>OY720390.1:3123200-13123200 GCA_963082905.1 Oligia fasciuncula
GATAATATTATGGACAATCATAGTTAATGGACAGTTAACTGTTAAGTTAACCGTATCAAATCCCATTGGTGATGGACTTTTACGTTATTTTTTTTTGTCTGTGCTAAAATACCAATCAATCACATCCAAATCCAATCCCAATCTCTTTGATTATACCTACGTAGTGCAGTGAAAAAAAGAAAAATACGGACTGTCTTTGCCATATTATAATTCATAATGTTATCCTTTTGTGATTCTGCCAAAGTGGCCTTTTCAGGCCCCCAGAATTCATGTAGAGGACCAATAGATGGTGCTATATAATATTAAAAAATAACCACGAAGCTTCAAAGCTACTCACATTCTTGACACATTACGAGCATGCTTTCGTGCGACTAATGAGCAATTGCATACATCATCATCATCTGCCTAGCCTGTTCCCAACTATGTTGGGGTCGGCTTCCAGTGTCACCGGATACAGCTGGATACCAGTATTTTACATGGAGCGGCTGCCTATCTGACCTTCACAACCCAGTTACTGGGTAATACCATACCCGTTGGTAAGACTGGTTATCAGACTTTCGGGCTACTGACGACCCGGAACGACTGTCAAAGATTCACAAATGACCGCCGGGACCAACGGCTTAACGTGCTTTCCGAGGCACGGAGGGGTCTTGGTATGTGAAGATGGTCATAATAAATAAACAAATAAGCATGCTTATTGAGTCTGTCAGTACCATAAGCGATCCATTCTAAGTTTTCGGAAACCAATTTAATGTGTCTATTTTACATTTCTAACGAAATGTTATGAATTCCTGTTGGAGCGTGCGAGTCAAAGGAATTCTAGCTAAAATTAGGTTCTAAAACGAAGAGGATCACTTGTAACGCAAGGATGATGAGCACAAAGAGGACATGGGGTATAATGTGAGCACTTGAAACATAGGGAGGCTGGGGGGACGACTCCAGTGCGTCTGTACTGCACTTCAGACTCATATTCACGCGTTTCGTTTTACGGCACCAAGAACGCGAAGTGAAGTTTTATTTTACGGATTTTGCAATTTTATGTGGACTTTAATATTATGTAAGCACTTGACCTTACTTGACTTCTTTTTCCTGAATTAAAAAAAAACAACATTTTAAAATCAACACCTTTTGAAATCGACAACCAGTCTTACCAAGGTAAGTAATACGATACGTATTACCCAGTAGCGGGGTTGTGGAGGTCAGATAGGCAGTCGCTCCATGTAAAACACGTATTCAGCTGCATCCGGTTAGACTGGAAGCTGACCCCAACATAGTTGGGAAAAGGCTAGGCAGATGATGATGACCTTTTGAAATCGTTAAAGTAAAGGTACTTGTAGATGTGATGGTCCGACAATTAACAGTTTCGAGGGTATGAGAAAACGTGTTTGCTCTGAACTGGAACAGTGGCAGGCCATCGGTAGATAGTAGGTATAGTTTAGAGCCGATGATGAACATCAGTCGTCCGATGATGAACGTGAACATCATTGGTCCGATGATCTGATGAAGGTTGAAAGAATCCGGTGGATGCGAGAAGCGCCTTCGGTTGAATAATGATGACGAACATCATGCTACAACTAGAAAAAAAATAATGATGACGAACATCATGCTACAAGTTAACTAGAAAAAAAAACCGGGCAAGAGCGAGTCGGACTCGCGCACCGAGGGTTCCGTACCATCATATGTTTTTAAATTTTCACCGGCGAGCTACTTACTAGATCTCGTTCAAACCAATTTTCGGTGGAATTTTACATGATAATGTACATCATAATTTTTTTTAGTTTTATCATTCTCTTATTTTAGAAGTTACAGGGGGGGGGACACATATTTTACCACTTTGGAAGTGTCTCTCGCGCAAACTATTCAGTTTAGAAAAAAATGATATTAGAAACCTCAATATCATTTTTGAAGACCTATCCATAGATACTCCACACGTATTTTTTTGTGAAAATCTTAATGTGTTTCACAGAATACATCTACTTACCAAGTTTCTACAGTGTAGTTCTTATAGTTTCGGAAAAAAGTGGCTGTGACATACGGACGGACAGACGGTCAGACAGACAGACATGACGAATCCATAAGGGTTCCGTTTTTGCCATTTGGCTACGGAACCCTAAAAACTAGCAAAAGCAACAGACAACGATATGGAAGATACAACTGATGAATGAAGTCTGTACTTTACAAAGGCTGACAATATTTAGGCTGACGCTACGCAGACGCCCCGGACAACAGACCCACACAAAGATAAACAATGTGTTTTCCTAGTAACGAAATTGTATGACTCATCACCTAAAAGCCTAGCGAGCTGGCTCTGTGCTGACGATACGACTACGATTCGATATTGGAAAGTTAACCTGTAACTCAACTCCCATTTAGTAATAAAAAAAAAATAAAAAAAAAGTAACACTTTGACCTTGACCTGGCACAGTCACAGTATGGCTACTAAAGCGGGTTTAGGTGATTGCGATCGTCAATTTTGTCAGAAGATGAAGAATAGTAAAAAAAATTGCAGCCAAATTAATATAATAAACACTGTTGAAATGGCAAAACAATTAAAGTCCAATATTTATTGAAAAGTATATGAAACGTGAAATGAAATTATTTATTCTGTAAATAGGATAAGTATCGGAACCACTTTTTCACATCATGTTATAAAACATAAATAAAATACATTTATTTCGAGCAACCATAACTCGTATGTGGGTACAGTAGGTACACACAAAATTAAATATAGAAAATACAATTAATCTATACATATAATAAATCTGTAGACGAGGCGTTTCTGTACATTGAAAATAAAAATAAAAAAAATAGTTGGGCTGTTATAGGATAACCAACAGATGCCATTTCTTCAATTTTTTGAATTTTTGTCTGTTTGTCTGTTTGGATGTGACAGATTTTGAACAGGCTCAACGTAAAAAGTACCAAACCAATATGGTTCATATTTATACTCAAATATAGTCTAGAACTCGGAGCAGTGATTAGTCTTTGTTTCATCGCAATCGCTTCAGTCTATCAAAAGATATAATCAATTTAAAGCATTCTATAACAATTTTTATTGCAATAAGTGGAAACATGTAACGACATCTATTGGCGCGATATAGTACTAACGAAATCATATTGTTATCTTTAAAACATTATTATGTGTTTAATCACGTCGTAAAGGCTTGCCTTTATGACGAAATAATTCTGATACTTATGTCTGTGTTATTTAAAAAAATAAATAATGATAATGTTTAAATAAATAATATAAACACATATACATATAATAAAATCGTATATAATAAAATCGTAGGAAAGGCAAAACTGTACATAGAATATATAAAAAAAATGCTTGGGGCGTGATCTACAATCGATATCGAAGCCAAAAATATAGTTTTTAGAATTTTTGTCTGTTTGTCTGTATATATGTCCGGGCTAAACTCAAAAAGTACTGCATGGATTTACTTCAAATTTTGCATGAATATTACTAAGAGGTCGGGTCAACATATAGGCTACATATTATCACGCTATCACCTACGAGGAGGAGCTGTGAATCTTTAATTTTCTTACGCATTCTGTGACAGCGTGTAATCTAACGACGCATATTTAAATGTTGTTTTTGAGTAAGTCATGCTATTATCTAGCTTTACACTATAAAAACTTTTACGCCATTAAAGTAACTTGGGCAGAGAAACATAGTTTAATGAATGTTAGTAGTGTATGACAATTTTGAAGCAGCGCCATCTATGAGATTTCATAAAAATCAAATCAAGTTACATGTCAACACTTTTTGGAAATTAATAATTTAAATTTGATCATGTTGGTGAGGTTAGTAGTTAGTTATTCTTAAAATTCATAGATGGTAATGTGCATTTTCTTCATAAAAGTGGTATCGCATAGTTCGTTTTGACAAATTCAAGTTCCAACAAAACCCTCAAAATCTTGAGCAGAGTTGAGGAAGACAATTTAAAAAAAATGCGGTGTTAAGTATTACAAAAAAGTTATGTTCATTGATGATGATCATTTCTTCATCAATTTCATGTTGTTAGTACAAAATAAACATTGACTGTTAATACTTTTGTTCGGTATTTATCTGTGTGATTATTGCTTGGTAATTAATATATTTTCATGTCGTATACCTAATTATAAACTTAAATTATACCGTGCATCCGAATAATGGCGAATGCGATTTTCTGCGTTTGTTACTTCACACTGTCCGAGGCAAAGTCTTTCGCCTTTCTGAGGACATTTGATGGCGTGGAGTTTCCCACTTACCGCGCAGCCTGCGTAGCACGTCACCTTCTCGACGGTGACCAAAATTGGGCCGACACCCTCGCGGAGGCGAGCGTCAGTGACAGTCCCAGCCGCATGCGTCATCTGTTTGCCGTCATCTTGGTGTTTTGTGGAGTCGCGAACCCGGTAGCTTTGTGGGAGAAGTATCGCCATCATCTGTCTGAAGATTTTCTACGAGTCGGAAGTCGGAGACGGCGAAATGACCACCATACGAAATGACCATGTCGCTTTGTTCTCTACAGAGCAAAAACAAATTTATGACACCGTCCTTGAAAGCGTTTGGCAAAACCAGGGTAAAATGTTTTTCTTGGATGCTCCTGGTGGTACAGGAAAAACATTTGTTACCACTGGCATACTTGCAGAGGTCAGGAGGCAAGGCAAAATTGCTATTGCTGTAGCATCGTCGGGAATCGCTGCCACACTGCTTCCGGGACTGCAAGACAGCACATGCCATGTTTAAAATTCCCATCGATTTAGAGAGCGCCAAAACACCTGTTTGTGGTGTGTCACGTAACAGCGATAAGGGACACGTGCTCAAGGATTACTCTCTGATCGTATGGGATGAGTGTACGATGGCCGAGGATCGAGGGCTGACGAGGTGAATGCTTCGTTGAAACGATCTTCGTTGTGGTCACGAGTTCGTACGCTGCGCTTGACCATTAATATGAGAGCTCGGCTCGGCGGCAATGCACGCGCTCAAGAATTCTCCGATGTCCTTCTAAGTCTTGGCGAAGGCACTCTACCAGAAGAGAGAGGTAGACAGGTGGTGCTTCCAGAGTCTCTCGGTAGAGTGGTTTCTAGCTTAGAAGAAACTCATTCGCTGTGTGTACGGGGACATTCAGTCGTATACCGCACCAGCAGAATTCTTGGGTGTGTGAGCGGGCCATTTTGACGCCCAAAAATGATCAGGCTGCAGCAATTAACGAATGCATTCTCTCGGAAATTGAGGGGAATGAAGTGGTCTACACCTCGATAAACACTGTTGTCAAGCAAGATGACGCCACACATTATCCCGTGGAATTTCTGAACTCCCTGTCAGCAAGTGGACTTCCAGCGCATTCAAGCTGAAGCGGTGTCCCGGTTATGCTTCTTCGGAACCTATCTCCTCCGAAGTTGTGTAACGGGACCCGCCTTAAAGTCATCTCGCTCCACAGACACACCATTGAGGCGGAAATTCTTACGGGTTATGGCGTCGGCGAGGCAGTATTTATACCACGCATTCCCCTCATACCTCATAACTTCCCGTTCCAGTTCAAGCGCGTACAGCTCCCCGTGAGTGTTTGCTTTGCGATGACCATCAATAAGTCGCAGGGGCAGACACTGAGGGCAGTGGGTGTCGACGTCAGGACGAGTTTCTTCTCACACGGGCAACTGTACGTCGTCGCTTGCTCCCGCGTCATCACACATTTTGGCTCCTGGCAGCATATCTACCAACGTAGTTTATAGGGAAGTGTTGTAAGGTATATATGATACCTTTGAACGTATTTTTACTCTTTTGTGTCCTGGAATGTATTCCTGCATTATTTCCTCTATTTCCTTCAGTCACCTCTTATGACTGAACTCAGCAGGATTGCCATATAACTCTCTTCACTTGCTTCGCTTGCAAAAAAAAACTTATATTTTAATGCTATTTTAAAAGTTGTTTACTTTATAATGCTATAGCGACACTGGCATCTTAGGTATTTTTGGTGCTGTAGAGCCTTCACGCAGACGACGTCGCGGGCAGCAGCTAGTTATAAAAATAAAATAGATGAGGTGGGTGTTTCCTATCTGACTACTCTGAGAAGAAAGGCCGAAACAAACTCGGAGGTCACAGTCAAAATCAAAAATCAAAATATTTTATTTCACATAAGCCTACATGGGCACTTATAGATTTGAGTAGACCAGTCTAGTCAATGCTAGTACAGTACGGATTACTATCTAGCTTAGTACGGATTTTAAATAGAAGAAGAGGCTAGCTTTTATTGGCTTTGATACCACTGAGATACATTAGATATTAGATTGATTTGAGAAAGAGATGTGATATTCTTAAATAAATATTAATAAACACTTTTTATGAGGGGATTATTTTACGATAGGGCAGATTTTCCCAATGCCAGGTAATTATATCGGAGGAATAATTTTGAATTTTTGACAGTTCTTCCATACAAAAACTGTCAGACGTCAATTATATTCCGTGAATAAAAATTATCTGTCGATTGAAAAATCAGCCATAAATTATCCAAAGAATTACATTATCGTAAATATTTCAAAACAATGAAAACACTGACATTTATTGAACGCGGTTTAAATGTGCTTGTTAACTTCATCTCCGCTGCTCTCAAAACGGTAAAGGAACACATCGTGAGGAAACCGACATGTCCTAGAACCAAAAATTCAAAGACATGTGACATCCACCAACCCGCACTATGCCCGGTGGATTATGGCACATTCCGTCTCACCGAGAGAAGGCCTGTCTCCCAGCAGTCAGCAGTGGGAACATTATAAGCTGATTAAGTATGATGAGACCATAAAATACTGTAGAGTTAAAATGTAAACTAAGAACAAAATTAGTTAGGTACCTATAGAAAACTCGGGGCAGACATCCAAAACTTTAGCTTTATGATATTGGTATGATCACAAACGTATGCATATCGTTAGCATCGAAGTTCAGTTACTTGTACCAAGTCCCGATGTCAAAGTAACTTAGCAAAAGGAATTTAAGTTAAAATTTGGTTCAATTTATTTCTTTGATAAAATGTTTCATCGTTCTTATAAGCTTGTTACGCGGAACGAACATTTTTAATATCCCCAAATACATCCAAAAGAGATATGATTAAACATTCTACTGATATACCTAGGCATAATATTATAAACGTTTTGTTAAGAATTTACGCAAAGATATATTATTAAATTCTACAAACGCGGAATTGTGTTTGGCCAGACTGGCAGCGTGGGCGCGGGTGTGGCGCGGCGAACTCAAACATATGGACTTCCTTTGAGTGTGCATAGTGGGCACGAGGACGCGGAAAGCGGCGCAGGCTGCTCGGCGTGGGGAGCGGGCAACTCACGCCATAGCTCGTTCATACAAGTGATGGGCGACTAGAATCAATTCTACTTAGTTGTAATTTTTGACGTTCAAAAGTGCCTTTAATGTGCCTATTTGAAATAAATGATTTGACTTTGACTTTGACCGCAGTGGGTGCGCGGCGCGGGCGCGGGCGGCCCGCGCGGGGACCGGGGTTCTCAAACTAGTTCGAGCTTTTTTCTAGTAAAAATAAGTCTTCTTCATCCATATCAAAATTTTGACAAACACTGGACACGACAACACGCAGAACGCAGCCGCGCTCCAGTGCGGACAGGCAGCCCGCGCGCGTTCCCGCACCCGCGACCGCACTGGCCAAACACTTAATTTTTTCGCAAAAAGAAAAGCATGAAAATATTTGTATTTCAGGAAAATACGAGAAATATCTTCAATAACTCCTTAGATGTGTTGAATCAAAGAAAGAATGACGATTAAATACCGTGACACAATTATTCAGAAGACAAACTTGTCTGAAGAATTGCATAACGTCGAAAGGAATTCAAGACAAGACGCCGCAAATGCTTGTATGAAATCACCGTATCGTTTTGAAAATCACCGACGCCTTTGCAAGTTTTAAGGCACATACCAACCTGTTTTATATTTTGTCTTTTGCCTGAAAATGAAGGCGTCAAAAGATTTTAGAGCCATAATTTTCAGATCAAAGAGTTTTGAGAAACGCCTGACAGACTGAAGCTTGTCCTTGACTTCATTAGGGTAGCGAAAATGGCTTTAGAAGTTTTAATTTTAGATACTGCACAATTCTGTTTACGGTGTCCATTTTTATTATTTTATGGAAAAACATTGCTTATTTTTTTTTATTTATGTACGTGTGTACATAAATAAAAAAAAATAAGCAATACATAGGGATATGACATAATTACAATTTGAGTACAAAGGTATATTGCTGTAGGTTTTGTTAAACTTTTGCATACATAATAAGCCTATAATGTTCCTGGGACTCAGAGCTATAATATTCCCAGTGAGAGAGAATGTTGGGAGATGTCACATGTCTTAGAATTTTTGGTTTCATTAAGCCGGTTTCCTCACGATGTTTTCCTTCACCGTTTTGAGAGCAGTGGTGATGAAATAATTTACACAAAGTAAAGCGCCTCACTGGGATTGATCCTACGACCTACAAACTCGTAAGTCGCGGCTGTTACCACTGGGCCACCACTGCTCTCAATAAAACAAGAAGAGATTCAATATTAAAATGGAATTGGAATGGGCAACTAGCTTCATCTTTCTGACTGACCGACCCCTTGACAATTCAAAAGTGCCTGTAATTGGTTTAATTTAAATAAATGCTTTGAGTTGACTTAAAAATACTACCTAGTCATTTAAAAATCGTGGGTTATAAAAAGCTAAATTAGTACATTCTTTTTGACCAAGGGTTACTAAGGCTGCGGACACGAAGTCAGCGGGCGCGGCGCGATTCGGCCTGAACAGGACTGCGGAAATGCGTGTACCTATCATTTAGTTACACAATTTTATTTTTTTAAACTACCGCAATAAGAGCATTCATCCATTACCTACATTGTTTTAAACCAGTCGTTTTGTTTGCTAAGTTGGTGTTGTTCTATAAGACCTCTTTATTAGTGATTGTAATGGCAATCATATCACTTGGTTTTAGTAGGTTTTTATATTTTATTTATCCTTTTGATAGATTCTTATTTTGTAAATGTGAGGACTTTGTAGGCCTTGTAGACTTTTGTAGACCATTTTTTATTTTATCAAGCACCAGGTACTTGTTGACAGGCCTACGTTGTCCTTCCATACCTACTATGATTTGAAAACATTGTAAAAGCCAATTATTTATAAAAAGAGTACCTAACCGTGGAGTTTCTTGCCGGCTCTTCTCAATAGGAAACGACCAATTGGAACCGTGCACCTAGCTTCTGACGTTTCATAAAAGTGCCCATGTAGGTTTATGTGAAATAAAATATTTTGATTTTGAAGAGGAAATATGTAGGTATCAAAATTCCCTGAGGTTCTTTTTTTAGATATCTAGCGGAAACTAATGAGACACAATTTTTATCTAGACTCATACACCTTTGCGCACTTTAGGCGTAAAATTACAATTCTACAAAAGTATTAACAATTAGCACAGAACCGGTCGAAGTGGAAGTGCTTGGGGGAGGCCTATGTCCAGCAGTGGACGTCTTTTGGCTGAAATGATGATGATGATGATGATTAACAATTAAGAAATGACAGAATTCAACCACATTTTAAAGCAAACGTTGTAAACAGTTAATGTCACCGTGGTATCAGGAGTCATCAATCATTGGTCGCGAGTCGGGATCGATCCTTACATGCGAACCACGACACGCTCCGTCAGCTACATCGACCAGATTTGTGATTTATTATACTGTCAATTATTTAGATTTTGTGAGATAAATACTGTGTAACTAATTAACAATTAATTATAATCGGAATCTTAAGCTTTTTGACTATTTTTTTATGATAATTCGTTAGCATTCTTAGGGAGTCCAGGGATACTATGAAAATTCATCTCGCGAAAAGTATTTTGCAAAATAATGTAAAATTCCTAGCACAAAGTTCAGAAAAGATTTTTATTGTGGATGTTATTTAAGATTTCTTAAAAGTTGTGCTAAGAAGTATTGGTTTCTGCATTTTTGTTAAAAGTCGCAGAAATAAAATGGAAAGTCAAGAGGAAAACTAATGAAAATCGTTGTGGGTTTTCCTCTGTCATACTTATAGTATGATCCACCGTTTGCCAAGCTCCAAATTATTTAAAGAAACCACTTTTTCGTCGTTGTCGATCCCCTTAGTCGATTCTCGTTCTAAGAACCGAAGACACTGCGAACAAAATATTTATTTCTCTTTTTGGTTGGATTTTCTTTTTGTTCAATAAATAAACCTTGAGACCTTTAAAAAACCGAGTTTCTTTAACACAATTAATGAGCAAAAACCTTGTTAATACATACGAAACAAGTTCGTAACAAGTTTATATTATAACCCTTACGTCAGCACAGGGTTGTCACCACAAGTCCGACCCTTCGCACGTCCGATTACATTTCCTACCGTAATGAGATTATTTTATGATGATATTAGGTAAGGCAGATGTATCACCCCTAAATGGATTTCCTTCGTCATGGACGGAATATGTTGTTAGAGCTTTACGAATAATTATATTATCATTCTGGCGATAAGCCAATTTATGGGTTTGTAGGTACAGTCAACAAAGGAGTTAAGTATACAGGAGCGTCAGATATTGTTGAAGTTAACTAAGAAACCGATGGATATTCTCGAATAAAATTTTAGTTTATTAATAGAAAACAAACAGCTCATTTATTACATTAAATTTCAGTCCAGAACATCCATCGGTTTCTTAGTAAACTTCAATTATATCCGACGCTCCTGTATACTTAACTCCTTTGTTGACTGTACAGTCACGAGCACTAATATGTCAACACTAGGCAACTTTCAATTGTGATTTTTTCATGAAATAACGATTGCAACGTTGAAATGCGACACTTTACATAAGCCTATGGGTTCGAAAATACTATGTTCGTATTAACATACAATTTCATTCAAAAATACAGGAGAAAATCGCCTTTGAATAAAGCCAAGTGTATACATACTTATGCTCGTGACTGTACCTATGTAATAATTATTGTTATTCAATTGTTTAGTTGGAAATAATTCGTTATTAGAGCCTCTTGTAGGAGGTATTAATGGCATTAATGTCCAAAATGTGTAATGTCCCCCGCGCCCCGTGGTTTCACCCGCATAAGTTTCGATCCCGTGGGAATATCGGGATAAAAAGTCTATAATGTTAATCCAGGGTGTCAGCTACCTCCATACAAAATTTTATCAAAATTGGTCCAGCCGTTTGACCTTGAAGAAGTAACAAACATAAATAAACACACACTCACAAACTTTCGCCTTTCGGGGGAGGTCTGCCCCACTTGGGCGGAGCACCGCCGTGTCCTCGTAGAGGCGATCGGCAGCGGCGGCGACCTCTCGCGCCCGGCCCTGGTGCAAGTCATGGTCCGGGGCGAGAGGGAGTGGGAGGCAGTCACCTCCTTCTGCGAAGCAGTCATGCTAGCGAAGAAGGTGGCGGGACGGCTCAGGGAGAGAGCCTCCCGTCCGCAGGGTCGTCCGTAAGGGTGTCAGCTACCTCCATACAAAATTTTATCAAAATTGTTCCAGCCGTTTGAGCGTGAAGAAGTAACAAACATAAATAAACACACACTCACAAACTTTCGCCTTTATAATATTAGTGTGATAACTACACTCGATGAGAAATTCTATCAACTCAGCCTATCGCAGTCCACGGCTCTCGCAGGCTGCGCCACAACATCTGGTCGTCCGCCTACCGCATCCAGTCTGACCCAGACACCGTTCCAAGTTCGTCGGTCCATCGTGAAAAATTCTATGCTTTTCATTATTTCCTTTACCTTCTTATTCTTCAGAGTAGCTCATATCGTGAAAGCATAAACCAGTCAGCAAAATTACCACCCGAATGCCAAGGTCGTACTAACCGCATTTAAACATCATCATCTCTCGGCCTTCACCCCAATATAATATAAGTCAAGATATAAAATTATCAATGGGATGACGAGATATTTACATGAATGGAGGGATGCTGGAGTATTCAGGAGTGTTCACTTTGACGCGTCCTATCCCTCCAGAGGGCTCTTTAGCTGTTATACAATTTACAAGGGAAGTTGATGCACGCTCAAGGGGGCAAATGTTAGGTCTGGTGGAGTATATCTAATATCTATTTTCTATATTCTACCTATATCTTATATATATAAAAGAAAGTCTGTTAGTTACACCACTTATAACTCGAGAACGGCTGAACCGATTTGGCTGAAAATTGGTGGGGAGGTAGCTTAGAGCCAGGAGACGGACATAGGATACTTTTTTTTTTTTTTTTTATAGTAGGATTAGGGTAGGAGTAGGGCAGAAGTAGGGTAGGAGTAGTGTAGGAGTACTGTAGGAGTAGGGTAGGAGTAGTGTAGGAGTAGGGTAGGAGTAGTGTAGGAGTAGGGTAGGAGTAGGGTAGGGTAGGGGTAGGGTAGAAGTAGGGTAGGAGTAGTGTAGGAGTAGTGTAGGAGTAGGGTAGGAGTAGTGTAGGAGTAGGGTAGGAGTAGTGTAGGAGTAGGGTAGGAGTAGGGTAGGAGTAGGGTAGAAGTAGGGTAGGAGTAGTGTAGGAGTAGGGTAGGAGTAGTGTGGGAGTAGGGTAGGAGTTGGGTAGGAGTAGTGTAGGAGCAAAACAACGTTTGCCGGGTCAGCTAGTTAATTTATAAAAGACAGTCGTGTTAGTTACACTATTTATAACTCAAGAACGGCTGAACCGATTTGGCTGAAAATTGGTGGGGAATAGAACCAGGAGACGGACATAGGATACTTTTTATCCGTTTTTTTAATACTTTTATTTACTAGGAGTAGGGTTGGAGTAGGTTAGAGGCAGGGTACAAATACGGTAGGAGTAGTGCAGGAGTAGGGTAGGAGTAGTGTACGAGTAGTGTAGGAGTAATGTAGGAGTAGGGTAGGAGTAGTGTAGGAGTAATGTAGGAGTAGGGTAGGAGTAATGTAGGAGTAGGGGTAGGGTAGGAGTAGGGTTAGGAGTAAGATAGGGGTAGGGTAGAATAAGGGGTAGTGAAATAATTTATATGGCAAAACGTTTGCCGGGTCAGCTAGTTAATAATAAAGCTGAAGAGTTTGTATGTTTGTTTGAACGCGTTAATCTCTGGAACTCCTACATGTCACAGGAACAGGAAGTCGTACATGAAAAATTATTTTTGTATATGATAGCCCAATTTTTCAGAAAGGCTAATAGGCTATTTAACATTACGCTAGGACTCTTAGAAGCCGAGCAAAAATTAAGAAAGAACTAAAACGAAGTAATAGCGTGATCACCTGTTGTAAAGCGACGGTGAGGGTCGGGGAGCAAGAAATATCATGAAGACGAAGTCGTGGGAAGAAGCTAGTTGGTTATATTTGTGGAAGCTTGTTAACAGTTCATGTGTAAGCTTTCTTAAAAAACAATAGCACAAATACCTTTGCGTGATTCACCAGTTCGACGCGTGTACACGAGCGTCTTCAATCAGACAAGGTATGCAGATAATAGGTTCGTAATTTTGGATAAAGGTGTAAGTATATGGATGGACCTATTTCCAGAACTCATGAACAGTACAAGAGCACACGAATAGAACTAAAAGCAATGTGCATTAAAAGAAGTTTTTAGTGTTATAATTATTAGCTTGGAAAACTGACTTGAAGAAGCTATAAAACTCAAAGAAAAATTGGTTTTAGATTTTTTACTATGGCTTTTTCGTAGACGGGTAATGAAAACATGACCCGTGTGGTTTTTCCCGTTAACCTATATTATCCCACTGCTGGGCAAATGTCGCCCCCATATTTTATTCACTTTTCTTTGTGCTGTGCCTTCTCCGTCCAATAGGTTAGAAACGAGTCCAAATTGTCACGGCAGCATTTTTAAGACCTGCCTCGGTGACAACGCCCGCCTTCAGGCACCCACTGTGTGACGACTTTGGCCCATCTGCCTGGATGCACCCTAGGTGTGACCCTCCAATTCCCACTTCAGCCTCGCAGACTTATCGCCAACATCGGCGTTACCTGTCTTGGAGCGTATTACGGTGATGCGAATTTGGTCAGTGACTTTAATTTTTAAGATGCTACGCTCCATCGCTTTTTCGCAATCCTTGAGATTGGACTTCTGAGCGTCGCCGTCGGTCAAAGACCATTACTAAACCATAATTATAATACTATCAACCATAGACGAACGTAGAAGTTCATTTACAGAGGGAGCTGAAACATGCTTATTTACTGAAAAAGTCCTGATAGAAGCTGTATTTTCCTACTATATATTCAAGACAAACACAATAGTTCTCTCAACAACAAGCAAACACGACGACGACTCCCCGAACCACATCAGACATTCCACTTATGTACCCCACAGTAATAAGGATCGTCTCAGACAACAAATCTACATATTTTTCAAAGCTCAGAGGAATTGCAAAACACGTTACGTTTAGAACAAGTACTAGAACACCGAGGTATGAATATGAAAATCTGAGGCATGAGAGTAGATTATACGACAGAGTCTAAGCTTTACTACTTCGCTTAGCCGTGAGCTTAACTACCCTACTACTAAGTTAGCTATAAAACTAACCTAAAACGTCAAAATTTGCAACATTTTGCTGCATATGTGGCATGAATAATGCGTTCTTCCGACACATGCAGTGGCGGTGGCTGACAGTTTCACAGTAACATCTTATCTGATACAATGTCAGATAATAACACGTGTATTTGTGAGACGTCACACTCATATACACTGCTACAAGGTACTTTAAGCGCTCGAATGACGTTGACAGGGAGGTGCTATTGGTAAACATTTGTACAAATGGTTTTGTGAAATGTATTGAATAAATATGATGCGAGGCGGTGTTAGTTCCGATTATGCCCACGCGCTAAAAGAACCATGTAGCGCTATAGCTATGCTATATAGAACAGTTGGTTCCTATAGTGCTACACAGACCATACTTAATAAACGTAGCAAAATAGAAACCTAACATGAAATGTTTTTGACATCTTCCCTTTACAAAGAGCGCCGGCGCCGCCGCCATTACATTCACAAAGATGTTTGTAGGACTATTTCGCTCTGTCTGATATTTACTCTTGAACCATGCCGTGCTTACCCCAACGTTTACACACTCACCATGATTAACGTGTTATTTAGGACAATGTCCTGCTAAATTATGACGGCTATTTATTTTAGAGATTGCGCTGCCGTACGGAATTTCCGACACGTAGAAGCCGTGTACGACTGTGCGAGTCAAAAGTGGAATTATTCCATTGCGAACTAACAGGCTTATGGTGCAAATGCTTGAAATTTAACACGTTCTCGTTTAGAATTTAATTAATTAATGTTAAGCTGTGGATTTTTGAGTGGTTAAGTAAATTACTGGGTGACATCATTTTTGTATAAATTAAATATTGAAAAATATTATACGTGTAATGAATAATTTATTATAAATGCTAACAAAATTTAAGCAAGGTCTACGGATTTTTTTTCATACAGCTGAGCTGAGGCTGGTTCATTTATCTTCCAGTCTAAGAGTAATTACATGATAGAAAAAGAAATACGATAAGATCCCCGAATAAATCATAGTGATACAGTTAAGTTGGATGTACAGACGCCAGCACATCAAGCTACTCCAATCTGTCAAATTTCTTTCATAGATTTTCAACTTTATCGCTAAAGCATTAGGTTCAAAGTTTATTGGGAAAATTTGACAGTTTCGAGTACCTTGATGTGCTGGCGTCTGTACGTGGGAAAAATAAATTGTTTATCAAATGACAGGTCAGACTCAACATTTCGCTCTTTTTACCCGATGTCACCCGAAACGGGCGTGTCAGTAGCCACAGAGCATGTATCAGTAGAGTTGCTGAATCAATACAATCGCGCGTTCGCATCGATGCAGAAGCGATACTGCCTCACAACTGCGACACGTTGCAAATGCGACAAAGCGGCCAAACGCAGTGATGCAGGCGCGTATTGACGAAACGCGCTACTGAATCGCTGCAAAAAGTCGCCGTGGGCAACCTCCCTTAGTTCCGTGTAAACCAAGCTTGTTGAAACCAGAATTCTCAGAAATTGTTCTATTCTTCTCACCCTCTCCCCATTTACCCTTAGGGGTTGAATTTCGAAAAATCCTTCCTTATTCCTTGTCTACATTGTGCAAAATTTCAGCTTTCTGGGTCCAAAGATTTGGGCTGGGCGTTGATGAGTCAGTCAATCAATCAGGGGGCCTAAAAAGGCCACTTTTGCAGAATCATAAAAGGAATTCATCAAATCATTATAAATCATAATAGACAGTTAACTGTTAAGTTAATCGTATCAAATCCCATTGGTGAACGATTTTTCAGTAATTTTTTTTTGTCTGTGCTTAAATACCAATCCAAATCCAATCCCAATCTCTTGCAACGAAAAAAAGCAAAATACGTTTATGATTCTGCCAAAGTGGCCTTTTTAGGCCCCCAGGACTTTTCTTTTTATTTATATAGATTATGAACGTAAAGTACACTGCAGTAATTTATCATAAAATAAACAGCGAATAACTCAAGAAACATTTCCAATTTTCTCAATAAATCCAGTTACGTTGGAAAAACTGAAAACTCCAATGAGTTTTTCCTTCCTTGTATTAGTTATTGTCTAGCCAATCTCCAAGGTTTTAAAAACAGCGAACTGAAATGTTTTACAACAATTCCATTTTGCACCGTTTGTAAAACGAATGAAATGTGACATTTTCAGAATAGATGCTTTGGTTTTCTGATGCGTCCTGTCTTTATTGTGCTAAGAAAATACTTTAGAGAAAACAGTTATTTCCAGATAGTGGTTTCTAAAGTATTTTTACTTAGAAACTTGCACGGTAGAACAAAGCTTTGTATAATATTTTTATGTAAGTTTAATTTCATCAGTAGTGGTGAGTCGGTGACGCGCCGGTCGATTCTGTAAAAATCTCACCGTGAAAACTTAGGTGAAGTAAGTTTGTTTTTGCTATTAATTGACAGCTCACTCCACGCTTACTTCACCTAAGTTTTCACGGTGAGATTTTTACAGAATAGCACCGCTGAAGTAAATCCATGTATGTAGGTATGTTTTTGTGTTCCGGTATAAATAGCTACAAATGTGACATCACATCACATTCGTTTCTTCAGCTTAGCAGTAAATTGATACAAAACACACAAACACACGTAACATTCATATTATTCTTCTTCTGCTTCTGCACGATTGCACGAAATTTATGAGAATACCAGAAACTGATGCCGCGGTAAAAATCAAATTCAAATATCCAGTCACGCGTAGAGTGAGTCGTTGCCCGGAATGTTACCACTTCATATATTTCATCTTTCTGTAATGTATATGTATTTTATTTTTTAAGTTGATTGTTGTTTTTAATTTATATCTAATCGTATGCTGTACTGGCTGACGTCATCACGTCAACGCGCGACGCGCCTGTCGCTGAAAACCAGCACTGGGGCTCTGTCTCGTATAGGGTCTTAGCATTATGCTGAGCGATGGCCGTTTTGCGTGGGTGTGACGTATGTTTTCTCCCAAATTGTTATTTTGTTTTTAGGGTTCCGTTGCCAAATGGCAAAAACGGAACCCTTTTGGATTGGTCATGTCTGTCTGTCTGTCCGTCTGTGAGTCCGTATGTCACAGTCACTTTTTTCCGAAACTATAAGAACTACACTGTTGAAACTTGGTAAGTAGATGTATTCTGTGAACCGCATTAAGATTTTCACAAAAAAATAGAAAAAAAACAATAAATTTTGGGGGTTCCCCATCATTAGAACTGTAACTCAATTTTTTTTTTCATCAAACCCATACGTGTGGGGTATCTATGAATAGGTCTTCAAAAATGATATTGAGTTTTTAATATATTTTTTTTCTAAACTGAATAGTTTGCGCGAGAGACACTTCCAAAGTGGTAAAATGTGTGTCCCCTCCCTGTAACTTCTAAATTATGAGAATGATAAAACTAAAAAAAATATATGATGTACATTATCATGTGGGTGAATTGCCCAAGCAAAAAAATACACGGCAAACCTGAGAACGGTAGTGCAATGTGCTGATTATTAATTTTATATATTTTTTCTCAACAAGGTAAGTATTTCTCTACCTTGGCAAAAAAAATCATTGGTATCTACCCTCTAATATACCCAAAAAAAAAATTACAAAGTGTTATTTTATCATCACGGTGACCTGTCCTGAACCCAATTCCGCTCATAACATACCTTCTCCTGCAAATACATTCGTAATATGGATTTAAATTGATTTTGTTATCATTAAATTATAATATATTCGATCAAATAAAACAATTTTTGTTTGTTTATCTTCTTTCTCATGGATTTGACAGGCAGTCAACTTTTGTCTGGAAAAAAGTTATCATTTCAGAGGACAGTAAGTTTTAGTAGAATAGCCACATCAACATTGCGTTGTTACGCCCCTTTCACCTTTTCTCACTCCGGATCAGTCCGGCTTAAGCTCTCGGCGCGAACGCACCGGTCCCAACGTCTTGCGGTTTCCCGCCAAAAAAGTAAGTTTATCATTTCAGTAATATGGGGACAAAAATAGTTTCATTTCGGTGGCTGTTATAACTCGTGCTAGATTTGTTTAATTTGTTTCAAAATTGTGTATTAAATTCGCAGTAAGTACTGTTTTGTTTGAGTAGTGTTCATATTTTTTTAATTATTTTTTTTCGGAGTTAAATGTAGAACTAACCTCTATTTTATCATCTCAGTGTTATCATTTCAGTGGATTCGGTGGACTGTTATACCAATTACAGTCCACCGGAATTAAAAGTATCTCCGAAATGATAAAAACATAAAGTTTTAGAGATCCTGGTGTCAAATACAAAGTCATAGTTTTGTAATGTACCTACTTTTACCTAGAGTGTCGATTAGATTATTTAGGTGTATTTGTTGTGTAATATATTTTTTTTCTTATTCATTTATTGTATTTTAAAAATATGAGAGTTGATTTAATTTTAGAAGTTTTACTGATATACCTGTAGAAACACTATTCTCCTCTCGTTACCAATTTAACTAAATTATACCTAGCATTTTTCTCTTAGTGCAATAGGTAGACATTAGGTATTACTATTAATGGCATAACTTACAAATGCAACCATCATATTAATCAGAAACTTTAACCTTTCTAATCGCGATACGTTGATTCTTTTGAAAATATATCAAGTAAATTAGTATTAGTACATAAACAAGCAAAAATATTTATTTAAGGTTACCAGCATTTACGATAAAGTTTTCCAACATTTTCACACAACAACAACCACAAAAATTACCAAAGGTTATAAAAGTAAAGAAACTATTCATTCATATCATAATAAACATTACATTACATTAATATCATTCTTTGAGGTTATTGTAACCTCAAAGAATGATATATGTAATAATACTAACTGTAATATCTGTATATTAATGATGATATTAAAAAAACTGTGTACTGTCCTGTCTCAGTGTTTATCTAAAATTTGTGGAAATCAAACCTAACAAAGTACGGAACCCTGGCTGGGGGCACGGTTGTTCTTAGCTGTATCATTTCGGTGGATTTATCATTTCGGTGGTAATTTTTATCATTTCGGTGGACACTTTTAATTTCAGTGGACTCTTAAAACTTTATCCTTAAATATTTATGTAAGTTTTGATAATATTTGATGTCCACTCACGCACAATGTTATAAAATAGACTAAAGTATTATTTGTCACTAAAAATATATAGATTGCATTGAAATAAAAAAATCCCACCGAAATGATACATAAAAATCTCTTGTTGAAATTCACCCATGTAAACTTCCACCGAAAATTGGTTTGAACGAGATCTAGTAAGTAGCTCGCCGGTGAAAATTTAAAAACATATGATGGTGCGGAACCCCCGGTGCGCGAGTCCGACTCGCTCTTGCCCGGTTTTTTTTGACGTGACAACGTCTTAAATTAGGTTGCGGCTGGGAGTCACTTATGAAAAAGTGTAACGCTCGGTAACGTTACGTTCTTATTTTAAATTAGGTTGCGGCTGGGAGTCACTTATGAAAAAGTGTAACGCTCGGTAACGTTACGTTCTTATTTTCATTTAATTCCTTGTTCCTATTGTGCAATTTAATTATATTCATATCAATAAATATTCTACCGAGAAAAAGACGTTGTCACGTAAAATCTTCGCCCGTAAAACCGACTTTACAGGCAACCATTTTTTTGTGTTTGTGTTTTTTAATGAGTCCTGTTTGCCGCGTATTTACTTTCTTTCTTTTCTTTCAGTCAGCAAGGTGGTAGCGAGGATGTGCAAACATCATCCTATAACGTTCCTATTGCAGAGACGCGTAATCAACCACGCGAGCCCGCCGTGCGGGTGGATGTCACGTCACATACCTATCTCCGATTTTTTAGTTAAAGGACATACCGGTTTCCTCTAAATGTTTTGAAAGAAACAAAATATCGCACCTGCGATAAAATAGGGTTACAACTCGAAAATCCTGGATTTTTAGAAAAGCGAAAATAAACTCACGGATTTGTTAATCAGTCTTTATTCTTACACTATTAATATTAAGTGATCAAAATTATAAATACATGAAAAGCTTACAAAAAAATATGTTTTCATGGCATACGCTGTTTTTAAATTTTCCTGAAAAACAACCTGAAAATTCCTTTTTCGAGTTGTAACCCCATTTTATCGGAGGTGCGCGCGATATGTTTATTTGACACATGTCATAAGTCCACGCTTTATGGAAAACAAAGAAAAAACTCCTTCACCGTTTTGAGCTCGTTGAACCTATTTATCTAGGTACATAATAATAACTTTCATATTATTTTTTCTTAATGAGGATAATGATCCGCAGCTTTAAAACGCACAGCTGGATTTCGTTTTTATTCGATAACGAATATGAATCACAGATAAAACTGAATATTATGTTTGGGATAGTTTTATTGTGCTGTTGTCTGATATCCACATAAAATATTGACTATTGCGATTGCGATAATCGTTAACCTGCAGCTCGTCCAAAATGTGCGGAGTTTTTTACATTTCGAATTACAAAGCTTGCCATTGCTAATTAGTGTTGATTGTTTTACCTACTGTTTACTTTTAATCCAAAACACCATGTCATCTCGCCTGTGGCTAAGTTATAACAGCCACACGGGTCGATCAATCAGGTAAAGCAACGATTGCCGCTATTGTACCGTGGATGGGTGACCATTTTTACATACCAAGACCCCTCAGTGCCTCGGAAAGCACGTTAAGCCGTTGGTCCCGGCTGTCATTCGTGGATCTTTGGCAGTCGTTACGGGTCGTCAGAAGCCCAAAAATCTGACAACCAGTCTTACCAAAGGTATCGTATTACCCAGTAACTGGGTTGTGGAGGCAGTGGAGGTCAGATAAGCTGTTGCTCCAGTTAAACCACTGGTATTCAGCTGCATCTGGTTAGTCTGAAAGCCGAGCCCACGTTGGGAAAAGGCAGACAGATGGTGATCATCTGTTTAATATGTGTATGTATGTACATAATGTGGCTTTACACTTAAATTGTTTAGTTTTTATTTATGTAGGTAATCCATACTAATATTATAAACGCGAAAGTGTGTCTGTCTGTATGTTACCTCTTCACGCTTCAACCGCTGAAACGTTTTAGATGAAATTTGGTATAGAGATAGTTTATAGATAGGAAAGGACATAGGATAGTTTTTTTTTCCCGATAACACCACGGGATCGACAATTATGTGGGTGAAACCGAGGGGCGCTGCTGAAAAATGTGCTTTACTAACTTTTAAGGCCTTTGTATCCTGCTTATGCGTATGAAGTTTTATTAAAATCGGTTCATTCATTTCGAAAAACAAGGGCTTGAAAGTTTGCATGAAATGCCGTTCGTCGTAAATGCTCCTAACACATAATTCTTGCAACTAATGTCTTGTCTTAATTATTATGGTCACCCTAGTACCGGGTACATCGTCCTGTAGGAACAGTAGATTACAATTATAAATGCTAACTATTCTATGAATATTATCCCCATCGGTTTCAAATATTAATGTGTTAGCCAGAGTTTGGGTTTAAACAATGTTGTATTATGTATACAAAATTGTTATTGTTAGTCCCGAACTGAACGAAGTTGGGTGAAGATGGAAACTTGTGTAGATAATTCCTAATAGCATTATTCAATATTTATTAATTACTTTAATAACTTGAATGAACTACAGACAGCTACAGTCAGGGAACTTGAGTTGAGCATATTGAGACGCAAGGTACATTAATTTGCCTCGTTACAGGTATTTAGCCGCCACCAACCGTTTTATACGATCGACAAAGACAATAATGTGACTTAAAAGAGACAGTTATGTTCGGAGTCAATTTGCGTATAAATCAAGGTAAAGTATAGGCTGCAGTGCTATTCTGTAAAAATCTCACCGTGAAAAGTTAGGTGAAGTGAGCGTGGAGTGAGCTGTCAATAGTGTCAATTCCTAGCAAAAACAAATTCACTTCACCTAAGTTTTCACGGTGAGATTTTTACAGAATCGACCGGCTGTACCTACCAAGATCCACTTTGTAGTACTTAGTAGGATTAGTTTACCTTTACAATTTTTAATAAACGACTATTGGCAACAGATAATTTCATTTCAGAATTCAGGATATCATGCCACCCGCATCCTATTTCGGCCATATTACGCTAACGCAAATCACTGAATAATCCGTCCGTTCCCGTTAGGTACCAGGATAGCAGATGTGCGAGGCGATGTGTAAACACGCGTGAAAGTGCCCAGTCAGCGGCACGCCTGCGGTTTTCGTGGCACTTCAAGATGGCGGCCCGATTTCACAGCTGACGACGAACGAAATGTCAACGCGCCGTTCAAAATGTAATTAAACGTAAATCGATTGATATAGTTCGGGTTTGTTTTGATTTAGATAAACTGTTTCGCGTTTAGTTTGTTTGTAAGTGCTTGTGGCCTATTGTGGAGGCGTAGCCGTTAATGAATTCGATGTTTAAGTTGCGAATTGTTGGTTTTATCTGTACGTATAGGTATCTATTGTTTTCACGAAATGAAATGTTGTAGACAAATCGATGATTTGTCTGAGAGACGTTGCGCTAGGGTCAATGTAGTAGAAGTACCTACGTACTTACTTACATTAGGAAATCAGCCTCATTTTTATAGGTAGGTATATAGGTACCGATAGGTAAGTTCCACACTCCTTGCTAAACGACTAAACCTATTACCAAAATACGAGCTATTCGTGTACACGAGAGAAGCCTAATAACGAAATACATGAGTAATTTTTTTAAATATAAAGTTAATAACATCCAAAAAAACATTGCCAGTGCTTAACTTTTTACGAAAACTCTGGGCATAATTCAGTCAAATAAGGCACTAGACTGAAAAAATTAAGACGTCTAGACGGCTGACAAATACAACGAAACGATATAAGACCAAAACCTTACGAGCTTTTCCAAACGAAGTAACCTTATAAGGACGGACCGTTTAATTCTAAAAATAAATAAAAAGCCACATAAAATGAAGAACAACTCTAAAAGCAATATTTCAAACCCTGCGACCTGATACTTTTCCAAAGGATTGAGTTGCACACAGAACTCGGTACTTTTATGCGGGAAATTCAAGAAAGGTTGAATGAGGTGATTCTATAACTGATTTTATTTTCACCTTCCAGTTATCACCAACATTTTGACTGCTTTTCCTCTCCTCAAAACGAAAATAAAACTACAGGAAAAAATCTATCTAATTCCAAAAGTATTTTTGATAGAAACATTAAGCTCGATGTTTATCTACGATAGATTTTTTGTTTTAAAGTAGCATTAATATTTTTAACTATCAATAAATACTCCAAAAACTCCGTCAAAAAGATTATAACATTACTTGGTATAATACCAACTTATATGTATAGGTATGTATCTATAACCTTCCAAATAACGTCTTCTGCCGTCGCTACATTACCTTCACATTATCAATATTCTAAAGGCTTTCCATATTCCTACAAAGAAATAATCTTATAGGCAATGTACTCGTAATATTCAATGATCGCAGGCGCTAGGGCCGATGCCCAGGGTCGCGAGTTGTACGAATGAGTTACCGTGGCCCCTGGCACACCTAGCAACTGAAGGAACACGGGTGGGTTTTAGTCAGTAAAAGTCTGACACGCCCTCCCGCTCCGCCCAGAGCGGGAGAAGTTATTTGATGAAAAAAAAGAAAAAGGCATATCACGTAAAATTACCTAGAATGTAGGGCGATGTCAATTTTACGCTCAGTTGAGCTTGCAGCGTAGGCTATCATGACCGCGTCACAGCGTTGAGCATATGCGAAGTACTACGGACGGAACAAGGGTCGGATATTAAAACTGAGGACATGAGTTTAACTCCTGTGTGTGTGAGATTAGATTTATATCTAATAATATCGACACGACCTAGACGCAGGCTGCAAGGGTTGGATCGATGTGGCTCTAAAAAAGGATGCAATGAGCAATGGGATAGTGTAGGCTAAGTAAAGAAAAAAACTTTTTTTAAGTACAAAAAAAAAAACAACCGATTTCCAAAAAAACACTACAAAGGGAAAAATAACTTTTCTTTCAACTACGTAGTAATGTTATCATTAATCACTACAAAACCGATTACAAAGGACGTATACTTATTTGGTTTGCTTAGAACCAAAACAGTGCAGAAATGTTATAAGTGTGAAATCTCGTGGTTGCACAGTTTTTCATTAATGTACTGTTTTTTATTTCTATTAGATATAAATTTACCGCAGAGGTTTAATGTCTCCAAATGTATGCATTAGATCAAAAAGATGGTATATTTTCACGGTAGGTAGATTGGTAGTTGAAAGAAAAGTAGATTACGCACCTTGCTAAAGTGAGTAAATTAATGCACTAACTCATTTTGCGCTCGATGCAACAATCTATTAATGTGGTCTTATTTTTCCGGTCGTTATTGATGCGCTCATCGTATTTCTAGTAGGTACTATTATTGATCGAAATATCTTCTTATATACTTATCTACTTATTATAAAAAACAAAGTCGGGTTAGTTACACCACTTATAACTCAAAAACGGCGGGACCAATTTTTATGATATTTTATTTGTTGAATTTGTCTTCGCCCCAAATAGCAGAATAGGTAATTATTAAAACATGGAAAAAAAAAATTGAGGCTAGTTAGGTAAGAAGATTTACTTCATTAGGTTAGAATGTTTGTTTTGTTCAATGTTTATTATTAATATTAATAGGAATTTCTCATTTCAGCTAGTTATTCTGGCTGGATTTATCCCAAACAAACTTTCGATAATAATATGCAAACAAAACAATTCTTGCATAAATGAGATGAACATAGTTAGACATAAAGTTCAAATCAAGTAAATAGATTGTTTAGAGTAAAACAATGAATAACTTATTCAGAATTACAATAATATGTACGTAAATAACAACGAATACCTAATCACACTAATATTATAAAGGCGAAAGTTTGTGAGTGTGCGTGGTGTTTATATGTTACTTCTTCACGCTCAAACGGTTGGACCAATTTTTATAAAATTTTGTATGGAGCTGACACCATCCCGAAATTTAATATCTGCGCAGCTAGTTAATTTATAAAAATAACAAAATTATATCCTAACTTATCTAAAACTTTTCACAAACTAAAATATCCATCTAACTAGCCTGTACTATCCCCCTGCAGGCCAAAGGCCTCCCTCTCCCTTTTCCACACAATTCTGTCTTTTGCGAGTCCTTACGGTAGGAGTCGAGCTCGTCCCGCCCGCCATCTTCGTATAAAATATAACGTCGAAAAATTCATCCGCATCGCTGTCGACTGGTAATGTACCCAAGAGACTGGCGGCATTACCACAATGTATGTCAATGCTTATTAGGTCTCTGGCCAAGGTAAAAGCCAGCCTTTGCTCTTGGGAAGAGTCAACCAGCCCTTTCGAGGTTTCCTTAAAGAGACCATGAGTACTTGGACGTCACGGCCCGAGGGTTTCAACCCGAAACGGCTCAAAATATAATTACCTTACGCCGCTTGAGGCTTTCCGCAGCTGCAGCAGCAGTGCCACCACAACACGCACGTGACTACGTAATAATAAAACGTAAATAAACATAACGTAACTAAGGTCTTGTAACAGATGGTTGTTACCTACTAGACCTAATTTATACGTGTTCATCATCATCTCTCGAATCACTAGTAGATACCTATGTTATTATTGGTATGGACCAGTGGTAACTAAAAATACCTACTGATACTGACGCGAAAGAAATCATACTTATTTAAAAATATTAAATAGGTACCACTCGAGTAGGTAAATTAAACGGAAATTATATTAGCAATAATTATAAGTCACATGAGTGCACTTCAGTAGATGTTGAATTGAGCGTCTTTGAGAGATGGTACGAACGTTACGAAGCAAGATTCAATGTTTTCCGGGAAGAAATATAAACAGCGTTCATATTATGTTACATTTTAATAAATAACTGTGTCGTTGGTCTAGAGCGGTCGCAAGCGCTAATGTGAGCTTGGGGTCCTTCACCCATGCACAGGTAAAAAAGTAATATTATGTTATAGATATTGGGTTTTTCTATCAGGGATTTCTCAGTAGCAACTCGAAGTCTGGATTTGTACCCAGTTTATAGCAATAGGCTCGCCCCTATTACAGACGATACATTTCAAAGCCGAATAGGGCCACTAGGTTTTATTAGGTTTTTATTTTTTATTTTATCCTTTTGATAGATTCTTATTTTGTAAATGTGAGGACTTTGTAGGCCTTGTAGACTTTAGACCTGTAGACCATTTTTTATCTTATCAAGTACCTGATACTTGTTGACAGGCCTACGCTATCCTCCCATACCTACTGTAATTTGAAAATATTGTAAAAGCCAATTATTTTTAAAAAGAGTAACCGTGGAGTTTCTTGCCGGTTCTTCTCCATAGGAAACGACCAATTGGAACCGTGCACCTAGCTTCTGACGTTTCATAAGTGCCCATGTAGGCTTATGTGAAATAAAATATTTTGATTTTGATTTTGAATACTACACGAAGGGCTGATTTTTCCATAGCCAGATAACTTTATCGGAGGAACAATTTTGAATTGTTGACAGTTCTTACATACACTAACTGTCAGATGTCAATTTTATTCCACGAATAAAAATTATCGATCGATTGAACAATCAGCCCAAAGTGTCTAAACACTCTAATACCGAAGGATACGCGACCGAAGTTCGGCATGATTACGCCTGCAATGCTATTTGAATGACTGACGACACATTATGCCGAAAATACGTTGCGTTTCTTAGCAAAGCGTAGGTAGGTACTAGGTACGTACTACCCTCTGTACGAACATTTCCCGCAGAATGTTGTTTACGGAACATATTCGTCAAAATTACCTAGGTAAATGTAAGTCCTTTGTACACACTGATTAAAGCTTTGTAGAAGTTTCAACATTCAAACTGCTTTGAAAAATCAAGGGCTATTGAATAGCCCTTGATTTTTGGTAAACGATCCTTTATAGATACTGTCTCTGGGATGCCAGCGCATGGCGGGTGGCGATGCCAACGCATAGCGAGAGGGAATGCCAACGCATAGCCAGCGTGAATGCCAACGCATAGCGGGCGGCGATGCCAACGCATAGCGAGCGGGAATGCCAACGCATAGTTAGTGGGAATGCCAACGCATAGCCAGCGTGAATGCCAACGCATAGCAGGCGGCGATGCCAACGCATACCGGCGGCGATGCCAACGCATAGCGAGCGGGGAAGCAAACGCATAGCGGGCGGGTATGTCAACGCATAGCGGGCAGCGATGCCAAAACATAGAGAGCGGGAATGCCAACGCATAGCGGGTGGGGATGCCAACGCATAGCGAGTGGGAATTCCAACGCATAGCGGGCGGCGGGCGATGCCCACATATAGCGAGCGGGAATGCCAACGCATAGCGAGCGGGAATGCCAACGCATAGCGGGTGGGGATGCCAACGCATACCGGTGATGCCTCTGATATTACAGAGGTCCACAGGGTGCCTTTGACTACATACCGTCATTTAGTTAGTGTTGGTTGATTTTACATCTGCTTCCCAGAATCGACTATAGTGTGGTTAATGATAATGTGCACAGTGTAATGGAAATTAATTCCTTCATTGGCAACACTGTAATAAGTTGCAATGGCGTTTTTTAAATAATATTATTTTTAAATGTTCTAATAAGTAGATCTTCTGTCCTATACCTGTACACAGTAATTTTCATACCTAATGTATATTAATAAGGTAGGTACTTGTGTTGGGGTCCTACTGCTTTTAGTACGGGAATTGATTTAGTGAAGTACTAGGGAAGCAGATGTCGCCAGCCTGTTGCCGCGTTAATGTGATCGTATGATTTTTGGCGTTCATTTGTTCAATCGAAGGTTCTTTCAGAAAGGGATATTAGTAGTCGTGGGTACCACGTGGTGTCGACGATGATTCCAAAAGCTAATTTATATTTGTATGAAACAAGACTTGGCAACATCACCAAGCCATCGTCTCTAATAATTATGAGGCTCCACATTTACCTTGTGGTAGTCATTATGGGTTAGGCCGCTCACGACCGCGACCGTCATTCCAAAATCATCGGCTTTGAAAATCACTTTTTTTACCCTTTTTTTAAATCCGAAAGTGGACTTCAGGAGTCCACTTTCGGATCCACACCGGCGGGCTCGACATCTGAAATTTTACAAATATATTTTCGGTGTTCTCTAATCATGCCGCACCTACTCAGCTATCAATGTTTCGCCCTGCATATGCTTGCTCAAAAACCCTCTATCATAGCGACTCATCAGAGTAAAGGCTCCTTCAAACAGGCGCGACACGCGATAAAATCTCGCGCGACACAAAGGCACCGCAAGGCACGCAAGAGCGGTGCCTTTGTGTCGCGCGTGATTATATCACGTGTCGCGCCTGTTTGTAGGAACCTTAATCCCGTTTGTCTACATTGGGAAAAAATAGAAATGCAGTATATTTATTCAAAAGACAGACAATTTTTTTTTTTTCAAAAATCCCTTTATATTCCACTGCTGAACGAAGTGTCTCCTGTATTTCCCGAAGCCTTTTTACCTCTTTTCTGACTAACATAGTACGATAGGCCATACGGTAATAAAAAAACAGTGGCACTCCAGGAGTGCCGCCGGACAAAAGTGAAAACTTGAAAAAACATAGTAATTTTATAAAAATGTTTGAAGGTCGCATTCTTCCTAAAAAAAACGTACCGCGCGTTGATGTCTTTATAATGGCCAAAACATGAAACAGAGGTGTCGGTTACGGTAACAGTGTCGCGAGTTCAATGGTTTTCCCATCTCAAAGAAGTTTTCATTTCAACAAGTATAAGTTGGACTCAGATTCTATTGAAAATCCGTACTACGCTAGGCCAACTGAAGATCAGAGTGTTAGCACTGACTTGCAGCCTACTGTACAAGCAAAACTAGTAGAGGCTCCATAAACGTTCTAAAGGAGAATGACGACATAAAGTTAATTGTAGCAATGAACTGTGTCGATCTTTGTTGCTCTCATGGAGGAGTTTAATTAATCCCACGAAAGCATACTTACTGCCACCAACTGTGACCCAAAGATTAATAAAAACAGGTTCAATGGTACAAAAAATCATCAAAAAGTGATAAAAAAAATGGTACAAAAAGGTTTTAGAGGTCCACTGACTTCAAAAACTGTCCATCATTTGCACATCAATAATTTTTCCCTTTATTAAATCAATCTAACTTCCCATAACTTTGTTCCAGGGTGAATTCAGACATGCTTTCTTAGGATTAATGAAAACTACTCCCTGAGGGCATAAAAAACGACATAGTCCAAAATGCTACATTCAAATTTAATTTGGGGCCCATACCAAATTTCCGATCGTCCTTTACAATAGGTAGGTACGCAATCACCTAACAGTAGGTAAAATCACACGTCCCCTGTATTTGAAGCACAGCATTCGGCTGCGAGGTAAAATTACTAGGAACAATTTAAACTGACGACGCTCACATTGTTCAAATACCCTCATTGGAACAGATTGTTGCTCACTTATTAATTACTCGCCAATTTCAAGGCACGCTCTGTTGCATAAAGGAAATGGCATGAGGCTTTTGCACAGATAAAATATTAGGTTTACTTGTCTATGGTTTTTGACAGTTGCGTTTTGTTTTTGCTTTAATCAAACTATCTGAAGACATAATTATTATTGTAAATAAATTCAGATGCTTGTTGGACAAGATGATTGTTAATTCGTCATCTGTTGGTTTGATAGTCATCCAATGATAATAGAGAACCTAAAGACTTGTTTATCAACGCATTATTATGCTATTATGACATTATACTAAAAAATTAGACAGTAAATGAGTCTTCACCATAAACAGTTAATGACAATGTACTCAAACATCTGTAGGCAGACAACCGCAAACCACAAACAAACGTTTATTTTAATCAAAATACATTTTGTTCTACATTAGAATAACGCACAACATTCGCAGAAATTGCTCTCATACGAAGTCGTATGGTAACCGACCTTTATTCTCATTAGCTCCCAAATCCCCAATTATTCAATCAGAACGACACGATCAAAATAAATAACAACGAATAAACATAATCCACCAAAAAGGTTTGCTTTCGAACTCAAAATAAACAGCCAAAAATCGCGAGTGTTTTTGTTTTACAAGTTAATCACTCGTGCCTTTGCCCGAACAAATAAACGTTCGAAACGACGACATAAATCGGTTTCCAAACAAGAAATATGGCGTCGCATGCTGAGTGGGCAATTGAGAAAATAGACAAAATGTAGGTAAGTACATTTTGTTCTATCCGCTGCTTATAATGCATTGGACAATAATTATAAAGCTTTCCGGATAGACCGATTAAACCTAATAGTAAGAGACAAGTGTTCTGAAAGGCTAATCAACAACAAAATTAGCTACCATAAAGACTTTAAAATGTATGTGAACTGCTGTGTCTGCTCATCAGCGGGGTAATTACGTTGTAGCGGTATCTACAACGCCACATGCGAACAACGCGTCATACTGACGTCACGCAAATCCTGCATCGCGCAAGCAGAGTTTACCGCGCAACTAGCATAGATACAATGGCCCGACATTAAACATTGGGCAGTTGCCCGCCAGACACAACACCCCTCTGGTCTGAGGATCCTCCCTTTTCTATAGAGTATGAGTGAACTTTACACCCTGTTCCTCATACATATATAACGTAATACACTATCAGACGATCGATTCTGTTAAAATCTCACCGTGAGAAGTTAGGTGGAGTGAGCTGTCATTCCATCTGATGCTAGGGATTGACAGTAATGACAGCTCATTTTAAAGAAATATACATACATACATACATACACTCGAAAAAACATAACTCTTCTTCTGGCGCAGTCGGGTAAAAACTGTGGCATTCCGAGAGTGGCGACAGAAGTGAAAACAAAACACAAACAGAACACTTTGCCATCACTCACTAACATATCGGATATACATTAAAACCGAGTACATCCCGAGGACAGCTGAACACATCCGAAGCGGGTATTTTTTTTTTAATCGTCTTATAAACAAAACACGCGCGGTGTCGCTTACGCTAACAGTGGCACGAGTACAATGGTTTTTTCCCATCTCAAAAAATGCCGAACGCGCCTAAAGAAGTTTTCACTTCAAAAATCAATTTGACATTGATTGAATTTGAACTGAATGAATCGATTCTTTTATTACATCACTATTAAAATTTTCTAAAAGTGGTAACACATAAGCTGTCATTTTACTGCAGCTAATAATTAAAAGCCTGACTTTAACGCACGTCCGTCCGAAGCGAACGAACAAGCAATCAGTGAAAAAGGAAATAACGTAGTCTAAAAAGTGGGAACCAAATGTATTACCAAATTTTAAAATATGAGGTCCGTACCAGCTTTTAATATTAACGCTAAAAGCAAATTAGGTACCTAAAAGCTTACATGTCATGGCCGCTCATTAGTACCCGAAATAACTAGCCTCTCGGCTATAGTTTAAAACATATAACTTTTAAAACACATAAATCAATTCTTCGGAACACATTAGCATACAGAACCCACGTGAGCCCTTTACCGCCAAACTTTGTGCAGAAAGGATGAACAGATTTAATAATGTGACCGTTCGTTCCACTGGGCTAATGGAAAAGAGTGACACTTTTGGACCCTCACACTTATGTAACAAACAAAACAAAAAGTTTTGTGAAGCAAGCGGACATATAATATTAATACGGATGTATAATAAGTGACATGAATATAATTCTACCGTTTAAACGCTTTACCCGGTTTTTTGTTAATTTATTGTTACTGATCCCAGACTCCTAGACTTAGAGGGTAAGGAGTAATGACAGAATAAAGACATTTTTATTAAGCATGACGTAACATAGAATGACTTTCTTTTTTTTCTTAGATGATGGGAAATCATCAAATGACCTCCCGCCCGCTCGCTCTGGGTGGAGCGGAAGGGATTGTCAGACTCTTACTGACTAAAACCCACCCGTGTTCCTTCCTTAGCCCTTTATGTTCCGGGCCAGCGGTAACCCTTTCGGACTATATCCCGCTGCCCCGGCAGGCTTCGGCCCTGACGGGTCCTTTCCCTACAGGCGCAAGTGGAACACGTACGCGCCGTCCGGCACGAGCCCGCGCCTACGGTGGCCGGGAGTCGTCACGCGGTTCCCGACGCGCGACGACTCCCGGGCGTCCGGGGCGTCTCCCGCGGCGGCTGGAACGTGAGGCTCTTTCCCTCAACCATCTCGCCACCTCCTTCGGTAGCATGACTGCTTCGCCGAAGGAGGTGATTGCCTCCCACTCCCTCTCGCTCCGGATCATGGCTTGAACCAGGGCCGGACGCGAGAGGTCGCCGCCGCTGCCGATCGCTTCTACGAGGACACGGCGGTGCTCCGCCCAAGCGGGGCAGACCTCCACCGTATGCTCCACCGTGTCCTCTGGGCGATCCTCGCAATGGTGACACCGGGGCGTTTCCTCCCGCCTGATGATGTGCAGGAACCTCCCGAAACATCCGTGTCCGGTGAGGACCTGCGTCAGGCGGTCACTAACATGACTTTAAATTGACTTTGAAATTTGAAATTTCTGATAAAAACATTCTATTTTCTGACAGAAACTTGTTTTAAAAATTCACAGCTCACGTGCTGATTGCCTACGTACCTACCTAAATAAGAACTTCATGTATTGTATTGTATTATGGAATCCGTGGAAAGTACAAGGGGTATGGAATCCAACTGTCTAGTCAACCACGTTTACATGCGGATTTCAGTTTGTATCAGAAGTATCAATAAAAAGAAAGTGGAAGTATCAAATTCCACCAAAAAACGAACAAGAATTTATTGTGCAGAAATCAAAATGCTGTTTACATTCTTGCTTCTACATTTTAACCATAGGTGGACCATAAATAAGTAACCTTCCCGATCCCCTTTTCTTCGGAACACTGACTTCCTAGAGTACTTAGTCACCATAAAACCAAATAAGAGCCCAGGCAATTCAAAAATAACAAATCGCTAAAAAGCGACTTCAAAGAAGAAAACAGATAAGACAATATAAAACTAAATAAGTGCCTCTAGCCAAACGGTATAATAAAATCGCGGAGAGCTGAGACAATTCCCAAACCAATCCTGGGACACGGACACCACTGTCTCACTAGTTTATTACTCGTATACGTTACGAGGAACGGTTATTCGTTTCTTTACTCGTCTCACGTTATTGTGTCTATAAACTATCTCTGGATATGCCCTCGGAAACCGTCAGGATGCTATTGCATGTTGTTTGAGAGAAAAGTTGTGTTATTCATACAGTTTTATGTGCTGCTTGCTCTTAGAGTTAGAGTTTTGATTTGATATTTTATCATGTGGTGAGTCGGAAAACACTACCTTGTAAATTTTCTTGGTGGGCACTGTTCCAAAGCATAAACTAACATCCTGCTTTTTCTAAAAGAATAATTTAAGAATTTTATTGTTCTAGTTTGCCAGAGCGATACCCTAACCGTAGTCGTTACGTTTGACACTACTTGCTACTACTATACCTACTAGTGATGTGAACCGATTACAATTTTCAACACCGGTTTATACCGATTAGTTAATTATTAAAACCGGTTTTTTAAGGTTTTCTTTAGGTTTTTTCCTAAAAAGTCCGTGGTCAGTCGTCCGTACGTCCGTCCGATCATCACAGTCAAATATTTATCAATTTTCTTTTTGTTACTTGCTGCGGTCATTTTCAGAGTAGGTAGTATGAAATATGGGGCGTGCGCGTGGAATCTCCGTTGGTTTTTCTTGTGTTGTGCCAGTAGACGTTCCCTGTGCCTGTGTGTCACCTGGCTGATCACCCACTTCACCTCGATCCACCTCCACTGTAGCCTGATGCTGAGCTGATGGTTTCTCTTAATATGTGCCAATATAAATTCCAGGTTCCTCCCCAACTTTGATCACTTTAGCGCATAGCTTACACTTTGCAATAAGATTATCAATCTTCTCAAAATAATTTCTTGTACGGACGCCAGCAGGTCAACCTACCCGAAACTGTCAGATTTTCCCAATCAACCTTGAACCTTATGTTTTAGCAATAAAGTCGAAATTCTATTAAAGAAATCTGACAGATTGTAGTAACTTGATGTGCTGGCGTCTGTACTTGATTTTACCTTTTATTTTAGGCATTTTCGCAAACAAACATGTCAACTCCAAATAATTCGCAAGCAAAACTTCGGTGCTATTCTGTAAAAAGATCACCGTCATAACTGTGAAGTGAGCTTAGTGAGCTGTAATTCCACCTGATACTAAGGATTGACACTATTGACAGCTCACTTTACCTAAGTATTTTCACGGTGAGATTTTTACTGAATAGCATTACTGGAATATTTTAGTATAGTGAAGTTAGTCGCATATTAAAATGGGATATCGGGGGATTCCCGTACCATAGACAATATTTTAAACGGAACAGACTCATGTTCGGATACATATCAAAGACTCGGATACATGTTTTGTGATTGTAATCGGTTTTTCAATAAGAACCGGAGATTATCGGTTTTAACTAAAACCGTTTTTTTTTAGGTTTTTATGAAACCGGTTCACATCACTAATACCTACCATATTACGATCATCTTTCAAAGAGGGTCACGGCACACAAAAACCTGTCCCGACTTCCGAATGTATGACGTACTAGTTTCTATTATGTAAACACTTATTCGCTGTGTCAGCGTGCTGCCATTACTAGATACCACAACTTTCTCTCAGCCGGTACCGGTCAGTTTCTGATACTCAAACATTCCGTAAATAAAAGCGCGCGGATACGATCGCACTTTGTGTTTTTTTAATATTGTTTCCGAATAAAAAAAGTTAAAAATATTTGCGGAATAAATCTGTGATCCGTTAAAAAAAACACGGCGTTCACTTTTCAAAAATCAGAAACTTTCTGTTCTGTATTTTTTAAACTTTCTTTGAAGTTGTTCATTTTTTTTTCTATACGCGCTGTAAGTTAGTCACATAAAAAAACAAATAAATAAATAAATTCAATTCTAAATAATAAATTCAATAATAAATATATATAATATATATTCAATAATAAATTCTTTAATTTCTCGTGTTCAAAACAAAATCTCGTGATGTGGTGGCTAATCTTGCTGTTAGTGACGTGCCTGTTCTATTATTCCCGGAACCGTTTGAGATACTTCTCGTCTAGGGGAGTATGTACGCTGCCTCCAGTCCCGTTTTTGGGGAATTTAACAGCTGTCACTCTCGGGCGAGAAAACTTTGTGGAGGCAATCGCGGCTGGATATGACGCATTCAAAGATCAAAGGTAAGTGACCATTTAAATCGAATGATGTGCATTTGAGAGGTATGTGTGGTTCTTACGGATAATAAGTTGTTTATATAGAGTGGGCCATCTAGCGTTTTAAATTTGTATCGGCTATAAAAAAAAAACTACTGATTATTTTTTTCAAATTTCTGGTTTTATTGGAAAGTTTAAACCTTGTCATTTAAGAATGGAACACAATATCATTCATAATGACTACCACGACTGGCTCGGCAGTACCCCATCCGATCACACACGACACGGTATGTCGGATACGCTATCTTTATTTTTGCACCTACGATGATTATTATCATTGAAATTTAAATTTTATCGTCATACAATTAAGTTACATTTTTACCGACTTCAAAAAAAGGAGGTTATCAATTCGATACGTATGTATGTAATATTATTGGAATTGCATTATATTCACATATGACAATCTATTAGGGCTTCCAAACAAATATACAAAATTTTATAGACGTATGTATGTATGTATGTATGTATGTATGTATGTATGTATGTATGTATGTATGTATGTTTGTCCACGCATATCTCCGTAACTATTTATCGGATCGCGACCATTCTTTTTTTATTGGCTTACATTTACTTCAACTTAGGGAACAGTGCAAGTTTCATCAAAATCGATTCAGTAATTTTCAAGATATGGACTAAGACGTGAAAGTGTGACGGCCTGGCTTATTGATACGAGCTACGGGTGTAGTGTCAAAGGGAAAACATCTCAAAACCCTGGTCAAATTCTAGTGCAACAACAAAAAATTACCAAATAAAAAGTAATTTAAAAAAATTAAACCGACTTCAAAAAGAAATTAACTCAAAATTATGAAATAACTTTAATTTCGGAAGTCGGTGGCAAAAAACTAAAACTAAAATACAGATCCCAAGACACCGACTTCCGAAATTAAAGTTATTTCATAATTTTGAGTTAATTTCTTTTTGAAGTCGGTTTAATTTTTTTAAATTACTTTTTTTATTCGTCGCATAAAAATCCTGAGCCGTGCCGATACCGATAGTGGGCGTGTACAATCTTACGTTTATGTTGATACGTTTAACGATTTTAGTACCTAATGTCTCGATAGATGGCGTTGTTCATTTAGCACTCTCCGCTGAATCGCGGTGTCAAGATTCTCCGTGAAAACATGACCTCAGCGAGTACATTAAAATAAATTGTCTTCGTATAAGTAAACATTGGCTTTTATTCAGGGCGCCGGGCCTAATACTTACTTGTAATCTTCAAACTGTCCTTTATATTCCTCACTAGCTTCTGCCCGCGACTTCGTACGCGGATCCTGTTGCTTATGCCAGCGACAACAGGGTCGTCAAAATCGAAGATCTGAAACGTCTGATGTCGAATTCTAAGAGCCCAGGGACGGGAAAACAGCGTAATGCGCGAGACGATTCGAGACGTTCCAGATCTTTCATTTTTGTAAGTCAACAGGAAATGCCCATCAGACTAAACCACTTTTGCTGAGACGTCATTCCTGTATGTTATAGTGTCGCTGGGCTATGGAGTTCCACAACAGGTGTTCCAGATCTTCAAATTTATTCTCACAGCAGAAAATGCTCTTCACCTGGAATATTTTTGCTATGGCACCATTTTTATATCTCTTATACTTTAGCTAGTCTGTTGCGGTTCTGCATCAGGTGTTCCATTTTCCAAAATAAGTTATAGCCTATATGTTGCCCAGACTTAGTACCTATACAACAAAAAACTTTTCTTCCCGTAATTCCGCAGTGGATCCCAAAGGTACACTGAATTAACAATAATATTGCAAATAACTTTAAAAAAAAATCTTTATACACTATAGCTGTAGCCGTGGCTTTGCCCACGTATCGCATAAGTATTATTTTAATTTTAATAATAGTTAGTGATAGTTTGTTGATTTACAGAAACACTCAAAAGATGCGTCTCATACTGTAACTATAGCTAAGATCCCTCAAAAACTATTTGGCTTAGTAAACTCAAAATTTGAGAAAGTTATGTAGTTAATTTACTGGTAAGAGACGTCAGGTTAATAAGGAAATTAGGAGACGTCAAATAACAGAAGTGTTATAATTTACTGTAACACTTCTGTGTAAACAACGTTCGTTGTTTTTCCCTCGGTCTCATTCAATATGTAAGTACAGCGAGTCAGGACTGGTGACGCGGGAGCAAGCGACGTACAGTTATCCGTGTGAGATGCAGCTCGTCCTGAGGTCGACACCCGCAGCCTTCAGTGTCTGCCCCTGCGACTTATTTATTGTCATGGCGAAGCACACGCTCACAGGAAACTGCACGCGCTTGAATTGAAAGGGGTAATTGTGGCCGGGTGTCACCATTGCCAGGATCGCCCAGAGGACACGGTGGAGGTCTGCCCCGCTTGGGCGGAGCACCGCCGTGTCCTCGTAGAGGCGATCGGCAGCGGCGGCGACCTCTCGTGTCCGGCCCTGGTGCAAGTTATGGTCCGGGGCGTGAGGGAGTGGGAGGCAGTCACCTCCTTCTGCGAAGCAGTCATGCTAGCGAAGGAGGTGGCGGGACGGATGAGGGAGAGAGCCTCCCGTCCCAGCCGCCGCGGGAGACGCTCCGGGCGTCGGGAGCCACGGAACGACTCCCGGCCACCGTCCGATCTGGACCAGGCCCGTGCCGGACGGCGCGTACGTGTTCCACGCGCGCCTCAAAGAGATGTCAGCATCGAGAAGGGCCGAAGCCTGCCGGGTCAGCGGGATTGTCCGAAAGGGTTACCGCTGGCCCGGAACATAAAGGGCTAAGGAAGGAACACGGGTGGGTTTTCGTCAGTAAGAGTCTGACACTCCCTTCCGCTCCACCCAGAGCGAGAGGGGTCATTTGATGATTTCCCATCTGAAAAAAAAGGGGGTAATTGTGGGGAATCAGTGGTATACGTGGTATAAACACTGTCTCGCCGACACCACAACCTGTTAGAATTTCCGCCTCAATGATATTTCTCTGCAGCGAGACGACTTTGAGCCGGGTCCCATTGCACAGTTTTGGCGGAGTGAGATTCCGAAGAAGCATGATTGGGACACCGACCTTTAGCTTAATGGTGTGCGCTGGTAGTCCACTTGCACTGAGGGAATTGAGAAATTCTACGGGGTAATGTGTGGCGACATCTTGGTCGACAACAGTGTTTATTGAAGTGTAGATCACTTCATTTCCCTCAATTTCCGCGAGAATGCATTCATTGATCGCTAAAGGTTGGTCGTTTCTGGGTGTTAAAATGGCTCGTTCACACACCCAAGAATTATCTTAGTGCGGTATCCTATTGATATCCTCGTACACCAGGCGAATCAAATCTTCTAAGGTGGACACCACTCTCCCAAGTATCTCAGGTAGAACCCCCTGGCCACCGTCTACTGGTAGCGTTCCCTCACCCAATTTTAAGAGAACATCAGAAAATTCTTAGGCGTGTACATTCCCGCCAAGCTTTGCTCTCATATTCATCGTTAAGCGCAACCTATGAATATGTGGCCATAAGAAAGAGCATTTCAACGAAGCATTCACCTCATCAGCCCTAGTTCCTCGCGTCACCACAGGCAGCGTTTGTCGGAAATCGTCGCTTAACAGAACTGTAACGCCACCCATCATTTGCTGGTTCCTGCGGATGTCCTGCAAAGTCCTGTATACCGCCTCTACTGCTTTTCTGTTCGCCCTAGTGCATTCATCCCACACGATTAAAGAGCAATCTTTAAGCACGCGCCCTTTGTCACTGTTGCGTGACACTCCACAAACAACAAATGTGCTTGGTAAGATATAACTTAGAACCAAAAGTTTGACTTGACTCTAAGATAGTGTAGCTTGCTGTACCACCAATCAATCTGTTTAGTAATATTGGTGTGAAACTCCCCATACAATTAGATAGGACATGTAAAGTTCTCAGATTTCATAACAGTATCGTTCCAAATGCACATAAAAAATGCAAAAACTAAAAAAAAAGAAATTTACGATTTAAAACAAAAAAAAATAATACGGGATTTGAACTCGCACCATTTAGTGCAGTAAACGGTCGCCTGACCTTACCGCTAAATTCCCTGTCGACATATTGTTGAAATAGCTGTTCCCTTGCAATTTATAATATTACTGCCCCGCTCCTTTATAAAAATAGCGTGATTGTTATGTTTCCAGGGTTAAATTTTTATTAACTAAATAAATAACATGTCATTTTGGGCATTCAATTATTTTGTGCATTCAATTACGAACCAAACCCTTTTAAAATCAATATTGCTTACCTCCCATAACATACGGCGTGATAATATGTAGCCTAAAGCCTTCCTTGGTTTACAAAGAACATTTTTGCTGAATTTCAATTCAATCTATTCAGTAGTTTTGGCGTGAAGCCGTACCATACACACAGACAAACAGACAAACAGACAAACAGACAAAAATTCTAAAAAGTCACTTTTTGTCATCAGTTACGTTTTTCTAACAAAAGCCACTTATTTTTTCTCGAAAATTCTCAATGTACAGTTTTTCTTTCGTTACTGTTTTATTATATGTATAGATGATCACGAGAAGATCCACGAATGACAGCCGGGACCAATGGCTTAACGTACTTTCCGAGGCACGGCGGGGTCTTGGTATGTGAAAATGGTCACCCATCTATGGGTCAACCGCGGCAAGCGTAGCTTAACCTAATCTATCGACTCGTGCGGCTGTTATTACTTAGCCACAAGCCCCTCTTTCCATACAATGGTTATCTAGAAGAATTAGCTTTTAGCGATAATGTAAGCCCACGCACGCTACGGTCCATCGGAGGAGTCTACCTGTATGCAGGTATATGCCTACACAGATCGACCACATATCGTATGTTCCACAGACTGCATGAGTCTATTCCATTCCAATACACGTTCTCGTCTACCGGACCTCCCGTCTCTCCGGTTGGCCCTTAGTCTTTTTAGGGTTCCGTAGTAGGTACCTACAAGGAACCCTTATAGTTTCGTCATGTCCGTCCGTCTGTCCGAGGTTTTGCTAAGAGACCGTTAGTGCTAGAAAGCTGTAATTTTGTAGGTGTGTATATCAATTACGCCGAGAAAGTGGTAGAATAAAGTTATAAAGTTTTGGAAAATATTTTTTTTTAGGGTAGCTCCCCTCCATGTGATTTGGGGATGAATATTTTTTTCGTCGTCTACCCCATCGTGTGGGATATCGTTGAAAAGGTCTTCTAAAATGACTTAGGGGTTGCTAAAATTATTTTTCGATTTAATGCTCCATTTACGAAATATTAAACTTTAAAGTGCAAATTTTTGTTCCAGTAGGGCGTCCCCCCCCCCCCCCCCATCTAAAAGCTAAACTACTGGCTTGGAAAATCTGGAAAAATTCACGATAATAGTGCATTTCATGAAATTTAAAAGAAAACTATAGGAATTAAGATAACTTTATTAGTTTAGCAGTAATAGTCGTTGAACTTGGGTGTTCGATAATTTTGTACCAAATACAAAATCCTGAGCATTAATCCTTTAAAGTGACTAAGATGAAGCAGTTACTTGTTTATAACGGGCAAAGACTTGCATTCAAAAGACCACCTCAGACATTGATCTACATGGTCTTCATATAACCTGACCAAGATGATGTCTGGGCTTTAAAAGAGACTGTGACCTCTGAGTTTGTTTCGGCCTTTCTTCTCAGAGTAGTCAGATAGGAAACGCCGACTTCATCTAGTTTAAAAAAAAAACATGATTGACGTGTAAAAGTGTTTGTACAAACCTACTTACAAAATAAATCATTTCATTTCATTTCATTGAAAAACAAAATATGAAAAAAAAACTAAAAAAACCTCAATAAATTGTCATAACTTTCACAATACTGCCGCTAGATGGCGCTGACGAAGAAGAGCTGAGATAAAAGTCACAAACGAACTTGTTTAATTTTAGAATTACAATTTTGTGAATTGAAATAATAATTTGGCAGCAATCGTACTCTTATTTTTAAGCTTTAGCAGGACGAAAGTGGTTATTATTAGCGAGGTTAGCTAATAATAACCACTTTCGTCTTATTATCTTCAAAAATCAATATTTTGTCATTAGTTTAGTATCGCTATTCGATAACAGATGGGTTTAAAGTCGGTTTTTGTTATTATAACCATTAACTTCTAATATCTTTACCATTACATAAATTCAGAATAAAGAATAACAGAATCGTACCTACTATATTGTGATAACGGGCTACTACGGAACCCTACACTGTGCGTGGCCCAACACGCACTTGGCCGGTTTTTTTTTTTTGTTAGCCTATTTTGTGTCTTTTTCTTCCAAGCTTTCTTCCAAGCTTCCAAGCAAGTTGTTGTGTTGTGACCGTTAGTGTTAGATACAATAAAACAATAGCTATACATACATATATTGCCCTGATAATTGCAGATACTTCGGTCTCTACCAGTACCTGGTACCGACCCTGATACCGCGGGACCCTGAGCTTATCCGTCAGATCATGGTGCGTGACTTCAACTCCTTCGCCGATAGAGGGGTGCACATCGACGCTGACTGCGATCCCTTGTTTGGACGGAACCTTATCATGTTGACTGGTAGGCTTGTACACTTGATCAATCTGAACTCTGAACCGTCGATATCAATCGATCGACTACAACCTACTTGTAGTTACAGAAACCCGCTAAACTTATGAGCGTTTACAACGTACGGCATTTCATACAAACTTTCAGCCCTTATTTTTCGAAATGAATGAACCGATTTTAATAAAACTTCATACGCATAAGCAGGATGCAAAGGTCTAAAAAGTTAGTAGAGAACATTTTCGAAATGTTATTTTTAAAAAGATAACTGGAAGTCTCTGTTTCTATGGAAAATCTAAAATCGGTCTAATTTGGCTGTAACACTATTTTTCGAAAATGTTCTCTACTAAGTTTTTAGACCTTTATAAACCTGCTTAAGCGTATGAAGTTTCATTAAAATCGGTTCATTCATTTCGAAAAATAAGGGCTGAAAGTTTGCATGAAATGCTGTTTCCCTGTTTCCACTGCTGGGACACATGCTTCCTCTCTTCGAGAGGGAGTGGGCTATAATCTACCACGCGGGCCCAGTAATGGGTTGGTAGGTGTCACATGTCTTCGAATTTTCCGAATGCCGGTTTCCTCACGATGTTTTCCTTCATCGTTTTGAGAGAGTGGTAATGAAATAATTTACACAAAGCAAAGCGCCTGTCTGGGTTCGAATCAACGACATAGAACTCATAAGTCGCGGCCGTTATCACTGGGCCACCCCTTCTCTATATGTTAGTCAATATGAAAGGGGTTATCATTCTGAGTGTGTAACATTACAAAATTATGGCGCTGATTACAAAATCGTGATCACTACCTATAGTTTTCCCAACCCTAGGTTCAAGATGGCGGTCAATGCGAGTGTCACTTACTCCCGCGTTTTCGGGCGCGCGCTGTCGCAGCATGGCGCCGCTCATGTCAGAGAGCGCATGCGCCGTGCTCACCTACCTGCGCGGAAAGATAAAGGGCGAACAAGTTATGGATATTAACACTGTGAGTTCAAGTTTGAATTGTGAATCTTAACTTGGTAGCAGAAAGGTACAAAATTGTGTAATGAAATAAATTGCTTCGCAACTCGGATTGACGACTACCTCGTTGGTCTACTAGTGTTCGCAAGGGCATTTAAATTTTCGGTTTTTTCTATCACACATTTCTCAGTCAGGAGTCTGGACTTAAATAATAATAAATACTTAATAAAAACTCTATTGCTCAAAAGATTACAGAGATTTTACATTGGCCCCAAACTAGGCAAGCCTGTATCTTGGGATTGGTAGTGGTAGATTGCTCCCACTTACTTGGGACATAAACACTGCTGGCGAAATTTGGGTGTATGTAGGTATACTTGCACTGCCTATCTCTTCAAAAAGTACAGGCGTGATGTTATATCTTTTAATGAATATCATAACTTATACTAAAATAATTCATCTCTTACAGATAACAATGTCCTATGTAAATGACGTCATCGCATCGTGCGCGTTTGGGTTCGCTGTTGACTCCCTCAAGGACCCTGACAACTGCATCTTCAGGCTAGGAAAGAAAGCAGTTATACAGGACACCACGCAAGTCATGAAGTTCTTCGGCTATGAGAACATGAAGAGCATTATGAAGGTATTTAAGAACTCACTCTAGACGATAAGATATTATAAATCTCCTTCGTTTTAAACAAATGGCCGAACCATTTTAAGGTTCTATATGCAAAGGCTGGAAATGGGACCCTATTATTAACCACCCAGTTTGTCTGCCACGGCTTTGTGTCTTTTTGACATGGCCCCGAAATTCGGTCTGAAGGACTATGATTATTTTTATACCCTGGTGTGAACGCAGGGATAGACGAACAGTTGTGTCGACAAATCGGTCGCCGTGCCGGTGAAAAGTTGTATCGATGAAATTCTCAAAAGTGAATCGTTCTGTCAGCAAATCGTTCGCTGTTCAAACGTTCTATCGGCGAAACACTAAAGAGTGAATCGTTTTGTCGGCGAACTATTCATCGAAGAAACGAATGTCGGGGAAACGTTTCAGAACTGGCCGAAAAAAGAAAGATAGAAAAACTACACACATCAAAAGTGTCTAGGGATCAAGCATTTTTATGCGGATTTCTTGAGATTGAGATGTGGCTTTGTAATAAATTTATGATTTTATAAATTTATATGGATCCTTTTTGGTGCATTTCATAATTTGAATCAGGAACTGTGAATCAAATTCGAGTAAAAGATGAAAATCAGCTGTCAATATTTTCCCTATAAAAACATACAACGCATTGAAGACATTATTAGTGCTACTGTTTCCCTACTACTGATTAAAACCAACGTTATTATGGAGCGGCGACGTCATTTAAGCAGGGAAGAAATGCTCAGAGCCGTGGGAATGATAGAAGCTGGTTCCCGGCAACGTACTGTGGCTTTAGCTCTGAATACAAGTCAGAGTGTTATCAGTCGACTTTGGACACGTTACCGAAGCACTGGTACCGTGGCTAAGCGCCATGGAGAACGGTATCGCTGCACCACACGGAGACAAGACCGATACATTCAAATCTTAACTCGAAGAGCTCCAACAATAACCGCCATGATGTTAGCCGTGAGGCTTCATCACTCTTCAGGGAACTTAATTAGCGACCAAACAGTCAGAAACCGCTTGCATGAAGTGAACCTTCATTCCCGAAGACCGCTACGGGTACTACCTATAGCAATGCACAATCGTAGGATTCGATATCAATGGGCTCTTGAACACAGAAATTGGGCAGAAGAACAATGGCGTTTCGTGTGCTTTTCTGATGAGTCTCGTTTTGGTATGAGACCGGATACAAGACGTATACGACACTGGAGAACCCCTGGACGCCAACAGCGATTAAAATCCTGCCAGGAAGTCCATCCTTATAGTGGTGGAACCATCATGGTATGGGCGGGTATTTGGATCGGCGGAAGAACTGAGTTGATTTGGATCAGAGGCAACCTCAACGCTCAAATTTATGCTGAGACGATTGTATCCCTTATTTCAGTTAATGCATGATAATGCACGACCGCACACCGCAAGAGTTGTAAGACAGACTCTCGCCGCAGCTAACATCAATGTCCTGCCCTGGCCTGCTCAGTCGCCAGACTTGAACCCGATTGAGCATGCATGGGATATGCTACAGAGAAGAGCTCTGCCGAATATGGAGGGTATCCAGTCGCAAGAAGACCTTTTTTTGTTGTTGCAACGAACATGGGCGGCCATTCCACAGCGTGATTTGGATGAACTCATTTTGAGTATGCCAAACCGATGTTCTTGTGTTGTTAGTGTTCGCGGTAGAAACACGGATTATTAATTGTTTAAGTTACCCAATAAAATTTTAAAGAAAACTGTTATTTCAGTCTTTTTTTCGAACTTTTGTGTTAGTGGTTCAAATGTCAAAAATCCCTTTATTAGGAAAATGGCCAATTTCTTTATTAATGCAAAGGTGACTTGGTTTATCGTTCTGTGACAAACGGAAACACTTTATTTGATGAATCCTTAAAGAAAATTTTAATTAATATCAATCAGGAGAAAAGTTATTGCAAAAATATATGTTGATCCCTAGACACTTTTGATGTGTGTATTTGCAATTCAAAGCTTGAGTTGACTAAAAATACTATTTGCTTGTTTTCTAGCTCCTAAAAGTTAAAATAATCCCCACACAAGATGCCGAGCAGTTCTCGCAGCTCTTTAAATCAGCTCTCAAAGCTCGACGAGAGAATCTGGTGAAACCTAGGCCTGACTTCATTCAGATCCTAGTCGACGCTGCCGCTGGTAAGTAGCTCTTCAGTTTTATAAACTCCTGGTACTTTGTTGAAGGACTCATCACTGTTTATTGTGAGAACCTTGGTACATGAACCCTATTTATTACCATTTAAAAGTCGAAACACGATAACTGGATCATCCTTCACTCCTTCCTTTCTATTAGGTCCTAGTACTTTTATGAACGTGGTGAAGTGTATATCCTACCTGACAGTGTTTTTGGCGTTCCTGACTAACGCTATACTGCCTTTAAGACTTGAGACCTCTATTTTCCCACTCGCTTTTATACTTGTGCCAACTACATATAAATGTATATCATTACATTATATACCTACAGGCAAACCCAAGGCGGACAGCGATGGCGACACGAACAACAACGAAGACGTAAAGACTGCTGAGAGTAAGATTAACTTTAATTTGTTTACTCTACACATTATATTGTTAGGGACAAAACAGTAGCTCAAGGTTTTTTGTTTTATTTTATGTAAAGCTATAGAAATATAACACTGTATTCCCCTGAGGGTCTGGTAGAGGTGTTTAGTCACCCACAAAAGTCATGTAGGTATTAACTACCGAAATGAGAATCCGCTGGTTCTGGTAGTAAAACAAAGTATACAATGCGTAACATAATGAACGCAAGACCTCATACACCCCAATTAGAGTATTGAGTTAAAAGCATAATACAATGATCAAAACAATTTTTTTTTAAAGCTAACTATTTTTATTAAGTAAATTGTGTTGACCCTATCATTACTTTATGCATTCAAAATTGAGTCTTATTGCCTTGACATAAGATTTAATTTTCTTTGGCTCAATCGGCGATCAGTATGGCAAAATACATAATTTAAAAAAAATACCTATTTTAAATGTTACCGAAATTGATTCAGTAATCAATTATGAACGAACTACTTTCAGGACTTGCGTTTATTCTGTTACACCTTGTATATCTACTAATTAAAAGTAAACACCAAAAGGTAGGGAAAGCATAAACAAAAGGTATAAAAAGGTAAAATATCAAAAAGAAGAAAAGACTTGCACATCCTCCCCTTTTTTATGAGATGGGCAGCTTAGTCCGCTTTTGGAGGGCCTCCTGAATGCCCAGTGGCAACATCGGCCACCCGCACTACTCCATCTAGGACCAAATATCGTCGCTAATCTGACTAACTGACGTATCTGACATTTTGGACTAAACCGACCTAAATAGAGTAATTTGATACATTTTCCAAGTCGAATCGATCTGTCTAATCGGCGTATCCGTATGCCTTACCGTTCCCATGATAATGCAAAAATCGAGACCGACGTATCTACAGTTTACAAAAAAAAAGATCATAATAGAGCTGTTTTGCATTAAAACAAAACAGTTATTATGTTATGGAAAACACATAGCATTGGATTGAAGAAGCAGTCTAATAATTCTACCTTTAAAGCGAGAAAACAAGTGGAATATATACCAGAGTACGTACCTTTCTCTAAATTACCTGTGGTGTGATCTTTCAGTTTGGCAGAAATGGTGACAGCTGTGCTGTCACTTCCAAGTGTCATTCATAGAAGTCTTCAAAACTCAACAGCAAGCAAATTGCTCCAATGCTATGTGTTTTCCATAACATAATAACTGTTTTGTTTTAATGCAAAACAGCTCTATTATGTAACTTTCAAACACATAGCATTGGATTGAAGACCTGTTTGATATCTGCTGGTGAAAGAATACCCGAAGGATGTAGACGCTATGTGAATTATATATTAAAATAACATTAATGAATATTTCTGGATTCATTAAATGTTCAAACCAAAAATTAAGATCTTTCAATCTATTATTCTAAAAAATTCTAAAATTAGCAAATCTATAAAATGTTATAGATTATTAACAAATGTATTTGCCTTGCTTGCCAAGGGTGAACATGAAATATAAGGCCATAATGGTAATTTAAATCAATGAGATTTAAACTGAATTAAAATAATAATCTCATTACTAAAGGATAATTGAATCACTCATTTCCTTAATTAATCAAAAGTACCAATCTTTTTGCACCTCAACTTTTATAAAGATGTGGGAAAACAAACTCAATGTCTTACATAATAAAGTTAAAATTCCATTGAAACTGAAATTTATTTAGGACCTTTTATATTACTATGGTTAATAGATTAACCCTCGCATGTAAATGAAGTATAAGTCTCTTTATTTATCAATTAAATTGACTTAACATATGATTCATTTACCCAAACATATATAGATAGTTTCAATGGGAATTAAAAATTCTCATAATTATGATAAACCCTCATCCCCCTTCACAGAGAGGAGACCTTTGTTCCATCAGTGGGAACATTATAGGCTGATCATTCTAAATACTCTTGAGAGATAGCCCTCTCTTTTATTACTTTACAGAAGTAATCATTCTGTAAGCCTAGTGGTTCTTTCAGTTTAATTTTATCTGATGAACTAATCACCAGTCAGCCTCCCGAAGGCTACCACAGACCTCTTCTTCTAACTTCATGAGGCTCCTTTATCTTAGTTTGTTTATAAATCTTTTGAGCAAGCTTTATAGACACACCTGTTATTGTAAACCAAAATCAACAAAGATTATGGTAGCTTTTAGGTAAACTCTTTGTGTCTTTGAGCCAAACCTTGGGCGCACTGTTATTACTTACCCTACTTTTAACATCTCTTGCATGCTGACAATTTGTGTTGCACATATTGTACTCGTGTTTGAGCAAATCAATGATTGTCTTATTCAACACTTAAAAGTTGTGAGATATCTTACAATATTAGGGTATGTAAATCTCTGCTAATCAAGGGGTAAGCAGTGGTTTAGCTAAGAACAATGATTTTTTAGACTTTCTAAATGGACAAAAAACTGTCTAGATGTCATGCAATCTACACTATGACATTCACCTCTGAATACAAGCTTTATAAATGATTATTGTGGATCTCCACTACATATTAGCAAGTTCCTTGCTCCTCTACCAACCACTGCCCCTCCCAACCTGACTGCTTTCCCCCCCCTAAACTTTCCAAGCTAGGAGTTGCAACTTGTCAGGTCCAAGAGGTTTTTACATAGATCTTGTAAGGGTACTGGCTTTCTGAGACCTCTCGTCTCCAAATACGAGAACCAGGCACACTGGGTCCAGTATTGTACAGGAGGCACCTTCTTGCTCTTGAACCGTTTATTTTACAAGTTAGCTTAAATTATAAACAATTAAATAAAATTAACCAACTTTTGAAATTAATAATTCAATAACTTGATCGTAGTTTGTTTGTTTAATTTGTTAGATTGTTTTGTACTAGGGAACTAATATATATATATATATTAGATGACTGAGCACTCGGTTTTAAATTGGGTGAAGAGAAACATACAGGTTCTCAATGTTGTCACTTCTTAACTGAAGGCATCGCAGAAGCTTGCCAAGCCATAATTTGAGTCCCCTGTGATGTACTGTCGCACAGCGGCTGACTTATTTGACGCGAAAAGGTCTACATCGGGGACGCCCCACTTTGAAACATGGCCTCCGAGGCCTCGGGCCTGGAGCAACAGGAGCCAATCCGGCTGGTCTGTTCTTAGATAAGCGGTCGGCTAAGCCGTTATAACACCTTTAAACTCCCCGGGAGATAAACCGCTGACAGAGTGATTCTAGTGTTCAGCTAATCTGCTAACTTCGTCATTTTGTAGGTTAGGTTCAGGATCACTAGGGATGTATGTACCCTTGTACATCCTAAGTTTGCGACAACTTTGTCGGATTGAGCTAGAATATGTGCACTCTGAAGACTGGCTCTTTGGCTTGCTTATTACTGCGTATATGGCAAACATCTCTCAACTTAGAGTGCCATTTTTTTTCCTGGTTAGGTCAAGTTCCTGGCAAGAGTAGGGTAGAACAGAATATTCTTTGTTATGTACACCATTCGAACTACAGACATAAGTGTAGAATATTATACAAAAGCGCCCTCCACACGTACAGTTCGGATCGCGGGAAACAGCACGCGCCGTTCCATCCCTCGCTCCGAACTGTACGTGTAGATGTGCGGGTCTAACAGTCCGATCTGGCATATCGACACTAGCGCATGTCTCACAATTTTACGCGCGCATCACGTGTAAACGTAAATTACAAAAATGGCGGTTTGGACTGTCGTAATTCCCTTAACATCGGCAAATGTCCATATCTTTGTCTGTATTCCTTTACCCACACTCGTCCTTTTTTTCGGCTGTTTAAACTAACTACAAATCCAGCTAACGCGATGACCAAACGTTCGTCCATTTTTCATAATACTGCATAAAAAACTTTTAAAAAGTTATTCGTTCCACGCGCCAGTTCAAACTGCAGTCCATACTCTTGAATATCAATTTACACGCACAGTTCGGAACGTTGTCTAGATTATTCGGCAATCCAAACCGTGAATGCATTTTTAATCGTAATTAGCACAACAGTTTGATCCGCAGTCCAAACTGTACAGATCTAACTGCGGTTTGGAACGCAGTCCAAGATGCGCGGTCCGAACTGTACGTGTGGAGGGCGCTATAGGGTGACCCAATGGGCGGTCTTATCACTAAAAGCGATATTTTAAAGACCGGCAGACGGCATGTGTGGACAGGAAGTGGGTTACCCGTATATAAAGGAACTGAGTTGTGGTCTATCAATAGCCTCTGGCCACCACATTAACTCTTGACAAACCAGTGGAGCAACCATTTTTTCATTTGCCTTGGTCTGCTCTTTTTTTTTTTTTTTTTTTTGTTGAGGACAATCAATCAATCAATCAGTTTATTTGTGACAAGCTTGTGTGCTTGTGACAAGCTTTCCCTTATAAGGATAGCAAAATTTGGGTGTTAATAAGCTTTGAACTTGTCTCAGAGAACAAAATCTCTTTATTAGAAGCATTGATATTATTATCTTCCTTTCTACCTAGCCTGCAGGCAGGGCCTTGTGATTAGGCCTACATCTTCTAACACCTGATTGAGATTTAGAATTGACTTTGGAAATTCATTTGTCACCCAAGCTTTGTTAAGACCAACCGTCTCCGAGACAGCTTTTGCTAGTGGGCCAGCAAAGAATTATCTAAACTCATCATCATCTGCCTAGCCTTTTCCCAACCATGTTGGGGTCGGCTTCCAGTCTAACCAGATGCAGCTGAATACCAGTATTTTACATGGAGCGACTGCCTATCTGACCTCCACAATCCAATTACTGGGTAATATGATCTGATAAAATTATCTAAACCAAATAAACAAAATATTGCAGTTTACATTATTACATGCAAATACCACAGGTTTGCAAATTCTCTGCCACTTACTTGGCTAATGCTGCAATTGTCCAGGGAACTGAAGAAAAGCTAAATGGGTGTGCTGTCAATTCCCATATTTTCTTGGTTCTAAAAGACTCTCCGGAGTCGTTCGTGTAATCAGCATGAACAGCTACCCTCCAATTAATACATAATTACTTCCGTTTGACTTTTTAGTAATACCGGAGTGTAAACAATAGGCTATTTGATTATAATATCATAATCTTAGAAATTATCCTATCTAAAGATACTTATCTCAAAATATAATTGTTTTGAATATAAATCTTTGCCAGATTTTAACTTCCTTTTATGATTTTCAGTATGAAACAGAAACATGTTTGCCGTCTTTCATTCCCAAGCTTTTACATGGTTATTTAGACAGCCTGAATCTTGTCTCTAGTATGAATCTTGGCCTAGTTATTTTTGGTATGATCCTCATTTATCATGTTTTTAAAATAAAATAACTATTTTCTTATATTAAACAGCTTTTATTTGCTCCACTGCAAATATAATAAATATCTATATGACCCTCTGATGAATGCCAAGAAGATCCTGATGGTCCTGCCTGACCATAACTATAAAATTTACTTAATTATTACAAAACAGCAAAAACTGTACAGTATAGCATAATAAGTTATAATGTTGTTTAAATATTTAACATTTCTTATTAGATAAAAAAACTTATGTAATTTTTTATTATTCATCTTAATGTTCTAATTGCAAATTAGACTTAGAGGTGTTGAACTTCTTTAATGTAAGTAACAACACATGAGAGCAATGAACTATTGTAATAAGTACATTCCTGGATAGGAGTGTTCAGACTACTTCCAAAAGGGACCGTAGGGTAAAATCTTAGTGGGTATGTTGCTGCTCAAATAACAAGTGTCTGTAGACCTACTTTAGCAGTTAGCACTTTTTGCTCTCGACTCACATTGGAGATCCAAGCCACACCTCCCTCCGCGGGGGCTAAAGTCTTTAGTTTTGTTTAGTGGCATAAGTACTCACTCTACTTGCAATTCAGTGTGTGAAACACATGGGATAGGTGAGCATACATGTACTTATAATGGATTGCTTTTCATGATGGGGTGTCATAGAAAAGAACCTGCTTGAGTAATTTTAGCTCAAGACATTCAGTATTTGCTTTAGGAATTACTACCTAATCATCATATTTTTACACTGAAATCCCTTTCCATAAGTTGTAAAGTAAGTGTAAAACAACATTGCACTTCTGTCTGAAGTGATACTAGCAAGAAACAGAAATTTGTTGATAGTATTTTTGAGTAAGGTTAGTGATATAATGTCATAATAACAGATATTCAGCACTTACTTGGCTTATTGGCTACTCATTCAATTATAAATGCGTAGGTCCGACTTACAGGAAATCGTCTCGATCTCTGCCCTGTCGTTCGGCGGTAGGAAAAAGGGGTGCCTCAATCCTCCGAGGATGAAGAGGGTTTTTCCCCGCTATTGCGCTTAGGAGAATCGTGGCGCTCAGGGTCGCTAAACACGGTTCCTCAAAGTAACCGGTGACCACGAATCTAATTTGAACTTCCGATCTCCCTTTCGTCATTTCGGTGACTAACGATCAGCGCACCACTATATATCACTTACCACAATCACTATTATTTACTTTCTATAAAGTTTTACTTGAAACTTTACAAATTTTCTATGAAAATTAACGAGAGAAAATTTTTCCCGTACGTTGGCGGCAACATTTTTAGACGCTATGAATGACACTTGGAAGTGACAGCACAGCTGTCACCATTTCTGCCAAACTGAAAGATCACACCACAGGTAATTTAGAGAAAGGTACGTACTCTGGTATATATTCCACTTGTTTTCTCGCTTTAAAGGTAGAATTATTAGACTGCTTCTTCAATCCAATGCTATGTGTTTGAAAGTTACATAATAAGGGACTTATGTAACATAGGTCTTTTAGTGAGATTCATAAAAATTCAATATTGGGGTCATTTAAGTGACTTAAGTCGTTTAGTATCCCTCAGCTTTCTATTAAATCGTGTTTAAAAGGGCCTGAAGGTCACTTATTTATTCGCTGATGGTTGCAGTGGTCAGAACCGCAATTCAATTGTGGCTTTAATGTTATTGTATGCGATTAACAATGCAAGCAATCTTATAGAGATCACATTACAATTCTCTGTGCCAAACCATAGTGCAACCTGCTATGCTTTAAAGAAAACTGGAGATGTTTTTGTGCCTTCTCAACTAATTTCAATATTTAAGTTGGCACGAAGAAGTAAACTTTATCATGTATCGGTTTTTCGAGTTTTTCGATCTATCTACTGATTTACGTCTACTATCGGTACAAAGTGATGACCAAGGATTTCCAGTGAACTGGATCGAAATGACAGCATTGTCTGTTCGTAAAAGTGACTCTGTTCTTTAAAACTAGTCATACCGAAGAATCGTACAGGTCTTTAAATCTGAAACATCTTTTCTGCACACAGAAATTCGTATTTTAAATGAAACAACCGAAAATAGCCAAAGAAAATTATGAAGACTTAGTTTCTTTAACTACTAGTGCCTGTATCTGTGATCTGGGGGCGTAAAAAGGCCACTTTGGTACTTAGAATCATAAAACGATAACATTCATCATCTGCCTAGCCTTAACCCAACTATGTTGGGGTCGGCTTCCAGTCTAACCGGAAAATAAATAAAATAAAAATAAAAGGATAACATTATGGCGAAGACAGTACTCTTACTAGTAGTAGTGTAGTAGACTTGTACTCTTTTATAAAGAGTACCTACGAGTACAAGTTCTAAGAATAAAAATAAATTTGTTCTAAATCTGTTTTAATTTAATAAAAAGTATAATTGTGTGAGTTAAATTTATTGCTAAAGTTGAGTAATTACAAGTTATATGTTTTATGTGATGATTAAAGCTGATTTTCGTATAATACTGAGTATTATTTTTCAATTTCTTATGAAAGTGTCCCGTCCTATCTGATCATGTATTCCGAACAAAATAAAAACAAAGATCTCACGAAGTGACGTATCTGTTTATAATATTAATTATTAAAACAATATTAACACGATAACAATAGTAGTAATACCAATATAAAGATCTTAATCAGAACTACACACGTACTCAATTTTGTATTAGTAGAATGTATATAGAGCAAGCTACCCTCAATCATAGGTACCCCTCAACTGCAAATAGCTTGCCCTGTAAAATATGCTTCGAGTCAGTTACGTCAGTTAGTCAGATTAGCGACGATATTAGCTACCGAAATGAAAATGCGCTGATTCTTGGTAGTAAATCAAAATATATGTGTCAATCGAAAATAAAAACCAAAAGGCAGCGAAAGCATAAACAAAAGATAAAAATATATAAAAAAGAAGAAATTACTTGCACATCATGTTTCAAGTCCCTTATTATTTAGTTGACAGGAGCCTATAGCCATCAACTTGGCTGTTACTGAGAAACTCCTAATAGAATATCCAATAACACTTTGCCCAACCTGTGAAACGCAATAAGGTTAACGTCATGGCATGGCGACCACAACAAACATTTCACTTTCATTGGCCTCGCCAACTTGCCCCACCGATAACTCTGAATTTTGCCACAACACAGCCACTGACTTTGATCGACGAGACGCACGCCAAATTTAATTATGATGTGTTCTGAGCGTGACGTCTCAATTGTGCCGGGATTACGCCATTCCTTAGAACTGGAACAAATTATTTGTTTTGAGGATCAAGAATACGCTACTGCATGGTAATTTATTTGTGTCGGCTCTTGTAAACATATGTAAACCTTGTAATGTTCTTCCTCAAGTTACGCATATAATACGCAGGTTCGTTTTGGGAAGATGAATGCCGAGTTTTAGGCGATTATATCACTTTTTCTTGAAGAATAAAGGCACAACAAGACGGGTGATCGATATTTGTTTGACAATTGATAAACTGAGTTGTAGTTGCTCAGTTTATTAATTGTAGCAATAACTTTTACTTACGAGAAGCACAAAAATGCATGGTTAACTCAAAAACCCATATAATATGCCCATAAAAGAGAGCAGCAGTGGTGGCCGCAACGTAGTTGTAGGTCGTAGGTTCGGACCCAGACTGGCGAGTTTACTTTGTGTCCATTATTTCATCACCACTGCTCTCAAACGGTGAAGGAAACCGGCATGTCCTAGAACCAAAAGTTCGAGGACATGTGACATCTATCAACCCGAAATCGGCCCGCGTGGTAGATTATAGCCCACTACCTCTCACCGAGAGGGGGAGGCCTGTGTCCCAGTGGTATATTATAGGCTGATTATGTAATATCAAAGACTCCTATCAAATAGTAGGACTTAGAAATTTGCGAATTGTGAGTGTAGTACCATCTGCATCTCTTTCGATGAATACAGGCTGTAGTAGTTTTGAACATCCCAAATGTCCCTTTACTTTATTAGCACATACTTACAGACTTCACAGACGATGACCTAGTGGCGCAAGCAGTTCTATTCTACGTCGCGGGATACGACACTACTGCCAACCTGATCTATTACTTCCTGTACGAGATGGCCATCAATCCCAGGGTGCAAGAGAAGCTCCATGAGGAACTGGATGGGTTGCCTCCTGATGAGGAAATTGAAGACCTGTATGAAGCTGTTCAAGGACTGGAGTATTTGGATATGTGTGTCAATGGTAAGTTTATCAACACCTAATAATTACCGGTCAATGTAGATGCCTTGCCATCCCAGCTGTGCATCCCAAAAACAAAGCGAAACTGTTTTATTGCCTGTAATTATACCAGCACCTGCGTAACACAGTAACACAATCTGAATCATTTGGAAGGATATTGCTAATACATTGCTTCATATGTTCGAAAAATTTATCTGCTCAACAACGTAAATAACGCAATGAATCTTGTTGAACTGTCAAAAAGAAAGCCATTGCTACTGTTAGTGTGTTACGCAATTACCCCGCAGAACCTTTTAAACGGAACTCCGCAACGCTTTCTTTTATCGAATTATGTTTTGCACACCCCACCCTATTTCAAGTCAAACAAATATCAACTTTATTTAAATGACATTTAAGTTGATTTCAGAGTGACTAGCACTATTGAAAAAGTTATAAAAATGTTTTGAAGTTGTAGCGTAAACTGAACTTTATTGTGTAGGAATTAAAGTTATTTTTCCATTAATTGTTATTTGTTTACATTTTTGGCAAATAAATCGCGAACGCAGATTAATGTCTTTGCGATTGAAACGTATTAACTAGAGCGATTAGTTATTGATGAGCCATTCTTATATCTAGCCACCTTTAGCCGGATAACACCCGTAATAGTAATAAAGATACAAATGGCAGACTAATATTATTTGTAATTATTTCAGAAGTGTTAAGATTATGGCCTCTTGTCGGCTCTGCTGATCGACGATCCGTTGCGACATACGACTTCGGTCCCACATACCCTGGTAGCAAGGACAGACTCATTGTAAGTAGGTACCCTGTTTGTACAGACGCCAACACATCAAGCTACTACAATCTGTCAAATTTCTTCAATGGATTTTCAACTTTATCGCCAAAGCATAAGGTTCAAAGTTGATTGGGAAAATTTGACAGTTTCGGGTAGCTTGATGTGCTGGCGTCTGTATCATCCCCGAAGAATAAATAGGTACTTATTAGTTGCTTTAGAAATGACTAACACTTTCTCTGAAGGCGTTAATAATCGTACCTATTAAGTCCCTACAGTTTTGGTAATCCTCCACTCCACCGTAAAGTAAAGTATGTTGGTAGGTTATATCATGTACATTTTGCATCGCAGTCCTAGAAATACCTTTTTTTTCCTGTGGGGAAACCTTCAAAAGGCGCCATGGGCTTTGGAGAAAAAGACCAGGGAGTGTGGGATTCTTAGATACCTCACTAATTTTTACCGGAACCAGGTTGGCCGAAGCAAGGAAAACCTGTTCAGGTGGAGATTCATAGGCGATTCCGCCTTAGAGTGTAAATGTGGTGCTGTTTCACAAACGATGTCAGCTGCACGTTACAGGAACTGGTGGACGCTGACCGAGTCCATTTAGATTGCTATCGACACGATAAGAAGAAGACCTCACTAAAACCGCCCCGCCATCAGCATATGGCCGGGGGTCCCGTTACCTCTTAGATCAATCCGGAACCTCCAAGGACTATGTTTGTACCACAGTAGATACCCGAAAAATAATGCTTACAGTCTTATAATCAAGTAAAATTATCGACAATAATAATAAACCAACATTTTCGGCTAGCAAGGCGCAAATCTTTAGCACTTAATTTCAGTGCCTATCTCCACAAATGACTTAGTTTACGAACCAGCGATATTTTTGGGAGTAATAACTTCATTGGCGCGTGGTAATAGGTAATTTAGCATCGTAATAGCACCATTGCCCTGGGGGATTCCTTTATTCTGTGTTAATAGATCGTTTACGACATAATAGGGGGTGGAACCTTTAGTGAATTCTGTTTACACTTTTCGATGGCCCAGTCTTTGTGGAGTTAAAGAAGATTCTGATTTTTTTCCGACTTTTTTTCGATCATGTAAATGCATTTGAGTCATATGTAAGAAATAAGGTAATTAATCCTTATCGATTAAAAACCTCATTTGCAATATGGCACACGGAATTCGATGTAATTACAATATCTTGCCATACACAAATTTTTCCCCCTGTGACAGGAGGCCTGTGCTGTGTCCCAGCAGTGGGGGGGACATTATAGGCTGATTATGCTATTTTTTTTTTGTCTGAAATGATTAACACAGACGGCACGCTACAAACCTAAACTAATTCCAAAACTCGATACTCCTTAATAATAACGACCGCGCACTGCGACTTCCACAATTCTCTGACACTTGATTTTCTCCCACAGGCCCCAGCAGGTATCCATGTCTGGCTCCCAATATACTCGATACATCGCGACGAGAAATACTGGCCCGAACCCAACGAGTGTAAACCCGAGCGTTTCTCAAAGGAGACGAAAGCCGATATAGTCCCTTACACGTATATGCCTTTCGGAAACGGACCCCGACATTGCATCGGTGAGGAATGTTGCTTTAAGTGCAATAGGTACTCGCAATCGGATAGAAATCTTGCTTTTGTACAGTCAAAACCGTATGATGTTGTGACTACAGTTTCATTCATTGAAACTGTAGTCAACGAACGAAAACTGCATCGTGCAGATCGTGCTGGACGTTGGTCCAGCACGCTGCAGTTTTCGTTAATTTACCTGGGCGTAAATAAGGCCCATTCTGCGTGACATTATGAGTAATCTGATAAAACGTCACTCTCTAGAAATTCGAACAAAAAGAAAAACTTAATTTGCTACAATATATCCTGTAGGGCAACAAAGGTATGGCTGAAGTAGACCTTTACTTACCCCTTAATACATATCTATCTCTCTAGAAGATAAAGAAGAACTTGACTTTCGTAAAATAGACTACAAACCTAATATCTTGCCTCCAGGATCCCGCTTTGCAGTACTAGCAGCCAAGGTGTTCCTGGTGAAATTCCTCAGGAGTTACAAAACAAAAGCCGAGCGGGCCTCTCCTCACCTGTCCCCGAGAGCATTCATACTAAGACCCAAAGATGGATACCAACTAATTGTAGCATCTAGAAATTAGTGTTTAGATTATTGTTGCAAATAAATAAACTGTATAAGTAACGAGAACCTATTTCGAACCGTTCCTGAACCCTGATGCGTTTCTTACTTTGTTTGAATGGGCATGGGGTCAAAAGGAGGATATAATGTGGACCTGTGTCAAGAAACCACTCATCCAATAAGAGCGCAGCTTCTAGAATGTTCTAGAAGCCGTGTGAGAAACAGACGACACGCTTCTTTTGACATTCAGCTGGCCGATGTCCGTCGTGTAGGCTGCACACCTAAAAAGGGATTCTTTGTAATATAATTTACGAAACTTTATCTCCGCCTTGAGCCCTATTCTTTTGATATACATACATAAGTTTTTATGTTACTGGAAATAAAGCACATAAAGACCTTACAGTACATATACTAATGTGCGTAGGTATGTTAAAACTGTTTTTGTTTTATTTGTCTTGGGGTCATTGCTACAATGCAGTGATTTTTTGGCGCCCAACGTGGTACATGCCATTGATGTTTTGGCGCCCAGGGTGGGACGAAATGAGGATAGGTTTAAAAGTAAGTAGAATTTAGTTAATCACTGAAAATTTATTTTTTATTCCAAATTACATTTAAAATACATTGTAACATCCAACTAGGAATAATTAGAAATAAAATATAACCCGAACCAATTAGCTTAGGTAGGTATTAATAGAAATTACCTTCAACAATTTGGAAACATGATTTTCAACATTGGGAATTTGCCAGCTTTGTGATTTTAAATACAAGTAGTGTTGCTATAACATGCTATTTTGAACACGACAGGCCACTAAACTAAAAGCCACGTAATTTATGTTTTGTTGATAATTGAATTCTATACAAATGGCATTTTAAAAAAAATGTTGGTTTAGCAATACCTACGAAATACGAAGAATCATTGTTATAAAAATGTTGTGCATTTTACAATGAAATGACGAGAGCTATTCAGCCAAAAAATGTGGGTATTGCAAAGGATCCTATTTTAGCGCTTGTATAGAAAACAATAAACGTTGTTAAGAACAAACTTTTCAAATTTTATGAAGGGCCTGCAGGAATTTAATATGGAATTTGAGAAATGTAATGAACAACAGAAGAAGAGAAGACAAAATGGGTTGTAGGTACCTACCTGAGCACAAACTGCTTGCAATTATTGTCTGGGTGGATCTACCTATGTATACCATCCAACGATACGTTTTGGGATGCATGAGTTTCTACGAATTCAAAACGCAGAGAACACGTTCTAAAAAAATATTTGCCTGTAATAAATAAAATGAAGAGCTAAAACAAAACACTTTTTTTTTTACCCAGCTTCCACAAACGATTTACGGATCCCCACACTCATTCGCGGTGCATCGAAGTATGAACCAGAGACAATAGACTGGCGTCAAGCCCAGAGGCAGGGAACTTGCCTGTTACTGTATACAGTAATGGCACAGACAATGCGTTCATTATTCCATTTAAATAATGAGCCTAGTGCTGTAAATGACTTTGCATAATAGGTAGGTAACCAATTAAAATTTAGTTTAGTATTTATTTTAGTTATAAATTAAAAGTAAGGTACTTTTGAGGTTCTTATGTAGGTATGTTATCTTCTCGCACAGTTTCTAAATAAGTTATACTACCTAGACTAGGGGATTTATATATAAACGTTTCTTAAAGTTAGGAGACGTTTAAACGACCAAAATGTATGGTTATTCAGTCGCTAATCATTACTTAACTTTATGCAATGTTTATGAATAAATTCCATCCAATATATGTTCACAAGTAACTTTAAATTTAATATGTTTAGGCCGGAATGTAAAAAAACAATCCATAACTAGTTACACGTTAGCGAACACCATTTTTTTCATTATTTAATTGTAGGACATCTACATAATCTAAAGTTCCTTCTCCCTACACCCCTCCCCCAACAGAAAGATCAACACACATATTAATTTTGATGTCATCGTACAAAAATTAATTAATTAGATAGACATCATCAACGTCAGAATTCCGTCAAAAACTACGCCAATAATAATTTACTCCATATTTGATTCAGGTGCCGCATCGAATTGAGTTTGCAAGTCTAGTGTGGAACGAAATTCAGTCGAAATAGTCGTTATGCAGCCTATTAGGTTCCACGCACTGCAGCGAACCACTTTTTAATTAACTGTCAATCTATAAATTTGCGATGATTGCATGTCAGATTCACAAGTTTCGATTTAAAAATAGCGGCGACGACTATGGTTTGGTTGTGTTGTGTTTCTGATAACATTAAACTGACTTAAGTACCTATTATTTTCATTTATGTTATGTGTGATTATATAAATAATAATTATATCTTTAATTTCTCTCTTCACAAAGGTTGATGTAGATGATAGTAATACCCAAACATAGAGACAAGGATTGTAGTGTTTTGACAACAATGCACAAAATATAATCCTTTGTTAGACTGGCGCGGCGTCCCCGTCCAGGGGTAGGACAATTCCTTATAGTGACAGATTATGGGGCATTTTTTTCAAAATGCGACATCTTTTATACTCATCCAAAACAATTAGTTACTTTATGTCCCCGCAGATGGCGTTACCATCGTTAAAATATAATTTGTGACTAAAAAATAAATATAAAATATTTAATTTAAGTATAGTTTCAGTACTTATTGATTTAATTAAACACGTATTACAATTATTTGCAAATATTTATGTAGATTACAAAAGCTGAAAAATAATTACAATAATGCATGACGAAAGATTTTGAAATCCTCTTCCGTAATGTAGGTACACATTTACTATTTACGAAAACACCTTTATTTCGGTAATAACTAAAGTTTAACGAAGTTTAATGCCATTTTTCTAATATTTTTTCAATAGGGCGCGAAAACAACTCGCAGTAGTCGCAGTGTCATGGCGTCGGGTCAAAACTCAAAAGTACTCTGTGGTAACATTGCATATTTCGTGTGATAAAAATGAATTGTAAAGTTTATAAGTGGTGTGCAGTGCCTCAGTGTAAAAACACATCAATAACCACACCCAACAAGATGTTTCTAAATGTCCCAAACAAGAAAATAATGAGATCAATGGATAAAGCTCGCACGGCGAAACCCGAACGATTTATTCACGAATTCGCCACTGCTTTATTTCTGTGAAGACCATTTTGATGTGAGTATGTTACTAAGTATTGATAGGTTTTAAATTTAAAATGTTCGTTTGACGTGAAATAGTTGAAATATTGAGGCTATGAAATAACTAATATAATTGAGGTTATGTTTGTTTTGGTCTTGAATAGCATTCTTTTTATCAATTTTAATTGTTTACTTTTCTTTTTTCAGTTGCCAAATGATATGGAAACTATATAGAGTATCACAAGTACGTACGAAACCAGGATGTATGCCCAAAAAAAGTATTTGCCAACCACACAAACATCTGACACGACAGAGAGACCCTGTATTGCTAAGAAACGAATGATAATGGTTCTTAAAGAGTGAAAAGCAATTCAAAGAAAAAAAGTATAGATAAAGAACAATCAAGTTCTGAAGAAATTGCATCTGCTAGTTCAGGTACATATTTTATTAACTCATTTATTAGAATAAAGCATTGAAAAAGTTAACTTTATTCTCAGTATTATTACATACATTGTCGGTACACTCAAAACTACATAGATCCTAGTAATCTCCTATTTGTGTTCATGATTATAACTTTGCACTTAAATAACAAAACATTTGTTTTACAGTTCAGCAGATTGTTGAAGAAGTTTCCCAATCACCACCAAGAGTGTTGGATAAATCAGTTCAAGTACTCATTATTATGTAAAACATTCAGAAGTAAAGCTAACCAAACTAAAGTCAGTTCGATAAATTAGATGACATCACCATTGAAGCTGTTTCTACATTCTGTTTCTAAATCACCATTTAAAATCAAGCATGGTGTTAATAGTAACCCATCAAGACCAAGTATAAGTGTTTTGAGTAAGTAGCCAAACAAATAGAACAATCAGATAGTGATACTTTTTATACTCCTTCCGTAACTCCCACAGAATCATCAATATCCATAAAAATCTCTAGAAAAATAAATAATATTGTAAAAGAAAAGTTGTTTTTCTATGTATCCACTGTGTTCCTTTTGAAATTGATTTACTTCCCTACTTTATACTGCAATAGTACTTTAGTTAGCTTCTTTAATATTTTACTTGTTTTCAAGTTGTATTATCTCTTAACAAAATCATTGTAAAACTGCAATTGCAATTACTTGTTTTTAATTTGATAAAGTTTTACAATGATTTTGTTAATAATGAGAAAATACAACTTGAAAACAAGTAAATTATTAAAGAAACTAAAGTACTATTGCATAGGTAGTGCCTATAGCTAGGCTATAACTATTGCATAGGTAGTGCCTATAGCTAGGCTATACCTAAACTGTCTGCGGATGACGATAATAGATGGCGGTTACTATCCGATCAATTGACATTAGCGGTATTCAAAAAAGTCCGCAAGGGGGCTCTCTATACCCGATATATTACATTACTCTATGTCCCCGTCCATACTAGGATACCCTCCCTGCGTTCCGAGATGGGAAATAATCGATGTGAGCGTGCTTAAACCCGTACCGAATTAGCGTGAGCTCGCGCGATAACGACGTTCCGTGAATCGTCATAGATGACGTCATGACATGCGCCATCTTGCGTTAACGCCGACCATGCCCTAGAATAATATCACCGTGAGCGCTGTCAAAATGACAGTGTGTGTGTGAGGATGTGTCAGTGTGTGTTTTGTTTTGATTTGCATCTTATCATAAAATTAAACAAACGTGGCATTTTCGAAATTGTGCTTCTGGCTGATAGTCGCCACCTAACCAAAGAAGAAGAAATGTGGTGTTATACAAAGAAATACTGTAATAATATCGTTTTTACATTGAGTAAGAACTGTGAGCGCGCTCACGGGCGTTCCGAATTGTTGACAGCTCTCAGCTGTCGTAATCGTGATATCTAAATCGGAACGCATGTGAGATGATGTGAGCGCTGTGAGCGATTATAGCTAATTCGGAAAGCGCCCCCTGTGTGACGGAAATTAAAGCTAATTAACATTACAGTGGTCAATTTTATTTTCAAACTCTAGACCTACTTATTTAAACAAGGTCTATATAACTTTATTTCCTGATTATAAATGTCGTATAATCAGCATGCTGATTTGATTACCTACGGATATTTATGTAACTTTTGAAAACCCAAAATCCGAGTTATTGCACTTTTTGTAAGGACGGCAGAGCTATACCTACTGGTTTTATTTCCACCACTGACCCATTATATACTTGTATATTAGAGGTCAGTGATTTCCACTCAATAATAATAGAGTTTGGTTATGAGGACTTCAGACGACCAATCTTGGCATTATTGCAATCCGCTCATTATTGTCAATCCAACTTTAAAAAAAATAATTAAGAATTTGTGAACGTCATGATGGATGGTCAACACTCATAAACACTTTTAAATAGTTCTTACAAATTGCTACCTAATTGCTACCTATCGCTACATAATTACTACCTGTGTATTTTAAAAATACACCCTAGGGTGACACGTGTTCATTTAGGTAAGCACCCCAAATGGCGACACAGTTATTGTATAGGTTTTTTCTACAATCAGAAGTCAGCTTATACTGGTTATGTATAGTTAATGTGTAGCCGTGCGTACGAATAGCTCACTGCTGTGTGGATATTATGAGAAGAAGACAATAATAATGTTCATCCCTTCTGTGCCGAAAGACTGTGACCCATTACAGAAAAAATAAGATGACACTGACACCAAACTGTCCAATTGACAATGTCTGAGTTTTGACGTAACATTGACAAATGAAAAGAAAACAAAATAGTGGCGCGTTGGCTATGAGTAATAGTCAGTGTTGCCACTTTAGTGATTTTGTCACTAGATTTAGTGAATTTTAGGAGTTAGACAGTGATAATCTGAAAAAAAAATCACTGAAAAATTATTTGATGACTTTTAGTGATATTTAACGAATGTTGTGTTTTGGATCCAGGATACACTTTGCCGAGTAAAAATTACCTGTTTCGGAACGTAGCTTTAGACGTCTTTTGTTTGGTTATACTTGTGAATTCCCCAACTAATAAATGAAACATAACACGTATGTAAAGTTTGTATGAGTGAGTGCATGCATATTATTGCTTGTATTTAGTTAGTGCTAGTTTTCGTTTGCGAAAGTAGGAGACAATACTTATCGAAATCATTCAAGTCAAGATCTAAAGGTTTTGTGTGGGTTTTTGTGTAATATTTATTTTGTAATATCATGGACGTGCCACTGAAAAAAAAAATGGTTGCCTGTAAAGTCGGTTTTACGGGCGAAGATTTTACGTGACAACGACCGATCATCCGATCATAGTTGAGTGGGAGAGAGACGCAAGGCATTCGGCGGGCCTCTCTCTCGTTCGGTGACTCATCGTAACGTTACCGAGCGTTACACTTTTTCATAAGTGACTCCCAGTCGCAACCTAATTTAAGACGTTGTCACGTCAAAAAATGGTTGCCTGTAAAGTCGGTTTTACGGGCGAAGATTTTACGTGACAACGTCTTTTTCTCGGTAGAATATTTATTGATATGAATATAATTAAATTGCACAATAGGAACAAGGAATTAAATGAAAATAAGAACGTAACGTTACCGAGCGTTACACTTTTTCATAAGTGACTCCCAGCCGCAACCTAATTTAAAAAAAAATGGTTGCCTGTAAAGTCGGTTTTACGGGCGAAGATTTTACGTGACAACGACCGATCATCCGATCATAGTTGAGTGGGAGAGAGACGCAAGGCATTCGGCGGGCCTCTCTCTCGTTCGGTGACTCATCGTAACGTTACCGAGCGTTACACTTTTTCATAAGTGACTCCCAGTCGCAACCTAATTTAAGACGTTGTCACGTCAATAAGAACGTAACGTTACCGAGCGTTACACTTTTTCATAAGTGACTCCCAGCCGCAACCTAATTTAAGACGTTGTCACGTCAAAAAGACGTTTTATTCTCAAAAATATCGGAAAGAATGGGAAGTCCAAGAAGAGTTCAAGAACTGGTTACGGCCTGTAGCAAACGATCCTACAGAATTACCAGCAGAAGTATTTGAAGTTGATTTTTAGTTTTTTCATGTTCATTTTTATTCACAATTAAAATATTATTTTTTTACTTACCTTGTGATTTAATTTTAAATTATTTAGTGATTTCTGGGGTTTTTTTTAGTTAAAAATATCGCTAAATCTGGTGAAATTTCGGACCAAAACTAGTGAAAAAGTTTTCTACAAGGTGGCAACACTGGTAATAGTGTTCTGTGCGCGTTGGCGCCAAATAATTTTCGCTCCGCCCGTCTGACCGGCATTGCTTCTTTATTCATTATTGAATTTTCGCAAGCGTGACTCGTTTTAACTCGTTTATCGCCTAATGAAATCAAAGGAATAGATAGTAATATTGCAGGCACAAATCGGTATTTATTGACGTTGTTGACCAACTCGGCAACTTATTAAAGTTTGAGTAATTCTTTGTCTGTACCAACCTGCCTCCAGCGGTTTGGTTTCCTAAATCAGTGATAAAGTGACCACAAAACCTCAAAATATGTCGAACATGAAGACCATTTCAAACGCGGCGCGAGCGATACACAAAAGACCTTTCAGGGTATCTATTGAAGGAAATATCGGCTCAGGGAAGTCGACTTGCATCCAGTTCTTTGACAAGTATCCCAATGTTGAGAAACACGGGGTAAGTGTAATAAGCTTATTGTAAAATTGAGCCACATAATCCATAATGATCTATTGCTTGAAATAACCTGATGCCTGTATTACTTACTCCTTTCAAAGCTATTACTATCCACCTTAGTGGGAAGTTCCGTAATTTTACATTTTGATATCTCTTTTACATCAAACAACATTATATAACTGAAACTATCTAGAATTCCCTTTTTATTACAGGAACCCTTACATGAATGGCGCAACATTAGTGGTCACAACCTACTTGGTTTGCTTTATGGGGATATGAACAAATGGACCTTCCCGTTTCAACACTATGTACATCTCACCCGACTAAAGATACAGACCAGCCAACCTTGCAACTCTAATATTACTGTGAAAATGTTTGAAAGGTAATTTTTTTGTCCTATCAGTAGATCCAGCTTGTGATATGCTAGACATACTGGCATCATTTCATCCTAAGCCAGAAAACATTAACTTTTGGGCATGGGCACAAATACACCTAGAAACGAAAGAGCAACTATTTCGCGTGTCAAAAATTGCACCAGCTTATGTACAAAAATCGTAAGCCGCTACTTTTGTGCTCAGTCCTGTGTACTGCTGGCTGGGTGTGCATGAGTGCTGGTGCTAGGCCCCAGGGGTGGGGCAAGATGGGTGCCGCATGCGGCGGCGTCTTTTTTTTTATTTTTTTAAACCTTGCCCCACACTAGGAATTTTTCCTGTATTGTCTTTAAATCGATTTGAGTTTCCCATCACTAAATAGTTCTTGTGACTTGTTCCACTGCTGAGTATAAGTCTCCTCTGTCAGTGCCATGCTTCCCTGGCCAGGGAATTTAATTATAACAGGCATGATCATCATTCTCTTGCTCTTATCCCTTGCAGATGCATACTGGTAAAACGCAGTGTTGACTAATAGGTCACACCCGGCCCCAACTGCCAAGCCCTGCCATGACCACACCCAATTCACGTGGCTTAAACCTCTATTATTACAGCTTAATAAGGTCTAATATCTTGTGAGGCAGTTTTACTCTATAGTCCGGTAGATAGTATAATCAAGTAAATAAATGATTAAAAAAGAAAACCATTTTTTTCTAAGAAGGTTGTTGACATGTTGTGCAGCGGCACGTCGGTATACTGTGACAGATGTTGACATCATAAGTGACGGCGTATAATTATATTTTCATATGAAACTATCCTCATTTCAGATCTGTGCAGAACAGTAGGTACTGTTTTGTGGAGAATGCCAAGAAACAGAACTTCCTAGAAGACGCTGAATACCAAACATTGATAGCTTGGTTTGATTACTCTGAGAAGTGCCTGGATATCAGTCTGGACCTAATAGGTGAGCCTGTTTATCCTTTTGTCCTCCACAGGCACAAATAGATGTCAAAACCAAATTGTGCTTAGGATGCGAATATCGGAAGACATAGCATTGGAAGGCCTCCAACAAGGTGGATTGATGACCTGGCAGAGACCACAGGAATCCACTGGATGCCAAAAGCACAGAACTGGTTGTAGTGACGGTGCTTCGGGGAAACCTATGTCCGGCAGTGGATGTCTTTCAGTTGAAATGATGATAATGCGAATATCAGGACTAAAACTGATACTGCATTTTATTGCACCCCAATCATTCCAATTCATACCTTATTACAATGATGTGTGCTTGTGAATTGCATTATCGTCATACTTTTACCTGTTTAATTTTACAGTTTATCTAAGAACAACTCCTGAGACAGTGTGGGAGAGGATGATGAAACGTGGCAGGGCTGAGGAATCAGAAGTGCCTTTAGAATATTTGAAACAGGTCAGTTTAATTTAAAATAGTTTTATTTAATATCTGGCTATCTTTACCTTACATTCACTCCTTCCGAAAGAACTGGGCCTGCCTTTGCCCAGCACTCCCAGCAGTGAATATATTCACAACTAGATTGTTAACTTGCTTATGTAGAGGTTAACCTTTTCACCGCCAATGCACGCAGAACGCGATGCCTCGCCAGGAGCCAAGCTATAAATGTTTTTTTTTTTTTTTGTATTTTGTTGCTATGCTATAAATGTATAACGAAATATATAGTAAACAGTAGTGATGAGGGTATCGTCTAATTTTCTAATGAAGTTGTGGCGCTGCAGCTGGTGGCACGAAAATCTGGAACTTCTATTGAAGTCCGTGGCGGTGAAAAGGTTAAAAAGTATTTTTAGTGACAATCCATTGAATTATCATAATGTTATGACCCCGAAATTCATTTAGATCATCTCATCCACATATTGCCTACAATCCAAATGTCATAAAATACTTGTTACCATGAGGTGACAGAATGTATGATGGATGACCAATGACTACCTACAGTATTGGCCGATATATCCCCAGAGAACCTGCACGAACGCGTAACATGAATGTGACGCGACATAAATTCAAACTACATATTTTTGTATCAACAATACAATTATACTTTAGTTTTTAATTTTTGTTACAAGGACAATAAGCATCACTCCTAGATATGAATAGTCTTAACTACGTAAATAATTATGTGTAGAAAGAGTATTTTCAATTTTAGAATCGTTCCAAATTAAGCTACGGGCTAGGACCACAAATTCAAAAAATCGTGTCTTCTTAAAATATGTTAAAAAAAACTGTCTGTGTTAAATCTGTATTATTTCTTCAGGTCCATGAATCATATGAGAACTGGTTGAGTTCGCCAGATGTAGGCTGTGAGGTGCTGACGATTGACGCCGATAGAGGCCTCGACTGTGTCAAGGAGGATTTAGAAAGATATTCCTACAAAATACTTGGTGGGAATCACACTAATTAAATTAATTACTTATAAGATTATTATTTATTTATGCGTTATTGATAGAGTATACTAACTTATGCGGGTAATGTTGTGTTAAAACTTAAAATAATAGTTTATAAAATTATTTTATGTAATAATAGCTGTGTCTAAAACAATGTATTTATTTGAGAGGCTTTGCATAAAGACATGAAATCATATTATTATTTTTACTTACATCCAACAATAACCTGCTGGGGACACAGGCCTTCTTTCGGTGAGAGGGAGTGGGCCGTAATCCACCACGCGGGCCCAGTGCGGGTTGGTAGATGTCACATTATTATAGTTGCTAGGTATTAATCCATCAAAATAAAATGACATAATTTTGCTTTTTGATGCTACTGAGGAATGAATTTCACTATTATTGTATAAAAGAAATAAATTAAGCTTTAATAGATACCACTACTACTTCATTAGTGCAAAATAAATAATTATCCAGGAATATTGACAAAAATAATACTATGTGATTATTTTAACTGACTTCTTTTTAAATTGAATATGTTTCATTTAATTTGACTAGTTTTATTTTAGAATTCAATTTAAAATTATTGGTCTTATGAAAAAATATTTACAAAAAGGTTTAGGTTGAAATCGTGTTTACACAACCTTACAATATCAAAACGGAAATCAATATTTTATGTGTTCTTAAAGCAGATTTTTTTTTAAAACAATGTGGGATTTAAATTGGTAATCAGTGTTTATTTTGTAAGGATAGGTTCAAGCTACTACAATCCGTCAAATTTATATAATAGATTTTCAACTTTATCGCTATAGCATAAGGTTCAAAATTGATTGGGAAAATTTGACAGTTTCGGGTAGCTTGATGTGCTGGCGTTTGTACAAGTGACTGATAAAATTAGATAATAAATATACTGTAACTGAATATCGTGTATTATTGTTTAAATTATTTTATTTTTTTAATTGATTATTTATTATCTTAATTAAAAACACGATGATTAACTGAGAATATGTTTTAATTATCACAAAAACAATATAATTTAATATTCCTAATTCCAAGGCCTATTTTGTGCAAGTAGTTTTGTTCTTTCATAAGTCAGTACTTGAAGGTCCCATATTCATTAGGAAACAATGTTGCATTTGTTCCAGCAACATGTTTTTGTGTTGCGAAAACAAAGCTGCGCAGCATTGCTTCCAGGAACATTTTATGTTTAGGCCGCGTCCTAACCGAAAGCGCCTGTCGCGCGAGTACGCGAACGTCGAGCTCGTTTTATGAATATGACTTACTCGTGCCGTACATTCCCAGTCGCCCCCACATGGAAAGCCACCAGGTGGCAATTGGGGAAAAAATTCCACTGGGAACTTATAGCCCCCACTTCAAATCGTTGTACATTGCGGCGTGGATCACCAAATGGCGTTGGCGGTCACATTTGCAATGTGGTTTTATTAGTAGACAAGTGATATTTTTAGGGACATACAAACAATATTACAATAAATAAAACATGTAAATAGCGTTATCACGTATTCGCGCGACTTTCGCTTTCTGTTAGGACAGAGTTTTAGCAACTGTTGCCCAACTTGAGTTGTCAGGTTTCACTATGGCAGTGTAAGAGATAGGCACGACTTATTGTTACTTATACCATTACAAAATAGGTCTCGGATATGCTATATTTTACACTGGCGTGTTTAGATGTTCAACGGTACAGATGGTCGGCTCTGATGTTGGATGCGATCTCGCTCTCCCACTTGTCACCATTTGACAGAAGTTTCTCCTTGTTGTATAGCAGCTCTTCGTGAGTTTCTGTTGAGAACTCGAAGTTGGGACCTTCCACAATAGCGTCGACGGGACACGCTTCCTGTAAACATAACAAAATATGATATTGATAACTGAAGATATTTCTCATCAAATAAGCAGTAAGTACCTTTTTGTACTCAAAAGTTATATGTAGTTTCTCAATTTGTACTGTGTACATAAATAATTAAATTAATAAGTATTAAGGGCCTTGTAGGCTATGCTATTTCTGGCATCGACAATGAACTATTTGTTCGCTTTCTGGAGCCAGATACAGCGACTGGCGATAGCCAAACCACGATGTACCAAGCAATCGTTGAAAAGTGCGATTTTGCTACTGCGACGCCGATGGCAAGACTTGATGCACCATTTATGGATGTGCAAAATACATCCACTTCTGCCTGGGCTACCGTAACAACCCTTACCATTTTTAATTTCTGTTGCATTTGAATAAAAAACAAACATACCTGACAGAAGCCACAATAGATGCACTTGGTCATGTCAATATCGTAACGGGTGGTTCGTCGAGAGCCGTCCTTACGCTCCTCAGCCTCAATTGTGATGGCCTGAAATGTGTAAATATGGGTTAGTTCTGCGAGAACGTCGTCAGACCTTGGGAGCTGGCTGATATGATATTCGAAAAACCATTTCAAGAGAAAAAAATAAAAACCGAAAATATTGTTTGCCTTCTTGACAGAAAAAGCAGGCAACCAGTTTGCACACTCAATTTAGAGGGCTAGTGTTGCTCTTTTTTTCAAGGATAAAATGGTATATTGTTTAAAAAATAAAAGAGTATGGACTTCATGCTAAGGTAAACAATAAATTACCTGGGCAGGGCAGATGGCTTCGCAGAGCTTGCAAGCAATGCACCTCTCCTCGCCAGAGGGATACCGCCGGAGAGCATGCTCTCCTCTGAAGCGAGGTGAAAGAGGTCCCTTCTCAAATGGGTAATTGATAGTTGCTGGTTCCTGAAAAAGAAAAGTAATGTGATTGTTAACTACATTATCATTGTAGAAGTCTTCCTATCTGGCCTCATGGTTGTAGCAATGGCTAGTAAAAATAAATAATTCAGCCAGTTGTTATAATGCAGTGTAAAACCTTTCCTTTCCTTTCATATAGCCTGTAAATTTAAATGTTTAATCTTCTTTATTCATTTTTGTCTAGTTTAATCTTCAATACAATTCCATTTATTCAGTACTAGCTTCTGCCCGCGACTTCGTACGCGGATCCTGTTGGTTATGCCAGCGACAACGGGGTAGTCAAAATCGAAGATCTGAAACGTCTGATGTCGAATTCTAAGAACCCGGGGACTGGATAACAACGGGATGCGCGAGACGATTCGAGACGTCATTTTCAGGCAATAATGAACCAATAGGGTGGTAAACTTGGCCTTGCACTTTGAATGTTGGCATAAATGGGCCTTCTGAAATCTGTTTCGCAACAAAAGATGTCATTTGAAAGGCATTATTGTACGAACGTATGTTGTCCAAGAAATGTTTTGACTATGATGGTCACCGATTAGCAGTGATCTTAATATTTCTGGAGGATTTTGTAATATTTCAATATGTACTTTCCCACCTGAGCAACACATACCGTTTGTTTCTTTTTGCTATTTAACAGCTTCACAAAAAGTAAAATTTTTAACCATACCTCCGATGGCGGAATATGTGGCGTAGTCATATAGAGTATACGTAAATGCACTCCGTTCCTTATCAACCCAAGGAAGGTCGCCATGCCCTACGGCTATATCTTGAGACACATCCGATTCTTCAGATGATATCGACATTCTGTTCAGAGAATGTCGAAGTCGATCAGAATTCAAACGTTCGTTGCGCTCTTCTTAATCTGTCTCTTCATGCCGTACTCCAGCAATTCTTTCTTTCTCACTTTCTGATTATGAATATTTTGTTGTGTGCGTGTTCGGAACAATGTATGATAATCTCACCGTATCAGCGGTCAGTCGCGCATCATATTCTTCACTGGTCTCTAGAGATCTGGATGTAGATGCGTAAATACGCTGAGAACGCAGGCGTGCTTCGCGATCCGAAGAGGTTTCCACGGAGCGAGTTGCAGCCTGATGTTCTCAAACAGCATCAAGTCTCTCCTGACGCTCTTCGGTAGATTCTTGGGATCTTATGATCCTCAATCTTTTAGCTCCTTTGGAACATTGGGAAAGATTTGACCTCTTTCTAGGCATGGTTATAGTTTTATTATGAAGATACCTGATCAATTAAAATCTAAGTGACTGCTCCCCTACCAAGGGTGCCCAGACACGGGATCGTCTGGCCCATGTGCTGGTTTGGTCCCTGGGGTGGTCACGGCGTGCTATGTGTTCTGGTGCGCCGGTGATGGGGAGTACTCCCCAGCGGAGGGTCCGGTGACGGACAGCCGCGGCGGGTTCACGGATGAGTGCTAACGCGTGCCCATGTTGCCGCCGTAAGCGGCAGAGGAGGACACAGTGGAGTTTTAGTGGGTTAGAGTCCCACATAACTGCACTATCTCCCCGTGGTAGTGCAGAATGCATGAGCATTTCTTCACGTTAAAAAAAAATAAATGGGAGTTTTGGCCAGTAGAGTCAAATTTTCAATGATATACCATCGTCATCGAAAATCAGTCCTAAACTGTTACCGCCTTCACCGCGTGGAGGTGAAATTAGTGATAGCTTAGATTTCCACATCAGATGTTTCTGATCTTCGATTTTTATAAGTCAACAGGAAATTCCCATCAGACCGAATAACTTTTACTAAGACGTCATTCCTATATGTATTATGGTGTAGCTGGGCTCTTGGAGTTCCCCATCAGGTGTTCCAGATCTTCAAATTTATTCTCTCAGCAGAAAATCCTCATCACGTGGAACAATTTTTGCTATGGTACCATTTTTGTATCTCTTATGGTTAAGCTGGTCTGTTTCGGTTCTGCATCAGGTGTTCAAGTTTCCAAGAAACATTATAGCCTGAATGTTGTCCAGCCATAATAACTATACAACAAAAAAAAATCATTCAAATCCGTCCAGTAGTTCCGAAGATCGGACGCGTAGGCCCGAGGCGTGTACGTACTCTGATAGAATACCTTAACAAATGTTCGCCGTGATTCTTTAAATTGACATAACTTTTTTATTTATGAACCGATTGACATGAAATAAACACTAAATGTTAAGTGAAGCCTACTACAATATATTAGTGAAAACCGCATCTAAATCGAATAAGCCGTTTCTGATATTAGCGTGCACAAACAAACAGACAAACCGACAAACAGACAAAAAAAAAATTAATTACAATTTCGGGTTCGGCATCGATATAATAACAACCCCTGCTACTTTTTTTTTATATATTTCCATTGTACAGACACCACTTTTCTACAAATTTATTATATGTATAGATCAAATTAAATTGTTTTTATCCATCCATACTTATATAGAGTTAAAAGTTATGTATATCACTGCATGTTAACAGGTTATAAGTTTGTGGAAGTTATTTACTTCACCACCATAATTTAATCAAACATCATCATTCCTGTAATCCCAATTTATTAGGGATAAGGACAGGAGTTTTAGGACAAACATACCTTGAAGATATGAGCCAGAGTGACAGCAAATCCTCTAGCAAGTTCTGTCCAGAACAGTGTTTGGGCTGCCCTGTTAGACATCTCCTTCATGCTCATGTTGGGGTCCTCAGCGTTCACATACATATAGCCCGGCAGGCTTGGCGGGTACACCTTCTCCGTCTTACCTTCTGTACTGTACTGGGCATGCCTTAAAAGCAAACTACTGGCCCCAGTAGCTCGAACTAAAAACGAAAGTAACATAATTATAAAGAGTTTGTCATTAACACCTGTTTTTTTTCTATTTGTTTAACAGAGACAGTAAGTTTAGGAATATGTTTTTAATTATAATAGCGTTGTACGTTGAATCTTCTAAAAATAACTCGAGCTTTGGTAAATAATATCTAAGTGATGTAGGTTATAAACAACAATTGCGTAACAAATTAATTACTTATTTTCTGCAGGTAGTAAACATAGGAATGGTAAGAAAGGGAAAGGAGCTTTACCTCGAGAGGACACTGAAAATATTTTAGCTAAAGACATTTTCTATTCACTAAATAATCGCCTTTGATTTCAATATTGATAAATTGATTGCGTTTTGCAACTTACAAAGACGCAAGTGGTGAAAATAAAAGCAAAACGTCAAAGTCAGTTTTTCAATGACAAATGATGGGACATGGGACTGTCAAAATCAAAATAAACCGGTTCTACACAAGGGTTTGTGCAGCTGCCACTCGGATACGTAGTATCTCTATGTAGTCTGTGCACTCGGCGGACGGCAGGAGCGGTCGCAGGTATTGTAATAGTAGTCTATGGGTCGCAGCCTAGCCAGCACTTCACCTCGGGTGAACGTCATGACCGCGGGACCAAGTCAAGTTTATTTAATGTTGAATAGCTACTATTTTTTTTAGCTTTAATACATCTTTGTCGACAAATTCCTACACATACACACATTCCGACACTACATTTCCTACTTATTTTGTCGACAGCAAAGATTGCTGTCCTCCCCCAATGACGCACTAAGCCGAGGCCCGAACCCTACAGGGGGTGCCCTTAGTGTCGGTTCATTTAATGAAAAATCCTAGTTTGTAAGCCCTGGCTGGGGGCCTTAAAGTAATTTTTGGCCACCACAGGATAGTCCGGTTAAGCAGAAAGGCAACCGTCTAGAGTTGCATCTGCGAGTGGTCATATCAAAAAAAAAAAAAAAAAACTTAGCTCGTTTTACAGCAGCTATGTTTTGTTATTATGAATTTAGCCTATAATACCTTAGCCCTTAGAACCTAATGTACAGACGTCAGCACATCAAGTTACTACAATCTGTCAGATTTCTTTAATAGATTTTCGACTTTATTGCTAAAGCATAAGGTTCAAGGTTGATTGGGAAAATCTGACAGTTTCGGGTAGGTTGACCTGCTGGCGTCTGTACAGAAGTTCATGTTTGTTTTGCTTGTATTAGTTTCAGGCTTTTTTTTATTTTTAATCTTGTTTTTTGTTTTTCATGATTCTTCCATAGGGTGGCTAAAGTAGGCAGCTTAAAGGTCTTTTAAATTAGTCAATTATACGGGTTCCTGACTGCAAGAATTATTTAGGGGGGACCGCACCTGGCGGACCGGCTGCATAGTGGACGCTTACTTCAGAAAACTAGTATTTGAACGGGGATCCCTTCTTTTCGCATAATGTTCTTTTTCCTAATTTACTTTGGCATAACTCTTTTGCAATTTGTTTTGCCATATTAATACTTTGCCATTTTTTTTTGGCATACAGCTTAGGTTGGCATAATTATCTTTAAGGCTAATTTGTTTTGGCATAAATTTAATTCGCCTAGTACTAAATTATAGTAAGTACTTTTAAATATAATTAAAGTGTTGTCTTATAAATTCAATATGTTGTGCTACCAGGCGACGTGGACACAAGAGCGAGCGAAGGGCACCCCGAGGTTCGGTTTGGTTAGGTTCCTTTAAACCCTGCAGACAGAAATAGGAGCCCCGCACAGCGGGTCTCCGTCGACCTGACCTCGTTAGAAATAAAACATGCAGCATGCTAAATTTATGCTTTAGATTGTTATGCTTAATCATTATTATGATTAGAGTAATTATGCTTAAAAAAATTATGCGTAAGCTGTTATGCGTAAATAATTTTATGCGAAAATATAATTAGGAGGAACAAAAGTATGCTAAGTTATATTAGGTCTTAAAATTGTATGCAAATGGATAGGGAATCGTTAAAAAATGCCTATAATCAATACTAAAATTATTTAGCTTTGACAATAATAAATAAAAATTCTAAACAATATTTTGGGGAGCTCGATCAATTTGCAAATAATAATTATGCTGCAGGCGCCACTCAGTTTTAAAACTCACATTTCGCTGCTGTGTGAGACAGCCATTACATCAAAGCTACTAAGAACTCCTGTCCCCCAAAGCTAAATAATTTTAGTATTGAATAAAGGCATTTTTTAACACTTCAAAATAATTTGTGAACTAATCAAAACAATCAAATATCAAATGCAAATTAATTTATTGGAAGAGAATTCGTGTAACCTACGCTTAAAATATCTATTTTTGTTTGTGAATGCACACCCGCCTCCCACGTCAAAACATTGAAATCGAAGTGACGTTTACACATTTTTATGTCGGTGCTGTAATTTTGCGAATAAATCGCCACGCAGCATGGGAGATGCATCGGTTTCTGACGCGGAATCCAATAAACCGAGCCCTGCAAGCGAGGTTCCGCCTGAACAGGTAAAACGCCCTCCTTCATGTTCCTGATAGGCATGTTAGTTTTGTTGTAAGTCTGGATCCTAACTTTGTCGCTTGTGTGCAGGACCGGCGTCCTTTCGGTGATTTGGAGTTCCAAGTTTCTGAAGTAGTAGGCCGTTTGGAGGCAGGTGTCAACGCTCAAGATGTCCAAGATGAGGAAAAAAAGCCGGAGCCGCGAAAGATCAGCGCTGGTTTCTTTGAACCCGAAGAAACGTCAATGGATGAAATTCTGAAGGTTTTGGAGGACCTGGTGCTGAAGACAGACCCTAGTTGTGAAAGTGTGGAGCCGCCGCTGTTGCCGACGGACCCTGTGACACGGGCAGCTATACTGTCTCATAGTATAGCGGCTTTGTTTGGAAGACTGGAGAGGGGTCATGCTGCCAGACTTGGTGCTCATATTGCCAGTGAAACGACAAGGTGGATGGCGCATATGTTCAGGTAAGAAACTTACTCTCTATTCCTTAAATTGTGGAAATTGCTGTGGGATGTTTATGGTCTATGCTGTAATTTAGCACAAACAAATAGACACCTAATTGTTTTATATGAAAGGAATCTAATTGGATGCAACTGACCAAATATTTGTGCCATGTTTACAGAATGTGTGTTTACATTGCTGCACATAACAACACAGACTCCTCACACATAACATTGTGATAAATGTGTGTTGAGCACAGAGGTTCTCAGTGTGATTGTTGAATGCTTGATAATTGGCATTGACACATACTGGCTTAATGATGATGAAACTTGAGTACTAGTTAGAAGTAGCTGTTATTCATCAAGGATATTACTGTATATTAAATTTGTGGTTTTAAATAAACATTTATTTACAAGGAAGTCTTAAAAAACTAGTGGCTGCACTATCAAAGCTGAATTTTGTAATTAAATGTTTTAGATTTTACCGGAAGATATGATTTAATGTTTTCTTTAAATGATTAGCAAAAAAAACCCAGTTGCATTGAGAAAACATTCTACCTTTTTTTACCCGACTGCGGCGAAGCCCAAAAGGAGGGTTATGTGTTTGACCTGTATGTATGTATGTAGGTATGTATGTATGTATGTAGGTATGTATGTATGTAGGTATGTATGTATGTATGTATGTCCGATTCTTTGTTCCCTCGTAACTTCTAAACGAATGAACGGATTTGAATAAATTATACGTCTTTAGATTTGTCTTGGTAGCGCGAGTGTCACTGGCTACATTAAAATCAAAAACAAAGTAAAATGGCGGATTTAGGGTGCCATATTGTGGAGTTCGATTTTTTTTTTTCTTCTAATACCATCTAGTGAAATATCAAAATTAAGGGTTTTAAAAGGTGATTACAAAAATATATACAACTTATATGGTTAAAAGTAATTCGAAGTGACAAATCGTAAAAAACACGTTAAATAAAATAATTATTTCTTGTTCCCTGTTGAGTGACTTTACGGGTCAGCTATTAATTAATACATAAGTAAATCGTCTGCGAAATCTTTCAAATTTGTAAACTAAAAAGCTGGAAATAAAAAACAAGTAATTAAAAAAACTAAAAAACCCGACTGCGGTAAAAAAAATTAGTTTAAAAAAACTGAAAAGCTAAAAACAAGGCCATTTTAAATTAAATAAAAGTTGGAAGCAGGCGGGACCCATTTGAGTTTGAAAATATAATAAAAAAGTAGTATGGGTCCCGCCTGCTTCCAACTTTTATTTAATTTAAAATGGCCTTGTTTTTAGCTTTTCAGTTTTTTTAAACTAATTTTTTTTACCGCAGTCGGGTTTTTTAGTTTTTTTAATTACTTGTTTCATGTAAGTCTGTAATCAATGTCTTATTTTGAATCTAATAATAGTTTGTTGACACTTTAAACAGCTAAATAATGGCTTATTGATTTATTTATTTTTTGTTATCCTTTTATATGCTTTTTAAATAAAACAATGTGTCCATTAAAGGACCAGGTCGGTATATCCTGTAACATTAACACAATTGTTTATTTTATCATAATTATAATCTACACATCTTTCCCATTTACAGCATAGATCTAATACTGATAATTAGCCAGTAATGTAAATACATTACAATGTTATCAGTAGCCTTGAAAACTAATTGAAATTGGATAAGAGTAATGGATATGGTTTTTAAGGGGTGCTATAAATGGCTGTAAATTGGATAATGTCTGCTTCCTTATCTAGTTTTTACATTGAAGTATTTTGTATTTTTATTATTTCTTTTAAGGGGAAGATATAAAAAACCATGATTAGACCTGCTGTCTTGTATGGATCAGAATGTTGGGTCACAAAAGGGATGAATGAAAGGCATTTGCATGCAGCTGAGATCAGAATGCTAAGAGGGACGTGTGGTGGTATACAAATGGATAGAATAAGAAATGAGTGCATAGGTAATAATAGGTAATACCGGCTGGTGTCCGCAACTCCACGTCAATGCGCGTATTTGCGTACAAATGTGTACATAAGAGGAAGTCGGAAAGTGGCACCGGTAATTGAAAAGTTGTGTGGAAATTGGTTGTCATGGTATGGGCATATGTTACGGAGAAATGAGGAAAATGTCACGAGGAGAGTATGAATGTCGATTGCTATAAGAGGAAGGCTAAAGAAACGATGGATGGAATGTGTGAATGATGATATGGTTAGAAAGGGGGTGACTACCGAGATGACGTCTAATAGAGAAGAAAAAGACATGTTGCGCCGACCAGGGGGCCTAAAAAGGCCACTTTGGCAGAATCTTAAAAGGATATTATTATGAATCATTATGGACAGTCAACTGTTAAGTAAATCGTATCAAATTCCATTAGTGAAGGATTTTTCAGTTATTTTTTTTTGTCTGTGCTAAAATACCAATCAATACAATCCCAATCTCTTTGATTATACCCACGTAGTGCAGCGAGAAAAAGTAAAACACGGACTGTCTTCGCCATATTATGATTCATAATGTTATCCTTTTATGTTTCTGCCAAATTGGCATTTTTAGGCCCCCAGATATAAATTCGGATAAGGGCAGTAGAGTAACAACTTCACAATTAATTATTGTTTTTAACAAATGGCAAAAATTGGTTCCTTTAAAAAAATATTCTGAGTAGAATCTACTATCATTGTAAGTATACTTAAAAAACATCCTTTGTGCTGAGGTCCTCCTTTCCGATACACTGTGTGTGTGTGTATTTAACTAAAGACTATTGCAATAGCTATATTAATTCTCCACTCACTTCATACTCACACACAAACAGATTGATGTGGATGCACCACTGGGCGCATACCAAGCATGGCTAAACAAAAGCTTACTACACAAAAGATGCTGAATGTCAGTAAATGGACAGATCGCATCATATAAAAAATTCTCCACTGAGAGTCACTTTTCCATCTAGCTGTAGGTAGGTATCGCAAAAGGTTATGAGAGACTTAAGAGAAAGACTTATGAGAAGGGAGTTTGAGCAGTGGTGGCCAAGTGGTAACGGCCGCGACTTACTAATTGTAGGTCGTAGGTTCGAACCCAGACAGGCGCTTACCTTTGTCTAAATTATTTCATCACCACTGCTCTCAAAACGGTGAAGGAAAACATCGTGAGGAAACCGGTATGTCCTTGAACCAAAAATTCGAAGACATGTGACATCTGCCAACCCGCACTGGGCCCGCGTGGTGGATTACGGCCCACTCCCTCTCACCGAGAGGAGGCCTGTGTCCCAGCAGTGGGAACATTATAGGCTGATTGCGTATGAGAAGATATCCAGAAAAGAACTGCATGTACCCGTCACCTTAGAATAGAGAGAGAGTCAACCCTAGCACACCCTAGTAAACTTAACTCATTATAATCAGATTGATAAACGGGAAGTCTGTATGTACTATAAAACATTTATATTTAGCTGTTTATCCTGGTCAGAATCAATGTCGTCTAAGGCTCAACTGACACCAAAAGAGCGGCAAAGCGCCCTGTAGAGAAGGCGCGCGGATTCCAGTGACTGCCCGAGAAGTCGCTGGAATGCTCGAGAAGTCGCGGGAATCCGCGCGCCTTCTCTTCTTCTTTCATGTGTTTATCGCTGTAATGCCTTGATTTGATATTGTATAGGCAGTCGTACATTTGCACCAAATAAATAAACTTTTCTTCATCCATTTCCATCACTTTTGTATTCGTTGCACTGCAAGGAATGAATGCGAATGCTAGCGCGCAACAGACGCGCGCGGGGAGCGGGCGCGAGGGGCGGGATATTGCCAGCGGCCGCTCGCGACTGCTTGAGCATTCTCGGGACTTCCCGCGCCTTCTCGCGCAGTCGCACGGCTAATTCGCTGGAATTCCAGCGGCGCCGCTGGCATCCGCGCGACTCGTTCGATTTCTCATGCGATAATAAGTATTATAGTAATGAAAATAAAGTTAAAATTCATATGACACTGAAACTGCGTTCCGCTTCGCCGCGCTTCGACGCTCTTTTGGTGTGTGTTGAGCCTAAAATGTTGACTCTTATGCCAGTGAAATAAGGTTCAAATTGAATGCATTCCTGAACGAAAATGGGACTGGCAAGTACACCATACTCAGTTAATAAAATGTCCCATTAAGCATTTGCACATGCAAAACAGTTAAAATGATAGTGCATAATGGAGCATTTAGTAATTACCAGTTTGGTGAACTTGACCCTAGACTTGTTATTCTGATTTGTGTAGAAAATTAAGGCTACCATTTCACCATTTTAAGGGTTCCGTACCCAAAGGGTAAAAACGGGACCCTACTACTAAGACTTCGCTGTCAGTCCGTCCGTCCGTCCGTCCGTCTGTCACCAGGCTGTATTTCAAGAACCGAGATAGCTAGACAGTTGAAATTTTCACAAATTATGTATTTCTGTTGCCGCTAGAAGAACAAAAATAAAATAAATATTTAAGGGGGGCTCCCATACAACAAACGTGTTTTTTTTTCCGGTGCTTTTGCCTTGTTGTACGGAACCCTTCGTGTGCGAGTCCGACTCGCACTTGGCCAGTTTTTTGTTGTTGCTAAGCCAGGTGTAAACTATAACTTGCTTATTATCATACACAGCAATACCAGTTTAGATTAAGAGCAGATTATTCCATCGCCAGATAACTATTATTCGAGGAATAAGGCTCAACTCACACCAAAAGAGCGGCGAAGGCGCGCAGTTTCCAGCGACTGCCCGAGAAGTCGCTGGAATGCTCGAGAAGTCGCGGGACTCCGCGCGCATTCTCTTCTTCTTTCATGTGTTTATCGCTGTAATGCCTTGATTTGATATTGTATAGGCAGTCGTACATTTGCACCAAATAAATAAGCTTTTCTTCATCCATTTCCATCACTTCTGTATTCGTTGCACTGCAAGGAATGAATGTGAATGCTCGCGCGCAAAGACGCGCGCGGGGAGCGGGCGCGAGGGGCGGGATATTGCCAGCGGCCGCTCGCGACTGCTCGAGCATTCTCGGGACTTCCCGCGACTTCTCGCGCAGTCGCACGGCTAATTCGCTGGAATTCCAGCGGCGCCGCTGGCATCCGCGCGACTCGTTCGAGTTTCTCATGCGATAATAAGTATTATAGTAATGAAAATAAAGTTAAAATTCATATGACACTGAAACTGCGTTCCGCTTCGCCGCGCTTCGACGCTCTTTTGGTGTGTTGAGTCTAAAATTGACGTTTGTCACTTTTTGTATGGAAGAACTGTCAAAAATGCAAAATTATTCCGCGAATAAAGTTATCAGATGATCGAAAAATCAGCCCATAATAGATAATATTTGTTATTTTAACACCTACAAGAGTAAAAACGGACGTAGTTAATTAGAATTACAATCAAATGATTAAAAATCAAATGATTAAATATCTAGTTTCCATTGAAGTGCTTCACGGATTAAATCATTTGAATGGTCATTTTCCATCGTTTTTACAAAACTGATAAGGATTTGTTTTGGTTAGCTATTTACTTTAGAATATTAGAACGGAAACATTTCACGTATATGGGTCAATGTGTATCGTGTGAACATAAAAAATACGATAGGCGTTACTTGCAATCTAAATCGATTATGGAAATATTTCATCATGACTAATCTAGCTTTTAATGTAGTGTGTATGTGTGTTGCATGCCTTTGTTCTTTACGGAATGTTATTGGCATCTTCTATTTAATAAAATTACACTAATATTATAAAGGCGAAAGTTTGTGAGTGTGTTTATATGTTTGTTACTTCTTCACGCTCAAACGACTGGCCCATTTTTGATAAAATTTGGTATGGAGGTACCTGACACCCTGGATTAACGTATAGGCTACTTTTTATCCCGATATTACCACGGGATCGAAACTGATGCGGGTAAAACCGCGGGGCGCAGCTAGTTATTAAATAAATTCATTTTGAGCTGTGGGCCAAAATAGCTACTACTTATTGGAGCCCTACTGAGCCTTCTAGCTGTAGAAGGCATCGACCTTGTAGAAGATGGCGGGACGAGCTGGACAAAACAAACGACCAGTATTGCACTTTAGCCCTGGATCGAAAGAGCTGGAAGTCCTGAGGAGAGGCCTTTGCCCAGCAGTGGGATGATGCAGGCTAACAGTAACATTCATTCGTTCACTAACAGACAACGCAAAGCCTAAACTGCTGGGTCTAAAAGTATGAAATTTTGCACACGAGTTCCTTAAAAGTCAGCACCAAGGAAAGGCTTTTAAAAATTCATTTAAATAGGTTATGAAAGTTTGTATGGTTATTAAGAGGAAATGCGGTCAGAGAGACTTTTTGAAAAAGCCTAAGTAAAAAGTCTTCGAGGTTTGGCTCAATTTTGCACCAATTTAAAAGATAAACAAAACAGACAAACAGTGTAAGAAGGATATATGTTATGTCCCTATGTTTTCTTTTTCATTAATAGTTGTAAAATTTTTACACTGGGCCACTGTTGACAGCGGTTTAAAACGGCATGTTTTTGAGGGTTGTGGTGCTTATAAAAATAATGTATCATCAAAAAGGAAAACAGGGATATACAAGTAGTTAATATTTATTATTCTGTAAAAATCATTGCTTTATGGTCATTAACCAGAAAGAAAACAGGCGAGAGCGTTTCTATGGAGAAACGACCACCTTTTCCTCTTAATGTTCGCCGATGGGGACACACGGCTTGAAACAAAAGAAGTCAGTTTAATCGTCTTCTCTCTTGTGACTCTTTTGATGTAATCAACATTGCCCTATTGTATTTTCCTGATTGGGAAATATTACCAACCCATACGCATTCAGAAGCATTTAAAATACGAAATTAGTCGTGAAAAGTTAAGTGAGAATGTTGATGGCTAATCAAGCCACTACCATCTGTCAAATTTCTTTAATAGATTTTCAACTTTATCGTTAAAGCATAAGGTTGAAAGTTGATTGGGAAAATTTGACAGTTTCGGGTAGCTTGATGTGCTGGCGTCTGTGCATATGTATTTTTTGGTCTGCCTTTTTCTAGCAGCTTTTTCTGCTTTGTCAATCAAACTCCTGCTGGACATACTTAGGCCAGCAGCCTGGCAGCCTGGGGGGAGGCCTAAGTATTCCCTTAGGCCTCCCCCAGGCTACGCCACAACACCCGCACACACACCCCCACCACACACACACACACTCCGATAGACACAGTGTGAAATGGCCTAATATGGATAGAAAGACGTATTGGCCGACCCCAAATAAATGGGAATAAGACAAAGGAGGTTGATCCGAAGTATTCTGACTTTAAAAAAAAACTTGTGCACTGAACCAAACCCTGGCCTGTACCTACGTAAAATAAGTAAGATGAATTTAGGTTTTTAAGATATTTCGACGATATACTTCCAATAATGTGGACTGCTGGCTATTATCCAACCGCAACCACACGAGAAGTTGCGTGTTGCGCTGAACCGAACTTAATGCATAAATTATGAAGGACACCACTAATGGGTGGCATTTGGAAGCTATTGTTAGGAACCTGCCCCTGACTGCAGGTGGCCAACAAACCACGAACGAAGAATCGAGGCTCGTTCCGTCTCACACAACTCAGTACGTTTTACCTAAAACTAGGGCACGCAATTTTTTCAGGTCATGATCTCGTTTAACTTAGGTAGTTCGATTCTCTACAATCGAAAAATTCATCATCTGCCTAGCCTTTTCCAGGCTTGAATTTAAAGACTCAGGTCCCCTATAAACTTGACATTCTAGATGCCTAGTATCTATGAAGTTGCTGTCACTGTATCATCCCACGGCTGGGCAAAGACCTCTCCCCATGACTTCCAGTGCATTCGAACCAGGGCTAATGTGGAACAGTAGTCGTTTGTTTTGACCAGCTCGTCCCGTGTCATCAACGGGGTTTGCCGCGACGCCTTCCAGCAGCCTCAGGGCTCAACATAGTGATTATTTTGGCCCACAGCTCATTGGTCATGCCTCAGATGTAGCCATCCCAGTTCCACTTCAACTTGATTATTGTCTGTTAATTCGACGCCTCGAATATTGCGTTCCATCGCCCGTTGGACAACCTTCAGCATTTTGTATTCGAATAAAAAAACCACTATGCATGATGCAACGCTTGACCTAAAGGTTCATAACCTTTACATTCCACGACTTCACATAACGTTTTAAATTCATGGTAGGTAAACGTAGACATGCCTCTCCTCGTAAACAAACCTAGGAAACGTCATGCGTCATTGAAACATGTTGAATGCATGTAAAATAATCGAACAAGTATTACATGCTTCATGGTTATATTAAAATTTGCATAGTAGGATGTGGTATATATTATAGGTTACTGATAAAACGAATTGTATGAATATTAGCCATTGGTATTAAAATGCTACTACAAATTATGTTTACGATACGGTCGATCGTTTTTATAGGTTTTATAGTATGGTTAATAATTGGCTCGCTCTTACACAATAATCAAGTTGAAGTGGAACTGGGATGGCCACATCTGAGGCATGACCAATGAGCTTAAGCCACTTGTTCACACACTTTTTTCGACGACAAAATCTACGGTACGGTGGCTGAACCATTGTGTCAACAAGCTACCATTATTGATTCATATGTCGCTGATATCCGTGTGTTGACACGACCAGGAACCTGTAGATAATTACTAATTGCGTACCACGCTATCAATCTCAATCTGAATAATTTTGAAGGAAATTGCTTCATATATGTTCGAAAAATTTGTCTGCTCAACAACGTAAATAACGGAATGAATGTTGTTGAACTGTCAAACTGAAAGCCATTGCTATTGATAGTGTTACGCAACTACCCCGCAGTTTCCTGTCCCTGAAGAAATACTAAATCCGGACTTATAAAAGCCTGGAAGGCTTTATACCCTGATAATATTAATTTGCGAATAGAAGAAGACGCTTAATTCGAATGCGGAGACGCTTGTTAATTTAAAAACTGTTTTATGTTGCAGACTTGCAGACTACAATGCTTACTACCACCAGGAGCAGCTGGAAGGTCTCGTGAGGGTGACCCGGATGTTGCTGCATCACAGATACCCTCGGTACTTGGAAGATGGAGGTAGGTTTCTGATATTATTTATTTTTCCGAGTTCTTAATATAAATTAGTCATATTTATGAGTACTATTAATAAGACAAATTACTACGTGGCCAGGGGCCGTATTACCACAGATTACTAAATAGTTACTTCGGTATTACGAAGTATTAATGCCATCATGGTTCCATTGCGAACAAAGGATGGTGCTATCTTTCATGTATAGCTCTGTCACTCTTTTGCACTGGAATCCTGATGGCAATAAACCGTCATAATACGGCACCAGCTACGAAATATATAAAAAAACTGGCCAAGTGCGAGTTGGACTCGCACACAAAGGGTTCCGTACAAGACAAAAACGCCGAAAAATAAACACGTTTGTTGTATGGGAGCCCCCCTTAAATATTTATTTTATTCTGTTTTTAGTAGGTATTTGTTGTTATAGCGGCAACAGAAATACATAATTTGTGAAAATTTCAACTGTCCAGCTATCGCGGTTCTTGAGATACAGCCTGGTGACAGACAGACGGATGGACAGACAGACAGCGAAGTCTTAGTAATAGGGTCCCGTTTTTACCCTTCGGTTACGGAACCCTAACAAACAAATATTCATGTACTTTACACTATTATTGTTCGACGTTATATAAAAAACACAAGCACTACCTATTGAGTTTTTTGACGTGTTTGTCTTATTAGGACAGCATGTAAGCTTGCACGTACGCTTGTTTATTTGTAAAATGGCATGTGCGCAATCAACATGTGTGTTTAGAGCTCGTTATTGCTTCCTAGAATGTTGATTTATCTTCGTTTTCTAAAACAAATCTTCCAATGACGTCACTCTGTCATACCGTAATGTAAGCCATATGATATGTACGAAATAATTGCGGCAATTTTTTAGCAGTTCGCGCGACACGTGGGCGTTGACCCCGCGATCAAATTTTATCAAAATTGGTCCAGCCATTTGAGCGTGAAGAAGTAACAAACATACACACACACACACACTCACAAACTTTCGCCTTTATAATATTAGTGTGATAAGATTTTTTGTTTGTTTCTCTTGTAAGTGAATATTTTAAAATTCTTATTAAGAAATAAATTCTTGAAACCGAATATAATAAAGAAATCGCGATGTTTTGTCAAGTCGCAAAAACCTTCCGAAGGAAGGACCAATAAAAACCGGGTCGCTAGTCACAATAAAAACCGGGCAAGAGCGAGTCGGACTCGCGCACCGAGGTTTCCGTACCATCATGTTTTTAAATTTTCACCGGCGAGCTACTTACTAGATCTCGTTCAAACCAATTTTCGGTGGAAGTTTACATGATAATGTACATCATATATTTTTTTTTTGTTTTATCATTCTCTTATTTTAGAAGTTACAGGGACACACACACACACACATTTTACCACTTTGGAAGTGTCTCTCGCGCAAACTGTTCAGTTTAGAAAAAAAAAATATTAGAAACCTCAATATCATTTTTGAAGACCTATCCATAGATACCCCACACGTATGGGTTTGAAGAAAAAAAAATTTTGAGTTTCAGTTCTAAGTATGGGGAACCCCCATAATTTATTGTTTTTTTTTTCTATTTTTTTTGTGAAAACCTTAATGCTGTTCACAGAATACATCTACTTGCCAAGTTTCAACAGTGTAGGTCTTACAGTTTCGGAAAAAAGTGGCTGTGACATACGGACGGACAGACAGACATGACGAATCCATAAGGGTTCCGTTTTTGCCATTTAGGTACGGAACCCTAATAATATGAAGTTATTCTTAATAGTACAATGTTGTTTCAGCAATCGCATTCACGAACCGCCTGCCTTGCATATACAGCTGTGTGGCGAGTCCGCTCGGCGTCGTCCAACACTTGTGCAGACAACTGGGCCTGCCTCTAGCTTGCGTCAGACCTGTGCCTGTGAACCCGTCAGGTAACTACCATGGATAAAGCTGCGGGGTAATTGCGTAACACACCATCAGTAGCAATGGGTTTCATTTTGACAGGTCAACAACATTCATTGCGTTATCTACATTGTTGAATAGACACATTTTTCGAATATAATATGGAGCAATGGATTAGCAATATCCTTCAAAATTCAAAATGATTCAGATTGAGATTGATAGTGTGTTATGTAGCTAATTCGCGCCTCATAGATTTTAATTCAGAAGCAAACGAAATGTGCTAGCGATACTATCTTATCACTTAGCTAAGCATGTTTCGTTTGCGAGCATGAGAAAGTTAGTTAAGCACAATAAAGCGCAGCATAGTTATTTTATTTTATTAAATAGGAACAACAAACAGCTACATTAAGGAATAATAAAAACAGAAAAAACGTAAGTTACATAAGTAATAATGTAACCCACAGCGCTGTTCACAGATTACCATTAATAAATAAAACCTTTGTCACTAGTAGAACTGTTCATGCATGACAGTTACGCTAATTTATAAAAATAATAAAAAGAAAAAAAAAACAGAACAGTTATTATTTTCAATTCAATTAATCTTTACCGCTTCCATAATGTACACATACAGGCGGTAAGTATAAATCAATAGAATCAAAATATGGGCCCTTTCGGGCACAGAAAACTGCAGTAGCAGCATTTTGATTTGTATAAAGCCTTGTACTTGCTAATAAGACGGGCCTTCAGCTTCTTCATCATTATGAGTTTTGGTAATCGTCCATTAGCTCCTGTTATGTTCTCCGATGTATACATGAATGTTGTTCGTAAACAATGTACCTGGAGACTGTCGGATTCACAGTGACGTCAGCTGACGAAGATAAATCCACACGTAACACGTTCAGTTGTTGTTGTTGTTGATGTAATCGTGAATTCCTGATTCAGTTGCTGATTTAACTTCTTTAGGCGCGTTGAGCGTTTTTTGAGATGGGAAACAACCATTGAACTCGCGACACTGTTACCGATACCTCTGTTTTAAGTTTTGGTCATTATAAAGACCAACGCGCGGTACATTTTCTTTGGGAAGAATGACCTTCAAACATATTTATAAAATTACTATGCTTTATCAAGTTTCCACTTCTGTCGGCAGTCCTGGAGTGCCACTGTTTTTTTTATTCATGACTGCCTGGGCTGTCAGCCTTGCTAACAACCATAGACAATACAGAGTTATTACCACGTTATGATCTAATATCGTTTAATTCAAGAGAGAGAGGGAAAAAGAAGTAAAGAACTACATTAATTCTATAATTTCATAAAATTCAGGGCGAGGCATGGACCTAGAGGCATTAGAAAAGCTATGCGATGAAGATGTGAACACCAATAGAACCCCCCTGCTGGTGCTGGGGGAGGTGGGAGCCCCGCCGCTGGGCTGGGGGATGCCGCTGGCGAGGTTGGGGGAGATATGCTCCCAGAGGAACCTGCACCTGCATGTTAGGGGGCATGCGCTGGCGCTGCCCGGTGCTACAGGGAAGGATGAAGTGAGTAATAATTACTTAAATAATTTATCTGTGTATATATAAAGCATTGATTAGGCAGGGGTCATAGTTTTACCATAGTTCCTGGAAACCGGTCCACTTTAGCCACCCAAACCAATAGTCCAACTTTTTATTTTTCCATATCCTGCAATAGTCCTACACCAACCGGGGGTTATCCTTGGGTGCACTTGCATAGTGCATACAGGGATAATCGTCGGTTGGTGCCTCATTTCATTGAAAATCTCTAACGGGCCTCTACGAGTTGGCTTCGGCCCCTCGTACGCCTTCCAAAGGACCGGGACCCCATGGTCCCGAGATATGTTAAAACTTAAATAATATATGTTTAAGTAGTAAATATAATAACTATAATAAAATGTAAAGGAGTCAAGTTGGCCTAGTAGTCGCAAGCGCGAATACTGAGCGTGAGGTCCTAGGTTCGATTCCCTGGTCGGGCAAATGTTTATTGGGTTTTTTCCATTGGGTTTTCTTAGTAACAGCCCGGAGTTTGAAAGTTGATAGTGTCATACCCCCGCGCCTCGGAAAGCACGTTAAGCCGTGTGTCCTGCGCCTGATCTCTCTCCGGTCGTGTCGGATTGCCGTCCCATCGGACTATGAGAGTGAGGGAAGAGGGAGTGCACCTGTGTCTGCGCACACACGCCTGCACTAATCTCGCTCACCATGGCCGAAATTCGGTCTGGAAGACTTTATTTAGTCACAAGCGCAACTATTGAACGTAGGTTCCGTCAGGTCAGGCAACGTTGTTTATTCTTCTATTTGAAATTACCAGTAGTCGCCCGGAGTCTGTATTTCTGCCCGATTGGGATTGGGACGCTAAGGATTTCAACATGAACCGCGGCTCGTGGATGTGTTGTTCAAATCTGCCTACCCTTTCAGGGAATGCATGCGTGATGTTATGTAAATAAATATAATTTTATTTTTCAGTCATTTAGCATACCAGATTCAGTGACTCTCACACCAGGACCGTGGTTCGGTGTTCCAGGGCTGCCGACTGTTGTATCCTTTATAATAAACACGTGTTTAGGGTATACCTACATATTAAACATAAGTAGTATTAAAGAAACTTAAAAAAAAAATAATAACCATAAAAATAAAACTATTATTTTATGGTAGAATTACGCTGAAGACCCTCGCTTGGCTTTATGTTAATTAATACACTTAGAGGCCCTCTCCACGAGCGAGAGAATCGCGGCGAAAATTTGATGGCACGGCGAGACTATCGCCGCGATTCTCTCCCTCGTGGAGACGGCCCCTGAGCATAAGCATAATCAGCTGTTAATGTTCCCAATGCTGGGACGACTATGGCCCATTCCCTGTTACAGAGAGGTGTGGGCCATAGTTGTCGTATAGTCGTCGCCATAATCCACCACGGGCCCTGTGCTGGTTCGTGGATGTCACAAAACAGAATCAAGATAGTTTTACATTATACTTTCCTAAATATTGTGTCAGACGTTTTATAAAATACCAGAAGCCATTACAGCTAACGACCAGTCAAAAGTTGTCAGTGCGGTAAGTGTTTTGATTTCATTTTTAAACATATTTGTCCATGAAAATGGATATAATCATAAACATTAAACTGGCGAAATTTGGCGGTATTAAACATGTCTACCTAACCCTTTCGGGGTATACAAGCGTTATGTTATGTTATTACTAGTTGACCCGGCGAATTTCGTACCGCCTCAGAATCAAAAAATACAAAATGTATGATAAAATCTTATTTTTGCTTTTCTTTGTGAATTTTCCCCATGTTTTAATAGTTATTCTGCTATTCGGGGCGGAGACAAATCCAACAAACCAAAGATCATAAAAATCGGTCCCGTGGTTCTTGAGCTATAAATGGTGTAACAAACTTAACTTTCTTTTAAAAAACTTTTTAACAAAAAAAACCGACTTCCAAAAAAAACACTACAAACTGAAAAATAACTTTAATTTCGGAAGTCGGTGTCTTAGGGATCAGTATTTTAGTTTTTGCCACCGACTTCCGAAATTAAAGTTATTTTTCAGTTTGTAGTGTTTTTTTTTGGAAGTCGGTTTTTTTTTGTTAAAAAGTTTTTATTTCTCGCTTTTTAGTGGGTCTATTTATAATTTATCTAAGTTACAATAGCCTAATGTCAACTTGCCCATCGCCTTTTTATAAAATATTCCTTTTCTCGATGCAGGGACGTTAATTGTTGAGGAGTTCTCCTTTTATTAGTTTTTAGATTAGATGCTTATAATCCTGGCTGCAGCATCAGGCCAGACTTATGTCAACATTGCATTGAACTTAAAATTAGTCCTGTTTAAAATGAGCCCAAACACGACTATGGTGCTGTAATTTCAAGGCTTGTGCTTTTTCTGATGCTCCTGGCTTCAGCATCAGGTCTTCGGTGTTCCTCAGTAACAGTACGTTTATCCACACATCGAGCCCTTTTCAATGAGCCTAAACACGATATATCTGCTGTTAGTTGTCGAGGAGTTAGGTACTCTGCAGACTATCCTGACTGCAGCATCAGGTCATGACTTGATGATCATGAGACCAAATGTGGCAAATGCCCTATCAAACATCAAAACAATTTACTAAAACAGTCCTTGCCTGTTCGAGTAACTTCTAACTGTTAAGGAGTTGTACCTTCCATCATCAGCCCAGCTACCTGAGATGGTGACAACCATACACAAATACACAAGATACTTCATAAAATATGCGAAAAACAATAAGTAAGCCTATAAAATCTGAGGGTTGCCCTCGATTTCTCTAAGATCCCATCATCCGATCCTAACTTGGTGACAATGGGACCACCTCAGAATTATCTACTTTCGAACAAAAAAATAATTTTGAAAATCCGTCGACAATTGGCGGAGTATTCGATGAAAAAACATACAAAAAAAAAACATACAAACACCCGCACATAGTACCTCCTCCTTTTTGTGAAGTCGGTAATCTATACATATAATAAATCTGTAGACGAGGCGTTTCTGTACATTGAAAATAAAAATAAAAAAAATTGTTGGGCTGTTATAGGATAACCAACAGATGCCATTTCTTCAATTTTTGGAATTTTTGTCTGTTTGTCTGTTTGGATGTGACAGATTTTGAACAGGCTCAACGTAAAAAGTACCAAACCAATATGGTTCACATTTATACTCAAATATAGTGTAGAACTCGGAGCAGTGATTAGTCTTTGTTTCATCGCAATCGCTTCAGTCTATCAAAAGATATAATCAATTTAAAGCATTCTATAACAATTTTTATTGCAATAAGTGGAAACATGTAACGACATCTATTGGCGCGATATAGTACTAACGAAATCATATTGTGATCTTTAAAACATTATTATGTGTTTAATCACGTCGTAAAGGCTTGCCTTTATGACGAAATAATTCTGGTCCTTATGTCTGTGTTATTTAAAAAAAAAATGATAATGTGTAAATAAATAATATAAACATATATAATAAAATCGTATATAATAAAATCGTAGGAAAGGCAAAACTGTACATAGAATATATAAAAAAAAAATACTTGGGGCGTGATATACAATCGATATCGAAGCCAAAAATATAGTTTTTAGAATTTTTGTCTGTTTGTCTGTATATATGTCCGGACTAAACTCAAAAAGTACTGCATGGATTTACTTCAAATTTTGCATGAATATTACTAAGAGGTCGGGTCAACATATAGGCTACATATTATCACGCTATCACCTACGAGGAGGAGCTGTGAATCTTTATTTTTCTTACGCATTCTGTGACAGCGTGTAATCTAACGACGCATATTTAAATGTTGATTATCTAGCTTTACACTATAAAAACTTTTACGCCACTTAAGTAACTTGGGCAGAGAAACATAGTTTAATGAATGTTAGTAGTATAAGACAATTTTGAAGCAGCGCCATCTATGAGATTTCATAAAAATCAAATCAAGTTACATGTCAACACTTTTTGGAAATTAATAATTTAAATTTGATCATGTTGGTGAGGTTAGTAGTTAGTTATTCTTAAAATTCATAGATGGTAATGTGCATTTTCTTCATAAAAGTTGTATCGTATAGTTCGTTTTGACAAATTCAAGTTCCAACAAAACCCTCAAAATCTTGAGCAGAGTTGTGGAAGACAATTTAAAAAAAATGCGGTGTTAAGTATTACAAAAAAGTTATGTTCATTGATGATGATCATTTCTTCATCAATTTCATGTTGTTAGTACAAAATAAACATTGACTGTTAATACTTTTGTTCGGTATTTATCTGTGTGATTATTGCTTGGTAATTAATATATTTTCATGTCGTATAGGTACCTAATTATAAACTTAAATTATACCGTGCATCCGAATAACGGCGAATGCGATTTTCTGCGGTTGTTACTTCACACTGTCCGAGGCAAAGTCTTTCGCCTTTCTGAGGACATTTGATGGCGTGGAGTTTCCCACTTACCGCGTAGCCTGCGTAGCACGTCACCTTCTCGACGGTGACCAAAATTGGGCTGACACCCTCGCGGAGGCGAGCGTCAGTGACAGTCCCAGCCGCATGCGTCATCTGTTTGCCGTCATCTTGGTGTTTTGTGGAGTCGCGAACCCGGTAGCTTTGTGGGAGAAGTATCGCCATCATCTGTTTGAAGATTTTCTACGACCTTTGAGGCGTGCTACTGGAGACGAAGTCGGAGACGGCGAAATGACCACCATACGAAATGACCATGTCGCTTTGTTCTCTTTAGAGCAAAAACAAATTTATGACACCGTCCTTGAAAGCGTTTGGCAAAACCAGGGTAAAATGTTTTTCTTGGATGCTCCTGGTGGAACAGGAAAAACATTTGTTACCACTGGCATACTTGCAGAGGTCAGGAGGCAAGGCAAAATTGCTATTGCTGTAGCGTCGTCGGGAATCGCTGCCACACTGCTTCCGGGACTGCAAGACAGCACATGCCATGTTTAAAATTCCCATCGATTTAGAGAGCGCCGAAACGCCTGTTTGTGGTGTGTCACGTAACAGCGATAAGGGACACGTGCTCAAGGATTGCTCTCTGATCGTATGGGATGAGTGTACGATGGCCGAGGATCGAGGGCTGACGAGGTGAATGCTTCGTTGAAACGATCTTCGTTGTGGTCACGAGTTCGTACGCTGCGCTTGACCATTAATATGAGAGATCGGCTCGGCGGCAATGCACGCGCTCAAGAATTCTCCGATGTCCTTCTAAGTCTTGGCGAAGGCACTCTACCAGAAGAGAGAGGTAGACAGGTGGTGCTTCCAGAGTCTCTCGGTAGAGTGGTTTCCAGCTTAGAAGAACTCATTCGCTGTGTGTACGGGGACATTCAGTCGTACACCGCACCAGCAGAATTCTTGGGTGTGTGAGCGGGCCATTTTGACGCCCAAAAATTATCAGGCTGCAGCAATTAACGAATGCATTCTCTCGGAAATTGAGGGGAATGAAGTGGTCTACACCTCGATAAACACTGTTGTCAAGCAAGATGACGCCACACATTATCCCGTGGAATTTCTGAACTCCCTGTCAGCAAGTGGACTTCCAGCGCATACCATCAAGCTGAAGCGGTGTCCCGGTTATGCTTCTTCGGAACCTATCTCCTCCGAAGTTGTGTAACGGGACCCGCCTTAAAGTCATCTCGCTCCACAGACACACCATTGAGGCGGAAATTCTTACGGGTTATGGCGTCGGCGAGGCAGTATTTATACCACGCATTCCCCTCATACCTCATAACTTCCCGTTCCAGTTCAAGCGCGTACAGCTCCCCGTGAGTATTTGCTTCGCGATGACCATCAATAAGTCGCAGGGGCAGACACTGAGGGCAGTGGGTGTCGACGTCAGGACGAGTTGCTTCTCACACGGGCAACTGTACGTCGTCGCTTGCTCCAGCGTCATCACACATTTTGGCTCCTGGCAGCATAACTACCAACGTAGTATATAGGGAAGTGTTGTAAGGTATATATGATACCTTTGAACGTATTTTTACTCTTTTGTGTCCTGGAATGTTTTCCTGCATTATTTTCTCTATTTCCTTCAGTCACCTCTTATGACTGAACTCAGCAGGATTCCCATATAACTCTCTTCACTTGCTTCGCTTGCAAAAAAAAAACTTATATTTTAATGCTATTTTAAAAGTTGTTTACTTTATAATGCTATAGCGACACTGGCATCTTAGGTATTTTTGGTGCTGTAGAGCCTTCACGCAGACGACGTCGCGGGCAGCAGCTAGTAAGTAAATAAATTATGAATTGATGAAAATTGGTTCTTTCAAATTTTCTGTCCACAAAAGGAAAATTGCTAACTTTTGTGTTGTTAATATAATATATAGTAAAAGAACACGTTTAATTGTGTAGTTATGAAGTTGCTTTTTCATTGTCAACAACATATTTGTCAATGTTCCTTTGATAAAGACACAGTTCTAAGGTCTCCAGGGTAGCCCGCGAAACGCAAATGTTCTTACATTTTTTGCAAATTGTAAGTCAGTCAGATCGTATGGTGATCAAAATGTGATTCGCGACCGTAACAAATATGTATTTATAGAATCATAAAGATTAGAGTCATCACTACAACTCAGTTCGCATCCCCAGGCGGGCAGCCGCGAGGGCGCGCTGGCGGCGCTGGCGGGGCTGGCGGGCGGCGGGGCGCGCGTGCCGGCGCTGGCGCTGTGGACGTGCGTGCGCGCGGCCGGCGCGCCGCGCCTGCACGCGCGCCTGGCCGCTGCCTTCCGCTCCGCGCGCGCCGTGCACGCCGTCGTCGCCAATGCGGGCCTCAAGCTGCTGGTTTGTGTCCATGTTCTGTCATTTATTTTAGGTTACAACGACCGGCCGCAAGAACACCCTGCCAAACCAAAATCCGCGCATTTTTAAATCCAATATTTAGAAAAAAGAATTGTTGTAAAAAAACTTATTTTTTGTTTGAAAAAGCGTCCCGCTCACACATGTCACTCGCATAATCTATTGTTGTGTAACAGTTAACAGCGGTTTTTCTAACTAAAATAGACGTCTCTTCCCCAACATTGATTTCTACTCAATGTCACCGAGTTAGTCGTACTTACAAATTGCGTAAACTTCGCCTCTACGATGGACTTTATACATTCTGTAAAGATAAAACAAATTCGAAAATACATATGACTCTTCTTTGTGTGCATATCATCAAAGTGAAAATAATAATGCTTTTACATTCTAGAGCGACCGACCTGGCGGCGACGAGCCACCCAATGTTGGGATTGTGGTAAGTCCATTACATTGTTTTTATATTACAAAAACGTAATTTTTTTTTCATTACCAAACTTTTTAAGGAAATCGGTTTTCTTTTTTTTTTTTCACCGTCTCGCAAAACTTAAAGTAATTTTTTGAAATCACTTTTCAATTGGTTCTTCTGAAATAGATAGATTTTTTTTGTGAATAAGTTTTATATTTTCTTTTTGTTTCCTCGACAGGCAGCAGTAAGCCAGGCGTCGGCTTGTGTAGCGTTTCAGTTCGCGCCGCCCGGCATAGAGAAACCGCCGCCTTATTACGATAAACTCAACTCTTGGCTGGGACAAGTGCTGCAGAGAGAGGCTGAAATGGTAAGAAAACATATTATATCCTGTGTTCGCAATTAGTTTCCAAAAATGTAAACAAGAACATGTGTTTTTGAAAAAACAATTTTTCACACTAGTATAAACTTAATGTTTTTAAGTGGCAATAACATCAATTGCACAAAAGGATCTGAATAGACTAAAATACGAAGATATGCGACATCTACCAACCCGCACTGGGTCTGGTTCTTCTAGGTCCTAGGAAATCGTAGCTAAAGTTGTCAATAACTTTGCTGTGCTCTGAATAAAGTTATTAGTACAGTAACGTTCTCGAGGTTTGGGCTCGGACTAAAGTCAGAACTCGTTTTGTATTAAGACGGTATCTGTTTTTCTCCACAGATAAGCATAGAAGTATGCGAGACGGAGGCGCAGGGCGTGGTGCTGCGCTACTGCCCGCTGGAGGGCGCGGGCGCGGCGGGGGGCGCGGAGGGCGCGGGGGGCGCGGAGGGCGCGCAGGGCTGGGCCGCGCTGCTGGACGCGCAGCTGCTCGTGCTGCACGCCACGGTGGCGCTGCGGGATCCCTTCCAGGCGCGCGTGGCGCAGCACGCCAGTCTAGAGCTGGTGCATGTTCCTGGGTGGGCTGGTATGTACTTCATAGTAGTAGTAGCATACTGGGACCTCCCTAGATGGACAAATGCTTGTCAAGCAATTTTGACAGTCTAGGACAAATCTTGATGTGCAGCTTTTGGCAAACTGCACATCAAGCAAACTAGGTGCTTGGTCATACTTGAAGAAGCGAATAGAAATGAGTGTAAATGATGGAACGTCATGCTTGCCGTTGAATAAAGCCTCATCAAGCACAGGTTACAGGCAGGGTCGTAGCTAACGCCATGTCAGTGGTATGTGTGTAAGCAAAAATTCATAAAATATTGATACAGGGCCCGACTAGCGACGCCACTGGTTCCCTCCTATCTGCGAGAGGGAGCGAACCGTAATTCATCTTATGCGGTCAATGCAACTTGCTGGATTTCGGGTCTTCGAATTTTTAGCTTTGACATTTTTCTGGTTTGCTCACTATGACTTCTTCGCCGCTTTAACCTTTTGACCGCCACACGTCAAAAATCAAAAACGTGCCCTCGGAGTCAAAGTCTGTCATGTAGTCGAACCGTGGCGTGCTGGGCACGTTTTGGTTTGTCATCTATACATGACTTGGGCGGTCAAAAGGTTAAGAGCTGTTTTATAAAGTAACGTACCAATAGTAACAGGTGTATATTGGTCCCGCCAGGTCTGGGCGGCGTGCGCTACGTCCCGCCGGGCTGGCAGGGCGCGTCGCCGGACGAGCTCAACACGCTCAACAGGCAGCTGGTCGACACGCTGCGCGCGACCGACGGGGCCTTCTCCTGCGGGGATGCGGAAGACGGCATGACTTGTGTCAGGTGAGGATATTTAAAAGTGCCTCTAATCACCTGACTGATTATTTTAAACTTCATTTGTACAGTATTGGTACTTCGACTGAATACCGCAAGGCATTCTCTACCAGACAAAAATCAAAAAAAAGAAAATAGAATTAAAAAAAAATAGAATAAAATAGTTTCAAGAGTTCTCCATACTACAGGCTCTTGCATAAAGATACAGATTGGTCGGTACACGTCGGTACTGCTAGGAACAGCCGGTCGATTCTGTAAAAATCTAACCGTGAAAACTTAGGTGAAGTGAGTTTGTTTTTGCTAGGAATTGACACTATTGACAGCTCACTCCACGCTCACTTCACCTAAGTTTTCACGGTGAGATTTTTACAGAATAGCACCGCTGATCAATCCACGAGTGCCCGTACCGTAAAAGTGTAGTCGGTACCGACAACTTTCAAGCTGTTTTTTATGTGCGAGCGCATACAGAAAGTATGGGACTCTTTCACGCGCACCTATCGGAACCGATTATTTCTGACTTATCCGTGCTGGTAACCTGTATCTTTATGCAAGCACCCCTACCCATCTCAACGGATCACCCTGTAGATAGTATGGAAACTAGGTTCACCAACTGCAATAAATCAAGTATTTCTTGTTATTTCTACTTCAAACAAATCAACCAATGTTTAAATTAAGTTGTTTTCTCTATATTTAATACTATTGAAAAGGTCTTAAATATAATAAAATTGCAGTGGAAACTCAACTTTATAATGTTGACATTAAAGTTTTATTTTCCGAAATCACATATAATTGTGCACACAATTCGTAAAGCTTATAGTATTTTAGATTCGGCATGGTGACTGAAGACACGGATGTAGATGAACTGCTCGACCTGGTGATATCAGCCGGCAAAGAGGTCGAAGAGAGCAGCCGAGCTCTCACGAACATGACCGAAGTGTTGAAGAAAGGTAAGTGAATGGCAACCCATTTTTTATGTCAATCTTTTTATCTTGAGTTTTTTTTCAAGCTTTATATTTAGCTTGCTTCGTTCGTATGTAGTTCCAGTTACCTACTCACAGAGTTATCCAATTTTCGAGCACTTCCTGGCCATCCAATTAAAATGAAAATTGGCATACTTATACAACGTATTTTTTTCTTAATATCCCATAACTCTATGGGGTCATTGTACTCATCATTATGAACAACTTTTACTATGGGACCATACCTGAAATCGTGAAAAAAAATCGGCTGTTCCCTACATTTATGTTCGCATAACTCGTCAAATTGTAGGGAACACCAGATTTTTTCTCGCGATTTTGGGTTTGGTCCCATAGTAAAAGTTGTTCATAATGATGAGTACAATATCCCCCAGGTGTTATCTATATATAAAATGGTAAACTGACTGATTGTTGATATATCAACACACAGCCCAAACCGCTGGTCCTAGAGACATGAAACTTGAAGGGTATGTTCTTTGTGAAGAGTAAGTATCCACTAAGAAAGGATTTTTGGGAATTCTAACCCTAAAGGGGTGAAATAGGGGATGAAAGTTTATATGAAAGTCTGTCATTTTTGAAGTTAGGATCTTGAAATTTTGTGTTTAGGCTGAGTATTGAAAATTAATTTATACGTGTCTCAGTGTTTTTGGCAATTCTACCCCCGAAGGGTTAAAAAGGGGGATGAAGTTGTGTATGGAAAATCCTTAATTTTCGAAGTAAAAATCACTAAATTTATTATCTAGGCTTATGGTTGGAAGGTAACGCAACGGTGTTGTTAGAATTTCAACCCTTAAGGGGGTGAAAAGGGGGATGAAATTTTGTTTTTAATTATATAATCTATTAACACACAGCCCAAACCGCTGGTCCTAGAGACATGCAACTTGGAGGGTGTGTTCTTTGTGAAGAGTAGGTATCCACTAAGAAAAGGTTTTTGGAAATTCAACCTTTAAGGAGGTGAAAAGGGGGGATTTTGTTTGTATGAAAAATCTTATTCTTTGAGTTAATAACCTTGAAACTTGCCACGAATACTTATCTAAGTAAATTATGAAGTTTGGCATTTTTTAACAGACTTCAAAAAAGGAGGAGGTTCTCAATTCGACGGTATGTTTTTTTTTTTGTGTGTGTTTGTTACGCGATTACTCCGCAAATTGTGGACCGATTTTCAAAATTCATTTTTTGTTAGAAAGGGTATACTCTCGAGGTGGTCCCATTATCATCAAGTTGGAATCTGATGAGAGGATCCCATGGAAATTTTTGCAAATCGGTCTAGCCGTCTTCGAGTAATCGGGAACATACATAAAAAAAAGATTTCGACGAACAGAGAAACTCCTCCTTTTTATGAAGTCGGTTAAAAATAAAAAAAGTGTTCTTTAGGGTTTTTCAAAAATCGACTCCTACCAAGGCAAGGTGGAAAAGGGTAATAAAGTTTAAGGGTTGGATTTTACTGCTTGCTTCCATTAACTCGAAAATGGGTATGGGTCTTTGAGTCAAGTTATGAACACATCCCAAACGATTTTTCAAAATTCCACCCCTGTGGGGGTGAAATGCGGGGTTACAGTTTATGTGAAAAATCTGATCCCTTTGATCTATAAACTTAAAAAAATGGCCCAAATACTAATTATTTATCTAAACAAATGTTAAGTAAAAATTTCGAAATTTTTAGAGGAAAGTAAGTACGAATTTCACGCGGACGAAGTGATAACATACATTTTCGAAATTTTTAGAGGAAAGTACGAATTTCACGCGGACGAAGTCGCGGGCAGAAGCTAGTGGGATATAAAAAACACGTTGCATAACTTCGGTGACATCGGTGATAACTTCTGGTCTGATGATGGAGCCGGAAGGTGGTCTTATGTAAAACAATAAAATAAAGAAACAATTCAAAATACATACATAAACTCACGCCTTCTTCCCATAGGGGTAGGCAGAAAGTACAGAACGCCACCTGCTACGATCCTGAAATACTTGTTTTGCCTCTTAACTTTGAGTCAAGCGTGATCCTTGACTTGTGACTCAAAGTTACGGTGTACTACACTTTTACAGTAAATCAATTATAGACCTTAAGCATAGCGTTATTTACGTCGTTAAGCTCCTGTGCATGTCTGTTTACTTAATAAATCAGTGATGTTTCAGCAATTAATTAATATCACCATTTGTGGTCCGTTTTTAGTCAATGTGGTAAATCATTTATATACAACAAAAAAAAGGAACGGACCCAATATTGAGCCCTGCGGTACTCCCATTTTAAATTTTAAATCCAATTATTTCTCACCGTTTATTTGAACTTACTGCAGTTTATAATTCAAATATGGTTTTACTAAGCTAAGCGCAAGTTTATCCAGTCCGTAATGCTCAAGTTTTAAGAGTAGTGTTTCGTGATTCACGCAACCAAATGCCTTGGATAGGTTGCAAAAGAAGCCTGTTGCATCTTGTGCCTCTTCCCATGCGTTAAAGATGTGTTTTAATAATGTGACACCGGCGTCGGTTGTACAACGTCCTTTGGTGAAACCAAACTGTTGATCGTGTAGGATGTTATTACGATTAATATGATTATTTGATTTAACATTAATTTTTCAAACAACTTGCTGAAAACCGGCAAAACCGATACGGGTCTATAACTATTAGTGTCTTTGCTGACCCGGATTTGAAACCTCTTCGGAACTACTGATCCTGATTCCGAAAATTCTTTCACAGCTACAGTATTGCCGAGTGTGAAAGGGTAATTTTTTTGTTAAAACGACAAATTCCACGCTGTCGAAGTCGCGGACAGAAGCTAGTATTTACTAAACAAGCTCATTCCTAATCCCAAAGGTATCGAAGAGGCCCAAGCGGACATAGAGCGCGAGAATGCCGAGCGCCTGTGGCAGGAGGGCCTGCTGCGCCGGGTCCCTGTGGTGGGCCGCGTCGTGGAGTGGTGGGCCCCCGCCGCCGTGCCGCCGCCCTCGGGCCGGCGCCTGCACCTCGCGCACGGCACGCTGCAGACTACCGATGACGTCATCAGGTAACAATTAAGATATACGGCACGTCTCTAGTCGCCTAACAGGCTTATTTGCTTAAAAGAAGGTTCCAATCACTTGTTGCTAACGTATTCACTTGTTACAATATTAAACCCATTTTCTTTTTTAACTGACATTTAATAAGGAGGTGGTTCTGAATTCGGATGTTTATTTTTTTTTATCATTCGGCTAGTCACACAGTATACAAGAATTTCAACCAGGTTAGGTGGCTCAGTGCCGTAGTATTAACGATACTTTTAGCATTAGCGATAAGTAAATTTTTTCAGATCTCGATACGGCGACTGATCTCTAAAACCCGTCCACTTTTTTAAGACCAGTGATTCAGCCGCTTTTATATGCAATTTAAATATGAAAAAAAAATGTTTCGCACAGGAACGTCCAAAACAAAAGCAATTCGGAACCAGCGCGCGCGCACTCACCCATGAGACAAACGCAGAACGCACTTCAATAGCTGTTCCAGTAAGTTTGTATCTGTATACGCTATGCCAACGTTGGCCCAATGATGTCGACACGTGCCCAACATGGATACTAGGCAAGTTTTGTAGCTCAACCGAAACGTTGGCCAAACGTTTGCTGATTCGACACACGTCCAAAGTTCGTTGCAAGATTGCTCGACATAACTCTGCAATCGAACACGAAAACGAAAAATCTGCAATCTAAGTTACTAACTCTGCAAAGTCAGTTTAACTGACTTTATACCAAAGATTGCGTATTAGTGATTTACGGGCACCAAGGAAAAACTTTAGTAAAACTACTATTATTATTTATGTACCAATGTATGTATTTGTATGTAAATTGCTGCAGATCTCAAAATTACACAAGAACGTTTGTATTATTGTAGAAATTGTTGATGCATTGCAGAGTTATAACAGCAACTCTGCAAGTTGAATAAGTATTATAGTAAACAATCGGAAGGCTAAAGCCAGAAAGTGTTCAGTCAGGTAATATTGAAATTCAAAACGGCATGAAATATAAATATGAAAATATTCGAACTTATTAAGTTAGTTTCTAGTATTAAGGACCTTATAAGGGCAATACTACATGCATGTATAAACGCCTTAATCTTAGTGATCTGCAAATGTAAAAATTCACAAACCATAGATTGGAACGGATTGATATGATTGGTACTAGAAGGTTTAGCGCAAAAAAACCTTAGAAATGCCTTAATATGCCCATGATGAACTATACAGGAAGATTTTTTTATCACCATAACATTTTTACAGGGTGTTCTACCCATGAATATGAACAACTTTCACTATGGGACCAACTCTGAAATCAGCGGTTTAATACAAAAGTTCAATACCTACGTGACCAAAATGTATGAAACAGCAGATTTTTTTTTGTGATTTCAGAGTTGGTCCCATAGTGAAAGTTGTTCATATTCATGGGTAAAACACCCTGTAAAAATTTGGATGGTGATAAAAAAATCTTCCTGTATAATAAGGTGTTAAAAAAACTTTCCCGACAAACTTTAAGATGTACTACTCTGAATGATGATGAAAAATCAACTGTTCAATACAAGAGTTCAATATCTACTTGACCAAAATGAAACACAAGATTTTTTTTTCGTGATTTCAGAGTTGGTCCCATAGTGAAAGTTGTTCAGTTCAATGGTCTAAAGCACCTCTTAAAGTTTGTCGGGTAAATTTTTTAACACTGTATTATGTGTGAGAGAAGTGAATTTCGCGATTCGCCAGATACCAGTCTTGAATAATGTTTAATGCGGTCCGATCTATTGAAAAACTAGTATTATAATGCGTCCGTTATTAGCTAATGTTCAAACCGGTTGCGGCGCCATTTAGCCTGGACTGAATTTATAAGCTTGATAAAGAAAATAATGTAAAGTAAAGGTTTGGATGAAAAGGAGTCATTTTGCCTAGAAAAGAAAAAAGTCAGGTGACAAATTTAGGAATTTTTAAAACATATTTACACTCGCAGATTAGAATTTTTGGATACCTCTATCCCTTTCTATCGTCATACATGCAAGCGGACTTCTTGCTCTAGCTAATGATGTGTCGGATTGAAATATCGAAAAAGCCTGATCCATCCGTGTATTCACCCTTAATCCACGACACTACGACGTATTATTTTCATATCAAGCTGCATCGTAAAGCTGTAAATAATTGTAGCTTTTCTATAAGTAGTGATAACATTAATTGTACCTATTAGAATGTAATGTATTACAACGGTCCACTAGCTGATCCTAGGTTAAAATGAATGGCAATATTAGATCAGTACAGCTGTGTACAGTTCGAAATTAAAGTAAACTTTAAATTAAGCCTTACTTTGTCTAAGTTGCTTTATAATTTGTGGAAAAAGATTGTTACCTTTTAGACAATAAGCTTAGTAGATCCAGCATGCCGTCAATTTCAAGAGTCAATTCCAAAGCAGCTTTTATTTATAAAAGAAAAAACAATATTAAAAAAAAACACTCCGCAAATCCATTTCGGCATTTATTTTAATTTAAATTCTAAGTTATTCATTTGCAAAATTTCTAGAATAAGATACCTTTCATAGAGAAGGATAAGATATTTTAATATCACAATAGTAATTGTAAGAACTAGAAAAGTTAAAATATTGCCCAGCAAATGTAATGGGGTATACACACGAAGACACGAAACATAAAGTAACCTGTTAACATTATCAAAGGCCCATTATCGTAACTTAAAACGTTTAAAATCTTGTCACAGTCTCTTCTCGGCAATAAACAAAATGTCAAAAATGTAGGGAAATTAGAGGTATTTTTGACAGATTGAGACTGAGATCAGACTGTGAAGGTTCTTGAAAATACGAAAATTGCCATTCTTGATCGGCTACCAAAGTAGGTACCGATAGAAATTATTTAGTGTGTAAACCCTTACGACACGGCAACAATAATTAGTGAGATCGGATGATCGAATATTTTATTCCTAGAATATACCAATTTTATTTAAGTTCCTGATTATTTTGAAATGGCCGCGGGTTTAAATACAAATTGTAAGAAACTGAGTGTACGGAGTGGCATTTACGAATGACGTTAAAGTCACCGGCTATGTTGTTTTTTTACCCGACTGCGCGTCAGCAAAGACAGGATTATGTTTTTGGTGTTTTGAAGTTACACCACACCAGTGCTACAGTGGCGCAAAGGCAATAATTATATATTTTTTTCATTATATGATATAATATGATTTGATAATATTTTCAATAAGTGGATATATAATATCCGCAGATAATATTTTCTGATAAGCCCTGAAAATACAGAAAAAAAAGTCCTTATGGCATCCCCGTGGAGACGCTAGCCGGATGACTATCTATCGTCTCTTTCAAATTTTACAGGTGATTAATTGACTGACCTGAAACTAAAATGGGCTTTTAAAAACCATGGGTTATTATATTATTGTATGGATAATTTCCCAAACGCACATTAAGTTTATTGCCATATTAAATATAGGTATAAGAATCAAATGAAACCACATTTTTTATTAAAAAGGAAAGGAATAAAAGTGCACACTGAGTAAGTAGATCTTTGATAAACTGTACGTATTCGACTGCCACTGGCTACTTTTCAATACATTATTGAATCGAATATTTATCATTTTTAACTTTCATTTAAATTAATAATTTAGCTCTGTATTTTAAACAATAAACTTGTAGGCATTTAAAATAGTCTGTGAATGGTTTCAAGATATCATTCCAAACAGTTTTTAACTGAATTAAGTATGTATAGATACTTATTTACTTTATGCATTTTTGTCTATTTTCCTATTCGATTCTGGTGGGCTACTGATGTTTTATGCGACTATGTTCCGTATTAACATATACAACATTATTTTTAGTATATGCGAAACACGAAACACGTGTCTAGTATTTTTATGTAAAGAATCTATGTACAAAATGTCAAAACTGTATCATGTAAAATCACAAAGTTATAAGCTTGATAAGTTACCTGATTGTCCGTACAAAAACATGCTCAACCGCGCCGCTTTGCGCTCATTGATAGTACCTAACCGTTCGGCACGGAGATTGGATAACTTACTTAGTGTCGCTCGGTGTTCAACTTTTCACCTTTTTTAAAAATAGTTTTGGGACAAAATATAACATGGGCTAAAAATTATTGGAATAGATTCAGTTAGGTACTTATTCTGAACTAACTATATTCAGGTTTCGCATATACTAAAAATAACGTTGTAGACAAGGTATATTTAGATTCAGTTAAAAGTACTGTATAGACCGTATTTTGTGTTAATTCAGAATAAAACTGTGTACCACAAAACTCTAAGCCACACATTTGTAACGGAAAACCCTTACAAATATGTAAACTGTAGTGACAAGTCTACAATATTGTAACTCAGACATAATGTGTACAATTTAACAATTTTGTTTAATTGTAGACTTGTAAAAGTTTGTGGTATAGGGCCGAGGGCCCTGACTACAAAGAAGGTTCATGTTCTGTGACGATAACCAATAAAATAAATACATACCAACCTATAAAAAATAGCTAAAAGTAAATATGTTTATGACCTCATGATTATTACGCTAGAAATTGTAACTTGAGTATTCCACTGTACTCGCATATTACATCAGTAAATTTCATACAAAAATAATACGTACCTATTGCGGTGATACTGATGATTATTTTGGTACAAATATTATTTTAATTATGTATATTATATTAGTTAGTTGTAATGTGTAAAGTATCTTCCAAAGTAAAATGTTTTATGTGTTCTATGGCTAAAGTTACGGTGTCCTAGAAGAACGTCTCTGTCATATTTATAACGAACGTCATGAAAATCTGTAATTTTTGTCGTTTCTGCTGAAAATTACCGGCTTTTTTGACATTACTGGTTACTGTTACCCTGCATCGTCCCACAGCTGCGCAAAGGCTTCTCCCCATGACTTCCAGCTCTCAATCCAGGGCTAAAGTGCACCACTGGTCGTTTGTTTTGTCTATCTCGTCCCGCCATCTTCTACGTCTGCCGCGACGCCTTCTTGCTGTGTTAGGGCTCCACGTGGTCGTTATTTTGGCCCACAGCTCATTGGGCATACGGCAGACGTGGCTAGCCCAGCCCCACTTCAGCTTAGCGGCTTCTTGAGCAAACTCAGTGATCTGTGTTGTGGAGCGCTGTGTGGTGTTGCGAATATAGTCTTGTCAATTTGTCGCCTAGAATACTGCGTTCCATTGCACGTTGGCAAACCTTGAATTTGGACTTCTGACATTAAGGTGTCAAAAAACGCTCTGTATTTGGACATGACGGCCGCATATGGCGGTCAACTGTCTTCTATGCTAGGAAGCCGTCGTTTTACCCATGTCACCGTAATTAGAAATATATTTTATGTTTTTTCTTCTTCAATTATAATAAAATGTAAGACGTATCTAATCGTCAATGGTATTCTGTTATGTTATCAATTTATCATGAATTTTGATTTTCAATAAATGATAAATCTTATTTTGGAAGTTTTCATGCATAACCCCGAGATTTCCCCCCTCACTTCACAGTGTGAAAAGTAGGTATAACCGTATAAAATGAGCTCACATAGTAGCCCATAAACATACTGGATGAAAAACAAAACGGCTGGACGAAAAAAAAACAAAAAGTTGAAAATCTATTAAAGAAATTTGACAGATTGTAGTAGCTTGATATGCTGACGTCTGTACATACATAAATGATCAATATTGGTCGTATAAAGATCACTCATCACAGGTTTAGTCAGAAAGATTTGCTTAACACGCGGTTGAAGATTAGTAATTATAATAGTTTTAGTAATTTATCCTACTCTACTACCTACCTACTACTATCATAATAATCTTGCTAAGATCGCTCTTAGCGATAAGACCGCCCATTGTGTCACCCTTTGTAAAATTTGTACATATATAAAGTTTAGGTACCTACATATTCTATTCTTCTACTGGTACTACTAGGTATATAAAATGACATTTTTCTCCAACTACCCACATAAGCTGCTGTCAGGTATAGGGTTCTAACTGCCGTGATCATCTGAATATTGGCTTTTAGCTATACGACCTTTTGGTCATTTTATAGATTTTTGACATTTAACAAAATACCTGACTGGCCAATTTAAATTGAATTAGTTTCTGCTCGATTCGGGATTAACCCTTCGTGCCGGAACGTGGATCCACGCGAGAAACAATGGCTTTTTAGTTGTTTCTGTAATTACAGCATTCAATGGTTCAACCGGTTAAGGGTGAAATATTATAATATTACGGTACGTCCGAAATTACTAATGAGTATCCTTCACAAAGATATTGTTTTTCAATTTTCAGCGACTGTCATTTGTTTGTTTTACGAAACAAGATACAAAATACAACATGGGATACTTGATAATCGCGAAAGAGCGGATCCACACCGAATTATTGTTGTTTTGTACGTGCACTGCACATTACGCATCGGAAGTTAATTTTTTTTTAAAGTTACACAAAGTTAAACAAATTAAAAGGGTTAAATATCTGCTCAAATACCGGAACCAGAAAGTATACGTAATATGCGTAAACCATTTATAACAAGGCCACGCTTTAAATATTTTATTGGCACAGCAATATTTTTAGTAACATTAATATCACTACTATTATGCGTGTTTAAAAAAAGTATGTTATCATGTCATTACTCTCAGACGGGGGATGTGTTACCATCGGCGGAGGACCCGAGCTTTTCTCCGAAAGCAAAATCGATATTCTTCCACGAGACTTCATGCCGCAGTGGACTGACTGTCCGCCAGGCTTGTGCAGTGGAAGCAGCTGCCAGGGCTCATCCGCAGCGAGATACCTACGTGCTGTTCAGCGCACCTATTACCGACTATGAGCTTAAGACTAGCTGCCTCGCAAAGCTCCTCCAATTCCCCAATGTGAAATTCCTGAGAGTGCATGTAGCTGAATATTCGAAAGGAACAGCTGTACAGTCAATGTTACTCAACGATGTGATACATAGTAGATTTCGAATACAGCATACCGCAGACATACTGAGAATGTTAACCCTCAACAAATGGGGTGGTATATATTTGGACACCGATATGATAGTGACTAAATCGTTAGAGGACCTGCCACCAAATTTTGTTGCTAAAGAAAACGACGAGGAAGTCGCATCAGCGATCCTGTCATTTGCAAAAGACGAAATTGGAACCATCGTAACAAACGAAGTCATCAAGTAGGTTTTTTTTGTTTTAAGTTTTTTTATTTCTTCATAATCGTTTGCATCTTTTGCGGACAAAACAATCCAACCGATCTCATTAATCTTCATTGCCTACAAAATCAGGTGCTCCTACAGTTTTTCCGAAAAGATTTTGCCAAAATTTCACTACCCAAACAAATTTTAGCAACCTTTTTGTATACCAATGCAATGTTTGGAATGATTTTAGTACGCACATTTTCATTTGGTAAAATTTTTACTTGGCAGAATATTATTAAGGATAATGTCATTTAGGCATTTGTTCTTTAATTAAATGGTTTATTACAGCAAACAATCTTTAGACAATAAACATTTAGTCAAATGATATATGACACGATGACGATACACGAGTGTATAACTCACTCAATAAGGTTCCAGCTACAAAACTATACCTACATATTATAATATTATCTTTGTCTGTCGTTAACAGAGAGATAAGTAAAGAGTACGACCCGTCACTTTGGTCAGCTATAGGCGCAAAAGCCATCGATGATGTGTTACAGAGAAATTGTCCAAAGGTAATGCGTTCTCCAGCTTACAAGACCAAAACCATCAATAACTGTAAAGGTATGAGCCCAGTTTATAACGAACAATTGTGAAACAATTGTGTTTCCCTAGGTTTTTTATTGGATGGCGAAGAATAATTAAAATGGCTTCTACGGGTGATCATCATTGAATGTACCAACGACGCTCCCACCCATTGAGCGCCTCAGCACTACAATTAATTAGTTTTTCGATCTGAACGTTCGATAAAGACTACCTCTAAACCATGACACCACGTAGGCGTCATGGGCGTACTAGAAATGCACCACGTATAAATTTTAAATGCACCACGTATGAATTTGTTTTTTTTTTAGCTGTGCCTTTGCGTATCAACGACGGGTATTGCGTTTGCGTTTGAGCCCGCTGCTTGCGGGCTCCGGCAACTTTGGCAGAATCATAAAAGGATAGCATTATGAATTATAATATGGCGAAGACAGTCCCGTATTTTTCTTTTTTTCGCTGCACTATGTAGTTATACCCAATCAGAGATTGGCATTGGATTGATTGGTATTTTAGCACACATAAAAAAATAACTGAAAAATCCTTCACCAATGGGATTTGATACGATTAACTTAACCGTTAACTGTCCATTATTATTCATAATGTCATCCTTTTATGATTCTGCTAAAGTGGCCTTTTTAGGCCCCCAGGTCGTTGGTTCCCCTTCTTGGAGGCCTTTCCATGCTACATCATCCGTTACGCGGACGCCACTCCAGAACCTTCTACCCCCTTCGCGGCCGTCCGTTCTGGAAGCAAAGTGTACGGTTGCTTCATTTCTTATTCAATCACAAAGGAAAATTCCGAGCAAAGCCTTGGACCAAATAACGAAAAATTATTCTATAAATTATAACATTAGTGTATTTTACTTTACAGGGGTTATGATCTTCGACTACGAGTTATTCTACCCCCAATATTTTTTGGATATTGATGACATTTTTAACCTTCCGGTGAAAGATTTTGATTTGGGTCGCCCTTACACGTATCACATGTATGATTTTTTAAGTCGTAATAGAACAATTAGTAGAGGCACAGTTTACGAGTTAGTTGCTGAAGCCTTCTGTCCGACTATTCATGTCACATATCGTGATGAGTTTTCTGCTAAAGTAATTAAGGTGTCAGCACCTTAATTACTTTAGCAGAAAACTCAGCAACTCAGCAAATTTAGCTCTTGTCAGCAAGATCCGTATAAGCTTACCTATCTCAAACAATTTCTTAACGTCTCTTTTTTTGAAAAATTAAATAATAATGTGTTATTTATTATTTCTTTTGACACAAAGAAGAATGACAGTTTTGGTGTCGCTTAATATAAGAAGCGTTCATGAATGAAAGTATGTAGGTAGTAATTATTATGAAACAGTTACAGGGCTTTACTTTTGCTTTAAATTAAGTTGCACAAAGAAAAAAATATATACAAATACTTAAGTATTTTATTAATTCTAACTAACAAAACGCAATTATTTGCAATATCTAAACGCAGAACCTGGGACGGTAGCTATGGAGCTACCATACTCACCCTGAATATGATATTTCTATAATTATACTAATTAGCAGGATTTTGGTGGTAGTGGTTTCACCGTTTAAACTATTTAATTACTAATTTTAAAACGAAGAGTCTGCTTTGAAAAATCAATAAAATGAGACGAGACGAGGTCCACAAAACCAAGTTGACCTTGTATGTCGAAGGACCGAGGGTCCCTGGAACAGACTAGTCTTTGAATGGAGAATGCGAATCGACAAGCGTAGCGTGGAACGATCCCCAGCAAGTTGAACCAAGGACCTTACACGGGTGGACGGATAGAGTAAAGTCAATGGCACAAAGTAAGCCCGATATACCTACTGTTTCATTAGAATTTGAGGGTTTCGTAAATTTTTGTTGTTAGATTGGGTAGTCTGTAAAAGTTTAATAATATAGTTAGTATATTCTCATAATAGGTATTTGTTTAGAATTAATAAGTGGTTTTTTATGATTTTTTGTATATATTTTTTTCAAACTCAAACACAATTCTTTAGCGCAGGCATGCTGGACGAGATTTTTTATGAAATAAGCATCACCTTTGTAGGTAGGTACTTACCTATTTTTCTGTTCTGCTTTTTTTTTCTTTCTTTATTGCTTAAGATAGGTAAGTGTGTAGGTAGGTACGTAAATGGTAAAACTAAATAGTTTTTCAGTCGTTTTTATTAATACCTACTAGGTACCTATGTTTATTCAGTTGTACACATACATTTTGTAACATAAAATAATTACGAGTGTTACCTACCGTACACCAAAACCATCGACTACATAATTCAGAGTAGGTATTCATTTTCAAATATCTTTATTTACCAATAGAAACAATAAACAAAATGCACTTACCCTAAGTTACATTAACTCATTAATTTAGGCACTTTATGAGGCTAGTGATACACCTTTCAAAGCTTATAACAGATATGTAGTTAACTGGTTACAACATACACTTTACACACATTATTCTTGGGTACATATGACAATATACAAATTATTTAGTTAATAATTTACTGGTTGCAAGGTATAACAAAAAATTATTTAACTACTATACTGATTGCACGGTGTACGTATGTAAATAAGCAACCGTGCGACCAGTCAATGATCAGCGGACGGAGCCTCCCTGCCGCCCGCGCCTCGGTGTATCTGCGGCCGGGGCCGGGGCGGCAGCGAGCCTCTCGGGGGTCAAGCCACTGGTCGCTCGCACCTCGGGTCACTCCGGTGGAGGGAACAAAAGATAGTGATGCGGTAGACGATAAGTACCGTATCCATCGATATATGGTAATTTGTCTAAGGTTAATGAACACAGATTTGAAATTAACGGGTTAGTAGTATTAATTTTGTTTTTATTATAAAATCTTGATGATATTTTAATTACGTGATTGAATAATAAGGGAAGTTTAATTTGTTTATGTAATTTCTTAAGATTAGTTTTAAATTTGGTTTTATAGGATATTTTTACTGCTTTATTTTGTACAACTTGCAGTAGTTGATGGTTAGAAAAACATGTGCTACTCCAGACAGGGCAGGCGTAGGTTATACACGGACGGACGAGCGTAGTATAAATTCTTAGTTTAGTATTGCTACTTAATTTACTTTTGCGATTCATTATAGGGTTTAAAGCGCCAAGGGCTTGGGCGCCCTTCAATCGCAAGTCAGCAATATGTTTGGACCAATTTAGATGACTATCCATTTTAATCCCAAGATAACGCACACAAGTTTTCCAAGGTACAGTCCGGCCTGCTATTTTTAAAGTTCTTGCGGGGGGTTGCCTAGCACGGGAGAAAAATATTGCTTCCGTCTTATCCTCATTAATTTTGAGTTTCCATTTCTTAAAGTAGTCAAGAAGCAGATCTATAGAATATTGTAGGCGACCTATGATCAAGTCCGTATCATCCGAAGAGGTATAAGAGGCAGTATCGTCAGCAAAGCAAGCTAATTTGGTTCGAGGTTGAATGGGTATATCATTTAAGAACAGGAGAAATAAATAGGGTCCTACAATCGAGCCCTGGGGTACGCCAGCTGGGACATTTTGAGGTGATGAAGTGGTGATTCCGATGTGAACCTGGAATTTACGATCCTTAAGATAAGATTGAACGAGTTTAATTAAAGGCATAGGCACACCCAGAGTGAGCAACTTGTGTAGCAGGCCTTCGTGCCACACGGTATCAAATGCTTTTTCGATATCCAGCAGAAACATACCTGTGGACTGTTTGAGATTTAGGTGATGGGATATGTGCTCTGTCACCCTGGCTAGCTGTTGGGTAGTTGAATGAGTGGCACGAAACCCAAACTGCTCTTGGATCAAAAACTGCCCAGTGGCTCGTAATAATCTTGTATAGATTACAGATTCAAAAAGTTTACCAACAGAAGGTAGCAGGCTTATGGGGCGGTAGTTTATGGGTAAGGTACTGTCTTTTCCAGGTTTTTTAAGGGGTATTGTTTTAGCATTTTTCCAGATGTTTGGGAAATAGCCCAGACCAAAACAGCCATTGAAAATTTTAGTAATATAGACTATCGCTTTCTGTGGCAAGTTCTTTAAAAGCAAGTTATGGATCCCGTCATGACTTACAGATTTACGGGATTTAAGCCTAGTCAAAATTTTACGAACCTCAAATGGTCTTACCGGCTTTATAAAATCAGAAGCGAGATTGTAACTGTTAATGGCAGACATAGAGTTCGATACCTCATCCTTGAGTTTTGAGTCACAATCCCAGTTAGTGGTAAGGCTCATATTGTCGCAAAAGGCATTTGCCAAAGCGTTACATTGTTCGGCCGTGTTAGCCGTCAAGGACCCATTCAAAAGTTTAAGGGGAGGGATGTTCGCAGCTCTAGGCTTGAGAGATTTGGTTAGACGCCAGATATCTTGACTGGGGTTATCAAATTTTGCCAGTTTAGCATTCCAAACGTTATCGAGGTAATTTCGGATATTAGTGTTTATGTATGCTTGTAAAATGTTTATATTACTACGATTGAGTCTTCTAAGGTAGCCACTGGGCAGGTTTTGTTCAATACGACGCAAATGGTTTTTGTAGCGGATTAATTTTTTAACATACCTAGGAAGTTTGGTAGGGATATCGCTAAACACAGCAGTCGTGGATGGTATGGAAGAGTCTCTAGCATCGATAATAGTTTGTTGCAAATGAACAATGGCAGTATCAATCTCTTTTTCAGTTTTAAACGTCTTAGAACTAAGCATGATGTTTTTATTAAGGCAAGAACGATATTCAGTCCAGTTGGCGCGGTTAAATTTAAAATATCGAGTTTTAGCCTTGCGACACAGTGAGCCTCCAATGGTAAAGAATATGGGGTAATGGTTAGATGACAATGCTATTATCGTTTCGACATCACTAATGCAGCTTACATTTGAGGATAGCACCAAGTCTGGGCTAGTTGGTTTGCGATTGGGACAGTAGTTTACTTGAGTAGGTAGGCTAGGACTGTGGACAACGTAGTCGGATTCAAGCATGTGGTTGAAAAGAGTTTTGCCTCGCGTATTAGTGTAGCTACTGAGCCAGTGGGAGTGGTTGGCATTAAAGTCTCCCATGATAACAACATGGGAGCCCAAGCCGAACAATAACTCAAGGTCACTACGAAGCATTGGCAGATTAGGCGACTGGTAAATTGATAAAACAATGTGATCAATTCCTGATATTTTAATAGTTATACCGACAACTTCGATATTTTTAGTGTTAGGGACAGTTAAAACCGTATGATCAAGGTCATTTCTTACAAGAATAGCAACTCCTTGCCCGCGGCCAGTATGATGTTTATCTTTGCGATAGCATGTAAAGCCAGGTGTAACTAAAGTTGAGTTTGAGGTTAGCCTAGTTTCACAAATACCAATAATATCAATGGACAAAACACTCACCGCCAAGTCCAGTAATTCGTGAGTCTTTAAACGTACTCCGTCGGAGTTCCAGGATAATAGGCGGAGTTTCGCGGAATCAAACATATTTACCAAGATGAGAGAGTACCAGCATGACCTTGTCCAACCAAGACGTGCAAGCAGTAAATTGAGATTTTATGTTTCTTAATGCTAGTAAAATTTCAAACATCTCCTTTGAGGCCTCATCACTGGGGCCAGACACAAAGTGATCAATTGGGACCTGATTTTTCATCGATGCTGCTGGTTGCATGTTGCTGGTTCCTACAATAGGCCAGGACCTGTAATTTGAAGCCGGTGTTGGTTGAGACGTCGGATGCATCAGATTTGGGGGAATTGCTGAAGATATCGATCTCGGAGGTATCATTGAAGGTACGGGTTTACGCTCTAATGCCTTCTTTTTCTCGATACTGTCCAGATATGCTATTCTTACACTGCACTTCCTGTAGTTCGCCGGGTGAGCTTCATTGCAGTTACAGCAATGAGCAGGCTCAGTGCGGTCAGACTTGGTACACGCGGCAGTTGCGTGAGGAGCTACACACTTGACGCAGCGAGGAGGCTTGTTGCAATTGTGGGATGCGTGGCCAAACTCTTGACAGCGAAAGCATTGAGTGCCATGAGCTCGGTTTGGCTTGAATTTGCTGATGGTAACCACACAACTACACAGGTACCTTATTTGCCGAAATTTTGTGATATCAGCTCCTGCTTGTAGCTGTACCAGAAAGGGTGGACAAGGATTGTCCAAACCACTGCGAGACTTGAGAGGTTTTGCTGAGGCTCCGGCGAATCCTAGTTTCTCCAGCTCCTCCGGTAGTTCCTCTTCAACATATGCCGGAAGTCCGCGAATCACTGACTTAGGCACCTTTTCGTCCTTCCGGGTAAAAGTAACAAAGGAGGCATTTTGAAGACGAAGACCATCTTTAACTGCTTGGTGGCCCTCAGCTGTGTGACATATAATGGCTATTTTGCCTCCATTTCTGTATTGAAGGTGGTAACGATTCGTAAACTGAGCAATTTTATCTTTTACGTTCTCATGGGTCCAGTCAGTCTTCATATCCAGGATAATAGGAGGAATGTGGCCGGTTTTCTTGACTTTTGTGGTCGCTTTGAGGTAGAATTCATTACCAGAGGTTTTGGCGATTCCATCTACTGGCAGATCTTGAAAATTGTTGTGTGTTGGAATGTCTCGGGCGCTATCGAACTTTGCGTGTTTAGCGATAGCTGGCCGTTTAGGCGTACGCCAATCATCCACATTTTCGGTTGCTGGCCTCTTGGAGTTGAGACTACTGCTTGAGTCCGATCGTTGCAGGTATCTTTCCATTAGTACCAAGGGCTATCGTTGTTACACATTTTATCGACAACGATTTGTCGAATCTTGGAATCACTATTCTGAGTTGGGTAGAACGAAAGCTATGTAGTACGAACGTGCACACGAGACAAGCGCGAGACGTTAACTGTAGGTATTAAAACCACTTAAATGGGTACCTAGAAGCGAAATCTTTGTCTAATACTAACGAGCGAGCATTATGTAGATGGCCGTGCATCCGTGGTGGTGGAATATTTTTGAATCTTGTTCCTAAAAGTATAAGTATAATTGTATATGTTATTCTTATACAAGGTGTTGATTTGCATCCTAGTCAAATTCAAGGACTTAATTATGCTAATGATTCTCGACCCAAATCAACAATAAAATGGGTAGGTTTTTTTTTTTCTTATTTACGGAAGTGTGAACCAGCCGTATTTAAATGCGGCCCGTCTGTTACTAGCCTATAACCGTGCTTTCACACACAAACAAACGCCTTTTACTTTACTAAGTACTAAAATACTAAAGTACTAAAATGTCTTTTATGACAACCTCCTGAAATTTGACGACGATGCAAATCAACACCTTGTATATTAGCAATAGTTAATATATTTTTTTTAAATCTTATTTTATTATTGTTAGGAATTATTTTTGCTTCATTGTGTGTCTTAAAATTTGTGTTTATCTATAATAAATAAATAAAACATTATTATTAATACCTATATAAATTACCTATGATTGTATGTGTGTTTCCATATGACTTATAAATTTTCCTTTTTCCTTCAGTAGCTACGAAAACTACCTACCTAGTAAGGTAGATATGAATTGAAGTACTTACTTAAGTACTTATACATTATCATACTTCGAATAATTTGTTTCCTTGAACCCAATCTCAAAATATTAAGCAGGTACCTGTCTAAACAGCCGTAATCAATAATTCTGTAAATACATATTTGTTACGACCGCGAATCATATTTTAATCATCAACGTACAACTTAATACTGACCAGCAAATTGCAAAAAAACGTAAGAAAATTGGAATTTCGCGGGCCACCTTAGCGCTTCCCCCTTAATATGACATGACACATCGAGCCACAGAGTACCAACACTATATTACACACATCAAGCTATCAAATGTGATACACATTTGGTATGGCGTCATGTACTCATGTCAATGTGTCATACCTACTGGGCAGGGTGGTGGCAGGTGCATGACTTGTCCGTTGAAATGTCACAAATGTGGACACCGCTTTTGATGTTTCGTATGAGCGATAAAACGATACATGGTTTTGGCGGAATAATCGACAACAGCAAAATAGCAACCATGTAATTCGCGTCGCCGTTGCACTTAAAAATCTGTCACCGTATATTCAATGCATTTCCATAAACAATCTTAGGTTTCACATAACAGACAGAACACAATAATATCCGACCACATTTTGTTTCCATTTCATAAACAAAAACGCGGGAAATGGCGAAAAAACAATAAATATTCTGAATGAAAACAAACAGTAGGTATTCCTACAGTTACTGTTTACAATACGGGTCACTCAAATGATAAAATTCAGTCAGTCGTAAGCGCAAAACGTAAAAATAACCAAAAATGAAATATGTACGAAAAATGAAACGAGGTTTAGGTTTCGCTTGTTTATCAATGTGTGTAATAATATTCCTTAAAGAACTGTACACAATCACATATTGGGATACTACTGGTATAGCTAACTATTACTCTGATGAGGGAGACGCGTTGCCATCGGCTGAAGATTCGAGCTTAGCTCCGAAAGTGAATAATTCAATATTCTTCCACGAGACGTCGTTTAATGGCAAACTAACTGCTCGAAAAGCTTGTTCTGTCGAAGCAGCTGCCAGGGCTCATCCGAAGCGAGAGATCTACGTGCTCTTCAGCGCACCTGTTACCGACTACGGGCTGAAGACTAGCTGTCTCGCAAAACTCCTCAACTTCCCCAATGTGAAATTCCTGAGAGTGCATGTAGCTGAATATTCGAAAGGAACAGTCGTACAGTCAATATTGCTTAACGATTTGAAGGAAAGTAGATATCCAATACAACATACCGCGGACATACTGAGGATGTTGACCCTTAAAAAATGGGGTGGCATATGTTTGGAAACTGATATGATAGTTGTCAAACCACTGGAGGGTCTGCCATCAAACTGGATCGTGAAACAAGGCGGCAAGTTCGTCGCACCAGGGATATTGTCATTTAGTAAAGATGTAGCTGGAAGTAATATAACTAGTTCTATTCTCACGTAAGTGTCTTATCCGTTCTTCGTGAATCTAGATGCAAACACAGCTAGATTCAAAGCTCCATTATACATTATGTTATCCGTGTGTCCCAATTTTTTTTTCAGAAAAATATTTGAGACCTACAACCCTAACGACAGATATATAACTGGTCGGACAGCTATTCAGAAAGTGGTTCAACGTAGGTGTCCTGTAATAATCCGTTGGGATAGCTGTCAGGGTAAGATCATTTAAATCAGAGGAAAGAATAAGACAGGAAGTTTAAGAGCTATTTCACCATACTCTGTTGAGCTCCAGGAGTATCTCTAGAGTCTAAGTTTTGGTGACATTGCGTCCAACAGAGTACGGCAAAACCGACTCAAAATCAATAAAGTTTTTTTTGCTTCTTCGGTTTTTTTATCTTTACACTTCAAAAGTTTTTTTTTACATTATGTTCCAGATATCGCAATCTACAAATATCAGTTGTTCTACCCTATTGATAAAATATTATGGAATGCAGACTATAAAGTGAGAAACCACCAAGCTTCTTTCTCGTTCCAATGGAACTTCTTCAGCCCTAGTAGAAGTCCTTATAATATTTACATGCCCAACGACAAGCTTGCTAAAAGATACTGTCCTTCAATATATAAGTCGTATCGAGAAGAGGTACTTGTTGATTGATGTTAAAAGTAGATGATAATAATTGTACTATAGAACGCAAAAATACAAAAGAAGGAAATGTTACGTCCAAGTATTTTAAAAGTCATTTTAAGGTTCATGAGAAGCTATATCATTTACAATAGCTTGCAACCAACTACCAAAGAGTCATGACTCCTCATTTACCAGACGCTTTTGTGATATTACGCAAACTTATAAGGTGAGTAGTACTCACCATTAAAAAGGTTTTTCGTTGATGTCAACTTGTTTGGTCATAGGTGTACGCTATTTTGATCTTATTTATCAAGTAAGTAATTAAGTAATTATAGTTTTCTGTGCAAGGTGCCATAGCTTCAAAAGATATGCGTCAGAGCACATAATACCTATAGAAACTACGGAAATGAGCTACGGCTAAGATATAAAAGACTTGACTGTACCTACCATATAGCTAACAATAATAGTCTGTTGTAATCTATAATAATCACTAAGGATTAGGTATGCATGACACTGGCTATTACGCCTATTGCCGAAAATATATATTACTGAAGAAGTATTCATTTTTTTCTAGGTAGGTAGCTTTTTATTTGCTTAAATGTGTTACAAAGTAGGTAAAACAAACAATCTCCAAAAATAAAACTCTTGATATTAATTTTCAATTATTTATTAACAAAACTCTTGATATTAATTTTCAAAAATTAAACTTATCTAAGTAGGTATAATTTTTGTTTTTATTCAGTCATTTGTTTAAATTTTTATATTAACTACTTCAATACATATTATTATTTGATCTCCTCATGACTAACATAGTTTTAAGAAAATAACAAAATATGGACTTTTAAATAGTCTGAATTAAATACATTTTATTTTTATTATGCCTACGTACGTTTTAATTTAACCATAAATAAACTTTCTAATGTTTAATTTTTTCAGTTTTATTTCTTATTTAAGTTTACCTAACAAGCAGTTACGATAGCTGACATAGTAATTCCTGTTAAAATCTCTCTCTGTTTTATTTGTTGTTTGATAGCGTGGGAAGAAGCCCAAGACGCCATAGGAATCTTTTCTGCCCTCTCCAAGGCATTTGATTGCGTAGATCACGAAATCTTACTCTTGAAACTTGAGCATTACGGACTAGGTAAACTTCCGCTCAGTTTAATGAAATTATATCTAAATGATAGACAACAGCAAGCTCAAATAAAAGTTGTAAATTTTTCGGTATAGCAGTAAAAATCGGTGTTCCACAGGGTTCGATATTGGATCCTTTTCTCTTTTTAGTATACATATATTAATGATCTATCCCATTTGTTAAAAAAAAACGTGTGGGGTTGGCAGACCCCCAGCAGGAACGAAGTTCCAAATGAAAATCAAAGGGGGCGGCAGCGAAAATTTAAAAATTACGAAAAATTTTATAATTCTCGCACCCGCCATCTTGGATTTTAATTTTAACCTCACTATTGGCTTCAGCACCCTTGAAACCTATTCAAAAACGACAACCGTGACGAAAAATTTGGAAATTTTCGCAGCCGCCATCTTGGCTTTTCATTTTGACCTCATTATCGGCTTTAGCACCCTCGAATACCATAAAAACTACACCCATGGTCAAAATTTGATCATTTTCGCAGCCACCATCTTGGATTTTCATTTTGACCTCACTATTGGCCTCAGCACACTCGAAAACCATAAAATCTCTCTCTCTCTCCGTCTCTTTCTATTCTTCTATACTTTACAGACTGCTTTGCTATGAGCAAAGATTACCCTCCAACCAAAAGTAGAGAAAAACCAAAGAGTAGTCACCCAAAGGCCAAAAAAATAAAATAAACCTAACTTGGAGACACGACTAGGACGAAAATGATATGACTTACGATCAAAGATGGCTAGAATGACCCAATTCATCAATGGCAATAGAAGTAGAAATAATTAAACACGTTAACAAGATAATAGAACAATAGGTATAGAATTCACACTGTTCATGAAAAATTAAAATACACAAGCAGCGCAAACATTAGACACACTCAAACAAAAATTGACAGTCGAAACAAAACACTAAATTCACCCACAACGAAAAAAACTTTTCTACCGCAATATTAGACAGGCGACATCTAACGTTCAGGATAACAACCTAAATGATGATGATCATAGCACCCCTGACCCAGAGACATTACAAAACTTCTGGGCGAGAATTTGGGAACAACCAATCGAACATAATGCCCAAGCGGATTGGATACAAACAGAACTGACAAACAGCAACACAAATATTCAGGCAATGACTTTTGAGCATACATCCCCAGACATTTTCCATAAAGTACTTTCTCGTTTACAAACTGGAAAGCACCCGGTTCAGATAACATTCATAGTTATGATACCATCCTACGTAACTTTAGGGTTCGTCACATACAATACAATAATTCTTTGTACGTACCTACTTGTAATCTGTAGTTTTAATACCACAGGTTTTACCGAAAATCAACGAGTTTTGTTTATCTTTTTGCAAAAGGTTTTCAAGAATCTTTTCACGCAAATCTCTTTCGCGTGGAACACAAAAGAAAGAGAACGCAAGTGTCCTGGGGGCCTAAAAAGGCCACTTTGGCAGAATCATAAAAGGATAACATAATGAACAGTTAACCGATAAGTTAATCGCATCAAATCCCATTGGTGAAGCATTTTTTAGTTTTTTTTTGTCTGTGCTTAAATACCAATCATAATCAGCCTATAATGTTCCCACTGCTGGGACACAGGCCTCCTCTCGGTGAGAGGGAGTGGGCCGTAATCCACCACGCGGGCCCAGTGCGGGTTGGTAGATGTCACATGTCTTCGAATTTTTTGGTTCTAGGACATGCCGGTTTCCTCACGATGTTTTCCTTCACCGTTTTGAGAGCAGTGGTGATGAAATAATTTACACAAAGTAAAGCGCCTGTCTGGGTTCGAACCTACGAAATACAACTCGTAAGTCACGGCCGTTACCACTTGGCCACCACTGCTCTCCAATCAATACGATCCAAATCCAATCCCAATCTCTTTGATTATACCTACGTAGTGCAGCGAAAAAAGAAAAACACGGACTGTCTTCGCCATATTACTATTCTTATTGTTATCCTTTTATGATTCTCCAAAGTGGCCTTTTTAGGCCCCCTGTTACTATCCCCGTTTGTTAGGTATGTTGTCAATTCGTCAAAATGTATGTGCGTACTGTAAGTGCATGACACATGGAGTTTTAGAAAGAAAAGAAACCTGTGTACTTTCTAAATCAAGGAAAACCTCTTCAGGTGTTTATCGAGGCACAAACATTGTCCACACACATACATAACAATCGATCGATACAAGATAATAGCCGCTGACGCACATGTGCGTCATGTTAATAAATAAGTTATCGTTAATAAGCCTTTCCGAAGAGGTAACCTAGGCAAGGTTACCTCTTAGGTTAGGTTAGGTATACTCCCCCCGGTGGTGGGTTCCCGCATTGTCGAGGCGGGGGGGCTCAGTAGCCGTGGCTTGGTCACCCACGGTGAAGCGAAGAGGAATCCAAGGAGGGGGCCGCTCGTTAGGACTTTTGTTTGCCTGTAAGCCGACGACGTAGCGGCCAACAAGTAGCGCTTCCGCGGCCTTGACGGGGTCGCCACCGTCTGATGGCAGATGCGGTGGGGCCGCAGGGGAGGAGCAGTGTTGGTATGACGTTGGCCGCTCTCCCTATCCTCTGCGGCCGAAAATTGGCAGGCGGCGGGGCTTATGACCTGACCCGTCGCAGGGGGACCAAGGGTGCCCAGACACAGGGTCGTCTGGCGCCCATGTGCTGGTTTGGTCCCTGGGGTGTTCACGGCGTGCTATGTGTTCTGGTGCGCCGGTGATGGGGAGTACTCCCCAGAGGAGGGTCCGGTGACGGACAGCCGCGGCGGGTTCACGGATGAGGGCTCACACGTGCCCGTGTTCCCGCCGTAAGCGGCAGAGGACACCGTGGAGTTTTAGTGGGTTAGAGTATCACATAACTGCACTATCTCTTTAATTTTAATTAATAAATTATGAGTCGTGCACTGTTGGATTTTCCAATTTTTTAGGGTTCCGTACCAAAATTGTAAAAAGGAACCCTTATGGTGAGACTGTCTGTCACAGCTGGATATCTCAAGAACTACTAATGCTATTAACTTGAAATTTGGAATAGTTTTAGATGACATTTGCCCAACTATTTTGCAAATAAGAAAGAACCATTACTCATAAAATATAATTACATCAAAAAAATGTACCTATTTCTTTGGTAAAAAATCAAAATCAAAATCAAAATATTTTATTTCACATAAGCCTACATGGGCACTTATGAAACGTCAGAAGCTAGGTGCACGGTTCCAATTGGTCGTTTCCTATGGAGAAGAACCGGCAAGAAACTCCACGGTTACTCTTTTTAAAAATAATTGGCTTTTACAATATTTTCAAATTACAGTAGGTATGGGAGGATAGCGTAGGCCTGTCAACAAGTATCAGGTACTTGATAAAATAAAAAATGGTCTACAGATCTAAAGTCTACAAGGCCTACAAAGTCCTCACATTTACAAAACAAGAATCTATCAAAAGGATAAATAAAAAATAAAAACCTAATAAAACCTAGTGATATGATTACCATTACAACCACTAATAAAGAGATGGAAAAAATTTGAATTTTCTGTATATAATGTCAAGTAATAAAGAGATTATGTCAAAAAAGTAAATAAAGTAAAGTAAATAAAAAATGAACATCGTAATTTGAGAGCAGTTAATAGACATTTAAATAGTTAAGCCGTTAATGAGTAGCCAGGGAAGCCACATGTGCAGAAGGAATTATTGCCAAACTACCTTGTCTTCAACATAGTCTTTAATCTTATAATATGCTTTTTTGATAAGGACACGTTTGATGAAGGTTTTGAATTTTCCATCGCTAAGTTCTGTAACCGACTTTGGCAACTTGTTATAAAAACGGACGCCGTTTACAAGAAATGACTTGCTAGTTTTAGTTAATCTAAATTTAGGTAACACAATTTCATTTTTACTACGTGTATTTATATTGTGGAAATCGCTTCTTATTTTGAAGAGTCCTAAGTTTTTGCGAACATACAAAATACTTTCTAAAATATAAAGAGAAGGCAGAGTTAGTATATCAATTTCTTTGAATTTGTTTCTAAGAGACTCGCGAGGACCCATTTGATAGATTGCGCGGATTGCCCTCTTTTGTAAAATGAAAATTGAATCTACGTCAGCTGCCGATCCCCACAGCAGAACACCATAAGACATAATGCTGTGGAAATAAGCAAAGTATACTAACCTAGCTGTAGCTATATCTGTCAACTGCCTTATTTTTCTTACTGCATATGCAGCTGAACTTAATCTACCTGAGAGAGCTCTAATGTGTGCGCCCCATTGTAATTTTGAATCTAAAGTAATACCTAGAAATACAGTTTCCGTAACAGCGTCTAGTTTTTTGCCATCAAGTTCTAAATTCAGACCCACTTGAGGTACATTTGGTAATGAGAACTTAAGACATTTAGTTTTGTTCGCATTAAGTAAAAGATTATTAGCTGCAAACCATTTCGAAAGAACAGCCAGACTCTCGTTAACATGTAAGACATCCGTATCTTTTCTATCTATTTGAAAAATAAGGGAAGTGTCATCCGCGAATAAAATGATATCCGACAAATTAGCCATCAGGTAAGGAAGGTCATTAATATAAACTAGAAATAGGAAAGGGCCAAGAATTGAGCCTTGAGGCACGCCCATCTTAACTAAAGACCCCGATGACGTCGCCCCATTAACGTTTACTTTTTGCTGCCGCTTTGACAGATAGGAAAGAACAAGATCAGCAGCTTGTCCACGAATTCCGTAATGGTATAATTTACAGATCAGTGTATTATGGTCAACGCAGTCAAACGCTTTTGAGAGGTCACAGAAAACGCCAATTGCATCCTGGGACTTCTCCCAGGATTCCAAAATGTGACTGATGAGTTTTACTCCCGCGTCCGTCGTCGACCTACCTTTCGTGAAACCAAACTGGCGACTATGTAAAATCCCATTTGAATTAAAATGTGACAACATCTGGTCCAGCATGATTTTTTCATAGATTTTGCTCATAGCTGGTAGCACAGATATAGGTCTATAATTAGAGGGATCAGACTTACTACCCGATTTGAAAATTGGTACTACTTTACTATGTTTCATTAAGTCAGGAAACGTACCGCTGTCTAAACATTGATTAAATATGCCTGTTAGGGCAGGGGCAATTGTGTCAATAATATCTCCAAGAACCTTAACAGAAATCCCCCATAAGTCTTCAGTGTTTTTTATGTTAAGACTTTTAAAAGCTTTTTTAATTGTGGCAACAGAAATGGGCTGGAATTCAAAGCTTGGAATATCCTTATTAAAGTTTTCTTTAAGAAGAGCTTCAGCTAATATAGGTGATGAGGGGAGAGACTTTGTAACCTCTATTGGGATGTTGGTAAAGAAATTTTCTAGTGTCTCAGCAACTTTTAGCTTATCAGAAATGGTTTCATTATCAATTTTTAGGGACAACTCATTCTGATCTCGCTGTTTTGTGTTTCCAGTTTCTTTGTTAATTACCTGCCACACAGCTTTTATTTTATTATTAGACATACTAATTTTGTTACTTATTAATTTAGATTTAGCCTCAGCGCAGACTCTTTTGAATATTTTAGAATAATTTCTTACATAATTATGAAGGGCTTGATCAGAGGTTAATGATTTCTCGTGATACAGATTATATAAAATATCTCTGCTTTTTCTAATGCCAGCAGTAGCCCATTCACTAAATTTTGGTTTAGTATTGATAGTAACTTTTTTTACAGGACATGCTTTATTGAATTCTTGGCATACTGTAGAAAATAATGTACCATAGTTTATGTTGGGGTCTTGTGAATCAAAACTTGCTGTTGAAAGATTGCTAAGAACATTATTATTAAACATTTTCAATTTATTTTTAGTTAGAGGTCTTAATTGAATTGATTTATCTATGTGTAATCTTTTACCTAAGTCAAATGACACAAGTTGACCAGTATGGTCAGACCTGACGCCACTAATTAAAGACGAGTCTTTTATTTTACAATTAGTGAATACATTGTCGATGCATGAAGCTGAAGTTGCTGTTATTCTAGTTGCTTCATTAAATATACATTTTAAATTAAATGATTTAAACAATGAAATGAGCTTACATTTTTCTGGTGAATTAACTAATAGATCAATATTTAGGTCACCACAAACAAAAACAAATTTACTATCTTTAAAAAGTTTACTAAGTATTTCTTCCATTATGATTAAAAATGATGACAAATTTGAGGCTGGTGGTCTATAAACACATAAAAAAGTATGGCCTTCAACTTCTGCACATGCTACCTCACATAAGCGATCAACAGAGCAAGCAGTGATATCCTTTCTTTCTTTATACCTAAAAGAACTATTACATAATATCAAAGTACCACCCCCTAATGAGGACCTGTTGTGCGCACTGGCAACTGAAAAATTATTTACATTAAACAACATTCTATCCGGTTTTAACCATGTTTCACAAAAACATAATATATCCATATGATATTTATCTATTAACATTTCTACGTCTAGGATTTTGCCAGAAAAGCGATTTATATTTTGGTGATACAGTAAAATATTCTTATTATGCTTCTCTTTTGTCGACTCTAAAAGTTTAAAGAATGAATAACAGTATTATTAGAAGTACTAGATAATACTGTTTCGTCACTTAACCTAGTCTCAGTTAAATCATCAATAACTGCGTGTATATTGTAAGCTAACAAAGTAGCCAATACATGTTGACTTTTCTTGGGTAGAAACATATGTTCCTGAACTAATACAAAATCCCTAACAAAATAGTTTGTATCAAAATACAATAAACGGTCACTATGACGACATGTCAAAATATGCATTAAGTTGTTTAAACTATAAATGTAATCGTTTTCTGCATCATACAAATTATCAGAATATGGCAATGCACATAATATTAATTTACCTAGTTTTAATTTAAGTAGGGTGTCAATACCATTAACTATGTCCATTTTTGTTAAGCTCAGACTGTTTCCAATTAAAAGAACTACAGTAGTCTGCTCATTCATTTGTGTATGTTTTATTTTATGAACAAGCTCATTAAAATGCAGGTTATGATAACAACAGTTAACTATAGTATGTTTAGAGCGGTTATTTAATAATGATCCAAAACCTGATCCTAATCTATCAGAAAATACCAAAACATTACTTTGAGCGGGATAGATAGTTTCTATAGTATGAGTTGAAATGGGTGAAGTAGTAGGTACAACATGCTGCGACATCTGAGGTGAATCGGGTGGTGAGGTGGTGGTGTGAGTGGGAGCACAACTACAAGTGAGATTGTTGGTCAGTGACTCATACCTCTCTGCATTGTACTTGACGAGGTCCACCAACTCGCAGGCCTCCTGCAAGCGCTCGCTTAGCATTAGTAGACTAGAGGTAAATGGAAGGATTCGATTAGTTAAGGTACACCCGCCATTTTGACTCTCATATATAGGCCTCCCCGATGAAAATTTAAAAACATATGATGGTACGGAACCCTCGGTGCGCGAGTCCGACTCGCTCTTGCCCGGTTTTTTTTTGTATGTATGTTCACCGATTACTCGAAGACGGCTGACCGATTCCAAAAATTCTTTTTTTGTTTGAAAGGGTATACTCTCGAGGTGGTCCCATTATCATCCAGTTGGAATCTGATGAGAGGATCCCATGGAAATCGAGGGAAACCCTCCAATTTTATAGGCAAACCTAATAACGATTTGGGTATTTTTTAAAGTAACTTTAGCATTTGCTCTCGCAAATCATCATTTGGTAAAGTGGAGCTGATGATGAAGACCACAGATGGCCATCGGAACTACTCAATCAATGACAAATATTTCACGGGTTGCGATTCGATTACTTTAGGTTGCTAAGCAATTTATGCTCGTCACAATGCGTATGGTGAGTGGTTGTTGAGGAGTTCTTCTGGTTCTTACCAGGAGAACTCCTCAACAATTAACGTCCCTGCATTGGGAAAAGCAATATTTTGTAAAAAGCGATGAGCAGTTGACATTAGGCTATTGTAACTTAGATAAATTACAAACTGACCCACTAAAAAGTGAAAAATAAAAACTTTTTTACAAATTTTTCATTGAATACTTGCTTCTTCGTCGACATAATGAAGTCAATCTCATTTTTAGTTGCACCATCCGGGCTCTGCTAGGTCCACTTTCTGTGCTCACGTAGCGTTGGTAGGCCTCCCACAAGGTGGACCCACAGAGCATGTCACCTTTTGGTGGACCGACGATTTTGTGAAGGCCGCAGGAACCCGTTGGATGCGAGGACAGAACCGGTCGAAGTGGAGATGTTTAGGGGAGGCCTATGTCCAGCAATGGACGTCTTTCGGCTGAAATGATGATGATGATGATGATTTTCTTCTTTTGACTGTCAGCTTGACGGTTTCTTTTTTTTAGGCAATTAAAGGCAGTTTCTAGTTGTGTTTTATGGATGGTGGAGCAGTGTTGTGATTAGTTATCGAAAAATAAACAAATAACGATATGGATATTGAATTATCAAAAAGAAAGGGATTTTCAATTCGACGTACAGTAGGTAATTGTGGATTGTGGACAGACCGCCATTTTTTGATGTAACCTATACGGTTCTAAAATAGTTTTGAAAATGATTAATTATAAAGTAGGTAAGTTACATATGGCCTTTTGAGTGTTTTATGTACTTTATGGAGTGTCATTATCATAGTCGTGCTCGTAGGTACACTTATCCATTGATTAAATGAATGCTAACAATATATATACACTATACCTATAGTGTTGCTATTTGTGGTATAAGTCATAAGCTGAGCCCTTTAGTGCTTGGCCAGACTGGCAGCGTGAGGCGGGGAGCGGCGCGGGTGCGGGAACGCAGTGGAGCGCGGCTTTGTTCTGAGTGTTGTCTTGTCCAGTGTTTGTCAAAATATAATATGGATGAAGAAAACTTATTTTTACTAGAAAAAAGCTCGAACTAGTTTGAAAACCTAGGTCCCCGCGCCAACCAGCCCGCGCCACACATCGCGCCCGCGTGCCCGCTATGGACGCTCAAATGAAGTTCTTATGTTTGAGTACGCCGCGGCGCGCCCACTCGCTCCGCGCCCGCATTTGCAGTCTGGCCAAGCACTCACACTCTTTCCAAAGTTTAGGCAAGAAGTTTAGCATATTTAACCACCTCTGATTTTGAATCACTGACAAAATATTATTTAAAAAACATTTTGTTAACGTAAACGTGTAAACGTTTTGTTTTTAATGTTGTTTTTAAATAGGTATGCCAACAATACGTATGTATAGGTATACATTTTACATTAATTAATAAAAATTCGAGGTATAAGTTCTGATATAATATAGACTAATTACAGGTGTAGGTACACAACATTCACATAATTAAAGAAACATCTTCTAAAATCAATTTAAAGAAATATGAATTAACCTTTTGAACGACATTGTCACATATACGTGACAAGCAAGCGCGTGCCCTGTACGCCAGCGACACAAATATGTGACAAAAAATGTGGTGCACTTTATCACGAAATAAACAATTAAATCATTACTTTTGTGTGTTTTTATTTGTATTCCTTAAACATTTAAAATTGTGGCTTGGCGTGGAGGGCACGCGCGTGCCTTTATGCTGTTCAAAAGGTTAAACAACAAAAAATCAGCCTTGACATTAGCAAGTCGAAGGCAAAGTCAAAGAAATTGAATGACACAAATATCAATAATCTCATAAATTTTTGATTTTAACCATATAAATGTCTGTCTATAAGACTGCGCAAGACCTTTTTCAGTAGGACCTAAGAACTCATCCAGATCAGGTAGTTTTGAGTTGAGTTCGTTGTATTTTTAACCGACTTCAAAAAAGGAGGAGGTTCCCTATTCGACGGTGTTTTTTTTTTTTGTGTGTTTGTTACGCGATTACTCCGCCAATTGTGGACCGATTTTCAAAATTCTTTTTTTGTTCGAAAGGGTATACTCTTGAGGTGGTCCCATTATCATCAAGTTGGAATCTGATGAGAGGATCCCATGGAAATCGAGGGAAACCCTCAAATTTTATAGGCAAAGCTATAGCGATTTGGGTATTTTTTTTTAAAGTAACTTGAGCATTTGTTCTCGGATCATCATTTGGTAAAGTGGAGCTGATGATGAAGACCACAGATGGCCATCGGAACTACTCAATGACAAATATTTCACGGGTTGCGATTCGATTACTTTACTATGGTTGCTAAACGATTTATCCTCGTCACAATGCGTATGGTAAGTGGTTGTTGAGAAGTTCTCCTGGTTCTTACCAGGAGAACTCCTCAACAATTAGGTAACGTCCCTGCATCGGGAAAAGCAATATTTTGTAAAAGGTGATGAGCAGTTGACATTAGGCTATTGTAACTTATACTATACTATATTTTTTTCTTCGTCTACCCCATCGTGTGGGGTATCGTTGAATAGGTCTTCTAAAATGACTTGGGGGTGGCTAAAATTATTTTTTAATGCTCCATTTACAAAATAGTGCAAATTTTTATTCCAGTACGGCGTCCCCCCCCCCCCTCTAAAACCTAAACTGCTGGCTTGAAAAATCTGGAAAAAATCACGATAATAGTGCATTTCATGAACTTTATAGGAAAACTATAGCTTTTAAGATAACTTTATTAGTTTAGCAGTAATAGTCGTTGAACTTGGGTGTTGGATAATTTTGTACCAAATACAAAATCCTTAGCATTAATCCTTTAAAATGACTAAGGGTCAGTTCACACCGAGACGCGACGCGACGCGCAGTTTTCAAGATAGAAATACAATTACAGACCTTATCTACTACACTAAAAGGTACACAATTCAGTGTCTACTAGCTACGTCGAGCTACGCAGCGCGGCGCCGCCGCCGCCGCCGCGCGTCGTAGCTCACTGAATCGTACAGTACCTTTTTGTGTAGTAGATAAGGTCTGTAATTGTATTTCTATCTTGAAAAGTGCGCGTCGCGTCGCGTCTCGGTGTGAATTGACCCTAAGTGAGTAGTTGCTTGTTTATAACGGGTAAAGACTTGCATTGAAAAACAAAATATGTTTTTTTTTTTTTATATTCAGGATAATGAACAACAGAATCGTACTACTTACATTGTGATAACGGGCTACTACGGAACCCTACACTGTGCGTGGCCCGACACGCCCTTGGCCGGTTTTTTTATAAATCAACGCATCCCTTTTCTTAGGTACTTACCGTTACACTTTGAGCGTTCCATGTCCACCACTTCCTCCCTTGCCGGCGAACACCACGACTTCTATTACTGATGGACTACCGTAACTCCACACATTCTCATCGCTAATTCGTTCTGCGCTAAATTCATTCTGCGCTAGTAAACTTATCCATATACCATTCATAAAGGTTGCGTGGTACAACCTGCATGCAGGTTAAAAAGCTCCTACAGTATTTACATAATGCAATTGAACCCTACACTGATACTTCGCCGAAACGCAATAAGCTGGTTTTTACTTTACATCTACAATAGTATGTTCATTTACTGCCTTTCTTGTTGTTTTAGTGTTATTTACAGTTTGGTTTTGATTTTAAACTGTCGGCAGACAAATCGCTTACATCTTGGGAAGCAGGAAAATATAGCTAGGTATTTAAATGTGCAACATTATTCTAAAACAGTTCGCCTTCTCGAGTCATTGATATCGTAGGAAAAGCTAAAATATGTTCTCGTTAAAAACACCAAAGATAAAAATATTCATATTAAGAAAACATGTAAACATATTTATAACTTTTATAGTTTTTAGTGGTCTTATTATTTACTATAGCAACGCACAAAATAAAATCTTACCGCCTTTGATCATGCATTTTGACAACGCAGATAATAATATTTCGTGTCATTACGTAAGAGAGAACGATGCATTGCCATCAGCTGCAGAAGACAGGAACTTCTTGCCGAGACCCAACTCAATATTCTTTCACGAGACATCATGCCGTGGAGGACTAGACTCCCGTCAGGCGTGTGCCATCGAGTCTGCGTCGAGAGCCCACCCAGAGCGACAAGTTTATGTGATGTTCAGTGCACCCGTCAGCGACTTCGTGTATCAAAGGAGTTGTATTGCAGAATTACGGTGTCTCCCAAACGTCAGGTTCGCTAGGGTTCACATAACTGATTACGCTAAAAACACTCCCTTGGAAGCTATGGTGGCAGGCGAACCTTTTATTAAAAGCAAGTGGCGGGTGGAACATACTTCTGATGTCCTGCGATATTTAAGTTTGTACAAGTGGGGAGGGGTTTATCTGGACACGGATATGGTGATTGTAAAATCACTGACGCCTCTGGGATACAACTGGGTAGCGAGACAAGACAGCGGCTACGTGGCTGCTGGAGCCATTGCTATTTCTATGGATCCAATAGGCAGAAGACTTGCCGAGGCTGTCATCAAGTATGTACCTATCGATAAGCCATTTTTCAAATACAATAAAATTTCTTTGTATGTTATCTATGTAATAGTTTTCCCGAAAATCAAAGAGTTTTGTTTAGTTACACGTAGCATTGCAAAAGGTTTTCAAGAATCTTTTCACGCGAATCTCTTTCGCGTGGAACACGAAAGAAAGATTAGGTACGTAGGTAAGTGTCTTTCTACTATCCCCGTATGCTAGGTATATTGTCAATTTATCAAAATGTAGACATCGAGTTTTAGAAATAAACCTGTATGCTTTCTAAATCAAGTCCAAGACCTCAGCCACCCAACAAGCACCTCTTCAGGTATCCAGGCACTTATGCTCAATAATGAAACATAATTGAATTGAAGGATTATCTTTATCTTTCCAATCAATGTCTCATGCTTTCATCTATCAAACTCTAATTATATTTTTATACTTAATGCCAGTGAAGTGAAAACGACGTATAGACCTGATGTTTGGATACACAATGGACCAGGCGTAATAACGAGAGTACTTTCCAAAATGTGTAATACATCCAAACTGATAGAGTGGTCGTCTAAAACTTGTCAAGGTTAGTAATAATTATATAAAATCAACATAATTTATAACATTACGCCTATATTTAGATACCTATAGTATCAGCAGAGATATATTGAGCCTATTGCAGTAAATCAGACTAATCCAGACCCGAGTACTAAGAATTTTCTAGTAAAAAAATATCCTATTACATTACCAAACTCTTTAAAGTACCTACTCAATAAACTTAAACATTTAAAATATTATTTCCAGGACTCGAAGTGTATGGCCCAGATTATTTCTATCCTGTACATTATACAAGAAACAACGACTACTTCAAACCTAAGGAATTGAAGAACGTTGAAAACGCCTACACTCACCATTTTTGGAACAAATTGACGCATGATATGAAAATAGAAAAGGATTCCCCATATGACAAGTTGGCTCAAAAGTTTTGCCCAACGATATACAAGATGTATGGAGAAGAATTTGGGTCTTAACAAGTACAAACCTCCCGACTATAAAGAAACTTTGATTGCTCGGTACAATCCGGCTGCAACCATTATCAAGGAGATACATTATTTGAGGACCTGTCATTCAATTTTGTTGCAAAGTAGAGCAAGCCTAAATTCACTGCAGCGATCATTTGCAAAAACGAAATTGGAAAGTTAGTGATCATTTATCCTTTTCTTTTTGGTACTACAAAGTCATATTGGACGGCACGGTTGGCGCAGTGGTTAAGCGATTGACTTCTGCGCTGCGTGTCGCGGGTTCGATTCCCGCACGGAACAAATATTTGTATGACCTACAAGTAGTTGTTCCGGGTCTGGCTGTTTGTGTATGTGACTTTAAATGTTTGTAAACGCACCCACAATACAGGAGAAATTCCTAGTGTGGGGCAAGGTTTTGTCAAAAAAAAAAAAAATATTTATGGTACCATTTTAAATAGCATCAGTAAATATAGCACATCGAGTTGTAGAAAAAGTTCGGTTTTGTAGAGCGTCTTCTATGTCACTATACCTGTGATGTGAGACAGCATTGCACTCGATATTAACCCCGGTCCTTGTTTTAGCCCAGTCACTAAGCATAGCCACTAATATGTACATTGTTTAAAAACATGATGATCTGATGAATTTCGTAGCAGTCATGAAAAACCAAGGTTTTTTATTACCATAACGCAAGCGCTATAATGTTAATCAAAGAATAGTAACTCTGCAATTCCTCTTGCATAAAGACCATTAGGTATGCAAATATTATGAGACCACCCTTATGGTGGTTTTAAAAACGGACTAAGTACGAATTGGGCTCGTGCACTAAGGCCAAAATTCTCAGACCGCATTTTGTATCCTTGTTAAACAAAGTTAGCGTTGCATACGAATGTGAACATTATTTGTATAGCACTACTGTTTATGTTCAAATGAAACGTTTGCTCACATTAGCATGGGCATTATGTACAAAAGAATGAGGTTCTTATTCGTATGGGACGTAAACTTTACTTAGTTAAATTAAGTCAAAGTCATAGTCAATAGGGGCTTATTTATAAACGATTATTAGTTAAGTGACGTTTATAGGTACCTACGTCAAAAATGCATGGTTAAACAGTCGCTAATCTAACAGTAGGTAAACTTTAAGCAATGTTTATGAATAAAGGGGAAATGGCTTTAAAAAAACTCGCCATTTCTGGAATAACCATAATATGAAAAAAATAGTATGGTTTCCCCATTATGCTAAATTAGCTCAAAAGTTTTGTCCAGCGATATAGAAGAAGAAAATGATAGAAGGAACACTATAATATATTTCCACTTCGTCATAGTTGCATATCCAGTATATACAATTGCATATATGAAATTGAAAACTTGCGCCAACTTAAAATAGGAGGTGCAGTAACTGTTACATAATAATTATAAATTGTCATTTCCCAAATCTAAATTTAAATTTAGATTATTTATTCAATTAATTGTGTAATTATCGTCATAGATAACCTGAAGCAAGGTGGCAACGCGTTGAACTAGCAGACATTTATCGAATGTTGACCTTTCCTACGAAAAAAAGGGGCGTGCGACGACGCGACGTCGCCAAATCGCTTGCCTACGCGCACGTATAGACGCCAGCACATCGAGCTACCCGAAACTGTCTAATTTTCCCAACCAACTTTGAACCTTATGTTTTAGCGATGAAGTTGAAAATCTATTAAAGAAATTTAACAGATTTTAGTAGCTTGAAGTGCTGGCGTCTGTACATATGTTCATCCCTTTCTCTAAATTTTCTATAATACACACTGAATTAGATGTTTTAATTTGGCGCACCTATTTAATATCATTCTGTATATTTATTATTTTAAATTACATTATCATATTATATTGTAGTGAAAATTATGATTTCAGAAGTATGTATCTATGTATGTAAGTATATTCTCTTAAAGTGTTTATGTCTATATTTTTCATTACATTATCATAATAATATTGTAGTGAAAATTATGATTTTAGATGTATGTATTAACATTCTCTTAAAGTGTGTTTATATCTAAATTATTCAATTGTTTTTTGATTAATATACTTATTTTTGTTTTCTCTTTACTCATAAACACGTAGGTTTCTTTAGAAATACGCATCACAGACGCCAGCACATCAAGCTAATACAATCTGTCAAATTTCTTTAATAGATTTTCAACTTTATTGCTAATGTAAAGTAAAATTTTTCAGTTTCGGGTAGCTTGATGTGCTTGGCGTCTGTACGTATTTTTTTTTCTGCTTTTTTTATAACCAACGCAAAATATCGACTCTAGGGGGTCTAGAATCACGTGCTGAATTCATGCTTACAGTTTGAGCGTCGATGTTCCTGCCACCCCAACCACTCTAGCTGTATGTGTGTGCATAAATTGTTAAATAAATAAGGAAACAGTTAAAACGTATGTAAAATATGGGTTTATAGTCTTTCTATGAAGATACCAAAACATGACGAAAGGACCCCTCTGTTATTTAACTCTACAGTTGACTGGCTGCAAGATGTCCTCAACTGTTTTTGACACAATTAATTCGCGTACCACCTTATACGCATTGTTAAGTGCGCTTGAAAGTACCGCCTTTCGCTGAATATCATCCTTTCCTTCTTCTCTACTTTTATTAACAACCTAAATGCTGTTCACCATTTAGAAAGCCTTTCTTTAAAGATGTTCCCGTCTAGCCGAGCTCAAAGGTAGTGAACAGATCCGAGATTTTTTTTTGGTATACGGGTAACCGAAACTCGTTGCCACAGTTAAATAAGGCACGCTTGGTTTTCATACAGATCGTGATACTTCGTTATCTAGGTCTTATCTATATCAGTGGGAGTGCCACTATCACAATCGTGCACTTATCTATTGATAAAATGTGTACAAAATATATGTACTATACCTATAGTGTGACGATTTGTGGTATAAGCCATAAGCTGAGCAATTTACACTGTAAAGTTTAATATAAGAAGTTCGAACCTAAATTAACAGCGCAACTCCTCCAAAGAGGTTTATTGCACCATGTGGTATCTAAACTAGGCGTGAGTGATATCGGAAGTATAGCTAGGATCATCTAGGATCATCAACACCAGCGTTATATCGTTGTTGCAATTTTGCTTACATGGCAGGTGATTTTATTTTGTTTTTGTAAACGAATAGACGTAGTGACTTAAATAACATCGCCTTGGATAATTCTGTAAAGGTGATAGAATTGTGGTTTAAATAGATAAATAAATCTTTAGGCGATGTGGTTGCGCCGTACTCTCCAGAGGCACTTATAGCTTTGGAGAGCAAACACCCCGCCCCGGTAGATGACCTCTCCTTCCCTGATCCACCCGATCAAGAATCCAATTTACATGAAATTACAGCTCAACAAGTATGTGCAGCCGTGTGCTACTTTCGAAGTGGCTCCACCGTTGGCCTCGACGACTTGACACCTCAACATTTGTAGGAGCTGACGGCCATCATTAATATCACGCTCTTCGGCAATGTGATATAAACGGTGTAACAGCTTGAACCAAACCGTCATTAATTTCTTGTATGGGGCAAATCTATGCCCCGCGCAAGAAGGATGGCGGCATTCGTCCCATTGCCGCAGGTACACTTACCGTCGTATCGCAGCCAAAATTTGCTGTGTTTTTTACAGCGAATCACTGGCCAGCAAATTTCAGCCCCTAGAGCTGGGCTGATGGTCTAAAGGGGGCTGTGAAGCTACACCTTGTTGACAGAAGTTCAGAAATACCCTAAATTTACAATTTTCTCTATCAATGTTACAGGCATCCCTTTAAATTACTTTATAAAGAGTGCAAGTTTTAAGTCTTTGTTTTTTAGGGTTCCGTAGTCCTACAAGGAACCCTTATAGTTTCGTCATGTCCGTCTGTCTGTCTGTCCGAGGTTTTGCAAAGAGACCGTTAGTACTAGAATGCTGTAATTTTGTAGGAGTGCGTATGTCAATTACGCCGACAAAGTGGTAAAATAAAATTTTGGAAAATATTTTTTTTAGGGTAGCTCCCCTACATGTGATTTGGGGATGAATATTTTTTTCGTCGTCTACCCCATCGTGTGGGGTATCGTTGAATAGGTCATCTAAAATGACTTGGGGGTTGCTAAATTTTCGATTTAATGTTCCATTTACGAAATATTAAACTTTAAAGTGCAAATTTTTGTTCCAGCGGGCGTCCCCCCCCCCTCTAAAACCTAAACTGCTGGCTTGAGAAATCTGGAAAAATTTACGGTGATAATGCATTTCATGAACTTTAAAGGAAAACTATAGCGGTTAAGATAACTTTATTAGTTTAGCAGTAATAGTCGTTGAACTTGGGTGTTGGATAATTTTGTACCAAATACAAAATCCTTAGCATTAATCCTTTAAAGTGACTAAGATGAAGTAGTTGCTTGTTTATAACGGGTAAAGACTTGCATTGAAAAACAAAATATGTGTTTTTTTTTATTCAGTATTAAGAACAACAGAATCGTACTACATTGTGATAACGGGCTACTACGGAACCCTACACTGTGCGTGGCCCAACACGCACGTGGCCGGTTTTTTTTCTGTTTGAAATCAGCCGTTGGGTGTCAATAGGGTGACCCTTTTGGGTCAGTACCTAATTTTTAGTTTGACAATAAATCCAAATATTCGACAACTAAATTCTGAATTCAGAGTACCTATGGATGGTATTTAAATGACGGAAACCTAAGAGGTAATGTAGACAGTCTTAAGGACTTAACTTTACAAACCACTTTATCATTAAAATTACTCAAATAAATTATCTTCGCTTTTTGGGGTCCCTAATTTTTGACGAATCATTAATTCAAGTTCATTGAGGAGAAAACACAAAAGTTTAATGAAAAGTCTTTTCAAAACTGACATTTACTCGGCCTTTACACTTACTTGATACTGTTCAGTCCTGTTGCTTTGGACCAAAATGAACATAAATAGCCTTCGCTCTTCCCATCTATGGAAGCATCCACAACTTTTAGAAAAGTAAACTTATTACTAACACTATTAGTAACACACTAACTTCGATCCTAAATGTGGCCCTGGATGATCGTCGAGCGTGGCAGCAAGCCACACTTCTCATTCGCCTGGGTGGTCTCAGTTTCCGCAAAATTTCAAACATGTTTACTGGCCTTCATCTTCTCAGTCCACAGTAGGTACTGATAAATTAACCAGGAACATTTTATCTTCCTCATTGGTAAATTTTGAGGTACCGTGTTTGACCAATACGTTGAACGTTTGGAAAATGGCTTGTCCCAATACGGATTTGCCTGACAAGCCGTCCTTCCGGAGACGGTGGAATATGCCGCTATATACCGTGTTATACGGATTACCTTAGTAAACTCGTCACTTAACACTGTTGAGCGTGCCCGTCTGCTGGCTGTGGAATAATGGGAGTCAGGCTTGTGACTTTATGCGCTTCCGTCATTCACCATAGCCACTATGGTCATCTTATGGCTCGCTACGTGTCTCCGCTTGGGCGCACCTTGTTGCTCCGCATCGGTGTCACTGCGGTGAAGCCGTCGACAGTCTTAGACACCATGGCCTGTCCGTCTGCAGGAGCGCAGGTCGCATAGCACGGCACGCCAGCATCAACGATATTATTCGTCGAGCCCTTGTCACCGCGTATCAGCGGTATTAGAACGAAACAGCTTGGTACATGACGATGGGAAGAGATCAGACGGCATGAAGTTGTTGCCTGGAATTTTTGTAGGCCTCTGGTGTGGGACGCAACCTGTCTCGACACCCTTACGCCATCTCATGTTCCAAGCACGGCTGACTGTGCTGGTGCCGCTGCTGCGGCTGCTGAGACCCTCAAGCGCCGTACTACTGTAACCTTGTGGGTAACCACAGTTATGAGCCGTTTGGGGTCGAAATGCTCAGGTCAAGTCAAGTCTCCTTTTTAAGGAAAATTCTCGCCAACTGGTCGACACTTCACGTGATGAGAGGGCTGGCTCGTTCTTTGGCCGAAGAATTAGCATTGCCATTCGACGTACCAATGCAGCAATGCTGCCAGTTTTCTGGGCACATTTCCGGATGACAACGATGCTGACGAGTACTTCGACGCTCAAGTGACCAAAAAACCAAAGATTTTTGTATTTATTTATATGTTTAGTTAGTTAGTCATTTAATACCTAGTGTAAATAGTTATAAGCGTTAAACAAGGTGGAGACGACAAATACTGCAATAAATTAAACTTCGTAAGTATATCTAATGACGTTCCCAATCCGCATAAAAAATTCTACCAAATATTTCTAATACTCTATACAATGATTATCAAAGCTCATATTCGGACCATCACTAGGTACTAGTTTGTTTGAAAAAATCACTGTCTTTTTAATTTCTATGTTAAAATTTATCTGATAAGTACCTACTTAGTTTGAAAAAGACTCCTTTGTACCAGTATTGCCCATGTTTACAATTATTGTCCTCTCCACGTTGTATGTTTGTGTATAAAATAAGATGTTTGGCACATTTAACAGATAAATGACGGGAGTAAAAGCAGTACAATTCCAGTCCTTTTACAGTATTCTACCTCTGATTTTGCATACTGTCATAATTTTATTTAAGTACAATTTATTTAAAATAGGTAGGTACGTCAACAGTATTATACAAGCTACCCGAAACTGTTAAATTATCCTAATCAACTTTGAACCTTATACGTTAGCGATAAAGTTGAAAATCTATTAAAGAAATTTGACAGCTTGTAGTAGCTTGATGTGCTGGCGTCAGTACCTCAAATCTTGATACCTGCAGTTAAACTATAACTACTTACATCTTATATTAATTAATATCCTTTAGATAAGACAAAAATTTACTGACACAAATATCAATAATACAAAATAATCTCTTAAATTTTTGACCCCTCCGCGCCTCGGAAAGCACGCTAATCCGTTGGTCCCGGCTGTTATTCGTGGATCTTTGACAGTCGTTACGAGTAGTCAGAAGCCCGAAAGTCTGACAACCAGCCTTACCAAAAGGGGTATCGTACAACCCAGTGTTGTGGGGGTCAGATAGGCAGTTGCTCCATGTAAAATACTGATATCCAGCATCTGGTTAGTCTGGAAGCCGACCCCTACATAGTTGGGAAAAGGCTAGGCAGATGTTGATGTTGATCTTTTGACCATATAAATGTCCGTATAAATGTCTGCGCAAGAGAGTTTAAAATTTCTGCAGGTATCCAAAGAACTCATCCAGATCAGGTTTTATATCTATTGAGAAGAGTTCATTGTGTTCAATACACACGCACACCCTAGATACTGGCGAGTGTCTCCTAATGTTACTTCGACAGGTGGGCGGTTGAAAGAAGTGGTGGCAGTGGGCGGTTGAAAGAGGTGGTGTCAGTGGGCGGAAAAAAAAAGTCTGGATATTGGCTGTCTGGAAAGATTATATGTGTCGTTAGATTTCAAATTAAAGTAAGTCCAAAATGATTTAATTAATAAAAAGCGGTTTTTTATTCTGTTCGAGTAAGGCTTTTTATTATCTCACTAGCTGCTGCCCGCGACGTCGTCTGCGTGAAGGCTCTACAGCACCAAAAATACCTAAGATGCCAGTGTCGCTATAGCATTATAAAGTAAACAACTTTTAAAATAGCATTAAAATATAATTTTTTTTTTGCAAGCGAAGCAAGTGAAGAGAGTTATATGGCAATCCTGCTGAGTTCAGTCATAAGAGGTGACTGAAGGAAATAGAGGAAATAATGCAGGAATACATTCCAGGACACAAAAGAGTAAAAATACGTTCAAAGGTATCATATATACCTTACAACACTTCCCTATAAACTACGTTGGTAGTTATGCTGCCAGGAGCCAAAATGTGTGATGACGCGGGAGCAAGCGACGACGTACAGTTGCCCGTGTGAGAAGAAACTCGTCCTGACGTCGACACCCACTGCCCTCAGTGTCTGCCCCTGCGACTTATTGATGGTCATCGCAAAGCAAACACTCACGGGGAGCTGTACGCGCTTGAACTGGAACGGGAAGTTATGAGGTATGAGGGGAATGCGTGGTATAAATACTGCCTCGCCGACGCCATAACCCGTAAGAATTTCCGCCTCAATGGTGTGTCTGTGGAGCGAGATGACTTTAAGGCGGGTCCCGTTACACAACTTCGGAGGAGATAGGTTCCGAAGAAGCATAACCGGGACACCGCTTCAGCTTGAATGCGCTGGAAGTCCACTTGCTGACAGGGAGTTCAGAAATTCCACGGGATAATGTGTGGCGTCATCTTGCTTGACAACAGTGTTTATCGAGGTGTAGACCACTTCATTCCCCTCAATTTCCGAGAGAATGCATTCGTTAATTGCTGCAGCCTGATCATTTTTGGGCGTCAAAATGGCCCGCTCACACACCCAAGAATTCTGCTGGTGCGGTATACGACTGAATGTCCCCGTACACACAGCGAATGAGTTCTTCTAAGCTGGAAACCACTCTACCGAGAGACTCTGGAAGCACCACCTGTCTACCTCTCTCTTCTGGTAGAGTGCCTTCGCCAAGACTTAGAAGGACATCGGAGAATTCTTGAGCGCGTGCATTGCCGCCGAGCCGAGCTCTCATATTAATGGTCAAGCGCAGCGTACGAACTCGTGACCACAACGAAGATCGTTTCAACGAAGCATTCACCTCGTCAGCCCTCGATCCTCGGCCATCGTACACTCATCCCATACGATCAGAGAGTAATCCTTGAGCACGTGTCCCTTATCGCTGTTACGTGACACACCACAAACAGGTGTTTTGGCGCTCTCTAAATCGATGGGAATTTTAAACATGGCATGTGCTGTCTTGCAGTCCCGGAAGCAATGTGGCAGCGATTCCCGACGACGCTACAGCAATAGCAATTTTGCCTTGCCTCCTGACCTCTGCAAGTATGCCAGTGGTAACAAATGTTTTTCCTGTACCACCAGGAGCATCCAAGAAAAACATTTTACCCTGGTTTTGCCAAACGCTTTCAAGGACGGTGTCATAAATTTGTTTTTGCTCTGTAGAGAACAAAGCGACATGGTCATTTCGTATGGTGGTCATTTCGCCGTCTCCGACTTCCGACTCGTAGAAAATCTTCAGACAGATGATGGCGATACTTCTCCCACAAAGCTACCGGGTTCGCGACTCCACAAAACACCAAGATGACGGCAAACAGATGACGCATGCGGCTGGGACTGTCACTGACGCTCGCCTCCGCGAGGGTGTCAGCCCAATTTTGGTCACCGTCGAGAAGGTGACGTGCTACGCAGGCTGCGCGGTAAGTGGGAAACTCCACGCCATCAAATGTCCTCAGAAAGGCGAAAGACTTTGCCTCGGACAGTGTGAAGTAACAAACGCAGAAAATCGCATTCGCCATTATTCGGATGCACGGTATAATTTAAGTTTATAATTAGGTATACGACATGAAAATATATTAATTACCAAGCAATAATCACACAGATAAATACCGAACAAAAGTATTAACAGTCAATGTTTATTTTGTACTAACAACATGAAATTGATGAAGAAATGATCATCATCAATGAACATAACTTTTTTGTAATACTTAACACCGCATTTTTTTTAAATTGTCTTCCTCAACTCTGCTCAAGATTTTGAGGGTTTTGTTGGAACTTGAATTTGTCAAAACGAACTATACGATACAACTTTTATGAAGAAAATGCACATTACCATCTATGAATTTTAAGAATAACTAACTACTAACCTCACCAACATGATCAAATTTAAATTATTAATTTCCAAAAAGTGTTGACATGTAACTTGATTTGATTTTTATGAAATCTCATAGATGGCGCTGCTTCAAAATTGTCTTATACTACTAACATTCATTAAACTATGTTTCTCTGCCCAAGTTACTTTAATGGCGTAAAAGTTTTTATAGTGTAAAGCTAGATAATAGCATGACTTACTCAAAAACAACATTTAAATATGCGTCGTTAGATTACACGCTGTCACAGAATGCGTAAGAAAATTAAAGATTCACAGCTCCTCCTCGTAGGTGATAGCGTGATAATATGTAGCCTATATGTTGACCCGACCTCTTAGTAATATTCATGCAAAATTTGAAGTAAATCCATGCAGTACTTTTTGAGTTTAGCCCGGACATATATACAGACAAACAGACAAAAATTCTAAAAACTATATTTTTGGCTTCGATATCGATTGTAGATCACGCCCCAAGCATTTTTTTTATATATTCTATGTACAGTTTTGCCTTTCCTACGATTTTATTATATACGATTTTATTATATGTATATGTGTTTATATTATTTATTTAAACATTATCATTATTTATTTTTTTAAATAACACAGACATAAGTATCAGAATTTTAGAAAGTTTAGCAGTAATAGTCGTTGAACTTGGGTGTTGGATAATTTTGTACCAAATACAAAATCCTTAGCATTAATCCTTTAAAGTGACTAAGATGAAGTAGTTGCTTGTTTATAACGGGTAAAGACTTGCATTGAAAAACAAAATATGTGTTTTTTTTTATTCAGTATTAAGAACAACAGAATCGTACTACATTGTGATAACGGGCTACTACGGAACCCTACACTGTGCGTGGCCCAACACGCACGTGGCCGGTTTTTTTTCTGTTTGAAATCAGCCGTTGGGTGTCAATAGGGTGACCCTTTTGGGTCAGTACCTAATTTTTAGTTTGACAATAAATCCAAATATTCGACAACTAAATTCTGAATTCAGAGTACCTATGGATGGTATTTAAATGACGGAAACCTAAGAGGTAATGTAGACAGTCTTAAGGACTTAACTTTACAAACCACTTTATCATTAAAATTACTCAAATAAATTATCTTCGCTTTTTGGGGTCCCTAATTTTTGACGAATCATTAATTCAAGTTCATTGAGGAGAAAACACAAAAGTTTAATGAAAAGTCTTTTCAAAACTGACATTTACTCGGCCTTTACACTTACTTGATACTGTTCAGTCCTGTTGCTTTGGACCAAAATGAACATAAATAGCCTTCGCTCTTCCCATCTATGGAAGCATCCACAACTTTTAGAAAAGTAAACTTATTACTAACACTATTAGTAACACACTAACTTCGATCCTAAATGTGGCCCTGGATGATCGTCGAGCGTGGCAGCAAGCCACACTTCTCATTCGCCTGGGTGGTCTCAGTTTCCGCAAAATTTCAAACATGTTTACTGGCCTTCATCTTCTCAGTCCACAGTAGGTACTGATAAATTAACCAGGAACATTTTATCTTCCTCATTGGTAAATTTTGAGGTACCGTGTTTGACCAATACGTTGAACGTTTGGAAAATGGCTTGTCCCAATACGGATTTGCCTGACAAGCCGTCCTTCCGGAGACGGTGGAATATGCCGCTATATACCGTGTTATACGGATTACCTTAGTAAACTCGTCACTTAACACTGTTGAGCGTGCCCGTCTGCTGGCTGTGGAATAATGGGAGTCAGGCTTGTGACTTTATGCGCTTCCGTCATTCACCATAGCCACTATGGTCATCTTATGGCTCGCTACGTGTCTCCGCTTGGGCGCACCTTGTTGCTCCGCATCGGTGTCACTGCGGTGAAGCCGTCGACAGTCTTAGACACCATGGCCTGTCCGTCTGCAGGAGCGCAGGTCGCATAGCACGGCACGCCAGCATCAACGATATTATTCGTCGAGCCCTTGTCACCGCGTATCAGCGGTATTAGAACGAAACAGCTTGGTACATGACGATGGGAAGAGATCAGACGGCATGAAGTTGTTGCCTGGAATTTTTGTAGGCCTCTGGTGTGGGACGCAACCTGTCTCGACACCCTTACGCCATCTCATGTTCCAAGCACGGCTGACTGTGCTGGTGCCGCTGCTGCGGCTGCTGAGACCCTCAAGCGCCGTACTACTGTAACCTTGTGGGTAACCACAGTTATGAGCCGTTTGGGGTCGAAATGCTCAGGTCAAGTCAAGTCTCCTTTTTAAGGAAAATTCTCGCCAACTGGTCGACACTTCACGTGATGAGAGGGCTGGCTCGTTCTTTGGCCGAAGAATTAGCATTGCCATTCGACGTACCAATGCAGCAATGCTGCCAGTTTTCTGGGCACATTTCCGGATGACAACGATGCTGACGAGTACTTCGACGCTCAAGTGACCAAAAAACCAAAGATTTTTGTATTTATTTATATGTTTAGTTAGTTAGTCATTTAATACCTAGTGTAAATAGTTATAAGCGTTAAACAAGGTGGAGACGACAAATACTGCAATAAATTAAACTTCGTAAGTATATCTAATGACGTTCCCAATCCGCATAAAAAATTCTACCAAATATTTCTAATACTCTATACAATGATTATCAAAGCTCATATTCGGACCATCACTAGGTACTAGTTTGTTTGAAAAAATCACTGTCTTTTTAATTTCTATGTTAAAATTTATCTGATAAGTACCTACTTAGTTTGAAAAAGACTCCTTTGTACCAGTATTGCCCATGTTTACAATTATTGTCCTCTCCACGTTGTATGTTTGTGTATAAAATAAGATGTTTGGCACATTTAACAGATAAATGACGGGAGTAAAAGCAGTACAATTCCAGTCCTTTTACAGTATTCTACCTCTGATTTTGCATACTGTCATAATTTTATTTAAGTACAATTTATTTAAAATAGGTAGGTACGTCAACAGTATTATACAAGCTACCCGAAACTGTTAAATTATCCTAATCAACTTTGAACCTTATACGTTAGCGATAAAGTTGAAAATCTATTAAAGAAATTTGACAGCTTGTAGTAGCTTGATGTGCTGGCGTCAGTACCTCAAATCTTGATACCTGCAGTTAAACTATAACTACTTACATCTTATATTAATTAATATCCTTTAGATAAGACAAAAATTTACTGACACAAATATCAATAATACAAAATAATCTCTTAAATTTTTGACCCCTCCGCGCCTCGGAAAGCACGCTAATCCGTTGGTCCCGGCTGTTATTCGTGGATCTTTGACAGTCGTTACGAGTAGTCAGAAGCCCGAAAGTCTGACAACCAGCCTTACCAAAAGGGGTATCGTACAACCCAGTGTTGTGGGGGTCAGATAGGCAGTTGCTCCATGTAAAATACTGATATCCAGCATCTGGTTAGTCTGGAAGCCGACCCCTACATAGTTGGGAAAAGGCTAGGCAGATGTTGATGTTGATCTTTTGACCATATAAATGTCCGTATAAATGTCTGCGCAAGAGAGTTTAAAATTTCAGCAGGTATCCAAAGAACTCATCCAGATCAGGTTTTATATCTATTGAGAAGAGTTCATTGTGTTCAATACACACGCACACCCTAGATACTGGCGAGTGTCTCCTAATGTTACTTCGACAGGTGGGCGGTTGAAAGAAGTGGTGGCAGTGGGCGGTTGAAAGAGGTGGTGTCAGTGGGCGGAAAAAAAAAGTCTGGATATTGGCTGTCTGGAAAGATTATATGTGTCGTTAGATTTCAAATTAAAGTAAGTCCAAAATGATTTAATTAATAAAAAGCGGTTTTTTATTCTGTTCGAGTAAGGCTTTTTATTATCTCACTAGCTGCTGCCCGCGACGTCGTCTGCGTGAAGGCTCTACAGCACCAAAAATACCTAAGATGCCAGTGTCGCTATAGCATTATAAAGTAAACAACTTTTAAAATAGCATTAAAATATAATTTTTTTTTTGCAAGCGAAGCAAGTGAAGAGAGTTATATGGCAATCCTGCTGAGTTCAGTCATAAGAGGTGACTGAAGGAAATAGAGGAAATAATGCAGGAATACATTCCAGGACACAAAAGAGTAAAAATACGTTCAAAGGTATCATATATACCTTACAACACTTCCCTATAAACTACGTTGGTAGTTATGCTGCCAGGAGCCAAAATGTGTGATGACGCGGGAGCAAGCGACGACGTACAGTTGCCCGTGTGAGAAGAAACTCGTCCTGACGTCGACACCCACTGCCCTCAGTGTCTGCCCCTGCGACTTATTGATGGTCATCGCAAAGCAAACACTCACGGGGAGCTGTACGCGCTTGAACTGGAACGGGAAGTTATGAGGTATGAGGGGAATGCGTGGTATAAATACTGCCTCGCCGACGCCATAACCCGTAAGAATTTCCGCCTCAATGGTGTGTCTGTGGAGCGAGATGACTTTAAGGCGGGTCCCGTTACACAACTTCGGAGGAGATAGGTTCCGAAGAAGCATAACCGGGACACCGCTTCAGCTTGAATGCGCTGGAAGTCCACTTGCTGACAGGGAGTTCAGAAATTCCACGGGATAATGTGTGGCGTCATCTTGCTTGACAACAGTGTTTATCGAGGTGTAGACCACTTCATTCCCCTCAATTTCCGAGAGAATGCATTCGTTAATTGCTGCAGCCTGATCATTTTTGGGCGTCAAAATGGCCCGCTCACACACCCAAGAATTCTGCTGGTGCGGTATACGACTGAATGTCCCCGTACACACAGCGAATGAGTTCTTCTAAGCTGGAAACCACTCTACCGAGAGACTCTGGAAGCACCACCTGTCTACCTCTCTCTTCTGGTAGAGTGCCTTCGCCAAGACTTAGAAGGACATCGGAGAATTCTTGAGCGCGTGCATTGCCGCCGAGCCGAGCTCTCATATTAATGGTCAAGCGCAGCGTACGAACTCGTGACCACAACGAAGATCGTTTCAACGAAGCATTCACCTCGTCAGCCCTCGATCCTCGGCCATCGTACACTCATCCCATACGATCAGAGAGTAATCCTTGAGCACGTGTCCCTTATCGCTGTTACGTGACACACCACAAACAGGTGTTTTGGCGCTCTCTAAATCGATGGGAATTTTAAACATGGCATGTGCTGTCTTGCAGTCCCGGAAGCAATGTGGCAGCGATTCCCGACGACGCTACAGCAATAGCAATTTTGCCTTGCCTCCTGACCTCTGCAAGTATGCCAGTGGTAACAAATGTTTTTCCTGTACCACCAGGAGCATCCAAGAAAAACATTTTACCCTGGTTTTGCCAAACGCTTTCAAGGACGGTGTCATAAATTTGTTTTTGCTCTGTAGAGAACAAAGCGACATGGTCATTTCGTATGGTGGTCATTTCGCCGTCTCCGACTTCCGACTCGTAGAAAATCTTCAGACAGATGATGGCGATACTTCTCCCACAAAGCTACCGGGTTCGCGACTCCACAAAACACCAAGATGACGGCAAACAGATGACGCATGCGGCTGGGACTGTCACTGACGCTCGCCTCCGCGAGGGTGTCAGCCCAATTTTGGTCACCGTCGAGAAGGTGACGTGCTACGCAGGCTGCGCGGTAAGTGGGAAACTCCACGCCATCAAATGTCCTCAGAAAGGCGAAAGACTTTGCCTCGGACAGTGTGAAGTAACAAACGCAGAAAATCGCATTCGCCATTATTCGGATGCACGGTATAATTTAAGTTTATAATTAGGTATACGACATGAAAATATATTAATTACCAAGCAATAATCACACAGATAAATACCGAACAAAAGTATTAACAGTCAATGTTTATTTTGTACTAACAACATGAAATTGATGAAGAAATGATCATCATCAATGAACATAACTTTTTTGTAATACTTAACACCGCATTTTTTTTAAATTGTCTTCCTCAACTCTGCTCAAGATTTTGAGGGTTTTGTTGGAACTTGAATTTGTCAAAACGAACTATACGATACAACTTTTATGAAGAAAATGCACATTACCATCTATGAATTTTAAGAATAACTAACTACTAACCTCACCAACATGATCAAATTTAAATTATTAATTTCCAAAAAGTGTTGACATGTAACTTGATTTGATTTTTATGAAATCTCATAGATGGCGCTGCTTCAAAATTGTCTTATACTACTAACATTCATTAAACTATGTTTCTCTGCCCAAGTTACTTTAATGGCGTAAAAGTTTTTATAGTGTAAAGCTAGATAATAGCATGACTTACTCAAAAACAACATTTAAATATGCGTCGTTAGATTACACGCTGTCACAGAATGCGTAAGAAAATTAAAGATTCACAGCTCCTCCTCGTAGGTGATAGCGTGATAATATGTAGCCTATATGTTGACCCGACCTCTTAGTAATATTCATGCAAAATTTGAAGTAAATCCATGCAGTACTTTTTGAGTTTAGCCCGGACATATATACAGACAAACAGACAAAAATTCTAAAAACTATATTTTTGGCTTCGATATCGATTGTAGATCACGCCCCAAGCATTTTTTTTATATATTCTATGTACAGTTTTGCCTTTCCTACGATTTTATTATATACGATTTTATTATATGTATATGTGTTTATATTATTTATTTAAACATTATCATTATTTATTTTTTTAAATAACACAGACATAAGTATCAGAATTATTTCGTCATAAAGGCAAGCCTTTACGACGTGATTAAACACATAATAATGTTTTAAAGATAACAATATGATTTCGTTAGTACTATATCGCGCCAATAGATGTCGTTACATGTTTCCACTTATTGCAATAAAAATTGTTATAGAATGCTTTAAATTGATTATATCTTTTGATAGACTGAAGCGATTGCGATGAAACAAAGACTAATCACTGCTCCGAGTTCTAGACTATATTTGAGTATAAATATGAACCATATTGGTTTGGTACTTTTTACGTTGAGCCTGTTCAAAATCTGTCACATCCAAACAGACAAACAGACAAACAGACAAAAACTCCAAAAATTGAAGAAATGGCATCTGTTGGTTATCCTATAACAGCCCAACTATTTTTTTTATTTTTATTTTCAATGTACAGAAACGCCTCGTCTACAGATTTATTATATGTATAGATTTTGAGGGTGGTGTGACTATCAAAAATCGGATTCTCTATCATCCTTTCTATCATTGTTTCTATGAAATGTTTATAGATTACGAGAAAAACTAATTTCTAATTTGGATTTAGGTTTATTTTGTCAAAATGAACCAAGTCCTTCGGACTTAGCTTCATTTGACCTAACAGAATACTGGACTTAGTGCAGTTTGAATTAAAATATGCGACTATCAGCACACAACTGGGCGCCATTTTGAACGATCGCGTCGCTCTGATTGGCTCAATGCGACTTGTTGCGTTTTGATATAACATGTCAAATGGACTTGGTTCAATTTGAAAAAAGGGGTGTGTTTTAAACTTATTTTGCTTGAAAACTACAGGGACTTTGTTCAATTCGGTAAAATATTGTGAAAGATACTTCCCCTGCCTTTTAAATAAGAATAAAAGCTAACTTTATGTCAAAAGTGGACTTGATGCGATTTGAAATCTAACACATATGGGACGGACAACATGACACGTTCAAGCAATTGTTCGCATTCCAATAGTCTATTGACAATTTTATAAAGAAGACCTAAATCATGGACAGTACGACGGTTCCGAAGCGACACGAAACGAAAGAAAGTGAAACTTTGTTCGTATGGACATCTATGGGATATTTCCGGGGGTACGTAAGCAATATGCCTAGTAAACGTACGCTGGATATTCACGAGACGCTGTGGATGTACAGCGTACATTCTTCGACGTCGCATTTCTGTTGATGAAACCCAGCATTTGTGCCGATTTTTTGTACAACTGCGGAGATATGAGAGGTGAATTTTAGTTACACAGTGATCTTTACTGTCGTGGCAATAAGGTTGCTATTGGCATGCCGCCATTGCCACGTCTGTCAAAATCATAGTAACTAAACTTTATTCCCGTTGAAATACAGTATCCAGATCAGGGTACCATAATCCAGAATCATCGCTATAACGTTGATACGTCATCGGACAGAACGCGTCAGCTATTTTCCCATAAAGAGTGCCAGGTGTGACGAGATTGTATTTAGTAAACCTATGCCATACAAAGTAGGTAAATATCAACTGGTCTTTGTCCCAATTGTCCCAGTCTACTACGCGAAAATATTCTTTTCTATCGTGAATCGATATTGGATAGAAGAGCTCCGGGTCGTACACCGCCACATCTGTAATGAGAAGTAAATATTTATTAAAAAGTACTTAGGTACCTACATAATGACAGTACAGTACGCCCGCGCCGCCCTTAATAAGTTCGTCGCACAGATATCAGGAAAACGACACTCATGCCGAAAAATTTGAAAATTTTCTGTCTCTCTCTGTCTGTCTTTTTATTACATAATAAAAAGTTGCATAACGGCAGATCGGCACCGGGTCAGCAGCCTCACCTTTGTCTGATTCTAGGGCATACTATATTAAATAATAATACCTCGGTATTTCATGCAGAGACGTAATGCCTTTGCGCGTACATGCATTTAGCCGGTTTTTTTTTTAATCAATTAAACTTGAAACCAATCACTTTCCATACTTACCGTTACATGTTGTAAGTGCCATGCGTTCCACTTTCTTGCTGGAGCACCAGTATTCCAGCAAGTGTTGTATCACTGATGGACTACCGAAACTCCAGAGATCGTGGTTCCCGCCTATCGCTAATTCTTTCAACAGAATGCTATTGAGAAAGTAAAAACCAAAATCAATTAAAATGGTTTATGAAAATATCAACTGTATATCAACATAAATTAAAGATATTTCTTCAAGACGAAAAAAATTGATAATACCAGATATCCGAGATAATACACAAGACACATCTTAAGGTGAGTATACACTAGAGCATTTTCTCGAGCATTTCCATGTAATGTAACGTTCTTACGAATGGTACAATACAGGCAAAAGCTTAGTTTCCAAAAGCATTTTCATGTAATGTAACGTTCCTGCGAATGCACTACGCTGCGTTTGTCGTAATGCTCACGGCGAGTGAGCATTTACCTGTAACATTTCTCTCAACTTTGCGTTCATTGTTGTTGATTGTGCGTTCTTGATTGGTCGTGCCTTTGTTCTATAAAATAATACTCAAATACGCTCGTTGGTTTTTAAAATCCGGTTGTAACAAAACATGGAACGTCGTGTTCTAAGTGCGGTTAGATAAATTTATAAAACGGTGAATGCTCGATATTCTGTTACAAGTAAATGCTCTAGTCTATATTCACCTTACGGCAAGCCCTCTCAGACAATCAGGGGAGGAAGGCCTTGGAACTTTTGATGCAATAAACTTAGCAATAAACATGTTGTGTATCTAGTTTCATGCTACCCTGAAAACAAAAATGATAAGGTACCTACCCCAAAGCATATTCAGCCAGCTTCCTTCCAGCTTTGTTTTTCGAAAACGCAAACATATCCGAAGACAACGTATGGGGCGATTCTTTTACAGCCCAGTTCTTCCACAAATTAAGCTTCCGAGCTACAATCACGTCCAAACTCAAATATATCCCACTATACTTGTATAAAGTCAAGAATTTCATTATATTCGAGATATGTATGTCAAGGTCAACACTGCGCATGTGTGCAACCATTTGTGCAATAGGCGTTCCATTCGCATAATTTTCAATAAGAACTCTTACAAGTTTCACATTCTGATAATTGTCTAAAAGGGTACTAACACAACCATTTGTTAAAGTTTCTTCTGACACTGCTGATGTGAAGAACACGTTGATTTGGTGGTTTGGATGTGCTTTTGCAGCTGATTCCACAACACACGCTTGTCGAGATGTCAAATCACCCTTACATGAAGTTTCATGAAAGAATATAGAGTTCTCAGGCATAGTGACATTACTGCCAAGCAATTCAAGAGCGTCGCCTTTTCTGGACATGTGACATGTCTCATGTGCTACGTTCCAATGCCATTCCGCGACTCTTCTGGCGTCTGATTCGTCGCCGTCGGTCCCAAAGGTGCTACGAAAATACCTTATTTCTACAGTCATCAATAAAGTTACTAAAATAATTGCATAAAAAAATGCAAGGCCAACTCTCAATCGAGTAATTCTTAAATCAAAAATATATAAAATCATTTTACAAAATACTAGTGTAGTTTTCAGATGTACTTAAACAGTAGAAGCTATCTTTGCAATTTAGCAGGCTCGCCAATATTGTCGAGATATTAAATAATTTATAGCGCATTAAAATTCTCATTACATCTTGTGCTCAAATCTGTAATGTTAACCTGCAATAAATTGTTCATTAATTTTAATCGATTTGTGGAACCGTGCTGTTCTGAAGTATTGGTTTAAAATCTACTTTCTTCCTCATTTGAAAACCAAGCAATATTTATATTTTTATTACAAATACTGGTAAAAAAGTTATACTTCCGGACATTACCCGGTTGTTATTTCTACTTTATCTGATAGAACGTTTTGTAATGTCTTTAATAATATCAAAATTAGGTGCCGAAAGCTGCCGAACGTACTTTTTTATTGATTTTTCAAAAAATTATGGATTGTACAAAATAAACTTTGTATTGCAGCCATGGTACTAAACTTTGCATTTTGAAGCCAGCAGGTACTTCTGGCGTGAAAATTTTAAGTCGGGTAGCCATATTTCTCATGACTGAGGACATCAAAAGGTTCGCCACAGTTTTGGAGGTCATATAAAGTGGGCAAAAAATTTAATTGAATAAATTTGAAACTTATTGCAATGAAACAGCAAGACTGTACGTAGAACTTTATCTCTGGTTCCCAATAACCCCCACTGTGTACAGAATATTGATTCACGGCCCCATTGTAATAAAGCTTGCCTTATTGCCATTAGGATGTTTGTCAGAAGAAGCATCAGAGGCCTGAAATAAACATTTCCGGCAATATAGACAGAGCTTCTCCAGGAAAATTTCTAGGGAACAATGCAATTTGGACATTTTGAATCGATTGCTCCTAACTTCTGACCCATACATTAGTAGTATCAGACCCAGGACACGCAAAGCAGCCATGATTTCAACCAAGAAGCTAGAAAAGTAATGGTTCCGCCTGAAATAGCCATTTACTGCGATGACGACAACGACAACGAAGAAACTTCTGATACAAAAGATGATTCTTCAGAGGAAGAAGGGTAGGAGTTGTTTTCAGAGTGATTTTTGTAAATAATATATTTTGTAGGTAAATATTATTCTTTTGTAAGTAGGTAAGTAATTATATATTTTTTAATTTTTTTTTAAATAAAATGTCATGAAATGCCCAAATTGTATCTAAAATACCCCAAAATAACGTATTTTGGTCAAATCGATACATCCAAGTGACAATAACACAAAAATAAAAATAAAAAGTTTTGGCCAGCTTTTTGGGTCAAATACCCCCGGACCCCATCAATCAGTGTCGACAATACTATACACAGTAGAACATAGTAGTATATATTATAAGTACCAATAATTATAAACTTTGTACTTCTCTTTATGAAATACAGACTTATTTTTGCGGTCGGTATATTATACAGGGTGATTGGAAGATGGGTGCAAAGCTTTAAGGCGAAGATAGTACAGACAATTTAGAACCATTTAAGCCATGGTTGTCTTAGACGAAGTCTTACTACTTTTTTTTTACCAATTTCTTAAGATTTTTTTCGAAAATTCCCAAAGTTTTAAATAAACTACTTATTTATGGCCAAATTGAATGATAAACGAATTCATTTTTATTGTATTTAATTAAAGTAATGTGTAAGCAATCTAGCAAAACATGTTTTAGGCCTCTGTGTCGTTAGACATTTTTTTTACAGACATTTAAAGTTCTTATAACATTTTAAAATTCATAAATATTTTTTGTAAACCTTATTTTAAAAAAAACGGAGCGTGCTTTTTTTGTTCAAACCTTTTTGAAAACATGCTTGATAATCGCTTTTTCTATTGTGGTAATATTTACGCGGATATCTTACAAATTATTGAAATTAGGACCTAAAAACCAATTTGAGGGAGAAATTTTAAATTTTTGGCAGACTAAATAAAACAACATTTGAATTTAATTTATTTATGTTTCATGTTCAAAATGTTGTCCGTGATTTCTAATACAAGCACGGCTCCGTCTTCTTACTTCTGTTGTTGTTATTTCGCCTCAAGGAGATGTCAGCACCAACTGACGGGGTCCGCTAGGGTCGCGGGTTGTTCGAAAGAGATACCGTGGCCCCTGGCACAGGCAAGTGAAGGAACACGGGTGGGTTTTAGTCAGTAAGAGTCTGACACTCCCTTCTGCTCCGCCCAGAGTCATTTGATGATGTCCCACCCAAAAAAAAAAAGGGATGGGTCCATCTCTGCCAATCCAGCTGTCAGGAAAACAATTATTTAAGTGTTCCCTTACATTTAACATCCGATGCGTTGGACAGCCGTCTTGCTGAAATATGACTGTACTGTCTCTTGCGAATATCGGGACACCGGTTTCCTCTATCAGCTCTGGTAAATCCACTTGTAGAAAGTGCAAATCATTTTCACCATTGAAAGTCTCCGGTAAGAAGTGGGGCCCAAACAACGTCCTGCAAATTCCTCCAGCCCAAACATTGACAGAGAATTTCCTCTGAAACGACACCTGCTTCTTAAAATGTGGATTGTTGTCTTTGGCGGCCCATTCATGAAGGTTATGAAAGTTTGTAATGCCCTCCCTAGAAAATTTGAATTTTAAATCAATCTTGTGGACGGATGAAAGCAAATTTTCTAGGGAGGGCATTACAAACTTTCATAACCCACACAACACATGGGGAACACTTAAATAATTGCTTTCCTGACAGCTGGATTGGCAGAGATGGACCCATCCCTTGGCCCGCTCGCTCACCAGATCTGACCCTGCTGGATTTTTTCGTGTGGGGCCGGGCCAAGGAGCTGGTGTATACGAATGTTGAAATAAACACGAGAGAAGAACTGACAGAGAGAATGAATTCAGAGTTTGAAACAATGAAGCTGGAGATATGATGTTGAAAATAACAACAACAGAAGTGAGAAGACGGAGCCGTGCTTGTATTAGGAATCACGGACAACATTTTGACCATGAAACATAAATAAATTTAATTCAAATGTTGTTTTATTTAGACTGCCTAAAATTTAAAATTTCTCCCTTAAATTGGTTTTTAGCTCCTAATTTCAATAATTTGTAAGATATCTGTGTAAATGTTACCTCAAAAGAAAGAGCGATTATCAAGCATGTTTTCAAAAAGGTTTGAACAAAAAAAGCACGCTCCGTTATTTTTAAAATAAGGTTTACAAAAAGTATTTATGAATTTTAAAATTTGTTATGAACTTTAAATATCTGTAAAAAAAATGTCTAACGACACAGAGACCTAAAACATGTTTTGCTAGACTGCTTACACATTACTTTAATTAAATACCATAAAAATGAATTCGTTTATCATTCAATTTGGCCATAAATAAATAGTTTAGTTAAAACTTTTGGAATTTTTGAAAAAAATCTTAAGAAATTGGTAAAAAAAAAGTAGTAAGACTTCGTCTAAGACAACCATGGCTTAAATGGTTCTAAATTGTCTGTACTATCTTCGCCTTAAAGCTTTGCACCCATCTTCCAATCACCCTGTATAATAATATAAACTTAGTGCCGACCTACCTCTTCACATTACGGAACCCTTCACTGGTGTTTGGGCATGGGCAAACATTCAATAGGCCGACTGGTTAAATATTGGTTTTTAATGTTCGTTTGGTTTTGTTTCTCAATTATTGGCAGACAAATCGCTTATAACTTGGGAAGCATACGGAAAATATAGACCATATTATAATCGTTAGTATTCTATAAAAACACAGATGGGCACACAACACTGCCTAAATAGTGTGCGTTTAGAAGTGATTGTAACAATCTGTATCAAAATATCATGTTACAATTAAAAAGCGTTTGTTATAGATTGTATATCTGATTTTGATAATGTGTCGTTAAAATGTTTCTGTTTTAGCCTTCTCGAGTCATTGATATTGTAGGAGAAGTTCAAATATGTACTCGTTAAAACCAACAAAAAAAAAATTTTTCTTATTAAAAAAACATGTGATCATATTTATAATTTGTATAGCTTTCAGTGGCGTTACTATTTACTATATCAACGCGCAAAATGTGCCAATCTTACCAACTTTTATCACGGAAATTGACACCGTAGAGAATAATATTTCGTGTCATTACGAAGATGAGAACGATATACTGCCGTCAGCTGAAGACAGGAACTTCTTGCCGAGACCCAACTCAATATTCTTTCACGAGACATCATGTCGCGGAGACCTAAACCCCCGTCAGGCATGTGGCATCGAGTCTGCGTCGAGAGCCCACCCAGAGCGACAAGTTTATGTGATGTTCAGTGGACCCGTCAGCGACGTCGTGTATCAAAGAAGTTGTATTGCTGAATTACGGAGTCTCCCAAACGTCAGGTTCGCTAGGGTTCACATAACTGATTACGCTAAAAACACTCCTTTGGAAGCTATGGTGGCAAGCGAACCTTTTACTAAAAGCAAGTGGCGGGTGGAACATACTTCTGATGTCCTACGATATTTAACTTTGTACAAGTGGGGAGGGGTTTATCTGGACACGGATATGCTGGTCGTCAAGTCTCTGACGCCTTTGGGACACAACTGGGTAGCGAGGGAAGCAAACGACTTGGTGAATGCCGCAGCCATAGCTATTTCTATGGATCCCCTAGGCAGAAAACTTGCCGAGGCCGTCATCAAGTACGTACTTAACGAGAAGCTATTTCCGTCAGAATTTCTTTATTTTAGACTTTATTTGTATTGTTTTACCGAAAATCAAAGAGTTTTGATTCCCGTACACTCGTAGTATTGCAAGAGATTTTCACTTTCACGCAAGAACCTTTTCGCGCAAATAACCGTTCGCGCTTATGACAATTTGTCAAAATGAACTGCCTCGTTGGTCTAGCGGTCGCAAGCTCTACTGCCAAGCATGAGGTTCTGGGTTCGATTTCCAGGTCAGGCAAAGTGTTATTGAGTTTTTCCATCAGGAAGGAATTTCTCAGTAGCAGCCCGAAGTCTGGAATCTGGCTCCCTGTCCCTATATCGTCATCATTGTGATGTAATAGGGGGCGAGTCTATTGCCATCAACCAGGCACCCTATCACATGGCGACTTGTGTGTGAACACCTCTGCTCAACCCTCCGGGGCTAAAGGCGTGATGTTATGTGTAATTGGGCGTTATCATTGCGTATCGAATTTTAGAAATAAGCTTAGTTATCACACGCACACAACGATCGTTATCGAGCGATACAATGGTCGCTGAACCACATGATCACATTGCATACCTCCCACATACTAAAGCGGTGTCCACATTATATTAAGACTTTTTAAACCCTTGATCGCGACGAGTACGCGTACATTCGTTTTATATCTCTTTTTTTTTTCTTTATTTTAAGGGCTTTATCGCTGGGCGATAACGTCACCCTGTAAAATCAACACAATCAACTAATCCTAAATACAGATAGCACTACACTTACTTTAAAACAAAGAATGCTAGTTTGTACAGTATCCTAGCTTGTTCCGATAAAGGACATGCCAGGATAGCATTACACTCTCCAATATCATACACATTTATAGGTCCCAGCAAATTAAATCTTAAAGTCCCATTCCGCACACACTCCATCAAAACATGTTGCACATCTTCGACTACTCCACATTCTTCACAGTTGGGTGATGTTACCTTTTTCATCAGAAAACCGAACTTCCTTGATGGAATGTGACCGGAACGAAGTCTTAGTGCCATAACTAAATCCCTTCTGCTAAGCATATTTCGATCAGTCCAATTATACACTGGAAGCTGTGGTTGGATGGTCTTGTACCAAATTCCCTTTTCTGTTGACCTCTGATTAAAGTATTCACTCCACATGTCTGTACACTGCTGTTTTATTGATCTTATACATATAGTCTGTATATAAAGGAGGAACATTTACAGAAATTCCATCTGACACGGCTTGGTTGGCCAAAAGATCTACTTTTTCGTTATCCTGAATCTGTACGTGAGACGGGATCCACTGTAAAACTACCGTAATTAATTTTTGCTCAAGTTTTAATATAGACTCCAAAATCGTGTAGGCTATCGGTACTCCTCGCACGGACGAAGTGCACCGAGCCAAGTGTTGCAGCGAACTCTTCGAGTCTGTTAGAATGACAAACTTATCGTGACTAATTGAGTTAATATAAGAAAGAGCTTCTGCTATTGCAATTAACTCGACATGCATAATGGAGATATCAGAGTCTATAGCAAGTTTGACATTTGTATTAAATTGTGGATCCCAAACCGCCGCGCCATTACCAGCACTACTCTTAGAACCATCTGTGTATCTTATGGAAATCACCATACTCCTCTACTTTATATCTCTTATTAACGATATTTGCGATGCAGTTGGGCGATTCTCCTTCACAAGTGTAAACCCGCGGTCCCATAGCCCGCTACCTGACAGGCACCGCCAGGCGTTGCTACGCCTGTCGAGTGTCGAGGCCTATCGCGGCCCGTTCCCAAACCTTTGTTATTGTCAGATAATTAATAAATACCCTCTCCGAGAATCTAACAATGACTTTAATCCATCTGGCATGTTCCACGCGAAATACTGTGCGTCGCATTGTACGCAGTGGGTATTGTCACAAATGTGGACGCAGCATAACGTTGAATGTGTCAATTCAAAACACCAATAACTAAACAGTGTTGATACAGATAATAAGTAGAATAAAATTATCAACTTGTACAGATACTTATATGTTTGCTCAAAAGATATATTAGTAATTCCTTGTTCAACTAAATTAAATGAAGATTAATGAATTGACGAATAATGCTCGGTTTCTATTAACAAAAACAAATCGCTTTGCTTACAAATGGTAGCTTTTATTTCCAAACTGGGCATATCAATAGATTCGTAGGTAAGCTAATTTTACCTGTGATGGCTATTCCATATGGGAGGGTCTGATATGCCAGCTTTAGGTCTTTACTTAATTATTGGTAAAGATAGGTACAATTCTTAATTTTAACCAATACCTAACGGTCCGTAAAATATTGGAATCGCCATTATTTTGTCTTTCCGATCAATATGTCATGTTTTCTTGATTTCCAGTGAAGTTAGAACAACGTATAGACCTGATATTTGGATACACAACGGACCTGGCGCCATAACGAGAGTACTTCACAAAATGTGCAACACATCCAATCCGGTAGATTGGTCAAATCACACTTGTCAAGGTTTGTACTAATTACTATCAACATAATTTATTTATTAAAACTTTATGCACAAGTAAAAGAAATACTGTCAAAGGCGACTTAATGCCTGAGGCATTTTCTACCAGCCTGAGGCATTTTCTGGCAGGTGCAACAAAATGGATAAATAGCTAGGAAACGACTATAAAATACAAGAATAAATACTAATACATAGATAGATACATACATACATATTATAAACAAAATCTTTGAGGGGAAACAAATTATCGGTAAAGGAGAAAACGAATCCAGCAAATCAGCGCTGAGATGTTATAATTATATGACGCCCAAATTGCCCTATGGTGTATCTGTATACAGACATGAGCCTCTTGCAGTGAACCAGACTAACCCAGACCGGCTACTACTAAGAATTTTCTAGACAAAAAACCCTATTACATTATCATCTCATATGTATAGGTACGAATACTAGGTATAGGTACTAATAATAAAACTTTTTTTTTTTGTTTCAACGCGCTTATCTTTGAACAACTAGGTACTTAGACGGATATGAAAAAATATTTTTTCATTTGATAGCCCAATTCTTATAGGAAGATTAGGTTGAAGGCTATTGAACATCACACTACGACCCTTAAGAGCCGAGCAAAAACAAAACAAGTCAGAAAGAACGCTAAGCGAAAACGAGGTAAGTAATAGGGCGAGCGGGCCATGGGATGCGATCATGCGACGCGGTGGGTCGGGGGCCGAAATATCACGCGGACGAAGTCGCGGGCAGAAGCTAGTTATCGATAAGGCTCAATCAATCCATCTGCCCAGCCTTTTCCCAACCATGATGGGGTCGCCTTCCAGTCTAACTGGATGCAGCTGAAGTTATCGATAATGGTAAAACACATTAGAAGAACTTGTAAAGGACGACGATACAGCAGATCACAATACGTCCGGCGGCACGACCTATGCGCGATTCGCGTAACATAAGTTTAAAAATATATACCTTAAGGGGGAAGCGCCAGGATAGTATTATTATAAATCATTTATACAACCCTCTAAGTTCATAATTATATTCCTATTGATTAATGTTTCATGAAATTGTCTACCTGACACTGACCTTGTGAATTGCAAAAAACGTAAGAAAATTTTAATTTTCGGGCTACCCAGAGCATCCCCCTAAACACAAGCTGCTACAGAGCATAGAACCATAATCATTTTCAGAGCAGGAGATGTGCAAAGCAGGTCGAGGTGAGAACAAATAGTTGAAGCGGACATGGTAAAAAATGGCATGACACTTCAGGATTTTTCTAAAATATGATATAACTTCTTTATGATTATGAGCGAATGGTAACTGCTACGTCAATCCACAAGTTGATTATAATAGAATAGACCTATTTACAACGGCCGGTGGCACGGTTCCACCGGTGGTAAGGACCAGTTTTTAACCCCCGACAAAAATAGAGGGGTTTTATAAGTTTTTGTTAAAAGAAAGACCGGTGATGAAGAATTTTTTCAACAGTAGACCCAAGGTTAGGAAAACCTGACTACGTATAGTTTACACAGTTTTGTTTACTGATCAATTGGAACTACTTTTTTAAGGTACCTTCTCAATGAGCTAAAATATTTATTATTTTCAGGACTCGACGTGCATGGCCCAGAGTATTTCTACCCGCTACATTATTCCCGAAACGCCGAATACTTTAAACCTGGAGAACTGAAGAACGTTGAAAACGCATACACTCACCATTTTTGGAACAAATTGACCCATGATAAAAAAATAGAGAAGGATTCACCATATCAAAATATGGCTCAAAAGTTTTGCCCAACGATATACAAGATGCATGGAGAAGAATTTGGGTCTTAACAAGGTCAAAACTTAGACTATGCAGAACCCTTTATTGTTCTGTCTACTATAGCTTAAAAATATAGATTAAATAATTTAATTAATAACGCGAAGAATAAGTGACTATCGGCTTGGCGATGGGTCTTTTTATTCCTAAGTAATTAATATGAATGTCTAAGCATGGTCTAAGCCAAATTATAGGTCAATTCTAATTTGAAGTATTCAAATGCTTGATTGAGTGGTTTGGTTCGGAAGTAAGTTTAAAATTAAAAAAAAAACATAATAAATAAAATATGTACTTACGCACGGCGACCTAACAAGCTATTTTCAGTATCAGCTGACTTCTCATTGTACAAAAAGTAACAAACACACACAAACTGGAAATGTATAACTAGCTTGATATGTTGCCATGTGTATCTAAGTAAGAAGGCCAGAAGCGGCAATACGAACTCCAGAACAAAAAAATGTGGGGCGCACGGGCAGTTCGACAGGAACCAAGTCAGAACACTCATGTTGCTGGAGCTCGTAGTTGTTGATGGTGGTCTGGGGCTTGATTCTGCTTTTGTTCAAAAACTATGCAATCTTTGTATACCAACATGGGAACGGTAACCGGTCCTTGCGTGCGGCAACGCGCGATTTTTGATGGGAAACGTGCCTATTCCGGTTCCTGATGTATCTTGTTTGTAGTCGCCAATCCATCTTGAATAAGCATACTATATACTACTGATCAACTCTCGCCAATGTCTTCTCTCACTCTTGATGAGAAGAGGCCTTTGCCCTGCAGTGGGACAATAATAGGCTGGTATTATTTAATTTCAGCACAATTTCAGGCAGATATTGGATCACAGGGCCGTCTTTCCTATTGGGCACTTTCAGGGCAAGCACTCAGGACCCCGCGATCCATTGTGGCCCCCTAGTTCTTGCCAACGTCGTAGCTCGGGGATGTCAAAATAAAACCTAACTGGTCCCAGGCGGGGCCAAAATTTATGTCCTACACCACACAATTCTCACCTTTGAAAACTTCATGAAAATCAATTTTGAGAACGCCAAAAAATAGTCATAAATAGTCACAAAATTAAAAAAATAATCGCACTATGATTCCGAAGTTATAGCTATAGGTTGATGAGGATAGTGTGGTGACGGTCTCCACACAATCCTCATCTCTAGTGCAACCAAACGGCTGGGAGTATTGACTTGGTTTCAATTCCAAAAAATAGTCAAGAAATAGTAACGCTATGCCAAATGCCAAATCTCGAAAATAGTCATTACGTGTTCCAGAAATATAAAGGTGCCTTGGTGAGGATTACGTGGTGAGCCTTTCTCGCCACAATCCTCACTCGATTACCGCGGAACGCTGACGTTTTTTAATTTGAATTTTGGTGTCAAAAAATTGTCAAGGAATAGTCTTCTCCAACCATGATAATTACTATGTAGAAGAACTGTGTTAAATTTCCACGTGAACTTCTACATGACATACATTTTGTTTTGGTACAGTTGCGAACACTAAAACTACAAATCTATTACTAATATAATATAATAATATTTGTACGTACCTACATTACTTTAAAACGGTATTAAAATATTGTAGTTACTTACGTATTATGTTTTTCCTGTCAGTTTAATAAATACCTATGTTTCCTGCTATTTCATTTCTAGACATTTCCTTCCGGTTGGCTTTATGAATTAAAGTATACCTAAAAGACTTTCAGATTCATTTTATTGTAGTGTGAGTAACATATGTATTTTACTAAAATACCTACTTTGCAGAACGACCGACCTATTAGTTTAATTAATTTTACTTTGGGTGGTTAGGAAACCCAATATTATGCAATTTTGAAATAATGGTCACGCAGATGTTAAAGTCCCACGGTGCTCAGAATGTTGGACAACACAGGGTATTTGTTTATTGGTTTTCCCAAAACTGAAATTATGATTAAGTATGTATTTGGACTACATACATCATACTATCCTACTAACATTATAAATCGAGGAAGAAAAAGAAAGAGTGTTTTTGTATGTTTGTTAGTTCTTCACGCACAAACGGCTGGGCAATTTTGATGTTTACAGTAATATAGATTATACATCAGAATAACACATAGGATACTTTTTTATCCCGATATTCTCACGGGATCGACGCTTATGCGGGTGAAACCGCGGGGCGTAGCTAGTAATATTATAAATGCAAAAGTTTGTAAGGATGGACAAGTGGATGTTTGTTACTCGTTCACGCAAAAACTACTGAACGGATTTTGATGAAACTTTACAGTAATATAGCATAAACCTACGTCAGGATAACTCACTTTATTTCACGTTTTAACACTAAAAGGTATGAAATCTATAAAAGAAAATCTGACTGACTGACTCCTAACGGGAAATCTACCCCTAACGGCGTGAAGAGCGATAGTCAATTACATAGGACAGTGTTTTATTACGTGGCTTGGTTGGAAAATTGGTATAAATAGGTAATCTTTAAGTTATAGTAACATCCCAGACAATTTTTCAAAACCACCCCTATGGGTATAAAAAGAGGGGATACGGTTTATATGAAAAATCTTATTCATTTGGTTAATAAACTTGAAACTTGGCAATATTTGGCTCAGTAAATTATAAAGAATGTCACTTTTAGTTTAAAAATAACCCCTCACAGAGGATTTAGGGGGTGACAAAGTTAATAGGTTAGAAAAATATGTAACCCGCTGTCGGATTAACTCGAATCGAAACTCGGTACTACTAAAATAAAAAGTAGGGTTTGTGGGTACCAGAACCAGACCCCAGACTGGTTTGTGGAAAATATACACGTGGTCGGGCTGCAACTTATACGTTGCAGCCCGACCACGTGTAGGTATATTTTCTGGTAGGATGCTCAGAATGTTCTAAAATATAAACCAAAATTTTCCTTTTGCGTTCTTTATTTTTTTCAATAAAATATACCAAGAGAAACACTTACATAAACAAAAAACTGGCCAAGTGCGAGTCGGACTCGCACACAAAGGGTTCCGTGCCACAAGGCAAAAACCCCGAAAAAAACACGTTTGTTGTATGGGAGCCCCCCTTATACATTTATTTTATTTTGTTTTTAGTATTTCTTGTTATAGCGGCAACAGAAATACTAACATCATCTGTGAAAATTTCAACTGTCTAGCTATCACGGTTCATGAGATACAGCCTGGTGACAGGCGGACAGACGGACAGTGGAGTCTTAGTAATAGGGTCCCGTTTTTACCCTTTGGGTACGGAACCCTATAAATGATTTCAATTAGGAATTTGCACTAAGCGCCTGTAGGACTAAAATAGCACATCTGCTTATTTGTACAAAGTTGCTAACGCATATCTTTAGGAGTAATTCTCTAGGAAAAACAGACAATATTGTGTGATGAAAACAACATTTTGTTTGTAAAACGTGTAACATACAGACAGACAGACAGTTACTTTCGAATTTATAATAATATTAGTATGGATAACCTAAGTACCGACCGTACCTCTTCACACTACGGAACCCTTCACTGGTGTTTGGGCATGGGCAAACACTCAATAGGCCAACTGGTTAAATATTGGTTTTTAATGTTCATTTTGGTATTGTTTCTCAATTATTCGCAGAAAAATATAGCCCATATTATAATCATTAGTATTCTGTAAAACACAGATGGGCACACAACATTGCCTAAATAGTGTGCGTTTAGAAGTGATTGTAACAATCTGATCGAAATATCATGTTAAAAATTAAAAAGCCTTCGTTTTAAATTGTATATCTGATTTATATAATGTGTCGTTAAAAAGTTTCTGTTTTCGCCTTCTCGAGTCATTGATATCGTAGGAGAAGTTCAAATAATTATGTACTCGTTAAAAACAACAAAGAAACATTTTTTCGTATCAAAAAAACATGTGATCATATTTATAACATGTATAGCTTTCAGTGGTCTTACTATTTACTATATCAACTCGCAAAATGTGTCAATCTTACCACCACCACAACCACCACCACCACCACCACCACCTTTTATCACTGAAATTGACACCCCCGAGAACAATATTTCGTGTCATTACGTAGATGAGAATGATACACTGCCATCAGCTGAAGACAGGACGTTCTTGCCGAGACCAAACTCAATATTCTTTCACGAAACATCATGCCGCGGAGATCTAAACCCTCGTCAGGCATGTGCCATCGAGTCTGCGTCGAGAGCCCACCCAAGGCGATACGTGTATGTGATGTTCAGTGGACCCGTCAGCGACGTCGTGTATCAAAGGAGTTGCACTGCTGAATTACGGCACCTCCCAAACGTCAGATTCGCTAGGGTTCACATAACTGATTACGCTAAAAACACTCCTTTGGAAGCTATGGTGGCAAGTGAACCTTTTAGTAAAAGCAAGTGGCGGGTGGAACATACTTCTGATGTCCTAAGATGTTTAACTTTGTACAAGTGGGGAGGGGTTTATCTGGACACGGATATGCTAGTCGTCAAGTCTCTGACACCTTTGGGACACAACTGGGTAACGAGGGAAGACGACGAGTTGGTGAATGACGCAGCCATCGCTATTTCTATGGATCGCATAGGCAGAAAACTTGCCAAGGCTCTCATCAAGTACGTACATATCGTAATGCCATTTCCGTCAGAATTTCTTTACTTTAGATGTTATCTGTATAGTTTTACCGAAAATCAAAGAGTTTTAATTCCCGTACACCTATTTAGTCGTAGCATTGCAAAAGGTGTTCACTTTCACGCAAGAACCTTTTCGCGCAAATAACCGTTCGCGCTTATTACAATTTGTCAAAATGAACTGCCTCGTTGGTTTAGCGGTCGCAAGCTCTACTGCCAAGCATGAGGTTCTGGGTTCGATTTCCAGGTCAGGCAAAGTGTTATTGAGTTTTTCCATCAGGAATTTCTCAGTAGCAGCCCGAAGTCTGGAATCTGGCTCCCTATTATATCGTCATCATTGTGATGTAATAGGTAATAGGTACAACGGGCTGGTATCCGCAACTCCACGTCAATGCGCGTATTTTGCGTACGGTGTGATGTAATAATGTAGATAATAATAATGTGAGTCTATTGCCATCAACCGGGCACCCTATTACATGGCGACTTGTGTGTGAACACCTCTGCTCAACCCTCCGGGGCTAAAGGCGTGATGTTATGTGTAATTGGGCGTTATCATTGCGTATCGAATTTTAGAAATAAGCTTGGCTGTGACACGCACACAACTATCGTTATCGAGCGATACAATGGCCGCTGAACCACATGATCACATTGCATACCTTACCACATACTAAAGCGGTGTCCACATTATTTTATGACTTTTTAAACCCTTGATCGCGACGAGTACGCGTACATCCGTTCTATATCTCGTATTAACGATATTTGCGATGCAGTTGGGCGATTCTCCTTCACAAGTGTAAAGCCCGGTTTCCACCGCGAGCGGAACGGACCCATTAATGACTTCGTTAAACTCGCAAACGCAACTGCATACTTGTATTTCCTCCAACGGTGGAAATACAAGCATGCAGTTAACTGTTAACAGTCACAGCGGTGGAAACCAGGCTTGAACCCGCGATCCCAAAGCCCGCTACCTGACAGGCCCCGCCAGGCGTTGCTACGCCTGTCGAGTGTCGAGGCCTATCGCGGCCCGTTCCCAAATCTTTGTTATTGTCAGATAATTAATTTTAGTCTTACTTAGCAGACTTTAGTCCATCTGGCATGTTCCACGCGAAATACTGTGCGTCGCATTGTACGCAGTGGGTATTGTCACAAATGTGGACGCAGCATAACGTTGAATGTGTCAATTCAAAACACCAAATTTAACTAAACAGTGTTGATACAGATAATAGAATAAAATTATCAACTTGTACAAATACTTAGTTTGCTCAGATATTAGTAATTCCTTTGTTCAACAAAATTAAATGAAGATATAACTGAATTGACAATGAATGCTCGGTTTCTTCGCGCCTCAAAAACAAATCGTTTTGCTTACAAATGGTAGCTTTTTATTTCCAAACCATGTCAATTGATTCGTAGGTAAGCTAAATTTTACCTACAGTGATATCTACTGCATATGGGAGGGTCTGATATGTGTAGCTTTATGTCTTTACTTAATTATTGGTAAAGATACAAGTCTTACCAATAACGGTCCGTATATACACACATCAAAAGTGTCTAGGGATCAACATATATTTTTGCAATAACTTTTCTCCTGATTGATATTAATTAAAATTTTCTTTAAGGATTCATCAAATAAAGTGTTTTCGTTTGTCACAGTAACGATAAACCAAGTCACCTTTGCATTAATAAAGAAATTTGCCATTTTCCTAATAAAGGGATTTTTGACATTTGAACCACTAACACAAAAGTTCGAAAAAAATACTGAAATAACGGTTTTCTTTAAAATTTTATTGGGTAACTTAAACAATTAATAATCCGTGTTTCTACCGCGAACACTAACAACACAAGAACATCGGTTTGGCATACTCAAAATGAGTTCATCCAAATCACGCTGTGGAATGGCCGCCCATGTTCGTTGCAACAACAAAAAAAGGTCTTCTTGCGACTGGATACCCTCCATATTCGGCAGAGCTCTTCTCTGTAGCATATCCCATGCATGCTCAATCGGGTTCAAGTCTGGCGACTGAGCAGGCCAGGGCAGGACATTGATGTTAGCTGCGGCGAGAGTCTGTCTTACAACTCTTGCGGTGTGCGGTCGTGCATTATCATGCATTAACTGAAATAAGGGACCGATTTGCACTTGTAGAGGAACGATGACGTCTGATACAATCGTCTCAGCATAAATTTGAGCGTTGAGGTTGCCTCTGATCCAAATCAACTCAGTTCTTCCGCCGATCCAAATACCCGCCCATACCATGATGGTTCCACCACTATAAGGATGGACTTCCTGGCAGGATTTTAATCGCTGTTGGCGTCCAGGGGTTCTCCAGTGTCGTATACGTCTTGTATCCGGTCTCATACCAAAACGAGACTCATCAGAAAAGCACACGAAACGCCATTGTTCTTCGGCCCAATTTCTGTGTTCAAGAGCCCATTGATATCGAATCCTACGATTGTGCATTGCTATAGGTGGTACCCGTAGCGGTCTTCGGGAATGAAGGTTCACTTCATGCAAGCGGTTTCTGACTGTTTGGTCGCTAATTAAGTTCCCTGAAGAGTGATGAAGCCTCACGGCTAACATCATGGCGGTTATTGTTGGAGCTCTTCGAGTTAAGATTTGAATGTATCGGTCTTGTCTCCGTGTGGTGCAGCGATACCGTCCTCCATGGCGCTCAGCCAAGGTACCAGTGCTTCGGTAACATGTCCAAAGTCGACTGATAACACTCTGACTTGTATTCAGAGCTAAAGCCACAGTACGTTGCCGGGAACCAGCTTCTATCATTCCCACGGCTCTGAGCATTTCTTCCCTGCTTAAATGACGTCGCCGCTCCATAATAACGTTGCACATACGGGTATTTTAACTATCTAGGCGGTCAAAAGTCAAAATAACAAAGTTTAAGGAATGCTAATTACAGTGACTACCTGAGGCAGGGGACATTCCAACAAACAATAGACCGCCACCCCCATCCTTTTTCCGTTGCGCGTTATCAGGTAAATTCAGTCGAAAGTTGATGATTGAACCTTGCGTACGTTTCTCTTATCGGCTATTTACAAAAGCGTTAACTTTGTGTGTTAAACTGAAGTTTTCTGTGTTTACCTGGTGCAAAATAGCAATGGATTCGGAAACTACAGGTATGTGACAATCCAAATGTAATATATTTGTTAAAATTTGTTTTATTTTAATATACTTTTAGTGGTCGAGAAATAACGTCTGAAATAAGGATATTTTTTTAAGAAATTTATGTTTAGGAAGCTATTTGTTTTAGTATCGGGATAGATCCGGCCACTTTTGTAATTTATATAAAAAATATAGACCCTTGAGTAACGAATACTAAATAAATTAGCCGCGGAATAGCGCGGATGCGCAAAAACGTAGAACATTGAATTTCACGGTCAAAATAAGCAAAATTTGTGAAAAAAAGTATTTATGTCTAAAAACAATATTTACTTGTTCCAGATATAGTGGGTACTTCCGGAGTGAGAATAGTGACTCGTTAATCTCTCTTTGATATTATGAAAAATGAAAATTTATGCAATTTGGAAGAAAAACTATGTTTTTTGAGAGACCAGCACCTTTTCACTAGTGACGATCTTACTGAAGATCATTTAAAAATATTGAAAAACAATTTTGCACATTTTAAGTTGGAAATGAAGCAAATGTGGATTAAATCTCACAAAAAAGAAGAGTTTTTTTTGAAAAAATAACCAACTTTGGCTAGAAGGTACATTCGAAATTCCAGTCACAACGGCAAATCGTCCAGATCGCCCTTGTAAATCGTTTGGAGAATCTAGCGAAAGGACCAAAAGAAGAAAAACGGAAGGTATCCGATCTAATGTAGAAGATGGTGTAATACTTCACGCAGCTCAAGTTGAATTAAGTAAATCGGGAAAACACGATGCTTCCCACGTGCTCAAAGATATTATGAGCTCTCCGACCCGTGCAACGAAGTACAAAAAAGCTTATGATTCGTCTAAATGGGAAAAACCATCGCGTCTAACCCCCATGGAAGCATTAAAAATGTTTATAGATGCAGACTTAACAAGAGGACAGTATGAAATTATAAGAAACACGAACAAAAAGTTCTTTCCATGTTATAGCTTAATTCAAGGAGCAAAATAAGAGTGTTATCCTCCTCCAGCTACACCAAACCCAACAAAATCAGAAAGTGAGAACGAGGAGGTGAATTGATTTGAAAAATATATATTGTTATTATGAATATGTAAATATATAGTGTGTGTATATAAGTATATGTAAGATTATATAAATATATAGTGTAATGTAGATAAGTGTACGTAAGAATATATGTAAATATATGGCCTATTTTCAGCATTTTTATATATATTTTTTTGTTTTATTTGTGTTTTGCTGCTTTTTTTTATGAAATTATAAAATTATTGTCCGTATATATTTCGCTTGTTTTAATTACGTCATTTTAAACCAAAAAACCCGCACTAATATTTTTGGCCGGCTAGATTAATGAAATACCCCTATGTGCGTTGGTTTTAATCAGTAGTAGGGAAACAGTAGCACTAATAATGTCTTCAATGCGTTGTATGTTTTTATAGGGAAAATATTGACAGCTGATTTTCATCTTTTACTCGAATTTGATTCACAGTTCCTGATTCAAATTATGAAATGCACCAAAAAGGATCCATATAAATTTATAAAATCATAAATTTATTACAAAGCCACATCTCAATCTCAAGAAATCCGCATAAAAATGCTTGATCCCTAGACACTTTTGATGTGTGTAAATTATAGGAATCGCCATTATATCTTTCCCATCAATGTGTCATGTTTTCTGTTAATTATATGTTGGTACTGATTTCCAGTGAAATTAAAACAACGTTTAGACCTGATATTTGGATACACAACGGACCTGGCGCCATAACGAGAGTACTTCACAAAATGTGCAACACATCCAACCCGGTAGATTGGTCAAGTCACACTTGTCAAGGTTTGTACTATTATTAAATAATAATATATATATTTTTTAAATTATTTATTATGATATATTTTTTTAATATTATTCCCTTTATTCAATTAAATACATTATATTTTTAAATATTAGTATAAAAAAAACATTTAAAAATATAAAAACATTTTTTTTTTATGATTTATAATATCACGCCCAAATTTCCCTATGGTGTATACAGGATGAGCCTCTTGCCGTGAACCAGACTAATCCAGACCCCCCGGCTACTACTAAGAATTTTCTAATGATAAAAAAACCGTATTAGACTATCATCTATTATGTATACGAATACTTTATGTACTAATAATAAAACTTTTTTTTTTTTGAACGCGCTTATCTTTCTGACAACTACTTAGACGGACTTGAAAAATTATTTTTGCATTTAATAGCCCAATTCTTAAAGGAAGATTAGGTTGGAGGCTATTGAACATCACGCTACGACCCTTAGGAGCCGAGCAAAAACAAAACAAGTCAGAAAGAACGCTAAGCGAAAACGAGGTAAGTAATAGGGCGGGCGGGCCATGGGATGCGATCATGCGACGCGGTGGCTCGGGGGCCGAAATATCACGCGGACGAAGTCGCGGGCAGAAGCTAGTTATCGATAAGGCTCAATCAATCCATCTGCCCAGCCTTTTCCCAACCATGATGGGGTCGCCTTCCAGTCTAACTGGATGCAGCTGAAGTTATCGATAATGGTAAAACACATTAGAAGAACTTGTAAAGGACGACGATACAGCAGATCACAAAACGTCCGGCACAAGCTATGCGCGACTCGCGTAACATAAATTGAAAGATGTCAAGGTAACAGAGAAAAAACTAATGCAGAAAATGGGAGAGCGCCAGGATAGTATTAAATGATTCTTAAATTTTTTGCAATTTGCGGGCCAGTGTCGTGTTGAATGTTGATTAAAATATAATTCGCGAGCGTAAAAAGTAGGTATGTATTTATAGAGTTACAATCATTAAAATTATTCATACAACCCTCTAAGTTCATACACTCCTATCTAATATTTCATGAAATTGTCAACCTGACACTGACCTTCAAATTGCAAAAAAAAACGTAAGATAATTTTAATTTTCGGGCTACCCAGAGCGTCCCCCTAAACACAAGCTGCTACATGGCATGGAACCATAAACATTTTCAGGGCAGGAGATATGCAAAGCAGGTCGAGGTGAGAACAAATAGTTGAAGCAGACATGGTAAAAAATGGCATGACACTTCAGGATTTTTATAAAATATTATGTGACTTCTTTATAATTAAGAGCGAATGTAACTTCTACGTGAATCCCCAATTTGATAATAATAGAATAGACCTTACCTATGACCTATTTACAACGGCCGGTGGCACGGTTCCACCGGTGCCGCGGTTGTAAGGACCAGTTTTTAACCCCCGACAAAAACAGAGGGGTTTTAGAAGTTTTTAGTAAAAGAAAGGACGATGATGAGGATTTTTTTCAACAGTAGACCCAACGACGATATAACCACATTCTCTTTGAGTAGACCCAAGGTTAGGAAATCCTGACCACGTATAATAAATAAATAATAATCCATTTATTTCAGGCAACACAGGCCCATAGATAAATACCTTAACCTAAACATAGATATTTTAATTATAAAAACACATATTGAAAACCTTAAAACTATGACTATACACGTAACGTTGTCGGCGTCGTGTTTCGCTTCGTGGTGTCGCGTAACCGTCCTCGGAAACGTCGATATACGACACCTTTCGGCCAAAAGTCCTCTTTTAGACAGGTCTGTAGATGTAGGGTTGGAACTCTCGTACCACGAATGACTTAAGTTGATGTTGTGGCGCGATTCCAACCTTTCGACCCTCAGAGTCCAGTTGGTCTTCACCTTCAAATACTGCACGACTTCCTCAATTGTCGTGGAGTATGTTGTGTGAGTGTGTATAGTTCACACAGTTTTGTTTATTGATCAATGAGGGTTTTCGTGAAAATTTACGACACCAGTTGGCACCATTGTGAAAAGAGGTCTAATCTATATAAAATATATGATGACGTTCATCATTCGATTCATTCATTCGTTCATCATTCAGTCATTAGATACTAAAGAAAATTTATATGGAAAATATAGGCTCTTTGACAGATGCCTGGACCTGACGTGACAGTGCTGCCACCTAGCGAACGTCATTTCAGAAAACCCTCTTGGAACTACTTTTTTAAGGTACCTTAAAAAAGGAGTTCTCAATGAGCTTAAATATTTATTATTTTCAGGACTCGACGTGCATGGCCCAAAGTATTTCTACCCGCTACATTATTCCCGAAACTCGGAATACTTTAAACCTGGAGAACTGAAGAACGTTGAAAACGCATACACTCACCATTTATGGAACAAATTGACCCATGATATGAAAACAGAAAAGGATTCGCCATATCAAAAGATGGCTCAAAAGTTTTGTCCAACGATTTATACAAGATGTATGGAGAAGAATTTGGGTCTTAACAAAGTCAAAACTTAGACTATGCAGAACCCTTTATTGTTCTGTCTAATAAAGCTTAAAACTGTCTTAGTCAATATTGGATTCAATAATTTAATAAATAACGCAAAGGTTATGTCCTATGTGTTTTTATTCCTAAGTAATTAATATGAATGTCTAGGTAAGCATGGTCTAAGCCAAATTATAGGTCTGAAGTATTCAAATGCTTGATTGAATGATTTGGTTCGGAAGTAAGTTTTAAATTAAAAAAAAAACATCTATACATATAATAAAACAGTAAAAAAACTGTGTCTGTACATTGAATATATTAAAAAGTTGCTCAGAATGTTGGACAACACAGGGTATTTAATTATTGGTTTTCCCAAAACTGAAATTATGTAAGTATGTATTTGGACTACATACATCCTACTATCCCCTACTAATATTATAAATCGAGGATGGAAATTAGTGTGTTAGTATGTTAGTTACTTCTTCACGCACAAACGGCTGGACCAATTTTGATGAAACTTTACAGTAATATAGCTTTTATGTACAGACGCCAGCAGGTCAACCTACCCGAAACTGTCAGATTTTCCCAATCAACCTTGAACCTTATGCTTTAGCAATAAAGTCGAAAATCTATTAAAGAAATCTGACAGATTGTAGTAACTTGATGTGCTGGCGTCCGTACATCAGAATAACACATAGGATACTTTTTATCCCGATATTCTCACGGGATCGACGCTTATGCGGGTGAAACCGCGGGGCGTAGCTAGTAGTATTTTAAATGCAAAAGTTTGTAAGGATGGACAAGTGGATATTTGTTACTCGTTCACGCAAAAACTACTGAAAGGATTTTGATGAAACTTGACAGTAATATAGCTTATACGTCAGAATAACTCACTTTATTTCACGTTTTATCACTAAAAGGTATGAAATAAATAATTTAAAAATTAATAAACACGCCTTGTCAAAGAGTAGGTAAATAAAAAAATTTAAAAACAACAAGTTAAATGATTTCAGTGTTGAATGGCCACAAGGTAAGTACTAAATAGATTATAATATTTATTGTGCATTTAAACCGCCATTGTGTCCAAAAGTGGAACACTGAAAACCAATATTTTCAGCGAAGTCGGGGGACGGTTCCAATGGAACAGTTCTTTACGGGTCCCCCGGGCCGACTTCGCCGACACTAAAATCATTTAGCTTGTTTTTAAATTTTAAGTCAATTTTTTTATACACTTTTTGACAAGGCAGGCGTGTATATTAATTTTTAAATTATTTATTTTTTATATATGTAACCTACACGGTTTCAAAACAGTTTTGAAATGAATAATTCAACAAACAACAAAGTAAGTAGATTGCACAAGGCCATTCGAGTGTTTCATGTAGATACTTTATGGAGTGCCATTATCACAGTCGTGCGCATATCCATTGATAAAATGCAAAGAGAATATATAAAATGAATATGTGAACAAAATATATGCACTATACCTATAGTGTGACCATTTGTGGTATAAGCCATAAGCTGAGCCGAGCCGAGCCATTTACACTGTAAAGTTTAAGATAAGAAGTTCGTCCCTAAATTATCAGGGCACCTCCTCCAAAGAGGTTTATTGCACAATGTGGTGTTTAAACTAGCTACCCGTAACGACTGTCAAAGATCCACGAATGACAACTGGGACCAACGGCTTAACGTGCTTTCCGAGGCACGGAGGGTCTCGGTACCTATGTAAAGATGGTCCACCACAACCACCACACCAATCACAGACCAACCGCGGCAAGCGTAGATTAACCTGATCGACCAACCTGTGCGGCTGTTATTATTTAGCCACGGGACGCACATGTCTTACATAATATTATAAACTTTGGACTTCTCTTTAATACATTATTACAGACTTATTTTTGCGGTCGGTATATAATAATATAAACTAAGTACCGACCTACCTCTTCACACTACGGAACCCTACATTTGTGTATGGGCATGGGCAAACACTCACATTGGTTTTATCATTGGCAGACAAATCGCTTATACCTTGGGAAGCTTAGGGAAAATATAGACCGTATATAATCGTTAGTATTCTATAACAAAACAGATGAACACAAAACACTAGGCCATATATCTATAGTGTGTGTTTAGAAGTGATTGTAACAATCTGTATCGAAATCTCATGTTACAACTAATAAGTGTTCGTTATAGATTGTATCTGATTTTGATAATGTGTCGTTAAAATGTTTCCGTTTCCGCCTTCTCGAGTCATTGATATCGTAGGAGAAGTTCAAATATGTATTCGTTAAAGACACAAAAGAAACATTTTTTCGTATTAAAAAAACATGTGATCATATTTATAACCTGTATAGTTTTCAGTGGTCTTACTATTTACTATATCAACGCGCAAAGTGAGTCAATCATAACGTCTTTTATCACGGATTTTGACGCCTCAGAGAATAATATTTCGTGTCATTACGTAAATGAGAACGATGTACTCCCGTCAGCTGAAGACAGCAACTTTTTGCCGAGACCCAACTCAATATTCTTTCATGAGACATCATGCCGCGGAGACCTAAACCCCCGTCAAGCATGTGCCATCGAGTCTGCGTCGAGAGCCCACCCAAGGCGATACGTGTATGTGATGTTCAGTGCACCCGTTAGCGACGTCGTGTATCAAAGGAGTTGTATCGCTGAACTACGGCGTCTCCCAAACGTCAGGTTCGCTAGGGTTCACATAACTGATTACGCTAAAAACACTCCTTTGGAAGCTATGGTGGCAAGCGAACCTTTTAGTAAAAGCAAGTGGCGGGTGGAACATACTTCTGATGTCCTAAGATATTTAACTTTGTACAAGTGGGGAGGGGTTTATCTGGACACGGATATGCTAGTCGTCAAGTCTCTGACGCCTTTGGGACACAACTGGGTAGCGAGGGAAGACGACCAGTTGGTGAATGCCGCAGCCATCGCTATTTCTATGGATCGCCTAGGCAAAAAACTTGCCAAGGCTCTCATCAAGTACGTACATATCGAAAAGCCATTTCTGTCACAAAACACAATTTCTTTATTTTAGATGATATCCGTATAGTTTTACCGAAAATCAAAGTATTTTGATTAGTACCTAGCATTGCAAAAGGTTTTCACTTTCAAGCAAGAACCTTCTCGCGCAAATTAATGTCCGTTCGCGCTTATGACTCAGCACTTGAAGTGACTCGCGAAAATGTCTTTAGATTAATAGATAATTAAATCACATAACAAACGAAAGGGAACGCAAGTGTCCTGTTAACATCCTCGTGTGTCAATTCTATGTCAATTTGTCAAAATGAACTGCCTCATTGGTTTAGTGGTCGCAAGCACTACTGCCAAGCATGAGGTTCTGGGTTCGATTTCCAGGTCAGACAAAGTGTTTCTGGGTTTTTTCATCAGGAATTTCTCAGTAGCAGCCCGAAGTTCGTTAGTTCCGTATTCTACTCGTATATTTGTCTTGCTATTCAGTTTTACAAGGCGTTTTTATTTCAGAATTCAAATTGAGCAGAATTCGTATGTTTGATGTTTCGAATTATCATTAATTCGGACTTTTTGTTATTCGATCTATTGAAATTCGGTAGGTATTTTGAGATAGTATCTAATTATAAACGTTAGGACTATTTAAATTACGGAATTATAAAAATAGGATGAATGATAAATCGGAGGATATTATGAAAATCGATATTTTGAAATTCGTATTTGTGACTGTCGGAATAAAGTTTTTCGTATTTATGTAGTGTACCCGACGCGCGACGGTCTGATATTTAAGGCTATGGTCTTTTTTTTTTTTGCGGATGGGAAATCATCAAATGACCCCTCCCGCTCTGGGTGGAGCGGAAGGGAGTGTCAGACTCTTACTGACTAAAACCCACCCGTGTTCCTTCCTTAGCCCTTTATGTTCCGGGCCAGCGGTAACCCTTTCGGACAATCCCGCTGACCGGCTATATGGTCTTTACTTAGTTATTGGTAAAGATAGAAGTCATAATTATAATTAATAACGGTCCGTCTATTAGGAATCGGTATTTATTTTAGCTTTCCCATCAATGTGTCATGTTTTCTTTTAATTATTATATCTTGGTATTGATTTCCAGTGAAGTAAAAACAACGTATAGACCTGATATTTGGATACACAACGGACCTGGCGCCATTACAAGAGTACTTCACAGAATGTGCAAGACATCCGACCTGGTAGATTGGTCATATTACACTTGTCAAGGTTTGTACTAAGTATTATCAACATAATTTATATTAGTCCACTTAACAAAAGCAGTTGTAGAGTGCGTGAACGTTGTTCAGAGTGCTTAGGGAGTAGTACCTACACGTTCCGGAAAAGTGAAAATTTTCGAAAAAAAATCTAGTTTCGCCTGAAACCGGACGAATCGTACGATAGACTTCAAATGGCATTCATGGATGAAGGCCCTTCTAAGGCAACCGTGTATCGTAATTGGTTTAACGAATTTAAGCGCGGTCGACTAACTTTGGGGGATGAAGAAAGAAGTGGTCGCCCTTTGACGGCTGTTACGGAAGAAAACGTGCTAGCAGTGAAAAATTTAATCCAAGACAATAGGCGAGTTACGTATCGAGAGATTCAGCACATACTGCAGGTTGGATCGGGAAACCTTTACGAAATTCTACACGTGCATCTTCGCGTGAGAAGCATAGTTTCACGCTGGGTGCCGCACAACCTCACCGATGCTCAGAAGCAGGCCCGGATGGAATGGTGCCATGATATAATAAACAAATTTAAAGCAGGCTCGTCTTGGCCTGTTTACGACATCATTACAGGTGATAAGTCTTGGATTTATCAATACGATCCAGAAACAAAGCGCCAGTCGACGGTTTGGGTTTTTCAAAACGAATCAACGCCTACTAAAGTGAAGCGATCTAGAAGATTTTGATCGCGAGCTTTTTCAATTTGACTGGCTACTTGGTGTCGATTCCTTTACGGAACCAAAGAAGCATCAACGTTGAATGGTATTATACTACCAAATGCTTGGCAGAAGTTTTCTCTGTTGTAAGCAACAAGCGACCAAACACGGCTCCGCGGGCTACTGCTCCACCAAGACAACGCGCCTTCACATACCTCGCTCAAAACGAGGGGCTTCCTGGACAGCACGCCGGTCAAACTCCTGGGTCACCCTCCTTATAGCCTTGACCTAGCACCGTGTGACTTCTTTATATTCCCGAAAATAAAAAATCAGCTCAAAGGGATACAATTATCGTCGCCGGAAGATGCGCTGTCAGCGTTCGTGCAGGCTGTAAACGAGGTGTCTGTGGCGGGACGAGAAAAAGTGTTTCGAAAACTGGTTCAGACGCATGAAACTTTGTATAGAGGCTAGTGGAAAGTACGGACGCCAGCAGGTCAACCTACCCGAAACTGTCAGATTTTCCCAATCAACCTTGAACCTTATTTTATAGCAATAAAGTCGAAAATCTATTAAAGAAATCTGACAGATTGTAGTAACTTGATGTGCTGGCGTCTGTACTTTAAAAAAATTTAATAAAAAAAATATTTACCTACTAGAACATTTAATTTTTATTTTCGCAAAACTTTCTGAATGTCCCACGTATTTACAACATTATAATCACTAAAATCATTCATACAACCCTCTAAGTTCATATAATAAATAATCCTATTGATTAATATTTCATGAAATTGACAACCTGACACTGACTTTGCTAATTGCAAAAAACGTAAGAAAATTTTAATTTTCGAGCTACCCAGAGCATTCCCTAAACACAAGTTGCTACAGGGCATAGAACCATAATCATTTTCAGGGCAGGAGATGTGCAGAGCAGGACGAGATGAGAACATATTTAGTTGAAGCGGACATGGTAAAAAATGGCATGATACTTCAGGTTTTTTCTAAAATATTATGCGACTTTATAATTATGAGCGAATGGTAACTCATACGTCAATCCACAAGTTGATAATAATAGAATAGACCTATTTACAACAGCCGGTGGGGTGACACGTTTCCACCAGAGTAGCCAGTAGGTCCCAGTTTAGAAAAACAAACCTGACTACGTAAAGTTCACACAGTTTCATTTTATTACGTCATGCTCTCTGGCGGAACCACCTTTGCTGTAACAAGTATAAGTTACATGAAAAATTCTATGGAATGTCTGAAAAATTCTAAAACTAAAACTAATTTCTAATTTTAAAAGTAGTTCCAATTGATCAATTGGAACTACTTTTATGGTAGGTACCTTTACTATAAGCTTAAATATACATATATTATTTTCAGGACTCGACGTGTATGGCCCAGAGTATTTCTACCCGCTACATTTTTCCCGACACTACGAATACTTCAAACCTGGAGAATTGGAGAACGTTGAAAACGCCTACACTCACCATTTTTGGAACAAATTAACTCATGATATGAAAATAGAAAAGGATTCGCCATATCAAAAGATGGCTGAAAAGTTTTGTCCAACGATATACAAGATGCATGGAAAAGAATTTGGGTCTTAACAAGGTCAAAGCTTAGACTATGCAGAACCCTTTATTGCTCCGTCTAATAAACCCCAAAGCTGTCTTTATCAATATTGTATTAAATAATTTAATTAATAACGCGAAGACTAAGTGACTATCGGCTTGGTGATGGGTCTTCCTTTTCTTAAGTAATTAATATCAATGTCAAAGCATGGTCTAACCCAAATTATAGGTAAATTCTAATTTGAAGTATTCAAATGCGTGATTTGGTTCGGAACTTATATTTTTAAATTTAAATAAAAACATACTTAATAAAAAAATATGTACGCACGGCGAAATATCACGCTATACATTTCCAGTTTAAGCTGACTTCTCATTGTACGAAAAGTCTACAATGGAGGTCTGCTAAAACTGAAAATGTAAAGCTTGATATGTTGCCGTGTGTACCGTGTGACCCAGATGGGGGCTCCACAGTTTAATTATAAGATATGATATTTATAAGGAGACTTTACAGGTACACGTTATCTCTAGCACTGCTTCTATTAAACAAAAACACCATATTGAAATATTTGAGTTTCTTGCCCGTTCTTCTCCATACGAAAACTACCCTTTGGAATGGGCGACTAGAATCAATTCTATTTTTTTATATCGTAATTTTTTACGTTCAAAAGTGCCTTTTATACATGGACGCAATATTACGTCCATGCTTTTAAATGCCTATTTGAAATAAATGCTTTGACTTTGACACTTGCTTGAACGTTCGAATGGAACACACAAACAATTATGACCAGCCAGTACCTTCTGCTAAAGATAGATCTACACACGACTCTACAGTACGTAGGCACAGTAAGAAGGCAGAAGCGGAACAACGAACTCCAGAGCAAAAAAATGTGGGGCGCACGGGCAGTTCGACAGAAACCAAGTCAGAAGGTCACTCTCACACACTCATATTGCCGGAGGTCGTAGTTGGTGATGGCAGTCTGGGCACATGAGTAGATAAATAACTACTCATATGGTCTGGGGCTCGATTCTGCTTTTGTTTAAAAGCTATGCAATCTTTGTATACCAACATGTGAACGGTAACCGGTCCTAGCGTGCGTCAATGCGCGATTTTTGAAATGAGAAACGGGCCTATTCCGGTTTCTGATGTAGGGACCTAATTATCTTGTCTGTAGTCGCCAATCCATCTTGAGCAAGCGTAGGTCTACTGATCAATAACCTATTTGAATTTTAAGACAGCTCTGTACTCCAATTTAGTGGTGAGCGCGGATGACTCGCACATGGTGATGTTTATGGTTCAATTACTGAAAGCGTAATGATGCTAATGACTTGAAACTTGGCATGTATACTACTTAGGATACTCGCAATTAGTGCTGTGCAGCGCGAGTCATTAGTGATACTTAAAGGTACCTAGGCTCAAAACTTTCCAGCCCCCCTGCCCCCCCTGGTATATAGAAGATAGATTTCTGTATGAAAGGTCGAGAGAAAACCTAACCCATAACAGGCGGATTATTAAAATTTTCGACCTTGCTTTGCTCGCTCTTACATTCTTCATTCTCCCTATTATCCTAAAGTGCCCAGGGCCTCCAACAGGTAAGGACGTCCCTGTTGGATCAGCTCGTATACGTCTTCCGCAAAATCCTGGCAGCAACCACATCAGAGAGGATATTTATATTCTTGGTATCTCCTGTCAAATTTCAATATTTTTCCAGTTACGAACGTCATTGCCTTTAGGAGGAGTATGTCCGTAAACGAAGGTCTCATTGGAAGCGTTTTATACTTCCGCGGGTTATACGCTATATGACGTCACGTAAAATCCAGTATGGCGACATATAACGAATGCAAAGTGTACCGGAAAAACAAATTGTTCAATCAATTTATTGTGTTTGGTAGGTATCTAACGAAAGTTTCTGAAAATATATTGACTGTCTACTCTATAATTATAACAATACTCTATAGTCATACATAAGCCCTAAATAACATTAAAATAAAAACCCTTAAAAAATGTTATGTAGGTTTTTGCTCAACAAAATGTATCCAATTCCGTTTATTGTCTTTATATTCCATACTCTTGGCTCATTTACGGCTTTCTTAGAGTAATATTTAAATTTAAAAATCTAATATGACTAAGGGCTGATTTATCCAACGCCAGATAACTTTGTCGGAGGAATAATTTTGAATTTTTGACAGTTCTTCCTTAAAAACTGTCAGACGTCAATTTTATTCCACGAATATAAATAATTATCGGTCGACAATGATTTCAAAAGTAAGTAATATAGGTATACCTATGTCAATGTCGGTCGATTAAAAAATCAGCCCTAAGAAAGCGCGGGGTCCGCGCGGTCATGTGAACTTAGCCAAAGCGCAGATTACCATCAGATTACTTACTCTGTGGCCAAAGGCTAAGTTTACGTTTCAAACAAAAATAGGAATATCTAAAGCACTACTAACATTTATATCCGTACTTTTACTTACCTTTGTACTGTCGATCTGGCCTCGCGTCGTGAATCGCACTTCGATGTATAGGTAGGTACATACAATAGATTGTGTGGATTCGTATCGTACCAGACAGCACAGTTTTGTTTCATGGTTCGAATCTTCTACACCTTTGTTGCACCAGAGATTTTCACACAATGTAATTTATGTAGATACACTTGCTAATTGCGATAATATTAAGATGTGAATGATCCTAACTTCACTCGGTTTGTCACATTTATTAATTAACTAATTATTTTGCTAACTAGCAAAATAATAAAACACATGGAAGGTAGAATAAATTACTAACTACGGTAAAATGATGTATGTATACCCTAAGTCCTTAAGTCACTTTCCCGCCAAAAAGTATTCTTTTGTTTCTCTCATGTCTGTCAAGTCAAATTCATTTTTTTTAATATTCTGGTTGCTGCAGTCATGCAGTGGCTGGAACCCAAATACTTTTTTTTTAATGACCAGGTTGCTAAATACAAAATTTAGTTAAATTCAAACAGACATAGGTCTCAAAACCATTCTGCCGCGCGACGACGTAAAGCCTTAGAGCATTTATAGGTTAAATGCTCTATGTTTAAAATTATGTTTTTTAGGCGACTATTTTGATTACAATCTGTGCCAAAGGCATAATTTCACCACAATTTTCATTAATCAAAACGTAACGTAACTAAAGTTAATCACTGATTAAAGGTTAGTTAAACAGTGGTTAATCAGTGATCTGATACCTAGCGAGACCTTGTACTGCTTAGCACCGAGAGTAGCGCTAAATAGCGTTTTTATATAAAGATTTTGTTTGATATTAAGAGACGTTTATAAAATAAGGTAGGTGTAGCGCAATTCGGCAGTTTGTCACGCCAGTTACTCAACAGAACCGAGCGCTGGCGCATCTTGGACAGTACACTTAACACCCTATTTGACTGGCCAATTCTTCCCTTGCGGTGGTTGGGCTAACGCCCGCCTGAGTTACGACCACCCACCCTCCCACCGGAGTCCGGCGTCAAGCAGCTGTGTTTCGTCTATTTGTGGGAGTTCCAGCTGTGCCTTAGGCATCTTCTGGGCACACTCGTTCCATCATAGACCTTATCCATCATAGACCTTATCCATCGCTTTCCATCAGGCGTGATATTGTAGTCTGTGCATTATATTGCAGTCTGTGGTCGTGACAGCGTGCGTGTGTCAAATGTCAACCTATAGCGGGTGTCAGTGTCAGTCAGATGTCATGCCAAATGTCAACTTTCACATCACATCACAGTTTCACTTTGACTTTGTTTTTTTTCAAAATACTAAAATAAATAAATGGCCTCTACTATATTGGTCCAAAAACTTGTGTCAGTAAAGTTAAGCAAGGGCGAATTCGATAAAATACGATGGCTTAGAGCAAACAACACAGAGAAAATGTTTAAAGAAATCTCGTAAGTTGGTATTGTTTATTTGCTAAGTTTGTGAGATTTTCGTAGAATATGATGTTACTGATTGTAAGATAGTATAAACAATTATATTTATTAGCCTGTGAAGTCCCACTGCAGCGTAGTCTTCTTCTCATACAAAGAAGTAAAGTAAGTAATGAGATGTTGTCAATGAAACTGAACATTTACTGTAAGTTGGCGTTACCGAGGATTTACGGAAAAGAAATAATATTATGACCATATACCACTACCACTTAAAGGCACTGCCAAAATTAAATTATTACCTACTGGCAGGTAGTTGGGTATCTACAGTCAACCACCCAGTGGTTGACTGTAGATACCCAACTACCTGCCAGTTTCTGAAAATGCACTATGGTTTACTATAGATTTTAAAACTTGTATAAAAGTTTGACTGCTGTAACTTATTGTGGCTTGAGGAGGAGCTTGTGGCTAAGTAATAACACCAGCACAAGAGATCAATCAGGTTAAGGTCCCAGCTGTCATTCATCATTCATGGATCTTGGTCTTCAGAAGCCTGAAAGTCAGAAACCCAGTCTTACCAATTAACCAGGTTGTGGAGGTGAGATGAGCAGTGGCTCCATGTGTAATATTCAGCTGCATCCGGTCAGACTGGAAGCCGACCCCAACATAGTTAAGAAAAGGCTAGGCAGATGATGATGACTGCTGTAACTTATTACAGATCTCTGAAAAAGGTACTAGAAAATCAAGAACATAAAAAAACTTGCAGACTGTGCCTTAAGCCTGGCTATAGGAAGATATTTGATAATCATGACTTTGGAATTATCATTGGGATCAAACAAATATTGCACATACAGGTACATCTTTTTTTTTAAAGTTAGAAATCATACAGGGTGTATTTTTGAGATGGGGTTGTAAAAATAGAATTTAATTTTATGAAATAACTACAGGGTCTCTTTCCCACCAATATTCCTAACAGAACGTTAGATTTTTTTCTGAAAACTTTGTTTAACTTTATATTAATGTATTTCAAGGTGACTGAAAATGATGGTAAACCACAGCACATATGCAGATCATGTGAGGTGGTGTTGAGAAATGCCGAGTTACTGAGGCAAACTGCTGAGGTCACACAGTGGAGGTTGCAACAGGAACTTGAAATGGGTATGTATTTGGACTACATACATTCTACTGTCCTACTTATATTAGAAATCCTACTATCCTACTTTATATAATATTATAAATGCGAGTTTGTAAGGAAGGACGGGTGGATATTTGTAACTCATTCATGCAAAAACTACTGAATGGATTTTAATGAAACTTTACAGTAATATAGCTTATACAGCAGAATAACACATTGGTTACTTTTTATCCGGATATCCCCATGGGATCGACACTTACATGCGGGTGAAACCGCAGGGCGCCTGCTAGTAAGTTTACAAAAATAATTTAGACTGTTTATTGTAGGTGAGCCTGCATTATTATAGTTAAGTTATTGTGGAATTAAAACAAAATGTTTTTATGTGACATTTTACTTTAAATAGTGGATAACAAAATATCATTTTGATAAAGCATGGCCTAATTTATGATTTGCATGTATTAAGCTTAGGGAATTTTATTTATAACACTTTGAACCTTCACGAGTAAATAAGGATGATTTTAGAACAATGAAACCTCATATTATTATTTTTAAACATTACAGTGACATGTATGGCACCAGACTGTGAAACAAAAGAAACCAGTCACCATGGTGGTTACTTTGTGAAGCGGGGCACGACAGTCGCGAGGGAATGGGCTTGTGGCAAATGTCGACAGATATTTTATAGCCAGGTATGATTATCTTGCTCAGCTACACTGACACAGCTATTGCATAGCCCAGATATTGAATAGTAAATGATTTAGGTTAGGGCTGGTGTTTTCATCGCCAGATAACTTTTATTGGAGGAATAAAATTGACGTTTGACAGTTTTTGTATGAAATAACTGTCAAAATTTCAAAATTATTCCTCGAATAAAGTTATCAGATAGTTGAAAAATCAGCCCTTATTGTATTAGAGAAGGTAGGTTTATGGCTGGAAAGAGAGTGACTACTGAGATAATGACTAATAGAGAAGTAAAGAAGAAGACATGCTGCGGTCAAATAAATTGGGATAAGGGGATGAGAATGATGACAATAGTTAGTCGATTTCGAAAACAACCCTAACCCAACATCATCTGCCTAGCCTTTTCCCAACTATGTATGTTGTGGTTGGCTTCCAGTCTGAACAGATGCAGCTGAATACCAGAAAAGCATCCTTGCTGCTACATGAGAAAGGTGCTATCAGTGAAATGGTTACCATGGACGTTCAGTTCACTGTATCTGTATTTTATTTGACTTATTTTCTGATACATTTTAGGAGGAGTTCACGGCACATGAGAATTTGCTAACGTGTCGCAGCAGTAACAAGTTCTTTGTATGTGAGACTTGTGGACTAGAACTGAAGTCTATTACCAGGTTGAAAAGACACAGGTAAAGAACCTCTCCCCCTTTCCATAAATTATGCTCGCTTTACACTTGGCGTGTTTTTCCAAGTATTCACGTTATTTTTTTTTAGCCAAGACAAAATGTCCATTCAAGAAAAATACAAGTTCACTTTTGAAAAGCGAAATAACTTGAATTTCGGTTTTCATATAAACCTATTGATTAATATTTCATGAAATTGTCATCATAAAATTGCAAAAAACGTAAGAAAATTTCAATTTCGCGGGCTACTTTAGCGCATCCGCCTTAAATACACTTAATACCTACACCTACTCAATTTAAGGCTGATTCACACCGGAGAGCTCCACTATCCATGCACTCACTGCCCTTACCGTGCGCGGACAAAGTACGCATTGCTGGTCCATGAGCGTGCACACAGTGGCGTGCGGCCGCTGGCCTGTCCACACTGCCCGGCCACCTTCCTCAACTCTTCGAACCTGGCGTCACACAAGCGCAGGCATTTGCCCCCAGCTTACCACTGTCCGATGTGTGATAGGGGCTTTAGATTCAAAGAGGTAAGGATTTATTTAGTTGTGGACTATAATGGCGCAATTTCATTGGTCGTTAACTCGTTCGATATACAGCATACGGGGAGTCCCCGCAGGCCGTTCATTCCCAGTCGCCCCCGCGGGGATTGCTACCGGAGGCAAATGGGAATAAAAATTCCCAGTCGCCACCGGCGGTGACTGGGAAGTCATTGCCCCCACTTCAGTTTCGCTGTAGGTACATTGCTTTCTCCATCGTAGAGAATAAAAGGATGAGGCAACTTATCCTAAACCTGCCAAAAATTATTTTAAATGTTTAATTTTAACAAGTTTATTCATATCGAAATCAATGGGGCAATGACTTCCCAGTCACCGCCGGTGGCGACTGGGAATTTTTATTACCATTTGCCTCCGGTGGCAATCCCCGCGGGGGCGAGATAACAAACAACCAATGAAAGTTACAAGTCGATACGTGTTCGTTACACCGTCTGCAGGGATTTCCCGCTTGCTTTATACCGATTGTAATATCGGCCAATGAAATTCATCGGTCGTTAGACAGCTTGCGGGTCGTCGTAAGTCAGTCAAATAGTTTTTCATTATTCAATTTCATTCGTGAGTGCTTGTTGGATTAGAAAGACGCTGCGCAAAATGGCTGATCGCTTTACGGATTCGCAAATGTTAAAACTTGTGGAAATCAATTCCTCAATGCGGGCCCTATGGCACGCGTTCCAGAAATCTATCGCACCTGGCATGCGGGCCCTATCGACTAATGAAGACGGTTCCCCGAATGCGGGCCCTGTGGCAGGCGTTCCAGAAATCTCTCGCACCAGGCATGTGGGCCCTATCGACTAATGAAATTGCGCCATAAGGTAATAACCCTTATGGCGCAATTTAAAAAAAAAAATTTTAAGAAGTTCCTTATGTCAGTCGTAAGGCGCCATGAACGTTGGCTGACTGTACTTACCCTCCATGTGACGTGGCATGGCGATGCATCACCTGTATATTTTATCTGTTTTAGAAACAAAATCTAAACCTGAACAATTTTCCTTGTTTTAACTTTCCACAGGCACTTCAGAACCATTTAGCAACACAACACAGCACTGCCAAGCCCCATATTTGTAATTCTTGTGGAAAATCATTTTCAACTAGGTAAGTGTGTGATCCCTATTTGCAAGTAGGGTTTACCATCCACCCCAGGGTTAGGTTTATCCAGATTTAGATGGCAATAAAAAGAATATTACAAAAAAAAACAACCAACTTCTTTTTTTTTATAAAGTTTTTGGTAGCTGCCCCCAGCCCCACACAAATTTGTATACCTTCAATTGCTAAGTAAAAAAAATAGGTATTATTAAAGCTAAAACCACTCATCAGTTTTACCAAATTTATAATGGACCACCCCATAAGTATACCCTTTCAAACAAGAGAAGAATATTCAAATCAGTTTAAAATTAATGACAGAGTTCTTCTGAGGTAATAAACATTAAAAAAAAAATACAACCATAATGATCTAAGTAATCTCTTCTTTTTTTTGAAGTCTGTTAAAGAGGATGTACTTTGGACTTTTGCTAACCCCTACACAGAATACAGACATTCACCCCTATATGTATAAACATTGCTGAAAGTTGAACATTTACGGTTCATCATTCGCTGACAACTTAAGGCAACGTTTATAAATAAACCCCTATGTTACAGGGTCGAGTTACTTTAAAATCGAAATGTTCTGTATCTTTTCAGAAAGATGTTATGCCGACATGAGCGAAGAGTTCACAATCGACCCAGACTGCGATCTGGAATAGTGCCCACATACTTACAACAGCAACAGGAAGACTTGACATAGAATTCTGATGTCATCAGTGTATTGTAGTCCTCTGCTGGATATTGGGTTCTCCAGTCGCACGCTGTTATCTTGATGTGCAGCTACTACCAGCTCTTGTGAAGATCGTTGCTCCACCTAAAGCCTAATGACTTCTCTCTTGTTTGCTGATACACGGGCTACACTCAAGAATGTGAAAATGAATAAGAATACAACATACATAATCAGCCTATAATGTTCCCACTGCTGGGACACAGGCCTCCTCTCGGTGAGAGGGAGTGGGCCGTAATCCACCACGCGGGCCTAGTGCGGGTTGGCAGATGGCACGTCTTCAAATTTTTGGTTCTAGGACATGCTCGTTTCCTCACGATGATATTAATGAATAAGAATATCAGCCTGTAATTGTTCAGCCGGATTTTAACATAAACATTGTATGACAAAATAGTATTTTTTATTGATCTTTAATCAGAACACCATTTCCCATAATTAAAAACATTCAAAATCTAGTTGCAATCTCATGTCAGCAACAATCAATGTCCAAAATTAGGGAAATTAGAGGTATTTTTGACCGATTGAGACAGATCAGACTGCAAATAAGTATACAGGAACTGTCCCTCACGTCTAGTCAAAGTAAATTATTATTTGATGTAAATCCACTATTAGAAAAGGAACAAAGTAGGTAGGCAGATGGTACAATCGTTGGTGAAGTTAAATAATCATAAAGTGTATACCACTGTATTGAAATTTTGTAATTGCAAAGAGAAATATGGCAATGTTTGCATTCAACTTAGTATTTTTAGCACTGAAATTAGTTTAAATAAATACTTTCAACTGGACAAGTTATAGACTGCTTATCAACTATTAGCATATCACTGGTTGCTTACACTGAAATATAAAAGCTAACCTCATGATGCAAAATGTCACTTGAGTTTCAGAACAGTGGATATAAAATTAAACAAAAACAAAATAGTTTTTTTGGGTTTTATTATTAACTTACAGTCCTAAGTCACATCACTTCTTGGCGGCCGCGCCTACCTTTGATTTCTTGGTACCACGCACCTTCTTCATCCTGTTCTTGCGTTCCTTGCGCTGCTTGCGTGTGGGCCTCTTCTTCTCGTACAGGCCGTGGCGGGCCAGTCTGTGCTTAGGCTCGAACTTCTTTGCCAAGTCCAACGCGTCGTAGATCAGGGCGAAGCCAGTTGACTTGCCACCACCGAAGTTGGTCTTGAAGCCGAACACGAACACAACATCAGGCGTCACCTTGTACATCTTCGCCAGCTTCTCGCGGATCTCAGTTTTGCTGACGGTAGGCTTGCCTGGGTGGAGGACATCGCATACCATCTGCTTGCGCGCCAACAATCTACAAAAATATCAAAACGTTGTTACACATAACCTGTCATGGCGATGCGACCACTTTTCGCAAAGATTACAACTCTCATCACTTCGAAACCAAATGATTTCCACATTTACCTGTTGGTCATGAATTTGCGCGTGCGAATTGTTGCTGTTCCTTCAGTCATTTTGAATTATTTTAGAGATTTCGCCGTAAACGACGCACGTGTCTCCAACACTCAGAGAAAAAGAACGGCGCTTCAATGTTGCCAGTGTTAAAAGATGAATTTCCTGCTAACCAAACTTGTCTTGTCAGGGTGAAAAAAATACATGAAATTCAATAATAATAAAAAATTATAGCGTTTAATTATTTATTCCAATACAATTCGACCAAAGAAACCAAAATTATACACATTTTCAAATTACTACATTGTTGATAATTTCAGCTGTTTTAAAAAGTATGTCGACTTTTTCAGTTGGTAACATATTTGAAAAAATGAAAATATCGCGTTCACCAAGAATAAAATGCGTTCTAAATTTAATTTTACATAATTTTCAATGGAACACTAAAGTTTTTAGGTCCTGCAAATTGTGTATATTAAGCGTAAAATAATTTTGTTCATGGTTTTCGTTTGCCGCTCCGTCTAACAACAGATCATTTATAATACCCGATCGGGCGTATAATATAACTTGTAAGGCGGATCACACACTACAACGATCAAACGTTGCACGCGTCGGGGATCGGGAAACTGAGCCCCCCGATACGCTCCGTCGCGCGTCGTGTGGCGCGTTGTATAGTGTGATCCGCCTAAGTCGATGCTCATTGCCGCATTATTTATCATTTCCATGGCTTTAGGCAATAAACCTTGACCTTTGATGAATGTGCGGCAAACCATTTTCTTTTCACTAAGATTTACTAAAATGCTCTTTTGTTTAGGTGAAACAGAAGTTATTATTAATTTTATGTTGGATGGATGTTTTGTGGGCCCGATGTCATGAAGCTAAGTCCCTACTTAATTAATATGGATGTAGGTAACATCCATACTAATATTATAAATTCGAAAGTAACTATGTCTGTCTGTATGTTACCTTTGCACGCCTAACCATCACTGAACGGATTTCGATAAAATTTGGCAGAGAGATAGATTGCATCCCGGGGAGAACATAGGATAGTTTTTATCGACATACCTCGCGGGCGAAGCCGCGGGTGGAAGCTAGTAGGTATGTAATACAAGGTGTTATTTTATAAATTATTTTACTCACATTCTTCTAATTGAATGATGTAGATGTAGTACATCCATTCTAAATCTTTACTGAATTTGACTTTCGACGAAAACGCTTGCCTATTTCGAAATACATAGAACTGGAGAATATTGTGGGACGTAAACAACCTACACTTGTCGAGGGAATTCACGGCAAAGAGATAATGTCAATGACAGAAGATAAATGAGGTAACTTATTACTCTAATGGATGTCAGCAAAGTAAAAACACGGAAAGGAAATTCCAAAATTGCGATAGTTTATTATTATCGGCTGTTTTGTTCTTGGTGCCTGATAGTTTTTCCATAGCAATCACATTATTGGATGCTAATTTGCAGGAGTACTTACATTACTTCGGATTTTAGTATAATTATAATAACATGATAAACTTGACTTGAGTTGGTGTGACTGATTTGATTAGGTAGGGATAAGCACCTTACCAGCCAAGATCTAAAATGCTTATAGGTAACTCATTGGTTTTACGAGTAGGTACTAGTAAAAATTAACACCAAATCCATAAAAATATTCTATCCACTGCCAAACTATGTTCCTATTTATTCTGCCGTAATAAGAACAACAAATCAAGTGTGGCCCTCTAACTTACTTGCCTCTGACGTCATAGGTTCAGAAAGTCATGTCCCATCAAGCAAGCGGGACTTTTCCATCAGGCACCCCATTATAAGATAACAATTTATGTTTGCTGCGTATGTTGACAGACCATTAAGTAAATCACCCTCGAGGGATCAGTATTCTTTTGCGTCGTTCTTTTGTTCTTTTACCATAACAAGGACCAAAGAATAAAATATTTTGCAGCGTTGAAAAGAGCAGAACCTGAAAAAGTGGAGGAGTTCAAAATTAACATAAGCGCGTTTGCTCAATGTTTTTCTACAGGCGCTTTATCAGTCTAATCTAAATGCAAAAAATGTATTTACTGAAATCAAAGCAACAACGTTATCGCAATAATTAAATGTGGAAGGTCAAAGTTGATAATAGATAGATAGAATACTCTTTATTGTACGGCCCACCATAAAAATTACAGATAGGTATATAAATGAAGAAAAATAACAATGATTATTTTACTATGGTACACCAGCAGTTTCTATGTATAATATATCTTAAGTACTATACCTAGATCACAATAGCCTCTTGATTAGCAAGAAAGACGCTTTAAATTTATAATTAAAGCACTTCTGAGAAATTTCGAAGAAAAATTTATTAAGTACCTATGCATTTAGCAAAGCTTTTTAAATTATATACCTACCTATTTAAACAATGTAGGTAGATAAGTCGCTGTTCCGCTGTTCCAACCAATGACGTTTTTATGAAACACCGATCTAATAAATTACCTACTAATCACTTTCAAAAACATGCTGTACTAAACAGCATTCTATCTTCTTGCACAATAACGCAATCAATTTCTACGTGACGTCACGGCTACGCAACGAGCCTTCAGCCAGACATGTCTAGTTTAAACAGACCTCTGACCTGCCAAATAAAATCCCTTCGTCACTGTACGTTGGTAGATGTAAGGAGGGGTGAAGGAGGCCAAGGTTCCTGGTGGTGCCTATGGAGGCGCCACCCTGGCCACCCCATATCGATCCTCGTCTCATGCCGGTCGTATATAGACCGGGGGAACCGTTATGAGTGCTCGTCTTTCCTGCAATTATTTTCCTTGAAGGTTTTATGCAGGTTAGTGAAGACTGTTCTGTTTTTTTTGTCTCGATTTTGTTGCTTGCTATGCGCATTTATATTTTAAATTTGGAAGAGGATCGTAGAATTTTGTTATGTCAGCTGTTGTTTCCCGCGCGTGAAAGTGATTGTTTTTCTTTTTGTAAGTATTCACTTAAATCATTAATGTCCGAGCTTTTTACAGACATAGAAATAGTTAAAACATATTTAAGTTTACTTATTAAGTATATTTCTTTGTAGTATTTGTCCGTTTATAAATTATTGCAATTTGGTAGACAGTTCGAAAAGTTCCTACCTAGATTCGACCATTTAGGTATTTTTATACAACCGTTTGCATTTTGTTATGTCTTTGATTTTTCTTATTCTTTGAGGCATTGACTTATTTATTACTATCGCTTTGAGGTCTGAGTAACACAAGTAACGTATTACAGAGAAATGAAATAGCATTGCCCACGAACCTTGTTATATGTAGTAGGTAGGTACTTACAGGCTTTCCGTCAACTTCTGATTTCTTCTCTCGTTTGTCCTTGAGCTTTACGTGAGAAGCTAATACAGTACCTAGGTACTGAAATCAATACAGTACCTAGGTACTGAAATCAGCCAGTCGATCGGTAAAGCTGGTTGCTGTTATAGCTGGTGACTGGTGTGCACTGGTATTGTTAAATATTATATTGTTTTTGGTGACCCTTGTTTCTAATCACACTAATATTATAAAGGCGAAAGATTGTGAGTGTGTGTGTGTGTTTATACAACATTAGTTTTAGTATATGCGAAACCTGAATATAGTTTGTTCAGAATAAGTAGGAACTTACCTAACTGAATCGATTACAATAATTTTTACCCCATGTTATATTTTGTCCCAAAAATATTAAAAAAAAGGTTAAAAGTTGGACACCGAGCGACACTAAGTAGCTTATCCAATCTCCGCACCGAACGGTTAGGTACCTAGGTGCCTACTATATCAATGAGCGCAAGACGGCGCGGCGCGAGCGGCACGGGTGAGCACTTAGCAAGCTTATAATATAACTTTCTGATTTTTCATGATACAGTTTTGAAATTTTGTACATAGATTCTTTACTTAAGCACTAGACACGTGTTTCGGGTTTCGCATATATTAAAAATAATTTTGTATGTTTTTTACTTCTTCACGCTCAAACAGCTGGACCAATGTTGATAAATTTTGGTATGGGGGTAGCTGATACCCCGGATTAACATATAGGCTACTTTTTATCCCGATATTCCCATGGGATCGAAACTTATGCGGGTGAAACCGCGGGGCGCAGCTAGTAAATAATTACTTTTTTATGATATCGCATAAAACGATGGCGCCAAGACGATATGATAGGTTAGAGATCTTCGCAAAGTTCATATTTTTGCTCTCAAAGGTCGCTATGCTATCGCTAATGTGATAATACCTCTTTTTTTTGGGCAAGGTTATCGTGACATGGAAGGAAGTTCGATTTGCAAGTTTCAAAAGTACGTACCGAGGTGACCCAATATTATTCCAACATCCAACCTGTCATTCATCAATCACTATCATTAAAGAATATAGTGTTCCATAAGTAGTTACCTACGTCTCATCTATAGTTTTGTGTTGATAGATCGCCAACCCTACCGTAATCAATTACGTTGAACTGCACTACATTTTTGTACTAAGACGACGCGACGTCTTAGTACAAAAATGTAGTGCAGTTCAACTTCTGCCCTGCTTTAAGAGGTGATGGTAAGCCCCCAGGGCTGGTGTGTAGGGCTGCTGTATCCAGTTAGATTAGGCAGATTTATATTTTTTATGTGCAGGGTAAGTCAAGCACCGTCAATCAATCTGTCTGATGACTGATGGGATATCATCAAATGACTTCTCCCGCTCTGGGTGGAGCGGAAGGGAGTGTGAGTGTCAGACTCTTACTGACTAACATCCACCCGTGTTCCTTCCTTAGCCCTTTATGTTCCGGGTCAGCGGTAACCCTTTCCGACAATCCCGCTGACCCGGCAGGCTTCGGCCCTAAGGGGCCCCTTTCTCGATGCTGACATCTCTTCGAGGCGCGTCTAGGCTTGTCTCAACTATGATGAGACAAGGATGAGCTGAAGCAGGTCGACAAGTTTCGTTATCTGGGGAGCACGTTGACATCAAAGTATGACTTTGATGCAGAGATCAACAGCAGGATTGGCGCTGCAGCTGCAGCGTTTGGTAAGCTGGATGCAAAGGTCTTCAAGTCGCATGACCTAAAACTAGCTACCAAGGTCTCAGTATACATGGCGGTCGTGCTCCCTAATATTCTTTATTCAGCCGAAACCTGGACCGTGTACCGCCGGCATATCCGCATGCTGGACCGGTTCCACCTTCGATGTCTTAGGAGAATTCTTAAGATCCGATGGTCTGATCGCATGCGGAACACCGACTTGCAGAATGAAAATATAATTTATTTAGATTTTCTGCAAATCGCTCTAAATGGGCCGTAGGCATGTAGGACCAGTTGATGAATTACTCGCAGAAACGCATGACACTTTACTTTATGACCGACCTGCTAAATAGTTTATGGTTTAACTCCCCTGATATTGACTCTGAGTTGCTTGTACATATACATTAGGTAATGCTATTCAGCTACCCGCCATTTCACTCGTATCCCTAGTCAACTTCTCGATGTGCCTGGATGAAACGTAACACACTAACAGTAGCAATGGTTTAACGGTTCAATCACATTCAATAAACAACAACATGATTCAAAATTCCTTCAAAATGATTCAGATTGTGGTTGAAAGCGTGCTACGTAACTAAATAGGGTGCAGGTCATGACATGGTCTATCATCATCATCTTCCTGCCCTTATCCCATGTTACTTGGGGTCGGCGCAACACGTTTTCTTCTTCCATTCTCCCCTGTCAACCGTCACACTCCCTTCTCTTTCATATCATTCCTCACACAATCCATCCATCTTTTCTTCGGCCTTCCTCTCCTTCTCCATCCATCAACATTATGACATGATCTGTCTATGTGCCAAATGTCATCCAAACCCGATCAGCCTTCAGCCACCTTCAGCCCATCTAGCCAGATTATGCGTGATCGAGTTTCAGTCATCTTCAGAAACTTTTACATAATATCAGTGGCATAATGTATTGTGTTTGTTTGTCCTTTATAGGTAGGTTTAGCTAAGTGTAATATATTTCGCCGTGACCTCCGCGAGAGGTAAACAAACCTCACCCTCTATTCACTTAAATAGATTAGGTTTAGATAGTCTTTAATGTTATAATATATTATAATTATATATTATGTATAATTCAATGTCTAAGCAGGTAGGTTATACGGTTTGTTGTCCGCAACTCCAATGCGCGTATTTTGCGTACGGTAATTATTTAATTCAATGAAATAATGAATGGGTTTCGACAGATGGACAACATTTTAAACCAAGCAATTTGATTGTGGATAGTAGCTTCTTCAAATAGAAGATTCATTAAATTCTTCAGGGCATGTTTTTCATCTGCTGCAGTACATGATACTAATAATATGAGCCCTTTAAACAAAGAAACCTATAATGATCTGTTAGCAAGTTGTTCTTTTTAATAAGCCATGCTTTCTTTACTTCGCAGATGTAAATAACTCAACCGCGAGGTCTAACAAGTTGCCTTGTTGTGGCGCAACATCGCGCCACTCGCCGTCAACACGCGTGTATGGAGGACGTCACTGAGCAGACGATCCTACCCTGGTTCTTAATGGTGGCCGGCCAAAACAAGCCAAACACTTTGAAACTGAACAGTGCGGCCAGGCAAGCCAGTCGATACTCAGCCCGGGACCCGAGATTAAGAACCTAAATTAAACTAGTCAAAACTATTAACTGCCAGTATTTTTTCCAAGGTATTAATTTGTAGTACAAAATTTAAAAATGGAACAAGATTGGGAACCAGTTATTTTGAGATCTACCAGGACTCCGAGGAACAGGGAGGTGGTAAGGGAAAGCGCAGTGAGAGAATCCTTACTTTCTGAATCTACATCAGGAATTTGCAAAGGCGAGGAAGATGATACTTCTAGTGTTGGTACAGCTTCGTTCTCTAGCCCAGACTTTGAATTTAGCACTCGAGAACGGCTACCAACGATCCAGTTCAAGAAAAATGCAACTAACCTCAATGATGAAGTTACTGCTTTACTGAACCAGCCGAAAACGAATCATGTTAAAATAACAGAAAACCCGGCTGATCGAGATATCGATATTAAGAAATACGAAATCGAAACGAAATCTATGAAAGATAAAGTTAAAATTCCCGACGGTGGCTGGGGATGGGTGGTTGTACTATCGTCTTTCGTAATATCCATGATAGCAGATGGTATCAGTTTCTCTTTTGGCTTACTCTATATTGAATTTTTAGAAGAATTTCAAGCCAGTAAATCAACTACCGCCTGGATCGGTAGTCTGTTCATTGCTGTCCCTCTTCTATCTGGCCCGGTGATGAGTGCTTTAGTAGACAGATACGGTTGTCGAAGTATGACAATACTTGGCGGCATTATTTCAACGTTGGGATTTGTCCTAGCATCGATTTCCACAACCCTAGAAATGATGATGATAACATTTGGAGTTATTGCTGGTTTGGGTCTCGGGCTTGTCTATGTTACAGCTGTTGTGTCTATAGCCTACTGGTTTGAAAAGAAAAGGAATTTGGCAGTGGGGTTAGGAGCTTGTGGTACAGGCGTCGGAACATTCGTATACGCACCCATGACGCAATATTTCATCGAAGAATACGGATGGAGAGGAACAATTCTCTTGCTATCCGGAACACTTTTGAATCTATGTGTGTGCGGATGCGTTATGAGAGACCCTGAATGGTGGACACTTGAACAGAAAAGGCAAAGGAATAGCAAAGATGAGGGCAAACTGAAGCAAGATGAAGATAAGTCCAGGCATTCTAGTTCAGCCTCCATTTCCAATCCTTATGTCTTTGATTTTGATGCTCCAACGAGAGGCAAGAGTATGGGTGGGTTGATTAGAAGAGGAGTGTCACCTGAAAAGGTGATCGGCCAAGAGGCAGAGAGTATCAAGCGTCACCAGAACATTATGAAGCTTAAAAAGTGTAAACGTGAGAAACTGAAGTCACAATCTGTGGAGAACCTTCCTACTTATCTCACTTATAGCGAAAAGGTATGTATTTCAGAAAGTTAATATTATCACCATTTGTTCGTTTTCGCTGACCTCACATAATTAAGTTATTATTTTTTATTCTAGATATCCATGGGAACGTTAGACACCCTAGTAAAGAAGACAAGCCGAGATTACGGGATCCAAGTGAAATATCCAGCATTTGCCATTAACCGCACCAAGAAACCACCATCAAGGGAACCAAGTAATGAATCAAACGACCCTCCCATTGTGAAATTCACGAAACATCCCATACAGAGAACGAATTCAGAAAAATACGACAACGCGGATAAACCTTTAGACAAGTATGAACTAAAGAATCCACAGAAAAAGATTCTGAAAAAGGCTAAGTCGGAAACTAAGGATGATAAGGAATTGATAAAGCAATATGGTAAAGAAAATAGGAAAGATTGGCTGAAGAAACAGTTGTCTGTGAACCATCATTACTTGAAAGACTTGAAGATGCCTTTGAACTCCATAAGTCATAGGAATGCAATGCTTAACATAAAGAGGTACAGGCTAAAAGCATCGTCATGTCCGGATATATTTAAGAATTCTATGATAACTATTGATGAGAAGGAAGAGGTAAGTAATTGCCTATTTCAATTCAATTGTTACAGTTTTTTCGATATTAAAACTATTTCATAATTACTGGTAGGTCGTAGGTTCGAACAGTGACAAGCGCTTTACTTTGTATAAATTATTTCATCACCACTGCTCTCAAAACGGTGAAGGAAAATATCTTGAGGAAATTGACATGTCCTAGAACCAAAAATACAAAGAGATGTGACGTCCACCACTATATGGCCATTTAGATGCATTTAGGTGCAGACGGCTATCATCATAATATGGATTAACTTTATGGCAATCTCAATTTATGGCTACTTTAAAGCAAAGTTTAAGCCATTATTTCGTGTCATATTGTCATTATTCAATTTTGTAATACGTGTTCCTATTTTGGTGAATAAAATTATATTAACTACGAATACCAACTCTCACAATTATGTAGTATTGTTTACCTTTCAGAAATGGTACGACGATTGCGTCAGCTGCCTTGCCGACATGTTCAATGTTAACCTCTTCAAACGCATGACTTTCAACCTCCTGTGCTTGGGTACCATCTTTCTGTTCATCTGGTTCATTGTGCCTTACTTCTACCTCGCTGAACACATGATCCACGCGGGATACAGCGAAGATGATGGAGCTGTCATGCTGAGTTTGATAGGAATTACTAACACCATTGGAATGGTAGGTTCAGTCCTATATTCTACTAAAGGTTGTCTTTAAAAGTTCACTCTTAGCGAAAATACCGCCCATTGTGTCACCCTTTGTAATATTTCTGTAATTTATGTGGTGTACATAATAAACTGTTCTACTAGTCGTTCGTTGGTTTTTACAATATTGATCAAGTTTAGACTTTTAAATCTGCTGCGAAATCTCATGTTGTGATAACTGAACAAAACAATAACAATCCATTATATTAATAAATCTATCATTTCTAGTATTTCTATTAAAATTCCTAGATTTTGCCAAAAACTTGACATCACATGTAAAATATATATATAATGTGCCTAATTCAAATTGGCATGTCGCCTAATTCGTCTGTAGGAGGGGCTACCGTGTCCCAATAAAGTCCTTGATTTTGGACTGTCGCCAGCGCTGGAGAAAAATTCCAAAGCGGTTTTAATTACGTATTATTACTCTGATTAGATTCCACAAAGCCATATACATCGCCATAGTTTCATAATAACATAATTATAATTTTCAAAATCTCCGAATATTGTTTTTCAATATGGCAGGCCGTGTTCAATCAACCTAGTTGACCTCGAATCTTCATCACCAAAATTCGTTTTTAAAATAGATTTGTGCTAGGCACCGAGGCACACATTGTCAGACAGCTCAACGCTCAACATGGGTCAATCCGATGACTGACACATGTTGATCGTTGAGCTGTCTGTGTCGATACAAAGGAGAAATAAAATAAGTAGCTGGTAAATAAGTAGGTAGGTAAGGTAATCATTGTATAGAGGGACGATTAGGTGATCGATGTATATTGATTGTTAATAGAAGACAGGAGGACTTGCTGAATTACTTACTTAGTAGAACAGATGAATTTCCACACTCATAAATAATCCAACGTTGTTTATGAATTCTAGAGGGTGACACTAACTATTCAAGGCTCTGGCCAAGCCTTTTGGCAGGTCGATTTGGCAGTCCCAGACGAGACAATAAATGTCTTCCCTTTTAAATTGTTCATGTCTACCTTCCCACGAATCACGAGACCGATCTCGATCTGGTTTCACTCCAAGGTCCACAAAATTCGAGGTGATTTGACATAACTGCGGACGAAAATAGATAGCTATCCCGTTTCCAAATGTTTTGGGACGTCGTCTGTGCCAAATTCTGGCCGTGGCGGATTTCTAAATGTATTTCATTATTTACGTAAAGTGTGGAGCCCATGTTATTTTAGTTTATTTGTTTGCTGACAAAAGTTTTCAAGGATTTTGGTACAGGACAGGTCAAGGTGACAGTAACAACTAGCGCACATGATACAGTACCCTAATTGCGATGGCTTTCATTTTGACCGCTCAACAGCATTCATTACGTTATTTAGATGTTAAGCAGACAAATTTTTCGAACATAATAGCAATGGACTAGCGATATCCTTCAAAACGATACAGATTGGGTGTTACGCAATTAGGGCACAGGACCTATAAAATCTCGCATGACTCTTCACTTTTTGTCTAATATTGATTTGCCGGCCTATTGTGTGAAAAACTCCATGAAAACTTAAGAGCGTTTACGCCGCATTTCATACAAACTTTCAAGCCCTTGTTTTTCGAAAAGAATGAATTCGCGCAGGATACAAGGTCTAAAAAGTTACATAAGAACATTTTCGAAAAATAGTGTTACAGCCAAATTAGATCGATATTAAATTTTCCATAGAAACGGAGATTTCCAGTTACCTTTTTTAAATAAGACATTTGGAAAATGTTCATGTAACTTTTTGACCATTGTATCCTGCTTAAGCGTATGAAGTTTCATTAAAATCGGTTCATTCATTTCGAAAAACAAGGGCTTGAAAGTTTGCATGAAATACCGTACGGCTTAAATGCTCTTAGCGAAAGTGAGCTGTTATTCCGCTTGATGATATTGACAGCTCACTTTTGTACGGTATAGATCGACTTCTATGCCTATATTCTTCTGCAATCATACATTTAGAGACCTCTTTCTTTTCCAGGTCGGTCTGGGTTGGATCGGAGACTTTCCTCAAGTATCCATCGGAGGCCTTTACGCTGTATGTTTAGTCCTTTGCGGCGCGTCCGTAGCTGCCATTCCACCGGCTGCAGCAACCAACTATTGGATTTTAGCCTCTGCGGCTGCGGCATTTGGGTTGTTTTTTGCAGCATCGTACACGTTTACACCCAGTTTGTTGGTGAAGCTGGTGTCTTTGGATGACTTTACTTCGGCGTATGGACTAGTGTTGCTCGCTCAAGGGATAGGACATCTCATAGGACCACCATTATCGGGTAAGAAAATGTTAATTGTAGAGTTTGAGCAGTGGTGGCCCAGTAGAAATGGCTGCGACTTACGAGTTGTAAGGTCATAGGTTCGAACCCGGACAGGCGATTTACTTTATGTAAATTATTTTCATCACACACTGCTCTCAAAACGGTGAAGGAAAACATCGTGAGGAAACCGGTATGTAAAGGAACAAAAAATTCGAAGACATGTGACATCTACCAACCCGCACTGGGCCCGCGTGGTAGTTTACGGCCCGCGCCATCACTTCGTTTTCGCTTAGCGATAGCATTCTTTCTGCCTTTTTTTGTTTTTGCTCGGCTCGTAAGTGTCATAGAGTGATGTTAAAACCTATATATAGTCTTGCGCAAGAATTGGGCTATCAAATGCAAAAGAATTTTTTGATAATGTCGTATCAAATTGACAAAAAAAGGCCGTTCGCAGCTTAAAATTCTGAGTTTAAATAGGTATCAAAGTTGTGCGTGGTAGTTACGTCATCATACCTTGTCCCCTGTGTGATGTGATGGTATGTTCTTGATTCCAGGTTTTATTTTCGACGTGACACTTTCCTGGGAGCTGTCGTTCTACCTGGCTGGCGGGTGGATAGTTGTGGCTGGCATGCTGATCTCCCTCATACAGCCGGTCAGGACCTACCAGCTGCGTCGCGACGCTCTGGATGAGATAAGCATGGCTTAGGATGTACCTATTATACTTCAACGTTTAATGTACTGTCGGGGTAATACATTGTTTAGCAGATTGATACATTACGTTTTTCCGTGTCATTTCAGGCTAATTAACAATGAGAGTTGTGATTTCACTCATAAGTTTATCGGACAATTTAATGATATTAAATTTGCAAAACGATCACTTCCCCTGGCTGCTAATATTTACAGTTACAATTCAAGAAGTTGTTAGAAATTGTTTCATTACGTAGGAATTGGACTAATGCGCACACGCACAACATATTGGTATACGTAGTACCAATTCACGTCTTGCAGTTTAGGTATCTTCTTGAACACCTTGTTCAAAACATGCGTAAGAAAACCCAAAAGAATAATGCGGTAACATTGCTAATGATGGTCACCTAACGCAAGTCTGATTGGTCAAAGCAGCTAAGCTGTGACCGTTGATTGGTTAACAGCGTTTTCTGTTACTGCCTGATTGGCTGATGCAGCAGGCTTCAGAGTCCAAAACATACTAATGTAGATGGAATGAAAATTGCCTAATCTAAGAGCTAGCACTAGGTTAAATATAATCACATAAATGGCACAGATTACATTATTAACGGTTCCCATAATATTGTATGAATATATAGTATTTTAAGAATATTTACTCCTCTAGTTATGTATGTAAACATACGAGTATATTACATTTTTGATAAATACCTAATGGATCTTCCTCAACGAAGTTGTTATATTTTTTGTAGGAATTTAATTATTTAGTATGAAATTTTTAGGCCTGTAGTTTTTAGCCTTGTGAGTTTGTGACCCTTCGTGGTGGTGCAAACGACACTTTTATTCGAACACAATGATTATAATCTAATTAGATTAAGCTAGTATTTTGTGGTATTTTTTATGATAAAATAAATTAAAACTTTTTCCCGTTTAACATAGTAAAATTGTTTACTTGATTGAAACGTAGATCGAATATATTACTTAGTTAGTTATTTTTTTGGGTTGACGTTTTAAATCTTTTCAATTCGTTAGTCAATTGAAGGCGCGACTGACAATTGGACCATTTATTTTAATTAAACACCAATTTAAAGCAATTAAGATAATCCGCCTTGTAATGTCGAACACGTGTTTAAGTAGCGAGTCATCTTCGTAGAATGATGTTTGTTGAATTGTGATCATTTTAGGTACATTAATTATAATTGGAAAAGCTTTTGTTTGGTTATTAAAATCTGATTGATTTAACTTATTTGGCAGGTAGCTTTTCACTTGTTAGTTTTCCTTTAAGTTTTGGCTTCGATTGCAATTGTAATTCGATTTACAGACATTACAGTTATCATTTTACACGTTGGTCTGGATTTGTACTTGGTTGATTGATGGTCGTGGGTGCGATTCCCAGGTGGGACAACGTGTTATTGGGTTTTTCCATTAGGAATTTCTCAGTAACAATCTAGATTTCTGCCCGGTTAGTAGCAATAGGTTCCCATTCTACTACATGGGACTTAAACATAACTAACTGGTGAAATGTTGGTGTATAAGTGCACCTCTGGGCTCTGCTTCCTCTCTCTTTGGGGAATACAATGTTACGTTGAGTAATGATTGTTTTAATTTTATTTAAACAATTAGGTAAAAATGTGATGCCCATCGTTTAAATTATCGTTGCTTTCCATGGGAGAGTATTATAGGCCGACTGCTTAACTGAGACGTTGCCTGAGGTAGAAGCGAGGTGCGGGAGTGGTGTGGTGACGTGATGCGAGAGCTCAGTGATTGGTCAACTTGTGACAACTATCACCCCGCCCGCACACAGCTACCTCAGGAAATGTCTCAGTTAAGCGTTTGGCCTATAGTTAATGATGTATTTAAGATTTAAAGTATTACAAGTCAAAATTGAGAACGTTCGATAAGTAAATGGAGCCAGTTTGCCTTGCGACATTTTCATTAAAATTATATTGAATTAAGTATGTAGGTAACTGTTGCTGAGATTTCAATAATCCTGTGCTTGATATTTCACAAATAAAAGTAGTATGTCTAAGTATGTAGGCCTACATAACAATTCCTTACCCTACTTTACTAAAGAAAGTGTCATTCAAGAGTGTTTCTTAGAAATTTCGTGCCATGAACTGTAAAAGTAATTCAATAATTTAAATTATTCCATTTTACTGTACATTTTGACCAATATCTACATGATATTAATATTTAAACTTTATAGTTATAAATTATTGCCAATCCTTACGATGCCATAATTTTATTATGATGATTCTGTAATGTCGGACGCTAGCTCTGGGTCTAAGATGATAGAATAATTGAATTATTTTAAGTAGAGAGTGCACAATATAGTGTCAAGTTCTCCTAGTTTTAAACAAATTATACCTATTTCTTGTACCTAACACGTTTATATGCACAACAATTTGGTAAGGCATTGTAATATTGAATATTAATGTCTACCTATTACCTAAGTAAGTATTTAAAGTAACTAATATATCTTATTAGTGGACTTATGTAAAAACGAAATTACAAGTTATAAACATGTTAAATATTATTACATTGTATACTTATGTAATCGAATGTTATTAAAATTATTTATTGGATTTTTAGTTTCTTATTGTATCCCGATGCCTTGTCGAAAGTAATCTATAGGTATACTAATACTAAAGCTGAAGAGTTTGTTTGTTTGAATGCACTAATCTACGGAACTACCAGTCGGATTTGAAAAAATATGCAAAGCAAAAGAGTCAGAAGGAACGAAAAGAGCAAAATGAAAAAGATTCAGAAGGAACGCTAAGCGAAAACTAAGTAATAGCGCGGCAAGCGATGCGATGCGACGCGGTGGGTCGGGGGAACAAGAAATTTCACGCGGACGAATTCGCGGGCAGAAGCTAGGTTTACAAAAAAAATATACAAAAATGAAGTAGGTAAAGACGCAGCACATCAAGCTACTACATTCTATTAGGAAGGAACACGGGTGGGTTTTAGTCAGTAGGAGTCTGACACCCCCTTCCGCTCCACCCAGAGCGGGAGGGGTCATTTGATGATTTACCATCCGAAAAAAAAAAAAAAAGTGTGCTACCTGCATGGTTATATATATATATAACCATATCAAAACCATACTTAATAAAAATACCTACATCATAAGTCATAGGTAATTAGGTACTAATATAAATTAGTGTGTCGTTATCTTTCCAAAAATCCTCCATGACCGAACAATTTGATGTAACAGACTGTATGCTTTATCTGACTTTTAAGTGATTCTGTGCTAGGCGCCAAGTCTTTGCTTTTTATTACAAGCTTTTATTTGACTTGCAATGTTTTAGTTTGTTTAGGTCAAATATCGCAACTTAATTTTAAAATAGTTCTTCGCTTCTGCACTACATAGATCCGAATCCAAGAAATGCCGGTCCTAAGTGATCATAGTCCTATTTGTTTGAGGGTTTGCGCACTCTATCCGTCCGAATTTAGAACATTCCCTATTCGGATGGATGTCGGATCTTTAATTCGGATTCGGATCGGATATAGTGCACAACCGCTCTTATCCCCAACCGATTGAGCAGAAATTTTGCATATTCCTTCAGTTTAGATGACAATTTTTATGCATGGTTGGCCAGTTACTTTGTATGCACCCTCATGATACGGATATCAATCAAAAGCTTGTTATAAAAGTTTACCTATTTTACAAATTTTTTTTTGCCGGGAATTCTGTGATTCCGATTTGACACTTTCGAGGCCACTTTCGGCTATAGCCGTCATAACAATAAAAATTCTATTGATAAATAAATGATAAATGATTTTATTTCTGTAAGTAGGTTTGTACAAACACTTTTACACGTCAATCATATTTTTTTTTTAAGCTAGATGAGGTCTGCGTTTCCTAACTGACTATTCTGAGAAGATAGGCCGAAACAAACTCAGAAGTCACAGTCTCTTTTAAAGTCCAGACAAAATCTTGGTCAGATCGTGTGAAGACCATGTAGATCGGTGTCTGAAATGGTCTTTTGAGGAAAGAACCACACAGATTGAGCGTATTGTGTTTCGTTTACCGCGCCGGAACCTTTTAAAGGCTATGGGTGCCGGTGAAATCTTAGGACAGTCAGCAATGAAGATGTAGGCAGCTCACTACAAATCTTATAGGTACACTAGAAAGAGTTGCAAGTTGTCGTCTTCCTCTTGGTAACAGTAGGTAAGTGAGGTGCCTCTCTTTCTCGCTTATCAAGAGAAAAGTTGGGTAAGTACGTTTCTTCCCAGAAAATGCCATTCAATGAATGTGTTGCAATAACATAACAACAGCACGTTGTTTTCTTAGAATGGTTAGGCAAAGGTATCGGTAGGGGGAGGTTGGTTGATTGGAACCATGCACCTAGCTTCTGACGTTTCATAAGTACCCAACTGCCCATGTAGGTTTATGTGAAATAAAATATTTTGATTTCGATTTTTTTTAAGTGAAAACCTCTTTAGGCGCGTTTGGCAGTTTGACATGGGAAAAAACCATTGTACTAGCGACACTATTACCTTAACCGACACCTCTGTTTTAAGTTGAATGACGAAGAATGACCTTCAAACATATTTATAAAATTACTAAGTATGCTATTTCAAGTTTTCATTTCTGTCGACACTCCTGGAATGCCACAGTTTTTTTTTGCATGGTGCGATGTGTGTATTGATGCATGACAACCACTCCAAAATTTCACAACAGCAATACACTGTATGAAACGCACATTAAATCCAAACAAACGGTTCAGACTCATGTTACAAACAGTACGGAGAAACGTTTGCCACCGTGTGAATACATATCTATATGGATGCTCCGTCCGTTAATTTCGCAATGGTACACAGTACTTACGACCACACATCAAGCTGTTCATTTGATTCTAACAATGTTACTGAAGTTGACAATGTTATGAGAAATTCTGGGAATAAGGAGTCAAATCAAAAGACAATAATTATTCAATTTAGGCTGAGAATCAGCACTACATAAGACAGTTCCCAAAAAGCCCGCTAGATAGCTGGGAAGAAGAAGTGGCGCAACAGAATCTCCATCAGCACACCTGCCTGCAGTATGTGGACAGATTGGTGGATAGCATAAACTGAATATTCTGCAGTCGGGAATATACTGTAAAAGACCGAAAACCACCTTGATCAACAACATAATATATGTAGGCCGCTATGTATACCTACCAACAGGTTGGCAGGGATGTCGACGCGTCCATGGTAACAGGACCCCGTGAGTCTGAACCCCAAGCGTTGAAATTTTGCGTCAGTTATTTAAAAAAATTGCTGTTCCATAAATTTTGACCGCGTAGGTATCGCATTTTTGTAGGAAACAGCATTTTTTTTTATAACCAGCTTCCAGCGTTGTGTCATCGCGCTTCTCTTTCTTTTCTATGCAGTTCGACAGTGACCGCGCTTTAGGTCATGTAAAGAACAATAGAGAACTCAACCTATTTGAAGCGAGATCCTAAAATTTTCGATTGTATTCTGCAATCTCTCGATTTTAAACCTTTTGTGCATTAGTCAACAAGTACCGAACTCGCTATTTCCGAAAATCTAATCGACTTAAGTCAACAAAGTGACTTCTTGTATGTCATCATTTCAGCCAAAAGACGTCCACTGCTGGACATAGGCCTCCCCCAAGCACTTCCACTTCGACCGGTTCTTTGCTTCTCGCATCCAACGGGTTCCTGCGGCCTTCACAAGGTCGTCGGTCCACCTTGTGGGAGGCTATAGGATAAATTTACCGGCGCCCATGTTCATACAAAAACAAAAAAAAAAAAAACGGTTGCCTGTAAAGTCGGTTTTACGGGCGAAGATTTTACGTGACAACGACCGATCATCCGATCATAGTTGAGTGGGAGAGAGACGCAAGGCATTCGGCGGGCCTCTCTCTCGTTCGGTGACTCATCGTAACGTTACCGAGCGTTACACTTTTTCATAAGTGACTCCCAGTCGCAACCTAATTTAAGACGTTGTCACGTCAAAAATGGTTGCCTGTAAAGTCGGTTTTACGGGCGAAGATTTTACGTGACAACGTCTTTTTCTCGGTAGAATATTTATTGATATGAATATAATTAAATTGCACAATAGGAACAAGGAATTAAATGAAAATAAGAACGTAACGTTACCGAGCGTTACACTTTTTCATAAGTGACTCCCAGCCGCAACCTAATTTAAAATAAGAACGTAACGTTACCGAGCGTTACACTTTTTCATAAGTGACTCCCAGCCGCAACCTAATTTAAGACGTTGTCACGTCAACAGAATATACATAAACTAGTATTGTGTGCCTCACGGCTGCGTCCGGATATCTATGGCTGCGCCAAACAGGTAGGCCCAGTTCAGCATAAATGCCAGACGAACGACAGTGCCTGACGCTGGTTTCCAACTAAACCCTATGTTTTTTTTTATTTTTGTTATTTATAAGTAATCTAAAACAGATTACTTATACCATCAGGATTGCGCAGTTGAAAATGGATCAGCGGGATAATTGCTAACACGCTAACAGTAGGAATGGCTTTCATTTTGACAGTTCAACAACGTTCTTGAGCAGAAAAAAAATCGAAATATGAACCAATGGATTAGCAATATCCTTCAGAGTCATTCAGATTGTGATTACCTCCTACAAATATTCTAGAATAGTGTAGCTAAGAAGAGGCACAGCAGTGATAGATGTTTGAGCTGAACAGACGTCTAGCGGTCGCCACCGCAACTGTTGAACGTGGGATCCTAGGTTCAAATTCCCTGTCGGGCAATGTGTTATTGAGGTTTTCCATCAGGTAATGCATATAGTAGCTTCTAGGAGTCTGGATTTATGTCCGGCTAATGGTAATAGACTCACCCCACACGGGACTTTAATACTTATATCCTGGCGAAGTGTTACCAGGGCCGTGGGTTATTAACGAGACACTGTGGCTAAGTAATAACAGCCGGGTTAAGCTACGCTTTTGCCACGGTCGGTCCGTGGATAGATGACCATGTTTACATACTGAGACCTCTCCGTGCCTCGAATAGTCCCGACTGTTATTTCTAGATCTCTGACAATCATTATGGGTTGTTGTTAGACGCCTGAAATCTGACAACCAGTCTTACGAAGGGATATATTGTTGCCCAGTAACTGGGTTGTGGAGGTCAAATTAGGTAGTCGCTCTATGTAAAAACTCTGCTGCAGACTGGAAGCCGACCCCAACATTGTTGGGAAAAGGCTAGGTATATGGAGATGGTCTGGCAAAGTGTTGATAGATCAAATTAATTGGTTCCTGTATGGGTACTTGGGGTAGTGTTTTTATCTTAGGTTTTTATTGAAACGTGATGCACACATTACGTTGCCATTATCTGAACCTGTCATTAATAAACAAGTGTGATACAAGATGGTAGGTGTGTAGTAGATACAAGTAATTACGGGAGTGTTTAATTAGTACCTACAATACGATTGTCAGTGCAAACATGAACGGAACGTGGTTTGATGAACGTGACCGTTGAGCTCTTACTGACACGATATTATCAATTATTGTATGTTGTTGTTGTAGTACTGTCAGAGAAATGATTTGCCATTTCATAGGTATGATTTAGACTTTCAGTTGGTTGGTAACTAACTTAAAAATAATTCTCCGTAGGTATTAGGTACCTATATTAGCCGGGGCTTGTAAATAAGTAATAACAGCCGCATGGGTCGATCGATCGTTGATAACTACGCTTGTCGCGGCTGGTACGTGGATGGGTGACCATCTTTACATACCTCCGTGTCTCGGAAAGCACGTGAAGCCGTTGGTCCTGGCTATCATTTGTAGATCTTTGTCAGTCGTTATGGGTCGTCAGAAGCCCGGAAAGTCTGACAACCAGTTTCACCAAGGGGTATCGTATTACCCATTAACTGGGTTGTGGTCTGTCAAAGTCAGATAAGCAGTCGCTCCATGTAAAATACTGGTATTCAGCTGCACCCACAAGCTGCACCCGCAGGGTAATTGCGTACACACTATCAGTAGCAATGGGTTTCATTTTGACAGTCCAACAACATTCATTGCGTTATTTGCGTTGTTGAGCCGACACATTTTTCGACCATATTATGGAGATGGATTGGCAAAATGCTTCAAATTGAGAGTAATAGTGAGTTACGCAATTAGAGTGCCGGTTAGACTGGAAGAAGACCCCAACATAGTTGGGAAAGGCCTAGGCAGATGACAAGGTAAGTACGTAATAGGTACAGTCAACAAAAGAGATAAGTACACAGGATCGTCGGATATAGTTTAAGTTTAGTAAGAAACCGAAAGATGTTCTCGAATAAAGTTTAATTTAATTAATAGCAAACAAACAGCTCTATTATCAAATTAAATTTCATTCAGACGATCCTGCATACTTATCTCTTTTGTTGACTGTACATAATAAGCAGATCACAACATAGTTGGGGAATGCTTAACAGATGATGAGGAATAGGTTTAATCATATCACAAATTACTATCATTATTTATCAGCCAGATGCAATGACTAGAATGACTGAAAAGTAATTTTACCCAACTATACATCATTATTTTGCGCAAGGAATGCTTGCTCTCTGCGATATCTTCTCCTAGGCATAACAGGCTATTGTTTTAGGCTAAATAAGAGCAAATACTAAAATAATGAACATGTTTCTTTAAATTAAAATTAGTATATTAGGAAACATGTTCATTATTTCAGTATATAATTTTACCACCCGCCTCACTCCCCTTCTACCTTCTGGCTCGTTGGTCGCAAGTGCTACTGTTGAACATAAGGTCCTGGGTTCGATTCCTAGGTCAGGCAAAGTGTTATTGGGTTTTTCCATCACGAAGTTCTCAGTAGCAGCCTGGAGTCTGGATGGGTGCCCGGTTAAAGGCAATACGCTCCCCCGCTATTACATGGGAATTGAAACATAACTGGCGAAATGTGGGTGTTAGTAAAAGGCACACTTCTGTCTAACCCTTCGAGAGTTACAGGCTTACAGGCGTGATGTTATATTTTATTAAAATATATAAAATTTATATCATTTTGTTATTGAAAGTTTTAAGGGTCAACTTTGTTCATAATGATCAAGTGGTGGACCTAATGGCGCATGCGTTATTTTGTTTTATATAACGGACCCACTTTTAGTGGCATGCAGTGTACAGATAGACAGACAGAAAACAAGACAGGACACCGATTGACGATGCGCAACTTTTAACATGAATGCTGAGTGCTGAAGAGTCCTAAGGGGAAAGATATTTCGCTACAGACGTGCCATAGATCTTTTTAAAATGTTATGGAAAGCTGAAATGAGGTGAATACCATTTTAATTTAAAACCTACTTGTGTTGACCTTGACGTACCGACAATGTCATTGTCCCGTCACGCTGGATTTTTAAGAAAAAAAGTATTATTTGCATATCAATAAAAAATATTACGTAAAATTCCACTGTTATCTATTTGGAGTGTTCAAGTAAAATAAGCATTTATATCTGTTACTGTGTAAACAATATAATTAACGTAAATGATAGCATTCGAAGTGGGAACGCCGAAGTGAGAGGGCGCATTTTGAGTGCGAAAGGGATTTTTTTGGAAGCGAATTTCTTTTAGTGTTTCAAAAATGCGGTGTTGTGGTTAGAGGCGCGGCAGTCCCGCGTCTCGACTCGAACGGCGACCCGACCTAACTGTCCAGATGTGTATTGCCTGTCAAGCCGGCCGCACGTGCTTGCCTTATTTACAAAAATATTGTGTGAATTTTTCGCATTGTGAACAGCTGATTGTGTGTACTTTGTGTTACAACCCATAAGGAGGTAAGTACAGTTATTTTATAACTTATAATAAGTGGAATAGGTGCTAAATCGTGAGTTTCATATAAGTTTTCGAACGCACTTGCGTCATGGAATTCATGAATGAACGTCGGATGTGTGCATTTGTACATTTTAGCATAATTCGAATGTTTGTGGTTCAATTTCATGCAGTTTGCTCAGAAATTATGGTTGAATTTATGTCAATTGGCTACGTGCGATACTTGTTATTCTCCTAATCGAGGTGTTATGTTTTTGAACTGTCTTGTACGGGAGCATTTGAACTTATTGGTGAGGTCATTGTCCTTTGTAAAGTAAAAATTTAAGTCAGTGAGTCAGGGCCTCGGCAATCTGTAATTTGAGTGTCGCGCTGACCGGTATAAATTTTGTAAACATTGTAGGAATATTGTACAGCTTTACCTATAACACTGTTTAAAGGTGAACCTATTTCACAATTTAAAGCAAAACCTGCTATTATCTGTAAGTCAATATCTCAATTAAAACCAATTACTTGATAAGCATGAATTGCCTCCTTTATCATCTTAGTATTTACACTCGGCAATGACATGCAAACAGTCTGAGAGAGAAGATTTTAAAAACTATTTCCTATCTCGCTCTGAAAATTGCAGTGAACAGTTTATGGTTTTCAAGAAATCGCTCTTAAAAACACTGTGACTCTTAATATGACTGAATCATGAAATATTCCGTGCAATCAATCGTATTTTCTCTCACTAAGATGTTATGGAAAATTAGTGAGAAATCCGAAAGAAGGCTAAAGGTATAGCAAGATGTCTTGCAGCATCTTTCGTCCTCATTTCGATCATCACTCAGAGGGGGCAATTCTCGTAAATAACGTCACAATCTAGTCAATAAGAACGTTCACAGTCTGATCTCAGTCTCAATCTGTCATAAATACTTCTAATTTCCCTAAATTTTTGACAAGTTTTTGACATAGATTGTCGCTGAGATGAGATTGTGACTAGATTTTCAAGGTTTTTAATTACGGGAATTGGCCTCCTTAACTTGTCTTGTGAAGTAGGTACTTATTAATTTAATTAAATATATTCATACCTACAATACCAAAAATTCGATCCATATTTTTTTTTAAATGCAACTATACAGTCAGCAATTTGGCATTGAAACTAAGTGGTTATAGTAGGTAAAACGTTTCAGATTCAATTTTTTATACAAAATGGCCCAAGAACAGATGTCCAAAAGTTTTTTTACGTCAAAACAAGGGCCCCATACATAAAATTTTGTCGGTGTAGGAACAGGAACATAATTTCTTGTGAAATTGAATTAAATTACCTTATTGGAATGGAGAATCTGGTTAGGTAGGTACTGTAGAGGCTTTATGTGAAGCCCTACATTTAGTAAGACAGGCTGGTCATAATTGTATCGTTGTTCCATTTGAAGATACAAACGAACATCAAATATAATTTATTATTGTGTTTTTGTTCTATATAGGTAGTCATTGCTAGAATTATCGTTGAATTATAAACTTGTCTTATTAATATATTCGTTCCAAGTCTTAACGCCATTTTATTTATACACAACGTGTAGGAACTATGGAGGTCCCGACTGGACTTTCACAGAACCTACCGCTCAGAATGTCCCCACTGACCAACGTCCGTCCAAAGTCCACACGCCATCGCCATAGCCAGTTCGTCAGCGTCGTTAAAACATTGATTGATAGATTGTATTAATAACTGTTCCCGTGATATGATTATTTTGACTATTCAATCAATCTCTACCATTAGGAAAATAAATACGATAAGCTGGTGATTTTATAAAATTATCTACACGTCTCTTGCTCAATCCTCTGATGACTTCTACATCTGTTATCCCATAAAACCCAGTAAAGATGCACACACGATAAAAGCAGTGGGCCATATAATTCATAAACTGGTATCACAAAAACAATACTAGATTAGATAGCATTATCACTGATAACGTGAAATCCAGAGCTATATGTGCTCTGTGTGCAGTAATCTCTCCAGATAACATGTGAACTTGCAGTTTGTATGTTCAAGGATAGGCAGAACCGTTTTGTGTGACAATACAAATGCAGAGTACAGGAAAAGAAAGAAAGAAAGAAAAAGTATTTATTGCGACTCGTATAGGAAGATCACAAAGATCCATTGTCATACATTATGTATGTACCAGGACATCAAGCTTCCGAAACTGTTAAATTTTCCCAATCAACTTTGAACCTTATGCTTTAGCGATAAAGATTAAAACGGAAATCTATTAAAGAAATTTGACAGATTGTAGTAGTTTGATGTGCTGGCGTACTTAAACATTTTAGAGAAAACAACTTTTAAAAAAAACTTTGTAAATTAATAATTTAAACATTATCATCTTCACCCTAGGTACATCAAGAAGGCAATATGGATAACTACAGGGGCCTAAGTCTACAATTTATTTCAAATATTTCTATTAGACCATTCTCTTTCTACCTATATTAGCCAGATGCTTGGTGAAAAATCCCAAATGTTTTCACATACTTTCGTAAAATATATAGTTAGGAATATCTGTGTAATACCTAGTGATATACGTATCCATACTAATATTATAAATGCGAAAGTGTGTCTGTCTGTCTGTTACCTCTTCACGCTTAAACCGCTGAACCGATTTAGATGAAATTTGGTATAGAGATGGTATGAGTCCCGGGAAAGGACATAGCGTAGTTTTTATCCGGATATTCCCACGGGATCGACATTTATGCGGGTGAAACCGCGGGGCGCTGCTAGTTACATATATGGATTTAATAAAACTACTGTCACATAAAGTCAATCCCCAATGTTCGGGGTTTGAAATCATACAGCAAACTCCGTAGTTTTTATCCCAATCATCAAATCTTACAGTACTGTATAACCAGTCCACCGAAGGACCTCGGTCCTCTAACAAAGGAAACCTTTTGCGCTTCATGCAATGTTCTTGCCTTCTCGAAGTTTCCATAGCTACCTGCACACAAAGTTTATTCACAGCGAGCTGCGCCCGCGTCGGTCTGTCCCGTGTCTACTTTCAAACTTGTTCGATATTGTGGTGAAGTATGTTATTGAACACGAGACGGTGTATGGTTTAGAGATTCAGGCCCCTTTTCTAAAATACTGTGGTCGAAGTTGAGTCTCGATTTGAATCTCAGTGAAGATATATATGAGAATGTGTCAGTTTGGAGATAAAGATACCTAAATGTCAGTTATTACCGTGTTATGGAATCTGGCTCTGAATTGATGAAGTAAAACAGGTGCACTGCAACTACTTAAATCAAAATACGTTTGACGTTTATTGAGAAATTGAACAAAACTTAACTCGTCTCTCTCAAAATGTAAGTCACGCACGTGGTACTTATTTATTAGTTAGAACTAGCCACATTTAGAACGAAGTGTTGTGTATTTATTATATTTTTTATTTCTTTTATTTATATCTCATTGTATACTGCACCGGTTGACGTGACGTGGCGTGGTCACGTCAACACGGGCTGTTGCTGAAAACCATCGCTGGGCCTCTGTCTCGCTTAGGGTCGCAGCATTATGCTGAGCGATAGCCGTTTTGCGTGGATGTGACGTATATTTTCCCCCGACTTATTCGTTTTTTTTTCTATGTTTACCGCAAATAAACTTCTTCTATTTTGCCATCGTTACAAAGCTTCACATAGTATTTATACCTGTATTGTTCGCGAAGTCTAACAAACGTGTCCTTTCGTTTAAATATGCTTTTTGTATGTATCATGCTAAGTATCTTCTTCTTAGCGTATCAATAGCAATCTAAATGGACTCTGCCCAGAATTCGACTACTTGTTTGGCGCCATCACCAGCGTCTACCAGTTCCTGTAACGTGCAGCTGACAGGCCGCGCAGGACACGATATTACGTGTCCCATCGTTTGTGGAACAGCACCACATTTACACTCCAAGGCGGAGTCGTCTATGAATCTCCACCTGAACAGGTTTTTCCTTGCTTCGGCCAACCTGGGGAGCTAAGTATTAGGGTTATTGACTAATTCAGTCAATGTTACGGCGTATAGGGGCAGCTGCCCGGTCATTGAAAGGGATAATGCTCATTTGACCTTATAAAAGTTCTTTGTTAAAAGTGGAAGATTAGGGTGGGCTTTAAATAGATGAATGTCCTCACTTCATGTGGTCTTTATTTAACTCTATAAAATAACATTAATAAAATTTGTAAAGATTTATTCCGTTAGTAAATTTATAGCTTACTGCTGTAACTTCTTTTGCACAGCCCTCGTAAGATGAAGGCAAGGGTTCCGTTTATAAAATTCAAAGCTTTACCAATGTTTTACTTTTTTGTAACTCGTAAACACTATTTTGAGTAGGACCGTTTTCAAGGATACTTTATTTAGTAGTATTTACCACTAAATGCATCTTGGCACGATATAAGGGTTTCATGAAGGTAATCTTCTTGCCAGTTACTTAGGTTGCTGGAGCACATCTTTTTCTGACATCTCCATTAGCTCGACTTTTAGTCATAATAATATAGATAATGTACATATGTATAATCTTTCACAATACTACTATACACAGGTAATTTTACCTTTGATTCTTGTAGGAGTTTCCTTTCGTTCAGTATTACATCATTATCATCATGACCTATCGTAGTCTATGTCCTCTGCAGAACATAGGCCTCTCCTCTTCTCGAAGCAGAAGAAAGTGACGTGAACATGAAATGGTGTGCATTTCACTCATTCTTCGGTTCCTCTCATCCAGCTGCTACCAGCTACCCCGAAGATCTTCGCACCATCTAGCCTGTACCTATACATAAATAGGTAATAGGCAATGGTGGCAGATCAAATACAAATTAAATACTGAAATTCAGTATTTAACATAAATTTGAGTCACCATTACCCTACGTCAGAACCGCAGCAATGGCGATGCAGATGCTAACTCAGTAATTAATTGCTATGTTGATGGGGAAGTTTACTGAGCTAATAAACTACTCATCTTCCTTATTTAGAGACTATGCAGATACAAATCTTTCCATGGGAAACGTCTTTCGCAAAAGGAAATCCCGTCTCAAAAGATTGTTGAGGAGATAACGGATAATTTACTTATACATAATTATGATAATCACACTAATATTATAAAGGCGAAAGTTTGTGAGGGGGTGTGTATATGTGTTTATATGTTTGTAACTTCTTCACGGCTGGACCAATTTTGATAAATTTTTGTATGGAGGTAGCTGACACCTTCGATTAACATATAGGCTACTTTTTATCCCGATATTCCTACGGGATTGACACTTATGCGGGTGAAACCACGGGGCGCAGCTAGTTCATCTATAAAGCCCTTTTTAAGATATTTTTAATGTCTTCTGCTAAGAAAAAAATATCAATGTTATGATGTTGTATAAGTATAGCGAAGATGAGAACATGTCGTGACAAAAGTTTTGAGTGAGAATGTGAATAGTATGGATGGCTATAATGGTAAAAGAAGAACAAAGAAATGATCGATGGATTGTGTAAAAGATGATACGGCTAGAAAGGAGATGATTCCGGAGGTGACGACCAAGAGAAATTTAGGTCTAGAAAAACAAGACATGCTGCGCCGCCCAATTGAATTAGGATAAAGGGCGTAGGACGATGATAATAAATGTAGAATGTATGAATTCATTGTGCTTTAAAGTGTTATATTGATGTTGGCTTATAAACTCCTTTAAGATTTTTTAGATGTACAGCGGTCCCCTATAGGTTTTTGAATAGACAAGTTTCTATCTCGTCATCTTAGACAATTATCCTGGCACCAGAGGATGCTGCTGGTTGTTATCCTCTTGACATTAACATACACTATGAATTATTTTGTTCTGTACCACAAATGGGTAAGGCTAGGAACATCTAGAGATATAGATGGCGGTAACATTTGGGGCTACCAAATTCTAACGCCAATGGTTTTCCAGTTTCTGATCGAGCAATTCTGTACGGTTGTGTGTCTGCCAGCAAGACCACACACTGAAATATTACGGAGGGAGACATGCACAATTTGGACAAAGAATAAATATAGAACACCAGACAAAGATTTACGTAACAACTCATATGATTGACATCTTTCTTTTCACTGGAAACGTTATTTATAGAAAGAACTGCTTTCTATATAATGTTTGTATTTTATAGTCTCGTTACTTGAAACTAGTTTCTAGTATTCGCCGTTTATTTCTGATCCCCAATGACGTCATTGTAGACGCGGTCGGGTGTTTAGTTAGTATATTTAGACATAACAGGAGGTTACTAGTGTTGGGCGATTGTAGAAATAATCATTGGATTATTCGAATCTTCTCTTGAGCTTTCGAATAGTAATTCGAATTAATTGGTTGTATTCGAATGTTTGTTTCGAATATGATTAGTATCTTAAGACTAACCTTTCCTTTGTTATCTTGTGTATGTTGATAATAGTTAGTTAATTACCTGTTTATACTTCCGATTTTTTTTATTCGCCTGTCACATTCGAATCATACTATCTGTCATCTACTGTTCGAATTACTATTCGATTACATTTAATAATATATGTCGCCTATCTCTAGCTTGTACCATTATTTTATGATAGTTCAGATTCAGCGTCAGTTTACATGAGACTTTGATATATTTAATGTGTTTGTGAGTTTGTTTCGCTGTATGTAGGCCAGGGATTTTGTCTGTAGCACTATGTAGTAAATCTATATTAGGCGTTTTGTGTTGATGTAAGGTTACACGTGGAACATTTGTTTGTTTGTTGTTTCGATAGTAGCAGCGGAGCACCAGTTAAAGTTTCCATATTACAAAAAAGGAAACTTTTTGGCCTTTTATTCTAAAAAAACGTTGCATTAGACGTTTAAACGTCAAAAATGAATGGTTAGATAGTCGCTAATGATTCCTTAGCCGCACCATTTATAAATAAGCCTTTTACTGCTAGAATGGCGTGCCGCGTGAGTCATTTTGAAAAAATCGTCATAATTTCCGGTGCGTCAAAGCATAGATACAATTCAAATCCTTGGTTTACTGTGGATGGGTGTAGGAAGGTAGGTACTTGTCGTAGTCTTGTCGTGTCCTGCACCATATTTACGTAAAACAATCACAATCTGAATAATTTTGAAGGATTATTATACTGAACTGTCAAAATGAATATTGTTGAACTATCACTATGAAAGCCATTTCTACTGTTAGTGTGTTTGTTACGCAATTACCCTGCTGAACATTCCTGGGGTTAATATATTTTCTTTTGAAAACTGAAACGCCAATTAACTTTAGATATTTTGAAACTTGACAAAAGTGATACATGTCAGACTGCCGCTAATTTGTTGGCTGCCAAACTGCTTGGGGTTACAGGAAATGACGATGTTTGCTGGATCAGATTACTGATGACTTTATGGTTAAATGTATTCTTATACTATATCGTTTGCCAAAGTATAGTGGTGTATTGTTTATCGGCCGAGACGTACGAATATGTGAAAATTAATCTATCTTTACACAAGACAAGTCACATATTTCAAAACAAATATATAAACATTATGTAGCGGTAAATATCCTGAATGAGTCGTAAGAGCACACTCTCCAGACCACAGTATTTGAAACTTACAGTAAGAAAGCTATAGAGCATCGGGTAGCGTGGCCACACATGAGACAAAAAACTAACTTAAATAACATTGGCTACTTATGTAGCTGCCTTGAAAAAACGGGCACGCACTGAGAGACGGAAATAGTATAGCTTTATCCTTTTCTGTTACTTATAATAACTCAATACTTTATCCCTTTCTTGTGGAAATGAAATGGCGCTACCCGCCGTCTATACTTTTCTTTGTCTAAGATTTGAAATATGACTGGGTGCGTTTCCGTAGCGTAATGCTCATCATCTGCCTAGTCTTTTCCGAACTTGACGATGTAGGGGTCGGCTTCCAGTCTAACCGGATGCAGCTGAATACCAGTATTTTACATTGAGCGACTGCCTATCTGACCTCCACAACCCACTTACTGGGTAATACGATACCCCGATATTCCTGTCAAATTAGACAGCGCCTAACGTAAATTGACGTATTATTAGTAGCCATGTTTTAATCATGTCTAAACTTGCTATGGAGAATCTCAATTTGACAGGAATAAACTAATATTTATCTTCTGTCCTTTTCTTAATGAAATAGAAAGAAAAAGATGCACTGAACTTAAATTTAGTTTAGTTTGTGAACAAGGGAATCGGCGCCATTGTCAATCAGAATCTGAATCTTGAAGGATATTGCTAATCCATTGCTTCGTATGTACGAAAAATTTTACTGCTCCACAACGTAAATAACGCAATGAATGTTGTTGAACTGTCAAAATTAAAGCTATTCCTACTGTTTGTATGTTACGCAATTACCCCGCTAGTTCTAAAGATAAACCTTGTTTTGTAATAAGGTCCTGAATCTTAGTATTGTTGATCAAAGGCTATGGCCAAATTCAGTAATGGAAGACTACCGGTTGCCTAGTTTTCTTCATCTGTTATTGAAGGTTTGCCAGTAACATCCAATATAATTATCTCGTTATCCTTTGCGAGGTGGAACAGGTCAACAGCACTCTACTCTGTATGAAGGTGGCTTAAACCAGTTCGATTCAGTCTTACTTTCCCGACCATGAACCCAGTCAACTAATTCAAGTAGGTAACACAAGTATTATTGCTACTGGCTGCACTTGTAGGGCTTCGGTAGCCGTCCCAAGAAGACTTGCATGTATTGTGCTCGTAGATGTACAGTCATGAGCACTAATATGTCAACACTTGGCAACTTACAATTGCGATTTTTTCGTGAAATAACGAATGCAACGTTGAAATACGACACTTTACACAAACCTATAGGTTCGAAAATACTATGTTCGTAATAACATAAAATTTAATTCAAAACTAAAAGAGAAAATCGTCTTTGAATAAAGCCAAGTGTATACATACTTTTGCTCGTGACTGTACAGATTACTAAATCTGTGTGTTTAGGCTGTGCGTTGATATATCAGTCAGTCAGGACTTTGAATTTTATATGTGGCGTAACTATACCTACCGTTTGGGGCCCCTGGCAAATTCAAGGGATGGGGCCCTCCCTCAATGTAAAGAAGCTCAACCAACGTTATAGTTTTTTTTTACTAGCACTTTTCCGCGATTTCTTCCGCGTAGATTTCATATTTTCCCCTACAACATTTAACACCTGACTGCTTCGTTGGTCTAGTGCTCGCAAACGCTACTGCTGAGCATGAGGTCCTGTCCAAAAAATTAGACAAACAATGGGAAACATGTACAAAATGTTCTAAACTTGAATAGATGTCCTTTGTTGCACATTTTCAAAAAAAAAAATTGCTTTTATAAAGTTATGTCAGGTCTCTTGTGCTCATGGCCCTCTCGGGCTGTGGGCCCCCTCTGGCTAGGGGCCCGTGGCATTTTGCCCCAGTGCCAACCTATAGTTACGCCACTGGAACAGCGTAAAGCTGTTCCAAACTTAAACCTTAAAAATGTATGGTTAAACTGGGGTTAAACCATCACCATTGAAGTGTGTGAATTAGGGTTTGTGTAACACACTTCCAATCACAATCCGAATGATTTTGAAGGATATTGCTAATCCATTGCTTCATATGTTCGAAAAATTTGTCTGCTCAACACTGTAAATAACGCAATGAATGTTGTTGAACTGTCAAAATGAAAGCCATTTCTACTGTTAGTGTGTTACGAAATTACCCCGCTGGTTGTTATCATTCCGCTTTTATTAAAAGGGTGGTTAGAGAATTCCAAGATTGTCTCTGGGGGAAGACAAAGCATCTGCGATGCCTGCTATAGTAATGGCATTGCAGATTCCGAAGGCAACGGTATCGATTTGTTTGTCATACTCAAGGTGCTACCACCACACTGCTGTTTAAAAATGTTTACTAACATTACCTAACATGAAAACCTTTCTGTTTTCTGAAAAGCTTTTTCATTAAATGTATTAGATCACAATGTTAGTTAATGTTAGAAAATGTTTGTAAACATTTTATAACAGCAGTGTGGCAACACCTGTACTCAAACTCAAACTCAAACTCAAATCATTTATTTCAATTAAACCTTGTACAGGCACTTTTGAATTGTCGAAATTAAATAGTCTGTCAGTTAGTCAGAAAGTTGAAGCTAGTTGCCCATTCCAAAGCGTAGATCTCTATGGAGAAGAACGGGCAAGAAACTCCATGGACACTCTTTTAAATCAAGATATTACAAAATCCTGGGTACATTATTCTTGTTGCTTCTTTACGTGAGAACAATGTAAAAAAAGACAGAAATGAAGAAACAATTCAAGACATAAGATTAAAAATAAGCCATGGCAGTTAAGAGATGACCAGTCTCAACCGACGGCGCCCGTTCACGAACATGACGCGTGGATCAGCACCATCCAGCTCAACCATTTTGTAGGGAACCGAATGATCCAACACACGCGCCACCATCGGTGAGACATTTAAGTGAGCATGACACGTTCTCAACTGCCATGCTCTTTCAAGTCAACATCAAAAAATCATAATAAACGGAAACATGGTTCTTACATTCACAAAATTAAAAAAAAAATGCTTCTAAATTATACAAAACTACAGTTTGCAATTTATATAAGAGGTAAATAGAATTTTATTACCTACCAAACAGGAAGAGATATTTAATATTGAAGTATTCAACACTTAAAACTTGATTGAATAAATTAAGAAAAAAAAAAAAAAAAAAAGTTATGATCGTAATGTCAGAAACACTTAAAAAGAAAAAGGGAAGCACCTCTTCCAAATATTGAAATTTTAACTAGTGAGTCCAAGTGTCTGTGGAGCAGGACCAGCATTAAGCCAAGCATTTATATCTACAATATAATCATCCAACTTGTAATATGCTTGTCTACATAGTGTGCGTTTAATGTTTAATCGAATTTACTTATAAACTAATATTATAAGTAAATTCGAAAGTAACTCTGTCTGTATTCTGTATTTTACCTTTTCATGCCTAAACCACTGAACGGATTTCGATAAAATTTGGCAGAGATATAGATTGCATCCCGGGGAAGGACATAGGATAGTTTTTATCCTGATATTCCCACGGGATCGACACTTATGCGGGTGAAACCGCGGGGTGCTGCTAGTCCAATATAAAGAACCGTCATGAAACAGTACTTACTGGCGATTATAATTTACCATGTGACGTTTCGAAGTGTGGAGAATATACCTACTTATGTAGCCTGTATGTAGCATCGCCAGGAAACCCACATCTCTCGCGATAAAAATAATTGGCTTCATGTTTTGATAAACAAGCTGGGTTCACATCTGAATTCGCGACATGATACCGTCAGCGGTGACGTCATCGTGGACGTTTGAAAGAATGAATTTAAAAAATAAAAGTGTTATTTATAAAACGAGACGAAGAAAACAAGTATTTACCAGAAGCCGGTAGACTACAGACTATACTGGTGTCAAGGTGGATCGATGACCTGGTGAAGGCTGTGGGAATCCCGGAATGTCTATCGCGCTTCTATATCTTATTCTCTGTAAATTGAGAGGTCTGGCTCTTGTGATACAGGACTTCCTAGTACAAGAGCCAGGGCTACACTGATGTTTGTGTTTTGAAGTGAAAATAAACAAATTATTATTATTAATTATTATTATTAATCCGCTGAAATCGACAACCACATAATTATCGTAGAGGTGATGTGATGATGCTTGGGTTGGGGGAGGTCTATACAAAAGAAAGAAACAGCGGGGTTACACATTAACAGTAGGACTGGCTTTCATTTTGACAGTTCAACAACATTCATTAGGTTGTTTACATTGTTGAGCAGAGATTTTCGAACATTATGAGCCTCATTGTTCGAAAAATTTCTCTGCTCACATTTCTCATCCATTGCCTTGCCTCATATTATGAGGCAATGGATTAGCAATAACCTTCAAAATGATTCAGATTGTGATTGATATCGTGTTACTGTAACGCAATTAGGGTGCTGGTTTTAGACTGCAATTTGCGGAGGATACCTAAGTGTTTTTTTTAAATAACGTAGCATTATGCTGAGATAGGACACTTTTTGGTTAGGCACGGGTATTTTTTATTGTTTTCGTTTTTATTGTTTGTATTTCCTGTGTCTCAAACAAAATCATTTTCTTTCTTAATTTATGTATTTATTAGTGTAATATTTTCGGCATTATGATCAAGATTCTACGGACAAGCAACTGGTCCTTTGATCTGAGTAGTTGCTTAATCTCATCCTGTATAAAGTATACAGGTTGCTATACATATGAAATAAACTATTATTATTACATATGCCGATATGCATATCTCTAAAAAGTAGCATAGATCTGCATCAAAGTGTGAAGCGTGTTGCTCGTGTAGGCACACTAAACCACAGTATAAATATGTTTACTGTGACTAAACTGTCAAAGAATGACTAAATAAATAAGCATTTTAAAAATGCGTTACAGTATATCGTAGACAAAACAATGTCACGGCAACAAATTATTTTATTCACGTACACTGTAGAGCAGATTGTTATGCCAGTCATTCGAGTCATGTCGCAGAGAAATATGTCGGACACACAGTGCACGACTTGCTCACTCGAATTACATGAGTAGACAAACGGTGTCTCCTGCAAAGAGTAAAGTAACTATATAGGAAGTCTCCTCATGTGCTCGAATGAAGAAATTGAAAAATCTCCATAGAACTAACTTTATCTCAGTGAAAATATCGTGATTTGTGATAAAAATAATGTAATATCGACAATACAAAGTACCTAGTTCAAAAGTAAGCTCTACCTACGGGCAATCAAATTGCGCAATTCAACAACGAGAAAAATATATGCAAATATGAAATGTGCAAAATTCGACTAAATTCATTGCGTTATTTTTATTTGTCGAGCGGACGAATTTTTCGAACATGGAGCAATTGATTAGGAATTTCTTTAAAAATCTTTTGAGCTATGAAAGAAAGTAGGTATGTTACGCAATTTGATTGGTTGGTAGATGTCACATGTCTTCGAATTTTTGATTCTAGGACATGCCGGTTTCCTCACGATGTTTTCCTTCACAATTTTGAGAGCAGTGAGTGTTGGTAAAATTATTTACACAAAGTAAAGTGCCTGCCTGGTTTCGAACTCACGGGTCACGAGTTCACGATCCAACTCGTAAGTCGGGGTCATTACCACTGGGCCACCTTGACTGCTCTCATCAAAAGCAATTACTTATACCCAATTATCAATTTATTGTACAAACGCCAGCACATCAAGCTACCCGAAACTGTCAAATTTTCCGAATCAACCTTGAACCTTAATGCTTTAGCGATAAAGCTGAAAATCTATTAAAGAAATTTGACAGATTGTAGTAGCTTGATGTGCAGCTGACCTCTGGACTTACTTACCTCATAACTTAGATACACTTCGTTCTCAACTACGTAACGTATTTTGATGCAGTTAGAGGATTTGTTGTGGTAAGTTTATGTGTACCACCTACATAGTAGGTAATTATAATTATTAAAGTTAAAAAATGTTATCCTAACTATAAATAAAAACTACGAAAGTTAGTTTGTTACCTTATCACGCCTAAACCACTGAACCGATCATCCTGAAATTTTGCACAATTAAGTATAACGTATTTAATTATGTATTTATTATTTAATACGTTGTCAGGTGTAACGGACATAGGGTACATTCATCCCGAAAAAAGTGCCGTTCCCGAGGAAAACAACAATAACGTTATTATGATAATAGATAGCGCCACGGTGTCTTTCGAATCATAATTGAATTATGCGGGTGAAACCGCGGGGCGCAGCTCAGCTAGTACTTACTTAGACTAATGTTTGGTTTGCATCAACGACGATAATATTCTCTTTGGTTTGCATTTATAACTCAATATTCTAATAGGGGTGTCAGGTCTTGCGCTTATTCTGTTGCACGTTGCATAATTTTAACGTTTAGGTAGGTACGTAATAATAAATTAGCCATTAGCCACATCGATAAACTTAGTTTACTTCTACCACAGAATAAGTAATTATTATACTGTTCTACTACATAATTTAATAGGTTAGATTGTATTTATATGAACGTGTTTAAACATACGCACGTGCTTCCTTATCTGGGAGTTATAATGCCTACCTATCTTGCTCTTTGGCCGCAAATAACACAACTTATTGACAGACAATTATCGATCTTACTGACTACCTAGTAGAGTTCAAAGTTCAATTCAATCAAACTGTGTGGTTCTTTCCTCAAAAGACCACCTCAGACATCGATCTACATGGTCTTCATATAACCTGACCAAGATTATGTCTGGACTTTAAAAGAGACTGTGACCTCTGAGTTTGTTTCGGCCTTTCTTCTCAGAGTAGTCAGATAGGAAACGCCGACTTCATCTAGTTTAAAAAAAAAACATGACTGACGTGTAAAAGTGTTTGTACAAACCTACTTACAAAAAATAAAATCATTTCATTTCATTTCATCAATTACGCGAATACATGTAACTTTTTTCAACGGTGTCAGTATTTTTTTTTCTTTCTTTTTTGACCTTGTGATTTTGTAGTTAAGGTTGAATATTGTATGTAGAACAAGACGAGACGTTTACCCAGATGTGTAGTTTAATTCTATAATCTGCTAATTGATCTATTGTGGCGATTGAAGACGCAACTGGTTGTCTATTAGCAGAATTATGTAAATAACCAGCATTTTGTAATAATTAAACATTCTGTATTTTGCCCCTTGGGGAAAAAATTTTGCCGAACCCCTAAACACTAATTTGAATTGATTTCACTGAAGTAATGGAATTTGAATTTAATTAATTACAATGTTCCATTTTCTATATTTAGAGTTAAAAAAAATAAAAGTCCTGCACTACGAGTACGTGTTCGTAGTTTTTAACCGTAAGACCAAATAGCATTTATTGATTCTAACCATTTGACTACCTACCTATTCGGTTTGTGACTTCTAAAAATTTCTTGAACGGTTTAACCACCATTATTTGTAAAAACTAACAACTAATTGTGTTTGTCTACAGTTTGTTTACAGAAAAAGTTAATGAATGACAAAGTTCAACAGAAGGGGTTAAAAGCTTAGGTTAACGAGGTCATTGCCAAGGTCTTAACCCCTTTCCCAGTTTAGGGAACACTATTATAATGATTCACAACGATTTTATAACATCGCGGACTTATGCAGCTTGACGTATGTCAATGACAGACTCGACCATCCATATCATGGTCGTCTTTAACCTATTGGAGGCCCTGGGCACCTATGGGTCACGGGGCCCCTGTGTAAATAAGAGACAATAAGAGAAACATACCTACTAATATTTTTCATAACTGAGGGGCTAGAAACTTATTGTAAAGCGCACTGCAAATAACTTATTTTCTCATTGAATTGGGTAGGTACATAATAATAATGCGTAGAATGCAACGGTGGCTGCAAATACTTAATGTTTTTTATGAGAGCAGGCCGGGGCCTCCGAAGATCGCGGGGCCCTGGGCATTTGCCCAGAGTGCCCAATGGACAAGAGGGGCCTGATCCATATCCATATTCGTCAAACGTCAGACTTATAGGGTCAAATTAAATTAGCACAGTCAGCCTCTACAGTCCCGCAAAAATCTGTTGCTATTCACGGTCAAACGAGTTACATTTTCAAACAAGCAAATGCACAAAAACAAAAACACTTTCTTTCGACCTCGAGCAAATTATTTGCACGCGAACAACTTGGAGGCAAGCGGTCCAACTGGCTAAGGTCGTTGACCCATCTGTGATGTAATGGAACAGAGTGGAAAAGTACTGAGGACAGTCCTTGACGCACTGGTATTCTACACACGTTTATGTACGGTACAGGTTTTTGCAAGGCTTGTAAGTACAGAAAGCGTCACTATGTCCTAACCCCTCAAGTTTTAAAATGTTACACTGCTACAACATTGAATTCCTTACGAATAATCTAAAGAATACTTCAAAAAGAGCCCATTGTGTTGACTCGGATTCGAACCATCGCATCACCGAACGTCGTCATACTCATACCGGCAGTTTGACGAACTAGCCAGCGAGCCCATATGAATTGCGATGAAATTGTTATCTACTATCGGCTGAGTCATTATATCTTTAGGTCCCTGTCTAATCGAAAGATGTTATAATTTGAGGGTATCCATTAATTTTACTTACTTACGTTGTCTTTATAAAATTAATCCATACCTTCAAGTTAGAACTTTGTATACGTTCACTTAAAACGGCGAAGAGTAAACGACTACTAATTTTATCAATTATTTTTTTAAATGATTTCTGATTTTATGAGAACTAAAATAGTTGTTCTGTTTGTTGTAAAATAAGATCATAGTTTTGTTAAATAATAGCAATAATAAATATTATTAAATGATTAATAAAGTATTTTATTTTTCTTGATTTTTTAATTCTTTATAAATAATTACTACTTAAAACAAAATAGAAATATATATCAAAATAATATAATGAACAAAAAGCACATTTCGTGCCTATATAGGATTTGAACTTCCAATCTTATGCACGGTAAGCGGTCTTGAAACCTCCAGTCTATTTAGACGATGAATAAGTTGTCGTAAATGTTAACCCTATTATTGTTGCTTGTCGTCGCAAAAGTATTGTTTTATTGAAAAAAACAATAATAAAAACAGAATTAAAAAAAAAATACTTACTTAAACTTCTATATTCACTAAAACAATACATTATTTAAAATAAAATGTTTTTGCAAAATACAAAAACCAACTTGGACGGATTTGAACGCACATGTCTTTTGGTGGGGTAACTACTTAAAGGAGCTGTGTGTACATGCGGTTACGTTTGTTTATTTTCGTCGAACGATTGATGTTTCGTTCAAAGAATGATCTTTGAACGACGCCGGAATTATAGGGTTAACTGTACCTACCTACTGAATCATTGAATATTAAGAAGTAGAAGAAAATACTTGACATATTATTCTTATGTGTTCAAATAGATACGAAACCCATTAGGATTTCGTACCAATAATGTCATTAAAAATGTTTTAATTTTAACAAATTAATGTGTTAAGTAAAGTTACATTTAACATGCTTAAATATTTGTATGCCAGTCCATGGCGAAGCATGTAAGATCATAAACTTTATTTATAAGACCTTAATTTAAAGCAAATAAATATATTATATTCTACAAGTTATGTGCGGTAAATATTTAACTCAGAAAAAAAACACACAAAAAAAAAGACATGTTGTGGGCAAACATGCGTCACATCCACGCAAAACGGTCATCGCTCAGCATAATGCTAAGACCCTATACGAGACAGAGCCCCAGCGACGCTGGGGATATCGGATTTGGATAATTATGTTTTTTTTTCATTTTTACATCTTTCATCCAAAATGAATTACTGCGACTACCAGTGGTTCCATACAACTCGATTCCTACCGGCTTCACTTTGAAAAATGGCACAGTCAGTATTCTAATAAACAAATAATATAATCTAAGATATCTACTCCGGCTTACCTGTTACAAAAATCGGCCCTTCGCTACTGGTGACTACAGTTTTTTTAATTTCGATTTAAGTACAGTTTTTTGCCAGTAGGACATTGGCGCCGATTCCCTTGTTCACAAACTAAACTAAAGTTAAGTTCAGTGCATCTTTTTCTTTCTATTTCATTATGAAAAGGAGAGAAGATAAATATTACTTTAGTCCTGTCAAATTAGTCAGCGCCTGACATAAATTGACGTATTTTTAGTAGCCAATTGTTTTAATTTCGTCTAAACTTGTCTATGGAGTATCTTAATTTGACAGGACTAAACTAATATTTACCTTCTGTCCTTTTCATAATGAAATATAAAGAAAAAGATGCACTGAACTTAAATTTAGTTTAGTTTGTGCCCAAGAATGTAACTTATCTTTTCGTCTTGTTTCTGTCTATCTGCTCATCATGCCAATATAAAGTTAAAGCGTAATTATTACAGAACAATTAGTTATTGTAGTCATTAGCGATATCATTTAATACTTTTATAGTATTAAATGATATCGCTAATGACTACAATAACTAATTGTTCTGTAAAGTCATTATTTTATACATAGGTACCAACGACGATAAACGGACGTAGGTAAATAGATGTTTTTGCCGCATTTGCATTATCATGCTAATATTCTTTTCCTCTTTTGCAGAACCAATCTGGTTGTGTTCCTGAGAGCTGGGACACTAGGTAAGTTGAAATTAACTAGTAACTAGGTATCCACTGGTGCAGTGGTGGCCAACAGAGCAGTGGTGGCCAAGTGGTAACGGCCGCGACTTACGAGTTGTAGGTCGTAGGTTCGAACTCAGACAGGCGCTTTACTTTGTGTAAATTATTTCATCACCACTGCTCTCAAAACGGTGAAGGAAAACATCGTGAGGAAACCGGCATGTCCTAGAACCAAAAATTCTAAGACATGTGACATCTACCAATCCGCACTGGGCCCGCGTGGTGGATTACGGCCCACTCCCTCTCACCGAGAGGAGGCCTGTGTCAACATTATAGGCTGATTATGGTTATGGTAGGTATACACTAAAAATAAACATTGTAGCTATAAAACTGATAATTATAGTAAACGCATAGTCAGGCATCATCACGCCATGACCATGAGTGCAGCCTGAAAATGTTCTATGTGTACAGTCAACAAAAGAGATACGTATGCAGGATCGTCGGATGTAGTTGAAGAAGTAAGAAATCGATGGATGTTTTCGACTGTTTAATTTGATAAATGAGCTGTTTGTTTTCTATTAATAAAATAAAATTTAATTTGAGAATATCCATCGGTTTCTTACTACACTTCAACTATATCCGACGATCCTGCATACTTTTCTCTTTTGATGACTGTACATACGACATATTGTATGTGGAAAATTGTAACATACGACATTTTGTTACCAAAAATATAATAGCAGTAGGTACCTAATCCTTACAAATTATTCATAAATGAGGAAAAAATCTATAAATATCAATGAGCATGGCAAAAAACGTAAGCTTTAATAGGTATTGTTATAATTTATTATATGTATCAATGTCGTTTACATTTTTCCTCTTGGGAATAAACCGAGCTGTTATTCATTCCAAGAGTAGGTAAATATGTAGGTGCTACGAAATAGGTGCTTTACCTGTCAGTAGGTTTCATGGAATAAATCTTAAGTTGGTGTATTTTATGATGGTAATGGCGGTCATTGACACATTCGCATCTATTGACGGACTAATGAAAAGCCATACATTTTATTATTGTTTGGATTCCTATGAAGATATTATAATAGGGAACGGGCATCGACCGCTTTTTCCACGGTATAACGACAACCCCAATTTTATGTCCAGGCAAATCACTGTCCATTCCAAGGTTGCCTGGAAGAGATCGCAGAAATTGCACAGAGAGCATTCTTTCTTTGTTCTTTATAACACCCACCGTTGGGGAACCTATTTTGAGAAGCTTTAGCGTGTTACACAGCGAGCGTCCGTGCAGTCAGTACGGGGAAACAAGGCTTTCGCAAGTAGCAACGAGCGGCCCGTTGCTCGCTGCGAATGGTACATTACGGGTACGGCCCGTAACACCGGTCAGTACCCACTACAGTACAGACTATTATTTTATTTTTGAAAAATGGCATCTCGCAGTTCAACCATAGGGGTTGTCCATTGAGCAGTCTCAACCGGACTTTCCTGTGGATGCCACAATAAATTGGGCCTCCAGCCAGGGCATAAAAACTTAAAAACTAAGCGACTACACGCTAAGGGCACCCCCCGTGGGGTTCGGACCTCGGCTTATAGGGCGTCGCGTCGCTGGGAGAGGACAGCAAGGGACAGGCTGGATCGGAATTAAGTACAGACTAAGATCATCGTTGCATTGATATATCGGTCAGCACCCTAATTGCGTAACACACTATCAATAGCAATGGGTTTCATTTTGACAGTTCAACAACATTCATTGCGTTATTTGCGTTGTTGAGCAGACATATTTATCAAACATATGGAGCAATGGATTAGAAATATGCTTCAAAATGATTCAAATTGAGAGTAATAGTGTGTTATGCAATTAAGGTGCTGGACTTTGAATTTTATATAATATAGATAGATTTATACCAATACCTACATTTATTAACTTGATCCCTTGACCTATAATGTACCTACTGCGTAAGGCTGTAGGTAAATGCTCAGATGATGATACGATTCCGTTATTATGGTCTATAAAAGCGTTTATTTAATGACTATAGTTTATTCTCATCCATCAATGGCTAATCGGTGTCTTTAGGAGTGGCAGCTTTAGGAGGATATTGGAAGCCAATATAAGCCAATTAGATACGAAGTTATGTAGATATTTATGAAGGCCGCAGTAGAGAGGTTATTCGGAAACGTTTTTTTTATCTGTTATACTAATCCATTAGGGCACATCCTTGTTATGTTTTTGAGGTTACGTTACTACGGCTAGTCCGTAGACTCAACCATTACTTTTAAGAAAGTACCTACATATGCGATTTTGCTGGCTTAGTACCTTACCTACTTTACAAAAGTCCAAACTCAAGCCAACGTGCGAAGGAACGCATTATTCTAGGCGTGAAATAAACCAGACTGCGTTCCAAAGCACAGGTTACTGACGTTGCTCAAAGTTGGTAGTAGGACTGGCTGGCCAGGTCTACCGCATGCCCAATGAGCTGTGGGACAAAATATTCACTACGTGGAGCCCTGAGGCAGCTAGAACGTGTCGCGGTAGACCCCGTTGAAGACGGCGGAACGAGCTGGACAAATCAAACGACTACTGTTCCACATTATCCCTGGATCTCAAATACTTGAAGTCACGGGGCCTTTGCCCAACAGTGGGATGATACAGGCTAACATTAACAGTGCTTTTCTTACATCTAGCTTGTGCATAGCACCTTATTTTTACCAGCCCTGTTCTCTATTTTGGTTCGGTAGAAGCTTACACTTCTGGACATTTTCTCACAAGTTTTAGGATTCTCAAACTCCATGGTCAACGTTTTTGTAGGTACAGTCAGCAACAAAAGCCGATTAACACTTCAATTTTTTAAATCTCAGTTATTGAGCAAAATATTTGTTCAAAATTGCATTGCACTTCTGCTGCAATTTTGAACAAATGTTTTGCTCAATAACTGAGATTAAAAAAACTGAATTGTTAATCGACTTTTGTTGCTGACCGTACTTACACGTGTTTTCTGTAGCAGAGCAGCTTTCAATTTGGTTCGAAAATCCCATTTCGGCAAAATGAAGACTACCTACTCAGAGCAAATAATACAAAAAGGACTAACTTAGGAGAAAGAAAACACATGTTTTTTAGGTAAGTACTTGAAATGATAAAAATACCTTTGTTTGCTCTTAGTTAATTTAATCACAGACGCACAGTTTTATAATAATAACAAGTGAGCACAATGTTTTTTCACGCTACCAGATAAAATTGAAACGATTTGCCGCCATCCATCGTAACTCTTCATGTAGCTGACACTAATGTCAAGATGGACAAGTATTATTGTCAGTTTTTAGCTCGAGCTGTCAAACTTCGCTGTAATCGGGAGATGTATGACTGTCCTTTGTTTATTTTATTGTCTGTTTTTTTGACGTGACAACGTCTTAAATTAGGTTGCGACTGGGAGTCACTTATGAAAAAGTGTAACGCTCGGTAACGTTACGATGAGTCACCGAACGAGAGAGAGGCCCGCCGAATGCCTTGCGTCTCTCTCCCACTCAACTATGATCGGATGATCGGTCGTTGTCACGTAAAATCTTCGCCCGTAAAACCGACTTTACAGGCAACCATTTTTTTTCTCTTTGTCGGTCCTCCTGTCAGAGAAGGGTCAATAAAGGTGACGTCATAATATAAGACTAATGACACAACTGCGTTCGCAATTTAGTTTCCAGAAGTAAAAAAGTAATAAAAAAACTGGCCAAGTGCGAGTCGGACTCGCACTTGAAGGGTTCCGTACCACAAGGCAAAAACACCGAAAAAACACGTTTGTTGTATGGGAGCCCCCCTTAAATATTTATTTTATTTTGTTTTTAGTATTTGTTATATAGCGGCAACAGAAATACATAATTTGTGAAAATTTCAACTGTCCAGCTATCGCGGTTCTTGATATACAGCCTGGTGACAGACAGCGACGTCTTAGTAATAGGGTCCCGTTTTTACCCTTTGGGTACGGAACCTTAAAAACTAAAAAACCCGACTGCGGTAAAAAACTTAAACAAAAAAAAATTAAAGTTAAAAACAAGCTCATTTTAAATTAAATAAAAGTTGGAAGCAGACATTTGAATTTGAAAATATAATAAAAATGGTATGGGTCCCGCCTGCTTCATGGGCCACGCGGACGAAGTCGCGGGCAGAAGCTAGTTGCATTATTATTATACGTTGTTGAGCAGAAAAATTCAAACATAATAATTGAAGCAATGGATTAGCAAGAATCCTTCAAAATAATTCAGATTGAGATTGATAGTCTGTTGTACAATAAAATTAGAGTGCCCAGACATGTGATATTTACTTCAGAAAGTTCTGGAAAGTAACTGTAGTATCGCTAATTGAATGGAGTTGGATCAATTCCGTCTGGATCACTTTGCGCACAACAAACGTTTTATTGTTACCATTTCAATTTAGGGATGGCACGCGAACGTCACTTGGTGGCTCATTGTTTACTTTACACCACAGATACCTATAGATAGACCTACTGCAAGTATTCACGATCTGTATGAAAACCAAGCGTGCCAGTTTTTGACTACCTATTATGACGTCACAAGCACTATTTAGTGAGCGTTGAGCGCGAAAGTGGCGGCTTACGATTTTTGTACGTAAGCTGGTGCGACTGGATCTTTTTTTTTTTTTATTTGAAATGGGTTTGCTCTTGACTCTAGTCTAGGTCAGAGTTGACAGAGACAAAGTCGACGATGGAGTGAGCTCACCCAGAAGAAGCCTGTTCACTCTTACTTTGAAGAGATTCGGGTTGTATGAGCTCGGAAACACAGACGCAGGTAAAGAGTTCCACTCTTTTGCTGTGCGCATTATAAAAGACATTTGAAAACGCTTAGTGCGAATTCATCTCATCTCATCTCATTGGATCTCATGCTCAGCAGTAGCGCCTGCAACCAGGTCAAGTGAATATTTACGATATCATTTTATTTTTGACTAGCTTCTGCCCGCGACTTCGACCTCGTGAAATTTCACCTTCTTAGGGATGGAATTTTGAAAAACCCTTTCTTAGTGGATACTTACTCTTCACAACGAAAGACATTTACCCATCTTAAATCTCTGCTTCACAACGAACACACCCTCCTGTGCGTTGATATATCATATCAATTTTATATATAGATATAAGATAAAAAAACAGTTCTAAGTAATAGGTAGGTAATATTACTTTACCTATGTCTAGATAACGAAAAAGGTAAACTAGCTTTGCTTAAAAAAAATAGAACTTATGTTAAAACAAAAATTTGCAGATGTTGGTATTTTTAATCGACATAAAAAACTAGTTTGTAAGAGTGGTATATATATAGTTATATAGACATGGGTGGGTTTTAGTCAGTAAGAGTCTGACACTCCCTTCCGCTCCACCCAGAGCGGGAAATCAAATGACCCCCGTCATTTGATGATTTCACATCCGAAAAAAAAAGGGCTGGTTTTTCCAACGCCAGATAATGTTATTCGAGGAATAATTTTGAATTTTTGACAGTTCTTCAATACAAAATCGGTCAGACGTCAGTTTTATTCCACGCATAAGAATTATCTGTCGATTGAAAAATTTGCCCTAAGTAGTTATAATATGCAACTATTGTTAACACAACCCTATCCAATGTATTCTAATTGAACAATTGGTAGAGGCAGTCAAATGGACGCCTTTGCCTCATAAAAATAGAATGACATCTGATCGTATACATATGGCTGGCCTTCATTTCTCAGAATGCGATGTCTATGGTAGGTACCTATACGAAGAAGTGAATAATAAAATTGTACCCGTTCAAGAAATCTCGGGTTGATATTAAACCGGTTTGTTAGTAAAAACATATCTCCAAGAATCACGGTGTTACTTGTTACATGGAAACTACATTATAACTAGGCATCCATAAGCGGATAATGACAAGTCAAGATACGACATTACATTCTGTCACGGATTTTCACAAATTGTCTTGATAAAGTTTCTATAACTACATAGGGTTTATGCTATGAGTCTGAGACTAGTTTTTTTTACTAAACTTGTTGCTTGGTTTAGGGCTTTTTCAACGCCAGATAATTTTATCCGAGGAATAATTTTGAATTTTTGACAGTTCTTCCATACAAAATCTGTCAGACGTCAATTTTATTCCACGAATAAAAATTTTCTGTCGACTGAACAATCAGCCCTAAGTCTACATTAATAATACCAGACTATAATTGTCCCACTGCTGGGCAAAGGCTTCTGAGTATTGATTTTCACGGTTGCGCAAGACGGGTTGGCGATCATCATCTGCCTTTTTTTTTTTTCATTTTAATCGGATGCAGCTGAATACTAGTATTTTACATGGAGCGACTGCCTATCTGACCTCCACACCCCAGTTACTGGGGAATACGATACCCCTCGGTAAGACTGGTTATTAGAATTTCGGGCTTGTGACTACCCGTAACGACTGTCAAAGATCCAGGAATGACAGCCGGGACCAACGGCTTAACGTGCTTTTGCTTTCCGAGGCACGGAGGGGTTTCGGTATGTAAAGATGGTCACCCATCCACAGACCAACCGCGGCAAGCGTAGCTTAACCTGATGGATCGAACTGTGCGGCTGTTATTATTTAGGACAGGCCCGATTGGCGATGTCAGACTTATACTATACGTTCAGGTTTCCTACAAAAGTATTTTAATAATGTTTGCTAAATAAATGCAGACCAGATACCTACTATTGGCAATTTATCTACAGCGCATTGGCCAAAACTGTCTGGCTTCCAGAATCCTTATAATATGTGTTTGTTTATATATTTTGGCTATAATTTCGGATTCGAAATTCGGAATTAGATGTGAACCTAAATATACATAATTATACAGGTTGTTTGGGAGCTGATTGCAAATACATGTCTAAGGGCTGATTTTTCAATCATCTGTTATTTTTATTCGGGGAATAATTTTGAAATTTTGACAGTTATTTCATACAAAAACTGTCAAACGTCAATTTTATTCCTTGAATAAAGTTTATAAAAAAAAAACATGTTTTTTTATTTTTAAGACATCATTATGGCTCAAAATGCTCTAAATGGTGTCAACGATCAATCCATTGCATTCAGCTTCCAAACACCCTTATATATTTAGAACACAAATACATTTTATTTTACGAGTATATTGTTAAAGTGAGTGTGTTAATTGGCATTTCATCTTATCGTTTCCATTAAAAAGAAACGACTAAAATGCTCATGTTTAATTTTGCATATAATAAGTGTAGACTGCTGTTTTTACTTAGCAACTTGTGTTAAAACAGCATTAAAAAACAACTTCTGGACTTTGGAATCTCTTGAGGCGGTGAATAACTAAGCAGACACGCTAGTGGCTAAATACACTCTTGGTACTTACTTGAAGGATAGTTATTGGCGCAATTGCGTTATCAGCTTGTTTTTAGGGTTCCGTACCCAAAGAGTAAAAACGGAACCCTATTACTAAGACTTCGCTGTCTGTCCGTCCCTCCGTCCGTCTGTCTGTCTGTCACCAGGCTGTATCTCAAGAACCGCGGTAGCTAGACTGTTGAAATTTTCACAAATTATGTATTTCTGTTGCCGCTATAACAACAAATACTAAAAACAAATTAAAATAAATAATTAAGGGGGGCTCCCATACAACAAACGCGATTCTTTTGCCCTTTTTTGCTCGATTTCAATAATGGCAACAGGTAGGCATTTGAAATATTCACAAAATACTCAGTTGTATTTTTACTTTAATAATAAATAATAAAATTAAAATAAAATAAATATTTAAGGGGGCTCCCATACAACAAGCGTGTTTTTTTCCGGCGTTTTTGCCTTGTGGTACGGAACCCTTCGTGTGCGAGTCCGACTCGCACTTGGCCAGTTTTTCTATTCCGTGGTTTGATCAGCGCCTGACGTAAATTTACCATTTTTAATAGTCCGTGGTTTTTAGTAGTAATTAAAAAAATCTTAATTTGACAGGACTAAACTAATCTTTATCTTCTGTCCTTTTAAGAAAAACATGCATGAACTTAAATTTAGTTTGTGAAAAACAGAATCGGCGCCAATGTCGAATTTTTTACTTTAAACACCTACCTATTTAACTTTTGTGATAAACATGAAATGGTAGAATTATGTAAAATTCGTCAATTATAATAGGTACCGTACCTACTTGTTTTTACTGAAACATACATATTTGCATAACATTGTGATTACTGGAAACCTGATGAAGTAACTATTCGCAGATTATTACTCACAATGTTTATTCATTTTCTTAATACAGTTACCGTATTCATGAGACAACAGCTATGTTCGACTAAGGACCAAGCTATGCTAATGACGTGTCATGATCTTCCTAGAAAGAAATTGTAAAATTATACAAATGATTACCTACGTTTCTCATTGTGTTAGTAACGACTCTTTTCTGCGAGTTACGACGACTGTTTTCACGCGCAATATCCGGTAACAAATCGGTCACCCCACTTTTTCTTGTGTCGTAAAACCGGGTAACTCATTATGGCTCTCTTTCTTTTAGGTACAAGTTACTGAGTCGTTGAGGCGTAGTTTGAGACGTCCCCCAGCTAGATGGACCGACGAGCGACGATCTCAAAAACCGGCCAAATGCGAGTCGGACTCGCACACGAAGGGTTCCGTACCACGAGGCATAAAACGCCGAAAAAAACGTTTCTTTTATATCCCTCTAAATTTTAACTTTATTTTATTTTTATTATTTGTTGTTGTAGCGGCAACAGAAATGCATCTGTGAAAATTTATTTCAACTGTCTAGCTATCACGGTTCATGCGATACAGCCTGGTGACAGACAGACAGACGGACAGTGGAGTCTTAGTAAAAGGGTCCCTTTGGGTACGGAACCCTAAAAATGTGGCTGGGACAGAATGGATGTATGAGGCGGAGGACAGTTGAATTAAAGTCTTTATATCGAAATCAACACGTTTAATTAGAGGTATGTTCTACCCATCAAAACACATGGAATACGTTCGTCACTCATAGAGAAGGGCGTGCGCCCGCAGGGTGTTGTGGCGCAGCCTGGGAGAGGCCTATGTCCAGCAGAGGACTGCAATAGGCTGATTTTATTGATTACTGAGCATAGGTAGCAATATTGTTTTATTAAATGTTCGTGCTTAGAGCTGAGGTTTAGGTGTATACAAAAATGTAAACTAGGACGAAGTCAAACGACTTATCTTTATACTAGCTTCCGCCTTCGGCTTCATATGTCGATAAAAACTATCCTATGTCCTTCCCCGGGACGCAATCTATCTATCTGCCAAATTTTATCGAAATCCGTTCAGTGGTTTAGGCGTGAAAAGGTAACATACAGACAGACAGAGCTTTCGAATTTGTATGGATTGACCACAAGTAGTCTACCCGCATAATCAGTCTATTCATAAAAACGTCAGTGTACACCACTATTGTTGTCCATAAAGATGGCACCCTGTATTTAATGAACAATGAGCGTTTGACAGCAAATATCTATTTAATCTATGCATTTAAAAACATCGTCTCGTCTGCATAGCACATAGTACAGCGAGGCATTGTTCTTGTGAAATGTAAACTGTAAGGCGAGGGATGTTTGCGTTCCTATGCGGATGAACTAGCATGTTTGTAGACTTTTAAGTAAACAAATATAATGTGAAACTTCCTCTAGGCTCGGTTACAGAGTTCATTAAAATGGATAGGCACTTCTTTATTTATACACTAGCTCCTGCCCGTGGCTTCGTCCACGTCATTACGTCATTCGAGAGGCAGTTGCTGAAAATCAGCGCTGTTGACGATAGGTTCGTCCGAAGTCACAGCATTTTGCTGAGCAACGACCTGTTCTATTGGTTTTATTATTCTTGTTTGCTTGTTACAAAAGTAGTTATTTTTCCACTCTGCAACTGGCATTTTGTTTTTGTTTTGTTGTCATTAATATGCCAGTGTCGGGAGTGATATGAAGATTCGAATGACGTTATTGCGACGCACGCTATTTCGAAAAAAATTAAGAGTGGTACGCCAGTTCGAAAACTCATAAAATCGAAAACCGCTATATCGACTGACGTTGTCGCGAACACGCTGATTCGAAAAACTGTTTGAATGGTACGCTAGTAGGTACGAAAGTCTTGGCATTGAAATCCACTGTTGCGAATAGCCTAATATTCCAATCTGAATTTGTCTGAGGATCGAACTCGCGACCCCCGACTTACTGGAAATTAAAAAGTTAACTTTTTAATTTCCAGTAGGTAAGTATAGTAATCAACACAGAAGTCAACAAATCAAAATTATAGGTGGTATATAATACTCATTACCAAAAGTTAACTTAAACTTGCTCTTGTTTCCCAAACCCAATACAAAGCTAAGGCTTTATCGGCGTCGCGAGTTCGATCCTCAGACAAATTCAGATTGGAATATTAGGCTATTCGCAACAGTGGATTTCAATGCCAAGACTTTCGTACTAGCGTACCATTCAAACAGTTTTTCGAATCAGCGTGTTCGCGACAACGTCAGTCGATATAGCGGTTTTCGATTTTATGAGTTTTCGAACTGGCGTACCACTCTTAATTTTTTTCGAAATAGCGTGCGTTGCAATAACGTCATTCGAATCTTCATATCACTCCCGCCAGTGTCAGTGTTGCGGGCGCACCGGGCGCATCACGGATTAATCTGTATTGTCAATGTCAATGTCAATGTGTGTTGTCTTTTATTTATCCCTGACCCTGACGTCAAGCAATTTTACAAATTAGTCATTGCTGCAAAGGGAAACTATTATTGGTTGAGGTTTAAAGGAAACTACTAACCACAAACCTATAAGTTTCAAAGGCATTTGTCATTATTCTTTTGAAGTAATGAAAGGTAGGTAACTATGTATACTATAAGTGCGCAGTGCTGCACACCCCCCATATTTCAAGTAACATAAATAACAACTTTAATTCAATGATAATTAAGTTGAACAAAAAGTACATTTTCAATAGTGCTAGTTACTCTGAGTAACTAGCACTATTTCTATCTACTTTTTGTGTAGGAATTATAGTTATTTTTCCATTTTTGTTTACATTTTTGGCAAAAAAATCGCGATCGCAGATTAGTTACGATAGGTATGACAAGTTACGATTTTATTCTGATTTGGACATTCACATCTGAGAATAAGTAGGTACTTACCTATTTGTAATCGATCCCTCCTTTTCAACTTATTCGTGACTAGATTCAATTCAAAGCTTGTTGAATACTTACTACTGAAATTAGAGAAAACTAGCGCTTGTTACCGTTCTATGCAATTGAATAGAATGAATAGGAAGATCAGCGTCTTCACTATCTTTGACGGAGTAACAAACCTTATTCATGGAGGAAATAACCATGAAAAGGAAATTATGGAGCTGTGATTTGCTAGTCAAAGGCAATTTCAACGGTTGATTAGTAGCTTTTGTAGAAGATGTTACCATACTTCTACTGCTACTTACCTAAATGTAGAGGTTTGATGATAGACCATCAAACAAAGGAGTTTGTTTAGGGAAGATAACTTGGCAAACTCAATAAGAGCATTTCTGTATGGGGAAAAGATCTTCACCGACTTTTTGCCCTGGGCGTCAAAACAACGTCATCAAACTCCACCGTCGCGGTCGTCACTGGACACCGAAATAACCATCTCAGACACCAACTCTGCTCATAATATTCTGCCGCGTAAACGGCGACTGCGTAAATCATCGTACCTACGTAAAGCCCTGCACAGACCAACATTTTTGGATCATCTGGCGCAAGCAGTCTCAAGGAGAGTTTGGAAATAGCTGAGACGCGACAGGTGACGTCATTTGGCACTGCCTATTCCAGTAAACATGAGCAGATAGTGCACGTGAGAGGAAACATGCAATGCCAATTTGTAACGGGTCGTACGAAAGTTTTATGTTTCAATGTTGATTTGAGTGTTTTGCGCAATTTGTGACGGAAAATCTTGCGTTTAGATAACACATGTACAGTGTACTAGCTGTGTTTTTTGCATGTGGCCAAGGCGAACGAGAGGACGTATTCCACATTGGGCACCCGCTTAAATGGCACCTGAGTGAATGCACCTGACACAGCGGCACATTCACTCAGATCATCAGATGCCATCCATATAAGCGGGTGCCCAATGTGAAATACGTCGACGAGAGCGCAGTGGTTGCTCATTGGAAATGGCTGCGACTTATGAGTTGTAGGTCGTAGGAGCCCAGACAGCCACTTTACTTTGTGTAAGTATATTATTTCATCACCATACCTTTTGGAATGGGCGACTAGAATCATTTCTATTTAGTTTTTTTTTTGACGTTCAAAAGTGCCTTTAATGTGCCTATTTGAAATAAATGATTTGACTTTGACCACTGCTCTCAAAACGGTGAAGGAAAACATAGAACCAAAAACCTCGGGAGACATGTGACATCCACCAACCCACACTGGGCCCGCGGCAGATTACGATTAATACCCACTCCCTCTCACACAGAGGTGGTCTGTGTCCCAGCAGTGGGAACATTATAGGCTGATTATGCAAGGTGAGTCAAGGCCAAGCAAGAAAAGGAGGCCAGTTCTATAAATAAAGGTCGGTAACCTGGGGGCCTAAATAGGCCACTTTGGAGAATCATAATAGGATAACATTATGAATCGTAATATGGCGACAACAGTCTGTGTTTTTCTTTTTTTCGCAGCACTACGTAGGTATAATCAAAGAGATTGGGATTGGATTTGGATCGGATTGATTGGTATTTTAGCACAGACAAAAAAAAACTGAAAACTGCTTCACCAATGGGATTTGATACGATTAACTTAACAGTTCTGTCCATTATGTTATCCTTTAATGATTCTGCCAAAGTGGCCTTTTTAGGCCCCCTGGTCATTATCGTCATGGTGACTTTTTAGGGTTCCGTACCAAAAGGGTAAAAACGGAACCCTATTACTAAGACTTCGCTGTCTGTCCGTCTTTCCGTCCGTCTGTCTGTCACCAGGCTGTATCTCCAGAACCGCGATAGCTAGACAGTTGAAATTTTCACAAATTATGTATTTGTGTTGCCGCTATAACAACAAATAAGTACTAAAAACAAAATAAAATAAATATTTATTTCCCATACAACAAACGCGATTTTATTGCCCTTTTTTGCTCGATATCAATAATGGCAACAGGTAGGCACTTGAAATATTCACAAAATACTCAGTTGTATTTTTACTTTAATAATACCTAAATAATAAAATTAAAATAACTTAAATATTTAAGGGGGGCTCCCATACAACAAACGTGTTTTTATCGGCGTTATTGCCTTGTGGTACGGAACCCTTCGTGTGCGAGTCCGACTCGCACTTGGCCAGTTTTTTATCAGATCTTATCACATCTTATCTCCAAGCACATAATGCTACGATTTGCTCGATTTTATTATCGAGTGATGGATTGTTTTATTTTTGTGATGAGTGTTACCTACATATCACAAAAATAAAACAATCGATCACTCGATACGTAAGCTTGTACAGACGCCAGCACATCAAGTTACTACAATCTGTCAGATTTCTTTAATAGATTTTCGACTTTATTGGTAAAGCATAAGGTTCAAGGTTGATTGGGAAAATCTGACAGTTTCGGGTAGGTTGACCTGCTGGCGTCTGTACCTATAAAATGTCATTCAGGCATTGTTCAGCAACATTATCATCGGTTGTTGTCGAAAGATTTTAGGTCAATAAACCTATAAGTAATTGATACAAAAAAATGAATAAAACTATTTGAACGCTATGATGGTACCTATAGTTTTTGTTTCCGGAAAGCACTGTCCCGGCTGTCATTCGTGGATCTTTGACAGTCGTTACGGGTCGTCAGTAGCCGAAATTCTGACAACCAGTCTTATCAAGGGGTATTACCCAGTAACTGGGTTGTGGAGGTCCTATACGCAGTCGCTCCATGTCCATGTGTAAAATACAGGTATTCATCTGCATCCGGTTAGACTAGAAGCCGACCCCAACATCGTTGGAAAAAGGCTAGGCAGATTGATTGTAAATACGATTTGCTGTTGACAGCTTTTTAGGGTTCCGTACCAAAATGGTAAAACGGAACCCTTATGGTGAGACTCAGTCTGTCTGTCTGTCACAGCTGGATATCTCAAGAACTACTAATGCTATTAACTTGAAATTTGGAATAGTTTTAGATGACGTTTGCCCAACTATTTTACAAATAAGAAAGAAATAAAAATATGTGTATATTTTTCTAAGTGGGGCTACTGGGGCATGTTAATTATGAAAGAGCGCAGTTTACACATTCTCAATTTTTTTTTTCTTTTTTTTTATGCCACAGTTCGACTTTTGATAAAAAATGTAAAAAAAAATACCATTCCCCCCCTATCTCCGAAGTTTGCAAAGAGAAAAATCTGAAATAATTCTATGTAATAGAAGTTTTATGTAAATATTACAGGAAAAATAAAACGAAGTATCTAAATAGTACACTTTTTCAGAAATCATCAACAAAATTTGCATTAATTCCACTATAGGGCAAGAGATGGCGCTGACATAAAACTGCAATATTCTACACCACGGTGCACAGTGTTAAAATTCTCTGACGATTAAAGGTCTCGCCGATGAAAAATTAAAGACATGATGGTACGGAACCCTCTCGATGCGCGAGTCCGACTCGCTCTTGGCCGGTTTTATTTTTCATTATTCCAGTAGGTTGATTGGAATTTTGTTGTTTCATATCTTTTAAATTTAATATTTTCTAATACAGCGATTTACAGACGACATAAACATGTCTCCGCCAGTAAACAGCCAACACCATAGATTCTCAGACAACTTTATGGCTTGACATAAATCACAAACCTAGCCATACTCAGAAACTGGTTATTTATTCGCTTTCTAAAGACGCACTGCCATAACTTTGGATGAAAGTAAGCCCTAGCTATATAATCCGAGAAAAATGCAGAAAATACATAAATAGAAACCCGGCCAAGTGCGTGTCGGGCCACGCACAGTGTAGGGTCCCGTAGTAGCCCGTTATCACAATGTAGTACGATTCTGTTGTTCTATAATCTGAATATAAGTAATAGTAAAGATATTAGGAGTTAATGGTATCTCCAATGCTATTTGAATTACTGACGACACATTTAGGGCCCGATATTTAGGTGATATTTATAATACGGACCTTTCCTTCCTTTCTCTTATTACACCATCCCGATTTAAAGAAAACCCTCCCTGAATATCGCGTAGTATAATAATAAAGCTTTAGCGAAGGTGGGCATTTCTGGAAAGATTTTTGAAAACTCATCCCCTAATGGGGTTAAGAATTAAAGTTTGTGTGGGATTTTGTAATTTTTGCCGATGGAATCTCATCGGGCACACGGCTTTACTTATTATCTTATTAGAAAAATGTCATATCTTAACATTTTTTTTTGCTTACTTGTTTCTTCCAAACCTCTCCCTGTCTTGTGCGATCTTTGGCCACGTTGGCCCTGCAAATGTTACAAGATTGTGGTAAATTTTTAAATTATTGTCAATTGAAAGAAATATTTACCAAAGAACTGAGTATGGAAATCCTGCCAAAAACTAATCCGTAACGAACAGTATCTTTCCTACAACCACTAGTCATCATAAGTCACCGATAGTTCACCGTTTTATCTGACAGCCTCCTTATTACATCGAGTATTCGCTTATTTTTGTAGTCCAAATGGTGCTACTGATGTGATGTGATGTTGTCTATACATAAAAAGCTGTAAAAATGTGTGAAAAAAAAAACCGTTTTCCTGACTTGTCTGGCAGCCGGCTGCGCGGCGCTCAGTGCATGAATTCTTTGTTTAAAAATAGAATCAGTAGCTGTACAGGCAAGGCAAACGTAGTATATACCTATTGTATTTACATAATGGTTTGTATGTTGAAGGTAAATATTTCTTTTTTGTATGTTGAAGAAATTGTTTAATATGCTGTTGGTTTACCTTATGTCGTATGCTCTAGGACAAGCAAAAGTTTCGCTAGCATTCACGGACGTCACAGACTTGCGTTACTTTAATTTGTCTACACTGTAACGGTCAGGGCGCCATTGTTGACAGTAAACAGTGACATGACATAAATATTTATTTATTTCTGTTCTGAAGAAAAGTTTAAATATTGTTAGTTTCCGTCACAATATGGTTGCTCCTAATGTTCTTGATGGGCTTCATAATTAGATATTTTTCAACTGTTACGTACATTAATTATTATTATGGGGTTTATGTATAACCGCTGATTAAAGTTAAGTGACGTTTAAAACGTCAAAAATGTATGGTTAAACAGTCGCTAATCATTAATTTACTTTAAACAACGTTTACGAATAAAGGGTAAGTATTAACTATGTGTGTAATTAAAAGCGTGGTACAATGGCTGATCTTAGAAACCAATGATATTTTATCCGAATCCAAGAAATGTCGCTTCGGATGTAGCCGAATACTGTTTGTATTAGGGGTTGTGCCTTGTGCACTCACTATATCCGAATTCGGATACGGATCCGATGCAGTGCGCAAACGGTCATAATTATTCTGCAATTTATTTTAGCATATTCAGCCTATAATGTTCCCACTGCTGGGACACAGACCTTCTCTCTTTGAGATCCCGGCTATATATAATCCACAACGCGGGCCCAGTGCGGATTGGCGGATAATTTATTTTACGAAATAGGTAATATGGCTGAGAATGATACCTACCTACTGCAGTGCTAAGCTGTTGTTCTAAACACTAATTACTACTTAACGTTGAAGGCTAAATCCATACTTAAATAAATACAGCTTGAAAGGTAAAACAAACCATAACGGATTATTATACTAATCAATTATTTCTAGATAAAATCAATTGTAAACTTGAACTAAAACTCATAAGTAGGTAGTGAAGTCAATTAGTCAATAACAAATCTAGTGGATCTTTTACACCAAGTGTTTTTGTAGATTCGTATATTTTTTGTACCAATAACGGTCACTAACTGGTTTATTAATAAACATTTAAGTTTAATGTTTCAAACAAAAACAATCATTTGTTTTTGTTTTCCCACCAGAATAATATCTAATATCATTATTAGATAGGTTTAGGTAGTTAGTTCTTGCTTCTTATTTGATTTTCCAAGTAAAGTATTACACTACTCGATATTTAGGTGATGTGTTCTTAAAAGCCTTATTACACTACACGATATTCAGGGACCCTTTCCCTAAATCAGGATGGTGAATTAAGAGAAAGGGAGGAAGAGCCCATATTAAAAAAACACATCACCTAAATATCGGGTCCTATATATCGTGTAGTGTAATAGGAGTTTTATCAGGGATTCCTTCCTTTCCTCTTATTACACCATCCCGATTTAGGGAAAGGGTCCCTGTGTATCGTGAAGTGTAATAAGATCTTTAGTACCTACTGAGTTAAGGCGAAAGCGCCAGGGTAGCCCGCGAAATTCAATTTTTTTTAGGTTTTTTGCAGTTTTCTGGTCAGTATTAAGTTGCACGATGATTAAAATATGATTCAAGATTTCATGAAATAGTCATTCTTGGGGATTACATGGTCTTAGAGAGTTGTGTTGATGACTTTAATGATTATAATTCTGTAAATACATATTTGTTAAGACCGCGAATCATATTTTAATCAACGTCCAACTTAATACTGACCAGCAAATTGCAAAAAACGTACCTAAGAAAATTTGAATTTCGCGGGCCACCTTAGAGCACAGTTAACATGTTAAGCTTGCTAATTAAGGGGACTTAATTAGCAAGCTTAACATGTTAACATTGTCACGTGTCTATCGGCTTTTGAGTAACAAAGAAGGCATAATTTTAGACTGCGGTATAAAATTCATAGAATTTACTAAACTAAGTAGGTAGAGTGTAAAATACTGCAAAACTAAGTGGGTGTTAATTCAGATCCACTTAAAATTCAATTCCGACGATAAACTATTTGTTGTTTATTTTTAGAATATCTTTAATTCATTGTTTAGATACATTAGCAAGAAAACGATTAACCAATATAGGTACCTATTTGAATCGAGGTCAGATATAGTTTTCCTAGTTAGGTATAATATTGAACTAAAACGTGTCCTTTGTAAGGTCGGCAGAAAATGTAACAAACAGCAATTTATCGTTATCGTTTGTTACCACTAGCAATTTATTACGTTTACTTTGGTGTACGTATCCATAATCAGCCTATAATGTTCCCACTGCTGGGACACAGGCCTCCTCTCGGTGTACGTATACTGCAATACGAATAGAAAAAAAAAAATAGTAGATTATGCACCGAGGGGCTAAAGTTGTGTCTTATGTCACGGGCGTCATATTGAATTTCGAGCGCAATGAAGGATTCGGGATTTAACTCATGAGCGAAGCGAGGGAGTTAATACAAGAATCCTGAATGCAGCGAGGGATTCAAGCTAGCCCAAGGCAAAGACACCTTTAGCCCAGAGGAGGATACTCTACTTTTTACACCTACTGTGAGAAAATAATAGCCATAGTACGAAAAACAAAGTATTTAATAAATAAACAAACAGTAAGAATAACATAGGAGCTTCATTTAAAAAAGTTTCAACATTCATAGGTGTGAAAACTTTCGATTTCTTTGATTGGTGCCCTTCCGATTTCCTCTTTAGAAATGCTAATAGCTTAGCGTATGTCTTGATGTCTATATTGTGTTTCATGCTTATTGTTGACCTAAGCATTGAATAAGTACACCATAGGCTACTTGACTTCTGAGTACAAGATAAATGCTGAAAATACACTAATAGAACTGGTTCCGAAATGGACTTGACGCCTTTCGTACTTTTCCATTTTTAGAAATTGTCGTAGGCTTATATATAAGTTTCCTTTGACTTTTCCGGCAGTAAATCATTGGAAATATTATTAGCTTCGGTTGTAAATGAATTCAGGAGTACAATCACTTTCATCACTCGACTACTTTGTTGATAAATTTAAAGTTTAAATGCCAAAAGTTCGCGCCTTTATTGCGTCTACCAATAAGTAGCCAAGACACGAACAATTCGATTTTCAAAAAAAAAGTCTTCTACGGTTTTGTCGTGTGTGTCTATTGATATCATTCTCATGGAAGTGGCGTTTGTGTAAACTAAGCTTTATACAGGGCTGGTAGAATGGTTTTGAATGATTGGCTGTATGCATTTTGAATTTAGAACGTCATTGGAGACGCTCGTGAAAATAGAGTATTTTTTATAAAATGTGATAAATCGACTGTAGTATAGATAGGTTTTATTATTTATTTACAAAATCCACAGCAATATTTGCGCAGTTTACTTAAAATAAATTAACTAATGTTACAGCCAATTACTATTACGGTATTACGGCGCGGTACGGTATTTGTTATTATTAATGCCAGTTTTAATGTTATTCCATTCCTTTTAAAAAATGGTTCGTAGTTATCTAATTATTCTTACAATATTATGTCTTCGAAAACATGGCAACGGTATGAAGAAGCAGTCATTATGATTTTGTAGGAAATCGAGAATATCATCCACGCGCAGTAAGGGTATCGAGAATAGCTTTCCTCTTTCTGGCACCAAAGCAAAGAGTAAAGTAACTATATAGGAACCAAAGGGTGTTTGTTAGTACTATACTGCCAATTTAGCTGAGCATGTGAGATTCCAAATTCAAATCACATTATTGACCAGCGGGTCATAATGAAATCCAGTACAACATTATTGACCGGCTGTGCCCCCGGCCACTAATGACTCACTTTAGGTTAAGGTTGCTTGACATATAATTTGACATTTTCGAGCAGGTGGTGTGAAAAAAAATTAAATCTATTTGATTCAAAGTATGAAGTAGGTTCATAAAACTTAGAACACACGAAGTGCGGATATTTTTCTACGTATAAAATATTTCGTAATGCCTTTTCCAATCTGCACCCTAATTGCGTAACACACTATCAATCGGAATCTGAATCATTATTATGTTCGAATAATTTGTCTGCTCAACAACGTAAATAACGCAATAAAAGATGCTGATAGTGTGTTACACAATTACCCTGCTGTTTCACAGTAGGTATCGCAGTAGTCAGTCACCTCTAAGTAAGCGTTTTTTTTTGGAATTTCCAGTTTTAGCATAGTAGGTAAATTATGTCGATTCAATATTGTTTGCAACTTTGATACAAATTGTTTGATCATACACAAAATGTAGTAAACGGTTGTACCTATTCCAAAATTAGTCATTCTTGTAATTTCACACATTTTCCATTTGTCTACATTTAAGATGTTTATGGTAAATATCCGTTTCGTATTTATAAATACCTCTAGGCACGTATAGGTATGTAGAAGTTTATGTATGTGTATAATGGAAAAAAAAGACTACCTCAGACAGCGATCTACATGGTCTTCATATAACCGACCAAGATTATGTCTGGACTTTAAAAGAGACTGTGACCTCTGAGTTTGTTTCGGCCTTTCTTCTCAGAGTAGTCAGATAGGAAACGCCGACTTCATCTAGTTTTAAAAAAACATGATTGACGTGTAAAAGTGTTTGTACAAACCTACTTACAAAAAATAAAATCATTTCATCATTTCATTTCATCATTTCATTTAATTTCATTTCAATGTGCTGTTTTAGCGATTCCTTCCGCCTGGAAGTCGGAAAACAACATTAGAGTCGGAAATAATAAAAAGACCTATCGTATTTATTCATAGTTCTTTTATATACTAGCTGACCCGGCCGGTTTTGCCATATAAATTATTTCTAGCTGCCCGGCGCTACTTCGTTCGCGTGGTGTCCTACCCCTTACCCTACCCTACCCCTACCCTACTTCTACCCTACTCCTAACCTACTCCTACCTTACTCCTACCCTATTCCTAACCTACACCAATAAGTAAAAAAAAAAAGATAAAAATCTTATGTCCGTCTCCTAGTTCTAAGCTACCTCCCCACCAATTTTCAGCCAAATCGGTTCAGCCGTTCTTGAGCTATAAATAGTGTAACACACACACACTATCACGGAATAGAAAAAATTCCGTGCACACTATTTACACTAATAGTAAATATAGAAGAAGTAAATAAAAAATGAACTTCTACTGATGGTGAATTGAATTGCTATCCGACTATATGTGTTTATATTATGTAGAATACCTACACAATACTATTTTAAGTTTTTTTTTGTTTTTGTGTGAATATGGTGTGCCATAATTTAACCCCTTAAATTGTTCCTAAGTACACAATTAAATAAACAGACCCCGTCCACTGCGCCTTTCAAACTTCCATTCGCCTTTCCGAAGACTTTACTTAAACCATGTTATCTGAAGATATCGAAATCTTTTGTTTAATGACAATCAACTACTTAGAATTCAGATGGTAACGAACATTCCTATCTTATCAGGTCATACTGTAAGTAAACAATACAAATCGGTGATCAGTAGCAGTTAAACCTTTAATACCTGATAACTATCCATTGCTGATAATATTCGTGTCTCATTATCGCAGTATTACTTATATCTTGCATCTAAAGCTACATAAACCCAAAATGCAAGTGTTCACAACAGCTTTATCATTTATTGATTATCAAGTTGTCAAAAGTCGATAGATATTCGAATCTTTTGCCGCAGATGCAGATCTTGCATCCTACATAAACCCAAAATGCAAGTGTTCACAACAGCTTTATCATTTATTGATTATCAAGTTGTCAAAAGTCGATAGATATTCGAATCTTTTGCCGCAGATGCAGTTTTGGTAAATCAAAGTCGGCCTCGAGACTCGGAGCATAAATTCATCCCTGTATTCCAGGTGACATACATGTTGATAACATAATAAACAAGGCGTTTCGTATGTATGGCTTCGTCATGCGATCATCTGGTGACTTTGTACGGCCCTCTACGTTCTTGCTATTGTACAAAACTCTAATACGCTCCCAATTGGAATACGCCATCCAGATTTGGAACCCTCTCTACGACAAATACTGCTCTAGATTGGAAATGGTACAGAAAAAGTTTTTGCGGTCTATGAACTATAAATGTTTTAATTCCAAGGTTCCATACGTCCAGTTACTGAAGCGGTATGGCGTTCTGAGTTTGGAGTCCAGGAGAATGCTTCTGGGTGCAATGACACTACATGGCTTATGTAACAATAAATTCGACTGTATAGAACTCACTAATCAGTTATGTTTTAGAGTACCTACCCAGAACTGTTGTCCAACGGAGGGTGCGCGTACCCCGACTATTCCATACAGACTTGTGCAAAACTAATGCCGGAATGCGCGCACCTCTTCGTCGCCTTGTTGAGACATACAACACACACTTTATGGAGCTTGACATATTTACTCTATCCAAACAGGTGTTTAAAAAAAAAGCTATAGAAATTCTGTCAAAATAGTAGTAAAGAGAAGGTGATAATTATTTGAATTGTATTATTTTGTATTTTATATTGAGTTATTATGATTTGAATTATTTTGATCTGAACTGAATTGAATTTTAATGAACTGAATTGCATGATTTGTATTTGAAATATATTTAACAAAATTTAATGGAACTGAATTAAATTAAATTATAATCAATTATTTAACGGAATTAAATAATAAAATAATTTGTGTTTAATCAACGAAATTAAGATAAGTGTAATTTAATTAAATCGGATTAAATAAATTAAATTAATTTGTAATGTAATACATTAAATGGAGCCGTCACAGAAGGCTCTGTATTCTGTAGAATCTACCACAGTACGTTAGTCTTTTGTTAAGATGTGGATATTGGTGTGGGTTACATGTTTGTTAACTCTAGTTTTTAAGGACTTTTTTTTTGTATTATCTGTAGCATGTAACTGTTTTATGTCCCTAATAAATAAAAAAAAAAAAAAATAAATAAAAAAAAAAAAAAATAAATAAAAAAGGGTTGGGCAGAGGTGTATAGTAACGCACTAACACCCTCATTTAGACAATTATATTAAGTCCCATGTAATAGGAGGCGAGTCTATTGCCATCAGCCGGTCACAAATTCCGATTATGGGCTGCTACTCGTACTATACCAAATAACAATCTGCTCCACCCTGAAAATCAAACCAACGACCTCACGCTTAGATTTCGTCTCGAGACCCTTTCAAGTATTTTTTTCGCTATTTCTTAAAATTTTCGGATTAGATTGTAGCGGTATCTACAACGCCACATGTGAACAACGCGTCATACTGACGTAACGCAAAATCCTGCATCTCGCAAGCAGAGTTTACCGCGCAACTAGCATAGATACAACGACCCGGCATGAATCATCGGGCAGTTGCTCGCCAGACACAACACCCGTCTGGTCGGAGGATCCTCCCTTTTCTATGGAGGTTGAGTGAACTTTACACCCTGTTCCTCATACCTCTAGTATACTACCTCTATAAGATCTCTCTTCTTCTCTATAAGAACTCCACGTTCACTTTGAAAATTCAACCTGTATGTCTTCCACGTAAGTCTCCACTCCCGTACGTAATAAGTGTAATATCTAATAGCTCAGCAGGAAACGATGTCCCGTTAGCAATTCGTGTCAATAGTCAATTATGTGTATTACTAGCCAAGTGGCTACTGGTCAGTTACGGCAAAAACTGGATAGGTTCACTGCAGGTCGTATCCGTTAGGTACGAATCGTTTTGTAGTAGGTAATGTTTGTATACTGTATACTTATCATCATCATTTCAGCCAAAAGACGTCCACTGCTGGACATAGGCCTCCCCCAAGCACTTCCACTTCGACCGGTTCTGTGCTTCTCGCATCCAACGGGTTCCTGCGGCCTTCACAAGGTCGTCGGTCCACCTTGTGGGAGGACCAAGGTAACCGACATAGCCCGCAGAATTGCCAAACTTAAGTGGCAGTGGGCAGGGCACATTGCTCGCAGAACAGAGGGCCGATGGGGCCGAAAGGTTCTGGAGTGGCGACCACGTACCGGAAGACGTAGCGTTGGAAGGCCTGTATACTTATGATACCAAATAAATAAATAAAAAAAAATTACATCCTCTATGGTTACTATGATGGTGGTAGCATGGGTGGGTCAATAGCTTTCGAGGCAGTGTCCCTTTCATCATCATCATCTGCCTAGCCTTTTCCCAACTGTAGTCTGCAGTGTCCCTTTATGGTAATATTTTTAAATCTCTTAGGCATTTATTATAATTCTTAAAATTTGGTTTGCCTCTAAATCATATAATTATTTTACGTTGTTGAATAGAAATATTTTCCAGAAAAGCTCTAATTTATAATAATGTAAATGACAACAAGATATCATTCTATTCAGAAACTTCACTACTTGTGGAATAAGTAATATTGCTTTTTTCTGGCACCACCTAAGCTCTATCAACAAACCTAACCTACACAATACACCGGTATGTGTGTCATTGGGTTAGGTTAAGGAAGTCAACACGACCGTGCACACAGCTGGTCTGACGTCGTCAGGTGAATACAAGTATAAAATTCGAATACACTGCGGTTTAAACTGCGCAGGAACCGTGTGGAATATTCCATGGGGCACGATACAAAACTTGAATGCGTATAAAAAACGATGTTCAAACAAACTTGAAATGATCGGTCCTTCTGATGCGATGTCTTTTTGTTTTATTTTGAAATCGAGACATTCTTTTGTTTTATTTATGGATTTTTATATTCGGATATTTGTCCTACGGTTTCCCTTCACTAGTTCCTTCTATATTTGAAATGTCTTTGAATGTTTATGGTTTCTGTTTTTAAACTGTTTGTTACCTACGTTCTCACTGCAAATCTACCAGAGTTTGAAAGAAGACTAAGAGAAGCATGATCGAGAAGAAAACAGTAGGTATCACCTTTTCATACCCATAAAAGTACCTATACGAAGTTTTCTTACGATGTATCTTTCAACTCAATTTCTCGCAGTTTCGATACATTAAAACTCCGTTTAAGCCTCTAGCCGTTAGTTTTGTATAGTTATCACGTTTCGCCCATAAGAGCTGGTAAGTAGGTACCTATTAAATATTAAAGGTTGCACATTACTATATCGAGTGATGCAGTCACCCCCATTGTCCTTCTGCGACCCGACGTCAGTGTCACTGTAGTTACTTTGCGATGCCATTGATTACCATAAAGGCTCCTACATACAGGCGCGACACGCGACGCGAATCGCGCCTGTTTGTAGGAGCCTTAATATTGACGACGGATAATTTATATTCTCTTACTGGTAAAATCACACTTCACACTAATATTATAAAGGCGAAAGTTTGTGAGTGTGTGTGTTTATATGTTTGTTACTTCTTCACGCTCGACTGGACCAATTTTGATAAAATTTTGTATGGAGGTAGCTGACATCCTGGATTAACGTATAGGCTGCTTTTTATCCCGATATTCCCACGGGATCGACACTTATGCAGGTAAAACCGCGGGGCGCAGCTAGTTATAAATAAACGCTTGATAATTTATTGAAATAATTATGGGTAAATAAGTTAGTGACCACAGCTTTGCACATATTATCCAATGACGACATTTCACAAAATCGAGATCGATTTCTGTGCTAAATCTAAGTTAAATATTTATGTATTAGGTATATCTACACATAACAGAACCGGCCGAAGTGGAGGTGTTTGGGGCCTATGTCCAGCAGTGGGCGTCTTTGGGCTGAAATGATGATGTGATGATACACATAAGGCCTTTCCACCAGAGATGAGCGAGGATGCGTTGCGAGGGATGTGTGTGAAACCAACCAATACCAACGCTAACTTAGTTAAAAAAAAACCGGCCAAGTGAGTGTCCGACCACGCACAATATGAAGGGTTCCGTAGGTAGTTGGAACTTGGAATGAATTTATCCCAAAAACAAACTTGACATTGTAGTTGAAAATTATGTTCTCCCATAAATTCCAACCGAAAATGTAAGTTCGTACGCGCAATATTGAGAGATTTACCATGTTGTTTATAGGTTTTCCTGTAATCTATAGGTGTAGAACTATTTTCTGGTGGAAAGGCAGCCCTAATCTTTCGGAATAAATGCCCTAAATGACTACCAACCCGCACTGGGCCCGCGTGGTGGATTACGTTACGGCCCACTACCTAGAGGCCTACCTAGAGGCCCACCCATAGAGAGGTGGCCTGTGTCCCAGCAGTGGGAACAATAAAGGCTGATTATGCTCTAAATTTGGTTGAAAACCGTATCAAAATCGATTGTGTAGTTTAGGTTATCTGATCTAAGAGGTCAAACAGACGGACATAAAAGTGGCTTCGTTGTATGCTTTGTATTTACAGATAATTAAATAAACGCTTGATATTATTGAAATGATTATAGCAGCAATTTTTTCCTAATGCGGAAGTAGAACGTGCGTTTGCACTATTGACGGAAACAGTACAAGGAAAACTAGTCATAATGCAATAAATGTATTACTAGCTAATTTTATCGAAATTCGTTCAGTGGATTAGGCGTGAAAAGGTAAAATACAGACAGAGTTACTTTCGAATTTATAATATTAGTATGGATTGCAGGAAACAGTACAAGTACAGTCGCCAGCACATCAAGCTACCCGAACCTGTCAAATTTTCCCAATCAACCTTGAACCTAATGCTTTAGCGATAATGTTGAAAATCTATTAGGTAAAGAAATTTGACAGATTGTAGTAGCTTGATGTGTTCAGTCTGTTCATAAAGACAGTCATATTTTTATAAGTCCCATGAAATAAAGGGCCAGCATATTGCCTGCCACCAACCGGGCACAACCGGGCACAAACCCTCCGGACTGCTACAAGAAAATCCTAATCGAAATCCCCAATTATATACAGACCAGCCAGTTCATCAAGCTACTACAATCTGTCAAATTTCTATAATAGATTTTCAACTTTAGGGCGAAAGCATACGGTTAAAATTTGACAGTTTCGGGTATCTTGATGTGAGTCTGTACTTAGGTACACATAATTCCGACCTCGAATCGAACCAAGAACATCATACGCAACAATGATATGCGACCACTACACGACGAGGCAGTTATACGTTATTTATTATTTATGTGGATCTACATATATGTCGTGAATTACAGACAGTCACGAATATCAAGTGTAAGTGTAGTGTAAGTCTGGCAACTCTGAGAATAAACATCAAGTATGTTGTCCATACCAATGTGTGTCTTGTGATGAGACGAATCTATGATCAGGGATAAACCCAGCATGAGTTTCCCATGGGAAAACATCGAATGCGCCAAAGAGACGCGACGGTCTGGACGCAGGGCGCATAAATTGTTGCACCAACACTATACATAGTTATAATTATAAGTAAGGATGTTCGCAATGCCGGGGGCAGCGGGATTGTCCGAAAGGGTTACCGCTGGCCCGGAACATAAAGGGCTAAGGAAGGAACACGGGTGGGTTTTAGTCAGTAAGAGTCTGACACTCCCTTCCGCTCCACCCAGAGCGGGAGGGATCAATTAACGAAAAAAAAAAGGATGGTCGCAGAGCATTGGTGGACTTGTAGTAATGACCCGGACTTACGAGTTGTACGTCGTGGGTTCAAACCCAGTCAGGCGCGTTACTTTGTGTAATTTATTTCACCACTGTACTCAAAACGGTGAAGGAAAACATCGTGAGGAAACCGGCATGTCGAAAAACTAAAAATTTAAAGACATGTGACATCTACCTGTGGTGGATTACGGCCCACTCCCTCTCAAAAGAGAGGAGGCCTGTGTCCCAGCCTCCCAACAGTGGGAATATTATATGCTGATTATGCTTATGATTCACTGAGAGACAACGTTTGACGGCACGGTTGGCGCAGTGGGTTAGCTATTGACTGCTGCGCTGCGTGTCGCGGGTTCGATTCCCGCACGGAACAAATATTTGTATGACCTACAAGTAGTTGTTCCGGGTCTGGCTGTTTGTGTATGTGAGTATCAATGTTTGTAAAAGCACCCACAATACAGGAGAAATTCCTAGCGTGGGGCAACGTTTTATAAAAAAAAAAAAAAAAAACGTAGGTACAGCCTAAACCGCTAGGTCTAGATCATTGCAAATTTTGAGAGCACTGATTTGAACCGCACTTGGACGAACCGCACCTGAGCACTTCCACTAACCGCACTGAAACAAAATTTTGTAACGTGCGGTTCGGTGGAACAATTTGCAAGAGTTCCTTCCTTATAATAACAGAAGTGAGCACTAAGGAAGGTTGAAAGTTGGAATGGAAGTTTTTTGCCGATGGTAACGACGGGGTTACACGGCTCGTCCCAAATAAATCAAGATAAGCCGATAAGGACATACTGATGATGATTGACAAGGGAAATTAGGGAAAACTAACCACACTGGTATAAATCGACAAGACTAGTTTTCTTTTAAAATTCTTGGACATTCGCCAATAATTCGATATTATTTTTATATTTATTTTTACTACAGACAGTGGACGGATATCGTTGTTTTAAATCACTTGTTACTTGTTTATGATTTAGTGAAAACTAAAGTAAATAAAACTAAAAGAAACAGCTGACATCTGCTACTTTCAGGTGACCACAAAAAAGGGTTTTTGTTTGTAGATTTTAAAGTAGCTGCTACTAAGGCTCAACTCTCTCACTCGAAGCGGAGCGCAGTTTCAGTGTCATATGAATTTTATCTTAATTTTCATTACTATAATACTTATTATCGCATGAGAAACTCGAACGAGTCGCGCGGATGCCCGCGGCGCCGCCGGAATTCCGGCGAATAGCCTACCGAGCGGTTGCGAACTTGCGATAATAAGTATTATAAAAGTTAAAATTCATATTATGAGTATTATGACACTGAAACTGCGCTCCGCTTCGCTGCGCTTCGACGCTCTTTTGGTGAGAGTTGAGCCTAATATTAGCCTGAGGAACAATTTGGTACCGAGGGGCTTGTGGCTAAATGATAACAGCCGCACGGATCGGTCGAAGGTTCAGCTTCGCTTGCTGCGGTCGGTACGTGATCATCAAACCCCTACGTGCCTCGGAGAGCCTGTTAAGCCTATGGTCCTGGGTCTCATTCGTAGATCTTTGTGAGTCGTTACGGGTAGTCAGAAGCCCAATAGTCTGACAACCAGTCTTACCAAGGGGTATGCGTGTTACCCAATAACAGGGTTGCGGTCTTGCGGATGCCAGATTGACCGTCGCTCCATGGAAAATACTGGTACTCAGCTGCATTCGGTTAGACTGGCAGCTTACCCCAACATAGTGGGGAAACGGCTAGGCAGATTGATTGAACAATTTGGTACCTACCGAAGAACCTCTATATAATGCGGTAACTTGCACTGGACAAAACATCATCTGCCAAACTATGTTGGGGTCGGCTTCCAGTCTAACCGGATGCAGCTGAATACCAGTATTTTACATGGAGCGACTGCCTATCTGACCTCCGCAACCCAGTAACTGGGTAATACGACACCCCTTTTGTTAAGACTGGTTGTCAGACTTTCAGGCTACTGACTACCCGTAACGACTGTCAAAGATCCACGAATGACAGCCGAGACCAACGGCTTAACGTGCTTTCCGAGGCACGGAGGGGTCTTGGTATGTAAAGATGGTCACCCATCCACAGACTAACCGTGGCAAGCGTAGTTTAACCTGATCGATTGACCTGTGCGGCTGTTATTATTTAGCCAATACAAACCCTGTCATTGTAGTACAAGTACACACAGCGATATGTCGCTGTGTGTACTTGTAAGTCCAGTTCTAGCTGATCTCGCTTTGTATAGGCTTTTTCGTACAATGAGAGGTCAGCGTATACTGGAAATGTATAGCTTGATCAGTCGCCGTATATAGGTACCTATAATCGATTCTCCGATAACATTCAAAAGAATTCAATTGACAAGTTTTTGCATCAGCCGCATCCAATGACGCGCAGTACGAAGAATTGAAACGATTGATTGATTATATTGCCGATTCGATTTCTCGGGAAACTGTGTAATGGAAAACAATTGAAGATACGTTAATAAAGAACCTACTGACAATCAGTACCTATTGCATTATATTAATAAAGCATGGTACCAACCCGCCCTGATGGGCCCGCGTGGTGGACGGCCCACTCCTTCTCATCGAGAGGAGGCCTGTGTCCCAGCAGTGGGAACTTTATAGGCTGAGTACCTTTTAGAAAATCTATATTTATTTAGCCCAGGTTCGCACGGGTGTGTTTCGCCCGCGGCGAATTTTTTTCCGCACTGCTTGAAAATCCCAGTGTTTTTGTCGCGCTGGGATGCGCTCTGTTGGTGTCCCACTCTACCCCCAGGGGTATGGCCAGGGGTATGGTGGGTCTGGAGTGGGATTCTCATTGCTCGGCTCGGCAACCGAGAGTTGAAAATCCAGTTCGGGATAAAATCTCTCAGCGGTATTTTTACCATCCGTGCGTACGTAGGCTTAGATTGCGTGTCGTGTCGACAAGTAGGTTTTACATTTTCTTAAGAATAAAAAAAAAACTTTATTTATACATAAATGGGAGCTGCCTGAAAACTGGTTTTAATTATGCGCTTTTGCAGATACTCGTCGTTACAACAACTTAAAATGCACTACCAGGATAATTTTTATTTATGCATGACATCATACGGTTATGGTCTCTACACATTAACCTGTTTACGCGACAGCGATTAATTGTATGTTCCGAATTCCATACACAAATAACACTAAATTACTTATTAATTGCGCTGCACCTCGCTCCAAAACACAGATTACTGACTGAAAAAGCCGCTATGCTGCAGTGGGACTGGGCTGGCCACTTCTGCCATATGCCAATATTTATTATTTATTTAATTCAGGCGACCCTGGCCCATACATAAAAAAAATACCCCAAAGAGCCCCCATGCCCCATGCCCAATGAGCTGTGGGCCAAAATAACCACTGCGTGGATCCCTGACACATCCAGAAGGCGTCGCGGCAGACCCCGTAGAAATTGGCGGGACGAGCTAGAGATAACAAACGACCAGTGGTCCACTTTATCCCTGGATCGAAAGAGCTGGAAGTCATAGATAGGGGTCTTTGCGTAGCAGTGGCATGATGCTGGCTAACAGTAACCAGTAACTTATTCAAAAGTTCCTTTATTCCATACAAGTGAAATACTAAATTATGAATAAGCTGAAATCATTTGTGTTCGATTGGAAAATGTTTTTATAATTTCCCTTAGGTATGCGTAGATTTGCGCTTAGTTTATTTTGGGAATCGCGATTCGTCGGCCTTGGCCTTGCCAATTAATGAATCGATTGCCCTTGACCTCTCAATACCGACCAACAGCTGTTGGACAGTAATCTGGACATTTACCTAGTATATCGATGTCTCGTATCTTTCTTTTCTGCGTAATTACTTACTATACCTAACTAGCGACTCGCCCCTGCTTCGCACGGTTTTTACAACTTGACATAACATCGAGTGTAGGTATAACACATTTATAAGCCAGAATAGATATTATAAAGCAACATTGTCCTACAATGATTTTCGCGAGGTAGGTATAGGAATTTGGTTGCGGTTTGCAAATGTGCGATTTTAATAAAACAACTCCATCAAAATCCAAGAATCAAATTGAATTCCTTTGTTACGCTATAATGCATGATTACCTTTATGTTCATAGACTTCATACGAAAATATGGATGCAGTGGAAATATACCGCTAGTATATACATATATGTATAGGTACTATGTATATCTACTAATAATTCTTGTTATTACCTACTTGTTAAACATATTGTGCAGTCTCAACTCTGACCTGGCAATAAATTATGCGCATACGCTATTACATAATATAAGTAGGTATAAGTACTCAATACACCAAGTAAATATACAGACTCAATATAACGATATATTATACAGGGTTATTTTCCTAACTTTCAGTCGTTACGCGTAGTCAGTAGCCCGAAAGTCTGACAACCAGTCTTATCTGGGGGTATCGTATTATCGAATAACTGGGTTGTGGAGGTCAGATAGGCAGTCGCTCCATGTACAATACTGGTATTCAGCTGCATCTGGTTAGACTGGAGGCCGACCCTAATATAGTTGGTTAATAGTTGTCAAATTTGAACTATAGACTTCTGTTGACAGCGGTTTAAATCGGCATTTTTTGAGGGTTCTACTTCTAGTGCTTATAAAAATAATGTATCATCAAAAAGGAAAACATAGGGACATACAAGTAGTTAATATTTATTATTCTGTAAAAAATCATTGCTTTATGGTCATTAACCAGAAAGAAAACAGGCGAGAGCGTCTCTAAAACGCGCGTCAACGACGTTGCGTTTAAAAAACGTGGTGTGCACAGGCCCTTAATAGTGTCAATTCCTAGCATCGGGTGGATGACAGCTCACTTCACCTAATGTTTCACTGTATCCTAAGTACCCATGCAAGTACTCGTTACTAGGTCAAGTACCTCTGAAGCCCTTTACGGAAACTACCGACGACGTAAGAAGGCGCCTATTGTAAACGATGTCGTGGATCCGATGACTTCATTTATGAAATATGCATGTGCTAGTGTAATGAATTTATTATTAGAAGCCTATAGAGTTACAAATAAAATAAAATGAATTAAGTACATACCAATTTGTTCTTAATGATGCCTGCCTAGTATAGAAAAAATGCCTAAGAGCAATCTGCGGTATTAGTCCTTTAACATCCTGCAGACCCCGCTATAAAAAATTTAAAATTCTAACCTTAACAGGTCTTTTCATAATGCAAGCTGGTGTATTTGTCAAAGAGCACTCTACATTTTTTACAACATGCGACTTACATTCAAAATATACCCGTCGAGACCCAACACGGCTAAGAATTCCTTCACATCAAAGCACACTATGTCATAAGAATAGCTTTATCACAGCAATTATCAACAATATTCCAAAAGAAATAAGGGAACTCCCTCTAAAACGCTTTCAATCAAAACTACACAAATGGCTTACTGGTAATTGTTTTTATAGTGTAAAAGAATTTTTTGATAAAAAAGTAGCAGATAAATATAAGATATGATGCTGAGATTTAAATAAGTAGGTAGGTATATTACTTTATTTAAACTATTATTCTTAAGTGTTCAAATAGATACGAAACCCATTAGGATTTCGTATCAATGTCATTAAAAATGTTTTAATTTTAACAAATTAATGTGTTAAAGTTACATTTAACATTCTTAAATATTTGTATGCCAGTCCATGGCGAAACATGTAAGATCATAACTTTATTTATAAGACCTTAATGTACCATGTTTTAAAGCAAATAAATATATTCTATTCTATTCTGTAAATTTCATACCTAGGACCTTTTAGGTTCCGTAACGTAGCCTCACTAGCAAATTTTTTTAAAAGTATTTTCCTTGTATTTATTTACCTTTGAGAAGGGCTCTATTTAAAAATGCACCTATCGTTGTATGTCAAAGTCAAATCATTTATTTCAAATAGGCACCTAAACGGCACCTTTCAACGTCAAAATTTCCAAAAAATAGATTTGATTCTAATCGCCCCTTCTAAAAGGTAGTTTCATAATAAATGGAGAAGAATAGGCAAGAAACTATCGTTACCTACTCTTTTAAAAATGTTTTACAATATTTTGTATAAAATGACTATAGGTACCACAACAGGTAAAAATAATTAAAAATAAAGCAATGACAGGTAAATTAATTACTTATGTGGTAGATACATGGTCCATTCTGCATCAGAAAAAGGTTCACTGGTAAAGTTACCCGAATCTGTAAATTTTTCCCAATCAATTTTGAACATGCCTCTGCATGTTTGTGTGCTTAAATAAAGGACAATTAATGCTATAATCACGAATTTGTACTTGAAATACATGATGAGAACTCCAGCATTTGTACAGCCAGCCAGACGTGCTGACATTCGTTATCTCTGAATCATGCGTCATTGATGTGTGCAGTTCATACAACTATCATTATCAGACGAGATAACGTTAGGTCCCGTCGCGTCGAGTACCTACATGCTGTGTATTTAGTTTTCTTTGTACTCCATTTCTGTTTGCGTTCCATCATTTGTGTCGATAATATTAAAACGTTTGAGTTGTTATTGCGATCAACCTTGATCAGACGAACCTCTGATCAAGGTTGATTGCACGAATTTTTATGTATGTCTTTCCCGAAAACTGGCACAACCATAAAGCTCTGCACCATTATGTGATAGTATTAAATGAACCACACATGAGTGGTACTCATCCTTGTAGACTATAGATTTGTAGCCCATTTTGTTAGTACTTTGTTGACAAGCATTCACTGCCCTCCCATTACTCCTATCATATCATACCTGCTAACAGTCTAATTTGAAAACATTGTAAAAGCCAACAAACAAGTAACCGTGGCGTTTTTTGCCGGCTCTCTTCCATAGGATACGACCAATAATTAGAACCCTGCACCTAGCTTCTGACGTTTCATAAGTGCCCGAAATATTTATACATAAAGAAGATAAAGGAATATAATTCCCCCTATAAACCGAATATCCTGAGTATCATTCATCTTTTGCTGCGTGAAAGTGTGGCGACATCTACATCGCCACACACGAACTACGCATCCCACTGCGTCACGCAAAAATCCTACATCGCGCAAGTAGGGTTTTTTTTTGTTCAGGATGGGAAATCATCAAATGACCCCTCCCGCTCTGGGTGGAGCGGAAGGGAGTGTCAGACTCTTAGTGACTAAAACCCACCCGTGTTCCTACCTTAGCCCTTTATGTTCCGGGGCAGCAGTAACCCTTCCGGACCATCCCGCTGACCCGGCAGGCTTCGGCCCTGACGGGCCCCTTCCTTGATGCTGACATCTCTTTGAGGCGCGCGTGGAACAGGTACTCGCCGTCCGGCACGGGCCTTGTCCTGATCGGACGGTGAGCTACCCATTACTCTCCGTCCGCAGGCCCACGCTTACGGTGACCGGGAGTCGCCGACCGGTTCCCGACGCCCGGAGCGTCTCCCGCGGCGGCTGGGGCCATCCGGCATCTCGCTACCTCCTTCGCTAGCATGACTGCTTCGCAGAAGGAGGTGACTGCCTCCCACTCCCTCTCGCTCCGAACCATGGCTTGGACCAGGGTCGAACGCCAGAGGTCGCCGCCGCTGCCGATCGCCTCTACGAGGACACGGCGGTGCTCCGCCCAAGCGGGGCAGACCTCCACCGTATGCTCCACCGTGTCCTCTGGGCGATCCTGGCAATGGATGTGTAGGAACCTCCCGAAACATCCGTGTCCTGTGAGGACCTGCGTCAGGCGGTAGGTCAGGGCGCCGTGACGCCTCTCTAGCCACCCCTCAAAGAGGGGTCTTATCGCCACTATCGTGGCTTGCCGCGCAAGTAGGGTTTACTGCGCGATAAAGTTGGTATCGCAAGTAGGGTTTACCGCGTGATACCAACTTTTTCATACCTACTGAATTATAAGGTCGCCTGTGGCCTGTGTGTCCATATGTAGGTCCTTCACATACTGGTTATATAAAACTAGTTTAGTTAGGTATCTAACCTACCTCTGTTACGAGAGAGATCTATCGAGCTACTCCAGGTTGTATCCACATTATATCCAGGTTTGGAAGTGTCAATTACTCTCATTGACTGAAATTAGTCTCGTGTCGCCTCCGCCGTGCCTACGTTTACCTGGATGTAATGATTGCCTTCGTGTCATCGCACCATTATTTGCTAAATGGGTTAATGAGGAAATTGCTTGGAAAATACGACAACGCATGTTTTTTGTGTACTTACCTACTGAGATAGAGAATGAAAGAATATTGTGGTTCTTTTGATACAAGTTTCGATGCGCTCTGCATTTTGCACACTTGGGGAATGAGAGCTACACCGAAAAAAGTGCAGGTACCATTTTTGACCGTTACGACACATCCATCATCATCATCATTTCAGCCGAAAGACGTCCACTGCTGGACATAAGCCACCTCCGCTTCGACAGGTTCTGTGCTTCCCGCATCTAGCGAATTCCCGTAGCCTTCACAAGGTGACCGGTCCACCTTGTGGGAGGCCTTCAAACGCTACGTCTTCCGGTACGCGGTCGCCACTCCAGAACCTTTCGGCCCCATCGGCCATCTGTTCTGCGAGCAATATGCCCTGCCCACTGCCACTTAAGTTTGGCAATTCTTCGGGCTACTTTTGTCAGTTACCTTGGTTCTCCTGCGGATCTCTTCTTAAAGTCATACCTAATAATTTATTGGGCGATTATTATTAGAATTTATGTAATGATGCGACTTGTAAGAATCCCTTATTCTTACAAGTCGCATCATTACATTGAGATAAGTCGAACTATAAAAAATAACAAAATAAACATAATGTGTATAATCAATAAACTAAAAATTATAAAAAACTAGCTGACCCGGCAAACGTTGTTTTGCTCCTACACTACCCCCTACTCCTACCCTACTCCTACACTACTCCTACACTACTCCTACCCTACTCTACTCCTACCCTACTCCTACACTACTCCTACCCTACTTCTACCCTACTCCTACCCTACTCCTACTATAAAAAAAAAAAAAAAAGTATCCTATGTCCGTCCCCTGGTTCTAAGCTACCTCCCCACCAATTTTCAGCCAAATCGGTTCAGCCGTTCTCGAGTTATAAGTGGTGTAACTAACAGACTTTCTTTTATATATATATATAGTATATATAAACAAACAGTATAGATAAACAAAAGTCAAAATAATAATCAAAAAGAGAATAAATCAATGGAATAAATCATAAATTCGATTAGGTAACAATCGTCAGTTCTCATGACTAGTTATTTTTCACTAAGTATGTAGTAGGTACCTACTTACCAGCATACATTTTCATGTGACCTCCATTTCAGTAATAAATGCCTACTTTCATGAAGCCAGACACTTAATTCATATTATAATAAATCTTTTTTTAAGGTTAGTGTGTAATAATTAAACATCACATGTCTGGGTGCGGTGACATTATGTGTTTTATTCGTGTAACAAAATTATTTTCAGCCTAGATACCTGGAATATTATAATAACCACTATATAATATTAATAAAGCAGTTACCTAAACTTAGGTTTTGCAAGTTACCAAAAGTAAAAACCTTTAGGTACTTTTCACTCTATAGTCGAAACCTTTCAAAGTGCTTTACTTTTGAATATAGAATCATAGTGTACGGACAGAGAAATATACACACATCAAAAGTGTCTAGGGATCAAGCATTTTTATGCGGATTTCTTGAGATTGAGATGTGGCTTTGTAATAAATTTATGATTTTATAAATTTATATGGATCCTTTTTGGTGCATTTCATAATTTGAATCAGGAACTGTGAATCAAATTCGAGTAAAAGATGAAAATCAGCTGTCAATATTTTCCCTATAAAAACATACAACGCATTGAAGACATTATTAGTGCTACTGTTTCCCTACTACTGATTAAAACCAACGTTATTATGGAGCGGCGACGTCATTTAAGCAGGGAAGAAATGCTCAGAGCCGTGGGAATGATAGAAGCTGGTTCCCGGCAACGTACTGTGGCTTTAGCTCTGAATACAAGTCAGAGTGTTATCAGTCGACTTTGGACACGTTACCGAAGCACTGGTACCGTGGCTGAGCGCCATGGAGGACGGTATCGCTGCACCACACGGAGACAAGACCGATACATTCAAATCTTAACTCGAAGAGCTCCAACAATAACCGCCATGATGTTAGCCGTGAGGCTTCATCACTCTTCAGGGAACTTAATTAGCGACCAAACAGTCAGAAACCGCTTGCATGAAGTGAACCTTCATTCCCGAAGACCGCTACGGGTACCACCTATAGCAATGCACAATCGTAGGATTCGATATCAATGGGCTCTTGAACACAGAAATTGGGCAGAAGAACAATGGCGTTTCGTGTGCTTTTCTGATGAGTCTCGTTTTGGTATGAGACCGGATACAAGACGTATACGACACTGGAGAACCCCTGGACGCCAACAGCGATTAAAATCCTGCCAGGAAGTCCATCCTTATAGTGGTGGAACCATCATGGTATGGGCGGGTATTTGGATCGGCGGAAGAACTGAGTTGATTTGGATCAGAGGCAACCTCAACGCTCAAATTTATGCTGAGACGATTGTATCAGACGTCATCGTTCCTCTACAAGTGCAAATCGGTCCCTTATTTCAGTTAATGCATGGGTAGTTCTTCGAAATTTGATTCTTTGACTGATCCATATGGCCAAAATTTAATTTCACTTTCAGCTCTGTAACACATGTTCATATGAAAATAGGTATACCAAATAACATATATTTGAATGAGGGACTCGTTTTTATAAAGTAGTTTTCAAGATATTAATTTTGTGCCCAGATGAATCAGAATGTGTTACATATTAATCAGAAACAGAAATAAAAAGTAATAAATACACCGTTAGTTATGAATGTAAATTCTAAACAATAATTATTAATTCTTAAATAGGACTAAGACATATCAAAAGTATCATATTTAGAACAAGATTATACTTCTGTCATTTTTTTATTATTCAAAAGGTTATAGCTAAGTAAATAATAATAAATAAGATTAAAACTACTGACTTGTACACGGTCAAAAATTGGACAAGGAGAATTACGCAACAAAAGCGCTCCTATCGTGCTGGAGAGGGGAAAACTAATTTATTTTATTATTCATATGGGGTTTTGACCATACGAATCAGGCACAGATGAATCAGGATTTTGCCTACAATCATGCATAACTCATCGTACATACAGACTTCATTATTTTCATTTTTCTACACGAATCTATAACCCAAAAGCATCACACGAAACACAGATTGAAGTTTTAAAACAATAAAATAAATTTTATAAAGTAGGCATTGTAATCAGGATGCCACCTGAACCAAACACAGATGAATCAGGTATTTTCCTTTGTAACACCGGATCTAAGCCAACCAGCCGCACGTCCACCTTCTAGGTCGTCCGTTGCACGACTGGCTTCCCCCCGCGCTGGAAGCCAGACTCTCATTATTATTACCCGACCAAGTACGGTCAAGCGCAGCTTACGCCACATTAATCAGTATTATACGCCGGACACTTCTTTTTTACTTATTTATAAACAGACTAACGTAGTTATAACTAATACACATTTTTTTTGTAAGAGGACAATTCATTTCCTTTCGATATAATTATAATTTATATTGATGTATCAAAGGGAAAATGCGACATCGACCATTTTGTTCCGGAAAATGGCAAACGGACGTGCTATATGAATCAGAAGAACGACCTTCAAATATTTTTATTTTGTACCTAGACAGCAATTATTAAAAAAAAAACATTTGTCCCAGTAAGGGATAAAGCTAAACTGTACAAAAAAAAATATTACATGCCGTTTTTTTAGTTGGTTACAGAAATATACCCACAGACATCGAAAATTTTGTCCCTGAAGAATTACCCGCATGATAATGCACGACCGCACACCGCAAGAGTTGTAAGACAGACTCTCGCCGCAGCTAACATCAATGTGGCCTGGCCTGCTCAGTCGCCAGACTTGAACCCGATTGAGCATGCATGGGATATGCTACAGAGAAGAGCTCTGCCGAATATGGAGGGTATCCAGTCGCAAGAAGACCTTTTTTTGTTGTTGCAACGAACATGGGCGGCCATTCCACAGCGTGATTTGGATGAACTCATTTTGAGTATGCCAAACCGATGTTCTTGTGTTGTTAGTGTTCGCGGTAGAAACACGGATTATTAATTGTTTAAGTTACCCAATAAAATTTTAAAGAAAACTGTTATTTCAGTCTTTTTTTCGAACTTTTGTGTTAGTGGTTCAAATGTCAAAAATCCCTTTATTAGGAAAATGGCAAATTTCTTTATTAATGCAAAGGTGACTTGGTTTATCGTTACTGTGACAAACGAAAACACTTTATTTGATGAATCCTTAAAGAAAATTTTAATTAATATCAATCAGGAGAAAAGTTATTGCAAAAATATATGTTGATCCCTAGACACTTTTGATGTGTGTAGGTAGATGCCATTATAGGTACAGCAGATTGCTACACGTAGGCGTATGAGAAGGCTACTAGAACAGATCATGGCTATACGTAGATAGCCATGATCTGTTCTAGTAGCCTTCTCATACGACTGCAAGCTGTGATTCAAATTTAAGCACAGTTTAATAATACTTATTCAATATTTATTTACGAAAATACAACTTTCCCGATGAAAGGAAAACCGGAAAAGCCGGAAAACCAGAATAATTGGTTGGTTGGTACTATTGCGAAGCGTTAAAAAGTTGCCAGCTAATACGGCAATGTTGCCCTTTATAAAAAAAATACCATGTTAGGGAAATTGCCAAGTTTTAAACATATTTTCCCATAATATATTATATTCAACAATGTTTTTCTTTTGTTACAGATTCAACCCTGTCTTCAACGAAATTGAAATGTTGCAAAGATTTCAAGTTTTAAAACTTTAATTAATGTCAAGAAGGTACACGACGTTCACGGGACGAACGTGTGACAATATAGAAAGTGAATTTTTCAAAAGTGTGAGATCGAGGACTAGCCGGTCCTTGATGTACTCGACAAGCTACAACCCTTGCGCCCTAACGCTTTGTATATCGAAGAGACTTTGCCGCTATTCGGCTAGAGACCCAAGATTAAGACACTGGTCGAGAGAATTAACGATTTCTTCGACGTAGAAGAATTTTCTCTAATTGGATTATTAATCCAATTCTGGTAGTTTTCACGACGTCCGTTAGAGGACCGAATTAGAGACAACAAAGTACGTACTTAGCACCGTACTTAAGAAGAGATCGTCTAAAAGACTAATGGAATCACAACGAGCGTATGCAAATGGAATTCCAGGCAAAGATCCTTCTAGCAAGTATGAATATAAAGTACCGTCTGAAGAGGAGAAGACTACGTCTCCACTCCTTCAGAGGACTAATGACATCAAGTATATAGATGGAGTGAATGATGATAAAAATGAAATGATAGATATGGGAAAGCCTAAAGATGATTTGGATACTGTAAATTCTATGAAAACGGAACCGAATAATACTAAAGATAACCATCTCTCTGTAGGTTATCATAAAGATTCAAAAAGTGATGATGATGCCGTTTCAACGAATGAGGGTGTTAAGTTTTTCGGCCTTGGAGACACTGACAGTATTTGTTCGAGTAAGCCACCACTAGATGACTCATCGCCTCCGATCCCGGATGGAGGGTGGGGATGGGTAGTCGTAGCCGCATCATTCCTCATCGCTACTGTGGCCGATGGATTAGCTTTTTCTTATGGCTTGATGCATGACAAGTTTGTCATCTTTTTTGAAACCAGTGAAGCCAAAACTTCTTTGATTGGAAGTCTGTTCATATCCGTACCGTTAATAGCTGGGCCTATTATGAGTGCTTTGGTAGATCGGTATGGATGCAGAAGTATGACAATAGTTGGCGGTGTTGCTTCTACTATAGGATTTGTAGCTGCTTCATACAGCAATTCTGTTGAAGTTTTGTATGTTACATATGGTCTTATGGCTGGCCTTGGGACTGGCTTGCTGTACGTTACTGCTGTGGTATCCATCGCTTACTGGTTTGAGAAACGACGCAATTTAGCTGTTGGATTAGGTTCTTGTGGAGTTGGTTTCGGAACTTTCATATATTCTCCACTAACGACATATTTATTGGAAGAATTTGGTTGGAGAGGGACCTTATTACTGTTAGCTGGTACTGTACTTAATGTGTGCGTGTGTGGTGCTGTAATGAGAGATCCTGAATGGTTGATAATTGAGCAGAAAAAGCAAAGAAAATTGAATAAGTCGAAGAGAGCATCCAGTATTATGTCTATATCAGCGAAATCTGGCGGTGGGGAATCTGTTTATCCTGGAGCAGAAGAGTTAAAGACATTAATGAAGAGCGGTGAAACGCCAGAATATATACTCACAACACTAGTAGCTTCTATTGCTGAAGCTGAGGATTTGGAGGCAGCAACTAAAAGAAATGCTGACATGTCACAATACCATAAAGTTAGTTCAGTAATAAATCTACCTACATTCTTGAGACAAAGTGAAAAGGTAACATTCATTTCCGTTTACGCTATCTTAAGTAACGTTTGTAGTTTTGAAAATATTACAAATTATTATTTTTATGTTTTTCAGGTGCCTGCTGAAGTATTAGATCAACTCCAATCCAACAAGAAACTCTACAATATTATTTTACAAAACTATCCATCGCTGCTAGCACTAAGAAGTACATCAGAACAGAAGTTGAACATAGAACCTTCAGAGGGTTCAAAATCTAAGCCAATAAAGATGTCAATGAAGTTGAAACTCAATAAGAAAGAGAAGAAGAAAGAGTTTGAGACCAAACTGGATCAGGTTAGAACGAAGTTGTTGCAGCCTATACCGGAGAACAAACCAGCAGTAATACAGAGAGAACGTCAGGACTGGTGGACCAAACAGTTTGTTACTGATCATCATTACTTGAGAGGTATCCGAGTACATCGTAACTCGATCATGCATCGTGGTGCCATGATGAATATCGCCAAGTACAAACTACGAGCGTCTTCGTGTCCTGATATTTATAGAAATTCAATGTGGTCCGTGGAGGAAGAAGCTGTAAGTATCTAAGTTTGTTTTTTGCCTTTTCATATATTTTGTATTAATCGCGAAGTAAAATTATATGCTTCAGCCATTATTCTATCATGGACATGTTCCTTAATTTTTTTTTCCGTTTTCAGACCTGGGGCAGACGTTTCCTGGACACAATCAACAAAACTTTCGACTTCAACATGTTCACTGAGTTCCATTTCCTGATGATGAATCTGTCAACTTTAGTGCTGTTCATTTGGTTCATCGTGCCTTACTTCTACATCTCAAACTTCATGCTCATGAGCGGATACTCTGAGGTTCACGGCTCTTGGATGTTGAGTGTGTTTGGAATTGCTACTATTATCGGTATTGTGAGTATTAATGTTTTGGAAAGTTCCCGTTTAAAAAACTATGCCAAAACTGTAACTATCGCAATAGATAAATAGCCTAATAATTACAGAGTAAAAAGTTAGAATAATTTTAAACTCCTACTTAGAACATGGACCTTTTCCTGACAAACAGTTTGCAATCCGCTATTATTTTCTTTTTTTCCCAAAATTTATTTGAGAGTAACCTATTGTTATTATATTTCAGGTTGGCCTAGGTTGGATGGGGGATCTACCCTGGGTGAATGTAACGAAGACATACGCTTTATGCCTTATATTTTGTGGCATAACCATTATCCTGTTCCCTGTGCTAATTCGTGTGATGGACCCAGAGGCCCCTTACAGTTTCTATATATTAGCCTTAAATGCTGTCATGTTCGGACTGATGTTCTCAAGCTCATACTCTTATACGCCGAGCATTTTGGTGGAACTGATTGCTTTGGAAAGATTCACAATGGCTTATGGATTGGTGTTGTTGAGTCAGGGCATTGGGCATCTTATTGGACCGCCTATGGCTGGTGAGTAAATATACATCTTGACAATTAATATTCGGAAACTAATGCATAGCGTTTCAATCTAACTGAAGTTATACGAGTATATTTAACAAAATATCATGATATCTGTTCCGTAAGAGACAAGTCTGCAGACCTCAAAAGAGTTTCTGAAATCAAACGTCACCGCTACGTAACCGTGCTTAGAAACCAGCGCATAATAATAATCTCAATAACCGTGAACAAGTAGTAACAAATCGTTACTTGGCCCATTGTTTTTTATACACTAGAATCGAGTTACCCAGGCGACTCGCACAAACGAAGCGAAATGATCAACAATCGATACATCATTTGTTTTTCTTCACAATTTTTCGCCACATATCTGCTACTAACTTTATCATAACCATGTAGAGAGTTGTCTTTCAATAAGTTACAAATCTAAGGATAAATATTGCAGTTCTTATCGCATCAGTTGCGGTAACTACAATCGTAAAATGAAGTGTGAACAGTCATAAAACCTCGGTATAATCTGCACTGTTTATGAATACAAAGGTTGTTTGCATAACTTTAGCTCTTTGCATGTCAATGTCTCACAAGGTTTTCTTCCAGTCTTTACAAATGTTTTTAATTGTATTGTTTTCTTCTAAAGAATTACAATGGACCAGGATTATCTCAGCGTACCTATGTGTAGATACTTTTATAGTTAACACTGCAAGACTAATCTAAGTCATTGGCTTCATTCATATATTTTGTTAATCCTATTGGCTTCTAATGCCTATACCGGGGTTTTTAAGCCGCACAAATAATTAGTCTCCTAAAACATGTCACCTGGGCTCTAACCACAAGCAATTCATCAACCTATATCTTTGCTTTTCCAGCTATGTTTGCCTCTAGTTTCAAATTCAATTTTTTGTCCAATAAGTCAAGTAATTTGAAATTTCCTAGGAGAGAGAGAATTCCGAAAACTTAATGCGTCATTTTCGTATTTCACTTATTTATATGTTAAGGTACCAACTTAATAATAATATTCCGTTTTTCATTTCAGGTGCGCTGAGAGACGTGACTGGACACTGGGATGCAGCATTCTATGTTGCCGGCTTGTGGGTCATAATTTCTGGGTTTTTGGTTGGCGTTATCCCGTTCACTGAAAACTTCCGTATTTGTGGTACCGCACCCCTCGCTAAAGACGTGGCGGGTGAACCCGATCCAGGGGTGAAAATCATCATTGCCCACTAAAAAGTACCCATTCAATCAACAATTTAGATGTGACAACTGAAAAATTGTGTTTTTTTGTTATTTCATAGTGAAAAATTGATTGACCTTGATTGGAAAGCTAATCTTATACCTACATTTTTTAATGTTTTTCATAATTATGCTTTGCTTTTGAGGCGTAACTATAGTCTCCATTGTGTGATTTACTGAGATGATTGACATAATTTGTATGACTTTAATGAATTTATTGAAATCAATATACACTTCTATAGTTTTAAACAATAATTTAGAATTAATACGTCATGTTCTGAATTTCATTATTATAATTATGTGCTTATATATATAGAATAATTATGTAACCTATTTAAATAGAGAGTATAACTTAATCTTCATACATATTTTGATGGTTCTGTAGAAAAATACCTATAAATAGATTATCAAACAAATCGTACCTTAAGTAGCAATTGTGTGTTTGTGGCGAGTTAAACTAGAAAACGTAATCATATTAACATTATATAGGTACTTATGTATTCGTATGTTAATTATTTGTTTGCTTTAAAAAGTCTCCTAAGGAGATATAGTATTCCTTTATACTTTAGAGGTTAAATACTGTGTGCCTTTCTGTAGTTTACATAATACCCTTAGAATAACTCTAGGCAGGCATTATAAAATGCCTTAAGTATCGATTTTGTATCCCCGAAAATAAATGGTACGATAGTTTGTGAATGACCCTATCTGTTTCTAATGTTTTTTTTTAAGAAATCGTATGTTTTCTAGATTACCTACTACTTAATATAATTAATAAATATACCTACTTTATATACAAGTGCCTGATACTTTCGTCTGAAACGTACTTGCCATTTAATACACCGATCAAGGTAATAATGAATTTATTTTTTACATGAAATTTTAAAAGTATTTTAGGTGATAAGTTTGTCTACTTACTTAGAATTTAAACTCATCTATACCTTGTATTATGTATGAGCTATTAAAATTAAACTTTGCTATTTTAGATGAAGTGTTTGATTTTGTCTTCGTCTTTTTTTCTTCGTTTTTTTCGTCTTTTAGACCTCTAAATTGATTAAAATAGAAATATACACGCAAAGTCAAGGTAAAACACTGCCTGTGTTTTGAATTCTTCAGTCTTTATGTATATGTCGCAGATGGGTTGCTTTATTGGCAGTTTTACAAAACAGCTCCAAAATCAAAAGTCATTTGTTCAAACTAGGCTCAGAATCAGCACTTTTTGAACGTCAACATTGTTATGTTGACGTTCAAAAAGTGCTAATTCTGACGTTTCGGGGAACTGTTATGTTTAACAGTCCCCCTAAACGTCCGCTCTTTCCACTTCCTGGTGCTTAGCTGGGAAGAAGTTGCGCAACGAATTCCCGAGCAGCACAGCTGTCTTTTGATCTTTTCTCTAACTGAAAACTGAAAGAACTAACGTTAACTCTGTTATGTAGAACAGTTGAACAACGTTCAGTTGGATGTAACACATGAAACAGTCGATCATACTGGCAATTCTGGCAAAGTTCGAATGTGCAAATGGTTGTAATATTTAAACAATGGGTGATATTCGAATTAATTAAATTAATGATTTATGCCATTCCACTACTTCCTACGGCCCCGACTTACGAGATGTAGGTAGCGGGTTCGAACCCAGACAAGCGCTTTACTTTGTGTAAATAATTTCATCACCGCTGCTCTCTAAACGGTGAAGGAAAACATTGTGAGGAAACCGACATGTTCTAGAACCAAAAAATCGAAGACATGTGACATCTACCAACCCACACTGGGCCCACGTGGTAGTTAACAGCCTACTCCCTCTCGAAGAGAGGCCTGTGTCCCAGTGGTGGGAACATATAGGCTGATGAAACGACGACTTCCTAATCTCCCAGCAATCCATTACACGTTAGGCCATGACGAGGTCACAAGTTTTTTATATGATTCACAGTCTACCCGCTGATATCGTCTGTACCTACACGATATCGTCGGACTTCATAGAATTACTACCTACTAAACGCTTTCGTACCGTTTCGTTCCGTTTCGTTTTCGTGTCGTTGTAGTCAACGGCGCGTCGGCGGCGCTAGTCAGGGACTTGAAACATTACTCAAAATAACGTTACGCGCAGTTCCGATAACGATCATTCATTTGTACCGTTCCACTAGGATTGTAACAAAATTACCGATACTGACAACGAAATCTTAAACTGTTTACAAACAATATTATCAATATATCGTTATCAGTATAACGATATAATAACGTTATTCATTTCGATACTCAACTTTGCCAGCATCATGCCATAAAAGATGGCGAAAAAGACGAAAAACGTGGAAGAATAATGTTACAAATGAATCTGTAACGTTTCTCCTGTAACGCTATTACAAGCGGATAAGCATAATGTTACTGATACCTTTAGCGTTACTTTTATTATTGTTCAACGAAAATGATATTCTATAACGTTTTCTTTTGTAACGTTATTGATATTTAAAGGTTTTAGTATCGTCACAAATTGTGGAACGTTATACGATAACATTAGTGGTAACGGAATGAAATTCATTTCGTTTTCAAGTTCCTGGCGCTAATCCCAATTAAATAAATAAATGGAATGAGCAAGAGAATGACGATGTTTTTTGTAATCATTATTCTATAAGCCTTATCCTATTGTTCACCAACCAGTCGACAGCTTTTATATGAGAATTATGTCTTTTCATGATACAAAATTATTTTGAAATGAAATCGTAAAAGTTAGCTGTAGTTATCATTCCCCGAATTTATGGGAGAATTAGGTATTTTTATAATTTTGTATTTTTGTAAATTGGTAACATTTATTCACGCAATTGTCAAAATTGTCTGTCACTGTCAGTATTTCCGTAATAGTGTTCTGTGGTCAACTTGGTCAAGTGGGTTGGTGATGGTGTTGGTTTCTCCGTTTCTTCTGTACTGTAATCCTATTTTAGTCAAAATCAATATTTAATGAAAAGTTGAAGTTAGCTTAGGCTAAAAGTAATACCTTGGTAGGTATTCCTGAAGTGTGTGCGTCACTCATTTTTATTTTTTAGAAATCAAATTACTAAACTTCTGAGATGAATCTAGTGGAATCTAAAGTTTTAATAAGAATGTAAACAAACGATTTTCAAAATTGAAATTTAGTGTACCTACCAATACTAGTTACGTCCGTCTTTTGTTTTCCAAATCCAAAATGACACTAGATTTAACGCATCGGTAAGTGATAATTTTTCTATTTCGTTGGTTTGTCGTAGCAAAATGGATATCAATTTACTTTGTTTTATTATTTAATTTATCTTCCAATTTGAGATGGCTACAAACATGAATGGCAACATGCTAGCAACAAGGTGTTTTCGTTGACAAAATTTAATTGCAGCAATCTGTGTCCTTTAACTGATCAAAATTGCTAATTAATCTTAGTTCTAATGTATGTTGTTATCATTTGGTGTAAGTACAATCAAGGATTAATAATTATTACCTATATTTTATTTTATTACAGAATTGTGCATTTAGATTTGAAAGGTGCTCCACTAAAGGTTGCATACTTGGAAAAGGTAAGAAATCTGTATTAACAAAAGAATAAAAGGACATTAAAGGTAGATTTTAGTTTCTAATAAAACTACATTGTTTACTGCATCTAAAAATCTAACATCATCCCCTATTTTAGTTTATTACAATAGTCAAGGCATGGGGCGCAACCGGCATCCTCTTGGAATGGGAAGACACCTTCCCATACTCTGGAGATCTGTTAGAAATCGGCAGTCTGAGCAACGCTGGTGGCGACAGTCTGTACAACTTTGCAGAAGTGCAACAATTACTACAGTTTATTAAAGACAAAGATATGGATCCAGTAAGTTTTCAAATGTATTCTGTTGTGGTACCAATGTATACAGGGTGACAGATGTGCAAACTGTTACCATGGGTTGTTGGCGTCTGTACTTCTATGATTCTGAAAAGCTTGGCGTTGGAAAACTTTGTTGAAAAAAAAATTTGCTGTTCCTTATATTTTGACCGCATATATATTGCACTTTTCTATGGAACGGCTGATTTTTTTTCAAAAAACCTTTCAAATCGCGAAAACAAAATCAGCTGTTCCCTACATTTATGTTCGCATCACTCGTCAAAATGTAGGGAACAGCAAATTTTTTTTCGCGATTGCAACTTTGGTCCCTTAGTAAAAGATGTTCATAATGATCAGTACAATCTCCCATTTCGGTTTGTCGCATGTTTTGAATTTCAACCTGTATAATAGGGGGTGAGCCTACTTAACTCATTGAATTGACACTGAACAAGACAATAGAAACTTTATTATGGGGGCGAGGGGCTTGGCTAAGTAAGTAACAGCCGCACGGGTCGATCGATCAGGCTATGCAACGCTTGCCGCGGGTGGTCCGTGGATGGGTGACCATCTTCACATACCAAGACCCCTCTGTGCCTTGGAAAGCACTATAAGCCGTTTTTTCCCGGCTGTCATTCGTGGATCTTTAACAGTTGTTACGGGACAGTAGCCCGAAAGTGTGTATTACCCAGTAACTGGGTTATGGAGGTCAGATAGGTAGTCGCTCCATGTAAAATATTGGTATTCAGCTGCATTTGGTTAGATTGGAAACCGACCCCAACATAGCTGGGATAAGGCATGTGTGGGGTAGTTTAGTGTCCTGCAAAGTGTTAATTACTTACATGTTGTTAATATAATATTAAAATTTATCTTTCGGATCCCTTATGTTCTTATTAATTTACCTGTAGATCCAGCTAGTCCAGACCATTGGGCACATGGAGTTTGTCCTCAAACACCCGTCTTTCCATGAACTGCAAGAATGCCCAAAGTCACCTGCTGTGCTGTGTCCTTCTAATCCTAAATCTCAAGTGTTAGTGAGACAAATGATAGATCAAGCACTGCTGGTACAGCCTGATGCTAAGTTCTTTCATATTGGAGCTGATGAGGTGAGTGTAATTGATACTATGTAGGAAATATCTCTTTGTGATGGAGCTTGTTCAAAGAAACCCGGCACTAAACAGTGTTGCCATGTTAGAGTAAGGGTCATGTTTAACCACAGACAGTTGAAAATTTTTTGCTTTATATCAAGGAAGGCAACACACATGAGATGTGATGACAAAAATTGTTACCATTGATTTACAGTGTACCTACACTTAGTTACGTTCTAGAAGTTAGTGCCTTAAAGCGCTAGCTAGTTCATTAAAGCGAAAGCGCCAGGGAAGCCCGAGATTTATTTTTCACGTTTTTTTTTTGCAATTTCCAGGTCAGTGTCAGGTTGCGTGTTGATCAAAATATTATTCGCGACAGTAACAAGTATGTATTTACAGAATTATAATTATTGCAATCATATTTTAATTAATATACAACTTAATATTGACCTGCAACGGCTGCAACTTGCAAAATCGTAAGAAAATATTAATTTCTCAGACCACTTTGGAGCTTTCGTCATAACAGACAGAGGTAGATACAAACTTTTTTTGTTTCAGGTTTGGCACGTTGGTATTTGCCCGCAGTGTCGAGAAAAAGCCATGAACCACAGATACAAGGCAGATGCACTATACCTAGACCATATAAAAGACCTAGTACTATACATTAAGGAGAAGAGACCAGATATCACCGTGCTTATGTGGGATGACATGCTTAGGAACATGAACTTTGAAATGTTGCAAGGTAAATACGAAAATATATTACGTATAGTCGACCTCGTAATTGTTTTACCACCTTTAGGTTGCAGGTCAATTGCACGTTATAAACAGATAATTATAGTCTACAGTCCGTTCAGTTATTTTACATCTGACAGCAGCAACTGAGTAGCAACTCTCTTGCTACGACAAATAAAGATAAAAAAATGGGGTGTGGCTGTGTCATGGCCGAGTTTTTGTACGTGAATACGTTTACGTAACGCGGTTGATCCGCTCGGCCGCATTCATTCTTTTACCTACGTTCCCGGCACTGCTTGTGCTTGCTGCACTCTGTCATAATGGTGTTTATTGGTACAATTCGATTGATCTTGAGAAGCCCTTTCTTTGATCCTTTGATGTAATTGAATTTAGGATGGAGATGATAGATATGAAGGTGCAACACCAAAATGTATCCCCCGATTTTGTTATCATTGGTTTTTTTAACTTGGCTCCCAATATGGAAGCAATTTTAAAGACGTATTCACGTAAAAAAAAAAAACAATTGTGATTTTGACAGTGACGTTAAATCAGAGGTAAGTATATCAACTCTGAACGGACTGTATTTGTCTATGTGACAGCTTGATAGTTTCAACATTACAAATGAAGTATCAATTCACTGGGAACTGTGGTCAAAAGCGATAGTAGAACGACTATGCAGTATAAATAAAAATAGGCCGGGCATTAAAGTCAAAGACATTTAATTTATTTCAAGTACTATAGCTCAATGAGTTTTAGGTAAAAGTGCAAAACTGGCTGTCGAGTAACGTCTCTGTCCTACCTGTATGACGTGTCTTTCTAAAGCTTGGTAATAATAACTCCTCCTTTCTGTAAATTTCGTTCTTATCCTGTTTCTGGTTATATAATAACACTAGCTTCCGCCCGCAAAAAACTAAAACGTAAAAACTATCCTATGTCCTTCCCCGGGATGCAATCTATCTATCTGCCATATTTTAAATCCGTTCAGTGGTTTAGGCGTGAAAAGGTAATATACAGACAGACAGAGTTACTTTCGAATTTATAATATTATATTATTAGTAAGGATTTAAGTAATATATAACTACATATGATAAAAAAAATGATTTTAATTTCAGATTACAACTTAGGACAGTGTGTGATACCAGTAGTTTGGAACTATAGTCCTGAAGAAAGTTTCTTCATAAAGCCAGAATTAATGGACCTGTATAGTGGCCTGTTCCCTGTATTAATGTTTGGTTCAGCGTTTAAAGGGGCCAACGGGAGTTGCCAGGTGATATTACACTATTTGAATAGCTCGCTTAGTTCCTTTCAAATTGATTTTACCGTTGACAGCAACACAAGCAACCTTATGACAACGAGAATAAAGATCACTATCATTTTGAATGTGATACAAAATTAGAGGTTTTCTTTATGACGGCAGAATAGCTGTGGATATCCAGCTGAGGAGTCCATATCCATACCTACAGGATCAGATTATTAGAAAATGATAGAAAAAAAAATGCTTCTGCTCGCGAGTTCTACTGCGTGAAATTTATAGTTCCCCCACCCCACCCCGTCGCATCGCATCGCCCGCTCTCGCTGTTACTTCGTTTTCGCTTAGCACTATTTTTCTTTTTGCTAGGCTGCTTAGGGTCGTAACGTGATGCTAAATAGCCTGTAACCTTCCTCAAGAATTAGGCTATCAAATTTTAATGCAAAAATATTTTTTGTAATTGGACTATAATTATAGTCCGCGCGAAACTAGTTGGCCGCGCCTTAGATGGGGACGGGGGTGAGGGTGGCGGGGTTGCCTATTGTTCGCAACTCTCGTACTGAGTCATGACAAAGCGCCCCCGTCCCTCCGTCCCACCGCTCACATACCTAAGGCGCGGCCAACTAGTTCCGTGCGGACTATAGTTCCAGAGATTAGTGCGTTCAAACATAGCATGGGTGGAACATATGGGTAGTACATAACCTGGAGAAGGATGTAGGCTTTTTTTCTCCTGGATCGCAGACAAAGTTGCGCCCTACATCTAGTACTGTGTAATTTCCAGGTGTTGTCACCGATCGCTCGATACGTCAGCAACCACAGGGCGTGGGTAGAGCATGTGTACGCTAACAACGAACTCGTCCAGTTTTGCGGTGTTATACTTACGGGCTGGTCAAGGTATGTATTATTCAACACAGTCGACCTATGATAAATTATTTATTTTCTGTAAGTAGGTTTGTACAAACACGTCAATCATATTTTTTTTTAAACTAGATGGGCGTTTCCTATCTGACTTGTCTGAGAAGAAAGACCGAAACAAACTCAGAGGTCACACTCTCTTTTAAAGTCCAGACAAAATCATGGTCAGATAATGTTCACTCATCAAAATCCAAAGGGGCAAAGGCCTCGCTGCTCACTTTCCACCTCTCTGGAGCTGCCAAAAACCAATCTTTATTAAAGGAGTCCAGCTCACCCCGCCATCTCCGTCTGGGCCTGCCGCGATGTCGTTTGCCATTAAGCGGGACCCACTGGGTAGTAAGTTTGGCCCATTGATCGTCTAACATGCGGCAGATGTGTCAATATGGGCATTTTCGTAGAGCAATCGTGCTATTGTACGCTTGCTTTACAAAACCTTTAACTTTCGCAAACTACGCATCACACTGACGTCACGCAATACCCTACATCTCGCAAGCAGAGTTTACCGCACAACTAGCGTACAACCTCGCGACATCAATCGTTGGGCAGTTGCCTACCAGACACGAAACCTGTCTGGTCGGAGGATCCTCCCTTTTCTATGTAGGATGAGTGAACTTTACACCCTGTTCCTCATAACTCTATAATACATGCCTCAGGAATTTTTGAAAGGTTTTATTTTATTCCATATTGACCCATCTCAATTGATCACCCTGTTTCATATTCATAAATCGAAAGAAAGCACTAGACAGAAGCCTAGATAAAACTTGTCTTGGTTTCTTCACAGTTCTTAGACTTATCTTATATATGTCTGAATGACTTCGTGGTGATTAATTTCCCTTGAAAAACGTTCCTCCTCTTTATAAAATAGTCTGCCCTCAGTCGGACATTTACAGGTGGCATAATCATTTATTTAATTAATTTTTATACTTATTTTGTTTTGGCAACAGATACGACCACTACGCAACGCTGTGTGAATTATTACCCTCAGCACTTCCAAGCCTGGCCGCCTGCATGAGGCTTCTAACAAAGTCCGAGGGCCTAAATATCGGTAACCATATTTTAAAAATCTTACTCTAAACGATACTGATAAAAACAACATAGCACAGCAGGATAATTCTGTCACACAAACTTATTCAGGATTGGATGCGTATTGGATCTGGCTTAATCCTGTTAATGAACGATAAAGCAACAAAGACCTGGGGGCCTAAAAAGGCCACTGGCAGAATCATAAAAGGATAACATTATGAATTATATGTGGCGAAGACAGTCCGTGTTTTTATTTTTTTCGCTGCATTACGTAGGTATAATCAAAGAGATTGGGATTGGATTTAGATTGGTTTGATTGGTATTTTAGCAAAGTAAAAAAAAAAACTGAAAAATCCTTCACCAATGGGATTTGATACGATTAACTTAACAGTTAACTGTCCATTATGATTCATAATGTTATCCTTTAATGATTCTGCCAAAGTGGCTTTTTTAGGCCCGCAAAAATCAGTACATAACTAACACTATCATTGGTTTTTAAATAGTCAATAGCTCTTTCTCTACATGTAATAAATACTAAATAATATCAATTACAATATTAACAAGACTAACCCCAGCACTCCAAATGACCACACTTTTAATTTTGACAACACAACAAAGTCCATTGCATCATTTGATTGAAACATTCTTCTGCTTGGAAACAAAATAACACAATGAATATTATTGACTTGTCAAAATGAATTAGACAGAAGACTATTTTTAATAACTTATTGACAAGCATACATTACGTTACGGAAAATTAAAAGAAAGTGTAATTAAACTACTTTAAATTACATGATTTTTATTATTACAACTGTTACGAAATCTGATTGGATATCATGTTCACAAAACGCTCCCATGTTCCACATATTCGTTTGGTGCGGCACGGGTTCCAGACGGCGCAGGGGGTGCATTCAATGTGCTGTCCATCAGACGTGAAATTTACTTTAGATTGCACAACACACATCAAGGTGCATAACTTTGCTTTCTTTTCTCGCTGACATTTTGTTAGAACGAATCTTGCGCAGCGCAATTACACTTGGTCGTTTGCCGCATTTGGGGATCCTAAAATTGAGGCTAAAAAATTAACCTCAATTGTCAAATTAAAAAGATCTAAGTACAAGATGATTTAGAATTAGAATGTCGGGTTTAGGTATTAAAATAATCAAACTTAATAAATTTGCATCCACTGGTACGTTTTCTGATCCATTTGTTTTCATTTTCATCAGATCGTTTTGGAACAGACTATAGTTGACATCATTCATTTATTGGCCTTTAGTCGGAATTCTATATGCTTCCGAATGTGGGTGATCGACTACAACCCGTACGAATTAACTAGGCACCTCGCTGGAATGTGGCCCTATAATGTAAACAGTACTGTACGAGTGACGTCACAACGCCAGTTAACTCGCACGGGTTAGGAACTAAGTGTAATTACGTCATTTTAGTGTAGCCCCTGTAAGCTTAATGTGATTGTGAAAGCAATGGTACGCCACAGTAGTTCTTATTATTTTATTGAAATGCAAGTGCGGATGTAGGTGTTCACTCAAGGGGGGGCAAACGTATCTCTCTGGGAGGATGGGGGGAATTTCTCAAGCCGTGAAAGCCTTTAAAAAAAAACCAACGGCACCTATTTTCTTTAAACTTAACAATGTGGCCCCCTTCTCAAGGATAACTACGACTAATCTATATCCTGATAATATACAAAGTAAAAATATACAGGTTATAAAACTGTACTTTTATTAGAGCGAAGCGTGGGGGGGCAGCACACCGCTTCTGCATCCGCGCCTGTTGAAATGGTCACTGTTGCGCTGTTTTTTAGTTTTTTTTTTAATTGTATTTCTTAGTCATTAATTGCCTGCACGATTATTTATATTTTGAGTATGAGATGGTGTTAATGAGTTTCAGTTTTAGCTCAGTTTCAGTAGTTTGTTTAGTACCTATGATTTTGAGCGCGAAGTAAATAAGTATACGAGATTTGGAGTTACGGTGTATGTAAATCTAATCACGATTATTTTTACCCCCTGGTAATGAAAATTTAGGGAAATAAATGGTTAAGCAAATTGACTAAGTAATTATAACACTGCTAATTGACGTGGGCTGGCCATGTTTATCAGAGGTCCGATGTCCGGTGGAGCAGACGAGTCCTGGAATGGGGACCGCGTATCAGCAAGCGTAGTGTTTGACGCTCCCAGCTAGATGGACCGACGACCTTTAGAAGGTGGCTGTGACAGACTGAATGTGAAAGGCGAAGGACGGTGTTATGGCGCAGTCTAGGAGAGGCCTATGTCTAGCAGTGGACTGCGATAATCCGAGTTGATTGTAATGAGGGTTTTTTTTTTTTAACTCTTTCCTAGTCGCTGGATAGATGGCGCTGAACTTGGTAAGTTACTACCAGGAACGGAACGTCACATCATTTTTTGATTATTTCACTAGGATATTATTTTGAGATCGTAAAACGAAAGCAAACGAAAATGTCAGTCAACGAGCGTATGTGACGTGACGCAATGTTTTTTTTCCAAGCGTTTTGGCTTTGGCACTTAGTAACGTATTAGGTTCAACGCCATCTATAGAGTTCTTGGAAACTATGTTTTTTTTAATACTCAAAAAGAAAACCTCTCATTATCGTAGGGTGTCAATTTGCTTAACAATCATTTCCTCGAATTCACCAAATGTTTAATGATTATAATACTTGTATTACAGACCCCCCACAAATGACAAACGAAGTGTTGCCGTTATGTGAGTGGCCTGGCGAGGAGGTGGGGCGCTGTGTTCAATCTTATTATGTGGCCAGGGACCGCAGCCTTAAACTCTTGAGCAGTGACCTGTAAGTTATCGGTTCTTTTAAATGGTTTTTAGGGTTCCGTACCTCAAAATGAAAAAAACGGACCCCATAAAGGATCACTTTGTTGTCCGTCGGTCTGTCTGTCAAGACTCTTTATCTCGGGAACGCGTGAAGGTATCGAGTTGAAATTAAAACCATATACTCGGGTCTACAGTCCCTTGAAGCTGTGAAAAAATCAAACACCTAAGTTATCGTAAAAAAGGGAATCAAAATTTGTAGGGTACTTCCCGTGGACCTTGAATCATGAAATTTGGCAAGAAGCAAGATCATGTAGCATAAGTAAAGAAAAAAAAACCGAAAACCGTAAATTTGTGTTACATACATAAAAAAAAAATATTTTAAAACTATTTACATACCTACAAATTTGTACGCACTTGACCGGTTTTTTTCAATAATGAGTTACAGTCAGTAGACAGTACTCAGTAGTACTGTAATTATTTATTTGAAAAAAAAAACACCTTACCTTAAAGAAGATAAGAGTACTGGGCGCTGTGTTACAATTTGTCCATCTATTATAATGGGACCCCGTATATTAGAAAATTTCGGCTTTGTAAAATCGACCCTGATACCTACTCATTTATCAATTAACTTTTGCTGTATTATTTCAGAGTGAATACTTGGTTAAATCCTTGGCAAATATCACGCAAATACACAGTTCCAGGACACATAGAGGGCATTCTGGTGTCAGCACAGGAGTGAGTTATCATTATTATTTTTTAAATTTATTTTAAAAACGTGTTTCGAACGTAGCACGGCTTGGTACCTAGATAGATAAATAAATCATTTATTTAGTGCACACAAAAGCACAATTTTATCATAACTAAGTACATGCTTACATATATCGTCAGTTGCAGGTTCAATTGGGGTAATTGACAAAACACGACTTTTCAGTAGAAGCATTTAAAGGTTTTTTTCGTTTTAAATTTAACATAACTTTTTTTGTGTGTGGCCTTTTTTTGATCTGTTTTGACAGAATAGCTTAGAATTCACTAAGTTTTCAGCCTAAACATTTAAAAATTAGCTCATATACTCTCCATTTTCGGAAATAAATTTCAGTTACACCATTTTTTTTTCAAACTTATGACAGTTACACCAGTTTGACCTCAAGATTTCTTAAAATATTTCAGGTCGAAATGGTGTATGGCTACTAAAATAATAAGTTAAGGCAATTCATTTTGATGTAAGAGATGGTGTATTACTTTGTTGTTTGATGTTACTTTAGTTAAGATGCATATAATAATAAATAAATAAACACCTGATGTCGATTACGCTAATTTTACTGTACTTAATTTTAAATGTTGTTTAATGTACCTACCTAGCCTACCCGAAATTTATGGTTTTATGTGGCAATGTTACAGGTACCCTTCCAAATTATTATACAAGGACAATGTTTTGAAATCTGCAGTTGGTTGCCAACAAGGTGACCCTCTCGGGCCAGTCATTTTCAGTTTGGCTATTCATCCAATTATTCAGAAACTAAATTCAAAATTTAACGTGTGGTATTTAGACGATGGAACGCTAGGAGGTGACGTAGACACTGTTTTGAAAGATCTTCAACTCCTCAAACAGGAATTTCAATCTATTGGCTTGGACCTTAACCCCTCAAAATGTGAACTTTACCTTTCTGACATTACCGACAGACAATTGACTCTAGATAAATTTAATGCAATAGCCCCACAAATCAAAATTTTAGACAAAAGTTTACTGCACCTCCTAGGTTCCCCGATTTTCGAAGATAGTTTTACTCCTTTCATCGACGAAATAATTCAAAATTTCAACGAGATTTCGGACAGACTCTCCAAAATTAATTTACATTCGGCATTCACCCTGATTAGATATTGTTGTTTTGGCCCAAATTTTATGTATTTTCTACGCTCTTCCACTTTATGGAAGCAACCACACCTCTTGGACAAAATTGACAAAATTATTCGCAGCACGCTAACGTCCATTCTAAATGTGGCCTTGGACGACCGAGCGTGGCTTCAAGCCACACTACCCATCCGTTTTGGTGGCCTCGGCGTCCGCAAAATTACCAGTATTAGCTTACCGGCGTTCCTGTCTTCTGTCCACAGCACTGAAAAGTTGACCGGGAAAATTTTAGCCCCTTGCCTAGTCGACTCTGAAGTGCCGTGCTTGACCGACGCGGTGAACGCCTGGAAAGCGGCTTGCCCGGATACAGATCGGCCCGTAAACCCATCTTCCCAGAGACAGTGGGATGAGCCGCTCTGCAGGTTGGTACGGAATAATCTTATTAATACGTCCACCAATTCTGCTGAGCGTGCCCGCCTGCTGGCTGTGGGTGAGTGGGAGTCGGGTCTCTGGCTTCAAGCACTCCCGTCACCCAACATAGGCACTATGCTGGGTGACACCACCTTCCGGCTCGCTACCTGTCTGCGTTAGGGCGCTCCTTGCGGGGCTCCGCATCGCTGTCAGTGCGGTGAAGCTGTCGACTGCCTCGGGCACCATGGCCTATCTTGTAGTAGGAGCGCAGGCCGGATAGCACGGCACGCCAGCATTAATGACATCATCCGCCGTGCTCTTGTCACCATTGTCAGGGTGCCAGCTGTTTTAGAACCCAACGGCCTGGCACGCGACGATGGGAAGAGACCAGACGGAATGACCATAATGCCCTGGAAGTTAGGCAGACCTTTGGTGTGGGATGCAACATGTGTCGACACCCTTGCTCCATCCCATCTTCCTAGCACGGTGGGCTGTGCTGGGGCGGCTGCTGCAGGTGCAGAAAACCTCAAACGGCGAAAATATTCCAACCTGATTGGGAGTTATATGTTCGAGCCGTTTGGGGTTGAAACACTAGGGCCATGGGGTCCGAGTGCCCACTTGGTTTTTCGAGATATCGCCAAGCGGTTAGTCGACTCTTCACGTGACCAGAGGGCTGGCCTATTTCTTGGCCAAAGAATTAGCATTGCCATACAACGTGGCAATGCTGCCAGCCTTTTGGGCACTGTTCCTGTTGACAGCGATGCGGACGAATTTTTTGATGCCCTATGATCATTTTGCTAATTTTTTTTTCATATAAATGTACATATTATTATTATTTTAAATAGGTATTAGCATAAATTATGTAAATATTAAATAAATTACTTTTATGTGAGCCTTAATAAGTTCAGTATCTATCACGGCGTTGGCTTCTTTATTATTATTTTCAATTTTGGTACATACTTTGCACTTATCTTTCTTTGGAATATGAACTGTGATATAACTATACTCTGTTTTAAATAAGTCTTTAAATTTTCGCTCGCCTAGATATTGTTTTTGTTTTTCTTCCTGTTTGCGTTGCATCAATTGTTTTAAATTGTCTTCCATTTTTGCACAACATTTACGTCTTAAAACAAAACTCTCGAAAAATATACGCATAAACGTCTACACCAAAAGACAGATCAGCGCCGACTGATTGGGCCACTTACTTCAAAAGGACTGCGTGTAGATTTGTAAACAATCATTCTGTCTTCTACACACCTTCACTAAGCACTGTAGGTGAAAGCGCGATAGCAATAGTTTGAGCGTGCGCGCAATTATCATGCCACGCGTAACCCGCTGCAATTCGGTGAAATAATGTAAGAGGCAAACTGTTATTTCATTCTCATGCGCAAATTGGTGTAACTGACACCAAGCTTAAACCTAGTTTGAGTCAATTGACGTAACATAACTATTAGTCAAATAATGTTGATGACATTTTGGTGTATGCGATGTTACCTTTTTTTTATTTGAACAATGATTTGTGTAAGAGCAATGCCTGTGTGTCAAGACACTTACTCTAATTTTACATTTTTCGGGGCTAGAAATACACCAATTTGACTTGTACAAATGGGTAACGTAATCACTTGCAGCATTATTTAGAAGGAAATCTGAAAAATTCGCAGCTAAAATGTGTGGTGTAACCAACATTTTTTTAACGCTAGAATTTTTTCAAGTATACCATTCGAAAGAGTAGAAAAAACTAAGAAAAACTGTATACTCAACTCATTTTACGTGTTTTGTCAGTTACCCCAATTGAACCTGCAACTGACGATATTTTAAATTATATTCTGCATAGCAAAAAAAAAATCTTTTTATAGAAAGAAAGATAGACTTACCCGTTTTCACTAACGCAATGCCTTTGTAGCGGTATCTACAACGCCACATGCGAATAACGCGTCATACTGACGTCACGCTAAATCCTGCATCTCGCAAGCAGAGTTTACCGCGCAACTAGCATATTATACAACGGCGCGACATGAATCATCGGGCAGTTGCCCGCCAGACACAACACCCGTCTGGTCGGAGGATCCTCCCTTTTCTATAGAGTATGAGTGAGCTTTACACCCTGTTCCTCATACCTCTATACCTTAATAGTATTGCACTGTAAGATTTTCAACTGTCGATGCGAGCCCAGCGTTGAAAATCTAACGGCATTCACTTACACTCCATTTGGAATAAGATTAGACATTTAAGGCTGGTTTTAGAGTCGCGCTGACCGCACGCTGATCGTCGGCGCTGATGGGTCAATATGCTATGTAGTAAGGTAGCGTTTCTGAGTAATGCTGACCGCTCAGCGCTGACGGCTCATACGTTTCGCTGTCCGCGCCGACGATCAGCGTGCGGTCAGCGCGACTCTAAAACCAGCCTTAATAAACCTTTTTTACAGTCCGTTCAACCGATTTTGACTTCGTAGGTTAAAAAAAACTGAAAAGCTAAAAACAAGGCCATTTTAAATGAAATAAAAGTTGGAAGCAGGCGGGACCCATTTGAGTTTGAAAACATAATAAAAAAATGGTATGGGTCCCGCCTGCTTCCAACTTTTATTTAATTTAAAATGGCCTTGTTTTTAGCTTTTCAGTTTTTTTTAACTTAATTTTTTTACCGCAGTCGGGTTTTTTAGTTTTTTCAAATGGAGTATTAGGTGTCGCTAAGCGTTAATGAAAACATATGACTATGACATACTGGGTCCAGCAAAAACTTTCTTTGTATAAGCATGTTGTACCGTGTTCACCGGTTCGGTGTTATTTTAAGTAAATATATCGAGTAAAGCAAAAATTATTATTGATTGATTATGTCATCACCACTGTTCTCAAAACAGTGAGGAAACCGGCATGTCCTAGAACCAAAAATTCGAAGACATGTGACATCTGCCAACCCGCACTGGGCCGGCGTGGTAGAAAACAGCCCACTCCCTCTCGAGGAGAGGAGGCCTGTGTCCCAGCAGTGGGAACATTATAGGCTGATTATGCTCATGCTAAGCTTAAAATACTTTAACAATCTGCTATTTTATGTTAACATTTTGTCTGTTGTTTTTATAATCGTTAACCTATCTTGTACTTATTTCCAGCTGCCTGAAAGAACTGCAACTAGTCAAAGCTAATATGAATGTTTATCTTCGAGAAATAACGGGCGAGAGGAGTACTGAGGAGTGGGTCAAGAGTTATATTGACCCTTTGATCACCAAGATAACGAAGCTCGGCGAGAGAGCTCGTGAAAGATATCTTTGTGAAGCTAGTGTCAGACCTGTAGCTCCTGACTGAAGACTAAACTAAACTAGCGACCCGCCCTTGCTTTTTTTTTTCTTTTTTTTTTTGTGGTAAACCCGCCCTTGTCTATTTATGTGGTTATTGCTCAATCGTCATTTCCGGAATAAATTCTTTAAATGGTAGGGAAACCCACATCAACATACGTTGGGTAACTTAGAAGAACTAAGCGAATATATCAGACAGGCAGACACACAAAACGACTTCCGAAACAAATTCTCATTTATATTGATATTATACAGGGTTAGTTTTTAAAGATCTGCCAAATTTAAGGGTGTGCTACAGACGGTCAAACTGAACAACTTTCTCCATGGGACCAATATCGTAATATCGTAATATCGCTCGTGTGCAAAGTGAAAGGAAAAAAAGAAAATAATTAAAAAAAACTTTTTTAAAAACAAGCTTTTATTTCAATGCGCTAAAATGAATAAAATAAACTTTTCCTTTAAAACTATTACTATCAACTTATAACGTCATTACACAATTTATATGATAATAAAATCTTGTCGCGAGATTTACCAGAGTGTAAACAAATAAATTAAATAATTTGATCTGATAGATTTTAATTTATTTTTATTTTTAAACTAAGTAAATACGAGTACTTAAATCTCTTAAAATTCAATAAAAGCTTGTAAAATAAGTTTATTTGTCACAAAAACACGTGCATACAAAATATAATTGACTCGAATAATAAAGAAAAAAAAAATAGATCCATATTCACGAGCACAAAACAGAGATATTCGACAGCTGCACGTCATGCTTGTGACAAGAAGGTTTCCACTCAGCATGATGATGTGCTGTGGGATTCCCACAGCGCTAATTTTCAGTGGGTACCCGAAAAGGACGTATTGAAACCAAGGAGAAGTTTTGGTTAAGGCTGAAAGCCAAAAGGGCAGATTAGAATTGTCTCGTATAGTAAAAATCGAAAGGGTATTTATTACTCGTATATTTCGTATCAAAGGGTGAGCAAGGGGAAAGTGAAAGACTGATCGCAGAAAATGGACAAACAGTTATAGCAGTTTTGTTGAGACAGTTCGATTTAAAAAAAAATAAGTAATGCCTTGTGCCCAAGAAAAATTGCACAAAGGCGGACTTTATGCCTAACCCCGTGTCGATAGGACACGCTCGATGTTTTGTTCGGGAAACCGGAAAACGCCATCTGTCGGCGCGACCACGCGTTCTGGTTCACAGAACAAAATGTAACATTATGAGCGCGTTTACGCTTCGTATGCCGAAAACGCCATCTGTCGGCGCGACCACGCGTTCTGGTTCACAGAACAAAATGTAACATTATGAGCGCGTTTACCCTTCGTATGCCGAAAACGGAACGTGGATCCACGCGAGACACAATGGCTTTTTAATTGTTTCTAAATTACGGTAATTACGGCATTCAACCGGTTAAACAGGAGGCGGCCTGAGGTATTTTTTTAGTTATAACTAGTTATTCTTAGCTGAAATGTGAAAGGTATTAATTAAACCAAAGATTAACTTATACAGATTTAGAGGAATCTCTGAATAGTTGTTCGAGTTTGTCATAATATTGACAGACTTTTAATATCTTTGTATTTACGTGTCAACTCTTAATAATGTGTCTATATAATAAACCCGATAAGTTTCTTGGGGATTTTGTAAGAGTATGTGAACAATATTTTATCCAAATCAGCATAGCTATTCACAACCACTCGATATCGTAGTCGTCGTGTCGTTATCGTACGAAACCTCTAAACCCGAAATTTCTCCCGAATTTTTTCATTTTCAATACGATAGTCTGTCGGATGGGCCCGTGGCAAAATAATAACAGCCGCACAGGTCGATCGATCACGTTATGCTACGCTTGCCGCGGTTGGTTTGTGGATGGGTGACCATCTTTACATACCGTGACCCCTCCGTGCCTCGGTAAGCACGTTAAGCCGTTGGTCCCGGCTGTCATTCGTGGTTCTTTGACAGTCGTTACGACGGGTAGTCAGAAGCCCGAAAGTGTGACAACCAGTCTTACCAAGGGGTATTGTATTACCCAGTAACTGGGTTGTGGAGGTCAGATAGGCAGTCGCTCCATGTAAACTACTAGTATTCAGCTGCATTCGGTTAGACTGGAAGCCGACCCCAACATAGTTGGGAAAAGGCTAGGCAGATGATGAGTCTGTCGGATGATTGTGAATAACTATGCTGTTGAACGGTTTAGTGTAAAAATGTAACAGACCGACAAATATAAATATTCTGTATTTCTGATATTATTATCGTATCGATGTATTCATTGTATGTAGGTACAGTACAGTTTTACGAAATTGTCACAATAAAAAAAAAAATGTATTTATGAAAATTTAAATAAGATTTGAGAATGAGCTTACTTTAATTAATAACTGTAACACAATATTGTGCTCATAATGATGTCTTTATATCCATCTTAAGAACCATAATACGAACAAATGGAAATAAATGTCTACTGAAATGTGAATTATGAAGTGTATTATTTTCTTCCTTGCACAGACCCAGCACATAAAGCTACCCGAAACTGTCAAATTTTCCCAAACAACTTTGAACCTTATTCTTTAGCGATAAAGTTAAAAATCTATTAAAGCAATTTGACAAATTGTAGTAGCTTGATGTGCTTGCGTCTGTACATGCATGAAATATCAATGTAATTAGGAATTACAAAAGAAAGAAATATAGCCTTTTTGGTTTCGTAGTCGTAAGCGCGACTGTATTTGGGTTTTTCCAATAGGACTTTTTAGTAACAGCCCAGTCTAGATTTTGTCCCGATACAAAGTTATTTCCACCCCAAAAAAGCCACCCTAAGTTGGATACACGTAAATGCATGTCCGAGAATCCACCCAGGCCTAGTTGGATAAAATGAATGCGTTTCCGCGTATTCACCGGGATTTTTCGGGCTGATAATCGGAATAGAAACGGGTTTCATGGCAAAATGCTCATTACATTGGGCTTAATCTTAAATTACATTGGGTTACTGATGTTGTGTACAGTAAATGTGCACCACTGCTTACCCCTCGGAGGATAAAGGCATGATGTTATGACAGGTATTATTTGAACGAGAAATTACAAGTATACCTGGGACTGCTCAACTTTTGGACCATCGTACGCGGTTGCCACTACAGAATAGAAACATTTCAGGTGAAATTGGGCCCGAAGCCTGCCGGGTCAGCGGGATTGTCCGAAAGGGTTACCGATGCCCCGGAACACAAAGGGCTAAGGAAGGAACACGGGTCGGTTTTAGTCGGTAAGAGTCTGACACTCCCGCTCCACCCAGAGCGGAAGGGATCATTTGATTATTTCCAATCCTGAAAAAAAAAAAGGTGATTGTTTGAAATAAAGTGGGTTGGTCTGGCTTGAAATTACATGTAAGAAAGTGCATTCCAAGCAAGGTAATTAAAGGTAAGTCATCATCTTCTGCCTAGCCTTTTCCCAACTATGTTGGGGTCGGCTTCCAGTCTAACCGGATGCAGCTGAATACCAGTATTTTACATGGAGCGACTGCCTATCTGACCGCCACAACCCAGTTACTGGCTAATACGATACCCCTTGGTAAGGCTGGTTGTCAGAATTTCGGGCTTCTGACTACCCGCAACGACTGTCAAAGATCCACGAATGACAACCGGGACCAACGGCTTAACGTGCTTTCCGAGCCACGGAGGAGGGGTCTCTCTCGGTATGTAAAGTTGGACACCCATCCGCAGACCAACCGCGGCAAGCGTAGCTTAACCTGAACGATCGACCTGTGCGGCTGTTATTATTTAGCCACGGTCATAGGTTAAAATTTAATTATAATAATAGAAAAACTGCTCATTTATCAAATTAAATTTCAGTCGACAACATCCATCGGTTTCTTACTAAACTTCAACTATATCCGACGATCCAGCATACTTATCTCTTTTGTTGACTGTACCTAGTGTGTTGGGGTAAGTACAGAGCTAGGATAAGGGTGCATACATAAAGAGGCAGGTTTTCGGTCCCGGCTCCCGGTACATGTCTGTGCAGGTTGATCTTCGGAAGGAAATAGTTACATGTTTTACCTGTTTCTTTATAAGTGAGCGCATAAGATAACATAGAAATTAATACCGGTACCGATCCCACCCGTACCGGAAACCTGCTTCTTTATATACGCACCCTAAGAGCGTACGAATCAAATTCCCGGATAATTTGGCAATATTTTTTAACGCGGACGATATTGTGTCCAACGGGGTAACTGTGTAACAGTAGGATGGCTTTCATTTTTACAGACTTCAAAAAAAAGGAGGTTATGGAATTCGATACGTATGTATGTAATATTATTGGAATAGGCTATTTGACTGGTTTCTGATAAACATCTCAGATTATTTAATGGTGTCTAACGAGCCCACAAAAACCTATTACTTCAAATTGCATAATGTATTTCTTTTAGAAAATAGTAAATAAAAATGTACTGTTTAAATAAGCCGCCAAAACGCTATCTTTAACAATATGGCGTCGTGACGTCAAAATACACGTAAACAAACGTTGAAACGGTCGAGATACTAGACAAAAGTCACTGTTCTGTCAACGATAGACAGAAATTGACTATATCATGACGTCATCATAAGTTCAGCCAATCCAGACCGTTTTCGATTACGTGGCGCCAGATTTAAAAAGATGAAGTTTTTTCGGGATTTTTTTAATAAATAATACATTTTTTTGTAGTAAAATTAATGCAAATCGATTTTAAAAGCGATAATCTATACGAGTGTCAATAATTATGACCTTATTTTTTACATTGTCAAATAGCCTATTGCATTATATTCACATATGACAATCTATTAGGGCTTCCAAACAAATATACAAAATTTTGTAGATGTATGTATGTATGTTTGTCCACGCATATCTCCGGAACTATTAATCGGATCGTGACGATTTTTTTTTAATGGCTTACATTTACTTCAACTTAGGGAACAGTGCAAGTTTCATCAAGATCGATTAAGTAATTTTAAAGATATGGACTAATACGTGTAAGTGTGACGGCCTGGCTTATTGATACGAGCTACGGGTGTAGTGTCAAAGGGAAAACATCTCAAAACCTTGGTCAAATTCTAGTGCAAAAACTAAAAATTACGAAATAAAAATAATTTAAAAAAATTAAACCGACTTCAAAAAGAAATAACTCAAAATTATGAAATAACTTTAATTTCGGAAGTCGGTGTCATACCTAAAACTTAAACTAGAATACAGATCCCAAGACACCGACTTCCGAAATTAAAGTTATTTCATAATTTTGAGTTATTTCTTTTTGAAGACGGTTTAATTTTTTAAAATTATTTTTATAACAGTTCAACAACATTATTCATTGCGTTATTAAAGATGTTGAGCTGACAAGTTATTCGAACGTGTGAAGCAACGTATTAGCAATATCCTTCAAAATTATTCAGAATTAGTTTGATAGAGTGTTATTAGGTTGTTTCGCAAAGGGCCCCATTGTTTGCCCGACATTATTTATTTATTTTTATTTAATTTATGTTTTAATAAACATTGCCCCATACTAGGAATTTGTCCTGTATTGTGGGTACCTACGTTTAGTTACAAACATTTAAATTCACACACAAACAGCTAGACCCGGAACAACTACTTGTAGGTCATACAAATATTTGTTCCTTGCGGGAATCGAACCCGCGACACGCAGCGCAGCAGTCAATCGCTTAACCACTGCGCCAACCGTGCCGTCAAATATCATAATAGAAAAATCAGGGCAGAATTTATTTTTTTGTCATATAACCGTGCAGAATTTGATTCGTACGGCCTTATCCCAGCGACGAGCTCACCCCAACATATCTTACCTAACATTCATAACGGAAAACGGAATGTAAAAAAAACTTGCAGGAAAGCGAGGGGTCATTACAATCATGTCGGCTGGAGGAAATAAAGCGAAGGACATTATCTTCGCGGACTATTACGACGAATCATATGGACAATTAGTTGACCCATCAGATAAGGTGGCGCTGTCATAAGGACGGTAAATGGGATTTGTGGAAGATTAACTTGGCTTTAGGCGGTTTTTTGCAGGCCATTAAGAAAGGGATTTCACAGTGTGAGGTAATTTTTTCTGACCTCAGAGTTTTGAGTCGGTAGGGACGTCGACGATTCAGTGCATGATTCTGGACCCTGCGTTGAAATTTAGCCGACTAATTAAAAAGAAAAACTAGCTGATCAAGGTACCCGAAACTGTCACATTTTCCCAATCAACTTTGAACCGTATGCTTTAGGGATAAAGTTGAAAATCTATTAAAGAAATTCGACAGATTGTAGTAGCTTGATGTGCTGCATAACATCACGCCTGTACCTAATCCTTTAAGGGTTAGGCAGATGTGTACTATAAGCAGTGCCGGATTAAGACTACTTGATGCCCTAAGCAATCCACGCCCGCACGTATTTTTCCAAAACATCGACGAGCGTTTTGTAAAGTGACTTTTGGGTCTTGTAATATCTTGCTGATATACAGCCTTGCCTTTCATGTGCTAGCAAATACTGTATCTAGTGCTGTTTCTGCCTTATGTTGCCCCCCGAGACGTGATGCGCTTAGGGGCTAATCCAGCACTGACTTTATGTACACCCACATTTCGCAAGTTATGTTAAGTCCCATATAATATGGGGCGATCATATTAGGTCGTAGACAGAGTAATCTATAGACTCATGGTATCCGTGCCACCGAAAGGGACAAAAAATTTCGGCAATCTTCACATACTATCATTTTTACAGCTTATTACACTGCACCTTACCATTTTCACACACAATACAACAACACAAATACAATTATGCACGAAAAAGATCTTATTTTCCGTTTAATCGCGATGTAGTTTTTATTATTTCATTCATAATTTTTATTATTTCATTCATAAACGTCAAACTTGTTGTGCACATTGATGTGCTTAGCCGACACGCAGTAAGGGACAGAAATATTCTTACTCTGTCTCTTTTCTTTGCTAGTGACTTTAATATATTTCTCTTTTTCTTGTGCAAATGAAAAGGAAGATATGCAGCAGTCTATAGTTTACTCTGTCTACGTATTAGGTACTATCAATCTGGCAAAAACCCACACTCCGGGCTGCTACTGAGGAATTTCTGACGGAAAAACCCAATAACACTTTGCTAGACCTGAGAATCGAAACCAGGACCTCAGGGCTCAGCAATAGCGCTTGCGACCATTAGACCGTCGAGGCAGCAGAGCAGAGGAAACCATCGTGAGAAAACCTGGACTTAAGCACGATATAAGTACACGGTTTGAAACAGTGGTTTCAAACCTAAGTTTAAAACAGTGTAGACAGTGGTTTGAAACCTTTAAACGCCCTTGGTACATGCAGCTACCTCCGGCAACGTCTCAGTTAAGCGGTCGGCCTACAAATCGCTCCACTCCACTTTCCTCCTTCATTTCATATTCCTACTGTTGCCGGGCAATAATGCCACGTTCGCACAGACGTAAAAATATCGCGGCGGGATTTTAACGCGCACTGGATTTCCAACTCTCGGTATTGATCCGAGCATTGAGAATTCAACAGAGCACATCCCAGCGCGCCAAAAAAACTGTTGGATATTCAACTTTCGCCGCTAAGCAGTGCGCGAAAAAAAACCGCCTCGGGGAAAACGTGCCCGTGCGTACCTGCACGCTTACTCTCGACACTCGATCTCAATCGAAATTGGAAATTGGGATCGAAATCTTGTCATTTGGCAATCTTGAATGCTACACTAGCGCACGATTGGAATCGATTAAGGTGGATTCTTTTGGTACTAAACGAAATCGACTTTACTCGAACGAATGCACTTTTTTCGGTACTCTTGACGAGATTTTGACGTTAACATATCGCGTTTGAAGTCGTGTTTATGTCAAAGTTGAACGATTACAAAAAGGCTACTTTTTCGGGATCGAGTTTGTTCTTGTGGCTGATTTGTGAGGTTTTTATTGTGAATAATGGCACGCTTAGAAGTTATTTGTGATATTTTGGACAATGCTCATAAGTTAGATATGAGACAAAGGCGGAATTTGGGACGAATGGCGCGTTATGCAGACAACGCGTTTGCCATGACTGACGATGAATTTAGGAAAAATTACCGAATAAATAAGGAGCTTTTTGAAGTGATTTATAAGGATTTGGAACCTTTGATGCCCCAGCCTACTCGCCGTAGCGACATTCCAAGAAAATACAAGGTTTGTAAACTAGAAATTCCAATTTCACATGGTAGGTATTTTTTTATATGTAAGTAAGTAATTAAATAGACTAATTTTATTTTTTAGGTATTAGTGGCTCTTTCATTCTACGCCACAGGCAGCTACCAAAGATTAGTAGGTGGAACACAAGGTACAATGATGTCCCAACAATCAGTTTCGAGAGCAATAAGAGAAGTTACAAATGCTCTTAATTCAAACAATATTTTAAATAAATGGCTTAAGTTTCCACCGACTCGCCGACAACGAGACTTAATTAAACAAAGGTTATTAAGAACTTACTTATTTTTTACCTCAATATTAAATATGTAGTATCATTCAATACTTTAGACATTATGTTGTTTTAACACTTAATATGTTTTATTTTACTTATTTGTAAAGAATATTAAGCTAATAATAAATTAATTCCAGATTTTATGAAAAATTTAAAATTCCTGCAGTCACAGGATGTATTGATGGTACTCATGTGGCTATTGTAAGACCATCAGAAAATGAAGAGCGGTTTTACAACAGAAAAGGTTACCATTCGAGAAATGTTTTGATTGTGAGTTAGGTTGGCTAATTATCTAGTTATTAATTATAAGAGTAACTGTAACTTTCTATATACAGTATTCTTTTGCAGATTTGTGATGCAGATCTCAATATTCTAAGTGTAGATGCTTCATTCGGTGGAGCCTCACATGATACATTTGTTTGGAACCAACATCCTGTTAAGAATCACCTTATAAATTTAATAAATGCAGGAGAAAGAGTTTTTTTACTTGGTAAGCATTTCATACATTTGTTCAAATTGGAAATTAATTTCCATTAGGTCTACAATATATTTTGTACTTATATGTATATAATAACTACTCAGTCATTTTAATATAATTATAGGTGATTCCGGTTATCCTCAAAGGGAATATATGATGACCCCAATAGTGGATGCACCGCCAGGATCAGCTGAAGAGTACTACACAAAGCTGCATTGTGTGGCTCGCAATACTGTTGAGCGCACAATTGGGGTTTTAAAAAATAGATGGAGATGTCTTCTAAGCCATAGAGTTCTTCATTATCATCCAGACACAGCTGCTAAAATTATAAATGCATGCTGTGTTTTACATAACATTTGTAACCAAGCGCGATTGGGTTTGCATGATATTGAGGATGCCGTACCACCCATGGAAGAAATGCAATTGGCACAGAGTGGGTTAGAGGCGGATCGAGGTTTTGCCTCCGAGGAGCTGCGCAGGGGTCGGGAGGCTCGTGCACAGCTTGTACAAGAACTGTGGACAGCTCGGCATCTTCATTAATATTATTATTTACTTAAGTATGTAAGAACAATTTTTTGACTAAGAATTTAAAACCTAATTCAATGAAACTTATTTTGTAAATTAATCTTTTATTTTTCACTACACATACTATTTCTAGAGATAGCTAAATATTTATGTGACCAAGACTTGTACTTACTCTCTTTTATTATAATTGTAAGACTATTGTTCTATTGTGTCGTTTGATTTCTATTTTGTATTAAATAATGTTATGTGTTGTGCTGAGGGTTAATAATAATCAAAATAATATTGAGCTTATCTAATAAGTTTAATAAAAGTTCATGGTACAATAATTATTAAAGAAGAGCTTAAGTTTTAAAGGTAATGTCTAATTATTATTATTAACAAGTACCTATTTGAATAAATATAATTATTATAGCCTTTTTATTAAGTAATTTTCTTTTATATCCACACACCATACACACAACCAATTTTTATTTTGTTCACATCATAAGTTAGGTCTAAACACCGTGTTTATACAAGTACTGTATAAGACATCTATTATACACAGATATCCATTATATTATGTTTCCAATGAAAAGATACTTCAATGTAAATAGGAAAAACATGTAATTTTTAATTAAAAACTGTTTTATATGTTAAATTACTCGAAAAGTACTTAACCGATTTACGAGTACCTATAGATACCTCAGGCTGGTCTAAAACAATACAATATTTAAAATAACTATGTTTTTCAGGGCGTGACGCGCCCTCGAATGATGGTTGCAAAAACTATATTTACAAAAAATAACAAACTAAAGTTTTACAACAATATATAAACTCAATTAAGCAGGCTTTTCAGCAGGACTAGACATAATTTTACGTCCAGGGTACCTGAGTCCTAGGTCTAGGGTACCTTGACATACAAAAAAAAAAACTATAGATTACGGCTTTATAGCCCACTTAATTGAGGTTTATAAGGGTTGTACTTACGATTTATCGTAGAATCACTATTTTACCACAAGGTTTTGCTTAATTTAGCAATATTATCACTATGAATTTAAGTCAATGAAAAGAAAAAACACTTTGTATAAAACTGTTTAGTGACGCATCATCGCGAACAACTTCCATATTTTTAACTCTAAACTAGTACCTACTTAGTTATTATTATAAACTTAATTACTGCCTATTTTGCCTCAGGGCATCAGCGATATTAATGAGAGCATTTGCCACAGTTTGAGAGCCTTCTCTTATGGCTGCTGAAAGTCCCTCCATTTGTTCTACAGCTCGAGATAGGGCCCTCGCTGTGACAGTTTCTGCTTCAACCCTCTTCCTCTCTATCTCTGTGAATCTCTCACGGTTTTGATCTAACATAGTCCTTGATCGGGCACGCTGTCCCGGGGGCAGGCTGGTCCTTCCAGGACTATGTTCTCTTGCTGTTGTAACTGATAAATAAAATAAATAACATTAATGTAAGTAATTGAAGGATGGCATACATAGTTTGAAAGATTTATTACCTCTCACAGTCTCTTCATTTTGGTCGGGAGAAGCATGAGACTCCAATTCATTTGCTTCCATATTAGAATCTTCAGTTGGAATGATAATTTCCAGTTGGATGTCATTCTGGCTTTGGCTCTGCAATTATAGAATAAGTACTTCATTAAGAAGGTGTTAACTTTTATTAAGTTTACAATTGTCTTAAAATTTACAACTAAACTGACTTACTGTGGATGGAAATGGATTGGCAGCAACATGGCTGTCTCCTGCAGCAAATTGATAGCCCCCCATCACTGCTACCAGGCGTTGGTCGATGGGTGTTAATACAGGTAAATTATCTGCAGACCCACCACCTGTACGCCTCATCGACTGTGCATGCTCGCCACATGTCTTCTTTAGGGTATGCTTTTTGTCAGCCCAATACTGAAAAGGAAATAAATGTACTAATTATTGTAACTGTTGTCATATAATTAAGTAAAAAAAAATATTATTAGTATGTGGACAGTACCTTAGCCCAGCCTTTACCATCTTTCTGTGCACCACCTAGTGCGTTTAAGGATACTGCTATGTCGTTCCACTTTCTCTTTGTCTCCTGCTTAGCATGAGCAGTGCGCAATAACCCCTTGGCAATTCCTGGGTTCTGTACCAGGAAATCTACCAGAGTCTCCAGTTGTTGGTGTGTTGGCCTGCTCATCCTGTAAGAACAATAAACGTTTGTGTTGAGAAAAAGTGTTTAATATTAAAATTTAAAGGAATTACAATAAGTATATTTAATAGAATTGTGGCCTTACCTTGATATTTTCGTCTTCCTCGGTTGAATACTTGCCTTAAAGTAAAACTAACTTGAACTTGTGCATATAAACATACTTTAATACATTCCAAACTAAACACTTGAGAACATTTCGACGAAAACATCGCTTTGAAACTTTTGTTTATCGCAACAGTAATAATTCACACTTTTTAGGGTTCCGAACTCAAAGGGTAAAAACGGGACCCTATTACTAAGACTTCACTGTCCGTCTGTCTGAGGCTATATCTCATGAACCGTTGCCGCTCTATCAACAAATACTAAAAACAGAATAAAATAAATATTTAATACAACAAACGTGATTTTTGTGCCGTTATTTTATATGTAGTGTTAAATATTGTACGGTGGTACGGAACCCTTCGTCTGCGAGTCCAATTCGCACTTGGCCGGTTTTGTTATTCAAGTAGGAACATATTTTAAGATTTTTAGTTTAACAAATTTTTAAGTGGATGAATGACAGATGACAAATGCGTGAGAGGTTTTTTTTTTAATGTACCTAACGTAGGCAATGACATGCACAATGAGCCACTGCTGCCTAAATATTTAGTACTAAAATACATATAAATGCAAATAAAGAACACTTAAGTGATTATATATGTTAAAATAAATATAAGAACAAATTTATTAATAGATTTAACGAGTTATTCAATATTTATATATTTGGTAATTAACGTTTTGATGTGTATGGCCACCCCATGTGAATCAGTGTAGTCGAACATGCAGTCGATTCCAATCTCAATCTCGATTTCGTTCAAGAGTGCCAATTTTCTAGAGATTGGAATTGAAATTGGATCGAATTGGAATACAATCGAGATTGGGATTGATTTCAAGAGTAAGCCTGCGGGCTTATTGCTGAAAAAAACATCTCGTGTATGCGCAGCTTTACACTGAAGATCGACTCGACTCAATTAAAAACTTCGCTGTCTAACCAAGGTGAGTTAATTTACCACTTCAGAGGATTGTTCCGCCTTTCTGTTCAACCAAGATCACGGTTAATAGAAATAATGCAATTTTCACTCTCAGTTGGAAACTTTCTTTTAAACAATTTGTTTGTAGACGTGTTTGTTTGTGGGGACGAAAGGGGTAGGTAGAAGTGTTGTGTGCGTAGAGCTTCTTACACACCCATATTTCACAAACATTCTACAGGCTTTCGAGTCGAAAATGACACATTTTCCCTGATTTGCCTAATCCCCGACCGCAAATAGCCGTCGTTGATTTAGTTTAACTGTCAATATTTTTAGGTTTCGTATTTGTGAACACTGTTTGGAGGACTCCTTCGATGACATTGATTATTGGTCGATTCGGCACGGAAGCTTGTCAAATGGTTGTGAATAGCTATGCTGTAGGTAATCCCTTAGCTTAACTAGCGAAATGTGGGTATGATACCCCTCTGACCAACCTTGCTTGAAGGACAAACGTAATGTTATCCGTCGTTGATAATTATCACCATTCTCCTGCCCTTATTCTAATTTATTTGGGGTCGGCGCAACATGTCTATAGAGGTATGAGGAACAGGGTGTAAAGTTCACTCATACTCCATAGAAAAGAGAGGATCCTCCGACCAGACGGGTGTTGTGTCTGGCGGGCAACTGCCCGATGGTTCAGTTGAAGGTGCTAGTAGCGTGGTTAACTCTGCTTGCGAGATGCAGGATTTTGCGTGACGTCAGTATTACGCGTAGTTCGCATGTGGCGTTGTAGATACCGTTACATGTCTTTTTCTTCCAGACTTCTTGTCGTTGATAACCGTAAATCACTATGAAGGCGTCTCATACATAAAAATATTGCTCTTTGTATTATGCTGACCTTCCCACACCCATACAGCTGATTTAAATACCAAATATTACTCACACATACTGACTCATCTCAGCGATAACTGATCTTAAATCTTTATCAGACACATGATAACTCGTAAACACTAGGTACTTACATAAGTACATAATGTTTTCCCGTGCCCCTACTAACTGAAGAACTAACTAATGAACAAGATCAATAGAAGTAGGTACTTATGATCAATTTCTTATGGTTTTCCCGCTCAATGCGCACGCGCAAGATCTATATACGTTCCAGTCAGTCCCCACGTGTGTCATTTGTCGTTCGTTGGTCAACGGCGACAGACGTGTCGTAAAGGTTATCAACGATGAATTATTATTTATTTAGTTTTGTTTTAAGTGCGGTGCTATTATGTGGGTCTGCTGGGCCATTTAAAGCGCTACTATATTCTGATTGGATAACATGTGAGTGACGTCATTTTTAGTTTAAGATTTATTAGGTTAGTTTGTTTGTGTGTGTTTGTCTGTGTTTATTGGTCATGTTCGTCAATACCGCACATTAGCGGTCGATTACCTTCAATGGGTTTTGTTTTAATCCGGTGAACGGTTTCTTAATTTATTTATGAATCACTAAAGTTCGCTCGCAGTTCATAAAAAAAAATTCCTTTTTCGAAACGAATAATTTCTTGTTCCTTACATCAGTTTGTTTAGCCCCGAAACCGTACCTAACCGTGAATGTTGCAATTTCTAGTTGACATTGTTTGTTTAACCTTGCATAGAATACTGCGGTATTTTATATGTCCTTATACTTAAGCAGATTTTTGTTCAGGGCTATGCAGAAAAAGGATTAGAATGGCTGTAAAAAACCTTATATAGAGCTTAGATCCTTGGACTGAAAATATTTGCACACATAATCAGCCTATAATATTCCCACTGCTGGGACACAGGCCTCCTCTCTGTGAGAAGGAGTGGGCCGTAATCCACCACGCAGGCCCAGTGCGGGTTGGTAGATGTCACATTATGTCTTCGAATTTTTGATTCTGGGACATGCCGGTTTCCTCACGATGTTTTGAGAGCAGTGGTGATGAAATTATTTACACAAAGTATAGCGCCTGCCTAGGTTCAAGCCCACGACCTACACCTCGTAAGTCGTTGCTTACCACTGGGCCAGCTCTGCTCTCACTGGCACACGATATTTCCACTATAAACGGCATTTTAAAAAAGCTAGAATAAAAAACAGGAATATCTCTTTTCTCCATCTGAATATTAAACTTGCAACAATCATGATTATAACCACTGAATCAACCAACTTGCCAACCAAAATACATTTTATTAAAATAAAAAAAGTTTCCAGGCTTAATTAAAATATGTTGCCTATCATATTTATGTTCTTACGTTTTATTACGACGTTATTTTATGAAAACACGTTGTTTACTTGACAAGTTTTATTAATGTTTGGTCCTGATAACAAATGTGGCACAATTTATCTGGATAATTACATTTTTGTGCCTAGCTTTAGCTTTGTTTTTGAAGAAACATAATTAAACTCTGAGCTATTCATGAATACAACTTATACTTACTCGTACAACCAGTTACCACCAACTAATAAGCAATTAAATGGAAATATGTTTAAAACAAATAACAAAAACAGTTAAATACTAAATAATTAAAAATATTTTCATTGATAAATGTATTTTATAATCTGCATGAGATTTTGGGAAAAATTATATTAGGTACTAATTTTCCAATTTAATTGCTTTTTATTACTATTGCATATCTGACACGAGTTGTCATATTGTTTACAATACGATGAACACAGTTATGCAATAAATATAATTTTTATCTTTAACTAGGTATGATTGGTAATTCAAGTCTTAAATACATAACGAAATAAATTATACACATTGACTTTATTTACACGTCAGGTAGTCAGTCTTCGGGTACTTAATTGGGTATTATTTACATAATTAAAGAAAATTATAGGGCTCTGTTTTTATCACAATTGTTGTTTTTAATGTGATATAATGATGGATGGGTTATCAACCTGTCTTATAATGGCAGTTATAATGTAGTACATCATCTTGCAGTTGATGTAGGTACTCGTATATCGGAATGTACCTAATAGACTTAAGAGTTTCGTTTAGACATCATTGTCAATTAAGTCTTTAGCTCTTGATTCCCTTCCTTCTTTAAACGTCATGTTTACAAAAAAATCCATCATCAATCGTTACGTTGTTTTAATTTCCAGGTGACCACGACAAATCCCTGGACATCGGCGTCAGCGAGACACAGATCTTCTTCTACGACTTCCAGAACAATTTCAACCTGACGTTTCCCATCGACAGCGCCGTCGAGGGCATCACCGCCAGCTACAACTTGGATATCACCAGAAAACTGGTGTTTTTCGTGCCAGGGTACAAGTCACATATTAACAAGAACACTGAGGACCTCCTCCGACAGGCATTCAGCACTTTACCAAACATATACCTAATAATAGTAGATCATTCAATCTATACCTCAAACAAAGGAGGGAAAATCGCCAGCTACGAACGCTCAGTCAAACATACCTACTACATCGGAAGGGCCATAGGAGACTTCCTAGCTGGACTCCACGCAAAAGGTTTCCCCTCAAATAAAATCCACTGCGTAGGCCACAGTTTAGGTAGCCAAATGCTAGGCTTTACGGGAACTAGATACACTGAAGTCACGAAGGAAAAAATATGGAGAATTACAGGCTTAGACCCAGCCGGTCCTTGTTTCTCGAACAGTTTTATCGAAGACCAGATCAGGTCTGGAGTTGCGCAGTACGTTGAAGTTTATCATTGTAATGCTGGAGGCTTGGGAACGACTGCGGTACTGGGCGATATTGATTTCTTCTTCAATAAAAAAGGAAATAAGCAACCTTCTTGCCATGAAGGTTTAATACCAGCTAAAGGAGAGAGTGATGCAGCCAAGTGCAGTCACAAAGCGTGTGTAAGATATTATTCTATGTCGGTACATCTACAGAATGGGTTTTTGGCGTGGGCCTGTGATTCTTACGACCATTATTCTGAAGGTAAATGTGCGGCCAATGAGGTGACGATAGCTGGTTATAACAATCCTGGGAATGCCACAGGTGTGTTTTACGTGTCCACAGAAATGTATGGAATAGAGTAAATAATAATCAATGGAGAACCATGATAGTGTGTATGTTGTATTGATTGATTGGAATTGTATGCACAAGCGTTGAATCGTATTGTTGATTCCTAATGTTGAATGTTTTGTTTGGAACTGTGCATAATTGTGTAAGTACCTTGTTAGTGTCAACTTCCAAACATTTGTTTTCACTATACCTGTCTACCTACAATTCGATTCTGGCGTTTGCATCCTGTGAGAAATTGTTGCTTCTCAAATATGACCAAGTTTTCTTTAAGTAGGTAATTTAGAATGTTAATAGTTATTATAAATCGATAAGGAAGCTTATATTGATTAAATAAAAATCACATAAATAATTAAAGTAGTTTGGCTAACGATTTTTGTACTTACCTACTAAATGTAGTTTTTTTTTTTTTTTTCTTTTACTGAGTGACGATAAGGTTATAACAAATGTATCCTACATCTCTTTTTTTCCTTTCTTTGAACCAATCTATAAAACATAATCCTATCTTTGCTGAGCTGCGAAGTAGGGTAAGCATAATAACAATAGTTGACATGCTAGTCGAGGTACCTTTAATGATGTAAAGAAAGAAACGTTCAAAATCTAGTCGCAATCTCATCTCAGCGACAATCAATGTCAAAAACATGTCAAAAATGTTGGGAAATTACTTAGTGGTATTTTTGTCAGTTTCGAGACGGATCAGACTGTGAACGTTCTTAAAATTAGGAGAATTGTCTCATAGGATGAGTGGCCTCAGGAGGTGGCTGACAAAGATGGTTCAAACGTTCAGGGCCGTCTTTACCTATTGTGCAGGGTGTGCGTTGCACACGGGCGCAGTGGTCCTAGGGGGCGCCGAGCGCCGCTCGCTTCGGAGCCCCACTAGGCGCGCGCGATGGCCGGCCGCTAGGGTGGAGCGAAAAAAAATTTTTTTAAACTTTGTTACTCCTGTATCACCAATGGATGATCGACATTCTTAGAGATTTAAAAATAAAATTTCAAGTTCCTACGTTTACATCTTAAGGTATCGCATCAAATTTAAAAGTTAAAAAAAATAACAAAATTTGTTTTTTATAAAGTTTTTATTTGAGACAAACACTTATAAAAATGAAAATATTGAAGCTTGAAATTAAGTATTGTACTTATAAATATACAAAATATATTAAATAAAAGCATTTTAACATTCGGAAGCTGAAGCTACAGACTCTTCTTTTTGCTTAAAAAATTGTGAGTTTGTGTCAAATACTGGTATGTCTTGCCTTGCCTTTATCCACGTGCGAATGAATCCATCTCTTGCCTCTGGCCCACAAACAGACGAAGAAGCTTCAGTAACGAGCTTGACGCACCGCTCTACTGCCTGAGTGTGGCAAGGATACTTTTCGATTTCAAATAATTTGCCACCTGAGGAAATCACGCTTGAAATTTCTGGGTTTTTCATTTGACCAGTCAATCAAATCATAATAATTCGATGCATCGATTTTAAGATTTGGGAGTTGAAAAACTCTTACTTTCTTTCCTTTAAACTCTTTTCTTGCCCTTAAAACTCTACGAAGTCCTAGTTCCCTTATGTGAGACTCATCATCTTGTAACATTGCTAATAGTATGTTTTCTGGATGTGCAAAGAAGGAATTTCTCTTAATAGTTTTTATAACAACGCTTTTTTGATCATCCGGTAGATACAGACATCTTTGAATCATGTTAAAGATATGAATTGGACCATATTTGCAAGAAGGTTTTGTTTTGTTTTAATGTCAAACCAAGTTGGTGCATAGACTTTCATTATGAAAGTTGTAAGATCTTTTAAAGCCTTAGAAGGTTTCGTTGTTCCAACATATAAACGAAGAATTCTATTAACGCAAGTCAACCACCTTGAATGTGCAAGTTTACCAGGATCTTTGCTGGCTAAGTTTTGCGGGACCGTAACTGTCGAAATGGCAGAGCATATTTCATATAAATAATTTTGATCAGTGCTAAGGGTATTGTATTCAAATCCGGTAATTCTATTGGAATGCGTTCGAACACCTGTATTTGACAATTTTGGCATTTTTCTAACATTTTCCCTGTGGTCCCAGAAAAACTATTTGGTCCTGTAGTTGTACCATCAAGGCTGGTAAATAAATGACGAAGTGGTAGTTCATTTGCATGTAGCAAACACACAAACCATTGCAAAGGTCTTTGCAGATGTTTTTCTAATAAAGTTATGACTCCATTTTTATGTCCTGTATTTACAGCGGTACCGTCACATCCAATAGCTACAAAATATCATATCAGACTTATTTTATACTTGTCGTTACCACTTAACCGTGGAATGCCGTAATTACAGAAACAATTAAAAAGCCATTGTGTCTCGCGTGAATCTACGTTCTACTAAGGGTTAAATGAGAAAGTTTAAGAAAACTATGCAAAGACGAACAAGTTAACCCTATAAAGTAACGTAAGATATAAGTTTTATTACATATAGATACACAATAACATTGACGTGCAGGTACACGATAGACGTAAAAATTGGTTTCTTTTTTTCAAATTACCCTCATAGCGCGCCACCTCAAAATAAAGTCGTAGGGTTTTGATTTTTAGCATGAATAAAGATTTTATGTACGGTCATCGATTAATGACACAGGAAAAGTGAAATTCCAAAAAAAAAAATCTTTCCAAGTTCACTCCACCCTACCGGCCGCGGCACTTACAATGACCAACGTAAAAAGAGCTCCGCTTTCCATACATTTTGTATAGCATCTGGAGCTCTTCTTATATAAAATTTGTCGAATTACACCAAAGCAAGCCGCGCCACGAGCGCGCGAGCGGCTTTTACAATATTACATTTTTTTCAACATGAAATAAACCTTATTACACATTATTAAAGATTATATTTTGAGTGTAGTGTGAGTGTCGCATCGCTCGGCGGCACCTGTTTCAATGATTCGTTTGAAAACACGCCGACAATCATATTGCGAATAATGCGAATTCAACTGTTTAGGATAGACAATAAAGTTCAAATTGCCGGCATTTCTGAAAAGCGTGAGTACGCGTGGCGCGTGCCGCACTGTTCTACCGCTCGCTACACGTAATTTTGCGAAATAAGCCTTGGCGCCATGGATTAAGTTTTATATTTGAGTAAACATGTAAATATGAAATTTACTTCATATTTGCGGCTTTTCTTTTGATTGACCTAATAAGTAAGATTTAATTTTGATATTAGCTGAATTAGTCTGCCACAAGCACAACTGTTGCGAATTTCGACGGGGTCGGAGCACTCGTCAAAAATTATTTCTATTATCTATTATCCTTCCTAAAAATACTTTTTATCCGTGTGTTGTGTACAGTGGCCCTCGCTCGCAGTGAGCTTCCCAAAGTCAAATTCAAATTGATATTGAACTTTGTTTGATATCAGGTCGTAATTAGAATGAAGAAATTTCAAAATTTGGATATTGATATGATGTCATCATCTTTATAGACATGTTAACATGGGTACTTTTTGGCTTGTTAGGGTAAACACCAGAACACCCTGTATAATTCTAAATATCATAATAAGTATCCAAAACCGACGAATTTCTTCTTCATCTCCAAACAATAGTTTATTATCCATTGGGGAAATTTGACAATTTGTGATAACTTGATGTGCTGTTACTTGAACTTTGTACCCATTCGCTTTTTTTTTTACTAGGGGGCGCTTGGGTAATGTTTGCACACGGGCGCTACATGGGCTAGAGACGCCTCTGCAAACGTTCATATAGCGGTATCTATAACGCCCCATGCGAACAACGCGTCATGCTGACGTCACGCAAAATCCTGCATCGCGCAAGCAGAGTTTACCGCGCAACTATACACATATACAACGGCCCGATATGAATAATTGGGCAGTTGCCCGCCAGACATAACGGTAACACCCGTCTGGTCGAAGGATCCTCCCTTTTCTACAGAGTATGAGTGAACTTTACACCCTGTTCCTTACACCTCTACATATTCAAATTCCGAATCACTCAAATAACGTAAAACAATTAAGCATAAAATGTACTTGCGGCCGTAAAAGAAAATAGAAAAAAAGGGGCTGTAAAAAATCCACGCGAAAAATTTACTTACTTACATCAAACGACTTAAAGCTAAATTCTCTATGCGCGAAATGGGATGGGGCGACGACGGTGAGTGTCGTCGAGATTCGTGTTTTACTTACCTGTTTTTACCGACTTCAAAAAAAGGAGGTTATCAATTCGATACGTATGTATGTAATATTATTGGATTTGCATTATATTCACATATGATGATCTATTAGGGCTTCCAAACAAATATACAAAATTTCATAGACGTATGTATGTATGTATGTATGTATGTATGTATGTATGTATGTATGTATGTTTGTCCACGCATATCTCCGGAACTATTAGTCGGATCGTGACCATTTTTTTTTATTGGCTTACATTTTCTTCAACTTAGGGAACAGTGCAAGTTTCATCAAGATCGATTCAGTAATTTTCAAGATATGGACTAATACGTGTAAGTGTGACGGCCTGGCTTATTGATACGAGCTACGGGTGTAGTGTCAAAGGGAAAACATCTCAAAACCTTGGTCAAATACTAGTGCAAAAACTAAAAATTACGAAATAAAAAGTAATTTAAAAAAATTAAACCGACTTCAAAAAGAAATTAACTCAAAATTATGAAATAACTTTAATTTCGGAAGTCGGTGGCATAAAACTAAAATACAGATCCCAAGACACCGACTTCCGAAATTAAAGTTATTTCATAATTTTGAGTTAATTTCTTTTTGAAGTCGGTTTAATTTTTTTAAATTACTTTTTATTGTTGATACAATACAACAGACTATACTTACATGGCCAACTGACAAAGGCATAGTTCCTACTCAGGCATTGTGATTGTTGTTTAAAAAATCATATCCGTTTGCTATTGTTTTCATTTCCATTGTAGACGCCAGCAAATCAAGCTACTACAATCTGTAAAATTTCTTTAATAGATTTTCAACTTTATCGCCAAATTATAAGGTTCAAAGTTGATTGGGAAAATTTGACAGTTTCGGGTAGCTTGATGTGCTGTCTGTACATAATAAGTATTTGCATCATTTTTCATTGTATTTCCTTGGGAAAGTAGGTAAGTAGGATAATTTCAGGCCTTAAAGCGAGTTTAGAAAATAAAATAACATAATTTTAGACTAGTGAATACTTATAGGTACTTGTGTAATAAATCTATATATAATATCAATGAAAATGAAATGCTGTGTACTAGTAAGGGCATCACTTGACCGATTTGGCCATTTTTGGTTTTTAAATGTTCACAATAGTTCGTTCGAATAAGGTTTTTAAGGAAAGAAAATTTGGAAAAGTTGCCCGGAAAAATTGCAAAATTCGGGCAAAAATTAAGGTCCTTTTTTCCATAGAATTATTGTTTGAGCAGGACAACGTCAGTCGGGTCACCTAGTTATTAATATTTAGAATGCAAGTACAGCTTGAATTCGCTTCAAATATGTCCAGCGAGCAGCGCGGCGGTGGCCCAGTTGTATCGGCCGGGTTAATTTATGGGTTTAGGTCAATAAGTTTTGAGAGGACAAGTTAAATATTTCCGTTTATTAAATCAATTTAATTTCCTCACATATCTTTTTTCTCAAAGTGAATTCAGATTCAGACATGCTGTCTTAGGATTAATTATTTTATGTACTACTTGATGCGGGCAACAAAAATCAACATAGTTCATAATGCTACAATTAACTTTGAGCCTGGGTACGGTCTTACCCATTCTCCTTTATAAATAAAGGGGCTAGCATACATACCTACCGCATATCGCCTTATTGACCATTTTCCTCAAAGATTTTTTCCTTATAGTTATTGAGTAGGCTACTAAGCAGATTTTCAAGACAACACAGGAAAATCTGGTTTACCTTAAAGACACGTTACGTTTCTACAGCGACCGGGGAAGTACATCATAATAATTAGAATTAATTAGAATGTCCAGTTGGACAATAGTTACCATTTGGGTAGGTATATGTAGGAGTGCATACTATACTTTAGTTGTCATTTAAAGAAATTGAAGTGTCTTAATTGCATATCAAAGCGGTACATAAAATAAAAATCTAATTTTTTTCATTTTTGTCTGTCTGTCTGTTTGTTTGTTCCGGCTAATCTTTGAAACGGCTGGACTGATTTTGACGGGACTTTCACTAGTTGATGTTTTAATAATGAGTAAGTTAGGCTACTTTTATTTAATGGTTTCAGCATAAAAAAAAAAAAATAAACGTTAACAAACCAAATTAAAGACAACTGCAACAATTCGATTCGACCCTAATTTTGGATCCAAAATTACCTGCATTTAACAACCAATCACAAAAAGGCTTGTGTTCACTTGTGAATCTAAATTAAGTGAAGGTAAAACGACACACGGGGTGACACGGGTGGGTTTTAGTCAGTAAGAGTCTGACACTCCCTTCCGCTTCACCCAAAGCGGGAGGGGTCATTTGATGATTTCCCGTCCACAAAAAAAAAGGGGAGCGGCTTTTTTTTTTTTTGGGTGAGACGTCGTCAAATGGACCCTCCCGCTCTGGGCGGAGCGGAAGGGAGAGTCAGACTCTTACTGACTAAAACCCACCCGTGTTCCTTCCTTAGCCCTTTATGTTCCGGGCCAGCGGTAACCCTTTCGGACAATCCCGCTGACCCGGCAGGCTTCGGCCCTATGGGGCCCCTCCTCGATGCTGACATCTCTTTGAGGTGCGCGTGGAACACGTACGAGCCGTCCGGCATGGGCCTGGTCCTGATCGGACGGTGAGCTACCCATTACTCTCCGCCCGCAGACCCGCGCCTACGGTGGCCGGGAGTCGTCACGCGGCTCCCGACGCCCGGAGCGTCTCCCGCGAAGGGGAGCGGCTAGGATACTATTCAGCAGCGATGTGGTGGAGCCTCACTCTACAGAAACGCTAACAGTTGCTCTAAGGAGTAAACATCCAGCGCCTGCGGATGGTCTCACTTTCCCCCTTTCCCCGACCCTCCCGACCCTCCAGACCTAAATTCAACCTTTCTAAATGTTTCGGCCCCCAGTTAATTAGTTTCCCTCCTTTTTATATACATATTATTATTTATGTTTGCTTTTTTATTATTATTTTTCACTTTATAGTGTTTTTTTTTGGAAGTCGCTTGTGTTTTTTTGTAGTTTTTTTTTTATTTTTCACTTTAGTTGTACTTACCTACCCCACACAAATTCATATTACCTATCACTACTTGCTATGTAAATATCAGTGACAGGAAGCTATTAAGTGGAAAAAAAAATCGTATTATTGAAGCTAACTCAATAACTTCCCTAGCAAAGTTATTAAAATTTATACGAGTATGGGACCACCCAGTCATACCTTATCGATTAAAAAAATAATTTTGCAAATCCGTCTATATATTATGACGGAGTTGTGCCCAAACATACATAAATAAAAATACAAATTGAAAACCTCCTTCTGAAGTCGGTTAAATAGATCAAAGAATCCTCCGTACCTTCGCACCCCTCTCCACCCAAGTTTGACATATAACATTCAATTTATACGCTTCCATAAAGACATTTGGAATAACAAGAAATGATGAGCACCATAACTCACGTGGTCCTCATGGTGTGAGCGAGATATATCTGTATGGGGTGCGTAATGTCTCCTGTGAAAAATGTCCAAGAGCCCTTATTTGTTTTTTTGGAGACATTTGCAATGAAATTGGATTGTTTCCGAAGAATTATGTGCTGAAAGGCTTGGATGTATGTACCTGTTCTATTGTTGGTAGTAGCATTATTGGTCTTTCGACCCTGAAAGGGACCACGCTATTATGTAGTTGCGTTGGAGTTGAATTGCTTTTTCGTTTTTGTTAGATTGGGATGGGTGAGTAAAACTTTTCTTACGTTAAAGGTGTTAACGCCTCGCATATGTGTGCCAGTGAATACATACATAATATGCAAACGACGTATGACAACGCGTAGAACATTCCAGAAGTTTGCGCGACCGAGGATTAAAAACTTGCCTACTGAAACTACGTCAATTTACGTCAGGCTCTGACAAACTTGGCAGGACTAACCTAAAATTTATCTTCTGTTCTTTTCTTAATGAAGTAGAAAGAAAAAGATGCACTAACTTCAATTTAGTTTAGTTTGTGAACAAGTGAATCGGCACCAGTGTCCTAGGTTACTTAAATGCAATCCTGTTGAATGACTATTTCATGAGATAGCAATCAGTAGGATTATATGAACTTAGAGGGTTGTATATTAATGATTATAATTCTGTAAATACATACTTAGTACGCTCGTGAATTTTATTTTACTATTTATGTAGTCACATATATAAACAAACAAGAAATAAAGAACAGAAAAATAGGTAAAAAGGTGATGCTTATTTCTAAAGAAATCTCTTCCAGCATACCTGCACTAGGTAAGTAGATAGAGAGAGACTGACCTGCAAATTGCAAAAACTTAAAAAAAAAAAGAATTTTGCGGGCTAAAGCCTTCCTCTTTAAAGGTAAACTTTGATCGATGCTATTTTCGGCCGTCTAAAAACATTTTTAATCCAGTTTCAAGTGAATTTCTCTTAAAAAAATAAACATTTAGTCGTTCAATTCCGTGAGCGAGTTCACTTGACCTGCAACGTGAAATTAACTTACTGTTGACTCTCATTGGATAATCGCTTCCTTTGATTAAACTGGACCAATTGAGATGGGAGATAATGATCGAAGTACAGCTTGTGTTCATTATCCTTTGGTTGGTTAGTAATTTGAAGAACAATTTATATTACGTAAAGTCAACAAAAGAGATAAGTATGCAGGATCGTCGGATATAGTTGAAGTTTAGTAAGAAACCGATGGATGTTCTCGAATAAAATTTAATTTAATTATAAGAAAACAAACAGCTCATTTAGCATATAAAATTTCAGTCGACAACATCCATCGGTTTTTTACTAAACTTCAACTATATCCGACAATCCTGCTGCTGAATAACAATAATAATATTGCCCGAACTATAACAAGCAGTAGGGGTCCAGGCCGACCGCAAACCACGGAGTGAGCTCGTACGAGTTGATACAATTGCACTGCTCGGTTACCAGTGTCGAAACTTCGTAAAATTACTATTTCCCATTTAAACTGTGACGAAAGTTTCGATTTAGCTTCGATTTTGTTGTTTTTTTCGCGTTTTTTTTTGTTTAAAATTGTTGTGTTTTCATTTTAACTGTTGGAATTGTGAAAAATTACTGAATATTATGCTGAATGTTTTTGAAATTATTTCCTTCAAATCGAATTGTAGTCGTATTTTTAAAATGTCGGGATGTAGTGTAGTTTTGATTCAAATAGCAACAATAGGTCCAGAGACTTTTTCTCGTATACAGTTCATGAATAAAGAGGCAACATTAAGTCTGACACTAAACGTGAATCTGAAAATTGCATGTGCGATTACTTTTTGGGCTTTTTCTTCAGAATCAAAATAAAATCAATGTCTGCAGACCGCTTCTGTAAAATACCATAAGACAGGATGCTTAGAAAGTAACGATGATATTCTAATTTGAGCCTATATGAGCCATCATCATCATCTGCTTAGCCTTTACCCAGCTATTCGGCTTCCAGTCTAACCGAATGCAACTGAATAACAGTATTTTACATGGAGCAACTGCCGGTCAGGGAGCAACAACGGTCCGAATATCACAAATAGAGAGCTGTCGGCCACACTTTATAAATTTAAAAAATCTTACTGTGCCCAGCCTCTATATTTTAGTATTGTTGGTGAATTTTAAAAAATACCTGCATAGCTATGAAACAGATGAGGAGAGACAGTTGAGGGAAAGTACGAGCAGGAAAGATTTAAAAACAATATAATACCCCAACTTAATATTGTTCAACATAGTCCTCAATATCAAGCAGTGCGGATTTTTAACAGGTTGCCATTGGACTTAAAAACTATAATTTATAAAAAATTATAAAAAATAATTTACACAAGCACATTTAAGTCAAGACTTAAAGCGTTCCTATTGGGGAAAGGGTATCATTTAAGCTATCACCAATTTAATTAGTTTTGTGTTTCTTAAATAATAGGGTTTGTCCTCCAAATAGTAGATCTGTCACCAAAATGTAGTCACCAAACAATGCAAAATCAGTTCCACAATAAATCACCTAAAATCCTGAGATATAAGGTCTATAATAATTTTTTTTTTAAATAATCTCTTTTTCCATATTTTTTTTCTTTAAAATTTAGTCGTTTCTGGCACTCGCCGGCCGCTGCCGCGGCACCGCTCGCTTCGCTCGCTCGGCTCGTGCGTAGGAGGTCACAGTTTTAACCTAACCTAACCTAAGCATTTTTTTTTAAATAATTAGCCTCGTAACTAATTCGGTTCTCGATAATGTCCATTTCAAGTAACAAAACTGTTATTATAAGAACGAAGTTTATATTCATGTAATGCAATATAATTTTATTGGTTATCGATCTCTTATTTTACACATATATTAACATTAATTTGATAATTCATACCTGGGAACAATTTTTGTTTATCTGAGAACGAAAATATTTCGTGGCGATAGATCTATTTATTAGGTGATACAACTTGATGACAAATATAAATTTTGGTGATAGAAAATATAGTTCCCTTGGGGAAATGTCTGTATTCGATAGACGATGACATATCCACGTTTTAAATTTTTTGATATTAGGGGTAATTTTAGGTTGTAGTTCTTGAGAGACTGTGTAATGTTGTAATGTTTATTGTATTATGTTTTATTATTAATTTTTTTTTCTTTAATTTACTATGATTTATTGTAATTATGAATGTGTTAGTTTTATAATGTAATAATGTATTAGGATTTCAAACACAATGTGAATTGTTCCTGAATAAATTGAATTATCTATCTATAAAATTGAATTATCTGCCTATATGACCTCCACACCCCAGTTACCGGGTAATACCCCTTGATAAGACTTGTTGTCAGACTGACGTGACGACCCGTAATGACTGTCAAAGATCCACGAATGACAACCGGCACCCTAATTGCGTAACACACTATTACTCTCAATTTGAATCATTTTCAAGCATATTTCTAATCCATTGCTCCATATGTGAAAATGTGTATGCCTAACAACGCAAATAACGCAATGAATGTTGTTGAACTGTCAAAATGAAACCCATTGCTACTGATAGTGTGTTACGCAATTACCCTGCGGGACCTTTCCGAAGCACGGAGGGGTCTTTTTTTTTTTGCGGATTTGTAATCATCAAATGACCCCTCCCTCTCTGGTTGGAGCGGAAGGGAGTGTCAGACTCTTACAGACTAAAATCCACCCGTGTTCCTTCCTTGGCCCTTTATGTTCCGGGCCAGCGGTAACCCTTTCGGACAATCCCGCTGACCCGGCAGGCTTCGGCCCTAAGGGGGCCCCCTTCAATTTAAGCCGACATCTTTTTGAGGCGGGCGTGGAACACGTACCTACACGCTGTCCGGCACGGGCCTGGTCCTGATCGGACGGTGAGGGGTCTTGGTGTACAAAGATGTTCACTCATCCATGGTCCAACCGCGACGAGCGTAGCTTAAAACCTGATTGATCGATCCGTGCGGCTGTTATTACTTAGCCACAAGCCCCTCATCTGCCAGCACACATTACAGCATCTGCCAGTATCATTGCAAGGAAAACTGTCTTTTAGTACAAACTTTAGGTACTCATTGTTCTTTAGACTTTCCATCAATTTATTTTCTCTTGCCTCAGAAAAGTCAAAGCTATAACAGAAACTCGATGCAACCTACGACTTCAAGCAACGCTCCTTCCACCAACACAACACAAAGTCGATGAATGCAAGGCACTCAATTATTTTCTAGAACACATTAGCAGTAAGGCATGTGCGCTACAATTTATGTGCTTGTTTCCTTAACGGGCGGGGTTGAAAGTAAGGTCGTGTTTATACTTGCAAGTCTTGCAGATGGTAGGACCAAACTGAACCTATAATAAGATAGTACAGTACCCTCGAAATGGAAAAAAAATCAACTAACTTTTGGAGACCACTGTATGAGTAATCAGGGTATTTGTATAAATACCCTGATAAGAAAAGCCTTCTTTCTTTTTTCTTTTCTTCTTTTTTTTTTCTTTCTTTTTTCTTGAGAAAACCTCAAGAAAAAACCTCTCTTCTCCCCTCTCTCTCTCTTTCTCTCTTCTCTTTTCTCCTTTCTTCTTCTTTTTTTTGAAGGTTTTCTTCACCTGACGGAGTCGTAGAATACGGTATATGATTGGAATGGCAGAAGAGTCGTCTTAAACCTTAGGGAAAGTGATGTGTAGGGTAGGTAAAGATGACAGTTAATAGTTGGTACACTACACACGTTACAAAATCACATGACATTTAAATTAGCAGAAATATTGAAGTCTTTTATAAACAATAACAGAAGGCATAGTGTATAGGCTTTTTTTTTCAATATGGGAAATTATCCAAAATTACAGGGGTCATTTTATGATTTCCCATTCCCCCTCTGGGTGGAGCGGCTTTTATGTTCCGGGCCAGCGGTAACCCTTTCGGACAATCCCGCTGACCTGGCCGAACACTTGGTGATGGTCACAAAAATCCTTGGATGTGGGAAGCACAGGATCTTTAGTCCTGCATCGGACGTCTTTCGGTTGGATGATGACTTAAAGGTTCGTTTCAAAGAAAATTCCCGAACATCAAGTTTCCTTCAAATCAAATATTTTATTTCACATAAACCTACATGGGCACTTATGTAACTTCAGAAGCTAGGTGCACGGTTCCAATGGAGAAGGGCCGGCCAGAAACTCCACGATTACTTTTAAAAATAATTGGCTTTTAATTTTTTTTTAAATTACAGTGTTGTTAGGTATGGGAGGACAATATAAGCCTGTCAACAAGTACCAGGTACTTAATAAAATAGAAAATGGTCTACAAATCTACAAGGCCTACAATCGTTCAAACAACTTCACAATATGTTCACACCTTTATTCCCAAATGCATTCCTATATCTAGTTTTGTGTAGTCTTACATAATGAGTCTGTGTACTAATGATGGCTTTTGCTAATGAGCTTTTGTCAAAATGATATTTTTCTTCGGTGCTTTCTTGCGTTAGTAATGTATTATGATTAACATACACGATCGTCTTTTTCCACTAGGTATAGTTTTTTCATGGGTTTTCGTGAAAGCCTTCTAGGATTATGGTGTATTAGAACCGTCTGTCAGGTTGATCTGATGGTGCTTGAAACATTATACAGGTTCCTGAGGAACTGAGGCACTCCTGAACATGTCACGAGCCTTACCCTTCAAAGCGGAACATTGCAATGTTGTTTGACAGCGAACTGTGTATTTCTAAAGGCGCTCTCTACGTCATCATTATCGGCGTTTTGCAGTCCACTGCTGGACATCTCCAATCACTCACTTTTTAGCTCGATCCACGGCTACTGTCACCCAGCTGCCACCAGCATTTTTTTTTTATAATTTTTTTTTTTTTGTACGTAGAAGATCGCCATTCCACCCGAGCCTGAGGTCGTCAGGAGTCTTACGGTTACCGTTTCGAAAGTTTATTGACTCTGCTCCAGTTATTTGAGTAACCAGCAGCGGTGCTATTCTATAAAAATCTCACGGTGATAACTTAGGTGAATAGGCTTAAAGTGAGCTGTCATTCTGCCTGATACTAGGGATTGACACTATTGACAACTCACTATGAGCTCACTTCACCTATGTTTTCACGGTGAGATAAATTACAGAATAGCACTACTCATTCGTTGAATTTGGGGTCGGCGCAACGTGTCTTTGCCTTTCATAATTCTTTATTAGTCGTCAAATAATCAATACATTAAATAATGAACAGTGAATTTTCATTCATTTCCACTACCGTGATTCCCTCAAACCAGTTTCATTTTGGCTTGTATAATAATAATAATATATTATGATGAAAACTCATATAATAGACAACGTTGAACGCTATTGTTTAACTAACAATGGACACATAAATTGATACTCATTTTGTGAATATTATACATCAATCATTAGTTCATTACGGTGTGTTGTAATTTTGATATCGCTTTTGTATTTTGTATCTGTAACATATCTGATGTTTGAGCTAATAACGTTCATTTTCAAAAAAGATTATTCTTGAACATAGAGTAGTCTTTATTTTGTATACCATATAGATTCTGCTCTCTAAACTGTGACGGAAAACATCTTGAGGAAACCGGCATTTTCTAGAACCAATACTTCGAAGACATGTGACATCTACCAACCCGTACTGGGCCGAATAATAAATTCTACATAGGGTGACACAATGGGCGGCCATAAGACTAATCATGAACTTATTAAAACTAAAAGCGATCTTTTAAAGACAACTTTGCTTCATGCACATAAAGGAATAGATGACCTCTACCACATTATTATAACTTTATTGAGCTTATAAAAAGATACAATGAAAGGTTTAATAAAAAGTTCTATACATTTTCTTTTTAATAAAAGGAGCTGACAATGGCTTTATAAAGTCTTTCAAAATGTCTATTTGGGTGACTTTTTATTTAGTTTTCTACAAAACCACTCACTCACTATTCAGTGTAACAAAAGTGTAATGAAAGAGGAAATATGTATTTTAAAATGGAGCCTCGCATTACCTCCGTCGCGCCATTTTGAGCTGTCAGCTGTCGATTTAATTAAATTTTAGAGGATTCATGAGTGGCCGCCATTTTGAAATATAACAAAATGGCGGCCAGGTAGGTACGCCACGGATCTTCAAAGCTATTTGTGAAAATGAAACAGTGATGTACAGTCAACAGCAAAAGTAGATGATCAAAGTCAGAAATTCAATACTAATTAACGGAGTTCGCGTCAGAAATGTGTGGCGTCGAAGTGATTCAAAAGTATTATATGTAGTAAGTATTCTAAGTAGTAGTACTTCGACGCCACACAGTTCTGACGCGAACTCCGTTCATTAGTATTGAATTTCTGATTTTGATCATCTACTTATTGCTGTTGACTGTACCACTAGAAGCGTCCCGCGGTTTCACCCGCATAAGTGTCGATCCCGTGGGAATATCGGGATAAAAACTATCCTATCCCCGGAATGCAATCTATCTCTCTTCCAAATTTTATTGAAATCCGTTCAGTGGTTTAGGAGTGAAAAGGTAACATACAGACAGAGTTACTTTCGAACTATATTAGTACGGATTCGTGACACTTGTTTTCAAGAAAATGTAGACAGTATGAATGAAGTCGTAATGTTTGAACTTCACGAACTACAGAACTTAAAACCTATAATGCAAGTCAGAAGAAGGGTGACCAAGATTTATGGTGCGTCAATCAGACATTGCAAAAGCGTCGGTTTTATATCACGTAGGTACCTACCTATTAGCACAATGAGGGAATAAGTAATAAAACCTCCTGTATACTCATATGTCATGACTTGGTAATATATAAAGTAGTTAGATGACAGCAAGCCAGCCCACGGTGCGCCTAGTGTAAAGTTGGGGAAATTAATTGTTAAGCAAATAGCCGCCCAACGTCAGACAATTTTAAGTTGGTAGTCAATTCATTTAACAATGAATTTCTCTCACTGTACAATAAAGTATCACTCGTGGAGGCTATTTTAATGTTTTTTCTCTCTTGCTAAAACTAAGGCCTGAAAGCAGGCCCCAAGGTGCAGACAAAGCCCCATCACTAACCTCGATTTCCACATCGTTTTATTTTCCTCCGCAGATCATAGAATAACGTTATTAGTGCGTTGGCCCACGCTCACCCAGGCGCGTACACAGCTCAGCGACTGAGCTAGCGCGCTCAATTTACCGCTCCGCTGTTTTTTCACCCCAACCCTTCAAAAAACAACGTAGAAGGTCCATTTTGCTATATAATAAAAGTGCTTTCCATTCGGTCGCCAGCATTTGTTGTCACAAACGAATACTCTCGAACGAAAGCTAGAGAACGAATGCAGTAAGGACGAACCCTGATGAAGACAGGGTTGCAGGAACATCGTCGCGCAAACTATAACCACGTATATTCAGCACGTGATTCTAGACTCCGAATAGTAGAAATTTCTACCACGGTAAAGCAGCTATTATCATTTTATTCTTAGTTCGTGCAGATAGGAATAAAAGCGACATTGATCTCAGTCATGGTTTATAACGCTTTCCACATAATAAAACTGGGCAAACGTGCACCATCGTCGACCACATTATCGCTTACCATCAGGTGACATAATCAGTTTATAATGCTCCCCACTGTTGGGACACATGCCTCCTGTCTTCGAGAGGGCTGGGCTGTAATCTTCCACGCTGGCCCAGTCCGGGATGTCACTGTCAGTCTTCGAATTCTTGGTTCGATGTTTTCCTTCACCGTTTCGAGAGCAGAGGTGATGAAATAATTTACACAACGTAAACGCCTGTCTGGGTTCGAACCTACGACCTACAACTCGTAAGTCGTGTCCGTGACCACTGAGCTACCACTGCTCATCATCGGGTGAGATAGCGGTAAATAGTGAGCGTAGCATCATCATCCAGTCTTTTCCCAACTATCTTGGGGTCGGCTAACAGCCTAAAGGCTCCTTCAAACAGGCGCGACACGCGATAAAATCGCGAGCGACACAAAGGCACCGCAAGTCGCGCAACGAGCGGTGCCTTGGTGTCGCGCGCGATTATATTGCGTGTCGCGCCTGTTTGTAGGAGCCTTAACCGGATGTAGCTGAATACCAGTATTTTACGTGGAGCGACTGTCTACTATACAACTTTAAAAAATAACTGGACCTTTTGGATCACCTGTCCTCTGTGTTCATCCCTCGGATATTTTCCGCGTCCACAGCGACGCGAGTATTTCACACAACGCTTACTGAATTAAATCCACCGTAGATTGTAGGTTTTTTTAGCCACGTAACCTGTGTTTTATTGGTGTGTTGAAACGGGATATTATAGTTGACACAGTATGTAAATTATTGAAGGATTATCTGTTTCTGCCTTGATAGTCTGGTGGTTGCAAGCGCGATTGCTGAGTGGCGAGGTCCTAGGTCTGATCCCCGAATTGGGCTAAAGGTTCTCGTAGTAGTTCTTTCTTTGTCCAGGCGGTTTTCCTTTGGAATGCGCTCCCTCAGAATATCAGGACGGTAACCAATCAGTTCACATTTAAAATGAAAGCTCGAGAACACATTCACAAGAAGTTGGCAGATTCGTCTCAAGATTAAGTTGTTGCAGGTTTTCTTGTCTATCTCTCATAACTTTTTTTTTATTATATTTTGTTGTATGTATGTATCTAAGTACTTATTTATTTTTATATTCTAGTTATTTTCGAGGTTGTTTTCTGTAATTGCACCTACTGTGTATTGTCTCTGCATCACCCTAAGGTAGACTGGTAGAAAATGCCCAAGGCATTAAGTCCGCCTTTGTACATTTACTTGTGCATAAAGTTTAATAAATAAATAAATAAATACCAATATCCTGGATCGATTGTCAGTTTGAGATGTCCAATCAAAATCATCATCACGATCCCTCAACTTACGCTAGTTGTAGGTACCTACGTCTTTTTCTATCATAGGTAGATACTGTAATGAGTAACAGAGAGCGTATGGCTAAGTAATAACAGCCGCATGGGTCGAGTGTTAAAAGTTCCCTGATGAATATAGGCCTCGCCGATGAAAATTTAAAAACATATGATGGTACGGAACCCTCGGTGCGCGAGTCCGACTCGCTCTTGCCCGGTTTTTTATTAGTAGGTTTGTCCATTAAAGCAATTTATGAAATGAGAAAAAAAAACAAATAATAATAAATATACTACAGAATAGTGTCATCAACTCGTCATCGAAATGTATAATAAAAATAAAATTAGCCAGTCAAAAAATCGAAGTAAGGAATAAAAAATCTACATTTTATTTCATACAATAATTAATAAAAAAAAAGTTAGTACGTTTGTTTGTAGTACCTATGTACTAAGTTTGTATACTAACAGTTAGTCTGATCATCTATCTGTCTATCGTTCATCAGCCGATCCAATTGTCAGGCAACTGAGCGAATCAGTTTATCCTTTAGGCCGAGCCAGGCCTGGCAAACAAGTTAATGTAATTCACTCCCAGCTTTAACTGATTTGGCTTCAGTCGCTAACGGGGACGTGAAAGGGTAGGATTGGTACTGTGACAGTCACTCTGTGTTAAGTAAATTAAGTTAAAGAATAGGATAGATGCAAAATATAGGTAGTATCACTATGCTGGACATCGACGCTATGGACTATGGATTCAGCGGTGCTATTCTGTAAAAGATCACCGTGATAACTGAGGTGAAGTGAGCTTAAAGTGAGCTGTCATTCCACCTGATATTAGGGATTGACACGATTGACAGCTCACTTCACTTAAGTTTAGACTGGTGTCTGAAATAGTGTTTTGAAGAAAGAACCACACAGATTGAGTGGACCTGTCAAGTCAGTGCACGCATTTGTCAGTAATCATGCAGTTCAACGAGCTCAACGATTCGACGAACGGACATTTGGGGAGGCCGAATAAATTACTCAAACTGCCAGACCATGCATGATTTAAAGTAACTGAGACAAAAAAAAACATTTTTCACATTTACAATAATTAAAATAATAAAAAATGGCATTCTAAGAGAGCTTCTACCAACAACTAAGGAAGCTCTCATTGCGCGGCTGGGTCAAGGGCTTTATTCGGAAAGCAGTACTCCTGGACACGGCACGCATTGTAAATAATATGTACCTAGGTATGAATGTGTAATAAATGGAAAAAAAAAACTTTACAAAGTAAATATGGAGGTATGAGGAACAGGGTGTAAAGTTCACTCATACTCTATAGAAAAGGGAGGATAATCCGACCAGACGGGTGTTGTGTCTGTCGGGCCCGACATGGCAACTGCCATGTCGGGCCGTTGTATCTATGCTAGTTGCGCAGTAAACTCTACTTGCGAGTTGCAGGATTTTGCATAACGTCAGTATGACGCGTTGTTCGCATGTGGCGTTGTAGATACCGCTACATAAACATTCATGTCATTGTATAAATGTTAAATAAGAACAAAGATCAAATTGTCCAACATTTTGGTAAACAAGAACAAAACACTCCCGCACAAAGTCATTAAGACCAACTTAATTAAAATTAAAAACCATAGAAATAAAAATCTAATTATCCAGCCAGAATGTTTAGCCATAAACAAGGGGTCGAAACCTCTAATGTAATCGTTGTGCGGTTCGGTCCGGTATCATTACCAAGCCGGTCTGGTAATGAGAACCGGATAATGACTGGCCGTACGTAGTTTATCTTTGTGTTTGATTTTAAACCGTTTTCGCCGGTTCGGGTATTTATTTTGCCTAACCGGTAATTACTGCATAAGCTTGCCCCGTGGGTTGGGTTGGGTTGGTTAAATATGTACGTTGTGGGTAGTTTAATTAAGTTCTCTGAGGGACCACTAATGAGTTATTAACATTAATTAGAAGTCAGTGTAATGTAATACCTATATTTTCATAACAATAACAGGAATAACAGGTGTTATTGTTGCATATATTTATTTATTTTCTTTTTTCTTTTAAAAAAGTAAAGTTGTAGTTTAGTAAAGTGTTTTCAAAAGTAGTTAGGTACCTATGTGCTAAATTAAGCCCGAAAAAAGTAGACCCAGGAATTTATATTTTGCTATCACACTAGTTATCAACTGCCTGGTCATCCCATTCAAGATAGTTATCACCATAGTTGCAATGCAATGAATAGCTGTTTAAAAAAATTATAACTTTTTTTTTTTTCTAAATCACCAATACGGGTACAAGTTATACGTTTTGTGGTGAAATTGTGGTTTTAACATGATATTTAATCCACTTTACATATTAAATTAATTGTTATATTCGGTGGAATAGGCCATAACACAGCTTATTGCTTTTATAATAGTCAATAAAATAATTGAAACCAATATATTCTAATAATGGTCATAATAGTTCCAGGTGAATAGGTTTATTTCAAAAACATAATTTACTCAAAGACATGTGCTGAATGAACTAACCGAACAAAACGCACAAACAAACATAACTTCTGTATACCCCGTAGAGTGACGCAGAAGTGCGTCAGTTATCTTTACGCCTCATGTAAAGGCTCCTACAAACAGGCGCGACACGCGATATAATCGCGCGCGACACAAAGGCACCGCTCGTTGCCCGACTTGCGGTGCCTTTGTGTATGATAACCAAGCCTACAGTAGAGTTCAGCCGAAACCAATGTTATTTTTATTTCGATTATCAGTTCGTTACTTTTTCTAATTTATATAAACAATATTAATAAAATAGGGTTAACAGGACACCTAACACTTTATGCAGACGACACCTGTCTCTTTTACTATGACAAATCATTTCACAACATTATAAAGGACGCACAACATGACCTTGATCTATTAAACGAGTGGTTAAAGTACAATCTTCTTACAATTAATACGTCGAAAACCTCATTCATGATTTTTACCGCTAAAAATAAACGTATACCAGATTTCTCACCTCTTAAAATAAATAACGAAGTAATAAAACGATCAACCAACGAAAAATATCTTGGATTAAGGGTAGACGAAAAACTTACTTGGAAATTGCACATCGACCATCTTAGAAATAAATTAACATCGTTACTGGGGGCATTACGGAAAGTAGCAAATTGTATTCCAAATAAAGTGCGCACATTAATTTATAACTCGTTAGTCAAATCGCATTTAGAATATTTAATTGAGATATGGGGATCCGCAGCAGTCACTAATTTAAATCCACTTCAAAGAATTCAAAATAAAATAATTAAAACTCTGTTCCGTTATCATTATCTCACTCCAACAAAGACCTTATACGAAAAAACGAAACTATTAAATATTAGACAGCTATACATTTACTACACTTGCATTCTTATTAAAAACATTACTACAAATTCAATACAAACTAACATACAAATAAAGAAGAAAACAATGTCACATAACCTGAGAAATAGATATAAAAACAAACTGGAAGTCATCAGTGCACGCACTAATTACGGTAGAAAGACCATACTATTTGAAGGAGCACGGCTGTACAACGAATTGCCAGACGATATTAAAGAGTGTGATAACGTGAATACATTTAAAAATAAGCTTAAGAAACATGTATGTACACTATAACTTCTAATACTCTGGAGGAAATTGTATTGTACTGTATTATCTTACCACTTTGTATCTCATTGTAAGCGGACTGTAAGTTCTTATGAGAAATAAATTTCTTTACACCGATTTTGGTACTCATGTTTCAATCCGACATAATAGGAGGGGAGCTTATAGCCATCAACTGAGCACGAAACCACACTCCGTACTGCTACTGAGAAATTCCTTACACAAACATCCAATAACACTTTACCCGACCTAGGGGTCGTACCCCGGACCCATCTCACGCACATTGTTACAAAAAAAAAGCGAATACACAGTTAATGAACGCATTAACAGACAGTTCGCAACAGAACTAAATACAGTTTCATTTACACCATTAGAACAAACGACGGGAGAGTTCGTTAATGATCGGGTAATTAACTTAATTTGATCATTACGTTTTTGGGGATTTTCGAACAGTTAATGGAACGAGCGTGTAGTTTTGGGATTGATGGGAATGGTCAGAGTGGTAAAAGCCTCTGTTGTGATCATGGCCACCGTTCGAGCATAGTATTATCAGCGTACTAGCAGCGCCCCGCTGTTTCACCCGCATAAGTGTCGACCCCGTGAGAATATCGGGATAAAAAGTTGCCTTTATGTTAATCCAGGGTGTCAGCTACCTTCATACCAAATTTTATCAAAATTTATAATATTACTGTGATAACGTTCCCAACACGCGGGTCCAGTTTGAGTTGGTGGATGTCATGTCAGTCTAGTACATGCCGGTTTCCTCACGATGTTTTCCTTCACCGTTTTGAGAGCAGTGGTGATGAAATTAAATACACGAAGGAAAGTGCCTGCCTGGGTTCGATCCACGACCACGATCACGACTCATAAGTAGGAGCTGATACCACTGGGCCATCAGATTAATTGGTCATAACTACCACACTATTATTGTCATATACTTCGTTACCTCATGGTCATACCATAATAGGAAAAGGCCAGGCAGATGATGATATGGTCATGCCATAATAATTATGGTCATATTTTAATGTATTTTATTTTAATAATACTTACTTAGTAATAAGTCTCTGTCTAGCTAGACCTAATAATAAGCAATAATTTAGACTTTGGATTACCCCCAAAGTATAAAATTATGACACTGAATTCTTGACTTTCTTAAGTAAGAAGTTTTTTTTTTCGTCTTTGATTGACAATTAAAAAATCCCTGTAAATGCTTTAGTTTGATAAGTGTAACCTCCTGCAAATGTACAGTTGATGCATACCTAGTACTGTACCTACTACATGTGAACACTCTCATACAAAACAAACAATTCATGACCGTCAATTGCATATCGTTTAAGAACACTGTCACTAGCCGTAAGTTTCCCGAACAGAATAAAATGAAAAATCCACTAGATACCATACATGTATTGCCTACACTGAAAGAGCACACAAAAATACTCCAACATTAAAATAAAATATATCACTCCATAAATCACTTAATGTTTTATCAGCTAAATCTGAAAGCCGTCACGTTGTCGTTCTTTATAAGAATTAGCATCACGTTTTCCCAGAAATCTCTAAGTCACTATATAAAGAGCTTTCTGGCGGCATTATAATAATATCTAGCTCATATTTCTTTAATGTGGCGCAAGGAGTAAGCGAAAAACATGGCCGACCTATTTTTGAGCAGCAACACACACAGTTGTGATAAAAGCATAATTAGCCCCACTGCTGGGGTTCAGTCCTCGTCTCTGTGAGCGCGTTGGAGCAGACGAGTCCAATATTGGAGACCGCGTATCGGCAATAGTTTGTAAAGTAAAGTAAAGTAAATTTTATTTGCATAGATTGCAGGTACATAAAATAAGATGTTACAATAAGATGGGTGAGCCTTGTACAATCTACCTTATATAAGGCATGCAAACATTAATTAAATTGTTCACTAAATTGAAAATAAAATTAAATAAAATTAAATTACACCATTAAAACATTCGTTACATAGCACATCCACAATACATAAATAAAAATAAATTCTAGTTAAATTATTCAATACATAAGTCCATGTCATTTAAAAAGTCATTTACTGAATAATAGCATTTTTCAATCAATAGTAATGTCAGTCTCTTTTTAAAATTTTGTATTGTGTCATTTTTAATTATATTGGGTACTTTATTAAAAATTATTGGGCCCATGCTAAAACACTTTTTTTGTACAAAGCAGTATTACATCTCTCAACATTTAGTAAGTATTTATACTGACTTCTTATAGGTCTCTTCCTAGATTCTGACAACACTGAAGTGAAAAGGTTCATGTTACATTTAACGAAGAGTGCGATTTCTAAAATATACATACTCGGGAACGTTAACAGTTTTAGGGACTTAAACACAGGAACGCAACTATCCGTCACTTTCATGCTCAGTATTGCACCGGTTCTCGCAGAGTACAGTTTCCCCAAAAGATTATTCCATATCTTAAAATGGACGCTACTAGACCGTGGTATGCAACTACTGTTGTGGCAATGTTGACCTTTTTTGTAAGATTATGAAGGACATACGCCGATACGCTCAGTTTTTTACATACCTCTTCTGCTTGAGATTTCCAAGTCAATTGGCTATCTATAAGAATACCTAAAAATTTCGCAACTTTTACTTGGTCTATTCTACAGTTATCATATTTGGGACGCCTCTTAGCTGGACAAACTGAAAAGGTGGCTGGGAAAAACTGGATGTGGAACGCGGAGAACCGGGTGCTGTCATGCAAATTCGAGAGGCCTAAATCCAGCAGTAGACTGCTATTGGCTGAGTTTGAGAAGCAAGTGAACGTTGATTTAAGTTCCTGCAATACATAAGGCTGTCGTTCTAAGTGCAGGTGCGTTCAAATTACATTAGGCCTACCTAAAAACATTGCCACAATGAATGAAATCTACATACCTACAGCACTGCTGCATAGGGTGTTCTTCGCTGCTGCACAGGCGCGCCATTAATTAAACTTGAACAGCGGCTACTCAAGGTGGACCGACGACCTTGTGAAGGCCGCAGGAACCCGTTGGATGCGAGAAGCACAGAACCGGTCGAAGTGGAAGTGCTTGAGGGAGGCCTATGTCCAGCAGTGGACGTCTTTCGGCTGAAATGATGATGATGATGAGTGGCTACTCACATCCAGCTGCTGCCAGTCACTCTGCGAATATCATTACTCCACATAACCTGAGGGGCTTCCACATACCTACCTTACGCCTTACACCAATCTACATGGTCTTCACACGATCTGACCAAGATTTTCTCTGGACTTTAAAAGAGACTGTGACTTCTGAGTTTGTTTCGGCCTTTCTTCTCAGAATAGTCAGTTAGGAAACGCCGACCTCATCTAGTTTAAAAAATAAATATGATTGACGTGTAAAAGTGTTTGTACAAACCTACTTACAGAAATAAAAATCATTTGCGGTCTTCCAGAAGAACACGTGCATTCCAACGGTCTTCAGGTTCCACTGCTAAAATAGCCGGCCATTCCATTTGCTTATTATGTGAGCATTGTCGATTAATTTAGTCCTTTTTCAAACCACCTTCATATTATTAAAATAGGTACCAAAATCGCTGTTGTCTCACTCCTTAGACCACATCCCTGACAGCAAACACATAATATCAGTTCGAGCAACAGACTGGCGCGATCACGTAATGCAGCTTAAAACGGAACGTGGCCTGATTCGAACCTGCGCTCACAGTTTAGCTTTCCTGCCCTGACTTTGGGCTCCCCTGTGGACTTTGGCACGGGAAGAGTGATCATTTGGGACGCTTAGTTCGTTGAAAGTGCATATTCCTGGAATTAAAAATTTTCTAATCTATTCGCAATCGCAATCTTATCTCAGCGACAATCAATGGTGCCGATTCCCTTGTTCACAAACTAAACTAAATTTAAGTTCTTCAGTGCATCTTTTTCTTTCTATTTCATTCAGAAAAAGACAGAAGATAAATTTTAGTTTAGTCCTGTCAAATTTATCAGCGTCTGAAGTAAATTGACGTAATTTTTGTGGGCAAGTTTTTAATGAAGTCTAAACTTGTATGAAGTAGTGTTCAGGCGCTGATAAATTTGACAGGACTAAAATTTATCTTCTGTCATTTTTCTTAATGAAATAGAAACCTTCCTTCCTTAGTTCCTGCTGCGATTCTAAGTAGATTATGATACTCCAAAATACTAAAAACAAACAAAGCAATAGGTTTAGATAGATTCTCTTTAGCAAATGTCAAAGTAGCGATTGTGAGATAATATTGAATCAAGAGAAACGAAAGATTTTTGACAAATGCGTGCACTGACTGGAGAGGTCCGCTCAATCTGTGTGGTTCTTTCCTCAATAGACCATTTCAGACACCAATCTACATGGCCAAGATTTTATCTAGACTTTAAAAGAGACTGTATGTGACCTCTGAGTTTGTTTCGGCCTTTCTTCTCGCAATAGTCAGATAGGAAACGCCGACCTCATCTAATTTAAAAAAATATGATTGACGTGTAAGTGTTTGTACAAACCTACTTACAGAAAATAAATCATTTATACTATTACATAGGCTTATAAGTTACTAAACCTTCGATCTATGCAAATCAAAATAGTCTTGCCTTTCATATACCTACTTAAAAACTTAGCCATCATCAGCCAAATGCCAAGTCAAGCCAAGTCGTGTAAAAGCCCCATTAGCAGGCCAGCTTTCCCTCATAATAAGGCCCACTTACATTCTAAATCTTGCGCTAATATTTTATGAAACCAGTTGAATAATAAACTGTTGGTAAAACCACTCGTACGTGTGCTTGGCTACCCGCCAGTAGCCGTAATGATGGCTGGTAAGGGGTTATGACGACGTGGCATCGTTTTTCAAAGGTTTCTGGTGCAGCGGTAAATGTCTTTTAAATATGCCTGTAGGAATTGTGCCGTATCTTGGAGGTGGGTTTACATTATTCAGGAGAGGTTGTTCAGGGGCTTGCTTATGTAAGTTAACAGCTGTTTTGTTACTCGTTTTATGTATTAGAAGATACATCCAGACCGGCTGCCACTGATTACGTCTTGATATAAAATCATAATTAACTTGCCCCGTTTGTTTAGTGGTCGCAAGCGCTACTGCTGAGCATGAGGTCCAGGGTTCGATTCCCAGGTTGAGCAAAGTGTTGTTAGGTTTTTCTAACAGGAATTTCTCAGTTGTAGCTCGGAGTCTGAATTTGTGCCCGGTTTAGGCAATAGCTCTTGGTACAAAGGGCGAGCCTTTGGATAGGACGGTACTATAACTGGGTGGTGGGTGTACCTACCTACTATAGGTGCACCTCTGACTAACCTAACAACATAAAATTACAATCAAAACAGTAGTGACTTTTAAAAGTTGCTATTAGCTCCTGAGTCCTGTGACTAGTCTTTTTTTTTTTTTGTGGATGGGATATCATCAAATGACCCCTCCCGCTCTGGGCGGAGCAGAAGGGAGTGTCAGACTCTTACTGACTAAAACCCACCCGTGTTCCTTCCTTAGCCCTTTATGTTCCGGTCCAGCGGTAACCCTTTCGGACAATCCCGCTGAACCTGTGACTTGTCTCAGTTTATATTGGTCGCCATGACCGAAATTCTCTATATTAGTGGTCTTGACTGAAAATCTTCACCCGTGGAGGCTATTTAAATGAACTCTTTTCAAGAGTAGTGAGAAAATGTTCTTAGGTACCTACTTACTCGTATTTAGATTTTACACCCGTGTAAATAGGTCAATCAATTTGCCTAGACCTTTGGGGTCGGCCTCTAGTCTATCCGGATGCAGTTGAAAACCCGTTTTTTTACACGAAGCGAGAGGTCATATAGTTGACCTCTACAACCCAGTTACTGGGTAACACGATACGCCTTTGTAAGACTGTATGTCAGACTTTTGGGCTTCTGAGTACCTGTAACGACTGTCGAAGATCTAAATGAAGGCTACAAACGACCAACTTTCCGAGGCACGAAGGGGTCACGATATGTAATGGATAGTCACCCATCCACGGACCGACCTCGGCAACCGTAGCTTAACCTTAGATCGACTCGTGCGGCTGTAATTGCTTAGCCACAATACCCTCTGAACTCTGTTTAAAATCATTCAGAAAACGTTCTTAGGTAAGTACTTGGTTGGAATTTACATACGTTACAATTTACATAGGTACCTACTAGTTATAATATACGAGTGTAATAACCCTTACTTTCATTAGACCTTCGCTGTTTCAATACCCAAGCACCTAATACCTATATTTTCTCATACACTGTAAACTTGGAATGGGTCAATTTGCCAAGTCATAAAACCTTACATTTACAACAAACACCTCAGAGTAAGGCATTAAGCAATATTTATTACGAAACCCCCTTAAAATGGCGGATATAATTCAAATTTAACAGACTATTACGCAGAAATATTGTTTTCATAACAACGTTTCTGTAATTAAGACCGTACTGTGTTATTAAAATTGATAATTTTGTCTGGATGGGATTGTATTTTTACCGACTTCAAAAAAAAGGAGGTTATCATTTCGATACGTATGTATGTAATATTATTGGAATTGCATTATATTTCACATAATTATGACAATCTATTAGGGCTTCCAAACAAATATACAAAATTTTGTAGACGTATGTATGTATGTATGTATGTTTGTCCACGCATATCTCCGGAACTATTAATCGGATCGTGACGATTTTTTTTATTGGCTTACATTTACTTCAACTTAGGGAACAGTGCAAGTTTCATCAAGATCGATTCAGTAATTTTCAAGATATGGACTAATACGTGTAAGTGTGACGGCCTGGCTTATTGATACGAGCTACGGGTGTAGTGTCACAGGGAAAACATCTCAAAATCTTGGTCAAATTCTAGTGCAAAAACTAAAAATTACGAAATAGAAATAATTTAAAAAAATTAAACCGACTTCAAAAAGAAATAACTCAAAATTATGAAATAACTTTAATTTCGGAAGTCGGTGGCATAAAACTTAAACTAGAATACAGATCCCCAGACACCGACTTCCGAAATTAAAGTTATTTCATAATTTTGAGTTGTTTCTTTTTGAAGTCGGTTTAATTTTTTTAAATTATTTTTTGTTTGTTGGAATCACAGATATAGATACACCTAGATAACGCAAGAGCAACTACGTACAAAAATCGTAAGACGCGCAGTAGCGGCCCTAGGGCGGTGCGAGCGGTGCGACGGCATCGGGCGCTGTCATGAAATCAAACGAAATGCGACCACCAGGCACCAGTCATTGATGATAGTAACTTACTATAAAGCCAATCGTCCACAAGCAAGCAAAAGCAAGCAAGCAACTGCATATGCATAAATATGATCATAGGAACATGGTACAGACACCAGCAGCACGTCAAGCTACTACAATGTGTCATATTTATTTTATAGATTTTCAACTTTATCACTATAGCATAAGGTTCAAAGTTGATTGGCAAAATTTGTCAGTTTCTTGTGAAGGAGTTGCTCTGGAAAAAAAACTTGTGACATTTTTTGTCATCGAGCAACATTGCTATGTTCTGCTTGTAAGGCGTTTAGTAAAGTGCGTTCTCTACAATTTCAGGCGCATGACACTTTAAAGTTTATCTTTAGGTATAACGAGTCTTTTCGGCGACTATATATCCTCTTGTATCGGCACGATATTAATAAGAACTGTTGCTCATGCTGTGGTAAGAAACATGGCAAAAATTTCGAAAAAATCGGCAAAGGTCGGGCCGATCGTTGGTACCTATCTACATTTAAATTAAGTTTCACCATTAGTGAAGTCTATAAACATTTACAATGATTATGAGAGATTACTATTTAGTAATGTGTAAATAGATGTTTTACACTGGCCATACAACATGGCAATGCCACCAGCATTGGCCACCAGTCTCTTGGATATATTTTACCAGTCGACAGTGAAGCGGAGGATTTTTTTGACGCCATACTTTAGTTGTAAATAAATGGATTTCTAAAATAAAATAAATAAAGATAAAATGAAGTTCAAAGTTAAATGTGTAGGTAATAAAATGTTTTCCTAAAACTGAGTAAATCAGATCTAAAGAAAGTTTTTAATTACGAGCAAAACAACAAGGTGTGAGCAAGTCTGCTATGAAATTATATTTTCATTTCCATTAATGAAAGAAATACCTATTAAAACAACAAATAGAGTACTCTTAGAAAAAAAGTAATTAAACAACCTTTATATTGCGCTCGAACCGTAAACGTTTTGCTGCGAAACCGAGGAGGAAAATAGAAGAGGTTCCATAATAACTTGCGAATTTATTATCAGATTATTATGGAGCTTTTAAAAATATTATTATTTAATTTGATGCAGAAACTTTACTTCATAAACATTAAAATGATTAAAGGCTGATTTTTCAATCATCTGATAACTTTATTCGAGGAATAATTTAGAAAATTTGACAGTAGTAACTGTCAAATTTTGACATTTTTTTTTTGTTTTTTTTTGACGTTTGACAGTTTATGTATGAAGTATCATACAAAAACTGTCAAACGTCAAATTTATTCCTCAAATAAAAGTTATCTGGCGTTGGAAAAATCAGCCCTTAAAGCACAATATACAGGGTGTCCGGTAATTAGTGGATAACCTCATAAGGGGTCATTGTACTTATCATTATGAACAACTATGGGAACAAACCTAAAATCGCATAACTCGTCAAATTGTAGCAGTACTGTGTGAGTTTTACGAGCTCTCAGGATACCGGGAGGAATCAAAAACAACGGTTTGTCGTATACGCTCGAAAATTATTCCTAGAAATCATTCTACGTGCTTTTAACATTTTTCTCCTTGTCCCTTGGCTTGGCTTAAGGTAACTTCTCTTCTTAGTCTGTGCTTGGCTTCTCAGCCAAATCTGACGCCTACTATTGTTCTGCCTTCTCAATTCGTATTGTCGTTTATCTTATAATATGTTGCCATTATCATAAGATTACCAAAAAGGTTGCATGCCACAAACTATACACGTGTTTAGAAAGCGACTGCTATTGAGTATCAGTAAAATAAATACAGACTGGATGCGGAAGGCGGAGGACAGGGGGTTGTGGCGCAGCATGGGAGGCCTATGTCCAGCAGTGGCTGTGATAGGCTGAGTTGAAAAGAAAGGCACAATTTGAACCTCACTTATCCGCTTCTCCCATAAACTTGTGTCCCCGAACTCAACTTACCAGACGCTTTCCAGTTATTCCATTAAATAGTGTAGATAGTTGCGTCTCCTACGCATGTATCCACCCCTGGTAGACTTATTGGATCAACTTGAATATCTGTGGCTTGCTTTGTGTATAGAACTCACTCACTCAATTGAAATAGTTCGTAGTTCGCAGCGCAATTCGTATTTTCGGTATGTCTGAGTAAAGATAGCTTTGTGTTGAAGGTTTGTTGACCAAACCTTTCTTGTGTTGCTTTTTATACATACTGCCTCTTTGTTCTAGTCTTCCCAAGGGGTTTTGTATTACCCAGTAACTGGGTAATATGATGATGACTGCCTCTTTGTTCTAGTAGTTTTTTTTTTTTTTAGTTGTAATCGCTACTGCTGTCCTGCACCCTAATTGCGAAACACACTATCAATCTCAATCTGAACCATTTTGAAGGATATTGCTAATCCATTGCTCCATATGTTTGAAAAATGTGTCTGCTCAACCACGTAAATAACCAATGAATGTTGTTGAACTGTCAAAATGAAACCCATTGCTACTGGTGTTAAGCAAATACTCCGACGGTTGTTTTTTCTTCCAACCCTGAGTGGTTACTTCATTTGTCTTAATAAGTGCTTTATGTACACAAATCTGCAGGTAATTGCGTAACACACTATCAGTAGCAATGGGTTTCATTTTGACAGTTGAACAACATTCATTGCGTCATTTAGGTTATTGAGCAAACACATTTTTCGAACAAAAGGAGCAATAGATTAGCAGTATGCTTTTAAATTATTCAAATTAGGGTGCTGTTTAATTAGGTTTGTACTTATCTTGCCGACCTACTTTTCAATGCAATATCTACGTTACTATCTTTATACTCAAAATGCAAACACTACTTTTCTCTTTAAGTAGTTAGGTTTTTCTTACAAGACGAACGATTTTTTTTTTTCGTGTCGTATTTAATTGAGGTCATCTGGGATTTCCCGCGTCTGATAAGGAATGAACATTCATAAAACAATGTATGATTCAGCACGAACCGAGACCAAACTAAACAAACCGTAATCTATTGAAATGGGGAAACTGTCTGAGGAAAATAAACACATTACACATGAAGATTTTAATTGCGGAAATAACGTTAATTGGAACGTTATTTATTACCTCAATTGAAATATTATTTTCCTCGAGAAACTGGAGTAGGTAAGTCTGTACTCTTTAGGTAGGTAGGTGAGTGACTGTTTTAAGTGTAAAAATAATCACACTAATATTATAAAAGCGAAAGTTTGCGAGTGTGTGTGTTACTATATGTTTGTTACTTCTTCACGCTTAAACGGCTGCACCAATTTTGATAAAATTTTGTATGAAGGTAGCTGACACCCTGTATTAACATAAATACTTAGGTTACTTTTTATCCTTATATTCCCACGGGATCGAAACTCATGCGTGTGTCTTAAAATATGATCTGCCTAGCTTTTTCCCAACTATATGGGGGTCGGCTTCCAGTCTAACCAGATGCAGCTGAATACCACTGTTAAAATAATAATGCGCAAGAGCAAACGTGCTCAGAGGAAGAAAGTATTCCAGTAAGCGGTGGCGGGGGACCATCTTCCGGGTTTTGGGATTGTTCTGATAGTCGTGGAATATCTCTCCACTCCTCAAACATCGCAGGACATGTTGCCCCCTTGTCGCTGCGTCACTATGTGCTAACTACGGTTTCCAGGGGCCCATTATTGAATGTGCAAATCACCCCTTTTTTTTTGAGGCCATTTTATCAGTGATTATCTTCGATCAATATATTGATCAAAGGTGATTATATAATATTAATTGGTCTGGTAGGAGACGTACTCCTTCCATAGTTCAAGGTAACCAATCCACTACAGCCACCGAAACCCACAGCCCAATATATTTTATTTATATTATTTATTTATTGAGCATCTCCAACAAAGGATACACTTATACAATAGACATTTACAATAATAAAAAAGGTTCTTTTACGTGTGCTCCTTCAATTACAGGAGACCACAACATGCACATATAAATACGAATAAAAATAGAGAAAATAAATTATGAATGATGAATACAAATTATAAAAATAGAAGGTTTTAAAATAAATAAAATTAACATGTCGTGATTGAGCATTCATATTACAAATGGTGTAGGCAGGATAAAAATAAAAGTTGAGAAATAACATTGAATAAATTTAGGGAAAATAATAATTATTAAAAATGAACATGTCAAGATTGAGCATTAATATTACAATTGTTTAGATATTTATAATTAATTATTTTGATTTCATGTTCTGCAATAGTCCTGCATCAACGGGTCGTACTTGGGTGCACTTACATAGTGCATACAGGGATAATCGTCGGTTGGTGCCTCCTCATCATTCAAAATTGTCTAAGGTTGCGGGTTAGTTTCGGCCCTGATATGCCTTCCAAAGGTCGGGGATCCCAGGGTCCCGAGATATGTCTTGTGATTACAGTAACTCACACACTTGTTAAAATTCTAGGAAAATCATCTACTTTTACAATACCTATTTGAAAATACTTTGTAAATATGTGAGCACAAATTTACAAAGTATAGTAAGTAATGTTATCCTTTTAGGATTCTGCCAAATTGGCCTTTTTAGGCCCCCAGAAAACTGGCAGCATTATTGGCAATGCTAATTCTTTGGCCAAAGAACGACCTAGCCATTTTTTATTGTATTTTACCTAACCTACTTATGCAAGTTTGTATTCACATTTTAGTTTCTAAATTGCTCTGTACAGTCAGCGTCAGAGAAATGGAACCCCCCCAAGACTTAAAGACTATCGCCCGAGCACGCTCGGGCCCGCCATCGCTCGTCGCTCGAGCGGCGCGGCGCGGCGGGCGGCGGCGCGGCGGCGCTGGCGCGTCACGTGAGCCTTGAGCAGCTCCCTCCCCCGCCGCCGCACCCATCTCTGCCCGAGCGCATCCAACGGTCCGCCTCAGATATTATTTGCAAGTTTCATTCAAGTTTTTAATAATTCTATAAGGTATTTTTTCGGCTTCCTTCTGGCCGAACCGTATACCAAGAATAACTTACAAAAAGACACTTTGCGTGCGATTAAGATACGAACCCGCATCACCAGGCGCCAGCCGATCATCGAGACCGCGTCTTATACTACTAGGCTATTGGCTCAGTTGTCAACCTCAACGAAAATTGGAATAGTATTACTCCATAAAACGAACAGGGTTATTAACGGTCTAATCTTCTAGAAAATAAGGTTTAAATTTCAACTTTCGTTTTATATTTAATACCTTAGTTTTACAAAATGCAATACGCATTAACTTCTCAATTAACTAAAAGATAAGGTTGAAATTAGCTTGTTTGGTTGAATATAATGTGTTGATTCCGATTGTTGCACTACCGTCATTTTACTTCAGAAACTTAACTGCTGTATGAACTGCGAGTTAAGGTTGAATTTAGAATACTTCTTCGCTTTATTTAGTAAACTGTGATTGAGGGTATAATTATTTTTTAAATGGTTTCGTTTTCGTGCCGATTCGCTTGTGTGTAATTATCTTTGTCGTAATATTATCAAATTTATTAAGTTTTTGACCAGTTGATTCTATTAACCGATGGTATGGTTTGATTAACAACTTTTTTGAAGGCTAAAATTGTTGTTATCTGGGAACAGGAACAAAGCATAAAGAAAATAGCACGAGTTATGGGCATAACGGTAAGATTTATGTTATACTTCCACATATTACCTATTTATTGTTGCAATAATGTTGCATTATTACTTACTAGTTGGATGTTTTGTATTTCTAATATTATTATTTTCATTGCAGAGAAAAACAGTTCGTAGATGGATACAAAGGTATCAAGCGACGGGTGATGTGAAATGTGATCGCCAAGGCCAGAGAAAATACAAATGGAGCGACAACGTAATATTGTGAAAGTTCATTTAGTGGCACCCTTCAAAACATCAAGAAGTGATAGACTGTGACATCCTCTCCGTTATTATAAGGCAATTTACTCGGCAGATTGATTGTGTAACGTATCTGATAAAATTGCGTTGGAACATATATGAGCAAGTGTTATTAATTCCCAATATTTGTGGGATCCTTATCTCGTAGTTAATCAAAAACAAACAACCTTTATAATTATTATCAATCCAGATAATCTGGTTTACAAGTAGTCTTGTAATGTATTAACGATGCACCATCTGACCTCACATATTTTTCTAATGTTGTGTTAAATAAGGGTTATTAGAAAATGTGATAAAAGAGAAAGATGTATATTGCTATACTATTATAGTTTAGCATGTTGATTCTTCCTCTGTAATTCACAGACACAAAAGACAAAATTTCTTTTTTTTTAAAGGTCTTTTCCGATAAGTAAGTATAAAAAAAATCTGTTTTCACAACTTTTAATAAATAAATATTATTGTAGTTATGTTTCTATAAATATATATATAAACGAACCTTTATCTAGTGTTAAACGTTCTAAACCTCATCCAGGGTATCTCTTTTGTGTTTAGTTAATATTCTAAGTAAATAATCCCAATTTAACACAGATAGAAAACTGTATAGTCAACCTGGAAGTGGATTCCATGAAGTCCTAGAAATGTAATTAGAAAAATAAATGAATATTGTTTATCAAAATGCCTAGCTTTTATTACAAACCTCCATTTGATTTCTTAAATAATAATTAACGAAAATCACCTAATAAAGAAACTAAAAAAAAGGGTAAATAAATAAAATATAGGAAAAAGAAATCTTCTCATCCGCGGATTTGAACTCGTGACCACCGCATCGCCAAGCCGCAGTGTTAACCATTAGACCAACACGCCACTTACGTTACATTACGAAAAACTTAAATAGGTTTGATGTCAATACCAAGGGGGGTACCTTATTTGTGAAGCGAACTGTACCTTGGGATTCTGTTCTGTAATGCTGTGCATGTAAAAAATCATCAGATTATTCTTGAAACAAAAAAGCAGTTATTCCTTTTCAATAGCGATTTTTTGCTTCACAACATACAACCCTCCTTCTGACGCAGTCGGGTAAAAATACAACAACAATTTTTATAACAACATAGAATATTCTTGTCGTTGTCACACGAAGTGCAATCTGTCCATTCCCCGGAACGAAAGAGAAATAATGTCATTTTTTAAAACAAAAGCTTTTCCTTTAAGAAAAGTGTAGTGTGTAGCTGTCGTGTCTAGGCGCTAAGTGCATATTAGAGCTGTTCACACGGACATTAGGTACGCTGCGTTTTATTTATTTTGCGACGGAAAAACGGTTAGACTGGAAGCAGAACCCACATGGTTGGAAAATGGCTGGCATCATTGTTTAAGGATATGTGGAAGTATAAAATGGGCTTTACTGATGTTATTAATTTATTGAATTCTTAACACGCAGAAATTGAATTCCTAAATTCAATGACATTGATATCTACCAACCCGCCGCAGTGGGCCCGCGTGGTAGATTACTGCCCACTCCCTCTCGAAGAGAGGAGGCCAGTGTCCCAGCAGTGGGAATATTATAGGCTGATTATGCATAAGCTTAACACGTAAAATAATATATATCTGGAGAGGGCTTACTGCCGGGAGTGGCCTCTCCTGGTGTCGTAAGCGATTTTGACTGTAACAACCACACATACGGTACAGTTGACAGCTCCGACTGATCTTAAGGTATGACATGATGATATCTACATGACGATAAATGACCTTGTGTGATATGCCCTTTCAAGAAAAAGTCAAATCGCATAATATTGCGTGTTGAAGTGTGTCAGGCGCTTTACCTAGTCGTGGTTTGACAAGACCTATTGTAATATAGCGCTTTTGTAAGTAGCAAATATAATTGTATTATTTTCATTTGTATTTAAATCATGTCATTGATATTTTAATGTATGTTGCATTCATTGTGACTGGATAGTGTCAGCTTGTTGTATAGGAACAGACTTATCTGATAAAATAATGAGGTGAGGAGAGGTGAGGAGATACCTACCTACCTACCTACCTTCTGCCCGCGACGTCAGCCGGTTCAAATGTTTTGTTCCCCCGACCCACCCCGTTGCATCGCATCGCCTGCCCGTGCTATCACTTCGCTTTCGGTTAGCGTTCTTTTTTACTTTTTTTTTTGGCTCCTGAGGGTCTTAGCGTGACGTTAAATAGCCCATAACCTTCCTCATGAATTGGGCTATCAAATGCAAACACTTTTAAATTTAAAATCTTTTTTTTAAATCCGACTGATATTTTCAGAGAATAGAGCTTTCAAACAAACAATCATCACATCAAAAATCTGACGAGTTTATTATTCGTCAGATTTGTTATTATAGATGCTACTGAAGGCGCCAAACTCGTAGCCAATTTCTCGGTCGTCTCAATTTAAATTACCATTTACACGGTACGAAGAAATCCTTGTGCATCTGGCGCAATAAATATTTGTTTATATATTTCTAAAAAGCGTCGATAAGGCAGGTTTATTTATCATTCTATCCAGCAGCTGCGCCATAGCCAGTCTCTGTGGACCACTCACGTAGTAAAACAAAAATGTTACATCATCAAATAAAACGCAGCGTTTCACAGCAGTTTGTGTGAAGGGGCCTTACCGTCGCCGCGGTCTCCCGTGACTACTGCAACGTCTTTGAGAAACAGATGTTACGTCGCGAAACAGATTTCTATTGTTTTATTCGTATTTCTACATTTTACTGGTATGGGATCATTCTAGATGGGATTGCAGGAGAATGGTCACAGAACACATAACGTAACATCACGCGTTATTTTCCGAAAGGTTAGGCAAACGTGTACCCGAAAGTATACACATTTCGCTAGTTATATTTCAAAATCAAATCAAATTTCAAATCAAATTTATTACTGAACCAAAAAGTTTTACGTTAGTTGGTGATTGGAGCCTCCTGTTAAGCAAGTAATGCCTGTGTTAGGAGACTCCGCTCTTCCACAGCAGTATACAATTTTTTTTTTTTGTACCTTAGTTATAAACAGTATGTGAGTGAACGTGTGTGTGTGTGTGGGGGGGGGGGGGTGTGTTTGTGTGTGTGTGTGTGGGGGGGGGTGTGTATGTGAGTATAATTTTGTGTGTTGCAATAGGTCCTCGGTGTCTGCGTAATTTAGTGTCTTTAAGTCCCATATTTACATGTTTACTTACTCTATGCCATGTAATAAGGGGCAAGCAAAATGCCTTCAACCGGGCACACATCCAGACTCCGGGCTGCTACTGAGAAATTCCTGATGGGTAAACCCAATAAGTGGCACACTTAAGTGGCAGTGGGCAGGGCACATTGCTCACAGAACAGATGGCCGATGGGGCCGAAAGGGTTCTGAAGTGGCGACCGCGTACCGGAAGACGCAGCGTTGGAAGGCCCCCCACAAGGTGGTCCGACGACCTTGTGAAGGCCGCAGAAACCCGTTGGAAGCGAGAAGCTCAGAACCGGTCGAAGTAAAGGTGCTTGGGGGGACCTATGTCCAGCAGTGGAGGTCTTTCGGCTGAAATGATGATGATGAAACTATAAAATAACACTTCGCCCGACCTGGGAACCGAAGCCAGGACCTCATGCTGACCAACGAGGTCGAAGTCATGACAAAATAAGTTTCATATAGGAAGGTATGGGTTTGTTCTACTGGCTTTGCTGAATTCGAATTTTTTTCTTGTTCTAAGGCTGGTAGGCGTGACAAGACGGTGCAACGCGATTTTAGTAGAGCAATTTTTATAAAGTTTTCATAGAAATTGTAGGTACTCCTCAGTATTTATATCGGTTTACTTGGTTGGTTAGTAATTATTATTACCATCGTGACAGTTAGGTGGAAAGTAATAAATAAAAAATAGACTAGTAAATATATTTATTATCACAATAAAATAGTTGGTTTTTCCTTAACAATAAAAAAAATTGTTCCGACGAATTGAGAACCTCCTCCTTTTTTGAAGTCGTTTAATAATGTACACATACCTACCGAGTGTATACAAGTAGATATTGTTCAACGTTAATATGTCATTGAGATCGCGTCTAATACACAAACATCATTTAATAAGCACATTAATAATATACCTACATTACATTTTTTACATGGCCACCATGACAAAGTCATACCACAAAATACAGTGAGTACAGAAGTCAATCACATGTATGTATGTACTTCAATTTTCATTCCTACGCTCGGCGGTCGCGCTATGGTTGTAATTTTTGGCGTATGCACAAAAAACTATCGTGGTAGTGGCACTCGTATCTAGTTGTTTGATTTATTGTTGAGCTTATTCTACAATATTAAAACAAAACAATGAACATAGTATTACAATACAAAAAAAGTCAATTTTCACTATCGAAAATCCCTAAAATAACTTGTAAAAGGATTAGTTTATTTACACAATTTATTTTGCTCTATCCGTGTTAGACCCAGACCTATTAAATGACACTAAAAACAACACAATATCTATACAAACAAAAAATCATATTTTCAGCTCACGTAATATTTGGTGGCGTGAAATATATAGAAGCAGAATTTTCGGTGACAAGGTATAAAACCGCAACAATACAAACGTTAGTAACAGGGAAATGAAACTCAGAATAAACCTACGTTATTAGTTAACTAAAATCGTAGCCTTCAGTAGAAAAGTAATACACTCCCGTAGCGTTACCAGGGTTCCAGAAACCAGCAATAGTTCTATCGTTCCGAGAACACATTCCACCTTTAAAGTGCTTATATTTATCGCATTTGTACGCCTTGTACCGGTCCGGATGCGCCACAGACGCTGTCCACATCGTCACACAGGTCTTGTGGTTACATTTGGCTGATAATGAAGAGTCAATGATTCCTGGGATCAGGGAAGTCCCACATTTCGGTTGTGTCTCACCTTTGTTTACGAAGAAATCGACGTCACCCAACACGCTGGTCGTGCCCAATCCACCAGCATTGCAGTGGTATACTTCCACGTACTCTGCAACGCCAGACCTGATCTGTTCTTGAATTAAACTGTTCGAGAAGCAAGGTCCTGCGGGGTCCAAAGCAGTTATTCTTGAGATCTTCTGGCTTGTCACTTTAAAGAATTGCTCTCCGACGTGGCCTAACATTTGGCTGCCCAAGCTGTGGCCAATGCAGTGAATGTTTTTAGGTGAAATTCCGCCTTGGTGGAGGCCAATCAACATTTGTGACAACTGTTTTCCGATGTAGTAGACGTATTTGACGGAACGTTCGTAGCTCTTCTTCCTGCCTTGTCTGTCGTTAGTGTAGGCTGAGTGGTCGATGATGATGAGGTAGCTATTAGGGAAGGTTGTGAAAGCCTGCCTCACTCGTTCTTCTGTGTTCTTGTTAATATGCGATTTGAAGCCGCCAACGAACATGAAGAATTGCTTGACTTTGTCGAGGTTCTTGATGGCGAGTATTCCTTGAGCGGCCTCGTTGATAGGGAAGGTATTGACGACGCCATTTTGGAAGTCGTAGAAGTAAACGTCGATGCCGCTGACGTCAAGGTTCAGATCTCTGCTGTGTTCACCTGTAATGATAACATAACCTATATTAGAAGTGTACTGGTACACCGAAAACAAGTCTTATAGTCTTACGTGCATCATCCATATTAATATTATAAATTCGAAAGTAACTCTGTCTGTCTGTATGTTACCTTTTCACGCCTAAAGTCCTGAACGGATTTCGATAAAATTTGGCAGAGAGATAGATTGCATCCCAGGGAAGGACATAGGATAGTTTTTATCGACATACCTCGCGGGCGAAGCCGTGGGCGGAATCTAGTCATCTATAGTTTTGGTCACAGACACAATTATAAAAATATACTGATCTACTAAAAGAGAGGATCACTGTTAGAATTTTAATGAATTGAGATCACAATGAAAGAGCGGGGTTGAAAAACCAATATTGTGTTAGCATACTAACACAGCAACAACCTCAATAACCTATTAACTAATCCTCATAAGATAAAATAAAGATCTTCACTTTGTTCTTACAATGATTCGCAAATACTTAGTACAAGTATGGTCTGTTCCAAAAGTATTTGATGAAAGTGTAAACAAACCCTGATAAAGGGAATTAGTAACACATTCATCAGTTTTTAAAAGGTTTCAACTTAATACCTTACCACTTTTTCCAGTAATTATTGTTTATAGTTAGAATAACATTATTAAAATTGAATAATCATCGGCGAAAATTGACGTAGTAAAATTAAACTCGATTGTCAAATGAAAAAACATTTTGAAATGATTTAAAATTATAATTTCGGTTTAAAGTATTTAAATAATCAAATCAAAGCATTCACAGACCGCATTCGGAACAGTATACTTCGTTCCAAAACACAAATTGCAGACGTGGGCAACACAACCGCCCAACTAAAGTGGAATTGGGCAGGCGACATCTGCCGCATGTCGCAACCGAATTGGGCAAAAGTAGCCACTAACTGGATTCCGAATAACAGGAATCGGCGACGCAGTAGGCCCAGAAAGAGATGGCGTGACGAATTGGACGCCTATCTAAAGGATTGGCCAGATGTAGCAAGAGACAGGGAAAAAATGGAAAGACGGAAGGGAGGCCTTTGCCCTGCAGCAGGACATAACAGGCTCATAATAAATAATAATAATAAAGCATTCAACTTGAAAGTGGACCTACACGTTGGAATCCACGGGTACGTATTCTGATCCGTTTGTTTACATTTTCAAAATATACTTTTGGGACAGACTATACATAAAAACATACCGACTTTACTGTATCATTATTTGTCCCGCAAGGCAGTCGTTCACCCGTTGTACCTATACATCAAGTGATACAATTATCTCACTGTGTTTGATGTTTGTTTTAAAATACGGATACTAAAATCGAGTACGTTTACAGTATTTATTTGAACGGAAGAATGTATAACAAAGCAGTGACAGCATGCGGGCTTTAAAAATAGTGTTAGACAAACTAGGTTCTGATTGCGTTTCATACCCGTTCGTGAAGGAAAACATCGTGAGGAAACAAGCATGTCCTAGAACCAACAATTCGAAGACATGTGACATCTACCAACCCGTAGTGGGTCCGCGTGGTGGATTACGGCCCACTCCCTCTCACAGAGAGGAGGCCTGTGTCCCAGCAGTGGGAACATTATAGGCTGATTATGCATACCTGTTCTGTTTTTGGAAGATTTTTGTTGAACATAGCATAACTCCACGCTTTTATTCTACAACTAGCTGCGCCCTGGAATATCGGGATAAAAATTATCCTATGTGTTAATCCTGGTTATAAACTATCTGTGTGACGAATTTCATCGAAATTCGTAAAGCCGTTTGTGCGTGAAGAATTAACAAATATACAAACACACTCATAAACTTTCGCCTTTATAATATTAGTGTAATGTAGGCAGGGGATTTTTCTTTTTACACACGCTTTAAGCCAGTTCAATCAATCTGTCTAGCCTTTTCCCAACTACGCTGGGGTCGGCTTTCAGTCTAACTAGATGCAGCTGAATACCAGTATTTCTCATGGAGTGACTGACTGTCTGACCTCCACAACGAGGGGTACGATACCCCTTGGTAAGACTGGTTGTCAGTCTTCCGGGATTCTGATGACCCGTAACGACTGTCAAGGAGCCACGAAGGACAGCTGGGACCAACGGATTAACGTGTTTTCCGAGGCACGGAGTATAGTATGTAAAGATGGTCACCCATCCACGGACCAACTGCTGCAAGTGTAGATTAACCTGATCGATCGTCCGTGTGGCTCTTCTGAGCGACAATCCCCTACATGCTTTATAGCTGTTAAATATGTATAATGTCCGTTTTCACTAATACTAGGCAACTCCTGAATGAATTCCAAAGGGACCTAAGAGCTCTGTTGAACTGGCATAAGTCTCATGTAATGAAGGGCGAGCCTATGGCCGAAACTGAGCATAAATCCCTTCTGCCTGTTACAAACATTTATGCAATCACCATTTTTCTGCCAAGATTGGTGATTAGCGATTAATCACCACTATCATCAATGAAAGATACACGTACGCAGGTCATAATAATATAATTTCCAGTATATGCTGACCTTTCATTGTACGAAAATTCTGGACGATGCGAGGTCAGTTAAAACTGGATTTTTATAGCTATATGTCATCGTGTAAGTAATGAAACCGTATGTGAACAATACAAATTTTTTGTTTGCGTGGATTAAAATCACGTGGATATGAATCCACGTGATAATGTAACTACTAAATATAGGCTTATTAATGAAACAGCTGTTTAATAAATTAAAGCAATACTGGACCTACTTTATTTTCAACGAGGTTAGAAAGTACCATCACGGACACTGGGTGGACCACTTTTCAATCTTATTACTAAGGGCATAAAGGTGAAATACGGTCGACAGCCATTTAGTAATCATTATGAAGAATCCTTGTACTTTTTCTATTACGTTCATTGTTTATTTATTTAGTCGTCCAGTCACGAGATCACGAGAAACAAAATGACATACTTAAAAACCTTCACTTACTAAATAAAAACAAAGAAACACAATACTCACATTTCACCATCTTCAAAGCGAAGCTCAGTGGTCCATACCTCTCCAAAGATGCACTTATGAAACCAAAACACGATAAAAATAAATAAAAAATAAACATTTTCATGTTATTTTCGGTATTATAACACAGTACGCGAGAAACAGAAAATTTATAAAGTGGGTAAACGGACTGGTGCCAATGACATAAGAGCGCACTATGTGGCGTGACCTCATGGAGTAGTGTAACGAGATACCGTAAGCTAACTGCTTTTATTGTAAAGGTTCGGTTAGTCACTTTGTCTTATCTGTCGTGGTGGCAAAAACACACTGCTTTATTTTAATTGTATTTTTCCCCGTTTCCCCGTCTTGAATGGGTTGGGTTTGTCTACGTAAATTACGCTTAATTATTGTGTAGTACGCCCGTCACTACGAAAGGCTTTTAGTGACGCAGTGACATTGGTTTCGAAATGCGGATAATGTGAAGTGTCTACAAATTAGGCCCGTCTTGAATGTGTTGGGTTTGTCTACGTAAATTACTCTTTTATTATTGCGTAGTACGCCCGTCACTACGAAAGGCTTTTAGTGACGCAGTGACATTGGTTTCGAAATGCGGATAATGTGAAGTGTCTACAAATTAGGCCCGTCTTGAATGGGTTGGGTTTGTCTACGTAAATTACGCTTTTATTATTGCGTAGTACGCCCGTCACTACGAAAGGCTTTTAGTGACGCAGTGATATTGGTTTCGAAATGCGGATAATGTGATGTGTCTACAAATTAGGCCCGTCTCGAATGGGTTGGGTTTGTCTACGTAAATTACGCTTAATTATTGTGTAGTACGCCCGTCACTACGAAAGGCTTTTAGTGACGCAGTGACATAGGTTTCGAAATGTGGATAATGTGAAGTGTCTACAAATTAGGCCCGTCTTGAATGGGTTGGGTTTGTCTACGTAAATAAATTACGGTTTTATTATTGCGTAGTATGCCCGTCACTATGAAAGGCTTTTAGTGACGCAGTGACATTGGTTTCGAAATGCGGGTGATGTGAAAAATAGGCAAGAGCTGCATTCTCGGCCGAAACAAAGAAAACAAAAAAGTTAAACATAAAATTACCAGTCGACAGCGATGCAGATGATTTTTTTTTTTTTTTTTTTCGACGCTGTATTTTAGTGTGTGAATAGTTTTAGTTGAATTGGGATAATTATAATTTTCTTATTTTTATACATATATTATTGAATTACTTTATAGTTGTTATTTTCGTGGACACTCACGGTACGGCTGGTCTATAAATTCAAGCATTGGCATTTTTAGGGTTCCGTATCCAAAGGGTTAAAACGGGACTCTATTACTAAGACTCTACTGTCCGTCTGTCTGTCTGTCTGTCTCATGAACCGTGATAGCTAGACAGTTGATATTTCCACAGATGATGTATTTCTGTTGCCGGTATAACAACAAATACTAAAAACAGATTAAACTAAATATTTAAGGGGGGCTCACATACAACAAACGTGTTTTTTTTCGGCGTTTTTGCGTACGGTACCCTTCGTGTGCGAGTCCAACTCGCACTTGGCCAGTTTTTTTTTATTGAGAACAGACTAAAAATTTCTTCGCTAGTGGTCTAGAATTCTGTGCTGAGCTGATGCACTCTGTATAGTGCCTAGTGCTTCATACTTGGCACTCATAAAATAATATCACACTAATATTATAAAGGCGATAGTTTGTGTGTGTGTTTGTATGTTTGTTACTACTTCACGCACAAACGGCTGAACGGATTTGGATGAAATTGGGCACACAGATAGTTTATAACCAGAATTACCACATAGCACTTTTTATCCCGATATTCCCACGGGATCGACACTTATGTGGGTGAAACCGCGGGGCGCTGCTAGTACTGAATAAAGAACAAAATATTTATTGCCCCTATCCATGGGGTTATTACAGGCAATATTGGTTCACGATAAAACCCGGCAAAATAATAAAATCGAACACTATCCTCATTAAAATATCCTACATCAATGGTCGTCTCATTCACGAGCGAATCACAGCTATTTACGTTGAAGCGTCGACCAATCGCTGATAAGACCTTATCTGAGCTAACAAGACGTAATGTGGCGACGATATAAAATGCGAGTGAGACAAATGACCTAGACTGTGAACTACTTAAGAGCAAGTGAACGGATATTCTTGCTTGTATACGGAATCGCCGGGAATGGCCAATGCTGGACGTCTGACGTCACTAAATGGGAATGAACCTAAAGCTAGGGTTTACTAAGACTGCCACATAGCGTCCGCTATTTACCGTCGAATGACGTCACTGTAACATTATTATTATTTATTAATTAAGCAAGGCACACCGACGATATATTTACAAGGGTAGTATCAATAGGTAATCACGAGTCTTCAATTCTGTGTAAATACACCACTTATAGGCATGCACAACATTCACATTATAAGATTAACCATTCATAAAAATAATAAATTATTAGAATATTAGCAAAACATAAAATTTATACATAATATTATTTAAGATTGGATTACTTACAGAATAAAGTAAAAAATAATACATTTAGTTACATTGCACTGAAACAATACAACCATACAAAATAATAATAAAATAATTGCACATAAGGTACGAAAACTGGTAAATTAATAAAAGTGACTTGATGTGTTTCCCTAGACACCGTAAAGTTTTGACTTAGCCTGGGTTTGCCCAGATGCCATCATTCTTATGACAGACGTCACTGTGGCCGTGGCGGTACACGGTCTCCTAGGAAACTGTAGCATATGATCATGGGCCTGACCACTACTGACAGTACGATCCAAGGGGAGTTATCGTAACTAGAAAAGATAACGAACGAATTAATCCCATGGCTGGGCCATTACTGGCTCTCCCCATAACTTTCAGTGGTTGCGATCCAGGTCCTCCAGGGTTAATGTGGACCACTGGTCGTTTGTTTTGTCCAGCTTGTCCCGTCATCTTCTCCATCGTAACTTCTTTTATTTGTATTTTCTTTTCGGTTTCTGCCTACGTCTACCTATACTATACACACTGTTTCATGTCGAAAATCACCAATTTCGACATATATAGGTATATAAACTGAGACATCACAACACGTCTAATTTACCAATCTTAGGCACCTGTCCCGCCACGACGAGGAAACGACTAGCTATCAACGATTTTCACATCACATCAGGGGCCAAGAGCGGGCCCATTTAGTAATAAAAAAAAGCTACCCGAAACTGTCAAATGTTCCCAATCAACTTTGAAGCTTATTCTTTAGCGATAAAGTTGAAAATCTATTAAAGAAATATGACAGATTGTAGTAGCTTGATGTGCTGCCGTCTGTACACACACGTTTTCCTTGCCGTGAAAGCCTACGGTTTATTCGCCGTGTGTAGGTACGGTCGTCACTGGTGTTGTATGGATCACCATGGAAGTTTGTTGAAGACAGCCCGGCTCTACCGCACGGCGCTGTTGCAGTATACCATAGAACTACGTGATATCACATGATTTTTCTACGGCGCGGTTAAGGGGGACTTAAAGAAAGAAAGATTCATAGTGTGTTACGTAATTAGGGTGCCGATCTCAGTCTCAATCTGTCAAAAATACCTCTAATTCTCCCACATTTTTGACATTTGATTGTCGCTGAGATGAGGCTGCGACTAAAATTTGGAACGTTTTAAATTACGAGAATTGGCCCCCAGGTCAAGGTCAAAATGTGAGGTACCCACAGACGTGCCTTCGATTGTAGGAAGAAATCAATTCAAGCTGTAACCATCGGTAGAAAAATAAAATTTCCCGGACGCAGTACCAGGATTCCAGAAGCCAGCAGTGGTCCTTTCGTTCTGAGAACACTTGTCATATTTGAAGTACTTGTAGTTGTCACATTTGTATGCTGGGTACCAGTCTCGATGCAGCACGGACGCCGTCCATATCATCACACATATTTTGTGGCTACACTTTGATGCTAATAATGCTTTTGGGATTGACAAAGAAGAGGTATCCCCACAGGCTGGCTGTGACTTTCCACCGTTTGCGAAGAAATTAACGTCACCCAATGACTTATCAGAGCCAAATACACCAGCATTACAATGATATATTTCCACATAGTCTGCCAAACCAGACCTGATATTCTCCTCATCCGAATTTTCAGCGAAACATGGCCCAGCCGGATCCAATGCTGTTATCCTAGAAATTTTCTGACCAGTCAGTTTTATAAAATTCTCGCCAACAAGGCCCAATATTTGGCCTCCCAAACTATGGCCAATGCCGTGGATAGTTTTGGGTAAGACCCCGCCTGCATTCAGGCCGGCCAACATTTGGGCCAACTTTTTTCCAATATCTGGGACGTGTTTGACAGATCGTTCGTAGCTTGTCTTATAGCCATCCTTGTCGTGGGTGTAGGCTGAATGATCCACACTAATGAGGTAGCTGTTATCAATATATTTGAAAGTGTTTTTTATATGTTCTGTTGACTTTTTCTCAATATGTGATTTGAAACCACCAATGTATATGAAGAATTTCATATCCTTGTTGAGATTATTTATAGCCAATATTCCTTTGGCAGCCTTCTCAACAGAGAAGGATCTGGAGACACTGTTTCGGAAATCGTAGAAGTACACGTCGATCTTACTGACGTCCAGGTCCAACGTTCTTGAGAGTCGACCTGTAATGGTTAATTGAAGTCTGTCAATTAACGTTGTACTAATGAGTCACATTCGTGGCAGTCATTTGGTCATATACGTAATATGTATGTCAATCAAACATAACATTCTTAGATCAACTTCTTTATGGTCTGCGAATGTATAGTCTTTTTGAATATTATAATGCTCTTTGAAAGAGCATTCAATACGGTACATTACATTATAAGTAGAACAATAGTATATGTCATGTAAAGACGCCAGCACATCAACCTACTACAATTGTCAAATTTCTTTAATATATTAGCTATTATTTATTTAAACTTTTACAACTTACAAAACGGTACAAAGGCGGACTTAATGTCTTAGGCATTCTCTACCAGTTAACCAAGGGTAGTGAAGCGATTAACTGGCAGGTGCTTTGGTTGAGAGGAACAATGATAAAAAAAAAACTATTAAAACTAGGTACACAAATACATAAATAGGTTATATACACATACATAACATTTACTATAATATTTAAATATATAAATATACATGCAAATTCAAGGGAGAGAGATGTTGAGATGACTACGATATTTGTTTTGAAAATAACTCATGCATACCGACTGGTGGCCGTCCTGAAATCAAGAGGAAGCGCATTCCAAAGAAGAATGGGCTGAATATGAAAGGAGAAACGAACAAAGTCAGAAAGAAGTATGAGAAGGACTTAGTAGGTGATGATTGTTAGAAGAACGCAGATTCTTAGCGTGAGAAGAACATAGATATTGGAAGTGAGACACGAGATAAGAAGGAGGAGTGGGAGAGTTGAGAAGGTACATTTTGAAACTTCTCGCTACAGCTATGGTTCAAAGTCGTTTGGGAACACAGTTTCGGGTAACTTGATGTACTGGCGTCTGTACATTCTCTACTTATAATGTATGTTAAATATGAATTTAAAGTACGACATAATGAAACAAAACGAATAATCATGTCAAATCAAATCAATTGAAATGTTTGTTTTGGTAAAGGTGAGATCTGTGTTATTGTGCTCTGGTTGTAACAAGGCGTGCAAATTTATATTAAGTTTACCTACACTCTTATTATACAACGTGCTCCTACAATGTGGACATTAATTTAACAGACAGGTAGGGCTAATGGCCAGAAGTCATATAAATTATAATAACATTAAACAAAAACTGGGCAAGTGAAAGTCGGACACGAAGTCGTCCCTTCGTGTCCGACTGTTCGATTTGTTCCACAAATTCCTTAATATTATAAAACAACACTTTAGAAGCCATTCTCTCAATTTTGTCTTAAACACAATAATAATTTTAATTCATTTGTTAAGTTATTATTAAACTAAACACATTTTCTTATAGATATCTTCAAGACAGTGTGGTTGATACAGTAGGTTGGGAAACTTACCAACCCTTTTTTTGACGTGAATACATCTTTAAAATTGCTTCCATAATGGGAGGCAAGTCAAAAAAATGAAAAAAACCAATGATAACAAAATCGGGGGATATAGTTTGGTGTTGCAGCTTCATATCTATCATCTCCATCCTTAATTCAATTACATCATTGGATAGCTAAAGGATCAAATAATTCATTACGCCAAGTGAGGACTGGTGGTGGAGGGGGAATCGCCGCCATTTTGAGTACATTTTGCTGCGTATCGAGGTTTTTGTCTGGTTAAGAGTCATTATAGGACTTCACTACGTTATGTGTTTTATTTATAAATATGCAATTACGCAGATATCTTTTGTACAATGTACATACAAGGAATTAGAAGAATAAACGCATATATGAAATCAAGGTTTACAACTGTCTACTGACTAGGAACCAAGCCTTGTTGATAACCCGGATGCATCGTTTTTGAATTTTAAAAACTCTGTCGGTATTGATCGAGTTGCCCTGCATTATTGATCCATAGCTCATTACAGATGACACATTTATCATGGTAAGCCGATGGGGCAGCTTCTACAGAAACATCTTGTCTTATTTTTTTAACACAAACACAAACCTATCAAGTTTCTGACAAATTCACTTTATGTGGCTTCTCCCATTTAGATATTGCATACAATATGTTACGAAAAGCTCTAGTAAAAGGTAAAAAAATCGTATGAGATCTTAAAAAGTGCTTTCTTTTGAAAATCTCACTAATCAGTTAAAGAAAGGTCAATTATTCCGAAGCCTGTTTTACTTGAGTGTGTCGATGATCCGAAATGTTGTCGTGTCAAAAGTATAAACAAAAGAAATACCTACCTAAAAGTCTATTCAAACTTGTTTCAAATTAATATTATTTCTAGTTAAACAAATATCAACTTTATTTCAATGGAAATTATGTTGATTTCAGGGTGACTAGCACTATTGAAAAAGTTATAAAAATGTTTGCAGTTGTAGCGTAAACTGAACTTTATTGTGTAGCATTTAAAGTTATTTTTCCATAAACTCATATTTGTTTACATTTTTGGCAAATAAATCGCGAATGCAGATTAGGTAAGTAGGTTAGGTTAGGTGGTGGTTTAGGTGGGTGGGTTTTTGAAAACACTACACAGTACTACGACGATACACACTAAGGAAGAAATGCAGAGGCCTCAGGAGGTGCGGGTGCCAATGATGTCAGAGCATCATAAGCGACCACTCCTCATAGGGCTTGGCAGACACTGTGAGAACACAACAAAACGCACAGCTTTTTATTTCAAGTTTAAAATTCACAACATACTATAAAGTTGATATAGCTCATCAGTTGCGTCCATAGATATTGTGGTTGCGTCTACAAGTATCGATATACACGAAGTAAGATACGATCTTATGTAAGATCCATAATCTTAGGAAAAAGGTTAGGGGTAGGAAGACATCTTTATTTTGTAAGCTCTTTTTCTCATGAAAGTTTCATTTTATACAAAACCTAGTCCAAAACTAAAACTGCTTCCCAGAGAGAAAAGTACAGTTTTATTATTTTTATTAAATAGTTTCAGTGGACATATAGCTATTCGGGAAACACAGACAGCGGCAAGGAGTTTTAGGAACACGAATTAACATCGCTTACCATTAGAGTTGAGAGTCGAGAACTTAGAGTCGCGTCACAATACGAACTTCAAGTCGTTCGTGGTGTGTGTTCTGACACATCATCTCGAGAAGTTCCTCAAGGAAGAGTTCTGGCCGAAGGGTGTTGTGTACCGCCGGTTTCGTGGCTGGCTACATGATACCAGTCAGCGAAACACGACGCAGACACTTCGTGTGCGTTAGTTTTTAGTGTAAATTTATTGTTGTATGTATTTATAGTATTTTTAAGTTATATTAATATTGTATCAGGCCTTGATGCCTGAAATAAATGGATTAATAATTTAGACGAGATCGAGGTCAAGAGCCGGCCTATTTCGCAATTTAAAAAAACCTTATTACACAATTTATTATCGTTTGTTATTATTTTTATTAGTGTTCCAGTAAAAACAAGGATTCTGAGAAATTTTATTAGACATTTCCATAAAATCCTGTTACTCGCCTACACTACATTCTTAACGATAGATTTCCTCATATCGGATCATGGGGTAATTCATTGTCATGGTTCACCATGGTCTAATCTGAAACTTTTAGAGACAAAGAAATGAATCACGTCGTCGATTTCAAAGATGAGAAAAATAGCTTGCAAATATAAAAAAAAAAAAAAGATTCCCATTCCCACGTCCCTAACGCTGGTTTTCAACTGGACCACTGCACTCGTTTACTGACACACACACCCTTTCGCCCAATCTATCGACTATCGATACTGATCCCATCCCCCCATCCCTAAACGTAGAATGATGAGCATCACATCGTTGTGATCGCCGCGTTCCGTTGGCTTGCTTCCAAAGCGTACGAACTAAACAAGCAATGGAACAGTAACTCGTGAGAGCACGGATCTTCAGGGAACTTTTAATGAGTATCACATTACCTTCTCATTCTGTTCGATGGAGACTCAATTTTGTTGCGGTACATGATTATGATACTTTCTGGAGCTTTAGTCTCGTCTCGCACGCGCCGGGCATCGCACGTATATCGAGTCATATTTTGCGCGTACACCTACCGTGCAGGTGGGGGCCGTTATTCATAATGGCTTCCAACATTGTGAAATGTGCAAGTTGTAATGTGGTAATCAACGAGGTTTTGGCTTTTATTTGTAATAAGATTGACGTTATGAACGAGCAAAGTATTAGTCAGATTTGTGCTAGTGCTTTCGATGACACTGATATATTGGCTGCTAAGAACTTATTGTTCGACTCCATATCGACAACTAAACGTAAGAAGATTAGAAGACGACAGGGCAAAACGTTAAGGGATATCGACGACATCATCTGCGTGCTCAAGGAGACTGATCCGGAGGATATTCCTACTTTTGTAGCACGAGATCTGCATAAATTGCCGCCGGTACTATTTGACCACGTAGATGTTACCCGCTTACTAAAGGATTTGGTGACAATAAGAAGCGAAATGCAACAAATTCGTGACGAATACGTGACAGTAAAACAGTTTGAGGAACTGGAATTGGAAATTAAAGCCCTCAAAAATGCATCGATTGTTAACAATATTACCCTAAGACGGGGTGTTGGAAGAGCTAGATTATCGAGCTTTGAGTACGAGAGTGGACCCCCAGCATTGACTCCACAGCATAACATCCTACCAACGGAGGGTAGTGTAAAAACACCGTGCGGTGTTTATAACGGACGGCCGCTCGAACACAAGTCAGCTGATAGTGAGCCGAACGTCACCTGCCAGCCACCGCCGCCGACACCGTTGGTGAGTCATCCGACTCCGCCTCTAGTGCCCGATACTACGGTACACACAGCTCCCCCGAATATAAACAATCGATGTGCTATTGCAAAGAAAAGTTTTTCTGATGTGTTACATGTAGGTGAGTGGAAATCCCAGGAACAGGATGAGAAATGGACCCTTGTTCAAAGAAAAAGGCTTCAGAATCGCTTTGTGGGAAAAACTGGAAAGGCTACGGTTGGAGCTGACTCTAAGTTCAAGGCGGCAGACAGTAAGGTACCTCTTTATATTTATAATGTGTCAAAGGACGCGTCCGTGTGTGACATCATAACCTATGTTAAGAGCAACACTAACATTGACGTACGCTTAGAGAAAATGAACATGAAATCGATGAAAGAATATAATGCTTATAAGGTATTTGTCCCTAAGTCTAAACTGGATACATTTTTGACTGATGACTTTTGGCCAGAGGGAGTAATATATCGCCCTTTTGTGGAATTTAGTCGACGTACCCCCTGCGTGGAAAATCGAGATATGGCTAATTGAACACCCACACAAAGTTAATGGTTAACAAAAATACACTCATTAGCTTCAATTGTAAAAATGTCAAAAGATCCGTTGAATGCGTGAGAAAACTTTGTCGCACGGCGGATATTGTGGCACTACAGGAGACCTGGCTGCTTCCTCACGACTTGCCATTCCTGGGTGATATTGACGACGCTTTTTCATACGCGGGAAAGTCCGCTGTGGATACGTCTGAAGGAGTCCTGACTGGGAGGCCATATGGAGGAGTAGCTCTGCTGTGGAGAAAATCTGCATTCCCGTCGGTGTCTGTTATTCAGTGTCGTAGTGTACGTCTCGCGGCGATTAAGGTGAAACTTGACCATGAGCGCGCGATTATAGTGTTTTCGGTATACATGCCTACAAACAAAAGTGAAAATCTGCCATTGTTTTCGGAGTGTCTCGGTGAAATATATGCAATAATTGAAAGCAATAATGTGGAATCTGTATTTTTGCTTGGTGACTTCAACTCGCACCCTGGCGGTTTATTTGCGAAAGAATTATTAGACTTCTGTGCGGAACAATCGTGGTCGTGTGTAGATATGGAGTTGTTGCCGAATGACTCACATACGTTCGTGTGCCAGGTGAGCGGTACACAGTCGTGGCTAGACCACTGTATAATAACAAGCGCCGCGCGATCATCTATAATTAATGTGTCTGTCATATATGATACCTACTGGTCAGATCATTATCCTTTATCAGTTCAATGTAATTTTAATGTTATTTTGCCTAAACGTATTAATCTTAGTAAAGTTTGTAGTCGGGTAAAGTGGGGGGAAAGGGATCAAACTCAGATAGAAACATATTTTGATTATTGTAATTCAAATCTTAGAGAGCTAGATTTTCCATCGGAATTTGTTAATTGTGCAGATACATTATGTAATGATCAGGACCATAAGTTGATATTAAACAAAATGTACCTTGATATCGTTAGGATATTATCTAGGGGCGCGGAACTAAGTTATAGTGTACCTAAACGGAAGTGCAATACATATGTACCTGGCTGGAACAAATATGTGAGTAGTGCCCACAGGGAGGCTCGACTTTGTTTTCAGATGTGGCTATTACAGGGTAAACCTAAATCCGGACATTGTTATAATAAAATGTGTGAGTCTAGAAAATTATTTAAATCAAAATTAAAATACTGTCAAAACAATGAGGATCAGATCAGAATGGACATTATTGCAAAACATCACACTGATAAGAAATTCAATAAATTTTGGAAGTCAACAAATAAATTAAACCCAGGGTCGAGCCTTCCGGTGAGTGTAGGTGATGCTGATGAACCATGCGACATTGCTAGCCTTTTCCAGCGCCATTTCAAAGTGGAGTCACCGCTTGGGCCGGCGGCGCAGGTGCTTGGTGCTGAGTGTCAGCAGCATGGAGACGTTAGTATCAGATTTACAGCCAAGGATGTAGCTGTCATTATTAAAAAGATGGTGAGAGGTAAGTCTCCAGGACATGATGACCTTAGCATCGAGCACTTGAAGCACGCTGGTGTGCATCTCCCGAGGGTACTGGCAATGCTGTTTAGTCTGTGCATCAGCCATAATTACTTACCTGATGATCTCATGTACACGGTGGTAGTTCCGATCGTAAAAAATAAAACGGGTGATGTGTCGGATGTATCTAACTATAGGCCTATCTCGCTCGCTACTGTCATAGCCAAGGTGCTGGACAGGCTGCTTGACAGACAGCTGGAGAAGCATCTTCATATACATGACGCGCAGTTTGGCTTCACGCCTGGTTTGTCGACTGAGAGTGCTATCCTCTGTCTCAAGCAGACTGTACAGTACTACACGGCTAGAAATACTCCTGTGTACGCTTGTTACCTAGACCTCTCGAAAGCGTTCGACTTGGTAAATTATGACATGCTGTGGCACAAGCTGCACAGTGAGACACAGGTGCCGAGTGAGATAGTGTCGATATTTAGGTATTGGTACAGTCACCAGCGGAACAGTGTGAAATGGGCGGGAGTATATTCCGATGTGTACGGGTTGGATTGCGGTGTGAGGCAGGGGGGGATAACCTCGCCCCGCTTGTTCAACCTGTACATGAACCGGCTAATCGGCGGGCTCAGCAGTGCTAATGCGGGTTGCTCAATAGGCGGAGTGCCTATTAATAACATCAGCTACGCGGATGATATGGTGCTGCTGAGCCCGTCGGTTGGGGGGTTGCGGAAACTCCTGCGCATTTGTGAGACATATGCTGGAGCTCATGGGCTCAGGTACAACCCTAAAAAGAGTGAGTACATGATTTTCAAAGCTGGTACCAAATGTTTCTCTGTTATACCTCCGATCACTCTTTGTGGTGCTAGTCTGAACAGGGTTAACCATTTTAAGTACCTGGGCCACTGGGTTACCGATAACTTGTCTGACAATGAGGACATCGAGCGGGAACGTAGGGCGCTGTCGGTTCGCTGCAACATGTTGGCACGTAGGTTTGCACGATGTACTGAACAAGTAAAGGTGACCTTATTTAAAGCCTATTGTCAGTCTTTTTATACGTGCAGCCTATGGGCCAACTATGTGCAGCGAGTATACAGTGCCATGCGCGTACAGTACAACAATGCGTTTAGGGTACTGCTGGGGCTGCCTCGGTTTTGCAGCGCTTCTACGATGTTCGCGCAGGCGCAAACCGATGACTTTTTTGCTATCATTAGGAAGCGGAGCGCCTCGCTACTAAGCCGCTTCAGACGCAGCACTAACAGTATCCTGAGCGTATTGTCCGAGCGGTGGGACTCGGTGATGTTGGAGAGGTGGATGCACCTGCATGCCAGTTCGTCACCATTTATTAAATGATTAGTGTTTTCTGTGCATTTTCTTGTAATTGTCTATTTATTATTATTATTTTTAATTATTTTTTCTATGTATAAGGAATTTTAATGAATGTTTTGTTTTTAATTGATATAAATTTAATAGGTAATGTAAATGTTTAATGTATGTGATGTAAATATGTTTTGCTATTTAATTAATTCAATTTTTCAATTTAGTTTTATTTATTTAATTTATTTAGCTATAATAATATTATTGTGACATTTATTTTATTCCTTTGTTACTAACATATTTTTAAGTGTACCTACTTACTAACATAAATATGGATCTCTGTGTCTGAACTAAATAAAAATTATTATTATTATTATTATTATTTGGAGATGAAATGATTGTGTGGAAAATTATATGGCTTAGGAACTGAATTCTTAGAAGACGGCTTTTATCTATGTAAGAATAAGATTAAAAAAAAAAACATAAGAAAGAGAAGTTCGTCTTTAAAAGATCGCTCTTAGCGATAAGACCACATTGTATCAGCCTTTGTAAAATTTCTATAAGTATTTACGTCTGTAATTTATATGGTATACCTAAAAAAAATTGCCTATACTGTTCCCACTGCTGGGACACAGGCCTCTCTGTGAGAGGTAATAGGCCGCAATTCACCACGCGGGCCCAGTGCGGGTAGATGTCACATGTCTTCGAATTTTTGGTTCTAGGACATGCCGGTTTCCTCACGATGTTTTCCTTCACTGTTTTTGAGAGCAATGGTGATGAAATAAAGCACCTGTCTGGGTCCGAACCGACGACCTACAACTCATAAGTCTGGTCTGTTACGCTCTCATGGTGTACCTAGTAAAGAGTATTATATTCTAAGAAAAAAATAAGCTGTGTCTGTCGACCCCAATTAAATTAGGATCAAGGCTGGAGGATGATGATTTGAATGAGCCTTACTATTATTAGCCGAGGTGGCTCGGAAGCGGGCCGGATGATATAGTATCTGTATATTACTGATACTGTACTTACGCTTCATTTTCATTCATTCTCATCATATTTATGATTTTGTATCCTTTTATGATTTTCTTACTAAATATTATATTTCGCACTTTGGCTGTTACACAAAATATAGAACTCGAGTAGTTTCTGTGTTAGCACTCTGCGAATCACTCTTAAACGAATCTTCTCTAAAGAATTAGGTACCTGATTATAAATTATAATTTTCCATCATTTTATACAATAATATTCTTGTTATGACATTTAAGTCAAACGCGTCAATCTGATGTCTACTTATTCTTCTAATTTCCTATGCAGTCTATTCAAAGAAGGTTGCAGTAGGATTGTATTTTCTAAAAATCATTTTATATCGTTTTGGATAATCTAAATTTGGTTTTTATACTTAATTGCTCTGTCTACTAAATAACGAAATTCTAAATTATAATTATAATGTTCTTAAACGCACTCTCGGCATTAACAAGGAGGTGATATACGTCTTGGCTGACAAAACTGGCAGGTGAGACGGAGATGGCTAAAAAAAAGAAAAGTCAGAAGGAGAACGAAGGAATTCGTGGAAGGACGATTTTGAAATTACGAGAGCTAGGAAGCAAAAAAACTCTGTAAAAGAAACTAAGAAAATAAGAGGAGAGACGGTGAAGAATAACGGAGAGCCGTGAGGCGTTTTGTGTGGACTGACTGTGCCGTCAATTCGACCCGACTGACGCCTGTTCTGCCGAGCCAATTCGACGGTAACTGAGCCGTCGACTGGCGTCGACACCCGTTCTGCAGAACCACATAGGTGCGATCAACGGTCGTTCCCCGGAGCCGTCCCGTAAGCCTACTTCCTATCCACTGTGAGCGTGGAGTGCGTTGTAGGTTTATCTTTTTTTATTAAAATTTATTGAACTGTCTACTCCTTAATTATTTGTTAGGGATAAGTAGACACGACAGTTTGGCGCCCAACTTTTAGTTCTAATTAGGTCCTAGATAGGATTAAACTCCCTCTTTACTAATTTTAAATTATCCTCTCTTTAACCTCGCTATAACTTTTTAATTTCTTTAAGAAGTGATCTTACTCTTTCTATTACTTACTTGTCCTCCTTCTTATAACTAATTTACTCTCTTGAACACTGTTGTACTTTGACACAGAAATAATTAGACCCTCTGTGTCCTCCTCTTGAATTTTTAATCCTCTTATTTTGTTTTTATCTCTTCGTCCCTCTTATCTATTTGTCTCTTTTTACCTCTTTTACACTTTGACCCTCTTGAGTCCTCTTTAACACTCTTTAACCCTTTACTATATTTAATAAACCCTCTCATTTACCTCCCTTTTTAACCCTTAACCTTTTTTTTTTTTTGCTAATAGTTTATATATTAGAGGATCCTAATGGCCACCAAGCTAAATGGCACATTAAAGATTTTAAAATATAATTTATATAATTATGTAAATAAATTCATCCTTCGTATTTCACTCATGATTCATATCTTTCTTCTTTCTTTCTTCTAACTAAAGAGTTCTCTTCGGCCTATTAAAACTCTATTTAGTTTTTTTTTTTTTTTTTTTCTATTTAGATTCATTCAATTAGTTTTTAAACCATTATTGAAGATTTATTTTAATCTCTCTTTTATATCTGTTCTTAACAGATAACTCTAAGAAGTGCTTTTAGGTACAAATTACCTAATCTTCTTACTAACTCTTCAAATTAGTATAACTAATTTGTTATCAACTCTAACGTTGATTGGAGCGGCTAACAACTCCATAAAAATAAGCCCTTGTTAACTATCAACTCTAACGTTGATTGGAGCGGCTAACAACTCCATAAAAATAAGCCCTTGTTAACTATCAACTCTAACGTTGATTGGAGCGGCTAACAACTCCATAAAAATAAGCCCTTGTTAATTATCAACTCTAAAGTTCATTGGAGTTCTTTATATTTTTCATCTGATTTAATGGTTTTTGACGAGAGCGGTTAACAACTCCGAAAATAAGCCTACTGTTATTTATTTATCAGGTCGAGTTGTGATCATCGAATGTGAATCCTACCTGACCTAACTTCGTAAGATGATAGTGTGATTGAATGAAGTATGTAAGTTTTGTGAATGTTGTTTTTCTTTAACCTTACAAAATTTTTGTTCTAGACCAAAAATTTTCTCGGGGTCGTTGGGGAAATATAGTATCTGTATATTACTGATACTGTACTTACGCTTCATTTTCATTCATTCTCATCATATTTATGATTTTGTATCCTTTTATGATTTTCTTACTAAATATTATATTTCGCACTTTGGCTGTTACACAAAATATAGAACTCGAGTAGTTTCTGTGTTAGCACTCTGCGAATCACTCTTAAACGAATCTTCTCTAAAGAATTAGGTACCTGATTATAAATTATAATTTTCCATCATTTTATACAATAATATTCTTGTTATGACATTTAAGTCAAACGCGTCAATCTGATGTCTACTTATTCTTCTAATTTCCTATGCAGTCTATTCAAAGAAGGTTGCAGTAGGATTGTATTTTCTAAAAATCATTTTATATCGTTTTGGATAATCTAAATTTGGTTTTTATACTTAATTGCTCTGTCTACTAAATAACGAAATTCTAAATTATAATTATAATGTTCTTAAACGCACTCTCGGCATTAACAAGGAGGTGATATACGTCTTGGCTGACAAAACTGGCAGGTGAGACGGAGATGGCTAAAAAAAAGAAAAGTCAGAAGGAGAACGAAGGAATTCGTGGAAGGACGATTTTGAAATTACGAGAGCTAGGAAGCAAAAAAACTCTGTAAAAGAAACTAAGAAAATAAGAGGAGAGACGGTGAAGAATAACGGAGAGCCGTGAGGCGTTTTGTGTGGACTGACTGTGCCGTCAATTCGACCCGACTGACGCCTGTTCTGCCGAGCCAATTCGACGGTAACTGAGCCGTCGACTGGCGTCGACACCCGTTCTGCAGAACCACATAGGTGCGATCAACGGTCGTTCCCCGGAGCCGTCCCGTAAGCCTACTTCCTATCCACTGTGAGCGTGGAGTGCGTTGTAGGTTTATCTTTTTTTATTAAAATTTATTGAACTGTCTACTCCTTAATTATTTGTTAGGGATAAGTAGACACGACAGTTTGGCGCCCAACTTTTAGTTCTAATTAGGTCCTAGATAGGATTAAACTCCCTCTTTACTAATTTTAAATTATCCTCTCTTTAACCTCGCTATAACTTTTTAATTTCTTTAAGAAGTGATCTTACTCTTTCTATTACTTACTTGTCCTCCTTCTTATAACTAATTTACTCTCTTGAACACTGTTGTACTTTGACACAGAAATAATTAGACCCTCTGTGTCCTCCTCTTGAATTTTTAATCCTCTTATTTTGTTTTTATCTCTTCGTCCCTCTTATCTATTTGTCTCTTTTTACCTCTTTTACACTTTGACCCTCTTGAGTCCTCTTTAACACTCTTTAACCCTTTACTATATTTAATAAACCCTCTCATTTACCTCCCTTTTTAACCCTTAACCTTTTTTTTTTTTGCTAATAGTTTATATATTAGAGGATCCTAATGGCCACCAAGCTAAATGGCACATTAAAGATTTTAAAATATAATTTATATAATTATGTAAATAAATTCATCCTTCGTATTTCACTCATGATTCATATCTTTCTTCTTTCTTTCTTCTAACTAAAGAGTTCTCTTCGGCCTATTAAAACTCTATTTAGTTTTTTTTTTTTTTTTTTTCTATTTAGATTCATTCAATTAGTTTTTAAACCATTATTGAAGATTTATTTTAATCTCTCTTTTATATCTGTTCTTAACAGATAACTCTAAGAAGTGCTTTTAGGTACAAATTACCTAATCTTCTTACTAACTCTTCAAATTAGTATAACTAATTTGTTATCAACTCTAACGTTGATTGGAGCGGCTAACAACTCCATAAAAATAAGCCCTTGTTAACTATCAACTCTAACGTTGATTGGAGCGGCTAACAACTCCATAAAAATAAGCCCTTGTTAACTATCAACTCTAACGTTGATTGGAGCGGCTAACAACTCCATAAAAATAAGCCCTTGTTAATTATCAACTCTAAAGTTCATTGGAGTTCTTTATATTTTTCATCTGATTTAATGGTTTTTGACGAGAGCGGTTAACAACTCCGAAAATAAGCCTACTGTTATTTATTTATCAGGTCGAGTTGTGATCATCGAATGTGAATCCTACCTGACCTAACTTCGTAAGATGATAGTGTGATTGAATGAAGTATGTAAGTTTTGTGAATGTTGTTTTTCTTTAACCTTACAAAATTTTTGTTCTAGACCAAAAATTTTCTCGGGGTCGTTGGGGAAATATAGTATCTGTATATTACTGATACTGTACTTACGCTTCATTTTCATTCATTCTCATCATATTTATGATTTTGTATCCTTTTATGATTTTCTTACTAAATATTATATTTCGCACTTTGGCTGTTACACAAAATATAGAACTCGAGTAGTTTCTGTGTTAGCACTCTGCGAATCACTCTTAAACGAATCTTCTCTAAAGAATTAGGTACCTGATTATAAATTATAATTTTCCATCATTTTATACAATAATATTCTTGTTATGACATTTAAGTCAAACGCGTCAATCTGATGTCTACTTATTCTTCTAATTTCCTATGCAGTCTATTCAAAGAAGGTTGCAGTAGGATTGTATTTTCTAAAAATCATTTTATATCGTTTTGGATAATCTAAATTTGGTTTTTATACTTAATTGCTCTGTCTACTAAATAACGAAATTCTAAATTATAATTATAATGTTCTTAAACGCACTCTCGGCATTAACAAGGAGGTGATATACGTCTTGGCTGACAAAACTGGCAGGTGAGACGGAGATGGCTAAAAAAAAGAAAAGTCAGAAGGAGAACGAAGGAATTCGTGGAAGGACGATTTTGAAATTACGAGAGCTAGGAAGCAAAAAAACTCTGTAAAAGAAACTAAGAAAATAAGAGGAGAGACGGTGAAGAATAACGGAGAGCCGTGAGGCGTTTTGTGTGGACTGACTGTGCCGTCAATTCGACCCGACTGACGCCTGTTCTGCCGAGCCAATTCGACGGTAACTGAGCCGTCGACTGGCGTCGACACCCGTTCTGCAGAACCACATAGGTGCGATCAACGGTCGTTCCCCGGAGCCGTCCCGTAAGCCTACTTCCTATCCACTGTGAGCGTGGAGTGCGTTGTAGGTTTATCTTTTTTTATTAAAATTTATTGAACTGTCTACTCCTTAATTATTTGTTAGGGATAAGTAGACACGACAGTTTGGCGCCCAACTTTTAGTTCTAATTAGGTCCTAGATAGGATTAAACTCCCTCTTTACTAATTTTAAATTATCCTCTCTTTAACCTCGCTATAACTTTTTAATTTCTTTAAGAAGTGATCTTACTCTTTCTATTACTTACTTGTCCTCCTTCTTATAACTAATTTACTCTCTTGAACACTGTTGTACTTTGACACAGAAATAATTAGACCCTCTGTGTCCTCCTCTTGAATTTTTAATCCTCTTATTTTGTTTTTATCTCTTCGTCCCTCTTATCTATTTGTCTCTTTTTACCTCTTTTACACTTTGACCCTCTTGAGTCCTCTTTAACACTCTTTAACCCTTTACTATATTTAATAAACCCTCTCATTTACCTCCCTTTTTAACCCTTAACCTTTTTTTTTTTTGCTAATAGTTTATATATTAGAGGATCCTAATGGCCACCAAGCTAAATGGCACATTAAAGATTTTAAAATATAATTTATATAATTATGTAAATAAATTCATCCTTCGTATTTCACTCATGATTCATATCTTTCTTCTTTCTTTCTTCTAACTAAAGAGTTCTCTTCGGCCTATTAAAACTCTATTTAGTTTTTTTTTTTTTTTTTTTCTATTTAGATTCATTCAATTAGTTTTTAAACCATTATTGAAGATTTATTTTAATCTCTCTTTTATATCTGTTCTTAACAGATAACTCTAAGAAGTGCTTTTAGGTACAAATTACCTAATCTTCTTACTAACTCTTCAAATTAGTATAACTAATTTGTTATCAACTCTAACGTTGATTGGAGCGGCTAACAACTCCATAAAAATAAGCCCTTGTTAACTATCAACTCTAACGTTGATTGGAGCGGCTAACAACTCCATAAAAATAAGCCCTTGTTAACTATCAACTCTAACGTTGATTGGAGCGGCTAACAACTCCATAAAAATAAGCCCTTGTTAATTATCAACTCTAAAGTTCATTGGAGTTCTTTATATTTTTCATCTGATTTAATGGTTTTTGACGAGAGCGGTTAACAACTCCGAAAATAAGCCTACTGTTATTTATTTATCAGGTCGAGTTGTGATCATCGAATGTGAATCCTACCTGACCTAACTTCGTAAGATGATAGTGTGATTGAATGAAGTATGTAAGTTTTGTGAATGTTGTTTTTCTTTAACCTTACAAAATTTTTGTTCTAGACCAAAAATTTTCTCGGGGTCGTTGGGGAAATATAGTATCTGTATATTACTGATACTGTACTTACGCTTCATTTTCATTCATTCTCATCATATTTATGATTTTGTATCCTTTTATGATTTTCTTACTAAATATTATATTTCGCACTTTGGCTGTTACACAAAATATAGAACTCGAGTAGTTTCTGTGTTAGCACTCTGCGAATCACTCTTAAACGAATCTTCTCTAAAGAATTAGGTACCTGATTATAAATTATAATTTTCCATCATTTTATACAATAATATTCTTGTTATGACATTTAAGTCAAACGCGTCAATCTGATGTCTACTTATTCTTCTAATTTCCTATGCAGTCTATTCAAAGAAGGTTGCAGTAGGATTGTATTTTCTAAAAATCATTTTATATCGTTTTGGATAATCTAAATTTGGTTTTTATACTTAATTGCTCTGTCTACTAAATAACGAAATTCTAAATTATAATTATAATGTTCTTAAACGCACTCTCGGCATTAACAAGGAGGTGATATACGTCTTGGCTGACAAAACTGGCAGGTGAGACGGAGATGGCTAAAAAAAAGAAAAGTCAGAAGGAGAACGAAGGAATTCGTGGAAGGACGATTTTGAAATTACGAGAGCTAGGAAGCAAAAAAACTCTGTAAAAGAAACTAAGAAAATAAGAGGAGAGACGGTGAAGAATAACGGAGAGCCGTGAGGCGTTTTGTGTGGACTGACTGTGCCGTCAATTCGACCCGACTGACGCCTGTTCTGCCGAGCCAATTCGACGGTAACTGAGCCGTCGACTGGCGTCGACACCCGTTCTGCAGAACCACATAGGTGCGATCAACGGTCGTTCCCCGGAGCCGTCCCGTAAGCCTACTTCCTATCCACTGTGAGCGTGGAGTGCGTAGTTGTAGGTTTATCTTTTTTTATTAAAATTTATTGAACTGTCTACTCCTTAATTATTTGTTAGGGATAAGTAGACACGACAATGAGGGAGAGAGCCTCCCATCCCAGCCGCCGTGGGAGACGCTCCGAGCGTCGGGAGCCACGGGACGACTCCCGGCCACCGTAGGCGCGGGCCTGCTGGCGGAGAGTAATGGGTAGCTCACCGTCCGATCAGGACCATTCCCGTGCCGGACGGCGCATACGTGTTCCACGCGCACCTCAAAGAGATGTCAGCATCGAGGAGGGCCCCCATAGGGCCGAAGCCTGCCGGGTCAGCGGGATTGTCCGAAAGGGTTACCGCTGGCCCGGAACATAAAGGGCTAAGGAAGGAAAACGGATGGGTTAGTTAGTCAGTAAGAATCTGATAATCCCTTCCGCTCCACCCAGAGCGGGAAGGGTCATTTGATGATATCCCATCCGGAAAAAAAAAAAACGTAGCTCGGAAGTGGATCTAATATAAAGCTTGTCATTACCCGTCTGCTTTTCATTGGTTGAGTCTTCGTTTTATGCAAAAATGTCCATTCATTTCAGACGAAAGACGTCCACTGCTGGACATAGGCCTCCCCCAAGCACCTCCACTTCGATCGGTTCTGTCCTTCTTGCATCCAGCGGATTCTTGCGGCCTGATACATAAAAAAATAAAATGAATTCAATTTTGAATTCTAAATTGCTTCACCACCCTAGGCTTAAAAGTCTTTTGCAGTCATAAAAAGACAACAGACAACATCTGAGCGGCAATTCTCGTAATTTTAAGAACGTTCACAGTCTGATCTCAGTCTCAATCTGTAAAAAATACCTCTAATTTCCCTACAATTTTGACAAGATGAGATGAGATTGCGACTAGATTTTGAACGTTTTTAATTACGGGAAGTGGCCTTCTGATCTATTTGTCCATGTGTCAGTTAGATAGCTTCAACTTTAGAGAAGTTAAAATTTTCCAGTAATTGTTGTCCAGTTGTACAGCAACTACGAGATCGACTTTAAGTACTTCTTACCATACATCATCATCATAATTTCAGCCGAAAGACGTCCACTGCTACACATAGGCCTCCCCCAAGCACTTCCACTACGACCGGAAAACCAACCGAGGGGAACCGAGGGTACCCGACATACCCCGAACAATTGCCAAACTTAAGTGGCAGTGGGCAGGGCACATTGCTCGCAGAACAGATGGCCGATGGGGCCGAAAGGTTCTGGAGTGGCGACCGCGTAGCGGAAGACGTAGCGCTGGAAGGCCTCCCACAAGGTGGACCGACGACCTTGTGAAGGGCGCAGGAACCCGTTGGATGCGAGAAGCACAGAACCGGATTTTTACCATTATAACCCATCATTTACTCTTAGAATACAAGGAAAACACAACAGTACTACAGTATGGCAGCTCAGTAGTACAGCATTATTTATGGTAGGTAGGTTAATAAATAAACATTGTATTAATAAGTCAGAGGTGATAACTGTTCTAGTCGTTGTAAATCACGAGCGTGGGTTTGTGACTTTTACGATATTGATATAAGGTTTAAATTGCAATGATTGATGTGTACTTGGAAATGCAACAACTGCACAGCCTAGGAGCTCTGTTACATAAGAATCTGATTATTAATTTTGTTCACTTACCTAGTACTGACGTTAGTTGTTGAATAATTTAATATGAAGAAGTAGACATAGTTGTATGTGGGAATACTAGTTTGTACAGTCAACAAAAGAGATAAGTATGCAGGATCGTCGGATATAGTTGAATTTTAGTAAGAAACCGATGGATGTTGTCGACTGAAATTTAATTTGATAATTTAGCTATTTGTTTTCTATTAATAAAATGAAATTTTGATGTATAATTAGTATGGTTTTTATTGTAAAAATAAAGTTTTTAGAGGTATCTTCATGATTTTTTTCTATCATATCAAATTAGTTGTTTTATGTTTTCAACACACTATCTACCAAATCAGAAAAATATATGATATTCTTCAGGATATACTGAAGAATATCATATATTTTTCTGATTTTGTTTGCTGTAGTCGATCATATACTTTTATTCTTTCTAAAACTTGCGTTTTTTGTGTTTAGGTCCTGTAAGCCCCTTAAGAAAAGAACAAAAAACCATGCAGCAATCCACCATACTCTTCAAAAACTCAATAAGTACAGGGAGGGTTGAAAATATCAGGATATTGTCGCTCGCCTTTGTCTCAGTCTGTTTGCTCGGCGCCGCAATATAACAGCGTTTGTAGTCGATGCTATTGCCATAGTGAACTAATATCGGCTGTATATACGTACAGGATGTGGGCTAGCAAGCCTACGTAGGATTCAATTATTTTGACGGTGGAATCCTCGTTGGAATATTTAGTTAGTCTAGGGTTTATAGAGGTTTTATATAATATTGAGGGGCCCGTGGCTAAATAATAACAGCCGCACAGGTCGATCGAGCAGATTAAGCTACGTTTGCGGCGGTTGGTCTGTGGATGGGTGACCATCTTTACATACCGTGACCCCTTCGTGCCTCGGAAAGCACGTTAAGCCGTTGGTCCCGGCTGTCATTCGTGGATCTTTGACAGTTATTACGGGTAGTCAGAAGCCCGAAAGTCTGTCAACCAGTCTTACCAAGGGGTATCGTATTACCCAGCAACTGGGTTGTGGAGGTCAGATAGCCAGTCGCTCCATGTAAAATACTGGTATTCAGCTGCATCCGGTTTGACTGGAAGCCGACCCCAACATAGTTGGGAAAAGGCTAGGCAGATGATGTTAAGTATAATTTATTTTGCGTCAATATACTGTTTATAATATTGCATAATTTAGCTGTATGCTGTCCCTATTTAATTAAATAAAATAAAATATGAAGTTCGATTTTAAATTGTGAAGAAATTACATACAGGGTCAAATTAAGTTAGCTAGCGAAACTCCACACATGAAATGAGACACGTTTACAATGCCCATCATTTCTGTCGAGTTTCGGTAGCTAATTTAATTCGGCCTTGTTTATGTTTAAACACATTAATGTACTTAACGTTTTATTTTTCGCGGTTCCGTTCCAAAAACATGCTAAAAATAGCTAGATTTAGGAGAGTCCCTCAGGCGCTAAAAAGTGCTGTACAAGCTAAGGATTTCGTAAGTTACTCAACTGTCTTAAAAACTTGATGAAACCTAAACCTTTATGCGTATTTTCGTTTCCATAATTCTAAAGTTGTCTCTAAGGCTAAGTAGACAGTGTTTCAAAAAGTTTTAAGAAAAATTCCGTGCTTAGTAGGTACTAAAAGAATATGGAGAAAGTTTGAAATCCCAAGAGTGTATTTTATAACATTTTTTTTTCTTTTTTTTGTTAACAAGAATTATCTAAGATTTGGTACTTACCTCTTTGGAGCGTAATGAGAATGAAATATTTCGATGATTTTTCTTTTATAGGGATTTCTGCCTATTAAAAGGCTGGGACTTGAAACGTTACTCAAAATAACGTCACGCGTAGTTCCAGTACCGATAATAATTGGTACCGTTCCATCAAGATCGTAAGAAAATTAATTCCTTGGCTTTATCGATACTGACAAACGGAACGAAATCTTAAACTGTTCACTAACAATAATAATATGATCAATATATCGTTATAAGTGTAACGATATAATAACGTTATTCATTTCGATACTCAACTTTGCCAGCTTCATGACATAAAAGATGACGAAAAAGACGAAAAGTATGAAGAATAACGTTACAAATGAATGTGTAACGTTTCACCTGTAACGTTATTACAAACAGATAAGCTTAATGTTACTGATACCTATAACGTTACTTATTATTGTTCTACGAAAATGAAATTCTATAACATTTTTCTTTGTAACGTTATTGATATTTTTAGGTTTTACATTAGTGGTAACGGAACGAAATCCCTTTCCTTTTTGGTCCCTGCTACAAGGTGCCTACCTCATGCTTGATAATTATAATATCTAAACCTAATGAACCTGTTTAACAGGATAAACAATGCAGAATACCTTGTATAACTGCTCTGTATATCGATCTTTAGAACGAATATTGACATAGTTCCGTTTCGGATGTTTTATTTTGTGCAGGTGAGCTGTCTACAGAGTCGCGTGACACAGAGGCAACATATTTTTTCGACGAATAAATCAGTACCCTAATTGCGCAAAACACTGACAATTACAACCTGAGTAATTTTTAGGGATATTGCTAATCCATTGCTCCATATGTTCGAAAAATTTGTCTGCTGAACAACGTAAATATCGCAATGAATGTTGTTGAACTCTCAAAATGAAAGCTGTTGCTACTGATAGTGTGTTACGCAATTACCCCGCAGATACTGTATCAAGCGAATATTATTTAAATAGTCCCTACTGTAATTAGAAAACATTGTAAAAGCCAATTATTTTTAAAAAGAGAAATCGTGGAGTTTCTTGCCGGTTCTTCTCCATAAGAAACGACCAATTGGAACCGTGCACCTAGCTTCTGACGTTAGGGATAGCGAAAAAATAGCTAAAGTGACGAATGGTCATCGCATCCTTCATATGTGCCCATGTAGGTTTATGTGAAATAAAATATTTTGATTTTGAGTAGGTAGGAATGTTTACTGGCTAGCTTTGTTTCTTCCAATGCTGGATATGATCTGTTCCCTTTTGTGCCATGCTTCAGCAGTTGCAGGGTATTTTTATTCAGTCAAATAAAAAAGCAATTAAAAAAATTAAATCGGCTTCAAAAAGAAATTAATTCAAAATTTAACTTTAATTTCGGAAGTCGGTGTCTAGGGATCTGTATTTTAGTTTTAGTTTTTTTGCCACAAACTTCCGCGATTAAAGTTAGTTACCTAGTTGTTCAGTGGTTTAGACGTGAAAAGGTAACATACAGACAGACAGACAGTTACTTTCGAATTTATAATATTAGTATGGATTAACATTCAATTAAGTCTTTAATACCCTCTGGTTTTAACTACTCTGTGTATTTCCCACTGTCGCAATGTGTCGAGGCTTCGACAACTCGTCACGGTCGCCATTTTGGATCGGGGACGAGGGTTTGCACCGGCCAATATAGATGGCGCTATTGTGCACCCGCTTTAACTACATGCACTTTGTTCTCGTCCGGGCGTTGCGATTCCGCTGACGTGTGATGTGTTGCTACCAACATCCATTATTACTTGACCTGTACTCAAACTTCGAACACTTGTCGCCACAGGCCACTTTGAACTGGACGCTTCATGTCACTGAACTACTTTTTCAGTGCGATCGTTAACTATCTAATTTGTAGAGACACAAGGTAGGTTTTTGATTGAATTATGAACGTTTAATTTTGTAGAGCTATTATTTCGTGACTATTGAGAATGAGCTGTCGATGGTGACGTATTGTAGGCTTTTCACTGTTCAATTGCAATTTGATAGCGGGAATCGGAGAGAGATTTTAGTTCGATTTTAGCGGGTTCTCTAATAATGGCAACGTATTTGATTGTGGTCTATTGTATTCGACGTTTAGAGGAGTAATTAATGTTTGAGCAATAATTTTTTATTTAGACCTATGTTTTGCTTTGCTTAAATGTTACAATGATCTTTTGGGATATAGCGCTGTACGTTACCGTACATGAGACATCGAGTTTTAGAAATGATTCGGCTTTGAATGACGTATTTTTAGGGTTCCGTATCTCTAAAGGAAAAACGAACCCTTATAAGATCACTTCGTTGTCCGTCTGTCTGTCAAGACCCTTTTTCTCAGGAACGCGTGGAGTTATCAAGTTGAAATTAATATAAAATACTCAGGGCTGCAATCCCTAATTATACTTCTAAATCAACGCAATCAAAAGATACGGGCGTTTATGTTCTGTTTATGCCATATGTATATTTTGACACTCGCGAGGGAATCAAAACCTATAGGGTACTTCCCGTTGACCTAGAATCAAGAAATTTGGCAAGAAGCAATGTCATGTAGCACAAGTAAAGGAAAAAATCCGAAATCCGTAAATTCATCACCTACTTTAAAAAAAAAAAAAAATTAAAACTATTTACACACCCACAATTTTGTACGGAACCCTCGGTGCGAGAGTTCGACTCGCACTTGACCGGTTTTTTTACTTTGATACCGGAGTTTGACAATCTCTTTATAAAGCTTGATATTTTTTATTACTCCCGGTTACTGGTGCAGTAGGTTGTACGTCTGTGGTACCAGAACCAGCATAAGCTTGCCTCTATTTCTGCTGAAACTCCATTCTACACTAGGTCAGATCCAGGTTAAAAAATTATACGTGAAAAAAAAGAATTTACAAAATTTTAAGACCCTTTTAAACCCTTTCCACAATATCGTTTTCATCTCGAAGGTGGGTAACGTCTTTAGAGGGTAGAAATTAATTTACCAAGTACACTGAACACTTTTTAGAGATGTTGTTTTTAGCTGAGAGTTGTTTGGGTGTGGTGGCAATGGTCGGTGGTGAAATGGTACTGACCTTATTGGTGATTAAAACAAATATGTTTTAGTTTTAATTAACAACATCAACCGATACTGTAGAGGGCGCTGCAAATATACCATAGTAGGTATATTCGCAGCGCCCTCTACAGTATCGGTTGATGTTTTTAAACATGCAGTGATAGTAAACTGCACGACTGCACGCTGTACACGTTATAAAACCAAAATGTCAATAATATGTTAGTAATGACGCATTTTAATCAATCTGCTAACAGTGGCACCCCGCCTCACGCTCTTGCTTCACGAACCTTTCTGAGTAAACGATAATTTTCTTTCTTTTTATTACTATTTGCTTTTAGGCACAATTTTATAGTCCGCTGGGAGCGCAATTATGCCCCAAACCTTATGGCAAGCATCTCTTTAAGTAGTCAAATCAAATTCTCTTCTGTGTACCATTGGATTTGATGTGGTAATGCTTTTTGCTTAGTTGTATGGTTATGGTAATTTGGGGTAAAGGGTAAGTAAATAGTGGGAAGGGGTAAGTTTTTAGTTTGGCAATTATCTCTTTAAGTAGTCAAATCAAATTCTCTTCTGTGTACCATTGGATTTGATGTGGGAATGCTTTTTGCTTAGTTGTATGGTTATGGTAATTTGGGGTAAAGGGTAAGTAAATAGTGGGAAGGGGTAAGTTTTTAGTTTGGCAATTATCTCTTTATGTAGTCAAATCAAATTCTCTTCTATGTACCATTGGATTTGATGTGGGAATGCTTTTTGCTTAATTGTATGGTTATGGTAATTTGGGGTAAAGGGTAAGTAAATAGTGGGAAGGGGTAAGTTTTTAGTTTGGCAATTATCTCTTTAAGTAGTCAAATCAAATTCTCTTCTGTGTACCATTGGATTTGATGTGGGAATGCTTTTTGCTTAGTTGTATGGTTAGGGTAATTTGGGGTAAAGGGGAAGTAAATAGTGGGAAGAGGTAAATTTTTAGTTTATGCTGGGGTAAATTGGCTCGCTGAAATAGCTTGAAACCGGTGACGCGGTGCATTGCATTAATTTCTTATTAAAACCGATTTTGGATGTATTTACAATAAATTATGATTGGTCAGTCAGTACTTGCGTATTTACTGAACGTGTTTTTTTCTTCGAGGAACACATTATGTAAAACTAGCTGCACCCCGCGGTTTATCCCGCGAAAATGTCGATCCCGTGGGAGTATCGGGATAAAAAGTAGCCTATATGTTAATCCAGGGTGTCAGCTACCTCCATACCAAATTCTATCAAAATTAATCCAGCCATTTGCCCCCCCACACACACACACTCACAAACTTTCGCCTTTATAATTTTAGTGTGATCATTCAGCTCAGCCATTTTGTCCAAAGCCAGGATACAAATAAAACTAAAAATAGCAACAAATCAGTCATCAACCATTATAATTAAGTAGCTCTTGCACTCTGCTTACCCCCGAGGAGGATTACCGTGGTGACTTCCCTCCGTCTTCTAATTTCCTTTGACTTAATTACCTTTATTGAGTGAATTAATTTTAATAAATCATGATTAATTAAAATGGATTTCTAAGTTAAGGTGAGAGCACACTTGGAATTGGGGCACTTTAATGTATAAGAAATTATAATGTAGCCTTATTACTATATATGTCTTTTGTGCCATGCTTTCTTGGACAATGCTACATATAATTAGTTGTCAAAAAAACTTACAAACTTGTCGGGTTATCGCCTGTTACATGTAGTTTTTATTAAATCTCAAATCGTTTATTGCAATCCATAATGTACAATTACAGGTGGTAAATAAAAAAATAATAGAAACAATTATGGACCCTGCCGGGCGTAGTAAATTTTTAAATAGGTAAGTAGAGAGAGGAAGAGCGCTTTATTAATTTTCCTTGCTACTAAGTTAGAATTATTTTATATCTTATTATTACTTATGTATTTATATTTCCATTCATTCACTTATTCTGTTAATATTTTATATGCAGGTCTATCTATTTATTTAATTATATTTAATATTGCTTATTTCTTTACTCGCTTATAAATTGTTCATAATTATTGATGTAATATAAATATTAAGTATTACAGTATAATTTATTGTTGTTATTTTACTTATTAAAATATATCTGTTATTCATAGTGATATATTATTATTATTGAATTTATCCGTTAGATATTCTTGTACTGTGTAATAACTTTTTTAAATTAAGTATTGCTTTAGTTTATTAAATAGGCCCCAGTGGGGTAATTGCGTAACACACTAACAGCAGCAATGGCTTTCATTTTGACAGTTCAACAAAATTCATTGCGTTATTTAGGTTTTTGAGCAGACAAATCTATCGAACATATGAAGCAATGGATTAATGGATCTTTCAAAATCATTCAGATTGCGATTTACAGTGTGTCGCGGAATTAGGGTGATGGTCTTACTTACATATATATACATATAATCAGCCTATACTGTTCCCACTGTTGGGACACAGGCCTCCTCTCGGTGAGAGGGAGTGGGCCTTAATCCACCACGCGGGCCCAGTGCGGATTGGCAGATGTCACATGTCTTCGATTTTTTTGTTCTAGAACATGCCGGTTTCCTCACGATGTTTTCCTTCACCGTTTTGAGAGCAGTGGTGATGAAATAATTTACACAAAGTAGAGCGCCTGTCTGGGTTCGAACCTACGACCTACAACTCGTAAGTTGCGGCCGTTACCACTTGGCCACCACTGCTCTATACCGCTGGTCTTACTTAATAATATGTTATTTAATATGCATAGTCTATTGAAGATCATTTATTATGATATCTTATGTAGCAAACTAAGATATCATACCAAATAATCTTCTACATACAATGTAGGTCATTGTCACAGTCACATGCCAAAACATACTTATAATATCAAACATTTCTATTGTTTTGCCAAGTAACATAAACTCTCTATTCATTAAATCAAGACTATGCTCTTCAATTTTGAAAATAAAATGATTTGTAGGTATAGTCTTAATTACTTCACCACTTTCAAAATAATTCCCATAAAATGGAAACTTGACTATAGTTGATAGTTTTCACCTGTCACATAGACAATATCCCTTTGTTTTATGAAGTGCAAGTGATATAAAAAAAAAATAGTGGTTTTTAAAGGGCTATGGAGCGAGTCAGTCGTTACGGGTAGTCAGAAGCCCGAAAATCTGGCAACCAGTCTTACCAAGGGGTATCGTATTACCCAGTAACTGGGTTGTGGAGGTCAGATAGGCAGTCGCTCCATGTAAAATACTGGTATTCAGCTGCTTCCGGTTAGACTGGAAGCCTGGAAAAGGCTAGGCAGATGATGATGATGGAGCGAGTCACACTTGGCATAACCCTATCAGACCAATTGCGTAACACCGAAATGCGTCACCAGTCGAAAGTCTACGTCGTCGGGGACAGAGCGAGTAGAGTTGAGCAGGTTATCTAGCTAGACGAAGAGATGGCCGATGGAGTAAAGCTGTGACCGAATGGTGGCTAAGGTTCGGCCAATGAACCCAGGGCCGTCCAAAAAGCGCGCTGGGTTGACGATATCGTCAAAGTCGCGGGAAACACCTGGATGAGAGACGCACAGAACAGGGAAGTGTGGCAGACGAAAGGGGAGGTCTATACCCAGCAGTAGGTGATTCCGGGCTGAAATGATGATGGTGATGAAGTGAAATTTGGCCTTAAGATGGAACTAGTTGCGAGCTGGAACTCAATGGTGGGCATGACCAAAAAGCACGCTGTCTCACCTAGCATCGTGTCCGATAGAGATAGTACCAGTGATGAGCAGTTAGACACTAGTCAACACGTACAACGTTTAGTTCGTACGCACACAAACACCGTTCCTACCAAAAACGCGCGTAAAAAAATACGAAAAGTCCTTTGGAAAATCGAGTTTTATTAAAAAACCGGGTTTTTCCCTAAATCAATCAAAAATAAAGTTTATTAAAAAACTTCGATAATTGAGCTTTGTCGATACCGACTTTGTTTTGCAGATTTTATACTTCTTTTATTACTTATTTACGCCCAAAGTTACTTAAAATTAGCAAGAAAAACGAATCTTTGTTGGCTCATAACTTTTTAATGGCTTTTTATTTTACTATTCTGTTTCCGTACAGACACAATAAATTAGTAATAAGAAAAAACGATATCATGTTTAAATAACTTTGGATATACAATGTCAAACAGTGGAGAGTCAAACCCTCCCGAAATTTGTATGGAAAAAATATCGACTAGGAATGACTAGGTCGACTATTCATTGATCACCTTAAAAGACAAGCAGGAAAAAAAGAAGTATTAAACTCACTTATCCAACGTGGAATTTTAAAATGCGATACGTCTCTTCAGCATTTTGATGTCCCCAATTCAAAATCTGAAGTACCAGACACGATCCCCCACGAAATTCTCCTACACACAGTGTGCCCTCAGCTTAACAGTCGAGAGGTCAGGCTAAGAGTCCAATTATAAAAGTTTTGGAACGACCCTAATTAGAGCCTCTTTCCCTAAAACCGGTCTCACGTGTACTTAGACCCGTAATTACGGCCAGTATATATCCGGACCCTGTACAGATCAAACATTGTTTTCGGTGGTCAAATAGTTAGAACTTTAAGAGTAGGTATTGTCGCTTTAATTGGCCGACGTATGCGAGGTGAAAAGGCTGTGGACAGGATTTTTTTTGTTCCTTTAGCAGGCTAAAGGAAGTCTTTGCCCATATTCTTCCACCTTTATTTGTGCTGTGCCTTTTCCGTCCAATTGGTTAGAAACGAGTCCAAGTCGTCACGCCAGCGTTTCTTGGGCCTGCCTCGGTGACGACGCCCGTCTTCAGGCACCCACTGTGTGACGACTTTGGCCCATCTGTCTGGATGCATCCTATAGGCGTGATGCGCCCAGTCCCGCTTCAGCAACATCGGCGATACTAGTCTTGGAGCGTTTTGTGGTGTTGCGAATGTGGTTGGTGAGTTTAATTTTCAAGATGCTACGCTCCATCGCTCTTTGGCAAACCTCGAGTTTGGACTTCTGAGCCTAAGTCAAAGACCAAGTCTAAGCGCCATAGGTTAGGATAGACAGCATACACATGTCGACGAGCTTGCGCTTTAGTGAAAGAAGGTCGCCCTTCATTAGCGCCTTCATGGACCAGTAGCGTGAAGAGGATATTGAGTACTAATTTTATAAACATTTGTATGTATTAGGTACAAGGCTCTGGTAACTTCGTGGCGTTTGGGAGATTTATACAGGGTTATTAGTATAACATTAACAACCTCAAGAGGTCATTGTACTCATTTCTATGAACGAAAAAAAAAATCAGCTGTTCCCTACATTTATGTTCGTAAAACTCGTCAAAATAACAGCTGATTTTTTTTTTCGCGATTTCAGTTTTGTTCCCATAGTAAAAGTTGTTCATAATGATGAGTACAATGACCTCTTAGGAGGTTGTTAATATTTTACCAATAACCCTGTAGATGGTCCTAGTCATCAGTACTTTAGACTAAGTCTAAAAATAGCTACTCTCTCATGAGAGCTACTTTATAGTACGCATAGCCTACAATGTGTTCTGATCGTATACAGGGTTATTTGAAATTGGCTAGCTAAACTCCACAGACGCGATGGGCATCGATATCTAAACATGGTAAAACACATTTTTTTGTGGGGTCGTCGTAGGCATTTGAAATATCAGTTAAAAAAATCAGTTTTTTTTTTTGTGTAAACTTTAAAGAAAAAACAAAACAAACAAACAAAACAAAACAGTTTGTTTCAACTTCTTCTTCTTCGTACTTCAAGTAACAACACTGATCTGCCAAAAAGTTCTTTTTATCGTATTTAGATACCTATACCCATCGCGTCTACGGAGTTTAAAATAATAATAATCTCTTTATTTCAGAATAAAATTCCTTAATTACAAGATGTTTGTAACATAAAAACTATAAGCTCCTGCTTACACACATTCACTGCATGTTTGTAACCTTTGTAACCACAATTCTTCATAAAGTACCTACTCGTACATCCGCTAATCCTCGTAAAACGGCACTAAAGCTAGAATATTATTAAAGTAGAAGATATTATTTAGTTAAATGCGTCTCAGGAGCACTTTAGGCGCTTCCATTATGTCAGCGGAGTCGTTACCAATAGACATTACCAATATTTACAGGAGCATGTAGCTGACTTAAGTACCAGATGAAAGGACAATTCAGTTTGTTGGCAATGACACTCAGGAGACTGTTGTTACTGGCACGCACCCTGTGCAACAAGGCTCACTTGCCCCTGATTGCAGCGAAGCTGTCAATCCGGGCGTCCACGAACATTCCTGAAGTACTACAGAAGCGTGGCAGCCCCAACAGCATCCAGAAAGCATTATTGTACTGGACTCGAAGAGCATTAACGGCCTTTAGAGTGAAGTCACTGAGTGAAGTGAGTGACTGCCAACTATTTTACAAGTGTAGCTTTTGGTCTAGCTTCCAAAGGCTACACTTGTAAAATACTTGACAGTAAGCTTTGAATAAAGTTGTTTTAACTGAACCTGTGCAGCGTGAGAACCTTTGGATCAACATATAGTAATAGCAACAACAACATAGATAACAACGTAATTATAGTTTAGCTAGTCAATTTAATTTAACCCTGAATATCAATTTAACAATTCATTTATTATCTGTTATCACTTACTTACTGTAAGAATGTTTCATAATATTTGAAATAAAGGAAAAAGGCGCATTCAAAGTAACCTTTCATTTATAGTGTTCAATTCTGCTTTAAATTATGTCAATGAGGAAGAGTAGCTTTAAGTAAATTAATTCACTGTTGCCAAAATAAAGTATTTATTGCCTGTCCGTGTTTAATTAGTTCCGTTTTTAATTAAGTAATTGAAAAGTCATGAATATCAATTTGTTTTTGTTTTTCAGACTTGTGGCAGTGGGCAGGGCACATTGCTCGTAGAACAGGGCCGATGGAGCCGAAAGGTTCTGGAGTGGCGACCGCGTAGCGGAAGACGTAGTGTTGGAATGCCTTCCACAAGGTGGGCCGACGACCTTGTGAAGGCCGCAGGAACCCGCTGGATACGGGAAGCACAGAACCAATCGAAGTCGAGGTGCTTGGGGGAGGCCTATGTCCAGCAGTGGACGTCTTTCGGCTGAAATCATGATGATGATGATGTTTTAATTTAATGTATTCTGTTGCTTTTTTATGAATCCTCACATCGAAGTCCCAGCAGTCCAGCTGTATTTTGTCGATGCATGGGAGTTCCAGTGCCATAGGCATCTTCTGAGCACGCTCGTTACATCATAGACCTCATCCATCGGTTTCCATCAGGCGTGATCGAGGTCACGAGCAGGCCTATTCAGCAATAAAAAAAATAACATTGTCACTGTATGCCTACGATTTCATTTAATGGCGAGAGGAAGTTCGAGTTTTATTGAATTCCTGATTCTCAAATTATTCCGTATTTCTACTTTTATTGAGCCAGGAAAAGAGTCGTTTACTTTTGAGGTTGAGTGAATGAGCATTTCAGAAATCTTAATATGTTTTTGAGAGTCTGTTAGATCGATTCCAATATAGTACACGTTTAATTGTCGTCAAACTTCACAGTACTTACTATAAACTTTAGCTCAATATTTTTTTTAAATACGGTCGTGACCAAATAATAACAGCCGCACGGGTCGATCGATTAGGTTAAGCTACGCTTGCCGCGGTTGGTCTGTGGATGGGTGACCACCTTGATATACCGAGACCCTTCCGTGCCTCGGAAAGCACGTGAAGCCGTTGGTTCCGGCTGTCATTCGAGAATCTTTGACAGTCGTTACGGGTAGTCAGCCCGAAAGTCTGACAACCAGTCAAAGGGGTATCGTATTACCCAGTAACTGGGTTGTGGAGGTCAAAGAGGCAGTCGTCCATGTAAAACACTGGTATTCAGCTGCATTCGGTTAGACTGGAAGCCGACCACAACATAGTCGGAAAGAGGTTAAGCAGATGATGACACAGCGACTCCTGGGGGCCTAAAAAGGCCACTTTGGCAGAATCATAAACGTATTTTGCTTTTTTTCGTTGCAAGAGATTGGGATTGGATTTGGATTGGTATTTAAGCACAGACAAAAAAAAAAATAACTGAAAAATCCTTCACCAATGAGATTTGATACGATTAACTTAACAGTTAACTGTCTATTATGATTTGATGAATTCCTTTTATGATTCTGCAAAAGTGGCCTTTTTAGGCCCCCTGGTCTGTACAAAAATAAAAATAAAATAGTCCTCCCCATCTCGGCTAGCTAGCTAGAGATTAGCCTTCGGTGCAGGAGATATTAAATAGTGCACAATTGTATGCACAGACTCAGCGCACTTTCTCTTCCCTCACTCTTGTAGCCCGACGCCAGTACGGGGGTCCCGAAAAGAGATGAGGCGCAGGTACAACGGCTTAACGTGCTTTTCGAGGTAATACGGGGGTACCCCCATTTTCAAACGCCGGGCTGCTACTAAGAAATTCCTAATGGAAGAACGAATAGCACTTTGCTCGAGCTGAGACGCGCTTCCGACCACGTGACCAACGGGGCAGTTAAATAATACTGCTAATTATGAAAATTCGGTGATTAGGGAAAAAACCACCATCTATAGCAACAAACAGTTTCAGCGGGGTAATCGCGTAACATACATACAATGACACATGACAATGACTTTTGACAGTTCAACAACATTCATTGCGTTATTGAGCAGACGAATTGTTCAATCCTATAAAGCAATCAATTATAGTCGGACTTTTAATTAGCTGCAGTAAAATGACAGCATTATGTGTTACTTAAATGACTGAGAAATTGGCGTCTTTTGTTTTTTCGCGGCTATCAACTAAAACTTGTTTTTCTAGTACCTACAGAATAGTGTAACAAACAAAACTTATTTGACATGCATATCTCTAAACTCAGTCCGAAATGAGTTAATAAGAAGTGTCATTTTACTGCAGCTAGTTTTTTGTTATTACTATAGAGTAACATCCTTCTAAATCCTTCGTAGTAAAACTAGTTTTTCTTGTGATTCTGTCTGTTCTTTTGCTTTTTGCCTGTTCCGGCGAGTGTCCGGTTTTGTGAAAGGTTTCGTGGAAATTATAGCTGGGGATAGTACGTCATATTGCGTGTGTTTGATGAAATTTGTCCTGGAAAGGTTTTGCCTAACCTTATCTGGTGTAGGTATTCTATAAAGTCCTGCCTTTATTTTGCTGGCCTCTCCTTGGTGCAGCTGAACTGACTGATTGTGCTGGGTTTTTGTTTTCCCCACACAAAATAATACACCAGCTCCCATGTAATCTTTCGACCACCCTTGGTTGACTTGTAGAAAATTTTTAAGGCAATAAGTCCGCCTTTGTACAGACGCCAGCACATCAAACTACTACAACCTGTAATTTTTTTTAAATAGATTTTCAACTTTATTGCTACAGCATAAGGTTCAAGGTTGATTGGGAAAATTTGACAGTTTCGAGTACCTTATGTTGCATAACTTTAATCCATTCTAAAATTATAAAGTCTAAAGTAACACTGTCTGTCCGTCTGTATGTTACGTTTTCACGCCTAAACCAGTGAATGGATTTCGATAAAATTTGGCAGAGAGATAGATTGCATCCCGGGGAAGGACATAGCATAGTTTTTATCGACATACCTCGCGGGCGAAGCCGCGGACGGAAGCTAGTAAATAAATGAATACTTGATTCTGGTTTGACTATAGAATTATTTCCTACTAGCTTTTGCCCACGGCTCCGCCCGCGTGGAGGCCGGAAATTATCCCACGGAAACGTATTACCCGGATAAAAAGTATCCTATGTGTTATTCCAGTTTAATAAACTATCTGTGTGCCAAATTTCATCCAAATCCTATTAAAAGCATTACTAAAGATTGAAATACTATCGTGAATTCATGCAAGCCTGGTACTTTTTGTTAGAATACTGCTCAGAAAGTCGGGTCATATTTCAATCATGATTCGGAAGACACGTAGCGCCGTCTAGCGTCTTAACGCAATTGTGACCGTCGAAAGTTATTGTCGTTTTCCTCGGGAACAGTATTTTTTTCTGGAAGAAAGGTACCCTATGTCCTTTTCTATACCCCTGAAAACGTATAAGCAAAATTTCACGATGATCGGTTCCGTGGATTAGGCGTGAAAAGGTAACAAACTTACTTTCGCATTTTTTTTATTACTAGCTGACCCGACAGACGTCCTGTTTTTGATTCGAAAGACACGTGGCGCCATCTATTATCATAATAACGTCATTGTAGTTTTCTCGGCAACAGCACTTTTTTTCGGGATGAAAGGTACACCTGACAACGTTTATGCAAAATTTCAGGATGATCGGTTCAGCGAGAAAAGGTAACAAAAAAACCTACTTTCGCATTTATAATATTAGTTAGGATAGGTTATTTCACTGTATACTTAACATTAGGACAGTCACTAACTAGGAAAACACTAACCACTTCCAGTAATTGTGATCTGTTGATTCTATAAGCTGTTTTTTTTCCAAAGAGAATACTGTTAACCGTTTTTTTATCCAAATATGTTGCTGTCACTTTTATCAGAAGATAATTTTATTATGTAGGTATATTATTAACATTGTACCCGAACCCTATATCCTTTATCATTAACTAAACTTTCCATCATCATCATCAGCTGCCTAGCTTTTTCCCAACTATGTTGGGGTCGGCTTCCAGTCTAACCGGATGCAGCTGAATACCAGTATTTTACATGGAGCGACTGCCTATCTGACCTCCACAACCCAGTCACTGGGTAATACGATACCCCTTGATAAGACTGGTTGTCAGACTTTCGGGCTTCTGACGACCCGTAACGACAGTCAAAGACCCATGAATGACAGCAGGGACCAACAGCTTAACGTGCTTTCCGAGGCACGGAGGGGTCTTGGTATGTAAAGATGGCCACCCATCCACGGACCAACCGCGGCAAGTGTAGCTTAACCTGATCGATCGACCCGTGCGGCTGTTATTTCTTAGCTACAAGCCTCTCACTAACTTATAAAATACCCCATATTCTAAATATAAAAATACCCCGTGAAGGTGACCCTCCAAACTTTCCCGAGGTTCAAATCAATGTGAAGGACCAACATGTCCCGTTCGAGTTCCACTTTGTGTTTAATCCCCTCACTATATGTTTATCTTGCTCCTCCAACTTCCCTTCTTTCTCTTCATTATTTATTTATCAGAGTTTTGGGTCACGCTTCCAAAACTTTACGAACATAATTATCCTTATATTTGTATTTCAAAGAAACTTGGGCCAAACTACTAAGTAAAATGGATTAGTTGGAATCCATTGTTTGAACGGTATTCGTGTGGAAGGAACCTTTGGGTTGGTCCCTCATCAATTAATAAATCAAAAAAGCTAATTCAGGAACTGAAAGGGTCGGTGATTTGTCAAGCTTTCCGAAAAGGCGATGTTTTTGTTGACTGTACGTTCGGGGAATGGAGCCTAGAGTCCTTATCCTCATTAAGTGCTTAAATAAAGGGTTATTTTATATCTAAACACGTAAAAATAAAAAATAATAAAAATTTGATGTTTTTTTGCAGGTCAACCACCTCTGATATCGATACCCATACCGTCTGAGAAGTTTCCAAAAAAAAAAAACGGACTATACTGATGTTTCAAGTGACTTATTTATATACAGGGCTATTGGTAAAACATTAACAACCTCTTAAAAGGTCATTGTACTCATCATTATGAACAACTTTTACTATGGGACCAAACCTGAAATCGCGAAAAAAAGTCAGCTGTTCCCTACATTTGAGTTATACGAACATAAATGTAGGGAACATCTGATTTTTTTAGTAATTAATTTATTTTATTTAGCATGTTTAGATATCGATACCCATCTTATGATCGGAGTTTAGCTAGCCAATTTAACCTTTTAAACGCTCGGCTAAATATCAAGCATAAAATGCAACATGAGCGGTTGAAAGGTTAAAATAACCCTGTATAGGAGACGCAGAGGTGAATTTTTAAATTTTACGAAGACAACACAATAGAACTCGATAATAACATCGGAACAATATTCCATCAGAGAGCATTGTTTCCAGTAGATATTCTTGAAAGCTTAAAACCCATACTACACACAAACCTACTTACCTATTTTACAAAATGTTCAGTAGATATTACATAAATAATTCAGTCCGCATCTGATGCAAACTACAAAAAAACTTATTACACCCGAAAATTCAGCTGCAATAAAACACGAAAAGCACCAAAAAGGAAAGCATCTGAATTATTTTAATTCAAATTTTCATATCTTTACCACACAAAGCGGCTGGAGTATCCGTTGGCGCGAAAAATTCATCAGCCCCGAAAATTTAAGCGCCACATTTTAAACCAAGGAACTATATACAATTTTCGCTTTCGGAGCAATTTTCGTGACTGTCTCTGGAAGCGCCGCAATTTAAAATAACAGGGCAGCAACGTGGACCATTAGTTAGAGTACTCCACTTCAGTCTACCTGCATAAATGTTAGAAGCGGTAATTATGTAAACATCTGTCGAGATGGACTGAATTAAGTGTTCCTGTGTTCATTTAAATTCAATTGTTTAGACGTGAGAATTACGTTTTTGATTGTCTCTGTGATTATAATTCTCCCTTTGTAATTGTTCGTGTGTGTCGTAAGAGACAGCTTCTGATATAACTTTTAAACTTCATCCCTCTCAACCTTCCCCAGCCCTCCCTTTTACACTTACCTTTTTTTTTGTGGATGGGAAATCATCAAATCAAATCCCGCTCTGGGTGGAGCGGAAGGGAGTGTCAGACTCTTACTGACTAAAACCCACCTGTGTTCCTTCCTTAGCCCTTTATGTTCCGGGCCAGCGGTAACCCTTTCGGACAATCCCACTGACCCGGCAGGCTTCCTTGATGCTGACATCTCTTTGAGGCGCGCGTGGAACACGTATGCGCCGCGCGCCGTCCGGCACGGGCCTGGTCCTGATCGGACGGTGAGCTACTTTTACACTTACCTGCTAATTGAAACTGAAAGCTGCTGGTAAAAGTTACTAATATCGTTGAAATTGACACGTGCTTTGGGATGGTCAAGTTATCTTATTAGGGGCATCACTTTATCTGACGTCCCACGTCATAAGATATATGATTTCACAATAATACTTAATTCATTTTCCCTCTTCAGATTGATTGTTCACATAAAGCTCACAATGTGTAAGTACAGACAGCGACAAAGATATAGTTGTAAGAGCAAGTTTCTCGTTTATTATCGGTTCAAATGCTGAAATGCAATACACTTTACTGTCAAAAATCTATTGCTCATTATAGAAAATCAATTTCAAATTTTGTTAAGGCCCGCTTCTACACTCAAAAATCACTCTGTTTCTGTTAATCGTTTGAATATCATAGAGACAGAATGGTTTTTTACGCATTTAGTCACTTGTGGTGCAAGCGGGCCTAAGTGGTTACTTATTTTTGCCCTTGACTGTACCTACTAGCAACACAAACAATATAATATTTTACCAAATACACCCACTAGATTCTCTCTATTCCTTAGTACGGGCAGTTGAACACCCTTTTGGCTTTGTGCCCATAGGCGGTTGTCAAGGCCAGCGGTCAGTATTCTGTCCAATAAAAAATATAAAGAAAATATACTTTGAAGATAACATCAATAGGAATATTTGGTTCTTATGTAATGCTGGATTAAGTCATGGGCAGTGCTCTATTTTTTTTTCCCACTCTGCTGCCAATATTTTACCTTTATTTTCTGGCACAGGCTTTCTTTCAGGTGGGTATATAATTATATTAACAACATCTTACGAGGTCTCAAAACATGATATATTTTGCTGAAAGGTGGCTTTAAACTTACACAAATTGATGGGTTTAGGAACTTGAATGTTTCAAAATACTGTCAATCCCAGTGTTTCATACATAATCAGCCTATAACGTTCCCACTGCTGGGACACAGGCCTCCTCTCTGTGAGAGGGAGTGGGCCGTAATCCACCACGCGGGCCCAGTGCGGGTTGGTATATGTCACATGTCTTAGAATTTTTGGTTCTAGGACATGCCGGTTTCCTCACGATGTTTTACTTCACCGTTTTGAGAGCAGTGGTGATGAAATAATTTACACAAAGTAAAGCGCCTGTCTGGGTTCGAACCTACGGTCTATATCTAGTAAATCGCGGACGTTAGGCTGGGCCACCATTACTCCTTTTTTGTAAGCACGTGCTTTTGTGTCAGTAAATCATTTTTTATCTTACTTTTAATGATATCTTTATCATATTACACGCTGAGAAAAATCGGACATTTTCCACACGTATTTGCCTAACAAGATTAACAAAATCTTTTGTGACAGTCCCAAATTACCAGAACCTAATCAAGCACTTTTGAAAATGTATAGCACACTCAACCCCAGCTTTGCGAAAATCTCTTGAAAATACGACCACCGACCACAAGCTAGATTCAACAAAATCCCTAAACAAAGCGAGTCGAAACAAAAGAATGAAATCCCGGGTATAGAATCAAAATGGCGGCTATAGAACATTTCGTTCACTAGTCGGTTGCCGTAATCCTATTACGGGTAATGCGATTACACTACTTAAGTATATTTTCATCGGTACGCACTAGTAGCGGGCAAGGTGAGGTCGTGGATTTTAGAAAAAGGTGAGATGTGATATTATTAGAAATAAGAAGGAAATATATAATCACATTAATATTAGGCGAAAGTTTGTGAGTGTGTGTGTATATGTTTGTTACTTCTTTACGCTCAAACGGCTGGACCAATTTTGATAAAATTTTGTATGGAGTTAGCTGACACCCTGGTTAAAGGCTACTTTTTATCCCGATATTCCCACGGGATTTTATTTTATATTATTTTGGAAACTTACAGCTAACAGTGTTCTTAAACAATATGCATCTGAAGGGCACTAATAAACAAATCGACACAACACAAGTTTCCACTAATAAACAAATCGACACTTCTGCGGGTGAAACCGCGGGGCGCAGCTTGTCAACGATAAAGATTGGTCCTTTTTACCGTGCCTTTAGGTAGTACATAATGTAGAGATTTGGCCGAGATACTGTGGCAGACTTACGGCTGAACCCAATTACCTTTTTATCATCAGTTTTGGCATACTGGAGGTAGAAAAACCTATCTATCTCTGGTTTTAACGGCCCAATAATCTGTATCAGTAGCGATCTGTATGGTTACATTATACTGGTAGTTATGATTATACTGGCTAGTCTATCAGTAGCGACTCTTTTTCTTCTTTAACTGAAAATGGTTATTGGATTCGGCCATTAAAGGACAAAAAACTATAATTATGTAGATAGGTACTTACAGCCTCAATTTCAACCTTGGAACTTATGTGTACTTAAGTGAAATATCTTGAGATCGGCTGCCAAATTGAACTAACCAGTCCACGTAAAACTGGCGAATTTTACGAATTAATTTGAACTGAAATCAAAAGGTTTTTGTCCAACAACATCTAATCCTTTCAAACATTTACTTTTATATTTTCCCGTTCAATTTTAAGAGAATTGCAGCCATAAGTGCTCGTAGCATATATCCGTTGTTTCTCTAATCTGGGATTAAGGCCGATCCCCCTTGGGGTTAAAGTCAAACACTGCGGTCAGATAACGACAGTTTGCGAATACACAAAATTTTCGACTTCCAACCTTTGTCAGGCCAGCTAGGATTATTATAATTAACGAGGTTTCATGAAAACCAGTTAAGGTACAATTCCGAAGGCTACGGCAGACTGCAGACTGCAGTGACACTACTGGTTTACATAGAAACCACTTTCTGCTTTTCCGTAGATCGCGATAGTGCCGCCTGCTGCTGCGGTCTGATGGCGACTGCAGACGGCATACCAATAGTGCTGTCAGTGGCTGTCACTAACTACTAAAGTACTAACAAATACTACTAATAATAATACTAATTTAACAAATGAATTTCGCGAAGGTTGCTAAGAGAAGTACCGCTACCATCGTAGATGTGATGTCGCGTTCTTTTTTCTTTACTTTGATCTGTACTTTTTGTTTACTTTTTAATAATTTTTTTTATTAGCCTGTACTGTCCTACTGCTGGGCAAAGGCCTCCAGTCCTTCCAGGAATTTCTTTCCTTTGTTTACTTATGTTCTACGAATACAAACATATGAATTTGGATCCTGCTTTTACTGTCACGGTAATATCGCAGCCGTCGCCTATTTTAACTAGCATTTCATTAATGCACGTGGAATTTTGAGCCAGTGTATTCAATTTCTTTGGAGCGTTATTTCGGAATATTGTTAAATGTGATTTATTTGTACTGAAAAATTTATTTGAATATTTGTGTGATATTTATAGGGTATTGTGATGCTGTGCGAAAAAAGAATAACAATTGAAGGGTTGGTCTGTGCCTCTGTAAAATTAGGAAGACAACAAATTATGATTACAATGTGCCTTTTGCCTTTAAACGTCAAATTGAAATTACAAGATAACATTTGAATAAAAGAAAACATTTTTATATTTCAGCATTAAAACGTAATCTTGGTAAGAAGTCTGTGTAGATAAAAGCAAAACATGCACGGTGATATAATTAACTTTAAAATAACGCCCCAATTTAAAAAAAAAACAAACACAAATAATAATAAAACAATGTATTAACAAAAAAAGTAGATTAATAAAAAAAAATGACCAACAGTCGTCACAAGATTTGAGAATCAACCAACAATCTTAGCAAGATTTGAGAAATCTGGCCACGTGTCCTCCGTCTCATTGGCTGAAGTAAACTTTTTGGTCTCAACCTTCATGTCGTTTATCATAGATAAAGGACTGACGACATGCTTTTCCTCTGGTTTAACAACCTCGCCGCGGTTGATCTTCTGATACTTAAGTATTAGCTCCAAGACTTCATGTTGCATTTTGAGTTTAGTTTCTGCTGTTAAGTTCTTCATTGCATTGCCTATGTACTGTCCGAATATGAAGTCTTCGCTCACCTGTCTCGTCAGGAACTCTCTGCCGAGTTGTATGAAGACGTCTTTGACAATGTTGGTAGCGGTTATGTTCGATACGTTGTGGGTGGCAGGTTTGGGAGGATGCTTCCAGTGCACTTTGTCGTATTTCGGTCGGATTGGAGGAGGACCAATGGCGACGGAGACCACTTCGTCATTGTCAATGTCGTCTTCCTCTAGAGGTGTCAGGTGACCTGATGGCTGGAATGAAATTTTACATGTTAGACCTGAAGTGGAAGTGCTTGGGGGAGGCCTATGTCCAGCAGTGGACGTCTTTCGGCTGAAATGATGTTAGACCTAAAGAAAGAAAAGTCCAAACAATCCAATCCAAAAAAAAAATACTGAATAAATGTCTATCCAATTCGAAGACATGTGACATCCACCAACAAGAACTGGGCGAACCCACGAACAGGACGTCACTTTTAGCAGTCGAGTTTGTGACGACTAAACCAAACAGGCAGGCAACTACAACATCAATACAAAATAAATCAAAATGAATTGTCTGTTTGTACAAATAAATAAAATTGAAGTGTCTGTTTGTGATGTCGGAATAACAGCTTTTTACTAAATGCTTACGAAAGTATATACCATACTTATAAAAATAAAAATGATTTTTGTCTGTCTTTTTGCTCTGGATAATCTCCGAAACAGCCGGACCAATTTTGATGGAATTTGGTATGGTAATACTTTGAACTCTGGGAAGTATGTCGATAAAATGTAATAACCTTCTTATTACATTTTATCGACATACTTCGTGGGCGAAGCCGCGGTGGAAGCTAGTATGAAATTCATCATCATAATTAAGGGGCTTACAAGACCTAAACGCAAGTTTTAGAAACACTAAAAGTATAATTATGATCGACTACAGTAAACAAAATCAGAAAAATATATGATATTCTTCAGGATATATGTTAGGTAGATAGTGGTGTATTGAAAACATGATACAACTAATTTGATACGATAGAAAAAAATCATGAAGATACCTCTAAAAACTTTCTTTTTAAAATAAAAACGTAGTAATATAAATACAATCATTTAGATTTTTTGTCAGATTATTCCACAAGCAACATACTAAAACACTAGTGTTTTAATGTTTAAGTCCAAACAATAGATTATTTTGTAATTAAATAATTGCTTCATATTTTGCAATTTACCAGGGTTGTGTCATTGCGCTTCTCTTTCTTTTCTATGCAGTCCGACAGTGACCGCGCTTTAGGTCATGTAAGCCCCTTAACTACATCAGTACCTATACCTTTTTCCTGAACTCCCTAGCCCGTGCAGTGGTGACCCTTTTCTTGGCGTCCGGGTCTGGTAACATATGTCTTTTGGTGTGGTAGTGGACCGTTTTGCGTGGGACTCGATCGATGGCACGGGTGTCTCTTCTCTCTTCTCGTGAAGACCATGCTGACTGTAAAGAAATATAGGACTTAGTACAGCCAAGTCTTTTACGTCTTCGTTAGTTTTCAAATTATTTCCTTTCAAGTCAAGAGACTTAGTATCTTTTGAAGCTACGGCTCTGAGCAGACTACCTATTGCATAGAAAACTATATAACATAGCATACACCCAATGTCGGGTTGACATCAACCTTTTTAATGGCCTGGCCATTTTATGAAACAGAAATCTTTTTTTAGGGACCGTCTGTCTGTCACAGCTGGATATATCAAGAACTACCAATGCTATCAACTTGAAATTTGGAACAGTTTTAGATGACGTTTGCCCAACTGTTTTGCAAATAAGAAAGATATAAAAATATATGTGTATTTTTTGCAACAGGGACTGAACGGGGGGTCTGAAAAATTCGAAGTGGTAGCCCCACTTCGAATTTTTCAGACCCCCCTAAGGCATGTGGGGTATCATATGAAAGAGCGCAGTTTGCAAATTCTCAAACAGTTTTTCGGCGAGGCTACAAAATACATTAGTAATTTGAAATAGCTTTTTTTATTCGATGTCACCATTAAGAGGAAAATCAATCTTAATCGTTTCTAAACAAAGCCAAAATGCAAACTCGCAAAAACTACAAACACAAAACCAGCTACAACGGAATGAAATGAAACATTTAATCTACTCACTATAAAAACAGGCGATAGCACTAAAAACAATAAAATCTTTCCGTCCATTTGTACCGGCCACTAATCTTTGACTGTCTCAAGACTACTTTGTGGGGATAACAACAACTTTGTTTATTTACAAAATAAGAGTGTTTCCAGTGACACATGACAATGACTGGACCATCTAAGTAAACATGACTGCTGTGGAAATTCTTTTCTGAACAATCAGCTTAAGGAAGTGCGTATCTAATGAGTGTCTTGTGCATGTCAGTGTTGATTTTATGAGGTTGGTAAGGTGTCAATCAAAAATTCGAAGACACCAACCCGAACTGGGCCAGTGTGGTGGATTATGGCACACTCCCTGTCCCAACAGTGGCAACATTATGAAAATTACTAGGTCCAAATAGGTTCTCCAATAGGTCCAATAGGTTCTCCAATTCTCCAAATAGGTCCAAAAAACTGAAATCGCGAAAAAAAAATCAGCTGTTCCCTACATTTTGACGAGTTTTACGAACATAAATGTAGGGAACAGCTGATTTTTTTTTCGCGATTTCAGGTTTGTCGATTTGTGGTCCCATAGTAAAAGTTGTTCTTAATGATGAGTACAATGACCTCTTAAGAGGTTGTTAATGTTTTACCAATAACCCTGTATAAGCAAAATACATAGGTACACTCAAAAAACATAACCCTCCTTTTGGCGCAGTCGGGTAAAAATGTGACACATAGTCGTTTATCTTAGAATGGTTTAGAAGAAAATTCAACATTCTACCAAGTTTTTATCATTTCAGGGTATCCTGATATAGTACGAAACGAAACGAAACGAAAATCTTCTCGAACCAGCCAACTTATGTTAAAGTTTCATCTGTTCAAGTAAGAAACGTGATTGCTCCGCGAATCTTCTACAAAACATCTGTTTAAAATGTAAAACCGTAAAACGTTAATGGAATTTATACGGAACCCATAAAACTTTTAAGTGGGATCGTTTGTATTCTCACCAAATCGTAACGAGGCCAGGTAAGGTGGCCTCTGGGTGTTGATCAGTTTACCCCTTTTGTGGTCTTAATATCGTAGAAAAAGAGGGGCAGGGGAGGTCAAGATATGCTGGTCTCATCATATGTTGCCACACGTAGACGAAGTTCCACAAGTCGAAAACAGCCTCCTTTTGCAATTTAATTAGATCCAAGCTGTAATTGAAAATATGTTCAACCATCAAATACGCAAACAAATGGTTTGAACACGCGTAGGTAGCGTCAGACAAAAAGGTTTATAAGGGTTCTGAAATTAATTAAATATTATATTGTCGTTTTGTAATTCGTTCTTTATTGCGTTAGATTGAGTTGTCTTAATAACATCTCGAAATGGATTGTTATGAATAATTATGGGATTCAATTATTAATAGGTCTACCAATAATAATAGCTGCACAATTTCACTTTCAATCACAACTTGAATAATATTGAAGGATATTGCTAATCATTTGTTTCAGATGTTCGAGAAATGTGTCTGCTTTACAACGTAGATAACGCAATGAATATTAGTGAGCTGTCAATATGAAAGCCATTGCTAAAGTACTTACTGTTAGTTTGTTACGCAATTACCTCGCTCGTTTCCACATTTACACAATTACCTCGCTCGTTTCCACATTTACACAATTACCTCGCTCGTTTCCACATTTACACAATTACCTCGCTCGTTTCCACATTTACACAATTACCTCGCTCGTTTCCACATTTACACAATTACCTCGCTCGTTTCCACATTTACACAATTACCTCGCTCGTTTCCACATTTACGTCGCTCGTTTCCACATTTACACAATTACCTCGCTCGTTTCCACATTTACATTAACATTTCAAGTAGGTTTTTATTTAAACTTTGTCTTATTATTTAAACACACACCCATCAACAAAATTTGACATATAAATTATTTTCATATATAAAAAAAAAATTAACCCTTCCTATGCCGTGAATCTACGCGAAACACAATGGTTGTTTAATTGTTTCTGTAATTACGGCATTCAACCAGTTAAAATATCATCATAATCAGCCTATAATGTTCCCACTGCTGGGACACAGGCCTCCTCTCGGTGAGAGGGAATGGGCCGTAATCCACCACGCGGGCCCAGTGCGGATTGGCAATTAAAATATAATTTATAAAAACATGTAATTAAAGGATTAAAAACACGACACCTCTTGTTCTGCAAACCATACTTACGGCTTATGGCGTCACGTAGATATCGTAAGCAAATTCAACATGTAACTTAAGTGAAAACTTATGCGTGTGAGTAACTAAGTAAGCGCTTACAAGAGTGATATTAATTTCATTCATTCTAATTGTGCTCTCGCTGAAGATTTTCGCTTTTCATGCAAAGTTTGGTAACATGACGTAGGTATACACGTACTTTGTCATTTCATTAGAGCATTTGAGCAAAGGTACTTTGTTAATTGTTGATGTTTTTGCTATTTTCTTGCGTTGATTATGACTTATCATTATTACATACATATACGTACATAATTAGCCTATAATATTCCCACTGCTGGGACACGGGCCTCCTCTCTGTGAGAGGGAGTGGGCCGTAATCCACCACGCAGGCCCAGTGCGGGTTGCCACATTTCTTCGAATTTTTGGTTCTAGGACATGCCGGTTTCCTCACGATGATTTCCTTCACCGTTTTGAGAGCAGTGCTGATGATATAATTTACACAAAGTAAAGCGCCTGTCTGGGTTCGAACCTACGACCTACAACTCGTAAGTCACGTCACCACTTGGCCACCACTGCTCTATCATTATTAAGCTATAGAGAAAAGCTGTCAAAAATTTCGCTGTTTTGTTTAATTTGTTAATATTTCTGAATGAACGATATTGATCATTTTGTAGGTCACAAACATAAAGTATTATCTATGTAAAGTTGTAATCATGAATATCGTAACAATTGTGAATAGTAATTTTAACTTTCCAAATGCGTTTACGCCTGAAACTGATGCGCTAAGGTAGTCCCGTAAATTCAAACTTTCTTAATTTTTTTGCAAATTTGCAAAAAAACGTTAGACAATTTGAATGTCGCGGGCTACCCTTCGCTTTTGCAATTCATTTAAATTTTAGTGCATTTCAGAGTGACATGATTTAATTAAATATTTTCAAATCAAAACAACGAAATATTTGCCAGCTATTTGTGAGGTTGCCAACTTTCAGAATGGACCGTCTTACCTGTTTCTTAGCTGACATTTGAATCTAAATATAGATTTAAATTAATTGTCAGCACAAGAAAGCACAGTTGTTACGCTTCACCGCAATTTAAAACCTAAATAGAGAACAATGACAAAAGCACACGATGAAGTCTAAGACAATAAAAGGCGAAATGCAGTCTCAAATGAAAAGCCTTAGAAATACTCCTTCATTACTTTCCACACAGCTCGAGAACTCGAGAATTTGAGAGCATTCTCGAGAGCGCAAAAACTGAAGCTCGAGCCACGGCTTGAAGTTTTACAGGCTAAATAAACAACGGTACAGAACTGGAAAATGTGAACTGTGCAGAAATACATTCCGAGGAATGTTTTGAACTGCGTTACATGCTTTTAAGATCTTGTGCCTAGAGTCTATCAAATTCAGGATATATATCAGGGTATATGGTCTATTTCAAAAGAATCCGATGAAAGTGTAACATTACGTTATAGATTTGAGCATTACATTGGTTACGGAAGAGACCCGAGCATTACAGTGCGCAACTTGATTATAGAATGGTTGAATCTTTGTAAAATATCCAAGCCGCCTGCATTTCATCGGTTTTGAAATAATTCATGGCATCAATATTTTTTTCGTAAATAGTAAATAACAGTGTCGAATTAATATTGCTGCGCTCAGCACAACGACCGCTTCGTCTGACATTTTGGAATCAACTAAATGCTCAAATTCGAATTCAATGTTAAATTACAGGCGAACGCTCCAGGTGATGAGCATTTTAACTTTTATATTTTCACTGATCATTCACTCCGTTCCAATATCGAATTTACCAGGTAATTAAAAAACGCGGGAATTGCGCTTTTGTCACTATAAATTGACAGCTAGGTCAGTCATGGACGCTGCTTGCAGGGTTGGGATTCGATATGCGATCTTCTTCTCGAACAGATGAGGCCAGTTTTGTCCAAGCAAAGGGAACATTAAAGGCTAAAAACTGTAGGCGTCAAAATTACACATCGAGCTCTAGAAAGAGACTGACACAGGTACGAGTAACAGAGCCTACTTGACCGAACATTTTCTACTAGACGTGCAATATTTACGGGCATGTAAAAAAAAACATCTGAAGGCCTTATTTATAATATACATCCTACCTTATCTGAAGGCCTTATTTATAATATACATCCTACCTTATCTGAAGGCCTTATTTATAATATACAGGGTGAAATTGAATACATGCGACAAACTGAAATGGGAGATTGTACTCATCATTATGAACAACTTTTACTAAGGGACCAAATGCTGCAATCGCGAAAAAAAAAATCAGCTGTTCCCTACATTTTATGTTCGCCTATCTCGTCAAAATGTAGGGAACAGCAGATTTTTTTTTCGCGATTTCAAGTTTGGTCCCATAGTAAAGGTGGTTCATAATGATGAGTACAATGACCTCTTAAGAGGTTGTTAATGTTTTACTAATAACCCTGTCTACGAGTGGGGCAAGACCAAAAAACCTTTCAAACATTCATCATAAACTGAATCTTCTAAAACTTCTCGTCTGTGTAACACCCAAACATGTTCGGCCTCCGATATAGCGTATCAATATTACATGATAATTATGTCTAGACTTCAAATAGGCTCTGTGGTCTGATTGATTGTTTAAAGTTGATTTAGGTTAGCTCCAGTTACTCGGTATTCGTATTGTAAGTGATATGTTTGTGGATTAAAAATTTTCGGGTCTAGTCAATAGTTATACATTTCAGTTTTCAAAAAAAAAAAACTGACAATCTGTCTTACCAAGGGGTATCGTATTACCCAGTAACTGGGTTGTGGAGGTCAGATAGACAGTCGCTTCATGTAAAATACTGATATTCAGCTGCATCCGGTTAGACTGGAAGCCGACCCCAACATGGTTGGGAAAAGGCTAGGCAGATGATGATGATGATGGGTATTTTAAACAATTTTGAGTAGAAGTACGTCAACTCATTGGTAACAAAACCACTTTGCCCGGAGAAACTGAACTTGTGAGGTCCTGCTCACAAGTTCAGCTGTAGCGCTTAGACACAAGACCAACAAGGCAGTTAAGAGCCTATACTACCTCAGCTAAAATTCACTCTTTATCTCGCTCGCACGATACTGCTCGCGGACTGTGTGAAAGCGAGACAGAGTGCGGTGCTGGGCGGAAGGCAGCGCCAATAGTTTAGGTATTTGCTTTTTACGGTGAAAATAAAGGTAATTCAAAAAAACTAGCTAACATAAGACCTGCTTTATAGTTAGTTCAGTTAGTGTGCAAAGTTTCATGATCTAATTTGAAGTATTTTTTGAATACCAGCAGTTTATTATTCGGTTTGGAGGTAACTTTGGAATTTTTTTCTATCAAGAAAATTTTATGGAATCGTGTTTCCGTCTAACATAGTACCTTACATTAATCCTCAACTTTAGCATATATTTATTTCAAAATTAATGCTGCGGTATTTTCGACGTAACGGAGGATCATGCTAAGCCATTTGAGGTAGTATAGGCTCTTAACAAACGCAATATAAACTCAGTTCCCCTACAATGACTGTACATAGGTACGGTACGCATATAGATGCGTCCCAGTCCACCAATCAGAAAGAAAAATGTTCACAGAAATATTAATAAAGAATGCCTTGCTAACTCAATCTATTTGACGTCCCCCACAGGTACAAGGTGTGCTACAAAAAATCTCGAACACATCGCATTCATGACTGACCCGAAAGCCCACATCGAAAACCAGGGCCAGTTGACCCGGCTTCCCCCCTTTGGTCGTAAAGGGTTCAGGGGAGATGGGGAGGCGGTGGAACTTTCTCAGGGGCCTTGGTGAGTGGTGCATTTTTGTTGTCATGGCATTGAGGTGAGATGTTGGCGTGTTCAGTATTTTTACCCGACTGCAAAAAAGGGTTGTGTTTTTTTGCATTTTATTATTCACTTTCAAAGTGCCTGTAAATGTTGTGATAGGTATTTACAAGTCTTTGAAATACTGAGATTTCAAAGCTGATTTGAATCGTGGAATGTTTAATAAATAAAATTACAATCATGGCAAAAACTTAAGATAATCCGATGTACAGACGCCAGCACATAAAGCTACTACAATCTATCAAATTTCTTTAATAGATTTTCAACTTTATCGCTAAAGCATAAGGTTCAAAGTTGATTGGGAAAATTTGACGTTTACGTGACGAACGTTTAGGTTTATAATGAAGTTATATGCAATGGTGGCCACTTGAACGATGTGTATCAAATCCTTATTGATGTGTTTTTTATTTTGATGTGTTTTTATTTTGTGTGTTGTGTTTTTATTTGTGTTGTGTGTGTGTTTTATTGTGTGATTATTGGATGTGTATTGTCCCAATCCTTAATCTAGAGCTATTGCTGATCGAAGTACAGCCTTCTTCTTTTCGTCTTGATCAAAATATGATTCGCGACTATAACAGGTATGTATTTACAGAATTATAATCATTAATACATCTTACTAAGGTAGATTTGTACCATAAGAACAAACCTCTTTCGGAAAAGAGATATATGAATGATTCTAATGACTATAATTTTGTAAATACATATCTATTATAGTCGCGAATCATATTTTGATCAAGATACAACCTGTCACTGACCTGCAAATTGCAAAAAACGTAAGAAAATTTGAATTTCGCAGTCTACCACTGCGCATTCAATTTGAATTTCGCGCTCTACCACTGCGCATTCAATTTGAATTTCGCGCTCTACCACTGCGCATTCCATTTGAATTTCGCGCTCTAGCACTGCGCATTCAATTTGAATTTCGTGGTCTACCACTGCGCATTCACGTTAAAAGTTTATACAGACTGGTTCTACTGTGAGGACTATCCACATACCTTCCTACATCAACAGCCGAGCTCGTCAAGTCATGAATATTAGAGCCGTCAGTGATTGTGCTGCAATATTAACGCGCCGGCCGACGGATTTCGTCTGCTCTTCCTTTTTATATTATTCACTTTACGATGTATGACGACACGGGTGATGTATTGGTTCAGTGTTGGCAGTGGGTGGATAGTTAGGTTTATCTTGCAGTGAGGCTATGGCTCGCTTCGACTGGACCACATTAATTGAACTCCAAGTTGAAGGGTAAGGTTTTTCTGTCACATACAGTAAAATCGACCAGTAGTCAGAAGCCCGAAAGTCTGACAACCAGTCTTACCGAGAGGTATCGTAGTACCCGTCAACTGGGTTGTGGAGGTCAGATAGGCAGTCGCTCCATGTAAAATACTGGTATTCAGCTGCATTCCGTTAGACTGGAAGCCGACCCCAACATAGTTGGGAAAAGGCTAGGCAGAAGATGATACAGTAAAATCGACAGACGACCTTGTGAAGGCCGCAGGAACCCGTTGGATGCAAAAAGCACAGAACTGGTCGAAGTGGAGGTGCTTGGAGGAGGCCTATGTCCAGCAGTGGATGTCTTTCGGCTGAAATAATGACGATGATGATGACAGTAAAATCTTTAATGTTTAGGTGAAAATTGTACATACCTACAGTCTGCGAAAAAAGTCGATCAACACTGTACTTTTACACATCATCCAAATTGACACAAAACTGTTTTATTCGATACATTGCATATTTAAAAAACAGTAAGTAGTGTTAATACTACTTCTTTTGTCACTGACTGTAGGTGCCTTTCCAGTTTTAGCACGTATTTGTCAGTAATCGTGTAGGTAGCTCGCAACTCAGAACTTAAGGAGTTCAACGACTTGACGAACAATACCGAGGTAAGGATGTTTGGGTGGTCGTTTATACAACTCATACTGCCAAAAAACACCAACAATATTTCCAAAACTTATGTGAAAATAATACAGGAAGCGTGGCCTATGCATTGCCCTTGGTCCTTTAAGAAACAATGAAAGGTACCTCCTATAACTGTTCCTAAAAAGGAGCATACAACACAAAAGACCTGGGGGCCTTAAAAGGCCACTTTGGAGAATCATAAAAGGATAACATTATGAATCGTAATATGGCGAAGACAGTCCGCGTTTTTCTTTTTTTCGCTGCACTACGTAGGTATAATCAAAGAGATTGGGATTGGATTTGGATCGGATTGATTGGTATTTTAGAAAAAAAAAATAACTGAAAAATGCTTCACCAATGGGATTTGATACGATTAACTTAACGGTTAACTGTCCATTATGTTATTCTTTTATGATTCTGTCAAAGTGGCCGTTTTAGGCCCACAGCTGCTCAACCTATACCTACCCACTTATTCTCCTCTCTTCTCAAGCGAGAAAAAGAATAAGCAACATAAAATCTTCAAACATTCTCATCAGTGTGAACAAACCCTAAAACTGCGCATTCAATTGTTTGCTAGCACAATATTGTTACTCCAAGAATGAATTCTTACGATATGAGTTTGTATGACCAGCACGTTGAAGTATGAATAAGACCAGCAGAAGTATGACATTCCTGAAACAACGTACTATCGTACCAACCACATAATATTCTTTTGCATATCGACTTATCACTTGTAAAATATCAATAACACGTGTTGTTTTTTTTTTTTTTTACGTTACTTATGATGAGGATTGGCCCTCAGATCGATCTAGGAAACTGTAAAATTAAAGTCAAATATTTATTGCAATTTGGCACCTATTGACTGTGTCGCAATCCGAATCGAATGGCGGTGAAAATGTTCCTATCTGTGTCGGACTCCGAATCGGACTGCGCGTCACTGCCGCATGATAACTTTCCGACTTATAAATGTATCTATCCTGCTCAAACTTTCACAGAGTCTAGGAGACAAAACAAGAAAGATATATTATCTCTGTCAAGTATTTAAAACGAATGAATGACGATTCTTTAGTCATCGCAGTGGATCTGCGATCGCGCGCCCTCGCGCTTGCTCCACAGTTGGCGGTTGTACTGTGAATAAATTGTGTTTATAGAGCGGTGGTGACCCAGTCGTAACTGCCCCGAATTAGTGTGCTTACACGAGCAACACGCGTTGACGACAGAGGCAACTGGCCAAATGCAAGTGCCCTAGAAATAAAGACATGTGACATACAGCAATAAATACTGGGTCCGCGTGGTGGATTAAGGCCCACTTCCTCTCACAGAGAGAAGGCCTGTGTCCCAGCAGTGGGAACGTTGAAGGCTGACTATGAGGCACTAAGAGGCACTATTGAAAGTCAACATTCGTTTCAGCTATTGCCTCATAGATCTAAGAAATTGAGTTAAAAACATAATTATGCGCTATTAATGACTTACATCGACTCCTGGTTCTATCGGAAAAGCAAAACTGTTTTCAGTTTTGCTTTTTTGTGACATGTGTTGTGGATATAGTAGGGTGCAATCTGTTTTTAATAAGAGCTTCCCATAAATCACCAAAAATTTTGCACTGTATTAATCAATCTTCAGCGGGGAAATTGCGTAACACAATACTAGTAGCAATGGCTTTCATTTTGACAGTTCAACAACATTCATTGCGTTATTTACGTTGTTGAGCAGTAAACATTTTTGGACATAGGTATTATGCACCAGTGGATTCAAAATGCTTCAGATTGAGATTGATAGTTACGCAATTAGTGTGCTGGTTTTGCAAAACAAGAAAAATTATACACAGTTTTTTCTAGACTTGTGTAATTAATAGCTGGTGCAAAAGCCTGGCCTCTTGCATTCTATTATTTTATTGATACTCCAAAGCGAAAAGTACAAGTACAGTCACGACCACTAATATGTCAACAATTGGTAACTTTCAATTGCGATTTTTTCACGAAATAACGAGTGCAAAGTTAAAATACGACACTACATAAACCTATAGGTTCGAAAATACTATTTTCGTAATAACATACAATTTCATTCAAAAATAAAGGAGAAAATCGCATTTGAATAAAGCCAAGTGTATACATGCTCGTGACTGTACTTACAGTGTCCTAAAATATCTGGAATATTCAAAATGCTACTTTCTCTCTCGTCTCTCGTCCCGTTTTCTGGTGGTACTCTGTAGATCTCACAAAAGCGAGTAATTCTGGAAAATTGCACTTTCCACCGTATATCAATTGAGTATGCAACGAAAAGTAGTGTTGCAGAATTTTAAAATGGAGGAAAATTACTTTACCGTTGTTATTTTGGGTAATTTATTCTCGCAAGATGTGTGTTGAATTTTTTAAAATAATTTTCATGCTTGTAATTTTGTGGATCTAGAAAATATTTTCGCCTTTATAATATTAGTGTGATTGTGAATATTTATAACTTTTGATATGAAATACTGGTCAACTAGATATCCATGACATACCTACTACTACCATCAGATAGACCGAAATACAACAACGTCATTCATTACCGAAGATGTCAATGACAAAGTACGTAAGTAGCAAGTAAAGTCAGGGCAATTAATAGTTAACTTAATTGACTATCAACTAAAATCATCCGTATATTCAAATCACAGTCGTGGAGTTTCTTGCCAGCCATAGAAATCGTTCAATTGAAACCGTGGATCTAGCTTTTGACGTTTCATACGTGCCCATGTATGTTTATGTGAATAAAAAAAAATCAAATAAAAAAAATAAAAAAATATTTTGATTTCATTTATGGAACAAGGAAACTTAACGCAGCGTGTCAATTTGCTTAACCGTTTACACCGTTACAAAATGATGTTTTACTTAAATCCAAGCTTAGTGTAACAATTTATTATAGGCTAGCAACTAGTAGCGAAGAGTCAATTTTTGTAAGAGGTAAGCCGGAATAGATAATTATCTTTAATATGATTATATTATTTGTCTACAGAATACTGACTGCCATTTTTCAAAGCGAATCGCGTTGTATGGAACCTTCGCCACTGGTAGCAACTGCGCTAACCTATATGAAACTGTTTTGAGAAGAATTATATTTGACTGTAAAACATCCATACTAATATTAGGTATAAATTCGAAAGTAACTCTGTCTGTCTGTCTGTATGATAGCTTTTCACGCCTAAACCACTGAACGGATTTCGATAAAATTTGGCAGAGATATAGATTGCATCCCGGGGAAGGACATAGAATAGTTTTTATCGACATACCTTGCGGGCGAAGCCGCGGGCGGAAGCTAGTACCTACCATTATAAGTTTACAACTCCTCTATTATCAGTTTGTAGGATAGGTAGGTACTCCCCTTCACCTACAACTTGTCCTAACCAAAATGGGGGCCAACACTCAAAAGTGAAAATCCCGTCATGATTTATCCCGAAGTACAATACGAGTACAACCGGAGGGTAGAGGCAACTTGAAAATTCTTAAGCACAAAGTTTGTCAGTTTTCATTTTGTTCACGAATGTATTTTGGGAACAATTCGGATGGCAGCTTAGACGTAATGTTGAAAGCATTGCTACAGATGTTGAATGTGTTTGTTGAAAGTACAGGCGATGCGAAAAGGGGATGAGGGTGACAAAGTACTTGTTTGTCTCAAGAAGCTAAATATTTAGCTGTAAAAGAATATCGTATTTTTATTTGTTGTATGTATAGTTGGAACTCATATACGTATGTATATTGTACAGTCAACAGCAAAAGTAGATGATCAAAATCAGAAATTCAATACTAATTAACGGAGTTCGCGTCAGAACTGTATATGAACAGAGCTGTTGCTGTTGTTGTTGTTGAGCTATGTGCAGAGACTGTGTGGCAGGGTTCTGACGCAAACTCCGTTCATTAGTAGATATTGAATTTCTGATTTTGATCATCTACTTTTGCTGTTGTCTGTACACCCTAGAGTGGAGGTATAGGGTTCCGTACCCAAAGGGTAAAAACGGGATCCTATTACCTACTAAGACTCCACTGTCCGTCTGTCCGTCTGTCACCAGGCTGTATCTCATGAACCATGTTAGCTAGACAGTTAAAATTTTCACAGATGATGTATTTCTGTTGCCGCTATAACGGAAAATACTAAAAACAGAATAAAAAACAACTCCCATACAACAAACGTGTTTTTTTCGGCGTTTTTGCGTTGTGATACGGAACCCTTCGTGTGCGAGTCCGACTCGCACTTGGCCAGTTTTTGTCTAATATTGACCAATTTTATTTGTTATCCACCTGCAGTAGCAATAAAAAATATTCTATTCTAAATTGTAGTTCATACGTACTACTAAATGTCTATAAGTTATCTAAAAGGATACCCATAGATACTTAGGAAAACATCTTGCGGTTTCAAGTTAAATGCCATGTTTAACTAAGGGCTGATTTTTCAATCGACAGATAATTTTTTTTCGTGGAATAAAATTGACGTTTGACAGATTTTGTATGGGAGAACTGTCAGAAATTCAAAATTATTGCTCGGATGAAATTATCTGTTGATTGAAAATACAGTCCTAAGGAACTTGGAAATAAAAATAAAGAAATGAGAAAAAGCAAACTGTACCACAATAAAGTCACAATAACAATAAAAATAAAACAAAAAGTCGCTTTGGAGATGCTGGGATTTGAACCCAGGACTTTCAGCATGCGAAGCAGACACTCTACCACTGAGTTACATCCCCGATAGAAATGTCCGCCAAATTGGTGGATTACTTTCAGCAGTACAAGACTATTGAATTTGCTACCTTTCTGATTGAGAAGTGGCTTTTTCCCTACCGTGAAATAAATCCAGTATTTAGTTTGGGGAGGCCTATGTCCAGCAGTGGACTCCTTTCAGCTAAAATGACGGTGATCATGAGGATAGTTTATCTAAAAGTTGAGGGGCAATTTAAGAACGTTCACAGTCAGATCTCAGTCTCAATCTCTCAAAAATGCCTCTAATTTCCCTAAATTTTTGACAAGTTTTTGACATTTTTTTGTCGCCGAGATGAGATTGCGACCAGATTTTGAATGTTTTAAATTACGAGAATTTGCCTCCCGGAGTGATTAATAAATATCACAGTAGGGTTCTAGGTCAAACAAATAAAATATTCGGTCCTATGGTCGTCTTTATTACAGACGCCATCACATCAAGCTACCCGAATCTGTCAAATTTTTCCAATCAACTTTGAACCTTATGCGTTAGTGATAAAGCTGAAAATCTATTAAATAAATTTTGACAGATTGTAGTAGCTTGATGTGCTGGTACATAGGCGGACTTAATGCCTTAGGCATTTTCTACAGAGGTGGTATATGTGGCAAAAAAACATAATTATTTACTTTTCTTTAGACAAAAAGATGCCAATTGTGCTGAGGTACTTACTAAGTTAACCAGCTTAGTTCACACACGCATGGAGATACATTATACGGACCAAGAGTGTAATACTACGACTCCTTTTAAATAAAATACACAATAAAACAAAAGGGGTTAAAGCTCAAAAGTGGTGTAATATCGCTCGTCGCCGCAGTAACACTGGGGTACAACGGAGCCCCGGCTTAGTTTACTGCTTGTATAAATCACTTGAATTGTTGAATGTGCGTGAAAAGCCGCGGACTTTTGTAGTATGGTCCCATGTATAGATGACGGAGTTTTAATGGGAGTTACGTTGTTCGGTTTGAATAGAATTTGGATGAAAAGACGCTTGAAGGGGTTTTTGTCTGCCTGAAGATTATTCTTGGCATCTTAATTCTATCTACATTATAAATGTGTGTGTGTGAGATTTATTGGTCCTATTTGTCACTTAGTCAATGGGTTTAGTTGCTATTTATTCTATTTTCTTTTTAAGGGGTTTACGTGACCTAAAGCGCGGTCACTGTCGGACTGCATGGAAAAGAAAGAGAAGCGCGGTGACACAACGCTGGTAATTTATTGCAAAATATGAAGCAATTATTTAATTCCAAGTAATCTATTGTTTGGACGAAAAAAATAAAACACTAGTGTTTTAGTATGTTGCATGTAGAATAAAATCAGAATGATTGTATGTATAATATTATTATGGTTTTTATTGTAAAAATAAAGTTTTAGAGGTATATTCATGATTTTTTTCTATTGTATCAAATTAGTTGTATTATGTTGTCAATACACTATCTACCTAGCATATATCCTGAAAAATATCATATATTTTTCTGATTTTGTTTACTGTAGTCGATCATATACCTACTTTTATTGTTTCTAAAACTTGCGTTTTTTGTGTTTAGGTCCTGTAAGCCCCTTCACTCGCATATGAATCGCTGCTGGCAGCACGCATTCCGTCATGCATTAAACGAAATCAGACGGAAGATAAGGACGACAGAAGCAAAGCTTTTTATCACAATCTTATTTATTAGGTTCCTAATTCACTATTATCACTTAATGAATCCGTGCTTCGAAACCACTTAAATTTCTTGGCTAATCACGACATTTGCTAATAACGTATTCTATAGAGAATACGTCACAATGAACGAAAACACGCGAAATAAACGCGAAGTTGGCGTGGTTTGAACTGTCAAAATACCACACTTGACAACTTGTACGTGGTTTGCACGTGGTAAGATTACGTGTTTTGCTCGTGGTAAGATTACGTGGTTTGCACGTGGTAAGATTACGTGTTTTGCTCGTGGTAAGATTACGTGGTTTGCACGTGGTAAGATTACGTGGTTTGCTCGTGGTACGATTACGTGGTTTGCACGTGGTAAGATTACGCGGGGAATAATAATTACAATACAGAACTGGGGCCAAGATGTGTAAGTATGTCCTGCACCAAGCCTGCACCCGGTAATGTGACACAGTCTCTAGCTTTAGAAAGAGGGACACAAAGATAATTGATAGAATTGACCCCATAAAAAGCCGAACTTCTGCTTAAACTCGATGTGGTATTTAAAGCTGCGTACTTTCAAACTATTTTCATTTAACTTAGACCAAACCCCGCATTGCAATGCAACCCGCGGCCAATCCCATTTGTTAAATTTGCGCAGAACTATTTGGACGGCATTTTCGCGTTGCAATGTTTCAGTTACACATAGATCATATGTCTTACTTGTAATAACGCTAACAACAGCGGTAATGGCTCACAAATATTTATAGTTTGCCGGCCATTTGTTAAAATTCAAGTGGTGCTTTTATCTGATGTAATAAAGTGGGTTTTTGGTGCAAAGGAAATTTATTTGTCTGCATTACTCTGTTTAGTGTTATTTAAGGTAACCTAGATTTTAAGTATTCTAGTTGTTGTTGTGATATTCAATAGTAAATAATTAACATTACGAAACACATTACGACATGCCGGTTTCCTCATGATGTTTTCCTTCACCGTTTTTAGAGCAGTCTTGATGAAATTATTTACACAAAGTAAAGCGCCTGCCTGGGTTTGAACCCACGACCTACCACTACTGCTCTTAGCTGTATGAAGACCATGCAGCAACACCCGAAGATGTATACACTCCATATTATATAGCTTTGTTGTACGTCTAAAAGCAATATGCCTTAATCAACAGCGGTTTAATTGCGTAACACACTATCAGTAGCAATGGGTTTCATTTTGACAGTTCAACGACATTCATTGCGTTATTCACGTTGTTGAGCAGACACATTTTACGAACATAATAATTATGGATTAGCAATATCCTTCAAAATAATTCAGATTGAGATTGATAGTATGTTACCCAATTAGAGTGTTGGTTCCCTTATTAAATAGGAAATGAGATCGTTTAGTATCAGGTGTGTTATAACGCCATGTTTAATTCAGAGAAGAAATAACATTTAAGTGTTAATGCAGTAGGTGTCTAATGAAGAAGTTAATTAGTGTTAGTAATATGGGGACGGTCGCTTTAATTTTCTTACGTCATTTTGTTCGGACGTGATTTTGGGACTAAATGCTACGAAATATTATCTGGTTTCGTCCTACTTAGTACTTTTTCTCTCCTATTATTTTTCTGTGTTAACTCTTTCTTTTTTTGAGATTGCTGCATGGTTAACTTGTAATTGGAAAATGCCTAATATAATTATTGTAGTATAATATACTAGCTTTTACCCGCGGCTTCGTCCGCGTGGAGGTTTTAAATTATGCTACGGGGACGTGCTACCGGGATAAAAAGTATCCTTTGTCCAACCCAGGTCGTGACATGTGCTTCATTCAAATACGTGCAGCTGTTTTAGCATGAAAGCGTAACAAAAAACTGGCCAAGTGCGAGTCGGACTCGCACACGAAGGGTTCCGTACCACAAGGCAAAAACGCCGAAAAATACACGTTTATTGTGTGGGAGCCCCCCTTAAATATATATTTTATTCTGTTAATATGTATTTGTTCTTATAGCGGCAACAGAAATACATCATCTGTGAAAATTTCAACTGTCTAGCTGTCACGGTTCATGAGATATAGCCTGGTGACAGACGGACAGACGGACGGTGGAGTCTTAGTAATAGAATAGAATAGAATACTCTTTATTATGTACACCATATAAATTACAGACATAATTATAGAAACTGTACAAAGGGTGACACAATGGGCGGTCTTATCGCTAAAAGCGATCTTTTAAAGACAACCTTTGGACGGATTAAAAAAAAAGGGGAAGGACAGACAAATACTGTAGGTAGTCTGTGGTGTTTTGGCCATTTACATGATACAATAAATACATACATAAAGTAATAGGGTCCAGTAAATCAAAGAGATTTGGGATTGGATTTGGATCGGATTGATTGGTATTTTAGCACAGACAAAAAAAATTACTGAAAAATGCTTCACCAATGGGATTTGATACGATTAACTTAACGGTTAACTGTCCATTATGATCCTTTTATGATTCTGCCAAATAGGCCTTTTAGGCCCCCTGGTGGAATGATTTCTCACGGAATGAGCTCACTTCACCTAAATTCTCATGGTGAGATTTTAACAGAATAGACAGGTTAAAGCAATTAGTAAAAAAAAAAAATGTTCATTGTCTTCGTTCGTGTACTTTGTTTCTTGAACAAATTATATTAAGTAGTTCATTCGATTGAAGGTGTAACTCCCAGGGAAACATCCTTAAAAACCTTTACGTGCCTGTAATTTTATAGAATTCAGCACGAAGCAAAATAGTGGTAGCTTTTAGGTCACAAAAGAATTGAATAAGACAAATAAATACGTGCTTCGCACTTCAACTACCTGCAGTAAAACGTCCGGTAACCCCCGCCGGGAACGAACCATACCTCGTACATGTAACGTCACGTTGGTAGTAAACCCATGTGCTTTTATAGCTATGCAGTTTTGAAGACTTATTCCGGATAGATGGTTTTCGGAAGTTGCTGTTTTATTGAAGACTAGCTGTTGTCTGCGACTTCGGCTACGATCTAGGATGAAAGGTAGCGTATGTCTTTCTTAAGGTCCCAGGCCACCTATGTGCTAAATTTCATCCAAATCGTTTCAGCCGTTTTTGGATGAAAGCGTAACAAACTAACTCACTTTTGTATATAAAATACTAGCAGCGTCCCGTTCACCCGCATAAGTGTCGATCCCGTGGGAATATCAGGATACACACTATACTATGTCCTTCCCCGGGATGCAATCTATCTCTCTGCCAAATTTTATCGAAATCCGTTCAGTGGTTTAGGCGTCAAAGTCAAAGTCAAATCATTTATTTCAAATAGGCACATTAAAGGCACTTTTGAACGTCAAAAAAAAACTAAATAGAAATGATTCTAGTCGCCCATTCGAAAAGGTAGTTTTCGTATGGAGAAGAATGGGCAAGAAAATCCACCGTTACTCGTGAAACTGCGTGAAAAGGTAACATACAGACAGACAGACAGACCGAGTTACTTTCGAATAATATTAGTATGGATGGATTAGTTAGGAAGTTAGGACTACTTCTGAACACAATCCTAAGAATCATTGCACAAATTATGAGGATATAGTTGCCAAAATAACCCGAGGTAGGTCAACAGGTCAGAGTAAGGCTTCCTTTTTGTGAGAGGGAGTGGGCCGCAATCCACCACGCGGGACCAATTTGGATTGGTGGATGTCACAAGTCTTCGAACTTTTGGTTCTAGAATACGGTTTCCTCACAATGTATTTAATTTAGTCAACGTTTTGAGAGGAATGTTTGTGAAAGAATTTACAAAAAGTAAAGTGCGTGGTTTCGAACCTACGACCTACAACTCGTAGGTTGCGCCATTTCCCATTGGGCTATCACCGATCTCCTCAGAGTTTACACAGCATGATTTATGTAAAGTACAGGAGTGTCTAGAAAATAGAAAGGAAGGAAATAGATAAAAAAAATATTCGTCTATTGCAGAAGCATTTAGGTACCTAGTAACTTTGCTTTCTGTTTTAATATTTATATGTAGGAACTAACAAATTACATGAAGAAATAGGTGTGCTAAGAAAGGAACCATCTAATTACAATCCAATATTCTTCAATTATGTACTTTTCCTACACATCCCATCGAACTATGAGAGTGAGGAAAAAGGGTGCATCTGTGTCTAAAACACTTGTGCACTATAAAAAAAAAAAAAATGTTTATTGAAGAAAAGCCTAAGTACCTACATACTAAAACAATGTTATATTATAACTAAGTGGCTATGCTAAGCACAATACATTGAAACCCTGATCTCCAAACTAGGGGTGATCTTAGAGATCAGTGTCCCTCCGCAGCAAAGTCACAAGCCAATATTTGTAACTCATTGGCACTTGACAAAGCATTTCTTTACTATATCTTCTATATATATAAAAGAAAGTCTGTTAGTTACACCACTTATAACTCGAGAACGGCTGAACCGATTTGGCTGAAAATTGGTGGGGAGGTAGCTTAGAACCAGGAGACGGACATAGGATACTTTTATTTATTTTTTATTTTTTTTTATAGTAGGAGTAGGGTAGGAGTAGGGTAGGAGTAGGGTAGAAGTAGGGTACGAGTAGTGTAGGAGTAGTGTAGGAGTAGGGTAGGAGTAGTGTAGGAGTAGGGTAGGAGTAGTGTAGGAGTAGGGTAGGAGTAGGTTAGGGTAGGGGTAGGGTAGGAGTAGGGTAGGAGTAGTGTAGGAGTAGGGTAGGAGTAGGGTAGGGTAGGGGTAGGGTAGAAGTAGGGTAGGAGTAGTGTAGGAGTAGTGTAGGAGTAGGGTAGTAGTGTAGGAGTAGGGTAGGAGTAGTGTAGGAGTAGGGTAGGAGTAGGGTAGGAGTAGGGTAGAAGTAGGGTAGGAGTAGTGTAGGAGTAGGGTAGGAGTAGTGTGGGAGTAGGGTAGGAGTTGGGTAGGAGTAGTGTAGGAGCAAAACAACGTTTGCCGGGTCAGCTAGTAGTTAAATAAAAAAAACTTGAAATAAAGTAAAATATTTACATTATTCTCATTTACAACTTTGTGTGAGTGTGGGGTAAGTGTGTATGTGTGTGTACTTTTCCTACACAGCCCATCGAACTATGAGAGTGAGGAAAATGGGTGCATGGGTGTCTCACACACTTGTTAACTATAATATCTTCTGCGTAATTGGCTAGTCGCCGTGACCGAAATTCGGTCAGGTGGATTTTTTGTTGGACTTTTAACACTTCAGAATAGTTCTTCAAATTAAAGGTTAAGCTCCCATCGATGTATTTACGAGTTAAGTGATACACAGCTGGACCGTGGACGTAAAACGGCCGGTTTTACGGTGTCACCCGGCACTGGACGCTGAACGCCTTGAAGATATAGCGGAAATGGATTTTTTAATCGAAATCCCGAAATTCATGGCTTAGTTTAAATGTTTTTATTTATTTTTAGTGTACGAGGTGAAATTGAAGCACGTCAGGCACATGGGAAATTTTATAATGGACGTAGCTACCATACATACTCTCGATCTAGGGCCGAGATCTATAAACGTCACTAACTTATGTAATTAAAAACCTACATAAAGAAAATAAATCATTTATCATTATAATCTTGGACTTGGACATCTTCCCGTCTCTATCTTGCACTTGTAATTTGACAGTTGTGCGACAGTGACAAGAATAACGATAAGCCAAAGCACGTGCTAAATAATGTTCATAGATCTCAGCCTAAGACCGTCATCGTTTACATAACTCATGAACTAGAAGTAAAAATGTGCGTTGTGAAAATAAATGGCCATTAATTAGTCATTAAAGTTATACAGTGGCGCCGATTCCCTTGTTCACAAACTAAACTAAATTTAAGTTCAGTGCATCTTTTTCTTTCTATTTCATTAAGAAAAGGACAAAATATTAATATTAGTTTAGTCCTGTCAAATTAGTCAGCGCCTGACGTAAATTGACGTATTTTTAGTAGCCAAATTTTATATTCACGTCTAAACTTGTATACGGAGTATCTTAATTTGACAGGACTAAACTATTATTTATCTTCTGTCCTTTTCTTAATGAAATATAAAGAAAAGATCTACTGAACTTAAATTTAGTTTAGTTTGTGAACAAGGGAATCGGCGCCAGTGCCTAACAGGCATAACAGCTAAATTAGAAAATGTCTACTAACTTTTGGAAGTTATGTAATATTTGAGGCAGAATTTCCCTTCTTATTAACCAAACATCGAAATACGATTACTAAACTAGTTTTTTTTTATAGAAAATCCAAATAAATACCCGATAAGAATAACAGCTTTGTAAACCTGAAAGAGTGTCCCAAAACTACTATTAAAGTCAACATAATGACTTCGCAAGCACACGGTCCCAGCGTCCGTATTAAAAACCCTCATTCAGATTTCGTTTTCTGAAGCAAAAAGCGTTGAATGGAGAACTGTGATTTATGCGAAGGAAGGAAAACGTATAAGTTTGCTAGTTCTAAGAGGTTATTGAGAAGAAAAACTAACGAGTTTTATGCTGAAGGGATGGCAACGGCTAGAGATGTGCCTCCAGTTTGCTTGTCGCATGGAACCTATTTAATAAGTTTTTCGGAAATACGTCATGTGTTTGACTGATCGGGCCATCTGGTGGCGCTGGATAGTCTAGCCCGAGGCCGTGGGAGGGTCGAGGAGAGCGAGCAGCGAGGTGGAGCGGCACTTGACCATTGGACGTCATACGGACAACATGTGCTCAGAAACTGTCGGCGTTCCGTGTCGTTGAGTGTGTACCGACAGTGCATGATTCGCTAGTGTGAAACAGTTGTTTTTCTATTGCGCACTAACCAACACTACCCATAGCCACTACACCACTGAAGCGGAAGACATCGTGACGTACGTGCGCCAAAGGTTGAAGTACGCGCCGAGGGTGCAGCTGCTGGAGTCGCATCGCAACGTCAACTTTAAGGCGTTTGTGGTGCGCATACCAACATGCTTCCTGCACCTGGTGATGGAAGAAAGCTTTTGCCCGCAGGATGTGGTATTCCGCCGCTTTCGCGGACAAGTGCCACCGGAACGCACAAAGACTTCGTGCAACTAAGTGATACTAACATAGTTATTAAGTTTTATTTACTAACAAAATTGTTACTATAATTATGTATACTTAGGTTAAGGTATGTATCTATGGGTCTTTGTTACCTGATAATAAATGGTTTATTATTATTATTATTATAACGAGACACACGTACCTTCTCCGTCATGTACTTGTGAACCTTTTTTATTTATAATTCATTATGTTATCTTTTTAATATTTTTTTTCCTGTTAAACAGAGCACCTGCCATCTTATCCCTACACCACCAAAAAGGCTAAGGCTAAGGCCAAATCTGCCTTTGTCCCTTATTGTGTGCGAGAAGTTTGAAAAAACAAATAAATGTAGAGGCAATCGAGCTGCTAAATCAACCCGGACAAATTGCGTAAATTAAAGAAAAGTAAATCTATTGAGTTCTCAACAATTCAGATCGATACATTGTAGTTCATCCATCTGTCATCGATTATGCTTAGAGGCGAACCAAATCGATTGATGGACGTCAATGTACCGTAAACAGACTAGTCCAGGTCGTTCCAACAATTTTTTTTCCTCAGATTTAGTATGGACGTTATCATAACCATTCTCTCGTTGGCGCAACATGTCTTTTTCTTCCATACTTCTCAATTAGTTGTCATCTAGCTAGTCACCTCCTTTCACACCACCATACCATCTTTATTTAATTTTTTCATCTTTCTTTCTTCCTTTCTTTATTTTTCTTTCTTTGTTTTATCCATCGTTTCTTTGGTCTAACTCTTTTCATAAAGCCGACATTCACACTCAAAACTTTCCTTACGATATTTTAGCAAGAGCACGTCCTAATCAAATGGGATAGTTCAAAATCAAAAATACGTTATCATTAAACGGTCTGAGCCATGATGATATTGATGATCCATAAAATGTAAGTTTTACCACTGTGTCAAACAACATATTTTCTTAAAATACCTTTTTTGTTTTGGCTTGTCACGTTAACACAAATCCCATTTTGTAGTGTACAAGTTTTTCTTATATCTACGCAAAGTTAAATCCCAAATAAGAAACCAGAAAAACTCAAGAATAAAAAGTCTGTATTCAGCTTTAAGCTGTAGTCAACCCTAACAGAAAAACAAATGAAACGCGACACACATTCCTTCCAGCAAAAAGCGATGAATGGTGAACGTAAGCTGATTTACGGCCAGCGACAGGAAGCGATAGAAAGCGGTCAAGCGCTGTAAGGGTCCGCCTTTGTTTATTTATTTATTTATTTATTAGGGACAAAAAACAGTTACATGATACAAAATACAGAAATATACTAAAATAAGATTAACAAACATATAACCCACACCATTGTCCACGTTTTAACTAAAGGTTAAAAGTGCTAAAGACAAAAAAAGAAAGAGAAAAGTAAAACAATAGTCGCTACCACAATAATATAGCTGCGTCATTTAGCTTAGCTTAGTCTAACTTAAAGCAGTCGCTAAACAAAATATCCAGAGCCATTTTCTTAAACGACTGCTTAGATAGACAAAATATATCCAAGTCCATAAAATGCGTGTTGTAAGAATCAACAAGGCGACGAAGAGGTGCACGTTCCCCAGCATTAGTCCTGCATATGTCTGTATGGAATAGTTGAGGGACGCGCACCCCCCTTCGAATAACACTTCTGGGTACCTTGTAACACAATTTGTCTGTTAGGTCAATACAATCAAATTTGTTACTGCATATGCCGTGCAATGTCATGACATCGAGTAACAGTCGCCTAGATCCCAAATCCAGTACGCCATACCGTTTCAATAGCTGCACGTAAGGAACCTTTGATTGGAAGCACTTATAATTCATAGATCGTAGGAACTTCTTCTGTACCATTTCAATTCTAGTACAGTATTTGTCGTAGAAGGGGTTCCAGACCGGGACGGCATATTCTAACTGGGATCGTACCAAAGTCTTATAAAGCAGTAAGAACGTAGAGGGCCGAACAAAGTCACGTGACGATCTCATAACGAAACCATACATCTGATATGCCTTGTTCACTATATTGTCAACGTGTTTGTCGAAGTGCAAACTGGCATCCAGTGTGACACCTAAGTCACGAACAAAACTAACTACATTTAAGAATACGTTATTAATTGAATAATTAAAATTTATTTTAATTCTCTTTTTGGTAAATGAGATGGCATGACATTTGGGTAGACTGAGAAAGAGTTTGTTGTTGTTACAGTATGTATATAATCTATCTAGGTCCATTTGAAGAAGTAGACAGTCTTGTATATTCTTGCAAGATCTGTAAATTTTTATATCATCGGCGTACATTAAAAACTTTGAGTTGATAAAACATTGTTTAATGTCATTAATAAATATAATGAAGAGAAGAGGGCCTAAAATGGATCCCTGTGGTACGCCAGATGTAACAACTATAGGGTCTGACTCGTAACCATTAACAACTATTCTTTGGGACCTGTTATAAATATATGACACAAACCATCTAAGCAAATTTCCACGTATTCCGTTGAATGCTATTTTTTCTAAAAGCAGTGTATGATCCACCTTGTCGAAAGCCTTCTGAAAGTCCGTGTACACAGCGTCTACTTGAACTTTTTGATCCAATTTTTCAAATAAGTAGTTGGTAAATACTAACAGATTAGTTGCGGTTGAACGACGTTTGACGAAACCGTGTTGCTCGGGTAAAATAAGCTGATGAATGTGGGGGTACACGGCGTCATGTACAAGTCTCTCAAAAACCTTGGACAAAGTAGAGAGGATAGAGATGGGGCGATAATTCTCTACATTGTTCTTGTCACCAGTCTTATAAACGGGGGTTATAAACGCACGTTTCCAAATTGCGGGAAAAACACCCTCACGTAAACATTTATTAAAAATCACATGTAATGCAGTACACAAGCTGTCACGTGTTTCTATGAAAAAGCTAGGCGGTAAGCCGTCAGGTCCAGCCCCTTTAGAGGAATCTAAAGATTTTAAGGCAGCGCGTACAACTTCTGTGGATAAACATATATCGGCAATGCAAGACGAGCCATTTGCATAGTGACCAGGAGGTTGCCATGTAACAGGGTCCAAAGTAGAGTGTTCGTAGACAGAAGAAAAGAAAGATGAAAATAGATTGCAAATTTGTATGGGGTCATCTGAAGAAACATTTCTGAAGTACATACAAGCCGGATAGTTAGCTTTTCCTTTTCTAGATGAGATGTAGGACCAGAAATGCTTTATGTTCTTAGGAATGCTGTCTTCGATCGAATCAATGTACTTCCGATAACATTTAAGCGACTCTCCGTGGAAAAGCTTGCGATAGTTAGAAAATTTAAAGTAGTCAGATTGATTATTGTACTTCTTCCATCTTATCCAAGCCCGCTCTTTAGTTTTAAAGATTCTTATGAGAGAGGGTGTAAACCAGACAGGAAAACTTGAGTTTCTTATTCTAGTAAGCGGAACATGTGACTTGATAATACCGTATAATTTCTCATAGAAGACGTTGACAGCTTGATCAGAGTCAAGGTGAGATAATTCCAAGTTCCAGTCAATTTTATTTAGGTCAAAATTTATATGATCGTAATTAGCTTTATGAAAGTTATGTCTACGGACCGAGCGGTGTTCTAGTGGAGTGTAATGCGTGTTCAGACAAGTCAATACAGAGAAAACCGGATGATGACCATCGGGGTCAAGCAGAGCATTGCATGATACGGACTGGCAGTCAACATTTGAGATAAACAGGTCTAGTATTCGACCCAATTTGTTTTTTGTAGTATTGAATTGTGAGCCACCAATTAAATTAATGAAATTCAATAATATTCGTCCGATTGTGTTAGAAACTTGTGCGATTGCATGATTCCCATGGTCAAACCAGTCAATGTCAGGAAGGTTAAAATCACCGATAACAAAGTAAGAGTCGGTAGAGGGATCGTTAGCTAAGTCTTGCAGCATGTCTAAGTAATGTGTATATATTACTTCGTGCGTTCGCGGTGGCAAGTATGCAGCACTAATGATATGGCGTTTATTGTGTTGGGAAGCAGGCAGTTGGACAATGACCTGTTCAACATCTGCTCGGACGAATTGTGTCGACAACTTGGTAGGACGCAGTTCACGGAGAACAGCTATTAGAACTCCCCCTCCGTCGCCTTTACCTGTCACAGAACGATCACGATCGCATCTGAAGACCACGTAACGATCGTCAATAAATTCGTTATCCTGGATGCTGGGAATCAGCCAGGTTTCCGTCAGTATAATGACGTCATAGGAACATGCCATAATATTCATGTACAATGTGTGTAACTTCGTGCGGACCCCTCTACAGTTCTGATAATAAATCACAATGTTATTAGTAGCCATTGATAATTAGAATCTTACAATAGTAATAACAATTAACATACTTATTTTCGATACATGATACATAAAGAGTAATTCCAAATTTGAGGTCGGGTGCATCACTATGTAGAACTTTATGCAGGTACATAAGCAATAAAATATAAAATGGTAATAATACACGCTTAAGAAACTGGAGGAAGCATAACATTGGAACTGCGATTGATAGCACATAGCATGAAAACAAGCAAATATGACAAGTAGAAAAAGAACAGCAACACATACATAGCTCAGAGGGAACGTAGATTAGAGCAAATATCATACATAAAAGCGACAAGCAAAAGCAAAACACGAATCCAAAAAACAACAACAAAACAGCAGCACACATAGAGTCGTTAAATTGAGTTCTCAGTACCGGTTTTCTCGCTAGCAGTGATCTTTTTGAAATCTTCAGCGGATCGAATCGCAAACGACTTGTCTCCATCCCGTTCACGTACAAGAACCGTCGAGTTCCTGATCCAAACGTATTTAAATCCTTGTTTCTTGGCGAGTACCTTGGCCTCACGAAATAAAGCCTTGTTTTTCAGGGTTAGATGCTCATTCAAGTAGACAGATACAGCGGTAGCGCCTGGAATTCCTATCTGATCTGACTTGAGACTCTTCGCATTACGGTAGGCGCTGAGTATATTATCACGAACGATCCGCGATCTGAGCTTTACAATTAAATTCTTAGGCTTGCTATCCTGCTGCTGTGCATGTGGGACTCGATGTATTGCCACGATTTCATTTTGCGGCACCGGTGAATGAATGGCTTTACCTATAGACTCCATAATGGCTATAAGATTCTCATTGCGTTTTTCGGGCACATTGCAAATTTCAATGTTGCACTGACGTGCCTGCTGTTCCATGGAGTCAATTTTTGCTTCAAGTATGGCCACCTTATGTTGGCAATTATTATTGCTGGCTAATTCATGGAAGCGCTTCACATATTCTCTATGCTCCGCCTCCACAGTATCTATGCGAGTCTTCATAGCCTCGTATTCTATATTGAAGAATTTAATAGATTTTTCAATCTCTTCAAAGGATTTCTGAATAGAGAGATTCTGCTGCCTTACTTCTGAGACATCTGTCACTAATTTATTAAGTATTTTATCCTGGTCAGCCTTCCAGGACTGCAGCATGTTCTTTAATTCTTCGAAGCTATCCGGCTCCGCACAGCTGTCATCACCTCGAAAACGCTTATTGCTCGGCCTTGTGGTAATATTTACCGAATCAAAGGTGCTACTTTCTGGAACCAACATGGCAGGAGAAAGGTCGGGTTCAGATTGCGTCTCCAATAGAACAAGGGCATTTCTGGGGCCCTGTGGGGGTGAGCGGGGCGTACGAGGCATGGTTGGCCAACCGGTTCAAAATCCAATTTATCTATTTGCTTAAACAGCAATATGACGAGTTGGTTTGGAGTGCACAAACACCAAGACAAACAAACAGATACTTCAATGGTTGGGGTGGCGCCACCAGTCGCGTTCAATGCACTTGGTCGCACTATGTTCGTCGCTGGAACGCTCACGCCAACTTCGTCGTCGGAAAGTTGGTAGCACTGACAGTGCAGCTAATATTGCGCACACGCAGGACTATGGCCGTTATATCAGTCCGCACAACCGCTAGGATTCCGTGCACTCACGGGTTAGTCACTGTGATACGGCACTTTTTGTTTTTTATTCGATATCTATTATTGTTTGTATTACACTTCGTAGAGGATCGCAAACGATTATTAGTGGATTTACACTACACTAGACTTGTTTTTAGCGGAAAGTAAAAGTATTGACAGCCGATATTTAATTTGGGTAACGAAATGAGTAAGAGCACGACTTAACGGTCTCGGAGCGCGTTCCGAGTTTTGTTTTGTTGGTGGAGGAAGTCGCGTGATGTATTCGCTAAGTGTTTTATGAGAGAGTGGTCGTGTTTGTACTTAGATTGTAAGGGCCGTCGTCCACTACGCGAGTTTCTAACGCATTGTTAAATTGTTTGTGGTTGGTTGTGTCATTTATGGACCGCCATTAAAATACTAGTGCTGTGACTTGTAGTTCATAGTTGATTTGAGTTTGTAACTCAATAATTTGAGCTTTGTGCTTTGTCCTTTTTTTTTGCTTTATGACTTTCTGTTTTTTTTTACTTTTTTTATATAATACTAGCTGCGCCCCGCGGTTTCACCCGTGTAAATGTCGATCCCGTGGGAATATCGGGATAAAAAGTAGCCTTTATGTTAATCCAGGGTGTCAGCTACCTCCATACCAAATTATATCAAAATTGGGCCCGCCGTTTGAGCTTGAAGAAGTACCAAATATATAGACACATACACATACTCCCACACATACTCACAAACTTTCGCCTTTATAATATTAGTGTGATTACATGAGACCACGGGAAGATACATACTTTCTTGTTTCATCCTTTTCAGTAGTCGGGTTTTAGTTTTTGAACTTTTTTTAATTGTAAATATCAAACAGCTTTTTAATAAACAAAAAAAAAAAAAAAAACAATCTTTTAAAATGTCTGTCTGTGTGTTTGTTGCGGCTAATATCTGAACGGCTGGATCGATTTTTACGGGACATTGACTGGCAGATAGCTGATGTTATAAGAATTAACTTAGCTTACTTTAAAAAAAAGAAATCAAAAGATATTAACATCACGCGAACAAAGTCGCGGGCAGCAGCTAGTTAACACTAAATCACTATATGAACTCAACACAGACATTCAGTTGCTCCATATACCTATTAATGCACATCTCTATAATACAAATAGAGGTGGAACACGATCCATAAATCATAGAATTCAATTAGTAACGCGACTAAGCCTCGTAACGATGTATCGAACTGTTTGTATCTATGTAAACAACATGAATATACACGCTTATGTAATGTATGTATACATGGTATGCATACAAACATGTATGGTAATAGCAAAATGGGAATTACGGCTTCCCTAAATGCATTTAAACTTTGTCTTCATAATTTGTAATGGCGTAGCGATCTCGTAGCGGCGGCGCAGCGCGTAGCATCGTAGCGCGTAGCACTTTTTGTTAGTCGAATATAAATAGATTAACTACGGTTTTGGTTTGGGAAATGGTTTACAATGAATGTAGTTTATACATCAAAACTTGTGTAATTAAATTGTAATTAAAGTGATTTTTTTATTGAGTATCAGACTATAATTATATTTAAATTCTTTGCAAATAAAATTTCATTTATTTGCAAGAGTCAACCATACCATAATATCTTTTAAATAATACACATTTCATAACAAACCACTCAGTGCCAACAAAAAAAGAATCGTTCAGATCCGCCCACAACATGAAAAAGGACTTAAGAACCCAAAAAAAAACCCATTCCTATTTTTTAGAGACGAATTCTGAATCAAGCGCGGTACAGTCCATATTAAATTCAACAGTGGAAGATTACAATATTGAATAGCGAATGAGTATTTCGACGTTGGGAGAAAAAAAGAGTACCCTACTGAATAATTCAGGCACAATCACTGGCCATCTCATTTATTCATGCAGCGAGACCCACTAGCCGCTGCGTTGCCATTCATCTCAGATTATAGAAAAAAATGGCGATGTGAATATGTGATGTGGCTCTGGGAATTAAAATGAAGGTAAGCAGTGAACTGTAGACTATATTCCGTGATGAAAGAACCGACTCTGTTTAAGTTTCATGTAATATAGCTAGTCTATTGCCATATTGGCTCTGATATTGAAAAGAAACCAATAAAAAAAATCCTGACCTGGGAATTAAACTCAGGGCATATGTTCAGCAGTCACACTCTTGGCCACTACACTAATGAGGCAACCACAAACTTGGTCATGAGTACTAACTCATGACCAAGTTTGTGCCACTAGGCCACACAGGCTTTCAAATAAATTACCAATATGATCATTTTGATCATACTGCGGCGATAAAGCCATGCGCCACCCATTTCAACACTCTGTTTCATTTTTACCAAAATGGAATTGTGTAGCAGATCTGTCATTCAGGCTGAAGTTTGTTATGTGCTTTATTGATGGCTTACTTCGTCGGCTTGTATAACACGACAGGTGTGACCTGCAATGTATGCCGTGTTCCGCGTAAATTGCGAATTCATGCTGATTGGATGGGAGCATGTTGTGGTATGATAATGGAGCGAAAGTTAAACGTATCAAATTAAAATATTACTATAGGTAAAAGTAGTGGTGTGTGTCTTTTTCTTTGTTGTTTTCATTCATATGGATCTAAAGTCACACTATGATGCTACTCATGCCACATTTACGCTATATAATACTTTTTAGACACACATCTTATTTAGATAAAATTCAAAGTCCTGACTGACTGATATATCAACGCACAGCCTAAACCGCTGGTCCTAGAGACATGAAATTTGAAGGGTGTGCTCTTTGTGAAGAGTAGGTGTCCACTAAGAAAGGATTTTTCGAAATTCCACCCCTAAGAGGGTGAATGGGGGGAGGGTGAAATTTCACGCAGACGAAGTCACGGGTAGAAGCTAGTAATACATAACAGGACATCATACTTATTTCTTTAGGACTTGTACTTTTTCACAGGAGAAGATAACGACCCACATAAACGAACTTGCCCAGACACTGAGCGGAACAGGAGGACTGCAATATACCCGACTAAAGAGACATGACATCCCTAATCTCGTGAAAAGATTCCCACATTGAGACATAGAGAGAGTATGTTGGAAAGAAAATTTTCAAAACTTTACGGCTTTCGGCGATAACATTCTAACAGATCTTTATCGGCCAGAAAAGTGGCTTATTGTTCCTGAAAAAGATCGCCAAGTAACGGATCAAAAAAAAAAAACTTATTTTCCCCAAAAGGTTAGGCAGAGGTGCATCCATAGTACACCCCACATCTCGCAAGTTATGTTTTAAGTCCCATGTAATAGGGGGCGAGCCTATTGCCATCAACCGGGCCTAAATTTAGACTGCGAAATTCCAGTTGGAAACATTGAAATACATTGCCTGATCTGGGATGAGAACCCAGGACCTCATACTCATCAGTAGTGCTTTCGACCACTAGACCAATGAGGAACAACGTATTCGCTTCAGTTGTGTTAAATAATTTAAGTAGGTTATAACAAACCTACAAAGTGCTGAAACTGCCGTTTTTATCACCCATCTACTGTTCAATGTTTATCTAGCTATGAAAGTATACTCTAGAGTTTAAAAAACCTTTTACCTCCTTGCATTAAGGCGAAGCATTAATTTCTTTTTATAATAAAAAGGAACGATTCATTTGCTGAAGTATCATAACGTTTATTTCCCTTGCGAGATGATCGTGGCTTAAGCTTTAGAAGAACTTGATGACAATGTACTGTGGAAGTACTCACCTAAGGATTGGTTGCTTACCTAATATTTATAATTCCTTCATCTGAAATTGTCGCCAGAGCTGAATCTCCATTGTGTCGTACTTTATGGATGCTTAACGCCCTCCTGACCACCAATTCTGAATGTGATTTGTTTGCCGATGAATGGAGTGGAATTATGCGTGTATGTCTGATGTTTTGTGAAAAGAAGTATGCTAGGGTGTCCTCTATTATGTTAGTATTTGATTTTTTTTTTCGTATACCATACCTGTTTAAATCTCTATGTTAATTAATGTGATTGGTGTTACCGTTTAAATTAACAATCACACTAATATTATAAAGGCGAAAGTTTGTGAGTGTGTGTGTGGGTATGTGTGTGTGTTTATATGTTTGTTACTTCTTCACGGTCAAACAGCTGGACCAATTTTGACAAAATTTTGTATGGAGGTAGCATGACTGTTAGGGTCTTGCTACTACATTTCTGTATATATTACACCTTCAACTGTCAGAGACAACAAGTGACTTAATGACGCGCGACGACTTACAACTGAGTTTCGTTTTTGAAAAGTCGATAGTTTCGAAAATTGAGCAAGGGCTGATTCCTTTAAAAGTTGATTTTCAGAGCCTGTTGTCATGTGCTACATCACATAAAAGATTCCCAATACGTTGAAATCCTTAAGGATTTACCCGGATTTCCCTTTCCCTGTCCAGTGTCCACACAAGGTTCGCAGCCATTGTTTAACCAATGTTTCTGCTCGGCGGACTGAAATCTTACGGACACCGAAGCATCCCAGCCTATCGGCTTAGTGACAGTTAATATAGGTATGGATTTTGCACACTCCAGGTATAACTCTGTTACAAAATACAACCATAATCCAACACGACATAATCTAATAAACTAAAGAAGTCTGGAGTCGTGATTCTTCTACGCTGCACGGTCCCTGGACTTGAGGTGATGTCCCAGTGCACCCGGACATCACCGAAGGAGGACAGAGCCCGGACGCGGGCCAAGAAGAGGGAGCCCAGAAGTGGGCCACCCTGGATGGGACGCGAATGTCATACGTAGTAGTTCTCGCGGCCCACCCATCAAGGCGAAAGTAGGTGCACAGGTGGAGTTTTTAGTGGGTGCAAGTCCCACATAACCTCGTCGTATCCCCGGACGACGTGGTATGGGTTAGGCATTTAAACCATCAAAAAAAAAAAAAAAATATGGATTTTGCACACTCCAGGTATAACTCTATTACAAAATACAATCATAATCCAACACGACATAATCTAATAAACTAAACAAGTCTGGAGTCGTGATTCTTCTTCACTTAAAATGCAAAGACAGTTCGAAACATAATTCACAAACCTAGACGCGCCTAGAATGTTCCATTCAAAGCAGATGAACATTAACGTATTTGATATTCCCGAGTGCTACAATATAAATGTTTATATTATACAATCCATTACTCTAACAGGACTTATTTGCATTAATTAATATAATGTAGGTACAATACATGGATGTTGTCTTACCGTATGCAAATATTGGACGCCAGCATTGGATCCAACGATACAGGAAGGCTTTTCGTCTGTAAACTTGTACGATATAATGGAAAAGTAGACAATGGAAAGTTCGGAACCGTTTCCATCAGTTTAGTGCAAATATTTGTGCAAACATTCGTTATTTTACGGCGGAAGGGATGGGTGGTAGCGGTTAGGGTGTTTTGTTCGAATGTAATTTAATAAAATCTAAAGCCATTTGTTCAAACTAGAGAGAAGAAATGGTGCAACAAACTTCCCAGCAGCACAGCTGTCTGATCAGTTAGAAGAAATAGGTAGTTATTGATTGATAGACACACCTATCACTGAAGATAATCAAGTGATGATATGAGCTAAAATTTTTTTCGTTTCAGGTACCTACACCTGATAAGCTACCGCTTTTTGCGGTGAGATCGCCCACCATCCGACTTTAGTTGTAATCTATTTACAAGAGCAATCTATCCATCTTAAGGCTACCATCAATATTTAGAGATTTTGAATAGATCGATCGATCAATCTGGTCTGATCGGCTGGCACCCTATAAAATCCGCCCTAAGTTGGATACGCAGAAACGCATGTTCGAGAATCCACACTAACCGACCGATCAACCGACCAACCACCCAACCGTAAACCTTATTCTTATTCAAAAATCTTAAAAAATTTCTATACGTTTAAGTCGCGTTTTCGCGCTAGGGCCTCGGACCAGAAATATCCGCTGAAAGTTCACATCTTAACCGACATAAGCTTGGAAATAACGGATAAAAAGTTCGCAGGATTTTCACGACACGCGGCGCGAAATGAGAGAAGTTGTGACTCTTTTGTTACTTACTGTATAATACTTGCTTTTGTGCACTCAAAAGTACACACAGGTATGTTGTGAACTTGTTTGAATGATTGACGACACAATATACTCGTGTTGTAATTGAGATATAGAGGATTTTGATGAAGTGTAGGGGCTAAGTTTCGTTATTGAGACAGTACACAATGGCTACAAATCAAGCTATATATTTCCAGTTTTAGCTGACCTCGCATTGTTTAGGGTTTTTGTACAATCAGAAGTCAGCTAATACTCGTATAGTTATTTATAGTTTGATGTGTAGTCGTGAGTACGTACACCGTATTTGCAACATAGTTCGTAAACAGCGATGACGACTCGACGTTATTATTGCTACGTCTAGCAAACGCATTGGCATTGGAATATGTTGTTACTATAAAGTAAAATACTTCATCAATCTTAGTTATTTCGTTAGTATACAAACCATAGCCATAGCATGATTTCTGTCGTGTAATTTCCGGCAGTTGTGAAAAAACACGTTTTTCTTAGGTAAGTACGTTGTCGTCATCTGTTGCGACTGTTGCCTTAGTGTGAGATTTTTCGACTCACGTTCAATTTTGTATCCTAGCTCGATTCCTGAATTAACTTCTGCATCGTCCTATGTTAATGTAGCTTAAAACAAACATGGGTAACCAAATCACCACCTTTATCTCTAGCCTTAAGGTGCACTCATTAGTTATCCTGAAGGAGATTAATTACTGCGCTGTTTAGTATCACGTTAGAAGATGGAAGGAAGCTAATGAAGCAGGTCAACAATGGTTTCATTGGCAAACAATACTGTTGCTGCGGTTAAGGCTTTACATACAACAAATTATATTATGTTTGGTCCTAATGGGTTTTTATCATAGAATCCGTGGTTTTTATAGTGATATGTCTATCAAACACTAAAAACTAAATTGTTGAGCTTCTCGTACTTATAAATCAACTTGCAAAGTTTACACATACGGTAACAAATAATTTAAATTTATTAATATTTTATTTAATTATAATTTTTTTAAACAATTTTTTCTGGAATTTGACACACATTGTTTGAATTTTTCTATTTAGATTTTTTTTAATTGTTGACAGGCCTACACTGTCCTTCTATACCTGTTTACACTGTAATTTGAAACACACATTGTAAAAGCTAATTATTTTTAAAAGAGTAACCGTGGAGTTTCTTGCCGGCTCTTCTCCATGGGAAACGACCCATTGGAACCGTGTACCTAGCTTCTGGCGTTGCATAAGTGCGTCGGTTTATGTGAAATATAATATTTCGATTGACCTACAATGACCTAAAGGCAAAAATAGTACCTATTCATGAATATATCTGCTCTCCTTATATATTGCCTAATATATTAGCAATTTAATGTTTGTGCCTACAACGGGGTTGTATTTTCCGCAGTCGTTTTCATTCTACCCTACCGTATTTTGTAACAAAATACACAGGACACAAAACGGCAAAATAACACGTAAACATTGAATATTTATTCAGGCATGAAAGTACACTGAAAAAAAAAATCGGTAATACCAATCGATTTTTCGGTAATATTCACCGCTTTGGTCAGTAAAAATAGAGCCTATTGTCCAAAGAAGTATAACTAACTGAAAAAAAACAGTTGAGTTATAACAGTAGATTTTACTGTGCATCTGCAACTGTTTTTTGGTCGGCTATTCTTATTGTTTGTAAGACAGTAAATGATAAGACAGTAAGAAAAAACAGTAAAGGAAAATCAGAACAGACAGTAAAGAAAAACAGTAAAGAGTGTCTTCTGTACTGTTTTTTTTTACTGTTTCTAACAGTAGGTTTAACTGAATCATGATAGTACCTATAATCGTCATGCAAACAGTTGATTTTACTGTGTTCACACAGTACATACTACGTAGGACAACATGAATGAGTACTGTGGGATCAACGTAGTAGTAACCATGGAAGGCCAGTTATAAGTACTGTAAGCAACAGTAGCGGGTAATTTGTGCAGGACGTTAGCAGTTACTGTGCGATCCAGTAGAACTAACTGTAAGCGACCAGTTCTGTTCATTGTAAGTATGCATTAGTAGTAACGGTTTCCTCACAGTAACAGGCATGTAAATTCACAGTAAGGTATACTTTGGTTGCTCATTAAAATATACCTTGCTGTCCAGTTGGCAGTACCTTAGATATCAGTTATAATAATTGATAGTACACATTAATAACAACCGTTCCCTCTGTTATTTGTACAGTTGAGATACGTTAGTTACTGTGCGAAAACAGTAACTAATACTGACTGTCAGGTATCAGATACTGTGAGAATACTTTAAACGATACTGTGAGGTTTGCTAGTAGGAAATGTGGGCACATTAAGGTATACCGTGATTATCAGTTATAACAACTGTGTCTCCATTAAAAGTAACTGTGCCTTACAGGTTTAGGTACATATTTCCACAGTAACATGCAGTGACCGCGCATTACCTAGTACTGTGAGACTCAGTTACCATAACGTATTGTCACAGGAACGGGTACTATAGAAGCTAAGTTGTAAGTACTGTAAGCGAACTTTATCCGGAACTGTTCATTCGCAGTGACAGGTACCTGTTACATCACAGTAATTACTGGGTACTCAACCCAGTAATTACTACTGTATATCGTAATGTTCAAACATTAAGCTAGACAGTAGTAATTACTGGGTTGAGTACCCAGTAATTACTGTGATGTAACAGGTACCTGTCACTGCGAATGAACAGTTCCGGATAAAGTTTGCTTACAGTACTCATTCGTAGTGACAGGTACTATTCATGACAGTAATTACTGGGTTGGGTACCCAGTAATTACTGTACCTACCTGTAATTGCGAATGTACAGTTCCCAATGTCGTAATATTTAATATTACGATACAAAGTAGTAATTACTACTGTATATCGATATTATTAAACAATATCCAATGTATAGCATTATTTCAGTAGCAGTGTGGAATTTCAGTAAAAATGCAAAAACTCGTAAGAATTATATTTATTTTTTAAGATTATTATATTAGATTACAATTACCTATTGTAAAAAATATGTAGGTAGGTACTATAAAAAAAAAGTATCAAAGCAAAAGAAAGAGGAAGAATGAAGAGAGGTGTGTGTGGTGGTGGTGAGGAGAAACACACCACACCTAAAAACCAAAATACTGTTTTTCTCTCTTAATTTGACAGATAATATTATGATATGCTACACGATAATAATATTCATAATTTCAATATTTACCAACTAAATATGTAAGTAGGTATGCTTAAAATACATTAGTGCCTTTTGACAAAAAAGTATGAGTATCACATTTTAACTTACTTCCTACTTAAAATGTATTTAATATTTAAACTTAAATTATACATATATCCACAGCCTTGATAATGTTTGGCATTTCATAAACAGTATTGTCGACAATCACATACCTGGCTGAATTTTTTTTCAGAGGGCCTGCAACTATTATGTATGGCTGAATTGTTAATCCTAGATGTAAGTACTTTTCCTGGCGTGTTTGCTGCTGTTCTTGCAGCTCTTGCTCTTCTTCATGAAGGATGAAGTTCTCTCGCAGTTCTACCGCTGACCTTTTCTTTTTCTTTATGTAAATAGGTCCGAGCAGATGCGGAATTAGCAGAAGAACCGCAAGATTGCTCGTCTCAGAATCTGGGTCTGAAAAATAAAAGAAATCATTTAGTACCTAAAGTAATTAAAAAATATGTTCGAAAAACAGCTAGTAATTAAATAAAATTATTAAAATTATATCCCAGTTGGGAGTTATGAGTTTGAAAGGCGTTTGACCTAAAGCTCCGCCCAAACACGAAAAATATTAGGTTGGTACATTTGCATGAAAACGAGGTGCTTGGTGATGATAATGCCGAACTGATTGGTGAATTTGTAAGTCCACCAACATTCTCTCCGTACACTTCGACAAGGTTCTCAAGATTGTCATAAATCTGTAAAAAAACATTTATGTTCACAAAAAATAGATGCCAAGGCGTGACTATATTTTTATACATAAATTATTGTGTGCTTACTTTACTACACCACTCAGTTACATAGGAATTTAGCTTGGAAGCATTCCACTTCAGAAGCGCTCTTTTAAATTTGGCTTGTGGGCCAATAGCTGGTATTAGCTCCCGGATTTGCTCATCATCGAGCAAAGAAAGCGCCTCTAAGTCAACTTCATGTTCTGAAATAACAAAGATTTATAATTAAATTAATTACAGTCTTGCATACAGATACAGACAGCAGCACAGACAGCATTCTTAACACAGATTTTCATTAGCACAATTTATTAGTATACTTTATTTTACGTTACACACTCGACAGTCTACCTACTGTGCAGTCAGTAGCTCGCAACACATGTAAACAGTTTATGCCAGTCAAGCTACTGACCTGCACGAGTAGGTAGCTATACCTAGGTAGGTACACGATGCAAGCAGTTCTAACACGACTGCGTAGCGGACTTAAATGTAAGTAGGTACCTAGGTAAAGTACCTATAAACCATAAAGCCATAGGTACATAACATACATAACAAACGCCACAGAGGTGCAATGGTACAAGCAATCCCATCCCCAACATTTAAAGGAAGATTCATGTAATACCGTGTCCACGGGACACACACATCCTATCAATCAAGTAGATCCTACTTCAAACAAAAAGCGTAGGTACCTAGGTACTAGGGTTAATTAAATTATCTGACTAATCCTGCCCCGACACGGCGTAACGTGAATCTTCACAAGGTGAAAAATAACAGAGCATTCCATAGTGTGTAAGGTTATTATTATTACCATTAAACTCTCTTAGACAAGAATGGACTCCAACAAGTCATCACTGAAAACATAAAATCTTATTCAATTTGGCCCTAAAATTGGTGGGAACGTACTTTCAAAGTAGGTAGGTACATAAAACTTAGTTACTTACCAATAAATTTGTCGAGATATTTCTCAAAGCCCCACTCCTTTAATAAACGTTCCATATCGTTCATGGAGCACAGACTTGGTAAACTGCGTTGTCACTATTTGTTTGTTTAATATTTTTGTGATTTTCACACGATCATGCGAATCACGGCTACGCTACGCCACACAATCACACAACGGAAGCGAACTGATCAACTGACTGTTCGCGCCGGTGGCGCGGCAGTCGCCGACGCGCGCGCATCGCATGTCGCGCTAGGGATGTGTATTTTTTTCTAAACATTATCGATTCTATAATTATAAGAGCAAGGTAAAAATTTGGCGTGTTTTAAAACAACTACATGAATGATATGATTTTATTTCTGTAAGTAGGTTTGTACAAACACTTTTACACGTCAATCATATTTTTTTTTAAACTAAATGAGGTCGGCGTTTCCTAACTGACTATTCTGAGAAGAAAGGCCGAAACAAACTCAGAAGTCACAGTCTCTTTTAAAGTCCAGACAAAATCTTGGTCAGATCGTGTAACTTACATAAAAACCGAATTCAAATTTCTATTGCACGATATCTAGTTAAAATTCGCGTCTAATTTAGTTTGATCACACATGGTACCTCTTGCTTACGCATGTTGCCACGGAAACCATTACTTACCACCAGTGATTGTGAAAATTATCATGATTGTGTAGATGATATTTGAGATACGTATTACGGCACACGTATAAATTCCTCAAAATCAACTTTTAGACAACAACACAAGAATCATCAAAATCTATTGAGAATTGGCGAAGATTTATTATCTATTCATTATTTATAGGTACAATATTGATAGAATTTTCATAATCGGTCTTTGATTGACGGAAAAACCGACGAACATCTATAAAAAATACATACAGCCGAACATAGAACCTCTTTCTTTTTTAAAGTTGGTTAATTAAATAGGACTTAGTACTATGGACTGTTAAATAGATATAACAGTTGTTATTTCAATCACACTAATATGATAAAGCTGTAATCGACATCGAAACTCGTGATGAGGTGAGGTGAGTACCTACATCACTAAATCACGATGCAACGTGCGTCCACGCCCCGCGCCCCGCTCCCTTCCCAATCACGTACACAGTTATTTTAAATGTTTTGCTATGAATATGATTTAATGCTAATGTTTTAAACATTTAAGGCGAAAGGCCATAAAAATACTTTTCTTTTGTTTAGGTACTTTAATTAGGCAGAGATGCGAAATTGCTCTTGTTACATAGGTAGGTATAAGAAAGAGTAGGGTCTGATATCTAAGGCTAGCCTTTAGAGGTACCTACCTTAAATGCCAAATATGTACTAACCTAGCAGAGTCTGATAAATCTAGAGATGCATCGGGTAGGCAGGTAAGTAATATCAGTGCCGTCACTCACGCTCACTTTTAAGTTAGGTACCAGGTAATACCTAAGTATTACATAGGTACCTACTTACAGGTAGGTACATAGTTACGTACAGTTTTCTAGTTACGTACAGTTTTCTTACCCCCAATTTGCAAGCTGACAACAGCTACCTACCTAGTGGATTTTTATGCTGCAGTAGGTAGGTACTTAAAAATATAAAACTATTTACAGCGTATTAGTAACCTAGGTACATGTACCTACCTATGGTAGGTACTTACCTAATGAAAAGGTATATTCTGGGGTCTGGGGGCACGGGAGTGCCCCGCCAAGACGAGCCAAGCGAAGCGCAAGGGCACTACCTACCTTTTCTCGAAGCACTTCGTCGTATTTTTGAACCTTCATAACTTGGGTTTGGATTATACCAGATAAACAAAATTTTCAGGATATGATGTCAGTGGTTGACTTATTAAACCTATAAAGTTTCAGTTGCATAGCTCTTATACTTTAGATTTTATTGATATCTAAAATACCCCGATTTCGTCACTGACTCACTGATTCACTGACTCACTGATGATCATCAATATTCTAAGGGTCTTCCTGAAGTCCTAGAAAGAACAACAAAAAAACGGCCAAGCCTCATATTTTGACTAAGGTGTAGAGTTTGTGAAGTTAGGGCGTGTAGAGTCAGAAGCTTGGCTCTACATGAGATCTTATAACTTTTTGACAGTGCGAGCTTTAAGTGGTCTCGTCTTGGCAACATTTTACATTAAAATGTTTTTGGTGGGATTTCTAATACTTATACAAGAAGTAAGAATATTTTCTTTAATATTATAGGTATGGTTACATTAGGTATTGGTTTTGTAACAATATTTTGATTTAAAAGAGTGTCCATTGAGTTTCTCCTTCTCCATAGAGATCTACGCTAGGGAATGGGCAACCAGGGCAACTACAGTACTTTCTCAAGTTATTATGCCTTGTGTTGTGACTGTGACTGTAGCTTTGTTTTATTGTATTTTTAACATTCAAAAGTGCCGTAATGGTCAAATTGAAATAAATGCTTTTGAGTTTGAGTTTGATAGTACCTATTAACTGTTTAGCTCCTTACTGTAAGCTATCAAATCTGTTCCGAAGCAGTAAAAATAATTGCTACGATATCAGTTATGCCAGAAAACGGAAATGCTTAAAAGAAACTGCTTGTTTCAGTAACTGTTAAATGTTCAAACAATAGATTATTAACTGTTTAGCTCCTTACTGTATGCTACAGGAACTGTTCAGACGCAGTAAAAATAACTGCTACAATATCAGTAAAGCTTCAATACGGCAATACTTAAAAGAAACTGCTTGTATCAGTAACACTTAAATTTTCAAACAGTTGATTTTAACTGTTTAACTCTTTACTGTATGCTATAGGAACGGTTCAGAAGCAGTAAAAATAACTGGTACGATATCAGTAAAGCCTGAACACGGCAATACTTAAAAAAACTTCTTGTATCAGTAACAGTTAAATGTTCAAACAGTTAATTTTAACTGTTTAGCTCCTTGCTGTATGCTACAGAAACTGTTCAGAAGCAGTAAAAATAACTGCTACGATATCAGTAAAGCCTGAACACGGCAATACTTAAAAAAAACTGCTTGTATCAGTAACAGTTAAATGTTCAAACAGTTAATTTTAACTGTTTAGCTCCTTACTGTATGCTACAGAAACTGTTCAGAAGCAGTAAAAATAACTGCTAAAATATCAGTAAAGCCTCAACACGGCAATACTTAAAAGAAACTGCTTGTATCAGTAACAGTTAAATGTTCAAACAGTTAATTTTAACAGTTTAGCTCCTTACTGTATGCTACAGGAACTGTTCAGAAGCAGTAAAAATAACTGCTACAATATCAGTAAAGCCTGAACACGGCAATACTTAAAAAAAACTGCTTGTATCAGTAACAGTTAAATGTTCAAACAGTTAATTTTAACTGTTTAGCTCCTTACTGTATGCTACAGAAACTGTTCAGAAGCAGTAAATATAACTGCTACGATGTCAGTAAAGTCTGAACACGGCAATACTTAAAGGAAACTGCTTGTATCAGTAGACGTTAATGTTGAAACAGTTGATATTAACTGTTTAGCTCCTTACTGTATGCTACAGAAACTGTTCAGAAGCAGTAAAAATAACTGCCTACGATATCAGTAAAGCCTGAAAACGGCAATACTTAAAAGAAACTGCTTGTTTTAGTTACCGTTAATGTTTAAACAATTGAAATAACTGTTTAGCTCTTTTACTGTATGCTACAATCACTGTTCAGAAACAGTAAAAATAACTGCTACGATATCAGTAAAGCTCTGAAAATGGCAATACTTGAAAGGAACTGTTTGTTTCAGTAAACTTTAATGTTAATCCAATTGAAATAACTGTTTAGCTCTTTACTGTTTTTGCCCATTTCAGTGCACGGTTAGTAATCAATTATTTTAACATAAAAATAAGTTCCCTGTACCGTTTTTTTTTTTACTGTACAACAACAGTAAAAAGTCACGTTTTATTTTTTTCAGTGTAAACCACGTCAAACGGAGAACTTTTCAGATTAAACCCAATAGTAAATCTAAGAAAATGTGGGGTCAGTGGTTTGAGATTGTATTCCACTGCGAAAGATATTATAGGTATCTATTTTGTTTTTTGTTTACTAGTATAATGGGCTCCGGACACGAGGTCAGTTGGCGAGTCATGTCAGTTAGTGACGAGTGCCGATGCATTCCACCAGATTCTATGTTTTGCAGTCAATCGCCATCGACCAGTTAATATTAATCGCCTCCAAATATAATCGATGATTGATCGAAGAAAGTTCACCAGCCATGACTTTCAATGTGGTATTAGATCGATATAGAGTGCTTGGACAGACTGCAAACGTGGGCCCGGCGGCGCGGCGTACTCAAACATAAGAACTTCATTTGAGCGTCCATAGTGTGCACGCGGGCGCGGTGAACGGCGAGGACTGCTTGGCGCGGGGAGCGTGTGGGGCACCTCACGCCATAGCTCGTTCAGGGCGGGCGGCCCGCGCGGGGACCGGGGTTCGCCAACTAGTTCGAGCTATTTTCTAGTACAAATAAGTCTCCTTCATCCATATTATATTTTGACAAACACTGGACACGACAACACTCAGAGAACGAAGCCGCGCTCGACTGCGGACAGGCAGACCGCGCGCGCGTTCCCGCACCCGCGCCGCTCCCCGCCCCGCGATGCCAGTCTGGCAAAGCACAAACGGTGTCATCGGTTGATCGCAAGCTACATAATTACAAGGGAATATTACGCTACATTCCAGTTTCACCTTTATAAGTTTCTAGTGATGATGATATTCCTATTACCTGATATCCCTGTAGTTTCCATCCTGTGAATACTGATATTGCTATCTACACCAAACAGTTGCAGCAAGTTCACTAGATATGACACGAAGTTTCAGTACATTGAAAACTTTAAGTCAATAGGTGTACGTGACTTTTGGTCATGCAGGCGACTTTTGGCTTTAACTTCAAGTTGAGGAACTTGTAGGGAAAAGTGTGTGATATACGTACGCTTGAGTAAGTTTTGACTACGCAAGGGACGAAAAACGGGGCGGTTTATTTAAAGTTTTATTAAATTTGGCAGTGAGTAGTTGATTGATTAAGTTATTAAATTGAAATGAGTATAGAACAAAACCCTTTCTAGCCGAGGTATTTGGATTATTGACTATGACTAATTCAATATCTAGTTGGTATGCTTACATAATTAAAATTTTATCAGCCATAAGCAAGCACATTTTTGAAGTGAAAACTTTAGGCGCTTTGTTTTGAGATGGGAAAAAACCATTGAACTCGCGCCACTTTTACCGTAAGCGACACAGCCCGTGTTTTGTTTTTATGAAGATTTAAAAAAATACCCGCTTCGGATGTGTTCGGCTGTCCTCGGGACGTACTCGGTTTTAATGTATATCCGATATGTCAGTGAGTGACAGCAAAGTATCTGTTTGTGTTTTGTTTTCACTTCTGTCAGCACTCCCGGAGTGCCATAGTTTTTTTTTTAAATTAGCCTATACTAACCCACTAGTGGGCAAAGCCCTCCCTATCCTTTTCTGGGGCCACCTCGATCCAACCCTTGCGGTACGCGTCTAGGTCGTCTTGCCACCTTTTCCTGGGTCGGCCTCGGCGACGCCGTCCATTCTCAGGCACCCACGGTGTGGAGACTGTTGCCCAACGGTCACTGTGCATGTGGCTGACGTGACCCCCCCAATCTCATTTCAGATTATAATTCGACCGTAAATGTGACTCATTGAGCTTCATAAAGAGTCGTCACAAAGGCATGTGAGTGACAGAGGCTCAAAGACGAGCTTTTAAAACATCTTACGATTTTCGTACATCATTCGAAAAAAAGGTTCAAAGACACATTTTAGTTACCTTGGTCAGGCAGATAAAAATACTTCATCATCATCATTTCAGCCAAAAGACGTCCACTGCTGGAAATAGGCCTCCCCCAAGCACTTCCACTTCGACCGGTTCTGTGCTTCTCGTATCCAACGGGTTCCTGCGGCCTTCACAAGGTCGTAAAAAAAAACTTAGCTATAAATATTTCACGCTTCAATAACGCTTCACATCCAATTGGACCACAACCATTAAGGGTAATGTCGAAAATTCCCCACTAAATTGCGGGCAGCACCCACAGTCATTTCATGGGAGTTCCTATTACCTCCCTAAGAGCTGGAGTAAATCAGCCGCTATCGATAACTAAATTGTGGAACTTTATTTCATTTTATGGGAATGGTAATATTTTAGTGTAACGAGGTTGTAATTTATTTTAGTACGGTCAGTGACAAAAGATGAATTCATGAATTTTATTAGTTTACTAGCTTCTGCCCGCGACTTCGTCCGCGTGAAATTTCTTGTACCCCCACCCCGTCGCGTCGCAACACTTCGTATTCGCTTACCGTTCACTCTGAGTTTTTTTCTTTTTGCTCGGCTCCTAAGGGTCATAGCGTGATGTTAAATAACCTATAGCCTTCCTCAAGAATATCAAATGCAAAAAGAATTCAAATCTGACCGGTAGTTAAAGAGATTATCGCGTTCAAACAAACAAACTCTTCAGTCTTATAGATAAAAAACTCTATGGCCCATAACTCCTTAATAGGTACCAACTCTTAACATCTTACACACGTGATAACTTTTAAACGAAATATCCGATTGAGATGAAACAAAAAGTATTTTACTTCTTCATAAATACTCTTTATAACATAATGCTTAATTTCGATAAAGATTAATATTACGATACATATTTAACGTAGTTTTTTTTTCTTCAGACGATTTAATAATTATTTTGAACACAAAATCGGTTATTGTGATTAAACCATGATAGCTAGACATATGTTCTCGCGGACTTTTTTGTAGGTCTTAATGGGCTCTACAAACCCGTAGTACATTATTTTGTTCTATTGTCAATAGTTTTTGCAGCGCACGCAAAAATAGGTTTTCGATTTTACACCTTGTGTTACAAAATAGCAATTTTATTACGGATCCCTAATTTTGAAGAAAAAAAATATAGCCTATAGCCTTCCTCGATAAATGGACTACCCAACACTAAAATAATCATTCAAATCGGACCAGTAGTTCCAGAGATTAGCGCGTTCAAACAAACAAACAAACAAACAAACAAACAAACTCTGCAGCTTTATAATATTAGTATAGATTGTGGTTTTAAATGGTAGGTAGGTATACAAGGTATACAGGGTGGTGGTGGTTGAGGGTGGTGGTCTGACAACCAGTCTTATCAAGGGTATCGTATAATCCAGTAACTAGTACTAGTACAGTAGTCGCTCCATGTAAAATACTGGTATTCAGCTGCATCCGGTTAGACTGGAAGCCGACCCCGACATGGTTGGAAAAAGGCTAGGCAGATGATGAGGTATACAAGGTGGAGAATGACGTTCCAGTTTGCATACAAAAAATCAACCCGATGTAGCCAATAGCTTACTCACTATTGCTTTTCAAAGATTAGCGAAACCCATAATCGCCCCATCACTACTACATTTTAGTTTGTTTGAAAAAGTCAGTTTTTTTAATTTCGAAGTCAGGACATTTTCATTTATTTTCGTATTGTCTTCTATGGAGAAGACAATACGAAAATAAATGAAAATGTCCTGTATATATATGGATATATGGAGAAGACAATATTATTGTACCTACATAAAAAAATAAAAATATGTTTATTTATCTCCAGAAATTACATTCTTAAATATATTAAGTTGACAGGTGTTTTGACAAAAATTTTGTAATTTGTGGGAGATCTGGAGTCTAAACTAAGCCTAGGTCTGTAATTAGAACTCCAGGCCCCCCAGTATATCACACACTAAAGGTTGCTAACGTGGTCTGTGAGAGTATATGTGTCTAAACACAATATGCTGAAATTACGCGACCGAAGTTCGGCATGATTACGCCTGCAATGCTATTTAACGCAACGTAATTTCGGCATCATGTGTCGTCAGTAATAAAATTCAAATAGCATTGCTGGCGTAATCATGCTGAACTTCGGTCGCGTACCTTCGGCATAGTGTGTTTAGACACTATATGTGTGTGATATGAGTACTAGTCTTCAAAACATTTCTTATCCATACTAATATTATAAATTCGAAAGTAACTCTGTCTGTCTTTTCACGCCTAATGGTTTTATCGAAATCCGTTCAGTGGTCTGAACGGATTTCGATAAAATTTGGCAGAGAGATGGATTGCATCCCGGGAAGGACGTACGATAGTTTTTATTGACATACCTAGCGGGCGAAGCCGCGGGCGGAAGCTAGTTTTTCAATAATTTGCTAAGGCCACTCCTTTATAATTCCTCTAGGTAACTACAGGTCTCCTCCGTGGTCAGGCATGATTTTACGTTTCTAAACGTAACTTCAAAACCTTTTCACATTCTATTTTTTTTATCGTCAGACAGTGATCAGCTATATGACGTCATACTTTTGTTTTGTATTGTTATGAGAACTCGCCATGTGAACCACATAATCGGATTATGTACTTACTGGGTGAAGAATTGTTTGTAAGATTAAACTATACGTTAGCCCTCGTACCCATAGGCGACTTTTTATCTCGTACTGGATTTTTAGCGCCGAGAGTTGAAAACGTGAAGCCACAGACACATTACTGTGTCGTGTTGTGTCGTGACTCGGGATACACCAATAACGAATCTGTTCAGAACTATGTCAAATTACAACAAGTTTTGATTGGCTAACACTGCGTCAGAAGGCGTCACGACACGACACATCACAGTAGTATGAATCCGGCTTTAGGCTACGGACCTACTGACAGATGGCTTGCTTAGCGCCTAGGGCATTTTTTTTTTTTTTTTTTTGTGGTGATTTCCCATCATTTCGCTCTGGGTGGAGCGGAAGGGAGTGTCAGACTCTTACTGACTAAAACCCACCCGTATTCCTTAGCCCTTTATGTTCCGGGCCAGCAGCGCCAAGGACCTAGCAAGTTACTTTGCGAGTACCGAAGTGAAACGAAGGCTCTAGAATTTTCGCAACCGGCCGCACTGCGTGCTTGGCCTAGCGTGCGCCTTCTCTAGTCTCAGTATGTAAAGATGGTCACCCATCCACGGACCGACCGCAGCAAGCGTAGCTTAACTTGATCGATCGACCCATGCGGCTGATATGATTTAGCCACGAGCCTCTCTAATATTTAGCATCACTATAGCCAGAATATTAAAAGAAACTTGTATAAAAATTTAACGTATTGCTTCGATTGATGTAAATAAAAACAAAATGGCGTATTACTCCGATACAGCGAAACAAATCGTTTTTCAGTTATGCCACTACGTAAGTTATAAGTGGTTAGAGTTACCTGCAATGTTTGTTTACATGCAACGAAATATACGGCAAGAAGTTCTAGGCACTTTTACTGGGATTGTTTCAATGAGCAGTGGTGGTAATGCCCCCGACTTACGAGGTGGTCGTGGGTTCGAGCACAGTCAGACGATTTACTTTGTGTAAGTAATTTCATCACCACTGGTCTCAAACGGTGAAAACATCGTGAGGAAACCGGTATGTCCTACAACCAAAAATTCGAAGACATGGGTCATCTACCAACCCGCTGAGGGCCCGCGTGGTAGATTACAGCCGACAGAGAGGGCCTGCCTCTCGAAGAGAGGAAGCTTGAGTCCCAGGAGTGGGAACATTGTAGGCTGATTATAAAACTGGGATCACCAATTCGTTTGCAGAACGTGATGCTTGTGGAAAATCTCTTGAATTTTTGTTGCTTTGGGTTCACACTTACAACATCCCAAAGACATTGGGACCACAGAAAAGTAGTTAAAAATGGAAATGGGCATTTTGGGGGCTTTGTTTTGTAACTTTCTGAATCCAATTTTTTTTTCTTTTTTTTATTTCGATTGCTAGTACTAGTAAAATGTATGGAGATACTCATGAGGTCTGCTCCTCAAACCTTTTTATTAACTACTCCCCAAAAAACTGCATCAGCACCGCTACATTGCCATAAATTGCACCGCCAGCTTCATTTCGTCATTAAATTTGAAGCATCCGTCCCTCAGATGGTTCGAACACGATCATTTATCATTTCGCACTCTGACGTCACTGAAAAAACATGGCAAGAACAAATCGGAGGATACAGAACCTTATTGGATAGCATTAGTGTTGGAACAAAAACTGGGACGAGTAGGGTTGCTGATGCAGATAAAGATAGAATAAGTGTGACTTTTAATTTTTTTTTTCTTATCTATTGTTGAATGCGAGGGGCCAGTGGCTAAATAATACCAGCCGCACAGGTCGATCGATCAGGTTAAGCTACGCTTGCCGCGGTTGGTCTGTGGATGGGTGACCGTTTTTACATAATGTGACTCCTCCGTGCCTCGGAAAGTACGTTAACGTCCGGCTGTCATTCGTGAATCTTTGACAGTCGTTACGGGTAGTCAGAAACTCGAAAGTCGGACAACCAATCTTACCAAGGGGCATCGTATTACCCAGTAACTGGGTTGTGGTGATCAGATAGGCAGTCGCTCCATGTAAAATACTGGTATTCAGCTGCATCCAGTTAGACTGAAAGCCGACCCCAACACAGTTGGGAAAAGGCTAGGCAGATGATTGTTGAATGCGCCCGCTCATGACCTCGATCACGCCTGATGGAAAGCGATGGTTGAGGTCTATGATGGAACGAGCGTGCCCAGAAGATGCCGAAGGCACTGGATCTCTCAAGCATAGACGAAACACAGCAGGCTGCTCGACGTCGGACTCCGGTGGGGGTCGCAAACCAAGCGGGCATTAGCCCTAGCAAGGGAAGGATTGCACAGTCAAATAAGGTGTTGGGTGATTGGGTGTGACTGTACAGGATGCGCCGAGCGCTCGGTTCAGTTGTTCAGGCAGACGATGATGATACTCTAGTCGTCTTCAGCACTGGAAAGGATCAGCCCTAAATCACTTAAAGGAAACAACAGCCCTGATTTTGTTTCTTATAATGTGAGGCTTTATTTCGTAAATAAAAGATGGAGGAATACGCAAGTCGAATTGATGGGAGATTGACCTGTCAAGATCCAATTGTATTGCTTATTTATGTGTCACTAACGATTCCTTCTCTTTCTGAACAGATGGGATCTTTCGTACGAGGAAAGGTATTATGACAGTGTTTAGTTTATCGCTAATTGACTTCTTTATTTTGGATTTAGAAATTCTTAGTCACAGGAATGGATTGTTAAATCCTTAACGTTGCGGTTTGGATAATATAATCAGCCTATAATGTCCCCACTGCTGGAACACAGGTCTCCTCTCTTCGAGAGAGAGTTGACTGTAATCTACCACATGGGCCCAGTGCGGGTTAGTAGATGTGACGGACGCATGGATGTGACCCGGTGACATGTCATCGCATTTTTGTTTCTAGGATATGCCGATTTCCTCAAGATGTTTTTCTTCACCGTTTTGAGAGTAATGGTTATGAAACGAAAAAAAAAGCACCTGCCCGGGCTCGAACCCACCACCTACAACTCATAAGTCGGGGCCGTTACCACTGGACCACCACTGCTCTCTGTTTGGACAAGTACTTTGGTGAAATCACGAACAAGATGGGCTTATTATGTCTTTGTTTGTTTCACCTACGAGAAATTTTCAATCCGCTTGCCATGCTGGTGATTATGGCAAGTTCCAGGTGTCGTGATTAGGAGGCAAATGAAATAAGATAAAAATTGTGGTTTACTAGCGTTTGCCCGCAACTATGTCTGCGTGAAATTTCTTGTTTCCCTACCCACCCCGTCGCATTGCATCGCCTGCTATCACTTCATTTTCACTTAGCGTTCTTTCTGAGTTTGCTTGGCTTTTAGGGTCACAGCGTGATGTTAAATAGCCTATAGCCTTCCTCAAGAATTGGGCTATCGAATGCAAAAATAATTTTTCAAATCCAACTGGCAGTTGTAGAGATTAGCGCGTTGAAACAAACAAACTCTTCAGATTTTTTGTTAGTCTAAGTTATGTCCCATTAAAATAGATGGACAAACTTTTAGAAATCATTCAGACCAACAAAATAAGGACGATGGTAAAACAATATAAAAGAAAAACGCATAGATAGGTACTTACAAGAAAAATAATCAGCTAACGGAAATTCACTAATGTGCCGGCAATTTACCTACTTGGATATCTTTGGTTAGACGTACTGAGCGCTGTGTAAAAATTTGTCCATCTATTTTAATGGGACGCTGTATAGATCTAGTCAAACTGTTCTGTATTGTCCCACTGCAGGGCAATTGCCTCCCTCTCCCTTTTCCACACAATTCTGTCTTTTGCGAGTGCCGGCCAGTCCCTACGGTACGAGTCAAGCTCGTCCCGCCATCTTCGTCTTGGCCTGCCGCGATGGCGTCGTTAGTTTAGTGAGACCCAATCGGTGGTTCTCTTAGCCCAATTGTCATTTGACATGCGGCATAGATGTCCGGCCCAGTCCCACTTAAGTTAAGCGGCTTACTGGGTAACGTCCGTCATCTAGGCAACTTGTTTTCACAATAAACTTAAACTGGAGTAAAGGACTGATGGCTCAAAGGAAATTTTGAAACTACCTCGATAAGACAAAGTAATTGAGGACTTATCGGGAATAGACAAACAGTCGTTATCACCGACAGCACGACGAAATTGACTTACGAAGTAATTAAAACGAGATTGTCAACTAACAACACTTTTAACAAAATCCCCGAATACTTGGGAACGTAAACAATTTAATTAGAGTTACAAAATTAGTTTGTTAGCAAAATCACTGTTTGATGTTTTGAAACTGGCCGGCTGTTTGTTCGTATTGTTATTGTGCACCTCAGAAAATAATCGGGCTTTGAATGAGGGTCGGGAATTTGAACCGGGTTGAGACGGGCTCAGCCTGAAATCCTTTGGGATGGAAGATAAGATGGCTGGAATTAAGAGATGTAACGAGTTAGTATGTGTGGTTTTGTCTAATTTTGTTGTGTGGCCACTTTATTCAATTATATTGTTTAATAAACTCATTAAATTCTGTAAAAAATTTCTGGTTTTGCCAGTTGGAGAAAATTAATCAATCTTATTATATATCAACGATTGAATCAACTTTAGTTACTAAAGCCTTACTATGCAGGATGCGATAAGCCAGTTTCACAAGTGCGGCTTTGCAAAATAACTTTTGCGATTGGTCGATTGTCGATGTTGCCCTATATTTCTCTATTTCTTTGTTAGTGGCCGCGTCAGCCATTTTCATTCCGATGTTAAGAATCAAATTAATAGTAGGATTTTACTTGTTTTAGGATTAAAATATGCCAGTCTGGTCCTGGTTCTTGAAACAGGTCTTTGAAAGAGCTTATGTAAGGAAATCTTCCTGTGTCACTCAAGCGAAAAAATATGTACCTGTCCCTCGTTCCCATTATGACAGACCGCACTCGTATTCGCAACACCACACTGCGCTCTAAAACACAGATTATTGAAGTGGTTCAAAAAGCTTAAGTGGGAGTGGGCTGGCCACGTCTCACGTCTGCGTGGAGCTTTGACAGAGTCGAAAGGCATCTCGGTAGACCACCTAAAGTGGACCACTGGTGGTTTGCTTTCTCCAGCTCGTCCGTAGCTGGAGAAAACAAACGAGCAGTGGTCCACTCTAGCCCTGAACAGAAAGAGCTGGAAGTCATGGGTAGAGGCCTTTGCCCAGCAAATGATGATGCAGGCTGTATACAGTAAAATATGTAGCTTTATATTTCCACAGCGAACACCACTCAACTGTTTCATGATCCTCAAAACAATTTATCGACAAATCGTTTCCATCATCGGCTGAAAATAAAACAAACATTTAAGCAAAAACACCACACATGTAAAAAAGAAACAGTGGCACTCCGGGAGTGCCGACAGAAGTGAAAACAAAACACAAACGGAATACTTTGCCATCACTCACTAACATATCGGATATACCTACATTAAAACCGAGTACATCCCGAGGACAGCCGAACACATCCGAAGCGGGTATTTTTTTAATCGTCTTATGAAAAAAACTCTGCGGTGTCGCTTACGGTGACAGTGGCGCGAGTTCAATGGTTTTTTCCATCTCAAAAAATGCCTAACGCGTCTAAAGAAGTTTTCGCTTCAACAATGCATCACAGCTTTACGTTTTTATGACGTTTAGAAGCGTCAGGTGTTTTGTCGGACCGTCCATTATGTATAGGGCGCCTGTCGGCCTGAGAGCGCATTAAGTGTCGGTAATAATTGATGAGCGCATATGTGCGCTAGTGTACTCCTCCCGTTAGACATGAGTGCATGAATAAATACTATTGGTTACAGATTACAGCGCAAACTGCGACTTTTTTGTTGTAGGTACGTTATTTTTGGACGGAATTTGCAGAGGAATCTTTTGAAACTGCTGGAGAGAACGTTAAAATCGCGTATTGGAACGCGGATCGTACTTTGTTTTCTCGAGAAACTTCAGGGGACTTAAAAGGCCACTTTGGCTGAATCATAAAGGGATAACATTATGAACCATAATATGGCGAAGACAGTCCGTGTTTTTCTTTTTTTCGCTGCACTACGTAGGTATAGGTACTCAAAGAGATTGGGATTTGGATTGGATTGATTGGTATTTTAGCACAGACAAAAAAAATAACTGAAAAATCCTTCACCAATGGGATTTGATACGATTAATTTAACAGTTAACTGTTCATTATGATTCATAATGTTATCCTTTTATGATTCTGCCAAAGTAGCTTTTTTAGGCCCCCAGGTAGGTATCCTCATAAAAATATCCCTTGTGCAAATCTTGGACATGATATATCTGTGTGTATCCCTTAAGTCTTTTATGCATGATTGAGTGTCAAATATCTTCACATTTTTTTTAAATTCACAACTAGCTGTGCCCGCGAATTCTTCCACGTGCAAGTCGGAAATAAGATTTCATGGGTTTTATTTATTTCACGCGAAACCTTAAAATAAAAGTAGCCTAAGTTACTCCTTATTACACCAGCTATGTGCCAATAAAAGCCACATCAAAATCGGTCTAGCCGTTTCGGAGATTAGCCGGAACTAGCAGACATACAAACAAAAAAAAAAGTTTTTTTTTATAAGCAGTTTGTTTACACCATATAAACCAGGTTTACCAGTTGGTAAACCGAAAGTAGGTACTGTTCATGAAGCGATGTGCCAGAGCAGAAAAAATTTCAAAGCTAAGCTTAAATGGTGTCAACAACACCAAGAGCAGATTAAGATGGATCGGCTAGCGACACTGCATTTGAAAAATAAGTTTCGTGAATTTTGGAAACATACCAATAAGATAAACGTCAGGTCTGGCCTTCCTTTGAGTGTCGAGGGTGTCACTGATGCTAAAATTGTCGCTAACTTGTTTAAAGATCACTTTACCGTGGAATCCCCATTAGGGGCTCCAGAGTGGAGGCTGGACGCTGACCCCGTGTGTGAAACCATCAGAACAAGGGTGAGTGCCAAAGATATAAGAAATGTTTTAAAAAATATGAAAGGTGGGAAATCCCCTGGTCATGACGGTCTTAGCGTCGAGCACCTACATAACGCAGGGCCACACATTTCTAGACTTTTATCTATGTTTTTTAATCTGTGTATCGGGCACTCCTATCTTCCCAGTGAGCTAACAAAAACGATAGTCTCTTCCATAATAAAAAACAAGACGGGTGATAGCTCACTCAAGTCGAACTATAGGCCGATCTCACTGGCCACTGTCATTGCAAAGGTTTTGGACAGTGTGATTGAGGCTCAGTTAATAAAGTTTATTAATCTTCATGATGCTCAGTTCGGCTTCCGCGCCAACCTTTCTACAGAGAGTGCAATACTGAGCCTCAAACACACTGTCGAGTATTACACCAGCAGGAAAACGCCCATTTATGCATGCTACTTGGATCTCTCTAAAGCGTTTGATCTTGTTAATTATGAAAAGCTCTGGGATAAACTTAAGGAAACTAAATTGCCGGGAGAGATACTGAGCATTTTAAAGTTTTGGTATCAGACTCAAGTAAACTATGTAAAATGGGCTGGCACTTTATCAGATCCATATGTATTACAGTGTGGTGTAAGACAAGGTGGATTGTCGTCACCTATTTTGTTCAATTTATATGTAAATGCGCTGATCGTTGAGCTTAGCAGCATGCATGTCGGTTGTCACATAGATAACATCTGTGTCAATAATTTAAGTTATGCAGACGACATGGTGCTGCTGAGTCCAACGATCGGTGGACTTAGGGCGTTGGTAAATGTGTGTGAGAAGTATGCGACAAGCCATGGTCTGAAATATAATGCCACAAAAAGTGAACTCATGATATTTAAGGCAGGTACTAAATCACCAGATCATGTCCCGCCAGTTTTCTTGAACGGAACCCCTATGAAATTGGTCACTTGCTTTAAATATCTTGGGCACATAGTCACTGAAAACCTACGTGATGATGAGGACATGGACAGGGAACGTAGGGCGCTGTCGGTCAGAGCGAATATGATTGCCCACAGGTTTAAGCGATGTAATGCTCAAGTCAAATTAACACTTTTTAGAGCGCACTGTACTTCACTATACACATGCTGCCTGTGGGCTCAGTATTCGCAAAGATCCTTCAGCGCTCTACGAGTCCAATATAACAATGCGTTCAGGGCGCTGTTGGGGCTGCCGCGCTGGTGCAGTGCGTCGGGCATGTTCGCGGATGCACATGTTGATGGCTTCCATGCCGTGCTTCGCAAGCGATGCGCCACGGCGCTCTGTAGGCTGCGCGCCAGCACTAACAGCATCCTAGCAGTTATAGCGGATAGGCTGGACTCGCGCTATGTCCAGCATTGGGTTAGTACCCATATTAAAAAATAACTGTTTTCTGTTTTCTTATTATTAACACTACCATTAAGTTCTATTGTACTAACACTACCTTTTAAGTTCTATTCTACTAACACTACCATTTAAGTTCTTTTGTACTAACACTATGGATTTTTAAAAAGTCTGAAATAAAAAGTTTTTATTTTTATTTTATTTTTTTTTTATTATATATACTTTAATAATTATGCATTTAGTAAAAATATGTTATGACATACAAGTTATTAATACTAATTGGCCACTTATTCAGAATCAAAATCTATCGTCGAATGTTACACACAAAGAGGCCTTTCGAGTTTTCGATCAATAAAGGAACCCGATCACATTTTACACTTGAATTTGTTAAAGCTTAAGTTTAATAGGAAAATTCCTTTCCGTCTATTTCCATGTTCATTCGCCTCGTCCGATTGGATTCCAATGGGTTCGTTTAATTTTTCTTTTGAATGGAATCCTGTGTAATGGCAGCTCAAGTAATTGCTTGTACTATAATAACAAACAAATTCAATGGACTGGTGTTAACGATGTCAACGGGTTTTTATTTCATTAAAATCTTTGAACACTTGGGGCCAAATTAAACAACTCACCTTTACCTAATATTTTGTGAGGTGACTTGTCGGACCAAATGAAAATTCAAGACAGCGCGCTGCGAACGGTACATTGAAGCATGCAAAAACTACGCCTCCGCTCTATGCATACACGCTCACGCACACATTTACAATCAAACTACACCTCACTATGTGCACACATGTTTACGTCTTGGTTTTTAATTTGGTCTGAGGGTTACTTTCAAAAAGAACTGTCAGAATGTAAACGACAAACTATACTAATAATAAAGTATAGGAGTTGGTTTGTTTGAACGCGTTAGTCTCAGGAACCACCAGTCGGATCTGGAAAAATCTTTTTGCAATTGGTAGCCCAATTCTTGAAAAAGGCTATAAATGCTAGGACTTTTATGAGCCGAAAAAAAAGAAAAAAAATGTAAGCATACGAGAAAACGAAGTAACATCGCGAATGGGCATTGCGATGCGGCAGGGTGGGCCGGGGAACAGCGGACAAAGTCGCGGGCAAAAGCTAGTAAAAAACTTGGAAAAATCAATTTAGTACCTATGTCAAGCGCAAAAAACAATGAAACAATACTTGATAGCAATCTATGATGACAATATAATTATTGTTTCTAAAACGGACAATATTTTAGTGTTAAAACAACAATTATTATAATGTTTTAAATTTTCAATGTAGAACACAAATTCAGTACATTAATGTATTTGACATAATTTAATTTTGTAGGTGACGTTAATGAGCCAAATTACAATATTACTAGCTGCGTCCCGCGGTATCACCCGCGTAAGTGTCGATCCCATAGGAATATCGGGATAAAAAGTAGCCTATATATGTTAATCCTGGGTGTCAGCTACCTCCATACCAAATTTTATCAAAATTGGTCCAGCCGTTTGATCGTGAAGAAGTAGCAAACACACACACGTCACAAACTTTCGCCTTTGTAATATTATTGTGATTGAATATAAGAGAATTGTTTACGTTACAATCTATTGATAGGTACCTCATTTTGATAGCATTGTTGTTACAATTTGTAGGTTTTAATTAAATTTTGGAGTAAGGAGTTATTTGATTTATTCAGTGTTTAATTGATGTCCATTGAGGTATTTTAGGAAGATATTTTGGTCGTGTTCCGTGGAGGTACCAATTGATACGAGTTCCACCGTGCCTCCTCTGTTTACGTGCTTTTAAATTTTTAAAGTGTGACGCACTATGTTTAAATGGGTACATATTTGAATGTCGAACATTAAAATACCTACGGGTAAAATGTCAACGTTCAAAACATCGAAAATTTTAATTTCGATTGTATCGTAATATCGAAGATGGAAATATTGTATCTATGGTTATACCTAAGCCTAAAGATACGCATAAATCTATTAAACCTACAAATATAATTTGTATACCTATATTATCGAGGTTATTTTCGCAATTTGTGCATGAATTGGTAATCTTCTTTTATTAGCAGATATTATATTACACCCTCACTTTAACTCACTCACTCGCATGCTTGCGTTCGTGCTGCGTGTTTTAGCTTTAAAATTCTCTTTTTTTTATATTATTATTTCCTTTACCTACATTTATATAAAACAAGTTAAAGATACTTATTTAGGTTATGGAAGAGCCTACTCTCCTAACACTTATCTGGTTAAAAGGCGGCTCCAATAACTAGTTAAAAATAATAAACGGTATGTGAAGATGGTCACCCATCCACGGACCAACCGCGGCAAGTGTGGCTTAATCTGATCGAACGACCTGTGCAGTTGTTTACTTAGCCACAAGCCCCTCAAACGTGGTCTAAGCGTGATAGCTCACAATGGGCCTTATTAGAAGGCACATTGCGCCGATAGGTTCTGAAGAGAAAGGCCTCCCACAGGATGGACTGACGACCTTGTGAAGGCCGCAGGAACCCGTTAGATGCGTAAAGCACAGAACCTGTGGAAGTAGAGGTGCTTGGGGGAGGCCTATGTCCAGCAGTGGACGTCTTTCAGCTGAAATGATAATTAAAAAAAAAAGGAAGACCCTCGAAAATTGTTTGGCACTCATGAACTGTCTGTTAAAGCCTCTCGATGTAGATATAAGTATCAAGAGGTAGGTAGGTACTTAGGAAATCTGGCAGTCTTTATTTTCCATGCTTTCATATTATTGTTTCCGTTTTTTATTCTACCTTATCTGTTTCAATAACCCAAATACAAAATCAAATAAACAATCGAAAATAACAATCCATACGAAACACGGAATCGTAAGTAAACAAAGCCGGTTCGTGCCGATCCGCACCGTTCCGCCGCAAGCCTACAAAGAAACTGGCTAAAAATATTGTCCGGTTGAAAGCCGCAAAGCACTCGGTAATCTCCGGTTAAAACTGGGTGAGCGGTGGCGGCGATTTATGAGGGAATCGGACTAGTGGGTATTATATAAAAATGTTTTTTTTTTGTTGGAACATAGCGTAGACAGAGTAATCTATAGACTTGGTATCCGTGTCACCGAAAGGGACCAACAATTCCGGCAATCTTCATCAAACTACCATTTTCACAGTTGCGCAAATATAGATACTACTACCAAATTATGCACGAAAAAGATCTTATTTACCGTTTAATCGTGGTGTAGTTTTTATTATTTCATTCATAATTTTTAATATTACGTCAAACTTATTGTGCACATTGATGGCTTAGCCGACACGCAGTAAGGGACAGAAATATTCTTACTCTGTCTCTTTTCTTTGCTAGTGACGTTAATATATTTCTCTTTTTCTTGTGCGAATGAAAAAGAAGATATGCAGTAGTCTGTAGTTTACTACGGAACATAGATTACAATGAGAGTGAAAATATGTGGTTGGGTTTTTTGGTCGCACGTGGAATTCACGGCATAAAAATGTGTGTAAAAAGTGCATAAGTATCTACATTTAAACTGTAACTGTATTTAGCTGTTATTTTTCGTAAAACCGGGACGTTGGTACTGACGTCAGCACATCAAGCTACCCGAAACTGTCAAATTTTCCCAATCAACTTTGAGCCTTATGATTTAGTGATAAAGTTGAAATCTATTAAAGACATTTGACAGATTGTAGTAGCTTGATGTGCTGGCATCTGCACTATTATACCTTTGTCCTCAATACTAATACGTCATTTATATTGTATCCATTTTACTGTATGTACAGTCAACAAAAGAGATATGTATGCAGGATCGTCGGCTATATCCGACGATCCTACATACATATCTCTTTTTGAAGTTTAGTAAGAAACCGGTGGATGTTGTCGACTGAAATTTAATTTGATAAATGAGCTGTTTGTTTTCTATTATTAAAAATAAATTTTATCCGAGAATTTCTATCGGTTTCTTACTAAACTTCAACTAAATCCGACGATCCTGTATACTTGTCTCTTTTGTTGAATTAATAAAATAAATAAATAATGTCTGATAAAAAAGAAGGGTGGTAAAAATATCGGTTTAGGCGCATTAGGGCTAATTCTCATTTTGGCAACCGACTCGCTAATGGACTACTTCTCATTATGGCCACTTCTCATTAGGGCTACTTCTCACTTGGGCTACTTCTTACTTGGGCTACTTCTCGCTTGGGCTACTTCTCATTAGGGCTATTACTCATTAGGGCTACTTCTCAAAATTTGGGAATGTTTATTGAAATAAGTACTGTCTTTATATTTATAAACATGTTTATTCATTCATAAGACATCAATTACATAATTTTAAGAATAACTCAACATTAATTGAACCAATGTAATAGGTAAGTATACAATATTATAGGTAAGTATTACTTCTTGTAATTACTTTAGGTCTGGTATGAAATTAACATTTATTTATTTACTAGCTGACCCGGCAAACGTTGTTTTGCCATATAAATTATTTCTAGCTGCCCGGCGCTACTTCGTTCGCGTGGTGTCCTACCCCTTACCCTACCCTACCCCTACCCTACTCCTACACTACTCCTACCCTACTCCTAACCTACTCCCGCACTACTCCTACCCTACTCCCATAAGTAAATAATAAAAATATTAAATACTATGTCCGTCTAAAACCGGATAAAAAGTCCTATGTCCGTCTCCTGGTTCTAAGCTACTTCCCCACGAATTTTCAACCAAATCGGTTTAGCCGTTCTTGAGTTCTTTCTTTTATATTTATAGATTATAATCATTATCATTACTTTTTTAAATAACACAGACTTAGGTATCAGACTTAATAAAACACTTATTAATATTTTAAAGATCATAATTATGTTTTTGTTAGTACTAGCCAATAGATGTCGTTACGTGTTTCCACTTATTGCAATAAAAAGTGGTTATAGAATGCTTTAAATTGATTATATCTTTTGATAGACTGAATCGATTGCGATGAAACAAAGACTAATCACTACTCCGAGTTCTACACTATATTTAAGTATAAAATTGAACCATATTAATAATAATAATAATATTCCACAACTATCACATATTGGTTTGGTACTTTTTACGTTGAACGTGTTCAAATAAATCTCTCACATCCAAACAGACAAAAATTCAAAAAACCTATTTTTTTAATATTTTCAATGTACAGAAACGCCTCGTCTACAGATTTATTATATGTATAGATAACATACACAAATCAATAGTTAAAGGATAGGTAAACATTACTGGGTGTCACTTCTTTACTTTAATTTCAATAAAATCAACATAAATCCACACAATATTCAACAAACAATATTAATTGGTCAGCTAGTAAATAAATAAATGTTAATTTCAAACCAGACCTAAAGTAATTACAAGAAGTAATACTTATAATATTGTATACTTACCTATTACATTGGTTCAATTAATGTTGATTTATTCTTAAAATAATGTAATTGATCTCTTATGAATGAATAAACATGTTTATATACATAAAGACAGTACTTATTTCAATAAACATTCCCAAATTTTGAGAAGTAGCCCTAATGAGTATTAGCCCTAACGAGAAGTAGCCCAAGTGAGAAGTAGCCCAAGTGAGAAGTAGCCCAAGTAAGAAGTAGCCCAAGTGAGAAGTAGCCCTAATCAGAAGTAGCCAAAATGAGAAGTGGCCATAATGAGAAGTACTCCATTAGCGAGTCGGTTGCCAAAATGAGAATTAGCCCTAATGCGCCTAAACCAAAATATCGCTTCATTTTTTTATTTTTTTTTAATACTTTTTGTGCTTATGGAAATGAATACGGTTTCCATTCGTTCTGTTGATCCAATCCAGTGTAGTCGGGTTATCATGCGTACCGTTCTTTTTGCTTATTTCTACGAAAACTGAAGTTTTCAATATCCATGTAGGCCATACGCAAAATCTAGGTACTAAAAAACTTATAACTCAACTCTTAACTCTCTATAAAATAATTATTTCTTGCAAAGATAATATTTAGAAAGTGATAATAAAAAATCACCAGCAGGACAAAGAAAATCGAGAAAATAAAGAATATCAGCAAAAGTAAATATCATCGCTAATATTTTTTCTCCTGTATTTTGAGTTGTTCGCTGAACATAATAATAATAAATGCTCTATATTTACTATTATTTTGTTTGCAAATCAATTTTCTATTAAATAAATAAGTTAGAACGGAAAATGCATTACACAAATTCCTTTATCTAACAATTCGCACAAACAAAGCTAATTTTCTTTCTAGCTTCCTTTGCAATCAATTTACCATTTTCAATTTCACAGTACATTTGCATTGTCTCAGTTAGATGTTGTCTAGTCATGCCAAGTGCTAACTGCAATTTACCAGATAAAACTGGATGGAACCGGTTTAAAGCGTTTCGCTAGAATTTTCTTTTGCATGTAATTTTGTAGCAGTTTTTGTTTTGTTTGGGAATTGTGTGGGAGTTAGGTACTACTCGTTAAATGAGCAATTCTTTTTCGAATATTTTAGTTTAGTTGGAAAGTAAATAAAGTTGTCTGAATAATAACTAGTGTGTGCAGTTTTTAATTAGGTAAACTGTATTTTCAAAGGTTTTTTAGTTTTTCTTAATTTTCACCAAAAAAATCAAGCTAATCTAGATTAGATTGAATTGAAAAATACGAGGAATACTTAATGCTGCGTTTTGGTAAACACATCACACTAATAATAAAGGCGAAAGTTTGTGAGGGTGTGTGTTTATATATTTGTTACTTCTTCACGCTCAAACGGCTGGACCAATTTTGATAAAATTTGGTATGGAGGTAGCTAACACCCAGGATTAATATATAGGCTACTTTTTATTCCGATATTCCCACGGGATCGAAACTTACGGGGGTGTAACCGCGGGGCGCTGCTAGTATTTTAATAAAAAATCAAATTAAGGTTATATTAGAAAAGCGTACAACATTGAAAACACTAATTAAATAAAATATATAGGTATACTTAATATTAAAAACTTCAAATCAAAACCAAGATCCTCTTCCTCCCTCCTACTTATAATAATAGAATCCTCACTCCTGATCTCAGCCATTTAATTGATCGACGAAGAATACACGTTAGAACACACTGCCTGGCACAGATATTAAAAACCCAGAACGATAATTAAAAAAATCGATTCGAAATAGGAACCGAAAAAATCGACGCACGCCTGAATGGTCCGAGATTGAATTTCTCATCTTCCCGGCGCGGCGGGCCGCAGAAATTATTATGTCGCTTGCAGTACCCCCGTCTTCGTCCCAGTCGATTGCTCAATTTATCAATACAGCTTTCCCCCTTCATAGATTAAGGAATACAGTATTGGTCCGCAGATAAGACATACAATACCTGAAGGACAAAATGGATGATGGCTAATATTAGCCCTGCGTTCCGAGATGGGAAATAATCGATGTGAGCGTGCTTAAACCCGTACCAAATTAGCGTGAGCGCGATAACGCCGTTCCGTGAATCGTCATAGATGACGTCATGGCATGCGCCATCTTGCGATAACGCCGACCATGCGCTAGAATAATATCACCGTGAGCGCTGTCAAAAATGACTGTGTGTGTGTGAGGATGTGTCAGTGTGTGTTTTGTTTTGATTTGCATCTTATCATAAAATTAAACTAACGTGGCATTTTCGAAATTGTGCTTCTGGCTGATAGTCGCCACCTAACCAAAGAAGAAGAAATGTGATGTTTATACAAAGAAATACTGTAATAATATCGTTTTTACATTGAGTAAGTACTGTGAGCGCGCTCACGGGCGTTCCGAATTGTTGACAGCTCTCAGCTGTCATAATCGTGATATCTAAATCGGAACGGATGTGAGATGATGTGAGCGCTGTGAGCGATTATAGCTAATTCGGAAAGCGCCCTAAAAATGTTCACACATAATGTAATTTCACGGAAAGCATAGTAAATCGAAATAATCGAAAATTATCTGTAAAATCGATGGATATTTGGTTGGAGAAACTGCACGCTTTAAAAGTTTTTGGTGGGGATCATTCCCGCCCTTGTCGCGCGGTACCGACAATGTACAGTCTATAAAAGAGTTAAGTATGCAGGATCGTCGGATATAGTTGAAGTTTAGTAAGAAACCGATGGATGTTGTCGACTGAAATTTAATTTGATAAATGAGCTGTTTGTTTTCTATTAATAAAATTAAATTTTATTCGAGAACATCTATCGGTTTCTTACTAAAATTCAACTCTATCCGACGAACCTGCATACTTATCTCTTTTGTTGACTGTACCTAGTAGTATAGCTGCTGCTGCGCTAGTATGAAGTTAAAGAGTCGTGACGTCACTTTTGTGGTGTGCCGTCTTTGTCTAGCAGTTATTTTAAAACGTTTATAACTGGGCAACTTTTTAAGCTTTTAGACTTTTTGTAGTATTGTTTGCACTATTTGCAAACAAATATTTTTTTGAATTTAAAATTTAAGAAAACTGGCCAAGTGCGAGTCGGACTCGCACACGAAGGGTTCCGTACCACAAGGCAAAAACGCCGAAAAAAACACGTTTGTTGTATGGGAGCCCCCCTTAAATATTTATTTTATTTTGTTTTTAGTATTTGTTGTTATAGCGGCAACAGAAATACATAATTTGTGAAAATTTCAACTGTCTAGCTACCGCGGTTCTTGAGATACAGCCTGGTGACGGACGGACGGACGGACGGACGGACAGCGAAGTCTTAGTAATAGGGTTCCGTTTTTACCCTTTGGGTACGGAACCCTAAAAAAGTGTTATCATTCCTATTTAAAATTTTGTGGCAATCTCATCTCGGCTACTATCAATGTCAGAAACTTGTCTAAAATGTAGGTAATAAAGAGGTAATTTTGACAGATTGAGACAGATTTCATGCGAATGTTCTTAAAGATACGGGCATTTCCCCTTTGCTCGTTAATAACGTTCGGCTCGGTTGCGCGTTATTTATGCCACCTTTAGGTATAATGTGTGACAGTATCTGTCTTAACATTTATGTGCTAGAATATTAAATTAATATAAAATTGAAAGACTGCAGGCAGATGCTGGATGCGTCAAGCTGAAGACAGGGCGCTATGGCGCTCATTAGGGGAGGCCTATGTCCAGCAGTGGACTGCTATAGGCTGATGATGATGATGATGATAAAATATAGGATTTCTGCCTATATCTCATCCTAATATGTGCTCTATTTAAGGCTTCTGCTGCATACATATTTTTTAGTATCTGTGATCAGCGATTATCAAATGCATTAATACTGTGACTGGCCTGTTGGTCTAGTGGTCAGTGACTATGACTGCTATGCCGGAGGTCGTGGGTTCGATTCCCATCCAGGACAAATGTTTGTGTGATGAGCATGATCATTTGTTCTGTGTCTGGGTGTAATTTATCTATATATGTATGTATTTAGAAATATATAAGTATGTTTATCAGTTGTCTAGTACTCATAACACAAGCTCTGCTTAGCTTGAGACTAGACGGCGTTGTGTGATAGTTGTGGAATATTATATTATTACTGCATCCCGTTTCGACGACTGTTCGGCTGTGCCGTTGACTTAAACCACTAAACATTATCAGCCTATAATGTTCCCACTGCTGGGACACAGGCCTCCTCTCTTCGAGAGGGAGTGCCTGTAATCCACCATATGGGCCCAGTGCGGGTTGGTAGATGTCACATGTCTTCGAATTTTTGGTTCTAGGACATGCCGGTTTCCTCACGATGTTTTGTGTCACCTTTTTGAGAGCGTGTTGATGAAATTATTTACACAAACTAAAGCGCCTTTCTGGTTTCGAATCTACGACTTACAACTCGTAAGTCGCGGCCGTTACCGCCACTGCTCCACTACAGCAGTATCTCAAGAACATTTACCAAAATCAAGCAGGCTTAATTGAGTCTCCAAGTAAGTTTCTGCCTACTGCCATGTCTGCTACCAGGAACTCGAGCCAGGCCGCCACCCGACCGCCGATTTATTTGGAACCTCAGACTGTATCACTTACGTAAGATTGACTCGTCCCCAGCGCTGGAAGATATTGCTGACTGCCATGTTTGATTGTGATGGGTAGCGGCTCAATGAGGAGCAGGAGTTGGAGATGCATTTTATATTGCTCTTGTATATTTTCTAGTACCTATGTTATTGGATGGCAACCAGAAATTTAAAGTTTATTCTTCAGAAAACTGAGATGCGTAGTACTTGCAATCGGTAATTTTTAAGTTTAGAATAACACAGTTTTAGTACTAGTAATTTTTTTGAACGGTCGCATTCTATCTGACTTAATCTGTCTGTCTTGTTAATCGTGTTTAGTTTAGTTTATGATCTTCCTGCGCGAGTCAAAAGAAATTTATTTTTCTTTTGCTTTAAAATAACTTTGATATACTTAAATTTTTTTTTAGCGTCAACACAATCCTCCATAGTTCAGAATTTTCGAGACGCTGAAGACCGGAATAAGTGAAGGAGCATCGCGAGGGCTGCTTTGGCCAAAGAAAATGCAGAGTCATCAACTACGACCACTCTGTCAAGAGTGAACGACTAAGGGGAGACTTAGTATAGGTACATCTTGACATTGATTGACGCTGAGATGAGACTGCAACAATTTTTTTTTTGACGCTGGCAGAGTAGTTGACTTCGGCTCAGTTGCCAAATAAAAAAAATGATTTTATTTGCAGGAATAATTGGCCTTTAGGTGTTTGAACGTGAACGAAGCAAAAGCATTACTGGTGACGACCTTGTGAAGGCCGCAGGAACCCGTTGGATGCGAGAAGCACAGAACCGGTCGAAGTCGAAGTGCTTGGGGGAGGCCTATGTCCAGCAGTGGACGTCTTTCGGCTGAAATGATGATTGCTGATGTTATTTTGTAGTTTCTACCAGCCCCTGTCGGAAAGAGCAGTGGTATTCCAGTGGTAACGACCGCGACCTACTTACGTATAGACGTCAGCACATCAAGCTACCCGAAACTGTCAAGTTTTCCCAATCAACTTTGAACCTTATGTTTCAGCGATAAAGTTGAAAATCTATTAAAGAAATTTGACAGATTGTAGTAGCTTGATGCACTGGCGTTTGCGCTTTAGTTAGCAGGCAATTTATGTACTTTGTGCCCACTTCCTCTGACCGAGAGGAGACCTATGTCCCAGCAGTGGGAACATACTAGGCTGATTATGCTAAACATATGGGAAAATATTAAGGCAAACAAGTACATCGCCTTTCTGACGGAAGCGTCTCCAGTCCAGACGCGAAATATCCATACAAATTGTATTATAACAACTAACTCACTTTTGGTTAGTTTAATTTAAATTTCAACCATAAATAACGAGAAAATCTTTATGAAATCTACCTAACTAATCCCAAAAAGGTTCCTGACTACATTAAACCGAACTGTACCTATAACTGGGCCAGTAAAGATTTAATTTACCCCTAAAACAGGCACGATGCCCCTCTATGTCGTGGTGTTGACCACAAAAACGTTTTGGGTCCATCCCAAAGGGTTCCGTCGCTTGATGTAATATTAAAATGTAAGGTAAATGAGCCGAATAACGGATTGGAACGTTCCAAATATCGCCCTATTGTGTTGTGACATGATCAAAGGATCGGTTGGCAATTTTTATAATTAATTTTGCAAAATAGAATACTGTATATTTTGTCTTTCCAAGGGGTATCGTATTACCCAGTAACTGGGTTGTGGAGGTCAGACCGCCGGCCATCGGTCCTTCGACAAACATGCTATGCCGCTATGTCGGTAACTCCAGTTCTTTAACTACTTCGATTATTCTTATAGAGGTATGAGGAACAGGGTGTAAAGTTCACTCATCCTCCATAGAAAAGGGAGGATCCTCAGAACAGACGAGCGTCATGTCTGGTGGGCAACAGCCCGAAGATTGACGTTGGACGTTGTATATGTATATGCTAGTTGCGCGGTTAACTCTGCTTGCGCGATGCAGGATTTTGTGTGACGTCATTATGATGCGTAGTTCGCATGTGGCAGTGTAGATTCTCACAAATGCAATAAAATAAATTATGGATATTTCTAGTAATTACTTAGAACGCTGTTAACATTCTATTATTATAATAAACAATTTCGAGGAGCATTTAGAGTATTAATAGCTGGAGTCAGCTGGACTTAATTAAAATTAATTAATGTTCGATCCATTTGGACGTTCAACGAGTTTTAGTTCATTATACAGTAACTAGCTTCTGCCCGCGACTTCGTCCGCGTAAAATTCGTACTTTCGTCTAAAAATTTCGAAAATGTATATTTTTGATCTTTATCATTTATTTAGATAAATAAGGTTTCGGCCCAATTATTAAGTTTATAGATCAAAGGGATCAGATTTTTCAAATAAACTGTATACCCCGCATTTCACCCCCATAAGGGTGGAATTATGAAAAATCGTTTAGGATGTGTTCATAACTTCACTCAAAGACCGATACCCATTATCGAGTTAATGGAAGCAAGCAGTAAAATCCACCCCTTAAACTTTATTACCCTTTTCTACCGTGGTAATGATCGATTTTTGAAAAACCCTAAAACAGGGAACAGACAGCGGATTACATATTTTTCTAACTTATCAACTTTGTCACCCCCTAAATCCTCTGTGAGAGGTTTGTTTAAACTAAAAATGACAATCTTTATTATTTACTGAGCCAAATATAGCCAAGTTTCAAGTTTATTAACCAAACGAAAAGATTTTTCATATAAACTGTATCCCCTCTTTTTATACTCATAAGGGGCCACATTTTGAAAAATCGTCTGGGATGTTTCTATAACTTGATTAAAAGATTATTTATACCAATTTTCCAGCTAATCAAGCCACGTAATACTCCCCTGTGAAATTGACTACTACTCTTCACCCCGTTAAGGGTAGATTTTAGAATAACCCTGGTACACTTTATTATTTATTTTGATTTTACATACTGAGTTTCGAGTTAATTGGACCGCGCGTTAAAATTCTTCCATACAAAATTTGACACCCCCAATCTCCCTTTAGGGTAGTATAGAATTCCAAAAAATTACGAACTTTATAATTTACTTAGATATAAGCATTCGTGCCAAATTTCAAGTTCAAAATTTATAAAAAAAAATTTCATTCATAATCCCCTTAAAAATCGAATTAACACTTTATCCCCGTCAGGGGTCAATTTCCGAAAACTCCATACACTTATTATTCATTATTTTCTGTCAAAAACTTATTAAAACTGAGTTTCGAGTTAATCGGAACACGCGTTAAAATTCTTCCACACAAACTTTAACACCCCTAAACCCCCTTTGAGGGGTAGTTTTGATAAACTTTATTACTTGTTTAGTCAAGTTTAGTATTCTTGACCAAGTTTCAAGTTTATTAACTAAATGAATAAGACTTTTCATATAAACTGTACCCCGCTGTTTACCCCCACAGGCGTGGAATTTCTAAAAATCGTTTGGGGTGTGTTCATTACTTGACTCAAAGATTATTTATACCAATTTTCGAGTTAATCAAACCACGCAGTATAATCCTCCCCTGTAAAATTAACTAGTTAGGGGTAGATTTTCGAAAAACCCTAATACACGTTATTCTTTATTTTTGGTCTTAAGTATAAATATTGACTTTCGAGTTAATCGGACCGCGCGTTAAAATTCTTCCATACAAATTTTGACACCCTCCAATCCCCTTTTAGGCGGTAGTGTAGAAAAACAAAAAATGCCAGCATAATTTACTTAGATAAGTATTCGTGCCACGTTTCAAGTTTATTAACTCAAGGAATAAGATTTTTCATACAATAAAAATCCCCCCTTTTCATCCCCTTAGGGAGTCAGTTTTGAAAAATCCTTTCTTAGCGCACGCCTACATCACTATAGCTATATGTGTGCCAAATTTCAGCACAATCCGTTCAGTGGTTTGAGCTGTGCGTTGATATATCAGTCAGTCAGTAACGGTTGCCTTTTAAATTAATGTATATAATATAGAGTATAGAAGAAAACAAAATGTTATCCCCCTTTTCACCCCCTTAAGGGTTTAAATTCTGACAACCCCGTTGCGTTACCTTCCAACCATAAGCCTAGATAATAAATTTAGTGATTTTTACTTCGAAAATTAAGGACTCTCCACACACAACTTCATTCCCCTTTTTAACCCTTCGGGGGTAGAATTGTCAAAAACGCTGAGACACGTATAAATTCATTTTCAATCCTTAGCCTAAACACAACATTTGAAGATCCTAACTTCAAAACTGACGGACTTTCATATAAACTTCCACCCCTATTTCACCCCTTTAGGGGTATAATTCTCAAAAATCCTTTCTTAGTGGATACTTACTCTTTACAAAGAACACACCCTCCCTCCAAGTTTCATGTCTCTAGGACCAGCGGTTTGGGCTGTGTGTTGATAGATTATATAATTAAAAACAAAATTTCTTCCCTCTTTTCACCCCCTTAAGGGTTGAAATTCTAACAACACTGTTGCGTTACCTTCCAACCATAAGCCTAGATAATAAATTTAGTAATTTTTCTTTCTAAAATTAAGGACTTTCCATACACAACTTCATCCCCCTTTTTAACCCTTCGGGGGTACAATTGTCAAAAACGCTGAGACACGTATAAATTAATTTTCAATTCTCAGCCTAAACACAAAATTTGAAGATCCTAACTTCAAAACTGACGGACTTTCATATAAACTTCCATCCCCTATTTCACCCCTTTAGGGGTAGAATTCCCAAAAATCCTTTCTTAGTGGATACTTACTCTTTACAAAGAACACACCCTCCAAGTTTCATGTCTCTAGGACCAGCGGTTTGAGCTGTGTGTTGATATATCAACAATCAGTCAGTCAGTTTACCATTTTATATATATAGATTCGATGTATTCGACTCGACAGTATCTATAAAGTTGTGGTCACACGGAGGCGAAATCCTGCCGTCTTCGATTATTTTAATGTTTAGGAAGTCTCGCGACTAATTGCACCGGTTCTGACTTATCCATACAAGTTAGTTGACACAAATGGCGCGAGCGAAATGCGTCTCGCATCCCGCATCCCGCACGGGATTCGCATCAGAGAGTCTTCTCCCTAAGCACGTAGTTTGTAGGTTCGTAGTCGAATTTACGGGCATTTCCTACTCCATATCACTTACGGACATAAGATTAGTTCGATTGCCGAACTAAGAATGAATGAAAACACGATTTGACAGTTGTCCCTACGCCCGCAGAATCCGCAGATGTAGGTATGTGCTCGTCCGAAAAATTGAATTTGACACTGGTTTTGTCGGATCAACTCCTTTCGGACGAGCTCGTATCTTCATTGAAGGACTTAGTAGACTCCCAGTATAGCCAGAGTTTTACCTCTCATTTACACTATGGTAGATTGAACTACAAAATAGCTACATTAACTAAAACTCCAATTACAAACAGTTAATTTACTCCAATTACGGCTTGAATAATTGAAATGAATACGAGCCAACTTCAAAGCATTGTTCGTAATGAACGCTAACCATTGACAAGTCTTCATGAAACGAGATACCAATACTTGATACTGCACAAAGAATCGTCAGCGGAACATGAAATTTCATCAAACGTTGAACTACACTCAGCTGAGATACAGACCTCGAAATATTGAAGATGGCGTATGTTAGAGGCGAATATGCGAGATGGGCTACAAAGACAATAAATATGTAGGTATAGGCAGTTATTGGAAAAATTTGACCTTTAAGATCAATGCTATCGAATAGGGGGAAAAATAGAGAAAAGTAAGTTTTCAAATAAAAAAGAAAGAAAATATGTACGTTTATTTGCGGTAAACATGACGCAAAAAAGAACATAAACATAAAAAAAAAAAAAAAGGTTGGGAATAACATGCGTTACATTCACGCAAAACGGCTATCCCTCAGCATTATCACAGTATAAATAATGCTTGCGACCCTATGCACGACAGAGCCCCAGCGCTGGTTTTTAGCGACAGCGACAATATGACGTTCGCCCGGTGCAGCAAACAGTTATTAGGACGCTGTGTACCTACCTAAAGAAAAATAATATAATTTAATTGAAATATGATAGAATATACTAAACAGGAATATAAAAAAAAGAAATAGACATTCATGCAATGAGAATCATCCTCAATAAACGTTTTACGCTTTATGTAGTGTAATATCTCAGAATTTTGTTATACCTACAAGATGTTGGCCTAGACAAGACATGGCAATCCCTTTCAAAGCGTTTCATATTTTTACAGAATGTTTTACTTTCACACAAGGGTAACTAAATTAAAAGCCCAAAATAAAATGTATGCCATGTGTGAAAGGTGATCACGCATCAATATTTCGTCTCGATAATAGGATTCATCGCAACTGTTACTGGCGGATAGTCGCCAAGCAGATCACAAAGAGAGTTATCTTGGACCCACCTCTGTGACAGATTTCATGAATTCTGATTTCATGTTCCGCTGACGATTCTTTGTGCAGTATCAAGTATTGGTATCTCGTTTCATGAAGACTTGTCAATGGTTAGCGTTCATTACGAACAATGCTTTGAAGTTGGCTCGTATTCATTTCAATTATTCAAGCCGTAATTGGAGGAAATTAACTGTTTGTAATTGGAGTTTTAGTTAATGTAGCTCTTTTGTAGTTCAATCTACCATAGTGTAAATGAGAGGTAAAACTCTGGCTATACTGGGAGTCTACTAAGTCCTTCAATGAAGATACGAGCTCGTCCGAAAGGAGTTGATCCGACAAAACCAGTGTCAAATTCAATTTTCGGACGAGCACATACCTACATCTGCGGATTCTGCGGGCGTAGGGACAACTGTCAAATCGTGTTTTCATTCATTCTTAGTTCGGCAATCGAACTAATCTTATGTTCGTAAGTGATATGGAGTAGGAAATGCCCGTAAATTCGACTACGAACCTACAAACTACGTGCTTAGGGAGAAGACTCTGATGCGAATCCCGTGCGGGATGCGGGATGCGAGACGCATTTCGCTCGCGCCATTTGTGTCAACTAACTTGTATGGATAAGTCAGAACCGGTGCAATTAGTCGCGAGACTTCCTAAGCATAAGAGCGTTAGCAGACATGCTGCTTCAAGCATCAGCGATCAGCGATTAAGCCGCGGATACCTTAGCATCGATAATTAATCAGTGACGTAGTCGCTTTTTGAAGCTCAACACAGCGACCCATAGAGGATACGCTATTTTGATACCTTACTCAAATACATTTAAGGCGTCAAAACGCATACATGCATACAGCCTTGATGAAGTTGTGTAATCGCCGATTGCTGAAGCAGAAAGTAGCATATCAGTTGTTAAGGCACAAAGATGCGGTGATCCTTTAGGAATGTGTGTATTTTTGCTGTTTGTGAGTGTAAGTGTAAATAAATGTACTCGAGACTTGTTTAATCGGGACCTGACAAACTACCATTGCTGCGAAATAGGCCTCAAACGGTGGTTTTGATTGGCCCAAGTTAGGTGCGTTAACGAGCGTTACTGGAAATATTGGTATTGAAATAGAAGAAGGGGTATCAGTCATCCTAAGACACTAAACTGGTGCATAGTGCTATTATAAGTTATTGGCACTTTGCTCTGACTAGGGAAAAATACGAGGAAGGGAATGATGCAGTCGTTGACAAATATATAAATAACTAGCTTCCGCCCGCGGCTTCGCCCACAAGGTATATGGATAAAAACTATCCTATGTCCTTCCCCGAGATGGAATCTATCTCTCTGCCAAATTTTATCGAAATCTGTTTAGTGGTTTAGGCGTGAAAAGGTAACACACAGACAGACAGACAGACAGAGTTACTTTCGAATTTATAATATTAGTATGGATTTAAAGTCTTAAAGATACCTCATGATTTACTCATTAAAATAATATCGAGTCATAAGCAATCTTCTATCTACGGTATTCACGCATACACATAAGTTGTACTTCAATGAACCTAATGTTTATTTAAAACTAGCTAATGCCTTTGATGATCAATTATATTTTTGTTACGAACTTTCTCCGGCGCGCACACAACAACTTACCAAAGTTTCATCACAGTCGGTCGAGCCATTTTCGAGTTTTTGCGAGACTAACGCATGGCAATTGATTTTTATTTATAAAAATACTAGGGTCGACTTCCAACAGCCCGTCCGTTGACAATCCATACAACTATGTCAGTCAAAGTTTTACCAGCATCTTGACAGAACTGCCTCAAACCTATGTCACAACGACCCCATTTGTATAGAAGTAATTCGACTAGTGCCTGAGATTGAAAATGGAGCATATTTTTTCCAAATATTATAAATCGCTTTCGCCCCTCACTCGGACCCCCAATCCCTTGGGTGAGGGTTGAAACTTAACCCAAGAACCGCGACTTCTCTTTGAAATATAGCTGTAGTTTATCTCAGAGCAGTGTTAGCTTTTGATATAATTTGTAATCTGTTTCCAGAGACATCGTTTCGTAATTTCAACGACAAATGTCAGACTCTTCGTGTGATTAATGTGTTTAATTACGTATTTAATAGTCTTATATGCTCTAGAATTTTCGGAGTTGGAAATAATGGTGTTGCTCTCAATGTAATGTCTTCGAGTAACGGTAATTACATCGTGTAACATAGATGTAATGCTAATTACGTGTCTTGTATTCATACAAGTAAGTAATTAAGTAGTAAGGCCGCAGGAACCCGTTGGATGCAGGAAGCACAGAACCGGTCGAAGTGGAGGTGCTCGGGGGAGGCCTATGTCCAGCAGTGGACGTCTTTCGGCTGAAATGATGATGATGATGAAGTAAGTAATTTTAATTTTTAAATGTTTGAAGATGAGTGAATGTCTATGCTAGGGTTTCAAGAGCGTTTACGCCGTACGGCATTTCATAGAAACTTTCAAACCCTTATTTTTTTAAATGAATGAACCGATTTTAATGAAACTTCATACGCATAAGCAGCATACAAAGGTCTAAAAAGTTATGTTAGTATATGTTTGTTACTTCCTCACGCTCAAACGGAGGGATCAATTTTGATAAAATTTTGTATGGAGGTAGCTGACACCCTGGATTAATATAGGTTACTTATTATCCCGATATTCCCACGGGAACGACACTTATGCGGGTGAAACCGCGGGGTCCAGCTAGTAATTATTATAAATGTGAAGACGATATGTACCAAATATCTAAGTGACTAACAGCAAACAAACACCAGACCAGACCAGATGCCGTCTCGCCGCAGAGATGGAACCGAGAAGAGCTTTCAAGATATTATCGATATGTTGAAGAAGACTGACCCGGACGACGTGCCAGATTTCGTGGCGAAGCAACTAAGTAAGCTGCCCCCCGTCACGTTCGATCACGTCGACTTTACGCGGCTGCTAAAGGACATCACTTCCTTGAAGGCGGAGATGACCAAGATGCAGTCCAGAATGGAAGTATCGGAAAAATCCAATACTGAACTACGTGCAGAAATAGCGTCATTGCGCAACATTGGTTCGGTAATTGGGTCACCTGAGGCCTCAAAGGTGAACACACGATGAGGGGCGCAAAATGCATCCGTCGGCAGTTTTGAATCGGCGAACACAAGTGCGTCACCAGCTGCCGATAACGCTGAGCAAGCGCCGCCCACCGCCGCCGTCGCCCGCGCCACAACACCGGCTGCGGAAACGTCACGAGTAGGTACGTCGACCCCTAAACGTGCCTACGCTGCTATTGTCACCAGCGGCAAATCAGATGCGTCGCAGCCTAAGCGACAAACCAGAAAAGGGGAAAAACTGGTAAAGGGTGCTCAACCTGCCCTGACTGCGGTCCGTTGCTCTTTGCCAAGAGCCAGCCAGGTTGATGAGGAGGGTTTCACGAAAGTGGAAAGGAAGAAGAAGAAGCCCTGTTCTCGTAACCTGCGTGGCACCGCACCGAGTGGACCCAACATGCTGCTGCGCCCTGCTGTGCCTACGACGCAGCTGTACCTTTCGCGTCTGCATCACTCCACGACAACTGAGGAAGTCGTGCAGTATTTGAAGGTGAAGACCAACTGGACTCTGAGGGTCGAAAGGTTGGAATCGCGCCACAACATCAACTTCAAGTCTTTTGTGGTACGAGTTCCAACCCAACATCTACAGACCTGTCTGAAAGAGGACTTTTGGCCGAAAGGTGTCGTATATCGACGTTTCCGTGGACGTAACATTTTCTAATAATACATATACACCTCTCATAACTTCTAAAGACACAGGTGGTCTGACTCCGCTATTATATAATATGTTTGTGGTACTTTAATGTCCCTGTAGGCTTTCATGTCTAGACAGAAGCCTATACCAAGATAGGCTGTAAAGTCTACTTATCCTCCAAAGAAAAGGGAGGATCCTCCGACCACACGGGTATTGTGTCTGGTCGGCTACTACCTGACGACTGATGTCGAAACGTTGCTTATTGTGACTGGTAATTAGTGGCCGATACTATATTAAACACATGATTGTATTCATCGTAAATTCATAACAGACAACTTTCCCAAAGAAATTATTTTAGGGTTCCGTATCAAAATGGTAAAATGGGACCCTTATGGTGAGACTAAGTCTGTCTGTCTGTCTGTCACAGCTGGATATCTCAAGAACTACTAATGCTATCAACTTGAAATTTTGAATAGTGTTAGATGACGTTTGCCCAACTATTTTGCAAATAAGAAAGAAATAAAAATATATGTATATTTTTTGCAACAGGGACTGAAACCCCGGTCTGAAAAATTCAAAGTGGGGCTACTAGGGCATGTGGGGTATCATATAAAAAGCGTAGTTTGCACATTTTCAATCATTTTTTGATTTTTTCTCGGCCGCATAGTATTTGACTTTTGATGAGATATGTAAAAAAAAACACCGTTCCCTATCTCCGAAATTTGCAAAGAGAAAAATTTTAAATTATTCTATGTGATAGAAGTTTATGTAAAGATTACAGGAAAAATAAAACGAAGTATCTAAATAGCACACTTTTTCAGAAATCATCAACAACAGTTACATTAGTTCCACTATCGGTCAAGAGAGATGGCGCTGACCTAAAACGGCAATATTCTATACCGCAGTGCGCAGTGTTAAAATTCTCTGACGAATATAGGCCTCGCCGATGAAAATTTAATTAAAAACGTTGTTGTACGGAACCCTCGGTGCGCGAGTCCGGCTCGCTCTTGCTCGGTTTTTTTAAATTTACCAGGCCCATGACCCCAATCACCCCAAATAGAATATTAAGAACCTACAAACAATAATAATACACCATCAGCTGTAATACTAATCCCTTTTTACAAATAAAACTATTCCACTTTTACCATTAATTTATTCTGCTTTTACGCGCGCGCTGTTCTATTGGGGCGATTGGGGTCAAGCACTTGGTAAATAAATAAAAATACCTTTCTTTGGGAAAGTTGTTTGTCATGGTGAGTACAATTATGTGTTTAAATATCGGTCATAAATTACCAGTCACCCTAAATTGCTACTATATTGTTATTTACTTTTGTTACTATTTTATTACGTATACTTAGGTTAAAGTTATGTATTGGGTCTTTGTTACCTGATAACAAATGGTTTATTATTATTAGGATGCCTTGAATTTTTCTACCAGGCAACCCACTTGCATGATGCAGAGACAAACAATGTTAGATGCAATGTCGGGAATTGCCGATGAACAAACCGAGACGAACACCGCCCGGGACGCGACTGCACGCGTCTATAGTCACGCGACTATTCGGGCTAGTTTGAACAATATTATAAGTTATTTGAAATAACCGGCGCGAGCGAAATTTATCCCGCATCCCGCACGGGATTCAGCTCAGTTTGACAAGAGTTTGACAAGAGCAAGCAGCTGCATCACAAAACTCCCTAATAACAGGAACTAACAACCCCAAACTCCGAAATGTCTTACTTTACTACCTCGCCATACAGTTCCACTCAACAAAAAACAAATAAAGCTAATCGCCGGGAAACTTGTCGGGAGCAGAGAAAACATTACAGCTACAGTTTCATAACTACGGTCCACCGCGGCCATTTTGTGCGCCATAAATTAACAATAGTTAACCCACTCTTTACAGAACAAATTAGCCAGTCTCGATAGTTCGTGGACTGCACTGATATTGTGAAATTGTGGGGGATGACAGAGAGAGGCGGAGCGGGTTTACTTATTTTACGTCCTTATAGAGGTATGAGAAACAGGGTGTAAAGTTCACTCATAGTCTATAGAAAAGGGAGGATCCTCCGACACGACGGGTGTTGTGTCTGGCGGGCAAATGCCTGATGATTCATGTCGGGCCGTTGTATCTATGTTAATTGCGCGGTAAACTCTGCTTGCGCGATGCAGGATTTGCGTGACGTCAGTATGACGCGTTGTTCTCATGTGGCGTTGTAGATACCGCTACATTCTCATGAACGCAACGTATTTCTGTTAACTTAAGGGGCATAAAGGACCTAAACGCTAAACGCAAGTTTTAGAAACAATAAAAGTATATATTTATGATCGACTACAGTAACAAAATCAGAAAAATATATGATATTCTTCAGGATTAAAGCTAGGTAGATAGTGTGTTGAAAACGTATTACAACTAATTTGATACGATAGAAAAAAGTCATAAAGATACCTTTATTTTTATAATAAAACCATATTAATATACATACAATCATTATGATTTTTTGTCAGATTATTCTACAACCAACATACTAAAACACTAGTGTTTTAATTTTTTAGTCCAAACCATAGATTTTTTGCAATTAAATAATTGCTTCATATTTTGCAATAAAACCAACGTGTCATCGCGCTTCTCTTTCTTTTCCATGCAGTCCGACAGTGATCACGCTTTAGGTCATGTAAGCCCCTTAACTGTTTGTTCATCATCGTAACTCTGCCGAAAGACGAAGTCTGCTGGACATACCCCCCTAAGCATCGCCATAACAATCGATTCTGTGCTTCCCGCAACCTTCAGCTTGAGTAACACACTAACAGTAGCAATGGCCGTCATTTTGACAGTTCAACAACATTCATTGCGTTATTTACGTTGTTGAGCAGACACATTTTTCGAACATATGAAGCAATGGATTAGGCAATATCCTTCAAAATGATTCAGATTGTAATTGGGGTGCTTCGGTCCACCATACAGGGCCTTCTATAAATATTATCTCGATTGCTGAACAGGGATAACTCACACTGATTTTGCTAAGGATACGAGTAGCCACAATTAGGCCAAGTAACATTATGCCTGGACATTTTGACATGCATGCTTGAAATGATAGTCATTCATTGATGGCCAAAGATGATCTGATTTGTTGAATAGTTTAGATGAACGATGATTGTGTGCTGTCGCGTTCAGTTATAATTTGTGCAGGGCGACGGAAAAGTGCTGATCTGTGCACTGCACGCGTGGCATGTAGGTACGATATTTACTAATAAATGAAAAATAAAATTAATTTAATTCAGATTATTTAAATGTCCATATTTTGTTAGTAGGTATGACATTATCTTAAAACTATGTTTGTCATGAGGAGAATAATACTCTGCTGCAGCACTTGTTTGGAAGTTGGTGGTGTGATACCCCCGTGCCTCGGAAAGCACGTTAAGCCGTTGGTCCTGCACCTGATCTCTCTCCGGTCGTGTTGGATTGCCGTCTCATAGTTCAATGAGAATGAGGCAAGAGGGAGTTTACCTGTGTTTACGCAAACACTTGTGCACTATAATACCTATCTACCGCGCTGAAGGGTAGTCTCCGTTGAGATTGGCCGCCGTGGCCGAAATACAGTATACAGTCTGAAGGATAGTACACTGCTAAAGGGGTAAATAGTTATAAAAAAATAAAACAAATTCACCCTAACACAGACATTCCCCGAAGAACCACCTGTCCAATTAAATGAAAAGAAAAAAAGCCTCTGAAAATCACGAAACTACATTTCTTTTATCTTTTCAAATCGCTGAAGCACTCCGTCTCGCTTCGCTTATCAAACACAGACCGCTTTATTTCTCGTCCAACGCAAACTTTCACGAGAATTTCATGATTTATTCGTTTGACTTGTTCTTTTATTGAAAAAAGGACTTCAGACGTTTTGCCGCGTCTCCCCCTTTGAATATTTTGATGTAATAAAAATGATATAGTATTTTATTATTGATTATTTCGTTTGCGTGTCAACACAACCAACGCACAACCTAATCCGCTAGGCCTAGATACATGAAATTTTGTACAAGAGTTATTTACCTATTGAAAGTGTCACTAAGAAAGGATTTTTGAAAATTTATTCCTTGCAGGGTTATGCACTGTAGAGGTTATACCTAATTGATGCTTACATGCAACCTCCGCGTGACAAAAATACGAGTCAAACATTGGTTTACTTAATTAATGAATCATCATTTTTGTCTTGCCTTTTCCCAACTATGTTACGGTCGGCTTCCAGTCTAACCGGATGCAGCTGATACCCGTATTTTACATGGAGCGACTGCCTATGCAGACAAGCAGTCGCTTCATGTAAAAAACGGGTACTGGGTCAGTTACTGAGTAATACGATATCCCCTTGGTAAGACTGGTTGTTAGACTTTCGTCAAAGATCCACGAATGACAGTCGAGACCAATGGTTTAACGTGCTTTCCGAGACACGGAGGGCTCTTGGTATGTGAAGATGGTCACCCATCCACGGACCAACCGCGGCAAACGAGGCCTATTTTTTTTTTTTTTTTTTTTTATTTGAAATGGGTTTGCTCTTGACTCTAGTCTAGGTCAGAGTTGACAGAGACAAAGTCGACGATGGAGTGAGCTCACCCAGAAGAAGCCTGTTCACTCTTACTTTGAAGAGATTCGGGTTGTATGAGCTCGGAAACACAGACGCAGGTAAAGAGTTCCACTCTTTTGCTGTGCGCATTGTAAAAGACATTTGAAAACGCTTAGTGCGAATTGGTGGAATAGCAACTAGGTAGGGATGGTAACTTGCAGTGCGTCTGGATGTCCGAAGGTAGAAGGGGGCCGGTGGAATGAGGTCGTGGAGTTCTTGGGCACACTCACCGAAGTACAATCTGTAGAAGACCGACAAGCAGGCAACCTTGCGGCGATGAGCCAAGCTGTGAAGCTTGGCATCCACCAGTTCTTCGTCGCCAATGAGCCTCTTAGCTCTGCGTTCCACCGAGTCAAGCGCGGCAAGTTGATATTTCGCTGAGCCATCCCAAAGGTGGCTGCAATACTCCATGCAGGATCGGACTTGCGCTTTGTAAAGGGTTAAAAGCTGTCCAGGCGTAAAGTATCGCTTCACCCTATTTAGGATGCCCAGCTTCTTGGCCGCAGTTTGGGCTTTGTACTCGATGGTAGCGCCGAAGTTGAGACTAGACGTCAACTCCATGCCTAGGAGCTCGAGCCGATCTGTTACAGGAACAGATGTACCCCGGAAAGTAGGAGTCTGGTCAAAATGACTCCTTTTGGCGGTAAAAAGACACGCTTGTGTCTTGGTGGCGTTAAAAGAGACCAAATTGTCATCACCCCACTGGGAGACAAGGCTTAAGGTCAAATCTGTCCGCTCTACCATGGCCTCTCTCAAGAAACGAACTTCGGCCCCGCTGGCTTTTGCGCTGGACAAGTATCTCTCTGAAACAGTACTGTCATCTGCGTACCCAACAATACCAGGCCGAAGTAGGTCATTGATGTGCAGCAGGAAAAGAGTTGCAGAGAGAACAGACCCCTGAGGAACTCCGGCATCAATAGCCATAAGGTCAGAGGAGCAGCCGTCAACGACCACTCTGATCGCTCGCTCACTCAGGAAGTCTGATATCCAGCTACAAAAATCAGCGGGGATGCCATAAGCAGGAAGCTTGCTGAGTAGACCGGCGTGCCAGACCCTGTCAAAGGCCTTCGAGATATCAAGCGATACAGCAAGTGCTTCGCCGTGTTTCTCGATGGCTTCGCCCCAGCAGTGCGTGACATACACAAGAAGATCGCCAGTTGACCGTCCCCGGCGAAAGCCATATTGACGGTCACTGAGGAGATCATTGTCTTCAAGGTAGGTCAGCAACTTACTGTTCAGTACCCTTTCCATAACCTTGCACAGAATGGAGGTAATGGCGATTGGACGGTAATGGGCAGGGTCTGCACGGTCGCCCTTTTTGGGCACTGGTTGTACATTTGCAATCTTCCAGGATTTTGGCACCGTTCTTTTTTCAAGAGAGAGGCGGAACAAGCGTGTCAACACAGGAGACAGTTCAGGCGCACACTGCCTCAACACTCTCGCTGGAATACCATCAGGCCCGCTTGCCTTGTTCACGTCCAGACTGCACAATACTCTTCGGACCTCTTTAATGTGAATTGCGATCTCCGGCATCGAGGAGCCACAATGAGATACAGTGGGTGGTTGCTTCGAGCCAGCGTCCAGACGTGAATTGCTTGCAAAGAGAGATGCAAATAAATTTGCTTTCTCACTTGCAGAGTGAGCCAGCGACCCATCTGGTTTCATCATTGGAGGCAAAGTGGGACGACAGAAATTCGTTTCAACCGCTTTAGACAGGGACCAGAACTGTTTACTACCCGGAGGGTGTGATGCTAGTTTGTTCCCAATACGTCCGACATGGTCAAAACGTGCCCCACGTAAGACCCGCTTGCAGAACTTAGCGGCAGAATTAAAGGCTCTTTTCCTCGCGCGAACCCTACGCGCTCTAACTTTGCGGTCGCGGGCCTTGACCCAGGCTTGGTACGCAGACTCTTTACGGGCCTCAGCGCGGGCGCATTCTGCATTATACCAAGGCCGGGATTTGTGACCGAGCTGGATGTCGGAGAATGGAATAAAATACTCCATCCCCTGCTGAATCACCTCCGCAACCTCGTCAGCACAGCACGAGGGGTCACCCGAGGAGAAGCACACCTGCCGCCATGGATAAGACGCAAAAAAGTGCCGCATCTCATCCCAGTCTGCTGACTCATATATATCGCCATACTCGCCTCGTGCCTCTAGGACTCTCATCTGGAGGAGAGCAGGTCGAAATGGATTTCACCAGGCAGTGGTCAGACGTTCCCAGCGGGGCTGAGACCGATACTGAATGACTGTCCGGATCAGTTGCCAGCAGAAGGTCCAAGCAATTGGGAGTATGGCCGTCGACATCCGGTACCCGCGTTGCCACATTCACCATCTGGGTTAGATCTAGCGTTAAAGCAAACTTGCGCGCCTCTAACCCAGCATGGTCAGTTTTCTGGAACGGGAACAACCACTCTTTATGATGGGCGTTAAAGTCCCCCAGAAAAATGAGCTTCGCTGTTGGGTACCGTTGCTGGGCTACGTCAGTCGACTCCACGAGGTAATTAAAGAGCGCCGTTGTCTCCTGGTCACCGCTGTGCGATCGGTAGACGCCGATGTAGAGAAATTTCTCCATGCCTGTGTCCACAAGTAGCCATATGGCAGAAAAACCCGATTTTTCAAAGCAACGGAGACGACGACAACAAATGTCATCGCGGACGTACACACAGACCCCAGCTTGCTTCTTGAACTTGTGTTCAAGAGAGTAACCCGGGTAGTTGAGGTACGCCACATCCGACGGGGTTGCTATTTTCGTCTCCGTCAGGAAAAACAAGTGCGGCTTCTCGGTCTCAAGGTGGTGATGGACCGGATCGAGATTGGAGTGCAACCCCCTGATATTAGTGAGTTGCACTTTTAGTGGGAGGAAGTGCAGCCGTTGTTTAACCTTATTCTTCTTTGCTTTGGTCATTTTGAGTAGAGTTGTTGGGGAAAAAAGTCGACTTGTCGAGGCGCTGCTCAGTGAACCAAATGGGACACTAGAGCTAACTTAACCTATGGGGAACTCATTTGGAGACTGCGGGGACGCCCGAACCCCCCCGGATATGACCACCGGGTCCTCCCATCCAGTCGCCGGCTGGCACGGTGGTGCATACCGGGATTTTTCGCGAGTTGGCGGGGCAGCCTTTGGCACGTGGCTGGCGTGCTACTTGGGCCCCCTACTGACTGCGGTCGGCCAACGGCTGGCACCGTGCTTCGGATCCCGCTACCCTCCAGAATGAGTTACCCGGCAAGTTGTGCCCAGAGACCAAGACCGGTTCTGAACAGAGCAACTGACAACCTCCTTCTCCCCCAAAGGCACTGGCACTCCCACACACCGACGGAACACAGCAAGCTGCTTGGCGCCGGACTCCGGTGGAATGGTGGTCGCGAGCCAGGCGGCTCCAAGCGGAGCCTACCACCGCTTTGTAGGATCGTTCAGCCGTACCACAGGCAAGCCTGTAGTGCCGTTGCCCGGGGTGGACCACTAGGAGGTAGATCCCACACCACCCCAAAATGCCTATGTCCAATGTCCAGCAGTGGACTGCGATAGGCTGAGTTGATTGATTCGAAAGCTGAATGGTTTCCTTTGTTTGATTGACACTAAGAAATGGTTTTGTATTTTACTCTGTTTTACCCTAATCTAATAAAAAAAAAGATCACATAAAAAAAGGTTCTAAATAATTTAGAATAAAAACTCGCTCCAGCCACTCGTACAAATTACAATAATATACCTCCCAATCATTGTCCAAACCACCGCGCATAAATCCGTTAATTCGTGATTTCTTGTCGCTGGGGTCTCGACCACACCATGATATATGTGGGCCCAAACCCTTCTATTATCATTAATTATTCTCTATACATCTGTCCCTTACTTATCAGTACAAGAACCGAACCTCCGAGGGTTCCTAAAAAAGGAATTGATATCATCGTACAAATTGGTCGTTAGTATTAAATCTGGACTTATTTGATGAAATATGGAGTCGGGTGAAACGATCGTGGAATTAAACCTTATAGTTTGTGAATAGGGTTTATGATTGAAAGTTTGCTGGTGTGGTTATTTTGATGAAGGTATAGGTCAAAAGTTAGATAAAACTTGCATCATTAAAAGTCCTAGGCTTATGAGACAGCCTCTGGTACGGGAAACCAAATTATATTGGTCCACTCAAATCTGTGTGTTTATTCGCTCTTCTCCACTCAAAAGACCATCTCAGACACTAATCTGCATGGTCTTCACATGATTGGACAAAGATAATGTCTGGACTATAAAAGAGATTGTGACCTCTGATTTTGTTTTTGTGTTTCTTCAACATCGACCTCGTGTCGTTTTAATTTTAAAAGTGTTTTTTGCAACCAATTGACAGAAATAAAATATTATTTACCATGTATCTAGCAGATCTTGAAACCGGTACTAAAAGTACAGGTTCTATACCGGTACCTACTTAGTGATTCTTGTCATTTCGGTACATGGATACCGGTTCAAGACTTACCGGTACTAAATTCAGGTACCATCGGGGCAATTGTGTAACATACTATCAGTAGCAATGGGTTTCATTTTGACAGTTTAACAGCATTCATTGCGTTATTTACGTTGCTGAGCAGATACATTTTTCGAACATATGAAGCAATGGATTAGCAATATCTATCAAAATCAATCAGATTGTAATGAAATGTGTGTGTAGCAATTAGGCAGGACCCTAATTGCTACACACACATTTAATTACAATCTGTAGGTACATAATTATTATCATTACTTATGGAAATATACCTAGTTTGCTAGTAACAAAATATACAAAAAGTTGACGTCCATAATATTAGATTTTAGTAATTGCACACACGAAAATTCCTGGAAATTGCAACTTGAGAGGACTGTTCGGAGCATAATAACATAGTCGTAATTACAGCGTTATTTCCTTTGAGTTCATTAATGTGACCACGTACTGCGAATTTTATCATTTCAGAAGCAAATTAAAGTGTATGCGACTGTTCCGTGTTTATTTGAAAATATCATGCCGAGTATGAATTTTACGTGAATACAACTCAGTTGAAAAGGTTTTTATTTGTTACTAGCTGCGCCCCGCGGTTTCACTCGCATAAGTGTCGATCCCGATGTAATATCGGGATAAAAAGTAGCTACCTCCATATAAAATTTTATCAAAATTGGTCCAGCCGTTTGAGCCTGAAGAAGTAACAAACATATAAACGCACACTCATACACACACACACACACTCACAAACTATCGCCTTTATAAACAACAAACATGCCGACGAAGAAGAATAGATAGAAGGCATTGCTTTAATTTGTGTAAATTATTTCATCACCACTGCTCTCAAAACGGTGAAGGAAAACATCGTGAGGAAACCGGCATGTCCTAGAACCAAAAATTCAAAGACATGTGACATCTACCAACCCGCACTGGGCCCGTGTGGTGGATTACGGCCCACTCCCTCTCACAGAGAGGAGGCCTGTGTCCCAGCAGTGGGAACATTATAGGCTGACTAAGTTATTGCGACCAATGGACATTAGCTATGCTATTCACAATTGTGAAAAATAGTTATTTGACAGGCTATCGTGTCGAAAATGACACATTTCGATTGCCTAATTTGCCTTGTTTAAGTCAGCAAATAGCCGTCGGGGAAGAATAGCGGTCGTCTGTTTGATTTAAACTGACAGAATTTTTGGGATTCGTGAACAGCGTATAGAGGACTCCTTCGGTACCAATGATTGATGATCGATTCGGCACGGAAGCGAAACAACTTAGTTGAAAATATTTTAATCTGTTATCCATACTATCTATACAGCGTGTTACGGAAAGGGTATATCCATACAAACGGGTTGAAGAGTGTATCTGGTCCAGAATCTATGTGCAAAGTTTCAGCTCAAAAGCAATAACTTTGAAAATGCATAATATTTTTTTTATTTCGATAGTTTATTAAATTGAAATCATAACAAATGTGTCACCGCACTACGAGGGTCATTAACATTATCTATTACGTGTCTGTGCGCCTAGCACACACGCACATCACGGCGGGCCGCGGCGATCGGGAAATCCCCGAATCGTAAAAGAGCACCGCGCGCGGCGCGGCTGGCGCGGCCCCTTTCTTTGCCTACGATGTTACGGGAAACGTAATAATTATGTAAAAAATTAAGAATAAGTTGATAAATGAATTTTTTTAAAGTAACTTACATTTTAAAGGTGAGGTTCAATGTGCTGGCCTTGGCGTTGTACGCACAAAGCCGCACGCTCGTTCAGATTTCGCTGAACATTGCGGAGCATATCCGGCGTTACACTCCTGAAGGCGTTTTTAATTCGCACTTCCATTTCGAGCACGGTATCACACTCCACTGCGTACACATCATCATCTCATAGTATTCGCTATTACTGCGTGACGACATTTTCACGAAAATGTCTACAACCATCACTGATCTGCTAATCACAACTTCACACCGATACAGACAGAGAGCGACTAAAAAGCACACGAAAAAAGTCGGATATCCTATTATCCTAGTACTAAGGGTAACTGACCCAATTATTGCTTTCGAATTTTTTTTCTTTCATAATAAATTGACCGACTTACGACACGAAACACGTCATAAGAAGCATCTTTCATGCGTTAATACACGAAAATGATAAATCCATTTGAAAATTAACCTTAATTAAATGAACAATACTTACAAACATTGTAATTATTGTTCACTAAAAGGTTATTTTGAAATGAACAAGTAAGTTTTAGTTGCTAAACTTTGCTTACATGGATATTGGGGATAATCAGGAAATAAACAAAAGTTTTGAACATAAAACATAATTAAGCAAAATGCTGCTGTAAATCAAAATGAAAAAATAATTTAATAAAAAGCAGAAAACTGCCTCATTGACCCTAAACATCACTGTGTGGGTAACCTTTGTTATCCTACATGATTGTAAAAGTACAGAAATTAGGGTTCAGTATTATTACTGTGAAAATTTCCGTTACTCATGAAGTGAATAACTTCTCTTGCATATGATGGAGACATTCGCTGATTACGGAAAATTTAAACACTTCCCGTTCAAACACGGCGCACGCGCCTGTCATCGACGATCGGACAACGGGACAACTGTAAACAAAGTGACGTGTTTGGATAAGTACATTTAATAATTCAATTGTTTTTGATATTATTAGCGGTATGCGATGTCAGCGGTTGTTAAGAAGTAACTACAGCCATAACACCTACATATTCAATTTAAAAATTTACTAAAAATAAAATTAAGTGCTGAACCCTCTGGCATTATTTGTACCAAGACACACATAAGTTACGTAAGAAAGTTTTCTAGGGTTCATTTTCAACTTTATCGAATATTTTTTTTTTGTATTGAGTAGTTTTGTAGTTTCCTATTATTGCAGTTTTAACACACTTTTGACAGCCATTTATCTCAGTTAGTTACAATGTCAAAAAAACAAAAAAGGATGATTATGCTAAACTTAAAGGAGATTTGCACGAAAATTTTTATTATTGCTGACATAGAAAATTTATTGAACTTAGTTGGATAACTGATGATGACTGCATGTAGTCATTTAATTCATAGAAAATTTGGGCTACAGCTTTTAGGAGTATTTTAGTTGATATTTAAAAGATTTTATGAAAGAAAAAAAAATACTCATACTGTATTAATAATTACGTAGATACATACTAGGCAGCACGTTTTTTTACTAAAAAACAAGTAACTCATTTGTGTTCAAATGTGTAATATTTTGTGGAATAAAACTAACATGCGGAACCCATTTAGCAAATAGTACCAGGAGAAACAAATCTTTTACCGAGTTGTTCTTTTGTGTGTAGTTTATTGACACCGATCAGCTGACTTGGTCTAGTGATGTGTAGAATTCAATTGGAAGCATTTGGATTTTTAGTTAAATGTTTTTTAACTTTCTAATTATGTAGGTATAGGTATTAAAAAATGTTGACATGTAGTTAATTATCACCAAAAGAATCAGTGTGTTTGATATGTCCATACCCTTTACGTAACACACTGTATATATAAAAGAAAGTCTGTTAGTTACACCACTTATAACTCGAGAACGGCTGAACCGATTTGGCTGAAAATTGGTGGGGAGGTAGCTTAGAGCCAGGAGACGGACATAGGATACTTTCTTTTATTTTTTTTTTATAGTAGGAGTAGGGTAGGTGTAGGGTAGGAGTAGGGTAGAAGTAGGGTAGGAGGAGTGTAGGAGTAGTGTAGGAGTAGGGTAGGAGTAGTGTAGGAGTAGGGTAGGAGTAGTGTAGGAGTAGGGTAGGAGTAGGGTAGGGTAGGGGTAGGGTAGAAGTAGGGTAGGAGTAGTGTAGGAGTAGTGTAGGAGTAGGGTAGGAGTAGTGTAGGAGTAGGGTAGGAGTAGTGTAGGAGTAGGGTAGGAGTAGGGTAGGAGTAGGGTAGAAGTAGGGTAGGAGTAGTGTAGGAGTAGGGTAGGAGTAGTGTGGGAGTAGGGTAGGAGTTGGGTAGGAGTAGTGTAGGAGCAAAACAACGTTTGCCGGGTCAGCTAGTAATATTATAAATGCGAAAGTGTGTCTGTCTCTCTGTTACCTCTTCCCGCTTAAAGCGCTGACCCGATTTAGATGAAATTTGGTATAGAGATAGTTTGAGTCCCGGAAAAGGACATAGGCTACTTTTTATCCCGATATTCCCACGGGATCGACACTTAGCCGGATGAAACTGCGGGGCGCAGCTAGTAATATTATAAATACGAAAGGTGTCTGTCTGTTACCTCTTCACGCTTAAACTGCTAAACCGATTTATATGAAATTTGGCATAGAAATAGCTTGAGTCCCCAGAAAGGACATAGGATAGTTTTTATCCCAATATTCCCACGGGGTTGACACTTATGCGGGTGAAACCGCGGGGCTCTGCTAGTATTGTCCATAAATTCAAATCACCAGCAGTAGTCGGCCCAGTGGTATGAGCGCAGATTTACGGGTTGTAGGTCGTGTACTCACGACCTACAACCCTGTGAAATACTTTGTGTATTTAATTTCATCACCACAGCTCTCAGAACGGTGAAGGAAAACATCGTGAGGAATCCGGCGTGTCCTAGAAACAAAAATTCGGAGACATGTGACATCTACTAACCGCACTGGGCCCGCGTAGTGGATTACGGCCCTCTCGCAGAGAGGAGGCCTGTGTTCCAGCTGAGGGAACAATATAGGCTCATTATAAATTATCTTATTTAAATAACCAAAGTCATACTTTGACAGTTGTGTAATAAAAGCAATGATACGGCAAATTGATGTAAGATGCCACGATAAATTTCCTTGAATGCACAATAATGTTACTAATAATGTGATGGTAAAATCGAGCGTACGTCAAATTAAGCTCACAACATAATTCAAGGTACAGTAAAAATTTTATGTGTGTTGTCAATAGCTAATAAAGTTCTCGAACAGGCTTTAAGTTCACGCTGAGTTTTAGTGTTTAAAGATTGACATACACGTGCGACTTTCTGACAGTTATTGTTGATTATGTAGATCTTATAACAACATGAAGGTTTTGCGTGAGTGAGCACTGAAAGTAGGATGTATTTTGGAAGACAATATCAATGCTTGCAACATAGTCGACGGTTCGAACTCGTTGGTGGGTGTGACAGCATGATATTAGTTTATTTATTTATTAATTTAGTGAAAAAGATGATGATTTATAACGAAAACGAGCGCAAAATTTCATGAACAGACCTTTAGCCATCATGAAAAACGACTGCATATATTTATTCAAAACTAGCTGACCCAGCGAACTTCGACCCGCCCCGCCAGCCGCTCTGCCCCCGCTTTTCAAATCTCTTCTGAGATATTCATTTATTTATATAATAATAATAGCCTATGACACTCACAAATAATGTGGCTTTCTGTTGGTAAAATAATTTTCAAAATCGGTTCAGTAGATCCAGAGATTACCCCTCACAAACTTTACCTATTTATAATATTAGTATAGATTAAAATAATATATTATGAATTTTTGAATACAATATTGTATACTTTACAATACAATAATTATCCATTTCATACTCCGGGAGTTATTTACTTATTTACGCCCAAAGATGCGTTAAAATATAAAAGTTTCGACACTCAAAGCACCTAACCCTTAATTTTTAATTAACACTTTTAAAAAGTGGAGTATACTCCTTACGTCTTTATTATAAAAGAATGACTGACTAGTGGAAATTATTGATATTGAAGTCTTGTCAAAAGCGTGAATTTGCATATAATCAAAACTAGTGTCTCGAAAGAAGGCACACCCACACAGTGTGCGAGGTATGCTCTTCGAATGGTAAGTCACTCATGCCTCGCGCTGTCTGCACACGCCTTTAAAACTCTTCAGGTGGTTTACCGTTCGTCTCCAGCCAAAATCCATCATAAGCTTAGCACAGAAAGAGATGCTGCAGGATTAGAGTCCCCCTAGTCAAACAGGTTTTTGTTCCACCATGTTCAGTTCGGCTGGTCAAGAAAACCGGTTACGAATCCTGTCCATACGCCAAGAGCAAAACGAATGTCGTATCATTTTCTACAGTAACTGCCAAATAAAATACACGACACTAACACAAGATTCCAACTCCGAAACATGTTCCAGACTGCAAGTAACAAACGACTTTGGCATCTCAAACGCACAACTTCGCACATTCATATTTCCTGTTCTGCAAATCGTAGCATGAATAGGACGCTTTACCCTTCATGTTGTTTTGTTGATACAACATAAACCAGGGCTTTACGAAGACCTGTTGAAGTGACGTTTTTGCATATGATTATTTTGGTACGCTATAACGCAATCGTTTTATGCTCTTTTAATGTGTCTGTGTTGTGTGTTGGGGAATTTTAGGTGATTGTATCAAAGAAACTCCAAATTGCTGATAAATAGTCAAACATGTATTGCGTTGAAGACGAACAAAGATGGAAGAAAAAAACGAGTACATTTACATACATATGCCTTACATCTAATTACCAACTATAGTAGCAGAACGTTGATTTGCTCATTCTAATCGAGCAGGCGTTTGGCTCGAACATGCCCCCAGACGTTGGAAGCAGCAGAACCGCTTTCAACCAGACGCAGAATCAACGGGCAGTGGGCAAATCCTATTAAAGGCTCTTCTGACGACTCCAGCGGATGTTTTGACGTCTGCCACACGAACAATTCCATCTGACCCTGGATGGACGGCGACGACTCTTCCCAATCTCCATTTAAGTGGAGGAAGGTGGTCCTCCTTTATGATGACCAAAGAACCCAACTTTAGCGTGTCTTTGCAGGTATGCCACTTGGTCCTCTGCTGCAGCTCGGACACAAACTCTTTACTCCAACGAGCCCAAAAATGCTGGCGTAGCTGCTCGATCCGTTGGAAACGAGATAATGAAGCAGTGGAGTGGTTCTGTAGATCGTGCTGCGGAAGTGACGTCAGCGGCCGGCCAACAAGAAAATGACCCGGAGTCAGTGGTGTGCAGTCCGCTGGATCGGATGACAACGGCGTCAGTGGACGTGAATTCAATATCGCCTCAATCTGGACTAATGTGGTGTTAAGCTCTTCAAATGTTAATTTACAATTTCCCAACACTCGCCTGAGATGATATTTTGTTGACTTAACACCCGCCTCCCAGAGTCCGCCAAAATGAGGAGTGTACGCGGGTATAAAATGAAATTTAATTCCGTCATTAGCCAATTGTTCGCCCAAGGAATTGCAATTAGATTTAAGGAACTTCGAAAGTTCGTTGCACGCACCGACGAAAGAGGTACCGTTGTCGGAGTAGATGTCACTAGGTTTTCCCCGTCGCGAGATAAATCTAGATAAAGCTAGTAAATACTTATTGCTGGTTAAATCACTCACCAGCTCTAAGTGAACAGCCTTGGTGGTGAAGCACACAAAGATGGCTATGTACACTTTTACCAGCCTACATCCCCGACCTTGCCTACTAGCGGCCATGATGGGACCAGCATAGTCCACACCAGTGCTGTCAAAAGGATAACCACCTGGAAGGAGACGCTGCTGTGGCAAATTACCCATCACAGGAGTAACTGTTCTACCCGACATGCGACAACAACGCACGCAATTACGATAACAACTCTTTGCTAGGCTTCGTCCGCCTATTGGCCAGTATGAATCCCTAATCGAAGCCAGCAATAACTGAGGGCCTGCATGCATCAACTTTACATGTTCAAATTCGAATAGTAACTTCGTAAATTTGTGAGTGGACTGTAAAAGAATAGGGTGCTTTTTATCAAAAGAAAAAGTAGAATTTGCTAAGCGTCCTCCGACACGCATGATTTTATTATGATCTAAAAATACGTTAAATTTTATAAGGGCGCTTTTATAAGGCAACTTCTGATTATTTAGGAGTAATTCATACTCGGGAAAAGACTCAATTTGGCTTCTAATTATAATAATATTTAATGCGTCCTGCAACTCGACTTGTGATAGAAAACTAATAGAAGGAATTTTTCTACACAATTTTATAAACCTTAAAACTGTTGCTACACTACGGATCAGCCTTAAATAACTAGAAAAACGATTAAAATCTATGAATGTGTGACATTGACTGTTATCACTAACACTAGCGCTCAATAAAGCTTGAGGCCGAGTTTCAGGCAGCTCGTCTGACTCTAATGATTTATGTTGAGACGGCCAGTGAGATTGGACTTGCTTCAAAAAACTGGGACCACTCCACCACAAGTCCAAAGTTTGCAGAACACTAATATCCACGCCACGAGATATTAGGTCTGCAGGGTTCTTCGCGGTTGGGATGTGTCGCCAAGTACAGTGCCCCGCCTTATCTAAAACTTCAGCAACGCGATTACGCACAAAAGGCTGAAGCTTAGAAGGTAACATCTGCAACCATCCCAACACGACGGTGGAGTCAGTCCAGCAATAAACATGACTAAACTTTAGTCGCAGTGAACTCACAACCTTCTCGCACAAACGAGCTCCGACTACGGCGCCACACAATTCCAGTCTTGGAATGGTGGTCGGCTTAATTGGTGCCACTCGACTTTTAGCGGCTAACAGACGAACCATGTACTCACCCTGGTCATTGGTACTACGTACATAGACGCACGCACCATACGCACGCTCAGATGCGTCTGTGAACACATGTAGTTCCAGTATAGTATGCGCATCACATATAACGAGTCGTGGAACACGATAATTGTTGATAAGCGGCAATGCTTTGACAATAGCATTCCAAATAGCATTAAGTGCCGGGGTTAATGGCTCATCCCACGAGAGCTTGTCTAACCACATCCGTTGTAAAAACATTTTCATTGTGATTACACAAGGAGATAAAAGTCCTAGGGGGTCAAAAATACGTGCTATTGCAGAAAGCACATCACGCTTTGTAACAGAATCCTTAGAAGGTAACGTTAAACTTGAAAACCCAAATTCGTCGGAACTAGAAAACCAGTCAAGCCCTAATAACTTGTTGGGTTCATTAGATCCCATATCTAAATCTAATGACGACTGAGAAGCTCCGGAAACTAAGTTAGGGACGTTAGACCTCCACTTTCTAAGCGGCATGCAGGCAGATGCTAGTGCTTTGGTGACCTCTGTGCGAATAAACATAACTTCATTTAAATCATCAGCTCCTGTCAAGAGGTCATCAACGTAAAAGTCATGCTTGATGACGTCAGCAATCCTATCTCTGCAAACTGAGGATGACTCACCCACAGAACACGAAGTGATCTTATTGTGATTGGTTTGATAGTCCAGCCCTATTTGCTTGAGACAACGTGTAGCAAGAAATGGTGCACTAGCCGTACCATACGTGACGGTATTCAATTTATAAACCTTGACAGGATCGCATGCATTGTCACGCCACAGAACCTGTTGCAAGTACCTATCAGATGGGTGGACGTATATACATCTATATACATCTTCGCAACATCAGCTGACAAGACGAACTTGTGTTGTCGAAACCGAAGAAGTATAGCTACAAGATCGTCCTGCACTGTAGGACCTACCATCTGCACGTCATTGAAAGATACTCCTGAAGAAGTAGCACAACTTGCATTAAAAACTACACGGAGCTTGGTAGTTGTGCTACATTCGCGCAGTACCCCGTGGTGTGGTATGAAGTATCCACTGGGACTGTCATTATCCTTTTTTTCGGTCATATGTCCTAAAGTCTCATATTCAGACATGAAGTCACGATATAACTTACCGAACTCAGGCTTGAACTTCAGTCTGCGTTCTAGAGAATATAGACACTTAGAAGCCCTTTGGAAAGATTCTCCTAATATAGCAGGATTTTGCTTAACAGGAATACGAACACAAAAATGTCCGGTCTCTAAACGTGTCGTATTCTTAACAAAATGCTCCTCACACAACTTCTCCTCGGGTAAATAATGTGAGGATGGTGAATTATTCTCTTCTAGATTCCAGAATTTTTCTAAATCGGTGCGAATCCTATTTAATTCACCGTCACTAGGGGAATCAGTTTGAGTTAAATTGCATGAAATATAATTCGAACTTAATTTACCATTATTATAGGTAACAGGGCCAGAAACAATCCAGCCTAACAACGTTTCACACAACACTGGCTTACCTACTCCTAGTCGAATTCTCTGTGAGCCAACCAAGTCCCAGAAGAGATCCGCTCCTATTAAGACATCTACTTCTGAAGGCTTGTAAAAGGTGGGGTCAGCTAAACATATATTATCTGGAATATTCAGATCTGAAATGTCGACTTTACGACTGGGCACAACAGTCGTCAATGATGGCAAAACAAAACAATAAAACTTAGCAGCATAACTATTGTCTAATGACGTCATTTTTACATGACATGTTTTGCCTACACGAGAACTTACGTTATTAATGCCATAGACCGAACCATTTATCTGACTAGTATTTAAGTTAAGCCGTGTACATAATCGTTCCGTTATAAAACACGATGTACTACCACTATCAAGCATGGCTCGCACTATGTGCTCACGATCATTGTGATCACATAACTTGATAAGAGCGGTGGACAATAACACAGCGCGTTGTTTACGCTCACCACTTAACGAGCAATCCGCAGACAAAGTTAAATTATTTGCACTCGCATCAGTAGTGCTAGCCACGGCGTCAGTGGGTAAGGACGTTGATACGGAATGGGACGAGCTACCGTGTGATTTGTTGTCATTATTGCAAGAATTCGCCGTACCTTTAATCTCCGACGAATGAATCAAAGTGTTATGGCGGCGCTTACATATCTTGCATCCTGGCTTTTTGCATCGGTTAGCAAAGTGACCTGCACGAAAACAGTTATAGCATACTTTATAGTTAGGTATTAATTTGAGTCGGGCGTCTATACTAAGTGCAAGGAATTGTGAACAATTACTTAAAACGTGATCAGCTTTACAGTGCGGGCACAACTTATTTAATTCAGTGCTGGAATCCTGTGATGCAACCATAGATTTAATCTTATTAGAATGTGAACTAGGCTTAGCGGGAGTGGGATTACTGCTATTTCGTGCTGTTTCTAACGTTTCTAATAAGTCAGCGCGAAAGCGAATGAATTGAATAAATGCAGCAAATGTTATAGTGCTGTCTTTGTCTATACGACCTTTGTGCTCCTCCCACTCACGATAAGTTAACTGATCTAGTTTCCTAGTTACAATGAATATTAATAAAGTGTCCCAATACTTGATGGGCTCATCTAACGATTCCAACGCACGGAGATTTTTATTAAGTTGGTCAATCAATCCTTTCAACGCAACAGAGGACTCCTTTGCAATAGCATTCAAGTTAAATAAGGATGACACATGATTTTGTACTAACAACCTTTTGTTATCGAAACGATCACAAATGAGCTTCCAAGCTGTATCATAATTGCTTGCGGAAAACTCAATCGCCTGGATTACAACAGCAGCAGATCCTTCCAGGGACGCTCGCAAATAATGGAATTTGTTTACCTGATCGATTTCATCGTTACAGTGAATGAGGCTAGTAAAAGTGTCACGAAACTCCAACCAATTGCTAAAACTCCCATTGAATTTAGGTAACTGTATCGTGGGCAACTTAACAGGCTTACGTTGACTGATACGGGTACATTTTTCACTACTCATCGACTCATTATCATTGTTATACTTACATAACAACTCCTGTGACCTAGACAGTGCTTTGTAGTATTGTGACTCAAATTCAGTACGCTCAGAGACTTGAGCTTTAGCATCTTCTACCAGACATTCTAATTGCAACTGTACCTCATCGTATTGCTCATACAACGACTCGATTTTTCCTGTTCGTAACTGCAATTCCTTGACCTCACAACTAGTTAACTCCTTGTCACTGGACGCATCAAGGTAATTGATGAATGCAGTTAAGCGTCCTTTGAAGCTTCCTCGTTTTTTAACAAGTTCCCTTTCTTCGGACATACTGGGAATCGAATGTAGTCAACCTGAAATTTATATAATAATAACTTAGGTATATTTTAGACAATACTTAACTTAATTTATGGTACCTACCTACGTATTACTACTATGATAAACAATTTGAGCAAGGATGAAATAGTGACTATTACCTGTTGTAACTATGTGAATACAAAATGAGATTTTTAAGTTTCGACTTTTATTTAAGCTACATAAATCCTCAAAACTTGAACACTTAATTACCTAACGTTGAACTTTAACGCAATATTCTAACAAATTAAATAATAATTAAATTGACTAATACGGATTAATTAACTGAATAAAGACTAATTAAAACTTGTAAAATCTATCTAACACCAACATTATGCACCTAAGAATAGTTAACTAAAATACTGCTAAGTATACAATTATAAATGTAGCAAAATATCTACTGAACTTTTAAATAAAAGAACGTATAATCGTATTTGCAAATAAGTATAATCAAATAAATGATATGAACTTACTAGAAACTATTCACAATGCAAATAGGTAAATATTTTAATTTTAACAATTTAGGTATTCAGGTAAATGAAACACTAACCTTTTAAATCCTTAATTATGGTTAAATACTACCTGAACGAGTGTTGGGTGATGATATTTTAACTATAAAATTCTTAACACCGTAAATTAGCTTGACGTCCTTTGTTCACAGTCACATTGCCGGCGTATAACCTCTTCGGTAAAACTCCACGATAATAATATCAAATCCACTGATTTTTAGCAAATCTTCTTGTGATTACCAATCCGGCTCGGTAATGGACCAAAATGTTGGGGAATTTTAGGTGATTGTATCAAAGAAACTCCAAATTGCTGATAAATAGTCAAACATGTATTGCGTTGAAGACGAACAAAGATGGAAGAAAAAAACGAGTACATTTACATACATATGCCTTACATCTAATTACCAACTATAGTAGCAGAACGTTGATTTGCTCATTCTAATCGAGCAGGCGTTTGGCTCGAACATTGTGTTTATTTGAGATATTTGGGCGAATAAGGGTAGGATTATTTTGATTATTTCGTTTTATGGTATGTGTGAGTTTATATGGTTAAGCTTTCAGAAGTATGAGAGAAGAATATGCCTGTGAATCTGTCTTTACCTGTCTCTAACAAAAAGGAGTTTATAAAAACAAGGAAAATGGACAACGTTTGAAAAGGTTGCGATGTGTTATTAATTTATTATAAGTAATAGCAGCACCCCGTGGTTTCACCCGCATAAGTGCTGATCCCGTATGAATATCGGGATAAAAAGTATCCTATGTGTTACCTATTCTAATAAAATTTATTTTTATTTTTGTATGTTTACCACTGTTTTTATACCTAGAAAAAATTATGAACCGCGATAGCTAGACAGTTGAAATTCACAAGATATGTATTTCTTTTGCCGCTTTAACAACAAATACTAAAAACAAAATTAAATAAATATTTAAGGGGGGCGCTCTCATACAACAAACGTGTTTTTTTCGGTGTTTTTGCCTTGTGGTACGGACTGGCCAAGGGTCAAGGCCAAGGGTGGCTTTGACCCTTGGCCAGTTTTATTAAGTACCTGGTACCTACTTGTTGACAGGCCTACGTTGTCCTCCCATACCTACTGTAATTTCAAAACATTGTAAAAGCCAATTATTTTTATAAGAGTAACCGTGGAGTTTTTTGCCGGCTCTTCTCCATAGGAAACGACCAATTAGAACCTAGCTTCTGACGTTTCATAAGTGCCCTTGTAGGTTTATGCGAAATAAAATAAATTATGGTTTGATTTAAGATAAATTACTTTCTTCTTCTTTTCGTGTCTATGGTACTCTTCCTCGTTGTTTGTTTTTGAAGTGAAAACTTCTTTAGGCGGGTTGGGTATTTTTTGAGATGGGAAAAAACCATTGAACTCGCACCAATGTTACCGTAAGCGACACCGCGCGTGTTTTGTTTGTAAGACGATTAAAAAAATACCCGCTTCGGATGTGTTCGTCTGTCCTCGGGATGTAGTCGGTTTTAATGTATATCGGATATGTCAGTGAGTGATGGCAAAGTATTCCGTTTGTGTTTTGTTTTCACTTCTGTCGGCACTCCCGGAGTGCCATTGTTTTTTTTATATACCTAGGTTGAGCCCAGTAGGTGGCCAGGTTGATTGCGGCATTAGTGGCATTCTTCAGGTCATCCGAGGTGCTGGTGAACGGGCACTTAAGACACTCCAGCAAGTGGGGCATGATCTGATCGAAAGCACCGCATTCGCACTGGGTGTTGGATAGGTCAGTAGGTAATCCCCCACTTCGTCCTTTTGTGTCTGCAGCAAATAAACCGACTTCCAAAAAAAACACTACAAACTGAAAAATAACTTTAATTTCGGAAGTCGGTGGCAAAAACTAAAATACTGATCCCTAAGACACCGACTTCCGAAATTAAAGGTATTTTTCAGTTTGTAGTGTTTTTTTTTGGAAGTCGGTTTTTTTTTGTTAAAAAGTTTTTTAGACATTGTAGTGAGGCAAAGAAAATCATTAGTAAACGCGTTTAGGTTTTATATTTGTGACAAGTTTATTTCTTCGTTCATAATCAGTTCAAACACCATCTAAAGTTTCCAAAACTTTCATCTCAAATAACAATACTTAGAATGGCAACAAAACATTTTAAACTTCTGCCGTTATTTTGAAACAAACATTTTGTTTGAGTTATCACCAAACATGGTGATGAAGGGAAATGATGATGTATCAAACAAAACAAACAACTAAACATCTAAGCTTGTGAAGTTACTCCTACAAAACAACTGTCAGCAAGGCAAACTTACGAAGTATTAGAACTACCAATTGCACTAAAATGAACCTTAAAACATACGTTATAAGAGGATTTTGTCCGCATAAGAAGAATGGAGAGTCTAACTCAATATTTCATAGCGTTGTCGGATACGGGAACTACTAATTGTTCGCGAATTTGAAATATTTACTCGTATGTGTTTCCCCTATTATTCAGACTTGGCAATAAATAATTGGAAACTGTTACCTTTTAAACGATAAAATAAACTACTAGGTACTGAAACTATGTGACTTGATTCAAACTGCTGTGTTGATTGGTCGAGGCGATGATTTAATAAAACCACACATGATTTGAGTTTGATTATTGAAATTGTTTTTTTTTTTCATTAAATGGTAGGGGGAAGTCCCCTAGTGACGGACATATAAGGTTTTCCGAAAATAAAATTAAAACTACTTCGAGAAATATGTATTTATTTATGAATTAGTTAAATGAACAATATATAAAATCAAAATCAATTAACAAAAATACAACCTCTGCGTAAACATAATCTTGGAACGTTAATTAAATTTTAGTAGAAAAAATTTAGTCTTTAACATTGGCACCTAGTACCGGACGGGTTAATCTTCAAACCCTAAGCGCCAGACATTCTTAAAACATTGTGCATCTATCACATATATAGGTTATCTACCACATTCCGGAACGTCTGCACATGCTTCATAGGCCCATTCTTGGCAGCTGGAGCATTGTTTCCAGTCCTCGTCGTGGTCCTCTAAACACACCACAAGTAGTTTTTTCCATATTAGATATTACAGTTTGCAAACTTTGCTGATCCCATTTTCCTTTCTTTTTTGTCTCTTCCATGTTGAAATATCTCCCTCCTTCTATCCTGTAAAACAACAAACAATCATTATTATGGTAAGTATACATGTTTAGTAAAAAAGCCAACCTATAAACTGTCCGGTGGTAAGGGACAACTTTGTGTCCGGACGTAGGGGACAGAGAATGTCCAAAATTACGTATTTCATACTAAAACTGTTTAAGTAATTAATAAAAACTTTCACAATTTACGAATTATTATGGAACATTGTCTTTATTAACAAATAACAAAACGATTAAACACAAAACCATAGCAGTAATACTCACTTGAAATTTACGAGACGCAACGCTTTCCCGCCAAAAACAGCAATCCACCTCTCCCACCGCGGCTGTACGCCTCACTTGCAAACCGCGTCGCGTGATCCTGTATAGCTACGTTCCCCCGCACCCCTATTACCAATATTTGAATAGATCGCGTTGTCGTTTGTCGAGATAGTACGAGTGTCCGACGCTAGGTGCCGTCCGGCGCTACGGGACTTCCCCCTATCTTATTATTATTATTCTCTATAATGATACCATTTACTCATACTCTATTGATTTTTAGTAAACTATCTTTAAGCAGGTATGTACATCTGCAATAAGAGAAAAGTAAAGCCCTTTTAATTATTTTCGGAGTTTTTGGGTATTCTTATATTATTTCAACAAAGCAATGGTTTGATGGTTAAAATATGTGATCCAGACTTTTTTTTTTGTTTAAAAAAAATGACATCGGCGTTTGAAGAGATCAATTTCAGATAAACCTTCCTTTTTAATTAGTTTTTTTTTATTTTTAGTTTTTATCAGTCAGTAAATGGCGTTCAATTTCATATTGTTTAAGAACACTGTATAAATGAACTATACATTTCCCGAATATAATTAAATAAATAAGCACACACACACAATGCAACGTCAGCAGCTAGGCGCGGTTTCAGTCGGTCATCTTCCTAACGAGAAGAGCCGACGAAAAACTCCACAGTAAATCTTCTCATCCTCCAACTACTGGATTTTTACCGCAACTAATCATAGTAAGGGTTAACAAGTCAAAGTTGTAAAGTTATAATTCTCTCGTAAATCCTTTAGGACATTAAATTTATAACTTGGGTGGCGAGAGGGAAAGATAAGCGGGGCTGCATTTGTGATGAACTCGAATTAGTTACGAACGCGAGACGCGAGCCGCCATGACGGATAGAGACAGGCTGTGATTATTTGAAAATGGATGGCGGTAGTCTTTTGTTTATTTTGATTTGTTTGTATTTATTGTTCTTTTGTTATATTGGAGTTAGGTACCTACAAGTTGGTTATTATGAACCAACAACGGACGGTGGCAGTGGTGGCATGACTTTATTTTTAAAATACGGAAACGGTACGGTGTAGGTTCAAGATTAGGTGGTACAGTGATAAATAATAGGTAATAATCAGCCTATAACTGCTGAGACATTGGCCTCCTCCCGGTGAGAGAGAGTGGGCCGTAATCCACCACGTAGGCCCAGTGCGGGCTGGTAGATGACACATGTCTTCAAATTTTGGGTTTTAGGACACGCTGGTTTCCTCACGATGTTTTCCTTCACCGTTTTTAGAGCAGTGGTGAAGAAATTAATTAAATTATTATTATTAGGTATTTATTTAAATTTTCTTTACACAAAATTAAGCGCCTGTCTAGGTTCAAACCTACGACCTGCAACTCGTAAGTCGCTGTTACCACTGGGTCACCACTTCTCTTTACTACTGGGCCAGCTCTGCAAATAAAAGCTAAAAAAATATGTATAATTATGTATCTGATACTTACAGATTTTTGAAATCACCAAACCTTTTTTTTTCAAATGCAGAGGAATTTCATTTGAAACCAAACAAATTGGCCAGTGCTTGTAGTACCTACTGCCAACGCTACAACGCAACGCAACGTTGAATGCAACGTTGTGTGCTGCGTTGTAGTAGTATTGTACTGCAGAGACACCCATGGTGTTTCCATGCAACTTCCGCGAATATTTTTTATGTTGATGGCATAATATTATGAGATGAGAACTATTTCGATTATAGAAGATTAGAAAATAATAGTGGGAGCTTATCTACAGAGCGCGTCATCATAAAATATTGTAGACTGAACTATAAAAATATTTTTTTTTAACTAGCTGCGCCCCGCGGTTTCACCCGCATAAGTTTTGATCCCGTGGGAACATCGAGATAAAAAGTAGCCTATATGTTTATCCAGGGTGTCAGCTACCTCCATACAAAATTATTAAATTTGGTCCAGCCGTTTGAGCGTGAAGAAGTAACAAACATATAAACACACACACAAACTTTCGCCTTTATAATATTAGTGTGATACCTACGCATTTCATTTAAAAACCCCATCACAGTACCTAAACCAGTAATCCAGAACAATTAAAATCTTTATTTAACACTATTATTATTATTAACTTAAATCTACCACACACCATCCAAAGACTCGTAATCGTAAAGATTTACTGAAGATTTAGTTCAACTCTCTGTATAAGGAACTAGGGACCAGGCTTAGACAATAATTCTATATCTTTATGATACGCAGAAAGTTTCAGTGATAACACGATTATCAACTTTCAGATTTGAAAGCAGTTGCCGTTTACGATTCGGTTTCTAAATTTGTTTGGGAATCGGTTTGGGCGAAATAGCTTTCTTCAGTAAGATTCTGGAATAATTAAACATATCTGAAGGGTGAAAGTTACGTCTACTTATGAGGCTTATAAATATTAAGAAATTCTCTGTCTTCATGTAAGTTGTATATTGTGAATTTATTGCTTTGATCGAAAGATTTTTAGTGTCTCTTTCTCTCTCTTTGCCTAGCCTTATCGCATTTCATTTGGGGTCGGCTTTCCTCGTAGATATTTCGGTTCTCGGTCGTCGAGTCATTCACTTGGGCTTGCTTCAGGTAATTGCTCACTACAGACATCCAAGTGGAAAAGGGTCTAACTCGCTTCTTTGGACCTGAATTCATGTAAATAACTTGCTTAATCATGTGTTCTCGGGCCTTCTGATTACATGGCCATACTACATCAGGCGCGTTTCAAAGAGTTTTAATGAAAAAGTTTTTTTATATAATTACTTGAAACTTATAAAAAGCGTGTTCGGAAAGAAAATGTATTGTTATCGCATCAAATAATCCCTAGGTTGAATTTATTAGGTATAATTATGTAGAAGTTTGTTCAAGGTCACACCGACCAATTTATTTGTGGTTTCACATTTTGATGTAACTATTATGTTTAAATACTAAATAATTGGCTTTGTAAGTTCCGTTAAATTATTTTGTTATGAATATACTGAGAGATTAATTTACTTATCAATTATTTTTTTGAACAGTAGTACATGCTAGTGAGATAGTGTGTTGAAAAAATAATACAACTTATTAGATACGATACAAAAAAATCATGATAATACCTCTAAAAACTTTCTTTTTACAATAAAAACCATACAATCATTCTGTTTTTTTTTTGTCAGATTATTCTACGAGCAACATACTAAAACACTGAAACAATTTTAATTGTTTAGTCCAAACAATAGATTTTTTGTAATTAAATACTTGCTTCATATTTTGCAATAAATTACCAGCGTTGTGTCATTGTGCTTCTCTTTCTTTTCTATGCAGTCAGACAGTGACCGCTTTAGGTTATGTAAGCCCCTTAAGAAAGTCACCAATAAGGTTACTATGTGTCCTCCTAGGGCGTCCCCTCCCGGCATTTCCACTCACATCTGCCTTTTGTTAGTCGCCTTTTTTTTTAACCAAACCATCTAAGCATAGGTACTCTTTTCAATTTTTGAACATCTTTCACATTACATTTTCTCGTATTGTTATAATCAAGAATGTAACTTCCAATCGCCCTCTTCTCCAATTTTAGTCGTATGGTTTCCCGCTACAGAATTAGCTACCCAATCGTAAGGGCTTTGTAAGATAGAATAAGGGATTATGTCCAATGAGTGGATGGAGCTGTTCATCTGTCTATCGATAACGATAATTACACTCACGCAATACGATTTGTGTTACTCAGATGAACATCGCTTTTCATGGAAACATAAACGGCCTAAGGCCTTATTGCAAAACAAAATTTATTTTTAGACCAAAGTTTCGAGCTATAGAACGGGCAAAAAACTCCACCATCATCCAACATTCATATACGTGAAGACTGAGATCTACTTTTTGGAATGGACAACTTGTAAATGGTTTAATTGAAATACATGCTTTGAATTTGAGTTTTGAGTTTGACTCTTGTCCAGCAGTTGAAATTGATTCGAACTGTAAATCAGCATCAAATAAACCAACCTACATATTTCCACCACATAGATGGCGCAGTGTATTGAAATTATTCAGCAATGTTGGCTCAATTACTTCACTTCCTGTTTGGGACCGGACGTGCATTACCTCGCTGACTACCGCTGTATTATGGGAGTACTTTATGAACCCCGCTACAAAGTTAATGCGGTTGTTATTTAATGCTTATAACCACAGAGCAAGTTTGTATTATTAATCAATTTTAGCTGTTACATGGTTATGGAATGGATTTCTTGTTTGGAGTGTTTATTTTATTACGGGTTAAGTTTTCAATCATCTGATAACATAAGGGGACTTACAGGACCTAAACGCAAGTTTTTTAATGCCTAAAAGTATATGATCGACTACAGTTAACAAAATCAGAAAAATATATGATATTCTTCAGGATATATGCTTGTTAGATAGTGTGTTGAAAACATAATACAACTAATTTGATATGATAAAAAAAAACATGAAAATACCTCTAAAAACTTTCTTTTTGCAGTAAAAACCATACTAATATTCATAGAATCATTCTGATTTTTTGTCAGATTATTCTACAAGCAACATCCTAAAGCAATAATGTTTTAATTTTTTAGTCATTAAATAAATAATTAGATAGATAAAATTGCTTCTTACTTTGCAATAAATTACTAGCGTTGTGTCATCGCGCTTCTCTTTCTTTTCTATGCAGTCCGACAGTTACCGCGCTTTAAGTCATGTAGTCGCCTTAATTGGAGAAACTTTTCTTTGCTAGTTTGCGACGCGCGTTTTACTTGTGATTACCAAGTATACAAACACGCTGTGAATGTGTGTGTAAGCGCAGGAGCTCTCGGTATCGTTCGAGCGAAGTTTCAAGTGTATATTTTATATGTGTGTTACGTGCTGACGCTATTCGTATTCACGCACACATTCACAGTGTGCTTGTGATAAAATGTAGTAGCAATAGCTTAGCTAACTCTTCATCATCAGCCTACATTAGTCCACTGCTGGACATAGGCCTCTCCTAACCAAGTAAAACATAATTAGAGAATTAAAAATTATGGTAAAGGCAATTAGGTTCTTTACCAGATACTTCAATGCACCAGAAAATGACAGTTCCCACCTATTATTAGCCTTCGATCAATAAAGGGCTTTCTCACCATTGAATAAACAACCATCCCACCATACCAAGTTTAATGCTTTCTTTTGATCTAGTTTCAAGGATGGGTGGTTGCGAACACCTTTAAGGTCCTTTGTACACACACGTTTTTCTTGCCGTGAAAAACTACGGTTTTTTCACCCCGTGTAGGCACGGTTGTCAGTGCTGTATGGATCACTATGGAAGGTTGTTGACAGATGTCGACGTTTTTTTACGGTGCGGTTTATATGCCGCGCAGTGACCGTGCCGAACGATAATAACTTATTTCTAATACTGATAAAACAAAAAATAGGTGTTGCATAGAGGCTTTTAATAGCAGCAGGTAAACTTGTAAGTACCTATGTATTATTATTTACCTCCTTTATGACCACCAGCTGCTTCAAAACTATCCATTGTTTATGTCCCACTAAAAGCATTTCCAATGGCCATTAACTACACGCTAATCTAGGTCTTAGAGTTCACAATTTAAGGGTCATTATGGCTACCTGCACAGCTATAAATGCCATAACATGAGCTGAAACTAGTTCACTAAACAAGAGGGTTTTACACCTCATTACTTTGACTTAATCCAAAGGATATTAACACAAGGCTTTTGTAAGATACGTGACGATCACGACACGATTTGGATTAGTTGGTAATTCAAAGGATGGAAAAAGTAAATTAGTTTTGGACGTCCGTGTTGGTTTACGGGGTCTTTTTCTTCTTCGTCGCATCGATAACTCCCTTTGTTAATTGTATACTGATCCAGTGAACTTCGTACCGCCTCAGAATCAATAAGAACGAATGTATGAGAAAATGAATTAATTATCAGCATGTTTTTTTGTGATTTTTTTCCCCTGTTTAATATATAATAATAATTTAAACAAATCTAAGATCATAAGAATCGGTACAGCCGTTCTTGAGTTATAAATAGTGTAATTATCCCGACTTTGTTTTATTTAGGTATAGAGACGATTATAGAGATAAAGTTCGACCAGAATTTGGCCACTTTGACAGCGTTAGCTTTGGTCTCGCAAAAGTCTTCCATGGCACGACAAGAGGTGAGGCATCGTTTATGATGAGGCACCACAGTCGCACTGTGACTCCTCGGGGATACCACCACCTGACTAAGTTGTACCTGTAACGACCCACCTGGCTTCATTTTCGTATTTTTCGTCTCAACCCAGACAGGACCTCATACCTGCTTAGTTGTCACGTTTGAAAAAGGTAACACTTACGCTATTAAGTTTTTCATTCGAAATTTGTCAGCACCAACCCGCAATCTGGGTTTGTGTTCGCTGTGACGGTTGTCTCACCTCCTAATACAGAGAATTATGTAACTGGCGGTAACTGGATTTAAACTATACACGATACACATTTTTGCTTAAAAATTTGGTAAAGCAATTCACATTATTTAAAAAGCAAACATATTTTCTCCAGATTTTCGGAGAGAACACATTCATAATAATAATACCAAGCCATAAAACATAAGAAAACTTTTCACAGCAATAACTGTGTGTCTCAATTTTAGAAACGAAACCATTCTTTATCGTTGCTTCCTAAAATGATGGAAAACATTGCTGTCTTGTAATTCGTAAAAGTGTATTTTTTTCTTCTTTTGATACACCGTAGATAATTTTAAATCTAGGATTTGATGTGGACTGTAAAAGGGAATATTTTTGAAGTGAAAACTTCTTTAACCCGCCACAGTTACCGTAAGCGACACCGCGCGTGTTTTGTTTACAAGACGATTAAAAAAATACCCGCTTCGGATGTGTTTGGCTGTCCTCGGGATGTACTCGGTTTTAATGTATATCCGATATGTCAGTGAGTGATGGCAAAGTATTTTGTTTGTGTTTTGTTTTCACTGCATGCGTGCACCTAGCTTCTGACGTTTCATAGGTGCCCATGTAGGCTTATGTGAAATAAAATATTTTGATTTTTGATTGAGTTCTGTCGGCACGGGATCGATACTTATGCGGGTAAAACCGGGGACGCTGCTAGTACTATTAGTATATTGAGTTAACCGAACATTAACTATTTAAATAATAAACTTTTTTTTTTTTTGAAATCGTATCTTTTAAAGGTCATTTAACACCAAACTTCGAGTGTTAGAGGTATGTTAAACGCGTGAAACTGTACTCGATTTTGTCGGCTGAACAAATAAATGTGGAACACGGAGCTTCCACGAATTAGCCCCGCAGAGGATGTTGGATGGGTGTGCCTAATCGCTTGGATAATTTGATTCGTGGATTATTGGTGCATGGTAGATGAGCGAATATTTTTGCTATTGTGATTTCTGCCTTTAGTAGTAGAGCTCTGTATTTTATTAGGTTTTGAGCAGTGCTGATAACGTGAAATGAGCAAGGCACAGATATGGTCGAATTTATGGTGATTAGGTTATACTGTGTCCCACCCAGCACGAGTAGCATGATCACCATAGAAACGGGTTTTTGTCGACGGAGGAATAGACAAAATGACAGACAGAATAGACAAAATGACAGATTTCTTTAGAAATCTTAAAGTGTCATTTAGTTTATTTTTCTGTTAAATGGGGTTTGTCGACAGAAGAATAGACAAAATGTCAGTCAGAATAGACAAAATGACAGATTTGTTTAGAAATCTCAAACTGTCATTTTGTCTGTTCTTCTGTTAAACGGGGTTTGTCGACAAACCCCGTTTAACAGAAGAAATGACAGATTTCTTTAGAAATCTCAAAGTGTCATTTTGTCTATTCTTCTGTCGACAAACCCCGTTTCTATGGTGACCATACTACGCGTGCAGGCAATAATGACCTTACGTCGTTGGTCCCAGCAGTGGGAACGTTATAGGCTGACTTATGCTACCTATACCTATTACCTATATAGGTACTATATAACAACACCAGTTTTAAAAGCCGCAGCAAAGGCAAGAAATATATTTAACCAAGATTATTTTCATAAATAAAAATATTTTTTTCTTCAAAATACACCGTACCTATTCCTTCTCAACTATTTACCAAGGCAAGAGTCACACAATTTGCATTTAGCTCCACAGAAAGCCACCTCGCAATTCTTTATTATATCCTCTGCAGGCAAACAAAAGATTTCTCATTTGGCGCCACAACCATGGAGATGGCCTTTAATAAATTAATTTCATTTAAATTACCCCCCACAACCGCCGTCTGTGGCGTTTGAATAAATAAATATTTATTTTGTTAATTGAAAAATTATCTTACGACGTTTTCCATCAAGCAATACAATTTCACACTGTGCATGATTCTTAGCTACTTTTTAAGGGACACGAACACTGTGTCTTTCTGTGTCAGTGGTTGTCAACAGTGTGCTTATGAAAAAAAAAGTATGATTCATTTAAATGGAAATTCGGTACTTACTGCCTCTAAATGGTCAAAGAGACGTAATTAAAGTCCATTTGAGATAGAAGATATGTTTTTAATTAATTTCACGGCTTTTATGAAGGGAAAAAAATGTAATGGCTTGTAGCATCAGAGGGATGCTAACTGTATCGGGATTTACGAATAAAAGGCTATTTACTTTTATATAGCTTAATTATCTTTAAGTTAATAAAATAAAAAATATCTTCTTCTAATGTCAGTCAAATCTATTGCCTACTGTCTTCTAATCATCATCTGCCTAGCCTTTTCCCAACTATGTTGGAGTCGCCTTCCAGTCTAACCGGATGCAGCTGAATACCAGTATTTTACATGGAGCGACCGCCTATCTGACCTCCACAACCCAGTTACTGGGTAATACGATACCCCTTTGTAAGTCTGGCTTATTGTCTTCTAATCTTAAACTAAATTAATGTTTGTCTCGTATTTCTTGCCAATAACTTATAATGGATTCGCAGAAGTTTGCTTGTAAGCACCAAACAGGCTTATAATCTCTACAGCACTACAACTTTCTGATACATACTGTAAGTATACTAACGTTGTGTTGTTTCCAAAATCAATAACAACATCACATATTCAACAAACTATCTCCCACGAAAGGGGAGGGTGGGTAAAAATGGGCATCAAACATTAATGACATCATTTGGAGTCCCGCAAAGATGCTGAGCAACGGCTGATAGCCGATAGAAACGCCAGTAAAGGGGGATATAATGCGAATATTATACAGTATCCACTTTCCCCCGCTATATAATGACCGCTGAAAGAATGTTGCAGAAGTTTAGGTTCGAGGAGGGAACTTTGAAGTGTACTAAGGTCGATACCGATTGATACAAAGAAATATAGAAACACTAGCTGCGCACTGCGGTTTCACCCGCACATGTTTCGATCCCGTGGGAATATCGAGATAAAAAGTAGCCTATATGTTAATCCAGGGTGTTAGCTACTTCCATACCAAATTTTATCAAAATTAATCCAGCCATTTGAGCGTGAAGAAGTAACAAACACACACACACACTCACAAACTTTCGCCTGTATAATATTAGTGTGATAAATGCAGTTCATGACTGTTTCTTACTGTGTCACTCATGTCTTCGAAAAACAACAATGATCGTTGTCAGACAAGTACCTACCTTTTAAATGTATTTCGCGACTACAAGCAGTGATTAAAAAAAAGGCCTTAAGAAAGCCAAACGCCTAAAAACTTTTGTAATTAAAAAAAAAAATGTCAGTCATGAAAATTACTTTGCATAATTTAGTCAAAATGTTTAAACCAACGCTACTCTTACAGTGCGTGATTGATTGAAAGGTTACACAAAAATCGTTTATAGTGAAAAATTTACACACTAATTTTACTGTATCTTTTCTGCCGCTCGCACCCAACCATGTAGTTCATGATAATGACGTTGTAGTTTTTTATTACAAAAATTAGAATAAGCAAACGATTTAGCTTCTTTAAAAGCACTGAAAGCAAACATCAGAGAGAGTCAAAGATTGTTTTAGACACGAAGTCTTGACTTGTTTATAATTTATAAATTAAGAAATAAAAGAAAATAATTTTTCCTGAAAAATTTTTAAACAGTAAGGTTGAATTTTTCTTTGAAAATACTAGAGAAAGAAAGTTTGTTTTGATAAACACGGGTGTCGGAAAAAATATGTAAAGGCAATAGATCATCCTTATCGGAAGAGGTTATGTTGCGTGGGTTTGCGGGCGAGGAGTTGAAATGAAAGTATGTGAAAATCATTATGAACAATCACAAGATATCTAATCCAATTATTTATCTACCTAACTATAATGCGTGAACGACGTTCCACCAAGTACGTGGGGCGCGAGCGCAACTAATTTACTCACAACTGGAACACAATTCTTCCGATCAATCTCGTCTTTTACGATCCACACATGTGAATGTACCCTAACTTCGTTTTGTTCTTCAATCTGGCAGGCCGCCTCCCCAGTAAATGGTGTTACGTCAAAATGACAGTTGACATATCTTCTAAAAAAACAATATTAAGCAAAGAGGTTGGTATCGCCGAACCAATAGGCTATTTGACTGGTTTCTGATAAACATCTCAGATTATTTAATGGTGTCTAACGAGCCCACAAAAACCTATTACTTCAAATTGCATAATGTATTTCTTAAAAAAAATAGTAAATATAAATGTACTGTTTAAATAAGCTGCCAAAACGCTATCTTTAACAATATGGCGTCGTGACGTAACGATTCACGTAAACAAACGTTGAAACGGTCGAGATACTAGACAAAAGTCATCTGTTCTGTCAACGATAGACAGAAATTTACTAAATCATGACGTCATCTTAAGTTCAGCCAATCCAGACCGTTTTCGATTACGTGGCGCCAGATTTAAAAAGATGAAGTTTTTTCGGGTTTTTTTTTAATAAATAATACATTGTTTTGTAGTAAAATTAATGCAAATCGATTTTAAAAGCGATAATCTATACGAGTGTCAATAATTATGACCTTATTTTTTACATTGTCAAATAGCCTATTCTCTAGACGCGCCGACATATGTATTGAAATTTTAATAATCATGAACGGACGACATGATTGGTGACTTGGAGTTAGGAGCACATGCGCCTTTTGTAACGTAATAATTTGCTCTCTCTTGAAAAAAGTCTACTACTAAAAATTACTGCCCCTATTATTTTTTTATTGGTTTACCTAGTAAAATATGTGAACACACATAAAAATGTTCTAGAAATTTTCTTTTTTTGCTTGTACAAGATTTTTGTCAAGACACTAAAACTAAATAAACATCATCATCTGCCTAGCCTTTTCCCAACTATGTTGGGGTCGGCTTCCAGTCTAACCGGATGCAGCTGAATACCAGTATTTTACATGGAGCGACTGCCTATCTGACCTCGACAACCCAGTTACTAGGTAATACGATACCCGTTAGTAAGACTGGTTGTCAGACTTTCGGGACTGCCCGTTACGACTGTCAAAGTTCCACGAATGACAGTCGGGACCAAAGGCTTAACGTGCTTTCCGGGAGGGGGAAAAATCAGAGGACGGAAAAATCAATAAGAATATAAGAAAACTTAAGACAAATACACACCTCATGTAAAAAAAAAAAAGATTCTCTCCCCGGCTTTTGTAAGTAAATAAAAAGCTCGCTAAGATTTATCTTATTTCTTCAGAGATAGTATCGAGTTAAGTCACTCTTTGCATTTTAATGTTCCCACTGTCCTATTACCTGATATACTGTAATGTAATGCGACCTTTTTATGCTCTGTGCCTCTTTTTATTTTAAACCGACTTCCAAAAAGGAGGAGGTTATAATTATGTTTGACTTTATATATGTTTTTTTTTTTTTAAGACCTCATTTTCTAAGGAGGTTTTGTTTTATTGGTGAGTACGGAGAATATGCTGATGTTTAATAAAATGTGTAGATTGATTGAGATATAATGTTATGTTCGCGAGTAACTCTGAAGTACTCAATTATTATTTGAAAGTTCGTATTTTTTTATGAAAATTAAATATAAGAATTTTGTCGTCAAGTTTATCTTAAAAAAAATATAAAAACGCACAGTGGTTACAAACCACTGTGCGTTTTTATAATTTCAAACGTAATGATATTATGGTGGACGTAAACGGTATCATGATAACACGGTGAATTAAAACGTATATAAATATAATATGGAGACACTTTTAAAATCCACGATAAATATAACGTGTACGTATTCCCATACATTTTATTTTCCAATGATGGTGATGCCGTGGACGTCCACGATAAATTGTCATGTCAGAAATTATAAAAATGTATTATAAAAGCTAAAACTGTTCAAACATGGCACCGCAGCAGTATACCAATGAATCTATCAAAATGTATCTCGGAACGTTCACAAATCCCGAACATTACCGATGGTCTCCGAGAAATGAAATCAGGAACTGCAACATCAGAATTCGAATTCCCGAACTCGGTACCGGTACTCAAGTAAAATTTTTATTAAAATATGCTCAGAATTATGTCCCGAAATGAATAAATTTTCTTCACCCCCCTTGTCTTTACGGCTCGCCCGGGGTTTTAATAAAAAAAAAGCTCTACGTTGAGTGTAAATTGTGTTAGGAAAATGGTTTTCCGTTGTTTTCCCTTTTTGCATATATTGTTCACCTGATTTTATGAAGTGAATTGAGTTTTTTTTTGTACGGAAAAGATTTGGAATAAGACATAGGGGGCGTACTTATATGTGAAGTGAATGTGAAGCTATTGTTTTTATATGGAGAAAATGTAGATTCTAGGGTTATGAATTTGAGTTCAGCGTCTCGGCTCCTGACTGAGGTAGGCAAAAGTTTACGTTCTATAAAATTATATGAAGGATGTGTATTATAATAGTGTTTGTCTCAGCTTTGCCGGCGCGGCGGTGTGGAGGTCGGAAATTATCCCACAGGAACGTAGGACCGGCATAAAAATTACAAAAACAAAATAACCTACGGCCTATAAAACAGCCTGTTTGCCGCAAATGAACGTATTCTTTTTTCTTTTTAACCTAAGTCATTTTCTAACTGTGTGCCAAACTTCATCGAAATCCGTTCAACCTTTTAAGAAGGGAAATGGACAAACAGCTATTTTCGCATTCGTTATATTAATTAAGTATGGATTCTTCATTATTTGGGTGAAAGGGGTGAAATGACCGATGCATATCAGCCTGGATTATAACGTTCCCACAACTGGGACACAGGCCTCCTCTCTGTGAGAGGGAGTGGGCCGTAATCCACCACGCGGGCCCAGTGCGGGTTGGTAGATGTCACATGTCTTCGAAGTTTTGGTTCTAGGTTTCCTCACGATGTTTTCTTTCACCATTTCGAGAGCAGTAGTGTTAAAATGAATTACACAAAGTAAAGCGCCTACCGGGGTCGAACCCACTACCTATAATTCGTAAGTCGGGGTCACCCGGCCGTTACCACTGGCTCACCACTGCTCAAATCACTGATGGCCGATAATTATCAAAAACTCAAACTCAGAACATTTATTTAAATTAATCCATTTACAGGCACTTTTGAATTTGCAGTCGGTCAGTCAGAAAATATGAAGCTAGTTGCCCATTCCAAAGCGTAGAAGAAGAAGAAGAACGGGCAAGTAACTCCATGGACACTCTTTTAAATTATATTTTTACAAAAATAGGTATTAGTTACATCATTTACAATTATATGTGAGAACGATGTAAAAAAGACGTACGAGGCAGCTAAGTGATGAGCAGCCCCGACTGACGGCGCCCGTTCACGAAATAAGACTTTGTCTCAAATGCAAAAGTCTACAGCGCGGGCCACACTGCGAGGGACGGGCGAGCATCGTTTCACCTTTTTTATCATGACAAAATATAAGGATGGCTATTTTATTTAGTTAACTTTCAACAAAGCAAATACTAGGCCGCCCGCCCACCATCTCGCGGTGTGGCCTTCAAGTAGCTTAGCATGATCCGCCGTTATGTTGAAAGTATTGCAGCATTCATTTTGAAATAAATATTTGGTAAAGTTGAGGATTAATATTAAGTACTATGTTTGGCGAAAACACGACTCCATAAAATTTGCTCGATAGAAAAAAAATACAAAATTACCTCCAAACCGAACAATAAACCGCTGGTAGTTAAAAAAATACTCCAAATTAGATAATGAAACTTTGCTTAACAACTGAACTAAACATAAAGCAGATATTATTATATTTCTTACTTTTTTCAAATTACTTACCATTATTTTCACTGTAAAAAGCAAATACCTAAAGAAAGAAAAAAAAAAAAAGAGTGAAAAAGAAAAAAAAAAGAAAAAAAAAGAGAAAAGAAAAGAAAAGAAAAAGAGAAAGAGTATTCTATTCTATTCTACCTAAACTATTGGCACTGCCTGCCGCCCAGCACCGCACTCTGTCTCGCTCTCACTCAGGCCACGAGCAGTATCGGTCGAGCGTAATAAAGAGTGAATTTTAGCTGAGGTAGTACGATTCTTATCGTATCCATCTGTTTTCCAATCTATTATGTACAAAAAAAAAAACATATTTTTGTTTTACCACAGAATAATACAATGGTGGTCGAGTGGTTATTTATTATTCATGCTGAAAACAGCTAGTCTGCAAAATGAAGGTCCCTTTGTCGGCAAGGACAAAGGAAGCCCATAAATCTATTGTTTTAAATTACTGAATTAGGATGTCTGTTTGCCCCATCTTTTCGTTGAAATTGGTTTAGGCAGAGTTGCCGCGCCGGCCTCGGCACCATCGAGGCGGTCCGGCCGGTACTCGAGCGCTGGCTCGGGAGGAGGCACGGCTCCCTGTCGTTTCGGGTGACGCAGATGCTCTCGGGGCATGGTTGCTGCGGGAAGTAACTGTGTCGCGTAAACAGGGAGCCGGACGCCCGGTGTCACCACTGCGTCGACTGCCGGGCGGAAACGGCGTGGCATATGCTGGCAGAGTGTGCCGCTTGGGAGTTCCCTCATTTCAGAAGTAGGCAGTGACCGGTCGCTGCCGGCCATGGTCGAGATGTCGTATGGGAGGCATCACGGCTGAGGGTTGGAGGCCGCGGCGCGAGAGGAGTGCCGGTATCGTGGTGCGCCGCTCTTCCTACCTACCGTGGCCTTGACGGGGTCGCCAAAGTATATACGACATTTATAAAGAAAAAAAAAACGTTAATAAGTCTGGCTGTTTGTTGAGGCCAGTCTCCAAAACGGCTGCACCAATTTTGACGGGACTTTCATTGGCAGATAGCAGAAATTGGATGCGTCACATGTCGTTATTTGCAAGAAAACTCAATTAGCAGTGTCAATTTTTGCAAAGAAATCCTGGTGTGGTGTAAAAAACAAAAAAAAACTAAGAAAGTTAGATACGTTTCACCTTTGAACACCCAGCTTTAGAGCGATCCCTTTCATTTGTGAACTAGCTTCTGCCCGCGACTTCGTACGCGGATCCTGTTGCTTATGCCAGCGACAACGGGGTCGTCAAAATCGAAGATCTGAAACGATCAGACGTCGAATTCTAAGAGCCCGGGGACGGGAAAACAGCGTGATGCGCAAGACGATTCGAGACGTTTCAGATCTTTCATTTTTGTAAGTCAACAGGAAATGCCCATCAGACTAAATAACTTTTGCTAAGACGTCATTCCTATATGTTATAGTGTCGCTGGGCTTTGGAGTTCCACAACAGGTGTTCCAGATCTTCAAATTTATTCTCACAGCAGAAAATGCTCTTAACGTGGAATATTTTTTGCTATGGCACCATTTTTATATCTCTTATACTTTAGCTAATCTGTTGCGGTTCTGCATCAGGTGTTCCATTTTCCAAAATAAATTAGTGATAGTTTGTTGATTTACAGAAACACTCAAAAGATGCGTCTCATACTGTACTATAGCTTAGATCCCTCAAAAACTATTTGGCTTAGTAAACTCAAAATTTGAAAGTTATGTAGATAATTTAATGGTAAGAGACAGGTTAATAAGGAAATTTAGGAGACGTCGAATAACAGAAGTGTTATAATATACTGTAACACTTCTGTGTAAACAACGTTCGTTGTTTTTCCCTCGGTCTCATTCAATATGTAAATACAGCGAGTCAGGACTGGTGACGCGGGAGCAAGCGACGTACAGTTGTCCGTGTGAGATGCTGCTCGTCCTGAGGTTGACACCCGTAGCCTTCAGTGTCTGCCCCTGTGACTTATTTATTGTCATTGCGAAGCACACGCTCACAGGAAACTGCACGCGCTTGAATTGAAAGGGGTAATTGTGGCCGGGTGTCACTATTGCCAGGATCGCCTAGGAGACACGATGGAGCACACGGTGGAGGTCTGCCCCGCTTGGGCGGAGCACCGCCGTGTCCTCGTAGAGGCGATCGGCAGCGGCGGCGACCTCTCGCGTCCGGCCCTGGTGCAAGCCATGGTCCGGGGCGAGAGGGAGTGGGTGGCAGTCACCTCCTTCTGCGAAGCAGTCATGCTAGCGAAGGAGGTGGCGGGACGGATGAGGGAGAGAGCCTCCCGTCCCAGCCGCCGCGGGAGACGCTCCGGGCGTCAGGAGCCACGGGACGACTCCCGGCCACCGTAGGCGCGGGCCTGCGGGCGGAGAGTAATGGGTAGCTCACCGTCCGATCAGGACCAGGCCCGTGCCGGACGGCGCGTACGTGTTCCACGCGCGCCTCAAAGAAATGTCAGCATCGAGGAGGGGCCTCATAGGGCCGAAGCCTGCCGGGTCAGCGGGATTGTCCGAAATGGTTACCGTTGGCCCGGAACATAAAGGGCTAAGGAAGGAACACGGGTGGGTTTTAGTCAGTAAGAGTCTGACACTCCCTTCCGCTCCACCCAGAGCAGGAGGGGTCATTTGATGACTTCCCATCCGAAAAAAAAAAGGGTAATTGTGGGGAATCGGTGGTATACGTGGTATAAACACTGTCTCGCCGACACCACAACCCGTTATAATTTCCGCCTCAATGATATTTCTCTGCAGCGAGACGACTTTGAGCCGGGTCCCATTGCACAGTTTCGGCGGAGTGAGATTTCGAAGAAGCATAATTGGGACACCGACCTTTAGCTTAATGGTGTGCGCTGGTAGTTCACTTGCACTGAGGAAATTGAGAAATTCTACGGGGTAATGTGTAGCGTCATCTTGTTCGACAACAGTGTTTATTGAAGTGTAGATCACTTCATTTCCCTCAATTTCCGCGAGAATGCATTCATTGATCGCTGAAGGTTGGTCGTTTCTGGGTGTTAAAATGGCTCGTTCACACACCCAAGAATTATCTTGGTGCGGTATCCTATTGATGTCCCCGTACACCAGGCGTATCAAATCTTCTAAGGTGGACACCACTCTCCCAAGTATCTCAGGTATAACCACCTGGCCACCGTCTACTGGTAGCGTTCCCTCACCCAATTTTAAGAGAACATCAGAAAATTCTTGGGCGTGTACATTCCCGCCAAGCTGTGCTCTCATATTCATCGTTAAGCGCAACCTATGAATATGTGGCCATAAGAAAGAGCATTTCAACAAAGCATGCACCTCATCAGCCCTAGTTCCTCGCGTCACCACAGGCAGCGTTTGTCGGAAATCGCCGCTTAACAGAACTGTAACGCCACCCATCATTTGCTGGTTCCTGCGGATGTCCTGCAAAGTCCTGTTTACCGCCTCTACTGCTTTTCTGTTCACCATAGTGCATTCATCCCACACGATTATACAGCAATCTTTAAGCACGCGCCCTTTGTCGCTGTTGCTGTTGCGTTTGGAGTGTCAACTCCACAAACAACAAATGTGCTTGGTAAGATATAACTTAGAACCAAAAGTTTGACTTGACTTTATGATAGTGTAGCTTGTTGTACCACCAATCAATCTGTTTAGTAACATTGGTGTGAAACTCCCCAAACAATTAGATAGGACATGTATAGTTCTCAGATTTCATAACAGTATCGTTCCTAATGCACATAAAAAATGCAAAAACTAAAAAAAAAAGAATTTTACGATTTAAAAAAAATTATAATACGGGATTTGAACTCGCACCATTTAGTGTAGTAAACGGTCGCCTGACCATACCGCTAAATTTCCTGTTGACATATTGTTGAAATAGCTGTTCCCTTGCAATTTATAATATAACTGCCCAGCTCCTTTATAAAAATAGCGTGATTGTTATGTTTCCAGGGTTACATTTTTATTAACTAAATAAATAAAATGTAATTTTGGGCATTCAATTATTTTGTGCATTCAATTACGAACCAAAACCTTTTAAAATCAATATTGCTTACCTCCCATAACATACGGCGTGATAATATGTAGCCTAAAGCCTTCCTTGGTTTACAAAGAACATTTTTGCTGAATTTCAATTCAATCTATCCAGTAGTTTTGGCGTGAAGCCGTACCATACACACAGACAAACAGACAAACAGACAAACAGACAAAAATTCTAAAACGTCACTTTTTGTCATCAGTTACGTTTTTCTAACAAAAGCCACTTATTTTTTCTCGAAAATTCGCAATGTACAGTTTTTCTTTCGTTACTGTTTTATTATATGTATAGATAACGGCAGATAATTAAGGTTCAGTGCAGGTCGTAATTTTCTTTGCAACACAACGTTGCTAACAAATTGTCGGCCATCATTGCCTGTCCGGAGTTAATATGAGCGGTGTCGGCGTGCTTCAGCGTGATGTAGGGCCGCGAGAAATGAGGTTTAATTTTTCATGGCTTTTTGTTTTAACTGGTAAATACGGATTGGCACCCTAATTGCGTCACACACTTTTTATTTAAATATGATTAATTTTGAAGGATATTGTTAATCCATTACTTCATTATGTTCGAAAAATGTGTCTGCTGAACAGCGCAAATAACGCAACGTAATTATGTTTGTTGTTTATTGGTCAAAACGTTTTCATCCCTGATCCACATACATTCGGATTGTTCTTTTAAACAACCAGCTCTTTACTTTTGCGTCTTCTTTATTGCGTTCACTTTAATAGTGACTGCAAAAAAAAAAAACACTTGAAACACAGGATTTCGTCGGATTAACACAAAGGTACTTGTATTTTTTATCTAAATAATATGTACAGAATAAGAACTACGAAAAAATTATAATAAGTCCATGAAATCTAAAAGTAAAGACCATCCAACTAACTAAAATATCAATTTTAGCTAACGCGCAAAATCATCGGCGTCAAAATTAATATGAAGGTATATTTCGTACTAGCTGCACCTCGCGGTTTCACCCGCATAAGTTTCGATCCCGTGGAAATATTTGGATAAAAAGTAGCCTATATATTAATCCAGGGTATCAGCTACCTCCATACAAAATTTTATCAAAATTGCTTCGGCCGTTTGAGCGTGAAGTAGTAACAAACATATAAACACACACGCACACTGACAAACTTTCGCCTTTATAATATTAGTGTGATGTTATTTAAAAGGTGCCTGACCTTGTGAATAATCGAAAGATCCCGCAGTTTTACAAGCCCCACACCGAAGCTACGTGGAAAACGCCCGGAGCGTTTCGCGGCGTCTTGATTGTTTTACAGTTTGGTACGCTATCGGCGCCCGCGCCCCCGCTAAGTTCTTTCATCAACTGCTTCAACGTCGCTGTCGGCGTTAACATTTTTCATTTAGCAGATTTGGTGAAAGCTTGGGCGATGAAATTAACTTTTTGTGCTATGATTTTTGGAAGGTTAATTTAATTTTGTGTTTTGTGTTAAATATCAAAGGGTATCGTATTACCCAGTAACTGGGTTGTAGAGGTCAGATAGGCAGTCGCTCCATGTAAAATACTGGTGTTCAGCTGTATCCGGTTAGACTGGAAGCCGACCCCAACATAGTTGGGAAAAGGCTGGGCAGATGATGATCATAGGAGTCACAGAGAGTCCGCTGCGTAGGACCTGTATGGAGGACGACGAGACAGCAGCTCATGTGCTTCTAAGCTGCCCGGTGGTCGCTACGTACAGGGCAAAGTACTTTGGTAACCCAGATACCCTCCGTGAGAGGGTCAGTAGCATCAAGCTGCTGCAAGCTGGGGTGGAACAAATAATCGATTTCCCACTCGTGCGCAAACGTGCACAAAATACGTGCATTGACGTAGAGTTGCGGACAGCAGCCCGTATTACCTATTGCCTAGTCAGCAGTCTTCTACAAAATCGAGGTAAATAAGGTAACGTAAACAGAACACAACCCGCTACCGTCCAGTTCGTAGTTTACTACCAAATTACGTTCCGCTCTCCAAACACAGCGAATTTTAACTAAACGGTTTTGCTTTACTTCAATATATTTTATGCAACGATTGTTTCGGCTTGTTTATGGAGCAAACGTATACGTTTTCTAAACTATACAGCTGTCCGTCTATCTGTCTGTCTGGCACCAGGCTGTATCTCATGAACCGTGATAGCTAGACAGTTGAAATTTTCACACATGATGTATTTCTATTGCCGCTATAACAACAAATAATAAAATAAAGTTATAATTTTAAAGGGTATAAAATAAAACGTTTTTTCAGCGTTTTGTGCCTTGTGGTACGGAATCCTTCGTGTGCGAGTCCAACTCGCACTTGGCCGGTTTTTTTTTTTGTTTCGATGTGGAAAATTTTCACGGATATTCACCGCCCTGGGGTCGACTCTAAACACCACCCCTCTTTCACTTGGACCGGGGATCAAGGGAACTTGATGTGAAACCTGCCGAAGTGAATCCCGGCTTAAACTACAAAGCCAATATAATGAAGAAAACATAATTAATGTTTATCTTTCGTTCCCAAGCATCTTAAACTTTACCCAGTCATCTCCTCCCTCGCAAAGTCGTCAGAAAAGCGTCCAAAACTGTGCAATAACAATCGATTAAGCCCCAAAGATTCACGAATACCCTTTATTACGTAATATTACGGTACATTATTGAAATCACTAACTCTACCGGTTTATTTGCAAATCAAAGAGATTATGCAAATATTAAGCTGCGTTCGTTCGTAACGCGGATATAAAGATGAATAGGTGCCTGGATAGCGCAAAATGAGCGGTCTTGCGTAACTGGAATTTTTGGAAAAATTATCAAATTTTGCTACCATACGAATCGAACAAAATCTGTTGTTTTTGCCATCAAAAAATCTAATTATTTATCACAGTCATTAACCTTTAAACATCTAGGTACAGTCAACAAAAGAGATAAGTATGCTGGATCGTCGGATATAGTTGAAGTTTAGTAAGAAACCGATGGATGTTGTCGACTGAAATTTAATTTGATAAAAATGATCTGTTTGTTTTCTTTTAATAAATATCTAGTAATAATACAACACCGTTTGTTTTATTGTTTTATATCACATTTTGTTTTGAATAGTAGTAGTAATTGTAAAAGAACTCGGTATAAAAACTATTCATAACTTTTAGGGCAATTGAATTATAGCGATGCTGTAGAAAGATTTTTTGTTGTAAATGATCTCCTTTATCTCTCTATTTCGTTTGATCTACGACTTCTTCACCAACCTGTATAATTATGCTAGTTGCGCAGTAAACTCTGCTTGCGCGGTGCAGGATTTTGCGTGACGTTAATATGATGTGTAGTTCGCAAGTGGCGATGAAGATAATCATAGTCATCGCCGACTATGGAGAGTCTTTGGTCAACTGGACCCGCGGGTTCAGTTGACGTAATCACATGGATATATGCGTTGCCAGAGACATTGCAGACGCGTTGCCAATATAGATACAAAGTTGAAATGTCTCATGGTTGCCAGAAATTATACTGGCACTCGACAGCGTCGCTACTTGACGGCGGAGATACGTGTGATGGCAGGTACTTAGTACTTTCTCAAGCGAGCTCCTTCACAAAGACAAACAACAAAGTTGTTCGCTGCAACACTCAATTTTGTTTTATTAAGTTGTACCCTTAATAAGACAAAGTTGATTTTAGTGGATACCTAATTGAGAACTTAGTTTTCACCCCTTACCATTTTAAGTCGAAAGACGTCCACTGCCGGACATAGGCCTCCCCCAAGTACCTCGACTTCGACCGGTTGTGTGCTTCTCGCATCCAACGGGTTCCTGCGGCCTTCACAAGGTCGTCGGACCACCTTGTGGGAGGCCTTTCAACGCTACGTCTTCCGGTACGCGGTCACCACTCCTGAACCTTCCGGCCCCATCGGCCATCTGTTCTGCGAGCAATGTGCCCTGCCCACTGCCACTTAAGTTTGGCAATTCTTCGGGCTATGTCGGTTGCCTTGGTTCTCCTGCAGATCTCCTCATTCCTTATTCGATCACGCGGGGAAATTCCAAGCATAGCCCTCTCCATTGCCCTTTGGGTGACTTTTAGCCTTCTTATAAGGCCCATTGTGAGCGACCACGTCCTTGGTACTCTAGACAAGCACCTCAACTTTAAAGCACATATTACTCTCCTGACTGGCCGTGTCCGCAAACACAACGTGTCATTTACTTTTTTTAAATTCTAAGACACGTTGCCAACGTAATGTCATACGGTCCGTATATTTTGCTATGTGCCAGTCTGTAATTTGTTACTGTATTACAAGTTGGGGTGGTGCTGCTAAATCAATTCTTAAGCCTCTCGAGGTAGCGCAGCGAGCAGTCCTGAAGATGGCCACTTTTCGACCAATACACAAGCACAAGCACTTCCTCTCTCCATAAACATCATCATTATATTTTCTTTGCTCCTGTTTCATGTTTATTATTGTATGTATATATTTAATTAGATTAGTATAATATACTTTATGTATGTATTTATTGTATTATATAAATGGTTCACCACAGACTACCTACAGTATTTGTCTGTCCTTCCCCTTTTTTAATCCATCCAAAGGTTGTCTTTAAAAGATCGCTTTTAGCGATAAGACCGCCCATTGTGTCACCCTTTGTGCAGTTTCTATAATTATGTCTGTAATTTATATGGTGTACATAATAAAGAGTATTCTATTCTATTCTATTCTACTTTATCCTACCTTGGTCCTCTACCAGAAATGCAAGGTCCTTACCGTCCGCCAAGTTTTTATACTCAGCACGATTTTACATCAGCACACTAACACTCCAATTGCACGTCTGCCGACTACTGTACCTCATCCATACTTTACTTTAACAAAAATATTTTTTTTTATCAAGGACCATTTCTATATAATAGAATAAACGCAATAATTCCACTGCAAACTTGTTGTAAGCTAACATGCAAACAGCGGATTACTGAATTTCTTTCTACCAAAAATTATGATGATACCGAAACCCTTCTTACAACAATGAAGTAACTCATAACACAGGAACACTCACACTCTCACTCTCACACCTACACACACATACAAACAAACACACACACACGCGCTCGCACATAAACATTCTTGTACTGGACTTTTATTTTATTTGTTCAAATGCTGTTAATGATTTAAGTAACAGTCTAAGAAATACTCTTGTCCTATTTTCGGGAAATGAGGGCTGTTTGTAATTAATACAGGCTACTAAGTAGCTAGCTAGCTAGGTCATCAGATCGTAAAATTGTATTGTTACCTACTCATCTTAGATTTAAACTATTCCTAAGTTGTCATCCTACTTTGTAACAGACTGTACCACTTTTTTATGAAATAAACTAGCTTCTGCCCGCGACTTCGTACGCGGATCCTGTTGCTTATGCCAGCGACAACAGGGTTGTCAAAATCGAAGATCTGAAACGTCTGATGTCGAATTCTAAGAGCCCAGGGACGGGAAAACAGCGTAATGCGCGAGACGATTCGAGACGTTCCAGATCTTTCATTTTTGTAAGTCAACAGGAAATGCCCATCAGACTAAACCACTTTTGCTAAGACGTCATTCCTGTATGTTATAGTGTCGCTGGACTTTGGAGTTCCACAACAGGTGTTCCAGATCTTCAAATTTATTCTCACAGCAGAAAATGCTCTTCACGTGGAATATTTTTAATATGACACCATTTTTATATCTCTTATACTTTAGCTGGTCTGTTGCGGTTCTGCATCAGGTGTTCCATTTTCCAAAATAAGTTATAGCCTATATGTTGCCCAGACTTAGTACCTATACAACAAAAAACTTTTCTTCCCGTAATTCCGCAGTGGATCCCAAAGGTACACTGAATTAACAATAATATTGCAAATAACTTAAAAAAAAAATCTTTAGAAACTATAGCTGTACCCGTGGCTTTGCCCACGTATCGCATAAGTATTATTTTAATTTTAATAATAGTTAGTGATAGTTTGTTGATTTACAGAAACACTCAAAAGATGCGTCTCATACTGTAACTATAGCTTAGATCCCTCAAAAACTATTTGGCTTAGTAAACTCAAAATTTGAGAAAGTTATGTAGTTAATTTACTGGTAAGAGACGTCAGGTTAATAAGGAAATTAGGAGACGTCGAATAACAGGAGTGTTATAATTTACTGTAACACTTCTGTGTAAACAACGTTCGTTGTTTTTCCCTCGGTCTCATTCAATATGTAAGTACAGCGAGTCAGGACTGGTGACGCGGGAGCAAGCGACGTACAGTTATCCGTGTGAGATGCAGCTCGTCCTGAGGTCGACACCCGCAGCCTTCAGTGTCTGCCCCTGCGACTTATTTATTGTCATGGCGAAGCACACGCTCACAGAAAACTGCACGCGCTTGAATTGAAAGGGGTAATTGTGGCCGGGTGTCACCATTGCCAGGATCGCCCAGAGGACACGGTGGAGGTCTGCCCCGCTTGGGCGGAGCACCGCCGTGTCCTCGTAGAGGCGATCGGCAGCGGCGGCGACCTCTCGTGTCCGGCCCTGGTGCAAGTTATGGTCCGGGGCGTGAGGGAGTGGGATGCAGTCACCTGCGAGGCAGTCATGCTAGCGAAGGAGGTGGCGGGACGGATGAGGGAGAGAGCCTCCCGTCCCAGCCGCCGCGGGAGACGCTCCGTTCGTCGGGAGCCACGGGACGACTCCCGGCCACCGTAGGCGCGGGCCTGCGGGCGGAGAGTAATGGGTAGCTCACCGTCCGATCTGAACCAGGCCCGTGCCGGACGGCGCGTACGTGTTCCACGCGCGCCTCAAAGAGATGTCAGCATCGAGAAGGGCCGAAGGGCCGAAGCCTGCCGGGTCAGCGGGATTGTCCGAAAGGGTTACCGCTGGCCCGGAACATAAAGGGCTAAGGAAGGAACACGGGTGGGTTTTCGTCAGTAAGAGTCTGACACTCCCTTCCGCTCCACCCAGAGCGAGAGGGGTCATTTGATGATTTCCCATCTAAAAAAAAAGGGGGTAATTGTGGGGAATCAGTGGTATACGTGGTATAAACACTGTCTCGCCGACACCACAACCTGTTAGAATTTCCGCCTCAATGATATTTCTCTGCAGCGAGACGACTTTGAGCCGGGTCCCATTGCACAGTTTTGGCGGAGTGAGATTCCGAAGAAGCATAATTGGGATACCGACCTTTAGCTTAATGGTGTGCGCTGGTAGTCCACTTGCACTGAGGGAATTGAGAAATTCTACGGGGTAATGTGTGGCGACATTTTGGTCGACAACAGTGTTTATTGAAGTGTAGATCACTTCATTTCCCTCAATTTCCGCGAGAATGCATTCATTGATCGCTGAAGGTTGGTCATTTCTGGGTGTTAAAATGGCTCGTTCACACACCCACGAATTATCTTGCTGCGGTATCCTATTGATATCCTCGTACACCAGGCGAATCAAATCTTCTAAGGTGGACACCACTCTCCCAAGTATCTCAGGTAGAACCCCCTGGCCACCGTCTACTGGTAGCGTTCCCTCACCCAATTTTAAGAGAACATCAGAAAATTCTTAGGCGTGTACATTCACGCCAAGCTGTGCTCTCATATTCATCGTTAAGCGCAACCTATGAATATGTGGCCATAAGAAAGAGCATTTCAACGAAGCATTCACCTCATCAGCCCTAGTTCCTCGCGTCACCACAAGCAGCGTTTGTCGGAAATCGTCGCTTAACAGAACTGTAACGCCACCCATCATTTGCTGGTTCCTGCGGATGTCCTGCAAAGTCCTGTTTACCGCCTCTACTGCTTTTCTGTTCGCCCTAGTGCATTCATCCCACACGATTAAAGAGCAATCTTTAAGCACGCGCCCTTTGTCACTGTTGCGTGACACTCCACAAACAACAAATGTGCTTGGTAAGATATAACTTAGAACCAAAAGTTTGACTTGACTTTATGATAGTGTAGCTTGCTGTACCACCAATCAATCTGTTTAGTAATATTGGTGTGAAACTCCCCATACAATTAGATAGGACATGTAAAGTTCTCAGATTTCATAACAGTATCGTTCCAAATGCACATAAAAAATGCAAAAACTAAAAAAAAAGAAATTTACGATTTAAAACAAAAAAATAATAATACGGGATTTGAACTCGCACCATTTAGTGCGGTAAACGGTCGCCTGACCTTACCGCTAAATTCCCTGTTGACATATTGTTGAAATAGCTGTTCCCTTGCAATTTATAATATTACTGCTCCGCTCCTTTATTAAAATAGCGTGATTGTTATGTTTCCAGGGTTAAATTTTTATTAACTAAATAAATAACATGTCATTTTGGGCATTCAATTATTTTGTGCATTAAATTACGAACCAAAACTTTTTAAAATCAATATTGCTTACCTCCCATAACATACGGCGTGATAATATGTAGCCTAAAGCCTTCCTTGGTTTACAAAGAACATTTTTGCTGAATTTCAATTCAATCTATTCAGTAGTTTTGGCGTGAAGCCGTACCATACACACAGACAAACAGACAAACAGACAAAAATTCTAAAAAGTCACTTTTTGTCATCAGTTACGTTTTTCTAACAAAAGCCACTTATTTTTTCTAGAAAATTCTCAATGTACAGTTTTTCTTTCGTTACTGTTTTATTATATGTATAGATTATTATTATTGAGTGGTCTTAGTGAAATAGTTGTGGTACTTTGTTGTAGTATTCATAGATTTCTACGTCCTTGTCACATCCACCTTTTCTATATCCAGGCCCCGTCCCGATGGTACCAACCCCCGGAATTGAAGAAATTAATTGAGTAAAGCAAACAATAATAAATCGTTGCGGCACGGGCGTCGGCTTCGTAGTATCGTAATGAGGTAAATAAACGTTGGCGTTTCAAGGAGCCATTGCTTATTGGTATTTTGTTGATTGTTAGACACCCTGTTATATTAATATTCTTTGGTTAATTTTAACTTTGTTTTGTGGTGAAACGGTTAAGCTTGGTCGCTTGTGTTAGTCGCTTGTGTTAGTCGCTTAGTTAAGAATGTTTTCGCACAGTCACGAGCATAAGTATGTATACACTTGGCTTTGTTCAAAGGCGATTTTCTCCTTTTTTTTTAATGAAATTTTATATTAATAGGAACATAGTATTTTTAACCCATAGGTTTATGTAGTGTCGTATTTCAGCGTTGCATTCGTTATTTCGTGAAAAATCGCAATTGAAAGTTGCCAAGTGTCGACATATTAGTGCTCGTGTCAAAGTCAAAGTCAAATAATTTATTTCAAATAGGCACATTAAAGGCACTTTTGAACTTCAAAAAAAAAACTAAACAGAAATGATTCTAGTCGCCCATTCCAATAAGGTAGTTTTCGTATGGAGAAGAATGGGCAAGAAACTCCACCGTTACTCTTTTAAAATGTTTTACAAGGTCTTGTATACATAATATAATCGTGACTGTAGGCCTACATGTCGCCGCCAACTAGCAAAAACTAGAATATCATTCAGGCCGCTAGTTGAACGCCGCCGGCGCCGTTTAGTTAAAAGACTTATAGGCAGTTAATTGAAAGGCTGATTAAGCTAGTTAGCTGCGACATACACACGACGACACATCAAGCATTTGCCATTTTTAGCTGACATCTATTTTAATTCCCCTTAATAAAAAAATATGTTCAATTCATTTACCTATGCAAAGCTTTGGGCTGGGTACTGCATGTAAAAAGCTTAAGAATTTCACTACGTAGTGCTCACATCTCCGTAATACCGTCAGAGCACATACTTTGTCTTCACCGGGTCAGTTGTTCTCGAGTAGGTACAGTCGGCAAAACACTTACGTTTCGACGCAATAAATAACAAATCTTTGCACTACGAAGGTAATTACTTAACATCACAATATCTTGGGTCTAGAGATATAACTTAAGTTATTGTTTAGTGTTTGGCTCACGGACAGTCTCTTTATTAGTTCATCATATTTTGATTTGATTCACCCTTTGTAGGAAACATTTTGTATCAAAATTTACCCACCTAAGTACTTACTTTAAACGATTTCTACTTCAATAAATTATTATTGCCAACTTCAGACGAACGGTATTGAAGCCTAAATTAACATGGGTTAATTATAAAACTGATCGAGTTAGCTGTAGTGCGGGTTGATAGATGTCACATGTTTCGAATTTTTACCCGATTACGGAGGGTATAATTTTAACCGGTGTGTAAGTTCATTTGTTATACCTCATAACTTCAAAATTACTTAAAATAATTGGACAAATGAGGTATCGTTAGAAGCGTCTTAACCATCCTCTGGTTAGAGGTTATGTGACATCACACTAAATTCAATATGGCACCCTCTAGAGGACATAAAGTAATAATTTAAAAAATAAACATTTTGTGATGGTGCCAAAATAATTAATTAAAAAATAAGTTTAAAAGTTAAAACCTGACTACTGAAAAGGATGAAACAAGAAACCTTCCCGTGGTCCTTTTTGATTCTAGGACATGTCTGCTTACTCACAATTTTGTCGTTCACCGTTTTGAGAACAGTGGTGATTAAATAATTGACGCAAAGTAAGGCGCCTGTCTGCGTTTGAACCCACGATCTACAAACTCTTAACTCGGGGCCGCACACACTGCATACCTATTTGTTTTGTTGACTGTACAGACGCCAGCACATCAAGCTACCCGAAACTGTCAAATTTTCCCAATCAACCTTGAACCTTATGCTGTAGCAATAAAGTTGAAAATCTATTAAAGAAATTTGACAGATTGAAGTAGCTTGATGTGCTGGCGTCTGTACATACTTCTATTTGTTGCTATGTGGAATCGTTACGGAGAATTCTCACATAGTTTCCGCTCGTAAACAGATGATGTAACTAAAATGTATGCTGTATTGTATTGTATTTCAGTGAGTGGTAATCAAGATTTTATGGTAAGTAAGAGATACAATCGTTTTAAAGTAATGTTACAGGGACAAAGTTGTTACTTATTTTACTGAAAATATCAATGTTATTTGTTTTGAAAAAGTCAAATTGTTCCACTCAAACCAACATTTAGAATTCAATAACCCATTTTTAATATTTTTTGCTGAATTTTGGCGATTTGATAAAAAAAAATCTTAATTGTATTCAGAGCCTTGTTTGAAACTGAGCGCATTTATTTTCTCTTTTTTAACCCCGCAAGAGTCAAGTGTACACCAAGTGTACCTACATAAGAGAGAGTGTTCGAAATGTCAACAGTACACCAAGTGTACACAACAGTGTCATTGTTCTATTGTCATTGTTAATGATGACTGGCATGACAATGACTTTACTGCACCCATTCAACTACTTCGACGCGTGGGGTGTTTCGACAGGTAGGCGGGCAAACGTGTGAGAGGTTAAGACCACACACAATAGGCTATTTGACAATGTAAAAAATAAGGTCATAATTATTGACACTCGTATAGATTATCGCTTTTAAAATCCATTTGCATTAATTTTACTACAAAACAATGTATTATTTATAAAAAAAATCCCGAAAAAATTTCATCTTTTTAAATCTGGCGCCACGTAATCGAAAACGGTCTGGATTGGCTGAACTTAAGATGACGTCATGATTTAGTAAATTTCTGTCTATTGTTGACAGAACAGATGACTTTTGTCTAGTATCTCGACCGTTACAACGTTTGTTTAAGTGAATCGTGACGTCACGACGCCATATTGTTAAAGATAGCGTTTTGGCGGCTTATTTAAACAGTACATTTTTATTTACTATTTTTTAAAAGAAATACATTATAATATTAGCATGGATGAAAGTTCATTTTTTACGGATTTTCCCCAAAAGCTACAAAGATGCTTATGCAAAATAAGTGATCTTTTCATTTATTTCATTTTACCAAGCCAGTTCACGCAATATTTTTTTCACCAGTTACTAGGACCCCATAGAAACGTGCGTTAACCCTACGTGTATGAAAGGGCTCAAGTGGGCTACACTGGTGCTTCATTAAAATGTCGCGGCACGGCGCGTCGCTCGTGTGGAGAGCCCCTACTGTCCTGCAGGACTTGTGGCCTTTTGAGAGCATAGACTTCAAGAGGTTTAGACTTGACTGGATTGGGAACGGGAAAATAGGTGAAGAGGACTTTTATGTTTAAGTTTTATCATTGAAAGTGCGCAGTTCTCGAATAGGCAAGAACTTCTTCGTTATGTGTAACAGATTATAACGTTAAACACACTGAATATTTAGATAGATAAGTAGAACATTTACGAGTATTTGGCGCACACCACACAAAACTACAGCACAGCACACAAAAGTACAATCATATTGAAGGTTGATTGATTGATTTTTTATTTTTAGGGTTCCGTACCCAAAGGGTAAACACGGGACCCTATTACTAAGACTCCACTGTCCATCTGTCTGTCACCAGGCATGTCTCATGAACCGTGTTCGAGTCCCACTCGCCACTTGGCCAGTTTTTTCATTTTAATGTACTTCTTTATTTTACGTAAACGTTAGGTTAAACTACTCAAGTTTAACCTAATATTTAGAATCATAGTCCGAAATTTTATGTACACCTTGGCCTCCGTCTTCGGGACATCAATCAATCAATTCAGCCTATCGCAGTCCACTGCTGGACATAGGCCTCCCCCAGACTGCACCACAACACCCTGTCCTCCGCCATCCGCATCCAATCTACCCCAGCCACCTTCTTTAGGTCGTCTGTCCATATTCTAGCTGGGGGGCGTCCCACACTACGCTTGCCGATACGCGGTCTCCACTCCAGGACTCGTCTGCTCCACCGGCCATCGGTCCTTCGACAGACAGACATGATTTTATGTTACACGAGCTGCGCCCCGCGGTTTCACCCGCATAAGTTTCCATCCCGTGGGAATATCGGGATAAAAAGTAACCTATATGTTAATCCAGGGTGTCAGCTACCTCCATACAAAATTTTATCAAAATTGGTCCAGCCGTTTGACCGTGAAGAAGTAACAAACATATAAACACACCCCCACACACACACATACTCACTATTTATTAGTGTGATACACTAGCGGCCCGCCCCTGCTTGACATGATTTTGACAAAGTGTTAAAATTTCTTTACTAAGTGTAAATTTATTAGTAGGTAATGTATTAGACAGTGAAATCGCATAAAAATCCGTTGCTTAGTTTAGAAGAACAATGAGGTCACACAGGCAGGCATGGAAAGAAAAGAATAAAGAAAATATTTGCGGCAAACATGACGCATCCAAAAAAAACAAACAAAATCACAATTTGGGAGAAAACATGCGTCACATCTACGCAAAACGGCCATCGCTCAGCATTTTGATCTTCCTGTACGAGTCGCAATAAATACTTATTCTTTCTTTCCGTACAAAGATATAAATGTATATTTCAGTCACACAAATATACATAATCAGCCTATAACGTTCCTACTGCTGGGACACAGGCCTCCTCTCTGTGAGAGGGAGTGGGCCGTAATCCACCACGCGGGCCCAGTGCGGGTTGGTAGATGTCACATGTCTTCGAATTTTTGGTTCTAGGACATGCCGGTTTCCTCACGATGTTTTCCTTCACCGTTTTGAGAGCAGTGGTGATGAAATAATTTACGCAAAGTAAAGCGCCTGCCGGGGTTCGAACCTACGACTTATATCTCGTAAGTCGCGGTCGTTACCACTGGGCCACCACTACTCCACAAACATCAGCCACCTCTATACATTCTAAGCCCCTTAGCCCACAGAGTTGCATCATTAAAATGTCTCTGTGTACTCCAGTGAGTAGCTGAACAGTGAACCACTCAAAGCTGCGGCGAATTTATTATTATTTTAGTTTCGACATACTCATGTTACTCATTTACTTTTCCCCGGAAAAGATTTGCTTCGGTGTCACGTGACGGATTTAACTGGATTTGAATTTATTTGTTGGATATTTCAGTGATAAAAGTGTTGGTCTCATCATCGATCATCCTTTGTTGGAAATCATACTTTGCATACGTCACGCATGTTTTCTCCGATGGGTAGGCAGAGGTGCTTCGTAAGCCCACGTTTTGTCAGTTATTTTAGGCTTGTTGTAGCTGGTTACACAATCATCCCGGTAGCAGGTAGGTATGTAAAAAGTCAGGGAACTTTCTTTCAAAATGAGCTGAAGAGCTAGTAGCAGTCAAGTGATCCATACAACACTGATGACTGTGCCTATAAGTACATGGGGAATATATTGTAGTTTTTCACGGTAAGAAAAACGTGTGTTTACAGAGGGCATTAAGTTCTTCTTTTGTCACACTAATAATATAAAGGCGAAAGTTTGTGAGTATGTGTGTGTGTGTGTTTTTATAAGTTTGTTACTTCTTCACGCACAAACGGCTGGACCAAATTTGATAAAATTTTGTATGGAGGTAGCTGACACCTTGGATTAACATATAGGCTACTTTTTATCCCGATAACCGCGGGACGCAGCTAGTTATAAGATGAAACCGACCAAATAGTAACTAAACTAAAAGGACCAAGACACGTCGGACTCTTCCTTTCCACTCCAAAAATCCAGATAACCTCAAAAATTTAATCAAAATCCACATATTTTCCGTGGTCACATTCAATTTTATTCCAGGACTCTTCGTGTTATATTATAAGGCATATATTTCATGCTGAAAAATTTAATCAGCTAGTCCACTGGGGGTAGATTGAAATTCAGGACACGGTCGACGCCGAGGGTAATAAATCGTGAGTGGTGGAATGCGTGAGGAGTCGTTCGTGGGGCGTGATATGAGCTAGTTGAGGGTCTTAAGTGGGAGTTAGTGAAGTTCAAGTGGAAAGAACGGTATATAATATGGGAGGGATTACTGTTTTCTGTTAGGATGGAACTTGCAAAGAAAATCTGATTAAAAATGAAATAAAACTTCAAGTAATAACTCCCTAGAATTTTAGCTGAGAAAGAAATGTCTGAGCAATAAGAAAAGTACTAATTAGGTCTTCTTTTCGTATCGATGGTACTCTTACTTGTTGTTTTTTAGGGTTCCGTACCCAAAGGGTAAAAACGGGACCCTATTGCTAAGACTCCACTGTTCATCTGTCCGTCTGTCACCAGGCTGTATCTCATGAACCGTGATAGCTAGACAGTTGAAATTTTTACAGATGATGTATTTCTGTTGCCGCTATAACAACAAATACTAAAAACTGAATAAAATAAATATTTAAGGGGGCCTCCCATACATAAACTTGTTTTTTTCGGCGTTTTTGCCTTGTGGTACGGAACCCTTCGTGTGCAAGTCCGACTCGCACTTGGCCAGTTTTTTTTATTAAGTTTGTTCCCAGTAGGTGGCGACGTTGATTGCGGCATCAGTGGCACTAATTAGGTAAGAATTTGCTTTGTAGTTATTCATAAAAAAACAATAGTAGATATAATTCTTTCTTAATTTAGCAAACCTATCTGTTTTTGGTGAGTTTAAAGGCTCCAACAAACAGGCGCGACACGCGATATAATCGCGCGCGACACAAAGGCACCGCTCGTTGCGCGACTTGCGGTGTCTTTATGTCGCGCGCGATATTATCGCGTGTCGCGCCTGTTTTAGGTGCCTTAATTCTTCCATATCTACATATGCGATAAGGCCGCCCGGTGTACATTTTCTATTACAGTAAAAACTAAACGTGATTAAGAAATATAACTTAAAGATAAAAAACATAATTATAAGAATATCTTAAATAAGACATTTCGAAAATGTTCTTAAGTCACTTTTTAGACCTTTGTATCCTGCTTATGTGTATTAAGTTTCATTTAAATCGGTTCATTCATTTCGAAGTACTGGTCTTGAAAGTTTGTATGAAATGCCGTACGGCGTAATCGCTCTTCAGCAGTAACCAGCTGCATTATTTTATTTGTAAGGGAGGTGCATTCTAAGGTCTAGAGAAACTCATTTATATGCATCAAGCCACAGAAAACGAAGACAAATACTCGAACGTTACTCGAACAACTCAATCTACATACAATTCACTGTTCAGTTTATCGTATCTAACTGCTATTTTTGCTCCAATTTAGACTGCAGCTAACTTAACTATGAATTAGGTAGAAGACCTCCAGTGGAAATCAAACTCTCCCTTCCCAAGTTTATGGTTGATTTTTGACTGTGGTGTAGAAAATAGAATTTCAGTAATGTGGAAACAAGAGGACCGCAGCGGAAGCAAGTGAGAACTTCCTGAGGCAATGATATCACTGATAAACCTCGTCCAGGGTGAGGAGCTTACGCGGGAGCTGAAGCGAGGATGAATTATCAAACATAATAAAACTACCATTTGCAACTACGCTGAAGTGACAATGGCAGGCGCCTTAGCTCGTGAGTGATTCAATTGTTTTTCGCCGTGGAAACAGGTATTTCTAGCCAACTACTGCCTGTTAAAACCACCCGCGATACTCTGTGGTATCAGACTGATGCCTATGGTGTTCCCTATGCTTGGAAACAGGCCTCCTTTTTGTAAAAGGTAGTGGGCCATAATCCACCAAGCAGACCTAGTGTGAGTTGGTGTGTGACATCCACCTCGAATTTTGGTCAAAAAATTTGGAAGAAAATGCCGAATCTTAAAATGTTTGGTTCTGGAACATTCGGTTTCCTCGCGATGTTTTCTTTTACCGTTTTGAGAGCAGTCGTGATTAAATTACCTGGGGCCGCCATTAGGGCACCACTGCTCTGACTGTGGCCACTTAATCGCGCCGCCAGCGCGCCCACCACCGCTGGTCACCACGCTCTCACCCTGGACGAAAGCATAGGAATGGAACGCTGAATTATTTTAATTGTGCTAACACAACAGTTAAGGGTTATGCGATTGTGGATAAAAGCAACGGTTGAGGGTTCTATGTCACGCATTACGAGTGCGAAATTTTAATTTTAATTCAGTGTTTTAATTTAGTATTATGAACGCGCGGGAGGAAGTCGTTACAGTAAATTATTTTGAGAAAAGGGATGACTTTAATTTGCGAAGTTGCGCTACTTTCTTAAGAAATTTCCTTGAGCAGACTATTCGTTTATACAGGGTTATTTGTAAAACACCAGCAACCTCTTAAGAGGTCATTGTACTCATCATTATGAACAACTTTTACTATGGGACCAAACCTGAAATCGCGAAAAAAAAATCAGCTGTTCCCTACATTTTGAAGAGTTATACGAACATAAATGTAGGGAACAGCTGATTTTTTTTTCGCGATTTCAGGTTTGGTCCCATAGTAAAAGTTGTTCATAATGATGAGTACAATGACCTCTTAAGAGGTTGCTGGTGTTTTACAAATAACCCTGTATATTACTGAGTAATGTAGTACGTTATGTAAGTAGTTTTGAGTGATTCTGCGTTTGAAACTCGTAAAAAAATAAACATTTCATATTGAAAACTAGCAGCGCCCCGCGGTTTGCTGATTTGCTGGATTCGTTTTCTCCTCTACCGATAATTTGTTTCTCCTCAAAGATTTTGTTTATATGTATGTATGTATGTATGTATCTATCTATGTATTAGTATTTATTCTTGTATTTTATAGACATTTCCTAGCTATTTATCCCTTTTGTTGCACCTGCCATGTTTTGTCTCTGCATCACCCTAAGGTTGACTGGTAGAAAATGCCTCAGGCATTAAGTCCGCCTTTGTACAGTATTTCTTTTACTTGTGCATAAAGTGTTAATAAATAAATAAATAAATAAATAAATAAAAACTATCCTATGTCCTTTCCCGGGAAAACTCCTCCAACTATCTCTGTACCAAATGTCATCTAAATCGGTTTAGCGGTTTATGCGTGAAGAGGTAACAGACAGACAATTTATAATATTATATAATATGGGTATGATTTTTCGATAATAAAAAAGAAAAGGGAAAAGTTTTGAAAACTCGTTATGAGTATAAGTACACCTATGCCTTAGCAACTCGTATACTAGAGTGGGTTTTATAAGACTTCTATAATAATAAGTAGGATATAATATTAATAAGTCTTCCGTAATATTTTCCTTTCAGTACAATAACATACATCTACCCGTAAAACGCGACCAAATCAACTCTCCATAAACATGAGACCTCTCAGAAAATATAAGAACTTGTTTTCATAAACGTTAGTACGCAATATTTTCGATATTTCAAATCCTCGTCCCTCTTTTTACATGAGTAAAATTTCTGGCATTGAATAAAGTTCCTTATGTAAACGGTATTAACGACATCTTGAGAAGCAAGAATAGTCACAAAACTGACAGCTCGTGATAACAAAAAAATCCATGTACGATATTCACGGGATCAGTGTGGGTTGGCAGATGTCATTTGTCTTGGATTTTTAGATTCTAGGACAGTGCATGACACAGGACAACTCGTAAGTCAGGGGCGTACCATTGGGTCACCACGGCGTCGTGTAAACAAAAAATCCACGCTCGTGTTGTCAAACCAGAGTTCGTCAAAATCAACTGGTCATCTCTTTGCTGCCATGGCTTATTTTAATGTAATATTTGAATTGTTTGTTTTTTTTTTATCATCTTTTCATTACGGACGCTTTTAACGTTCTGCATCGTTCTCACATGCATAATTTTTAACATGAATGATGTAATCAAGATTTTATAAGCATATTATTTTGATTTAAAAGAGTCTCCATAGAGTTTCTTGCCCGTTCTTCTCCATAGGTACCTACGCTTTGGAATGGGCAACTAGCTTCATCTTTCTGACTGACCGACTCATTGACAATTCAAAAGTGCCTGTAATTGGTTTAATTGAAATAAATGCTTTGCGTGTCCACCTGCCGAGTCCAAGTGCGAGTCTCGCATGGACATTCTCGCCTCTAAGCAGGCGAGAAACTTCCCCAGTGTAAACGACCTCCAAAAGGTTCTTTTCTTTTTTAGAAGCCGGTTCCTATAAAGAAGACAAAGCACTTCCTCTCTCCTTAAACATCATCATTACATTTTCTTTGCTCCTGTTTCATGTTTATTATTATATGTATATATTTATTTAGATTAGTATAATATACGTTATGTATGTATTTATTGTATTATGTAAATGGTACACCACAGACTACCTACAGCGATCTTTTAAGGACAACCTTTGGATGGATTAAAAAGGGGAAGGACAGATCCTTCCCCTTTTTAATCCATCCAAAGGTTGTCCTTAAAAGATCGCTTTTAGCGATAAGACCGCCCATTGTGTCACCCTATGTACAGTTTCTTTTTTATGTCTGTAATTTATATGGTGTACATAATAAAGAGTATTTCTATTCTATTTTATTCCTTTTTTCACGGGAACCTGCAAGACGTATTTCCTCAGTCGCGAGGTAGTGGGTTTCCAAATGATTTAACCCGTTCCACATTAGCGTCGAGTGCAGAACACTGAATCAACGTTGGTATATTTAAGAATTTTTGCACATAAATGTTGCGGTTTTGAAATGTTTATTCGGAGGAAACGTCCTTTGGGACTCCACGGGCCGTGGTTTTTTATTTTCTTGGCTATTTTCGTATTATAAAGACGGTAATTTGAAGGATTGGTTTATTTTTATTTTCGTGTTTATTTCCTTGTCAGGTCTTGAATTTTTTATAATTTAATTAGCAAGCCTCTGTGCTTGTTAATTAAATTACAAAATGAAACTTTAATAAGATAGGTATTTAATTTTGCCCGTAGTACGAAATTATTACTAGTTACTTTGAGCAATAAATAGTGTTACGAGGAATTTATTACATTCATAATTTACATCTTTCATTAATATGACTTTCTGGAATCTCATTAAACTACTGAATTATGATGCTCGACTAAGAAATACTTGTGGAGCTGTCTCATTGATCTCATGGTCGCTAGTGCGACTGCTAAGCGTAGGGGCATGGGTTCGATTCCCAGGTCAGGAAAAGTGTTTTCATTAGGAGTTTAGTAGCAGCCCTTTTTTTTTTTTTTTTGCGGATGGGAAATCATCAAATGACCCCTCCCGCTCTGGGTGGAGCGGAAGGGAGTGTCAGACTCTTACTGACTAAAACCCACCCGTGTTCCTTCCTTAGCCCTTTATGTTCCGGGCCAGCGGTAACCCTTTCGGACAATCCCGCTGACCCGGCAGGCTTCGGCCCTATGGGGCCCCTCCTCGATGCTGAAATCTCTTTGAGGCGCGCGTGGAACACGTACGCGCCGTCCGGCACGGGCCTGGTCCTGATCGGACGGTGAGCTACCCATTACTCTCCGCCCGCAGGCCCGCGCCTACGGTGGCCGGGAGTCGTCGCGCGGCTCCCGACGCCCGGAGCGTCTCCCGCGGCGGCTGGGACGGGAGGCTCTCTCCCTGAGCCGTCCCGCCACCTCCTTCGCTAGCATGACTGCTTCGAAGAAGGAGGTGACTGCCTCCCACTCCCTCTCGCCCCGGACCATGGCTTGCACCAGGGCCGGGCGCGAGAGGTCGCCGCCGCTGCCGATCGCCTCTACGAGGACACGGCGGTGCTCCGCCCAAGCGGGGCAGACTTCCACCGTGTGCTCCACCAGTATTATTAGTAGCAGCCCTGAGTTTAGAACTTGGCGGTTTGACACCCCGCCTAGGTAAGCACGTTAAGGGGATTACAGGACCGCAAAAAACGCAAGTTTTAGAAGCAATAAACAAAATAAGAAAAATATATGATTCGGGAAGGTTGATGTGCTGGAGTCTGTACAAACTTTCGCAGCATTTTCCTTTTCCCTCCCAAAAAAGATAAAGAAAGGAACAAAGAAAAACCAAAACAGGACATTAACAATAACTCTATTCCCGTGGCGTATTAACAGTATGCAATGCATTTTATTTAAAGCGTGGCCCGCGATGTTTCTGCGTGATTTAACCGCTGGGAGCCGTTTCCGCTTGAATTTATAATATTCACCGTCACTTCCGGTACGAGGCTTGACGTATGTTGCTTCCGGTATTGTGTTTTATTGTTATGTTTGGCTTTGAGGGTTTTGTAGGATGAGACAGCTAGAATCGTTTGAAATAGATTTAGAATGTGGACTGGTGATAAAATTTTCTTTTTGTAGCTTTAACAGTCATCATCATCTGCCTAGCCTTTTCCCAACTATGTTGGGTTCGGCTTTCAGTCCAGCTGGTGCAACTGAATACCAGTATTTTACATGGAGCGACTGCCTATCTAACCTCCACCGCCCAGTGACTGGGTAATACAAAACCCCTTAGTAAGACTGGTTGCCAGACTTTCGGGTTTCTGACGACCCGTAACGACTGTCCAAGATCCACGAATGACAGCCAGGACCAACGGCTAAACGTGCTTTCCGAGGTACGGAAGTGTTTTGGTATGTGTAGATGGTCACCCATCTACGGACCAACCGCGGCAAGCGTAGCTTAACTTGATCGAACGACCCGTGCGGCTGTTATTACTTAGCCACAAGCCCCTAGGGTAACGCAAACAATTGACCCATTTTTAACACAGTAAGGGCGCGTTTCCACTATGTCGTGACGATTAATTTATCGTTGGACGACTGTCGTCTCTAGCTATTCCCATTATATCGACTGTTTATCGGCACTGTGTCGTCGAAATATTTTATCGTTGAACGACTGTCGTATCTAGCTATTCCCATTGGATCGTGACGACATTTTTACTGTTCACGGCAGTCGCCTTGTCGTTTGTGTAATACGTGCTACGATAGGTAGTCGCAATAACGACACATAATTTGTCGTCACCATAAGTCGTGAGGTTTTTATCGTTTTACGACTGTTGTGCTAGCCGTTTCCATTGACTTGATAATCTGTCGTCACAGCAAAAAAAAAGTCGTGGACGACAGTTAATCGTGTAGTCCTATACATATGTGAACACCTCCATTTATATAGGTACACACACGCCACGGCGCTTTAAACGAAACGATAATCTGTCGTCACGACATAGTGGGAACGGGGCCTGACATATATTTCTTGTATATGTCTGGTCTCTGATCATCATATTCTCCTGCCCTTATACCAATTTATTTGAGGTCAGCGCAACGTGTATTTTTCTTCCATACTTCTCTAATGGTCTTCATCTCGATAGTCACCCCTTTTCTAACCATATCATCATTTACACAGTCCATTTCTTTGGTCTTCCATCCATTTCTCGACTATTTTCATAAACTTGCTATCACACTAATATTATAAAGGCGAAAGTTTGCGAGTGGACGTGTGTGTGTCTTTATATGTTTGTTACTTCCTCACGCTCAAACGGCTGGACCAATTTTGATAAAATTTTGTATGGAGGTTGCTGTTACCCTGGATTAACATATAGGCTACTTTTTATTCCGATATTCCCACGGGATCGACATTTACGTGGATGAAACCGCGGGGCGCAGCTAGTTAAGAAATAAATCGTCAAACGACAAAATATATGTATAGATGCTATCATAATACAACTGCTTTCCTTTCAATAAATGGGAGCTTACCCAGAATCCATTTGCGAATCAAATAAATCTTGGAAATATATCCAAAATTACCCATAAAATAACCCAACAATGGGTGTTTAACAGCTATCTATACACATAAAGTACTCAACAGAGTTCTAAATTGATCCCATTTCGGAAGATAAATGCCCAGTTCTGGAAAAAAGACGTCTTATTGGATCCCAAATCTGTGATCGAGATAACATGTGATCGATTCCAGTGAGAGTGGAGTTTTTATACCTACGGAACTACCGCCTATTTTTATTTTAGATAAGCCGCGCCTTCTATTTCACCCGCATAAGTTTCGATCCTGTGAAAATATCGGGATAAAAGTATCCTGTGTGTTAATCCTGGTTATAAATTATCTGTGTGCCAAATTTCATACAAATCCGTTTAGTAGTTTTTGCGTGAAAGAGTGACAAACATCCATCCTCAGAAACTTTCGCGTTCATAATATTAGTGTGACTAGTAGTATGGTTTCGTGCTCTGTTAATTTTGTCTATAAAGTTTCATAAAAAGTATCTAATATGTTCAGTACACCGTACGTCCTTGGTCAGAATTTGACAATAACAGCGTTTTATCATAGCAAAAAACACGTGGATATCAATAATTCTATGATATTAATAAAACACTCCCTTCTTGCTAACACTTTTATTCCGCACAACTCTCACCCCACCCAGAAATAACGATAATATCATAACCGGAACGGTTGCCAAAGTAAAATAATACATTCAGTAGCAATAATGAAAATAGATTTAGAAGTTTGTTACATAATTTGTACTTTGACAGTGTTGCTACGTTTGACAGTGTTGGTGCGTTGTGTTGGATATAATAATTCGGTAATAAAATGATACATACAAAAAAAAAACACGACAGTAGATACTATAGGTAGGTGACAAATACTAATCTGACATTGAAGTCTTTTGTGTTTGCGTTTTTTTAGTATACCTAGAAGTTTGACACCTGTCAAATTAGTATCTGGGTTTAAAAACGACCTTTAGATGCTGATGATGTTGATTGTGATTGTATGAACGTGGACGAAGCGAAAGTACCTACTATATAATGCTTGTAAGAATCGTAGCAGTTGGCGTTCTGTATTTTTTTGCCATGGAAAAACGGTCTGAGTTTACGTGGCTACAGACGCCAGCACATCAAGGTACAGTCACGAGCACTAATATGTCAACACTTGGCAACTTTCAATTGCGATTTTTTCACGAAATAACGAATGCAAAGTTGAAATACGACGCTTTACATAAACCTATAGGTTCGGAAATACTATGTTCGTAATAACATGACATTTCATTCAAAATTAAAGGATAAAATCGCCTTTGAATAAAGCCAAGTGTATACATACTTATGCTCGTGACTGTACTACAATCTGTCAAATTTCTTTAATAAATTTTCAATTTTATCGCTAAGTTACAAGGTTCATAGTTGATTGGAAAATTTGACAGTATCGGTTAGTACCCGAAGCTGTAAAATTTTCCCAATCTTTAGCGATAAAGTTGAAAATCTATTAAAGAAATTTGACAGATTGTAGTAGCTTGATGTGCTGGCGTCTGTACATAAACTAAAATAAATATGTAAACTCCGGGGTACGTACTTATAATAATATGAGGAAAAAGATAAACTTATTGGTAAATGCTCAACCGGGCGAAAGATCTGGCGCACCCCTTATACGTACAAGACATCTTCAATTCAAAAACTACCCTCGAAAAACGAAAATAATTTGACTCCAACTCGAAACGCATTTCTCGAAAGGGTCCCAAACTCGGGTCGAACGCAACAGATAACGACGAAGAGGGACCCCTTATCTATTTCATTTTCCGAAAACCGTTGACCAAACATAAATAAACGTTGAAACGGGTTCCCTTCTTGGATTACAAGATCTGGATAGGACTTGAGAGATAAATTGACGCCTCATTAAGATTACTCGCAATTTATTGTTTTAGATTGTTTTAATGTTGTTGTTTATTGTATTGGACTGAGTTTGTTTTATGTTCTTTCGTTTTGAAATAAAGAAAAGCAGAAAGAAAACTGTAAATTACTTTTATTATTATTAGTAGTTGATATACCTAATTAGTAGGATATACGGCCACGCAACAGTAGATGGAAGATTATTGTCTCTCTTTCCGCAATGTCTTCAAATTGTAATAAGGTTTTTTCTGTTCTAGGATGGAAAACAAGCTAACGACAGCCGTGATGGTAAATGGTCGACTAAAAAAAGCTTCAAAAGTTAGTTGGCATATTTTAACTTCACAAAAAAAAAAACAGGTAATCCCAAGGGATTACCTGTTTTAGGAACCTTGTTTTAGAACGTTATAGCACGTTATAGTGTGCAGTCCAATTATTTGAAATTAAAATTTATAAATCGTGGATCTTTGACAGTCGTTACGGGTAGTCAGAAGCCCGAAAGTCTGACAACCAGTTTTACCAAGGAGTATCGTATTACCCAGTAACTGGATTATGGAGGTCAGATAGGCAGTCGCTCCATGTAAAATACTGGTATTCAGCTGCATCCGGTTAGACTGGAAGCCGACCCCAACATAGTTGGGAAAAGGCTAGGCAGATGATGAATGTGGTGAAGTGGAAAAATTCCAAGTAACTATTGAAGGGCACTTTATATTTGCAATACCAGTGACAAATGTGTTGCCATCCTAGACTAAGCTGGAATGTCTCATCTGCATGTACCCTTCAAATCGAAACACGACCACACTACTGCTGAAAATTATATTAGTTACTAACCTGTCAACTTACTTCTTATCCAGATATTCTAAATCGAAGTATAATCTAACCAAGATTGATAACTCTACTCAAATTCCCGCTGGGCGCGATTTGAGCTTAGCACACTTCAATTTTTTATCTAATTTTCTTTTAATACACTCAAAATTAACCCTTAAACCTCACAGATTAAAGTTCACAATCGTATGCCGAAAGCAATGGTCATGCGTGCTTAAGGGTAGTATCGGGGAAATTGGGCCCATTTTAAAAGAGTGATGGGACATTTATTTCTTCAGAACTATTTGCCATTTGAGATATTATTTTTATCGCGTTGTAAGGTTATTAGGTTCTTTGGTAGGAGTAATTTTGGGTTATCTATATGTTACATCGTGATAATATTTGTGGTAGCTGTCTCTAGACTATATTATATTTTTTTTTAATATGAAGAAAGAATGAATGAAATTGATTTTATTTGGGACACGCACAGCAATTACAAAAAGTAAAAGAGGAGCATTAAAAAAAAAAAAAACAGTGGCACTCCGGGAGTGCCGACAGTAGTGAAAACAAAACACAAACAGCCGGTCGATTCTGTAAAAATCTCACCGTGAAAACTTAGGTGAAGTGAGTTTGTTTTTGCTCGGAATTAATAATAATAATAATATTCCACAACTATCACACAACGCCGTCTAGTCTCAAGCTAAGCAGAGCTTGTGTTATGAGTACTAGACAACTGATAAACATACTTATATATTTCTAAATACATACATATATAGATAAATTACACCCAGACACAGAACAAATGATCATGCTCATCACACAAACATTTGTCCTGGGTGGGAATCGAACCCACGACCTCCGGCATAGCAGTCATAGTCTGACCACTAGACCAACAGGCCACTATTGACAGCTCACTCCACACTCACTTCACCTAAGTTTTCACGGTGAAATTTTTACAGAATAGCACCGCAGAACATTTTGCCATCACTCACTGACATATCGAATAGGTATACATTAAAACCAGGTACAGAAAGCGTCACTATGTCCTAACCCCTCAAGTTTTAAAATGTTACACTGCTACAACATTGAATTCCTTACGAATAATCTAAAGAATACTTCAAAAAGAGTCCATTGTGTTGACTCGGATTCGAACCATCGCATCACCGAACGTCGTCATACTCATACCGGCAGTTTGACGAACTAGCCAGCGAGCCCATACGAATTGCGATGAAATTGTTATCTACTAATCGGCTGAGTCATTATATCTTTAGGTCCCTGTCTAATCGAAAGATGTTATAATTTGAGGGTATCCATTAATTTTACTTACTTACGTTGTCTTTATAAAATTAATCCATACCTTCAAGTTAGAACTTTGTATACGTTCACTTAAAACGGCGAAGAGTAAACGACTACTATTTATCAATTATTTTTTTAAATGATTTCTGATTTTATGAGAACTAAAATAGTTGTTCTGTTTGTTGTAAAATAAGATCATAGTTTTGTTAAATAATAGCAATAATAAATATTAATAAATGATTAATAAAGTATTTTACTTTTCTTGATTTTTTAATTCTTTATAAATAATTACTACTTAAAACAAAATAGAAAAATATATCAAAATAATATAATGAACAAAAAGCACATTTCGTGCCTATATAGGATTTGAACTTCCAATCTTATGCACGGTAAGCGGTCTTGAAACCTCCAGTCTATTTAGACGATGAATAAGTTGTCGTAAATGTTAACCCTATTATTGTTGCTTGTCGTCGCAAAAGTATTGTTTTATTGAAAAAAACAATAATAAAAACAGAATTTAAAAAAAAAATACTTACTTAAACTTATTTATTCACTAAAACAATACATTATTTAAAATAAAATGTTTTTGCAAAATACAAAAACCAACTTGGGCCTATCACGGATTTGAACGCACATGTCTTTTGGTGGGGTAACTACTTAATGCAGCTGTGTGTACATCCCGGGGACAGCCAAACACATCCGAAGCTGGCATTTTTTTAATCGTCTTATAAACAAAACACGCGTGGTGTCGCTTAAGGTAACAGTGGCGAGCGTTCAATGGATTTTTCACATCAATAAATAAAAAAAACAGAAAAGAAAAAACCTGTGCGAGGTCAAAAAGGCTCTTATCTTAGCATAATCCTGCAATTCTAACTTCCTAAATTAATATTATAAATGCGAAAGTAAGTTTGTTTGTTTGTTACCTTTTCACACCAAAACCACTGAACCGATCATCCTGAAATTTTGCATATACGTTGTCAGGTGTACAGAAACGGACATAGGGTACCTTTCATCCCGAAAAAAGTGCTGCTCCCGAGGAAAACAACAATAACTTTATTATGCTAATAGATGGCGCCACGTGTTTCTTCGAATCAAAACCAGGACAACGTCTGTCGGGTCAGCTAGTATTGAATAAATGAATACCGGAGGGCTGCACGCTGGTATTCAATGATAAAACTGTATTCATTGACAAAATTATGCCTGAATCATTTTTTATTAAACAGGAATAATAAAGTAGGTATTTATCTACTACTTTTATACATAAAGTGTAGATCCAGTCAGTAAAATTAATTGTTAAGCAAATTGACTACCAACTGAAATTGTCCGTATATTCACTGTCATTCTTTGACAGTGTTTTTGAAATTGGCAAACACACGACACACGCAAAACATACACATGACACGGCAAATAATAATTGACGTACGGTGACAATTGGGTTTACATTTAATTTCTCTGACTGTACCTAGGCTATGTTTAAAACTAGTAAATACTTTCATCATCATAATCAGCCTATAATGTTCACAGGCCTCCTCTCTGTGAGAAGGAGTGGGCCGTAATCCACCACGCGGGCCCAGTGCGGGTTATTTTACTTTAATTGTAAGGAGCTAGCTAGCTTTCAGTTCAACAAAAGACAGTTCTCAAAAGACCTTTTCAGACACCAATCTTCACAATATGATCTGACCAAGATTATGTCTGGACTTTAAAAGAGACTGTGACCTTTGAGTTTGTTTCAGCCTTTCTTCTCAGAGTAGTCAGATAGGAAACACCGACCTCATCTAGTTTTTAAAATATGATTGACGTGTAAAATTCTTTGTACAGACGCGTACATCAAGCTACTACAATATGTCAAATTTGTTTAATAGATTTTCAACTTTATCGCTAAAACATAAGGTTCAAAGTTGATTGGGAAAACTTGACAGTTTCGGGTAGCTTGATGTGCTAGCTTCTGTACATTCAAGGAAATTTATCGTGGCATCTTACATCAATTTGCCGTGTCATTGTCTTACAGAAATAAAATCATTTACTTATCATTTTACAGTTCCTTTATATTTTCTACTTATCCAGTATGAAATCAAATACAATCTATTTCTAAGACACAGAGTAACGTTTGGAACTAATAAATCCCACAAACCGTGGTATGCGTCAGCTACAAACTATGATTCCGGATCCGCAAGACAATTGAAGGTGTCCCAGTTACTCTATCTCCTCGGTTATGATTTTTGGTACAAGGTATAAGAAACTGCGATTTACTTTTTATAGTGGTATGAGGAAGTAGGTGCCCGTGGCTAAGTAATAACAGCCGCACAGGTCGATCGATCAGGTTAAGCTACGCTTGCCGCGGTTGGTCCGTGGATGGGTGACCATATTTACATACCGACACCCCTCCGTGCCTCGGAAAGCACGTTAATCCGTTGGTCCCGGTTGTCATTCGTGGATCTTTGACAGTCGTTACGGGCAGTCAGAAGCCTGAAAGTCTGACAACCAGTCTTACCTAGGGGTATCGTATTACCCAGTAACTGGGTTGTGGAGGTCAGATAGGCAGTCGCTCCATGTAAAATACTGGTATTCAGCTGCATCCGGTTAGAATGGAAGCCGACCCCAACATAGTTGGGAAAAGGCTAGGCAGATAAGTGGTATGAGGAGCAGGGTAAAGCTCACTCATCCTCCATAAAAAAGGGAGGATCCTCCGACCAGACGAGTGTTGTGTCTGGTGGGCTACACTGCCCAACGATTGTTGTCGGGACGCCCCGATGAACAACTTTTACTATGGGACCAAACCTGAAATCGCGAAAAAAAAATCAGCTGTTCCCTACATTTATGTTCGTATAACTCGTCAATAAAATGAAAATAAAAAAAAGTTTTTTAAAACAAGCTTTTAATGCGCACACACACAGCACAGCGCAGGCACATATTATAATATTGGTACATTAGATAAAAACAAATAAAAAGAGTCTTCGTCATTCTGACTTTTCGCCATGAAATGTTGATGATGAGGCGAATCTAAAGGTCGACTTGACCATTTCTGGTATCCTTAAACCCGCTCGCCACTCGCCCCCTACACTCGCCCCTTACAATTAACCGGTGCAGTGAGAGGGGCGCAAGTGAGGTCTGATAACAGTGCACTCAAACTGAGCTCTGATTACATCTTACATGCACCGCTGTCTACACTATAACTTAATTGAACTGTCGATACGAGGAACTCGTGTTACTATGAATTAATTCGGGTTAAGTTGGTACAGTCACGAGTACTAATATCCAATATTCAAAAGCGATTTTCTCGTCGAATAACCATTGAAAAAAGGAAGAAAGATAAATTGTTTATTATGCTCAAGCAAGACGCAAGCGCAAAGGTGTTCGAACATTTTTACACACCTTTGATAAAACAGCATTTCTTGGCGATATATTATATTTGATTTGTTAAATTAACCTGGGAACTATTATTTAAATTTGAAAAGCGTATTGCGTATACACACGTAATTACCGCATTTTCAATAATTTTAATATTAATCGTATGGCGATCTTTAACTCCAAATATATCGGGAATGTGACACTTTAGGGTACCAAATTACTTGTCATTTTTTGTTTGTATAAATATCCCCTACCCATACATACCCACTACATTAATAGTGCGCGGAAAAAAATCAAGATGGTGGCGGGTGGATATATCACAGAGGATCATGGTCCCTTGACACGACTTATTCTTAATAGTATGAGTTATATAACACTATGTTCGAATGACATAAAATTACTATCAATACAGAAGGAGAAAATCACTTTTAAAAGTTTCTAAGTATAAACTCACTAGTTTATACTTAGAAACTTTTAAAAGTGATTGTAGGTACGTGACTGTAGGTACAGTAAAGTTGAAGTTTAGTAAGAAACCGCTCGATGTTTTCAAATGAAAATTAATTTGATAAATGAACTGATTGTTTTCTATTAATTAAATTAAATTTTATTCGAAAATATCCATCGGTTTCTTACCAAACATCATTTATATGCGACGACCCTGGTTTCATATCTCCTTTGGTGACCGTAAATGTTTAGGTTGACTAGTGATTTGGACATTTCTGACTGCCTCATTGGTCTAGTGATTGCAAGCATACAGCGGGGTAATTGCGTAACACACTATCAGTAGCAATCGCTTTCATTTTGACAGTTCAACAACATTCATTGCGTTATTTACGTTGTTCAGCAGACACATTTTTCGAACGTAAGAAACAATGGATTAGCAATATCCTTCAAAATGGTTCAGATTGGTATTGATAGTGTGTTACGCAATTAGGAAAATGTCTTTTCTTTTCTTCAGGAAATTCTCAATAGCAGCCTGGAATATGTAATAGTGCGCGGTTAACAGCGATAGGCTCGCTACCCAAGAGATTTAAATATATCTGACGAAATATCTGGGAGCCTAAAAAGGCCACTTTGGCAAGATCATAAAAGGATAACATTATGTAATCTTTAAGATTGGGATTGGATTTGGATTGGATTGATTGGTTTTTGCATAGACAAAAAAAAAACTAAAATCCTTCACCAATGGGATTTGATACGATTAACTTAACAGTTAACTGTCCATTATGATTAATAATGTTATCATTTTACGATTCTGCCAAAGTGGCCTTTTTAGGCCCCCAGTTCGTAGGGTAGGAACAGTACACAAAGATCTACTGTACCTACATCTTTATAACCCTTGGGGAAATACAGGCGTGATGATATTTAGGCGCCAAGAATCATCAGTGGCAGTGGACTGGCCGTGTTTGCCATGCCGATGGCCGGTTTAGCAGACGAGTCCTGGAGTAGAGACCGCGTATCGGTAAGTGTAGTGTGGGATGCCCCTCAGCTTGATGGCTCTTAAGAAAGTGACTGGGACAGACTGGATGCGGAAGGGGGTATCCGCCTTCCGCATCCAGTCTATCTGTCCAGTCTGTCTGTCCAGTCTGTCTGTCCAGTCTGTCTGTCTGTCCAGTCTGTCTGTCCAGTCTGTCTGTCCAGTCTGTCTGTCTGTCCAGTCTGTCTGTCCAGTCTGTCTGTCCAGTCTGTCTGTCTGTCCAGTCTGTCTGTCCAGTCTGTCTGTCCAGTCTGTCTGTCTGTCCAGTCTGTCTGTCCAGTCTGTCTGTCCAGTCTGTCTGTCCAGTCTGTCTGTCTGTCCAGTCTGTCTGTCCAGTCTGTCTGTCCAGTCTGTCTGTCTGTCCAGTCTGTCTGTCCAGTCTGTCTGTCCAGTCTGTCTGTCTGTCCAGTCTGTCTGTCCAGTCTGTCTGTCCAGTCTGTCTGTCCCGTCTGTCTGTCTGTCCAGTCTGTCTGTCCAGTCTGTCTGTCCAGTTTGACTGTCCAGTCTGTCTGTCCAGTCTGTCTGTCTGTCTGTCTGTCCAGTCTGTCTGTCCAGTCTGTCTGTCCAGTCTGTCTGTCCAGTCTGTCTGTCTGTCCAGTCTGTCTGTCCAGTCTGTCTGTCCAGTCTGTCTGTCCAGTCTGTCTGTCTGTCCAGTCTGTCTGTCCAGTCTGTCTGTCCAGTCTGTCTGTCTGTCCAGTCTGTCTGTCCAGTCTGTCTGTCCAGTCTGTCTGTCCCGTCTGTCTGTCTGTCCAGTCTGTCTGTCCAGTCTGTCTGTCCAGTTTGACTGTCCAGTCTGTCTGTCCAGTCTGTCTGTCTGTCTGTCAGTCAGTCTGTCTGCCTGTGTGTGTGTGTGTGTGTTTCTTTTTTGTCAGTCACTTTCTTTCTGTCTGTCTGTCTGTGTGTGTTGTGACGCAGCCTGGAAGAGGCCTATCTCCAGCAGTTGACTGCAATAGGCCAAGTTGATTGAACCATCAGAAACTTAATTTCTGCCTTTCCAAACAGCATGTAAAATTAGTACGTCTATTTAACGCAACATGGCTACAACGATTTTCCTTTAATCTCAAACAGAATGAAATAAACACACAATACAAACTTTTATCTGCAAAACAATTTGACGATGCCACAACAACTGCAGTTAAAGCAGCAAATAAAAAAGGCAGACGGCTTTGCCTTTTATTTGTTAAGTCAAACAATGAGTTTTAGCAAAACAAGCAAATTCTCACTAAATTCACTTCATTAAAACAACGAATAACAGTTTGTTGCGAAATAACGATAAGCTTCGTTGCTGTTTCACAGGAAAGCGTGTTTTGGAATATGAGTTTGGAAAGCGTTGAGTTCGTATAGATTTATGACATAACGAGTAGGACCAGGAAAAGTACCTCACTTGTTCTATAGATGTAATCTTACTTTGTGAACATGGTGGTCAAGCAGTAATTTATAATCAACTCAGCCTGTCGCAGTCCTCTGCTGGACATAGGGCTCTCCCAGGTTACTCCACAACACTCGGAAGGCCAATTCCAGTAATTAAAAACGTTCGAAACCTAGTCGCAATCTCGTATCAGTGACAATCAATGTCAAAAACTTGTCAAAAATGTTGGGAAATCAGATGTATTTTTGACATAGTATAGAGACTGAGAATCAAATTCATATTTAAAATATTTTAATTGTAGGTCTATACATGGACATTTATGAAATGTCAAAATCTAGGTGCAGTAGGTGCACGGTTACAATTGATGAGGTAAATGCCACCGATTACTATCACACATCATCACTATAATTAGCCACTATAAATACCTGCGAGAGCACATGCAAGCGGATACTATTCGTAATTGACATCTTAGTCATTTTGATACCAAAATAAACCAGCGCTGGGGCTCTGTCTAGCTATGCGCCTTAGCATTATGCTGAGCGTTAGCCATTTCGCATGCATGTGACGCATGTTTTCCCCCAACTTGTTATTTTTTTTTCGTGTTTGTTTTCTTTTTCTGCGTCATGTTCACACAAATAAACGAATTTTCTTTCTTTCTAACTTTCTACGCCTTCTCAGCGCGGCCTCATTTCCCATGATCATTCATAAATACGCGTCCGGAAGCTCAGCGCCTGTCGGAACTCCAGTCAAGACGGTATCGCTCTAACGGGAACTAAGTTTAAACTCGCGATTAACGTGAAAATTGATTTATAGTTCATTATTGAGCGAGTTACGTGGCGTTTGTAACCCCTTGTTATTACGCCGGAATAATATAGGGTTTACCGCGGCATTGTTTAATGTTGTTATTCAATGTTGCTGGTTCTACGTTTCTTGCACAAAATAGATAAAAGTACGGTTATGGCTGCCTTGCATAGGGTCACAGCATAATGCTGAGCGATAACCGTTTTGCGTGGATGTGACGCATGTTTCCCCCAACCCTTGCTTATTTTTTTTTTGTGTTTATGTTCTTTATTGCGTCATGTTTACCGCAAGTAAACGTATTTTATTTCTTTCTTTTTTCTTTTCTTTATTACATTACAGCCCACCCCCTCTCGAAGTGAGGGGGGCCTGTGTCTGTGTGGAACATTATAGACTGATTATGCTAAACCAATCACACTAATAATAGAAAGGCGAAAGTTTTTGAGTGTGTTTGTGTGTTGGTACTTCTTCACGCAATAATAAAATAAAAATAGTTTATAACCAGGTTTAATCCTGGTTATAAACTATTTTTATTTTGGATAGGAATAATTTTTATTCTGATATTCCTACGGGATCGAGACTTAAGGTGAAATCGCGGGGCACTGCTAGTAATTATTATAAACTCGAAATTAACTCTGTCGGTATGTTACCTTTTTCTGCCTAAACCACTGAATGAATTTTGATAAAATTTGCCAAGATGATAGATGGCATCCTAGGGAAGGACATAGGCTACTTTTTGTCCCAGTAGCACGTTCCCATGGGGTATTTAATTGACATTTGGGTAGGCCACATAAATTACTCAAACTGCCAGACCTTGAAAAAAAACTAACAGAACGAAGAGAATAATAAAAATATAAAATGAATAAAATGACCCACATCGTCTTCACATTCACAATAAATAAAACAATATAATACTTTACAAAGTAAGCAAATATCATTGTTTAAAAAAAAACATTAATGTCAATATGCATATAAAAAAAAATGTGGTGAATCACAATGTGGTGTTTCACAGGCACAGTAGGCAGTCGCTTCATGTAAAATATTGGTATTCAGCTGCATCCGGTTAGACTGGAAGCCCCCAACATATTTGGGAAAAGGCAGGCAGATGATGATGATGATGATGCGTGTGTTACAGCTGAAGTGGAAAAATGTCAACTAACATTTGGATACCACTGAGCGTCATTACGATTAGCAACTGTAGTTAAATTGACAAAATAAATTGTCATAATGTGCTACGAAATCAGAGATTCGGTCACACTTCAAAGTGCTAAATCAGTTTCCATTCAAATAAATCCATTCTAATCCTAACTCCTACATACAATGCTCTAAATGAACGTAGTACAAATGTGCCAACGGTTCTATGTGTGTCAATGGACACAGCGCTCCCCTTTCGGACTGATTCAACGTTTCCGTTATTTCGGCATAAAGAATATTACAGAAGGTCGACTCCTTAGCGAGAGAAAATAGGTGCACTCACACATAGACGCGTACGTTCGGCGATCTCGGCCGAATGCCAGTCGCGCACACTCGTTGTACAGGTAAACCAGAAAAGATATGAGCTTCGATAATCTTCGTGTTTCCGAATTAGTACGAACGTCGCGCCACAGGGTAACCCCCATATAGAAAAAGTTTTTATGGCTTGTACTCAGTACTGCCACGCTTTATAGTAATGCACCTATCAATGTGGGTTTGTATGAAGTATTCTCTTAATGAAAAAATGTAGACTGGTAACTGTATACAATTCCAAAAAAAAAAACAAAGCTTTTGAGTGACAGATGCGACCAGAGTAGGCTCGGGTAAGCTAATCTGGTCGCACTTCGCTATCTGACAGTCTATAATTTAGTAACCATGGTAATACAAAATAGGCAACTACTTCCACAGTTGTAATGGATCTAAATTAGATCTCATCATCGCGTGATCGTATATCTGAAGATACACATGATTGCCGAAGCGCATACTTTTGCTGGGAGACCTGTACGTGAATCGTGACGATGCATCGCTCGTTGTTTAAAGCTGGCCTTCTGTATTATTTGGTATTCAACGTGTTGGTAGTGTACAAGACCTATGCTCTGTTGCGAACGTTCCTGATTGCTGATTGTAATAGATAACGATCGCCGCAATGGCGTGGTGAGTACACACTATAGGTTTCTGTCAGCAATTTGATAGTTTGGACCGTTTGACCTATTTGTAAATATTTGAAAAGAAAAAGGTGTAGGTCTTATTCGGACCTGATAAAAACCCTCGTGAGGTAGAATCAAGTTGTTCTATAACGTAGCATGCAAAAGCAATTTCTTTTTATTTCTCCTTTCGCTGGTCTGCTGGAAGACATTTCTCGTCTCTTACCGCCTAGTTTAAATTTCACACCTCTCCATTGCTTGTTGCAAACACATCCATAAATTCGAAAGCTAACTCTGTCTATCTGTCTGTATCCTTTTCACGCCTAAACTACCAAACGAATTTCGATAAAATTTGGCAGAGAAGTAGATTGCATCCCGGGGAAGGACATAGAATAGTTTTTATCGACATATCTCGCGGGCGAAGCCGCGGGCGGAACCTAGTTTAAAACATGTGTGTATAGAAAACTAGATTCTGCCCACGACTTCATCCGGGTGAAATTTCTTGTTCCCCTGACCCTCCACTTGTATCGCATCGGTTATCACTTTTTTTTTTTCGGATGGGATATCATCAAATGACCCCTCCCGCTCTGGGTGGAGCGGAAGGGAGTGTCAGACTCTTACTGACTAAAACCCACCCATGTTCCTTCCTTAGCCCTTTATGTTGCGGGCCAGCGGTAACCCTTTCGGACTTCGGACAATCCCGCTGACCCGGCAGGCTTCGGCCCTATGGGGCCCCTCCTCGATGCTGACATCTCTTTGAGGCGCGCTTGGAACACGTACGCGCCGTCCGGCACGGGCCTGGTCCTGATCGGACGGTGAGCTACCCATTACTCTCCGCCCGCAGGCCCGCGCCTACTGTGGCCGGGAGTCGTCCCGTGGCTCCCGACGCCCAGAGCGTCTCTCGCGGCGGCTGGGACGAGAGGCTCTCTCCCTCATCCGTCCCGCCACCTTCACTAGCATGACTGCTTCGCAGAAGGAGGTGACTGGCTCCCACTCCCTCTCGCCCCGGACCATGGCGGTTATCACTTACTTCGTTTTCCTTTAGCATTCTTTCTGACTTTTTTTGTCTTTTTTCTCGACTTTTAAGGATCCTAGGGATATATTAAATAGCCTTCCTCAAGAATTGGCTGACAATGCAAAAATATTTTTTCAATTAGAGTGGTTATCCTGAGATTAGCGCATTCAAACAAACAAACTATTCAGCTTTAGTAGGTATTAGTATAGATTTAGTGGAGGGCGTGCGATTTTAAAAAAGACGATATCTATTCGCTACCTTGCTGCACTTTGATATCAAGAGCTCTACTCGAAACGCGCATCTGCGCGTGAACCGTTATCTGGGGGCCTAAAAAGGCGGTTTTGTCAGAATCATAAAAGGATAACATTATGAATCATAATATGGCGAAGACAGTCCGTGTTTTTATTTCATTTTTATATTTTTATAATCAAAGAGATTGGGATTGGATTCGGATTGAATTGATTGGTATTTTAGCACAAACAAATAAAAATAACTGAGAAATTCTTCCCCAATGGGATTTGACATGATAAACTTAACAGTTAACTGTCAATTATGATTCATAATGTTATCCTTTTATGATTCTACCAAAATGTCCTTTTTAGGCTCCCTGGACAGGCTCTTTGTCGAATACCATACCATAATCAGCCTATAATGTACCCACTGCTGGGACACAGGCCTCCTCTCAATGAAAGGGGGTTGGGCCGTAATCCACCACGCGGGCCCAGTGCGGGTTGGTGGATGTCACATGTCTTCGAATTTTTGGTTCTAGGACATGCCGGTTTCCTCACGATGTTTTCCTTCACCGTTTTGAGAGCAGTGGTGATGAAATAATTTAAACAAAGTAAAGCGCGCAAAGTAAAGAGCAGTGGTGGCCCAGTGGTCACGGACACGACTTACGAGTTGTAGGTCGTAGGTTCGAACCCAGACAGGCGCTTTGTCGAATAAATACACAATATAATTGCTGAAAAAGCGAACATTAAATCATTATTAACACCGAAACGTGAATCCTGCCAACAGAACATAACGAAATTACCAACAATGTTTTCAGTATACCGATACCAAACAAACATAAAAAACCTTTACTTATAAAATACTGATAATAATGAAAGCAGAGTTTCATTAGCGGAATTACATTACGTTCGCAAACGTACAGGTTCCGGGCGAAATGTAAAATAAAAATAAAAACTGGCCAAGTGCGTGACGGACCACGCACAGTGAAGGGTTCTGTAGTTGGGATGAATATTTGCGCATAAACAATATTGATATTATTGTCAAAAATAAATTTGTATTTTGTCATAGAAACCCTAAGAACAAAATTATTTCTACGGTTGTAACAGAAAATATTCCATAACTCAAAAACTAATGACTTTGCTATACAGGTTGAAATTGAAAACATGCGACAAACCGAAATGGGAGATTGTATTCATCATTATGAACAACTTTTACTATGGGACCAAACCTGAAATCGCGAAAACAAAATCAGGCGTTCCCTACATTTATGTTTGCATAACTCGTCAAAATGTAGGGAACAGCTGATTTTTTATTCACGATTGCAGCTTTGATTTGGATAATGATGAGTACAATCTCCCATTTCGATTTGTCGCATGTTTTCAATTACACCCTGTATAAAAGCAAAGTGTGTGACTTTGCTATTTAAGTCAGTAAACGTCATAATCTTTTTAATTGTAGGATCCAAGAATATGAGCTGCACAATATGAGCATGGTGCAAACCAATATGCTCATATAAAGAAAAGAAAGAAAATACATTTATTTAGCACAGACTAAAAGACACACAATACAGCCGGTAGGCAGATAATAGTCGTACATACATCAGATAAAAACAGAAAAATATAAAAATAAAAAGGGTAAAAATAAAAAATCCGATGTAAGAAATTAGCAGGAATGTGTGCCTCACGGCTGCGCTAAAAAGGTCCAGTTCAGCAAAAATGCCAGACAACTAGTGCCTGACGCTGGTTTTCAACTGAACCTGATGTGTGAAGTGAAGTGACGGATGTAAACCAGTTTTATACTGCAACGTGTGTATGCATAATTAGATAAATAAATAAAAATAAATTTGTGTCACATAAAAAACAATACTGAGTAACATTGCAAAAATAAAAATACTGATAAATATGGTGAGATGGCCGCATGATAGACCAAAGAAAATTTAACGAAACGAGTCAGAACAAAAACCTGTTTTAATTTAAACGATGCCTGACTTCCCTGCTCCAACACATTGTCATAATAATTTATGATTAAACCGTGCAACTGTAATGTCATCGCACACTTTCAGTCTATCAAAAAGTACTCTGTGTCGCACCATTTAGTATTTTATCTATGCACTACGCTGCAAGCAGCCGAGCGCGGCGGACTATAACTAATATTTTCGTACAGTTTGCATCTTGTGTGTGTTTTATACTTGCCTTAGCGGTTGTTTGCATTGGGATTAACCAAATACGAAGGATATTATACGTCTTTAAATAAGTCAGCTAAAAAATATTATTGGTGGTATGCTTAGATAAACGAAAACATAAAAGGATGAAAGGTAAGCGCTAGTCGATAATATAAACATTTCATGTACATAATTAACAATTAATATCTAATGGATTATTGTATAATCTGAAACGTGAGAACTACCCACTTTTAATTTTCCGTCTCCCTTTTACAGCCTCATGGATGTCAAATCACAAACTACACAGAGGTTCGCCTGGGTTCGACCACTGCCAGCTCTTGGTAAAGGATGGGTGAAATGGCGCCATCCCGACACCGTACGTCCCATTCGTATGCAAGTAGGCCAGGCAACATTGGGTACGTTGACAAGCAAACGTGGTTCAGCGATGCAATAGTTGAATATTTTTTTTATATTTTTTTTATTTGTTTGTCTTGTATTCTGCAGGTCTCATATCTGCGAATGGGACGCAGCAGTGCCGCGGATAACGCAACCACAACCACCGGGCCGAGGAGAGAGGGGACATCAGCCAGCCAACCGAGCCGAGCGTGAGCATGAGCAAGAGCAATTCCCAGCAACGAGACTGCATAGTATTATATCAGCTATTTATGTACATTTTCGCGCGACATTCTAAGACAAAAAATAAAAAAAAACACTGACTCATACTCAAGTGGGTAGGTACTCATACCTCATATAATTGAGACATTAAGTGTGACCATGTCTAGCTTCCTTTGCGCTTCTATGAGGTACTGCCGTAAGCGTCGTTTAAAAACGTATATTGAGTTAATTACTCTAATTGGTGGTGGCAAGTTATTCCATACTTTGGAAGCCGCATAACGAAAGCTGCCTCTAAAAGCAGCCGTACCCTGAGACTGAGTCGAGAGTTGTTGTGAGCATTGCCTACCATATTACCATATGCTTTGAAGTTTCTTTTTCATCCCTAGGTTACATCATACGGTTACATACTCGGTTACATGTAAGGGTAGTTTCTAAGGTTTCATACCCAACGGGTGCTAAAGGAACCCTATTACTAAGCCTCCGCTGTCTGTCTGTCCGTTTGACAATCAGCGGGCTGTATCTCATGAACCGTAACAGGTAGACAGTTGAAATTTTCACAGAGTATGTATTTCTATTGTTGCTATAACAACAAATCATAAAAATAAAGTTAATAAAAATTACAGGGGGTCTCCATACAAGAAACGTTTTATTTGGCTTTTTTTGCCTTATGACTTTTTGCCGAAGCGTGCGAGTCCGACTTGCATTTGGCCGGTTTCTTTTTCGTAATTTCTCAAAACCTTTGTTGAGCGCTGCACAGAATACACCTCCTTTCCAATTTCCAACGATATCGTGCCAATAGTCTTCGAGTTAAATGACTGTTTGACTTTCGGTCGGACGGATCAACCAGTCATGACGAAATTAAAAGGGTCCCATTTTTGCCATTTCGCTACGGAACCCTAAAAAGGCCAACAATGGTAGGACGGACGCGTGGAAAACAAAGCTGGCACAATCAGGATCAAGGCTTATTTACAGAGTCCGTCCTAATTGATACAGGGTGGGTCGGGATGCGCCAGCAAGGATAGAGGGTGTGGCCGTTAGGACGGCGGGTGATTGATGACTTATAGAGGTGCAAGCGAGGTTCGTATTTGGCTGTTCGCCTTTTTTTTACGAACAAATCTTAGCTGACGGATTATAGATGATGGATAGAGTATAATTATCTGTGAGTGTTTGTAGTAACGGTGGAGTTTCTTGCCCATTCTTCTCCATACGAACACTACCTTTTGGAAGGGTCGACTATTTCTATTTTAATGTAATTCTTGACGTTCAAAAGTGCCTTTAATGTGCCTATTTGATATAAATGATTTGACTTTGACTTGCTCGAAACAATTTAAGTGGAAATTAAAAATGTTTTTATTTTAATATTAACAAGCATTGAGTACTTGTGGCTAAGTAATAACAGCCGCACATGTCGATCGATCAGGTTAAGCTACGCTTGCCGCGGTTGGTCCGTGGATGGGTGACCATCTTAACATACCAAGACCCCTCCGTGTCTCGGAAAGCAAGTTAAGGTATTGTTCCTGGCTGTTATTCGTGGATCTTTGACAGTCGTTAAGCCCGAAAGTCTGACAACCAGTCTTGCCAAGGATACACAGTAACTGGGTTGTGGAGGTCAGATAGGAGTCGCTCCATGTAAAATGCTGGTATTCAGCAGCATCCAGTTAGTCTGGAAGCCGACCCCAACATAGTTGGGAAAAGGCTAGGCAGATGATGATTTAACAAGCATTATAATTACCATTTGTGTATAATAATAATTATAATGATCTTGAGATGTATTTTGTGCTTTAATTTTAAATTTTTTGTGTGTGTGACTTGGCTATCGCATTAAGTTAAGATCTGTATTGATATATAGTTTTAAGGCATTTAAATAAATATTTATTTATTTAAATAATAAATAAATATTTTTTTAGACACATAACAATATTCCTCTAATCTCTGAATGGTTAGGCAGAGATGTACAGACGCCAGCACATCAAGCTACTACATTCTGTCAAATTTCTTTAATGGATTTTCAACTTTATCGCTAAAGCTTAAGGTTCAAAGTTGGTTGGGAAAGTTTGACAATTTCGGCTATAATGCAGCCACAATTCGCGACACAGATATAATAAAATCACATAACATAACATCACGACTTGCGAAAGGCGAAATGGGTTAGGCAGAGATATATCTGCAGGAATTTGCTAGAAATTTTAAAAAGGTTATCAAAAAAAAATCTGCTGTTTCATAAAAAAGTGCAATAACTAAGCGGCCAAAATGTATGGAACTTCCTTTTTTTTATTTTTTTATGCGATTTTTTTTTGTTAACCTTCTATTTCTATGCTAGTGGGTTTAGAATCATATGGCAATATGCTGAATTCATGGTTGCAGTTTGCGCACTGGTTATTTTTTTTTCTGTATAGTACAGTCACAAGCATAAGTAATAAGTATGTCTTCACTTGGCTTTATTCAAAGGCGATTTCCTCCTTTTTTTTTTAATGAAATTGTATGTCATTACGACCATAGTTTTTTCAAACCCATAGGTTTATGTAAAGTGTCGTATTTCAACCTTGCACTCGTAATTTCGTGAAAAAATCGCAATTGAAAGTTGCCAAGTGTTGACATATTAGTGCTCGTGACTGTACACCATTATTTCGCCAGTTATGGTTAAGTCCAATATAACAGACAAATCCAGACTCCGAGCTACTACTGAGAAATCGCACATAAATTAGGCAATACTTACCACGTTTTTAAATTTGGCACAGCAGTCTTGGACATAAAATCAAGCAGCCATTACATATTTCCTTCATGAAAACCAACGTAAAATATAGAAAACTAGCTTCCACCTGCGGCTTCCCCCGCGAGGTATGTCGATAAAAACTATCTTATGTCCTTCCCCGGAATGCAATCTATCTCTCTGCCAAATTTTATCGAAATCCGTTCAGAAAGAAAAACTGTTTATTCTGCACAAACAAAACGCACATTGCAAATAAAAAAATACAAAATATACACACACAACGTAGACAAAAGCCTCGTACTCAAGCTTAAAAAAAATGTTGACAATTTTGTCCATTGCTTGATGTCAGGGCCAGGGACCAAAGACAACACACATTATTTAATAATTGACATTGATCAATTATTTAATAATTGAATTTATAATATTAGTATGGATTTATCGCCTTCTTTAAGGCTCTACACTGGCCTTACAGTTCGTTACTTCGTATCATATCTATAGCACTGTTTCCTACACGTGACGCGTATTCGATCTGACAGTTGACTGTTGTTTGTGCTCCCTACAAACAGAACCCACCAAAGTAAAACCACTTTTAAAGTGCGAAGGGTAGAGTCGAAAATCCAATGTTGTTTTTCAAAGGAATTTTTCGAGAGAATCGGTGTGAATTATTGCTCTGAATATGTTGGTCTGAAATGAGACGTGTGACGTCACGGTGTACAGATTTTCGAAGTATTCATAGTGGAAGGAAAAAGGGAATATTATGTTACAGATGATGAACCTTGTGATACATACGATACTTTGTGACTTAATACTCAACCCTTACAAATATCCAACCCTACAGTTTATAGGGTGACTGGTAATTAGTGACCGAAACTAAAACACATGATAATACTGATCATAACAAACAACTTGCTTCAACAAACGCAAACCATGCTTCACCTCCTGTACTGCCCTCTGTGTCCCAAAACATACAGTCAAAGTGACCTCTGCGCTGCCACCGACAACGCCCTGGAAGTGGCAAAGTTTTGGTAAAACAAGATTTAAAATACAGTCGTGCCAGCGACACGAAGAAGAAGACTGAATAATTAAATTTTAATATAACACTGCTCATTGTTAAATGGAAATGTTTTATAAATCTGTTACCATTGTGTTGAACTCCATAATAAAAATATTGTAATGCATGTGTAAGGGTAATTACATCTGCACATCATCAGGCGGGAGGAAACGCCCGGGTGTCACCATTGCCAGGATCGCCCAGAGGACACGGTGGAGCACACGGTGGAGGTCTGCCCCGCTTGGGCGGAGCACCGCCGTGTCCTCGTAGAGGCGATCGGCAGCGGCGGCGACCTCTTGCGTCCGGCCTTGGTGCAAGCCATGGTCCGGGGCGAGAAGTCATGCTAGCAAAGGAGGTGGTGCGACGGATGAGGGAGAGAGTCCCGTCCCAGCCGCCGCGGGAGACGCTCCGGGCGTCGGGAGCCCCGGGACGACTCCCGGCCACCGTAGGCGCGGGCTGCGGGCGGAGAGTAATGGGTAGCTCACCGTCCGATCAGGACCAGGCCCGTGCCGGACGGCGCGTACGTGTTCCACGCGCGCCTCAAAGAGATGTCAGCATCGAGGAGGCCCCCCCCCCCATAGGGCCGAAGCCTGCCGGGTCAGCGGGATTGTCCAAAAGGGTTACCGCTGGCCCGGAACATGAAGGGCTAAGGAAGGAACACGGGTGGGTTTTAGTCAGTATGAGTCTGACACTACCTTCCGCTCCACCCAGAGCGGGATGACCCCATCTGATGACTTCCCATCCGCAAAAAAAAAAAGGTAATGACATGCCAAAGATGCCAGGCATCGAGGTAAACCCCCAAGTACCCCCGAAACCTTTCGCAGTGAGGTAACCTTCAGCATCTGCGTGCGTGTCTATTAGCAAGTATTTGTTTTAAATGGAGGTGACATCGCAGTAGTCGAGTAGACGCGATCGCGTGGTATCGCAGTGGCCTCATCTTCGGTATGTAATTACTCTATGTCTATACATAATTGCTTATCTTTTATTTATATAATCACTAGCTGACCCGGTAAACGTTGTTTTGCTATATAAATTATTTCTAGCTGCCCGGCGCTCGCGTGGTGTCCTACCCCTTACCCTACCCTGCCACTACCCTACTCCTACCCTAGTCCTACACTACTCCTACACTACTCCTACGCTACTCTTACGCTACTCCTACCCTACTCCTGCACTACTCCTACCCTACTTCTACCCTACTCCTACCCTACTTCTACCCTACTCCTAACCTACTCCTACCCTACTCCTACGCTACTCCTACCCTACTCCTAACCTACTCCTACCCTACTCCTACCTTATATATAAAATTCTCGTGTCACAATGTTAGTTACCATACTCCTCCGAAACTGCTAAAATGACTATTAAAAAATAGGTGTTGGTGATAGAAGGGTGAAAATTTAGGGTTGTATGTACTTACATTATAAAAAAATAAAAATTTTGTCCAAAGAATAAAAAAAATGTTAGGGGTGGACAACTCTTATCACTAAAGGGTATGAAAAATAGATAGTAGCCGATTCTCAGACCTACTGAATATGCATACAAAATTTCATAAAAATCGATCAAGCCGTTTCGGAGGAGTATGGTAACTAACATTGTGGCACGAGAATTTTATATAACAGGTTGCGTGTCACTGTCCCCTTATATTTTCCTTATTGGTTAGAATTCAGAAATTAAAATTTCTTGCGGATGTCAAGTTTCCTCTTTGCTCATACAAAAGCAATCCTTGATTAACGTTATGACATTTTTTTGTAATTTTTGCGTAACCAAAGAAAAGTCAAACCAGCGTTTTTTTAAGGTTCCGTACCCAAAGGGTAAAAACGGAACCCTATTACTAAGACTTCGCTGTCTGTCCGTCTGTCCGTCCGTCTGTCTGTCACCAGGCTGTATCTCAAGAACTGCGATAGCTAGACAGTTGAAATTTTAAAAAATTATGTATTTCGGTTGCCGCTATAACAACAAATACTAAAAACTAAATAAAATAAATATTTAAGGGAGGCTCCCATAGAATAAACATGTTTTTTTCGGCGTTTTTGTCCTGTGATACGGAACCCTTCGTGTGAGAGTCCGACTCGCACTTGGCCAGTTTTTTGCGTATTCTATCGAAACAAAGCCTTATTTGTGGTACAAAAACACCACATAGAAAATACCATAAAATTACTGCTCCACATATAAAATTGAAATAAAAACCTCACGGCAATAACAAATATAAGCGATAAGCAATAAAATAAATGAAACTTCAAATTTTTACGATTTACCGATATTCAATTGAATAAAATAATAACCGGCCGGGGTTCACTCGTAAAAATAACATAAAAAACTGAAATTTTATTGTTTCTAATGTTCCTTTAGAAACGTTTGGGGATTCTGTGAGGACTATAAAATGAAATTATTTTTTGGGATATGTAAGTATCTATGTATAATATTTTTTACATTAATAAAAACATGCAATAAAATAAGAAGAATTTAGTTTAATATGTAAAATACACTAAAACTGTGCTTGAGGTACCTTGCCCCACTCCTGCGAACCAATTCTCGTATTTAAGAACATTATCTAATCGCAACTTCCTCGCAGCGGCAATTAGTGTCAAAAACTTGTCAAAAGTGTAGGTAAAGAGGTACTTTTGTCAGAGTTACTGAGATGAGAAATCGACCAGCAAACTGCATAATGAGCCTATGTTCCCACTGCTGGGACACAGGCCTCCTGTGAGAGGGAACGGGCCTTAATACACTAACACACATTGTATTATTATAATATATATGTTAGTCTGTAAGGTATTTATCTATGGGCCAAAGTAGCCTGAAAATAAAGGTCTTATAATCCACGTCGCGGGCCCAGTGCGGGTGGGTGGATCGACATCAAAGAGAATATAACCACTAGTCTTTGATCGACATCCACCATTCTTCGGCAATTGCCCTTCCTCCTCAAGCCCGATTGTTTGAAAAAAAACAAACTGTTGTTTGAATTTCGATTTTTTTTATAAAAAAAAAAAATTAAAATTATTAGGGACCAATTAGTATAATTAATAATTATTTATTGTTTATTTACTTACCTTTGTACATTTTAACGTTTTCAGTTTTCCTGTTTATAATCATAGTTGGAGTTCAAGGGGATACTAAAATAGAAATTTTCGAAATTCGCGAAACCGACAATGGGATTCAACTCAAAAACCTAAATACCAATCCCAAAAATAACCAAAAACCTGATCCATTACTGAAGTTACTTCGTGGTCCAGAATCTGAGAAAACTGAGAAAAATGTAGTTAAACTCGCTAAAAACTTGGTAAAGAAAATGAAGTCTTTGAGAGGTGAAGATAAATCCTACAAACAGTTCAACGATGATACTCATATTTATATTCTGAATACCGACGATGACAGCTCTCACGAAGAAACCCTGTTTATCGATAAAACAAAGAATGACCATGCTAATAACGACATACGAGATTTATTGTTGCAATTGTAAGTATTACAAAAATAGTTATAAACAGACGCCGCCAGCAAATCACGCTACTACAATCTGTCAAATATCTTTAATAGATTCTCAACTTTATCGCTAAAGCATAAGGTTCAATGCCGATTGGGAAAATTTTACAGTTTCGAGTAGCTTGATGTGCTGGCGTCTGTACGTGTTTTTTTTCCAGAGAATGAAATACATAACTCTGCCCTTGTCCCATGTTACTTGGGGTCGGCGCAACAGGTTTTCACACTAATATTATAAAAGCGAAAGTTTGTGAGTGTGTGTTTATTTGTTTGTTACTTCTTCACGCTCAAATGGCTGGACTCTAATCTTTTCCATAATACCCTGTCAACCGTCACGCTATCATTTACTGCCGTCTCTTTCTTAGCATTCCTCACATAATCCACATTTTCTTTGACCTTCCTCTCCCCCTCCATCCATCAACATTTATATTCACTACTATTTTAGTCACATGCGTTTCCTCCCTTCTCAGCACATACACAAAAAAAAGTATATTATACTAATTATCATATAAATGTTTACAGGCTACAACCGGAACGAAAGTAAGTACAGTTCGCTTCACAAATAAGGTACCCCCCTTGGTATTGACATCAAACCTATTTAAGTTTTTCGTAATGTAACGTAAGTGGCGTGTTGGTCTAATGGTTAACACTGCGGCTTGGCGATGCGGTGGTCACGAGTTCAAATCCGCGGATGAGAAGATTTCTTTTTCCTTTATTTTATTTATTTACCCTTTTTTTAGTTTCTTTATTATGTGATTTTCGTTAATTATTATTTAAGAAATCAAATGGAGGTTTGTAATAAAAGCTAGGCATTTTGATAAACAATATTCATTTATTTTTCTAATTACATTTCTAGGACTTCATGGAATCCACTTCCAGGTTGAGTATACAGTTTTCTATCTGTGTTAAGTTGGGGTTATTTACTTAGAATATTAACTAAACACAAAAGAGATACCCTGGATGAGGTTTAGAACGTTTAACATTAGATAAAGGTTCGTTTATATATATATTTATAGAAACATAACTACAATAATATTTATTTATTTAAAGTTGTGAAAACAGATTTTTTTTATACTTACTTATCGGAAAAAAACCTTTAAAAAAAATGAAATTTTGTCTTTTGTGTCTGTGAATTACAGAGGAAGAATCAACATGCTAAACTATAATAGTATAGCAATATACATCTTTCTCTTTATCACATTTTCTAATAACCCTTATTTAACACAACATTAGAAAAATAAGTGAGGTCAGATGGTGCATCGTTAATACATTACAAGAATACTTGTAAACCAGATTATCTGGATTGATAATAATTATAAAGGTTGTTTGTTTTTGATTAACTACGAGATAAGGATCCCACAAATATTGGGAATTAATAACACTTGCTCATAGGTATATGTTCCAACGCAATTTTATCAGATAGGTACGTTACACAATCAATCTGCCGAGTAAATTGCCTTATAATAACGGAGAGGATGTCACAGTCTATCACTTCTTGAAGTTTTGAAGGGTGCCACTAAATGAACTTTCACAATATTACGTTGTCGCTCCATTTGTATTTTCTCTGGCCTTGGCGATCACATTTCACATCACCCGTCGCGCGTCGCTTGATACCTTTGTATCCATCTACGAACTGTTTTTCTCTGCAATGAAAATAATAATATTAGAAATACATAAAAACATCCAACTAGTAAGTAATAATGCAACATTATTGCAACAATAAATAGGTAATATGTGGAAGTATAACATAAATCTTACCGTTATGCCCATAACTCGTGCTATTTTCTTTATGCTTTGTTCCTGTTCCCAGATAACAACAATTTTAGCCTTCAAAAAAGTTGTTAATCAAACCATACCAACTGTTAATAGAATCAACTGGTCAAAAACTTAATAAATTTGATAATATTACGACGAAGATAATTACACACAAGCGAATCGGCACGAAAACGAAACCATTTAAAAAATAATTATACCCTCAATCACAGTTTACTAAATAAAGCGAAGAAGTATTCTAAATTCAACCTTAACTCGCAGTTCATACAGCAGTTAAGTTTCTGAAGTAAAATGACGGTAGTGCAACAATCGGAATCAACACATTATATTCAACCAAACAAGCTAATTTCAACCTTATCTTTTAGTTAATTGAGGAGTTAATGCGTATTGCATTTTGTAAAACTAAGGTATTAAATATAAAACGAAAGTTGAAATTTAAACCTTATTATCTAGAAGATTAGACCGTTAATAACCTTGTTCGTTTTATGGAGTAATACTATTCCAATTTTCGTTGAGGTTGACAACTGAGCCAATAGCCTAGTAGTATAAGACACGGTCTCGATGATCGGCTGGCGCCTGGTGATGCGGGTTCGTATCTTAATCGCACGCAAAGTGTCTTTTTGTAAGTTATTCTTGGTATACGGTTCGGCCAGAAGGAAGCCGAAAAAATACCTTAAAGAATTATTAAAAACTTGAATGAAACTTGCAAATAATATCTGAGGTGGACCGTTGGATGCGCTCGGGCAGAGATGGTTGCGGCGCGGCGGCGGGGGAGGGAGCTGCTCAAGGCTCACGTGACGCGCCAGCGCCGCCGCGCCGCCGCCCGCCGCGCCGCTCGAGCGACGAGCGACGGCGGGCCTGAGCGTGCTCGGGCGATAGTCTTTAAGTCTTGGGGGGGATCCATTTCTCTGACGCTGACTGTACATAGATCCTATGTACACATCATAATGAGCCTATATCCCACTGCTGGGACACAGGCCTCCTCTCTGTGAGAGGGAGTGGGCCATAATCCACCACCCGGATCCAGAGCGGGATGGCGGTTGTCACATGACTTCGAATTTTACACATTTATGATAATGTTACTTAAGAGGAAATGCGGATGGTCGTTTCTTCATAGAAACGCTCTCGCCTGTTTACTTCTTGGTTATTTTTTTACAGAATAATAAATATTAACTACTTGTATGTCCCTATGTTTTCCTTTTTAATGATACATTATTTTTATAAGCACTAGAACCCTCAAAAAATGCTCAATATTCCCGATTTAAACCGCTGCCAACAGAGGCCTAGTGTACAAATTTGACAACTATTAATGAAAAAAGAAAAACATGAGGACACAGTATATATACTCCTTAATCAGTTTACGAAATATCTTTTATATTGGCCCAATATTGGAGGAGGAAATAGGCGAGAGCCAAACCTCGAATTATGACTTTTTACTTAGGTTTTTTCAAAAGTCCCTCCGACGCATTATTTTTTTCCTCATAATCAAACGTATATTTATATATATTTTTTTAGAATTTCATCCCAAAGGAAAAGGAAACTTCGTCAGAAACAAGGCCTAAGTTCGAGGAAACCTTCGAGAGTTGATGTTGGCGTTTTAAGTGAATGTATGTATTTATGTTTCTATTTTGTCTCGTTGGTCTTGAGCATGAGGTCCTGGGTTCCATTCCCAGGTCGGGACAATTGCTATAGGATTGTTCTATTAGGAATTTCTGACTGCATTCGGCTCGCCTCGACGTTTGGGTCGCCCCCTATTACAGGGGACTTAAACATAACTAAATGTGAGAGTACTATAGGTACACCCTTGCCTTACCCTTCAGGGAATACTTCGTAAGTCATGATGTTATGAAATGTTACTATTTTATGACATCATTCAGGGCTGATTTTTAGGGTTCCGTACCCAAAGGGTAAAAACGGGACCCTATTACTAAGACTCCACTGTCCGTCTGTCTGTCACCAGGCTGTATCTCATGCACCGTCATAGCGAGACAGTTGAAATTTTCACAGATAATGTATTTCTGTTGCCGCTATAACAACAAATACTAAAAAGAGAATAAAATAAATATTTAAAGGAGGCTCTCATACAACAAACGTGTTTTTTTCGGCATTTTTGCCTTGTGGTACGGAACCCTTCGTGTGCGAGTCCGACTCGCACTTGGCCAGTTTTTTACAACGCTTTAGCTTTTATCCGAGGAATAATTTTGAATTTTTGACTGACCGCTGAGTTTTTCCAAACAAGAACAGTCTTACAATTTTATTCCACAGGTAAACAAGGATATCTGACGTTGATAAAACCAGTCCCAGTTTATTTAAGTGGTAGTGGGCTGGCCATTTTTTTGTCGAAGGACCGATAACCTGCGGTGTTATTCTGTAAAAATCTTACCGTGAAAACTTAGGTGAAGTGAGCGTGGAGTGAGCTGTCAATAGTGTCAATTACTAGCAAAAACAAACTCACATCACCTAAGTTTTCACGGTGAGATTTTTACAGAATCGACTGGCAGTGGCAATACGAGTCCTAGAGTGGAGACCACGTGACGGCAAGCGTAGTGTGGGACGCCCCCCAGCTAGATGGACCGACGACCTTAAGAAGGTGGCTGGGACAGACTGAATCCAGAAGGCAGAGTACAGGGTATTATGGCTCAGTCTGGGAGAGGCCTATGTCCAGCAGTGCATTGCGACAGGTTGAGTTGATTGACTGATATTTCGTTAAAGAAATATTGTTCTGTATTATTAATATGTAGAGCAGTGGTGGCCAAGTGGTAACGGCCGCGACTTACGAGGTGTAGGTCGTAGGTTCGAACCCCGAGAGGCGCTTTACTTTGTGTAAATTATTTCATCACCACTGCTCTCAAAACGGTGAAGGAAAACATCGTGAGGAAACCGGCATGTCCTAGAATCAAAAATTCGAAGACATGTGACATCTGCCAACACGCACTGGGCCCGCGTGGTGGATTAGGGCCCACTCCCTCTCATCGAGAGGAGGCCTGTGTCCCAGCAGTGGAAACATAATAGGCTGATTATGTTATATATGTTATATGTATTATTATAATGTTGATGTTGTATGATTTACAGCTAGAATGAGAGCTCACCATCCATACGAATATAATGATAACGATGATGGACAAAACAGTGTCGATGAAGATCACCAATAACGATGACTCTGTGGTTTACGATTTTCAGTAAAACCATGTCTTTGAAAAAATGGACTTTTATTTCTGAGTGTCTAAAGTCAAGAGGCAAAAAGTTAAGATTCATAAATAATCATATCGGATTTTGATAATACAAAACTATCTTTAAGGTAAAATATGAAATTGGCGTTTGATATGGAAAAGCAAAACAAAAAAATAAAGTGAAATTATATATTTAATCAATCAAATTACGTACCATTACTCTTTCGCCATTTTATAATATTCAAATCAAAAATTCAAAATAACCACGAAAAGACTGTATGGAAAAAAGGGTAGAAAAACGGGACTTTTATTCCCTAGTGTGGCAACTCTACACAGAAAATAGGTAGGAATTGTGCCGGGCACGTATTGTGTCCGATTTCATTACCGGCTCTAACGAACTGAGATCCTAGAACAAACTGTGATTGATTTTACAATACGTCCACACAATAGATAGATGCAGAAGTTCGTCTGAATACAATGTGTGAAAACTTACGCACACATAGACAGGCTTCACCTACAGCGAGTGCAATCGCACTCGCGACCGGCATTCCTTTGAGGTCGACGTACGTACGCTTCTATGTGTGCTTGCAGCTGTTTTTGCTCGTTGTATGGAATGGACTTTCTGTACCAACATGTCTAGGTATTTTTTGATACGTGTCTGTTCACAATCAGCAGCACGAAATACCGATGTATCGTTTCATCTTTCATGCATTTTTATGAAGTTTCATACGGGTTTTTAAGTAATTAAATTTGTAGTACTTATGGTAAGTATAGTTTGTAGAGTTCATCAATGTTATTTGGGATGTTCGGTATTATTTTAAACAGTATACGACATTTTTGTCATTAGTCTGAATTAAAATTATTTTGAGTAGTTTTTTTTTTAAAGTCGGCGGCATCCTCATTGCGTTTTCCATTAAAAGAAATTCATTACTTTTACATAGCTAAAAAGTTCGTCGCTTCGAAAACGTAAATAACGCATTGCACATTGAGTACTTTTGAATTGTCAAAATGAATGACATTCTTCTTCTTATCAATAAGAAGAAGAATGACATTGGGATTGTGAGTGTATTAATATAATAATAATCATTTTATTATCAGGCAACTAAGGCCCATAGATAAAATACACAAAATAATCTTGTACAATAATAAACTAATACATATTAAAAACCTTAAAACTATGATTATACACGTAACGTTGTCGGCGTCGTGTTTCGCTGCGTGGTGTCGCGTAACCGTCCTCGGAAACGTCGATATACGACACATTTCGCCCAAATGTCCTCTTTCAGACAGGTCTGTAGATGTTGGGTTGGAACTCGTACCACAAATGACTTAAAGTGGATGTTGTGGCGCGATTCCAACCTTTCGACCCCAGAGTCCAGTTGGTCTTCACCTTCAAACACTGCACGACTTCTTCAAAATACCAATGTGATTCTCAAAAAGTATTTCATTTTGTCTAATACTATTTTTGACAGATTTCTTACAAAGGCGCTAAGAACACCTTGTGTTGAAGAGGATGTTTCTCAAGATGCAAAAACACTTACAGACTAGACTAAATCTTTTTTTAATTTTTATTTATTTTATTTTTCTCAAATTTTTTCAGATATAATTTCAACATTCGTTATTTATTTTTTTCTCTATTTTTATTCTTATCGTGTTTACACCTAGTTATATGTATGTGCATGATGTGGTCACCTGTAATTGAACGCGCTTACGTAAAAACCCTTTTTAATTTCTGTGATTTATATTGCTGTGTATCCTTTGTTGGAGATCCCAAATAAATAAACAAATCTTTCCCAAATAAATTACCTACACACCTACATTTTTACAAAAATATACTCCCAAAAGCCCAAGATGGCGCACGCAGAATCACGTGTTAATCACACTTACACACAACCTACCTAACACAAACGAAACATTTCACCGTTTGAAGGTAGCTAAAGCAAATAAATCTCGGTGACGTAACAATCCCGTAATAGTGGGCCGCGCGTCCCGCTAATTGAATTAGCGACCGTGATCCCGGGATCGCGGGATTGTCGGATTCACCCGCTGTCTATTTACCTGGCTTTGTACGAAGTGGTTGGTACTGGCCGGCTATTGTTTAGACGGAATTACGGAGGTCATTCTGATGGTGTTCAATTTTGAAATTGGAATGGAGTTTTTGATAATGACAGGCTTTTTTGTGATTCTTTGTTTATGGAAAGAAAACCAAAAGTTCCGGTCTTGGTTATGTCAGATAAAAATAATGGTCGAAAGTAGAACATAAATAATTGTTTAGCACGAAACAAAAGAAATAATGTAATTGTGTCGTGTCAATTGTGAAATTTAAGTCCAAACTAGGTAAGTGCCGTTGTTCGTTTTAGGAATTTCAGGAATTGGAATATGAAATTGATATGTCCAGTATCTCAGCTGGAGTGCGGAAGCAATGATTGTTTTGGTGTGTTTGTGTAATTGTTGTTGTAATTGTATCACTAACATAGTTGTAAGTTTATTTTATTGTTACTAACACTGTATGAGTCTCATAGTTACTTGTAATAAAGAATTTATTATTATTATTATTAAATAGTAATTAGTCGCCATTTCAGTAAGTATAGCCACTCTTATGATCTGAAGGTCAATTGTCGCAAATAAAAACGTTGAAAATCTAGTCGCAATCCCATTTCAGTGACACTCAAAGTCAAAAACATGTCAAGAATGTAGATAAATTAGATGTATTTTTGACAGATTGAGACAGAGAATAAAATGTGCCCGTTCGTAAAAAGACGGAAATTGCCCTTCAGATATCCGGAGTCGAAATGTCAAAAACAAGCGTCTATAAATACCGGCTCAAATTAACTACTTATAGGCGTGATACACACGGAGGGGAGTGAAAGTATCAGATATCGAGATAAAAGCGTTTCTATGTCTCCGACGAGATACTTTGAGGCTGTTAACACTTTGCGTCGGATAAAGCGAGATATTTATCATGTTTATAGCGAATGTATGGGCTTTATTATATATTTTTTGTGTTTTTTTCTGAGTATTTTATTTTTACTGAAAGGAACAGCAAATAGTAACATTATAAGAACTTACAAGTAATTTAACAAAAACCATTTTTAGTAAGTGTTTTTCGGGTATAACGCCGACGAAGGGACCACTCTAATTTCGTATAACGACGAAATCCGGAAGACGTTACAGGCAAAGGTAAAGAGATACAGACACAACACACTTTGACGACACACACACACGACACTTCGGCTCACACGGTTCGACCCTTTGTAACTGAACCATCGTACACGCTTACCTACCTTACTTAGCTAATATCTATAAACAAAAGGTCTTCATAGTTGCTGACCATCCGTGTGGATGTAAAAAAAGATAAAAAAGCTCTTTGTGTTTATGGTGGCCAAACCCAAGTTGTAATATCTGCATGGGATTTCTCGAAATAATTTACCAATGATTAATTAAAAACAGTCGCTACACCGGAACTCGGCATTAGGTACGTCCTAAGTCGCTGTAGCCACATGAATTTTGTACTAACATAATCAGCCTATAATGTTCCCACTGCTGGGACACAGGCCTCCTCTCGGAGAGAGGGAGTGGGCCGTAATCCACCACGCGGGCCCAGTGCGGGTTGGCAGATGTCACATGTCTTCGAATTTTTGGTTCTAGGACATGCCGGTTTCCTCACTATGTTTTCCTTCACCGTTTTGAGAGCAGTGGTGATGAAATAATTTACACAAAGTAAAGCGCCTGTCTGGGTTCGAACCTACGACCTACAACTCGTAAGTCGCGGCCGTTACCACTTGGCCACCACTGCTCTCAAGTATGCTTTAAATTCAAGTGACTTAGATGTAACGTCGCCATACCTACAACGAAGATCGTTATAGATGAAATCCACTGAAATATAAACCCACAACGCTGTACAGGTACACAAAATAGTTTAGAAAAAAGTGTAATCGCTAGGGATTTTATTAGCAGTACGTTCAGAAATTAGTCACAGTCTTACCAAGGGGTATCGTATTATCCAGTGACTGGGTTGTGAAGGTCAGATAGGCATTCGCTCCATGTAAAATACTGGTATTCAGCTGCATCCGGTTAGACTGGAAGCCGACCCCAACATAGCTGAGAAAAGGTTAGGCAGATGATGATGACGTGCAGAAATTAGTTGTATAATGAGCATTTTAATAAAGGTGAAATTTAGAAATAAGTACATACAATATTTATGTATAAATTATTAATTACTAGCTGCGCCCCGCGGATTCAACCGCATAAGTGTCGAATATTGGGATAAAAAGTAGCCTGTATGTTAATCCAGGGTGTCAGCTACTTCCATACAAAATTTTATCAAAATTGGTGCAGCCGTTTGTGCGTGAAGAAGTAACAAACAAATAAACACACACTCACAAACTTTCGCCTTTATAATATTAGTGTGATTTTCAGAAAGGGTACATACCTACACACGTTCTTTTATTTAATAAAGAGGAGAAGAGTATATAGGTAGGTATATTGCTTTTGTACAGTACGTTTCTGAGCATTGACAAAGTTTTCCCTTCAGCAGCGAGCCTTTTAATTGACATTGACATGGGTACAGTATCCGGACGTTAATATTAAGAATTTAGAAATGGACTGTCATCAGTGTCACCAGTAAAATGTTTCAACAATATCCCGAAGATATTATTAAGTATAAATAGATACTTTTATAGTGTAAAATAAACCTTTAATAAAAAAGTAAGTGATAAATATTGTTACTGATTTCCAAATATTGATTTACTGCATAGATTTTTTTATAAACATTTTATAAACACACCTATAATGATTGTTCGACTACACCACGGGTACGGATATCTATGAACTACACTGGATATTATTGATGCTAGATGCACAATAATTATAACTATATGTATATGCATTATAGAATGCTCCCAAAGGGGTATGACGAACTGGGTCTAAAGTTCACTCTTCCTCCATCGAAAAGGGAGGATCCTCCAACCAGACGGGTGTTGTGTATGGCAGGCAACTGCCCGAAGATTCATGTCGGGCCAGAGTTTACCGCGCACCTAGCATAGATACAAATCTATGCCAGGTGCGCGGTAAACTCTGCTTGCGAGATGCAGGATTTTTGCGTGACGTTAGTATGACGCGTTGTTTGCATGTGGGGCTGTAGGTACCGCTACACTCTCACTGCTGAGACACCGGCCACCTCTCCTTGTGGCCCGTAATCTACCACGCAGCCCCAGTGCGAGTTTGGTAGTTGTCACATGTCTTAGAATTTTTGGACATGTCAGTTTCCTCACGATGTTTTCCTTCATCGTTTTAATTATAACTTGTTTTCCTTAAAATATTTGTATGCCAGTCCATGGCGAGACATGTAGATTATAACCTTATTATTAAGACCATTATTGTACCACGTTTTAATGCAAATAAATAAATATTCTACTCTGTCACACAGGTATACTCGAGGAGTGAGTCTTTTTCTAAAACAGAATGTGCCCTTTTAACACGCGTGCTGTAGGTTTTCACAGGATTTGATATGTTTTATTTTATAGAGGCTCAGGGTCAAATTAAATTAGCTAGAGAAACTCCTCGGACGTGATATCTCATCACGATAAAACAAAAAAAATATATTTTCTCAGTTCATACTTCAAGTTACAACACCACTGTCAGTCGTTGACCCATTTTTTTTTTTTCCGGATGGGAAATCATCAAATCTCTCCCGCTCTGGGTGGAGCGGAAGGGAGTGTCAGACTCTTACTGACTAAAACCCACCCGTGTTCCTTCCTTAGCCCTTTAAGTTCGGACAATCCCGCTGAACCGGCAGGCAGTCGTTGACCCTTACAAAAAAATCATCGACGTCTGCGGGGTTTTGCCAGCTAATTTAATTTGATCCTGTATACCTTATACAGAGTAAACTATAGACTGCTGCGTGTCTTCTTTTTCATTTGCACAAGAAAAAGAGAAAAATATTAACGTCACTAGCAAAGAAAAGAGACAGAGTAAGAATATTTCTGTCCCTTACTGCGTGTCGGCTAAGCACATTCATGTGCACAAGAAGTTTGACTTTTAAGAAGGAATAATAAAATACTACACCGCGATTAAACGGAAAATAAGATCTTTTTCGTGCATAATTCAATAATAGTACATTTGCGCAACTGTGAAAATGGTAAGGTGCAGTGTAATAAGCTGTAAAAATTATAGTATGATGAAGATTGCCGGATTTTTTTGTACCTTTCGGTGACACGGATACCATGAGTCTATAGATTACTCTGTCTACGCTGTATACACTGGTATTGTAGACGTCAATATTAGAATTAGTAGCAAGTTATAAACGCAATAGGAGCGTGACAAAGACTTAATTATTGAACTAAGCCCAAGTTGGAGTCAGCTTCAACAAGTTACAACAGCACCGCTTGTGCCTGCACTTACTTGTTCAAAAGAGGAGACATTTGCATACTGTATAATAATGTCACCCTGAAGTAGTTCTTAGTGCGCTTCCGTCAACTTTTAATTGATAGCACATTGAGAAATTTACATGACTTTGTCTCAAGAAAAGCTAAGTTCCTCTTTCCGTGTCTTCAAGAGCTATTTTGTAAAATGAAAACCTTTTTTACAAAACAAAAACACAACCGACTTCCAAAACAACATTACAAAGTGAAAAATAACTTTAATTCCGGAAGTCGGTGTCTTTAGTTTTGTATTTTCGGTTTACCATCGACTTCCGATTTAGCTACGAGGGGCTCGTGTCTAAATGAATACTTATTAGTTTTAATTAATTATGTACTTTGTCAAGTCCTTTAGAACATTAACTTGAAAACTCACCAATAAACAGAATTTTCCGAATTTCACGCATAAAACCTATATTTAAATCTACTAGCACAATAAATCTTCTCAACGCGTCCAATAGAAATTTAAACCATCTTGAAATTTATTAGTCTTTCACTACAACAGCTCAATAAATAAAGCAATATCGTTTGAAAGCATTCCCCTGTTCCTAGTATTGTTAGAATGTTGACAAATGTCCTCCCAGCTTCACCACTGGCATAAGAACGATTCGATTCTCTGTTGAAAGTGGAATTTATTAACGTGAAGTAGTATGCTACTGTCCATCAAGTCTTTTGGTACACTGAAAGAAATACAGTAACTAAAAATGAAAAAACCATTTATCTAAACTGGTTTAAACAGTTCCATAATGAGCCTAACGTTCAAAACAGTACCTATTTTTTACTCATCCAAAAACAGTTAAAGCTGGAGGCAAAATGTTACCTTTATGACTTATGTTGCTAAAAGGTCATAAAATATCACCGCCCCCCTTCTACCTTCGGACATCCAGACGCACTGCAAGTTACCATCCCTGCCTAGTTGCTATTCCACCAATTCGCACTAAGCGTTTTCAAATGTCTATTATAATGCGCACAGCAAAAGAGTGGAACTCTTTACCTGCGTCTGTGTTTCCGAGCTCATACAACCCGAATCTCTTCAAAGTAAGAGTGAACAGGCTTCGTCTGGGTAAGCTCACTCCATCGTCGACTTTGTTTCTTGTCAACTCTGACCTAGACTAGAGTCAAGAGCAAACCCATTAAAAAAAAAACTCTTTTATTAATTTGGTGATATCGTTCAAACCATTGAAAACTTACATTACAGTAATGGTGGTTTTTCTTGTTGTTTTCGTCAGTAAATAGTATGTTCAATCATTAAAAGTTACTGTTTTGTTTTTTACCGTTTTACACATCTTTTCTTACTGTAGGTATAAAGTTAGTAAGTCTTAATGAAAACGCTTTAATGTGCTGTAGTAAGAATTTTTTTTTTCCAGTGTACCCACGTATTTTTTCAGTGTACCCACTTATTTTTAGGTGTGCGCGCTATGATGATGCGGGCTATGTTCGGAGTTTCTTTGATGGAAAAATCAGGAATAAAGTTATCCGGAAAAGAACCGGAGTAACCGACATAGCTTGCAGAGTAAGCAAACTAAAGTGGGCTGGCCATGTTATCGAAGGACCAATGGCAGGTGGAGCAGACAAGTCTTAGAGCGGAGACCATCGTATCGGCAAGCCTGGTGTGGGACGCCCCCCGATGGACCGTTGACCTTAAGAAGGTGACTGGGACGGACTGGATACGGAAAGCGAAGGACAGGGTGCTGTGGCGCAGCCTGGGAGAAGCCTATGTCCAGCAGTGGACTGCGATAGGCTGAGTTGATTCTAATCCAAGTGTTTTCTCGAAGGACCAACGTTGACCAAACAAAAACAATGACATACTATTGTAGTAGGTAGATCCTAAGCGTTCGATCCTCGTTGGGCAAACATATGTCCAACATTTGTTTAGGATCGTGGGATTAATTTGTATCAATGTTGGTTTTGGGAAGTTTTTAATTAAACCCGAGGGTGATTTATTTTTATTAAGTTTATAGTACGGATGGTTTATTTTGTTTGTCTTGATTGTGAACTAGGTACTTATAGCATAATCAGCCTATAATGTTCCCACTGCTGGGACACAGGCCTCCTCTTGGTGAGAGGGAGTGGGCCGTAATCCACCACGCTAGCTAGTGCGGGTTGGTAGATGTCACATGTCTTCGAATTTTTGGTTCTAGGACATGCCGGTTTCTTCACGATGTTTTCCTTCACCGTTTTGAGAGCAGTGGTGATGAAATAATTTACACAAAGTAAAGCGCCTTTCTGGGTTCGAACCTACGACCTGCAACACGTAAGTCGCGGCAGTTACCACTGGGCCACCACTGCTCTTCTAAAGGTAGATTATTTCAGGATTCTTTAGTTGAAAACGGAACATCATTGCGCCACTTATTTTTAAAAGTCACAGCACAATTCTGAGATATCGATATTTTGGCCTCGTTCATGACTTGATTTTAAATTTTTTTCTGTTTGTACTCGTATATATGTGTATAATATTGTGCGAGTCCTAAGTCCTTTTTGGTTTTGGTGAAATAAATAGAAAAGGTATTTACTTTTCTATCTATTTCACCAAAACCAAAAAGGCTTCGTAAGGTAGGACGCCCTCAGGTGGAGCGACGATCTACGCAGGATGGCTGGTAGCAGCTGGATAAGAGTTGCCGAAAATCGAGTTGAATGGCGTGCAATAGGAAGAAGCCCATGTACAGCAGTGGACTGCTCTAGGCTGGTGATGATGAAAAAGGCTTCATTTGAGAGATCATCCGTTTTTATGTTTTTAGCATCATTTATTAAAAATTACAAAATTAAATCCTAACTCAATTAAAACTATACAGAAACTACAAAATCATTTATTTAATAATTTTACAGGCTAGTTTTAGCGAATTATTTTAGAAATATTATAAGTAGGTACTACAATTCTTGCAAATAAATTTCATTAAATTTTTTAGTGTATCTACTTGTTTAGCTATACGAAAATAATTATTCAATAGAGCAAAAACAGCTTTTACAACGACGACCATTAAAACTTTAAGTAAAAATAACAGCATGGTGCAAAAGGTCCTTTCGCTAATCCCAAAACACGGTATCCGACCTTAAATTAAACAAATATTGCGACGATCATAACAAAGATTATGTGGCTACGAACTTCCCGTGAAAACTAACACTATGAAAATTTTAATAAGCTTTCAAGTTTGTTTTTTGTTTTTTAAAAAAAAAAACGTTGCCCCACACTAGGATTTTCTCCTGTATTGTGGGTGCGTTTACAAACATTTAAATTCACGTACACAAACAGCCAGACCCGGAACAACTACTTGTAGGTCATACAAATATTTGTTCCGTGCGGGAATCGAACCCGCGACAGGCAGCGCAGCAGTCAATCGCTTAACCACTGCGCCAACCGTGCTGTCAAACTTGAAAGCTTATTGAAATTATTGTACTTAAGTACAGACGCCAGCACATCAAGCTACCGGAAACTGTCAAATTTTCCCAATCAACTTCGAACCTAATGCTTTAGCGATAAAGTTGAAAATCTATTAAAGAAATTTGACAGATTGTAGAAGCTTGATGTGCTGGCATCTGTACATACATTTTATAATTAGTGCAGGATAAAATAACCGCCTTGCCTTTGGAAGTAGTACTCGCCTCGCTTCGCTCTCTCGGCTCGCACAGTTCTAACATAACCTAACCCATTTGGTCGGGGTGGCTTAGTTACTGCGACCAATTCGGTTCGCGTGTGATTGGTTACAGAATTCCAACCTAAACTACAATTGTATATCATTCAGGCCGTTAGTTGAAAGGCCGCCGTTTAGTTAAAAGCCTAGGTGGTTAATTAAACGGCTAATTAAACCTGTTGGCTGCGACATAATATATACAGGGTTTAGACTTCCCGCAGTGGACCATTGGCGGTCTAGTGGTGAGGGGGGGAGGAGGGTAAGGGGTTTCGTGAGTTCGAACCCAGGCAGGTGCTTTACTTTGTGTAAAAAAATTCCCCACCACTGCTCTCAAAACGGTGAAGGAAAACATCGTGAGGAAAGCGGCATGTCCTAGAACCAAAAATTCGAAAAGACAGGTGACAGCTACCAACCCGCACTGGGCCCGCGTGGTGGATTACAGCTCATTCCCTATCACAGAGAGGAATCCTGATTACTTAGTCTGATTACAGCCATACAGGTTACACAGATTGCTACTGATCCTTATAATCTACAGGGTTTCTTGGGTAAATATTGTTGCTGCTAAAATTTTATTTAAAAAAAATTGCTGTGTTCTGTGTTTTTGCTATCACCAAAGCCATTCATAAAACTAATTATTCCGTGCGCGAATCAAAAATTAAATGCTCACTGAATGTAAACTCTGAAACATTTTGTATTTATTCATTACATGGTTGACTGCTTCGTTGGTACAGTAGTCACATGCGCTACTGCCCAACTAGCAAAAACGTCGTATAATTCCAGTCTTATAAGACTTCATGTTATGTAACAGTTATAAAGTGGTATGCAGCTAACTATTATGATATATAGACGTTTATCTTGCGACGGTTCAGTCGCGTGACTGTAATGTCTTAATATAAAGTTGAGTAAACGTTGTCAGGACTAACTTATACGACGTCGTACAAAGGTGTCGGTGCATATGATGAGTAAACGTTTTCAGGACTAACTTATATGACGTCATATAACGGTGTGAGTGCATATGTTGAGTAAACGTTTTCAAGACTAACTTATATAACGTCTTATAATTGTGTGAGTTCGTATCTCGAGTAAACGTTTTCAAGACTAACTTATATGACGTCATTTAATGGTGTGAGTGCATATATTGAGTAAACGTTTTCAGGATTAACTTATACGACGTCGGATAATGATGCCAGTCATGACGTTTATTGGACACTGTATTGGTCGTTAAAACGTTTCGGTTAAATAAAAGGTTTTTGTAAAACAAACGTCGTCGTGTGCGAATCTTAACATAACTTTTATATAATTAAAACGCCGCTTAAACGTTTGTGAATGACCTTTATATAACAAAACTATTTAATAAATGAATCTGGGCTAAACGTACTATTTGATTAGATAGCCATCGATACGAAAAGGAGATGAATATATTATAAAGGGCCGCGTTAGATCTCTGTTCAAGATAAGCAATGTTTATTAGATTTTATGTAAGTAATGATTAGGGAACCCTAAAGTCGGCTGAACATGGCTGCGGCGTCATGGTTTCAAGGAAAAGTCTACGCGACCTTTTTGTTATATTAGTGTAATGAAGAGGTCGCTATATAACGTAAACAAGATGGTTGGAGCTTTACTATGAAAACATTTTTTGGATAATTAACTAAAACCATTGAAATCCAAAGAAATAGGGGAGGGCGTTATAAACTTCACATAAACACATATATACATTGTCATAAAACTAAACTTCCCTGAAAGATTAACCCCTATTATTATATCAAACTCGCTTAAATAATGTACAGTGTAGATATTTTGTAATCAAGAAAATTAACTTCATTTACATTTTTCTGTTATTTTTTATACACACAATATTTAACACGAGAATCAATTGTATCTGTGAGTCGTATTGTTGGATACTAGTACAACGTTTCAGTCATTTGAAAACGACATTATAACTGCTATGTGACATAAGCGGTCACATAAGGGTCTCATCACAACCAGTATTTTACCGAAAAGTCGGTCTTTGTACTTTTACTTAACTTGTATATAACATTCAACGGTCATTGACTGACTTCTACATAACTACTAAACGATAATATTGTCCTGTAATTTGGGCCTAATTCGCGTTTTATAAACGTTATTATTTACGTTTATGCGACCAATCTTCAAAAACTAATTGAAAATGTAAAACGTCAACTTAACTATTATAAAACATTAATTTGTTAGTTGGGTGCTGACCTTGAGGTCCTGGACTCGATTCCCTTGCCGGGCCAATTTTTATTGGATTTCGACAGCCTGGAGTCTGAATTTGTGCCCGGTTGAGGACAACAGCCTCACCCTCTATTTATTTATTTTTTATTAATTTAATTTATTTCTTCGAGAATTGGGCTATCAAATGCAAAAAGAATTTTTCAAATCCAACTGGTAGTTCCAGAGATTACCCCCTACATACAAACAAAAAAAAATTACCTGTTTATAATATTAGTATAGATGTACACACTGCAAAATACATAGGGATACGACATAATTATAATTTAAGTACAAATGTCCAAAGGTATGAAGGGCGACCTTGTAAAGGCCGCAGGAACCCGTTGGATGCGAGAAGCACAGAACCAGTCGAAGTGGAGGTGCTTGGGGGAGGCCTATGTCCAGCAGTGGACGTCTTTCGGCTGAAATGATGAAGATGAAGTACCCTTTGTACTTCATCTACCTACTACTTATTTGTTAAGAAATTTCTTCCAGCAGACCTGCGAAAGGAGAAGTGAAAAAGAACTTACAATAGTGTGTGAGAACAAGAAGAGAAAAATATGCTTATGTGAAGCTAAAATTAACACACATTTATAATGCAAAAAATTTACACATACTTCTTCAGTTTGAAGTGGCGCAACAAACTCCACATCAAAGTAAAATATTAGGTAAGCTTGAATAGCACCCTTGATTAATATGTGCCGATATACCTACATGCGTATACACATACATACCTTCATGCGTACGATGTGTAGATTATATGTATACGTGTATAGGTACGCATTCGAGGGACGATAACGAGCAGACATTAGCCGTGTGCTTGACATGGTAATGCGCAATCAGGCTAGATCAGCGATAGGTACAAGCGGATATCCTTGTCCGCGTCAATGCGGCCATGAAACGGGGGTGGGGACTCCCCTGGGAGTGTAGATGAAAATCTAAATTGTACGATATTTAAACGTGCAGCTAAATTGTGGTTTATCAGCGTTGATGTCGATATTGCTAGCCACGAAACATAAGGGAAGGTCAATAGATGAATTTTATCAGGCTGCTATGATTAAATCGATCTCAGCTTTCGAAGGCATCGATCGACGTCATTATCGTCATCATTTCAGTCGAAAGACGTCCGCTGCCGGACATAGGCCTCCCCCAAGTATTTCCATTTCGACCGGTTCTATGCTTCCCGCATCATGCGGGTTCCTGCGGCCTTCACAAGGTCAATCAAACTCTGTGGAACTAAATTGTAGATCACTTATTCGATAATGTGGAATGATCAATCCATGTAGTCTGTGGCAAAATGTCTACCGATCAATGGGAAAATAATTCAATAGAACCAAAAGACTAAAAACTCAAGATCAGAATTCCAATTGCGTGAGTTCTAAAGCACAATCATTATCAGTATTAGGTATTATTAATAAATTTCTGATTTTAATTGATATCAATTTGTGATTTAAATATGTTTTGCGATCATTAAATTGAATTAAATATAATTAAATTTTTCAATTTAGTTTTATTTATTTAATTATAATAATATTATTGTGACATGTATTTTATTCCTTGGTTACTAACATAATTTTTAAGTGTACTTACTAATATAAATATGGATTTCTGTGTCTGACTTAAATAAAAATTATTATAAAACATTCTACAGTTAATGAACAAAAATATACAACAAATTGATGACCCATAGGCCACAGTCTTCGCGGCCCGTCTTCCTCTGTCAATCACTCGGACTGGCGCAGTAATCCGGTTATCTGTCGTACAAGATTGACATACCATCTACACGTGTCTGCCGTTATCTCTGCACAAATTAGCATCGTTAACTATGCCATCTCCCCCTGGCTGTTTTACGACCAATCCTGGATTATTTCTTTGCGGATTCACAGTACAGTTGAATTAACTGTTCGGTATACCGGCAGCTACTTGCCTATGTTGAGTTTTTGCGAACATAAGCAACAAACTGAGCGTCAATTGCTTTTTCTGTTTGCCGAGCAATGTAATAAATCGTTTAGTAAGTGGCCGTTGGGTACTGGATAGTACAGTAGAACAAGATTTATTTGATAAACAGGCAGCTAACATGCGAGGACTTCGAATGTTGTGAGTGTGCTGAGTAGTCAATTATTTTACATCACTCTTTCAAGTATGCCCTAAAATTAAATACTTTTTAACTACATAAACAATAAAAAAAGAAAAGTCATAATTATATTCAAACTAGGCTGAGAAACCGAACTTTTTGAACGTCAAAATTACATAAGACAGTCCCTCAAAACGCCCCTTCACAACTTCCTTTAATATTGGCTGTGTAGTAAAAAGAAGAATATTTTTGCCTGTAAACTGACTTCTGTGTGCGACTCTCATCTGAGTGGAAAACAACTTTACCACAAAATATATCCTATGGCACTTGTCAATACCCTAAATAAATGTAGCTTCCTATCAGTAAAAGAATTTTTGTAATGAGTTCAGTACTTCCAGAGATTGCCTATTACAAAAAAACAAACATTTTAATCAGTTTATATTTTTACTAGCGAGACGCCCTTGTATCGCACGGTTTTTACAACTTGAGAAAACATTCAGATTTCTTTATTATTTCTAAGTTTATTGGCAAAACATTCACATTTTTTTTTTGTTAGCCAATACTGTCCCACTGTTGGGCAAAAGCCTCCCCCAAATCCTTCCAGGAACTCTTTTCCAGCGCCACCTCGAACCAGCCCTCTCGATACGCGTCCAAATCGTCTTATATTATGTTAGTTTATTAATTATACTAATGATTATACCCATAATCCTTTCGGAATAAATTCTCTAAACCATGGTGAAAACTGCATCAAAATCCATAACGAGATTTAGAAGAACAAGACGTTCACACAGAGAGACACGAAAAACGACTTTCATTTATACTATATATAGAGGTTTAGGTAGCTGGTTCGACTGTACTTCATTTAGAAAAAACCAGAATACGCTAACCTCAGTTTTACATTCAATTGTTTTGTTTCCAGGGGTCGGGTAACAATGGTTGTGTTCGTTATTGGTATTAATGAAGTTATAGAGCCAAAGGTCAGTCGCTTTATCGTCTTGACATTTTCTTGATTAGATAATCATGAAGATGTTTATGCTTGCTACTTAATTCATTGGGTTTGTGTCTTTCTTTTATGGAGATGGTTTTCGTTTTTGTGGTGTTTGGATTATTAAAATGTTATGTCTGAGACTCTGTTTGTTTTATGATGATTGAACTGACATGGTGATAATCAATGCTGATGTAGCGGTATCTACAACGCCACATGCGAACAACGCGTCCTACTGACGTCACGCAAAATCCTGCATCGCGCAAGCAGAGTTTACCGCGCAACTAGCATAGATACAACGGCCCGACATGAATCATCGGGCAGTTGCCCGCCAGACACAACACCCGTCTGGTCGGAGGATCCTCCCTTTTCTATAGAGTATGAGTGAGCTTTACACCCTATTCCTCATACCTCTATACTTATGTAAGCAGTATACCATAATACTAATTGGACTTGGATTGAGATTTTCAGAGCAGTGGTTATGAAATACAAACAATAAAACTGTTGCAACTGAAATGGCAGTGGGCTGGCCATGTCTGCCAAAGGACCGATGGCCGGTGGAGCAGATGAGTCCTAGAGTGGAGACCGCGTATAGGCAAGCGTAGTGTGGGACTCTCCCCCAAGCTAGATGGATCGACGTCCTTATGAAGGTGGCTGGGATTGATTGGAAGCGGAACGCGGAGGACAGGATGTTGTGGCGCAGCCTGGTATAGGCCATGTTCAGCAGTGGACTGCGATATAATGGTGAGGTACATGTCTGGGTTTGAACCCACAACGCGTAAGTCGAGATCGTTACCAATGCTACTACTAGTCTCTTAGCATCATCGTCATCACCTGCCCATTCTTTTCCCAACTATGTTGGGGTCAGCTTCCAGTCTAACCGGATGCAGCTGAATACCAGTATTTTACATCGAGTGTCTGCCTATCTGACCTCCACAACCCAGTTAATGGATAATACGATACCCCTTGGCAAGTCTAGTTGTCAGACTTTCGGGCTTCTGACGACCCGTAACTACTGTCGAAGATCCACGAATGACCGAGGGACGGAGGGGTCTTGGTGTGTAATAAAGATCATATCCATGGACCAAATCTATTTATCTATACCTTAGCATATTTCTGTTATTTACCTAAATATTATCTTAATTACCACAAAACCGTGTTTTTCAGCCGTTTAGGCTAAACAACTGATCAACAGGAGATTAATAATAATAATAAATCGTTTATTTCCAGTAGGCACAAAAAAAAACATACAATATTAAAAAGAAAGACCATCAGCATATCAGCAATGGTTCAAGTACTGGCAATCGAACCTCTGCGCGAATGCCCTCAGGATGCCGCTGGAGCTAGCCCGAACCCTGCGCACCAGGGATGTGCATCGTTTTCGCATAGTAGAATAAAAACAGTCTACTTGCGACTCGGCGAACATACCTGATGCGCTACTGAATCGGGGCAGCCCCATCAGCATTGTTATATTGCACACGCAAGGCGTTGTTGTACTGTCTGCGCGTATATGAGACCCACAGGCTGCTCGTGTAGAAAGAAGTACAATATGCTCTGAACAATGTTGTTTTCACTTTAGTGGTACATCGAGCAAACCTGCGGGCCACCATATTCACCCTTACAGACAACGCCCTGCGTTCTCGCTCTATGTCTGCATCATCTTTCAGATCAGAGGACATCTTATGTCCAAGATATTTTAAATGTATGGAGTTTGACGTTAGACTGACAGTAGATACGCATTGAACAAGCATCCTAAGTTTTTGTGGTAAGGCCCATTAAATTTACCCCCGAACTCAAAATATTCACTCCCCACCATATATTTATTTTCACCTATATATAAAAGTGTGCGATATAAATAATCAATACCACACCGTTATTTCATGCGACCCCTATATCCCCGGTGTCCCCTGTGAGCTGTGTATCCCGTGCTTCCCCTCAGACATGTCAAAAGATACTGTCAACTGGTGAGTTATACCCTCCTTTTCTGAGTGCGCGCTCACACTTGAGCAGTTAGTAGGCCTTTTTATTGAAAATATACTGATTTTTTCATATATATTTATTATTTCTTAATTATATATGTTTAAAAGGACTGTATCACTAAAATATATAATACTAGCATCCACCCGCGGCTTCGCCTGCGAAGTATGTCGGTAAAAACTATCCTATGTCCTTCCCCATTTTCCCCCGTTTTTTGGCAAATTTGGCAATTTTGCCAGAAAAATAGATCTCTCTGCCAAATTTTATTGAAATCCGTTCAGTGGTTTAGGCCTGAAAAGGTAACATACAGACAGACAGACAGAATTACTTTCGAATTTATAATATTAGTATGGATTATGTACAAATATGTCAAAGGAAAAAAAAAGGGAAGAGCTCATTGGGCATAAAAATTCGTCCGCATCGATGTTATTGGGAAAAGTGCCCAAAAGATTCGTTGCCACGTTGGATGGCAGTGCTGATTCTTTGACCTAAAAAGCACACTACAAAGTGAAAAATAACTATAATTTCGGTAGTCGGTGTCGTTGGTTCCGCATTTCCGAAATTAAAGTTATTTTTCACTTTGTAGTGTTTTTTTTTTAAGTCGGTTGTTTTTTTTTTTAAGTTGTTGTTTTTCACTTTTTAGTTGTACCTACCCCACACAAATTCAATTAACACTACTTGCTATGTAAATATCAGTTAAAACATCATCAACATAAACTAAGTGAAAAAAATCGTATTATTGAAGCTAACTCAAAAACTACCCAGCAAAGGTAATCAAAATTTATATAGGACCACCCCTGAGGCATACCTTATCCATTAAAAACAATACATAGACATACAATTGCAACCAAGCGGTGCCAAGCTAAGGTGCATTGAAGAATTGAAGACACCGACTAGAAGAATCATCAAAATTCGCACAAAAATGCCGGACATGCAGTACATTTATGCACATAACTTCGTGCATAAGAATAATTACCTAATGTATTTTGTTGCTATTCCAGTGCCCTTAATTACACTGGCATGCCCAGCAACGCTGTTTAACGGTAGAAATAGGTATGGTTGTAGATATTTCCAAGGAACTCAACTACAACTTACCTCAGTCAAACGTATTCTAGGAACCAGGTTGCAGTCTTCAGGTATACCACGACATGCGATATTTATGTACCTCCTAGCAACTCCCCGCAGTTTCACCTGCATAAGTGTCGATCCCGTGGGAATATCGGGATAAAAACTATTGTGTCCATTCCCGGGACTCAAACTATCTCTATACCAAATTTCATCTGAATATGTTCAGCGGTTTATGCGTGAAGAGGTAACAGACAGACAGACACACTTTCGCATATAATATGGATAGCTCGTACTGACAGAAGAAGATGGAGGAATTCTGATATCTATAATTTTATTTTATGTTAGGTATTAGCGTAGGTACGTGCGTATCTCGCAGCAGGTGGCGTTCTGTAGTTTCTACCTACTGTCTACCCCTTGGGAAGAAAGCGTGAGTTTATGTATGTATGTAATCTGCATTCGCGATTTATTTGCCAAAAATGTAAACAAATATGAGTTTATGGAAAAATTACTTTAAATCCTACACAATAAGGTTCAGTTTAGGCTACAACTTCAAACATTTTTATAACTTTTTCAATAGTTAGCACTATTGAAAAAGTTATATCATCTCACGCTGAAATCAACTTAACTACCAATAAAATAAAGTTGATATTTGTTTAACTTGAAATAATATTAATTTGAAACATAAGTTTCAAATAGACGTCTTTACGTACTTGCGTTTCTGCAGAGATACCATGTCTCACGCGTGTCTTATGCCTGTCTCCGTCAAGTTTCGTGTGTGTCATGTCATGGCTTCTCTATTGTCAATACCATACATTATAATATCCCCTCCAATATTGTGCTAGCATACTCACACAAACACTATATACGAAGTGAGAGCATCACATTGTTCTATTGCTACGGCGTAGCCAACGTGATGACGTCACGGCTACGTCAGTAGCACTCTCGTAGCAGATAACTGGACCGCTACGCGTTGAATCAATTTCCAAGGAAATTGGAACATTGTTTTGCAACTGACTTAGAAGTTTCTGTTTATTTGAATAATTACGGCTGTATGTTTTATATTTTTTTCTTACCCGTGTTTTAAATGTTATTCTACGTATCTTGATATACCTGTAGATTTTTTTTAATGAATAACATAGCATATGCATAATCAGCTTAAAATGTTCCCACTGCTGCGACACAGGCCTCCTCTCTGTGAGATGGAACGGGCCGTAATCTACCACGCGGGCACAGTGCAGTTTGGTTGATGACACATATCTTCTAATTTTTTATTCTAGGACATGCCGGTTCTCTCACGATGTTTTTCTTTACCGTTTTTGGAGGAGTAGTGATGAAGTAATTCACACAAAGTAATATTAAGTAAGTATTCAGTCCGATTTGATAAATTATTTTTGTATTTGATAGCCCAATTCTTGAGGAAGGCTATAGGCTATTTAACATCACGCTATAACCCTAAGGAGCCGAGCAAAAAGGTAAAACGTCAGAAAGAACGCTATTCGAAAACGAAGACATAGCGCGGGCAGGTTAAGAGATGGGACAGTTCGATTGGTCGGGGGATCAAGAGATTTCACGCGGACGACGTCGGGGGCAGAAGCTATATAGTCAATGATAAAAAAAAAACTTTTTTTTTTTTTGGTTGGCCTTTTCTGTCCCACTGCTGGGCAAAGGCCTCCCCCATTTCCTTCCACATTTCCTTATACTGAGCCTTCTCCGTCCAGTCGGTTAGGAACGAGTCTAAATCGTCACGCCAGCGTTTCTTAGGCCTGCCTCGGTGGCGACGCCCGTCTTCAGGCACCCACTCTGTGACGACTTTGGCCCATCTATCTGGATGCATCCTATAAGTGTGACCCGCCCAGTCCCACTTCAGCCTCGCAGACTTGCCGCCAACATCGGCGATACCTGTCTTGGAGCGTATTGTGGTGTTGCGAATTTGGTCGGTGAGTTTAATCTTTAAGATACTACGCTCCATCGCTCTTTGGCAAACCTTGAGTTTGGACTTCTGAGCCTCTGTCAAAGACCAAGTCTTTCTATTTATTTCTTCTTATTTTATTTATTTCAGGCGTCGCAGGCCCATATATTAACCTTATATTAACCTTAACCTATACATACATATATTTATTATAAAATAGTACTTCACTAGCTAACTCTAGAGGAGTCCCATCCCATTAAAGTAAAATAAGCAGGTGTAAACCTACCATACCGCCACAACTCATCGTTATTTACCTAACAAATCTGCAGGCTTCCTATCAGGCCACGTTCAGTCCATTAATTTCGTCAACGTCAGGTACAAGATCCATCGAAAAACAACTCGGTACCACATCATATTTTTACCTAAACATGAAGATTAATAGTTAATCTTCCCAAGTCTGTACAAACATCGGCGTACCGTTTTTCCTTCAAAATCCAAATTCTTTCGAACAAATAAATCAGAGGCAGGTGTCGTTGACATTTCGTGCCTCTCTTTCACTTTAACGCCGTCTCGCTCTAGCATTTAATTAGAATGTTCGTGCCTTTAAAATAGGCTGCAATTAATTCCGGAATATTGAAAGCCGAATATATTTAATAGGTTCTATGGAAAAATACTTTATTAAGGCTTAGTCTTGGCGCGTGGGAAGGCACTTAACATTATGAGTTTGTTTTTTATCTACGTCTTTAAATAAATTGGCTTCTTCCATGAACTTTATGTAAGATCTTTTCTTTTTGACATGATTTATTTGATTAGGATAAATTCGGAATACATTTCTGTTTCATAAAAGTTGCTTCTTTTTTCTGTTAATGAGAGACTTAACTGACTTATTATTTAAAGATACTGTTGACAGATTACTTATGTTCATAAAATAAGACATCACATTAAAAATGTCAAAAAAATAAAACAATCTAGCATATGGGTGTCCGGTAATTAATGTATAACCACTTAAGGGGTCATTGTACTTATCATTATGAACAACTATTACTATGGGACCAAACCAGAAATCGCGAAAAAAAATCAGCTGTTCCCTACATTTATGTTCGCATAACTCGTCAAAATGTAGGAAACAGCTGATTCTTTTTTTCGCGATTTTATCCATTAATTACCGGACACCCTGCATATATATATCTATGTATCTATTATAGTATATATATTATTTTGCACCAATGACAACACCATTTTTTATATCCACGCAATCATTGTCCGTTCCAAGGTTGCCTGGAAGAGATCGCAGAAAGCGATAAGGCCGCCCATTGTGTTTTGTGGCAATAATCATTTTATTTGTTATGTATTTTCTGGTGTACAATAAAAATATATAAATAAAACAAAGTCGGGTTAGTTACACCATTTATAACTCAAGCAAGAACAGCTGGACCGATTTGTATGATCTTTGATTTAGCAGAACTAATTCACGAAAAAAATCTGAAGCGGTACGAAGTTCGCCAGGTCAGCTAGTAAATAAATAAACAAAACATAGCAAAACCGACTCCAAAGTGAAGAAATATTGTTAGTTTCGGACGGTAGTTAGGCCCTTTGTACACACACGTTTTTCTACGGTTTATTCGCCGTGTGTAGGCACGGTCGTCAGTGTTGTATGGATCACTATGGAAGCTTCTTGACGGACACGTTTTTTCTACGTCGCGATTTATACGCTGTACCGTAGGGAAACCGTGTCGTATATAAAAAAAAAGAAAAAAATAATAATAAATAAAGGGCCTAAGGCTTCATTTTTTTAAATGAAATAACTTGTGTATTAAATTAAATTCTTTTTTAGAGTCGTTTAAAATCATAGGTATAGACTTTCTTTAAAGTAATTCCAAGTCTATAATGCAATAATTAATGCACAAGGCGACACGCTACATATTTACAAAAGGAATACCCACATTATCGATGACAAAGGCGCAATCGATTCAACCCTAACTCGATACAAATAGTGAGGGAGGGTTAAAAATACTGTTGACTGTCCACCAGTAGTGTTTGACCAGAGGGCCCAGCGCTTGTAAACGTAATGTATAGCTACTACAACCTGTCAAATTTCTTTAATAGATTATCAACTTTATCGCTAAAACATAAGGTTCAAAGTTGATTGGGAAATTTTGACAGTTCCGGGTAGCTTGATGTCCTGGCGTCTGTACATTCGAACGATAAAAAAAAACTCGATTAGCACATAATTTGCCGTGGCTGGGTATCGAAACGTCGCGTCGCCGCGTCTACCGTATACTGTTGTAAACTAACACTATTTTAATTCAAACAAGGTTAAGAACCACCAGAACTAGAATACCTATTGATTTATCAGAACTCTACAAAATTAAACTTATTTTGTAATTGGAATTAAAGGGTGTTTTTTTTATAACTCTGAAAGCGGGGTAATGTATGCGGAGATAATATTAAACGCGCAATACAAATAATGACAAAGGTTTATTGCTAATTATTAAATGATTCTAAAATTACAAATACAAATTGCAATGATCCTAATCGAAATCCCTAATAGCGTCGTATATTATAAGTCGATCGTGCGGTTTCGCTAACGAAGTCAACACAATCAACGTAATAATACACGCTGCTGAGCCAGTATCCGATAAGATGCGGGGGCGGGGAGGTGACCGACCTAAGTGGATGCAGAGTAGCGCACCCGAACAGTACCGAACGCTGTCTGCCTGAGCAATTTTTTTTTTTGACATGACCACTCGCAGATGCAACTCTAGAAGGTTGCCTCTGGACTATCCTATGGTGGCCAAAAATTACTTTAAGGCCCCCAGCCAGGGCTTACAAACTAGGATTTTAGTTATATGAATCGACACTAAGGGCACCCCCTGTGGGGTTCGGGCCTCGGCTTAGTGCGTCATTGGGGGGAGGGCAGTAATGGTCAGGCTGGGTCTGGTTATTATTATTTGGGGAATTTAAAGCTACTTGCTCAGCTACGCGGGCTGGCTCGTCGAGCAAGGGTCGGGCTGTAAAAGATTTTTGTCTGCCTGAGCTAGCTGGGGCTCTGGCTTTTATGGGCGCCGAGGGACACGGCGGCGTCTGCGGCGGGGCGGGGAGGACGCGCACGCTCGCTCAACCCGCGCCGGAGTTTCATCGATGCGCCGCTGTTGTCGTTGTGTTACAACTCTAAATTGAAACAAAATACAGAAAAAGTTTTTTTAATATCCCACATGCCCGAAATCGTATTCAAACATTATTGCCATGAAAATGATATGTTTCTATGTCAAGTTTCACAAAACAAAATAAGTTTAATTTTTGTGGAGTTCTGTGTTATATAAATATTTTCATTCTGAACCTTGTCTTAATCCAAATAGTCTTAGTTTACAAAAAAACACCCGATAGTTGATAACTTACTAGATACCTGCAATACCATAAATATTGCCGATGCAGTATCAATTTTATAGGCTGTTTATCATAATATCATGCCGGAGTCCGGCGTCAAGCAGCCTGCTGTGTTTCGTCGATGCGTGGGATTTCCAGTGCCTTAGGCATCTTCTGGGCACGCTCGTTCCACCATAGACCTCATCCATCGCTTTCCATCAGGCGTGATCGAGGTCAAGAGCGGGCCATTCAGCAATAAAACTGTATAGATCAGCGAAATAGCTGAAGTTAAATTGAAAATGGCGGCCTTTAATTCATTCTACCCTATCGGTTAATAATAAAACATTAAACAGTCTGAGAGCTATTCCATGTTGTTCCCGTTGAAAGTCCGAGAAGGATAATAAATTGATTGACGTCCCCCGTTTTAATAACATTATGGAGACTTTAGATACCATTTTATTGCAAGTTAGTTTAGTCCTGAAGATCAATTTTCGTAATTTAAAACGTTCAAAATGTAGTTTCAGTCTCATCTCATTTTTGACAGATTGAGACTGAAATCAGACTGAACTTTCTTAAAATTACGAGAATTGTACCGCAGGTTTCAGTTATACTGCAAGAGAAGGAAAATTTAGAAGATTGTGCCAATAGCCACCTCATTTGCATTGGCTCATTTTGACAAAAGGTGCAATTTCCGTACCTTCATTCTAATTTCAAACTCCATAATCAGCCTATAATGTTCCCACTGCTGGGACACAGGCCTCCTCTCGGTGAGAGGGAGTGGGCCGTAATCCACCACGCGCGCCCAGTGCGGGTTGGTAGATGTCACATGTCTTCGAATTTTTTGGTTCTAGGACATGCCGGTTTCCTCGCGATGTTTTCCTTCACCGTTTTTGGAGGAGTAGTGATGAAGTAATTCACACAAAGTAATATTAAGTAAGTATTCAGTCCGATTTGATAAATTATTTTTGTATTTGATAGCCCAATTCTTGAGGAAGGCTATAGGCTATTTAACATCACGCTATAACCCTAAGGAGCCGAGCAAAAAGGTAAAACGTCAGAAAGAACGCTATTCGAAAACGAAGACATAGCGCGGGCAGGTTAAGAGATGGAGAGCAGTGGTGATGAAATAATTTACACAAAGTAAAGCGCCTGTCTGGGTTCGAACCTACGACCTACAACTCATAAGTCGCGGCCGTTACCACTTGGCCACCACTGCTCTCAAACTCAATCTGTCAAAACCCTTTTACCTACATTTTTGACATTGATTGTCGTTGCTCAGATTGCGACTTGGATTTGAACATTTTTAAATTACGAGAATTTACCTTCAGATTGCGATTTTGACGTTATAGAGGTATGAGGAACAGGGCGTAAAGTTCACTCATCCTCCATAGAAAAGGGAGGATCCTCCGACCAGACGGGTGTTGTGTCTGGCGGGCAACTGCCCGATGATTCATGTCGGACCATTGTACCTATACAGTGTGAGTCTTCATAATGTGCACATATTGAAATGAGGGAAACTAAGCTTAATTTTATCAACGGAAAAAATATTTAAAAAAATCTAAAAAAAAAAAAAAACTGCTGTGACCCCTGTGTAAACAATCGCCCCTTAATTGAGAATTACGGTTTTTTTTAACAAAATTCTAATATTTTTTCATAAATTTTTACAATAATTGTAAAATTACTCAATAAAAGCCCCGATTACCTACCATTTTTTATTACTTTAAATTATTCTCCATCGTATCAGATTTCTAAACGTAAAAATACCATGTTTATAACTCAATCACAAAATTTCCTATCAACTGTTAAAAAAAGGCCTTGCAATCATCATACTTTAGCAGGTAAAGATCCTTTTAAATATTTTATTATTTTTTCAAATATTTTTTCCGTCGATAAAATTAAGCTGTTTCCCTCATTTCGATATGTGCACATTATGAAGACTCACAATGTATATTATTGTGTTGCGTGGTAAACTCTGCTTGCAAGATGCAGGATTTTGCGTGACATTTATATGACGCGTTGTTCGCATGTGGCGTTGTAGATAACGTCATCAGTCGATATAAAATCACCTCAAGCGTAATCGATGATTAATCTAACGAAGTAATCTGACTGCCATGCACCACACTGGATCATCATCATCATTTCAGACCGGAATCATCCACAGCTGGGTTTAAGCCTCCCCTTTGAGTCCCTCATCCAGGTATTTATAAAGCCCGCTCTTGACCTCAATCACGCCTGATGGAAAGCGATGGATGAGGTCTATGGTGGAACAAGCGTGCCCAGAAGTTTGCCTAAGGCACTGCGGAACTCCCACACATTAACGAAACACAGCAGGCTGCTCGACGCCAGACTTCGGAGTGAGGGTGGTTGCAAGCCAGGCGGGCGTTAGCCCTACCAGCGTAAGGGAAGAATTGGCCAGTCAAATAAGGTGTTGGGTGTGACTGTCCAGGATGCGCCGAGCGCGAGCGTTCAGCGGAAAAAACGCTACACGAGGAGGCTTCTTCATGCATCCCAAAAACCCCGTGACTTTGACGATATGATCAACCCAACGAGTTTTTGGACCGCCCTGGTTTCTTCGGTCACTGCTTTACTCCATCGGCTAAATAGATATCCTGCCCAACTCCACTTAAGGCGTATCGCCCTCAGCAATGGACCGATGTGATCATCAATTGAAATGAAAATAAGTTATGTTATGAACTTTTGCCTGCCGTGTGACCTTAAACAAACGGTTACTTTCTGTTTCTTATAACTAATCTGTGTTTAACAATGATAGTAAAGTACAGACGCCAGTTCATCGAGCTACCCTAAACTGTAAAATTTTCCCAATAAACTTTGAACCTTATTCTTTATCGACAAAGTTGAAAATATATTCAAGAAATTTGACAAATTGTAGTAGCTAGATGTGGTGGCGTCTGTACAAAGTAAAACATCCTCCACTGTGTACTCTACGCACAGACTAAGTAAGTAAAAACTAACAAAGCCAAGCACAAAATGACAGTCTTCACCACGACTTGTGTTAAAATATTCAGGGGTGTAAAAGCGTTTCTATGTTGTTGTAGCACGGACATAGTCCGACTCGGAACGTAATTGGTACTGCGACAGACAGCCCCCTCTACTGTTAATAATTATTGAGAATTTATTATTGAAAGGCGCTTTGTATAGTTTTGTATTGTCTGATGAAACTGAAAAGTTATTTCGGTTGTTTTGTTGTATGGGTGGTCACACCACTCAGGGTTGGGTAAACAAGGAGGGCGTCAGTTCTCGGTTTAACGACACGATTATCAAAGACGACTGGGCCGATTTAGATTTTTTTTTTTAGGGTGGTTACTATCCAAGTGCCATTGTCATCAGGTGAGGATCTGACGATGGGATCCTGGAGAAATCGAAGAAACTTTTCAAATATTATAGTCACACATATAGCGATCTGGGTATTTTTGTGAAAAATAAAAGCTTACCAAAGACACTGACTTCCGAAATTAAAGATATGTTTCACTTTGTAGTATTCTTTTGGAAGTATTTAAAAAAAAAAAGTTTTTTTTTTGACAAAGCATACTACTGTTCACATTTACTTAGTAAGGGTGGGAAATCATCAAATGACCCCCCCGCTCTGGGTGGACCAGAAGGGAGTGTCAGACTCTTACTGACTAAAACCCACCCGCCCTTAGCCTTTTATGTTCTGGGGTAGCGGTAACCCTTTCGGACAATCCCGCTGACCCGGCAGGCTTCAATAAGAATAGGCTGCCAAGGCTTTTATGCTTGAAAATACATTTAGTACCCAAAATAGTCTAGGAAAAGCGAGACTATGTTGGGGTCGGCTTTCAGTTTAACCGAATGCAGCTGAGTACCAGTATTTAACTTCTATTAATTATTATTCCTAAAATCAAATCAAATCATTTATTTCAGATAAATATCCATATAAATCAAATGAAAACAAAATAAAATCGCAAACTTATAAAATAAAAATAAAAATTAAAACCAAAATAAAAATTAAGCTTAAAATTAAAAACAACAAAATTAAAATCAAAATTAAAAATTTATACACACTTTACATTAAACAATAATCGCAGGCGCTGGCATGCAGCTGCAGCCACCTCTGCAAAAAGGCGAGTCCCACCGCTCGGACAACACACTCAGGAGCCCGTTCGAGCTGCCACGGCCACGGCGCAGAAGCGACGCACTCCTTTTTCTAATTATACCGTGGAAATCATCGGTTCTAGCCTCAGCGAACATCGCTGACGCGCTACAAAACCGTGGCCGCCCCAACAGAATCCTAAACACGTTGTTGTACTGGACACGTAGAGCATTGTACGCCCGTTGAGTGAAGTTGGTCCACAGGCTACACGTGTAGAAGGTCTGGCAGTATGCTTTGAACAGGGTTACCTTCACCTGCGAAGAACAACGCGCAAACCTGCGAACCAATATGCTGCACCGGACAGACAACGCCCTACGTTATCTCAATGTCCGCATTGTCAGATAATTCTTCAGTGACCCAGTGACCCAGATACTTGAACGGATTTACCTTGTTCAAAAGTGATCCGTAAAGAGTGACAGGAGGTACAGTTGAGTAACTTTTAGCACCCGCTTTAAAGATCATGTATTCACTCTTCTTTGGATTGTATCTGAGCCCATGGGCCTCCGCGTAAGTTTCACAAACATTCAACAGTTTACGCAATGCAGAGAGCGAAGTGCTCAGCAGCACCATGTCATCCGTATAGCTGATGTTGTTTACAAAAACCCCATCAATAGAACAACCGACTTTAGTGCTGCTGAGCTCTCCGATCAACTGGTTCATATACAGATTGAAGAGACGCGGCGAGGTTAGCCCCCCTGCCTCACGCCGCACTTCAACCTGTATACATCCGAATGCGACCGTGCCTATCTGACAATGTTCTGCTGACATAACATCATGTGACAATTCCGTCTCGCATCGCAACTTATGCCATAACTTATCATAGCACACCATATCAAAAGCCTTTGAAAGGTCTTAATGCATGCGTATACAGGAGTATTCCTGGCAGTGTAGTACTGAACATTTTGCTTGAGACAGAGGATGGCACTCTCAGTCGACAGGCCAGGCCTAAAACCAAATTGAGCGTCATTCAGGCTTAGGTGCCCTCCCAACTGTTTGTCAAGCAAACTATCCAGCACCTTACTTACGACTGTGGCTAACGAGATGGGTCTATAATTAGAAATATCAGCAGAATCACCAGTTTTATTTTTAACAATAGGAACAATTACGGTGTACATTAAGTCATCAGGCAAGTAACTATGACTCACACACAAGTTGAAAAACAAAGCGAGAACTCTTGGCAGATTTACACCAGCGTACCTCAGATGCTCGATGCTGAGCCCATCATGTCCCGGGGACTTATCCCGGACCATCTTCTTAATGACAGCAGCCACATCCTTGGCAGAGAATCTAACGGGAACGTCCCCCGAGCGATCCCCAGCAGCAAGCACCCGCGACGCCGGCCCGAGCGGTGATTGAACCTTGAAATGTCGCTGGAAGGCACAGGCAATGTCCCGAGCCTCTTGTGCACCACCGATACTCACAGGCAGGCTCGACACTGAGTTCAAGTTTTTGTATTTTTCCAGAAATCACTAAAGTTCTTATTTGCATGATGATGCTCAGCTATATTATTCATTTTTATTTGATGTTCATTGTCTTGACAATATTTTAATTTCAATTTAAATATTTTCCTACTTTCACGCATGTCTTTGAACATAGGTCCAGTGCTAGGTTTACCGTGAAGAACCCAGGTTTGAAAACAAAGTCGGGCCCTCCTATGTGCGTCCGCAACCAACCTGTTCCAGCCTGGTACATGTTTATGTTCGCTACAGTTAGGTACAAGTTTATTACAGCTGAACTCTGCTGTTATGTCTAAGTATTCCGATTAAGGAAATATTATTCTACAACGTATCATTGTTCGAGTCACAAAAGAAAAGGTTGTTATCTGATCTTAGTTATAGGTGACCAATTTAGTCATGTGCTTATAATTCCCGTGGGTAACTATGTTCAATTATGATTAATAATATTCATTATTGTAAAAAAGTTTATTCAAACACTTATACACGTTATTCATGTTTTTATAAACTACATGAGATCGGTGTTTCTTATCCGACAACTATGAGAAGAATAGAAGGGACATTTATTTTGCAACTTTTGCTATGAGCGTTTCCGAAGTACGGTATTTCAAACAAACTTTCAAGCCCTTGTTTTACGAAATGAATGAACCGATTTTAATGAAACTTCATACGCTTATGCAAGATACAAAGGTCTAAAAAGTTACTTATGAACATTTTCGAAATATTTTATTTAAAAAAAGATAACTGGAAATCTCGGTTTCTATTGAAAACTAGCTTCTGCCCGCGACTTCGTCCGCGTGAAATTTCTTGTACCCCCACCCCGTCGCGTCGCAACACTTCGTATTCGCTTACCGTTCACTCTGAGTTTTTTTCTTTTTGCTCGGCTCCTAAGAGTCATAGCGTGATGTTAAATAGCCTATAGCCTTCCTCAAGAATTGGGCTATCAAATGCAAAAAGATTTTTTTCAAATCTGACCGGTAGTTCCAGAGATTATCGCGTTCAAACAAACAAACTCTTCAGCTTTATTATTAGTATAGATAAAAAACTCTATGGCCCATAACTCCTTAATAGGTACCAACTCTTAACATCTTACACACGTGATAACTTTTAACGAAATATCCGATTGAGATGAAACAAAAAGTATTTTACTTCTTCATAAATACTCTTGATAACATATAATGCTTAATTTCGATAAAGATTAATATTGCGATACATATTTAACGTAGTTTTTTTTTTCTTCAGACGATTTAATAATTATTTTGAACACAAAATTGGTTATTGTGATTAAACCATGATAGCTGGATATATGTTCTCGCGGACTTTTTTGTAGGTCTTAATGGGCTCTACAAACCCGTAGTACATCATTTTGTTCTATTGTCAATAGTTTTTGCAGCGCACGCCAAAATAGGATTTCGATTTTACACCTTGTGTTACAAAATAGCAATTTTATTACGGATCCCTAATTTTGATTAAAAAAATCGATAAATGGACTACTCAACACTAAAATAATCATTCAAATCGGACCAGTAGTTCCAGAGATTAGCGCGTTCAAACAAACAAACTCTGCAGCTTTATAATATTATATTATATAGTAGGTATATAGGGTGACTGGTAATTCGTGACCGATACTTAAACACGTAATTTTACTCATCATTATGAACAACTTTTACTATGGGACCAAACCTGAAATCGCGAAAAAAAAATCAGCTGTTCCCTACATTTATGTTCGTCTAACTCGTCAAAATGTATAGAACAGCTGTTTTTTTTTTTCACGATTTCAGGTTTGGTCCCATAGTAAAAGTTGTTGTATGAGTAAAATCACGTGTTTAAGTATCGGTCACTAATTACCAGTCACCCTATATAGTATAGATAGCTTCTGCCCGCGACTTCGTACGCGGATCCTGTTGCTTATGCCAGCGACAACGGGGTAGTCAAAATCGAAGATCTGAAACGTCTGATGTCGAATACTAAGAACCCGGGGACTGGATAACAACGGGATCCGCGAGACGATTCGAGACGTCATTTTCAGGCAATAATGAACCAATAGGGTGGTAAACTTGGCCTTGCACTTTGAATGTTGGCATAAATGGGCCTTCTGAAATCTGTTTCGCAACAAAAGATGTCATTTGAAAGGCATTAGGTATTGTACGAACGTATGTTATCCAAGAAATGTTTTGACTGTGATGGTCACCGATTAGCAGTGATCTTAATATTTCTGGAGGATTTTGTAATATTTCAATATGTACTTTCCCACCTGAGCAACACATACCGTTTGTTTCATTTTGCTATTTAACAGCTTCACAAAAAGTAAAATTTTTAACCATACCTCCGATGGCGGAATATAATAATAATAAGATATAAGAATTTTTATATCGATAATAATTTATAAGAATTGAATTGAATAAAGGAGATAATAATAATTTATTTATTTAATTTTTTTACCACAAATTACAGATAGTAAATAATAGTCTACAGACACAAATTCATAATTAATTTGTGGAAGACTGGTGCCTAAACTAAGTTTTTTACAAAACCTGTATGTCAGGTCACCAGGCCCCCTAAACAAAGATTTACATTAATATGTGGCGTAGTCAATCATAGGAGTATACGTAAATGCACTCCGTTCCTTATCAACCCAAGGAAGGTCGCCATGCCCTACGGCTATATCTTGAGACACATCCGATTCTTCAGATGATATCGACATTCTGTTCAGAGAATGTCGAAGTCGATCAGAATTCAAACGTTCGTTGCGCTCTTCTTAATCTGTCTCTTCATGCCGTACTCCAGCAATTCTTTCTTTCTCACTTTCTGATTATGAATATTTTGTTGTGTGCGTGTTCGGAACAATGTATGATAATCTCATCGTATCAGCGGTCAGTCGCGCATCATATTCTTCACTGATCGCTAGAGATCTGGATGTAGATGCGTAAATACGCTGAGAACGCAGGCGTGCTTCGCGATCCGAAGAGGTTTCCACGGAGCGAGTTGCAGCCTGATGTTCTCAAACAGCATCAAGTCTCTCCTGACGCTCTTCGGCACATTCTTGGGATCTTATGATCCTCAATCTTTTAGCTCCTTTGGAACATTGGGAAAGATTTGACCTCTTTCTAGGCATGGTTATAGTTTTATTATGAAGATACCTGATCAATTAAAATCTAAGTGACTGCTCCCCTACCAAGGGTGCCCAGACACGGGATCGTCTGGCGCCCATGTGCTGGTTTCGTCCCTGGGGTGGTCACGGCGTGCTATGTGTTCTGGTGCGCCGGTGATGGAGAGTACTCCCCAGCGGAGGGTCCGATGACGGACAGCCGCGGCGGGTTCACGGATGAGTGCTAACGCGTGCCCATGTTCCCGCCGTAAGCGGCAGAGGAGGACACAGTGGAGTTTTAGTGGGTTAGAGTCCCACATAACTGCACTATTTCCCCGTGGTAGTGCAGAATGCATGAGCATTTCTTCACGTTAAAAAAAATAAATGGGAGTTTTGGCCAGTAGAGTCAAATTTTCAATGATATCCACATCAGATGTTTCTGATCTTCGATTTTTATAAGTCAACAGGAAATGCCCATCAGACCGAATAACTTTTACTAAGACGTCATTCCTTTAAGTGTTATGGTGTACCTGGGCTCTTGGAGTTCCCCATCAGGTGTTCCAGATCTTCAAATTTATTCTCTCAGCAGAAAATCCTCATCACGTGGAACAATTTTTGCTATGGTACCATTTTCGTATCTCTTATAGTTAAGCTGGTCTGTTTCGGTTCTGCATCAGGTGTTAAAGTTTCCAAGAAAAATTATTATAGCCTGAATGTTGTCCAGACATATATTTTAATAACTATACAACAAAAAAAAAATCATTCAAATCCGTCCAGTAGTTCCAAAGATCGGACGCGCAGGCCCGAGGCGTGTACGTACTCTGATAGAATACCTTAACAAATGTTCGCCGTGATTCTTTAAATTGACATAACTTTTTTATTTATGAACCGATTGACATGAAATAAACACTAAATGTTAAGTTAAGCCTACTACAATATATTAGTGAAAACCGCATCTAAATCGAATAAGCCGTTTCTTATATTAGCGTGCACAAACAAACAGACAAACAGACAAAAAAAAAATTAATTACAATTTCGGGTTCGGCATCGATATAATAACAACCCCTGCTACTTTTTTTTTATATATTTCCATTGTACAGACACCACTTTTCTACAAATTTATTATATGTATATATATATATATATACAGGGTGATTGGAAGATGGGTGCAAAGCTTTAAGGCGAAGATAGTACAGACAATTTAGAACCATTTAAGCCATGGTTGTCTTAGACGAAGTCTTACTACTTTTTTTTACCAATTTCTTAAGATTTTTTTCAAAAATTCCTAAAGTTTTAACTAAACTATTTATTTATGGCCAAATTGAATGATAAACGAATTCATTTTTATTGTATTTAATTAAAGTAATGTGTAAGCAATCTAGCAAAACATGTTTTAGGCCTCTGTGTCGTTAGACATTTTTTTTACAGATATTTAAAGTTCATAACAAATTTTAAAATTCATAAATACTTTTTGTAAACCTTATTTTAAAAATAACGGAGCGTGCTTTTTTTGTTCAAACCTTTTTGAAAACATGCTTGATAATCGCTCTTTCTTTTGAGGTAACATTTACGCAGATATCTTACAAATTATTGAAATTAGGACCTAAAAACCAATTTAAGGGAGAAATTTTAAATTTTAGGCAGTCTAAATAAAACAACATTTGAATTAAATTTATTTATGTTTCATGGTCAAAATGTTGTCCGTGATTCCTAATACAAGCACGGCTCCGTCTTCTCACTTCTGTTGTTGTTATTTTCAACATCATATCTCCAGCTTCATTGTTTCAAACTGAATTCATTCTCTCTGTCAGTTCTTCTTTCGTGTTTATTTCAACATTGGTATACACCAGCTCCTTGGCCCGGCCCCACACGAAAAAGTCCAGCAGGGTCAGATCTGGTGAGCGAGCGGGCCAAGGGATGGGTCCATCTCTGCCAATCCAGCTGTCAGGAAAGCAATTATTTAAGTGTTCCCCATGTGTTGTGTGGGTTATGAAAGTTTGTAATGCCCTCCCTAGAAAATTTGCTTTCATCCGTCCACAAGATTGATTTCAAATTCAAATTTTCTAGGGAGGGCATTACAAACTTTCATAACCTTCATGAATGGGCCGCCAAAGACAACAATCCACATTTTAAGAAGCAGGTGTCGTTTCAGAGGAAATTCTCTGTTAATGTTTGGGCTGGAGTAATTTGCAGGACGTTGATTGGGCCCCACTTCTTACCGGAGACTTTCAATGGTGAAAATGATTTGCACTTTCTACAAGTGGATTTACCAGAGCTGATAGAGGAAACCGGTGTCCCGATATTCGCAAGAGACAGTACAGTCATCTTTCAGCAAGACGGCTGTCCAACGCATTGGATGTTAAATGTAAGGGAACACTTAAATAATTGTTTTCCTGACAGCTGGATTGGCAGAGATGGACCCATCCCTTGGCCCGCTCGCTCACCAGATCTGGCCCTGCTGGACTTTTTCGTGTTAGGCCGGGCCAAGGAGCTAGTGTATACGAATGTTGAAATAAACACGAGAGAAGAACTGATAGAGAGAATGAATTCAGAGTTTGAAACAATGAAGCTGGAGATGATGTTGAAAATAACAACAACAGAAGTGAGAAGACGGAGCCGTGCTTGTATTAGGAATCACGGACAACATTTTGACCATGAAACATAAATAAATTTAATTCAAATGTTGTTTTATTTAGACTGCCTAAAATTTAAAATTTCTCCCTTAAATTGGTTTTTAGGTCCTAATTTCAATAATTTGTAAGATATCTGCGTAAATGTTACCTCAAAAGAAAGAGCGATTATCAAGCATGTTTTCAAAAAGGTTTGAACAAAAAAAGCACGCTCCGTGATTTTTAAAATAAGGTTTACAAAAAGTATTTATACATTTTAAAATTTGTTATAAACTTTAAATATCTGTAAAAAAAATGTGTAACGACACAGAGGCCTAAAACATGTTTTGCTAGATTGCTTACACATTACTTTAATTAAATACAATAAAAATTAATTCGTTTATCATTCAATTTGGCCATAAATAAGTAGTTTAGTTAAAACTTTGGGAATTTTCGAAAAAAATCTTAAGAAATTGGTAAAAAAAAAGTGGTAAGACTTCGTCTAAGACAACCATGGCTTAAATGGTTCTGAATTGCCTGTACTATCATCGCCTTAAAGCTTTGCACCCATCTTCCAATCACCCTGATTTAAAATCGGTCGAATTTGGCTGTAACACTATTTTTCTAAAATGTTCTTATGTGACTTTTTAGACCTTTGTATCCTGCTATATCCCATATTAAGCAACACCTCGAGAAGTTCCTCAAGGAAGAGTTTTGGCCGAAGGGTGTTGTGTACCGCCGGTTTCGTGGCCGGCTACATGACACCAGTCAGCGAAACACGACGCAGACACTTCGTGTGTGTTAGTTTTTAGTTGTTCATTTTTAGTGTAATTATTATAATGTGTGTATATTTATAGTATTTTTAAGTCATATTAATATTCTATTGTATGTGTTTATATGGGCCTTGTCTTGATGCCTGAAATAAATGGATAATATTTAAAGATATCTATTCCGGCTTACCTCTTACAAAAATTGACCCTTCGCTACTGTTAATTAGCAAGTTGGAATCGTCATACCTCTGTTTATCAGTACTAAACTACACAGATTTGAGCGGACCAGTCCAGTCAGTGCAAGCATGTGTCAATAAGATTAATAATATTGTAGCGCAACTAAGAAATTAAGGTGCTGGTCTAAGATTCTGCAAAGTCTACCTTCTTTCAAACCGCGTACATTTCCGAAGTAAAATTCCATTTCACTATAACACTTTTCGCTAGCAAAGAAACACAACAAAAACTTGTTCTCAATTTTTCCTCACAAAAGTACATTCGGTCAGAGTGCCTCATAACTGTGGCGGGTTTTTCATTCATTCGCTGTGAGGAAAATATCGCCTTTTCACTCCGGAGGGCGCTTCAAAAGTGAGAGTCACCTCCCGACTAGTTATGGGAAACTTCCCCGGAGTTGGTAATACAGTGGGGGAAATGGTGTTGTTTATGATATTTTTATTTGATTTATGGCGCTGGTGTAGTTATAACATACTTTGGTATTGAAATAGTGTGTATTGTTGTAATGGGGGAGGTGCATGTTTATTTACGATTTGATGCCTCTTAAATGCTCGTAGGTTCATTGGTACCAGAAGCTTTTATTAATGTGCAGGAGATCCAATATCTGTAACAGAAGGATAACGATTGGATTAGTTACACAAAGCCAATTGCATCAGTAAAAGCACAAAAACGTCATGGAAATCTTAGAATCAATAAGAAGCACGATAAAAAAAGTGGTAAAAGCACTATGCACTTTCAGCCGAATGCCTGCTGATATGATTTTAGTTTATCTATTTTACAACTCATTGGACAATTGCCGGTGACCTCATTGCATTAATTCTCACGATTTTTCAAACACACGCAGACAAAGATTAGGTCTATTATTGAAGCATCTGAAGTTCAATATACAAACATTCATTCTTCCAGTAAAAAAAAAAACAGTGGCACTCCGGGATTGCCCACAGTGAAAACTAGAACGTGTGTATTTTTTAAATCGTCTTATAAACACAAACATGACATTAAAACCGAGTACATCCCGAGGACAGCCGAACACATCTGAATGTAGTTTTTTAGCATCTCAAAAATAGCCCAACGCGCCCATAGAAGTTTTACTTCAAAAATAGAAACCACTTGGTGTGCCCCAACCGCGTGACTCAGCGGAAGTCGTACCTCAAGTAGTGTCGGCGACACTCCGACTTACCAACTCGCATACCGCTGCGTCACGCTCTTAGGACTAACCCATGAATGTGCACAGATTTCTGTAGAGGCTCTCTGTTTGCAGGTAATCTTGATTGCTTCAAATACGTTGTAGTTTTTGAGCAATTTTCATGTTATAAAATATATCTAATTGGGACCAGAACAACAAAAGTTTTTTAGTGAGAAAACTTTACTTATACTTTTAGTGAAAATCGAAACCTTGTCACGCTGTAAGAACCAACCCGTGAATTTGCATAGATTTCTATAGGGGCACTCAGTTTATTGATTGTATGACACAGGAAGGAATATTATGTCGTAGTTTTTCATTGAGAATACTTTTACTGAAACCGAAACCTTGTCACGCTGGAAATTCGTGCAAATTTATGACTTGGTCACCCATGAATTTCTACAGAGGTTTTCTATTTATAGGTAATCTTCATTGTACGTCATAGGAATAAAGTTTTTTATAGGAAATACTTTATAGGGACTAAACGTTAAACTTTGTCACGTTGCGCGCTGTTAGTCGTTTCTCAGCATATATTTTTGCACAAAGTTACTTAGTTTAATGTACAGAATGCGTAGATGACGGCTTCATGAAGGGTCTTGTTACCCCTTGAATAGTATACACCTCTATCTACCTCTTCGAGGAATACAAGCATCGTGTTAAATTTCTCATTCTGAAACACGTCACGTTGTGAGCACTAAATACGCCGTGAATAGACGTGCATTTCAAAAGCGGCCTAGTTCTTATGTTTGTGGGTATGTCAGTAAGATTGGCTCAGCCCTTAAGGGAATGAGATCTGTGTCACGCTGCTAGAACTACTTTTAAACCGCAATATAGTTCCGAAAAATAATAAAAAAAATGTACAAGCCTTGTTTTAAAATGAAATAAGAATATCCTCATCGCGGCAGGCCCAGGCGGAGATGACGGGATGAGCTGGACTCCTTTGATAAAGATTGGTCCTTGGCAGCTCTGGAAAGAGAGAGGTGGACAGAGAGTAGGGAGGCCTCTGCCCAGCAGTGGGACATTAACGGCAAATTTTTTTTTATCAGGAATGAGAAAACAAACACAGTGCATAGAAAATCTATAGTGAAAAATACATATATATACATACAGGGTTAAATTAGCTAAAGCTCCCTAAAAACTCAAAACAAAAAAAACACTCTTTTTTAGGGTTCCGTACCAAAATGGTAAAAACGGAACCCTTATGGTGAGACTAAGTCTGTCTGTATGTCTGTCTGTCACAGCTGGATATCTCAAGAACTACTAATGCTATCAACTTGAAATTTGGAAAAGTTTTAGATCACGTTTGCCAAATTATTTATTTATTTTATTAGGTTCACCAACAATTGATTACACTAAATACAACCACATAATACATTTTTAAAAGTAAAATAACAGTGCATCAATTACGTATAGGTAAACACAACATGCTTAAAACAATGAATCTGAGAAATAAGCTAACTTACTTAGTAATAAGTGCTAATATTGATAAATTGGTAACATCGTTATAAAGTTATTATATTTTGCAAATAAGAAAGAAATAAAAATATATGTATATTTTTTGCAACAGGGACTGAAAGGGGGACCGAAAAATTCGAAGTGGGGCTACTAGGGCATGTGGGGTATCATAAGAAAGAGCGCAGTTTGCACATTCTTAATTTTTATATTTTTATTAGGCCGCATAGTTTTCGACTTTTGATGAAAAATGTAAGAAAAAAATACCATTCCCCCCTTATCTCCGAAGTTTGCAAAGAGAAAAATCTGAAATTATTCTATGTGATAGAAGTTTATGTAAAGATTACAGGAAAAATAAAACGAAGTCTCCAAATAGCACACTTTTTCAGAAATCATCAACAACAGTTACATTAGTTCCACTATCGGTCAAGATATGGTGCTGACATAAAACTTCAATATTCTACACCGCAGTGCACAGTGTCAGAATTCTCTGATGAATATAAGCCTCGCCGATGAAAATTTAAAAACATATGATGGTACGGAACCCTCGGCGCACGAGTCCGACACGCTCTTGTCCGGTTTTTTATTAGAGACTAGCTCTGCCCCGCGGTTTCACCCGCGTAAGTGTCGATCCTGTAGGAATATTGGGATAAAAAGTAGCCTATATGTTAATCCAGGGTGTCAGCTACCTCCATACAAAAGTTTATCAAAATTGGTTCAGCCGTTTGAGCGTGAAGAAGTAACAAACTTATAAACACACACACTCACAAACTTTCGTCTTTATAATATTAATAATAGTGTGATAATGTGATAATATTACTTTAGATAAACTCGTGTGTTGGTAATTCCGTGGACTACCTACTCAATAAAATACCATAATTAGACTCCAAAATATATTGTGCATCCGCACAGGCAAACGATCAGAAGTGCAAGCTTGTTATGAATGCGACATCTGTCTAGAAAAATTATTCTATATTACCAGAGTTTATACTGGGACACATATACATACGAACTCCATCATTGTTGTAATTAAGTTATTTCCAACATCGTGCGCCCGATGAAATTTCCCATGGGCAAAAGTGGCGAACTTCCATAGAAATTTTCACCTCTCTAGGCGATGAATGTTCAAATAAAGGTGAGCGCTAAGAAAGGCCTCAGCGCTCACCTTTATTTATAAGGAACTCATGTGCATGGTACTCAGCGGTTTAGGCAGGGCGTTGTCTGTCAGTGAGTGAATTTAAGATACTTATATGAAGCATACCTAAGTTTTACCTCGTAAACGTAGTTTTAATATTAACCCAGTAATAACTGGGTTAATATTAAAACTACGTTTAATTAATAAGAAAGTCAAAGTCAAATCATTTATTTCAAATAGGCACATTAAAGGCACTTTTGAACGTCAAAAAAAAAATAAATAGAAATGATTCTAGTCGCCCATTCGAAAAGGTAGTTTTCGTATGGAGAAGAATGGGCAAGAAACTCCACCGTTACTCTTTTAAAAATGTTTTACAAGGTCTTGTATACATAATAAAAATTATATGTGAACACGATGCACCCATAATAAAATGAGTCTACCACAAAAGGTAAAAAGAATTAAAAATTAAGCAATGACAGGTAAATCAAATAAGTGATAGATACATATTTACAAGTTATTAAAAAAAAAAAAAATGCAAAAGTAGTTGAACTTTAACAAGTGTGTGAGCCACTGTAGTCGCAGATTGTAAAAATGAATTAGAATAAGATGTCATAATTAAAAAAATATATATAAAAAAAGAAAAGCGAGCAGTATAAATTTACCTACATAAATGCTACAGATGGATTTGACGTGTCGAGAACAATACAGCAACACCACAGAACAGTCCAGAAAGTTATCTTCATCCACTGAGCGAAAACCCACGCAAAAAATAGACACGCTTTACGTACGGCTAGTATGAGCCTACTCGCGATTGACACTAGATATATACACTAATAATAAATGACTATAAGACATAAGTCATTTATTCATTTGTTTACCATAGTTACAGTAATAACGGTATTTAAATAGGTTGAGGTATTAATAATTATGAGATCACCGTACGTCTCTGTGTATGTGCGCTGAGCACCTGTTATCATTCGTTGCATGGATGTTCAGGAGCAGTGGTGGTAACGACCCTGAGTTACAACTTTTAGGTCGTGGCCGTGGGTCCGAACCCAGGCACCAGTTTTATATTTCGTGCTATTTCATCACCACTGCTCTCAAAACGGAGAAGGAAAACACCGTGAGGAAACCGGCATTCCTAGAACCAAAAATTCGAAGACATGTGACATCTACGAACCCCCACTGGACCTGCGCAGTGGATTATGGCCCACTCCCTCTCACCAAGAGGGAGGCTGTGTCCCAGCAGTGGGAACAATATAGTCCGATTATGCTCTCAAAACGGAGAAGTAAAACATTGTGAAAAAAACCGGGCAAGAGCGAGTCGGACTCGCGCACCGCGGGTTCCGTACCATCATATGTTTTTAAATTTTCACCGGCGAGCTACTTACTAGATCTCGTTCAAACCAATTTTCGGTGGAAGTTTACATGGTAATGTATGTACATCATAATATATTTTTTTTAGTTTTAATTTGTTTGTTTTAATATCACGTATGGGTTTGATGAAAAAAAAATGTTGAGTTTCAGTTCTAAGTATGGGGAACCCACAAAATTTATTGTTTTTTTTTTCTATTTTTTTGTGAAAATCTTAATGCGGCTCACAGAATACATCTACTTACCAAGTTTCAACAGTATAATTCTTATAGTTTCGGAAAAAAGTGGCTGTGACATACGGACGGACAGACAGACAGACAGACAGACATGACGAATCCATAAGGGTTCCGTTTTTGCCATTTGGCTACGGAACCCTAAAAACGGCGACTTATCCTAGACTCAAAATTTCTAAGATATGTAAGTTATACCAATCTGCACTGGGCCCGCGAGCTGGATCACAGACACAACCTACTCTCAGAGAGGACAAGGACAAAGCAGTGTATGTATGTATTCAAATTAGGCGGAGAATCAGAACTTTTAAACGTCAAAATTACATAAGACAGTCCCCCAAAACGCGATCAGTGGGTCGTCTTAGGGCCGGTCCTACACCATGTTCTAGTGCTCTTGCTGCGAAGAAGAATTCGCTCAACAAACTCCCCAGCATCATAATCTATTGGCTGATTATGCTATGAACCTTCTGCATTATTTTATGGCAGCACTTGATTCATTGAGGTGAACACAGCAAAACAAACAATTTTAAATTCACATGCACCCAACTATGCTGTTTATTCAACATGCTTTCATTGTAACTGGCGATTGTAAACATGTCGGAGTGGAATTTATTTCATCTCAAATCAGTCTATCGGTTGTGTTGCAACACATCTCAAACAGCATTCATATTTTCATAAGTCATTTTATCGCCATTTTATTTGAGTAGTGAAGTAATCCGTGTTGTTCCACTAATTCGTGAGTTGAATGAAACGCAAGATTTTATTATAAGTTTCAAATTGAAATATTTGTTTTTTTTGGCCTCATCGATCGACCTAAGTACAGTTTGGTGGTTTGAGTCTGTTAAATTGTTGATGTCTAAATATAGATTTTGACAATAGACAATAAAGTTGTAGGTAATATTTTGATTCAAGTGTCTTCAAGTCGGGATATGGCTAATAACTAGCCATAATATTATTGTATCCTATGGTAGACAGGATAGCTGCTGGTAACTCGGGTTCCGTACCCAAAAGGTAAAAACGGGACCCTATTACTAAGACTACGCTGTCTGTCCGTCCGTCTGTCTGTTACCAGACTGTATCTCAAGAACTGCGACAGCTAGACAGTTGAAATTTTCACAAATTATGTATTTCTGTTGCCGCCATATCAACAAATACTAAAAGCAAAATAAAATAAATATTTAAGGGGGGCTCCCATATAACAAACGTGTTTTTTTCGGTGTTTTTGCTTTGTGGTACGGAACCCTTAATGTGCGTGTCCGACTCGCACTTGACCAGTTTTTTTCATTAGCCGTATATAAGTTGTATGTTTTCTGATTGAATGTGACATCTGCGGCATTTGTCGTTTGTAATAGCAGGGGTCTTTAATGAAAAATTTTCTATAGTTATTGTTGTTATTATATTGTATTATTATTATTGCATATTTTTTTTTTTATAATTGATTTATTACCTACCTTTTGAGAATTACGCGGCAGGGCGTTATCAAGGGGGAAAATTTTTCATTGTGTTTAGATACTATATGACACATCGTTTTCGGGCAGTGAGAGCAGTGGTGGCCCAGTGGTAACTGCCGCGACTAAAGAGTTGCAGGTAGTAGGTTCGAACCCAGACAGGCGCTTTACTTTGTGTAAATTATTTCATCGCCACTATTCTCAAAACGGTGAAGGAAAACATCGTGAGGAAACCGGCATGTCCTAGAACCAAAAATTCGAAGACATGTGACATCTACCAACCCGCACTGGGCCCGCGTGGTGGATTATGGCCCACTCCCTCTCACAGAGAGGAGGCCTGTGTCCCAGCAGTGGGAACATTATAGGCTGATTATGTTGAGAATTACGCGGCAGGGCGTTATCAAGGGGGAAAATTTTTCATTATGTTTAGATACTATATGACACATCGTTTTCGGGCTAAAAGCAAATAAAAAAAAAACTGGTTTTGCGCTCGAAGTCAAGGTTGGTAGTGTCAGGGCACTGGAACTCCAGACACTCCCAAGGTCACTCCAAGATATCATGACCTCCAGAATCACATGACCTTGACCTCAATGTCACTTGACCTTGACATCATAGTCACTGCTACTGAAAATTCTGCTTTTTGTCTGTAAACTTCACAATCGATATGACACACAATAAAACATGAGAAAACAGTTTTTCTGAACTTTTACTTCAAGTAACAACACTTGAAGTAAAAGTTCAGAAAAACGAAGAACTACCTTACAAAAAATTCTGTGTGGTTTTGAAAAAATTGTTGATATCGCACAGTTTTTAATCTGTCGGCGAATTTCTGAATAAAAAATCTTGTCAGTCCTACCTCTTCAGAAATGCATTGTAATATTTTTTAAATTATTTATCTTCCTTCGTTAACTGTACGTTATTAGTATGTTACTGCATGTTGTTAACACATACCTACTTCATGTATTAAATATTTGCATGCCATTATTAGGTACATGGCGGAATGTGTCTTTACACTATACAATATTTTATATTATCATCTTTTGTACCTACCACATTTTATACAAATAAACGATTTTGATTTGATTTGATTTGGTTGACCTAAAAACACATCAAATCTTTTTATGTTTTATTTTATCGTGTTTAGATACCCATCGCATCTGCAAAGTTTAGCTGGCCAATTGAAAATAGTATTAGGTAGGTACCTTCATAAAACAAAAAAACTGAAACTACATTATTATGTAATGTTAGGGAAATTCATTGTCTATAAAAACAAATTGTCAGTATATGCACATCTAATAATAATACTATTAGAGTATTATTTCACAAAAACATAGCACTTTGCACGTTGAATTGTTTGAAAATGATATTTATATTATTATGCAATTTTTAATAATATTGAATTACTACACTTACTTAGCCCTCTTCCCCTCTCCTAATTTTGCTATGCCCGGCAGAGTCCATATTGATCAAGATCATTTGCTTTGTAATACCATCTATGTAATACATATGGAATGCAATAAAGAATTGAGTATTGGGTATACCCTACCCCTACCTACCTATTCCGTCGTATATCAGAAATCTCAACATAGTATTTCCATGATATTTCCCTTTACCATATCTTGGCAATAAAATCAGATACAATGTCACAGTGACATCAAAGATTTTTGGCACAACGCGTGCTTTTTCCTCATCTCGATTTACGAAGAAAATTGAGAGTGTATGAAGAAGGTGCTCCTTTTTTCTCGAAAAAAGGGGTTGTTATTACCGGGATCTTTAAATCATGTAGGTTTGTCGAATCTAACGTTTTTGTTTCTTGCGTTTTACAATACGAGTTTATATGATTTATTTGGCTTTTCGACAATGATAGATAGATAGATAAAACGTTTATTCAGTGCAACAAAAGGCACAATACAGGTATTAAAAAACATCAAAAAAGGTGAAAAAAAAAACAACGATTAAAAAGATAAATTGACCCATAGACCTAGCTCCTAAACATCTATAACAGTCGATCACTACTGGGTGGTGTGTGTCTCATGGTTGCACAAAATGGGAGTCCAGCTCAGCATATGCCAGGTATTCTGATGCAACCCGTTAGTGATATACGGGTGTCGAGAAGACACATTTGAGTAGAGGTAAGTACCCACAGTTGACTTGCTTTTAAAACGACAGAAAGAGATATTTTGAAATTTTAAAACTTATTAAATATATTATTAATATTTGTGCAGTGTCTACTGGATTACTTAATTATCATAGTGTAGGTAATATACATGATATATAATGAATGACTAGTTTATGTTTTTAAGCGTGTATGTGTACGAGTTTACATATTGGTGTATAATAATATATTGTTATGCTATGGTTTTATAATAATTATGTACAGTGAGTATAGCGTAATTTGCTCGTATATTTTCTATTGTATAAATACCTATGTTATATGCGTTTCGTTTTACACAGCTGTCTCAATCTTTGTCTACAGGATAACGTGTAAGTGTAGACAAAAATTTCGTGTGGAGCAGAGCCCCAGCCATCCGCTATATTATGGACGTGTTTGTGACGGTCAAGCCAAGTTTTTTCTGAGAGTCAATCAGATACTTCCGCAATCGATTCTAAAGATACCGAGTGTTTTCATTAGATTCCTTATCGGCGGGGGCATGTTGTTCCAGCATTTGGATGCGGCATACCTGAAACTGCCTCTGAAGGCGGCCGTCTTGTGCACTTCTGTAGAGAGTTGCTAGGAGCACTGTCTGATCGCGAATTCTCTCCCACTAGCGATCCAGCTCAGTTTTTTGTACAGATAAATTGGCCCTTTATGCTTAATAACCCCAAACATTAAACACGCTAAGTGTAACTTGCGACGTGATTTCATTCTAAGAATGGAGTGTTTCTTTAAAAAAAAGTTGTTATATGACTTCTAGGCGAAACTGAGAAACAAAATCGTGCGTTGCTGAGAAGAAAAATCGCAGGCGTTTTGTAATCAAGCAGGACTAGAAGCGTGCAGAGGCCTTTGTCCTGTGCAGCAAGAATGTTGTCCGTCGCATCCATCAAAGCCGTACAAGTGCATGAACATTATCATTTTCTAGGTAATGAGATAACTGCTGACATACTGCTTTCTCACATACTTTTGACAGGCAAGGTAGACTTACTGGTCTGAGGTCTTTTAATTCAGTAGGGTTACTTATTTTTGGGATTGATCGGAAAATTGCTACTTTCCAGATGTCGGGAAACGTTGAAGACACAATTGAGTCCGTGATGGCTTTTAGTGTTTGCGGAAGGGTTAACATAAGCATATTCAAAGTAATGTTATCGCAGCCTTCAGCATTGGATTTCAGTTGCCCAAAATATCGTAAAACTTGTTCCTCACTAACTGGCTGTAAAGTGAAAGTTGCATCGCTAAAACGGTTTGACTCAAAACAAGTGCGTGTCGGGCCACGCACAGTGTAGGGTTCCGTAGTAGCCCGTTATCACAATGTAGTACGATTCTGTTGTTCTATACTCTGAATATTAAAAAAAAAACATATTTTGTTTTTCAATGCAAGTCTTTACCCGTTATAAACAAGCAACTACTTCATCTTAGTCACTTTAAAGGATTAATGCTAAGGATTTTGTATATGGTACAAAATTATCCAACACCCAAGTTCAACGACTTTTACTGCTAAACTAATAAAGTTATCTTAACCTCTATAATTTTCCTCAAAAGTTCATGAAATGCACTATCATCGTGAATTTTTCCAGATCTTTCAAGCCAGCAGTTTAGGTTTTAGAGGACAAAAATTTGCACTTTAAAGTTTAATATTTCGTAAATGGAGCATTCAATCGAAAAATAATTTTAGCAACCCCCAGACACACACCAACCAGTAGTGATCGACCGTTATTGATGTATATGAGCTAGGTGTCTAAGGGTCAATTTATCTTTTTATATTTGTTTTTTTTTTTTCTTTTTTTTAATACCTGTATTGTGTCTTTTGTTGCACTGAATAAACGTTTTATCTATCTATCTATCATTGTTGAAAAGCCAAATAAATCATTTATACTCGTATTGTAAAACGCAAGAAACAAAAACGTTAGATTCGACAAACCTACATGATTTAAAGCTCCCGGTAATAACAACCCCTTTTTTCGAGAAAAAAGGAGCACCTTCTTCATACACTCTCAATTTTCTTCGTAAATCGAGATGAGGAAAAAGCACGCGTTGTGCCAATAATCTTTGATGTCACTGTGACATTGTATCTGATTTTATTGCCAAGATATGGTAAAGGGAAATATCATGGAAATACTATGTTGAGATTTCTGATATACGGCGGGTAGTATACTCAATTCTTTATTGCATTCCATATGTATTAATTACATAGATGGTGTTACAAAGCAAATGATCTTGATCAATATGGACCCTGTCAGGCATAGCAAAATTAGGAGAGAGTAAGAGGGCTAAGTACGAGTAGCAATTCAATATTATTATAAATTGCTTAGTAATATAAATATAATTTTCAAACAAACTATTGTTTAAAGTGCTATGTTTTTGTGAAATAATACTCTATTATTAATTATTAGGTGTGCTTAATTATGTATGTTTATATATATTATTAGGTTTGTGTATATAGGTATAGTATATTAGTTATTTTATGTATTACGTAAAAGTAATGTAGAAAATTATTAAGAAGTTTTAGATACATACATATGTACGTATAGATAAATTAATTTAAAATAGCACGCCCTCCACTGCAAGGTTGTTGCATACACATTTAAAATTAAATTTTATTGAAGGGCCTGCAGTTTTATGCAGGGTTAAATTAAATTAGCTAGCTAAACTCCGCAGACACGATGGGTATCGATATCTAATCATGGCAATAAAAAAAACAAATGGATTTGATGATTTTTGTGGGGTCATTCGATTGGAGTGTACGTAACGAGGCACAGGAAAAAAGTATTTTTTTGTGTCGTTTATTTTCTCGATTCTATCGTATATAACACCTAAATATAAGGCTAAAAGCGTCTTGGTGTTTTTTGTCTCCAATCAGCCGCTTGTCGTAAAAATGATGTCGAAGGGATCGGTACAAAATGCAATGTAGGCCTATTACCTAAGGTATTTGTACCAATACTCGTCGGGTTTTGAAATTCACTGACTTTGAAGAACTGCTGCGTAATAAAAAGCGCTTGCTGCGTGAAAAACGCTTGAACAAAGTGTATAGACTATCGTCGTACAGACGACGACGTACCAAGAATAAAATTACTATACCACAATAGGTAAATAAGAATTAAAAATAAGGCAATGACAGATGAATTAATTGTGATTACATAATAATCATGATTACATATTAATCAACATGATGAATTAATTATGATTACCTACATAATAATCAATTCACTTAAACATGGTGCTCAATTAATATTGTAAAAGTAGACGATTTTCCAAAAAAAATAGAAGTAATAATTGAGTGAGCACAGAATCTAAAACCAATTCCACAAAATGATAAATTACTCGTATATAATTTAATTAGCAACCTTTTGATTTTGTCTAGAGTTTAGATTTGATCTTGATCTTCCCCTAGTCGTGTCGATCAAAATCAAAATATTTTATTCCACATAAACCTACAAGGGTACTTATGAAACGTCAGAAGCTAGGTGCACGGTTCCAATTGGTCGTTTCCTATGGAGAAGAACCGGCAAGAAACTCCACGGTTACTCTTTTTAAAAAAAAGTGGCTTTTACAATGTTTCCAAATTACAGTAGGTAGGTATGGGAGGACAGCGTAGGCCTATCAACAAGTACTTGATAAAATAAAAAATGGTCTACAGATCTAAAGTCTACAAGGCCTACAAAGTCCTCACATTTAAAAAAACTTTTTTACAAAAAAACAACCGACTTCCAAAAAACACTAAGTGAAAAATAACTTTAATTTCGGAAGTCGGTGGCAAAAAACTAAAATACAAATCCAAAGACACCGACTTCCAAAATTAAAGTTATTTTTTATTTTTCACTTTTTAGTGGGTCGGTTTGTAATTAATTTAAGTTACAATAGCCTAATGTCAATTGTCAACTGCTCATCACCTTTTACAAAATATTCCTTTTCCCGATGCAGCGACGTTAACTGTTGAGTAGTTCTCCTAGTAAGAACCAGGAGAACTGGAACTGATTGAGAAGTCACCATTCAGCTCCACTTCACCATACGCATTGTAACGAGCATAAATTGCTTAGCAACCATATTAAAGTAATCGAATCGCAACCCGTTAAATATTTGCATTGAGTAGTTCCGATGGCCATCTGTGGTCTTCATCATCAGCTCCACTTTACCAAATGATGATTTCCGAGAGCAAATGCTCAAGTTACTTTAATTATTGAGTAGGCCACGCGACGAAAGAGCATTGCTAGAAATGACGCGATTACGCAACTTAAATTCGGTTTCAAATTGACGCATCAGCATGACTAGTAGGTAGTGGTCCTATGTAAAACTACATTCTTAATTAGGTATTATTTTTGTACGAACTGAACATTTTGGCATATTGAACCGTATGAAGTAAGCCCAACAAAAGGTAACTGCTGTAAATCGTTGAGGAATTCCCTCGACTGTCTATGGTCTCCATCATTAGACCTGTAATGGCACTTATAACCCATATGGGTGCAAAGTTTTTATTTATTTTTATATTTATTTATCACATGAAATATTTCCTTTGCCATTACAGTTCTCATCAATATAAATTAATTAATTCCAAACACAAGGTAGCTACTGTAAACTGTTGAGGAGTTTCCTTCACTGCCCTTCGTCTTCATCATCAGACCCCTAATGACAGTCACAACCCATGTAGGTGTAAAGTTCACATCAATACAAATTAATCAAGCCCAAACACAAGGTAACTGCTGTAAATCGTTGAGGAGTCCCCTCGACTGTCTTTCGGCTCCATCATCAGATCGACTCCAGGCCTTCATTAAATTGTAATGCTTTAAAATACTTAATGAAAAAATTAACAAACGCACTAGTCGCTCCTACGATTTTCGAATGTTCCTCTCGATTTCACTGGGATGCCATCATCAGATCCTGGTTTCCTTATCATGGGACCACCCTTGGCATATCTCCTTTCCAACAAAAAAAGAATAATCAAAATCGGTTTATAAACGACGAAGTTATCCGCGAACACACATAAAAAAAAATATATATTGTATATACGGTCGAATTGAGAAACCTCCTCCTTTTTTGAAGTCGGTTAAAATTATGAATCTATCAAAAGGATAAATAAAAACCTACTAAAACCAAGTGATATGATTCCCATTACAACCACTAATAAAGACGTGAAGAAGTCGGTTAAAAAAGGTGACCTAGTCAAGTACTCGTAGTAGTAATAATATTTTGATCACTACTTAAAGTATCAAAACAAATACTTTCACCCTGAACTAAATTCAATAGTGTTTATAGTTCCGACACTTTAGCGGAGTTTCTTATTTCAACTTGCAAGGGCTCGAGATAATACCATTGTGTGTTGAGTCGTCGACCTGAATGGTGTCTATGGCTGCAACACAGTGAAATGAGGTCTTTCCTTGTGGTAACTCTGGTGCTAGTGTGTTCTATGGACCAAACTGATGGAACATTCGCGGATTTTATGAATAACTTACCCTCAGAAATTTCGGTAAGTGTTTTTTGTGATTTTTTACATTAGTTGGGTCGTAGGAAAATTCTAACAAAATCTTAGAACTTTTTTTAAATCGAGTATTTTTATTATTTATCATCAGTATCGTTCTCTTGTCTATATCCCAATTTACTTATTTTATTAGTATTTTTACTACTACCTACTAAGTTATTTTCTTTTAATTGTATCTTGTAAAAAAATATAATATAATTTTTAACAAGATACGATATAGAAATAAAATAATCCTATTTGTTTTTATTAAATAAAATAAATATATTAAAAAATAAATAAATCATTTGAAAATTGAAAAAAATAGTCAATTAACTGGAAGTAATGGTAGTATTTATTAGTATTAAAAAAAATCTTTAGGTACTTAAAAAGGTGTGTAAGTACTGTAAGTAGGTAGTCTAATAATATGATTAGGCTGCATGCTACTAAACTCCCACTTACTAAAAACAATTATTTTATCTTATTAGCATGTTGAAAATGTACATAATAAATAATATTTATCATTAGACCAAATATGGCGAACGGTTTTTATTAGAAAACGGTAAAATAATTTCTGAAAACCTCGAATTTATTAATATTTTAGTTTTTAATTTAAGTAAGGTAAAAAACTAATTTTTTTAAAATTATGTTATAAGTTACAAACAGGTAAGGATTTGTTCGTAAAAACATACTTCATTTATTTATGATTTTAGCGTAAATGACGTGTGATGGCAGTACAGTACCTACTTTATTAAAACTCTGGCCAAACTGAAGCGAATCCCGCACAGGATGCGGAACGAAATGCGCTCGCGCCGATTGTGTCAATTAACTTGTATGGAGGTGTTCAAACTGCACCCTAATTGCGTAATACACTATAAATCACAATCTGAATCATATTGAAAGATATTGCTAAACCATTGTTTCTTATGTTCGAAAACTTGGCTGCTCAACAACGTAAATAACGCAATGAATGTCGTTGAACTGTCAAAATTAAAGCCATTGCTACTGTTGGTGTGTTACGCAACTACCCCGCTACCACTGGCGCAAATAGTCTCATGATTTCCTAAGCATTAAAATATTCTCCTCGCGTAGTCACGTCCCGCATATCGCGCGGGATTCCCCTCAGTTTATCCAGAGCGTCACACGTACGAATATCATCATGTTTGTCTCTGCATCACCCAAAGGTTGACTGGTAGAAAATGCTTATGGCATTAAGTCCGCCTCTGTACATTTATGTGCTTGAAGTATTAAATAAATAAATAAATATCACACACAAAAACAACATAAATATTCGCAGAATGGTAAGTTCTCAACCTTTAATTTTGAAATTTGGCCTTGTTCTGTTAAAACGAAACATCCCACAGAACGAAAGTAGTCACTGCAAGTGTGGCATGGTTCAGCTATTTACCTTGAAATGTGCATTAGTGACTGCCGTTATTTTCACAGTCTATGTAATTTTCTCCGCTCTTTCTATAAAGAGGAGGTTCCCAATTCGGATGTTTATATATATATGTTATTTATGTATGTTCGGGCATAACTCCGTTATATATAAACGGATTTGCCAAATATTTTTTTTTTCGGAAGAAGTTTATTCCGAAATGGTCCCATTTAAATTTTGTAAATATCTGCTGATGAGTTTCGAAGATAGACTACGGAACTCTTCAATAAATGCCAGCAAATTAACCGCGATTGCTTCTATCGCATATGTTTGCATTGTTTACACAATCACACAACATAACATCACGTCTCTACCCTCTAAAGGGGTACGCAGATGTGTTCAGTATATCACTGTACACCCTCATTTCTGTCAAAGTTGTTATTGGGGTACCTCTAATCTTGCAAGTAAATTCGGGGCTAACTTTTTGCTTATGAATTGATTTAATTAATCGACTTCAAAAAATGGAGGAGGTTCTCAATTTAGTTTAAGTATATTTTTTTATGTATGTTCAGGCATAACTCCGTCATATAAAGACGGATTTGCAAAAGTCTCTCATTTTTAATGGATAAGGCATGCTTCAGGGGTGGTCCTATATATATTTTATGAACTTTGCTTGAGTAGTTTTTGAGTTAGCTTCAATAATACGATTTTTTTCCACTTAGTTTATATTGATAATGTTTTAATAGCTTTCTAACACTAATATTCACATAGCAAGTAGAGTTATATGAATTTGTGGAGTAGGTACAACTAAAAAGTGAAAAATAATAAGTTTTTTACAAAAAAAAACTCCGATTTTTAAAAAAAAACAGTACATAGTGAATAATTTCTTTAATTTCGGAAGTCGGTGTCAAAAAACGAAAATGCGAAACCAACGACACCAACTTCCGAAATTAAAGTTATTTTTCATTTTGTAGTGTTTTTTTTTTGGAAGTTGGTTGTTTTTTTTTATTGCAACAAAACTGGTAGATAATCGGGTAGTATGATTCCTTTCAGAAAGCCTTCAGTACGGCTTGGAGCTCTATGCAGGATGCCATCAAAGAACCCATCAAAATAAAACGATTTGGCAAGGGAGGAAGTGAGTATTATTCAAAACATTTTTTTTAGGTTAAGTACTCAAAATGTTCATATTACTAAGTCTACGCCGTCTGTCTGTCTGTCACAAGGCTGTGTGTCTGTCTATTCGTAATAGGTACTACCCACAAGAGTTAAGTTGAGGTGTCGGTCGCTCGGATGACGTAAGCGCGCGGTATTGAGGCGTCCATGGTAAGAGTGGTAACAGTGAGGGGATCTCGTGTTTCAAGTTAACGTTTGCGGCTATTTTAAATTTCACAAAATATGTGTCATGGCCTCTAGGCAGTTGCGCCATGTAAAATACTGGTATTCAGGTGCATCCGGTTAGACTGGAAGCCGAATCCCAACGTTGGGAAAAGGCTTGGCAGACTGATTGACGTGTTATGGTAGAGGCCATAACACGTCAATCAGTCTGCCAAGCCTAATAACGAGAAAGAAAGTATACTTTAGTAATAATAATAGTCTTGATAGTTTAGTACTTAGTCTTGATAGTATTTGCGGTACGAAACCTTGAGTGCGAGTCCGACTCACACTTGGCTAATTTTGAATCCTAACTAATATTCATCGTCATTTGCCTAGCCTTGTCCCAACTATGTTGGGGTCGGCTACCAGTTTAACTGGATGCAGCTGAATAATATTATAATTATAATAATTTGGTACCTCCTTATCATTTAAAATTGTCTAAGAGGCCTCTATGAGTTGGCGTCGGCTTCTGGTACGCCTTCCAAAGGTCCGGGTTTCCAGGGTCCCGAGTTAAGGAAAAGATATTAAAAAAATCCTAACTAATATTATAAGTGCGAAAGTAAGTTTGTTTGTTTGTTACCCTTTCACGCTAAAACGGCTGAACGGATTTGGATGAAATTTGGTGCATGGATAGACTTCTTATTACCTGGAAAAGGACATAGGCTACTTTTCATCCTGAATCGCAGACAAAGTCACAGGCAGCTAGTACTTATTATGGTTTTTTTGTTATCTCTACTTCAGTCATAAACTGTTCAAAGTAACAATTAGGGATACAAACTAATCACGTTAATAAGCATGAGATTGAAAATCTTCTTTCGAAATCAATTAAGAAAGAATGTACCTATGTAAAATCAATTAAGATACGCTATCCTACATAATAGATAAGTGAGATCACTCTTTTTTACCCGACTACGGTAAAGCCAAAGAAAGGGTTATGTTTTTAGCAGGCTATATATGGTTTTATTTTTAGGAGGTACGTCAGTATCCCGCGACATTAAAATTTTCTTAAATATGTTTTTTTGCAATTTGTCAGTGTCAGGTTGTATGATGATCTAAATATGATTTGCATGCAGCCTTATGAAATATTTATAAATTTGTTACGATTATAATCATAAAAATCATCAATACATCTCTTTAACTTCATATTAAACTATTGAATGACTACATTTTATGAAATCATGATAATTGAGGCCAATTCTCACTGATGGTATTGCTGATTCTAGTGATTATAATTCTGTAAAGTTATTTATGTTACGGTCGCGAAACATATTTGAATCAGCATACTCATACAGTCACGAGCACTAATATGTCAACACTTGGCAACTTTCAGTTGCGATTTTTTCTTGAAATAACGAATGCAACCTTGAAATACGATACTTTACATAAACCTATGGGTTCAAAAATACTATGTTCGTATTATCATAAAATTTCATTCAAATTTAAAGGAGAAAATCGCCTTTGAATAAAGCCAAGTGTATACATACTTATGTTCGTGACTGTACAACCTGACACTGACCTGTAACTGCAAAATAAGAAAAAAAGATTATATTTCGCCGGCTACCTTATCGGATTCCCCTTAAAGGAACACCAATTTTCTTCATAAGTAATTATTTTTGTTTTATTTATGCAACAGACAGCTCCACGACTGTCAGTAAGTACCTATAATATAATTTTTAACATGACTGCTGTTCTAAACAATAATTCGTAAATCCGCATAATAGCATAACATGCACAAAAACATAAAAGCTAACCATAATAATTATAACGAAGAATTAATTACTTAGTAAAACCAATTTTCTTCAGATACGTATTTAATTTAATTTAATTTATGTAATAGGTAGCCACACTATTGTCAGTAAGTACCTATAATAGAATCTTTGATATAATAGTGATTTTAAACATTTTTGATGCAAATACACGTATATATAGCTTAACATGCACAAGAACATAAAACTAACTAATATTTATAACCTGGAATGAGTTCTCAAATGTTGTTTTAAAATAAATGAAGAATTACGTATAAAAAAACAATTTACTTCAGATACATAATATTTATTTTATTTATGTACCTAATAGGTAACTCCACTCCAACTGTCAGTAAGTATTTACATAAAATTTAACAATTACAACAATTACATAAAATAATATAATAAAGCTAACCATAATAATTAAGACTGCACCGAGCGCACAGTGGCGCCCTCATCGTTTGTTTGGTTATTTCTTTTATTTTAGAATGAAAATGCAGAAAATAAGCACTATAAGTTGTGCTCCACAAGATAATACGTTAATATTAGTATAAACGGTAGTTTTAAATTGTTTAGTTTTATTATAATCACTAAAACGGAAAATAGTGGCCACTATTATCCGTTTTTCTGCATTTTCATTCTAAAATAAAAGAAATAACCAAACAAACGATGAGGGCGCCACTGTGCGCTCGGTGCAGCCTTATGCATGCGATAATATGATTTTACAAAATCAATAAAAAAAAATCTACTTGTTGCTGATGGATTGTCGAATCCACTGTTTTATTTAACCGCTAGCTGTTTTAAAGAACAGCTCCGTTATGTGGTCTGTGGCTTCGCCAAACTGGTCGCAGTAGCTAAACTAGGGCACCCTAACTTATTGGTTTAGGCTAGGTCAGAACTGTGACCAACCGCCACTTCCAAGTTGGTCGCAGTCACTGGGCAATTTAGTATTTTTAGGACTGAAAGTCAGTTTAATAGAACCCTGAATCTAACTTTATAATAAAATTGTCCTTAAAATCACTATTTTCACTTTAGTTAGGGTTAATTTCAATCATATTATTCGTTTCTTATTTGCAGTTTCGGACGCCATTATTGTTATGACACACAGAGTCACGAGCGACAAAATTTAGAGCGAAAATGTAGGTATAATCTGGCGTTACATTTCAAGCTGCCTTACGTAACCTCTAATTGTTGATCCGCTGGATTGATAAATGCAAAACGTTTATAAAATTCTGCGTGTTCAAATTCAGTAAATATGTAAAATCGCTAAACGTTTTTCAGTTGTTTTTTATACATTAAGGAGTTGTTTTGTAAAAGAACTATCGGATAATAAAACAGTGGATTTCAATCCATCTGCGACATACACATTTCTAAATAACAGATAAAGTGAGATCACTCTTTTATAAATACGTGTGAAAATAAATGAGGAAAACCAATTTTCCTCTCAAGTACTTACATAATTATTTTCATTATATTTATGAAATAGGTAGCTTAACAACTATCAATAAGTACAACACAATTGTGATTCCAAACATAGCGACGAAAATACACATTAATATTATATATTAATTTATACCTGTATAAAAATATGTTAAAGGTACTTAAAGCAACACAATTTTTTTTTCAAAAGTATTTATTTGATTTTTGTACTAGGTAGCTCAACAAACACTACTGACAGTAAGTACCTTTGTAACATAATCGTGATTCTAATGTACATAACGTTCAGGTAAACCAGAAAAGCTATGCATTATCTATCATTGAGCATTTGTATGAAGGCAGCCTATTCTCATTATGACATTACTTTTGCCCCACCTGGTACAAAAGGAACCTATTTAAAGCAAAACCAATTTTCTTCAAAGTATTTTTTTATTTTTTATTTATATAATAGTTACACCAACAAACCCTACTGGCAGTAAGTACCTTTATAACATAATCGTTATTCTAATGATGTATGTACCATTGTACCTAACGTTCAGGTAAACCAGAAAAGCTATGCACTTCGGTAATCTTCGTGATTTGGAATTAGCACGAGTGTCGCGGTACAAAGTGACCCCCGGACATAGACCGATCTACTCACTTTTCTATTACCGCACTTTGTAGTAGTTTATCCATCATTGAGCATTTGTATGAAGGCAGCCTATTCTCATTATGACATTAAAACCAATTTTCTTCAAAAGTATTTATTTTATTTATATAATAGGTACACCAACAAACACTATTGGCAGTAAGTACCTATATAACATGCTCATGATTCTAATGATGAATGTACCATTGTACATAACGTTCAGGTAAACCAGAAAAGCTATGCACTTCGGTAATCTTCGTGTATTGGAATTAGCACGAGAGCGTCGCGGTACAAAGTGACCCCCGGACATAGACCGATCTACTAACTTTTGTACTGCCGCACTTTGTAGTAGTTTATCCATCATTGAGCATTTGTATGAAGGCAGCCTATTCTCATTATGACATTACTTTTGCCCCACCTGGTACAAAAGGAACCTACTTAAAGCAAAACCAATTTTCTTCAAAGTATTTATTTTTATTTTATTTATATAATAGGTACACCAACAAACACTACTGACAGTAAGTACCTTTATAACATAATCGTTATTCTAATGATGTATGTACCATTGTACCTAACGTTCAGGTAAACCAGAAAAGCTATGCACTTCGGTAATCTTCGTGTATTGGAATTAGCACGAGAGCGTCGCGGTACAAAGTGACCCCCGGACATAGACCGATCTACTAACTTTTGTATTGCCGCACTTTGTAGTAGTTTATCCATCATTGAGCATTTGTATGAAGGCAGCCTATTCTCATTATGACATTACTTTTGCCCCACCTGGTACAAAAGGAACCTACTTAAAGCAAAACCAATTTTCTTCAAAGTATTTATTTTTATTTTATTTATATAACAGGTATACCAACAAACACTAATGGCAGTAAGTACCTTTGTAACATAATCGTGATTCTAATGTACATAACGTTCAGGTAAACCAGAAAAGCTATGCACTTCGGTTATCTTCGTGTTTTGGAATTAGCACGAGAGCGTCGCGGTATAAAGTGACCCCCGGACATAGACCGATCTAGGTACATACTAAGTTTTGTACTGCCGCACTTTGTAGTAGTTTATCTTTCATTGAGCATTTGTATGAAGGCAGCCTATTCTCATTATGACATTACTTTTGCCCCACCTGGTATAAAAGGAACCTATTTAAAGCAACACCAATTTTCTTCAAAGTATTTATTTTTATTTTATTTATTTAATAGGTACACCAACAAACACTACTGACAGTAAGTACCTTTATAACATGATCGTTATTCTAATGATGTATGTACCATTGTACCTAACGTTCAGGTAAACCAGAAAAGCTATGCACTTCGGTAATCTTCGTGATTTGGAATTAGCACGAGGGTCGCGGTACAAAGTGACCCCCGGACATAGACCGATCTACTAACTTTTGTATTGCCGCACTTTGTAGTAGTTTATCCATCATTGAGCATATGTATGAAGGCAGCCTATTCTCATTATGACATTACTTTTGCCCGACCTGGTACAAAAGGAACCTATTTAAAGCAAAACCAATTTTCTTCAAAGTATTTATATTTATTTTATTTATATAATAGGTACACCAACAAACACTACTGGCAGTAAGTACCTTTGTAACATAATCGTAATTCTAATGATGTATGTACCATTGTACCTAACGTTCAGGTAAACCAAAAAAGCTATGCACTTCGGTAATCTTCGTGATTTGGAATTAGTACGAGGGTCGCGGTACAAAGTGACCCCCGGACATAGACCGATCTACTAACTTTTGTATTGCCGCACTTTGTAGTAGTTTATCCATCATTGAGCATATATATGAAGGCAGCCTATTCTCATTATGACATTACTTTTGCCCCACCTGGTACAAAAGGAACCTATTTAAAGCAAAACTAATTTTCTTCAAAGTATTTATTTTTATTTTATTTATATAATAGGTATACCAACAAACACTACCGGCAGTAAGTACCTTTGTAACATAATCGTGATTCTAATGTACATTCCGTTCAGGTAAACCAGAAAAGCTATGCACTTCGGTAATCTTCGTGTTTTGGAATTAGCACGAGAGCGTCGCTGTATAAAGTGACCCCCGGACATAGCCCGATCTAGGTACTAAGTTTTGTACTGCCGCACTTTGTAGTAGTTTATCTATCATTGAGCATTTGTATGAAGGCAGCCTATTCTCATTATGACATTACTTTTGCCCCACCTGGTACAAAAGGAACCTATTTAAAGCAAAACCAATTTTCTTCAAAGTATTTTTTTATTTTTTATTTATATAATAGTTACACCAACAAAGTGACCCCCGGACATAGACCGATCTACTAACTTTTGTACTGCCGCACTTTGTAGTAGTTTAGCTATCATTGAGCGTTTGTATGAAGGCAGCCTATTCTCATTATGACATTACTTTTGCCCCACCTTATATACAAGGAACTTATTTAAAGCAAAACCAATTTTCTTCAAAAGTATTTATTTTTATTTTATTTATATAATAGGTACACCAACAAACACTACCTACTGGCCGTAAGTACTTTTATGACATAATCGTGATTCTAATGATGTATGTACCATAATTGTACATAATGTTCAGGTAAACCAGAAAAGCTATGCACTTCGGTAATCTTCGTGTTTTGGAATTAGCACGAGAGCGTCGCTGTATAAAGTGACCCCCGGACATAGCCCGATCTAGGTACTAAGTTTTGTACTGCCGCACTTTGTAGTAGTTTATCTATCATTGAGCATTTGTATGAAGGCAGCCTATTCTCATTATGACATTACTTTTGCCCCACCTTATATAAAAGGAACTTATTTAAAGCAAAACCAATTTTCTTCAAAAGTATTTATTTTATTATATAATAGGCTCCAAACACACCAAAAAACACCAATAGACACCAAAAAACACTTCTGGCAGTAAGTACCTTTATAACATAATCGTGATTTTAATGATGTATGTTCCATAATTGTACATAACGTTCAGGTAAATCAGAAAAGCTATGCACTTCGGTAACCTTCGTGTTTTGGAATTAGCACGAGAGCGTCGCGGTACAAAGTGACCCCCGGACATAGACCGATCTACTAAGTTTTGTACTGCCGCATTTTGTAGTAGTTTATCTATCATTGTATGAAGGCAGCCTATTCTCTTTATGATATTACTTTTGCCCAACCTGGTATAAAAGAAACCTATTAAAATTTTATTTATATAATAGGTACCCCAACAAGCACTACTAACAGTAAGTACCTATATAACTTAGTCGTGATCCTAATAATGTATGTATGTAACATTGTACATAAAGTACAGGTAAACCAGAAAAGTTATGCACTTCGGTAATCTTCGTGTTTATAAAAGGAACCTATCTAAATCAAAACCACTTTTCTTCAAATGTATTTATTTGATTACTTTAATAGGTAGCTCAATAAAGTTTTTGCATGAATAATACCATAACAAGTTATTACAGGTTTTTCATTTCATTTCATTTCATATATGCAAAATCGTAATGTCGTTCACTTTATCTTATATAAACTAATATTACGAAGCTGAAGGGTTTGTTTGTTTGTTAGGTTGAACGCGCTAATCTCAGGAACTGCTGTTTCTCTCTGGTTTCATTTGCAGTAATTAACAGCCCCCCCCCCCCTCCAGCGCGCCTCCCGATGTTAAATTTAAACAAATGTGCCTATCTGTTGTCTGTGAGCTCGTGATGAAGGATGACGTATCAGTTCGTAATACATCCTATAATTTTAATGGACTTTTTAACTTCAAAATGCGATTTTGTCTTTTTAGTAACAAAATCGCATTTTCAAGTTATAGTTTTTCAATGTGTATGTTATTTTACCCTGTGATATTTAGGCTAACCCCCTCTTACTAGAAATGTTGCTATGTACAGTCACGAGCACTAATATGTCAACGCTTGGCAACTTTAAATTGCGATTTTTTCATGAAATAACGAATGCAACGTTGAAATACGACACTTTACATAAACCTATGGGTCCGAAAATAGTATGTTCCTAATAATATAAAATTTCATTCGAAAATAAAGGAGAAAATCGCGTTTGAATAAAGCCAAGTATATACATACTTATGCTCGTGACGGTATGTTTACACTGATGTTAACTTAGTAGTTAACATCAGTGTAAACACACAGTCACGAAAGAATTATGAACGATGCTCAAAGTTAGGTAGTCCTAACTTTGAGCATCGTTCATGCTTTCGTCATTTCACTTTTTATTTTTGTTGTATATTTCGTGTTTCATGAACTGTTGCCAAATATATGTTATTTTTCCTTATTTATTTTCAGAACTCAAAACTACACCTACAGTCAGTTCTATTGAGATGGATGAACCGCTAGACGATCCACTAGACGATCCACAAGACGATCCACAAGATTATCCAAAAGAGGATCCAAAAGAGCATCCAAAAGAGTATCCAAAAGAGCATCCAAAAGAGGATCCAAAAGAGCATCCAAAAGAGCATCCAAAAGAGCATCCAAAAGAGCATCCAAAAGAGGATCCAAAAGAGGATGCAAAGCGGCGAGATTACACAATCGAGATCAATCTTCCTCATCATGCTCCTTTTCTATCTGTGTCAAGCACAGAACGTGGCAGAAGGCTGATGATTCCTCATCTACAAGCACCACCGACGATCATGACCATCGGCAACAAGAGATACATCTTGCATGACTACGATCAGCACATGCATAAATGTTGCTATTGAGCTACAGTTTCCGTTCCCGGCCTCGAGCGATGCGACTTGCGTTGCGACTTCCGACGCAACTTGCGTCAAGCTACACGCGCGCGGTATTGTATTTACGCGGGTGATTGACTAACAGTAAGAATGGCTTTTTACTTTGACAGTTCAACAACATTCATTGCGTTATTTACGTTGTTGAGCAGACAATTTTTTCGATTAAATGAAGCAATGGATTAGCAATATCATTCAAAATGGTTCATATTGTGATTGATAGTGTGTTACGCTGTAATAGCCAACAGCTGGTGCTGTTTCCGTTCGTCGCTCCGCAAGTCGCTGTAACTCGTGGCATGCTCTAAACAACCCTCCTTTATTTGTTTTTGGCGCAGTCGCGTGTCGCTTGAGGGTATAGCTCGTGGCTACGGTATAAAATTATACAAGAAAATGATCATAGTCACGACAGTGTACATAATAGTTAAATATAAGTTTAAAAAAATCGTTAAAAGTGTCAATTGTCCGTGTTGAAATATTGAACTATCTACAATTGCTGTACAAGGACCTTTGGCTCGTGGCCAAAATCGGAACTAACGCCACCATCTTGTTTTTTTAACAGACTTCAAAAAGGTTTTTTTTTATGTTTATTTCCTCAGAACTCCTTTATTTATAAGCCGATTTGCAAAATTATTTTTTTATTTGAAAGGATATGCTTTCAGATTGGTCCCATAGAAAGTACACCAAAATCGGTTTAATATTTAGGTTTTTAAACCAAAATTATTGGTAAAAATTTAAGTATACGAAATTGCGTCGTTAGCTTTCCTATGACTTTTCTGTGGTGGCATAATGGAATGAGACGTTTTCTTTTTGAGTATTAAAAACTCTGTAGATGGCGTTGTACTCACTACGTTACTAGGTGCCAAAGCCAAAACGATTGGAAAAAAATCATTTCGTCACGTCACATACGCTCGTTGACTGACACTTTCGTTTGCTTTCGTTTTACGATCTCAAAATTACATCCAAGTGAAATAATAAAAAAATTATGTGAAGTTCCGTTCCTTGCAGTAACTTACCAAGGTCAGCGCCATCTATCCAGCGACTAGGGAAGAGAAAAAAAAAAGGAAAATCCCTCATTGTTATAGGATGCATTGTGGCTATAGGTGCCGTATCTTTACCTACATAATTCTTAACCGAATACAGAAAGGAGGAGGTTCTCAATTCGACTGTATTTTTTTATTTTTGTATGTATGTTACGCGATGTCTCCGGCAATTGTAAATCGATATCAAAAATTCTTCTTTTAGTGGAGTTAGCTTCAAAAATGGCGCCGATTAGTAAACTAAATTTAAGTTCATGCATCTTTTTCTTTCTATCTCATTAAGAAAAGGACAGTAGATAAAATATTAGTTTAGTCCTGTCAAATTAAGATACTCCATAGACAACTTTAAACGAGATTAAAAAATTGGCTACTAAAAATACGTCAATTTATGCCAGGCGACGACTAATTTGACAGGACCTAACTAATATTTATTTTCTGTTCTTGTCCTAATGAAATAGAAAGAAAAAGATGCCTGTACTTAAATTCAGTTTAGTTTGTGAACAACAGAATCGGCGCCATTGCGTATTTTTCCACTTAGTGTTTAGATATTGATGATGTTATAATAACTTCATGTCACTGATATTTACATAGCAAGTAGTGGTTATGAATTTAGTTGGGGTTTAAACTAAAAAGTGAAAATTAAACTAAAACTTTTTTACAAAAAAAAAAAGCTTTCAAAAAACGCTACAAAGTGAAAAAATATTTTTTGGTTCTTTTTTGTGTCTTTGGTTTTGTATTTTCGTTTTTTGCCACCGACTTCCGAAATTAAAGTTATTTTTCACTTTGTAGTGTTTTTTTGGAAGCCGGTTGTTTTCGTTTTTGACGTTTTCAAAAATTGATATCAACAACACCACATGACATTCAGGTGTCACAAGATCCTTGAAGCACTCTAGAGGATGGACTTATTATAACTCTCCTCCTCCCTCTGTGGCGGCCATTTTTGCGCCATTTTTGATAATAAGTCCATGCTTACTTGTATTAGAATAACTCCATGCTCTAGAGTATGTTCGTCGAGAGAACCCGTTCTTGACATGCCTCTGTTTCATACAAACGAATACGTGTTTTGCGAATTTGATCTTTATTAGTTACTAGAACTATATTGTCGCACGGAAAGAAATCTCTCGACGGCAGGATATTTTTAAATCTAAGTAGGTCGATGTCTAACGAAATGTTTTGTTACATTATGATATGATGACGATATGTCTACGAAGGATATTAATAATAATAGACTTAAGAAGGTCTGATTTATTATAAATATTATTAGAATAAAGATGAAACAACGACATTGTCTAATCTTCACTTTAGTAATATCCGTTTCATTGTTACAACTGCTTGATTAATGTTTAGATATTAAAATAATAATATTCTAGTATGTAGGTTTGTAGAGGGGCACGTGGCTAAATAATAGGTAACAGCCGCACATTTCGGTGGATCAGGTTAAGCTATGCTTGCCGCGGTTGGTCTGTGGATGGGTGACCATCTTTACATACCGAGACCCCTCCGTGCCTCGGAAAGCACGTTAAGCTGTTGGTCCCGGCTGTCATTCGTGGATCTTTGACAGTCGTTACAGGTAGTCAGAAGCCCGAGAGTCTGACAACCAGTCTTACCAAGGGGTATCGTATTACCCAGTAACTGGGTTGTGGAGGTCAGATAAGCAGTCGCTCCATGTAAAATACTGGTATTCAGCTGCATCCGGTTAGACTGGAAGCCGACCCCAACATAGTTGGGAAAAGGCTAGGCAGATAATGATTTATGTAGGTTTGTAGACAAACGATATAGGACGTTTATCTACGTAATAGGATATTATGATCTAAACATCTAAACTTCCATTCATTCATACCGCCTCTTTATTTTCACACTCAGACTGTATACAATGAAGGGTACCGGTACAGGGAAAGGAAGGTCATTGTCTAAACGTAATTGTTTTGTCAAAAACCAAGATCCTAATCTGCCAAATTTAAACTTTTACTAATTTTTTTAATTTAAACTCGATTTATTTGCCAAAAATGTAAACAAATATGAGTTTAAGGAAAAATAACTTTAAATCTTACAACATAAAGTTCAGTTTACGCTACAACTTCAAACGTTTTTATAACTTTTTAAATAGGACTAGTCACTCTGAAATCAACTTAATGAACATTGAAATAAAGTTGATATTTGTTTAACTTGAAATAGGGTGGGGATGTGCAGCACTGCACACTTACTATAGATAGTTCGCAGACAAAGTCCATATTTAGTGTGGCTAGTGCAGTCGACAGGACGTTGTCGTCGGTCACATAATCATGAGCTGGCCGAGCGTACTAATAGAAGAAGAGGCGACGTAAGAGAGACCTGCAACTACTGTGGGCCTCAAGTCAGTGGTAACAAAACGAGTATACACAGACAATGTCATGATAACGTCCACAGTCATTAACAGTTGAAAGTCGTATTAAGGGGACTACATGACCTAAAGCGCGGTCACTGTCGGACTGCATAGAAAAGAAAGAGGAGCGCGATGACACAACGCTGGTAGTTAATTTATTGCAAAAAAAATCTATTGTTTGGACTAAAAAATTAAAGCACTAGTACGTTAGTATGTTGCTTGTATAATAATCTGACAAAAAATCAGAATGATTGTAAGTACGTATATTAGTATGGTTTTTATTGTGAAAAGAAAGTTTTAGAGGTATCTTCATAATTTTTTTTCTATCGTATCAAAGCTGCAGAAGAATATCATATGTTTTTCCGATTTTGTTTACTGTAGTTGATCATATACTTTTAGGCATTATAAAACTTGCGTTTTTCGCGTTTAGGTCCTGTAGTCCCCAAACACACACAAACAATTAAAAAGCTATTGTTTGTCGCGTGGATCCATGTTCGTATGCATGATCCGGATACGAAGGGTTGAGTGTGACTGCCACGGAGTTTTGTCCGTAAAATGACACAAAATACGTACGCAGTTTACATCCCAGCCCAAAATATCTGACATTTCCGCATGTTGTGCAGAGTTGTCTACGAAATGATGCGTATAACTGACGAGGGGTGGAAAGTAAGGGATTGCAGGGCTCGCTCCGAGATTCCCGGCCGGGTTATCGCTTTCTGAGACAAAATACTTATGAGATTCGAGGGAATGATGAATCGAGGTGGCCGCGATCTAATCTTTCATTGGCTTCGAGAAAGAGCTACTTATGACCTATTTGTATTAGTAAAATAATCTACAAATGTAACATACTATCAGTTAAAGTCCGGATAGGATCATTTGGAGACACTGGAATATAACCGTTCGTCATTTTTGGTACCTACTTGTGTGTGTCGCATGACAAAACTTTGTAATTGTTGTTATAAATTACAAATAATTTGCTATGAAATTATTCATGTTTTAGTTTGTCGTAAACCTAAACATTAGGCCCCTCGCCACGGCGACTTTTTGTAGCGATGCTGTCGCAGCATCGCTACTAACGCGCATTAGTCGCATTTGCAACGCGCTACTAACGCGCTACAGCATCGCGATTGTATCGATGCGCGCTACAGCATCGCGATTGTATCGATCGGACGACATCGGGGAGAGAACGGAGGGAGGGTGGCGCGTGTGTGGAGATGTGGAGAACCGAGTACTACTGAATCGCGTTTGCATCGCGACAGTATCGCGTTCGCATCGCGACTGAGAATCGTGGTGTGGGCGAGGGCAAACACCTAGCGACCGCATCGCGACTGTATCGATGCGAACGCGCGAGAGCATCGCGACTGTATCGATGCGAACGCGCGACAGCATCGCTACTGTATCGATGCGAACGCGCGACAGCATCGCTACTGTATCGATGCGAACGCGCGACAGCATCGCTACTGTATCGATGCGAACGCGCGACAGCATCGCTACTGTATCGATGCGAACGCGCGACAGCATCGCTACTGTATCGCTACAAAAAGTCTCCGTGGGTGAGGGGCCTTATGATGTTCGTAAAAATCTTACCGTGAAAACCACTAAAGTGAGCTTCAAGCTGAATAATATAGGCTGATTATTACCTATTATTCCCGCTGCTGGGACTCACGCCCTCTCTCTTTGAGGGGGAGTAGGCCGTGATCCACCACGCGGGCCCAATGCGGGTTGGTAGATGTCACATGTCTTCAATTGTCAATTCAATGTCGGCACGGTTGGCGCAGTGGTTAAGCGATTGACTGCTGCGCTGCGTGTCGCGGGTTCGATTCCCGCACGGAACAAATATTTGTATGACCTACAGGTAGTTGTTCCGGGTCTGGCTGTTTGTATAATAATAATAATAATAAAAGCCATTTATTCAGACCATTTGAAACTTATGCTAGTACATACAATAAAATTATTAATAAACTGTTGTAAATAAGTATAGCTAAAAAATAAAGACAAAAAAAATAATTATATTATTGACACCGGCTGACTTCGTCTGTGTGCCCATTGGCAAAGGCCTCCTCCATTTCCTTCCACTTTTCCCTATCGACTGCTATTCGGGTCCATAATTTTCCTGCTGTGGTTTCCAGCTCGTCGGACCAGCGTTTTCTCTGCCTTCCTCTGTGTCGTTTACCATTTCTCGGGTACCAGACTGTTACCCTTTTGCTCCATTTGTCTGTACCTCTGAGGGTGTGACCAGCCCACTTCCATTTTAATTTTCTGACTTTCCGTGTGGCGTCAGTCACCATCATTACCAGTGTAATGTTGTCGTTTTTAATCCGGTCTTTCTTTTTTACTCCCATCATACTTCTTTCCATGGCACGTTGGCATACAGCTAATTTGTTGGCTTGTGCCTTTGTTAAAGCCCAAGTCTGGCATCCATACGTTAGGACCGGCAGCACGCATGAATCGGCTGTTTGTATATGTGAATTTAAATGTTTGTAAATGCACCAACTATACAGGAGGAATTCCTAGTGTAAGGCAATGTTTAAAAAAAAAAAAAAATTTTGTTTCTAGGACATGCCGGTTTCCTTACAATGTTATCCTTCACCGTTTAGATAGATGCACATGCTAGGGATTGACACTATTTTGACAGCTCTCTTTACCTAAGTTTTCACGGTAAGATTGTCACGGAATAGACGGTCTGATATTAGTTTTAAGGATTTAATCTTATCGCCACAATCTTTCTTCCTCTCTGTACCGGAAGTGGGCAGAATTTTAAGACCTTTATCGTTCAGGTAAACTCAGGTTCCTTATTATTATTAGACTAATAAACCTGTATACAAAGTCAAATTAAATTAACCTGCGAAACTACAAAGACGTCATGGGTATCCATATCCAAACAAGACAGAACCAAAATAAAAAAGATTTCATGTTTTATTTTGGACCTAGTTTTAATCAGGTCATTTTTAACGTGTTTGGTTATCGATACCCATCACATCTTTAGTTTACAAAAAAATAAGTTTTTCTCCCAGATATTTCAAATACCTTCGCTAATAGAGGTCGGTGACCAAAAAAAACATCAAATGAGTGAGTGTGAGTGTGGGGTGTGTGGGGGTGTGTGTGTGAGTGTGAGGGGGTGTGTTTTTGTGTTTGTTCAAGTTCATGTTCATCTTTAATATCACGTTTGTGGAGTTTTGATAGCTAACTTAATTTTTACCCTAAAAAGATAATATTTAAGTATTACCTTTGTGTTTCAGGATGCCTTCTTTCATGCATGGAGAATTGTACAGGAGAAAGTGCCAGTACCTTCGTTAGACTATCGTCCAGGAATTAGGGGTAAATTACATTATTATTGCAATATTTAGTGTCGGTCTATTTGTCGCAAGCACTACTGCTGAACATGAGGTCCTGGTTTTGATTCCCGGGTCGGACAAGTGTTCTTGGATTTTACCATCTGGAATTTATCAGTAGTGTGGAGTCTGGATTTGTGCCCGAACGCTGGCAATAGGCTCGCCCCCTATTACATGGGACTTAAAGGGACTACATGACCTCAAGCACGGTAACTGTCGGACTGCATAGAAATAAAGAGAAAAGTGCGATGACACAACGCTGGTATTGCAAAATATGAAGCATTTATCTATTTACAAAAAATCTATTGTTTGGACAAAAAACATTAAAACACTAGTACTTTAGTATGTTGCTTGTGGAATAATCTGACAAAAAATCAGAATGATTGTGTGTATATTAGTATGGTTTTTATTGTTTTAACAAAGTTTTTAGAGGTATTTTCATGATTTCTTTTAACGTATTAAATTAGTTGTAATTATGTTTTCAACACACTATCTGCTTAGGATATATATCCTGAAGTATATCATATATTTTTGTAATTTTGTTTACTGTAGTCGATCATATACTTTTATTGCTTTTAAAACTTGCGTTTTTCGCGTTTTGGTCCTGTAGTCCCCTTAAATATAACTGGTGAAATGTTATTGAACTACAGGGATATTTCTACCTAACCATTCAAGGGTGCTTAGGGTCAGTGTGAAAAAGTCTCAAACTATCAGGGGTAGAGTTAGTTCTTAGAAAACACTGCGTCAATTTTGCATTTAGAAAAAAAAACTGACCCCTTATTAATCACCCAGTAGTAGGCACTTGTCTGGGCACCTTCATAGACATCGAAGGAGCCATCGACAAAACCAACTTCTCCAGTATCAGCAGCGCCCCAGACATGAAGTAGAACAGGTACTAACGGACTGGATCACAAACATGCTAAGTAAACGAGTGGTTCGCCTGGAAGGAGAGCAGCAGATGGCCATAATAGCCAGAGGTTGCCCCCAGGGTGGGGTCCTGTCCCCCCTTCTATGGAATCTGGTGATTAATGACCTCATCACCAAACTCAACGCCAACCGCTATTACACAGTAGGTTATGCCGACGACCTCGCCATCCTGGTTTCGGGGAAGATAACGGGCACGATAATGCAACCTCACTCAGCAAGCGCTACGTATCGTAGAGAGATGGTGCAGGGATTTTGACCTTTCAGTGAACCCCACTAAACTGAACTGGTCATGTTTACCCATAAACGAGCCTTAGGCCCTTTTCGCCTACCTAAACTGTTCGATACTGTACTCCAGTTGGCCAATGAAGTCAAGTACCTTGGAGTAACACTAGACAGTTAGTTAAACTGGAGCAGTCATCTGGACAACAAACTGAACAGAGCTTGCATAACCTTTTGGCAGTGCAGGAGAATGATAGGTAAGAAGTGGGGCATATCCCCTAAAATTACACTTTGGCTGTACACCGCAGTGATCCGCCCCATGATTACCTACAGGGCTTTGGTCTGGTGGCCCCGCAACAAGCTAGTTGCAGCCACCAACAAACTACAACGCATGCAAAGACTAGCCTGCATGGCGACTACAGGCTGCATGAGGACTACTGCGACTGCAGCAGTTGAAGCCATCCGGGAAATCCCACCGCTCCATCTGTTCACACAGCAGGAAGCGACGATGGCAGCAGTACGTCTTAATACACTAAATCTCTGGGGTAAGAGTACTACCAAGGGCACGCCGCGATAACGGCGATAAGACCCCTCTTTGAGGAGTGGCTAGAGAGGCGTCACGGCGCCCTCACCTACCGCCTGACGCAGGTCCTCACCGGACACGGAAGTTTCGGGAGGTTCCTGCAAATCATCAGGCGGGAGGAAACGCCCAGGTGTCACCATTGCCAAGATCGCCCAGAGGACACGGTGGAGCACACGGTGGAGGTCTGCCTCACCTTGTATACCAAAACTGCACAGGTACAACAACTGCTATGTTCTTAATCTGTCATATATTTATTTGTCAGTAAATATATGTAATATGCTGTCGCATACAATTTAATTTTTAACTGTCAATTAAAGTGATTGATTGAATAATTTAAGGCAACGACTCTGAGTTCTACATACTTTTATTTAATATAGTGTTATTTCCAGCCCACTTTTCTTCTTTCTAAATCTAGCTCATGGTTCCTTTCACCGTTCATCTTTATGAACTGTAGTTTAGAACTTACTAATACTGTCTCGAAAAAATAACCCAGTTTACAGCGTGTATCAGATAAGTATGGTCATACTTAAGTGACACAAATCATCAAACAGAATAATTTATTCCTAGGGACCCGAAAAAATTGTCAGCTGTTGATATATTTGAATGAGCAGATCCGCAGGAGAACCAAACCGACATAGCCCGAAGAATTGCCAATCTTAAGTGGCAATGGGTAGGGCACATTGCTCGCAGAACAGATGGCCGATGGAGCCGAAAGGTTCTGGATTGGCGACCGCGTACCGGAAGACGTAGCGTTGGAAAGCCTCCCACAAGGTGGTCCGACGACCTTGTGAAGGCCGCAGGAACCCGTTGGATGCGAGAAGCGCAGAACCGGTCGAAGTGGAGGTGCTTGGGGGAGGCCTATGTCCAGCAGTGGACGTCTTTCGGCTGAAATGATGATGATATATTTGGGTCGACTAGAAATTATAGTTTTGTATGGGCAGCTGATTATTTTTTTCGCGATTACGATATTGCTCCCACGGAGAAAGTTATTCAGTTTACTACACCCTTAAAAATTATCACTGTAGGTATAGGTATCTGAGCGGATATTTCGATTTTGCTATTGAGTCTCATTTAGCTTGAAAGCAACACTTTCCTACCCTGGTATCTGTTTCTACCAACCATACACATAAGCTGTATTTTTTTACATTACGATTATTATGAAAAATCTGGCTGTTGAAACTACAAAATAGGAGATATTTTGTAGTTTGAGGCAAGCCCTGCTACATCAGGTAATCTTTAAGCGTATATGCCTTCGGGTAGGTACGCATGTCAGCGATAATGATAATAGAAAGTAAAAAATTCGTTTCGCTCAAAGTCGTTGTAGAAATGCGAAACGCTTTCAAAGCGATGGTCACTTGTCTACGCCCTCATCCGACTCCATCCGCCTACATCCGCCGACTTCATCTAGTTTTAAAAAAAACATGATTGACGTGTAAAAGTGTTTGTACAAACCTACTTAGAAAATAAATCATTTCATTTCACTTCATTTCATTTACCCAGGGCAATTTAAAGCACCATTACCTTGCTGGCTAATATATATTCCTCTGGATGTGAGTAGTAGTGTGTGTGTGTGTGTGTTTGTGGGAAGCACGGATATTATGGTGGGAAGCCTATATCCAGCAACATCTTTCGGCTGAAATGATGATAAAGATGAAGTTTGCTCTGTCAAGCCTAGAGACTAAAAGCAAGGGAGTTATCCAGATTCCCAGACAGAAGCTAATTCTGCTGATACCTATTTTTTTTATTTTTTAGCTCCATGGGCAATCGCAGCACGGACTAAGTCAACGGCTGAGACAATCGGAGGACGTGCAATCGTTATAGATCTCGATGTGACTGATAGAATCGAAGCACATCCAATCGTTATCGATTTTGACGAGGCTGAGACAGTTAGACCACGTCCATTCGTTATAGATATCGATGTGGCTGAGACAGTCAGACCACGGCCAATCGTTATAAATATTGACTAGGAGTAAAAAACCCCAAAATGTCGACTTTATGAAGTTTTGATTTTGATATAAATATTGTTTATCTTTTTTTTAATTTTTTTTTTACATAATATATCGCGAATCATTTAAGATGTTTATGATAAATGTCAGATTAAAAATGTAAGAACTATAATTACGTGTTTGTCTACCCCTTATGAGAAATGAATGAGCTTATATATGGCTCGTGCGTTAAGTTATTTATCCTCGTGTATGAGAGGCTGAGCCTTAACCATTAGGCCATAGATCATTTCTACAAATTCTGTCAAATTTATTACACCTACTTCAATACCCACACTGTGCTGATACAACTTATACTTTTTTACATTCATAAAGCTTCCCAACGACATTCGCCATACCATAATATCATGGAGTGTGTCCGGAACGAGCCGGAAAGACGAGATTTATTTATAGTATTTAATAGTATGTGGGTATGTAACAGCGTCCTTGCTGCTCCTGCTTCGGAAGCAGCCAGGATGCTGTACAGGCTCGTAAATATTGGTATTCATCGCTGAGGTAGTGTAAGATAATTGTTATTTATCTAGCAGTATGTAAATTCGATTTGTAACGATGAGGTGGCATAATCTGTCTAGATTAAAACCCTCGTTAAATAAATAAAGAAAAAAAAAATACTCTCCAAGACAGGTATCGCTGACGTTGGCGATAAATCTGCGAGGCTGAAATGGGACTGGGCGGGTCATACGTATAGGATGCATCAAAACAGATGGGCCAGGATGGTCACACAGTGGGTGCCTGAATAAAGGCGTCGTCACCGAAGCAGGCCTAATAAACGAAATCATCCACCCCCCCCCCCCCTCCCGCTCTGGGAAAGCCCGCCTAAGAAACGCTGGCGTGACGATTTGGACTCGTTCCTGAACAATTGACCGGAGAAAGTGCAACATAAGGAAACTTGGAAAAGTATAAGGGAGACTTTTGCCCAGAAGTGGGAAAATATAGGGTTCCAAAAAAAAATGCAACAATTTATGAAAATTCTTACAACAGATACGTAAAAAGAAATCACTTAGTCTATTCACGTCTCCCGTATATTTCTCCCTTTATTAATGAAAGTTACATAAACGAGGCGGCTCATTAACAGTATCCGAGTAGGTATAACAAAGATTATTAGATTTATTAGCACGCAAAGGTCAGTTGGCTTAACGAACATGTGACGTCACGGTCAAGCTTACGACTAAATATCACGCGATCTCTATGTGAGGGGCGGCAGAACTGTTAGTGGTATTTTTTTCCTTAATTAGGAAGATATTGCGTCTTGTAGGTATGTTTCCATTTGTAGTAGTTATATATACAGTATAATTAGCCGTAAATGTTCCCACTGCTGGGACACCGGCTCCTCTCAATGAGAGGGCAGTAATCCACCACGTGGGCCCAGTGCAGATCGGCAGGTGTCACTTGTCTTCGAATTTTTGGTTTATTGCAAAATGTTTTCTTTCACCGTTTTGAGAGCAGTGGTGATGTAATAAATTTCACAAAGTAAAGCGCCTGACTGGGTTCGAACCTACAACCCACAACTCGTAATTCGCGTCGTTATACAGCGTGTGTCAGCAAATAATAATAATGTATTCTGTAATATTTATGGTATACATAATAAAGAATACCTATTATATTCTATAATTAGCCGTCTAAAGGTATCAAATCGGAAAGGTATCGGCACGTATCGCCTTTCGCCTCGCCATCAAACAGGCGTCAACCTAACGTAAGCACGTAACCAAAGCGGATCAGAAGCTCCGATACGTCGACTCGGCTACGACTAGGTGACGCCGCGCTTACTGCTCGCCGACCGCTAGTTGATGGTGCAGCTGGCAAGATGGCAAGGCGGAGCGGTGAGAGGGGCAAGGGTGAACGAAGAAACGTAAGCTCGAGTACAGAGAGACGTAAGCGCGGGGACGACGAGCCGTAACGCACCGCACCGCGGTTCGTGAGCTTGTCCCGAAGCGAGGCGATTACGTTACGATTCCGATTAGTGTGCGTTGCAGTAGGGAGTTTCATACAAAGAATACTGAACGGCTCGAGTTGATACGGTGCCGATCCCTTTCCAGTTTGATACGTGTGCTATGACCTTAAGGGCTGATTTTACCAAAGTCATACCTATCTTTTTAATTCTCAGGATAAGACTTATTCTAGGTATAAAAGTTTGGTGGAATGCGCCCTAATACGTCGAGTAGGTATGGGACAATTGATATTTTTTTCACATCATAATCAGCCTATAATGTTCCCACTGCTGGGACACAGGCCTCCTCTCTGTGAGGGGGAGTGGGCCGTAATCCACCACGCTCGCCCAGTGCAGGTTGGTAGATGTCACATGCCTTGGAATTTTTGGTTCTAGGACATGCCGGTTTCATCACGTTTTCTTTCACCATTTTGAGAGCAGTGATGATGAAATAATTTACACAAAATAAAGCGCCTGTCTAGGTTCGAACCTACAACCTACAACTCGTAAGTCGTGGCCGATATCACTGGGCCACCACTGCTCTATATTTTTTTCACGATAGGAATGAATTCGTCAGAAGACTATTTCAGACACTAATCGGGATGGTCCTCACACGATCTGACCAATATTATGTCTGGACTTAAAAATACTTAGGAATTTTGAAACAAACACAGAGTTGTGTTTGTTTAAAAATTTCTTCTCAGAGTAGTCGGTGAGGAAACACTAACCTCATCTAGTTTTAATACTATTATTCATGATGATGTTTAAGAGTGTATTTTAAAAACAATTTACAGATATAACATAACTTATCATCACGCATGTATTCCCAAAAGGGTTAGGCTAAGGGGACGAGCCTATTGCCATCAATCAATATGCTACTGAGAAATTCCAGATGTAAAAAACACAACACTTTGCCCAACCCGGGCATCGAACCAGGACCTCATGCTTAACAGCAGCTCATAAGACACTAGACCAACGGCAGTCACGTCAGTATTATAGAATTCATCATCTGCCTAGCCTTTTCCCAACTATGTTGGGGTCGGCTTCCAGTCTAACCGGATGCAGCTGAATACCAGTACTTTACATGGAGCGAATGCCTATCTGACCTGCACAACCCAGTTACTGGGTAACACGATACCCCTTGGTAAGACTGGTTGTCAGACTTTCAAGCTTCTGACTACCCGTAACGACTGTCAAAGATCCACGAATGACAGCCGGGACCAACGGCTTAACCTGCTTCCCGAGGCACGGAGGGGTCTCGGTATGTAGAGATGGTCACCCATCCACAGACCAACCGCGGCAAGCGTAGCTTAACCTGATCGATCAACCTGTGCAGCTGTTATTATTTGGCCACGGGCCCCTCAGTATTATAGAAATGAAATATAATTTATCATTTAGGTAACAAAACAACATACCTATCTTCTATCTTAAAACAGGTTATCTAAAAATAAATAGGTATAGGTACCCACACAGCACCTCATTCCCCACCGCGGATAATCACAAAACATTTTTTTCCCATCTAAAGAAAAAAATAAAAATAAACGTGACATTTAGAGTTGACAAGGGTTGGAAACTTTGTACATCTGCTTCACCTGAGGCGGAACCTGGTTAAGCTATGAGCGATCGATTCAGGGATAGGATTGGAATGAAATTTAAGGTGTGAGGAGCAATAAATGTGAATTTTTTAGGTACAGTCAACAGCAAAAGTAGATGATCAAAATCAGAAATTCAATACTAATGAACGGATTAGAACTGTGTGGCGTCGAAATACTACTACTTAGAATACTTACTACGTAGAATACTTTTGAATCTAGAATACTTTTGAATCACTTCGACGCCACACAGTTCTGACGCGAACTCCGTTCATTAGTATTGAATTTCTGACTTTGATCATCTACTTTTGCTGTTGACTGTACCTACTTCCCATTAGAGTTACCAGTTGTGTTTAAAAATACTTGAGGAACCGATGTTCATTTTAAATGTAATTTTTTCTCATTTATGTCAAACTTATTCTCATTTCAGAATTGACATTTAATTTAGATATTTAAACTAATGTTTAATTATTGAACATTATTTAATATCGTCATTGGTGTAGTTAAATCAATTACTTTATATAAAACTAGCTTCTGCACGCGACCTTGTCCTTGTACTCCCAGACCCACCCAGTCGCATCTCACCGCCCGCGCTATTTATTGTTGTTTTCGCTTAGCGTTCTTTCTGACTTTTTTCTTTTTGCTCGACTCCTCAGGGTTCCAGCGTGATATTTTAAATAGTCTATAGCCTTCCGCGAGAATGCGGCTTTTAAATGCAAAAAATTAAATCCGATCGGCATTTCCAGAGATTAGCACGGTCAAACAAACAAACACTTCAGCTTTATTATTAGCTTAAAGATAATAATAAAAGTTAGTAAAAAGACAGGTAGCATCATTTTTCTTTAAACTAATAAGAACCAACCTGCAAAAAAACCCCTTAATTTAAACCTTACAAAACGATTTACAGGACCTAAACGCAAAAAACGCAAGTTTAAGAAACAATAAAATTATATGATCGAGTACAGTAAACAAAATCAGAAAAATACATATATGATATTCTTTAGGATATATGCTAGGTAGATAGTGTGCTGAAAACATAATACAACAAATTTTATACGATAGAAAAATATCATGAAGATACCTCTAAAAATTTTCTTTTTACAATAAAAACCATACTAATATACCTACATGCAACAATCATGTCATGATGATTTTTTGTCAGATTATTCTACAAGCAACAAACTAAAAAACTAGTGTTTTAATTTTTTAGTCCAAACAATAGATTTTTTGTAAATAGAAATTGCTTCATATTTTGCAATAAATTTACCAGCGTTGTGTCATCGCGCTTCCCTTTATTTTCTAAACAGTCCGACATCGGACACCGGTCATGTAGTCCCCTTAAATTCTGTACCGTTTAATAATATTATCATTAATCTGTCCACCTTAAAACATGGCCAGGTAAATGATAATCCCATCCACCGCCCGGTTCTTTATTAAAATGAAAAAGCGTAAATTATGACAAGGTAAGCTGCGGCGTCCTTCGCTACCAATTTACAAGTAACCGTATATTGGGTTTAAACGCAATCTTTTTTCTTTGTTTACGGGAGATTTTGTGCTAAAATATGGCAGCACTGACCAAGGGCGGAGGAATATTGTAGTTATTATCTCCGGAAATATGGGAGCGTTGGTTATTTATTCTATGGTATTAGGGTAGGTTGTTGAGGGGCCCGTGGCTAAATAATAACAGCCGCACAGGTCGATCTATCAGGTTAAGCTACGCTTGCCGCGGCTGGTCTGTGGATGGGGGACCATCTTTACATGTCGTGACCCCTCCGTGCCTCTGAAAGCACGTTAAGCCGTTGGTCCCGGCTGTCATTTATGGATCTTTGACAGTCGTTACGGGTCGTCAGAAGCCCGAAAGTCTGACAACCAGTCTTACCAAAGGGTATCGTATTACCCAGTCACTGGGTTGTGGGGGTCAGATAGGCAGTCGCTCCATGTAAAATACTGGTATTCAGCTGCATCCTGTTAGACTGGAAGCCGACCCCAACATAGTTGGGAAAAGGCTAGGCAGATGATGATGAGGGTAGGTTGTTGTGAGTTTGGTGGAGGGAAAAATAAGCGCCTGACATGCACATTATCAGCGTAGCCATTCACAACTATTCGATACGCTTCCGATCCGGATCGGATATCAATCAATATTATCGAAGAAGTCCTCTAAGCGCTGTTCACGTAACCGAATTTCCCAACAAAAACAAAACGTTTTAAAAATCAGATAGACGGCCTCTATTCTTTCGACAAATATGTATTTAATGTCGGGGGAGAGGCAAATCAGGTAATCCAAAATGTGTCCTTTTCTACACGACAGCCTGTCAAATAGGTGTGAACAGCTTTGCAGTTCTTCTTTTAGATCCGTGTGATATGACCAAAATCCGTACCGTGTACTGTGACGGCCTCAAGGTCTATCGACAAGGCCGAAACGATCATTATAGAAGCATAATCAGCCCATAATATTCCCACTAGTGGGACACAGGTCTCCTGTCTATGACAGGGAGCGGGCATCCACCACGCGGGCCCAGTGCGGATTGGTAGATGTCTTCGAATTTTTGGTTGAAAAACTAGATCGTACAAAAGAAATAATCTGCTAGGTCTTCGACAGTTTGACATTATTGTATGCTATTATTTTCAGTAGTTTACAAAAAGATTCTCTTTCCGTGCATAGATAATAATACACACACGCTCCACTTATCACCGTACCCCCACCCACCCTACCTAAGTCCGTCCGAACCGAACCAGTCCGATAACAACCACTCCGATCATGATTCCTATTGGACACATAAACTATACAGGGTATCCCATTGAAATATTCTTCCTACAGAGACCCGGTATAAATTCAGGGATTAAATTCGGAATATACGCAGTGGGACATCGTAAAACATGATTTTATGCGATTTCTGTAAATGGGCGACGATTTTTATTAGAATTGGATTGCATTGGAGATTTCTAGATTATGTCGAAGTTCGGACTTTTTTTAAAGGTTTTTTATGCTTTATCAGGAAAAATGGAATATTATGTAAGTTGATATTCCTTTAAAGTAGGGATGTCTAGCTACCAGAATTGAAGGTAAAATCAAAGTAACCAAATCTATTTTTTTAGACTTACCCTATATTTTTTTTACCACTTTTCAGATTTTTGAGCCGTAGAGGTGACTCAAGAGTTGTACTAGAGTTCTGACTTCTGGCTAACTAACTGACTAGCAACAATTCAAAATCATTGCATACTCAGTCAGTGGTTGACTGTACATGCAATATTTTCGAGTTCTTCAACACTATTGTCAACACATCAGTGGTACCAATTGCACTACGAAACCCGCCCTTACTGCTACGAGATAAAAAGCTGACTGTGTCAAATTGTTATCACGGATGCGTACTTTACTGTATTTTTGAACACAAGCAGTGTTACTTTTGCAACGAATCTATGGCTTGATAATAACTGCGAGGTATTTGTTCAAAAAAACAACGAGCCTTTGGCATCCCTATCTTTTTAACCACACCATTTTCCTAACACATTATTACTATGTATAAGCGGTTGGAAACTGTCTCAGAGCCGTGTATTGTCGCCATTAAAACCCCATTCGCTGCATAAAGGACGGAACTGTATGCATAACCTACATCGAACAACTGAGGGTTGGTTTGGTACGCATTTACTACTCTCATGTTTTGCTTGACAATCTACGGCTTAAAAGATAGGTTCTCAACCTTGTTTAGCTTCGGCACACTTTGAGAATATGTTTTTTTCTAGAGCCCAATTTTTTTTTTCTCTGGGTCTTTACTGCTCCCTGAAAGTCTCAAACGTGCACGAGGTGGCGTTATACATTGAGAACCGAGTAAAATGTTTTCTTCGAATAATAAAGGAATAATAGCCCTCTATTATTCCTTACACGAGCCTCTTTGTAAAGACAACTATATATTAGCCATATCTTACCGATTTTAATAAAAGGAACTTCATACGCATAAGCAGGATACAGAGGTCTAAAAAGTTAGTGGAGAATATTTTCAAAATGTCTTATTTAAAAAAAGATAACTGGAAATCTCTGTTTCTACGGAAAATTTAAAATCGGTCTAATTTGGCTGTAACACTATTTTTGCATCCTAAACTAGAACATGTTGCCTCACGATGTTTTACTTCACCGATGTCAATAATGTTCAGGATAAACTCTGAAAGTAACCCGTGCATGGCTAAATTGTAAAGCGCCTGCCAGGGTTCGAACCCACGACCATTATACTCGACCGACTCGTAAGTCCCCTTTTAACACGGACGATTGAACTAAAGTATCGTTTTCGTTAACATTTATGTACTGTGTAATGTAGAAAGCATCGACAAATAGAGAAACTCGAACTGTCCAAATTTACATTCTACTAAACTAAATCTGAAATCGAAGCATCTTCAAATAAAGATACAAATATTGGATACAACCGATATGAGTGTCCACTTCAACCGGTACGAGTGTCCGAACAGATTTAAATAATGCCATACCAGTCTGGCAAATGCCTTCGATTCGTACACTATTGAATTTACATTCTGCCTGTTTCGCTGGCAATGTGCCAGATTTGCCCTGATGAGTTATGCACTCATATTTGTCTTTTCTGACTACTTTTTTCCAGGACTTAGCCAAGGTTAGGTCTAGGTTTATTTTTGTTGAAAGGACATTACTCTAGATAAAGAAAGAGATTATGGCGGTAAGCTATGGATTTTGTCTGAGTAGTTGTCGGGTGACCATGTTATTTTGTGAACAATGTGAGATTCGGGAAAAGTGAGAAAAATGGTTACTGTGACAAAAAGAAAAAAACGGTTATGGATTTTGTCTGATTAATTGTAGGGTGACCATGCAATTTTATGAACAATGTGAGTAGTGTTATTTACTGGTTTTACTGAAAAATAACCCGTGTTGTTGTGTGTGGGTTTTGGTTAGGTGCAAAATAAAAAAACACCTACAACGATTTGTGAATCCTTTGATTTTGCACCTGGTAGTAAGTTTACAGAAGATTTTTCTTGACAATTCAAAAGTGCCTGTAAATGGTTTAATTGAAATAAATGCTTTGAGTTTGAGTTTGATTTCGCATGCGCGTTTCTATTCCAGAGACAAAGATGAATCAAATCTGAATAAAACTTTTTTAATTTTTTTTTTCATCGAATCAAATGTCATTTATTCAAACTAGGCTGAAGATCAGCACTTTTCGAACGTCAAAATTACAAAAGACGTCCCCCAAAACGCCCGCCCTTCACCACTTTCTAGTGCTTTCTCTGGGTAGAAGAAGTGGCGCAACAAACTCCCCAGCAGCACAGCTGTCTGTTCAGTTAGAAAATATTTGATTGTATACAATACTGGCAGATTGGCTAATTTATGTGGCCTACCCAAATGTCCTTTCTTTGGTATTGTTCGTCGAATCGTTGAGCTCCTTAACTCCTGCCTGGACAGGTCCTCTCAATCTGTGTGGTTCTTTCCTCAAAAGGCCATCTGAGAAATCGATCTACATGGTCTTCATATAACCTGACCAAGATTATAATAAAGAGTATTCTATTCTATTCTATTATGTTTGACCTTTAAAAGAGACTGTGACCTCTGAGTTTGTTTCAGCCTTTCTTCTCAGAGTAGTCAGATAGGAAACGCTGACCTCATCTAGTTACAAAAAAAATATGATTGACGTGTAGAAGTGTTTGTGCAAACCTACTTACAAAAATAAAATCATTTATGCAAAGTAATCGGGGGGCACGGTAGTGCCCCCGCCAAGTCGAGCGCGAAGCAGACACTGCCGTACCATCCTTTACTGGAACCATTTCGCCGCATTTTCAGGCCCCTATTTGAGAACCTCTGGATAAGACCAGAACGCAGAAATTTTCGTCATCCAGTAAGCTATAATCACATACTTATAATCCAAAATTTCAAGTCTGTAGGTTATTTAGTTCCGAGTTTAAGCGAAAGCAAAGTTTCGCATTTACGACACTCACTCACTCACTAATCATCAAAATAGAACTAGTACTTCCCATAAACTCAGAGTGTTGAAATTTGGTACAGAGTTAGGGTTTAATGGCCACATAAAGGGAAAACTATAAAAATTAGGATAATCGAAGATCTGGAGTACCTGGTGACCCTGATTAGAAAACACAAGAGCCCAACCAAACTATTAGAGATCGACATACCTACCGCCTTTACAAAAAATATTCAACTTGGTGGGCCGCTTCATTTGATGTGAAAAAACTGGCCAAGTGCGAGTCGGACTCGCACAGAAAGGGTTCCGTACCATAAGGCAAAAACGCAGAAAAAAAACACGTTTGTTGTATGGGAGCCCCCCTTAAATATTTATTTTATTTTATTGTTAGTAATTGTTGTTATAGCGGCAACAGAAATACATAATTTGTAAAAATTTCAACTGTCTAGCTATCGCGGTTCTTGAGATACAGCCTGGTGGCAGACAGACGAACGGACGGACAGCGAAGTCTTAGTAATAGGGTTCCGTTTTTACCCTTTGAGTACGGAACCCTAAAAATCGAAGGTCTGAAGTATCTGATGAAGAGCCCTCAGCTTAGAGAAATGGTAATGCCCCCTTCTACTATTGGTATTACTACGACGAATAAATAAAAATCGACTGTCATTGCAAAAATCCAGCGTAGTGGGACACATCTTCTAATTTAATCTAGCCTATAGCGTCCCACTGCTGGGCGAATGCCTCCCCTTCTGCTTTTAATACGCATATAAATAAAATTAAAGGAAAACTCTGGATAAGACTAGACCGGCTTTTATACTTATACTTACAAGTTTACAAGAAGAAATAGTCGAACAATTAACTTTATTCTCCTCGAACATTACACAAATTAAATAAACAAAGGAGGATGGACATAAATGTATGGAAGCTGGTACCCGAAAAACATGGCAACCAAACTTAATAATTTATATACAGTTTTAAAGGTCTAATTAGATAAACCAATAGTCGTTAGGGGGGATAGTATCAGTTCGCTGTCCGTTCAGAGATATACAACATTTAAAGGTTAGGTTAGGTTATCGTTAGGTTAGGTCATAAGTAACAATAATAGACTCTTGCTTTATCGTGACGTGACTGAATTTTATCTAAGTACCTTTTTTTTTACTTCGTTTTTCCATTTACACTACGCTGGGGGTCGCGGGAACGTACAATCCTTCCGCAACGCCCTAACCTAACCTTAACCTAACCTACATAATGTTAAAGGTTGTATATCTCTGAACGGACAGCGAACTGCGACTATCCTCCTTAACAACTATTGTTCTACATAATTAGACCTTTCAATCTGTATATAAATTATTTTGATTGGATGTAATTAGTTTTCAACGCCCTAACCTAACCTAAACCTAACATAAATGTTTAATGTTAAAGGTTGTATATCTCTGAACGGACAGCGAACTGGGACTATCCCCATAACAACTATTGTTCTACATAATTAGACCTTTCAATCTGTATATAAATTATTTTGTTTAGATGTAATTAGTTTTCGGGTACCAAAACGCCCTAACCTAACCTAACAGAAACCTAACATAAATGTATAGTGTTAAAGGTTGTATATCTCTGAACGGACAGCGAACTGGGACTATCCCCCATAACAACTGTTACTATTGTTCTACATAATTAGACCTTTCAATCTGTATATAAATTATTTTGTTTGGATGTAATTAGTTTTCGGGTACCAAAACGCCCATCCTCCTTACACTAAAATATTAATTTCGCTCAAAATTTGGTCAAAATATAATGCATTGGATTATGAGTGGCGGTGATACCCGCACATGTCGCTAGATGACGCTGACTGTATTTTAAAACGCGCTTACGTTTGTTTTTCCGATAACCTTTTAATAATTTGATTCACGAATTATTGCCTTTTAAGTCAAAATTTGAGATCATACCCCGGGCATACGTGTACAGAGAACAATTCCCAATCTGTGTGGCGTATGCCCTAACAATTCACAAGAGCCAAGGTCTAAGTCTAAAAAATACCCTCATGGACGCACCTCCATATTCTTTTGTGGCCAAGCCTACGTGGCGCTTTCACGAGTAACCAATATTCATGGGGTGCACATCATAAATGTTGACTTCAAGAGTATAAAAGCTCAAGCTACAGCGATCACCGAATACAACCGGCTTAGGCGTAAATACCGCGCCGATCTTTCAGAAATTAAACCGTCTAAAAGAATAAATAATGAACGCGAATGGGCAATACGAAAAACTGTTGCTACTGTACAAGAATCAGAACCGGAAAAAAAGAAAATAAAGATTTGTAATAATAAAAAAAATACTCCTAAAAAGAAAAAAACTGTGTCTAATAAGAAAATCTAATAAAATAAATCAATATACGTACAAAAAGAATACGTTCGTACGTATACGTTTCTACAAAAAGAAGTGAAATCCCACCAAAAACATTCTGTAAAAAACTAGCCAAGTCTCAATGGAGCTGTTTGTTTATCTCTAAAAAGTAATGAAATCTAGACAAAGTCGTACCAAGTCTAAGGTTCCTTACTGCGATTTCTTTATTATTATAGTTAATGTTGTGTGACTTGGCCGTTGAGGGGTACACAAGGTTACAAAACCAGGTGCTCCATGACACCATTGCACCAATCTGTCGCCAGAACCGCTACCCATTGACGATGGAAAATTGCCACTTGGAAAACGTTGATTCAATAACTAGTCAATTGTAGGCTCGATAAAGCTGCGTATTTCAATAAAACTTATGTATAGGCGAGCCTGAAACAAACAGTATTAAAAATTATTTCCAGTACAGACGGACTTATAATCATTGATAGAAGTCCGTCTGTACGTCTATTTTATGTTAGATCGGTGGTCGATTTGACGCTCCAAAAAGAAGAGAGCAGAAGTCAGCATTGTCAATGCTGAATGCATGTGTTGCAAAATCAACAACAGCCTAAAATGAGACACTAGCGTCCAATTACCAATACCAGTATGGGCTATTATCTCGCTTAACAAACATAGGTAGTAACAACAGATATAACATTACGTGTAAACAAAATTGACTTGTACCCACTAACGTTTATAGAATGTTCAACGGCCAAGTCACACAACATTAACTATAATAATAAAGAAATCGCAGTAAGGAACCTTAGACTTGGTACGACTTTGTCTAGATTTCATTACTTTTTAGAGATAAACAAACAGCTCCATTGAGACTTGGCTAGTTTTTTACAGAATGTTTTTGGTGGGATTAACATTACATGAATTGCTGAATTGTCTTATGTGCCTGTAATTACACTGGCATCAAACCGGAGTGTAGCAAGGTTGTTTGCTTGTAGAGTTAAGTACGGTGGAAGCATTGCCCGGACGAATTCCTTCACAAATAGTTCTACTCAATCAATCTGCCTAGCCTTTTCCCAACCATGTTGGGGTCGGCTTCCAGTCTAACTGGATGCAGCTGAATACCTGTATTTTATATGGAGCGACTGCCTATTTGACCTCCACAACCCAGTTACTGGGTAATACGATACCCCTTGGTAAGACTGGTTGTCAGACTTTCGGGCCTCTGACGACCCGTAACGACTGTCAAAGATCTACGTATGACAGCCGGGACCAACGGCTTAACGTACTTTCCGAGGCACGGAGGGTCTTGGTATGTAAAGATGGTCACCTATCCACGGACCAACCGCGGCAAGCGTAGCTTAACCTGATCGACCGACCCGTACGGCCGTTAATACTTAGATACAAGTCTTACAAAGAGCTCTTCTACAATTAAATTGTCTCTATTAATTAGTTGTAAATAAATAACATACCATCACGCCTGGATTTCCCGAAGGGTCAGGCAGAGGTGTACCTATACCTAGTACTTGCACTTACATTTCAGCAGTTATGTTTAATTATTAGTGAATTGGCCTTCTGTATTCCGATACTGGCAGATGACAACTAGGTCAAAACAAAATGCCAAAACAATAATAAAAACAATTCAACCGTACGTCGCATCTGTGCAAATAAAAATGCTAAGTAATAACTCCAGACTTTGTATGTGCCTGGATCTAGGAATAGAATCAGCCCCAATCTTGATATAATATAGGAAATTACAACTACCCCACATGATCGTAACTCGAAAAACTTATCACCGAAAAGCTTCAAAGAATTTGGAAGCGTTTTCAGAAAAAAAATTATTATCCCTTTTATCAAAATTCCTTACGATATCTTGAAAGTTAATCTACCATTTGAAGTTATAATGTATCCTAGTTATTATGGGTAACGGATTTCCGTGGGCATCAGAGTTTATTAGAATTCCTTTGATGTTTTATTTTCTAGTTCCGTGTTCCATTTTTATAAAGGGGTTTATTTTTAATTCGGTTTTCCAGTGTGGAACTGTTTTTGATTGGCATGAGTGACTTAGTCCACGTTTACCCGGACGTAAAAATATCGCGGCGGAATTTTCATCTCACGGTGTTGAGCTGAAGGTTGAGAATTCTACAGAGGACATCTCAACACGTCAAAGAAACAAACTGTTGGATTTTCAACTCTCGGCGTTATGCGGTGCGTTGAAAATCCAGTGCGCGAAAAAACTCACCGCGGGAAAAACGCGCCCGTGCGTATCTGGGCTTATTTGAGTTAAGTCGTATTGAAACGTACTTGGATGATGAAATGTTTAAACACATAGTGAAAAGTTTTAGAAGAAGACCAGCCATTTCCCAACTATGCTGGGGTCGGCTTCCAGTCAATCTGGATGCAGCTGTATACCAGTATTTTACTTGGAGCGACTGCTTATCTGACCTCTACAACCCAGTTGAGTGGTAACACGATACCCCTCGGTTATAGAGGACGTAATTAATTAAAACATCCACGTTTACACTTGATCAGTTTTTACCTCTTAGGTACGCTTTAAGGTAACTTAAAAATATTCAAAGTATCTCCCTTATACTTCCTTACTTATTTATTTTCTTGAAGAATATTGCTGTAGTTTTTGCCTAACCCCAAGGGAAGAAGGCGTGAGTATAGGTACGTAAGGTCTAATCAAATGTATGTTTCCAAGTGATGTTATTTCAAGTTAAACAAATATCAACTTTATTATAGTGTTAATTAAGTTGATTTCAGAGTGACTAACACTGTTTAAAAAGTTACAAAAATGTTTGAAGTTGTAGCGTAAACTGAACTTTAAAAATAAATTAAAAAGCTGAAAAAAAAGTAATTTACAAAAATTAAACCGACTTCAAAAAGAAATTAACTCAAAATTATGAAATAACTTTAATTTCGGAAGTCGGTGTCTTGGGATCTGTATTTTAGTTTTAGTTTTTTGCTGAAATTAAAGTTATTTCATAAGTTTGAGTTCATTTCTTTTTCAAGTCGGTTTAATTTTTCTTAAATTACTTTTTTATTTCGTAATTTTTAGTTTTAAGTAAAAACTGGAATATTTGTTTGTAATAAGTAGGTAATAGTTTTGTTTTAAATATTGCACTAGAATTAGACCAAGGTTTTGAGCTCGTAAGCAGTCACACGTTTTAGTCCATATCTTGAAAATTCCTAAATCGATTTTGATGAAAATTGCACTGTTCCCTAAGTTGAAGTAAATGTAAGGCAATACAAAAAAAAATGGTCACGATCTGACTAATAGTTGCGGAGATATGCGTGGACAAACATACATACATACGTCTATAAAATTTTGTATATTTGTTTGGAAGCCCTATAGATTGTCATATGTGAATATAATGCAATTCCAATAATATTACATACATACGTGTCGAATTGATAACCAAATTTTTTTTTTAAGTCGGAAAAAACATGGGTAATTATTAAAACACAGAAAAGAAACAACAATAAAACTGTTAGTACTACTATAAGCGACAGCAATTATGAGAGTAATATAATTTCATTGAGGTATAAATATTCAGAGTTAATTAAAGTGGAACTCAAACACCCCTGCAATCTTAGCTCGCGATTCGTGACCAATTTTTTAATTGAAATAAGCGTATCGCCACCTGCGGTGTGCCGATTATATTGTTTACTCGCAATATTTTTTTATTTATTGACGTTTGTTTTGTAAAAAAAGAAAATATGAAAGAAAATTCGTTTATTTGCCAAAAGACTTGACGCAGGAAAAAATTAAAAACAAAAGAAAATGTTGGCGGAAAATAAACCTCACATGCACGCAAAACGGCAAAAAATCATTGTTTTAAGAATAGTATTTATTTGTAACTTAAGTGGCACTGGGCAGGGCATATTGCTCGCAGAACAGATGGCCGATGGGGCCGAAAGGTTCTGGAGTGGCGACCGCGTACCGGAAGGCGTAGCGCCTCCCATAAGGTGGACCGACGACCTTGTGAAGACCGCAGGAACCCGATGGATGCGAGAAGCACAGAACCGGTCGAAGTGGAAGTGCTTGGGGGAGGCCTATGTTCAGCAGTGGACGTCTTTCTGAAATGATGATTTATTTGTAAATAAGGTACCTAAACTTAGACGGTTACAATAGTAGGTACTGACATACATGTATCAATTTAAAGAACAGACGCCAGCACATCATGCCACCCGAAACTTTTCCCAATCAAATTTGGACTTTATAATTTAGCGATACAGTTGAAAATCTATTAAAGAAATTTGACAGATTGTAGTAGCTTGATGTGCTGGCGTCTGTATCTTAATAAATCTTAATAGGTATCGAGATAAAAAACTTCATGTAAATTCAATCACTTTTACTTTTCAGACAAATTATTAAAAAAAAAAACAATACATAAAGAATGCCTAGACAAGTTACCAGAATCTTTACGTAGAATGGCACAATGAGAAATCAAAATTTAATTGATTAACCACCAAATAGTAATTAAGCATGAATTTATAAATATTAAGTTTAAAACACACAAAAACAAAAAAAAAGACATTTAAAACCTATAGATTTATGACAACATCTATTAGAATTGCTCGATCGCTGTACCTACGTTACTTTATTTTTACAAGCTCATTATTTAGTGAACTGTATTGTTCTTTATGAGTAAATACTGATAGATTTTCAAACTTCATCGCTAACGTTTTTCGTTAACTAAACAGCACTTTACTCACACTGAAAAGTGCACACAAACTAGCTATCAAATTGTGCCAGCGACAACTAAAATTCAATACCGAACAAATTATTTATCGAACGGAAAATAGCTTTGATAATAGTCCCCTGGTTTGAAACATTAATAGGGTTGTGCCGACTTCACTTTTAGATTCCATATCTTAATTACCTTGGGAGTTTCGTATCACTACGTCTAACGGAGGCGGCAGCATCCCTGCTGCGCATGCCTCGCAATGTCTGTGTCAGCCTTTAAGGAAAACGTTTACGGAAAAATCTATGTGAGACCTTGAAGTTTTTTTTTGTATTAATTTTTAAGCTTGGAAAACAAGGAAGTCAAATGCCTCGTGGCTCGCGGTATTAAAATGTTATCTCTGAAATATTATACAATATCAAGCGGTATTAATTTGGTCTTTGGAGTTGCTTTTGTACAATAATTCTGGTTATTATATTTTTTAAGTCCTTTTGATATTCAGCTGTATCCAATTAGACTGGACGCCGAATTCCCCGAATATGCAAAAGAATTTCTATATTTATATACTGCACTCCGCGGTTTCACCCGCATAAGTCTCGATAAATATCGAATATCGGGATAAAAAGTATCTTATGTCGTAATCCAAGTCATGGACCCAGTGCCCAATGTGCCAAATTTCATCCAAATCCGTTCATCCGTTGTAGCGTGAAAGCGTCACAAGCATACATACAATAAATCATATCTTTTTACTTTTTAGTTTAAATGCAATTATTATGGTGCACATAATAATAGTCTTATTGAATTTCGGCTATGGCAGCTAATTTCATTGGATATGCGGGAGATACTATAGTGCGCAGACACAGGTGCACTCTCTCTTCTTCCGCTCTCATAGTCCGTTGGGACGGCAATCCGACACGACCAGAGAGAGATCAAGCGCAAGACCGACAGCTTATCGTTTATACCGAGGCACAGGGCTGTACATAATAAAGAGTTTTTGAAGTAAGATTAAGTGAACCCAAACATAATTGAGAAAAGCCTAGGCAGATGAGAATAGGTAATGATGTAGGTTTTGTAACAAAATAAACAGTAGACAAGCCACTAAAACATTCTCTAGCGCCTCCGTAGGTGGTCGTTAATCCTGAGTATTTCTCATTATATATTATTCAGCCTACTACGTGTTTCATCGAACAATGAGGTCATTACCAAACTATCCCTCCCTAATTAGTGTACAACTAGGCAGTACGTTACCTAAAATAATTATATCTAAAATGGCTGCCTAAGTACAGCCGCAATAAACTCATGAATTTCTAAATATGTTTTTAGTTTCTTTAGGGTTTTAGACGAAAACTGCTTTTGTATTTTTAACCGACTTCAAAAAAAGGAGGTTCTATATTCAACTCTTATGTAAGTTTGTATGTCCGCGATTTTCACAAAAACTTCTGTTCCGATTTCATTATTTAAATACAATTTTTCAGGGAATGTTTTTACGAATTACTTTACACATAAATTATATAAACACAAATCATTTTTTAAGATTTTATTGATTTTCAAAAACTCTTTCTTTTTTAAAATAAGTCATACGCCTAGCCTTTTCCCAACTATGTTGGGGTCGGCTTTCAGTTTAACCAGATGCAGCTGAATACCAATATTTCTTTTTAAAATAAGTGAAGATAAAAATTATCTTTTATTTTTTAAAGTCAACATTTTGTTTCAAATTAACACAAAAAGCATCGGCAAACGGGGGCCCTACCATAACTATTTGCAGGGTAGATAATGAGCAGGATACGTCAATTAGAGAGCTAATAGTTAAAGCACACACGTTTGAGACAATGTACAAAATCGCATGCCAATTTTGTTTTTGTGTAATATAGACCTTGATGTAAGAGTTTATGGTAACCCCCTGGAAACCAGCTTAGAAGTCGCTTAACATAACCGTGAGCAAGCGTGATGTACAGTCGGTGGCCAAAATTATCTAACCCACTTCTAGTGGGTCAGACAATGTTGGTCACCAACTGTACCTAGTCAAGAAAAAGCCCTTACAACCTAGACAAAGTGACATTCTATCAGTGACAACGATTATCGAAAACTCGAAACTGTGTTAGATTGATATAAACTATCGAAAAGCTTATGTCAATCCTGTTGTTGAAACACGAAACGCTTTGAAAGCGATTGCCCTCTTTTCCCCTTCAATGGGACAATTACAAGTCTTCTAACTTTCAATCTCCATCCATCCTCCATTCCTCTCAACGTTGGTCATTTGGTCGCAGCCCTATCGTACGTCATTACAGCTCGTTGCCCGCAATAATTGAACCAGAAACGGTCCGCACCGCAAGTAGTGCGCCGTCAACCTTTGAGTTTGATATTTGTTGCGTGAGTAGCGTTTGTAGTATGGTGTATGTTTTTTTTTCTAACAACTAATGGTTGCACTTTGTGGAATAATTTAGTTGCGCTTTTAGGAATACCTTTTTTTTTTTTTTGGCTGGCAGATTATCAAATAAGGGCGCGTCAGTCTTCTACTGACTAAAACCCACCCGTGTTCCTTCAGTTGCCTGTGCCAGGGGCCACGGTATCTCTTTCGAACAACTCGTGACCCTGGCAGGCATCGGCCCTAGCGCTGAGAACGCTGTGAAAACGAGTAGCGTCAGCATATAACACACACGTCTGTTGTTATTTTTGCAATAAGTTATGTATCTTACGTAACTTAGTGCTGTAGCTAACTTAGTTTTTAATTAAATATTAAAAACTAAGTTAGCAAAAATGAATAGAAAAAATGGTTTATTATTATAACAAGTAAACTTTAAAAACTAGTGATTGGAACCCCCTTATAAGCAGATAAGCCTGTGTTAGGAGACTCCGCTCTTCCATAACTTAATAAGTATCGTTTAGGTACTGTTTTGTGCAAAACTAAAAAAATAATGAAGTGTAATAAAACATTTGGTTCAAGAAATCTTACTCGTTTATTCATTTAAAACACCTGCCATAATAATTATGCAATACGCACAAAAGAAGTTCAAAATCAAAATATTTTATTTCTCACTAGCTCGCGACTTCGTCCGCGTGAAATTTCACTCTCCCACTATTCACCCTCTTAGGGGTGAAATTTCGAAAAACCCTTTCTTAATGGATACCTACTCTTCACAAAGAAAACACCCTCAAAATTTCACGTCTCTAGGACCAGCGGTTTAGGCTATGCGTTGATATATCAGTCAGTCAGGACTGCGCTTATGAAACGTGCACGGTTCTAATTGGTCGTTTCCTATGGAGAAGAGCCGGCAAGAAACTCCACGGTTACTGTTTGAAAAATAATTAGCTTTTACAACGTTTTAAAATTACAGTATTAATAGGTATGGGAGGACAGCGTAGGCCTGTCACAAGTGCTAGGTAATTAATAAAATAAAATAAAAATGGTCTACAGATCTACAGTCTACAAGGCCAACAAACAAGTTCACGTTCAAAGTCAAACTCAAAAGCATTTATTTCAACTAAGCACATAAAAGGCACTTTTGAAAGTCAAAGCTCACAACTGGTATTAAAAGCTCAATTGCCTATTATTATTTAACCACGGATTCAAATTACTATTTTTTATGGATCCCATTATTACTATTGAAGCCTGCTTTTGTAAATACTCAACTAAAATCGACGATGACGTAGCCCCTTTTTTTTCGAGTCGGGAAAGCCGCCTAAGGGATTATGTCAAGTGTACCACAAACGTTCGCTGTGGCGGTCGATTAGGAAGCCATGTTGGTAGGTAAAGGGTCCGTTTTTTTTTTGGACTTTAAAAGAGACTCTCTGAGTTTGTTTCGGCCTATCTTCTCAGAATAGTCAGATAGAAAATGTCGACCTCATCTAGTTTTTTTTTATTGACGTGTAAAATTGTTTGTACAAACCTACTGTAAGTTAGCCTATACTGTTCCACTGCTGGACAAAGGTCTCCCCCAAATCCTTACAGGAATTCTTTTCCCGCGCCATCTCGAACCAGCCCTCGCGGTTCACGTCCAGGTCATCCCTCCATTTATTTCTGACGCGCCCTCGGCGGGCAGTGCCGTCTATCTCCGGCACACAAACCTACTTGCAGAAATAAAGTCATTACAGTTAGTACAGGCCGAGAGTGCAGTTGCTTGAATCGCGCCGCAACGTCAACTTCAAGGCGTTCATGGTGCGAGTACCTACATGCTACCTGCACCTCGTCATGGCAGAGGACTTTTGGCCGCAAGGTGTAATATTCCGTCGCTTCCGCGGACAAGTGCCACACGATCGCACAAAGACAGTTCTCGAGTGAAGTGAGTTTTATTAACATGGTTTTAAATTTATACACTAACACACTTTGTATTATTATAATAGGTATATATGTTAGTCTGTACCTTTGGGTTGGCCCAAAGGTACAGACAGTAACCTAAAAAAACTGGCCAAGTGCGAGTCGGACTCGCACACGAAGGGTTCCGTACCACAAGGCAAAAACGCCGAAAAAAACACGTTTGTTGTATGGGAGCCCCCCTTAAATATTTATTTTATTTTGTTTTTAGTATTTGTTTTTATAGCGGCAACAGAAATACATCATCTGTGAAAATTTCAACTGTCTGGCTACCGCGGTTCTTGAGATACAGCCTGGTGACAGACAGACGGCAAAAACGCCGAAAAAAACACGTTTGTTGTATGGAAGCCCCCCTTAAATATTTATTTTATTTTATTTTGTGTATTTTTTGTTATAGCGGCAACAGAAATACATCATCTGTGAAAATTTCAACTGTCTAGCTACCGCGGTTCTTGAGATACAGCCTGGTGACAGACAGACGGACGGCCGGACGGACGGACGCACAGCGAAGTCTTAGTAATAGGGTTCCGTTTTTACCCTTTGGGTGCGGAACCTCAAAATGGTTTTATTATTATTATTTATCTTTTAACCCAATAACCCTATTATTCTTCAAACATAAGTATTATTTTTAACACAATTTACTGGAAACGGTAAAAAAGTGAGCTAGACTGAATCATCCCAGTTCGTTAGCTGCAAGAAGTGCCATTCTTTGCCTTCCATTTTGTTGCATGTTTAATTCGTTTAGGAGTTCATTAGCTTTGTTTGTGGTTGAATTAGAATGCTCTTTTAGATCCACGGTCTGCTGGCTTGCGTGGTTGTTGAGTAAATTGTCTAAATGGAGTAAATTACGAGGCTTGGTTGGTTTTGATTAAAAAATTAAGTAGGTAATACGACCGTAACTTAATTTGTTGTGATGTTCAGAATAATTATGTTTTTTCAGGTTTCGTATAATTTTGAGCATGTGGTTATAAGGCGTATTTCGTAATGCACGCATGAAAAGGACAGAAGATAAAATATAAGTTGAGTCTTGGCTATTAAAAATACGTCAATTTACGTCAGGCGCTGGCTAATTTGACAGGACTAAACTAATATTTATCTTCTGTCCTTTTCATAATGAAATAGAAAGAAAAAGATGCCTGAACTTAAATTTAGTTTAGTTTGTGAACAACAGAATCGGCGCCAATAGCGAAGATGGAAGTATGTGTGTGTGTTATGTACTCACGCTAATCGTCTTCACGCACACATTCACAGCATGTTTGTACACTTGGTTAACACAAGAAAAGCGCGCGTTGCTTCATGAGATAAAAATACTATACCTACATAGGTAAAAGATATGGGAAAAAATGTTATCAAACCTACCCTCTAAATTAGCAACGCGGCGTGAAAATCAGCTTCAGGTGGTACACCTTGTGTTGTCATCTGACATTATGCTGAGCTGAGGCCCTTTTGGCATTAAAATCTTTATTTTCTGTTTTTATAGTTTTAAGGTGTAGGTATTTATTTTGCTGTAATGCCAATAAACGCATTTTTCTTTCTTTCAACGTCTTGAGAATGTCGTTATTGTTTCAGAAGTCCATAGATGGTGGTGAGCCAGTCTTAAAATAGATAGACATTATACTAACAACTGACTAGTGTTTTTCAAATACATTTGATTCACCTTCCTGAAAAAAAACCAGGTTCGTATATTTACGTTAGTACATTACTGCAGCGACCTGCAAAAGAGTACACATTCGTGAATCCATCAATGCCAGGTTGCGGCCAAGGCTTGTATATTAGTACAGCCGGTCGATTTTGTAAAAATCTCACCGTGAAATCTTAGGTGAAGTGAGTTTGTTTTTGCTAGGAATTGACACTATTGACAGCTCACTTCACGCTCACTTCACCTAAGTTTTCACGGTGAGATTTTTCGGAATAGCACGGCTTTTGTCGAATATATAATTCGCGGAAATTCAAACTAAGTAAATTAATTATGAATTCCAGAATCAATGTTGTTTGTTTCTTTATCACTTTAAACAGGTTAAATTTTTGATAAGTTACCTCCTTGGTTGCCATGTTTCGAAGTAAAAAGTTCGTTCCATTTTTAATTAAGTTACACGATAGATAAGTATGAGTTTTCATAGTACACAACAGATATGGATTTTCATACTAACATTGCCGGCCACTGCTAGCAAGTATTTTCTACTTATCTCAAAGAAGGTTGTCAAAATAATATTCAAACCAAGTAAGTTTAAGAAAAAATATTTAGGCGTAAGTTAGCATAATAATCACGCTTATTTAATTTTCAAGCTATTTCTACTTAATCAGTAAAAGGCACCAAGTTCCACTTTCAAAAAATTCCAACATCTCATGCAAATATTTTTATGTCAAAAGGGTACTTAGTTAACTACCCACTCTGCAACAGGTCACCGATTGATCTTTATAATAGTGACTTCGTTGCCATGGCAACCTCATAGCTAGCATTGAGAGACTTTCCTCACAAGATGCATAAAGCTCATTCAGATTTCACGAATGACCTGGCTAAAGAATTCCTCAGCCCAGTTATATTTCTTTGAACGATTTCTTTACGGACAGGTGGAGGTACGAAGGTTACCTATATGTAGAACGATATTACTATGAGATATTATTGGAAGTTTAAGTTAGGAATCAAAAGGTTTTTAGATTGTATAAAATCGAAGAAACGTAGTTGTTCAAAATCATAATCTATATCAATGTTCTGACTGTTCTGACACAGATCTCCTCTCTTTAAGAGGGATTTTGCCATAATCCACCACGCGGGCCCAGTGCGGGTGCAGTTATGTTATAAATCATAATTTCATGACGATGTGGCGCGGCATCTACATCACCGCATGCAAACTACGCATCACACTGACGTCACGCAAAATCCTGCATCGCGCAAGCAGAGTTTACCGCATAACTACCTTAAACAGGATGATGTTTTTTACCGCGTGTTCTACCCATGAGTATGAACAACTTTCACTATGGGACCAACTCTGAAATCGCGAAAAAAAAATCATTATTTTTTTTTCTTGATTTCATATTCATGGGTAGAACACCCTGTAAAAATTTGGAACCGGTAAAAAAGTCATGTATACAACGTTCCGACATCAATCTTCGGGCAGTTGCCCATCAGACACAACACCAGTCTGGTCGGAGGATCCGCCCTTTCCTATGGAGGTTGAGTGAACTTTACACTCTGTTCCTCACACTTCTTTAACGATCAAAAAAATCGCTAAAGACAGTTATCATGTCAAAAGATAGCATTCTACTGTAAATAACAAAGAACTGCCGAGCCAATTAATCTCAACTTCAATCCCCCTCAGCCAAACTAAAATAAACCTTAAATCATCCGCCGAAAGTAATGATTTATGAAGACAAATCATAAAACAGTGGACGAGGGGACGGGATGTACGGATATAAATCAGACTCGCACCGGAACTCCGATCCAATGATGTGATTATAGGAAAGCTTATATGAAGCGTACACAGAATAGGTAGTTCAGAAGGCTGGATCTGTCAAGAGCCATTACTCTCTGTTCCAAAACAATTTGGTGAAAATGTAAAAAAATGGGCCAGAAAACGTACCCCTAATTTTTTGTGCCACTAACAAATTAAGTGTTCTGATCTTGGTTATTTGAATACTTCAAAACCTGAAATTCTTACTGTAACTTTAATCACTTTAAAGGTGGTTTTCATTAGTCAGTTGAATTTATTTTTTTACAATAAATATAATATAAATTTCGTCCACGATTTTTTTATTATAATTTACCTAATAACATTAATCAAACCATAACATTGTTAGAAAAAATGGTACAATATAAAGCTTAAACCTTCTAAGCACAAATGAATATGTCACTATTCCCTTTAATGAGTGATTGCGTAAAAAAATAACCTCAACAGTATTTTTATTGTTTACAGTTTTATCAAAAAGGTATGGAACAGATTATAGACGCGTAGGTACGTACGTTGATTTCAAACGATGCTGGACAAATGACAGTTGCCACTGCGCTTGGAGTCCCTGTACTTCGTAGGATCGCGATCGTGTCTATGATTGCGTGCGTTTTCGCTTGCTGTATGGAGAAGACCTTCTGTACCTGTACTATTCTGTGTACGGGGTATATTCTCGTAATGAACGTTGTTGATATAACGGTGACACAGGAAATCGAATCAGTCGCCGGAAGTGTTACATATTTTGTTTTTTTTTTTCGTCCTCGGGATGGAGGATGAAAATAATTGTAGGTGCTAGTGACCTTTTAAAAGGGCAAGGATATTACGTTTCAATACATTTTCAGTGGCAATCTGGTTGGGACTTTATAAAGCTGTTCGTGCTTCCCGTTGCTTTTTAGGGTTTCGTACCCAAAGGCTGCCAACGGAACCCTATCAATAAACCTCCGCTGTCGGTCCGTCAGTCTGTCTGTCAGCGGGCTGTATCTCTTGAACCGTAATTGGTAGACAGTTGTAATTTGCACAGAGTGAAAAAGTGAGTTTTCTATTGCCGCTGCCCATATTAAATACATTTTATCTTGAAAAAAAAAACTATTTTAAATCTATCCTCACACGGCTGTGTACCTACTTTTTCTTAACATTATTGCATAAAATTCAAAATGTGCCAATTGATTAATACATATTTCTGGATATGTCAACTCGCCCATGAATAAATTAAGTTCGTGCATGTCGCTTATAGAAAAAATAATACAGTATTATTAATAAGTGTCGTTTGAAACGTTTCGGGTGAGTAAATTCGTGCGTCACCAAGTAAGTTAAGTGGGGATGGCTTAGTTATTACTCGATTTAAAAAAAAACGAAGAGAAAAAAAGACAGACCAAATCAATTTCTGCATCTTTTCTTCCTCTTTTTTTCTCTACCTGTTTTTTTTCAAAAAAAACATTCCGAGGTCAAAAACACCAGTTATAATAACTAATGATACCTACACACTCGTATTAAGATGTTGTTACAAGACTAACAACGTAAACAACGAGCCGCCGAACAATAACGTAGGATGCGTAGGTAGGTACACATGAAATTTTACGAACGCAGATACGAATAAAATCGATGTTTGCCGAACGTTGTTTGATAGTCTTCTCGAATGTACGCACGTCTGACTTTTGGAAGTCACGATACTTCGACAGTCATTTGTTTACTGTAAGGCTACCATCAGACGAACTGCATCGCAGCAACCGCACGCAGTTGATATATTCTACTGCATGAAGTTGTGCGTTCGACTTCGTTCTGTCATGATGTCAACTTCACGCGGTCGGCTGAAGTCGTGTTAAGTCTGTTAGCTTTTTTTAAATTATGTAAACATTTCATTAATCTTAGTTTTGTTATTTTCTTTCCTCTAAATCACATGCAAATCATCATTCGTCAAGCTCACCATACAGGTCATTATCACCCAAGGTAACAATAACAACTCCCTTAAACTCTCACATTTAGAATCAGGCCCGCCTCCTTTAACTCAATAATTCTACATAAAAATTTAGGGTGTTACTAAAATGCTTGCTCCATAGGAATATAAAAAATTCTTTATGCATCACGTACGAAAATAAGTGATGGTACATTATCCCGGAGAAAGATGTTTGAGGGTTAATGCGGGAGGAATTCGGAATCCCGGGAGCCCGGGATGTCGGAAGTCATTCAGCTAAATATTGAGAATTTATTTTATTTTGTTGTTTGTTTTGTTTTTTTAAAGAGCAAGTTTTATTGATGTTTATTTAATGCTTTCTTATTGCTTAAATCGGCTGTTAGGTCATTTATAAATTGAGAAACACTTACCCGATTTTTGGGTAAAAGTCAAAGTAATTTATTTGCTAAAATCAACAGCAGCAGTAGCTTATGCTTTTGCAACGTTACCACTCTTTTCTGCCTATCAGCCGCTGTTGAATCTTTTGGTCAATACCAAAACATTGAATATCAATACATTGCGATGGGTTTGTGAAAGTATGAAAGTAGTTTCTGTATAAAATACTCATGTTCAAGTGATTCTGGTTAGACTGTAAGCTGACCACAATATACTTGAGAAATGGCAAACAATTTCACCGTATTACTCTAGATATAATTCAGCAGACGATTCTAATTACTAATTCGAGTATTCAACTACTAAACATACCTACTGCAATTAGTAATTCTGTTACAGAACACTGGTTTAATAAATTATTCATTGTAGTATGTACCTTGCGTGTTATAACTTATCATAAACATGACATCACGCCTGTTTTACAAAAGGGATAGACAAGTATAATAGCGAAAACAATAGTTGTAGGTTATAGATAATGAAAATAAGAAAAAAAATAATTAAAAAAAATGTAACCGACTTCAAAAAGAAATTAACTCAAAATTATGAAATAATTTTAATTTCGGAAGTCGGTGTCTTTGGTGTCTGTATTTTAAAGTTTAAGTTTTTTGTCACCGACTTCCGAAATTAAAATTATTTCATAATTTTGAGTTAATTTCTTTTTGAAGTCGGTTTAATTTTTTTAAATTATTTTTTTATTTCGTAATTTTTAGTGGTTGCACTAGAATTTGACCAAGGTTTTGAGAAGTTTTCCCTTTGTCACTACACCCGTAGCTTGTCTCAATAGGCCAGGCCGTCACACTTACACGTATTAGTCCATATCTTGAAAATTACTGAATCGATTTTGATGAAACTTGCACTGTTCCCTAAGTTGAAGTAAATGTAAGCCAAAAATGGTCACGATTCGATTAATAGTTGCGGAGATATGCGTGGACATACATACATATATACATACATACGTCTTTAAAATTTTGTATATTTGTTTGGAAGCCCTAATAGATTGTCATGAGTGTTTATAATGCAATTCCAATAATATTACATACATACGTGTCGAATTGATAACCTCCTTTTTTTTGAAGTCGGTAAAAAGGAGTAGTGGTGGAGTTTCTTGCCCCTTCTTCTCCAAACGAACACTACCTTTTGGAAGGGGCGACTAGAATCAATTCAATTTTAGTGTAATTTTTGACGTTCAAAAGTGCCTTTAATGTGCCTATTTGAAATAAATGATTTGACTTTGACTTTGACTTAAGTGCCTTAAACAAAAGGTACGCATTTTTCCCATCCTTGAAGGTAATTGGGGTTGTACCTATTGCTATTAACCGGGCATAAATCCGTGGGGCAATTGCGTAATACACTATCAGTAGCAATGTCACTCATTTTGACAGTTCAACAACATTATTTACGTTATTCGCCAAGTTTTCGAATATTTGAAGCAATGGATTAGCAATATCCTTCAAAATTATTCAGATCGTGATTAAATTTGTATGTTTTACACAATAAGTGTCTAAACACACTATGCTGAAGGTACGCGACCGAAGTTCGGCATGATTAACGCCTGCAATGCTATTTGAATTACTGACAACATATTATGCCGAAATAACGTTGTGTTATAGCGTACAGCCGAACTTCGGTCGGGCGTAAGTTCAGCGGCAATTCGGCGGCAACGTATTCTGACGCTCGATGCCTACGTGAAAACAAAATATTTTGTTATTACATCGCGGTCTATGGCAAGCATAGATCTGGCTCATGAAATAGACGGAATATAGTATAACGTCACTCGCCAGTAAACTGTAAACGCAATGTGGCCGCCACTGCAATCTTCGGATACCCTAGCTTTAGGTTCGTAGGGTACATTACTAGCAGCTCGCCGTCCGGTAAGGACCAGGCCCGGGTCGGGCCGGGTTGTGTTTCACGCGCGCCTCAAAGAGATATCAGCACTAACTGACGGGGTCCGTTAGGGCCGATGCCTGCCAGGGTCGCGGGTTTTTCGAAAGAGATACCGTGGCCCCTGGCACAGGCAACTGAAGGAACACAGGTGGGTTTTAGTCGATAAAAGTCTGACACGCTCTAGCTCCGCCCTGAGCGGGAGAAGTTATTTGATAATTTCCGGCCAAAGCAAAAGAAAAACGGTACATTACTGCCCCTTGCACCAGCGGATAATTAGATGGCAACCATTCTGATATTATGTATAATTTATTGAAGCAACACATGGTACTAATGTGCCCAGTACATTAGCCGTATAGAGTATAATTATTATGGTAAACCTAACCCATAGGCTCTTCGATCAATAATAGTACTAGATGCCCGATAAGCGCTTCAAAAACGGCCCGAAAAATACAAGCACGAATACTTTTGTGCTCTTATTTCAAATTAGTATGGTCCAATCATAGCCAATGTTAAGACGTAAAAATGCCTCAGTGCACGTTCAAAAGTTGTGTAAATAACCACCGTAACACCAAGATTTTAAAAGGAATATCTTTTTTTCGGTAAGTTTTTATCATTAAATGTTTTTCATAAAATAGTAACACAATTAAATAGTAAATATAAATCAATTAGCAAATATTATGATTGTTTGGCCAATGTTTGCGATAACGCGCCAACTATTCCAACAAACATTGAAGCATTGGAATGTAATTCCAAGAACTACGTCTAGTTCCAAATTCGAGTAAGTACGAAATTGTCAACAAAATGTTTTTAACCTTATTGCTTAGAAGTTAAGTTTCATTTTAGAATAAATATTTTTGTACTTATTATAAAAATGACTTTTTATTTTCAAGTGACATTTTAAATTTATTGCTTCGATGACAGAAGGACTTAAATATTAATCATTTGCAAACGTAATTAAACTTTATGTGAGTGTGTTAAGGTTTATAATAATCTGAAGTTGTTAATATTATTAAACTTTTTTCTATAGTTCGTAGTAAGAAATGTTTATGTGTGTGCAAACGTGGCCACTTTAGCGACTTATTTTTGTTCCTAATCATTCATCTAGTACTATTATTGATCGAAGCATAGGCTATACAAAATCTGATTAGCGACCCCGCCCTTGCTTCGTACGGTTTTATCTAATATATAAAAATCTCGTGGCACAGTGTTTGTTATCGACGTCCTTCGAAACGGCTTGACCGATTTTTATGATTTTTTTTGTGTAGGTATATTTGGTAGGTCTGAGTCTTTTTTGCTAAACAACGATTGCGGGGTCAGCTAGTACGACTATAAAAAACACAAAGATTCTTAATCATACGCAAGTTTAATACAACTAAACCTGACGGAGTAAGTCCTCTAAATGAAGGTGACAATGCATGAAAATTCGATGCGTAGCTTATAAAAAAAAACGCGTTCACACAAACAGACTCGAAAAGCGCCTTTAAATAATATCTACAGATATATATAGATGAAGATAAGGAAAGAATGTAAGAAAAAAAGTTTATTTGGACACAGTTCGTGAAACACAAAAATGCAAAATTGCTAAATAAAAATAATGTTTCAAACAAAAATAATATGTGCCTCACGGTTACGCCAAGAAGGTTCATTTTATTTTACACACAGTTTCAACATACCTAATACATACTTTTATAATTACTTATAAATAAATAAATAAATTATTAGTCAAATACAAATCATTACAAAAACAAAAAAAAACGAAAACCAAAACAAGTCTAAAACAAAGATGGAATCAAAAGCATGAAATAAATCCTTTAGACAGGCTAAAGGATTTATTTCATGCTTTTGATTTCTAAATAAGGAAGAACAGATTATAATTATTGATATAGATAGGTAGATATTGTGTAACGAATTTATTTATCTATTATGGTCTCAGGCATTGTTGGAGTTCTATTTGGTTATAAAGTGGACACGTGTATTTATCAATTTGTCTTTAGGCGAGATTTTGTGACAATATATTTTAAACTAAGAAAGTGACAGCAACATCAGAATAATATAGATTACTTGAAGGTCAATTTTCGTAATAAAAAACGTTCAAAATCTTATCGCAATCTCATCTCAGCGACAATCAATGTCAAAACTTGTCAAAAATGTAGGGATTTTAGAGGTATTTTTGACAGATTGAGTCTGAGATTGAAAATTCTTAAAATTACAAAAACCATCAAAATAACCATATCTTATGAACAGTCAAGAAAATTATCTTTTCTTATAAACCACACAACATTACGTCAATTTACGGTGTTATAGCATACAACTGTCAAAGAATGAAAATTGTATTATAGCTGTTGTAGTCAATTAGCTAAACAATTAATATCCGCGACACTACATACATAACATATTACGTAGTCCATTTGCTAACGAAACATGTTCCTTTGTTCCCCTTATCCATTACTATATTAACGCGTTAGGAAACTTAATTATAAGGGCACTGATATAATTATTTTTGACATAACATAACACGTGTACTCCTTAGACGGGTAGGCATAGCTGTGAAGACTACCCATAATAATTATACCATAGGTAAATCCCATGTTTTGAAGGGTAAGATCAGAAATGAAGTTATCCGGAATAGAACCGCAGTAACCAACATAGCTTGCAGAGTAAGCAAACTGAAGTGGCAGTGGGCTGGCCATGGTTGTCATAGGACCTATGGCCGGTAAAGCAAATGAGTCCTGAAGTGGAGACCGCGTATCGGCAAGCGTAGTGTGGGCTGTCCCAGCCAGGTGGACCGACGACCTTACGAAGGTAGCTGGGACAGACTGGATGCAGACGGTAGAGGATAGGGTGTTGTTGCAAAGTCCAGCAGTGGACTGTGATTGGCTTAGATTAATCCAGGAGAAACTATCATTACAAACTGGTGTACACTGAAAAAAATAATTTCTTACTACAGCACATTATAGCGATTTCATTAAGACTTCCTGACTTTATACAGTAAGAAGAAATGTTTGTAAAACAGTAAAAGATAAAACAGTAACTTTTAATGATTGAACATACTTTTTACTGAAAAAAAAAACAACAAAAAAAAAGGAAAATCACTATTACTGTAATGTAAGTAAATTTCAATGGTTTGAACGATATCACCAGGTCAATAAAACAGTTAATTTTGTGACCTTTTAACTACTTAAAACTTTAAAGTTTACTGTCATGACGGTAACATATTGCCTCAAGATTTAACTGTTTTCGGATCAGTAAAAAATACTGTTTTGAACGTTAGGCTCATATCGAACTGTTTAAAGCAGTTCAGAATAACGTTTTTTTCATTTTTATTTACTGCTTATTTCTTTCTGTGTACTATTACTACAAAGAGGGACCAGGAATAAACTACTATATACTTCACAGGCTTCGCTATAGAAACCAAACGCTTTTGTAACTTTGAAACGCAAGTCACTTGAAACATTAGAAGGGCTGAAACTGCTCTATTTTAATAGCACTCGTGAAAAGAACTCCGTTCTAAATAGTAGCGAATGGTCTAATGATCTATTCCCGTCGCCCTCTCTTATATACTTAAAATATAATCAATCTTTACCTTTGATTGTTCATGGACGAAGGATGAATTGTTTGATAGATGATTATTCCCGAAAGGGGGTGAAGAAAGAAATGTATGCAAAAAAATATTTATTATTATTATTGCTAATAATAAAGCTGAAGAGTTTGTTTATTTGAACGCAATAATCTCTGGAACTACCGGTCAGATTTGAAAAAATCTTTTTGTATTTGATAGCCCAGTTCTTGAGGAAGGCTATGGCTATTTAATATCACGCTATGACCCTCAGGAGCCAAGCAAAAAGAAAAAAAGTCAGAATGAACGCTAAGCGAATACGAAGTGTTGCGACGGGCTGGGGGTACAAGAAATTTCACGCGGACGAAGTCGCGGGCAGAAGCTAGTAATATATAAAAGTATGTTACGCCGATCCATAGATCATTTGGGATTATCATGATGTCAATGTTGACATACGTTCTTTTCTTTTTTTTCGGGTGGAAACCTTCAAAGGGCACCTTGACTTTGGGTAAAAAGGCCAGGTAGTGTGGGATTCTTACCTCACCAAAACCACCCCGGTGATCACCATCAGCACATGGAGGGGGGCCCGTTACCTCTTACTAGACCAATCCGGAACCCCCTCAGTGCAACGCCTGAACCTAACTATCATTTGTTTTTTGGTGATATCTACATAGTACAATTTAATACATACGGTACTAAATCATCAAACAACATTTTTATTAGTATCAATATTTCATAAAAAGCCGCTGCAGATACAGCTGTTGTACTGTACCTAACCTTTTTTATAGCCAGTAATAAAAACGCAATCAAATCAAAAAAAACAAACAACCATTGGTATTTACGATTGACGCATACATCGTTCGTAACTAACAAAGGTACCTGTCAGTTATACCTACAACTCCGTACAATGAGACTTTGTTTATGGTCTTTGTGAATTTGTACGCAGGGGTCAATCTTCGGAACTCCTGAGTCAATTCCGAAATTCCGAAGCAACAATATATCATATTATAAATAAAGTCTTTCAGACCATATTTTGGCCACGGCGGCCAATCTCTACAGAGCCTTCGGCGTGGGAGATATTATACATACAGGTGAACTCCCTCTTCCTTCGCTCTCTTAGTCCGATGGGACGGCAATCCGACACGATCGGAGAGAGATCAGGCTCAGGTCCAACTTCTTAACGTGCTTTTCGACGCACGGTATCACACCGCAGACTTCCAAACTCCGGCCTGTTACTAAGAAATTCCTAATAGAAAAACTCAATAACACTTTGCCCGACCCGGGAATCGGACCCAGGACCCCACGCTCAGCAGTCGCGCTTGCGACCACGAGACCAACGAGGCATCTATACGGTTATTGGTAAAACATTAACAACCTCTTGAGAGGTCATTGTACTCATCACTATGAACAACTTTTACTATAGAACCAAACCTGAAATGGCGAAAAAAAATCAGCTATTCCCCCTAAATTTTAACGAGTTATACGAACATAAATAGGGAACAGCTGATTTTACTTTCGCGATTTCAGGTTTGGTTCCGTAGTTCCGGTATTTCCTAGAACCAAAAATTCGAAGACATATGACATCTACCAACCCGCACTGGGACTGCGTGGTGGATTACGGCCCACACCCTGTCACAGAGAGATTGCCCGAGTCCCAGCAGTAGAAACATTAGGCTGATTATTACCTACCAAATGTAAAGTAGGTACTTACATATAATTGGATAGTTCTTACAATACGAAAGTAGGTCGACAAGTCATGACCAATACAAAGAACCAACCAAACATGTAAAGAGGCAATCCAAACAACCTTCAATATACCAGAGTAGGTACACGACATAAAAACCTTTTCCCTTTTATACAAGTTAAATATAGAGGAGCACTTTGTTTGTGACATCTCTAATATTGATACTAAGGGTCAACGCATACAATGGCAGCAAAAACTTAAAAAAAAAACGGCAAAATTCTAGTCGGACTTGCACGCGAAGGGTTCCATACTACAAGGCAAAAAACCTGGAAAAATACGTTTCTGTTATGGAAAACCCCTTAAACGTTTAATAACTTTTTTTTTTTTTTTTTTGTTATAGCAGCACTAGAAATACACGCTCTGTGAAAAATTCAACTGTCTGCCTATTACGGTTCATGAGATACAGCCCGCTGACAGTCAGATAGACGGACGAAAAACGGAGGCTTAGTAATAAAATTGGAAGATGCTCGAGCACATTCAAGCACATTCAAGCTATTAGAGCATATTTTGTTAAGATGTGGCTTGTGGCTAAATAATAGCCGCGCAAGGTTCGATATACGCGAACACAGGTCTTTGAGGATACCCAGTGAGAGATGAGTATTATCTCTTGCGCGCTATTTTGATATTTATTTCAGTTGTGACGTGGAGCTCGCTCCTCGTCACAACTGAAATAAATATCAAAATCGTCTATAAATATCAAAGACGTCCACTGCTGGACATAGCTCCCCCAAGCACTTCCACTTCGACCGGTTCTGTGCTTCTCGCATCCAACGGGTTCCTGCGGCCTTCATAAGGTCGTCGGTCCACCTTGTGGGAGGCCTTCCAACGCTACGTCTTCCGGTACGTGGTCGCCACTCCAGAACCTTTCGGCCCCATCGGCCATCTGTTCTGCGAGCAATGTGCCCTGCCCACTGCCACTTAAGTTTGGCAATTCTTCGGGCGAGCGGGAAATCATTTCATCACCACTGAAACAATTCATCACCACTGCTCTCTAAACGGTGAAGGAAAACGTCGTGTGGAAATCGGCATGACCTAGAACCAAAAAAATCGAAGACATCATGTGACATCTACCAACCCGCACTTGGCCCGCGTGGTGGATTACGGCCCACTCCATCTCACCGAGAGGAGTCCTGTGTCCCAGCGGTGGGAACATTATAGGTTGATTATGTATTTATGAATGAAAATCGCTCTTGCATTTTTCTGCTTTGTGTGCGCTAGCCCTAAGTTTAATATACGTAATAGTTTTATATATGTAGGTACATACGTTTTATTTACTTTAATGCTTTTCCTTGCGCTTGTTTAAATATAGTTACCAGCCGTTTAATATTCATGTTCCTTTTTGATATGAAGCGAAAAACCTTTTACAATTTTTGATCTATCTTTTTTTCTGTGGGTTGAGAAGTTTTCCAGGCCCCTGCGGCTTGTTGTACCTAAAGCAAGGGAAAAAACGAAATGAATAATTTCTTTTTAAAAGAGTGCCAACGGAACACTATTACTAGCTAAGCCTCCGCTGTCCGTCCGTCTGCCTGTCCCCTAGGTGGCCGTAATAGGTAGGCAGTTGAAATTTTCAGTGTGTACAGTGTGTATTTTTAATTACCGCTATAACAAAAAAAAAAAAAAAAATACGCCATACAAGAATCGTGTTTTTAACGGTGGCACGGAACCCTTCGTGTGCGAGTCGGAACCCTTGGTGTGCGAGTCGGAACCCTTCGTGTGCGAGTCGGAACCCTTCGTGTGCAAGTCGGAACCCTTCGTGTGCGAGTCTCGGACTCACACACGAAGGGTTCTGTACCACCGTAAAAAACCACCAGTTTTTATTTCGCTTGTGCTGTGATACAGAAGATAACCAGTCATTTAAGTTAGTAGTGGAACTGACTGCTCAGGAAATGACGAGAAGCCTTGAGGGCTGCTGATCGAAAGAACGCTGCACACTACTGTACATTCGCATTTCACTGCTGAACATAGGCCTCTCCCAGGCTGCACGACAATACCCTGTCCTCCGCCTTCCGCATCCAGTCTACCCCAGCCACCTAATCCTTATAAAAATACCTAAGCATTATTTCTTCTTTCGTGACTGACCAGAATGACAACTGATGGTTTGCTTATAGAAAATTTAGCCCCCTTTGAACTTAGAAGATAGAACCACGTCGAAATAACATTTGGACCCTCTAAATTTGATCGCAAAGAAATCCATAATTAAATTCCTCAGTCCAAATAATCACTGCGGAAATGTAATATCCCCATTTTATTCAAAAATCAGCGTATAAATGAGTGCCCTACGATATTTAATAAAGCGATGCCACGCTATAATATTCCACTCCGAGGTCGCTCGCGATACAATGCGAACGATTTTAAAATTAAAAAATTCTCAGTCTTTAGGTAGTGCCACCGGAATGTCAGAGACGGTTCGTTCTTATATTGATTCTTGAAATTATGTTGGACGGACTTGAAAATGTTAATGAAGATTTTTTTGAGGGAATATTTGAAGATTTTTTGTTGTGCAACTGAAAGAAGCCTGGTTTTAACTATAGGAGTAGATATTAGAAGTTACGAAATCATCATCGTCATCTGCCTAGCCACCGCCACCTCGACCGGTTCTGTGCTTCTTGCATCCAGCGGATTCTTGCGGCCAGTACAAGGTCATCGGTGCACCTTCTGGGAGACCTTCCAATACTACTTCTGCTGGTATGCGGTCACCATTCTAAACCCATTCGGCCTCAACGGCCATTTGTTCTGCGAGTTTGGCGATTCTTCGGGCTATGTGGGTGACCTTGGTTCTCCTGTGGATCTCATAATTTCTGACTCGATCACGTAGGGAAACTCTTAACATAGCCCTCTCCATTGCCCTTTGGGTGACTTTAAGCTTTCTAATAACATTAAGCCCGTGTCTAAGTGGTCAATTATTCATTAAGAACTTTAAGTTCGTCTGAATAAAGTTTATAACACAGTAACTGTCTCGCAGGGTTAGGCTAGGTCTAAAGTTTGAACTCGTTTTGTAATAAGACGAACTAAGTTTAAAAATAATTAAATCTGTACATGGTCTCATGTACAGAATTTATTATTTATTTATTTTTATTTATGATGATTATTATTATTTATTTATTTTATTATTATTTTATTATTTTTAATCATTTTATTTTGCTTTGGATAAGATGATAAAGCACCTTCAATGTCGGATGCTCAAACGCCACTTTGCAGGTGACCAGAGAAGCAATTCACGTAATTTTAAGAACGATCACAGTCTGATCTTAGTCTCAATCTGTCAAAGATACAGCTAATTTCCCTAGATTTTTTCACAATTTTTTTTTATTTTGATTGTCGCTGAAATGAGATTGCGACTAGATTTTGAACGTTTTTTTACGGGCCTTTTGATTCTTTGCCGTCCATTATCAAAAAATATTATATTATCTATACATATAATAAAACAGTAGAAAAACTGTGTCTGTACATTGAAAATATTAAAAAAAAAAAAATTGGGGGGGCTTTAGAAACAGTAATAGGGTACGAATCCGAAAAAAAAATTCTGTCTGTTTGTCTGTTTGTCTGTTTGTTTGTACACGCTAATCTTTGGAACTACTGGAAGGATTTGAATGATTTTTGTTTTGTTGTATAGGTATTATGTCTGGGCAACATATAGGCTATAATTTATCTTGGAAACTTGAACACCTGATGCAGAACCGCAACAGACCAGCTAAACTGTAAGAGATACAAAAATGGTACCATAGCAAAAATTGTTCCACGTGATGAGCATTTTCTGCCGAGAGAATAAATTTGAAGATCTCGAACACCTGATGTGGAACTCCAAGAGCCCAGCTACACCATAACATATATAGGAATGACGTCTTAGCAAAAGTTGTTCGGTCTGATGGGCATTTCCTGTTGACTTATAAAAAAACTGGCCAACACGAAGGGTTCCGTACCACAAAGCAAAAACGCCGAAAAAAACACGTTTTTTTGTACGGGAGCCCCCCTTAAATATTTATTTTATTTTGTTTTTAGTATTTGTTGTTGTAGCGGCAACATAAATACACCATCTATGAAAATTTCAACTGTCTAGCTACCGCGGTTCTTGAGATACAGCCTGGCGACAGACAGACGGCAAAAACGCCAAAAAAACACGTTTTTTTGTATGGGAGCCCCCTTAAATATTTGTTTTATTTTGTTTTTAGTATTTGTTGTTATAGCGGCAACAAAAATACATCATCTGTGAAAATTTCAACTGTCTAACTACCGCGGTTCTTGAGATACAGCCTGGTGACAGACAGACGGCAAAAACGCCGAAAAAAACACGTTTGTTGTATGGGAGCCCCCCTTAAATATTTATTTTGTTTTTAGTATTCGTTGTTATAGCGGCAACAGAAATACATCATCTGTGGAAATTTCAACTGTGTAGCTACCGCGGTTCTTGAGATACAGCCTGGCGACAGAAAGACGGCAAAAACGCCGAAAAAAACACGTTTTTTTGTACGGGACCCCTCCTTAAATATTTATTTTATTTTGTTTTTAGTAATGGTTGTTATAGCGGCAACAGAAATACACCATCTGTGAAAATTTCAACTGTCTAGCTACCGCGGTTCTTGAGATACAGCCTGGTGACAGACAGACGGCAAAAACGCCGAAAAAAACACGTTTGTTGTATGTAAGCCCCCCTTAAATATTTATTTTATTTTGTTTTTAGTATTTGTATTTATAGCGGCAACAGAAATACATCATCTGTGAAAATTTCAACTGTCTAGCTACCGCGGTTCTTGAGATACAGACGACGGACGGACGGACAGCGAAGTCTTAGTAATAGGGTTCCGTTTTTACCCTTTGGGTACGGAACCCTAAAAATCGAAGATCAGAAACATCTGATGGGGAAATCAAAACTATCACTAATTTCACCTCCACGCGGTGAAGGCGGTAACAGTTTAGGACTGATTTTCGATGACGATGGTATATCATTGAAAATTTGACTCTACTGGCCAAAACTCCCATTTTTTTATTAACGTGATTAAATGCTCATGCGTTCTGCACTACCACGGGGAGATAGTACAGTTATGTGGGACTCTAACCCACTAAAACTCCACGGTGTCCTCCTCTGCCGCTTACGGCGGGAATATGGGCACGCGTTAGCACTCATCCGTGAACCCGCCGCGGCTGTCCGTCACCGGACCCTCCTCTGGGGAGTACTCCCCATCACCGGCGCACCAGAACACATAGCACGCCGTGACGACCCCAGGGACCAAACCAGCACATGGGCGCCAGACGACCCCGTGTCTGGGCACCCTTGGTAGGGGAGCAGTCAATTAGATTTTAATTGATCAGGTATCTTCTTCACAATAAAACTATAACCATGCCTAGAAAAAGGTCAAAGCTTTTCCAATGTTCCAAAGGAGCTAAAAGATTGCGGTTCATAAGATCCCAAGAATCTACCGAAGAGCGTCAGGAGAGACTTGATGCTGTTCGAGAACATCAGGCTGCAACTCGCTCCGTGGAAACCTCTTCGGATCGCGAAGCACGCCTGCATTCTCAGCGTATTTACGCATCTACATGCAGGTCTCTAGAGACCAGTGAAGAATATGATGCGCGACTGACCGCTGATCGTGAACGTCATGCATTGTCTCGCGAGTCGGAGACGTTCACGGATAGAGAATTGCGCTTGAGTTCCAAGCGTATCTACGCATCGACTTTTAGGTCTCCGGAGACAAGTCGGGAACGTGATGTGCGGAGGTATGGTTCAAAATTGTACTTTTTGTGAAGCTGTTAAATGGCAAAAAGAAACAAACGGTATGTGTTGCTCAGGTGGGAAAGTACATATTAAAATATTACAAAATCCTCCAGAAATATTAAGATCACTGCTAATCGGTGACCATCCACAGTCAAAACATTTCTTGGATAACATACGTTCGTACAATAATGCCTTTCAAATGACATCTTTTGGTGCAGAACAGATTTCAGAAGGCCCATTTATGCCAACATTCAAAGTGCAAGGCCAAGTTTACCACCTTATTGGTTCATTATTGCCTGAAAATGACGTCTCGAATCGTCTCGCGCATCCCGTTGTTTTTCAGTCCCTGGGCTCTTAGAATTCGACATCAGACGTTTCAGATCTCCGATTTTGACGACCCCGTTGTCGCTGGCATAAGCAACAGGATCCGCGTACGAAGTCGCGGGCAGAAGCTAGTTGTAACTATCACTTTAATTCATTATTTTTCACTTTTTAGTTGAACCTACCCCACACAAATTCAATTAACACTAGTGCATTGAAGAATTGAATACACCGACTAGAAGAATCATCAAAATTCGCATATAAATGCCGGAGAGGCAGTATACATAGAACTTCGTACGTAAGAATAATTACCTAATGTATTATAAACTAAAACCTTCCTGAAAGTGAAATAATGATCAAAATTAGTTCATTCGATTTTGAGAAAATCGCGGACATACATACATACATACATACGGGTCGAATACAGAACCTCCTTTTTTGAAGTCGGCTAAAAAAGATGGAATGATTATGATCTAATATTAAAGTTACAGGGTCACGTCACCGCCTCGAGCGTCGACCTTATAGCGAGTTAATCTGAGCTGATGTCAATATTATAAATTTATAGCAAAACATGTGCCTTCTAATCTGCGGTGTACGATGAGTGATTTTAAGATTATATTGACTAAACCCTCTTAGCTATGACGTAGTCGGGTAAAAATTACAATAATAGTTGATAGGTTATACAGGGTGGCAGGTTATCGACTGAAACCATGAATTCGGCACATCTTTCTAGAAATTATTCGTAAGTTATAAATAAAACAGGCAAGGGCAGGCCAGGGTTCCGTACCACAAGGCATAAACGCTGAAAAAAACACGTTTGTTGTTATAGCGGCAACAGAAATACATCATCTGTGAAAATTCAACTGTCTACCTATCACGGTTCATGAGATACAGCCTGGTGACAGACAGACAGATAGACAGACAGATAGACAGTGGGGTCTTAGTAATAGGGTCCCGGTTTTACCCTTTACATCAAACGTGTTTTTTTCGGCGTTTTTAACTTGTGGTACGGAACCTTTCGTGTGCGAGTCCGACTCGCACTTGGCCAGTTTTTTCTTTGTGTTGTCACGAAAGGTCGACCCTCTCGTTCTCCCTTATTTACTTTATAAAGAAATAAAAATTATCGTTTATAACTTGGCAAAAATAAGTATAAAAGAAATCTCTCCAACTTCGGTACTTTGAGTAAACCCAGGACTCCGACAAAAGCAGATAAAATGCTGAGACGAAGAAAAAGTGCTCGGTAAACAAAATATCAGAAGATTTTCTTTTTTTAATTTTAAACTTTAATATCTTCTTGGACGGATCCTGCGATCCCGGATTTTAATTTAACACGGAAGTTTTTGGTGTATCGTCTGAATGGGCTTAATATTGTAGCATGAACTGCGATTCACTGGGTGTTAGTAAAGAGGAAGGTGGATCAAAAATATTCCAACGAATATTACTCATTTTAGCAACCTCATATTGTTTAGATATTTTTTCATTAATAAAAAGTACAAGATGTCAGAAAATTTTAATTTCTAGATATTACGTCTGGTTGCATAACTTTGTGGTTTTAATATTATATCGTGCAGTAACTGTAGATAAATGATAATTAATTTTTAAAATTACTATCTATAATAATTTACCAAATTCTAGATAAATCATAAAACAAAATCACTCAAAAATAACATTTAATGCAACAACAACAACAAATGACACAATCTATAACACATTAAATCACCAAAAATAACATTTTAAAGAATCAATAACAGTCGACTGGTAAGCGTGGCCGAAGCTTGCTTTAGTTGTCTGGGCGCCGTAGCGCGGAGCGGTCGCCTCTACGAAACACGCTACGCCGTAGCACGCGCTACGATACCGATGAAAAAGTGCTACGGGCCAAAAAATGTGATACGAAAAAGTACACTCGTGAAAAAAATTGCTCAATTAAATTTTTCGTTTTTTATCTAAAGTGTTGTGACTTATTGTGCTAAAAATGGAGTGGACTTTGTTACTGGTGGTCTGTCTTTTCTACACGGCAGCCGGTAACCCTGCAAAAATGGGTCAGTACAAGTTAATAATTTAGTTTCAGCGCGGTTAGCTTATTGCATAGATTGGCAGTTTGACGGCTAGAACAAAGGAGGAGTTGGGCGGCTTATAAATTATGGTTTCGATGTTTGTCTTGGATATATATCACTCTGAGTTTGATGTGATTGAATATTCTGTTTCGCACGAGGTTCTGTGTTCGGGTAGTAAATGTTTTGTTACATGTGAATAACTAACCTGAAGCGTAAACATACTAATTACAGAAAGCTAGAAAAAGTATCTATTATTTACTTACCTATGTTAATTTTCTTTATTGCCTCTAAATAATACAGTAGCTTAAAACGGGACTTCTTTAGTTTGTTCCAAATCTAAATAACACATTAATAGTTAAAACATTAGAAAATAAAAAAACAAACGAGGTCGATAATAAAAACAAAATATTTTAAAAATCGAATTCTCTAACTATAATTCTAACCCATTCTTGCCGCCAGCAATTATACTGCATTCCAGTTTGAAGGGTTATAGGGTAAACACACACAGGAGACTCTTCGACTTTGTCTCTGGGCGCATTGCTCACGTACACCACGTCCTGTGTGCACGTGACCTAAGAGTTACTGCAGCTGAATCAACTAGGGGTTATCGCTTTATTTAGGGCTGGGAATTTTGCTATATCGCATATATACTTGACTTATTTTTGAAGTATTTAGGCCATACTTCAAAAATAAGTCAAAATAAATACTATCTACTTTCTTAGGGTTCCAAACTATTGAAGATTAGATTAAATTTTTAATGATTGAGGATATAATAACAAGTCTTTATCATCATTCTCAGTTCTTATCTCAATGCATTTGAGTCGGCGCTGCATGCCTTTTTCTTTCATACATCTCTATTAGTCGTCGATATGAGAACAATATACATTAGTTTAAACTAATGTATATAAGATGTATGAAAACTTACCACTAATGATCTATTTACAAATTCCTCAATTATATATAATATTTTATTGTTATTTTTTTTCTTGTAATTTTTTTTGCATGTATGGAATAAATAAAGCTTTATTATTATATTTATTATTATTATTATGAGAAATTGTTCTTATAATAATACGACGCTATATATTTTTTTCACAGGATAATTATTGAATTATCCTGTGAAAAAAATCTATAGCGTCGAAAAATTCATCCGCAGCGCTGTCGACTGGTAATGTACCTAAGAAACTGGCGGCATTACCACGTTGTGTGGCAATGCTTAGCCACTGGCCAAGGTAAAAGCCAGCCCTTGGGTCACGGGAAGTGTCAACTAGCCGATTCAAAATTTCCATAAAAAGACCATGAGCACTCGGACCCCCCACGGTCCGAGGGTTTCAAACCCAAACGGCTCGAAAATACAATTTTCGATAAGGTTATTATATTATCAAGGGCTGGCTTTTACCATGGCCAGAGGCTAAGCATTGTAATACAACGTGGTAATGCCGCCAGTCTCTTGGGTACATTACCAGTCGACAGCGGTGTGGATGAATTTTTCGACGCTATATTTTAGTTTGTGTATAGTTTTAGTTAAGTCAGGATTTAATTTTGTTATTTTAATTAGTTATTATTTTAATTTACAACAAAAAATATTCCAGTTTCTTCCTCTGAACATTTGTAGATTTTCTGAAAGTGGCACCGGTGCGGTGACTGTAAAGTTGTGCGAGAATCGGTTGTCATGGTATGGAGATATGATGCGGAGGAATGAGGAAAATGACGTTGGAAGTTAGTATATGGATGGCTGTAAGACTAGGGTAAGATCAAAAAACGATGGATGTTCTGTGTGAAAGATAATAAGACTAGAAAGGGGGTGACTAGCGAGATGACGACTAATAGAGAAGTATGGAAGAAAAAGACATGTTGCGCCGACCCCAAATAAATCGGGATAACAATAATGATGATATTCTATGAAAATTTCAACTGCCTATCTACTACGATTAATAAGATACAACCCTATTTTTTTTTATTGCTCTTGTCCTCGATCTCGCCTGATGGAAAGCGATGGATATGATGGAACGAGTGTGCCCAGAAGATGCCTGTTCACCCTTGCTTTGAATGATGCCGGCAGAGAGTTCCACACTTTGGCTGTGCGCATAATAAACGTGGAAGAGAAGCGCTGAGTTCGACTCGTCAGGATATCAACCAAGTGTCGATGGTACGCTGAAGTACGTCTGGTTGTCCGGTGGTAAAAGGGCGACGGTAGGATCAGGTCGTAGAGCTCCTGCGCACACTCTCCGAAGTACAGTCTGTAGAAGACCGACAGGCAAGCAACATTACGCTGATGAGCTAGGCTGTGAAGCGTAGCTACCAACGTCTCGTCGCCTATAAGCCTTTTAGCTCTGCGTTCCACCGAGTCAAGTGCAGCAAGCTGATATTTTGCTGAGCCATCCCATAAGTAGCTGCAATAGTCCATACATACCTATGACATACAGACGAACAGACAGACGGCGTAGGCTTCCATTGGCATCCTTTGAGCACGGATCCTTAAAAGTAACCCGGGCTATTTAATTGTGCAAGGTTAAAATCAATGGGCCAATTATTTGCGTTCTTGTATCAAAAAAAGAAAAAGCTTTTTGGGCATAAAACAATTCGTCCGCATCGCTGTCAATGGGAAAATTTCCCAAAACGCATGTTGGATGGCAATGCTGATTCTTTGGTCTAAAAATAGACCAGTCCTCTGTTTTGAACTATCCACAAATTTCTGAAAACCTTTATTTGCATTATATATAATAAAAAGGTTTATTAACCCTTTTGCGCACCTGTGATGTAAACTATTGTAGTTTAAACATTATTTTTACTTTTTTATTTTGTTATTTGTATTTTGTATTTCACGAACTGTCCAAATAAACTTTTACTCTATTTTTAGATACCTACCTAATAATATAACTGTATAAGTAAATATAAATTCTTCACTATTTTACGGATATTCTATTCAGTTAGTTATTTATTTTAATGTATTCAAACCGTTATTCGAATGCTAATCACTCATAATTTTGTTTTGTAAGCTCGAATTCATTTTGGTAATTACTGTAGAGACTTAGGTTAATAACGTGGATACCTAAGTGCTTTCTCAACGTAAATTAACTTCTAAATCTCGCTATTAATTTTCTAATAGAGTAAGAAATTCACTTTATTCGTACAAGATTAAGGCTGGTTTTAAACCAGAGATGAGCAAGGATGCGTAGCGAGGGATGTGTGTGAAACCAACCAATAACATCGCTTCATTTTCTTAGCTGGAACTAAGTAAGCGTTGGTATTGGTTAGTTTCACACACATCCCTCGCTACGCATCCTCCGTCATCTCTGGTGGAAAACCAGCCTTAGGTCTGATACACTTTGTAAGTTGATGATTAAAAACAATTTTACTTATTGATATTTTATCACTAAACTGTCTTGATGGTCGAGTGTTCGCAAGCGCTACTGCAGAGCACGAGGATCTGGGTTCGAATCCCAGGTCACTGAGTGTTACTGGGTTTTTCCAACAGGAATTTCTCGTCAACCGGAGAATGTTTTTGTGAATGGCAATTATTAGGCTTGCCTCCTATTACATGGGTCTTAAAAATAACTGGCGAAATATGAATGTACAGACGGCAGCACATCAACCTACTACAATCTGTCAAATTTCTTTAATAGATATTCAACTTTATCACCAAGGAATAAGGTTCAAAGTTCTTTGGGAAAATTTTACAGTTTCGGGTAGCTTGATGTGCTGGCGTCTGTATATAAGAATTCTGGCTGCATGGCATCGGCGTGATGTTATGATTCATATTTGATCACTCTACTTGATGAGATAAATTAGTTTTAGTTTTTTTAATTAAAAATACTTACTTATCGATAGGTGCCGTATGTGGAATACCTCAGGTGTCATTCACTCAGGTGCCGTTTCAGCGGGTGCCCAATGTGGAATATGTTATTTTCGGCCCCCAACCTATCGCGTCGCCCGCCCGTGCTACTCCTACATTTTCGCTTAGCGTTCTTTCCAACTGCGTTTAATTTTGCTCGGCTCTTAAGGTTTTTTTTTTTTTTTTTTTCATATGGAAAATCATGATATGACCTCTCCCGCTCTGGGTGGAGCGGAAGGGAGTGTCAGACTCTTACTGACTAAAACCCACCCGTGTTCCTTCCTTAGCCCTTTATGTTCCGGGCCAGCGGTAACCCTTTCGGAAAATCCCGCTGACCCGGCAGGCTTCGGCCCTATGGGGCCCCTCCTCGATGCTGACATCTGAGGCGCGCGTGGAACACGTACGGCGCCGTCCGGCACGGGCCTGGTCCTGATCGGACGGTGAGCTACCCATTACTCTCCGCCTACAGGGGCTCTTAAGGGTCATAGCGTGATGTTAAGTAGCCTACAAGCTTCCTCAAAACTTAGGCTATCAAATGCCAAATTAATTTTCAAACCCGGCTGATAATACCAGAGATACATACAAACAGTTTACCTCTTTATAAGAATACGGGGCTTGTGGCTGAGTAGGAACAGCCGCACGGGTTGATCGATTAGGTTAGTCTTCCCTCCCTGTCTCGGAAAGCACGTTAAGTCGTTGGTCCCGGTTGTCATTCGTGGGTCTTTGACAGTCGTTACAGGTCGTCAGTAGCCTGAAAAATCTGACAAGCAGTCTTACCAAGGGGTATCGTATTACCCAGTAACTGGGTTGTGGAGGTCAGATAGGCCGTCGCTCCATGTAAAATCTGACAAGCAGTCTTACCAAGGGGTATCGTATTACCCAGTAACTGGGTTGTGGAGGTCAGATAGGCCGTCGCTCCATGTAAAATCTGACAAGCAGTCTTACCAAGGGGTATCGTATTACCCAGTAACTGGGTTGTGGAGGTCAGATAGGCCGTCGCTCCATGTAAAATCTGACAAGCAGTCTTACCAAGGGGTATCGTATTACCCAGTAACTGGGTTGTGGAGGTCAGATAGGCCGTCGCTCCATGTAAAATACTGATATTCAGCTGCATTCGGTTAGACTGAAAGCCGAACCCAACATAGTGGGGAAAAGCTAGGCACATGATCTAACAGTACTACCGAACACACATAAAAATATATCATCACTAACATTCAGCTCATTTAAAAACCTCTTTGTGTTCTCATCATCTTTGTACCAAAAAATAATACCTAGAGTGTAGAGCGAGTGTGGTGGACCAAATTAAACTTTTTCATTTCATAAAATTATTCAAAACTAATTTTCCGTGAGCAAATTATTAAACAACGAACATTAACAGTTAACTGGTTTTAATTTTTTAACTAGATTTTCTGTTATCACGATACAAGCAAAATATTACAGGTTTTAGGGTTCCGTAAGTACAGACGCCAGCGTATTAAGAGCCTATACTACCTCAAATGGCTTAGTATGATCCTCCGTTATTTCGAAAATACCGGAGCATTAATTTTGAAATAAATATATGCTAAAGTTGAGGATTAAAGTTAGGTACTATGTTAGACGAAAACACGATTCCATAAAATTTTCTCGATGGAAAAATTCAAATTAGATCATGAAACTTTGCGTACTAACTGAACTAACTATAAAGCAGGTCTTATGTTAGCTAGTTTTTTGATTTACCTTTATTTTCACCGTAAAAAGCAAATACCCAAACTATTGGCGCTGCCTTCCGCCCAGCACCGCACTCTGTTTCGCTCTCACACAGTCCGCGACCAGTATTGTGCGAGCGAGATAAAGAATGAATTTTAGCTGAGGTAGTATAGGCTCTTAAGCTACCCGAAACTGTAAAATTTTCCCAATCAACTTTGAACTTTTATACTTTAGCGATAAAGTTGAAAATCTATTAAAGAAATTTGACTGATTGTAGTAGCTTGATGTGCTGGCGTATGTACCTCAAAAGGAAAAACAGAACCCCTATAATATCACTTCGTTAAACGTCTGCCTGTCCGCCTGTCAAGACCATTTTTCTCAGGAACGCGTAATGTTATCAACTTGAAATTAGCATGAAATACTTAAGACTGCAATCCCTTGAAGCAGTAAAAAAATCAAACTTCTACATCAACGCAATCAAAAGATACGGGCCTTTTATGCCGCAAATTTGACACTCGCAAGGGATGCAAAACCTATAGTTCTCTTCAAATATGGGATTGCAGGTCTGATGTGAATGTGTAATTTTGAGAATCTAAGAATTGTAATTCTAACACAAAACTCAACAGCATCACTAGATAGCGACTATTTGCTACATGCCCATGATACACTACATGTTCTCACAAGTCCCACTACAACTACATACAAACATAAACTGCAATGCACTGGCATTTGTCACTTATATCGCGTCATTTACACCGAGACAGTGCTAGCTCCCCCTGGATGCAACTATGACGTCACGGCGAATTTCAAGTTTTCGACTCAAAACGGGTTACTGCTAACATTTATTGAATGGTTGTACGCGCTGGTTGGATTGGGTTTATTTTAGCACATTGGTATGTGTTTTCTTGTTTTTTGTTGGGTGGGAAATCATCAAATGAAGGGGTCACCGCTCTGGGCGGAGCGGAAGGGAGTGTCAGACTCTTACTGACTAAAACCCACCCGTGTTCCTTCAGTTGCCTGTGCCAGGGGCCACGGTACCTCTTTCGAACAACCCGCGATCCTGGCGGGCATCGGCCCTAGTGGACCCCGTCAGTTAGTGCTGACATCTCCTTGAGGCGCGCGTGAAACACAACGCGCCGTCGACCCGGGCCTGGTCCTTACCGGACGGCGAGGTGCCCATTGCTCGCCGTCCGCAAGCCCGCGCCTACGGTGGCTGGGAATCCGCTATTGAATGTAGCTTACCTAACTATGGATTATCACCAGAGAGATTTATTACATCATGGGTACGAATTGTATCAAGCGATGTAGCTAAGTAATAACAGGAAATTTTCGGTTACAACCATGGGAAATAACTTTGTTTTTCATAGTTTTTTCGAGAAATACTAAAAAAAACAAACTTATTTGGTTTTTTAAATGCGTTATTAACTCAGTGCTACGTCATTTACAAAAACTATTAGTAATTAGCTGAACCGACAGACGCAGTCCTGTCCAAATTTTAATAAGGGCTTGAGTTCACACACAAATCGCATAGCAAAAAGGACGTTCAGATTTTCCCGAATTTGAACATTTTCCGGCAATTTTTTCTAATTGTTTACCCGGCGATCCATAAAAACCTAATTATATTACGAACATTGTAAAACAAAAAAGAGCTAAATCGGTCCAGGCAACTCAAATGATGACTCGCTTAATATCGAACAGCATTTCATTTTTATTTACATAGATAAGAGAGCAAAGGTTGCCTTTCATCATCATCATCATTTCAGCCGAAAGACGTCCACTGCTGGACATAGGCCTCCTCCAAGCACCTCCACTTCGACCGGTTCTGTGCTTCTCGCGTCCAACGGGTTCCTGCGGCCTTCACAAAGTCGTCGGACCACCTTGTAGGAGGCCTTCCAACGCTACGTCTTCCGGTACGCGATCACCACTCCAGAACCTTTCGGCCCCATCGGCCATCTGTTCTGCGAGCAATGTGCCCTGCCCACAGCCGTTTAAGTTTGGCAATTCTTCGGGCTATGTGGGTTACCTTGGTTCTCCTGCGGATCTCCTCATTTCTGATTCGATCACACAGGGAAACTTCAAGCATAGCCCTCTCCATTGCCTTTTGGGTGACTTTTAGCCTTCTTATAAGGCCTATTGTGAAAAGGTTGGCTTTACTTTGTGTAAATCATTTCATCACCACTGCTCTCAAAACGGTGAAGGAAAACATCGTGAGGAAACCGGCATGTCCTAGAACCAAAATTACGATGAAATATGACATCTATCTACCCGCAATGGACCCGCGGGGTGGGTTACGACCCTCTCCCTCTCACAGAGAGGAGGCCTGTGTCCCAGCAGTGGGAACATTATAGGCTGAATATCAAAAAAAAAAAACAAAAAAGCGTTTGCAAGAGTCGTATTGGTAATTCTACCAAAAACACACAATACAGTTAAAAACTGTCGCATTAGCAACTAAAACAAAAACCACAACTCAAACGGACAACAAAAACATAAACCATAGCTTACAGCTAAGTTAACCGGCGGAATGTGTAGTTGTTAGTTAAACGATGATTAACGAGCAGCCAGCGAGCAGTATTTTAATCTTTTAACTTAATATGTTATTACTGTAACTTGCTACTAGTGATCCCTCATCGTGCGGGCTTTTATACTGGGAAGCAGTCAGTTTGTGTTTCACTTATAATGTATATTAAATATTATATAATTTATTTAGTTATTGTTAGTTTTATGGATCCTAAATTGGGGACAAGCATTCATTTAAAGCATGAAGTAAGGGAGCAGTGACCCAGTGGTGACGGCCGCGAAATACGAGTTGTTATAATTTAAATTTCGTGAGCTACCTTGGAACGCGCCAGGGTAGCTCGCGAAATTTAAATTTGCTTAAGTTTTTGCAATTTCCAGGTCAGTGTCAGGTTGTATGTTGCACAAAATATGATTCGCGACCGTAACAAATATGTAGGTATTTAGAGAATCATAATAATTCAATTCATCAATACACCCACTAAGTGTATAGAACCCCATTGATTGATATTTCTTGAAAAAGTCATTCGATTTCGTGAGCTTCCCCCCCCCCCCGCTTCCCCTTTAATCAAACTCAGAAGGCAAACTAGAATCTAACAACCAAAATTTTTCAAATAAAAGATGATGCTATCTAGAAAAAATAACGGAGACATGCCAGTTATTGCTTACCTACTTTTACAAACAGCGTTGTAGGTGTTTGTTTATTTATAATACAAAACTAAACATTTTCGAATGTAGTCAAACATTCCGAAACGATTACTTTTTATTTGTTTTAAAGCGGATACAGACATTGCGAGGCATGCGCAGCACACGGCGCTCATCGCATGATTCGCATTGTGGGGACGTTCATATTCATGTGCTTCACATGCCTCACCACGAATATGAAAGTCCCCACATTGCATTTTAGCGGCCTTTAGATATTTTAGATTGTCTACAGCTATTTCTAATTTCGTCGTACATTGGTACAACGAAATTAGAATTTTTTTGGTGTCGTCAAAAAAAATCTCCCGAAGTTATTTTTCCAATATTATTAGCTTCTGCTTACCTTGCTGTTCTGTTCAATCTCTGGATTATGATTTATGTTGCAGATTAACTTAATGCTGTGCATTCTGTAAGTTGGCAACGTCGCAAATATCTATCAAATATTTCTCTGTTTCAACTAATAAAAATTACTAATTTATCATCTGCTTAGCCTGTTCCCAACTATGTTGGGGTCCGCTTCTAGTCTAACCGGTTTCAGGCGAATACTAGCATTTTACATGAACAAACCGCCCATCTGACCTCCACAACCTAGTTCCTAGATAATACGATACCCATTGGTAAGACTGGTTGTCACACTTTTGGGCTTCTGACGACACCTAAAGACTGCCATAGATCCACGAATGACAGCCGGCACCAATGGCTTAACGAGCTTTCTAAAATATCAAGACACGCAGGGGTCTCGATATTTAAAGATGGTCACTCATCCACGGACCAACCGCGGCAAGCGTAGCTTAACCTGATCGATCGACCTGTGCGGCTGTTATTACTTAGCCACAAGCCCCAGTATTACTAAATGAATTAATGACATATTATAATAACATAAAAATATTGATTATGAATTACAATAACTAATATCGTGATACTGAAATATTTAGCACATTATTGCAATTCATTATCAAAAGTTTTTGTACTCTTACCAAATTGGCAACTTCCAGAATGTCGCCTCTTAATTATACCCTTATTAATTAACTGAAACTCGAAGGTACAAAAGATCTTCAATGACCCATCAGGCATAACTTTCCTCCTTCTCCCCTTGGTATAAACATCCCTAACCCACAGGACACCCCTTTACAACACAATAACAAATAACACTACAGTAACTTCGTACATAAATCCTCCGTAACATCACAGTAAGGACTGTGTTGCACCGCGGACAATATAAATCATAGCCTGGCAATTACAGCGTGGCCCACAAACTGTTAACACATAAATCTCATGTAAAGTTTGTAACTGTGACAATACTTGCCATAAGAAGAGATAAGTTAAGCGATTTGTGCTTGCAATTTGTTTCGTGTGCACCAGGCCGTATTGTAAGGACGTTGTTGGTGGGTATTCGATACCTGCGTTCCTGGTGTTTTCAAAAATGTCATCACTTTGGCCCACTAATATTAATTAACTATTTAAATGATGGTGAACACGGGCCGAAGGTAAAGGTAGGATAAGGTAAGGTAATTATGATGCCTGCACTCCAATAATAATATATCTGCGTAACAGATAGATAGATAGATAAAATGTTTATTCAGTGCAACAAAAGACACAATACAGGTATTAAAAAACATCAAAAAAGGTGAAAAAAAAAAACTTAAAAAAAATAGATTAAAAAGATCAATTGACCCATAGACACCTAGCTCATATACATCTATAACGGTCGATCACTACTGGGCGGTGTGTGTCTCATGGTTGCACCAAATGGGAGTCCAGCTCAGCTTACGCCAGGTGCAATACCTGACGCTGGTATTCTGCTGCATCCCGTTAGTGACACACGGATGTCGAGAAGACACATCATCTAACACTCTTTCTCTCTCACAATCTGAAAGATTATGAAGGAATTTCACAACACATTACTCTCATCATGATTGTGTAAATATCGTGAGTTCGTGACTTCGAATCGAACTCGGACAGGCGCTTTACTTTGTGTTTTTCTATTCATCACCACTGCTCTCAAAACGGTGAAGGAAAACATCGTGAGGAAATCGGCATGTCCTAGAACTAAAAATATCGAAGACACGTCTACTAACCCGCACTGGGCCCGCGTGGTGGATTACAGCCCAGTTCCTCTCACAGGGAGATGGCTAGCGTCCCAGCAGTGGGAACATTATAGCCTGATTATGCTGTATGTGGTGTTGTCAAATTGAATGGCAATAATACTAAGTATGTTACGCAATTACCCCACGTGTTGTCATTATTGCAATCCATTTAGAAGTTTATTTACAACCGATGTCTAAAGTTATGAAAAGTTTAAACGTCAAAAAAGTATGGATAAGCAAACTTTAATCATTTCTTAAGTCTAAGCAACGTTTATAAATAAACCCACCTATCGTGAATTTTTCGGATATCGATCGCCCGAATGTTTTCGGGGTCGGCTAGTCAAACTCTATTCGTTAGTCTGAAATTCAGAAGCTGAAAAGCGTACCTCGTTCTATGGAGAAATAGTCCTCCAGATCGTATGTCGGCTATGCCTATGACGGCAAATCTCAAACGAGACTAGCCTTCGGCGCGGTTACTATATAATTGTAGACACACTCTCTAATCCCTCACTCTTAGACCCGATGACGCAATTTGACACGACCGCAGGGAGATTAGGCGCAGGACCAACGGTTTAACGTGCTTTCCGAGACACGGGGGCATCACACCGCCAACATCCAAACTCCTGGCTGTTACTAAGAAAATCCTAATGATAAAACCCAACAACACTTTGCCTGACTTGGGAATCGAACCCAGAACCCCACACTCAACAGACCACGAGACCGACGGTCCTATGGAGAAGAACGTACAATAAACTCCACTATAATACCAACACAAATTATCAAAATCATTCATCTTACATGTATTCTCCGCCCCACATTATGTCGGGAATATTCTGTAGGATCCCATCCTTCAGCCAGTATGACTGTGCACTATAATTGTAATAATAATTACGCTAAAATGCGCTCTGTATATGGCTACAGTTTCAAATCTTACATTAGTGCGATTGTTTGGAGGGAAACACACGGTAACATAACCTGAGCGTGACTGAATACTAAGGAAATTAATTTTCACGATGTTATTGATATTAAAAGCATATTAATCATCTGCATGTACAGGACAAGTGATAATAATATAATACCAAAATCACGATATTTCATTTCGTTTCATATTAACCTGTGGGGTACTTGCGTAACACACTCACAATCCCAAAGCTATTCTTTTCGACAATTCAGTAATATTTATTGCGTTATTTACGTTGTCGACAAACAGACGATTTTTTAAACAAATACGTAGCAATGGATTACCAATTTCCTCCGAAACCCTTTGGATTATAATATTAACTACGCAATTGTTTTAGGAGTAAATGTTAATCTTTTTTTTGTCGTGATTCTCTTCTTTCTCTAAAACCGTAGATGCCGCAAATATTTTAAGCACAACAATATATTTTAACAAGCATCAGTAACATCCCTTCCGTATATTTCCACTGAAACATTCCAACATTTCCACAGGAAAGGGCGTTTAGATGGAAACAAATCGCGGCGGCGTTCCATTCCCTCCGCCGTATATTTTCATTGTTTGCGATCTATTGTTTGACATCTGACTGAAATGTTCCCGTGTAATTTGGTATAATAACATTTGCCAACACGACACTGCATAATTGAGTATGCACGTATATATTAAAGCATTTAATTACATAATGTAGAGCTCAAGTAAAGATGATTTAACTGGCGTCGCGCCGTTTTGGTCTTAAAATGTTGAGCAAACGTGAAGATTTAATACGGCCATGTTGTCTTCATAAAATTGTTCACGTTTAAAATGACGATTTATAATAAAAGCGTATTTCTTTTGTTTCATGTTTCCCTGGTACTACTTTGTTGAGTTTGATTTGATTATTAAAATAATTCTGCTGTTTGTACAAACATAAAGTTAAAATTAGAATTATTACTAAGTTGTGTTTTCAGGCTTGTGTTGCAAAACAAAAAGAGTTCGTATAAGAATCAGGCCTTATCAAAATACCAGCGCTGCGGTCCACAGGTTGCTCCAAGATGATATGTTAGAAAATTGTTAATAAATAATAACGTTTAATGAAATTAAAATATTTTCTTAACCCATTCAAGGACGTTGAACGAGACACAATAGAAGTTTTATTGTTATTACGTCTAGCAAAGTTTAAAAATGAAAACGCGAAACCGTAAACGTGTGTTAACTGTATGCAGCTGTAAACGTCAACAGATTGAGAAAGTAATTTCACAACGAATTCTCACAACTGATTCTCAAATACTGACATTATATACACCACGTCATATCCCTCGCTCCCATTTCACAACTGTGCCTAATACAGTATAACACATTAACTATCTGAGCTGAGTGAAGTGGTGAGCAGTAGTAATGTGTTACAGACACGGTTGGAGCTACGTCCTTATGTAGGGAACCGAGTGACACTGACACAGTCATTTGTTTAGCAGAAGGTAAGATTTGAAAAAACGCAAGTTTTAGAAACAATAAGTATTTGATCGACTACAGTAAACAAAATCAGAAAAATATATGATATTCTTCAGGATATATGCTAGGTAGATAGTGTGTTGAAAACATAATACAACTAATTCGATACGATAGAAAAAAATCATGAAGATACCTCTAAAAACTTCCTTTTTACAATAAAAACCATACTAATATACATACATTAAATCAGATTTTTGTCAGGTTATTCTACAAGCAACAGTTGTAGCGTAAACTGAACTTTATTGTGTAGGATTTAAAGTCATTTTCCCATAAACTCATTTTTTTTTTTAATTTTTGGCAAATAAATCGCGAACGCAGATTACCTACAATTTTTTTTTAAATCACTTAAGGGACACATTATGGACGCTTACTCTAATAATAATAATAATTAGTGCAATGATTGTTGACATAACCGTCCCGCATGATGGGAACCTCATGAAAGCCGAGAAAGATAAACAAATCAAGTATCTTGACTTGGCTCACGAGGTTGTCGACATGTGGGATGTGGACTCAGCGATCATTGTGCCGATAGTTGTGATCGCCAATGGTCTAATAGCCAAGAGCCTCGACCAACACCTGAGGAGGCTCTCGTTGGGCAGCTGGATCAAGGGCTTGATCCAGAAAGCGGTACTTCTGGACACGGCCCGAATAGTTAGGAGGTTCCTCTCTCTGGAGCCCTGACCGCCGGTAGCTTGGACCCTGTTCCCGATACCGGTGGGCTACTATTTTTTATATTTTTAAATGTTTTTATATTTCTTTATACTAATATTTAAAAATATAATTTATATGTGATTTAATGAAATAAAGGAGATAATAATAATAAACCATTTATTATCAGGTAACAAAGACCCATAGATACATACCTTAACCTAAGTATACATAATTATAGAAACAATTTTGTTAGTAAATAAAACTTAATAACTATGTTAGTATCACTTAGTTACACTAAGTCTTTGTGCGTTCCGGTGGCACTTGCTTACTCTAATAAAGTCATCAAATCCAATGCTTTATTATTCCGTCTCACGCTGTATTTATTTTCATCAAAATAAATGAACCCACTGTATTCACTGCACAGCTCATATGACTTGATATTGCTTGAATCCCAGTAACGAGCCTCATTGACGTGGAATTTCGCCTTTTTTCACGGAACATGTAGGAAAATGTTATTTTGTGAACTGTACGCAATTTATGCTCGAGAATTATGATGTGCTTCTTTTTCTGTTTTTAGGCTGCGAGGTAAAGTTTCTACCATGTCGCTAATGAGCTACTTCACGTAAGAAAAATTTTCATGTGACGGTCTTTAAAGGTGGAGCTCAGAAATAGTAAAACTCTTTGTGCAGAGGTTCGTTTATTAAAGTACTACCGCTATAATACCTATTCCAACCTAGCAGCGGTGCTGTGTTCCGCTTTGGAGATTCCATCATCATCTGCCTAGCCTTTTCCCAACTATGTTGGGGTCGGCTTCTAGTCTAACCGGATGCAGCTGAATACCAGTATTTTACATGAAGCGACTGCCTATTTTACCTCGACAACCCAGTTACTGGGTAATACGATACCCCTTGGTAAGACTGGTTGTCAGACCTTTGGGCTTCTGACGACCCGTAAAGACTGTCAAAGATCCAGAAATGACAGCCGGGACCAACGGCTTAACGTGCTTTCCGAGGCACGGAGAGGTCTTGATATGGAAAGATGGTCACCCATCCACGGACCAACCGCGGCAAGCGTACCTTAACCTAATCAATCGACTACTTAGCCACAAGCCTCTCCGCTTTGGAGATTATGGGTACTCAAAACGGTGAAAGAAAACATCGTGAGGAAACCGGCATGTCCTAGAACCAAAAATAAATTCGAAGATATGTGATATCTACCAACCCGCACTGAGCCCGCGTGGTAGATTACAGCCCACTCCCTCACACAGAGAGGACGCCTGCGTCCCAGCAGTGGGAACATTATAGGCTGATTATGGTATGGGTACTGGATGTAATAAAAACCCCGTGAGACAAATTAGCATTCAGCTGCGATGTCAATGTCGCTAGTACTATCAAGAAAAGGCAGTTTTACGATATTCAGGTGATAAAAATGTGTGAAGTACCGTTTTTGAAGGCTATAAGCTCGCTCACTATTACGTGGGACCTAAATTTAACAGACGAAAGGTGGGCGTAGGTACCTACAGTATACACATACCTCTGCGTTCTCTGGCTAACCCTTTGGGAAATAGAGGCGTGACATTATTTTGCCCAATATACAGGTTGGGGACGTCGAAACAACAATTAATTAAACTTCGTATACTAATGGCATTTCCAGTTTACGAACAAAATATAAAATATATTATTATGTAAGCTAGGTAGATATTGTGTTGCTAACTTAATACAACTATACGATAGAAAAAAATCATGAAAAAACTCTAAAAACTTTATTTTTACAATAAAAACCATAATAAGTAATAATAGGTATACATACAATCATTCTGATTTTTTGTATTTTTATTCTACAAGCAGCATACTAAAACACTAGTGTTTTAATTTTTTAGTCCAAATTATAGATTTTTTGTAATTAAATAATTGCTTCATATTTTGGAATAAATTACCAGCGTTGTGTCATCGCGCTTCTCTTTCTTTTCTATGCAGTCCGATAGTGACCGCGCATAAGGTCATGTTGGCCCCATAATCAGCCTATAGTGTTTCCACTGCTAGGACACAGGACTCCTTCTCTGTGAGAGGGAGTGGGCCATAATCCACCACGCGGGCCCAGTGCGGGTTGGTGGATGTCACATGTCTTCGAATTTTTGGTACTAGAACATGCTGGTTTCCTTACGGTGTTTTCCTTCACCGTTTTGAAAGTAGCGGTGATGAAATAATTTAAACAAAGTACAGTGCTGGCTTGGGTTCGAACCCACGATCCATAACTCGTAAGTCGCAACAGTTACCTCTCAGCCACCACTACTCTCAAATTGCAACTTATTTATATAAAAGTTATGATAAGTAGCCCACATGAGGTGAAACATGTATCTTGTTTATAAAATATGTAATGCGTGTGGAAGTTGAAAAGTTAGTTGACCTTGTTGAATTTTATATAATTCGTGGCGTTCATGAATTAGACTAAGTATATTATTTGTTAGTTGGTTCACATACGTAACTTTGAAGTTATTTATAGAGCTTACCAAATAACATTATTTAAACAACGACTTCCATTGGGTATACACAGAAATAGTTTACTATAAGACGGAAAAGGGTTAGTTTTAAAATGAAAAACGTTTTAGTTTTATTACACAATTCATGCTTTTAATTATTCCAAATCTATGTCTATATCTACCAATACATAGTATAAAAAAGTCCCTTTTCATGTCGTCTGTGTAATAGCTTAGATCTTCTAAATTATACAATGAATTTTAAGGTCATATAGCCCGAGGAATTACCAATCTTAAGTAGCAGATTGCCGATGGGGCGGAAAGGTTCTGGAATGGCGATCGCGTTCCAGAAGACGTAGCGTTAGATGGCCTCTCACAAGGTGGACCGATGATCTTGTGAAGGCCGCAAGAATCCGCTGGATGCGAAAAGCAAGTCGAAGTGGCGGTGCTTGCCCGGACTTTACCCAGCAGTGAATGTATTTGGGTTGAAATGATGCGTGTGAATAAGGGGCAAGTCGCTAAGTCAAAGTCAAAGTCAAATCATTTATTTCAAATAGGCACATTAAAGGCACTTTTGAACGTCAAAAAAAAAACTAAATAGAAATGATTCTAGTCGCCCATTCGAAAAGGTAGTTTTCGTATGGAGAAGAATGGGCAAGAAACTCCACCGTTACTCTTTTAAAAATGTTTTACAAGGTCTTGTATACATAATAAAAATTATATGTGAACACGATGCACCCATAATAAAATTAGTCTACCACAAAAGGTAAAAAGAATTAAAAATTAAGCAATGACAGGTAAATCAAATAAGTGATAGATACATGGTGCTCACATATTTACAAGTTATTTAAAAAAAAAAAAATGCAAAAGTAGTTGAACTTTAAGCTAGAAATGGATAAGTATATTTTCTTAACCTCTATCATTGTGGTTATGCCAAAATCTAGCAAGAAGCTATTTACGGGTAGCCCTATAGTAAACTGCGTAAATTTTCTGGCCTACATGCAAGCACGAAAAATAAGAATTATGCACCATAATAAATAACCTCAATTTTATTTATACTTCCATTATAATTTAACTGCAAACTGTAACAACGTAGCAATTTTGCCGAAACTCTTTTATTAAAATGTAAATCGAGCTTACAATGTAAGGGTTGTTCACCTTGCAATAAAACGTGATACAAATTAAGTATCTTTAGCAACACAATCCTACAATACAACCCTCTAAGTTCATATAATCCTATTGAATTATTATTTCATGAAATATTAATCCATGGGATTATATGAACTTAGAGGGTTGTATTGATGATTTTAATTATTAACTTCGGGGCTGTCATTCGTGGATCTTTGACAGTCGTTACAGGTCGTCAGGAGCCCGAAAGTCTGACAACCAGTCTTACCAATGGGTATCGCATTACCCAGTAACTGGGTTGTGGAGATCAGATAGGCATTCGCTCCATGTAAAATACTGGTATTCAGCTGCATCCGGTTAGACTGGAAGCCGACCCAAACATAGTTGGGAAAAAAGGCATGCAGGTCTTGCAGGTGATGACTTTAATAACCTAGTGTGAGCAGTGGTGACCCAGTGGTAAAGGCCGCAACTTACGAGTTACGTTCGGTAAGTTCGAGTCCACTCAGGCGCTTTAATGTAAATTATTTCAATACCACTGCTCTCAAAACGGTAAAGGAAAACATCGTGAGGAAACCGGCATGTCCTAGAACGAAAAATTCGAAAACATGTGACATCTACCAACTCGCACTGGGCCCGCGTGGTGGAGCACGGTCCACTCACTCTCATCACTCAGGCGCTTTAATGTAAATTATGTCACCACCACTGCTCTCAAAACGGTGAAGGAAAACATCGTGAGGAAACCGGCATGTCCTAGAACGAAAAATTCGAAAACATGTGACATCTACCAACTCGCACTGGGCCCGCGTGGTGGAGCACGGTCCACTCACTCTCATCCCTGTGTCCCAGCAGTGGGAACATTGTAAACTGATTATGATTATGCCACATGCCCGCAATCCACCACAGCATGGCTTGTTCTATAAGTTTACAGTTCTCTAGGTCTTCGGTTTTTTGGTCCTAGGACATGCCGGATCCAAATCCCGAGAATTATTACGGTACCCAAATCACTCACCTCAGAAAAATTATATTATGGATTATATAATTTCACAATTAGTACATTGTTTTCTTATCATAAAAGGCCCGTATCCTTTGTCCCCCGTTCGCTCCGTATCGTCGAGATGAACAATAGTAGTCATTTATCAAATAATAACAATATGCAATTTTTCTCTCATTGTCAACGCGAGATGAATGATGAAGATAGTATAATGACGGCATTATTATGGAGGTTCATTTTACCAGATTGTATTGTTTTTATTCAATGTCCTTTGAAAAATAGAGGGGTTCTTTTCATGCTTTTGAGGTTTTTCATAATAATTTATCAACAACTGGCAGCGCCCCGCGGTTTCGCCCGCGTAAGTTTCGATCCCGTGGGAATATCGGGGTGAAAAGTATCCTATGTGCTAATCCAGGAAATTGTCTATCTATGTGCCAATTTTCATCCAAATCTGTTCAACGGTTTACGCGTGATTGAGTAACAAACATCCAAACATCTTCACAAACTTTCACATTTTTATTACTAGCTGCGCCTCGCGGTTTCACCCGCGTAAATGTCGATCCCGTGGGAATATCGGGATGAAAAGTAGCCTATATGTTAATCCAGGGTGTCAGCTACGTCTATAAAATGGTTCATAATATTGTTATAATTTTGTGATTCTGCGAAAGTGGCCTTTTTAGGCCTCCAGGTCTTCCGTTCGAAAATCCTCTAAATTCAACAATACGACAGGTAGCGACTTCACCAATAGGCTATTTGACAATGTAAAAAATAAGGTCATAATTATTGACACTCGTATAGATTATCGCTTTTAAAATCGATTTGCATTAATTTTACTACAAAACAATGTATTATTTATAAAAAAAAATCCTGAAAAAACTTCATCTTTTTAAATCTGGCGCCACGTAATCGAAAACGGTCTGGATTGGCTGAACTTAAGATGACGTCATGATTTAGTAAATTTCTGTCTATCGTTGACAGAACAGATGACTTTTGTCTAGTATCTCGACCGTTTCAACGTTTGTTTACGTGAATCGTGACGTCACGACGCCATATTGTTAAAGATAGCGTTTTGGCGGCTTATTTAAACAGTACATTTTTATTTACTATTTTTTAAAAGAAATACATTATGCAATTTGAAGTAATAGGTTTTTGTGGGCTCGTTAGACACCATTATAATCTTTTTTTTTTTTTTTTTTTTTGAAATGGGTTTGCTCTTGACTCTAGTCTAGGTCAGAGTTGACAGAGACAAAGTCGACGATGGAGTGAGCTCACCACGAAGAAGCCTGTTCACTCTTACTTTGAAGAGATTCGGGTTGTATGAGCTCGGAAACACAGACGCAGGTAAAGTCAAAGTCAAGTCAAAGTCAAAGTCAAAGTTATTTTATTTGTAAAACATAGGTGGTGTAGAAACAGTTGTTATTCAAATATATAGGTACACTATGTTTTGCCAATGACGGCGTACAAATATGAATAAAATAATTAATTAAAAGTGAATTAACCAAAAATAATAATTTAAAAAATGTCAACAGAAATAAATTAATAATAATTGAGTAATATAAAAATGTATGCTAAAATAGATGCTTCAGTCAAATAATTATTGTAGAATTAAGTCATAAAGTCAAATTAGAATTATTTAAAACAATTTTTTTGATAGTATTAAAAATGTCTAGTAATAAAAAAGTTACAATACATAATGTCAAAATGTGTCTGTTAAAAAATCTGAGACACTATAATAACATTTTTGACATAACATAGTTTTTAATTTTTGCTTAAATAAATTAACAGGTAATTTTTTTAGCTCTCTTGGCAATTTATTATAAACGACTGGTGCCATATGAAAAATACTCTTATACATTAAGGCAGTATTAGTTTTGCGGACACAGAGACGACTTTCATCTCTTTGAGTACGATTAAAAGCTTCAGATGCTAACACAAAAAGTTGAGGATTTTGTTTCACAAAGACAGCTACTTCAAATAAGTAGAGTGAAGGCAAAGGTAGGATATTGTACTTCTTGAAGAAAGGTACACAACTCTCGGTGGATTTTAAACCAAACATAGCCCTAACGCACCGTTTCTGTGCCTTAAAAACGAGATCTTTGTTGGTGGAATTCCCCCAAAAAATGATGCCATATCTGAGTATAGACGCCACAAGCCCATGATATGCAGTCACGAGTGTACTCAAGTTAATTTTAAATGAAAGTTCATGTAGGGCATATGCTGATCGACTCACTCGCTTGCACAATTGTTCAATATGTGGTTTCCAAGTCATTTTATTATCAATATACAAGCCGAGAAATTTTGTAGTGTCTATTTCTTCAATAGGTTGGTTGTTATAATTTACGTTTAGGGTGCTATGTGCTGGTATGCGCTGTCTAAAGTTCAGTAGTTTTGTTTTACCTAAGTTCGCTTTTAGATTATTTAAATTCAACCAATTCATAATAGAGCTCAAGGTGCTATTTAAGTCATCTTCATAAGCATTTTTGTCTCCACATTCGACAGTAACAGTGCTATCATCCGCAAAGAGAGCTATAGGATTATCTGTGGCGTTGGGTAGGTCATTAATGTATATGATGAATAGCGGTGGACCCAGAACGCTACCTTGTGGTACACCGTAGTTTATTTTTCGTTTATGTGACATAAAGGTTACTTCTTGTTTAGTAAAGAGTTCCACTCTTTTGCTGTGCGCTTTATAAAAGACATTTGAAAACGCTTAGTGCGAATTGGTGGAATAGCAACTCAATCTGAGATGTTTATCAGAAACCAGTCAAATAGCCTATTCTCAATTCAATTCAATCCTAAACAGACCCAGTGGCGGTATCTACCTCTTATCAATTTACTTAATGAAGTGCATGCCCTAATTCAGGGTTGGCAAACTTCCAAACAACGCTAACTTCGCGCCACTAGCGACCCAGTTAATGTCAAACATTTGTTATGTTTGTAACAAACGAAGCGATAGTTGTACATTGCTGTTTTAGCACGGAACTTTGAACAAAAGGTGTTAAGGAAACAAGTAATGTATTGTGTGGTGGTTGTTTCAGTTTTAGGTGGAGGGCTGTGGAGGGTGGGTTATTGATTTAGTTACGAAAACAATGCAACGATTTCTTATCTTTACGTTCAGGTTGTAAAACTGGTGGGGTAATTGAATTTTTCTTGTGATTGCAGGCGATAGTGCAACGTGGTTTTGTATGGGATTATTTTTATTATCAGCCTTTTCTGTCCCACTGCAGGGCAAAGGCGTCCCTTCCCTCCTTCCACTTATCCCTATCTAGTGCTGTTAAAAGCCAATCCTTGTGGAAAGAGTCGAGCTCGTCCCGCCATCTCATTCTGGGCCTGCCGCGTTTGCTGGTGTTTGGGACACACTGTGTGGTTACTTTAGTCCATAGCTCCTCCGGCATGCGACAGATGTGACCAGCCCAGTTCCACTTTAGCTTGGCAACCGTGTGACCTACATCGGCAATTTGAGTTTTAGAACTCAGTATCGAGTTCCTTATACGATCAGAAAGTTTAACTCCAAGGATACTGCGCTCCATTGCTCGCTGACAGACCCCGAGTGCGGACTTTTGACGATTGGTTAGTGACCATATCTACGCTCCATAGGTGAGGGTAGGAAGAATGCACATGTCCATGAGTTTTCTCTTCAGTGAGAAAGGGAGAGTTCCTTTCAATAATTGCTTCATCGACCAATAGCTTAAATTGGCTCATTATAATAAGGATTATTATACTAGGTAACGTAGGTTGGTTACGAATTGTGTCAGATAAGATCTCTTTCGGAAACTCGCGGACAGAAGCCAAGACAAGCGGCAATCGCTTTCAAAGCTTTACGTATTTCAACACCGACTTTCAACCACATTGACATGTTTCTAGGTAGCTAACGTCAATCTGATACATTTTTAGGGTTCGATACTTCAAAAGGAAAAAAACGGAACCCTTATAGGATCACTTTGTTGTCCGTCTGTCTGTCTGTCAAGAGCCTATATCTCAAGAATGCGTGGAGGTATCGAGTTGAAATTAAAACCACATACTTAGGTCTACAGACACTTGAAGCTGTGAAAAAAATCAAATTTATAAGTTATCGTAACAAAAAGATACGGCCATAGAACGTATATTTCGACACTCTTAAGGGTATCCAAATTAATAGGATCCCGTTGATCTAGAATCATGAAATTTGGCAAGAAGCAAGTAAAGGAAAAAATCCGATAACCGTAAAATTATAGTTACATAAAAAAAAAACCCGTGATAAACTATTTACATACCTACCTAAAAATTTTGACAGAACCCTCGGTGCGCGAGTCCGACTCACACTTGACCGGTTTTTTCTTTTCAATGATCTAATATCGCTTATAAAATGTAATTTTGTCTAAGCCCTAAGACAAAATTACATTTTCACCAAGTATCTTTTTATTATTGTATTGAACATTTTATTTTTCAGTTGCTGCTGCACTTATTAAATAAACTAGCTGCGTCCCGCGGTTTCACCCGCGTAAATGTCGATCCCATGGAAATATCAGAATATAAAGTAGCCTATATGTTAATCCAAGGTGTCAGGTACCTCCATACAAAACTTTATAAAAATTTGTCCCGCCGTTTGAGCGCGAAGAAGTAACAAACCTATAAACACACACACACACCCCCTCACAAACTTTCGCCTTTATAATATTAGTGTGATTGTGATAAATAATTTATAATAATCACCTTGGTTAATAAAGAATTAATCAAGTTGCACCAACGACATTTACAAGGATAGTTACATTAGGTAATCACTATTCAAAGCTATCTATTTAGTTCAAGTACCATGAATAGAACTTTACATAATATTAGGACAGACTTTCTGCAAATATGTCTCCAAAACCTGACATACTCTTAGCAAGTAACTAATTCAATCCTACATTAAAACGACACACTTCCGTAATGAGTTCCGTACCGAAATCAATGTCAAAAGTTTCTAACTCGAAATGGTATCTGGCTCGAACTGTCAGGGAAGTGTATTGTATACCCGGTGATTGAAACGTTCCTCAAAACCATGTTAAAGCTATTTCTTACAAAATTACAGAATAGCAGATAAAGCTACCCGAAACTGTCAAATTTTCCCAATCAACTTTGAGCCCTATGCTCTAGCGATAAAGTTGAAAATCTATTAAAGAAATTTGACAGATTGTAGTAGCTTGATGTGTTGGCGTCTGTACATCGACGCGCAAACTGTAACCTTGAATTCAGCGCATGATTTTTTTTCAAAATGGCGGCCCCGCTTAATAGGTTTCGGTCCTATTGTAGATTCCGTTTGCGGTTTTGATACGAGGCCGCCATTTTGAAAAAAAAAACAAAATGGCAGCAATTTTTTTCTGCTGAAACGATGTCCCCTGCCACCCTGTATAATGACAGTTGTGATTGTGATTTTAATATTCGGAAATGGTAGTCCAATTTGACAAGCTATTCATTTCGACGGCTGTACAATTATGTTATTCTTTCACGCACACACGTCTACAATACAACACACACCCTCGACATATACGCTAAATGCATAACAGAGCGGCGGGCTTAAACTGTCCCTCGAGCGCCCATTGTCTCTAGTAGTGATAAATTGTTAGTACCATTGCTGCGTCAGTGTGTACACTGCGCGTCACTTTAATTGGCACACTTGTGGTACACTGCCTTTATGGTGGCTGGCTCCGATGTTGCCATTTATTCTGTTAGAGAATTCAAGGAAATCCTGGGATAATTCGGATAATAGGCTAGAGATGCACCTGGAAACAAATGACTGCCAATGTTGTGTTTCTGAAGCTAGGTTGAGCTAAATGTTGATAGAAGCATGCGTGCCAACTGTCACAGCAAATCTACATAACGCATGCAGGCTCTTTCCATAAAAGCTATTTCAGACATAGCTTTGCATATTTCTGACACTGTAATTTTCAGTAATGTTTATTATCCTAAGGCTACTCCGAGGATCATGCCTTATCATAATAGAATCCTGCACCAAAGATTTAATGTATTCGAGCAACAAATTTTATTGAAGTGCTGCTCCGTTTTTACCGACTTCACAAAAAGGAGGAGGTACAGTCAGCGTCAGAGAAATGGAACCCCCCCAAGACTTAAAGACTATCGCCCGAGCACGCTCGGGCCCGCCGTCACTCGTCGCTCGAGCGGCGTGGCGGGCGGCGGCGGCGCCGGCGCCGGCGGCGCGGCGGCGTGGGCGCGTCACGTGAGCCTTGAGCAGCTCCCTCCCCCGCCGCCGCACCCATATCTGCCCGAGCGCATCCAACGATCCGCCTCAGATATTATTTGCAAGTTTCATTCGGGTTTTTAATAATTCTATATGGTATTTTTTCGGCTTCCTTCTGGCCGAACCGTATACCAAGAATAACTTACAAAAAGACACTTCGCGTGCGATTAAGATACGAACCCGCATCACCAGGCGCCAGCCGATCATCGAGACCGTGTCTTATACCACTAGGCTATTGGCTCAGTTGTCAACCTCAACGAAAATTGGAATAGTATTACTCCTTTTATCGAACAAGGTTATTAACGGTCTAATCTTCTAGATAATAAGGTTTAAATTTCAACTTTCGTTTTATATTTAATACTAGCACCTTAGTTTTACAAAATGCAATACGCATTAACTCCTCAATTAACTAAAAGATAAGGTTGAAATTAGCATAGATTTCTTGTTTGGTTGAATATAATGTGTTGATTCCGATTGTTGCACTACCGTCATTTTACTTCAGAAACTTAACTGCTGTATGAACTGCGAGTTAAGGTTGAATTTAGAATACTTCTTCGCTTTATTTAGTAAACTGTGATTGAGGGTATAATTATTTTTTAAATGGTTTCGTTTTCGTGCCGATTCGCTTGTGTGTAATTATCTTCGTCGTAATATTATCAAATTTATTAAGTTTTTGACCAGTTGATTCTATTAACCGATGGTATGGTTTGATTAACAACTTTTTTGAAGGCTAAAATTGTTGTTATCTGGGAACAGGAACAAAGCATAAAGAAAATAGCACGAGTTATGGGCATAACGGTAAGATTTATGTTATACTTCCACATATTACCTATTTATTGTTGCAATAATGTTGCATTATTACTTACTAGTTGGATATTTTTATGTATTTCTAATATTATTATTTTCATTACAGAGAAAAACAGTTCGTAGATGGATACAAAGGTATCAAGCGACGGGTGATGTGAAATGTGATCGCCAAGGCCAGAGAAAATACAAATGGAGCGACAACGTAATATTGTGAAAGTTCATTTAGGGCACCTTCAAAACTTCAAGAAGTGATAGACTGTGACATCCTCTCCGTTATTATAAGGCAATTTACTCGGCAGATTGATTGTGTAACGTATCTGATAAAATTGCGTTGGAACATATATGAGCAAGTGTTAATAATTCCCAATATTTGTGGGATCATTATCTCGTAGTTAATCAAAAACAAACAACCTTTATAATCATTATCAATCCAGATAATCTTGTTTACAAGTAGTCTTGTAATGTGTTAACGATGCACCATCTGACCTCACATATTTTTCTAATGTTGTGTTAAATAAGGGTTATTAGAAAATGTGATAAAAGAGAAAGATGTATATTGCTATACTATTATAGTTTAGCATGTTGATTCTTCCTCTGTAATTCACAGACACAAAAGACAACATTTCTTTTTTTAAAGGTTTTTTTCCGATAAGTAAGTATAAAAAAAAACTGTTTTCACAACTTTAAATAAATAAATATTATTGTAGTTATGTTTCTAGAACAATATATATAAACGAACCTTTATCTAATGTTAAACGTTCTAAACCTCATCCAGGGTATCTATTTTGTGTTTAGTTAATATTTTAAGTAAATAACCTCAATTTAATACAGATAGAAAACTGTATACTCAACCAGGAAGTGGATTCCATGAAGTCCTAGAAATGTAATTAGAAAAATAAATGAATAATGTTTATCAAAATGCCTGGCTTTTATTACAAACCTCCATTTGATTTCTTAAATAATAATTAACGAAAATCACCTAATAAAGAAACTAAAAAAAAGGGTTAATAAATAAATAAAATAAAGGAAAAAGAAACCTTCTCATCCGCGGATTCGAACTCGTGACCACCGCATCGCCAAGCCGCAGTGTTAACCATTAGACCAACTCTCCGCTTACGATACATTTCGAAAAACTTAAATAGGTTTGATGTCAATACCAAGGGGGGTACCTTAACTTTGAATCGAACTGTACTATGTTCGGGTGTTTGTATGTTTTTTTTTTTTTTTCTATGTTTGTTCATCGAATACTCCGCCAATTGTCGACGGATTTTCAAAATTCTTTTTTTGTTCGAAAGTAGATAGTTCTGAGGTGGTCCTATTGTCACCAAGTTAGGATCTGATGATGGGATCTTAGAGAAATCGAGGGCAACCCTCAAGTTTTATAGGCTCACTTATTGTTTTTCGCATATTTTATGAAGTATCTTGTGTATTTGTGTATGGTTGTCACCATCTCAGGTAGCTGGGCTGATGATGGAAGGTACAACTCCTTAACAGTAAGAAGTTACTCGAACAGGCAAGGACTGTTTTAGTAAATTGTTTTGATGTTTGATAGGGCATTTGCCACATTTGGTCTCATGATCATCAAGTCATGACCTGATGCTGCAGTCAGGATAGTCTGCAGAGTACCTAACTCCTCGACAACTAACAGCAGATATAGAGCATCAGAAAAAGTACAGACCTTGAAATTACAGCACCGTAGTCGTGTTTGGGCTCATTTTAAACAGGACTAATTTTATGTTCAATGCAATGTTGACATAAGTCTGGCCTGATGCTGCAGCCAGGATTATCAGCATGTAATCTAAAAACTAATAAAAGGAGAACTCCTCAACAATTAACGTCCCTGCATCGAGAAAAGGAATATTTTATAAAAAGGCGATGGGCAAGTTGACATTAGGCTATTGTAACTTAGATATAAATTATAAATAGACCCACTAAAAAGCGAGAAATAAAAACTTTTTAACAAAAAAAAAAACCGACTTCCAAAAAACACTACAAACTGAAAAATAACTTTAATTTCGGAAGTCGGTGGCAAAAACTAAAATACTGATCCCTAAGACACCGACTTCCGAAATTAAAGTTATTTTTCAGTTTGTAGTGTTTTTTGGAAGTCGGTTTTTTTTTTTACTTCGAACCTCGCTCAAGTGACCACATACAATCAAGAAAAACGAATTCACTGCTTTTTTAAAGATAAACTTCACCGGTCTCATTTCAAAACAAGGTTTATCTTTAGACCTTTTTTTATTTTTTTAAACAGGGTGCGCATACAAAAAAAATAAAAATAAATTATACAAAGTCTCCTTAATTTATGTACTTTCATAAAAATATAAGCCCAGCCTCCATACAAAAACCTAACATGTCCTTTAAAAATGGATCGATTGGTTAAACCTGGTTCCTTAATTATTATATTTTTTAATAAATATTATTTAAAAAATAAATTTCAACCCACAGTAATTATTGATTTTGGCAACACTTTTCGGTTGGATGTCATTATTGTCATTGCGAAATGTAAACGTCAATCAAGTGTCAAGTTCAATTAAATTTTCAACTGCAACTGACAAGTGTGACAACCTTACTGGAACAGGTAATATTTTCATAGATTCCATTAAGAGGCAAAGGAATCAATGCTATACATATAAATCATGGAGATAATTCGTTGGTTTTATTAAAAGCCATTTAATATTGTTTTAGTATATTTCAAATAACAAGGTATAATTTGCTTTAAAAAATGATATTTAACCATTTTGTCTTTGTTTGAATGTGCAAAAATAATATTACGACACCAAAAATACCTGGATTTAAAATATTTATTTATTCAATAGTGGTGCTTTTAATATTTTTTTGTTTTTGTAAGGGCATCCCGAATAACTTTCCCTATCAGAAAAACCACACCTGACAGCTGTTCAAAAAAATATATTTTAAGCCCATTTCCTAACATGTCCTTTCGAACTATAATCCGCCAAAGTTAAAGTTCATAATATAATGAGGGATTTTCCTTTTTTTTTTTCATCCCTTCCCTAGTCGCTGGATAGATGGCGCTGACCTTGGTAAGTTACTGCAAGGAACGGAACTTCACATAATTTTTTGATTATTTCACTTGGATGTAATTTTGAGATCGTAAAACGAAAGCAAGCTAAAGTGTCAGTCAACGAGCTTATGTGACGTGACGCGACGTTTTTTTTCCAAGCGTTTTGGCTTTGGCATCTAGTAACATAGTCAGTACAACGCCATCTACAGAGTTCTTGGAAACTATTTTTTTTAATACCTACTCAAAAAGAAAACATCTAATAAAAATTAAATAAAAAATTTAAAAAACCCCCGACAAAAAAAAATAAGGAATCCCTACAAAAAGCATTAAATAAAAAAATAAATTTAAAAAATCTTATGGAAGTAGGGGGACCGTTCTGTGGAACACCTTCTATTCTGAGGTCTCCCGACTTCCGTAAGATTTTTTTAAATTTATTTTTTTATTTCATGCTTTTTGTAGGGATTCCTTAATTTTATTTTTGTCGGGGGTTTTTTAAATTTTTTATTTCATGCTTTTTGTAGGGACTCCTTAATTTTTGTATTTCATTTCTTTTATTTTCTTCCGTTGTAAGATTCTGGTAATTTGGTGTTTAATCAGGTTTTTTATCCGTCAAAAAATATTGATTAATTTATAGTTGAAGAATAATTTTTAAGACTAAACAGATTTTTTTGTTTTATTATATTTTTCAAGTTTTAAGTTTTCATTTCGTTAAGTAGTTAACATTCCTCATTCCCTTTCATTCCATAGTGTAAATTATTCTACTTGTCAAGCCCTTGCATTTGATAGATACTTAAATTGAAGGAGTTGTGAAAAAAAAATGTAATTCAAAATTTTAGGTGGCGGCCATCTTGGATTTGAAATTTTTAATAGTGTGTAGTATTCTACTAGTCAAGCCCTTTCATTTGATACCCATATTGAGGGGGTTGAGAAAAAAAAATTGAATTAGCCACTTTGTTGTGGCGGCCATCTTGGATTTTAAATTTGTTAAAGTGTATAGTATTCTACTATTGAAGCCCTTTCATTTGATACCCATATTGAGGGAATTGTGAAAAAATATGTTATCCGCCATTTTGTAGCGGCGGCCATCTTGGACCGATTTTCATCAAACATAGCTAAGAACACTCCCGACTAATACACCTTTCAAATAAAAAAAACTAAATCAAAATGGGTTCATCCGTTCGGGAGCTACGATGCCACAGACAGACACACACACCCTCACACCCCCACACACACACACACACCCCCACACACACACACACCCCCACAGACTTATAACACCCCGTCGTTTTTGCGTCGGGGGTTAATTAAAAACTGACGTTAAACCTTGTCAATTTTGAATTAAGAACTTTACGTCTGTCGGAATAAAATTAAAATACAGTAACTGTCTCGCAAGTTTAGGCTATTTCTAAAGTAAGCACTCGTTTTGTTGACATTCCGACACTGTTTGAATTTGAACGTGACGATTATAGAATACCTATTACTTTTTTTCTGTTCAGCTTTTTGTTGGACAATCACGTAAAGGAATAGTTTGGCAAATTGTCTACCAACTTAAATTGTTCGTTTATTCAAATGACAACTGTCATTTTGATTAGAAATTTTGCCACGTTATATTGACACTAGCTTCTGCCCGCGACTTCGTCCCCGTGAAATTTCTTTATTCCCCGTCGCGTCGCACTGCATCGCCTGCCCGCGCAGTTACTTCGTTTCCACTTAGCGTCCTTTATTACTTTATTTTAATTTTGCTCGGCTCCTATCGTGATGTTAAAACTTGAAGCCTTCCTCAAGAATTGAGCTATCAAAGGCAAAAATATTTTTTCAAATCCAACTGGTAGTTCCTGAGATTAGCGCGTTCAAACAAACAAACTCTTCAGCTTTATTAATAGTATAATATACTAGTTGCGCCACGCGGTTTCATCCGCATAAGTGTCGATCCCGTAAGAATATCGGAGTAAAAAGTAGCCTATACCTATGTTAATCCAGGGTGTCAGCTACCTCCATACAAAATTTTATCAAAATTGGTTCAGCCGTTTGAGCGTGAAGGAGTAACAAACATACCTATACACACTCACAAACTTTCGTCTCTATAATATTAGTGTGATAGATTTAAAAAATGTCAATATAGCGGGGCAAGATTACGTACTCTTTAAATTTCAATTTGACTGCACATTGTATACAATTTCCTCAAACATATAAACATTCATACTGTATCGTGGCAGTACCAGCAGTGTGCAGCCCAGCGTAAATGACGATGGCTTAAGTTGTCTCAAGAGGACGGTCTGTCGCATTGTCTTGTGACAAATTGTCTGCAACATTATCTACGTCACTGTACTTTGTGAGTGCGTGGGGTGATTTTAATTGTGGTTAACTGTACTTATTTTTTAGTAAAAAGTGCTGCTGAATAATGCTTGAATTTCCGAGCGTGTTTGTTGCGAGTATGTTTTTTGACAACCTTCTTCGAGATAAATTGAAAAGGCTGTACCGGTCAAATACGTGCGCGCAGCAGCCGGCAATGTTAGTTTGAAAATATATCTTACCTATGTGTCTTTAGTGTAGATGTGTGTTCAATGGCCAAATACGTGCCTATACGGGAATACTTCAAATAAATAAATTTAAAAACTCATATCTATCGTGTTATTGCAAAATGGAACAACTTTTTACTATACTACCATGGCAACCAAGAAGGTAACTTAACAAAGATTTTATTTAAATGTCGAACTGGCTTGCAAAAAACGGTTTAAAGTAAATAATAAACAAATGACTATATTGGCGCGTAAACAATAATAATTGTTTTTTAATTACTTAGTTTGAATTTCCGCGCATTATTTGAGAAAAGTACTTTAAAAGCCTTGGCAACAGCAGTAATGAACTATACAAGATAAAAGCGCAAAAAACGTTTTAAAAAATCCAGGAGAATCAGAAATGCTTTCAAGAATTGCCGTTTCATGTTCCTTTTTTTTTCTTCTGTAAAATGAATGTCAACTTCTTTAAATATTTTCGTAAAAGGTATCATTAATAGTTATTTCTGCCGTATTTATGTATGTACGAGTATGTGTCTTTGTTAACAAGATAAGTTTAAAAAATCTGAAGACCACATAAACCCGTTTTTTTAGTTCATCATCATCATCATAATCAGCCTATAATGTTCCCACTGCTGGGACACAGGCCTCCTCTCTTGGTAGATGTCACATGTCTTCGAATTTTTGGTTCTAGGACATGCCGGTTTCCTCACGATGTTTTCCTTCACCGTTTTGAGAGCAGTGGTGATGAAATAATTTACACAAATTAAAGCGCCTGACTGGGTTCGAACCTACGACCTACAACTCGTAAGTCGCGGCCGTTACCACTTGGCCACCACTGCTCTCTCTCTCTTTAGTTCACTATGGTCTTCTATTCTAGAAAAGATGGCCGATGGGGCCGAAAGGTTCTGAAGTGGCGACCGGAAGACGTAGCGTTGGAAGGCCTACCACTAGGTGGATACGATGACCTTGTAAAGGCCGCAGGAATCCTCTGGAAGCATAGAACCAGTTAAAGTGGTGATGCTTGGGGGAGGCCTATGTCCAGCAGTGGATGTATTTCGGCTGAAATGATGATAATATTATTCTAAAGTAAACACAGCATTATGTATTTACTATACGTATCCATCCCTACATAAATATTCTTAGTCTACAGTAGTCTTTGAGGACTCGCTTACAATAATTGTTTGATTATTTCGCACACATTTTGAGAGAGACGTCGACGAAAAATCTCAGCTCAAAACCCAGACAAAAATATGACGTCGACACGTCTAGATTAGCCTGATATCAGTCGAGAGGCTGAGATAGGTGACGCAATCTCCGGCGCGGCTCAGCTTAGTACTGATATCTTCGAGATACCAGGCCCTAAGCGGTCGACGTCACGAGTAGGTACTAGCTACAATATTGACACACCTAACGGTATCGTGATTAAATCTGAAAATAGTTCGTACCAAGTTTTAGAATTACTTTTAGCAGATTTTATTTAGTACAATATGTAGATGTTAAACGAGTAATTTTTATTCAATCAATCAATAATTTATTTTGTTAACATAGGTATGGTTACAGATAGTATTGTTGTATAAATATTTGCACTATGCTTGCCAATATAATAATGGCGTACAAAATTAACAGAAGCAATTACAATTAAGGTGGCATGTCAATAGATTACAAAAAAAAAAAAAAAAATTACAAATATGTCAGGTCACTAAAATTCATACTTAATTAATAAATAAATAAAAAAAAAAATTTTAGATACTGGCTTTTGCCCGCGACTCCGTCCGCGTGAAATTTCGGCAAAAGAACCAGCGCGTCGCTGCAGTATAAAAAGTACCTTGTTTCTTAATCCAGGTCATGGCTATATGTACCAAATTTCATCCAAATCCGTTCAGCTGTTTTAGCGTGAAAACAAACAGCCAAAAAATCAAATCATTTCTCTAGCTAATTTAATATTAGTTTAGATTCACTAAGAAAGCTGTATTTTTTTTATAATAAAATTAATTACTTAATACTCATAGTTTGGCGATAAAAATTGGAGTTCATACAATACACAAATACAATACTTTAACTTTCATTTGTTTTTATACTTAAGTACATACAAAAGCAACAAGTCTATTGTGTTGCTTCAATAAATCTAATATTACATGTACAGCAATGAGAGGTTTTTTTTATATTAAAAAAAAAACATAGTTTCCAAGAACTCTGTAGATGGCGTTGAACTGACTACGTTACTAGGTGCCAAATGCAAAACGATTGAAAAAAAAAAATATTGCGTCACGTCACATACGCTCGTTGACTGTACACTTTCGTTTGCTTAATTACTTTTTTATGTACGTTTCGTTTTAAGATCTCAAAATTACATCCAAGTGAAATAATCAACAAATTATGTAACGTTCCGTTCCTTGCAGTAACTTACCAAGTTCAGCGCCATCTATCCAGCGACTAAGAAAGAGTTAAAAAAAATAAATAAAAAAAATCACTCAAAACAATAAATCTATCGTTAAATCGTGTCTGAGAATTCTCCAATGCTTTTATTAGTCTCGAGCGGGACACAATGGAGTCGTGTCCCTGTGATCAATTGGTTCTAGGGTCAATGTACAGTTGGTGTCATATTCATTGATAAAGTTCAAGCAGGTATTTGACACTAAAAGAATATATTGTGTGTATTATTTATTGTATGTGTATTGTGTATTATTATTTTATTTCTACCCAAGGAGGCCGCTGCAGATACAATTTGTCGAATTAGGGGATTACCGAGCCGTCCAATACCGAGTGCGAGTGCAATGCCTCTACTTGCTGGAGTATCTTATGTGCCCATTCACCTGCACCTTGGATGACCTGAAGAATGTCACTGATGCCGGTGGCCACCTTCTGGGGCCTAACAATATAAACATCGATGAAGTGTACCATCATCATCTACCTAGCCTTTTCCCAACTATTTTGGGGTCGGCTTCCATTTTAACCGGATGCAGCAAAATACCAGCATTTTACATGGAGCGACTGCCTATCTGACCTCCACAAACCAGTTACTGGGTAATACTATACCCCTTGGTAAGACTGGTTATTAGACTTTCGGGCTTCTGACTACCCGTAACGAATGTCAAAGATCCATGAATGGCAGCCGGGACCAACGGCTTAACGTGCTTTCCGAGGCACGGAGGGGTCTCGGTATGTAAAGATGGTCACCCATCTACAGACCAACCCATCGACATAAGAAGAAGATTTCTCATGCTTCTTTTTCGGAGGTCATAAAAGAAAAAAAGTTAAAAATAAATTTCTACTGGAAAAAAAATATTAATTATGAATTCAATATACTTACTTTCAAAGAATTCTTCTAAAAATAGTATCTCAATCAATCAAACCTTGAATCATTCAAAGTTGATTGATATTGATATAAATACACTTACATTTTTATTCGTTAGACTAAGTAGGTACTTCAACTTAAATGGGACTTATTTAGTGCTTAATTATCCTCATATTTTCTGACATGAAAATTGACAAAGAGCGATGTAAATACAAAAGCGTTTATAAATATTACGATCCTAGCTGTGCCCGCGAGTTCGATCGCATGCATGGCTGGAAAACATATTGGATTTCATGGGTTTTTTTTTTGCGTGGAAACCTAATTATTTTTCTAAAATAAAAGTAACCTAAGTTACTCCTTATAATATCAGCTATCTGTCAGTGAAAGTTCCGCCAAAATCAGTCCAGCCGTTTTGGAGATTAGCCGGAACAAACAGACAGACAAAAAAAAACTTTTTTTTATGTAGGTACTCATAAGTACTTTATGTACTTTCATATGCATTTAGTAAAAAGCTTTTATTTTGATATTAAAAACAAACACTTCAATTTTATTTATTTGTATATACTTAGATAATCAAATAGAAAGCAGAAAACATTAAAACCAAAGTACTTTGAACAAAAAAGTAATTTAAAAAAATTAAACCGACTTCAAAAAGAAATTAACTCAAAATTATGAAATAACTTTAATTTCGGAAGTCGGTGTCTTGGGATCTGTATTTTAGTTTTATGCCACCGACTTCCGAAATTAAAGTTATTTCATAATTTTGAGTTAATTGGTTTAATTATTTTAAATTACTTTTTATTTCGTAATTTTTAGTTTTTGCACTAGTATTTGACCAAGGTTTTGAGATATTTTCCCTTTGACACTACACCCGTAGCTCTTATCAATAAGCCAGGCCGTCACACTTACACGTATTAGTCCATATCTTGAAAATTACTGAATCGATCTTGATGAAACTTGCACTGTTCCCTAAGTTGAAGAAAATGTAAGCCAATAAAAAAAAATGCTCACGATCCGATTAATAGTTCCGGAGATATGCGTGGACAAACATACATACATACATACATACATACATACATACATACGTCTATGAAATTTTGTATATTTGTTTGGAAGCCCTAATAGATCATCATATGTGAATATAATGCAATTCCAATAATATTACATACATACGTATCGAATTGATAACCTCCTTTTTTTTGAAGTCGGTAAAAAATAACATTCCAATTTTGCCAAGAAAAGAAAAGATCGCAAGAATGATATTAAGAGACTCAAGAAATCTTTCAACTACAATTTGTAGTAGTATTATTAGTCCCAAAAGGATTACATCAGAGGCGATGTCTCGACGTCGTGATAAATTGTTCTACGCCGCCGTCGATATACAGCGTGTTCATAAATTGGGATATTATTTATTTTTAGCCTTTATCATCCCAAGGGCAAAGGCCTCCCTTTCCTCCTCTATCTTGAGCTAGTCTGCAGAATAATTAAATCATTAATAATTAATTTAATCCTGACTGAAGTTTTAAATTGCGATAGTTTTAGAAATTTAATATCTTGGAATTGTAGTAGCTCCGCGTAAAATACTGGTATTCAGCTGCATCCGGTTAGATGAAAGCTGACTCCAAAAATACTGGTATTCAGCTGCATCCGGTTAGATGAAAGCTGACTCCAAAAATACTGGTATTCAGCTGCATCCGGTTAGATGAAAGCTGACTCCAAAAATACTGGTATTCAGCTGCATCCGGTTAGATGAAAGCTGACTCCAAAAATATTGGTATTCAGCTGCATCCGGTTAGATGAAAGCTGACTCCAAAAATACTGGTATTCAGCTGCATCCGGTTAGATGAAAGCTGACTCCAAAAATACTGGTATTCAGCTGCATCCGGTTAGATGAAAGCTGACTCCAAAAATACTGGTATTCAGCTGCATCCGGTTAGATGAAAGCTGACTCCAAAAATACTGGTATTCAGCTGCATCCGGTTAGATGAAAGCTGACTCCAAAAATACTGGTATTCAGCTGCATCCGGTTAGATGAAAGCTGACTCCAAAAATACTGGTATTCAGCTGCATCCGGTTAGATGAAAGCTGACTCCAAAAATACTGGTATTCAGCTGCATCCGGTTAGATGAAAGCTGACTCCAAAAATACTGGTATTCAGCTGCATCCGGTTAGATGAAAGCTGACTCCAAAAATACTGGTATTCAGCTGCATCCGGTTAGATGAAAGCTGACTCCAAAAATACTGGTATTCAGCTGCATCCGGTTAGATGAAAGCTGACTCCAAAAATACTGGTATTCAGCTGCATCCGGTTAGATGAAAGCTGACTCCAAAAATACTGGTATTCAGCTGCATCCGGTTAGATGAAAGCTGACTCCAAAAATACTGGTATTCAGCTGCATCCGGTTAGATGAAAGCTGACTCCAAAAATACTGGTATTCAGCTGCATCCGGTTAGATGAAAGCTGACTCCAAAAATAGTTGGGAAAATATTAGGCAGATGATCAATATCTAGGAATTAATATATTAATGTGTTAACTTTGGGATGCTTTATTTAGAAAATATAGTGTGTAGTATAGTAATGTTACAATGTAACCTAGCTACATAATTACTATACAGGGTTATTGGTAAAACATTAACAACCTTTTAAGAGGTCATTGTACTCATTATTATGAACAACTTTTAATAAGGGACCAAACCTGAAATCACGAAAAAAAATCAGCTGTTCCCTACATTTATGTTCGTATAACCGTCAATATGTAGGGAACAGCTGATTTTTTTTTGCGAGTTCAGGTTTGATCCCATAGTAAAAAATGTTCATAATGATGAGTACAATGACCTCTTAAGAGGTTGTTAATGTTTTAAAAAAGTCCCTGTATATGCCAAGATTAATAAGGTATATCTAGCTGTTATCTAAATTGTTAATTCTACAACTAATCCTTGTGAATATTTCTATGCATGGGGAGACGATGGCATTCAACTGAAATTGACAAAAAAAAACTGTTTTTTAACCATACACAACATAACCAGCCTATAATGTTCCCAATGCTGGGACGCAGGTCTCTGTGAGGAAGTGGGCCATAATCCACCACACGGGCCCAGTGCGGGTTGGTGGATGTTACATGTCTTCGAATTTTTGGATCTAGGACATACCATACCCGCTTCCTCACAATGTTTTCCTTCACCGTTTTGAGAGCAGTGGTGATGAAATAATTTACGCAAATTAAAATGCCTGTGTGGATTCGAACCTACGACCTAAAACTCGGAAATCGCGGCCGTCACCACTGGACCACCACTGCTCCTAACTACTCCTCCCTTTTTTTTTCTACTCCTCCCTTTTTTCCCCGACCCTCCATTTTTAACCATGCCAAGGAAAAATAAATAAAACAATAGTCATGCAATAAACAACAAAGTGATATACAACCCTCTCAATGCATCACGGAACAAGTCAATGCCAGTATTGTGACCACCTTGGGACCAATAAACCACTGAAGAAATCGCTGCTGAAGGGTTATTTCAATGTTTGCGCAGTAATTCTGTTTACGGGGATGTGCATACGTAAGTGAAGGGGAAACATTTACATGCAAGGATTATTTATTTGACGTTTGGGATTAATTTAAAATATCAGGGTTTGCTTGTTTTATTTTACTGTTAGTTTATTTTGTTGTTGGTTTGGGAGTTAATGTGATGCAGTCAGAGACTATATTACAAAATAGGATTTATTGTTTCCCTAAAACCTTTGTAGCGACATCTACAACGCCACATGCGAACTATAACTTATTGAAGTTCTAATGATGTTCTCTTTCTTTTAAATAAATGTGCATCTAAAAACTTTCTGTGCTTCTATTAGTGTTCGCTTTTTCAAAATAAATTTGCTTCTTTTTAACTTAGCCTTTTCTCAAAGTTGGTTCCAATAATTAAGCTTGGGTTGGATAAGGTTAGGTTAGAACTGTGACCAATCGTGTCACAGCCGCAGCCGGCGAGTTACAGTTAATTGGCTATAGAGAACAAAATGGCAATTATTTCAGGCACACAAAAAGAGGCACATTTATGATATGTATTAGAGTATAGGTACAGACGCCACATCAAGCTACTACAATCTGTCAAATTTCTTTAATAGATTTTCAACTTTATCCCTAGAGTCATAAGGTTCAATGTTGATTGGAATTTTTTTACAGTTTCGGGTACTTTATGTGCTGCGTCTGTACATTAATATTTATGACATCAAGATGGGAATTATTTGAGGTACAATTAAACACAAATGCTTTACAAAAATTACTCTATTCATTTCTTCATTTTTGACACTACAAAAATGAAGAAATAAATAGAGTAATTTGTTAGTAACTTTGCTTAAGCATCACTATGCTTAAGCAAAGTTATGGTTTTCAATAATCTATAAAAACACACACAATGTATCGAAACGTGCGTTTTAAAGTACGTAAAACAAAAATAAAATTTTATTTCACAAATACACTTTATATAGGTGTATGGTGGTGTATTATATATATACACAATAACATAATGCAACTATGGCGTGTCTTTTTCAACCCAATAAATTTCTGAGCAACGTTTCAATCGTCACAAAAGCGCACCCTGTATATGACAGTAATAGCAGATATAGATATAACTATATACATAAATGTATACGAAGACTGGTGGCGATATCGTTGATGCCCTATTAGTCGTAAATAACGCCTTTCCGAACTGTCTGTGTGTGCGTTGTAAATATAGAGAACAAAGTATTTTTTCGTACGATTTTTGTGTAGGTATGTGTGTGTCATAATTTCGGGTTTATGTCTTTATTCTTCGTGGTATCTGTATTATGAGTATTGATGTAGTTTTTGTATAGTAAAAAAAATACACGATGGATACGGGTATTCCCGTTCATCCCACTGGTAGGACAAACGGGACAAATGCACGTGTATGATAGTATAAGTATTTATTTACCACTAGCTTCCGCCCGCGGTTTCGCCCGCGAGGTATGTCGATAAAAACTACTCTATGTCCTTCCCCGGGATGCAATCTATCTCTCTGCCAAATTTTATCGAAATCCGTTTAGTAGTTTAGGCGTGAAATGGTAACATACAGACAGACAGACAGAGTTACTTTCGAATTTATAATATTAGTATGGAATTAATAGTAAAATTACTTAATTATTCCCATTCATATACTGACAAAATCAGTGGGACGAACGAATTTTTTTTAAATTAAATTTGCCGTGCGTCCCACCAGTGGGTCGACGGTAGTGGGATGAACGGGAGTCTACGACAATACTAGATAATACAGATTATTTTCAAAACGTTAAGAACCATTGTTGAAGCCAACAAAGGCTTTCAAGTGATTTTCATAATACGGTTTTTTGTTATTTATCAAGTACCTATTTAATATTCTAGTCAAAGATCTAAAGGCGTTTTGTGAAACAAAGTTATTTTTTTATTTTCCCCACTTTCAGAACCATTGTAGAACTCCACAAGGCTTTCAAATGGTTTTCACAAAATAGCTTTTGTTATCTATACTTAGTATTATACTTCAAATTCTAGTCAAAGGTTTGTCATTTTTATATTTTTATTGTTATCTAATATCTCGTCAAAAAGGTTTGATCCCCAAAGGTCACCCCGAGACAAAGGCCTAAAATCTGGGCAAACGTTTAAAAGGAAGAACACCATGCTAAAATAGGTATACTGTCGAATCAAAAATAATTTGTTAAAATTATACAGAATCAACACGTCTTATCGAACATCAAAGTTACATAAGACAGTGCCCCAAAACGCCCGTCCTTCACCACTGCCTAGTTTTATAGCTGGGAAGAAGAAATGGCGCAGGACCAACGGCTTAACCTGCATTCCTCCTTTACTCCGGGCTGTCACTAAGAAATTACTAATGGAAAAACCTAATAACACTTTGCCCGACCCGGGATTCGAACCCAGGACACCACGCACAGCAGTCGCGCTTGCGACTAACGGGGCTGTTAGGGCAGGGACAAAATTACATAAGACAGACCCCCGAAACGTCCGCTCTTCACCACTTCCTAGTATTTTAGCTAGGAAGAAGAACTGAAGAAGTGGCACTACAAACTCCCCAGCCACACAATGACATATGTCAACTAGTGATATTCCTAATCAGCAGGCTGATGTATTGGTGATTATGCTAATATCAAATTGCGATTCCAATCCATCTGCCAGTACGGCGGATCCTATTATTAGGCCCCAACAATATGGCAAAATTACTGCCGAAAGCCTGGCCTGGTTTAATGAATGTGCAGTTTAATCCTAACACGAATCACACAAAATAGAGAGGTACAGAAGGTCTGCTCCATGCAACGAGCGACCAAAATACGACCAAGGTCGAAAATTCCATTGGATATTTTTTGGAAAGTCGAGTTTTGAAATGAAATGATTTTGAAATGATTTTATTTTTTGTAAGTAGGTTTGTACAAACACTTTTACACGTCAATCATGTATTTTTTTTTAACTAGATGAAGTCGGCGTTTCCTATCTGACTACTCTGAGAAGAAAGGCCGAAACAAACTCAGAGGTCACAGTCTCTTTTAAAGTCCAGACATAATCTTGGTCAGGTTATATGAAGACCATGTAGATCAATGTCTGAGGTGGTCTTTGACAGATAAACGTGACAATCGACCATTATCTGCCTAGCGTTTTCCCAACTATGTTAGGGTCGGCTTCCAGTATAACAGGATGCAGCTGAATACTATTATTTTACATGGAGCAACTGCTTAACTCAAACTCAAATCATTTATTTCAATTAAACCTTGTACAGGCACTTTTGAATTGTCAAAATTAAATAGTCTGTCAGTTAGTCAGAAAGTTGAAGCTAGTTGCCCATTCCAAAGCGTAGATCTCTATGGAGAAGAACGGGCAAGAAACTCCATGGACACTCTTTTAAATCAAGATATTACAAAATCCTGGGTACATTATTCTTGTTGCTTCTATATGTGAGAACAATGTAAAAAAGACAGAAATGAAGAAACAATTCAAGACATAAGATTAAAAAAAAAGGTTTGGCAGTTAAGAGACTGACCTCCACAGCCCAGTTACTAGGTAATATTATCATATTACCTAGTAACTGGGCTGTGGAGGTTGGTTGGTTGTCAGACTTTTGGTCTTCCGACGACCCGTAAAGAATATCAAAGATCCACGAATGACAGCCGGGACTAACGGCTTAACGTCCTTTCCGAGCCACGGGCCACGGAGGGATCTTAGTATGTAAAGATGGTCCATCCACGGACCAACCGCGGCAAACGTAGCTTAACCTGATCGATCGTCTCGTGCGGCTGTTATTATTTAACACTAGATGCGCCCCGCGCTTTCACCCGCAGAAGTGTCGATCCCGTGGGAATATTGTAATAAAAAGTAGCCTATATGTTAATCCAGGGTGTCAGCTACCTCCATACAAAATGTTATCAAAGGTCCAGCCGTTTGAGCGTGAAGAAGTAACAAACATATAAACACACAAACACACTCACAAACTTTCGCCTTTACAATATTATTAGTGTGATATGACCCCAACATAGATACGAAACGTCTATAGGCTGATTGATCGGGCCCTATCAGAATACGAGCGTTGCGACATTTATTTTTTAAATGTCGCAGCATCATGCTGAGATAGGAGCCTTTTGGCTTGGTATAGGACTTTGTTTCATTTTCCTTTTGTTACTTTTTTTTTATATAACTTGGATTTTTATTTTACTGTGTTTAGTTTGTGATCTTCCTGTACGAGTCGCAATAAATACTTTTTCTTTCTTTCTTTATTGATTGTACGGAGCTAGCCTTCTGGTTCTGTACTCATCTATTTGTGCACGAATCATGCACGCGGGGGACCAACCATCACGCACTGCTCTGGGACCGCGGCCGTGACTAAAATTCAATGATTCTGTTAAGCCAGCTAGCTTTGGCTCGCTTTCATTACCTTTGAGTCTTGGAGCCTTGGGGATATGGTAATGTTATTTGTAGTCATCACTGTTTGATTTTGTAATGCATAGGTATTTCTGTTTGTCGTGTCTATTTTGAGAACGTGATAATAATTTACATATTATCTTATAGATAATTAACAAAACAAAGTCGGGTTAGTTACACCATTACAACGCAAGTACGGCTAAGCAGATTTTTATGATCTTTGATTTGTTGGATTTTTCTCCGCCCCGAATAGCAGAAAAACTATTAAGTAAAACACTAGCAGCGCCCCGCGATTTCACCCGCGTAAGTTTCGATCCCGTGGAAATATCGGGATAAAAAGTATTCTATATGTTAATCCAGGAAATGGTCTATCTATGTGCCAATTTTCATCCAAATCTGTTCAACGGTTTATGCGTGATTGAGTAACAAACATTGAAACATCTTCATAAACTCTTACATTTAGTAGGAAGTGATTTTTTTTTTAATAATGAAGATAAGTAATTCATTTTCTGACACATTCATTATTATTTATTCTGAGACGGTACGAAGTTCGCCTGTTTAGCAAGTATGATCATCACTACCTTACAAACTCGAATGTATATTGTAAGCTCATATTTTTCAAATAAATTATCTTTTAAAACTTTTGCTCAATAATCAGAAGCCGACCAGAGACTATCTCGTTATAGCAGTATACAGTTGTCCAAAAAACATCAAATGGCATACAAGTTTCTCGCATACTTTCCTTTATAAAAACAAACGGTTGTTGCATTTCACGAACGTGCGTCAATAATTCCAAATTATACCTTAAAACAATGACATAAGAGTCACATGCCGCGAGCTCGGAAATGGCAAGCTTCGTACCTCCTACGTCCCAAGAGCGAAAGTCAGATTCCCTTAAGTCGGCAAAACATTACAGGAAAGTCAGGAAAGTTAAACCAATTAGACGGACATCAACATTCATGACGTGTAGCACGGAGCTAGGGCCGACGATAAGTGACGTGGCGCGACGGAAGAGGGGCCACAGAGCAATGAACAGAGGGGCAATCCTCGTAATTTTAAGAACGTTCTCAGTCTGGAGGCCTAAAAAGGTCACTTTGGCAGAATTATAAAAGGATAACATTACGAATCATAATGGACAGTTAACTGTTCAGTTAGTCGTATCAAATCCCATGTGAAGGAATTGTCAGTATTTTTTTTTGTCTGTGCTAAAATACCAATCAATCCAATCCCAATCTCTTTGATTATACCTAGGTAGTGCAGCGAAAAAAAAAACACGGACTGTCTTCGCCATATTATGATTCATAATGTTACCCTTTTATGATTCTGCCAAAGTGGCCTTTTTAGCCCCCTGATGTCAGTCTCAATCTGTCAAAACTACCTATAATTTCCCTACATTTTTGACAAGTTTTTGACATTGATAGTCGCTGAGATGAAATTGCGATTAGACATTGAACGTTTTTAATTAGCGGAATTGGCCTTCTGATGTGACACGGAGAGGGGCGGTTAATTCGAGTGATTAGTAGTGATGCGATATTGTTTTGTCTGCTGAGCGCTTGTCGTCTAAGGGCGCATTCCACCAAACTTTTATACCTAGATTATGTGTTATGCTGAGAATAAATTTTGAATTTTTGACAGTTTTTTCATACTAGAACTGTCAGACGTCATTTTTTTTCCACGATTAAAAGATCTAACTTCGGTAAAACCAGCCCTTAGGCATAAAGCTATAACAGCTTTAGAAGAGCGTTGACCACCACATGCGGCCGTAATTAACAAATACAAAGCGTTTTTGACACCTTATTGTCAGATTGGAATTTGAAAAATTAAAAAATTGGACTTAATGAAAGACTGGTTATCAGACTTTCGGGCCTCTGACGACCCTTAAGTTAGGTGATAGTGTAAGGCTATTATTGCTTTGTCCGCAAAAATACCGAAACGCAATCATTTGAGCTGGATGAGGTACCAAACACTCAGACAAAAAACATAACCCTCCTTCTGACGCAGTCGGGTAAAAATTAACTGTCATGCAAAATGTCAAGCGATTTTTAACCTTGAGCGATGCCCTGCATGCGTGAACCACGGTGCGAATGTTTATTTTAGGGCCCCTGATATAAAAAGTGACACGTACGCGACGGAAGAGGGGGCACAGAATGATCTAGAGATGCGACACTGTGATGGGGGCCGATAATTGGAGTGATTGGTAGTGTTGCGATATTGTTTTGGCAGTGTAACGTGGAATACAGGCCGTCGCCGTCGCCGGACTCATACCAATATCTATACATATAATAAAACAGTAACGAAAGAAAAACTGTACATTGAGAATTTTCGAGAAAAAATAAGTGGCTTTTGTTAGAAAAACGTAACTGATGACAAAAAGTGACTTTTTGGAATTTTTGTCTGTTTGTCTGTTTGTCTGTGTGTATGGTACGGCTTCACGCCAAAACTACTGAATAGATTGAATTGAAATTCAGCAAAAATGTTCTTTGTAAACCAAGGAAGGCTTTAGGCTACATATTATCACGCCGTATGTTATGGGAGGTAAGCAATATTGATTTTAAAAGGGTTTGGTTCGTAATTGAATGCACAAAATAATTGAATGCCCAAAATGACATGTTATTTATTTAGTTAATAAAAATTTAACCCTGGAAACATAACAATCACGCTATTTTTATAAAGGAGCGGGGCAGTAATATTATAAATTGCAAGGGAACAGCTATTTCAACAATATGTCAACAGGGAATTTAGCGGTAAGGTCAGGCGACCGTTTACCGCACTAAATAGTGCGAGTTCAAATCCCGTATTATTATTTTTTGTTTTAAATCGTAAATTTCTTTTTTTTTAGTTTTTGCATTTTTTATGTGCATTTGGAACGATACTGTTATGAAATCTGAGAACTTTACATGTCCTATCTAATTGTATGGGGAGTTTCACACCAATATTACTAAACAGATTGATTGGTGGTACAGCAAGCTACACTATCATAAAGTCAAGTCAAACTTTTGGTTCTAAGTTATATCTTACCAAGCACATTTGTTGTTTGTGGAGTGTCACGCAACAGTGACAAAGGGCGCGTGCTTAAAGATTGCTCTTTAATCGTGTGGGATGAATGCACTAGGGCGAACAGAAAAGCAGTAGAGGCGGTATACAGGACTTTGCAGGACATCCGCAGGAACCAGCAAATGATGGGTGGCGTTACAGTTCTGTTAAGCGACGATTTCCGACAAACGCTGCCTGTGGTGACGCGAGGAACTAGGGCTGATGAGGTGAATGCTTCGTTGAAATGCTCTTTCTTATGGCCACATATTCATAGGTTGCGCTTAACGATGAATATGAGAGCACAGCTTGGCGGGAATGTACACGCCTAAGAATCTTCTGATGTTCTCTTAAAATTGGGTGAGGGAACGCTACCAGTAGACGGTGGCCAGGGGGTTCTACCTGAGATACTTGGGAGTGTGGTGTCCACCTTAGAAGATTTGATTCGCCTGGTGTACGAGGATATCAATAGGATACCGCACCAAGATAATTCTTGGGTGTGTGAACGAGCCTTTTTAACACCCAGAAACGACCAACCTTCAGCGATCAATGAATGCATTCTCGCGGAAATTGAGGGAAATGAAGTGATCTACACTTCAATAAACACTGTTGTCGACCAAAATGTCGCCACACATTACCCCGTAGAATTTCTCAATTCCCTCAGTGCAAGTGGACTACCAGCGCACACCATTAAGCTAAAGGTCGGTGTCCCAATTATGCTTCTTCGGAATCTCACTCCGCCAAAACTGTGCAATGGGACCCGGCTCAAAGTCGTCTCGCTGCAGAGAAATATCATTGAGGCGGAAATTCTAACAGGTTGTGGTGTCGGCGAGACAGTGTTTATACCACGTATACCACTGATTCCCCACAATTACCCCCTTTTTTTCAGATGGGAAATCATCTAATGACCCCTCTCGCTCTGGGTGGAGCGGAAGGGAGTGTCAGACTCTTACTGACGAAAACCCACCCGTGTTCCTTCCGCAACAATCCCGCTGACCCGGCAGGCTTCGGCCCTTCGGCCCTTCTCGATGCTGACATCTCTTTGAGGCGCGCGTGGAACACGTACGCGCCGTCCGGCACGGGCCTGGTCCAGATCGGACGGTGAGCTACCCATTACTCTCCGCCCGCAGGCCCGCGCCTACGGTGGCCGGGAGTCGTCCCGTGGCTCCCGACGCCCGGAGCGTCTCCCGCGGCGGCTGGGACGGGAGGCTCTCTCCCTCATCCGTCCCGCCACCTCCTTCGCTAGCATGACTGCTTCGCAGAAGGAGGTGACTGCCTCCCACTCCCTCACGCCCCGGACCATAACTTGCACCAGGGCCGGACACGAGAGGTCGCCGCCGCTGCCGATCGCCTCTACGAGGACACGGCGGTGCTCCGCCCAAGCGGGGCAGACCTCCACCGTGTCCTCTGGGTGATCCTGGCAATGGTGACACCCGGCCACAATTACCCCTTTCAATTCAAGCGCGTGCAGTTTCCTGTGAGCGTGTGCTTCGCCATGACAATAAATAAGTCGCAGGGGCAGACACTGAAGGCTGCGGGTGTCGACCTCAGGACGAGCTGCATCTCACACGGATAACTGTACGTCGCTTGTCCTGACTCGCTGTACTTACATATTGAATGAGACCGAGGGAAAAACAACGAACGTTGTTTACACAGAAGTGTTACAGTAAATTATAACACTTCTGTTATTCGACGTCTCCTAATTTCCTTATTAACCTGACGTCTCTTACCAGTAAATTAACTACATAACTTTCTCAAATTTTGAGTTTACTAAGCCAAATAGTTTTTGAGGTATTTAAGCTATAGTTACAGTATGAGACGCATCTTTTGAGTGTTTCTGTAAATCAACAAACTATCACTAACTATTATTAAAATTAAAATAATACTTATGCGATACGTGGGCAAAGCCACGGGTACAGTTATAGTTTAAAAAGATTTTTTTTTAAAGTTATTTCCAATATTATTGATAATTCAGTGTACCTTTGGGATCCACTGCGGAATTACGGGAAGAAAAGTTTTTTGTTGTATAGGTACTAAGTCTGGGCAACATATAGGCTATAACTTATTTTGGAAAATGGAACACCTGATGCAGAACCGCAACAGACCAGCTAAAGTATAAGAGATATAAAAATGGTGCCATAGCAAAAATATTCCACGTGAAGAGCATTTTCTGCTGTGAGAATAAATTTGAAGATCTGGAACACCTGTTGTGGAACTCCAAAGCCCAGCGACACTATAACATACAGGAATGACGTCTTAGCAAAAGTGGTTTAGTCTGATGGGCATTTCCTGTTGACTTACAAAAATGAAAGATCTGGAACGTCTCGAATCGTCTCGCGCATTACGCTGTTTTCCCGTCCCTGGGCTCTTAGAATTCGACATCAGACGTTTCAGATCTTCGATTTTGACGACCCTGTTGTCGCTGGCATAAGCAACAAGATCCGCGTACGAAGTCGCGGGCAGAAGCTAGTAGGTAAATAAAATGCTAACTAATATTATAAATGCGAAAGTAAGTTTGTTTTTACACTTTCACGCGAAAACGGCTAAATGGATTTGGATGAAATTTGGCACACAGACAGACCTTGACCACCATACCAAGCAAGCTACCATAGCAAGTATGTTAGTATAGCGGCATGCGACCACGGCAAGGTACCTTCTTGTTTCATCCTTTTCAGTAGTCGGATTTTTGTTTTTAAACTTATTTTTTAGTATTACTTAAAAATACTGTACTTATACATTATAACAACTTTCATTTTTTTTTACTCTCTGACCTCACGCCGTTGTTCGCCACGTCTCGACCTATAAAAAACGAGTCGGACCCTTGCACCGAGGGTTCCGTACCATCAAGTTTTTAATTTTTCATCGGCGAAGCGAATATTTGTCAGAGAATTTTAACACAGTGCACTGCAGTGTAGAATATTGCAGTTTTATGACAGCGCCATCTCTTGACCGATAGTGGAACTAATGTATTTTTTGTTGATGATTTCTGAAAAAGACTGCTATTTATAGACTTCCGTTTTATTTTTCCTGTAATTTTTACATAAACTTCTATCACATAGAATAATCTCAGATTTCTCTCTTTGCAAACTTCGGAGATAAGGAGGGCCCCCCCTCCTTATCTTATTTGGAATGGTATTTTTTTTACATTTTTCATCAAAAGTCGAAAACTATGCGGCCTAAAAAAAAAGAAAAAAATGTTTAAAAATATGCAAACTGCGCTCTTACTTAGGATACCCCACATGCCTTAGTAGCCCCCCAATTCGAATTTTTCAGACCCCCTTTCAGGGTTCCGTTTTACCATTTTGGTACGGAGCCCTAAAAACTGTTTACAACGTTCACAAAAACCTCCCATTATTAAAGACTTATAAAAAACACGTCAACCGACTGTCTAAACTCAACTTTAATAACCGTCACGTCTTGCCAACTTGTTCTTTGGTCATTAGAACGCGGGTCACGCATAGCTCAGGCCAGAGGGCGCGTGAAAAATATAACCGCGTGACAGATAAACAGGCCCTTGATTTGTTTCTGCTGCTACCGTGACAAATAACAAGACCAATGTTAGTAGCAGCTTTGATGTTATCAAATGAGGCACATTTTCCTTCTATTTTTTTGTTGAATCTCAACGTTTGATGTTGCTAGGAGGGAAATGTAACTGAAATAGTGTTGGGAATACTTTTTTTTTTTATTTATCTTCGTCAGCTTTTAAATTTTTTCCGTTATGAGGACAGTCGGGAGTCAGCGGGGCAATTGCGTAACACATTATCCATCGGAATCGGTTTCATTTTGACAGTGCAACAACATTCATTGCGTTATTTACGTGTTGAGCAGACAAATCGTTCGAACTTATGAAGCAATGGATTAGAAATTTGCTTCAAAATGATTCAGAATCAGATAGTGTGTTACGCAATTAGGGTGGTGGACACAATATCGTTCACCGTACTGAGCAGAATACTGCTTAGAAAATTATATACGTCGAGCTAGTTTTCTGATTTTACCGAAGATGACAACTAAGTTTGACAAAAAAACTTTTGAAGGAGCACAATTATATCCCGCCAGTGTCGCGGGTTATTCGAAAGAGACACCGTGGCCCCAACTGAAAGAACACGGGTGGGTTTTAGTCAGTAAGAGTCTGACACTCCCTTTCGCTCCGCCCAGAGCGGGAGGGGTCATTTAATGATTACCCACCAAAAAAAAAAAGGAGCACAATTAGGTCTTTAACAAAACACCCTCATGTATAAAAATAATTGCGCTCATTCAATGCATTCGAGACTCAATTAGCTGCATATTTAGTCACAAATAACACCCATCCTAAAAGCTAAATGCATTTGACCATCCAGTGCATTCATTTGACCATCATAATTGCTACCGTGATGTCTGTGACGAACTTTATATAATGTAGGTAACATTGAACCTTATGCTTTAGCGATAAAGTTGTAAATCTATTAAAGAAATTTGACAGATTGTAGTAGCTTGATGTGTTGGCATTTGTACCTAAACAACCATTAACAGAATAGCAAACCAAACAAAACAAACCAACAGACATAACAACCTATTACAACAACAACCACCCACAAAATAACAACAAAAAAACTTCAACGGTGCCTCTTTAAAAAAAAGAAAAGTCCGCGGAAAGAGGCCAGCTCGTTCGTGTGTAGCCGATGTGTCCACAAATTCTGGCAAAAAGGGCTGTTCCAATAAAAAGTCTGTGAGATATTGCGATGGTCAATACTGGCCAGTAATACGGATTTGAAATGAAAATGCCGAATCGTATGTGGAAGATGGGATTGATAGTACGTATGGGAACTTTTTTTTGTATTGGATATGTACGTGAGTGATTGATAGGACTTTGGAAGACTGTTGGTATTTTTAGAATTTGGAATGGTTTTTCATAGGAACTTACTTAATAAGTAGACTTTAACGATGTTATGGAAAGGCTGATATGTATACAGCAGCGTCTTCTTTATTTGAAAGTTAAGATCGTTTAGGACGTACGGCATTTCATACAAACTTTCAAGCCCTTGTTTTTCGAAATGAATGAACCGATTTTAATGAAACTTCATACGCATAAGCTGGATACAAAGGTCTAAAAAGTTACTTAAGAATCAGCGGGATTATCCGAAAGGGTTACCGCTGGCCCGGAACATAAAGGGCTAAGGAAGGAACATGGGTGGGTTTTAGTCAGTAAAAGTCTGACACTCCCTTCCGCTCCACTCAGAGCGGGCGGGGTCATTATTTTGATGATTTACCGTCCGAAAAAAATAAAAAAAAATAATTAAGAACATTAAAAAAAAAATAGTGTTACAGCCAAATTAGACCGATTTTAAATTTTCCATAGAAACAGAGATTTCTAGATAGCTTTTTTTAAATAAGGTATTTCTAAAATGTTCTTAGTTAACTTTTTAGACCTTTGTACCCTGCTTATGCGTATGAAGTTTCATTAAAATAGGTTCATTCATTTCGAAAAATAAGGGTTTGAAAACTATTATGAAAACGGCATTTCATACTAGCTTTCAAACCCTTATTTTTAGGTACGTGGTAAACACTCTTAGCATGAAACACTAACACAGATTTTTGTTTATGTTTTTTTTTATTATAAATATCTTTAACCTGTTACAGGTAAGTTCCAGACATGTTACGCCAACCCCAAATAAATTAGGAAAAAGCAGTAACAAAGGTAAGGTTTTAAGGTAATTGGAGCAGAAGAATCATGAGGATAAAAGGTAAGTTCCTGATTTCTGTTAAGCGGATAAACAATGGTTAACAAGAAACCTACCATAAGTTTTATTGTTGACCTAGAGGCGACTTATTAACGTGAATTCTATGAGTATGTGATTTCATTTCACAAACACGATGTGAAAGCCTACCCAAAGCTTCGAAATGGCAACAATTTCGGAATCTGAATGCAACCGTTTAGATGCTCGAAAGTACATCAGTCTAATCCTGAAGCTATGTTTGTTCACAAAGGAATGAGCAACCGTATCGTATGCCCGTTGTTGCTAAGTATGCACAAAGTATTCAATAATTAACAGAAAAACATACATGAAAATTACAGAAAAAAAGTGTGAATGGTGTCTGTACTTATGAATGAAAATCATTGTATCACAGACACCAGCGTCTTCCAAGATAAGTTACATAAAAATAAAAAATTCGAACGTGCTTTATAGTAAAAAATATAAGGTACCTAATGAAATAAACAGTAAAAGTAATTTAAAAATAATAAAAACAATTAATATCTATACATATAATAAAACAGTAACGAAAGAAAAACTGTACATTGAGAATTTTCGAGAAAAAATAAGTGGCTTTTGTTAGAAAAACGTAACTGATGACAAAAAGTGACTTTTTGGAATTTTTGTCTGTTTGTCTGTTTGTCTGTTTGTCTGTGTGTATGGTACGGCTTCACGCCAAAACTACTGAATAGATTGAATTGAAATTCAGCAAAAATGTTCTTTGTAAACCAAGGAAGGCTTTAGGCTACATATTATCACGCCGTATGTTATGGGAGGTAAGCAATATTGATTTTAAAAGGGTTTGGTTCGTAATTGAATGCACAAAATAATTGAATGCCCAAAATGACATGTTATTTATTTAGTTAATAAAAATTTAACCCTGGAAACATAACAATCACGCTATTTTTATAAAGGAGCGGGGCAGTAATATTATAAATTGCAAGGGAACAGCTATTTCAACAATATGTCAACAGGGAATTTAGCGGTAAGGTCAGGCGACCGTTTACCGCACTAAATAGTGCGAGTTCAAATCCCGTATTATTATTTTTTGTTTTAAATCGTAAATTTCTTTTTTTTTAGTTTTTGCATTTTTTATGTGCATTTGGAACGATACTGTTATGAAATCTGAGAACTTTACATGTCCTATCTAATTGTATGGGGAGTTTCACACCAATATTACTAAACAGATTGATTGGTGGTACAGCAAGCTACACTATCATAAAGTCAAGTCAAACTTTTGGTTCTAAGTTATATCTTACCAAGCACATTTGTTGTTTGTGGAGTGTCACGCAACAGTGACAAAGGGCGCGTGCTTAAAGATTGCTCTTTAATCGTGTGGGATGAATGCACTAGGGCGAACAGAAAAGCAGTAGAGGCGGTATACAGGACTTTGCAGGACATCCGCAGGAACCAGCAAATGATGGGTGGCGTTACAGTTCTGTTAAGCGACGATTTCCGACAAACGCTGCCTGTGGTGACGCGAGGAACTAGGGCTGATGAGGTGAATGCTTCGTTGAAATGCTCTTTCTTATGGCCACATATTCATAGGTTGCGCTTAACGATGAATATGAGAGCACAGCTTGGCGGGAATGTACACGCCTAAGAATCTTCTGATGTTCTCTTAAAATTGGGTGAGGGAACGCTACCAGTAGACGGTGGCCAGGGGGTTCTACCTGAGATACTTGGGAGTGTGGTGTCCACCTTAGAAGATTTGATTCGCCTGGTGTACGAGGATATCAATAGGATACCGCACCAAGATAATTCTTGGGTGTGTGAACGAGCCTTTTTAACACCCAGAAACGACCAACCTTCAGCGATCAATGAATGCATTCTCGCGGAAATTGAGGGAAATGAAGTGATCTACACTTCAATAAACACTGTTGTCGACCAAAATGTCGCCACACATTACCCCGTAGAATTTCTCAATTCCCTCAGTGCAAGTGGACTACCAGCGCACACCATTAAGCTAAAGGTCGGTGTCCCAATTATGCTTCTTCGGAATCTCACTCCGCCAAAACTGTGCAATGGGACCCGGCTCAAAGTCGTCTCGCTGCAGAGAAATATCATTGAGGCGGAAATTCTAACAGGTTGTGGTGTCGGCGAGACAGTGTTTATACCACGTATACCACTGATTCCCCACAATTACCCCCTTTTTTTCAGATGGGAAATCATCTAATGACCCCTCTCGCTCTGGGTGGAGCGGAAGGGAGTGTCAGACTCTTACTGACGAAAACCCACCCGTGTTCCTTCCGCAACAATCCCGCTGACCCGGCAGGCTTCGGCCCTTCGGCCCTTCTCGATGCTGACATCTCTTTGAGGCGCGCGTGGAACACGTACGCGCCGTCCGGCACGGGCCTGGTCCAGATCGGACGGTGAGCTACCCATTACTCTCCGCCCGCAGTCCCGCGCCTACGGTGGCCGGGAGTCGTCCCGTGGCTCCCGACGCCCGGAGCGTCTCCCGCGGCGGCTGGGACGGGAGGCTCTCTCCCTCATCCGTCCCGCCACCTCCTTCGCTAGCATGACTGCTTCGCAGAAGGAGGTGACTGCCTCCCACTCCCTCACGCCCCGGACCATAACTTGCACCAGGGCCGGACACGAGAGGTCGCCGCCGCTGCCGATCGCCTCTACGAGGACACGGCGGTGCTCCGCCCAAGCGGGGCAGACCTCCACCGTGTCCTCTGGGTGATCCTGGCAATGGTGACACCCGGCCACAATTACCCCTTTCAATTCAAGCGCGTGCAGTTTCCTGTGAGCGTGTGCTTCGCCATGACAATAAATAAGTCGCAGGGGCAGACACTGAAGGCTGCGGGTGTCGACCTCAGGACGAGCTGCATCTCACACGGATAACTGTACGTCGCTTGTCCTGACTCGCTGTACTTACATATTGAATGAGACCGAGGGAAAAACAACGAACGTTGTTTACACAGAAGTGTTACAGTAAATTATAACACTTCTGTTATTCGACGTCTCCTAATTTCCTTATTAACCTGACGTCTCTTACCAGTAAATTAACTACATAACTTTCTCAAATTTTGAGTTTACTAAGCCAAATAGTTTTTGAGGTATTTAAGCTATAGTTACAGTATGAGACGCATCTTTTGAGTGTTTCTGTAAATCAACAAACTATCACTAACTATTATTAAAATTAAAATAATACTTATGCGATACGTGGGCAAAGCCACGGGTACAGTTATAGTTTAAAAAGATTTTTTTTTAAAGTTATTTCCAATATTATTGATAATTCAGTGTACCTTTGGGATCCACTGCGGAATTACGGGAAGAAAAGTTTTTTGTTGTATAGGTACTAAGTCTGGGCAACATATAGGCTATAACTTATTTTGGAAAATGGAACACCTGATGCAGAACCGCAACAGACCAGCTAAAGTATAAGAGATATAAAAATGGTGCCATAGCAAAAATATTCCACGTGAAGAGCATTTTCTGCTGTGAGAATAAATTTGAAGATCTGGAACACCTGTTGTGGAACTCCAAAGCCCAGCGACACTATAACATACAGGAATGACGTCTTAGCAAAAGTGGTTTAGTCTGATGGGCATTTCCTGTTGACTTACAAAAATGAAAGATCTGGAACGTCTCGAATCGTCTCGCGCATTACGCTGTTTTCCCGTCCCTGGGCTCTTAGAATTCGACATCAGACGTTTCAGATCTTCGATTTTGACGACCCTGTTGTCGCTGGCATAAGCAACAAGATCCGCGTACGAAGTCGCGGGCAGAAGCTAGTTTTAAACTAAAATTAAATTAAAATTAAGCTACTTATTACTACTACTTATGTTCAACATTTGTGCGTGTGCAATGTGAGTGATTCTGTATGTGTGAGTGTGTGTGTTAGTGTGTGAGTGAGTGTATGTGTGAGTGTTTGAGTGAGTGTATGTGTGAGTGTATGTATGCATTTTTGAAATACATCAATTGGATTAGTTTGAGAAGATTTTCAGTCTCCCGGTAATTTAACTTTAGTAAGAGGATTTGTAATTCTTTTTTGCATTTGCTTTTTAAGTTACGTAATAATAAATAAGTTAAATAATAACAGATGCACGAGTCGATCAATCAGGTTAAGCTACGCTTGCCACGGTCGGTCCGTGAATGGGTGACCATCTTTACATACCGAGACCCCTCCGTGCCTCGGAAAGCACGTTAAGCCGTTGGTCCCGGCTGTCATTCTTGGATCTTTGGCAGTCGTTACGGATCGTCAGAAGCCCGAAAGTCCGACTGGTTGTCAAGGGGCCTTACCAAGGGGTATCGTGTTACCCAGTAACTGGGTTGTGAAGGTCAGATAGGCAGTCTCTTCTACTAAAATACTGGTGTTCAGCTGCATCCGGTTAGACTGGAAGCCGACCCCAACATAGTTGGGAAAAAGCTAGGCAGAAAGAAAGTTGAATTACCCGGAAATACTATAAAAGGTTACTTTATTCCCTTGTTTTAATAGAGGGCTTCCACTTACGTCTAGATTCTCTCAAGGGATTCTCGTAACAAACTCACAGACCTTATGTAATATGCATTCTGAATAATATCTTTACTCTTAGTAGTTCACACAGAATTGTGAGACAATGTAATCATAACTATACAAAGTAGTTCAAAGTTCGTCGGTACTTGTAGTGGTGACGTCACATGCCACAATAGTTCTGTTATTTTGTTGGAGACAAACAAGTTAATGTTGAATGGGTTGAGAAATGAGTTTTTGGTTTCAATTCGTGAATCTCGATTTAAAATTAGAACTGTCTGCCCTTTGCGATGGTCCGACCAGATGAGCTCTTCTCCTGACACGAAATTTCATGATGCGCTTCACCTGGCCAAGGATAGACCGAGATGGCGAAACATCGTCAGGGAAAAGATATTTTCAAGGGAGGATCACGACCCTCAGTAATGAAGAGTACGACTTGAGGAGGAGGAGGAGGTGATTAGAACTGCGACCAACCGCGAGATCCAAGTTGGTTGCAGTTAATTGGGTATGTCGTAGACTCGTAGGTATTTTAGGACAACAAAATCGGAATTATTTGAAGCTCACAAAAAGAAGCACATTTACTATAATATTTAAGTGTAGGATACTTACATTAATAATTTAGGTTATCAAAATATGAATTATTTGGGTCTAATCACGTAGTTATATTGACATAGACTAAGCGCAAATACACACTACGGGCTGTTACACTGAAAAAAATTATTTCATACTAGCTAAGGCAAGATTAAGAATAAGACAGACACAGACAGATTTATACAGTAAGAAGAAATGTTTGTAAAACAGTAAAAGACAAAACAGTAACTTTTAATGATTGATCATAATATGTTCAATCATTAAAAGTTACTGTATTGTAAATAATATTGTTATTTACTAAGTTCGATGCCCTGAAGTCATACTTGTGACCACTACACCATCGAAGCAACAACCCCACAAAGTCCTAACTTAAATGCTGCCTAGTTCCCTAGCTACAAACAGTAAGTTACTTCAACTGTTATTGTACTAACCTGAACGATATACTTAGGGGCTACGTAACCATGAGAGCCACTTGACCCGTTTAAGTTCTTTTGTGGCTTCTCACCTTCGATTATACGTATATTATTGAGCCATACACTGCACAAAGTTTATTTATTCCTGAGTTCATTCAGTGGTTCATTCACCATGATTATTGTAATGATATTGTAAAGGTGGTACAAGACTCATTCTCTACCCAGCTTTTTCCCAACTATGTTGAGGTCGGCTTCCAGTCTAACCGGATGCAGCTGAATACCAGTGTTTTACATGGAGCGACTGCCTATCTGACCTCTACAACCCAGTTACTGGGTAATACGATACCCCTTGGTAAGACTGGTTGTCAGACTTTCGGGCTTCTGATGGACTACTGTCAAAGATCTACGAATGACAGCCGGGACCAACGGCGTATCCACTCACAAGTCCTGCTCCCCGCGTGATATCTTAAGGTGCCTCTAGTTGACATATTTTTCATACTGTCGAGAAAGTTTTACTCCACTGTTTGACATTATGCATCCAAAGTTAAACATGATATCGTTTTGACTTGAAACAGAATAGTAAAATAAGAAGCTATTAACCTTTTGAATGCCAGAGCATAAACGGTAAAAGCACGCGCGTGCCCTCCACGCCAAGCCACAATTTTAAATATTTAAGGTATACATTTAAAAACACACAAAAGTAATGATTTAATTGTTTATTTCGTGATAAATTGCACCGCATTTTTTGTCACATATTTATGTCGCTCGTAATAGGATAGGCGACACACGACTGGCGTACAGGGCACGCGCTTGCTTGTCACGTATATGTGACAATGGCGTTCAAAGGGTTAAAAAGTTATGACAAGATAAAGATTCGTTTTTCTTGCTATTATTAACGTAACTGATGCATGCAGTGGGTTTTTCATAAAATTCGATTTTCCAAAGCACTCAGAATTTTTTTATTCTATCGCGCCTATCAGTACGGAACGGTGTTAAAGAACACCGAATCTTTTTTATTTTTATTTTATCATGTGTAACCATACCAATCACATCTACAGAGTTTCGCTAACTAAATTAATTTAACCCTGTAACAGTTCAATGTAAAAATAGTTATTTGTGCAACAAGAGAGCAAAGTCGTTTATTGCTGCGAGTGCTGATTTTGAATCCTGAGCAAGCGAAGGATTCAAAGATTGAATCACGAGCGTAGCGAGTGATTCTAAAGTTGAATCCTGAGTGTGGCGAGGGATTCAAAGGCACGAGATGCAAAAAACTTTGCTCTCGTGTAACACACATAACTTTTCACTTCAGCAGCGAGAACACTTTGTAAGGCATGTTCGGAAATAGCACCCATGATATTTTATTATTCAAAATATAATTACTTATCATTATTGAAACTAGAAATAAATATTTACAGGTTAAATATCAGTTTTATTTGCAGTAAATACTTATTTTCGTTTAAATACAACAATAAGTTAAAAATTCAATAAATTACATTAAAAGACATAATTATCTTTTTGCAAAATTTCTTTAATTAGTACGAAATTCCGAACGTGTTTGTCTTTGAGGTCGAATTCAAAATCGGAACTTCGAAAGGACTGGTCTTTGTCTCTCTCTCTTTCTAATGGCGGGAAAGAGATAGAGTGTGAATGTTTCGAATTGTATGATTAACCCAAGGCTGAATAAGATATTCGCGGCTTTCAGAAAATAATAATTAAAAAGTTACTTTGTCTCACTCAGTGAGCAAAATCGCAAAACCAGCAAAACCTACATGTTTGAGCTACTGAAGTGAAAATAGCATTACATTCATTATTACATGGTGTTCATTTCCTCTAAAATTTGGCTTCCATACTACAGGGTCTGGGAGGGTCTGGTCGAGTAACAATAGTGAGCAATTAGTACCGGGTCCCTTCTTTGTTTGTTCCCGTTATACAGAGCCCGGGTCTTCCGTAGCCCCATCTAGGATGCGAACCAATATATCACGATCCTTATTACAGCAGTAGGAAATAATAAAATTTCCTCCTTCCAAAAATTTTGAAACAATCATTTACATAAATAATATCTAACGTGTGATGAATTATATTTTATTAACTGCCTAGTTGGTCTGGGTTCGATTCCCAGATCGTAAAAGTGTTATTGGGTTTTCCATTAGGAATTTCTTAGTAACAGTCCGGAGTTTGGAAGTTGGCGGTTTAATACCCCCGTGCCTCGGAAACCACGTCCTGCGCCTGATCTCTCCCAGGTCGTGTCGGATTGCCGTCCCATCGGACTATGAGAGTAAAGGAACAGAGAGTGCACCTGTGTTTGCGCACACATTTGTGCACTATAACATCTCCTGCGTACCTGGCTAAACTCCGGTGAGATTGGCCACCGTGACCGAAATCGATCGGGAGGCTACTATATTTATTTCTGTGTTCAAAATACTTTTACACGTCAAATTTATGATTTAAAACTAAATTAGATTCGTGTTTCTAATCCGACTACTCCGAGAACAAACACCGAAACAAACTCAGAGGTCAAAAGTTTAAAAGGAATTATTTTTTATTTTTTTGTTTTTTTGTTTTAAAGTCCAGATATTATCTTGGCCAGGCCATAATATATATGAGGACCACGCTGAATCTGTGTATGTGCCGTAAATCACTAAAGACAATTAATGCTTCTTTTGTTTTCATCTTGAGGCAGTAGGTAACTTCAACTGTTGCCTTTGAACCCTGCAATCTCGACGGCAATCCTTACTTAGCATAAACGTTAATAACGTTAAGAAAGCGCGATTCACCTTCTTATCTCCTATTTGGAACCTATCATATGCTATGCCTACAAAAACCGAACACCCATTTCCAAAATATACTTAGTAGTCGCACAATGGAAATCACAGATCATTTTTTAAAAGATACTTAAAAAGCCTATATACGTACTACACCCGTTTTGAATTTACCAAGATAATCGCCCCAAAATACAACCACCATTCAGAAAATATCGTTTAAAAAACCCTCATTTCCCCAACAGAAATATTGTGAGCATACAATAAAGCATCATTTACAATAATCCAGTTCTTATAGCGAGTCTATTATTCGAGGAGCATTCCAACCGTCCAATCACATTCTCCCCTCTTATTGAATCGTAAAACCATTGTGTTGTAAGGAGCGGATCATATTCTGATTTTTTGGGGATATTTTAATAAACAGAAAAGTATTCGAGGGACTATTATAAAGACTGCCCATTTGTCGGGCGAAAATAAATGTTTAAAAGCCAAAACAGGTATTGAAATCGCGGGAAATAGTCTTTTTTTCACTGAAAATAAATGTTTGGAAAGGATTTGTTTGGATTCTTTTTCGTTGAAATGTTTTAAACTTTATTGAAGTGTGTTTTTAGGTCGTTTTTTCAGTACTGGTATACTTTGTTTTTACTTTTAAAACTAGTATCGAAAGTGTTTTTAAATGTTACGATTTGTTGGAAAACATGGTTTTCTATATCAATCAAAAACACCAACTCATTAGTGTTAATGCGACATGTTTTAAATAACTAATTAACTCTCTGGAAGAGAGGAGACCTGTGTCCCAGCAGTGGGAAAAGGCCAAACAAGAGGTCCACATTAGATTTCTGGTAGAATACGTCCAGCACGGAATTAGGGCAGTCCGCCTGGCATCCTGCCAGGTGATCTCGACCTGTGGAATTATGCATGAGACCTATAAGCGTCCGAGTTGTTGCAGTTATGAACAAATGATAATATTATTCTAGGAATAGTTTTTGTCTGGTTAGTTCATGTTCTGCTTTTGTGATGGACGTTTATTTTTTAATGCAATTTTTCATTTGTTTTCCAGGATGTGTAGGTACACATTTCGTTATAATATTGTACTTATATAGTCTGGCAAGGAGATGAACGCGCAAACTGCTACCATTGTTTCACTACATAAATAAGTGGTACCTATTAAGGTAATTTAATAAAATAGCTATTCCATAAATTTTTACCGCGTAGGTCGTCGCACTTTTCTATGAAATAGCTGCCTCATTTTTTGATAGCTGCCGAAATTTTTCTAGGCTCTGAAATCTGCTCTGAATGCATGGTTACAGTTTACCTTCTTGTATTAAATAAAAACCAACCCGGACTGGGCCACCTTGATTACGGCCCACTTCCTCTCATAGAGAGGAAGAATAAATCCCAGTCAGTGGTAATATTATGCTCAGTTATCGGTACATTTTCTGTGGGCCATTACTATTTTCCACTTATAATAAAACCTTCATTTGTTATTTGCTTGCCTTTGCATAAATCATCAGTTGGTTAGCTTTTATTAGTTTAGACAATGAAATAGCTGGTCAACTCTCAGTAATTATCCGCTCACATGTATTGTGCTCATTCTCCTTCCCAATTCCAATTTGTTTCGGGTCTGCGGAACATCTCTTTTTCTTCCAGACTTCTCTTTTAATCGTCATCTCGGTAGTTCACCCCCTTTCTAACCATATCATCATCCACACAGTCCTTCCAAGTATTGTATGGATTGTTTAATGCAATGATTAGTGGTTCATCATAATCAGCCTATAATGTTCCCACTGCTGGGACACAGGCCTCCTCTCGGTGAGAGGGAGTGGGCCGTAATCCACCGCGCGGGCCCAGTGCGGATTGGCAGATGTCACATGTCTTCGAATTTTTGGTTCTAGGACATGCCGGTTTCCTCACGATGTTTTCCTTCACCGTTTTGAGAGCAGTGGTGATGAAATAATTTACACAAAGTAAAGCGCCTGACTGGGTTCGAACCTACGACCTACAACTCGTAAGTCGCGGCCGTTACCACTTGGCCACCAGTGAGAGAGATTAGTGGTTACAGTTTATAAATAAGTATTAAACTACATATAAACATACCAATTTCGGAACAATTAGGAAAACCAATCGAATTCAAGCTCGCGTGGAATGAATTTCCTGAATTTCAGAGTGTATGCCAAATTGGGAAAGTCGATTGGATGTAAAATTAAGGCATCTGTTACCGTAATGTGTTAAATGACTTTTTAGAGAGCACGGGGTTCGGTTCCCAGGCCAAATATTGATGAAGAAGTAGTTCGTTATTTACCGACTTTAGAAAGGAGGAGTAATTCCAGTGTATTCTCAACCGATGATTCTTGTCCCATGTACCGTCTTGTTGTCACGCACAATGGTCCATTTGAAGGACTAAGTGCGGAAACCAAACCCATAACTTAGAACATAGAACCGTCTTCTTTGTCTCATGATAAGAAAAAACCGGTCAAGTGCGAGTCAAACGCGCGCGCCGACGGTTTCGTACAAATTTGTAGGTATGTATGTAACTACAAATGTACGATTTCCATATTTTTCCCTTTACTTGTGCTACATGAAATTGCTTCTTACCGAATTTCATGATTCTAGGTCAACGAGAAGTACCGTATAGGTTTTGATTCCCTAGCGAGTGTAAAAATATGTCGCTACGGAACAGAAACGCCCGTATCTTTAAATTGCTTTGACTTTTGCATGCAACGTGACATGACATGACATCAAGTTCATCCTCTGATATTACCTATAGGAACTACTTTTTTAGGTAAACTGCCCATTTTTTAAGAGAACTTTTATATCTTTTTCGGAACAATTCAAAAGCACCATCATTTTAAGCCAAAGAGCCACAACACATCATTACGAACTCTGCAAAGTTAAGAGGTCACGGCCAGGAAACTCCACACAGCCAAAGAGAGACCCTTTTAATGAACTCTTCAAAACGCAAAACATAAAAGCTGCGATATCTTTTCTCTTTCTTCCGTCAAAAGATAAAAGGGACGAAAAGATTTTGAGAGGGAAATGGAGCGGCTCAGACTTGGACACAATATGTAGGATCGGAAGTAGGTACTTTGGAATTTTTATTCATATTTTATTTCCGATATTCTTTTATTGTCGTCTCCACCTTTTTTATAAAAAAGACCACCACAAAACTTATATTTAGGGTTTTTATTTTACAGAAGATGTTTAAACAGATGCTTAGAAATTGTTGTCATACTAGTACTAAAATATAGCTTAGGGTTGGCCAATAGGTATTCAGCAATGGACATCTTCCTGCTGAATAACGCTGATGATGATGAGTACCTCGTTCAACCGCAACATCGATTTACGTTAATAGCACAGCCTAATGTTCCCACTGCTGGGACACAGGCCTCCTCTCTGTGGGAGGATGTGGACTGTAATCTACCACGCGGGCCCCCAGTGCGGGTTTGTAGATGTCATATGTCTTCATTTTTTTTGTTCTAGGACATGCCGGGTTTACTTACGATGTTTAACATCACTTATATAATATCATATAAACTGGTTTATACTAAAAACTCATTTTTTTCTTACTAAGTACCTCATTCCGCTGTCAGAACACAGACAATTTAGAGCTTAGCGGTTTTTGAAACAATATCTAATTTTGGCCAAATTACAGCACTTTGTGGATACCACATTTACTTAATGTAACTTAAATGAATGTGAACGAATTTGGGAAACCATTTTGCATTTAAATTACTTATTCAGAAGTAATTTTAGATAATGAGGATTATTGTCACTTATAACGAAGTGAGCCTTGCTTAAAACGCTTACGTTTTAAACATACTGAGTAATGGAGGTTGGAAAAATTGTCGTGTAAGTTAGAAAATAAAAAATCTTATCGTATCTTAAATTATTGAAATAAATGAAACACTCTAATGGAAATTGGTATAATATTTTTCCATAGAATTTAATTTTCAGATAAGTTTTATATTTGCTAAAGACAACGTCAGGAAATATTATAATAACATCACATATGAATGTTTCGATAAAATTGACAGAAATGTATGTATAATCCTTTTAGTGAGCAATGTGTTTATACAATAATTATGGTACTCTCACATTTCATCAGATCAAGAGAAGTGTTCGAAATAAAAAGAAAAATAGATATATTGACCTCATTTAACTTTATTTACAACAAGCCTTCCTCATCCCAGTGTTCTGTATGCGGCCTTGAAAAGGGGGTGAAACGATTTGCTCCTAAAATAGGGCAGTTATGAGGCGGCCTCCATCAGATTTAAGGGTGGATTCCCTTAATGATAATTGCGATAACAACGAGTATTTCACGCTTTTTGTAGAGATAAGTATCTGCCGAGGGGGGGAGGCTTTTAGTAAATATCGCTGTGTTTCACCCCCCTAAAGAGGTTTGCAAGGAGTTGGCAAAAAATTAAATTAAATACAATAAAATAGATATAGCAACACTAAGAATCCGAGAGGTCCGTGCCTAAATAATAACAGCCGCACAGGTCGATCGATCAGGTTAAGCTACGCTTGCCGCGGTTGGTCTGTGGATGGGTGACCATCTTTACATATCGAGACCCCTCCGTGCCTCGGAAAGCACGTCAAGCCGTGGGTCCGGCTGTCATTCGTGGATCTTTGACAGTCGTTACGGGTAGTCAGAAGCCGAATAGTCTGACAACCAGTCTTACCAAGGGGTATCGTATTATCCAGTAACTGGGTTGTCGAGGTCAGATAGGCGCTCCATGTGAAACACTGGTATTCAGCTGCATCCGGTTAGACTGGAAGCCGACCCCAACATAGTTGGGATAAGGCTAGGCAGATGATGATGAGCAAGACTAAGAATAAACTCATAACATCACGCCTATATTCCCCATAGATTTAAGCAGTTTAGGTGTAGCTATAGTACACCCAAATTTCGACAGTTATGTTTAAGTCCCGTGTTATAGGGAGCGACCCTATTGCCATGTGTAACTAATTAATAAAAAATAAGTTTAAAGCCGCCGAGGCCGACCCAGAAAGAGATGACGAGATGACCTGGACGCGTACCGCGAGTTCTGGTTCGAGGTGGCGCGGGAAAAGAGTTCCTGGAAAGATTTGGGGGAGGCCTTTGCCCAGCAGTGGGACAGTATAGGGTAGCAAAAAAAAAGTTTTAAAACTAAAACCCGACAGATAACTGAAAAGGATGAAACAAGAAAGTACCTTCCCGTGGTCGCATGTCGCTGTACCAATATACTTTTAAGCTATGGTAGCATGCCACAAACTTATTTTTCATTTAATTATTTTGGGGCTTATTTCAGTAATATTTATATTTTTGAAATGTGCTAATTAAGCCCTTTCATTTGATACCCTACAAAGCACCATCCCAAGATATTTATTTTTAAATTCATTACTTTATATTCTCTAGAGGGCGCCATAGTAAATTTAGTGTGACGTTACATAGCCTATAACCAGCGGATGGTCAAGACGCTTCTAACGATACCTCATTTTTGTCAAATTATTATAAGTACTTTTGGAAATAAGAGGGAACAGATGAACATACATACATACGTATTATACTTACATACCGGTCAAAATCATAACCTTCGTTTTTGCTTCGCCGTAGTCGGGTAAAAGCAAAACCAAATCTACCTGAAAACATCCCCAATATTCACCACCATAATTCAATGGATATTGATACAGACATAAGCCTACCCACCCATGGTTCACTTCAGTGAATTCTGAGCTCGGGAAACACTCAATTGAAATCCCTTCGATTTCATACCCAGTAATTAATTACAATACCATAAACTTTGCGGTAACTTACAAGTTACAAGATTGAGTGCCAAGAATGTGTAGGTAGGTATAATTTATATCCCTACAGTTACGTTGGCCTATAAAAATTTTGACCACACTTACAACCTTTTCGATGTAATTAGGGAACCATTTTAGCACATTCTGATTCTAGACCCATTTTTTTTTTCATAATGGGAATTCATCAAATCCCTCCCGCTCTGGGTGGAGCGGAAGGGAGTGTCAGACTCTTACTGACTAAAACCCACCCGTGTTCCTTCCTTAGCCCTTTATGTTCCGGGCCAGCGTAACCCTTTCGGACAATCCCGCTATTCTAGACCCCCCCTAGCGTAGACATTTTTCGTCGGTTATCACACTAATATTATAAAGGCGAAAGTTTGTGAGTGTGTGTGTGGGGGGGTGTTTATATGTTTGTTACTTCTTCACGCTCAAACGGCTGGACCAATTTTGATAAAACTTTGTATGGAGGTAGCTGACACCCTGGATTAACATATAGGTTACTTTTGATCTCGATATTCCCACGGGATCGACATTTACGCGGGTGAAACCGCGGGGCACAGTTATTTAAAAAAAAATCTGCTGTCTCATACAAAAGTGCACCTACGCGGTAATGTATGGAACACCAATTTTTTTTGAATGACGTAATAAGTCAACACAGGGGGTGTCTATTATAGAATTATGTGCTGAAATCATGGTTACAGGTTGAGTGTCAATGTCCCTGTCACACTCTATGGTAACGTCGAAAACGATACATCATGTGTCAATGTGACAAAGTTATAACTTCTATGTAGTGTAGTGTTCCAATCTGCTTAACAATACATTTCCCTAACTGTACTATGACTTAACAAGACAGTATATTCTAATCTCATCATCATCATCTGCCTAGCCTCCAGTCGGATTCCAGTCTAACCGGTTGCAGCTGAATACCAGTATTTTACATAGACCGACTGCCTATCTGATCTCTACAACCCAGTTACTGGCTTTTGACGACCCGTAACGACTATCAAAGATTCACGAATGACAGCCGGGACCAATGGCTTAACGTGTTTTCCGAGGCACGGAGGGGTCTTGTGGTCACCCATCCACGGACCAACCGCGGCAAGCGTAGCTTAACCTGATCGACCGGCTGGGTTTACTTAGCTACAAGCTCCTCTAAGCACATTCTAATATCTGTACAAAAATCTCCATAAATATGTCTGACTTATATTTCTCGTATTTTTTTATCTTACTATTGACTTCACCCCCGTCTACGTAATCTAAAATTGATCGCGAATAAGATACCTGTTCTTTCAATGTGCTATCGGAGAGTGTACGAGATATCGGGGGGTGTACAAGATATCAGGGGGTGTACAAGATATCAGGGGGTGTACAAGTTATCGGGGACACGTAAGATCCTACATTGGCATGCCATGCGGGCAGGTAAACACCTGGGGATGGGGTCAAGGGCATTCGTGTACCTTTTTGCTGAGGGCGCAAGTTTTAAGAGACGTTTCTTCATTTGTTTATTGGTGACTAAAGTAATGGGGTTACTTCCTTTTTTTTGTTTTTGAAACCACAGAAAATAATTCTGTGGTTTTATACTCTTTATTCTACTTAGGAATACTCGTAGATTCATACTAAATTGGGTACTTTATTGAATCTAATATGAGAGTCTCTGCTCTCGCCTGGGAGTCAGTGATCTGACAGTTGCTAAACTTCAGACCGGGAGTAATATTTGTTTGTTTTCTTCGAAAAGCAAATAAGCTCATTTAAATTTTCATCATCATATAAATATACCTATAACCATATTTTTATGCAACACAAACGACTTCTAGAAAAAAATTATCATCAAAAGAATAAACCGCCTTCACCGTCGCGTCCCATAAAACAATATCTACTAAACTAACTTAGAGAATGTCATTTTCCTAGAAACAATAATCTAACACAATTGTTTGCTCAGCACTTTTGCTCGCACAGCGCTCATAACTTTAGCGCATTTACTAGGACCCGTGCCTCCACGTCTCATGAATATGTAACGATTGTACCTACCTACCCAGCCACGATTCTCGGCGGGGTGAAATAACGCATGTAGATTCATCCCTCTCTAAGATAGTAAGTGTGAGGGGGATGAAAGTGAAAAATAAGCCGTAAACGTTTGATCTATGCGATGATATTTGTGTTTAATTGACCAGCCGGTCGATTCTGTAAAAATCTCACCGTGAAAACTTAGGTGAAGTGAGTTTGTTTTTGTAAGGATTTGACACTATTGACAGCTCACTTCACGCTCACTTCACCTAAGTTTTCACGGTGAGATGGTTACAGAATCAAACTGCTGCTGTGAACGGTGTTGTTTGGAATTCGTGGCGTTTTTTAAATTTATATTTTACTAGCTGCGCCCCGCGGTTTCACCCGCAGAGGTGTCAATCCCGTGGGAATATCGGGATAAAAAGTAGCCTATACAGGATAATGTTTTATGCATTGCGCAAATTTTCACAGGATATTCTACTCACACGGCTGGACCAATTTTGATAGAATTTGGTATGGAGGTAGCTGACACCCTGGATTAATATACCTACAGGATAATGTTTTATGCATTGCGCAAATTTTCACAGGATGTTCTACTCATGAATATGAACAACTTTCACTATGGGTTCAACTCTGAAATCACGAAAAAAAAAATCAACTGTTTCATACATTTTGGTCGAGTAGGTATTGAACTTTTGTATGAAACAGCTGATTTTTTTTCTTGAAAGTTGTTCATATTCATGAGTAGAACATCCTGTGAAAATTTGCGCAATGCATAAAACATTATCCTGTATATTAATCCAGGGTGTCAGCTACCTCCATACCAAATTCTATCAAAATTGGTCCAGCCGTTTGAGTATGAAGAAGTAACAAACATATAAACACACCCCCACAAACACTCACAAACTTCCGCCTTTATAATATTAGTGTGATTTCATAAGTGCGGGGAATTTTTGCCATTTTTATTTATAAGTTCTCAACAAAGGGAGGTAGGTTATATTGAAATATTTGTGTTCAACGCGAAAAAAGGTAAGGATGTAAAAATCTGGCGCCGCCGTAACAAGTATAACCCACTTAGCTTTGAACATTGGATGTCTCTTCTAAACCCAAAAAACCGGAGAACATTTGAGATCAAAACGAAAGTGAATACAGACGTACGGTACTCGCTAGTAATTCAATGATTTTCATATTCTGTTTCCCGGAGATTTCTATATATTCTGATCAAACACATTTTATACATGTCTTGTATTTTATCTCTAGGGACTTCAAATTGTACGACCATTTTAAGCTTAAGTAATTTCTTATGACGATTTTCATATTCTTTATCTCTGGAATTATATATTACTAGCTGCGCCCCGCGGTTTTACCCGCGTAAATGTTGGTCCCGTGGGAATATCGGGATAAAAAGTAGCCTATATGTTAATCCAGGGTGTCAGCTACTTCCATACAAAATTTTATCAAAATTGGTCCAGCCGTTTGAGCGTGAAGAAGTAACAAACATATAAACACACACACACACAAACTTTCGCCTTTATAATATTAGTGTGATCAGATCAAACACATTCTTTTAACATGACCTGTGTTTTGACTACAGTACCTATCATCGTCATCTGCCTAGTCTTTTCCCAACTAGGTTGGGGTCGGCAGGGCTATCGGTTTTACCGGACCAGTATTTTACACGAAACTATTGCCCATCTGACCTCCACAATCCAATAACCGAACACGATAAAGTTCACTACCCATCTACTTCAAATTCCACGATCATTTTACGCTGACGTCATTTCTGATGATGACAGCAGAAAGCTGCCGATAAAAGCCATTCAACTAAAAATAAATGACATATTACTGTGACTCGGCCAAACGTCGGCAACTACGCCCAATTACAGGGTAAGAAGTCCCAAAAGGTCTTCCCATGGGACTTTATTATAAGCCCCACTCGAAAGGGTGTATCGTTAAGCGATATTACAAAATCAAATTACATAGTTTTTCGCCTCATGACTGCTGATAGCCGGGACTTTAGATAGTCTTATTATGTAACTAGCGATCGTGGAGATTGCTTAGCAGTCGTTATTGAAACTAAACCGCTGGACAGCATTCCATTTTGGTGGTACGTGCTGAATTAATTTGATAGTTATGTTATGATGGTCCTTTTTTGCCGAAGGGTGAACGGTTTTTTTGTGCAACCGTTACAAGATAAAATCATGTTATAAAATATTCAGTTAGGTAGATAACCTTATGAAATTTTATAATGCGTAACCGTTTTGAACGCCGTAATTACAGAAACAATGAAAAAATCCATTGTTTCTCGCGTGGTACCACGTTCCGGCACACCAAGGGTTAAGGACCAAACACCGGCCGGTTACAGGCCAACATCCTCACTTGATACCAAAACCGACTAAGGAAACAGCCTTACCATTCGTGCTACAAGAATTTACCTACCAACATTTGCAAATTGTACTAAGCGTTAACACATGATCGAATCTTACCGAATTTACCCGACAACAGCCGATGTTTGCCGATCTAAATATATCATGTCACACACGAGTGGCGAGCAGGGATGAGTGGACAAATGGGACGAGGGCAAGGGGTGGCTTTTCAAAGGCATTTAATACTTTTAAGGGAGTCTTAATTTATGTGCTGAGCTAACAATCTATTTGTTATGAGTGATCTTTTGTTTGTGATGGGATTGAGAAAGGACCTTTCTGACATTGAGCCATTTTTACAGGATGGATTCTCAATGAACAAATTAATAAGTATATAAACTGGAGAGCAGTTTGTTTTTTTTATTAGTCTGTAAGTCGTGGGTTCGAACCCAGGCAGGCGCTTTTCTTTGTATAAATAATAAACTTTTATTTGCAGACCTTGCAGTCCATAATGTTAGTATTTACATAAAATTACTTAATTAACTATTGTTAGTAACACATACAATCACAAAGAAAAAATAATATAAATAAAAAGAAAACATTATACTTATGCCCGAAAACTACCTATCGCCGACCTGTGTGTGCAGTCTCACCCACCGGCCAAGCATCGGGCAGTCCCACTGGTCACTCAATGCCCTCAACATACTATAGGAGCTGCCGCGTGTTCTGTGACGGAGAGAAGCGCATCGAATGATGGCATAAAAACCATCCACCCTCGCATCAGCAAACATACCCCAAGCGCTACAAAACCGCGACAGCCCCACAAGCTTTCTGAAGGCATTGTTATATTGTACACGCAGAGTGCTGTATGCCTTCTGCATATACTTGACCCAGAGGCTGCAGGTGTAGAAAGTCTGACAATAGGCGAAATAACGTCTTTTTAACCTCAAAAGTACACCGTGCAAATTTTATCACCACTGCTTTAAAAACGGTGAAGGAAAACATCGTGAGGAACATGTCCTATAACCAAAAATTCGAAATTTTGTGACATCTACCAAACCGCACTAGGCCTGCGTGGTAGATTTAGCCCACTTCCTGTCGAAGAGATAAGGCCTGTGTCCCAGCAGTGGGAACATTATAGGCTAATTATGTTCTATGGGAACCGTTTTAGAGACATATTTTTCTCAGAAACATTGTTGTTGATGTGACATGTGATTATTTGCACTAATTAACTATCTATTATTATTAGTTTAACATTTATATATTTACAAATATATCTTGACATTATCATTTAATACATGACATTTTAATCTTTAATTATTCTTGTGACATTAATATTTGCTAATATTTCATAGGTTGCCACGGTGAAAATGCCGAAATTGTTATAATAATTATTAAATTATTATTATTATTATTATAACAATGTGACTATGATACAGTAAAAGCTTGAGATTTGCATGCCTCAAGGCGTATATGGTTGAACGACGCTCTATTTTTTACCGACTTCAAAAAAAAGGAGGTTATCAATTCGATAAGTATGTATGTAATATTATTGGAATTGCATTATATTCACATATGATGATCTATTAGGGCTTCCAAACAAATATACAAAATTTCATAGACGTATGTATGTATGTATGTATGTTTGTCCACGCATATCTCCGGAACTGTTAATCGGATCGTGACCATTTTTTTTTTATTGGCTTACATTTTCTTTAACTTAGGGAACAGTGCAAGTTTCATCAAGATCGATTCAGTAATTTTCAAGATATGGACTAATACGTGTAAGTGTGACGGCCTGGCTTATTGATAAGAGCTACGGGTGTAGTGTCAAAGGGAAAACATCTCAAAACGTTGGTCAAATACTAGTGCAAAAACTAAAAATTACGAAATAAAAAGTAATTTAAAAAAATTAAACCGACTTCAAAAAGAAATTAACTCAAAATTATGAAATAACTTTAATTTCGGAAGTCGGTGGCATAAAACTAAAATACAGATCCCAAGACACCGACTTCCGAAATTAAAGTTATTTCATAATTTTGAGTTAATTTCTTTTTGAAGTCGGTTTAATTTTTTTAAATTACTTTTATTTTAACAATTTTATTTATTTACCCATATTAGCAAATAAATGATTTTAAATTTGAATTTAAACCTGAAAAGACGAAGTTAAACTAACATAGTGTAAGTACTATCACAAACTCGTCTACTTATAACATCTTAGAATAAGTTTGTAATCTTGATACGAAACCATATAAATTCTGTATCAAGAAACTAAACACTGGTATAAGGGTCATATTCAAAATAATTGTAAGTTACGGATAGGAAACAGATATGAATATTATTTGATTGTAACAGAAAAATAACAGAAAGGAATTATTAGGGCAAGTTTAAATAGCACACGTTTATAACAGGCTACGAGTGCGAAGTCGGTGTGGGTCACTAGGTGGGTACATAATGAAATAACATTTTGGTGATCGTATTTTAGTTGGTATAATTGCCATAAATTCATCATCATCATTGCCATAATGCCTTATCTCCGAAACTACCGAGCCTAAAATTTTGATATTAATATTAAGGCAAAAGGATTCTAATGATTAGAATTATGTAAAGCCATATTTGTTACGGTCGTGAATCATATTTTAATCAACATACAACTTTACACTGACCTGTAAATTGCAAAAAACCTGAGTCAATTTGAATTTCGCGGGCTACCTTGGCGCATCCCCCTTAACTGATACTGAGACGGCCGACGAGAGGCTGGGTACGCAACCGCGCAGCCTCGCCGAGGCGTGTAAAAGGCTCAAGCAGTGAGGACTGAGGATACGCAGTAAAACATGCACACACAGACAATACATGGCACAGCAATGCAGTACATGGCACAATATACGCAAACTTTACATACTTCAAATAAATTTAAGTAAGTAAAAAAAAATGTTTTGGCTAACCTGCGGTGCACTAAGTACCTATTAATATTTTATTTTCATTAATTCATACATGAGACAATGTGAATAACGCCTAATCATTCATATCGGTTACGTAACGGAAAAAAGTGACAGATAAAATAACGTATATGAATTAATTGCACGTGTCTATCCTACAAATCTATTTATTTCCACACCAATTCACATGATTATACGAATATTTTATAGTTATAACAAATATCACAATACAGCCCTTTCCTAGTATGAGTAATAAAACAGTAAGTACTTACCGCTACTGTAAACGACTCACATTGAATATTTACTTTTAAAAGTCTAATTTTCTTCGACAACGAAACGAGCTAAAAACTATATTGAACAAAATGGCAAAGCGTTTATTCTTACGCGTCGTGTAGTAACAGCTAGTGAACTAATTTTGCCAGTATTTCAAATTTCTTTAATGCCATGGAAATAATGTTAAAATAGCATAACAGAGAAGAATAACAGATATGTGCAAAATCAGGACACTCATTAATAAATTAAATTTGGAGTACACTAAATAGTATTTTATATTTTGTTTAGTAAAGTGTTGAAAGTTTAAACAATATTCTCTGAATATATATTTTTTTTTTAACTTTTGGAATGGTTAATAATTAAATTATTTTTTTAGTTTACCATTAAAGACGTGGACATAGAATACTTGTATGAAACGGATCCTACGCAATGTCTGGTTTAATTTTTTTAAATGAATTGTTTAGGTTTACCAAATGTTTCGTTGTTTTTTATTAAGCTCAAATAAATATTTTATCTGTTTGTTTATGAAATTCTAGTCAGTTGCATCTCGTTATGAAAATAATTGGGTTGGACATTAAGACAGTAGTAAATATACAATTATTTTGAATATGACCCATAACTTCACCCCCACCAACAAGTAAAGTTACCTAGTTATCTACAGTATGGCTAGGGATTCGAAGATTATATTCAAAGACAGCATTTTATTTCTGACAAACGGAAAGATAGGAAGCAAACTCCAAATAGTGAGTGCAAACATTCATAATTACTTCGCCCATAATCGTAGGGGTGAGACTGCCGATAGTAATTAATGTCGATGATATAAATAAATTAAACGAGGGGTAAAAGAAAGGGGGTGAATTAAATAGGGCGAGGGAGTGAATGCACACGTGGTAAGTATTTCAATTTATTATTAATTAATTTATGAAAGCAAAATCACCGTTGAAACTTATTCGAGCAGATGAGATCATAATAATCTTAGATGTGATTATATTTTAAAAATAGATGTTGAACATAAATCCAATTTGAAAGCTGAAGTGAATCTTGAGTTGGATGTGGGAAGCGCCTACAAAGAACCACGCGTTATTGCAATATGGATGAATGAAATGTTATGAGCAATTTTCTCTCAGATCTCACGTTTATATTTAAATCAAGATATTTTTTATGTATACCACAGACGACTTTATTATTAGACTCTCTTAAATTAATAAATCAGTTTCGTCATCTTACGCTATAGACTCTTCTTTCTAAAATAATTTTACGATGATTACTCCACAATTTCCTCATAACAATATCAATGACGTCATCATCCTGAAATTCAGAAGTTATAATTACGTCTTCTACGTTTGTTTTAGCCCTGCAAGCTCAATGTTAGTTAAACACCCCTTGTTATCTCACACCGGTGTAGTCTAGATAGCTCCGGTCGAAACCGGTTCCAACCGGTATTGTTCCGTAACTTGATGTTTGTTCGTGATTGTATGTTATTGTGATAAGCCCTGTAGTTTGAATTACGTATGATAATTTGGATTTTGGTCCGTGTAGTTTGGGACTATATGTTTTGTTAATGATACACGTGTTGGAAATTTTGTCGAAATATTGAGGATCATTTTTGGTATCTATGTGATTTTAGGTTTGATTAAGCATAATATAATTAATAAGCCTATTATGTTCTTACTACTGGGACACAGGCCTACTCTTTCTGTGAGAGTGAGTGGTCCATAATCCACCACGCGGGTCCAATGCGGGTTGGTAGATAACGCTTTTCGAATTTCTAAGACACACGATCTTCTTCACGATGTTTTCCTTCACCGTTTTTGAGAGCAGTGGTGATGAAATTTATTTTATTTATTTGCTAACATGTAAAAACCAGTGTTTTACATGTACAGTAGGCACGCATTCAAATTTCATGTCACAGTATTAATACATGTACCCTGTAAGGGCACTGCAAATTTTATATATCAAATTACATAATATTATTTATAACATTGATTCTAATTATTAAAATTTACATTATACTAAACATTAAAAATTAAACATAATTACAAAAAAATATTTTAAAATTAATCATAGGTAAGTACTATCAATTCGTTTATTCATTTTAGTCATGCGGGTAAATTAGTATAGTCATTTAATATTTTACATTTACGTCAAGCATGTTAATACAAGGTCGATCGATTCACAATTTGTCAGTTTTAAATTCTTCAACGGTATAGTAACCTTTCTTTATTAACAGAGATTTCAACTGTTTCGAAAATTGAGTCATTTGGTAGGGATTTTAAACTTTCCGGTAGCTTGTTAAATAATCTAGCTAGTCTATAGTATGGGCTTTTCCCGATAACTTTTAAGTTTTTGATGGGTAGTATTAATCTATTCTTGTTCCGTCGGTTATAGTTTTCATTTAGCTCGATATTTGATTTGAAGAGATGCCTATGTTTTCTAACGAATATACAACTTTGTAGTATATATATTGCTGGTAATGTAAGAATTTGTTGCCCAGCCCGATCTCTATGTATGGCAAGCCGATCCCTTGGGGTAAGCAAGCCAAATACCTAGGTGTCATTCTCGATCACCGTCTCAACTTCAAAGAGCACATAAAGACGGCGCGTTCGCGCGCCGCTTTCGCTCTCGGTAGGCTCCACTCCTCACTGACCGCCCGCAGCAAATTGTCACTCAAGTGCAAATTGCGCCTCTATACCGCGGTCATCCGTCCCATCATGACATACGCTTGCGTAATCTTCGCGCACGCCAACCCTCGTTTCCTGCATAAAATGCAGACCCTCCAGAACCGTTTCCTCAGAAAGGTCACGGGTGCCCCCTTCTATGTCCGAAACGTGAATCTCCACGTCGATCTCAAACTCCCCACCGTCCAGCAGTTCATGAAGCGCCTCTCCAAGCGCTACTTCGATTCTGCTATAAAGCATCCCAATCCCCTGATTGCGGCGGCCTCCCGTTACACTCCCTCCCGTATAAGTAGGATTCGCCGACCAAGGCATACCCTCACCACCCCCGACGACGCCACTACTCTCCTCCAGGAGAGTAGTAAGTCCACCAGTACTCTCAAGAAGTACAAGTCCCGACATCCGTCCTTCCGTCCTCGCCGTCGAGGCCCGTCGCGACACCCCGTACCATGTCCACCCCGACCCTTGCTCGAGCCAGCCCGCCCCGCTGAGCCTGTAGCTTTAAATTCGTCCCCATTAAATAATTCCGATCCAGCCTGTCCCTTGCTGTCCTCTCCCAGCGACGCCCTAAGCCGAGGTCCGAACCCCACGAAGGGTGCCCTTAGCGTGTAGTCGCTTAGTTTTTATGCCCTGGCTGGAGGCCCAATTTATTGTGGCATCCACAGGAAAGTCCGGTTGAGCAGTCGACAACCCCTATGGTTGATCTGCGAGATGCCATTAAAAAAAAAAAAAAAGAATTTGTTGTTATATAAAGTGTGGAAATTATTATTAGATTATGCACCGATAAGGAATAAATCTCTTTTCGTAAGCATCGCGTATTACTAAGAAAAATAAAAAAGCGTTAGAAAGCCAGAAAATAAACAGCGAAAGCACATAATGATAAGGACGGGGGGAAAATAATTTTCTAAACAAATATTCCTACAATTTCTTCCGCAAAACCCGAGGGATGTTGGCAATCTAATCAAATAGAAGGTAATGCACCAACGCAATTTTAAAGGCTCAACAATAATCCTGTTGAACAGGAAATACCATTTTCTTTCCCTAAATAATTAACCCTCAAAACATTAAACTTAATTTCAAACATCCAAGCTCATTTGTAAAAAAGAAGATTACCAACTCATTCCTTCAGAGAGAAACACTGTATAATAACGCATTTGCGCGCAAACAAAGCGCAAAAAAATGTTCAACATTTGTCTAAACACATTCATTCTCTTAAACAAATTAACTCGGAGAACGAAAAAAAGGTTTTTCTTCGGGAAAAAATGTTCCAAGGTATACTAACGATGTTACTAAATGAACGAACGAATGAACAAATAGGCCGCAAATGAACGGCTAATGTTTGTTGACAGTGAATGATTTGCAACGTTACGGAGGGTTCAGAAGGAATTGACCGGATGACCGGTCGGTATTTCGATTTTCGAATTTTAATTGATTCTTGATTCGTATGGTTTGTTTCTGTTCTTGCCAGTTCACTTGTTCTGGAAAGACCTATTTTATCAATGGTTACTATAGCATAAATTGCCTGTGTTGAAATAATTTTGTTCACATTTTTTTTTTATAAAAGACTTTTTTTTTTTATTGGTACCTCCCATTATCTATACTAATAATAAAGCTAAAGAGTTTGTTTGTTTGCATGCGTTAATCTCTGGAAGTACCAGTCGTATTCGAAAAAATATTTTTGCATTTCATAGCCTAATTCTTGAGAAAGGCTATACCTATAACATTATGCCACCAGGGCCCTAAGGAGCCGAGCAAAAAGAAAAAAAGTCAGAAAGAACGCTAAGCGGAAACGAAGCATCAGCGCGGGCAGGCGATGCGATGCGATGGAGTGGGTGATATCACGCAGACGAAGTTGCGGGCACAGCTAGTTTGTTTATAAGACAGTTATTTTTCAAAACATAGGCACCTTAGAGGTATGAGGAACAGGGTGTAAAGTTCACTCATCCTCCATAGAAAAGGGAGGATCCTCCGACCAGAAACATGATACATGATACATGTCGGGCCGTTGTATCTATGCTAATTGCGTGGTAAACTCTGCTTGCGCGATGCAGGATTTGCGTGACGCGTTGTTCGTATGTGGCGTTGTAGATACCGCTACATCACTCCCCCCCGGAGACCGGAGGTCGATAGTGGGCTGAGTCTTGTATCTTGCGATGCTTGCCAGGCCAGCTGAGGTTCCAGTGAGTCGGAACCGGTTGCCGCATAGTTCACGGTGAGTCGGAACTGTCTGCGAAGATGTCCCCAGTGAGTCGGGGTGGCGCTGCATATGCTCCAGTGGGTCGGATGTGGTACAGCGCCGGGTTGAGGCTGACTGCTGGCGTCGACCAGGAGAGGGTTTCTATGGCTCTGCTTGTGGACCGGCCGAAAGTGCAGTATGCTGTGCCGAGGTTGCTGATGAGGCTGAGGGTGATGACCAGGTATGCGCGGTCGCTGCATGCTAGTGGTCAGGATACCCGTTGAAGCCGTGGGTGCTGGCTGGCTGGGTGACTCGTCGCTCTAACGCTTGCGGGAAGTGATGATGATGACGTCACGCCGGAGTAGGTGCACGAAGGCTGCGCTGACGTTCATTCTCGGGGTCACCAGTATAGAGGTATGAGGAACAGGGTGTAAAGTTCACTCATCCTCCATAGAAAAGGGAGGATCCTCTCACCAGACGGGTGTTGTGTCTGGCGGGCAACTGCCCGATGATACATGTCGGGCCGTTGTATCTATGCTAATTGCGTGGTAAACTCTGCTTGCGCGATGCAGGATTTGCGTGACGTCAGTATGACGCGTTGTTCGTATGTGGCGTTGTAGATACCGCTACACTATAAAACGTGGCAAAGCTGCCAGCCTTTTGGGCACGTTTCCTGTTGACAGCGATGCGGACGAATTTTTTGATGCCCTTTGATTACTTCCCCTCCTTTTTATATACTTGTAAATATATTATTATTATTTTAAGCCTGTTAGCTTTTAAAATTTTCCCTACTATAAAAAAAAATATAAAGCTAATCTTATGAAATTATGTAAAGTGGTGCAACATTCTAAAACATACGCTGCAATTATTACGACAAGCATGGTAGCATATGCTTATACCTATAGGCAACGCTTTAATGCTATTAATATTGCGCTATTTAGTGTCAAGTTACGTGCAAATGTTCCTAGCATAAAGCTGTCAGTGAACAGAATTTCACACAGGCGATCATTATCAGAAAATTCTTGGTAAAATGATTAATGTCTAAAACTATGGTTTAATTATACCTATAAATTAGAGATAGCTATTTTTAGTACCTCGTTGTTATTTATTCTGATTGTTTGTTTTATCAGATTTTGCCACGACCACGAAACCTCGAAATAATGGAAACGAAACTAAATAATAAAATTATTCAACTCATAGAATACCAGCCTGTTATTATCTTATTTTTCATATAAAGGAGGCAGAAGCATTGTTCACCACACTTGCTTAAGACTAGCTTTGCCCCGCGGTTACACCCGCGTTAATTTGAGGAAAAATCCTACTAAAACATATTATTCCATTACTATAAGAGTATTACTTAAGATTATTACTTATTCATGACGGGCCGCCTTGCGGAGTTAATTTAATACTAAGATATTCATTGAAATCAAAATGATGTCAAGGCCAATTTTGTTCAAAATTAAATACTTGTGACGAATAACGTATTTATTTGGATCAGGATGCAATATCATGTTTATAAAAACACATTCGCTAATAATGCATTATTTTAGAACAAAGATTAAGTATCATAAAAAAAAGGTTATAGTGAATCAACCTAAAAGATAGACCTACGCTGTCGCGGACTTTTCTATAAAGGGGTACAATTCCGTCATAATACATGACTTTTGCGTAACTTTAACCGTTTACGCAGGGTACGCAACGGAAGCTCTCAAAAGGAATCATTTTTCCCGTTTTTGCAACATTTTTCATTGATGCTCCGCTTCTATTCGTAGTAGTGTGATGGTATATAGCTTAAAGCTTTCCTCGATAAATGGACTATCCAACACAAAAATATTTTTTCAATTCGAACCAGTAGTTTCTGAGATTAGCGCGTTCAACTAAACAAACAAACTCTTCAGCTATAGATAAGTCCAGATGATGTTTTTCATTTCTCATGCTCAGAAAGTAGTGTTTGTTTGATCCGAATAGCGGGTGGAAGACGCTGCTTCCCACCTCAGGGCGGGAATGAATTTTAAAAATAGAACTAAATTTGCTTAGGTAGTCAGCTACGTTTATTTTTTTTAATAATTAAGAAAATTGCAGCAGTTTTCTGAGTTTAAAAACAGCCAGTGTTAATTTAAAAAAATCTTAGTAAGTGGGACGACCCGCCGCGGCGGTGAACAGAATCTACCTACTGAGAGCCAAGCCACACGGAGCGGTGCGGCGCCGCACCGCAAATATTTCGACCAATCGGCGGGCACCCGAGCTGCTTGTGTGCCCTGCCCGCCGATTCGATTCGGCAAAATCTTTGCGGTGCGGCGCCGCACCGCACCGTGTGGCTTGGCTCTTATGTGGCTGTGACGCGGTGTGTTCCATATTTCAAATTTAAAAGAGACTATTAAATAGGTAGTATTCATGTTCATGTCATCAATAAATATTTTAGAAAGACTACTATTTTTTACTTTCCTTATATTCGAAATGAAAAGTAGAGTGTTTAACGCGGGTGAAAGACATCAATTCCCACTCGGACTTAACAATCTACTATTTCCTTCACCATTGTCAGTAATGTCCAAGATAAACTCAGAAAGTACAGACGCCAGCACATCAAGCTACCTGAAACTGTAATTTTTTTCCAATTAACTTTGAACCTTATGATTTAGCGATAAAGTTGAAAATCTATTAAAGATTTTAGTAGCTTGATGTGCTGGCATCTGTACATTCATATAAATTGAAAAGTCACATTGGTACTTGCCAGGAATAAAACCCATAATTATTGATTCAAATTCAGTTATATTTTTCCATGAAAGAACCTTTACAAGCTTTATTCCACAGAACCTAAAACTAACAGACGTAAAAAAAACAAATATTTTTCCAAATTCAAATTCGGGAAGGTAAAGTTCGTTCGGGTCTCGCAGCCAAGTCTAGTATTATTAGAATACTACCCTCCAAAACTGTAGCAGTTACTTTTTACTGCAAGACTCGGGCTGCTAAACTTTAAAATTATACGGGAAGAATTGAAAATTTTTCTCAAAAAACTTCAGTTTGCGATATGAAATTGTAGAATTTTATTTGTTTGTGGATATTGGAATAGTTATATTCAAACTGCCTGTTTATACGGATTTAGATAAAAAATTGTCGGTAAGACTGTAAAAGCTTGGCTTACAAGTTGGATCTTTTTTCAAGTGTCTATGTTGGAATTTTCCTTTTTTTAGATTTTTCTTCATATTTGCCATAACATGTTTTCTTATTTACTTTATCACTATCAGTATAGTCCTCTTTACCGTATCCGGCGACAGCGACCCAGCATAGGTATTCACGACCACTCGATACGTTTCCGTACCGTGTCGAAAATCAATCAGTGTTATCATCGTAGTCCTCTAAATGCTTTTCACAAATCCAAGACCCGAAAATTTTGACAGTTTAAATCAATTAGACGACCGCTATTCTTCCGACAGTTGTTTTCTGTCGGGGGTAAGGCAAATCAGCACCATTTGCGTAACACACTATCAGTAGCAATGGGTTTCATTTTGACAGTTCAACAACATTCATTGCGTTATTTGCGTTGTTGAGCAGACGTATTTATCAAACATATGGAGCAATGGATTAGAAATATGCTTCAAAATGATTCAAATTGAGCGTAATAGTGTGTTACGCAAATAGGGAATTTTCGATACGATAGCCTGTCGTATAAGTAGGTATATGAAGGCTATGGGCGACTTTTTTTTTTCTTTTTTAAGATGATTTGTTTCAAAGCATTCAGTTGCTTTATGGATTTAAGAGCGCCACCTTTATATGTTCTGTTCGTCGCTTCCATTTCAATAAAATCTATGAAAATTAAGAGAAGAGTTTTAAATCATCAATATGTTTCGCATATGACAGTGTACCTACATGACTATGTTTCCATTACTTAATCTCTTTTTACCCGTAAAAACATGTAATTAGCTCTCCTTTTTTAGGGTTCCGTACCCAAAGGGTAAAAACGGGACCCTATTACTAAGACTTCGCTGTCTGTCCGTCCGTCTGTTTGTCACCAGGCTGTATATCAAGAACCGCGATAGCTAGACAGTTGAAATTTTCACAAATTATGTATTTCTGTTGCCGCTATAACAACAAATACTAAAAACAAAATAAAATAAATATTTAAGGGGGGCTCCCATACAACAAACGTGTTTTTTTTTCGGTGTTTTTGCCTTGAAGTACGGAACCAATCGTGTGCGAGTCCGACTCGCACTTGGCCAGTTTTTTCTGAATGGGCCCGCTCTTGAACTCGATCATGCACGCATGATCCTGCACTTTAATAAATAACATTCCCAAAAAATCATCACAAAAGACCATGAAAAAAGGGAAAAAAAATCTCGTTCCTAACACTTTTTTCAACGCAAACAACACTGCCTTTCAACTTAAAAAAATCTAATTTACGGTGCGAATATTATGACTCGTGAAATACGTGTAAAATTAGGGGCAAACGCGTCAGACGTGCAATCTTTATAGCGTGTAGCACGAACGCCGTTGTCACGTTAAAAGCAAGTGACTTGTCGTATTACCAGTTGACGTTCGTTATTATAAATAATTCAATAGCACCAACACTGTTTGAACTCGTAAAATTCTCGCTTCACTAGTGTAAGATTTTAGGTACCTAATATTGAGCGGTAAATAAGTTAGTGGCTGGTCCTTCGGTAGGAGTAGAAGGATTTCGTGGCTAAAACACGGGTAGTCAACATACAGGTGAGCAACAATGGAGAGCAGTGGTGGCCAAGTGGTAACGGCCGCGACTTACGAGTTGTAGATCGTAGGTTCGAACCCAGACAGGCGCTTTACTTTGTGTAAATTATTTCATCACCACTGCTCTCAAAACGGTGAAGGAAAACATCGTGAGGAAACCGACATGTCCTAGAACCAAAAATTCGAAGACATGTGACATCTGCCAATCCGCACTGGGCCCGCGTGGTGGATTACGGCCCACCTGGGCCCGCGTGGTGGATTACGGCCCACTCCCTCTCACCGAGAGGAGGCCTGTGTCCCAGCAGTGGGAACATTATAGGCTGATTATAGAGCAACCATGTGCAGCTGTACTCACCCTTTATTAATAAACGTTGATTAAAGTTAAGCACCTTAGTTATTAGCGACTGATTTGCCACAATAGGATCATTTCCACATTTCCACCAAACGGCTCGCATCGCATCGGATCGGAATGGATACGAACGGATGCGGCGACAGCCGATCTCGTCCGGCGAACGTATCCGTTTCGGTACCTAGTCAAATAGTTATATTCCTACCGTATTGACGTGTTCTAATTTTAAATAGTGGTTGAAGTTGTATTGTTGGCTATTGCATTAGAAGAAGAAGAAAATAATCATAAAACACAGAAGAGGAAAATAAAAATTTGCATTGATGATTTATGGTAACAATAGGATACGACGACAGGCGAAAGGAGCCGATCGCGCGTCGCAGTATACTTTCGGCTACGATCGCGAGTCATCAACAATGATAATGAGACAGACCTACTGATGGTGGTTTATCACACTAAAAGGCGAAAGTTTGTGAGTGTGTGTGTGTGTGTGTTTGTTACTTCTTCACGCTCAAACGGCTTTACCAATTTCGATAAAATTTTGTGTGGAGCTGACACCCTTGATTAACATATAGGCTACTTTTAATCCCGATGTTCCTACGGGATCGACACTTATGCGGGTGAATCCGCGGGGCACAGCTAGTTATTCATAATTAGTAACACTTTTTCAACAAAGTAACAGAAAGAAATTGTAGAAGTATGTGAATTGTAAGAAACAAATGAACTTGAATACGCAGCGCAACATGAGGAAAGCAGAAGGCCAATTCGCGTACTTAATAAAAAACGTTCAAATTCAAGCCGCAATCTCATACTAGACACAATAAATGTCAAAAACTTTTCAAAAATGTAGGGAAATTAGACGTATTTTTGACAGGTCAGACAGTTTAAGGATTGTTTTGATGTTTACGTTAAAATAATATACTTTTTTTGTTTTCGGGGGAAACCTTCAAAAGGCACCCGACCTCCGGGGATGGAGGTCGAGGAGTGTGGGATTTTTACCTCACTAAAACCACCCCGGTGATCACCATCAGCACATGGGGTTGGCCCCGAAGACCAATTTCGGACCCCCCGCGCAACGCCTGTAAGGCACATCCCTGGGGAGACTGTAAAGGGGCCTCCTTTGAGCCTCGCTATGCACGGCAGCACGTGACCACTGTGCCACCGTCTTCCCTGGGGTCACTTGGTGGGAGGACAAAGTCCCCACTCTGTGCGCCCGCGACCCCAAAGGTCCACCTAACACACAAAATATTCAGCCATGTTCATTACATTATTTTCGTTGTTGATCAGGCGAATTTTTCATAACTATAAAGTAATTAATGTCAAAATGGTGGTGGTCAAAAATAATTCTGTTTACCTTTAAAATTAAGAAAATCTATCTTCATTTTGTAGCTAGTCCAGATATAGTGTTTGCCAATACCTATATAATAAAAAGGGTACCGTATTATTTCGTAGCCATCGTCAAAGTTTATTTACTGAAAACGTGTAAACAAAGTGCTGACGCTAACGAAATTGAAACCTTTCAGAGTTATGTTTTGCCAGATCCTTTAAATAAACTGAGAGAAAATAAGGAAATAAGACAATATAAGGAAATAATATAAATACCTACTGCTTATTTACCTATTCGGGCCTATTCCTAGGCAGGAATAGACCCGAATAAACAACAATATCAAAATATTTCTCACCTACTAGGCGGTAAGTGAGAAATATTTTTATATATTGTTGTTTTATTTTATTTATTTGGAAAAACAAACAATTACACATTAAGAATTACAAAATGATAGGATACAGAAATGATACAAATTGAAATTCTTTGTTGTTGTTGTGGAGAGTGTCAAAATAATCCTACTAATAATATAAATGTGAAAGTTTGTGAAGATGTTTGTTACTCAATGATGCGTAAACCGTTGAACAGATTTGGATATTTTTTTTTTTAGGAAATTCTACTGTATTGTGGGTGCGTTTACATTTAAATTCACATACACAAACAGCCAGAAAATTGGCACACAGATAGACCATTTTCTGGATTGACACACTTTTATCCCGATATTCCCACGGGATCGAAACTTACGCGGGTGAAACCGCGGGGCGCTGCTAGTATTATATATTTGCAATCCAAAATTCTGAAATGACCGTAAATAATTATATAAGTTTATGGTCAGATTAAATTGGCTAGCGAAAATCCTCATACGTGATATTTATCGATATCTAAACGAAAAAAATATTTGGCGTCTCGACCGCTGGTAATGTAGATACTTAGAAATATCAGATTTTAATTGTTTTATCTTGGTTAGACATCAATACTGATAACTTTTGCGAAATTTACACAAAAAAAATAATAATTTATATTTCAAGTTATTTAAAACGGTCGCTGACCCAAAAAAAATCATCAAAATATATTTTTGTTCTACCATGTTTTATCTGCCACTAATTATATTTGACGTTGTATTACTATGATGTAGGTATGTTGTAAAATAGCGGAATAATAATTTCAACACAAGTGCAGTAAATGGTATTCCTCAATACAATTAAAACGCGAATGTTACTACCGAAGGAAACGCAATAATAAGCCTAGAACACACATTTCTATGCTAACCTAAGACAGAAAGAAAAATGTAAATAAACTAAGCCTGTTTCTTATCGCCCCGCCTATCGCACCTCTGGTAAAATAGGGTTACAACTCGAAAAAGGAATTTTCAGGTTGTTTTTCAGGAAAATTTCAAAACAGCGTATGCCATTAAGGGGCTTACAGGACCTGAACACAAAAGACGCAAGTTTTAGAAACAATAAAAGTATATTTATAATCGACTACAGTAAACAAAATTAGAAAAGTATGATATTCTTCAGGATATAACTACCTATGATAGGTAGATAGTGTGTTGAAAACATAATACAACTAATTTGATATGTTATAAAAAAACATGAAGATACCTCTAAAAACTTTCTTTTTACAATAAAAATTATACTAATATACATACATACAATCATTATGATTTTTTGTCAGATTATTCTGCAAGCAATATATTAAAGCACTAGTGTTTTAATTTTTTAGTCCAAACAATAGATTTTTTGTAAATAGATAATTGCTTCATACATATTTTGCAATAAATTACCAGCGTTGTGTCATCGCGGTTATCTTTCTTTTCTATGCAGTCCGACGAAGACAGCGCTTTAGGTCATGTATAAATTTGATCACATAATTATAATAGTGTAAGAATAAAGACTGATTAAACAAAACCGTGTTTATTTTTGCATTTCTAAAAACCCAGGTTTTTCGAGTTGTAACCCTATTTTATCGTAGGTGCGATATGTTGCAGCCCTGACTAAAGGAAACGATTTATTACGGTACTCGTAACGAAAGACCTAGTCTACCTGATTTAGTAAAATACACCGAAGAAAATATTCACTGAGTCAGCTTTGGAAAGATTCTTGTCTGAGAAAGAAACTTCTGGGACTTATTAAACTTATTTAAGAGGATTCACCGCTAACGACCTACTAAGCAACAGTGGTGACCCAGTGGTAACGGCCGCGATACGAGTTGTAGGTTGTAGGTTCAAACCCAGACAGGCGCTTTATTTTTTGTAAATTACTTCATCACTATTGCTCTCAAAACGGTGAATGAAAACATCGTGAGGAAACCGGTATGTCCTAGAAGCAAAAATTCAAAGATATGAGACATCTACCAACCCGCACCGGGCCAGCGTGGTGGATTCCGGCCATGTTTCTCTCACTTAGAGGACGCCTGTGTCCCCGCAGTGGGAACATTAATGGCTGATTTTGTTTTAAGCTAAGTGGATTTAAGATTATACTTCAGATTTACGACTTTTCTCTCGCCATTAATGTTTTGAACTTGTTATCTATCTAACACAAAACGTAAAGTTCCTCAAATATTTAGTACATCGTTTAAAACATCTCAAGGAAATACTCAAAATTTCCCTAATTCCCATTTAAAGTGAGCGTTTAAGGATTCCAAACGGTAATACCCATTTAACGTCTATAATAAAATTGGCCTCGGGCAAATTTCAAATTATTCCCTTCAAGTTATCTCACTCCTCGACGCGCGGTATCGCAGTATCGCTGTGAACTCGGATTCCAAGTCCATCGACGTTGAAGATCTTACTTCGTGAACTCGAAACTACAGGAATGTTGAGGATAACAAATTGTGGGAGGTAATGCTCAAGCTCTCGTGCGCTGTTGTGCTCAACTATTTTAGAAGCTTGATCTTAAGCTGATCGTTTACGTATTTTTTTTTTGCAGAGTTAACTAATGCATTGAAAGGTTTTAAAATAATACTTTAGCCTTTTCCCAAGGGTTTCCTTTTGGGTTGGGAACGGCTTCCGTCTCACCAGATGCAGCTGAATACCATTTTACATGAAGCGACTGCCTATCTGACCTCCACAACCCAGTTACTAGGTAATACGATACCTCTTGGTAAGACTGGTTTTTCAGACTTTCGGGCTTTTGACGACCCCTAATGACTGCCTGCGGCCGGAACCAACGGTTTAACGTACTTTTCGAGGCACCGAGGGGTTTTGACATATGAAGATGGTCACCCATCCACAGACCAACCGTGGCAAACGTAGCTAAACCTGATCGGTCGACCCGTGCGGCTGTTATAACACAGCCACTTGCCCCTCACGCCCCTTTGCCCTCAGATTTTCATAAAAATAGCAGTTGAGATAATAATTAATGAAACAGTGCAGAGCATATATGTACCTAAAATGTTTACTGACAAAAAGCTAGTTTTTTGCTAGCTGGCTGTTATTAAAGTTGTCAGGAATTTCGTGAATGAAATCATTTTTGTAAATTTTCAGTAAAGTGAGAATTCATGGTAGAGCAGAGACAGAGCTACCAACTTCATAATTTCAACTTTGTTAAGACGCTACGAAGTTAATTTAACTAGTTTTTAATTATGCAATTTTTAGTTTTAAGCTCCTGAAAGCGGGTAATTTTAACGCTCTCTTGTTTTACGCTTTATTAACAAAATTAAGGTTTTGAGGTTATACAGGGATTATCTTTTACGTAACGATGACTTCATTTATAAAACTTTGACGTACATCATCATCATCTGCCTAGCTTTTTCCCAACTATGTTAGGGTCGGCTTCCAGTCTAACCGGATGCAGCTGAATACCAGTATTTTACATGGATCGACTGCCTATCTGACCTCCACAACCCAGTTACTAGGTAATACGATACCCCTTGGTGAGACTGGTTCTGCTTCTGACTACCCGTAACTTTGACGTACACTTTGCTTTATTTTCTCGTTCTTTTCATTAGCATACAATCAGCCTTATAATATTCCCACTGCTGGGACACACGCCTCTTCTATGTGAGAGCGAGGGTTCTTTTTATTATAAGCTTTTAATAGCCTATAGTTGTAATAAGATTACCAGGTAATTTGAATCGAAAATTTTATTAAAAGCTATTCATATGTTAATAACTGTGCAATGTGCATATTCATAAACCTGGTTCCTAGATTTAGTGTTAATAAAAAGCTAAAAGCTGTAATAAAAGTAAACTATACCTAACTATTCCGGGAATTTAAGCATAATAAACATTTAGTAGTAAATATGGCTCAATATATTATTTTAACGAACACCGATGTTGACTGGATATAGCCTCAGGCTTTTACCAAATTAAAATATTAATAACATATTATATTATCCACGCGAGCTTTATGTTACGGCTATTAGCCTATTTATGGCAATAGGTAGCGGCTTTATAGGATTACTTGCTATTGTAATGACTTTGCCACTGAAAATAATGTGAGAGCATTAATAATAGTTTTTATCACATCTATTCAAAAAGAGCTAGTATATTCTTCGTAAACAGGGACTAAAATAGCTTTTCAATCCCTAGGAACTAAAAGTGATTTGAATTTGGAATGTGGATATTGGTAGTAAAAGTTCCAACCACCAAATCGATCAATCACGAACATTGTTTGCACAAGTGTACAACTGGCTGTATGATAAGAAAAACGCGCGCGAACCAAATTAAAAAAAGAAGTTTGTGAAAAAATAAAAAACGCCCGAAAAGCATTCTGCCTTCGTTTGTAATTGTTAACTCAAATTAGGATTTTACTTAATTTTATACAAAATGAGTATGTCTTCTTCAAGTAATTGTATGTAAATAAATAAACGTGCTATTCATATTCATAAGTTGCACTTACTAATATTTTCATAAAGGGTGATAAAAAGTGGTGTGTCCACCTCGGGAGCAACACTATTTTAAGCTCAAGTGACGTACTTTGAATTCCTCGCTACGCTCTGGATTCAAAAAAAGACTCTCGCCTTCAAAATAGTTGTATGCTCCCTTGAAGCAATCTACTATTATGTTCTGTATATACCGATGACGAAATATCTTTTCCAAACCTTTCGGACCCATCGGCCATCTGTTGCGAGCAATGTGCTGGGCCCCTGCTCCGACCACGAGGTGAAGGTTCTGGAGTGATAACCGCGTACCGGAGGGCGTAGCGTTGGAAAGCCTCCCACACGATGGACCGCTGGCCTTGTGAAGGCTACAGGAATCCGCTAGATGCGGGAAGCACAGAACCGGTCGAAGTGGAGGTACTTGGGGGAGGCCTATGTCAAGCAGTGGACGTCTTTCGGCTGATGAATGACGATGTACTAACTTTCATTTGCTAGTTAAATTTCATTTTAATTAAATAAACATGCGGCTTCGCCCACGAGGATGTCGGTAAAATTAATATCCCACGGGAATGTACTATAAGGGGTTATAAGTAACCTGTGTTAATCCAGATTATGAACTAGGTATATATGTGCCAAATACGGAGAAGAACGGGCAAGAAACTCCATGGACACTCTTTTATATCAAAACTAGCTGACCCGGCAAACGTTGTTTTGCTCCTACACTACTCCTACCCAACTCCTACCCTACTCCCACACTACTCCTACCCTACTCCTACACTACTCCTACCCTACTCCTACCCTACTCCTACCCTACTCCTACACTACTCCTACCCTACTCCTACACTACTCCTACCCTACTCCTACACTACTCCTACACTACTCCTACCCTACTTCTACCCTACCCCTACCCTACCCTACTCCTACCCTACTCCTACACTACTCCTACCCTACTCCTACACTACTCCTACCCTACTCCTACACTACTCCTACCCTACTTCTACCCTACTCCTACCCTACTCCTACTATAAAAAAATAAATTAAAAAAAACAAAAAAAAAGTATCCTATGTCCGTCTCCTGGTTCTAAGCTACCTCCCCACCAATTTTCAGCCAAATCGGTTCAGCCGTTCTCGAGTTATAAGTGGTGTAACTAACAGACTTTCTTTTATATATAGGGTGACTGGTAATTAGTGACCGATACTTAAACACGTGATTTTACTCATCATTATGAACAACTTTTACTATGGGACCAAACCTGAAATCGCGAAAAAAAATCAGCTGTTTCCTACATTTATGTTCGCATAACCCGTCAAAATGTAGGGAGCAGCTGATTTTTTTTTCGCGATTTCAGGTTTTTCAAACTCAAACTCAAACTCAAAGCATTTATTTCAATTAAACCATTTTACAGGCACTTTTGAATTGTCAAGAAGTAGGTCAGTCAGAAAAATGTGAAGCTAGTTGCCCATTCCAAAGCGTAGGTACCTATGGAGAAGAACGGACAAGAAACTCCATGGACACTCTTTTTAAATTATATTTTACAAAAATATTAGTTACATCATTACTTTTGAATTTATAATTAAATAATGTGAGAACGATGTAAAAAAAACAAGACGTATGCGTTAAAAGCGTCCAGAGTACAACAAATAGTACTAAAACAACAATCCAAAAATAAAAATAAAATAATTAAAAATAAGCCGAGGCAGCTAAGTGATGACCAGCCCCAACTGACGGCGCCCGTTCACGAACATGACGCATAGATCAGCACCATTCAGCTCAACCATTTTGAAGGGAGCTAAATGATCCAACATACACGCCACCGTCAGCGAGACATTTGTGTGAGCATGACATACTATCAGCCGCCAGGGCACATTCGAGTCAATGAAAGACATATTACCCGGTAAATGGTAAAATAAGGTATAGTACTTACATAGAACTCACATCTGTGCTATGCAATTATACAATACAAATGAAATTGAGTTTATACAATGCAAAGATAGTCTTACAATCTTCAGCAGCTCCAACAGTATTTTCAGGTGTTAATCAATTAGTTGTGGTTGTGGAGCAGGACCAGCATTGAGCCAGGCATTTTTATCAGCTATGTAATCCCCTAACTTATAATATGCCTGACTGCATAGTGTGCGTTTTATACAAGACTTGAATTTTGTCTCATTCAGTTGAAGAATGTGGGGAGGTATTTTATTATAACATTTTAAACAGTACCCCATAAAAGATGAGTCTACTTTAGCCAGTCTGAAACCTGGTTGAACTAATAGGTCCCTATTTCTAGTACTATAATTATGTCTTTCACCTCTTTTACTAAAAAGATGTAAGTTTTTTCTTACATACATGATGTTTTCGTAGATATATTGACAAGGTACCGTCATGATGTTAATTTCCTTAAACAGTTCCCTCAGAGAATCGCGCCTGCGGAGGTTATATATGGCTCTGATGGCTCTTTTCTGCAGAATAAAAATAGAATCGATGTCTGCAGCCCGTCCCCAAAGTAAAATACCGTAAGACATGACACTATGAAAGTAACTAAAATAGACTAGTCTCGCGGTATCCACATCAGTAAATTGACGGATTTTTCTGACAGCATAAGCTGCTGAACTTAGCCGTCCTGCAAGAGATGTTAAATGAGGACCCCATTGTAGCCTTGAGTCGAGCGTGATCCCTAAGAAAACAGTTTTATCGACGAATTCTAGTTTCTCTTGATTCAATTCAGTTTGGTCCCATAGTAAAAGTTGTTCATAATGATGAGTAAAATCACGTGTTTAAGTATCGGTCACTAATTACCAGTCACCCTATAATATAGATAATATGGTTACAAAGTCTTGTTTTCATGTTAAAAATTATGCATGTGAGAACGATGCAGAACGTTAAAAGCGTCCGTAATGAAAAGACGAAAAAAAAACAATTCAAATTTTAAATAAAATTAAAATTAGCAATGGCAGCAAAGATATGACCAGTCCCTACTGACGGCGCTCGTTCACGAACATGACGCATGTAGTAGCACCATTAGCTCAAACATTTTGAAGGGAGCTAAATGATCCAACACACGCGCCACCATCAGCGAGACATTGAGTGAGCATGACATACTCTCAGCCATACATATAAGCAGGCTGTTGGTACATTTAAATCCTTTCAGTCGTTGTTACGCCAATCCGAAACCTACCTATATATCCTGACAAAAAGACTAAACGGACAAAAATTCAAATATTCAATGTACCTTTACTTTTGACTTCGTTTAAATTTTATTATAATATGTATGAATGTTATTATTTTCTAAACTAAATTATAATCGTCTATAAAATAAATTGTGTCCCCAACCAGAACTATATTTTACAATTTAATTTCTGCATTGCAGTGGAGGTAAGACCTCGTAATATAAATGTAGGAACAATATAAGGAGTTACGTTACAGCTCTATAGCGATCAGGTAGGTGTGGCACTCGATTCTCCCGAGGCGGTCCTCTAGCAAACAATACCGTCTACACACTGCAAGCGCGAAATTGCAGCCAAGTGCTTCGGTCTAAGCGAGGAGAGAGTGCTTCGGTCTAAACGAGGAGAGAGTGCTTTTCCGTCTAATTACATTCTCATAAAAGTAAACGTAGTTTTTAATGTGCAGTAAAAAAATCTGATTTCTTTATAGGTTTTTTTTCTGTGCTTCAAGATTATTTAGGTATACAAGGTCAAACTAAATTAGCTAGAGAAACTCCGCAGACGTGATGGGCATAGATAACATGATAAAATAAATATTTTTTGTGGGGTTATCGGCCGCAGTTAAGTGTAGTCACATGAAATATCACTTTAAAAAATCAGTTTATTTTTTGTAAACTCAACGTACCTTTGGGGTATTGGTATCTAAACACGACAAAAAAAATAGATTTTCTAAACTCATATTTCAAGTAATAAACGGTCGTTGACCCATTTTTTTTTCTCGTGTTTAAATATTGATACCCATCATGTATTCGGAATTTCGTCAGCTAATTTAATTAGGTCCTGTATAATCATTAGATAAGAAATTGTCATTACCAAATTGAAGTCTTTTATATTTCAACTAGTAGCGCCCCGCGGTTTCACCCGTATAAGTGTCGATCCCGTGAGAATATCAGGATAAAAACTATCCTATGTCCTTACCCGGGATACAATCTATATGTCTGCCAAATTTTATCGAAATCCGTTTAGTGGGCGTTTAGGCGTAAAAAGGTAACATACAGACAGACATACAGAGTTACTTTAGAAATTGTTATATTAGTATGGATTTGGAAATGCTAGTATTGAGCTACTAATCGGAATGACTACTAAAATAATAACTATAGAGTTTCGTTTAATTATTACATATTAGTCAGAAATAATTACGCTCTCAACCAATATCAACTGATGAACTGATGTAGTTTTAATAAGGCCAGGTAAATAAATTACCAATCACGAAATATTTACTAAAACAATCCGCCAAAATTAATAAGGGTACATAATTGTTCGATAATTAGGAATGATTAATGAAGTAAACAAAGCCACATGAATCATTATGAATTATGTTAACTACAATAACATATTTGAAGAGAAGAGCATAAATTATGATAATAACGTAAACGTCAAATTATTGTAATAACTTTAGATTTAGTTATGAAGTCTTCTTCTTCGTGTCGCTGGCGCGACTGTATTTTAGATCTTGTTTTCCCAAAACTTTGCCACTTCCACGGAGTTGTCGGTGGCAGCGCAGAGGTCACTTTGACTGCATGTTTTGGGACACAGAGGGCAGGATAGGAGGTGGAGTATGGTTGGCGACATAGCTCCACTATCACACCCTACTGCCGTTCCGTCAAGGTAACTCCACTTTACCAGGTTGGACTTACATCTTTCCACTTGTGTCCGGAGAAGGTTATGCAGTCATACACTGACTTCTTCAATTATACTCAAAACATTAAATTTAATACCACCAATAAAATCGCTGTCTCTTACCACGTGCATCCTGCTTTCGTAAGATCGCTAGATTGTTCGATGGAATGTACATAAAATTATGTAGCTCCCAACCTCCCTCCGCTCCTAGCGGATAAGGTGGAATTAAGTTTCAACTGTTTATTTTTCTTTCTACTTTAATATCGTGAACTTCTCGCCCGATATCATAATCTTTTAATGCAAGCACGGAGCACCCAAGAAAACAATAACGGGGGTTTGAATTTTTCATATTGCTTCCTAAAGTTATAAATACGAATAGAGTTTTATAAGGTTGGCATTGTTTAATGTGGTGGGGTTTGTGAGAATCGTGGAGATATAAACGGTCGCGTTCAAGTAATGTTGTTTTACGAATGTTGACCCACAAATTTAGGTAGGTATTCAGCGGGGAAATTTAGTAACACACTAACAATAGGCTATTTGGCAATGTAAAAAATAACGTCATAATTATTGACACTCGTATAGATTATCGCTTTTAAAATCGATTTGCATTAATTTTACTACAAAACAATGTATTATTTATAAAAAAAAACCCGAAAAAACTTCATCTTTTTAAATCTGGCGTCACGTAATCGAAAACGGTCTGGATTGGCTGAACTTAAGATGACGTCATGATTTAATAAATTTCTGTCTATCGTTGACAGAACAGCTTTGTCTAGTATCTCGACCGTTTCAACGTTTGTTTACGTGAATCGTGACGTCACGACGCCATATTGTTAAAGATAGCGTTTTGGCGGCTTATTTAAACAGTACATTTTTATTTACAATTTTTTATAAGAAATACATTATGCAATTTGAAGTAATAGGTTTTCGTGGGCTCGTTAGACACCATTAAATGATCTGAGATGTTTATCAGAAACCAGTCAAATAGCCTATTGCAATGCTTATCATTTTGACATTTCGATAACATTCATTGCGTTATTTACGTTGTCGACCGGACGAATTTTTCAAACATAATTATGAAGCAATGAATTAGGAATTTCTTTCAAAATCTTTCGGATTGTGAAAAAAAGTGTGTTACGCTATTTATTTGTTTTTTTTTTATTGTTATTTTTTTTACTTTTATTTGAATTGTGTTCTTTCTGAGTTTTCTAAACAATGTTTTTCTGAACAGTGATTTACCATCCGAAAACCACTGTCAGGCTTATTATGACGTTTTAATGCCATCATGATTGTAGTGTGAAAGAGAGATGGAGCTATAATGACCGACATCACCATCCCTTTTGTATCCAATGCTCCCAGATTAGGCTTCCCTTATAATGGGATACTAATTTCCACGTATGTATGTACAGCCAGCAAAAGAGTTAGGTATGCAGGATCGTCGGATATAGTTGAAGTTTAGTAATAAACCGATGGATGTTGTCGACTGAAATTTAATTTGATAAATAAGCTGTTTGTTTTCTATTAATTAAATAAAATTTTATTTGAAAACATCCATCGGTTTATTAATAAACTTCAACTATATCCGAAGATCCTGCATACCTAACTCTTTTGCTGACTGTACATTTCCCGTGAATGGTCATTTAAGTACCGTTCATTATGATTGAACCGTCTAATAGTAGCTTAACGTGTTTCTGTTTCCAATTAATTTCTACTAGAACAATGGCTTAGATATTCTCGGAATTGAAATCCATAAGTACTAATATCATAAATTCGAAAGTAACTTTGCCTGTTTGTCCGTCTGTATGTTACCTTTTCACGTCTAAATCACTGAACGGATTTCGATAAAATTTGGCAAAGTGATAGATTGAATCCCGGGGAAGGACATAGGACAGTTTTTATCGACATACCTCGCGGGTGAAGCCGCGGGCGGAAGCTAGTGCAATATACGTTGTATACTTACAGTCAGCAAACTTGATCGTTACCCAGAGGGGCAGTTTTAAGAACGTTCACAGTCTGATCTCAGTCTCAATCTGACAAAAATATCTCTAGTTTCCCTACATTTTTGACAAGTTTTTGACATTGGTTGTCACTGAGATAAAATTGCGACTGGATTTAGAAACGTTTTTAATTTCGGGAATTGGCCTCCAGATTGACTCATCAGCCATTTCATTCGACTGAAAAAGATTGACAGCTTTGATTTGAATTTACGGACACGTAGTAGTCAATTTGCTCGTCTCTCATTTGCTCGTCATTTTTTCCTCGTAAAAAAAGTTCTCTGACGTAATAACGTTAGGATAGAGTTGAATTAGACGAATATAGTGACAATGGAATAAGCCAATTTGTAAAATTCTGGAATGTTTGTGTATTTAGTTTAATATTGACTAATGATAGTGAACATTCTGAAAAAAAAAATTAAGTATAATAATTAGCTAAATAATAATTTCGTTTTCAGCATTTCAAAACAGTTAAATAAATGCTACTTTGATCTCACCTACCTATCACGAGGTCGTGGCGGTCGGTCAAGGGTGTGCTTGGTCAAAGTGTACGTTTGGCCAATGGAGCGTATCGTCAAAATATACGTTAGCTACGTCAAAACCTCATATTGTCAACATGTCTATTTGTCAATGTTGTCTCCTAACTACTGATCAAGAATATCCGTAGCATTTGTATTGTTAATGAAGACCCTAACAGTCGAGCCTGTTATCATCTTACTTTGACAAAATTGGATTGTTAGGAATTTCATGGGCCAATAGAGGAAATCAAGCAATCAAAGTAACGCCTCCTATCCTGTCGGATATTACTTAATACCGCTACACTGCTTCATAGCGATGGCCGCTTTATTTCAGTTTCTCATGGCATGGTAGGATTTTTATTTGTATTTAAAGCAGATTTAACCGCTTTAATAAAGAGTTATTGAACACTGGCTGGTTGTTTGCATAATAATATTATTATACTGTAACTATTTAGTAACGTTAAAATTTTGAAATATTTAAGATAATTTAAAGGAAATGGGCCGGCCAGAACCGATGACCGGGACTCGGGATTCGGCAAACGTAAGGTAGGACTCCCTCAGGCTAGGTGGAGCGATGATCTTCGCAGGATGGCTGGTAGCAGCTGGATGAGAGTTGCCGAGGATCGAGCTAACTGGCGTGCAATTGGAGCGGCCTATGTCCAGCAGTGGACTGCCGTAGGCTGATGATGACGAAAACAAACGCAGAATTAGAAATTCGGAACGTAATATGAAATTCATTACACTAGTGTTTGTGAGGTTGTAGGGGGGTAATCTTCGGAACTACTGATCCGATCCCGAAAATTCTTTCACTAATGAGAAGCTACATTATTCCTGAGTGTCTGGCTATGTTTTATGTTAATACGAGAAACTTCACGTGGACGAAGTCGCGGGCAGAAGCTAGTTCTCAATATTTAGGTGAAATTTTCTTACTAGGTAAGGGGTAGGGGGGGGGGGGGGTAGGGGGTTATATTATTATTATATTGATTGGTAACAGGTTATACTTTGTAAATAACCAAATTGATATTTTATTTTGTTTATAGTCATTCAGAATGAAGCAATATAGCGAAAATAATAATGTAATTACGTTCCTTAGTTATTATGATCCTGGACTTGTTCATGATAACTAAATCTCTGCTTACCACTACAAGAGAAATAAACTTGGCGCTTGCGAAAACAAGCGCCCAATTGTCGATAACGGAAATGAGATGATCCCAAATGACAGCGCGCTGTCGGATATCACTCATTGCCGTTCCGTTCCGTTTCGTGTGAACCGTACCAACTCGGACAGCGTTCGGGATTGGGTTAGTGTAGCTTCACATCTGCCGAAATTATGCGACGGAAAGTTCCTGTTTACGCCTGCAATGCTTTTTAAATTACCTCTGATACTAGACATCGAAATTCTTCTTCTTCTTCATAGCACTCTTGTTAAAGCGGTCGTGGTCTTCATGTAGTATCTTTTCTAGGGGCCTACTCCGATTTCTGGTATTTTTGTGCACTCATACAAGAGATTGAAATTACGTCGTAACATCTTCATTTTTTTACATTTCTTCAAACTGGAGTTTTGTATGGGATAGCTGATTAGTTTTTACGAGTTTAGTTAGATGGTCTGTACTACACCGTTAAATATGACCACACATTTCTGAACGATGTACAGTCACCAAAAGAGATATTATGTAACTAGGGTCATCGGATATAGTTGAAGTTTAGTAAGAAACCGATGGATGTTATCGAGTGAAGTTTTATTTGGTAAATGAATTGATGGTTTTCATAAAATTAAATTTTATTTTATTCGAAAACATCCATCGGTTTCTTACTAAACTTCAACTATATCGGACGTTCCCTGCATGGTTACTTATCTCCTTTGGTGACCGTACGTGAGTAAAATACTCTAAAATACTCTCTTTATTTACATTTAAATTATTAGCATTGATATGTAAATTATGACATAATTTTAAAGTGTCAATTTATATGACGTTTTAAGTTTTAGGTACTCGTACATAACAAAAATGAATTCCTAAAACACAGTTAAGGAAACAGGTGATATCAACTGAATTCATCTCCAATCCCTTATCAGTCATTTAGATTGGATATTTGTCTTTGATATGCATCTCCAGCGGTAAATATTCGACGTAACACGTAGGTATATCAAAACATATCCAATCACTGATCCAGATGGCTCAGTTATGTCGTCAGCTATTCCCGTTACGTCACAATGTAGACAGGCACAGAAAGCCATGTCCGTCGTATTGGTGAATGAATGAATACCTTAACTTGAGAGCGTTTACGCCGTACGGCATTTCATACAAACTTTCAAACCCTTGTTTTTCGAAATGAATGAACCGATTTTAATGAAACTTCATACGCATAAGCAGGATACAGAGGTCTAAAAAATTACTTAAGAACATATTCGAAATGTCTTATTTAAATAAAAGATAACTGGAAATCTGTTTCAATGGAAAATTTAAAATCGGTCTAATTTGGCTGTAACACTATTTTTCAAAAAAATTCTTAAGTAACTTTTTAGACCTTTGTATCCTACTTATGTGCATGAAGTTTCATTAAAATCAGTTCATTCATTTCGAAAAACAAGGGCTTGAAACTTTTGGATGAAATGCCGTACGGCGTAAATGCTCTTAAAGCTATTTATGTTAGCGATCAAATCCATCGCCACCATACAATGAATTCATTGAAATAAGCAAGTAATTTGGATTCCGAAGCGACATTCACCGTTTATAGCAAAACAGTGATCCCAAAATATAGATCGGTACAGAAGGCTGGCTCCATACAAAGAGCTGAAACAGGGGCACGCACAGGTAGACACGTTTGGTACGCGTCAAACTTTATGACAGCTCTGAAGTGCGGTACTCGCTGCGCAGTACCTCACTCCTCACCCCCGCTGAACCATGAATTCGTTACTTCGCAGCGACTCACCTCATGTTCCGAGCCGCTAAATAGTTTGAATCAGGCTGTACGTACGGCGATCTCGAACTATTTCAAGCGAATGCCAGTCGCAAGTATGTATAAGTAATGCCCCATTCACGGTCTCGGTGGTTGTGACTTGCAACGCGACTTGCGTCAAACGACACATGCGTGTCACGTAGCGGTGACTCGTGGTTTGCTCTAAACAACTTATTTCATTTGTTTTCTTCGCAGGCGCTGCCGCAAGACGTGTCGCTTGAGCGTAGCCAAGCGACAAAGCGTGGTCTATGTGTGCGTGCCTTTTCGCTCATTGTATGGATCCGGTCTTCTGTTCTTAACTATTTTGTGGTGCCATTGTGTGATTGTATATATTGGCACTAACACTGATTGCTATCATCTGTGTTGTGATGCGTATTGTTTCGGCAATTTGATGACATTGTTACTATTCAAATTGTTTGTGGGATCCAAATCATTACGAATTCATTAAGTTAAAGGAAGACGCTCGGTGACCTTTGTTCTAGTAGTCACAAGTGCAACTTCTGAGAGTGGGATCCTGGATTTGGTCCTCAGATTGCACAAAGGGTTATCGGGTTTTCCCATAAGTTTATTAGTAGCAGTGTGCAGAGTCTGGAATCGTGCCAGGTTGATGGAAAAAGGGTCACATGTAACTTAAACATATTTAACGAAATGTGAGAGTTATACACACCTCTGCCTAACATTTATACGGATACTGGCATGATGCTATGATAATGAAGTACAAAATTAAAAACTGTATCATCCTCTTTGATTCCCACTATTACAAACAAAAAACAAACAAAACAAAAAAAAAAAAAAACGCAAAACTCACTAGAACTATTTATAGTTGGGACGACCCCATACTGGGACGTTGGGTTCGCCTACATGCCACTGTGACGTGTTAATTAATAGTTTGTGTTGTGTTTCTGGTAGATGTAAGTACTAACACTAGTTTCTAAGTCGTGTGTAGGTATACTAACAAAATGGACTTCACTTACGGGTCCGAAATAAAATATTTTAATTTAATTTATTACTGCCCTACCTCTCTATTCTAAAATCTGATCTGGATTATAAATAATGTTTCTACATTACAAGTTAGAACGCATGATTTAAATCACTCACTAATTAGATTAAATCGACTAATCACTGATCTGCCGTCCCTCATCGTTACCGATTGCCGTGCCGTCATGTGTGAATACACTCTAACATAGATTACTATGAATACATTCTGTGGTTGCCATCGCCTAATTGCGTAACACACCTTCAATCATAACCTGAATAATTTTGAAAGAAATTGCTAATCCATTGCTTCATATGTTAGAAAAATTTGTCTGCGCAACAACGTAAATTACGCAATAAATGTAGTGACAGCGTGCTAAGAAATTACCCCGCAGTTCTATTCAATGAGCGAAAACGCACTCACACACGGACACGCTTCACGTATAGTGAGTGCAAGCACACATGCGACTGTTTTTTGTTTGAGGATTACCGTTCATACGCGTTGATGTGTGCTGTGGTTTCCTTTGCATGAGTACCGTCGCTCTGAAAGTCGCGTCGGTGACTCTTGGCATGCTTTAAGCAACTTCTTTCATTTGTTTTCTCCGCAGTCGCTTTCGCAAGATTCGTGTCACTTGAGTATACAATGTAGCTCGTGGCTGAGAAGCAAATAGCGTGTCTATGTGTGCGTATATTTTCGCTCTTTGTAAGGAGTCAACCTTCTGTACTAATCTATTTTGTGGCTATATGATGCCTTTTTTTTTTTTTGCGGATGGGAAATCATCAAATGACCCCTCCCGCTCTGGGTGGAGCGGAAGGGAGTGTCAGACTCTTACTGACTAAAACCCACCCGTGTTCCTTCCTTAGCCCTTTATGTTCCGGGCTAGCGGTAAGCCTTTCGGACAATCCCGCTGACCCGGCAGGCTTCGGCCCTATGGGGCCCCTCCTCGATGCTGACATCTCTTTGAGGCGCGCGTGGAACACGTACGCGCCGTCCGGCACGGGCCTGGTCCTGATCGGACGGTGAGCTACCCATTACTCTCCGCCCGCAGGCCCGCGCCTACGGTGGCCGGGAGTCGTCGCGCGGCTCCCGACGCCCGGAGCGTCTCCCGTGGCGGCTGGGACGGGAGGCTCTCTCCCTGAGCCATCCCGCTATATGATGCCTTTGTTACTATTTAGGTTGACTGCCGCTTTGGAATCCAACAGACCTGATTATGTCAATAAAGTGATTGTATGTATGGTGGCATTTGATTGAGAACGTGAACTCTAATTCAAAACATTTATTTGCTACAACAAAATACCTTGTGACATATTGCAATTAAATGAAAGAAAATTTAAAACTCATATTAAAAGTACACTTTGTAAACAAGGATATTACAAATTAGAGGATTATATCCAAGATAAGAATGTTTGGAAACATGCTGGTCCTGCTCCATAGGACAATCTAAAAGTCTAGACAAAATCAAACTTGTTCCTAATTTAATTTATATGTATATTTTTAATTATGACATCTTATTCTAATTCAATTTTACAATCTGCGACTACAGTGGCTCACACACTTGTTAACCGACTTCAAAAAGGAGGAGGTTCTCAATTCGTCGGAACCTTTTTTTTTTTTTTTTTTTTTTTTAATTTTTTTTTTTTATGTATGTTCCCCGATTACTCGGAGACGGCTAGACCGATTTCAAAAATATTTTTTTTGTTTGAAAGAGTATACTTTCCAGGTGGTCCCATTGTCATCAGGTCAGGATCTGATGATGGGATCTTGGAGAAATCGAAGGAACTCTTCAAGTATTATAGGCACACCTATAGCGATTTGGGTATTTTTTATAGTAACTCGTGCATTTGCTCTCGGAAAGCATCATTTGGTGAAGTGGAACCGATGATGAAGACCACAGATGGCCACCGGAACTACTCAATAATAAATATTTCCCGGTTTGCGATTCGATTACTTACTTTAATATGGTTGCTAAGCAAGTTATGCTCGTCACAATGCGAATGGTGAAATGGAGCTGATGGTGGAATACCAGGAGAACTCTTCAACAATTAACGTCCCTGCATCGGGAAAAGCAATATTTTGTAAAAGGCGATGAGCAAGTTGGCATTAGGCTATTGTAACTTAGATACATTATAAACAGACACACTAAAAAGCGAGAAATAAAAACTTTTTAACAAAAAAAAAACCGACTTCCAAAAAAACACTACAAAGTGAAAAATAACTTTTATTTCGGAAGTCGGTGGCAAAAAACTAAAATACAGATCCAAAGACACCGACTTCCGAAATAAAAGTTATTTTTCACTTTGTAGTGTTTTTTTGGAAGTCGGTTTTTTTTTTTGTTAAAAAGTTTTTTGAATTGTCAAGAAGTTGGTCAGTCAGAAAATATGAAGCTAGTTGCCCATTCCAAAGCGTAGGAACCTATGGAGAACGGGCAAAAAACTCCATGGACACTCTTTTTGAATTATATTGTACAACAATATTAGTTACATCATTACATTTGGATTTAAAATTACATAATGTGAGAACGATATAAAAAAGAATAAAAAAGACGTGAATGATTCAAAGTTAAGGTATTCAGTTCTGACGATATGAAGGTACAGACGCCAGCACATCAAGCTACCCGAAACTGTAAAATTTTCCCAATCTACTTTGAACCTTATAAACTGCGATATTACAGTCCGTCTGTACGAAACCTTACACCTGTTCTCATATCTCTTTAAACCTATGGAACGGTAGCAGAAACATTGTCAACCATGTTACTTAAATAGGCCTTTGCTATAACCAGTGTCGTTGTTACGGGCAACGTGATTAACTGGGCATTATTAATAAGGACCGGCCATTATTAATAATGCCCAAGAGCGATGGGCAAAGTGATTAATTTATCACTTTGACCGGCCTTTATTAATAATGCCCAACGGCCCGTGGTTCATGTAATAAGTCAGTGTTTGAGATAGCTTGAATTTATCACCTGGACCGGGCAGTATGAATAATTCCCTACGTGTAGCCGGGCAATGTGATAATTAATCATGTCACTCCGTCGACATAGGATGCAAGAGCGAGCGAAGGGCACCCCGAGGTTCGGTTTGGTTAGGTTACTTTAAACCCTTTACACAGAATCCCCGTTAGCCGTATGTACGTTATGGGGACAACGCGACATAGGATGCAAGAGCGAGCGAAGGGCACCCCGAGGTTGCTAGTTTAATATCATTGAATAAACAAAAACACTACAGTTCACCTATTTTATTACTTTGCCCAAGATAGGGTGGGCATTATTCACAATGGCCGGGAGAAGTGATTAATCATGCTGTTTTAATCACATTGTCCAATTGAGTCGGGCATTATGAATACAGACCGGCCATTATTAATAGTGCCCGGACTTATCAAATTGCCCGTAACATCGTCATTCTAGCGAAAGCCTGAACACACTGCCTGCTTAGTACACTGCTAGACAAAGGTCTCCACAGTACCGTACCCGTAACTATGTATAAACTGAATAATAAACATTAACCATCTACTCCTACATTTTCAAAACTGAATTCAATCCAATACGAATAAGCAATACACTATAAACCATCTTTCTTCAGCAACTCACATCCATGTTACTCGCTTTTGAACTTCGCAGAAGTAAATTTAGCTCAAGAGAGCTCCGCAAACATTCCATATTGAACTACGCTTCTGGAGCTAGTTTTTAGATCAATCATTGTTACTAGAAGTTCCGTCCGACTGAATTTCCATATCGCAGAAATATATAGTTGGGATGGATCTTCAAAATTGGATTCCAGGGAATTTATTTGCATGGGTACTGTGTTACTTTATTGGCGTGTATTAGCTAGCTGTACATGTGGTAAAACTAAATAATGAAATTTACTGTTTTGTGTTTTGTTGTGTTAATTACTTTCCAACGGGTCCGTAGGGGCCCGTGGCTAAATAATAACAGCCACACAGGTTGATCGATCAGGTTAAGCTACGCTTGCCGCGGTTGGTCTGTGGATGGGTGACCATCTTTACATACCGTGACCCCTCCGTGCCTCGGAAAGCACGTTAAGCCGTTGGTCCCGGCTGTTATTCGTGGATCTTTGACAGTCGTTACCGGTAGTCAGAAGCCCGAAAGTTTGACAACCAGTCTTAACAAGGGCTATCGTATTACCCAGTAACTGGGTTGTGGAGGTCAGATAGGCAGTCGCTCCATGTAAAATACTGGTATTCAGCTGCATCCGGTTAGACTGGAAGCCGACCCCAACATAGTTGGGAAAAGGCTAGGCAGATGATGATAAATTACTTTCCAAACATTTTTAAAAGAGTACCTAACGGTGAAGTTTCTTGCTCACTACTAGAAACTACCTTTTGAAAGGAACGACTAGAATCAATTCTATTTTTTTTGTAATTTTTGACGTTCATAAGTAGGTACTCTTTTATGTGCCTATCCTCATCCTTCCTTACATAGTATAAAACAAAGTCGCCAAAATGTCTGTACGCGCATAACTTCCAAATGACTGCACAAACATGGCTAATTATTTTTTTGTTGTGTTCAGTATTTGCCAGGTCAAGGTTCGAGAAAATTTCGAAAAATCTAAAAAAAAAGTTGCATCCGTGCGAAGGTGGGGTGGACCGCTAGTTTGAAATAAATGATAAATGATTTGACTTTGACTTTGAAATCTACTATTGTATAGAATCAAATTCTTCTAACAGATAATAATTGTGCCGCTGAGGAGTTTGCTGGCTCTTCTTTTCTGGCTTTTCATAGCTAAAGCACAAGGAGGTGGTGAAGTGCGATCGTTTTGGGGTCTTATGTAGTTCTGACGTTCGAAAAGCGCTGATTCTCCACCTAATTACCCGACTACGGTGAAGCAAAAAGGAGGGTTATGATTTTGACCGGTATTGTATGTCTGTATGTTAATCTGATCCCTTATAACTTCTAAGCTACTTGTCATAATTTGACAAATGAGGTATCGTTGGAAGCGTCTTGATCGTACACTGGCTATGTGACGTCACATTAAATTGAATATGGCGCCCTCTAGCAGAAATAAAGTCATGACCTAAAAAAAAATTGTTTTAATCATGCCGTGTTGGGTATCAAATGAAAGGGCTTAATTAGCACATTTCAAAAATGTAAATATTACTGAAATAGGCCCCGAAACAATTAAATAAGTTTGAAAACTAAAACCCGAGTACTGAAAAGGATGAAACTTCCCGTGATCGCATGCTACCATAGCTTATAAGTATGTTAGTACAGCGGCATGCGAACACGGAAAGTACTTTCTTCTTTCAGTAGTCGGGTTTTAGTTTTTAAACTTATTTGAATAAGTAAATTGAGTTTTGATGTTGATTCTCTGATATTAGTATTACTATCCACACATCGTCAGCTGATAATATTCCCACTGCTGGGACACAAGTCTGCCCTCTGTGAGAAGTGGGCCGGAAACTACCACGCGGGCCCAGTGCGGGTTATCGGTAATCCGTTACTAGTAAATCCGTAATATAGTCTAGGCGAAAGATATAATAATAATATATCAGTAATATCGTATCTCAGAATCAATTTACGACTACATGTCCATTATTCCCATTTGTTCGACAGAAAAATACTGACGGGGAAATATAGGCATCCCTGTTTATGACGTGCCCATTGCTCACAATAAGAGAACCACATAAATTAGGCTCGAATAAACAGTACACTTATTCCGAACGAGCCTCCCGCGACTTATTACCCTAGTCCTAATAACCCGAGCGAAAATCACCGTTAGCCATACAACTTAAGGGTCAAAATTCTATGAAAAGGGTAGAGAGTAATCCCAATTGACTAATCTGGAAACACTCGGTCCGCCTTTCGCAGATGTCGATTAATCTTGGTATCGGAATTATTCGGGCTGTTGACTGGTTGCTATGACAACGAGCTGGGTCCCGGGTCTGGGTACCCCAGGTTCCTGAACATGAAGGGATTGATTGAAAAAGATGGAAATGCATATACGCCTACAATATAAATATCTGTGTAAATAACTTCGGTGCTCCGAATCGTATGTTTACTTTGTATGATGGGTTTTTGATTTTAAATCACTTCGTTTTACTAGTGTAAGTAACTTGAATATTATTTATTTATTAAAACTTTAACTTTTTTTTTTGTAAAAATAACATTAAGTACCTACAAAGAATAAATCAAGTATCAGTTTGTACCTACTGTTATTTTATAAATTTTGTTAAATAATAATAATGAATATAATTCTTACGTAAAATTGATTCAAAATGCTTTATTTTACAGGCTCTAAGTACATTATCTAAGACATGAAGTTTCTGTGGTAAACAAGGAATATTTACCACACAATTCTCCTTATTACTGAAATCTCGAGCATTCTCTAAAATTTAAATATTCACTTTGAACGAAATTCTATTGCCCCACGAGCGGCTATATACAATTTGAACTTCCCTCTCCGTCCCCGGTCAAAGGGCCCAACCGATCCGAAAACGATACATTACTACCCACATGCAAATTCCATAAAATAACCCTAACAAAAACCATGTCCCTGCGGATATCCGGATATCCGCATAAATCCGCCAATAAAATATCGGGTTGCCGGTTGTTTATACCGGCCGGTTGCCGAGTTATGACCGTGCTGGTTGCTAAGTAACGACCACCAGGCCAAAACGAATAATATTTTATTTGGTAACCGTAATGCACTCAAGAAAATTGAGTCCGTAGTCCGTATGAAATAGGGTATGCCTGAATCAGCGTTTTATTTATTTGTGAAAAATTTTCTCTAGAGGTGCTACGTGCGGTCGCTGTTCTGATGTTACCCTGAATTTGTGATATTACCCTGAATTTGACGTATTACCCCTGAATTTTCATTTGTGCGAAGTGACTAGTTTATTTATGAAGAGTCTTACTTACCTTGCCTTCGCTCTATTTTTCTCGGACGTGGGATAATACTTCAGGGTTACGGACTACCCCCATTTGAGCCAGTCCGCTTTTAGGCTACCGCATCGATTCTACACTCGTGACCAAATTCTTAAGTAAATTCACTGTATGGAAGGAATAATTTTACTGGCCGAACAGTATTCAAATATTGGTCGAGAAATCAAATTGTTTGTTTGTTTTGCAACAATTTTTTTTTTCAAGTTTCCTTCTGAACATGGTTGAGCTCATAATGCAGAGTGAAAAACCATTTGTCGAAAACACTTGAAAATCACATCAATTAAGAGCATTTCACTAATATGTCCCCATGTTAAAAAATGTGCAGTAAGTATCTTTATTTATATCGTATTATAAATTAAGCTCCTTTTCGTGTCTATGTGACCGCGTTGTTCAACTACGCAACGGATTTTGATGCGGTTTTTACCATCCATAAAGGAATTTATTCCGAAAACTTTATGTGTGTAATACATTAATAATTAAACTTACAAATAAAGTCGTAAAATCCGTGCGAAGCACTGACGGGTCGCTGCCGCGCTGTTATGTCAATAAAGGTCAGGCTTTTTCTTTCCTACTTTTCTATTTTCAAAATCCACCTTTGTCATTGACATTCAACGCATCAATCAAAAGGCTCTTTCGGAATGCAATATTCAAAAACGGCAGTCATACAAAACAATTGACGATCCCATTCGGCCCCACTCCCGCGGCTCGTTAATGTCAGTTCATTATCCACTAAACGGTTTTATGTCCGGGGGGGGATACATCCATCCGTGGTACGTGGATGTGGATGTTAGAATTAGAGGATGGTATGGAATTATAATTTTAAAACGACTTTATGAATGGATGAAGAATTAGGTCGATTTGTTAGCTGTGGTTCGTATTTTAAAATTTCAAGTGACGGGTGGTAAACATGGCTAGAGATAGCCTAAGGCAGAAAGATTTGGAAGGAGAAAGAAGAGACCTAATGCCTAGTAGTACACACATCAAAAGTGTATCTAGTCTTCCAGACTGGTTTAATTCCTATGTTTAAGTTAACAACTTATCCCCTATATTTTGTAAAAATTAAGAAAAATTGAAATTTTTGCAAATTGTGGGAAATTAACCTAAGAAAATGAAAATTTCTAAAATTTTTATTGAAAGATAAAAAAAAATCTGTATTTCCACCATTGACACGTATCACACAATCACAGCGATTTGGCATATATAAAATCAGTTCATCAAAATCACTGAGGAATGGCCGCTTACGTTCTTTCTAACAAGTCAAAAAGTTGTTGTGGGGATGCCCGGCATCCGTACTCGGCAGAGCTCTTCTTTGGAGCATATCCCATGCGCGCTTGATCCCTAGATACTTTTCATGTGTGTAGAACACGTTACAGGCTAGCAAAAAAAGTAAATGGGTGACAATGGTGGTCCTTCTTTACGACGCGTTTAAAATTTGTTGTTTTCAGCTCATCACTATCTTCTTCAACAGTACATGATGCATTTTAAACATCAATACACATAGGTATTGTTTAAAAAATATCCACCTTATTTATTACTGTACGAACTATTGGGTGGTTCCCTGTCTCCCCAAGTTCTAAGTTCCCCAAAATAATTTTTCATACGTTCATTGCCAACGTCCCCAAAATATAAAATTAAATTATTTGTAAAGTTCACGCTTGACCAATCCTCGTACTGACGTGTCCAAAAGTGTAAGAATAAAATAAAATCACTACCTAGTTAAAAATAACCTAATTTGTGTTTTAGAGATATATCCAGGGTGTGTTAGGAATGTATCCAGGTTGTTCTAGGGAAAAATGTAGAGAAAGGCTGTGTTGGAGGTGCATAGATACGGCAAGCAATTCTTTATTCCAGGGAAATTGTAAGTAAACGTATCATGTAGACTATTACTCACATTTATATTGTAAAATTAAAAAAGAAAATAATATGCTTCTCGTTATGATAACAGTCACAGCTTGTGTGTTAAGCAAAAACAAGATTTGAGTGCGAATGAGAGGATTCCCACTCATTCGCACTCATTCACACTTCTATTGATGAGCGTCTATTTGGTAATTAAGTACAGAACCACTTTGTTTGTTATCTATCACTTATCAGTATTGCATAATGCTAATAATATTTAATTAAATTAAGCGTAAACTGCTATTAAAAGATCACTTTTTTTACCCCATTGGTTCTCTCAAGTAATAACACATACCATTACAGAATACGTAGGTACGAAAGCATTGATTTGGCGACTGTACCATTCACAATTTCGGTCAAGACAGAGTCGTACAACTTTTAGTTAATGATAAAAGCATTGGGGAACTTGGGCTTTGGGGAGATAGGGTATACCCGTATATATATGTACCCGAACTATTCAATGTCTACGCCACAAATATGTTACGGTACACTTTCGTTCACAAAGTATCTAACCACCTTTTTCTACAAATAACCTTTCCCGACCTCAAACTACTCTTGTAAATCGTTTGTTCGACCTTACCGTCGTCAGTCGTCTCTGAACTGTTGTGTAATTGTTTCATACAATGTCAACTATATTCATTCCAGTAATAGCGTGGTTACATTATCTAGGTTCGTTGTTATTTTCTTCATCGTGTACTTCTGTGAGAACGATTGGAGCAGTGGGAGCTTTAGTTATTGTTTTTAAGTACTTCTTTATGAGCAGTTTGAGGTCTCTTGTATGAACTGTTACTGTTTCTATGAAAACTACATTGTGTTTATGTCTTTTTCGTGTTTGTTGGATAGGTTAGTTTGATATGCCTTACATTCTTCATCGTCAAAAATTTGACTGATCATTTTTGGGTTCCGTACCTCAAAAGGAAAAACCGGAACCCTTTTTTTTTCATAATCACTTTGTTGTCCGTCCGTCCATCTGTATTTTCTTGTCTAAGAGCTGATGTGCCTCATATAGGTACTTGAAAATTGTGGGTTTAAAATATTATTGTTTTTTTTTACCCTTTTTTGTTTTTTCTTCTTGATTGTTCCTACCTAGGTAGGGTCCGTGATACGACTTTAATGGGGACCCCGACATGATCCAGTATACCTCTATGAGGGTGTAAAGTTCACTTATACTCCCTAGAAAAGGAAGGATCTTCCGACCAGACGGGTGTCGTGTCTGGCGGGCAACTACCCGATAATTGATGTCAGGCCGTTGTATACATGCTAGTTGCGCGGTAAACTCTGCTTGCGAGATACAGGATTTTGCGTGACGTCAGTATGACGCGTGGTTCGCATGTGGCGTTGTAGATACCGCTACAGTACAAGAAGTACACCACTGCCTAACCCTTCGGGGATTACAGGCGTGATGCTATGTTATTATTTAACACTAGCAGCGCCCCGCGGTTTCTCCCGCATATACTTGTCGATCCCGTGGGAACATCGGAATAAAAACTATCCTGTCCTTTCCCGGGACTTATAATATTTCTATACCAAATTTCATCTAAATCAGTTCAGCGGTTTAAGCGTGAAGAGGTAACAGACAGACAGACAGACACACTTTCGCAGAAAAATGTCTAACTTTTCTCCACCTGTAGAAAGAAGTTGTTAATATAAATCACTATGGAAAGCTAAACCTTGGTCAGCCATACCTGAACCAAACACTGGTGCAATTAATGGGAGTTGGCATTTACTAGTAAAAGTTAACGCGTCAAATTAATATAAAATTCAATTTTAAACTTGAACAAGAATTCCATAATTAAATATAAAGTTCATTATTATACCTACGAAAATGCTCATTGGAGTCCATAATGGATCTCAAAACTGTTAATGATTGAATTAAGTGCTCAACACTGGATGTAAAATATCGCCCGCGGCAAGTATTGGGAATGAATACAGTTCGCCAATATTGCCTTTAATTTTATCAATAATTTTGGTAATTACTCGAAACTGAATAATCGGAGCGTTATTTCAATATGTATTTAAAGCTCACTTTAGTAATGAGCAGCTCAAAAAGGTTTATAATATCAGAATGCAATAAAATCATTATTTTGCTGAAAATTATTTCCAGAAGCCTTAATTACTATCGTCAAATGGGCCTGAACACAAAAGGAAAATTGCCTTACCTTAAACCTTACCACCAATCTCTTGTGGAAAAGTGTTAGTGGTAGAAATCTAACTTAGAAAGATGTATTAATGATTCTAATGATTATAATTCTCTAAATATGTACCTGTTATTGTCCCGAAACACATTTTGATCAAGATACAACCTGACACTGACCTGCAAATTGCCAAAAACGTAAGAAAATTTTAATTTCGCGGTCTACCACTATTCATTCAACCTTAAGTCACTCGGCTCTAGGCACTAAGCAAGCCACCTGTCAGTGCGTACGTAACTTTAGAGGTTTCGTGATTTTGGCAATTTTCCCTTTGTGTTCTGGCCCATTTGACGATAGTAATTAAGGTTTCTAGAAATAATTTTCAGCAAAATAATGATTTTATTTGAATTCGAATTTGTGATCGTAGTTTTACGCCTACCCCATCTACCAATTAGAAACTATTCAAAATCCACTCTAAAATCAACCATGGCAATAAGATTAATTTGCATATCAAATTAATTCATGACTCGATGTACCGTTACAAAGATGGCGCCTCCGCAGTAATATAAAAGATTTAGTTGCCATAATATTCATACTCCGGGAAGCTCCATTAACCCCTGCTTTATAAGGGTTGCTTCTTAAAAGGGAAATCTTGCGCTTCTCGTAAACTTCTGCAATAACTTTGGAACGGATATTCATGATTATTTATTGGTAATATACGTCAGAAGTTTTGGTGCGTGCTTAACCGTATACATACAATATGTGAGCCAAGTTCCTATAAAATAAAATTTACGATTCAACAAAGCTGTAATTTCTATAATAGAGGAAGCTAATGAAGAAATTAAAAATCATGATCATGACAGGAATGATGATGCTAAAACAGTAAAAGCAGCTAATCCTAAAACCACAGCTTTAGATTCAGGTCCAAAAGAAACAATTAAAACAATAGACTTTTTAAATACTGAAACAATAACAAACAAAGCAGTGACCCTAGCAACGAACGACCAAAATTGCTTTAATAAAACACGAAAATATATTTCCTTTTTCAAGGCGGACGATATTAACGTCAGATACTTCGCAATGTTGAGTATAGTTGAGTTTTTGCGAACGTTTGCAACAAACTGAGCGTCATTTGCTTTTTCTGTTTGCTGAGCAACGTAATATATCGTTTCGCTAGCAACTGTTGGAGAGCGGATAGTACAGTCGGAAAAGCTATTTGGCATGTTGGATTACGCTAGAATAGTGTACACCATATAGGTATGTTACGCTATCCTTTCTAAACCAGTAATAAAGCTGAAGAGTTTGTTTCTTTGTTTGTTTGAACGCGGTAATCTCTGAAACGACTAGTTGGATTTGAACATTTATTTTTGCATATATTAGCCTAATTCTTAACATCAAGCTAGGACCTTAAGGAGACGAGCAATAGGAAATAAAATTAGGAAGAATTCTTGCGACGAAAGATGCGACGGGTGGGTCGGGGAGCAAGAAATTTCACGCGGACGAAGTCATGGGCAGAAGCTAGTTAAGTAATAATTATAAGAACTAACATTTCATCTGTGAGAAACAATAAATGCATTCGTATACAGGTTTATGTCCTTGTAATACTATTACTTTTAAACAATGTTGTGAGAGTGCTGAGTAGTAAATTCTTTACAATACTGTATTTTGACTTTGTATAAATTTTAAGTTATATATATATTTTTTTTAATTTGTGTTAAATTTCTGTACTTGTGACTTTATGGATATTTTTTGTCTGACTAAAATAAATGAATTGAATTGAATTACTCTCTTACACATTCCTGAAAGTGGAAAGTCGATAATTTTAACTTGTATACCAAGTAACTTGTTAAACTGTATCTACTACGGACTGCATAGTGGAGCCGGTAGGAAAACTGCTCCAGTTTTTATTAATTCTGTATGTGCTTAGCTCAGCTGGTTTGTTGGTTGGATGTTAAAGAAGAAATACAGATGGTATTTGTTTACCATAGTGCATAAATATATTTTGTAGGAGATAACTTCAGTGTATATATTGTAGATATATCTTAAAGGTATTCTTCTTTACTGTGATAATTATATGCCTCAAGCATTTGCTTATTGTTGGGTGTAATTGCCTTTCTGATGCGAGATAAGTTTTTTTCCGAATGCAGCTCAATACTAGTATTTTACATGGGGCGACTTCTCATCTGACCTCTAAAACCCAGTTACTGGGTACGATATCCCTTAGTAAGACATCAGCCCTTTGTATGACATGGGAAATATAATCCTTTAAGCTTTTGCTTGCATATGTGTTATGTAATGTAATAGCGTGCAATGATGGGTAAGTAACTTATTTTCTAATGTATATAACTAGTATAGTAGTAAGCACATCCCTTGAGAACGACTTGGCCGACTTTTGTATATTTTTTTGTTTTAAAATGTTTGTGACAATCGGAATTAGGTTGTAATAAAAGGAATTTTTTTGAAAAGTTTCCCGGAATGTGTTCAAAATGGAGAAAACCAAAAAGTGCTTTTTTATGTATTGAGGACAGGACAATGTCTATCGAATCAGCTAGTTTTAAATAATCATCAACCTGTTTAAACAAGTTATCTATACGCTACTACAGTTGGCTGCAAGAAAAAGCAAAAGAATGTTCAACCGAATTGAATTCTTTGCTATTTTCAATTAACATCTGTGTGTCTCTAGAGAGGTTTCTTTCGTTACGAAGGCTTTGTGTCGAGTTGAATACAGTGCTTCCTCTTTGTCTCCGCAGTTTTGTAGAACGAGAGGAGTTTCCTTTTTGTATTGTGTCTCTATTTTAAATAACTCCGTGGTTATTCCCCAAGGATCTCTTTTGGTCCTTTTGAGCAGCGATATACAATGTTTGAAAAAAGGTAAAATTTTATGTTTATTGTTCAGTTTTTTTAAAAATCTGGAAAGTATACTTATAATGTATGATAATGACAAAGAAAAATTTGGGTGTACTATTAGGTACAGCCACATTTAGGTAGTTATTTTGAAGTCCCATGTAATAGGGGACAGTTAATTGTCATCAACCGGGAACGAATCCAGACTACGGGGTTTCTTTGTATTCGAGATGAAAGCTTCAGATTTTATACTTGTCTCCATACAGGTCTTGAAAGTATTCAGATACAAGTAATATCGTAATTTTTATCTTTTTAGCAGTATTTATGACTGACATCAATTAGGCTGACCAGAGGGACCCTAAGGTCTTCGATATCGGAAAGCGTATTATGAAACTCAAATGGAGTTGTGCAGGACACCTGGCAAGGCGCAATGATGGCAGGCAGAGTAGGGCTGTGACAGAGTGGCACCCAAGGACAGGAAGACGAGATGTCAGTAGTCCGGCGGCGAAATGGGCAGACGAACTGGTGTCAAAGCGGCCAAAACCTGGATGAGGCTGGCACAGGAGCGTGGGATTGGCACAAGAAAAGGGAGACCTATGCCCAGCAGTGGGTGATGTTCAGTTCAGTTAATTTATTAATAATTATCAAAATTACATGTCAATAAAATTTACAGGAATAGAGCGTGGAACACAAGTTTATCATACATTATAAAGATTCAAAGAGAGGCCTATACCCATAGGCCTCTCTTCTTGTTCCAATCCGGGGCGTTCTGGAATATTATATGTATATACGTAACAAATTCTGGCATAAATAATTTTAAGAGAAATAAAAAAAGAAATAAGAGGCACCTTGTTGGTTTATCAAGGATATAATTTATCGTTACTGGAAGCCATATTACAATTTCCAATTAAAATCCCGTGTATCCTTTGAGTTTCTTTCGTCGCTGGAGCTTTGAGTCGCAATTATTGCATACTGTAGGTACCTTTGTCTTTAAATTTATCGGAAACGAACGGCTTTCAACTTTACTAGGGAATAACCGATGACTGTGCTACCTTGTCGCTCGTGAATATTGTTTATTTGAACGATAAATGATGTTTCAATAGCCGGTTAATGTTTATCTAAGGAATAATTATTGCGGTTTCACAGCTTTTGTATACCACTGACATACGAGTATTTATTCTTTAAAGATGACAAAATGTTGAAAATTCAACACCAAATGTGAGCTGTGCTGGGGCGGCTGCTGCAGGTGCGGAAAACCTCAAACGGCGCAAATACTCCAATCTCTTTGGAACGTATATATTTGAGACGTTTGGGGTTGAAACTCTAGGGTCATGGGGCCCGAGTGGCCACTTAGTATTTCGAGACATCGCCAAGCGGTTGGTCGACTCTTCACGTTACCAGAGGGCTGGCCTATTTTTTGGCCAAAGAATCAGCATTCCCATACAACGTGGCAATGCTGCCAGTCTTTTGGGCACGTTTCCTGTTGACAGCGATGCGGATGAATTTTTTGATGCCCTTTGAATAATCAAAGGGCATCAAAAAATTCATACGCATCGCTGAAAAAAAAAAAAAATAGAAATAATTCCTCTCCTTTTTATATACTTGTACATATTATTATTATTATTTTAATACTGTTAGCCTTTAAAATTATGTTTCCATACTTAATTAAATAAAGTACACCAAATTATGTCGCGAACTGTGATGTTTGTGTTCCTTGATACGTGGTTCTGTCGCAAATTTATATAGTTGTGTACTTATGTATGTACCTATGGAACGGAACTAACAGTGTCAAACTTGTTTCCTAATTAATCAGGCCTTGGTTACCACCTTGCTATGCTGGGGAGTTTGTTGCGCCAGGTCGTTTTCCCAGCTAAAGCTGTAGTGAAGTGCGGGCGTTTTGGGGGACTGTCTTGTGTAATTATGACGTTCCAAAAGTGCTGATTCTCAGACTAATTTGAATAACTTACTTTTGATTTTGACCATCGTCATCATTCAAGCGACCCTCCCTAGCTCACCGTCCGATCAGGACCAGGCCCGTGCCGGACGGCGCGAACGTATTCCACGCGCGCCTCAAAGAGATGTCAGCATCGAGGAGGGGCCCCATAGGGCCGAAGCCTGCCGGGTCAGCGGGATTGTCCGAAAGGGTTACCGCTGGCCCGGAACATAAAGGGCTAAGGAAGGAACACGGGTGGGTTTTAGTCAGTAAGAGTCTGACACTCCCTTCCGCTCCACCCAGAGCGGGAGGATTTGAAGATTTCCTAACCGAAAAAAAAAAAAAAAAAACGACCCTCCCTTCTAGTTGACTCCCACGACCTTGTCAGCAAAACATCATCTGCCCAGTCCTTTCCTTATGTTGGGGTCGGTTTCTAGTAACCGGATGCAGTTGGATACTAGTATTTTACATGCAGCGACTGCCTATCTAACGTTCACAACCCAGTGGAGACCTGGTGGAGAACTGGGTAATACAATACCCCTTGGTAAGACTCTTTGTCAGACTTTCGGGCTTCTGACGACCCGTAACGACTGTCAAAGATCCACGAATGACAACCGGGATCAGCGGTATGTAAATATGGTTTCCCATATATGAACCGACCGCGTCAAGCGTAGCTTAACCTGATCGATCGACCCGTGCAGCTGTTATTACTTAGCCACGACATTTTTGGTAAACTATGATAGAAAAGTCAAAAATGTATTCGATAGAAGCTACCGAAAAGACTAGATATGTCAATCAAAGTCGTTGTAGACATAAAAACCGCATTGAAAGTAATTGGCAAGTGTCTCTGCTTACCCTGCCTTTGCTTTCGCTGAGAAACAAGAAATTTCAGCCAGCTATTCATCTATCATAATCAGCCTATAATTGTTTCCACTGCTGGGACACAGGCCTCCTCTCAATGAGAGGGATGGGCCGTAATCCAACACGCGGGCCCAGTGCGAGTTGGTGGATGTCACATGTCTTCGAATTTTTGGTTCTAGGACATGCCGGTTTCACGATGTTTTCCTTCACCGTTTTGAGAGCAGTGGTGAAGAAATAATTAACACAAAGTAAAGCGCCTTTCTGGATTCGAACCTACGACCTACAACTCGTAAGTCGTGTCCGTGACCACTGGGCCACCACTGCTCTCATATTCATATTCTCATATTCATCTATAAGACCTTAAAATTACAAGAAATTGACTCAAAAACAGCTTCAAAGAAACAGACTACACTACAGACTCATTTTAATCCGAAATAAAGGACAGTATATTAAGATTTCAAGTGAAGTCCGAGATTTACAAGTTTCGTTCTAAGTGAAAATCTTTTCAGATAATATCTAGCTTTATGAGGGACTGGCAAAGATAAAGTGGAAAATATATTAAAGTACTTTCTAGATGGATTAAGGTTTTGTACTGCCAAGTTACCAAAATGGATTTATTTTTATAGTTGTAAGTAATGTAATGGCTTTGGTATTGCGAGAGACGTTCATAAAGAACCACCACCAACCAACCACCTGCCATCCAATCTCTTCACCACCCTTGGTTGACTGGTAGAGAATGCCTAAGGCATTAAGTCCGCCTTTGTACCTTTTTTGTGCGAAAAGTTTAAATAAATAAATAAATAAATAAATCTACTTAGATAGGTACTAATCTGATAATGAACCCACATATTTCTTGTGAATTTTACTTTTATTGTTGGTGTACGGTTTACGACCTAAAAATATAGCTAAATTCTATTCAAACATAGGTTTCATATTAATATTATTTCAAGTTAAACAAATATCAACTTTATTTTATTTGTAATTAAGTTGATATCAGAGTGCACTATTGAAAAAGTTATAAAAATATTTGAAGTTGTAGCGCAAACTGACCTTTATTGTAGGATTAAAAGTTATTTTTCCATGAACTCATTTTTGTTTACATTTTTGGCAAATAAATCGTGAATGCTGATAAATAGAATTTTCCAATAGATTAAAAAATACAATAGTAACAGGGTTTTGTGGCGCAACTTGAGCGAGGTCTAGCAGTAGGTTGCGGTAGGCTGAGATGATTGATTGACACCCTGTATATAGGAGCAGTGTTGGTTCAATTCGCACACGAAGGGTTCCGTACCACAAGGCAAAAACGTCGAAAAAAACACGTTAGTAGTATGGGAGCCCCCTTTAAAAATGTATTTTATTCTATTTTTGAAAGTAACGTTTGTTTTTCCCAAAGGGGTAGACAGAGCTTAGCAGTGGGATGTTGTGGAACGCGCGCAGAAGTGAAATCAACTGTCTATCCCAGTGCACTGCCGGGCATTGACCTCTCCCAAGTTGCGCCACACAGGGGTTCCTGTTAGTATTGTTATTTTTTTAGTCGATTGGAAAGATCTTCTAGCTTTTTTAGGTCGTAAACCTTAAACCTACAATAAAAGCAAAATGCGTCCAGTCTGACCCAGCCACATTCTTAAGGCTCCTGGTTACTAAAGATTAATTCCTAATGGAAAACCATAACCACTCTACCCAACCCGGTTATCAAACCCAGGATCTTAAACACAGTAGCAACGCGCTAGCAACCACTGAACCAACGAGGCAGTCACGTAAAGGACGTTACCCTTACAATAATATTTCTGCTGTAGCGTGTTGTCTACAAACAAAACCTTACATGCACGAATACCCACACCCGGAAAACTAACTGTTGGGTTTACAAACATTTGTTCGACGATGGAATCCAAATTGAGTGCAACTCGAGGCTCGCCAGTCCAGTGCTTGTACCACTTTCTGCCCAGGTTGCGTCAAACGTAAATTTTGTGGTAGTGGTGATTGGTATGACTGACCACTCGTGGGGCCTGATTAAAAGGAATAGTACCTGTGTATCTATAGCTAAGCGGCATTTCTGTGTGCCGGTTTGGGTAAGTAAAAGGTAAGGATATAATTAAAAACACACCACACTACATCACACCACACCACACATCGCACCACATCACATCAGATCTCATCAAACCACACTATATCTTACACGCACAACACTTTTCTTATCACATGATACATACTCAAAATGTGAGTATATTGATAAAGATATTTAATTGTAACACTACATCTAAGATATGGAAGAGCGGAGTCTCCTAACACAGGCATTGTTTGCCTAAATGGAGGCTCCAAACACAATTCATTGTACATGTGGCTTTTTGTGCAAAAAAAAAGTAAAAAAAATACATGCAGAAGATGGCTGGCCCGTGGGTCACTCTACGCCCCCCAATTGCGGAGCGCCCCACTGGTTGGGAACCCATCATCTAGAGTGTCAAAAGCACGAATTACTTACGTTGTACCTACAGTCAGGAACAAAATCCGATTAACACTTCAGTTTTTTGTAATCTCAGTTATTGAGCAAAATAATAACACTTCAGTTTTTTTAATCTCAGTTATTGAGCAAAATAATGGGACCCCGGATGTCAGAAGCCTAAAAAATACTGCGATACCTCGCGGTCTCTACCTCGATGTCACCTCCCTCCATGTAAAACAAATGCATGCTAATAGACACGCACACACATGCCAGGCATCGAGGTAAACCTCCAAGCAGCCCGAGATCGCGAGCGTATCACAATGAGGTATAGTGCCACAAACTTATCTGGCCGCAAACGCTGACCGGTGGCAAAAAGAGGAACTAACGACGCCATTTAGAAATGTCAATCTGCCTGCCATTAAAATACGAAAATTCAATGCGCTAACAGCGACTCCCTCACCGGGCCAGATAAGTTTGTGGGACTGTATCCTTCGGCATGTGCGTGTGTGTCATTAGCATGAATTTGTTTTACGTGGAGCTGACATCGAGGTAGCAAGCTAAACCGCGACCGTGAGGCATCTTCGACATGTAATTACCCTAAGGGCGTGGATGCCTGTGTTAACAGGCACATGATACATTTCTGTTGTATCTCTGGAATGCCTCTCGTTTTGCAGATGTCAATAGGTGGCAGTGCAACAACCTCTGACCACCGCGTCAGCTTGTTCGAAAACCGTTTTCATAATTAACCTCTCACACGTTTCGGCATATAGGCGGGTATATGCCGAAACACCCCACGCGTCGGAGTAGTTGAATGGACGCAGTCATTGTTTTTTTGACAATGACAATAGTTGTGTACAGTTGTTGTACACTGAATAAAATAATTTATTACTACACCACATTAAAGCGATTTCATTAAAACTTACTGACTTTATACAGTAAGAAGAAATGTTTGTAAAACAATAAAATACAAAACAGTGACGTTTAATGATTGAACGTACCATTTACTGCAAAACACGTTAAAGTTAAAACGTTAAAGTTTACTGTCATGACGGTAACATTTTGCCTGAAGCTTTAACTGTTTTCGGATCAGTAAAAAATACTGTTTTTAACGTTAGGCTCATATGGAACTGTTTGAAGCAGTTCAGATCAATGTTTTTGTTTATTTCTTTTAGTTTCCCTGCGTGATCGAATCAGGAATGTGGAGATCCGCAGGAGAACCAAGGTAACCGACATAGCCCAAAGAATTTCCAAACTTAAGTGGCAGTGGGCAGGGCACTTTGCTCGCAGAGCAGATGGCCGATGGGGCCGAAAGGTTCTGGAGTGGCGACCGCGAAGGCCTCTCACAAGGTGGTCCGACGACCGTGTGAAGGCCGCAGGAACCCGTTGAATGCGAGAAGCACAGAACCGGTCGAAGAGGAGGTGCTTGGGGGAGGCCGATGTCCAGCAGTGGACGTCTTTCGGCTGAAATGATGATGATGATGATTTCTTTCAGTGTACTGTTGAAGTTTCGAGCACTTTCTCTTATGTACAGTTCGCTTCACAAATAAGGTCCCCCCCTTGGTATTGACATCAAACCTATTTAAGTTTTTCGTAATGTAACGTAAGTGGCGTGTTGGTCTAATGGTTAACACTGCGGCTTGGCGATGCGGTGGTCACGAGTTCAAATCCGCGGATGAGAAGATTTCTTTTTCCTTTATTTTATTTATTTATTTATTTACCCTTTTTTTTAGTTTCTTTATTAGGTGATTTTCGTTAATTATTATTTAAGAAATCAAATGGAGGTTTGTAATAAAAGCTAGGCATTTTGATAAACAATATTCATTTATTTTTCTAATTACATTTCTAGGACTTCATGGAATCCACTTCCAGGTTGAGTATACAGTTTTCTATCTGTGTTAAATTGGGGTTATTTACTTAGAATATTAACTAAACACAAAATAGATACCCTGGATGAGGTTTAGAACGTTTAACATTAGATAAAGGTTCGTTTATATATATATTTATAGAAACATAACGACAATAATATTTATTTATTTAAAGTTGTGAAAACAGTTTTTTTTTTATACTTACTTATCGGAAAAAAACCTTTAAAAAAAAAGAAATTTTGTCTTTGTGTCTGTGAATTACAGAGGAAGAATCAACATGCTAAACTATAATAGTATAGCAATATACATCTTTCTCTTTTATCACATTTTCTAATAACCCTTATTTAACACAACATTAGAAAAATATGTGAGGTCAAATGGTGCATCGTTATTAATACATTACAAGACTACTTGTAAACCAGATTATCTGGATTGATAATAATTATAAAGGTTGTTTGTTTTTGATTAACTACGAGATAATGATCCCACAAATTTTGGGAATTATTAACACTTGCTCATATATTATGTTCCAACGCAATTTTATCAGATACGTTACACAATCAATCTGCCGAGTAAATTGCCTTATAATAACGGAGAGGATGTCACAGTCTATCACTTCTTGAAGTTTTGAAGGGTGCCACTAAATGAACTTTCACAATATTACGTTGTCGCTCCATTTGTATTTTCTCTGGCCTTGGCGATCACATTTCACATCACCCGTCGCTTGATACCTTTGTATCCATCTACGAACTGTTTTTCTCTGCAATGAAAATAATAATATTAGAAATACATAAAAACATCCAACTAGTAAGTAATAATGCAACATTATTGCAACAATAAATAGGTAATATGTGGAAGTATAACATAAATCTTACCGTTATGCCCATAACTCGTGCTATTTTCTTTATGCTTTGTTCCTGTTCCCAGATAACAACAATTTTAGCCTTCAAAAAAGTTGTTTATCAAACCATACCATCGGTTAATGAAATGAAATGAAATGAAATGATGATGAAATGATTTTATTTTTTGTAAGTAGGTTTGTACAAACACTTTTACACGTCAGTCATGTTTTTTATAACTAGATGAAGTCGGCGTTTCCTATCTGACTACTCTGAGAAGAAAGGCCGAAACAAACTCAGAGGTCACAGTCTCTTTTAAAGTCCAGACATAATCTTGGTCAGGTTATATGAAGACCATGTAGATCGATGTCTGAGGTGGTCTTTTGAGGAAAGAACCACACAGATTGAGAGGACCTGTCCAGTCAGTGCACGCATTTGTCAAAAATCGTGCAGCTCAACTCAAGACTTAAGGAGCTCAACGATTCGACGAACAATACCAAAGAAAGGACATTTGGGTAGGCCACATAAATTACTCAAACTGCCAGACCATGAGAAAAAAAAAACAGAACAGAGAGAATATTAAAAAAATATATATATAAGTATGTAAAATGACCCACATCGTCTTCACATTCACAATGAAAAAATAATATAATACTTTACAAAGTAAGCAAATGTCATTGTTAAAAAAAAAAAATATTCATCAATGTCAATGTGTATATAAAAAAGAAAAAAATCATTCAAAATGCAGAAATTGGAAGCAGCTCAATCCCAAGCCTTTTTGTCCTCAATATAATCTTTAACGGTATAAAAGGCTTTCTGGCACAACTTACGTTTAATGAAAGATTTGAATTTATTAAGGCTTAGATCTTGAACGTGGCTTGGTAGTTTATTGTAAAAGCGTATACATTGGCATCTGAACGAGCCACCTATTTTCTTGAGCCTGGTTGTAGGTACAACATATTTGTGTTTGTTTCTAGTATTTATATTATGGATATCACTGTATTTTTTAAACAATTTTATATTTTTATGGGCATATAAAAGATTTTCATAAATGTACTGAGAAGGCACAGTCATTACATTAATCTCTTTGAATTTGTCTCTGAGAGAGTGTCTCGGACTTAATTTATAAATTGATCGAACAGCTCGCTTCTGCAAAACAAAGATAGTCTGAATATCGGCGGCATTTCCCCACAATAGAATACCGTACGACATTACACTATGAAAATAGCTAAAGTACACTAAACGGGCAGTCTCTATATCAGTTAAATTTCGAATTTTTCTAACAGCGTATGCTGCAGAACTTAGCTTTTTTGACAATTTATCTATATGTGGACCCCACTGAAGCTTAGCATCCAAAGTTATGCCCAAGAATACTGTGTTGTCTTCAGGATTCAATTCCTCGCCCTTTATCAACACATTAGTTTTCACCTGCCTTACGTGGGGTAGCGTAAACTTAATGCATTTGGTTTTCTTCTCGTTTAGAAGCAAATTATTAACATTGAACCAGTGGACTACTTTCGAGATCGCGCTATTTACATCGTCAGTAACCAACTGCTGACGTTTAAGTTTAAACAAAAGAGAAGTGTCATCTGCAAACAACACTATATCATGATGATCCTTTATGAGGTACGGCAAGTCATTAATATAAATGAGAAACAAGAAAGGACCAAGAATTGAGCCCTGTGGGACTCCCATTGTTACTATAGATCCGGGTGATCTTTTTCCATTAACGTCAACGCTCTGAATCCTTTTACTCAAGTATGAAATAAGAAGATCCAGAGCAGTGTTTCGGATCCCGTAGTGGCGGAGTTTCCTGATTAACGTTTCGTGAAGAACGCAATCGAATGCCTTGGACAAATCACAAAAGATGCCCAAGGCATCGCATTTATCTTCCCATGCATTATAAATATGTCCTAATAGTTCAACGCCGGCATCAGTAGTTGAACGACCCCTTGTAAAACCAAACTGTTTGCTATGTAATAATTTATGTTTATTAAAAAATCTTTGCATTTGGTCTAAAATTAATTTCTCAAAAATTTTACTAAAGGTAGGTAGTACAGAAATAGGTCTATAATTTGTGGGGTCTGATGTACTACCTGATTTAAACAAAGGTATTATTTTACTATTTTTCATAAGGTCAGGAAACTCCCCATTGTCAATACAACAATTAAAGATAATAGCTAGAGTAGGCGCTACAATGTCAATAATAGACTTGGCTACTTCTACAGAATTACCCCACAGATCTGCAGTCTTTTTTACATTTAAAGTGTGAAAGGTTTTAATTATATCTCTACAGGTAATATATTCAAAATGAAATTCTGAATCGCAACCATTAACATTTTCTTTAAGCAAAGACTCAGCAACAGAAGGTGATGAGTTTAGTGATTTAGTAGTTGAAACGGGAATATCTGAAAAGAAATTTTCAAATGCCTCGGCGACTTGTGTGTCTGATTTTATTATGTTGTCATTAATAGACAGGCTGTAGTCAGTATTTCGGTTACTAGATCTTCCCGTTTAACTATTAATAATATTCCAAGTCGTTTTAATTACATTACTGCTGTTTTTAATCTTTGAACTCAAATAACGTGACTTGGCCATATAACAAACTTTTTTAAATAATTTTGAATAATTTCTAACATACAAATTAAATTCATCAGTGTTAATATAAGTCCTTTCATTGTACAGTTCATAAAGCCGTGTTCTACTTTTATGAATACCAATGGTAGCCCAATCACTGAACGATGCATTACTATTAACCGAAATAGTCTTGGGAATAAAGGTAGAATCAAATTGTTTACAGTATACATTAAAAAAATTATCATAAAGATGATGAGGATCAGCATGAATAGACAAAACTGGTAATTTATCAATGAGTTTAACTTTAAAAGCCTCCAAGCGACTTGCAGTTTTGGGGTTAACAGTGATATCCTTTTTAGCCACTTTTTTGTTTTGATTTTGAATAGTAATCCTTTGCCCGCAATGATCAGAATCTAGTAAAGTTATAATTTCTTTGTGGCTTGGTATAATATCTGTATATATATTATCTAGGCATAGAATCAACTGTCAAAAACTTAATAAATTTGATAATATTACGACGAAGATAATTACACACAAGTGAATCGGCACGAAAACGAAACCATTTAAAAAATAATTATACCCTCAATCACAGTTTACTAAATAAAGCGAAGAAGTATTCTAAATTCAACCTTAACTCGCAGTTCATACAGCAGTTAAGTTTCTGAAGTAAAATGACGGTAGTGCAACAATCGGAATCAACACATTATATTCAACCAAACAAGAAATCTATGCTAATTTCAACCTTATCTTTTAGTTAATTGAGGAGTTAATGCGTATTGCATTTTGTAAAACTAAGGTATTAAATATAAAACGAAAGTTGAAATTTAAACCTTATTATCTAGAAGATTAGACCGTTAATAACCTTGTTCGTTATAAGGAGTAATACTATTCCAATTTTCGTTGAGGTTGACAACTGAGCCAATAGCCTAGTAGTATAAGACACGGTCTCGATGATCGGCTGGCGCCTGGTGATGCGGGTTCGTATCTTAATCGCACGCAAAGTGTCTTTTTGTAAGTTATTCTTGGTATACGGTTCGGCCAGAAGGAAGCTGAAAAAATACCTTAAAGAATTATTAAAAACTTGAATGAAACTTGCAAATAATATCTGAGGCGGACCGTTGGATGCGCTCGGGCAGAGATTGGTGCGGCGGCGGGGGAGGGAGCTGCTCAAGGCTCACGTGACGCGCCAGCGCCGCCGCGCCGCCGCCCGCCCGCCGCGTCGCTCGAGCGACGAGCGACGGCGGGCCCGAGCGTGCTCGGGCGATAGTCTTTAAGTCTTGGGGGGGTTCCATTTCTCTGACGCTGACTGTACACTTAGTGTACACTTGACGCTTGATGGGTTAAGAACCTAAACCTTTATACATGTACAAGATAAATTCTCCTCTTCGAACACATAACAAGGAGAGGATATAATAAAAATAAAAAGCATACAGTCGGAGTTAACTTAGCAGTCAGAATAAGTTGTTAGCTGGAAACTCCGCGAGTCTACGACACGCCACAGAGCGTTCAATCTCGCCGGGAACCGCGAAAATGTTAACAAGGTTTTACAGTTGCTTGCTTCTTTTGTTTTTGAAGGAACGACGTGCAATGATCGAATAAGTTAAATGATACCAAGTTAGCTCTTTCGTTTCATCAATCATCACGTAAGGCAGGCATTCATTTCATTTTGTGCAAATTATTTTATCATCACCGTACTACAAACACGGTTACGTATTATAATAACTAAAGTTATTTTAACTGTTTTCGAGATAACTATGGTCAAAAGACCTACTGTTTAAAATACCTAGATATCGTTTCACCGATTTTTGTAATAACTAATGAACGAATTCACCTACGGTTTATTCAGCTACAATTTAAAAACCTAGTTGATTGAACTAACGGTCGATTCACCTACTGTTGTTTTTTTTTAACAAAAACCTGATTTTTGTCTGTTTTTGTGCTTTTGAACCAGAAGAAGACGGTTGACTTCAGGGGCACCCCGAGGTTCGGTTTGGTTAGGTTCCTTTAAACCCTGCAGACGGAAATAGGATCCGCGCGCAACGGGGCTCCGTCGACCTGACGTCGTTAGAAATGAAACGAGCGCAGTTTTAATAAGCTGTAGGAGTCGTCCATTAGGTATTTCATACATAGTTTAAATGTCCAATATCTTAAAAAACCATTAGATTAACCGTTCGTTAGGGCAATTAATTTTAGTTTAATCAAAATTAAGTGAGTAACCATCACCACTGCTCTCAAAACGGTGAAGGAAAACATCGTGAGGAAACCGGCATGTCCTAGAACCAAAAATTCGAAGACATGTGACATCTGCCAATCCGCACTGGGCCCGCGTGGTGGATTACGGCCCACTCCCTCTCACCGAGAGGAGGCCTGTGTCCCAGCAGTGAGAACATTATAGGCTGATTATGGAAGTGAGTAAACCAGTAGTTCAGTCGATCAATATGCAATGTGAATCAACCGTAGTTATATCGAAAATAGTTAGAATAACTGTAGTTATTATAATACGTAACCACAAACACAAGCATAATCAAACTATAATGTCTCCTCTACTGGGACACAGTCTTGATGGGAGCGAGTGGGCCATAATCCACCACGCGGGCCCAGTGCGTGCATGTCACATGTCTTCGAATTTTTGGTTCTAGAACGAGACTAGAGATTCCTCACCATGTTTTCCTTCACCGTTTTGAGAGCAGCGGTGATGAAATAATTTACACAAAGTAATGTGCCTGCTTGGGTTCGAACCCACGACCTACAAATCGTAGTCGTGGCCGTTACCACTGGGCCTTGTGGGTTCACCACTGCTGTTAATAACGATAATTATGAGATATCAAAGTCAAAGTCAAATCATTTATTTCAACAGGCACATTAAAGGCACTTTTGAACGTCAAAAAAAAACTAAATAGAAATGATTCTAGTCGCCCATTCCACAAGGTAGTTTTCGTATGGAGAAAAATGGGCAAGAAACTCCACCGTTAGTACTATCGACTTTAATAATAATAATATATATTTTAAGAAATATTTAAAAATGTAATTAGATGTGTAAATAGACAAATAAACGAAAATAATAATAAATTCTTTATTACAAGTAACTATGAGACTCATACAGTGTTAGTAACAATAAAATAAACTTACAACTATGTTAGTGATACAATTACAACAACAATTACACAAACACACCAAAACAATCATTGCTTCCGCACTCCAACTGAGATACTGGAGCAACTTATATACCAGCACCATAATTTCGTAAAACACTTTCAATCACAATCTAAATCATTTTGAAGGACATTGCTAGTCCATTGCTACATTAATTCGAAAAAAAATCTGCTCAACACCGTAAATAACGCAATGAATGTTGTTGAACTGTCAAAATTAAAGCCATTGCTACTGTTAGTGTGTTACGCAATTACCCCGGTGTTTATTTTCAATGTCCCTAACAGTGTTTTCGTACAAAGTAGAATAAAGTAGCTTCCATATCATAACACTTTCTGACGTCCCAACACGCACGTACAGACGCCAAGCACATCAAGCTACTACATACAATCTATCAATTTTTTAATAGATTTTAAATTTTATCGCCAAAGCATAAGGTTCAAAGTTGATTGGGAAAATTTGACAGTTTTGGGTAGCTTGATGTGCTGGCGTCTGTACAAATTCAATTACCAACTCCCAAAAGCCTTTACTGAAGAATAAACTCCATCGTAATTTTCCTAATTCAATTCTTTTTCAAAATAAATGCAACATATACACTCCCATTTATTTTCCACCTAAGCAAATTAAAATTACGAAGAAACTTCTCCAAGCTGAACGGCTAAGCAATCCTTTTCGTTCGCACTCAAGTACCGAATGCCGCATCCAGACAAAATAGGGGTAATCAACTTTATGACATCCATGTATCTTCGAACTGCACAAATTGCGTTCTTACAACATATAAAAGTTGTTCTCAGCAATCAGCTGATTAAAGTCAACGTTCCAACCAAAATTGCACTCTAACGTCGAGAAAACAAAGTCTAGGTTTCTTTGGGGAGTTGGAACCCACATAATGTGGAGACGGCTTTAGTGTCTACCATGAATTTAGTAGTAAAGGAAATTAGATAAACTGGCTATTTCGTTAGTCTTAATTTTGTTACGAGTATTGAAGTTAGAGTACAGTAATATTTCTAAATAGATCGGCGCTTGGAGAGTTTTGTTCTTACTTACTTATTACTTATTCGTAACTTAGTTAAAGAATTGGAAATAACTTGAATGTCACAGGAGCTTGGATTAGTTCGAACTAAGTTTAACTATGTTGAAGGTATTTGTAATTGATTTAGTTTTTTACTTTGGCGAATGGACCTTTTCTTGATAGTCTTGCAAGGCACATTACAGTTTATGACCCTAACAAAGTAAGTAAAAGTAAAGTAAAGTAAAAGTTTTTAAGTGCTATACACAGCTTGAGTTTTTCACAGGATTTGGTTTTAGAAACCAACAACTACATAGGTTCTATAGGTAGGTAGCGACATTTTTTTTTTTATTTATTCTCGTCGTGACAAAAGTACCTAAACTATTGATGATTAAATGGACATAGATCTTTCTAATTAATTAAAATACAATTATTGGAACAAAATTCTGACTGGCTTTCGATACTAAATACTCTACCTACACTTTCAGCGCAAGTAAACTTTATCGTTACTTATATTATACCTATTTTGATTTCCATTATGTTAATGAATAAAAGGACAAAAACATACTTGAATCATTCATGTAAGTTTTATTTCCGATTCCAACAAAACCAGTAAACAATAAGGCTCTTTGTGTAAATATTTTTTAATAGCTGCGCCCCGCGGTTTCACCCGCATAAGTTTCGATCCCGTGGGAGTATCGGGATAAAAAGTAGCCTATACCTATGTTAATCCAGGGTGTCAGCTACCTCCGTACAAAATTTTATCAAAATTGGTCCAGCCATTTGAGCGTACAGAAGTAACAAACATATAAACACACCCTCACACACACACGCACTCACCCCCACACCCCCTCACAAACTTTCGCCTTTATAATATTAGTGTGATTCCTTTATTTTTTAAAGAAACTCAAAGAAACTCAAACCTTTATTTTATATAGCTCTCAAAACGGTGAAAGAAAACGTGAGGAAACCGGCATGTCTTAGAACCAAAAATTAGACGATGTGTGACATCCACTATCCCGCGTGATGGATTACGGCCCACTCCCTCTCGCAGAGAGCAGGCCTGTGTCCCAGCAGTGGGCACGTTATAAGCTGATTATCTAACATAATCAGCCTATTATACTAATTTGATTATGCTAATTCCTTTCTAAATACTCCAAACAGATTTGTTCGAAGCCCGACTGTCTATTAAAACTAAAGATAGTTTATTTTTCAATTATTCATTTTTCTAAGAAAAATCATAAGGATTGTCTCGTTAGTAATAAAATCATAACACCTATATTTATAATCACTGCTACAATCCATACTAATATTATAAATTCGAAAGTAACACTGTCTGTCTGTCTGTAAGTATGTTACCTTTTCACGCCTAAACCACTGAACGGATTTCGATAAAATTTGGCAGAGAGATAGATTGCATCCCGGGGAAGGACATAGGATAGTTTTTATCGACATACCTCGCGGGCGAAGCCGCTGGCGGAAGCTAGTAATAAACATATATCTCGCTGAAAATCAGAACCGTATATGTGACATTTTTAACTCTTAAAATTTTCAATAAACTTCAATCTCTGCAAGCTCATTTCAGATTACCATCACGTTCATATAGAATAAAGACATCCATTCAGAAAATCCCATCAAAAATATTGAGATATCTAAAATTCAGATATCCGAGTATCCGAAAATCACTTGAAACAAATCTCTATGTAATAACCGCGCAGACGATAAATTGTTGGAAAGCTGCGCTTATCAGATTTAAATATCCGCAGACCGCACGGAGTGCTGCAGTCTCTTTTCATATTACCGGCCGGGGCTGATATAATTAGATGAATGTACTGTTTTAGGTGGCCCAAGTTATGAGAGGAAAAGATTTTAGTGTTCATTTAATTAATGAATTTTTTAATTGTAGATATTATAATACAGGCGTCGCAGTAGCGGCGGGACCAGCCAAAAAAAGTCAACAAGCAATGGTCCACAATTCTTGGGGAAGGCCTGTGCCCAACAGTGGGATGACGCAAGCTGGCTGTAACCAGTTGTCCAAGAAGAATTCACAAAAAATAGTATAATTGTTTGTTATCATAAAGAGAGGTATTGATTTGAAAATAAGGAATACTCAACTTATTTTTTTGATACTAGTCATTACCGTAAGTGTGTCACTGTGGATAATTAAGGGCTAAGCTAAAATTGTATTATGTTTATTTTATTTAATACTAGCCGTTGCCCGCGACCTCATCTGCAATCCAGGATGGAAATATTTATACATGTCCTTCTCCAGGTCATGGTCTACTCATGTGCAAAATTTTATCCAAATCCGTTCAGATGTTTTATCGTGAAAGCGTAACAAACATACTTATTTTCGCATTTATAATATTAATTATGATTGTAATCACAATCTTACTATACCGCTACCTTTCTTAGTTCATACTAGAACCCAAACGGGGCATTCTCTTAACAAATTCAATTCCTCGAGTATTCGTTAGCGAGTCTGCAAGGATTATTATCAATGGACCGCTGATAAATACATCAGCGGTGCAATTTGTATTGACTAGACTGGCATACTGGGGAATTGCGCTAACCCGTGAAAGGTCTGCGGTTTCCGTCTGGACTGGACTGGTATATTTATACGCTTTTTTTTTTCTTGTGTGTTTGTTGACTTAACAGATTGGGAATGAGATAAAATGTTTATAAAAACAACACAGTCCCGTGGAAACAGGTGTGGGTTAATTCTCTACACGAGTATTCATGAAGGCTTTTTATTATTATTATTTGCTGAATTCCAAAAATGCTTTGTGTATTTTATATACAGTTCTGATAGATGTGTTGTTTTCGTTTTGATATTTTTTTTTACCTCTTTCTTTTTCAAACGTGCCTAAATTATTTAACCTACGTATCGATTAAAAGGTTTTTCGTTGACCTCATTTGATATTTTCGTTTCTTATCTTACGGAACCTAGTGTAGTGTAGTCAAAACCATCAAAGATAAACGTTTCAATCACTATCGATTGAGGGGACATAATAGTCCTTTGAATTTGAATAGAGCAGTTCATGGTATAAACCTCTGCGGCCTGAATCAATGTGTCTATTCACGGTATTTCCACCTTTAGTTACTGAATTGATTATATAGCTGGTTATTTATAGTCACTAGCTATGAAATAAGCCTATACTAGTAGTACCTAGTATAGGTTTATATAGCAGCTAGTAAGCTGCTATATACAATATATATACTAGCAACTAGCCCCTGCTACTCACGGTTTTACGACTAGACAAAACATCGAGATTTCTTCAATAAATGTACAGTTTAATAACCTTCTGGAATAAATTCTATAAATCATGGTAAAAACCACATCAAATTCCGTTGCATAGTTTAGATGAACAATACGGACACACGGACAGACACGAAAAGCGATTTTAATTTATAATATGAGCACTGGTGGCCCAGTGGTAACGGCCGCGACTTACGAGTTGTAGGTCGTAGGTTCGAACCCAGACAGGCGCTTACGTTGTGTAAATTATTTCATCACCACTGCTCTCAAAACGGTGAAGGAAAACATCGTGAGGAAACCTGCATGTTCTAGAACCAAAAATTCGAAGACATGTAACATCTGCCAACCCGCACTGGGCCCGCGTGGTGTATTACGGCCCAATCCCTCTCACCGAGAGGAGGCCTGTGTCCCAGCAGTGGGAACATAATAGGCTGATTATATACATGTACGTATAGAAAGAGCGAGAGGAGGCTTCTGTCCCAGCAGTGGGAGCATTATAGGCTGATTATGATTATAATAGAAAGAGATATATAGGTTCAACACCTAAATAAAGCACGGTATTCTATAAACACTCTTTTATCAACACAAAACGCGAATATAAGATTAAGTTTCATATCAGTAGTATGCTCCTATCATAACCGTTAAAATTCTCAGCTAACCGTATCATCATAAATAAAGCCCGCAACAAAATCAACTTACGTCGAAACGCATTTTCATACTAAACACTATATGGTACTCCATCTATCTCCACTGAGCATCTGGGACCCAAGTTATAATCGGAAAAAAGTACCGCTATGCCATGAAACGAGCAAGTTGCGAAGTAACCCAAGTTTTCACGACACTCTACTGGGCGAGGGACTTTTAGTTGGTTTTTATGAAGTTTTCAACGGGACCCCGTTTTATTTTCCACTCGGATCTTTTTCAACTAAATTTTTTCTTAGATATTTGACGTTCTCTGTTGAAGGTTGATGGGGACTTTGAATGTTTCGGTTGAGTTAAGGTACTACATCGATTTACCTATTCTGTTGTAAACGCGTCTTTAAGATGTTTTTATTCCACAAAAGAAAACAATCTACTTTATTGGCACTCTTAAAGCATTCACAAGAAAATTATGTATGTCTGTTCAAAGGCGAACTTCTACGTTTTTTTTTTAATTAATAATTTTTAACTGTTTTGAAATGTGCATTATTTAAAAGTATCATCTGGTTGCCAGTATTTTTAAATGTCTATTCACCTGCCGTTTTCTACCAAAATATCCGACACATACGACAGATATCCGAAAAGTGTTACAAAATTCTTGTAACAAAATGCATCTTAAAACTTCATGTAGACTGCATATTCACTACATACTTATAGTTTTATTGTCGCCCGGGGACCTAAGTTTCGGATAAAAGAAAGTCTGCCGTCTAAGTTTAGTAATCACGTACTATGTAGTTGTGCTTAGAATGTCTTGTACCGAGTTCTACTTTACAGCAATGGATTTTTCTTTCGTTAAACTCGGGTTTCCTTAGAAAGCGGTGCCGTCATAATTATAACGGGCAGAATGACGGTCGCCCTTATAATGAAGAGCGTTTTTTGTCGCCGCAAAGCCAAATAACTGTGCCGTCTTTTTTATGATGGCGACTTTGCGGTTACCGCTGTCTGAGGAAAGCTGCATTAGCTTATAATTTTTTTACAATTGTAGTTATTCTAGGTTTTATGAAGACCACGGCCGCTTTGACGAAACCTATACAGCTTGATTTTTTTTTACCGGTTCCAAATTTTTACAGGGTGGTCCTACCCATGAATATGATCAACTTTCACTATGGGACCAACTCTGAAATCACGAAAAAAAACAAGCTGTTTCATACATTTTGGTCAAGTAGGTATTGAACTTGTGTATGAAACAGCAGATTTTTTTATTAATGAGAAACCTCCTCCTTTTTTGAAGTCGGTTAAAAAAATATAAAATATTATATTTTGTATAAAACTTCTGCAAAAAGATGACCAATGACGACGATGAAAAAGACGTTATATTCTTTTATATTGTCACACATTCCCTTAAAACCACAAACCGGACCAGCGACCTCATTTTTATAATTAGCCACAATAAATTACAAATAACCACATCCCGATAGCGCCAAGGGTCATCGCACTAAACGACTGCGACCGCAGCGAGTGGTCGCGCGACCGGTCGCTACGTATGACCTATCAGTTGCACTCGCTACAAAGAGATGGCCGCAGAGTTCATTTTTATATTTATTACTGCATTGTATGATATCAAACCGCAATTTTTATGTTTTTGGGCAGTTCGATATTGAAGCCAATCGATTAGATTCTTACGTCATCCTTTTTTTTTGCCATATTATGATTTATAATGTCATCCTTTTATGATTCTGCCAAAGTGGCCTTTTTAGGCCCCCAGGTATCGCAAATGACCATAGACGGCGGTGACCATTTAAATAATTTCAGCTGAGCCCTCGCCGCATCATCTTACTGAAGCGCAGGCCACACCGCCAGCTAGCGGGCGGGCGGGCGAACATCGTTTCACCTCTTTACATACTTCGGTTCACACCGCGAGCTACCGACTAACCATGTAAAGAGGTGAAACGATGTTCGCCCGCCTAGCCCGCCCGCCCGCTAGCTGGCGGTGTGGCCTGCGCTTTTCCCATTCAAAAACCTAAAAAGTAAAATATTTGTAGGCAAATTGAGGTGTTTGCTGCTCATCCCGCCAAACCAATTTCAGCCCGTCAAAAACCCGATTACCTTCAAACTCCAGCATTGCCCCTTACATCCGTAAACAAAGTTTCCATCTATCACTTCCTTAAAAAATCAACACAGGCAAGTCGACACTCAAGAAATGTAACGGGAACATAATACCGGGAGACGTTCCCGTGATGTATAGCCCCGGCCCCCGGGATGAAAGTTTGAGCCGGCAAAAATCCCTGGGGTTGAAACTAGTCGTCGGTAAACAAAAAACTGTGAAGTTTTTGTTAGTCTTATGTATGCGACATACGGATGGGGGAGGTGGGCACGCATTTTTTGGAGAATAAAAACTGATGTTGATTAGAAACTTATGTAATGTGTGTTTCAACAGTCTCTGATGAAAGTATAAACAAACCCTGTTCAGATTATATTCTTACGCAATCACCGACTAAAAGGGTTATATTCATCTAAAGTTATATTCATCTGTTTTTAGAAAGTTTTTTCCAATAATTGTAGGTAATTGAAAAATCATCGACGTTTGACGTTGTAAAATAAGGAATTTTTCACACTTTTGGTAAAAGTAAATTGAATGCTTCACACAAATACCTACCGTATTTGTGTGAAGCATTCAATTTACTTAACTCATAATGTAGATGTTTTTGTATTATTCTTCTCTTTCTACCAGTAACCTCTCTGCAAAATCAACAGCACATTCCATTTCAGCATTTACAGCACTAGATTTCTAACAATAAAAAAAAATTGTTTTCACTTATCAAAAGGAACGACCAATATAATTACCCAAACAGCAATGATTTTAGTAATCTAATAAGTCAATGCCAAACAATTCCAAAATAAGTGCCAACTATAAATAAATCATGCATCGGTCGAACGTAGTAAATACATTACCTACGAAAGCCCGCCATTTTACAAGTACTTACCAAGTTCAACACTTAGTCAACCCTCGCCAATTTAATTTATTAACACTTAAAACTTACATAATTCTACGTACTAAGTTTTAAGTCTAGCCCTTCTAAGTTGGAGCACTTCGTAGGAGGCACCTGATACTCGTCTATAAGTGACAGATGGGTTGAAACTTAACTAAGTGCCAAGTTGCAAGTTATTAAAGATTAATACAGGAATGAATATAGTTAAAGGTGCGCTTCACTTAGACGAGCATCGTTTTTAGCAAGTATTGTCCGGTAAATGGTTGCAGCAGGCATCGAAGCAATTCCTAAAGCATTTTAGAATGTAAAATTAGAAATGTAAAATTAACATTGTAAAATTATCTCTAATTGCTCCACATTTAGTTTTACCATATTGCTCAATATCTACGTGTTACAAATTCTACAGACTAAGTTTTAAGTCTATCCTTTCTAAGTTGGAGCACTTCGCGGGACGCACCTGATACTCGGCCTTAAGTGACAGATGGGTTGAAACTTCACTAAGTGCCATGTTGGAAGTGTTTAAAAATTAATACAGGGATATAAGTAAAGGTGCGTTTAGACGGAACAATTGTTCAGCAATTATAGCCCGACTGTTGCAAACGGTATCGGAGCAATAAGGCTAAATTCCAAAAAAATTGTTTCGAATTAAAATTACCTCTAATTGCCTCATAATAAAGTGCATAGAATCACTGAGTATGCACATTGTACAGTTTCATATTTCGGAAGTGCATAGATGAATGTATTGCTTTGGGCATTCCTTGTACCATTTCGCTCAATTCCACATTTGTTACAAATTCTACATAAGTACTAAGTTTTAAGTGCGTCCACCGACGTGCTCATACTTAGAAGGGCTAGCCTTCTATGTTGGAGTACTTTGGCAAACGCACCTGATACTCGGCCTTAAGTGACAGATATTCTGAAACTGAACTATAGTCGGACTTTTAATTAGCTGCAGTAAAATGACAGCTTATGTGTTACATATATGACTGAAATTTTTTGGCGTCTTTTTGTTTTTCGCGACCATCAATCAACTCTTGTTTTTCTAGTACAGGATACCTAGTGTAACAAACGAAACTTATTTGACATGCATATCTCTAAACTCAGTTTGAAATTAGTTATTATGAGGTGTCATTTTACTGCAGCTAATTAAAAATGCGGACTATAAGTGCCAAGTTGGAAGTGTTTATAAATTAATACAGGAATTAATATCGCTAAAGGTATGCTAAGGCCGGGCGTTTTTTTTTATTTCCCGGCTGCAATTGCAGAAGGTATCGGAGCAATCTTGTTTAATTTAAAAATCAAGTTGCAATTGTTTCGCCAGTAAAAAAAAAAAAATAAATGTCTTAAAAATTTATTGTAATGTAAATATTTTTTTTATGTAGGTATTATGTTAGTTATTTTATTATTCTATGTTCGAGAATTTGTTGTGTTTTTATGTTCCACTGTCAACATTTTCCTTATTATTATGTATTCGGTAGGTACTTAATTTGATAGCTTAGTTGTGCATGCTGTGGTCTCCTGTAATTGAAGAAGTACACCTACCAAATACTTTGCCGTCCATTAACTATATAATCATCATCATCTTCCTGCCCTTATCCCATGTTACTTGGGGTCGGCGCAACACGTTTTCTTCTTCCATTCTCCCCTGTCAACCGTCACGCTATCATTCACTCCCTTCTCTTTCATATAATGTTTAGTGTATATCTTTTGTTGAAAATCCTAAAGTAAATAAAATTACTTCGTAATGGTTCATATTATTGTGCTTAAATAAATGTGTTGCCTAGTGAATTTAGTTCATCAATACGATGTGAGGGTTCTCTAGCATCAATACCTACATGTTAAAAATTCTACGTAACTACTGAGTATTAAGCCCTTCTAAGATGGAGTACTTCGGAGGACACACCTGATACTCTACCGTAAGTAACAGATGGGTCGAAACTCCATTAAGTGCCAAGTTACAAACGTGTTTAAAAATTAATACAGGAATGAATATAGGTAAAAGTGCGGTTACACGGTCAATTTTTTCAGCAATTATTGCCTGGCAACTGTGGCGGAGGTAGTGAAGCCGAGCAATTAATCGAACAATCTCCTCGTATAATTTATTTACATTCCGGTTTTTTTTTTTTTTTTTATTACTAAATGGGCCCGCTCTTGACCTCGATCACACCTTATGGTAAGCGATAGATGAGGTCTATGATGGAACGAGCGTGCCCAGAAGATGCCTGTTCACTCTTGCTTTGAAGGCAGACGGGTTAAATGTGGGAGGGAACACAGATAGCAGAGAGTTCCACACTTTGGCTGTGCGCATAATAAAAGTGGAGGAGAAGCGCTGAGTACGACTCGTGGGGATATCAACCAAGTGCGGATGGTACGCTGCAGTACGTCTGGTTGTCCGGTCGTAAAAGGGCGATGGTGGGATCAGGTCTTGGAGCTCCTGCGCACACTCTCCGAAGTACAGTCTGTAGAAGACCGACAGGCAAGCAACATTACGCCGATGAGCTAGGCTGTGAAGCGTAGCTACTAACGTCTCGTCGCCTATAAGCCTTTTGGCTCTGCGTTCCACCGAGTCAAGTGCAGCAAGCAAGCTTAATTCATAAGAAAGGCTTCAGTTGTTTTCGGCAATCAGTTCATGTTCTGGGCACGCTCGTTCCATCATAGACCTCATCCATCGTTTTCCATCAGGCGTGATCGAGGTCAAGAGCCCATTCAGCAATAATTTACCTGTAATTGTAACATTCTATATAGGCTAAATAATGAGGGGCCCGTGACTAAATATATGCTATATTATTTCGTAGAATAGAGGGGCTTGTGTCTAGGTATGACAGCCGCACAGGTCGAAAGATCAGGTTAAGCTACGCTTGCCACGGTTGGTTTGTGGATGGGTGACCATCTTTACATACCGCGTCCGCTCCGTGCCTCGCAAAGCACGGCCGTTAGTCCCGGCTGTTATTCGTGGATGTTTGACAGTCGTTACAGGTCAGAAGCCCGAAAGTCTGACAACCGGTCTTATCAAGGGGTATCGTATTACCCAGTAATTGGGTTATGGAGGTCAGATATGCAGTCGCTCCATGTAAAATACTGGTATTCAGCTGAATCCGGTTAGACTGGAAGCCGACCCCAACCTGGTTGGGAAAAGGCTAGGCAGATGAAATAACATACTATATTGCTATTATAGTTTAGTATTAGTCACTGTATATCGCTCAATTGCTTGATTTTGACGTGACGTCACATTAGACCAATAACGCCCAGAATTGCTCAATTTAAGGATCATGTGAGCTCAGCTTTAGGATTATTGTATTTACGTCGTACGGAACTTATGAGCGTTTACGACGTACGGCATTTCATACAAACTTTCAAGTCCTTATTTTGCGAAATGAATGAACTGATTTTAATGAAACTTCATACCCATAAGCAGGATACAATGGTCTAAAAAGTTAGTAAAGAATATTTTCGAAACGTCTTATTTAAAAACAAGTGCGAGTCGGACTCGCACACACAAAGGGTTCCGTACCACAAGGCATAAAACGCCGAAAAAATCACGTTTGTTGTATGGGAGCCCCCCTTAAATATTTATTTTATTCTGTTTTTAGTTATTTGTTGTTATAGCGGCAACAGAAATACATCATCTGTGAAAATTTCAGTTGTCTAGCTATCACGGTTCATGAGATACAGCCTGGTGACAGACGGACAGTGGACTGGTCCCGTTTTTACCCTTTGGGTACGGAACCCTCATAAAAACGAAAATCAAATAATTAATACGCCAACATCCACTCCAAACAAGCTATTCAACCAATAGATTGGCCAAGTTAGACAAACATACCAACTAGTGGACCAAACTTCGGCCAATATGTAAATATCAAAACACACGTCGGGAAAATTGGCCTTTTGGTGGAAACTAGCACCAACAAGTTGGTGGAACTCCACAGCTGTGTGCACCGACCGATAGGAAAGTTTGTGAACTGCAGGGCTTACCAACCGCGCCATAAACGGAGTCGAACCAGCTCACTTCTCATTTTTTGTTCGTGTGTAATTCGCAGAATGTTTGTTTCAGAACTTTTTTTTTCTAGTCCATAGCAATGGGTTAACAGCCGCACAGGTCGATCGATCAGGTTAAGCTACGCTTAGCGCGGTTGGTCTGTGGATGGGTGATCTTTACGTACCGAGAACTCTCAGTGCCTCGGAAAGCACGTTAAACCGTTGGTCCCGGCTGTCATTCGTGGATCTTTGACAGTCGTTATGGGTCGTCAGAAGCCCGAAAGTCTGACAACCAGTCTTATCAAGAGGTATCGTATCGTATTACCCATTAAGTAGTAACTGGGTTGTGGAGGTCAGATAGGCAATCGCTTCATGTAAAATACTGATATTCAACTGCATTCAGTAAGACTGGAAGCCCACCCCAACATAGTTGGGAAAAGGCTAGGCAGATGATGATTTTTGGTTATAACAGGCAGATAATGATATCCTAAAGAAGAAGGCTAGGCAGATGACGACATAATTGTAACGAACCGATCAGATATAGCTAAAATAAGAATAACCCAACTTACACCACTAATTACTAAAAATGTGTTGTCTTCGTCAACTTCAAACGAATGACAGAATGGTACCCTGGCGCTTTCGCTTTTACGATAATAATATGCATTTAAATACTTTCCAGTCTCACAGATTAACAAATTTATTAATTTAAACTCGTAAAACACTATCGTTCCAAATTCAAAAACCTTTGTTTCATCAACCGTATCAATTTCACCATAACGCGATACCAAATACGTTTTTTCAAACGTGGCAGTCTGGATGCATTGCCTTTGCCACCCGCGTTCCTGTGACAAATATCTATGAACTGCTGGGAGCCGTGGAGTTACTTATAGCCTCCAGCGCAATGAGCTACTAGCGCTGTCAACTTGAAATACGTCCAGGTTTTCTGCAACTTTAAAATTAAATCTTTTTTGCGTTTCTTAGTTTAAAAGTAGTTTGAAGAAAGAGATTTTTGTTTTACGGTGAGTTTTAGTCTTGTTGTGTCACTTTAAATGTTATTGTATATACAAGTAGGTGAGTGCTTATTTCTGGTTCTGAACCTAAGATAATTCAAAAGAGCACTATTCTAACTTCATATCATAAATCTTACTTTTTGTGTTTGTGTTGTTGTTTTGTGGAGAGGCTTGCGGCTAAGTAATAACAGCCGCACGGGTCGATCGATCAGGTTAAGCTACGCTTTCCGCGGTTGGTCCGTGGATGGGGTCACCCAAGGAAAACAAAAAAAATAATCACTTGTGCGACTTGAGTTTAAACCAATTAAAATAGGCATTCTTTCCAAAGAGAGGGGCCCGTGGCTAAATAATAACAGCCGCACGGGTCGATCGATCAGGTTAAACTACGCATGCCGCGGTTGGTCTGTGGATGGGTGACCATCTTTACAACCATGACCCCTCCGTGCCTCGGAAAGCACAATAAGCCGTTGGTCTCGGCAGTCATTCGTAGATCTTTGACAGTCGTTACGGGTCGTCAGAAGCCCGAAAGTCTAACAACCAGTATTAGCAAGGGGTTTCGTAATAACCAGTAACTGGGTTGTGGAGGTCAGTTATGCAGTCGCTCCATGTAAAATACTGGTACTCAGCTGCATCCGGTTAGACTGGAAGCCGACCCCAACATAGTTGGGAAAAGGCTAGGTAGATAATGATATCTTACTTGACTTAACGACATTGTCAATACATTTCTAACGAAAGCCAAACTTAGATTTTTAATTTGCTGGACCAAAATGACAGCTGTGACCGACCTTCTTTTGTCAACATGACAATCGCAGCTGTTATTTTAGTTTATTTTCCCAATCAAAATTGAACCTTATGCTTGGGCGATAAAGTTGAAAATTTATTAAAGAAATTTGACAGATTGTAGTAGCCTAATGTGCTGACGTCTGTAGGTACTTACATCATTATCATCATTCTTGGCCCAGTTTATTTGGGGTCTGCGCAACATGTCTTTTTCTTCCATACTTCTCAATTAGGTGTGACGTCACGTCGATTTGATCATTATTGTTTTTTTTAGGAGATTAAAATGTCAACTGTCTATTTGACGTAACTCCGTGTACTGGGGAGGCGGCTCGCCAGCGGTTAACAAAAAGAAGTGAGGGATACATTCACATGGATTGATCGTAAAAGACGATATTGATTGGAGGAATAAATAAAATTGTGCTATGATATTCTTTCTATATTGAGTAAATTTATTGCGCACGTAACCCACGTACGTGGTGGAAAGCATTATAGTTCTTTAAGAGTAATTGGATTAGACATCTTGTGATTGTTCTTATAGACTTTCATTTACTTTCAACTCCTCGCTCGCAAACCCACGCAACATGGCCTCTTCTGATAATGATGATCTTTCGCCTTTAGGTACATATTTGCCGCAGGTTCCATTTCATAAAAATGGTAGCTACTATTATTTTTTCACACCCATAAGCCAACCAGATTTCCCGCCACAATACAAAAATTCAATTCAAATATAGAACGCGAATGACGTCACCTGGATAATGGAGCCTCTTAAAATATGCTTCGGTATCAACACAGAGTACTTTGATAAGACTAGTAATAGAGACCAATCTTGTTCCGTGGAACAGGTCATAAGAAACTAGCGCCACCTGATATTCATAGTTAGAACTACACCTAGGTACCTTTTTTTTATACCGGTATGCTTATAGCTAGGTATTTTTAGTTTATCATTTCAGGGATTGATAAATGAAATACAGTGTTATTTAGCTAATCATGTTTTTATTTATTATTTATTTGATCGCCAACAGAGGCTACAAGTTTGACAAGGACAAACACATTAAAATAAATCACAATACAATACACGAAAGACAATACACAACCACTCATAAAATTACTTTCTGGTCACAAATATGGATTAGTCGGAGGAACTTTTGCTCAATTTAATGACAAACGCACAACGTTACACAGAAAGATCACAAAAATATCGCTAAAAAACCAACGTAGTTATCAGACATTTGTATTGGGGATACCAATTTATTGATAGTAAAACCACCAAAGAAATTCTACCACCATCAATGAATGTTTGCAAAATATTGGTGAAAATGATTGCTTGAAATATTGATCGAATTGAAAATATTGATCGAAAAATAATGAAATGTCATACTTTGCGATAAATGTAAATAAAACCGTTGACTTATTTTAAAATATTTTTTGGATACACAAAACCGAAGTCAAATAAAAATATACTATTTTAGTAGTAATGAGCTACAGATGTATCAAAGTTGCGATTGGTTGCAATTATTTTTAGAGCCATCTATTCGAATTAATAGTGAACTTGCTTCAGAACTGCCATCTTGTGATCATATTTGTTGTATCCGAGCAATTATAATCCGACAAAATTAAAAAACACATTCAAACTTATGTTGTACAGATACAACTTAATACTTCCTGATTTTGTATCATTGTACCCACTGCTGTCCCCAGTTTTTTGTACTAAGATTGAGTACCCTGGGTATCAAAGCAAAGCTTTGATGTGAACGTCAACGTGAAAGCATATTCTCGATTCATTTACACGCATGGAATTAGTATGTACTATTTTACATGTCAGGCACCACGTAATTACGAATGCGGTCGGCTTTTATTCTTTAAAGGAGAATTCCAGACGGTATGTGGCCGTATTTGTATAGTGTATTCCTTTAACGGTGTATTTTAATAGCTTTTGCGAGGAACCTTAGCGTTAATGACTTTATTCTCATTTGAACTGTAATGTCAGGTTTTAATGAACATTGCTTTGGCTTTGTGGTGGAAATGCGTTTAGAGGAGCTTAATTGATTTTCCGTGGGGAGGATGTCGGGTCTTTATTTGTTTTGATGATAGTTAAATACCTACATAATATGTACACTGAAACTATTCAGCTTTAGTGTTATACTAGCTGCGCCCCGCGGTTTCACCCGCGTAAATATCGATCCCGTGGGAATATTGGGATAAAAAGTAGCCTATATTATGTTAATCCAGGGTGTCAGCTACTTCCATACAAAATTGTATAAAAATTGGTCCAGCCGTTTGAGCGTGAAGAAGTAACAAACATATAAACTCACCACACGCACACACTCACAAACTTTATAAGAAATACACACTCTGTGAAGATTTCAATTTTCTACCTATTACGGTTCATGAGATACAGCCCGCTGTCAGACAGACGGACGGACTGGCAGCGGGGGCTTAGTTATGGGGTCCCGTTGGTACCCGTTGGGTACGGAACCCCAAAAAAGACCTATTTCATAATAGTATACCACCATATAAAAAGACCTATTTCATAATTATATACCACCATACATAATCAAGGATTGTCGATTAGTGCTAGCTGAGCCGCTACTACATATTTATAACCAGTGCCTAAAAGCTGCCGTGTTTCCGGAGAGGTGGAAAGTGACCCGCGTTGTTCCGGTTCCGAAGGGAGGGTCAGCAGAATCGGTGGATGGGTATAGGCCAGTCGCAGTTTTGTCGACGCCGGCAAAAATATTAGAAACTGCTATTTACAAAAGTATATACCTTCAGGTGAGCGCACAGTTATCAGACGCTCAGCATGGGTTTCGCCCAGGAAGAAGTACCACCAGCAATCTTCTTTGCCACATGGCTCATCTGGTGCCGACAGTGGATAGTGGGGGACAAGTTGATGCTGCTTACTTTGATTTCAGGAAAGCGTTCGACCTAGTCGAAAATGACATGTTGCTTAAAAAGTTAGCAGGGGTTGGTTTCACCCCACACTCACTTAGGTTTTTTGCCAGTTATTTGAGGGATAGGCAACAATATGTGGAATATGCGGGACACGTGTCAGATCCATATTTCACGAGGTCCGGGGTAAGCCAGGGTAGTAACCTTGGCCCTTTGGGCTTCCTTCTGGTGGTAAACGACCTACCAGAGGTAGTCCAAGACGCAAATTGTTTGTTGTTTGCCGACGACCTCAAATTATCCCTCGCGGTAAAAGGCAGCGATGACTGTGTCCGGCTACAAAGGGACATTGATAGGGTAGTGAGCTGGAGCAAAGAAAATCTCTTGCAGTTTAATAGCTCGAAGTGTGTGGTCATCACTTTTTCTCGCGCACACAGTCCCTTAACACATACCTATCATATTGACGGATTGCCTATGGCACGGGTCACAGAAGTCAAGGACTTGGGAGTGGGCTTCAACACGGGTTTGACTTTTCGTGATCACATTATGCGTAGCTGTAAAAGAGCGTATAGAAATTTAGGTTTCATGCTTCGTACGGTCAGAGGGTTCACGAATGTGAAAGCTATTATAGCATTATATAACGCATTGGTGAGGAGCCAGTTAGAATGTAATGCAGTCATCTGGGCTCCGCATGAAGCTAAATATAGTCTCATGCTGGAGAGGGTACAAAATAAGTTTATAAGATATTTATATAAGCGTTATTATGGAGTCTATCCCTTTTACCCCTTAATGTATCCAACCTTATTTATTTTAGGTATGGTAGGATACAATGAGCTAAGAGTTAGGAGGGATCTTGCACTCACCTCTTATATATTTAAGTTACTGAGAGGGAAGGTGCATAATGCAGTTATTTTAGGGCTGGTGAGTCTGTGCGTTCCGGACAGGTACGTGTGGCGACGACGGCAGCCGCCACTGCTAGTGGAACCGCGCGCTCGGACCAACCTTTTAAGAGAGGCGCCTCTGACGCGTGCGCTCCGCACGCTCAACCTCATAGCGAGTGAGACTGACTTATTCTGTTGTTCTCTGAGTGAATTCACAAGGAATGCATTATTTATAATAAGTTATAGATTTTAGTATGTTTATGTTAGGATAAGCGCATTTACCGCATTGGGTTATGTCCTGTAATGGTTTATGTAAGTGGAAAAAATAAATAAATAAAAAATAAAAAAAGTATGGGTTCGGTAACGCCATAAAATATCTATCAATAAGTATTTTAGGAGAAAATCGCTTTTGGATCTTGAGAGGTACTGCTCGGACAATATGGTCCGAAATCGCATGTCCGTCCACTTTTCGTCTTATTGTCCAGCAGAGTAATTGCGTAACACACTAACAGTAGCAACGATTTCATTTTGACAGATCAACAACATTCATTGCGTTATTTACGTTGTTTAGCAGACAAATTTTTCGAACATAAGAAGCAATGGATTAGCAATATCCTTCAAAGTTATTTAGATTTTGATTTATTGCTTGCTTGTATATGTATGTAAGTACATATGTGTAGGATGAGTGTTTTTAATTTACGAATGAGTGAATATATTATTAAGAGGAATGGAACGCCACGCATGAGAGAGAGAAGGAACAACTGTGAGAGGGAGAGAGCAGAGCAATGGCGGAAGATAATACGGGAAGGGAACGTTACGTTAGTCATACGGTGTAAAGAAAGAAAGAAAAAGTATTTATTGCGACTCTTACAGGAAGATCATAAACTAAACTAAACACAGTAAAATAAAAATCCAAGTTATATAAAAAAAAAATAACAAAAGGAGAATGAAACAAAGTCCTATACGAGGCCAAAAGGCTCCTATCTCAGCATGATGCTGCGATATTTAAAAAATAAATGTCGCAGCGCTGGAGAAAAATACGCTTAGACTGACCATTGTATCGATATCCTATCAGTAAAGTTTTATTAAACCACGGTAACTGTTTATTTGAAAAGCATTTTACTTTCCCCACACTCCCACATTCTACTTAAGTATAACAACTAAGATTAGTTGTTGATCTGCTAAACACGGAGTAAAGGAGTACCAAAATTAATAAGCGTTTCCTTGTTCCAGATTCCAAACGGGACCATTGCAACAAGACGGTGGAGATATACGAGGACGTGTCCTCCCCTCCGGTGACCTCAGAGAACTTCGGGAGGCCCCTCACTTGCACATATAGGTAAGGATGTAGTGTTAAAACTATGGCATCGATACTTTTCGTAAACAAAAGATTTTGTCACACAAAATAAAGATTTACTCATTTGATTCGAAAATTGCTTATTGATTTTGATACTAGCTTTGGAATCGAAGTACAGACGCCAGCACATCAAGCTACTATAATCTGTCAAATTTCTTTAATAGATTTTCTACTTTATCGCTAAAGCTTATAGTTGAAAGTTGATTGAGAAAATTTGACAGTTTCGGGTAGCTTGATGTGCGATGTGAGACGCCAATCTGTACATATGAAAACTAGTCTCAATAACGTTTTGTCAACTTGCAAAGATACACGCATTCGCAGGTTAAGTGGATTGACGCACTACGTTGATTACCATGTATAACGATGTCATATGACTAATAAACAATGGCAATTATTATTTTAATAAACGGAAAATGTAAGTTGACAGTTAACTTGAAATAAATACGTTTTCCTGACAGTGAAAGTAGTAAGTAAAGCAACTGTTGTGGCATCTCGATAATCCTTGAAAAGTATCAAGAACTTAATATACTAAGTATCGATACTTTTCCCGCACCCCTACATATAGGTCAGTAGCTTACCAACTTTTGCGCAGTTCGCACGTAGAGTTCGCTCGGAGCATTTCCGCTGTACAAAGGAGCAATGATTGATGTTATTTGTAGGGAGTTTTACTTCTTCTGGGATCAAAGGAAAACTACAAAGTATAAGAACATGAAAAGAATATTATCATTCGAAGAAAGTTTTGTGATAGTCCTGTCACATTACTTTTGACAGGTCTTGTAACCGTACAACGTTACATGGTTTTTTTGGTGCATGGCTAAAGTTGGAACTAATGCCGACCACTTGTTTTGTCACGACAATTTAACAATGGTGTTACTTAATTTGTTTAAGTATGTTTTAATTTTTTGTATGTTGGCACCTTGTTTTTATATAATTATTCATGTAATTTGTTATCATTGAATTGTTCTTTTGTGTGTTATGCTATGTCTTATTAACCGACTTCAAAAAAGAAGGAGGTACTCAATTCGGATGTTATTTTTTTTTTGTGTGTAATAAATGGTTTATCTACGTTGAAGACAAGGTAGTTTGGCAATAATTCCTTCTGCACATGTGGCTTCCCTGGCTCCTCATTAACGGCATAACTATGTAAATGTCTATTAACTGCTCTCAAATTACGATGTTTATTTTTTTTACATACTTTTTGGACATAATCTCTTTATTATTAATTGACATTATACCTATATACAGACAGTTCAAATTTTTCATCTAATTGTAAGTGGTTGTAATGGGAATCATATCACTTGGTTTTATTAGGTTTTTATTTTTTATTTATCCTTTTGATAGATTCTTATTTTGTAAATGTGAGGACTTTGTAGGCCTTGTAGACTTTAGATCTGTAGACCATTTTTATTTTATCAAGTACCTGGTACTTGTTGACAGGCCTACGCTGTCCTCCCATACCTACAGTAATTTGGAAACATTGTAAAAGCCAATTATTTTTAAAAAGAGTAACCGTGGAGTTTCTTGCCGGTTCTTCTCCATAGGAAACGACCAATTGGAACCGTGCACCAAGCTTCTGACGTTTCATAAGTGCCCATATAGGTTTATGTGAAATAAAATATTTTGATTTTGATTTTGAAGGAGCCTTTATATGGGCCTTGATGCCTGAAATAAATGGATAATAATAACATCATATTAGGAAGAGTTGTGTCGAAACGTCAGTCCAAAAGTTACAGCTATTCATTGGGTTCAAGTTTCAAGTATACACGTCGAGGAACTCGGTCATAAGGCTACCTTTCCACCAGAGATGAGCGAGGATGCGTAGCGAGGGATGTGTGTGAAACTAACTAATACCAACGCTAACTTAGTTCAAGCTATAATAAAAATGAAGCGATGTTATTGGTTGGTTTCACATACATCCCTCGCTACGCATCCTCGCTCATCTCTGGTGGAAAGGCAGCCTAACGGTGGATATGCAACAAGAATAATAATTAAGAATAGTTAGAAAAATTCCACGATCGTGAGAACTTATTAGTACGTCTACCACTGTAATTAGGGTCACCCATATTTCCAGTCTGTTTACCTTGATGACCTGAATCTTAATTAATTACTATACAGGGTGAGGTGGCACGCAGTGGTGGCCCAGTGGCTTCTACCCCGATTTACGAATTGTAGGTCGTGGGTGCGAACCCAGCCAGGCACTTTAGTTTGTGTAATTTATTTAATGACAACTGCTCTCACAACGGTGAAGGAAAACATCGTGAGGAAATCGGCATGACCTAGAACCAGAAATTTGCCAATCCGCACTGGGCCCGAGTGGTGGATTACGGCCCACTCCCTCTCACAGAGAGGCGGCCTGTGTCCCAGCAGTGGGTACGTTATAGATTGACTGATTATACTTATGCTGGACAGGGTGGCAGGGGACACCGACGCATAATGTGTTATCACGGATTCAGTACATGATTCTCGATCCCTGGAAAATTTTCGACGGTAAACGGTAGTTCGAGGGAAGCTGTAACCACCAACCATACCTATGTAGTTAGGTACGAAGGGAACCCTCCATTATTTTTTTTTATAACCGTCGAAAATTTGCTACGCTAGGGGGGGGGGGGGGGTTTAAAATCATGTGCGCAATTCATGGTTTCAGTTTGCGTGTTGACGATGTCCCTGCCATGTAAAAGAATAACTTACATAAAATCTCATAAAAAATGTCAGTATTAATACTTTTCGCACATAGGAACTAGCGATAAGGAAGTCTCAAGTAATTTCGTCGGATATAATACCGATGATAAATTGTCGTAATTTATTAGATCCAATATTATACAAAAATAATGGTTCCTCCTTTTCTTTGCGTTAGATAACAAGAAATGATACTTACCTGGGACATTTCTTATTATAAAAACTTTTTGTTCGCAGGTTTAGAGCTTTCCGAGGGTCGCCCAAAGATTGGATTCTCAGGATTAGGTTCAAAAAGTTCAAAGTTGGTACCTTGATCAACGGTACGACGTGTCACAAGGGATACATGCAAGTAAGTACTTTCATATTAACTTTTCTTTTTTGTAGTTTTATAGGCACCGAAACTAACTGTCAGACTAAAGAAAACTGGCAGGCCAAATTGAACGATGGATAAACTATACATATTATACTCATGAGAAAAAAAAAAGCAGCACTCCGACAGTGCCGACAGAATTGAAAACAAAACACAAACAGAATACTTTGACTTTGCCATCACTCACTGACATATCGAATAAACATTAAAACCGAGTACATCCCGAGGACAGCCGAACACATCCGAAGCGGGTATTTTTTTAATCGTCTTATAAACAAAACACGCGCGGTGTCGCTTACGGTAACAGTGGCGCGAGTTCAATGGTTTTTTCCCATCTCGAAAAATGCCCAACGCGCCTAAAGAAGTTTGCACTTCTAGAAACGTATACAGACCTGTACCTGTACGAATGTTGATGAACTGTCAAAATGAAACCCATTGCTACTGATAGTGTACCCTAATTGCGTAACTTATTATCGATCGCAATCTGAATCATTTTGAAGGATATTGCTAATCCATTGCTTCATATGTTCGAAAAATTTGTCTGTTCAATAACGTAAATAACGCCATGAATGTTGTTGAACTGTGAAAGTTAATGATAGTGTGTTACGCAACTATGTATTTCAATTTATCTAATCCCTATTTTCTACATGCTATTGCCATTATTATACAACATATACCGGAATTAAATCACATCACCAAACAACCCAATTTGAATATTGTGTTATAATCATAATGCATACACTGAACTTTTACTGTCACATAATATTATAAAGGCGAATGTTTGTGAGTGTGTTTGAATATTTGTTACTTCTTCACGCAAAAACTACTGGACGGATTTGGATGAAATTTGGCACACAGGTAGCTTAAAATCAGGATTAACACTGATACTTTTTGTTCCGATATTGCCACGGGATCGACACTTGTGCGGGTGAAACCGCGGGGTGCTGCTAGTTATGTATAAAACATTGTTTATTTATTAAATTCGTTATACTGACTGTGGGAGAAAATTGTGGTCTCATTACGAATCTACGTAAGCATACGTTTATGGGTTTAGCGTAGCAGGTATTTCGTCCATTTTGGTTTATTTTGACTGTACAGCGGAAATGTGACTGTAATTACGTAGTTTTAATTATTTTCGAGCAGAAATCGATTCCGTAAATGATTCATAGGTAGGTACTACTTTCATAGTGTGCATTAATTCAGTTACTTAGACATTGTTTATGGTACTTAAATCTATCTTAATGTAAAAGTCATTCAACCATATAAAAGCTGAACAAAAAAAAAGTGGTTTAAACATTCGTTCATAACTTAAAAACAAAAAAAAAAACGAGTTTTTTTTATCAAACTTGTCAAAAGCAGACATCTAACGAGGGAAGAATGGAGTCTTATTATATTTTTCCTCTCATTTATAACCGTCTTTAACGGAAACGCTGAAAAGGGGAAAGGGCGATCACTGAAACAAAAAATTCTTAGTCATAAAGTCGTGAAAATCGGCCGCCATCATGAGTACTACTAATTGAGACGGCGCACGCTTTCGAAATTCCACTAATTAATTTTTGAACTCGTCTGACGGGTGAAAGAACTCGGAACTGGGAACTGGGAACTCGGAGCGGATCAATTTTAGCGTAATTATTGAATCATTCCCCGTTTGTAGATTTGCGAGTTTACAAACTGGGAAACTTTGGGAATCCAGAGTGATTGGGATTTGAAATGTTTACGCATATTTGGGTAGAAACAGCCATTAGCTGAATCCGTTATTAGAATTATAAGTAGACAAGATAATTAAATGTTTTTGAAGAGACAATAATTTTGAAATATTAATTTTGAATAAGGAAATCTGAAACAAGAGCACATTTAGATCTTAAACAAATAAATACGTAGAATTACTGAATATTTAACGAAAATAATTATTTCTTACAATTGAAACAAGGAAAAACGAATCAAGAATACGGTCGATATTCCACGAACTGAACTCACATGTTTATTAATTAAGGGGCTTACAGGACCTTAACGCAAATAACACATGTTTTAGAAACAATAAAATTATATGATCGACTACAGTAAACTTAATCAGAAAAATATATAATATTCTTCAGGATATACAATGTGGCGATCAGGTTATCACATTACTCTTATGAGATCATTGTACTCATCATTATGAACAACTTTTACTATGGGACCAAATACGAAATCGCGAAAAAAAAATCTGCTGTTCCCTACATTTATGTTCGTCAAAATGCAGGGGGACAGCTGATTTTTTTTTCGCGATTTATCAAAAAAAAATACCCGCTTCGGGTATTTTTTTAATCGTCTTATAAACAAAACACGCGCGGCACAGTGGCGCGAGTTCAATGGTTTTTTCCCATCTCGAAAAATGCCGAACGCACCTAAAGAGGTTTTCACTTCAATATGTACATAATATAATGAGTATGTATTAATACAAGTGTAGGTTGGTACAAAAATTGACGGCATTGTTGGATAACTGGCAATAGGTACTTGTCTTTTGGCCAAAGTAGAAGATTGTTGAGCGGATTTACTAGTACATACATTTTCCGTGTTATAACCATTCAGAATTACAGTTATGATTTTAATTTAGGCCCATCGTCTACGACGCTACTTACTAACTTCCTAAATAGTTTGAGCGTCATAGACGCAATCGTCTATGACGCTCTACTAATCACAAACGGAACGGACTATTTCAATTGATAGCCAACTTCCTTTTGAATCTCGTTGACTTTACAAAACATACAAAACCGAACCCAAACACTCCACTACAAATAAACAACCCTCCACAGATAGTCGACGGCAACGCGAAAACCGACGTATCCAACAGGAAAGAGCCAGGTCTCTTCTGTGGCGAGATAGAACAGCCGCAGACGTTCATATCTGAGACCAACTTCGTCAAGATTGTCTTCCACGCCGACAACTTCACGGATCAAACTTACTTCAGCTTCGACTCCAGGTCAGTGAGCATTTCACGGGTTAATTTAATATAGAACTAAAGAGTAGACTAGATTTTAAAGTTCGCTGTTGGATTCTTGGAATCAGTTGATAAAGTATTCCTCTTATTAGTTTTGAATTCAATTAGGTATGACCTTCCTGAGGGACATTTTAAGAAAGTTCACAGTCTGATCTCAGTCTCAATCTGTCAAAAATACCTCTAATTTTCCCATCTACATTTATTGACAAGTTTTTGATTGTCGCTGAGATGAGACTGCGACTAGATTTTGAACTTTTTCCTTCAGGTCTTCTGACATTAGAATAATTGCAATTTTAATATTATATTTTTACCAATTACTGGGATGGTTTTTGCTGATTAAATTACTACCAGTTTGTATTATAGTAGGTACGGTATATTGTTCGTCATTGATAGAACACTATAATTATTTGAATTAAGAATTTAAGATAATTTTCAAGTTATACAACAACAAACTGAATGTTGTACATAACAAAGTTCAAATTCCATTTCTCTCAAAAATCAACTTAGAATACATTTAAATAAAGTAGATAACTGATTAAGTAGCGATGGAATGTAAATTGTCTGGGGGCCTAAAAAGGCTACTTTGGCAGAATCATAAAAGAATAACATTATAAATCATAATAATGGCGAAGACAGTCCGTGTTTTTCTTTTTTTCGCTGCACTACGTAGGTGTAATCAAAGAGATTAGGATTGGATTTGGATTGTATTGATTCGTATTGTAGCACAGACAAAAAAAAAATACTGAAATATCCTTCACCAATGGGATTTGATACGATTAACTTAACAGTGAACTGTCCATTATGATTCATAATGTTATCCTTTTATGATTCTGCCAAAGTGGCCTTTTTAGGCCCCCTGATCTTATGAACACTGCTATAGCTACGACAAGATGACGTTGTCAATGCCAAATTGTTTCCACGGACGTGCAGCTGACTGTATCTGCAAAATGTTCTGGCCAATTTAATTCGACACAGGAACTTGATACATTGTTTATTTTTCTAACGAAACTTTAATGGAATTAACACAACATTTTCTCAGAAACTAAGGTACAGTACAGTAAGTTTAAACATTTAATTTCCTCTACAGAGCGGAGCAACAATTTGAAGTGTATCTACGCTACGGACAGCATCCGGAACTATATCCAAACAGAAGAGGGGAAGTTGTTGCTGGGTATGTATTTACAATTCACTTACTTACTACATACAATTTACGATACAACGTCAAGATTCCATCGGCAAAATTCGTCAAACACAATCGCTTCCGATCAAATATTGAGATAATACAACGTTTCTAAAACAAGCCACCATCCCAAAATATTTATTTTTAAATTCATTACTGTATGTCCTCTAGAGGGCGCCATATTGAATTTAGTGTGACGTTACATAGCCTATAACCAGCAGACGGTCAAGACGCGTCTAACGATACCTCATTTGTCAAATTATTATAAGCACTTTTGGAGTTATGAGGGAACAGATGAACATATATATATATATACTTACATACCGGTCAAAATCATAACCCTCGTTTTTGCTTCGCCGTATACGGATAATAAAGCACGAAAACTTTGACTGAAAATAAAGAACTGTCTCGTTAGTATCATCATCATCAGCCTATAGCAGTCCACTGCTGGACCTAGGCCTCTCCTATTGCATGCCATTCAACTCGATTTTCGGCAACTCTCATACGGCCGTCCTGCGAAGATCGTCCCTCCAACTAGATTGAGGGCATCCTACCTTACGTTTACCGATTCGCGGTCTCCACTCAAGAACACGTCTCGTTGGTATAGTGGTTGCAAACGCTACTGCTAAGCATGAGGTCCTGGGGTCCGATTCCCAGGACGGGCGAAGTGTTATTGGGGTTTTCTACCTGGAATTTCTTAGTACTAGCAGCCCGGAATCTATAAATAATAATAATGTCAAAATATTTCCATCAAGGTAGGTACAACAATTTCTTAATCTAATAACAATTTAAATCTTATTTTAGAGGTTATACGCTGTCACATAGAATTATGGAATTCTCTAACTCCCCAAGTCAAGCTTGTATTATAGTAGTTAGTGAGCTGTTGACTTAGACACAACCTTGAACTTATGCAACGGTAAAACATAAAAAAATGTTATTGCTTAAAAACAAACAAAGAAAAAAACCTAAACCTACCGTAAAGTTATGCAAAATGATATCAATAAATATTTCCTACTTACCTATACAAACAATACTAGACACCTACCTAATATACCTTTTTAAAAAGTATTTTATCCCGATATTCCCACGGGATCGAAACTTACGCGTGTGAAACCGTGGGGCGCTGCTAGTAGCTAATAAATTAAAGCCAATTTTTAAAACAAACAACTTGTCATTTCTCTAATACAACATTAAACATTTTCAGTCTTCGTATTTTTTCCCTGTCGTTATTCAACGCAAGAATACCTTTAATCAACTTAAAGTACAAACCATGAAGAAAGGAAAGATTAATGATGAGAAATAAATAAAGAACAAAGAAATTCCGGAACAAAATTGCCTCGTCTCATTTTACATACGCTCCTAACGAGATCTAATAATAGATTCATTTGAGTATGCACCACGGACCGCGGAATCAGCAACATCTAGAGAAGGCTTCTAAAATTCGTGGCGCTGAAAGTGCGTTGAGCGAAAAACGTCTGTCACTGACCGCCTTCAAAACCGTCTGTTTCTTATACGTCATTAGTAGAGACCGGATTAAACATCGGGTATTAAAACATCTTAAATGCTCGAAATAAAAAATGCAAAGAAATCGTCAAAAAGTGCCAAATGCCACAAAAAATAGTATATTGTTTGCCAAGGGAGCAAACAACTATCTTGAAGGCGACAGTGTTTTATTTTATTTTTATTTATTTATTTGGGACAAACAAACAGTAACACATTATATCTGCGCAAATAATATAAACAAAGATATTATATAAATGTGAAACTCACACACAGTGTTTCAATAACCTAAAAAATAGTCATTATATGCAAATGCATATGCAAACATGCATTCGCATAAATTCCGGTGTCTTGTCATAAAGTGTCATAGTTCGAGTAAACGGTGGCACGCTTCGTTTGTATGGGAAGTGTTTATAAATCCGGCTCTAGCAGCGGTCCCGGTCACCGAAGCGTTTCCTTACTGATGTGTGTAGTAAACACTTCTTTTACCTTTAACATCATGTTTATTCCATATTTTGTGATCTGTGGTATACACCTACAACCAAGTTACCGAGGGGTGCAGTCACCCTTAACAAACATTACCTCAGGCAATACAAATTGCTTTAAAAAGATAATTTTATCGAAATCAGATAAAACATGAAACAAAACATAAACGGGGTTACACAAGGAACGGTTCTCGGCCCCGACTTTATTTAAATTATTTGCCAAATTGCGATGCTGACTTCAAAGGGAATTCAAACGTACGTGATCAACATTTTAAAGCAAATCGTTTGGAAAAGCTATTCGGTATTGTCTGCGCTTACTTCTGAGTGTGATCGATTCTATGTGTTGAGAGCACAAAGGGGGTTTTGAAATGGAAAGATCACGATTCTGTTTATTGTTGTATTGAACTAGAAACTAGACAGTTTGTGAACTTTGGAAAGTGAATGATATTGTAAAAAGAATCAACGAGTCTAATGACCTTAGTTTGTGTTAGACATATGCAAACAAATAATGAAATGTTATAAAATATTTATTTAGTTTTTGTCCATACATGAGATGTCACAACCACAAGTAAAAACAAAAACAGATGTAAAATATTAAAACGTAAAAATAATCAAAATGAAATATAGTAAAAAGAGGTTTTAAACCTTCTTGTTGGCTTTAACAATTTGCAATTTATTTGATGAATAAAACCATGGCTGTTTCCAGGTTAAAATGTTATGAGTTTTAATTAAAATGACTTTTAGATAAGCAAAGGTCAGCGGTAAGGTTATTAACGAAAATTATAATAGCCCATAAAAAGTATAAAAATAAATTACCCTTTAACAAAAACGGTAAATTAATTAAAATGAAAATCTGAGTAATAAAAACCGTAAATAAGTTCAGTAACAGTTAATTCGGCGAATGATAAATTGTTATTTGTTGCCGCTGAATTTCGGTGCCGAAAGTTTTCAATAATTTAGTATCACATTCCGAACAATTTATATTCTCGTTTATAATAAACAAATACATTGGAAAAGGAGACGTTCAGGATTTATATTAAACTAACTGTGCTATTGACCCCAAAAGTTTTAATTTTTTTGAAGAAAAGTACTTTGCAAGTGAGAATATTTATTAATTCAGAATTTAAATTATATGTACATAAATAACAACTTACTATCCTAACTTAACTAAGACTATTAACAAACTAAGATATGGCGTCGAAAAATTCATTCGCATCGCTGTCGACTGGTAATGGTCCCAAGAGACTGGCGATAATGCCACTACGTCCGGCCAAGGTAAAAGCCGGCCCTTGGGTCATGGGAAGTGTCAACCAGCCGTTTGGAGGTTTCCCTAAAGTGACCATGAGCACTCGGACCCGACGGCCCAAAGGGTCTCAACCCCAAACGGCTTGAAAATATAATTACAAATAAGGTTAGGGCTCATTTTACCAAAGTCCGATATATTTTATCCGTGGAATAAAATTGACGTCTGACAGTTCTAGTATGGAAAAACCGTCAAAAATTCAAAATGTATCTAGTCTGAGGATAAGGCTTAATCTAGGTTTAGAAGTTTGGTAGAATGCGCCCTTAAAAGTACTTTAGGTGTTTACAGTATTTTTTCGTTTTTTTTATAACACATGAAGAAGATTAAAAAGTTAACATTGATCCTATCGCAGGTATGCTGGAAGAGATTTCTTATGAAATAAGCATCACCTTTGTACCTATTTTTCTGTTCTGTTTTACTTGTCTGTTTATATATGTGTGTACATAAATGGTTAAATAAATAAATAAAATTATTATAAGTGAAAATATTTATTTTACAAAAAATAATGTAGGCTTGTACGGACTCAATCCATCCATGATTTTGTTACTACACATTATGTAGATATTGTAGATTGTGTAAGAGTGTGCGTATTTTCACGCTATATCTTCATTTATACTTATATAGTCAAGATATTATAAATCTAGCTGCGCCCTACGGTTTCACCCGCGTAAGTTTCTATTCCTAAAAAAATCTGGAGGGCCACCCTTATCACCTAGGGATATAAAATATAGCCTACGACCTATTCTCAGACCTACTAAATATGCACAAAAAATTTCATAAAAATCGATCAAGCCCTTTCGGAGGAGTTCGATAACAAACACTGACACGAAATTTTTATATATAAGATTATATTATTAGGTATTTAGATTCATCATCATCCACATCCCGACTTCACCCACTGCTGATTATATGCCTCTCTTTTCTCTTTTCATATTTAGATTACCCAGAATAAATTCTTCTTCTCAGATTTGTGTCGAAAGCTCGGCTCTCAATTTTGCATAATTATTTAACAATTTTCAGGACATCGCCCTTTAAACAATCAAATTAAAATAACACGCGCAAATATTGTCAATGATTCCAACACCTTTAACGTCCTCAAGTACGCTAAGTACTACCAAACGTGACCTGAAACTTTCCAATACCTCCATAACCAAGAGCTTTGCCCAAAGTCGTGACACCCAATTTCCATGCCAATAAATCACTAACTCAATACTTCAAATCATCACTCGACGGCCACTGCATAAATCAAGTTCGAGTTGCCAATTACTTAAGAGGCTTAGCCTGAATGTCGCGAACGTTCTAGAATCATTCTGACTGGCTCCAAATGGCTCCACTTTGGTGGGTACGTGACCGAAATGGCTTATAAATCGTGTTGAATTGTCGGCTCGGGCTCACTGCCCACCTATTATCGCAGCCGCAATGAGTTATGCGTTGTAATCAAGCACTCGAATTAAAGTGAGCGAGGTGCGTAGTTGCTGATTCTGGGATTTCTTTTTTTTAAATTGGGAGACCTTTTTGAGGGCCCGAAAGGGTGCTTTAGAGAATGTTATTTATATACGTGAGTGTGCAGAATTTCTGCAGCGTATTTTGTTATGCTGACGCATTTTTTATAACCACTTTGGTGGTGAAGGTTGATGTCAATATGGTTAAAATTGCAACTCATGCTAGAGTAGAGAGAGGAATAAAATGCTTAAATGTAGGGATCGTAAAAATCTTACGGTGCTTTTTGACGTTATCTCTACAGACGATGACATTACTTATAGCAGGTTAATCAATTCTATGGAACTTGAAAAGTTCATATTTATTTATTTATATATACTTTATAATTGTACACCACAAAAATATATAACAAAAAATAGATTGAACACTAAAAATATACAATGGGCGGCCTTCAATAATAACATGCAATTAGTTTATAAGTTTCTAGTAATAATAATGATTACTAACGAGAAACAAGACTCAGAAACACTTACTACAGCAAACTTACTCCTGCCAAGTAATAAAAATTCAACGAAATTTAAAACTAAGCAATTAAAAACTCCCGTGTAAAAATATGAGGACTAACGAAAAATTTACAGCAAAAACTCCCAACTGAAAGTGTCAGGGATAATGATTTCGTTCCGCTTTGTTAGCGAATTAACTTAATGAACGGGACCAATTTTTCCCAGGTCTTACTGCGAGAGAGTGTTCCGGGACTGCCGGCTGCAAACGTGTTACGTACAGTCGGCTGCCTACCCTGGAGTGTATCCAAGAAATCTTCATTGCAGGCAAGTGTATTACCGTATTTTATAGTTGAACAGCTATCGGGTGTTACTTCGTTTAGTTGAAGTTAGTGGTAATTAGCGATAGCGTTGTTGAAAGCCATTCGATTAGTTGTATTGAAATTGAATGCATTCTCTGAATAAAATTGATAGTCAAATGTCAATTTGCTAAAGTGACTTTGGAAATCAAGAATCTTGTACATACCAAGGACATTGAACCGTGTATATTATTGTTTTATTGAAAAATAATTACTTTAATTTAATAATTACCTTAAATTAAGTTTAATTAATAATAACACACTAATATTATAAAGTCGAAAGGTTGTGAGGGGGTGTGTGTGTGTGTTTATATGTTTGTTACTTCTTGCCGCTCTTGGCTGGACCAACTTTGATAAAATTTTGTATGGAGGTAGCTGACATCCTGGATTAACATATAGGCTACTTTTTAACCCGATATTCCCACGGTAAAATAATAATGTACAGTCAACAAAGGAGTTAAGTATACAGGAGCGTCGGATATAATTGAAGTTTACTAAGAAACCGATGGATGTTCTGGACTGAAATTTAATTTAATAAATGAGCTGTTTGTTTTCTATTAATAAACTAAAATTTTATTCGAGAATATCCATCGGTTTGTTAGTAAACTTCAACAATATCCGACGCTCCTGTATACTTAACTCCTTTGTTGACTGTACATTGTACAATGTCCTTGGTACAAGATACTTGATTAAAAAAAAATCACTCATACATTTTCGTGAAAGCACGTCAATATGTCAATGTCCCTGCCACTCTGTTTACGAAAAGGAGAGGAGTTCATTAGGCACCAAAAAATTCGTCTGCATTGTAACAGTGTGGTGAAAGTGCCCAAAAGCATTGCAAAGTTGAATAGCAATGCTGATTCTTTTGCCCTAAAAATCGACCAGCCCTCTCGTCACGTGAAGAGTCGACCATCCGCATAGCGATGTCCTGAAAAACTCAATGTTCCATTTTATTATTTTGAATTTTATTTATAAAAATATCAGCATTAGATACCCAAAATATCTTTGAGCCCAATAAATTAGATGGCAGTGAAGTACCTCTTCAAAGTCATGGAGCATAGCTGAAATTTTGATGAGGGTAGGTCCTGGCTTGGACAAATGTGTTTGTTTAGGCCTAGAGCGTTAAGTATTGTTTGTCAACGCTGTTTTCCCGGTATAGAGGCCTAGGACGAACGCGCGACGTTAACGTAACGTAAACTCGAAAGTTTTTTTAATCGAAAATACAACGATCGTACCACTTTGGTTTGTATTTTTGCGAAAAACACAATTAGAATCGGTTTGTTAGTCGATTTGCACAAATTTGCTCGCCAGAAACGGGCGAATCAACAGACGTTTGCTCCACGGTAGGACAGGTGCCGTAAATATGAATAAAGTCTTAAAACTATGTAAATAATGTGTGAAACGAGTATTTTTAAGTATAAAATCGTTTGAAATAACGTTACTTTTTCTCCGCACGTTCGTGTTAGGCCCTAGTTTAAGCTGACAGCACTTTGTAGTCTTTACGTCAAGTCGCAACAGTTTCATTTTTATTATAAAAGATAACACAATGCTTTGGAGTTTTGGACCCAAGTGACAAAGAAAATTGTAACACTGTACAAATCCTTGACACAGTTCTTCAGTAGGTATGTGCTTGTACAGTCGGGGAAATTAATTGTTTATCAAATTGACACACTATCTCAATTTGACGTGATAAATTAGGTACAGTAGTGATTCGAAAATGTACAATTTAAGTTGGAGTCAATTTGATAATTAATTTTCCTGACATATTGATGCAGTGGCGGTTGTGACGAACATTTATAATTTTGCTAATAAATATTGTCATCTAAATGACTGTCTTTTTTGAGAAAAAAATACTTATCTATAAACTTAAATAATCTGTCTTTTTTTTGCCAAATCAGATGTAAATTGCGTAAAGAAAGTGGCTTAGTATCATGACGAGTAGAATCACCCCTTGCATGAAGGAGGTGACTAAATCACCAACCTCTCTACCAATATGTCCAAACAGTATCTCAAAGTGGTGTCGACTTGCTAATTTCATGCTCTCCAATTGCTGACCACTCAACGATCCATTAACACATTGCTACGCTAATGCTTGAGCGTACGTGTACATGCTTTGACTCATCGCTTTGATGTCAAGAGCATGATGATGACTTAAGTGTGTAGTGAGCATTTGAGCAATCAACTAGGAAGAATGAGCACTGATGTTATGATAGAATGCTATGAACTTAGGACTCTAGTGCTATTGCTGCCTGTTTTAAATGTCCTTTTCAAAATCAGTGTATAAGGACTGATACTGATGCCTATGGCCGGCCATAGGCATCAGTTAGGCATGGGGCACAATTCTAACATAATTTTATATAAAATTTTGTTGCTAACTCACTAAGCCCAGGTACGCACGGTCGCGTTTTTCACGCACTGATTTTTCAATGCACTGCTAAGGGATGCTCTCTGCCAGATTCTCAATGTTCGGCTCGACACCGAGAGTTTAAAATCAAGTGCGCGATAAAATCCCGCTGCGATATTTTTGCGTCCGTGCGCATGTGGACATTTTATAACTTTGTGTTTTTTTTTTTATATAATTTGTTTTCTTTTTGTAACATTATAAATATTTAACTTTTATGGAGATTCTAAGAAATAAATAAATATAATTTAATAATATAATAATTATAAGAGGGTGCTTCGAAAGTTTCAAATAGCTGACAAATATTTCGCTGGTTTGATTAGTTTTTAGTGTTACTAAATTAAATTATGAAATAATCACTCTGAAGTGCATTAAAATATTCGTAATGAATTACTATAATTAATATCAGAATACAAATTTTTCAGAAACAATGTATCATGAAAAAGTTAGACGTTTTCACAAATATAAGAATCGTCCACTAATTTTGTATTTTTCTTCTAGATACCATCTCAACACGAGGCTACCATACATAAAGCTGTATATAGAAAACGAAGAATTCAATATAGATGGACAACGATGCGAAAACATCATGACTTGTCCCATGAGACCCATAACCTCTGGTAAGTGGCCCAAATATTTGGAGAACTTGATTAAAAATACACAAGATAAAAAAGTGGCATCCGGGAGTGCCGATAGAATTGAAAACAAAACACAAACAGAATACTGTGCCATCACTCACTATCGGATATAGTTACATTAAAACCGAGTACATCCCGAGGACAGCCGAACACATTTATTTATTTATTTATGCAAATCTTACCTACAACTACCATTACAGATCAGCGATCCAATGCGATAGAGTGGCCTTATATGCTAAATCCTTAATCTAGATCCTATAAAATTACATACTATATCCTAAATCTTAACCAACATCTAAATAACATATTATATTGTAACTTTTGCGAGTTCACTCAAGTTGCACCACAATACACCAACCCTCTCGTGACACTCGTTCCGAAGCGGGTATTTTTTTAATCGTGTTATAAACAAAACACGCGCGGTGTTACTTACTGTAACAGTGGCGCGAGTTCAATGGTTTTTTCCCATCTAAAAGACTGCCCAACACGCCTAAAGAAGTTTTAAGTTTTCACTTCGGAAACCTTCTCTCCAGTGTTGTTTATACATTCGGGATTCTCATTTAGATTCTTAGGAATTGCCTTTATATTTTTATCCGATCCTAAGTCCCCAATACGGGGAGCTGTCGTAGTCGATAAGTCTACGTTAAGTAGCCTTTTACTGCCAAGTAAATGTATGTTAGATAAGGTTAGTGGAATTACTGGCGGACTATTCACTTAGCTGCTAAATAGCTGGTAATATTCCGTAGAAAGAGAGCAGTGGTGGCACTAAACTTTGTGTAAATTATTTCATCACCGCTGCTCTCAAAACGGTGAAGGAAAACATCGAGAGAAAACCGGCATGTCATAGAGCTAAAAATTCGAAAACATGTGACATCCACCAACCGGACTGGGCCCGCGTGGTGGATAACGGCCCACTCCCAGTCCCAGCAGTGGGGCCCTTACAGGCTGATTATGATTCCGTAGAAAACAGGCAAAGTTTACTTCAGCAACATTGATGCCACCTATTCTAAAAATAGATCGACCACCTCGAGGGAATGAGTCTGAAAAATACAGCGTCTTGAAACGCGAAGCAATATCTAAACTACGTTTACAGCTGACTTGAATAGGCCACTTTGCTGAACGTACAATCGTTCGGACGGAATCACCAATTCGATCGTTCGATTCCACTAAAAAGGCAATCGTGTCCGGTTCAATGTGTCTATCAGAATAGGCCTGCATCAGCAAACAGGGCTGCCGCGTTCTTGATAAAATGAGGTTGCACTTTGGTTGTGTAAATAGGAAGCGTATGCTCGGGTTTCCATTTACTTTTCCTGTATGGTATCGGGTGCAGATCGATAAGTTTGGTTTAAAAATAAAATTGTACTTATGGCTTCCGTATATCGAGTTGAATGCTATAAATTGTGAATTTGATGTAATTATATTTTGACACGTTAGACTTGGATCGAAAGAGCTGGAATTCACGAGGAGCCTTTGTCCAGTAGTGGGATGATGCAGAACAGTAACATAGACTTACATTCAAAATGGGAATGAAAGTAGTCGAGTGATGGAAGAGCCACACTTAAAACTAAAGAAAACTTTATAAATCTTTTGCGTATATATTCTACTACTAGCTTCCACATATATGTCGATAAAAACTATCCTATGTCCTTCCCCGTGCTGCAGTCTATCTCTCTGCCAAATTTTATCGAAATCCGTTCAGTGCTTTAGGCGTGAAAAGGTAACATACAGACAGACAGACAGTTACTTTCGAATTTATAATATTAGTATGGATTGATAAAAAATTTGATAGGCGGTAAATTTTTATTTTGGAATACACGTGTCTTCCAATATTATGGTAGGTACTAAAATACATAATTATGTAAAAAGTAAAAAAAAACAAGCAGTTCACTAACCTCCTCATTTAACTCTCAACCAAAAACAAAACACTCATTTTTCTCTCCATTTCCAAGGTGTAATAATTTATGAAGACCATAAATAACAGCTATCCAATAACCGCTATTAAATCAAGCCGGCCAGCAACTTACTCGATATTAAATTCTTAGACCGCTCGACTTTACCCATGTTTTAGAACAGCTAGCGTATTGAAAAATTGTGTAACAGACTAGCAGATAGTCCGTGATTTGCTTCGTCTTGCTTTATATGAATATGAAATGAGTGTATCGCTTGCTTGTATTGAGCAGTTGGGTGAACTTGAATCGGTTTATCATACGTATTGATGGGTGATCTGAATTTAAAACGAAACAGCTTGGAGAAGTTTGTGTTCTTATTTTGAAGTCAGCGTAAACAAGTGGAATAAAATGTGGGGCGAACAAGGAATATTTTAGGTGGGGCAACTCATCGTGGGGCGAATATGGAATTAGCTAAAGCATACCTTGATAGAACTATGAGAGTCTCACACAGAACTCAATAATTATGAAGGCTGTTGTCTCTTTTCTTTTAAGGTGTGTTGTAGCAACGGCAAGTCTGTTTATATCGTTTCTAAAAGGTATTTGAGTAAATTTCGATTCAACTTTCAAGTGCCAAATGAAAATCGCACTTAAATACCAAATAGCAGTCGATTAAATGTAATATTCCTATTCTTCTTACTCTCAGGGTCAGAAAACTGTCCTTACGACTACATAAGGATCTACGATGGGAAGGACGAGTCAGCGTCAGTCATCGGAACTTTCTGCGGTATGGGCAAGTTCCCTTACTCCATCATCGGAACTTCTCAAGATCTGTTTGTGGAGTTTGTCAGCTCACCTGCAGGTAAAGTAGTAGCTATTTGTTAATTATGCTTATGTCACTTGGGTAACTAAAACTGGCTATTATTGGCAATTGCTACCGTCTTGGCATCGCAGTTAATGGCTCAGAGTTGCAGAGATGGAATAATTAACCAATTTCTCAATTTTAGTAGCCCTTATAACAGCACCGTTTGTCTGACTTCGAATAGTAATAAGTGAGGCAAGTTTTTCTTACCGTAAAAAGCTACGGTTTATTCGCCGTGTGTAGGTAGGGACAAAAGGCCTCACAATCCAAAATTACATAACAGATCTCAGTGTCTATCTATTGTGATTTTAGTTTCATGTATAGATGTCAGTAAGTCCTAATTAAATAAAAAAGAAACTATACCTACTGAATTAATAATAACTTTTCTGTTTCCCTAGGTCCTCTTCTAAACACCGGCTTCCATTTCAACGTGGGCAACTGGCCTGGCCACGTCGAAGCTCCAGGCTCGAAGGTCGGCACCTGCGACTGGTTGCTGACGGCTGAGACCCTCAAGAAGTCAGGAGACACTGAGGGCATCTTCCTCTCTGTGGCTCATTGGTACCCTCCACACACCTCCTGCACGTACCTGATGCAAGGCTTTCCGGGGCAGGTCGTTAGGTTATATTTTCCGAGGTAAGTTTGTGTTCGGGATATTTAAGGTCTGTAACTGTTTATGGTCAAATACTGATTTAAACATTCACGACTTTGAAAAACACTTTAAATATTGTTCCTTATAATTTGGTAAATTTTCCGTTACCGTTAAATTGATGCTGTTGTGCTATGATCACGAAGTGACCATAAGTTCACTTGAACAAAATAAAACACACAATTTAAGTGGAGTTGTATCGTTATAATTTAATTAAAATAATATACTTAAACTTAAAGGCCAGTAAAGTTAAAAAAAACAAATTTCATATGTGAACGCAATATCTAACCAAGAAAAATTGGTTTTTACGCAGTTGATTCTATCAAGTAGTCTGAAGTAGAATAACTTTAGAAACCACAATATCATTACAATACAATTCCTTGTCAACAGTTTCCGGATCAACCGCATAGAGTCTCCAATTCAACCCTGGACTGGCGACTGTGGAGAGTCCCTCACGTTGTACGACGCTCCAAGACCTGATGATGCTCGCATCATCAAGACTTTCTGCGACACTTTCAGCAGACCTATGGAGAAACACGACTTCGTTTCTACTGGCAATGCTATGTTCGTCAGGTTTGAGAGCAAGACTGGCAGTTATAGTGGGTAAGTGTACTTGAAAGAAAAAAGAAAGAAAAGTATTTATTGCGACTCGTACAGGAATATTACAAACTAAACTAAACACAGTCAAAAATAAAAAACCAAATTATATATATTTTTTTAATTAACAAAAAGAATGATGAAACAGAAAGTCCTTTACGAGGCCAGAAGGCTCCTATCTCAGCATGATGCTGCGCTGGTATTCTGATAAGGCCCGCTGTGATGTCACGGGCAGTTACAGAAATAAATAAATAATAATTTTAAGTAAAATAGTAACAAATAAAATAAAATATACTTATTTACTTCTAGGTTGATTTTTATAAAGTCCTCCAGACGGAATTTCGGCCAAGGCGACTGATCTCAGTGGAGACTAGCCATCCGCGCGAAAGATATTATAGTGCAGGCGTGTGTGTGTACGCAGACACAGGTGCACTATCTTTTTGCTCACTCTCATAGCCCGATGGGACGACACGCAATCCGACACGACCGGGGAGAAATGGCGCAGGACCAACGCCTTAGCGTGCTTTCTGAGGCACGGGGGTATTTAATCGCCTACTTCCAAACTCTGGGCTGTTACCAAGAAATTCCCAATGGAAAACACAATAACACTTTGCCCGACCCGGGAATCGAACCCAGGACCCCACGCTCAGCAGTCGCACTTGCGACCACGAGACCAACGAGGCAGACACTGTTTTAAATAATATGTTTCCGTCGCCATGTTTGTCACTATTTAGAAGCTAGCTCATCGTCATTTGTTGCGTATAATCAAACTGTTCTACCGGTAGTAAAGTATTACTCAATAATTCTATAGAATTCCAAACCACAACCGCACTGGGAACAGAAAACAACATAAAACATAATTTATTACTCGCTCCCAACTTAATTTCGCGGAATTTTTATAGCTTAAAACACATTAAGCAGTCCTAATGAGGGCGGTTGTAATAAACAAGGAGAATTGCACCAAACGCCCGGCGCTTATATTTGTTTACGTAAGAGTTCCACAGAATACCATCAATTAAATCTGAATAGGAAATGGGTAAACAAATGAACAAACATTGGGACGGTTGTAGTAAACACTTCTTGTATATCATTAGTGGTTATTCCATACCAATAGTCATTAGGGACACAAATAGTACGGGTATGGGTGCCGGTGTAATTACAAGCACATGGGACATTTCAGATTTATCACTGGGATGGCAATGCATTTCCAATGTCTTGTTGATTGTCAGATGTCTATTAGTGTATTGGGTTTCGGTGACAACTGAGTAATTCAGAATGGCAAAACCAATAACATTGAGACCGAAACTACGCTTAGCAGGCTGCTTGCAGTCACTTGAACTAAGTAGGAGTTGAGCTTTCGTGTAACATGTGGTGGTTATTTAGGTTATTAATATCAAAATAACTCCTTGCTATTTATAACTCCTTAGTACTGTCAAAATCTAACCAAGTTCTTCTTCCAGATCATCACTGTACTACTGGGCTCACTACGACTTCTTCAATAACACACGTTTCGGAGAACCAGTACCAGGAACTGCCTGCGACGAGATCATAGCCTCCTGGAAGCAAAGAGCGGGAAGGCTTAGGTCTCCCCTGAATACCCTGGTGTATAAGCAAGCATCTCCAGGAGAAGACGTCCACTGTCTCTACAGATTTGTGACGGATAAGAGGATTTACGCCAGAGTCATCTTGACGATCTTAAGTGTTAACTTCAAAGTAAGTATTTTTTTTATTTGTTTGGTTACTTCATAATCATCATCATCTTTATAGTTCCGATTGATTTGGGATCGCTGCAGCATGTCTTCTTTTTCTATTCATTTCTTTCAGCGATCATCTGAGTATTCTCCCTCGTTCTAGCTATTATCATCTTTAAGAGAATCCATTTTTAGTAATTCTACCATTGGATGAAATTCGCAACACCATAATACGCTCCAAGACTGGCATTGCTGATGTTGGCGAAAATTCTGCGAGGCTGAAGTGGGCCAGTCCCACTTCAGCCTCGCAGAATTTCAATTTCGGGTCAAACGTATAGGATGCACCAAAACAGTTGGGCCAGGATCGTCACACAGTGGGTGCCTGAAGACGGGCGTCGTCACCGAGGCAGGCCTATGAAGCGCTGGAGTGACGATTTGGACTTGTTCCTGACTGATTGACCGGATAAGGCACACGATAAGGAAAATTGGAGAAGTACGGGGGAGACCTCTCCATCTGTGGAACAAAATATATCAACAAAAAAAGAAAAAAAAAACAATTGGATTTAATTGTACACGATAAATAATCAATACTGATCAACATAAATAGCGATTGTCAAAAAAAATATCCGTGGCCTTTCAAATTTGTGTGGCTCGTGTAGGTGAGTAATTCCGATGGTATACTCAAAAAATTGGTTACTTCAATGTAACAATTTTATGATTTCTAAACAAAACAAAACCTCAAACCACCAAACCCAACAAATGAAGTTCTGGTTGGAAATATTGGCAAAAATATTTTTGGTGAAATCAAAACTCCGACATGGGCAAACCGACGCGACGGACGAAAAAGAAAACAAAAAAAAAAACATAGCAAGTAATTTATGTATGTGAAACTAACGGAAAATTTTACGTTGAATCATTGATAAGTCTGTTCGTTTACAACAAAATTGTTCTCATAATATGTGGAAACAAGTTAAATTATGCAGAGTGATGGTTTTCATACTGTTACAAAGTAAAATTAATTTGTAGTAAAATTAGGGTTCTCACACCAGGACATCGCCGTCGAGGTAGACCAAGGCGAAGGTGGCGTGACGATCTAATATCATTCGCAGGTGGCCCTGCGAATGATATTAGATCGTCACGCCCATGCACATGGCAAAAGGGGAGGCCTTTGCCCAGCGCGACAGTGAGACACAAAATAGGCAAAAAAAAATCTAGGGCCGAGATCTATATACATTAATTCGCACATTCTTTGGCTAAGGGTATGTTCTTCAAACGATTGGTTAACGTAACATACGTGCGTCAAATGATAACGATTACCACGTAATCGTCATTGTTTGGCGTAATTCAAGGCCATAATTTTGTGAAACAACGCTTTTTTTGGTTTCATTAGAGTTAGCGTGCGTCAAGACGTGAAACAACCGCCCTTAGTAGTCCTGCCACTGTCGCACATCTGCCAAACAACTGCAAGATAGAGACGGGAACATGCCGTAAGGCTGATTTTTCAATCGACAGATATTTTTTATTCGTGGAATAAAATAAAAAATATATAATATATTCCTCCGCATTGCTGTCGGCTGGTAATGTAACCCAATACCTACATATCGACGGCGAAGTGCCAATACCTTCTAACTGACATTTTTTGAGAAATTCACTTTTTTATCGTTTAGAATTTTATAGGCGTTATTCGCATGTTTTAGTGAAATCGCCTAAGTGTTTTTTTAGTTGCAACAGCATTAAATTAAAATGTGGAAATATGCCTACCTCCCAAATAAAACACCGTGTCTATTTTTGAACGTTTTTTTCAGTTTGTGTAAATTTTTGTCTTTGTCAGTTACGTGTTATTGGCACTTCGCCATCGATATATGATTACCACCACCACCACTATTACCACCACATACCATTACCAACACCAACCACCATTACCATTTACAGTATGTTCAAACTTGGGAATTTAATTCGTAACTAGAGAATTGTTAACATACTTAACGTCAAATGTGATAATCAATTACTTGAACTCGTAAACAACTAAGCAACTTCCACAAATGTTATCTTAGTTCCAGTTATTTCTACTTTAATTAATTTTATGTGAAAATTCGTTTACTTAAAGTAATTTCTAATTAGTTTTCTGCTACATTTCTTGAAGTAAAATTTTTTGTTTATTCTGTAAAGACAAAGTTTCTTCTAAGTTAAGTATTTAGCTTTCAAGGAAATCGAAGCTTATAAAATATTCCAAGTTAAAATAATATTTTTCATTTCTCTTAATCGGAAATAATTGTTTGTTTGATCCGAATAGCGGGTGGAAGACGTTGCTTCCCACTTTTGGGCTGGAAAGACTCATAGTAATTGCTTCCCTCTCTAGGGCGGGAATGAATTTTAAAAATAGAACTTTGGTTAGTTATTCAGCTACGATTTTTTTTACATCATTAAGAAAAATGCTGCGGTCTTGTGAGTGTATAAACAGCCAAACTGTGTGAATTAAAAAAATATATCTATTAAGCGGGACGGCCCGCTGCGGTGACACGGTGTGTTCCACAAAAAAAAACATTAAAAAGACTATAGTATTTAACTTTAAATTTCAAATTTTTTTCTAACTTCTCAATTAATTTTAAATTCATGATAATATATTATCAATAAATATTTTAAAAAAAGTATTTTTTTTACTTTCCTTATGATGAACTGATTGAGGCTACAGGAATCCACTAGATACGAGAAGCACAGAACCGATCGAAGTAGAGGTGCTTAGGTCCCGGCCTTTTTCTAAAAGTGGACTCATAAGGGGGACAACGTTAAGGAAATTTTATGACGTCCCGTTGCTCCCGTTGCCCATAGGTACGTCATAAGGGGGACAACGCTAAGAAAATTTTATGACGTCCCGTTGCTCCCGTTGCCCATAGGTACGTCATGAGGGGGACAACGGTAAGGACATTTTATGACGTCCCGTTGCCCCCGTTGCCCATAGGTACGTCATAAGGGGGACAACGGTAAGAAAATTTTATGACGTCCCGTTGCTCCCGTTGCCCATAGGTACGTCATAAGGGGACAACGCTAAGAAAATTTTATGACGTCCCGTTGCTCCCGTTGCCCATATGTACGTCATGAGGGGGACAACGGTAAGGACATTTAATGACGTCCCGTTGCCCCCGTTGCCTATAGGTACGTCATAAGGGGGACAACGGTAAGGACATTTTATGACGTCCCGTTGCCCCCGTTGCCCATAGGTACGTCTTAAGGAAGACAACGGTAAGGAAATTTTATGACGTCCCGTTGTCCCCGTAACGGGGACACAGATTACGGGAACAACGGGAATACACGAGAATAGAATAGATTTTATTTTTCTTAAAATTATGAAATGATGCTGATGATACGTACGGTTTGGGAAAAATGCAACAGTTGCCAAAGTATAAATAAAATATTTATAATCCAGTGTACTTTTAGAAGACTTGATCTACTTCTTAAATACAACGGATATTAAAAGTGGGGCGTAAGAAAACTCGTAGATCGAAGCTTTATTGCACCTACGCAATTTTATTTTCAAAATCGACCTTTAACGATATAATCCCGCTACCTTCACGGTATAATATGAAATCAAAAGGCTACGTATGGCTATTATTCTAAAATTAGATGCAATATTTTTTTCAATATAACTCGTAAATGTAACAATAGGTACTTATATTTCAAACTGTGCCGATTCAACACATGTTCAAACACAAATCTTTAAAGACAGTTAACTCCTAAACTCGTTGTAGGTAATTAAAACAATAGATCTTGTCATTTTTGGATCCAACTTACAATTTGCATAGCACCCGACTCACAAGATAACAGTAATGTCCAATATGATTCTAACACTGTTTTTCTTACAGGAACACCCCTACACATCAGTAACCTGTCAGAACTGCTACGAAGACCGTGCAGACAAGCTGATTATCTGGGAGCCATACCCTGCTGGGAAGTCACCCAACATGACAGCTCCAGGAGTCAGCACCACCCCACTTCCACTCCACTTAGCGGTCCAGCGATCCATGGGCTCATGCCTTTGCGCTAAACACGCGAACGTAGTGTCCAGAGCAAGACCATACAGAGTGGTATCATCAGGAGAGAGCTTGAACCTCCAACTCATTGTTGATAATGCTCATGCCGCAGCATCTTACTTTAAAAACCCCTCACCACTCTTCGAAGCGCGCTACGAGTTCGTCCATGGCCCTCTATGTGGACCAGCTGTTTTGGCAGCGGCTTCAGATGGTGAAATAGTCTACCCACATTTAGAAGCCCTAGGTTACATGGAACCACCAAAGAGGATACAGTGCATTTGGGATCTTGAGATCGAAGAAAAGAGGGACATCTGGTTGCACTTCGAAAGTATTAAGTTTGCTTCGCGCCATTGTGAAGATGGCAACATTCAGATATACTTGCCTGGACGATTAGACCCCTATTTATCAGTATGTGGAGACAATGTTACAGAAACTGAAAAACTGCCAATATTATCAGCAGGTGAACTTGGATTCGAATCTTTAGATGACCCGTTAGTGATTGAAAAGGAAAAAACGAGGTCTATTCGTATAGTCTTCATCGGTAGCGCATCACCAGCTCGAGCTGCCTTCAAAATTGCCTGGACTGGGCTGTACCATCTACCCAAGAATTCTGATGGAACTTTAATGACATCACGCTTGACTGATGGAGAAACGAAATCTTCTGATTCAGGTCAAAATTGCGATTTTATTTGCCCAGGTGAAGCTCTATGTATTCCAGCTCGATTGATCTGCAATGGAGTGGTCAACTGTCCAAATGTAACATCAGGAGACCGCAAGTTCTGGACAGCTGATGAAAAGAGAGCTAGGGAAGCGTATTCTGAGGACAGTCTCCGACGTTTGGGTTATTTAGATTTGTTAGGAGGACTCCCATCGGGACAGCTGCACGATGAAGCGCCCGAACTGTGTGCGCGGGCGAGGAGTGTCGGGGGCGGCGACTGGACGGCGCCCGCGCTGGGCGCCGGGCTGGCGGTCGCGATCGGCGCGTGCGCGCTGGGCGCGGCGTGGCGCCTGTGCTGCCGCAAGCGCTCGCCGGACGAGGAGTCGCTGGACTACTGACACGCGGCCCGCGGCGCGCCGCACGCGCCGCCCTCGCTGCAATCGCGCTCTACCTCGCGGGACCTCCCGATGGACTGGAGCCTCCATTGACAGACGCTATATTGAGCGCCGGAGCCCTCCTTTGTTGATTACTGAGAACCAAGTTCTTTACATGTTATTGTTACCTGGATAATGGTGAATATCATAATACCTAAGAGTTCACGATCCTGTCAATTTTCACTAAGAATTTTCTATAAATATCTCTATATAAAGACAGTAGCGAGCAGTTGGCGTTGCGTGTTGGAGGGAAATTTTGGTAATCTAGAAAATTTACGATTTCGGTGGATCAGTCTAATTTGTTAACAACGACCGTTGTGTAGCCAAAAATTTCCTTGTAACTGCTTGGAGCTGTCATTATATTTCTAGTCTACTTCAATACGCCAATTTTGAATGTACTTTATCGATTACACGCCCGATGTTTCCGTGTTCCATTTTAGGAGGGTAAGATTCCAGGCGCTCAAATTGTCGACGTTGTTTTGTAATTACTGTATATACCCTTATACCTAAATTTAACCTAACAATAATTGATGCTTCAAACGAACGATCATAGGTTAGGGCAAGGTGATAGTAGCCAAACAGTTAAGTCATTATCAAATTAGGTAGTAATAGTTGTAATGTTTTTATAACATGGCATAAGTATTAACATTCCTGAAACAAATCTAAGGAATGTGTTCAATTTTATTGTTTTTGAACTCATTTTGTTAGGCATCACGTTGACTTCTATCATTATGTGCTCGTAAAAGGATCGCCAAGTTCATATGTATGAAGAAGCATTTTGTTCAAATCGTTCCCAAGAAATTCGACATTTTTTACACTACTAAGTTACCAGTTCCCATATCAATATTGTAAAACAAAATGCTCGATCAAATTGTAGCTTGCACTTGACAAGAACTTGGCGTGTTTTTACGTTCACGCTGGCTTCAAAGCGATTTGACTGACTGCGAGCATCGTATAATCTACTCGTTGTAATGTAAATATATTTGACTAGACATTAAGATCGTTACTAGTTTAAGTAATAGCAGATATTGTTGATTTCTCGTCTGTAATGTAATCTGAAGTTGAATATTGTAAGAGTTTTGATGTACGTAAAAACTGTGTGAAACCTTCAATTTGGATGATTAGGACTTCTATTAATTTATTCTGTAATATTACTGTTAGCCTGCATCATGTCACTGCTGGGTAAAGGCCTGTCCCCATGACTTCCAGCTGTTTCGATCCAGGGGTAAACTGGACCACTGGTCGTTTGATTTGTCCAGCTCGTCCCGCCGTCTTGTAGAATTTCTTCTCTAACAAAGTTTAATCCTCTCCTGTCATTAAGCACCAAATTAGTTTGAATTAGGGAGTGTACCTGTCTTTATTTCTGTTTCAATAGTTTTCGTCAGATTCATTTCGTAATTATGCCTTTTCATTCATTTTTATTGTTCTCTTCTAAGTTCAATAATTATTGTTATACCTTTAGTACCTATAGAAATTGATATTATTAATAATTTCATTGGAATCGTTTTTATTACTTTGTTACAAGAGTGATTGAAGAACATAATTTGTACTTCAGGGTGCAGTTTTCACTATTGTAGTCCGAACTATTGTTATCGTTACTCATAGAAACAATATCAATGTTGAACCATTCTCCATTAAATAAAGTCATTGCATTACTTGGAAAAATGTTTTGTCTCTTTCATTCCTATCTTCGGTCTTAGTCTAATAAGTGTGACCAGAAATCAGTGATATCTGCCGTTTAATATGAACAGTACGCACTGCTGTTAGCTACGATTACTTCTGCATTTGCAATAATTTATCAACTTGTAACGTTTATTTAATAACATTTATATACTTTGCACTGTTAGTTGTTAGATTGTTTTCACTGCCTTCATGATAAATGCTTTGGATAAAATTTACAATTTGAATCGAGAGACCTTTGTATTTAGGTATGAGCAATATCGGTTAGAAGCTGTTGTCAATGTTGTTTAAGATACATACAGAAATTGCATAAAACAAATTCTTAATAGAAACTTATTTTGATATAAAAAAAAACTTTGATACTGTGAACAGATGCTCATTTCATTTGAATAACGAAATAAAATTCATTCAACATCACATTTAAATTAAGCTAAAAGATACACTATTATCTATTATTTAAATCTGTCAAAGTTTTCAAAGGTGTCAATTAAAAGTATGAATTGTAGAAAACACATGTACCTATTTAGATCTTCAATTAGACACCTGCCCAAAGTTATGATTTCCTAGAAGAGCGGTGACCCACATAGCGTCCGCAATTTACCGGTGAATGACGTCACTGAATCATTATCTATGAAAGTAAGTTGGGATGTTTTCCTAGGGAGCACCGTAAAGTCAAACCCCGCTGCCCAAATATTTAAATCGCTAGATTTGCCCTCAATCGTACTTCACGCGAAAAAGTTTCCATACTGAGAAGAGAAAGCTCACCACATTATTATATAGCGTTTCCATGACAATAAGTCAAGTCATTGCATCATTGTGTGTCAGTCAGAGGTGTGAAATGGAAACGCGACTACCTTTTGAAGCGGTAGCGTATCTAACGATTTAAATCTTTGCTGCTGTCATCATGTTATGGCAGCCGTCAGTATGGCCACCACTTTTCTAGGAAACCGTAGCTTTAGTGATGGTTAGCAGTACATAGATTTGGGCCCTAATTCACTATGAACACTTAATGATTCCTAACTTCGAAACTACGTCAATCCCTTAGCTTATCACGACATCTGCTGATAACGTATTCTCTATGACACAATGAAAGAAACCGCGCAAAATGAACGCGAAGTTGTAGAACGGCGTGTACAGTCACGCACGAGCACTAATATGTCAACACTTGGCAACTTTCAATTGCGAATTTTTCGTGAAATAACGAATGCAACGTTGAAATACGACACTTTACGCAAACCTATGGCTTCGAAAATACTTTGTTCGTAATAACATAAAATTTCATTCAAAACTGAAGGAGAAAATCGTCTTTGAATAAAGCCAAGTGTATACATACTTACGCTCGTGACTGTACCACCCTTGACGATCGTACATGGATTGCACGGGGTAAGATTGCGCGGGGAATAACAATTGCCATACAGAATTGGGGTCCTGTCTGGTACAGACGCCAGCACATCAAGCTACCTGAAACTGACAAATTTTCACAATCAACATTGAACCTTATGCTTTAGGGATAAAGTTGAAAATCTATTAAAGAAATTTGACAGATTGTAGTAGCTTGATGTGCTGGCTGGCGTCTTTACAATACTCTAATAGATATTGCTCTTAATATTTCCCTTATTTTAAGTACAATAATGAAAATTAGAGTGTACATATTGTTTGCAACAATAATTTGAAAAGCTTTATTTTGACAGTAATTTAGATTTTGTTAGCATTTACCGAATGGGTAATGTTAAAAAAATAAAAATATATTTTGTACAAACATAAAAGTTTTATTTAAAAAATCCGTTTACAGGGTTATTGGTAAAACATTAACAACCTCTTAAGAGCTCATTGTACTCATCATTATGAACAACTTTTACTATAGGACCAAACCTGGGGCCTACTCCGAAGTGGTTGATTGTCGTGTCGGCCGAATGTTCGGTCATTTTCTGATTCGAATATTGTTGTCCTACAACGAATTTAAAAAAAAAAGGTAAAGAAAGGGTAAGGGTTCTAATAAGGTTCGGATTGGCACAGTTTGGTCGGGACCTATAGTCAATATAGGAAATGAAAAGTAGTAGAAAATGACCGAACATTCGGCCGATACGGTGGTTAACCGCTTCGGAGTAGACCCCCTGAAATGGCGAAAAAAAATCATCTATTCCCTACCTATTGACGAGAGAACGAACATAATTTTTTATGTAGGGAATCGAATTAATCTGCGCCTGACGTAAATTGACGTAATTTTAGTAGGCAAGTTTTTAATCACGTCTAAACTTGTATGGAGAAGTATCAGGCGCTGATCAATTTGACAGGGCTAAACTAAAATTTATCTTCTGTCCTTTTCTTAATGAAATAGAAAGAAAAAGATGCACTGATCTTAAATTAAGTCTAGTTTTGTGAACAAGGGAATCGGCACCATTATTAATTAACCTTTTGACCGCCACACGTCAAAAAATCAAAAACGTGCCCTCGGCGTCAAAGTCTATGTAGTCGAACCGTGGCGTGCTGAACACATTTTGGTTAAAAGCGGTCAAAAGGTTAACATCGATAGAATATTGGTAAGTATAGAAAAGGAGGTGGCAAGTCGTTACAGCAGTGAGGGGCTTTAAATTTAAAGCTTCCAAGGAATGCAGCAGTTTCGTGCGTTGGGGCCAACAGGAGATAGAAATTGGTCCATTTCTTAAAGATAAGTATTCTGATGGCCAATTCCGTAATTAAAAACGTTTAAAATCTAGTCGCAATATCATCTCAATGACAATCAATGTCAACAAAACCTTGCCAAAAATGTGGGGAAATTACAGGTATTTTTGACAGATTGAGACTCAGATCAGAATGTGAATGTTCTTAGAATTACAAGAATTGCCCCTTTATTTTTTTTGTTGTGAGATTGGTGCCAAAGATTAGGGTAGCCAGATGAAGCTTTCTGCGATCTGACATTCGCATTTGCACTCGCTACATAGGTAAGGCACTCAACCAAAACATGAATAGACACAAAAATCACGCGTTTATAGCAATAAGTACACGAACTGAAAACCTAATGTCCCATGCATTTCAAACCATCACGCTCCCTCTAGCGATTATTCACAAAATTATTTATAGCAACAATATTTCATTGTATCTGTAACATTCACGAATACATAAATCGTATACATGACAAAGAGCACTTAAAATCTATAATACGATAGCCTTTTTCATAGCCGTATATCGTATAGGTGGACGTTATTTGCAAATATTGAGGCACCTGCCCGCCGGCGCCATTTTATTTTTATGACATATTTTTATTCGCGTACTCTTTTTGTAAAGAAGGGTCTGTATTGTGACGTTTAACAATATTTTAATTGAACATGAATTGAACGAATGAAAGTCAATTTAAATTCGGATCCTTTTTATTGTACGAGTAGGGAAAGCACGTTATGCCGTTGGCCCCGGCTGTCATTCGTCTTTGACAGTCGTTACGGGTAGTCAGAAGTCAGAAAGTCTGACAACCATTCTTACCAAAGGTTAACGTATTACCAAGTAACTGGGTTGTGGAGGTCCGATAGGCAGTCGCTCCGTGTAAAATACTGGTATTCAGCTGCATCCGGTTAGACTGGAAGCCGAACCCAACATAGTTGGGAAAAGGCCAGGCAGATGATGATGGTTGTATAATTTACTCGAGTCTATAGCTAAATAAAATGTACTTTTGTAGGTATGTTGCCATAAAACTATCCTTTTTTACCGACGAACGTCAGCGGGCAGTCCGATAAAATAAAAATAAACATTTTAGTATGCAGTCCATGAGTTATAGCATTGTACTTTTTATTTACAAGCTTTTGTATGGAATTAAAATGTTTTATTTAAAATCGTATTCCCGTGACATTGTTTGAAATAAATATTGTGATTCTGTGACGTAAAGAATATCTTACTAGCCCCTTAGTGCCCCACGGTTTCACCCGCATAAGTTTCGATCCCGTGGGAATATTAGGATAAAACGTAGGTATGTTGCATTCCAGGAAATGGTCTACCTATGTGCCAATTTTCATCCAATTCTGTTCAACGGTTTACGCGTAATTGAGTAACAAACTTCCAAACATCTTCACTAACTTTTAAGTTCTTTTATAATATTAGTAGGATAGCATTTTGGTTAAAAATGCAGCAAGCACAATCACTATCTCCCATATATATAAATAAAGCAAGCCAAGGCTGGCCATGTTTGTCGAAGGATCGATGGCCGGTGGAACAGAAGAGTCCTGGAGTGGAGACCGCGCATCGGCAAGTGTAGTGTGAGACGCCCCCAGCAAGATGGACCGACGACCTTAAAAACGTGGCTGGGACAGACTGGATACAGAAGGCGAAGGACAGTGAGCGCAGCCTGCCAGGGGCCTGTGTGCAGTAATGGATTACGATAGCCTGAGTTTATTAATTGATTGATATTATAGAGGTATGAGGAACAGGGTGTAAAGTTCACTCAACCTCCATAGAAAAGAGAGGATCCTCCGACCAGACGGGTGTTGTATCTGGAGGGCAACTGCCCGATGATTCATGTCGGGCCGTTGTATCTATACTAATTGCGGTAAACGCTGCTTGCGAGATGCAGGATTTTGCGTGACGTCAGTAAGACGCGTTGTTCGTATTTGGCGTTGTAGATACCTTTACAATATGAATAAAGTCTTATAACTAAGTAAATCAAAATAAAGTGCAAAATGAGTAATTACAATTTTAAAATCGTCCGAATTTACTTACGCTACGTTCACTCCGCGTGTTCGAGCAAGGCCCGCCGGTTTAAAAATGTATACCTATTTTAGCCATAGCTTCTCTCGTAACAGCTGTGGGCGTTATACATAATTTTCACACACATATTTTAGGTGTATACGTACGATTATTGACCGCACATAAATTCGTGGTGGAGATACTGTTGCATGTATAGGCCAGGCCCGAATTCAATAACTATTCTTACCATGTACGGTTAGGTAGGGAACGGAAATTCCTCTCATATTAGCAAGAACTATAGGAGAATAGTTTATTTATTTATTCCGAACCAATTATGGTAAGAATACTTTTATTAAAAGAGCTTGTCGTCTCTACAACGACACCATTTCATTAAAAGCAAATCAAGATTTAGATATTTTTCACCTTTCTCTACCCAAATTCAAATTTTATATAAGAAATATTTTGGCATCGAAATTTAAATAATAATATTGTTATATAAGTTATATAGTATTAATTTGTAAATTCTGTAAATTTTAACGGTGTGAACTTCTGGTTGTTGTTACACTTGGGTACATATTATTTAATTGTATAATAATCTGTGGAAACTGTTTCTGGATTGTGTTTAAACTATTTGTATACTTATGTTTGTTATTGCATCTGTTTGTTTCCCAAATAAAATAAAAAATAAATAAAATAAAATAAGTTTCGGTCCCGTGGAAATATCGGGATAAAAAGTAGCCTATATGTTAATCAATTACATCTATTTTAAAATCTATTTTAAATTACATTATCATCTATATGTAAATCAATTCTACCAGTTCTCAGTAAGGTGTTTGAAAAGTTGATGCTCAATCAAATGTTACGTCACTTTAATAAAAATTCCATCTTTCATGAACACCAGTACGGTTTCACCAAAGGGCGTTGCACTACTGACGCCGGTGTTACCCTAATAAAGAACATTTTTAACGCCTGGGAAGAAGCACAAGATGCCATTGGAATCTTTTGCGACCTCTCTAAGGCGTTCGATTGCGTAAACCACGAGACACTTCTGATGAAACTGGAGCATTATGGAATTAGAAAAGCAGCACTTGACTTGCTAAGATCATACCTGAAAGATAGAAAGGTTAAAGTTCAAGTAAACGGCGTAAACTCATTAGGGTCTGAAATGACAATGGGTGTTCCTCAAGGTTCGATATTGGGTCCATTCCTCTTTTTAGTTTACATTAATGATTTACCCCAATTACTTCAAAATCAACCGAAGATGGTGTTATTTGCAGATGACACATCGTTAATCTTTAAAATAGACCGACGGTCACAAAATCTTGACGACGTGAATAACTCTATTCTTCAGGTCCAAGATTGGTTTACGGTAAATAATTTAGTACTTAATGAAAAAAAAACCAAATGTATTAGATTTAAATTACCGAATGTTAGAAGTAGCGAATGTGAAATCATATTGAATGGCCAAAAACTAGAATTTATTGATCAGACAGTTTTCCTAGGAATCACGCTAGACGAGAAATTACAATGGGGACCTCATATAACATCTATTGCGGGGCGGCTAAGCTCCGCCGCTTATGCTGTTAGAAAGATAAGACAGTTAACAGATGTAGAAACCGCGCGTTTGGTCTATTTTAGTTACTTCCACAGTATTATGTCATATGGCATTTTACTATGGGGTCGGGCTGCTGACATTGAATCCATTTTTATTTTACAAAAGAGAGCTGTCAGAGCCATTTACAATCTACGTCGTCGCGAATCTCTTAGGGAACTATTTAAAAAGGTTAATATCATGACGGTACCTTGCCAATTCATTTATGAAAATATTATGTATGTAAGAAAAAATCAACATCTTTTTAATAAAATAAGTGATAGGCATAATTTTAATACTAGAAATAAAGATAAATTAGATCAACCTTTTTTTAGATTATCTAAAGTACATACATCTTTTATGGGGTACTGTGTTAAATGCTACAACAAAATACCTTGTGACATATTGCAATTAAATGAAAGAAAATTTAAAACTCATATTAAAAGTACACTTTGTAAACAAGGATATTACAAATTAGAGGATTATATCCAAGATAAGAATGTTTGGAAACATGCTGGTCCTGCTCCATAGGACAATCTAAAAGTCTAGACAAAATCAAACTTGTTCCTAATTTAATTTATATATATATTTTTGATTATGACATCTTATTCTAATTCATTTTTACAATCTGCGACTACAGTGGCTCACACACTTGTTAAAGTTCAACTACTTTTGCATTTTTTTTTTTAAATAACTTGTAAATATGTGAGCACCATGTATCTATCACTTATTTGATTTACCTGTCATTGCTTAATTTTTAATTATTTTTACCTTTTGTGGTAGACTAATTTTATTATGGGTGCATCGTGTTCACATACCTATAATTTTTATTATGTATACAAGACCTTGTAAAACATTTTTAAAAGAGTAACGGTGGAGTTTCTTGCCCATTCTTCTCCATACGAAAACTACCTTTTCGAATGGGCGACTAGAATCATTTCTATTTAGTTTTTTTTTGACGTTCAAAAGTGCCTTTAATGTGCCTATTTGAAATAAATGATTTGACTTTGACTTTGACTTTGATCCAGGGTGTCAGCTGCCTCCATACAAAATTTAATCAAAATTGGTCAAGCCGTTTGAGCGTGAAGAAGTAACAAACATAATTATAAACACACACACACACACAAACTTTCGCCCTTATAATATTAGTGTGATGAAAGGTACAACATATTATTTACAAAGGTAGTCACAATAGGTACACTGAAATAAATAATTTCTTACTACACCACATTAAAGCGACTTCATTAAAACTTACTGACTTTATATAGTAAGAAAAAAGGTTTGTAAAACAGTAAAAGACAACATACTATTTACTGAAAAAAAACAACAGAATAAAAACTTTTTTACCAAAAAAAAAACAACCGACTTCCAAAAGACACTACAAAGTGAAAAATAACTTTAAGTTCGGAAGGAATACCCAAATCGCTATAGGTGTGCCTATAAAATTTGAGGGGTTCCCTCGATTTCCATGGGATTCCCTCATCAGATTCCGAGTTGGTGGCAATGGGACCACCTCGAGACCATACCCTTTCAAACACAAAAAGAATTGAAAATCGGTCCACAATTGGTGGAGTAATCGCGTAACAAACACAAAAAAAAACATACCGTCGAATTGAGAACCTCCTCCTTTTTTGAAGTCGGTTACAAAGGAAAACCACCACAACTGTAATGTAAGTAAAGGAGAAGGGGACTTCTGGGCCCAGCAGTTAACTAGTTGAAATGTGTATTAAAAAACCGTTATATTTTTCTAAAGGAAATCACAAAGTATGGTACCATGTTTCTACCTAGAAAGCGAGAAAACTTAAATTAAGTTAATGAAACTATCGATTATGAATAAATCGGTAAAATATGAGAATGTGTATGAAAATCGAGTGACAAGTGCATATCAAGCTTTCGTGGAATCGATTGAATAGATTCATAGTGTTTTTTTTTCTTCTGGCAACACAACAAGTGCTCCTTAATATTGTAGTATTGTAATATTGTATTATTTTGATAACTTTTTAACTTTTTTAATGTTGAACAAATTATTCTTACTTTTTTATATATTTCTTATATGTTTTCAGTCCTTATATTTTCTTATATTTTTTTATTTTTAATTAAGTGTTTGCCACACGTACTGCTATTAATGTTCCTAGCGATTAGCCCTTTTTTTTCTTAAACTTATATGCCTACTTGTGGACAGCGTTGTGGGTTACTTTATAACCAAATTGCTATTTTGTTAAACTAGTTGTAAGTCCTTATAATGTAACTGTTTGCTGTTTCTCTCAATAAAAATAAAAAATAAAATAAAAAACACTTCCTTCCTTCGCCTGACATCCGTCAGTCACTGACTGACAGATGCACTCGTTTGTTTTCTTTCGTTCTGAGTGCGCACGTATTTTCCTTGTTTTATTGTTTAGCCCCACGACCTCGGCTTTGCACATTATAACGGACTATTTGTCGGATCTTGCTACTCTAAATTACCATTACACATTCAAAGTATTTCGTAAATAACATAAAAAACTACAATGTTATAATATAACCTCAGTTTTACTATAATTCATATAACTTGGTTCCTGGATAGCCAAATTTCACCAAATTTTCAGTGAAGCCTTGTTATTATATCCTCTTACAAATAAGGCTAGTTTGATTCAGTTAACACCTGGGCCCAGGAATCTATGGAGTCATTCCCTTCTCCTTTCAATGGTTTGAACGATATCACCAAATCAATAAAACAGTTAATTTTGTGAGCTACTTAAAACGTTAATTGTTAACTCAAATAAATTGATTTGATTTGATTTGAACATAAGAAAGAAAGAAAAGAAGAAAAGAAAATACGTTTATCTGCGGTAAACATGACGCAATAAAAGAACACAAACACAAAATAAAATAAGTTGGGGAAAAACATACGTCACATCCACGCAAAACAGCAATCGCTCAGCATAATGCTAAGACCCTTTATGAGGCAGAACCCCAGCGCTGATTTTTAGCGACAGCCGCATCAGCATCAGGGGGCCTAAAAAGGCCACTTTGGAGAATCATAAAAGGATAACATTATGAATTATAATATGGCGAAGAAAGCCCCTGTTTTTCTTTTTTTTTGCTGCACTACGTAGGTACAATATTATAGAGATTGGGATTGGATTGGATTGATTGGTATTTTAGCACAGACAAAAAAAAGCAACTGAAAACTGCTTCACCAATGGGATTGGATACGATTAACTTAACAGTTAACTGTCCATTATGTTATCCTTTTATGATTCTGCCAAAGTGGCCTTTTTAAGCCCCCAGGTGAAGTAACAGCTCACCTAAATTTTCCCGGTGAAATTTATGCGGATTAAACCGGCTGTTTAGGATTACTTCATCATAGCGTAATTAAGCAGGTGTAAAGAACAAATGCGAAGACCCAAAATAAAAAGCTTTATAAGAAAACCTCAAATCTTACCGTCTTTAATTCGTCCTAATTCTAAAGTCAAACACACGATGCCCGGACGTATATTTAATTAACTTTTCGACCCGCCCCGGACGGTGGAACTTTCTAAGAAGTTTTATTAGTTTTTCTTTTTTTTTTATAGATATTTCTACTTAATGAGTTGGAGGTATTAATTGGTTTGCACGTGCCGCTGACTTGGAACTGGACCCCGTTTACAACTTAGTTATTTATATTTAAGTGACGGGGTAGTCCAACTTTCGTGTTCGTGTTGTTCCCGACTAAGAAGAAAGAAAAGAAAAGAAAGACGTTTATTAGCGGTAAACATGACGCAATAAAGAACATAAACAAAAAAATAAGAAAGGGTTGGGGGAAACATGCGTCACATCCACATAAAACGGCTATCGCTCAGCATTATGCTGCGACCCTATGCAAGACAGAGCCCCAGCACTGGGGCTCTGATAAGAACTAACAGCTTTATTTGCTTGTCAACGACTGCCTCGTTGTTCTAGTGGTTGCAAGTAGCATGAGGTCTTGGGTTCGATTCCCAAGTCGGGGAAAGTGTTATTGGGTTAGCAGCCCGGAGTCTGGATTGATGGGGTTGATGGCAATAGGCTCGCCCCTTATTACGTGGAACTTAACTGGCGATCTTTGATTATATAGACATTTTAATAATCAAAGCTGGCGATATGTGGGTGGACTGTAGGTACTGTAGAGGCTGTGTAGCCCTACCTTTAGCAGTAGATGCTGGCTGGTCATAATTGCGGGTGTGTTCCATTCGAACGTTCAAGCAAGTGTCAAATGTTTGTCAAGTGTTTGACGGCGCGGTTGGCGGCTGCGCTGCGTGTCGCGGGTTCAATTCCTGCACGGAATAAATATTTGTATGACCTACAAGTAGTTGTTCCGGGTCTGGCTGTTTGTGTATGTGAGTTTAAATGTTTGTAAACGCACCCACAATACAGGAAAAATTCCTAGTGGGGCAACGTTTTAAAAAAAAAAAGGTGTTTTTGTTGAATAGAAGAAATAACGTGAAACTGTAAAGTCGATTACATTATATTATTCAAGTCAAAGCTTTTTAATTAAACTGTGGAGCTCCCATCCGGGTCTCCACAGTACCTACACCTCTGCCGTACCTTTCAGGGATTACAGGCGTGATGTTATGCCAACAATTTGCTTCTGAGCATATTAATCGTTTCAGCCAACGGAGTCTCGTAGGTGATCGACTTCAGGAATTTTGGTCGAATCAGACGGATCTAAAATAGAACTGACCATGTATTTATAAGTTGACTTTCTAATTTTTTATTACCTTAATATAAAAAATGTCACTACACAAAACAAGGTATATTTTCCCTGCGTTCCGAGATGGGAAATAATCGATGTGAGCGTGCTTAAACCCGTACCGAATTAGCGTGAGCGCGATAACGACGTTCCGTGAATCGTCATAGATGACGTCATGACCTGCGCCATCTTGCGATAACGCCGACCATGCCCTAGAATAATATCACCGTGAGTGCTGTCAAAAATGACAGTGTGTGTGAGGATGTGTCAGTGTGTGTTTTGTTTTGATTTGCATCTTATCATAAAATTAAACTAACGTGGCATTTTCGAAATTGTGCTTCTGGCTGATAGTCGCCACCTAACCAAAGAAGAAGAAATGTGGTGTTTATACAAAGAAATACTGTAATAATATCGTTTTTACATTGAGTAAGCACTGTGAGCGCGCTCACGGGCGTTCCGAATTGTTGACAGCTCTCAGCTGTCATAATCGTGATATCTAAATCGGAACGGATGTGAGATGATGTGAGCGCTGTGAGCGATTATAGCTAATTCGGAAAGCGCCCTTTGTCTATGTGACAGTAATTTTTTTGACAGCTTCAACTTTACTGAAGCTTTGAATATAGGCTCCGTCTCACAAAAAAAGAGGCCTGGGTTCCAGCAGTGGGAACATTATAGGCTGGTTATGTGTGTTGTAAAAAGTGCAAAATCCATGACCTAAGTCATGAAGGGTGAAAAAACTGTGGTTGCTCTGCCCTTTACAGAGCGCAAAAGGTATTTTTTGCATAAATGAGTGGCTAGTTTCCTGTAAGTGGGTATCCCAGGAAGGGACCTAGGACGACATAATATATAGTAACCTTATTGGTGATGTTCTTCAAAAAGATCAGGTGTGTTAAAACGTTCAAAATCTAGTCAGAAACTAAATGTCAAAAACTTGTCAAAAATGTAAGGAAATTAGAGGTATTTTTGACAGATGTTTTGTTCCCCTTTATTAAAAAAAACCAGGTTCTTAATAATCAATTACAATGTAGCCTTTATGACTAATAAGCAATTTTAATCTAACTAATTTTTTATGTTTTTTTTATTTACAATTGAAGCATTTGGCAGATTGAGACTGCTTATAATTACGAAAATTGCCCCTCTATATCTTATCTTATATCTTATATATATATATATATAAAATGGTAAACTGACTGATTGTTGATATATCAACACACAGCCCAAACCGCTGCTCCTAGAGACATGAAACTTGGAGGGTGTGTTCTTTGTGAAGAGTAAGTATCCACTAAGAAAGGATTTTTGGGAATTCTACCCCTAAAGGGGTGAAATAGGGGATGGAAGTTTATATGAAAGTCCGTCAGTTTTTAAGTTATGATCTTCAAATTTTGTGTTTAGGCTGAGGATTGAAAATGAATTTACACGTGTCTCAGCGTTTTTGACAATTCTACCCCCAAAGGGTTAAAAAGGGGGATGAAGTTGTGTATGGAAAGTCCTTAATTTTCGAAGGAATAATTACTAAATTTATTATCTAGGCTTATGGTTGGAAGGTAACGCAACGGTGTTAAGGGGGTGAAAAGGGGGATAACATTTTGTTTTCTTCTATATTCTATAATATTCATATATAAAAGGGAACCGTTACTGACTGACTGATATATCAACGCACAGCTCAAACCACTGAACGGATTGTGCTGAAATTTGGCACACATAAATCTATTGGGATGTAGGCGTGCGCTAAGGATTTTCCAAAACTCACTCCCTAAGGGGATGAAAAGGGGGGATTTTGATTGTATGAAAAATCTTATTCCTTGAGTTAATAAACTTGAAACGTGGCACGAATACTTACCTAAGTAAATTATGAAAGCTGGCATTTTTTGTTTTTCTACACTACCCCCTAAAAGGGGATTGGGGGGTGTCAAAATTTGTATGAAAGAATTTTAACGCGCCGTCCGATTACCTCGAATGTCAATATTTATACTTAAGACCAAAAAATAAAGAATAACGTGTATCAGGGTTTTTCGAAAATCTACCCCTAACTGCATAAAAAGGGGTAGTCAATTTCACAGGGGAGTATTACGTGGCTTGATTAGCTAGAAAATTGGCCCAGACGATTTGTCAAAATGCCACCCTTCATCATCATCTGCCTAGCCTTTTCCCAACTATGTTGGGGTCGGCTTCCAGTCTAACCGGATGCAGCTGAATACCAGTATTTTACATGGAGCGACCACTCAAAAATCATTCAAAATGCCACCCTTATGAGTATAAAAAGAGGGGATGCAGTTTATATGAAAAATCTTATTCATTTGGTTAATAAACTTGAAACTTGGCTTGGCTATATTTGGCTCAGTAAATAATAAAGATTGTCATTTTTAGTTTAAACAAAACTTCTCACAGAGGATTTAGGAGGTGACAAAGTTGATAGGTTAGAAAAATATGTAATCCGCTGTCTGTTCGCTGTTTTAGTGTTTTTCAAAAATCGACCATTACCAAGGTGGAAAAGGATAATAAAGTTTAAGGGATGGATTTTACTGCTTGCTTCCATTAACTCGATAACGGGTATGGGTCTTTGAGTGAAGTTATGAACACATCCTAAACGATTTTTCATAAATCCACCCTTATGGGGGTGAAATGCGGGGTATACAGTTTATTTGAAAAATCGGATCCCTTTGATCTATAAACTTAATAATTGGCCCGAAACCTTATTTATGTAAATAAATGATAAAGATCAAAAATATACATTGTTTGTTTGAATGCGATAATCTCTGGAACTACCGGTCAGATTTGAAAAAATCTTTTTGCATTTGATAGCCCAATTCTTGAGGAAGGCTATAGGCTATAATATCACGCTATGACCCTTTGGAGCCGAGCAAAAAGAAAAAAAGTCAGAATGAACGCTAAGCGAATGCGAAGTGTTGCGACGGGGTGGGGGTACAAGAAATAACACGCGGACGAAGTCGCGGGCAGAAGCTAGTATATATATATATATATATATATATATATATATATATATATATATATATATAAACGTATAAACGCAAAAGAAGCAAAAAGAGTTGGTATAACAGGTGGCGTTTTGTAGTTTCTGCGTACCCCCATGGGAAGAGCCGTGAGTTTATGTTTGTATGTGTACTTTTTATGGACCTAATAATGTATGAACATTCACAAGTAATCGGCAACGTCAAGAATAAAAGCCACATAATTTCTACGAGAGATTGCTTGCACAGCTATTATAAATCAGAATGTTCGTCGCACGCATTCACGATTATAGTAATGGCGCATAAAAACAATAATTTGCCGCAGAAAATTCCATTATTTTCTTGAATGGGGTCAATAGAACACGGTAAAAGTTGCAATTGCGGTGTTACGAAGATTTTAGTAAGTAGATAAGTACTAAAAAAATCTTTGACTTGAATAAAACATAAAGGCGAAAGCATGCAAAGCAAAAAGCAATTTCCAATTTGCTGGTCAGTATTAGGTTGTACATTGATTAAAATATGATTCGCGGCCGTAACAAATATGTATTTACAGAATTATAATCATTAAAATCATCAACACATATAACGTTATTTCTAGCAATGCTTCTACTAAACAAAAAAAAACATATTAGAATATTTGACAATTGCTTGAACGTTCGAATGGAACACACCGGCAATTATAACCAGCCTGTACTGCTAAAGGTAGGGCAACACAGCTTCTACAGTACCTAAGCCAAGAAGGCTTAGCGAAGAAGGCTTATCCAAGAACGCTTAGGTCCAGGATTCGCCTGAGTCAGACGGAGGGTTATGGCTTAGATAGATAGATTTTTGGATTGTTGGAAGCCTCCTCGTGTTTGTTTGTTCCGCCAGTTACTCGACTGTACCGAGAGCTCGGCTCATCCTGGACAGTCACACCCAACACCTTATATGACTGGCTGATTCTTCCCTTGCGGTGGTAGGGCTAACGCCCGCCTGGTTTGCTACCACCCTCCCACCGGAGTCCGGCGTCAAGCAGCCTGCAGTGTTTCGTCGATGCGTGGGTGTTCCAGTGCCTTAGGTAGCTTCTGGGCACGCTCGTTCTATCATATACCTCATCCATCGCTTTCCTTAAGGCGTGATCGAGGTCAAGAGCGGGCCCATTCAGCAATAAAATTTAAAAAAATAGAATACTCCACCTGAAAAAACCTAATAATACTTTTCCCTATCTGGAAATCGGACCCAGAACCTCCTCATGCTCAACAGTATTTTAGTTTGTAATAAACATGCAAAAAAAATTTTGCTACCAAAAATTCAAAGCATTTGCTTATGCTACCAAATGAAGGGTGTTGTTTAGTAGGATAATTATCAATTAAAAAAAATGAAGTTAATCATATTACAGATAGAAATGTAGAAATTTTACTCTCCTGACCAGCTTAAACAGTCTTCGGAAGAAAACAATATAAACGTTTTTTTTTAATCCCTAAAGTATTAATTTAAAAAATGTTTGATAGATCGATGAATATTTGACAAAAACAAGAAAATCAACTTGCCTACTTATATGTTAAAGAGGCAATGCTGTTCATAAATTGCTCTAAAAAAATCCAACTAACGCACCGTAAAAAGACCGATATTAAAAATACAATGCCACCATAACTAACAGTAACTTCAGTTTAACACTTAAACAGTACCGTCCCCAAACGGTTATTGCACAACAAATTCGCACAGCCGTTATGACGTCACATATTCGTAAAATGGCCGACAGAAAAAATATAAGAAACAATCAGCGAGAATTTACAGCAGCTTCAAGTTTAATGTGCCGATCCTGCGCTGTTATAATGACTCAAGGTGACCCCTGGTGTAAGGGATGAGAGGTGAGCGATTTTTAAGAACTGGACATCGTGGAGTTTATATAAAAGCGTTGATTAAAGTTACGAGTGGTTTATACGTCTAAATTATATGGTTAAACAGTCGCTAATCATTATATTTTCGTAAAAACACTTTCACACATCAATCATATTATTTTTTTAAACTATTACTTACTATCTTACTACTCTGAGAAGAAAGGCACACCCACAACACTCTCAAAGGTCACAGTCGTTTTTAACGTCCAAACATAATCTTGGCACATCAAGCTACCCGAAACTGTCAAATTTTCCCAATCAACTTTGAACCTTATATTTTAGACCATAAAGTTGAAAATCTATTAAAGACATTTGACAGATTGTAGTAGCTTGATGTGCTGGCGCCATGCATGCATGCATTGATTGATACATTGATGTCTGAAATGGTCTTTTGAGGAAAGAACCACACAGATTGAGTGGACCTATCCAATCAGTAGACGCATTTATCAGCTCAACTTAAAACTTAAGAAGCTCAACGATTTGATTAAGTTGAGGACATAAAATTCAACTGACATATCATATTTAAACACTGTAAAGTATTGATTAACAGAAATACTGTTTTCCAATACAAAGTAGATGTAATTAATATTAAGTTCGGCAAATTAACTCCGCTTCAATATAATTGCAATTTATTATCGTTTGCCGAAATTAAACACACAACAAGCTTGACTTTACGAGATAGTTAAAATTTCATATTTAACAAATAATTAGTAAATTGAAAGGTCGTGTCCACACGAGAGATTCAAGTGAAACGCGCCCAGTGCACATAGTAACTAGCAAGGTGGCTTCGGTCGGTGCTGCACTATATTTAACCTATCGACCGCTTGGTTTTATATCAATAGCCTTGTCCCCAACTCCCATCTCATAAATCAACAAAAAAATATATACGACGAATGGGGTCGTACCATCATCATCATCATCATGACAGCCGAAAGACCTCCACTGCTGGACATAAGCCGGGGAGGCCTATGTCCAGCAGTGGAGGTCAAGCACCTGAAATTCAACCGGTTCTGTGCTTCCCGCATCCAGCGGATTCCTGTGGCCTTCACAAGGTCAATGAAGAGAGGAGTAGAAGAAACAAGCTAAACGACATAGCCCAAAGAATTTTCAAACTTAAGTGGCAGTGGCCAGGGCATATTGCTCGCAGAACAGATGGCCGATGGGGCCGAAAAGTTCTGGAGTGGCGACCGAGGCTTACCGGGTCGTGCAACGAATTAAAAAAAAAGTTTAGTTGTTGAGTTGTTTCATTGGTGAATTTAGTCCTTAGTCATAATCCGACTGTAAGCTGTTACACCCTGTATGCCTGACTTTTATGTAGGAATTATGTTTTGTTTACGTTTTTATTTTTTGCTTGAGTATAGTTTCATTATATTTATTGGTATATTGGCGTGGTTAGCTGACATATGCCAAATAATTTAATTTAATGTTCTGTGTCCTGTAATGTTAATTACTTTGCGTTCTATTGTATTGAATCAAGTTTTTCTAACTGAACAGACAGCTGTGCTGCTGGGGAGTTTGTTGCGCCACTTCTTCTTTCCAGATAAAGCACTAGGAAGTAGTGAAGGGCGGGCGTTTTGGGGGACTGTCTGCAGTTTCGACTTTCGAAAAGTACTGATTCTCAGTCTAATTTGATTAAACGACTTTTGATTTTGAATCTAATTATCAAAAAACTTGTCTTTGGAAGAGTAGAAATTGCATAGCAAGAACAGAAAAACCTGAAAATACTCAGGCTAAATCTAAACCCACAAATGGACAACAAAACACACAACGAAACAAAAAAATAATCGCTGCCACTACATCCTATGCTTTAGAACACATCTAGTAGCAATACAGGCTGCTCGTAAAAAATGCTCTAAACATCCAACACAGGCCGTAAACGCGAATAAACGTCTACGTTGTAAACGTTGAATAGTAAACCTTACCTCCAGGTGTTTGCTTAGCACTGAATATTCATGAATTGTAAACTCCAGGCGATAAATTCGTTATGTCTTATCGTTTATCTGTTCCTAATAAAGTTCGAGATTGTAAACACTTTGTTGTTTTCTCAAGTTGTAGATGTAGAACTTCTGGTAAGGATTTGAGATGACTAAGTCTAAGCGCTGAATTTCGCTGTAAAGCGCTTTAGGCTTTATAATGGAGGCGGTTTTGGAATTCGTAGATTTGTTTGTGTAGTTTGATTGTTTTTAAGAGTTGTTTGGAAAGTTCTTATTAAGATCGCCATAGGCAAGCTTAAATTTTATTCGTGAAAATGATATAGAGAAGTTCGGAGATATTTAATTTACAGTAGAAAGTTGAATTAGGTCCAGTCGTTTTTTCTTTATTTATAAGGCATATAACAAAAATTTATTCTATTATGATAAAAATATATGATATTTGGGATACTTATGAGTGTCTTTTTTATGGATTATATTCAAGTGAATCTGCAAATTAGAGCTCTCAAATCAGTTCTCCGTGAGTTTTTGCCTCAAAATGGATCAGGAGAACGATTATATATTGCTAAATAAATAGATAAATATTTAAAAAAATCGTTTTATTATTATTGTAGAAGAGAAACCGAACTATCTTCAACAATTAATTGTTATTTATACCAACCAACGAATAGTATTCTATTTCAACGAGAAAATCATATATCTACGCGCATTTTTGTAATACTCCTCTTATAGATTCTTCTATGTAAGCCGTGTGCGATATGGGATTTCCCATCGACGAAAATGAAGAACTTCCAAAAAAACTTTCATCAGGTTAATTCAGGGACTTAACCCATTTAGGGAATGAATTTAAAAAATCCTTAAGCACTTACCTTCTTTATAAAAGGAACTCTTCTGCAAAATTTCATGCTTCTTGACCTTGACCTTCTTGACCAGTCAGTCAGTGAATGATTTGTTTTAGTTTTTATCCTCTATCAAAAATAACCAGGTTCTTAATAATTAATTACAATCTAGCCTTTAGGACTAATAAGCAATTTGAATCTAACAGAGGTTGGGCTCTACATTAGATTATTTATTTTATTTCTTATATCTTCTTTCTTTTCGTGAGCTTTCTGATGACTAGCAAAGTCAAATTCAGTAATTTTTTACCAGATAAGTATTTCAAAAATTAGAATAGTGGTGATTGTACTTTACACAAGTCCGTTTCTCTTTCTTATTGTGATATAATGATATTATTAACACTTTGTTAATGTGTTATTATGTGTGTCATTGTCATTATTATTTCTACACTTTTTAGTCTTCGCACTATATTTATTTGGTCTAAGAGCTGAATAGCCGGGATGACAACGATGTTCACATGTCAGTGGAGTCGGTGTTCGTGGGCCTGAGCAAATTTTTGACGGATTCCATTTATAAATATTTGACGGTCGCGTCCTGCTCCAACGATTCATACAAGGTTCTAAAACGTTTTTATCCCTAAATTTATAGGTTCTTTATAGTCGACCTTTGGAATTAAAACTCTACAGTTTTATTTTACGAGACAATAAATTTAGTTCACTGTACACTTTATCTTTGTCTGCTTGTGTCTACACACACATAAATATAATAAAGTTCGTGAATGTTTTTCAATGTAACTTTTCTAACATTAACTTAGGATAGTACTGAGGATCTTCGGCTAGGTAATTTACAGTGATTTAATTATAAATCTATACATACACACCAACACCCCGCACCTACACACTCACACCCTACACATAAACTACACACACGCACACCCTACACTTGCACATTACACACATGCTTTATCATACGCATAAAAATTTTTCATACTTATTTGTTTTTTTTATCCTTATAAAAATTATAGTTCTGTTTTCCACCGTTTATTGTGAATTTTTTCCAAATTACTAATTTATTTTTGGGTTTTGTTGCTATGGTGAATCCCTCCTGACTCCTATGTCATACGAACTTACGCCTAGTTAGTCAGGGTATTTGAATATTGACCTTTGTATTATGTCTTTTATGTTTTAGTCATAAAGGTCAAGGGCTGTTGGTGAAGCAAAGAATTTATTTATGCGCACGCTCCTACCACAAATGGACGTAGTTACACAAAAAGGATCCAATCCACGTGAAGGTAGTTTTGAGTTATAGGCCAATGAAGTTGTAACACAGTTTAGTCGAACATTTGATATGTTTAGATCATATGTGTTGTGATGATTATTTAGCAAATTTTTCGTATTTAATTTCGTATTAAGTTTTGTAGTAAAAGTAATACAATTTTATAGAGATACTGTGGAAAAAGTCGATCTGAATCCTTTTTGCTAAATAAATAAGTGTAAGGGTGCTGCTCAACATACATTCATCAATAACGATCCACATAATGTTTTAGTAACTTATTCAATAAAAATCAATGTATAATAATAGTTTTTTTTATTAAATATTAATAATTATTAACAAACTTAATGCTAACAGAGTATTTTTGGCTTTGAAACTTGCTAGTTTCGTATGAAAACTATCAATAAAAAGAGATCAAAATCTGTTGTCACTTTACCACTTTTGCTGTAAGAAAGTGCAGACTTTGAGTATGTATACTTAAAGGAAAACCATTCCCATATCAGCCGTAGGACGTCCACTGCTGAACATAGGCCTCCCCTATAGAGACCAAGTTTCAGTGCCAGTCATCCTTGGTAACACGCATTGGTTAAAAACTTTCGACTTATGGCACTGAAACTATGGGCCTCATTAGTAAGCTCAAGATAGCCCAACGAGCTATGGAGAGGACTGTGCTCGGAGTCTCTCTGCGTGATCGAATCATAAATAAGGAGATTCGTAGACGAACCAAAGTTGCCGACATAGCCCAGCGAATTAGCAAGTTGAAGTGGCAGTGGGCAGGCCACACAGCACGCAGAACTGGGGCCGTAAAGTTCTCGAATGCAGACCACGCAGTGATAAGCGCAACGAAGGATTTCCACCTACAAGGTGGACAGACGATCCGATGAAGACCACAGGATCGCGCTGGATATGCAAGTCGCTTCCAACCGGTCCTATTGGAAATCTATAAGGAGGCCAATATATATAACTATGGCGAGTGTCTATAGCTAACTATAAGGGAATGTAGATAAAATATTTCTACTCACCACTCACTGCACCTGTTGGGAAAGTCAATCGAGTTACCTCAGTGCCTCAAGTCATCCTTGGTAACACGCATTGGTTAAAAACTTTCGACTTGAGGCACTGAGGTAACTCGATTGACTTTCCCAACAGGTGCAGTGAGTGGTGAGTAGAAATATTTTATCTACATTCCCTTATAGTTAGCTATAGACACTCGCCATAGTTACATATATTGGCCTCCTTATAGATTTCCAATAGGACCGGTTGGAAGCGACTTGCATATCCAGCGCGATCCTGTGGTCTTCATCGGATCGTCTGTCCACCTTGTAGGTGGAAATCCTTCGTTGCGCTTATCACTGCGTGGTCTGCATTCGAGAACTTTACGGCCCCAGTTCTGCGTGCTGTGTGGCCTGCCCACTGCCACTTCAACTTGCTAATTCGCTGGGCTATGTCGGCAACTTTGGTTCGTCTACGAATCTCCTTATTTATGATTCGATCACGCAGAGAGACTCCGAGCACAGTCCTCTCCATAGCTCGTTGGGCTATCTTGAGCTTACTAATGAGGCCCATAGTTTCAGTGCCATAAGTCGAAAGTTTTTAACCAATGCGTGTTACCAAGGATGACTGGCACTGAAACTTGGTCTCTATAGGGGAGGCCTATGTTCAGCAGTGGACGTCCTACGGCTGATATGGGAATGGTTTTCCTTTAAGTATACATACTCAAAGTCTGCACTTTCTTACAGCAAAAGTGGTAAAGTGACAACAGATTTTGATCTCTTTTTATTGATAGTTTTCATACGAAACTAGCAAGTTTCAAAGCCAAAAATACTCTGTTAGCATTAAGTTTGTTAATAATTATTAATATTTAATAAAACAAACTATTATTATACATTGATTTTTATTGAATAAGTTACTAAAACATTATGTGGATCGTTATTGATGAATGTATGTTGAGCAGCACCCTTACACTTATTTATTTAGCAAAAAGGATTCAGATCGACTTTTTCCACAGTATCTCTATAAAATTGTATTACTTTTACTACAAAACTTAATACGAAATTAAATACGAAAAATTTGCTAAATAATCATCACAACACATATGATCTAAACATATCAAATGTTCGACTAAACTGTGTTACAACTTCATTGGCCTATAACTCAAAACTACCTTCACGTGGATTGGATCCTTTTTGTGTAACTACGTCCAATTTGTTTACATTGAAATAATAATAGTTAAAAAGGCGCCAATTCTTTTGGTACATTGTTGAATGTAACGAAATACTTATAAAATAGGATCTAAGCCGTTTGGATCCTTTTTGATATTTAGGTATACTGGTTAATGAGACATTTATTTTTAGCAAAAAGGATTCTAGTAATCTGGACCCTTTCTGATATTTGAGTGTGTATATAAACTGTATTTCTCAAAAAAAATCCAAACAGTTTGGGGCGTTTTTGTGATTTTCCTAAAACACTTATTCCATAGAGTTACCATTTCTCAAGAATGATTCAAGCGCTTTGGATTCGTTTTGATGAAAAATATCTGATGCAGCCCATAGATGTGGCTTGGTATCTGGTAGTTGTGGATACGTTTAAAATTGTGTTTTTTCACTTGGGTGTTTTTTGACATTAAAGATATCACCCCAAGGATGCGTTTGGTATATATAACTCAATTTCGGGGAAAGTGTGGATTGGATCCTTTTTGCGTAACTACGTCCAAATCATATATAACGCTAAATTAATTTACTGGTTAAGATTATGTACGAAGTTTTACTGATTATCATGATGAACAATCAAAGAGTGGTTCTATTATTTTGTAATCTGTGAATATGCTCGCTGCTAATGTGTTGAATTGCCTCTATTGACAACATTTGTCGTAAGTCAAGAGTGTCCATGGAGTTTCTTGCCCGTTCTTCTCCATAGGTAAATACTACGCTTTGGAATGGGCAACTAGCTTCATCCTTCTGACTGACCGACCCCTGGTCAATTCAAAAGGGCCTGTAATTGGTTTATTTGAAATAAATGCTTTGAGTTTTGCTGTGTTCACGTTCATCATCTGCCTAGCCTTTTCCCAAGTATATCGGGTTCGGTTTCTAGTCTAACCGGCTGCAGCTGAATACCAGAATTTTACATGAAGCGACTGCCTATCTGACCTCCACAACTCAGTAACTGGGTAACACGGTGCCCCTTGGTAAGACTGGTTGTCAGACTTTCGGGCTTCTGACTACCCATAACGACTGTCAAAGACCTAGAAATGACAGCTGGGACCAGCGGCTTAACTGTCACACAAGCACTCGAAAATCCTTAAACAAAAATCCGTAAGAGAAACCCGGTAATCCTGACTAAACTAAACAAATGACGAAGATCCGCGATTTCACTCGTAATTAAAATAAATTCTCGCGCTCAGACTAATCCTTACACAGCGTGTTTGCTTATTCACATGGTGTTGTAGTTATTTTCGGCTTGTTCCTCTTGGATTAGCGCTAAGCTTCACTAATTGGAGGCGTGCAGATTCAGTGGCAGGTGGTAGGGATCGAGTGACGGAGGGTTATTCAATCGGCTGGAGCGCAGCGCAGCGCGGTTTTCCCTGCCATACAAATATGAACATTACAAACATTGAAATAAAGTTCAAATTAAATCATTTTAATAAGTCTGCGGGATCATAATAAAGTCGACCGTCCACTGCTTCGCAGAATGTGCACGGAGAGGTTGCTCATGTTAGCTGCGCGGCAATGTTGGCAAAATTTTAATTGAAATTACGATTAAAAACTTAAACTAACGATTGACGCTTGAATTAGTTTAAGTCGCGTAAGAAATTAAAAAAATCGATTGAATTAGTTTTATACCTGTAATTTAAAAAAATAATCGATTGAATTAGTTTTAGTTTTCAATTTAATTTAACATTTTGATTGATAAAGTAATGTTATGGCAAAAAAATGGTTGCCTGTAAAGTCGGTTTTACGGGCGAAGATTTTACGTGACAACGACCGATCATCCGATCATAGTTGAGTGGGAGAGAGACGCAAGGCATTCGGCGGGCCTCTCTCTCGTTCGGTGACTCATCGTAACGTTACCGAGCGTTACACTTTTTCATAAGTGACTCCCAGCCGCAACCTAATTTAAGACGTTGTCACGTCAAAAACACAATTATTATAAATGAAACAATTGGTTTATTGGAAAGAGATTCTTTAACGCAGCTAGCGGTCCGTAGGAATCGTCACGTAACTAAAAAGCGTTGTCCCCGTGCGATTTCGCACTCGGTCTCTCTCTTTCTATTATAAAATTGTTTTAACTAAATACTAAAATTGATAACTAAATATTTAGATATAAAACTAACTAAAACTAAATTTTTAATTGTTATTAATTTAGTGACACTAATTTAATTTTTTTATTTTGACTTATCAATTTATTGAATATTTTAGTGATTTAGCACTGCTGCGCAGTTCATTTGTTTGCTAGCCACGTATTCGTGCGTAACATGGCGTCTATAGACCAGTGGGGGTCATGTGTTCGAAGTAGAACCATGTTCGAACAGGCGCTTTACATTGTGTAAATTATTTAATCACCACTGCTCTCAAAACAATGAAGGAAAACATCGTGAGGAAACCGGCATGTCCTTGAACCAAAGTTCAAAGAGATGTGACATCTACCAACCCGCACTGGGCCCGCGTGTTAGATTACCGCCTACTCTCTCTTACAGAGTGGAGGCGAGTGGAGACCTATGTCCCAGCAGTGGGAACATTATAGGCTGATTATGTGGCCGTGAGTCATACATACTGGGCAATATGTCCTACAATACATAACGAAGCTACATAAGTCATTTACACACATTTTACGACATTATATTTGGCAGTGAAAACGACATTTTGCCGAGTCTGCGGCGGCCCTTAAACGATGTAAGCCTGCTTTGGTTTGCGCCCCATTTGCGATGCAACCGGGCTTGCTTTGTGGTTGTAGGATTATAATCGTCCTTTTTCACTTTTTATGGGTATCGTTCGGATATCTATGGTATCGTTAGAGGGATTAGCCATAGTATCGATTTTGCGGCACGGTTTTTTACGGTACGGCGTATAAACTCATCATCATCTGCCTGCCTTTTCCCAACTATGTTGGGGTCGGCATTCAGTCAGTCAGAATACCAGTATTTTACATGGAGCGACTGCCTATCTGACCTCCACAACCCAGTTACTGGGTAATACGATGCCCCTTGGTAAGACTGGTTGTCAGACTTTCAGGCTTCTGATAACCCGTAACGACTGTCAAAGATCCACGAATGACAGCCGGGACCAACGGCTTACGGCTTAACGTGCTTTCTGAGGCACGGAGGGGTCACGGAATGTAAAATTGGTCATCCATCCACAGATCAACCGCGGCAAGCGTAGCTTAACCTGATCGATCGACCTGTGCGGCTTTGCGACCCCAACATTAGTTGGGTAAAGGCCAGGCAGATGATGTTATAGATAAGTATGCATATTTAGGTATTATAATTCAAAAACCTCTTGATAATTTTTTTTCATTCAAAGCTGTTTCTCAAATCCACTTTGCTTCATAAACCCAGACAAGCGATCATTAAGACTCCTGAAAAGTTCAGTAGCTATTTTGTGAACTAGGAATAGATACAAACAAACGCTTCATAGCTATTTGCCAATTAACTCGGTGCAGCCATGCAATATGTTCGTCAAACTAGAAAGTGTAGCAAACAAAAATAGTCGAGTGTATCGTCAAATTGTTGTCGCGAATTCACTATTCAGCAACCTGCGTATACAGTCAACAAAAGAGATAAGTATGCAGGATCATCGGATATAGTTGAAGTTTAGTAAGAAACCGTTGGATGTTGTCGGCTGAAATTTAATTCGATAAATGAGCTGTTTATTTTCTATTAGACGGCATCATTAAAACAGAAAAAAAAGACCCAACTAGTGCTCACCTCATTCACAATAATTAAAGTAATCTAATATCTGATCAGGAAGCAGTAGTGGCCCAGTGGTAACGGCCGCAACTTACGAGTCGTAGGTCGTAGGTTCGAACCCAGACAGGCGCTTTACTTTGTGTAAATTATTTCATCACCACTGCTCTCAAAACTCTGAAGGAAAACATCGTGAGGAAACCGGCATGTCCTAGAACCAAAAATTCAAAGACAGTGACATCTGCCATCCCGCACTGGGCCCACGTGGTGGACTACGGCCAGCTCCCTCTCACCGAGAGGAGGCCTGTGTCCCAGCAGTGGGAACATTTATAGGCTTATTATGTATGTATGTAATATCTGATCTAAGACAATTGCCATCCCTTATCGCTCACAAAGCAACCACGCCTTCGATCACACCCCTGTTATAAGCATTTAGTATCGTTAATATACCAATAATATACCATATACATAAATATATAATATAATTTCGTAACTTACAACGTTCATTCCAATTTAACCATAGGATTTAACATTAATAATATTTCAATCTTCTCAAATCAATCTGTATAAATAGTAGTATTATTATTATTATTGTACGGATAATGATTTAATCTGCTTCCTAGTTTTTATTATTAAGAGAGTGATTATGTGGGTGTTATTAGAAGCCAGTATTGTATTATATTAGTGACGTCAGGAACAACCAGTTTCAGAACATGACACGATATTATAATAATCACGACGATCAATTTCATCTATGGAAACCTATCTTCCCCTCTTCCCCTTGTGTTGGTAAGACGGAAATAGGTTCATCATACATAGTAATAGTCTTTATAGGGTTCCGGACCAAAATGGTAAAACGGAACCCTACTGGTGAGACTCAGTCTGTCACAGCTGGATATCTCAAGAACTACTAATGCTATCAACTTGAAATATGGAATAATTTTAGATGACATTTGCCCAACTATTTTTCAAATGAGAAGGAAATAAAAATATATGTATATTTTTTGTAACAGGGACCGAAAGGGGGTCTGAAAAATTCGAAGTGGGGCTACTAGGGCATGTGGGGTATTAAATTATTTTATTAACACTGCTCTCGAAACAGTAAAGGAAAACATCGTGAGGAACCGGCATGTCCTAGAACCAATAATTTGAAGACATGTGACATCTACCAACCCGCACTGGGCCCGCGTGGTGGATTACGGCTCACTCTCACAGACAGGAAGCCTTCCCAGTAGTGGGAACATTGTAAGCTGTTTATGTTATAGTTTTTCAGTCACAAATATGTATTTCGAATTACCTACTCTTATACGCATTACTGGAATGCTAAAGCTTGAAAAGGACATGGCTAAATCAATGTATGGACGACTACTCAGCATTGTATAAACATGGTACCTAGCAATATGTAATGCTGAATAGCTGAATATTAGTATTGCATATAAAAAAAGTTACAGGAACTTTTCATATCTTTACAATCCTGAAAATAAAATCGTGTAACTCCTACGTCAAAAGGCATTTAAGAAACTGCAAACAAATGACATTGCTATGAACTTTTACCTAGGCTTTAAGATGTATCTGCGATGATATTGATAATTGTATTTTTGACTAGTGACTCGGATATCTATGCTAGCGACCCACCCCGAATCCCGTTTAGTAAATATGTACAAATGGGTAATTGCACCAAAAAACGTGATACAACAGGTATTCTACAATTCGCGCAAAAATCACTCGCACGCGTGTATTAAACTCTCGTAAATCCTAAACTACTTTCCAAATGAGTTAAAATAAAGACAGTTTTCACAGACAATAAATAATATAAATAAGTAGTTAAATAGCTGAACCTAATCTATGGTGACCTGATCGCTCACCGAGTCGCAAAAGTTCCGCCTTGGAGTTTGCCAAAGAGCGATGGAACCACAGATATAGAGATGCACCTAGATAACGCAAGAGCAACTACTTCACGTGCCAAAAATCGCACCATCTTACGTACAAAAATCGTAAGCCGCCACTTTTGCGCTCAGTCCTGTGTACTGCTGGTTGGGTGAGCGTGAGCGCTGGCGCTAGGCCCCGGGGATGGGGGAGACGGGTGCCGCACGCGGCGGCGTCTTTGAATATGTGACGTCATAGTAGGTAGTTAAAAAATGGGCACGATTGGTTTTCATACAGATCGTGATACTTGTTATCTAGGTCTATCTATATCTGTGGATGGAACGCAGCATTCTGGGTGTAAAAAGACAGGACAGAGTTCGGAACACCACGCTGCGTTCCAAAACGGGCATACTGGATGTAGGAAAGAAGGCTGCCAGGCTCAAATAGGATTGGGCGGGTCACATCAGCCGTATGCACGATGACCGGTGGGCAAAAGCCGCCACACAATGGGTGCCTGAAGATGGACGGCGCCGCCGAGGCCGGTCCAGAAAGAGATGGCGAGACGATCTGGATTTAATATCTGAAGAGGAAGATGATCCATGCTACCGAATGGGCATGTAAATGTAAAGAACACACTGTGTTTAAAAATCATTTTATTTAACTGGTGGAAAGCTGGATGTGACGTTGGTAAATTCTGCAACATTGAATCGCTTCTTTCCACTGTATGGCGTTGTATACTTCTCACAGAACGGCCAAAAGATATGCACACCATTATATGGCCAAATAAACGAACATCACTAGTTACTTCTGAATTCAGCAGTTCATAACAAGGATGACAAATGTGGGCATCCCTTGGAACCTGGAACAAACTTAATTACCTTAGTACCCACATGAATTAACTGTAACACCTACACATTTGAACATTATGACATCTAAAGCAACCAGTCTGTTGTAGTCGTGACATGTTGTGGTCGTGATGAGACGAGATGAGTCTTTCTGATTCATTGCCATTGAGTTCATTATGTATTTTGAGAAACACTATAAACTACTTGAAGTCACATTTGTGATGTTTATTATATTTATTAGTTCTAGATTGATGCTAACTGTAGATGACTTACCTTGTGACTTACTCAATTGTTAACTATCGTGCTAAGATAGTGAGTAGAACAGCAGACAATGAAGAGGTGATATCCGCCGCAGTCTTTGCGTGGCTACACCCCAGTTTATGCATCTCATGATGAACTGATTGCAAGTCAAGTCCGTGTCGAGTAGCGAGAGGCTACGTAGTAGCGCGAGCACACAAAATAAGTCCATTATACAAGGATTTTCATTGACCCTCGGTCAATGAAAATCCAAAATAAAAAATCACAACGAACAAGCAAACGGCAGTGCGTTCAAACGAAACGACGAAATAAACGTCAGATGTCAGGCATCTGACGTTTATTTTTTTCAAAGAGATGGGATTGAACGTCGAGTGAAACAGAATCGATAAAATAATCGGATGGGTTGAGAGATAAAAATAGAATTAGTTTTTGTCGACCACTATTCAGTTAATATTTTTCGACACAAAACAGGTAGTAAGATATAAGTAAGAGAAATAGGGAGTAAGAGAAATAGGGAGACGAAGAAGCACATTCCTAAGCTTTCAGTTATTTTTATTTGATTTTGATTAAGTAGAAAAAAGTGGAATTGAGTAGAGTCGATTGTCACTTTAAAAACAACCCCATTTTCTACATCAAAACACTGTGAAAACACAGTAACAAGCAACTAAACAGGACACCGAATTGAACGCCATCGATTCCCGTCGAAAACTCTGATTGCCACTTCTTAGTTTCAGAAAATAAATTGTTTTGATACCTGTTATCAAAAATCGATATAGGTACAGTTTCAATTTGACATTCTGGAAAAGCGATATGACTCCTCCCTAGCTTGCAGTACTGTATTATTTCCCCTTGAACTTGTCATGTTAATCAAAAAAAGCAACTGAGATACTTTTTTTATGTATAATAGTTCACGAAAGTTCTAGAAAATTATTAAACACTAAACAATTCATGAATGAATACTTAAAAATTACGAGTTAATGTGAGATTACTATACATGCTTGGTACTACACCAAGCCATTTAGCCATCTCCTTTGTAATATTAACCGGATGCAGCTGAATACCAATATTTCATATGAAGCGACTGCATAGCTGACTTCCACAACCTTAACTGGGTAATACGACACCCCTTGTAAGACTGGTTGGACGGCTTAACGTGCTTTCCGAGGCACGGAGGGATCTTGATATGTAAAGATGGTTACCCATCCACGGACCAACCGCGGCAAGCGTAGCTTAACCGGACCGATCGACCTGTGCGGCTGTCATACCTAGACACAAGCCTCTCTATTCTACGAAATAATATAGCATAAAATAATATGCTTCGCAAGGTTTTGGCCAGCTTTGTAAAGTCCTAAAGGTATAATCAGCGTTCTTCAAAAATCATGCACCTCGGACTATAATTTTCTCCCACAAAATTGGCTTCAATTTCCAAACAATCGTCCGTTAAAAGTATAAACATTCAATAATGGGGCAGTATAATGTGTTTCATTAGGCCCAATCAGGGCCATGCTATACCATCGTCAGAAAGTCATCAGGCCACTAATATCAGCGAGTAGGAGGAAAGTTGCTGAAAGAAATTACCACCAAGATTAATATGAAAATAATTGAGTTGAAATATAGCTTGTGATTGATGGAAAGGAATTTAAAAATCAGTTTGATGTGGATGTAGTCAGTCAGACAAAATATGTTCGTTACTTTAAGGGCACCACAGGACCTAAACGTAAAAAACGCTAGTTTTATAATGCCTAAAAGTATATGATCGACTACAGTAAACACAATTACAAAAGTATATGATACTTGCTGACCCGGCGAACTTCGTACCGCCCCGCCAGCCACTCTGCCCCCGCTTTTTAAATCTCTGATATCTTCTAAGATATTAATTTTATTGATATGCTGTGAAGCGCAATTTTGATCTCCATTAAATGCACAACGTATTTACAGTTTAAAAGATATTTCATAAACAGAATACGGAGGATATATACTGTCTCCCTATGTTTTTCTTTTTTCATTAATAGTGGTCAAATTTGTACACGAGGCCTCTGTTGACTGCGGCAATTATGAGCATTTTTGAGGGTTCTAGTCTTTATAAAAATAATGTATCATCAAAAATGAAAACATAGAGACACAAAACATATCCTTTTTTTCTGTTAATGAAATATCTTTTAAATCGGTCCAATATTGGAGGAGAAAATAGGCGAGAGCCAAACCTCGAATTATGACTTTTTACTTAGGCTTTTTTAAAAAGTCTCTCCGACCGCATTTTTTCTTATGGTATATTTTAGTCTGCTCATTGCACGATAGAATCTGCTGTAACGACTGAATATTATTCAGGATGGCAGGGACAATCGACGCACAGCCTGTTACCACGGATTCAGTTCATGATTTTGAACCCTCCTGCGTTGAAAGTTTTCGTCGGTTATTAAGGGGCTTACAGGACCAAAACGCAAAAAACGCAAGTTTTAGAAACAATAAAAGTATATAATGATCGACTACAGTAAACAAAATCAGAAAATATATGATATTCTTTAGGATATATGCTATGTAGACAGTGTGTTGAAAACATAATACAACTTGATACGATAGAAAAAAATCATGAAGATACCTCTAAAAACTTTCTTTTTACAATAAAAACCATACTAATATACATACAATCATTCTGTTTTTTTGGCAGATTATTTTACAAGCAACATTCTAAAAAATTAAAACACTAGGTTTTAATTTTTTTAGTCCAAACAATATTGTTTTTTTTTTTTTTTTTTTGTATTGACTTACATAGTTCTAAGACCTTTGTTAGTCTAATAAGTGGATTTATTCATTTATTTATAATCAGCCTATAATGTTGCCACTGCTGGGACACTGGCCTACTCTCTGTGAGAAAGAGTGGGCCATAATCCACCATGCGGGCCCAGTGCAGATAGGCGGATGTCTTCGAATTTTTAGTTCAAGAAAATGCGGATTTTCTCACTATGTTTTCCTTCGCCACTGTGAGAGCAGTGGTGATGAAATATTTTACACAAAGTAAAGTACCTGCTTCGGTTCGAACCCACGACCTACGACACGTAAGTGATGGTCGTTACCATGCACTGGGCCACCACTGCACTATACAAACAGCATGTACCATTTTAAAAATACATTTCATCCATGCTATGCCGGAGGTCGTGGGTTCGATTCCCACCCAGGCAAATGTTTGTGTGATGAGCATGATCATTTGTTCTGTGTCTGGGTGTAATTTATCTATATATGTATGTATTTAGAAATATATAAGTATGTTTATCAGTTGTCTAGTACTCATAACACAAGCTCTGCTTAGCTTGAGACTAGACGGCGTTGTGTGATAGTTGTGGAATATTATTATTATTATTTGTTGGTATACATTTTTGTATCTCGGCTTTGATGTGCCGGTTTTATAGAATAACACGGGCCGAAGCCAAGTGCTATCCTAAGCGATAGATGATAAGATATTATGATGTGATGATATGTTTAGACTTTGTGTTGTTGATGATGTTTGTGGGTGTGATATATGGGCATCACTGTCATTCTGAAGGAATTTTCGAACAATTCTACAAGTGTTCAGAATGGCGGCTTTTTGTAGAGTTTGGTAGATGGAAGGAGATAAGTCTAGCGTTTTTAAAGATTGGTGCAGTTGTTTGGGAATGACACCCGTAGTTGAGACTACTACTGGGATTATGGCAACGCTGCTTAATCGCCACATTCGGCTAATTTCTATTTTTAAGTCTGTATATTTTGACAGCTTTTCTGCAATAGTGTTTTGTAGGTTGTGTGTGTTTGGTACTGCTATGTCAATGATTTGCGCAGTTTTATTAATTTTGTCTAGTAAAGTTATGTCTGGTCTATTGTAATGAGTTGTTCTGTCTGTGAGGATGGCTCGATCAAAGTATAGCTTGTGTGTTGTGTTTTCAAGAACTATTTCAGGATTATATTTGTAGTAAGGCACTGGAGGTGTAGTTATTAATTTGTATTTTATAGCAAGTTTTTGATGGATTATATTGGCTATTTGATCGTGCCTGTGCTTATAGTCAGTCTGAACAATTGCTCTACATGCTCCAGTAATATGTTGGATAGTTTCGGAAGAACTGTGACATAGCCTGCAAATATCTGTTGAAATGGGGATTCGCATAATATGCTTTTGGTAGTTGCGAGTCTCGATTACTTGGTCTTGGATTGCTGTCATGAACCCTTCAGTCTCAGGGAAAAGATCTCCACGCCTGAGCCATTCGTTCGACGCTAATTTATCGACGTTGGGTTGGCACAGGTCTTGGCGATGTCGTCCATGGAGTGACTTTTGGGTCCACTCCGTTATTTTAGTCTGTCGGTCGGTCTGTTTCTCGTTACTTTGTGTAATTTTGTCAAACATATTTAACGGTGTCAGTTTTTTGTCATTATGAACAATTGCTTTGTGTAGAGTAGAGGTGGTACTTTTTGTGTTAAAATATGTTCTTAGGGTACTTATTTGTTTATTGTGTAGGTTCGTAATATCTATTATGCCTCGTCCTCCCTCTTTCCTAGGCAGTGTTAGTCGCTGTACGCAAGATCGAGGGTGGTGTTTCCTATTTTTGGTCAAAGTGGTGTTAATAACGCGTTGTAGGTTTTTTAGTTCTGTTTTGGTCCAGCTTAATATACCAAAGGAGTATGTAAGAACGGGAATTGCAAAGGTATTAATAGCTTTAACTGTATGCCTGGAATGCAATTGAGTATTAAAAATAGATTTAAGCCTATGTTTAAATTGTTGAGTAAGTTTATTTTTGATTTCTTTATGTTTAATTTGCTGAGCTTGTATGTATCCTAAATATTTATATGTTTCGTTTTCATTTAACGAGTCTATGATATCACCTGTCTGTATGGTGTATGAATGTTCGTAAGTTTGGCCTGCCCTGACTGAGTTGATCTTGCACTTATCGATACCAAATTCCATTCTAATGTCACTTGAAAATTCGTCTGTGGTTTCTGCGAGTTTATTTAAGTCATCTTGTGTAGAAGCGTACAATTTTATGTCGTCCATATAAAGTAGGTGGTTAATTTTACATTTTTGTCTGTCAGTCTGTAAGTCATCTGTATTGTCATTAAATGGTAAGTTATATCCCGGCTTTAGTGTATTTAATTTGTTGGATAAGGGATTTAAGGCTAGACAGAACCATAATGGGCTAAGTGAGTCTCCTTGAAATATTCCTCTTTGGATTTTTATAGGTTCAGTTTCAACTATACCTGAAGGTGATTTAAGATGTAAGCGAGTTGTCCATTGAGTCATGGTATTATTTAAAAAGCTTACAATTAAAGGATTTATCTTATATATTTTTAAAACTTCAAGTAACCACGTGTGTGGTACCGAATCATACGCTTTTTTATAATCTATATACATAGTGTATAGATCTCTTTTTTTTCGTTGGACCTGCTTAAGTATAACGGAATCTATTGTAAGTTGTTCTTTGCAGCCTTGACTAAACTTTCGGCAGCCTTTTTGTTCTTCGGATAATATTGTATTTCTTTCAAGATGTTGATAAATGCTATGAGTGATGCAAGAGGTTATTATTTTATATATTGTTTGTAGGCATGTTATTGGTCTGTACTTTGCTGGGTTTGTGCTGTCGCTGCTGTCTTTTGGTATCATAAATGTAATTCCATCCGCTATGTATGAAGGCATCATACTTGGATTTTTAATGAAGGTGTTGATGTAATTATAGAGGTAGGGGTGAATGTGGGTAAATTTTTTATACCAAAAATTGTGAATGTTGTCTGAACCTGGTGCTTTCCAGTTGTGTAGTTTTTGAAGGACGTGATGAAAAGTTTCTATTGGAACATGCTCAAACTCCATTTGTTCAGTGTGCCTATGGTTTTCTGTCTCTATTTTAATCCACTCAGCTTCTGTGTTATGACATATTGGCCTCTCCCAAATTCTTGACCAGAATTGTCGAAATTCATCTATTGATGGTAAACACTGGTTAGTGTTATTTTCACTTTCGCTGGGTACTGTTTGGTTTGTTGTAGATTGTTTTAATGTTCGATAAAATTGCTTTTCGTTATTTTTAAATTTATTGTTTTGAGTTTTTCGAAGTGTGCATTTATTATATCTGTTTAATCTACTGTTTACAAGAGTAAGTTTCTGTTTAAGCGTGTCTAAAAAGTGTGTGAGTTGTGTGTTCGGTTCTTCATGAGTTGAGTGAATTTTATATTTTTCTAAAATTGTGTGTACCTCTCTAACAAGCTTCCAACCTCTGTTCCCTTGCATGTACGCTGTTAGTCTGCCGATTTTTGTTCTTAAGTCTTTAACTCTCACTTCTAACCTTCTCTGCCATTTAGGTTTCTTAATTTGTGGTAGATTAATGTTAGTCGGATTATCAGAGGTGACATGTGAAAGTTTACTTCCATTCGTTTTAGCAGCTGTCCAAGCAGCACTATATATAACTGTTTGTAAGGTTTCGAAATCTGTATCTGCATTGGCATATTTTGGTAGGATGACGTTATTAATGTAGCTTACTATTTGTGCCAATTTTTTTGATGGTTTTTGTTTAGGTATGTAATTTCTTTTTGTGGGATGAATGTTTGCGAAATGTTGTAGTGTGTGAGAGAATGTTTCTTTTAGTTCTTGACTTCTTTCCTGACTTATTTCTACATATGAGGCACTGTGCTCTGTGTTTATAATATTGTTTGTCAACGGTTCAAAATCAATGCTATTCAAGAAATTGGGCTCATTTTCTACTTCGACTTCTTGTGTATGTGATTGGTTAACGTATGCAGTTTCGGTGTTGTTACTTATGGATGTTTGTGTTGGGGTTTCTGCAGCTATATGTGAATAATGATATTCTGAATGCCTATAAGGAGTTGTTTGGTTTAGTGTACTCTCTGCATATGTTTTTAGGTCTTGAAGTCGTGCATCTGATATCATTCTGTTATTTAGGACGACTCTTTTTTGGTCTGAAATTCTCTGCTCAGATAAATGTGACAATTGTGGATAGAATTCAATGAACATTTCTCTTAATTTTGTCCTCCAGACAGTCATGTCTGTTTCCATTTTCGTAGTAATGTAATAGCATTTTATTAGAGTTTCGTTCATTTGGTTTGACCATCTCATTCTACTTTTTGGTTCCGATTGTAAATGTGTATTGCTCTGACCTGTATTTAAATGCAACGGTGTCCTAATGTGTGTATCTAAGTTAGTGTTGTCTGTTTGTAGTTCTCTGCTTACTTCTAATCTAATTTTCTCAAGTGTGGTGGCCGAAAGTAATTTTTTGTGAACTATTGCTCTTCGTTGATCTCCAACTCTTTGCTTCGAGACATTCATTTGTGGAAATCTGTTAGTGAATTGTTGGTGCAATGATGTAAGATATGATTTTTTTTCCGTATCTAGATTGGTGATAATTAAATACGTACGCCAAATGAATTGGTTCATGTCTTCACTCCATTTTTTACGCGTATTGGATTTGACAGTAGCGGGTGACGGGTTAATGGCAGTAGTAGCCTCCGACACAACGTCTACTGACTTTGGTGACGATGATGATGATGATCTTGATGAATGTGATAAATATGAAGGTGGTGATGATACGATTGATGAAAATATGGACCTCGGAGAGGATGATGATGAAACTGGTGATATTTCATCATCTGCTGAAGGCTTATTTGCCTGAATTAGTTTTTTTGTTTTTGATCTTGTTATCATACTATTCCCACGAGAAGCTAGGGACTAAAAAAGTCGACCACAGCAGAGCCCTGCGTTCACTGTGGCAAGGGTAAATAAAACTGGAGATCCCCTACTATCCAGAGTTGGCACACTAACGACTAACCTCTCCCCTAGCCATGCAGCCCTCGGCATGTGCGACCTTGGCTTGGATGGTATCTCTCTTGGTCCGGCTCCTCACCCTAGATTTATCTCGGTATTGTCAAATCTACCGGCATAGACCTAGGGCTCATTGAAGCACGCAAGCCCCACCACGACGTCAACGTAGAGATACAGCGGTGGGGTTATTATTATTATTATTATCTACTTTTTCCCCTTAAAAATGATTTGTGTTACAATTTTGAAGCGCAATAAAGCATATTCTATCTATAAACATTTTCACAACACCCAACACCCTCATCTACCCTGCAAGTGAAAACCACGTTAATCCACCCTCAATGGAGCGTCAAAACGCGTCATTGATCATCAAGATTGACGACGAAGACCCCAGGTGCGTCATTACGGCGTATAAAGAATAATAATTCGGGGTCTATCCCGTGATGGATGCGGGGCCAACGGACGCGTGACAAATCGCTTTTGGACTTTTTTCGACGAAAACGTGTAGCGACGTTTTCGGCGAACAAATATTTTGCTCGGCCGGACGTTTTGACCGCGATTAGGTAGTTCAGGGTTTTGGGTAATTGTTGGTTTTATAAATGGGGTTGTGTGCGAATGGTAGTTGTGGAATTGGTTTTGTTAGTTTTGTCTGTTAGGATGCTGTTGGATTTTGTTTTGGTTAAAACCACAGATATCGAGGGATATGTCTTGTAGGCGTATGTTAGGCTCCATCCAGACCATAACTGACCATAACATTACAACAGTACCCGCCTCTTTTGAGCATGTGTACAATAAGATAGCACAAAAGTGTTACGCCTATTTTCTTGCGTGTGTGTCAAAAAGTATCATGTGTTTATATCTATTTCTTTTGTTTTTGTATGAGTTTCAGGAGCGGGAAAAAGGTGGCGACAGTTGAACTCGAACAAATTTATAGTGAAGGCATATCTTTCGGATATCTATGGTTAAAACTGAATAGCCTCTCTAACTGAAATATTTTTCCAATAAAAAAAAATCAAGAGCTGGATTTTATTAAAATGTTTTTATTTGTTGCTTCCAAATATTTCCGTGTTTTTAAATCACCAACCATACTACGATAAAGCCAGCAACACGACCAGAATCGTGATTAATATTTGTACATCAAACTAGATATTATGTGACTGGTTCTAAAGGTTTCACCACATTATTTATTTGTCAGTACAGTATCGTATTTACATAACACATACATAGGTGTCGACAAACAGTGACAATTTCAGTTTGATATTAGGCAGTCAGCCGACAGTACTGTCAAGCCATTTGGACAGGCGGACAGTTCTATTTAATTAAAGCAGGCTATAAACCAAGCTGTTGTGCATTCACACTAATAGTATAAAGGCGAATCTTTGTGAGTGTGTGTGTATGTTTGTTACTTCTTCACGCTCAAACGGCTATAGCAATTTTGATAAAATTTTGTATGGAGGTAGCTGACACCCTGGATTAACATATCGATCGGATCGACATTTACGCGGGTGAAACCACGGGGCGCAGCTAGTATTTAATAATCCTAAGTCGCCCAATACACTCAGTTCCCTCCCCTCTCCTCGCCTCTGTAGCCTGTAGTTTCTCCACAGCCTGGTAGTCAATCCTTGCGATCAACAACGTCATTATGGTATTCATATCAAAGGATCGCTGCAGACGATAAGTCCCTTTGGGAATACCTACAGCTTAATTAATAAGCGTAGCTGTGTTGGCTTTTTTATTGAAACAGAGAGGATTAAAACCTCTTTTGTTTATGGAATGGGGTTTTATTGTAAGCTGGAAGTCTTTTATTATAAAAAAAACATCCAGTTGCTTGTATTTTCAATTACAATTTTAACGGATCAATATTCAAACTACGAGTACACTGGGCCGCAAAGAAAGCGGGTCGGTAACAATAACCTCAATAACTTCCAAAATATTGGCGATAGCTTTATGAAATAAATACTGTATTACAGACTATTTTATAGTGCCTAAATCAATGTTATAAAAGTTCAAGATTATGAAGTTTATTTTGAATAAAAGTTAAGTAATATAACCGACCCGCTATCTATACGGCCCAATGTATATTATTTGTAGTTTTAATTTTGTATTTTTTTTTTTACAGGGACAAAATTTTGTACCTAGCTTTAAACCTATTGTAATCAAAATAACTTAATAAAAACAAACATACCATTGATAGATTTAGCTTGAAGTCGCAAAAGTGGGTCGTTTTGTTTGCCAAGCCAGTTAGGTATTTTCCATTTCTGTATCTTTGTCATACCTATCCTTTGTATTATACTATTCACATCCTTGTCCTTTGCAAATACGCAAGGTTAATTTTAAACAATGAGATCATTAGACTTGAGCATTACGAAAAATTACGTAGTAGATATTAAAGTGGCTATACGATATAGTATTCGGACAAAAAATCAGCCTTTAATGTTCTTACTGCTGGGACAGACCTCCTCTTTGTGAGAGGGATTGAGCCATAATCCACCACGTGGCCCCATTGCGGGTTGTCGGTCTTCGAATGGTTGGTTCTAGGACATAACGGTTTCCTCGCGATATTTCCTTCACCGTTTTGAGAACAAATAAGAAAAAAAGAAGACTAAAAAAACCTCCTCCAATAAAAAACACGTCTACTCGTCTACTTACAGATTCCGCAACACAACAAAAAGTTCTCAATATTGTTCAATACTACAAAACAAAAGAAAACAAAAAATCTTCATGCATTTTCTGAAAGAATAAACCAAGTTATAGCACAAGGCACCTAAAGTATGTACGGGGAAAAATTCTAACAGCTTCAGGAGTGATTTACGATGTCATAAATAATAAGTATCTAATAAGGGAGAAAGGAAGTTTCCATTTTAATCGATTTATGAACGGTGCCCGCTGAGATTGTAAGAAAACAGTGCACATGGGAACCCTGCCTTATTTTCTGCTTCATGTTGTGTTTAATTTTATGTTTATCGAAAAAAGAAGAAGAAAATTTGCATGTAGAAAGCGCCTGTGCAGTGTGTTATGATTTTATAAATAAAGGGAATGTTCAAAAAGGTTTGAAATGGAATACTGCCTGTCTTATTTGACATTGTTCCTAAAATATAAATGCATATTAACACGCCCTGGCTACGCACGTGTGCAATCAATAAACGTGGCGTCATGTATGTATGTAGAAAAATTGATATTCAATCGATTCGATTCATTCAATATAAAGGTTTTTACACATACACCTTTCGGATTAAATTCTCAAAATATTTGTAAAAACCGCATACCATTGTGTAGATTAGAAGAACTATAATGGTTTACATATATACGAAAAGTTACTTCGTTTTATACCATCTTAGAGTATGTGTTGTTTTTAAACATATTTTTAAAATGTGTGTCCAAAAAAATGTGTATCAAAAATACATTGATGTTATGGAAATTGGAGCCTGTACTAGGAATACCTGTGTATAGGTATCCAAACTACCCGGACAAATCAAAGTTAAAAAACATAATAATAGATGATAATGTTAATATTTATTTTATCAGACAGACGGACAGTGGAGTCTTAGTAATAGGGTCCCGTTTTTACCCTTTGGGTACGGAACCCTAAAAACAATTCAAGAAGAAAACACTAAATATAATTAGACGTCTAAGTAGGGTGTGTGGTTGCGTGCGTAGTGTGTCTTCTAATATGGTATTCGTAGAACATGCTGAGCCAACAAACCGCAAAAACATAAAATACTGACAAAAGTTTTTTTATAAAATCAAAAACATGTCATGAAAAAGGCCTTACTAGGGTTCCGTACCCAAAGGGTAAAAACGGGGCCCGTTTTTCAAAGATAATGTATTTCTGTTACCGTTATTTAATCAAATAATATTAATAAAATAAAGTTAAAATTTATAGGGGTATAAAAGAAACTTTTTTATGCCCTGTGGTACAGACCCCTTCGTATGCAAGTCCGACTCGCACTTGGCCGGTTTTTTTTTTTAATTAGTTTACGAGATGTAAATACCTAAACATTTCACACAAGTTTTTATTGTGTTTAAACAAAAACAAAGGGCCAGTAGAATGTTACAGTAATATATGCCTAATTTACTAAGCAGTCTGGATTTAAACCGGAAAGGATGAAACACGCCTGAATAAAATCAAGCCGAGTACCTACCGAGTAGGGTGACCAAATTTAAGAGTTTCATTGGATATTCTTACCATGCACATTGATCGTGTTACCGGCGCACTTATTTCAGTAGTGGATGTGATCATGTGACAGATGGTTTTGCTATTAGTATAGTAATTTTAATTGCACTATTTAAGTGGTAAAAAAATCGGTAAGAAAATACATTTATTTAGCACAGTCTAAAAGACACACAATACACCAGTTACTCAGATAATAGTCGTACATCAGGGGGCCTAAAAAGGCCACTTTTGCAGAATCATAAAAGGAATTCATCAAATCATTATAAATCATAATAGACAGTTAACTGTTAAGTTAATCGTATCAAATCCCATTGGTGAAGGATTTTTCAGTTATTTTTTTTTGTCTGTGCTTAAATACCAATCCAAATCCAATCCCAATCTCTTGCAACGAAAAAAAGCAAAATACGTTTATGATTCTGCCAAAGTGGCCTTTTTAGGCCACCCGATAAAAACAAAAAAAAAGGATAAAATAAAAAGTGCAAAGTCCGATGTAAGAAATTAGCAGGAATGTGTGCCTCACGGCTACGCCAAAAAGGCCCAATTCAGCAAAAATGCCAGACAACTAGTGCCTGACGCTGGTTTTCAACTGGACCTGATGTGTGAGGTGACGGATGTAAATCAGTTTTATACTGCAACGTGACGTGTGTATGCATAATTACATAAATAAATAAAAATTAATTTGTGTCTTAAAAAAACAATATTGAGTAACATTGCAAAAATAAAAATACTTATAAATAAATAAGTGATATGGCCGCATGATAGACCTTCATAAGCAATAAATAAATAAATTTCACGAAACGAGTTAGAACAAAAACCTGGTTTAATTTAAAAGATACCTGACTTCCATGCTCCAACACATTGTCATAATAATTTATTATTAATCCGTGCACTGTAATGTCATCGCACACTACGCTGCAAGCAGCCGAGCGCGGCGGACTATTTTCGTACAGTTTGCATTATTATAACTCCGTATTACGCTAAGCCAGCTCAAGGGGAAAGTATTACATCTCACGCCGACGAGCGGTCGACGGTACATACCAAACCAAATATTTATAACACTTTAGGAAAATTCATAATTAAACTATAAATAAAACTCACATTAAAATATTGTTGTCAACTATACAATATACCAAAAATATAATAATTTAAATGAAAACAAAATCCTAAATAATTTTCTTTTTCTGGTCACTCTACCGCTACCGAGTCAGAACAAACAGACAAAAAAAGCAACAATAAACCGGGTGCCGGCACTGAATTGGTAAGAGTTTGCTTTGCACGGGAATCGAACCCGGTACACGTACCGCTCCAGAATACAAATTGCCTTTATTTGGCTTCGTAATTGTGATTTTAAAAAGTTTCAGTTTTAAAATAATGGCTTTTTATTTGGCTATTCTTTTCCAGAATGAAGTTAATAATTAACTATGTACCTACTATTTTTATTTTGAATCGATGGCTAAGCTACGCTCGACGCGGTCGTTACCTGGATGGGTGATGTACTTATCGAAACCCCTCCGTGCCTCTGAAAACATGCTAAGAGCCGATTTTACCAAAGTCAGATAACTTTTATCCGTAGTATAAAATTGACGTCTGACAGATTCTTGTATGGAGTAACTGTCAATTTTTTTTTTATTTCAAGATAAGACCTAATCTAGGTATAAAAGTTTGGTAAAATGTCCCCTCAGCCGTTAGTCCCGAGTGTCATTCGTAGAGCTTTGACAGTAGTTACGGGTAGTCAGAATGCCAAAAGTCTATCAACGAGTCTCACCTAGGGGTAACGTATTACCCAGTAACTGGGTTGTGGAGGTCAGATAACCAGTCACTCCATGTATGGTATTCAGCTGCATCCCGTTAGACTGGAACCTTACTCCAACAGGCTAAGCAGATCGGCTGTACTACTTCATAAATATAGTCTTTGTGTTTAGGTCAAAGTCAAAGTCAAAGCATTTATTTCAAATAGGCACATAAATGGCTATTTTGAACGTCAAAAATTTGTTTCACAATAATAAGCATTACCAAAATTATGGTCCGTTTCGCAAATATCTATTTTAGTATTTTTGTTATGGGATTGAAAGCCACTTTTAATATGCTAAGTTCAGTCAGCCTCAATAAGATGTATCGACAACAATTCATTTGATTATCACACATGTGTGTTCCATAATATTGTATCACTGGCCTTCGTGGCTCAATAATAACAGCTGTACGGGTCGATTTTCAAGGTAAAACAACTCTTGCCGAGGTTAGTCCGTGGATGGATGACCATCCATAACGTACCGAGGCACCTGCGCGCCTCGGAAAGCACTTGCATTTGGTCCCGGCTGTCATTCGTAGATCTTAGTCAGAAGCCGTATCGTGTTACCCAGTAACTGGGTTGCGGAGGTCAGGGGCCCAAGTCTGCTATTTTTATAAATTCGTCATTCCAACACGATCCCATTGTCATTTTGCTAAAAGTTCGTAATCTGCTAATTTCATAATGGTCGATCATTGGTCGGTCAATGGCACACAACATACACCGTATACGATACTCGTAACGAATTAAAAGCAATGACTGCACAATGACGTTCTAATGGTAGGTCGCTGATCAAAGGAACTGTCAAAATTTTAGCAGATTACCGCCTAAGTCAGTAATTCATTTGTCATTATGTACGAGATTACCATTCTATGCGATTTCTTTCAATAGAGTGTCAGTGGTTGACCATTGGAAAGTCATAATGACGCCATTATATTAGTAGATTACCAAACTTTTCGAAATCAATGATAGGTAGACCATTCTGACACCATTGTAATAGCAGACTTGAGGCCCAGATAGGCAGTATATTATATTATGTGGCAAGGCAACACGTTGATACAATATTATGAAACAAAGATTGTAGACAAAAATGAATTCTCGTCGCTGTTTACATCTTTTTGAGGCTGATTGTACCTAATGTAAATTCAATTCGAACTCTGAATTAATTAAAACTCCGATAAATAAAATTCGGATTAAAACTTTGTTTATTAAATAAAAGGAATAAATTATTTATTTCAAAAGATAAGTTATTCTACGAAATTGCTTTGCTAAAATAAACTGTATCGACGGAGTAAGGGAGATTGGAAAATAAAAAAATATATAAGAGCCAACCCTTTGAAGTGAAACCCAATTTAAAAGAACTAAGTCTGCTCGAGTTCGTTAGAATTTTTATATGACCCCAAGTTTATTATGGGGTTAAAACGAGGTTTTCATCAAAAAGATGGGAAAATTTAATTTTGAAATTCATCTCACAGTTTATTTTTTGCAATTTAGGTGGACTTTTAAACTATTTCCTCGAATTCGTTTGGCCGTATAATATCTTTGAGGTCACTAAAAGTTCTAGTGATTATATTGAAACAATTTTTTATATAATTCTTAAATCGTAGCGTTTTAAAGACACTCATCTCTTGCTATGAATCGGCCGAATCTTTAATTTGTAATAGTTTGACAACAGAACCCTATTTGCGTTACGCAATTCGTATTGGCGGCACGGTTGGCGCAGTGGTAAAGCGATTGACTGCTGCGCTGCGTGTCGAGGGTTCGATTCCCGCACGGAACAAATATTTGTATGACCTACAAGTACTTAGTTGTTCCAGATCAAAGATCAACAAAAGAAAGCCGGCACCAACGGTTTAACGTTGTTTTCGAGGCACGAGGGGTTTCGATATGTAAAGGATGGTCACCCATCCACGGACCGTCCTTGGCAAGCGTTACTTAACCTTGAAGATCAACGAACCGGACCGTGCGGTTGATATCATTTAGCCACGAACACCTCGTACTACCATAGATTATCACACTATATAAATATCACACTAATATTATAAAGGCGAAAGTTTGTGTGTGTGTTTATATGTTTGTTACTTCTTCACGCTCAAACGGCTCGACCAATTTTGATAAAATTTTGTACGGAGGTAGCTGACAGCTTGGATTAACATATAGGCTCCTTTTTATCTCGATATTCCTAAGGGATCCATTCATGCGGGTGAAACCGCGGGGCGCAGCTAGTCTATTCTAATAGTTAAAATACTACTAATTTACATAATTAGCTTGTTTTGACCAATTAAATAATAATGCACGTATTCATTCCAAAACCAATCAACAAAATATTGAATTTTAATCACGTAATTAAAACGTGGTAAAATTAGCTTATATCGTATCATTGAACATTGCTAAAACATAACTGGTTATGTTGTTACACTATGAAAATGAAGTAACTAGCTGCACCCTGCGGTTTCACCCGCATAAGTTTCGATTCCGTTGGAATATCGGGATAAGGAGTATTCTATGTGTTAATCCTGGTTATAAGCTGTCTGTGTGCCAAATTTCATCCATATCCGTTCAGTAGTTTTTGCGTGAAAAAGTAAACTGTCCAAGTGCGAGTCGGACTTGCACACGAAGGGTTCCGTACCACAAGGCAAAAACGCCAAAAAAAACACGTATGTTGTATGGGAGCCCCCTTTTTTTTTTTCGGATGGGAAATCATCAAATGACCCCGCTCTGGGTGGAGCGGAAGGGAGTGTCAGACTCTTACTGACTAAAACCCACCCGTGTTCCTTCCTTAGCGCTTTATGTTCCGGGCCAGCGGTAACCCTTTCGGACAATCCCGCTGACCCGGCAGGCTTCGGCCCTATGGGGCCCCTCCTCGATGCTGACATCTCTTTGAGGCGCGCGTGGAACACGTACGCGCCGTCCAGCACGGGCCTGGTCCTGATCGGACGGTGAGCTACCATTACTCTCCGCCCGCAGGCCCGCGCCTACGGTGGCCGGGAGTCGTCGCGCGGCTCCCGACGCCCGGAGCGTCTCCCGCGGCGGCTGGGACGGGAGGCTCTCTCCCTGAGCCGTCCCGCCACCTCCTTCGCTAGCATGACTGCTTCGCAGAAGGAGGTGACTGCCTCCCACTCCCTCTCGCCCCGGACCATGGCTTGCACCAGGGCCGGGCGCGAGAGGTCGCCGCCGCTGCCGATCGCCTCTACGAGGACACGGCGGTGCTCCGCCCAAGCGGGGCAGACCTCCACCGTGTGCTCCACCGTGTCCTCTCGGCGATGCTGGCAATGGTGACACCCGGGCGTTTCCTCCCGCCTGATGATGTGCAGGAACCTCCCGAAGCTTCCGTGTCCGGTGAGGACCTGCGTCAGGCGGTAGGTGAGGGCGCCGTGGCGCCTCTATAGCCACTCCTCAAAGAGGGGTCTTATCGCCGCTATCGCGGCGTGCCCTATGGGAGCCCCCTTAAATATTTATTTTATTCTGTTTTTAGTATATGTTGTTATAGCGGCAACAGAAATACATCATCTGTGAAAATTTCAACTGTCTAACTATCACGGTTCATGAAATACAGCTTGGTGACAGTCGGACAGTGGAGTCTTAGTAATAGGGTTCATTTTTACCCTTTGGGTACGGAACCCTAAAAAACATCCATCCATCCATCCTCACAAACCTTCAGGTTTATAATATTAGTGGGATAATACAAACCTATTATTGCCACACTGCAGGACACAGGTCTCTTCTTAAACAGAGAAGGCACGAGCATTGATCACCACTCTTGCTCAAGAAGGGTTGGTGATTTCAGACTTACATTAAGTCCAGGTTACCTCCACGTAGGTACATTAACTCCCAAGGGATGTGCCTTACAGGCGTTGCACGGGGGGGTTCCGGAATTGGTATTTTAAGAGAAATCGGGACCACCCCTATGTCCTGATGGTGATCACCGGAGTGGTTTTAATGAGGTAAAAATCTCACACTCTCCGACCTTCCCTCTCCGTAGGTCGGACGCCTTTTGAAGGCCTCCCCGAAAAAAAAAAAGTACTAGATAACCTCGTAACTCCAATTTTTATTTTACTTGTATTAAACTTACTTAACTCATTTTTTTTTAGAAAGTGGCGTTAATGTCTTTTTTTTTTGCAAATTTTAAATCACTTTTAGTGCTCCTGTAAAGTTGATCAAAATGGAAGTTTTACTTAATAGGGTGACGATGTGCTTAACGTGAAACAAAGCAGCTCGTGAACATTAACATAATTTCCACACCGTACAACTCCACACAAACAATTCCGTATAATATGTTTATTTATATTCTCGGCAAAGAAACAACAATTCCAAAAACTCTCACTAACATTTTTTATATACAAAACACTCTAAAACTCAGGAACTACGCGTTTGCATACAGAAGCGGTAAATTCTCATATAACCTAGTTTGCATATCCGACTTGTGCCGGCTTAATCTGGTAAAAACTGGTATTTACCGGACAACGGCTTGTTACGCCATGTTGTTGTTACGTGCAGGTTAATGTACCTTTCGTTTGTGTTTCGGCTTAGCGCTGTATGTGTTTTTGCAAGTAAAAAGTTTGAAATTGTTGACTAAGTGGTTTTATGATGGAGAGGACGTCACTGTAGGTGAACGGATCTGGATTATGCAAAAAGATCTGTGACAACACAGAAATTGTTATTTAGGGCAGATTTTTTTAATCGTCTGATTTTTTATTATTATTATTATAGAATAGAATACAATGCATTTATTTGTCAGAATATTGTACAAAGTTGTTATGTGCATTTAGCCTGCGTTATGTAATATGATCATAATATTCTGCCGTTTCCGGCGTACAAATATGGTTTGTAAAATTATGGGTCATCATTACATTAAAATTAAATTATAATCATTAGAATTACAAATAATTTAACTATTTTAAACAATAGTTGTAAAAGAGATTAATTATTTAAGTCAAAATTAAATAAAGTCAAGGAGATAAAATATGATTAAAATTTGTAGGCAATAATGTCAAATATTTAAGTTATTTTTTTATTCTTAAAATCTTCAGTCGAGCATTTGCTTAACAGAAAGTTAAATAATTTACATTTGAATGTTCTGAGGTTGAGAGTTTTGAAGTCATCAGGTAATTTGTAGCCATAATATTAGCCATTAATGACCCTCTGCTCCCCTCCCTACTCTCTTTCCGCCTCTCTTTGTCCAGAGCCGCCAAAGATCAATCTGGGTACGTATTTGAATATCGAAGATTAAAATACCGACTGTTAAAATATCGATGTTCGAAACATCGAAAATGGAAATATCGAACGATCATATAACCGAAAATTAAAATATCGAAAGTTTATATTATCGAATGGTTAAATATCCTACGTCCAATATATCTAAAATCTAAATATCTACAAAAGTTACATCGAAAGATCTAAATATCGAAATACAGATTATCGAACGTCCTAAATATCGATGGGTAATTATTTGAACATCGAAAATTAATATACCTACGTGTAAAAATGAGTTAATTTTCAACATTTAATACATTCATTCATTCACCCTAAAAATACGTACAAGTTAAAATATCGAACAATTTTTGATAAAGTAGTATGAGTGGAAAAAGGTTGCTTCTGCAACGTCTCCGGCGCTACGGGAAGTGCAACCCCTTCGCCCTTGCGTAACAAAGGATAGGCACCCATGTTCACCTCCGCAGCTTCGGCTTGCTGGTCGCCTCCGGCGACCAGCCTCAGCCGCTACGGTTCCCACGGGTGCCTATGCTTTGTTACAGCGGGCGGGGGTTGCCCTCCCTTCGCGCCTCCGGATTTTTATATACACTCTAGGGGTAACAGCCAAAAGACTACGTAAATTCGGGGTGCCCCAATTCGGTTTTGGAACAATTTCGACCTATTTTATCCATGAAAATCAGTGTCCAGTGTACAAGCCTAGGTCAATCGTGAAGGTATTATTTAAATTAAAATATTTTCTTGAAAGTCAATATGTTGTGCAGGTTGTGCTACTAAAGTTAGTGACAGAAACGTATCGCTGCAAAACCGACTCCACGTAGTCTTGTCTGCCCTACCCCTAGAGTGTAATTTAGAATCGCGTAGTCGCGGAGGGGCGAGGCAGCCCGCGAGCTGAGGAGCAGGTGGTTTTAACACCCGCCGCCGCAGCTGAGGCTGGCCGGCGAAGCCGGCCAACAAGCCGAAGCTGCGGTGGTGGGCGTTTAAACCATCTGCGACGTTAAGCTCGCGTGGGACTGCCGGAGCCCTGCAGCGCCGGAGCCGTGACAGAAGCCATGCTTGCTTGCATGTTGCATGATTGCTGCATGCTTGTTTGCTAGATGGAAATCAGGTGGGTTACAAAAAAAAAACAAGGAAAACCTCATGTAATGTAGGTACTTTAATTATTTTTACATAATAAAAACCCAAACGTAACGTAACGTAGATATTAAGAACTTCGATGTATTAAATGTTGATATTTTGAACTTAGGCATAATGTCATTCGATATTTTGAATCATTCGAAATTTTAATCACTCGACATTTCAATCTTCGACGTTTTAAGCGTAGGTATAACAATTTTCGACATTTTGATACAATCGATATTTAAATTTTCGATGTTTTGAACATCGATATTTTAACAGTCGATATTTTAATTTTCGATATTCAAATACGTACCCATCAATCTTCATTAAAGGAGTCTAACTCATACTAATCGTCTGATTACTCCATTAATTACTAAACTTTATGTGTGTCTATGACGTTCTAAATGAAGTCGACCCAGAATTCAGCTATATGTTGGGCGCCATCAGTAGCAGCCATCAGTTCCTTTAACGTGACAAGCACACGACACAGGACACGCAGGATAGCATAAACATCTCTTTAATCACTAAATGATGAATACTCAGTGAGCCGCACTGGGCCCGCGTGGTGGATTACGGCCTAGAGGAAGCCTGTGTCCCAGTAGTTGGAACATTATAGGCATATTATGCTAGTGATATGGTTAATGAGGGTTTTCATGAAAATGTATGCCACCAGTTGGTGCCAATTTGACAAGAGGTCTTCCATTTCGCTACAGTATCCATACTAATATTTGAAATTCGAAAGTAACTCTGTCTGTCTGTCTGTATATTACCTTTTCACTTATGCATAAACTTTGTCAAACGCTTCTATAGCTTTTACAAATTAAATCTAACACAGGAAGTAGTACTTAAAAAGGCTTCGTTACAAAAATATTTGTAATTTCATTAAATGAAATTTAATTGAGCTATGCAGTAAGAAAGGGTCCTGACTTAGTTTTGATAAGTTTCAGCCCGCCAAATCTTATGAATGAAAATACGTCGTTGCCTATTCGGATAAAGAGGCACGCATATCGGGTGATTTACGTCAAGGTATTTAGTTTGTATGAAAATTAACAAAAATTAAGAATTCATGAATGTGTCCATAATGAAAAATGCTTATTTCCATGGTCTGAACATCTGGTCGAAGTTTATGTATATCGTCCGGAACACGGTGTGTATCACATTGAATTAGATATTTTAATCCCAATTCATTTATTTATGAACATAGGTTACAATAGGTGTCACAGTCAAGTAAATTATGCTCTCTATGTCCTGCCACTTGGTGGTGTACAAATTATAATAAAATAATAATATCTGTTCGCGCCGTTTTATGAGACATCATTATGTTGGAGGAGAGAGACACGAGTCACGCGTCATTGTACTGGCGGTGGGACGCGAGCTTATAAAAGGGCTCGCACGCTAGAAAAAAAACGTCACTTTAGCTCATAACCATCAGTCATTACGATTACAATTAAAATAGCAGGAAATGTCATGTAAAAGCATTAGATTACATAGTTAGAATATAAGTTATATATATTATAGTCCCATTATTATATTATTATAACAAGCACACATAATTATAATATTCGGTCATTATGAAATTCCTCAATAGAGTAATATGTCTTCTCAGTCAGAAACGGAAATAACTTCTTTTTCAATTCATTGAATTTGGCGCACCTATTCAATTTCATCCTGTATAATAGGTAAACAGACCTCACTTTTCTTGTCTATATCACTAATCTAGTATATTTAAGTCATACCCATCGACCAAACTCCCCGTAATGGCACTCAAACAGGGCCGTATTTCACGCCCGCGTTGTCGTTCAAATTGCTTTATTTGGCGGGTGAGCAAATTAAACCGTACTAATTAAGTGCATAGACTCACGATCTGCCCTGGGCTGAAACTGTTTTGTGTTTATCGTTGTAAATTAGGTAAATTTGTTGTTGTTATAAAGGGTTCTGTTTATGTATCTAGCCTGTAGCATTATCAGCCTATAATAATCCCACACTGAAAAGAAATAAGCAGTAAATAAAAATTAAAAAAAACATTAATCTGAACTGCTTTAAACAGTTCGATATGAGCCTAACGTTCAAAACAGTATTTTTTACTGATTCGAAAACAGTTAAAGCTTGACGCAAAATGTTACCGTCATGACAGTAAAGTTTAACGTTTTATGTAGCTAAAAGGTCGCAAAATGACGAAACGTCTTCTTCCCAGCTAAAGCAATAGGAAGTGGTGAACGGTGGTTCACCACTGTTGGGCAGATGACGTTCGAAAAGTGTGTAAAGTCCAATTTGATTACATACCTTGTGATTTTATTTGGCACGGTTGGCGCAGTGGTTAAGCGATTGACTGCTGCACTGCGTGTCGCGGGTTCGATTCCCGCACTGAACAAATATTTGTATGACCAACAAGTAGTTGTTCCGGGTCTGGCTGTTTGTGTATGTGAGATTAAATGTTTGTAAACGCACCCACGACACAGGAAAGTGTGGGGCAACGTTTCAAAAAAAAAAATTTTTTTTTTTAATAAATACCTTGTGATTTTATTTGATTTGTAAATACCTAGCATCGTGGAATGACATGTCCTAAGTTTTAAGACCTAAGTTATCTTAACTAAGTGTTTATGTTTTTGAGAGTTTTCAAACATCCTTATAAAGTTCTTTTATCGAAATAATTTGTTGTTACTGTTACCTTGTTAAACCCCCCACAACTGGACAAAAGCCTCATCGGTTTGCTATTTCAGACTGAGATAAACACCCGCTATGTGTTACATATTCTTGTCTCTGCAATATTCTGCATGTTTGTTGTATACAGTGCAACACGGTAATATTTACACTACCCTGTGTAGTTGTGTACCTGGTACGTTAGGTATCACACACATATGGGCACAGCTATACAGAATGTTATATTAAACGAGGCACATACTTTGAGGCTGTGTAGTAGTCATGGAAATGAACAACTTTTATTATGGAACCAACTTTGAAATATGACGAAAATATTAATAAGCTGTTCAATAAATGTCGAGGTATTTCGAACATAAATTTATGGAACAGCAATTTTTTTTTGCAATTTAAAGTTTGTTCCTATATTTATTTTTATGAGTCCCTTCCTTCAGGTACTATTGTTCAACCTAACCCTTGTAGTCCTCCAGACCGTATTTCAGCCATGGCGGCCGATCTCAACGGTGACTAGCCTTCGGCGCGGAAGATATTATAGTGCACAAGGGTGTGCGCAGACACAGGTGCACTCTCGCTTCCCTCACTCTCATAGTCTGAAGGGACAGTACGCAATCCGACACGACCGGAGAGGGATCAGGCACAGGATCAACGGCTTAACGTGCTTTCCGAGAAACGGGGGCATCACACCGCCAATTTCCAAACTCCGGGTACCTGTATACAGGACCCAGGAGTAAATTATGACACATCGACTGGTAGAAAGAGACTGCCACACAGGCATGACAGACAGGGACAACGCTCTACGAAGCTGTACTCTTTCTAAAGCACAAAGTGCGATATTATGGGTCGCGTACAGTACATCTAATCAATATCAAAACACTAGCTCACACAATGGGGGACTTTACCATCAATTATGGGGGAGAAATAGAAAGATTCCAGCAATAAAACCAGAAAAGGGGACACAAGGCTTTTATGGCGTTCTTTTATGGAGGACTGCAGTGTATGGGGGCCATTACAATAATATATATGGGTGATGTGACCTTGAAGATCGTTGGGAGATAATGAGTCGTTGTGGGGATGTTATCGGCATGTAAATTGTTTGGTCGTAAATATTAATGATGTGTTTGATGTTAGTAGTTGATTCACCTTAATCTGGGACACAGGCCTCCTCTCTTCGAGAGAGAGTGAGCTGTAATCTACCACGCGGGCAAGAAGCAATGTCATGTAGCACAAGTAAAGGAAAAAAATCCGAAAACCCTTAATTTGAAATAATTTTTTTTTTTAATCCCGTGATAAACTATCTACATACCCACAAATTTGTACGGAACCCTCGGTGCGCGAGTCCAAATCGCACTTGGCCGGTTTTTGTCGATGGGAAATCCCATCAGGCACACGCCTTGTAGCCTAATCAAGCTGCAGGACACGCCCAGCAGCTGCTCTTATATGAGCTCCAGCCAACCTAGGTCAGTAACCTCGGTCAGCACAACTAATTCATCCTAACAATCATCATCTGCCTAGCCTTTTCCCAACTATGTTGGGGTCGGCTTCGAGTCTAACCAGATGCAGCTAAATACCAGTAATTTACATGGAGCGACTGCCTATCTGACCTCCACAACCCAGTTACTTGGTAATACGATACCCCTTGGTAAGACTGGTTGTATGACTTTCGGGACTGACTGACTACCCGTAACGACTGTCAAAGATCCACGAATGACAGCCGGGACCAACGTTCCGAGGCATGGAGGGGTCTCGTTATGTAAAGATGGCCACCCATCCACGGACCAACCGCGGCAAGCGTAGCTTAACCTGACCGATCGACCTGTGCGGCTGTTATTATTTAGCCACGGGCCCCTAACAATAACAGTTCAATTTAACTACGACCCCATTTCCAGCGAGTACCTAAAAATATTAAAATAAAAACCGGGCAAGAGAGAGTCCATCATACCATCATAATTATGTTTTTAAATTTTAATCGGTGAGGCCTATATTCTTCAGAGAATTTTAGAATATTGCAGTTTTGTGTCAGCGCCATCTCTTGACAGATAGTGGAACTAATGTAACTTTTGTTGATGGTTTCTAAAAAAGTGTGCTGTGTGTGTGTGTAGAGACTTCGTTTTATTTTTCCTGTAATCTTTACTTTTGAAATCTGAATAGAATAATTTCAGATTTTTCTCTTGGCAAACTTCGGGGATAAGGGGGGGGGGGGTATTTTTTTTAATCATTTTTCATCTAAAGTCGAAAATGCGACCTAAAAAAAAAATAAAAAATGTTTGAGAATGTGCAAACTGCGCTCTTTCATATGATACCCCACAAGCCCTAGTAGCCCCACTTCGAAACCACCTTTCAGTCCCCGTTGCAAAAAAGATAGGTACATATATATTTCTTTCTTAACTGTTCCAAATTTCAAGTTGATAGCATTAGTAGTTCTTGAGATATCCAGCTGTGACAGACAGACCGACTCACCATAAGGGTTCCGTTTTACCATTTTGGTACGGAACCCTAAAAACTAGTATGCATTAATTTTAGATACAAAAAGCCGCATATGGTCAAAAATTCATGCAATAAAATATAATTGGAGCCATCGATCAATACCCATCAACAACGGCTGCCAAGTACCAAATGCAGTGAAAGCTATGTTTCATGTTGAACTAAGGAATTAATTTTTCAAATGGCTCGAAGGGAGTTCATTCGTGCGAATGAAGGGGGCGTTGGGTAAATCAACAACCTGTATATATACCTATTTGTGTAGTAAACTAGTGTTTAGTGATTTTGGAGGACATTTTGCAAAATAATTGGATTTCATGAAACTTTGTAGTCTCGTGCAATACGCGTGAGTTCATTAGTATATATTAACATATAGTAGCTTGAAAAAAATGTTATAATTGAATTATACTTACTATATTTAACAAAATACCATAATTGTTATAAATATAAATATATAGATCGTCACATTGATGTAGTTGTGCGTGTAGGTACTTGTAATTGTGGTAATGTATTGTATATTGTATTTCCCCATACATTGTAAAACAACAATGTTAATTTTGCTCATCAATTTGAACTTTATCTACGAAAACCATAATAACTATGCAAAACTTTGTTGAGGTTAACTACGCCGTAGCTGCTACGCCGTAGCTACTACGCCATAGCAGCTACGGAATTGTAGCGCATGATCGGCAAAACTGGATAATGTTTTTACGTATTTATGACCATAAAATTAGTCAGTCGTTTTTTTGGTACGCGTATGTTTTCATTAGGGTTTTTTCTTTTCAATCTAATGCAACCCATGAAAATGCTAAAAAATAAGGTCAGAACACTGAAATATCACAGAAACTTTTGAACTTTTGTTTGCTACGACGTAGCAGGTGTAGCTACAACGAAATCTACGTGATCGCAGCAGATCAAGCTACCTATAATAATTACTATGTTGTGATCACGAAATTGTGATGTAGTAGAAATCATTGTGAAGTGTAGGAGGTTTTCAATATCATGGCATTTGAATATCCATACTAATATTATAAATTCCAAAGGAACTATGTCTGTCTGTCTGTATGTTACCTTTTCACGCCTAAACCACTGAACGGATTTCGATAAAATTTGGCAAAGAGATAGATTGCATCCCAGGAAAGGACATAGGATAGTTTTTATCGACATACCTCGCGGGTGAAGCCGCGGGTGAAAGCTAGTAGGTATATCCTATTGAATTTTCATGGATACAAAATTCTTCCGGCTAGTTCAACATTTATTTATTTCAGATTAACTTACCACACTGACCACTGGCGTAATGAAGATATATCAACTGCAAAATCTATACACCCTAAATCCAAACCCTACTCAACATATTATGAACCTTACGACAACACAATAAGGCTAAAAATAGAAAAACCCTGCATCCAATACTCGCAACAGAATCTTTTTATTAAGTCCCTCGTGTCATCTATACATTTTCGTTACAATGTCTTACAAGTTCGACAATAGGCAATTAATACCAAGAGCAAACTTCGCAGTAACATTGAAATTGAAAGAAAGATAAATTCGTGAAGTTGGCAGCCGAGAATTGTTCGTTCTCCCCTACAGTTTCTTGAGCCAACAATGCCTTATGACTTTTGATTTATAATTATAAGGTTCTGTTGAGCTAACTCAATTTGCAGCCGAAATTAATGAAAGAAAGTTTATTGTACTTTTGTAATTTCTATTTAATTAAATTTGAAGATTTTTTTATGGAATTCTTGCTGGATCATTCTTGTTAAATCATCATCATCTGCCTGCCTTTTCCCAACTGTGTTGGGGTCGGCTTCCAGTCTAACCGGATGCAGCTGAATTCCAGTATTTTACATGGAGCGACTGCCTATCTGACCTCCACAACCAAGTACTGGGTAATACGATACCCCTAAGACTGGTTGTCAGACTTTCGGGCTTCTGACTACCCGTAACGACTGTCAAAGATCTACAAATGACAGCCGGGACCAACGGCTTAACGTGAATTCCGAAGCACGCAGGGGTCACGGTATGCAAAGATGGACATGATTTTTCTTTCATAAGTACTACTTTTATTTTCCTATACCAGTAGGTATAATCTTCAAGTCTTTCGAAATGCTTTTAGCAAAGTTTGTGAACGCCTCAAGTCTTGAGTATGACTATGCCAAACATTTTAGGGTTCCTCAGGTAAAGAACCTTTGCAATTTCATCATGTCCATCTGCCAAGATACATCTTAGTGCAAGTATAGTAGGTATACCTACATGCATGACGTCATTGACTGCGATCATTCGAACATCCTAACTATATAATATAATATTATAAATGCGAAAGTAAGTTTGTTTGTTTGTTTGTTACCTTTTCACGCCTAAACCACTGAACCGATCATCCAAAAATTTTTCATATACGTTGTCAGGTCTACAGAAACGGACATAGGGTACCTTTCATCCCGAAAAAAGTGCTGTTCTCGAGAAAAACAACAATAACGTTATTATGATAATAGATGGCGCCACGATTCTTTCCAACGGGATCGATACCTATGCGGGTGAAACCGCGGTGCGCTGCTAGTAAAAGAATAATAAAATGCAAGCAGAATAACATAAAAATAATAAAGCATCAAACATGTTTGTCACATAGTATGGCGTGCAAATATTATGAATATCTTATTTTCCCAAATAAATAGGATAAGAACTTTTAATCAAGCTTAATATCTTTATTAGGAATATAACTTGAAGCAAATTCAGTTTTCCAGCGATCCTAAATGAAAACCAACCTACTTTATGAAAATAGTTTTAAAATAATAATAATATTTTTATTTCGAGCAACAAGACTCATAGTGTTAGTAACAATATACTTACAAACTATGTTAGTAATACACATACAAAGACAAAAACAATACCAAACACAGAAAACCGATTGTGACATCACTGCTGCATGTTGACAGGCCCAGCCGAAACCTTGCAGCAATGATTCACAAACGGACAATCAAGCCTGCTTGCTATCATAGACAGGATGCTGTTGGCGCTGCCCCGTACCCTACGGACCAAGGATGCACACCGCTTCCGCATCACCGTGTAAAAACAGTCTACGTGAGCTTCAGCGAACATCCCTGATGCGCTGCAGTACCGGGGCCACCTTTTATTTAAAACAGTAGTTATTTCACAGTGAGAGCCAAATCCATTGGGTGCCTTCAGATGCAAAGAAAGAAAGAAAAATGTTTATTTGGACACAGTTCGTTCAGTTCACATGCACACACACATTAGCCTATAATGTTCCCACTGCTGGGATACAGGCCTGTTTGTGAGAGGGAGTGGGCCGTTATACAGAATGCGAGCCTAGTGCGGGTTGGTGGTGCCTTCATAATGTGCATAAATTCAGACTGTATGATGTTTTGTATCATTTCAAACTATAAGGCTTCCTACAGACGGACTGCAACATCACAGTTTGGATGCAGTTGACTTTAACTGCTTCGAAACCTAGTTATGTCAACTGCATCCAAACTGCGAAGTTGCAGTTGGCATGCAGTTCAAATGCAGTCCGTCTGTTTAGACCCTAAATCATTATTTACTACGGAACCACACACATTACCCGGGTAGGTACCTCGGAACATTTTCTCACTTTTTATCAAAATCTTTTGTAAAACTCGAGAACTCGCCAGGCATGTGTCGCCTGTGACCTTTCAGAATGAAACAAAGCGAGACTTTACGACTTATCTCGCTCCTACGGGAATAAGAGTTTTTTATTTTCTTACGAAAAATGATTGTAACTCCCCCTTGAGAATGAAGTTTTTGGAACGAATGACGTGGAGCAAAATAGTGGTAGTGGCGGATACAATTTTATTGTATATTTTATTTGCATTATTTAGATGTGTATTTGCGAATATGCCTATAAATATTTTTATGTGAATGTCATTGGTGCTGTCTTTTCTTTAGTATTTTTCTATTGTATCAAAGATATTTCGACGCTTCGTTTTCATTGGTAAAATTATATCATTCACAGAAATGTTACTATTGATGTATGAAGTTCCAATAATTTCATAATGTTACTATACTCTATTTTTTATGTTTTTTTTTTTTTTTAATTGCCGAATGGACTCTCTTGACCTCGATCACGCCCTGATGGAAAGCGATGGATGAGGTATATGATGGAACGTGCTTGCCCAGATACTGCCTGCCTGCTGATGCCTGGTGATACTTCTTTATTTTTGCCCCACTTACGCACTATCTTTCAACAAACGAGCATCTTCTTGCAGGGTGTAACCTTCCGCAGTCCACTTGGTCCCTGAACCGTCTCCGAACTCAAGTGGGAAGATTTAAGTCGAACCTCGTAAATTCAGGCTACCTCGACGGAACGGCGGCAGGGTGCGGATGTGTAGGAGCTGTGTCACAAACTATGCTCTTCCTATCCTGCCCTCTGTGTCCCAAAACATGCAGTCAAAGTGACCTCTGCGCGGCCACTGATAACGCCGTGGAAGTGGCGAAGTTTTGGACCAACAAGATTTAAATAACTGTCATACCAGTGACACGAAGAAGAAAAATGTTAGGAGCGAGAGGAGAGGAGAGAGAAGAGAGAGAGGTGAGCAGATCGGAATAAATCTTTAATAAACAGATATACATTATTATGACCACCTTCGTGCTTTGTTACTCGTTGATGCGTGAAGAAGCCTCCTCATGCAGCGCAGTTTATTCCGCCTGTTTCTCATCTGAACGCTCGTGCTCGGCGCATCCTGAACAGTCACACCCAACACCTTATTTAACTAGCCAATTCTTCCCTTGCGGTGGTAGAGCTAACGCCCGCCTGGTTTGCGACCAAACAGGGGTCCAGCGTCAAGCAGCCTGCTGTGTTTCAACAACTGCACTCATATTTCACGAACATCAAGCTCCATAGCGAGCCAGCCAAATATCAGAATTTCTAACTATGAACATAAAATCAAAATTATAATCAAAATAAAAAATATTTTATTTCACATAAACCTACATGGGTATTTATGAAACTTCAGAAGCTAGGTACGTAATCAGCCTTATAACGTTCCCACTGCTGGGACACAGGCTTCCTCTCAGTGAGAGGGATTGGGCCGTAAATCCACCACGCGGGCCCAGTGCGGGTTGGTAGATGTCACATGTCTTCGAATTTTTGGTTCTAGGACATGCCGGTTTCCTCACGATGTTTTCCTTCACCGTTTTGAGACAAAACTCTCTCAAAACAGAAGCTAGGTGCACGGCTCCAATTGGTTGTTACCCATGGAGAAGAACCGGCAAGAAACTCCACGGTTACTCTTTTAAAACTAATTGGTTTTTAAAATGTTTTTAAAGTATGGGAGAACGGTACGGCCTGTCAACAAGTACCAGGTACTTAACCAAATAGAAAATGGTCTACAAATCTACAGTATACAAGACCTACAACTCTTACTCCAAATTCCAATCCTGACCAAATAATCTAATCCTAAACCGCTGACATCGATAAACCAGTAACACAATATTGTACACCATTCATCCCTCCAAATTAATCCTTTTAAAAACCAAACTGACGTACAAACATTTAAATTCCCAATCCCTGTCGCTGGGAGCTCAATAAATAACGATGTTTAAACAATATTGAACAAATAAATATCGTCATGTCAAACCGAGCCACCTTCACAAATGAAATTCCACTTGATTCACTTATTAATCCAGTGTCGGGGAACATCGCGTAAAATTAATTAATGTAACTCGATTTAACGAATATGTTCGGTCGTATTCTGTAAATTACTTTGGCTACTAGTTGCTATTGTATTAATGTAGCAACTGGTTGTACTTCGAAGTGTTAGTGCTTGGCCAGATTGGCAGCGCGGGCGCGGGGCGGGCGCGGCGCGGCGTACTCAAACATAATTAAGAACTTCAATTGAGCGTCCATAGTGGGCACGCGGGCTCGATGAGCGGCGCGGGCTTTTCGGGGCGGGGCGCGCGCGAGCAACCCACGCCATAGCTCGTTCATACAAGTGGCCGCAGTGGGTGTGCGGGCGGCCCGCGCGGGGACTGGGGTTTTCAAACTAGTTCGAGCTTTTTTCTAGTAAAAATAAATCTTCTTCATATTTTGACACACACTGGACACGACAACGCAGAACGCAGCCGCGCTCGACCGACCGCGGACAGGCAGATCGCGAGCGTTCCTGCACCCGCGCCGCTGCCCACCCCGCGCTGCCAGTTTGGCCAAGCACTAAGGGGGTTAATGAAAAAAATTGTTACAATAACATTTTAATGTCATAATTTTCATCATCTAGTGGATTTGAAAGTAGACCACTCGACAAAGGCCTCCCCAAGCATAGCTACACGATTCTACGAGGTCTGTTGCGGAATGTCAGCGGATTCAGCGACCTTTGCTTGTAGGTGCTGCCATACTTTGACTTCTGACAAGTAGTTGCCTTTTTAGAACTTTTTAAAACCCTCGATGATTCGTACTACCTGCTATGTGGCCTACCCACTATCTCAAGTAGAGCATTTTTCGGCCTTTGTCAGTTACCTTCGTTCTCCTGAGAATCAATTCTTTCATCGACTCTCAATTATCATCCTTTGTATGACTTTGTGCGTACCATTTGGCTTAAAATTTGTATCTTAAGAACAGTCCTCAACAAAATCGCGCGCGACACATGCGCGACTTGCGATGCCTTTGTGTCGCGCGCGATTGTGTCGCGTGTCGCGCCTGTTTGTAGGAGCCTTTAGTGTTTTCCCGCTGATAACAATTGCAACTGCAACAGCAATCGCAACTTACGTAACAATTGCACTATGGTATTACTTATCACAATCACGATATTCTATGTATTTCCATACAGTTATTAACACCGGGATCAGGGATCTGTTCACACACGTTCTGACGTCTAAATGATTCCGGTGTTGAACGTGGACAACTAAATAACTTTCATATTTCAAACTAAAATCTATTATATTAGTTTTGGCGGCGATTATTCCTGAAATGTGAATGACATTTGTAATTAAAATTGTATTGGCAATATTTGTTGTTGATAATATTTTTTTTTACAATAAAAGCCATACTAATATACATACAGTCATTCTTAATTTTCGTCAGATTATTCTGCAAGCAACATACTAAAGTACTAGTGTTTTAATTATTTAGTCCAAACAATAGATTTTTTGTAAATAGATAATTGCTTCATATTTTGCAATAAATTACCAGGGTTGTCATCGCGCTTCTCTTTCTCTTCTATGCAGTCCGACAGTGACCGCGCTTTAGGTCATGTAGTCTCCTTAATGAGCCATTTGTCGGCACGGTTGACGCAGTGGCTGAGCGATCGACTGCTGCGCTGCGTGTCGCGGGTTCGATTCCCGCACGGAACAAATATTTGTATTGCCTACAGGTAGTTGTTCCGGGTCTGGCTGTTTGTGTATGTGAATTTAAATGTTTGTAAACGCACCCACGATACAGGAGTATTTCCTAGTGTGGGGCAACGTTTTTTTATAAAAAAAAAAAAAAAAAAACGGCACTTCACGCGACTTCGTTCGAGAAATTTCTTGTTCCCATGACCTATCCCGTTGCATCGCATCGCCCGCCCGCACTTTTACCTCGTTTTCTTTTTGCTCGGCTTTTACAGGTCACAGCGTAATGTTAAATAGCCTATTATTTATTAGCTACCAAATGCTTAAAGAATTTCTCGAATCTGACTAGTAGTTCCAGAGATTTGCGCGTTACAACAAACCAACTTTTCAGCTTTATTATTACTATACATAAGAGTGGTAAAAAAAATACACTCAACAAAATATTGGATTTCAATATTGAATACTTAAATTCATAGTTATAGTAGGTACCTACGTTCACATTGTCGGCACTCTCAAAGCGTAACAGAAGCCTATAAAGTACGGCGGCACATATTGATTCGAAATTCAAATTGAAATTTGAATCTGGCCGTTGATTAGAATCGGAATGGGCAGCCGAGCTGTGACTCGAATACATAATCGATTCAAAATCGAATGATTTTATCGCGTATCGATACATTCGTTGAGTCTCGACGTATTGGCATGAACGAATTTGATATTTTTCCATGATTATTCTCGTATGGATTCTCAGATAAATTCAAATTCTTTATTTCAGACGTAAGTCCATAGTGTTAGTAGCAACAAAATAACTTAATGACTAGTGTTAGTAATAAGGAGGACATAGAATAGACTAGAATATCAATTGGTATGGATCCTCACCCAGTGACGCAGCAGAGGGCAGTCCCACCTATCTGAGAACACGCTCAGGAGACTATTGGTGGCGGTGCTTAGCCGGCCGGCTATGGAAGCGGTCCTTTTTCTTATAATGGCGTAAAAATCGTCTGTGCGCGCCTCCGCAAACATAGTGGACGCACTACAACGCCACGACAGCCCCAACAGTATCCTAAACGCGTTATTTAAAGTATGTTGGTTTTAATATGTTCCAATAGATAACAAAAAAAAATGATGTTATGTTCTGTTTTGCTGCAAACATTTTAAATGTTGAGAGTTTTCCGATGCATTGGCACCGCGACACGAACGCGAACCGGGAAATATGACAAAAATAGGGGAGGCCTTTACCCAGCAGTGGGTAATTCTAGGCTGAAATAAAAAGAAAGTAAGAAAGAAAGTTTATTTGCGGCAAACATGACGCAAAACGGCCATCGGTCAGCATAATGCTAAGACCCTATACGAGACAGAGCCCCAGCGCTGGTTTTCAGCGACAGCCGGCGTTGACGTGATGACGTCAGCCAGATGATAAACAAAACTATAGAAATCACATAATCTTGTTTATAGCTACTTAACTGTCCGACCATAACCACTGCGTGGTAATAATTAGTCTGTTCTTTTTTAAACAAATTAGGTCCAATGATTTAAGAAACATCGAGAAAACATACCGTAAGGAATCTTTAAATGATTATTGTTAATGAAATTATTAAAAATATCGCATAAAAATGTATAAAGCGTAAACAAATACTGAATAATTCATTCCGTCATATAATTTTAATGCATATTTAATTAACTTCGTCATTTATTTACGACAGCTCCTTGGTTAAGACTGCGAAGAGATTTTAATAATTAGGCGAAAAATAAAAAAAATAAGTGTCATCACAACATAGATTTTTGTATACTATCCCTAGGGCTACCTGTTTGTTTTGATAGTCACCTCTGACCTAGACTACAGTCAAGAGCAAACCCATTTAAAATTAAAATTAAAAAGTTACTGATAATAGTTAACTTGTACGGATAATTTGAAACATTGACTTTAACACTATTTTTAAATCCTCTAGCCATGTTTCATAAAAAAAAACTGCTATTTTTTTGTTGAAGTTTGAAAGGGATGACGCAATGCTGTATTTCCTTTTCCATAATTATTTCAAATTTAATCAATCTCTTATGGCAGAGTGATCACCTATGTCCCGAACTACTATTGATGTAGGTACAGTCAACAAAAGAGATAAGTATGCAGGATCGTTGGATATTGTCGAAATTTTGTAAGAAACCGATGGATGTTGTCAACTGAAATTTAATTTGATAAATGGCCTGTTTGTTTTCTATTAATAAAATTAAATTTTTTACGAGAACATCCATCGGTTTCTTACTAAACTTCAACTATATCCAACGATCCTGCATACTTATCTCTTTTGTTGGCTGTACATTGTACAGAATACGTTTTTATAGCTAGTATCGTTAATTACCATCATTATCATCTTAGACTCCAAGATCTAGCGACAAAGCACACACTTGAACATAAATAATTCATACTAACTATAGTTAAGTATAAGTTTAAATTGACGTGATAGCTTTATAAAAATTTTTCAATGATTCTTAATGTTATAGGCCGACGTACCGTTACACATTAACCCCCTTACGTGTCAGCGGGATTGTCCGAAAGGGTTACCGCTGGCCCGGAACATAAAGGGCTAAGGAAGGAACACGGGTGGGTTTTAGTCAGTAAGAGTCTGACACTCCCTTCCGCTCCACCCAGAGCGGGAGGGGTCATTTGATGATTTCCCATCCGCAAAAAAAAAAAAAATACTAACTATAAGCACCCACTTAGCTAAAGTGCTGTATTATATTACAATAAAGTTATTTTTAATTCCCCGGAGAATATTTATGTAAAAGCTTGAAGGCTTCTTAATTCGACGAGATTAATTTATTTCTCATTACCCTGATGGGAGAAATGTAATGGATAAGATGGAGACACTCACTGGGGTATCTTTGTGTTGTTAAATGTTGTATTTGTAAATGATAACATTTTACTTTCAAAGTAAAAACAAATCTACAAATAATTCGCACGCTTAATCATATACTGACATAACTCAAAAAAGACGTTTTTCGAGAAATCGCAAAAAACGATTTAGCATCTTTGCGTGTGAAAGAGACAGACGTTTGCGTGTGAAAGAGACAGACATAGGTATAACTCCGCCTAGAAACAAGATATCAAAAAAATCCAAGATAGGCCGAAAGAGGGCGTTAAAATAAACTTCTTGGTATACTTAACTCAACTTTGACCGAAACAATAATCGGTCAGTATATTATGATTAAGCGTGCGAATTGTAGTTTTGTTTTTACTTACTTTGAAAATACACTAGTTTACTTTCATAACATATATAAATCAAGAAACCAAACAGTATTATTTTCACATACAAGAAAAATCTCTTCCATAGTTACGTCTAACGTATATATTTTCAACAAAGTAGGTACCTACTTACACATCTAACCAGAAAAATAACGTAAAAAAAAACATACGTAAAATAGTAACGAGTACATAATCGTAATTATTTAGTTGTGTCATGGGTCCACGTAGTAGTTATTTTGGCCCATAGCTCATTGGGTATATCATATACCCAATGAGCTATGGGCCAAAATAAGAAGTGGGACTGGGCTGGCCACGCCTGCCATACACCGTACATGGCAGGCGTGGCCAGCCCAGTCCCACTTCAGCTTAGCGGCGTTTTGAGCAACGTCTGTAAATAATCTGTGTTCTTGTTGTCTTTGACAAACATTCGAAAGTCCAACGTCAAGGTTTACCAACGTGCAATGAAGCGCAGTATTCTAGGCATCAAATTGACAGGCCATATTTGCAACACCACAAAACACACATTCAACATTTCTCCAATAAAAAAGACAACACGAAAACTACATCAACAGACATTACGAAAACCGACATCATTTGAAGCACATTAAAATTTCACCCGCACACCACAACTTGTAATTGGCACTGCAAAAATCCTCGACTCACACCAAGCAAGGTAAAACAGCTTATATAGCTCGCTCAGCTCGTCGGCAGGATTCAATTAATGTCCTGGTAATGAGCGCTTTGGCTTCTCGCCAGCTCTTGACTCCTAAAGATCCGACTTTTTTTTTTTTTTTGCAGTTGTTACGCTGTAATCGCCTCTTTGTTCTATTATGTCGAAAGTTTCGCAGAGAAACACACTGCTGGGGAATTTTAAACAAGCTAAATCTACCAGGTTTTTACAAAATGTTTTCTATTTAGTATTCTAAATGTGGGTTAACCCAGTTAACCTCGGTCTGCAGCGGCTGAACTCAAAACACCAATATACATCATCCGCTTGGAGCTGGATTTAGAAATATATTGGATTTTCGCGGATTTGTTGGTTCGTTGGATACGGCGCGGTGTATCGGCGGGTGGAGTTTTAGTCTGGATAAAATTGCCTAGGAAATCTTAGCGCATTATGTTTATTGCTAAAAATATTTTGTCAGTCGAGCAAAATTTTCATAACGCCGTCTAAGTATATTTTAGCCCCCATCATGTCTGAGGATCTTCCTGTTAGTCTCGGAATTGTACTTTGATGGACATTTACTTGAACATGGGTTCAATCCCGGTTTCGGGCTATTGGCAAATAAATGATATTAACGAAAGGTTGGAATCGTGCGACAACATCAAATTTAAGTCATTCGTGGTACGAGTTCCAAGTTCCAACCCAACATCTACAGACCTGTCTGAAAGAGGACTTTTGTTCGAAAGGTGTCGTATATCGACGTTTCCGAGGACGGTTACGCGACACCACACAGCGAAACACGACATCGACAACGTTACTTGTATAGTCATAGTTTTAAGGTTTTGAACATGTCTTAGTTTATTATTGTACTAGCTTCCGCCCGCGGGCTCGCCCGCGAAGTACCTATGTCGATAAAAACTATCTTATGTCCCTCCCCGGGATGCAATCTATCTCCCTGCCAAAGCACGTTAGGCCGTTGGTTTCTTTTGACAACCAGTCTTACCAAGGGGTTATCGTATTACCGAGTAACCGGGTTGTGGAGGTCATATTGGCAGTCGATCCGTGTAAAATACTGGAATTCTGCAGTATCCGGTTAGACTGGAAGCCGACCTCAACATAGTTGGGAAAAGACTAGGCAGATGATGGTGTTGGTTGATGACACTGGGATCGCCGCCGATTCAATATAGGTCTTAAACATAACTGTCGTTTATGTACCTACTTACAAAAAATTAAATAATTTCATTTCAAATCATTTCATTTCATTTCATTACCTTACTTCTGCCAACCCCTACTACTAAATTTACTTCCTCAGATGAAGTATAAACTCCCAACACGAATCCAAACGAGTGAATATCCTGAGCCAACATAATTACGAGCGCGTCTAGTCACAATAGCTTTCATCTAACTATCCCAAGCAATTACTGTAGGTGTCTCTCGCTGCTTTGCTGTGGTCGAGCCATTGTGACGGGAGGAGCGGGTAGACAATATTTTATCAGTAGATAAATTTATAGGAAAAGGTTATGGGGGTTTCTCACCGACAAAACTCTTCCTTCGTTGTATTTCTATGTAACTTTTCACAAGAGTTACTTAAGAGGAAATGCGGGTCTGTTTTCCATAGAATCGCTCTCGCCTGTTTCCGTTCTGGTTAATGACCATGAAGCAATGCTTTTTTACAGAATAATAAATATTAACTACTTGTATGTCCATATGTTTTCGTTTTTGATGATTTTATGCACCTCAAAATATGCTCAGAATTGCTGATTTAAACCGCTGTCAACAGAGGCCTACTTTGACAACTATTAAAAAGAAAAACATAGGGACACAGTATTTATTCTTCTTATCCAGTTTGTGAAATAATTGGTCGAAAAGTGGAGGAGGGAAAAAGCGAGAGTCAAAATATTAGTATAGATAAATGACAAGCAAAAAATAATACACTTTTTCTCTTTCCATGCCGCCATGAGATCGCGCTGGAGATCCGTCCGCTCCGCAGCAATTTGAAGCGGAAGCGGATCTTCACCCCGGCGTAGTGCCTCCGCGCGCCACTCATACAGGCGCGCGAGGACTATCGCCTCCAGATCCCATGGCGGCAGTCCGGAAAGGAGACTTGCCGCCTCGCCCGAGATTGTGCGGTAGCCCCGGATAAGCCTTACGGCTACCACCTTCTGGGGCGCGTTCAGGTAGTGAGCGGCTTGTCGCCGCAGTGAACGCGCCCACACCGGGGCCCGTATAGGGCCATGGACAGCACGACCCCCGCGTAAAGTTGGGCAAGAGCCGCTTGAAGGCAGCCCCGGCCCGTTCCAGTTTGGGGGCCAAACGTCGGAAATGCTCGACGAAATTCCACCGACTGTCGAGGACGAGACCCAGGTACTTCATCGTTGTTGTTTTCTCGACGCCGATGTGAACCCCTCAGAATAATACACTTTAGATGTAAATATTTCTCGCTCCGTCTATCACGCAGGCAGGGACATAACGCAGTGCGTCGCATTCTCTCGTGTGATATGTCTCATTGTGACTCGCGACTGAACACCACTGCATATGGAACTGCTTAATTTCACTGTAATAGTGTACACGCAGACATAAATACGGCAAGTTTAGCAAAGGCTTCGTTCTTTGAATATTTTTTTAATAGTCGGTGTATTATCTTTACTCATCATCATCTGCCCAGCCTTTTCCTAACTATAGGGTCGGCTTCCAGTCTAACCGGATGCAGCTGAATATATATATATACCTATGCAGTATTTTACATGGAGCGATTGCCTATCTGACCTCCACAACCCAATTACTGGGTAATTGGGTTGTGGAGAACTTTGTTGTGGAGAACGAACCCCTTGGTAAGACTGATTGTCAGACTTTCGGGCTTCTGACTACCCGTAACGACTGTCAAAGATCGACGAATGACAGCCGGAACCAATATTATTAGTATTATCTATACTCATCTAAACTAATAAAAAAGATGAAGAGTTTGTTTGTTTGTTTGAAAGCGCTAATCTCTGGAACTACACGCCAGATTTGATAGATTATTTTTGTATTTGATAGCCCGATTCTCGAGGCAGGGTTTTTAACATTACGCTAAGACCCTTAGGACCTAAACCAAATGAAAAATAGAAAGAACGCTAATTGAAAACGAAGTGATGGCGCAGGCAGACGATGCGATGCGACGCGGTGGTTCGGAGGAACAAGAAATTTCACGCGGAAAAAGTCGCGGCCAGAAGCTAGTTTATTAATAAAAGAGTGTACGAGTAATTCGTTGCCCTTTCATCGTCATAAAAAAGAATTTGGAACTCGTAAACTGTCTCCCTAATTGACAATCCATTAGTACTTTATGGTTAAATCTATCTATATAATATACTAGCTTCTACCCGCGACTTCGTCCACGTGAAATTTCTTGTTTCCCCGACTCACCCCGTCGCATCGCATCGTTTACTTCGTTTTTGCTTAGCCTTCTTTCTGACTTTTTTTCTTTTTGCTTGTCTCCTAAAGGTCATAGCGTGATGTTAAATAGCCTATAGCCTTCCTCAGGAATTAGGCTGTACCTGTTACCCCTTACATACAAACTTTATCTCTTTATAATATTAGTATAGATAAAAATCAAATGCTGTTCATTGATAAACGCATCTTCTTCTTCTATCTTCTAAAAATGGCTGGACCGATTTGGCTAGTTTTTATTAGAAGATGTTTTTATCAGTCCGAATTAGGGTTTTGTGGAAAGAAAAATTAGAAAATTTACCCGGAATACTTTCAAATTCGGTAAAATCTGAACGTCCTTTTTTCTATGGGATTTTTGCATGAAATATTGAAAATTGGACAAGCCAGCGTCTGTCGGGTCAGCTAATAATAAATAAAACAAATAAATGATTTTGATATGAGGTTATATGGGATGAATATGAAATCGTATCTAATTCTTGCGTACTCCGGTCTATAAGAAAGTCCATGAAACTGAAATCCAGTTTTGTTTTATAAACGGATAATTTTGAGATTGAAGAATAATAATCAGCCTATAATGTTCTCACTGCTGGGACAGAGGCCTCCTCTCAGCGAGAGGGAGTGGGCCGTAATCCACCACGCTGGCCCAGTGCGGGTTGGTAGATTGAAGAATATAAAAAGAAATGTCTGGCAAAAGTTTAAGTAAGCCCCCGATAGCAATGCAAAGGATTTTCTGCCTTAAACGGGCTACCCTCAAAGGATTTGCTCTTATAATAAAGAAAAAGCTTTCCCCCAACAAAAGTACTAATTCGACTAATAAAGATAACAATAAAAAACAATTGCCAAACTCATTCACAATTAAAAAACAAAACACGGTTTTCTACAAATTCTACTCTTGAGAGTCAAATTCTTCGGAACTTCTACCTCCTTTAGGAACCCTTAGAAAATGTTGGGGATAAAACGTGAAAAATATCATTGTTAATCTTAAAGTTTGGGGGAATATCACGCGGGGGATTGATGGCACAGAATATGTAGATATAGAGTAAAGAAGGTCTACTCTATACAACAAATGAACGCATGCATACGTAGACAATATTTAAATCCATGTTTCCATTAAAATTTTATGTTATCTCCACTCAAACAAATATTTAATGTGACAAAGGGTTTATTTCAGAATTGAATTGATTGGTCTTCTTGAAAAAGTGACTTAAAAAAAATATTGCGGATCTGTTGGCGTGCGTTTTAAAGTTGTTTTTTTCCAAAATCGTGCTTGTTTACATGTTTGGAAACTAAATTGCGAACGCAGGCTGTGATTTTGACAGACCTGTCAGTGGCAGCATCCCAACAGCAACCTTATCAGAATGAGAATAAAGGTTACTGTGATTTTGACAGTGATGCAAAATAGAGATTAAAAAACTGTCAAAGGACTGCAATATCGTCATACGTGCGCGTCTGTGTTCGTGCGCCTGTATTGGCTCGCTTTATAGATCCAGCCTTCTGTACTTATCTTTTCTATGTATGCTGATGGAGACTGAATGAACAAGTTGGGGGGTTAAGAGGAAATGCGGTCAGAGAGACTTTTGAATAAGCCTAAGTAAAAAGCCGTAATTCGAGGTTTGGCTCTCGCCTGTTTCCTCCTCCAATATTGGACCAATTTAAGAGATATTTTATAAAGTGAATATGAAGGAATATATCCTTCATATTCACTTTATAAAATATCTTTTGTCCCAATTTTTTTCTTTTTCATTAATAGTTGTTAATTTGTATACTAGACCTCTATTGACAGCGGTTTAAATCGGCATTTTTGAGGGTTCTAGTGCTTATAAAAATAATGTATCATCAAAAAGGAAAACATAGGGACATACAAGTAGCTAATATTTATTTTTCATCAAAAAATCATTGCTTTATGGTCATTAACTAGAAAGAAAACAGGCGAGAGCGTTTCTATCGTAGACAGAGTAATCTATAGACGCATGGTCTCCGTGTCACCGAAAGGGACCAAAAATTCCGGCAATCTTCATCATACTATCATTTTTACAGCTTATTACACTGCACCTTACCATTTTCACAGTTGCGCTAATGTACTATTATTGAATTATGTACGAAAAAGATCTTAATTTCCGTTTAATCGCGGTGTAGTTTTTATTATATCATTCATAAACGTCAAACTTGTTGTGCACATTGATGTGCTTAGCCGACACGCAGTAAGGGACAGAAATATTCTTACTCTGTCTCTTTTCTTTGCTAGTGACGTTAATAGATTTCTCTTTTTCTTGTGCGAATGAAAAAGAAGATATGCAGCAGTCTATAGCTTACTCTGTCTGTGGTTTCTATGGAGAAAAGACCACCCGCATTTCCTCTTAAGTATTTTCTGCAGAGTATGTCATTAAATGTTTGGAGTGCGGGTAGTCAGATATTGTGCACGGGAGATAAGTGGTGGAATTTATGGGGCGCGAGGTTTTATGACGTATGCTTAGTACTTTACTTGTGACGTGTTTTGTGTGTAAGATTGTTGCGTTTATGTGTTTTGTACGATTTGTGAGTTATACAATGTGTTAACACAACAAACAGGAAGAATATCATCTAAACTACATTAACACTGGCTCATTCATTCACAAACTTAATGATACATATTTTTTTAGCTGAATTGTAACTGTGAAGTTAGGTACGGTTACCAATGGAGATAAGTAACCTGAACAGACAGTTCATTCATCAAAAACATCCATCGGTTTCTTACTAAACTTCAACTAAGTGTACTCGACGACTCTGGTCACTTATCTCTTTAGGCGACTGTACCTACCTATTTGGAACTGAACAAAGAAGTATAAATAATAAGTCATTTGGATAAATTTAATAGTCAACCCTAGACTAGAAAATGCAATAATTCCTATGTAAAATCATTCTCAGGTACCTACTTTTGAATTATGACGATTTCAAAAGTATTTAAAAACAGGCTGTTTTAAAAAATACTTTGGAATCGTGATTTCAAAAGCATTAAGATAGGTAGGTACCTTAAAATGGAAGTCAGACTGTTAGTAGGAGCCTGTTTTAATGTGGCAATAATAACAATAAAAAATGGCTATAATAATCAATCCAAAAATATTAAAATATCAATAAATATAACATTGGCGAAATCATCTGTCTAGCCTTTTCCCAACTATGTTGGTCTAAACGGATGCAGCTGAATACCAGTATTTTACATGGAGCGACTGCCTATCTGACCTCCACAACCCGGTTACTGGGTAATACGATATACCCCTTGGTATGTCTGGTTGTCAGATTTTCGGGATTCTCACGACCCGTAACGACTGTCAAAGATTCACGAATGACAGCGGGACGGACGGGTCTTGGTATGTAAAGATGGCCACCCATCCACGGACCAACCGCGGCAAGCGTAGCTTAACCTGATCGAACGACCCGTGCTAACATTGGCGAGATGTGGCTATAGGTACTATAGGTACAATAGGTACACTTCTACCCAACACTTCTGGGTAACAGGGCGTGATGTGTGTGTTATGTTTATACAAGATTAGTTTCATAAGGAGCTTACATGACCTAAAGCGCGGTCACTGTCGGACTGCAGAGAAAAGAAAGAGAAGCGCGATGACACAACGCTGGTATTGCAAAATATGAAGCAATTATTTAATTACGAAAACTCTAGTGCTTGGACTAAAAAATTTAAACACTAATGTTTTAGTATGTTGCTTGTAGAATAATCTGACAAAAAATCAGAATGATAAGTACTTATATTACTATGGTTTTTATTGTAAAAAGAAAGTTGTTAGAGGTATCTTCGTGATTTTTTTCTATCGTATTAAATTAGTTGTATTATGTTTTCAACGCACTATCTACCTAACATATATCCTGAAGAATATCACATATTTTTCTCATTTTGTTTACTGTAGTCGATCATATAATTTTATTGTTTCTAAAACTTGCGTTTTTTGTGTTTAGGTCCTGTAAGCCCCTTAATGAAGCCATGCAGGAAGCTGAACAAGACAGAAGTTGGAAGTCCCTAAGCTGTCTCAGATAAGTGGAGTTTCGAACTACGCTACACCGTACGTTATAATACTGGAGTGAGTTATAATAGTTTACGGTATATTAGGATTTAAATGACATCAGTGTAATAATTATAAGTTCTTCTTTCGTACGTGCTCGAGATTAGACAAGAGAGAGTCTAGACAAAGTCGACATTCTATCAGTGATAACGACGATGGAAAAGTCTAAAATGTATGTGACTGATTTATAGAGTTCATAAATCAATCTCGCACAACGATACAAGGTTTTTCCAGAATCTGACCTAACGCCGCCATGTTCTGAGATATTTTCACAAATGTTTACCAACAACGTCCCCTGTTAAGGCTCCTAAAAACAGGCGCGACACGCACTAAAATCGCGCGCGACACAAAGGCACCGCTCGTTGCGCGACTTGCGGTGCCTTTGTCTCGCGCGCGATTTTATCGCGTTTCGCGTCTGTTTGAAGGAGCCTTTAATGTCATTAAAGCGCCAACAGACCCCTGTATCACTCTATATACTTACCTGTTACTAATAAATGTATACAAGTATATAAAAAAAGGAAAACAAAAAGACGAGCTCATTGGGCATCAAAAAATTCGTCCGCATCGCTGTCAATGGCATAAGTGCCCAAAAGGCTGGCAGCATTACCACGTTGGATGGCAATGCTTATTCTTTTGGGCTAAAAATAGGCCAGCCCTCTGGTCACGCGAAGATATCACTATATAATATGTATATTTTAGTGTTAAATTATAAATGTATAGCATTTGTATAGTTACACACATAATAGCATGTTCATATTTTGCAAAAATCCTTAAAACTCTTATCTGCTTACAATAATATTTCAAATTAGTTATACATTTTAAATGTATAATTAATTATAATAGACTAAGGGCTGATTTTTCCAACACCAGATAACTTTCTCGCAGGAATAATTTTGACAGTTTATTTATTTTATTTATTAAACTTTATGCACAAGTAAAAACTGTACAAAGGCGGACTTAATGCCTTGGGCATTTTCTACCAGTCTAAGGTCCTGTTCATCCTAAGGTCACTACTACACCTATTGAAATGCAACAGAAATCGCTCTAGCTGCAGCAAGAGGGGAAGGAAAATACCCGAACGAATCCCACTTCCCAAAACAAAAACCCTCTTCGCGACCCGGTTTTCGTCGTTTTTACCCATACGAGTATTCAATGCTATAAGCAAAACTTTTACTGTGCCGAAAATCTACTCTGAGGCCAAAACTAAACTTAAAGAATGGTTACAGGACCGGACTTATGACGAAACAGAAAGTTTACTCTGCTGCTCAAGTTAATACCCACCACACTCTCTGATAACATACACAACTACACACACATTACACCCCACATTTACTCACCTCAACTGTTTTTGTATGTCCATTCTAGCTTCTTTTTTACTAAATTTTTTAATTTTTATTATCTAATTATTAAATTTAATTTTAATTTGTAAATTATAATTATTTAATAGTTAATCATTATGAAATCTAATTATTATTATTATTTGTTTTTTTAATTGTTAATTACTATAATTATAATCAATACTAATCTTGCGCTAGCAGAACTGATTGAATTAGTAACTTTTGTATAGTGTTTGGGTCACCAAGATACAGGCTGTGCCTAGTTTGGGACCCGCTGTTAAATTATCTAAGTTTTCTCTTGGTTAGTAGAAAGAACTGCATGCTAATACTTGTATGATTGTGAACATGTGTAAGTTTTAATAAATAAATAAATAAAAAAAAAAAAAAAAAAAATTACAGAAAACAACTTAGAAAATAACTAGAATATAAAAATAAATACTTAGATACATACTTAAAACAAAATATAATAAAATAAAAAAGTTATGAGAGTTATACAAGAAAACCTGCAACAACTTAATCTTGAGACGAATCTGCCAACTTCTTGTGAATGTGTTCTCGAGCTTTCATTTTAAATGTGAACTGATTGGTTACCGTCCTGATATTCTGAGGGAGCGCATTTCAAAGGAAAACCGCCTGGACAAAGAAAGAAGACTTTATAAAACCAGAGCGATGAGAAGGACAACGAAGAAGACGATTATTCTCTGACCGAAGATTCTTGCTGTGTGCAGAGCATAAATATTGACACAGAGTAGTCAGATAAGAAGGAGAAGTGGGTTTGTGAAGGATAGAAAATAGGGTTGTCAAAGCCCTCAACGCTCTGCGCTGCCGGATAGGTAATCACTTTAAAAGCGATCGATGTGCGGATACATGATCATACTTGCGGAGATTGAAAACGAATCGGATGCAGCTATTAAGAAGTCGGTCAAGTTTATTGAGGAGATCTGCATTCAGGTCATCACATCGCCATAGTCAGTGGGGAAGATAAGGGACTGTACAAGCAATACCTTAATGTGTGATGGGAGAAAATTTTTCAACCGATAGAGCGACCGCAACGTTCCAGTGACCTTCCTGTTCACAATCGCGACCCCTTGACGTCACGACGACAGTTCTTCCATACAAAAACTGCCAGACGTCAATCTTGTTCAACGAAATAAAATTATCTGTCGATTGAAAAAAAACTCAGCCCTAAGTTTGAAATATCGAAAATATTCTGCAATATATACTGAATCTCCATGGGCTTGTACGCAAAATAAAAATAATTAAATTCCAAGAATTAGATCTGAGGTTCACAAGTCTAAGACATAATTAACATAGGTACGTGTAACACATATTTACCTACTTTACCTACTCATGACACATAGGTACTTTTTGCTTGGTTAAAAGGTACCTATGTGTCATGAGTAGGTACTTGGGTAAGTGGATGTTGGCATCCACTTACCCAAGTTTCGCAAATCAACTAAATAAAGTGCCTAATAAGTATAAATACGTGGTAACTTATTTCCTGAAGTTTTCCCGCTTCGGAGCCCCGCCATCTTCCTTTTTACGCAATATTCTGAGGAGCCTATCGTGTTGCCAATATAAAAAAATATGTTGCAATATAATTGAACATTCAAGAGCAACACTGGTGCGGAAATAATAGAAATAATCAAGGCTTCTCTCGCTTTGTATGCAAATAAGCAATCTGCCACGGGCAAGAGAGCTTCGACTAATTCCCAGAAAACAACATTTTCTAACAAAGACTAGATAGAATTAGAGGGTATTTGTTATGCTGATGTAGGTGTTTAGTGGCTGTGGTTCGTATAGAGACATTTTGCATGCAATAGCAGTGAATGTCGTGTGTTTTGTATAGATTAAACATGCATAATGAAAAAAGGAAGAAAAAAATAAAGAAAAAGAAAACGAAAGATGAAAGATCGCTCTTAGCGATAAGACCACACATTGTGTCACCCTTAGTACAGTTTCTATATTTAGGTATATCTGTAATTTATATGGTGTACATATTAAAGAGTATTCTATTCTATAATGTCGAGTCTTCGTCCAATCTTTTTGATGTCAATTAAGATGAAATTATATTAAAAGGTACTTTGAAAGAAAGAAAGAAAAGACAAAGCCATTGCGAATAATGCGTTCTTGATGTCTGTCAGTTTCATACAAACTAATACGTGTTTTGCGAATTTGACCTTTATTAGCTACTAGCATTCTCTCGACGGCCAGACTGTAGGTATCTCAAAAGCTATCCTCTGACTGACTCAAAGTTAAATCTGTCAATGACTCTGTTTTATCAACTCCGGGTGTACCTCTACATAAGTTCTAACACATCTTCATTGATAAATTGTCTAAAGTATGTACCTATATTCTGTAAAGTACCTAGTTTGAAAGAACACTTTTTTTTTATTTAGTAAAATTTACAATTTAAAAAAAAAACATACTTGAAGTTAGACCGCATGAGCTTCACAGAGACTCCACACTCATAGGCACAATACTAACCCCACCTTTCCAGTAGTTCTGTCCCATTTTTCTCAATAATCTTTGCCTTCTCAGCGCAAGGTGAAGCACTATGAGATTACTCGTGTTAAAATAAAACCACTATCAGTTTTACGTGACACAAATAACAAATCGTTTATGTTAACTAACTCCAAGTGCCTTCTGCCTGGTTTTATTTCTGTACATAATTAAAGTGAGGGAACTGTCTTGAGTAAACACTCTTAGGACTTTTTAGAGAATGGTAATTTTTGCTCGGGTAGTCAGGAGCCCGAAAGTCTGACAACCAGTCTTATCGTGTTACCCGGTAACTGGGTTGTGGGGGTCAGATAGGCAGTCGCTCCATGTAAAATACTGGTATTCAGCTGCATCCGGTTAGACTGGAAGCCGACCCCAACATAGTTGGGAAAAGGCAGGCAGATGATGATGGAAATTTTTTCTCTGTTTTTTTCTCGTATCCACACGAACTTTATTAGGATGCCGTTTGTAAGAATTTTAGTCTTACATCAACCGCAACCTGTGCAAGGAAAAAAAGAATCTGCTGTTTTCTAAAAAACTGCAATACACCACAGACCACACCACACCACAGACCACCTACACCACCTACATACAGTATTTGTCTGTCATTCCCCTTTTTAATCCATCCAAAGGTTGTCTGTTGTCCAATGACCGCTGTTAGCGATAAGACCACCCATTGTGTCACCCTTTGTACAGTTCCTATTTATATGTCTGTAATTTATATGGTGTACAGTCAACAAAGGAGTTCAGTATACAGGAGCGTCGGATATTGTTGAAGTTTACTAAGAAACCGATGGATATTCTCGAATAAAATTTTAGTTTATTAATAGAAAACAAACAGCTCATTTATTAAATTAAATTTCAGTCCAGAACATCCATCGGTTTCTTAGTAAACTTCAACTATATCCGACGCTCCTGTATACTTAACTCCTTTGTTGATTGTACATAATAAAGAGTATTCTATCCAATACCTACGCAGTCAAAATGTATGGTATCAGCTCATTTTTGAAGTGAAAACTTCTTTAAACGCGTTCGGCATTTTTTGATATGGGAAAACACTATTGAACTCGCGCCACTGTTACCGTAACCGACACCGCTTCGGATGTGTTCGTCTGTCCTCGGGATGTACTCGGTTTTAATGTTTATCTGATATGTCAGTGAGTGATGGCAAAGTATTCTGTTTGTGTTTTGTTTTCACTTCTTTCGGCACTCCTGGAGTGCCACTTTTTTTTCGTGGTTTCAGTTTTTAATCGGTTCTCGTAATACTCATTATTATTATTACGTTTTTGATTGAGAAGTATACGGATTATCTTCTTTATATAAGCAATACAATGAATTCGTTATCCTGTCAGATTCGGTTCAATTTCGTTTTTTAATTGCCTTCATTGTGCTACGATTGCATGATATCCACTACTTAGAATTTTTTAGGAGCCTCTCTTTGCGTAATCGTTTTGGTTTTCAGTGAAATAAGTATTATTGCTGAAGCTCCTCAATCTCTCACTGCCCTGAACCTGTCTGAATGTCTAAGACATTCCTTATATTTGGTTCAACATAACTTATTCCCACAAACAAGACCTATCTGTTTAATAAATGGTATTAAAATGCAAAGACCCGTCGCTTTTCCAAGCACATAGTAAAGTGCATTTTGCACTCGACTAACATCATGTATCACATTCATACAAGGTTGTAATTTTTCAACTGAACACATAATCTTGAGAAACACAACCTCACGCTCCAAGTGGTAATGCACCGAATGGCCTGAAAGCAAGTAGGGCGTGTCAATAAGAATGCATTTACCACAGATAAAGTAAGAATGGAGTTACTGCTCAAAATACCATCTCATACGCTAATCTGCATGGTTCTATAGAGGTATGAGGAACAAGGTATGAAGTTTACTCATCCTCTATAGAAAAGGGAGGATTCTCCGACCAGACAGGTGCATGTCCATGGCAGGTGCATGCCCGACGATTGGTGTAGGGACGTTCTAATATGTCATTACTTCCCAGAATTTGATCCTTATTAGGGATACTATCGAGTGGTGTAATACAGTGTGTGTTTTTTTATCAAAATCAACGGGTTCGATTCCTCGCTAGAAATATTGATTTTTCAAAAATCCAATGATGCAGTTTTAGTTTTCATCAAAATCGACCCCGCGACTCCTTTGAGTACTTTTCGCTATTCCTCATAGTTTCGGATTTGGCCATCCACGACCACTTGAAAAACTCACCCTGTATATGCTAGCTGCGTGGTTAATTCTCTCTGCACGATGAAGGATTTTACGTGGAGTCCGTGTCGTAGGGTGCTTCCCTAACATAAGTAATGTCAATGCAGATGTAAAATGTCAAACTTAAACTTAAATGCAGAAAATGTCAATGAATGCTCAACGGGATGAATCTAAATGAAAATGCAAGTTGTCCGACTCAAACCACGTCTAATTGAACACTAAAATGTAATATACATAAAATGCATGGAATAATGCAATATGTCAGTGTCAATGCACTGCCAAATGTAGGTCGCGTCCAAAGTGCAAATACGCGAGCCTACTGGTTAACTTATTGTAACAAATATATTTTAAAACCCATGTACAGAAAGCGTCACTATGTCCTAACCCCTCAAGTTTTAAAATGTTACACTGCTACAACATTGAATTCCTTACGAATAATCTAAAGAATACTTCAAAAAGAGTCCATTGTGCAGACTCGGATTCGAACCATCGCATCACCGAACGTCGTCATACTCATACCGGCAGTTTGACGAACTAGCCAGCGAGCCCATATGAATTGCGATGAAATTGTTATCTACTATCGGCTGAGTCATTATATCTTTAGGTCCCTGTCTAATCGAAAGATGTTATAATTTGAGGGTATCCATTAATTTTACTTACTTACGTTGTCTTTATAAAATTAATCCATACCTTCAAGTTAGAACTTTGTATACGTTCACTTAAAACGGCGAAGAGTAAACGACTACTATTTATCAATTATTTTTTTAAATGATTTCTGATTTTATGAGAACTAAAATAGTTGTTCTGTTTGTTGTAAAATAAGATCATAGTTTTGTTAAATAATAGCAATAAAAAATATTATTAAATGATTAATAAAGTATTTTATTTTTCTTGATTTTTTAATTCTCTATAAATAATTACTACGTAAAACAAAATAGAAAAATATATCAAAATAATATAATGAACAAAAAGCACATTTCGTGCCTATATAGGATTTGAACGCACATGTCTTTTGGTGGGGTAACTACTTAATGGAGCTGTGTGTACGTGCACCGTACACGTGTGCTGCTAGATAGAAAGAAGAAATAAATAAAATACGTTTATTTGCGGTCAACATGACGCAATAAAGAACATAAACAAAAAAAAAATAAGAAAGGGTTGAGGGGTTACTTGTGCTACATGACATTGCTTTTTGCCAAATTTCATGATTATAGGTTAACGGGAAGTACACTTTTGGTTTTGATTCCCTTGCGAGTTTCAAAATATGCGGCATAAACGTATCATAAACACCCGTATCATTTGATTGCGTTGACTAAGAAGTTAGATTTTTTCACTTTTTCACTGCTTCAAGGGATAGCAGTCTTGACTTTTTGATATTAATTTCAACTTGATAACTCCACGCGTTCCTGAGAAAAAGGATCTTGACGGACGGACAGACAGACGGACAACGAAGCTTTTGAGGTAAGGAACCCTATAATTCGTGATTTGTCACTCTGTCCTTACATTATCCGTGTCTTCAGCTATTCTAGACGTGCCCATTGCATATTTTAAAGTGTTAAAGACAAGCCAAGTCGACCGCAATTACAAAGTACGACTTGTAGACTTCTATTTTCAGCACATTGTTACGGAGATGCACAAGGAGTGCATCTCCGTAACCATTTACTAAAGTGTGGAAACATTTATTTCATTATACTAGCCGCGAAGTTTACTACTGTTGGCTAAATGTACACACCTTTTGTAAACGTTTTTATTAAATAAACTAGCTGCGCCCCGCGGTTTCTCCTGCGTAAATGTCAATCCCGTGGGAAAAAGTAGGTAGCCTATATGTTAATCCAGGGTGTACGCTAGCTCCATTTTTTTTTAATTAAAATTGGTCGAGCCGTTTGAGCGTGCAGAAGTAACAAACATATAAACACACACACACACTTCACAAACTTTCGCTTTTATAATATTAGTGTGATTCTTGCAGCTTGTTATCTACGAGTATATCTATACAAATATTATGAATTCAAGAGTGACTCTGTCCGTCTGTCTGTTACCTTTTCGCACCAAAAACACTGAACCGATCGTTATGAATTTGTCAGATTAGGTAGCCTGGGATCTAGAGATGGACTTGATGATGATGATGATGATGGGACTCCCTTTTCCGCACCTAGACTCTCATTCGGTCCGTTGTGCGTGGGGATTCTGGCTAACAGAGCCAGCCTAGCTCCGCCCAAAAGCACAGAAGCTTCCTGGGAGCTTCGCAGGCTTCGCGGAGCGACCTCATTGTTCCGAGGATTTCTGCACGTTGAGAAGCCACGGCCTCGCATTCCAGGATGACGTGGGCGGCTGATTCCTCGGCGTCAAGGCAGCCCCTGCAAAGGGGGCTGTCTGTGGCGCCTATGTTGAAGAGATGTTTGTTAAGGAGGTTATGGCCCGTAATTGAACCTATTATTATTCTAAGGTTATTTCTGCTTAGGCTGAGAAGTTTTTTGGTTAGTCGCGGGTGAATCATTGGTAAAGCCAATTTTGACTGTCTACAGTCTGCTGCCCGTGACCATCTGTTGTTATGGAGTTCGGTCGATCTTTGGCGAATCCACGCACGAAATTGTGAGAAAGGCAAAGGGAGAAGTGGGTACGGGCCTAACACCCTCATATCAGAGCCTCTCTTCGCAAGTTCATCTGCAGCATCATTGCCTAAGGATCCACTGTGCCCTTTGATCCACTGGAGAGTAATACGATTGGATGTCGATAAACTCTCCAGAGCTAGATGGCACTCGAAGATTAGTTTGTTGTTAGTTTGTTTGCTTTCTAAAGCTTTAAGCACAGATAGGCTGTCGGATAGGAACTTAATTCCGTAGTTCCGGATGCCTAAGCGCTGTACTGCTGTTGCAGCTTGTGTTAAGGCAACACATTCGCATTGAAAGATCGAGCTGTGTGTGCCTAGCGGTATGTGGAAGTTTATATTGAGGTCAAGGGAGTGTACGCCAGCACCTGAACCGTTTTGTGTTTTTGAGCCGTCTGTGTAGATTCGCACTTCATTGGCTCCTGACTGATCCCTTTCTTCTTGAACGTTTTTATTAAATAAACTAGCTGCGCCCCGCGGTTTCTCCTGCGTAAATGTCAATCCCGTGGGAAAAAGTAGGTAGCCTATATGTTAATCCAGGGTGTACGCTAGCTCCATTTTTTTTTAATTAAAATTGGTCGAGCCGTTTGAGCGTGCAGAAGTAACAAACATATAAACACACACACACACACACTTCACAAACTTTCGCTTTTATAATATTAGTGTGATTCTTGCAGCTTGTTATCTACGAGTATATCTATACAAATATTATGAATTCAAGAGTGACTCTGTCCGTCTGTCTGTTACCTTTTCGCACCAAAAACACTGAACCGATCGTTATGAATTTGTCAGATTAGGTAGCCTGGGATCTAGAGATGGACTTACGGTAGATACTTTTCATCCCAGAATAAAAAAAAATAAAACACGAAACGGAACACAAATGGGACATTTAGTTATTTATTTATTATTTATTAAAACTTATGCACAAGTTAAAGAAATACTGTACAAAGGCAGACTTAATGCCTAAGGCATTTTCTACCAGTCAACCTTAGGGTGAACCGGAGACAAAACATGGCAGGTGCAACATACAGGATAAATAGCGGGAGAAATGACTATGAAATACAAGAATAAATACTAATACATAGATAGATACATACATACATATAAACAAAATGAACTGTAAGGAAAAAAAAAATATCGGTAGAGGAGAAAACGAATCCAGCACATTTGTGTTAAAAAATATGTAATAAAAATACACGCAGACGAGTCGTGGACAACAGCTTGTTTGATATAATCCTGGATACTAGAACATAATTGGCCCAGCAGTGGGACAGTAAAGGCTAATCAGAAAAAAAAATCAAGATTAATGATAACTGGTTTAAACAAAGTCGCGGGAACAAATACATAGCAGTTAATTTACACAGAAATCAATGTTAAGAAAACAAAAAATTATGTATTTTCTGAAGCAGTTAATGCAGAAAAAACTGAAGCACCCTTTGAGCAAAACTAACTAAAATACCGCCAGAAACTGGCGAAGAACTCGCAACAACTATTTGTATTGATGAAGACAAAGAGACTGTTTCTCTAAAGTACAAAAAGTACAAGAAGAACCTAAAGAGCGTGTTTGTAGTGTACAAGGAGCAAATTTTATTTCTGTAGTGCTCCTAGGAAGCTAGACCTTTAGCGTACCGAAAGGTCTTACTATTTGTTTAAGAATAAGAATAATCACACTAATATTATAAAGGCGAAAGTTTGTTTATTTATATGTTTGTTACTTCTTCACGCTCAAACGGCTTCACCAATTTTGATAAAATTTTGTATGGAGGTAGCTGACACCCTGGATTAACATATAGGATACTTTTTATCCCGATATTTCCACGGGATGGACATTTACGCGGGTGAAACCGCGGGGCGCAGCTAGTTTATTTAATAAAAACGTTTACAAAAGGCGTGTACATTTAGCCAACAGTAGTAAACTTCCCATACAATTAATATAGGTACAAAAAAAAAACTAAAACTAAAATATTTTTATTACAGGTGCAAGTAATGATGATTCGGAATTAGAGTGTTAGGTAGCGACCCGCCCGAAGTAGGTTTATTCAAATCTGTGTTTCAGGCCATCACTTATCACTAGCACAAAAACTTATAATAGCACTTACTAATAAACGTATTATAACAGATGAACCGACACCGATTTCTCTCGTTCAGTCGTCAGTAATTTGACTTTCGAAAGAAGAAGACAAAGCGTTGTATAACTATCCACTCTAATCTCTAAACTCAATCTGAATCATTTTGAAGGATTGCTAATCCATTGCTTCTGTGTAAAAATGTGTCTCAACTCAACAATTTGAATAACGCAACGAATGTTGTTGAACTGTCAAAATGATACCCACTGCTACTGACGCAATTACCCCGCGGTACCCAAAGGGGTTCAGCATACTTACTACACAACACCATCAGAAAAGTGAAAACATGCCAGAATTCGTCTCAAATCAGCGGTGCTATTCGCACCGTGAAAACTTAGGTGAAGTGAGCGTGGAGTGAGCTGTCAGTAGTGTCAATTCCTAGCAAAAACAAACTCACTTCACCTAAGTTTTCACGGTGAGATTTTTACAGAATCGACCGCCAGTAGTAGCGGTGAATACACTGCCTCCGAACAAAAGTGTTATTTCTATTGAGTTTTATTTTTTGACAAATAAACGTTAAGTTTCCTTGGCTACGTCCAAATTATTTATAATAGTGAACAGTAAGAGTAATTCATTTTTGAATTTGTTCTGAGCGCTCTTGTTTGAAAAGAGTAACGAGCGCGTTTTCAAAATAGAAGAAATATACAGGGTGATTGGAAGATGGGTGCAAAGCTTTAAGGCGAAGATAGTACAGGCAATTCAGAACCATTTAAGCCATGGTTGTCTTAGACGAAGTCTTACCACTTTTTTTTTACCAATTTCTTAAGATTTTTTTCGAAAATTCCCAAAGTTTTAACTAAACTACTTATTTATGGCCAAATTGAATGATAAACGAATTCATTTTTATTGTATTTAATTAAAGTAATGTGTAAGCAATCTAGCAAAACATGTTTTAGGCCTCTGTGTCGTTAGACATTTTTTTTACAGACATTTAAAGTTCATAACAAATTTTAAAATTCATAAATACTTTTTGTAAACCTTATTTTAAAAATAACGGAGCTTGCTTTTTTTGTTCAAACCTTTTTGAAAACATGCTTGATAATCGCTCTTTCTTTTGAGGTAACATTTACGCAGATATCTTACAAATTATTGAAATTAGAACCTAAAAACCAATTTAAGGGAGAAATTTTAAATTTTAGGCAGTCTAAATAAAACAACATTTGAATTAAATTTATTTATGTTTCATGGTCAAAATGTTGTCCGTGATTCCTAATACAAGCACGGCTCCGTCTTCTCACTTCTGTTGTTGTTATTTCCAACATTATCTTCAGCTTCATTGTTTCAAACTCTGAATTCATTCTCTCTATCAGTTCTTCTCTCGTGTTTATTTCCACATTCGTATACACTAGCTCCTTGGCCCGGCCCCACACGAAAAAGTCCAGCAGGGTCAGATCTGGTGAGCGAGCGGGCCAAGGGATGGGTCCATCTCTGCCAATCCAGCTGTCAGGAAAACAATTATTTGTGTTCCCTTACATTTAACATCCAATGCGTTGGACAGCCGTCTTGCTGAAAGATGACTGTACTGTCTCTTGCGAATATCGGGACACCGGTTTCCTCTATCAGCTCTGGTAAATCCACTTGTAGAAAGTGCAAATCATTTTCACCATTGAAAGTCTCCGGTAAGAAGTGGGGCCCAATTAACGTCCTGCAAATTACTCCAGCCCAAACATTGACAGAGAATTTCCTCTGAAACGACACCTGCTTCTTAAAATGTGGATTGTTGTCTTTGGCGGCCCATTCATGAAGGTTATGAAAGTTTGTAATGCCCTCCCTAGAAAATTTGAATTTGAAATCAATCTTGTGGACGGATGAAAGCAAATTTTCTAGGGAGGGCATTACAAACTTTCATAACCCACACAACACATGGGGAACACTTAAATAATTGCTTTCCTGACAGCTGGATTGGCAGAGATGGACCCATCCCTTGGCCCGCTCGCTCACCAGATCTGACCCTGCTGGACTTTTTCGTGTGGGGCCGGGCCAAGGAGCTGGTGTATAAGAATGTTGAAATAAACACGAGAGAAGAACTGACAGAGAGAATGAATTCAGAGTTTGAAACAATGAAGCTGGAGATATGATGTTGAAAATAACAACAACAGAAGTGAGAAGACGGAGCCGTGCTTGTATTAGGAATCACGGACAACATTTTGACCATGAAACATAAATAAATTTAATTCAAATGTTGTTTTATTTAGACTGCCTAAAATTTAAAATTTCTCCCTTAAATTGGTTTTTAGGTTCTAATTTCAATAATTTGTAAGATATCTGCGTAAAAGTTACCTCAAAAGAAAGAGCGATTATCAAGCATGTTTTCAAAAAGGTTTGAACAAAAAAAGCAAGCTCCGTTATTTTTAAAATAAGGTTTACAAAAAGTATTTATGAATTTTTAAATTTGTTATGAACTTTAAATATCTGTAAAAAAAATGTCTAACGACACAGAGGCCTACAACATGTTTTGCTAGATTGCTTACACATTACTTTAATTAAATACAATAAAAATGAATTCGTTTATCATTCAATTTGGCCATAAATAAATAGTTTAGTTAAAACTTTAGGAATTTTTGAAAAAAATCTTAATAAATTGGTAAAAAAAAAGTTGTAAGACTTCGTCTAAGACAACCATGGCTTAAAGGGTTCTAAATTGTCTGTACTATCTTCGCCTTAAAGCTTTGCACCCATCTTCCAATCACCCTGTATAAATAAGCATGGATTCTTATGTATTCTAATGGTTATGGGTATTACACGCAAATAGAAGAAGTTAATACATTAAGCCTACTTGGCATAAATATTGACACACATTAACTGGAAGTGGTGATGAAATAAATCTTACGGACTGCCAATTTTTTTTAAACGAATTGGTTCTTTTCACTGGAATCCGTCCCAACATGGTGATGATTCAAACTTGTTCTTTAAATTATTAAGTCTTCTTTCGGTCGTTGGTCAATCCAGCTTGGACTTTAGGTATAAAAAACCGACAACATCAACATGATTTTTTTCGCGAAATTTGCCCATAGGTAACATTTTTTTTTTTTTTTTTTTTCTTTTTTTTTTGTTTTTTTTTTTTTTTGTAAGCTAAACTAAACACAAACCTCCATAGTTCAGAGTTTCCGAGACGCTAAAGACCGGAATAAGTGGAGGAGCATCGCGAGGGCTGCTTTAGTTAAAGAAAATGCAGAGTCATCAACCATGACCACTCTGTCAAGAGTGAACGACTAAGGAAGAGGAGGAAACTAAAAACAGACCCCAGCATAGTTAGGAAAGCTAGACTGATGAATATGAAGCTTTACTAATAGAAAACGAAAACTCCCAAAAAAAAAAACAAAAGAACCAAAAACACGCTAGGAAAAAACAGCACAATTATATAAAAACGTTACAAAAGGGAAAGTGTTACAAACAAAGAAGAACTGTCTCATCTCACATTTACAATTCAAGGATGTTTCAAAGTTGCCTAATTGATTGTTTCGGGGCCCCTAAGCCAGCTTTTAGCTAAGAAACGAAGGGAATGAAAAACTGGCCAAGTGCGAGTCAGACTCGCACACGAAGGGTTCCGTGCCACAAAGGAAAAACGCGGGAAAAAAAAACACGTTTGTTGTATTGAAGCCGGGGGGCTTCAATACAACAAATTTCAAATTAAATATTTATTCTGTTTTTAGTATTTGTTGTTATAGCGGCAACAGAAAATCAATCATCTTTGAAAATTTCAACTGTTTAGCTATCACGGTTCATGAGATACAGCCTGGTGACAGACAGACAGACGGACAGTCTTAGTAATAGGTTCCCGTTTTTACTCTTTGGGTACGGAACCCTAAAAATTATGAGATGCGAATGGAGACACGAATTGGAGGTTCCGTGTTTTAAGAATCAACAACACGAAGTGCGAGTAGAATATTAAACAAAAATAAGGGGTAACTGTGAGTGATGAGAATGAGAGCAGTGGAGGCCCAGAGGCCGCGACTTAAGGTGAATGGGTAGTGGTAGACCGCGAAATTCAAATTTTCTTACGTTAATACATCTTTCTAAGTTAGTTTTCTACCACAATAACCAATCTCTTATGGAAAAGTGTTTTTTTGTAGAAATCTAATTTAGAAAAATGTATTAATGATTCTAATGATAATTCTCTAAATATGTACCTACTTGTTATTGTCGCGAATTATATTTTGATCAAGATACAACCTGACACTGACCTGCAAATTGCAAAAACCGTTAGAAAATTTGAATTTCGCGGTCTACCACTACCCATTCACCTTAAGCGCGTTTACGCCTTACGGCAATTTCATACAAACTTTCATGCCCTTATTTATCGAAATTAATGAACCGATTTTGATAAAACTTCATATTCTTATGCAGGATACAAAGGTCTAAAAAGTTAGTAGAGAACATTTACGAAATGTCTTATTTAAAAAAAGATAACTGTAAATTTCTGTTTCTATGGAAAATTTAAAATCGGTCTAATTTGGTTGTAACATTTTTTTCAATAATGTTCTCTACTAACTTTTTAGACCTTTGTATCCTACTTATGCGTATGAAGTTTAATTAAAATCGGTTCATTCATTTCACCCCCTTTTAGCTATCATCTTTAATACAATCCAATCTTGGTTTCCTTTACCCCTACCAAAGGATTGAAAGCTTTACACGCTTTTTCACTTACCTACAAGGAAACCAAGACTCCGGTTCGTAACAGGAAACGCCATGTATGTGTTATCCTAACATTCGGCAAGGGAAATCGAATTGGAAATCCGAAATGTAGAATCTCTGTACTACAGATTCCTCTCCTGAAATTCAATGAAATTCGGCCTATTCTTCTTCATGGCCCCATTGTTGATACGTCGGATAATGCTTTGCTAGAAAGCATAGCATTACATCAGGGCGGTATTCTCCACCGCATAGGAATTACGCACTGTTCTTAGTATTTAACATTATTATTATTTGGTTAGTTACACCCTATCAGCTTTAGCACCCTTGAAAACCACGAAATCGACACCCATGATGAAACATGCGTGTTTGCACACAGCTCGGGGCACCAGAGAGTACTTGGAGAAAACATTTGGGTATTGCCGTGGCCTCAAACCCATCGAGCACGCATGAGACATTAAAAAAAAAAATTGTAAAACATGAAACGTTTATTTTCTCTTGACTGTACTTACCTGTCAAAAAGAGTAACTTAGATAAAGTGGATAAGACAGAGATTAAAACAGAAGACGAACTAGCAGGGGATCGAGGAGGGTGGGCGGAGGGCGGGTTCAGGGGATCAGACCGGAATACCTCCAGCTAATTAGCTGATGCGTGTTTATCAAATAGCTTGGAGATATTTAATCTGTCCAGACGATTCTTGAAGCAGTTCAGTGTGGGAGCCGTCACAACATTTTCCGGGAGCTTATAATAATAATAATCGTTTATTTGCATGAAATATGGTGCTTACAGATGTCATAATACAATTCATAGTACTTCATATTCCGCCTACTAAATTCAGCATGCAAATTTTTTGAATGTGCCTTGATTCATATTTATTGAATTATATTTGTATTCATTAAAAAAAAATATGTTAGAAAAGTCATTAAAAAAAAAAGGAAATTACAAATGTCAAAATAAGAATGCAGGCAAATCAAAATTAATAAAATTACAGGAATGTCAAATTTGATTAAATTATAGGAATGTCAAAATTGATTAAATTACAGGAATGTCAAAATTGATTGAATTAAAGAAATGTCAAAATTAATTGAATTACAGAAATGTCAAAAATTAATTAAATTAAATTACAGGAATGTCAAAAATTATTTAAATTACACTATTCATGTCTGTGCAATATTACTATTCATATTATAATTCAGAAATTCATTAATATTATAGAAACAATTTTCAATAAGCCATGTTCTGAGTCTTTTTTTAAATATATTTGTAGGCAGTTCTCTAATTACCTTTAGTATCTTATTAAATATCTTTATTGCCATTCGACTGGTGTTTTTATGGCAAAATGCTGTATTCCATACTGTTACTTTTTTTTATGAATTTTCCCATAGCGTTAGGGAATACACACGTAAATGTTTGTTCGCATTCAGTGTATAAAGGTCTTGAAGGCTTTAAAAATCAGCTGTTCCCTACATTTAAGTTCGTATAACTCGTCAAAATGTAGGGAACAGCTGATTTTTGTTTCGCGATTTGGTTAGGTTTGGTCCCTTAATAAAAGTTGTTCATAATGATGACCAATGTACAATGACCTCTTAAGAGGTTGTTAATGTTTTACCAATAACCCTGTATAGTAACAAGATACAGTCATCATAACTAATATTATAAATGCGAAAGTAAGTTTGGTTTGTTTTTTACCCTTTCACGCCTAAACCACAGAACCGATCATCCTGAAATTTTGCATAGACGTTGTCAGGTGTACAGAAACGGACATAGGGTACCTTTCATTCCGAAAAAAAGTGCTGTTCCCGAGAAAAACAACAATAACGTTATTATGATAAGAGATGGCGCCACGTGTCTTTCGAATCATGATTGAATTATATTAGAAATCACGGAATCGAGATTTATGCGGGTGAAACCGCGGGGCGCAGCTAGTACTTAATATTTCTGACTGCATTTACGAGTGAACGTCCGAGGCACTCTGTTTATTCAGCAAGCCTCAGATAACGACGCAGCTACACCCTCTAATCTTTCGACCATGATCTTGTCTCGTATGACGTGCTCTGGAACAGTGAAGGTAATACTTTATAAGCACACAAAATGATGGCTATCTACTCAATTTAAGTTATCAAAGACTCTATCTTAATTACAGTGGTATTCACAATCGGCACCCTCAAACTTCAAAGTTCAAGCCCCAGAAATTAAACGAAAAGAAACTAACCCCATTCTCATTTAACAAAAGAAACTTTGAACTAGTTCAGACAAGAGCTGCTAAGCATCTATAGATCTCATTCCGTTCCGATGTCTCAAAGAGGATCCCTAAAGAACTTTTTCAATCAACCGGCTACTATGTCTTACGGCAATCGGTATTAACTTAATTTGAAAGGTGATGGCATCGAAATAGCTTATTGACCCATCTACCCTTTGTTTATTGTTCGCAATTCTCTCCCTTTTTTCTCCCTTCGACGTTGTCAAAAGAAATAAAAGTTTTTCGGAGCCTGTTTGAGTTACGTCACTATTCTGCTAGATACGATATCTGATGCGCTTGGCGCAAATACGTGTTCTATTAAAATTTTGATTAAACATTCTCTGAATTCAATACTGTTTTAGAAAATTCCAGTTATTTGAGAAAATAATTATTTCTACGAGTTATGTTACACAGAGGAATGAACATAAAAGAAATTCTAAATAGTGAATTTCTGTGAAATAAAATATGTGCAAAATAAATATCATTATTAATTCTTGCTTATCTACCTACTCTTTTATCCATATTTATAGTAAAACTAGCTGCGCCCCGCGGTTTCACCCGCGTAAATGTTCCCGTGGGAATATCGGGATAAAAAGGAGCCTATATGTTAATCCAGGGTGTCAGCTATATACCTCCTTTCAAAATGTTATCAAAATTGGTCCAGCCGTTTGAGCGTGAAGAACATACAAACATTTACACACACACATTCACAAACTTTCGCCTTTATAATATTAGTACCTATTAAAGTATAATAGTACAATATTAGTGTTATGTTATAGTAATAAGTGTCGATTCCTTCCTTCGATTTATTTTCTCTTTCTCAGTAACTGTACAATTTTGATCGTTAAAGCTCCCGCAGACAGGCGCGACATGATAGTGCGATGCGATTTAGGTAGAGCAATTTCCATCAAGTTTTCATAGAAAATGTTCTACTAGCGTCGCGTCGCGCCTGTCTGCGAGGGTCTGGGAGCCATTAAAATTTTTTGCGACAATGGTTTCATAAGATAAATAACTACTTAATTAAACACAGGTCAGCTTTTGACAAAATCTTCTAACGCGTTTCTACATGTAAGAAAACTTCCATTAGAAATTGTCAACAGAATGCCTGATCACTGACTGCGGCTTTAAAGAATACCTTAGTCAACCAATACTTATAAGAAAAACTTTCTAACAACAACAAAAATAACTCGCATTTTACTGAAACCGCATAATAAACTCAAAGAACTCAAAAACTTGATAAAAACAGTCGAAAATACAACACAGTAACCTACTAATATTATAAACGCAAAAGTTTGTGATATGGATGGCTGTTTGTTACTCTTTCACGCAAAAACTCCTGAATGGATTATGATGAAATTTGGCACACATGTAGTTTATAACCTGTATTAACACATAGGATACTTTTTATTCTGGGCCTCAAGTCTGCTATTACAATAGTGTCAGAATGGTCTATCATTGATTTCATAATTGTTGATTTTGACAAGTTTGGTAATCTACTAATATAATGGCGTCATTGTGACTTTCCAATGGTCAACCACTGACATTCCATTGAAAGAAATGGCATAGAATGGTAATCTCGTACATAATGACAAATGAATTACTGACTTAGGCGGTAATCTGCTAAAATTTTGACAGTTCCTTTGATCAGTGACCTACCATTAGAACGCCATTGAGCAGTCATTGCTTTTAATTCGTTACGAGTATCGTAATGTATGTGTTCTGTGCCATTGACCGACTAATGATCGACCATTATGAATTTATCAGATTACGAACTTTTAACAAAATGACAATGGTATCGTGTTGGAATGACGAATTTATAAAAATAGCAGACTTTGGTAGTTCGTTCCCGTGGGATAATTTCCGACTCCTACGCGGGCGAAGCCGCTGGCAAAAGCTAGTAGAAAATAGTTTTGCTTCGTCACACCAGTACGCGTTGGTAACGCTAAAAAGATTCGGTTCATGAATAAGCTATGGAAATGCTGTTCTTTGTCTAATCAGCGAGGAAACTAAAAGGAAACCTAGACGAAACAAATGAAGATGTCTTTTTGTTCGTCTGTTTTTAAGGTCGTAATTAGCGTGGCAATGCTTGAGCGATGCGCGTTATTGAGGGTAGACATGGAGAATTTATTCATAACGTCGTATGTTGTTTAGCAGGTGGTACAATACGACCGACAACGTTACTTGGCGGGCCTGAACTTTGCGCAGAAGGCTGCGCAGTAAGATTTTTTAGGAACCAAATGGTGACATGAGGCGAGTGCGAGTGAGAGAACATGCGCGAAAGTTCTTAGTGCCTATGTTCAGGCTCGCCAAGTTACGTCGTCGGTCGTATTGTACCGAGTGTGAAAACCGTTGAATGTCATAGAGAGCATTTTATAAGCGAGTAGATAGTGTGATATTTTCTTTGGGCGTGCTCTGACTCTCTGGTAATGCACGAAAACTGACAAAGTTAAAAAGCTAAGACCGAACCTTAATTTTTGCCTCAATTAAAAATGTATACTGATAGCATGCAACCATGAAACCTCCATGAAAAAAAAACATAATAGGTATGTGCCAACTTGCAGAGTGATCGGTCAAACGATGTTAGAGTTTGACATCCTCATATACATGGACAAATTAAATTAGTCAGCAAAACTCCATAGACGATAAAGGTATCGATACCTAAACAAAAAAAAAATAATTGATAATTTTTTGTTTGAAGTCAACGACCGCTGTTAGTAACTTGAAGTAAGAGTCGTGTTACCCACAAACCTACTTACAAAATAAAATCATTTCATTTCATTTCATTTCATTTCATTTCATAGAAAAGAAAGAAAAGTGCGAAGACACAACGCTGGTAATGTATTGCAAAATATGAAGCAATTATGTAATTACAAAAAATATTTTGTTTGGACTAAAAAATTTAAACACTTTAGTATGTTGCTTCACAACATACTAAGACACTAGCTAGTGCTGTTGTTTTACAATCATAATGATTGATGATTGATCAGAATGATTGTATGTCATGTATATTAGTATGGTTTTTTTTTTTTGTAAAAAGAAAGTTTTTAGAGGTATCTTCATGATTCATGTGATCTTCATGTGTTTTCAGCACACTATCTACCTAGCATATATCTTGAAGAATATCACATATTTTTCTGATTTTGTTTATTATTTTATTTTTATTAATTTATTTTTTTATCGTGTTAGATATCGACATCCATGACGTCTGCGAAGTTTCACTAGCTCATTTAAATTGACCCTGTATACCAACAATTGTCGCCTGTTAAAAGTGAAAGAAACTCTCCAATTGTAAATGACCCCTTAATCGTACATTTTACAACAACCACATTTAAAAATAGGTCACATATTTATCCGGGTACAGTCGCCACCTGATAATTGAAGATTTCACCAAGTTAAAAGAAATTGGGAGGTTTCAATTAACGAGCGGGCATTCTTTAGCTCACTAATTGAGCACCCAAGCATAAAGCTGCTTCTTCATCAAAAGAGGAATCTAAAAACATAAGTAATTAAATAAAAAGGAACCTTTCATAATTTTAATTACGTTGCAATTAAGGGAACACCGGTAATGTGGAAGGTGAAACTTAGAAGGCTTATTACTCAACTGAGTTCACAGCAGCAGAATATGACATCATTCAGCCAAATAACGGCCTTTACTAGACATAGGTAAGTCTTCCCGTAGCACCGCCACAGCGACCGGTCTTGTGCCTGCCGTCTCTAGCGGATTCCTGAGGCACTCACAAGATGGTTGGTTTATCTTCTATGCAGGTACACCTGAACTTTAGAGTCTAATATCACTATTATGCACTGAACAAACGTGGTGTTTCTCGAAGCAGTCAATGGACAAAAGCTGACATGCCTACTTATCAATATCCTTAGGTACTGATCCTTTGGTCGCAAGCGAAACTGTGGAGCGTGGTCTTGGTTCCCAAGACGGGAATTAAATGTTATAGCGTTTTTCAACCAGCTACTTCTCAGTTGCAGCCACCCCTAGATTAGTGTCCGGGTGGTGGCAGTATGCTCATCTCTTACTAAAACCAATAACACCAAAAACAACAAAAAAACTGGCCAAGTGCGACTCGGACTCGCACACGAAGGGTTCCGTACCACAAGGCAAAAACGCCGAAAAAAAACACGTTTGTTGTATGTGGGGCCCCCCTTAAATATTTATTTTATTCGGTTTTTAGTATTTGTTCTTATAGCGGCAACAGAAATACATCTATTACGGTTCATGAGATACAGCCTGGTGACAGACGGACAGTGCAGTCTTAGTAATAGGGTCCCGTTTTTACCCTTTGGGTACCCTAATAATAACAACTCAACAACAACAACTCAACCCAACTTAAAAATAATTGACGAAAATGTAGGTGAAGGCTATACACCTCTGTCTCTCTATTTATCTCCCTCTTTTGGGAATACAGCTGGTGTGAATTAATGTTTAGGTTCTTGTTAGAGATATATGCGAAGTTGGACTTCTGTCTATATAATCTTATGTCGTATCATTACCGTTTACATTTTAATGTCTAGATTCAAGATGGCGCCCGCCTATTCATTTATACATTAGTTAATTGCTTTTAGAGCACCTTGTACTACCGGTATTTAAGCCAGGTAGACAACGTGAAAAGATTCTCGTTCTAAATAATATGGTCTTTTAAAATTAAGACCTTGTTGTTTATATTTTAAAGCAGGCTGAAGTTATCTACTTGTGTCTTTAAGAGGGCTTTGGGAGGGTCTAACTATCAGTTTAACTACGCTATCGACCTTTCCACGGAAATGCGTATGAAGTTTCATTAAAATCGGTTCTTTCATTTCGAAAACCAAAGGCTTGAAAGTTTGTATGAAATGCCGTACGGTGTAAACGCTCTTAAGACGGACCTGAACGCCTTTTTGTTTCTACGTAATTTTTGTTGTATAACTACCGCCTGTTTATTGTGCAAAATGTGCAAGTTTCTTCAAAATAAATATACACTAATGGCGTATACGCGTAGTTTCCGCCTCTGTGTTACAACCATTTTACCGTGCGATAACATTATACCAATTATTTTAATGTCCTATAAATATAAAAAAGAAAACAGAAAAATGTAAAACTCTATCTTATGGATCTCGTTCTGTACCTACGCGTAAACGCCCATTTGTTAGAAGCCCTCTATAAAATCACGCTACGACCATTAGGATCTGATCAAAAAGAAAAAAATATCATATATCCAAATGCGATTACTAGAATATGTGTAGCAACCACAGAAGATCAGAAAGCGCTCTTCCTCTTTCCTAATTATTTAAAATTTTGCTGTGCCTGACAGGGTCCTTATTTGTTTTATATAAATACTTACCACCTGAATATGTACAACATTATGGATGCAATAAAGATTGAATTGAATTGAAGATACGTTTACAAACAAATGTGAATAGATACCTAAATCCAACATAGTATCAAGATGGGCTTATGTACTCTACTTAACGTTACCGTGTAGTATGGCAACACTAACATAAACAGGGTGATCAAGTAAAGTGTTGCCACTTGCCATACAACACGTCATACAGAAGGTAATGTTAGTACACTATAACGTTTACGATCTCGTTCCGTTCTATTACCTACATAATATGTACCTGCACTGGTTGCTAATATTCTCTAGTTAGCAAAGAAAATAGGTAGGCTGTCAAAGGACTGACAGCTGTCAAACGCGCTAAGGTTACATCAAATCAAAATCAAATCAAATCAAATCATTTATTTGCATAGAATGTAGGTATTACAATAGAGTTGTTATAAAAATATAGTGAGCCGGGTACATTCTGCCTGAGTTTTGGCATGCAAAAATTAATAGATAATGTCAATAGCAATATTAATATTAAGTAGCTTATTAGTAAAATTATGAAAATTAAATAGTGATGATTAAGATACAAATAAATTATTTTAACAAGTCCGGAAATAATAATAATAATAATTAAATAATAATATTTTTGTATCAAATTAATAATATCTATAAGTACTATCAAACTATTGAGATGTCACACATAGGGTCATTCAAAAAATCACTTATCGACTAATAACATTTCTGTATCAAAAAAGTCTTAAGTTTATTTTTAAATTGTTGAAGGCTGTCATTTTTTATGCTGTCCGGTACTTTGTTAAATATTATTGGGCCCATGCAGAAAACACTTTTACTAAGTAGTGCTGTTTTATAGCCACCGGTAATTAAGAGGTTTTTGTATTGGCTTCTCACGGGACCTTTCTTGGAATCCGAGACCTTAGCAAACAATTTTTTATTTCTTTTTACAAAAATTGCCATTTCCAAAATATATAACGACGGATAAGTAAGAATTTTCAAAGACCTAAACAGAGATTTACAACTATCTATAGTTTTAAGATTACACATAGCTCTAACACAACGTTTTTGTGCTTTAAATATGTTATCTCTTAGGCTGCAGTTACCCCAAAAAATGATTCCAAATCTCAGGACCGATGCGACTAAACCATGGTATGCTACTAAAGCAGTTTTTAAGTCAACTTTTTTTGCCAGGTTAAAAAGGACATAGGCTGCAGTGCTCAACTTTCTACACACCTCTTCTGCTTGCGGTTTCCAAGTTAATTGATTGTCTATATAAATTCCTAGAAATTTCGCGACCTTTGTTTGATTGATCACTTGGCCATTGTACTGTACATTAACGTTCGGTGGAGTTGTTCGTTGGTGAAAATGCATCACGTTAGTCTTTGGTAAATTTATTACCAGGTTATTTTTATCCAGCCATTCAACAATATTTCCAAGGCTATTGTTGATATCCTGTTCATAATTATTGATATTTGTACATTTAATCAGTGCTGTGCTGTCATCGGCAAATAGAACCATTGGATTTGGTATCTGACGGGGCAGATCATTTATGTACAGCAAAAATAGCGGGGGACCCAATACACTACCCTGCGGTACGCCGAACTTAATAATTTTACCATCAGATTTATATTTTTGTTCACATTTTGATTTATGACAAATTCTGGATATCTCCGTATATTGTGTGCGGTTACTGAGGTAGGATTTTAAGAGATTTTGCACGTTTCCCCTTAGACCGTAGCTATTAAGCTTGTTCAATAGAATATCGTGATTGACACAGTCAAATGCTTTAGTCATGTCAGTAAAAATGGCACAGATATGTGTTTTATTATCTACATTTATCATTATTTCGTGTAAAAAATCATATATTGCTGTATTAATGTTTTTATTTTTTCGAAACCCTGCTTGTTCATTACATAGTATGTTGTATTTTGTCAGAAAGTTGTCGATTAATTCATATATAATCTTTTCTACCACTTTGGAAAACACAGGAATGTTGGATTGAAGATAAACGATTGTCGGTTATTGAAAATGGTTTATTAATAATACTTAGACAATATCGTACAAGGGCCGGGCGTGCGTGTCATGGCGGTGTCATGACGGAACAGGCATAGACAAGTGCCTTTCTTCATAGACTACCCAGGCTGGTAGTGTTGCTATATGTAACATCTTCCTTTTTTTCGATAATAAGATTCCAGAACCCTGACAAGGTAAGTATAAATTTTAATTTTAATGATGTGCTTAAAAGACTAGTATCCAGGCTATGGAATCTTTTACAATTTTCTGAACGAAACCTTAAATGTCAGGCTGACATTGATTACAACTAGACATTGACAGATAACCTTAAAACTAATTTACAGTAAATGCTAAAAACACATTGCTTGTAAAATTAATCACAGTAACGAGCTGGCTTGTTAATGATTCGCCCATAGCGCGTCATTTTCGGTGCTGTGTTAGTACTGATATTGTTAGAGACATTGACATTTTCATTTGGAGTGTTATTAATGTTTGTTTTGTTTACAGGTATCATCTCAGCTGCGGGAGCGACGGGTTTGAGGATATGCTCACGACTTCTACGGAATTCTCCTTCCGGGGATTGTACAACAAAGCTGCGAGGTTCGCTGCTGGCTTCTGAGATTCTACCTGGGACCCAGACACTATGTGGTTTATGTTTGAAGTATACTGCGTCACCCTTTTTTAGTTCTGTTAATGGTTTTGTGTTTTTATTATAATATAGTGTTGTATAAGACTCTTGTTTTTCAATATTCTTTTTAAGTAAATCAATATTGACTAAAGTTGGAGACAGCTGTGAGTCAGTGATGGGCAGTTTGGATCGTAAGTATCTAGACATAGATAGTTGTGCTGGTGAGTATCCTATCTTTTTAGGTGTATTTCTATATAAAAGTAAGGCTAGGTATGGATCAGTGTTGTCTGCTTTACATTTCTTCAGCATATTTTTAATTGTACCAATAGCTCTTTCGACCATACCATTGGACCGACTTAAATAGGGACTAGAAGTGTTAAATTTAATGTTCCAGTCTTTGGTGAATGTTATGAATTCTATGCTAGAGAATGGAGGACCGTTGTCTGACATGAGGAACTCTGGAATCCCATGCCTAGCGAATATTGATTTTAGGTGGGTTATGACTAGCTTAGCACTTGAGCCTGAGTTTAGAAGAGCTAGTTCTACATATTTAGAAAAATAGTCTACTACTATTAGGTACTTTTTACCATCAAAATCGAACATGTCGATACCAACTTTATTCCATGGTAAATGTTTGTATTCATGATTTAGTATTGGCTCTTTGCTGTTATTTCTACGATAGGTTAAACAAGTATGGCATTTGTTCACAAAATTTTCAATATCATTACTCATATTGGGCCAGTAAACAGTAGTTTGTGCTAATCTTATAGAACTATTTATTCCTGGATGTCCTTCATGTGTAATTTTTATTACATAGTCTCTCATGGATTCAGGTATAACAATTTTGTTTGCCATAAAGAGAATGTTATTCATGACATGTAGTTTGTCTTTTAGTGAAAAATAAGGTTTGATCGGTTGGCCAACAGACCTTTTGTGTTCTGGCCATCCATCTTGACAGTATTGGGCAATTTGGCTTAAAGTAGGGTCTTTGCAGGTCAAGTCTTTGATTTGATTAAGTTTATCCTGACTAGCCGGCAAATTAGACATTATGAAATTAACATGTAAGTCTAGATCTTTTTCAAGATCTTGTAGTGTATGTTCACTCAATGCTGCTCGGGACAATGTGTCTGCAATGTAAAGATAACGACCAGGTTTGTATATTACGTTAAGATCATAAGGCTGTAGACGTAACATTATCCTCTGTAACCTAGCAGGGATATCGACTAGTGCTTTTTTGAATAATGAAATGAGGGGCTTATGATCTGTTTCTACTGTGACTAACCTACCATATATGTATTGGTGAAATTTTAAGCAGCCAAATAGTATGGACATCAGTTCTTTTTCAATTTGAGAGTAATTTTGTTGACATTTTGTTAATGAGGCAGATGCATATGCTATTGGTTGCTTATCATGTAACAGTACAGCACCAAGAGCATCCTTTGAGGCATCCACAGACATTGTGATATCTTTATTTGGGTCATAGTATGAAAGTACTGGAGCACTGCTAATAAGTTTTTTAATTTTGTTAAATTCTGCTTCATGTTGTTCTGACCAAACCCATTCGGTTTGCTTTGACAAAAGTGTTCTCAAAAGACTGTTTTCTTTAGACAAATTTGGTATGAAGGGACTGAGATAATTGACCATACCCATGAATCTTTGAAGGTCATTTATGCAAGTAGGTTTGGACATGTCGCAAATTGCTTTGACTTTTGATTGGTCAACTTGAACACCGTTCTGACTGAATATATGTCCTAAGTATTTGACCTCTGGGGCACATATGACTGACTTGTCTTTATTGAATTTTAGATTGATTTCGCGGGCTCTGTCTAAGACTTTATGTAGGGCTTCATCATGTTCTTGAACAGTTTTACCATAGATTAAGAAGTCATCCATCATTATTTTAACATTTTTGATGTCATTGAATCTATTTACCATTTCTCTATAAAATATTTCAGGTGCTGCTGAAATACCATAGGGAAGACGTGTGTACCTATATCTACCAAAGGGTGTTATGAAAGTACACAGTTTTGATGCAGCATCTGACAGTTTTAACATCCAGAAACCTTTATTGGCATCTAGTGTAGTGAAGAATTTGGCTCCAGAGAGGTCAGACTTTATCTCATCTAGAGTGGGAAACTGGTAATGTGGTCTCATTATGGCTTGGTTAAGTTTGCGAGGGTCTATACAGAGTCGTAGTTTATCATTCTTTTTAGTAGTTATAACAAGAGAACTTACCCATTCGGTGGGTTCTTCGACTGGACATATAACATTAATTTTCACAAGTTCATCTAGCTCCGCTTTAAGCCTGTTTTTTAATTGAAATGGAACTCTCCGGCATGCGTCTATACTTGGAATTGCGTCTGGTTTTAGTTTTAAATCGCAGCTAAAATCTTTCAAACAGCCTAAACCTTGAAACAAATCACTGTTAGCAGACATAATATTATTGCTGGTATTCACCTCGACATTATGTATCCTTTTGATCAAATTGAGCGTGTTGCATGACTCCCTTCCTATTACATTTTGTGAATCTATATCTACTACATGGAACAGAACATTATAGATGTGGCCTTTATGACATAGCGGTAGAATACACTGACCTATAGTGGGTATTTGCTGTCCACTGTAAGTAGAGAGTTTGTGTGTACTTTTAGTGATCAAATCAGGTGAAACACTCAATGTATTGAATGTTTTACCTGACAAGACATTAGTGTCTGCACCTGTGTCTAACATAAAGTTAATGTTTACATTATTGATAGATAAGTTTGCATACCATGACTCAGATTGAAGGCTATTAATGTGGATTGATCCCATAAAAAGGGAGTTATCGGACTGATCTAGTTCAATATTTTGTACCTGCTTGTTGCGACATACAACAGCGAAGTGGTTGAATTTTCCACATTTCTTGCACTTGACTCCATTGGCTGGACACTTGAATCGGTGCACTTGACCACAGCGGTAGCACGTGTCTGGTTGGGTACTGCTTGATGGCTTGGAGTTGTTCGACTGTCTGGGGCTATGTGTCTGTGTAGAGCGGTTTGGTTGTCTGTAGCTGCTTGGCTGTTGCTGTCTTCCTGCATGTACTTGGCCGACCATTGCTGTGTCTTCTAATGTTTTGGCTTGAATTTTAGTGGTTTCCATGTATCTAGCTAACTGTACGGCCTCCTCCAATGTTTTCGGTTTTTTGACTAGGATCCTTTCTTTTATGTAGTGGTTTTGGGGGTTGAGATTCCAGCTAAATATATCCCTGATGAGACTGTCCTCTAGAGTGTTGAACTCGCATTGTCTGCTGATGTTTTTTAAATCCGTGACGTAGTCATCAATTGTCTCCTCTGCGCCCTGACGCCTATTGAATAGTTTGTGGCGTTCCATCGTTACGTTGGTCTGTGGCGTGAAGTGGTTGGTGAATCTGGAGACGAGGTCATCAAACGTGATAGCGTCGATATCTAAGTTGAATGAGTAGAATGTTGCTAGGGACTCTGTTCCGATAAAGTGAAGCAAGATGGCTACCTTGCGGCCGTCTCTCTCGTTTTCGAGATTGTTAGCTCGCAAGTAAATTTTTAATTGCGTGATCCAGTTCCTCCATGTCACAGCCGTGTTGTGGCTTTTTAGGTCTAGTGGTCCGAGGTGTCCTGAACCTACGGATAATCCCGGTGCCGTGCCGGAGCGTGCGCCATCTTGGCTTCGTGAAAAGGACTTTTTCTTCTCCTCATCCTTAGTGACTGCGTCGTCTTCTTCTTCTGACACCATGTTGGATTGAAGATAAACGATTGTCGGTTATTGAAAATGGTTTATTAATAATACTTAGACAATATCGTACAAGGGCCGGGCGTGCGTGTCATGGCGGTGTCATGACGGAACAGGCATAGACAAGTGCCTTTCTTCATAGACTACCCAGGCTGGTAGTGTTGCTATATGTAACAAGGAATTAAAGCAATCGGTCTATAATTACCTATATCCTCCCTGCAATTCTTTTTGTGAAGCGGTTTGACTATGACCGTTTTTAAACCATCAGGAAATACACCAGTGCTGATGGCTAAGTTAATAATGTGGCAAATATGTACGATTATGTTATTTGATACAAATTTTATGACTTTCGTTGCTACTTCATCGTATCCTAAGCTATTCTTATTTTTCAATAATTTTATTACCCTGAGTACGTCTTGAGGCAAAACTGGTCTCATGAACATTGTGTTGGGGTTTTCTTGTAGACCACTTGTTTCGAGTGATGTTTTAGGTGAGCTTTTAATCTGATTAATGAAGTAGTCGTTAAATGCGTCTGCAATTTCTTTAGGGTTATTAATAATTATATTATTTATTTTTATCTGAGTAATGGGTTCATAGGTACATGCTTTATTGTTGATAACTTGCCAGGACGCCTTTGATTTATTGATTGAATTCTTAATAAAATAGTTATTTTGAGCCTTTTGAGTTAATTTTACAATTTTCCTAAATTGCCGGGAGTAATTTTTAAATTTATGTTTATTTTCATTTGATGGCTTTAGTCTATGCGCCCATAGAAGGTGACGCTGCTTCCTACTACATAATCGTATTCCCTTAGAAATCCACTTAATTTTTTTATTTGGTTTTATTATGACTAACTTGTAAGGAAAACAAAGCTCATATAATAAACCAAACTGCTGCATAAATATGTTGTACGCTTCATTAACATTTTCTGTCTCATACATTTCAGTAAATGAAAGGCATTGTAGGTAGCTATTGAATTTTGTTAAGTTTTCCAGTGATAGGTCCCGTTTTTTTACATGCCATGAGTTTAGTCTATAGGTTTTGTTTACCTTAATCTCAAATACTTGTGCACAGTGATCAGACAAGGCAAAGTCTATTACTTCACATTTACATTTATTCTTGGAATTATGAGCGAAATTATCCAGACAGCTGTTACTAGATAACCGAGTTGGTTGATCAAGTTGTAGTGTGAGATTAAATCCCAAAAGAAAATATTCGAAGTCTAAACTAATGTTATTTCTTTTTAACCTGTCTATATTAAAGTCCCCGCAAACAACAATTTTTTTCTTAGGGTTGGTACATAATGATTTTAAAATTATTTCTAAGTTATCATAAAAAATATTTAAATTACGTGACTTAGGTGGTCTGTATACACATATAATTATCAATTTTTGTTCTACCAGTTCAATAGCACAGCATTCGATTACACCTGTTACGGAATATTTTGTTGCATCTCCAAGTTCTTTGTATTGAAGAGACTTGTTTACCAGGATACAGGCGCCTCCCCGCTTCTTTTCTCGTCTCGAGTAACATGCGGCAAGCTTATAACTTGGTATTGTTAATAGGTGTTCTTGACTATGCATAATAAAGTGTTCCGTTATACATATGACATCTATATTTCTTCGACTTAGTGTTAGTTCTTGTAGATGAATTATAAGTAAATCTGCTTTGTTCAAAAGTCCGGCAATATTTTGATGCAGGATTCTTATATTATTGTGTACGAAAAAAATCCATATTATTTGTGGTTAAATCAGGATCACTGACGTTAATTTGTAGTTGATCAGATGTCATATTGGTATCTGGTATTTGAGGTATTTCTGGGGTATTGTTTATGTGTTTTTTATTTGTTATGGTTAAATTAGGACATAAGTTTTCCATTCCCGCATTGGCGTTGCTAACTTTAGCATAATCTTGATTGTAGTCAATAAATATGTTGGTTTTGATCTGGCTAAAGATGTCCCTCCATCCGTATTTGTTGATTTTCCCTGTCTTGTGGGAAAACATGTCAAGAGTCAACGTGTAATTACTATCGAAAAAGTATGCATAGTCGCTGTTTTTTATGTCCAAACTGAGCAGGTTGTTAAATAACTCGACTTTATAATTATGGATTAGTGCACCTCTTATATAAGTTTATATAGTCGATAAGTTTTCTTAAATTTTCTAATTTTCTGCGCAACTTTTTTTTTCTTTCCCTAAGAACCTTCTACAAAGTAGTAGAAAATTTTAAATAAAAAGATGGATGTAATCGATAAAGTCGTTCTCAAGTTATGGCGTGACCAAGGGAAATAGGAATTTATTTTTATTTATATACTTAGATGCACATAAGGGATCGCCCATAGTTATAAGATAGGGCTCGCCTCTGTTGAGGCAAGCCTTTTGTCATGACCGGGAAAAGATCCCGACCATGGACTACTATTTAGGAATCCCTAACAGAAAACCCATGCTATTTACCCGAATAAAAATGATAAAATTAAGATGGACGAAGCCGGCCGAGAAAGAGATGGTGGGATGACCTGGACGCGTACCGCTAGGACTAATTCGAGATGGCGCGCGAAAAGAGTACCTGGAAGGATTTCGCGCAGGTGTTGCCCAGCAGTGGGATTTTTCATCCAAATTTGAGAACTATGCGGCCTAGAAAAAAAAAAGGGGTTGAAAATTTGCAAACTGCGCGCTTTCATATTATGATACCCCACATGCCCTATTAGCCCCACTTTGATTTTTCAGTCCCTATTGCAAAAAAAAAAAAAGAATCTTTCTTATTTGCAAAATAGTTTGGCAAACGTCATCTAAAACTGCTCTAAATTTCAAGTTGATAGCATTAGTAGTTCTTGAGATAAGACAGACCGAGTCGCACCATAAGCGTTCCTTTTTACCATTTTGGTAGGGAACCCTAAAAAGAACTTAAGACTGTAATTTTGATGACTTGAACATGGTTCTGATGAGGAAAACTTTTTGCTTCACAAAGATATTGATAGATTTGCTACTTGTCAAAAGACCAAGCATTTCTTTGATGAAAATTAGTTATCATAGTTCTAGATCATAATTATATTTACATAATTTAAAAAGCTGACAGTGTTAAAATAATAATATGTACAAGTACATAAAAAGGAAGGAACATAATCAAAGGGCATCAAAAAATTCATCCGCATCGCTGTCAACAAAAGAAGTGCCCAAAAAGCTGGCAACGTGGCCACGTTATATGGCAATACTGATACTGACAGTAGGGTTCGAGTTCAAAGAGCAACTAATTTATCTTAACTAAAGTGACAATTAACTTAACACGACCAATTAATCGAGAATTTATTGTTTAATTCGAGGACACATGCCCTGGAACCCATTAATAGGCCCATCAAAGTTAGACATACGAAGGTCGGTTGTCACGGAGACGTTAACGAGGCTATTTCGTCTGCTAATAGGTCGGACATACTCCATTAGCTAGAGTACCTACTCGGTTATGCCTCGGCCACGAAAATAACGCCACGGTTGAGGCGTCAATTCGCTACAAGCGTCATTTCTAAGCGTCAAAAGCAAGGCCACGAACTTCAAGTATTCGCCTGCAGCGTGTACGTCGGTGGGGGGATGAATCAGTTCAGAACAGAAAAAGGTTACATGCTCTGTGAGTACAAAGTGAGCACGCGTCGACATTACAAGTGAAAATGTCGCTCTCAAATTTTCTTAAGTATACAATTGTTTTCGATGCTCATAAAAACCGCGCGTCGGATCATCCAACGCTCGTGCAAATTCGCTCGTAGCAAATTCCGCTGCTGCTTGCAGCGCTACTTTGTGGCCTTGTAGATAATAGGTCATACATTTGTTTTTGACGCTCGACGCTGACGCTTGCAGCGCAAAGCGAATTCGCTTGGAGCGTTGCATTTCGTGGCCCTCGGGTTAGGGTGTAAGTAGATGGTATGAGAAGATGTTACTTGTTGAGTTATGCTTTGGTCGAACTGCCATTAACAAAAGTTATTATTGAACAGTTAGTGTTAAAAGTTTAGTTAATGCATGTACAGCACCCTAACTGCGAACATACTATCAATCAAAGAAAAAAACTAATTGAAAAAAAAAAATAGTCAAATTGGCGGTTGCCGCTGATTACCCTTTTTTGTGAATAAACTGCAGAAAACAAACAGACCAAACTTTGTTCGTAAGCTGTCGTATTTGCCTCTATGCCTGGACGTACACCTTTCTTGACATTCTAAATAAGCTGCCAAAGGAAAACTGAAGTGTTAATCGACTTTTGTTGCTGATCGTACATTATAAATTAAAATGGCTTTTTTGTCTGTCTGTACGACCGCGTTGTTCTTCCAAATTACGCAACGGATTTTGATGCGGTTTTCACCTGTATTTAGGGCTGATTTTTCCAACTACACATAATTTTATCCGAGGACAGTTCTTTCATACAAAATGTGTCAGACGTCAATTTTATTCCACGAATAAAAATTATCTGGCGATTGAAAAATCAGCCCTTAGAGAATTTATTGCGGAAGGTTTATAAGTACCTATAATCTTATTACTTATACTAATAATAAATCTGAAGAGTTTTTTTTTTGTTTATTTGTTAGAACTCGCTTATCCTTGTAACTACCAGCCGGATTAAAAAAAAATATTTTTGCATTCGATAGCCCATTTCTTGAGGCTATTAAACAATCCCAATCTCTGTGATTATAGCTACGTAGTGCAGCGAAAAAAGAAAAACACGGACTGTCTTCGCCATAATTATTATGATTCATAATGTTATCCTTTTATGATTCTGCCAAAGTGGCCTTTTTAGAAGAAAAACAAAAGTGAGAAAGAACGCTAAGCAAAAATGAAGTAATAGCGCAGACATGCGATGCGATGCGACGGGATGGGTCGGGGGAACAAGAAATTTCACGCGGATGAAGTCGGAAGCTAGTACATTAAACTTAACATTTAGATATATTAAATAAATCTAGATGTTTTGTCAAGTCGTAAAAGCCGTACGAAGCAGGGGCGGGTCGCTAGTATAATATATGCTAATATACTGCGGGAATGAACCCACCTGTTTTGCTCTCATTACCGAATATTCCCCTAAATATTGTCTAATACAAAGGCCTGAAGGAAACCCGTGTTCAGTTTAATAGTAACTGTTTTGTGTTTTCCCAAACATGCGAACTGTGGGAGCGGTATAATTTTGAAAGCTTCCACATTACACATCATAAGGTAAACAGCGGGGTAATTCCGTAACACACTATCAGTAGGAATGGCTTTCATTTTGACAGTTCAACAACATCTATTGCGTTATTTACGTTGTTGAACGGACAACTTTTTCAAGTTAAACAAATATCAACTATATTTGAATGAAAATTAAGTTGATTTCAGAGTGACTAGCACTATTGACAAAGTTATAAATTTTTTTGAAGTTTTAGCGTAAACTGAACTTTATTGTGTAGGAATTAAAGCAATTTTTCCATTAATTCATATTTGTTTACATTTTTGGCAAATAAATCGCGAATGCACGGTAGATTATGTAACTCAACTCCCAACAAACGACGATGCAGCAATATGACCGCCATGGCTCAACAATACATTCCCACTTAGCTTAACCGGTGGTTTAATTGTTTGTTACCCCGTTCAAAATTCCACTCTAATTAATTTAGTATAATTATACGAGTTAACGAGGCGAGTTTAATGTCTTGCTTTATTGCCATCTTACAAGTAGGAGTCTTGTGAAAGATATGAGAGAGAAAAGCCTTTGTTTAAATATCATAATTTAATTCCTAGAATCTTGAGCAAAATATGAGCTGGCAAATATTTCATAATTTTAACTTGTCTAAGGTACCGGTCAGGAAAATTAATTATTTATCATATTTACTACGTCAATTTGCGAGGCTTCTGGCTGAGTAACAGCCGCACGGGTCGATCGATGAGGTTAAGCTACGCTTGCCGTGGTTGGTCCGTGGATGTGTGACCAGCTTCACATACCAAGACCCCTCCATGCCTCGGAAAGCACGCTAAGCCGTTGGTCCCGGCTGTCATTCGTGGATCTTTGACAGTCGTTACGGGTCGTCAGAAGCCCGAAAGTCTGATAACCAGTCTCCCGCTCTGGGTGGAGTGGAAGGGAGTGTCAGACTCCTACTGACTAAAACCCACCCATGTTCCTTCCTTAGCCCTTTATGTTCCGGGTCAGCGGTAACCCTATCGGACAATCCCGCTGACCCGGCAGGCTTCAGCCCTATGGGGGCTCTGCCGCTGACATCTCTTTGAACCGCGCGTGGAACACGTACCCGCCGTCCGGCACGGGGCTGGTCCTGATGGGACGGTGAGCTACCCATTTCTCTCCGCCTGCAGGCCCGCGCCTACGGTGGCCGGGAGTCGTCCCCTGGCTCCCGACGCCCGGAGCGTCTCCCGCGGCGGCTGGGACGGGAGTCTCTCTCCCTCATCCGTCCCGCCACCTCCTTCGCTAGCATGACTGCTTCGCAGAAGGAGGTGACTGCCTCCCACTCCCTCTCGCCCCGGACCATGGCTTGCACCAGGATAAAGCACTTCTGATAAGAATTTTTATTCTAATTAAGAAGTGTTTTAATAATTAATAAGTCACTTAAATTAGGTGCCTACTTACTTATCCTGTCATTTACTAAGTACTCTAAAGATTAAATGAACGTCTCTCAAATTAAGCACATCAACATTATTTGCCTTTCAGAGATACTAATTTAAATGAAATGTAAGTTGACTTTCAAAAGTCAGAGACTTTAATGGAAAGCAAAATTATTTCGCTGAAGATGAATAAAATATTATACAAAGAATTTAAATACTGTAATGGAAAATGTATTTCAATGACTTAAAGATTTAATATAGGCACAGATATTGGTAAAAGCTTTGCGCGCTGTTTTAGCAAGTTTTATTATTATTATTATTTATGTAAAATAAATCTATAGAGGTATGAGGAACAGGGTGTAAAGTTCACTCATACTACATAGAAAAGGGAGGATCCTCCGACCAGACGGGTGTTGTGTCTGGCGGGCAACTGCCCGATGATTCATGTCGGGTCGTTGTATCTAAGCTAGTTGCGCGGTAAACTCTGCTTGCGCGATGCAGGATTTGCGTGACGTCAGTATGACGCGTTGTTCGCAAGTGGCGTTGTAGATACCGCTACAAATCAATGCGAAATGACCTGGACGCGTACTGCGCAGGCTGGTTCTAGGTGGCGCGGGAAAAGAGTTTCTGGAGGATTTGTTGGAGGTCTTTGCCCAGCCGTGGGACAATATAGCCTAACCAAAAAAAAAGCAGTGGTACTCCGGGAGTGCCGACAGAAGTAAAAACAATACACAAACAGAACTTTGCCATCACTCACTGACATAAATAATCGAATATACATTAAAACCGAGTACAGTCACGAGCAAAAGAATGTATACACTTGGTTTTATTCAAAGACGATTTTCTCCTTTAGTTTTGAATGAAATGTTATGTTATTACGAACAAAGTATTTTCGAACCCTTAGGTCTGTGTAAAGTGTCGTATTTCAACGTTGCAATCGTTATTTCACGAAAAAATCGCAATTTTAAGTTGCCAAGTTTTGACATATTAGTGCTCGTGACTGTACATCTCGAGGACAGCCGAACACATCCGAAGCGGGTATTCTTTTAATCGTCTTATAAACAAAATACGCGCGGTGCCGCTTACGGTAACAGTGGCGCGAGTTCGATGGTTTTTCCCATCTCAAAAAATGCCCTACGTGCCTAAAGAAGTTTTCACTTCAAAAAAACAATGATTTCGTCGAAATAAGCCTCTGCTAAATACAATATCGAAACAGATAGAAGATACAGACCGATACTAGATTTACATTTTTAATGGTAATGTTCTTTATCTTCTTACGGCCAATTTTAGTAATTAATGACCTCCTTTTTTTTGAAGTCGGTAAAAACGTTCGAAATCTTTCGCAATCTAATCTCAGCGACCATCAATGTAAAATTTTTACAAAAACGTATGAAAATTCGAGGTGACAGATTGAGACTAAGATCAAAATGCGAACGTTATAACAGGTAGGTGCTGTAGGTTTGAACCCAAACAAACACTTTACTTTGTGTAAATTATTTCATCCGCACTGATCTCAAAACGGTTAAGGATAACATCGTAAGGAAACCCGCATGTGCTATAACCTAAAATTCGAAGACATGTGACATCTACCAATCCGCGTGGTGGATTGCAGCGTAATTCCTCCCACAAAGAGGAGGCCTGCCTGTGTCCCAGCAGTGGGAACGTTATAGGCTTATATCTGCATCCCTCAGGCACCACTCTTATGTCATGCTGTATCCAACTTTTGATCTAGTAACGATAGCTTCTTCAGACTCACATTATGATAACTATCTATAAGAACTTCCATTCAGCTACGACCATAAATAACAAAATTCATCTTCACTTTAAGTCAGCCACAAAAAAAAAGAAACAAATAAGACGGCCATCTTAGCCCGAGAATACACGACAAACAAACAGACCCCAACACTATTGTAAATAACCCTTCTCGTGTCATGTTACCCCAACTAAAGCCAGAACACACGCCGTGTCTAACAAACGCAGCAACCACAGAGGCAAGGCGCGAGCCCTCAATGTGTACCTGCCTCATAATTTGCATGGTTAGACTTCAATGCTCCCACGACTCAAAGACGTTACCAGTACCTACGTCCTGTAGTGGTGTGGTCTAAGGAGAAAAAAAAGATCTCTTTGATTTTTACTGTCGTAAACAGTCGGTTTCCTATCTGCAATGTAAAAATCTCGTCTTTCCTACAGGCACAATTTATACAAAAATAGCCCAGGCCGTAGCAATTTTACAGTACAGGGTTTGCTGATTTAAAGTAAAATCCGCGACTGGGTTGTTTTTGATAGTATAGAATACACAAAAAAAATTGTTTGTCTCTGCATCACCCAAAGGTTGACTGGCAGAAAGTACCTGCATGAAGTGGACTTCATGCAGATACTTTCTACCAGTCAAGTTATTTATTTATTTAATAAATAACTTAACAAAATGCATAATGCTTTGTAAGTAATAGTTAATTCATCCCAACAATTGGTTCTTACTATAAATAAATAAAACAAATAGTTTTATTTAAATAGCTTTCGTGTCTAAAAGAGAAGAATTTCATTAAAGTTTTGAGAGGCCGAATATGGCCCACAAGCTTCACAAATAGTTGTTCATATTTGCTTTGTCATTTGAAAATTAATAATTCTAAATGTTTGCTTAACAAAGCCGACGTTACACAATAGTATTAAACAAACGAAAAGTTTCATGACAATTCAATTTAAATTTAATGCGCATTACTCGGAATTGTAAGCCTAGCCTAATTTAATATTAATGATCGTATTGTAATTACTGGTTGAACGTGCTACTGCGCTTCGTGTCTGCGTAAACCATTGTAATTATTAAATTGTAAGAGCAGTGGCGACCCAAAGGTAAAGGCTGCGACTTACGAGTTGTAGGTTGTAGGTTCGAACCGCGACAGGCGCTTTACTTTGTTTAAATTCACATCACCACTGCTCTCAAAACGGTGAAGGAAAACATCGTGAGGAAACCGGCATGTCCTAGAACCAAAAATTCCAAGGCATGTGACATCTACCAACCGCACTGGACCCCCGTGGTGGATTACGGCCCACTCTCTATCACCGAGAGGAAGCCTGTGTCCCAGCAGTTGGAACATCATAGGCTGATTATGCAGTGGAGTCCTCCTGACCATATATAGGCTATGGGTGCCAATCTCAACGTAGACTAGCCTTCGGTGCGGGATATATAATAGTGCACAAGTGTGTGCGCAGATACAGGTGCACTCACTCTCATAGTCCGATGGGACGGCAATCCGATACGACCGGAGAGAGATCAGGCTCAGGACCAATGGCTCCACGTGCGCACCGAGCCACGGGGATATCACACATCGCCAACTTCCAAACTCCGGGCTGTTACTTAGAAATTCCTTGTGGAAAAACCCAATAACACTTTACCCGACGTGGGAATAGAATTCAATCTCGTGGTCACAAGTGCGTTTACTGAGTGCAGGGACACTCAGCGAACGCGCGACGACCACGAGACTACTGTCCCAGTTTTTTATTTATTTTTTAATTTATCTTTACAGAAAATGAGATACCCCTCAGGCTCTACTTCGATCACATAACTCTTATGTTAAACTCGAGAAGATACCAAAACACATGCGCTGTTTCGGAACCAAGAACCCTAACTATAAAATATAACCCGCTAGCTGCTATAACTTGGACCACAACCCACACACTACTCGAAACACAGTGCACGGTCTCCTTGTACCGCAGAGGATCCTAGCCACTCGTTACCAAGTTTTTATTCATCCATTTGTGCATGTCTCCCCGTCTCCCCTCTTCGGTCACAATCAGTTAGAAGACTTCTCGTTATTTTCTTTGTGACAAAGAGTAGTTGGGGGTTATTAGGAATATGGAATAATTTCCTTGAGAAATATTTTTGTGGTGTGATTTTCCTTTTCGTTTATTGCAATATTTTTGTTAAACTTTTTTATTGGTTTACAAAGGGATTTCTTTTATGCCATCGATTATTCTTTTAATAATTTCGAATAACGTAATAAAAATGGAAAATACATTCTTAGGAAATAAAAGAGTTTTCCAGGAAATACCTCAATTAGTAACGTGCACAGATCGAGCACGTAGGTTCAAGTATTTCGAGTAGGTACCCATCGTTACGATTTTTTAGGTTTTCATAATTTCCGTTATGATTTTCTCCACATTTGCGGTTTTCGTAAAAAAAATCTTTTTTCAGGATACCCACGGCTCGCAACAAAATGATTCACAAACTTTTCCAGGATACCCACGGCTCGCAACAAAATGATTCACAAACTTTTCCAGGATACCCACGGCTCGCAACAAAATGATTCACAAACTTTTCCAGGATACCCACGGCTCGCAACAAAATGATTCACAAACTTTTCCAGGATACCCACGGCTCGCAACAAAATGATTCACAAACTTTTCCAGGATACCCACGGCTCGCAACAAAATGATTCACAAACTTTTCCAGGATACCCACGGCTCGCAACAAAATGATTCACAAACTTTTCCAGGTTACCCACGGCTCGCAACAAAATGATTCACAAACTTTTGTTTTTTTTTTCCGCTCACTATTCTCAGTTGTTTTTCAAATAGTAGGTAGGTAGATATCTACTGTCTTATTTTTCCAGCTATTAAAATGCACCGTTTATACAAAAATTTGCTAGATTTTATCAACTATTTACCTTATAATAATACCTTAATTTTTCTCGCCAATAAGCTTACAAAACCGCAGTCAATATGTCGCTTCGGTGAAGTCATTGCTGGGACACAGGCCTCCTCTCGGTGATATGGAGTGGGCCGTTATCCACCACACGGGTCCAGTGCGGGCTGGTAGATATCACATGTCTTCGTTTTTCATTCTTGTTTGGTTCTAGAACATGCCGGTTTCCTCACACGTTTTCCTTCACCGTTTTGAGAACAGTGGTGATGAAACGCCTGACTGGGTTCAAACCAACGACGACCTACAACTCAACTCATAAGTCGCGGCTGTTATCACTGAGCCACCACTGTTTTTTATCCGTATGCTTTATTAATAAACTAATTATAATATACTAGCTTCCGCCCGCGACTTCGTCCGAGTGAAATTTCTTATACCCCCACCCGTCGCAACACGTCATATTCTCTTAGCGTTCTTTTTTCTTTATTTTATTCTGACTTTTTTCTTTTTGCTCGGCTCCTAAGGGTCATAGCGTGATATTAAATAGTCAAGAATTGGGCTATCAAATGCAAAAAGATTTTTTCAAATCTGACCGGTAGTTCCAGAGATTATCGCGTTCAAACAAAAAAACTCTTCAGCTTTATTAATATTATATATATATATAGATGAAGAACATAGAAAAGCATCAAAAACTAAAATTCAATGAATAGGCTGTTCGACCAAGTGAACAACGAAGTTTACTACCAAAAACGATAGTTTAGTAGAAACTTTGTCATAAAATAGTTACCTTTAAGAAATCCACGAAAATCATAAATTCTCTCCATAAGCCGCAGAACCACGAAAACTCAGCATAACTGGAATAAAGTAAAGCACTCGAGCCCTCTTAAACATGCACTCTCTCTCATCTCTCTAAACAATGTTCGTAAAAATTCTTAAAAGCATAACGTTTTATAGAATGCTCTGGCATTTTTAACGAGCGCAAATATTGTAACTAAGTCGAGGTTCCCAATGGGGCTTCCTTTGTAATTTACGTGGCTTGGAATTAATGGCATAAGATGAAATTTAATGTAGTGTAAGACTTTTGATGGACAACGGCGACAATTATCAATTTTATTTTCGACCTCGACATCGCGACAGGCCGAGACGAAGATGGCGGGACGAGCTTGACTCCTACAAAAAGGACTGGCTGACTAGCAAAAGACAGAATTTTAAGGAAAGCGAGAGGGTGGCTTTTGCCCTGCTGTGGAACAATACAGGCTACTTAAATAGACATATACTTTCGACCTCCGGAGAACAGAATGTAGTAAGAGCACTGTTTACACACCACAAATATGTTACAATTGAATTGTTTAGAGAATAGTCAAAATGAGAGGTCTTATCGCAAGCAGTAAAATAGAGCAAATACCGAGAAACTTCAGGCCTACTCCATGATACTTTAAAGGGCCGGGTAGAACGGTAAGGGTGAATCACGCGCGCACATGCCGAAGATGCCTCACTGCGACATTACCTCGATGCCTGGCATGTGCGTAGGCACATTTGTGCATCTATTAGTATGCATTTGTTTTACATGGAGGTGATATCAAAACCGCGAGGTATCGGCCATCTTCGGCACCCTAAAGTTGCGTTAGTTTCTTAAGAATATTATAGCGACCACGTGACATAACATATCCTATCATTTCCAATTCCACTGTTTCAATTGCTCAAAAAAACAGCAATAAAACACACCTTTATAACTACAGAATGTAACAGCCGAACCAAACCTTAAGCGGACATTCCGCATACCAAAACTCCAACGTCAACGCGCCTGCAGCGAGCTCAAGAGAATGCCTCTTTTATATTTCAGACAGTAATGTCAAGCAGCGAATATTCGTGGAGTAATGTGGATCCCACAGATCACGGAGACGTCTCGGCGGCTGCTACTAGAGGTGGCATTGTCAACACTTTCCATACAAACCAAGCGTACGTATAGAAACTGACTGCTTTGAAGGCGGTCCGTGAGAGAAGTTGTGCGCTCTTTTGGCGCTACGAACTTTTATAGGGTGTAAAGTTCACTCATAGAAAAGAGAGGATCCTTCGACCAGACGGGTGTCGTGTCTGGTGGGCAACTGCCGGAAGATTGATGTCGGGACGTTGTATATATATATGCTAGTTGCGCGGTAAACTCTTCTTGCGCGATGCAGGATTTTACGTGATATCAGTGTGATGCGTTGTTCGCATATGGCGGTGTAGATCGGCCGCCACAGTACTGCCGTTTCTACACGCTCCTGGCGCGGTGATTCCATACTCTGTGGTAGATCCCTTGGAAATGAGCGCAGGACATCTTAGGAACACACAGACGAGGCAGATGAAAAGCTTTGTAGGGGGAAAGAAAGATGTCTTTGTTTGGTAGCCTAGTTTGAGAGATGAAGGGTCTTGAAAAGGGAAGGTTGAGGTTTTTGTAGACCTATATTTTGATTGAAATTTCTAACTCACGTTTGATGGAATAAAAATTTATAGGTACGCTGTTTACATGAGACGCATACTACAAGATAGTTTTCAAGAGGCCTGCTCCTGTTTCCAAAAACAGATAATTTTTCTTTTTTTTCTTAACTTCACTAGAACTAAGTATCAAAGTTTTAAATTAAAGGCAAATTGTAAAGAACAGAAAATTAAGCATCATTAATAAAATATCTTAACCGTAATACACACTACTGAAACTGATGTACAGACGCGAGCACATCAAGCTACACGAAACTGTCAAATTTTCCCAATCAACTTTGTACCTTATGCTTTAGCAATAAAGTTGAAGATCTATTAAAGAAATTTGACAGATTGTAGTAGGCGTAGATGTGCGGCGTCTGTACCAAGTACACACTAAGCAAATTCTATCGAAACACTTGCACTGTCCAAACAATAACAATTCCAAGATACCACCTATTTACCTTCAATTACCTTTCTCGCCAATTAGCCAGACAAAACCACAGTTAGTATGTCGCATTGGCGAAGTCCCAAGAAATAGCATTTGCTTTAATAAAATTAAATTAATAAGCTTTTCGAGCAAGTCGGGAAGCCAGTGAATTATATATGCCTTCTATTATAGAGTCCACCTCAGGGACTGTTATCGTCTATAATCTTACATTGTCTGCATAGTATAAGAAGCTCGATGAAAAATGCGGGAGGAATAATCGGGAGAACGTTTTCTAAGAAGTTCAAGATATTTTAAATTTGAATCTTAATTGTTAAAAGAGTTTAAGGGGAATGTGAAAAGGTAACGCGCGAAATTTAAATTTTCTTACGTTTTTTTTTGCAATTTGAAGGTCAGTGTAAGGTTGTATATTGATCTAAATATGATTCGTGACCGTAACAAATATGGCTTTACAGAATTATAATCATTCGAATCAGCAATAAAACTCCATATTAAGTTAAATTGGCAAATGTCATGATTTCTTGAAATAGGGTAATATGAACTTAGTTGTATTGATTTTTCATGATTATAACTCTATAAGTAGATATTTGTTACGGCCCTTAATCATATTTTAGATCAACGTACAACCTGATACAGATCTGCAAATTAGAAAAAAAACGTAAGAAAATTTGAATGTCACGTGCTACTCTGACGCTGTCGCCTTAAGAGGAAATGCGGTCGGAGAGACTTTTCAAAAAGCCTCAGTAAAAAGTCGTAATTCAAAGTTTGGCTCTCGCCTACTTCCTCCTCCAATATTTGACCAAATTTAAAAAAAAAACATAAACTGAATAAGAAGGACTACTGTGTCTCTATGTTTTACTTTTTTCGTTAATAGTTGTCAAATTTGTACACTAGGCCTCTGTCGACCGCGGTTTAAATCGGCATTTTTTGAGGGTTCTAGTGCTTATAAAAATAATGTATCACCAAAAAGAAAAACGTAGGGACATACAAGTAGTTAATATGGCCTTATTAGAAGCTTATAAGTCACCCAAAGGGCAACGGAGACCCTCTTACATTTATTGTCAGTTTCTACCAAACTATGAATAATTTTGACACCTTAATGAAAACTATCGGCTACTTCGAATTGAAACGAATAACTTGCAAACACTTTCATTTATAGAGTTCATCCTTTCTCTGCCTACAAGGAGTTCCAAATTAATCAAACGATAACTTAGAAAACGAATGCATAATATAATACCTATTACATATATATAGGTACCCAAGTGAGGCAAGTCCCTTCAACAGTATTGCAAAATACGCGGCAATCCCTTCAGGCCCCCCTATTATAGTTGCCAACAATAAAGTATCATCCACCCCCAACCACGGGGTATGAGCAGATGAAAAGGGTGCCAGAGAATAATTCGGACAAGTTTCGTATTACGAGAGGTATATTTCGGTATTTCATGCCTTTGTCCTGATAAAGTGATATATTTCGGTGATGAAATATATGTATACGGTATTCTATGGTGGCACAATCTTCGTAAAAAGGTTGGATTGTATTATTTGTATTCATATTGATTGGTTCTGTCTAGTACTTGACGAAAGAAATCGATATTACTTTTAGAATATTAATTTAGTCACAATCAGTCACAAAAATTGTATACAAGACACAACACAACACAACAAGAACAAGAATGAACAAGAACACAAGAACAATAATTCATTTATTTTGATTGTCTTAAATTCGTGTTATATAGAAGTTTAAACAGGAATAGATGAATGATAGACTACCTATTTATTATAGTTTTTCATTAATCACAACACAACACACACACAGACACACGTCATGTATATCACATTTTATTTGATATTGTATGAGTTTTTTTTATACTATCTTATTTTATTATAACGGGACTCGCACTTTCCTTTGTGTTTATTATTCTAAAGTATGGCACTAGTGGGTTGCAGCTGAAAATAAACGTCACGTGGTACACCTTTTTTTTTGAGGGTGGGAAATCATCAAATGACTCATCCCGCTCTGGGTGGAGCGGAAGGGAGTGTCAGACTCTTACTGACTTAAACCTATCCATGTTCCTTCCTTAGCCCTTTACGTTCCAGGGTAGCGGTAACCCTTTTGGACAATCCCGCTGACCCGGCAGGCTTGTGGTCAACTGACATTATGCTGAGCTGAAGCCCTTTTGGCATTAAAATCTTTGTTTTCTGTTTTTTATAGTTTTAAGGTGTATTTTTTTGCTGTAATGCCAATGAAACGAATTTTTCTTTCTTTCTTTATAAGCATAGAAGTTAATATTGAAGGTAATTAATTGAATTCTTGTTGATCTTATGAAGCTGACTATACTAAGTACATTTTTTTCTCTTTGCTGTGAAAATGTAAGAACCGTGTAAACTAAACCGATCAAAATAAATAAAAACGTTTTCCGTAACGATTTCAACGAGAATTTCAAAGGAGTTCAGAGTTATTAACATCACGAAAAAATGAAAACCACCTCGTGAATATAATTTACCATAAACATTGTTATCAACAAACATTGATACATTGTTTTTTTTTTTTTTGCTTTCATTGTTGGAGGTTTTCTCATAATTCAAACGTATTAAAAAGAAGAAAACTAAAAGACACACAATACACCAGATACATGATATAAGAAATTGGCAGGAAAGTGTGACTCACGGCTGCGTCAAAAAGGCCCAGTTCAGCAAAAATGCCAGACAACTAGTGCCTGACGCTGGTTTTCAACTGGATCTGATGTTTGAGGTGACGGATGTAAATCAGTTTTATACTGCAACATGACGTGTGTATCTGTATGCATACTTAAATAAATAAATAAAATAAAGGACATGTCTGGTGGAGCAATGGGCGATGTCTAGGTAGTCTAACAAAATGTTCAGTAATGATTGTAATATTATTATAATCGTCGTATTTTATAGTTTATCAATTATTAAGTTTCAGGAGTCAGGATCTTGCGAAAACTGGTGAAAATAAGATTTATACGCTGGGTATTTTTCATATTTTTTTTAGTATAACTCCATCTGTGAGCGGATACAGGTACTAATTGGTATTAGATAAAACAGTAACGAATATGTATACAATATAACAACAGCATACAAACACAAAGCACACAGCATAGCACAGCACAGCATAGTCATCATCTGCCATCATCTGCATAGCCTTTTCCCAACTATGTTGGGGTCGGCTTAGTCTAACCGGATGCAACTGAATACCAATATTTTACATGGAGCGACTGCCTATCTGACCTCTACAACCAAAAAATAAGTATAAAAACTAAAGTATAAAACCATTTCACAAACATAATTTTTCGTACGCCCGCGTCGTCCAATACTAATACAGATATTGTTCCATCTTCCATCTGTTCCAGAAACATTGCAATGGCGGAGAATAGCTAAATTGTTCCTTTTTTCTCGGAGAGCCGTCTGCCATGCCTTAGTAGCAAACATTCAAAGATGCCTAGAGTATTCTTGTAGGCCGCTTGTTACACCGCAGTGTAACACTGTCTAATTTTCATAATTTTTCTGCCTGTCTCTAGAACTGCTTTTTTTATCACAACGGGGTAACTCTCCTGATGGTAAGTGATGATCAGGTCAAAGGTGGAAGCGAGCTTCACCCGGAATCCTCAACCACAGAGGAATTGGCTATCTTACCTTTAGAGGTAAGACAGCATTGTTGTTATGGTGACAGACTCAGATAAGATGTTTGTATATCGCAAGGCGGACTTAGAACAAGCCCTACCACCAACCAAAAAGAGCAGAAAATTTTGCCCCTGCTGGTTGAACGTGGCACCTCTGGGTCAGGTCAGTCAAAGTCAAATCATTTATTTCAAATAGGCATATTAAAGGCACTTTTGAACGTCAAAAATTACAGTAAAATAGAATTGATTCTAGTCCCTTCCAAAAGGTAGTGTTCGTATTTAGAAGAATTGCCAAGAAACTCCACCGTTACTCTTAAAATGTCTAGACTCTAGATTCTCATAGGGAAACAATGAAAATATCTCAGTGAAAAAAAACCATTCCGTCCAAACTTAATTATTATGTGCGTAACGGTGTAAACGCAGCCACGTCACTGCTACCCCGATGCAAAGTTGTATTGTAAAGCAAAATGGAATTGTTGCGGGTTTGCGTACCATCGCTATACATATTTTCCAATTTTATCATTCTCACTTCCATCCAAAGGTTACTGAGGAATTCATTTTACTTTGTCGTGCCTCGTGTTTGGGGAGAATCGGGAAAAATGGCCGCGATCTGGAAGTGTCTGGGAGTTAGTGGGCAAAATTGGATGAATTTATATCCTTTCTCGTGAGCTTGAATTCTGCCGTCATAAAGAAAAAGGGCACAACTAACATTTTTTCCAAAATTTGGAATCAGACAAAAAAGGCGCATATGCCAGTTTTTTTAACTCAATTTTGGAAAAAGTGTTAGTTGTGCCCTTTTTCTTTATGAAGGCAGAATTTTTCGTCTAGGGTATCATAAAATAATGTGAAAAATTATTTAAGGTAGATGGCAAAATAGCTTTAAATGATACAATGAAATAAATAATGTCTTAGCGATTTCATTATGACTTACCTACTGACTTTGTAAAGTAAGAAGAAATTTTTGTGAAACAGTAAACGACACAACAGAAATTTTTAATTAACATAATATTTACTGAAAAAAAAACAACAAAAGAAAAGGAAAACCACCATTACTGTAATGTTAGTAAATTTCAATGGATTGAACGGTATCACTAAATGAATAAAACAGTTAATTTTTTTACCTTTTAGCTACTTAAAACGTTAAAGTTTACTGTCATGATGGTAACAATTTGCCTCAAGCATTAACTGTTTTTGGATCAGTAAAAAATACTGTTTTGAACGTTAGGCTCATATCGAACTGTTTAAAGCAGTTCAGATTTTTTTTTTATTTTTTTTTTACTGCTTTCAGTTTAAAACTAACACTTAACCATCAAGCCAACGGTCAATCACGTTGATTACAAGAATATCCTGCATTGCTAGCTATTATGAACAGTGGTGACCCTGTGGTAACGGCCGCGACTTACGAGTTGTAGGTCTGAGATTCGAACTCAAGGAAGCACTTTACTTTGTGTAAATTATTTCATCACTAGTTCTGCTCCCAAAATGGAAAAGGTAAACATGTCCTAGAACAAAAAATTTGAATGTATGTGACATCTACCAACCCGCACTGGGTGGTAGATTACGAATGACTCCCTCTCACTGAGAGGATGCCTGTGTCCCAACAGTGGGAACATTATAGGCTGATAATCAGCTAGCAACAGCAATATTTAAACAAACACAAACATACAGGTAGACCAGAGAAGGTATGCGCTTCGATAATCTTCGTGTATCCGAATTAGCACTGAATAATGAATTGCTATTTCACTTCTTTTTCAGCTGCGAAGTGTCTAAACTGCTTTTGTACTTAAACTAGCTACACCCCGCAGTTTCACCCGCATAGGTCTCGATCCTGTGGGAAAAAAAGTATCCGGTCCTAATCAAGGTCTCCCAGGTCATGGTTTACCCATGTGCCCAATTTTATACAAATCCGTCCAGCCATTTAAGCGTGAAAACGTAACAAACAAACATACAAAAAATCTTTCCTCTTCATTTATCAACATTAGACAAAAATTAAAACTATAGCCTTATACAAACTGTGTTTGAAACCTTCTTTAATCTCTAAATTGAAAGTTAATTAAGCATTAACTCGGTCGACAACAGTCTCCCAAAGTACCTGTTCAATTACACTGAACCACTGCAGGAATCAGGATTGTGAATGAGCACTGAAAAAACCTAATTAAGCTTTTATCCCAGAGAAGCATTATTGAATCGAAACCCCTGTTAGTACCTAAAGAGTAATGAGGTTGTTCTACGTTCGCACGTATTTATCTGGATTTCTAGAACGTAGAAAGTTAGGTTATACAACTAAGGCGGATTACACACTGCAACGTGCCACGCGATGGGGCGCGGGAAACCGGGCCAAACTCCCCGCACGGAATCACGCGCGGGGGCACGTTATCTGCGTCCCGTCGCGTGGCGCGTTGTGGTGTGTGATCCGCCTTAGTGAAAATTGGCTTGATGGTGAATCCTCCAAAGTCGTCTGAGTATCTACAACTAGCTGTGCCCGGAACTTTGTTCTCGTGGTTGCCGGGTATCAATAATGTATCGCATATAAAAGGTGTATCTAGGTATGTACCACTCCTCTATTGAAAAGGAAGAATCTTTTTCTCTGTTAAGTTTTTTTTTCACGGAACCCTAATTCTTTTTCGAAAAACAAAGCCTTACTCCATAAAACATCAGCTATCTGCCAGTGAAAGTCTCGTCAAAATCGGTACTGCCGTTACGGAGATTAGCCGGAACAAACAGACAGACAGGCATTTGTTGAAAAGCTATAATAAAGATATGTAAATGTATAGTAGATAAATTAGTATTAACAATGCACCTTTCAATAAAGACGTTAGCAAAAATCCCAAACTATTTACCAACTGGATTCAAAATCAAAGAGATTAAGCGGCGCTGAAAGACGTCGCGCCACGGCAAGACACGATAAAGGATTTTATGTCTGATCAAGTTCTTTTTATCCTTATTTCAAGGAATGCAGAATTCATATTAGTTTATTTCGATACAATCATACCGCGGCACGTCGTGGCATGCCGCGGGACGCTGCGGCATGTCGATTCGAGTCCACGGATTGCCGCGGCGTGCCACCGCATCGCGCGAACCACATAGGTCACAGGTTTATGACAGCTAAACTAAACTAAACTGGCGAGTCCTTACGGTAGGAGTCAAGGTAGTCCCACCATCTTCGTTTTGGCCTGCCGCGATGTCGTCGCGCGTTTAGTGGGACCCAATCGGTGGTTCTCTTAGCCCAATTGTCATCTGACATGCGGCAAACATGTCCGGCCCAGTCCCACTTAAGTTTAGCGGCTTTTTGGGTAACGTCTGTTATCTTAGTTTTGGCGCGCAGTATTGTGTTCCTTATACGGTCAGAAATTCGAACCCCCAGGATACTTCGCTCGTATTTACAGAATTATAATCATTAATACATATTTTTAAGTTAAGAACAAATCTCTTAAGGGGGAAGCTCTAAGGTGGCCCGCGAAATTCAAATTTTCTTACGTTTTTTGCAATTTGCTGGTCAGTATTAAGTTGTACGTTGATTAAAATATGATTCGCGGTCGTAACAAATATGTATTTACAGAATTATAATCATTAAAGTCATAAACACAACTCTCTAAGACCATGTAATCCCCAAATGTCAAGATTTCATGAAATAGTCATTCTTGGGGATTACATGGTCTTAGAGAGTTGTGTTGATGACTTTAATGATTATAATTCTGTAAATACATATTTTTTACGGCCGCGAATCATATTTTAATCAACGTACAACTTAATACTGACCAGCAGATTGCAAAAAACCTAAAAAAAAATAATTTCGCGGGCTACCCTGGCGCTTTCGCCTTAAGGAAAAGTGCTTATGGAACAAATCAATAAATAAACCTGCTGCTATTTGTGTATGTGAGTTTAAATGTTTGTAAACGCACCCACAATACAGGAGAAATTCCTAGTGTGGGGCGATGTTTAAAAAAAAAAAACAAAAACCGTATTTAAGTTAAGTCGTTTTATCACTAGAGTGCGCGCAAAATAAGTCTGCGCGCGGCCGAAATCGGACATAATCGTTTGCCGCCATCTCGTCGTTTATATCAGGTGTCAAGAGAGTGCGCTTTGTTCCGTGTTTTCTAAAGTAAATAATGGCCATCATTATGCCGAAAGTGGTTAAAAGTGCTAGCAGGGATATAATCATGAGCTGAAACGTCGCGCGCAGACTGATCTTGTGCGCACTCTACGAGATTTGCAATATCACAATGTGCCATTTGACATATTTTCTAAAATAAATTTCAATTTGTACAAAAAGCTTCTTGTCACGAGAAAGAAAGAAAGTATGAGAATATAATACTTAGCGTTTATTGGGACACAGTTCGTGGAACACAAATTACAAATAGAAAAGTGGAAATAATGTTTTAAAACTATAATAGTATGTGTGAGCGTGAGGCTGCGCCAAAAAGTTTAATTTCAGCATTAATGTCAGGAAGTTTAATTTCAGCATTAATGTCAGGCAGATGCTGTCTGAAGCTGGTTTTCTAATGAACCTTTAGAGAAAAGTAACGGGCAGTACAGTCAGCTTCACAGAAAGGGTACAAACAGAGATACCAAAGATCTGAGCGAAGATTTACCAGTTGCTTATTGCAAGTAGATTACAATGCTGTGCGCTATCCTGTCTATCGTAAGTTTTAAATGTCTCGGATCCAAACTAACATTATTTTCATCTAAATGAAAAACAATAAACAGCTACATACGCTCCACGCAGCACAATGGCACATTCCATATAACCCCATTATCATTTCATACACCAGACCGACCCAAAGGAAACGTCTTATACCGGAATTGACGTCCAGACACGTCGGCCCGATCAATTTGTTGGCTATAACTTAGACTAGACTATCTCCCTCAGGTGTATTTTAACACTATATAGATAGGGTACAGCTTACGACAGGTATACTTCGTGGAGCACATTTTAATCTAAGTTAACAGAAACGTAAACAAATGTGTTTTGTGAAAATTGTAACGTAATCTCTCACTAAATGATAATTGTTACACGTTCATTCGTATTTCGAAGAGTTCAACCACCAATGCGGTCGGAGAGGCTTTTGAAAAAGCCTTAGTAAAAAACAAAATTCGAGGTTTGGCTCTCGCCTATTTCCTTCTCCAACATTGGACTTATTATAACAGATATTTTATAAACTGAATAAGAAGGATATATACTGTGTCCCTATGTTTTTCTTTGTGCATGGCCTCTGTTGACAGCGGTTTAAATCGTCATTTTTTGAGGGTTCTAGTGCTTATAAAAATAATGTATCATCAAAAAGGAAAACATAGGGACATACAAGTAGTTATTATTTATTATTCTGTAAAAAATCATTGCTTTATGGTCATTAACCAGAAAGAAAATAGGCGAAAGCGTTTCAATGGAGAAAAGGCCACCCGCGTTTCCTCTTATTTATCAAATTCTTAAGTACATAGTTTTATTAATATATGGTTAAAATTTTTTGAAAGAAAAGTATGGTTTTTCGTGAAATGAAAAACATCTTGGAGACTTAAAAGTAATCAAATTATTAAATTACCCCCTTACTAATAAACGTATTATATCAGATGAATAGTTACACACCGATTTCTCTCTTCCAGTCGTCAGTAATTTGACTTTCGAAGGAAGAAGACAAAGCGGTGTGTAACTATACAGACGCTATACTACGTTTATTAGTAAGAGGGTTAGAGTATTGACTTGTAAATTGCAGTACATTCCTACAGTTGTCCGTCACAAAACCATCCACTGTCGAGATAGTGTTCATTTGTTTACATTTCTATGAAATTGAATTGAAATACGGTATACACAGGCATATCTCGTTTATCGCCCGAGTACGAGGGGTAGTGTTTCAAAATAATTTAGGGAGCCATGTCGGTAGGCGTATGGCTATTACGATCTACACGGAGTACAATGAACAAATACGAATATTCATTATCTTCAGATTCAGTAACAAACTCCTGGGCGAGAAATATGTAGTGCATTGGCGAAGGGTGAATTTTTGACAGAGGCAAGTCGGAGCAATAATAATACATGTAGGCGTTTTGCAATGTTTTAATTTTATGGTGTATTAAATACCTACAGTATGATATGATTATATTTCAATGATGAATTGACTTACATTCAGTACATCATCATTCTGAATTTTTCGAAGGGAAGTCGGTGGGAATCAAGTTGTATGGTACTGTCTGTGAAGGCCCGGACCTCCACAGTTTAATTAAAATAATGTAGTCTTGGAACTATTATATTTATAAAAATACTTTACAGTTTCATATTATTTCTAGGACTAGCTTCTACTTAACAAAAATACCTTATTTAAATATTTGACACTCGCTTGAACGTTCGAATAGAACACCGGCAAATATCACCAGCCAGCACCTATTGCTAAGGCTTCACAGCCTTTACAGTACCTTCGCCACTGGTGTAGTTTAAAAAGAAGTATAACGAAGCCAGAAGAAGAGTCACTTGTTTTTCCCGTCATTGTAGGTACCTAATAATATTTTGTACAGGACCACACCTTCCGGTACTGAGATACGGAGGTCAAAGTTCTAAATTTTTTAACGTTTTTTACGAAAACAAGTTTCACATGCAAAATATTATAATTAAACTTTAAATATCCCACGTATGTGCGCTAAGCACAATGGTTTTTGCGCGCTATCCTAAAAAGTGATTTTTCACACCAATAACAAAAGTAGTTTCCCAGCAATTACTTTTGTACAATGGTTACAAAGTTTGATGTACGGAATACGTACACACAGCTCCATTAAGTAGTTACCCCACCAAAAGACATGTGCGTTCAAATCCGTGATAGGCCCAAGTTGGTTTTTGTATTTTGCAAAAACATTTTATTTTAAATAATGTATTGTTTTAGTGAATAAATCAGTTTAAGTAAGTATTTTTTTTAAATTCTGTTTTTATTATTGTTTTTTTCAATAAAACTATACTTTTGCGACGACAAGCAACAATAATAGGGTTAACATTTACGACAACTTATTCATCGTCTAAATAGACTGGAGGTTTCAAGACCGCTTACCGTGCATAAGATTGGAAGTTCAAATCCTATATAGGCACGAAATGTGCTTTTTGTTCATTATATTATTTTGATATATTTTTCTATTTTGTTTTAAGTAGTAATTATTTATAAAGAATTAAAAAATCAAGAAAAATAAAATACTTTATTAATCATTTAATAATATTTATTATTGCTATTATTTAACAAAACTATGATCTTATTTTACAACAAACAGAACAACTATTTTAGTTCTCATAAAATCAGAAATCATTTAAAAAAATAATTGATAAATAGTAGTCGTTTACTCTTCGCCGTTTTAAGTGAACGTATACAAAGTTCTAACTTGAAGGTATGGATTAATTTTATAAAGACAACGTAAATATGTAAAATTAATGGATACCCTCAAATTATAACATCTTTCTATTAGACAGGGACCTAAAGATATAATGACTCAGCCGATAGTAGATAACAATTTCATCGCAATTCATATGGGCTCGCTGGCTAGTTCGTCAAACTGCCGATGAGTATGACGACGTTCGGTGATGCGATGGTTCGAATCCGAGTCTACACAATGGACTCTTTTTGAAGTATTCTTTAGATTATTCGTAAGGAATTCAATGTTGTAGCAGTGTAACATTTTAAAACTTGAGGGGTTAGGACATAGTGACGCTTTCTGTACATAACAGCTTCGTGAAGAGTCTTTTTACAGCCTGTAGGTTTCGCAGGCCTTAGACATCCCGTGATCAGACTAATTTTCCCAATGTATCACCAAACTACCTACCAAAAACACCAACTCACTTAACCCATCAGAGCAGTGGTGGGTAGTATCGGCCGCGACTTACGAGTTGTAGTTTCGAACCCAGACAGGCGCTTTACTTCGTGTAAATTATTTCATCACCACTGCTCTCAAAACGGTGAAGAAAAACATCGTGAGGAAACCGCCATGTCCTAAAACCAAAAGTTCAAAGACATGTGACATCTACCAACCCGCACTGGGCCCACGTAGGCCCACTCTTTCTCAACGAGAGCAGTGGGAACAATATAGGCTGATTATGACTTAAGTCATAAATACTCCTTTCTGCCATCAAATCCAAAATTTTCCACTGAAACTAACGCAATTCAAATTCATTCAGCAGGTGCTGGGTACTTCTCGTAAGTGAGTTAATAAACTAAGTCTGATATATACTAATGAAGTACAGTCGGAACGGTGACATTGTGCAAGTTCGACAGATGTCTTGGACGCTCGGTACAAGTTTGTACCTAGACTTAGCCTGCTAGTCCCTCTTAGACTGCTTGTAGACCGGGAGCTGGTTTTGAAACTAGTAGTTTTCGTGTTGCTCGAAAATGTTCCCGGTGCAGATCCATTTTTAATGAGAAACGATCATTTAAATTAGCTCGCAAACAATGTGGAGGGAAATTTTGAAATCGGAACGTACTTATACATAAATATACGTTTTTCAACTTATAACTAACGTGGTGTACGAAGCCTATTCTCAGAAACAGCCCGAGTGCATACAGGATATTCGATTTTGTTTCTTAAAGATAAGTTGAAAAAAATTTCTTTTAATAACAAATAATTTCGTTTCCGTTTTCATTTTTTCGTTTGTAAAACGTATATAATAAACGCATACATATAAAATGCTTCATTGTTTACGATATTGAGATAGACTGATGATAGCACAAGTTTAAACCTCTGTGGTTTTTGGTTGCTATTTTATGAATAGTCCTGTATTCTTTTGTATAAATGATAAATAAAAAAAACTTATTTTTACTTGCAAATAATCATATTTTTAAAATAGATTATAACTGGCCAGTCTCTCATACATAAAAACTTTTTTTCGCAACACTTTCTGAGTGGCCTGGTACAAACATGGCCGAGAATCAGCATTATTCGAACGTCAAAATGACATAAGACAGACCCCTAAAACGTCCGCCCTTCAGCACTTCCTAGTATTTTCGCTGGGAAGAAGAAGTGGCGCAACAAACTCCTCAGCAGTACAGCTGTCTGTTCAGTTAGAAAAACTTGATCAAAACTATATAACGGATGACGTGAAGTTATGGATGAAATTTATAAGATTCGACTGTGTGCAGAATGGACGTGGAACTATCATCATCAGCCTAACAGCTGTATACTGTTGTACATATGTATCTTCAAACAAACCCATGTCCATGAGCCTCGACCCTCGGCTGCTCTCATCCAGCTGCTACCGTTTGTTACCAGTCTGTGGCGCCCTACCTTTCGTTTTAATTCACTGCCTTCATTCAAAAATACCCCATTGGTTCTACAGTTAAATCTACCAGCTCAATGCCAGATCTGCTTACCAATTCTAAGGATAAAACAGTATTTCTATGGGTGTGAAACTTACGAATTTATATTTTAAAACAGTGTCAGCTCCCGAGCTAACCCTCAAAACGCGAAAGTGCGACGGTCGCCGGCAGTTGTATTATGCACATGCCGAACCCCTCTCCTGCCTCCAGGGTTCCAGCGATAAACTGCTCGACACGTCCCTTTGTACAAGTTTCGATTGGATATTGGTTTTAGTTCAGAATATTATGTTGTGATGTTGGCAGTTCTGAAATTATGCCTGCCCAATAATTTTAGTCGCGATTAGTCGGAACATGTTTAGTTCGAAAGATGTTCTGTCTTTGAGGAATAGTTTGTGTCTGATAGTAGGTACTATTTTGAGAAAGCTTAATTGTGTGCTCTCAATTCTAAGTCTCGGACTATTCTGTAAAAACATCACCGTGAAGACTTAGCTGAAGTGAGCTTTCATTCCACCTTCTGCTACTTGACACTATTAACAAGTCACTTCACTTAAGTTTTCACTATGACATTTTTACAGAATTGCTCCGTATTGTCATAACGCTTTACGCTAACAACGGCCCTAGTACGAACGCGTGACGAAAACGTAACGTAGATTCGAACGATCTTTGAACCGAAAATAAATCAGTAACTGTACATAGACATGAATAACGTCTTAAAACTAAGTAAATAGTAGATAGGTATGTGCGAAACTAGTATTTTCAGTGTTAAAATACTTCGAATATATAATGTTATGTTTTATCTACGCGTGTTCGTGCTAGGCCTACTGAACTAAACATTCTCACAGACTACACTGTCATTATAATCAGCCTTTATCGTTCCCACTGCTGGGACACAGGCCTCCTCTCGGTGAGATGGAGTGGGCCGTATCCACCACGCGGGCCCAATAGCGGGTTTCGCAGATGTCACATGTCTTCAAAATTTTGGTTCTAGGACATGCCGGTTTCCTCACGATGTTTTCCTTCACCGTTTTGAGAGCAGTGGTGATAAAATAATTTACACAAACAATAAAAAACGATAGTTTACAACTCGTAAGTCGCGGCCGTTACCATTTAGCCACCACTGCTCTCCACTTGATAATATACTATATCTTTAAATAATTATAAAAAACTGTGATTTGATTACCTACCATTGCAATCGTTGGATAAGATCTGAAGTTTCACGATAAAAAAACACGGTCTCCATAAACATCATTTTATGTTCTTTGCACTTGTTTCATGATTATTATCGAAAATATAGATAAATATAAATGTTCTATCTAATTATTATACAAATGTAAATTGTACACCACAGACTATCTGCAGCTTTGTCTCTCCTTTTTCCCTTAATTAATCCAAAGGAATTTTTTTATACTTATATTATTATTATTTTTTTGTTTTTACAATTTTACTCGCCAAACTTTCGAGTTTGATGGCGAGAAGCGCCTGTTAGATACACATAATATAGTAAAAACTAACCTTAAAAACTACCAAACTATGCAATATTTCACTCAGGGATCGGTCGCACCGGCACGGACAGATTAATGTTATCTAGTTCACGAAATTCTTCCTATAATATTATAGCAACTGCGTTTGCATAAAAATGAAGGCAAATATAGCGTATAACCAAAACAAAAAAAACAGTCATAAATAACTCTCACCTCAATTCATCCCAATAGTTGTAGCGCAATTCATATTCATAGTCCCAATGTGACATAGCACTGTAAATATTAAGCTGTCTGTAGTCCATCCAATATGTACGGCCGGGAAAAACTGACAAGTTTCCAGTTGTTTCCACTACACAGAATTGGGTGTAACGAGTAGCCATGGCTTCTGACAGGACAACAGATTTTTGTCCGTGTGTTTTTTTCGGAGTAAAGTCATATTTTTGTGACCCGTTTTTTACGAGAAATATATTTTTTTTCTTTACGCATGTATCTATGTATACCTGTTGTGAGGTTTCTGCCATTGAAATGGTTAAGATTATAAGTATAGTTTTTGTTAAGAATTACTTGTAAAAAAGAGCAATTTTTCTTTATGCTAATTATAGTATTGGAAACACTGATTCTTCCAGCGTAGATTATGAAATAAACCGAAATGTGAAAGACCTTTGCGAGGCCAACGATAACACTGTCGAAGTGGCCGAATTCTGGCCGAAGTCTAATTAAAATAGATAAATGCGACGAAGAACCGAAATCTGAAAATGTTTAGCATACATCCGAATTATTTTGACAAGACACAAGAATTCCCAAGACGCTCAATAACGTTTAGGAAACTAAAACATACATCCCAATATTCATCCCGATGTAGCTATCTAGCCGAAAAAACAAGCCATCCAATATTCCGAATACAAAAAAAACCATTCATCAAACCAACAAGTTCTGTAACATACTTCAATTCGAACCTTCAATTAAGGAAAGCCAAAAAATGTTGACAGACATCCCTAGATAGTCCGGCTTGTGAAAAATGTTTCATTTCGCCAAATTTTCTAGTGACACGCATGTAGGTACTCTTTGGCGTGACAAATTCAATCAACGCGGTGACAACACGTGCCGTATTTCGGGGACGTCCCTCGGGTGCATGTTTCATTATACAACAATTTCATGCACACTGCGTGTAGGTGAAATACGTTTTTAGAGTGAGTTTTTCTGCTGATGCAATTTTGGTAGTGTTTCTGTATTTGCGAACAGACTATTATGATGAAGGGCTAAGTAATAACAACCGCACATTTCGAGGTTGGACCGTGGATGGTTGACCATCTTTAGAAACCTGTATGCCTCGGCAAGCGCGTTAAGCCTTTGTTCTCTTCAATCATTCCTAGATCTGTCATGATAGTGGTTACAGGTAGTCAGAAGCCCAAAAGTCGGACTTCCAGTCTTATCAAGGGGTATCATGTTACTCAATGACTGGATTTTGGAGATCAGATAGGTGCATCCGGATGGACTGGAAGCCGACCTTAGCATATTTGGGAAAAGGCTAGGCAGATGATGACAGTACGATGTAGGGTGGCAAGGTAGAACTTACTCAATTCAAATGTTTATTTCTCAACACAGTACTAATACATTTCTAGATGTCAAATGAATGCGCAGTCCACTGTTTTGCACAAATTCAGGCCACCATACCACCACCACACCACCATAGACAGTGTCATAAATTCAGATTAATACGTTATACAATTTCATTAATTTGAAGTAATACCATAAATAATGTCATACATTCAAATCAATGAGTAAGTCTTCATTCTCCTTCCCTTATCCCTATTTATGTGGGGTCGGCGCAACATGTCTTTTTCTTCCATACTTCTCTATTAGTCGTCATCTCGGTAGTCACCACCTTTCTAACCATCATTCACACATTCCATCCATCGTTTCTTTGGTCTTCCCCTGCTCTTATAGCCATCGACATCCATACTCAAAACTCTCCTCACGACATTTTCCTCATTTCTCCGTAATACATGCCCATACCATGACAGCCGATTCCCACACAACTTTTCAGTTACCGGTGCCACTTTCAAACTTCCTCTTATGTTCTCATTTCTTATTCTATCCATTCGTGTAACACCACACATCCCTCTTAGCATTCTCATCTCAGCTGCATGCAATTGCCTTTCATTCATCCTTTTTGTAAAATATACATATAAGTAACTAATTTCATAAATTGAAATTAATAAGTAAGTAATGTCAGAGTATATAATGTCATAATAATTAAGTAATGTCTAATACAGTCAACACACAATTAACAATAGGTACAAATAAAATAATTTTAATTAAAAAAATCGGACCCAAGTATGTACCATAATTATAATAATGTATTATTATTATACACTATCTGACAGGTATTTCATTAATTGTGTAGTATGCCTTACTTATCAGTTGATTATTAAGGGTATATGTAGAAGATCATAACGTAGTTAAGAGAATCACAAGTTAAAGTGAAATGTTTTGGTATCTAAATAATAAACAATAATAAACAATATTTATTTGTTTGACTTAACCTATTACATTTTGTACCTGATTAAATTAGGCTTTAAAACAGTGGCAAGATACAAATACTTGATGCAACTGGGCTTAAACTAGGAGGACTCCTGTGCTATAAGCACCAGTTACTTCCGCCTCACTCATAATCTAGATTTCTTGAAATGCATGATTAAATCACAAGCAATTTATAAATGGACACTCGACAGGCATTTTTCGAGTGGTCTCTAGGAAAATAACGTTATTCATTCATCACTGTCCTCATTGGCAGCCTTTTTCTACCCAAGCCAGTAAGTACAGGCCTCCTCCCTTTTAAAAGAAAGAAAGAAAATTTATTTATTGCGACTCGTACAGGAAGATCACAAACTAAACTAAACACAGTCAAAAATAAAAAAAAACAAATTATATATTTTTTTAAAGTAACAAAAAGATAAATGAAACAGATAGTCTTATAGGTAGGTACTATTTATAAGTAACAAAACGAAAAATGAAACAGAAAGTCATACAGGTATTATTTTTAAGTAGTTAACAAAAGAAAAACTGGCCAAGTGCGAGTCGGACTCGCACACGAAGGGTTCCGGACCACAAGGCAAAAACACCGAAAAAACACGTTTGTTGTATGGGAGCCCCCCTTAAATATTTATTTTATTTTGTTTTTAGTATTTGTTGTTATAGCGGCAACAGAAATACATCATCTGTGAAAATTTCAACTGTCTAGCTACCTCGGTTCTTGAGATACAGCCTGGTGACAGACAGACGGACGGACGGACAGCGAAGTCTTAGTAATAGGGTTCCGTTTTTACCCTTTGGGTACGGAACCCTAAAAATGAAACAGAAAGTCTTATAAGTAGGTACTATTTTGCGCCATACTTCCCTGTTCTGTGCGAGTCTGATCCAAGTCTTCCCTGTGATCTTCTACAATAGGTTGTCCATCCACCTGGCTATTTGTCTGCCAACCTATATTTTACACTAATCCTTTATCGCCATTTATTTGGAAGAGGTAGTTATGGAGTGCTTTTCATATTGATATTTACGCAAAATGTTTCGTGCCAAACCTAGATGAAATGAAACATTTATTGCGTTGGTAAATTGGTAAACTTGTTTGTTAATTTCCCCGAAATATTCCAAAATATATTTTAAATTCCGCGAATCTGACTATAGTAGTGAACTGAACATTACAAAGCTTATTGCGTATGTTGACTTTAGCTATATACCAGTAGGTACAAACAATAATATTAGGATAAAATTAACATGGAATATCTCTTCGTACACTAGTGAGAATGTTTCTGTACCATACATGGTCATACATATCGATCTGGTTTTATGTTTTTGGCTGTCATTCGTGGATCTTTGGCAGTCGTTAATGGTCGTCAGAAGCCTGAAAGTCTGACAACCAGTCTTACCAAGGGTATCGTATTATAACTAGGTTGTGGAGGAAAGATAAGCAGTCGCTTCATTTAAAATACATGTTTTCAGCTGCACCTAGTTAGACTGGAAGCTGATTCCAACATAGTTGGGAAAAGGCTAGGTAGATGATGACATGGTCGTACGTAGCCGTAGCCTGTCTAATAAATAGATTAAATTACCGTAGTAACAAAATGATTTATGAAAAAAAAACATTTTACCGCCCGCAGCCGTTTTCAACATTCAAATTCCGAACCATAAACACGAGCGCCAACTGTCGCCAACGATCATCAGAATTTACTTTTTTAAAAGCGAAGGCGTCTAAATCGCTGGCTGTTTACATGGACGATTAAAAAAAAGGTTATATCTGGAGGCTATCGACGACATCCGCCGCGGTGATTACGCGCGCGTAATAGCGATAAATAATTATGCGACACATGACGCGAGCGTAATTGGAGCCTATACTGCGTAATGTGCGCTTTTAATAGGTACTCGTATGAGAGAAGCAGAATTGGAAGTGATGGTAATGAAGCACCTACTGGGATATCTGTCACAGATTATTCTGGTAAATGATGCAGTATTATGTTTTCCGACTAACTATTTATTGCTTTTGCTCAGGGACTTAAAAACACCTTCATAAAGGTTACAGAATTATAAGTGTTACATATTGAATTGTTAACAGAATCAAATATGTACCCTTTATAAATGTGTTTTTCAATGTGTTAACCCAAAACACTTTTAAAAGTGTTACAGTTACATATCTGTAACCGTTTTATAAGTGTTAACAGTGTTAATAAGTGTAACCGCCGCGCGTTTTTTCGGTACCTTGCAATTATACCTACAAATGCTTATTTCTGTTACACATATTAACACTTGTTAACAGTTTAACACATATGTGTTAAAGGTTACACTTTGATTCTGTAACATTATTATCTGTTATATTTAGAAGTGTTTTTCCTCTACAACACTTTTAAAAAACAGTGTTAAATACACCTATTACAATTACAGTTTGAGGGACTCAAACTGTAATTGTCTGCCTGATGACTTGTATCGCCTAAACACTGTTCAGACGGTGCAACTTTTATTGTTGCTTCAATTTATAGAATGCCACAGGCAATAAAATCGCACCGTGTAATGAGGCTTTAGGCTGTGCCCGAAATTATTGTCATCATCTGTGTCATCTGCGATGGCCGTTTTGCGTGGATGTGACGCATATTTTCCCCCAAGTTGTTCTTTTTGTGTTCTTTCTCTGCATCAGCATAATCAAATCAAATCAAAAGTCATTTATTCAAATTAAGCTGAGAATCAGCACTTTTCGAGCGTCAAAAAAACAAAAGACAGTCCCCCAAAACGCCCGCGCTTCACCACTTCCTCGTGCTTTCGCTGGGAAGAAAAAATCACACTAATTTATAAAGGCAAGAGTTTGTGAGTGTGTGTGTGTGGGGGTGTGTTTATATGTTTGTTAGTTCTTCACGCTCAAACGGCTGGACCAATTTTGATAAAATGTTGTATGGAGGTAGCTGACACCCTGAATTAACATTATAGGCTACTTTTATCCCGGCATTCCCACGGGATCGACCTTATCGCGGGTGAAATCGCGGGGCGCAGCTAGTAAGACATACGTTTATTTGCTTTCTGCAAATAAACTTATTTTTTTTCTTTCTTTTTCTTCTTTTATTTATCTGCCTAGCCTTTTCCCAACTATGTATATTGGGGAGGTCTTCCAGTTTAACCGTATGCATTTTATAATACAAGTATTTTACATTTAAGGCGACTGCGCATCTGAGCTCGACAACCCAGTTACTGGGTAACACAATATCCTACGGTAAGCCTGGTTGGCAGACTTTTTTGGGGTTTTGACTACCCGTAACGACTGTCAAAGATCTACGAATGACAGCCGGGACCAACAGCTTAAGGGGATTACAGGACCTAAACGCAAAAACGCAAGTTTTAGAAACAATAAACGAAATCAGAAAAATATATGATATTCTTCAGGATATATTCTAGGTAAATAGTGTGTTGAAAACATAATACAACTAATTAGATACGATAAAAAAAAATCATGAAGATACCTCTAAAAACTTTCTTATTACAATCGAAACTATACCTACTAATATACATAAAATAATTCTGATTTTTTGTCAGATTATTCTACAAGCAACATACTAAAGCACTAGTGTTTTAATTTTTTAGTCCAAACAATAGATTTTTTGTAAATAGATAATTGCTTTATATTTTGCAATAAATTACCAGGGTTGTGTCATCGCGCTTCTCTTTCTTTTCTATGCAGTCCGACAGTGACCGCGCTTTAGGTCATGTAAGCCCCGTAACATGTTTTCTGAGGCACGGAGGGGTCTCCATAGTCCATTATGTAAGGGATGGTCGAACCATCCACGACCCGACAGCGGCAAGCGTAGCCTCGTGCAGCTATTATAATTTAGCCACGAGCCCCACTGAAATATTTGGGCAATATTATACAGCCCACATATTTCAGTGCAGAAGCACAGACAAAGTCGGCAGTATCTCTAATATACTCGTAACTATACTGAGGCGAACTTACAGCAAAGTTTTAATTAATTTATGCATTTAGTTCGTGTGTGCTAATATTCCACTGTGACACCATTTTGTGGTGTTTATTGGGCCATGTTTATGGCAATGTAATGCCCGAGATACACGAGGTAAGTTTCTCAAGCCAGGATAGTAAACTAGTGTGAATAAGCTATCAAGCTATACGCCGACCGCTTAACTGAGATGTTGCCTGAGGTAGCAGCGCGGTGCGGGAGGGGTGATTGTTGTCACAAGTTGACGAATCACTGAGCTCTTGCATCACGTCACCCCTCCCGCACCGCGCCTCAGGCAACGTCTCAGTTAAGCGGTCGGCATATAGTAACTCTGGCTTCAACGTGCTTTGGCGTTCTGGCTTCTGATTTCTAGCGTGTATACAGCTATTGCAGCAGCTTGCCCGAAGAATTGGTGGCAGCGGGCAGGGCACATTGCTTGCAGAACAGATAGCCGATGGGGCCGAAAGGTTCTGGAGTGGCGACCGCGTACCGGAAGACATAGCGTTGGAAGACCTCCCTCCAAGAAGAGACAAGGTGGTCTGACGACCTTGTGAAGGCCGAAGTGGAGGTGCTTGGGGGAGGCCTATGTCCAAATGATGGTGATGATGGTGCAGCTAGTGTATAACTAGCTTCATTTCTAGGCTAGTAGGTAAGCTAGCGGCTTAAGCAAGTATAGTTTATTAGAATGTGGTTCTATATTTTGAGCTACTAGCACTCCCTCTGCCGATTGTACTAAAAAAACGATTTAACGCAATGAATGAAGCTGAACTGTCAAAATCAAAAACCATTGCTACTGTTGGTCTGTTATGCAATTATTCCGCTAGCTAGTATGCCGAGGTTCTAGCTTGCTATAAACTAGCTATAAAGAACTAGCCTCATGTATCTCGGGCATTAGTCGTGTGTGTGTGTTGAATTATTGTTTCAGAATAGTTATAATTAGAGATGAGCTGTGTGGGTTTTGAAATATTAATGTTAGCGGATGTTCGGTAGTATTGGCGTATTTTGTAAAATACGTAGACAGTTGCGAAAACAGTTATTATGTAGCTGAACATTTCAATTATCAATTTTCTGTCCAATCAGCCTATGATGATGATGATGATATAGATAATACTCAAACTCAAAGCGTTTATTTCAATTGAACCATTAACAGGCACTTTTGAATTGTCAAGAAGTCGGTCAGTCGGAAAATATGAAGCTAGTTGCCCATTCCAAAGCGTAGTAAGCGTAGTAGGTGCCTATGGAGAAGAACGGACAAGAAACTCCATGGACGGTGGAGCAGACACCCTAGTGTGGAGACCGCGTATCGACAAACGTAGCGTGTGACGCCCGCAGCTAGATGGACCGACGGCTTTAAAAAGGTGGTAGCGACGGACTGGATGCGGAAGGCATCGGACTATGAGAGTGAGGGAAGAGGGAGTGCACCTGTGTCTACGCGCATACTTGTGCACTATAATATTATGTCCCGCGCCGAAGGCTAGTCTCCGTTGAGATTGGCCGCCGTGGCCGAAATACGGTCTGGAGGACTTTATTTTATGCGGAAGGTGGAAGACAGGGCGATGTAGCGCAACTTGGGAGAAGCCTATGTCCAGCAGTGGACTACGATAGACTCAGTTGATTGATGGATTGAATAGAGAGCAGTTTGTTGTCAATAGGTAGGTAAAGTCCAAGAAATGAAACAAATAGACTACAGGTACCACTTAAATTGTTCGTATATTCATATTACAACTTTCATTCTTTTTCAACACACTTGCCGTAAAGTGGCTCTTATTGAACCGCTTTTAGGTCCATAATGCAGTGTATTAAAAACGCGTGCTTTTTACTTTATTTTATTCCACTAGTGCGATAACGCCACACATAACTATTTACTAGTCGGAGATGCGCGCTTTTTTATTGTCGTCAAAGAGACTTCATGCCAATAGAAATCCGCGGACCATATTTAACTTTTTTTTTAAATAGTCTGTATTGTCCTTGATCCCAAAATGGACTGATATTTATTTACCTTAAGGTGAATGAACACGGACAATTTAAGGTGAATGCGCAGTGGTAGACCGCGAAATTCAAATTTTCTTACGTTTTTCGCAATTTTTAGGTCAGTGTCAGGTTGTACCTATCTTGATCAAAATATTATTTGCGACTGTGGAGGGGAAGTGCCTTAAATAAGACCATTACCTACCAAAGTCCAGTTATTTTCTTAGACGAGAACATATTCCCTCAAGAGACCTCCCAATATCTTCATGAAACAACACTTCTAAGCTATCATAACAACACGAACAACTTATTCTCCTATCAAAAATTATTGATGTAACTTAGAAGACAGAGGACAAACATCGAAGCACTATAAGCGAGCTAAGTTCAATCGTTAGCACAACTTAGCGCAACTTAAACAAAAGGATGCGCAAACTTGAGTAGTTAAAAGTTCTTTTTTTTGCGCAAGAAAACGGATAGTTTGGAGTTAGCAGTACTTTGTGTTAGGTTGTAGTTGTTGTGTTCGATATTTATCGGATTAAAAGGTTATAGTTCTTTTTTATAGGGGCCCGTGGCTAATAACAGCCTCACTGTGGATGGGTGGCATACCGTGACCCTCCGTGCCTCGGAAAGCACTTTAAGCCGTTGGTCCCGGCTGACATTCGTGGATCTTTCAGTTGTTACGGGTAGTCAGAAGCCCGAAAATCTGAAAACCAGTCTTACCAAGGGGTATCGCATTACCCAGTAAATGGGTTGTGGAGGTCAGATAGGCAGTCGCTCCATGTAAAATACTGGTATTCAGCTGCATCCGGTAAGATTGGAAGCCGACCCCAACATAGTTGGGAAAAGGCTAGGCAGATGATGAGTTCTTTTCTAGTGCCTCGTTAGTCTAATGTCGTAACCGCAACTGCTGATCACGGGGTCCGGGGTTCGATTCCCAATTGCGGTTTTCTCGAAAACTGCGGGGTAATTGCGTAACACACTAACAGTAGCAATGAGTTTCATTTTGACAGTTCAACAACATTATTTACGTTGTTGAGCAGATTAATTTTTCAGGTACCTAGGTATATGAAGCAATGGACTAACAATTTTTTTTTTCTGATTGTTATTGAAATTTTGTTACGGAATTAGTGTGCTGAATTTATTTATTGTTCTGTAAAAAAACATTGCTTTTTGGTCAATAACCGGAATTTCCTCTTATGTCCTGTGTAGGTAATAGCGGTAAGCCTGTTGCGCCTCTAACCGGCCACAAATCCAGATTTCGAGCCGGTACTAAGAAAATCCTAATTATTATACACTGACCCACATGGGAATCGAACCGAATATCCCTGGCCCAAAACTCAGCAGTCAAACTCAAAGAATTTACCAACTTTTCCTATCAGAAAAAACGTCAGGACGACCCGCTGTCACGTAAAATATTTTCGTCTGTTCTGGAGACAATAATTTAAAAAAATTGACAATACAAAGGCGTGAAAATCGACGGTGAATATTAAAGACACTTACGTTTTGCAGACGACATTAAAGGACGGATTTTATCAGGAGCAACACTAAGATAATTGACATAGAAGAGAGAATGAGAAGTCTGAAATAGAAATAGGCAGGTACAGACACCAGCGCATCAAGCTACCCGAAACTGTCAAATTTTCCCAATCAACTTTGAACCTTATACTTTTGCGATAAAGTTGAAAATTTATTAAAGAAATTTGACAGATTGTAGTAGGTTGATGTGCTGGCGTCTGTAAATCTGCACAATGGAAAACGAAAGATGGACCAAGAAAATCATAAAACGGGTACCTAGAGATGGAAAAAGAAAACGAGGAAGGCCGCGGAAGCGCTGGAAAGATTATATTTAAGGCGAAAGCGCCAGGGTAGCCCGCGAAATTCAATTTTTTTTAGGTTTTTTGCAATTTTCTGGTCAGTATTAAGTTGTACGTTGATTAAAATATGATTCGCGGTCGTAACAAATATGTATTTACAGAATTATAATCATTAAAGTCATCATCACAACTTTCTAAGGCCATGTAATCCCCAAATGTCAAGATTTCATGAAATAGTCATTCTTGGGGATTACATGGTCTCAGACAGTTGTGTTGGTGATTTTAATGATTATAATTCTGTAAATACATATTTGTTACGGCCGCGAATCATATTTAAATCAACGTACAACTTAATACTGACCAGCAAAATGCAAAAAACGTAAGAAAATTTGAATTTCGCGGGTCACCTTAGAGCTTCCCCCTTAAGGAAACATGTGCACCAGACTGGAAGAGATAGGGAAATATGGAGAAAGTTGGGGGAGGCCTACGCCGCAGAGGCGACTTCCATAAATAAATAATTTCAAGTGCATGATAAACATTAATAATACTATTTTGATCCTTATATTTAAATTATATTTAGACTTTACTGAATGTATGTAAAATCAGAAAAATTCATTGTTAGGATACAAATCACAATAGTTTACAAAAAAAATATTAATACCTAATTATCTTACAATTTAACTCTAAAATATACATATTATATAGTATATACAAGTATATAAAAAAAGAAGGGAAAAGAAAAAGAGAGGAGCTCATTATATTAATTATATTTTGCTTAGAATTATACAATTATAAATATGAATTTAGCTCAAGCAATAAACAATAATATTAATGATAATGAAATGTGTTATAAGTAATAACCAATGTGATATGATAAAATAATCAGATACTATGCTTAAATTGAAAGAAAGAAGAAATAATTAATTCAAGTTACAAAGACTCATAGACAATATATAAAATTCAATACAATACATCACACATACTTACATCAAAAAAATAAAATAAAATTACATTGTTAATGTAATTTTATCTAATATATATAATAATACAAAACAAAAACAAAAAAAAACATAGAATAAATTTATGATAGAACTAGCTGCTGCCCGCGACGTCGTCTGCGTGAAGGCTCTACAGCACCAAAAATACCTAAGATGCCAGTGTCGCTATAGCATTATAAAGTAAACAACTTTTAAAATAGCATTAAAATATAAGTTTTTTTTGCAAGCGAAGCAAGTGAAGAGAGTTATATGGGAATCCTGCTGAGTTCAGTCATAAGAGGTGACTGAAGGAAATAGAGAAAATAATGCAGGAATACATTCCAGGACACAAAAGAGTAAAAATACGTTCAAAGGTATCATATATACCTTACAACACTTCCCTATAAACTACGTTGGTAGTTATGCTGCCAGGAGCCAAAATGTGTGATGACGCGGGAGCAAGCGACGACGTACAGTTGCCCGTGTGAGAAGCAACTCGTCCTGACGTCGACACCCACTGCCCTCAGTGTCTGCCCCTGCGACTTATTGATGGTCATCGCGAAGCAAACACTCACGGGGAGCTGTACGCGCTTGAACTGGAACGGGAAGTTATGAGGTATGAGGGGAATGCGTGGTATAAATACTGCCTCGCCGACGCCATAAACCGTAAGAATTTCCGCCTCAATGGTGTGTCTGTGGAGCGAGATGACTTTAAGGCGGGTCCCGTTACACAACTTCGGAGGAGATAGGTTCCGAAGAAGCATAACCGGGACACCGCTTCAGCTTGATGGTATGCGCTGGAAGTCCACTTGCTGACAGGGAGTTCAGAAATTCCACGGGATAATGTGTGGCGTCATCTTGCTTGACAACAGTGTTTATCGAGGTGTAGACCACTTCATTCCCCTCAATTTCCGAGAGAATGCATTCGTTAAATTGCTGCAGCCTGATCATTTTTGGGCGTCAAAATGGCCCGCTCACACACCCAAGAATTCTGCTGGTGCGGTATACGACTGAATGTCCCCGTACACACAGCGAATGAGTTCTTCTAAGCTGGAAACCACTCTACCGAGAGACTCTGGAAGCACCACCTGTCTACCTCTCTCTTCTGGTAGAGTGCCTTCGCCAAGACTTAGAAGGACATCGGAGAATTCTTGAGCGCGTGCATTGCCGCCGAGCCGATCTCTCATATTAATGGTCAAGCGCAGCGTACGAACTCGTGACCACAACGAAGATCGTTTCAACGAAGATCGTTTCAACGAAGCATTCACCTCGTCAGCCCTCGATCCTCGGCCATCGTACACTCATCCCATACGATCAGAGAGCAATCCTTGAGCACGTGTCCCTTATCGCTGTTACGTGACACACCACAAACAGGTGTTTCGGCGCTCTCTAAATCGATGGGAATTTTAAACATGGCATGTGCTGTCTTGCAGTCCCGGAAGCAGTGTGGCAGCGATTCCCGACGACGCTACAGCAATAGCAATTTTGCCTTGCCTCCTGACCTCTGCAAGTATGCCAGTGGTAACAAATGTTTTTCCTGTTCCACCCAGGAGCATCCAAGAAAAACATTTTACCCTGGTTTTGCCAAACGCTTTCAAGGACGGTGTCATAAATTTGTTTTTGCTCTGAAGAGAACAAAGCGACATGGTCATTTCGTATGGTGGTCATTTCGCCGTCTCCGACTTCGTCTCCAGTAGCACGCCTCAAAGCTCGTAGAAAATCTTCAGACAGATGATGGCGATACTTCTCCCACAAAGCTACCGGGTTCGCGACTCCACAAAACACCAAGATGACGGCAAACAGATGACGCATGCGGCTGGGACTGTCACTGACGCTCGCCTCCGCGAGGGTGTCAGCCCAATTTTGGTCACCGTCGAGAAGGTGACGTGCTACGCAGGCTGCGCGGTAAGTGGGAAACTCCACGCCATCAAATGTCCTCAGAAAGGCGAAAGACTTTGCCTCGGACAGTGTGAAGTAACAACCGCAGAAAATCGCATTCGCCGTTATTCGGATGCACGGTATAATTTAAGTTTATAATTAGGTACCTATACGACATGAAAATATATTAATTACCAAGCAATAATCACACAGATAAATACCGAACAAAAGTATTAACAGTCAATGTTTATTTTGTACTAACAACATGAAATTGATGAAGAAATGATCATCATCAATGAACATAACTTTTTTGTAATACTTAACACCGCATTTTTTTTAAATTGTCTTCCTCAACTCTGCTCAAGATTTTGAGGGTTTTGTTGGAACTTGAATTTGTCAAAACGAACTATACGATACAACTTTTATGAAGAAAATGCACATTACCATCTATGAATTTTAAGAATAACTAACTACTAACCTCACCAACATGATCAAATTTAAATTATTAATTTCCAAAAAGTGTTGACATGTAACTTGATTTGATTTTTATGAAATCTCATAGATGGCGCTGCTTCAAAATTGTCTTATACTACTAACATTCATTAAACTATGTTTCTCTGCCCAAGTTACTTAAATGGCGTAAAAGTTTTTATAGTGTAAAGCTAGATAATAGCATGACTTACTCAAAAACAACATTTAAATATGCGTCGTTAGATTACACGCTGTCACAGAATGCGTAAGAAAAATAAAGATTCACAGCTCCTTCTCGTAGGTGATAGCGTGATAATATGTAGCCTATATGTTGACCCGACCTCTTAGTAATATTCATGCGAAATTTGAAGTAAATCCATGCAGTACTTTTTGAGTTTAGCCCGGACATATATACAGACAAACAGACAAAAATTCTAAAAACTATATTTTTGGCTTCGATATCGATTGTAGATCACGCCCCAAGTATTTTTTTTTATATATTCTATGTACAGTTTTGCCTTTCCTACGATTTTATTATATACGATTTTATTATATATGTTTATATTATTTATTTAAACATTATCATTATTTTTTTTTTTAAATAACACAGACATAAGGATCAGAATTATTTCGTCATAAAGGCAAGCCTTTACGACGTGATTAAACACATAATAATGTTTTAAAGATCACAATATGATTTCGTTAGTACTATATCGCGCCAATAGATGTCGTTACGTGTTTCCACTTATTGCAATAAAAATTGTTATAGAATGCTTTAAATTGATTATATCTTTTGATAGACTGAAGCGATTGCGATGAAACAACGACTAATCACTGCTCGGTGTTCTACACTATATTTGAGTATAAATATGAGCCATATTGGTTTGGTACTTTTTACGTTGAGCCTGTTCAAAATCTGTCACATCCAAACAGACAAACAGACAAAAATTCCAAAAATTGAAGAAATGGCATCTGTTGGTTATCCTATAACAGCCCAACTATTTTTTTTATTTTTATTTTCAATGTACAGAAACGCCTCGTCTACAGATTTATTATATGTATAGATAAAGGATTTTTTATATTTTTTTTTACAATATTTTCTCAACTCATACTTCAAATACTTGACAACACTAACAGCGGGCATTGACCTCCCAAAAAAAACATCAATTACCTAAAAAAACACGGATTTACATGCCACTACATTTTATTCAAACGATATCAACAGTGCATATCCCCCTTCGGATCACAAGATAGGGTGAATGCTCCAACAGCTAGCGACCGAACGCCCGCGTGCCTGCTCGCCGCTCACCGTGACGTAATCACGTTCTTTCTAAGCGATTGCTCTCACTTCACGCGCGACTTACGCACGATCAATTTATTTTCAATTTTTTCACGCACATTGTAAAAGAATAGCAGTAATGCAAGACCGTTTAAAAGTGTTTAGGATTTTAAAAATGCCATTTGGTTTAGTAAGTATTTATATTTTACAGAATCTATTCCTGTAACTTATATTTATGTAACTTGAAAAAAGTTTAATTAAATTATTTCTTACTGAAAAAACATTATAAATGTACTGTTTATAATTAAGTACCTATACAAAACAAGAAAGAGTAGTGTATAGTAAAGTACAGGGGTAAAACTTATTTTTAAATAAATCTTTTACAAATAAATTACAAATCATTTTAGAGACACGTATACTTAGACTACCTTCAGCACAAAAGCCATCAATATTGTCACACTGAACTATGTATTACCTCTGTGTCATCCGCATAATGACACAGCACTAACACAAAACATTTCCCAAACATTTTATACGACAATTGTCTCAGACAATACTACTGTATTCCAGCTGCGCTGTGTTCACACCACGTAACGGCTCCAAATTGGATGTCTGGCCGATTTACGCGTGACATGGGATTGAGATTGCCAACTTTTAATTCGAAGGGTTTCCGAGACGAACCACTGAAATGTTTTGAAGTAAGTTAACTTGATTCTGTCTTTGGATTCGAGATGTAATCCTAACTAAAATTATAAAAGCGAAAGTGAGTTTGTTTGTTGGTTTCGCTTTCACGCTAAAACGGCTAAACGGATTTGGATGAAATTTGGCACACAGAAAGACCATGACTTGGTAAGGACATAGGCTACTTTTTATCCTGGATCCTAAACGAAGTCGCGGGCAAAAACTAGTTCAACATATTTTATTCCTGATGTAGAGACAAAAATTCAAAATAGTATGCTGAGCATACTATTATTGATAAATGAAAGGCGACTAAGAAAAGTCGCAAGGCAGATAGATGTGCGTCGAAACGCCGGGATGAACCGCCCTAGAAGGACATTTAAATTATAGTGGTCTTATTGGTAATGTCATTACTTAATATCGCATTATGTTGAAATAGAAGGTTTTTTGGCATTTGGAATGTTCATTTTGTTATGTAGTTTTAAATGCTCCCTTTTTTGACGTTTTTTTGAAGTGAAAACTTCTTTAGGCGCGTTGGGCATTTTTTGAGATGGGAAAAAACCATCGAACTCGCGCCACTGTTACCGTAAGCGACACCGTGCGTGTTTTGTTTATAAGACGATTAAAAAAATACCCGCTTCGGTTGTGTTCGGCTGTCCTCGGGATATACTCGGTTTTAATGTATATCCGATATGTCAGTCAGTGATGGCAAAGTATTCTGTTTGTGTTTTGTTTTCATTTCTGTCAGCACTCCCGGAGTGCCACTGTTTTTTTTGTCAGTGCTTGTCCCAAAACAATGGGTTTCTTTGTTTCTTTCAGAAAGGTATGACCAGTATGAACGTCTACGAAGCAAAAGGAGGATGTAAGATGATCCTTACATAATCTCTTTGCAGATGGCGTTCTGTTGTTTCTTCCTAGCCCTATAGGAAGAAGGCGTGAATTTATTTGACGTAAGCGTTAAATGCTCTTCTTCAACAGCTGATTTCACTGCGGGATAACAATTTCTCTCAACTTTCAAGTCAGCAAAGTTGAATCCTACTTAAGGGGACTACATGACCTTAAGCGCGAGCGCGGTCACTTTCGGACTGCATAGAAAAGAAAGAGAATCGCGATGACACAACGCTGGTAATTTATTTGCAAAATGTGAAATAATTATCTATTTACACAAAATATATTGTTTGGACTAAAAAGTTAAAACACTAGTGCTTTAATATGTTGCTTGTAGAATAATCTGACAAAAAATCATAATGATTTAGTATGGTTTTTATTGTAAAAAAAAAGTATTTAGAGGTATCTTCATGATTTTTTTCTATCGTATTCAATTGGTTGTATTATGTTTTCAACAAACTATCTAACTAGCATATATCCTGAAGAATATCATATATTTTTCTGATTTTGTCTACTGTAGGCGATGATATACTTTTAGGCATTATAAAACTTGCGTTTTTTGCCTTTAGGTTCTGTAGTCCCCTTAAAATGAGCAAATACTGTCGGATTTAAGGAGCACCCTCGCGTTCATTCCCAGAAAAACAAATCGAAAACGTTAAAAGCCATCACTTTGTATATTTCTCTCGTTCCCCTGAAATTAATTAAGTAAAATAAAGAAAAAAAACAATTAGACATTATACCTTTTTACTCGACTTCCTGTTAGCATCACAAAAGAAAATAAGACAAAAGAAAATAAATTAAATTGTAATTTCAACGTTTCGGAAAAAATAAAATTGTTTCCAACAAACGCCTAACGAGTTTATTCAATAAAAAGTGGCCGTCTATCACACCGTAGCGTAATCTTACATTTTAATTTTGTGGCAGATTCCATTTTAGACAAACCATTTAACGTTAGTCGATATACCTTCTGTTGTATGGAATGTATAAATATGTAAAGTTGTTTTTTAGTATGATCATCAAAGTTAATCGACGACTGACCAATTGACACATTGATAGCAGTATGTAGGTGCTCTTGTATCTTCTCTGGTAGTTGAAAATAGTCTTCATAGACCCAGTGCAGGCAAAACTTGTAATTTTTCCGTAATCTTGATGATCGTTCTCGGAAACGAATTTCAGTGTTACGGCGATTGGCACACTGCACCGTATTACGCAGCGGGACGCAGATAACGCGCCCCCGCACGTGATTTTTTACATACAAATTCAATAAAAACGCGCTTCTGTGTGGGCAATTTGGCTCCGTTTCTCGCACCCCGCTGCGTAATGCGATGCTGTGTGCCAATCGCCTAAAATGAGATTGCACGCGTTCAAAACGGTGTGACAGTCGGATCCAAAACTTGATTAAATAAAATTATTTATACAAGAAATAATACGTAGAGGCATTTCTTTTATAATAATATTGTCTGTGAGTGACACCGTTTTTACCCCAGAGAGAAAAGTTTACTTAATCAACTTCAATTTGTATCACAATGCTTTTCTTTCAGTATAAAATAGGTATTGGTTTATCGAAAATTTGCTCGACATTTATTATTCTAGTCTTGTGGCTAAGAACAACCTGTCGTTCCTGGGTTCGATCCCCAGCTTGGGTTTTCTCGGAAGCTGCGGGGTAATTGCGTAACACACTAATTGCAGCAATGGGTTAACTACGTATGAAAGGGGTGGGTTACGTAAGTTGTAACCAATATTTTGTTATAATTTTATGATTTAAAAGAGTGTCCATGGAGTTTCTGGCCCATTCTTCTCCATAGGCACCTAGCTTCATCTTTCTCACTGACCGACCGGCCCCTTGAAATTTAAAATTGCCTATTATTTGGTTTATTTGATATAAATGGTTTGAGTTGAGTTTGAGTTTTATGTTTTTGTGTCACTTTTTAGTTTGTAATGTAATCTTAAATAAATAAATTGGTTTCATTTTGACAGTCTAACATTATTAATTGCTTTAATTACGTTCTTACGGGGTCGAAACGCTCGGGTCAAGGGGCCCGAGTGCGCGTCTCCTTTTTATAGAAATTTCTCGCCGGCTGATCGACACTTCACGTGACCAGAAGGCTGAGTCGTTCTTTGGCCAAAGAATTAGCATTGCCATTCAACGTGGCAATGCTGGCAGTCTTCTGGACACGTTTCCGGATGATAGCGATGCGGAAGAGTACTTCGACGCCTAAATATAATTTTTTTTTTTTGTATTTATTTATATAGTTAGTTAATTAGTCTTTTAAGTACCTAGTGTAAATAGTTAGTTAATAGATTATGAAAATATAAATATGTATTTTCCCACTTTCATATTCCTACCTGAATAAATGTAATACATGTATACACCTCTACCTTACCTCTTCAGGAATGCAGCCATGATGTTCATATAAAGTTGTAGCGGTATCTACGCCACATGAGAACAACACGTCATACTGACGTCACGGAGAATCCTGCATCTCGCAAGCAGAGTTTACCGCGCAACTAGCATAGATACAACGGCCTGACATGAATCATTGGGCAGTTGCCCGACAGACACAAGACCCTCTGGCCTGGTCGGAGGATCCTCCCTTTCTATAGAGTATGAATGAACTTTACACCCTGTTCTTCATCACACTAATATTATAAAGGCGAAAGTTTGTGAGTGTGTGTGTGTGTGTGTGTGAGAGAAATTTGGTTTGGAGGTAGCTGACATCCTGGATTAACATATACGCTACTTTTTATCCCGATATTCCCACGGGATCGACATTTACGCGGGTAAAACCGCGGGGCGCAGCTAGTACCTCTATAAAGTAAACAGAACATTCCAAATCGTCCCGTCATTCGTCATGCACCTCCAATTTTATTGTCATCGACATCTCTTTGAGGGCGCACGTCGAAAATCAACGCGGCACGTCACCATGATTTCCTTTTTTCTCTGTTACCCACAAAATTTGCTTGCGAACACGCCACGAGCCGTTTGTCTTACTCCGAGGAACCGTAAATCCGTGACTGAAATAACTTCGCGACAGTTTTCTTGGGGAAAATACCTTATTGAGTTCCGAAATGCCGTTGAGAATATGAACTGTCATACGCAGTGGTTCTACGGTAGGTAGAATACTGTTCCACTGTTCCAGGGATTTCGCCTCAGTTTATCTTTATTGGGGGATTTGAGATATTAGAATATTCAAATTATTAACGGCTTTGCTTCGTTTTGAGCTCGAGAGATTAATATTTCAAAGATATAAGAGGATAATGTAGTTACGGTTTAAATTTTCCCTTAGAGAAAAGAGTAAGGGGAAGATACACTAATCTTTCTATTTCATAACACTAGAGGGAAGATTAGTGTCGCAAGTTTAAACTCAATCGCTTTTGCTATAAGTGCGATATTCCGTGGCAGCTTTTATGATGTGGAAAACCCACTAAAAAGGGATTTCCCCTAAACCCGCTAGAACATAAAAAGGGCTGTTATTCAACTGGAGGGAACAAAATCGTGTGACGTGATCTACTTAATGCTAATCCAGTCGTAAATAAAATTGTTTTTTTTCTCTTTTTATTTTTGCAGTTATGAACTACTTAGAAATAATGATAACTCTCAACCCGCATTAGCCCCGCGTGGTGGATTACGGCCCACTCCCTCTTAGAGAGGAGGCCTGTGTCCCAGCAGTGGGAACATTATAGGATAATCTATATAAGAAAGGGTTTTTTGAAATTCTACCCCTAAGAGGGTGAATGGGTGAAATTTCAGGCGAACGAAGTCGCGGGCAAAAGCTAGTCTATATATGTACAACTAGCAGCGCCCCGCGGTTTCACCCGCATAAGTGTCGATCCCGTGGGAATATCGGGATAAATCCTATGTCCTTCCCCGGGATGCAATCTATCTCTCTGCCAAATTTTATCGAAATCCGTTCAGTGGTTTAGGCGTGAAAAGGTAACATAGAGACAGACAGACAAACAGAGTTACTTTCGAATTTATAATAGTAGTATGAAATTCCACCCCCAAGCCCCAATCACCCAACGAACTTTCACGCGGACGAAGTCGCGAGCAGAAGCTAGTGAATGATAACTGCGGCTCCTTCACTGTTTTTAACCGACTTCAAAAAGGAGGAGGTTCTCAATTCGTCGGAACCTTTTTTTTTTTTTTTTTTTTTTTTTATGTATGTTCCCCGATTACTCGGAGACGGCTAGACCGATTTCAAAAATTATTTTTTTGTTTGAAAGGGTATACTTTCCAGGTGGTCCCATTGTCATCAGGTCAGGATCTGATGATGGGATCCTGGAGAAATCGAAGGAACTCTTCAAGTATTATAGGCACACCTATAGCGATTTGGGTATTTTTTATAGTAACTCGTGCATTTGCTCTCGGAAAGCATCATTTGGTGAAGTGGAACCGATGATGAAGACCACAGATGGCCACCGGAACTACTCAATAATAAATATTTCCCGGTTTGCGATTCGATTACCTACTTACTTTAATATGGTTGCTAAGCAAGTTATGCTCGTCACAATGCGAATGGTGAAATGGAGCTGATGGTGGAATACCAGGAGAACTCTTCAATAATTAACGTCCCTGCATCGGGAAAAGCAATATTTTGTAAAAGGCGATGAGCAAGTTGGCATTAGGCTATTGTAACTTAGATACATTATAAACAGACACACTAAAAAGCGAGAAATAAAAACTTTTTAACAAAAAAAAAACCGACTTCCAAAAAAACACTACAAAGTGAAAAATAACTTTTATTTCGGAAGTCGGTGGCAAAAAACTAAAATACAGATCCAAAGACACCGACTTCCGAAATAAAAGTTATTTTTCACTTTGTAGTGTTTTTTTGGAAGTCGGTTTTTTTTTTTTGTTAAAAAGTTTTACACTAAACGAGCATTTTCTTTAAACGAAGTTTAATACCTACCTATTATAACAAAGCTTTTTAAAATTATCTTTTCACATTTTGCAACTAACACATAATAACTTACATACCACAGAACAATAAGGGCAATGAATCTGCGTCCACAATTCTAAAATTTAAAAAATAACTAAAAAAGAATTCAATTGTGATTCTCGGCATGCGATGCTGGGGCGCGAGGATGTTCCTTTGCACGTCGTAAAAATGTCCCTCCCCACCCCTCCTTTACCCTCTGGACACAGAATAGGTACGCACAGAAGGACAGCCCCATACAATGAACGAAAACGGACGCACACATACACATGACTCACGTACACTCGTACCATAAGGGCTATTTTTATCTGCTCCTTGCACGATAGAATCTGCTTTAGCGACTCAGCATTTTAGATTGCATCATAATGTCAATATTGCAATATTACATTCAGCCATCTTCTTTATAATTATGTCAGACCGAATTAAAAGTAGACTCTGACAATATTTATAAAATGGCCAGGCATTAAGAAAGTTTAACGTTGATAATTGTCAACTCGACATTGGACAAATATTGTGCCGTAGCTTTAAAAGGTATAATCACAGTCTATACATCATACAGTCGTTCGACGAAGCCGTCTAGACAGGGCAATCGTGCGGGGTGTGAGGGGCGAGACGCGGGAGGTGCGAGCCCGAACTGCATACTGCCACCATGTTAGTAGTTCGGGACATAACTTTCAGGGTTGATGATTTCGACTTTTCGGTATTGATTTTATTATTGGGATACTATTTTCAAAAATGTAATGGTACACATTTTATTTCATTTTTAATTTATTATGACAAATACAGAGATACGACATGTAACATTTGAGTGCTTGCTTATTTGTTAAGTTTTTTTCTTCTAATTATTTTACTTATTATTTTTCTTTTCAGTTTATTTTTTTTTACTTGACATTTCCATGGCTTTCGAGGACGCTAAAGCCGATAGTGCAGTCAAAACGAAAATCCAAAATGGCGGCTGCAAAAATTTTCAAATTTTTCATCATGGGTGTCGTTTCCAAGGATTTTGAGGGTGCTGACAACGAATATGAGGTCATAATCAAAATTCAAGATAGCGGCTGCGAAAATTTAAAAAAATTTCATCATGGGTGTCGTTTCCAAGGATTTCGAGGGTGCTGACATCGAATATGAGGTCATAATCAAAATTCAAGATGGCGGCTGCGAAAATTTTCAAATTTCGTCATGGGTGTCGTTTCCAAAGATTTCGAGGGTGCTGACAGCGAATATGAGGTCAAAATTTAGTTAAGTTTCTCTTTAAGTGAACTGTAATTTGTTCTTTGAGAAATAAAATGTCTTTAAACCGAAAATCAAAATTCAAGATGGCGGCTGCGAAACAATGTAATTTTTCATCATAGATGTCGTTTGGCATGTTGTTTGAAAATGGGACTGCGACACTATTTGATGTAGAAAAACGTATGTTAAGTAGAATAATTTGATGGCACGGTTGGCGTAGTGGTTAAGCGATTGACTGCTGCGCTGCGTGTCGCGGGTTCGATTCCCGCACGGAACAAATATTTGTATGACCTACAAGTAGTTGTACAGGAGAAATTCCTAGTGTGGGGCAACGTTTTATAAAAAAAGAAAAAAAAAGAAAAAAAAAAAGAATTCTGAAAAATGGTCAAACTCAGCGGTCGTAGGTACCAGTCATCACTCCAGTTTCCTCATTCCCTTTCAATATAGTGTACATCATTCTACTTGTCAAGCCCTTGCATTTGATACTTACCTATATTGAAGGAGTTGTGAAAAAAAAATGTAATTCGCCATTTTGTGGTGGCGGCCATCTTGGATTTGAAATTTATCTTAGTGTATAGTATTCCACTAGTCAAGCCCTTTCATTTGATACCCATATTGAGGGAGTTGTGAAAAATTATGTAATCCGCCATTTTGTGGTGGGGGCCATCTTGAACCGATTTTCATCAAACATAGCTAAGAACACTTCCGACTAATTCACCATCGGTTCAAAATCGGTTCATCCGTTCGGGAGCTACGGTGTCACAGACAGACACACAACGCACAGACACGTCAAACTTGTAACACCCCGTCGTTTTTGCGTGGGGGGTTAAAAAGACGATATTTTGATAATTGTTAATTATTGTTTATGATAATAGTAATGTTGATGACGATGTTGATCTCAAATAAATAAATTAATAAATTAATATTGTTTACTTGAGACAAGTGACAACCCTAGCTGTCGCGATAATGTCTAGACGTTGTCGGCATTAACCACGAGATCAAAGGCGTCGACCTACTGTATGGTTTTTATACTGTGGTATAATTTCTTTAATTTAAATTCATAATTATGTAAGAAATTATTCTAAAATATTCAAAAGAGTCTGCGCTGAGGCTAAATCTAAATTAATAAGTAACAAAATTAGTATGTCTAATAATAAAATAAAAGCTGTGTGGCAGGTAATTAACAAAGAAACTGGAAACACAAAACAGCGAGATCAGAATGAGTTGTCCCTAAAAATTGATAATGAAACCATTTCAGATAAGTTAAAAGTTGCTGAGACACTAGAAAATTTCTTTACCAACATCCCAATAGAGGTTACAAAGTCTCTCCCCTCATCACCTATATTAGCTGAAGCTCTTCTTAAAGAAAACTTTAATAAGGATATTCCAAGCTTTGAATTCCAGCCCATTTCTGTTGCCACAATTAAAAAAGCATTTAAAAGTCTTAACATAAAAAACACTGAAGACTTATGGGGGATTTCTGTTAAGGTTCTTGGAGATATTATTGACACAATTGCCCCTGCCCTAACAGGCATATTTAATCAATGTTTAGACAGCGGTACGTTTCCTGACTTAATGAAACATAGTAAAGTAGTACCAATTTTCAAATCGGGTAGTAAGTCTGATCCCTCTAATTATAGACCTATATCTGTGCTACCAGCTATGAGCAAAATCTATGAAAAAATCATGCTGGACCAGATGTTGTCACATTTTAATTCAAATGGGATTTTACATAGTCGCCAGTTTGGTTTCACGAAAGGTAGGTCGACGACGGACGCGGGAGTAAAACTCATCAGTCACATTTTGGAATCCTGGGAGAAGTCCCAGGATGCAATTGGCGTTTTCTGTGACCTCTCAAAAGCGTTTGACTGCGTTGATCATAATACACTGATCTGTAAATTATACCATTACGGAATTCGTGGACAAGCTGCTGATCTTGTTCTTTCCTATCTGTCAAAGCGGCAGCAAAAAGTAAACGTTAATGGGGCGACGTCATCGGGGTCTTTAGTTAAGATGGGCGTGCCTCAAGGCTCAATTCTTGGCCCTTTCCTATTTCTAGTTTATATTAATGACCTTCCTTACATGATGGCTAATTTGTCGGATATCATTTTATTCGCGGATGACACTTCCCTTATTTTTCAAATAGATAGAAAAGATACGGATGTCTTACATGTTAACGAGAGTCTGGCTGTTCTTTCGAAATGGTTTGCAGCTAATAATCTTTTACTTAATGCGAACAAAACTAAATGTCTTAAGTTCTCATTACCAAATGTACCTCAAGTGGGTCTGAATTTAGAACTTGATGGCAAAAAACTAGACGCTGTTACGGAAACTGTATTTCTAGGTATTACTTTAGATTCAAAATTACAATGGGGCGCACACATTAGAGCTCTCTCAGGTAGATTAAGTTCAGCTGCATATGCAGTAAGAAAAATAAGGCAGTTGACAGATATAGCTACAGCTAGGTTAGTATACTTTGCTTATTTCCACAGCATTATGTCTTATGGTGTTCTGCTGTGGGGATCGGCAGCTGACGTAGATTCAATTTTCATTTTACAAAAGAGGGCAATCCGCGCAATCTATCAAATGGGTCCTCGCGAGTCTCTTAGAAACAAATTCAAAGAAATTGATATACTAACTCTGCCTTCTCTTTATATTTTAGAAAGTATTTTGTATGTTCGCAAAAACTTAGGACTCTTCAAAATAAGAAGCGATTTCCACAATATAAATACACGTAGTAAAAATGAAATTGTGTTACCTAAATTTAGATTACCTAAAACTAGCAAGTCATTTCTTGTAAACGGCGTCCGTTTTTATAACAAGTTGCCAAAGTCGGTTACAGAACTTAGCGATGGAAAATTCAAAACCTTCATCAAACGTGTCCTTATCAAAAAAGCATATTATAAGATTAAAGACTATGTTGAAGACAAGGTAGTTTGGCAATAATTCCTTCTGCACATGTGGCTTCCCTGGCTACTCATTAACGGCTTAACTATTTAAATGTCTATTAACTGCTCTCAAATTACGATGTTAATTTTTTATTTACTTTACTTTATTTACTTTTTTGACATAATCTCTTTATTACTTGACATTATATACAGAAAATTCAAATTTCTTCCATCTCTTTATTAGTGGTTGTAATGGTAATCATATCACTAGGTTTTATTAGGTTTTTATTTTTTATTTATCCTTTTGATAGATTCTTGTTTTGTAAATGTGAGGACTTTGTAGGCCTTGTAGACTTTAGATCTGTAGACCATTTTTTATTTTATCAAGTACCTGATACTTGTTGACAGGCCTACGCTATCCTCCCATACCTACTGTAATTTGAAAATATTGTAAAAGCCAATTATTTTTAAAAAGAGTAACCGTGGAGTTTCTTGCCGGTTCTTCTCCATAGGAAACGACCAATTGGAACCGTGCACCTAGCTTCTGACGTTTCATAAGTGCCCATGTAGGCTTATGTGAAATAAAATATTTTGATTTTGATTTTGATTTTTGTATAATGTTGACAACTGACAAATATACCTATAAAGACTTGACGGTACGTACGACTGCAAGCGCACTCGCAACTCGACCGACAAAAACCGAGATCGCCGCACACGTCTATGTGTGCGTGCGTGTTCGCTCGTTGTATGAATTCGGCCTTCTGTACCTATCTATTCTATGCTCTGGGTACCATCGTCCTCCCCCTTTTGAGAGGAGACAAAAGAAATAGCGCGTGACGTGAATGGGCCCCGACACGGATTGATGTCCACGGTCTAAGCAGGTTTATAATAAAAAAAATTGGCGAGAAACGATAAATGACGTTCTTAGATTTTATGAAGGCTTTGTAAATAGGGTATACCCCGTAGAGTAGCTGTACTTTTTAAGCAGTTGGGTATAACCTTATTTTATGAAAAAGTGTTTTTATGCTGCAAAGTTATATTTATTTAGAATCCTATAAAATTTTATGAGCATACGAAAATAAAGTAGTTTTCACATTGTTTTACAGCTCATTTATTTATACAATGCTTTATATAATGCTTGAAACGTATTCTGTAACGCTTTTATTTATGTTTCCCTTAAAAGATAAAAAGTTGACAACATTATTATTAGTGGTGCAAAAAAGACCTGTTTTCTGACGATTTGCCCAAAATTTTCGGACCGTTTAGGAAAAGGCCACAAAATGATTTCTTTTCACTATGAAGCATGCAGGGTCAAATTAAATTAGCAGACGAAACTTCACAGACGCCATGTGTATCGATATCTAAATGACGATAAAACAAAAAAAAACCGGCCAAGTGCGAGTCGGACTCGCACACGAAGGGTTCCGTACCACAAGGCATAAAACGCCGAAAAAAACGTTTCGTTTGTACCTCTTTAAATTTTAACGTTATTTTGTTTTTATTATTTGTTGTTCTAGCGGCAACAGAAATTCAATCATCTGTGAAAATTTCAACTGTCTAGCTTATAACGGTTCATGAGATACAGCCTGGTGACAGACAAACAGACAGACGGACAGTGGAGTCTTAGTAACTGGAACGCAAGCAATACTCCCATAGACAAAATTACAAAAAATAAAATACTTAGGCGTGGAACGTGCTTACTGTCACAGTTTTTCAATAGCCAGATATGGCCGACCTCCGATTGATGAATTGCACACAATGCATAATTTCGGAGATTATCACGTCAGTGGATAGAGTCCCGTTTTTACCATTTGGGTACGGAACCCTAATAAAAAGGCTTTTCGGCACTCATAATTTCAAGTTACTATACTACCAGTGGCCGTTGACCTCATACTCAGCTGTAATTACTTGAAGATAAGAATTTAGAAAATCTTGATTTTTTTATCGTCATTAGATGAAGATACCCATCAGAGGGGCCCGTGGCTAAATAATAACAGCCGCACAGGTCGATCGATCAGGTTAAGCTACGCTTGCCGCTTTGTCTGTGGATGGGTGTCCTCTTTACTTACGGTGACCCCTACTTGCCTCGGAAAGTACATTAAGCCGTTGGTCCCGGCTGTCATTCGTGGATCTTTGACAATAGTTACGGGTAGTCAGAAGCCCGGAAGTCTGACAACCAGTCTTACCAAGAGGTACCGTATTACCCAGTAACTGGGTTGTGGAGGTCAGATAGGCAGTCGCTGCATGTAAAATACTGGTATTCAGCTGTATCCGGTTAGACTAGAAGCCGACCTCCACATAGTTGGGAAAAGGCTAAGCAGATGATGATGAGACAAAGATAACATTAAGTCTGTGAAGTTTCGCCAGTTAATTTAATTTCAACCTGTATATTTTCTCGCAAAAATGAAATACGAAAAAAAAATCAGCTGTTCCATACATTTTGTCGATTTAAGTGAACACAAATGTATGGAACAGCTGATTTTTTTTCGCGATTTCAATGTTGGTCCCATAGATGAGTACAATGACCCCTTTTCGGGTTTAGTATAAATAAAAACTAATGTTGTATATAAACATCCGAATTGAGAAGCTCCTCCTTTTTTGAAGTCGGTTAAAAACTGTCACTATTCTCCCAAATAATAGGCGCTACTGCTAGATATGTACTAGATTATTCCACATCCACCGGCCGTTTCTGGCTAATTATTTACGTTGCGTACGACAAGGATAAACAATATGTTCCGAGCGATAGCGATAGCCACCACTTTATATACTTGCCACAGACTATTAATTCAATTAAGACCCCGAGGCTATTGGTTGGCTGCATCGTAAAATTTATCTTTTTTCCACCACTTATTGGTTAAATGGATACTTTGAGGCGTTATTTAGAGTGAAAACATTAATTATTATATTGGAAAATGGAGGTTTAATATTGCTTTATTTAATTCTTATTTACAGTTTTGTACGATCGTGTATTGGGTGGCAAACAAACTGGTGAACCACCTGCCATCGCAAAGATAAAGGTGCCGCAACGCACCGCACCGCTAAGATAAAGGTACCGCTACACAGCAACCCACCGCTAAGATAACGGTACCACTACACAGCAACCCACCGCTAAGATAAAGGTACCGCTACACAGCAACCCACCGCTAAGATAACGGTACCACTACACAGCAACCCACCGCTAAGATAAAGGTACCGCTACACAGCAGGCCACCGCTAAGAGAACGGTACCACTACACAGCAACCCACCGCTAAGATAAAGGTACCGCTACACAGCAACCCACCTCTAAGATAACGGTACCGCTACACAGCAGGCCACCGCTAAGATAACGGTACCACTACACAGCAACCCACCGCTAAGATAAAGGTACCGCTACACAGCAACCCATCGCTAAGATAACGGTACCACTACATAGCAACCCACCGCTAAGATAAAGGTACCGCTACACAGCAACGCACCGCTAAGATAAAGGTACCGCTACACAGCAACCCGCCGCCTAAGATAAAGGTACCGCTACACAGCAACCCACCGCTAAGATAAAGGTACCGCTACACAGCAACACACTTTTTTCATTATGTGACAATTTCTACCAGTTTACGCCTACCGTAAAATAATTTGCATAATTGTCATCATGTACCCATGATTAATGTGTGTAAAGTGTATATTATATGCAGTAAAAACTACTTATCTGTCATAAGCTTTGAAAGGTGAACCACTAGCCTCATAAAGTGCCTAAGTTATAACGAATTAATGTAACTTAGGGTAAGTGCATTTTGTTTATTGTTCCATTGGTAAAATAAAGATATTTGAAATGACTCCCACCGCAAGTCGCATTTTAAATAACTTCGTTAAAATAAACACATGCCCATGACGCTGTCCCGGACGAGTTCCTTCACAAAGAAAACAAATACTACTAAAATCATTGTTAAATCACGCACATAATTTTGACGGCACGGTTGGCGCAGTGGTTAAGCGATTGACTGCTGCGCTGCGTGTCACGGGTTCGATTCCCGCACGGAACAAATATTGGTATCACCTACAAGTAGTTGTTCCGGGTCTGGCTGTTTGTGTATGTGAATTTAAATGTTTGTAAACGCACCCACAATACAGGAGAAATTCCTAGTGTGGGGCAACGTTTAAAAAAAAAATCATTAGGCTTCCGTACCTCAAACGGAAACAACAGAACCCTTATAAGATCACTTCGTTGTCCATCCGTCCGTCTGTCAGTCTGTCAAGACCCTTTTTGTCAGGAACGCGTAAGAGTTTCAAGTTGAAATTAATATCAACAAATACGTAGGTCTACGGTCCCTTGGAGCTCTAAAAAAATACGGCCATTTATGCAGGAGCTCTAAACGCGACATATTTTGATACTCACAAATAAATCACAACCTATGGTAATTCCCGTTGTCATATAATCATGAAATTTGACAAGCAGCAAATCCTCACGGCAAATGTAAAAATAAAAGTCCAACTACCGTATTTTTTTTTTGTTTTGTCACATTTTTTTTGGCAGTTGGAAAATTGACTATGCCGTACATCGATGTATGGGAGAACATGTTTTCAACTACAAAGTTAAGTTTGTTCTTGGAATATTCATCCCAACTACGGAACCCTTCATTTTGGGTGGTCCTACACGAATTGGGTTTTTTTTTCGTTTGAATCCCTTGGGAAGAAAATGTTACAGGTGTCTGCAATCATTCTTGCATGAGTTATGCATGAAAGAAAGAAAGAAAGAAAATACATTTATTTAGCACAGACTAAAAGACACACAATACACCAAATAGTTAGACAGTAATCGTACATAAATCAGTTAAAAACAAAAAAAGATATTAAAAAAAAAAAAAAAGTGCAAATTCCGATATATGAAATTAGCAGGAATGTGTGCCTCACGGCTGCGCCAAAAAGGCCCAGTTCAGCAAAAATGCCAGACAACTAGTGCCTGACGCTGGTTTTCAACTGGACCTGGTGTGTGAGGTGACGGATGTAAATCAGTTTTATATTCATCGTGATGTGTGTATGCATAATTAAATAAATAAATAAAAATAAATTTGTGACACATAAAAACAATAACGAATAGGTAGGTATATTATGTATAAAAAAAGTGTGATATTGAGTAATATTGCAAATATAGACAAGAAAAAATAAATAGGTAATGATAAATAAATAAGTAAGATGGCCGCATGATAGACCTTCTGCAAATAAAGAAATTCTACGAAACGAGCAAGAACAAAAAAACCTGTTTTTATTTAAACGACCATGCTCCAACACATTGTCATCATAATTTCCGTGCACTGTAATGTCATCGCACAATACGCTGCAAGCAGCCGAGCGCGGCGGACTATTTTCGGACAGTTTGAATTCTTGTGTGTGCTTTGAACTTGTATTTGCTGTTGATACCAAATACGAAGGATATAACGTCTTCAAATAAGTTAGCTAAAATATTTTTGGCGATAGTGGAAATCGAAGTGAAGAAAATATGCACAAATAAACGAAACATAGAAGAATGAAAGGTAAGCGCTAGTCGCTAATAGAAATATTTGATGTACTTACTTAATTAACAAACTAGTTAGTGAAAATGTGAAACAAAAAACCACCCACTTTTAATTTTCCGTCTCCCTTCTACAGCCTCATGGATGTCATATCCCAAACTGCACAGAGGTTCGCCCACTGCCAGCTCTTGGTCAAGGATGGGTGAAATGGCGCCATCCTGACATCGTACGTCTCATTCGCGTGCAAATAGGCCAGGAAACATTGGGTAAGTTGACAAGCAAACATGGTTCAGCGATGCATAAGTTGAAAGGTAGGTGATATAATGTTTATAACACTTGTTTGTTTTGCATTTTACAGGTCTCGCACCTGCGAATGGGACGCAGCAATGCCGCGGATGACGTAACCACAACCGCTGGGCTGAGGATACAGGGGACACCGGCCAGCTAAACAACCCGAGCGTGAGCATGAGCAAGAACAATTCCCAGCAATGGAACTGTTTATTATTATAACAAGTTATTTATTTATTTATTTGACTACCGTATCCACCATCCACTCTGGGCCCGCCTTGTGTATTACGGCCCACTCCCTCTCCCCTCTCCTAGAGAGAAGACCTGAGCATTGAGAACATTATTACTAGCTTCAGTCCGCGACTTCGTCCCTATAAAATTTCCTTTTTCCTTTCCCATTTTTTTAAATTCCTTTCTTGTTTTTTGTTCAGTTATTTTACATAACGGAGCTGTCTTGGAAAACAACTAGCGGGTACATATTACTATCTATTTTATATTATAACTAGCTGCGTCCCGTGGTTTTACCCGCGTAAATGTCGATCCCGTTGGAATATCGGGATAAAAAGTAGCCTATATGTTAATCCAGGGTGTCTGCTACCTCCATACCAAATTTCATCAAAATTGGCCCAGCCGTTTGAGCGTGAAGAAGTAACAAACATATAAACACACCCCCACTTACACACACACACTCACAAACTTTCGTGTTTATAATATTAGTGTGATACACGCCGCAATATTCCTGGATCGTAATTGTAGCGTGTAGCAGTATGTTTTTTTGGAAACAGTTAAATTAAAATAATAATAAGTATCATTATCAAGTTAAATTTCATTCAAAAACATCCATTGGTTTCTCACTTAACTTCAAATATATCCGACGACCCTGGTTACTTATCTCTTTTGGTGACTGTACCTTAAGTTACTGGAAAGAATAATAAAGATACAAGAGTAAAGATATACATACAACTTTGATTAAATAATACTTGCTCGTAACGGTGAAGAAAAACATCTTGAGGAAACCGGCATGTCCTAGAACCAAAAATTCGAAGATATCTACCAACCCGCACTGCACCCACACGTTATTGTTGTTTTCCTCGGGAACAGCACTTTTTTTCGCGATGAAAGGTATCCTATGTCCGTCTCTGTACACCTGACAATGTATAAGCAAAATTTCAGGATGATCGGTTCAGTGGTTTAGGCGTGAAAAGATAACAAACAAACTTACTTTCGCATTTATAATATTAGTTAGAATTACTATAATAGAGATTAGTAATTAAAAGATCTGTTTGTATCTTTATAAAATGGATAAAATATTACCTAAATTATGAACATTGTAGTGCAATTAACATAAACACATAATTCAATCGTATCAATAGAGTAAATCAACTAATTATTATTTCATGTTTGTCAACCAATAAGTAAGTAGAGTTACATTGTCATCGGTAGATTTAGTTAATCATCATTCAAATAATTTTATTCACCTACATTTTGCATGATAATATTTATTCAATCGAATTAATGTGGTAATGAGTTATCGATAATCTGTCAATTAAAATATGGCAATAATTATTCTACGGGGCGGGAAATTCCATACGGGTGAATATAGAAAGAATAAGCATTGATTACTGTAGTCGTTTAGACTGGAAGCCGACCCCAAAATAGTTCTGGAAAGGCTAGACAGATTGATTACCGCGAGTTCCCATTGTGTGTTCTATTTCAGACCATAGGTATAGACAGGCGACAGGTAACAATTCGCCAGTTTTGTCGTGAAAATGTGACAATTATGTCTATTTTGACCAACGACGATATAACTTGACCAATGTGTGCACTGTCAGTTAAGGGCCAAGGTTTCCTGATAATATAAGTTTTTTCTTAATTCTAAACAGCCACAGTAAGTACTTGAGAAGCTCAACACCCTCCCTAGCTATCACCCGCTACCCATATCTATTAAAATTTATCTCCCAGTTTCCCCGCACCTTAAAACCGATAACCAGTTTCAAAAGGCTAATATGTCGCTTGAAAGGTTACCAAACTAAAACTATCGATAATCCTGACGTCAATTCCCCGCTACACTAAACTGATCAGCGATCCAGGCAGCCTTATTAAAAGTTAATCAAAATTTCTAATTCCGACCGAGCTCAGCTCTAAACTTGGCTGGTTATAACCGGTGCGAACCGGATCTGTGTGTGTGTATTGTTCCCATGTTTGTTGTACTCACAAACACACACACTGTGTGTATTTACGCCGTAGTGATTGTATTGTGAATCCTTGTTTAAAGTATTGGAATGAAGTTAAAATCATACAGAAGAATATTTTGAAACTTTTATTGAGACTGGCAGAGAATGGAATGTCTGTTTGATTTTTAGATTTCTCAATAGATTCCAGTGTTCGTTCTATTAGAAAATATAGACAGTGGGTGCATTCTGTTTTTCATTTTATTGAACCATATGAAATATGAGAAAAGAAAACTAAACATAATTTGTGCTTTGTGAAAAATCACACTAATATTATAAAGGCGAAAGTTTGTGAGTGTGTGTGTGGGGGGGTGTGTGTGTGTGTTTATATTATTATGTTTGTTACTTCTTCACGCTCAAACGGCTGGACCAATTTTGATAAAATTTTGTATGGCGGTAGCCACGGAATAGATCCGTGGCGGTAGCTGATACACTGGATTAACATATAGACTTTTTATCCCGATATTCCCACGGGATCGACATTTACGCGGGTGAAACCACGGGGCGCAGCCAGTGTAATAATATATTTTAAAATGCCGTAAAAAGGAGTTATTCGAACCCTCCCCCCCCCTCCTCGATCCCCTGTTAGTTCTTCTTCTGTTTTTTTTTTTTTTTTGGTGGGAAATCATCAAATGACCCCTCCCGCTCTGGGCGGAGCGGAAGGGAGTGTCAGACTCCTACTGACTAAAACCCACCCGTGTTCCTTCACTTGCCTGTGCCAGGGGCCACGGTATCTCTTTACAATTCTACTTTTAAGATTTTATTTTCATTTCAAGGTTTTTCAAATACGTTCACAAAAAGCTCTTACAATTTTTATACTTACTTATTACCTATAACTATAACATTGAAATTCAAGTCAGCGCAGCTCTACGTGAGCGTCACGAGAATATGGCAGGGTCCATTCGACGTCACGACACGGAGCTGAACTATGAAGAGCTGTAGCTGCAATCATAATCACACTAATATTATAAAGGCGAAATTTTGTGAGTGTGTGTGTTTATATATTTGTTACTTCTTCACGCTCAAACGGCGGGACCGATTTTGATATAATTTTGTACGGAGGTAGCTGACATAACCTGAATTACCTCATAGGCTACTTTTTATCTCGATATTCCCACGGGATCGACATTTACGCGGGTGAAACCGCGGGGCACAGCTAGTCTATGAATAAAACTAGGTTCGATTCCAGTTCATCCTAGTTTTCAGACGTAATGCTATATTTTACGTGATAGTAGCGGTTCTAATACGGTTTAGTATCCTTTACTATCCCCGGCCAACGTTTTGGAATACGCCCAATAAAAATAAGGATTCCTAATAAAAATTCACTTAAACACAAAATTTAAAATTTTCACGTTACGATGTTGTTCGTCACTCTGCAGCAACGTTACATGTCCCAAAAACCCTATGTTTATTTTGAACTTTATTTTTTGTCTGTTAAAGTTGGTTTTAGTTTGTGTATGCAAAGGAATGTAGATCTAATAGTGTTGTGTTGTTAGAAATTGGAAGTCACTGTCGGCAAGTAATGGGCGATCGTGACGGGAATAGCATTTGAATTTCCTCGATAGATACACCTTATACACTGTGGTACTATAATGTGGGAGCGCAGAAAAATTTAACACGGTTCCCCCTTAATTTTCCTTTGTGGGAAAGAAAAACGTGATCGTAATACTTATAGTTTGCCTTGGGATCAGGATTCGCTATTTTTGTACATTTTTTATTTAATTCCGTAAGTTGATAACGCCTTTTTGGTTACCTAGTTCTTTTTGGTTAAGCCTCTTGGGGTTGCGTACCTGACAGTTCTTTTTATGAATATTTGATTTGTGTTTTGTTTTTATAGTTAATAAATAAAAGAAGTATTCAAGACGTATTCAGAGGGGCAATTGTGATTATTAATTATTATAATATAATAATAATAATAATATAATTTAATTGTCAGATATTACAATCCATTATTGTTAGTAAAGACATAAAATATATTATTAACCTCATTAATTTTTTATGTAAAATGTTAATTTAAATGTGATAATGTTTTATTATTGGTATTTTGAATTGTAAATGTATTGTAATGTAATGTGATTGCATGAGTGTATTATTTTATGAGTGAATGATACTCGAATAAAAAGGATTTTTTTTATTATTATTAATTCTCGTAATTTTAAAATTGTTCACAGTCTGGGAGCCTAAAAAGGCCACTTTGGCAGAATCATCAAAGGATAACATTATGAATCATAATATGGCGAAGACAGTCCGTGTTTTTCTTCATTTCGCTGCACTACGTAGGTATAATCAAAGAGATTGGGATTGGATTAGAATTGGATTGATTGATATTTTAGCACAGACAAAAAAAAACTGAATAATACTTCACCAATGGGATTTGCTACGATTAATGACGATGATTTATAATGTTATCCTTTTATGATTCTGCCAAAGTGGCCTTTTATGGCCCCCAGATCTCGGTGTCAATCTGTCAAAAATACCTCTAATTTCCTTACATTTTGACAAGTTTTTGACATTTGTTTGTCGCCAAGATGAGACTGCGACTAGATTTTGAACGTTTTAAATTACAAAAATTTACCTTCTGGCAGGTTTACTAAATAAGAATTGAAAACTGTAAAAAAAATTATTTGTCCAAATAATAAAAATGTAACCCTCTAAATATTTTCCAGCCTCTAAATATTTACCTGTAAAACCCTAGCGTAGGTACTCCGACATAATTGGAAACGTCAATCCAAATAAAAGTCTTAAAATAAAAATCTCAGTATAGTTTCGTATCGCAAAAAGCTGGGCATGATTAAATCGAGTTACGCTACCGAACTAAACGTCAGTAACTCAGTAGACCTTAAAATCCAATCAATATTCATCCTCAGAGAGTGCAATTTCAAAATTTCCCTCATCATGTCACGTAAATTGACAATTATTAAATTAAAAAACTGTATCTGAAATTCTGGCTAAACAGATTAAGAAAATACCTTACCATAAACAGATTAGAGTGATTAAATAACATAAAAATTACAGATTATAAATGTATAAATTTTACATGGAGGGACATAATAGGTGGTTTTATGGCTAAAAGCGATCTTTTATAGACAACCCTTGCAAGGGATAAGGGCGAATGTGGGATATTACTGCAGGTGTGGTGTACCATTTACATATACTATACAATACTCTTAGAGACCAGAAGCGGAATATATAGAAAAATAAATTACTAAATGACTTACAAAGTTACATTTCATACAAATAAGCAACAAGCACATAGGTAAATAACAAGTACCTATGTACATAATAATTACATATATAACACGACCTAATCAACAGTATAACGTGCCTAGAATACGCCCATTGTATCCGAAAAGCAAGCAGACGAAGGGCCCGTTGACAGCCCACCGTGGCTTTTTTTAAAAACTGTCACTCGGACTGTGAAGGTTGGAAGAAGAAGTATCTATAAGAATACTTATACTATGTGGAGAGGATAATACGGCAATAAATGAAAACACTAATGTATTTTGGAGTTATCAAATAAATCCTAACATCGAAACAAAAAAGTGATTTTTTCAATCAAAATAAATACCTAGTAGTGATAGGTCGACTATGAATTTTGCCAATCTTTAACTAGCTATAGTGACTAAACTATTGATATAATTGATTGAATTTTTGTATGCAGACTGGGAACGTCATTAGCTAAACTAAGTTTAATTTATTCGATCCCGTGGGAATATCGGGACAAAAAGTTATAGCCTATATGTTAATCCAAGGTGTCAGCTACCTCCATACCAAATGTTAGCAAAATTGGTCCAGCCGTTTGAGCGTGAAGAAGTAACAAACATATAAACACACACACACACTCACAAACTTTCGCCTTTATAATATTAGTGTGATAGTGTGATTGTCGTCTCATGACAGCGATGTATATTTTTTAATTTCCCATAATGCCCACGAACAGCAAAAAGGTCCGCCATATTGAGGCTTTTGGGGGGAAAAAATCGAATAAAGGACAATAGGAAGGCCGGTCCATGTCATAATCATATTTTTCTCGCACAAAGGAGTTCTTACGTTAATGTGAACTGGTCATAAATGAAAGTCAGGACCATATAAAGCATGGTTTTTTTATTTTCCCCTTCGTGTTACTAGGGCGTGATTTTTTGCGCGGCAATTTTCGTGGCTTGGCGGATTTTTGGACAGCGTAATAAAGGAAACAAATTACATGATAGATTATTCTGTTCGAGACGTGTTGACCCATAGAGTTTAATAGCTATGATTTTTTTTTGTTTCCTCTTTGTTGGTAGAGTTTTTTCCACCTATAGGTGCAAAAATGTTTTGGATATTTGCACTTCGTTGTTACGGTTTTCGACCATTATTATAAATCAGCTTTTGCCGCAGCTTCGCTCTTGTGGAATTCGGAAATGGTCCCACAGGAACCTACTACCGGGATATCAAGTACCCTATCCAGGTTATAATCTAATTATCCGTGTGCCAAATTCCATCACCATCCGTTCAGCCGTTTATGTGTGATTGAGTAACAAACATACAAACAAACTTTCACATTTATAATAGACTTTAGCCCTGGATTTAAAGAGATGGAATTCATGGGACCTTCGCACAGCACTGGGATGATGCAGGTTAACAGTAACAGTAATAGACTAGCTTTTGCTAGCGGCTTTAGCCGCGTGAAAGTTGGAAATGATCCCACATGTAAAGATGGTCACCCATCCACAGACCAACCGCGGCAAGCGTAGCTTAACCTGATCGATCGACCTGTGCGGCTGTTATTATTTATCACGGGCACAATTGAGCTCATCTTGTATGTGATTCCTCAAATTTTTGCAAGAGATTGTATTCTGCCCTAATTTTATTGTACGTTTCACAAGTTGGTACATTTACCTCCTCGTACAGTCAGGTCATAAATCATGACGAGATGAGGACCTCGTCTCTCTCAGTTTACTTTTACAATGTAAGTATCAGCTACCTACCTTCATGCTTATCACCTTACAGACCTATCATTTTAGATGAGGCTTTTTGACAGAACGCGATGCCTGTATTTAGCGAAAGAACAGGCAGAGGTGCGCAGTGTGAGCCGATTCGGTATCCACGTGTATATTAAAGTCTCATGTAAACCGGAATGAGAAAGTTTATAGTGGATAAGATAGAGATTAGAACAGAAGAAGAACTAGCAGGGGATCGAGAAGGGGGGTGGAGGGGGCGTTCAGCGGTCAGACCGGAATAACTCAAAATTATGGGACAAGTCATTAGCTGGACACAAACCTTTACACTGGGTTGTTATTGTTAAAAAAAAATGATAATTTGATTCATCTTCCTTAAATAATGTTTTTCGATATAATTCCTAAAAATCAAGTCAATAATCCTGAGTTTAAATTTTAGGTTAAACGCAATCTACATTGCAATTTGTGATTGTTTGAAAGTTGAAGTTTTTCGGTTTTAGCATTAACCTTTTGAACGCCAGAGCATAAACGCACGCGCGTGCCCTCCATGCCAAGCCACAATTTTAAATATTTAAGGTAAAAACACACAAAAGTAGTGATTTAATTGATAAAGTGCACCGCATTTTTTTTCACATATTTATGTCGCTCGTAATAGGATAGGCGACACACGACTGGCGTACAGGGCACGCGCTTGCTTGTCACATATATGTGACAATGGCGTTCAAAGGGTTAAAGGTACACAGTCTTCCGCGTCATTTTATAACAAAGTATTTTCTTCGGACAAAACAGGGCTTAATCATATTAAACAAAGTAATTCAATTAATCATCAATTTCCCCCGATTCCAGATTCAATGCTGGAGTTTTACGATTTTTACACGGAACCCTAACAAATCTTTATTACTCCCAACTGGCTTTACTTTCTAGCATTGATTGAATCCAATCACTGCGTATTAGAACAACGTGAAAACAGAAGGCCAACTCTGACAGTAGGAATGGCTCTCATTTTGACAGTTCAACAAAATTCATTGCGTTATTTACGTTGTTGAGCAGACACATTTTTCGAACCTATGAAGCAATGGATTAGCAATATCCTTCAAAATGATTCTGATTGTGATTTAAAGGTTACGCAATTAGGGTGCAGTGTGTAGGTACTCAAGTGTGGTGTCTCAAGACGAAAGTCTTTGACCAGTGCGTGTTGCCAGTGATGACTTATGGCAATGAAACGTGGTCGCTCACAATGGGCCTTATAAGAAGGCTAAAAGTCACCCAAAGGGCAATGGAGAGGGCTATGCTTGGAGTTTTCCTGCGTGATCGAATCAGAAATGAGGAGATCCGCAGGAGAACCAAGGTAACCGACATAGCCCGAAGAATTGCCAAACATAAGTGGCAGTGGGCAGGGCACATTGCTCGCAGAACAGATGGCCGATGGGGCCGAAAGCTTCTGGTGTGGCGACCGCGTACAGGAAGACGTTGCGTTGGAAGGCCTCCCACAAGGTGGACCAACGACCTTGTGAAGGCCGCAGGAACCCGTTGAATGCGAGAAGCACAGAACCGGTCGAAGTGGAGGTGCTTGGGGGAGGCCTATGTCCAGCAGTGGACGTCTTTCGGCTGAAATGATGATGATGTGTAGTACTACCACCATACTCGTACCTACCTGTTTCTGCACACTTTCCCGTGACCTGGTTTGAAGGGTATAGGATGCCGCCTTGCCGATGTTGTTACAGACACATGATGACACATTTTAGCTCTGTCTCTGGGTTGGCAGCGTATCTGCGATGGCAAGCCAGAGACATCGACATCGTTTTTTTTTTTTTTTTTTTATATGCAATGTGCGTTTTGTTTGTGCAGAGTAAACCGTTTTTCTTTCTTTTCTTTTTTTTCATGGCTCTGGTCTTGTAGGTACAGACGCCAGCACATCAAGCTACCCGATACTGTCAAACTTTCCCATTCAACCTTGAACCTTATGCTTTAGCGATAAAGTTGAAAATCCATTAAATATAATTGACTGATTATAGAAGTTCTGTACCTTTCTGTACCTTTAGAGGTAAGTATGGGCCATCGGCTTGTTAACTATATTAAAACGTATGTGCCAGCACGTTAAGGTACTACATTCTGTCAAATTTCTTTAATAGATTTTCAACTTTGTCGCTAAAGTATAAGGTTCAAAGTTGATTGGGAAAATTGTGAAGATATACGATAAACGCATTTAAAACGATTGCCACTTGTCCCGCCCTCTGGTACTTCTTTAACTTCTTATTCTATCACATTATATACTTACCTAGGTGTAACATTTGTACCCTCGCACATTTCACCCCCGGGCGGTACTCGCAAAATTGGACCGACATCCGATCTAAATTTGAATAAAATTACTTTTATTTCATTTTTTCGTTTCGCCCGCGCCATGTGTGCGACTTTTGGCGAAATCTGGCAACCGTTGGCTAATGTCGTTTCAAGTGAATTATTTATGTTAGGTATATTTTTGGGTGTGCTACATTTTGTTAACCGCTTAGAGAAATGTTTAAGTTTATATTTGCGCGTAATGTAGTTTTTAGGGTTTTATTCGCTTCAGTCTCCTTCTGATGTTTTCTTTCGAGTTCTCAGAAAAATAATGGTATTGAGAATCAGCCCATTGATGTGACAGAAAGCAGTCATAGAAACGCTAATGCACGCAAGATAAGCACACATATAAAAACTGGCTAAGTGCGAGTCGGACTCACACACGAAGGGTTCCGTACCACAAGGCAAAAACACCGAAAAAAAACACGTTTGTTGTATGCCCCTTAAATATTTATTCTGTTTTTAGTATTTGTTGATATACATAACATTACATAATCAGCCTATAACGTTCCCACTGCTGGGACACAGGCCTCCTCTCGGATTTGTTGATATAGCGGCAACAGAAATACACCATCGTGAAAATTTCACCTGTCTAGCTATCACGGTTCATGAGATACAGCCTGCTGACAGACAGAAGGACTGACGGACAGCCGATGCTTAGTAATAGGGTTCCATTGGCACCCTTTGGATACGGAACCCTAAATATGAAAAAGAAATGAGCTTTCATGATTGTCGATCAAAGTTTAGATACTAAGTGATAAAACTCGTCAAAGTGAGCTAATGTCGAAGGGTTCAACTGTAGAAGTCATCCATTGTTCTGTTACCAATTAATTTCCCAATTATTTTCGACTGTCATTTATTTTCGTTAATATTTTTTGAGAGAGATCGTGCTCCTTTGTTCGGATTGTTCTGTTCAATCACATTAAGAAATATGATCAAGAAATTGCGTTGCTACGTCCAGGGCTCTGAACCGGTTTAAAAAGAGCGGTTAATTTCGATTAAGTACCGGTAAATATATCGTTCCTTCATTAACCGGTTAAACAAGTGAACTGTTCTTATGAAACCCAAATGATAAAGGTTACCGGTTACTTAAGCACAAACGGTTTTGACACCCAAATTAACCGGTTAATTCCGTAATTCCGTAATAAAATGTTGTAACTAAATGATATCGCAACGACCAGACCGTGCTCGCGAGAGTGGCGGTGGCCGGGGGGGGGGGTTCAAACTTGGTTTTAACCGGTTAATTTCCACTATCAAAACGAAAATTCATGGAAAACCGGTTTCCCGCATAAACCTGTAAAGTGCAAACCTTAACCTAAATCGATTTCGGTTTGGGGTCAATGACCGTAACCGGTTAAGAATTTCAACCGGTTTCCGAGCCCTGGCTACGTCTCAATTTCTATCTATTAACTAGATACTGCTGATATTTCAGACTTGAGTACCTAATAATGGAAATAATACCTTTATTGAAATTGTATTGAAATTGTTTATTAAAGAGAAACCGAGTGTATATCACTAATATTTTTGGGTTTAAATAAATACATAGCAACGACTTTCTAGAAATTATTATTATCATTGTTCTCTCAACCAAAGCCCCTGCCATCCAATGCATAGATTATACAGTCTATATCCAATGTCTTCACCACCTTGGTTGACTTTGTACCTTTTGTGCGAAAAGTTTATATAAATAAATAAATTATCTTTAGTAAAAACCCAGATACAAGCTAATAAAACAAAGTCCTCTCCGAAGTTTAAATTGCAATACTATTTCTTGCGAAGTTTTCAATGTAAAAACATAAAAATAATCCTTCCATTTCTTTCTGCAACTTGATTAAGAAACTAAGTAGTATATTTTTCTTTGATCCAAAGCAGTTCAAATTATTTGATGGATTGGCTAAAAAGTAATAGCTATGATGATATCGAGACCCTTTTACAAACTATCGTGTGATATTCTGGTGATAAGCGACGCATACACATACATACCTCTATATACACTGACACACTTTTTACATACACCAACACAACACACACCCACCACACCCCCACCCACACCCACTCACACTCATACACGCACATGTTTTAAGTTAATTGTGTTTTGTTTGTTTTTACCTTTTTTTCATATATTAGTAAGTTAATAATAATAAGTTACCAAATTGTAAAATTCCATGTAAGCACACTCCTACATGATATTGTACTAGTTTTAGAAGAGCCGGCCTCCTAGCACAGGTATTTCTCATACTTAAAAGGAGACCCCTATGTAAGATTAATTGTAGAAACTGTAAATTTTACTGAAATAAATTTATTATTATTATTTGTTGGTATACATTTTTGCATCTCGGCTGATCAGCCGGTTTTGTAGGGCAACACGGGCCAAAGCCAAGTGCTACCCCTGAGAGTATTAACCTAAGTGATTGAGTTGATGATAATGTATGACGTGATGATGGTATGTTATGACTTTGTGTTGCAATGGTGGATGATGTTTGAATAAGTGATAGTTGTGTATCATTGTCGTTCTGCAGGAATTTTCGGACAATTCTGCAAGTGTTTAGGATAGCAGCTTTCTGTAGGGTTTGGTTATTATTATTATTAATTTCAATCACTAGTGCAAACATTGTAACAGAAATACGATAAACATGCTTCTCCTAATATTGAACTACGTAGGTAATTCAATAGGTTGATAAATAAATTTGTTTTGAATTTGTTATCCTACGGTTCAGTTACAAACTTTGACCTATAATGTTGTAATATGCACTTCATTTTATTTAGATAATAATTTATAATAAGTAGTTAACTATTTCTTACAGCGTCAACTAAACTAAACCTTTATATTTTTAACAAGAAATAAATCGTCGAAAGGTGTAACTGGGCTTAAAAAAAGGAGGAGGTTCTCAATTCGACTGAATATTTATTTTTGTGTTTGTTACCTCAGGATTCTGTTATATATTTAAAAGCCGATTTGCAAAATTCTTATTCTTGGTATATGAAAATCGGTTCCGTAGTTTGGTTTTTAAACCAAAATTACTGGTAAACGAAATTGCGTCGTTTGCTTTCTTATGACCTTTTTGTAACTAGTTTTTTACTCTTGTTCTTTGTTTGTGTGTTTTTCATGTTTCCTTGATGACAGAATTGTTACTGTTTTGTTCTGTAACTGGATTTTTTCAATAATTTATTAAGTACACACATCATAATGTCTGTGTGATTTATGTCTTTTTTTAGGGTTCCGTACCCAAAGGGTAAAAACGGGACCCTATTACTAAGACTTCGCTGTCTGTCCGTCTGTCTGTCACCAGGCTGTATCTCAAGAACCGCGATAGCTAGACTATAGATACTTGAAATTTTCACAAATGGTGTAGGTACTTCTGTTGCCGCTATAACAACAAATACTAAAAAAATAAACCAAGGGGGGCTCCCATAAAGCAAACGTGTTTTTTTCAGCGTTTTTGCCTTGTTGTACGGAACCCTTCGTGTGCGAGTCCGACTTGCACTTGGTCAGTTTTTCTTTATTTATTTGTAATGTGCGTTTTGTTTGTGCAGAATAAACTAATTTTGTTTCTTTCTTTTCTTTTACATCACATTACATCTCGCCTGTAATCCGCTAAGGGGTAAGTATGGGGTAAGCTAAGGTGTAGGTACCTTTAATTATGTATAATTCCAATGGAGGCATAGTATCACCCAGGATTCACCACACAACACTGTATTTTGAGAGATAAGAGTGTATTTTTTCATTGTCATTTAATTTAGAGTATTTTTAATCAACGTCTATTGTTGATATTTTTGGAATAGTTTGGGCGGGATTGCCATCAACCAGGCACTATTCTGGACTCAGGGCGGCTACCGAGAAATTCCTAATAGGAAAGCTGAATAACACTTTTCCCAACCTGGGAATTGAACCCAGCACCTCATCTAATAACTATGGTCAGCTCTTAAATTTTTGACTCTTAATTTGAATCTTTATACAGGGTGTCCCTAGAAGCATGGATCAAATCGAATAGGGGCGTGGGCAAAGTAATTTCCAAACTTTTTCACCCTGAGAATGTCGGTGAATTTTTTACGGTTCAAAAGTTATGACCAATTTTTGTTTAACGTGCTTTCCGAGGCACGGAGGAGTCTTGGTATTTGAAGATGGTCACCCATCCACGGACCAACCACGGCAAGCGTAGCCTAACCTAATCGATTGACCCGGGCGGCTGCTAGTTCAAAAATAAAACACAAAAGCTTCACTTAATACTTTAGTTCGATCATTTAGTTTTGCAGGCATCATCCTTGAGCAGCTGGAAGACGTAGGAGAAGTCTTTCTGGCCGTATCCTCGAGACTGCACGATGCGGTACAGCTGCGTTGCGACGGCGCCGAGCGGGATGGGGGAGCGGATGCCGAGGGCCATTGTACTGGCTAGCTCCAAGTCCTGGGGAAGAAAATATATATTTTTAACATTGTCTGCAAATATCTCAACATCAGGCCAGTTTTCTTCGACGTGCTAGGCAGTCGTACTCCCATGTGTCGTCAGATATTTTAAAGTTTTATGGAGGCAGGACTATTGTCTTCAATCGGGTTGAATCAAGACTCCGGAATGCTGCTGACAAATTGTTTTATGGACAAACCAGTCAGCAGTCACGCTTGCGACCAATATGGCAGCCAAGTGCAAACTAAATCTTAATCAAAATCTTCATTTAGAACCACCAGATGACTAGAATAACAATACGTTTGAATAATATTTTACACGTAGATTTAATTATGACGTCATGGTTCCATGTTTACTCATGAGGGATAGAAAAACAAGTTGTTATCTTATCAACTTACGTAGAGGATTAGGTACAATTTAGTTGTTATTCAATTAACATCTGTAGAACGCTGTAGTATCAAGAACTAAATAAATTGTATTTCATTAGTGCAGCACACATCATAATTCACTCATTCACGCGTACACTTACACACATATCAACATGTACACGTACACATCACACACACACATACACCTTACGAATGTACGTTACATTTTAAGTTGCAGAACAGTGGAGTGTCCTAATACTACCATAATCAGCCTATAATGTTCCCACTGCTGGGACACAGGCCTCCTCTCAATGAGAGGGAGTGGGCCGTAATCCACCACGCGGGCCCAGTGCGGGTTGGTGGATGTCACATGTCTTCGAATTTTTGGTTCTAGGACATGCCGGTTTCCGCACGATGTTTTCTTTCACCGTTTTGAGAGCAGTGGTGATGAAATAATTTACACAAAGTAAAGCGCCTGTCTGGGTTCGAACCTACGACCTACAACTCGTAAGTCGTGTCCGTGACCACTGGGCCACCACTGCTCCATACTACAGGCATTTAATTCCTTAAAAGTATACTTCTATCACTAGCTATGTAGTACAAAGCTTGGTAAGGAAATAAACTTAAATTGTAGTTCCACCCTTCGGTTCATATTTCTAAGATTAGATGGGCTTCCCGAAAACTAATTTATATCAATATCGAAATATTGACCAATTTTATTTTTCACCTCCCTTTGGTTGTTTGGTACGGACGTGGGTTCATAATTGCCGTCCATTGTTAATCCCAGAGCTGGACGATCGTGGCATACTATTTGAAAGCACCTATGGAAGATACTATCCCCTTACCTTAACCATGAGTTCGTTCTTGAAACCACCGTCGTAATTCCTGCTGGAAGGTGCAGTGTCGACCAGGCCGGGGACTGGGCAGTACACCTCGGTGGACCACGAGCGAGCGGAGGAGTTGTTTAGCACATCTAGTAGCACTTGAGGGTCGAGACCCATTCTGGAAAAGAAGGTGAGTTAACGTCAATAATATTGAAGGTACTACTGTGTTCTAAAGCCAAAACTGAAGTTCCACAGAGGAACATTATTGCAAACGGCAACTTTGGTCGCAAGTCAACAATTATCATCATCATTCAGCCAAAAGATATTATCCACTGCTGGACATACGCCAGATATCTTTTCCTGGGCCCTTCGCTAGGCCTTCGGGGGGTATATCTTGAGAGGGGCTTACAGTACCCGGTCCGCACTCCAGCCAACTTTTTCTACTTCTTTGTCACGCCCACCAGACAGCTATCATGCTATTTTATGTTGAGAATTAGAAGGACGCATTCACAATGTGGAGAATCAAGGTAACCGACATAGCCCAAAAAATTGCCAAACTTAAGTAGCAGTGGGCACATTACTAGTAAAACAGATGGCCGATGGGGCCAAAAGGTTCTGGAGTGGCGACCGCGTACCGGAAGACGTAGCGTTAGAAGGCCTCCCACATGGTGGACCAATGATCTTGTGATCGGATGGATGCGGAAGGTCCAAGTAGCGGTGCTTGGAGAAGGCCTATGTCCAGAAGTGGACGTCTTTGAAATGATGATGTTGATCCACACTGTACCTATTGTGTCATGGCACATCATAACGACACCAGTCTAAGCATTCACACTCATTTGTTAATAAGGGACTAGGATCAAACCGGAATGAGAAAGTTTGTAGTGGATAAGACAGAGATTAAAACAGAAGACGTACAAGCAGGGGATCGAGGAGGGAGGGAGGTGGCGGGGGGTTCAGGGGATCAGGACGGAATAACTCGAAATAACAATTTTTACTTACTTAATACCCATATGCATGCACTCAGCGGTGGCCATGCCGGTGATGCCCATGAGCATGTTGTTGGTCAATTTGGCGACCTGGCCGGAGCCCACCTCACCACAGTGGAACTGCTTGGCACCCATCGCCTTGAGGAAGGGGAGGGACCGATCGAAGTCCTCTTTGCGACCACCAGCCATGAAAGCTAGGGTTGCATTTTGAGCACCCATTACACCTGAAAATGGGGGATAGAGTTTTGTTGTAGAGTATTTTGAGGGTCATACGATAGAAGTATCGGAAGTTTTTACTAAAAAAACGTCTTATATCAGATGAATAGTTACACACCCATTTCTCTCTTTCAGTCGTGAGTAATTTGACTTTTGAAAGAAGAAGACAAAGCGTTGTGTAACTAAAAAGACGCACTACAACGCGACTATGCAACGTTTATTAGTAATAAAAGTAGCTAGAGTATTATTTTCTGATTAAACTCGTTACTTAGGGTGAATCATTTCTTATTTCTGGTTCTGATTCTGAATAACAGACTCGCTCCTTTTTACATGGCACGTCAACATTGCTGGCGAAATGTAGGTGTAGGTACGTTACTAAACACCTCTTGCTGAATACTGGATTTTTGATATGTTATGATATGACCGCGGATTGCCAATGTGACGCTGTCACTGTCAAGATGTCAAAAAAGACCTGCGAGTGACAGCTGCGCGCACCCGCGCCATTCCGTTTAAGAAACCATGACTGTGCGTATGTCTGTGTCAATACTATTCATTAGATTCATATTACTCATTGTAAAAAGTGGTAATAAACGCCAACCAACAAAGAAAAAAAGGAGTTCGTTATTTTAACTCCCAAACATTGGTGTATGATGATTTGTATAAAATAGACCGGCTGTAGGTCATATAAAATACTTCACAATCACTACGAAGTCTTATTAAAAAGACGTCACGTAACATTCCTTAGTAACAAAGAGATTATTACAGTTATTTGCGTCAGCGTGATAATTACGACATTGGTTACGATTTCGTTATCTAATGATAAGGTTAATTTGGCCACCATTAGTGATATGTTCTCATGCCTGTAAGTGTTGATATGATGATAATTAACGTTACACCCATTAGTTGATATGGCTATCTTGTAATGGGCCTTCCACCGATAGCATAATCAGCTTATAACGTTCCCACTATTGGGACACAGGCCTCCTCTCTGTGAGTAAGAGTGGGCTGTAATCCACCACGTGCGTCCAATGCGGATTGGTAGATGTCATATGTCTTCGAATATTTATTTCTAGGGCATGACGATTGACGGTCTCCTCGCGATGTTTTCCTTCGTTTTGAGAGCAGTGGTGATGATATAAATTACACAAAGTAAACCGCCTGGCTGGGTTCGAACTTACGACCTTACCACCGCAGCTCCGTCTGCTAGTAACTGTGATCTTTTTTTCTCCTGTACAATAACCCCGATTGTACCCGGATTGTACCTCGATAGTACCCGATTGTACCCTGAGAGTACCCTGATTGTACCCCAATTGTACCCCGATTGTACCCAGATTGTACCGCGATTGTACCCCGATTGTATCCCGATTTGTGCCCGGTTGATGGCACTAGGGTGGCCTATTACTTGGGACTTAAAAATAACTGTTGTTTAAGTCCCAACCACCGCGCACAGGATGAATGGAAAGTAGCACATGAAGTAATTGTTTGCTTCGTTGATGTAATTCCAGTAGATTGATAAAAAACTAGCGAAATGCGGGTGTAGATACTACACCTCTACCTAACCATTCAGGGAATGCGGCGTGATGTTATGTTAAATAACCCAATCATAACGTGTGCGAGTTAAGACTTAATTTTCTTTTTAATTATTTAGCGGCGGCGCAAAAGGAAATTCAGTTTTTGACGTCAAAGTATAAAAAAGTTTATGAATGTTCTTGGCATTTGCACAAGAAAGTCAAAAAGAAATCTAAACGCGGACTCCTAACTTTCGTACATCGATAAAGCCAGACGATTTAACAAGCAAATAATTAACTAGTAGGTATATTAAATACACATCCCCAGTCAAGGTGAACTGCTGTGATAACCTTATCGCAGAACTGCAGAAGTGATGCAACAAAAAGATTTGATAAACAAATCACGTTTGTGAATCTAGTTAAATGTAATATTAATCGTTATCAAATTGTTGATAAATGTGGTGTGGTCCACATATGTTCTTATCTTTCTTTAAAAAAGCGGCAGGTGGTAAAAATGTTATTTAGTATAGATAACACTTGGAAGTGGATTTGAATATGATAAAAAAAATAAGCTTATAAATCAGTTATTTTGCTTCTGAGCTTGTCTGTAATAAAAAAGATACATAACGTAACCAAAACCAAAAACAAATTCAATATTTTTTAATAATTTAATATTTATAGCCATGCTAAAAATCACACTACAAATTGAAAAATAACTTTAATTTCGGAAGTCGGTGTCTTTGGTTCCGCATTTTCGTTTAATGACACCGACTTCCGAAATTAAAGTTATTTTTCAATTTGTAGTGTATTTTTTGGAAGTCGTTTGTTTTTTTTTTTGTAAAAAGTTTTTATTTTTCACTTTTTAGTGGGTCAGTTTGTAATTACAAGCTTTTTTATCTAAGTTACAATAGCCTAATGTCAACTGCTCATCACATGTTACAAAATATTGCTTTTCCCGATGCTGGGACGTTTATTGTTGAGGAGTTCTCCTGGTAAGAGCCAGGAGAACTCCTCAACAACCACTCACCATACGCATTGTAACGAGCATAAATTGCTTAGCAACCATATTAAAGTAACCGAATCGCAACCCGTGAAATATTTGTCATTGAGTAGTTCCGATGGCTATCTGTGGTCTTCATCATCAGCTCCACTTTACCAAATGATGATTTCCGAGAGCAAATGCTCAAGTTACTTTAATTATTGAGTAGGCCACACGACGAAAGAGCATTGCTAGAAATGACGCGATTACTCAACTTAAATTTGGTTTCAAATTGACGCATCAGCATGACTAATAGGTAGTGGTCGTCCTATGTAAAACTACAATCTTAATTAGGTATTATTATTGTACGAACTGAACATTTTGGCATATTGAACCGTATGAAGTAAGCCCAACAAAAACTGCTGTAAATCGTCCAAACACAAGGTAGCTACTGTAAACTGTTGAGGAGTTCCCTTAACTGTCCTTCGTCTTCATCATCAGACCCCGAATGACAGTCACAACCATGTAGGTGTAAAGTTCTCATCAATACAAATTAATCAAGCCCAAACACAAGGTAACTGCTGTTACGCGGGGGTCGTGCGGTCCATGGCCCTATACGGGGCCCCGGTGTGGGCGCGTTCACTGCGGCGGCGAGCCGCCCACTACCTGAACGCGCCCCAGAAGGTGGTAGCCGTAAGGATCATCCGGGGCTACCGCACGATCTCTGGCGAGGCAGCAAGCCTCATTGCCGGACTGCCGCCATGGGATCTGGAGGCGATAGTCCTCGCGCGCCTGTATGAGTGGCGCGCGGAGGCACTACGCCGGGGGGAAGTTCCGCTTCCGCGGCAAATTGCTGCGGAGCGGACGGATCTCCGGCGCGATCTCATGGCGACATGGAAGGAGTGACTGTCGCAACCCAGCGCAGGGCACGCCGCGATAGCGGCGATAAGACCCCTCTTTGAGGAGTGGCTAGAGAGGCGCCACGGCGCCCTCACCTACCGCCTGACGCAGGTCCTCACCGGACACGGAAGTTTCGGGAGGTTCCTGCACATCATCAGGCGGGAGGAAACGCCCGGGTGTCACCATTGCCAGGATCGCCCAGAGGACACGGTGGAGCACACGGTGGAGGTCTGCCCCGCTTGGGCGGAGCACCGCCGTGTCCTCGTAGAGGCGATCGACAGCGGCGGCGACCTCTCGCGCCCGGCCCTGGTGCAAGCCATGGTCCGGGGCGAGAGGGAGTGGGAGGCAGTCACCTCCTTCTGCGAAGCAGTCATGCTAGCGAAGGAGGTGGCGGGACGGCTCAGGGAGAGAGCCTCCCGTCCCAGCCGCCGCGGGAGACGCTCCGGGCGTCGGGAGCCGCGCGACGACTCCCGGCCACCGTAGGCGCGGGCCTGCGGGCGGAGAGTAATGGGTAGCTCACCGTCCGATCAGGACCAGGCCCGTGCCGGACGGCGCGTACGTGTTCCACGCGCGCCTCAAAGAGATGTCAGCATCGAGGAGGGGCCCCATAGGGCCGAAGCCTGCCGGGTCAGCGGGATTGTCCGAAAGGGTTACCGCTGGCCCGGAACATAAAGGGTTAAGGAAGGAACACGGGTGGGTTTTAGTCAGTAAGAGTCTGACACTCCCTTCCGCTCCACCCAGAGCGGGAGGGGTCATTTGATGATTTCCCATCCACAAAAAAAAAAAAAAAAAAAAAGTAACTGCTGTAAATCGTTGAGGAGTCCCCTCGACTGTCTTTCGGCTCCATCATCAGATCGACTCCAGGCCTTCATTAAATTGTAGTGCTTTAAAATACCTAATGAAAAAATTAACAAACGCACTAGTCGCTCCTACGATTTTCGAATGTTCCCCTCGATTTCACTGGGATGCCATCATCAGATCCTGGTTTTCTTATCATGGGACCACCCTTGGCATATCTCCTTTCCAACAAAAAAAGAATAATCAACATCGGTTCATAAACGACGAAGTTACCCGCGAACACACATAAAAAAAAAAAAAAATATATATACGGTCGAATTGAGAAACCTCCTTCTTTTTTGAAGTCGGTTAAAAATCAAAAGTCATTGATTCAAATTAAGCTGAGAATCAGTACTTTTCGAACGTCAAAATTACATAAGACAGTCCCCCAAAACGCCGCCCTTCCCCACTTCCTAGTGCTTTCGAATCTTAATAAATGCTCATGCATTCTGCACTACCACGGGGAGATAGTGCAGTTATGTGGGACTCTAACCCACTAAAACTCCACGGTGTCCTCCTCTGCCGCTTACGGCGGGAACACGGGCACGCGTTAGCACTCATCCGTGAACCCGCCGCGACCGTTCTGGCTTCATTCATTCTTCTTTCTTTGTCCAGACGGTCTTTCTTTGGAATGCGCTCCCTCTGAACATCAGGACGGCAACCAGAGTGAAGGCACGTGAACATATCCGTCAGAAGTTACCCGTAACATCCCAGCGTTGATTTGCTAGATTCGTTTTCTCCTCTACCGGCCATTAATTCTTCTGTCAGTTAATTTTGTTTATGTGTATGTACTATACGTATCTATCTTTGTATAATTCGTATGTATTCTTGTATTTTATAGTAATTTCCGAGCTATTTATCCCGCGTTGACTGGTACAAAATGCCTAAAGCATTAAGTATGATTTTTTTTTACTTGTGCATAATAGTTTTAATAAATAATTAAATAACATCACGCCTGTTACTGCTCGAAGGGTTAGATAGAGGTGTACACTTTTCGCCAGTTATCAACCGGGCACAAATCCGGAATCAGGGCACGAATCTGCAATCCGGCCACAAATCTGGAATTCGGGCACAAATCCGGAATCCGGGTACAAATCCGGAATCCAGGCACAAATCCGGAATTCGGGCACAAATCCGGAATTCGGGCACAGATCCGGAATCCGGGCTGCTACTGAGAAATTACAGATGAATAAACCCAAGAACACTTTGCTCGACCCGGGAATCGATCCCAGGACCTCATGCCAGTACCTACCATTATTTATTCTGAGCTTATGCTCAGTAGAAGCGTTTGCGACACATTTTTTTCCCGATAAAAGCATTTTAATTTAAACACCTATTTACGAACAACGTTTCTTCGTAAATATCAAAGTTATTTCTTACGTTCCATTTGACAGCTTTCAATTACTTTGAAGCGCTTGGGTGAGACGGAGGATTGAATATTCAATCCGTTTTGTTCATCCACGATGGGATTGAAAGAACCTTTAGCAACTTGCAATTTTATTGTCAAATACAACTCAAACTTATTCTAACTTTTTTTTTTCTTAGCAATCAAACTTTTTTTTTTTCTCACATACCTCAAAATGAACCTCTTGTATTTAAAATGTCTTAGTCTGTAGTGCGTTCGCATGTTTTATACATATCCTAGTTAAACAGGGAAACGTATTAGCTATACAATACTGTAATACACATATTCTGTAAGATACTATTTGTATCGCTGTTGGTTGCCTAATTATAGTAAATGAAAATAAATACTGTTAACAAGAGCACTTTTTAGTTGTTTTCCAAGCAACTAAGAAAAGCATTTATGACAATCACACTCCGAAATAACTCAAGCGAAATTCCACCCTGCATTACTAATGCACTCACGATCAAGTTCACCGTCAAGTTTGAAGCCGCGTCCAGTAAACTTGACGGTGTATGGCTATGGGTATGCATGATAAGTCGGCTTATCATGCATAAAAAGTAGCCATACACCGTCAAGTTTACTGGACGCGGCTTCAAGTCCGCTGCAAACTTGACGGTGAACTTGGTCGTGAGTGGCTCGCATAACTCCAATAGCTGTTCCATACAAAAGTGCAATACCAACACGGTCAGAATGTATGGAACCCTGGTTTTTTTTCGATATTATCCCATAGAAAAAGTTGTACATACTCGTGAGTACTGTCACCCCACCAACCAAAAATCGAAGACATGTGACATCCACCAACCCGCACTGGGCCCGCGTGGTGGATTACGGCCCACTCCCTCTCATTGAGAGGAGGCCTGTGTCCCAGCAGTGGGAACATTATAGGCTGATTATGATTATGGTACTGTCATCACTAAAATATTTAAAACAATCAACCCGTAACGTTCCCTTTGCTAGACGCCACCTCTCTGTGGGAAGCAGTGCGGGAGGGTTGGTCGTCTTCGAATTTTTGGTTTTAGGATATGCCGGTTTCTTCGAGATGTTTTCCTTCGCCATTTTGAGAGCAGATGATGGATGATTATGAAATAATTTTTCGTTTTTTTTAGTAGGTAGGTATCCTTACCTCCAGAAACGGGTGCATCTGTGAAGCCCTTGCCATTCTCGAGGGCGACGGGGAAGATCTCTTTGGGCACGTTGGGGTCAACTGTGCTGGAGTCAATGAGGAGAGCTCCTTTACGGGCCTAAAAAACAACAAAACATTTAAATTATAAACGCTTGTGGTGTCCAAAGGAGCGGGCAGAGGTGTATCCTACACCCACATTTCGGCACCACTGCATCAATGGGGCAGTTGTTGCTAAGAACTCCTTAATATCAACTTGAGCGACCTGGGAGTCGAACTCAAGGCCCCATGGATTCAGCGTCATGATCCTAGAACCAGGCGTTGAAATTTTTCGTTGGTTATTTTAATAAAAAAGTAGGTTTCCATACGTTTTGACCTCGTAGGTTTTTGAAAACTTCTTGAGGCACGTTGGGCATTTTTTAAGATGGGAAAAAACCATTGAACTCGCGCCACTGTTACCGTAAGCGACACTGCGCGTGTTTAGTTTTTAAGACGATTAAAAAAATATTCGGATGTCCTCGGGATGTACTCGGTTTTAATGTGTATCCGATATGTCAGTGAGTGATGGCAAAGTATTCTGTTTGTGTTTTGTTTTCACTTCTGTCGGCACTCCCGGAGTGCCACTGTTTTTTTTTTTAACCCTTTGAACGCCATTGTCACATATACGTGACAAGCAAGCGCGTGCCCGTGGCATGTATTTGTGTCGCTGGTGTACACGCCAGTGACACAAATATGTGACAAAAAATTCAGTGCACTTTATCACGAAATAAACAATTAAATCATTACTTTTGTGTGTTTTTATTTGTATACCTTAAATATTTAAAATTGTGGCTTGGCGTGGAGGGCACGCGCGTGCGTTTATGCTCTGGCGTTCAAAAGGTTAATAATAGCAGTTAGTTTTTTGATAACCGACGAATGATTTCAAGGCAGGGAGTTTCAGAATTATGTACTGGATCCATGGTAACTGGCTGCAAGTCGTTGTCCCTGCCAGCCTGTATAATAACATGCGAATATATTCTATAAAAATATAGGCTGCTATTGTAGGCCCGAATTTCAGTAAAAATAACGGCAAACAAACGGCAATAAAACACGGCGGCGAGAGGTATACGGCAATTAAAGGGTGCCAATTTCACGAAACACAAAAGCGATCAATAAAAAAGATTCTGTAAATTTATTTCATGAAATTAATTCTCGGAAGTCGATATAAAGTTCCGTCCAAACTGCGAGCATCCGAGCGGTTTTTAGCATTATTTTGTGAGAACGTTCAAGTGAACACCGCCCTTTCTTATAACCATAGCTAATAATGCAATTTCCTCAAGCACTTTCTTCATGCTCGCTTTTCAGTGCTCGCTAACAAATGCTTAAGGGGATATCCGGGTGGTCTGTTCTCCATAGAAACGCTCTCGCCTGTTTTCTTTCTGGTTAATGACCATAAAGCAATTATTTTTTACAGAATAATAAATATTAACTACTTTAATGTTCCTATGACCTCCTTTTTGATGATACATTATTTTTATAAGCACTAGAACCCTCAAAAAATGCCGATTTAAACCGCTGTCAGTTAACTATTAATGAAAACAAGGAAAACCTTGAGACAGTATAAAATATTATCCTTCTTATTCAGTTTATGAAATATCTTTTAAATTGGTCCAATATTGGGAGCCAACCCTCGAATTATGACTTTTTACTTAGGCTTGTCAAAAGACTCTCCGACCGCAAAATATTAGATAATTATTTCCTTTATTTAATTAAAGGAAATAATAATCTAATATTATTATGTCCTTTATTAATTTACATGCCTTATTCTATTACATTTTTAAATATTTCTTAAAAAAATAAGGATAAAAAAAAACATTTAAAAATATAAAAAAATAGTTATCCGCCGGTAACGGGAGCTACCGGTGGTTAGGGCTCCAGAGACAGGAACCTCCTATATATTATTATTATTAATATTGTAGTTTTTTTTCCTAAAGTCATTACCCAGGAAGAAAACAGAGGAATACGTTTCTATAGAATGAACGCCAATGACCATGTTACTGCTTTTCCGTTTCTTTACGGTACCGCGGACGGAATGAATCGCGCTGTAGCAATAAAAAGTAATTTAAAAAAATTAAACCGACTTCAAAAAGAAATTAACTCAAAATTACGAAATAACTTTAATTTCGGAAGTCGGTGGCAAAAAACTTAAACTAAAATACAGACCCCAAGACACCGAATCGGTTTAACTTTTTTAAATTACTTTTTATTTCGTAATTTTTAGTTTTTGTACTAGAATTTGACCAAGGTTTTGAGATGTTTTCCCTTTGACACTACACCCGTAGCTCGTATCAATAAGCCAGGCCGTCACACTTACACGTATTAGTCCATATCTTGAAAATTACTGAATCGATTTTCATGAAACTTGCACTGTTCCCTAAGTTGAAGGAAATGTAAGCCAGTAAAAAAAATGGTCACGATCCGATTAATAGTTGCTGAGAAATGCGTGGACAAACATACATACCTACATACGTCTATGAAATTTTGTATATTTGTTTGGAAGCCTTAGTAGATTGTCATATGTGAATATAATGCAATTCCAATAATATTACATACAGACGTGTCGAATTGATAACCTCCTTTTTTTTGAAGTCGGTAAAAACGTGTCTGTCAACAAGCTTCTATAGTAATCCTTAGAGCACTGACGACCGTCACTTTTAACGGCGAATAAACAGTGGTTTTTCAAGGCAAGAAAAATGTGTGTGTGTGCAAAGGGCTTTAGGCAATAAATTAATAAATCGACACTACCTTTCACGATACCATAAAAACAAAATGATGTGGTCTACCGAAGAACCCAAAAGTTTAGTCATAAAGTCCGAATAGTTCATAAACATGAGCTCTTACAACTGAATGACAAAGTTGTTTTCCTTCTAAAGTTCATCTTTTTGACTTGTTTGATGTTCCAAGTTAAGTAAGTATACTGTTTGTCAAAAGTTTAATAACTTAGGAAAGTTGTATTGTGGTCAGTACTTCGTAACTTAGTACCTCAAGAACTTATATTTCCGCAAGTATCACATTAACTTGACCACAGGTAAGTTAGACGTGATCTCGACTTTCACTGAAGGAAATATTATATTTCCTCAATGCTCCGTTTTCTATAAACTTTTCGCACGGTCTCGCGAGAAATCTAGTGATATTTTCTATTAGCAATTCAAGATTTTTATTCTTGCTACTTCAATACTTTAATTATTATACATAAACAATTTCCTTAAACTTTCCTATAATAGTATCAGTTACAAAATGATCACCCAAAGATCCCCTGCTCTTGAATAAATAGTAAATTTAGTTGAAAATGATCCGCAAAGGCCTCCACAAAAGCATCGCCAAAACGGCCGGCCTGTGCTTCTCGCATCCAGCGGATTCTCGCGATACAGGCCAGTTGCTCGGTCTACCTCACAGAGTACGGAGAAACCTTGGCGATCACTACTAGAGAATCAATACAAACCAAGCGTGTCACGCTTTGCTCGCACTACGACACAGATGACGTATCAAAACTGACTGCTTTGAAGACGGTTCGTGGCAGAAGTTGATCGTTCAACCTACTCCCGGCGCGGGCGTCACCAATTTTATTAGTAGGTACTGTCATTTATAGATTCTGCTGGTCCGGCATTCCCGTGCCCACCTAGTAAGAAGCCTACCCACATTGAGTCAGAAAATTTCCTCCAGAATAAAGCTTATACTCACATGCTTAACCACACCATCTTTGCCAAGGTACGCGTCCAGCACGACCTTGTTGCTAGGCAGGATGGAGACCACAACATCAGCGCCATCTACAGCCGCAGCGATGGAAGTAGCTTCAGTGATGCCGTTCTTGGCGGCTGCTGTTAAAGCCTCCTTGGATGGGTCGTAGCCACGGACTGCGAAGCCCTGAAAAGAATGGTACATGTTTAAATTAGAAAGCCAATCCAGAAACCATAAGGGGATTCATTCAAATTGGTGAATACATTCATCATTTCAGCCAAAAGACGTCCACTGCTGGACATAGGCCTACTGCTGGGAGACAGGCCTCCTCTTTCTGTGAGGTGAGAGGGAATGAGCCATAATCTAACACGCGGGCCCAGTGTGGGTTGATGGATGTCACATGTCTTCGAACTTTTAGTCCTAGGACATGCCGGTTTCCACACAATGTTTTCCTTCACCGTTTTGAGAGCAGTGGTGATGAAATAATTTGCACAAAATAAAACGCCTGTCTGGGTTTGAACCTACAACCTACAACTCGTAAGTCGCGGCCGTTACCACTGGGTCACCACTGTTGCCTATTGGGTCCTTAGCGGTGAATTCTCTTAAACAGAATTTTCTTTCTCGAACAAGAATCTTTCCAAAGCTGACTCAGTGAATATTTTCTTCAGTGTATTTTACTAAATCAGGTAGACTAGGTCTTTCGTTACGAGTACCGTAATAAATCGTTTCCTTTAGGCAGGGCTGCAACATATGCGGGGCGATAAGAAACAGGCTTAGTTTATTCACATTTTTCTTTCTGTCTATCTGTTTTAGGGTTAATATTGCGTTTCCTTCGGTAGTAACATTCGCGTTTTAATTGTAAAGAGGGATACCATTTACTGCACTAGTGTGGAAATTATTATTCCGTGGGTTAATGGATGTCACATGTCTTCGAATTTTTGGTTCTAGGACATGCCAGTTTCCTTAAGATGTTTTCCTTGTTTGGGTTCAAACCTACGACCCATGTTACAACTCGTAAGTCGCGGCCGTTACCACTAGGCCACCACTGCTCTTAAGTATACTAACTAGCAGCGCCCCGCGGTTTCACCCGCGTAAGTTTCGATCCCGTGGGAATATCGGGATAAAAACTATCCTATGTCCATTCCCGGGACTCAAACTATCTGTATACCAAATTTCATCTAAATCAGTTCAACGGTTTACGCGTGATTGAGTAACAAACATCCAAACATCTTCACAAACTTTCACATTTATAATAAAACTAGCTGACCCGGCAAACGTTGTTTTGCTCCTACACTACTCCTACCCAACTCCTACCCTACTCCCACACTACTCCTACCCTACTCCTACACTACTCCTACCCTACTTCTACCCTACTCCTACCCTACTCCTACCCTACTCCTACACTACTCCTACCCTACTCCTACACTACTCCTACCCTACTCCTACACTACTCCTACCCTACTTCTACCCTACCCCTACCCTACCCTACTCCTACCCTACTAATACACTACTCCTACCCTACTCCTACACTACTCCTACCCTACTCCTACACTACTCCTACACTACTCCTACCCTACTTCTACCCTACTCCTACCCTACTCCTACCCCACTCCTACAAAAAAAAAAAAAAAAAAAAAAGTATCCTATGTCCGTCTCCTGGTTCTAAGCTACCTCCCCACCAATTTTCAGCCAAATCGGTTCAGCCGTTCTCGAGTTATAAGTGGTGTAACTAACAGACTTTCTTTTATATATATAGACTAGCTGACCCGGCAAACGTTGTTTTGCTCCTACACTACTCCTACCCAACTCCTACCCTACTCCCACACTACTCCTACCCTACTCCTACACTACTCCTACCCTACTCCTACCCTACTCCTACACTACTCCTACCCTACTCCTACACTACTCCTACCCTACTCCTACACTACTCCTACACTACTCCTACCCTACTTCTACCCTACCCCTACCCTACCCTACTCCTACACTACTCCTACCCTACTCCTACACTACTCCTACACTACTCCTACCCTACTCCTACTATAAAAAAAAAAAAAAAAAAATTTCAGCCAAATCGGTTCAGCCGTTCTCGAGTTATAAGTGGTGTAACTAACAGACTTTCTTTTATATATATAGATGGATAATTAATAAATTTATAATATATTTTTTTTGTAAGTGGTGGTCGCGTCCACAATAAAGTAGGAATAAGTTAGTTTGCCATTTTGTACGAGTATATTAACATGTATATACGACTACTTTTCCGTCTATGCGTTAGGCCTCACCTAACGCCTTAGTCCTTTAATTAACTGTAGACTTAAGGAATGTGGGATCTTCAATAGGCTGGTCATGCTATTTTACTAATTAATGTGTCAAAGGCAGCAATATCCTGAAGTATAAATATCAAATGCCTGTGTTAAACACCATTCTGCGAAACCGTTGTTTCGGAAAATTCCTCGAATCAACTCCATTCAATTAATTTTCGAGGATACGACTCAGAATCTAGGCCCGGCTGTTTCTAACCCAATTTCATATCGCGGGGGACGATAATAGGTGGAGTCCTGGCTACATCGCCCAGCGTATATTAATACCACTGATGGGCAAACCTGCCTGTGCTCATAATTTTCTGCTTTATTAGCAAAAAGACACAGTCTGCCTAGGCCTTTCCGAACTCTGTTAGAGTCGGCTTCCAGTCTAACCGGATGCAGATGAAGTATTATACATGAAGCGACTGCCTATCTGACCACTACAACCCAGTTACTGTGTAATACGATACCCCTTGGTAACACTGGTTGTCAGCCTTGAGGGCTTCTGGCTACCCGTAACGACTGTCAAAGATCTACGAATGACACTTTCCGAGGCACGGAGGGGTCTCGGTATGTAAAGATGATCGCCCATCCACAGACCAACCGCGGCAAGCGTAACTTAACCTGATCGATCGACCCATGCGGCTGTTATTTCTTAGCCACGGGCCCCTCAGCAAAAAACACAAGCAATAAAAAGAAAACCGCAATCTACAAATTCAAAACATAAGTACGGATACGCCGACAAAATAAAACTATTTAGTATACTTTGCTTTACCGTTCACCATTCCCTGCGAGGTAAAATTCGCTTCATTTGTCAAAGAGGGGATTTTTATTGAAATCATAAACATTCACTAGGATGTACCGATGTTTGGCTTAGCTTGGATTTTTGGTTTATTACCTACCCGTCGCTATTTTAACCTTTGAACTAAGGCCAAGCGCGCACCACGATTTTACTTTTTGCGACACGATTTTAGAATCGCCCTGTAGAATATCGCAGAAAGTACAGTGCCTCACTGCGATAAAAAAATGGTTGGTCATTACTCAGTCTCACCTTGGATTCGGTACAAGTTGCTTGTCTCTATTTACTACTTCAAAGGGAAAGAAAACAAATCGTCAATACTGGACGCATCCTTTTACAGCGGATATATTTATTAAAGGTTTCTTTTATCAGAAACACAATTATCTTCGAATATATTCCAAAAAATTCTATGATATTAGAATGAAAATTCAAACATTTGACAGATTACTGAGAATGTTCCACGTCTAGCCTCGTTTCATATTGAGACTCCAGTAGACATGTTTATTCACGAAAGAACGGAATACGAATGGGCGCCGGGTAGTCCGAGTGCGCGATTTTTCTGTCGCAGTGCGCGCGGGACCATACAATTCCTGCTTTTTTTTTTTTTTGCGGATGGGAAATCATCAAATGACCCCTCCCGCTCTGGGTGGAGCGGAAGGGAGTGTCAGACTCTTACTGACTAAAACCCACCCGTGTTCCTTCCTTAGCCCTTTATGTTCCGGGCCAGCGGTAACCCTTTCGGACAATCCCACTGACCAATTCCATACGCTGCAGTTTACTTTCACGATAATCGCGTCGCGAGCAAACGCAGCAAATTGTGACAAATCACAATTATAAAAACGCTGCGATTTATTACTCGAATGTGCACGCACTGCCGTACTAACTCATACGTTGCATTCCTGCGACAAGACTATCGCACGATAAAAAATCGTGGTGCTCGCTTAGCCTTAGTACCATTACTTATTCTGTGCCTTTGACGACCTCTTCTATTTATCGCACTTAACGCTAAGGTGACGTCTAGGAGACGTAAAAATGTAGTCATAAAATGAAATCTAGGATAAAGTCACAGGTTTCGTAACTTAATATATTTAAGGATACCCTGAACAAAACTGTTAAGAGCCTATACTACCTCAGCTAAAATTCACTCTTTATCTCGCTCGCACGATACTGCTCGCGGACTGAGTGAAAGCGAGACAGAGTGCGGTGCTGGGCGGGAGGCAGCGCCAATAGTTTAGGTATTTGCTTTTTACGGTGAAAATAAAGGTAATTCAAAAAAACTAACTAACATAAGACCTGCTTTATAGTTAGTTCAGTTAGTATGCAAAGTTTCATGATCTAATTTGAAGTATTTTTTGAATACCAGCGGTTTATTGTTCGGTTTGGAGGTAACATTGGAATTTTTTTCTATCGAGAAAATTTTATGGAATCGTGTTTTCGTCTAACATAAGACCTTACATTAATCCTCAACTTTAGCATATATTTATTTCAACTTTAATGCTGCGGAATTTTCGACATAACGGAGGATCATGCTAAGCCATTGGAGGTAGTATAGGCTCTTAAAAGGGTTAAAGTCTGGTTGGATATATTTTGATGATAAACATAGCTATCAATTATAGTCAGCTGCTTGCTGCATATTGATTTCTTTTGATTTGAGGTGCAAGAGGTCTAAAATAATATAATTAATAATAAAATCATTAATATCTGAAGAAAGACTAACCTGACACATAATGGCAGAATGTTAAAAAAACTGACCAAATGCAGTGCGAATCGGACTCGCACACGAAGGGTTCCGTACCACAAGGCAAAACGCCGAAAAAAACACGTTTGTTGTATAGGAGCCCCTTAAATATTTGTTGTTATAGCGGCAACAGAAATACATCATCTGTGAAAATTTCAAATGTCTTTCACGGTTCATGAGATACAGCCTGGTGACAGACAGACAGACAAACGGACAGTGGAGTCTTAGTAATAGGGTCCCGTTATTACTCTTTGGGTACGGAACCCTAAAAAGGAAACCTCTTTTGACAAATCAATCGGTTCAACATTATTTATTACCCTGTAGTCCTGTATCACATAACCACTGGGAAAGATACTAAGAATTCAATACTACCGATTTAGCTTATTGGGAAAAAGGCACATTATTATAACAAGACTTCTCGGCCCGAACCCAAATCACCGAACGAACGGACATCTTGAAAGTTATTGATAAAATTCTTTTTCAGCGTGATTTACCCAAAATATGGCTTTTGCTTAGAATTTCATTCATCCAATTTGGGAAGGAAAAAAGAATTTGGTATTATAGCTATTTGGCTAACAATAGACCCCTATTTTTTTGAGGATGGGAAATCATCAAATCTCTCTGGGTGGAGCGGAAGGGAGTGTCAGACTCTTACTGACTAAAACCTACCCGTGTTCCTTCCTTAGCCCCTTATGTTCCGGGCCAACGGTAACCCTTGGACAATCCCGCTGACCCGGCAGGCTTCGGTCCTAACGGGCCCCTTCATTAATACTGACATCTTACAGCTGACAGTTTACTCAACCTTCGATAGGACTGTGTGGCTGTTATCATTTAGCCAAGAACCACCGTTGCTTGATCCCTAGATATCTTTTACGACTCAATCCGACAAACTTTAAGAGGTGTTTTAGACCCATCGAACTGAACAAACTTTCACTATGGGACCTACTCTGAATTCACGAAATCAGCAAGAAATCAGCTGTTTCATACATTTTAACAAATCAAGTACCTAGTCAATCATAGTAGTAAATGATAACAGCCACACAACGGTGGTTCTTGGCTAAATGATTGTTGAGTAAGCTACACTCGCCGCGGTCGGTTCGTGGATGGATGACCATCCATTACATATCGAGTCATTCGTAGATCTTGGACAGTCGTTACGAGTAGTCAGAGGCCAGAGTCTGACAACCAGTCCTACCAAGGGGTATGGTAGTACCCAGTAACTGGGTTGTGGAGGTCACATAGGCAGTCGCTTGATTTAAAAATGGGATTGACAATATTGACAGCTTACTTTAAGCTCACTTCACCTAAGTTTTCACGGTGAGATTTTTACAGAATAGCATTACTGGTGACACAACGGTGATTAACTCACAGTGTTAGGCACATTAAGCATTATTATCTTGCAAAATAAGAATGGTATGTACCTAGTATATAGCCCGTATTCTAAAATTATAAATACAGGTACCCACTTACCTTTACCTGGACCAAACCCAGGTGCCTCTAAAACACATTAGCACAATTCCCTTAAAAATACAAGCCCAATGAAGGTCTTAAAATCCCTTTCAGAATTAACAGGGCGTGTCCTTAAATCGAACTGTTCAGTGCAAATCCCGTCGAACCTTAAAATGGTTTACGTAAAAAGTATCCATCTACATAACTTAGCATAATCTTTGAATCAACTAAAAGGATTTTAATTTTAAATTACAGTTAATGTACCACTAGAGGGAGAGAGTATTTTCTTCTACTTCTTGTTTGCCACTTATTGGAAACTAGCTGCGCCCCGCGGTTTTGCCCACATAAGTGTCGATCCCGTGGGAATATCGGGATAAAAAGTAACCTATATGTTAATCCAGGGTATCAGCTACCTCTATACAAAATTTTATCAAAATTAGTCCAACCGTTTGAACGTGAAGAAGTAACAAACATATAAACACACACAAACTTTCGCCTTTATAATATTAGTGTGATTCACTTTTTGGCCGGTCTGTCAAGATTTAAGTAATGTATTGCTGAATATTTATGTCTTTAGATTATGCATATTGTGATCTTTGAATTATTACTCGTCTAGATAGGTTAAATGATAACAGCCGCATGATTCGATCGTGGGTTTAAATGCTACGCTTGCCGGGGTCGGTCCGTGAATGGGTGGGTAATCAGGGATTATATATTGAGACCCCTCCATGCCTTGGAGAGCTCCTTAAGCCGTTGGTCCGGGCTGTCATTTGTGGACCTTTTACAGGCGTTACGGGTAGTCATAATCCCGAAATTCTGACAACCAGTCTTACCAAGTTACCGTTTTACCCAGTAACACGGCTGTGGAGATCTGATTGGCAGTTGCTCCATGTAAAATACTGGTATTCAGCTGCATCCGGTTAGACGGTAGCCGACTCCAACATAGTTGGGAAAAAGGCTGAGCCTGATGATAGGCATTTGCAAGGTTTAATTTTGTGACTAAAGCCTGATTTGCATGGTGTTATTTAACTGCTTGTGACATACTGTAAATTCAAGCAAAATCAAAAGTTGCACAGTCAAAACTGCATTTAGACGACGCAAGTTATGTTGCTTCAATTTGATTGTATTCCACATGCAAAAAATACGCTTCAGTACCGAATAGAACATAAATCAATGTCATCAAAAGAGTCCTACGAGTATAAAGGCTGTTCACAAATCTGAACATTTTGTCAGTTTATATCAAATTGACGACCGCCATTCTTCCGACAACTGTTTACTGTCGGGGTCAAGGCAAATTAATCATTGAAAAAATGTGTCATGTTCGATTCGACATTCTGTCGAATTGTTGTGAATTGCTATGCTGGAGTGGAGATCGCGTATTGGCAACGGTAGTGTGCGACGACCCCCAACTATGTAGATGTACCGACGACCTTAAGAATGTAGCTGGGATACACTGGATGCGAAAGGCGGGGACAGAATGTTGTGGCGTAACCTGGGAGAGGCCTAAGTAGAGTTGATTGGTCTATCTCAAATTGATAACACCATGCATGCATTCGACATGCCTTTAAACATTTTCACTGACCGCCGTCTGTCAAATCAATCAAGCTATTTAAAAAAGAAACATATTATAAAGTTGGACCAATTTGTTCAAAAACATGTTTGTGACAACAAAATCCTGTTTACCAAGTACTCTGAGAGCATGATAACGCGATCGAGCTTATCATAAGCTCTCATTCAAACATCTTCGGTCTCTATGTCACCCGTTACGGGAGTCCCAAGTGTGAGTGAGACAATTATTCAGCACTCGGTCAGTACAGTTGATTACAGTTGAATGTGTGGGTCAATGTCAAAGTGTTTATTAATACAACGAACGACTCGTGACGTCTCGTTGATAACAAGTTGTTTGTGAGGACAATTTCTTGTAGCTATTTAGATTTAGGGGGCGTGTTTCTTCAGCAGGGTAATTGTGTAACACACTATCAGTAGCAATGGGTTTCATTTTGACAGTTCAACAACATTCATTGCGTTATTTGCTTTGTTGAGCAGACACATTTTTCGAACATATGAAGCAATGGATTTGAAATATGCTTCAAAATGATTCAAATTGAGAGTAATAGTGTGTTACGCAATTAGAGTGCAGGTTTGTAATCAGTGATTGAAATTAGGTGAGAATGTCGATAATACGTATGTTTGCTTACAATTTTTGATCTACAATCTGTCCTCCCGTATCAAACCCGTATCAATTACAGTATACGATACAATTATTCCCATGTGTCTGAAATCATTGTAAAAGACCATTATTTTTAAAAGAGTATCCCTGGAGAGAAACCGGCTCTTCTCCATAGGATTTATCGACCAATTGGAACCGCGCACCTTTCTTCTGATGTTTGCGCCCATTGTAGGTTTATGTGAAATAAAATATTTTTATTTTGTATTTTGATTTTTTGAATCATTGATCATAAAAACGACGTATCTTTCTATGTTTTATACTAATCGATCAAAATTACGAAGAGTACCTATCATTTTTAATTGATAATGATAATGGACTATTTCTATATTTTTTACTGATCTTTGAAGATTCAAATTCTGCAATTTATTGCAATCATAGATATCATTTTGGAATACCAATTTTTGCACAAAATGCAAAAGTAGTTTTTCTGTGGTGAACACAAGACAATTCAATTATTGGTTTTCAGTCATTTGGGACTAGCATGGCATTTTATGATTTCAGTAATCTTGTTAGTCTTAACAGAGGTTATCAAATGAAATAAAATAAAATACTTAACTTTAATTACAGTGCCTCCGTAAATAAAACCGGTCAAGTGCGCACCGAGGGTTCCGTACTTTGTAGGTACCTATGTAAATAGTTTATCACGAGATTTTTTTTAACGTACATACCTACAAATTTACGGTTTTCGAATTTTTTCCTTTACTTCTGCTACATGATCTTGCTTTTTGCCAAATTTCATAATTCTAGGTCAACGGGAAGTACCCTATAAATTTTGATTCCCTTGAGAGTGTCGAAATATACGTTTTTTGCGGCATAAACGGCCGTATCTTTTTTTTACGTTAACTTATAAGTTTGATTTGTAGAGCTGAGTATATGGTTTTAATTTCAACTCGATACCTCTACGCGTTCCCGAGATAAAGGGTATTTACAGACAGACGGATGGACGGACTACAAAGTGATCCTATAAGGGTTCCGTTTTTTTTCCTGTTGAGGTACGGAACCCTAAAAAGATAACTAGAATCATAGCAGGAACTGCTGATCTGTTGATCATACGACTACACACGGCTACACATCACGCTATACATTTCCAGTTTTAGCTGACCTCACATTGTATAGGTTTTTCGTACAATCAGAAGTCAGCTTATACTGGTTATGTATTCGTATATCAATCTCTTCTGGTTCCATGTAGAAAAATAACAAGGCAAAAACGCCGAAAAAACACGTTTGTTGTATGGGAGCCCCCTTAAATATTTATTTTATTCTGTTTTTAGTATTTGTTGTTATAGCGGCAACAGAAATACATCATCTGTGAAAATTTGATCTGTCTAGCTATCACGGTTCCTGAGATACAGCCTGGTGACAGACAGACAGACAGACAGTGGAGTCTTAGTAATAGGGTCCCGTTTTTACCCTTTGGGTACGGAACCTTAATGATTGTGTAGGTTTATAAGCAAAACTGATAACAGAATGTGTTGTAATAAGTCACATTATATCACTATTGTATAATCGTGTAATTGCTATGACAGATAGGTACGGTCAACAAAAGAGATAAGTATTGGTACTGGCAACTAATACTTCGATGAATAAAAGAAAACAACTGCGATTCGTGAAAATTTGCTATTTTTCACAACTGTCACTGTCACTTGTCTAGTTTTATTGTTCGAGTAGTTACTTCGAAAACTTTTTAAGTCATGTTAAACATGTGCTGCTTATAGTCTTAGGTAAGGAGGCACCTACCTAGTACCTATCTAGGTAGGCGCCTCCTCACCTAAGTCTTTGAAAGCGACTAAGTATGTGATGTGTGCAAAGATTACCTAAGTATGCGGCTATTCCTTGCCTGCATACAAAACTCTTTAATTATCTGTATCTACAGTGCGCTAACTTTCACCCAAGTAATGGATTTAATTTCTTTAGTACTTCTTTGTTCTTTTGTAAGTAAATATACCTACTTTGTACTTTGATTAACTTTTATTGTTATATTAACTGCGCCCCGCGGTTTCACCCGTATAATTTTTGATCCCGTGGTAATATCAGGATAAAAAGTAGCCTTATATGTTAATCCAGGGTGTCAGCTACCTCCATACAGAATTTTATCAAAATTGGTCCAGCCGTTTGAGCGTGAAGAAGTAACAAACATATAAACACACACAAACTTTCGCCTTTATATTTATTAGTTAGTGTGATAGTGTGATTACTGACATAAATAAAAGTCTTAGCTTACTTATCACAAAATATACTCTACTAATATTTTTTGACCCAGTAAGCAAAAATTGAGTTTTGTCACTCAAGATAGTACTTTCCTAACTGGTAACTATTATCTACAAAATATATTAACTTAGTCAAAGAATCAACAGGAAACCTTGGAATTTAACTCATTCAAATTCAAATACATACGCAAATACATAATGATAAGTAGGTACGATTGTGTGAATGCATCATTTATTTTTAAAAAGCACTTTTTGAAACTTATTTTTTTAACAAAATAGGTTAAACACAATACGCACCGTGGCTTAATAACTTTAAATCAACCAATCGTATATTTATAAATTCCAATTCCAAATCAACTAAGCTGATTTGAATACAGAACCGTATGTGACATTAAATTCCAGCCAGTACTTTTAATAATTACCTTTTTGGCCAGGTTTGCAGCCATAAAGCCACCCATGTTTCCAAGGCCGAGGAAAGCCACATTTTTGTCAGGAGCTGAGCTATATTTCCTTGTCACTGTTAGAAAACACTGTGTGCCTCGCGCCGCCATCTTGGAATTCTTTATTTAGCCGCACGTTGTTTAACCGGCGCGCGCGCAACTCTACTAAACCGGCTGGTCGGGCTCAGGCCACGTTGCGTTGATACTATTATCACTACTGCTATCGACACATGAAGATAGTGGGAGTCATTAGTGAAATGACCAACTTAATTGATGAAGGCGTGTCGAAAATTTTATCAGACTATTATTATAAAGGCGAAAGTTTGTGTGTGAGAGTGTGTGTCGTGTGTGTTTATATGTTTGTTACTTCTTCACGCTCAAACGACTGAACTAAAAATTTTGTATGGACGTAGCTGACACCCTGGATTAAATATAGGCTTCTTTTTATCCCGATAATCCCTCGGGATCGACATTTACGCGGGTGACACCGCGGGGCGCAGCTAGTAATACATAAAATACATTTATATATACATATTTTACATTTCTATGGTTTGGGCATAGGGGAACCTACATATATCACACTCACATTTCGCCAGTTATGTTTTAAAAGTCCCATGTAATAGGGGACGAGCGCAAAATTATCCTATACCTGAAATCGAGAAAACAAAATCAGATGTTCCCTACATTTATGTTCGCATAACTTGCCAAAATGTAGGGAACAGCTGATTTTTTTTTCGCGATTGCAGCTTTGGTCCCTTAGTAAAAGTTGTTCATAATGATGAGTACAATGTCCCATTTTGGTTTGTCGCATGTTTTTTTTCAATTTCAACCTGTATATTCTTCCGATTCTCTGACGGGGTAGGCAAAGGTGTAATACAAGTAAATACACCGTACACTGACATTTTTTCAGTTGCTGTTCATTTATTACATAAAAGACTATTTGAGGGGGGAGGGGTCCTAACAAGTCTTTTTTTTTTCTTAGGTGGGGGTGGAAGGGGTCTAGATTGTTCTTACGTAAGATCACAAAATTAAGCAAAAAATGTAACTTTTTAATTTTTTCCTACTTTTTCTTTGCAATTTTGGTAGATATACTGATTTTGCGTAAGATTTCAAGAGGGGGAGGGGGTTCTTCAAAGTCTTAGTTTTTCTTACGTAGGGGGAGGGGGGTTCAGACAGTGGTCAATATTTATCTTGCGTAATAAGTGAACAGCCCCTATGTTAAAATTATATGCTGAACAACATCCTGTAGCCACTGTCGTCGTGTGTAGCTGTCCTTATCTCATTATCATATTATACAATGTGCGGCTACAATGACGACATTAATTTAACAGACGAGTAGGGCTAGTGGCACAAAATACAGATAGTATGTATTTTGTGCTAGTGGCCAGGAATCATAAAAATTAAATCAACATAAAATAATTCGTAATTTAAATACTGCCGCCTGCGCCCCGTTCGCTGACGTAAGACTCTCTTTCCTTCAATTCGCCTACTCTTTGCACGTTATTCGTTTTAATTTCATTGATGCGATGTTATGATCCGTGACCCCGGCCATAGAAAAAAATTACTCTGCCCCGGCAAATGACCTTTGCGCTACAGTTCTTTATGTGCAGGTCGCTCCAAGAAGCTATTTTAGAAAATTAATAAAATAGGTAATGTTTAATGACATTAAAATCACACTAATATTGTATAGGCGAAAATTTGTGATTACGTGAGAGGGTGTGTTCTTCACGCTCAAACGGCTGGACCAATTTTGATAAAATTTTGTATGGAGGTAGCTGACACCCTGGATTAACATATAGGCTACTTTTTATCCCGATATTCTCACTGGATCGACATTAACGCGGGTGAAACCGCGGGGCGCAACTAGTATGTTCATAAAACGAAAACGCGAAACCATAGACGTGTCTTAAATGAATGTCGCCATTAAAGCGACACGCTGTATAGTAAGTATACTATACACTGGTGCCGCTATGTCAAACATTATATTTTTGATCTACATATTAGGTACGAGTTTCCTATTCGTAGGTAGGTACTAAGTACCAACACTTGGTTGCCTAGCCTAATAAAGTGGTTTTTCTTTTGACAAAAAAAGTTAATTAATAAATCCTTTTCATAATGAAGATGTTAAACAATAAAGAGGTGAATAAAAATCCGTTTAAAATTTTAGACTTTATTTTTTGTGCCACAAGGCTCGATATTGGGTCCTTTCCTCTTTTTTAGTGTATGTTAATGATCTACTCCATTTATTAAAAAATCAACCACAAATGGTGTTATTTGCTGATGACACTTCCTTAATTTTTAAGGTAAATAGACGTGCTACAAATTTTGACGACGTAAATAACGCCCTACTGCAGGTCCAAAATTGGTTCTCTGCTAATAATTTAGTATTAAATGGAAAAAAAACTAAGTGCATAAGATTTTCTTTACCAAATGTCAAGGGTAGTGATTGTGAGATAATATTGAATCAAGAGAAACTAGAATTCGTCGATAAAACTGTTTTCTTAGGGATCACGCTCGACTCAAGGCTACAATGGGGTCCTCATTTAACATCTCTTGCAGGACGGCTAAGTTCAGCAGCTTATGCTGTCAGAAAAATCCGTCAATTTACTGATGTGGATACCGCGAGACTAGTCTATTTTAGTTACTTTCATAGTGTCATGTCTTACGGTATTTTACTTTGGGGACGGGCTGCAGACATCGATTCTATTTTTATTCTGCAGAAAAGAGCCATCAGAGCCATATATAACCTCCGCAGGCGCAATTCTCTGAGGGAACTGTTTAAGGAAATTAACATCATGACGGTACCTTGTCAATATATCTACGAAAACATCATGTATGTAAGAAAAAACTTACATCTTTTTAGTAAAAGAGGTGAAAGACATAATTATAGTACTAGAAATAGGGACCTATTAGTTCAACCAGGTTTCAGACTGGCTAAAGTAGACTCATCTTTTATGGGGTACTGTTTAAAATGTTATAATAAAATACCTCCCACATTCTTCAACTGAATGAGACAAAATTCAAGTCTTGTATAAAACGCACACTATGCAGTCAGGCATATTATAAGTTAGGGGATTACATAGCTGATAAAAATGCCTGGCTCAATGCTGGTCCTGCTCCACAACCACAACTAATTGATTAACACCTGAAAATACTGTTGGAGCTGCTGAAGATTGTAAGACTATCTTTGCATTGTATAAACTCAATTTCATTTGTATTGTATAATTGCATAGCACAGATGTGAGTTCTATGTAAGTACTATACCTTATTTTACCATTTACCGGGTAATATGTCTTTCATTGACTCGAATGTGCCCTGGCGGCTGATAGTATGTCATGCTCACACAAATGTCTCGCTGACGGTGGCGTGTATGTTGGATCATTTAGCTCCCTTCAAAATGGTTGAGCTGAATGGTGCTGATCTATGCGTCATGTTCGTGAACGGGCGCCGTCAGTTGGGGCTGGTCATCACTTAGCTGCCTCGGCTTATTTTTAATTATTTTATTTTTATTTTTGGATTGTTGTTTTAGTACTATTTGTTGTACTCTGGACGCTTTTAACGCATACGTCTTGTTTATTTTTACATCGTTCTCACATTATTTAATTATAAATTCAAAAGTAATGATGTAACTAATATTTTTGTAAAATATAATTTAAAAAGAGTGTCCATGGAGTTTCTTGTCCGTTCTTCTCCATAGGTACCTACGCTTTGGAATGGGCAACTAGCTTCACATTTTTCTGACTGACCTACTTCTTGACAATTCAAAAGTGCCTGTAAAATGGTTTAATTGAAATAAATGCTTTGAGTTTGAGTTGAGTTTGAGTTTTGTTTGTTTTATTTTTTACTAAAACGTAAGTTAAAGATTACTTAAGGGGGAAGCTCTAAGGTGGCCCGCGAAATTCAAATTTTCTTACGTTTTTTGCGATTTGCTGGTCAGTATTAAGTTGTACGTTGACTAAAATATGATTCGCGGTCGTAACAAATATGTATTTACAGAATTATAATCATTAAAGTCATCAACACAACTCTCTAAGACCATGTAATCCCCAAATGTCAAGATTTCATGAAATAGTCATTCATTCTTCATTCATTCTTTATCATATTTTAATCAACGTACAACTTAATACTGACCAGCAAATTTCAAAAACCCTAAAAAATATTGAATTTCGCGGGCTACCCTGGCGCTTTCGCCTTAAGTACACACTGCTACTTATCAAGCTATACATACCTTTCCAGCATATGCTGACTTCTCATTGTATGAAAAACCTATACAATGCGAGGTCAGCTAAAACTGGAAATGTATAGCTTGACATGTAGCCCTGTGTACCTAATTACACTACTTTCATAATATCTATACTAATATTATAAAGAGGTAAAGTTTTTAAGTTTGTATGTAGGGGGTAATCTCTGGAACTACGAGTCGGATTTGAAAACATCTTTCTGTGTTTGATAGCCCAATTCTTGAGGAAGGCTATAGGCTATTTCACATCACGCTATGTCCCTTTGGAGCCGAGAAAAAATAAGAAAAGTCAGAAAGAATGCTAAGCAAAAAGAAGTAATAGCGCGGGTAGGCGATGAGATGCGACGGGGTGGGTCGGGGGAATATTTCACGCGGACGAAGTCGCGGATAGAAGCTAGTGATCAATAAGTATCAACAGAGCTTCTAATTAAAGTTATTTACTAATCTCATTAAACTAATACTATCGCCGACTCTAATTCTACCGCAGTGTTATCATTTATTATCGTTTGCTAAAGATATAGGTAGGTACAAAGATTTGACAAGCCAAGGTCATTGGCACAATTTTATAGAAACAAAAGTGGTATAAAATGAAATTGATGCCTTAATCTTTCGCAGACCATCTTTCTTTACGAATAATTTTAATTATGGATAAATTAGAGGAGTACCTTTTGTAAATTCTGAATAGTTTCTGACTTTCTGAGTACCTACTTTATCTACCTAAACTGTAATTAATCTATTTATCTGGATACTTATGTCTGGATCAAATAAAAAAATGCGAATTAGTTAAGAAATTTTGAAATAGGTAGGTACACGCTATTTCTAGACGTCTGAATCAAAGGTTTCATGTTTGAACCATTGATCAAAATCAATAGGTGCGTACTGTTAGTTTAATTAAACTAAGTTCATGCAAATAAATTAACTTCCACGTTTAACCTGAAAAGAAAACCGGAATATTACTCCAGATAAAGCAATAGTTTATGCTTTAATACAGATCCTACTATTAACATAATTATTATTTCCTATACCTAACTTCTACATAATTAATGCAAATGTAATAAGAAGGGCCATATTAATCGCCAGCGCCATCTGTTTTAACCAATAGTAAACGTATCTAATACAAAGCGCCTTGTCGTTTTTATTAGCATTATATTTAACTCACTCGCCGTCCATTGTCATTCTTTGGCAGCAGGCGTTTATATGTATATTGTAAAGGAATGAGAAAGATGTAATTTGTACTAATTTCAGAGAAAAATTAAGAAATTAATGTAACTTCTTTGCTAATGCACACGTACTTTCGATGCGTTTGACATTCTGAATATGAAAAGTCGTTCAAATATTTATAGAATCACATAAAAAAAAAACATCACCAGCCATTTTGAAACTTAAATACGAATGAAATGTCAAACAGAATACAGTCCATTCTATAAAACTCAAACATAAAAACTATCCAAAACTTTTTTCATTTCCATTTTAAATATGAAAATTTTATGACATGAATGACATAATACCGATATACGTCACCGCAGAACAATTTAATTTGCATCCAGACATTTTTATTTACAATTCATTTGTTTTATAACTACTGTTCCGCAAATTGCCGAGTTGAACTATGCTGTGCCAAGCGATTCATATTTTAACCACTGATTTAAGCACTAGTTTGTTCTAGTTTAATTTAACTATGGCTTTGGCAGTTGGCGTTTTTACGCTTTTCTTGAGTTCAGTTTGTAAAAAAAAACTGCACCGTTTAAGAAAAATTGTTCTTCCAAATAGGAAAATTGGTAGCTAGGTACCTTTAAAGACTTCAAAAGTTTACCTACCATCGTCCCCTCCCCGTTTACCCTACCTTTCTTTCATTACCTTTTTTCCTTCGTTGTTCTTTACTTTATTTTTTTGTTTTTTTTTTTATGTTCGTTATAACAAGCCACCTATGAAAAAAAAATATAATAATATTTTTATGTCTGTAATTTATTTGGTGTACCTAATAAAGAGTATTTCTATTCTATTCTATTCTAATGGCGCTGTCATACAAAACTAAAGTTCACAGCGAGCGCCATCAAGGTCTATTCTCATTCAAAATTTGTTCGATAATTTTCGTCATAGTAATTAGGTACACCATAGTGCATAAACCGCCAATATTGGCATCGCCGAAAACTTGCCAAGGAAATCAATTTCAGTTAGTAACAGTTGAAGCAGCGAGGAGGCGTGAACACAACAATTAAGTTTGAGCTTTGTGATCGTCACAGTTTGTAACTCGTCAATAGTTTGCCTGATATTAAACATAGTACTTTAGTACCTTCACGTTGTGCTCATAGAACAGCCACAGTATAACCACGTATAACTATTTATGCTAGCTACACAAGCCATGTCTCGGAACGCACGTTAAGCCGTTGGTCCCGGCTGTCATTCGTGGATCTATGACAGTCGTTACGGGTAGTCAGAAGCCCGAAAGTCTGACAACCAGTCTTACCAAGGAGTATCGTATTACTCAGTAAATGGGTTGTGGAGGTCAGATAGCCAGTCACTACACGTTAAGTGCTGGTGTCCTGGTATTCAGCTGCATCCGGTTAGACTGGAAGCCGACCCCAACATAGTTGGAAAAAGGCTAGGCAGATAATAATGCTAGCTACACCATGGACGTAATATATATATATATTACGTCCATGAGCTACACACGCAGCGACTTAGATCGCCAGCGACTCGCGACTCGCTCGAATTTCGAAATTTGACACACAGCTTTTGACAGCCGGTTTGTCGCTAGCAATTTCAGTCTGCGTGGACGTGATATTTTGAGTTATTGAGCTATTGAGTCGACGGTGACTAAAGTCGCTTTTACTGCATACATACCAAGCAGTACAGTTGTAGTTTTGGAGCATACATTTGACAGGTCCTAAGAAATGTCAAAAAGATTTTATTCCTAATTACCCACTGATAACCCCAAAATGATATGCCCACTTACCCCCGCCTTCCGCACGGTTAGTTTGCGAATACGCTTTCGTTGAACTACTGTAGGTAGGTACACTGTGGTAGAGCCTTTGTAAAGGCGATTGTTCGGGGAAGTATACTACAGCTACAGGTGCCTATTTCTGCCGGCAAGCAAGGTCGCTGTGTTCAAGTTTGAAGGATATGGTGGTTAAAGTATCATTAGACCTTCCAGCTTTGTCTGTTGTATGCCAGCGCATCTGCGATGCTTCTGCAATTGCAAATATCCATAGGCGGCGGTGACCACTTACCATCAGGTGTGCCATCGGCGTGTTTCCCATTCAATATAATAAAAAATAGCCATTTTGACATCAACGGGTTACCAATCTAGAGTTCGGGCTACTAATACTGGAATAAACCATTAGCCTAATCTAGAAATCGAACCCAGAACCCCACATTCGACAGTCGTGCCTGCGCCAAGGACCAACGAAGCAGTTTGGTAAAAATAATTTCATTTCAAAATTGTGATTTGTGTTTGGTATCACGACGACCTCTCTCTCGCCAGTCAATGCCTTGGCCGTATACATACATTTACTCTGGCCGCGTGTCCACCGCACGTCCGTCACCCGAGCGTCGTTGGGATCCTGGCCCCCCAATTTTCGAGTCGTTCGGCACGACCGCTAGAACTCGGCCCGAGATTGTAACGAGCGGGTGTGCCGGAATGTTTTATCTTGTCCACAGACTGTCCTCGCACCGGTGCCGACCATCCAGCTTTTGTTTTGCCTATCATAACATTGACTTTGTCTACCATGACACTGAACCACCGAGTTCGGTCGCGGTGGACAAACGACGACCGTCAGACGTCACGTTCTGTTCGAATAATCTCGTTTCTCATTGACGTGATCAGGGACCGAATTACCGTTATTTTTTTGGTATCGTTACCAATTACCGTTATGATAACGATAAAAAAGTAACGATATTTATAACGATACCCATCAATCAGTTAACGTTATCTAATAGGATTAGTACCGGTAAACATTTCAATTTGTTATACCGGTAATTTATACGCCTATCTCTTTCTATCAATGACGGTGTCTAGCATATTTTGGTGTTAAGTACGACTAGTTTCAGCGTGTGTAAAATAAAAATGGTTTCTGTGCTGCATCCTGCAACATGTACTTAACAAAACCGGTCAAGTGCGAGTCGGACTCGCGCACCGAGGGCTCCGTATACATTTTTAGATTGTACTTACATAGTTTTGTAATTTTTTTTTTGTAATTTACGGTTTTCAGATAGTTTCCTTTGGTGCTATATGACATTGCTTCTTGCCAAATTTAATGATTCTACGTCAAGGAAGTCAGGAAGTATCCTACAATAGGTTTTGATTTCGGAACATATAGGGCGTATTTTTTGATTGCGTTGACTTAGAAGTTTGATTTTCTCACTGCTTCAAGGGATTGCAGCCTTGAGTAATTGGTTTTAATTTCAACTTGATAACTCCTACGCATTCCTGAGAAAAAGAAAAAGGGTCTTGACTGACGGACAGACAGACGGACAACGAAATGATCTTATAAGGGTTCAGTTTTTCCTTTTGTTGTACGGAACCCTAAAAAAGAGAGATTACGAGAACCGTATAATGTGTAAGTACAGACGCCAGCACATCAAGTTACTACAATCTGTCAGATTTCTTTAATAGATTTTCGACTTTATTGCTAAATCATAAGGTTCAAGGTTGATTGGGAAAATCTGACAGTTTCGGGTAGGTTGACCTGCCTGGCGTCCGTACATACATAATATTTAAATTTTCTGACTAAAACATCGGCCAGTAAACATATAGGTATAGACTGAACAGTCAACCACACGTCTCTGTATACAATTTGATCTTGACTTGTTTTTAGCGAAATAACGTTATTAGTAACGCTATTTTAATACCGGTAAATCCTGTGTTATAACGTTACTTTTAACGTTAAATATTTAACGTAACAGAACGAAATGTTTTGGTAATTTTACCGGTATTTTTTTGGTAACGGTAACCGTCCCTGGACGTGATGACGTCCCGTTGACGGTGGCGGTGGACAAACAGGTTCACCCTGTATGGTATTTCCACTTTTCCAGAACAATATCACACCTGCAAAATCATGTTAGATTATAATCCCACGTAATAAAGCGCTAAACACAGGCCGTAAGTACTTCCGCCTAATTTATCGGGGCAGACAATAGACTGATATTGCGTAGGGCGGGCGGCGCACTTTGTAGGTCGGGCGGGATAATAAAACTGTGCCACGTTAATCATTCGCATTAATCTAGCTATAAAAGGCGGTATATGATAAACTTGTGCGGGTTTTTGCTTTGTTGTATGAGATGAAGTTATGATTTTGGGCGGTTTTGAAAGTCTTTTTGGAGCGAAGTTCTCGATCGCACTTTACAACTCTGCAAACTTGACGAATGAGAGCTACACCGAAAAACACTTTATAACTCTGCAAACTTGGCGACTGAGAAATTCAAAACCACCCCTCATAGTTCTTTCCTAAGGCCACGGACACAAAGTCAGCGGGCGCGGCGGCGGCGGCGGCGGCGCGGGGGCTGCGCGTTTCAATGCATAGATTTATATGGAACTGGCCTCGAAGGCAGCGGTGCGGCGCGGCGCGGTGAGCGGCGTACGAGCGATGCGCACCAGGCTAGCGGTGACCGCGCGTCTGCATTAACGTAAGGTTTTGTACTTTCTAACCAACGACGTTTCAAAATGTTGTATCAAAAAGATGTTGTGGTCGCTGTTTAGAAATTTCGTTCGTGAACAGAGACACTAATTTCTTATAACACAACACTACGCCGCTCTAGCGCCGCGCGATCTACCCGCTGCCTGGCTCAGGTCTGCGTTGCCGCGCCGCTCCCCGCGCTGCCCGCCCCGCAATCGCTGACTTCGTGTCCGTGGCCTTAGGAAAGAAATCTGAGGGTGGTTTTGAATTAAAAAAAATTACGTAGTTTCTTTGTTTGTAGTAACATTCGTTTGTAACTTTTGGTGAGGAAAGCTTGTCAGCTTATCACCATGAATTACTCTGATAGAAGTAATGTTTGATTGATTTGTCAATAGAACATTTCAGGACTTCCGTGTTGACCAGGACTTATAAAACAAACAAAAAGTTTTGTAATAAATATAAATATTAATTTATAAAAAAAAATCATAGATACATCTCTGCCTACTCTTCAGAGAGTACAGATGCCAGCACATCAAGCTACTACAATCTGTAAATTTTTTTTAACAGATTTCAACTTTATCGCTAAAGCTTATGGTTTAAAGTTGAAAAAATTTGAAAAGTTGGAAAAATTTGACAGTTTCAGATAGCTTGATATGCTGGCGTCTCTACATGCATAATGCTATGTTAAATTACTATTTACAACATTTTATTATAAAAAAAAATAAGTCTTTGAGCGCTTCTTACCAGCCAATAACACACTTTTTTCACCAATCTGTGAATACATTTTCACCAACTGTGTGTATGTCAAAAATGTGTGGACAAAAGACTGCGATTTCTACATTTTAAACCCTTGGCTAAAGAGACAGGTTTTAATAAATATTCATTCACAAACGATAGTTTGCAGCCAGCGCATTCTAAGCTAAAATACGTCCACTACTGTACATAGGATCTCTCTATTGTTTTTCCCAAAACTGTGATGATCGTATTAGAGAAAGTGCACCTGTATCTGCGCACACGCTCGTGCACTATCATATCTCTCGCGCCGAAGTCGGTTCTCCGTTGACATTGACCTCTATGGCCGAAATACGGTCTGGACTATTATTAGGACTATTTCCTTTATTTAATTAAATACATATAAATTATATTTTTAAATATTAGTATAAAATAAGAATAAAAACATTTAAAAATATAAAAAATAGTAGCCGACCGGTATCGGGAACAGGCTCCAGAGAGAGGAACCTCCTAACAATGCGGGCCGTGTCCAGAAGTACCGCTTTCTGGATCAAGCCTTTGATCCAGCTGCTCAACGAGAGCCTCCTCAGGTGTTGGTCGGGGCTCTTGGCTATTAATTAGGACTATTATTATTATGACACAAATTCGATTCGATTCAGAAGTTGAAAATGTCAGTAGTAATCATTCTACAATGCTGCAATCACATTTCTTTCAAAAATACCACTTGGTAGTACTTTTTTCATTTATTATCTAGCCTCTGATAAAAATAATCTAAACTTATATAACCGAGCGAGGTAAGTACGGTTTATCTGATCGATTGTAAAATTTACCACAAAATTAAATACTTATAGGCACTAAGTAACTATATCTTTATGAAATGCGAAAAAATTTACCGACAACCACGGGGTAATTGCGTAACACACATAAAATGACACTTGATCGCACGGCAATGGGTTTCATTTTGAAGCTCATCCACGTTCATTGCGTTATTTACTTTGTTGGGCAGACGTTTGTTTCGAACTTATGAAGCAATGGATTACAATCAATATTTTACGAAAGGGTACTGTCCAACAATATTACAAAATGTCAATCTTTACATCTATGTGGTCTTTCTCTCTCGCTCTCACTATATTATCTGCGAAAAAGGACAATTTGTTGGAGTTTACTCGATTCCAAACCAAAAGGGTACAATTAACTACATCTAAAATCACATAACTCATCTATAAATACACTAACCTAATAATATAAATAAAGAGAAATATATAAAAACATGAGTTACCGTTAGATTAAACAATAAGGCCCGTTTGCATCACCAATCACTAGGTACATAGATTTAACGCTCAATGTATTTAAGGGGAAAGCGCCTGAGTAACTAAATTTTCTTACGTTTTGTACACCCTAATTTCGTAACACACTATCAATCGGGATCTGAATCATTTTGAAGCAAATTGCTAATCCATTGCTTCATAAATTCGAAAAATTTGTCTGCTGAATACGTAAATAACGCAATGAATGTTGTCGAACTGTCAAAATGAAACCGATTCCGATTGATAATGTGTTACGCAATTGCTCCGCAGGTCAGTGTCAGGTTCTATGTTGAACAAAATATGATTCGTGACCGTAACAAGTATAATATATTTACAGAATTATAATAAGCACTTGTTCTTCCTAGCGGAAGGACTGAGAAGTGGTGAAGGGTTGGCGTTTTGGCAGACTGTCTCATGTAATTTTGACGTTCGAAAAGTGCTAATTCTCAGCCTAATTTGAATAAATGACTCTTAATTTTGATATAAAATCATCACAGCCCTCTAACTTCATATAATCCTATTTAATGACTATAGTATTTTTAAGTTATATTAATATTGTATTGCATGTGTTTATATGGTCCTTGGTGCCTGAAATAAATGAATAAATAAAAAAATAGTGGGTTGGGGTAAGTTCGGCTCTGGGATAAGACCGTACGAATCAAATTCCCGGCTTATTTGGCAATATTTTATAATGCGGATAGCATTGAATTCTATGCCATTTTATTCTGCCCCGAAGACGAGCCGGGCATTTTTTTTTTGTAATAAAATGGCACAGAATTGGATGCATACGGTCTTGTCCCAGCGACGAACTTACCCCAACATACCTTATTTCATGAAATCATGGCTTTTGAGGCAAATTGCAAATGAACGTAAGTAGGTAAATTTGAATTTCGCGGGCTACCTAAACGCATCTCTCTTAACGCTAAATGTATTCAAATCATCATTATGTCTCAATCACCTCCAAACTTTTGACAGAAACAGCGCGATGTGATATAGGACATCATTCAAGTGTTGAACATTTTATACCAAAAATTAAAGTGCCGACCAGAAAAATTTTTCTTATGGGAAATAAAATCTTGAGCATTTTTTACTATTACAGCGGAATAACATAACATAACATAATCAGCCTATAATGTTCCCACTGCTGGGACACAGGCAGGCCTTCTCTCGCTGAGGGAGGGAGGGATTACAGCGAAAGTCTAAAATTAACCCACCGGCTGCTATTTGAGATTGAAAATGCTAAAAATATTTTTTTTTTATAACAAGTGTTTTATAACAAGTGTTTTAAGCGTAACATTAAAAAAATACCAACTTTTAATCGAATTTAACATCCTGAACATGTTTTGATGATTTTTGACACCGGGAGTAACGGTATACTTTCGCTGCAATAGTAAAAAATGCTCAAGAGGTCATTTCCATAATACAGCAGTAAAACTAAGAACTTTTCAATCAAAAAAATACTAACTTAATGTCGGTTTTTACAATAAAAACTGGACCAATCATACACACACATTCACAATTATCGCTTAAAACGACCTAATTGATAAAGTTTTTGAACACTGGCTATTTTTTAAAATAAATATTATAAACGGGTAAATTCGTATAAAGGGAAAGAGGGATATGACAGCTGGAGACCTCTCAGTCGTTCGATGAGGAACTCTTCGGCTTGTAGCTGCATTTTCTCGTCAAAATGTGCTCGCCAACCCCCAGCCTCTCCTGCAAATAAAAAAAGCAATTAATTATGTATACTAGCTGACCCAGCGAACTTTGTACCGCCTCAGATTCAATAAAAACGAATGTATGAGAAAATGAATTATCTTTATTATTACTTTTTCCGTACGCAAAATACGCGCATTGACGTGGAGTTGCGGAAACCAGCCCGTATTACCTATTAACTACTTTTTTCGTGAATTTTTCCCATGTTTTAATAGTTATTCTGCTATTTGAGACGAAGACAAATCTAACAAATGAAAGATCATCAAAATCGGTCCAGCAGTTCTTGAGTTATAAATGGTGGAGCGGACCAGGTAACTAACCCGACTTTGTTATAAGTATATAGATTAAAGATTAATAATATGTTTAAACATTATTATACTAAACAAACCTCACCTTTCCTAATAAACTGAATGTTTTCATCCACTTTGTTGTTGACATTCTTGTTCTTTCGAAGGCTATCAAAGCTGAGGTGCTCTGCCAACCGCTTGACTTGAACGTCCGAGTACTCCTTGTTCAGGAACTTGCATACACTCTTAACTTCTTTTAACAGATCCTGAAATTAAAGATGTTTGTTAATATTTATGATAAGTGAAGTGTAGGAAAAATCTTATCTCCTTACTTGAAAGATTAATTAATACTCCTAACTACAGTTAGTTCAGCAACTCAATAGCAACCTTAGACACACTAATATTATAAAGACGAAAGTTTGTGAGTGTGTGTGTGTGAGTTTATTTGTTTGTTACCTTCACGCTCAAACGGCTAAATCAATGTTGCTAAAAATTTGTATGGAGGTAGCTGACACCCTGGATTAACATATAGGCTACTTTTTATCCCGATATTCCCACGGGATCGACACTTATGCGGGTGAAACCGCGGGGCGCACCTAGTTTGAAAATAAGGTGAAGACGAATTGGTACAACAAAGATCATGTTCATGGCAAATGGTTTAATGGCAAAAGCCCCCCCCCATTTTTTCATGGGACAGAGGAATAAGGGTGTAACTATTCCTCTGTCCCATGAAAAAATGGGGGGGCTTTGAGGAGTGGCTAGAGAGGCGCCACGGCGCCCTCACCTACCGCCTGACGCAGGTCCTCACCGGACACGGAAGTTTCGGGAGGTTCCTGCACATCATCAGGCGGGAGGAAACGCCCGGGTGTCACCTTTGCCAAGATCGGCCAGAGGACACGGTGGAGTACACGGTGGGGGTCTGCCCCGCTTGGGCGGAGCACCGCCGTGTCCTCGTAGAGGCGATCGGCAGCGGCGGCGACCTCTCGCGCCCGGCCCTGGTGCAAGCCATGGTCCGGGGCGAGAGGGAGTGTTAGGCAGTCACCTCCTTCTGCGAAGCAGTCATGCTAGCGAAGGAGGTGGCGGGACGGCTCAGGGAGAGAGCCTCCCATCCCAGCCGCCGCGGGAGACGCTCCGGGCGTCGGGAGCCGCGCGACGACTCCCGGCCACCGTAGGCGCGGGCCTGCGGGCGGAGAGTAATGGGTAGCTCACCGTCCGATCAGGACCAGGCCCGTGCCGGACGGCGCGTACGTGTTCCACGCGCGCCTCAAAGAGATGTCAGCATCGAGGAGGGGCCCCATAGGGCCGAAGCCTGCCGGGTCAGCGGGATTGTCCGAAAGGGTTACCGCTGGCCCGGAACATAAAGTGCTAAGGAAGGAACACGGGTGGGTTTTAGTCAGTAAGAGTCTGACACTCCCTTCCGCTCCACCCAGAGTGGGAGGGGTCATTTGATGATTTCACATCCGCAAAAAAAAAAAAAAAAGGTTGTGACTATAAGTGTATATTATGTCATCATCATCTGCCTAGCCTTTTCCCAACTATGTTGGGGTCGGCTTCCAGTCTAACCGGATGCAGCTGAATACTAGTATTTTACATGGAGCGACTGCCTATCTGACCTCCACAACCCAGCCAGGTAATACGATGCCCCTTTGGTAAGACTGGTTGTCCGACTTTCGGGCTTCTGACTACCCGTAACGACTGTCAAAGATCCACGAATGACCGCCAGGACCAACGGCATAACGTGCTTTCCGAGACACGGAGGAGTAACGGTGTGTAAAGATGGTCACCCATCCACAGACCATCCGCGGCAAGTGCTATGTGGGTCATTTCTTCTTTTTTCCTTCTTAGTTTTAATCATGATCTGGCAGTTTGAGTAGATTATGCGGCCTACCCAAATGTCCTGTCTTTGGTATTGTTCGTCGAATCGTTGAGCTCCTCAAGTTCTGAGTTGAGCTGCACGATTTTTGGCAAATGCTTGCACTGATTGGACAGGTCCGCTCAATCTGTGTGGTTCTTTCCTCAAAAGACCATTTCAGACACCAACCTACATGGTCTTCACACGATCTGACCAAGATTTTGTCTGGACTTTAAAAGAGACTGTGACTTCTGAGTTTGTTTCGGCCTTTCTTCTCAGAATAGTCAGTTAGGAAACGCCGACCTCATCTAGTTTAAAAAAAAAAATATGATTGACGTGTAAAAGTGTTTGTACAAACCTACTTACAGAAATAAAAATCATTTATCATTTAAGCGTAGCTCATCATCATCTGCCTAGCCTTTTCCCAACTATGTTGGGGTCGGCTTCCAGTCTAACCGGATGCAGCTGAATACTAGTATTTTACATGGAGCGACTGCCTATCTGACCTCCACAACCCAGCCAGGTAATACGATGCCCCTTTGGTAAGACTGGTTGTCCGACTTTCGGGCTTCTGACTACCCGTAACGACTGTCAAAGATCCACGAATGACCGCCAGGACCAACGGCATAACGTGCTTTCCGAGACACGGAGGAGTAACGGTGTGTAAAGATGGTCACCCATCCACAGACCATCCGCGGCAAGCGTAGCTTAACCTAATCGATCGACCTGTGCGGCTGTTATTATTTAGCCACGGGCCCCTCATAAGTGTTTATAGAATAGAATAGAATTTTCCTTTATTAAAGTAACCAAGACTCAAAATCAAACAAGATTGTTAGTAAAACCTTACGACTATGTTAATAAGCACAGACACTAAACAAACACAAGAAATAACGGTTGGTCACCGTCGCGACATCCCATGAGAGACGGCACAACAGTGACCCACGTAAACACAGTCAAGGCGACTCGCAACCATGTTTAAGTCACTGTTGGAGCCGCCCCACACCCTGCGCACCAGGGAAGCGCACCTTTATTATGTATGGTGTAGTAAATACCTTTTTCATATCTTCATAGAACATAAAGTGAAGGTTTGGATGATGCCTCTTTGTGTAGGCTTCGTTTGTGTGCGCCACTATCGGGGTCCACGGTACTGGAAACAAATATAAGGGTATTAATACATAAGAGATATAAACTACCAACAACAAATCATATCAACTGACGTGATATTTACAAGAAAAAAAAAAAATATATGAATAATGCCACAGACACACCAGCGTGCCTCTGACACTCAAGGCATAGACAAGTAATGAGGTTATGTCTGGCGCATATTAAAAAAATAATTTATTTGATTTTATTATTTGCTATTAGTTTATATTTATTTTATTTCTGTAACTGCCCGTGACATCACAGCGGGCCCTATCAGAATACTAGAGCGCTGCAACATTTATTTTTTAAATGTCGCAGCATCATGTTGAGATAGGAGCCTCTTGGCCTCGTATAGGACTTTCTGTTTCATTTTTCTTTTATTACTTTTTTTTATATAACATGAATTTTTATTTTACTGTGTTTAGTTCAGTTTGTGATCTTCCTGTACGAGTCGCAATAAATACATTTTCTTTCTTTCTAAAATAAGCCAGATATTTACAAGAAGATTGCTTGGTCAAGTGATGGCCTCGTTGGTATAGTGGCCGCAAGCGTTACTGCTGAGCATCCTTACTGAGGAGGTCTTTGGTTCGATTCTCGAGTCGGGCTGTGTTTTTCCATCTGAAATTTCTAAGGGTCTAAACAGACGGACTGCATTTCAGCTGCAACATTCGAAACCTAGTTATGTCAACTGCATCTAAACTGCGATGATATAGCTGGCATGCAGTTCTAATGCGCTCTGTCTTTTTAGACACTAATTAGCAACCCCGGAGTCTGGATTTGTGCCTGGTTGATGGCAATATGCTCGCCCCCCATTTCATGGGACTTAAACATAACTGGCGAAATGTGGGTTTACTATAGGTGCATCTCTACCTTACCCTTCAGGGAATATAGGCCTTATGTTATGTTATGTTATGTAAGCCAGAGAAAACAATAAATACTTACACAAATCTCTTCTAAAGGCTTCCCAGAAGTGGGTGAAATTCGCCCTCAACAGTTTCTTCGTGGTCATCTTATGTAAGTAATAGATAGAGACCACCACATCCCTGGGATCTCTGGCCACATACAGCACTTTGGCAGTCGATAGCAGACTCGGAGGCAGCATCGACAAAGGAAGATGAGTCTTAATAAACCTAGGTGAAGGTGCCTTTTCTATTGTCTTCCAACTGTGTTCCCTCACTGCCTTGTCTAACCCTTGGAAGTTTCCTAGATTGAAGAAGTTAATTTTGATCAGTTCATGCGCTACTTCTGGGAGAACAGGTGTAGTCCTGTAAAGAGAAAAAAAATTGGTCAGTATTTTATAGTGGTTAAAGAGTTCATGACACATGTTCAGTTTTACATGTCCTGGAATTAATGCACACAACAAAACACCTCAATAGGCTATTTGATAATGTAAAAAATAAGGTCATAATTATTGACACTCGTATATAGATATCGCTTTTAAAATCGATTTGCATTAATTTTACTACAAAACAATGTATTATTTATAAAAAAAATCCCGAAAAAACTTCATCTTTTTAAATCTGGCGCCACGTAATCGAAAACGGTCTGGATTGGCTGAACATAAGATGACGTCATGATTTAGTAAATTTCTGTCTATCGTTGACAGAACAGATGACTTTTGTCTAGTATCTCGACCGTTTCAATGTTTGTATAAGTGAATCGTGACGTCACGACGCCATATTGTTAAAGATAGCGTTTTGGCGGCTTATTTAAACAGTACATTTTTATTTACTATTTTTTAAAAGAAATACATTATGCAATTTGAAGTAATAGGTTTTTGTGGGCTCGTTAGACACCATTAAATAATCTGAGATGTTTATCAGAAACCAGTCAAATAGCCTATTAGAATATTATGTTATAGTTATAATCTTAATACATACACTGAATTTTTACTAGTATGTATAAAACAGTGTTTATTGATTATTGTTATACTGATCATCATCATCATCTTCTTCTTCTTCTTCTTCTTCTTAGCGTGTCGATAGCAATCTAAATATACTCGGCCCAGAATTCGGCCACTTGATTCATCATCTGCCTAGCCTTTTCCCAACTATGTTGGGGCCGGCTTTCAGTCTAACCTGATGCAGCTGAATCCCAGTATTTTACATGGAGCGACTGCCTATCTGACCTCCACAACCCAGTTACTGGGTAAAACGATACCCCTTGGTAAGACTGGTTGTCAGACTTTCGGGCTTCTGACTACCCGTAAAGACTGTCAAAGATCTACGAATGACAGCCGGGACCAACGGATTAGGCCTTATACCTTAGTGTGGTAATTTTGCATCGAGTTAGCACTGATCAAAACTATAATCAAATACGCCTTTTACTTAAAAACAAATTACTCGTATATCGATAAATATTATGAACAATAGATACTGCATACCTAATTATTATCATTATTGACGTATGAAGTAACTTGGTCTTTTCAAATCTATAATCTAAAACATTTTGTTATTATAAGATTATCTACCCGATATAGTATATCCATAAACAATTACTACACCATAAAAATACTTTTAGTATCGTATAATACGTATTAATACCGTTTAAAGATTATTATCAATGGAATGCTAGAATAATAATATGAAGGAACATTACATAATTACATTGAATATCATGGTAAACAAATAAACTAAAAAACTGGCCAAGTGCGAGTCGGACTCGCACACAAAGGGTTTCGTACCACAAGGCAAAAACACCGAAAAAAACACGTTTGTTGTATGGGAGCCGCGATAGCTAAATATTTAACGGGAAATATTTAGCTATCGCGGTTCTTGAGATACAGCCTGGTGACAGACAGACAGACAGACAGCGAAGTCTTAGTAATAGGGTCCCGTTTTTACCCTTTGGGTACGGAACCCTAATAAAGGCATTTCTGGACATTCCATAATTTGACTTTTTAAATCAGTATCATTGAACATCATCATCATCTGCCTAGCCTTTTCCCAACTGCATAATTATGTTGGGGTCGGTTTCCAGTCTAACCGGATGCAGCTGAATACCAGTATTTTACATGGAGCGACTGTCTATTTTACCTCCACAACCCAGTTACTGGGTAATACGATACCCCTTGGTAAGACTGGTTGTCAGACTTTCGGGCTACTGACCCGTAACGAGTGTCAAAGATCCACGAATGACAACCGGGATCAACGGCTTAACGTGCTTTCCGAGGTACGGATGTGAAGATGGTCAACCATCCACGGACCAATCGCGACAAAGGAAACTTTCGACCCCTGTGGCTGTTACTTACTTAGCCACAAGCCCCTCATATCATTGAACATACTCGTAATTTGTGACGGAAAGATGACTTTAATCAGATTTTCATAACCAAGGATGCTAGTTTAGGGGGAATCCCCAGGGTAGCTCGCTACATTCAAATTTTCTTACGTTTTTTTTGCAAATTTTGTCAGGTTTTATGTTGAACAAAATATGTAAGTACTTCGTTTTTTAGGGTTCCGTACCTAAAGGGTAAAAACGGGACCCTATTACTAAGACTCCACTGTCCGTCTGTCACCAGGCTGTATCTCATAAACCGTGATAGCTAGACAATTGAAATTTTCACAGATGATGTATTTCTGCTGCCGCTTTAACAACAAATAAATAAAATAAATATTTGAGGGGGGCTCTCATACAACAAACGTGTTTTTTTCGGCGTGTTTGCCTTGTGGTCCGGAACCCTTCGTGTGCGAGTCAGACTCGCACACGAAGGGTTCCGTCGTTCACAAACTTGCCAAGTGCGAGTCGGGCTCGCACTTGGCAAGTTTTTATTTTATATATAATTGGCCAGTTTTTATTTTATATATGATAATTATTCTGATGATTTTTACATTTCGATATTTATTTCTTCATAAATAGACTCTCTAAATGCTATTATACAAAGGTAAGAAATTACAACACTTGAAAAAGAACCACTTCGTCCTACCTACCTATTACAAATCGCTATCTGCGGTGCAATTCTGTAAAAATATCACCGTGATGACTTAGGTGAAGTGAGCTTAAAGTGAGCAGCCGGTCGATTCTGTAAAAATCTCACCGTGAAAACTTAGGTGAAGTGAGTTTGTTTTTTCTAGGAATTGACACTATTGACAGAACACCCCACGATCACTTCATCTAAGTTTTCACGGTGAGATTTTTACAGAATAGCACCGCTGTCATTCCACATGATGCTATGGGATTGACACTATTGACAGCTCACTCCACGCTCACTTTACCTAAGTTTTCAAGGTGAGATTTTTACAGAACAACCGGTCGATTCCGTAAAAATCTCACCGTGAAAACTTAGGTGAAGTGAGTTTGTTTTTGCTAGGAATTGACACTATTGACAGCACACCCCACGATCACTTCATCTAAGTTTTCACGGTGAGATTTTTACAGAATAGCACCGCTGTCATTCCACATGATGCTATGGGATTGACACTATTGACAGCTCACTCCACGCTCACTTTACCTAAGTTTTTAAGGTGAGATTTTTACAGAACAACCGGTCGATTCCGTAAAAATCTCACCGTGAAAACTTAGGTGAAGTGAGTTTGTTTTTGCTAGGAATTGACACTATTGACAGCACACCCCACGATCACTTCATCTAAGTTTTCACGGTGAGATTTTTACAGAATAGCACCGCTGTCATTCCACATGATGCTATGGGATTGACACTATTGACAGCTCACTCCACGCTCACTTTACCTAAGTTTTCAAGGTGAGATTTTTACAGAACAACCGGTCGATTCCGTAAAAATCTCACCGTGAAAACTTAGGTGAAGTGAGTTTGTTTTTGCTAGGAATTGACACTATTGACAGCACACCCCACGATCACTTCATCTAAGTTTTCACGGTGAGATTTTTACAGAATAGCACCGCTGTCATTCCACATGATGCTATGGGATTGACACTATTGACAGCTCACTCCACGCTCACTTTACCTAAGTTTTTAAGGTGAGATTTTTACAGAACAACCGGTCGATTCCGTAAAAATCTCACCGTGAAAACTTAGGTGAAGTGAGTTTGTTTTTGCTAGGAATTGACACTATTGACAGCACACCCCACGATCACTTCATCTAAGTTTTCACGGTGAGATTTTTACAGAATAGCACCGCTGTCATTCCACATGATGCTATGGGATTGACACTATTGACAGCTCACTCCACGCTCACTTTACCTAAGTTTTCAAGGTGAGATTTTTACAGAACAACCGGTCGATTCCGTAAAAATCTCACCGTGAAAACTTAGGCGAAGTGAGTTTGTTTTTGCTAGGAATTGACACTATTGACAGCACACTCCACGCTCACTTCACCTAAGTTTTCACGGTGAGATTTTTACAGAATAGCACTGCTGGTTGGTTGTAAAATGACGTTAATAGCATTTAAAAGATAACATAACTAATGGGTACTCACTCGAGCATGGGGAACCTTTTGAACAAAGGTGTTTCTTTCGCCGTTATGTAGTCTAAGTCGTTTTCTGCTAGCCAGACTAATTCTTGAACCCATGTTGTGCCTGGAAAACGAAGTTAGAACTCACTAAACACAATCAGCTTAGAACGTTCCCATTGCTGAGACACAGGCCTCCTCTCTGTGCGAGGGAATGGGCCGTAATTCCCGGGGGCGGGCCCAGTGCGGTAGATGTCGCATGTCTTCGAAATTTTGGTTCAAGGACATGCCGGTTTCCTCACGATATTTTCCTTCGCCGTTTTTGAGAGCAGAAATTAATTACACAAAGTAAAGCGCCTAACTAGGTTCGAACCTATGACGAACTCATAAGTTGGGACCATTACCACTGGGCCACCACTGCTCTCTTAAGACCAGCGCGGTAATTCCGTAACACACTATCAGTAGCAATCTGTTTCATTTTGACAATTCAACAACATTCATCGCGTTGTTTACGTTGTTGAGGAGACACATTTTTCGAACATATGAAGCAATGGATTAGCAATATCCTTCAAAATGATTCGAATCGGGGTTGATAGAGTGTTACGCAATTATTCTCTGCAGATGATTTGGTATCGTTTTTCAGTCAGCTCAGAACTACACACAGGCCATACATATAGTGAAGTATAGATATATATGTCACTATCTTGTTGCAAAAAAGGGATGATGCTATCGGGGTCTTTCTACGCACTACTGCAGCGGTACCGCGAGCGGTGCGGCAGACGTTTGTTTTTTCCATACAATTGACACGTTTCGCGCGCAATATGACGCCGGGTACTGTACGCATGATGGCATCGGCAGCACAGGACAAAACAACCGTCCGTGATGCGCAGTACGACTGCCGCACCACTTCAGTCCTTGTTGCAAAAAATATACATATATTTTTAATTTTTTCTTTTTTGCAAAATAGTTTGGCAAATGTCATTATAACTGTTCCAAATTTGAAGTTGATAGCAATAATAGTTCTTGAGATATCCAGCTGTGGCAGACAGACAGACAGACTGAGTGTCACCATAAGGGTTCCGTTTTACCATTTTGGTACGGAACTCTAAAAATGACGTTTGATTTTTTTAGATATAGATTTTCATGTCTTTTTTAATTATCAAGGGACTTACACGCCAAAAAATACAATTTATAAACGCTGAGTCACAAAATATTTCGGTAAAAAACACATTCACGTTACATAACCAATATCAGTAAATTGTGCCAGGTACGTCCTATATGCATTTATCAGATGGATTGACTTTATCGTGATAACAAAAGCCACAAAATAAAAAAATGCTACAAAACCATTTCAGTAACAAACTCAACTGACATTTGTTCTGACCATTCTATTTGACAGCTAAAATAAAAGCTTTTGGTTCCATTAGCTGCATAGTTTTTGGGTGTATTTAAAGCTCGCTTATGTTACCTATTTTGACAATTATTTAATTTTTGGTTTATTATTTTTATTCCATGAAATACATAAGAATTATATTTTTAAATATTAGTATAAACAAAATATAAAAACATTAAAAAATAGTAGCCCACCGGTATCGGGAACAGGGTCCAAGCTACCGGCGGTCAGGGCTCCAGAGAGAGGAACCTCCTAACAATGCGGGCCGTGTCCAGAAGTACCGCTTTCTGAATCAAGCCAGCTGCCCAACGAGAATCTCCTCAGGTGTTGGTCGAGGCTCTTGGCTATTAGTCAATTGGCTGTCACGACTATCGGCACAATAATCGCTGAGTCCACATCCCACATGCCGACAACCTCGTGAGCCAAGTCAAGATACTTGATTTCAGCGGGATTGTCCGAAAGGGTTACCGCTGGCCCGGAATATAAAGAGCTAAGGAAGGAACACGGGTGGGTTTTAGTCAGTAAGAGTCTGACACTCCCTTCCGCTCCACCCAGAGCGGAAGGGGTCATTTGATGATTTCCCATACGAAAAAAAAAAAAAAGATACTTGATTTGATTATTTTTCTCGGCTTTCATGAGGTTCTCATCATGCGGGACTGTTTTTTTTTATTATTAATTTTGTTAAAATGAGTGAAAAAATCGGATTTAACAAATAAAATTCGCTGGCCGAAGCGATGTGCATCATCTCGTTGATGAATATGCTCACCAAGAGATTGTGTGACGATATAGTGTGATAACGGCTGAAAATACCGATTTTATCGAAACAGACAATCTGGACAGATGAGTCTGACCGAATGCCCAGTAGATCCAGTGGTAACAGCCGTGACTTACAAGTTGTAGATCGTAGGTTCGAGCCCAGACATGCCTTTCACTTTGTGTAAATTATTAAATCATCTCTCAAAACTGTGAAGGAAAACATCATCGTGAGGACACAGGATATTCTATGTATAATCAAAAATTTTAAGACATGGTGTGATGTATTAAGGCCCACTCCCTCTAACAGAGAGGAGGCATGTGTTCCAGCAGTGGGAACATTATAGGCTAAGTAGGCTATGGGTTGTAACTGCCATCGTAAGTATCATCGTATCCGGAGGTAGAAATGTACTGTCATCATCCCGAAAGACGCCAAGCACCTCCACTTCGACCGGTTTTGTGCTTCTCGGATCCAACGGGTTCCTGCGGCCTTCACAAGGTCGTCGGACCACGGAAATGTACTGTAGCCTTAAGTTAAAATGGATGAAGAAACCTTGTACTCACCAGATCTAGGGAATGTGATGACCCACACGTCGTCAGGTCGCACTTGCATGTTGTAAATGGCTTCCGCGTGTTTCTTGAAGGCTCCCGGCATCAAGTACCCGCTTTCTCCACATTTTATGAAGGGCCGCGTATAGCCTATAATTAAAAATAATATACAAATTAGTATAAAATTTCGTAAGGCCTCGCACAAGGTGACTCGATGACCTTGGGTAGGCCGCAGGAATCCGCTAGATGCGGGAAGCATAAAACCGGTCGAAGTGGTGGTGCTTGGGTGAGGCCTATGTTGCAGCAGTGGACGTCTTTCGGCTGAAATGATGATACAATTACCTATAAATGAACGTGAGAAAGACCTGGATGTGACTCGTACAGACCTTTTGTCACATTTTGTCTGTTCGAACTCAACCCACAATGCCTACTGAGGGCCGGTTCAAACGGTTGGTTAGCGTAACATACGTACGTCAAATAATAACGATTACGTAAGCGTTATTATTTGACGTAAGTCAAGGCCATAATTTTGTAAAATTGTAATCTGAAACAACGCCTTTTTTGGTTTGACGATAGTTAGCGCCATTTTTGACTTATATGCGTGCGTCAAGTGGACGTGGGCGTGGGACCCACCCTTAATCCATTAACGTTTTATTTTCGGAGCGCTCTCGTTCTACAATTTTTTTTTTTATTAATTTAAGCTTGCCTCTACAAGCACAGGCACTTACGAATATGTAAAAAAAATAAACATTTTAAAAGACCTATTCAATGTTGCGAAAAATTTACCATATTTCATGCTGGGAGGCCTGTGCGAAGTGAAAGCAATGTTTTATATACAAATACGATTCCACTAAAAGCATCCATTTCATATAGTGAGAGCACAGCTGTGGATTTTTTATGAATTATAATTTAAAAAGTGAGAATATATGAGATCAACTCTTTCGAGAATCATCATTTTCATTTTGAATGAAAACGTGGCAATCTGCCTAGCCTTTCCCAATTCCCATCTATGTTGGGGTCGGCTTCCAGTCTAACCAGCTGCAGCTGAATACCAGTATTTTACATGGAGCGACTGCCTATCTGACCTCCACAACCCAATTAAGTACTGGGTAACACGATACCCTTTGGTAAGACTGATTGTCAGACTTTCGGGCTTCTAATGACCCGTAACGACTGTCAAAGATCCAAGAATGACAGCCGGGACAACGGCCAAGGACCTGTCTGTGCCTCGAAAAGAACGTTATGTAAAGATGGTCACCCATCCACGGACCGACCGCAGCAAGCGTAGCTTAATCTGATCGATCGACCCGTGCGGCTGTTATTACTTAGCCACGAGCCCCTCGAATGAAAAGAAAACGAGTGTGATACAATTTTCATGTTCATGAAAGTAGATTGTTTTAGCGTATTTTTAACCGACTTCAAAAAAAGAGGAGGATAATTTCGAAAATCGGTGTCAAAATACGAAAATGCGGGATCCAACGACACCGACTTCCGAAATTAAAGTTATTTTTCACTTTGTAGTATTTTTTTCTTTTTGTAATTCTGTTGTTTTCATTTTTTGTAAAAAAGTTTTTATTTTTCTCTTTTATTTTGCTCAATTCTGCTACTTCATCATCAGATTTCAAACTCATCATAATTATCATCATCTTCATGCCCTTGTGCCATGTCAGATTGCAAACTATTCAAGTATTTATTGATACAATCAACACACACTTGAATAATCTAAACTACTCGATATTTTGTTTACATTTAAACTTTAGAAGTGAAAACTTCTTCACCGCTTCGGATGTGTTCGGCTGTCCTCGGAATGTACTCGGTTTTAATGTATATCCGATATGTCAGTGACTGATGGCAAAGTATTCTGTTTGTGTCTTGTTTTCACTTCTTTCGGCACTCCTGAAGTGCCTTTTCTTTTTATTAAAATACCTATTACCTATACACGAATACTTTTAGATAGGTGACTACTTAATTATCATTTAGGAGATATTTGGTAGGTTCAGATAAGATTACGATTTGTTTTATGTTACCTAATATTTGTTATGCTAATAGCCATAGGTGGCACGTACACACGGCTACACATCAAGCTGTGCATAACCAGTATAAACCGACTTCTGATTGTCAGTGCCGGATTTAGAATACTTGATGCCCTAAGCAATCCGTGGCTAAATAATAACAGCCGCACAGGTCGATCGATCAGGTTAAGCTACGCTTGCCGCGGTTGGTCTGTGGATGGGTGACCATCTTTACATACCGAGACCCCTCCGTGCCTCGGAAAGCACGTTAAGCCGTTGGTCCCGGCTGTCATTCGTGGATCTTTGACAGTCGTTACGAGTAGTCAGAAGCCCGAAAATCTGATAACCAGTCTTACCAAGGGGTATCGTATTACCCAGTAATTGGGTTGTGGAGGTCAGATAGGCAGTCGCTCCATGTAAAATACTGGTATTCAGCTGCATCCGGTTAGACTGGAAGCCGACCCCAACATGGTTGGGAAAAGGCTAGGCAGATGATGATGCCCTAAGCAATCCACGCCTGTAGGCCCCACTAATCACCTCGTATTTTTCCAAAACATCGACGAGCGATTTGTAAAGATTGATGGTGACTTTTGGGTCTTGTAAAATCTTGTTGATAAACAGCCTTGCCATTCATGTGCTAGCAATAGCAAATACTGTTTCGGCGCTGTTTCTGCCTTATGGTGCCCCCTGAGACGTGATGCCCTAAGCAATTGCTTAATTTGCTTATGGGCTAATCTGGCACTGCTGATTGTACGAAAAACCTATACCTACAATGTGAGGTCAGATAAAACTGGAAATGTATAGTTTGATGTGTTGCCGTGTGTACATGATATCAGAAGACAGACAGTAATTAAAAACGTTCACAATCTAGTCGCAATATCATCTCAGCGACATTCAATGTCAAAAACTTGTCTAAATTGTAGGGAAATTAGAGGTATTTTTGACAGATTGAGACTGAGATCAGACTGTGAACGTTCTTAAAATTAGTCCTAGTAGAATTATCAGTAACAATAAATACATCTATCTGCCTATTTCAAGCTGACAAATTAGAAAGAAAATGGCAGCTGAAGGTGCGATCCTACCGCAAACTTTGCCCATTGCGCAACAATCAACAATTCAAGAACAAATGACAGTCATTCGAACAGCCATCCGAAAGGACAATGTTCAAGCGAACGTAATAAAACAAGATCGTGCTCTAGAATGAATACTCGTGAACGAATACTCGAGAATGTATGCTCGCGAACATACGCTAGCGAACGAATGCTCGAGAACGTATGCTCGAGAAGGTATGCTCAAGAATGAATGCTCAAGAGTGAATGCTTGTGATGGTGATGCACCCTAATGGCAATTGGAGCTCACTCAGGTATCCTACAGTAAGACCATATTATAAATTCGAAAGTAACTCTGTCTGTCTGTATGTTACATTTCACGCCTAAACCACTGAACGGACTTCGACAAAATTTGGTAGAGAGATAGATTGAATCCCGGGGAAGGACATAGGACAGTTTTTATCCCGATATTCCCACGGGATCGACACTTATGCGGGTGAAACCGCGGGGCGCTGCTAGATAGACTATATACTAGTAATAAAGCTGAAGAGTTTGTTTGAAAAAATCTTATTTGTATTTGATAGCTCAATTCTCGAGGAAGGCTATTTAACATCACGGTAGGATCGTTAAGAGCAAGAAGAGAAAACTCAGAAAGAACGCTTACCGAAAATGAAATAATAGCATGGGCAACGCGATGCGACGGGGTGGGTCGGGGGAACAAGAAATTTCACGCGGACGAAGTCGCGGGGAGAAGCAAGCCAATAAACATTAAATAAACGTATGATTAAAAAGTGGCACCTGTTGGTACACTCATGGGACTCAAGCACTTGTTTGCTCCACAGAGTAAATAATAGTAAACAGATTATAATTTATCAGTGATTAAGCGCTGAAATACGTTTATAAGTAATTAGTGTTGTACCGCGATAATATTATTTATATATCGTCATTAGGAACAATAATATTATGTAATAGCTTCTGTCCGTGACTTTGTCCGCGTGAAATTTCGCTACTACTTCGTTTTGGTTTAGCGTTCTTTCAGACTTTCTTTTGTTTGTGATCAGCGCCTAGCGTAAAGCTAAGGATACACGCACAAAAGTCTGCAAGTAGCTTGCATGCCGTGTGCCATAACAACTTCTGATTGGTAAAATACCTTATTGACATGCAAGCTACTTGCATACTTTTTTTTGTGCCAGCTACTGGCATGTGTGTCCTTAGCTTAATATTAAGTAACATATAGCCTTTCTCAAGAATTGGGCTATCAAATGCAAAAAAATAATGTCCGACGGTAGTTCCAGATAATAGCGCGTTCAAACATATCTACAAGCAAACTCTTCAGCTTTATTAGATTAGCACTTCATGTGAGAGTCCTTCTGAAAGAATCACAGTCAGAACTATTACCTACCTACATAAGCTTATCAAATGAATCAAGTGACGACATTATACTTTTGACGTAACCTCTCGGGGGTGTAATAACAATAATAATAAGTGTGCAACTACTGTCTAGTCTGGCGGGCAACTACCCGATGATTCGTGTCGGGCCGTTGTATCTATGCTAGTTGCGTGGTAAACTCTGCTTGCGAGATGCATGATTTTGCAGATTTTTTTTTTTTTTTTTGTAAGTTTGACGCGTTGTTCGCATGTGACGTTGTAGATACCGCTACAGATGTGTTCTACAAATCTTGATCGTCTATCATCGTGAGCACACCTACGAGATCGACGTGTACCTAGGCATTGATTCGACGGCAATCAGGCGCGGATACAGGGGCAACGGTACGTTTAAAGTAACTCTGTCTGTCGGTCTGTCTGTCTGTCTGTTACCTTTTCACGCCTAAACCACTGAACGGATTTCGATAAAATTTGGCAGAGAGATATGTTGCATCCCGGGGAAGGATATAGGATAGTTTTTATCGATATACCTCGCGAGCGAAGCCGCGGGCGGAAGCTAGTAATCTATGTTTTTCTTTTGATATGTATAGTCGATACGAGCGTTGTCTTCAAAAATGTGTTTGTTTATTTAGGTTTTTCATAGAACTCTACAATTTTTTTATTTTAGGTTAGACAATGTTATTGTTTGTTATTTATTTTTAAATAATAGGCTATTTGACTGGTTTCTGATAAACATCTCAGATTATTTAATGGTGTCTAACGAGCCCACAAAAACCTATTACTTCAAATTGCATAATGTATTTCTTTTAGAAAATAGTAAATAAAAATGTACTGTTTAAATAAGCCGCCAAAACGCTATCTTTAACAATATGGCGTCGTGACGTCACAATACACGTAAACAAACGTTGAAACGGTCGAGATACTAGACAAAAGTCATCTGTTCTGTCAACGATAGACAGAAATTGACTATATCATGACGTCATCATAAGTTCAGCCAATCCAGACCGTTTTCGATTACGTGGCGCCAGATTTAAAAAGATGAAGTTTTTTCGGGATTTTTTTAATAAATAATACATTGTTTTGTAGTAAAATTAATGCAAATCGATTTTAAAAGCGATAATCTATACGAGTGTCAATAATTATGACCTTATTTTTTACATTGTCAAATAGCCTATTGTGGGCAACAATAGAACCTTCAATGCTTTTGTTAATGTTTCGAATTACAAGAAGGCCAGCCATCTAAAAATTCAGTACGACAGTCCGGACGTCGAGAAAATGCGTTCCTGATACGGTGCGCATTCTAGTAGATAATAAAGATCAAATTTGCAAAACACGCACTCGTTTTTAGGAAACTGACAGATGTCAAGAACATTCTCTCGTCGGCCGCACTGTAACAAATCAAAAAATATACCTAAGTCTATTTCCTTGGTAACTACACTGCATTTCTAGGTTATCAATTATTGTATCGTAAAAAGGAATTTGCATAGGTAAGTACAAAAGCGCTGAGTTATCGTTGAGCCACGATAAAGTGATCTTGGAGTGATAAAACGATAAATGTCTTAAAAGATTAGCTATCTACCGACGTACACATTTCATAATAACAATAATAGATTTTTTTAATTAAAGTAACCAAGACTCAACAAGCTTGTTAGTAAATACAACTATGTTAGTAAGCACAGACACTAAACAAAAACAAGGAAAACAATACAAGAAATTACAGTTGGTCACCGTTGCGACGTCCCATGAGAGACGGCACAACAGTGACCCACGTATACACAGTCCAGGTGACTCGCAACCATGCTTAAGACACTGTTGGAGCCGCCCCACACCCTGCGCACCAGAGAAGCGCACCTTTTACGCATTATTGCGTAAAAGCAATCTACATGCGCATGTGCGAACATCCCTGATGCACTAAAGAAACGGGGCAGCCCCACCAATTTCCTAAACGCATTGTTATATTGAACGCGGAGATCGCTGTACGATCTTTGCGTATATCTAGCCCACATGCTGCACGTGTAAAAAGCAGTACAGTAGGCTCGAAAGAGTGTATTTGTATGCAATGTGTGCCTGTCGGTGTGATACCCCGTGGCTCGGAAAACACTTAGGCCGTTGGTCTAATTACGAGTATCTGCCTGTAGTTTCTACCCCAAGGCAAACCCCTGTGGCCTTAGTGTGAGTTTTCTTACTTACTCAATCGCGTTCACTTAAATATTTTTTTTGTGGAATGATTGGGTGTTCCACTATAGTCGCCGCCACCGCGATCGAGTATATGTAAAACTCGCACTAGGCCCTCTGTTTTCGTATAGAAAAAGCATAAATGTAGTGGTATCTACAACGCCACATGCGAGCAACGCGTCATACTGACGTCACGCAATAGCCTGCATCTCGCATGCAGAGTTTACCGCGCAACTAGCATAGATACAACGGCCCGACATGAATCATCAGGTTTGGTCCCATACCTAGTAAAAGTTGTTCATAATGATGAGTACAATATTAATGACCTCCTAAGAGGCTGTTGGTGTTTTTAAAATAACCCTGTATATATAGATTATATATTGTGGTCTAGTGGTCGCAAACGCTACTGCTGAGCATGAGATTCTGGGTTCGATTCCCGGGTTGGGTAAAGTGATATTGCGTTTTTCTATCTGGAATTTCTCAGTAGCAGCCCGGAGTCTGCCCGGTTTATGGCAATAGGCTCGCCCCCTGTTTCATTGTACAGTCACGAGCACCAATATGTCAACACTTGGCAACTTTAAATTGCAATTTTTTCACGAAATAACGAATGCAACGTTGAAATACGACACTTTACATATATCTATGGGTTAGAAAATACTGTGTTCCTACTAATATAAAATTTCATTCAAAAATAAAGGAGAAAATCGCCTTTGAATAAAGCCAAGTGTATACATACTTTTGCTCGTGCCTGTACTTAAACATAACTGGCGAAATGTGAGTAGGTACCTACTATAGGTTCACCTCTGCCCAACCCTTCAGGGAATAGAGGCTTTATGTTATAGATTACCAAGAGATTACCAACACTATAAAATCTATACTTACTGTTTTTAGTTCATATTATATTTCAAGTTAAACAAATATCTACTTTATCTCAATTGAAGTTAAGTTGATTTCAGAGTGACCAGCCCTATTGAAAAAGTTATAAAAATGAACTTTATGTTGTAGGATTTAAAGTTATTTTTCTATAAACTCATAATTGTTTACATTTTTGGCAAATAAATCGCGAATGCAGATTATAATTTACATCTTAACATCAAATACTATCATAACCTAGATCTGTTTCCGAGGGACGCGATACAGACGTGGTCTTATCTTAAGATACAGTGAGAGATAAATCCCTTCAGATGTTGCTACACAGCGGCTTAACACAGTCAGATGTGGTATTATACAAATATACGCGTTGATACAACAATTCTGGAATTGTTAATGCCATTTAAACATGTATTGAAGTAAAGAAAAATTTTATGCAATCAATGGATAATTTTGGAAATTTCCAAAAAGAATACAGGTTTAAAATATATGAAAAAACATAGTAATACACACACGCACTTACTCGTAAATTAAGACATTGTAAAAAGAAAACTAAAGTAGTCTGTCTTTGGACACGCCACAATTGCGGCGATAAGTCCCCTCTTTGGGGAGTGGCTGGAGCCTAACCTTCCGCCTAACGCCGGTCCTCACCGGACACGGCTGCTTCGGGAGTTTCCGGTTCCGGATAAGGCGGGAGGGAACGCCCGGGTGTCATCATTGTGTGGATCGCCCGGAGCATACGGTGGAGGTCTGCCCAGCTTGGGCAGAGCACCGCCGTGTCCTCACAGCGGCGATCTGCGGCGGCGATCTTTCGCGTCCGGCCCTAGTCCAGGCCATGGTATGGAGCGAGAGTGCATGGGAGGCCGTCGCCTCCTTCTGCGAAGCAGTAATGCTCGCGAAGGAGGAGGCGGGGCGCGTGAGAGAGAGGCAATCTTTGCGCCCTCAAGCCCCTAGTCGCCGCAGGAGACGTCCTGGACGTCGGGAATCGATAGATTACGGACGGTGAGCAATGGGCAGCTCGCCGTCCAGTAAGGACCCAGGCCCGGGTCGACGGCGCGTGTTCCACGTGCGCCTCAAAGAGATGTCAGCACTAACTGACGGGGTCCGCTAGGGCCGATGCCAGCCAGGGTCGCGGATTGTTCGAAAGAGATACCGTGGCCCCTAGCACAGGCAACTGAAGGAGAAGAAGGCTTACCTACGTGTTTCGAAAAAAACTGCGTTAAAACCTATTTACTAAGTATTGATCATTGTATTGTATTGCCAAATTACAGGTAACTTTTGATGGTTTAATCAGAAGCAATCATGCGTATAGGCATTAATGAAATGTAGTGGAAATTTCACCCAGGCTCGTATGAAACTCTATAACTCGTATCAAAGTTAATTATATTGTTCCAAGTATTCGCCGTGGAAAATTTAATTACATTTGAACAGAACAGTTTAATGTTCACAATTAACGCTCACCAGAATATTATATGATAGAAGGTTTTGTAGTTCAATTTAAATAATCTCAACTGTAAGTTTGTTCGAAATAAATATATAAAAAAAAAAGAAATATCATACTGCTTTCCCGAAACCGGACAAACCACATCCATTGAACACATTAAGAACAATTTTATATAACACAACACTACACGCACCCATGAGACATTTTCTAATAATTTTGTCCTCTTCCGATGTCACAGTTTTCATTTCGTAAGGCAATTCCAACCATGGAGCCATCGTTGCTGTTTCACGCGCGCACGTTCACACACTGTGATAATAATTGAAAATACAAAAGGGTTTTCAATAAATATATCTTTTGCACTTAATCTAATCATTGTATCGATTCATCTATAACTGGCCAACGAGAACGTACGAATTTTAACGTTGTAGTACGATAAGAATGGTGGTGATAGCGTTAGGACAAAGTACGGGTGAAAAGTTATGGCATTTACGTCTTTTTGGAGTGAGTAATAAATGGGATTAACAGATGACGAATCAACGTAAATAAACATTGTATGTTACTGTATGTAACATACAATGTTTATTTACGGTGATTTATTATAATGACAGCCGAAAGACGTCCACTGCTGGACATAGGCCTCCCCCAAGCACCTCCACTTCTCCCAGTTATGTTTCCTGCAGCCTTCACAAGGTCGTCGGTCCACCTTGTGGGAGGACTTCCAACGCTACGTCTTCCGGTACGCGGTCGCCACTCCAGAACCTTTCGGCCCCATCGGCCATGTGTTCTGCGAGCAATGTGCCCTGCCCACTGCCACTTACTATGTCGGTTACCTTGGAAACCACGTTACGTCGAAGTATATTATCTATTGATATTTTACGAGTAATAATTTACGAGCTCAGGCAAAATCCAAAAGTGATCAACGTTTTGATAAAGATCGTACGCTATGTAAAAAAGTGTGAAAGATTAAAAAAAAAACGTTTTTAATTAAAATTGCTGAAAACCTGAAAAGGGGTCATTAAAAGGGGTGGTTGTGTGTCTGAAATGTTTTGTAAATACTACTAACGTATTTAATTTGTTACTAACGCTATGGGTTCGTGTTACTCGAAAATAAATGTATTTATTTATTACTAGCTGCGCCCCGCGCTTTTACTCTTATAAGTCTTGATCCCGTAGGAATATTGGGATATAAAGGATCCTATCGTGCCCCAGGTCAAGTCTACCCATTATGCCAAGTTTCATCCAAATCCGTTCAGCTGTTTTAGCGTGAAAGCGTAACAAACAAACATAGGTACAGGCGCCAGCACATCAAGTTACTACAATCTGTCAGATTTCTTTAATAGATTTTCGACTTTATTGCTAAAGCATAAGGTTCAAGGTTGATTGGGAAAATCTGACAGTTTCGGGTAGGTTGACCTGCTGGCGTCTGTACATAAAATCCGAATCTATTGATACCTCATTCATCAAAATTGGTTCAGTATTTTAGGCACTACGGTGGAACACATGCAATTACAAACAGACATACATACTTACATACATATACTGCTAAAATCATTACCCTTCCTTTTGGCTTTGCCGTAGTCGGGTAAAAAAATCTGTTGTTTCCTACAAAAGTGCAAAGTGCAAAATGTATGGAGCAGCAGGATGTGCGGCGACGACGACGTCCTGCCATCCTGTATATTTCGTAAAAAAACTTTTAATTACCTACTCATTATTAACTTTTTACTTGAATTTTAGAGGTGCTTGTGGCTAAGTAATGACAGCCACACGGTTCGATAGATCAGGCTTAAGCTACGCTTGCCGCGGTTGGTCCGTGGATGGGTGACCATGTTTACATACCAAGACACCTCCGTGCCTCGGAAAGCACGTTAAGCCGTCATTCGTGGATCTTTGACAGTCGTTACGAGTCGTCAGAAGCCCGAAAGTCTAACAACCAGTCTTACCAAGGGGTTTCGTATTACCCAGTAACTCGGTTGTGGAGGTCAGATAGGCAGTCGCTCCATGTAAAATACTGATACTCAGCTGCATCCGGTTAGACTGGAAGCCGACCCCAATATAGTTGGGAAAAAGCTAAGCAGAAATTTTACTAATCTTCCAATAATGCTATGAGTCATCTACCTATACCTATAAACTTAACCTAACTGTAACAGATATAGATTACTCACGTTGGCAGATGCAAATGAATCATTGCGTACCCCTTTATAACTATCAAACTTGAGGCCAGTGATATCAATTCCTACAGCAGAGAGTTACAGGCTTCCATTAATTTTAGCTTGTCAGTTAATTGTCTTTGGCACGTTTGTGATAGATTTATGTCTCTCTAGGGGTAGACAGGAACAGTGGCTTACAAGTTGTCGGTCGTAGGTTCGAACCCGGGCAGGCGCTCTACTTTGTGTAAATAATTTCATCACCACTGCTCTCAAAACGGTGAAGGAAAACATTGTGTGGAAACCGGCATGTCCGAGAACCAAAAATTCAAAGACATGTGCCATCTACCATCCCGCACTGGGCCCGCGTGGTAGATTATAGACCACTCCCTCTCGCAGAGAGGAGGCCTGTGTCCCAGCAGTGGGAACATAATATGCCAGGGGTAGACTGAACTTTGTCGTTTGGAAATTAACGGATTCAGTCTGCCACGCTTCCACGTCTGTCCTCATAAAAATCCAAACCGTGTGTGGCTGTTAATACTACAGAAATTTTCAACAAATCGGTCTGAATGGATACGTTCGTTTAGGGAAATTATTCGTTCACCAAATTGCCTCATCATCTGCCTAGCCTATTCCCAACTATGTTGGGGTCGGCTTCCAGTCCAATCGGAGGCAGCTGAATACCAGTATTTTACTTGGAGCGACTGCCTTTCTGACTTCCACAACCCAGTTAGTTGGGGAAGTGTGAAAACAATTAGTTTCTGTGTAGTCAGGGACATTCAACGAAACCACATCTCCAGGAGTAGTCACTCCGGCCATCATCGTCGGGGAGACGACGAGATGATCACGATCAGTTCCACTTTCAGATCCATGTGGTCTCACCAATATCTGTCGGTACTGAATCTGAGGGTTCCAATCAATAATCAAGCAATTGTTCGTTGCCTGAACGGCATGAATATCCTTTTAAAAATTGACCAAATCTGAGTGTTCAAAGTTGTCAGATTTAGGGAAAGTCCACAATTTCTTCATCAGATTGGCCTATTTAAGTCATTATGGGTTAGGCCGCACACATAATCAGCCTATAAGGTTCCCACTGTTGGGACAGAGGTTTCTTCTATATTACTATAGACACGCAGCCGCACACGATCATAACAAAATCAACGGCTCTGAAGGTCACTTTATTTTTGGTCCATTTTCGAAATCTGAAAGTGGTCTCCTGACCACGGGGCAAATGTTCAGATCCCATCTGAAACTTTTCAAATATATTTTTGGCATTCTTTCATCATGCCGCGCCTACTCAGCTATCTATCAACTGTTTGCCCTGCATATGCTTACTCAATAAGTCGATATTGATATGATAAAAACATCTTCTTTATCCTTATTGTTATCAATTTATTTTCGTTCGTGTCAGATTGTTATCTCATGTTGAAAAATTCGAAGTGGGGCTACTAAGGCCACATGCCTTAGTAGCCCCACTTCGAATTTTTCAGACACCCTTTCAGTCCTTGTTGCAAAAAAAAAATGTTTTTATACCTATTTGCAAAATAATTAGGCAAACGTAATCTAAAACTATTCTAAATTCTAATCTATATATCAATTCTATTTATTCTTTCTATTGTTACGAGCTTCGGGTTCGTGACAATAAAAACTGCCGATTTAATAACCAAAAATAACAATTTATTTTACAACACTAATTACAACTCAAAACACTAATTAAAAGAACACAATCACACTACTGATCACTCTTAATTCGCACTTGAAGATCGCTTAGATGTTTTCGCTCTTGTCGCTTTATCCAAAACTGAGTCGGTCGTCGCGCATCCCGGCCTTATATAGTGCCGCAGATAGTTCTAGAACCTTCCATTGTAGAAACATCTAGAATGTTCGAGTACATACCGGCCCCGACCGACTAGGTGTCGATAGTTCGAGAAAGTTCTAAAAAGTTCTAGTATCGAATTTTCTAGAACGATCGTGACTCGACTAGTTCTGCTACTCGATACTAGATGACGCTAGTGGTAACTAATGTCACCATGTACCAGGCATTAATTGTGGCGCGCAACACTATTCTATTCTAATTTATTTTCTTGAGACATCCAGCTGTAACAGACGGACAGACAGACAGACTAAGTCTCACCATAAGAGTTCCTTTTTACCATTTTACCATTTTGGTACGGAACCCTAAAAATTAACATGTCAAGATTGAGCATCCATACTACATACAATGGTGTGTGTATAACTAAAACTTTATGGTGTACTTAATATAGAGTATCCTATCTCTATCTTCTGGCTATGATTGTGCTATGATGGCGTAAAAAATATTTTTGTAAATAATTAGGTCAACATTTTTGTCACGAACAGTCAAAATATCTTCAATCATATTTACATAATCTATGCTAATATTTAAAATAAAAATGATATGTACATTTTTATGAAAAAATAAGCAAAATAATCATAGGGCATCAACAAATTCGTTCGCATCGCTGTCAACAGGAACAGTGCCCAAAAGGCTGGCAGCATTGCCACGTTGTAAGGCAATGCTAATTCTTTGGCCAAGAAATAGGCCAGCTCTCTGGTCATGTGAAGAGTCGAATAACCGCTTAGCGATATCTCGAAAAACCAAGTGGGCACTCGGACCACATGGCCCTAGTGTTTCAACCCCAAAAGGCTCGAACATATAACTCCCAATCAGGTTGGATTATTTTCGCCGTTTGAGGTTTTCTGCACCTGCAGCAGCCGCCCCAGCACAGCCCACCGTGCTAGGAAGATGGGATGCCGCAAGGGTGTCGACACATGTTGCATCCCACACCAAAGGTCTGCCTAACTTCCAGGGCTTTATGGTCATTCCGTCTGGTCTCTTAACATCATCGCGTGGCAGGCCGTTGGGTTCTAAAACAGCTGGCACCCCGGCGGTGACAAGAGCAAGACGGATGGTGTAATTAATGCTGGCGTGCCGTGCTATCCGACCAGCGCTCCTACTGCAAGATAGGCCATGGTGCCCGAGGCAGTCGACAGCTTCACCGCACTGACAGCGATGCGGAGCCCGGCGCTCAAACATATTTTAAATCAGATCTTGGTGGGCAAAGTAACGACTTAATTTTCTTAAGGCAATCACATTTTTTTTATTAGAAATGGGTTTGCTCTTGACTCTAGTCTAGGTCAGAGGTGACAGAGACAAAGTCGACGATGGAGTGAGCTTACCCAGAAGCCTGTATACTCTTACTTTGAAGAGAAAGTAAAGGAAAATCTTTATTTTTTCGCCCTTAAACCGTGTTTTACAATAATTATAGTATACTTTTACTGTTAAACGTGCGTTCCAATCATTTAATAGACCCAACATACACACCCTGAGATAAACTTCCCTCTAAAGCTTATTATAATGCTCCCACATTGTGAGGCAAACTCTCGGTTGGTAACAGGTATTACCGTACGTCGATGGTACTTAAAATTCTGAGTGAAGGTAGGAAGTACCACAAACTACTTTAAGCTCACAAGCGCTTTTAAGCGTATTTTGGCACAGTAACATAACAGTTTTAGATGTAATTTTTAAGGGCCTGTTTTGTCGAAGTATATGAGGTGTCAAACTCACAGACCGCATTAGAAACTCCATACTTGAATCCAAAACAAATAGCGAACGCTAGCCGCACACTGGACTAAAGTGGAGTTGAGCTGGCCATATCTGTCGCATGTCGGAGCAGTAATACGCAAAAACCACCACTCATTGGATCCCAAATATTAAAGAGATCCCAGAAAGAGATGGATGGCGCAGTCGTTTACCTTATCATATAACTACATGTTTCCAGCACTTGAAGCAAATCAATAAACACTTCGGTTGGCCACTCAACACTCATCGGCTTTCCCTGACGTGTCATCACATCACAGTATGAACTCAAGTACCTACTTACTTATGTGACACAATTTAAAAAATGTTTATTTCAGACTATGTAAATGTCCATATTTTGTAAGTATTACATTATATTAAAACTATGTTAGTTAGAGATCAATTAATGTATATAAGTAAAATATAAATAAATTATTCAAAATAAATTAAATTTATATATTGACTTAGACATATTTACATAATTTTCAAAGCTGACAGTCTTAAAATATTAATAAGAATATTTGTACAAGGAGGGGAAATAATCAAAGGGCATCAAAAAATTCGTCCGATTCGCTGTAAATAGGAAAGTGCCCAAAACGTTGGCCAACTTTGTTGGGGTCGGCTTCCAGTCTAACCGGATGCAGCTGAATACCAGCATTTTACATGGAGCAACTGCCTATCTGACTTCCACAACCCAGTTACTGGGTAATACGATACTCCTTGGTAAGACTGGTTGTCAGACTTTCGGGCTTCTGATTACCCGTAACGACTGTCAAAGATCAACGAATGACAGCCGGGACCAACGGCTTAACCTGCTTTCATATGTAATCATTTCTAATAATCTCCATTACTCAGATCCTAAATATAGTACAATCAGTTTATCTATGCGTCATTTATGTTTATATTCTGCACTTAACCTGACTCATCAGACTTCTTCATACAAGTTATGTAACAATTCACTTACTTTTTCCTTACTCGTTATAAGGGTGGCAGAAACATCGACGCGCAGCCTGCAACCATGAATTCAGCACATGACTCCAAACCCTCGTAACGCAGGGGTTTCATGAATGAATGATGAATGTAGTAGCTTCGTACAAACACTTTTACACGTCAATCATATTGTTGCGCGCCACAATTAATGCCTAGTACATGGTGACATTAGTTACCACTAGCGCCATCTAGTATCGAGTAGCAGAACTAGTCGAGTCACGATCGTTCTAGAAAATTCGATACTAGAACTTTGTAGAACTTTCTCGAACTATCGACACCTAGTCGGTCGGGGCCGGTATGTACTCGAACATTCTAGATGTTTCTACAATGGAAGGTTCTAGAACTATCTGCGGCACTATATAAGGCCGGGATGCGCGACGACCGACACAGTTTGGATAAAGCGACAAGAGCGAAAACATCTAAGCGATCTTCAAGTGCGAATTAAGAGTGATCAGTAGTGAAATTGTGTTCTTTTAATTAGTGTGTTTGAGTTGTAATTAGTGTTTTTAATTAAAGAGTTATTTTTGGTTATTAAATCGGCAGTTTTTATTGTCACGAACCCGAAGCTCGTAACAATTGGTGTCAGAAGTGGGATTATGCCGGTTTTACCCAAAGACGACACGGAGGGTATCCGTACCCGGAGTCAACGCCAGCAGGAGACGGACCAGAGGCGATTTGGTGGAGCAACGCCACTGGGGTCGGAAGGCCAACTACCGACCACGGAGGCCGGCCCGTCCACAGCTGCTCCAGCATCATCAGCACCAGATTTTGCTGCTCTGATGATGATGCTGCAGGAGCAGGCTCGTCGACAGGAGGAACAGGCTCGCCGACAGGAGGAGCAGGCTCGCCGACAGGAGGAGCAGTCCCGCCGTCAGGAGGAACAGGCGCGTCGGCTGGAAGAACAGCTCCAGCGTGATAAGGAGGAACAGGTCTGCCGACAGGAGGAACAGGCTCGTCGGTTGGAAGAACAGCTCCAGCGGGACAGGAAGGAACAGGCTCGTCGGTTGGAAGAACAGCTCCAACGTGACAAGGAGGAACAGGTGCGCCGCCAGGAAGAGCAGATGCTCCTTATAAAGGACCTTCACGCTACCTTCGGGAAAGACATGAAGGAGGTGAAGGATAAGGTTGCTCGATATGACAACCGCCTGTCGGAAGCTGAAATCCGAATCGACCAAGTGAATAATCGGGTCGACAACGTGATGGCTGACGTGAAGAAAACGCTGGATGGAATCGCAGCTCCCGTAGCTACAACACCTTCGCTACGTGGATTCAAAGTGCCACCGTTCGACGGAACTTCTTCCTGGTCGGCTTACAAAATCCAGTTTGAGGCTGTCATGAAGGCGAACGGGTGGAATAAAAGTCAGGCCATGACTGCCCTCACCCTAGGCCTGCGCGACCAGGCCTTAACCGTTCTGGAAGCTCTCGGTAAGGAAGTGACTTACGAGCAGCTCCTTGAGGCATTGGAGGCTCGGTATGGCGACGCTCACCTGGAACACGTGTTTCGTGCGCAGCTCAAGGATCGCGTGCAACGCAGTAATGAAAACCTGCAGCAGTGGGCCCTTGAAGTGGAGAAGCTGGTTCGTAAAGCGTACCAGTCTGTACCTGCGCTTATTGATGGGAACCTGGTGCAGGCATTCATCGACGGCATCCGCGACCTTGAAGTTAGAGCTGCTGTGAGGCTCGGTCACCACGGGACGCTTAAGGACGCCTTGGCACATGCACTGGAGGTGGAAGCTGTGCGGCAGGATCATCGTTCCCATCGCGTCAGGGAGGTTGTAGCGACTACAGTTCGCGATCATAATAGAAGGTACAGCCCTAGGTGCTACGGCTGTGGGGAAAAGGGCCACCTTCGATCCAGTTGCCCTAAGCGAACTGCAGAAAGGGAAGATGGCTGGTCTCCAGAGGGAAGAGCGGCTAACAGCACCGCCCAGCAGCAGCAGGAATACGACTTTGTGGTCAAACATCGCAGCGGGAAACCTCATGGCAACACAGATGCATTTTCAAGAAGACCTTGTCCTGAAGACCGCAAACATTGTACTAGGCAAGAGTGTAAGGAAGTGGTACCTGTGAGGATGCTCAGGACAGACCATAGCGACGAGTGGAAGGAAAGCCTACAACGTGCGCAGCAGGAAGATTCAGACATCAAGCCGATTCTGGAGTGGATGAAGACCAGAGCTCCTAAGCCCAGGTGGAGTGACGTCTCAGCGATGAGTTCGATCACAAAAAGTTATTTGGCCCAATGGGACAGCTTGGTGATTCAGGATGGAGTCCTGTGCCGTAAATGGGAAAATGCTCGGGGAGACAGCTGTCATTTGCAAATGGTTGTCCCTAAAGCTCAAGTACCGGATGTTCTACAGCTGTACCACAATGGTTGTTCAGGAGGTCATCTGGGAGTAAAACGGACTCTACTGAAGATACGAGAACGGTTTTACTGGGTCCACTGTCGGGACGATGTCGAGGACTGGTGTCGCAAATGTACAAGTTGTGCAGCTGTAAAGGGACCTCAGACTCGCAGTAGAGGTGCATTGAAATTGTACAATGTTGGTGCACCATGGGAGAGGATAGCCCTTGACGTTGCGGGGCCGTTTCCGGTAAGTGAAAGTGGCAATAAGTATTTCATGGTTGTGATGGATTACTTCACCAAGTGGCCGGAAGTCTTCGCCATTCCAAATCAAGAAGCTTCGACAGTTGCAGATAAATTAGTTCAGGAAGTCTTCTGTCGTTTTGGAGTACCTTTAGAGATTCACAGTGATCAAGGAAGGAATTTTGAGTCACAAATATTCCAGGAAACTTGTCGAGTTATGGGTACTCATAAAACCAGAACAACTTCTTACCACCCACAGTCGGATGGAATGGTGGAACGATTTAATCAGACATTGGAGAGGTACCTAGCCAAAGTTGTGGAAAATCGGCAACGAGATTGGGACAAGCACATACAACCGTTTTTGTTGTCATACCGAAGCGCTGTTCACGAAAGTACATCGGTGACACCAGCTTTCGCAAACTTTGGAAGAGAATTACGGCTGCCTGCAGACCTGATCACCGGAATACCACCTGATGCCCCACGCAGTATAACCGATTATGCGAATGACTTGCGGAACAAAATGAATGACATTTATGAGCACGTCAGACAATCGGGCCAGCAAATGTCTGAAAAGATGAAAACCCGTTATGACCGCAAAATGAACAATAAAGGGTTCGACGAAGGTTCACTAGTGTGGTTGCACAATCCAGTCCGCAGCAAAGGGAAATCTCCTAAGCTTCAAGCTAAATGGGACGGACCGTACCGGATTGTGACAAAGATCAATGACGTAACCTACCGGATACAGAAAGGTACAAGAGGTACTCCTAAGATCGTCCATGTGGACCGACTGGCGCGTTATTATGGGGCTGATAATGCTCGGGACGAGCATGTCTTAGGAGGGGGCAGTGTTGCGCGCCACAATTAATGCCTAGTACATGGTGACATTAGTTACCACTAGCGCCATCTAGTATCGAGTAGCAGAACTAGTCGAGTCACGATCGTTCTAGAAAATTCGATACTAGAACTTTGTAGAACTTTCTCGAACTATCGACACCTAGTCGGTCGGGGCCGGTATGTACTCGAACATTCTAGATGTTTCTACAATGGAAGGTTCTAGAACTATCTGCGGCACTATATAAGGCCGGGATGCGCGACGACCGACACAGTTTGGATAAAGCGACAAGAGCGAAAACATCTAAGCGATCTTCAAGTGCGAATTAAGAGTGATCAGTAGTGAAATTGTGTTCTTTTAATTAGTGTGTTTGAGTTGTAATTAGTGTTTTTAATTAAAGAGTTATTTTTGGTTATTAAATCGGCAGTTTTTATTGTCACGAACCCGAAGCTCGTAACAATATCTTTAAAACTAGATGAGGTCGGCGTTTCCTATCAGACTTCTCGAAACAAACTCGGAGGTCACAGTCTCTTTTAAAGACGTATTTATGAACGCAAGGTGATGCCTGCGGATAAATTAAATTTTAAGTTATTAATTTATTCATATCATTAGTTGTTTATGTAGTTGCTTTATATTACAAGTACTGTTTGTTTTGTTTTATTTTGTTACCTATAGTACGAATCACTTGGTTTCTTTTAAAGTCTAGACATAATCTTGGTCAGATCATTTACTGGATCCTAGTAACAGGTTGCGCGTATATGCCAACCTGTATATTTGTAGCAGTAAGGGCTATTTTCGTAGATCAACTGTTACTTTATACAAAAAATAAAAGAAACTCATATCTTTAGCACTGTAAGAGCAAACATTATTGCAAAGCAGCACCTGAAAAATAAAGAAAAAACTTTATTTTCCCTCAGAAGAACTTAATGAAAACTGCAGACAAATACTACTTTCGCACCTCCAAGACTTCTTTTAACGAGAAATAAAACCTTAAAAGTGGATCAACCTCTTTATTTCTGCACCCGACGTTACTACATAAATAAGTGGAGGAAAAAGTCTGAAAGTTCAGTAAAACCCATGGTAATTTAAAATTTCCCCGTCCTGACTTAATCCACGATTCAGTTTGGGCACTCTCCCCTAGGGGGATAATTAGTCATTAAACTTCCTTGGGTTCGACGGCACTGATGTTTGTACTAAATTAACTCTGCACTTGATATACACCTTATGTAGGTTTAATAAAGGTCGTTTTCAAATGATTTGTGTTTGGAAAAGTTTGTGTAAAAGTGCCAAGTTTTGAGTGGCCTCCGTTCTGCGTTAAAATATGTAGTTGATTTAGACTTTTTTGATTGGTATTAGATATGAATATTACGTTGTGTATGTTTATGAAAACATTTCCGTTTTAGCGAATAGAATCGTTCCAACGAGCTGCGAGGGTTGGGGTAATAATCTACATTTTTGTTTTAAGTTCAATGCATCTTTTTCTTTCTATGTCATTAAGAAAAGGACAGAAGATAAATTTTAGTTTAGTCCTCTCTAATTAATCAGCGCCTGACGTAAATTGACGTAATTTTAGTAGGCACGTTTTTAAGCTTAGTGTCAGGCGCTGAGTAATTTGACAGAACTAAACTAAAATTTATCTTCTGTCCTTTCCTTAATGAAATAGAAAAAAAAAAGATGAACTGAACTTAAATTTAAATGGACCACCTTATTATTAAAAAAAAAACGCTTTTCCTTGTCCGGGTCAGCTTCCAGTCTAACCGGATGCAGCTGAATACCAGTATTTTACATGGAGCTACTGACTATTTAAACCTCTACAAGCCACCCAGTAACTGGGTAACACGATAGATAGATTTATTTATTTCTGAGTATATGGTAGGTACACTAAGATCATAATATTACACTACCGTTTCCGGTGTAGAAATATTAAAATTAACTTACAATGTCAAAGTGGCTGAGTTCTAGGCCGGAACAATATAATATAACGATACCCACTAGGGCTTTTGACTACCCGTAACGACTGTCAAAGGTCAATACTGTCAATTTTCCGAGGCAAGCAAGCTTAACTTCCACATGACGCTGACAGAATAGTCAATATCAGCTCAGTTGCCAAAGAAAAAAAGAAAAAACCTTCCAATGACCCGAGCAGCTGTGATCATTTAGCCACGAGTTTCCACCAATTTTTTTTATAATAAGGTATATTTTCACCTTTTTAAACCACCTCGTACACCTTCAAATTACCGTAATGATTTTCCTTAATGATGCAATGGGTTCTTGATACCCTATTACTTATACCACCCATATTTAATGGAGTCGGGTGGTACTTGGATGGGGTCCATGGAAAATTAATGGTTTTTGGGGGAGGGGAGCCCTTCAACAACTCTCTAGCCTGTCAAGAGAGAGGGTGCCTTCCCCAAAATATCATAGATTTTGAGGCTGTAATTAACGTTTCTGCCATTCCAATTACACTGTGTATGGGAGAACGCATCTGGCACATAATAGCCGGAACAAGCAGTGATCACTTGTATAATTGATATTGCTATATCTATTAGTTAGTGGGGAAATGCCGCCGATATTCAGACTATCTTTGTTAGAAGCGAGCTGTTCGATCAATTTACAAATTAAGTCCGAGACAGGGTGTCTCGGACTCAGAGACAAATTTAAAGAGATTAATGTAATGACTGTGCCTTCTCAGTATATTTATGAAAATTTAAACCGCCTTTTATAACGAGATTATTATTGAGGAAAAAAAGGCTTGGGATTGAGCTGCTTCCGATTTCTGCATTTTGAATGTTTTTTTTTTATATACACATTGACATTAATGATTTTTTTTATAAATATTGACATTTGCTTACTTTGTAAAGTAATAAATTATTTTTCAACACACTTGCTCGTAAAGTGGCTCTTATTGAACCGCTTTAAGGTCCATAATGGAGTGTATTACGAACGCGTGCTTTTTCTTTACTTTAATCCACATGTGCTGTAATACCACAGATAACTATTTACTAGTCGGAGACGCGCGCTTTTTTAATCTCATCAAACCCTGCGTTCCGAATTGGGAAATAATAGATGTGTTCCGAATTGGGAAATAACCGAATTAGCGTGAGCGCGATAACGATAACGATGTCCCGTGAATCGTCATAGATGACGTCATGACATTCGCCATCTTGCGATAATGCCGACCATGCCCTAGAATAATATCACCGTGAGCGCTGTCAAAAATGACAGTGTGTGTATGAGGTTGTGTCAGTGTGTGTTTTGTTTTGAGTTGCATCATCTTTAAATTAAACTAACGTGGCATTTTTGAAATTGTGCTTCTGGCTGACAGTCGCCACCTAACCAAAGAAGAAGAACTGAAGAAGAAATGTGGTGTTTATACAAATAAATACTGTAATAATATCTTTTTTACATTGTGTAAGCACTGTCATGTGAGCGCGTTCACGAGTGTTCCGAATTGTTGCCAGCTCTCAGCAGTCATAATAGTAATATCTAAATCGGAACGCATGTGAGATGATGCATGGACGTAATATTACGTCCATGGAGATGATGTGAGCGCTGTGATGTGAGCGATTATAGCTAATTCGGAAAGCGCCCAAAGAGACTTCATGCCAAAAGAAAAAATCCGCGGGCTATATTTCAATTTTTTTTTAAATAGTCTGTATTGTCCTTGGCCGCAAAATGAACTCGCAGGGGACCACAGACAATTTTAAGGTGAATGCGCAGTGGTTGACCGCGAAATTCTTAGTTTTTTTGCAATTTTCAGGTCGGTGTCAGGTTGTATCTTGATCAAAATATGATTTGCGGCTATAACAGGTACCTCTTTACAGGATTATAATCATTAGAAACATTAATACATCTTTCTAAGTTAGATTTGTTCCTTATGAAAAAATCTCTTCAGGAAAAGTTCTTAAGGAACAAATCTAACTTAAGGGGGAAGCTCTAAGGTGGCCCGCGAAATTCAAATTTTCTTACGTTTTTTGCAATTTGCTGGTCAGTATTAAGTTGTACGTTGATTAAAATATGATTCGCGGTCGTAACAACTATGTATTCACAGAATTATAAGCATTAAAGTCATCAACACAACTCTCTAAGAACATGTAATCCCCAAATGTCAAGATTTCATGAAATAGTCATTCTTGGGGATTACATGGTCTTAGAGAGTTGTGTTGATGACTTTAATTATTATAATTCTGTAAATACATATTTGTTACGACCGCGAATCATATTTTAATCAACGTACAACTTAATACTGACCAGCAAATTGCAAAAAACCTAAAAAAATAATAATTTCGCGGGCTACCCTGGCGCTTTCGCCTTAAGGATTAAATTCTAATGACTATAATTCTGTAAATACATATACCTACATTATAGGTAGTCGCGAATAATATTTGATCAAGATACAACCTGTTAGATGTCTAATAAGGTGAATACCTTAAATTGACCGGGGTTCCTTCCGAAACCAAACGGAAAAGACCCTGACTGGCGTTCTATTATTGCGGATTCTCACTGAACGAATGTATATTTCTCTATGCCAATTTACCCTGCGTTCCGAGATGGGAAATAATCGATGTGAGCGTGCTTAAACCCGTACCGAATTAGCGTGAGCGCGATAACGACGTTCCGTGAATCGTCATAGATGACGTCATGACATGCGCCATCTTGCGATAACGCCGACCATGCCCTAGAATAATATCACCGTGAGCGCTGTCAAAAATGACAGTGTGTGTGTGACGATGTGTCAGTGTGTGTTTTATTTTGATTTGCATCTTATCATAAAATTAAACTAACGTGGCATTTTCGAAATTGTGCTTCTGGCTGATAGTCGCCACCTAACCAAAGAAGAAGAAATGTGGTGTTTATACAAAGAAATACTGTAATAATATCGTTTTTACATTGAGCACTGTGAGCGCGCTCACGGGCGTTCCGAATTGTTGACAGCTCTCAGCTGTCATAGTCGTGATATCTAAATCGGAACGGATGTGAGATGATGTGAGCGCTGTGAGCGATTATAGCTAATTCGGAAAGCGCCCTTATAGTACTTTCTAATTCCATAAATAAAACTACAATTTGACGTACAACACTACAATCAGTCTAAACATTAGCTAGTTTGTGTTTATTATATTTTTTCTATAGGCTGTTTAGCGGTTTTGTCTGTGCCATAGATTAATATATTTAAAATGAGTCAATGTTGCGCGCGCATCGCTAGTGCTGGCTAGCACGGCGCGCGGGAAAACAAAACCAGCGCGCCATTTTCCATACAAGTTAATATTTAACAATACAAGTCTGTTTTTTTTTCCTCGCAAGTGTGTTGAAAAATGTCGTATGAAACGCGTGTGCATTAATCAATATACACTCGGCTTTCTTATCGCTCTCGCCTGCGGCTCGCGCGAATAATATCGCCTCGTGCATAATGATCAACTTAGCACACATGTATCATAATGTACTATTATTTATTGTGAATGTGAAGACGATGTGGGTCATTTTATTAATTTTATATTTTTTTTATTATTCTCTCTGTTCTGTTAGTTTTTTTTCATAGTCTGGCAATTTGAGTCATTTATGTGGCGGGCACTGACTGGACAGCGGTGCTATTCTGTAAAAATCTCACCGTGAAAACTTAGGTGAAGTGAGCGTGGAGTGAGCTGTCAATAGTGTCAATTCCTAGCAAAAACAAACTAACTTCACCTAAGTTTTCACGGTGAGATTTTTACAGAATCGGCCGGCTGGTCCTCTTAATCTGTGTGGTTCTTTCAAAAGACCATGTCAGACATCGATCATGTAGATCGATGTCTGACATGGTCTTCTTCATATAACCTGACCAAGATTATGTCTAGATTTTAAAAGAGACTGTGACCTCTGTGTTTCTTTCGGCCTTTCTTCTCAGAGTAGTCAGATAGGAAACGCCGACCTCATCTAGTTTTAAAAAAACATGATTGACGTGTAAAAGTGTTTGTGCAAACCTACTTACAAAAATAAAATCATTTATCATTTATTTATTTTTTTACTGGCTTTTGCCCTTGACTTCGTCCACGTGAAATTTCACCCTCCCCTCATTCACCTTCCTATGGGTGGAAAAACCCTTTCTTAGTGGATACCTACTCATCATCATCGTCCAAATTTCATGTCTCTAGAACCAGCGGTAAAGCTGTGCGTTGATATATCAGTCAGTCAGGGCTTTGAATTTTAGATTATAACCTAGCTATGACTTCAATACAGGTAACTACTCGTACTTCCTGTACTCATAAGTAAGGCCTATTTTTGCCTGTACTTAATATTATAATATTCTGTATAATATACTGTAATATTCCCTGTTAATTAATAGTCCCTGTACTGTTTTGAACGTTAGGCTCATATCCCTTCCGCCGTTTACGTCATTTAATTTCGTAATACGACACTCGGCGCGCATGCGCGGAAAATCGCGGAACTACTGCCGCCAAAGTGCGCGGTCACATTAAAATGACGATATCTCATAAACTATCCAATGGAGAGTTAAATCGTTGGAATCGTTATGAAATAAGCTAACTCAGTATGTATGGATTTATCCAATTCCATTTGAAAATACGTGAGCAATTCTAGTTGGAATCTATGATGACTCACGCGCATTTTATTTACTGCTTATTTCTTTCAGTGTGCTTTCACTAAGCCGCTTTTTTCTAACATTATCATCAAAACATGACACAGTTCTAATAATAATTATCTTATTCCAAAACTGTACAGATACTGCAGTAATCGTATGCTGACGTCATCACGTCAACGCTAGCTGTCACTGAAAACCAGCGCTGGAACTCTGTCTCGTATAGGCTCAGCTCATTATGCTCTCATTATGCTCAGCGATGGCCGTTTTGCGTAGATGTGACGCATGTTTTGTCCAACTTGTTTTTTTTTTAAGTTTTTTTTATTTTTATGCGTCATGTTTTACAGCAAATAAACGTATTTTATATAACAATTGCTTATTGCACTTAGAGTAAACAACAGTCAACAGTCTTAGCATGTAACTCTTATACAACCTGTGTGTATATCTTTGGATCAATAAATTTATTATTATTTCGTTTATTCGTCTTTTTTTTTTTTCTTATCTAATTACATTTTTAAATATTTCTTAATAAATAAAAGTAAGTATAAAAAACATTTAAAAATATAAAAAAATAGCTATCCGCCGGTGTCGGGAGCAGGGTCCAAGCTACCGGTGGTTAGGGCTCCAGAGACAGGAACCTCCTCACAATGCGAGCCGTATCGAGGAGTACTGCCTTCTGAATCAGGCCCTTGATCCAACCGCCTAACGAGAGCCTCGATAGATGTTGATCGAGGCTTTCGGCCATCAGTCCATTGGCTGATACGACAATCGGCACAATGATAGCCGAGCTCACATTCCACATGTCAACAACCTCGTGAGCTAAGTCGAGATATTTAATTTGTTTCTCTTTCTCAGCTTTCACGAGGTTCCCGTCATGTGGAATGGTAACATCGATAATCATTGTGCGGCGCGCTAATCGGTCTATCACCACTATATCAGGCTTATTGGCAACAATAGTCCTGTCAGTAATGATAGACCGATCCCAGTACAATGTGACATGGTCATTTTCAAGAACTGGGTCGGGCACATACTTGTAGTACGGTACCTCAGAATCCACAAGTTTATATTTCAAAGCAAGTTGCTGGTGAATAATCCTAGCTACTTGGTTATGCCTGTGCAAGTACTCGCCGTTAGCCAGACGAGAACAACCAGAGATAATATGTCTGATAGACTCACCCGGACGGTGGCATGCCCGACACACGTCAACCGTCCCGTCCTTCATAATATGTCTCCGGTAGTTATTCGTTAAGATAACTTCGTCCATAATTGCACAGACAAAACCTTCAGTTTCCCCGAAAAGGTCACCAAAACGTAGCCAGGATACGGACGCTAAGAAGTCTACACCGGGCTCATGAAGAGCCCGATAGAAGCGCCCGTGAAGCTCCTTGCTTTGCCATACCTTCTTGCGGTCATCAGTAGAAAGTACTACAGGTTTGCGCCAGTTCTCTTTAGCCATGGATAGCGGGGTGAGCCCCTTGTCCACTGCGACCACATCACGGTGCATACCCACTTCGGTTTTTAAAAAATATTCCCTGAGACTGCACACCTCGCGGTTGTGGAGGGTTTTCGCATTTAAAAAGCCTCGACCCCCGCACTTCCGCGGGATATACAGTCTCATTACCGATGATCGTGGGTGATGCATCCGGTTTGCGGTCAGTAGTGTACGGACTCTTCTATCCAGGGCGTCGAGTTCGGTCTGAGTCCATTTGAGTATGCCGAAAGAGTACATCAAAACCGGCATGACCCAACCATTGAAGGCGCGCACCTTATTTCCGCCCGAAAGAAGACTAGTTAATACCTTCTTCAGGCGACAAAAGAAGCGCTCCTTCAACGATTGCTTCATGTCAGCATCGTTGATGCCTAACGCTTCCGACATACCCAAATACTTATAGCTTTCGGATGAGGAGAGGGATCTGAGGCTTATGGAATCGGAGAGTTGAATTCCCTCGGATTCCATAATCTCCCCTCGCTTTACATGCATGACTGCACATTTGTCCACACCAAATTCCATCCTGATGGCGCTACTGAAAGTTTCAGTTACCTTCAGTAGCTCCATCAGACGCAATTTGTTGGGGGCAAAGAGTTTTAAATCATCCATGTAAAGGAGGTGAGATATGACCTGACCACCTCTTTTCAACCGATAGCCTAGACCTGAATCCTCCAGTAGTGTACTTAGAGGATTCAGGGCTAAGCAAAACCAAAGTGGACTCAAACTGTCGCCCTGAAATATTCCCCGTTTAATCCATACAGGCTCATCATTCCCCTGGATCTGTCGACATCCTGGATAACGAAGGACCGTCTTCCATTGCCTCATACACGACTCAAGGAAGGTGCGTAGAGTTGCATCTATCTTGTACAACTCCAGCACCCTCATGAGCCATGTATGTGGCACCGAGTCGTAGGCCTTCTTGTAATCTATCCAACATGTCGACAGATCCTTGCGGGATCGACGAACCTGTTGGCTAATGGCCATGTCTATGAGGAGTAGCTCCTTAGTACCGCGGGACCCATTCCTACATCCATTTTGAGAGGCAGACATAACCGAGTTACTCTCATGTGTGTATTAATTTTCGCTCTCAAAATAGATGTAAGAAGTTTATAAACCGTCGACAAACACGTGATCGGTCTATAATTCTTGGGTTCCGCGGGACTACCTGATTTATGGAGCAGGTGGGTAACGCCTGTTGTTAGAAACTGCGGTAGCGACCCAGACTCTAAGGATGACTGGAACTGAGATGCCAGGCAAGTGTGTGAACTAATTAGCCATTTCAGCCAAAAATTGTGCAGTCCGTCCGGTCCCGGTAATTTCCAATTCGGTAACGGACGGACCGCTCTGGCAACGTCTGATGGCGTAATTAGGACTGTTTCCATTTCTGGTACAGACTCACACACTCGCTCGACATCCTGCATCCAATCAGCCTCAGTGTGACAGACGGGCACCGACCAGATGCTGCACCAGAATGCACTTGTGGCGGCATCATCCGGGCGGCATACATCTGTCACATTTTGCTCAGGTCGCTCCCAAGCTCTATACACCCACCTTTCATCGCTCTGGAACATGCGATTCTGCGTGTATCGATCAACCCGCCGCTTATACCGCCGAATTCGGCTCGCCCATGCACAAACTTTCTGCTTCAGGAAGTCGATGCGCTCTGTGACACGGGACATGTATTCTCGAGGGCTGATTCCAGTCCCCGAGAATGCCCGCCTTACAAAGCGCATCACACGTGGTCGTGTATTGCCCTCCCTGAAGCAGTATAGTTTGCCGATGAGTACCCTGGCCCCATCAATACGACGTTCGATCCTGCGCTGCCAGGCTGGTACGGCTGGTTTTGGTCGAATAGCTCCGTCACAATTTGGGAATTTGACGTTAGCTAAACGACATGCCGCCACAGCCGCACAGTACAGAATCGAATGTGTATCAACGAGATCCTCGCTGCTCTCGAAGAAACTCTTGAGCTGCGAGTCCAAGGCACACACCAGCGCCCTATTTTTTTTGTGCATGGGTAACCGTGGTAATCGGGGTCTAAGTTCGGCTGGAGTGGACCTATACTCGCGTAATGCATCCTCCAGTGCGCTCCTCAGTCGGTCGTTGCACTGGCTACTTACTGTGTCAACCCTATCATGCTCTTCTTCAACATGATTGGACCGCGGCGGGATGGCATCAAGAGTTGACGCCTGTGCCGCAGTTTGTGTCGAAGTCGAGACGATATGGTTGCTCAGTACCTCTGAGCGCAGCCTATCAAGTGCGATATCGTCCAACCTGTGATTGCGTTGGATGACCCGCACCTGATCCGACAGTCGTTGGGCCGAAACGTTGACGGATGGTTCCAGTTCCTGGAACAGAGACAGCATCCTATCGCGGTACGCAGTGAGGTTAATTCCCCCCTCTGTAGACCCGTAATATGCGCGCATGACGTTCTCGTTCATAGACTGAGTCCATCTCATGCGCTGCACACAACCACCGGTAGCGGGGACCCGACTCGGGGCCGGATGGCCCCTAAGTCCTTATTTATCCTAAGTTATTATTATTATTTTTATATTTTAACATATCTCGGGACCATGGGGTCCCGGTCCTTTGGAAGGCGTACCAGGGGCCGAAGCCAACTCGCAGAGGCCCGTTAGAGATTTTCAATGAAATGAGGCACCAACCGGCGATTATCCCTGTTCGCACTATGCAAGTGCACCCAAGGACAACCCCCGGTTGGTGTAGGACTATTGCAAAATATGGAAACAAAAATATTGGATTATGGGTTTTGGTGGCTAAAGTGAACTGGTTATCTAAGACTATGGAAAAACTATAGCCCCTGCCTGACCGATGTACTCTATAAATTACACAGATTAAATGGCAAGGGGTGACTTGCACACTCAATAATGGGCCCCCGAAAACGGTCGCTAGCACATAGTGTCGTAGCGGCAAGGGGGCAACATGTCCTGAGGTGCTTATGAGGAGTGGAGAGGTATTCCACGGCTATCAGGACAATCCCGGAAGTACGGTCAAGATCCCTACCAGCATCTTACTGGAATACTTCCTTCCTCCGAGCACGTTTGCTCTTGCGAATCTCCACTCAAGCCAGCCAATAAAGGCAAGAATGAGTTGGGAAAAAAATAAATTATTATTATTATTATTAACTAAAATACTTCATACAAACATTAAACATAGATTTACTGCTATACATAAATATATCAACTTCCGGCTCCTGAGCACTCAGGGCATTAAACATTTTTTTTTTATAAATTAATAGAAATATAATTCTTTCTTAAGTTTTCAAAACAAATGCTTTTAAGCTCATTTTTTTTTTTAATAATTGAATAATAAGTTATCTCAATATTTCTTTTTTTCTAACACAATAATTATTATAGTTATCTATAATGTAATGTAGCACCAGTAATAAAATAAATACACAGTCCTTCGTTATTGTAGTTGACATCTTCGTCCATTCTAGACAAATATTATCACAACACACATCCAAATAATGAAATATACAAACATTGTAATAATCAGTACATGGAAGAGATGATACATCGTATAGAAAAGCTATGTAATTTGTACACACTGTGGACGCATTTGTGAGAGGTCCTTTGTGGAGTGTGAAGTAATGGATAAGTCATAGGCAAGAGAATGTTTTTCTTGAATATTCAAGAATAGCTTCTGCCCGCAACTTCATAAATACTTCTTCCGCGACCGTCGATCCCGTGGGAATATCGGGATAAAAAGTACCATACAAAATTTTATCAAAATTGGTCCAGCCGTTTGAGCGTGAAGAAGTATCAAACATATAAACACAGACACACACTTACAAACTTTCGCCTTTATAATATTATATTGTGAAGTGTATGATACCAAACACCAACGAAAAAAAATCAACAATCTTAGTCTTTGGCTGTAAAAATATAGTACTTCGGTTAAAATTTTATAAAATAATCACGAAAAATCACTACAAATGCGACGTTGCCAGCCAGTGCAGGATAAACGCTCCGTCTCCCGTTGCTCGTAGCAGAGTTCTACGCTGCGTTGCTACGCCGTAGACCTGCTACGACATAGGGAATCATGAACTACTGACGTCACGCAAAATCCTGCATCGCGCAAGCATAGTTCACCGAGCAACTAGTCCTCCTTTTTCTAGAGGATGCGTGAACTTAACAGCCTATTCCTCATACCTCTAAACATGATTGACATGTCGTAAGAAAGAGTTTGTTATAGAATTCAAATCTAAATAATAACAAAAAGGAACTGCCTTCTCCAATCTTCCTAGTCCCTGAACACGGACTCAAGCAAGTCAGGTTACACATGTTTAGTGATAAATGGTGTAACAATGGGGCTTCATTAGCGTCCCGAGACACATTAATTAATTCCACGTCACAGACTACTCTCAGATGTGTTCGCTACGGAACCTTCCATCTTTTACTGTGACAGATATTCGAAATACTCACGGAAAACAAATTGATTTGTTCGATATTGGAGATTTTTTTTCGAGGGGACTTGTGGCTAAGTATAGTAAGCAAAATACGCTATATTTGGGTGGCTCTGTCACTATACGAACAGTAATCGATCCTACGATTTGTTCGCAATTACTTTGTTACTGCACATAATTATTTTACTGTGTATCTAGTTGTGTCATGTACCTACCTACAGTGTGTGATTTGCTAGTGTGATTAATTGTTCATGAAATTATTATCTGATTTGAACTGCAAACCGTTTTTCTATTGCGCAATAACCAACACTATCCACACTACGCCCACAGTAGTTCAATTATGCCTGACAATAACGACTCAAATCCTACCTGTTCCGATGGCAATCAGGTTAAGCTACGCTTGAGTCCCATTGTGTCCATCTTCACATACCAATACCCCTCCGTGCCTCGGAAAGCACGTTATGCCGTTGATCCCGGCTGTCTTTCGTGGATTTTGACAGTAATTACGGGTCGTCAGTAGCCCAAAAGTCTGACCAGTTACCCAGTAACTAGGTTGTGGATGTCAGATAGGAAGTCGCTCCATGTAAAATACCAGTATTCAGCTGCATCTGGTTAGACTGAAAGCCGACCCCAACATGGAAAAAGGTTGCAGATGATTGAATTTTTTTTTTCGCAGACATCATTGTGATCTTTATTCTCGTCACAATAAGGTTGCCGTTAGGTTGCAGCTGTTAGAAGTAAAATAACTGTGAACGAACTGTAGCTATGGTCGCACAATTTTACAATTTTGCCAGACCGTCCCCATTATAAAAAATATCGTATTAAAAAGTATCATAGTCATCATCATTTCAGCCGAAAGACGTCCACTGCTAGACATAGGCCTCCCCCAAGCACCTCCACTTCGACCGGTTCTGTGCTTCTCGCATCCAACGGGTTCCTTCGGCCTTTACGGGGTCGTCGGTCCACCTTGTGGGAAGCCATCCAACGCTACGTCCAGTACGCGGTCGCCACTCCAGAATTTTTCGGGCCCATCGACCATCTGTTGAGCGAGCAATGTGCCCTGCCCACTGCCACTTAGGTTTGTCAATTCTTCGGGCTATGTCGGTTACCTTGGTTCTCCTACGGATGTATTCATTACTGATTCGCTTTCTTTCTTTGAGCCCTCTCTATTGCCCTTTGTGAGCGACCACAAGTATACATATTTTAAAATAACGCAGAACTTAGAACACTTACCTACTTTGTTAATATCCTTTGTTTTCACTAATAACATTTGTTTTAAATTTATTACTCCAACAAACAGTTGTAAAAACATTAAATTTCAACTATAACAAACTCCAGCAACTGAGTAAGCATGAATATTACAATTTTAATTCACTCCTGAATTCGCCGAGCGAACTTTAATTAAGAAATTAATAATTTTAGAGACAAAACTGGACGCCATCTGCACGCGACTGTACTGATCCGATGTTTTAATATAAACTTAGAAATTTAATTAAATACTTCGTTTATAATTGTTTCTGTATAACTTGTACCTATTCTAGGCATTCGGATTATAGGTATGCGACAATTTTTGCGACGGCCTCGTTGGTGTAGTGCTCGGAAGCACAACGCCTGTACGTGGGTTCGATACCCAGGTCACGACAGTCCGAATCTAGATTTGTGCATGGCAGGAGGCTCTCACCCTATTACTTGGTGGCATGTAGGTACAGGGGGAATAAAAACGTCACTTTGGCAGAATCATAAAAGGATAACATTATGAATATTAATGGACAGTAAACTGTATCGTATCAAATCCCATTGGTGAAGGATTTTTCAGTTATTTTTTTTTTGTCTGTGCTAAAATACCAACCAATCCAATCCAAATCCAATCCCAATCTCTTTGATTATACCTACGTAGTGCAGCGAAAAAAAGAAAAACACGGACTGTCTTCGCAATATTAGGATTCATAATGTTATCCTTTTATGATTCTGCCAAAGTGGCCTTTCTAGGCCCCCTGAACTGCCAAATACATCGCCGTGCCGCAGGAGCATCGACGCACAACCATCAGTTACCATGGATCCAGTACATAATTCTGGACCCTCCCTCATGCGTTGAAGATTTTCGTCGGGTAGAAAAAAAAACTGGCCAAGTGCGAGTCGGACTCGCACACGAAGGGTTCCATACCACAAGGCAAAAACGCCGAAAAAAAACACGTTTGTTGTATGGGAGCCCCCCTTAAATATTTATTTTATTTTGCTTTTAGTATTTGTTGTTATAGCGGCAACAGAAATACATCATCTGTGAAAATTTCAACTGTCTAGCTACCGCGGTTCTTGAGATACAGCCTGGTGACAGACAGACGGACGGACGGACAGCGAAGTCTTAGTAATAGGGTTCCGTTTTTACCCTTTGGGTACGGAACCCTAAAAATTGTTGTTGCATACATTTTGACCGCGTAGGTATTCCAAGCAAGAACCACAAACTTTGTGGGCCAAAGAGACCAATACCACAGAATTAACGGTCAGTCAAATTCACTTCGGCTACAACCACAAAACAGTGGTGGGGCGTTGGTTTGTGTGGTTGAGCATATTGCGCACTGGTTGGCTTACCTGCCGTCACTTTGTGGTCATAGTACAGACTCCAGCACATCAGCACGCCAGCACAAGCACTTGACCAACGAGCCATTCTAGAATTAGTCATAAAATTATTTAGCATAATGTTGCAGCCTATAATGTTCCCATCACTGGGACTGAAGCCTCCTCTCTTTTTGAGAGTGAGTGGGCTGTAATCTACCAGTTGGTAGAAGTCAGATATCTTCGAACCTTTGTTTCTAGGACATGCCGGTTTCCTCACGATGTTTTCCTTCACCGTTTTAAAGTTTAAACTTATAAATCTGTCACAAATCGCGTATTTAAACTAACCAGAACAAGAATGCCTGATATTCCTGCATTATGATTAAAACCCCGGTACATAATTCAGGTATAAATCAACAGAGTACCTTTTAACTCATTCAAATAAATTCAATTGAGAATTACTTGACTGACTAACAGCCAGTAAGTTACAATTTTACCAACTTATCTTTACACTGCACCATTTGAAAGTAACCTTTGTGATGTTACCAATAAGGGTGGTGTTGAATGAATGGGTAATGTGGCAGGATTTATCCATGGATTAAGTCGGAATGGCTGAAGGAAGTTGGCCAAACGGAAAGTATTAGATTATGGACGAATCAATAAGAGCACAGTTTACCACTGGTTTCACAGTTAGGAAGGTTTCAAGCTCGAATTAACACCAGTCTGTGATTAGGTGCCATTTCACGCTTATGGGGGCTTTTGTAAGCGTTTTTAAACGCGTAGGTATGTATACAGATATTTTTATGTGAGGGTGGACTGAATTTCGACAAACCGTAATACGAGAAGATTTTATTTCGACAATTTGGAACTCCGACACGTCTTCATTTTCACAATACTTTAGTTCGAAATATCTTAAGTCCGACACTACTGTACTCCGACAAAACGTTTCTTCGACATGACTTAACTGGGAAACGATGTGACTTCGACGACATGCTTCTTCGACAACAATGGTAGTCCGACATGAGTCAATTTCGACGTACTCTACTCCGGCGTGCTGTACTTCAACAACATGTGATCTTCTTCTATGATCTTGTTATTTTTCTTTCGATCTTCTTCTATGATCCTGTTCGACTTCTTTTCAACGAGATTAGTCTCCCCGACACAGGGAATCCTAGTATGAAGGCTAGTGCAATTTGAATTTGTAATGCTCTCTTGAACAGTGAAGCTACTACTTTTTTACAATTTTATTTATTCTTCTCATATTACGAGGCAGCTGGAAAATACAATAAAAGTATTAAAACTTCGTCCAGACTAATAGAATAGCACACAGAACTAAATTCGGAACGTTACCCCTAAACGATTGTGAAAACAAATTTAATAAACGCATTTTACTCCGTCTTCCCCGAAATGCAACAAAGAAAGTCTGACTTTGTTAAATCCTGTTTTAAAACGGCGTCATGTAAGTCATAAGCGGTGAGCGATTATAATTTCAAAAAGCCAACGGAATGGTTGGTTGATTCCGAGTGTTATTTCAATTATTAAAAGTCGTACCCGGTCTCCTGTTCTTGAGTGGAGATCGCAAATAGGCAAACGTAAGGTAGGACGCCCTCAGGCTAGGTGGAGCGACGATCTTCGTAGGATAGCTGGCAGCAGCTGGATGGGAGTTGTCGAAAATTGAAAAGGCCGATGTCTAGCAGTGGACTGCTGTAGGCTGATGATGATGATGATGTACCCGATCGCGATCGTCTGGTTCGTATGTGACTCACTTGTTCGGAAATCGGATTTGCGAAATTTGCGCAATAATTGCGCAAATTTCGCGATTGCTAGGCTTCTGCAAGATACGTAATAAGCCTGCGGGTTCGGCCGACGATCGCTTGCATTAGGTCACGTTCTTATGCTACTTATTTAGTTAGATTAATATTAGTAATGCCATTATTATGAAACACCTACTCGAGAAGATAAGGCGGCTTATATCCAGCCTATCCAGTAATGTTTCCGGCCTTGATTACTAAACCTGTAATTACAATACACAAATGATTACTCAATTCCAGGAAGACATTTGATTCATAAAGACTTGTTTTATGTATTAGCAAGCTACCGCGCCACACGGCGACCCTTCCTTATCGCCGCAGGCGCTGGAATGTTGAGGGAAACGCGCGCGGTCGCGGGGCGGGCGTCCAAGCTGCGCGCGGGCATCGCCATAGTCACGTCTCCGACGCGAAGCGCATGACATTTGCCCTCTCACGCCATAGCCTTTGTTTACTTCCGTGCGGTCGTAATAAAGTATATATATACGCGCTTATACTTGACTCTTTCTCCTTCTATTGTTTTGCTACCTGCTTATGCAGAACTGTAATTGTGCATGTGGAACAATACAAAGTGTATCCCAAGAAATCAGTGCCTTATTATTTGGATTCCCTACACACCTACGGCAACGTAAGGATTCTACAAGTGTAAAAGTGTCTTACTTCCGGCTGATTTTTCAATCGACAGATCATTTTTAATCGTGGAATAAAATTGACGTCTGACAGTTTCTGTTTGGAAGTACCTACTGTCAAAAATTCAAAACTTTGGAAGTACTGTCAAAGATTTTTATCGGAGGAATACGATAAAAATCTGGCCTTGGAAAAATCAGTCCTTACAGAAAGAAATAAAATATATACAAGGTGTTGATTTGCATCCTCGTCAAATTTCAGGAGGTTGTCATAAAAGACATTTTAGTATTTTAGTACTTAGTAAAGTAAAAGGCGTTTGTTTGTGTGTGAAAGCGCGGTTATAGGCTAGTAACAGACGGGCCGCGTTTAAATACGGCTGGTTCACACTTACGGATTTCCGTAAATAAGAAAAAAAAACCTACCCATTTTATTGTTGATTTGGGTCGAGAATCATTAGCATAATTACGTCCTTGAATTTAACTAGGATGCAAATCAACACCTTGTATAATATTCAAGAATAGAATAGAAAAAAAAATTGTTTTTATTACCTATGTATGATTTTATTGTGTATATTTTATTAAATATAATTTTTAATATTTTTATTATGTGTGTAGTATCACTATAATCAAAGCACAAAAAAAATTGTATTAGATCCATGTTCAACCTAGAACTACTCAGAGTTTTGAAGACCTTATTTTGAAAAATATAATATTTTGACATTATCGTCCATTCTCTGTCTGTCTGTTACATCTTCACGCCTAAACCACTGAACGGATTTCATTAAAATTTGGCAGAGAGATAGATTGCATCCTGGGGTAGGACATAGGATAGTTTTTATCGACATACCTCGCGGGCGAAGCCGCGGGCGGAAGCTAGTAATCTACAAAGAATTTCCAAAAAGTTGGAAGTTTTTAAGTGATGTGCAGTGTAAGTTGAAAGACAAAAACTTTTTATTAATAAAATGGAAAATGGTCGAGTTCTCGTGGTTCCACGTTCATACGACGGGTTAATCGAAGCATCTATGAATCTACAAATGATTTTATACCAAAACAGCGCTTTACGCTCCATGTACGCACGGCTACACATCAAGCTATTAAATTAAATATCCAATATATGGTGACATCTGACTGTACGAAAAACCTATACAATGCGTAAAATTATAATAGCTTAATGTGCCGCCATGTTTACGAACACTGACATGTACTGACATGTACAGTCAACAAAGGAGATAAGTATACGGGAGCGTCGGATATAGTTGAAGTTTACTAATAAACCGATGGATGTTCTCGAATAAAATGTTCTTTTATTAATAGAAAACAAACAACTCATTTATTAAATTTAATTTCAGCCCAGAATATCCATCGGTTTCTTAGTAAACTTCAACTATATCCGACGCTCCTGTATACTTATCTCCTTTGTTGGCTGTACACGATAACCAGAATTCTGATAATATTATGTGCACATAATGTGCACTGTCGAGGTATTGTGTTCTGTGGTAATTGTTACGATATCAAATTATATTGTGTTACATATTCATACAATAAGGAATTTTCTGTGGTTTGGTTACTAAAATCTAATATTTAGTTGGTTGCCGTGGTTCCTGTTTCTAAGTAAGTTTTTATTATATATTTACTATGTGGTCCACTAGAACAAGTAATTGTGTAGTAGAATAATCTATAACCTTGGGACGCGGGACACCCAAGCGGCTATACATATATAAAATTCAAAGTCCTGACTAACTGATAATATCAATATCAACACACAGCCTAAACCGTTGGTCCTAGAGACATGAAATTTGGAGTGTGTGTTCTTTGTGAAGAGTAGTTTTCCACGAAGAAAGGGTTTTTCGAAATTCCACCCCTAAGAGGATGAATGGGGAGAGGGTGAAATTTCCCGTGGACGAAGTCGCGGGCAGAAGCTAGTATTTCATAATTACTCATAATATTTTGGAGGTCATGTTTTTTATTACATTAATTTATTTTTATTTTAATATGTTTAGTTATCAATACCAATAACGTCTGCGGAGTGTCGCTAGCTAATTTAATTTGACCTTTTAGTTATGCATGCTTGAGAGTTTGTCATTTAGAAAGAAAGAAGAAAGATAATACGTTTATTTGCGGCAAACTAACAATTTTGGAGTAAAGATGCGTCACATCTACGCAAAACGGCCATCGCTCAGCATAATGCTAAGGCTCTGTACGAGACAGAGCCCCAGCATATGTATTTTCTAAAAGTAATTAATGCTGTCTACGAACCATCCGTAAATCTCCGCCTTCTATCTCAAAATTACAGCGCACAATAAAGTTCTTCTCAAAATCGCCATCAGCTTATAACTCACGAAAAAAGTCCCCGAAGTTAGCACAAAGATTTAAAGTATTCATTATACGGGCTGCCGAGAGCTGATAGTTGTTCCTCGACCAGCTCGCCAGCTCGGGAGCTCGCCTGGTGACTATGCACTCCTACTTTGTATAATCTTAGTGGAATATGAGGAAGAAAATAATATTTATCAGTTTAATTTGCAAGTAGTACAGATCATCTTGTGTAGGAGCTCGTCCGTCCGGGGAAAAGCTTAGGTACACCTTAGAAAAAAAAAAAAAACAGTTTCTTGTACTGCGAGCCGCTTTAATGGCGACATTAATTTAACACGCGTACACGGTTTCGTTTTTGCTCTATGAACGTATTAGCAGCGCCCCGCGGTTTCACCTGCATAAGTGTCGATCCCGTAGGAAAATAGTGACAAAAACTATTCTGTGTCCTTTCCCGAGACTCAAACTATCTCTATATCAAATTTCATCTAAATCGGTTCAGCGGTTTAAGCGTGAAGAGGCAACGGACAGACAGACAGACACACTTTCGCATGAAGGGTCCAACAAACAGGCGTGACACGCGATATAATCGCGCGCGACACAAAGGCACAATAATTAAATTAAATTAAACTTAGTTCATAATGAATGTACTCATCATTATGAACAACTGTTACTATGCGACCAAACCTGAAATCGCGAAAAAAGAATCAGCAGTCCCCTACATTTTGACGATTTCATGTTTGGTCCCATAGTAATAATTGTTCATAATAATAAGTACAATAGAATAGAATAGAATACTCTTTATTATGTACACCATATAAATTACAGACATAATTATAGAAACTGTACAAAGGGTGACACAATGGGCGGTCTTATCGCTAAAGCGATATTTTAAAGACAACCTTTGGATGGATTAAAAAAGGGGAAGGACAGACAAATACTGTAGGTAGTCTGTGGTGTACCATTTATATAATACAATAAATACATACATAAAGTATATTATACTAATCTAAATAAATATATACATACAATAATATTACATGAAACAGGAGCAAAGAAAAAATACAACACCCCAAAAACAATGACCCCTTAAGAGGTTATCCATTAATTACTGGACATCCTGTATATGTATATACATATAGGTATGTATATTGAGGAACAGGCTGTAAAGTTCACTCAACCTCCATGTGTGTGTTTATTTTGTGATCTTCCTGTGCGAGTCACAATAAATACTTTTTTTTCTTCCTTTCATCGTTGCATTTGCATGATATTAAACTCAAGATACACTTATTGTTATTGAAGTGCAAACCAGTTTACGACGACGCGACGGCCCACATGATGGCGACTGGTCATTTTAGGTCTGAATTACCAGAGGTATCGCAGGTACGTTGCCATCCCAGAAACAAAGCTGAAATGTGCCTATAATTACACTGGAATCCATACTCTTCGAACCAAAAAAAAAAGTTATTAAAAAAATAAAAAACCCGACTGCGGTAAAAAACTTAAGTTAAAAGAACTGAAAAGCTAAAAACAAGCCCATTTTAAATTAAATAAAAGTTGGAAGCAGGCGGGACCCATACCATTTTTATTATATTTTCAAATTCAAATGGGTCCCGGCTGCTTCCAACTTTTATTTAATTTAAAATGGGCTTGTTTTTAGCTTTTCAGTTCTTTTAACTTAAGTTTTTTACCGCAGTCGGGTTTTTTATTTTTTTAATAACTTTTTTTATTTCCAGCTTTTTAGTTTACAAAATTAAATGTGAAAGATTTCGCTGACGATTTAGTTCTTGGTACGTATTTTTTACGATTTGTCACTTCGAATTACTTTTAACCATATAAGTGGTTTATATTTTTGTAATCGTCTTTTAAAGCCCTTTATTTTGATACCCCACTCTATAGGTTTTGAGAAAAAAATTTTTTTTTGAAGACATACTTACATAGTAGTCGCCATATTGAATTTTCACTAACGTCATGTCTTTAGTGACACTCGCCGGACTAAGAGGAATCGATTGACGTATGAATCATAAAAATCGGCCCAGACGTTTGGTCTGTATAGTGCTTCAAAGGAACTTAAATACATAGGCTGATGAACACATTACCACTCCTTTGCGTCGCGCAGTCGGGTAAAAAAAAAAGCAACGTTGCTTGGTGGCAGAAATATGTATGGTGGTTGATATACAAGAAAAAAGTTGTTTTTGAAGTGAAAACTTCTTTAGGCGCGTTGGCCATTTTTTGAGATTTGAAAAAACCATTGAACTCGCTCCACTGTTACCGTAAGCGACACCGTGCGTGTTTTGCTTATAGGTAAGCCGATTTAAAAAATACCCGCTTCGGATGTGTTCGGCTGTCCTCGCGATGTACTCGGTTTTAATGTATATCCGATATATCAGTGAGTGATGGCAAAGTATTCTGTTTGTGTTTTGTTTTTACTTCTGTCGGCACTCCCGGAGTGCCGTAGTTGCACGTTATTCGTTTTAATTTCATTGATGCGATGGTATGATCCGTGACCCCGGCAAATGACCCCTGCGCAAGTTCTTTAAGTAACTACAGGTTGCTCAAAGATGCTATTTTAGAATATTGCAAATAAATAATAACGTTTATTGAAATTAAAATATGTTCATAAAGCAAAAACGCGAATCCGTATACGCGTGTTAAATTAATGTTGCTATTAAAGCTCGCAGTACAAGAAGCTGTTTTTTTTATATTTCTATAGTGGTAGCTTTTCCCCGGACGGACGAGCTCCTATACAAAGAGGTCTGCTACTTGCAAATTCAATTTATAGATACGTGGATCTTTGACAGTCGTCACGGGTGGTCAGAGGCCCGAAAGTCTTACAACCAGTCTTACCAAGAGGTATCGTTCGATTAACGATACCCCTTGGTAAGACTGGTTGTAATTACTACCCAGTCCCTGGGTTGTGGAGGTCAGATAGGCAGTCGCTCCATGTAAAATACTGGTATTCAGCTGAATCCGGTTAGACTGAAAGCCGACCCCAACATTGTTGGGAAAAGGCAGAAGATGAATTAAAAATATGTAAGAAAAAAATAAATGTTGCTATGAAATGAAATGAAATGAAATGATTTTATTTTTGTAAGTAGGTTTGTACAAACACTTTTACACGTCAATCATGTTTTTTTTTGTAAACTAGATGAATTCGGCGTTTCCTATCTGACTACTCTGAGAAGAAAGGCCGAAACAAACTCAGAGGTCAGTCTCTTTTAAAGTCCAGACATAATCTTGATCAGGTTATATGAAGACCATGTAGATCGATGTCTGAGGTGGTCTTTTGAGTAAAGAACCACACAGATTGAGAGGACCTGTCCAGTCAGTGCACGCATTTGTCAAAAATCGTGCAGCTCAACTCAAGACTTAAGGAGCTCAACGATTCGACGAACAATACTAAAGAAAGGACATTTGGGTAGGCCACATAAATTACTCAAATTGCCAGACCATGAAAAAAAAAAACATACCAGAGAGAATAATAAAAAAAAATATATAAGTATGTAAAAAGACCCACATCGTCTTCACATTCACAATGAAAAAATAATATAATACTTTACAAAGTAAGCAAATGTCATTGTTTAAAAAAAAAAATATTCATCAATGTCAATGTGTATTAAAAAAGAAAAAAAATCATTCAAAATGCAGAAATTGGAAGCAGCTCAATCCCAAGCCTTTTTGTCCTCAATATAATCTTTAACGGTATAAAAGGCTTTCTGGCACAACTTACGTTTAATGAATGATTTGAATTTATTAAGGCTTAGATCTTGAACGTGGCTTGGTAGTTTATTGTAAAAGCGTATACATTGGCATCTGAACGAGCCACCTATTTTCTTGAGCCTGGTTGTAGGTACAACATATTTGTGTTTGTTTCTAGTATTTATATTATGGATATCACTGTATTTTTTAAACAATTTTATATTTTTATGGGCATGTAAAAGATTTTCATAAATGTACTGAGAAGGCACAGTCATTACATTAATCTCTTTAAATTTGTCTCTGAGAGAGTGTCTCGGACTTAATTTATAAATTGATCGAACGGCTCGCTTCTGCAAAACAAAGATAGTCTGAATATCGGCGGCATTTCCCCACAATAGAATACCGTACGACATTACACTATGAAAATAGCTAAAGTACACTAAACGAGCAGTCTCTATATCAGTTAAATTTCGAATTTTTCTAACAGCGTATGCTGCAGAACTTAGCTTTTTTGACAATTTATCTATATGTGGACCCCACTGAAGCTTAGCATCCAAAGTTATGCCCAAGAATACTGTGTTGTCTTCAGGATTCAATTCCTCGCCCTTTATCAACACATTAGTTTTCACCTGCCTTACGTGCTGAACTGGTTTTAAATTTATGTGGGTGACTAAAATGATCCTGTCCCTTTTTTGTGTTCGTATAGTGTTTAGTCTCGGCTCCACCTCGGTTACCTGTGCATGGAGGTATGTATTTTTAAAATGTATACTTAGTCTAAGTACTAAGTAGCCACTTGCACCACGAATAACTAAATACGTTTAGTGCTAAACATATTTAAGAGCATTTACGACGTACGGCATTTCATACCAACTTTCAAGCCCTTGTTTTTCGAAATGAATGAACCGATTTTAATTAAACTTCATACGCATATGCAGGACACAAAGGTCTAAAAAGTAAGTACCTAAAGAACATTTTGCTGACTCTGTTCGCTTCAAACGATTGACAAAAACAGAACGATGTTTTAATTTACATTCCTACGTTTACATTTAAATTTACTGATTTGTGGTGTAAGTGGGCCTAAGGCTTATATTAATATTATCTCACTAGGACTCCATGCTGGCGCAACTATAGTCGCGCTGCTAAATATGCATTTATGGCGAGTGCTTCACCAGTCGATCTATCCTGAGTTAGCTGTGATTCTATGTTTCCATGGTATGCTAGGGATTGACACTATTGATGCTCACTTCACCTAAGTTTTCACGGTGAGATGGTTACAGAATCGTACTGCTGGTGTCGGCTTGGTTGCTCAACCAACCATACATTTTTTGACAGTGCGACTATGGTTGCGCCACCATGGTGTACTAGTGAGATAAGTATAGTTAAGCCTCTTTATCTTTAATTTAATTGTGCTGCTGTGTATCGTGCTATTTATTTTGACAGTGCAACTATGGTTGCGCCACTATGGTGTATTTCCATTGCCGCTACAACAAATCTATACTAATATTTACTTACTAATAAAAAGCTGAAGAGTTTGTTTGTTTGTTTCGTTGAACGCGCTAATCTCAGGAACTACTGGTTCGAATTGAAAAATTATTTTTGTGTTGGATAGTCAAGGCCAATAGGAGCGGAGAATCAATGAAAAAAGTTGCAAAAACGGGAAAAGTTATTCCTTTTGAGAGCTTCCGTTGCGTAAACAGTTAAAGTTACGCAAAAATCATATAATTATGATGGAATTGTTCCCCTTTAAAAGTTTTATGGTTGACTCACTAAAACCTTTTTTATGGTAATCAAATTTGTTCTAAAATAATGCATTATTTGCGAAGTTGTTCTTATAAACATGATATTAATCCATAACCAAAATAAATACGTTATTCATCACAAGTATTTAATTTTGAACTAAATTGCCTTTGACTTCATTTGATTTCAATTAATGTCTTAGGATGAACCCACTTAACGGGCCGCCTTGCGGAGTTATTTTAGATCTATATAGGTACTTAATAATATGTATATAAAAGTGAAATAATATGTGTGTATCACACTAATATTATAAAGGCGAATGTTTGTGAGTGTGTGTGTGTGTTTATATGTTTGTTACTTCTTCACGGTCAAACGGCTGGACCAAATTTGATAAAGTTTGGTATAGAGGTAGCTGACACCCTGGATTAACATATAGACTATTTTTTATGCCGATATTCCCACGGGAGCGAAACTTATGCGGGTGAAACCACGGGGCACAGCTAGTAAAATAAATAAAGTAGTAATTTTTTTTTTGATAGCCCATTTTGTGTCCCACTGCTGGGCAAAGGCCTCCCCCTTTTTCCTTCCAAACCTCCCTGTCTTGTGCGATCTCTGGCCATGTTGGCCCTGCGAATGTTATTAGATCGTCACGCCACCTTCGCCTTGGTCTACCTCGACGGCGATGTCCTGCCTCAGGCGTCCAGTGAGTGACGATCTTTGTCCATCTCTCCGGGTGCATTCGTGAGACGTGTCCGGCCCACTCCCACTTCAGCCTGGCTGTTTTTTCTCCAACACTTGAGTTATAGGGCACAGCGTAAATAATCTAAAGTTAAAAATTAAAGCCACAGAAGAAACGTAGTATTTTTTTTTTCGGCGTTTTTCACCTTCTGGCACGGAACTCTTCGTGTGCAAGTCCGACTCGCACTTGACCGTTTTTTTTTAACAACGACTATTTTTAAGAGATTCACCAATAACTGAACTTGATATCATTACGCGAATTCCTAATTATAAGGATCCTTAATGAGCAGGCATAATCAGTCAAAGCCAAACCATCTAGCAATTAAATGTTGGTGTTAATTAGAACTGGATTCGCGTGCGCTCTGCCCGCAATACCCCTCCACTTCCCTCGTTAGCCTCTGCGACACTTCAAAGTAATTCCACCTTTGTGGCCCATCCACTTTGATCTCGACACGGATCGATTTAATTTTAGCTTCCTTGTAATTAAAATTGAGCAACCGAAGTGATTCATTTTAGCACTGTTGGCCAAAAATATTTGGACATTTAATAAAATGTATTTTTAAAGGTTTTTTCGTTTGGACTAATTCTACGTACCTACCATCTGCTTAACTTTTTCCCACTAAGTACCTACCCTCTGCTTAACTTTTCCCCAACTATGTTGGGGTCGGCTTCCAGTCTAACCGGATACAGCTGAATACCAGTATTTTACTTAAAGCGACTGCCTAGCTGACCTCCAGAACCCTGTGACTGGGTAATACGATACCCCTTGGTAAGAGCCACAAGCACCTGTATTTATTATTAATTGGTTCTACTTGGAACTCTTGGTTTATAATCCAACGCTGTCCAGAGGGAAAAGACGATAATTATGACCCAGTGAAGCGTCATCACCTACGTCACAAAACTATTTTTGCAAAGCGTTTCTTTTACTATCTAGGTGGCTACTTAAACAATAAAACTCATAAGCTGTTACATAATCTTTAATCTCAGAAATAATGAATGCAAAAAGAGGCTAACTGACCTGTTACTAAAATTTAACTAAGTATACTGATACTGAAAACATCCCTATGAAGACCTAAACACACAATCACACATTCTCACACACACACTCACACAGTCACCCATACTACACATCTACTAACATTCGTTTCGCATAAAATGTCGTATGATAAATTATGTACATAATACATAACACAACACACACACACACACTTAGTACATAATTTATAAAATGATAATGTACCTAAAGGGGTGGGATCCTGGTGTCCTGAAACACAGGCCACGAGCCTAGCTTAGGCACCAGTCTCCCACAGTATTTAAGTTACAGCCAAAGTAATAAATCCGGATATTATAGCTATTTAATCACTATGACTGTACATATACATACTTACCTAAACTATGTGTCATTGTCGAATCTGACCAATGTAAAAATAAAGTTGATTGATTGATTGAATTAATTTTATCATTAAGTACATACTTAGGGCGAAAACCACCAAACTTTTATACCTACATTAAGTCATATCCAGAGAATAAATTTAGAAGTCGCGGGCACAGCTAGTCTGTATGATACAATTGGTGATTGGTTCCAAAATTATTAACAAGCACACAGCCACACACATAATTTTACAGCGGATTTGTTTGACAACAATTTTCCAGACTACGGAGAGGTTATGAATTTTGTCCGCCATTGTACTCTGTTCATAAAGCGAACCGGTGCGGTGGTGGTGATGCGTTATTCATTAGCATTGTTCCGATAAGTTCCGTCACGACTGTACTTATCTGTCTGTTCGTCTGTCACCAGCGATTCATAAGCAATGAAACGGAGCATTAATATTCACGTGTAAAAGCTTCGAATGAATCTTAAACGATTGTTCTCCGATAGGAGTTTTTATTTTTCAGCTCCACTTGAATTTTTTATTGTTAATGCAAAGCATTTATGGCTGACATGCATCCAGTTTCTAAAAAATAAAAAATGTAAATGTCAAGTGCTTTATTGTCTGTTAGTAGTGTTGATTACCTATTACTCAAAAGAAGTATCATGTTAGCCTATAACAGGGTTGTTGAGGTCAGAAGGCCGATTCTCGTAATTTAAAACGTTGAAAATCTAGTCGCGATCTCATCTCAGCGATAAACAAACGTCAAAAACTTGTCAAAAATGTAGGGAAATTAGAGGTATTTTTTGACAGATTGAGACTGAGATCAGACTGCAGACAGTGAACGTTCTTAAAATTACAATAGTTGACCCTTAGACCCTTTTCTTCTTTGGCCGGTTGAGCTGAATGGTCCATGCGTCGTGGTTTTTATTAGAGTTCCGTACCCAAAGGGTAAAAACGGAACCCTATTACTAAGACTTCGCTGTCCGACCGTCCGTCTGTCTGTCACCAGGCTGTATCTCAAGAACCGCGGTAGCTAGACAGTTGAAATTTTCACAGATGATGTATTTCTGTTGCCGCTATAACAACAAATACTAAAAACAAAATAAAATAAATATTTAAGGGGGGCTCCCATACAACAAACGTGTTTTTTTCGGCGTTTTTGCCTTATGGTACGCAACCCTTCGTGTGCGAGTCCGACTCGCACTTGGCCAGTTTCTATTTTAGTATGGACGCTTTTAAGGAGCACGTCTTTCTACGTCGTTCTCACTGTCATGTATAATTTATTTATATAATTTATTTTTTGTTTTATTATATTTAGACATCGACACCCATCACGTCTGCAGGGTTTCCTTAACTAAATTAATTTTACCCTGTAGATGGTGTTTTATAACAAACTAGCTGCGCCCCGCGGTTTCACCCGCATAAGTTTCGATTCCGTGGGAATATCGGGATAAAAAGTAGCCTGTATGTTAATCCAGGGTGTCAGCTACCTCCATACAAAATTTTATCAAAATTGGTCCAGCCGTTTGAGCGTGAAGAAGTAACAAACATATAAACACACACACACACACACTTTCGCCTTTATAATATTAGTGTGATAGTGGCGCCGCCGATTCTGTTGTTCACAAACTAAACTAAATTTAAGTTCATGCATCTTTTTCTTTCTATTTCATTAAGAAAAGGACAGAAGATAAATATAAGTTTAGTCCTGTCAAATGAACATACTCCATAGACAACTTTAGACGAGATTAAAAAATTGGCTACTAAAAATACGTCAACTTACGCCAGGCGCTGACTAATTTGACAGGACTAAACTAATATTTATCTTCTGTCCTTGTCTTAATGAAATAGAAAGAAAAAGAAGCCTGAACTTAAATTTAGTTTAGTTTGTGAACAACAGAATCGGCGCCAATTATTAGTTTTTATTCACACAGCCGCAATCTGTAGACAGCCTTATATTGCCATTAGTAAATTACTCTGAATTAAGCTCGTCTGTGCTCAGTCTTCATTTAATCTGATCCAGACTGTATTCAACTCATAATTCCTTCCTCAAAAATGCAACAAGAAAAGTTACCGAAGAAATAAGTGCATAAATGAATAAGGACCTTCATTTCTTTTTCAGTAGGAGAAAATGGCATCCCGGGAATTTCCGTATGAAATTAAAAATGTTACTGAAGAGGAAGACAAAATTATTAAAAAGTATTATAAAGGTAAGACATGAAACTCGTCCTTTTCGTATTGGATAATTTTATTAGGTACAGACATAGCCACCACATCAAGCTACTACAATCTGTCAAATTTCTCTAATAGATTTTCAACTTTATCCCCAAAGCATAAAGTTCAAAGTTGATTGAGAAAATTTGACAGTTTCGGGTAGCTTGATGTGCTGGTGTCTGTACTAGCTTTTGCCCGCGACTCCGCCCGCGGGTAGGTCGGAAATTATTCCACGGGAACGTAGTACTGGGATAAAAGTAGCCTATATCCTATCCTAGATCATGGTATTTGTGCCATTTGTAACAAACCAAACTTTCAGACTTATTATATTTTATATGTAGGTATTAATATACGGATATACAGGGTCAAATTAGGTTAGCTAGGGAAACTCCGCAGACGTAATGGGTATCAATATCTTAACATGATAATTAAAACTAAATTAACATGACAATTAAAATTAAATTAACATGACAATTAAAATTAAATTAACATGACAATTAAAATTAAATTAACATGATAATTAAAGTAATTAACATGATAAGGGGCGTAATTAATATGATAAGGGGCGTGAGTTTATCTATGTATGTGTACCTATGTCTATTCTGTGTCTGGTGTGTGTGTGGTGTGATGTCTATGATGACAGGCTTCTTCTGGGTAAGCTCACACCGTCGTCGACTTTGTCTCTGTCACCTCTGACCTAGACTAGCGTCAAGAACAACACCCAAAAAAAGTTTTTATTGATTATACAAATTTTATAAAATACCTTTATCCATCTTGCAGGTTTCGTGAGACCATTCATCCGAGTGGGTCCAAAGGGGTACATAACAAATGCAGGCTACGGAGACCACGCCGCAGAGATCTATAACCTTGAAGTCAGACCTGATGATGTATGGGTTGCCACGTTCTCGAGATCAGGTAACACTTGTTTCTCAAGTCGTTTCTGTAAGAATAGCTCAACTTCAACAGCATACAAAAGCCCACTGCTGGATATTAGTCCATTCAACTGCCAGCCATCCTGCAAAATGGTCACAGAAATAGTTACAGCTTTGTAAAAATTTCTAAAAATGCTTAACAAATATACTGGCATTCATCTTGGGCCCCAATTCTGCGTATTATTCCCCGCCAAATCTTACCACATGCAAACCACGTCATCACGTCAATATCGGGAATTGAAATGTCAACGGACAACATGTCTTTTGACAGTTCACACCATTGTGTCATAGAGTACGTTAATGTGTATGAATACGATGTCGTGATTAGCTAAGGAATTGACGTGGGTTCGAAGTAAGGAATCGTTAAGTGGTCATAGTGAACAAGGGCCCAGAAAGAAGAAAAACAAAAAAAAAATGCCGACAGGAGTGAAAACAAAACACAAACAGAATACTTTGCCATCACTCACTGACATATCGGATATACATTAAACCGAGTACATCCCGAGGACAGCCGAACACATTCCCATGCCCGAGAAGGAGTGGACTGTTACAACTTTTACAACCCACTCCTTCTCGGGCCTGTGTCCCAGCAGTGGGACACAGGACCAGCCGGCAGCAGGCTGTGGGTGGGGCAGCCTTAGGCTGATTATGTATTCTAATTATACTTTACGTTCCAGGAACCACCTGGTTGCAGGAGCTCGTGTGGTTGGTTGCTAACAACCTTGACTTTGAAACTGCGAGGGCCGTGTCACTTACTAGGAGATTTGCATATATTGAGTAAGTTTGTACAGATTAATTTGATTTAGTGGTAACGTCGCAACACGGCTGCTGCATAGCTATAAATTCACAACCATTTAATAGGCTTCCGTGTCGAGTCGAACATCAATTGATGTTATCGAATATCCGCCGAAACCAGAAAATTTTGTCAGTTTTATTAAATAGACGACCGCTGGAATATCTATTTGCTGTCGGGGGCAAAGCAAATCGGCGGGGTAATTGCGTAACACACTAACAGTATCAATGACTTTCATTTTGACAGTTCAACAACATCCATTGCGTTGTTTACGTACGTAGCAGATAAATATCTCGAACATATGAAGCAATGGATTAGCAATATCCTTCAAAGTGATTCAGATTGTGATTGATAGTGTGTTACGCAATTAGGGTGCAGGTACCCGAAAATGTGTAATGATGGTGTAATGTGAGAATTCTGCATTTGTCAAGCAATGCTCATCATCTGCCTAGCTTTTTTCCAACTATGATGGGATCGGCTACCAGTCTAAGCGGATGCAACTGAATACCAGTATTTTACATGGAGCGACTGCCTATCTGACTTCCACAACCCAGTTACTGGGTAATACGATACCCCTTGGTAAGACTGTCAGACTTTCGGGCTTCTGACGACCCGTACGACTGCCAAAGATCCACGAATGGCAGCCGGGACCAACGGCTTAACGAGCTTTCCGAGGCTTGGAGGTGTCTTGATATGTAAAGATGGTCACCCATCCACGGACCAACCGCGGCAATCGTAGCTTAACCTGATCAGGTTAAGCAGTGTTATGCATATTAATTTGAGAATTCCCAGTAGAAAGCTGTAGTTTGAATTTGTCAAAACCCAATAACAGTTTGGCCAAACCTGGGATTCGAACCCAGAATTCTATGCTCCACAGTAGTACTTAGTACTTACGACAACTACAGCAACGAGGCAGTCGTAATATTTTACAGTAAAGTCGTCGTCCCATTACATAGACCAAACCCTGAAGGCTAATTCCCGTAAATTAAAAACGTTCAAAATCTAGTCGCAATCAAATCAAAAGCCATTTATTCAAACTAGGCTGAGAATCAGCACGCTTCGAACGTCAAAATTACAAAAGACAGACCCCTCAAAACGCCCGCCTTTCACCACTTCCTAGTGCTTTCGCTGGGGAGAAGTGGCGCAACAAACTCCCCAGCAATCTCATCTCAGCGACAGTTTTTGACATTGTCAGAAACTTTTCAAAAATGTAGGAGTAGGTACCTAGTGGTATTTTTGGTCGAGTGATACTGAGATCAGACGTGAACGTTCTTAAAATTGCGAGAATGGCCCCTCTGAAGTCAAAGGACTTATGGGGTTCCAAAGGATAAATCGTACAACTTTACAAGATAATCTACAGCTAAAGTTTATAAACTTGTCACAGGCACCCAACTCAAAACTCCGAGATACGAGCTGAATATCCAGATCCCAATGCTCCCCGAGCGACCTACGAAGACTTCCGAAGTTTGCCGAACATGGCGTCACCGAGATACGTCAAATCACATCTACCGCTGTCACTTCTGCCGCCAAAATTGCTTGAGACTGCCAAAGTAAGCGGCTCTATATTTAATGGAATTGGCTTTGTAAATGAATTCTTGTACAGACGCACATCAAGCTACTACGATCTGTCAAATTTCTTTAATAGATTTTCAACTTTATCGCTAAAGCATAAGGTTCAAAGTTGGTGGGCAAAATTTGACAGTTTCGAGTAGCTTAATGTGCTGGCATCTGTACAAGATTTCGTTTGCTGATTTTTAATGTCCCAAGAGGGTTTTATGTTGGATTTGTAATAAATTGTGACCCATTTTTTTGACCGGATTCCATAGCTTCGCAATAAATTGCTTTACCATAAATAGACGACATATTTTTTTAATAGGAGTTGATAATAGTATGACAACAATTTTTTTAAGTTGTCAGGTGTACCTTAAGAAACGGACATAGGGTACCTTTCATCCCGAAAAAAAGTGCTGTTCCCGAGGAAAACAACAATAACCTTATTATGATAATAGATGGCGCCACGTGTCTTTTGAACCGGATCAACACTTATGCGGGTGAAACCGCGGGGCGCTGCTAGTTTCTAATAATATTAGTCTTCATCACTTCGTCTCAGAATAGTTAATTTACCGAAAATGTGAATATTTTTCAATTCTGCCAGTACTTTTGTACAGTCTACAATTTTAAACAATGAATGGAACTCATCATCATCTGCCTAGCCTTTTCCCAACTATGTTGGGGTCGGCTTCCAGTCTAACCGGATGCAGTTGAATTTTACATGGAGCGACTGCCTATCTAACCTCCACAACTCAGTTACTGGGTAATACGATACCCCTTGGTAAGACTGGTTGTCAGACTTTCGGGCTTCTGACTACCCGTAACGACTGTCAAAGATCCACGAATGACAGCCGGGACCAACGGCTTTACGTGCTTTCCGAGGCACGGAGAGGTCACGGTATGTAAAGACCACCATCTACAGAACAACTGCGGCAAGCGTAACTTAATCTGATCGATCGACCTGTGCGGCTGTTATCACGGGCCCCTCAAAACAATTAATGGAACTATTACCATTCAATACTGATTTCAAGTGTAATTAACATATCTATATATTGTCTCTTTCTTTAATTTCAAGGTTTTCTACATAGCTCGGGACCCTCGCGACGTGGCTGTCTCGTTTCACTTTGCACACAAGCTGTTCCGATACTTTGACGACAGTGTAGAATTCAAGGAGTTCTGGGACCTATTCAAGAAGGACCTAAGTGAGTTTAATCCTACTAAAATACAACAGTCCGACATGAATCACAGACATCCGTCCGGTCGAAGGATCCTCCCTTTTCTATGGAGGATGAGTGACTTTACACCCTGTCCCTCACACCTCTAACAATCAACCAACACAACATCAATAACAACAACACAACATCTAAACACAACACAACAACACACAACATCTTTATGCTATCTTAATCCATACTAATATTATAAATTAATGCGAAAGTGTGTCTGTCTGTCTGCTACCTCTTCACGCATAAAACGCTGAACCGCTTTAGATGGGTATAGAGATAGTTTGAGTCCCGGGAAAGGACATAAGATAGTTTTCATTCCGATATTCCCACGGGATCGACACTAATGCGCAACTAGTCTTAAATATTTGATGGTATGATTTAATTTCTTTATTTCAGTACTGCATACTCCTATATTTCCGCATGTGGAAGAAGCTTGGCAAAAGCGCGACCACCCAAATATGATGTTCCTATTCTATGAGGATATGCAAAATGTAAGTGTTACCATCGTACAGACGCCACTACAATCTGTCAAATTTCTTTAATAGATTTTCAACATTATCGCTACAGCATAAGGTTCAAGGTTGATTGGGAAAATTTGACAGTTTCGGTTAGCATGATGTGCTGGCGTCTGTACCTACATAATAATTAATTTTTTTTATTAAAATATAATCTTTTGAAAAAAAAATGTATTGAACTCAATGTCAATGCTGTAGAGTGTAGACGATGGTGCACACTTTCCTTTTTACCGACTTCATTTTATAGCAATAATGGCCGTCCGTGTATGACATGATAACATGTCAAACAAAATAAAGTAGGTACCTAGTTTTTAGGTTATTTATTCTTTGACAATTTCGGGAGTTTGACGTGCTGGCGTCTCTACATCTGGCAAGTGTAGTCTGAAAAATATAATAAGTAGGTACTTATTCAATCAATCAACTGAGCCTATCCCAGTCCACTGGCAGACATAGGCCTCTCCCAGGCAGCACCACATCACCCTGTTCTCCGCCTTCCCCATCCAGTCAGTCCCTGCCACCTTTAGCTGGGGGCATCCCACTCTACGCTTGCCGATACGCGGTCTCCACTTCAAGACTCGTTTTCAGAAACGTAAAAGTTGCTCGTAATGATAAATAATAGGTACCTATAACGTGTATGAATAGATAGAGACTCTTAAGACCTTATATAGCCCGCTCCATAGCGCGCTGAGCGACCTTGAATTTAATAAGACAGCGAGATAAATGGAAATCAATGGAAAGAGCTTGTAGGAATTTCACACCTTGCATTTATTTGCAGGACTTACGCAGCGTTGTAGACAAAGTATGCGTGTTCTTAAATAAGGAATATTCAACCGAACAGAAGCAGCAACTGATTGAATTTCTCCATTTTGATAACATGAAGAAAAAGCCCATGTTGAAGACTGATGACACAGAACGAAATGAAATCACTTTCTTCAGGAAAGGTGAGTAAGAACTCAGAATCATGATCTATACTACTTGTAGGTACAGACCAGCACATCAACTTACCCGAAACTGTCAAATTTTCCCAATAAATTTTGAACCTTATGGTATAGAAATAAAGTTGAAAATGTATTAAAGAAATTTGACACATTGTAGTAGGTTGTGTCTGTACCACACATAACATAACATCACACCAAAGGGCAGCGGGGTAATTGCGTAACACACTAACAGTAGAAATGGCTTTAATTTTGACAGTTCAACAACATTCATTGCGTTATTTACTTTAAAAACGGGGCTCTGCACGTCGACACTGCGTTTACAAGCTGTCTTTTCAATATTCCACAATTATGATGATCTTTTGAACGCGGTTTTGATGTGCTGGTCGCGTTTAATTTCATTCGCCCTAAATGACAGTTTTTGATCACGGTATATAATCGACGCTCGACGGTATTCTTCAATTACTAGAGAATTATTCATCAAATCTTAACTTCCAAAACAAATAAAGAGAAAAAAAATATCTTAACTTATGTCACAAACATTTAAGTAAGTAAGTAACCCCGAAACAATATTGTTTACAGGAAAATCCGGAAACTGGGTCAAATACTTCGACGAGGAAATGACAAAAGAAGCTGAAGAATACATGCAGAAAAATTTAAAACTGTCTACAATGAGTTTTCCTGATGTCAATAAATGAATCGAGTCTTTACTTATTATTTTCACTTGTATTTCTGCCAGCGTATTCCGTAAAAATCTCACCATGAAAACTGGTGAAGGGAGCTTGAAGTAAGCGGCTCTGTCAATAGTGTCAATCAAGAAATGGAACAGCTCATTTCGAGCTCACTTCACTTTGAGATTTTACAGAATCTCTTCTTCTTAGCGTGTCGATTGCAAAACACGAAAAAATAAAATATGTAGTTTTTTAATTTGTTTGGCCCAAAAATTCAGCAATGCGTATACCGCTTTTTTTTTTTGAGGGTTGTAAATCATCAAATGACCCCTCCCGCTCTGCAATTTTGAACAAATATTTTGCTCAATAACTGAGATTAAAAAAACTGAAATGTTAATCTACTTTTGTTGCTGACTGTACCTACAATTATTTTCTCAAGTTCTCAACACACATTGGCATTTCTCTATAAATTCGTGAAAGCAAAGAAATAAGGTGTGAAAACCTATAACAACACAAACAAGGGAGCTATCGAGTGTATTGTTGTGCAAATTGCTACTCGTCCCATTCGATACGACGCGACCCGCGCACATCGTTCCATAGACAATTATTTATTTTGTTCAATAAATGGTGTGACGGCGGAAATAACGACACTTATGCCTGGATGCGTTTTGTTACTTTTGCAAGCCGTTGCAAAAAGTAAATTGAAAAATACTTTTGTCAATGATGATCGTATTTTTAGGTACCTACCTGTGCTTGTTATTTTTATTTCGTCGATGTGATAAATAAACACACGTTCGAGTGTTCCCGTCTCAAATTGGAAAAGTCGAGGGCCGAAGGCTTTTACTGCACACCCGTTCGTTCAATGGCACTCGCTTAGTTTGCTTAGGTCGAATCTTATCGAAGTCTAAGTAGAAAGAACTAAGTACACACGGCTACACATCTAGCTAGGTATACATTTCCAGTTTTGCTGATCTCGCATCGTACCTATAGGTTATTCGTGTAGTCGTGCATACCTCTACTTGCCCCTATTAGCTTGAAATTTTTAATATAGGTACGAAAGTGCGGTAGGACTCATGTCAATCAAAAATGTTTATATTTAGATTTCCAAGATTCCACTAAAACAAATGAACATGAACAGCGTGTGCCATTGAAGGAAAGGCGTGAAAGGTTTTGGTCCTCGTTTTTTACATTTTAATTTAAGAGGAACTAGACAACAACGTAGGGCTCACCTGAAAATACCAACTTGAATTAAATAAACTCTATAATAAAAGGTACATTAAGCAATAGTGGGGGGTCCACAAAGCCCGACTAAACCGAGTGTGTTACACCGAAATCCAACGTCGGTCAAAAGTGAGTACGACCCACGTCGGGCACGTCATAGGGCAATGCAGCTCAAGTGAAGTTGGGCAGGATATCTAGTTAGATGCAGAGAAGGCCGATGGAGTAAAGCTTTGACCGAATGGTGGCCAGTGCCAAAGAAACCAGGGCCATCCAAAAGTAGATATTCTAAAACATTTCTCAAACATTCGTTCTTCTCTCAACACATCTTTATCTCAACACCATAATCAGCCTATAATGTTCCCACTGCTGGGACACAGGCCTCCTCTCGGTGAGAGGGAGTGGGCCGTAATCCACCACGCGGGCCCAGTGCGGATTGGTAGATGTCACGCATGTCTTCGAATTTTTGGTTCTAGGACATGCCGGTTTCCTCACGATGTTTTCCTTCACCGTTTTGAGAGCAGCCGGTCGATTCTGTAAAAATCTCACCGTGAAAACTTAGGTGAAGTGAATTTGTTTTTGCTAGGAATTGACACTATTGACAGCTCACTCCACGCTTACTCCACCTAAGATTTCACGGTGATATGGTTACAGAATCGCACTGCTGTGGTGATGAAATAATTTACACAAAGTAAAGCGCCTGTCTGGGTTCGAACCTACGACCTACAACTCGTAAGTCGCGGCCGCATACCTCAACACATTTCCTTATTTTTCAATTGTAGGAGTGCATACACACGATCGACACGCGTCAAGGGCAGAGGCAACTGCGCAGCCGTCCACACCCATCGTCGACGCGTCGGCAGCTCCCGTCAACAATGTGCAAAAACACGAGCGGCATGTTGTTGCAATTGCATCTACAGTTGATGCGTGTCGCTCGTGTGTATGACTTGTATGAGCACTAAATGGAGTAGGCAGTTATGAAGGTACGTGTAACCTAATTAGATACTAATTCAACTGTGGCTAATGAGACACAATTGAATTTCTATTGTTTTAGATCTTGTCAAATTTTGATTTTTCAACAGTTGAGCGGAGGAGTAGTGAACTTGTGACACAAATAACTAAGTACTCTGTGGCAGTAATACTGAATCAACAAGTTATGAGTGAGTTTCTAATGAGTAGTCGGCTCACCATCTCGCGGTGAGCACTTACCAAGTTCCCGTACCTTAGTTAGTAGTTGCTAGGTAGAGTTAGATAAACAAATAAACACTAAAGTTAAAACTTCGTATTTGTATTACTATCATGTTTGTATGTGGCTTCGTAGGTAAACGTTGATAAAATATTATACGATTTCTGGATTATGCTAATAGTTAGCTAATAATCTTTTTTTTTTTTTTTTCTGTTGGGAAGTCATCAAATGTCCTCTCCCGCTCTGGGTGGAGCGGAAGGGAGTGTCAGACTCTTACTGACTAAAACCCACCCGTGTTCCTTCCTTAGCCCTTTATGTTCCGGGCCAGCGGTAACCTTTTCGGACAATCCTGCTGACCCGCCAGGCTTCGGCCCTAAGGGGGCCCCTCCTCGATGCTGACATCTCTTTGAGGCGCGGGTGGAACACGTACGCGCCGTCCGGCACGGGCCTGGTCCTGATCGGACGGATGAAGCATTTATACCTACCTACTTTTAAATGGCAAGGTGTTTTGGCCAGTTGTGTCTCAAGAAGTCGGAATAACTGTTTAGGGTTTAGTTAGATAGTGCAGTATTTTTATCTCACGAAACAACGAGCGCTTTACTTGTGGTAACCAAGTATCACTTCTAGTTCTACTAGACTGTGCTTCTTGTCTCGGACGATACCGAGAGCTCCTGCTTTTACACATTGTATACCAACTTTAACAGCGTGTTAGTACACTTGGTAACCACAAGTAAAACGCGCGCCGCTTCGTGAGAATAATACTATAGCTATTCTTATTGGATGTGCTGACATTCAGAAGGCACCTGTCTCACTGGCATGAACAGGAAGCGAGTAGAACTCGCAACTAAAAACGAGTTGGCAGCAGCGAGCAGCCAGTGCTCGACGGGACGAGTAAAGGCAGAAACACACTTGTAACACCCGACGCCATCCCACGATTACTCATTGGCCACATTTTTCATCTCGTTGAGCTTTTGAGTTATATCTCAAAAACTAGGGCACCTAGCGAAGATCTGATTTCTCCCATATTTTATCGCCAATTAGTCGGAATCAGTCGCCAAGTCACAGATTTAATCGGGTCTTAGTTTAGGAGATATATTCGAAGAGTTGACGAAAAAACTCTTCGACTAGCTCTTGGACTATGCCTTACTAATTGAACTCATTTTCTCCAGATCGGCCACCTATAAACCCTTATCTCTTTTGAACCAGTAACCGACAAATTTCGACTAACTAACGACAATTTTTTTGTGTTATCAAAATTAAAATTCCTGATAGTGGCTCAGCCAGACTCAGTGACACCTCGCTGGCGGTGTAAAAAGTCAGCGATCAACTATTATAAATGTATCTCTTTTACTTACACACGGGAGTCACGGGACCTACCACTCTTGTACGTGTCTTGAGCGAGAAAATCGTTGGTAGCTAGTCGCTTTTCCTGCTTGTCTTCGAAATGTATGAAAAGATTGAAGATAAGTATTTTCTGTGCAACATAGAATGTCCAGGTATAAAAAAAAATATATATTTTTAATCCATTTATTATTTTCATTGTAAACTCATACACTTGTTCTATCATCAACCGTTTATAATTTACGTTATACACGTCAAACATCACGAGATGAGACTTAAACACTAACGCACTCGATCCGTTGTAAGAGAAGACGGCCATTTTGAAATAATTAAAAAAGAAATCGAGTAAGGATCGTTGCGAGTGGAGTTCCGTAGTTTTTGCCTACACTCATGGGAGGCGGCGTGAGTTTATAAGTAATGACAAAATTTCGTAGTCTCAAAAGTGACCGTATAGCATTTTATTCGTTTACACCATTCAACGAGAAATTAATCACATTTATTAACAGCCGTCTTCTTCACTCCGATCCCAGCGACTACATAGAGTGCTCGAAAGATATTGCTGTATTGGCAGTAATAAATTAGTTATTGTTGAGGCTACTGAGACCGGACGAAGTGAACTATGATATTGACGAGTAACTCTTCCTGCTGTACAAACTTGAACCTTACAGCTAGCTAGACCTTATAACGTACTTAAGTTAAATTATGCTTTATCTTTGGCGAATACACTGCATATGGTACCGTGAAATTTGAGAAACTTAAAAATACGTTTGATCATAAAAAACCGTACGAACGTCGTTGTAAAGTCTCACAAAGTTCCCTATTTTAATAATGAGATACAAAACTGTTCGCTTTATAGAATAAAAATGGTACCATCCTTACTAAGTCTACATAATTTATTAGATACAGCTAATAAGATTATCCCGAAAACATATTCTTGAAAACAATCCATGACATGTTCAAGTACATCATTACCTATTCGAACGTGCATCTAGTTTTGACGCCAGGCGTCAATTTCTATGCAAGGGACGAAATATAAATAATTATTTTCAAGAATACATCTCTCCATTAAACGATTAATAGTTACATTTTGTGGTGTTATAGCAAGAGCAGTACTTTTCCATTAAAGTTAAACTACACTGTTTATAGACAAACGTCAGATTAATTCTTGTTCATCAAATGGCAGTTATCATTTGCACCTTATTTACAAATTATTAATACATCTTTATGTAAATTGCTTCTACCAATTCCACTTCTTACTAGTTCACACACGATGGAATGCTTAATTTTATTATTATTTTATTTACAATTAATGGTTTAGCTGTAAATAAAATAAGTATTTAATTCAAATTTAAAATTAAAGAGCCCTAACTTATATTTACATTAGGTCCACGCAATTTAAATCAGTTTCAATTTTGAGCCATAAATATGAAAGCTAAACAATATTAATAACCAACCGAACAGAAGCAGCAACTGATTGAATTTCTCCATTTTGATAACATGAAGAAAAAGCCCATGTTGAAGACTGATGACACAGAACGAAATGAAATCACTTTCTTCAGGAAAGGTGAGTAAGAACTCAGAATCATGATCTATACTACTTGTAGGTACAGACCAGCACATCAACTTACCCGAAACTGTCAAATTTTCCCAATAAATTTTGAACCTTATGGTATAGAAATAAAGTTGAAAATGTATTAAAGAAATTTGACACATTGTAGTAGGTTGTGTCTGTACCACACATAACATAACATCACACCAAAGGGCAGCGGGGTAATTGCGTAACACACTAACAGTAGAAATGGCTTTAATTTTGACAGTTCAACAACATTCATTGCGTTATTTACTTTAAAAACGGGGCTCTGCACGTCGACACTGCGTTTACAAGCTGTCTTTTCAATATTCCACAATTATGATGATCTTTTGAACGCGGTTTTGATGTGCTGGTCGCGTTTAATTTCATTCGCCCTAAATGACAGTTTTTGATCACGGTATATAATCGACACTCGACGGTATTCTTCAATTACTAGAGAATTATTCATCAAATCTTAACTTCCAAAACAAATAAAGAGAAAAAAAATATCTTAACTTATGTCACAAACATTTAAGTAAGTAAGTAACCCCGAAACAATATTGTTTACAGGAAAATCCGGAAACTGGGTCAAATACTTCGACGAGGAAATGACAAAAGAAGCTGAAGAATACATGCAGAAAAATTTAAAACTGTCTACAATGAGTTTTCCTGATGTCAATAAATGAATCGAGTCTTTACTTATTATTTTCACTTGTATTTCTGCCAGCGTATTCCGTAAAAATCTCACCATGAAAACTGGTGAAGGGAGCTTGAAGTAAGCGGCTCTGTCAATAGTGTCAATCAAGAAATGGAACAGCTCATTTCGAGCTCACTTCACTTTGAGATTTTACAGAATCTCTTCTTCTTAGCGTGTCGATTGCAAAACACGAAAAAATAAAATATGTAGTTTTTTAATTTGTTTGGCCCAAAAATTCAGCAATGCGTATACCGCTTTTTTTTTTTGAGGGTTGTAAATCATCAAATGACCCCTCCCGCTCTGCAATTTTGAACAAATATTTTGCTCAATAACTGAGATTAAAAAAACTGAAATGTTAATCTACTTTTGTTGCTGACTGTACCTACAATTATTTTCTCAAGTTCTCAACACACATTGGCATTTCTCTATAAATTCGTGAAAGCAAAGAAATAAGGTGTGAAAACCTATAACAACACAAACAAGGGAGCTATCGAGTGTATTGTTGTGCAAATTGCTACTCGTCCCATTCGATACGACGCGACCCGCGCACATCGTTCCATAGACAATTATTTATTTTGTTCAATAAATGGTGTGACGGCGGAAATAACGACACTTATGCCTGGATGCGTTTTGTTACTTTTGCAAGCCGTTGCAAAAAGTAAATTGAAAAATACTTTTGTCAATGATGATCGTATTTTTAGGTACCTACCTGTGCTTGTTATTTTTATTTCGTCGATGTGATAAATAAACACACGTTCGAGTGTTCCCGTCTCAAATTGGAAAAGTCGAGGGCCGAAGGCTTTTACTGCACACCCGTTCGTTCAATGGCACTCGCTTAGTTTGCTTAGGTCGAATCTTATCGAAGTCTAAGTAGAAAGAACTAAGTACACACGGCTACACATCTAGCTAGGTATACATTTCCAGTTTTGCTGATCTCGCATCGTACCTATAGGTTATTCGTGTAGTCGTGCATACCTCTACTTGCCCCTATTAGCTTGAAATTTTTAATATAGGTACGAAAGTGCGGTAGGACTCATGTCAATCAAAAATGTTTATATTTAGATTTCCAAGATTCCACTAAAACAAATGAACATGAACAGCGTGTGCCATTGAAGGAAAGGCGTGAAAGGTTTTGGTCCTCGTTTTTTACATTTTAATTTAAGAGGAACTAGACAACAACGTAGGGCTCACCTGAAAATACCAACTTGAATTAAATAAACTCTATAATAAAAGGTACATTAAGCAATAGTGGGGGGTCCACAAAGCCCGACTAAACCGAGTGTGTTACACCGAAATCCAACGTCGGTCAAAAGTGAGTACGACCCACGTCGGGCACGTCATAGGGCAATGCAGCTCAAGTGAAGTTGGGCAGGATATCTAGTTAGATGCAGAGAAGGCCGATGGAGTAAAGCTTTGACCGAATGGTGGCCAGTGCCAAAGAAACCAGGGCCATCCAAAAGTAGATATTCTAAAACATTTCTCAAACATTCGTTCTTCTCTCAACACATCTTTATCTCAACACCATAATCAGCCTATAATGTTCCCACTGCTGGGACACAGGCCTCCTCTCGGTGAGAGGGAGTGGGCCGTAATCCACCACGCGGGCCCAGTGCGGATTGGTAGATGTCACGCATGTCTTCGAATTTTTGGTTCTAGGACATGCCGGTTTCCTCACGATGTTTTCCTTCACCGTTTTGAGAGCAGCCGGTCGATTCTGTAAAAATCTCACCGTGAAAACTTAGGTGAAGTGAATTTGTTTTTGCTAGGAATTGACACTATTGACAGCTCACTCCACGCTTACTCCACCTAAGATTTCACGGTGATATGGTTACAGAATCGCACTGCTGTGGTGATGAAATAATTTACACAAAGTAAAGCGCCTGTCTGGGTTCGAACCTACGACCTACAACTCGTAAGTCGCGGCCGCATACCTCAACACATTTCCTTATTTTTCAATTGTAGGAGTGCATACACACGATCGACACGCGTCAAGGGCAGAGGCAACTGCGCAGCCGTCCACACCCATCGTCGACGCGTCGGCAGCTCCCGTCAACAATGTGCAAAAACACGAGCGGCATGTTGTTGCAATTGCATCTACAGTTGATGCGTGTCGCTCGTGTATGAGCACTAAATGGAGTAGGCAGTTATGAAGGTACGTGTAACCTAATTAGATACTAATTCAACTGTGGCTAATGAGACACAATTGAATTTCTATTGTTTTAGATCTTGTCAAATTTTGATTTTTCAACAGTTGAGCGGAGGAGTAGTGAACTTGTGACACAAATAACTAAGTACTCTGTGGCAGTAATACTGAATCAACAAGTTATGAGTGAGTTTCTAATGAGTAGTCGGCTCACCATCTCGCGGTGAGCACTTACCAAGTTCCCGTACCTTAGTTAGTAGTTGCTAGGTAGAGTTAGATAAACAAATAAACACTAAAGTTAAAACTTCGTATTTGTATTACTATCATGTTTGTATGTGGCTTCGTAGGTAAACGTTGATAAAATATTATACGATTTCTGGATTATGCTAATAGTTAGCTAATAATCTTTTTTTTTTTTTTTTCTGTTGGGAAGTCATCAAATGTCCTCTCCCGCTCTGGGTGGAGCGGAAGGGAGTGTCAGACTCTTACTGACTAAAACCCACCCGTGTTCCTTCCTTAGCCCTTTATGTTCCGGGCCAGCGGTAACCTTTTCGGACAATCCTGCTGACCCGCCAGGCTTCGGCCCTAAGGGGGCCCCTCCTCGATGCTGACATCTCTTTGAGGCGCGGGTGGAACACGTACGCGCCGTCCGGCACGGGCCTGGTCCTGATCGGACGGATGAAGCATTTATACCTACCTACTTTTAAATGGCAAGGTGTTTTGGCCAGTTGTGTCTCAAGAAGTCGGAATAACTGTTTAGGGTTTAGTTAGATAGTGCAGTATTTTTATCTCACGAAACAACGAGCGCTTTACTTGTGGTAACCAAGTATCACTTCTAGTTCTACTAGACTGTGCTTCTTGTCTCGGACGATACCGAGAGCTCCTGCTTTTACACATTGTATACCAACTTTAACAGCGTGTTAGTACACTTGGTAACCACAAGTAAAACGCGCGCCGCTTCGTGAGAATAATACTATAGCTATTCTTATTGGATGTGCTGACATTCAGAAGGCACCTGTCTCACTGGCATGAACAGGAAGCGAGTAGAACTCGCAACTAAAAACGAGTTGGCAGCAGCGAGCAGCCAGTGCTCGACGGGACGAGTAAAGGCAGAAACACACTTGTAACACCCGACGCCATCCCACGATTACTCATTGGCCACATTTTTCATCTCGTTGAGCTTTTGAGTTATATCTCAAAAACTAGGGCACCTAGCGAAGATCTGATTTCTCCCATATTTTATCGCCAATTAGTCGGAATCAGTCGCCAAGTCACAGATTTAATCGGGTCTTAGTTTAGGAGATATATTCGAAGAGTTGACGAAAAAACTCTTCGACTAGCTCTTGGACTATGCCTTACTAATTGAACTCATTTTCTCCAGATCGGCCACCTATAAACCCTTATCTCTTTTGAACCAGTAACCGACAAATTTCGACTAACTAACGACAATTTTTTTGTGTTATCAAAATTAAAATTCCTGATAGTGGCTCAGCCAGACTCAGTGACACCTCGCTGGCGGTGTAAAAAGTCAGCGATCAACTATTATAAATGTATCTCTTTTACTTACACACGGGAGTCACGGGACCTACCACTCTTGTACGTGTCTTGAGCGAGAAAATCGTTGGTAGCTAGTCGCTTTTCCTGCTTGTCTTCGAAATGTATGAAAAGATTGAAGATAAGTATTTTCTGTGCAACATAGAATGTCCAGGTATAAAAAAAAATATATTTTTTTAATCCATTTATTATTTTCATTGTAAACTCATACACTTGTTCTATCATCAACCGTTTATAATTTACGTTATACACGTCAAACATCACGAGATGAGACTTAAACACTAACGCACTCGATCCGTTGTAAGAGAAGACGGCCATTTTGAAATAATTAAAAAAGAAATCGAGTAAGGATCGTTGCGAGTGGAGTTCCGTAGTTTTTGCCTACACTCATGGGAGGCGGCGTGAGTTTATAAGTAATGACTTTTTATATTTAATTATTTACTATTTAACCGACTAAGCTTTATGATTTGATAGCCAACTAGTAAATTATGAATGTATTTAAAATTACTACTCATGTAAATCCATACTAATATTATAAATTCGAAAGTAACTCTGTCTGTCTGTATGTTACATTTTCACGCCTAAACTACTGAACGGATTTCGATAAAATTTGGCAAGGTGATAGATGGCATCCTGGGGAAGGACATAGACTACATTTTGTCTCGGTAGCACGTTCCCGTGGGACAATTTACGACATCCACGCGGGCGAAGCCGCGGGCAGAAGCTAGTTACAAATAAATCCGCTAACTCAATTTTTTTAATTACAAAATCAAAGCGGATTTATTTACGTAAAATACTACTCCAATATATTGGAAATTGAATACCCAGCCTTCTATTCGAAGTGTAATGTTAATACAAAAGTTAACAAGATTTAAAAATTATAGAGAAGACGGTAATATAAGAAAGTAAAGTTTCTTCAATGGTAAATCGTCTCTTACAACGCATAAAGTATCAAATGCATTTACTTTACGTTAAACATACTCGGGCGCACCATAATTGACTTGAAAAAGCAAAACAATCAATAAAGCGAGATTTTCAAAAAATATTTAAAAACATAAACATGTAAATTATAAATTCAATCATTCGAATAATGTTCCGTTTGGAAACGCTGTAAATAATCAGTTCAGTTTTCAGTAACAAAGTAATTTATGGCACTTTTTAACAGAGAGCAAACAGTCCACATTGAGTTTTTTTATAAACATACATAAATTAAGAACTGCATAGCTATAACGTTTCAATGCCGAATCTAATATCAATCAATTTTATCAAAAGGAGGGTAGGTGTATGTTGGGACGCAGGTGACGCAGCGCAGCACGGTACAGATTTAGCAGCGCAGGGCAGGCGAGACAGACATAATCCGCGAGCCTACCGCCGCGGGCCTGAACATAAGCACTAAGAACTTTCGCGCATGTTCTCTCACTCGCACTCGCCTCATGTCACCGTTTAGTTCCTAAAAAATCTTACTGCGCAGCCTTCTGCGCAAAGTTCAGGCCCACCAAGTTACGTCGGTCGTATTGTATGCCGTCACGCAGTTAACATTCGCACGCATTCGCGTTACAGCTGGTACAAAGAATAGACGTCTCGACTAGCACGCGTCGTCGCGCAGGAATCTGTGCCTGCACTACAACGAGGCGCAGAGCAGGGCAGACACATGTCTGCGTCGCACGTGCCTGCACTGCAACGAGGCGCAGAGCAGGGCAGACACATGTCTGCGTCGCACGTGCCTGCACTACAACGAGGCGCAGAGCAGGGCAGACACATGTCTGCGTCGCACGTGCCTGCACTACAACGAGGCGCAGAGCAAGGCAGACACATGTCTGCGTCGCACGTGCCTGCACTACAACGAGGCGCAGAGCAGGGCAGACACATGTCTGCGTCGCACGTGCCTGCACTACAACGAGGCGCAGAGCAGGGCAGACACATGTCTGCGTCGCACGTGCCTGCACTACAACGAGGCGCAGAGCAGGGCAGACACATGTCTGCGTCGCACGTGCCTGCACTACGAGGCGCAGAGCAGGGCAGACACATGTCTGCGTCGCACGTGCCTGCACTACGAGGCGCAGAGCAGGGCAGACACATGTCTGCGTCGCACGTGCCTGCACTACGAGGCGCAGAGCAGGGCAGACACATGTCTGCGTCGCACGTGGCTGCGCCGCAACATACGCAGCACTCGGTACTTTCATGCATTACAAAATCTGCTCTGCCCTGCGCTGCGCGGACTTGCGTCGCCTGCGACCCAGCATACGCCTAGCCTAAAGGCTGATCACAAATCCAAAACACGAAAATGTTGTCAGTTTAAATCAAATAGACGACCGCCCGCCTTCCGACAACTATTTGCTGTGTGTGCGAATCGGTCATTGAAATTTAGTCATTTTCGATACGACAACCTGTCGAATGGTTGTGAATAGCTATGCTGAGGAAAAACGTTGTCGAATATTTTTATGTGGATGTTTAGTTAGCAAAGACTTAGCTAACCTACGAAAATGCAGAACAAAAATGACTAACCTTACATTAATTGATGTTCATTGACATTACTTTAGAAATAAAAGGCTAATTCGAAAATTCGCGTTTCTTACTTCCGCATTACACTTCCTATTTAGGTAAATATAATTACCACACTACGGTAACTTTAATGTATTGTAGGCAAATTAAAAGCAAACAAGCTTTCGAGCTTCAAACAACTGAAGCAACTTCTAATCCCGGATTTGCTAATAGAACTTTAGCTCGGTAAAGTTTTCGCGCGAATCATTCAACGTTCGGATACATTTCCCGGTAAGAATTCACCTCGTAACAACCGTTACATACTTTACATTGTCTAAGTGTTATTATTTACGATTATAAATAGTGTGCAGTAATTACATTGAAAAATTGTGTACTCTTACAATGTAGAGATAGTATATTTTTGTTATTGCATAGTTATTCGCTTCGTTTGAAATATACACACTATAACGAGCCACGTTACGTTACGAAACCATCATTTTTACGTCGTAAAAAAGAGATATAAAAATTTCGTAGTCTCAAAAGTGACCGTATAGCATTTTATTCGTTTACACCATTCAACGAGAAATTAATCACATTTATTAACAGCCGTCTTCTTCACTCCGATCCCAGCGACTACATAGAGTGCTCGAAAGATATTGCTGTATTGGCAGTAATAAATTAGTTATTGTTGAGGCTACTGAGACCGGACGAAGTGAACTATGATATTGACGAGTAACTCTTCCTGCTGTACAAACTTGAACCTTACAGCTAGCTAGACCTTATAACGTACTTAAGTTAAATTATGCTTTATCTTTGGCGAATACACTGCATATGGTACCGTGAAATTTGAGAAACTTAAAAATACGTTTGATCATAAAAAACCGTACGAACGTCGTTGTAAAGTCTCACAAAGTTCCCTATTTTAATAATGAGATACAAAACTGTTCGCTTTATAGAATAAAAATGGTACCATCCTTACTAAGTCTACATAATTTATTAGATACAGCTAATAAGATTATCCCGAAAACATATTCTTGAAAACAATCCATGACATGTTCAAGTACATCATTACCTATTCGAACGTGCATCTAGTTTTGACGCCAGGCGTCAATTTCTATGCAAGGGACGAAATATAAATAATTATTTTCAAGAATACATCTCTCCATTAAACGATTAATAGTTACATTTTGTGGTGTTATAGCAAGAGCAGTACTTTTCCATTAAAGTTAAACTACACTGTTTATAGACAAACGTCAGATTAATTCTTGTTCATCAAATGGCAGTTATCATTTGCACCTTATTTACAAATTATTAATACATCTTTATGTAAATTGCTTCTACCAATTCCACTTCTTACTAGTTCACACACGATGGAATGCTTAATTTTATTATTATTTTATTTACAATTAATGGTTTAGCTGTAAATAAAATAAGTATTTAATTCAAATTTAAAATTAAAGAGCCCTAACTTATATTTACATTAGGTCCACGCAATTTAAATCAGTTTCAATTTTGAGCCATAAATATGAAAGCTAAACAATATTAATAACTATACCCGGTAGATTCCTGATTTATCCGAAATTAATTGTAATTTCTAGTCCAAATATTGTTTTTACTGTTTTTGGGAGACCACAAAATGATTAACTTAAATTACAAGTACCTACTGTTATTATTATGTACATTCTTACGTTATTAAGAGATATACAATGCAATAAAATGTCTACTGTCTGGCTCCGAGCCGTCTACTTTTTTTAATTTAATAGAAACATGCCAAAAGAATATTATTTTTCCAATAATTTGGCAGATTTCTACCTAAATTTAGCGCTAAAAAGCGTTAATCAACGTTTACTCTAACAGTTCGAAAGTTAGACCATAGCCGGATTTTTCTTAAAACTATATTGAGCGAAAACCCGAGTTCAAAAACATTCAAGTCTGATGACACAGTCGTCACTAGCAACTTTAACGTGAAAGTTATCAACAAAATTGTTATAAAATATTGGTCGTCAACATTTGCTAACACAGCCTTATTAGACTTATATGATTCAGATAAATAAACATATAAATAAGACGCCGCTGTTAAAAATCACCTTTTAAACAACAAAAATGTTTTACGACGATAAAACTTTAGACTAAGTAATAAAAAATATATGAAAATAGGCCTCAGTCAAGATGATTTCAGAGAGTAGTTACCGTTGTAACATTACCTAAATATTTGTGCTAAAATGATTTACAAAAAAATCTACAAAAATTCGAGACAGCAGAAAATAACGTTCGTCAAAATATTTCAGACATAAATATTAGACCAGTATTCACAATAAATTACAAAGATTTTGAGCAATCACGCACAGGTAAAATTATTCGTCCAATGAAACATCTGCGCTGACAGAATGTTCACGTGAGAAAATAACTATTTCAACTAATCACTCATTATGTCATTATAGAATCAATTAACCATCATCATTGCCATTTTTCCAATCAATTATTGTAATGGCTTTTTGAAATCTTTGCGTTTAAATATTCTGTCAGCACAAAAACACACAAGTATCCACAGCCGAGAACTTCATCAGTCACATATCCACATAAACTCATTCAAGTATATACACTCCTCATCCGCTATGATTGTCATAGCGGAACATCGAGTGTCGAGAACGTTACGCGTTCGAGGGTGCACTGGGGTCACATAACAGCGTCATAGGAAGTCGGGGTGCACTGGGGAGTTGTGGCGCGGCACCGAGCGTTACAGAAACACATCCAGAGGAGTTAAGGAGGCGCGGGGCTGCCCCTAGAGCTCGGTCACGGCGTAGAGGTCGCGCGTGTCTTGGTGAGGCGGGTGGATGCGCTCCACGCGGTCTATGCGCTCGCCACGCTCGGGTCGCTCCGGTCGTTCGGCTCGCTCCGGTCGCTCGGCTCGCTCTGGTCGTTCGGCTCGCTCGGATCGGTCGGCGCGCTCGGGTCGCTCGGGGCGGTCTTGACGGCGGCGGTGCGTAGTATGCGTTGCATGCGGCTGCGGGGGCAGGTTGCCGCGGCGCGGGCGCTGTAGCGAGCGGTACTCCAGCGCCGCGGCCGACAGCGGCTGCGGCTGGTCGCTGTGCGGCTTGCGGGCGGGCCGCACGGTCGCGTACTTGTCCGCGGCGGGCGCGTGCGGTGCGTGCGGCGTGCTGAAGGTGCCCAGCGAGACGGCGGCGGCGGCGGGGCGCGGCCGGGGCGCGCGCGGCCCGAACGACGCGTACTTGGGGTCGAAGCGGTTGAGGCTCGTTGAGCGTCCGGATTGACCTGGAACGTTATTTAGTTTATAAATTTTTGGTAAGTCAAAATGGAACGATAATTGGTTTATTAAGTTTTGGTATATTGCAAATAGAACGCTATTTGGAATATTAAGTTTTGGTACAGTTTAAATTGGACGCTGTTTGTTACATTGAGTTTTGGTACAGTTAAAACGAAACCCTATTTGGTTGGTTTTAAGTTTTAGTAGTTAGAATAGAACGCTGCTGTATGGTTTTTAAGTTTTGGTTGTGAAAATAAGAAAAGGTTTTGAAAATGAGATTCTTGTTCTTCTATTTATCGAAGTTAAAGACGTGACGTTCGATTTATGTCGTATGACGCTGTCAGTCTTGTTCACCTCGTTCTGGAACTATCACTGTTAACATTCACTGAACATTGTTTTGGACATAAGACATACTTAAAGTTTACTTTGTTTTGGTAAAATAAATTTTACAATAAAATGGTTCCTTGTCCGTGTATACTTACATCTTTTTAGGGCTGACTGTACGCACATATAAACGGACAAGAAGAAAAGAGCAGAAAAATACGAACAAAGGTAAGGTAATGCTTATTTCTTGGCGAGTATGATGAATAGTGTTTCGTTTACCTGCGTTGTGTTCGGGTGGACCCGCGCCGCCGGGCCGGTCTCAGTAGAAGTCGCTGCTCTCGAGCGTCTTGCACTGCTTGCTGAGCGTGGCGTACTTGCCGTTGTGCGGCGCGCGGCCCAGCGTGTGGGCCCCGCCGTGTGCGGCCGCGCCCGCGCCCGCGCCCGCCGAGCGGCCCAGCGTGGCGCTGCCCGACATGCGCGACCTGGGAGGCATAGGGGGACCGTCTATTGTGGGTACACACGTAGAGACCGTTTAAAATAAAATTACGCGCCCCTATGTTGAAAATAGCTTACAATACCTATGTGAAGTATGTGTAAAGTGGTTTTTAAGTCACACTAACTCCAGGCCATCTTACAGGTTTTTTTTTATATTACTTAATTGGCGAGACTTCATAATTATACAGTACAAGAATCGGTCAAATAAAAAAATACAATAACGGGATTTCTTAAAATCATAATTTTAAGTAATGGTGCTTGGCGGAGGTGTATGTCCAGCAGTGGACGTCTTTCGGCTAAAATGATGATGAATGATGAAGTAAAGGCCTCGCCTGATGTCGCGTAAAAAAAACAAAAATGTTTTGTATGATACATAATTTCAAGAAACTATTTTCTTGAAATTATGTATCATACAAAACATTTTTGTTTTTTCTATTGCTATTATTCACAACGTTTGTAAAATTACACCAGTTAATCAAAATAAAAACACCTGTAGACAAAATATATGTCCCTCAGTCACTAGATACGAATGAAGGTAATTGTGAAGGCAGATTGTAAAAAAAAAATATTTAAAAAAAAATGGAGGGGCGCTTAATTTTAATTTAAACGATCTCTACCTCTGTCTTGTTAAACACACAGTGGGGGGTCAAACATGAGGAGGCTTATATCACCTACTAAACGTTAACCTTATTTTGTTTACATGTAAACTTTAAATTTTAGAGACGCGGCTGAATATCAGTATTTTAATTTGTAAATCCTTGTATTAATTTAGAAATATAGATTTAGTTGGGATAAGTAGAAAAGGATTGCCTGAAAAAGGCTGAATGCAAAAGGCGAAATGCGCAAGAAAGTCAAGTATCTTAGTGCTCATATACACGAGTGGGACGCGTTAATATTATAAATATTAAGCCCATCGCTGGGCAAGAACGTCACAAACAGTTAACCTTAGTTTTTTTTATAGTTACCTTGGCTTCTCGAAGTCCATGAGTTGCACATCAGCGCCGTAGGAAGGTGGCTTGGCCGGGCTAGACAGAACGATAAACATATAGCGCTACAAGGTTATTCTGACGCGTGGCCAAATTCGGAACTAACGCAGCCATCTTGTTTTTTTCAATACATTTCACAAGACAATGGTGCTACCCCCTTACTAATAAACGTATTATATCAGATGAAGAGTTACAAACCGATTTCTCTCTTTCAGTCGTCAGTCATTTTGAATTTCGAAAGAAGAAGACAAAGCGTTGTGTAACTATACAGACGCTATACAACGTTTATTAGTAAGGGGGCTAATGTTTATCAACAGCGCCCCCCAGTCAACGTCATCCGAGCGCCAAAAAATCCTTGTAGCAGTGTATTTACCGCGGCAAAAGGGTTTCTTGCCTTTTCAGGCTACCACGCAGATCTATTAATCTACGTAGTCAGGCAATTTGCCGCAGTTTTTGGGTTAGTGACAGTTTTACACCCCAGAAATACTCGAAGAGTATTTAATCACGGTGTTTGGGGTATTTGGAACATGACCTCCTTTTTTAAGTCGGTTAAAAAGGCAGCGAATTCAGTCAGAAGACTTCTAACAGGCGTTAAGCGGGCTAATTTTGCTCAGGGTCGTGATAAATGTCAGTATGATCTGATGATAAGTTAGTAAATGGTGTAAGCTAGACTTCAGCTGGTGCCAAACAAGATGGTAATAGCGGTCATTGACTTACCTATATTTATTCTAATATACTTCAAAAACAGAAAATAAAAGTCCGGTAATTACAGTAGTTTTCACGAATGTAAATCGATAGGGTCAAAGGGTAATTGGAAACTGTGAATTAAAGGTGTAATTAGAAATTATAGCTGTAATTAATACGTCTCTTGATAATTATCATTTGCGATTACCCCTTGTATTGACAGTTCACACTACCCGTGGGCCTAGCGCGCGGAGTAAACAGAACGTAAAATCAAACGATTTAAAAATAAAAATACTCATTCTGCATATAATATTTACTTAGTTTTAAGAGTTTATTCATATCTATATGTGATAGTTATTGTGATTGACGTAAAAAATTAAACCAAAATTCTAGTTTTATATTCGCTTTCAAATTCGTTCCAAGTTTACGTCGCGCGTTCTAGCTTGCCTTCTGGTTGATATTACACGATTTTTCATTCAGATTCCTACGAAGACAAAAATTCAATGGCCGCTATCAGCACCCCATTCGGCACGAACCACAGCAGACGTCACCTCACCTGGGGCGCTCCAGGTCCATGAGCTGCACGGCGGCGCCGTAGCTGGGCGGCTTGCCGTTGTTGTAGGGCGCGGGGCGCGGCAGAGTGCGCGAGGCCTGGCTGGAGCCGCCCGACGACAGGAAGGGCGCCTGCTCCTCGCCGCCGCCGCCGCGCCTGTGTGCAGCGCCACTGGGTGAGCCACCGTGCCTACGTGGACTGTTGTGATGCAAAGGGATGTCGCGGTGCCAACTTAGTCGCAGAGGTTAAGTTGCACACTAAGCGAGGTACACTCGACGTGACTACGAGAGTAGCTCGTGACGTGGTGGAAAGCCAGTAACAGGTAAACCAGAAAAAGTATGCGCTTCTATAATCTTCGTGTTTCCGAATTTGCACAAAGGACGCGCCGCCGTGTAACACACAGAGGCAATGCTTCTAAGTTTTGTACTGCCGCGCCTTGTAGTAGTGTACCAATCTTTGCACTTTTATATGAAATTATGTATCTGTGGAGTTACCTAACTCGACCGCAGATCGTCATTTGACACTTAAAAAATTTGAATTTTTTTTAGAATTGCATACAGTTAATATAATAATTATATGAATATTATTTTGTAATCATGGTAATACAAAATAGGCAATTACTTCTATGGTCACAGCTCTATATTAGATTTAGATCATATCATCTCGCGTTTGTATTTCCAACGATAAACGTTAATAAGTGCATACTTTTCCTTGGAGATCTGTAGCAAGGTTAGGTTAGTAATGTTTTACTGGGTCTGGAGTCCAGACCCAGTAAAACATTACTAACCTAACCAGACTCTGGACCCGGTTAATCATGGGATGAATGTTAGTGATACCGATGGCAAAAGGCCTGTTCTCTTTTAAAGTAGAACATTATTCAAGTGTCAAGCAATTTCTACCCAAAAAAAAATGCGGTCGGCATTTTCTTCTTTCGGCACTTTCATCTTCAGAAAAAGAAGTAGGTACTATTTTTTTAAGGGAACTAAAATATTGAGCATTTTTTACTATTACAACGAAAGTCTACAAAATCAATCAAAAATCGTTTATATCAAGTGTTTTATGCATAACATAAAAAAAAAAAAATATTATTATTATCAGCCATTTCTGTCCCACTGCAGGGCAAAGGCCTCCCTTCCCTCCTTCCACTTATTCACTTCCACTTCCACTAACACAAAAAAAATACCAACTTTTAATTGATTTTAAAATCCTGAAGATGTTTTAGCTATAAACTTGTTAAAAAAATATGTATTTTGGCATTTTCAATCTCAAATATCAACCGTTTAATTGCAGTAATAGTAAAAAATCCTCAAGAGGTCATTTCCCATAAGAAAACTACTATTTTTTCTGGCCGGCTCTTTAATTTTGGGTTTGAAATATATGATGTCCTTTCTCATCGAAAGTAACATCGTGTTCACAAATGAACAGCGTATGCAGGCAAACGCACGATAAGTGTTAGAAAATAGCGTTCGTTAACACAAATTTTCAGCAAATATAAAATCAAAAGTTGCTATACTATCCTTGACGAAGTTAGCCCACCACCAGCCGAGATGAGATGCTAATGAAAAAATAAAATGTATAATTTCACTTACTTGGTGTTAATGTATATCCAGGCATGTGAATCAACTAGCACTATGGCAGTGAAGAGGAAGCCGGCTGCGACAGCCGCCAACAGCTGGAGTGATAACGCCTGAAACAATGTAGTTTGCATTATAGTTAAGAAATTCACAAGACTCGGTTATGATTCGGCGCTGTTTGAGTATTCATTCTCAATTTCGGACTAAAGCCAAATTCGGAATAAATACTGAGGCCGAGATTAATAATAATAGTACTTAATACGTACATCAACACACACTGTAAGGTAAAGTATTTTTATCTTAGGAAGCGACGCGCGCTTTGCTTGTGGTAACCAAGTGTACAAACACGCTGTGAATGTGTGCGTGAAGACGAGTAGCGTGAGCAGATAACACACACACGCGCACACACTTCCAACTTCGCCATTGTCTCGGACAGTACTGAGAGCTCCTGCGTTTATATACACATTCACAGCGTGTTTGTACACTTGGTAACCACAAGTAAAGCGTGCGTCGCGCGGTTGCAGCCACTGACAAGTCTATTAAAATAACAATGATCTTTATGCTCGTTACAATAAAGTTGCTGTCGGGTTGCTGCTGTCACAAGTAAAATTGTGAATGGACTGTAAGGCGACAGGCCTGTCGATTATGTTTTTGACACATTTTGAATGACAAAAGTGTCAAAAACACACAGTAGACACAGAGAGGACTGAAACGTTTGTAGAAAACGTAGTGGGATCAGGGCCCACGTGTGGCTCCGTCTGTGTAAGTGTATACGTGCAGGCCCGCGTCGCAGGCGGCGCGCGCGGCGGCCACGAAGTAGGCGCGCGCCATGCGGCACTCCAGCGCGCCCCCAGCGCCCCCAGCGCGCGCTCCGTCTGTGTAAGTGTATACCTGCAGGCCCGCGTCGCAGGCGGCGCGCGCGGCGGCCACGAAGTAGGCGCGCGCCATGCGGCACTCCAGCGCGCCCCCAGCGCCCCCAGCGCGCGCTCCGTCTGTGTAAGTGTATACCTGCAGGCCCGCGTCGCAGGCGGCGCGCGCGGCGGCCACGAAGTAGGCGCGCGCCATGCGGCACTCCAGCGCGCCCCCAGCGCCCCCAGCGCGCGCTCCGTCTGTGTAAGTGTATACCTGCAGGCCCGCGTCGCAGGCGGCGCGCGCGGCGGCCACGAAGTAGGCGCGCGCCATGCGGCACTCCAGCGCGCCCCCAGCGCCCCCAGCGCGCGCTCCGTCTGTGTAAGTGTATACCTGCAGGCCCGCGTCGCAGGCGGCGCGCGCGGCGGCCACGAAGTAGGCGCGCGCCATGCGGCACTCCAGCGCGCCCCCAGCGCCCCCAGCGCGCGCTCCGTCTGTGTAAGTGTATACCTGCAGGCCCGCGTCGCAGGCGGCGCGCGCGGCGGCCACGAAGTAGGCGCGCGCCATGCGGCACTCCAGCGCGCCCCCAGCGCCCCCAGCGCGCGCTCCGTCTGTGTAAGTGTATACCTGCAGGCCCGCGTCGCAGGCGGCGCGCGCGGCGGCCACGAAGTAGGCGCGCGCCATGCGGCACTCCAGCGCGCCCCCAGCGCCCCCAGCGCGCGCTCCGTCTGTGTAAGTGTATACCTGCAGGCCCGCGTCGCAGGCGGCGCGCGCGGCGGCCACGAAGTAGGCGCGCGCCATGCGGCACTCCAGCGCGCCCCCAGCGCCCCCAGCGCGCGCTCCGTCTGTGTAAGTGTATACCTGCAGGCCCGCGTCGCAGGCGGCGCGCGCGGCGGCCACGAAGTAGGCGCGCGCCATGCGGCACTCCAGCGCGCCCCCAGCGCCCCCAGCGCGCGCTCCGTCTGTGTAAGTGTATACCTGCAGGCCCGCGTCGCAGGCGGCGCGCGCGGCGGCCACGAAGTAGGCGCGCGCCATGCGGCACTCCAGCGCGCCCCCAGCGCCCCCAGCGCGCGCTCCGTCTGTGTAAGTGTATACCTGCAGGCCCGCGTCGCAGGCGGCGCGCGCGGCGGCCACGAAGTAGGCGCGCGCCATGCGGCACTCCAGCGCGCCCCCAGCGCCCCCAGCGCGCGCTCCGTCTGTGTAAGTGTATACCTGCAGGCACGCGTCGCAGGCGGCGCGCGCGGCGGCCACGAAGTAGGCGCGCGCCATGCGGCACTCCAGCGCGCCCCCAGCGCCCCCAGCGCGCGCTCCGTCTGTGTAAGTGTATACCTGCAGGCCCGCGTCGCAGGCGGCGCGCGCGGCGGCCACGAAGTAGGCGCGCGCCATGCGGCACTCCAGCGCGCCCCCAGCGCCCCCAGCGCGCGCTCCGTCTGTGTAAGTGTATACCTGCAGGCCCGCGTCGCAGGCGGCGCGCGCGGCGGCCACGAAGTAGGCGCGCGCCATGCGGCACTCCAGCGCGCCCCCAGCGCCCCCAGCGCGCGCTCCGTCTGTGTAAGTGTATACCTGCAGGCACGCGTCGCAGGCGGCGCGCGCGGCGGCCACGAAGTAGGCGCGCGCCATGCGGCACTCCAGCGCGCCCCCAGCGCCCCCAGCGCGCGCTCCGTCTGTGTAAGTGTATACCTGCAGGCCCGCGTCGCAGGCGGCGCGCGCGGCGGCCACGAAGTAGGCGCGCGCCATGCGGCACTCCAGCGCGCCCCCAGCGCCCCCAGCGCGCGCTCCGTCTGTGTAAGTGTATACCTGCAGGCCCGCGTCGCAGGCGGCGCGCGCGGCGGCCACGAAGTAGGCGCGCGCCATGCGGCACTCCAGCGCGCCCCCAGCGCCCCCAGCGCGCGCTCCGTCTGTGTAAGTGTATACCTGCAGGCCCGCGTCGCAGGCGGCGCGCGCGGCGGCCACGAAGTAGGCGCGCGCCATGCGGCACTCCAGCGCGCCCCCAGCGCCCCCAGCGCGCGCTCCGTCTGTGTAAGTGTATACCTGCAGGCCCGCGTCGCAGGCGGCGCGCGCGGCGGCCACGAAGTAGGCGCGCGCCATGCGGCACTCCAGCGCGCCCCCAGCGCCCCCAGCGCGCGCTCCGTCTGTGTAAGTGTATACCTGCAGGCCCGCGTCGCAGGCGGCGCGCGCGGCGGCCACGAAGTAGGCGCGCGCCATGCGGCACTCCAGCGCGCCCCCAGCGCCCCCAGCGCGCGCTCCGTCTGTGTAAGTGTATACCTGCAGGCCCGCGTCGCAGGCGGCGCGCGCGGCGGCCACGAAGTAGGCGCGCGCCATGCGGCACTCCAGCGCGCCCCCAGCGCCCCCAGCGCGCGCTCCGTCTGTGTAAGTGTATACCTGCAGGCCCGCGTCGCAGGCGGCGCGCGCGGCGGCCACGAAGTAGGCGCGCGCCATGCGGCACTCCAGCGCGCCCCCAGCGCCCCCAGCGCGCGCTCCGTCTGTGTAAGTGTATACCTGCAGGCACGCGTCGCAGGCGGCGCGCGCGGCGGCCACGAAGTAGGCGCGCGCCATGCGGCACTCCAGCGCGCCCCCAGCGCCCCCAGCGCGCGCTCCGTCTGTGTAAGTGTATACCTGCAGGCCCGCGTCGCAGGCGGCGCGCGCGGCGGCCACGAAGTAGGCGCGCGCCATGCGGCACTCCAGCGCGCCCCCAGCGCCCCCAGCGCGCGCTCCGTCTGTGTAAGTGTATACCTGCAGGCCCGCGTCGCAGGCGGCGCGCGCGGCGGCCACGAAGTAGGCGCGCGCCATGCGGCACTCCAGCGCGCCCCCAGCGCCCCCAGCGCGCGCTCCGTCTGTGTAAGTGTATACCTGCAGGCCCGCGTCGCAGGCGGCGCGCGCGGCGGCCACGAAGTAGGCGCGCGCCATGCGGCACTCCAGCGCGCCCCCAGCGCCCCCAGCGCGCGCTCCGTCTGTGTAAGTGTATACCTGCAGGCCCGCGTCGCAGGCGGCGCGCGCGGCGGCCACGAAGTAGGCGCGCGCCATGCGGCACTCCAGCGCGCCCCCAGCGCCCCCAGCGCGCGCTCCGTCTGTGTAAGTGTATACCTGCAGGCCCGCGTCGCAGGCGGCGCGCGCGGCGGCCACGAAGTAGGCGCGCGCCATGCGGCACTCCAGCGCGCCCCCAGCGCCCCCAGCGCGCGCTCCGTCTGTGTAAGTGTATACCTGCAGGCCCGCGTCGCAGGCGGCGCGCGCGGCGGCCACGAAGTAGGCGCGCGCCATGCGGCACTCCAGCGCGCCCCCAGCGCCCCCAGCGCGCGCTCCGTCTGTGTAAGTGTATACCTGCAGGCCCGCGTCGCAGGCGGCGCGCGCGGCGGCCACGAAGTAGGCGCGCGCCATGCGGCACTCCAGCGCGCCCCCAGCGCCCCCAGCGCGCGCTCCGTCTGTGTAAGTGTATACCTGCAGGCCCGCGTCGCAGGCGGCGCGCGCGGCGGCCACGAAGTAGGCGCGCGCCATGCGGCACTCCAGCGCGCCCCCAGCGCCCCCAGCGCGCGCTCCGTCTGTGTAAGTGTATACCTGCAGGCCCGCGTCGCAGGCGGCGCGCGCGGCGGCCACGAAGTAGGCGCGCGCCATGCGGCACTCCAGCGCGCCCCCAGCGCCCCCAGCGCGCGCTCCGTCTGTGTAAGTGTATACCTGCAGGCCCGCGTCGCAGGCGGCGCGCGCGGCGGCCACGAAGTAGGCGCGCGCCATGCGGCACTCCAGCGCGCCCCCAGCGCCCCCAGCGCGCGCTCCGTCTGTGTAAGTGTATACCTGCAGGCCCGCGTCGCAGGCGGCGCGCGCGGCGGCCACGAAGTAGGCGCGCGCCATGCGGCACTCCAGCGCGCCGCTCAGCGCCACCAGCGCGCGCTCCGCCTCGCCCGTGCCCGCGCCCAGCGCGCCCAGGGCTGGCTGCAGGCCTGCGGACACACAGCATATTACTTTTACACCACCTGCTCTCTAGTGTCAAATTATATATTATGTCATGCAAACCTAACCTAAAGCAAGTCATAATAGCCGTAGGCTCTAGCCAGTCAATAATATTATACGGAATTTCTTTATAACCCGCTAGTCAGTGATGTGATTAGAATTTGGAAACTCAATCTGGCATCTATCATAATTAAGACAGAGGCTGAACAATTGCCAGATTGACCTGCACCCTGATTGTGTCAAACTCAAACTCAAACTCAAAGCATTTATTTCAATTAAACCATTTTACAGGCACTTTTGAATTGTCAAGAAGTAGGTCAGTCAGAAAAATGTGAAGCTAGTTGCCCATTCCAAAGCGTAGGTACCTATGGAGAAGAACGGACAAGAAACTCCATGGACACTCTTTTTAAATTATATTTTACAAAAATATTAGTTACATCATTACTTTTGAATTTATAATTAAATAATGTGAGAACGATGTAAAAAAAACAAGACGTATGCGTTAAAAGCGTCCAGAGTACAACAAATAGTACTAAAACAACAATCCAAAAATAAAAATAAAATAATTAAAAATAAGCCGAGGCAGCTAAGTGATGACCAGCCCCAACTGACGGCGCCCGTTCACGAACATGACGCATAGATCAGCACCATTCAGCTCAACCATTTTGAAGGGAGCTAAATGATCCAACATACACGCCACCGTAACAAACTATCAATCACAATCCGAATCATTTTGAAGGATATTGCTAATGCATTGCTTCATATGTTCGAAAAATTTGTCTCCACAACGTAAATGACGCAATGAATGTCGTTGAACTGTCAAAATGAATGCCATTCTTACTGTTAGTGTGTTGATAAATGATAAATGATTTTTATTTCTGTAAGTAGGTTTGTACAAACACTTTTACACGTCAATCATATTTTTTTTTAAACTAGATGAGGTCGGCGTTTCCTAACTGACTATTCTGAGAAGAAAGGCCGAAACAAACTCAGAAATCACGGTCTCTTTTAAAGTCTACTACGTAACTACTCCTCTGAATGGTGACGTTACAAAAGTGCGGCCTTACCAGGGTCGTTGAACAGTTGCGGCGCCCCGCGAGCCAGCACCGCTAGGGCTTGCCTCACGGCTACCACAGCACGTTGCGCGTTCCTCAGCTCGGCCGTCAGCACGTTCTCACGAGACACCTTGCACGACAGGTAGTAGTGCACCATCTGTCAAATATCAACAAGGATGCTTTAAAAAGATTGAAAAAAAAAACAAATGATGGCAGACGTTTTAAAATACAGTGTGTAGTGTCAGCTCAAAAAACATATTTTTCACTCCTCTTCCTCAAAAATACCGTCATTGTAACGTATCAGAGCGAGGAAAAAATAGCATATTTACCTCTAGGGGAAATAGTTTTTTTATTTTTATATGTTACCAAGAGACTAAAGACTAACTTTTTCGTTTTTGTTTCGAAAAATCATTATTCATAAGTAGAATAATCATGAATAAAGACTGGACTAATTACTGTTTCCTAAAAAAAAGAGGAACGTTTATTTTTAATATTGTATTGGGTTATTTTATTTTATCGCAATCGTAGTGACAAGTAAAGTGTAATATACAGCGCTAACCCATTATAACCGGCACCCTAATTGTGTAGCACACTATTAATCTGAATCATTTTGAAGCAAATTGCTAATCCATTGCTTCATAAGTTCGAAAAATTTGTCTGCTCAACACGTAAATAACGCAATGAATGTTGTTGAACTGTCAAAATCAAACCGATCCCGATTGATAATGTGTTACGCAATTTCCTTGCCGGTTTCTATTTACTCCGTCGCGTCGCTAAAGCTCGGGAGTAAAACTACCTCGTATATCATTTCATTTTAGTCCTTTGTTTATCAATCTATTATTTTTATTTAAAGGCGAAAAACAAGAATGAAAATAATGATTGATTGTTTAATGCGGAAGATAAAAAGGAATGACTAGGTGCTGCATTTTGAGTATAGTTTGAGGGATTGAGCACAGAGGTCGCTTCCCATGTCGTATGGCTTAACGAGTAGCGCCGCCACAAGTCAATTTGTACAAGCTAGCGCGAACCAGCTTCCTCGAACCGATCTGTCCCCAAGGACGCGTCACCGACTGAATATCTTCACGACTTGTGATATTACGCATCGAGGGATAAATAGCTTTATTATGTTGTAGTAAGTATAAGTATGGTCTGTTTCAAAAGTATCTGATGAAAATATAAACAAATGGATCAGAAAACATACCTGTGAATGGCCGACATGTAGTGCCATTTACAAATTGAGTGTTTTGATTTCATTATTTGTATACTTGAACCCGAAATTTTGTATTTGAAATCACCTTAAAGATGTATTTGTATATCATTTGACAATTGAGGTTAATTTTATAACCTCGAATTTTCGTCGATAATTTTTCAATTAAGTACAAATTGATAATGTTCTTCAATCGTTGGAAAAATTGGTGAGAAATAAGGTTGAAATTGAATCATCTTAATAATGGGTGAATGTGTTACTTCATAATTCCCTTTAGCGAGTGATAGCGACAACATTTCAATGCAAACCTGAACGAGGTTTGTTTACATATTCATCCCACACTTTTAGAACACACATGACTTACGTCGATGGGCAAGTGATGCGGCGCGTGCAGCGCCAGCGCGGCGGCGGGCTCCTGGCAGGCGTCGGCCGCGGCCACGGCCCCCGCCGCCAGCAGCGCGCCCGCCAGCCAGCACACCACCAGCGCGCCCAGCGCACCCACCTGCCGCACACACCAATAAGCACCTTATAGCCGTATGGTATAGCGTTTATACTCATTTTTAACACATCGCGATAACGGTCAGTATATTGAAAGCATACGCTTAATATGGTCGGAGTTATGATAATTATTGTCTGTAAGCAGGGTGTAAAATGACTCATTACATACCCATTATCTACGCATTTTGTACATCGAACTAAGTAATATTGAGCAAAAACTATTGCATGGAAACGACTTTTATTTTTAGTGAAAAACATCGCTGTTAACGGCACGGCGCAATGTAATGCACGTTACACATTGTGCGTATGGGGGCACAGTACAGGAATTGTGGAGGAATTTACAGTTAATTTAAAACTTTAACCCTTCTGTTCATCATCATCATATTCATCATCATTTCAGCCGAAAGACGTCCACTGCTGGACATAGGCCTCCTCCAAGCACCTCCACTTCGACTGGTTCTGCGCTTCTCGCATCCAACGGCCTTGTGTTCACCAACATTTAAATCAAGTGATTAAATATTTAATCAGTTCTATATTTAAAATTTCCTTAGGAAACGGGTGGTTTGAATGTTGGTGAACTCAAGCCTTAAAAGAACAATGACGGAGACTACAATGTGACTCTCAGCTTCGTTATGTGCCTTTTTACACCCGTTATTACCTATGTCACGAGGCTTTTAAATGGATCGCTGTGTGACTACATAATAATTATTTATACCAAGTATTTTCGTCAGAGTCACAGTGTCAAAAGGATCAGCATTACAGAACATCATCTGCCTAGCCTTTTCCCAATTATGTTGGGGTCGGCTTCCAGTCTAACCGGATGCAGCTGAATACCAGTATTTTATATAGAGCGACTGCCTATCTGAGCTCCACAACCCAGATACTGGGTAATACAATACCCCTTGGTAAGACTAGTTGTCAGACTTTTAGGTTTCTGACAACCCGTAACGACTGTCAAATCTACGAATTACAGCCGGGACCAACGGCTTAACGTGCTTTCTGAAGCACGGAGGGGTCTATATAAAGATGGTCACCCATCCACAGACCAACCACGGCAAGCGTAGCTTAACCTGATCGATCGATCGATTGATTATAAAGAATTGTATACTAACACAAAGTAGAAGGAGGGCACGTCGCGAGCGTCGTGCAGCTGCTGCCAGTAAGGCGACGCAGACCGCTCCGCCGCAGCACCAGCCCGCCATGCCGCCCGCCCAGCGCGCCGCCTCCCACACCCACGCGCGCTGGGAAAAGATAAGGAGAACATTTTATAACCTTGCACAAATGCCAGCACATCATGGTACCCGAAATTGTCAAATTTTCCCAATCAACTTTGAACTTTATGCTTTAGCAATAAAGTTGAAAATCTAATAAAGAAATTTGACAGATTGTAGTAGCTTGATGAGCTGGCGTCTGTACTATAGGCCAAACCTAATGGGGCATCGTACGCGGTACCATGCATCGGTGGCGCCATCAGCAAAAGCAGTGAACAGAACGTCAAATGGAACATTGATTTGAAGTACAGTCCCCGGCACGTAACTTGGCAAGAGTCGTTACATGCGTTTTTCCTTTCATTAACTTTCTTGTAAACAGACATGTTTAAAAATAATCTATGGCAATAACCATAGTATATTGACAAACAATAAAAGTGACCATTTTCTTGTTGCACTAAGTATACATGCGCTAACTTACTCCCACTACGCCAAAACCTTGCCAAGTTATGTGCCGGCGACCTTAATATAACTGACTTTAAGTTTTTTGCTAATTTTAGAAGGTGTAGAAGGTGGGGTGGTGGTGGTGATGGTGCTAGTAGTGGTGATTGTTGTGAAGGTGTGTTTTAGGTGATGGTGGGGTGTGGTGTGTGAAGGTGGTGTTGGTGGTGAAGGTGGTGTCTTGAAAATGGTTGAAGCCCGTTTTTCGGGGATTTCACCCCGTTTTTGTAAGACTGTCCCAGATAGTCCCGGAGGGTAATGTTTTTATCGTTTATATCTTCAATCCCATCCCCGCAAGAACGGAATTCAGCCATGAATTTAAATAAGACCAAAGAAAACTTTTGGGTAAAAACTTTCAAATTAAAAAGTGGCTGCTGACTCTCCAAACATCGGCTTAAAACGCCAAAATATCACACAAAAGTCCGTCACTTTTACGAAACCTCTTTTAAAAAGAAGAAGCTGTAATACTAACCTTCATGAAAGCATCAAGATTCAGCGCAGCCAGCGGCCGTCGTAGATTGTCAGCGGCTGAAGCAGCAGCGCTGGCGTTGTTCCGCAGCGCTGACAGCGCTCGCAGTAAAGTGCCCAGCGCCGTCTGGTTTGCCACGGGCGCGTCCAGCGCATCCGCTAATCTAGCCAACGGCGCGCGCGCTCGAGAACCCATCGCTTCTTCTAGGATGCTTGACTGGAAGTGAATAGAAATCATCACTAACCTCCTGCTCTTCCTGCTAATTTCTTACATCGGACTTTGCACATTTTATTTTATTTTTATTTATTTTTTATCTGATGTACGACTATTATCTGACTATCTGGTGTATTGTGTCTTTTAGTCTGTGCTAAATTTTTTTTTTTTCTTTCCTGAGCCTGCTCAGCAAGTTTTCTTCTATACTAATATTATAAAGAGGTAAAGTATGTAGGGGGTAATCTCTGGAACTACCAGTCGGTTTTGAAAAAATCTTTTTGTATTCGATAACCCAATTCTTGAGGAAGGCTATAGGCTATTAACATCACGCTATGACCCCTAGGAGCCGAACAAAAATAAAAAAGTCAGAAAGAACGCTAAGCAAAAACTAAGTAATAGCGCGGGCAGGCGATGCGATGCGACGGGGTGGGTCGGGGGAACAAGAAATTTCACGCGGACCAAGTCGCGGGGAGAAGCTAGTCTTCCATAAATTGCAATAGTCACCCTCTTTATAAGCATATCATCATTCACACAATTTAGTAGTTTCTTTGTTTTTTTAAGTGAAAAGAAGCAAACTAAACGAAATCAGAGACGCTATTTATTTACTTGACAGTGCTAAATTTACTTGCAACCTAAACCTTTGTTTTTGGCTGGTTAACCACAAATCAGAACTTAACGAATGTACAATATTTTCGTTCAATTTCTTTCAATCCCTCAAAGTTGACAGAAAAACAGAGAAAGGGATGAATTTGATTTGGGGGAGAAAAGAGCTTTTATATTCTTTTTCGGATAGTATTTTAGATCTTGTTGGCCCAAACTTCGCCACTTCCACGGCGTCGTCGGTGGCAGCGCAGAGGTCACTTTGACTGCAAATGACCTCGGAGCTTTTATGTTGAAATTGTTGAATGTTATTTTGTGACAAGACCAACTACCTACTATAACTCCTTGAAACACTTACCTGGTTCTTAACAGTGTTGACGAGTGCTGCCAGCTGGTTTCCCGCCTGGATGCTCTGCAGCATGGCGTTGTGAAGGTCATCGTTCCCGAAGAGGCCCACGCCGATCGCGCCGCAGCATAGTACGGATAGAATCATGAGCGTTATCTGCGGAACAAGTTTAGAGGTCAATGAAAAACCAGTAAACATTTTGTGGAGATATTTGAACGTCAACAGTTTCTGACGTTCGTTTTGGCAGTTTTTTGTACGATCAGCAACAAAGGTCGATTAACACAGCTTCTTTTACACATCATGTAAATTGCTACAAAATGATTTGATAATCTCCTTTTTAGCATTTCTTATAATAGCTACGAGTTAACATAGTTTAAACTTTACTTCTGTTCCGATTTTAATTAAATGTCTTGCGCAATAATTAAGACTTAGAAAACTGAAGTGTTAATCGACCTTTGTTGCTGACTCTACCACTTCCTATTGTGTCAGCTTGGTACGAGTGGCAAAACAAACTTCCCAGCAAAACGTCTCTAGGTATACATATTACTTTTAAGAACTTTTGACATTGGGTAATTTAAGCGCAGCGGCGCAACTTTCATAATTTCTGTCTAACGAGAAATTACTTTACCATTGGCTTCCTCATTAGCCTCATCTAACGCAATCGAAGTAAATTTAAAGCTACAAATAGTGTGAGGGAGAGGGGCCCGTGGCTAAATAATAACAGCGGCACAGGTCGATCGATCAGGTTAAGCTACGCTTGCCGCGGTTGGTCTGTGGATCTGGATGGGTGACTATCTTTACATACCGTGACCCCTCCGTGCCTCGGAAAGCACGTCAAGCTGTTGGTCCCAGCGGTCATTAGTGGATCTTACAGGTAGTCAGAAGCCCGAAAGTCTGACAACCAGCCTTACCAAGGGGTATCGTAGGTATTACCCAGTAACTGGGTTGTGGAGGTCAGATAGGCGGTCGCTCCATGCAAAACACAGGTATTCAGCTGCATCCGGTTAGACTGGAAGCCGACCCCAACATAGTTGGGAAAAGGCTAGGCAGATGATGAAATAGTGTATGCCCTTTGATATTTCCTAACCCTCTTTGATCTCCAATTGATTCCAGAAGAATCAACGCGCTTCTAATAAACTTAGCCCTAATAAGATTTTCAAAAAAATAATTACGCTATCTCCAAACAAGAGATCAAAGCAATCCAAAGTGCAGTGTCCTATTAATTCCTATCAATGGTTAGTAACGTAAGTTTTTAATATTAAGAACATAAACAAAACATCTGATCGTTTGAACACTTGCCTCCAACACGTGTTGAAGTTCTCTGTGAGAATTATTTTGATTGTATTTCCAGACTATTTATAGAGCGACGATACCCTCGGGGCGAACATGATGAGTTTATCATTCCTTGTCGGGAAATAGCTCTGAGATGTGTTATTATGAGACAGGCAGACTTTGGGCCTGTAGGGTAAATCATCCATACTTCCATACTAATAGTATAAATTCGAAAGTAACTCTGTCTGTATGTTACCTTTTCACGCCTAAGCCGGCCACTCACGATCAAGTTCACCGTCAAGTTTGCAGCGGACTTGAAGCCGCGTCCAGTAAACTTGAACGTGTATGGCTATGGGTATGCATGATAAGTAGCCATACACCGTCAAGTTTACTGGACGCGGCTTCAAGTCCGCTGCAAACTTGACGGTGAACATGATCGTGAGTGGATTAGCAATGTTCTACAAAATGATTCAGAAAGTGTGTTACGCAACTAGGTAGCTGGTCATTAACAAACCATGAACTCTAGAACCGGATTTATTTCATTAAAGATTCACGAAGAATAGCTATAATTAACTGTTCACATAGTCTGAAGGACATTTGTGTTGGTGTCGGTAAACAATGAATAATAGATTTAACTACGAATAGGTTACGTCAATCATAGAAAGTATAACATGACGAAGGCTCTTTTTCCAAACTCAATAAATACAAAAATATTTAGAAGTACATATCTGTTTTCGGCAAAACTCAATAGTACAGTACCTAGGCCGCATGTCAGTGGTCACAAAACCAGTATAAGCTGGTCTCTTAATAAAATATGTTATTGAAACTACGTACTACGCTTATTACTTTGTTAAGCAGACATATCGATTTCAGGATATGATAAATGATTTTATTTTGTACAAACACTTTTACACGTCAATCATATTATTTTTTTTTAAACTAGATGAGGTCGGCGTTTCCTAACTGACTATTCTGAGAAGAAAGGCCGAAACAAACTCGGAAGTCACAGTCTCTTTTAAAGTCCAGACAAAATCTTGAAAGTCTTCTGAGGAAAGAACCACACAGATTGAGCGGACCTGTCCAATCAGTGCATGCATTTGTCAAAAATCGTGCAGCTCAACTCAGAACTTGAGGGGCTCAACGATTCGACGAACAATACCAAAGACAGGACATTTGGGTAGGCCGCATAAACTACTCAAACTGCCAGGTCATGATTAAATTATGAAAAGGTAATTCTAGGTCTACAAAACCAAGTTAAAACCACCGTGACACGCGAAGTTTTTTTAGGGGCCCAAAACTCCTAACAAAATGGGCATTGTCCTGTTTCGAACATGAAGCAATGCATTAGCAATATCCTTCAAAATGATTCAGAATAAGATTGATAATGTGTTACGCAATCAGGTTGCAGCTCAAGATCAAAGTGTTTCTACTGATGTGTATTTGTTTTTTGTGTATTTTCAGTACCTACTTTATGCGACCTACCCAAATGTCCTTACGGTATTGTTTGTTGAGTTCTAAGTTGAGCTACACGATTAGGTAACAAATGCTTGCACTGACTGGACTGGTCCATTCAAATTTGTGTGGTTCTTTCCTCAAAACCATTTCAGGCAGTAATCTACATATTGTTATTGTTAATTAAAACGGTAATACCAATTACATTAATTAACATAGCAATTGAAACCGGTATGGTATACAAAAATATTTCAAATACTAATATTAATAGAATAGAGGACACCTTAGCATACTTCTTCACACAAAACATCAGACATACACGCATAATTCCACTCCATTCGTCGGCAAACAGATCACATTCAGGATTGCTGGTCAGGAGGGCGTTAAGCATCCTTAAAGTACGACACACTGGGGACTCAGCTCAACTCTGGCGACAGTTTTGAGGTGACGGCGGCTCAAACAGCACCCTAATTTCGTAACACACTATCAATCGGAATCTAAATCATTTTGAAGCAAATTGCTAGGGATTAGCAATTTGCTTCAAAATGATTTAGATTCCGCTTCATAAGTTCGAAATATTTGTCTGGTCAACACGTAAATAACGCAATGAATGTTGTTGAACTGTCAAAATGAAACCGATTCCGACTGATAATAATGTGTTAAGCAATTGCCCCGCAGGTTGTGTCGACGGCTTTGGCGATGTCCGATGTATTTGTCGGGAACAAAATAATAGCCGACAGATAAGATCGTGGAGTTCGGGACTGTCGATGCGTCCTCTAAGAGTTTTGCAGGCTCCTGGCTACATTGTCTACACATAATCTCACTAAGATTATGTTTGGACTTTAAAGAGACTTTGACCCTTGAATTCCGCCATTTCTTCTTCTCGTCTATGAAATGTCGATGCCACACCTAGCTTATTTTTTTAATAATACTAGCTTCCGCCCGCGGCTTTGCCCGCGAGGTATGTCGATAAAAACTATCCTATGTCCTTCCCCGGGTTGCAATCTATCTCTCTGCCAAATTTTATCGAAATCCGTTCAGTAGTTTAGGCGTGAAAAGGTAACATACAGACAGAGTTACTTTCGAATTAGTAATATTAGTATGGATGACGTGTAAAATTGATTTCGATATCCTATTTACAGAATAAACACTTTCATTTAATTTCATTACTGTGCCTAATGGAGGTAAAAAGGTGAATGGATGAATCACTTACGCGTAGGAATCAAGAAATGTTAACTTTACCCATATTAGTCAAGAGTGCACCACACATAGGCCTTGCTTGATTAACGACGTAACAATAGATCGTGAATGGAGGAAATTACCATGTGCCCGCTAATTAATACAACACTAATTATGCAATTAAGGGACTCCGGATTCCTACAATAGGACGCTTGGAAAAGGCTTGAATGGTGAAAGTTCTCCGTAAGTACTTTGCAAAGTAAATAAGTCTTGTTTAGTAATAAGATTTAGCTGTCAGACTAAGTTTTGTTGCCCGTTTTGCATAATGCCCTTCTTTTTATTCGTGGAATAAAATTGACGTCTGACAGATTTTGTATGGGAGAACTGTCAAAAAATTCAAAATTATTCCTCGGATAAAATTATCTGGCGTTGGAAAAATCACCCCTTAGTGAAGTTTAGTAAATGTCTTAGGAAAGGAGCCCGTCCAGGGAAGCCACCGCGAAATCTATTATTTGCACCAACCAGCGTAGCTATGTTTCGGTCAACAACTTTTATTTTAAATAGTCGTTGGTTATTCATCTTTATCTGCATGGATCTGGATGCAGTTGAATACCCGTATTTTATAATGGGGCGACTGCACATATATTACCTCTACAACCCAGTAACTGGATAACACTATACCCCTTCATAAGACTTGGCAGACTGTCGGGCTTCTGACTACCCGTAATGACTGCCAAAGATCTACGAATGATAACCGGGACCAACGGCTTAATACGACCGGGCGACCGTGACAAGCGAATACCACTATTTTATATGGAGCGACCGCTAAAGTCGTTGGTTATTATTTACCTAAATTACAGGCACATTTTAGCTTTGGATCTGGCGTATGTTATCGGAAATGTCTATAAGCGACTTAACTTCAGGTGGGCCAACGTCAAGTTTACCATACTACAAGCCATAAAAGATTAGGATCTTTTCCGATGTATGTTTCTCACCTTCAAAGCGGTGATGCTTCTCGGCGGCCGTTGCTTTCTGTCGCAGCATCTTGTTAGCAGGTATATGAGCAGGACGGTCAGCGTCAGGATCAGCCATGCGCCTGGTATCGAGCCCAGGATGCCCAAGCTCTGAAAAAATGCAGAAAATCATGTTAGACAGGCTTAAAAAGAAACTAATCGTCGCTATTTACATATGCATAACATTGCGTCTGTATTCAGCAGTGCGATTCTGTAACCATCTCACCGTGAAAACTTAGGTGAAGTAAGCGTGGACTGAGCTGTCAATAGTGTCAATACCTAGCAAAAACAAACTCACATCACCTAAGTTTTCACTGTGAGATTTTTACAGAATCGACCGGCTGCAATGCGGTTTAAAAGGATTATATCTAGTCACAAAAATTTAAAAGAGTATGCTTAGATGGTTTGGCAATGTTGAGAGGATGTATGAAAGGCTACTAACAATAGGTCAGGCAGATGTGATTGGAAACAACGGGGGGGACGCCTTAGGAGGACATAACTATGGTAGTGACCTTATTGGTGTGTTCTTCAGAAAGGTCAAGTGCGTAGTACTCGCAACCGGGCGAGCGTGTATGACTAGCACCTTAATTGCGCGACACACTATTAATCTCAATCTGAATCATTTTGACGGATATTGCTAATCCATTGCTTCATAGAATAGAATAGAATAGAATAGAAATACTCTTTATTATGTACACCAAATAAATTACAGACATAAAAATAGAAACTGTACATAGGGTGACACAATGGGCGGTCTTATCGCTAAAAGCGATCTTTTAAAGACAACCTTTGGATGGATTAAAAAGGGGAAGGACAGACAAATACTGTAGGTAGTCTGTGGTGTACCAGGAACCCGTTGGATGCGAGAAGCGCAGAACCGGTCGATGTGGAAGTGCTTGGGGGAGGCCTATGTCCAGCAGTGGACGTCTTTCGGCTGAAATGATGATGATGATTGCTTCATATGTATGTTCGAAAAATTTGTCAGGTCAACAACGTAAATAACGCAATTAATGTTGTTGAACTGTCAAAATGATAGCCATTCCCACTAATAGTGTGTTACGCAATTACCCCGCAGATGTTTGAACGTAAACGAGGCAAAAGGAGTATGTAATGTATTATCCTGCATACTTATCTCTTTTGTTGACTGTACGTATGGCCTATTCAAACTAATGTTTCAAATTATTAATATTATTTCAAGTTAAACAAATATCAACTTTTTTGTAATGGTAATTAAATTGATTGCAGAGTGACTAGTTTTAAAGTTATAAAAATGTTTGAGTTGAAGCGTAAACTGAACATTATTGTGTATGATTTAAAGTTATTTTTCCATGAACTCATATTTGTTTAAATTTTTGGGAAATAATTCGCGAATGCAGATTATATATAGGTGTATTTGCTTAGTAGTTGGCTCTATCCAAACTAAATTTAAACAGTCGTGCCAAGTATAGTAAACTTCAATAATGAACCTGCTTACCAGCTCACTCCTGAGGGCACAAACAAACCGTAATGAAGTGTCATGTTATGTTGACAAACATGTCGTACTGAGCAAGTATACAGTATACAGTTCCGGCACATGATTTGTTGAGCAAGTGGAGTGGAATAGGGGTGTGTCGCTGCTCTTTAATGTAGATAGTGATCTTTTGTCGTAGCGAGACTGTTATGAACGTGACACGCCATTGGTAACAAGTGAGTGAGTTATTCTTTGAAGCTTCGGTATTGTTTTATACAGTTTTACACAAGAGTTCCATAAAAAAGGAAGGAAGGTGAGATGAGCGCTAAGGAAGATTTTTTTTTCAATTCATCCCCTAAAGGGGGTTGAAAGTTTTTATACCATAATCAGCCTATAATGTTCCCACTGCTGGGACACAGGCCTCCTCTCGGTGAGAGGAAGTGGGCCGTAATCCACCACGCGGGCCCAGTGCGGATTGGTAGATGTCACATGTCTTCGAATTTTTGGTTCTAGGACATGCCGGTTTCCTCACAATGTTTTCCTTCACCGTTTTGAGAGCAGTGGTGATGAAATAATTTACACAAAGTAAAGCGCCTGCCTGGGTTCGAACCTACGACCTACAACTCGTAAGTCGCGGCCGTTACCACTTGGCCACCACTGCTCATTATTTATGTTTATGGAAGGTCGTAATTTTTGCCGATGGGAAATTCCATCGAGCAAATGAGGCTCCGATTCTTTGTAAAAACCTATAAATAACAGAATAGTAGCTATTTTCTAGATATTTACGGAAAAGTTCCAAACTCAAACTCAAAGCATTTATTTCAATTAAACCTTGTACAGGCACTTTTGAATTGTCAAGTTTGTCAGTTAGTCAGAAAGTTGAAGCTAGTTGCCCATTCCAGAACGTAGATCTCTATGGAGAAGAACGGGCAAGAAACTCCATTGACACTCTTTTAAATCAAGATATTACAAAATCCTGGGTACATTACTCTTGTTGCTTCTACATAATATGTGAGAACAATGTAAAAAAAACAAATGAAGGAACCTTACCTCCAGGTAAACAGGCGAGTTCGGCGCGAAGGTGTCATTAACGCGATGTAACGTCACGTTGATGTGCGGCAAGGCGTGCAGCATCCGCGAAAGACGCGGCGGCGAGTACTCGTCCGAGACGCCCGGCGCGCCCATCGCGACCTTTCACGATCACACCTGCAGATCAAATGAGATAAGTATCAAGTAATGCTGCGAGAAAGTGACATCATCATCGTTATTCATGGGAAAAATGCCGAAAAGGTGTATTGTAAAGTTCGACCGAAAGATGCTTGGGAGAGACCTATGTCAAGCGAGGACACTGCTGGAGAAAACTGGCATAGGCCTCTCCCTGGCATCGCCACAACGACTGGTCCCGACTCCCGATCCTCCAATATCTAGCGGATTCCCGCGATAGGTCGTCGCGTCGGCGTCGGTCTACTTTGTTAGACCCACGCTGCAAAACACTTCAAATGACGATATTATTATGTTATGGTGACATAACGCTTCCTATTATAGTATATTTACCAAAAAAAACTAACATAATCAGTCTAACATAAGTCACTGATATGTTTTTATTTATGATGTAAGTACTATAAAAAAAAAATATTTTCAACCACAAAATATTATGGAATTTAATTTAATGATAATTGCATTTCTGGTTCACGGACTTGCTCTCAGTGATAGGGAGTGGACCGTACCCTCCCAAAGTAACATCATACTGAATTATACATCTATCTAGTAAAATAGTTACTTGATTAACGTTACAGCAAACCATTCATTATTCAGAGCGCTGCGAAAAGCTTAGCAAAGTCCGTTGCATGACAATTACTGCGCTGGCCTAATTAAGAAGACATAATTAACCTCATTATGTCCGGTCTATTCGGGGTCACACGAGGACAAAATCAATGAAACTTTAATCCGAACGCGAACACAGCTAGCTAATTGTGTACTAAAATTAACCCTTCCTTGCAAATGTGGACCATCTGGTGTGAAAGCTCACACGAACGACAGACAGACAAACTTCAACCTTCAACTTACTGTGACTCATTGAATTAATAACAATAATAATAAGATAGGCGATTTCCAAACAGCGGAGTAATTGCGTAACACAATTACAAAGGCAGTGTCCTTCATTTTGACAGTTCAACAACATTCATTGCATTATTTACGTTGACGAGCAGACGAATTTTTCAAACATATGAAGCAAGGAGCAATGGTAGCCCAATGCAGTCGTATCGGCCCCGATTTACGAGTTGTAGATCGTGCGTTCGACGCAGGCGCTTTACTTTGTGTAGGTAAATAAATTTCATCACCACTGCTATCAAAACGGTAAAGGAAAATATCGTGAGGAAACCGCCATGTCCTGAATCCAAAAATTTGAAGACATGTATTGTGCCGTCTGACAGATGTCGTCCGACAGCCCGTACTGGGCCCGCGTGGTAGATTACAGCCCCTTCCCTCTCGAAGAGAACAGGCCTGTGTCCCAGCAGTGGGAAACATTATACGCTGATTAAGTGATTATGCTAAGTATAATTATTAAAAAATATTAGCAATTTCCTTCAAAATCTTTCCGATTGAATTTTTAGGTCTTTTATCTTTGGCACTAGGTCAAACGAACATTATCGTCTTCCTAAACAAATTACACTTTGATAAGGACAAGTGATATAAGTTTTGAAGTATGTTTATTATTGCAAGTGGTTAGGTACAGACAAGCACATCAAGCTACTACAATCTGTCAAATTTCTTTAACAGATTTTCAACTTTATCGCTAAAACACAAGGTTCAAAGTTGTTTGGAAAAATTTGACAGTTTCGTGTAGCTTAATGTGCTGGCGTCTGCACAAGTGTTGTCGGTAGGTGGAACTACAGTAATTGAATTTAATCGGCCTGATATAACCACAGTAACAAAATAATATAAGAATTAACAGGATAACATTACTAATATATCGACGATGAAGTGACATGAACTCCTAAGTGACATTTTTGCGATTTTAATTTTTTTACGTAGATAGACTTTAAATAATCGTTTGCGTGGGCTGGCAAAAGCAGAATAACTTTATTCTTCTTTTTTAATGAGTTATTTATAACTGACAATAACTATTAAACAACTGTGTACCAAATTTGCTGACAATATCACCTAGTGAACTAATAACAATAACAACTAAATAACCTTAGCGTAATTATTTCTGTCAAGACCTCCTATCTCCTGCTAGATACGTCTTTATGCTTTATAGTTAAAACTTATACAGAAGCATTGTTTTATTGAATTTTGTATTTGTTAAGGTTATTTGAATACGCTAAATCTTCAAATAACAGTATTTTTAAAGTTGATGAAGTTTTGTTGCTTTTTCCGAGCTATATTACTAAAATATAACGCTTTTGGTGTTCATCTACTTAAATTAAGTTGTATACTTTAATAATATCATAAAAATTACGATTACATAATAATCTTATTAAGATTATTATGTAATCGTAATTTTTATTTGTATGTTTCAAGAAGATAGAAGTTATTGTTCGAATGTACAAATTTCATTTGTATATTTTAAGTAGATAGAAGCAAAACGTTTTTTTCGTTTCCTGTAAAATTATGTTCTGGTAGATAAAGGTTCATGTCACTTCATCGTCGATATATTCTGTGTCCCACTGCTGGACAAAGGCCCTCCTACTCTCTTTCCACCCCTCTCTGTCCAGAGCTGCCAAGGACCAAGGATGCTCTTATGTAAGAGTCCAGAAACATATTGGAAAATCCAAGAGTGTACGACGGGAAAATTTTGTTTTTTTTTTGTTTCTACTGCATTCAATCAATTTTAGAAGTACAGAATTAATCTCCATTAAATTATCTATACCATGGTATATAAATTAAGTAGGTTCTGTGTACTAGCAGGAGTACAACAAAAATACTTGCAGAAAGGAGACAAATGTTTTTTTTCGATCGTAAAGCACTCTAATGCTGCATTATGAGTCGTGCAAGATCCGCACCGTAATTGCGTACCTATCACACTATTATTCTCAATTTGAATAATTTGCACCCTAATTGCGTAAGCACAGTATTATTCTCAATTTGAATAATTTTGAAACATATTTATAATCCATTGCTCCATATGTTCGAAAAATGTGTCTACTCAACAACGCAAATAACGCAATGAATGTTGGTGAACTGTCAAAATGAAACCCATTGCTACTAATAGTGTGTTACGCAATTACCCTGCTGGTTTAAAAATGCTAGCAATAATAATATTAAGATGTGTTTTCTCCTGTTTACTCGCATATTAAGGGATAAAGGAGGTAAACCTTTATAAAAGAGAACTCTTTGTTAATCTTTAGCACGTCGCCGTCGCGCGTCGTAGTCGTCACGTTCTTGAGACGAGAGGACTTAAAAGCTCTTAATAGAACAACAGGAATGCAACTAGTTTAAGAGCATTTCAAATACTGGAAATCGTCGAGAGCAGTGGTGGCACAGAGGCAACGGCCGCGACTTACGAGTTTGTAGGGCGTAGGTTCGAACCCAGACAGGCGCTTTACAACTGTTTTTTTTTTAAACGGTGAAAGAAAACATCGTGAGGAAACCGGCATGTCCTAGAACCAAAAAGACATGTGACATATGTATAGGTACCAACCCGCATTGGCCAGTGTGGTGGATTAGGTACGGCCTAGTCCGTCCGACAGAAAAGAGGCCTGTGTCTCAGCAGTGGGAACATTACATGCTGATTATTTATTTATTTAATACTTCAAGCACATAAAATATGTAGGTACAGAGGCGGACTTAATGCCATTGGAATTTTCTACCAGTGAACCTTTGGGTGATGCAGAGACAAAAAGTAGTAGGTGCAATCATGAAAATTGAGGAATAAATATACGCATAAATCTATTAAAACATATAAATCCATACTAATATTATAAATGTGAAAGTGTGTCTGTTTGTTTGTATGTTACTACTTCACGCTTAAACCGCTGAACCAATTTAGATCTTTGGTATAGAGATATGTAGTTTGAGTCCCGGGAACTCATAGGATAGTTCTCATCCCGATATTCCCATGGGATCGAAACTTACGCGAGTGAAATCGCGGGGCGCTGCTAGTACATATATATCTAATTACATATAAATATAAGCACAAATAAATATACATGAATATACTAGAAAGATATAAGACAAACAATGAGAAAATATTAGCGTTGTGATTAAGCGAGAGCATTGGTGGCCAAGTGGTAACGGCCGCGACTTACGAGTTGTAGGTCGTAGGTTCGAACCCGGACAGGCGCTTTACTTTGTGTAAATTATTTCATCACCACTGCTCTCAAAACGGTGAAGGAAAACATCGTAAGGAAACCGGCATGTCCTAGAACCAAAAATTCGAAGACATGTGACATCTGCCAATCCGCACTGGGCCCGCGTGGTGGATTACGGCCCACTCCCTCTCACCGAGAGGAGGCCTGTGTCCCAGCAGTGGGAACATTATAGGCTGATAATGGTTATGGTTATGGATTATGCTATGGAAGTCGTGGATCTTGGAATACAGTAAAATACGTCGAGACATTTTAAAGTAGTTTTCATGCATCTGAAAAAAACTCAGTTCAAGTTCAAAGGACCTAATAAAGTTACAGACATTCAAAATGGAACACTGTCTTGTAAAAAACTTCAGCTAAGGCGCAGTAAAACAAACAATAATATCTCTGAAGCATATGTATACAATATATTACGAAACGTAATGCCTTCACGAGACAGAATTTTCCAGAAAAACTTTTGATATGTGAGCAAACTTTTCTGACACGAACTGTACGCGGCGTTGCAAAGGATTATAAGTCCTATAGCTTAACAGCTATGGTTGATTATGACTTGGGGAAGGGGAAGTCTGAAATTGATGTCGTCCTGTCTTCCCAATGTCTCCCGCTTGGAACGGATATACCTACCTACATACATAATTATAGATATCATGTACTTGGTAGGTACCTACTTACCGCAACTATCTAGGATCTCTGCTTATGACGCCATGGTGGGCCGGACTGATGGTACTTCACTTTCACCGAGAGGACATCTGTAACAAACGATAGGATAGAATTAATTTATGTTATACTCTTGGATATAATGATTTCCGCATTGGCATGTGTGAAAGATAGACAATTGCGTTTCGATCTAGATCTCAGAACAACAAAATGGGGATTAATGCCGAAAACAAAATAGGGGAACACAGACAGATACTGACATCATGAGAATGAACCGATCTAGACAAGACCGAAGGTCTCCAAAAAGCTTGACAATAAAATAGGAAATAGGCAGGTTGCTCTAGTCAAAACAAGTCTACACAAATCAGACATACTGTTTACTGAAAACCAACCCAACACATTAATTTTCCTTAATTCCCCGACATGGACGGTAACAAGAAACCACCATACAGTCCTCCTCAAAGCTTCGCCGTGACATTGTAAAACAATCAGAATGATATACGTAGCAACAATTTGTTTGGGTGTACCGTCCATACGAGGCCTAAACAAAACCCGACCACACGCAGTGTGTGGCTCACCAGTTCCCATTAAATGCGCCAACTACGGCCCGTTGTTCGTACACTGTGGTGTTATCGCTACCATTAAAATTATCTCGAATGCATTCGCTCGCATTTCTCAGATAACTAGACACTATATAAACTAGGAATAAACGAGTGGTCTAGGATAGTGTTACGAAACCAGACGAGGATGTTGTAACGGAGATAAACGGTGTGATGATATCTCCAGTTATACCTATATTAGCCGAGGAACGTGCCAGGTTAACGTTTGCGGCGTGGGCTATGAATCAAAACCTCAGTGTCTGTTTGATCAACTCTTACATCAAACGAAACCAGCCCGAGAAATTGGAAGTAGTAAAACGGCAAAGAGACTGCAAACCAGTAAATAAAGCTAGCCACATTTCCATATATGACATGATAAGTATCACCACTCTCCATAAATTCAATGCGAAAAACTTTTTCTCAACACATCCATGTAGCAAGTTTTAACTCAGCGAAGCATTAGTAAACGCATTAAAATCATAATAAAGGGACATTACGAGACGAGCGTTGAGCGGTGTCACGCAACGCAACGAATTACACACAATTGAGACGAGAACGCGGCGCCCATTGAGCTGTTTGCGCACAAGCAGCTTTTAATTATAATCTTATTTGCTATGGGAAGCTGAGAGCTTCTTGAAAGGATCACATTTCACCGCCACACTAGTCTTCCGTGCCGGAAAATAACATCTCCCAAAGGGTAGGAATTACCAGTAGACGCCTTAACGGAATGGTTGCCGAGGTACGGAAAAAGGGACTTTGGAAGACTAACAGGACGACCTACAGAAGATCGCGTTAAGGACCTGAATGGACTCCCACAGATCAGGTAAAGATGGCCGAAGGAAAGAGGCCTATACTACGCAGTGCGTGGAACAAGGCTGCCAATAATGACGACCGGTAGACAGATTTTAGGCGGCTTTAACTTAACCCCACGGAAGCCGGAATGTCTAGCAATAATCTTATACATACATTATTTATGGTCGAACGGGACAACTAAGTGCTCATAACTGGTCAATCCCATTATTACTACTGGTCCCATTATTATTTCGTATTGAAATTCTAATTCTGTGACGTTAAGCGCGCTCCCATGCATCTTTAGTGCAAGACTCGCCCGAGAATATGGATCCGGCACAGCGTGAGAAATACCACAAGTGATGAACAATTATAATCGAATGCATTTTCTTTATATTTATTCACTCGAATGCACCCAGGTGCTAGTTTATGCAGATTCGAACCATTCAAACCATGGTCAGTCATTCATAAAGCAATCACAGTAGCGGTCAGTTTCCGACATCGATTTTAGTTTCAATAGCAAAAACCCAAACATTCAATAAAATACTTAACTCGTTGCATCATAAAATGGTCAATTGGTCACATTAGCAATTCTGCTGCAAATCGCTTAATATCGTAGCCTAGACCGTGTCGAAAGCTAAGAGCTTCTGAGTCATGACTGGTTTCACAACTTGTTGATGTGAAAAGCACCTTTTTTACAGTAACCACTGAACTTGGTCCACATTCCCTTGTATGACCGGTGTAATCTCGACAACTAGATGCCCGGCATTCTGGGTCTGCCTTTAGTATTGCGTGCAAGAACTTTAGCGAGTAGACTGATTATCCAATTAACGATGTTGATATAATTTGCAATGGAACTGGTTTCCTTTTTTTTTTTTTACTGTTGTTTTTAAGATTTGATACGTCAATCCTATAGAGCCAATTGTGTTACTTTGTACATACAAGGTGGATTAATGATAACATACAGACATAATCAGCCTATAATGTTCCCACTTCTGGGACACAGGCCTCCTCTCGGTGAAAGGGAGTGGGCCATAATCCATCACGCGGTGCGGGTTAGTAGATGACACATGTCTTCGAATTTTACGTTCTAGGACATGCCAGTTGCCTCACGATGTTTTCCTTTACCGTTATCAAAACGGCGAAGGATCTGCTAAAGGTCGCCGGAATCTGCTGGATGCAGAAGGCGACCAGTCCTACCTATTCAGACCTATGTCCAGCAGTGGACGTATATCTGAATGACGATGGTCGATTTGCCAGTTATCGAATTGAAGAAAGTATCAAACATACAGAGGTACACTTAAGTTTTATCCTTTTCTAAAAATAGATAACGCAGTAGAGCCATGCGAATAGTTAGAAGTACTAGAACTAGATCGATAGAAAGCTCTAGTCGCGTGTATGGCCTCGTAAACTTTTATTGCAAACATAAGTAGGGGGACTGCTCACGTCGACACACTATTCTGAAGTTCAAAACACTCTGTTAGTTATTCATGCATATGTAGATATTTTTATGGGAATATGAGAAAAAGTTTCTGTTATTGTTAAATCCTGGATTAATTTATGAGCTTTGTATATCGTCCGGACGAATTCCTATTGGCAACAAATAAAAGCTTACGAATCTTTGCAGTAATTTCTTAAGGAGCCAGCAATATCCGAGCTTTGAGACAGATCTTAAGCGTTACTATTTCTCAAGTTTTATATACCTTCCCACTGTGCAGCCCGCAGTAACTTATACGCACCTACAAAGAAAGTTGTTCATAAAGTTGGTTCGCTAGTAAAGAAGTCGTTTTCACGCCAACCACTTAGCCCGAACTTCATTAAAACAGACATAAAACAAAGAAAACGTAATAACCTGAACGATTTCTTTATTACAGTATCACAGTTATCGCGCTTTGGCGTACACAGCTATTACCGTACGGTTCGCAGCGAATAAAACAATAACTGTGCATTATTATCCAATCGATAGTGACCTATACAGACTCACGAAGTCACGACAGCGAAGTAATAATGTTATCAAGACTGGAAACATTGTTGCCAAAGCAATATATTGAGTTGGAGAAATTGTTCTTTATAGGGACCACAGATTAAGGGTACACCAGTTTTTAACAGACGAGACCTGGAGTGGAGACCTCGTAACGGAAAGCGTAGCGTGGAACAGCTTACGAGGGAAGCTCTAAGGTGACCCGCGAAATTCAAATTTTCTTACGTTTTTTGCAATTTGTTGGTCAGTATTAAGTTGTACGTTGATTAAAATATGATTCGCGGTCGTAACAAATATGTATTTACAGAATTATAATCATTAAAGTCATCAACACAACTCTCTAAGACCATGTAATCCCCAAATGTCAAGATTTCATGAAATAGTCATTCTTGGGGATTACATGGTCTTACCTAAAAAACCTAAACCACTGAACCGATAATCCGATAATGTGCATAATTATGTACGTCATAAGGTGTACAGAAACGGACATGGGTACCTTACCTTTCATCCCAAAAAAAAGTGCTGTTTCCGAGGAAAACAACAATAACGTTATTCTGATAATAGATGGCGCCACGGGATCGAGATTTATGCGGGTAAAACCGCGGGGCGCAGCTAGTAATAGTAAATAAATAAATGATTCTAAGCATAGAAATTTTTCGTCGGTTATCAAATAAAAAATCAGGTATTTCATAGAAAAGTGCAATATCTACGCGGTCAAAATGTATGATGAGCTAGTTTTTTTTTCTTTTTTTAACTTCAGAATCATTACAAAATCCATGGTAAGGTTGTGTGTCGATGTCGCTGCCACCCTGTATTGAGTTGGAGAAATTGTGCTTTAGAGGATCCAGAGATTAAGAGTCGGCACCAGATTATAGAAGGTGTAAATACGATAGAAAACAGTAGCTAAGATAAGGATTGCTATCGTAAAAACGTTAGTACCCCCCATCCCCCCGCAACCAGCAATTAAATCGAAGAGTTTCTATGGTCTTGTAACTTGTTGTAACTCTTAAAGCTGTATATTGTTATATAGACAATAAGGAAAATGTTACGAACATAATATCCATTTGTATAAGGCTTTCATGACAAAATTGGTATTTTGAAGCCATTTGTGGAATTTCATGCCTAACTTAGGAATTCGAAAGATCAAGAAAGTGCACAATGTTAGAGAGCCGATTCAATGTTGCCAACATGGAAGCTGAAGATAAAAATGATTCCATTAATTTAGGTGTGAATTTAAATCTCTGGTGACTGACACTGATTCCTACGACAACATGCTGTCATTACTGGTGACAGATCAGATAACCATTGGAATACGGGAGAGACAAATGTGGAACATCAACGAGACTGTCGGAACTAATCAATGCGTTCCAATTCCAAAAGGCGTTGCCAATGTGGCATATATCCGCGTATTGTTCCTAGAAAATCAGAACGAACTGTGAAAATTGGAACATCTGCCAATGTTTGGTGTCAAATGAATAGAAAGCCACATTATATGCACTTTATAGATACGTTCGGCGAAAATAACTGAGATCAACAATACTTTGAATCAGCAAAGAGGTCATGGATTGTATAAAACGATGACTCATCGAAAGTTGCTTATCTGCCAAAATCTAACGGAAACACAACGCGACATAACTCTTATTGCTCTTAAAATAGAGTATAAATACAACTTTTTTCTAATAGCTTTTGGTAGTCTGCTGGCCAAAATTAGCCTTAGCAAACGAGTGCAAGTAGTATGAGCGCACCAAATATAGAATAGGATATTGCACCATACATACCGTTACACGATCTCGAATGCCCGCCTTTGTGGAGGGGTACAGGCAACTTGATTCAAAGTTGTTCGAGTTTGGTACATGAGCCGTTAGCATGTCATCACCACATACAAGACTGAACTGCGCAAATCGATATGTTGTGGCATATTAGATCATGCAATCTAAGGTCTCCGCGTGTGTACTATGACTGAGGAAAGTACTACATAGATGCATATACAACGGTAACCTGTGATTTTTGTATCAATTTTAAAACCAAAACCGCATACCATATGAATAGAGTTTAACAGTTTTTGCGCACAATAAAACCAGTTCTTTCTGCAAGATGGCTGGTAAGTCAAAGAGCATTATGACAGAAAATTTAGGCAAAACGCTCCATTTATCAACTAAGTTTTGTACTGAATTATAAATCCCTGTATTAAGAGTCGACACCGGTAAAGACTTGATAACGAGAGGAAGGGGAGGTAACGAAAGTAACATCTTTAGCATTGGCAAATTGGCAATTTCCTGGAGAAAAAATAGAAGTTAACTTCGTTAATTTTGTTAACAAATCTAGGCGCTGATAAAAATATACTTGAGAGAAATCCTGTTTTCACGGTTTATTGGAGTAATTCATCAACTCGTCCTACATGCCTACGGCCCATTTAGGAGGACTTGCAGAAAATCAAAATAAATTATATTTTCATTCTGCAAGTCGTCCCACATTTTTTTTGTATGGAACTTTATCAACGTTTGGTGCAGTTAGCGAGACAAGATATTATAACAATATTGTTTTAAGTTTTTTTTTTTTTACTTTTTCGTAATTGTTAATTATTATCTTTTTATCGGTTGATTAATATCTTTATGACGATTGCTTATTATTTTATAATTTTAGGTTTATTATTATTTTAGGTTTATGTGAGGTCGGCTTCCAGTCTAACCGGATGCAGCTGAATACCAGTATTTTACATGGAGCGACTGCCTATCTGACCTCCACAACCCAGTTAAGTACTGGGTCCCCTTGATAAGACTGGTTGTCAGACTCTCGGGCTTCTGACTACCCGTAACGACTGTCAAAGATCCACGAATGACAGCGTCATGTATGAATGTTTATTATTACCTCATGTGTTAATTGGTGTCAAATTTGTGATGATTCTTGATCCTTCTTCTTTTTCTTTTCTTTGTTCCTTCTTGATTCTTGTTTTTGTTTCAATTTGTAATTTTTTGTTTTGTTTCTTTTCTGTTTAGGTATATGTGACAATGTTGTGATTATTAAATATATTGTATCAAATTCTTGTACCTTTTCTCATTTTGATAGTAACGTGGGACGAATTGCAGAATGAAAAAATAATTTATTTTGATTTTCTGCCAGTCGTCCTAAATGGACCGTAGGCATGTAGGACGAGTTGATGAATTACTCTCATAGCCAAATTATTCTTTCAAACAATGCTTCCATTAACCTTCAATAATTGAAGCGCGCACCCATCTATCATCAGTGTTGGCTATTGTAAGAGATAATTATCAGTTTTACAAGCTATTGTGTGTGTCTAGAACTTTCTACTTCACTAGACAATGATAGAGAGTGACCGATGGCAGTTGTGTGAACTTTGTTTTCTTCAAAGTTTGCTTTTGAAGCTCTTGTGACTCCGAAACTAACCCCAGATTTGGGTATGTGTCAAAAAAATTGGTTGGTAGTGTTACTCCTAGAACTGTTCTCTTTTGCTTGAATAGGAAAATTACACAAGAATTAAGCATTTCAAAATTTTCCTTTTTACAGAACGTTTCAAAATTTTGTGCCGTTGTTACTTTTAATGTACTGTCATTTATTCAATCTTATCTAAACAACGCATCAATGTCCAAACAAAACAATAATTTATATTCAAAAGTCAACATTTCTCGTCTATCTAATGACTGAATGTCGTCAAATATCATATTTCTTCTATGATCTATTAAATGTCATTTCGATAACATTCATCAGTGACGTTGAAAAATCTAGCAAACAATAGCGCTGCAATTTCATTAAAGCGACGTTCGGCCATTCACCATGCACTTGACTTGATTGAGGTACAGCTTGATTGTTGCCATAAACTCAACGATTTCTCGTCGCATCGTAAACATATGGTGGACATTATTGTTGCCAAGTTTACAAATTGCGATCGACGTAAAACCTGACTAGGAAACCGGCTCAAAGTTGTAAAGTGACATAGTGCACGCGCTGTCTTATAAAGTGTGAAAATGTACTCCCCAGGCACATTTGGCAACATGACCCCAGAGTTGGTAGCGAGCCAACTCTGCCAAATGAAATGCTATCAAAAAATTCGCCTCGTGAAACTTCACTATGAGTCTATGACGGATCTTAGAGCAGGGTCTCACGGATGTTTAAGTTCAGTATGCTTGGCATGAGCCGAATATGAATTAAGACCAATAGCAGGTACGGTTTGGTTTTTATTACTTTTTGAATTAATTTGATACTATAAAGTAAAATTCGCAGCACGTCGCGTTTTGTAGTATCAGCCAACTTAGGAAACAGGCTTGTAATGATTTACAACGAATGCAAAAGAGTATACAAGCGCCACCTAACAACCTCCCCAGAATTTTAATTATCCCCAAAAACACTTGAAAACAGCCATCATCGTTGTTTTGTGACAGTGTCAAGCACCAATCTGTCATTGTTCCGAACCACTGTATCTCTTCAAACAAGTTGTCAACTCTGGCCGGTCGTATGTCAGTTTTATGCATCGCAAATGGTTTGGCGACATCAATACACAAGCGGCCACAGTATACAAAGCTATCAGGAGCACGACAGACCACGGGACGCCTATTGTGAGGCCATTGTGGCTATTTGGCTATTGTGATTCTGCACACGTGTTACTAATAATAATGCGTACGTGTGGTTAGTCATGAAACATGATTATTAGTTGTTCGTCGATGCCGGTCTCATGACAATAAATCTTTACAAATTAGCGTACCTACTGGTGTGGAACTAATTTCAAGGATCTTTATTCCAATGATTGTTGTCTGGTACTCAACAGTTTTATCTTCTGAACACGCATTTCCTTAGTCCCTTAGCATTATTTCCAATGCACACGTATTTTTCTTTTAACGACCCAGTAATGTATTATTAGCCCTCATTGTGGCACCTATCTGCAAGAATACATTTAGACATACTCCTCACCGCTTACTTCAACACCCCTAATAAGCATTGCACTTCTGGACCCTGCATTCACTGAACAGTGTAATTGGGCAGCATAGATCTAAAGCACGGCCGCACCAAATGTTGCATTGGAGTCAAGTTGCAGTGTGACATCTCGTAAACAATTTCATGCACGAATAACTCTGCTGCATGGAACACGTAGTCACGTACTATTGCAGACGTGGCCTTTAGAAAACTAGACAACATTTCGTGGGCTGGCTTCTTGGATTCTCTATGAAAAACCACGATATTGTACAGAATAACACCATAAATTCCAGTCTAATTTGGGATCAAACTGACACACGAACATCATTTTACTTGTAGGAAGCAGGAGAGATGATTCATTACAGGATTTCCGACAACGGTGGGTGGTTTTGTTGCGGTCGATAATGCGTGACGTAAATAAAACGGCAAAACAAAGGATTAACATGCCTACTTTTTGTAATGTTATTTTTATCAGGCTGCTTGTTGTAGTATGAAGTAGATAGTGGGCTTAGTAGACCTATTTATGCTAATTGGCTGAAACCTAATGTATCTGTTCATCCCACGACAGTCACAGAGCATGTAACTTTTTAACGACAGGCAAAAGTAGATCATCTACATAATCTGTATAGAGAACTGGTGAAACGTTTCGTTAGTAACTAAGTAACCAACACACACACATAATACGAGGGGATGTGCTACTATGAAGCTGCATCCACTTTTGCAACAGGGGCAGATCGCACCGCTCGGGCAATACCTTCAGGCCGCTGTTCGAGCTGTTTTGTAGGCGACTTAGTAGCGAAGCGCTCCGTTTCCTTATAATCGCGAAAAAGTCATCAGTCCTCAGCAAACATAGTCGAAGCACTACAACAACGCGGAAACCCTAACAACATCCTGAAAGCATTGTTGTACTGTACGCGCAGTGCGCTGTACGCCCGCTGCGTAAAGTTGGTCCAGACCAAGGGAAAGGTACGTCAGGTAAATATAAAGAATTAAAATGTAACAGAAAATTAAAAGCAATAGACAAAACGAACTACCTCATCAACGAATAGCTCATCGTACTAATGTAGCTAATGGATTAACAGAATCGTTGCAGTGGACTGATGACGGACACTCGGTAGATAACGTCCATCCGATATCCGGACGCTGTCCGGCGAGTATCCGGCGCCGGGTACCGGACGGTACAGTAGAACTTTATACAGCGGATACCAAGTTTTGGTAACTGTATTCTCAGTAGATTAATTTTGAAATAATAGTTAAGGGCTAACGCAAATATTTGTTATTTAAACACACCTGGTTGGTTGGTAGACTGTAAGCTGAAGAACAATACAAATAGTTAGCTTTTATAATTAAAATAACTCTCATTAAACATACACAGTGGGAATCGATAACCCTGCAGAAACCTATGAATTTTCACCCAGAAGTCTAAATGGGTATCCTATTTAACTCAACTAAGCGGACCGTGGAAACGTAATGTAGTCCCAACAAACTTTAACAATATGTAGAGTACATAAAACCGTGGGTTGGCGGAGCGTGTGCAAAATTAAACGGACAACACGGCGAATATTCATAGAAACAGGCCAACGGGACCCGCGTAAAAATTCAAAGTCATTTTTACATTTCGTTTTTCCTCGTACAATACTGACATTTAGCATATGTACCGCACCAAATGAATAATATAATACCCTTCTCTTCAACAGACTTCTTTCGGGAGTACAAGGATTTTTGCATTCATCTTCTATAGACCCTCCTCTTTCCGCTTTGAAAGAGTATATTTTTTAGATGAACGTTGTGATTTTTATTCATATCATGATAATATTTACATAATATAAGCTAACATTTAAAATAATAATATGTACATTTATATGAAAATTTAGCTTGAGTCTCGAAACCATCCGCTGCGGCGACGCGATGTAACAAATTGATTTTATTTCCTCGTCTTACTTTCATCCCTATAAAACATGGCTGCATTTCAGATTCAATTGAATTTAACCGAAACTAAATCAATAAGACACTTTTGATCCTTCCTTCCCTTGTAAAGGATCAAGTTTAGATATTTTTCTTTTCTGGAATTTTTTTTCAGTCTTTGAGCCGTAAGACCTCCTATTGTATAGTTAATAGAATCTTAAAGCCCATCTTCATGTCCAAATACTGTGAGAACCCAGCAAGACAACTCCGTCGGTGCGGACCCTCTAAGGAAATCGCAACGCACTGCCTCTCCAGCAATGTAATTATAAATCAATTGTCTTGTTAGGAGCCGCCAATCCGGCGGGGCCTAAGAGCTCAATTTGTAACTATGTACGCCCAACTGTTCGCTCTAACCTAGTTGTGCTCGCGAGGAAGTTTCCAATCAAATTTTAATGTGTAGTCAAGGCGATCTAATTGAATTACCTGACCAGATTCTGTGTCGCGTCTGGACAACAAACCGTCTAATTGAAACCAAGACGTGAGAACTGGCAAATACCGCCTTCATAAAGCTAATTTAGGGTAGGTATAGTTTTTCAGTTTTGATTCAGTTAATTGGTGGTTGTGTTGGTGGTTGGTGTGGTGATACTGGTCTTGGTAATCGGTGTTTACATGACACATTTTTTTGTACTTAATTACGGAGGAGGATTGACGGAGATTTTCTTATCACACTGCCGCTGAGAAGGAACAGCGACACAAACAACAAGACATTTCGCATAAAAGCCGATCTATTCCGCAAAAATCTCACCGTGACTACTTAGGTGAAGTGAGCTTGAAATAAGCTGCCATTCCACCTGACGCAAGGGATTGATCCTTCAAGCCTAAGTTTTCTCGGTGAAAATTTAGCAGAATAGGTTATATATAGATTTGTTTTAGTAGAACCTTCCTGGGTAATATCTGAAATGGTAATTTGAGAGCAAAATCAAATAATTTAGGTTTCTTTCAGAGCCGGTGCAAAACATAATCGATTTAATTTGACGCTAATAACTTGAGTAACGCCTAATGGGAACATCAAAGGGATTAATTTAAGTTCCAAAAGTAATTTCGTTACATGGACAATTTATTTTATAAATATTTGGTAAAAGAAAGTGCCTACAGGAAGCAATATTTAAAGTAAGGTAGACAGGATATTGAAAATAAACTTGAAAAAAGGACCACACGAAATAAGGCGAGAGGCTCCCAATTGAGACAGCATATACTGTAAATCTGTAGGAAACCCTTTCAGTGAGCTCGTGACCATAATTATGTTTGTTTAGGATGTATTTACGAATGGTTACTACATCACCGTTTATAATGCTAAGTTGCTTATTTGTAACCTAATTTTGTATCCATTTTTCACTTAATTAAAAATCACTAAACACCAGATCAGAATGTTTATGACACAAAAGTTTGTTGTTTCTTTCACCGAGATCATTATTCTTCAGAACAACGACCCGCTAATTCCGACAGTGAAAAGAAAACTCCGAGGGTCTAATTGAGAAATGCTGCTAATATTTTACAAAGAACCGCGAACATTAATGGTTCTACGCCTTTTAAATGGCTACGCGCATGCGTAGTTATAGTATAATAATAAAACAGATTTTTTTGAAAAAAAAAGTGGACACTTAGCTTTGTCATTTAATCTAGAGATTTATGTTTCCACTTTAAGTGGTATGGTAGGACCACCAAGATTTTAAAACATCAATTATGCAGTACAACCCATCCTTTCAGATTCAATTATGTCCCATGTTTGGGCGCCATTAATACATTATGAGAGTTGGCGCCCAACGTGGGACTGAAAGCTCAATTTTATTTCAACCACAATACAGTTAAGTTTGGGTGAATAAAGCTTATGCTTATGGTTTGATCACGTGTGCAAGCCGCAAAGCCAATTAATACATATTATTTTGATTATGGTACCGATCAAGTTAATTTAATAATAATAAACGTAGTCTACCCCACCTTGTCTGCATCGTACGGTAGATACGGCAGACAGAAGCAAAAACTATTTTTATTTCTACTACGGCCTATTTAGCCAATACTATGGTCGAACACACGTGGTACTGGTATAGTACCGGTGAATGGAGCACGTGGGGTAGGGTAGGCGCGGCCGCTCGATACAGCGGAGGCTGCGCGCTGAGCTGCGGCCCGGCATTGCCTCTCCGACGACCACTATAAACTGACCCACCCTTCCTAGCATATTCGCAAAAACACGGAGTTTAGGACATGCTTGCATTGAACTATATAGCTTTTTCTATTATTGAAACATGTTCACACAAAGGCTTTTGCCATTCATGTAGTAGGCAACGAAAATTCCGGGACAACAAAATTTTCTAGTTCTAATCCTTATCGGCTAGTAAGATAGCCTTATTCATAGATGATTCTGAACAGCTTACACAATCGCAGTACAGCAATTTCGATTTATCTCGTAGTAGTACAGCAATTTTGATTTATCTCGAAGAAGGTTGTCAAAATAATGGTCAAATTTCCAAGCATGTTTGAGAAATAGTTATTTTCATTATAAAAATCTTTTGATTTTTTTAATTATTGGGTAAGAAAACCGTATCCACGCGAGGGTAATCCTAGACAAATTCCCGAAAACAGCTCTGCGTAAAACGGGCAGAAATTACATCACCAGCCTAACACGGTCCAAAAAAACCGTTTCAGTAACACAATGCATGTTACACAGCAAGAGCTCTCATTGGCTGGTCGAGTAATTAGATATGGATGTGTAGGTTCGGAGCGTTTAATTGACGTGCCCTTATTAAACTGTGGATTCAAATGAGCCCATTGTGAGATATCTTCTCTAGGATAGTTGGGTCTTTTGTTCCTTTATAATGGAAAATTTTGTACTGTTACAACAACGTTTGATCAGCTGAAACCTGTAATTTGATTAGCATTTAGCATGCTAAATTATCTAAACTATAATATGATGAAGACAAAAAAAATGATTTTTTGTATCTTTGTTTGTGACGCTATGACACTAGAACAGCCAAACGGATTTGGATGAAATTTGGCACATGGGTATACCATGATCTGGATTAGGACATAAGATTCTTTGTATCCCGATATTCCTACGGGATCAAGACTTACGCGGGTAAAACCGCAGGGCACAGCTAGTTGTAATAATATTTTAAGCGTATTTGCTCTTTTATTATTTAAGACATGAAATTATTTTTGCCAATAACCAATATATTCCAGTGCTCTATTTAAAAAAAACAACAACCTTGTTCGCTAATCTAGTGGTCATTTCGCCGATTAAGTCGTTTAAAAATATTTAATATTTAATTTTTGTAAGTACAACTTCATTATGCATGCGGAGTTTGCCTTTAAGTGATTGTTGCACTATTGCATACATACATTCGCATGTTACCTTCAGCATAGAATAGTGTAAATAATTGTTGGTGAACCAAAATAAATAAAATAAAAAAAATAAAATAAAAACGAATATCACCCATTTAAGAGTACCTATATTGCAAAAACAAATTACATAATCTCAGTTCGAAAATATTATGATAAATGTTCCAAAGGCCATCCGAAAATAAAACAAACAGTTCATATTTAAATCATAACTATGATTATTGTACACCCACACAAAGAATACCATCTATCTTCATTTACTACGACATGCGATTAAAACAAAATGCTTGTTTTTGCAAATTGATAATACAATACAATATTTCTTATTAATTAATCATAATACTTATGTGCAAGAAAGTCCCTTGAGACAAAGTCAAAAGTCTCATTTTGACATTCTATTATCTACGCTTAATGCTGGAATTTTACCGTGTAATTCGACAAGACCGTATCACCTAGTATAGAAAAGCACTCCGTATAGCCCAAAATCTTATGAATAATGATATGAATGAATTCAATTCCATATATCGACGATTACCTCATCATTTAAACGTTCAAGGACAGTTACGACAACCAGCTGCTTATCCGTAGCCCTTCCATCTGGCGGGCCAGTACTCGAGGACCAAGAGAGGCACTCTCCCCATGACAAGTCGAGCTTGGAGCCATCCAATAAACCTACTTGTTTATTGCCAAGTCGATAGCAACGGCGCGGGAGATAGGCGCAGAGCGACGGGATGGAAGGACCAGATAAAACCATTTCGGCCTTGTGTTTTCTATAAATGTTGGTCTTTTATCATTTCCATATTCATGAGTATGAGGCTTTAGTGTTATGTTGGGGGAAAGAGAAAAGGAATATAAATGCATGTTCGAGCTCATGTCAGAGAAGAGATATTTTTATTCATACCAGTTCCTGAATTAAAGTTCTGATTTGCTCATAAGCTTCCACGATAGTTTCAACAATTTTATTATCCCATAGAAACTGATCGTACCTGTCAAACAGGGTGCGTTCAGAAATGAAATAATACTGAGGTAATAACGTCACGTGCTAACCGCACTGATGACTGAGCAGCGAGACACAGATAATGGTAATAGCCGTATTGGTCTTTTTTCTGCAAATTTTTAGTTAAGTATTGAACTTTGTCACATTATTTAATTCTGAGGTGGTACGAAGTTCGCCGGGTCAGCTAGTACTATTATAATTTTCAGGAAATTAAGTCTACTCGGCTGCTATTTGTAAGTACAGCGATAGACGTACAGCAACTTTCATTCACAAGTAAAGTCAAGGAAATTCTTGAAACTAATTTGACTGCCACCTTATATTGTTCGTAAATTCAAATCACAACTGTCATACTTTGACAGTTGTATGAAATGGAACACGCAAATTGACGCTCTACGCCAACGTTTATTATGAAGTGTCATCGGCATAAGCTCGTTCGCTCCAAGCTTGCTTTTTGAACCGTATGAAGTTCCATCGACCTTTAACTTATGTGTCAAACTACAAAAAGGCTACAACAACGTCTGTTTGTCCGTCAAACACTACAGGAACTTTCTAGATTAGAACATTGATTGTTTGCGAACGACCGCTTAGATAATATCTTTATGATTGTTTACACTGTATTATGTATACTGGTAACACTGGTCAGTTTTAGAAGAACAATGCTTGGAATTAGTTAGCGTTTGTGGCTACTTTAGGGTTTGTGTGTTGATGCACATATTTTGTTTCAAACAAGTTTTTAATGAGTATTGCAAATTATGTTTGTATTTTAAGTATTACTAGCAGCGCCCCGCGGTTTTACCCGCATAAGTTTCGATCCCGTGGGAATATCGGGATAAAAAAGTATCCTATGTGTTAATCGTGGTTATAAACTATCTGTATACCGAATTTCATCAAAATCCGATCAGTAGATTTTGCGTGAAAGAGAAAAAAATATCTATCCAGCCATCCTCACAAACTTTGGCGTTTAGAATATTAGTAGGATATCCTCGATGAGGGGGGCACGAGAGTGTGGGGATTGGTAAAAAAAGAGAGGTGGTGGTGGTGGTGGTGGTGGTGGTGGTGGTGGTGGTGGTGGTGGTGGTGGTGGTGGGTGAAGTCTGCTGTGGAAGATGAGGATGATGAGAATATTATTCTTGTTTTAATAACACTGCTGTAGTAAACCAGTTGTACGAGTAAATACATGTCTATATGTATAGGTATGTCAACGGCTTTCGTGGTGAAATGGTTACCCATTCAAAGTAAGTGTAAATTGTATATGTATAGACTAAGCCTTCTCATGCTGATCCTTGCAACTGGACCTCCGAAGAAACCTCAACCCCTGTCATACTCATACAGGATGTCTTAGGTCCGCGGTCAAGACCTCATTGATGTCAAAAATTAATGACTGCCAAGGATGCGACGGATATAGTTTAATACAGGCACACGATGGGGTCATACATACAGTGTGTTACGTAAAGGGTATGGACATATCAAACACACTGATTCTTTTGGTGATAATGAACTACATGGCAACATTTTTTAATACCTATACCTACATAATTAGAAAGTTAAAAAACATTTAACTAATAATCCAAATGCTTCCAATTGAGTTCTACACATCACTAGACCAAGTCAGCTGATCGGTGTCAATAAACTACACACAAAAGAACAACTCGGTAAAAGATTTGTTTCTCCTGGTACTATTTGCTAAATGGGTTCCGCTTGTTAGTTTTATTCCACAAAATATTACACATTTGAACACAAATGAGTTACTTGTTTTTTAGTAAAAAAACGTGCTGCCTAGTATGTATCTACGTAATTATTAATACAGTATGAGTATTTTTTTTTTCTTTCATAAAATCTTTTAAATATCAACTAAAACACTCCTAAAAGCTGTAGCCCAAATTTTCTATGAATTAAATGACTACATGCAGTCATCATCAGTTATCCAACTAAGTTCAATAAATTTTCTATGTCAGCAATAATAACAATTTTCGTGCAAATCTCCTTTAAGTTTAGCATAATCATCCTTTTTTGTTTTTTTGACATTGTAACTAACTGAGATAAATGGCTGTCAAAAGTGTGTTAAAACTGCAATAATAGGAAACTACAAAACTACTCAATACAAAAAAAAAATATTCGATAAAGTTGAAAATGAACCCTAGAAAACTTTCTTACGTAACTTATGTGTGTCCTGGTACAAATAATGCCAGAGGGTTCAGCACTTAATTTTATTTTTAGTAAATTTTTAAATTGAATATGTAGGTGTTATGGCTGTAGTTACTTCTTAACAACCGCTGACATCGCATACCGCTAATAATATCAAAAACAATTGAATTATTAAATGTATCCAAACACGTCACTTTGTTTACAGTTGTCCCGTTGTCCGATCGTCGATGACAGGCGCGTGCGCCGTGTTTGAACGGGAAGTGTTTAAATTTTCCGTAATCAGCGAATGTCTCCATCATATGCAAGAGAAGTTATTCACTTCATGAGTAACGGAAATTTACACAGTAATAATACTGAACCCTAATTTCTGTACTTTTACAATCATGTAGGATAACAAAGGTTACCCACACAGTGATGTTTAGGGTCAATGAGGCAGTTTTCTGCTTTTTATGAAATTATTTTTTCATTTTGATTTACAGCAGCATTTTGCTTAACTATGTTTTATGTTCAAAACTTTTGTGTATTTCCTGATTATCCCCAATATCCATGTAAGCAAAGTTTAGCAACTAAAACTTACTTGTCCATTTCAAAATAAACTTTTAATGAACAATAATTACAATGTTTGTAAGTATTGTTCATTTAATTAAGGTTAATTTTCAAATGGATTTATCATTTTCGTGTATTAACGCATGAAAGATGCTTCTTATGACGTGTTTCGTGTCGTAAGTCGGTCAATTTATTATGAAAGAAAAAAAAAATCGAAAGCAATAATTGGGTCAGTTACCCTTAGTACTAGGATAATAGGATATCCGACTTTTTTCGTGTGCTTTTTAGTCGCTCTCTGTCTGTATCGGTGTGAAGTTGTGATTAGCAGATCAGTGATCGTTGTAGAAATTTTCGTGAAAATGTCGTCACGCAGTAATAGCGAATACTATGAGATGATGATGTGTACGCAGTGGAGTGTGATACCGTGCTCGAAATGGAAGTGCGAATTAAAAACGCCTTCAGGAGTGTAACGCCGGATATGCTCCGCAATGTTCAGCGAAATCTGAACGAGCGTGCGGCTTTGTGCGTACAACGCCAAGGCCAGCACATTGAACCTCACCTTTAAAATGTAAGTTACTTTAAAAAAAATCATTTATCAACTTATTCTTAATTTTTTACATAATTATTACGTTTCCCGTAACATCGTAGGCAAAGAAAGGGGCCGCGCCGCGCGCGGTGCTCTTTTACGATTCGGGGATTTCCCGATCGCCGCGGCGCCGCCGTGATGTGCGTGTGTGCTAGGCGCACAGACACGTAATGGATAATGTTAATGACCCTCGTAGTGCGGTGACACATTTGTTATGATTTCAATTTAATAAACTATCGAAATAAAAAAATATTATGCATTTTCAAAGTTATTGCTTTTGAGCTGAAACTTTGCACATAGATTCTGGACCAGATACACTCTTCAACCCGTTTGTATGGATATACCCTTTCCGTAACACGCTGTATATGAACTCAGATCTTCTTCCCATGGGGGTAGGCGGAACCGCGGAAACAAGAGAATACCACGCTACATACATCCTTACATACACCTTTTGCTTCGTTTACATCCATACATCTGGTCATACACGACGGGTCATTTTATTGCATTGATAAAACTAAAACATACGTTATTTAAGACTTAAGGATTTTTATAGGTCTCAGAGCTAATTTTGTTCGAAATATAAACATTTATTATACGTTTTTTAAGGTCATAAAACGTATTGTATCAGTAACTTCATCCTACGTAAATCGTAAAATTCAGTATTTAGTTTCAATAAAAGAGATTAACGAACTTCACCGTGGGCAAACAATCCAAAATCCGTTTCTTCTGTAATTTTACCATGTAGTCAGGAAGAGATTAAAACTCGCATAGTTTACGAGTTTTCTAGCTTCATTATTATAAAAAGGAGCTACTGAAAACCTAAATTTTGTTCTCATGATCATCATCATCATCTGTCTCGCCATTTCCCATCTATGTTGGGGTCGCCTGCAACTGAGTACCAGTATTTTACATGGAGCGACTGCCTATCTTACCTCCACAACCCAGTTACTGAGTAATACCTATACCTCTTTGTTACATCGGTTGCCAGACTTTCGGTCTGACAACCCGTAACGAACTGTCAAAGATCCACGAATGACATGTATGCTTTTTCAAAAACTGTCATTTACTCTTTTATTTATTTTCGGGGTCATCAGTATCACACTTATCTCATAATTTAGGTTACATCCCCAAAATTGTTCATAGTACTGCAGAAACCAACATTAATACCTACACAGTGTCACGATACACCCCCCAGCCGTTACATCCTTTATTATTTTAGATTGAGCTCCTATCCGGCTCGAAGGACCAGACTAATAAATAAAAAGAAAAATGAAGACATTCGACCTCCATTATATTTACGATCGTGATTTAGAAGCAATAAACGAAAATATCTTTCAGGAATATCCCTCGAGTTTTCGAATATTTTTCCTCAACACTCGAATTTAATATTCAGAAGAATTCCTTTTTAGAAATCCGTAATAAGTCATTCGAAGTAGAATGTAGCACGTCTGCCGTCTTCTATGGTAATTAAAGAAAAAAAAATAAGTGACAAAAGAGCATTGTGTACTATAAGAGGAAAAAGATAGAAGCTTTTCAGCCCATTCAGCAAATTAACATAATAAGTTAACCAATGCATGTAGAATCTTATTTAAAAACACAATCGAATTAAATCGTTCATAGCATTATTATTTATTACATAGGTTTAACCAACTCTTGCCAATATAGAAAATTATATTTACATTTACATACGAATGCAAGGGATTCCCGTCGTCAAATTCGATTTAACATAATACCGTTATCCAGCTTTCTATCAAATTTCTTGGTACAGTCACGTTCTGTGAAATACAAGCTGACTCACCGAAGACGGACAATCGAGTACGGCGCCAAAGAACGCAATTATGACAAAAAGCTCCTATTGTACCAGATTTTTTTTTAAACGTTCTGATGTCTTTTATTATTTGCACAATGCCGTCGTCATTATAAACCAATATCTATGAAAGTCATTCGAATTTTTAACAGTGTGAGAAAATATTTCCAGCCAGTGTTTTATTGGAATATTATGGCTAGTAGAGTATGACTCGTTATTATTACGAGTACCTTTGCAGGGATGAATCAGCGAAATACGAGCGAATGCAATATGCAGTACCTACCTAATAAAGCTAATGTCTGGAACTGCTAGTCCAATTTGAAAAAAATATTTTTGCATTAGCCCAACTCTTGAGGAAGGCTATAGGGAATTTAACGTTAAGCTAGGATCCTTATGAGCCGAGCAAAAATAAAAAGAAAGCCAAAAAGCACCACCTTTGGCACCTGCCATCTAATCTCTTCACCACCCTTGGTTGACTGGTAGAGAATGCCTAAGGAATTAAGTCCGCCTTTGTACCTTTTTAGTACGAAAAGTTTAAATACCTAAATAAAGATCACTAAGCGAAAACGAAGTACGGGGGAACAAGAAATTTCACGCAGGCGAAGTCGCAGTCAGAAGCTAGTATCTTATAAGTAGTAGAAACATCGGCTTATGTCGGAGGCAAATTAAAAAAAACCGATAAGTATCAGATCAGCAGATGCCTCAAGTCAAGAATACATTGAATAATACAAAAATTAGTATTCCACTCAAAGGAACGTGGAATTCTAATTTCAAAATCGATTATTTATGGCTTCGATTCTGGCTGGAACCTTCCGAGGTTCGATATTTGAACTTGATCTGTCATCAAAACAACCTGATATGGAAGTATGTCCAAATCGTGACATTAGGGCTATTCGAATCACGTAACTCGATTTATTGACGACGCGGGCGGAGCGAGACCAAAACAATCGAATGGAAAACCATTAAGAAAGACTTGATGACAGGCTGGCGGTTATACAAATAAAAACAAGCCAAGTATAAAACGGCAAAATAATTACAGGAGATGATATCAGTTTGAGACGCTATGGTTCATGCAGGTAAGGAATTCACATGCAAAGGTTCGTTTAGTCGCATTCGAGGTAAAATGAAACGCAAACTAAAACAATTAAATAATATCTACCTGCTTGTTTGTAAATTACTGCAAATTTTTTCGTCTGTCGGGTCAGCTAGTCGCAAATAAATTAAATATCAAACCGGAAACATTTTGAATGCACGGAATGCCATAAATTTTAACACGCCCAACTTAAAACCGAGTCCCCTGAGTCACACAGTGAGTCACGGGTCAAAAACAAAAGCACATGACATTAGCTACAGCCTTTCGCAGAAGAAAAAGCTGTTTTATTTATTGCCTCAAGAATCGCAAAAAAAGAAAATACAAGCAGCAGCTGTCAACAAAATATAAAGAATTGGGCTATCAAATGCAAAGTTTTTTTCAAATCCGATTGGTAGTTCAAAAAGAAAAAAAACCCTTCAGCTTTATTATCAGTATAGCTACCTATAGATAGGTTTGAAAAATTAAATACCTTTGTAATATTTATCATTATAACAATAAATATATGTAGTCCCTTGAAAAAAAATCATTAAAAAAAACTTAAAGATTTTTTTTATTATATATATAATTTCATGTCTGAAATGACAAATTTTTAAAAAGAAAACGAAATTCGGTCGGGACGTCTACGGCAGACGCTGTCGATAAAACGTAGCTCACATGAAAACTGAGTTAAGCCAACAACATAGACAAATCAATATGCCTAGCCTTTTCCCAACTCTGTTGGGGTCGGCTTCCAGTCTAACCGGATGCAGCTGAATACCAGTATTTTACATGGAGCGACTGCCTATCTGATCTCCACAAAGTAACTGGGTAACACGATACACTTTGGTAAGACTGGTTGTCAAACTTTTGGACTTTGACAGTCAAAGTTCTATGAATGGCAGCCGGGACCAACCTTAACGTGCTTTTCCGAGGGGTCTCAATATGAAATGGACGGTCACTCATCCACGGGCCAACCGCGTTAAGCATAGCTTAACCTGATCGACCCGTGCGGCTGTTATCATTTAGCCACGAGCCCCACCTACATAAACAAATAAAAAAAGCAATTACCTACCCCATGAAAAAAAACAGAATCCCCATAATTCCCATACCATAATTTTTGATAACGAGAAAACCCAACAGTAATTCTCGAGTAGTTACAGTCGTATATTATATTCATGTAACCCTACGACTTCCGAGGGTGGGTCCAATGGACCTTTGTCCCAGCCAGCCTTTTGCAAGCCTCGCCTAATGAACCACTAGAGATAACAAATTCGCAGCCACCGGGACGGACTGAATGGTGCCGGCCGAAACACCAACGCGTAAATCGTCACAATTAAATGCCTATAGAATATATGAAGCAGTTGAAATAACTACTACAGATAACGTTAACTGAGGGATACTAAAAATAAAAGGGGTTTCATGAGGGATATTAAACCGTGAAATAAATAAAAACGGATCCATACATTAAAATATTTACATAATTTAAAAGCTAACAGTCTTAAAATAATAATAATATTATGTACAAGTATATAAAAAAGGACAGAATCATAGGGCATCAAAAAACTCGTCCGCATCGTTGTCAACAGGAAAAGTGCCCAAAACGTTGGTAGCATTGCCACGGTGTATGGCAATGCTGATTCTTTGATCAAAAAATAGACCAGCCAGGGTCACGTGAAGAGTCGACCAACCGCTTGGCAATGTCTCGAAAAACTAAGTGAGCACTCGGCCCTAGTGTTTAATCCCCAAACGGCCCGAATATATAAGTTCCAATAGGATTGGAATATTTGCGCCGTTTGAGGTTTTCTGCACCTGCAGCAGCCGCCCCGGCACAGATCCCTACATCATTGGGTCTCCTAATAAAATTATATTTTAATGGCTGTATGCATTCAAATGATACAATAAACTGGCACTTGTCCGTTGAATACAGCATTATTTTTGCACAATAAGCCATTTATTTCGCTTATATTTCATCAATAAACCAAGTCCCTCGAGTTACTATTAAACGTAATTGGTTGAAGCGTCGTTTTAAATAGCACGTAAACCCAATCTCCCGCATAAAAAGACCCATTTTAAAGAGTTAATTTCAGTAATGGCCGCCGAGCCGTAATTGAAAATGTAATACAACCGTAAAATAAAGCAATGAGATTTATTAAACGCTTTTTAATATACATAAGTAATCTATAGGTACTTAGAATCAAATAAAAAGTATACGAGGTGAATAAATCTTTCATTTTTACTTCGAAAAAAGCAAAATTCATATATACAGGGTGATTGGAAGATGGGTGCAAAGCTTTAAGGCGAAGATAGTACAGACAATTTAGAACCATTTAAGCCATGGTTGTCTTAGACGAAGTCTTACTACTTTTTTTTTACCAATTTATTAAGATTTTTTTCAAAAATTCCTAAAGTTTTAACTAAACTATTTATTTATGGCCAAATTGAATGATAAACGAATTCATTTTTATTGTATTTAATTAAAGTAATGTGTAAGCAATCTAGCAAAACATGTTTTAGGCCTCTGTGTCGTTAGACATTTTTTTTTACAGATATTTAAAGTTCATAACAAATTTTAAAATTCATAAATACTTATTGTAAACCTTATTTTAAAAATAACGGAGCGTGCTTTTTTTGTTCAAACCTTTTTGAAAACATGCTTGATAATCGCTCTTTCTTTTGAGGTAACATTTACGCAGATATCTTACAAATTATTGAAATTAGAACCTAAAAACCAATTTAAGGGAGAAATTTTAAATTTTAGGCAGTCTAAATAAAACAACATTTGAATTAAATTTATTTATGTTTCATGGTCAAAATGTTGTCCGTGATTCCTAATACAAGCACGGCTCCGTCTTCTCACTTCTGTTGTTGTTATTTTCAACATCATATCACCAACTTCATTGTTTCAAACTCTGAATTCATTCTCTCTGTCAGTTCTTCTCTCGTGTTTATTTCCACATTCGTATACACCAGCTCCTTGGCCCGGCCCCACACGAAAAAGTCCAGCAGGGTCAGATCTGGTGAGCGAGCGGGCCAAGGGATGGGTCCATCTCTGCCAATCCAGCTGTCAGGAAAGCAATTATTTAAGTGTTCCCCATGTGTTGTGTGGGTTATGAAAGTTTGTAATGCCCTCCCTAGAAAATTTGCTTTCATTCGTCCACAAGATTGATTTCAAATTCAAATTTTCTAGGGAGGGCATTACAAACTTTCATAACCTTCATGAATGGGCCGCCAAAGACAACAATCCGCATTTTAAGAAGCAGGTGTCGTTTCAGAGGAAATTCTCTGTCAATGTTTGGGCTGGAGTAATTTGCAGGACGTTGATTGGGCCCCACTTCTTACCGGAGACTTTCAATGGTGAAAATGATTTGCACTTTCTACAAGTGGATTTACCAGAGCTGATAGAGGAAACCGGTGTCCCGATATTCGCAAGAGACAGTACAGTCATCTTTCAGCAAGACGGCTGTCCAACGCATTGGATGTTAAATGTAAGGGAACACATAAATAATTGTTTTCCTGACAGCTGGATTGGCAGAGATGGACCCATCCCTTGGCCCGCTCGCTCACCAGATCTGACCCTGCTGGACTTTATCGTGTGGGGCCGGGCCAAGGAGCTAGTGTATACGAATGTGGAAATAAACCCGAGAGAAGAACTGATAGAGAGAATGAGTTCAGAGTTTGAAACAATGAAGCTGAAGATGATGTTGAAAATAACAACAACAGAAGTGAGAAGACGGAGCCGTGCTTGTATTAGAAATCACGGACAACATTTTGAACATGAAACATAAATAAATTAAATTCAAATGTTGTTTTATTTAGTCTGCTAAAAATTTAAAATTTCTCCCTCAAATTGGTTTTTAGGTCCTAATTTTAATAATTTGTAAGATATCCGCGTAAATGTTACCTCAATAGAAAAAGCGATTATCAAGCATGTTTTCAAAAAGGTTTGAACAAAAAAAGCACGCTCCGTTATTTTTAAAATAAGGTTTACAAAAAGTATTTATGAATTTTAAAATTTGTTATGAACTTTAAATATCTGTAAAAAAAATGTCTAACGACACAGAGGCCTAAAACATGTTTTGCTAGATTGCTTACACATTACTTTAATTAAATACAATAAAAATGAATTCGTTTATCATTCAATTTGGCCATAAATAAGTAGTTTAGTTAAAACTTTGGGAATTTTCGAAAAAAATCTTAAGAAATTGGTAAAAAAAAAGTGGTAAGACTTCGTCTAAGACAACCATGGCTTAAATGGTTCTGAATTGCCTGTACTATCTTCGCCTTAAAGCTTTGCACCCATCTTCCAATCACCCTGTATATCATAATATTGAGTTGGGTTTGGGTCTAAAAGACCAATACGCAAGGAGTGACAGGTTGAAGCCCTTAGTCAAGCATAAATTGCGAACAAAAGAATTCGAGATTCAAATAAAATTTGAGCGGCATATGTGAGGGATTTCCGCGGTTTTATTGATTTAATAACCCGCTGGAAGTCGAGCATTCACTTAATATTTTAGGGAATTCCCGGGATATAAATGGAGTTATAATTGTCTATTAATCGCTTTCAGCTTTTAGTTCATTTGTTTATACTAATTAATTGCGATAAGAGTTATCTTATCTTACGAGTTATGTTAATAACATAGCATCACACCTGTATGCCCCGAAGGGATAATCAGAAATGTTGGGTACATTTCTGATTATCCCTAGCACACACCCACATTTCGCCATTATATTTAAGTCCCATGTAATAGGGGGCGAGCCTATTGTCATCAAACAGGCACAAATCCAGAGTTCCAGACTCCGGGCTGCTACTGAGAAATTCTACATAGAAAAACCCAATAACACTTTGCCCGACACGGGAATGGAACCCAGGACCTCATGCTTAGCAGTAGCGCTTGCGACACAATGAAACTTCGCCTCTGTGGTCTCAACGAGGCGAAGTTTCATTAATTGTGATATTGTTGGGGTATCGCTTGCAGGAGTATTCCGAACCATACCGTTAGAATCGATCGATACGACGCGACGTAGTGATTATTTTAATCGCACACGGTATACCATCTGATTTAGTATAATCGATTTTTCCCTGAGGCTCAATTGCACAAGCAAAGCGGTCAAAAGAAAATGCCATTCACCTCTTTCTAAGAGAAATACATGAAAGACTCGGATACTTTGACTGTCCATTAAATCACATGTATTTCGAAGCCAAAGGTTTTATATTACTCATACACAAACTAATAATAAATCAAGTTCTAATAAATGTGCAGCCATAAAGCATAGATTCACGATAACATTTCTTTATTAGTACATCGTAGCATCATGTTTCACTGAAAGCAATAATAAAATATAAGCAATAGGTCGTTTAAGAATAAATACTTTAGTTGTAGTACATACTAATTCCATGCATTGTAATCATTCACACTTCGTCGTCTAACCAGCCAGCATGGCCCGCGCCACGCCATAATATAAGGCCAGTTACAAACAACCGGCATTACGTCTCCATAATAATGTTATCAGCCGTTTTGATATTGTACTAAGAATTCCTTAGCTTTGTTTACTGATAAATACGGCCTTATGGCAGGCGCCGTGCACAGAAAACAAAGGGTGATCCCCACACATCTGTTTACTTTGCTATCGTAATTTACATGATACGCGCGAAATACGGTATTTATTAATAAACATTGTAGGTACTGATCGCGTAGTAGTAATAAAGGTATTTCCAGCACGTCTTTGTTATTTAAATTCTTTACTTGGGTATTTTAATGCAGTCAGTTCCAATGCGATGTTCACTTCATTATTGCCCTTTACCAGCATTTTACATAAAAATAGAGATGTATTCTTTAAAAAAAAAGAGGTTGTGTGCCTATGAGCACACGTATGAAGTGAAAACTTACGACTGAAGTCGAGTTTATGCGATTCAGCGCCGAGTATACAAAATTCAGCGTCACCGACACGAGCGTGACTGTTCAGTTTCGATCATCACAAAAAGCGCAAAGTGCGCCTTAAGAAGTTTTCACTTCAACAAGTCGCTAGTCTCTATTAACCTGAAAATCCTCGAAGATTTCGAAACGATCAAGATTAAACTACCTAGTAGGTAGTTTAATCTTGATCGTTTCGAAATCGAAATCGAAAACGAATGAGTAGGTAGTACCTACTCATTCGTTTAACATTATTTGTCCTCATTGTTCATACATCGCTGTTTTCAAGAAATCTTTCTCGCGATATACCGGCGAGCGGCGAGGTGGCGACACGAGTACTCGGCAGACGGGCGTGTGTGGCAGGCTTAAGGCTCCTACAAGCAGGCGCGACACGCGATATAATCGCGCGCGACACAAAGACACCGCTAGTTGCGCGACTTGCGGTCCACGTTCGCATTGCGCGAAAAACGATCGCCGCGAACCGCCCGTAAAAGAGTTCCATTAGGACTATCGATTAAAGAACATTAGCGGGACAGACACATGTCAATGTCATAAGGGAAAGTACTGGCTATAATTATCTATGTGCGTGGAATGTCCTCACTTATAAGGTAATGTACATAATTGGTGAAGGAAGTGGACGATAAGACTTGTCATTGGTTTTATAAGGTCGAGTACAAAGATAAAAAAATAATAAATAAAAACCACGTTTAGTTTACAGAATTTTTCTTAGCAACTTATCAATTTACTGAATAAACACGGCAATGGTAGGTTTTCTGTCTACCAATTTTATTTTTCTATGTAGCACAATAACAAAGGAAATATATTATTTTCTATTAATAATAAAATCTACTTACATGAAAACCACATAATTATGAAACCACCAATACCTACTTGTGTCGGTCAGGGCGTATCATACATAAACATGACCAACAGTCCCGGAAAAAAACCTACTTCATAAGTTCCAAACAATTTAATTTATTACTACAAATTCAGGAGCAATGGTGGCTCAGTTGTACTGGCCGCGACTTACGAGATGTAGGTCGTAGGTTCAAACCTCGACAGTCGCTTTACTTTTTGTACTTAAATTATTTCATAACCACTGCTCTCAAAACGTCGTGAGGAAACCTGCATGTCCTAGAACTAAAAATTCGAAGACATGTTGTGAATGACATATTATATCAACCCGCACTAGGTCTGCGTGTTGGATTACGGCCCACTCCCTCACACCGAGAGGAGGCCTGTGTCCCAGCAGTGGGAACATTATAGGCTGCATACATGTATACACATCACGGTTGTTGCGAACATCAGCTTCAGCGGAACTTCAGCATCAGCACCCGCATTGATCGATGCTGATGATTATTAATAAAGAAGAGAAAAAAAGAAGATAAAGAGAAACAAAAAAGAGTAAAGAGTAAAAAAAAAAAGAAAAAAAAAAGAGTAAATAATAAAGAGTATTCTATTCTATTATTGCTGAAGTTCGAGTCGTGACATGACCGCAAAGGGGGGCGGGGCTTATAGCACGTGTTGCGGTTGCGAGTTTTGACCAATCGGTCGACCGTGGGATAAGATATTGCGAATATTGCGATTGTAAACAAAGGCTAATTATGACTAAAATAGGTACTAGTTTGATTCTATTTTTTATTAAAAGTCACAAAATTTGTGAACCAACCTGTTATTTCAATAACAAGGAAAACTGTGCAACTTTTAGGTATAAATTCATAATGGTCACGAAAATAATAATTTTAATCAGCATCCGCATCCGCTGATGTGAACAAAATATATAAGCAACAAACCTGATACACATTACAAATTCAATAATACGACCTTTATTACGTAAAATTATTAGAAACGTCATTTTAATTATTAAAGAACACTATAAAAAATAAATTATTTTCGAAATGGTCTCCGTCTAATATATTGAATTTACGTATATTTCACGTTGACTTTCACCATCGCATCGGTTGGTTAAGTTATAGTCTGCTATCGCGTAGGCGCATATTTATGCTCGAAAACGTGTCTGTGGGACAGCAATATGTGCGTTTACCCTAAAGATAACGCAATCTCTGATAGGGTAAGTTACTGCTAGTTAGAAACGATTTTCTCTTAGCTTATGACTTCCTTATGGGTAGATATACCAATTTAGACCAAGATATTCCTAGTAACTACCTAGTACCTACTTAGTAGTTTCGAGGTTTTTAATCACGGTCCTAAGTCTGACTGTAAAACTCAAAAACAAAAATTGATAGTTAATAATTATATGTAGAAACATGCTAACTATATGGCCACACTAGCTGCGCCCCGTGGCTTCACTCACTAGTCATGATCCCGTGGGAATATCGGGATAAAAAGTAGCCTATATATTAATCCAGGGTGTCAGCTACCTCCATACAAAATTTTATCAAAATTGGTCCAGCCGTTTGAGCGTGAAGAAGTAACAAACATATAAACACACACTCACAAACTTTCGCCTCTATAACATTAGTGTGATTAGCTTTTGCCCGCGTGGAGATCGGAAATTATACCACGGGAACATACTAAGTACCGGGTTAAAAACGTATCCTATGTCGTAGCCCAGCGGGGTAATTGCGTAACACACTATCAGTAGCAATAGGTTTCATTTTGACAGTACAACAACATTCATTACGTTATTTACGTTGTTGAGCAGACACATTTTTCGAACTTAAGAAGCAATGGATTAGCAATATCCTTCAAAATGATTCAGATTGAGATTGTTAGTGTGTTACGCAATTAGGTAGGGTGCAGGTCTTTGTTTATCCGAGTGCCATGTCCGTTCAGCTTCAGCCGTTACGGCATGAAACAGATATACTTTCGCATTAATAGATATTAGTATAACGCATTAATACAAAGGAGAACGCCAACTCCTCACAATTCACATAATCTTCTGCCACCTACACAAAAACCCGATATTTCAAAATGAAACGGTAAATCCAGACTTAAAATACTTATATAGGGGTTAAATTTGTGAGTTTGTATGTAGGGGATAATCTTTGGAATGATTGATCCGATTCCGTAAAATCCGAAAATTCTTTCACTACTGAGAATTGCCGAGTGTCATAAGATATACTTTATGTTAAAACAAGAAATTTCACGCGGATGAAGTCGCGGGCTGGACGAGAGAAGTTAGTAAATATTATGAAGTCTTAATACCGTAGTTACACAAGATAATAATCTCTGATAAGTCTGACATAATCGTTAAGTGATCAAACGGGTGTCAAACTGCTACATACAAATTGTAATACATAGTTATCAGAAGCCAGCTACTTAGTCGTAACTTTGACTGAAGTTTAATGAAAGGAGACTAGGAGAATTTGTATGGGAAGTGGTATATGGACCAATAGCGATAGGTTTTAGATATTTGTGTAAGAAGTACACTCATTTTCTCACGAGTATAGATGAGGCATCATCTATACTCGTGAGCAAATGAGTGAATTATGGGACTGTCACCAACCAAAAAGTCGGCCTATAGTTATTAGCACAAAGGAGAACGTCCACTTCTTACAATTCACATAAGTACTCTTCTGCCACCTACACCAAAACCCGTTATTTCAAAATTAAACGGTAAATAAATATGAAGTCTTAATACCGTAGTTCAACAAGATAGTAATCTCTAACATAATCGTTAAGTGATCAAACGGGTCCTTAGATTAGAGCGTTAGTTTGTAATACAGCGGAGATAGCAACTAAGGTAAACTTAGTTTAAGTACCGTCATCTATTAGAATGAGATTATTATCTTGAACCTTCGTCTATAGCTTGTCTAACTGCTACTGTACAAACTGTAGTTGAGTATCAGAAGTTATCGTAAACTCTACTGAAGTTTAATTAAATTTCGTTGAATGTTACGTATTGACTGACTCGTTGTCATCTCATGCTCTTTTCATTGCCATCCATGCATTTGGATCTCATGCGCAGTAGTAGCGTTACTGCTGAGCAGTTGGAGTAGGATCGATTTGTTGTTGCTGTTCTCGAACAACTTCAGTCACTTTTCAAGGCTTTCCAGGGAGTGTATTCTTTACTGAAAAAAACACTTGGTCCTTCAGAACCTTTATGATATCGTGACTTCTAGGATTTCTATGAAACTAGGACATAGAAACTGGAGTTTTCCTTAAGTCTTAAGGCGCTGCCCACACATAGGACACGTAAAACGCTCAGATTTTTGTCGTAGCAGTTAGGCGTATTGTTTTTTTTTTTTATCGGCACCTTGTTTTTATATTACATGTAGGTAACTAGGTAGTTTGGTTATCATCTAATATTTTACTTTTGTGTTATGCTGTATTTTTGTATGCGCCAAATAAATGGTTTATCTATCTATCTATCTATTGGTCCATATTACAAGCCAGATTTTTTTTTGTGTATTGTCAAATGTTCAAAGAAAAGACTTAAGTATTACAAAAATATTTGATAAAAATAAAATTATAAATCATGAATCGTAAAACAGAGATCATACAATTATTGTTCGTCGCATAATTCTCAAAAATTTTGAGAGTAAACTATCATATTTTATGTAATGATAATAAAGGGAATTCAATCAACTAAAGAAATACCTAAAAATTATTCCGCTGAGCCTTGCATTTATTTTTTTATTGAATTAAAACTGGAAAATTGCTTTAATTTTGGTGGTCATTCGATTCAACTAACATCAAACGCATCGCTGTTTTGAACCTTATTTGTTCGACGCTATTTCAAGTTAAGGTGCTGCCACACTGCTGTTATAAAATGTTTACAAAAATCAAACATTGTGATCTAATACATTTAATCAAAAAGCTTTTCAGAAATCAGGAAGGTTTTCATGTTAGTAAACATTTTTAAACAGCAGTGTGGCAGCACCTTTACCTAAAAATTTGCTTCTTACCGCGCCTTGCAGTTCAGCTGAAACTAGTACTGTCCACCTACACGACGTAGTTAGGCGTAGGTATGACTATCAGGCGCACGTGGGCTACCTATTTCCGGGCGGGTCGTTGACCGGCGGCCTTGCTGACTGACCGTCAAAATGTTGCAGTGCAGACGTTTGGCCGCCAAGGTCGCCATTGTTTACTGATTGTGACTAGTCTACACACACCTTTAAACATAGTACCACAGTTTTTTTTTATTGATGAAAACTTGACAAAAGGAAAATTTTGGAGAATGGACCAAATCGGACCTTTTTAGGGTTCGTTACCCAAGGGTTGCCAACGGGGCTCTATTACTAAGACACGAGAGAGTGTCTTAGTAATAGAGTCGTCCTGTTTGTCACATTCACAAGACTGTATGTTTTTAACCGTAATAGGCAGATACTTGAAATTTTCAGTGTCTGTGGCCGCTTTAACAAAAAATAATATAAATAACATAAAGGTAAAAATTAAAGGGGGTTCCCATCCCATACAATAATGTAATGTTAAAACTGGGGACCCATTGTGCGCGAGTCCGACTCCCACATGACCGCCTTTTTACCCAATTGCAAAGAAGGGTTCATAATTATGTTTTTTTTTTTGGAATGTATTTAAATTAAAAGTTAGGACATCGATTGTATTAATACTTAGGTACCACTTTAGCTAGAAACTAGAGTCTTTATGACGTGTCAGCTTGACTGCAACTGAGTAAGTTGAGACTTAAGATTCCTAGATAAAGATAAATAATTGAATGGCTGACCATTATTGTGCCATTATAAAACTATAGATCTAGGATAGTGATAATGCCCTTAGCTATTACTATCAGGATTTACTTTATACTGTTCCAATATTAACTTCCATTGTTGTTCTTGTTTCTAAAAAGCTATGCCTTGTCTATTTATAACAGCAAAAGCAAAAACCAGGTCAAGATCACAGACGTAAACACTTTTAATAAATAATTCGAAGGAAAAAGTAAGCACATACAGGCTGAAGGCTACACGCCTTAAAATAAATTAGAAAAAAAAACAACACGACGCAGCTGAGATTCTAATTTTAAATTCTACATTTTACGAGTGGGGCCATCAAAAAGTTCCGTAGAAGCTTTTGATGAACCACTCCAACGTACGAAACTTTCTTCTCATTCCAAGGTGACTAACAAATTACAAGCTAACAGGGTTTAGAGAAACGGGATAGTTACTGTGACGTACTCGTATGTGGACTTGTGGACCCAGTTCAATAGGGCAGAAAGATATTCTGTGAGATATCTCGCCTCGCCTCACCCTCGATGCAGCATACTTACGGTAATGCCAAGTCGTTTAGCAAGTGCATGCATAAATACATGAGCGAGAGGCTTTCGAGTGTGAACAAATTGCAATCAAATACGATTTCAGATCAAAATTTAAAATCAAGTTCGAAATTCGATGATGTTAAATATTTTGCGTTTCAGGGATTTAAACTTATGGGAATATGTTTAATATTTCTGTAGGTAAACATACACTCAGGCCCCTCGTTTCCATTTGGCACTCTGGGCAAGTGCTCAGGGGCCGCGATCGGCGGGGGCCCCGGCCGGCCCTCAAAAAATCATTCTTTGCAGCCACCGCACCGTTCCATTCAACGCATTATTAGTACCCGATTCAATGGCAAAATAATTGATAGGCAGTGCGAATTTTAAGCATTAATCTGTGAATGCTAAGAGTTACTTTCCCAAATCATATAACAATTAGGTGTCTATTCATTTATTGTGATTGTAAAGAAATAAAAATAATTTTACACAGGGGCCCCGTGATCCTTATGTGCCCAGGGCCTCCAATAGGTTAAAGACGGCCCTGCATACACCCACGCCTTCATCCCATGTGGGTAGGCAGAAACTACAGAACGCCACCTGCTACTATCCTTACATACGTACTCCTTTTGCTTCGTTTACGTTCACACATCATCACCCTAATCGCGTACTTAGCACACTTGAAAGTGTGCTAGGTGCATTCTTCATATGTTCGAAGAGTAACCTAGTAAGAAGAAGAACTAGCAGGGGATCGAAGGGGGGGTTCAGGGGAATAGACCGAAATAAATTGAAAAATTTGTCTGCTCAACAACGTAATATACATATACCTACTGTAATTTGAAAATATTGTAAAAGCCAATTATTTTTAAAAAGAGTAACCGTGGAGTTTCTTGCCGGTTCTTCTCCATAGGAAACGACCAATTGGAACCGTGCACCTAGCTTCTGACGTTTCATAAGTGCCCATGTAGACTTATGTGAAATAAAATATTTTGATTTTGTAAATAACGCAATGAATGTTGTTGAACTCTCAAAATGAAAACCGTTGCTACTGTTAGTGTGTTACGCAATTACCCCGCTATACACGCACTTCATTAAACTTTACCTGTAGGTACTAAAAACCTCTCTAAATAATACTTTGTGATTTATGACAGGCTTTTCTAAGTGATGCCTCAGACAGGACAAAAACTCAACAAAAAAACTACCATATCAATCCAGTCTAATAAGAAACCCGATCTATGCAAGTTACAAAAAACTTACCTACGCTACACATCAACACGAAGTAGATAATCAGCCAAGAACATCGATCCATACCTGAAACAACACACAAATCATCGTTATTATTTAGTTCAAAGCTCCATCTTAATTAGTTACAAAGCATTACATTTAGTTACGAACCATTAGGTCAGAGATAGTCTCAGTAGATGGTAAACAGAAAACAATGTAAGGCCGACCTTAGGCCGACGACCTCGTCGGATCAGAACGAATGCCTTCAGTGATTGTTACTAACTTGCAACAATACATAGGCAAGCCCTGGAGATTGTTATTAAATAAATATATGACATAGAAATGATTTTTTTTCTGTAAGTAGGATATCGGAATCACTATTACACGTCAGGAGTATGTAAGGATCGTAGCAAGTGGCGTTTTGTAGTTTCTGTCTACCCCCATGGGAAAAAGGCGTGAGCGTATGTATGTATTACAATAAAAAACAGGCTAGATGGTGTCGACATTTCCTATCAAATCAAATGTCATTTATTCAAATTAGGCTGAGAATCAGCACTTTTCGAACGTCAAAATAACAAAATACAGTCCCCCAAAACGCCCGCTTTTCACCACCTCCTAGTACTTTCGCTGGGAAGAAGTGGCGCAACAAACTCCCCAGCAGGCTATCTGACTAGGTACAATTATTTTCTTGATACATGTTTCATCCTGAATTAGGTCGTGGTTATTTTTGTGCGAATTAAACTTTGTCACGCACACAAAGCTATTTTATTACTTTGCACTCACTTCATTGTGTTAAAAATCAAGTTTTATGTTGCCATAATATTAAAAAAACAACATGCAAAACTCGACTTCATTCAAGTTCTGTTAAAATAGAAGAAAACTGAAAGACGTCATCTAGAATAGAATCTGGCATAAGAACCAACTTGGCTTCAGAAGCAGCATAAAAGCCGCGAAATGATCACATTTAAAAGAGAACCAATCCCGTCACAGATAATGAAATTGAAACTATAGCTTTGTTTATTTTCAGTGTCCCTATTCCGATACGATTCTTGGCCTACGGACAAATGTCCTATATAATCCTATATATAAGTGGCGTTGTAAGTAGTAGTCTGTCGTAAGTCTCCGCCCACGTGAGGTAGATCCTATAATAATAATTCTCGCCGTATCTTGAAACATCGCAGGTGAGACAAAGCTGGTTTATAGGGAAATAAATGCCAATACTCCAAGATATTGCGAGCGGTATTTATTCTATACCGAATTTGAACTTTGGGTAGTGTATCTTTTGGTACAACTTTTGAAGTAAGTGCGGGAACAGAGTCAAAATTTTGCAATGAATTCATGTTATGCAGCCTGTTACCATCCACAGACTAACAGATATAGGCCTGCTCATGTTCAAGAGCTTTCACAGCGAAGGGCTCTAATAAAAAAAGCTGAATCCCTACGATCATTTTTTTTTATTAAACTAAGTAATCGGACAATATGAATATATTATACCATAATCATATCGCATCTGTTTGCTCTGGCAAACACAAAAACTGAAAAGACTTACGTCAAGGCTTCCATCAGTTCCCAGTTTCATAAGGAAGTTTTACCTAGACGACACATAAAAAAAAAAAATACATACATAAACTCACGCCTTCTTTCTATGGGGGTAGGCAGAAACTACAGAACGCCACCTACGACGATACTTACGTACATTATAAATGTGCGAAGCCGTAGGGGCTGATATTGATGAAAGCTAGTGACAAACAGTCAAGGGCAATAGTACGGCGACACACAACGCAAGGTTGTAGAGTAAATGTTTAACGAGACTGCAGCGTTGGTCATCGATTCCATATCGATTACCCGCATTCGTGGCAATTGCGGTTCTCATTCTCAGAATAACCATCGATACAACGCATATAGTACAATGTACAATGTGTTTACGAAGGAACCATTGTTGTATTCGCTATTCATTGAAGGCTTTCAATTGACGCCGGTTGTTGCTTTCCATGAAATAAAGCAATGGAGAAAATGGATGACCATTTTTCGTAAAAACTCAACCGTTGTTGGATTACAATGGAGTTTTCTGATTGGAACTTTCTTTTTGTTAATGTTTAGCATTTTTTGTTGTTGGGTTGAAAATAAAAATAAGCTTCACATTTTTCAACTGCAATTAATCAAAAATCCGACGCTACTAACATAATGAATTATGTAAATGTACTAACATAATGAAAAGTATAATGAAACATTATACTTTTCAGTAACAGGTTCATTCTAATTCTAAAGCCTGGGTTATCGGACGCGACCGTTACTTATCTTTTTACAGTTTTTCCGACAATTGTTTGGACAATGAATGTCAACAGGGCAGAACGGAGGCGACAATCCGTGAAATCAGTTTGAGAGAACAGACTGTTCCACTGCTTTAAACAAGGATTAGCTCGTGCCGCGAGCTTAAAATAACTTAGGTAACCTCGGAAGTCTATTATTCAGTTTCAACTTGAAGCTATCCCGGTTAAGTCTTGTTCCGGTGAACAAATTCCACGAATCTTTCATTATTTTCAACAATAATTTAAAGTTAAACGAAGTTCATGAATATGGATATTGTTTCGCTAAAACTACTGGCTACTGGCCAGCTTTGCACCGGCTAAGTGTATCTTAAAGACAACTTGAAGCAGCTAAAAGTTATGCCAAATTGAAATAATAAAATCGAATGGAATGGAAGGAGTAATGGGATCCTTACAGATCAAATTTCCAGAAGCAATGAATCGACTGCAACTATAGTACAAGTCAATACGTTCCTCAATTAACTTTAACAACAGACAACAAAGCATTCCGCAAATATATTTCTTTGACTCTGAAATCAGAGTGGAAGTATTCATTTAACATCGGATTCCATAAATTATATTCCGTCTGTTCCAAAGTTACTCTTTGACGAGACGTTTAAACGGAATTCAGTGAAATTCAAACTTAGCACAAAGTGCAGCTAGTTTGCAAATGAAATCGGTAACATAACGAACGAATTATTTTAGCCGACGACACCCAAATTAGCACAGTAGATTCAATTAGATGTTTTACAGCGTTTCCAATTATGCGTTTCGTCACAATATTACACATTATAGTATGAATAATTAAATTAACGTTTTGTTTGAAATTCTCGCCAGGCTAATACTTACTAAGTCCTTAAGCAGTAAACTCGCGGCAGACCAAATTAAAATGATGAATTACGTGCAGTCAAGTCTGAGGTGTGCAACCATTGACTAATATATTACTTTGTGTGCAACCAACTGTGCAATTATCTTTTCAGGAGACTTTATTTTGCATATTCTACGAAACATTTAAAATTGGTTCTTATAACTTAGTAATATGTTAATTCGTCGAAGGTAACCCTAACACTAGCCACCGCAAGTTATTGTTTATGAGGCAGCCACGAGATCGCGTGACACACGGACGATGGCGACGGTAATCAATTACCGAGACCCTGCCTCTGCTGTACTCGCTCCCTGTACTCAACACACTAAATAATTGTACTTACATCAATAAAAACTTTATATAAACAGTTAGAAACGTAAAGATGAGCAACGTTAGCAGAGTCGACACGGACATTAATGATGAGAAATTTGAAAATGTATTAAGGTAAAAGAAGAAAAGGGATCTGGAGAAAATACTTGAAGCAGACTAAGAAGGCAACGTACGAGATGAGAAAACGAAAGACAACAAAAGAAGTAGTAGGCTACAAAGAGAAAGAGGATCAGCATAAAAATATTCATGTTTAGGGGAATCCCTTCTTATCCAATACATATGAGCAACGTGTACAATATATTTCTGAACTTGTAAACAGGAAAATAGATGATGACATGTTTTTACAGATACCTAAGTTAACATTATCAATTTACTCGCAAATGAGCAATACGCTCCTCAGAAAACAAAAGGGTTGATGGTAAACATTGATTTGGAGTTTCGACATTATTCTTATCAATACAATTAAGCCAACCACAGGCCAATGCTTTATCGATAGGATAACATTTGCCAAAATCTACCCAATCACATACACGACTATGACATCATTTATTTACTTTTGATAATTTTATTTGACCTTAATTGGTTTGAACAGAATTTCACTTAAGGGTTTAAGTGAAATTCTGTTTGCTCATAACTCCGCGAACGTTGAACTTTTGAGTCGAAAAACTCGGACATGATAAAAATAAATGAAAGAAGTAGGAATTAATAAAATAATATGATTAAGAAATATTCAAATCAAAACATCGCATCGTCAGAATTTTTAAAACAAACAAAAAAAATGGATTCGTGCGAAGCCTTTCATCATCCCTAATCGTCTACATAAACACACATACATTTGACCTAAACACCTCGTTTTGTACAACTCAATAGACTTAACAAATCCAATAGTCACAATGGGTGTTACGTTAATACATTTAAATAATACTTAATATACCTACTTATTCGACTATATATGTAACAAACCCCATTGGCCCATTGTGAAGACAGAATAACGTTGTAGTACCATTGTGCTTCTAACAAACTTATTGATGTTAGAAGCACACCTACCTACGACCTACTTAGTTTATGTGGGTAAAAATAACGATAACTCGTGATAGCGATCAACGATGTCAAGTAATGGAAATGTCGTGTTAAATAGAACCTAACTATGTATGTTGAAGTCACTTAGTGGCCAGAAGCTAAAATATTGAATGCACTGAGTCTTATGCTTGTAAACGGGTATCTGATAAAAAGGCAAAATTCTAGCTTGAACTAGACGACGAAAATATAAGAAAGTTACTACAATGAAACTATCAGGGCGAGTCAGAGCAACAGTAGTTTAAAAGATACCACAAAAAGCTTCGCAGTCTAAAAAATCTAGGATAATCGTGAGAGAAACTATTGAAAGCAACAGTAGACTGTATGTTGGTTACTTAAAATAAGAGCAATATGGCTATTGTATAAACCAGTTTAAATCAATCACATAATAAGCACCATTTTTTCATAGCATACGAATGTTGAAATTCCATTATAAGATCAAAACATTACAAAAGGAAATATTTACTACTAGTGCTACTGTTACTTGAAAATGCATTAAAATATGTATAGAGTTATAGACACGATAACAAATAGGGGAGGACTAAAGAAAGGATTCTTAAAACGCATGTTACACAATAGTTGGCACGTACCATACAACTGCTCCCAAAATGGCGTTAAGGAAATCCTTTCTCTAAAAGGTTACGACGCATTACACGAATAAAAATATGCTATTATTCGTATGAAATGTCAAGTAACGCCGCGGCGTTACTTGACATTTCATATGAATAACGGCGCGCCGCCGTCGAGGTTTGTACGAGTCTCCATCGGATCCTTCAACAAAAGGAATACGCACGTGAGCATTTCGCCGACTCCTGGCGAAGTATTTTAACAAAGAATTCACCGCACATTCTGGAATAAACCGTAACTTATGGCAGCTAGGTCCTTTTTTTGTATGAAAAAGCAAACGTCATACTCGCCAAAAAAAGAACGTGTCGCCATTTGGAGTCAAAGTTCAACCTTCAATGCAACGTGTGCTGGAGTCGATGCTTCACTTTCCGACTTTATATTCAGAAAGTAAAGTTCACATTTGGGTGAGCGTCTGCGGGGACTCGGGGACCGTATAGGGTGGTTTTTTACGCGGTCGTGTGCCATATTGTGTCGCAGCCGGTGACGGAGGGTTTGTACGAAACGAAATGCATGGCTTGTTTATAGGTGACGAGGTTTTGCCTTGCGGTACGATGGGTCGCTATTGTTTCGAGTTTTTGCTGACTAACACCCAGCTGTCTAAAGATTTCTGAAGCCCTGCAATAATTTCTTACAAACATAAAAAAACAAGTTTGTATGAAAAATAACCATTGTCTCCAACATTTTTATGGAATGGATAAAATGCCAGCAGTTTTGGTAAATCCTTTAGCAATATCCTAATCAAGCATCCCAAAAGTGGCACATGTGGTAGATTAAACATTATCGGACCCAGCTAACCTAACCCTTATCTAAAAACTGATTAAAAGTCAGAAATTCTTGGACGGAACAAACTTTGATTCGGTTCCGGCAGTTAACTGAACTTTCTTGTCGTTTTGGACTATTTCGCAAGTTGGTTCTTGTGCCAAGGGCGCCGATTGCCTAATTAGGATGCTAGTAAAATTCTGGGACCCTGTCAGCTATCGTTATCTTATTCTGTAACAGATTATTAACGGTCTACTAGTGAGGAAAGGGGAGCATGTTCCTGCGAGGGTACTGAGTCGAATGGAAACGCATTTATTCAGTATCGTTTCGTAATATTTTTGCTTCGTCTGCTTTGCTTTCATTCTGATCGTTAATGCTCGGTTTTCTTCGGGGAATATATTTTCCTGGTGGAGTATCATCTGTTAGAAATAAGCAATCAATACGTAAGTCTTTCAAAAGTATTTTATCAAGCAAATAACTACAGTAGCGAAGCGTCAATTTTTGTTAGAGGTAAGCCGGAGTAGATATATCTTTAATATGATTATATTATTTGTCTACAGAATACTGACTGTGCCAATTTTTAAAGAGAAGCCGGTAGGAATCGAGTTGTATGGAACCTTCGCCACTGGACTTCGTAGCCACAAATAACAGAGCACGTAGCACGATGCTTATTAATAAGCGTTCATAATAGGAAGATAATGCCCGTGAACTGAATACCAATAAATGTTCGTATCTCGTGCAATCAATTTGTTGACCACTGATTTCATCTGTGACTAGCAAGTCTCGATACGTCGATGATATAATCGTAGTGAGGCTACCGTTATCATGACATGTATCTAAAGCACAGCACTATACTTTAATAGCGTTAATGGAAATCTTGCTATCGATGTTATCGACGATATGTATGTTATGGTAACCAAAAAACAAAAATAGTAGGTAACCTTATTAAGATTGATGAAGTGTCGACAGTCTATATCGTTTCCGGTAACACAATACCAGTATTATTTTAAAGCTTGTTCAAAATCAAAACGACTTCAGCGTTCGGGAAATAAGCTGCAGTTTTATGATAAAAATTATATTCTTTGTTAAATAACGCTTTTACTGTTTCTTTCTTTTACTCAATCAGTAGTTTACCTGACGGTATGTATTACAATGATTTCCTGTATTTGTGATCGTAATTGCTTATTGAATTAATAAACAATATGCATCATCAATGACGCATTTAGCCTTAATTCCACGTTCAACAATATCTTTGTCTATTCCACTCCTGTGGGTAAATTGATCAATGGACTCCCAAACGATTCGTCATTCATTGGAGGACGCAAACCTCTGTCACTCATTCAAATTTGATTTGCCATTTAATTAACTAAGGCTTTTATGAATTCCTTCCCCACAATATCTCTTGGTTGGTTTCCCCAAAAAAGAAGAATTCACTAAAAAGTTTTATTTCAGGAAATGCTTGCACCGTGCGACAAAATTGCATGCAGTAGAAAGTTTGCTAATTTTATCATAACCTAGAGTTTGCTGGAAACTTTTATAACATAGCACTTTTTTCTAAACTTTATATCAACTGCAGTCGGTACAGGGAAGTTATTAACTCAATTACTTACCTATAACATTTCCCCTAAGGAAAAAGGAAGTTTCTGCTAGGTCTGACGCATGATGTCTCTTACCTCAGTCCCATCTATTACGAGCGTCCATAGTTCAATAGTCAACAATTCATGTTCATCCTAGTATTTCCCGGAGTCTGTTATTAGAAGCATTACCAGAATTCGATCCATAATATCTCGTTTTAGTTACCGCATCTCAAAGCATTTTGCAATCTAATTTGGATAGCGTTTAGGTGGAGAGAGATAAGGGTACAAGTAAACTTGTAGAGGTAAATCATGCTATCGTTGCGTCTGCCATTACGGCATCAACATCTTGGAGGTAAAACTATGTGCTTCCTTCTTTAGACATATTATGTTGTCTCGCTCTGCTGGCAATAGCCATCCACCCTTTACCTACTATGACAATAGAGAGAGAACTACCTTGCCCAGGCCCTGCCACCCTGATCAACATGATCCTTGCAAGAAAGCCATAATAATGTCTTTTAAAACTAGAATACTTACATTTAAATAAGTAGGTTGCATAAAGATACAAAGACTAGATCGAAACTCAGCGCCTCCTATTCCTAATGCCACCTAATTTGTAAATGAAAGGAGAAACGCCTTGAACCGTCTTTAATTATTTAAAAGAGATTCTCTCAAAGATGTTAAACGCTCCGAGGCTGGCCTATATGCATAATAAATTATGTTTACAGCTAACTTTATTGTTTCGGGTTAAGTAATAAAATGTACGTGTGTATATTTTATCGGAAAACGTAAACCGAGCATAAATCCTTTAATGACAAATGCGACTAGACTTTCAACCTTAGTGAGAATTAGTTTACCTGGTCTGCACAGCGTGTTATGTGTAAAATCTATTATTATTCGCAGCTAAAGCTGATTACACACATTTGAGAACGATGGCTCTCCAAATTGTAATAACGTAACTGAAACCACGTATTAATAAAAGCGAAAAACACCATCATTCTACATTTTTTAAGCCCAAAACATTTTATTCTTAGTCCCGTCACATTGGATCAACTGCTCCCTGTCAGAAACCACAGCACTTTAACCTTACAAGCAGGCAGCCCCAAGCCCCCAAAATAGAACATAATGGAAATCCGTCAAACCCAATTTATTCCAACGTTAGAAGATTCGTGTTAATTACGTAAGCGACAGTGGAATAATTAGAAATACCAAGCGTCATCAAACGAGTCGTCCTCACATGGGCACATTCCTGCAGGTACCACAAAACTGGTTTACCATAGTACAAATTACCATAACACATACCGCTTGCCTTTTATTTATTGATTCTATAGAATCGGTAGCTCATCATCTGCCTAGCCTTTACCTCATTATCTGACCTCCACAACCCAATTACTGGGTCATGCGATACCCTTGGTAAGACTGGTTATCCAGGAACGACAGCCGAAACCAACGGCTTAACGTGCTTTCCGAGGCACGGAGGGGTCTTAGTATGTAAAGATGGTCACCCATCCACGGACCAACCGCGACAAGAGTAGCTTAACCTAATAGATGGGCCCGCGCGGCTATTATTGCTTAGCCACAAGCTCCTTCTATCGAATCGGTAGCTCGTTGTAATATTTGAACCTTTTTAGTCTTATGATAATTATCATCAGTATTCTTACTCTAACTCTGTGAACTTAGTAAATCAACCATCAAATATTTATTTCCATAAATTAACATGTGTTTTTTATCATACTACCCAACATTAAAAAAAACACTGTACTAGTCGATTGTTCGAGTCTTTCTTCTTGGTACCTATTTAGTTTCTGAAACTGATCAAAACTCATAACGTAAAAAACAAGAAAGACGGAAAAAGAAATAAAGAAAACCGATTCCTTTACACAATAAAAATTGTATTCAATCCAAACGAAATCAACATAAGAGAAGAACTCCCGTAGGCGCGGGTTCAACGACCCATCTTATCTCGGACACCAACTTTTATCTATCTACAATCCGCATCTCCTCACGCCTTGGAACTTAATCGATTTTTCAATACTAAGATATGGACCTTATCTCCTAAAAATAAGGCATATTTCAACCCTAAGTATCTTTACCCTGTACGGGAATCTAGCACTTCTTGTCATAGTATTAAAGGCCTCAATTTTTTGCACGTCGTCCTCTCGCAACGTTAAGGTTGGTCCCAATTTTGCGATGTGCCAAGTCAATGCCAATATTTGTCTAGATTAGATAAAAGATTTTGGGTCCGGCTGTGCAAACTCGATTTTGTATTAAATCGCTTTCCGGTTTAGTGTAATGCGATCGGAAATGGATTTAAATGTGTTTACAATTCCCGTTTATGATTTAATCAAATTCGTTTGCAATATTGAATGGTTTGTTATTTTGCAAAATTATATTAAAACACATAAATATTGAAACCAGTTGCGTTTTGCTATTTATGTGTTTGAATCTCATTTTAGAACTTTATTTGCGGAGTTTGTACTGAACTTTTGCTCATGAAACCGACCAAATTGAATTTCAGATCAAACGTTCTTCATACATCATTCATTATTAAGGAACCCTTATGTTTATGTTAACAGAAACAACATAGAGCTATCCCTTCCAATTCACTTATACATAAAAATCTCCAAAGTAAAACAAGAACACTACAAAACCCATAAAGCATTAACAAAATGGGGTCACACACTAAAAAACTCAAGAAAAAAAGTCGTCGAAGTAAATGCGAGGAGACCTCTCGTACATCCGTAGAGGGTCCCTTTATAATTTATTCATCTTTCCGTCCTAAGACCAAAACTACGGTCTAAAAGCTGCCTTAGTGCGTAGCAATGCTAACAGAATAACGAGGCTTCCCCTCTCGGACCACTTCCCTTGTGTGGCGACCTAAAAATAAGCAAGGATGCTGAGACGTAACTATTCTGTTAGCGGACATTTGTAGCCGGATGAGATTTGAGGATGTGGCGTTTGATAGCTCGTTGAGAATCCGTTAGGTTTGAATCGAGTTAGGTACATCTTAGCTTGCAAAATGTTGGGCAATATCTGAATATAGACGAAAATGAAGTCATGTAAAGAAGGAGAAACCTCAACGATCTATAAAGAGTGGCTGGTAGCAGCTGGATGAGTCTAGAGTATGATTGAGGTAAATGGCGACCAGTGGACTGTCGATGGACTGGTGATGATGAAAAAGAAAACAAAAAACTTAAAAGAGTGAATGCTCAAACAAAGTAAATTTCTTATAACCTTCGATCAATAATAGTACTAGATGAATGATTAGGAACAAAAATAAGTCGCTAAAGTGGCCACGTTTGCACACAGATAAACATTGTATTTCTTACTACGAACTATAGAAAAAAGTTTAATAATATTAACAACTTCAGATTATTATAAACCTTAACACACTCACATAAAGTTTAATTACGTTTGCAAATGATTAATATTTAAGTCCTTCTGTCATCGAAGCAATAAATTTAAAATGTCACTTGAAAATAAAAAGTCATTTTTATAATAAGTACAAAAATATTTATTCTAAAATGAAACTTAACTTCTAAGCAATAAGGTTAAAAACATTTTGTTGACAATTTCGTACTTACTCGAATTTGGAACTAGACGTAGTTCTTGGAATTACATTCCAATGCTTCAATGTTTGTTGGAATAGTTGGCGCGTTATCGCAAACATTGGCCAAACAATCATAATATTTGCTAATTGATTTATATTTACTATTTAATTGTGTTACTATTTTATGAAAAACATTTAATGATAAAAACTTGCCGAAAAAAAGATATTCCTTTTAAAATCTTGGTGTTACGGTGGTTATTTACACAACTTTTGAACGTGCACTGAGGCATTTTTACGTCTTAACATTGGCTATGATTGGACCATACTAATTTGAAATAAGAGCACAAAAGTATTCGTGCTTGTATTTTTCGGGCCGTTTTTGAAGCGCTTATCGGGCATCTAGTACTATTATTGATCGAAGCTTATAACATAGAGTTTAACAGACGCAAAGCGATGACGAGTTAATTCTTCCCCTATGAACAACAGAATGACTCAATTCACGTAACGTTATTTGCTCTTAGAATACATTCGCAGACCCGTTGAATTCCACCCCAATTTAACGAATGAAGACGTTATCTGTAGTTTCTCTTCGGCGCTCTGTAGTCTTTACAAAATATTAGAAGTGTGATTTAAAAATCATCCTTATTTATAACTACACGAAACGTTGCTCTGATCCATTAGATGATTTTAATCGGAATAATTATGTAAATTAAATGTCATTCAATTAATTTACGAAAACCACAAAAATGTTTATCTACCGTCCCTATTCTTGGTACGTCCTCTAACTAATGAATAAACCTCTAAATCCATTATGAGGCCATAAATCATTTAACCACATCTTAATTATAGTGCGACACTAAACTTAATATTATCAGTCCGAGATCATCAATTCGTGAATATATGTATGAAATTATAAAAACAATAACGTACACAAAAAGCTTATCGTAAATCATAACAGTGTCTTTAGATACGACGCTCGTACGCTCGTACCGGGAGAGCGGAATCTTTAATATCTGCATGCCCAACTAATTGAGGCCCCTATCTGTTCAGAGATCGCATTAATTTTCTAGGAGTATCACAGGTCTTGTGGGAATGGTTGATGTTTAGGCGTCCAGTCGTGAAAGAGCTCTGGATTTTGGTGGCAGTTTCCCTCAGTAGTTGGTCAGTGAACTGTGAGACGGGGGCGGGGGAGGTCAACGAAGATTGGGTGGCGGAGAGGTTGTTCCGGGCGGGAGCTCAGCGCGCAGCCTCCGCTGTATCGAGCGGCCGCGCCCGCTCCTACCCACGTGCTCCATTCACCGGTACCACCACGTGTAAACTGCTTTTAGACGAAAAAACCACTTACTTACGTGATTTACAGTTTATAATGTCTGGAATATTTTCTAAATTGAAAACTGAAGATGCGCAAGAATAACACCAAATTGTTACTTGTCAAAAAACTGGCGCCCAGTGTGTGACCAGCCACGTTGGGCGCCAGTTTATTGATAAATAACAATTTGGTAGAAGCAATAACTATACATATTAGGGTACATTACATTTACATCAACAGAAAAGTTAAAATAAATCATATCTCACACGGACCACGAGGCTAAATTTTACCTAGCACCAGTTTCTTACAAAAAATCCCGTCAATGCTATAAATCACACATAAACGAATTATCACCTGCACGCTACCGATAGCGGGCCGTGTGAATTGACATCGGAAATAAAAGTGACAGCGTGCACCCGATCCTGTAGGCTCGGAAGTAGGCCAACCATTCATTTAATGAACTGGTGTCGGGGCATATTGAATTAGCCTTTACACCGACTCCCAGTACAAGTCAACTCGTAGGAGTCTACATCTGAATACAAATCACACTCTGTCTATTCCAATAGTGAATTGAATTAGTTTCTCTTGAACTTTTCTTCAGCCCTTATTTAGTCAGTGCTGAGTGGAGACGTTCTTAATTACATTTCTTCTACTTTATTTTAACACATTTTATTTTCATCACCTTCATTTAGCATTGATTCTTTTGAATGTATTTTACTTCTGTAGGTCTTTACATTAATTTCTGAATCAAGAGCGCTTCAAACGCTCTAAATCACGAAAATCTATTTAATCCAACCACTTCAGGAAAACATTCTGGTGTTCCTTTGAAACGGTTTGGAATAAGACTCACGAATCACGGTAACAGTAAAGTGTACAACTACATCGTATTCTAGATTCTGTCCGCGACTTCGTCCGCGTGGAATTCCTTGTTCCCGCGACCTACCCCGTCGCATCGCATCGCCTGCCCACGCTAATTCATTTTCGCTTAGCGTTCTTTCTGACTTTTTATTGTTTTTGCTCAGCTCCTAGCGTGATGTTTAAGTAGCCTATAGCCTTCCTCAAGAATTGAGCTATCAAGTGCTAAAATAATTTTTCAAATCAGACTGGTAGTTCTAAAGACTAGCGCGTTCAAATAAACAAATAAACTCTTCAGCTTTATTATTAGTCTATATTATACGAGTACATAAATATAAAATTCAAAGTCCTGACTAACTGATACAGCCTAAACCACTGGTCCTACAGACGTGAAATTTGGAGGGTGTGTTCTTTGTGAAGAGTAGGAATCCAATAAGAAAGGGTTTTTCGAAGTTCCACCCCTAAGAGGGAGAATAAGGGGAGGGTGAAATTTCACGCGGACGAAGTTGCAGGCAGAAGCTAGTATAAATATACAAAGCAAAATCACAAAATACTTGATCAATTCATATCGATTTCGGAAGAGAAAACGCAGACGTGAATAAATCTTGCAGTTTCATTGAAAACTATGCAACGTTTAACTAATTAAACATCCAGTCGTGTTAAATAAATGGGTATCAACTGAATTGCAATAGAATAGACCACAGATCAATTGATAGCTGATAATAATACGAGTATATGGGCAATTGAATAGCACTGGATAAACGAACGACCTGCGGCGAACGATTGACCGACTCAATATTATTTAGATGGAATCAGATTAATGCTAATGCATTGAATTGAAATAAATATTGACTTTAACACCGATTAACGGATGCAGCTCTATAAAGTCATAAAGTACAGATTTCGATTTGTGCGAATTGGAAGTCATAATATCAATGCTCACTAAATTTAGTTTATTAACTAGCAAGTTTCAAGGCATAGAAAGAAGTTTAAACCGAGCATTATAGAATACTAGCTGCGCCCCGCGGTTTCACCCGCGTAAGTGTCGATCCCGTGAGAATATCCGGATAAAAAGTAGCCTATGTGTTAATCCGGGTTATAAACTATCTGTGTCCCAAATTTCATCCAAATCCGTTCAGCCGTTTGTTCGTGAAGGAGTAACAAACATATAAACTGACTGGCCTGTTGGTCTAGTGGTCAGTGACTATGACTGCTATGCCGGAGGTCGTGGGTTCGATTCCCACCCAGGACAAATGTTTGTGTGATGAGCATGATCATTTGTTCTGTGTCTGGGTGTAATTTATCTATATATGTATGTATTTAGAAATATATAAGTATGTTTATCAGTTGTCTAGTACTCATAACACAAGCTCTGCTTAGCTTGAGACTAGACGGCGTTGTGTGATAGTTGTGGAATATATATATATATATATATATATATATATATATATATATATATATAAACACTCACTCACAAACTTTCGCCTTTATAATATTAGTGTGATTGTGATTAATGCGGGTAGGTCTTGGCATATTTAAGAGGGTCCTCATTTAAAATCCTACACATGCGTAAGCGGAAAGTGAAACAGATTGTAAATATAGGAAGATTTAAAAATCTCTTCTCATATGGAAATCCATTGAGGATGAAAGAGGGACGAAAAATAATTAGGTAGGCTCATTTGAGAGCAAATTATATGTAGAGCTTAATCTTCCAACCGCTAACGCTTACAAAATCCCCAACGAAATTATAAGGCATTAAATGGCATTAATCTCATAGGAGCCAACTAAAGTACCGTTAAGCATGACCTTGCGGTCACATCCGTCAGCCATTAAATCATAAGGTGACGTCAATGGACAAATAAAAAGAAATAAAAATTGGCTCATCGATAACCTCGGGCTAAGTTTATCGTATCACGTCTAAATAAAAGCCAAATATATGACTACAACCTTCACTGTTGAAAGATCATCATCTGCCTAGCCCCTTATCCCAACTATGTTGTTTGTCGGCTTTCAGTCTAACCTGATGCAGCTGAATACCAGTATTTGACATGCCTATCTAACCTCCACGACCCAGGTACTGGGTAGCTCGACACCCCTTATTCTTGTTGTCTGGCTTTCGGGCTTCTGATGACCTGTAAATACTTTTAAAGATCCACCAATGACAGCTGGCAACGCCTTATCGTACGTTCCAAGACTCGGAGATCTGTCATGCTTCCAATAGAATCATCATCATCATCTGCCTAGCCTTTACCCAACTAGGTTGAGGTCGGCTTCGGAGTATTTTACATGGAGCGACTGCCTATCTGACCTCCACAACCTATGTTATTATGTTTCCTAAGTTTCCAATAGAATATAAAGTATAGATAATACACACAGTATAAATATTAAGGTAAACAATAGGTAATACGGGCTGGTGTCCGCAACTCCACGTCTGCGTGTATTTTGCGTACGGATGGGAAAATCGATTATTCGATCCACCCCAGCTCCTCAAGGAAGTGTCCTTTGATCCATTGAATGGTTATTCTATTGAGGCTACCCACCTGGTTGAGACGCTGGTGGCACTCGTATATTACCCCAGATTCATCTGTATAGCGCTTGCAGAACAGCCATGCTGTCTGAGAGTATGCGGATCGAGTGGTCCTTTACTTCCCAGGCCATAATGGCTGAAACGGCTATAGAAATACCCATGCATTCGGGCTGGAACACTGTTTTATGGACCCCCAATGGTGTGGCTATTGACAGTATTTATTATAATAATTATATCAAAAAAATCTACTTTTTACAAAAAAATACTTTTGAATTGTCCTTGATGTAGGGTGATTTTAACCAGAACCATTTCTGGTTAGGAAAAATTAAAACCACAGCAGTATCACATTTTTGTCTCATTATGAATACCGTCAAAGACATTCCAGCATCCAATTAGCGCTTCATCCCATAAATCTGACACCGCTGAGAACAGCTATTGCTAACAAGCTATCTATCACACTGTAGTTTTGAGTCTTGACACAATTTCCTTTGAGTTACTGACTTACTGGTATACTGTATTCACACCATGTATGGCCGTGGGCAATTACTAACATGCTGAAGGAAAAAGGGTGAAAATGTAACATGTGAACCAAGTTCTGTCGTCAGAAATGGCGTTTTCTGCCTGAGGTGCCTTCTGATTCCGACATATACATATATGGAAGTGCAAAATACTGTTAATATTCCGTTTCCGGGTGGTTATTGCCACCAATCGGTAGATCATCTCACTCAGCAGGAACAATTTCGACTTCAAATTCGGAATCCATCAATTTGTGAAGAAGATTTAATAAGGCCATGTGCACGTCTTTGAATGAGATCAAAAACTTGAATTATATAGGAGTCAGAGACAGACATTCTAATATGAAACAGGCATTAATGGTGTAAGAGAAATGGAACCTAGCCATAAAGCATTCCCGCAAGGAGCGTGCGTGATTAACGCTGGACGAACATTACGATGAAAACAGAAGAGTGGCTAATTAAAAACTTAGATTTGGAATAGGTCTACGCTATAAAACTCAAGAATTTCATCAAAACATTCCTTTGCATTTTAATTTTAATCCGACATCATTCAAAATGGTACTCTCGACAGCGGCGCTCCAAGCTTCGCTACTTGAACAGAACATGAGACATCAAATGACTGTTGTGACTACAGGCAATATTATTTCTGCTAACGCGATCATTGTGCTGCATTACTTTGTGCACTTTGCAACACAGAGGTGATGTCACGATAATGCGTGAAAGGTTGCTCAAGATACTATGTAATAAAGCGCTGCAGCGCTGCTATAATTTTATAGATGACTAACGTGTACTGTCTACTAACAAAGTTTGCCTTTGATGTTATTGTTTCTTTTAACTAAGTAAGCTAGCTAACTTACTAGCTTATACTTTTAGAAAGTCAGGGCTGTGCTTCATATTTTTACCTGTGTCGTGGATCGTTGGAACGCCATGTTTACTGCAAGGAAAGTCATGTTTACTGCATAAAATAACTTACCCATTTTTCCAAATCTATGTCATGTATGAATGATGATGTTTTGTTTATTTGGTAATTTAAAAATAAATGTTATATAAACAAAATGTTACGCCTGACCCTGTCACACATTAACCTTGCGGCCTCAGAATATTATGATAGTTTAGATTTAAATTATTAATGTAATGTTTTCAACCGTTAATCGTGTTGTCTGGCTTTGAGTCAAGTTTCTATTGATTTCGTCTGTATTTTACAGATGGTTAATAATAGTGCGTACACGGATCAACCACAGTGCATAACAAAATTATGAAAGAAATTAATAATCTGTCTGCTCCGGAGTCTAAGCAGGAAGCACTAATTAACTAACTAAATAAAGACGGCGACTTCGCACACCTGTTATCTTTAAGCCAATCAGCAATTAAAGTACTATGATACCGCCTTAGATAACAAAACACTAGTACTCGGAGATATCGCAGCTACTTAGACAGAGGCAACTACCAAACTGACCACTTGAAAGTCCTCAACAAAAATACTTTTTCTTCGCAACTGTAAGGCAAAGAAACGAGACTCGGTGTCGGGGCTCAAATCACCGGGGAAGTGCTGCGACTGGCGGGAAACTTACAACGGAAACAAGTGGAAAAGTTGCAACGATTCACACCGAACGACTTCTCAAACGCTTTTAGCGACGTCGACTACGCTAGATGAGATGTTTTGGTGATCGCGTATATGGACGATTTGATAATGTGTGACTTAGAAACGGCAGTGAGATCATTGAGAGTCAAGATACAAATCTGGACGATATTTTGGCAAATATAAGAATCTTAAGGTAGAAGCAATCAGTGGTACTTACTTTTTTATCATTAAAACTAATAACAAAAAAGTTAAACATACTCAATTAGATTTTACTCACATCCATCACGTTCAGCCACAATTATCACATCAAATTTACACTTTGCGTATACAAACAAAGGCGCCTCTTAATGATACAGCGTTGAACGTTGCCGAAAAATCATTAATCACCGACACAGCGAGGCGCTCGGAATTGCCGTAAAATGTAGGTACAGGATAAGTTTCTCGGCTCGCGAAGTTCAAGTTGCATTATCCTCGGTGCATCCCGCGCATGAATGATATATGGAGACGTCTGGAGCTCCTCATGCATAACATTAGGAATTTTGTTGGTAACATTGCTCTTCCAATCCGACATTATCTACGGAGAACCATCTTAATATCATATTGGATTTTCTGCTAGATTTAAGTGCAGCAATTTGCATTTGGGACAATTTAAAATAAGATCAAATAAACGGGTAAATTATCAAATTGGGATACAAATGTGTTTATTCAATTTGTTCCATTCAACGATCACTTCTGAATCATCAAAGCTACGAACAGTTCGGAATATTGATTCTACTGTGAAGGTGTGAGAGTCGGTTGCTCTGCGGTATTTATTTTCTGCAGATTTCCCACGAACGTGATGCAATGGTGCATTGTTAGCTTTACTTGGTTTCAAATTATTACTGTACTGTTTACTAATAGCCAACAAAGCCGTTCTATTGCTATTTTATCTTTAGCCTTATTGTTATCGATACCATCTATTATTACTACTTTTTCATTCACTTTTTGAAGTCTTGTCGAAAGAATACCTAAATGTTCTGATTTAGATTTACCATTCATTTCCAATATGGTGTTCTTATTCTTTCATTCTTATTTCAGTACTATGTGTGCTGTTCTTATTTAGCAAACGTATACACATTCACACCAATCCACACATTCAGCCTATCCATCTCCATATAAAAACCATTGTGATACTCAAATCAATTGCTCGGTATCATCCAGTTGATTCCGAAATGATTCACTCTCTCTTTCACATGTTGCAAAATCAGCTTTACTGCGTATTTTTAGCTTACATTTTTCAAAAAGGCCTGTTGAAAAATAGAGTAACTTAAATCGACGATTTGTTCTAAAGAAGACAGGAATCAATTAATTACATTATTCTGTTGAGGCGGATCGTCGTCAAGTCGCCAGTCTCCTCGAGAACACTTGAAGCGTTGTGAGGATATTAATTTTGCTCTTTTCAACGTAGTGACTATTGTAATTTTTTACTTTGTCTTCTATGTTTATTTATCTTTCAACATTTTAACTTAAATTTCGATGCAACAATGCTTCAACACTGATAAGACTACAATTTGTAATAGTAACCCATTGTTTTAAATAACTGAAATGAAACAACTAGCTGTTTACACTATGTAACAAAACAGTTATTCATCTATTATGAATTAATGTTTCATAGTAAACAGGAATGTTGCCGCAATATTATCACTGTATGACGTTTCTGCGTATTTCATAGCACCACTTTCTATTATTCGAGGAACAATTGCGGTCACTGAAGGCTCTATTGACTATATTAAAACGTAACGACAGGACCTCGCGGTAAATGTTTCAATTTATTTAAATATGTTGGTTCTATTGAATTTATTGATGAACGCTTGTGATTGGAAATTAAGTTAACACGAGTCAATTTATTTATCCTTCTTGTCAAAGGCTGATCCAATTTCCACGCCGGTGATGATACAAATACTTTCTAATTTTCTACTTATGCTGACATAAGTCACACGACAAAATATGATGGCCTTAAGAGCCTATACTACCTCAAATGGCTTAGCATGATCCTCCGTTATGTCAAAAATTCCGCAGCATTAACTTTGAAATAAATATATGCTAAAGTTGAGGATTAATGTAAGGTCTTATGTTAGACGAAAACACGACTCCATAAAATTTTCTCGATAGAAAAAAAATCCAAAGAAAAAATACCTCCAAACCGAACAATAAACCGCTGGTATTCAAAAAATACTTCAAATTAGATCATGAAACTTTGCATACTAACTGAACTAACTATAAAGCAGGTCTTATGTTAGTTAGTTTTTTGAATTACCTTTATTTTCACCGTAAAAAGCAAATACCTAAACTATTGGCGCTGCCTCCCGCTCAGCACCGCACTCTGTCTCGCTTTCACACAGTCCGCGAGCAGTATCGTGCGAGCGAGATAAAGAGTGAATTTTAGCTGAGGTAGTATAGGCTCTTAACATAATTATGAAGACAGTCATCGACATAAAACAAAGCCGATAATTCTTTATAACATGTTACTTTTCTAAGTAACTGATGTTAAAACCATTCACGGTTTATTATTAACGTGCATTGAATACCATTAAGTACAAGTTATAGTGAACCACTTTCCAAATGTGTCGATGAATAATTCATGTCACAAAAAGTTTATTTGATTAAAACCGCCGCTCGCGCCGGCTATGAAAAATTAAATGATCTCTTCAACGAATTTGATTGAATTCAAAAATTTACTTAGGGATATTGTTTTATAAATAAATTGTTCACATTGAACCATAAACTAGAAAATTATAGAACTAAGTAAGATGATACAGACGTAAAATAACAGGATCATCTCGCTATTTAGATTAACTTCAATAATAAGAACTCATTGACGTGAAAAATATTGATGAAACCATTTTGGTAATCTACCAAACGATAACTTGCAGAAAATATATGTATAACTTGCGGAAAAAAACTCCCATCCTTGTACGTCTGAATTTCATGACCGTTGACCTCGCTCACTTAATTCAAAATAAAAAGTTAGGCGTTGCATAACACAGCTAATCACCGACACAATATAATTAATGTGGCAATCATCGGATCCGTATTGAAAATTACTAAATCAATGGAAACTAGGTTAGACATAAATCAGTAGAGAAATCACCAATAGAGCAACAACACAAACACATTATAGTCATTATTAATTCAGAACTTAGGCTTGGTACTGACGACCCAGTATAGAATAGGCATAATAGAAATACTAACACAAGTAACACAACACAGGGTTTTCTGTTTAAAGAGGAAGGACGTGTACCCAATACATCAGACATTGCGGCTATTCAATGAACAGAAGTATCCCTTAAAGCGTAAATATATTTTGAAGTCCTAGTAAGTAAGGCGTTAACAATTTTCCAAATCTCCCACTAATGGCCTTCTTATATTTACGAAATCTTGGGTTCAAAGGAAAGTCAACCGTTAAGTCAAGATTAAGGTATTTTGCGTTTACTTTTAAGTTTCGGATGAGTAGCGTGGTTGAAGATTCTTTCAGATCAGAAATATCGATCTTGTAGAAAGAAGAAATAAGCGCGTCTTGAATTCTTGATCCACTTTGAGGATTAGGGTAGGGATTATATCTCTTTAATTTCTTAATACTCGAATCAGATCAATCTAAATGCAATAAAAACAATTGAAATACTTATTAGTAATGGAATGATTCCTCTCATTCGTGGATCTAATTTACCAAATTTATGACACGGCCACCATGGGAAATATGTCCACATATTCTCATAACGGCCCTTCGGATATTCAATATCTAACCAGACATATACAAACTGACAATATTTACTAATTTGTGTGTTACTGTTTCAATAAATCCATATGACCTCGATTTTTTGTCAATGGCCATGAGAAACAGAAGCTAATTAAAGGCCCAATAAAAATGATGTATTGGTTATGTTAATGATGTTCGGGAAATTATCATTAAATGATGTGTGTGACCTATTGAACTTGTCCCTATGTACCAAACTTACCCTAATAGGAGTAGAATTGGACAAGTCCTAGGCAATTGAAGTTGATGAAGCAATCACAACAACAGACAATAAAGCTCTTGATTTAAAGTAATGTAACAACAAGCCATTAACAAATGCTATGTTGATATGAACAATGAACATGCGTCAATTACGAAGAACAACTCTTGGAGTAGGTACCTACAAAATTCAACATTTCAACTACATTCGCTTATCTACTTAGTAGGTACTGGTTAACGGATCAGACTAAAGCCATCGATACATTAAATGACAGACTATAGCTGGACATTTTTACAAGCTTTTATTTAACTTGCAATATAACTGTTTGTTCGGGTGGACTCTTGTTATATTGTTGCTCGCAGAGGTTTTGTCCGAGTTTCATAGGCTATTTTAGTGACGTCATTCCATTGCGTCTATGAGACGTATGCGCTGTAACCGTGAGCCGATTGAGATTGACGCTCGATGCCAATAAAAATATGTGTGGTGATCATCATCAATCAGGATGTATTATTTGTGTTATTCATCTCAATGAATTTTACTCTTAAAGCCAATCAAAATGAAGTTTATATATGAGTTTCATTTCAAAATTACTGGCTGTCAAACGCTTATCTTCGAAGCCGGCTGCAGATAAATTGAAATGGAAATAATGTAAAAGGCCATTTCAACGTCCTACCTCATACAATACGGGCTTAAAGACCGCATTAACGATAGATACCACTAAGTAAGGTTCCTTCCTTCACAGACACCTTCGTAACCCTTTAATCGCCGCATTATTTCAGAGCCTTCGTCCCATAAGGGAACGCATGACGTTGCGTTTACTAATGCCCACATAACGAGCTAACAATTTTAGGATTCAGTTAGCGTTCTGTTACCCCGTGCATGGGTTGTGCACAGAATATAACATAGACTATGCAGTTAATCGATTTCTGACATGCCTTGTTGGTGCACACACGCGAATCGCTAGTTTTAAATAAAATTCTGACAAGATTCGAAGAAATTCCCATTCATTCCCCTTTAAAATCAAAATCCATTTATTCAAATTAGGCTGAGAATCAGCACTTTACGAACGTCAAAATTACATAAGACTGTCCCCCAAAACGCCCGCCCTTCACCATTTCTTAGTGCTCTCGCTGGGAAGAAGAAGTGGCGCAACAAACTCCCTAGCAAGTAGCAGTACAGCTTTAAAATCCGCCTATCGGCATGGCACGATGTCGATGTATGGGTGTTTCGGCTGTGACTTAAATCTGTATTAATATTTCATCATCGGACTTTGGAGTAAGTATGCAAGGCGCGGTACATGGCTTCCTATTTGTTTGTGCTGTCAACACCGCCGTATTTGGGCAGCTCGTCTTCGGCCACGGGAAGCGTTGATTCAATGCATTCCCACATCCGGGCAGGGTTATAGCATTGTCTACTATTGGTTTACTTAAAGCTTCCTGTTTAAATTCGTGATGGATTCCAATGGGATATTAAATATCGTAAAATAATAGTCCAAATTCCTCGTGTGAGTGTCTGTGCTAAGATATGGAGAAGTCTCATCGTTCATGTGGCTAAGCCTCGCTTACTGCGGCGGAATTGCTGATATTAATTATTCATCAAACATGCCAGATAAAGCTTAATGTGGAGAACCGTCTGCTCTTGATAAATTGGTTTGTACATCTACATAGAGTTCGAGAGATTTTTAGGCTGGAACTTTCTGAAACCTCAATGGCTCAATGAGTAATACTAATAATACATGTCAGTAACGCCACTCATAATGATAAATAGAATCCAGTATAACGTATTCATTCGTCAATCAAATAGACATAGAAGACATAATATAAATCAAGTAGTGGAACAATAACAGTGCGGTAAAACAAGCAGTTCCGCGTACTTGCACAGGCGCCGCACCTACGGTGATTTGGCTTCGCAAGTTAGCGCAGCTTCTGCAAAGCTAAGGACTTTAACTAAAAATGCATCGTATCTTAATACAAGATGAGGAAACAGCTCCTCTATCAACACTGAACACAACAGCATCATCATGCTCCTACTCATATCCCAATATTAGGGGTCTGCATTGAACGTCTTCTTCTTCCATATATATCTCTTTGAGCCCTCATTTTAATAGGCACTTAGTCATATTATAGGCCTTTCTAGTCATATCATCTTTCAGACAATCTATCAATCGCTAAATAATTTCTTATATATATTGCATCCTTAAAGCAGTCTCCAAATGTAGAAAACAACGCCAGTAAAACCACATACCTACTTCGTAATTACTGCAACAATCTGCAACAGGGCAATCCGACCCTTCGTCAAAACGTTGCAATTGCAACGCGGCAACGGTACACCGAGCAATCGAGATAATGCGATTACTTAAGCAATTATACTTACTCCTTCTCCGAGACAGATTTACGAGTAGTAGCGCGGTAGTGTACCAGCGCCATCACAATTTCAAAGCTAAAAAAATAAATAAAATAAAAACTGTTCTCTCCTCTAGCAACACTGTATGTATATGTCATTACGTGTTTTTGTGCTTAGCGCTGTCACTACGTTCTCTCAACAAAATACAAGTTTTATTGAATTTTCTTAGTTAATAATGTATAAAACAATATTAAAATCGATTATCATGAGTATATTCACGTCATATAATGTGTGTAGACTATTATTTATCGAAATAAGACGTGAACTCAGGTGCCGGCGTGAGTTGTTTACAAATGTCCTTGTTTATGAAGAAAACAGGTATGTACTTAATTATTTAAAAACAAAACGAAGAACGATCAATCTGCCGAAACATCAATATGGTAAGACTTAAATTTATTCAAGAATCCTGTAAGGAATTCCTAATGTTAAAAGTTTTATAACCTAAAAATACCATAAATTATAGTTTCGTTCGCCTTTATTTATGTCAAATGACGATTTCCGGTATTTCCGGTCATTGACTAAACAAACTCAAGAGTCAAGACTCAAAACTTCTATAAAATTATGCTCAATTTTATTGTCCATGACCATTCGGTTAACGGTTTTTTCGTGATTTGGCGGACAATTTGTTGTTTCTCTGTGATTATTCGGGTTTTCAAAAATGGGTAAACGGAAGAACAAGGACCAGGATTATATCAAGAAGAAAATACGAAAATTACAAAGGAAACTGGAAAAGATACCGGTAGAAGTGGATTCAGAAAACTCCTCACCACCATGTTCACCGCCGGCGCGGTCTCCATCACCTTTGCCACCTGCAGTGCTACCTCCAGTTGCTCAACTAACCGAAGCACTGTCGCCTTCTGCCCAAAATATACCGGCTCAAAATGATCCGGAACAAGAACTTATCACAGGTCTGTTAAAAATGAAATGAAATTCCTTTCGTTATCCACATTTCAACAATGTACACTTACGATGTCAGTTCTTCAAACGCCTGGGTTATCCCAATAGAGAGATATATGTTAAGAACACTTAAGCGCCACCACATGCGGGTGGACACTGTGTCAAACCTCCCAAAAATATGGCAAGCGCTATCACACTGCAGGTAGACAACGCCAAAAAATGTATTTCACACACTGGAATACTATTGACTTAGCGCTATCACTAAGCGGATAGACATGTCTATATCTTTTATTTGAAATTTTCAGATGATAGTCTACCTGACGACCTCTTACAAGCTCTGGGAACTGAAGGAGAGGAAAATGCTGAAGTTGGAGAAGCTATTCGACCCGAACTAGCACTACGCTGGACGAGAATCATACAGACAGGACTCGGTAAAGAATCTCGAGAGGCCATTACTAAGAAATATCCCATGCCTATCAATTTCCCACGGGCAGTGGCTCCTTCAATGAATGCGGAGATATCAGCTTCCCTTTCAGACCCAACTCTCAAAAGGGATAAAAGGATCAGTTATAGACAAAATTTAACTGGAAAACTCATGACTTGTCTTGGAAAATCATTGAGCAAGGTATTGACGGGTAACATAAGCAGTAAAATCCTTGTTGAAGAAATAAATGATGCAGCAAAATTAGCTGCTGAGATTTATTATCAAGACTCTTCTTCTAGAAGATTTTTTGCATTGGCTGGTGTCAATAAAGTGGTACAAGATGCTGTACGGACAGCAATACCAGATGACACATTATTTGGGACAGACTGCGCTGAAAAAATTAGGGCCGCACAAGCAATACAAAGAGCAGGCTCCATGATAAAAACAACAGAAAAGAAGACATTCAAATCAACTCAAAAGAAACAGGTAAACTGGAGAGGCCCGCCGCAATACCAGCAACAGCAACGAGCACGCGGCGGGCATCAGCCTCAACAACACCAGCATCCGAGACAACCACGTCTGGATCAAGCACGCTGGAAGACTCAGAAGCCAACTCCATCCAGTTCCAAGTCCAGATACCGCAGATAGATACTCAGGTACATGCAGGTAGACTTAAGTACTATAGGAACAACTGGTCTAAAATAACCAGTGACCCAATAGTCCTAAAATGGATTGAAGGTTATGAGATTCCATTCCGGGAATCTCCACCTCTCTACCAAGCCGTGCTACAACATTGGTCAGAGAAAGAAAAAGAATTAATTAAACTAGAAATTGAAAAGCTAATTACTTTAGGCACAGTCTCAGAATGTTCCTTCCATCCAAATCAGTTTACATCTACAATATTTTTAGTTCCAAAACCCAATGGCTCATATAGATTTATATTAAATTTGAAAAAACTTAATAGTTTTATAGATACAGAACACTTCAAATTGGAAGACATAAGAACAGCTTGCAAGCTTATATCAAAAGATTGCTTTATGTCCTCTATAGATTTAAAGGAAGCCTATTTTTCAGTACCCATAGCAGATAATTATAAAAAATATTTAAGATTCACCTTTGATGGCCACTTATTTGAATTTAATGCTCTACCTTATGGATTATGTACGGCACCATTTGTTTTTACAAAGCTACTGAAACCAGTTTGTACTTACCTTAGAAAAAATAACATCATCATGACATGTTATTTAGATGACAGTCTATATTTCCATAAATCAAAAATACAATGTGAGAAAAATGTAAAATTTGTAGTAACTCTTTTACAAGATTTAGGGTTTGTTATCAATCTTGAGAAAAGTCACCTTATACCAAGCCAATCATGTCAGTATTTAGGTTTTATTTTGGAATCAACAAATCTTACCTTATCGGTTCCCCAACAAAAACAAATTGCAATACTAGACAAAATTAAAACTTATCAAGTTAAAACTCAATGTCAAATTAGGGAATTCTCTCAATTGCTAGGAACATTAAGTTCAATTTGTCCAGCCATTCCATATGGATGGGCATATACCAAGATTTTAGAGAGAGAGAGATATTTAGGGTTGATAAAGTCAAATGATAATTATGATGCAATAATGCCCCTTAAAAGTATAGTTCACCCAGAATTAGACTGGTGGAGTAAGAATTTACACAAATGTAATCCAATAAAGCAATATAAATTTAAAACAGAAATACTAACAGACGCCTCAACTACTGGTTGGGGAGCTGTGTGTGAACTCAATAAAACCTCCGGTTCATGGTCAGATTTAGAAAAGAATTACCATATAAATTATTTAGAGTTAAAAGCTGCCTTCTTAGGGCTACAATGTTTTACAAAAGATTTACACGACTGTGAGGTGTTATTAAGAGTGGATAATACTACTGCAGTGGCGTATATCAACAAAATGGGGGGAGTTCAGTTTCCCCATTTAAATAGTATTACTAGAGATATATGGCAATGGTGTGAAGAAAGGAATATATGGATTTATACATCTTATATTAATACCAAAGAAAATTATGAAGCTGACAGAGAATCGAGAAAAATCAACATCGAATGGGAGCTTTCTCAATCAGCTTATAGTAAAATAGTAAATTGGTTTGGGGAACCGGATATTGATATGTTTGCTTCTAGGATAAACAGGAAATGTGAAAAGTTCGTATCATGGAAATGTGATCCTGAAGCCTTCCAAGTGGATGCATTCACTCTCAATTGGAATAATTATTTCTTTTATGCATTCCCTCCATTCTCACTAATATTGAAATGCCTTCATAAAATCAAGACTGATATGGCAACAGGCATCTTAGTTTTTCCATATTGGCCATCTCAACCATGGTTTCCACTATTGGAATCATTATTAACCAAAGAATTATTAATCTTTGAACCAAATATAAAGTTATTATCCTCTCCTTTCAGAGAAAGTCACCCTCTCCACCACCAACTTACCCTGGCTGCAGGGCTGCTCTCAGCGAGGCATACGTAAGAAGAGGCACACCAAATTCAGCCCTCCAAATCATGTTAAATTCATTATCTGATAATTCCATGAAACAGTATGACTCACCCTTAAAATCTTGGTGGCTATTTTGTAAGAAATGTAACATAGACACCTATGAAGCTTCAATTCCCTATATTTTGAAATTTTTAAGTGAATCCATGGAGTCCGGGGCATCATATGGTACAATCAATACTACCAGATCAGCCCTGTCACTGTTAATTAGCTCTAAAATTGGATCTGACGAAAGGATTAAACGATTCATGCGTGGAGTATACCGTACAAAACCACCTACTCCAAAGTACAATTTTACTTGGGACCCTGGGGTTGTATTAACATATTTAGCAACTCTTTATCCCAACGAAGATATCAGTTTTGAAAAATTAACTAAAAAAGTGGTAACTATTCTTGCTCTTACTACAGGACATAGAGTACAAACTTTAGCTTTAATTAATATTAAAAATATTAAAATCATGAGTGATGGAATTCAGATATATATTCCAGACATAATAAAAACCTCAAAAACAGGCAACCTTCAGCCACTATTACACCTTAAAACTTTTGAAAGTAGAATTGAGATTTGTCCAGTATCTACTGTAAAATGTTATATTAATAGAACTAAACCACTTAGAAGTGGTACTGATAAGCTAATACTAACCTTTAAAAAACCACACCTTAGTGCCTCAACTCAAACTATAAGCCGATGGATTAAAACAACTTTACATGAGTCTGGAATTGATGTAAATACTTTCACAGCACACAGCACCAGACATGCTTCCACGTCAGCTGCAAAAAGATCTGGTATCAGTATAGACCAAATACAAAGAACAGCTGGGTGGTCACGGAATTCGGCCACCTTCGCTAAACATTATAACAGGCCAGTTATCCAAGATCCAACTGTTTTCAGTGATGTAATATGTAATACTGTACTTAAATAACCTGACTAGATTTTGTTGATTTCTTAATCTGTTATGTTACTGATTGGTTATTGTTATACAAAAAATCTGTGATTTTAATAAATACCTTACTATTTTTACTACCAAATATTTATTAGGTATCCCATAAACAACCCTGCCTATCTTCAAACAGCTACTCGTAAATCTGTCTCGGAGAAGGAGTAAGTATAATTATATGATTAAACGAACTTACCTTAAGTGAAGTTCTATCATAATTATACGAAGCTCCTTCTCCGAGACAGAGTCTCCCAACCCTTCCCTACAAAAGTTCACCCTTAAATAGGGTTGTTTAAAATAACTAGCTTTAAACGAAATGACATATACATACAGTGTTGCTAGAGGAGAGAACAGTTTTTATTTTATTTATTTTTTTAGCTTTGAAATTGTGATGGCGCTGGTACACTACCGCGCTACTACTCGTAAATCTGTCTCGGAGAAGGAGCTTCGTATAATTATGATAGAACTTCACTTAAGGTAAGTTCGTTTAATCATATAATTATATGCGCGCTCATGATTGATCGCCCGGATCGGCGCGAGAGATGCTAATTACACCAGTGTGTTTACGTTAACGCCTTCGTTAACGTTATTGTAAAGTTTGTGTGGTTTTGTTTGTGGGATATCAATTACGTTTCATGCGGGTTACGCTTTGAGGGTCACGGGTTATCGTTTACGTTCGTTTATTTTTGATAGTTGAAAGTGTGAGTGACAGTTGACAAATAGTTTTTGGACATTGACTCTCGTTAGCGTAGAGTAAGTAATTAAAGTTTACGTCCAAATAAACCAGTTGGTGTATTTTAGGATATTGATTTTCAGCAAACATACACAATTTACAAGCTTTAATTACTTTGGTCATATATGTCGGGTTAATTACTAGTTACAGCCCGAATATCGGTAACAACTTAGTGGTATATGGCACGAACATTCGGTTACCGAGTAATAACAATTTTGGAGCCATATTATTTTGAGAGCACTGAAATAAAAACAGAATATTTACCTAATGTAGGTATTTTTAACGATAACGGATCCCATTAAGTTTGTATTATTAAGTGGGGAATTTCCCAACCACACAACAGCAGCGATATAAAAATAAAAGACATGCCTACATTAATTACAACTGCTCATAATACTGTAAAGGCTCCTACAAACAGGCGCGACACGCGACATAATCGCGCGCGGCACAAAGGCACCGCTCGTTGCGCGACTTGCGGTGCCTGTGTGTCGCGCGCGATTTTATCGCGTGTCGCGCCTGTATGAAGGAGCCTTAATTTTGTCGTCACTTATACTGATAACTTAAACAGTGACATTGTGTTTCTTATTTTCCCACACGAATACTCCATACCTAATATTATAAATGCGACAGTGTGTCTGTCTGTTACCTCTTCACGCTTAAACCGCTGAACCGATTTAGATGAAATTTGGTATAGAGATAGTTTGAGTCCCAGGAAAGGACATAGGGTAGTTTTTATCCCGATATTCCCATGGGATCGACACTTATGCGGGTGACACTGAGGGGGGCTGCTAGTAAGTAAATAGATTCTTCTACAAATATTGCATTGCTTCGTTGGTCTAGCGGTCGCAAGCGGTTCTTCCTAGCATGAGGTCTTGGGTTCGATTCCCAGGTCGGCCAGTGTTATTGGGTTTTTCCATTAGGAATTTCTTAGTAGCGGCCCGGTGTCTGAATTTGTGCCAGCAGGGTAATTGCGTAACACACTATCAGTAGCAATGGGTCTCATTTCGACAGTTCAACAACATTCATTGCGTTATTTGCGTTGTTGAGCAGACGAATTATTCGAACATATGAAGCAATGGGCTTAGCTATATCCTTCAAAATGATTCAGATTGTGACTGATAGTCAATGCTGATAGTGTATTACGCCATTACGGTCATCATCATCTGCCTAGCCTTTTCCCAAGGGTCGTTGTGATCGGCTTCCAGTCTAACCAGATGCAGCTGAATACCAGTATTTTACATGGAGCGACTGCCTATCTGACCTCCACAACCCAGTTACTGGGTAAGTACTACGATACCCCTTGGTAAGACTTTCGTCACTTTAGGGCTTCTGACTACCCGCAACGACTGTCAAAGATCCACGAATGATAACCGGGACCAACGGCTTAACGTGCTTTCCGAGGCACGGAAGGGTATGTAAAGATGGTCACCCATCCACAGACCAACCGCGGCAAGCGTAGCTTAACCTGATCGATAGACCTGTGCGGCTGTTATTATTTAGCCAAGCGCCACGCAATTAGGATGTAGAACATTAATTATATACATATAATATACATCCAATCCCGTCTAGTTTGACGCCTCTATGACCGACTCATCCTTCCTGCGTCCAAATGATTTATTTATTAGGCATCAAACAATGCAATATGGTTTATTAATTATTTATGACGCCGGTTATCTGAGCGGTGCAGCGATGCAGCCGCCAACGCGCCGAGATAACTGAGAATTATGATAACAATTCTGCAATTTGTAGCTGATTGCAACTATGTTCCCAGGATTGTTTAGGGGGAACAACGCTTAAGGCTCAATTTACACCACCGCGGAACGAAATGGAAGCGATTTTTTTTCTGTACAAAGCATTATGAACTTTATGTCAATAGTGTAACGCACAAATTAGATGCACCCACATTCTGGAGAATTATCGCGCATTCTCGGTAATTCCCGCAGTAACAAGCTCGTATCTAGTTTGTACGTTAGACAATATTGATATAAAGTTCATTTTGCTATTACAAAAACTCGATTCCTCCGTTCCGCAGCGGTGTAAATTGAGCCTAAAAGGGCTATAAATAAAAAGTAATTTAAAAAAATTAAACCGACTTCAAAAAGAAATTAACTCAAAATTATGAAATAACTTTAATTTCGGAAGTCGGTGTCTTGGGATCTGTATTTTAGTTTTATGCCACCGACTTCCGAAATTAAAGTTATTTCATAATTTTGAGTTAATTTCTTTTTGAAGTCGGTTTAATTTTTTTAAATTACTTTTTATTTCGTAATTTTTAGTTTTTGCACTAGTATTTGACCAAGGTTTCGAGATGTTTTCCCTTTGACACTACACCCGTAGCTCTTATCAATAAGCCAGGCCGTCACACTTACACGTATTAGTCCATATCTTGAAAATTACTGAATCGATCTTGATGAAACTTGCACTGTTCCCTAAGTTGAAGAAAATGTAAGCCAAAAAAAAAAATGGTCACGATCCGATTAATAGTTCCGGAGATATGCGTGGACAAACATACATACATACATACGTCTAAGAAATTTTGTATATTTGTTTGGAAGCCTTAATAGATCATCATATGTGAATATAATGCAATTCCAATAATATTACATACATACGTATCGAATTGATAACCTCCTTTTTTTTGAAGTCGGTAAAAAAGAACATAATAATATAAATGTGAAACGGGAGAACGACGAACAACCAAAGGCATGGTCGTAGACTAAATGCGAAATGCTGCCAAGTCAGACCAGCGGGATCACGCAGACACATTTTGACATACAACGCAAAATAGTAAGCAAGCTTATGTGACACATACATAGGTTACTCACAATACCAATAAGCTATTACTAAGCCTTTCTCATGGAGGGCTTCATCACACTTTAACGAGGTAGTTTGAACCTACGGCCTTTCTGCTAGACAAATCCTTATGATTTTATTAAGTATTATTAAGTACCAGAGAGTTCAATGCTCAAAATTGCAAGAATACCATAGCATAGAGCATGGAGCAGTGGTGGCCAAGTGGCAACGGCCGCGACTTACGAGTTGTAGGTCGTAGGTTCGAACCCAGACAGGCGCTTTACTTTGTGTAAATTATTTCATCACCACTGCTCTCAAAACGGTGAAGGAAAACATCGTGAGGAAACCGGCATGTCCTAGAACCAAAAAATCGAAGACATGTGACATCTGCCAACCCGCACTGGGCCCGCGTGGTGGATTACGGCCCACTCCCTCTCACCGAGAGGAGGCCTGTGTCCCAGCAATGGGAACAATATAGGCTGATTATGTGTAAGATAGTTGAACTTGCCGATTTTGGGGTTTACCGAAAAACCTGTGCTCTTTTGCAATTTGCAGGCCAGTGTCAGTGTATGTTGATTAAAACATGATTCGCGACTGTAACAAGTATGACTGACAGAATTATAATCATTAGAATCAGCAGAGTTATTAGAAAAATGGCGTCTAATGTCATGATTGCATGAAATAGTCATACAATAGGGTAATATGAACTTAGAGAGTTGTACTGATGATTGGGCTACCTAAGCGCATCTCCCTTAAATAATTAAGCAAGCTTATTAACTTGATATTTTAAAATTAGGTAGAGCTTAATAGCTCTAACTAATTTTAAATTAACAGAAGCAAAAAATTCGTTTGATAAATTAAATAGTAATAAACGGGCCAATTTCCAGGCAAAACGTCAAAGGTAACCGAAGACGGAGATGGGAATCAGCGCAATGAGAAAGGAACAGGCCGCACTTTAACAAGTGGCGGTGGCAGGTAATTAGTTAACTGTCAAGCATTTAACTAAATCACACGTAGTTTTGTAACCTTTCGGGTGGTGTAACGTTTCGGTGGCAACTGACCTTTAAACGTTAAGGTCAAGTCAGTTTCGATCGTCCCAATATTTTTTTAAAATATTGAAACTTTAGTCGTCGCGTCGTCTAGAATCGATTTCATGTTAAACTGTTTTAGATGTTTCCGATAAAAATATTGTAATGTGGTAATGCGACTGAGTTAGCAGCTACTAATCTGTGAGGATTGAGGTTATGATGAGTACATCTCTATTGTACCACCATAATTAACCTATTATGTTCCCACTGATGGGACACAGGCCTCCTCTCTATGCGAGGGAATGATCTGTCCTGTAATCCACCACGCGGACCCAGTGCGGGTTGGTGGGTGTCACATGTCTTCCAATTTTCGGGACTAGGACATGTCAGTTTCCTCACGATGTTTTCTTTCGCCGTTTTGAGAGCAATGACGATGAAATAATTAACACAAAGTGCCTGCTTAGGTTCGAACCTACGACCTACAAGTCGGTGAGCCTCGGCCGTTAAAGGTCTACCAGAATGATTTTCATATGGTAATGTCAATCCATATGAAAATCATATTTTTTTTTATGCCATGAGATTCTGGTAGACCTATACCACTGGGCCTTCACTGCTCAGCTCCGCTAGAAAAGGAAATGATCATTTTGCTATCACAAAATCTTATTTAGTTTCACAGTAAGTATATTTCCTACTACAATTCGGACATCACACGGGCCCAGTGCGGGGTGGTGGATGTGACTTGGCTTCGAATTTTTGATTCTAGGACATGTCAGTTTCCTCACGATGTTTTCCTTCGCCGTTTTTGACCACCGTTCTAATGTACCAGAAGCTGTTTATTTGAAAATCATAACCGTACCCTCAAAAAAACAGAGGTCTTATGTAAAAGATGTACACACAGCTCCTTTAAGTAGTTACCCCACCAAAAGACATGTGCGTTCAAATCCGTGATAGGCCCAAGTTGGTTTTTGTATTTTGCAAAAACATTTTATTTTAAATAATGTATTGTTTTAGTGAATAAAGAAGTTTAAGTAAGTTTTTTTTTTTTAATTCTGTTTTTATTATTGTTTTCTTCAATAAAACAATACTTTTGCGACGACAAGCAACAATAATAGGGTTAACATTTACGACAACTTATTCATCGTCTAAATAGACTGGAGGTTTCAAGACCGCTTACCGTGCATAAGATTGGAAGTTCAAACCCTATATAGGCACGAAATGTGCTTTTTGTTCATTATATTATTTTGATATATATTTCTATTTTGTTTTAAGTAGTAATTATTTATAAAGAATTAAAAAATCAAGAAAAATAAAATACTTTATTAATCATTTAATAATATTTATTATTGCTATTATTTAACAAAACTATGAGCTTATTTTACAACAAACAGAACAACTATTTTAGTTCTCATAAAATCAGAAATCATTTAAAAAAATAATTGATAAAATTAGTAGTCGTTTACTCTTCGCCGTTTTAAGTGAACGTATACAAAGTTCTAACTTGAAGGTATGGATTAATTTTATAAAGACAACGTAAGTAAGTAAAATTAATGGATACCCTCAAATTATAACATCTTTCGATTAGACAGGGACCTAAAGATATAATGACTCAGCCGATAGTAGATAACAATTTCATCGCAATTCATATGGGCTCGCTGGCTAGTTCGTCAAATTGCCGGTATGAGTATGACGACGTTCGGTGATGCGATGGTTCGAATCCGAGTCAACACAATGGGCTCTTTTTGAAGTATTCTTTAGATTATTCGTAAGGAATTCAATGTTGTAGCAGTGTAACATTTTAAAACTTGAGGGGTTAGGACATAGTGACGCTTTCTGTACGTGACATATACATTCATACTAACATTATAAATTTAAAAATAGCACTGTCAGTTTGTCTATCTGTATGTTACCTTTTCACGCCTAAACCACTGAAAGGATTTCGATAAAATTTGGCAGAGAGATAGATTGCATCCCGGGGAAGGACATAGGATAGTTTTTGACATAGGAAACCGCGGGGCGCTGCTAGTACTTACATACATTTGTGAACTTCGGTGGCTCATATATTTTGATCAGCACCGCACTTCTTCGAGTTTTCAAAACATTAAACAAATCCTGGTAGATTTAAAAGTGTCATGAAAGGCAATAATAATAAATTTCATGACGCATTCCGGCGAGTCAATGGCTCAAGGGAATTGAGACTTGATTGGATTCCCACCCTAACGCCATCACAGGGCTATAACGACATAGCTGGACTCACAGCCACAGCCACCCCAACTGCATCGCGCATGCTCTTTATTCTCACTGAACTGCACGCAAATTATACTCTAAAATTGCTTATTTAATTTGGTCTGCTCTATGGATTTCTTGTTAAGCCGTGTACGCACACTACGCACGAAGGAACAAAACCATGGTGAACACGAACATCAAACACTTTGCTCGTCAAAAATTTTCGTGGCTATCTAATTTGGTTGTTCTGTGCGGACGGTGTTCGGAGAAATTTGATGCTACTTCACTGTCGACCACTTCCAACGGTGAATCCATGGTTACTGAGGGGTTGAGCGCGAACACAAGCAGAACTGTGTTCGCAAGGTGTTCGTGTTCGCTTTGCTAATTTACGTCCACACGTAAGAACCAAATTAATGTTCCGTGATCGATGTTCGTGTTCACCATGTTTGGTTCGTAAGTGCGTACACGGCTTTACAAATAAATTGGGATAAGGGCAGTAGAATGATGTCCGTATTATATACATTTTGACTAGGACTGTACGACTCTTGCTTGATACGACTTATTTTTTACCCGACTACAGCAAAGCCAAAAAGTCCACACTTTACTTTATTAATCTATACTATTAATATTAATTATATTATTAATATTATAAAGCTGCAGAGTTTGTTTGTTTGTTTGTTTGTTTGAACGCGCTAATCTCTGGAACTACTGGTCCGATTTGAATGATTCTTTTAGTGTTGGGTAGTCCATTTATCGAGGAAGGCTATAGGCTATATTGTTTTTTTTTTCAAAATTAGGGATCCGTAATAAAATTGCTATTTTGTAACACAAGGTGTAAAATCGAAAACCTATTTTTGCGTGCGCTGCAAAAACTATTGACAATAGAACAAAATGATGTACTACGGGTTTGTAGAGCCCATTAAGACCTACAAAAAAGTCCGCGAGAATATATATCTAGCTATCATGGTTTAATCACAATAACCGATTTTGTGTTCAAAATAATTATTAAATCGTCTGAAGAAAAAAAAACTACGTTAAATATGTATCGTAATATTAATCTTTATCGAAATTAAGCATTATGTTATCAAGAGTATTTATGAAGAAGTAAAATACTTTTTGTTTCATCTCAATCGGATATTTCGTTTAAAAGTTATCACGTGTGTAAGATGTTAAGAGTTAGTACCTATTAAGGAGTTATGGGCCATAGAGTTTTTTATCTATATCTATATACTAATAATAAAGCTGAAGAGTTTGTTTGTTTGAACGCTATAATCTCTGGAACTACCGGTCAGATTTGAAAAAAATCTTTTTGCATTTGATAGCCCAATTCTTGAGGAAGGCTATAGGCTATTTAACATCACGCTATGACCCTTAGGAGCCGAGCAAAAAGAAAAAAACTCAGAGTGAACGGTAAGCGAATACGAAGTGTTGCGACGCGACGGGGTGGGGGTACAAGAAATTTCACGCGGACGAAGTCGCGGGCAGAAGCTAGTAAAATCATAATTTTATTAATAAAGCAAAGTGTGGACTAATTTTAAAGAGATTTAAGATTATATATAGGTATATTTAAAAATCATTGTTTGATTAGAAAGATGCCAACTCTATTAAAATCCTTAGGTACCTATATATGGAACATTAAAAGCAAGTAAATCAATAAAACATCTGGATTTTTAGCTTCTTACGACATTACAAACTAAGACGATTCTGAAACTATGTAAAGTGAAACAATGTTTTATCTGTGACAGACGTAGTTTTGCAAAAAGAGACATTAACCCAATTCACAGGCAGCGGGTCGTTAGTGTCACAGTCTGCGGCGAGGCGGTTATCTGGAGTGCCATCTCCGGGGTCACCGATCCGCACGTCGGGCACAGCCTTTATATTTTTAACTAACATTATTATAACACTACGAAATACCTTAATGAGGTCGGAAAGGGAGCCTAGGGATTGTCATCCTGCCCTCCTTTCGTTTAAGGCGGAAAGAGGGAGCCAAATTAATGATGTTTCCTTTAATATCCCCCATTTCTAAGAGCTTTAGCGAAATAAGAAAATAATAATGAGGAAAGAATCGAAACTGACAATAAGGCATTTATAGTCTTATTCTCCGCAGTCTGACGCAGCAAAATTCGTTACCGTTTCGAACATGATCATTAAAACGCAGTTAATAAAACCCAAACAGAACTGCTTTTAAATTGTGATTGATTTACAATCACGCGTCATTTATAATCCTAAATCTGTACAAGAAGCTTAATTTAGTTAAATCTGTCTAATCTCGTTTGGTAATAGAGGAAGGAGAGCAATAGCCGTGTGCATCTGGTGGAGTGGAAGCCCCTCCCGCAACGTAATCATTATGATTTATGGCGCACGAGTTCCAGCCTGCCGAATGACGCTAAATGACGAGTTCCGCTACACTATTCTTCGTGGCTTCCTGGATACTCTTCTTGGTTAAGAGCTTCCTGGACTTAGGTGCGCTCGCAATTTTTATTGCATAGTTACTGGTTGTACTTCGTATAACCGCATTGGCTCTGGCAATCCATCTTCCTTCGCCGACGACTCAGAAAATATAAATTGGCTGATAAAGAGCAAAATATAAATTGGAAGAATGCAATTTTCTGGCGACTGTTCGCGGTTTTGCAAACGACAAAACATGCCACGTTTTACTACCTCTTAAAAACTTTGCCGGACCCATAAAAGAAATAAGCGATCCTTTGTTTCAAAACTATGCGCGACAGTTTAAAAGAAAACTGTCAAGCTGATAGTGTGTCTATAAAAATGATAGCTCTAAATGTTGTTACCAAGTAGGATGAAAAATGAGTGCTTTGCCCCCGCAGCCTTGTCATTTATCAGTGTCGTCAGCTCGTCATATGTCCAGTAACGATTGAAGTTTCATAGCATCCGGCCACGTGCAGGGAATGTCCACTGCTATGCTTTGGTAGCCAGTAACATAATAACCATTCGAATGGATTTTATTACGGCCAACGTTTTGGGAGACTTCCGAATTTAAAGTTATTTTAATATTAGATAGATATGGAATCCCATACTTCTTGATTATATATTAACATCAACACTCGGAGAAAAGGGAGTTATTATAAGCTCACTACTGGCTAGTGTTGTACAAAAACAGGATAATTTGTTACGGCGGTGCCACCAGCTGCAATCTGTTAGAGTAACTCAAGCATGCCCAAAGTTGTCCTAATGATCGTGGTGAGAAAAACAAAAGTTTTAATGATCCTCATAATTCAACAACACTTTTTGAAGAACGGTGTCAAGAACGGTGTCAGAGCTTTTACAAAAATACAATGAAAGGGGAGCAATAGAAGTCCAGGTAGCATTAAGGCGGGATCTGCGGTCGACTTCATTATAAAAATCTCAACCACTATGGTCTGTAATTATGCAAAAGTCTTTTTCCGTGCCATTACGAATTACGGCTACAGTTTCATAACGCGTTGGCATTTAGTTTTTACGCAACCGTACTGAAGTGCCCCGAGGTTGAGCGGAACAACTGTTTCACTCCGGAGTTTTAAACGGTGTTAAACGCCATCGAGTCATGGTGGTTACGGAATAAATCTTTAGATTTATTAGTTGAGAAGTCGGTTAACGCAGTTCCGAATTGATATCGCATGCTCGCGAGTAAAATGGGTTTATTGAACTGTTTGTGGAAAATCTAACTTTCTAAGTATTAGAAAGTGCATGTCAATTAGAAAAATCCTTTGCTCTACTGTTCGAGATTGCCATTGCACTTGGTATTTATTGTTTAAGCTTCCAATAAGGTTAATGAGATCGCGGTACGGTGCCAACACCAAGTTTCCCCCGACACACTTGCTTAAGTTGTGCATAGCTTTAGCACACTGCTTCAAAGATCACAGGGGCCTACACAAGAGATCGCGATGTATTATTTATACTGATTAAAAATTCTAGTATTACGGGAATGTTTAGTTTCTATTCCGTGTTGTTTTCTAAGAAGGTGACTTAAATGAATCATAAAAATAACCGATATTGTCGAATCAGATTTCGAGGGAGGTTTGTGCATAAAATATGACGCGATATATTCCTCCCCCGGTTGAACTCTCGGGGGGTGACCAGAAGTAATAACATCACCCTTATTTATACACGGAGCGGCCTTGGGGTTGTTCCCAATTAACAGGGTATCCCGTAGAAGTTATTTTTAGATTCGTCACGCAACTGTGATGGTGAAAGTGTTTGCAGTCGCGTGGTTCTAGTCTAAGAATAGGAGGCCATTCTATTTTTTCTTGTTGGTATCACAAGAAGCGAATAGCTATAGCGTTGTTTTGGACTTAGATGGGCGGCAGACACTATCTGTAACCTAGTAACAAAATACAGACAGTCCTTTTAAACTTTAGTTTTCGTAGTTCAAGAAAATCCTAGCTGATGTCGATATTCTAAGATGTTCTTGCAGGAATGAACTAGATGCATGTATGCTTTTGCTTTACGAATGATGCAATGGCAGAAAGTCCTCTCTGCTCAGACAGATCCAATTACATGCGGTCAGCGATTTATGTTTTTAAGGGCCCCTTTTCCCGAAACTTTAGGCATTTTACGCGCTGAGTCGGCTTGCGCCCGCGTTGCACAGGAGCCGTCGCGGTATGAACTCCGGTGACCTATGGCGGCGGACGAGCACGCCACAGTACAAATAAATCAGTAGTAGGTACAAATATTACACTAGTTTACAAATTTTTATTTTTTTTCGTTCACAGGACAAAACCGTTGGATTTGTTTTGTGACTACCTTCTAATCAGTAAAAATAAATGTCAAATGTTTTTATCAAGTCTGTTTTTTTTATAACACTCACAAGAAGTTTTGGCTTAATCTGGTTACGTAGTGATCAATTAATTGTCTTAAACTCAAAAAGGAAACATTTAATGAAATTCTATTTTTACCGACTTCACAAAAAGGAGGAGGTACTATGTTCGGGTGATTTTATGTTTTTTTTTTTTTGTATGTTTGTTCATCGAATACTCCGCCAATTGTCGACGGATTTTCAAAATTCTTTTTTTGTTCGAAAGTAGATAGTTCTGAGGTGGTCCCATTGTCACCAAGTTAGGATCTGATGATGGGATCTTATAGAAATCGAGGGCAACCCTCAAATTTTATAGGCTGACTTATTGTTTTTCGCATATTTTATGAAGTATCTTGTGTATTTGTGTATGGTTGTCACCATCTCAGGTAGCTGGGCTGATGATGGAAGCTACAACTCCTTAACAGTAAGAAGTTACTCGAACAGGCAAGGACTGTTTTAGTAAATTGTTTTGATGTTTGATAGGGCATTTGCCACATTTGGTCTCATGATCATCAAGTCATGACCTGATGCTGCAGTCAGGATAGTCTGCAGAGTACCTAACTTCTCGACAAGTAACAGCAGATATATCGTGTTTAGGCTCATTGAAAAGGGCTCGATGTGTGGATAAACGTACTGTTACTGAGAAACACCGAAGACCTGATGCTGAAGCCAGGAGCATCAGAAAAAGTACAAACCTTGAAATTACAGCACCGTACTCGTATTTGGGCACATTTTAAACAGGACTAATTTTAAGTTCAATGCAATGTTGACATAAGTCTGGCCTGATGCTGCAGCCAGGATTATCAGCATCTAGTCTAAAAACTAATAAAAGGAGAACTCCTCAACAATTAACGTCCCTGCATCGAGAAAAGGAATATTTTATAAAAAGGCGATGGGCAAGTTGACATTATTCTATTGTAACTTAGATAAATTATAAATAGACCTACTAAAAAGCGAGAAATAAAAACTTTTTAACAAAAAAAAACCGACTTCGAAAAAAAACACTACAAACTGAAAAATAACTTTAATTTCGGAAGTCGGTGGCAAAAACTAAAATACTGATCCCTAAGACACCGACTTCCGAAATTAAAGTTATTTTTCAGTTTGTAGTGTTTTTTGTTGAAAATGTTTTTCAGACAGTGCAAATTAGATCATAACATTTTTTGTTGTATTTACAAGAAAAATATGTAGTAATAAAAACAGATCGGTTACAGAAGCTATACTTTCGGTAGCAAATTTTAATAAAAAGGGTTTTTCAAGTAGTAGATGAAAAGTACTAACAAATTCGGTAGCAAGAAATAAAAAATACGTGCAATTTAGATTGTCAATTTTGTGGCAAGACCTAACAAATCACGAAACTAGCTGTTATTTTTGCCTAACTAAATATGTAGCCTTTAAAAACCAGAACAAGTGGTGTTACATACAATATAATGATGACCCATGGGTCAAAGAGTGTGGTACTTAAGATAGAAACACGTTTGTATGATACAACTACATACAGAAAGCATGGCTAATAGAAATCTCTATTCCTAGACAGCTCGTTTCGCCGAAAACTTTGTTGATAGAAAACATTGTTCGTAGATATCTCGGTTCATAAGAAGCACTTTTGACAGAGATCTCTGTTCATAGATAGCATTTCTTGTCGGAAACTTTGTTCATAGAAACCACTGTTTCACCTTGGTTCACAGAAAGCACCTTTGGTTCACGGAAACCAATTAGATCATTATTTTTTAAGTAAGCTGTATTCCTATTCACTCGCTCTTGCATCCTATGTCGACGGAGCCCCGCTTGGCGGGGCTCCTATTTTTGTGTAAAGGGTTTAAAGTAACCAAACCGAACCTCGGGGTGCCCTTCGCTCGCTCTTGCATCCTATGTTGCGCTTTTTTAACCAAGGGAAACAGTGGTTTCTATGAACAAAGTTTACGGCAAGAAGTGCTATCTATGAACAGATATCTCTGTCAACAGTCCTTCCTATGAACCGTGATATCTACGGACAATGTTGTCTATCAACAAAGTTTTCGGCGAAACGTGCTGTCTAGGAATAGAGATTTCTATTAGCTGTGCTATCTGTATGTAGTCGTATCGTACAAGCGTGTTTCTATCTTAGGTTCCACACCGTGGGTCAAATCCTATGCTACATTCGAAAAGAATGCCTTACCCGATGTTGCCTAGTAGTTTCAGTCAATAAAACGAAGCAAAACCCACAGAATTGGAGACAGAACCTAAGACCCCATTTCGAGCCAGATGTATGATTTTGATTTCGAAGGATCTGAATTGAAGGATGGCAAAGTCAAAGTCAAGATTTCTGGTATAAAAAAAAGTTAGCAGATTACTGTTGGTCTAATTTAAGAGATACTGATACAAATCTGAATTAAAACAGAGTAAAATTTGCAATATGTAATACTTTCACTAAATGGTAATCTTAAAATTAACAAAAAAAAAAAGTAAAAATTTTGAAAACTAGACGATCTAAATTTTTTCCACTTCAGAATCTCACTAAGCATTTTATCCTCTATGCAAACACATGGTTTTCATCTCATGAACAAAAACGCTGTAAACTAGTGTTATTGGCGTTGGCGACAGACACATAAATTCATAAGATTTAACGTGGGAGATAAAAAATTAAATTAAAAATTTAAAAAACCCCCGACAAAAATAAAATTAAGGAATCCCTACAAAAAGCACGAAATAAAAAAATCACACACACACGTTAAACTTAGAACACCCCGTCGTTTTTGCGTCGGGGGTTAAAAATTAGATGGGAAGCATTGTATAGTGTTTCTTAAGTTCGTGGTTCTCTTTGTGCTCTTTTTGAAGGTTTCACTTCTACCACGTGTGAATTGCACACATGTTTTTTTTCATACACTTTCAAATTTCCACGCGAACGAAGTCGCGGGCAACAGCTAGTAAATAAATAAATATCGTTGGCTTTTGTCGTGGACACCAGGTAGTTGATATAATAAATATATACTTTTTTTGTAAATACATAGGTACTTCTTATGTACAAACATCCATGACTCAGAAACAAAATAATGTCCATGCTCATCACACAAACATTTGCCCCTACCGAGATTCGAACCCGGACCCTAAGATCGTAAGGCGGCCTCACTACCGCTGCGCCATTCGGATCGTCAGTTTATGTAAAAATATGTAAAGGTGAATGTTTCCATTAAAAATATTAAAGACTAGCTTCTGCCCGCGACTTCGTACGCGGATCTTGTTGCTTATTCCAGCGAGAACGGGGTCGTCAAAATCGAAGATCTGAAACGTCTGATGTCGAATTCTAAGAGCCCGGGGACGGGAAAACAGCGTGATGCGCGAGACGATTCGAGACGTTTCAGATCTTTCATTTTTGTAAGTCAACAGGAAATGCCCATCAGACTAAACAACTTTTGCTAAGGCGGGTTTTAGAGTCGCACTGACCGCACGCTGATGGTCAGCGCTGATGGGTCGATATGCTATGTAGTAAGGTAGCGTTTCTGAGTAATGCTGACCGCTCAGCGCTGACGGCTCATACGTTTCGCTGTCCGCGCCGACGATCAGCGTGCGGTCAGCGCGACTCTAAAACCAGCCTAAGACGTCATTCCTATATGTTATAGTGTCGCTGGGCTTTGAAGTTCCACAACAGGTGTTCCAGATCTTCAAATTTATTCTCAAAGCAGAAAATGCTCTTCACGTGGAATATTTTTTGCTATGCCATTTTTATATCTCTTATACTTTAGCTGATCTGTTGCGGTTCTGCATCAGGTGTTCCATTTTCCAAAATAAATTAGTGATAGTTTGTTGATTTACAGAAACACTCAAAAGATGCGTCTCATACTGTACTATAGCTTAGATCCCTCAAAAACTATTTGGCTTAGTAAACTCAAAATTTGAAAGTTATGTAGTTAATTTACTGGTAAGAGACGTCAGGTTAATAAGGAAATTTAGGAGACGTCGAATAACAGAAGTGTTATAATTTACTGTAACACTTCTGTGTAAACAACGTTCGTTGTTTTTCCCTCGGTCTCATTCAATATGTAAATACAGCGAGTCAGGACTGGTGACGCGGGAGCAAGCGACGTACAGTTGTCCGTGTGAGATGCAGCTCGTCCTGAGGTCGACACCCGTAGCCTTCAGTGTCTGCCCCTGTGACTTATTTATTGTCATTGCGAAGCACACGCTCACAGGAAACTGCACGCGCTTGAATTGAAAGGGGTAATTGTGGCCGGGTGTCACCATTGCCAGGATCACCCAGAAGACACGATGGAGCACACGGTGGAGGTCTGGCCCGCTTGGGCGGAGCACCGCCGTGTCCTTGTATAGGCGATCGGCAGCGGCGGCGACCTCTCGCGTCCGGCCCTGGTGCAAGCGATGGTCCGGGGCGAGAGGGAGTGGGAGGCATTCACCTCCTTCTGCGAAGCAGTCATGCTAGCGAAGGAGGTGGCGGGACGGATGAGGGAGAGAGCCTCCCGTCCCAGCCGCCGCAGGAGACGCTCCGGGCGTCGGGACGACTCCCGGCCACCGTAGGCGCGGGCCTGCGGGCCCGTGCCGAACGGCGCGTACGTGTTCTACGCGCGCCTCAAAGAGATGTCATACCCCATAGGGCCGAAGCCTGCCGGGTCAGCGGGATTGTCCGAAAGGGTTACCGCTGGCCCGGAACATAAAGGGCTAAGGAAGGAACACGGGTGGGTTTTAGTCAGTAAGAGTCTGACACTCCCTTCCGCTCCACCCAGAGCGGGAGGGGTCATTTGATGACTTCCCATCCGAAAAAAAAGGGGTAATTGTGGGGAATCGGTGGTATACGTGGTATAAACACTGTCTCGCCGACACCACAACCCGTTAGAATTTACGCCTCAATGATATTTCTCTGCAGCGAGACGACTTTGAGCCGGGTCCCATTGCACAGTTTCGGCGGAGTGAGATTCCGAAGAAGCATAATTGGGACACCGACCTTATGCGCCTCGCGCGGGAAGCGGTACACCTTAGTGGCTATTGATGTCCCCGTACACCAGGCGTATCAAATCTTCTAAGGTGGACACCACTCTCCCAAGTATCTCAGGTAGAACCACCTGGCCACCGTCTACTGGTAGCGTTCTTTACCCAATTTTAAGAGAACATCAGAAAATTCTTGGGCGTGTACATTCCCGCCAAGCTATGCTCTCATATTCATCGTTAAGCGCAACCTATGAATATGTGGCCATAAGAAAGAGCATTTCAACAAAGCATTCACCTCATCAGCCCTAGTTCCTCGCGTCACCACAGGCAGCGTTTGTCGGAAATCGCCGCTTAACAGAACTGTAACGCCACCCATCATTTGCTGGTTCCTGCGGATGTCCTGCAAAGTCCTGTTTACCGCCTCTACTGCTTTTCTGTTCGCCATAGTGCATTCATCCCACACGATTAAAGAGCAATCTTTAAGCACGCGCCCTTTGTCGCTGTTGCTGTTGCGTTTGGAGTGTCAACTCCACAAACAACAAATGTGCTTGGTAAGATATAACTTAGAACCAAAAGTTTGACTTGACTTTATGATAGTGTAGCTTATTGTACCACCAATCAATCTGTTTAGTAACATTGGTTTGAAACTCCCCATACAATTAGATAGGACATGTATATTTCTCAGATTTCATAACAGTATCGTTCCTAATGCACATAAAAAATGCAAAAACTAAAAAAAAAAGAATTTTATGATAAAAAAAAAATAACAATACGGGATTTGAACTCGCACCTTTTAGTGCGGTAAACGGTCGCCTGACCATACCGCTAAATTCCCTGTTGACATATTGTTGAAATAGCTGTTCCCTTGCTATTTATAATATTACTGCCCCGCTCCTTTATAAAAATAGCGTGATTGTTATGTTTCCAGGGTTAAATTTTTATTAACTAAATAAATAACATGTCATTTTGGGCATTCAATTATTTTGTGCATTCAATTACGAATCAAAACCTTTTAAAATCAATATTGCTTACCTCCCATAACATACGGCGTGATAATATGTAGCCTAAAGCCTTCCTTGGTTTACAAAGAACATTTTTGCTGAATTTCAATTCAATCTATCCAGTAGTTTTGGCGTGAAGCCTTACCATACACACAGACAAACAGACAAACAGACAAACAGACAAAAATTCTAAAAAGTCACTTTTTGTCATCAGTTACGTTTTTCTAACAAAAGCCACTTATTTTTTCTCGAAAATTCTCAATGTACAGTTTTTCTTTCGTTACTGTTTTATTATATGTATAGATTTAAAACTCTAGTCATACTGACTTCGCTAGTCTGTGTAGAGAACCACAAGTTTTCCTCACTTCAGATGCCCTTTTTTTCTTAATTTTGTTTTTTTTTATTTGCCATTTTAATTACTTCTAATACAACACGTTTTTACGCAGGTAAGTAGGCACTATTACGCGCGCGAAGACGATAATGTGGTTGCGAGAAAAATTGCATAGGTCCTCCCTCGATGACGTCCGGCAGGACACTGGTGGACACTGGCGCGGTGCGCGCGAGTCGTTTTTCACGCATTTATTTTATATGGAAAAAAATAAGTGCCATATTATAAATCTATCCAATAATATCCCTGTTAAACCTGATTAGTAAATGAAATGTAAAATTTTCATAAAAATTGCGTTCCCCCAAGTCTCATACAACTCAAAATCCTTTCAAAATCGACTTTACTTCTGATTTTTTTTTTGTCGAGCAAAATGTTAAATATTGTGTTTTTAACCAAAAAAGTCACTAGATTAAACATGTATCTGTACTATATATTTTTTTGCGAATTTAAATATGGTGATTTCTCTGAAAACAACTCGATCTAGAAACGTAAATTTCGGAAAAGGGGCCCTTAAGCACACCAAATACGAAATTCTTCGAAGCACACTCAGATTCTCGTGAAGCCACGGGCAGGTTTGGTAAGATATGGGATCATATCGGTAGTCCTTAAGTAAACTTCCAGATTTTATTTGCATTTCTTAAATCTGGGTGAAAAAAGTGGCCCCGTTTAGGAAAATTGTAGGCCTAGGCATCTACTTGAAAATCGAGGAGTCCATTCACTAGAACGGTGAAGTGTACGCCACGCGCAGGGTGACTCACCCCCGGTGGTCGACCCGTATTGAGGTCACCGCTGTGGCCTTCCTAGAGACGGCATTGTTCCTTTTATTTCAACTCTATTCGGTTTGACATTACGTTTGAGTACCGAAAGTTATTTAAATGATATTTGGAAAGTGAGCTTTATGTTTTGAATTATCGTAATAAGTAATCAGGAGCAGTGGTGGCCATAGATAAAATAATAAATGTACAACCCAGTAGACTTACGAGTTTTAGATCGTCGGTTTGAACCCAATAAGGCGCTTTAATTTCTGTAAATTATTTCATCACCACTAGACAGTTGCTCTATATAAAATACTGGTATTCAGCTGCATCTGGTTAGACTGGAAGCCGACCCCAACATAGTTGGGAAAAGGCTAGGCAGATGATGATCTCATCACCACTGCTCTCAAAACGATACAGGAAAATATCGTGAGGAAAAAATTGTGTGGTGGATTACGGCCCACTCCCTCTGAGAGGAGGCCTGTGTCCCAGCAGTGGGAACATTAAAGGCTGATTATGTATTCAGTAATCTTTGGTATGAATGGGCACGGTCAGTTATGACGATCTTTGGTTTGGAGAAGAAATAGTTCGAAATGTAATTCGGAACGTCTTCTTGTCTACTTGTGGTTTCAATGAACGCATCTAAAATGTTACGACAGATGCATACCAAACTCTTAAATTAATTTCTGATCAATTTGCAAGGTCTTCACGTCTGTCGATATCCCGGCATTTGATTTAATTTCCAGTCGGAAATACGTTTTAAGCAAAGTTCTAGGCTAGGTAGGTTACGTTAAAATTATTGCGTGTGGTAAACGATGTTTAATTTCTTTTTCTCTTCTAGTGGCTCCTAGTAGAGAACCTCCTTGGAAAGAAAACAGTGTTTACTGATCAATAGCTAATTTAATGTCCAGCGTGTCCTGTTGTCTGCACGTTACAGGCACTGATGGACGCTACTAAAGGTGCTAAACTCGTAGCCAAATACTGGACGGCACGCTAAGAAGAAGAATAGGTAATGATGAGTTAGTGGCAAACAAGTTATGCTCTACAACAAGGACCATTTAAATGTGGCTTCTTTCAATATACCTCTTATCACAAACATGTGGATCTACACCAGTAGCAACACGAATCCCCTCAGATATTGTAAGCTTAACACATGTATAGGTTCATTTAAGTATGCAATTGTTTACCAACATAATTTGTGCAAACTGTAAAAAAAACCGCAAGATTACTATTATATACACAATAGCAAGTTGAAGGACGGCTCACAATGTTTCTCTAATCATTATGCAGAGCTTGTAAAATGCAAAACACACACATTTGGCATACTAAGTGATTTGAGTTTGTTTGCATGTGTAGGCGTCACTGCCATTAGATAGCTATCTTTAATGTAGCTAAATAAAAATGAAACTCAAGTATGAAACTTGAATTTTATTTGTACATTGCAGTGGTTTCATGGAACTGTTTTTTTAATTCTGTGGTCATATGTGCTGCTGTGTGTAAGTCATTAACACTGCGTCTTCAGTTATTTTTTATCCCTGTGCCCTGCGGTTTTCCATTTGTTTCTTTTTGCGTTTTGCTAGGCTTCTAAGGGTTGTGGTGTGATGTTAAATAGCCTATAACATTCTTCAAGAATTGGGCTATCGGATGCAAAAAGATTTTTTCTAATCCAACTGATAGTTCCAGAGATTAGTGTGTTCAAACTAACAAACTCTTCAGCTTTATTATAACATCTTCAGCTTTATTATAACAAAAATACAGATGAGAGTAGGGTGGTTATAGCTTACTACATTAATATGACATTGCAGACTTGTAGTACTGAGTCAAGTAAGAACTGTTTTTTATTCTGTGGTCATTATGTTATCCGTGTGTGAATGCAGGCTCTTCAGGTTATTTTTATATGAGGGTGATAAAAGCGAGCTAGATTTTCTGTTTTATATGAAATTATAAATGAAACTTACTAACTCAGTCAGAGAAATAACTGTATATTGTAATTAATTTTTAAATGGTAAATAAATTAAAAAAAAAATTATTCAGTAGGGTATTTTCAAAACCTGTAAAAAACTGCTATGACATCCGTTTTTTCTGTGACTGTGTGTTTTAGTAGTTAACTGAGTGTTTTAGTGAGTCATGCAGTTCTTTTATAGATATTAAATTTTAATTATTTGATCGAGGCAGCTGTTCTTAGATAATTAACTTCAAAGTTCCAATAACAAGAACATGTGTTTCAAATTGGGTCATCTAATTTACTAGACCTTAACATTTATAAACAAGTAAAAATAAAAGTGTTGAGCCCATTTACATGTTTAACTTTATTTAAGAAGTACAATAATTATTATGTTAATTGGAATTAATATTCTACCTCTACCTATTGGAATATTAATAGAATTACAGAATGTTAAGTTAATAATTCAGTAAAAAAGGCGTGTTTAGCAGTGAAGCTTACTTATGTATTTACTGAGAATTGAAAGTTTCTCGTCTGTAAAGTGAGTTCACTGAAATTATGAAAAAAATTAGTGTTGTTTACATAAATACCGACTGAAAATGTAGAAATACATAGTTATTTTCAAGGTAAGAAATATTCGAAGACGGTTAACAGTTAGCAGCCACTTGCCCTTCATCTATGAAACGAAGAATGCACTTGTTAAAAAATCGATAGGATAAAAATGAAAGGACTACAGACCCCTGTAACAATAAATAATGACATTTAGCACACGCACAGTATTATCCGTTCACCGATCCCCGACGGCTTAAACCAGGGGTGGGTCTAATGATAAATGCCCGCATCGTAAGAATTTATTAGAACACCACTTGTCATGCTCGAACTTCGTGACTTAAAACCTTCATTTATTAATTAAACCTATAGTTTCCAATGCTAAATTTCTCATAAATACCTCATAAACACCAGAGAATGCAGATCAAGGCAGCAAATTAACTGTCGATGGGACAAATCCTTGCACAACCACTAAACTGAAATTATACGAAAATAAAACACACCAACACAAGACGTTCACTACTTTTGTTAAAGCAAATTAACACAATAAACTATTACACAAACTAATTGTGTCATAAAACGTCCAACAAACATATATAAAATGTGAAAAATGTTGCATTTCCTATTTTATGTGCACCGGCAAACGATCAACACAACCACCGCTACAAAAATCTTTATAAAACTGAAAAATATAAACGATGGAAGGTGGCGCTGCGATCAACGATTAGCGCAAGCGCTGTCAAAATGTATAATGAAGTGACCCCTCTACACGAAACAAAACTGAAAGGTGAAATGTAAAAATCACAGAATTATTTAAATAGCTCATTAATAATACGAATAAACTATAAATTTTATTTAAGAGAGTCTAAAATAATGTTTTTCAAGTATTGCTTAACCATTATTGCGCGATTTAATTCAATCTCTACTCATACTGAATCTGTGTCTGCTGGCACTAACTGCTGTCAAAGTATTTTGTAGTGTCACAGTGACAGTGACACTGTCAAAATTCCACTATAATAAATTTAAGATAATTATTTACCTTGTACTCCTTGTAGTGCTTTGTACTTTTTCGTTTTCTTTTTTATTCGTTTACAAGATTGTTATTATATAAAAATGCTTGACTCTGTAAAACGTGTAATATTAGTACTTTCTGGAAAAGGAGGTGTCGGAAAATCCACAGTTAGCACCCAGTTGGCGCTAACTTTGAAAGAAAGAGGTTATAAGGTATTCAGCTGTTTTATTTAATTTTTTCATTTGTTTTTAAACTTAGTTAAAGTACCACTGTAAACTCCTATCGTATCTATTGTATTTATTCTTTTCACCATATTACTTATATTGCTTCCAGGTTGGATTATTGGACATAGACTTATGTGGACCCAGTGTTCCTTATTTGCTCAACTTGGAGAATCAGAGTGTTCACCAAGGCCCTGAAGGCTGGATCCCAGTGTACCTAGACAATGAGCAGAGGCTGGGCGTCATGTCAATAGGCTTCCTACTTGGGTCACGCAATGATGCAGTAGTGTGGAGAGGGCCAAAGAAAACATCAATGATCAAGCAGTTTCTAGAAGATGTTTGCTGGCAAGAACTTGATTTCCTTGTAATTGATACTCCTCCAGGTAACTTGTCATAATCTCTTACCTTGACTCTGATTTTTAATTTACTCCACAATTTACTATAGTCGGACTTTTAATTAGCTGCATTAAAATGACAGCATAAGTGTTACTTAAATGACTGAAATTGGTGTCTTTTTGTATTTTCGCAGCCATCAATCAAATCTTGTTTTCCTAGTACAGAATAGTCTAACAAACAAAACTTATTTGACATGCATATCTTTAAACTCGGTCTGAAATGAGTTATTAAGAAGTGTCATTTTACTGCAGCTAATTAAAAGTCGGACTATAGACCAAAATTACAGCTGCAATCAACCTTTTGACATGTTGACAGTGTTTATTACTATGCAGCTGTCATTTTAGTCTATCAAATTAAAAATCAGAGTGTAATTAACTTCTCTTTATACCAAATATAAAACAACCCACCAAATAGCAAACTTTATAACTAGAATTTTTTCTCTTTTTTTTGCCATTTTTACAAATGTGACATTAAAACATATAATTTCTCATTTTTCAGGAACCTCTGATGAGCACATCACAGTGATGGAGAACCTCCGTCAAGTCCCACAATGTGGTGCAATAATAGTGACCACACCGCAAGAAGTAGCCATAGAGGATGTCCGCAAAGAGATCACCTTCTGCAGAAAAACTGGCATTCCTATACTGGGCATTATTGAAAATATGAGCGGGTATGAATGAACAATGAAATAATAAGGCTTTGGTATGGGCAACTAACTTCATATCAATTCTATCTGACAGATTCCTTGACAGTTCAAAGCTGCCTGTAAATGGTTTAATAAATTGAAATAAATGCTTTGAGTTTAAGTTTATAAATCATAAATCTTTATTTATCTCAACATCATAATTTATAGGCACTGGTTCTAAATGCTCTATCTTAAATAGAAAAAGGTGTCAGAGGTCCTGCCAATTCCTGTACTTAAAAACATCTATAGTCACAATCTCATCTCAGTGACAATCAATGTCAAAAATGTAGGGAAGTTAGAGCTATTTTTGGCAGATTGAGACAGAATGGACTGTGAAGTGTGAACATTCTTAAAATTAAGAGAATTGGCCTCTTATTATTTGTGTAAACAAGAAAAAAACTTGTGCAGCTTTTGAACAAAATTTTCTTACCTGACAATTCCAAGTTTTACGGTTAATAAATGATAACACAACATTTTTATCAATATTTTGTGGCTCGATTATATTGTTTGTCTATGTGGGCGGATTTTATCTAGCAACAGTGACATTGCCATTTAGCTACATCCTGTGGCTGTTCGTTATCACTAGTATGATGGCCACAACTGGAGGTCAAGTGGTGGGTTCAGAATTTATGTATTTAGGTACTCTTTTGAGTAGCTACTGATAAACCGTCATTAATCACATTGACATGGGCAAGTCTCCACACAATGGTTACCTGAAGATGGACGGCGCCCCTAGGACCGCCCAGAAATGGGTGGCGAGACGACCAAGACGCGTACCGCGAGGGCTGGTTTGAGGTGCAGTAGGTCCCTCCAGGAAGAGTTCCTGGAGGGACTTAGTCAAAGTCAAAGTCAAATCATTTATTTCAAATAGGCACATTAAAGGCACTTTTGAACGTCAAAAAAAAACTAAATTGAAATGATTCTAGTCGCCCATTCCAAAAGGTAGTTTTCGTATGGAGAAGAATGGGCAAGAAACTCCACCGTTACTCTTTTAAAAATGTTTTACAAGGCCTTGTATACATAATGAAAATTTTATGTGAACACGATGCACCCATAATAAAATTAGTCTACCACAAAAGGTAAAAAGAATTAAAAATTAAGCAATGACAGGTAAATCAAATAAGTGATAGATACATGGTGCTCACATATTTACAAGTTAGGGAGGCCTTTGCCCATCAGTGGGTCAGTATAGGATAATAATAATTTTAAAAAAATCACATTAACACCATGTAGATTACAAATGTCTGGCAACAAGATTTTCTACACTATCATGTTTAATGTGGTAAACATTGCTTAACATAACTTAAAAAAAAGGGAGTTTTTAGTGGAATACCTCTCATAAAATTATTTAATTTCACCAGATAATGTGATGGGCTAAGAAAGCAGTTGGAGAAGTGGAGAGATTTTTTTTCCTAATGTTGATGTACTTGCTAAAGTTCCATATTTCTTTTCCAGATATGAGTGCCCAAACTGTAGTGAATGCACCAACATCTTCTCAAGTGGTGGAGGCAAGTCACTAGCAGATATTGCCAAAATACCCTTCATGGGGAGTGTGCCAATCGACCCTAGAGTTGGCAAACTGGCAGGTCAGGGTTTATCAGCTGTCAAGGAATTGCCAGGCTCAACAACTAGTAAAGTCTTCAGTGAATTGGTTGATCAGCTGGCTGAAGCTCCAAATGGGCTGTAATTGTGAGGTTGTATGAAAAAGTATGGTATGTAATGTAATCATAGTGAAATTGGCATTTTTTTTTCTATAACAAGTAGGTATAGCATTTTTGTCTCACGAAGCGACGTGCGCTTTACTTGTAAATGTGTGCGTAAAGACGAGTACTTCGCCATTGTCTCGGACGGTACCAAGAGTACCTGCGCTTACACACACATTCACAGCGTCTTTGTACACTTGGTAACCGCAAGGAAAGCCGCGTTCGTCAGATAAAAATACATACTAAGTAACTTTATAAATGCGAAAGTGTCTGTCTGTTACCTCTTCACGCTTAAACCGCTGAACCGATTTAGATGCAATTTGGTATAGATAGGTAGTTTGAGTCCCGGGAAAGGACAAAGGATAGTTTTTACCCCGATATTCCTGCGGGATTGACACTTATGCGGGATATTTGCATTGTCAGACCTATTTGCCATGAGTCATGGCAGTCTAATCTGTCTAAAGTTAAATTAAAACCAAATTGTGTTGTGATACATGTGGTATGATAATGATACTTATTTTCTGCACCTTTTTGTTGTTTTCTCTTTTTTTATCATTGATATTAAAGAAAGTCTGATGATGTACTATAAAATATAATGTTACTTAGGCAGATATTGAAACAGGCAGGCTGGTTATAGTAAAACCGGATAGTACCAAGGCAGACGACACATCAGCCATTTAATCCCATTCACACATAAAGTACTAAAAGGATCTTTGGCGCCCAAATAACATTGACAGGTTGTTAAATATTATTTTATGAAATTTTCACAGAAATCGTATTGAAAAAACAAGATGGCGGCGTTAGTTCTAATTTTGTCCACGCGCCCGAATAGATCCTTGTAGCACAGTCACGATAAATATATCAATACGGGCAGCTCGGCAAAAATATCTGACTTCATGATTCATCCATTAATATCTGTCGTCAAGATGACGGCACAATCGACAATTTGTGGCATACACCGCATACACAAGTGACAGCACATGATATCGAAGGAACACCAAAATCTAACTCTGGCGAGACAAGCGACGCCGACGATGCTGCATCGGCTTCAAAAGTACCTATGTTATTATGTTGAATTCAGAAGAATGTGATACTTACGTAATTGTGATTAAAAATATCTGACCTCACTTAGGCAGCATAAAAAAACCTGACAGATATACTGTCAGGTATTCCACAAATGATTATATTTGTCGTTATTGTGACTACAGATACTAATGAATGAATCATGAAATTAATGATATTATTGCCGAGGTGCTCATAGTAATATATTTATGCTCGTGTCCTACATCCTGACTGCCTATAGCTCTATCTGCCTCTTTATTGCTCACTGTGTGCAATTTAGTTTTAAGCAAAAATGTAAAATATCATTCCGTTTATGAATTATGGTGTAAATAAAAATGCGTTCTGTTATTTTGAGTCTATTTATTTTATATCTATCATAATATACATAAAACACGTTCTAAAAATGCATTGATTTCTGGATTTTATGTAAGTATCCTTGTTGTATAAAAACTATGTCCGTAAGGATTGAGGAGCCACATCAGATTTTTTAAATCTGATCTCACCATTATTTAGCAGCAATGTAGCTTATTTTGCAGCACGAATTCTAGATTTAGCAGCAAAATATATCACTAGTTATTTTAATGCAAAAGTGGCTCCTCAATCTAAATGTTTGAATTGAGGAGCCACCTGGAACTCGATAAGTAATAGATGAATATTTATGAAAATTTTGCATCATTTAGCAGCAATTTTGCATAGTACCGTCTAAAAATTTAGGATCTGTAGCGCTAAAGTAAAAGAAAATACAATACTTTTAATATGGCTCCTCAATCTAAACTCAAGAGGTGAATTTCTATTGGATGTGAGCGATCAATTAATATATTCGACATATTGATCATTTAGCAGGTGTTGTGTTTGTTTTTGCAGTATAGGAGTAAAATAGTAAAACAGAGTAAATTTTGTATATGAACGCATTTTCTTTGGCTCCTCAATCCTGACGTTCTAATTATATATGTTTGACTGTAGCCACCTGAGATCTCAACGGAATCTAAAGTCAAAGATACTAACATTTAGCAGAAATGTCTGCTAAATATATCTGCACAGTTCAGCAATGTATATATTTTGGATTCTGAAAAAACAATACTTAACTATTTTCTTGTAAATTCAGTGTGTAGGGTGACCACATTTTGGGGGTAGGTACCTATAATAGTTATTTGTGCAACAAGAGAGCAAAGTCGTTTTTTGCTCCGAGTTCAAGATTGAATCACGAGCGTAGCGAGTGATTCTAAAGTTGAATCTTGAGTGTGGCGAGGGATTCAAAGGCACGAGATGCAAAAAACTTTGCTCTCGTAACACTTTCAGTCTATCAAAAAGTACTCTGTGTGTAACACACATAACTTTTCACTTCAGCACCGAGAACACTTTCCCTGCGTTCCGAGATAGGGAAATAATCGATGTGAGCGTGCTTAAACCCGTACCGAATTAGCGTGAGCGCGATAACGACCAAAGAGTAAAGTAACTATATAGGAAAACGACGTCCCGTGAATCGTCATATATGACGTCATGACATGCGCCATCTTGCGATAACGCCGACCATGCCCTAGAATAATATCACCGTGAGCGCTGTCAAAAATGACAGTGTGTGTGTGAGGATGTGTCAGTGTGTGTTTTGTTTTGATTTGCATCTTATCATAAAATTAAACTAACGTGGCATTTTCGAAATTGTACTTCTGGCTGATAGTCGCCACCTAACCAAAGAAGAAGAAATGTGGTGTTTATACAAAGACATACTGTAATAATATCGTTTTTACATTGAGTAAGCACTGTGAGCGCGTTCACGATCGTTCCGAATTGTTGACAGCTCTCAGCTGTCATAATCGTAATATCTAAATCGGAACGCATGTGAGATAATGTGAGCGATTATAGCTAATTCGGAAAGCGCCCTTTGTAAGGCGTGTTCGGAAATAGCACCCATGATATTTTATTATTCAAAATATATTACGTAACATTATTGAAACTAGAAATAAATATTTACAGGTTAAATATCAGTTTTATTTGCAGTAAATACTTATTCCTAAGCAGTAAATAAAAATTCAATAAATTACATTAAAAGAAATAATTATCTTTTTGCAAAATTTCTTTAATTGGTACGAAATTCCGAACGTGTTTGTCTTTGAGGTCGAATTCAAAATCGGAACTACGAAAGGGCTGGTCTTTGCTGTCTCTCTCACTTTCTAATGGCGGGAAAGAGATAGAGTGTGAATGTTTCGAATTGTATGATTAACCCAAGGCTGAATAAGATATTCGCGGCTAAAAAAAGGATTTGATAACCTGTTTTCAATGTAAGTACATTTGTGCCGACTATTGTTATTTTTTTTACATTTATTTAAGTATTTAATATGTAGTATGTTTGGGTTCGAAGTTTACAAATTAAAATACATAAGTACTACGGTCGATTCTTAAAATAGACCAAATTGAAGCACTTTAATGTTCTAAAATATTTGTTAATAATAATACCAGAATTTGTAATGTTTCCGAATAAATCATATAAATAAGTAGGTGCTATAGAATTTATTCCTGCAACTATCGAAACTGGCATAGGCCACTACAAATGTCACTATCTTACACCGAAAGATGAAACGTTCTGTTACGATGATTACGATTCTAAAATTCGTATAAGTACTAATCAGCCAATATTCATTCATTCTATAACTTATAGCGAAATTGATTGCTAAATAACCAATAGGTACGATAGATATAATATGTTATGGAAATATAAATTTATTAAATTACTTATCCTGGTTTCATTAATACGAGTATAATATGGTCACCCTACACACTGAATTTACAAGAAAATAGTTAAGTATTGTTTTTTCAGAATCCAAAATATATACATTGCTGAACTGTGCAGATATATTTAGCAGACATTTCTGCTAAATGTTAGTATCTCTGGCTTTAGATTCCGTTGAGATCTCAGGTGGCTACAGTCAAACATATATAATTAGAACGTCAGGATTGAGGAGCCAAAGAAAATGCGTTCATATACAAAATTTACTCTGTTTTACTATTTTACTCCTATACTGCAAAAACAAACACAACACCTGCTGAATGATCAATATGTCGAATATATTAATTGATCGCTCACATCCAATAGAAATTCACCTCTTGAGTTTAGATTGAGGAGCCATATTAAAAGTATTGTATTTTCTTTTATTTTAGCGCTACCGATCCTAAATTTTTAGACGGTAATATGCAAAATTGCTGCTAAATGATGCAAAATTTTCATAAATATTCATCTATTACTTATCGAGTTCCAGGTGGCTCCTCAATTCAAACATTTAGATTGAGGAGCCACTTTTGCATTAAAATAACTAGTGATATATTTTGCTGCTAAATCTAGAATTCGTGCTGCAAAATAAGCTACATTGCTGCTAAATAATGGTGAGATCAGATTTAAAAAATCTGATGTGGCTCCTCAATCCTTACGGACATTAAAAACTAGTTCTTTGTACTACAGTACCTATAGTAAAATGTTAAAATCTTTTAGTTTGAGACACCCTGTGAGATATACATATACCTACATATAATTCAGATAATAATATAAATTAATTCTAATTTATATGATATTACTTCTACAGACTAAACATGTCGATCAATCGAAACATATTTTTAGATAATTCAGATTTTTTATTTATGCCCATTCAAAAATCCTTATGAAATCAAAACATATTAATCCTTGGTTTTTAAAACACAATTTTGGTTAAATCTATACATATAAAATTCAAAGTCCTGACTGACTTGACTGATAATTATATCAACGCACAGCCTAAGCCGCTGGTCCTATAGACATAAAATTTGGAGGGTGTGTTCTTTGTGAAGAGTAGGTATCCACTAAGAAAGGGTTTTTCGAAATTTCACCCCTTTTTTTTTTTTTGCGGATGGGAAATCATCAAATGACCCCTCCCGCTCTGGGTGGAGCGGAAGGGAGTGTCAGTCTCTTACTGACTAAAACCCACCCGTGTTCCTTCCTTAGCCCTTTATGTTCCGGGCCAGCGGTAACCCTTTCGGACAATCCCGCTGACCCGGCAGGCTTCGGCCCTATGGGGCCCCTCCTCGATGCTGACATCTCTTTGAGGCGCGCGTGGAACACGTACGCGCCGTCCGGCACGGGCCTGGTCCTGATCGGACGGTGAGCTACCCATTACTCTCCGCCCGCAGGCCCGCGCCTACGGTGGCCGGGAGTCGTCGCGCGGCTCCCGACGCCCGGAGCGTCTCCCGCGGCGGCTGGGACGGGAGGCTCTCTCCCTGAGCCGTCCCGCCACCTCCTTCGCTAGTGTTAGCGATGATGGACGGCTCAGTGCTGTTTTTTAAAAAAGATATCAATGTAAGGAGGTACTTGTTGTTTATTTTAGATTAAGAATCCTTATTCAATTTACTGTTTGTTTCTGTGTATGAATGTTATTGTGTTTCTCTACATATTATTCTAATAAAAAGGCGGGGTGGTTGCGAACGTCGCGAGACAGATAGCCAATAGTATTAAGTGTGCGAGGGAGCAGGATCGTGGCGATCCCGCTCGCCCCCGCCGCCGAGGCGCCGACCAGTCGCCCGCGAGACACGACGTCGATCTGACGCCGTGGGTACGGAATCGCCAGCGCGCCGGGACGTCTGCGCAGCTGCCCCGTGTAGCATCATAATTTCGTAGTTTCCTTTTAACAACCCAACAGTGCAACGATCCGCTACAAAAGTGGTCATTCGAGCCGGATCAGTAGTGTTCAGTGTAAGGAAGCACAAAACCTGTGTAGCAGGATGCCGTTATTTCAAACGCCGCGTACTGGGAGAACGCGTGCACAATCGAGAGAAATGATGGCTACCGAAACGAAAATGAAGCTAGAATCGGGTTCAGACGTCCAGTACAACAGGAAAAGCGCTGGAAAGATTCTGTCCGACATCGTTGCGGCTCAAGATGGCGGCGTGCACAGCCGCGAACAAGTCGCCACGTGTACGAGCCACGCGTCTTCCTCATCGGCCACGCGGCAAAAGCAGCTCGAATATAAAGCAGCTCAAGCCAGAGCCATCATCGAATTGGAAGAAGCCCAAGCCGAAATGACGATGACTAAAGCTCAAGCCGAAATGACGATGACTAAAGCTCGCATAGAAAAGGAGTTATTAGAGAAAAAATTAGCCGCTGATTTGGCACACCTAGAAGATTCCAGATGTTCAAAGCAATCTTCGTCAATATCATGCAAAAGTAAAGTAGAAAAATGGCTGGAACAATCCGTTACCGCACCCGGGTCGTCGCTTGAACGGAACGTGGTCGGCGATGTTTGTGAAAACAGCGCCAGCCGCACACGGCAACCCACAGATCAGTCGGCCGGTACCCAACCTGCAATTGAGGCGCTCACTAACGCTATAAAGGATGCCATCAGTGCTTCAACCTCAAAATCAACAAACCATGAACTCTTGTCAAGGTTAGCTATCTGCAAAGACCTGCCCATATACTCCGGAGATCCGATGGAGTGGCTACATTTTAAAGGAGCCTTCTACGAGTCCACGCGCCTCTGCAACTACAGGGATTCCGAGAATTTATGGCGCCTACGGAAGTGCCTCCGCGGCGACGCCAAGGAGTCAGCGTCATCTTTACTGATGAGCGCCACATCACCTCAAGAGATACTTGAGACATTAGAACTTCGTTTTGGTCGACCTGAAATCATAATGAGGACAGTTACGGAACAGTTAAGAAAATTACATCCTCTACCACAAGCATATCATACGGAGGTCGTAAACTTCGCCATCAAAGTAAAGAATTATGTTACAGCTACTCGCACTGTGCAACAAACTGATTATCTACGAAGTCCCGAACTAGTAACCATTGTTGTCTCCAAATTGCCCACCGAACTGATTAATAAATGGGCCGATTACCTATACCAGTATGATAATCAAGACGACACACCAAAATTAGAATTATTATCCAAGTTTCTTCTTCAGGAAGCCAAGAAAGTTGCAATAACAGGAGTGAGCTACGTGCACAGTCAAATCGATTCGAAACCGAGATCTAATACCGAGAAATATAAAAATCACAAGCAATCAGTGTTAGTGTGTGCGGAGGTCAACAACCCCTCTACATCTGATAAATGTAAATACTGTAAAAAACCTATTCACAAACTAACAGAGTGCAACAGATTCAAACACGCTATGCGCAAAGACCGATGGCGCTATGTTCGCATAAACAAACTGTGCTTCAAGTGTCTCGGAGATCGACATGAAAATCAGTCGGAGTGCACCGCCGAGAACTGCGACGTCGACGCATGTGGTGGGCCGCATCATCGTTTGCTTCACTGGGTGAAACCGCAGGCAGCGCGCCAGGCCGCAACCGAGCCGCTCAGCAAGTCTCAGCAGCCCGACGCGGACGCGGCGCCGCGCGCCTGCACTAGCAGCGACGAACTCGTAGCCCACACGACCGAAACGCGATGTTCCGAAGTGTCCGTCCTAAATAATAACCCTGAAAAGTGTAAAGTGCTTAACGTGTCAAAAATAGTGCTTAAAATAGTGCCGGTTACCATACATGGACCCAAACAAAGTGTTCACACGCACGCGCTGTTAGACGACGGCGCGACGGTGAGCCTTATCGCAGCTGATATCGCGGATAAGGCTGGGTTACACGGTGAGTGCGTCACGATGCGTGCTACGAGTGCATGGGACTCCAGCGAGTTGGTATGTAAAACTGAAATGTTAAATTTGAACATTAGTAACAGTGACGGTAATAAGTTTAAATTACGTGCTCGCAAATTAAAAGAATTGAACTTACCTGTACAATCGACTTCTTGTATGGACTTTAGTGAATACGAAAACTTGTATAACTTTAAGTTCAATCCCTGCAATTGTGATATCATAAAACCTACATTGTTAATAGGTCAAGATAACTATGATTTGATTGCGCCAATTGTTTGTAAAAAGTTTGAACCTCATGGGCCGTTTATTACACATACGTTGCTCGGGTGGTGTGTGCACGGAGCCTTATTTTATCAAAATGGTAAACAACGTGCGCGCGCACGCTCCTCAAGCGGCGCGAGCGACTCGCATTTACTTACCATCCCCGCGTGCACAACTTACCCACAGCGTCAGCCGCCCACATTCAAACCGCTAGATACCTACAACAGAGATCTTACTACCTTCAAACAAAATAACGATAATATAGATTTACACGAACTAATACGTCGTTCTTTCTCGCTTGACTCTATCGGGATTTGTAATAATCCGCGTCAAAATATCGAAGAAACAAGAGCTTTAAACATACTTAACGAATCAGCTGAGTTAATCGGGGGTCAATGGACAGTGGGTCTTCCCTGGAAATCAGATGTTTGCGTTATGCCCGATTCGTATTCCGTCGCCTTGAAAAGACTAAAATCAGTCGAACGGAAGATGTTATCCGACTCGGAATATGAATCGCGATATCGAGAACGGATCGCACATTTGTTTGAAAATAATTACGCTAGAAGACTTAGCGAGTCTGAGTGTAGAGCCACGCTCACTAATCGTACGTGGTACTTGCCTCACTTTGGGGTCAGTAATCCAAATAAAAAGAAGTTGAGGTTAGTATTTGACGCCGCTGCTAAATCTAATAATTTTTCACTTAACGATTTTTTACTGCAGGGACCTGATTTATTGAATTCCTTGTACGGCATAATGTTTAGATTTCGAGAAAATTACATAGGTGTAATTGGCGATATAAAAGATATGTTTTTAAGAATTAAAATTAAAAATGATGATCAAAACGCATTAAGATTTTTATGGAGAGAAAAAGGGAGCGATGAGGTCAATAAATACGTCATGACGTCACTCATATTCGGTGCTAATTGTTCTCCCTTTATAGCACAATTCATAAACCAAGACAAGAATGCTTCTCTTTTTCAAGAGCAAATGCCTGACGCTGTTAACGCGATTAAACTTAACCAGTATATGGATGATTATATAGATAGTTTTACCGATTTTAACATAGCTAGAAAAACAATAAAAGACGTTTCCTATATTCACAAACAAGGTGGATTCGAAATGCGTAATTGGTTAAGTAACGTACCGACCGTATTAAGTGAAGTCCCCAAAGAAACCCTTAATGACAAGGCAATAAGGTTCAATATGGATAACCAACCGGAACGAGCACTTGGGCTGTTATGGTTTCCAAGTACCGATATGTTGGCCTTTGATTTGTCCTTTAAACGGATACCGCAAGAGGTATTACTTCTGAAACGGATACCGACAAAACGCGAACTATTATGTATAGTTATGTCCATTTATGACATTCACGGTTACCTAAGTCCATTCACAATTAAAGGGAAAATTTTAATGCGTAAAGTTTGGGAACAGAATCTTAACTGGGATGATAAATTAAGCGATAATTTATATGATTTATTTAGAGAGTGGATTAGTCAAGCTCAGGAAATTAATAATATTCGAATTCCGCGATGGTATTTTTCGACTGACCTAACAAACGATAGTTTAGCGAGTTTGGAAATTCATATGTTTTGCGATGCATCACCGAGTGCGTACGCCGCGGTCGCTTACTGGCGGCGCGAAAGCATCAATGGACGCGTTACCGTATCGTTCATCGCGAGCAAATGCAAAGTTACTCCCCTGAAACCAGTATCCGTGCCGCGATTGGAGTTACAGGGAGCCGTGTTAGCGTGTAAATTAGCTAATAGCATAAAAAAAGAACATCGTTTGCAACCGAATTCAGTACACTATTGGACGGATTCGACTACAGTTTTATATTGGATTAAGAATCAATGTCGAACCTATAAAGTTTTCATTGCAAATAGACTCGGGGAAATTGATGAGTTAAGCAAGGTTGACGAGTGGCACTATGTGCCTACGGACTTAAACGTAGCCGACTTAGGAACGAAGAATACGGATTACGTGCTTAGTAGTGATTCCACGTGGTTTTCCGGACCGTCGTTTTTGTACCAACCGCCTTCTTGCTGGCCTCAGCAACCGGAAATAAAAATAATTACTAGTGATGATAAAATATTAGAAAGAATAAACATTATGTGTGATAATAATAATAAAATAATTTGTGACTTACCTGTACCGGATCCAAGTAGATTTTCCCGTTGGCTGCGATTATTACGTGCTACGGCTACAGTTTTATTATTTATTGAAAAATGTAAGAAAAGGTCAATTACCTGTATTACCGTAGATTTAATGCATAAAGCAGAGATGTTGTTACTTTCTCATTCACAGTTACAGTCATTTCGTACCGAAATTAATTTGTTAAAATCAAATAAAGAAATACCGCGTGAAAGTCGTTTACGAACACTTACCCCGATCATCGACAAAAATAATCTTTTACGTGTTGGCGGACGAATCGGAAACGTGAAAGATGTAGATCAGATGACTAAATTTCCTATTATTTTAGATGGTAAAAACCATATAGCGCGGCTCATAGTGTTGCATTATCACGTGCATGCTGCACACTCGTGTAACGAGATGATAATTAACGAATTACGACAAAGGTACTGGATCGTAAATTTAAGGCCTACTGTTAAAACTGTTGCCAAAAATTGTTTGATTTGTCGCTTTAGAAAAGCTTCACCTAACCCTCCACGCCTTGGTGACTTACCTGAGTGCAGGCTTACCCATCATCAGAGGCCATTCACAATGTGTGGTGTAGACTTGTTTGGCCCCCTGGAAGTAGTAGTTGGTCGACAAAGGGTACGCAGGTACGGTGTACTGTTTACTTGCCTTACAGTACGTGCTGTGCACTTAGAATTAGTTTCGTCCCTCACAACCGACTCTATGATAATGGCTTTGCGCCGGATGGCCGCGCGCAGAGGTTGGCCACACACAGTGTTCTCTGATAATGGCACCAACTTACGAGGCGCTGATGTCGAATTGAAGAAGGCATATCAGGAGGTGATTGACCATCAGCCACAACTGGTGACAGAAGCCTTAAATAAAGGAGTCCACTGGGAATTTATTCCCCCTGCTAGCCCCCATATGGGAGGTGCATGGGAACGCCTCATTCGCAGTGTAAAAACTGCCTTAAAAGTTGTTTTGAAAGAACGCGCTCCTAGGGAAGAAGCGCTCTCCACCTTCTTATGCGAAGTGGAGAACATGGTAAACAGTCGACCATTATCTCACGTGTCCGTTGACCCTCATGACTCGGAGTCATTGACGCCCAACCACTTCCTTATAGGTTCGTCGTCAAATCTACCGCAACCTGGCAGGTTTGACGACAAAGATCTTCTTTTGCGTAAACAGTGGCGTATAGCTCAGCGGTTGGCCGATTTATTCTGGTCTAGATGGATGAAAGAGGTCCTACCTACCTTAGCTCCGCGTAAAAAGTGGAATCGCGAAGGCGCGCAATTGAAGGTAGGAGATCTTGTTGTAGTGGTAGACCCCGCTTCGCCGCGGAACGTATGGCCGAAGGGCATCGTTCAGAAAATATACCCTGGGCCTGACGGACGGGTTCGAGTCTTAGACATAAGGACAAAAACTGGTATCATGAAGCGTCCAGCATCGCGTATAGCTTTACTTCAGAGTGGTGATGAGTGTCGTAATGACGACACTGAGGGGCAGGATGTTAGCGATGATGGACGGCTCAGTGCTGTTTTTTAAAAAAGATATCAATGTAAGGAGGTACTTGTTGTTTATTTTAGATTAAGAATCCTTATTCAATTTACTGTTTGTTTCTGTGTATGAATGTTATTGTGTTTCTCTACATATTATTCTAATAAAAAGGCGGGGTGGTTGCGAACGTCGCGAGACAGATAGCCAATAGTATTAAGTGTGCGAGGGAGCAGGATCGTGGCGATCCCGCTCGCCCCCGCCGCCGAGGCGCCGACCAGTCGCCCGCGAGACACGACGTCGATCTGACGCCGTGGGTACGGAATCGCCAGCGCGCCGGGACGTCTGCGCAGCTGCCCCGTGTAGCATCATAATTTCGTAGTTTCCTTTTAACAACCCAACAGTGCAACGATCCGCTACAGCTAGCATGACTGCTTCGCAGAAGGAGGTGACTGCCTCCCACTCCCTCTCGCTCCGGACCATGGCTTGCACCAGGGCCGGGCGCGAGAGGTCGCCGCCGCTGCCGATCGCCTCTACGAGGACACGGCGGTGCTCCGCCCAAGCGGGGCAGACCTCCACCGTGTGCTCCACCGTGAAATTTCACCCCTAAGAGGGTGAATGGGGGGAGGGTGAAATTTCACGCGGACGAAGTCGCGGGCGGAAGCTAGTAGGGTAATATTGGGCATTCTTCAGGCCGTGTCCTAATATAAGCGAACAGGGTTCGCCAAACCAATGATCGCGACGATCACGTATTCTATTTGGACACGACCAGCCCAGTTGGTAACAGCCGCGACTAACGAGTTGTATGTCGTAGGTTCGAACCCAAACAGGTGCTTTACGTTGTGCAAATTATTTCATCACCACTGCTCTCAAAACGGTGAAGGAAAACATCGTGAGGAAACCAGTATGTTCTAGAACCAAACATTCGAAGACATTTGACATCTACCAAACTAGTGGATTACGGTCCACTCTCTCTCACTGAGGGGAGGCCTGTGTCCCAGCAGTGGGAGCATTATAGGCTGATTATGCATTGTCCACCAGTAGCTCGGTGAATTGGCTTCGCTTCGGACAGCGGTATTATGGTAAGTATATTATGCCTATTTATACCCTACTTACATAGGAACGGATTATGGCCGTCGCACACAAATAAAACACTAAATCGACTCGAAGCAAAGCATTGGAATAGGCTATTTGACAATGTAAAAAATAAGGTCATAATTATTGACACTCGTATAGATTATCGCTTTTAAAATCGATTTGCATTAATTTTACTACAAAACAATGTATTATTTATAAAAAAAATCCCGAAAAAACTTCATCTTTTTAAATCTGGCGCCACGTAATCGAAAACGGTCTGGATTGGCTGAACTTAAGATGACGTCATGATTTAGTAAATTTCTGTCTATCGTTGACAGAACAGATGACTTTTGTCTAGTATCTCGACCGTTTCAATGTTTGTTTACGTGAATCGTGACGTCACGACGCCATATTGTTAAAGATAGCGTTTTGGCGGCTTATTTAAACAGTACATTTTTATTTACTATTTTTTAAAAGAAATACATTATGCAATTTGAAGTAATAGGTTTTTGTGGGCTCGTTAGACACCATTAAATAATCTGAGATGTTTATCAGAAACCAGTCAAATAGCCTATTGTGTTTTTTATCGTGTTACATTCAGTGCCGGATTAAGACTACTTGATGCCCTAAGCAATCCACGCCTGTAGGCCTGCCCTCCTATCCACTAGTCACCTCGTATTTTTTTAAAACAACGACGAGCGATTTGTAAAGTTTGGCGCACATCTCTAGCTAGAGTGACTTTTGGGTCTTGTAATATCTTACTGATAAACAGCCTTGCCTTTCATGTGCTAGCAAATACTGTTTCGGTGCTGTTTCTGCCTTATGGTGGCCCCCGAGGAGACGTGATGCCCTAAGCAATTGCTTAATTTGCTTATGGGCTAATCCGGCACGGGTTTATACATTTCAAAATTATGTGACAGTAGTACTACGCGTGGACGGTGCACTGCCGACGCGTCGTCGTATCGTATACACTTCGGCCAACCTGAAATGTTACTTTACGGCATAGGACATAAAGCTCACATTTCAATGCTTTACTTACGACTAACGAGTCGAGTTTAACACATTCGTTACTAAAATATATCATAAAACGTAACGCGAGTTTAAAATAAATTCAAAGCTAAACAATACAACATTTTAGAGTCCAAAGACATCAATATATTTCTCATCTTAGAACATAATTGTACAGTCGACCGCACTTCCGTGTTAACATTTTGACATTGAGCTGGCATAGATTCAATAGGACACGAGTCACGACTAGTCACGAGACCAACTTATACTGGTTTTTTTTACCTATAAGCGGCCTACTGTACAGTGCGTCTGTGCAACATGTTCTATAGATTGGTAAACAAAGATGAACCAAATTAAAACAGCAAAGAAAAACAATAAAAGCATTGCGTAGGTACTTATAAAATAATTTCCTGTCTTAATGATGCTAACCCTAAAATACATTAGTGAGACACAATTTCAATAATTGTTTAAAAAAAACATCACAAATATAGTTCCATCACTTTACCAATTTCTTGATAATATTCATAAAATCTAACACATCAATACTAACAAGTACCTACAGTACTTTTTATTTATTTTACTTATAATTATAACATTTATATTTTTCTTACTAAAACTCTTTGGTGATACAATGACACTGGGTTGAATCGAGCCATGCTATTTATCTTGTACAGACGCCAGCACATACAAGCTACCCGAAACTGTCAAATTTTCCCAATCAATTTTGAACCTTATACTTTAGTGATAAAGTTGAAAATCTATTAAAGAAATTTGACAGATTGTAGTATAGTAGCTTGATGTGCTGGCGTCTGTACATAAATAGAACGTAAAACAGATCTATCAAAATAATCTATTTAGGGCTGACTTTTCAATCAGGCTTCTATCTGAGAATTAATTAAGACAGTTTAAAAGTTTTTGTATAGAAAATTTTAATAAGTTAAACCGCCTAATTTATTCTTCAGCCTAACGCTACAAGGTTATTGAGGCGCGTGGTCGCCATCTTGTTTTTTAATACATTTCAAGTGACATTTTCACAAAACAATTGCACAAAAAGAATTTGAATTTGAAAAACAAATGTATACGAAAAATCGTATGTTCCCAGTCGCCCCCGCGGGGATTGCCACCGGAGGCAATGCCCCCTCCAACTTCACAGCTATCTGACTATATTGAAAAATCGGCCCTCATTTTGCAACTTATTCTAAACATAGATGGAAACAATGTTATTATAAAGGAAAGATAATGCGACGTTCTGTATTGTTGCGTTGTTATTACAAAGACTTACCTACAACTCCAACTGCGATAGATAAATACGGAACGTGTGACACAGAAAGAGATAGCAACAATGAAATTACAACAATTGTCTGAATTTGTCTACAACAATTTGCGCGCGCTAGTGCCATATCCACCACTTTAATATAATATCATTGGATGGAAAGCATTCTTGTGAAAATACGAAGCAAAGGAGTTGAACAAATTATTTAAATGCACTGACAGTTCGATTCGATATTTGGTTCGAAACCATCTTGTTTCGTACTTTCATCTTCCCTTGACACGACATTCATCTAAACTATAAGCTTTACGTCGATACAAATACAGTCTAATTCCGTACGTCACTGATTACTCGTTGAGCCACATGAATTGCCGGATTTCGTCTTCTGATGAGGGGCAGCAATGGGGAGGAGCCTTTTGTAAAATATGACGCAGTTCCTGTAGAAAATATAAGTAACATTAAATTTGTGAGTATACATTACCTACTAGGATTTCCTAGTGCATTAAGGTCATAGCACACTTATCAAACCGTAAAGGGATCGTAACGTAATCACCTCGCGTCGGGACAAAGCTCACGAACCGCGGTGCGGTGCGTTACGGCTCGTCGCCCCCGCGCTTACGTCTCTTTGACCTTTGTCCCCCCTTGCCCCCCCCCCCCGGCCTGTCTGCTGCACCATCAACCAGCGGTCGGCGAGCGGTAAGCGCGGCGTCGCGTCGCCTACCCGTAGCCGAGTCGACGTATCGGAGCTTCAGCCGGTCGATTCTGTAAAAATCTCACCGTGAAAACTTAGGTGAAGTGAGTTTGTTTTTGCTAGGAATTGACACTATTGACAGCTTACTCCACGCTCACTTCACCTAAGTTTTCACGGTGAGATCTTTACAGAATAGCACCGCTGGTCCGCTTTGGTTACGTGCTTACGTTAGGATGACGCTTGTTTGACAGCGAGGCGCAAGGCGATACAGTGCCGATCCCTTTCCGATTTGATACGTGTGCTATGACCTTAACTCGGACAAAATCGTTAGATACTTAGGTAACAAAGAAATATATATTTCAGATTATATCTCATGATCTCCAGTGAAGGTTGTCGAACGAGTGTGCAGCACTTAGAAAATATAAATAAATAATTATATGAGTAACTAAATAGTTATGTGTATTATATATTATTCTATCGGGTAAGTATACATAGGGTAAAAAGTGATAGTAAAATGATTAAGAAAATAAAAAGATTGACCTCCTTACTAATTTGTCTACTTAGTCTGTATAATTACACAACGCTTTGCCTTCTTCTTTCGAAAGTCAAACAAATTAAGACTGAAAGAGAGAAATCGGTGTGTAACTATTCATCTGTGGCCATAGTGTGACTGTGTGAGTTTTTTCGACTCACCACGTTCGAGAATTTTGTATGGGAAATTAGGTTTCTCCTAGTGACCACCAGGTGGCGCTATAACTTTTCCCTTATAAAATTCTAACGCGCTTGCAATCGAACGTGAGTGAAAAAACTCACACTAAGAGCCACTGATATAAAACGTTTATTAGTAAGTGGGGTAGTACCTATATATTTAGTACTATTAGTTGCAGTAAAGCTTACTTATGAATCGTCGATGGGTTATAAGTAACTGTGTACGAACCCCGACAATTTCGAACCATTTTTCTTTGTGTAGGCGGTCGGCTACTGAGCGGCCCAACCACTGCGGAAGACAAGGAAACATGTTCGCATTGCCTTGCACAAACTTTTATTGCATATTGTTGTTGTGACAAATTGAGGGAGTATCTATTATTAAATATTTATAACAAGCTGTGACTAATAGGATTTCTCATCGACAAAAATTACGAACTTCCAAATATAAAAATTTCCCTATTTAACCCCTTTAGGGGATGAATTTTGTTTATGGTAAAAAAAAAAACATGGTTCCAGAGGCCCTGTTCGGCCGTGCGTTGTCTGTCAGTAAATGAATTTAAGTTAAACCGTGCCAACTAACTAAGTAGGTACTTTATAATTCTAGGAAAAAGATATCAAACAATATTTCTACTTCTATTGCGAGTGGCAAACGGTGTGATCCGGATAAGCTCTAAAAAGCCAGGAAAAGTAAGAGGTGTAAGAAAAAAAACACTGTTTTTTGTTTTATCCAACTTAAATATCGACCCATTACAGTGAAGTATCGCTAGCTTATTTATTTTGACCCTGGTTATTTTGGTGAAATTACCTAAAGGCATTCTAAAATATTAGTAGACAAAGCACATTATTATATTAGTAAAACCCAGTTACTAATTTTATGAATACAGAATAAATAATAAGATAAAGTAATGAAGACATAAATAGAAAAATCTAAGAAGATGAAAAATATATAAGATCTTTGTTGAGAGGTACTGCTATATTTTTTTTATAAAGTTTGTCGGAATGGTAAAGAAGATAGATTAAGAGTCAATTGTGATGTTTACTATAAATTGTTGCTGCAAAAGACTAAGGGCTGATTTTACCAGAGTCAGATAATCTTTTATCCGTTGAATAAACTTTACGTCTGACAGTTCTAGGCCCGTTTACAGAACGTCACTCAATATTCAAGCATTACAGATCCAGGCCATTTGATTGATTGAAACAAGCCCTGCGTTCCGAGATGGGAAATAATCGATGTGAGCGTGCTTAAACCCGTACCGAATTAGCGTGAGCGCGATAACGACGTTCCGTGAATCGTCATAGATGACGTCATGACATGCGCCATCTTGCGATAACGCCGACCATGCCCTAGAATAATATCACCGTGAGCGCTGTCAAAAATGACAGTGTGTGTGTGACGATGTGTCAGTGTGTGTTTTATTTTGATTTGCATCTTATCATAAAATTAAACTAACGTGGCATTTTCGAAATTGTGCTTCTGGCTGATAGTCGCCACCTAACCAAAGAAGAAGAAATGTGGTGTTTATACAAAGAAATACTGTAATAATATCGTTTTTACATTGAGTAAGCACTGTGAGCGCGCTCACGGGCGTTCCGAATTGTTGACAGCTCTCAGCTGTCATAATCGTGATATCTAAATCGGAACGGATGTGAGATGATGTGAGCGCTGTGAGCGATTATAGCTAATTCGGAAAGCGCCCCAGTTTTAAGTAATCCTTGAGTATTTGAGTGACGTTCTGTGATACGGGACCTAGTATGGAAATACCGTTAGAAATTCAAAATTTATTCTCAGGATAAGACTTATTCTAAGTATAAAACTTCGGTGGAATTCGCCCAAAATTGATATTTTAAATTCGTTGAAATATACAGGGTTATTGGTAAAACATTAACAACAACAAAAAAATCAGCTGTTCCCTACATTTTGACGAGTTATACGAACATAAATGTAGGGAACAGCACATTTTTTTTTTCGCGATTTCAGTTTTGGTCCATAGTAAAAGTTGTTCATAATGATGAGTACAATGACCTCTTAAGAGGTTGTTAATGTTTGACCAATAACCCTGTATACTAACTAGCTTCTGCCCTCGACTCCGCTCGACGTCCGCCTGAAATTTCTTGTTCCCCCACCCACACCGTCGCATCGCATTTATGTCGTTTTCGCTTAGCATTCTTTTTGACTTTTATTCTTTTTGCTCGGCTCCTAAGAATCCTAGTGATGTTAAATAGCCTGTAGCCTTCCTCAGAATTGGGCTATAATATGCGAAATTATTGTTTTAAACCGACTGGTAGTTTCAGAGATTTGCGCGTTCATACAAACAAATGAACTCTTCAGCTTTATTAGATAGAATAAAAGAACACGATTTGTCAAAATAACAACATACATCCCTTTTTAAACGAGAAAATAGTTTTGATTAGAAAACGATTAACTTATTTATGATTATAGTTTGTACAAAGCAAGGGGATTAAATGCATAGTAGTATATTAAAAAAGAAATACTTAGCACATAAAATACACACATCAAAAGTGTCTAGGGATCAACATATATTTTTGCAATAACTTTTCTCCTGATTGATATTAATTAAAATTTTCTTTAAGGATTCATCAAATAAAGTGTTTCCGTTTGTCACAGTAACGATAAACCAAGTCACCTTTGCATTCATAAAGAAATTTGCCATTTTCCTAATAAAGGGATTTTTGACATTTGAACCACTAACACAAAAGTTCGAAAAAAAGACTGAAATAACAGTTTTCTTTAAAATTTTATTGGGTAACTTAAACAATTAATAATCCGTGTTTCTACCGCGAACACTAACAACACAAGAACATCGGTTTGGCATACTCAAAATGAGTTCATCCAAATCACGCTGTGGAATGGCCGCCCATGTTCGTTGCAACAACAAAAAAAGGTCTTCTTGCGACTGGATACCCTCCATATTCGGCAGAGCTCTTCTCTGTAGCATATCCCATGCATGCTCAATCGGGTTCAAGTCTGGCGACTGAGCAGGCCAGGGCAGGACATTGATGTTAGCTGCGGCGAGAGTCTGTCTTACAACTCTTGCGGTGTGCGGTCGTGCATTATCATGCATTAACTGAAATAAGGGACCGATTTGCACTTGTAGAGGAACGATGACGTCTGATACAATCGTCTCAGCATAAATTTGAGCGTTGAGGTTGCCTCTGATCCAAATCAACTCAGTTCTTCCGCCGATCCAAATACCCGCCCATACCATGATGGTTCCACCACTATAAGGATGGACTTCCTGGCAGGATTTTAATCGCTGTTGGCGTCCAGGGGTTCTCCAGTGTCGTATACGTCTTGTATCCGGTCTCATACCAAAACGAGACTCATCAGAAAAGCACACGAAACGCCATTGTTCTTCTGCCCAATTTCTGTGTTCAAGAGCCCATTGATATCGAATCCTACGATTGTGCATTGCTATAGGTGGTACCCGTAGCGGTCTTCGGGAATGAAGGTTCACTTCATGCAAGCGGTTTCTGACTGTTTGGTCGCTAATTAAGTTCCCTGAAGAGTGATGAAGCCTCACGGCTAACATCATGGCGGTTATTGTTGGAGCTCTTCGAGTTAAGATTTGAATGTATCGGTCTTGTCTCCGTGTGGTGCAGCGATACCGTCCTCCATGGCGCTCAGCCACGGTACCAGTGCTTCGGTAACGTGTCCAAAGTCGACTGATAACACTCTGACTTGTATTCAGAGCTAAAGCCACAGTACGTTGCCGGGAACCAGCTTCTATCATTCCCACGGCTCTGAGCATTTCTTCCCTGCTTAAATGACGTCGCCGCTCCATAATAACGTTGGTTTTAATCAGTAGTAGGGAACTAACAGTAGCACTAATAATGTCTTCAATGCGTTGTATGTTTTTATAGGGAAAATATTGACAGCTGATTTTCATCTTTTACTCGAATTTGATTCACAGTTCCTGATTCAAATTATGAAATGCACCAAAAAGGATCCATATAAATTTATAAAATCATAAATTTATTACAAAGCCACATCTCAATCTCAAGAAATCCGCATAAAAATGCTTGATCCCTAGACACTTTTGATGTGTGTATTATGTATGAAACATAAAATAAACATGATTGGTACATACATTGTGGATTTAAATATAATAATAATACGTTACGTTTCAAACAACGATTTTGTAGAAAAAAATAAGGAGGTACCTACATAGTACAAAAATAACCCGATTAATAAATCTTTGTGGTGTGTTATAATCAAACCCAGTTATTTGATTTTGAAATTCCAAAAAACTATTTTTGTACTTACGAAATATATTTTTATGTAAAAAGGAATGGAACATCTTTTTTTTTGTTATCTCTGGTATTCTTTGGCCATTGTTATTCTGAGTTGCTGTGAGAAAGGATAAATTATAATTGAAAAAGAATATCACCACCCACAAAGATTAATTGCTTCACAGATCAGTCAATTTTATATCTTCGTCAGTTTTCAAATTCTTTCCTTATAGAGGTAATAGGTAATACGGGCTGGTTTCCGCAACTCCACGTCAAAGCGCGTATTTTGCGTACGGGTGGGAAAATCGATTATTCGATCCACCCCAGCTCCTCAAGGAAGGCCAGCAACGCCTTGATGTTACTGACCGTCTCACGTAGGGTACCTGGGTTACCGAAGTACACAGCCCTGTACGTGGCGACCACCGGGCAGTTTAGAAGCACATGTGCCGCTGTCTCGTCATCCTCCATGCAAATTCTTTCCTTTATCGAGCACATAATAAGTGTGTTTTTAATACAGTGTGTTTTTTTTTCAAAATCAACGGGTTCGATTCCTGGCTAGAAATATTGATTTAAAAAAAATCCAATGATGCAGTTTTAGTTTTCATCAAAATCGAGCCCGCGACTCCTTTGAGTACTTTTCGCTATTCCTTATAGTTTCGGATTTGGCCATCCACGCCCACTTGGAAAATTCACTCTGTATAATGCTGAGTCGGTAAAGCAGATTCGATCGTGAAATGAGCAGACAAAAATAGCCCCTATGGTAACAAACATAGTTTAGCTGGGAATGTACAAAAGCCGTACAACATACCTTCATAGCATTCTTGTTCCTCTGAGCAGCAACCAGATGGTTCACCATCGGGTCGGGGTAATCCTTGCCTATTATGCAGGTCGCGCGCTCTTGTACGTCGATAGGCGCCTTCCATGGTTCATAACTGGAAAGAAATAGTAGGAATGTTTGATAAATGTTGGATATTGTAACTGGTTTACAAGAAATATGTAATTATATAATTGTGGGGATTTGTGTTAGTGGAGATGTTCTCGCAGTAAGGAAACAGCCAGTTCTTCTAAATTATGAAGTATATTCTCACCAATATCAATCGTAGACAGGAGCACGTTGTCGACTTGTCGCGGCCCGACCCCAGAGGAAAGTGAACGAGACATTCAAAGAAATATGGCTACCGAGAGCACACGCTACTGATGTCCATAGTATTAATTTTATTTAATAATATGACGGAGAAGGTATGGTGTGTCTCGTTATTTTCAGCCATATTTTAACTAATGTGGGCTACTGTGGGTATGTGTTGGTTATTGCGCAATAGAAAAACTGTTTGCAGTTCAAATTAGATTATACTTTCACGAATAATTTAATCACAATAGCAAATCACACACTGTAGGTACAGGATACAACCAGATACGATACGGAACGCGGGATAGTTTCTGAGCACATGTTGTTCGTACGATGTCCAATGTCCAAGAGCTCCACATCGTTCTTGTCGCGCTGTCGTCGAGTGTCGACCCCCCACGAACTCAGGCTAGACTCTGTCAAGCGCCATCTGATGGCCCTGGCGTTCCGAATGGAATCACTCCGTCGAAGCTTGTCGTCACAGCGCTTCCGCCTCGTTGTCAAGTCAGCTCCCGTACTAATGATGTGTCCGACAAATATTTAGTGTCGGGATTCCAACAATAATTAACAGTGGGAATTTAGTGAAAACAAAATTTGATATAAAGACGAAAGGCTACCCTTTACCTACCGATGCGCGACGTTATCATTTTCGATAAGGTCACACGGGCTTGAGGGTATAACAACACGGAGTTTTGGCCTTTTCTAGCAAAAACCTCGTACAGCCAGCAGTAGTTCGCTGTTAGTTTTGCCCAGTTACCCGACCGCAGTCGCCCGAGTCCAAGAGTGCCTAGAATGTTATGTACTCACATGTAGTCCACAGGCATGCGCGCCAGCTCAGGCACGTAGCGCCTCACGTACTCGCCGCTGGGGTCCAGCCGCTGGCCCAGCCTCACAGGGCAGGCGCACTCGCCCGAGTCCAGGAGTGCCTCGAACGCTGAGGAGGATACCCACATCCAGTTGCCGGCACAGACGGACCTGAGGAAAGAATGATCCGAAATATAAAGAAAAGAAAAACAAAAACGAGGACCTTTTTTAGCATTGAGCATGTGTCATTGTTTTAAAAATGAAATTTGTTAGTAATTAAGGACCCGTAGCCCGTAGCATGTTTTTGATGAGTATAGAAAGCAAAACTAACCAGTCAGCGTCCAAGAGATACTTGAGGAAGTGGTTCAGGCCATGTTCCCATGACAGCCAGAGTGTTCCGCGGGTGAGGAAGGATGCTACAGTGTTGCGGGCCACGTGGTGAAGCCAGCCTTCTGTTCGAAGCTGGCGCATCGCCGCGTCCACGAATGGGAAACCGGTGCGGCCTTCGGCCCATCTGGAATTTTGGTAATGCACAAATGTCAGAAAAAAGTAAAAAAGTAACGTGTTCTGCATACAGGCTTTAAAACGTGTCATGAATGGATGTTTTTTTTTTTTGTTTGTTTATTTCTAGCCTGACTTTTGTAATCACAGCCCTTTTTTAGGCACAGCACACGGTATGTATGTCATGTCAAATTACTTGCAATAAGCTAGGAGCAGTGGGAGCATAAAGAAAAATAAAAACGCAACATGCATTTTCATATTATAAGATACTACCTAAGTATATGGTTCTAAAATAAAAAAATAAAAATATCTGTAATTCATCTCCCAAAAATTAAACCAAATTAAAAAAAAATTAAGACAAGCCTCATTTTATGCTTCTCATACCTCTGCAACTCATCTCCCTCAGGATTCTTCCACGGGATGTCCAAACAGATGGGGTTGCCAGCCATCTGGCCATAGTTAGGGTTGTTCACGCTCATCGTGTAGAAATATTCACGCCAAATTAACTGGCCTGTAAACATAGTATTTGAGTTAAAACGCTACAAGGATATTTTGGCGCCGAAATGACATTGACAGGGGGCATTGTTTAATTTTTTTTTGTAAAATTACGTCACAGAAATTGTATTACGAAACAAGATGGCGTTTCTATTTTGGCCACGCGCTGAAATAACCTTGTAGCGTTGTACACGATACCAGGGAGTTCGACGTGCAAACTGTAACCATGAATTCAACACATGATTCTAGGGTAGACGTTTTTCGTAGGTTATAAAAAATAAATGTATGGAACCGCTAATATTTTTTTTCATAACCTTCGAAAATCTTTAACGCCCAATGAAAATTTACAGAATCTTGTACAAGAGCCATGGTTGCGCGTGGATATCCCTGCCAGCCTGTCATCATCATTCATACATTTCAGTCGAAAGACGTTCACTGCTGGACATAGGCCTCCCCCAAGCACCTCCACTTCGACCGGTTCTGTGCTTCTCGCATCCAACGGGTTTCTGCGACCTTCACAAGGTCGTCGGACCACCTTGTGGGAGACCTTCCAACGCTACGTCTTCCGGTACGCGGTCGCCACTCCAGAACCTTTCGGCCCCATCGGCCCTGCCCTGCCCACTGCCACTTAAGTTTGGCAATTCTTCGGGCTATGTCGGTTACCTTGGTTCTCCTGCGGATCTCTTCATTCCTGATTCGATAACGCAGGGAAACCTACAAGCATAGCCCTCTCCATTGCCCTTTGGGTGACAGGCCCATTGTAAGCGACCACGTTTCAGTGCCATAAGTGCCAGCCTGTACAAGATCTTAATTAGTCTCGAAGCAGGGCAAAAGCCTCTTTTAACTGGCAAGTAGTTTACCATCATAAACGCTTATACCAAGTAAATATTAAAGAAAAAGTGTCATGCGATTTTGTACCATGTGCGATGCAACTGTTAACTCTTACTGTCTTGACTTGCCCTGAAACTGCCCTGCAAACGATTATGATAGGGCTCAAAACGAAAATTGAACAGATTGGCCAGTTTGATTTTTTTAGGAACAATGCCATTTAAGCCAAAATTTGAAAAAAAAAAAATATCTTACCGGTGATAACATGAGATGCGGATTGGGTAGCGAGACGTCCCTGATGCACTTGACGAAAAAGGTCTTGCACTGACCAGTAAAAGCTGAAAATAGTTTTTATTACATATTAGGCTCTTAATATCAAACGTGACGAAACAAAACGAAAGAGGCTTGTGGCTGAGTAATAACAGCCGCACGGGTCGATCGATCAGGTTAAGCTAGTACGCTTGCCGCGGTTGGTCCGTGGATGGGTCACCATCTTCATATAAGTACCAAGACTCCTCCATGCCTCGGAAAGCACGTTAAGCCGTTGGTCCCGGCTGCCATTCGTGGATCTTTGACAGTCCTTACATGTCGTCAGAAGCCCGAAAGTCTGACAACTAGTCTTACCAAGGGATATCGTATTACCCGGTAACTGCAGTAGGTAACTGGTCAGATAGGCAGTCGCTCCATAAAAATATTGGTATTCAGCTGCATCCGGTTAGACTAGAAGCCGACCCCAACATAGTTGGGAAAAGACTAGGCAGAAGATGAGGCTCTTAATATCAAACATTTGAAAATAAGAAGGTATATACTAGACACATAGAACACACTTTATTGTACACAAAATTCAATTAATGTTCAAGTAGTTAGTCAATGTTTGTTTCCTTACCTCCTTACGGAGAGACATCCAAACCGCAGCGCCGGACTCAATGATATGGGGGGTCCCAATAAGTCCGGGTTGCCGTGCGTTGGCAAGTACGAACCCCTGAATATAAACACATTTAAATTTATTTAGACATTATATGACAGGTCTTTCATTTATTTCTGCTATCTTTGAACGACTTTAGACTTACACACCGAGCAGATAATACGGAAGTTTTAATTTTTTAAGAAGTCCTTATCGCCTCTTTCGCTCATGTTGTGTACAGTTTTGAGGGGTATGGGGTGCCGCGGCCAATGTATTTACTTTGCCTCTAAAGTACCCTAGAGGCAAAGTAAATACATCGGCAGCATCTGATGCAAGTGCATACCTGCAACAGCCCTTTAGTATTGCAAATATCCATAGACGTTGGTGATCCTCTTTTCCTCGGTGACCGAATATTGACTCACTTTTTTGTATGACCAATTTTTGATCCCACGTTTGCGTCGATATGTATGCATCATTCTCACAGACTTTCTAGGCTGCAGACAGATTTAAACGGTCGCTGGTATTCTGCTTAAAGAAAATAGTTATGTTCATACCTGAGAAAGGTCTCATGCTCGACGGCAAGTCGTTGCTGCATTTGTTTGAGCGCGGTGGTCTCTCCGCCCACCCAGCGGATCATCCGGATGTCCTCGTTCTCAAGGAACACGCCCAGGTCTTCCGGTTTTGGAGTCTGGAGGAACCAAGTTTTTTGTTACTATTTAGTTATTTTGCAAAGCGTGCCACAACACAACGTGGGAAAATAAAAGAAGGACGGAAAAAACTATGGTAAAAACAAAATGAAAGAAAAGCAGCTATCTGTCTCATTCTTTGTGACATATTCACATATTTAGAGTGAGACAAATTGTGTGACAAGACAAGTGTACTTATTCATTTTGTTTTTTTTTTTGTTAATTGTGTGTCATGTGTGTGTGCGTTTCTTTGTTTCGTGTTTGTTTGTGTAACCGCTTAGATTGTCCTAAATACTCAATGGATTTTGATGGGGTTTTCATCATCATTTTTATTCCGGAAAGAAGGTGTTTGTACAATTAATTAATATTTAACTTAGACGTGGCACAGAAGTGTCGATGTTTTGACATGTTGCCATTGCACCCGTGCTTCGCTGGTCGACGTGGCACAGAAATGTCGATGTTTTAGCATGTTACCATTGCACCCGTGCTTCGCTGGTCGACGTGGCACAGAAATGTCGATGTTTTAGCATGTTACCATTGCACCCGTGCTTCGCTGGTCGATGTGGCACAGAAATGTCGATGTTTTAGCATGTTACCATTGCACCCGTGCTTCGCTGGTCGACGTGGCACAGAAATGTCGATGTTTTAGCATGTTGCAATTGCACCCGTGCTTCGCTGGTCGACATGGCACAGAAATGTCGATGTTTTAGCATGTTACCATTGCACCCGTGCTTCGCTGGTCGACGTGGCACAGAAATGTCGATGTTTTAGCATGTTACCATTGCACCCGTGCTTCGCTGGTCGACGTGGCACAGAAATGTCGATGTTTTAGCATGTTACCATTGCACCCGTGCTTCGCTGGTCGACGTGGCACAGAAATGTCGATGTTTTAGCATGTTGCCATTGCACCCGTGCTTCGCTGGTCGACGTGGCACAGAAATGTCGATGTTTTGACATGTTGCCATTGCTTCGCTAGTCGACGTGGCACAGAAATGACGATGTTTTAGCATGTTACCATTGCACCCGTGCTTCGCTGGTCGACGTGGCACAGAAATATCGATGTTTTGACATGTTGCCATTGCTTCGCTAGTCGACGTGGCACAGAAATGTCGATGTTTTAGCATGTTACCATTGCACCCGTGCTTCGCTGGTCGACGTGGCACAGAAATGTCGATGTTTTGACATGTTGCCATTGCTTCGCTAGTCGACGTGGCACAGAAATGTCGATGTTTTAGCATGTTGCCATTGCACCCGTGCTTCGCTAGTCGACGTGGTACAGAAATGTCGATGTTTTAGCATGTTACCATTGCACCCGTGCTTCGCTGGTCGACGTGGCACAGAAATGTCGATGTTTTAGCATGTTACCATTGCACCCGTGCTTCGCTGGTCGACGTGGCACAGAAATGTCGATGTTTTAGCATGTTACCATTGCACCCGTGCTTCGCTGGTCGACGTGGCACAGAAATGTCGATGTTTTGACATGTTGCCATTGCTTCGCTAGTCGACGTGGCACAGAAATGTCGATGTTTTAGCATGTTACCATTGCACCCGTGCTTCGCTGGTCGACGTGGCACAGAAATGTCGATGTTTTGACATGTTGCCATTGCTTCGCTAGTCGACGTGGCACAGAAATGTCGATGTTTTAGCATGTTACCATTGCACCCGTGCTTCGCTGGTCGACGTGGCACAGAAATGTCGATGTTTTGACATGTTGCCATTGCTTCGCTAGTCGACGTGGCACAGAAATGTCGATGTTTTAGCATGTTGCCATTGCACCCGTGCTTCGCTAGTCTACGTGGTACAGAAATGTCGATGTTTTGACATGTTGCCATTGCACCCGTGCTTCGCTGGTCGACGTGGCACAGAAATGTCGATGTTTTGACATGTTGCCATTGCTTCGCTAGTCGACGTGGCACAGAGATGTCGATGTTTTAGCATGTTGCCATTGCACCCGTGCTTCGCTAGTCGACGTGGTACAGAAATGTCGATGTTTTGACATGTTGCCATTGCACCCGTGAGAGGCACGGGCACGGGCGGTTCGCTAGTCATTTACAAATCAGAAATAAGACGTTAAAACCTTCCATTGTCTAAATTGATAGGTATCTTAAATCATTTTACCTTATCGAAGACCGTAAACTCTTGGTAGAAGCATTCCGGCAGACTGCCGAACTTGACTCCCGTGAAATCGACATCGCTGACCGGCCGCGGAGGGTCACCAATAGTCGCGACCGTATGCTACAGAATAAATAACTGGGATATAAGTTCATTCGATACAATACTCTATGTAGTGCCACATGGATGGCAAAATAGAGAACTAAGTAATATAACGTCCATTCACAGTTTTACCTATTTTGTCATTTAAATCACAGTGGACTTTATACTCCTTGTAATAAGGCTGCTGTTGCTACTGACAAGACGTGTCCAAATTATAACGATCTTTATTTTGGGATGCATGAAGAAGCCTCCTCGTGTAGCGCAGTTTGTTCCGCCAGTTACTCAACATCCTGGACAGTCACACCCAACACCTTATTTGACTGGCCTGTAGGGAACTAGTGTAATTGAAACGACTGGAGCCGATCGGTTACCATTTATTACTGCACTTCTTATGCTAATACAATATGTTTTATAACATAGATCTTACTTACTAAATACGTACACATTACATACCTACACCTCACCTCGGGGGCGAGAGAAAAAAAAAACAAATTACAAATGCTTTTTTTTTTTTTATTTATCTTATGTTACATGATTACATATATTATATGGTTAAGTTCTAAATGGCTTTGTCCTATTTTTATGGATTACATAATGTTTATTACTCTTTAGAATCTTAACATTAACACCTAAATCTTCTATAACAACAAATGGTCCATCCCACTGAGTATCTAATTTAGTGGCTGTTTCATTTTTAATAAGTATTAATTGTCCATTATTATACGTTACATTATTTATCTTTTTATCGTATGATAATTTACGGTTTTCTTTACTTTTGAGTAAATTATTGCGAGCATCTTGGTGTGCAACTTGTAATTTATGCTTTAGATCTAAAGGATAACTTTCTGGATTGTATAATGGCTCTATAAACTGACTGACTCTACATGGTATTACACTAGCTCTACCGAATACAAGTTCGAAAGGTGTGTACTTGGTTTCTGTGTGAACAGTATTATTGTAACTATAGCACCAAAATGGTAGCCATTGACTCCACATTTCTTTTTTACCATCACACTGTATTCGCAAAAAAGCACCAAGATTTTTATGTGAATTTTCAAGTGCACCAATAGTTTGATGGTGATATGCAGTTGATGTCAATTTGTTTATTCCTAGAAGTTTGCATACCTGATCCATGATTGAAGACACGAATTCTGTGCCACGGTCAGTCGCAATGGCATTTGGTACTCCAAATCTTAATATAAAATTATCAACTAATGATTTCGCCACACTTACCGTTTCCTTGTTTTTTAGAGGATATGCCTCTACAAACTTTGTTAGCTCACACTGGAGGGTCAAAATGTAACAATTTCCGTCTATATCCCTTTCTAAAGGACCTACGATGTCGAGAAATATCTTTTCAAAAGAATGTGAAGCTGTTGTAGTTATCTCCATGGGCGCCTTGACATACCTACAATGCTTCATTTTCTGACACTTAATGCATTTACTTACAAATTCTTTTATATCTTTGTCTATACCTGGCCAGTAAAATTTTCTCTTTATGTTGTTCGTCATCCTACGTATACCTGCATGACCTGCGGTGGGTAGTTGATGAAAATCATGTAAAATATAGTGTTTTTCTTCCTCGTCATCTATTCTTTTAACTCCTCTAAATACATATATTCGTGGACCGGTCCAATCCTTTTTGTTTTTAATTTCTTTTAATAAATCTTTGATAAAACTTTCATATTCTTTGTTCTTTACTATGCATAGTTCTTTAATATTTATATTCTTACAAAATTCTCCTAACTTAGTCACAAATTCGTCTCGCGTAAATTGTGCCCTAAAGTTATGATTAATAAATAATGTTTTTCTACGACGACTGTAAATAAAACATTCGTTCTCCACATCTACGTCGTTTTGTCTTTTTAATATACTTAGTTCATCATTTCCTATAAAAGTCATTTCAATGGAATCACTTGGTACTCTTAGTACCTCAACTACTTGTGGTTGATCAGGCCACGTGTCGTCGGGTCTACTAAGAATTGGCGTGTCATGTCCTTTTTTATCTAATTCTAAACGCATTTTTTGCGCTCTAGTCATTACTAACATAATTTCTTCATTCATTTGTTTTAGGTTATCTGATGTTATTATTATTCTAGATAACGCGTCTGCGACACTATTGTCTTTTCCTTTTACATACAATATTTTAAAATCGTATTCTTCCAGTGCTAATCTAAATTTAGTTAGCCTACTGGATGGATCTTTCATTGAGAATAAATATAATAATGGTCTGTGGTCTGTCATAATTGTGAATGTTTTTCCGTAAACGTAAGGCCTGAAGTACTTAACAGCCCATACAATGGCTACTAACTCTTTCTGTATAGTTGGATAGTTTAGTTCAGCTTTATTGAGGGGTCTGCTAGCATAAGCTACTGGTTTCATATTTTTATTGCACAAAACCGCACCAACAGCTGTGCCTGATGCGTCAGTTTGTATGATGAATTCATTTTCTTTAGTAAAATCGGGAAATTCTAAAACTGGTGGAGTTGTTAGAGCATGTTTTAATGTGTCGAATGCGTTTTGACATTCGATATCCCATTTAAATGGTTCATATTTTCTGGTTAATTTATTTAACGGGTAGGTTATTTCTGCAAAATTTTTAATGAACTTCCTGTAATAGTTACAAAATGCCACAAATCTTTTTACTTCGTCTGTATTAGTTGGTGTGGGATATTTTTGTACTATCTCTATTTTTGCTGGATCGGGTAAAACTCCATTTTGTGTCACTAGATGGCCTAAATAAAGAATTTCCTTTTGCAAAAAGTTACATTTTTCTGGATTCAACTTCAAATTAACTTTTCTCAGTCTCTCTAAAACGGATATTAAGTTCTTGTTATGCATTTCTAAATTTCGTCCAAAAACGACTAAATCGTCTAAATAAATAAAACATCTGTCAAATGTTAATCCAGACATGGCTACTGACATTACTCTGCTGAACGCACTTGGACTTGTCTTGAGTCCCATCGGTAATCTTTTCATTTGGTATTGTCCAGTGTTGGTAGTAAACGCAGTATATTCTCTACTGTTTTTATCTAAAGCTACTTGGTAATAACCCTGATTTAGGTCTAAATGTGAGAAATAAACTGATCCAGAGAGAGAATCCAAAATTTCGGTGATATTTGGTAAAGGAAATTTGTCATCTAAAATGCAATCATTAAGTCTACGATAGTCAACTACTAAACGCCATTTTTTATCACTACCACTTTGGAACCAATAAAATAGGGCTTGACCACTCACTTCTTGCTTCCTCGATTATGTCGTTGTCAATCATGCTTTGTATTTGTTTATTTACTTCATTCTTTAAGGAATGGGGCAGTCGGTACTGCTTAACGTAAACAGGACTAGTATTTGGCTTTAAAGTTATTGATTGTTCATAAACGTTTGTTTTGGTTAATTTGTCACCCGGTAAAAAGAATATGTCTGAATACTTAGCACATATTTCCTGTATTGATATTCGTTCCTCTGTGTTAAGATTATTTAAATTTAAAATATCTAATAATATTTTTGCCCGCTTTAAACTGTTACTCTGTAATTTAAAATCGCATACATCATAATCTTGCATTGAATAAATCTCTGGCTGAAACATTGGTAATGTCACGTCATGCTCATTAGTGTTTAATATTTTTACTGGTAATCTATTATTTTTAATTTTCCCTATACATCCCGCTAGGAAAACGTTTTCCATCAATTGCTTGCTATAGATAACACAATCGTCATCAGAGTTGTCATTTAAAAGTAAATAATGTATTGATTCACTTCTGGCTGGAATGTGTAACACTTCGTTCGAATAATCTATTGTGTCACGTAGCAATAAAGAATATTCCATTCCATATTTAGACAAGGTTATGATATTCGTCTCCAAATTAATATTGGTTGTGTAATGACATAGAAAATCTAAACCTAAAATTCCATCTGCCTTTAATGGAATGTTATCGAAAACATGCAGCTTGACTTGGAAGTCGACACATTGGTGCTCATCACGATGAGTCAGACTAAGGTTAATGAATCCGTTTGCCTGTGTTTGACCACCAATACCATTTATAATGGTATCATCTCTAATTATAGTAATGTTATGTGGCAACGCGACTCTCTTTATTATGGATATGGACGCTCCTGTATCTATTAACCAAAAGTACTTTCTATTGCCAAAATATAAGGTCAAATATTTTGCTTTGCCTGCCAACATCAAAATATTATGTTTATGATCGAAAAAACTGTATTTCCTCTGATTTTGAATTTGCGGATTCGTTGTTATCGTTGCTATTGCTATTCAATTGCTCCGTATAAAACACGCGACGACTATTTCCACTACTATGAGTTTCGTACCTCGATCGATTCTCGTGGGGTACTTGGCTGCCTCGTCCTCGATTTGAGTTGAATGAACCTCGATGTTCACCACGAGAGCGATAAAATGATCTGCCACGTGATTGATCAAAATTTCTCCTGACATTATTTGCGTTCTGGTGATAATATCCTCGCTGTCCACGTGCTTGACGACTATAGGAATGCCCTCTGCGTGAATTATTATAAGCATGCGACTCACCTCTACCACGACGTGAAAAATGCATAACATTTTCCGCTCCCGAAGTTGATGCTGTGGTCAACTCCTCATCTTTCGCCGCCTGGATTGCATCCTTCAAGGTGTCATAATTACGTGCTGCAATTATTGTACTGAGCCGGGAATCACTTAACCCATCTGCGAACCGTTTAATTGCCAGTTTTTCGTTAATTGGTTTTAAAATAACATAATTCTGGGAATTACCATCTGCCTGCGAAATTGTTAGATTGGTGAATAGTTTTTCTATTTCGGTACCGTATTGGTCGATAGTACGCCAACCTTATGTTGCGTTTTGTAACCGCGATTGGATGGCAGTAAATGACTTTTTAGGTAACGGGGTGTTTCGTAAATCTTTGACAAGATCGCCTGCAGATGTATAACTATTGGACATTCGTAGCTTGGCATTTTCTGACAGTCTACTCTTCAGGACAAATGTTATAAGCAACTTCTTTCCTGCTTCTGACAGTATATCTGCATACATTTCTATGGAGTCAATGATACTTTTGATGTTATTTTCCTTATTGTTCATTACAGGAATCAAGTTACACGCAGTTTTTAAATCGAACTCCATGATTTCAGTATTTGAGCTCGTGTCACAAAAATCGCTTTCACTACTACTATCTTCAGCACATAAATCCTGAATTTATAAGTAACATGTTTTTATTTCATCCCTTATTAAAGTTAACCGTGCTAAAGCTTCCGATTTTATTCCTTCCTTAGTACTCAATAGTTCAATTAATTTTGAACTCTTATCAAATATGGTTTCTGTTTCTGATAATTTATTTTTTATAACATTACCCTTGAACCGCGATTTACCTTTCTTAATAAGATATTTTCTTATTATTGTAAGCTCATCTAAACATTTAAGTAACTCATCTTCCATTCCCTTTACTTATTAATATTTAAAATACATACCACATTCTCATGGTGAGTTACGATCGTAGGGGATACAGGCGTAACTTGATACACTTACACGACGATTCATTGTAAACATAGATATTGAGAAGGTGAATCTAAATCACTTATTCCTATTTAGCATTTAAAATTAACTTTATAGTCATTAAACTGTAAAATCCATAGTTAAGTGAAGATTACTTTCCGTCACTTTTCTGTTTTTTTTTTTTGTCACCAATTACCACTATCGCACATTTATGCACTTTTTGAATATTTAATCGCACAAATCACTCACAAAATTACCACTAGCTTTTCTTGTTCTGTTGCCTGCTATTTCATCGGAACATGAACCTCTCGTTCATCTTCACGGTTGCCTCTGGTACGGTTGAATGATCGCCGGAAGTTGTTTTGTACAATCTGGTCCGTGATCCACGAATGGTGACACTTCTTGTACTGCTTGTATACGAAATAAATCGCGCCGAGACCCAAAAGTGTACAAATTATCAGCAACACAATACTGATACTCGACATGTGCATCTTCATCTCTTCGACATGGCCACTGTTTGAACCTGCAGCATTCTGGTTAAGGAAAACCGTCTCCTTTTCCACGTTAGATCGACACATACTGGTAGTGGTGTCCACTAATTTAATCCGATTATGTAACGATGATTATTTACTGCATCTTATTTTACGGGTTATGATTTTTATTTAATTAATTTTGTTTGGAGCCGTAACACTATAGTACTAACGCGCCACGCGCCCCAAATGGCAGGGTCGCCATGTAGGGAACTAGTGTAATTGAAACGACTGGAGCCGATCGGTTACCATTTATTACTGCACTTCTTATGCTAATACAATATGTTTTATAACATAGATCTTACTTACTAAATACGTACACATTACATACCTACACCTCAGGCCAATACTTCGCTTGCGATGGTAGGGCTAAAGCCCGCCTGGTTTGCGACCACCCTCCCACCGGAGCCCAGCGTCAAACAGCCTGCTGTGTTTCGTCGATGTGTTTGAGTTTTTTATTTTTTTTATTTGAAATGGGTTTGCTCTTGCTTGACTCTAGTCTAGGTTTCAGTGCCTTAGGCATCTTCTGAACACGCTTGTTCCATCATAGACCTCATCCATCGCTTTCCATCAGGCGTGATCGAGGTCAAGAGCGGGCCCATTCAGAAATAAAAAAAAATAAAAAAAAAACAGTGGCACTCCGGGAGTGCCGACAGAAGTGAAAACTTGAACAATGACGTGTGTATTTTATTGAATCGACTTATAAACAAAACACAAACAATACTTTGCCATCACTCACTGACATATAAAGAAAGAAAAAATATTTATTGCGACTCGTACAGGAAGATCACAAACTAAACTAAACACAGTAAAATAAAAATCCAAGTTATATAAAAAAAAAAAGTAACAAAAGGAAAATGAAACAAAGTCCTATACGAGGCCAAAAGGCTCCTATCTCAGCATGATGCTGCATATCGGATATACGAGTACATTAAAACCGAGTACATCCCGAGGACAGCCGAACACATCCGAATGTAGTGCGGTGTCGGTTACGGTAACAGTGTCGCGAGTTCAATGGTTTTTTCCCATCTCAAAAAACGCCCAACGCGCCTAAAGAAGTTTTCTCTTCAAAAACTCTCGTTATAATAAGGTTGTTGTTACGTTGCTGCTGTCAGATTAAATTATCTGTGAAACGGCTAAAACTTATACTTGGTGAATTTGGCAGGTTACTAACATCCTCTTTTTAGAAGCAGCGCCACCATTGCATCAATTTAAATCCGTATCTTTAGAACTATTCTTAGGGATATATTATAACCAAATCTATTTCAAGACAAAAGGAGGAGCTCTAACAAAGTGCGGTTTCTGGATAAAATAAACCTCTACACTGACAGACAACACCTTCTTTTATGGGGAAAAGAAAACATTGGGGTATATTTTTTTTTATCGCTAAAGTGGCTGCTCTTGACCTCGATTATGCCTGATGGAAAGCTGGATGAGGTCTATGATGGAACGAGCGTGCCCTGAAGATACCTGTTCACCCTTACTTTGAAGGCAGACAGGTTCTACTGCCTTATAACTTAACTTACCAAAAACATCTGGTAAGTGAGAGGTGGGATGCCCCCGTTGGCTTTGATGACAGTGTCGGGCTCCCATAGAGTATGGGACACATGCTCCTTGCAGACCACCCCGATATCCTTGCAAGCACTCTTGACGATGTTGTCGCGAGCGCGCCATACTGGCTCGCAGTCCTGCTCGAAGCAGAGCCTACGGATGCCTGTAATACGTTGTTGATGTTAAAAACCTCGATTGGATGAAATTAATTAAGTTATTGGAAAGTTAATAGTTTCCTACAAATGAATATTAGCCAGTTTAATATTATAAGGCTACTTTTTATTCCCGATATTCCCACGGGATCGACACTTGTGCGGGTGAAACCGCGGGGGCAGCTAGTAATTAAGCTGTAAAATCTTCAAAACAAAGTCGGTAGGTAGCGATAAAGCTCAGTTATCGAAGAGTTCAATATTTATTTGTGATTGATTTATGCAGTGGTTTTTTCATAAAACTCGATTTTCCAAAGCACTTTTCGATTTTTTTTACGCGTCTTTCAGTTTGGAACGGTATTTCTGTGCGTGAGGAATAGACGTTGTGCGTGTAGACTAGCGTCTAACTGCTCATTACTGATACAATTTTTGTCGGACACAAAGCCAACGAGACCGAGGGTTTTTGGTCATGACCATCAGTGCGTTCGAGCTCGCGACTAAGTTCCACACCCGTAATGGTGTAAAAAAACTTAACATGTTTCAAAGGCTGCGTAGGTAGCAGACTATACAATTTCAAAAAGAGTTTAAACGACTTATTTAATAAATTCCAACAGTTATCATTTTTAACCGACTTCAAAAAAGGAGGAGGTTCTCAATTCGACATAGTTTTTTTTTTTTTTTTTTGTGTTTGTGTTTGTTTCGCGATTACTCCGCGAATTGTGGACCGATTTTCAAAATTCTTTTTTTGTTTGAAAGGGTATACTCTCGAGGTGGTCCCATTATCATCAAGTTGAAATCTGATGAGAGGATCCCATAGAAATTGAGGGAAACCCTAAAATTTTATAGGCAAACCTATAGCGATTTGGTTATTTTTTTAAATAAAATAACTTGAGCATTTGCTCTCGGAAATCGTCTTTTGGTAAAGTGGAGCTGATGATGAAGACCACAGATGGCCATCGGAACTACTCAATGACAAATATTTCACGGGTTGCAATTCGATTACTTTAATATGGTTGCTAAGCAATTTATGCTCGTCACAATGCGTATGGTGAGTGGTTGTTGAGGAGTTCTCCTGGTTCTTACCAGGAGAACTCCTCAACAAATAACGTCCCAGCATCGGGAAAAGCAATATTTTGTAAGTAACATGTGATGAGCAGCTGACATTAGGCTATTGTAACTTAGATAAATTACAAACTGACCCACTAAAAAGTGAAAAATAATAACTTTTTACAAAAAAAAAACAACCGACTTCCAAAAAAAACAATACAAATTGTAAAATAACTTTAATTTTGGAAGTCGGTGTCAATAAACGAAAATGCGGAACCAAAGACACCGACTTCCGAAATTAGTCATTTTTCAATTTGTAGTGTTTTTTCAAATACAAAAACCGGCAAATCGCGAATCATATTTGGAAAGGAAAGGTTTTAGAGGTTTAACGCTTACCAAACTCCTCCCAAAGTCTTCTGAACACGACATTCGGCTTTCCCTTCAACATGATAAGTCTGCCGCCATGCTTCTTTAGCTGGCTGTCCAGGTCCTCAAGAGCTTCCAGGAGATATCGCATACGATTGTAGCCAACCACTTTTGTACCTGTAAAACAATAATTGCAAAAAATCTGCTTACGTAATACTTAAATCGCCCATAATTTAATTAAATAAATGACTTTTGATTTGATTAGACACATGACCGAACTTTTCCTTAATGGGTATTTTGCACTAATTAAAGAAAAAGTTCGTGTTCGTTATTCAACATATAATAATAGGACAAATCTATACTAATATTAAAGCTGCAGGGCTAGCATGGGCTGGGGATAAAACTTTTGTCCACCGGTTATTTCCACTGACAAGGGATAAAATAATTTTATCCACCTGCCAAAGCACGGCAACAGGGGGAAAGAGAATAGGCTATTTGACTGGTTTCTGATAAACATCTCAGATTATTTAATGGTGTCTAACGAGCCCACAAAAACCTATTACTTCAAATTGCATAATGTATTTCTTTAACAAAAAAGTAAATAAAAATGTACTGTTTAAATAAGCCGCCAAAACGCTATCTTTAACAATATGGCGTCGTGACGTCACGATTCACGTAAACAAACGTTGAAACGGTCGAGATTCTAGACAAAAGTCATCTGTTCTGTCAACGATAGACAAAAATTTACTAAATCATGACGTCATCTTAAGTTCAGCCAATCCAGACCGTTTTCGATTACGTGGCGCCAGATTTAAAAAGATGAAGTTTTTTCGGGATTTTTTTTTATACAATACATTGTTTTGTAGTAAAATAAATGCAAATCGATTTTAAAAGCGATAATCTATACGAGTGTCAATAATTATGACCTTATTTTTTACATTGTCAAATAGCCTATTATATCACTTTTTGACATTAGACGTGGATACTCACCCCCCGCCTATAGCATGGCGACTAATGGAAGAGAAAATTACAGATATTTTGACATAACGAAGGGAGAAATTTGTCCTCGTCTTTAGATGGTGGGTTTAAGTATATCTCTTGGAGAAAATATAATTAATTGTAATATAAAAATGTCTTGTGCTTACTGGAGCTTAGTGTTGTCGTCGGAAAGGGAGAAAATCGAGCGAAAAATACACCAGCGTTCAATTCGCGATTCGAGCGAAATTGACAGAGGGGAATAGTATTTTGTCCTCTCCCCGTGGATAAAATGTCCGGAGACATTTTATTACATTACGTTATTACAATGCTCTCCTGGAGAGAGGAGAGGAGAGCATTTTATTTTTACGTTAACGTATAAAAAAAATGCTCTCCTGATATTAAGGTTTTTTAGCCTAACGACCTTATGCGTGGGAGGCATCGATATTACGTCCAAGAGTAAAGCATCTAAAAATATTACACCGAAACTCCGGACAGATCTGACTTGTCATTACGGTTACAATTAAAATCTCTTTGGTTACAGTGATGTGGCTTTCTCGTACACACTAGAACCTCGTTACTGTATCTCTGTATGTATCTGTTTGGTTAGTTACAACTCGCAAAATGAGTACGCGCGGTGACGTCATAAGCCTAAATTGTACACGCGTACACACTAGAACCTTGTTCCTGTGCACGCAAGTTACGGATACAGCTGGCTAATGAGTACCACCCGGCTTTACGTAAGCACGTAACCAAAGCGGATCAGAGACAAAGTAACGCTTCGTAGCGAAACGATATCTAAATTCGTCATCGTCTCTGAGATAACGACAAACATTTCATAGCCAATGTAACACTATGGTCGCGATCGTTGTGTCGAATTGTTTGTTCGCTAAAAACAAAAATAATTGGTTATGGTATCGAAAATTTAGCTGTCAGTGTCAGTCAAGAACAGACTACTGCCGGTCGATTCTGTAAAAATCTCACCGTTAAAACTTAGGTGAAGTGAGTTGGTTTTTGCTAGGAATTGACACTATTGACAGCTCACTCCACGCTCACTTCACCTAAGTTTTCACGGTGAGATGGTTACAGAATAGCACCGCTGATAATGATAACGTATGGTATGGTAGTGGTCAAAGAGTATGGTAGTGGGTTCAAATCGGATCAAGCTCGCGAGTTATTGTTGTTTTCTAATTTTATTAATAAGAATAAGTGAGTGTTGCGTTTAATCGTTTTTAAGTTATAATTAAAACAATATTTTTACAGTGGTAAGTGAATAGTGTTATTACTTTTAGATCGTCTCAATGATAAGTAATCAAAATAGACTCATTTTTCTAAGTGACTGGTGTTCAAACGATGATGGAGTAATCTATTTTAATTTTTAGTGATAAAACATGGAATCAAGAGTGCGAGCAAGTCCCGAACAATTGTCAACGCTGCTTGAGTATATGGAAACGTAAGTAAATCCAAGTTTTATTCATGAGTATGTAATGTAAACAATGACGCGATCTTAACAATGAAGTACTTATATTCAATCTTTGTTTGTTTATGTTACAGTCATGGTGACCTGGCGAGGCCTCTTGCTGGATCACAAGGTCGGGTACGGTCAGACCGACTGTGGGCTGAACTGACCAACATATTGAGTGCTGTTGATGGTGGTGTCAGCAAGACTACAGACAAGTGGAAAAAAGTAAGGATCTAATGAACATTTTTGGAAAGACTGGTGTGATGGTAGAGTGGCTAGCAAGCTATTTTCTCAAGGGTTTTGGATAAGTGGACACAACCTTGCGGTTATGAAGGTTGGCTTGTAATCACTTCTCTGTTATTACTAGACTGGGGACTTTGATCATGACACCCATAGTAAGAAAGAAAGAAGAAAAAACTATTGGCACATACCATAAGTACACACAACATAAACAAAGAAAGCAAATATTTAAAAGAAAACTTACAACTAAACATTAACCTTCTTACTACAAAAAGTCAAACAAGTACAAGCTATGCTTTGGTGTCTGATGGCCATATGAGAAGATGCCCCGCATGTTATTGTTATTTTTCAATTTATTTCAAAAGTTCTTACCAAATTGGCTTTTTAGTCTCATTTACACTTATAACATACTTATAACTGAATTATTTTTATTCAATAAAGGTGTGGGCAGATTGGAAGTCCAAGACAAAAAAAAAGGCATTGACTATAAGGCACCATGCAAGAGGGACTGGAGGTGGGCCAGCAAGCGGGCAAACCTTGTCAGCTAGCGATGAAAGAGTGCTGGCTATAATGGGTGCTTTAGCAGTGGCAGGACAAGTCTCTGTAGAAGAGCTAGGATTTAATGTAAGTACTATACACCTTCAAGGCTCCTGCTCAATAATGAGCTAATTTTCTCTAATAAGCAGATGTTTTATAAAATATCCCTATTAACATTGGTCAACGTGGCAACAAAAGTTACTTATTTAACATGAAAGACACCATTTAATTTTTTGATAAATTAGTTTCAACTTGTTTAAACTGGTTATTAATTAGTATTTATAAATATTATTATATAACTGAAAAAACGTTGCTGTAATTTTTACATAACTACATACTAAAAATAAATACACTTTTTCAGTAATAAATAATTTCATTACATCTACCACTTATTTTTATTAAATTACCACTGCCAATTTTTTTCAGAGACCTCTAAATACTGCACAAGATGATCCCGTCACCCGAGATGATTCAGAAAATTTGGAAATTGTAGATGGTAAGTCTAAAGACTTAAAATCTTACTTCTTACTAATATTATAAACATGGAAGTTTGTTTGGATGGATGTGTGTTACTCTTTCACGCAAAAGCTACTGAACGGATTTGGATAAAATTTAGTACACAGATAGTTTATAACCCAGATTAACACATAGGATAGTTTTTATCCCGATTATGGGCGAAGCCGCTGGCAACAGCTACATAGTATCATAATATTTATTTGTTATGTATATGTGAAATACAAAATTATCTAAAATTCCTAGGGAACCTCAGTTTTGCTATTTATATTCTATATCTGTGTGCCAATTTTCATCGAAATCCGTTCAGCCGTTTTTGCATGATTGAATAAGAAACTAACAAACATCCAAACCTTCACATTTTACAATATTAGCAGGATTAGAAAACATTTTGATCAAACAAAGGATCCGTAAACTGTCCAAAATAACACTCATTTTCTTTTGCAGAAACTCCACAACTGACTTCGTCACCTCAACCTTCCACTTCACAGTCCTCAAATAATTGGCTTCCGCCTTCCTCATCATACCAGATACAAACACCACCACCCCTTCCGCTCGTGCTCACTCAGGCTTCGGCTCAAGGACGGCAGCCTGTTGCGCCAGCCCCGCCAGCCCAATCCCCGCCAACCCCTGCAGCGCCCACTACTCCGAGGCGAAGGCGGCCACCTGCCCCCCGCACTTCTGCTATTTCTCCATCTACCAGGCTTCGTCCGCGGTTGAGGTCGCCAGCGACACCGCAGTCTGCTGCCTCTCCCGACCGCCCTCATTTGCGCGCCCGCCGTAGACGGGCACCGACCCCCTTCGAGAGAGCGGCAAGCGAGTTTACGGCCGTGGAATTACGACGCCTGGAGCTGGAGGAAGCCCGGACTAAGCTACAACACGAGCGAGACTTGCGAGCGTTGGAGGTTGAGCACGAACGGAACCAGGTTTTTAGCTCATTAGTAAACGTCGCTCAAGCTTGGCTTGACTATTATCGCAGTAGGGACAACACAGAACCGCTGAACAGTGAGTAGTTCAGCAATTGTCTTGTCCCTATTGCTATAGTAATCAAAGGTTTTTTAGTATGTATGTCTAAAGCTTTAGGCATTCTGCATCTCAGACTTTTGCGAGTGGGATACTAGCAAGTCTGAGATGCAAAATTCCTAAGGCTGTTTAAAATGTTAAGTTTGTTTTTACATATTGTGAACCCTTTGGGCGAAAGAAGTGACTTCGTTAAATTATCTAATATGTTGCCTCTTTTACTGCCCAATTTTAAGACTGTAAGGGTTGATTCACACTGGGTCCGTCAACGACGATTCGTCAAAAAAGACGATTTGTCAAAAACCACGAATCGTCTTTGACGGATTAGTGTGAATGAGCACTAACTGTAACTGTAACTGTGAGGGCACATTGGCATTTATTTTAGTTAATAGAGATTTGTTATTCATTAGATCTAGCTTGCATGTTGGATTATGGCCTATTGAGGTGAGGCTTGTCTTGTGCCCAGCAGTTGACATATAAAGGCTGATTAATATAATTATTATGTTTAGTAGAGATACTAATTATATAAGGTTAAAATTTAATAGAGTTTTTTTTAAATATATAATAGTAATTTTATTTATTCACCTATATTACATCCTACTAACTAAGCGATTGCGCATAGCCGCCTCGGATTAACTCATTTTGGTTATCATTGCTGGAGGTGCTATATTGTACAGCATGATCTTCAATATCTTCTGGACCCCCAGCTGGCATATCACATGGAGGTGGTATTCTAGCATCTAATGCAATGTTGTGCAGCACACAACATGCATTAGTGATTTTGCTAGCCATGTAAGGGTGATAGTGAAGAACTCTGTGTGGAAGCATACACCTCCAACGAGCCTTAAGTAGTCCGAAACAGCGCTCAATGCGAGACCTGGCTTGGACATGACGTCGTGTGTACACCTCTGCCTGGGATCCTGGTTCAACGTTTAATATAGGCGTCATCAACCACGGCTGCAGTGGATAGCCAGAATCTCCTAAAAAAAAGGAAATATATTTTTGTTAATAGTCTACTCCAGTTCTAATAAAGAATTGAATAATCATTGTTTATTTGTAGTCATGCTCACTTAAATATAGTGCAATTACTGCTTGACGTATAGGGCTATTTCAGATGTCTCACTATTTACAATACCTATACAGAACAACTTACCTAATAACCAAACATGTTCACCACTTTCATGAAGTCCTTCCATGTATGTGCGCACGTGACTCGCAGACCATATGTGCGAGTCACGTGTTGCTCCACCAAATTTTGAGTTCACATTTATAATGTGCAAGTCATAATCACATATCTGAAAAGAAAATAAAACTATAGGTATATAGAGGTATGAGGAACAGGGTGTAAAGTTCACTCAACCTCCATAGAAAAGGGAGGATCCTCTGACCAGACGGGTGTTGTGTCTGGCGGGCTACTGCCCGATGATTCATGTCGGGCCATTGTATCTATGTTAATTGCGCGGTAAACTCTGGTTGCGCGATGCAGAATTTGCGTGACGTAGTATGACGCGTTGTTCGCATGTGGCGTTGTAGATACCGCTACAGGCACTTATTGTTTGGTTTCCACAAAGAACCAAATTGCAATGTGGGGAAGGGATTTAATTTCGAATTAAGGTACCTACAAGATATTTTATAGATTTCACTATGTATACAATATGTCCCTTTATTTCGCTGTGCCGCTTGGCACATAGGCTTCCCCTTACATTCTCCATTGAGTTCATATTATAAATACATATACACATAGTTTCAGAGAAGTTTGTTAACCACATAGTTTTATATGTATTATGATTAGAATTTATCCAGCAGCTTACCATTTGAACATTCAAGGAATGATATCCTTTTCTATTAAAAAATGTGTGTTCTTCCTCAACCGGTCTCATGATAGCAATATGGGTACAGTCAATGCACCCTATCACACCAGGCAAATTATGTGTCCTTTGAAATCTGTAAATTATTTAACAATTTTACAACAAATATCAAAGAGTAATTATTTAGATAAGTATGTAGAAACCTAAGAAAATTTTTAATTAGGTATTTAAAAATATATTTACATACTTCTCTTTGATTAAGGATCTCTCGTGTGGCGTTTGTGGAAACACTATCCACCTGCTGACCATCCAATTGTGATTAAGGGCGTTCACAACCTCCCTGATGCAGCGACTTGTTGTCCGCTGGGTCAAATGCTGGCCCACACCCACAATTTTCTGGTATGACCCTGTAGCTAAAAAGCTAAGAGCACACAGCACCTGAAAAATATAATAATACATAGGTAGGTTAATCTATTTAGGTTGATGTGGTTTTATTTTTATTTATACAGCAGTTAATAAAGTATTGTGTGGTACCACAATATTTTTTTTGTATATTACCTATAAACTAAGCAGACGAAGATGCTTTAACTCAAGTTATACGGAACAACAACCAACAACATTAAGTACCTGGTTGCCTTCCAATATCTATAATTATATTGTTTTATTAATGTAACATTTCTTACCTTTATTTCCAGGGGAATTTCAGGGGAACCTTTTAATCGTGCATGAGCTTTTAGGTCTTTGCATAACTTCCTAAATGCTCTTTTATTAAGCCTGAAATGTTGGATGAACAACAATTCAGGCATTTCTTCAATTGTTTCCAATTGCCGTCGCTGTCTTAATCGCTTTTGGCGCCTCTCCCAGGCGTTCTCATTGTGTGCAGCCCACAATAAACGTAGAGAATGCATTTTGTAATTTATTTGAGCAGTATAATGCCTCTAACACAGAAAAAAATACTAGGAAGGACCAGCATCATATTGTAGTCTTCTTTGGGAAGGACTTTCAGTCCACAGAACATAAATATTCAGTCTATAATAAGTACTCTGTGAAAGTGTGACTAGGTTCATATATTAGTCTATGACTAGGAGTATGTCATCAATCAATGTCAAAAATCTGCTGCCGCATTCGTTTCGTTATCTTTTTTAGCGATCACGATCGAGGCGAAGGCGAACCACAGAACATAATACTCCGAGATGAGGCGAACACTGAAAGCGCTGCTTGTCTACGCATTTTTGTATGGGATAAACACAATAACGATTCGTTACTTTATGGTTTCGTTATGAAATCTATCATTGTCTACCAAATTTCGTTAACGATGTCGATTGGCCGGCTTATGCCAATCCATGGACGTATTATATAGAATCCCATACATTTTACCCTGCGATCCGAGCTGGGAAATAATCGATGTGAGCGTGCTTAAACCCGTACCGAATTAGCGTGAGCGCGATAACGATGTCCCGTGGATAGTCATAGATGACGTCATGACATGCGCCATCTTGCGATAACGCATCAAAAAGTACTCTGTGGATTGTGTGGTTAACGCCGACCATGTCCTAGAATAATATCACCGTGACGAGCGCTGTCAAAAATGACAGTGTGTGTGTGAGGATGTGTCAGTGTGTGTTTTGTTTTGATTTGCATCTTATCATAAAATTAAACTAACGTGGCATTTTCGAAATTGTGCTTCTGGCTGATAGTCGCCACCTAACCAAAGAAGAAGAAATGTGGTGGTTATACAAAGAAATACTGTAATAATATCGTTTTCACATTGAGTAAGCACTGTGAGCGCGTTCACGGGCGTTCCGAATTGTTGACAGCGCTCAGCTGTCATAATCGTAATATCTAAATCGGAACGCATGTGAGATGATGTGAGCGCTGTGAGCGATTATAGCTAATTCGGAAAGCGCCCTTACTCTTTTCTAACTTCATTATCGTTTTTAAATTGTTACTTTGTTAGCCCCCAGCAGCTACGATACCTACGTCGACTCGGCTATAACGGCTAGGCGACGCCGCGCCGCGCTTAGGTACGGCTCGCCGACCGCTGGTTGATGGTGCTGCAGGCAGGTCGCGAGAAGGGTGAGAGGGACAAGTGTGGACGAAGAGACGTAATACGGAGAGACGTAAGCGCGGGGACTCCTAGCCATAGCATAGCCGAGCGCAAAGTAACTGCAAGAAAGCAGTGACTTCAAAAAAAAACAATGAATTTAAAGATTATAATTGCGGCATAAATTAATATCCTTAATTTTCCAAAATTGTTCAGATGACCAACGGCTTGGAATTGAAAAATTATTTTTGTGTTGAGTCTTACTTATCATTATGAAAAAATACTAGTTTTAAATAACGAAAATGGCTGAAGTAATAAGATTGGATTGACACTATTGACCAAATTCACCAAATTTTGTTCCTATCTACGCCAACTTCAAAATGGCGGGGGCACCACCTTAACTTATATATATAAAAGAAAGTCTGTTAGTTACACCACTTATAACTCAAGAACGGCTGAACCGATTTGGCTGAAAATTTGTAGGGAGGTAGCTTAGAGCCAGGAGACGGACAAAGGATACTTTTTTTTTTTTATAGTAGGAGTAGGGTAGGAGTAGGGTAGGAGTAGGGTAGAAGTAGGGTAGGAGTAGTGTAGGAGTAGTGTAGGAGTAGGGTAGGAGTAGTGTAGGAGTAGGGTAGGAGTAGTGTAGGAGTAGGGTAGGAGTAGGGTAGGGTAGGGGTAGGGTAGAAGTAGGGTAGGAGTAGTGTAGGAGTAGTGTAGGAGTAGGGTAGGAGTAGTGTAGGAGTAGGGTAGGAGTAGTGTAGGAGTAGGGTAGGAGTAGGGTAGGAGTAGGGTAGGAGTAGGGTAGAAGTAGGGTAGGAGTAGGGTAGGAGTAGTGTGGGAGTAGGGTAGGAGTTGGGTAGGAGTAGTGTAGGAGCAAAACAACGTTTGCCGGGTCAGCTAGTAAATAATAAACCCTAATTTTGTGTGAAAGTTAACTTCCACCAAGATGATTGTTTTTCCTTTAGGTACCTATCAATATAGATGCCTTTTTATAAACCCTTTGAAACAGAAATAATCGCTGCCAATATGATAAAAGACAAGCCCTAAACCCCGACTACTAAACTCTAAAAACACATAAGCGACTTGCAACATAATATATAGTTTAACCGTAAGGGTCGCAGCCATGACATAAATTATGGCAACCTAGATATAAATCTGGGACCATCTAAGAAATAGATTCATTGACCTAGTTATAGGTACAGCGGTGCTATTCTATAAAAATCTCACCGTGAAAACTTAAGTGAAGTGAGCGTGGAGTGAGCTGTCAATAGTGTCAATTCTAGCAAAAACAAACTCGCTTCACGTAAGGTTTCACGGTGAGATTTTTACAGAATCGACCGGCTGTTCTGTGACAACGCACTACTTGTTTGTGAACCGCGGTCCCCCCTCAGTGACGCATTTTTCTAATTTTTAACCTACTTAAAACAATATTTTCCATTTGGTCTATGTCACTTACTAAAGTGAGGCGAAGAATCAAACATGATTGTATATTTAAAAGAATTGATCCTTTACATTTATCCTCGAAGTATATGTTGGTTTCATTTGTATCTATTGACACCAATGATATTATAAGTGTAAAAAGGTACTTATAATATCATTGATTGACACCCTCTATTCCTCTTCTTAGCGTGTCAATGGACTTGGCCCAGAATTCGGCTACGTGTTTGGCAGCTCCTGAAACGCGTAGCAGACAGGATACATGACATAATATGAAGTGTTCCATCTTTTGTGGAACAGCACCACATTTACACTCCGAGGCGGAGCCGTCTATGAATCTCCACCTGAACAGGTTGTCCTTGCTCGGCCAACCTGTGTCCGGAGTCTGTTTAAAGACTTTCAGGTTACCTCTAGACTTATTTATTGACTGACGGAAAACATGATCTACTAAAGTACTGCCCCGTAGCACCAGTTTTTGGGCAAAGTCCGCCTTTCTTATAGTTTGTTCGATGAAAACTATTTTCAAATGTCCCCAAGATTAACAAAAATCTAAAAAGACTTACCCGCAGTTTCGCCATCGAAGATAAATATAGGGAAGAAGGGAAACCCTTTCTCTTCTAACGCAGAATGTAAAGACGGGTTGTCATGCAGGCGCAACCCGTGCCGGAACCAAAGGACGCTTCCACCAAGCATTGTGGTGAGTGAGGGTTATACCTGTGTACAAGCAAATATAGATTTAAAGATTATGGAACTCCATCAGGGATCGTTAAGAATAGTTAGGTACTTATAAATAATATAGTACCTTGAGTGAAGTACAGACGCCAGCACATCAACCTACCCGAAACTGTCAAATTTTCCCAATCAACTTTGAATCTTAAGCTTTAGCGATAAAGTTAAAAATCTATTAAAGAAATTTGACAGATTGTAGTAGCTTGATGTGCTGATGGCGTCTGTACATAGAGACTATGGGGAAGGCGTTTGGTGTTAGACATAGGTATATCTTGTTGACAGTTGCCTGTCAGTTGATTATTATTACAAGCTATGCTGTGGGCTACCCTACTCCACAGTAAAGTTGGAAGCAACCTAAAACGACCTGGAGAATCAATATGGGCGCCAAGTAAGTACATAATAGAGGTATGTATTGAGATAAGGTCAGAAAATGCTCCAACTAAAACGGAATTATAATCATTTGCATCAAAAGCTTGGTTAAAATGAAATGAGAAGCCCGCAAAATAACAATTCTAGAGAAATAATACCAGACGTAAATATTAACATTGAAAACCTTACAAGGTCGTCCTTTAAAAGTCCTTGAACAACTCAGACGTTTGCGCAACGACGAGAAAATATGAAAATAGTATATAGGTACTCATTTAATTTTCTATTTGAAAACCGTTACTTACTTACACAACGAAGCCAAAAGGACAGGGAAGAAAGTAGATACATACTAGAAAATTCAATCGCAATAACCGTACCTATAGAAGGCTTAAGTCTGTGTAAATGTATGTGTCAATCAGTAACACACTGACCCTGAAAACTGCAGCGTACTTGCATGACATAATATAGGTAGATAGGCGATAACGTTACGCAACTAACTAGCTAACTAACTGCGCCCCGCGGTTTCTCCCGCGTAAATGTCGATCCTGTGGGTATATCGGGATAAAAAGTAGCCTATATGTTAATCCAGGGTGTCAGCTACCTCCATACAAAATTTTATCAAAATTGGTCTAGTCGTTTGAGCATGAAGAAGTAACAAACATATAAACACACACACACCCCCACTCACAAACTTTCGCCTTTATAATATTAATAATATATATATATATACAGATGATTGTATAATTATGCTGTAAGCGGTAGAAAACGAGGAAACATGATATGGGTAATGCGATGAGTTGAGCTGGCTGGTGGCATTCCGAACTAGAGGCAATATTGGGGAGACCGGAGAACCTATATCTTCTTCTTCTCCTTCCTCCGGCACTTTCCCAGTTTATCTGGGATCGGGCCTCCTTGCGTTATATCGTCGTTGGCCAGGAGCGACGGTCCCGGGTCGTCTCACTCAGGTGATAAGTTTTTAGACTTTAGGCCCTTCGCGACAGTTGACGACCATGTGGCGGGTGGTCTGCCTCTACCTTTTGGCTGTGTGTCAATGTTAAGAACAGTCTTCACGGAGTAGTTGTCATCTCAGTGCACCGGAGAACCTTTATCATTGCAGATTTATAAGAAAAAGAGACAACCTGAGATATAAAATAGGCAAATGAAAGGAGTTTGCCAAATGTAGATTCTGTTCCATAAATGATAAGTAGAAATCTCTATTTTCGTCTTATACCTATATTCTGCCTTTTGATTATCCTATACATTCAAAAGCCGGTTCCGGTTTAGCCGGAGTCCGTATGAATAATGTGTCTGATTATGTCATAAGTACTTCGAAAAAGGCTGGCAAATTGGGCTGGGATTCCAGTCTAATCTGCCAGCCTTTTCCATACTATGTTGGGGTCGACTTCCAGTTTAACCGGATATATCATTGGTCGTAAGACTCCTACCTAGGGGACCTAGGGGTCCCTTAATTATGTCCAGCAGGGGACGTCTTTCGGCTGAATAATGAAAGACGATGGAGATGGGAGAAGAAAAAGTCGTCTACATAGACTAGGTACCGGTGTTTGGTCGTCAGATTTATTGCATTCTACATCAGCAGGTTTAAATACAAAAAAAAAACAACCACGATTTGGTCGTAAATCATCCCTACAAGATCTATAGAGTCTTAGCATAACAATAAAGTGTAATTAAAGTTAGTGCAAAATATGCCAAAATAGGGAAAACCTAATTGCAGAGTGTATTCGGCGCTAAGTTCATACCATTATAAATTATATTAGGTAGGTACTATGAAATGTAAAATTAAAATTTTTCCTTGACCTTTGCGGTTTCATTCAACTGGACTTCATTTAAGTATTATGTTTGCACTTGTTATGATTCAGCCTTTTTTATTGATCTGAGGATTCAGCTTAAGGGGCCGGCGAGCATGCGTAGTTCATACAGACGTAATAGGCAAAATAATTTGTAAATCAAACATATTCTTAATGTAGTGTGTAAGTATTTATTCCGATTGGATTACAGAATAATCTAGGTTCCCAAATATATATTTTGAAAGGACACACTGTTAAAAAGACGAGATATGAGGAATTTCAATTAAAAAAAAAAATGAATTAAAAAAATCATTTTTTTTTTTTAGAAATTCAGAAAGTAGCACCTAGATATTCTGTAATCCAATCGGAATAAATATACACACTACACTAAGAATTATGTTTGATTTACAATTTTTATTGGTATTACGTTTGTATGAACTACGCACGCGCGCATTTCTAATTATTGGGAAGAAACCTATGAAAAAGATGGACAAATTTTCATGCGTGAATATAGGTATTATTGTCTGTAATGTCGCATCAAATAAGTAATCAATATCGCTGCTCTACAATCAAAACTTCATAAATACTGAATGCACAGATCTCGCACATCCATTTGTCAAGCTCACGTAGTACACTAGTTCTATATACCTACACAGAAAACTTCTCATCACCTTGACTCACAACAAGGTACCTATTATTCAAGATTGTTACAACATTAACAATCCTAGTTAGTTCCGTAAACACTATCGCGAACCTAGCATAGCTATTCAGTTGACGCTTTGAGTGCAAGGTGAATACACAACTCTATGCAACGGCTATAAACAAAACAATTTATTTATTAAACCAATGATGACTGCCGCAACTGACTCAATAATCACCGACCAATCAAAACCACACAAACTATCCACGCATCATCTACGTCATGAACGAATAGTAAAACATAATAAGCAAACCATTTTCACTCATACTCACAACAAACTCGTTCAATTTCAAATCGAGATTCCCATAAAACGAAACACGTGCCACTGGTTTGAGAGATGAATGTGTACTGAGGGGAGGCCGTCAGGCCGACAATCCGTAATATTCAGCTGCAAATAAAATCGTACCTTTTACAAATCTAGAACATTCGACGATTCCAATATGGAACAATAAGCAACAGAAAGACAACCGACCAGCGGGAATAGAGCTGTGGTAAACCTTATTCTCATTTTAAATTGGAATGAAAAAAGGGCTTCACGAAAATGTGTATCCGTCTAAAATATACAGTTGTGCTACTTCAGCGCCCGTTTCATGACTTATGTATCCTTGCAGCCAGCCCCAATTTGCAATTGAACGGGCAAATGTGGTTTGTTTATCAATTCAGTCGATGATTAGGTAACTGTTCGGGATGATTCTTGCGTTAGCAAGAGCATAATGGTCTAGGTCTGAAATCGACCGTTACTTCGGTTAGTAAAGACTTGTAGAGTAGGTATTATGCCATAATATGTATTGTGCCATGTATGTGTAGGTATAATAATTATGTTTATGTATTATACCATTTATAAATGCTAGCAATCTTGCGATCGCTCGCGTCATCAGCGATCGCAAGGGCATTCCATTGACAATAAATGCACGATCAAGAAGCTGAGGTTAGAGAAAATGAAGAATGCAAGTGTAAACAAATTTCGAGAGGTGTCGTGGGACACCCGCGGGGAAATTGCGTAACGTAATATCAGTAGGAATAGTTTTCATTTTGACAGGTCAACAATATTCATCGCGGTATTTACGTTGTTGAGCAGACAATTTTTTCGAACATATGAAGCAATATCCCTCAAAATGATTCAGACAGAGATTGATATTGTGTAACGCAATTAGAGTGTCGCATGCCGGTTGGAACGAACTTCCATTCCACTTTGCACTTTCGTTACGTGTCGTGACGGTCAAAATGTTACACTTTTCTCACTTTCACCGAATATGCAAAGTATATAACTTACGATCAGGTACCTAGGTACTTCTTTCTACTACATAATTGGTGGAAGAATAACTTAATCCACTTTACAATCCTATTACCTCGTATTTAGGTACGACCATTTTCCTTTACGTGTAAAACCAAGCGTCTATAAATATATATGTCGCCCATACAAAATTTTACACCGTGTAAATTTACACTGTAATTTATCCATGTATTCACGAATTTAGAAACACATTAACATTATTGATCATTGCTAGAAGCAAAGAGATTTAAGATAGGTAATGTCTTTGGATAGAAGCTTCCATGGCTTTAATATTCCAAGGAAAATTCCTTTTTGTGGGATGTTAATCTGCTTATAATGCACCTATGTAGGTACATAGGTGCATTAATTAATAATAATTATTTATCTCAAAAAGTGAGATAGGTACCTACATATACAGTCTGTTACAATAAAATTATGTTGCGTATTGTATCTCTAATTTTAAGCAGATTAACATCCCACAAAAAGGAATTTTCCTTGGAATATTAAAGCCATGGAAGCTTCTATCCAAAGACATTATTTACCTATTTAAGTAACTTGACTCAAAGATTATTATTATACTATAACGCTGTGAAAGAGTCCAAACGTTTTATCTCCGAATTAAGTGAGTCACACAATTAGGTGAGTTTACCCTACAATTACCACTAAACCGGAACGACTTACCAAAGACTGAAGAAACTTTAGTTAAACTTAATTCGATTAATCTTGAAAATCTGCACAACAGCTACCAGAAAATCTCAGTACAGCCTCCAGTGAAGTTCACCCACACCAACGTCGAGACATCTATCACACCACAATACCCATATACCATAGATTTATAAGAACGTTCTTATAAATCTATGCCATATACCTACTCACTACTATTAGGTGCAAGTGCACTCGGAAGCATATTCATGTATCGACGATATGCGAGAAAAAGGGTTGAGAAAGCTCGCTCCGTACAGCCAGAAACTGCCCAGGAAACCTACACTCAAGCTGAACCTAGAAGAACTATCCCACCAGAGGAAGTTAGAATTGACACCAACCATCTAGCAGCAACATTGTCAACTTCGTTCAACAAATAGTTGCTGTTCTTCGGGGGGAGGTGTTACGTATCGGTGTAACAGGGAGATCGCCTACTACGCATCGGTGCAATAGAAGGAACGCTGACTGTAGCTGACCCCCTTTCAGCGCGACGCAACCCTGGCCGACACAAGGCGCCGACTCAGCAAATGCTTCACTAAACCATGCCACCTCAATTTCGCAATACATTTCCGCATCTTCGTAATTAATCACGTTAAAAAGAATATTATTCTTGGTACATACATCGACCAATTATCACTACTTTAGATTTAATTCATAATGTAATTCTTTTACAATTAAAATAATATTAAGCAAACTGAGTTTCTCTGCAACCTCCGGCTCCAGTTTTCATAATTAGTATCTGCATTTCATAATTATTATTGTTTACTTATTTATCTTTTTGTATTTCTTAAACAGTAATGTAAGTATGCTTACATTTGTTGATGTAAGTATTTAGAGTTCCGTACCAAAATTAAAAAAACGGGACACTTCAAATCACTTCGGTGTCCGTTATTCTGGCTTTACTCTGAATGTGGGTCCCCCTCAAGTCGTACTCCTCATTACTGAGGGTCGTGATCCTCCCTTGACAACATCTTTTCCCTGACGATGTTTCGCCATCTCTGTCTATCCTTGGCCAGGTGAAGCGCATCATGAAATTTCGTGTCAAGAGAAGATCTTATATGTATGATCGGACCAACGCAAAGGGCTGCAACCTTTTGGTCGTTTACCGTCCACCTTGCCGGTAACCATTAGTTGTTCAAGGTTATTGCCATCTTTTCTCGCTATGTGGCCGAAAAATTCCAAAACTCTGCGGAGACAGTGTTATCTACACTACACACACAATACAATACAATGTACAATGTTTTCTATCAGAAAGTTTTCGACGAAACGTGCTGTCGAGGAATAGAGAATTCTATTAGCTGTGCTTTCTGTATGTAGTCGTATCGTACAAGCGTGTTTCTATCTTAGGTTCCACACCGATATATTGCTATATTACACACTTCTTTTGCTAGTAAATTGAAATACTTCCCTGAATTATTGGAATAATATGCTTATTTTAAACTGCGTGTAATTAATTCATCGTTCTATTTCTTGCGCACCGGCTTGAAACAGATGAGAATAGCTTAGAGCGAGTTTCTTTTCAACTTTGTAGTCTTTTCAATATAGGTACATATAAATCTATAATTTCAAAAGACCCATCACATATCCGTTATCTAAGCATTCTAGGTATACATCATACTTAGTAAAATTTAGGTAAATTTTTTGCTGGGAAACGACTTGTACCTACTTACTTTTGGTGTGAGAAATTGCTATTTACGGCAAGCGCATTGCAAGTCACGCAAAACATTGTCCTTATGGGTGTAGGTACATGTACACATCGGTACAGAAGTTATGGGTATTAAAAATAATATTAAGGAAAGTAAAGTTAATAACATTTAAAACTTCTTTTCGTGAAAAAAAGTAAATAAAAGTTGAAACTTTGACCTTCAATATCTCCGAATCCAGAAGGTTCCTAATGTTTGATATGCAATCCATACTAATTTTATCCCGATATTCTCGTTTACCGTTATATCGCTTGCCATATTAGGAACTAGCAGCGCCCCGCGGTTTCACCCGCATAAGTGTCGATCCCGTAGGAATATCGGGATAAAAACTATCCTATGTCTTTTCCCGATTCAAACCATCTCTATTCCAAAATTCATCTAAATCGGTTCAGCGGTTTAAGCGTGAAGATGTAACAGGCAGACATACACACTTTCGCATTTATAATATTAGTATGGATGGAATACAAAGACATGTTGTTAACCACCCCAGCAGATCCAAATTCTTAGTAATAAAATGAAGTACAGACGCCAGCACATCAAGTTACTACAATCTGTCAGATTTATTTAATAGATTTTCGACTTTATTGCTAAAACATAAGGTTCAAGGTTGATTGGGAAAATCTGACAGTTTCGGGTAGGTTGACCTGCTGGCGTCCGTACCTACGTACTTCATTATTTATGAGATCCGGTTCTTTATTTAAAAAAAAAAACAATACAGTGCAGAACACTAATATTGTGCAAGCCCGACTCGCTCTTGGCCAGTTTTCTTTAATTAAAACAAACAACAAGATCTATAAATATAGGTATAGGTAGGTAAATTAAAGTATTCTCAATCGTGTAATTGTCCTGGATCACTGGTATTGGACGGTTGAAAAATGTAAGTAGGTATTGTATATATTTTTTAAAGTATATTTTATAAAAGATGTAATTTATGTAACTGAAACGGATCTTTGTGCTCATCATTGTAGAAAGAAAGAAAATAGGTTTATTTGCGGTAAACATGACGCAAAAAAGAACACATAAACATAAAAAAAAACCGGGCAAGAGCTGGTTGGACTCGCGCACCGAGGGTTCCGTACACCGACGATATAACCACTTGACTGCGCATACAGTGCCCCGGCGACGACGCTCGAAAACAGTTAGCGTTTGGTCGCCTCCTTCTAAGCTACGGTACTAGTAGGTAACCATTTTAGTTGTGTCATAGTGTTAGACCTCTGTGCACGCTAAATTAACACAATTTTTTACAACTTTTTATGCAATTATAACGCATCAAAATGCCTTCATGCGCGGTGAAGTGGTGTGGGAAACTTAACTTTTTAGAAATTATTTTGCATTTTAAGTGGTTTTTTGTGGGTTCTATGAGTATAATATGGCACGATAAGCAGTAATATGTGTTTTACGTAATTCCCATAAAAAACAACTGAAACAAAGACGAGATGAGCGTCGGATGATGCGTTATATGAACAAAGCGTTTTCTATGAATAAATACGAATTTAAAGCAAATTACGGAGTGAGCAAGGATTTTACTCCTCATTCGTATTACATAACAACATTTTTATCCTATCTCTATACAATAAAAACTTTCTAGAACATTAACTTAATAAAATCGGACTTCGACATGTTTTCATTAGGGTCATGTGTTCAACAATGAAACACAAAAAAATCAAAGTCTCATACACGTTTTGTTTTTATAGATAGAAGTCTAATTTTTTACAGGTGTTAGGCAATTGTATTGGGTATAGGATGTAATTTATGGTTTTTTAAATTGATGTGTAATCAATCAGAAAAAAAATGAAAACAACAAAATTGGAAATGTTTCACTGTGTCCACAGTGGTGCACACAATGAAACACCACAAATTCAACAATGAAACATATTATTTAACTAGCGGCCCGTCCCGGCTTCGCACGGGTGGACATGATTTTTTAAATATTTTTACCTTTTAATTATATTTTTTGATGCTGTTCTGATGAGCATAATCAATATGTGGATCGTAACTGAATGCCGATCTATTTACTATGAGCTAAAATTCTATTACGCGTCCTAGTTGTTAACGACTGTTGTCTTTCTCTCTGTGCAGTCGCTGCGAGCGTTCGGCGCTAGGTTTCCCGGGCACGCGTTCGCGAGTTCCTAACTCTATTATCAGCGAGGCGCTGCGAGCGTTCGGCACTCGATTGTCGTTCGTATAGTTGGAATGATCTGGCATTTTGTTCTGCAAGGCAAAGCGAACATTCTGCGCTAGATTCGTTTGCCCGTGCTTGCGAGTTTCTAGCTCTATTTTCTGCAAGTCGCTGCGAGCGTTCAGCACTCGATTGTCGTTCGTGTAGTTGTGATGATCGGGCATTTTGTGCTGTGAGACGAAGCGAACGTTCGGCGCTAGATTCCCTTGTACGTGCTCGTGACATTCTGTCACTATTTTGAAGAATCGTTGCGAATGTTCGGCGCTAGATTCCCTTGTACGTGTTCGTGAAATTCGTTCACTATTTTCAGCAAGGCGTTGTGAACGTTCGGCGCTAGATTCTGTGGCCCGCGATTACGACGTATACGCTCTCTGATTTGCGAGACGTTCTGAATTTTAGAAGATGATTCTCCAATACGTCGTATTTTTGCTAATCTCGCTTGGGAGCAACTTTTAGATAGTTGAGACCTTTTTCCTAGGCATATCAAATCAAATAAAATCATTTTATTTCAGGTATACCCATATAAAATTTAACCGGATTACAGATTGTTGACTTTTTACCGACTTCAAAAAAAAAAGGAGGTTATCAATTCGATACGTACCTATGTATGTAATATTATTGGAATTCCATTATATTCACATATGATGATCTATTAGGGCTTCCAAACAAATATACAAAATTTCATAGACGTATGTATGTATGTATGTATGTATGTATGTATGTATGTATGTTTGTCCACGCATATCTCCGGAACTATTAATCGGATCGTGACCATTTTTTTTTATTGGCTTACATTTTCTTCAACTTAGGGAACAGTGCAAGTTTCATCAAGATCGATTCAGTAATTTTCAAGATATGAACTAATACGTGTAAGTGTGACGGCCTGGCTTATTGATAAGAGCTACGGGTGTAGTGTCAAAGGGAAAACATCTCAAAACCTTGGTCAAATACTAGTGCAAAAACTAAAAATTACGAAATAAAAAGTAATTAAAAAAAATTAAGCCGACTTCAAAAAGAAATTAACTCAAAATTATGAAATAACTTTAATTTCGGAAGTCGGTGGCATAAAACTAAAATACAGATCCCAAGACACCGACTTCCGAAATTAAAGTTATTTCATAATTTTGAGTTAATTTCTATTTGAAGTCGGTTTAATTTTTTTAAATTACTTTTTTATATTTCTACCTATGCCTTATTAAATTCGTAATATCTATTGAATGGATTTAGCCAATTTGAACAATTCAAAAATTAATATACATGAATTGAGACAGTCTTGGAAACAATATGATTTACTTGGATAGGGATTTAAACAGAAGTATGACTAACATAGTCTAATTTTGGTCGGTATTGCTATCAACTTTTAAAATGTAAAAAGTGGTTATTGTGACATAACGATAATAGTTGGACATATAGTATCGCGAAGTTTTTTGTAGTTATTGATATGTTCTTTAATATTGTAGAACATACTTTTGTTCTATCATCAATAGTTTCCGCAGCGCATGCGACGAAAGATGTTTTATGGCATTTCTTTTACACCTTGGGTTACGTTACTAAAGTTTTAAGGATCCCTAATCTTTTCTAGCAATAAATATAGCCTATGTTACTCAGGGTGAATGTAGCTTTCTAATGGCGAAAGATTTTTTTAAATCGGCACAGTAGTTTTTGAGTTTATTCATTACAAACATACACACAAAAATACAAATCTTTCCTCTTTATAATGTAGATTAGTGTAGACTAGTGTAGATGTAGATAGTGTGTTCAACAATGAAACACTAAAAATTCTAAGTATGTCTCGTACCTACACCTTTTGTTTTTACTGATAGAAGTATAATTTTTTGAAGGTATAGGTATAGGCAATTTTATTGGGTAGGTATCGGATGTCATTTATGTTTTTTTTTAAATTAATGTGTAATCAATCAGCAAAAAAATATAAACAAACAAATTGGAAATGTATCATTGTGTCCACAGTGGTGTACACAATGAAACACCACAAATTCAATACCTAATGACTATAATTTTGTAATAATAAGTGTTAGTCTCATATTTTGTGAAATTTATGGAGTAGGTGAATGATAAAAAATGCTTGAGTTCAATCAAAAAAGGTTTTATTACTAATTTCACTTTAATCAGAATCTTCTATAGAATAAACTAGGTAGCACAATTATTATTAAATTTGCTATATTTATGGCACTCGTTAATTACATACGACTTTTTAGGCATTTACATTCATCTCAAAATTATAAAATCACAAACTCTTTAAGTGTTTTCTTCTTTTCTTTTCTTCAAACAGTGTTTCATTGTGTCCATTGTGCAACTGTTTCATTGTTGACTAAATAGGGTTTATATTACTTATCTCAAAAAAAAAACCACTAAATTGTAACACTTTTAACATCTGTTTCACTTAGGTAATCTACGAAATATGTTTAATGCTAGGTAATCATGAAAAATATAAATTTTTCAACCATAATTTAATGAAAAATCTTTAAAGAATGAGGAAAATACTTACATTTTTGTCAAAAAAAACTAAAATACTCCACAGACATGTCTTCTCCCACGTGGCGCCGACGCAAATTGGGGTGGGGCGGGGGGTTCTCGAGTGTCCTTACGCGATATAATATAATGCATGATCTGGCACGCAGCATTTTAGAAATATTACAGTGTTTTATTGTGTACCACTGTTTCATTGTTGAACATCTGACCCTACAAAATTCTTTCTATCTCTAAAACCCGTAGACCGATTTTCATAATTCAAACTAGAATATCAGTTTTGAACATAATCTCTCATTTGACACTAAAATCTCGCAAATATTCCTATAAACAAAAATCCTCGTTTTCAAGTTACGTACCTAATTATTCTATAATTTTTCTTCGTACATTAAAATTATCAAAAATTCTACGTTAAATATTGATATCAGATTCTAATACGAAAACTAATAATAAAAACCAGTTAGAAAGCTAATTAGAGCAATACAAACACTTAAAATTTACATAATTAGAAAATCAAAATCTTACTCAGTAAAACAGTAGTAGCACATATCGACTCACACGCTAGGTATTTTAGGGTCTTAATTATCATATTCTAACTATCACTTTTAACCTTTTAAGTACATATTATTCTAATATCACTTCACTGGTATCTCATTAATGTTCACTATTCACATAAACACGTTCGGCGGCGTTCGTTACAAAAACATTAAGTAGGTACTTTATGAAGCAGTTGTTTATCTATTTAAGTATTTGGTATCATTTGTATAAAACTGTAATACTAATTAGCTACGTAACTTAGCGGACAGTAATTATTTCTTACTAAAAAGAACCAAACCCGAACAATATTGTCATAAACAAACAAAAAATATGTTTGAAATTGGAGAACTTACAAGCAGTCTTTTTTTTTAGAAGTGTAGGCAGCCAAAGTCATGGTTAATTTTATGATTTTAATCATTTTCTTACGCCCAAATGAATTAAATACTTTATTATACGACATAATGGTAGCAAAGTCCGAAGGTTTCATTTACGTACAGTAATTTTCGGCTATTTTTTTGTGTCAAATTTAAGTTTTACAACAGGCTATCGGTTAATTTCGAATTAATGTTATTGTGTGCATCATGCAGCGGCGCCATTTACCCAGAGAGGAAATGTTAAGGGCAGTAGGCATGCTCCAAGCTGGGGCTACTCAACGGAGTATTGCTGAGGAGATTGGAACAAGACAAAACGTGATATCAAGGTTATGGTCACGTTATCGTGCTACTGGTGAAGTGGCTGAAAGACACCCAGGCGGGACGCGCATAACCACTCAACGACAAGACCGATTTTTGCAAGTTGCCGCGAGAAGACAACCAAATGTTACGGCCATGTAGTTGGTTTAGAGGCTCCAGTCAGAGCACCAGTTGCTTGTGAGTGACCAAACTGTGAGGAGAAGGCAGCATGAAGCTAACCTTCATGCTCGCAGACCGCTTCGTACTCCAGCACTACGTCGAGGAAATCGTGGACGACGACTAGAGTGGGCTCGTGAAAATTTGCTCTGGGAAGATAACCAGTGGTCTAGTGCTGTTTACCGATGAGTCCCGGTTCGGTTTCCATCCCGATATACGTAGAGTACGTGTTTGGCAAGTTCCTGGTCGTGAGAGCCGTCTGCAACATCCTCAGGAAGTCCATTCATACCACGGCGGGACAATTATGGTTTGGGCGGGAATTCGTGTTGGTGGAAGAACAGACCTCGTTTGGATCAGAAACACCATGACGGCTGAAAAATACCGTAACGAGGTGCTAGTACCAATAATCTACCCCCATCGACTACAAATGGGCCAAGAATTCACGCTCATGCACGATAACACCCATCCGCACACAGCGAAAGTGGTGACGAGCTGGTTGCAGGAGCACGACGTATCGGTCTTAGGCTGGCCCGCTCAATCGCCTGACCTAAACCCCATAGAACACGCGTGGGACATGCTCCAAAGAAGGGCTTTGAGGAATTTCCCTGCAAACATTGCGACGGAAGAGCAACTTTTTTTGCATCTTAGTCGGACCTGGGACAATATACCGCAGCAAGACTTGAATAACTTAATTCAGAGCATGAAAAACCGTTGCAGGACCGTTATTAACGTCATGGGTGGTTTTACTGACTACTGATTTTTCACATAACTGTTAAAACAGATTAATTTTTCCTTATTTTTCACTTTTTCTTGAGAAACACATTCATTGTTAGTTTTACCATTATTTCAAGTTTTTTCTTTATTTGAATAAAAATTTGTTTACGCAAAAAAATAGTTTTCTTTTATTCTGGAGTGTAGTCTGATAAATGGGCTTTATAAAAATATATGTGTTGTGTGTTATTTTTAATAAATTTTGAGTAAATTGAGTAAATCCAAAATATCCCTAGACAGTGTTGATGTGTGTACGTATAAAATTGCAGAGTTCTACAGTCTTAAGGCGAAACAGCAATAGTTCTAGCGAAAAAACGGAAAAAAAGTTTTTTTTGAGATGCCACATCTTATGAGACAGTTCTGCATAGCATCTCAGCTGTTTTTGATAACAACGCCTCAAATACGTATAAAACTGCAGAGTTCTACAGTCTTAAGGCGAAACAGCAATAGTTCTAGCGAAAAACGGAAAAAAAAATTTTTTTTTTGAGATGTTACATCTTATGAGGCAGTTCTGCATAGGACACCATCAGTTTGGTATTGCAAGAGTATACCGCCTAGTCCTAGCTTACTAGCGTCGGTATGGAGCTCAGTACGTGCATTTCTGTCGTAAATGCCTAAAACCGGTCTTTCAATGAGACGTTCTTTTAGAGTCTGAAAAGCAGTTTCTTGGGCGGAACCCCAGGTCCATTCTACATCCTTTTTTGTTAACTGTGTGAGGGGTCTAGAGAGCTATTTCGGCAAAACCACGGATAAATTTCCTAAAATACGATGTCAAACCAATAAATTGTCGGATTTCATGCACATTACGGGTTTTTTTGTATTCAGCTACGCAGCGAATTTTTGCCTGTCCTGGTTGTATTGTACCTGGTGAAGCGGGTGAATATTTGCGGGTGGTTTAATTTTAAATTGGGCGAAGGCGGAAAGAATCAACTCTAAAATTGGACGAATGCGGAGGATATCACGAATCCTATAATAAATGGGTATGAGCAGAGGACACGCAGCCGAGAAATTACACCAACATGAAGAAATCAAGAGGACACTAACCTTTACTCTGTCGAAACGGCAGTCTGGCTGGCGGCGTTGGTCTTCAGGGGCCCCTGGTCTCGTTCGTTCCAGATGATTCTTAGTTTTGCGGTGCTCTGCTAGCCCTAGACCGGTCTAGAAATTGGCTGCGAGCGTTTACTTAGCGGATTACAAAAAAATTAGTTATGGCGGCTTTTTTCTGCGCGGAAGGGCCTTATATAGGTATCCCCACCCGCGCCAATCTTGAGACAAAAGTCGTGTGTCTTTTTCCTTCCACACGTTGGTGATAGGTAAACGGCGTAAACATCCTCCCCCCCTTGAAACTCCGTAGGGGTTTCGAAAGAAAAACATAAAGGAACTCTAAGGGCGATGACAAGTGAGAGGAGGTCCAACTAGCTGGAAGTAGAATCATGGTTATGTTAAACTGAAGGTAATTAGCGGGAATGATATAATATAATAATAATAAATACTTAAATACTACAGGTGCGACCGTGACTAGGTCAATGACCGGTGGAATTATTGCGAGGGCAGCGGGCATAGTTTTACGACGGGACGTTTAAAAACTCCCAGCGCGGTACGTACTAGAGCCACCCTTACAACCCCGTCTTTACCAGGGTATACCTGTTCAATAACGCCAGTGGGCCAACGAAGCGGTGGTGAGTCATCCTGGTGTACTAGGACAAGTGTGCCCGCTTGTATGGGTGTGTCAGGCGAATTCCATTTTTGACGTAATTGAAGGGTGTGTAAGTAATCCACATGCCATCGTTTCCAGTAGCTTTGCACTAAGCTATCTAACAATTTCTTCCTGTTATGGAGGCTTACGGATGCGTCAATCTCGCAGGCAGGTAATGACTGTAGTGGTGTTGTGTTTAAGAAGTGTGCGGGCGTCAGAATCGAGTGTGGCTCGTCAGCTAGTAAGCACAGTGGACGTGAGTTTAGCACACACTCAATCTGAGTTAAAACGGTCAGCAGCTCCTCATAGCATAGCAGCTGTTGACCGATGCAACGGTATAGATGTGTTTTTATACATTTTATGTTACTTTCCCAAAGCCCCCCCCAATGGGGCGCGCGCGCCGGGATATTGCGCCACGTTATTTTGTGTTTATTTAGTTCAGTTTGAAAAGCAACAGAAGCGCTTTTGGACGAAAGGAAAGTATATAGTTCGTCCAGCTGACGTTTTGCCCCTATGAAATTTGTTCCGTTGTCTGAATACAATGTAGACACGGGACCTCTTCTAGCTAGAAAGCGCTTAAAAGCGTCTAGGAAGGTTTCTGAGCTCAAGTCTGAAGCGATCTCAATATGTATGGCCTTAGTAGTCAGGCAGATGAAGAGACAAATGTACGCCTTCTGGCTTTTCACACCTCGCCGGCGCGTGAGCGTAATGTTTATGGGCCCGGCGTAATCTACCCCTGTGTGCGTGAAAGCCTTGGCTTCCTGGACTCTGGCTGGGGGTAGGTTAGCCATCATGGGCGTAGGGTGTAGCGGAGACACCTTGAAACAAAAGTTGCATTGACGTATTCGTTGTCGTATAACATTACGAGCAGATATGATCCAATATCGTTGTCTAAGTAAAGACATAAGCAGGTGGGAACCTGTATGACAGTTAGAGCGATGGCAGTCGTCTATTAGTAGATTGACCACGTGATGTCTACGGGGCAGTAGTATCGGGTGCCTGTTGTCGAATGGGATATTGGCATTGGTTAATCTGCCGCCTACTCTAAGCAGTCCGCTTTCGTCGACGAACGGGTTAAGTTTTCTTAAAGGATGCGAAGGCAGGTTGCCTTTTTTTATGCTTTGTATTTCATTTTCAAAGCATTCCTCTTGTAGTTTGTAAAGGATTGCCGTTTCAGCGGCTTCTAGATCTGTCGCTTGAATTACTTCGGAGGTAGGTAACTTGCGAATGAAGCGCAAAACGTATACCATTATTCGTAATAGTTTCTTCCACGAAGAAACCCGCATGGTTAGTTCCATGATTACCGACGTTTCCCGGTTTGAAATGACGGTCAGTGTGACCGGACCCTTTGTCTCAGGTATAGGACCTTCAACTCGGGACGGCTCAAATGGCACTGTTGGCCATTCGGTTATGGGGCGACAGACACAGGGCGGACCCTTCCACCACAAGGAGTGATCAATTATCTGCGATGGCAATAAGCCTCTTGACAGACAATCGCTAGGATTATCCGTCCCATTTATGTGGAAAAAGCGTTCAGGAGATAAGTTTTCCTGGATCTCAGTCACTCGATTGGCAACAAAGGTTTGCCATCGGTGAGGAGATGAATGAATCCATGATAAAGCAATCGTTGAATCGCTAAAGGCAAATATATCCTGTATTGGATAGCGGGTATGGAGAATAATACGTACCTGCTGGACAAGTTTAGCTAGAAGTAATGCGGCGCATAGTTCTAGTCTTGCCAACGATACTGTCTTTAACGGAGCCACTTTAGATTTAGCGCATACTAACTGAACGGATATACTCCCGTTAGGGTTCACCACATGCAAGTAGATGACGCAACCGTAAGCCCTCATACTAGCATCGCCAAACGCGATTAGGTTCACCACGCAACCGGCCGCGACGCCCAGATGGCGCGGCACTTGCAAAGTGGACAACAACGATAGTTCGTTTTTAAACTTAGAGAAGCATTTAATAATATTTTCAGGAGGTTTATCATCCCATCCTATTTTAGCGAGCCAAAGCTCTTGAATAAGCAGCTTGGCATAAAGAATGACAGGCGCGACAAGTCCGAGCACATCAAAGAGGCGAGCAATAGTGGACAGTATAGTACGTTTAGTTATACCTGCCGTTTCCGAGGATGCGACGAACGAGAACACATCAGATATAGGTATCCATTTTAAGCCTAAGACCTTCAGGTTTTCGTCATCATCTGTGAACTCGATCTCCGCACGGTAGGACTCAGGTAAATGTTTCAGTAAAGTTTGCGAGTTACTCGCCCATTTGACAAGCTCAAATCCGCCCCGACGGAATAGCTCCAGCAACTCGTCGGCTAACCGAGTTCCATCCTCTACCGAATGTACGGACGTAGTCAAATCGTCCATGTACAGCTCTCTTGTGGCCACCTCCGCAGCGAGAGGGAGGCTTTCGGCATGGTCTGCGGCTAACTGGTGAATAGTACGCATTGCTAGGAATGGACTGGACCGGAGGCCAAAGGCCACTGAGTTAAACTGGAATATGCGAACCTGCTCGGAGTCGCTAAAGCGGTATAATATTTTCTGATACTTGCGATCATTTTCTGACAGCAAAATCCTAAGATACATTTGACGTATATCAGCGGTTATTGCCACTTTAAAATATCTAAAGTTAAGCAGAAGCGAAAAAGGTCAGCCTGTAAATTAGGCCCGGTATGCAGTATGTCATTGAGTGACTTACCGGAGTCAGTTTTGGCACTGGCGTCCAATACTACTCGGGTTTTCGTCGTTGACTTATCAGGCCGAACGACAGCGTGATGGGGTATGAAGTACCCTTCGGTTATAGCGGAGGAGGAATAAGGTATTTCCAATAAATAGCCTTTCTCTAAATAATCATTAATGACGTCATTATAGGCGTGACGTAAAGCGGGGAGCGAATTAAATTTGCGCTCTAAAGCAATTAACCGGCGTTGAGCGTGTATGAATGAGTTACCTAATGAGGTAGGTTCGACCTTGAAAGGCAAAGACACGATATACCTACCCCCGGGATGTCTTAATACCGTGGATTTATAAAATTCTTCACAGACTTGATGTTCTGTGTTTGTTATCTTTGTAGGCAGCACCTCCTCTATTTCCCAAAATTTCAATAGCGTAGCATTTAATCCACTCACAAGAGGGCCGAAGGACCAGGCGACATTGTTGGAGGTAACCGCAGGTAATTCTCCCATTACAATGTAACCAAGCGTGGTTTCTATAGCGTGAGGTGCCGAGCCCGCGGGAACGCTAACATCAGCTGATTCCATCAATGGAGGGGGTATTATTTTACCACCCAGCAAAATGAACGCGAACATTTGCGTTCCTAATATGGCGTCGATGTTGCCTGGTAAATTCCAACAATCATCCGCGAATGGTAAGTTTTTGAAATAATCCATAGCCGATGCCTGTATTACCCTACTAGGTAATGGGTCGGCGATGTGGTCAATTACTAGCATGGTTAAACTATACTGCGCGTCGCTCACTCGAGATTGTATAGTGACGGTTACATAACCTCGTATAGGTGCCGAAATGGCGCCAACTGATTTTAGCGACGAATTAACTAGCGGTTTAACTTTCAATTTCAATCGGCTGCAACACTCAAGCGTGATAATATTGTTTTGGGACCCGCTGTCAACCAGACATCTCATTATGAAACGATGCCCGTCTATTGGCACATAAACTTGTGCAGTTGGCAATATTATAGTACTGTCCAGTTGTGTGCAAGATAGAACGTTATTATTTTCCGCATAAAAGGCGGTCGATTTTACCACATGTGGGTTATTTACCGGCGCATCTGGCAATGAGGCGGCCGATTGCGTCATCAAACATAACGGTTGCGAATCAACAGGTGGCTTAGTGCTAATTACCGCCGCTTCACTGTTATCGAAATGTAGTAATGAGTGATGTGTTTTATTACACCGATTGCAGGTATGTTTTGACGCACATCGTAACGTTGTATGTTTGTCACTAAAACAATTAACGCACAACCTTTTATCCTTGACATACCTAAAGCGATCTCTAACGGCAAGTTTCTTGAACTCTGAACATTCGTACAAATGAGCATGACTTGCATCTTTACAGAATATGCAGGTAGACGAAAAATTTGTTTTCTTGTCCGTTATCGCGAAACTATGCGTAGTTCGCGGCGTATTCCGATTACGTGACTTATCGTAGCTTCTAGTTTTATTCTCTGTCGCACTAATTTGATGTACCGCGGCTGTTCGTTCGATTATTTTGATGTGGTTCCGTATGTAATTTATTAATTCTTCACTTGACGGTAATTCACTAGCGCGGGCTGTAAACTCAAAGGTCTGTACTAATTGAGAATCCAGCTTTTTTAACATCAAATGCGTAAAAATAAAATCAGGCAAGTCCGGAATATTTAAATTTGTCAACGCCGACCACGACGAACTCATTCGTTCGATAAAATCGTTTAATTGGTCTGACGCGGCGGTGGACGCTTTTATGTCGAGTATATTGTTTAAATACATGGACCCTAATAATCGTTTGTCTTGATACTTCGACACTAATGAGCTCCATATTGACGCATAATTTTTCTCATTCGGTATAATTCCAGCGAATATATTCAGTGCATTTCCACTGAGTTTACCTACCAAATATTGTACTCTTTGACTGTCTGTTAACATCTTATTATCGTGTACGTTAGCTTTAAAACACTCGTAGAACAGCGGCCAGTTTTCTGGATTACCCGAAAAACTTAATAATTCTAAAGCGGGCAGTTTCGGCGAGTACGTTTCTTTGGGAGGTACCTCGGGATTTTTTATGCGTTGAGTTTCAATCAAGTTGTTTCTTATGTACTTGACCTGGGAATAAAGTGACTCAAATGCACTCCAGTCACTGAAGCTGATTTTATAATCTGGATCCACCTTTAAAACAACTTCATTGTGCTCATCGCATAGCGTATTAAAACTACGGTATAATTCTTCTACATTCGTAGTTGCAGCAAGAAATTCCTGTACGCTTCTTGTGCTTGTAGTGACTGGAACCACTTTTTTTCCCGACTCGTATAATTCATTTATTTTTGCGAATACGGCTTGCTTCTTAGCCGCCAGTATTTTTATTTTTGCTTCGTAACTCATTGTTACTTAGGGTTTACCTACACTCCGTTATCGAACAAGTTTTCACTAACGGTTTTTATTTAAAATATGCCTGTCACCTTGCGCAAGGTCAACAGTCGCGGACAGTCACAATCGCAACCTATGTAGGTAATTTGTTTTTTATCGATTACGGGAATTTATTTTCCTTTAATTACTGTATATTACACATAATATTTTTATGAATATGTTGGGACTTATAAGGTACTGGTTTTTATATTAATATGGCTCGAAGTGACCAAAAATGGTGAAGCGGGTGAATATTTGCGGGTGGTTTAATTTTAAATTGGGCGAAGGCGGAAAGAATCAACTCTAAAATTGGACGAATGCGGAGGATATCACGAATCCTATAATAAATGGGTATGAGCAGAGGACACGCAGCCGAGAAATTACACCAACATGAAGAAATCAAGAGGACACTAACCTTTACTCTGTCGAAACGGCAGTCTGGCTGGCGGCGTTGGTCTTCAGGGGCCCCTGGTCTCGTTCGTTCCAGATGATTCTTAGTTTTGCGGCGCTCTGCTAGCCCTAGACCGGTCTAGAAATTGGCTGCGAGCGTTTACTTAGCGGATTACAAAAAAATTAGTTATAGCGGCTTTTTTCTGCGCGGAAGGGCCTTATATAGGTATCCCCACCCGCGCCAATCTTGAGACAAAAGTCGTGTGTCTTTTTCCTTCCACACGTTGGTGATAGGTAAACGGCGTAAACAGTACCTACGGTAATCTCATCTCGCAAATAATTCACGCTTTTCTTCAAAAACGAACATTTACTTAAATTCAGTTTTAAATTAGCTTCTGATAAAAATTGTAGAACTTCGCCCTATAATCTGAGTCCGTCATCGACCGATATTGTCGGGAGCATTACGTCATCTAAATACGAAGCTACGTCATTGCCCAATTTGCCCAACACTATTTTGATGAGACGTGAGAACACCGCCGGCGCATTGGCCAGACCAAATGGCATTTTCAAAAACTTATTGCCCTGAAGGTGTTACAAACGCGGTTTTATGAACCGAGTCTTCAGCTAATCTAACTTGGTAATAGCCTTTTTTTTTTTTTTTTGGGTGGGAAATCATCAAATGACCCCTCCCGCTCTGGGCGGAGCGGAAGGGAGTGTCAGACTCTTACTGACTAAAACCCACCCGTGTTCCTTCACTTGCCTGTGCCAGTGGCCACGGTATCTCTTTCGAACAACCCGCGACCCTGGCGGGCATCGGCCCTAGCGGACCCCGTCAGTTGGTGCTGACATCTCCTTGAGGCGCGCGTGGAACACAACGCGCCGTCGACCCGGGCCTGGTCCTTACCGGACGGCGAGCTGCCCATTGCTCGCCGCCCGCAAGCCCGCGCCTACGGTGGCCGGGAATCGGCTATCGACTCCCGACGCCCGGGGCGTCTCCTGCGGCGGCTGGGGGCGTGAGGGCGCAAGGATTGCCTCTCCCTCACGCGCTCCGCCTCCTCCTTCGCGAGCATCACTGCTTCGCAGAAGGAGGCGAAAGCCTCCCATGCACTCTCGCTCCGTACCATGGCCCGGACTAGGGCCGGACGCGAGAGATCGCCGCCGCCGATCGCCGCCGTGGTGGACACGGCGGTGCTCTGCCCAAGCTGGGCAGATCTCCACCGTATGCTCCACCGTGTCCTCCGGGCGATCCACACAATGGTGACACCCGGGCGTTTCCTCCCGCCTTATTCGGAACAGGAACCTCCCGAAGCAGCCGTGTCCGGTGAGGACCTGCGTTAGGCGGAAGGTGAGGACGCCGTGGCGTCTCTCTAGCCTCTCCTCAAAGAGGGGACTTATCGCCGCAATTGTGGCGTGCCCAAACTTGGTAATAGCCTTGTGCAAGGTCTAAAGTAGTGAATAAACATTTTCCAGATAAACGAGTTACCTGGTCGTCTATATGAGGCAACGGATAACGGTCTTTGATAGTGCGTGCGTTGAGTGCTCTGTAATCTATGCATAATCTATAACAAATCTTTTTTCTTTACAAGGACTACTGGACTTGCATAGTCAGACATAGATTCCCTTACAACACTTGCATCAATAAGATCCTGAACTTTTTCTTTAACAATCTCATTTTCCTTATAAGAAAGTCGATAAGGTTTGCAGTAAACAGGTTCCTCGGTTGTTGTCTGAATATGCATCTCCAGCACGTCGGTACATCCTAAATCTTTGGTATTTTCCGCAAACAAATGTCTGAATTTATTTAATAGCTGTAGCAATCGATTGCTGTCATGACTTTCTAAATCACCTACATCTAAATCAGATAACTGTAATTCTTTGTCAGTAGATTGATCAATTGTCATTACATTCGTATGCCTACTACTATGTATATCATCAACTAGTTCCGCGCGCGCTACGAGTCTATTTGGTTGCCACTCTATAATATCATCCCCAATGTTAACTACTTTTAAAAAACAATCCCTCGACCTTATAAGTCCTCCTATAATGACATAAGACATACTTCCTAGCTCAAAATAAACAGAACGCATAAGAGAAAAGTATGGTTAGGATTAGCATCGACATAAACTTGTACAAAATCGGTACTTCGTTGTGGTATTACACTATGATATTTTAAATAGACAGGGAATTTCGAGATGAAATCGGTTTCATTCAACTGCACATGACATAGTTCGTCATTTAAATCAACACAACACAAAAACTTAACAGAGTTCTCTGTAGTAACTAAGCTTATGTTTCTCTGGTTTATCATTGATTGGCCGATTATTAGATCTATATCAGCTAGTTCATTACTAGTTAGTTCAGCAGGACCACTCAAAATTATATTATCTATTTTAACATCAATATGAGTTGTTCCCAATGAGTTTGAGTATGCACCACCAAAGCCTTTCATTGTAACTGCAGAAGGCATGATTTTTAACTTTAAACTATTAGCTTGTGACACTGTGAGAATATTTAATTTACTACCCGTATGGATATACGCAATAAGATTACGTCCATTAATTACCACTGCCTTTTTGTACAGGTCTACGAAAATATTGTAGGTTGTAAATATGATGTTACTAACCTTTTGTTGCTGTTGCTGTTGCCGTTGCTGTGAAGAGCTGGCCGCAAACCAGCAGCTGGCGGCAGTGTGGCCCGGACGTTGACACACCTCGCAGCGTGGAGTCCTGCAGTCCTTTGCCTCGTGTCCAGGTCTTCTGTAGCATATCTTCGGCAGCAGTTCGTTTTCTTTAGAATTTGGAGCAATGTTGCCCCCTCTCCTCCATGTTGAAGTCGGCCGCTTGGAGTTAGTTGCTTCCACTTGCTTGTAGTTTTCTAGGGATGATAAATATCCATAGTACAGCTGCGTTGGGGTTTCACACTGATAGGCTTTCGCGTTGGCTCTTATTTCCATTGGTAAACCAAAATTCTTTCCATTCATAATGCATGAAATCGCAGATTTACCGATAATATTGCATTTCTTGAGTAGGTAGGGATGCTTTTTCGTGAAAATATTTTGTCAATTTTTCAGAGTCAGTTTTTTTTCGAGCGAGCATTGTCTCCAATAGTTCTACATAATCGAACGTGGGAAGGCGGTCTCCAATTCGTCTTTCCATTCTTTCCAAGTGAGGTTATAATTTTCTAAGTCGTTATACCAATCACGTGCGGATCCCCGAAGACGAATTTGCATGATGAACTGCCGATCCTTGTTGTCCCAACCGTATAAATCGCCAAATTGGTCAATCTTGTGGAGCCACCCTTTGACGTTGCTTGATTTTTCATCCGGCCGGAACTTTGGGATAAATTCAGCATCGGTTTGGGTAACGCGGTGCCTTTTGCGTCGACGGTATCTTCTGTCGGTAGACTCGCAATCAGAAGAAAAAAAATCTGTGTTTCCGTCACTTTCCGACGACTCTGTTTGATAGTGTCTCCTTTTTACCGACTTCACAAAAAGGAGGAGGTACTATGTTCGGGTGTTTGTATGTTTTTTTTTTGTATGTTTGTTCATCGAATACTCCGCCAATTGTCGACGGATTTTCAATTTTGTTCGAAAGTAGATAGTTCTGAGGTGGTCCCATTGTCACCAAGTTAGGATCTGATGATGGGATCCTAGAGAAATCGAGGGCAACCCTAAAATTTTATAGGCTCACTTATTGTTTTTCGCATATTTTATGAAGTATCTTGTGTATTTGTGTATGGTTGTCACCATCTCAGGTAGCTGGGCTGATGATGGAAGGTACAACTCCTTAACAGTAAGAAGTTACTCGAACAGGCAAGGACTGTTTTAGTAGTAAATTGTTTTGATGTTTGATAGGGCATTTGCCACATTTGGTCTCATGATCATCAAGTCATGACCTGATGCTGCAGTCAAGATAGTCTGCAGAGTACCTAACTCCTCGACAAATAACAGCAGATATATCGTGTTTAGGCTCATTGAAAAGGGCTCGATGTTTGGATAAAAGTAGGTACTGTTACTGAGGAACACCAAAGACCTGATGCTGAAGCCAGGAGCATCAGAAAAAGTACAAACCTTGAAATTACAGCACCGTAGTCGTGTTTGGGCTCATTTTAAACAGGACTAATTTTATGTTCAATGCAATGTTGACATAAGTCTGACCTGATGCTGCAGCCAGGATTATCAGCATCTAATCTAAAAACTAATAAAAGGAGAACTCCTCAACAATTAACGTCCCTGCATCGAGAAAAGGAATATTTTATAATTTACAAAAAAAAAACCGACTTCCAAAAAAAACACTACAAGCTGAAAAATAACTTTAATTTCGGAAGTCGGTGTCTTAGGGATCAGTATTTTAGTTTTTGCCACCGACTTCCGAAATTAAAGTTATTTTTCAGTTTGTAGTGTTTTTTTTGGAAGTCTGTTTTTTTTTTGTTAAAAAGTTTTTATTTCTCGCTTTTTAGTGGGTCTATTTATAATTTATCTAAGTTACAATAGCCTAATGTCAACTTGCCCATCGCCTTTTTATAAAATATTCCTTTTCTCGATGCAGGGACGTTAATTGTTGAGGAGTTCTCCTTTTATTAGTTTTTAGATTAGATGCTGATAATCCTGGCTGCAGCATCAGGCCAGACTTATGTCAACATTGCATTGAACTTAAAATTAGTCCTGTTTAAAATGAGCCCAAATACGACTACGGTGCTGTAATTTCAAGGTTTTTACTTTTTCTGATGCTCCTGGCTTCAGCATCAGGTCTTCGGTGTTCCTCAGTAACAGTTCGTTTATCCACACATCGAGCCCTTTTCAATGAGCCTAAACACGATATATCTGCTGTTAGTTGTCGAGGAGTACTCTGCAGACTATCCTGACTGCAGCATCAGGTCATGACTTGATGATCATGAGACCAAATGTGGCAAATGCCCAATCAAAACAATTTACTAAAACTGTCCTTGCCTGTTCGAGTAACTTCTTACTGCTAAGGAGTTGTACCTTCCATCATCAGCCCAGCTACCTGAGATGGTGACAACCATACACAAATACACAAGATACTTCATAAAATATGCGAAAAACAATAAGTGAGCCTATAAAATTTGAGGGTTGCCCTCGATTTCTCTAGGATCCCATCATCAGATCCTAACTTGGTGACAATGGGACCACCTCAGAACTATCTACTTTCGAAAAAAAAAAGAATTTTGAAAATCCGTCGACAATTGGCGGAGTATTCGATGAACAAACATACAAAAAAAAAAAAAAAACATACAAACACCCGAACATAGTACCTCCTCCTTTTTGTGAAGTCGGTAAAAAGGCGATGGGCAAGTTGACATTAGGCTATTGTAACTTAGATAAATTATAAACAGACCCACTAAAAAGCGAGAAATATAAGTTTTTATCTTGGCGCCAATTCCATCAATATATGGGCCTGACATATCCCACTTCTGACTGTGAAACGGTGGGCACAATCAGGAATCAGGATGGTCACAACAAATGATTATTTGCACTATGATACGTTTATTACTTTTTTAAATAGGACAGAGTTTTTCCACTTACGACGTTTGCACTTGGCGACGGTTACAAAACGACTCATTCGAACTGCCTAACACAACGGTATTTATAGAATTCCCTATAACTTAATATTTTGATCGTATTACTAACTATAATGAGGAAAATTAAATAACAATTATTATTAACAAAGAATTAAATGAAATAAAGTATCTAAATCAATAATCTTAAGCAATCATTAACCTAATACTTGGCGCACCGGAAGCTGACAACGTGAAGGCGCCATAATGGATATTCAACAATTCTGATTATTTTAAATACCAAGAATAAATCAACCCTAACTAAACAATTTCATAACAATTACCTATTAAATACTAAAATATTGACGTTACAATTATTATTTAAACTACTAAGTCGAGCTGGTATATGCAGGACTGGAAGTCTATAACAGTTCACACCCATCTTTAGCCGTAACATATATAAATCTGTAGACGAGGCGTTTCTGTACATAAAAAAAAAATAGTTGGGGTGTTACAGGATAACCAACAGATGCCATTTCATCAATTTTTAGAATTTTTGTCTGTTTGGATGTGACAGATTTTGATTTGAACAGGTTCAACGTAAAAAGGACCAAACCAATATGGTTAATTTTTATACTCAAATATAGTGTAGAACTCGGAGTAGTGATTAGTTTTTGTTTCATTGCAATCGCTTCACTGTATCAAGAGATATAATCAATTTAAAGTATTCTACATCAACTTTCATTACGTAAGTTGGATACACGTAATGACATCTCTTGGCGCTTTATAGTACCTACTAACGAAAACATAACTATTGTTGTTGTGTGTTCCTAACATTATTATGTGAATAATCACGTCATGCAGGCTTACCTACCTATAAGATGACTATCACAGTCACTTCTGCCTGTGTTATTTGAAAAAGTAATGATAATGATTACATTGTTAATCGCTTCCGATTGTTGGTTGATTAGTGGCGTTAAAAGAATTTCAAATAAGGTCAATGTGGGCAAATCCGTCATATATTTTTGAAAGTTGAAGTTGGTTGACTATAACTGGTACACTTAACTACTTTAATATAAATTTGATGGTTGTAAGCGATAAAGAATTTTGTTGTCTATAATATATATTCATTCGAAACAACAGAACATCCCTCCATATTTAACTAAAAATGATTTTTTTAAAAACGGTCGTTAGACGGATTTACCCGATGATTGGGGCAAATCCATCTAGTAGCAAATTTTCCTAGAATAACGCCGTTATATCAAAGTATGCAATTTGTAAACAAGTAAAATCACATGTTGAAGAAAAATGTTTTGTAACGTCATAAAAATACGGTTTAATTTACGTTTTATTCCCTAAAATCTTTTTTGGGGGCTAATCCGGCCTATTTTTATAACCAGGGATTTTAAACCTTTTCAAGAAGTTTGAAACGGTTTAAAAACTAATTTAAATGTACTTAAATAAAAATCAGCTTCCTAAAATAAATGGTTTTTCGAAAATAAATGGCTTTCGAACCCTTTGCTGTTTTTCTTTTATAATTTTTCACCATGATAACTGATAATTAGTAATCATGAGAAATCTGAAAACAAACAAAAAATAATATTAATAAACATTATATGTGACCATAGGCCAAATCTACTTAGTATTAGTTAGAACTAAAGCAGGAACGGATAATTATCATATTTTTTATTTATTCCGAGTTTTAGACATTTCGGCACTATGTTGTGAGCGCCATTGTCACGGGTAAACGGGTAGCAGCGGTATTTTAATGTGCGAATACTTTTTAGTGTTAGTTATCAATTGACTTTATAAACTTATGCCACCAAATCTATTTATAAGTTCTAGAGAAAAATAACAATAGTAGGTATAACACAAATCTTTCTGGTCGACAGTAAAAACTAAAAATGAAAGATGAAAAAGGTTGACAATATCTGCAATGGGGTAATTCCGGTATATGACGATTTAGCCCCTATTATATTAGACGGATTTTCCCACTTGACCATTTTGAGATTACATATTTTTTAAAACAATTATTTCTGTATCTACTGGTTTTTATTCAAAACAAATAGAAAAATCCGTTGAAACACTTATTAAACTACATGATATGCATACTCAGACAGTCGTAACTTGTAAAATTTAATATTTACCTTCTATGAAACGTCAGCACGCAACACTTGAGTTCCGCGTTCGGAGCACAACTAAAGGATGACGGGCGGAATGTACCCACCGACCAATAACGACCAGACGTATGTCGTTAGAAAGCTCTTTTCATGACTATCATTTGTTATTATGGGGGCTAGTCTCAATTCGTTGTGGGGAAAATGTTATAGTTACTATTAAAATAAAAGTTGTTAATTCTAGATATCTAAAAAAACAGTTTTTGTGTGGATTTCATGTACTTTCAGCGTTATAATGTTAAGTATGAGGTCAGTCAAATCGTGAAAAAGAAACTTAAAATAAAAAAAAACATAGTGTTAAAATCGTTTTTACTGATTTACAAACACAATTCTTATTATTTAAAAACTAGTGTAGAGGATGTCGTCGCCGGTGCCGGCACAAAGAAGTCCAGTTGTTGACAGAAGGATTTATTTACACCAACGTACAATATTTAATATAGGACGAATCCACACAACCTTTTCCCAGAAGGGACGAAGGACGGGATAAGGTTTCCTCTAAACCAAAAAATGACACTAGGTCTAGATTTAGGCTAACTAAGTAGCGATGTCCCGTGCGACTATTCCAAGGTAGGACGTAATATAATAAATAATATATAATATGTAATATCAGTCGATACCAACAAAAACGGTTTTAATAGGTTTTGGAACTTATGTAGGTTATATATGATAACCGTTGAAACAAAAAATTGGCACTTTTTTGAATGTAGAGATATGTCCCGTCGCAAATAATAATCGCCTTCGTGTTCGCTTCATTGCCAAATATACCTTTAGGTATTGTCTGGTTTCTTTCCAAAATATTTTCTCTGGTTATATGATTTAAACCTAAGTGACGATCAACAAAATCTGCTGTTAAGCATTCTCTCACTATTTTTACGCCGCGCGGCGCCGTGCGGCGTAGCTCGACGTAGTAGACGCACACACACACACATTTTTTTTAACTGGAACTGGAATACTGGAACTAACAACTTTTATTTTAATAGATATAATTTAAGTAACTATAACATTTTCCCCACAACGAATTGAGACTAGCCCCCATAATAACAAATGATAGTCATGAAAAGAGCTTTCTAACGACATACGTCTGGTCGTTATTGGTCGGTGGGTACGCGTCCCATACATTTTTGCCCGTCATCCTTTCAAAAAAAAGTTTTTACTCTTGTAGACAACGTTACTCCATCTACGAATCATATTTATCGACCGAATCAGTAACAGCGTAACTATTCTGGAATGAGTAGTAAATGCATGCATACGGAATAGCCCCGTAGACGGATTTGGCCACATTGACCTTAAAAAGTGAGGATAATGTAAGATCGAGTTCTGAGTGATAAAGATTGCAATGTTAGATGATTATTATTAATTTATGAAAGTTGAATAATGCAGAGTGAGTTTTGAGTTAACCACTTTGTTCGATAGATGGCGTTGCGCAAATGTCGTCATATTCTGAATCGCGGTATCATTGGAACCATAGAAATGTTAAAAACTTCTTTCATAAAACTCCTTAAAGAGCTTGCGGTAGGAGTAAAATGGGAGAAATGGTCATGTAATATTTTTCGTCGTGGTTGTCATTTTTGGTTAAAACCATATCGACCCTTTTTTTCGGATGGGAAATCATCAAATGACCCCCCCCGCTCTGGGTGGAGCGGAAGGGAGTGCCAGACTCTTACTGACTAAAATCCACCCGTATTCCTTCCTTAGCCCTTTATGTTCCGGGTCAGCGGTAACCCTTTCGGACAATCCCGCTGACCCGGCAGGCTTGCGCCCTAAGGGGGCCTCCTCGATGCTGACATCTCTTTGAGGCGCGCGTGGAGCACGTACGCGCCGTCCGGCACGGGCCTGGTCCTGATCGGACGGTGAGCTACCCATTACTCTCCGCCCGCAGGCCCGCGCCTACGGTGGCCGGGAGTCGTCACGCGGCTCCCGACGCCCGGAGCGTCTCCCACGGCGGCTGAGACGGGAGGCTCTCTCCCTGAGCCATCCCGCCACCTCCTTTGCTAGCATGACTGCTTCGCAGAAGGAGGTGACTGCCTCCCACTCCCTCTCGCCCCGGACCATGGCTTGCACCAAGGCGGGACGCGAGAGGTCGCCGCCGCTGCCGATCGCCTCTACGAGGACACGGCGGTGCTCCGCACAAGCGGGGCAGACCTCAACCGTGTGCTGCACCGTGTCCCCTGAGCGATCCTAGCAATGGTGACACTCGGGCGTTTCCTCCCGACTGATGATGTGCAGGAACCTCCCGAAACTTCCGTGTCCGGTGAGGACCTGCGTCAGGCGGTAGGTGAGGGCGCCGTGGCGCCTCTCTAGCCACTCCTTAAAGAGGGGTCTTATCGCCACTATCGCAGCGTGCCCTGCGCTGGGTAGCGACAGTCGCTCTTTCCATGCCGCCATGAGATCGCGCCGGAGATCTGTCCGCTCCGCACCGATTTGCCGCGGAAGCGGATCTTCCCCCCGGCGTAATGCCTCCGCGCGCCACTCATACAGGCGCGCGAGGACTATCGTGTCCAGATCCCATGGCGGCCCCGGCCCGTTCCAGTTTCGGGGCCAAACGTCGGAAATGCACCATATCGACCCTCAAGGTATCTTATGGCTATCCACCAAGAGAGAGTTAGCAAATGTGGGCACAGGTGTACAGAATAAGTTAAGAAAGACTTCAAACTACTTTTCAGATAAACTTCAGTAGGTACGATTTAAGAGTAACACCATTGATGTATTCTTCTTTTTATCTTCTAGATATCTCGACGCTATGATAAAGTCTTAATATTGGTATGTAAGATATCTACAATCACAAGTTAAGAATTTCTAAATTTATCGCAGAGCGGCAGAGAAGAAGACAAGACTTATAAAAACTAACTTCAAACTTCACCTACTAATCTCAGATATATACTTTAGTTATAATGGTGGTATGATTTTACGATTTATTCCGGTCTACTTAACTTAGTATTCTAAAACAAATGCAAAATAAAATGGACATATTATGGCTATTTGGTCAGACCATCAGCCTCGAGCAGGCGCTTTCATTTTTATTTATCCTCAAAAATCAAAGTGACACTTCGTCGCATTGTCATTATGAGCCCTGAAGACGCAGTGACTGCTGTGCAGTCGAAAGGGCTATGGTTGAGAACCCCAGGCAAGGGAAGCGTTACCGGGCAAGATCGGAAGATTCTTCCTTTTACAACTTTCCTAAGCGACACATTTTGTGTTCCGACATCCACGCGAACGAAGTCGCGGGCACAGCTAGTACATAATATTTTCATAATAAATGAATTGGCAAGGTACCGTCATGATATTAACCTTTTAAAATAGTTCCCTAAGAGATTCGCGGCGACGTAGATTGCAAAGACTACAATATAATGCTGATAAGTAGATTGTAAATGGCTCTGACAGCTCTCTTTTGTAAAATAAAAATGGATTCAATGTCAGCAGCCCGACCCCATAGTAAGATGCCATATGACTTACCCACTCACATAAACATTTCCCGCGCGAGGGGCATTGTTATGCCCATACATTTTTTATTTTGGGCCGCGCCACTTATACACGACTCGTACAGAAAAAAAATCTATGGACCGCTGTTAAACTAATGGCTGTTTCTTCAAGTGGATAGACCAGGGTAGATTACAAAACTTGTTTCGTAACTTTAAGAGACTTTGATTTTTTTTAATAATTGCTTATTTTTAATGTTTGTTTACATTACGAAAATTAAAAATTAAAGTAATTTTCATTCAAAATCGAAAGCGATGACCCTATTTTTTTATTTACCTAAAAAATAGCCCCATTCATACCGAATCGAATGACATATAATACATACCATTGTAGTTTCAAAGTTTATATAAACAATAACATTTATATCACGCGAGTATCTTATTACGCTCCCGTCATCGCCGTCATTTGTTTTTTTTTTATGATTTTCAACTACAGATAACTAATTTCGTAATGTTGCTACGAACTCACGGTTTTTGGCACACATGTACTACATCTAACCACTCGACTAAAGAAAATGGAACGCAAGCAATACTCCCATAGACAAAATTACAAAAAAATAAATACTGAGGGCTTGCTGTCACAGTTTTATGTTACGTGAGTTTTATCCAGTTGTCATTGCGGCGTATTTTAGGTTGCGTTAGTTTATGACGGCGTACACGTGAGTGGATAATACTGTGGAAGTAACTAAAATAGACCAAACGCGCGGTTTCTACATCTGTTTACTGTCTTAATATCTTTCTAACAGCATAAGCGGCGGAGCTTAGCCGCCCCGCAATAGATGTTATATGAGGTCCCCATTGTAATTTCTCGTCTAGCGTGATTCCTAGGAAAACTGTCTGATAAATAAATTCTAGTTTTTGGCCATTCAATATGATTTCACATTCGCTACTTCTAACATTCGGTAATTTAAATTTAATGCATTTGGTTTTTTTTTCATTAAGTACTAAATTATTTACCGTAAACCAATCTTGGACCTGAAGAATAGAGTTATTCACGTCGTCAAGATTTTGTGACCGTCGGTCTATTTTAAAGATCAATGATGTGTCATCTGCATTATAAACATTGCATCATTCAACATTATAAACTTGTTTGGTTATAACTATAAGTTATAATATATTTTTGTTACAGGTGGACCACTACCCGTTTGATGGCGCCGTTCATATTGTTGATCCTTTTACGAGTAAGCTACAAGCAGGCGTTAAAGGACGTTGGTGATATGAACTGGAAGGAGAATCCGGCAAAAGCGTGGGATCCTTTTGATAGAGATGATCGCTTAATTCATAGGATTGTAATTCTTCTCTTAAATCAGCCATATTACGGAGGACGTGACAAAGAAAAGCTATTTATAACGACAGGGATCTTATTAGACAATAGTCGTATTCTAACAGCCTATAATCCTTTTAGGAAACTAACAAGTTCCGAAGACAGTAGCCTTGCCGACAAAATTGTGGCGATGTTACATACGGGTCGGCGTGATAATTTACCGGCACTGAAAATAGCAAACATAGTGTGTGGTCGTCAAATAGCATACGTGGCAGATAATGAGAATACTATGTGGTATGATGTACAGCACTCACCTCTTCACGACCTTATGGTGATGAGAATGGAAGAAGAAATTGGAATCGCCCTTAGTTCCAATGTATTTAAAGGTTCATTACAATATGATAACTTTTATTTTCCGGGGGAACTTGAGAAACATAATAACGCTGTGATATCTTTCCCCGCTGGCCCCAACGATAATATCGGTCCTGACGTGCAGATTTATTCCTTAGGTTATAGAAACAAAAAGAAAATGCAGGATTATGACATAATAGATAAGATTAATTACTATGAAGACGATGCAGTATTGGTGGACTGTGAGGAGTGGTTGCCGCGGCAGTGGGGCTATTTTATATGTATCAGAAATATTGACAACTTGCCAAGCCTGGGGTCTGGTGCAGTATTATTTTCGAACCAGAAAGTTTTTGGGATTGGCAGCTTTGTCATGTTTACAAACAATACAGGTATTCTAGTGTTCACCGATGTAAGATATTACAATGACCTAATAATGAGAACGTGCGGGGATGAGGAGTTTACCTAAAGTAAGCTAACTATAGTTCCATCGACTCCTCGACCGAGGATTGCATTATTGCACGAACGACGAGTTACTGACAATGTAAATAACGCCCTTGCAATAGTAGTTAACTGGTTTAATGTCAATAATCTACTTCTTAACGAAAAAAAAAACGAAATGTATTAAGTTTACGATACCCCACGTTAGACAAGTAGAAACTAGTGTTCTCATTCAGGATGAAGAGTTGAAACCCGAAGACACCACAGTATTCTTAGGCATAACGTTGGATGCCAAGCTTCAATGGGGCCCCCATATAGATAAATTGTCAAAAAAGCTTAGTTCTGCAGCATATTAGGAAAATTCGTGATTTAACTGATTTAGAGACAGCCCGTTTAGTTTACTTTAGTTATTTTCATAGTGTGATGTCGTACGGTATTCTGTTGTGGGGAAATGCCGCCGATATTCAGACAATTTTTATTTTACAAAAAAGGGCAATTCGTTCCATTTATAAATTAAGTCCCAGACACTCCCTTTAGAGACAAATTTAAAGAGATTAATATAATGACTGTGCCTCAAAAACTGTTACAAATATATTGAAGATATGCCTGAAAAATATATTATCCAGAGTGTTGCACAGAATGATAAAAATCTTACAAAAATTACCATGCATTTGGCTGCGTTACTAAGTAAGCTACAGTTTATAAACATTATAATTTTAAGTGTAACACACAACCCTTACTTAAATGAATGGAAGCTCAATAATCTAATAAAAGGTATTTGTATTAATTTTAAGCAATGTAACTTCCTATCATTATCAAATGTCACAAAATATAAGAAAGCCTTCCTATACGACACTAGCAACCGAATTAACTATTTGATAGACAGAAATGACTATGAGTACTTAGCTCTAAGACCTTGTCGTATTACTGAACCTCAAGTAATTAAAATTTCCTCAAATCCGCCTCCAAAAAGGGGCACTATTCCCTTTTACTTCTCAGTAAACACTCAACGAAGTTCTACTTGTACACAGCAAAAACTTGATTATAAAATAGATAATAATCTTTTTCGTGATCAATAAAAATTTACTGATAGCAATTACTATGATTGTACCGCTACTCTTTTGCACCAAAATATAGCTGGCTTGCTCAATAAAACAGACTCTGTCCAACTCTGTTTAAATGAATTAGTAGATAAAAATATTAACGTGGATGTTCTATGTTTCTCTGAGACGTTTGTAAGAGCAGGCGATGAGCTAAGTATTAATTTTAAAAATTTTAATCTAGCAAGCTCGTTTTCAAGGAAAAGAGAAAAGCGTGGAGGTGTTTGCATTTTAATAAATAAAATGTTTGATTTTAAGAACACAGAATTACCTAAGGATTTATGTACTGACAAAATATTTGAATGTTGTGGAGTAGAGATACCTTCTTTAAAATGTATTGTTATTTGTATTTACAGAATTCCAAATTCAAACACTTATCTATTTTTTGAAAAATTAGACCTACTATTGCACAAATTACTCAAACGGAAAAAACGCATTATCGTTACAGGAGACCTAAATATTGATACCTTAAAAGAAAGCAACGATACAAATAAACTTAAAGATCTTATATCTAACTATGGCTTAAGACTACATATATAAATAAACCAACACGTCAGCTTTCTTGCTTAGATCAGATTATGAGTAACATAGAAAACTCAACTGGAAACACTCACAAGTTTTCCTGTCAGATCACAACACTTGTCAAACATTAACATTCCCAGTTGAAGAGAGGAAACCTGCCCTAAAATACTGGTATAGTGTAAACAGGGATTACTCAGATAATAACATCAAAAAATTTGTGGAAGCTATTGGGAATTTGTCATGGATTGATGTTCTCGAGAACACTTACGCAAACGATAGTTATGCTTCCCCTTAAGAAAAACTAAAGTTTACGTTAATAATACATCACCCAAATGGATTACTAAAGGTATAAGGAAATCTTGCACTTATAAAAGACAGCTTAAAAAAATGTGTTACTTTAAAAATAAAAAATGATGATGTACGGTCTAGATATTTAAAATATAATAAAATACTAAAATCCTGCGTCCTCCGCTCAAAAAAATGTTCAAACCTTAACCACATACTAAAATCTAAAAATAAAAACAAAGCTACATGGGATATCATCAAAAATAGAACAGACTCTCATAAAACATTTAATCAAATAAAAGCAATAGATCACGATGGCTGTATTTTAAACAATCCGAGTCAAATAGCTAACTCTTTTAATATTTTTTTTATTGATATTGCTAATATAAAACCTCAACCTGCAAGAAATACCTGTTCATCTCAACCCAATAGGAACAGTTCCAGCATATTTTTGAACCCATGTTCTGACACCAAAGTGTTTCGTATAATAATGTTCCTAAATAATAAAAAGTCGGTTGGGTATGATGAGATCTCTACGCACATACTCAAATTATGTGCTGAAATCGTATCACCAATACTGTGCCACACAATTAATTTATCTCTATCTGAGGGAAACTTCCCTGATAGATTAAAATTTTCAATAGTTAAGCCCCTTCATAAAAGTAAGAGTACGCTAGATAAAAATAATTATAGACCTATCACTCTCATTTCAATATTTTCAAAAATTTATGAGAAAATTATACATAATCGTCTAGTTCAATATATAAACAAACATAAACTTATTAATGAAGAACAAAATGGGTTTCAAAAAGGTAAGTCAACAACTCTAGCAGCATTCTCGTTAGTAAGGTCCATAACAGATAATATAGATAAAAAACGCTCTGTTTCAGTAATCTTTCTAGATATGAGCAAGGCTTTTGATCTTGTTAACCATAATACACTCCTAGATAAATGCGAGCGCTACGGCATCAGAGGTCCAGCGTTAGAATGGCTGAAAAGTTATCTTAGCAATAGACAACAGTGTGTTGAAGTGTCCCGTATTGATGATAAACTTATTGCAATGGTATATAAATCTTTATTTAGACACAATGGGTCCGGAGTGCCCCAAGGAAGCATTCTTGGGCCTCTTCTCTTCCTGTTATACATTAACGACTTGCCAAACTACAAATCATAAGTGCGTACTATTTGCAGATGACGTGTCAGTAATAATACCGGAAAATAACAAAACTTTACATCAACAAGAAGTTAATCAAACCATCAATGATATAATTAATTGGCTAAACGAAAACAACTTAAGAATAATTTTAACTAAAACAAAATTCTTTTTTTTTTTTTTTTTGAAATGGGTTTGCTCTTGACTCTAGTCTAGGTCAGAGTTGACAGAGACAAAGTCGACGATGGAGTGAGCTCACCCAGAAGAAGCCTGTTCACTCTTACTTTGAAGAGATTCGGGTTTTCAAATTCATTCAATTTGCAAACTACAAACAAAATCCACCAAAAATTATTTTAAATCATAATAACCAAATAATTAATAAAGAAAATACTATAAAAGTTTTAGGTCTAACACTAGATGAAAATTGTAATTGGGGAATACACATCGAAAATCTATGTAAAAAAAATAAACAGATTTGTATGCGCTCTAAGAGAACTATGCAAAATAGAGAATGAAGAAGCTGCACTCAACGCCTATCACGGCTACGTAGCGTCTGTATTGAGGTACGGCTTACTCCTATGGGGTAACTCATCCCACATACAAAGAGCTTTCATAGCGCAAAAAAAATGCTTGCGAGCAATAACTGGGGCGCCTCCATACGAGGGCTGTAGACCAATTTTTAAAAAGCTAAAGGTTCTAACTCTATCTTCTACTTACATTTTTGAAATAGCCATGTTTGTCAAGAAAAACTCTCACTTCTTCTCCACAGTAACCGAAAATAATAGATTTGCAAAAAGAGACCCCACCAAGTTAAAAAACCAATTTTGTAGTAGCACTCTCCACTACAGAAACAGCTACCTTAAGTCCATTAAAATATATAACAATATTCCAAAAGTGATAAGAGAACTAGTTACCATTTAATTTTTACAAAAAAAGATTGAAAAATTGGCTTCTCCAAAATAATTTTTACACTTTAAAAGATTTTTTTGATTGTAAGGGTAAATAAGGAAATAATATATATATACATTTTTAATTTTTTTTTATAATAAGCTAGGTTTATTTAGTTAGATAATAGAAATGTTGTTATTGTTGTGTTTTTATTGATATTGTATAGGTACATATTATTATTAGAGTATAAAATGTCCATAGTATAAGTGTTTTCAGTAGTCTAAAAGTTAGGTGTTATACCTACCCACGTGTACATTAGGTTCACAATATTATGTAAATATTCGTATGCCGCTATTAGCGGCGGATGTGTTGAACTGATCCATTTGAAGCAACCAACTTTGTAACTACCATATCCAACGAATAAATGTCTTTGTCTTTGTCTTTGCCTTCTCAGTACATTTATCATAATCTTTTGTATGCACATACAAATATTAATCTGTTTAAAAAATACAGTGATATCCATAACATAAATACTAAGGAACAAACACAAATTTGTTGTTCCTACAACAAGGCTCAAAAAAATAGGTGGCTCGTTTAGATGCCAGTGTATACGTTTTTATAATAAACTTCCTAGCCACATTCAAGATAAATTCCCGCCGCGGGAGACGCTCCGGGCGTCGGGAGCCGCGCGACGACTCCCGGCAACCAAATCTTTTATAAAGCGAAAACTATGCCAGAAAGCCTATTTATACTGTAAAAGACTATACTGAGGACAAAAACTGCTCCAATAGGTTTAGACAGTAGGTAGGTAAATGTTGTTTTTATTTTTTGCTTTTTTTTAAATTATCTATTTAAGTACTTATACAATGACAATGACATGTATGTACATTTACGCGGCCTACCCAAATATCCTTTCTTTGGTATTGTTCGTCGAATCGTTGAGCTCCTCAAGTTCTGAGTCGAGCTGCACGATTTTTGACAAATGCGTGCACTGATTGGACAGGTCCGCTCAATCTGTGTGGTTCTTTCCTCAAAAGACCATTTCAGACACCAATCTACATGATGGTCTTCACACGATCTGACCAAGATTTTGTCTGGACTTTAAAAGAGACTGTGACCTCTGAGTTTGTTTCGGCCTTTCTTCTCAGAGTAGTCAGATAGGAAACGCCGACCTCATCTAGTTTAAAAAATATAATTGACGTGTAAAAGTGTTTGTACAAACCTACTTACAGAAAATAAATCATATAACATTTATGTTTAGTCACTTGATTAAAACACATTATTATTATTCACACTTTTTTTTTTCCGTATGGGAAATCATCAAATGACCCCTCCCGCTCTGGGTGTAGCGGAAGGGAGTGTCAGACTCTTACTGAATAAAACCCACCCATGTTCCTTCCTTAGCCCTTTATGTTCCGTGTATTCCCGTTCGTCCCACCGACTTCGTCCCCCTGGTGAGACGAACGGGAATTTACATAAATAATATTTTTGTTCCCGATCGTCCCACTCGGGATTTTAGAGGGACGAATGGGAATATGTTCTTGGATTAGTGCCATTCGTCCCACTAAATAATAATTATTGTGCATGATCAACCGTTGTTTTGCAGTTTACTTTTCAAATTATGTAGTTAGTTGGATTTAATCTTATTTTACAACATTGTGTTCTGTAAGTGTTTTATATGTAAATATATGTAAAACATATCCTAAATTTATTATTGTTTCATTTAAAATGTTTACAAACTATATATTATTATTATTTTTATTGATTTTCATATTTTGACATATCTATCAAAAAATTGGATGAAATATTTTGAGGAGAGATTGAAAAAAAATTAAAATATCAACAAAGCTGCTACCTCTAAGCCAAAAAAATTAATACTACACTAAAACTTATGGCGTGGAACTCAAATGGGTTACAAAAACATCAGAACGAGTTACAAGTAGAGTATTAGAGATAGAAAAAATTGATGTGTGCCTGATATCTGAAACTCACTTCACAAATCAATCTCACATTAAGTTTAAAGGGTACAAAGTATACCATGCACTTCACCCAGACAATTCAGCAAGAGGCAGTAGTGCCATTATTGTAAAAGAAAACCTACAGCACTATGAAGAGAAAGATATCCAAGCTATCCAAGTGGCGATTTGTCTACAAACAAAAAAATATCCTGTTACAGTATCTGCCATCTACTGTCCACCTCGATAGATGATAAATAAAAAATACCACTATATAAGCTTTCTAACTCGCCTTGGAAGTATATTTATCTTAGGAGGTGACTTCAATGCTAACAATACGTATTGAGGCTCCAGAATATCAACTACTAAAGGCAAAGAACTACTGAATGCCATAAAAGAGCTGAAATGTGATGTCATATCAAATGGAAAGTCCACCTATTGGCCAACAGACCCAAATAAAATTCTGGACTTAATAGATTTTTTTGTAACCAAGGATCTATCAACCAGATACAGAAAATCGGAACAAAGCTATGACATGAACTCGGATCACTCAGCAATCTATCTAGAAATTAGCGAGAACATTTTGAACAAAGAAACCAGATCCACTCTCGTTAATACGTGTACAGACTGGGAGAGCTTCAAGACCAGATTGAATGATGAAATAGATCATAAAGTATCATTAAAAATACCCGAACATCTAAACATCTAATTAGAAAAGTTCATAATGCACATCCAGCAAGCACCGTGAGAAAATACACCCGACTCCAACAAGAGGACGAAGGGAAATACATACCCGCTCAAAATCAAGCAGCTCATTACGGAGAAAAGAAGGCAGAGAAAAACGTGGCATCAATCTAGGTGACAAACGAAAACTAAATAATCTGACAAAAAAGTAAAAAGACTAATCCAAGACTTTAAAGACGTATCTTCAGAGCCTAACTAACGACCAAAGGACAGATTACTCCATTTGGAAGGCTACTAAGCACCTAAAAAGGCCGATTACCCAAATCCCACCTATCAAATGTGGAAATGGGCAATGGGCAGTTACTAACGAGCAAAGAGGTTTGCAGAGCACCTAGAAAATATCTTTCAGCCAAACACTTTCGCTATTATGGTGACAGCAGAAAATGAAGTTACCTTAAAACTAGTAACACCGAGAGAATTCACACGAGAAATAAAACGTAATATAAGTACACGAAAATCACCAGGCTACGATTTAATAACAGGAGAAGTACTTCATAACCTCCCAAGAAAGGGTCTGGTTATGTTAACGACCCTTATCAATTCCGCACTAAGGCTTAAATATGTACCAGACTAATGGAGGGTGGCCGAAGTAATAATGATAGCTAAGCGTGTGATGGCAAACAAGCCGACTTGATGTTAAATACCACAGCCACCATGGATTTCTGTAAAAATCCTTGGAAGCCTGTGGTCCTAATGTACAGACTTATGACCTCAAGTAGACTAAGAGAGCTGAAAGAAAAAGATTTAAGATACTAAATAGTAACAGCCGCACAGGTCGATCAATCAGGTTAAGCTACGCTTGCCGCGGTTGGTCTGCGGATGGATGACCATCTTTAGGTACATGCCGAGAACCCTCCGTGCCTCGGAAAGCACGTTATGCCGTGATGAAACCTAAATGCTATGCTTCAGGTTGATTTAATTGACAAAAACTATTGTGTGCACAAAATGAAATTTCAACGAAATTGGCGATCTTCACTGGCAGACTAAGAGGGGGGCGGCAGGTGCGTTCCGCCCCGGGCCCTCGATCCGGCAGGCCCCCAAAACTCGAGAAATACATTTATCTACTAACATTTTCGAACTCGCTTCGCTATCTCTTGTATCCTACATTTTCACAACTTTTCTAAATCATTTAGTAAAGTACTTACCTACCAATTTCTGTATAATGTTCAAAAGAAAATTTAAACTATGCGGAGTGCAAAAATTTTCGAGCTCACTACGCTCGCTCTAAGATACCATCCTGTATTCGTCTGATGCTCTAGCTTTTCTGTTGTCGACAAAGTATCTCCTATTTCTGTCTCAATAGTCAAAGAAAACCTAGCCTTTTCTGGGCAGCGTGGTAAATATTTCGTCGTTCATTCATGGGCGGAGAGGCCCTATTTAGTTTTCCGCTCCGGGCCCCCGACAGGCGTGAGAGTCAAAATGGCGGGTGTACCATAACTAATCGAATCCTTCCATTTACCAAAAAAATGTAGGTACCTAAATTGTACTATTTAGTACCTAGAATTAAAAAAATTGTACCTTTTTCAGAACGAAATTATTTCAAAATTTAGGTACACACCCGCCATATTGATGTATGTACATCAGAACGTTCGGCCAATCGAGGTCGGGGGGCCAAACGTTCTGATATACATCAATATGGTGGGTGTACCTAAATGATACAATTTCGTTCTGAAGAAGGTACAATTTTTTTTTAAATAGGTAAGTACTAAATAGTACATTTTATTTATGTACAATTTTTTGGTGTAGGTAATTATATTTTATGAGTAATCGTTAAATAATAAAATACTATAGAACACCCGCCATCTTGACGTCAATATGGCGGGTGTACTTACCTAAATTTTGAAATAATTTCGTTCTGAAGAAGGTACAATTTTTTTAATTCTAGGTACTTACTAAATAGTACAATTTAGGTAATTTTTTTTTTGGTAAATGGAAGGATTCGATTAGTTAAGGTACACCCGCCATTTTGACTCTCACCGACAGGCTTAGTCCGCCACTGAACTAGACCGAAGCTTAATTAATACAAGGTGGCGGACATCGCCGCGCAATCTGTTACTACGGATTTCGTAAATGATTCTGAAACGCCTGCATTTTCGAATTCATGGTTTCAGTTTGCGCGTCCATGTATAATCTGTAAAGTAATATTGCGCAGTGCTGCCCCTATCCTATTTCAAGTTAAACAAATATCAACTTTATTTCAATGAGCATTAAGTTGATTTCAGAGTGACTAGCACTATTGACAAAGTTACAAAAATGTTGTTTGAAGTTGTAACGTAAACTGAACTTTATTGTGTAGGAATTAAAGTAATTCTTCCCTAATATTTGTTTACATTTTTGGCAAATAAATCGCGAATACACGGTAAGTCCCTATTCTATATTAGGAATACGAAATACAGTTATGAATTGGGAGCCGCCTGGCTTAGTGTGGTTAGAAAATCAATGGCCCGTTATTGTCACTCGCAGAATGCCTCCCTTGGTGCTGGAAACAGGGTTCTTTGTTTTTTATTATTACTAGTTTAATTCTGTTTCTATTGAATGTGATATGGAACAGACAGATTGACATTTAAATTGTATACTCTAGTTGTGTTTTGTGAGTCATTGTTTATGAATCTGCTTTGTTAAGATATATCCCACCAAAAACATTTTCATGTAAAATGTTGCCAAGACGAGACCACATATGGCTCGCACTGCCAAAAAGTTATCAGATCTCATGTAGAGCCAAGTTAGGCCGTTTCGCTACCATCACATGGGCGTAAGGTGAAAAATGTATTCACTGTTCATTACTTTTCTGTTATAGGTACAATAGTTCTTGTAGTAACGAAACGGCCAAGCCTCATATTTTGACTAAGGTGTAGAGTTTGTGAAGTTACGGCGTGTAGAGTTAGAAGCTTGGCTCTACATGAGATCTGATAACTTTTTGGCAGTGGGAGCCATATGTGGTCTCGTCTTGGCAACATTTTACATGAAAATGTTTTTGGTGGGATTTCACATCTTTTTGAAAGTTGCTTATGAAATAAAAAAATATTTTTTTGGAGTTCTTTACTAAAAATCCTGAAATATGTACCTATTGTAAGCAGGGTATGTGTGAGGAGATAAACTAAACCCGCAATTTAAATAACAACAATTATTTATTCAAACTAACCTAGGCAAAATTACAATAACAAAACGAAACGTTGTAGAAAAATAAGCTAATACAATAAATCTAATTATAAGGTTGACGATATCTAATGAATCCCTACGCGCGTCGTATATTGTCTGAGTGATGTGCGGTCCGCTAACGACGCCAACACGGTCAAACAAACAATACACGCCGCTAGCTCAAGTCCGGCAAGAGGCGAGGTAATCGTGAGCGACCTAAGTCGATGCGGAGAGTAGGTACTCTCGGAGCGTGCCGAACGCGAACCACAGAACACTACTATGACGCGAACTGCCGTTGCGGTGTGGATGTCGCGACGCCCCCGTCAAGGGGCGTGGCGAGCGGTACCGGGGCTTCGCCCCCCGGCCGCGGAGGCCTTACGGTGGCCTGCCAATACAGGCAGACACATGTGAGTGATTGCATGTTGTTTTTCTGTAGGCGCGCCGCGACGCTGTCTCACAGCGCCGCTTTCTTCACGTGTGCGTGTGGATTGAGTGCTCTTTTTTAAAAGTTTATTATATTTTTACGAAATCAAGGAGGAATTTAGGAAATAATTGTGAAAACTTCATGGTGAAGATAAAAAAATTGTGAAATCAATGGTGAGAAAGTTGTGGTCAATTAACTAGAACACTCAATCTGCTAACCTGAGAAAATACTGCAACTCGTGTCTCAAAATATACTAGATAAACGTTTATCATTTTTATATGTAATAATTGTATACAATTTGTGAAAGCTATTCACAAATATTCAATTGATTTTAACGGTTTATTTGGATTTTATAAAGGTTTATTTAGAACACTCAATCCTCCTATGGTGCACACGGAGTGATCCTAAACTCTCCAACTTTGGCTAAGTAAATTCATAATATTCTTACTCTATTTTACGAGTATAATTCAGAGTCAATTTGTGAAACAATAATCTAGACATAAAACATAGCAGTTAGAGAGTAAATAAAAAAAACACTTTCTTTTCAACGTCCCGTTTGAGTGTTCCATGATGTAGCGTTTATTTATTTAACCCGAACTTTTATACAAACGGCGGTCACATCAGAAATTGTGAAAATGTTGTCACTAAAGTTTAACATCGTTTTCTTTTTTTGTGAACGCTTAATTTTAACAATATTCAACTTTATTATATTTCTAAGGGACAAAATTGTGTAGGGTAGACATAATTTTGTCGGACACATTTTTGGTCTAGGTACCCTAATGAGGGTAGACAATCACACTATTTACTGTTTGTTCATAATTTGATTCCTGTCAGACGCAGCTATTGCTATTTTATGCTAGTGCATTTGAGCGTTGCAATTTATTTTTATGTTATGTGTTGTTAAATTATCGTCAAGTGTTTCCGCGGTCCAGGTCACGCGTTGCGTCGCGGTCGTATTAATTTAAATTATTATTTTGGAATAAATTTTAAGCATTTAAAGAAAAGAGGACCGATTCAACAAAAAACATTGTTTTTTTTGTGACGTATTGCATTTTTTCCGATGCGCCGTCACGGATGACGTTACTTTCAATATTGGTTTCATCACAATTGTTGTTAACGAAAACGTTCAGGGGCTTTTCCAAAACGTAAGTCTTTGTTGATAATCCTTAGCGATGCCTCCATCATTCATCGTCATCGTTCATTCATTTTCGCGAACGTAACCTCGAAATATTAAGTAAGTAGGTAGGTAGGCAAATAAATACGAATTGCGGGAATCCTTCTCCTTCGCATATTTTATGAAGTATCTTGTGTATTTGCGTATGGTTGTCACCATCTCAGGTAGCTGGGCTGATGATGGAAGGTACAACTCCTTAACAGTAAGAAGTTACTCAAACAGGCAAGGACTGTTTTAGTAAATTGTTTTTTTACCACATTTGGTCTCATGATCATCAAGTCATGTCCTGATGCTGCAGTCATGATAGTCTGCAGAGTACCTAACTCCTCGACAACTAACAGCAGATATATCGTGTTTAAGTTCATTGAAAAGGGCTCGATGTGTGGATAAACGTACTGTTAATGAGGAACACCGAAGTACATAGAGACTTGATGCTGAAGCCAGGAGCATCAGAAAAAGTACAAACCTTGAAATTACAGCACCGTAGTCGTGGACTAAATTTTAAGTTGCAATTGACATTAGGCTATTGTAACTTAGATAAATTACAAACTGACTAAAAAGTAAAAAATAAAAACTTTTTTACAAAAAAACAACCGACTTCCAAAAAACACTATAAAGTGAAAAATAACTTTAATTTCGGAAGTCGGTGGCAAAAAACAAAAATACAAATCCAAAGACACCGACTTCCGAAATTAAAGTTATTTTTCACTTTATAGTGTTTTTTGGAAGTCAGTTGTTTTTTTTGTAAAAAAGTTTTTTTGTGAATCTGTTCGTGTTAACAACCAAAATAAGCACAGGCTATTGATACATACCAAACAAAAATGTTAACTACTTTTACTTCTTATTTGTTACTTAGTTGGATTGTACAAGGTTGTTATGATTATTTGGGTAAATAAAGATGTTTTTTTTTTAAATTACTGTTACACTTTTTCTAGTTTGTCTTGTAATAAAATGTTCATAAGTACAAAAATATTTTTTAATTATATGTATGCATGGTCACCCTATACAATTTTGTCCCTTAGAAATATAATAAAGTTGAATATTGTTAAAATTAAGCGTTCACAAAAAAAGAAAACGATGTTAAACTTTAGTGACAACATTTTCACAATTTCTGATGTGACCGCCGTTTGTATAAAAGTTCGGGTTAAATAAATAAACGCTACATCATGGAACACTCAAACGGGACGTTGAAAAGAAAGTGTTTTTTTTATTTACTCTCTAACTGCTATGTTTTATGTCTAGATTATTGTTTCACAAATTGACTCTGAATTATACTCGTAAAATAGAGTAAGAATATTATGAATTTACTTAGCCAAAGTTGGAGAGTTTAGGAACACTCCGTGTGCACCATAGGAGGATTGAGTGTTCTAAATAAACCTTTATAAAATCCAAATAAACCGTTAAAATCAATTGAATATTTGTGAATAGCTTTCACAAATTGTACACAATTATTCCATATAAAAATGATAAACGTTTATCTAGTATATTTTGAGACACGAGTTGCAGTATTTTCTCAGGTTAGCAGATTGAGTGTTCTAGTTAATTGACCACAACTTTCTCACCATTGATTTCACAATTTTTTTATCTTCACCATGAAGTTTTCACAATTATTTCCTAAATTCCTCCTTGATTTCGTAAAAATATAATAAACTTTTAAAAAAGAGCACTCAATCCACACGCACACTTTCTTCACGACACCTCGGCGGTCTGTCCCCGCCAGGTGAGACCCCCAGTTACCTGGGGGAGGCCCGGCGGGGGACGACCAACAATTCCTACAGAATTGGGTGAAATTGCTCCCGCCCGCCCCGCTTCCAGAGCTAGCCGTCCACGGTCCGGGCTAAGGAGCGTCATGTATGTGTGAGCGGTATTGTATTGTGTAACACCGCTCAGTGTCTACGCGTACCGCGGCCCGCGCTACGCATACGCGTGTGAGTTTAGGCGTCTGTGTAGTAATGAGTGACTGAGTTCGCCACGTAACGTGCCTACACGCGACGAGTGTGTGTAATGTCTGTAAAGTGCTATTGGGTTGGGTCGGGTGAGCCGCGTGTCCCCCCCGGTGGGTTCCCGCATTGTCGAGGCGGGGGGGCTCAGTAGCCGTGGCTTGGACACCCACGGTGAAGCGAAGAGGAACCCGAGGAGGGGCCGCTCGTCAGGGCTTTTGCCGACAAGCCGACGACGTAGCGGCCAACATGTAGGTTGCGGTGCCGCTTGGGCGACATCGCAACTGAGGCGGGCCGCGATGTCGTACCGGAGGCATCGCGGCTGAGGGTTGGAGGCCGTGGCGGGAGAGGAGTGCCGGTATTACGGTGCGCCGCTCTCCCTACCTTCCGCGGCCTTGACGGGGTCGCCACCGTTCGATGGCGGACGCGGTGGGGCCGCAGGGGAAGAGGAGGTTGGTATGACGTTGGCCACTCTCCCTATCCTCTGCGGCCGAAAATTGGCAGGCGGCGGGGCCAATGACCTGACCCGTCGCAGGGGGACCAAGGGTGGCAGAGACGGGGTCGTCTGGCGCCCATGTGCTGGTTTGGTCCCTGGGGTGGTCACGGCGTGCTATGTGTTCTGGTGCGCCGGTGATGGGGAGTACTCCCCGGAGGAGGGTCCGGTGACGGACAGCCGCGGCGGGTTCACGGATGAGTGCTAACGCGTGCCCGTGTTCCCGCCATAAGCGGCAGAGGAGGACACCGTGGAGTTTTAGTGGGTTAGAGTCCCACATAACTGCACTATCTCCCCGGGCCGTGGTAGTGCAGAATGCATGAGCATTTCTCCACGTAAAAAAAAAAAAAAAAAAAAAAAAGGGTGAGCCGCGTGTAACCTGGGTGCGGCTCACTCGAGGCGTCATGTCAGTCCGGTGCGATGGGGTCGTCGTTCGCTACCAGGTCGCGGGGTAGGGGTCTCGCGTCGGGGGGGCGCGCGTGCCAGGGCGCAATTTATTTTATTTATTTATTTATCCATTTATTTCAGGCATCAAGGCCCATATAAACACATACAATACAATATTAATATAACTTAAAAATACTATAAATACATACAACACTAAAAACTAACAACTAACGTACACGAAGTGTCGGCGTCGTGTTTCGCTGACTGGCTGGTGTCATGTAGCCGGCCACGAAACCGGCGGTACACAACACCCTTCGGCCAGAACTCTTCCTTGAGGAACTTCTCGAGATGCTGTGTCGGAACACGGACCACGAAAGACTTGAAGTTCGTGTTGTGACGCGACTCCAACTTCTCGACCCTCAAAGTCCAGTTGGTCTTGACACGCATGTACTCCACAATCTCCTCAACCTTCGTGGAGTGAGCAATGTCCTGCACATGCGGGCAGGCGGATGCGTCGGCACGCGCGAACTTTTCCTTCGCGAGGCGCCGCACAAACTGGTCCAGGCTCTCAATCCCGAGGTCCCGTTCCAGGACATCGTTCCTCACGTAGCGAGGAGCGTCCATGATGGTCCGCAGCGCCAGGTATTGCTGCGCGCGGAGCTGCTTTCGGCTCGATTCGCTCGTGAGGGCGAACCATGCCGAGGCGGCGTACGTCAAGATTGGGCGCACGTACAACTTGTACACGCCCAACTTGACGCGCGCCAGTATTCGGGACGAGAGCACCGGTTTGAGGAGGTTGCGGGTGACCCTACCTTTAGCGGCGACCGAGCGGACGTGTGGCATCGTGAGCCGCCCAAGTAGCACAGAAGCGCTGAATAGTAGCTGAATCACTGTTCACAATGGAAATTTCAGCTGAATAAACCTGCTGAGTAAGAGCGTTAGAGGCGCCTACTCAGCTGATATAACTCTGATTTGGGCACAAATTAATCAGCTGTTAGCTGAATAATGTAGCTGGTTGCACTATATCAGCGTTATTTGAGCATTATTAAAGGTAACAGTCGCCCCAAGAGCTGAATAATGACTGATTATCAGGGTATGTGTTACCTTTTATACACCACAAGGGCTGAATAATAGAGTACTTATTACCTATTTTTCAGCACAAAATACACTCCAGAATACCTGTAACTCTTTTATGGATCTGACAATTCACAAGTGGCAAAATTGTGAATAATTTTCACCCTACTACTTATTATTTTGATATGTTTTGTGTGAACCATTTTGTAAAGTGTTTGTATAGGCAAATATATGTTAACGATAAGTAAAACTTTGTTTTTTTCCTCCATGTGCATGAAATTCGAATGGGAAAGAGAGTTTATTGTCAAATACTATATAATTATAGACGAAAATTTTCACGCGCTCTCAAAATATCACTGTTTACTTGAAAATTATAGTATAAAATAGGTTGATGATATTATTATAAAAAATTAAGTATTTTTATTTTTCCTTTGTAATTTGACAATAAGCTGTTTACGTATAAAATCATTACATTTTCTATTCAAATTCTGTTGTTATTTTCGTTGACTAAACAAAAACAAATTGTTATTATATTGTATACATAGGTTAGAATCTAAAAAATGGCAGACAAGCTATGTGTACCGTATTAACCACAATTAAACAGCATGAGCTGTTTAAGTGTCCACTCGTGGTACATGAATCAGTAACGAGCTGTTACGAGTGGTTCTTGTTTTACACAAGTCAGCTACAAATTCATGTAAAGCTTGATAGTGGGTAACATGTACGCAAATAACTGTAGGTATGGTTAACATGTGATTAGATTATGGGTAATGTGTGTAGATTATGGGTAACATGTGAGCTAATATAGAGCAGTTTGCTTTAACTTAGCATCATATATGTTCACCCATAGTGATCATGTGGGCTTTATAAGAGCTATTATACGATTGCGTGTAACAAGCTGATTAACATTACACAAATTCCACCGTGTGCAGCAAAAGGCATTATATCTTTGTTATTTGAAGCCACAGAATAACTGATTACATTATAGTAGCTCACGTGTTCTTTCTTAAAATGCAAGTGGTCTAAGGGTACACTTGTGGTCTTCAATTCAGAATATAGCTTAGTTAAAGTCCACAAAAATCCTTTAAATTGCTTAAAGCTGTATAATACTGAACTTGTTACCTATATTAACGCTGCAAGCGTTACATTGTGGTCTCCGTGACGCATAATAACGTTCTTATTCAGGTGAAAGCTCACTTTTCACCAATTGCAGGTCGAGTGTACTGTAATAACTCTTCATAAGTGCTAAAATTACCGATGTTACCTCTTGTGACATCTTATAATGCAGTTTTGTGCTACTTGGGCGACGATCGATGGTGACCCCTAGGTACTTGACCCGGGGCGACCACGCGATGTCGGCTCCCTGCACCTTCAAGGGTGGTGGGAGGGGCGCAGAGCCGGTGACCATCGCCTGCGTCTTACCCACGTTAACCGAAAGCCGCCACCTGGACAGCCATTCTGGAAGCAGCTCGAGCGCTCGCTGCATCTTGACCGCCGCGTACTTCGCATTAAGCGATGTAGTGATGTACGCGGCGTCGTCGGCGTACAGCGCGAGCATGGCGTCCGAGACAAAACATTGTGAAGTCGATTATTTTGACTGTACTTCAATTATTTCACGGTTATTTGTCATAAAATATTTATCTTTACATATTTTGAGCAATATATCTCTTTATTGCCCATTCTTTTATATTTTCTTTTAATAAAATGTTTTTACCGACTTCAAAAAAGGAGGTTATCAATTCGATACGTATGTATGTAATATTATTGGATTTGCATTATATTCACATATGATGATCTATTAGGGCTTCCAAACAAATATACAAAATTTCATAGACGTATGTATGTATGTATGTTTGTCCACGCATATCTCCGGAACTATTAATCGGATCGTGACCATTCTTTTGTTATTGGCTTACATTTTCTTCAACTTAGGGAACAGTGCAAGTTTCATCAAGATCGATTCAGTAATTTTCAAGATATGGACTAATACGTGTAAGTGTGACGGCCTGGCTTATTGATAAGAGCTACGGGTATAGTGTCAAAGGGAAAACATCTCAAAACCTTGGTCAAATACTAGTGCAAAAACTAAAAATTACGAAATAAAAAGTAATTTAAAAAAATTAAACCGACTTCAAAAAGAAATTAACTCAAAATGATGAAATAACTTTAATTTCGGAAGTCGGTGGCATAAAACTAAAATACAGATCCCAAGACACCGACTTCCGAAATTAAAGTTATTTCATAATTTTGAGTTAATTTCTTTTTGAAGTCGGTTTAATTTTTTTAAATTACTTTTTTCGTATATCTCCCTCATCTTCATGTCTGGTTTGATTCAAAAGTTTCACTATTTCTACTTTCAATCATTGCTTTAGAAAAGTCACTGACCGAATTCGTTAATTGTACGGAATTATGATCATTGGTAACAAAATCTATGTGTCCGGAACCCTCATTTTCAATCGACACCGGCACGTGACTGCAGCTATCGCGTTGCGAGGTTATGTCAAAATTGACGTTATCATTGCACTAACCTATATTTACTCTTCAATAATTCTAGACGCTGTAAAATAGCTAATATTTACACTATGAGGATTGGAATTAAAGTGGAGTAAGGCTACACTACTTTACAGCTCATATACCATACCATAATCAGCGTTTTAATGTTCCCACTGCTGGGACACTGGCCTCCTCTCGGTGAGAGGGAGTGGGCCGTAATCCACCACGCGGGCCCAGTGCGGATTGGCAGATGTCACATGTCTTCGAATTTTTGGTTCTAGGACATGCCGGTTTCCTCACGATGTTTTCCTTCACCGTTTTGAGAGCAGTGGTGATGAAATAATTTACACAAAGTAAAGCGCCTGTCTGGGTTCGAACCTACGACCTACAACCCGTAAGTCGCGGCCGTTACCACTTGGCCACCACTGCTCATGCAGTCTTTAAATGCTTTTAACCAGCTACTATTAAGCTCATTGAGGTAGCATTCTAATAGAATTAGTGTACACCATAAAAAAGCCAATGGCAAAATTTTATTCTCTAATACAGCTCACAACTTAGAAGAGGTGTGACTTTACCGCGCTAAGCAGCCATTTACAAGCTTTGGTCTTCTTAACCAGCTAGTAGTATTATACGTAGCCAAAAGCTGGACAATAGTTCTTTCAAATTCTACTAAAATGCACTTTGTTGTTTTTTTCTCCATTAGACAGCCATTAGTCAGCTGTGCTGTTTAACAGTGTAGAGATCACCCCTCGTACAGTCTCAAGAATCGTCATATCCGTTAGTACAGCTACTTAAGAGCCTTTGACTGTAACATAGCTTGTTTATGGAAGTAATTTCCGCTAAAATGTTGCTTGGGCGGGGACGCGAAGCGCGGGGAGGAGATGATGACTCGTCGGGTCGATCGGACGGCGCGGGACCAGTGTTGCCGCGTTGATATTTTCGTCGCGTTACAGTATTTTATTATTTATAACAAGGAGTCCCTATATCAATTTTCAGAACTCTAGCATCAAAATTTGCGGAAGTCTCGTACAAACTTCCATCCCCTAGTTTAAGGGGTTGGAGGGTAAAAGTTCCAAGTTTTAGATTTTTTTTTGTTGTTTGTGTAAGTACTACTTATTACTGTTTTCAGTGTAAGTAATGATTAAAGTTTTCCCAAGAAAATTATAACATAATATACCTAAGTACCTAAAAGACCTACCTATACAAAACCTTTAGATATCTGGCCTCAGTCAATTTAGGCGTGAATAACAGTCCTAAAAACGTAGGAAGGATTTCGAGGGTGAAAACTTTTTACAAAAAAAAAAAACAACAGACTTCCAAAAAACACTACAAAGTGAAAATTAACTTTAATTTCGGAAGTCGATGCCTTTGAATCTGTATTTTAGTTTTTTGCCACCCACTTCCGAAATTAAAGTTATTTTTCACATGTAGTGTTTTTGTTTTTTTTTTTGTAAAAACGTTTTTATTTTTCACTTTTTAGTGGGTCAATTTGTAATTTATCTAAGTTACAATAGTCAACTGCTCATCACCTTTTACAAAATATTGCTTTTCCCGATGCAGGAATGGGAGTTCTCCTAGTAAGAACCAGGAGAACTGGAGCTGATAAGTCACCATCAGCTCCACTTCACCATACGCATTGTGACGAGCATAAATTGCTTAGCAACCACATTAAAGTAGGTATTATACCTAATCGAATCGCAACCCGTGAAATACTTATTTTTGAGTAGTTCCGATGGCCATCTGTGGTCTTCATCATCAGTTCCACTTCACCAAATGGTGCTTTCCGAGAGCAAATGCACGAGTTACTATAAAAAATACCCAAATCGCTATAGGTGTGCCTATAAAATTTGAGGGTTTCCCTCGATTTCCAGGGGATTCCCTCATCAGATTCCGACTTGGTGACAATGGGACCACCTCGAGACATACCCTTTCAAACAAAAAAATAATTTTTAAAATAGGTCCTTAATTGCCGGAGAAATCGGTGAAAACACATAAAAAAAAACAAACAAGTCGAACATAAAACCTCCTCCTTTTTGAAAGTCGGTTAAAAACATGAAAAAACAAAATTCCTACCGAAAGTAATAATGAACAAACCCTGCTTTGCGGTAGTCGGGTAAAAACAAGAAAATGTTCTACTTAATATTTTTTTTTGTTTTCCTCTATACCTACTGCCCCACTGCTACACAAAGGCCTCCCCCAAGTTCAAGTATACAGGGTGGAATATTCGAAGCGTACCTGGAGGGAAAGTACTCTAAATACTGAAGACAGCAAATTTTACTCAAAGGAAACATTCCTTTATTTTTAAAAAGAAACAAAACTGCATTTAAAGATTTTTGAAAATACGCTTGCCACACCCGGGAGTCGAACCGACTAAAATCCGAAAAAATAGCATCCTTTTATGGACTACTTGTATGGCACCAATCGATAGGGTCAATTATAAGGATCAAATCTCTCTAGCAAACATGGTAAATTAAATGCAACAAAAACCATGAAATCTAAACTTAATTTAGTCGAACTGAAAAAACGAGTAAGTAAATTAACTAAACTAAATAATTGCTCGAAATGAGCTCCGTTTTCTTGGATGCACATTTTTTATGGAATTTATTTTGATTACCTTTTAGTAGCGTGTCGTGGTGAATATTGAAAATTGTATTGTGAACCTTAGTTTTTAGCTCGTTTACTTGTATACACGGATATCTATGCTTGTATAGGATTTTTGGTAAATTTGATTTTTTACATATCTCCATTAAAAAATCTAAAGGGGTGAGATCTGGAGATCTCGCAGGTCATCTGATTGTGCCGAGATTTGATCATTATGATTGACCTTGACCCTATCAATTGGTGCCATAAAAGTAGGTACAGGATGCTATTTTTTCGGATTTTAGTCGGTTCGACTCCCGGGAGTGGCAAGCGTATTTTCAAAAATCTTGAAATGCAGTTTTGTTTGTTTTTAAAAATAAAGGAATGCTTCCTTTGAGTAAAATTTGCTGTCACGTGTATTTAGAGTACTTTCCCTCCGTACGCTTCGATAATTCCATCCTGTATACGAAAAAAATAACGACAAACCAAATACGAAAAAAAAAATAACAAAAGCAGGACAACATATTTATGGCTTCAAGAACTTTTCTAAAGGTCATTGTGTAAGAGCAAGTTCGTACCATTTATTTTGAATTGAAAAGGAAGACTTAAAACTCTCAAGCAAAGTTACTTGAGTAGGTAAACAGTCTATTATCACGATCTACGAAAAAAAATAACGACAAACAAAATACGAAAAAAAATAACAAAAGCAGGAAAACATATGGCTTCAAGAACTTTTCTAAAGGTCATTGTGTAAGAGCAAGTTCGTACCATTTATTTTGTATTGAAAAGGAAGAACTCTCAAGCAAAGTTACTTGAGTAAACAGTCTATTATCGTGATCTAAATTAGGATTTGTTTACGCAACCAATGAAAAATTTGCGAATGTTTTAATATTTCTTTTTCTTTTCTTTCCTTTTTTTTCTTTTCTTTTTATTTGATTTTTTATTAATTTCGTTTTGAAATTTCTAAATTACACTTACCTATTCAGAAAAATAAGGCCTGTTTGTTTCACCAAAAAGAAATTGCCAAATTATCACTTCCCAAACAATTTTCCGCATAATTTCATTTGCCAAATCATTACCTACTTAGCAAAAAATCTCTTCACAAATAATTGTAACCCAAACCTAATGTTTGGCAAGCGAACGTTTAAACAATAACTTGTTTACCAATTTTTATTTAGTCAAATATTTCAGTTGGAATAACTCATTTTACGCAAAATTACATTTGCCAAATATTTAGTACTTATCGTCAGTTTTCGCAGTTTTAAGGCAGCCAATTCTAACTTGGAAGACGTTTTATTACAAGGGTGTTTTTTCCACTTAGGACAAATTCTAAACAGGTAATAATAATATTAAGTATTCTGGTAGTATTTTTTTTTAATAATTAATCTCGTCTAACTAGTTCAGTTTCGGGTACTTAGTCTGTTTTTTTTTCCATATTTTTTTTCTATATAATCTAGTTGTTTCTGGCGTAGGTCACAGTTTTAACCTAACCTAACCTAAGCATTATTTTTTTAAATTAACCTCGTCTAACTAATTCGGTTCTCGATAGCCTGCTAAAAATAATCTATTTTTTCAATTTTTTTTTTCTATACAATTTAGTCGTTTCTGGCACTTGCCGGCCGCTGCCTGCCGCGGCACCGCTCGCTTCGCTCGCTCGGCTCGTGCGTAGGAGGTCGCAGTTTTAACCTAACCTAAGCATTTTTTTTTTTCATAATTATCCTCGTTTAGCTAATTCGGTTCTCGATAATGTCCATTGCAAAAAAAATTAAATGAATAAAATGATTATTTTAAGATAAAATTGCATTTTTTAATATTTTTGTGTTTCTTATATTATTTGTCATAACAAATCATTTGACCAAACGTTTATTGTCTAAAGATTGTTTGCTGTAATAAATCATTTGATTCAAGACCAAATGCCTAAATGACATTATCCATAGTAATATTCTGCCAAGCAAAAATTTGACCAAATGAAAATGTGCATACTAAAATCATTCCAAACATTGCATTGGTATAATAAAAGGTTGCGAAAATTTGTTTGGGTAGTGAAATTTTAGCAAAATCTTTTTGGTAAAACGGCAGGATCCTTATGTTTAACCATAGAAATGAAAAAACCACTTCTTTCTTATATCTATTCATTCAGCACTCTAATTAAAACTTGGCAAGAATACTTATCTAAGTAAATTATGAAGTTTGACGTTTTTTGTCTTTCTAAACTGCCCCCTAAGACGGGGTGAAAAGGGGTAGTTAATTTTCCGGGGCGGTTTTTAGTGCGTGGGTTGATTAACTGGAAAATTGGTATACTTAAATAATGTTTTAGTCAAGTTACTTAAATAAATAAAGTTTAGAAGAGAAAAAATAAATGTAACTTAGATTAGTAACTTAAATAAATGGATAAATAAATTTATAAATGAAATGTCTGTTTACAAAAAGCTCACACATTACCTAAGGGCGCTAAGGGCAATTTTATAATTTTATGAAAAATCTCGACACACTGTTATATAATCCAGGGGGGGGGATGTTTAAATGAAAGAAAAAAACATATTTCCATTGAATATAAACAATCAGTCTTTGTTTTTATTATTTATTACTTTTACAACATTTACATAGGTAATATACGAACGAATAAATCAACAATACAGGGTTATTTGTAAAACACCAGCAACCTCTTAAGAGGTCATTGTACTCATCATTATGAACAACTTTTACTATGGGACCAAACCTGAAATCGCGAAAAAAAAATCAGCTGTTCCCTACATTTTGACGAGCTAAACGAACATAAATGTAGGGAACAGCTGATTTTTTTTTCGCGATTTCAGGTTTGGTCCCATAGTAAAAGTTGTTCATAATGATGAGTACAATGACCTCTTAAGAGGTTGCTGGTGTTTTACAAATAACCCTGTATAACTTTTCTTTAAAGGTTTTTAAAATTCGCGAAGTTCTCTTTCAATTGTTCGTTCAATAATTACTAACAACATGAGTATCTGCATTTCATAATTATTATTGTTTACTTATTTATCTTTTGTATTTCATATACAGTAATGTTATTTGCTTACATTTGATGTATTTAGAGTTCCGTACCAAAATTAAAATAAAAGTAATTTAAAAAAATTAAACCGACTTCGAAAAGAAATTAACTCAAAATTATGAAATAACTTTATTTTCGGAAGTCGGTGTCTTGGTATCTGTATTTCAGTTTTTACCGACTTCAAAAAAAAGGAGGTTATCAATTCGACACGTATGTATGTAATATTATTGGAATTGCATTATATTCACATATATGACAATCTATTAGAGCTTCTAAACAAATATACAAAATTTTATAGACGTATGTATGTATGTATGTATGTATGTTTGTCCACGCATATCTCCGTAACTATAAATCGGATCGTGACCATTCTTTTTTATTGGCTTACATTTACTTCAACTTAGGGAACAGTGCAAGTTTCATCAAAATCGATTCAGTAATTTTTAAGATATGGACTAAGACGTGAAAGTGTGACGGCCTGGCTTATTGATACGAGCTATATGGGTGTGGGTGTGGTGTCAAAGGGAAAACATCTCAAAACCTTGGTCAAATTCTAGTGCAACAACTAAAAATTACCAAATAAAAATAAATTTAAAAAAATTAAACCGACTTCAAAAAGAAATTAACTCAAAATTATGAAATAACTTTAATTTCGGAAGTCGGTGGCAAAAAACTAAAATACAGATCCCAAGACACCGACTTCTGAAATTAAAAAATTGTCACGATCCGATCAATAGTTGCTGAGAAATGCGTGGACAAACATACATACATACATATATACATACATACGTCTATGAAATTTTGTATATTTGTTTGGAAGCCTTAGTAGATTGTCATAATTATGTGAATATAATGCAATTCCAATAATATTACATACATACGTGTCGAATTGATAACCTCCTTTTTTTTGAAGTCGGTAAAAACGGGACACTTCAAATCACTTCGGTGTCCGTTATTCTGGCTTTACTCTGAATGTGGGTCCCCCTCAAGTCGTACTCCTCATTACTGAGGGTCGTGATCCTCCCTTGACAACATCTTTTCCCTGACGATGTTTCGCCATCTCTGTCTATCCTTGGCCAGGTGAAGCGCATCATGAAATTTCGTGTCAAGAGAAGATCTTATAAGTATGATCGGACCTACGCAAAGGGCTGCAAGTAAAAAATATATATACAATGCGTAACATAATGAACGCAAGACCTCATACACCCCAATTAGAGTATTGAGTTAAAAGCATAATACAATGATCAAAACAATTTTTTTTTTTTAAAGCTAACTATTTTTATTAAGTAAATTATGTTGACCCTATCATTACTTTATGCATTCAAAGTTGAGTCTTATTACCTTGACATAAGATTTAATTTTCTTTGGCTCAATCGGCGATCAGTATGGCAAAATACATAATTTAAAAAAAAAATACCTATCTTAAATGTTACCGAAATTGATTCAGTATTCAATTATGAACAAACTACTTTCAGGACTTGCGTTTATTCTGTTACACCTTCTAAAAAATAAGAAAATATGTATGTACCTATACTAATTGCACCGAGTTTGCCGTGTCTGGCCAATGTATCGCTGTTAAACCCGCGATGGTTTGTGCGGTATGTTTAATTGTTCATAAATGTTTTGTAACTTTTTTTTTTTAATATTAAACAATAAAAAAAAAAAAGTGCTGCAACCTCTTGGTCGTTTACCATCCACCTTGCCGGTAACCATTAGTTGTTCAAGGTTATTGCCATCTTTTCTCGCTATGTGGCCGGAAAATTCCAAAACTCTGCGGAGACAGTGTTATCTACACTACACACACAATACAATACAATGTTACAATGTTTTCTATCAAGAAAGTTTTCGAAGAAACGTGCTGTCGAGGAATAGAGAATTCTATTAGCTGTGCTTTCTGTATGTAGTCGTATCGTACAAGCGTGTTTCTATCTTAGGTTCCACACCGATATATTGCTATATTACACACTTCTTTTGCTAGTAAATTGAAATACTTCCCTGAATTATTGGAATAATATGCTTATTTTAAACTGCGTGTAATTAATTCATCGGGGTACGTATTTGAATATCGAAAATTAAAATATCGACTGTTAAAATATCGATGTTCAAAACATCGAAAATTTAAATATCGATTGTATCAAAATGTCGAAAATTGTTATACCTACGCTTAAAACGTCGAAGATTGAAATGTCGAGTGATTAAAATTTCGAATGATTCAAAATATCGAATGACATTATGCCTAAGTTCAAAATATCAACATTTAATACATCGAAGTTCTTAATATCTACGTTACGTTACGTTTGGGTTTTTATTATGTAAAAATAATTAAAGTACCTACATTACATGAGGTTTTCCTTGTTTTTTTTTGTAACCCACCTGATTTCCATCTAGCAAACAAACATGCAGCAATCATGCAACATGCAAGCAAGCATGGCTTCTGTCACGGCTCCGGCGCTGCAGGGCTCCGGCAGTCCCACGCGAGCTTAACGTCGCAGATGGTTTAAACGCCTACCACCGCAGCTTCGGCTTGTTGGCCGGCTTCGCCGGCCAGCCTCAGCTGCGGCGGCGGGTGTTAAAACCACCTGCTCCTCAGCTCGCGGGCTGCCTCGCCCCTCCGCGACTACGCGATTCTAAATTACACTCTAGGGGTAGGGCAGACAAGACTACGTGGAGTCGGTTTTGCAGCGATACGTTTCTGTCACTAACTTTAGTAGCAGAACCTGCACAACATATTGACTTTCAAGAAAATATTTTAATTTAAATAATACCTTCACGATTGACCTAGGCTTGTACACTGGACACTGATTTTCATGGATAAAATAGGTCGAAATTGTTCCAAAACCGAATTGGGGCACCCCGAATTTACGTAGTCTTTTGGCTGTTACCCCTAGAGTGTATATAAAAATCCGGAGGCGCGAAGGGAGGGCAACCCCCGCCCGCTGTAACAAAGCATAGGCACCCGTGGGAACCGTAGCGGCTGAGGCTGGTCGCCGGAGGCGACCAGCAAGCCGAAGCTGCGGAGGTGAACATGGGTGCCTATCCTTTGTTACGCAAGGGCGAAGGGGTTGCACTTCCCGTAGCGCCGGAGACGTTGCAGAAGCAACCTTTTTCCACTCATACTACTTTATCAAAATTTGTTCGATATTTTAACTTGTACGTATTTTTAGGGTGAATGAATGAATGTATTAAATGTTGAAAATTAACTCATTTTTACACGTAGGTATATTAATTTTCGATGTTCAAATAATTACCCATCGATATTTAGGACGTTCGATAATCTGTATTTCGATATTTAGATCTTTCGATGTAACTTTTGTAGATATTTAGATTTTAGATATATTGGACGTAGGATATTTAACCATTCGATAATATAAACTTTCGATATTTTAATTTTCGGTTATATGATCGTTCGATATTTCCATTTTCGATGTTTCGAACATCGATATTTTAACAGTCGGTATTTTAATCTTCGATATTCAAATACGTACCCATTCATCGTTCTATTTCTTGCGCACCGGCTTGAAACAGATGAGAATAGCTTAGAGCGTGTTTCTTTTCAACTTTGTAGTCTTTTTCAATATAGGTACATATAAATCTATAATTTCAAAAGACCCATCACATATCCGTTATCTAAGCATTCTAGGTAGGTATACCTACATCATACTTAGTAAAATTTAGGTAAGTAATTTTTTTGCTGGGAAACGACTTGTACTTACTTTTGGTGTGAGAAATTGATAATTACGGCAAGCGCATTGCAAGTCACGCAAAACATATTGTCCTTATGGGTGTACATGTACACATCGGTACAGAAGTTATGGGTATTAAAAATAATAATAAGGAAAGTAAAGTTAATAACATTTAAAACTTCTTTTCGTGAAAAAAAGTAAATAAAAGTTGAAACTTTGACCTTCAATACTCGTATCTCCGAATCCAGAAGGTTCCTAATGTTTGTTACGCAATCCATACTAATTTTATCCCGATATTCCCACGGGATCGAAACTTCTGCGGGCGAAACCGCGGGGCGCTGCTAGTTCCTAATATGGCAAGCGATATAACGAGTGAAATTTCCTACTTTTTGGGCTCGTATTCTAAAAGAAACTATTAGATAGGCCCAAACCCAGTTACCTACCTATTTAAATCAGTTAATACTAGTACAGTTAAAATATGTATATTAGCTATTGTATATTAGGTATTGGCTTAGAAGACTATTACTTTAATTAGATTACTCTTATATCTAAAACATAGGTACAGATATGGTCCAATAGTGAAAAGTGGAGAGAATGACATATTCTAACGGAATATAACTTTCCTTTCTGTTTGCCCGGCACTTTCATAATTTAGCCCAAAATTAATGATCTCCTTTGGACAGAACAGCGTCTGGGCTAGCTGAACTATGTCATCATACCTGTCTAAGTAAAAGGCAAAATAATGTTCACGTATTTCTATCACTCGGAATCTGAATCATTTTGAAGCAAATTGCTAATCCATTGCTTCATAAGTTCGAAAAATTTGTCTGCTCAACACATAAATAACGCAATGAATGTCTTTGAACTGTCAAAATGAAACCGATTCCGATTGATAGTGTGTTACGCAATTGCCCCGCTGGTATCGGTTCGCGTTCAGTGTTTTAGAATAAAGATTTATGTGTATACTAGCAGAGCCCCGCGGTTTCACCCGCATAAGTGTCGATCCCGTACGAATATCGGGATAAAAACTATCCTATGTCCTTTCCCGATTCAAACCATCTCTATACCAAAATTCATCTAAATCGGTTCAGCGGTTTAAGCGTGAAGATGTAACAGACAGACATACATACTTTCGCATTTATAATATTAGTATGGATGGAATACAAAGACATGTTCTTAACCACCCCAGCAGATCCAAATTCTTAGTAATAATGAAGTACCTACGTACTTCATTATTTATGAGATCCGGTTCTTTATTTAAAAAAAAAACAATACAGTGCAGAACACTAATATTGTGCAAGCCCGACTCGCTCTTGGCCAGTTTTCTTTAATTAAAACAAACAACAAGATCTATAAATATAGGTATAGGTAGGTAAATTAAAGTATTCTCAATCGTGTAATTGTCCTGGATCACTGGTATTGGACGGTTGAAAAATGTAAGTATTGTACATATATTTTTTAAAGTATATTTTATAAAAGATGTAATTTATGTAACTGAAACGGATCTGTGTGCTCGTCATTGTAGAAAGAAAGAAAATAGGTTTATTTGCGGTAAACATGACGCAAAAACACATAAACATAAAAAAAAACCGGGCAAGAGCGGGTTGGACTCGCGCACCGAGGGTTCCGTATGTACCACCAGCCCGTGTTCAATTCACATCAACTGAGCACGCCTTTGTGATAACGTAAAAAATAAAGTTGTAAGCTCAGTTGGAGCTAATAATTAAATACATGAAACATTATATCGTTAGCTTTATTAATAATGCGACTTTTACAAAAGCACTGTATGAACATTAACATAATGCTATTGGAATTGTTGCAATGTCACTGTCAACCAACTGTCAACCGATCATAGATGACTGGAACGTAATGTACGTTCCATATCTCTGACATCCCCCTTTCTAAGCGTAGCGCTTGGGAAGAATGACTGGCCGGCCACTGCGAGTGGTTTTAGGTAAGGAGAGTCCAGGATCCAGCAGCGGCTGTGTTTCTGGCAGTCTCAGGGGTAATGCTGATTTTGGCGGTGGTTCTGGTGCTGTCATAAGTGGTGACTGTTCTGTAGGCGGCACTTTATTCGACTCCGCCTGTTCACTACTAACCATCATGTTCAGGTTCTTCAATGGTTCTTCAAATGATGGTTCTTCAAGTACATTATTTAAGTTATCTGAAACCAGAACTGGTTTGTTATGTGAAGGTATTGGTGGAAGTGATCGCAAATGCCAGGTGTTTCTTCTGTAAATTGACCCGTCCGGCTTCTCAACCAAATAGGATCTGGGTTCTGAAGTTGGAGCTATGATCTTGGCCGGTACCCAATGTCTGTGATCCTCTCTCAGCATCACCTGTTCACCGCTATCAAATGTTTCTCCTTGTTCCTTTCCTTTGTCAGCATACTTCTTTTCCTTTTGTTTTGCAGCTTTTAAGTTATTTTCAATATTTGTTATGATTTTTGGTTTGAGTAATTTGGAATTTATGGGTAATAATGTTTTTGTCCTTCTGCCCATTAGTCTTTGTACTGGTGAACCTAGTTTCTCTCTAGGTGTGTTTCTGTGATGTAGAAGGGCTAATTGTACAGTCAACAAAGGAGTTAAGTATACAGGAGCGTCGGATAGAGTTGAAGTTTACTAAGAAACCGATGGATGTTCTGGACTGAAATTTAATTTAATAAATGAGCTGTTTGTTTTCTATTAATAAACTAAAATTTTATACGAGAATATCCATCGGTTTCTTAATCGGTTTCTTTTCATCTGAATTTTCATCCAAGCATTTTTTCAACAGATTTTTTGCTTCTTGTACGTATCTTTCTGCCAATCCATTGGACCTGGGGAAGTGTGGGCTAGATAATCTGTGTTGGAATTGCCATTGATTACTGAATTCTTTGAATTGTTCACTATCATATTGTCTTCCATTGTCTGTTAGTAGAAATTCTGGAATCCCAAATGAAGAGAACCAAATTTTCATTGATTTAATCACTGTAGAGCTGTTTAGATTTGATAATTCATGGAAATCAAAATATCCTGAGTATGCATCTGCAATGGCTATGAAGTTTTTTCCCTTGTGATGAAATATATCAGAAGCTACAACACTCCATGGAAGTTTAGGTACTTCTTGCAATAATATTGTTTCCATTGGTTTGTCTTTTTGTGTTTTTAAGCAAGTCTGACACCTTCTTACGTAATCTTGCACATCACTGCTCATGTTAGGCCAAAATACATTGTCTCTCGCAAGCTGTAGTGTACCCACTGTTGATTTATGGCTAAGATGACAATGCTTTAGTATAATTGGAACCATGCTTTGTGGAATCAGGATTCTGTTGTTTTTAAATATCATGTGGTCATATACACTTAACTGTTCTCGGTAGTACCAATATTTTTTTATTTCTTCTGGTAGTAATTTTATATCATCTGGCCAACCATTGAGTATGATTTCTTTTAATTTTCTTAGTTCTATGCTTTTTTCTGTTTCATATTTTAGCTCTTGTTTCCGGTTTTTTGAAAATGGCATTATGGCACATATTTGAATTTTATCTTCATTCATATCTTGGCTGCTTAATTCTCTGCAGTCTCGGCTTAAGGTATCTGCAATGAACAATTCTTGCCCCCTTTTGTAAATTATTTTAGCATTATATGGTAGTATCTGATACAACATTCTTTGAAGTCTGGGTGGTGCTTCTGACAGAGTTTTCTTAAATATTGTTTCTAATGGCTTATGATCAGACTCTATGGTTAAATCTTTGCATCCCCAAATATACGTGTGAAATTTTTTGCATGCTACTAAAATAGCGTTAGCTTCTTTTTCTAGTTGGCTGTAACCTTGTTCGGTCTTTGTAAATGCTTTTGCACAGTAAGCTATGGGTTTGCCATTTTGCATTAGTACACCACCACATGCATAACTGCTAGCATCAACTGACAGAAGTATGGGGTCTTTGGGCTTATAGAATCCCAGAACCGGTGGACTTTTTAGCAGTTGTTTAAGTTGTTTGAAGGCTTCTTCTTGAGGATTGTCCCAATACCACTCTATATCTTTTTGTAACAGCTGCCGTAATGGGTTTGTGATGTGGGATAAGTTTTGTATGAATTTTGATAAATATGTGATTAGCCCGAGGAACCTTTGTAGTTCTTTGACATTTTCAGGTCTTTTTATTTTATTTATTGTCTCTAATTTTTCCGGATCTGGTTTGAGTCCATTGTTTGCAAAAATGTGTCCTAGGAACCTTATTTCTTGTGTGTTAAGAACACATTTATCTGGGTTTAATTTGAGTCCAGCATCTTTCAGCTTTTTTATGACTTCATTAGTGGTGGCTTCCAATCCTGCTTTGGTTGGATGATGGATAAGGATATCATCCATCGAGACCTCCACATTGTTTATGCCCATTAAGAGAGAGCTCATTATTTGTTGGAATACTTCCGGAGCTGATGCCAGCCCAAATGGCAATCTAAGGCACGAGTATCTACCAAAGGGTGTACTGAATGTTAAGTATTTAGAAGTCCTTGGTGTAACCTTTACTTGCCAAAATCCTTTTTTGCAGTCAAGTAGGCTAAACCATTGTGATCCGGCAACTCTTGTAGCTATTTCTTCGATGGTATTTAGTGGGTAGAATCTTCTCTTCAAGTTTTTATTAATTTCTGATGGGTCAATACACAGCCTTATTTTGTTGTTTTTCCTCACTACAACCATGGGTGAAACTGCTGGTGTAGGTTCTGTAACAGGAATTATAATATTATCTCTTACCATGTTATCGAGTTCTTCTTTAACTTTATTTCTTATGATATGAGGTACCTTCCTTGCTGGATAAATTGGTAATCTTGGGTTGTCAATCAGGTCAATATCATACTCATAATTTTTGAGGCAGCCAATTCCTTCAAAAATATCATTTTCCTTTGTTAGAGCATCAACTCGCTTTATTAGATTCAACTTTATACATGTTCTTCTACCAAGGATCGGTGAAAAGTCTTGTTCAATCACATAGTATTTTATTTTAAATATTTTCTTTTTTACAATGGTTTCCATAACTGTTTCACCGATAACTGTCATTTTGTGTTCTGAGTATGATGTCAGGAATTTTGTATGGGATGAGGTAATGGTTGCTTTTGCCTTGATTGCTATCTTCTTTGGTATTACATTGCATTGGCTACCAGAGTCTAATTTAAATGTGACTTTTTTATTTGTTGGTAGTAGTTTTGCTGTCTCAAACCAATCTTCTTTTTCATTAATGACAGATAAGGCTGATACATACCATTCATCATTGCTGGAGTCATCTTCACTAGAGCTGTCTTTTTTCTCAGGCTTATAAATAATTGCATGAACTTTCTTTGACCTACAACATTTTGCGAAATGGTTCAGCTTTTGGCAGTTTGTACATGTTTTTTGATATGCTGGGCATGCTCGAGGCCCATGTGTCATGCCACACCTATTACATTCTGATGTAGACCCAGATTTCTGCTGGGTGGCCTTAATTTTTTTCTTAATTATCGCCACTGTAGGTGTTATTTCACTATTATTGTCAATTTTATTCATTTGCAATTTTAGTTGTTCCGCAGCTCTGCATATGTCGACTGCTTTTTGAAGATTTAAATCATTCTCAATTAACAATCTTTCACGTGTTGTTTTGCTTTTTATGCCAATGACAATTCTGTCCCGCAAGATGCTATCCTCTAATTTTTCATAATCACAGTTTCTAATTTTATTCTTTAGTTTGGTCAAAAACTCATCAAAACTTTCTTCGTTATTTTGAACCATTTGATTAAAAATGTATCTTTCGTATGTTACGTTGGTTTTTGGGATGAAATATTCTTCGAATTTCTTTTTTATAGTTTCTAAGCTCTGCGATTCATTATCTGTCAGGCCAAATGTATTGTAAATGACGGCCGCTTCTGGTCCAATTGCGCTCATGAACATTGCCACTTGAATCTCGGGTGGTCTCTTGTCCAGTCCTGTGGCTGTCGCATACCATCCGAACTGTTGAATCCACAGTTTCCACGTCGAAGCATTTCCCGTTCCGCCATTTTCTATAACCATCGGCTTCGGCGGTCTTATTCCTGTGCCGCCAGCACTCGACGTATTTTCTTCATAATTCATTGTTGTTGTTGTTTCGGCACCATGTAAGCTCAGTTGGAGCTAATAATTAAATACATGAAACATTATATCGTTAGCTTTATTAATAATGCGACTTTTACAAAAGCACTGTATGAACATTAACATAATGCTATTGGAATTGTTGCAATGTCACTGTCAACCAACTGTCAACCGATCATAGATGACTGGAACGTAATGTACGTTCCATATCTCTGACAAAAGTAACCTAACAAAATCGAACCTCGGGGTGCCCTTCGCTCGCTCTTGCATTCTATGTCGACGGAGCCCCAATTCCCCTATTTCTGTGTAAAGGGTTTATAGTGACCTAACCAAACCTAACATTGGGGTGCCCTTCGCTCGTTCTTGCATCCTATGTCGCCTATAGACCGACCGCAACCATGCAATGTAATTAAAAAAGTATTTATGTAAGTAAAACCATGTAATTCCCAAAAAAAAAATCCTTTAAAACTCTTCCAATAGGCACTATGTAAACAAGAACCTCAAACGCAATAACAGCACGCGAATGCAACTTCGGGCGCCCCGCCCCGAGGCGGCGCGGCGGCTCCCGCCTGCTTCGGCCCGCACGATTTATTTTATTCCGAACATTTACGAACGCGCTAAATGAGCACGGATTTGTTTCGAAGAGACCAGGGTGCCTAAAAAGGCCACTTTGGGAGAATCATAAAAGGATGACATTATGAATTATATTAAAAGTCGTAAAATGGTCACAAACTGACAATTCATAATATTGTTTGCGTACAATTCTTAACACGCAATTCATCTGTTTGACAATTTTGTATGGAGATTCGTAAAATGGTCCACAAAATAGGAATTGCTTTATTGTCAAATAACGGAATCATTACAAGTTAGTCAAAAGCAACATTTTACAAATCGGATTGGAGGCTTTGTGAAGAAATATTGTTATAATCAATGATATTCTAAGTAATAATTCATCCGCGAGGCTTATATTCATCAGAGAATTTTAACACTGTGCACTGTGGTGTAGAATATTGAAGTTTTATGTCAGCGCCATCTCTTGACCGATAATGGAACTAATGTAACTGTTGTTGATGATTTCTGAAAAAGTGTGTTATTTATAGACTTCGTTTTATTTTTCCTGTAATCTTTACATAAACTTCTATCACATAGAATAATTTCAGATTCATTAGTAGTTCTTGAGATATCCAGCTGTGACAGACAGACAGACGGACAGACAGACTTAGTCTCACCACAAGGGTTCCGTTTTTACCATTTTGGTACGGAACCCTAAAAGGTGATTTAGCCCTACCTCTAAGAAAACTTTCTGATGCACGCGCGGGTGACGACGACCCTTTTATATCGCCGACAAAATGCAGCTCTTCGGAAAATGGACATAGTGTTCGAAATGCCGGATCTCGAATTTGTTGGCATAGACAGGCTAAGTAAAAGTGTGTGTCGCGACCTCATCCATGAGCTGGAGCCGTAGATATGTACCCGCCGCGATGGCATAAGTACTATTACTAATTATGTACAGTTTCTATAATTATGTCTGTAATTTATATGGTGTACATAATAAAGAGTATTCTATTCTATTCTATTCTACTATCCCCAAGGCAAGTAAAAGGATTGTGAATTTGTGATAAAAGTAGTGTGTTTTAAACTTTTAACTAAGTAGTTCCAGATAGACTCTATCATCTATTATTAAAGAGGTTTAGGTACTCTGTACCTCCTCAGTGAAATATATACAATCTTCTATTCACATTTTAGGTGTACTTACATTAGGTACACCTCTGCCTAACCCTTCAGAGATCTATAGGTGTGATATTGTTAAAGTATCATACTTTACTTAAATTTTATTAAGTAGTCTAAATATGAGGACCCTAGAAGAGTATACCATATACCTTTTACTAAAATAAAACAATAGTGATATGAAAAATATTATAATAGGTATATTAACAATTCTCATCTTATAATATTAAAAAACTAATACAAACATAATAATTAATCAGGCTTTTTTTTCATTCATTAATTTAGGTTTGCGACTCTTATTTGTGTCAATGCTAGCTGCGAAGGGGCAAACAATGTCTCCTTTTTATTATGGAATCACCATCCACTTAAGACCCACTTTTAACAACTCCACCAGGCTGAAAAGGAAAATTTGTGTTTTTAGTACCTAAGTCAAATCATCGACATCATCATCGTCATCTGTCTAGCCGCCGCCGCCGCCTTTTTCCATAAGTCTTAACCGCAATATGAATAGCTTTCCACTCTACTGCGGTATCTCGCTTGCCGAGTTCGACGAGGCCGCGGCACTGTCCGTCGTGTGCATCGGCAGGGGTAGGGCTTGGTGCTGACACACGAGTCTGGACATAACATGGGGCTGCAGTGATCTCAAAAAGGAGCTCAACATCGACAGATCCGTGTAACGGGAACCCCAGGCCAAATTCTTGGCATTGAAGTCCCCGAGCACTAGCACGGGGAAGGGATGGCTTCCAGCGATGACGACACTCAACTCTGTTAAAGAGTTGTGGAACTCGTGCGGGGCAGGATAGTGGAGGACTGGGCTCTGGAAACAGGCCTGGTCGTCCTAAATCGGGGTTCTGTTCCCACGTGTGTGCGGATGCGGGGTGAGTCCGTGGTGGACATCTCGTTCGCCAGCCCCGCTCTGTCACAGCGTGTCATTGACTGGCGCGTCATAGAGGAGGTGGAGACCTACTCCGATCACCGGTATATCCGGTTCGACGTCTCCACCCAGACCTCTAGCGCGCTGGTCCAACAGGCCCCGAGTGGTCCGCGGTGGGCGCTGAAGCAGCTGGACCGGGAGCTCCTCCTGGAAGCCTCGATCGTGCAGGCCTGGGTGTCATCACCGGACAGGCCTGCCGATATCGACGAAGAGGCGGAGTGGTTCCGGGAGGCCATGTCCGAGATTTGTGACGTGGCAATGCCCCGAGTCCGGCCAGGACGCGCCCGACGTCAGGTGTACTGGTGGTCGCAGGAGCTGGATGCACTACGCAAGGCGTCCGTCGACGCGCGACACCGGTACACCAGGCACCGCAGGCTCCGCATTCGTCCTCCGGATGCGGAAGCCACGGAGGCGAAGCTGTACGAGGGGTACAGAGCAGCGAAGACCGCCCTCCAAGAGGCTGTCCAGCGGGCCAAGGACATGGCCCGCGAGGAGATGGTGGAGACTGAACAGAGATCCGTGGGGGCGCCCTTATAAAATGGTGTGGAACAAACTCCGCACCTGGGCCCCCCCGCTGACGCAGAGTCTCCGCCCCCAGCTGGTGGAGGAGGTGGTGAGCGCTCTGTTCCCTTCACGGGGGGAGCACACCCCCCCGCCCATGGCTCCGCCAATTGCGGTGCCCGAAGCGGACCACGCGAACGACGACGACGACATCCCTGAAGTGACCGGGGTAGAACTGAGAGCGGCGGTAGGAAGGCTGAAAACCAAAAATACCGCCCCAGGACCCGACGGCTTGCCGGGTAAAGCCTGGGTCCTGGCCTCGAGGGCTCTCGGGCCTCGACTGGAGGCGCTCTTAAGCGCATGTTTGGAGAGAGGCCAGTTTCCACTCCGTTGGAAGACGGGGAAGCTGGTCCTCATTCGGAAGCCAGGGCGCCCTGCGGACTCTCCGTCCGCATACCGGCCCATCTTTTTTAATTTTTTTTTATTTTTATTTTGTAAATGTAAGAACCATGATTCCGTTTATTACCTATGATTTTTTGATGTTGACTTGAAATAGCATGGCAGTTGAGAACGTGTCATGCTCACTTAAATGTCTCACCGATGGTGGCGCGTGTGTTGGATCATTCGGTTCCCTACAAAATGGTTGAGCTGGATGATGCTGATCCACGCGTCATGTTCGTGAACGGGCGCCGTCGGTTGAGACTGGTCATCTCTTAACTGCCAAGGCTTATTTTTAATCTTATGTCTTGAATTGTTTCTTCATTTCTGTCTTTTTTACATTGTTCTCACATATAGAAGCAACAAGAATAATGTACCCAGGATTTTGTAATATCTTGATTTAAAAGAGTGTCCATGGAGTTTCTTTCCCGTTCTTCTCCATAGAGATCTACGCTTTGGAATGGGCAACTAGCTTCAACTTTCTGACTAACTGACAGACTATTTAATTTTTGACAATTCAAAAGTGCCTGTACAAGGTTTAATTGAAATAAATGATTTGAGTTTGAGAATCGTGCTGCTCGACGAGGTCGGCAAGCTCTTTGAGAGAGTGATTGTGGGCCGCCTCGTCGGGCACCTGGTGAGGACGGGGCCGGATCTTGCGGACAGCCAGTTTGGTTTCCGCAAGGGGCGCTCGACGGTGGACGCCATCATGCGCGTGAGAGCCCTCACGACGGGGGACGCGGTGTCCCAGGGTGGGGTCGTCGTGGCGGTGTCACTCGACATCGCCAACGCGTTCAACACCCTGCCCTGGAGCTGCATTGTGGAGGCACTCCGGTATCACCGGGTGCCGCCCTACCTCCGTCGAATAGTCGAGGCGTATCTGACGGACAGAGCCGTCAGCTACCCCGGTCGCGATGGGGAGTGGAACCGGCGAGAGATGTCGTGCGGTGTCCCGCAGGGATCGGTCGTGGGGCCGTTCCTGTGGGACATCGGCTATGACTGGGTGCTGCGGGCCGACCTCCCTGATGGCGTCAGTGTGGTTTGCTACGCTGACGACACGCTGGTCCTGGCGCAAGGGAGGTCGCATCAGGCGGCGGCCGACGCGATGACACGCGGGGCAGCGATAGTCGTGGAGAGGATCCGGCAGTTGGTTCTCGAGGTGGCATTGCACAAGTCCGAGGCCATGTCACCATCGGAATCCCAACTAACGGTAGGAGGGGTTCACATCGGCGTCGAGACAACGATGAGGTACCTGAGTCTCGTCCTCGACAGCCGGTGGAACTTCGTCGAGCACTTCAGACGTTTGGCCCCCAAACTGGAACGGGCCGGGGCCGCCTTCAAGCGGCTCTTGCCCAACCTGAGGGGGCCAAACGCCTCCTGCCGGAGGCTTTACGCGGGGGTCGTGCGGTCCATGGCCCTATACGGGGCCCCGGTGTGGGCGCGTTCACTGCGGCGGCGAGCCGCCCACTACCTGAACGCGCCCTAGAAGGTGGTAGCCGTAAGGCTTATCCGGGGCTACCGCACGATCTCTGGCGAGGCGGCGAGCCTCATTGCCGGACTGCCGCCACGGGATCTGGAGGCAATAGTCCTCGCGCGCCTGTATGAGTAGCGCGCGGAGGCACTACGCCGGGGGGAAGTTCCGCTTCCGCGGCAAATCCCTGCGGAGCGGACTGAGCTCCGGCGCGATCTCATGGCGATATGGAAGGAACGACTTTCGCAACCCAGCGCAGGGCACGCCGCGATAGCGGCGATAAGACCCCTCTTTGAGGAGTGGCTAGAGAGGCGCCACGGCGCCCTCACCTACCGCCTGACGCAGGTCCTCACCGGACACGGAAGTTTCGGGAGGTTCCTGCACATCATCAGGCGGGAGGAAACGCCCGGGTGTCACCATTGCCAGGATCGCCCAGAGGACACGGTGGAGCACATGGTGGAGGTCTGCCCCGCTTGAAGGGAGCACCGCCGTGTCCTCGTAGAGGCGATCGGCAGCGGCGGCGACCTCTCGCGCCCGGCCCTGGTGCAAGCCATGGTCCGGGGCGAGAGGGAGTGGGAGGCAGTCACCTCCTGCGAAGCAGTCATGCTAGCGAAGGAGGTGGCGGGACGGCTCAGGGAGAGAGCCTCCCATCCCAGCCGCCGCGGGAGACGCTCCGGGCGTCGGGAGCCGCGCGACGACTCCCGGCCACCGTAGGCGCGGGCCTGCGGGCGGAGAGTAATGGGTAGCTCACCGTCCGATCAGGATCAGGCCCGTGCCGGACGGCGCGTACATGTTCCACGCGCGCCTCAAAGAGATGTCAGCATCGAGGAGGGGCCCCATAGGGCCGAAGCCTGCCGGGTCAGCGGGATTGTCCGAAAGGGTTACCGCTGGCCCGGAACATAAAGGGCTAAGGAAGGAACACGGGTGGGTTTTAGTCAGTAAGAGTCTGACTCCCTTCCGCTCCACCCAGAGCGGGAGGGGTCATTTGATGATTACCCATCCGCAAAAAAAAAAAAAAAAGGTACCGTCATGATATTAACCTTTTTAAATAGTTCCCTAAGAGATTCGCGGCGACGTAAATTGCAAAGACTACAATATAATGCTGTTTAAGTAGATTGTAAATGGCTCTGACAGCTCTCTTTTGTAAAATAAAAATGGATTCAATGTCAGCAGCCCGACCCCATATTAAAATGCCATATGACATAATACCTGTGATAATACTGTGGAAGTAACTAAAATAGACCAAACGCGCGGTTTCTACATCTGTTTACTGTCTTAATATCTTTCTAACAGCATAAGCGGCGGAGCTTAGCCGCCCCGCAATAGATGTTATTATGAGGTCCCCATTGTAATTTCTCGTCTAGCGTGATTCCTAGGAAAACTGTCTGATAAATAAATTCTGGTTTTTGGCTATTCAATATGATTTCACATTCGCTACTTCTAACATTCGGTAATTTAATTTAATGCATTTGGTTTTTTTTTTTCATTAAGTACTAAATTATTTACCGTAAACCAATCTTGGACCTGAAGAATAGAGTTATTCACGTCGTCAAGATTTTGTGACCGTCGGTCTATTTTAAAGATCAATGATGTGTCATCTGCATTATAAACATTGCATCATTCAACATTATAAACTTGTTTGGTTATAACTATAAGTTATAATATATTTTTGTTACAGGTGGACCACTACCCGTTTGATGGCGCCGTTCATATTGTTGATCCTTTTACGAGTAAGCTACAAGCAGGCGTTAAAGGACGTTGGTGATATGAACTGGAAGGAGAATCCGGCAAAAGCGTGGCCTCCTTTTGATAATAAGGATCGCTTAGTTCCTAGGATTGTAATTCTTCTCTTAGATCAGCCATATTACGAAGGACGTGACAAAGAAAAGCTTTTTATTTCGACAGGGATCTTATTAGACAATAGTCGTATTCTAACAGCCTATAATCCTTTTAGGAAACTAACAAGTTCCAAAGACAGTAGCCTTGCCGACAAAATTGTGGCGGTGTTATATACGGGTCGGCATAATAGTTTACCGGTACTGAAAATAGCAAACATAGTGTGTGGTCGTCAAATAGCATACGTGGCAGATAATGAGAATATTAAGTGGCATGATCTACGGCACTCACCTCTTCACGACCTTATGGTGATGAGAATGGAAGAAGAAATTGGAGTCTCCTCGAGTTCCTCTTTATTTAAATATTCATTCAAATATCCTGAGTTTTATTTTCCGGGGGAACTTGAGAAATATAATAACACTGTGATATCTTTCCCCGCTGGCCCCAACGATAATATCGGTCCTGACGTGCAGATTTATTCCTTAGGTTATAGAAACAAAAAGAAAATGCAGGATTATGACATAATAGATAAGATTAATTACTATGAAGACGATGCAGTATTGGTGGACTGTGAGGAGTGGTTGCCGCGGCAGTGGGGCTATTTTATATGTATTAGAAATATTGACAACTTGCCAAGCCTGGGGTCTGGTGCAGTATTATTTTCGAACCAGAAAGTTTTTGGGATTGGCAGCTTTGTCATGTTTACAAACAATACAGGTATTCTAGTGTTCACCGATATAAGATATTACAATGACCTAATAATGAGAACGTGCGGGGATGAGGAGTTTACCTAAAGTAAGCTAACTATAGTTCCATCGACTCCTCGACCGAGGATTGCATTATTGCACGAACGACGAGTTACTGACAATGTAAATAACGCCCTTGCAATAGTAGTGTTAACTGGTTTAATGTCAATAATCTACTTCTTAACGAAAAAAAAAACGAAATGTATTAAGTTTACGATACCCCACGTTAGACAAGTAGAAACTAGTGTTCTCATTCAGGATGAAGAGTTGAAACCCGAAGATACCACAGTATTCTTAGGCATAACGTTGGATGCCAAGCTTCAATGGAGCCCCCATAAGATAAATTGTCAAAAAAGCTTAGTTCTGCAGCATATGCCGTTAGGAAAATTCGTGATTTAACTGATTTAGAGACAGCCCGTTTAGTTTACTTTAGTTATTTTCATAGTGTCATGTGGTACGGTATTCTGTTGTGGGGAAATGCCGCCGATATTCAGACAATTTTTATTTTACAAAAAAGGGCAATTCGTTCCATTTATAAATTAAGTCCCAGACACTCCCTTTAGAGACAAATTTAAAGAGATTAATATAATGACTGTGCCTTCTCAGTACATTTATCATAATCTTTTGTATGCACATAAAAATATTAATCTGTTTAAAAAATACAGTGATATCCATAACATAAATACTAAGGAACAAACACAAATTTGTTGTTCCTACAACAAGGCTCAAAAAAATAGGTGGCTCGTTTAGATGCCAATGTATACGTTTTTATAATAAACTTCCTAGCCACATTCAAGAACTAAGCCTTAATAAATTCAAATCTCTTATAAAGCGAAAACTATGCCAGAAAGCCTATTATACTGTAAAAGACTATACTGAGGACAAAAAGGCTTGGGATTGAGCTGCTCCAATAGGTTTAGACAGTAAATGTTGTTTTTATTTTTTGCTTTTTTTCAATTATCTATTTAAGTACTTATACAATGACAATGACATGTATGTACATTTACGCGGCCTACCCAAATATCCTTTCTTTGGTATTGTTCGTCGAATCGTTGAGCTCCTCAAGTTCTGAGTCGCGCTGCACGATTTTTGACAAATGCGTGCACTGATTGGACAGGTCCGCTCAATCTGTGTGGTTCTTTCCTCAAAAGACCATTTCAGACACCAATCTACATGATGGTCTTCACACGATCTGACCAAGATTTTGTCTGTACTTTAAAAGAGACTGTGACCTCTGAGTTTGTTTCGGCCTTTCTTCTCAGAGTAGTCAGATAGGAAACGCCGACCTCATGTAGTTTAAAAAATATAATTGACGTGTAAAAGTGTTTTCATTTCTCATGCTCGGAAAGTAGTGTTTGTTTGAATAGCGGGTGGTACCTTAGGGCGGGAACGACTCATAGTAATTGCTTCCCTCTCTAGGGCGGGAATGAATTTTAAAAATTCTGATTTTATAAACAGCCAGTGTTAATTTAAAAAAAAACTTAGTAAGTGGGACGCGCGGACGACCCGCCGCGGCGGTGAACAGAATCTACCTACTTATGTGACTGTGACGCGGTGTGTTCCATATTTCATTAAATAGGTAGTATTCATGTTCATGTCATCAATAAATATTTTAGAAAACTACTATTTTTTTAACCGACTTCCAAAAAGGAGGAGGTTATATGTTCGACTTTATATATTGTTTTTTTTTTTATGTATGTTCACCTACCTATTACTCAAAGACGGCTTGACCGATTCCAAAAATTATTTTTTTGTTTGAAAGGGTATACTCTCGAGGTGGTCCCATTATCATCAAGTTAGGTAGTATTCATGTTCATGTCATCAATAAATATTTTAGAAAACTACTATTTTTTTAACCGACTTCCAAAAAGGAGGAGGTTATATGTTCGACTTTATATAAGTATTGTTTTTTTTTATATGTATGTTCACCTATTACTCGAAGACGGCTTGACCGATTCCAAAAATATTTTTTTTGTTTGAAAGGGTATACTCTCGAGGTGGTCCCATTATCATCAAGTTGGAATCTGATGAGAGGATCCCATGGAAATCAAGGGAAACCCTCAAATTTTATAGGCAAACCTATAGCGATTTGGCAATTTTTTAAAGTAACTTGAGCATTTGCTCTCGGAAATCATCATTTGGTAAAGTAGAGCTGATGATGAAGATCACAGATGGCCATCGGAACTATTCAATGACAAATATTTCACGGGTTGCAATTCGATTAGGTAGGTACAGACGCCAGCAGGTCAACCTACCCGAAACTGTCAGATTTTCCCCACGGAAGAGATAAATAAGGTTGGAATGGTAATGTGGGCGGGGCAAGCGCGCCACAGTTATGATTCGACAATCATAACTCGACCGATTCATACATTCACCGCGTTCAGTGCGCGCCGGAATACTTCGGAGAACAGAACTCTGCTTAATAATGCCGTGTTGTGCAATTATAACATGTAAGACAAAAAGTCAGACCTCAGGTATAAAGCGAGGAAGTATATCTTTCCATCGGTAAGTCCAAAATAACATTTAATTACAATATTATGTGTCAAAAACATAAAAATATACTGATCATTATGAAATACCAAACATTAACAACATTATTGCAACAATTTACAAAAAATATACATTGCTCGCTGTATACTCGCTCAATCAACACAATGACCAAGTACGCGTACAATGTACTGCATGCATTGCGTCCTCTACACTTCAACCGTTGACGTTTCGTCCTTTGCTCTGATTGGCTGTGATGCACGGCGCATGTTTATCGATAGTGAGGTAACCATGTGGTTAAATAAAATCATCGATAGAATTCTCGACTATATTTACGTTTGACAAAGATAATTTTTGGTTTACTTTATATTTAATTAATGATTGTATATTTTTATTTAGACGTATTTTGAGTAGGTAAATTAAATATTATATTAATCATTGAATGAATCCTACCGAATGTTATAAAGGGACTAATCTCTGATTTTTTATTTAAGTTTATGCATTATGTGTATTATTTTGTTATATTTAAATATTTACGTTTATATTCTTAAAACTTTTATTTACACCATTTAGTAAAATTAAATTGAGGAATTTGAATTATGCAATAAATTATAAATTTTAGGTTTCCTAAAGAACCTAATGCCGACAAAGACGAGTACTAAATTCCTTCGCAATTAATAGCAAGCGCCAATTACTTAATAAATATGTTTTATTCCAAGGTCAGTGATTATTTGTAATTAATCAAAATAAAATAATTTCTTAATATTTATTTAATGTTTCATTTTTCCCCATAAATTCATCAGATAATTTATCGACAAAGAATATCGGCTTTGTCAAGCACTAGCGTGTATGAAAATTTTTATTGCATTTATGCGTGTTTGAGTGTCTATGCCTACGGGAGCTTATTGCTAGTGGGCGAACGAATATCTGCCCTGAGATTTATGTGTGTGTGATTTGGTTGTGTGCGAAATATTTGTAAACATAGTATTGCGTATGTGTAGAAATTAAAATAGTGGGAGTCAAGCGGCGACACTGGTCCTAGTACAAAATTGCAGCGAGGGCCTTTCCAACCTTATTTATCTCTTCCGTGGATTTTCCCAATCAACCTTGAACCTTATGCTTTAGTAATAAAGTCGAAAATCTATTAAAGAAATCTGACAGATTGCAGTAACTTGATGTGCTGGCGTCTGTACTTTAATATGGTTGCTAAGCAATTTATGCTCGTCACAATGCGTATGAAGAGTGGTTGTTGATGAGCTCTCCTGGTTCTTACCAGGAGAACTCCTCAACAATTAACGTCCCAGAATCGGGAAAAGCAATATTTTGTAACATATATGTGATGAGCAGCTGACATTAGGCTATTGTAACTTAGATAAATTACAAACTGACTTACCTACTAAAAAGTGAAAAATAAAAAGTTTTTACAAAAAAAAACAACCGACTTCCAAAAAACACTACAAATTGAAAAATAACTTTAATTTCGGAAGTCGGTGTCATTGGTTCCGCATTTTTTTCCGTTTATTGACACCGACTTCCGAAATTAAAGTTATTTTTCAATTTGTACTTAGTGTTTTTTTGGAAGTCGGTTTTTTTTTGTGCCCATAGGGGGCTGTGCATAAACATCATTTAATTATTTGGACGAATTTATCCATAGTTTAAGGTAAGTAGTGGTAATGAAGTTTTTTGATATCTAATGTCGATGTCTCGCTCCAATCGTGCGAACACATTGTTACTTTTCACAAATTTCACACACACAGATGTAGATAAGATTTAAAATGTGACAAATATTATTGAAAATATTATAAACAACACGAAAATGCCCAGGTTTTAACGTAATATTCAAACACAGGTTCAATAACACGTATTAATCATTACCACTACTCAATTTGTGTTCAAAATCGTAAGCCATTATTGTTTTTTTTTTATTGCAATGATGTGCGAAAGCGATTATTCCAACCATTTTTTTTAAATTTCGTTTGACTCGAGTAATTAATATGACGAATGTAATAGATACTTGAAAATTCAATAAAATTATTTTAAGCAATAAATTTTATGATTTATGCTTTTCTAATATCATTTCAATCTCTTCAATAACAGCATTTATTGAATTTCGCGCCGAAATGTTTCTATATTTGAATTTATATTAGGAAAGCGCTCGCTGTTTAAAATTATTTTAATTCATTGGACAATAATTATTTATTGTGGATTTTATTTTTGATACTTTCTAATAGTTTGCTACAGAATTCCCAATAAACATTTTGACGTGACAACGTCTTAAATTAGGTTGCGGCTGGGAGTCACTTATGAAAAAGTGTAACGCTCGGTAACGTTACGATGAGTCACCGAACGAGAGAGAGGCCCGCCGAATGCCTTGCGTCTCTCTCCCACTCAACTATGATCGGATGATCGGTCGTTGTCACGTAAAATCTTCGCCCGTAAAACCGACTTTACAGGCAACAATTTTTTTTATGTAGGCTTAGCAAAAGTTTGTTTGACAATGATGATAAATTAATTCTATATTGGGTATTCTGCAAACACTTTACATTTCAGTACATTTTGTTAGTTAAATAAAAGAGTTTTTATTCAGTTCCTAGATTTTTTTTTTTTTTTTTATTGCTAATATCGATTAGGCTGTATGCAAGTTTTGAATCGAAATAAGAAAGTTGTGGGGACGGTCACTAAAAAGTGACGCGGTGTGTTCCATATTTCATAAAAGACTAATACACACATCAACACCGTCTAGGGATATTTTGTATAAAGTTCTTAAACTCAAAAAATACTGCCCAGTTTTAAATTCTTTTGATGAAAGCTTATTTTGTAAACCTTTTTGAACGATTCTAAATTTGAATTTGAAAAAATAAATTAAAAACAAAATATTTACCTACGCGGCATAATGGTAGCAAAGTCCGAAGGTTTCATTTACGTACAGTAGTTTTTGGCTATTTTTTTGTGTCAAATTTAAGTTTTACAACAGGCTATCGGTTAATTTCGAATTAATGTTATTGTGTGCATCATGCAGCGGCGCCATTTAACCAGAGAGGAAATGTTAAGGACAGTAGGCATGCTCCAAGCTGGGGCTACTCAACGGAGTATTGCTGAGGAGATTGGAACAAGACAAAACGTGATATCAAGGTTATGGTCACGTTATCGTGCTACTGGTGAAGTCGCTGAAAGACACCCAGGCGTGACGCGCATAACCACTCAACGACAAGACCGATTTTTGCAAGTTGCCGCGAGAAGACAACCAAATGTTACGGCCATGCAGTTGGTTTAGAGGCTCCAGTCAGAGCACCAGTTGCTTGTGAGTGACCAAACTGTGAGGAGAAGGCTGCATGAAGCTAACCTTCATGCTCGCAGACCGTTTCGTACTCCAGCACTACGCCGAGTAAATCGTGGACGACGACTAGAGTGGGCTCGTGAAAATTTGCTCTGGGAAGATAACCAGTGGTCTGTAGTGCTGTTTACCGATGAGTCCCGGTTCGGTTTCCATCCCGATACACGTAGAGTACGTGTTTGGCGAGTTCCTGGTCGTGAGAGCCGTCTGCAACATCCTCAGGAAGTCCATTCATACCACGGCGGGACAATTATGGTTTGGGCGGGAATTCGTGTTGGTGGAAGAATAGACCTCGTTTGGATCAGAAACACCATGACGGCTGAAAAATACCGTAACGAGGTGTTAGTACCAATAATCTACCCCCATCGACTACAAATGGGCCAAGAATTCACGCTCATGCACGATAACACCCGTCCGCACACAGCGAGAGTGGTGACGAGCTGGTTGCAGGAGCACGACGTATCGGTCTTAGGCTGGCCCGCTCAATCGCCTGACCTAAACCCCATATAGAACACGCGTGGGACATGCTCCAAAGAAGGGCTTTGAGGAATTTCCCTGCAAACATTGCGACGGAAGAGCAACTTTTTTTGCATTTAGTCGGACCTGGGATAATATACCGCAGCAAGACTTGGATAATCCAAAGCATGAAAAACCGTTGCAGGACCGTTATTAACGTCATGGGTGGTTTTACTGACTACTGATTTTTCACATAACTGTTAAAAACAGATTAATTTTTCCTTATTTTTCACTTTTTCTTGAGAAACACATTCATTGTTAGTTTTAACATTATTTCAAGTTTTTTCTTTATTTGAATAAAAATTTGTTTACGCAAAAAAATAGTTTTCTTTTATTCTGGAGTGTAGTCTGATATATTGGCTTTATAAAAATATATACATGTTGTATGTTATTTTTAATAAATTTTGAGTAAATTGAGTAAATCCAAAATATCCCTAGACAGTGTTGATGTGTGTATATAGGTACTATTCATGTTATTATTATCAATAAATATTTTAGAAAAACTAAAATTTTTTACTTTCCTTAAATTCGAAATGAAAAGTAGTGTTTAACACATTGAGCTAAATAACTAGAGAAGCAAACCTCATTAAAATGTGTCAAAAAAATGTAACCACTATTTAAACGCGACGACGTAGCTTTGAAACCACTACTATTTAAAAGTAAACATATATCTGTCTCACTTACACAAGTCGCAAGAATAATACCGTCGCTTAGATTAGACAAAGGCCGCAATATAAACATGCAATGGCGGGAGGGTGTTGCCTAGCCATGCGAAATTTTACCCAACTTTTTAAGCCATAAAAAACGCAAAAAAAAAACATTAAACGTTATGAACGTTATTTTTGAATTATGTATTTAAATATTTAAAAACAATTATTTTTATGTTACAATGTTATTTTTTTGTTACACATTGTCACACATTTAGTTTTATAAAATATTTTAAATCGCATACTCTATAAATTAAAAACTCCCACATAATGTGGGAAACTAAAACTAAGTTTTTAGTGGCAACATTGAACCTAATTTACAAAATTCTACATTTTATTTATTTTTATTGCGTTTTTACGTTGATATAAACACAGAAACAATAAACTTACGAGTGGAAAATAAATCCGGTTAATTTATTGTGTTTTTGTGACCTCGAATCGCACTCTTTCACTACGCATTTTCCCATTTTGGCGGTAATTTTCACTCGGCTAACTTCGGTTGGCGTCATACAGAGCACTGAACTGACATTAGCTACGATTGAGACTGTGGCCTTCATCCCAGTGGCAACGCCTTGGCGCGGTAATTGCTAATCTAGCACACAGGTGAAAGTCATCAATTCCTTTCGACCCTTATATAACAATCTACTATTGTACAAACCTACTTACAGAAAATAAATCATTTATGTTTAGTCACTTGATTAAAACACATTATTCACACTTTTTTTTTTCCGGATGGGAAATCATCAAATGACCCCTCCCGCTCTGGGTGGAGCGGAATGGAGTGTCAGACTCTTACTGACTAACCATGCCATAACCCACCCATGTTCCTTCCTTAGCCCTTTATGTTCCGTGTATTCCCGTTCGTCCCACCGACTTCGTCCCCCTGGTGGGACGAACGGGAATTTACATAAATAATATTTTTGTTCCCGATCGTCCCACTCGGGATTTTAGAGGGACGAATGGGAATATGTTCTTGGATTAGTGCCATTCGTCCTACTAAATAATAATTATTGTGCATCTTCAACCGTTGTTTTGCAGTTTACTTTTCAAATTATGTAGTTAGTTGGATTTAATCATTATTTTACAACATTGTGTTCTGTAAGTGTTTTATATGTAAATATATGTAAAACATATCCTAAATTTATTATTGTTTCATTTAAAATGTTTACAAACTAAATATTATTATTATTTTTATTGATTGAAAATAGCAACAAAGCTGCTACCTCTAAGCCAAAAAAACGAATACTACACTAAAACTTATGGCGTGGAACTCAAATGGGTTACAAAAACATCAGAACGAGTTACAAGTAGAGTATTAGTGATAGAAAAAATTGATGTGTGCCTGATATCTGAAACTCACTTCACAAATCAATCTCACATTAAGTTTAAGGGGTACAAAGTATACCATGCACTCCACCCAGACAATTCAGCAAGAGGCGGTAGTGCCATTATTGTAAAAGAAAACCTACAGCACTATGAAGAGTTTAAATATGAAGAGAAAGATATCCAAGCTATCCAAGTGGCGATTTGTCTACAAACAAAAAATATCCTGTAACAGTATCTGCCATCTACTGTCCACCTCGATAGATGATAAATAAAAAAGACCACTATAAGCTTTCTAACTCGCCTTGGAAGTAGATTTATCTTAGGAGGTGACTTCAATGCTAAAAATACGTATTGGGGCTCCAGAATATCAACTACTAAAGGCAAAGAACTACTGAATGCCATAAAAGAGCTGAAATGTTATGTCATATCAAATGGAAAGTCCACCTATTGGCCAACAGACCCAAATAAAATTCCGGACTTAATAGATTTTTTTGTAACCAAGGATCTATCAACCAGATACAGAAAATCGGAACAAAGCTATGACATGAACTCTGATCACTCAGCAATCTATCTAGAAATTAGCGAGAACATTTTGAATAAAGAAACCAGATCCACTCTCGTTAATTACGTGTACAGACTGGGAGAGCTTCAAGACCAGATTGAATGATGAAATAGACCATAAAGTATCATTAAAAATACCCGAACATCTAAACATCTAATTACAAAAGTTCATAATGCACATCCAGCAAGCAGCGTGGACGAAGGGAAATACATACCCGCTCAAAATCAAGCAGCTCATTACGGAGAAAAGAAGGCAGAGAAAAACGTGGCATCAATCAAGGTGCCCCGATGACAAACGAAAACTAAATAATCTGACAAAAAAAGTAAAAAGACTAATCCAAGACTTTAAAGAACTTTTGTATCTTCAGAGCCTAACTAACGACCAAAGGACAGATTACTCCATTTGGAAGGCTACTAAGCACCTAAAAAGGCCGATTACCCAAATCCCACCTATCAAATGTGGAAATGGGCAATGGGCAGTTACTAACGAGCAAAAAGCAAAGAGGTTTGCAGAGCACCTAGAAAATATCTTTCAGCCAAACGACGGGGAAATCATTGAAGATCACACTTTCGCTAATATGGTGACAGCAGAAAATGAAGTTACCTTAAAACTAGTAACACCGAGAAAATTCACACGAGAAATAAAACGTATTAAAAGTACAAGAAAATCACCAGGCTACGATTTAATAACAGGAGAAGTACTTCATAACCTCCCAAGAAAGAGTCTGGAATGTTAACGACCCTTATCAATTCCGCACTAAGGCTTAATGTACCAGACTTATGGAGGGTGGCCGAAGTAATAATGATAGCTAAGCCAGGGAAACCGGCTCACGAAACATCATCATACAGGCCTATTCCCTTGCTACATCATGTCCAAGCTATTTGAAAAGCTGTTACTTAAACGGATTAAACCAATCATAGATAGTAAAACATTATACCAGTGCACCAATTTGGTTTTCGATAAAAACACTCTACCATCGATCAAGTGCACAGGATCACAAACGTAATAGAAAACGCCCGTGTAGACAAGACAGTATGTTCTACTGTATTTCTAGACGTAACGCAAGCGTTTGACAAAGTATGGCTGTATGGCATGCATGAAGGCCATAAACATAAACTGAAGAACCTGTTACCAAAGCAGTTTGCAGATATATTAGAGGCCTACTCAGAACTGAAAGAAATCAAAGCTGGCGTACCGCAAGGAAGTGTGTTAGGTCCGGTCCTGTATCTACTATACACTTGCGATATTCCTGAATTAGAGCAAAACACGATTGGGACCTTTGCTGATGATACAGCCATAATGGCTGTAGGAAACAGCCACGAAGAAGCAATAGAAAAGGTACAAATGGCTGTAAATCAAGTTTATGACTGGACCAAAAATGGAGGATTAAACTTAATGAATCGAAATCTGTTCACATATATTTTACCAACAAAAAACAACAGTACTCTCCAGTTTACATAAATAACAAACAAGTTCCATACGAGAATACAGCCAAGTATCTCGGTATGACCCTTGACGCAAAGCTACGCTGGAAAGCCCACGTCAAGAAGAAAAAACTGGCCAAGTGCGAGTCGGACTCGCACATGAAGGGTTCCGTACCACAAGGCAAAAACGCCGAAAAAAACACGTTTGTTGTATGGGAGCCCCCCTTAAATATTTATTTTATTTTAATTTATTATTAAAGTAAACATACAACTGAATATTTTGTGAATATTTCAAGTGCCTACCTGTTTTATTTTATTTTTTTATTTTATATTTTTATTTATTTGGGAAAATAAACGGTTACACATTACAGTATTACATAAAATATGAGCTACAGAGTGAGTAAATGTATAACCCACGACATTTTCCACATATTATAAAGAAAAGTTATAAAACTAAATGCGATGTACGCTTACAATGAGATACTGAGATAGTTACAATAAAATTACAGTGCTAATGATAAAACTAAACAGGCATGCAAAGAAAAAAAAAGATAGACAAGAAGTTATAAAACAGTCTAAGAGTCACTATTATGGAACTGTTGTATATGTGTAGCTACTGATATGCAGTGGCTGCGCGACCCGTCATTCCTTAATAAACGTCAGTGTCAGTGTTGTGATTCATGGTTAAAACTGGTTAATAACCCAAAAAGTGCCATAATACTGCGCTTTTGTTTTTATTTAATCGCGAGGGTACTTCGTCGCCACTGTTAAGTACGCGAGACAGGGGACAAGTAAAACACTTAGCGGTTGAATACGCACTGACGTTTATTAAGGAATGACGGGTCGCGCAGCCACTGCATATCAGTAGCTACACATATACAACAGGAACAATATCCAAAACAGTGTCACGAACAAGAGGCCTCTGAATTTATTGGTTGGAAGAGCAAAGATGTCAATATTTTTAGATAGATTATTATATTGACCAGTAAGACGACGTAGGAGTGCTTGTAAGCCTGCATTCGTACGACTAGAAGGTATTGCAAATAGGGGTCGTGCGCGCACCCCACGGCTTATGGTTGTTCTAGGTACCACGTAGCTAATCCTATTAGTGATATCCATAAGCGCTCACGGTGATATTATTCTAGGGCATGGTCGGCGTTATCGCAAGATGGCGCATGCAGTGTTACCAACCCATAACTAAATTTGCCCCCAAGATTTTTTAAAAATCCCCCTAAAAAACCCTAAGTATAGGTTCACATAGGGTAAATTTCTTTGATGCAGTTCCCAACTCCCTAAGTCGTTCGTAACTCACCAAATAAAACGCATAGGTACATAGTTTGTAAAAAAAAAGACTAGGTACCTAAATACCTATTGCTAAACTACTAACTAAACTGTAATATTGTTAATCAGTTCCAGAACGGCATCATCATCATCGCCAGCGGTGCTACTGTTCAAGGTCCATGTATTTTTTTAATCATACATTCGTGCGCTAAAGGCTTTTAACATACATATTTGCCGTAGGTTCAAACTTAACGCAAGACCCATATTCATGCCCATAGATACGAGCAGCGTCAATAACGCCACAGCAATCTTTTAGCAAGCCCCTAAAAATAACCCCAAAAAAATCTGTCCCTAAAAATACCCCTTTTAAGACTTCTTCCCCCTAAATTTAGGGGGAAAACCCCAAAGTTGGCAACACTGGGCGCATGTCATGACGTCATCTATGATGATTCACGGAACGTCGTTATCGCGCTCACGCTAATTCGGCACGCTCACATCGATTATTTCCCATCTCGGAACGCAGGGATAGTGTTCTGTAGTACAGATAAATACTTTCAGTCCAAAGCTTCGATCAATAATTATTGATCGAAGGTCCAAAGACTACAATATAATGCTGTATATAAGTCTACCAAAAAGTTCTCTGTTCCCTCTATATTATTATACTCTTTGGTACTCTGTGATAAATAGGGACACAGTATCGAATAGAAAGTATCGATACTGTACTCATGAGTAGTATCGAAAAAAAATCCTTCTCCTAAAAGTATCGAAACAAAAGTATCGATACTTCAAGGTATCGAGTACATTTCTTAGTGCCTAATTCGCATAGAGCATAGGTCAATATCAGTCAGTAAATAACGTCAGTTTAACTTCAGTAGAGCAGGACATGAAAAAAGAAATGGTATTGGCACACAAATTTAATACAATAATAGAAAAGAAAACTGTAACTTCAACAATTAAAAAAAAAACAAAATTAAATTATTTAGTACTGGCATATACATTAAAGTTCCCATTCCTCCTCCGTACAATCACTAGATGGCGTTGCCATAACCATAAACATAAGCCGTAAAGATCGCAAGTTTTAAATGGGTAATTTCTAAGATTACCCATTTAAAATTTAATTTCTTATTCGATACGATATCTGCCAAAAAGTACTCATTGAGTAAAAGCATCGAATACAAAGTATCGAGTACAAAAGAATTGGTATCGAATGGAAATGTATGTACTCGATACCACAAAGTATCGATACTTTTTTCGTATCCCTAGTGATAAATACTCTATTCCTAACCTTAAAGAAGGGGTAAATATTATAGAAGAATTGTATCAAGTTACGTATTAACAAAAATGAATGGCATAAGAATTATCAAAAGCCTTCCCCTTCAGTGGCGTTCTTTTTCACGATGGTAAGGAGCCGTTATTAACAGTCTTATCAATAAATAAAATAATAGGTTATCAAACTTAGCCATCACTGTTCGTTTCTTAGTTAGGTGGTCTAAATATATTAAAGAATTCATTGCGTGTTTCAATTTTAAAGATCTATCTATCTTATGGATTTTGTCTATGTATTATTATTATTTTAGTACCTAACACTGTCATATTTCAGTGCAATGCTTCGCCAAGAGGTAGTTCAAGCAGCCTCGCCTCTGTCCATACCGGTACCAGAGGGCGTAGACAAACCCGTGTCCCCAAAAATTGAAAAGATTGTCTCTGAAATCACTAACTTAAACCTCCTTGAAGTATCTGAACTAAGTCAAGTCCTAAAGAAGAGGCTGAATCTTCCCGACGCACCTGTGATGCCAATGGGGGGCTTTGCCATGGCTGCCCCTGCAGCTCAAGATGAGGAAGAAGCAACCCCCAAAGCTGTAAAGACTAGCTTCACTGTGAGTATCCAAAACTCTTTAGATTGTCTGTGCATCAGTAAACCTGTGCTAATGCTAAGGATGACATAAAAGGTGGCAGGGACATCGGCGACTCTGGATGCCAATGCGTAAATTTTTTTAGTTGGTTATTAAAAAAAATTGCTGTTTCCCACAAAAGTGCAATACCTATGCGGTCAAAATTTATGGAACAGCAATTTTTTTTTTTTATAACCAAGTAATAATGTCTATTCTGGGGAATTTATATGGTGTACATAATAAAGAGTATTCTATTCTATTCTACTGATTCTATGGTAACAGGTTGTGCGTCAATGTCCCTGCCAGCCTGTTTAATATTTTTGTCAACATTCTCTTACAGAAATCTAATTTTATTTTTTATTTCCAGGTCAAACTAACAAAGTTTGACGACAAACAGAAAGTGGCACTCATCAAAGAAGTAAAGAGTCTTCTAGAAGGATTCAATCTAGTGCAAGCAAAGAAGTTCGTTGAAAGTGTACCCACCGTTGTGAAGGCTGATGTGTCCAAGGATGAGGCGGAGAAACTAAAGGAAGCCCTCAGCAAAGTTGGTGGTGTCATAGAAATAGAATAGATGCAATATAGTTTAGGTTAAGAGCGTTTACGCCGTACGGCATTTCATACAAACTTTCAAGCCCTTAATTTTCGAAATTAATGAACCGATTTTATTGAAACTTCATACGCATAAGCAGGATACAAAGGTCTAAAAAGTTAAGATAACTGGAAATCTCTGTTTCTATGGAAAATTTAAAACCGGTCTAATTTGGCTGTAACACTATTTTTCGAAAATGTTCTCTACTAACTTTTTAGACCTTTGTATCCTGCATAAGCGTATGAAGTTTCATTAAAATCGGTTTATTCATTTCGAAAAATAAGGGCTTGAAAGTTTGTATTAAGTGCAGTACGGCGTAAACGCTCTTAAGGCATTTAGTGTGTAAATTATTTAGAAAATTACCAAAATAAAAATATGAAACTGCATTTGAATTATGTTTTTTATTCTTTTTTTTTTACAATACTAGTTTATGGAGACTTTTCTAGAATATCAGTTTTCCATCTCAAACTTGAAGATTGAGATCAATCATGAGGGTCTTTGTTTTAGATTCGGGCTTTGAACTTAAATGCAACTGGCGAAAGGTACTATACACTTTTGTTTACCCCTTCGGGAAATACAGGCATGATGTTATGTTGAGAGAAAAAGAAAGGTCCCAAAAGAACCTAAAACGTGTTGACCTTTTAAGTGGTTCCAGCTTCCAGTGCTGGATCTAGAAATGTGCAGCGTTATTCAATACTCAATATATTTATTGTTTCCACATGTGAACTTAGGTAGTAGGTTTTACAGAATAATTATGATCATTGTGGACCCTGTCCACCGCTAGGAGTAATAGTGTTCTGTGACCCTGTCCGGCACAGCAAAAGTAGGAGAGGGGAAAAGGGCTTTTATTTGACTACTTATTTGTTATAATAAATATAGTGGATATTTAGAATAATATGTCTAAGTTCTGTTTGTAGCTCGTGGACATTTTCATACTGGTTCTTGTAAACAAATTATTTTACATAACCCCATAAAAAAAATGTAACGGGGTTAGATCTGGGGATCTCGGCGGCCATCTTATTTGTCCCGATCCACGAAAGTGTTCATTGAGATAGTCCCTTGTTCTGTGACTGTTATGAGCCGGAGCCCCATCTTGCTGAAAAGTAATATTTTGTTGTTCTGCAACCGGAAGATTATTTATCTCATTTGATAAATTGATTAATTTTGTATTAAAAATGTTAAAATTCATGGTCTTCCTTTTATTTCTGACAATATGTCATTTAGCAAAAAATAATCCTTATGATGAAGCCTTTCGATCGGTATGATAAAGCTACAGGGTGATTTTTTTCCAGTGTAGCAGGTTCGATTCCCGGTTCAATCATGTACCTAATTATTTAAAAATCGATGAATGCAGTTTAAATTGTTTTTTAAATTAAAATAATGTCTTCTTTCAGTAAAATGTTCCATCTACAAGAGATATTCAAGGTACTTTCTCTCCATGTGGCATAACCGTGGGACGCCCTGCTGTAGGTAGGTATACTACTTACCTACCATTCAAACAGTTTATCGAATCAGCGTGTTCGGGACAACGTCATTCAAATATAGCGGTTTTCGACTCAATGTGTTTTCGAACTGCATGCCGTACCTACCACTCGTAGGTACCTAAAGTTTTTCGAAATAGCGTGCGTCGCAATAACGTCGTTCAAATCTTCATAACATCTACTTACATTATGTCATCATCATCATTCCCCTGCTTTTATCCCAATTAATTTGAGGTCAGTGCAGTGCAACATGTATTTTTCTTCCATACTTACTTCTCTATTAAGAGTTCAGGAGGGGTCCGTGACTAAATAATAACAGCCGCACAGGTCGATCGATCAGGTTAAAGCAAATCAGAGAAAAGCACGTTAAGCCGTTGGTCCCGGCTGTCATTCGTGGATCATTGACAGTCGTTACGGGTAGTCAGAAGCCCGAAAGTCTGACGCAGTCTTAACCAAGGGGTATCGTAAGTAGGTAGGTACTACCCAGTAACTGGGTTGTGTGTGGAGGTCAGAGTCGCTCCATGTAAAATACTGGTATTCAGCTGCATCCGGTTAGACTGAAAGCCGACCCCAACATAGTTGGGAAAAGGCTAGGCAGATGATGAGTTACTTCTCTATTAGTCATCATCTTAGTAGTCGCACCCCGTTTCTTATCATGTCATCATTCACACAGTCCATCCATCGCTTCTTTGGTCTTACCCTTATACTCTTATAGCCATCGACATTAACATAGGTACCTACTTACTCAAAACTTTCTTCACGACATTTTCCTCATTACGCCGTATCCCATGACAACCAATTTCCACACAACTTTTCACGGTTCACTTATACAATACGCGAGTTCCGTAGAGAATCCGTTCAGTGGTTTAGGCGTGAAATGGTAACATACAGGCAGACAGAGTTACTTTCGAATTTATAATATTAGTATGGATGTAGGGGAGAACAGGGTAATGAGAGCCAGCGGGTAGTGGGAGCCATGGTGATTGAACGGAAAGTAGGTACATTTACGCGATTGTACACACTCGGCCGCTTTTGTCAACCATCGAAAAACTTCGCCTGACGAACACGAGCCGTTAGTGCCATGCATTAAGTCACGAGAGACGATTATGTGTTTTTCGCTCCACGCTTATAATAAATTAGTGATTGCCAGCGCCGAGATAAGCATGAAGTTATGTTCTTATTTTATTATGTTTATGCTTATTATATCCCCAGATTCATGCACTAACAAGCCCAATTGGATAAATTGAGATTGAAAGTAGAATTACATATTTATGTTATTACTTTTCAAAATGGTAGTCGGCGGGTAATGGTAGCCTAGCATATTTATATTATCTTAGTCTTTTTTTCTTAATAAGTTGATTTTTTTATTTGTCTTACAAATAGTTTTTTGTATTAATTACTAAGATCACATATTTGAAAGTATGTCTAGTTCAATTTTCGGGAAAGAGTAAATTATGGCTCCCATTTCCCATATGGGCGTTAAGCGGGCTCTTATTACCCGCATGTGTCGGGTAATGGGAGCGACTGATTTTTTTTGTAAAAATCGTTATTGTACCTTAATACAAGACTGTAATTGATTATAACTGTGTTTAAAATATACTCTAATAATGAATGTAAGAGTTCCTAAATAAACATCATAAGAATGTTAACAAATGTGGTTGTTATGAAATTTTTCCCTTAGTAGGCTCCAATTACCCTGTTCTCCTAGGTACCTATCTAATTATATTCATACATCTATCATATGCATATCGGTACGCTGGTACCTATTGCCGACAGTAACTAGAAATTTGAGTTTAGACAATCTTTTTTTTTCTTCATTATGTTACATCACATCTATAAAGTTTCGCCTGCTAATTTAATTTGCCCCGGTGTAGTATAACAGAGCATTATAAAGTCTACCTATAATCCAAGTTACCAACAGAAAACGTCTCATGTTTATGACGACGACGGCCAAAGTAAATAATTAATGTCTTTGTTATAAACACAAGAAGACTGAGATTCCGATGATGTGAAACCAACGCATAAATTGTAGAAACTTGTCCGAATATATAGCTTTATAACTATAGACTCCTAAATTGTAAAAAAATACCAGTTAATAGATTAACACGTGAAGAAACGGACGGACACCGAAACAACGTGATTACCATAATTAGGTACTTATATACTTATAATACGAATTTAGATTGGCCTTTGCTCAATTCGAGAAACAAGTTGTTTCCTAGTTTGCCCTGCAAGTGGAACCTAGACTGTGATTTAAAAAGTGATTGTAAAGTATTTTATTTTATTAAAAATAAAATAGACATTTTATCCCAATTAACTGGTTGCTGTAATGAGTGTTGTGTATTCAATTTCGTGTGAAAAAACTTGTTTTGCGAGGCGACAGTGTTTGGGTGCGTTATCAAATCTATAAATGGTGATAAAAATATAATCGGAGCGGGGACTAAATTAGTGCCAGTAGTAACCATCATTACTTAGAAGATGGAAGTGAGCAACTACTTGAAAAAGTTCAAATTGCTTGTGGAATATATTTTTAAAGGAAAAGTGGTGTTGAACAACAACACGACAGAGAAATTGTTGAATTTTTTGGAAGATCCTAGTGATAATAGTGAGTACATAATGTTTTATACTGCGTTTATATGTTATCTATGTACCTATTGTATGGTACAGTCAAACTTCATCTTATAAATAAGTACCTAATTTCTGATACTTAATTAGGTAACCTTTAAATTGTAGATAAGTACCTACCTACCAAACTTAACATTTTGACCGCCACACGTCAAAAAATCAAAAACGTGCCCTCGGCGTCAAAGTCTGTCATGTAGTCGAACCGTGGCGTTCTGGGCACATTTTGGTTTGTCACCTAGGCAGACGCCAGCACATCAAGTTACATGACTGTGGCGGTCAAAAGGTTAAACTGTGGGTTAAACATTGTTTCGCTAGACTTAAGAGTGTACAAAATTAAAACACCCCGGGGCGGCGCCTTCTTCTCCCAGCGGGATAAGCCCTCTCACGATCCCGCTCGGCAGCCTCCTTCTGGACCATCCGTAGACAGGATAATCTATAGACTCATGGTATCCGTGTCACCGAAAGGGACAATCTTCATCATACTATAATTTTTACGGGAGTGATATGAAGATTCGAATGACGTTATTTCGAAAAAAAATAAGAGTGGTACGCCAGTTCGAAAACACATTTAGTCGAAAACCGCTATATCGAATGACGTTGTCGCGAACACGCTGATCAAAAAACTGTTTGAATGGTACGCTAGTACGAAAGTATTGGCATTCGAATCTTCATATCACTCCCTTAACCCTTGTTTAAGGGAGTTGCTTTCCCTTGCTAAAAATAAACTCAATTGTGACTGTGCTCCCTCACAGTTAATTGTAAATAATCGAAATGGTGTTTTAATCATTACTTTGCGACACTCGGTTCTATATTAGCTTATAAAATACAATCAAACCACACAAAACCTATACATACCTACAGGTAAGGTAGGAATAGCCAAGGGCCCTAATCTATCGGAACTGCACCCATGTTCAAAAGACGAGATCAAAAGAATTAAAGATAACTTAGATAATAATACCAGTAGGTATTGGCGATATACCACTAAGGCTACAAAGCATACGGAAACCGAATCGCAAATAATCTTGCAAATGTTTCAATGAATGTTTAAACAAGGATGTTTAGACAGCCGTATGGTAGCCAAGGTGAGCCGAGCCTTATTTATAAAGCTGCGGTGCTATTCTGTAAAATATTCACCGTGAAAACTTAGGTGAAGTGAGCGTGGAGTAAGCTGTCAATAGTGTCAATTCCTAGCAAAAATAAACTCACTTCACCTAAGTTTTCACGGTGAGATTTTTACAGAATCGACCGGCTGGAACTAAAACTGATACTTACTCAAAAATATTTGAAATCGAACGAAATTTATTTATTTACGTAATAATAATAGGCTTTTCAACAACGCGGCTTTTCACTGTTGCTTTACCTACAACTTGATGTGCTGGCGTCTGTACATTTCGACCACACTACACTCGCAGCAACAATCGATTTAGTAACTAAAATTAAAAATAATATCGACAAGAAGCAACTAGTTCTAGGTAGGTATATTCATCGATCTTAAAAAAGCATTTGATACAATAAGTCATTCTATAGGTACCTACTATTGGAATAGCTTTAATAGTCCGCCTTATCGATTTCGATAACCTTTAAAATTGTTATTATCCTAGCGTGTGCCTTATTCGCCAACTTTTATATATTTATATTTTAATTTAGTTTTAAATAGGTACCTACCTACTCGATCACAACTAATGCAATAGAATATAAGTAGAATAGCTAAAAAGTCTTGCCCAAGCTTACGAAAAATTCGAATCTTATCTTGCAAACAGACATAAACATTGGGAATATTGAAAGTAGGTATATCTGCTGAAATAGTAGGTATGCGAAGTTCCGCAGGGTCGCAGGGATCGGTTTTAGGACCACTACTTTTCTTAATTTATATTAATAATACAAGTATTGTTGGGTAATTGGGACATTTATACTGTAGGTACGCAGACGAATGCATGCATTTACGATCTTTTTATTTTGTCCAATCCATGCTCAGCGTTATCTGGGAGCACGGGAGTGCCCCCGCCAAGAAGAGCCAAGCGAAGCGCAAGGGCACTACCTACCTTTTCTCGAAGCACTTCGTCGTATTTTTGAACCTTCATAACTTGGGTTTGGATTATACCAGATAACCAAAATTTTCGGGATATGATCAGAGGCGTCTCTAGCCCATATTGCGCCCGTGTGCAAACATTACCCAAGCGCCCCCTAGTAAGCGCGCGGTCAAAATGGTTGGGTATATAGTACAAGTAACAGCACATCAAGTTACCACAAACTGTCAAATTTCCCCAATGAATAATAAACTCTATTGTTTGGAGATGAAGAAGAAATTCGTCAGTTTTGGATACCTTGGTGTGCTGTTGAATTTATACAGGGAGTTCTGGTGTTTACCCTAACAAGCCAAAACGTACCCATGTTAACATGTCTATTTATAGATGTTATGTTACACCCAAATTTTGAAATTTCTTCATTCTAATTACGACCTCATATCAAACAAAGTTCAATATCAATTGGGAACATTTGACAAATTTGGGAAGCTCACTGCGAGGGAGGCTCACTATACACGGGTAAAAAGTATTTTTACGAAGGAAAGAGTGACAAGAAAAACAAAGCACAAGTTTATGTTTTTTTTTTTTATGTTTTCTGTTTTCAGACTTATTTGGTACTTACCTAGTAATTTTTGACGAGTGCTCCGACGCGGTCGAAATCCGCAACAGTTGTGCTTGTGGCAGACTGGCAACTAATTCAGCTAATATCAAAATTAAATCTTACTTATTAGGTCAATTTCAATCAAAAGAAAAGCGGCAAATAATATGAAGTAAACATATTTACATGTTTACTCAAATATAAAACTTAATCCATTGCGCCAAGGCTTATTTCGCAAAATTACATGTTGCGAGCGGTAGAACACAAAGTGCGGCACGCGCCACGCTTTTTTTTTTTTCTGATTGGAAATCATCGTTCCGGGCCAGCGATAACCCTTTCGGACAATCCCGCTGACCTGGCAGGCTTCGGCCCTATGGGGCCCCTCCTCGATGCTGACATCTTTTTGAGGCGCGCGTGGAACACCTACGCGCCGTCCGGCACGGGCCTGGTCCTGATCGGACGGTGAGTTACCCATTACTCTCCGCCCGCAGGCCCGCGCCTACGGTGGCCGGGAGTCGTCCCGTGGCTCCCGACACCCGGAGCGTCTCCCGCGGCGGCTGGGACGGGTGGCTCTCTCCCTCATCCGTCCCGCCACCTCCTTCGGTAGCATGACTGCTTCGCAGAAGGAGGTGGCTGCCTCCCACTCCCTCTCGCCCCGGACCATGGCTTGCACCAGGGCCGGACGCGAGATGTCGCCGCCGCTGCCGATCGCCTCAACGAGGACACGGCGGTGCTCCGCCCAAGCGGGGCAGACCTCCACCGTGTCCTCTGGGCGATCCTGGCAATGGTGACACCCGGGCGTTTCCTCCCGCCTGATGATGTGCAGGGACCTCCCGAAACTTCCGTATCCGGTGAGGACCTTCGTCAGGCGGTAGGTGAGGGCGCCGTGGCGCCTCTCTAGCCACTCCTCAAAGAGGGGTTTTATCGCCGCTTTCGCGGCGTGGCCTGCGCTGGGTTGCGACAGTCGCTCCTTCCATGCCGCTATGAGATCGCGCCGGAGATCCGTCCGCTCCACAGCGATTTTCAGCGGAAGCGGAACTTCCCCCCGGCGGCGTAGTGCCTCCGCGCGCCACTCATATACGCGCGCGAGGACTATCGCCTCCAGATCCCATGGCGGCAGTCCGGCAATGAGGCTTGCCGCCTCGCCCGAGATCGTGCGGTAGCCCCGGATGAGCCTTATGGCTACCACCTTCTGGGGCGCTTACTCACGCTTTTGAGAAATGCCGCGCGCTTGACGTTCGTCCATGGTAATTAGTACTTTATTTTCTATCCCAAAACTGTTGAATTCGCATTATTCGCAATATGATTGTCGGCGTGTTTTCAAACTAATCATTGAAACAGGTGCCACCGAGCGATGCGACACTCGCTACTACACCAAATATAATGTTTATTTCATGTTGAAAAAAAAGTTAATATTGTAAAAGCCGCTCGCGCGCTCGTGGCGCGACTTGCTTTGGTGTAACTCGACAAATATAAGAAGAGCTCCAGATGCTATACAAAATGTATGCAAAGCGGAGCTCTTTTTACGCGGACTCCGTAGCGAGCGGCGCTCGGCGCCCCCTAGGACCGCTGCGCCCGTGTGCAACGCACACCCTGCACAATAGGTAAAGACGGCCCTGGATATGATGTCAGTGGTTGACTTATTAAACCTATAAAGTTTCAATTGCATAGCTCTTATACTTTAGATTTTATCGATATCTAAAATACCCCGATTTCGTCACTGACTCACTGATGATCATCAATATTCTAAGGGTCTTCCTGAAGTCCTAGAAAGCTGAAATTTGGTATGTAAGCTAATAATAGTACACAAACAACAAAAAAACTCTAAAATTTGGAACTTTTACCCTCCAACCCCTTAAAATAGGGGATGGAAGTTTGTACGAGACTTCCGCAGATTTTGATGCTAGAGTTCTGAAAATTGATATAGGGACTCCTTGTTATAAATAATAAAATACGTATTTCAGGATTTTCAGTAAATAACCCCCCAAACCCCAAAAAAAAAATTATTTCATAAGCATCAATATTCTAAGGTTCTTCCTGAAGTCCTAGAAAGCTGAAATTTGGTATGTAACTTATGTAAGCTAGTAATAGTACACAAACAACAAAACAATTCTAAAACTTGGAACTTTTACCCTCCAACCCCTTAAACTAGGGGATGGAAGTTTGTACGAGACTTCCGCAGATTTTGATGCTAGAGTTCTGAAAATTGATATAGGGACTCCATGTTATAAATAATAAAATACGTATTTCAGGATTTTCAGTAAATAACCCCCCAACCCCCCAAAAAAATATGTTTTTATTTCATAAGCATCAATATTCTAAGGTTCTTCCTGAAGTCCTAGAAAGCTGTAGTACACAAACAACAAAACAATTCTAAAACTTGGAACTTTTACCCTCCAACCCCTTAAACTAGGGGATGGAAGTTTGTACGAGACTTCCGCAGATTTTGATGCTAGAGTTCTGAAAATTGATATAGGGAAAATATGTGGCTTGGCCGTTTCGCTAGCATCACATGGGCGTAAGGTGAAAATTTTATTCACTGTTCATTACTTTTCTGTTATACAATAGTTTTTGTAGTAACGAAACGGCCAAGCCTCATATTTTGACTAAGGTGTAGAGTTTGTGAAGTTAGGGCGTGTAGAGTTAGAAGCTTGGCTCTACATGAGATCTGATAACTTTTTGGCAGTGCGAGCCATATGTATTGTGGTCTCGTCTTGGCAACATTTTACATGAAAATGTTTTTGGTGGGATTCTTATTACTGAAGCACACTCGATAATTTAGACTATTAATGTTAATAAAACTGCATCAGTAGGTAGGTACCTACATAATATTTTAGAGAACCTAAGAACAAAAACTGGCCAAGTGCGAGTCGGACTCGCACACGAAGGGTTCCGTACCACAAGGCAAAAGCGCCGAAAAAAACAAGTTTGTTGTATGGGAGCCCCCCTTAAATATTTATTTTATTCTGTTTTTAGTATTTGTTGTTATAGCGGCAACAGAAACACATCATCTGTGAAAATTTCAACTGTCTAGCTATCACGGTTCATGAGATACAGCCTGGTGACAGACAGACAGACAGTGGAGTCTTAGTAATTAATAGGGTTCCCGTTTTTACCCGTTTGTCTGATGGGTCTGCAATCACACGACCGAGCTGGCGCAGGATCAACGGCTATCACACCACCAACAAAATCCGGGCTGCTACTGGGAAATTCATTTGAAAAAAGACAATAACACTTTGCCCGACCTAGGAATCGAACCTAGAACAGAGGACTTCACGCTCAGCAGGGGCGCTTCCGACCACGAGACGGGAATAGCTAGGTACTTTCCCGGATTTAGGATCGTCCTCCACCACACCCTTCCTGTCTTGTATCCAAATAACCGACTTATCAGTGCAGGCAGGAGATAGAGAAGCGAGCAAATGCGAGGCAGTTGGCACCTACCGAGCTGATCCCCGAAAGAAGCTCCTTTATTGGGGAAACACCCAATCAGTCAGAGATATTCGGGATATTGTTGGATTAATTACCTATTTTTCGATTTTCCACAATCGACATTGATTTTGATTGATTTTGAAATTTCTTTATTTTAACATAAACAAAACAGATAAAATGACATTCAGATCTTATTCTAAAAGCATTCAACCATATAATTGGGTGTTTTGTGCAGACTATGGCGCCTTTATAAAACATTTACGTATACTTACATAAATTATGTAATGTACAAAAAACTTCTTGTTATGAATCACCCAAGTAGCACAAAACTGCATTATAAGATGTCACAAGAGGTAACATCGGTAATTTTAGCACTTATGAAGAGTTATTACAGTACACTCGACCTGCAATAGGTGAAAAGTGAGCTTTCACCTGAATAAGAACGTTATTATGCGTCACGGAGACCACAATGTAACGCTTGCAGCGTTAATATAGGTAACAAGTTCAGTATTATACAGCTTTAAGCAATTTAAAGGATTTTTGTGGACTTAAACTAAGCTATATTCTGAATTGAAGACCACAAGTGTACCCTTAGACCACTTGCATTTTAAGAAAGAGCACGTGAGCTACTATAATGTAATCAGTTATTCTGTGGCTTCAAATAACAAAGATATAATGCCTTTTGCTGCACACGGTGGAATTTGTGTAATGTTAATCAGCTTGTTACACGCAATCGTATAATAGCTCTTATAAAGCCCACATGATCACTATGGGTGAACATATATGATGCTAAGTTAAAGCAAAAAGCTCTATATTAGCTCACATGTTACCCATAATCTACACACATTACCCATAATCTAATCACATGTTACCCATACCTACAGTTATTTGCGTACATGTTACCCACTATCAAGCTTTACATGAATTTGTAGCTGACTTGTGTAAAACAAGAACCACTCGTAACAGCTCGTTACTGATTCATGTACCACGAGTGGACACTTAAACAGCTCATGCTGTTTAATTGTGGTTAATACGGTACACATAGCTTGTCTGCCATTTTTTAGATTCTAACCTTATGTATACAATATAATAACAATTTGTTTTTGTTTAGTCAACGAAAATAACAACAGAATTTGAATAGAAAATGTAATGATTTTATACGTAAACAGCTTATTGTCAAATTACAAAGGAAAAATTAAAATACTTAATTTTTTATAATAATATCATCAACCTATTTTATACTATAATTTTCAAGTAAACAGTGATATTTTGAGAGCGCGTGAAAATTTTCGTCTATAATTATATAGTATTTGACAATAAACTCTCTTTCCCATTCGAATTTCATGCACATGGAGGAAAAAAACAAACACTTTACAAAATGGTTCACACAAAACATATCAAAATAATAAGTGTTAAGAAAGCACTTCGAGTATATACGCTCTCTTTGTAGGTTGCTAGGTGACTTGTTATACCTTTGACATCTTTGTATTAGCACGCAACATATATTTTATTAAACCGTTTTACCACTGTGTTTGCTTTAATATGTTTGCTTTAATATGGTAGCAGAGCATCAAAAAGGAGCTTGAAGTTTATTGTTGTTTTTTCCTAAAGGAATAAAAGTTCGAAAGAGTGAATCATGTTGTCTTCAAAAATGAAACTCGAAATAGGACTATTCGATGGAAGCAACTGGCCGACTTGGAAATATAAAGTGTTGTTGTTGCTGCGGAGTAACACGGGCGCCTTAGAAGCGGTGCAGGGTACTCTAATAAAGCCGGCACATCCAGGTGAAGGAGCCAAAGCGGAAGCTCTCACGCTGTACAAAGAAGAGTGTGACAGGTATAATAAAATAGAAAGCACTGCACTGTTATTACTGACTATTAATATGACCAACGAAATGCTGAATAAAGTAATGCGTTTTACAACTGCGAGTGACATGTGGGACGAATTAAACCGTCTCTACGAACGAGGATCACAGGACCGAACCTACGATCTGTGTATGCAACTTTTTAAATATAAGAAAGACCCCACTCATGACATGGGTTCGCATATGTCTGCAATAAAGAATATTTGGCATGATCTGAATCAAGCTTTGTCAACAGTTTGCAATCAACTACCAGAAATTCTTTTGATATGCAAGATATTGGATTCCCTGCCAGAAGAGTATTTCAGTTTTAAATCGAGTTGGCTACTCATTACATTAAAAGATCGTACAATCGAGAACTTGACCACCCAGTTGTGCGCTCACGAGAGAGCTTTGAAAGATAAAAATAAATCTGAAGCTGAAGGTGAATCCAGCAAGGAGGTACTGATAGTACATAACAGAAAGCAAGATTACAAGAATAAATTAAAGTGCAACTATTGCGGAGCAAGCGGACATAGAGTGAAGCAATGCAAGAAATGGATTACGGATGGTAGACCTCCAAAACCTCCAAAAGAATCCACATCAAATGCTGCTACATTGACAAGTTTAGCTTTATCTCTTGGTGAGAGTAATAATGATAAAGACTCATGGTACGTAGATAATGGAGCAACCAGTCACGTAACCAATAGAAGAGATCAGTATGTATTTTTCGAGTACTTTAGCGAATCTCACAGAGTAATGACAGCAAATGGAGAAAATATTGAAGCTATCGGAAAGGGCTCAATACAAGTAAAAGCTGACATTAATGGCCAAAACGAAACAATTACGCTCACAAATGTTTGGTATGTTCCCTGCATAAAAAGAAATTTGTTCTCAGTGCTAGCCGCACAAGATCTTTGTGAGAATAGCACCTTTGAGTCAAAAACTCGGTCATGTTTATTTAAGGTTGATGGTAAGACAAAGTTAGTCGGTACTCGAGACAAGTATGGAGGTTTGTACAAACTTAAAATACAAGTACTTACACCTAAAGTTGAGATTAATCAACTAACAGATACTAACCAACTTCAATTGTACCATGAACGTCTGGGACACCAGAACAAAAGACACGTCAAACAAGTTATCCAAAGAGAATTTGCTATGCAATTCAAATCTGAAAATAACAAAGAAGTTTGCGAAGGTTGCGTATATGGAAAAGCCCACAGAAGGACGTTTGGGACCAGAGAAAGAACTACAAGACTTGGAGAGCTAATACACACTGATGTGTGTGGACCTTTTGTGTATTCGATCTCAAAGTATAGATACTTTGTTCTATTCAAGGATGATTTCACCCGTTTTCGTTACGTTTATTTCTTACGACAAAAGTCAGAAGTTCAAGCACGCTTGAAGGATTTTCTAGCAGAAGCTAAGACTTCAGGACACGTCATTCAAGAGTTGCTTAGCGACAATGGTGGCGAATTTGACAATGAACAAGTACGAAGTACGCTGAGACAATACGGGATTAAACAGAGGCTGACAATGCCCTATACTCCCGAACAAAACGGTTGTGCCGAAAGAGATAATCGCACAATTGTTGAGATGGCAAGAGCACTTATACACGCTCATGATGAGATACCTAAAGGTTTATGGGCTGAAGTAGTGCAAGCGTCGGTGTACATATTAAATCGTACGGGACCCACTTCAATTGATGGAAAGTCACCGTATGAGTTATGGTGCAATAAGAAACCCAAAATAAATCATCTCAGAATCATTGGCTGTGTATGTTACGTGCATGTACCAAAACAAAAGAGAAGTAAGTTAGATAAAAAAGCACAGAAAGGAATTCTTATAGGATATGACGGTGACGATGGGTATCGAGTTTATGATACAAGGAACTTTAAACTGTTGCGTTCCAGAGATGTAACTTTTGAAGAAGTACCTCTGTTAGACCGAGACATACCCGTTAGTGAGGAACCTGAAATTAAAAAGAATACCTATGAGCTACCTACTTCTTCCATAGATGATCAACCAAACTTAGAAGTACTTAATCAAAGTGATGATCACTTGCATTCAGTGAATTTGGATAATGAAACAGATGATAGTAATGAAGAAGTCCGACAAGTAGAAGACACTTGGTATGAAACAGGTGATAGTAATGAAGAAGAACGACAAGAAGAAGACACTCGAACTGTTGAAGGTAACAGTCGTGTACTTCGTGATCGTACTCAACTTAAACCTCCAGAAAGGTTTAGTTTTGAACAATTCATCAATCAGGTCATAGCTGTTCCAGAACCATCTTCATATCGAGAAGCCATGCAAAGTACTGAAAAAGACAAGTGGGTTGAGGCTATGAACAATGAGATAAATTCTCTAAAAGAGAATGACACATGGAAACTGACAAAGTTACCAACTAACAGAAAAGCGCTCAACTGCAAATGGATATTCAAGGTAAAGAAGAACCCTGATGGCTCGATTGACAAGTTTAAAGCGAGACTAGTTGCAATTGGCTATTCACAGAAAAAGGGAATAGACTACCACAAGACATTTAGCCCTGTTGCAAAACTAAGCACGATCCGAACATTATTAAGTATAGCTGCGAATGAAGGTTTATCGCTCAAACAATTTGACGTCTCAACAGCTTTCCTTTATGGCAAGGTGAAGGAAGAGATATACATGCGACAACCTGAGGGATACAATGACGGATCTGGCAAAGTGTGCAAGCTGATAAGAAGTCTTTATGGACTTAAACAAGCGCCTAAATGTTGGAACGAGTGTATTCATGATTTTTTTATTGAATCTGAATTTACTCAGAGCGAAGCAGATCCATGTTTATACGTGAGACAACGTGGAAAAACAAAGATTATGCTAGCTTTGTACGTTGATGATGGATTATTGGCTTCGTCCGATGACAAAGAAGCTGACAATTTTATTGAGAACGAACTCACAGTACGTTTCAAGATAACGACCAAGCCACCATCGTACTTTCTTGGACTAGAGTTGGAGCGACACAATGATGGGACTATAAGAGTTCATCAAGCCGCCTATACTAAAAAGGTTTTGGAGAAGTATGGAATGAGTGACTGTAAAGCCGTTGGAACACCAATAGTCAAAGATATTCCTGTAAAAAAGTTGGCGGAAGAGATCTGTGACACTAAATTTCCTTATAGACAAGCTGTGGGAGCGTTAGCTTATCTCATGTGATGCGGATCACGGAGGCGACAGCTTGAGTGGTTGTTCTACTAGCGGGTTGATATGCATGTTCGCTGGATCAGCAATCTCCTGGAGAAGTGTGAAACAAACCTCAGTTGCGCTATCGTCCACAGAAGCAGAAATAATAGCTGCAAGTGAGGCGTGTCGTGAAATGATTTGGCTTAATAGATTGTTTAAAAGTTTAAGTGATAAATTAGAAACATCAGTACTGCGCATTGATAATGAGTCTGCAATAAAACTAGCTCATAATCCGCCTTACGAATATCATCAGAAGACAAAGCACATCAAGCTAAGACATTTCTATGTGAGGCAATGTGTGTCTGAAGGAGATATCCAAATTGAGCAAGTGCCTACGCAAGAACAGTTGGCTGATATCTTTACAAAACCATTATTCAAACCAAGACTGGTTAAGCTTTGCGAAAACTTCGGTTTGAAAAAGAAGAGGGAATGTTAAGAAAGCACTTCGAGTATATACGCTCTCTTTGTAGGTTGCTAGGTGACTTGTTATACCTTTGACATCTTTGTATTAGCACGCAACATATATTTTATTAAACCGTTTTACCACTGTGTTTGCTTTAATATGTTTGCTTTAATAATAAGTAGTAGGGTGAAAATTATTCACAATTTTGCCACTTGTGAATTGTCAGATCCATAAAAGAGTTACTGTTAGTTTAAAAGGTATCCTGGAGTGTATTTTGTGCTGAAAAATAGGTAATAAGTACTCTATTATTCAGCCCTTGTGGTGTATAAAAGGTAACACATACCCTGATAATCAGTCATTATTCAGCTCTTGGGGCGACTGTTACCTTTAATAATGCTCAAATAACGCTGATATAGTGCAACCAGCTACATTATTCAGCTAACAGCTGATTAATTTGTGCCCAAATCAGAGTTATATCAGCTGAGTAGGCGCCTCTAACGCTCTTACTCAGCAGGTTTATTCAGCTGAAATTTCCATTGTGAACAGTGATTCAGCTACTATTCAGCGCTTCTGTGCTACTTGGGCAGAGTTATCATATTACTTACGTTAGTTAAATATTGTACTGTTCAGCGCGATGATTAGACACAAACGCACTTTATAACACATAATTAATCGAATCTCGACATTGCTACCAAAGGTACCTACACGTACCTACAGTACTACGTAGGTGCGCCCGGTAGTGCTTTTGTTATTTATTACCATAGATATCCGAGGTTTTACAAATGTCCATAGGCGACGGTGACCATAACTTGCCGCTTGCATCCTACATTGTTTGTTGTTCACTCTTTATTTGTGGTAGGTACCTACCCCACACAAATTCCTATATCTACACTTGCTAAGTCTTGTAACAGTCACAGGAAGTTATTATAACATCATCAATATAGGTTCACTATGTGGGAAAAATACGCATTATTGAAGCTAACTCAAAAACCTCTCATCAGAACTTGACCAAATTTATATGGAACCACCCTATATGTATACCCTTTCAAACAAAATATTTTTTCAAATCGGTTTATAAATGACGGAGTTCTGAGGTAAAACATAAAAACATACATCCGATTTGAGAACCTCCTCCTTGTTTTTAAATCGGTTAAAAACACCTGCCGGTCGATTTCCTAGCAAAAACTAACTCACTTCACCTAAGTTTTCACGGTGAGATTTTTACAGAATCGATCGGCTGATGGGTGGTATCTTAGCGTTTTTACGTTAGGAAAATACCTAACGCATTTCTATAAGTTCAAGTTTTCATAGACCGCTTACGGCTGGATCTTGACCGTGACCGAGGTGATTCCTTTTCTAATCGGTCGTATCGGGATCTAACTCGGTCTACCCCCAGCATGTTTCCTCCTTAACCATTCTTTCTCATAAGTTCTATGTTATGGGTTTGGTTTCCGCACTTAGTCCTTCAATGGACCATTGTGCGTGGGCCATGGCGGCCGTCGGTGGTTATTCCAACCAGCCCACCTCCCTCCCTAAGCTGATTAAGTCTCCTGGGGGCCTAAAAAGGCCACTTTTGCAGATTCATAAAAGGAATTCATCAAATCATTATAAATCATAATAGACAGTTAACTGTTAAGTTAATCGTATCAAATCCCATTGGTGAAGGATTTTTCAGTTATTTTTTTTTGTCTGTGCTTAAATACCAATCCAAATCCAATCCCAATCTCTTGCAACGAAAAAAAGCAAAATACGTTTATGATTCTGCCAAAGTGGCCTTTTTAGGCCCCCTGGTCTGTTGAGAACATCTGTGTACGATCTGGGTGTCCCGAGGGTTTCTGACCTTTATTCTTTCGCCTTCTCTCTTGGCTAATCTAATCACCTCTTCCGTTAATATTCACCAATCCACGACTCACGACTTGCTATGTCATGTTGTAAATACCTACGTAAAACTTGCTCTTGCTATGTCATGTTGTAAATACCTACGTAAAACTTGCTCCAGTCATCATTACACAACTTTTTGTATTTAGCATTATTAGGTACTTATACATATTGTACATACCCATTCAACCTACCGGCCAAACCATATGTGGGTTCTAGACATGTTTGATCTCCGCCTGATAGATGGTGACATCCAAGTTTTACAAAAAACTGATTGTGACTTGAGAATCCTACTAATATCCTATCCTAAGTACTAATACTTAATAAGTATTATAAAAGCGAAAGTTTGTTGTAAGGGTGGATGTTTAAGGAAGGAACACTTAGTCAGTAAGAGTCTGACACTCCCTTCCGCTCCACCCAGAGCGGGAGGGGTCATTTGATGATTTCCCATCCACAAAAAAAAAGGGTAGATGTTTGCGGATTTTGATAAAAATTTACAGTATAATAGAGGCTACTTTTTATCCCGATATTCCCACGGGATGGACACTTATGCGGGTGAAACCGCAAGACGCTGCTAGTAGTAAAATAATCTCAATATTTATGCTACTCATGCGGGGAGTCAAGCTGCAGTGAAATAGTAGACTTACACATATCAGCGGTTGCACTAGGTTGACAAGTCAACTCGACCTTCCTAACGTGCATTTTGTATGTTCTAGGTCCTGGTAAAGCTCTTCTGGAGAACCCCAGCTTCTCCGATGTCATATTTGATTCGGTCGCAAACCTAAAAAATGCTACGACGTCGGTCAAAATTTTCTTCATTCAAATCATCACGATACTCTTCAATAATGAACTTCAGTTCACCAAAATGCAAATGCATGCCTTACATGGTCAAGCTTTCAAAAATTGCATTCTCAACACGTTGAGCACGAAAATAGAGAGCCGTGGACTTCACTTGGCTTGTATCAAGTTTGCATCGGTGCACATAACACACCTTTCCGGATTGAAACTACTTGTAGACCATAAAGTGTGGGAATACATACTTCATCCGGACACTCATCGGGAAGCCATCCCAATTGCTAAAGAAACCTACAAATTCATATCAAAGCTAATAAGAGAGTTAAACGAATATCAAATGGAAGCAGAACTGACGCAAGTGTTGGAGTACGTCGTGAAACCTATCACTACGAGCGAATATGTCACCGTAAAAGTTATAGATCATGAAATGGACAAAGCTTTTGCAGAAAAAATTAGTTCGCACATGTATGCGCTACTAAATATTTTAACCGAGATGGAAAATGTACCTGTTAACCATGTAGTGTTTATTTTACGTTCTTATTTTTTAATAGAGTGCCCATTAATGTTAATTGTGAAAGCAACACGGTACTCTTGTTTGTTAGGCCTTGTCAATGACATATGCCTTAGATTTTACTACTCTTCTCACAGGCACTTGTTATTCAGTGGTCGAATAGACGAGTTTTGTAATGACATGGCTGTCTTCTACCATAACAGTATATTGCGATGCATCAAGAAACGAGAGATCCAAGCTATTACAGATTTCTCTATAAAGTGTAACATATTCTGGTCAATCTTCGAGAAGACTAACAAAGATAAATTACCCTTACCGCTAACATTTGAGAGGAATGGACAGAAATTAGAGTTGTCCAATCAGTTCATAGTGTACTTAGTCGAGCCACTGGTGATTTATGCATTTGAGAACAAGCCTGGACGTACGCCGGAAGAGAAACACGAATTTCTGGATAAGTTTCTCACGAAGATCGGAAAAACTTTGACAGAGCACATCTTCACTGCTTGTTATACATACAGGATACTGATAAAAGCGAATGATTTAACAGCAGTTGCCATTGCAACGATTAGAGAGCTATTTAGATTGAATGAGCGTCTAACCGCGGCACAAGCAGGTCTGTACTTTCAGAGCCTCTTCCACATTTTGGATATTTACATATTGTCGGATGGCGCTGGGGGACTGATTCTAACCGAGAGCCCTATAAAGTGCCCGAACGACGTGAAACTGTTGTCATTGGTACTAGACGCGATTCGAATGTTACTGAAGGAACACAAAATATTCTGGTACGAGAACGTCGAGATCGCCAGCCTTCAAGAGGGACTGATGAATTTACTGAAACAGGATATCTTGAATACAAAGGTAAATAGTATAATTATAATTTATTTTATGAATATTATTCAACGGTCAGTCTCTAGTCAGCGACATAATACACTTTGGATTAATATAGGAATAATCTTGGTAAAGAATATGTAAAAGTGATTGCAGTATAAACCTATTTACTCATATTATAATGCATCAACATTGATTGGACGATTCCGTAGTGTGCATATGCCATGGACGTAATATATATTACTTCTATATATTACGTCCATGGCATATGCATACCCACGAGCGACACGCCACAAGAGCCAACTGCAAGCGTCTACGCGTGTCGGTGACAACCGACGTCGCGTCAGTGGCTGCCGCAGACAACGGGCCCCTCGTGTATTATTATACAATTTCTAATTAGTGGTACAAAATAGTACAAGTTAAAAGTATTTTATTACCATCTAAAGCTATAATGCCAGCTAGAATTTTAGCGAGGTCGTGCTGGGAAGGAATCTTTCCAGCACGACCAGTATATCTAGGATAATTGAGAGGTATAAAATTTCTAATTAGTGGTATAAAATAGTATAAATTAAAAGGATTTTATTACCATCAAAAGTTATAATGAATGCGTCCATGGTCGTGCTACGAAGTACAACACGAATACGGTGCTTAAAGACACATCGGCGACTCGTCAGCGGTATCAATTAAGTGTACTGTGTAATAATCTATACATATAATAAATCTGTAGACGAGGCGTTTCTGTACATTGAAAATAAAAATAAAAAAAATAGTTGGGCTGTTATAGGATAACCAACAGATGCCATTTCTTAAATTTTTGGAATTTTTGTCTGTTTGTCTGTTTGGATGTGACAGATTTTGAACACGCTCAACGTAAAAAGTACCAAACCAATATGGTTCATATTTATACTCAAATATAGTCTAGAACTCGGAGCAGTGATTAGTCTTTGTTTCATCGCAATCGCTTCAGTCTATCAAAAGATATAATCAATTTAAAGCATTCTATAACAATTTTTATTGCAATACTAGCTGCTGCCCGCGACGTCGTCTGCGTGAAGGCTCTACAGCACCAAAAATACCTAAGATGCCAGTGTCGCTATAGCATTATAAAGTAAACAACTTTTAAAATAGCATTAAAATATAAGTTTTTTTTTGCAAGCGAAGCAAGTGAAGAGAGTTATATGGGAATCCTGCTGAGTTCAGTCATAAGAGGTGACTGAAGGAAATAGAGGAAATAATGCAGGAATACATTCCAGGACACAAAAGAGTAAAAATACGTTCAAAGGTATCATATATACCTTACAACACTTCCCTATAAACTACGTTGGTAGTTATGCTGCCAGGAGCCAAAATGTGTGATGACGCGGGAGCAAGCGACGACGTACAGTTGCCCGTGTGAGAAGAAACTCGTCCTGACGTCGACACCCACTGCCCTCAGTGTCTGCCCCTGCGACTTATTGATGGTCATCGCAAAGCAAACGCTCACGGGGAGCTGTACGCACTTGAACTGGAACGGGAAGTTATGAGGTATGAGGGGAATGCGTGGTATAAATACTGCCTCGCCGACGCCATAACCCGTAAGAATTTCCGCCTCAATGGTGTGTCTGTGGAGCGAGATGACTTTAAGGCGGGTCCCGTTACACAACTTCGGAGGAGATAGGTTCCGAAGAAGCATAACCGGGACACCGCTTCAGCTTGAATGCGCTGGAAGTCCACTTGCTGACAGGGAGTTCAGAAATTCCACGGGATAATGTGTGGCGTCATCTTGCTTGACAACAGTGTTTATCGAGGTGTAGACCACTTCATTCCCCTCAATTTCCGAGAGAATGCATTCGTTAATTGCTGCAGCCTGATCATTTTTGGGCGTCAAAATGGCCCGCTCACACACCCAATCTGTAATCTGTAATTTATATGGTGTACATAATAAAGAGTATTCTATTCTATTCTATTCTATTCTGCTGGTGCGGTATACGACTGAATGTCCCCGTACACACAGCGAATGAGTTCTTCTAAGCTGGAAACCACTCTACCGAGAGACTCTGGAAGCACCACCTGTCTACCTCTCTCTTCTGGTAGAGTGCCTTCGCCAAGACTTAGAAGGACATCGGAGAATTCTTGAGCGCGTGCATTGCCGCCGAGCCGAGCTCTCATATTAATGGTCAAGCGCAGCGTACGAACTCGTGACCACAACGAAGATCGTTTCAACGAAGCATTCAACTCGTCAGCCCTCGATCCTCGGCCATCGTACACTCATCCCATACGATCAGAGAGTAATCCTTGAGCACGTGTCCCTTATCGCTGTTACGTGACACACCACAAACAGGTGTTTCGGCGCTCTCTAAATCGATGGGAATTTTAAACATGGCATGTGCTGTCTTGCAGTCCCGGAAGCAGTGTGGCAGCGATTCCCGACGACGCTACAGCAATAGCAATTTTGCCTTGCCTCCTGACCTCTGCAAGTATGCCAGTGGTAACAAATGTTTTTCCTGTACCACCAGGAGCATCCAAGAAAAACATTTTACCCTGGTTTTGCCAAACGCTTTCAAGGACGGTGTCATAAATTTGTTTTTGCTCTGTAGAGAACAAAGCGACATGGTCATTTCGTATGGTGGTCATTTCGCCGTCTCCGACTTCCGACTCGTAGAAAATCTTCAGACAGATGATGGCGATACTTCTCCCACAAAGCTACCGGGTTCGCGACTCCACAAAACACCAAGATGACGGCAAACAGATGACGCATGCGGCTGGGACTGTCACTGACGCTCGCCTCCGCGAGGGTGTCAGCCCAATTTTGGTCACCGTCGAGAAGGTGACGTGCTACGCAGGCTGCGCGGTAAGTGGGAAACTCCACGCCATCAAATGTCCTCAGAAAGGCGAAAGACTTTGCCTCGGACAGTGTGAAGTAACAAACGCAGAAAATCGCATTCGCCATTATTCGGATGCACGGTATAATTTAAGTTTATAATTAGGTATACGACATGAAAATATATTAATTACCAAGCAATAATCACACAGATAAATACCGAACAAAAGTATTAACAGTCAATGTTTATTTTGTACTAACAAAATGAAATTGATGAAGAAATGATCATCATCAATGAACATAACTTTTTTGTAATACTTAACACCGCATTTTTTTAAAATTGTCTTCCTCAACTCTGCTCAAGATTTTGAGGGTTTTGTTGGAACTTGAATTTGTCAAAACGAACTATACGATACAACTTTTATGAAGAAAATGCACATTACCATCTATGAATTTTAAGAATAACTAACTACTAACCTCACCAACATGATCAAATTTAAATTATTAATTTCCAAAAAGTGTTGACATGTAACTTGATTTGATTTTTATGAAATCTCATAGATGGCGCTGCTTCAAAATTGTCTTATACTACTAACATTCATTAAACTATGTTTCTCTGCCCAAGTTACTTTAATGGCGTAAAAGTTTTTATAGTGTAAAGCTAGATAATAGCATGACTTACTCAAAAACAACATTTAAATATGCGTCGTTAGATTACACGCTGTCACAGAATGCGTAAGAAAATTAAAGATTCACAGCTCCTCCTCGTAGGTGATAGCGTGATAATATGTAGCCTATATGTTGACCCGACCTCTTAGTAATATTCATGCAAAATTTGAAGTAAATCCATGCAGTACTTTTTGAGTTTAGCCCGGACATATATACCGACAAACAGACAAAAATTCTAAAAACTATATTTTTGGCTTCGATATCGATTGTAGATCACGCCCCAAGTATTTTTTTATATATTCTATGTACAGTTTTGCCTTTCCTACGATTTTATTATATACGATTTTATTCTAAATGTGTTTATATTATTTATATAAACATTATCTTTTTTTTTTTTTTAAATAACACAGACATAAGTATCAGAATTATTTCGTCATAAAGGCAAGCCTTTACGACGTGATTAAACACATAATAATGTTTTAAAGATAACAATATGATTTCGTTAGTACTATATCGCGCCAATAGATGTCGTTACATGTTTCCACTTATTGCAATAAAAATTGTTATAGAATGCTTTAAATTGATTATATCTTTTGATAGACTGAAGCGATTGCGATGAAACAAAGACTAATCACTGCTCCGAGTTCTAGACTATATTTGAGTATAAATATGAACCATATTGGTTTGGTACTTTTTACGTTGAGCGTGTTCAAAATCTGTCACATCCAAACAGACAAACAGACAAAAATTCCAAAAATTTAAGAAATGGCATCTGTTGGTTATCCTATAACAGCCCAACTATTTTTTTTATTTTTATTTTCAATGTACAGAAACGCCTCGTCTACAGATTTATTATATGTATAGAAGTGGAAACATGTAACGACATCTATTGGCGCGATATAGTACTAACGAAATCATATTGTTATCTTTAAAACATTATTATGTGTTTAATCACGTCGTAAAGGCTTGCCTTTATGACGAAATAATTCTGATACTTATGTCTGTGTTATTTAAAAAAAAAAAAAAAAATAATGTTTATATAAATAATATAAACACATTTAGAATAAAATCGTATATAATAAAATCGTAGGAAAGGCAAAACTGTACATAGAATATATAAAAAAATACTTGGGGCGTGATCTACAATCGATATCGAAGCCAAAAATATAGTTTTTAGAATTTTTGTCTGTTTGTCGGTATATATGTCCGGGCTAAACTCAAAAAGTACTGCATGGATTTACTTCAAATTTTGCATGAATATTACTAAGAGGTCGGGTCAACATATAGGCTACATATTATCACGCTATCACCTACGAGGAGGAGCTGTGAATCTTTAATTTTCTTACGCATTCTGTGACAGCGTGTAATCTAACGACGCATATTTAAATGTTGTTTTTGAGTAAGTCATGCTATTATCTAGCTTTACACTATAAAAACTTTTACGCCATTAAAGTAACTTGGGCAGAGAAACATAGTTTAATGAATGTTAGTAGTATAAGACAATTTTGAAGCAGCGCCATCTATGAGATTTCATAAAAATCAAATCAAGTTACATGTCAACACTTTTTGGAAATTAATAATTTAAATTTGATCATGTTGGTGAGGTTAGTAGTTAGTTATTCTTAAAATTCATAGATGGTAATGTGCATTTTCTTCATAAAAGTTGTATCGTATAGTTCGTTTTGACAAATTCAAGTTCCAACAAAACCCTCAAAATCTTGAGCAGAGTTGAGGAAGACAATTTTAAAAAAATGCGGTGTTAAGTATTACAAAAAAGTTATGTTCATTGATGATGATCATTTCTTCATCAATTTCATTTTGTTAGTACAAAATAAACATTGACTGTTAATACTTTTGTTCGGTATTTATCTGTGTGATTATTGCTTGGTAATTAATATATTTCATGTCGTATACCTAATTATAAACTTAAATTATACCGTGCATCCGAATAATGGCGAATGCGATTTTCTGCGTTTGTTACTTCACACTGTCCGAGGCAAAGTCTTTCGCCTTTCTGAGGACATTTGATGGCGTGGAGTTTCCCACTTACCGCGCAGCCTGCGTAGCACGTCACCTTCTCGACGGTGACCAAAATTGGGCTGACACCCTCGCGGAGGCGAGCGTCAGTGACAGTCCCAGCCGCATGCGTCATCTGTTTGCCGTCATCTTGGTGTTTTGTGGAGTCGCGAACCCGGTAGCTTTGTGGGAGAAGTATCGCCATCATCTGTCTGAAGATTTTCTACGAGTCGGAAGTCGGAGACGGCGAAATGACCACCATACGAAATGACCATGTCGCTTTGTTCTCTACAGAGCAAAAACAAATTTATGACACCGTCCTTGAAAGCGTTTGGCAAAACCAGGGTAAAATGTTTTTCTTGGATGCTCCTGGTGGTACAGGAAAAACATTTGTTACCACTGGCATACTTGCAGAGGTCAGGAGGCAAGGCAAAATTGCTATTGCTGTAGCGTCGTCGGGAATCGCTGCCACACTGCTTCCGGGACTGCAAGACAGCACATGCCATGTTTAAAATTCCCATCGATTTAGAGAGCGCCGAAACACCTGTTTGTGGTGTGTCACGTAACAGCGATAAGGGACACGTGCTCAAGGATTACTCTCTGATCGTATGGGATGAGTGTACGATGGCCGAGGATCGAGGGCTGACGAGTTGAATGCTTCGTTGAAACGATCTTCGTTGTGGTCACGAGTTCGTACGCTGCGCTTGACCATTAATATGAGAGCTCGGCTCGGCGGCAATGCACGCGCTCAAGAATTCTCCGATGTCCTTCTAAGTCTTGGCGAAGGCACTCTACCAGAAGAGAGAGGTAGACAGGTGGTGCTTCCAGAGTCTCTCGGTAGAGTGGTTTCCAGCTTAGAAGAACTCATTCGCTGTGTGTACGGGGACATTCAGTCGTATACCGCACCAGCAGAATAGAATAGAATAGAATAGAATAGAATAGAATAGAATACTCTTTATTATGTACACCATATAAATTACAGATTACAGATTGGGTGTGTGAGCGGGCCATTTTGACGCCCAAAAATGATCAGGCTGCAGCAATTAACGAATGCATTCTCTCGGAAATTGAGGGGAATGAAGTGGTCTACACCTCGATAAACACTGTTGTCAAGCAAGATGACGCCACACATTATCCCGTGGAATTTCTGAACTCCCTGTCAGCAAGTGGACTTCCAGCGCATTCAAGCTGAAGCGGTGTCCCGGTTATGCTTCTTCGGAACCTATCTCCTCCGAAGTTGTGTAACGGGACCCGCCTTAAAGTCATCTCGCTCCACAGACACACCATTGCGGCGGAAATTCTTACGGGTTATGGCGTCGGCGAGGCAGTATTTATACCACGCATTCCCCTCATACCTCATAACTTCCCGTTCCAGTTCAAGTGCGTACAGCTCCCCGTGAGCGTTTGCTTTGCGATGACCATCAATAAGTCGCAGGGGCAGACACTGAGGGCAGTGGGTGTCGACGTCAGGACGAGTTTCTTCTCACACGGGCAACTGTACGTCGTCGCTTGCTCCCGCGTCATCACACATTTTGGCTCCTGGCAGCATAACTACCAACGTAGTTTATAGGGAAGTGTTGTAAGGTATATATGATACCTTTGAACGTATTTTTACTCTTTTGTGTCCTGGAATGTATTCCTGCATTATTTCCTCTATTTCCTTCAGTCACCTCTTATGACTGAACTCAGCAGGATTCCCATATAACTCTCTTCACTTGCTTCGCTTGCAAAAAAAAACTTATATTTTAATGCTATTTTAAAAGTTGTTTACTTTATAATGCTATAGCGACACTGGCATCTTAGGTATTTTTGGTGCTGTAGAGCCTTCACGCAGACGACGTCGCGGGCAGCAGCTAGTAACTAATAAATGTACGAAATCGAAAAAAATATGTTAATCACCCTAAATGATCCAATCCAACTAACAACTACAGGCCTACCGTTTAACTAAGACGGTGCCTGAGGTAGGTGCGCGTTGCGGAAGGGGTGTTGACGCCCGTCAGCGGGCAAATGACTGAGCTCTCGCGACATGTCACCACACCCATCACGCACTGTGCAGCTATATTGACAATAACAACAATGATCAGAAAACTGATAAATATACACAAATTGTGTCTTCAATTCCAGCAAGTAGTACAAGTGCTAGATCTGATAGACCTGTGCATGAAGAAATTCCTGTCTCCGAACATGACGCTGCTGGTGGAGAGTCGGCAGGAGAGCACCCTGACAGTCATAGGGGCTGTGATGAAGATGTACATGCACCATGAGGACTGGGAAGTAAGGGACTCCGCGCTGAACCTGCTGCTGAGTTGTACGGATATATCTTTTATTAGTGAGTACTAACTAAATAATTACATATTCTATCCACGACTTCTCAAACTAACGAGACAAATCCGTCATCATGTTTCTGAGAGACCGAGCAAGGCAAATTGCAAACATACACGGTGGCAGGGATATCGACGCGCAACCTGCTACCATGTATTCAGTATTCAGTACATGATTCTGAACCCCAGGAAAAGACATGCTTACTGCTGTTTGGCTGATTGAAAAAACGAACTGCAAAACATATCACTTCACATTATTACATATAGTAGTAGAGTTGGAGTTCGACATGTTGATAAGTCTTTCAAAAACCGGGTGAACGAAACACAGAAGTCAACAAAAACGCAGAAAACGCTAAGTGAATGGACACGGAGAATCCCAAGTTGGCCTCTCTCAGTCGGGCGGGACTCGGGACTATTTCAGATTACGGCTCAAAACTCTAGAACCGAATTGGGTCACCTGTAACTGACATCATTGTTGTAGCCGGACCGAGGTAAAAATGCACGGTCATGATTATTATGTGGCGCACAAATATTAGTAAATACATGGATGACACGGCTACGATAATATGTGGATATCGGTGAAAATTCAAGTTTCATTTACAAACGAAACCACGTAAAAAATACCATGGTTTGAATGTTACATCTATTTAATGTCCCGACTCATGTTATCCCGCAACCACGGGAGCGGGACCACCTTTTGGAATAAAAAAGGAGTTAATATGGATATGGCCATCTTTTTGATCAAGCTGAAACTAGAAATCTTGGTAAAGGAAGCTATTAGAATATTTGTGGGGTTACTAAACGCAAAAGGCGGAGGATGTGGCGTATAAGCCAACAGTTTTTGACCAAGCACTTAATTATGAGTTGGTATATCTTTACCAACTATTTGACAAGTAAAACCAACCTAGACAAACCACTCAATAAAAACGCCTACTTACAAAAACAGGAGCGCTAGCAGTTTCGGCTGCTTACGCGCATAATATTACAAAGGTTATGTCTAGTGCTGTGGTGGCCCAGCGGTAATGACCCCGACTTACGAGTTGGGTCAGTCGTGACCGTGAGTTTCAAACCCGACGCTTTACTTTGTGTAAATTATTTCATCACCACTGCTCTTAAAACGGAAAACATCCCGAGGAAACCGGCATATCCTCGAACTAAATATTCGAAGACATGTGACATCTATCCACCCGCATTGGGCCCGCGTGGTAGATTATGAGACCACTCCCTCTCGAAGACAGGCCTGTCTCCCAGCACTGGGAACATTATAGGCTGATTATGTACGTCAAGTAACCGTAAATTTGTTAATTTTCATAGCCAAAAACGTTAAAAGATGTTCTCCCAAATGAGGCTCTGAGCACACGATACATGGATACAGCATGTTATGCAATCCTGAATAAAATCCATAATTGTTTTTCCAGAATACATACCTCTACAAAAGGTGATCAGCGAGAACAACCTGATGATCTTTGCTGCGAAGGCGGCGCTGACTGATCCGGAGTACTACGCGCAGAGCACCGCTCTCAGGTGCCTGGCAGCCGCGACGAAGATCGAGAGCATATGGAAGGAGGTGCTTGTCCATAACCCACATATTTATGTAAGTTTTTGTCAAAAATACTTATCATCTCCCATGTATAAACTCCTTCGATGTTCTCTGTTTCGAGCAAGTACATACTTAGTTCGTTGTATGTAGGTACCTTGAAGGCTGCATCTCAGCTGTAGGTATCCCGATCCATCATTAAAGGACAGAAAGTGATTAAAGATAGATATGAGAACCTGGAGTTTCAAAATGTGTACGAAATTATTTAACTTCAATTACCTAAATGACGAGAAAACACTTCTTATTGTAACTAATTTAAGAAACTGTTTTACATTTCAGCTGCAACTCGTCTTATTACTAAGAAACAATCCGGAAGGAATGGTGCGGAAAGAAGCAGCGAAAGTCCTGACCAAGGTCTACACGAACCAAAAGGTGACACCAAACTTCCAAGCGACTTTATACGAAGTAATGATGGCCGCTGCGTTGGACGACCTGCATTGGGAGGTACAGTTGGCGGCATTACATTTCTGGAAACACGAGATATGTAGTCAACTGAGCTACAGGGGAATGATCGATGGAAAGTTCCCATCCGTCACGTTCTCAAAGGAAAAGAGGAAGATAATATCGTTAAATAACAAAGAAATTCTACGACAACTCACCTCAATAATGCAAGATCTATCTTCTATAGGTTGCTTAACGGTAATTTACGAATGTATGAATGAGGTATACAATATAGAAATTATGGAACTAGCCTACTCCATGGCTACAGAACTAATAGGAATACTAGATCAATATAAATTTGGAATAATTATAGATAACGCTATAACTTATCAAATGGAAGCAAAGGTTGAAGAGAATGACGAAGAAATGGCAATAGATTTGACTTTCACAAGTAATACAGATACCAGGGATAAGGTTATAGATAGTATATTAAATATGGATCAAAGTCAGCTCATCATAGATCTACATGACAATTATGTTCAAACGAAATCCGCTGAAATGGAAGAAGATTACAGATTGAACATTCCACGAAAAGAAATGATACATCCAAATAAGTTTCTAGAAACATTTAAAGGAACGGATTTCCGCTCAATCATAAAAGACAAAAAGAAATGGAATTCTGAAGTTTATTATAGTTTAGACATGTTGCTAGATGAAATTTTAGATGTTGAAGTTTTAGGTTTAAGCACGGAGAGTACGGAGTTAATTTAAGTTTCAAATGATCTTAGTATCTTGTTATGTTATTTAAGTCGTTAATTATTAATTTAAAAAAACAATGATTATAAAGAAAATATAATCTCAAGCTTACTAACAGTATTTATATTATTTATAAGTAACAGAGTTTACACTTTACCACTAATAACAATCTAAAGAATTGGCTTCTTGATTCACTTCATATATGCCGAGAACATCATCCAGAAGGGACGAAAAGCTTCTAATGCCATCGTTCCATTTTCTTTTATCTTCAATAATCTGCTTGAAGTCTGTATTTTTGATGTAATTAGTAAATAAGTAAGGCGATGCGAATCTCAATAGTTTTATCTTTGGTTTTAAAGGTGTCAAGGTATCCTGTGTCTTGGTACTTTGTAATGTCATGTGTCTTTCGTATATGCTTGCCAGTAAGTTTACATCGTCTGCGTTTAGTATGTCTTCGATAACGTTCTCAGAGTTCTGCACGTCCATCATCTCCACATTATCATCAGTTTCTACTTGTTCCTCCTTAATATGACCTAGGAGTTCTTCTACGCCAGTTATTTCTCCCTCTTTTGGTGTCAATAATTCTGGCACGTTATATCTTATGAGAATATCGTACAATTCCTGTGCTATGTTTAGGGTAGCATCCATTATGCATACTTCAGTTTCGTCGTGAAGTAATGTAACGAAGACGGTGAGACATCCAATGGCTGATAGTTCGTCTAGGATTTTGATCAATCTCTTCTGTATTTCTGCTTCGTTTAACGTGACTATCTTTCGAGTTTCCCTAGAAAATGTAACTGGGGGGAAGTTGCCGTCAAGCATACCTTGTCCGTTGAGCAGGGAGTAGTAGACACGCTTCCAGAAATTGAGGGCACTGATCTGCACCTCCCAGTGGAAGTCGGCGAGGGCAGTAGAAGCCATATGCTCGTACAGGGTCTGTGTGAAGGCCGGACACAGCTTCATGTTCTGGTACAAGTTGCAGAGGACGTTACACGCTTCTTTTCTTACAATGCCTTCTTCGTTGTTGCGTAAAATGTAGAGTAATCGACACTGGGAAATGAAAAATGACAGATGTAATTACAAAATACTAAGTACGCTTTTTCATGAAGGTTATCACGCTTGTTTTCGCCGTTAGAGGCGCTAGTAGAGAGTAAGGACTCTAGATATGTCAATGTCACTAAACGTTCACTGTTTGCGGAATTTTTATCGTGGATTTTTACAAATTTTCCATAATTGTTGTGAAGATTATGTAAGAGTGTAAGAGTAGTAACTTAGAATCTAATTTGTTAGCACTAAGAGGAAGTATAATATTTATCTGCCTCATGCTTGCCAATTTTAGGAACATTCTATTGTAAATATTAATTTGAAGTTTTAAAGTGTGACAAATTAAATATTATAATATGATGTTATGGGTACTTAATCGTATCTAAACCATATCAAATGAAAGTACTGACAGGACCTTACTCGCCAATGGCGCCAACTGGTGAGCACAAAAACGATAGCCCCATTTATCAATAATCAGTTCTGTGTACCTGTATATCAGGATACTCTGCGATCAGCTGCTCCCACACCACGTTCATCCGGCTGGCCGCACCGATGCACTTGAGTGCCGACACCTGCACGTAAGACTCATGGTCGTTGAAGGCGATCGTTGCTGCGACGTTAATGAGGTTGTTCTCTAAAATCTGCTTCTGGAATGGTGGGAACTCTGAAAAACAATAAAATTGGGTCTGTCAGTACTTAAAAAGTGATAAGTTTCAGAGAATTCCATAAACGGCCCCTCGTTTGGGGTAAGTGCATTATTTAGAAATGGCAAACTAGGTTAATATATGGTATATTGTTGAAGTCAAATATACGGAAACACATCTCTCAGAATAATGAAAAACTATCGATTAATTTTACAATAATACAATTCAGAATTGACAAAACTACAAAAAAAAAATACCACATACTTATATACGCGATATCAGTGCAAATGTGCAATAACTCCAAGGCAGTGTCTCTTATCTCCCAATGTCGGTCCTGCATCTTCCTGTATATGAGCTTGCCTAAGTCGTGGATCGAGCCGCCAGGCTGACCATCTACAAGTAAACTCAGATTTGGCTGCAGGAACTTCTTCACTGTCAACCCTATGACTTTTAAGGACACTATCACAAACTGAAAAGAAAAGGGCACTTTTACTTACAATTCTAGTATATGGAAAAGAGCGAAATTAGAGTGAGGAGAACTTAAATGTTCAAGGGGGTTCAAAAAGGCAATAAATAAAAGTTATTCTCAACTCACCTTGCAACTCAAATTTGCTCTATCCAGATTGTTAATAACAATGTTGTACAAACACATGATTTCCACACTCTCGTGCCAATTAATATTCCGATGTGTGACCAAGGACAGCACGTTGTCCATCACATACGTCATCACAAGGTTCTTCTCTTCACCATCTTCGAAATGTTCCAATTTCGGGTCTCCGTTCATATCTATTGGATTGTACTCTTGCAGTACGTAAAACAAGGCTTGAAAAACTAGATTTGCTTGCTCATCATTCAAATGATCCTTCAAATGGATGAGTTTCTTCACACATTGAAGAATTACTGCCAATGTGTCCAATTCTCCAGTCAAATCTCTCAGAGCATAAGCGGCCTTCGCTGTATACTCGCAAGAGAGGTTCAAAAGCCTCTCTATATAATCATGGATCCTTGCATCAGTCAGAGCTGATTTAGGTTTCCCATAAGTAACAAAAACCATAACAGGCACTAAAAAAACAAACAACATTTGGTTTTTCATTTTAATTCGCTTCTGGTCATCCTCTTTGTACATTCCAGGTTCCTTATCTTTGCACAACGTATTCCAGATGATATTACAAGCAGAACAAAAGTCTAGAACCAATGTGGCACAGCGACGCTGTACAAACGATTGAATGATATTAAAACTGAAAGCTGCTACTTCAAGGAAATCTTCGGCAGCGTAAAGTGTTCCGGGCAACATCGGTTTTCCCAGAAAAACTTTCGCGAGTGTCAACCAATACATTAATTTCAAAAATGCCAAAGTCAAGTCGTCTGTTCGTATCCGATCGAACGCTACGTATATATAGGAGATTAGTGAGAATTCCTTGATTAGTATACTTATAAGCAAAGTTGTATTCTGAATGCGGCAATCCTTGCTTACAGTAGCAAGCAGTATCTGTACCGTAGGTTCTACTGCCTGACATATTTCTTCTTCTTCTTCACTCGTTAGTGTTTGTATATTAATGAAATCGTATTTACTGATCGGTTGTATTAAGTGATTGACTATTATTCTGATATTAGCAGCATCGCCCAAATCGTTGAGTTTCCAAAGAAAATCTGACATGAACTTGTATATTTGGCGTACAACAAAAACAGTTGATTTCTCATTGCAGAGACTAAGTATTTCTTTCCATATGCCTGTTTCTAGAATCCAGGCTATGCCTGAGTTGTGGTTAACGATCTTTAATGCTACTTCCATATAGGCTACTCTTATGCTGGGGTTGATGTTTGGTGCACAGATCGCTTTAAAGCCTGCGCGCATTCTGTCTCCCTGCTTATCGAACATTTTAGCGAAATGTAACTCTTTCTGCGACGCGATAGCGAGGACCCTCGTGAGAAATACTTTGACTGTATTGTGTGCATTGTCGGCATTGTCTAATGCTTCGATTATCATATCAGATAGTAAGGGCGCACTTTTAAGGAACGCTACCTCTGAAAAGAAAGAGAAAGATATTCATGAGAAACAAATAATTTATAACGTAACATCCGGCGATGATACCTGTTTAACGAAAGTATGTGGGGCATAATTCAGAAGAACCTAAACATAGATTGACAGTATTTTAGTACTTAATCATACAGATGATTTTTCTTTTACCTAAATATAGTAATGTTGATTTTGTTGTCTTCACACAGAAACGAATAGTCACTACTTAAAAAAAACTAGTATTTATAACTTTACATTTATACAGGTGTCCCAGAAGTCGACGTAGCCTAGTCATAAGATAAGATAATTTTTATTTGTTTTGTCATAATAATCATCCACTCGTCTAGCAGTTGACTCTGATGTTATGTCCACTATGAATCATTGTCTCATTATATCATCTGAGGTGGTACGACTTATTATGAAAATGTGGTGTTAAGTTTTTTGTCAAGTCATGATCATGGTCATCATTAGGGCTGTTCATTTATTACGTAAGACGGTTACGTAAGATCACAAAGTAAGCAAAAATTGTAAGTTTTTAATTTTTTGCTACTTTTTCTTTGCAATGTTGGTAGATATTGATCTTAAGTAAGATTAAAAAGGGGGGAGGGGTTCATTCAAGTCTTATTTTTTCTTATGTAGAGGGGAAGACAATTTTGACCACTTTCTAACCCCTCCTGGGTAAAGAAAGTGGTCAAAATTGTCTTACGTAATAAACGAAACAGCCCCCCATACGAGAATTTTGGTAGGTATTGATAATTCTGACAAAAGAAGGTATATGCAATAATGAGCTAGCAAATTTTATGTTACAAAGGACGGATTTTGTAAGGTGAGTTGTAATACATGGTTTTTAAAGCCTTCTGCACCACCACCATCTACAGCCCGACTTCACCACTGCTGGAGTATGCCTCACTCTTCTTGTGCCTAGCATCCTAGACTTCTGCATAGTTTGGTCGATTCGTAGGCAGACCATGTAATCCTCAAGAATGACTATTTCATGAAATCTTGATATTTGGGGATTACATGGTCTTAGAGAGTTGTGTTGATGACTTTAATGATTATAATTCTGTAAATACATATTTGTTACGACCACGAATCATATTTTAATCAACATACAACTTAATACTGACGAGCAAATTGCAAAAAACGTATTTTGCGGGCCACCTTAGAGCTTCCCCCTTAAGTAATGCTTGAATCTTGAGTAAGGTTCTGTAATACGGCCCTTAGAGCTGCAAACGGAGTATACTGTTGAATGAGAATGTAGTATACTGATAGTGTTATTGATATCTGTTTTTGAAATAAACATGAAAATAATTTTGTTAAGTAAGTATATACATAAGCCTTAACATATATTTCTATAAATCAGGAATCAACCCAGCAATCGCTAGCAAACTATGCTATCGCTCTGATCAATGAGCTACATTGAAAAACAGAGCTAAAGGAAGATAAACAATGACATCACACATCCATACTAATATTATAAATGCGAAAGTGTGCCTGTCTGTCTGTATGTTACCTCTTCACCCTTAAACTGCTGAACCGATTTAGATGAAATTTGGTATCGAGATAGTTTGAGTCCCGGGAAAGGACAGGATAGTTTTTATCCCAATATTCCCACCGGGATCGAATTTTACACGGGTGAAGCCGCAGGGTGCTGCTAGTAATAGATATTTTATTACATTTCAAGGACATTTAAGATGTATGAAATGAAAACTATAATTCGCACACCTAGATCTAAAGAGAGCTAACTCTAAAATCTCAATTTTTGAGGTACACATCATACCATCGAATTCCCTAACTCACTACCTAGCGACCAACAAAACAGATTCAAAAACAGTTCCATTACTCAACTTAAAAAGTATTGATCAATACAGCAAACTCCTGCAGTGCATATGGACATAGTAATTAGTTTTTCAACTTTCCTGAAAAATGTGTTTTTTTGAGTTAATCGCAGTTTAGATCTAGGTGTGTGATATCTAAGCTGCAAAGAAGTTTCAATTAGTGGTGACTTAGCAGTAAGTATTATAGAAAAAAAAATGGTAATGAGTTTTTTTTTACTTCTGCATTATGTATGTGTAGGGGAAGGGAAACATTTAGAATGATCCGCTAATGTAAAAAAAGAAAATGAGAATGAACCATGCAAATGCATGGCATGTTCTGAAAATTAACGTATTATGTTTTTATTTTTTAAATCCAATCAACCGTCTTGGATATTTATGTATGGGTAAATAAGTAGATTTTATTTATTAACTATTATTTGTTAAATTAAGTAAGTACCTAACAAATGTTCACTGATTTTTAAAGGTGAGTTCTCAGTACTCAACTGGGTCAGTGGGTCGTCTTAGTAAGGGCAAATTATTTATCAAGTCAAAACATGTATGTCCTTGAGGAAAATTTGTAAAATAATTCTCAAACAGCATTTAAACTTGTTGCATTATATATTTATAGCACTATCAGCATGTTTGTTTTAACAATTAGTACCCAACCAAATACAAATACGACGTCTCTTGCACAATAGTTACTTAGTTTGGAGTTTATCTACATTTTCCGCCTTGTTCAGTCTAGAATCTTATCTTACTGCAATGTAAAACTGCAAACAGTAATAGATACCAAGATGTTAGAATGATAATACTTACCAGGATCAGCGCAGTTTGATAGTTTCGTGATAAGCCCATCGGCGTAGTAGCTATCGAGTACATAGTTCGGCTCAGTAAGTTTTTCAAATAACAACTTTATCTTATTTTGTATCTTAACACATTCCATCTTAGTGCTTGTTTCACTGCAGTTAACATGAAGTAAAACACTTTACTGTGAAGGCAGTTAGAGCCAGCCGGTAGTAGAATATTCTTCAAATTAGCAACTTTAATAATCTGACTCATACAAAATACATGATCTTCAAAAGATGGTCACGTCCCATCCGTCTCCTCAGTCCTCACCAAACCTATAAACCAAATGACATTGACAGCTTATTTGACACTTGTGCCAAACGTGATGACAGATGATCATCGACCATCGTCCTTCGTTTTTTTATCTTCAGCCTAGAGGAATCAGTGTATAATCGACTAAATCAAATGATGTAAAACTTTTTATTGTATGAACTGCACGTTTGTCGTTTTTCTTGAATGCAAAACAATGTGGCTCTACTTACAGAAAACACTGATTTCATTTCATTTCAATAACGATAGCATTTGAGAATCCACACAGCGGACTGCGCTGTGTTAGCTGTGTAACATCACACCTTTATTTTATTTCCCATAAGTTTAGAAGAGGTGTAGAATAGAATAGAATACTCAAAAAAAAATAAACAGACCTATAGTACGGACGCCAGCAGGTCAACCTACCCGAAACTGTCAGATTTTCCCAATCAACCTTAAACCTTATGTTTTAGCAATAAAGTCGAAAATCTATTAAAGAAATCTGACAGATTGTAGTAACTTGATGTGCTGGCGTCTGTACCTATAATACACACACATTTCGCCATGTATGTTTAAATCCCATGTAGTAGGGGGGGGGTGGGGAACCTTTTGTCATCAACCAAGAAATTCGGGATTCGAACGCTGGAGGATCGTAGTAGCGCTTATGATCGCTAGATCAATACTCTGTATATATAGCGGTAAACATAACTTTATGCTTATCGCTATTGTTTAGGTTTCTCTACTATTAAAAAACTATCGATCCAATAACAGCCGTGAGAATTATTTCATGAAAAGGACTTTAATATGTTCCTGTAACAACTCTCAACGGCATGTCAAGCATTCTGCTGAGGATTTATCTGTTTAGTTATGTGCTCTAAAAACTACTTTTTTAATGTTTCTTTTCAGATAGAGCTCGATGTGACGGCTCTATTATTATGACATGCACGGATAGCGTGTTTCGTAGACAGAGTAAAAACTCTGTCTACGGCGTGTTTTTAGTTTGTTTTTTGCTAGTCCAAAGACTACAATATAATGCTGTGTACTCTATGGTCGTTGAGCGATGATTGTTCTAGAATTGTGTTAGCGCTTCTGTCAAATTTTTATCTGCAATCTGCAAGACGACTTGCTGTCTGCTGTTGAAATTGAACTCGAAAATTGTGTAAAGACTGTGTATGTGAAACGAGTGCTATTACTCAATTCAATACGAAGTGACAATAGTTGTGTTTTTTTTATTAGTGCGTGAGATGCCTTTGAGAGGAAGAAGTTTCGTAAGTGATATCTTATTTCCTTCCGATTTTTGTGCGCAGCATTGCTATCTCATGCATGAATTACACTGCTCCCGTGCGATGTCCGGATTCCTAGAGACGCCCTTGAGTGTAGGCTACTCTCATCTGCATTATTGACATACTAACCTATTATTACGGTATATATTCATGTGTAAAGTAGCTGTGACGATTGCATCGATGAGTTTCAGTTTTGCTTGCTTATAGTTGCAGCACATTTTTGGCACACACCCAACTGTAGTATCCTTGACTGTGTATTAACTAATATATTAATTAACATTAAGTAATTTGGGACCAAACTGAAGGTATTGCTAGAGGTTTGATATGGTGGTCTTCCACAGGATGGTTGATGCGTGCCTGCTAACACAAGTGTTCCCGAGTGCCTCCTAACAGCCTGCTTGTAAGGTTAGTCACACATTTTGTTGTTTCTCTGCTGTAGATACTTATACCAAAATTTGAACAAGAATTGGGCATTCATTTGATTTGTTTGTAAAATTTATGTGGTGTCCTAACCATAAATTGTGCTTAATAATGCATTTGGATTTTGTGCCAAAATTGTGAAGTGTGAGTAAGTCCTTTTTATTTACATTGTGAAGCCAAATTTTTGGACCATGAAATGTCAAATATTGATGTGTCTACCTACACATATGAACTGTTTTTGCTGCTCTATGTATTTGCTACTGGTGTAATGTTGGATGATTATGACGGAAGTTATATTGTGTTATATACTATATTTAGGTGTATCTGCCGTTAAAATTTTATGTTCTATATTTATTACTGTATACAAAGTCTAAAAGAAAAGTCTCATAATTTATTGAAACTAAAAACTGTCCAGGAAAATTAATAACTACACAATTTTATGTCAGGACTTAAAACTGGTTTCAAAGTAATTTTAAAAGTAGGTACAGTCAACAAAAGAGATAAGTATGCAGTATACAGGTTACTTATCTCTTTTGTTGACTGTACATACAACAAAACAGCAAAAAAAATCACACATATGAAATAGTCACCACACTCTTGAAGATTGCAAATAAGGATGTAAGTGCATATGTAACTAGAAAGTCTTCTAAAGTTTCCGTAAAAGTGAAAGTTCTGTTACATATTACACAATAACACTGTAAAAATTATTAGCTAAATTCTTTTGGTGTCTGCCAAATCATTAACCTCCAAAACATTCCATTCTTTTGTTTATTGAGAACTTGAATGTTAGACAAGAAAGTCTCGTTATTTCCTAATATTATTTTATCTGAATGCAGAGAATTTGATTTTTGAAGTGAAAACTTCTTTAGGCGCATTGGGCATTTTTTCAGAAGGGAAACTACCATTGAACTTGCGCCACTGTTACCATAAGCTACACCGCGCGTGTTTTTTTATAAGACGATTTAAAAAATACCAGCTTGGGATGTGTTTGGCTGTCCTCGGGATGTGCTCAGTTTTAATGTACATCCGATATGTCAGTGAGTGATGGCAAAGTATTGTGTTTTGTTTTCACTTCTGTCGGCACTCCCGGAGTGCCACTGTTTTTTTTTTGTTAGTAACTTTTGTCTCAGCAACTAATTTGTTTCTCACATCAAGTCTGCGAGTTCTATGAAAGTGCTCTCTTTGTCGCGTCACTACATGCGCGCCCTTTCATACAAACCCATAGACTTGATGTGAGAGACAAATTAGTTGCTGAGATAAAAGTTGCTCTAAACCTATTAAGATACATACTTCCCATATTTAAAGTCATAATAGTACTAAGGACAAATTGCCATCTTTAAAAAGTAATATAAAAAAAAAATAATGACACTACACCCGTAATAGGTACTACGGGCTGGTATCCGCTACTCCACGTCAATGCGCGTATTTTGCGTACAGTTGCGTGCACTACACCCGTAGCTCGTATCAATAAGCTAGGCCATCACATTTACACGTATTAGTCCATAATTATCTTGAAAATTTCTGAATCGATTATGATGAATTTTGCAGTTCCTTAAGTTAAAGTAAATGTACTTAAGCCAATAAAAAAAACCGGCCAAGAGCGAGTCGGACTCGCGCACCGAGGGTTCCGTACCATCATGTTTTTAAATTTTCACCGGTGAGCTACTTACTAGATCTCGTTCAAACCAATTTTCGGTGGAAGTTTACATGATAATGTACATCATATTTTTTTTTTTAGTTTTATAATTCTCTTATTTTAGAAGTTACAGGGGGGGACGGACACATTTTACCACTTTGGAAGTGTCTCTCGCGCAAACTATTCAGTTTAGAAAAAAATTATATTAGAAACCTCAATATAATTTTTGAAGACCTATCCATAGATAACCCCACACGTGGGTTTGATGAAAAAATTTTTTTTGAGTTTCAGTTGTAAGTATGGGGAACCCCCATAATTTATTGTTTTTTTCTATTTTTTTGTGAAAATCTTAATGCGGTTCACAGAATACATCTACTTACCAAGTTTCAACAGTGTAGTTCTTATAGTTTCGGAAAAAAGTGACTGTGACATACGGACGGACAGACAGACAGACATGACGAATCCATAAGGGTTCCGTTTTTGCCATTTGGCTACGGAACCCTAAAAAAGGTCACGATTCGATTAATAGTTGCGGAGAAATGCGTGGACGTCTATAAATTTTGTAATTATTTGTTTGGAAGCCCTCATAGATTGTCATATGTGAATATAATGCAGTTCCAATAATATTACATACTACGTGTCGAATTGATAAATAACCTCCTTTTTTTGAAGTCGCTAAAAAGAAAAGCAAAACAAGATACATGTTAGAGACTGTTTGCCACTGACCAATAGTAAAATGGTAAATAGCTATGTTTACTACTGATTACTCTATGGTCATGTTTGATTTACAGCTAACCAAGAATAGATAAAGGACACCACCATTCCCATTTCTATGGCTTAACATAGTTTCTATAAAAGAAACAAGTTAAAAAAACTAAATGATGTAATACGAACACAGTACATGTAATGTTTACTTTAAAACTATGGCCACACCTATCTGGCTTTGTCGTAGTTTCGTGATCGCGGCAAAAAGAGACTAACAGCAGTGGCACAATTATTCGCCTGTACTTGATAATGTGATAACCATACAAAAACTGGGTCTTCAAAAGGTTTTTCTGAAGTCAAATTACCAGTTTTATTAATAGACGAACTTATTACAAACATTTATTACAGTTTTTACTTGAAACTAAACATTACGAAATAAAACCGACTTCTTGACAATTCAAAAGTGCCTGTAAATGGTTTAATTGAAATAAATGCTTTGAGTTTGAGTTTGAAAAAAGTAATTTAAAAAAATTAAACCGACTTCAAAAAGAAATGAAGTAACTCAAAATTCTGAAATAACTTTAATTTCGGAAGTCAGTGCCAAAAATTAAAACTAAAATACAGATCCCAAGACACCGACTTCCGAAATTAAAGTTATTTCATAATTTCTTTTTGAAGTCGGTTTAATTTTTTTAATTTATTTTTCTTAACCTCTTTAGGGGATGAATTATTACAAATCCTTCCTTAGTGCTCACTTTTGCTGTATATGGAAGACTTGTGCAAAGTTTTATGCTTCTAGACCCAGCTGTTTAGGCTGTATGTTCTCTCAGATAATTTAAGATTTTTAATAAGTAGAAGACTCATCTTGGTCACAGTATAAATATGAACAGTATGGAAACTAGGCCTATTTGTTAAAATAATTACCTACGCTCCATTGAAGCGTTAGGGTTGTCACTCTTAATGTCTGTAAAGTTGATGTGTTTTATTGTAACGAAGTTATTAACACAGTTTGCGGTTAGGAGTTGGCTGGTTATCTTTCCTTCCTTCTGGTCAAAATGTGAAACCAAGATGGCGGCTGCGAAAAAAATCAAATTTTTCATCGTGAAAATCATTTTCATAGTTATCGAGGGTGCTAAAGCCGATAATGAAGTCAATGCCTAGTTAACCCTGCACCTTACCGTTTCAACTCGAGAATGGGTGTAATTAAAGAAAACTATTTAAAAAAAATATATTTCTTCTTCGTAATTATAAATTTTTTACTGAAAAACGACACCCATGAGAAAAAAATTGAGAAATTTTGCACCAAATCTCTTAATCTTCAAAATCAATCAATCAATCTTTTGAATCTTGGATTCACATTTTGACCCCACTATAGGCTTTAGCACCCTCGAAAACTTTGAAAACGATGACACCCATGACAAATAAATTGAAAAATTTCACAGCCGCCATCCTAGATTTACATTTTGACCTCACTAACGTTTTTGGCAACTTTACTATGTAAACGACACCCATGACGAAAAAAATTAGCAGCCGCCATCTTTGTTTTACAAATAAATTCACGAATTTCTTGAATTCAATCGTGGTCCGATCACATGGACCTTATTCCATATCGATTATAACAAAAAATCATTGTTACCTTTCAAGAAAATCCGCCCCTAAGACGACCCACTGACCGGGAGTTTAAAAAACGAAAGCTCCGGTTTTGAAGCAGCCGAGTTCAAACAGCCGTATTATATATTAAATACACAATACGCTCGAGGCATTTTTAAAAAGATGGACGGTCCGTGGCGCATGGATTAAATGTATTACGCGACTACTCGTTCCGACACGGCAGTTCACGGCACGCACGGAGAGCACCGCGACTATCGCTTAGGGGTAGCGTAGATGCGCGCGTCTGTGTGAGTGTGCCGTTTCGAACGTTTGTACGTAGTTTCCGTACTGTTCATATCTTTACTGTGTCTTGGTGTACTGTATCTAAGGCTTTCACTGTCTCGAAATCTTCAAGACTCTTGTCGATTTTTTTGTATTTTCGAGACTCGAGAGAGGCCTGACTAACATTTTCGGTCACGGGAATAACGAGACTTTTGAGACTTGAAAGGCACATAAAATTAGCTTCTCTGTCTGAAACCCTTAGTTTCTTACGTTCCCACAAATAATTTTTAAGTTTTTTAATTTGCTTTTGTTTAATAAAGTACTTAGATTAAAATATCTTGTTTTGACTGCCTCATTGCATAGCCTTTAAGTAAGAAACCAAGTTTGGAAATAGTCTCAAAAGTCTCGTTTTCCCCGGGAATTTTGAGACCACATCGAGTCTCGTTTTTTTTCCCGGGACTCAGTAATGCACCGAGACTGAAAGCCGTAACTGTATCGTTGTTTCTTCTCTTAAATCCATAAAAAAGTCGCAAAGTCTGTAATAGCGATAAAACCACATGCTGTAACAGCCTAAAGTAATTTTGTTTCTAATACTTTTTAAACTGAGTATTCTATCTATCGACTATATTTAGTCTATGTCCTACGTTCGTACTATTGTCCTCCAGTTGATAGTTAGTTAGTTACACCATATTTATGGGAACATCCATGCATCTGGGCACGCCTCGCCCAACTTTATTTATACTCTGACTAAACTGATTGACATTTATTGCTGCCTACACAAGTATTCTCTACTAATAATAAATTTCGTTACCACAGCCATGTATGCGCGTTCAAGTCTTGATCGGTTCTTTGCTCCCATTGCAACGGTGCTATCAAAATAATGATGATCTTTCGAGTCGATGGTTCGTAAAGAAACTAGAGGGGCAATCCTGTATTTTTTAGAACGTTCGCATCCTAATCTCGGTCTCAATCTGTCAAAAACACCACAAATTTTTGTAGATTTTGACTTGTTGACATTAATTGTCGCTGAAATGAGATTGCGACTAGATTTTGAACGTTTTTATAATGCGGGAATTGGCCTTCAGATGCGCAAAATTATGATAGTGTTTGATAATGTCAATTTCAAATATTTCTTTAAGCTTGTGCTATGCAGACCAAGCCCTATAGTAAAAATTGTTCATGTTTATGAGTGCTGTGACCTAAAAAAGTAAAAGTAGTAAAAGTTTGTCCAGGCATTTTGTTTGGATCTCATATAGGTTAAAAGGTTCAGTCAGCCCTTCCGAATATCGTAATTTCACAGTTTATTTGCTTATCAATCTTGGATTTTTATATATTCTACCGTGTTATCCAACTTCTAGCCAAATACACAAGATAAATGAAACGAATATCGTAATTTCACGGTTTATGAGCTCATCAATCTTGGGTTTTTATATATTCTACCGTGTTATCCAACTTCTAGCCAAATACACGAAATAAATGAAAGCTTTTTCTTTATTTAATAGTTGTACGAATCACGACATATTGTGCATTGACGTCATGTTCCGACACTCCGAGAATTGGGTTGGGCGAGTTTTGTGCCGGGCACACTCGATTAAATGTTATTAGGATATTTACATACGCAACTATGTACGCAGACGACATGAATATTGTTTTACACGCGATATAGCATGAGTTTGTCCACAGTATTATGATATTTATATCGATCATTTCTATACGATAATAGTCATTAAGTCGGTAATGGACGCTTCAGGATAATTGTAACACTTCAAAGTTTTATCAGAAATCCCATAAGTAGATCCTTTTTCGGCCCCTTACTGGTGTTTTAAACATGATCCAGCTAGATTAAGTGTCTTGGTTATTGTGAATACACTTTAAAATTCACCGGTTCAGAGGCTGAGAATCTGCACTTTTTGGAAGTCAAAAGTTCCAAACAGTCCCTAACTTGCCCGTCCTTTACTACTGCCTAGTACTGCAGCTGAGAAGAAGACATACCATGGGATTGTACAATATTAAGTGGGTCACTTCAAATCGCTGCGTCACGCACGTGGACAGGTCACAGGACTACAACACCGGTCTCACGTTGCACATGACAAGTGACGACACAATATTGTGGGTGTTGCTGAATACGGCATGTTCCTAATTCAAATGTAATTTATTTCCGCTTCTATCTAAATTACCTACAAAACTTATTTTTCATTTGGATAGCTGTTGCGCTCAAATGATAAATCTACTAATATGATAAAGAGGTAAAATTTACTGTTTCCTTGTATGTGGTAAGTGGTAATCTCTGGAAGTACTGATCCATCATTAAAGCCTCTTCGGCATGCTACCGGTGCAGTGACATAAAAAACATTTTGTCAGTGGTGTGTCAAATAAAACCGTCAAGTTGTTGAAGAATCATCTCCCTGCCCTTGTGCCATGGTTATTGTGGTCGGCGCTATACGTTTTCTTCTTCCATTCTCCCCTATTAACCGTCACGCTGTCATTCACTCCCTTTTCATTCTTCTGGAAGTACTGATCCGATTACAATAATTCGTTTACTGATAGAAAGCCATAGCATTATGCTTTATGGTATCTTCCACGCGGGCGGTAGCTAGTAACTTATAAATCTACGGTACAGTTTCGATTAATGCAGCAAAATGAATGGGCAGCCATCTTATTTATAGAATCATTTATCATCATTTAGTTACGTAACCGACAATCATGTTCAAAACTCTTGGTCCGTAGGTGTTAAGCTACTTTCAATAGCTGTTCTCTTTCCGTGTCTACGGAGACGTGAATAAATTATAGAAATTAATATCTCTCCTTATTTAACAGTTCATAAGTAATATCCCGCTGAGTTACTTTATTCATTTTGCAATATTATTTATTGCCTGCTACAAATATAGTGTGTGACCTGTAAAGAACGTTTAGTTTAAAGTCCTATATTTGTTACACGCCGTGTGTGTGTCCGATGAGATTTCCCATCGGCAAAAATGACGAACTTCCTTCCTTCCCTTTAGATGATGCAAGTTTTAAAAATACTTCTTAAAGTGGCACTAGTCGATAGTAGTATTACTCCACTGTTTGACATTGTGCATCCAAAGTAAAACATTGTATCGTTTTGTCTTATTTTTAATTTTGTCTATACGGAAACAGAATAGTAAAATAAAAAGCCAGTAAAAAGTGAGCCAACAAAGATTCGTTTTTCTTGCTATGTTTTTAACGTAACTTTGGTTGTTAAAAAGTAATAAAAGAACTGTAAAATCTTCAAAACAAAGTCGGTAACGACAAAGCTCATTTATCGAAGAGTTCAATAAACTTTATTTGTAATTGATTTATGCAGTGGTTTTTTCATAAAACTCGACTCCAAAGGACTTTTCGAATTTTTTTACGCGCCTTTCAGTTCGAAACGGTAATGTACGCGTGAGAACTAGACGTTGTGCTTGTAGACTAGCGTCTAATTGTTGATACTATCTCTGTCGGACACGATGCCAGGTGAGACAGCGTGCTTTTTGGCCATGCCCACCGGTGAGTTCGAGCTCGCGACTAGTTCTCCACGTTAAGTGCTTACCTTCATCGTTAAATAACAAAAGCTTGTGCAAAATTTCATGCTTCTACACCCAGCGGTTCAGGCTGTGCATTGTGTGTTAGTGAATTTAAGATTTTTAGTAGCTAAGTAGATTTTTGATGCAGTTCAATATTTTCATAATATTTTTTCCAGCAAATCGTCAGTAGAATCCGATGTAAACTGGTTTACGGTAGTTCTCAGGCATCGTTTTATCCTCAATGATTTATTATACCACATAAATCATCGTGTATGTACCTATTCCTTTGCCTGCTAAATGTATATGCACTAATTCCTATGCATATCTTGCACATAAGATGCGCATAATAATCTCGTCGACTCAATAAACGTCGCAATAAACCGTTTAATATCGGGTAGAGGTTAGTACTATAGCTATTCGTATAATTGGTTTAGCTCTGCGCAACTTGAATCGAATTAATTAGATTCATTCAGTGTCATTGATGATGGAATGAATGAAATAGGTTCTTTTGATGAATTTCTGACGTCCTCCATCTGCCTGCCTGCCTGCCCTGTTTGTTTCTTTGGAGCGCGTTTTGTGACAAATCTCTGATCTACAATAGGATCAGGATAATTATCTTTAATTATGCCTACAAAGCTATCTTGAAGGTCATATTCCGACAAGGACGTCTCAGATTGCGACTATTTAGTTTGTTTTTACAAAGCGGAATTTAATATGCGAGGCATGTTCTAGAGCACCAGGTAAATCTAAGTATTTATCTAGGCACAATAATTATAGTTTTTGTAAAGGCGGATGTCGACCACAAATGACTTATGTTGATCATCCGTACAATGGTGATTGAGCAGTCCTTTAGCCAATGTCGTGTACTCGAATATAGTTATTATGTACACACAGCTCCATTAAGTAGTTACCCCACCAAAAGACATGTGCGTTCAAATCCGTGATAGGCCCAAGTTGGTTTTTGTATTTTGCAAAAACATTTTATTTTAAATAATGTATTGTTTTAGTGAATAAATAAGTTTAAGTAAGTTTTTTTTTTTTTAATTCTGTTTTTATTATTGTTTTTTTCAATAAAACAATACTTTTGCGACGACAAGCAACAATAATAGGGTTAACATTTACGACAACTTATTCATCGTCTAAATAGACTGGAGGTTTCAAGACCGCTTACCGTGCATAAGATTGGAAGTTCAAATCCTATATAGGCACGAAATTTGCTTTTTGTTCATTATATTATTTTGATATATTTTTCTATTTTGTTTTAAGTAGTAATTATTTATAAAGAATTAAAAAATCAAGAAAAATAAAATACTTTATTAATCATTTAATAATATTTATTATTGCTATTATTTAACAAAACTATGATCTTATTTTACAACAAACAGAACAACTATTTTAGTTCTCATAAAATCAGAAATCATTTAAAAAAATAATTGATAAATAGTAGTCGTTCACTCTTCGCCATTTTAAGTGAACGTATACAAAGTTCTAACTTGAAGGTATGGATTAATTTTATAAAGACAACGTAAGTAAGTAAAATTAATGGATACCCTCAAATTATAACATCTTTCGATTAGACAGGGACCTAAAGATATAATGACTCAGCCGATAGTAGATAACAATTTCATCGCAATTCATATGGGCTCGCTGGCTAGTTCGTCAAACTGCCGGTATGAGTATGACGACGTTCGGTAATGCGATGGTTCGAATCCGAGTCTACACAATGGACTCTTTTTGAAGTATTCTTTAGATTATTCGTAAGGAATTCAATGTTGTAGCAGTGTAACATTTTAAAACTTGAGGGGTTAGGACATAGTGACGCTTTCTGTACATAGTGCTACTCGTAGGCTCAGGTAGCGTTGTCGCATTTTTCCGGCTATTTCTGAGGACAATCCTCCTAATTTTAAGAACGTTCACAGTCTATAATCTGTCAAAAATACCTCTAATTTCCCTTTTTGATAAGTGTTTGACATTGATTGTCGCTGAGATGAGATTGCGACTAAATTTTTACCGACTTCAAAAAAAAGGAGGTTATCAATTCGATACGTATGTATGTAATATTATTGGAATTGCATTATATTCACATATGATGATCTATTAGGGCTTCTAAACAAATATACAAAATTTCATAGACGTATGTATGTATGTATGTATGTATGCATGTATGTATGTATGTATGTATGTATGTTTGTCCACGCATATCTCCGGAACTATTAATCGGATCGTGACCATTTTTTTTTATTGGCTTACATTTTCTTCAACTTAGGGAACAGTGCAAGTTTCATCAAGATCGATTCAGTAATTTTCAAGATATGGACTAATACGTGTAAGTGTGACGGCCTGGCTTATTGATAAGAGCTACGGGTGTAGTGTCAAAGGGAAAACATCTCAAAACCTTGGTCAAATACTAGTGCAAAAACTAAAAATTACGAAATAAAAAGTAATTTAAAAAAATTAAACCGACTTCAAAAAGAAATTAACTCAAAATTATGAAATAACTTTAATTTCGGAAGTCGGTGGCATAAAACTAAAATACAGATCCCAAGACACCGACTTCCGAAATTAAAGTTATTTCATAATTTTGAGTTAATTTCTTTTTGAAGTCGGTTTAATTTTTTTAAATTACTTTTTTTAACGTTTTTAATTAGGCAAAATGGCCTTCTAATCTCTTTACTACTCGTTCCAACGTGTCAAGTGTCGGATCCGACAAAATGTTGGTTTCTCTACTGGCTGAACGTTTTGTATGGCGCTGTTCCCATTTTTTCGGATGTCGGGCCCGACATCTCTCAAAGTGAATTAACTATATTTAATTTTAAGGTAGGATGATCCGATTAAAAGAAGGATCGAACGCCCGAAAAATGGGAACTGGCTAAGTAATACATAGTCTGTGTATTGTATTGTCTCAGTGTGTCGAGCCTATAGTGGCGAGTACAGACAAGCCATCAATCATAAAATATTCTCATTACATCCATTCGTTAGCGCGACAGAAACTGATTCCGCGCCATCTGCACTGTAGTTATCTCACCTTGAATGTCTTGTTTTTCTTAGAATCCGCGAGGTGCTTCTGTCATACAAATTCCTCGCATTTTGTTTGTTTAGCTCGCATACTTAACGTTGCGCAACAATATAATGTGGGGTTTTAAAGTGTGTGATGTGCAATTATTTACTTTTTCGTGATTTTCTCGCTAAGTATTTCATTGGTTTTGGTTGTTGTGATGATGCAAGCTCGTAAGCACAACGGTGTAAGCTGTAGAGAAAGCAATGTGGGCCAGAGGTGTTTAACCTATTGAGTACCTCCTATTCACTACATCATTTGTTACGAAACATGCTTTGGAAATTGCTACAAAGTGATCGTAGAGGAAGCAACATAAAAGCTGATCTGATACAAGTGGATGGCCAATTTCCTTTTTGGGTCAAACAGACGCTTTCATCGTTTATTGTTGCTAACAACAATGTTGATAAACATCTGTAAATTTGCTTTGATAGGCCCATTGCTAGTTGAGGATTCGGTTCTAGGTTGAAATGCTTCATATTAATTTTAATTATCGACTTTTTTGGGTATCTATACTTTGTGTTGGTTATATATCCAAAAGAAAATTAAGTTTCTTCTACCATATTTTCTCATTAGAAGCGTCTAGTCTATGTGCCTACGTGTAAAAACCGTTATACACTCCTACATGCATGACGTTTGTTAATAGATGAATTCAAAGAAGGTCGGAATCGATAATTCGGAACTCTCATTCGCCTAATATTATTATTTGATACTGTTTGTTACTTCCGTATCGGTGCAGTTTTGACACTAAAACAATACTCCTCATTACTTTATGAGTAATCTTAGTCGCCGCCTCCCCAGAAGTAACGAATGGTTTCACCAGTGCCCATGATTTTTTTGGCTCCAACAAGTACAGTGGGCGTTTTTGTAGGCGTATCATTTCTTCAGCCATACATCAATATGCCAATATTTTATTACTTGCTTTGTTTGATCAACGCTGAAATCTCAGCCTCTGTATTTGACCTACTCACTTGTTGGGCCTCATAAAATTGTTTAGACGCCAATAGTCGTAAACCCAACCTATTTTACTAGTTCATGAATTTTATTGATGTCCAAATATTGTGTCTGCTTCTCAATGTGTCTTTTAGACTTCAAATAATAGAGACGCAATATTTACTTTTAGAAAAGAGCATCTACAAAAATTCAAGGATAAACATTATTCTTATTCTTTTATATTGCGTTTTAATTTTTACTGATATTCATGATTTAGGTTTCACTTACGTTTTATAAGGTTAAGTACTCATCCATCAGCTTATCTCACACTTCATGTCTTCATTCACTTAAGCTAGCTATCAAGGCGCCATGAAAGCTCCTGATACGGCCTAATGATCGGCGCCTCCCAAATTGAGGATATTAACAGTAATTACTTCATTCCGTCATTTGTCTTCCGTAACTTTGATAGTTTCAATGAAATACCGTAACTAGAATATAGTATACGATTAATACATGTTTAGCATCATAAAAAAATCGTTAACAATTTCTTGTTACAAAACTTTATGTCCCATGTGTTTTAGTTCCAATGTTGAATTTCTTGGAGAACAATCGTAAAGGCTCTTGAGTTAGAAAACATCAGCTTATTTGAATCAAAGCTCGTGTTTTCGACTTAAAACTACGATGACCATAGGAGTAACCGACATTCGACCTGCTTTCAGTTGAATGTACACTGTACAGACGCCAGCACATCAAGTTACTACAATCTGTCAGATTTCTTTAATAGATTTTCGACTCTATTGCTAAAGCATAAGGTTCAAGGTTGATTGGGAAAATCTGACAGTTTCGGGTAGGTTGACCTGCTGGCGTCTGTACCACAAAACTGGTTAGCAGGTAGTTTGGAAACAATTTGCAGGCATTGAACAAGAGTGCTCCCAATTTGCCGATTGGAAACGATTTCTGTTTTGTTTTGTAGCTGTTGTAAAACAGTTGACCTATATGTGTAACTGCATATTATTATGCATCAGCATGGCGGTTACGGCGACTACTCATTATATGTCAGTGGCACATACTGCGCTCTACGAGTAATCGTAGTCGTACCGTGAATGCGAAGTGCTTTTGCCTTTCCACTGGCACTTACAAAGTGCATTCGCGCGGTCTGCATGCAAACCGTTCATAAGACGTAGATTGCATTTGCTATCTGAATACTGATCGCTTTCCGCAGTTGTTGCCCGACTTTTACTGCTTTAGCGGTGAAAGAAATAAATAACAGATGTTACTCTTTCATCGTTTGGCGTGCTGCGAAAAGACTTATTTCAAAAGGGTTATTCAAAGTTGATTTATCTTTTATGCAGAAATTCGTTGTTTATTTTAGGGCAGTTTTGGATTTGTGCAAGATTAATGTTAGAATAAAATGAGTTTATTGCTATAAGACACGTTTCCAATGAAATGAATAATTGGGTGTTGAGTCACATCACATGTTACTTCGACATATCACATATGTATTGTTTTAATTTCAGTATAATTGATGTGCTGAGTAGCGTTAAATGTTTTAATTATGAATTGTCAGATTGGAGCACATGTTATGATTTCGAAATTGATTGCTCTTCTGATTTATGATATGATTCCCTGTTCTGATTGTGATTTTATGGGATGTTGAGCAGAACATTGCCTTTTTGATCAAATGGCAAGAGATAAAGGCAAGAATGCTCAACCATGTTGGCTTTAGTTGAAGTGGGTACTACATCAATTTTAATTTCCCATGAATTGACAACTTAATTATTGATTTATTGTTTGGGTAAGTTAAACTGAAACCACGCCAATTTCTTTTCAGCAAACATCAATCTCATTAATGTACTTACGCGTAAAATATCTTGTACCGGTGTTTATGCCTACTGGAACGTCCCACAACTGCGTAAAATTGGACTTGGCACACTTTAATGTTAGTCATAGTTATCTGTAAATGTACTGTGACTGTTCATTTAGTGAGATTGTGTAAATTAACTAACGACCACAACGCGAGTTATCGACGAGTCGATCTCGTGAAGTAGCCACCTGCATCTGGTGGAGATTGAAATGTTTTTAGATAGTTAAAATCGACTATCAAATTAACCCACTGGTCACGGAACAGGGCGTCGCGACCGGCCCGGTGCGTCTGGCGGCGCGGTAATCTACGCGGCGCAGTTTGCACGGCCAAAAGTTTCGGTGTTCATTATTTCGCGGCGAATACAAATAAACTTGTTTGGCTTCCTGCACTACTCGCCGCGTCTATCTCGCGAGTCCGTGGCATGCGCCGTAACGATTCATACATTCGTTTCTATCGCCCACCGCGCTGCCGCGCCGCGCCTCGCCGGTCGCCGCTACGCGTGGCATGGTTAGTACATTTCTTTACATTTGTTTTAGTCGCAAGACGCTTCGCCTTTCGCACCTGCGAATTTTCGCTTCAACGAATGTCCCGTGGTCAGGCCGTAAAATTGGGCCCAAACCCACTTGATGGGTGGAACTTTTGAATTTGTGCAACATTGATTTCACGTCTGTCTTCATTTTAAAGTCATAACCTGCCCTTTTTGCCCCAAAATATGCAGCCAAAGTGACCTCTGCGCTGCCACCGATAACGCCGTGGAAGTGGCAAAGTTTTGGGCCCACGAAATTTTTATAATTGTCGTGCCAGCGACACGAAGAAGAAAGTCATCAGACGGCAATTACTAATATAGATATTAAACCGTAAAATCGCGTGATAAGTTAACAAATTGATATTGAACCATTATAATTGTTTATTTCTGCAGTGGTTTGGCGTCGCTTAGTTTAGCATACATAATCTGGCGCGAAACAGGATTAGTCATTATTCCGCTATTTACAAAATTTATAGTTACCTGCGGATTTTCAACTGCATTATCTGTCTCATTACACAAGTTAATTGTTAGAAATACCAACCTCTAAAAGAGATGTTCTTTTGAATACAAATAATCGCATACACATTATTACACATCAGAGCGACTTGAATCAAAGCCTACACCTATACCAAAACATTAAAAAATAATACATCTCGTGTTTTGAGACAGTCTGTATAAATGATAAATGATGTTTATTTCTGTGTAGGTTTATACACTTTTACACGTCAATTATATCTAAAAACCTGATGAGGTCGGTGTTTCCTATCCGACTACTCTGAGAAGAAACACCGAAACAAACTCAGAGGTCACAGGTTTACACCTGATACATCACCATCACCATTTTGGCTTCCATAAATTTTGCCATGTTACGACATTTCCACGAGCTTCTAGTCTCAGGGACCTTGGCAACACGACGACGGTCAATGCTATGACTGACACGAAGACACAAATGACTTGAATGCAGTGAAGCAGTTGCAATAAGTAATAAAATGATGTTATTTTTTTTTTCTTGTAAATGTTAATTGTAATTCTTGACGCATAGTGATGCTAGCCCACGTAATTTTGAACAGGTGATACATGTTTGTTATTCAACGTGAAGATAGAGCTAGAGGTAAAGGACGTAGTGTCATTGTATGATATACTAACACCTTGCCACCGATTTTGTCTGCGTAGATTTCGGACTTTCCCATAGAAACTTTCGTCTATTTAACCCTTTTTTTTTTGTTTTGGGATGGGAAATCATCAAATGACCCCTCCCGCTCTGGGTGGAGCGGAAGGGAGTGTCAGACTCTTACTTACTGACTAAAACCCACCCCGTGTTCCTTCCTTAGCCCTTTATATTCCGGGCCAGCGGTAACCCTTTCGGACAATCCCGCTGAATTTAACCCCTTTTGGGGTAGAATTTTAGAAAATCTTGACTGAATATTCATTTCTTTTAGGCACATAGGTACATAATGGCGAATGATCATCCCCTAGTTAACCCCCTTTAGGGTAGAATTGCTCAAAATCTTAGTGGTTAACGCTCTGCAGTCAGAAATCAGTGAGTCATGCCATAATAATACTTTTATTCAAAGCTAACAAAATAATTCTTAACAAACAAACAATACAAAGTTAGCGAAATCTGAAATTAATTGTTCATTCAATAAATTATTGCCAATCGATGAATCAAGAGTTCTAGGAAATTCGCACATTTTATTACAATTTAAATGATATTGTACATCTGTGCAGTATTTAGAACAATGCAGAGCCGTCGAAGCATGAAGCGTGTCGTCGCACGGCTATGTTGTGTCACACGAAAACAACGATTCTTATTATGTTACTCACAGCTAGGGCTGCCAAATTTTTTTTAGGTGAAATATATTATATCTCTGTGAGGGTAAATAAAGAGTACCGACGTATTAAAACAAACATTATTCCAAAAACACAACATTTTCGTTGTTTTTGAAATAATTGCCAACTCTAGACACTAAGTTCAAACAGATGAGCAGTAATTTCGAGTAATTCCACTTTGCCCCACCAAGCCCGCCACCCTGGTGTGGCAAAGTGGACTGCCTAAAATTTTGCAGTGGAATATGCCCCACTATTCTGATTTGATGGGGCGGATAACACTAACCTAACCTAAGCATTTTTTTTAAATAATTATCCTCGTCTAACTAATTCGGTTCTCGATAGCCTGTTAAAAATAATCTCTTTTTTCCATATTTTTTTTCTATATAATTTAGTCGTTTCTGGCACTCGCCGGCCGCTGCCGCGGCACCGCTCGCTTCGCTCGCTCGGCTCGTGCGTAGGAGGTCACAGTTTTAACCTAACCTAACCTAAGCATTTTTTTTTAAATAATTAACCTCGTATTTATGCTAGTGTTATCCGCCCCATCAAATCAGAATAGTGGGGCATATTCCACTGCAAAATTTTAGGCAGTCCACTTTGCCACACCAGGGTGGCGGGCTTGGTGGGGCAAAGTGGAATTACCCGTAATTTCTTAACAATTTCAAATGTCAGGTATCTAGGTAGTCATGTTTCTCTCCCCGCCACTTCGCATTCATTGCCGAAAAGACTCAGTTGAAATGTCACGAATTCTTTCAATTCAAAGTCGGTAATATAAATAGAAGTATTTTAGAGGACCTACTCTATTGCTTTTTTTAATTATAAAGTACGCTTACGCCAAATAGAGTACGATATATACTAGAATATCTACAGTTGGCAACCTTACACCAAACTATAACGTATCTACTTCTTACATCTGTTTTTATAGACTGATATTTGCACTATTGACAGTCACTTGACGGCCAGCAGTGGGCTGTTCGGGGCATTGGCACGACTAGATATGTAGTTATTGTTTTTCCTACTAGCTAGCTTTGATATTCGCGTATGATCTCAAAATGATCATGTAATTCAGAAATGTTCTTTTTGAAATCACTGCACCTGTTATCGTAAGTGTTCATACACACGAGTATTTGAGCACCGTACCTACTCAAATACACGAGCGACCGGTGTCGACGACTGCAGTTGCCTCTGTCGTCGATGCATGTCGCTCGTGTGTATGAGCACTTACTCATTAGGTTTTCCTTTAACATGTGGTTTACCGCTGCATTTCATTGCAGTCATTAAACGGAGAGGTCAAAAGTGGTACAATATTCCGCCAATCCTAAAATATAAATAATGTTTGTAGTTAGTGATACTTAAGCATTTTATTTTTCAACACGTGTTTTAAAAAAATGGCTGTAAAAAAAATAAAATCCCCGAAAACATCAAAACAATTACCCTCTTTCAGCCCATATAGCTAGCTCTGGGTGCTTACTCTCGAGTTTAATTCCGATAGATCGACATTGGAAATGTGACGTTTCGTACTATTGAGTTCGATGCTAGCGCCAATTGATTTTTATATTGGGTGTCCATTTTGGGGAACTAAGTGGAATTGGGAACGGGCTTGGCGTGGCGTAAACGGTACTCTTGAGTGTATTTTGACAGCTGTGTATTGCGTCAATATTGCGTTGGGATAGTTTGTTGATAGTGATTTTTCCAATAACAAAAGTGTAACTTTTTAGAAATTATTTTGCGTTTTAAAGTGGTTTTTTGTGGGTTCTATGAGTATAATATGGCACGATAAGCAGTAATATATAGTGTTTTACGTAATTCCCATAAAAAACAACTGAAACAAAGACGAGATGAGCGTCGGATGATGCGTCATAAGAACAAAGCGTTTTCTATGAATAAATACGAATTTAAAGCAAATTACGGAGTGAGCAAGGATTTTACTCCTCTTTCGTATTACATAACAACATTTTTATCCTATCTCTATACAATAAAAACTTTCTAGAACATTAACTTAATAAAATCGGACTTCGGCATGTTTTCATTATACAAAATTCTTTCTATCTCTAAAACCCGTAGACCGATTTTCATAATTCAAACTAGTATATCAGTTTTGAACATAATCCTCTTATTTGACACTAAAATCTCGCAAATATTCCTATAAACAAAAATCCTCGTTTTCAAGTTACGTAATTATTCTATAATTTTCTTCGTACATTAAAATTATCAAAAATTCTACGTTAAATATTGATATCAGATTCTAATACGAAAACTAATAATAAAAACCAGTTAGAAAGCTAATTAGAGCAATACAAACACTTCAAATTTACTTAATTAGAAAATCAAAATCTTACTCAGTAAAACAGTAGTAGCACATATCGACTCCCACGCTAGGTATTCTATGGTCTTAATTATCCTATTCTAACTATCACTTTTACATATTCTATTAACACTTGACTGGTATCTCAGTAATGTTCACTACTAGCTTCTGCCCGCGACTTCGTCCGCGTGAAATTTCTTGTACCCCCACCCCGTCGCGTCGCAACACTTCGTATTCGCTTACCGTTCACTCTGAGTTTTTTTCTTTTTGCTCGGCTCCTAAGGGTCATAGCGTGATGTTAAATAGCCTATAACCTTCCTCAAGAATTGGGCTATCAAATGCAAAAAGAATTCAAATCTGACCGGTAGTTAAAGAGATTATCGCGTTCAAACAAACAAACTCTTCAGCTTTATTATTAGTATAGATAAAAAACTCTATGGCCCATAACTCCTTAATAGGTACCAACTCTTAACATCTTACACACGTGATAACTTTTAAACGAAATATCCGATTGAGATGAAACAAAAAGTATTTTACTTCTTCATAAATACTCTTGATAACGTAATGCTTAATTTCGATAAAGATTAATATTACGATACATATTTAACGTAGTTTTTTTTTCTTCAGACGATTTAATAATTATTTTGAACACAAAATCGGTTATTGTGATTAAACCATGATAGCTAGATATATGTTCTCGCGGACTTTTTTGTAGGTATTAATGGGCTCTACAAACCCGTAGTACATTATTTTGTTCTATTGTCAATAGTTTTTGCAGCGCACGCAAAAATAGGTTTTCGATTTTACACCTTGTGTTACAAAATAGCAATTTTATTACGGATCCCTAATTTTGAAGAAAAAAAATATAGCCTATAGCCTTCCTCGATAAATGGACTACCCAACACTAAAATAATCATTCAAATCGGACCAGTAGTTCCAGAGATTAGCGCGTTCAAACAAACAAACAAACAAACTCTGCAGCTTTATAATATTAGTATAGATTCACATAAACACGTTCGGCGTTCGTTACAAAAACATTAAGTACTTTATAAAGCAGTTGTTTATCTATTTACTTGGCATCATTTGTATAAAACTGTAATACAAATTAGTTAAGTAACTTAGCGGACAGTAATTATTTCTTACTAAAAAGAACCAAACGCGAACAATATTGTCATAAACAAACAAAAAATATGTTTGAAATTGGAGAACTTACACCACAGAACACTATTACTCCTAGCGGTACACGCAGTCTTTTTTTTAGAAGTGTAGGCAACGATCCTACCGCATGCAGCCAAAGTCATGGTTAATTTTATGATTTTAATCATTTTCTTACGCCCAAATGAATTAAATACTTTATAATTAATCAATTAAAGAACTATTTATATCATTTTTATTTATTAGCCTTGTTATTTAAAGGATAAAGCATTTTAAAGCCCCATTGCCGGTTTATCGTAATGAGTTGAACCACACTATTGCAGCCCGTTACGTAGCTAACTTCACGTGTAACAAAATAATGGCAGACCAATGTCAATTTCATTTCAATGGTCACAATATTGTTTTCAAGAGTACCGAATCACGTGACTGTAAAATTAACATCGGAATCGTATTGGCCTTTCATTAGAATTAAAATTAATTTGGAGAGTTAGCCCCCTGAAGGCTGTTTAAATTTTCAATTATTTTAGTACCCATCCCCATACATTTATTGAACGTCTCCTTTGTTTCTGTGATGCTGATCACCTGTGTACGTAGTAAGGTAAGTAAGGTACGTAGTATGGATGAGGAAAAATAATTAACTGTTCTGCTTTCCCTAATGCATTTATAATATCAACAAGAAGTGGTGATCAATAAATCAAATCCTTAATCAAACATGGCGCAGGACATATACAAGATTCATTAGATATCCGGCTTCATACGCTGATTACATAAGCCATGCTAATATAATACGTAATAACAAGTTTCCTATATGGTATGAACACAACAAACTGCGCAAATGTGTACTGAATACTGAACATTTTTTTAAAGAGTTCTTAGGGGATAGATTGCATGAAGTAACTATAACTTTTTTTTTATGGAGCTCAAGAGGTTTAAATAGAAACATTACAATTTAGGTTTTTCACTGACCTTCAAACTCATAATTTAAAACTCATTACTACTTAATGAGTTTTAAATCATTTTGCCTTCCAAGAATTCACAAAACTAACAGTCGAGCCAATTCATACAGAAAGTATGGTTGCCAATTTCTTTTATACTTAAAAAAAAAACTTAGCTGTTTCCATATTTTGAAAACGATCAAAACAATGACATTCATTCAATAACATCAAAATCACAGCGTACCACAAAACACGAGAACGTATTATTATAGTAGTTTAATGCTAAACTTATCATTGTCAAGTAGAATAATGAATGGATCCCGAGCTTGAACTCTGGAAACTTTTATCTCAGCTGAGTAACAATAGTCTGAATTGAATAGGTACTTAATCAAAACAAAGATATTTTAGCGTTTCTCAGAGTCAAGTTATCGGTCATTTCCCTTCATGGGTCTTTCCTATCTGGTCTGCTTAGTCATAGCGATAGCAAAATGTTAAAATAGAATTTCTTACCCCTGGACCACGGCCCACGACACGACATCACCGCTCGCGTCACCTGCGCTGCGTCTTGCTCTTGCGTCTGCAACGGCAGCGAGAACAAATGTTACAAGTTATAGGCCTATCGTGCTGACGGTGAACGAAGCATTGTTTGTATTCCTGGAAACTTGTCTTTGCCTTTGTTATTTATTGAGAGAGACATCATCATCTACCTTGCCTTTTCCCGATTACATTGGAGTCGGCTTGGCTTCCAGTCTAACCAAATGCAGCTGAATAGCAGTATTTTAATGGAACGACTACCTATATGACCTTCGCAACATGGATAGTACGATACCCATTGGTAAGACTGGTTGACAGACTTTAGGGCTTCTGACTACCGGTAACGACAGTCAAAGATGTACATACATGACAGCGGCTAAACTTTCCGAGGCACCTGAGGGGGTTCGGTATGAAAGGGATTGTCCCTCCTATTCACGGACCGACCGCGGCAAGTGTAGCTTAACCTTGATTGATCGAACTGTGCGGCTGTTATTTTGCCACGAGCCCCTTATGGATAGACAAACAACAAATAATTGGGATATCTAATTCAGAAGTTCAAGGGCAATAAATGACAATTACACCAGTCGTAAACTTGGTCGGCGGTGACTGATTGATTCGGCGCGGGCTGATTATATGGAATCAACCGATTTCATGCTTCTCCTTGATGAGGTTTTAATTGAATGATTAGAAGCAAAGAACGTTCTAACGTTTTTCTTTTGTAGTTTAATCACGACGATTGTATGACTCAGGCTATTCTAGTGTTTTTGCGATTGCTTTTACCATTCCAGTAATAAATTAATTAATGACGATTATCTCCTGTGCAGCACCACTACAGCACAAATTAATTTTAAATATATTAAAAGTTGACCGTACATATTATTTTCAAACAAGGCTGATTTGCAGGCAATTTGACGCACGAATTTGATGCACGACGTTTTCAGAGGCGCAAACTTTGAACCGCAAAACGGTTTCTGTTACAATCAACATAAATAATCCTGCGTCGTAGCCACGACCTTATTTTCAGACGAATCCAAATGGAACGTTTACATTGTATACAACATCCATCGGATCGACGCAAGCCCACGTACGTAACGCATGCGAAAGATTTGACAGATCTGGAGTACCTACCTACATAAGAAATATTTTCTTATTTGTGTAACAGCGTTGAGTTTAGAGGTATTTAGGTCGACAAAATTATTTCAATGTCGATATAAGTCTTTCCCGCTAATACATTGACCCTTTAAATGCACGACAAGGTGGTTGATATAACCTACGAGCTATCAAAATCCCTTTTGTTCAGAGATTTACGTCTACATAGTTCGTTACAGCTGATTTTCCCAAAATGAGTAAGTACACTAAAAGGTGACTCGACTTTTTTTCGGTGTTGAATACTGTTGGTTTAATACTCAAATATCGCGTGATATCATTGGCATAAATTCGCAAATAAAATAAAATTATCCGTGTCAGGAGTACCTATAAAATAGCGCGCAAGGTCGTCCAGGTGAATTATGTTAAGGCCTAAAATATCCTATGATTTGCCGTATGACAGAAATTGCGTAGCTTTAAATACATCTCCACGCCTGTTTGCTGTTGACTTTTTAGTGTCATTCCCTTTATTTTTATAGAATTTAAGCGTATCGACACACCTGCCGAATTAACTAAGCTACGGAAATCCCGCATTCTTAGGTTTTCTTTGAAAATTATGCGAGGTTATTTATATTTATTAATCTAAAATTAATAATTGGTCATTTTCCAAATGGCTATGAAACTGTATTAGCATTAAGCAGACAATGCAGTCCATTACGAAAAGAGATAGGATAATGGTAAAGCAGCTATAATATAAAATTATAAAAATGTGATCTTAAAATGGATGAATAAACTTTGTGTTTCTCAAACTGTTTTTATAAGAATGACAGGAAACGTAATCTAGACGATGAAACAGAACCCCAGCAACGATGAAATAAGCGACCGGAATAAAAAGACAGTAGGTACGAATCGGATCTATTTATCATCATTAACACTAGTTCTCGCTACTTGATATTCGTTAGGGTTGAAACACATGACGTACTATTTGAATGTTCACGCATTATTGTTCCTCATTTTTCCGATTGGTTTTCAAATAAATACCTGCAAGAAAATTGGCAGATAGGTTTATACGCAAAACCAAGGTGAAGAAAAGTCACTGCATTAAATGTATGCTGCATTGCGTTGCGTTAGGCCTATTCCAAGTCCGTCTCATACTCGTTAGACCACCATTTAGTCGACGGGTTCAACGTATTCTGTTGCAATCTTCCGAAAAAGATTAATACGATACTAAACTACAAAAAGTATCATAAAACTGGCCTTACGGCTACATTTTTGCTAGAAAGTGGGAACCTTGGCTACCCCGCCAACGCCAAATGAGGGAAGGTTAAAAGAAAGAAGTAAAGAAAAGATATTAGGAGGTCAGAGGTTCTGGAAGGAATATAATTTCGCCAATATTATGAAATTGAGCGCAACAAATCTAATACCACACCTCATGTTGCTGCTAAATAAATTCTAATAAACAAAAACAAGTATAACATGTAAAGCAAGACAGATAGAAACCAATTATTATTTCTGACTTTATACACTGTTAACCCTAACCGCAAATCGCTTGCAACACTGCAGTGTTCTATCGAGAAATAACATGCAATTTGTGCGCGTGGGTGATAATGAATCAGTACAGCAGTAGTGGGCTGCTCAAGGACTTCCCTTTTACTGCAGCTATGGAGGAAGAGAAGAGAATGGAGCACGTGCCGCCTTGATCGGATCAACCTTTGAGACGTCGCTTACATTATCTTCTTTGTATACTAATAATAAATCTGAAGAATTTGTTTGTTTTGAATTTTCGCGCTAATGTACGGAACTACCAGTCGGATTTGAACAATTCTTTTTGCATTTGATAGCCCAATTCTTGAGGAAGGCTATACATCACGATAGCATCCTTAGGAGCCGACCAAAAGGAAACGAAGTTAGAAAGAGCGCTACGCGAAGACTAAAGTAATCGTGCGGACAGGCGATTCGATTCGACGGGGTGGGTCGGTGAATTAAAAAATTTCAAGCGGACGAAGTCGCGGGCAGAAGCTAGTCCTACTATGTCCCGCAACAAAGTAATTTTTAATGCAACTCAATTCAATTTCAATGCAACTGCAGTCGGAAAGCTTTCTGTCAACACAGAGATTTTAAATAATTTACTGCTTATCTGCCTAAAGAAACTTTATAGATATTGATTGGATATTACGTTGCCTTCCAGTGTAACCAATATTCACAAGCCAATCATCGTTCAGTTATTTGGGATCCTACTTTGCTCTGACCCAGTTGTTTGCTTCGTTTACATTAAAACTCCAGAATGCTGGTCGAAAAATAATAACTAGAGGTTGTCGTTATTAAAATAATAGCACCAACATTCATCAATTTCTTTGAAACCAAATTTTGAAGCAAAAAAATAAATTCAATGTTTTGTCAAGATTTTCTAATGATAAATAGATTATTTGCGACAATTTTCGTGTGCTATCCAAGCGTCTGCGTATACGCTCTTGATCTTCATCTCGTCAAACGTTACCAGTGACGCAAGGAATATAATTTGTGTAGTGTTATTCCAAAAGTTCTATTTCGGTGATTCGCGGCACCCACCCACAGCACATGCAAAACGACGCGCAGACGTGAACGAGTGAGTGGTGCTGAGACGGATATATAAAATTCAGTGTCGATTCCAACAGCTAAATGTTAATACGGCAGTTAAAAAATATAATAACGTGAGATAATTCCGTGACAATACAATATGAAGCGAAACGTGAGTACACCACAGTCATTGGTATTGGTGCGAACATGCGGTGGACACAGCCAGTCGCCAGCGCATCAAGCTACCCGAAACTGTCAAATTTTCCCAATCAACTTTGAACCTTACGAATTAGCGATAAAGTTGAAAATCTATTAAAGAAATTTGACAGATTGTAGTAGCTTGGTGTGCTGGCGTCTGTACATACATACAAATTATAAATAGCTTCAAATATTGCATTTGTTGGTAACACCGATCACACGATGCTGCCAACAATACAATGTTCTGTTTACACGCTTTAATTAACTGATTTAGGCTTTAAATCGTCACCGATAATATTGCCCTTTATAGAGACAAATATATACGATATATATGCACATCATGTCACATTCAGACGATCCGCAACTATTTTCAGGATCTTGCCATTCACTCCGTCCCCGACGTCTTATCCAGGGGTCGAATTGTTTTCATATTGCACAACTTTATTATAAGAATCGTTAGGTATTTGGAGCGAGTTGCCCTCCTACGTCTCTTTGCGTCCCACTTTGCTTGTTTATAGTATTTTAATTAACCCTGAAGTATTTCTAGTTAGCAGTTTACCGCAAATACGTTCACTTATGTCGAATGGTGTTAAACTTGTAGTTTCTTCTCCCTTCTTTGTGACTTTAACGTTTTAAGATTTTTTTTATTTGGAAATTATTAGTCATTGTGAGTCTTGATAGTCGGTCTAATTAAAAACGCTTAACCTAATCACGGCTACGGAATGTGAACTATCGGTGGTCGCTTCCTGTAGGAATCCTGACATTAACGCTGTTAAAAATAGCCGCTTTGCTGCATACCTGTTCAAATTGGCGTTCATGAAAAAGCTACAGCGCAAGACGCAGTATTTGCTGCGACATGACGTGTAAATATTTTCTTTAACACTTCCTTTTCTTTGTTCAAAAACCTTGATTAAAATTCGGTTTTAAATTGTGTTAATTGCGGCTGATTAGTCGTCCTTTTTATAGCACAGGAAAAAAATAAAGCTGAATGAATGAGAATCTTAGGTATTATTCCACCTGCGTCCTCAACACCATGCGAGACACTCGTTCAACGACGATGCATTGATTGCCAAATAGCAGACAGCTGATAATCGTCCGTTAGGTAATAATGACTAATGCTTCAGTTTACATTGTATCGCGATTTTTTGCTTAAATGCGCGGGCGCGGTCGAACCATTTACCCAATTTAATATGGGTTTCCAAATAATTTGGATCACAAACCGAATAGCCAGTTATCCAATTAAATATATTGGCAAGTGGAGGAAGGCCTTATCCAATTTAGATTATTGTATCTTGTTGCTTTTCTCCTAAAGACATCTTCATTAGGCTGACGTTTAAGATATTGTATATGTCTTGAGCAAAGAACATAACGCCTCTGCTGTCTGAACCACGTTGAAGACGTATTTATCGTGTAGTATAGTATAAAACAGAAAGATAATGTCGTAAGTCGCCCGCGAAAAACGCATCTTTTTGAAGTAAAAACTTCTTTAGGCGCGTTGGGCATTTTTTGAGATGGGAAAAAACCATTGAGCTCGCGCCACTGTTACCGTAAGCGACACCGCGCGTGTTTTGTTTATAAGACGACTAAAAAAATACCTGCTTCGGATGTGTTCGGCTGTCCTCGGGATGTACTCGGTTTTAGTTTATGTCCGATCAGTGAGTGATGGCAAAGTATTCTGTTTGTGTTTTGTTTTCACTTCTGTCGGCACTCCCCGAATGCCACTGCTTTTTTAACCGACGTAAAAACAGAGGAGGTTCTCAAGTCGACGCGTTTAAATTTTTTTTCCACGCATAACTTTTTACAGAGTAGTCCGATTTTGATAATTCTTTTTTCGTTTGAAACCATACTCTCGAGGTGGTCCCATTGTCACCAAGTTGGAATCTGATGAGAGGATCCCATGGAAATCGAGGGTAACCCTCAAATTTTATAGGCAAACGTATAGCGATTTGGGTATTTTTTTAAGTAACTTGAGCATTTGCTCTCGGATATCATCATTTGGAAATTTTGGTAAAATGAAGCTGATGATGAAGACCACAGATGGCCATCGGAACTACTCAATGATAAATATTTCACGGGTTGCGATTCGATTACTTTAATATGGTTGCTAAGCAATTTATACTCGTCACAATGCGAATGATGAAATGGAGCTGATGGTGGAATACCAGGAGAACTCCTCAACAATTAACGTCTCTGCATCGGGAAAATAAATATTTTGTAAAAGGCGATGAGCAAGTTGACACTATGCCATTGTATCTTAGATAGATTATAAGCAGAGCCACTAAAAAGCGAGAAATAAAACCTTTTTAACAAAAAAATTAAACCGCCGAAAAAACTGAAAAGCAAAAAATAATAAACCTTTTTTATTTAACCTTAATAACTAAGTTCTTAAACTAATGTAAGTATATCTAAGTAATTTTGAGTCGGCGCCAAACAAGCAAGTTAATCTTTGTTCATTGATTTCATGCTCGCTTTCCGTCTGCTCGCGTCAGTGTTAGTATGTAAACAAATGTTTTTGATATATTCGGATTTTTAAATATAGGCTCTTTGTTCATAGTCGACTCGTTTTACTTAAATTCAACCAATTATTTCTCAAAAATACTTGTAAGATGCAAATGAACTGGGTACTTCCTTTACCTGCTATTTTGGTTTTATCTGTATCTTCTATTGTTATGCATTTTACTACCTGCCGGTCGATTCTGTAAAAATCTCACCGTGAAAACTTAGGTGAAGTGAGTTTGGTTTTGCTGGGAATTGACACTATTGACAGCTCACTCCACGCCCACTTCACCCAAGTTTTCACGGTGAGATTTTTACAGAATAACACCGCTGGCCTTTATTATTGTTTCCAAGCAAACAAAAGTATTTTAATGAATGTTCCAGATTCCAGAGTATTCCAGAATGTACTCGCAAATCAAATAAACATAACTAAATCAGTTTCTTTTTTAACTGAAATACCACTCTTGCAATGACCTTAGAGAGTTAGGTAAAAATAAAAATTTGCTGTAGGTATAGTGATAAGCTGATACGCAATAGCTTGTGTAAGAATCATACGATCACACTGAACGATATTTCGAGAAACTCTTATTATTAGAAAGTTTTCCCTTTAGCGGCGGTTTCGCACTACGTCCTATCCGAATCCGAGAAATGTCGGTCGGAAGTGACCATAGTACTATTTGTATGAGGGGTTGCGCACTAGATCCGAACTCTACGTCAGAATTTAGAACATTTCCAATTCGGATTGAAGTCGGATTTTTAATTCGGATTCGGATCGGATGTAGTGCGAAACCGCTCTTGAAAGTTTTAATTTAAAAGAAATTTTAAGTTTCAATTTAAAGAAAAAAAAGTAGAAGATGGAAAAAGGAAGTGGAGAGTGAGTGGGGGGGGGGGGAATTTTTTAAAGAGTATTTTATCAATCAAATTGCGCATAAAAAATGTTCCTTCTCAAAAATAAAATCTCACTATTAGGCTCTTGAATCAGGGGCTAGATTAAGGATTGCCAATTTATTGATTTACATTCATACTCATAGAAATCGTATTCCACAAAAATATATTTGTGATGTATGTACTTTGAAAACTTATGGTATGTAAGTCCATCCATATACAAATTAATATCATAATTACAAAAGTAACTCTCTATGTCTGTCACCTTTTCACATAACGGCTGAACGGATTTGGATCGAAATACGTCCAGCCGTTATGGCGTGAAAGGTAACAGATGGACATAGCTACTTTCGCATTTATAAATAACATTAGGAGATATGCAAGTATAGATTATATCAATGAGTTATACCAACCTTGATGTAGTAGTACGTGTTGTATCTAAAAATGTTTGTTTAATAATATGACTATAGTAGCAATGATTAATAGTACTGCATCTATAATAGCCCTGTGGTATTTTTGGCAGCAAGCTATTTATAACAATATCAACAATATGTCACGGCACCTGTTTTATTTCAAAATAGAAATTCGCAGTATTATATGTTTGAAAGTTTGACTAGACCTATAACAGTCATGTTCTTTTTTAAAGAATTCAGGCAATCATTAGCGTTGTACACAATCTTTGGCTTTGCCTTCATTTCAACATGGTCTCCCCTTGGTCTGAGGCCTCCCCTTATGTACTGCATCTATAATAGCCCTGTGGTATTTTTGGCAGCAAGATATTTATAACAATATCAACAATATGTCACTTGTTTTATTTCAAAATAGAAATTCGCAGTATTTTAAGTTTGAAAGTTTGACTAGACCTATAACAGTCATGTTTTTTTAAAGACTTCAGGCAATCATAAGCGTTGTACACAATCTTTGGTTTTGCCTCCATTTCAACATGGTCTCCCCTTGGTCTGAGGCCTCCCCTTATTTCTTTTGTCGAACAGCTGGGCGTAACATTTTTTCTAAAAGAAAATTCTAGAATAGTCCGCGGTTCGAGTAGGTTCTACCCCTATTACTATACCTACTATTGAGAAACAGTACTTTTTTCTTCAAATTAACAAGTAAACCAGGCACTGGTTTACTCACCAAGAGCTAAAAGTGTGCATGTTTTGTCTCTGCACCAACAAGGTTGACTAGTAGAAAGTGCCTCGGGCATTAACTCCACTTTTGATTAGTATTTTTTTGCTTGTGCATAAAGTTTTAATAAATAAATAAAATATTGTTTTGTACAAATAATAAGGTGTTTTAACATTAGAGTGAACGAAAGCACGAAGCGCGAAGCTACGAGGGCGGGTCAATAAGTCCGTGACTTTTGGAATAAAACACAGATTTTTTGATAAATAAATCATTTTATTTTTCAACGTAGTCTCCCTTGAGCTCTATACACTTTGTCCAACGCTTCTCCAATTTTTTTATCCCTTCCAAAAAATATGATTTGTCGAGGTCCTCAAAATAGGCCTTTGTTTGCGAGATGACTTCATCATTGGAGTCAAATCTTTTTCCACCAAGCCATTTCTTCAGGTTTGGGAACAAGAAGTAGTCACTCGGAGCCAAATCTGGAGAATAGGGCGGATGAGGGAGCAATTCATAGCCCAATTCATGGATTTTTGCCATGGCAACTGCACATGTGTGCACCCTTGCATTGTCTTGGTGGAAAAGAACTTTTTTCTTGGCCAAATATGGTCGGTTTTTTTTTCAAATCGTCATTGAAGCGGTCCAATAAGTTGGCATAATATTCCCCATGGATTGTTCTTCTCTTTTGAAGGTAGTCAATGTGGATTATTCCACGTGCATCCCAAAAAACAGTCGCCATAACTTTATTGGCTGACAAACCGACCTTGGCCTTCTTTGGCGCCGATTCACCCTTAGAAACCCACTGTTTTGACTGTTGTTTGGTCTCTGGTGTGTTGTGATGGATCCATGTTTTGTCCACGGTTACAAAACGGCGCAAAAACTCCTCCATATTGCGATTAAACAACGCCAAAACTTCCTGTGAAGTTGTTACACGATTGCGTTTGTGGTCGACTGTGAGCAAACGCGGCACCCATCTTGCGGAAAGCTTTCTCATGCCCAAGTGATCATTCAAAATTGAAACCACTGAGCCATGCGAGATCCCTACGGCTTCCGCAATCTCTTGCACTTTCAATCTTCGGTCGGCCAACACCATATCGTGAATTTTTTCGATTGTTTCGGGTGTAGAGACCTCAACTGGGCGTCCAGGACGTTCGGCATCTTCAGTGTTGTACAGCCACAACGAAATTCAGTAAACCACTTTTTTACCATTGAAATCGATGGTGCAGAGTCCCCATAGTATTTATCAAGCTTAGCCTTTGTCTCGGTAATGGTTTTTTTTCGCAAAAAATAATGCTTAATAAGCACACGAAATTCACTTTTTTCCATTTTTTCCTCAAATTACTGGGTAGTCTGATAAAGATAGCTGTCAAACACAAACTAACTGACACAGCAAGTTCAAATTTTGATAGGAGTCAACTGACAGATGCCTGTTGACAGGAGTAGTGTTGCTTTTTCAGTAAAGAGGTCAGAAATTCAAAAAGTCACGGACTTATTGACCCGCCCTCGTAATTTAAAACCCTCAGTACCTACCTATCTCTCATTTGTATGCGATAGCGAAAACCAATAAAATATTATACAACCAATAAATACCATGAGTAATCCGCAAATAAAACATAAACTTCCAGAGTTCAATAACTGCTTCGCTGTAAAGTACGATGCAAGTTTCAGAAAATCAAGATTTTAAACTAGTCAAATTGCAACCCAAACCAGAAGCTGGTTTGAAATTGTTTTTACTAGCTCAAGTCCATTTAGAATTTTAGAGAAAGCCATCAGTTAAATAATAAACAACATTTACTACGAACAAAACTAACATCCTTACAAAAGTATCTTCATTAAAAATAATGTCTGTTTTCATACAAATCTCAAAGCTCCATAACCAAATTTAAATTAGAGTAATTTTAATAACACGTCTGACCATCAAGGACCTTTTGCCTCTACCGTCCATTTTTATTAAAGAACAATTGAAACGTAAATTTTATTAATGTAGAGAGGTTGTATGAATGCAACACCCCAACATTAATCAGTTGGTTTATAAGGCACGCTGAAGGAAAAATTAAATAAATTCATACAAGCTGTTATTGCCATTGTGTTGTCCATTATAGTACAAATTCGTTGTCCACAATGATTCACACGTGACGACCTGAAAATTAATTGTGTTTGTTTTATTTTTTATTTATTATATTCACTTCATGATAATTTTTTATTAACTCCACTTTGTCGCACAATTGCCCACAACTTTTTGTAGAGCGTAGGTGTTCAAACTGTATTGTCATTGCTATCGAATTATCGATCGATCCTTCTCTAGAAGTTTCGATGAAGTCCCAAAGGGGTTGCATCTGTTTTGCGCACCGGGCGCTTTGCACCCTACTATGTGTTCAACCACCCCTGGAACCTTTCAGACAAATTCGACGCAGGCGCGATAGGAACGGGAAACGGAAACTCGATCGTCTCGCTCATGTAACACACGTACATTGCCGCTTGTATACAACAGGCTCAATGTATGAAGCGTTTTCGTACGAACGTACACACCCATGTATATCGTCCAACAACAACACTCGTCGAGTGTTTTTGCTGTCTGCGATACGGCGACGCTGCTGGGTCGTTCTCGAACCCTCCGGACGGGCCGCCAACTCGTGGCGCCGCGCTCCCACACGCTGTATAAATACGATTGTACGGCGTCGATCGCGGCAGTATAAATCGAGACAAAGTGACGAACGTTACTCCAAGTACGTCAAAACTTTCGCGTTATTTACTTGTGAAGTGGTTATAAGTGAATCATTCCAGTGTTTTGTAATAAAGAAATGGAATCTCCTGTGGTATTGGATAAACCACCGGAGTACCATGGCAGCGAAGTAAGTTTTTTTAAACATAAGCTTACAATCTTTATCTTTACATAGTATAAAACAAAGTCGCTCCCGCTACCTGTTAACATAGATCTTTTAAACTCCGCAACGGATTTTAATGCAGTTTTCAGCAATAGATAGAGTGATTAAAGAGGAAGGTTTATATGTATAATACAATCATATTATAGTAGAAAAAAGCCAAGAAATTCAAAGATTTGTAATGTGATGTCGTTATCCAATTAAATACGGTGTGCATTTCATGGAGATCAAAATTGCCCTTTACAGCATATCGTTAAAATGAATATCTTAGAAGATATCAGAGGGGGCAGAGCGGCTGGCGGTGCGGTACGAAGTTCGCCGGGTCAGCTAGTAAATAATAAATTCAGAAGTTAATTAATATTTAAATTCATAAGTTAAACATGATGTTCGTTTGAAGTTATAGCAACGATGTTATCTTTTCACAATGCACCTGTACTGCAACATGCAAGGAATAATAACCTTTAAAGATCAAAACAATTGGCATTTCAATATGCCAGGTTATTACTTCAACATAATGATCATTATAATTCACTGATAATAATAATAATTTTAGTTCGTCAGTAACATTGACAACTTCAACTTGTTTGAAACCGATACTATTAATATGAATGTAAATGAAGTAGATGAAAGTGTTTTCTACTACATATTCAATACTATTTAATTAAGCGATGATCTAACACAAGGACTGTATGAGAAAGCCGAATGACCTGCAGAATGTTTCCTTGTTCGCATTATTATTTGGAAACTGGCCAGGTGGTGGCATGGTCAAAGACATTGCTTGTCTAGAGCACAGGTGGTACCTTCGCTCAAATTATTACTTTATGACTAATTCCTATTAATATGGAACTCATTTGTAGAGCTATTGACGGCTTTACCAATTTGCAATAATTGCAAATTGCTGATTAACCAAAAAAAATAAGAAATATTTAGTGAATGGTCGTGACATTTGCGTGATGTTTAGTGTATTTTCTTTTTATATGTTTTCGTAGTAACTGTATTTAGTACTATTTGTTTTAGTTTAAAATAAGTACAGCCTCTTTATTCACTTACTGTCTTCTTCTGTGTTTCTGTAACTTGAATATTGTGTCTTCACTGTATTATTAACCTAGGTAATCTGTGGAAACATTGTGGTTTGTAAATTTACCCACGTCTAGATGTAAAGATGATGAGATGAAAAGATGTACTATTATGTACAATTGTTTGTTTTCCCTAATGAAATAAATAAATAAATTGGTAAAGCCGTTAAATAGCTCTCTAGGGTACCTATTTAAAAATTCGATTACATTTTCCACTTTCTCCCAATACCCCAATTATTTTGTCGTATTCCCATTTGCTCTCTCTCTATATCTTCGCAAATATTTAATACAACCCTTGAGTAAAGACAAGGTAAAACACTTTAAAATATGGAATTTATAATATTTATTCCTTATCTTTCACTCCTTCAGTGTCTTGGCTCACTTGATGCGCCATATAGCCTTCGTGTAAACTTCGCCAGTTGAATTTCTTTTAAAAGTCCGTATATTTATACAGCACTGGCGATGGCGTCTGCCTTCGCATATTTGCCCACAAAAACGTCCATAACTAACCCGAGATCATTGTAAACATTTCCGACGTCATGCGCCGAGTCTCGTGAGTCAGAGGCGACGCCGGGGAGGCGCTTTGGTTTTATCGAAATACCATGTATAGCGACTACCTACGAAAAATAATTTCTTTAGCCATCTGAAAACCGCAGAATATTACATTTTGTTTCCAATGTTGAAGTTAAGACTGCGGTTTTGCAAACCAACTGAATTTATTTTTTGTAAAAGGCATCATATTTATTTATTTGTGGGACAAAATTAACGTTGACGGAAAGCTAAGTCAAACGGGTCGAATAATCAATATTCATTCTATAAATTATGAACGAAAATACATATTCGGTCATCGTCTTTGGTCAGCGTTATTCTTGAACGATTCCTTAAAGTTCACTTACCTTTCGTGCTTCTGTTAATGCCAAACCCCTTCTGCTTTGTTTATCTGTAAGTGCACGCTCGCTCTAAATACGCTCCCAATAATAGTGCTTCACTTTGCGATATTATTCTAATAGGGTTTCGACTCAAACCGACGTCATCACTTTAAATGATATGTGTACATTACGACATCACTTTCATGTTTGTATCCACGTGATATTTGACTTTAAAAATGTAAACAAAATATTTCCAGCTGTGACTGCTGCTATTTGTAAACGTGATTTTACTATTACCATTCACTCTCATGTTTTGCCTTGGATTTCGTCATTGGGTCGTCCTTCAGACTTGGAAAATTGAAAACACGAATATTCTTTGGCCATTTTATTTGTTATTTCAAATGGTTGGCTCTAGTGATGTGATTCTACCCGGGTAAATTCCTAAAATGGGAATATTCCCGGGAACATTCCCATTGAATCCACCCAATGGGTATTTATTCGGGTATTTATATTTTTATGATCAATTTATACATATTTCGCATATTTGATTTAGTAAAACTGTAACATCCGAACGTAATCACACTTAAGGTGAATGGATAGTGGTAGACCGCGAAATTCAAATTTTCATACGTTTTTTGCAATTTGCAGGTCAGTGTCAGATTGTATCTTGATCAAAATATGATTCGCGACAATAACAGGTACATATTTATAGAATTATAATCATTAATATATCTTTCTAAGTTAGATTTCTACCACCAACCACCAATCTCTTATGGAAAAGTATTAGGGGTAGAAATCTAACTTAGAAAGATGTATTAATGATTTTAATGATTATAATTCTCTAAATATGTATCTGTTAGTGTCGCGAATCATATTTTGATCAAGATACAACCTGACCCTGACCTGCAAATCGCAAAAAACGTAAAAAAAATTGAATTTCGCGATATCAACTACCCATTCACCTTAATTGCGTGGCGCACACATTGAATTTACTTTGTCATGATATAATGAAAGAAGATGCTACACAAGCCTTCATTTCAGTTGCCGTCGATGTAATCAAATCTATTAGAAAAAGTCAAATTCTGAGCGCGTTAGTCAAGCAGGTAATTGTACATGTCATTCAAAGATATAAAATCACGTCTGGTCTTTCTGCTTCCTGGTTTTTGACGTGACAACGTCTTAAATTAGGTTGCGACTGGGAGTCACTTATGAAAAAGTGTAACGCTCGGTAACGTTACGATGAGTCACCGAACGAGAGAGAGGCCCGCCGAATGCCTTGCGTCTCTCTCCCACTCAACTATGATCGGATGATCGGTCGTTGTCACGTAAAATCTTCGCCCGTAAAACCGACTTTACAGGCAACCATTTTTTTTCTTCTTTGGTTGACAATAATGTCAGGGTGAGGATTTTAAATGCAGTTGATAAACGCAGAGGGAACTGCATAAAACCTATTCATCTAGCAACCTATATGCTAGATCCAAAATCTCAAGGCATCGAACTCAACGAAGATGAAGAAATCATTGCCATGGATTTCATTCACGAGAAAGGAAGGCAGTTACACTTGGAAATAATGACTGATTTAGCTAATTATAGAGCAAGAGAAGGTTTGTGGGGAAAATCTTTTGTTTGGACCAGCCTCCAGAAAATGAATCCCTTAACTTGGTGGAAAGGAATTTGCAAAAACAAACCTCTGAGCAAAGTTGCAGCTTGTCTTTTAACTGCTCCCTGCACCTCGGCTGCAACAGAGCGTACCTTCAGCGTTTATGGAAATATTCACAGCCTTAACCGGAATAGGTTAACAACAGAAAGAGCTGCAAAGCTGGCCTACATATCATATAACTGGAATTTGTTACACAATCAAAAAGACGAAGAAGTAGATGAAGAAGAAGATGAGGAACCCCTTCAAGTCCTTTTATGGTTAGCCCATTGACCATAAACAATATTGAACCTCAACCATCAACTTCTGGAAGAAATACAAGAGAAATAGAGTTTTGCGATATAACAAAAACATTCTCCGATGACAGTGATTTAGACAGTGATTAAATGAATCTCAATAACATTTTACCTACTTACTATTATAAGAGTATTAAACTTGAAGTGATTTTTGTCACCCATAACCTGATATTTAAACAATAATTTTCATATTTGAACCATCCTGTTGTTGATTAAATGATTTTGGAGTTAGTGTTTTTGTTTTTATTCAGTACTTACTTAATCATTCGTCATAGAAACTAATTTACCCACGATTTGGGAACTTGCCCGGGTAAATACCCGTTTTGGGAATATTCCCAGGAATATTCCGGGTGGAATGATGGAAACTTTCCGAGTCGCCCATCACTAGTTGGCTCTTATCATTCAAGTTACCAATCAACTGTATTCGCACCTTGAAGAGTGAACAAACAAAACGCATGTAACGATCCACTCAACTTTATGGATAACCGGTCTTCCGACTATGAAATTATCTTTGTAAATATTCAGCTAAGTTAAGAGGGTGATGTCACTGATGTCTGTCTGATCTTAGGAGGTAAAATGTATCGCTCACGTACATAAGCGGACTTTAACGTTGTGCCTTCAACGGTGCGTCACGCGAGCGCCCACGAGGATTAGTGTCCTATGCAAATTTAACCAAACGAAAGAAACTTCAGATTGGCTTTATTAGGAAGGTAATAATCACCGGATGTTTTGTATAAGACCTTAAAGCGAGTATATAGAAATAACAGTTCCATCCCACGCCTTGATTCATGTTCCTGCCTGCTTATGGAGATTATGTGGGTCATCGTATGATTATCGGGGAATGGATCTCAAGCTGATAAAGTTTTAATTAAGTAAAGTCTTATTTGTTGAGTACCTATTGAGTTTCAGTATAAACCATAAAGGATAATTTATGAAGTTGTAAAATATAAAGACAACAAAATAAATATAAGATGCATCAAGGACTGCAGTAACGGGCGGAGTTTTCGGCACTACAGCAAAAACCTGACTGATTTTTTCCACGTCTCAACTTTATCTCTTCTTAAATGATGTAAACTGTCTTCATTTTTGCTTGCTTCTGAGTTCAGAACAGAACGTTGGATGTTCGGCGGTCAACGACTTCACTTGCGTCACCCACCTTCGTGATTATGTCTCAAAATATTTTTGGCCACTTATTCCTAGCGTAATGTAGCGATTATGCGAAAACGACATGTCATTTTTTATATTATACTGCGACAGCTAGAACGAGACTACACGAAATGATTTCAAAAATTGATTTTCAGTTTTTGAAGGCTCTAATTTAAAGGTATTCTTCAGTTCTTACTATGTAACAAATGCTTCTGTCAATTATTTGGAATATATCACGTGTTTAATACATAATACGACGCGTTGTAATAAAGATAAGTGACAATATTAGCTCATCGTCTATAAATGGCATACCTCTGTGTTATCTTCAATTCTGTTTAAGTGCAGTTTCGGGTGTGTAAATATTTAAGAACCCTCAATTGCCGTTATCCGAGTAACCGAGTTACATCATCATATTCATTTATAATTATTTATACTGATATTGGTCCAAGTGAATCGTGAATAAAATTATTTTTAAATGACCACATTCGCAGCATTATTAGCTCACGAGACCGTACACGTGCCCCTCATCCCGCCAGCACACGTTTGCTACGTATTCCAACAATCGTCCACAATCGCATGACGCAACGGTCTCCATCGGTTTTTGTTCACTTCAACCCACACGCTGATGTCACCATTTACAATCATCAGTATCGCTTTACTTTTGTACACTTCGTGCCATGATGTCGCTTTCCTAGCACAACAATATACATTGTTGGCTTTTTCCACGTAGTAAGTAACCATTTGCCGGTATTCTTTGTTGGTCTAGCATTTGGTTCGCGATCTATTATGTTGATGATGTTTTCTTTGTTTCCGTGATTTCTGACGTCTCTTTTTTTTTGGAAGTAGTTAAACTTGTTTACAAGCAGTAAAACGCTTTGGTTTGTTTCACAACATATTTTAGACGTCGCGAAACGATTTTTAGTCTTGTATTTGTCGTCCTACTCAATCGCAGAATCTTAAATTGAATCCAACAAGTGCTAACAATGTCGCAATTGCTAAACTGCTTAGCTATTACAGAATGTATCACCAAAAATGTTAATTTCTCCTTGGAGATGCAATCAAATAAACCCGGTGACCAATAAACAGGAATAAAATAAATGAATAAACTGCGAAATCAGAAACCTTAAGCGTCGTTGCTAATTACATTCGAAGGTTATTCCTGATAACAATCTATTTTATAATCATAAGGCTGCGTGAAAATATCAAAGCGAGATAATTTCAGAAACCCTCGTATTTATGTGTACGTGTTGTTGGTGACTGTAAAGTCATCGTAAACCAACGATGGAGCTATGTTAATTGACCATTTTTTGTGTCGAACATGTCAAAAGCAAGCACTTATTAATATTTATTCGCACTGCGTAAATCATTGCTACGTTCGTCCGCGTAATGATACCGTAGTATCAAAATACGAAAGTCGCGACTGTAAGGCCACTTCCTCGGCCGTCCTTGCCTTATATGGTTGTATCAGGCGACGCAAATGCGACTACTATGTACCTTTTCTGTTTTGACGTGTATTCCGTCTCCTTCGCACATTACTACTGGAGGCTGGAGGAGTAAGGTGGCTCAAAGTACGGAATCCACATGCACTTGTCATATTATTGCTTTACATATTTATAGGAGTTCCATCCGGATACTTGCGAAATCGATGCAATAAATATGAGCTTCCGGTATTGACGTTCCTTTAAGACCATTTAAATGATGACAGTTTTGTCTCGAGGATGTTTTTTCAATAAAGGAAAATTAAATAGCTGCGTTAAACAATCGAGTCGTATATATACAATTATACAACAACGGATATATGTGTGTATCACTCTAGGAATTACAACGATCACGTTGTGAAGTGGCCGCCACTGCTGGCTAGCCATGTGACTTCTTATAAGCTCAATTATAGAATTCCATTTAGCCGATACATATGCCTACTTACATTAATAGCAGCAGTCGGTATGTAAGGGATAAAGTTAAATTATTAAGTCATTATCGACACGTGCGAACACGACGTTCCTGATTATCATTGGTATAGTGAAGATCGGATAATCATCTCAATACATTAAATTGATTGTAAAAACCATCTGGTGAGAGTCGTTCAAGAAGTCTAAAACCAATCAGAAGTACAATGTCTCGGTATAAGTTTTGTCTCTTGAGGAATCAATGAACCTAACCGTTTATTTTTTGTCAACAGCGCGGTTTCCCGTTTGACGAGGAGGAGGGGTCGGGCGCGTGGAGCGAGCTTGCGTCGCGACACCCTGACATAGCGGCGCGTTTGCGGCAACGCCCAGCCACCTGGGCCAGGAAGAGGCGGCCTTCGAGCCAGGACGCAACAGAAGGTACGAAAAACTTTTTTTTTAAGCTAATCTTACCCATAAGAGAGAGAGAGAGAGTTTGATTTGAGTTAAGGTCAGATTTCAGTTGCCTACAGACAAAATACATAAGTTTCTAATACTTATACTTATCTGTTAGTAGAGATGTGTCGCAACATTCACTGAAATAAGACCTTCTTCTTTGCAGGTGTGCTTAAAAGACCTTTCGTAATTCCAGATTTCGGCGACGGTTTCGGTGGCTTCGACAGATTCCCCTTCGACGACATCCCGCCAGAGTTCAGAGAACACTTCCCTTCACATTGGAACCGCAGATTTGGACCTCGCGACGAGCAGCCGCAGCCGCAACCAACACAGCAACACGTGCCGCACCCGCCGCAATCACCGCCGACGCAGCAGCAAACCGCAGCCACACAGACTGAACAAGAACCTCAACCAGGCCCTTCAGAACCCGAACCACAAACGCACCTACCACAATACGGACTAAGGAACACAGTTGATCTCGGCCAAAAAAGCCCCGCTGACCCTAGCTTGGTCGATGCGGACGACAGAAATCAAAGGTCTGTGTCAGCGCCGCCAGACAGTAGCGCACCATCTAGCCAAAGCTTCAAAATGAGTGGACAGAACCACCAGGAACATCCGCCACAACACGGCGAACCGCACTCCAACGTGCGACACATACCTATATTCGTGGAGGGCAGGGACGAGCCGGTCATCAACAAATCTGTCGACCACGGCACGCATTTCGGTGAAACTAAGCCTGCACACGTGCCGCCTCCCCCACAACCGCATGTCGACAGAGAACAGTATTTCGCTGACGACGGCCCCGTAGGTTACCACCATCCGCCTAACTTCTCGAGAGCCTTTGGCACGCCCTTCAACAAAGGGTTCAGACAGGGGCCACAACCATTCACACAGCAAAAAGCGTACCCGCAAGCGGCATTCGCCCGCGGTGCCTCACCGCAGCGCGCTCAATCACCTAAACCGCAACCGCCTCCGCATACCGAAGAACATTTTGTGAAAGTGCCCGTGCACCATGAACAGAACGCACCTAAGACTGAACCTCCGTCCAGAACCCAGCAGCGCCCCCCGCAGCAGCAGCAGCAACCCGCGCCGCCGCAACAGAAGCAAGCCCCGCCGCAGCCACAAGCTCCACAGCGGGAACAGACTCCGCCACAACCCAAACAAACCCCGGTCAACGACCCTATCTCACAGATTCTTCGTATTCAAACAGATGTACTAAATCTCATGACTGAGGTTGAAAACTTTGGCGGTGCCAAAAATGATAAACAGTACTTGTTCCTAGATGAAATGCTTACTAGGAATCTCATTAAATTAGATACTATTGAAACTGATGGCAAAGAAAACATTCGGCAGGCTAGGAAGGAGGCCATCAAGTGCATCCAAAAATGTATAGCTGTTTTAGAAGCCAAAGCAGAAAGTAACGCTGCCGAAAAGAGCCAACTTCAACCAACAGATGTAGAAATGAATGAAAATGCCGATACACAGCAGGCAGCTGAACAGGTTACGGAAAATGGTGAGGTTGAGATGAAGGAAAACACCAAAGAGGAGGGCCAAGGCGAACCACAGCAGCAAGCCGAACAGCCGGCACAAGTGGCCCCAGCAGTGGAAGCGAAGACTGAGAAACCGCAGGAGGTAGCGACAGAGGCGAAGGTCGAAGAAGTTCAACCTCCAGTGGAACCAGCAGACAACAAGGACGCCACACAAACACAAGCTGCCGACACACGACCCGAGGACACACCTCCTGAAAAACCAGCCGAAAATATTGAACAAAAACCGGAAGGCGAAAACAAAGGCCCGAAGAAGGGCACCAAAGTTGTAAAGAAACGCAATAAGAGCAAAGATAACAAGAAAGATATACCTAATGATAGTACTAAGCAAGAAGATAGCAATAAGGAAGAAAAAGTGGAAGACAAAAAAGAAAACTTAGATATAATGCAAGTGGACGTTAAAGGTGATAAGTCGGAGCCACAGGTGATGGAAGTAGACGGTGCTGCTAGTCAATAAAGTTAGTTCGCAATAGTGAATTGTCTCATTAGTCACACACTCGTAATCCACGCACCGGGCCTAAGTGTATGCCTTCCTTTAATCTTTGTGTTAATTATTGTGCATAAATAACACAGGTGTTGACATTGTATTGTTTATGTTTGTACATTTTACGTTTTTAATATTAAAAAAATGTGTAAAGAAAGAAATTTGTTGACCTCTAGGATTTGAAACGGTCTCCTTGTCTTAATATTTAATTAATTTATTGTTTATCATCACTTGATAACACAATTTTCTGAATAAATAATGAATCCGTTTATAAGTGTTTTTTTATTGACTACACAGTACACATTATTCGATAATACAAAATATAATTAGGTATATTACATATAATATATTACTTAGATAATAATTTACTTTACATAGGAATTCAACTCCATGATCGTAGGATAACTATCACAGAATGCAAAGCACATGGAGGTTACTTCCTGCCGATATATTCTGTAGAAATTGTACCGTTAAAAACTTAGGTGAAGTGAGCTGAACAATCAGGTGGAATGACAGCTTACTTCGCCCAAGGCCCGGCGCCCATTGGCGGCACGGCATGGCAAGGTATTTTTAGGCGACAAATAAAAATATAATAGTATGGAAATAAAGTTGAAATTTCAATGTTAACGTTCGTAAGTACGAAAAAAATACCGCGGTATGCTGGCATGCACGCGTTGGCAGCCTTCGGAACGCTTCGGCATCCCTCGGAACGTTTTGGCAGTCTTCGGGATACCACAGCAAGACAGCGCCCGCCCGAACCCCGCGTCCCCGTGAGTAACTTCATTAGCTTAGCGCAAAGACTACAATATAATGCTGTATCTTAGCGTCGTTCATGCCGAAACGTGTCCTCGTCGAACGTACCTAACTTATTTGTTGTGTAATAAATGTAATAATTATTGTGTAATAACCGTTCTGAAGAAGAGATACGACTATTGTGAAAAAAGCTAGGCGCGAACACGGTGCCTAAGGACGCCTCGGTATGCTTAAGAACGTCGCGGCATACTTAAGGTTGCCACGGCATAGTTACCGCCAGTACGTGTGCGCTTACAAGTAGGGATGCCGAAGGATGCCGTGCCGTGCCGCCAAAGTGTGCCGGGCCTAAGTTTTCACGCCGAGATTTTTACAGAATAGACGGTGTAGATACTTTTTTTTACACTTCAGTCACATAGATTATGTACCTACTCCATACTTATATCAGTCTGACAAACTAAATATACATGCACGATCACTTACTATTTATTACAAAACTAACTTACTCTACACACTACACAAAGATAGAAAATATTGATTAGTAACACTGTCTACAATTTTTACTTTGGATAGCTAACTACAATTACATAAAGCTATAACGCAGAATTTCTCGAAGAATGTTACGGCGATTGTCACACTGCACCGCGCTCCGTCGCGCAGTTTGGTATATGACCGCCCTGCGTGATAGTCGCGTAATTAACTCGATAATAATACAAAATATCAACTCTACAATATATGAATACATTCTCACTCCCACTCCTTCATAACCCTGTCCCAATCCTCATCCGTGATAAAAGGCTTATCAATACAGTTGATCATATACTCGCCGCAGAAGATACACTCACTGGCTACCAGGTCATCGATTTCGTTCCTCAGGATCTCTCGTAGAGGCAGGCCGTTGCTGTGGATCGTTGTTAGCTCGATGTTGGATAATACGGAGAGTTGGCGTTGGAGGTCTGATAGTTTGTTGCGACGGGCTGGTGCTGTGGGGAAAAAAGAGGTGTATACAGTCTATGGTAGGTATCAGAGGCCTGGAGATAGATCGAGAGGTAAGGTAGCACATGAACTACGAAAACCGCCCTTACTCCTATGACATAAAGGGACTGTCAAATTGTTACCACGGATGGACATGCACTTTCTAATAAACCAACAAAAATTATATGCCCACACAGACAATATGCATAAACTGAATTTCCGCGTCCTTCACCACACAATCCTCACCTTTGAAAACGTCATGAATATCAATTTTGAGAACGTCAAAAAATAGTCATAAAAATAGTCACCAAGGTCAGCAAAATAGTCGCTTTATGATTCCGAAGAGCTACAACTTGGTGAGGATTGTGTGGTGAACGTTTCCACACAATCCTTACCTTTATTGCAACCAAACGGCTGGGGGTATCAACTTGGTATCAATACCAAAAAATTGTCAAGAAATAGTTGTAATGCTATGCCAAATCTCGAAACTAGTCTTTAAGTGATTCCAGAGATATACAGGTGCCTTGGTGAGGATTACGTGGTAAGCCTTTCTCGCCACAATCCTCCTGATTACCACGGAACGCTTACGTTTTTTAATTTGAATTTGGTGTCAAAAAATAGTCGTCTCCAACCATGATAATTTCGACCTAGTTTACTATGTAGAAGTATGTTAAACTTCCATGTAACCTTCAACAACCTTAGGTCCATTTTCTAAGCAGTTCAAATTTCAATGAAGCCTGCAAATATAATCGATTCTTATTCCGCCGATTGCCAAGCCATAATAACCTTTATATAATACGTACTGAGTATAGGCAGCGTCTCGTGCGTGAGGCAGTCGCTGTGGAACTTGTGTCCGCAGGGGAACAGGTAGAAGGGGCGCAGTAACAACGCGATGTCGCACAGACAACACACGTCTGACACTAGCACGGTGACGCTACGGTTGCGGAACGACTGGATCTCGGCGCGGACCTGTAAGAAAAAAAAATGAATTAAGTAAAAAGGGCCGGACACGATTGCCGCATGTCGGATGCATTGTTTGCTAGAACCAGCCGGTCGATTCTGTAAAAAGCTCACCGTGAAATCTTAGGTGAAGTGAGTTTGTTTTTGCTAGGAATTGACAGCTTACTCCACGCTCACTTCACCTAAGTTTTCACGGTGAGATTTTTACAGAATAGCACCGCTGGTGGCCATTGCTGTGGTCAACATGGGTTCCTAAAAACGTCCTAAAGACCCAGGCGTAGATGGCTGGACGAACTTTACACCTATTTATGACGGATTGGTCCATATTAGCCCAGGATGAAGTTGGCGGGAAAAAGGAAAGGGAGGTCTGTGCCCTAGGACAATACAGGATGAGTATTATTATTAAATACAAAGGTTACGAAGGTATAAACTGCGTCAAAAATATGCGAACCAACAGGCTGTTCAAAAACTATGATGAAGGCAGAATAATGAGAACAATGAAAAAATATGTAAAACTTCTTGATAACCAAGAAAACTTTTACTCGGTTCCTAAAGGTCCTAGAGTGATGTTTAAGTTGTTAGCCTATAGCCTTCGTCAAGAAATGGGCTAATAAAAGCAAAAAGATTTTTTCAAATCCGACTGGCAGTTCCAGAGATAAGGCCATTGAAACAAACACTCTTCAGCGTTATTATTAGTATAGATTGCAACCACAGGCTGAGACCATCACTGACCGTCAATGCAAACTCTTCTTCTTCTTTCTTTGTCGTTTTCTGGTAGAGTAATAATTAGTATTTATTTATTTAAAAAAAAAACATGTTAACAAAACTTGTATTGCCTTTTCAGCTACTACCTTTAACAAAAAAAAAAACAACTACCATCAATGATTTCAAAAGTAAGGATACGCCCATCTGAACATTTTACATAGAAGTTCTTCGTTCGAAGTTCGCGCGCACTACTGTCAACTGAGTCGCGTTGGCCCTAAAACCGTAATTTTAGGGCCAGCGCGTTGGTGCCATTTAGTCGCGCCGTTAGCCCGGTCCTTACGCTAGTAATATATGTCAATGACTACCATAAAGTGCAACGTTCGACGGCTCACCTTGCTGCGCTGCTGTCACTACATGACGCTGGCAGAATAGTCGACATCGGCTGACTTGCCAAAAAGGAAATGCAAACTCTTTCATTACAACTTATTAGAGAAGCATACAGTTTTACTTACATATTCAGCAGACGTTATCGCTTCTTCCATCTCATTTTTCATTTCTTCAATTTGGTTGTTATTTTCCTATGAATAGACAAAGGAATCATTGTAGTGGCATCATAAAACTGGTAGGTAAAGAGTAACTACATAACACAACGTCACGCCAGGATTCCTCTAAGGGATAGACAGAGGTATTTGGTACAGATACCAGCACATCAAGCTACCCGAAACTGTCATATTAAGCCTAAGCCTAAGCGGCACCCGTGAGTCGTGACTGAGAGCACCGCGACTATCGCTAGGGGTACCGTAGATGCGCGCGTCTGGGTGAGTGTGCCGTTTCGAACGTTAGTACGTAGTTTCCGTACTGTTCATATCTTTACTGTGACATAGGCCTCTCTTATTGCACATATTTAATCTCTGTCCTTATCGCAGGCTCAAGTTTTCACCCTTATGGTGCGACTAGTCTGTCTGTCATAGCTGGATTGGTTACCTGTAAGGACTCGCAGATAGGTTGTCTAAAGTGATCAATGGTGACGACATCACTGAAGAAAGGCAGTATGTCTTCTATCTTGATGAGCGGACACTCTTCGAGGAACCTCATTGCTTCCTTCATGTCTTGAGTTTTCGTGATTTCGTTTTCAGCTGAAAATTTTATAAACGAATGTTTAAATGATTAATTACGTAAAACACACACTTGAATGCCCTGTGACAGTATGTTATTAACCCACGACGAAAAAAAGAGGAGTGTTATAAGTTTACCGTGTGTATCTGTATGTCTGCGGTAGCGTAGCTCGCAAACAGCAGAACCGATTTTATTTATTTTTGTTTTGTTTGAAAGGTGCGCCTTGATCGAGAGTGGTCTTAGCACTGATTCAAGAAAATTAGTTTAGCCTTTTAGAGGTTATCGTGAACCAACAAACTCTAAGGGCTGATTTTACCAAAAGTCAGATATCTTTTATCCGTGACAAAATTGACGTCTGACAGTTCCTGTATGGACTAACTGTCAAAAATTCAAAATTTATTTTCAAGATAAGACTTATCTATACTAATCTATACTAATATTATAAAGCTGCAGAGTTTGTTTGTTTGTTTGTTTGTTTGAACGCGCTAATCTCTGGAACTACTGGTCCGATTTGAATGATTATTTTAGTGTTGGGTAGTCCATTTATCGAGGAAGGCTATAGGCTATATTTTTTTTCTTCAAAATTAGGGATCCGTAATAAAATTGCTATTTTGTAACACAAGGTGTAAAATCGAAAACCTATTTTTGCGTGCGCTGCAAAAACTATTGACAATAGAACAAAATAATGTACTACGGGTTTGTAGAGCCCATTAAGACCTACAAAAAAGTCCGCGAGAACATATATCTAGCTATCATGGTTTAATCACAATAACCGATTTTGTGTTCAAAATAATTATTAAATCGTCTGAAGAAAAAAAACTACGTTAAATATGTATCGTAATATTAATCTTTATCGAAATTAAGCATTATGTTATCAAGAGTATTTATGAACAAGTAAAATACTTTTTGTTTCATCTCAATCGGATATTTCGTTTAAAAGTTATCACGTGTGTAAGATTTTAAGAGTTGGTACCTATTAAGGAGTTATGGGCCATAGAGTTTTTTATCTATACTAATAATAAAGCTGAAGAGTTTGTTTGTTTGAACGCGATAATCTCTTTAACTACCGGTCAGATTTGAATTCTTTTTGCATTTGATAGCCCAATTCTTGAGGAAGGCTATAGGCTATTTAACATCACGCTATGACCCTTAGGAGCCGAGCAAAAAGAAAAAAACTCAGAGTGAACGGTAAGCGAATACGAAGTGTTGCCACGCGACGGGGTGGGGGTACAAGAAATTTCACGCGGACGAAGTCGCGGGCAGAAGCTAGTCTATACTAATATTATAAAGCTGCAGAGCTTGTTTGTTTGTTTGTTTGTTTGAACGCGCTAATCTCTGGAACTACTGGTCCGATTTGTATGATTATTTTAGTGTTGGGTAGTCCATTTATCGAGGAAGGCTATAGGCTATATTTTTTTTCTTCAAAATTAGGGATCCGTAATAAAATTGCTATTTTGTAACACAAGGTGTAAAATCGAAAACCTATTTTTGCGTGCGCTGCAAAAACTATTGACAATAGAATAAAATAATGTACTACGGGTTTGTAGAGCCCATTAAGACCTACAAAAAAGTCCGCGAGAACATATATCTAGCTATCATGGTTTAATCACAATAACCGATTTTGTGTTCAAAATAATGATTAAATCGTCTGAAGAAAAAAAAACTACGTTAAATATGTATCGTAATATTAATCTTTATCGAAATTAAGCATTATGTTATCAAGAGTATTTATGAAGAAGTAAAATACTTTTTGTTTCATCTCAATCGGATATTTCGTTTAAAAGTTATCACGTGTGTAAGATGTTAAGAGTTGGTACCTATTAAGGAGTTATGGGCCATAGAGTTTTTTATCTATACTAATAATAAAGCTGAAGAGTTTGTTTGTTTGAACGCGATAATCTCTGGAACTACCGGTCAGATTTGAAAAAATATTTTTGCATTTGATAGCCCAATTCTTGAGGAAGGCTATAGGCTATTTAACATCACGCTATGACTCTTAGGAGCCGAGCAAAAAGAAAAAAACTCAGAGTGAACGGTAAGCGAATACGAAGTGTTGCGACGCGACGGGGTGGGGGTACAAGAAATTTCACGCGGACGAAGTCGCGGGCAGAAGCTAGTTCTAGGTATAAAGGTTTGGTGAAATACGCCCTAAGTCACACAATTGTAATGGAAAAACCTTACAAATATATAAATTGTAGTTAAAAGTCTACTGTACAACATTGTAACTCATAAGTCATACGTTCATATTTGTAATTTCTGTTAAGCAATTTTTTCTACAATTTAACAATTTTGTAGAATAGTAATTGTAGACTTGTAAAGTTTTGTGGTATATGACCCTGGTGACATAGTGGCCAAACGCGAACTTATAATCAATAGTTATTATAAATGCGAAAGCTTGTCTGTCTGTCTGTATGTTACCTCTTCACACTTAAACTGGTGAACCGATTTAGATGAAATTTGGTATAGAGATAGTTTGAGTCCCGCGAAAGGACATAGGATATTTTTTATCTCGATATTCCCTTGGGATCGAAACATACGCGGGTAAAACCGCGGGCCGCAGCTAGTATAATAATAAATCTATACTAATATTATAAAGCTGCAGAGTTTGTTTGTTTGTTTGTTTGTTTGAACGCGCTAATCTCTGGAACTACTGGTCCGATTTGTATGATTATTTTAGTGTTGGGTAGTCCATTTATCGAGGAAGGCTATAGGCTATATTTTTTTTCTTCAAAATTAGGGATCCGTAATAAAATTGCTATTTTGTAACACAAGGTGTAAAATCGAAAACCTATTTTTGCGTGCGCTGCAAAAACTATTGACAATAGAATAAAATAATGTACTACGGGTTTGTAGAGCCCATTAAGACCTACAAAAAAGTCCGCGAGAACATATATCTAGCTATCATGGTTTAATCACAATAACCGATTTTGTGTTCAAAATAATGATTAAATCGTCTGAAGAAAAAAAAACTACGTTAAATATGTATCGTAATATTAATCTTTATCGAAATTAAGCATTATGTTATCAAGAGTATTTATGAAGAAGTAAAATACTTTTTGTTTCATCTCAATCGGATATTTCGTTTAAAAGTTATCACGTGTGTAAGATGTTAAGAGTTGGTACCTATTAAGGAGTTATGGGCCATAGAGTTTTTTATCTATACTAATAATAAAGCTGAAGAGTTTGTTTGTTTGAACGCGATAATCTCTGGAACTACCGGTCAGATTTGAAAAAATATTTTTGCATTTGATAGCCCAATTCTTGAGGAAGGCTATAGGCTATTTAACATCACGCTATGACTCTTAGGAGCCGAGCAAAAAGAAAAAAACTCAGAGTGAACGGTAAGCGAATACGAAGTGTTGCGACGCGACGGGGTGGGGGTACAAGAAATTTCACGCGGACGAAGTCGCGGGCAGAAGCTAGTTCTAGGTATAAAGGTTTGGTGAAATACGCCCTAAGTCACACAATTGTAATGGAAAAACCTTACAAATATATAAATTGTAGTTAAAAGTCTACTGTACAACATTGTAACTCATAAGTCATACGTTCATATTTGTAATTTCTGTTAAGCAATTTTTTCTACAATTTAACAATTTTGTAGAATAGTAATTGTAGACTTGTAAAGTTTTGTGGTATATGACCCTGGTGACATAGTGGCCAAACGCGAACTTATAATCAATAGTTATTATAAATGCGAAAGCTTGTCTGTCTGTCTGTATGTTACCTCTTCACACTTAAACTGGTGAACCGATTTAGATGAAATTTGGTATAGAGATAGTTTGAGTCCCGCGAAAGGACATAGGATATTTTTTATCTCGATATTCCCTTGGGATCGAAACATACGCGGGTAAAACCGCGGGCCGCAGCTAGTATAATAATAAATAACTAATAAAAAACAATCGTTCTAATGATTTTTAACGGTGTTTCAAGACAACCTGATAACAAAGCAAGCAAATCGTACAAGCTACAACCTCAAACATTCAGATGGCAAGGCAAGATGTAACTCAAGAAGATACGAGTTAGAATTTATAAACTCACCAATATTAAGCCACAGTTGTCTCCTGAGTTCGGTCTGCTCCGGCATGTCTGCTATGCTCTTGGCCAGGGTAAGGCTCACTTGCAGCGCTAACTCCACCGCCGAGTCCCATAGGCCAAGCAGTGCTGATAACGTCACACACGCTTCTGATAGGTTCTTTTCGCGACATAATCTGGAAAACGCCCGGTTTAGATAATATTAGATATTATCTATATAAATAATAGGATAATATCTAATATTATCTATATAAATAATAGGATAATATCTAATATTATCTATATAAATATATAAAAAAGAGTATCGTTATCTATATAATAGAGAACGATACTCTTTTTTAACCGACTTCAAAAAAATGTAGGAGGTTCATATCTCCGGCAATTTTTGATCGATTTCAAAAAAAAAATTTTTAATGGGTATGGTATGCCTCAGGGGTGCTTCCATATACATTTTTATTAAATTTAGCTTTGGTAGTTTTTGAGTTATCTTCAATAGTACGTATTTTTTCCCACTTAGTTTTGACCATAATAAAATACCTTTGTCACTGATATTTACATAGCAAGTACTGAAATATGAATTTGTGTGGGGTAGGTACAACTAAAAAGTGAAAAATAAAAACTTTTTTCCAAAAACAAAAAACAACAGACTAAAAAAAAAACACTAAGTAAAAAGTATAAATGCCAAATATAATTTATCATAACACTGCCTTTCGAAGCCTCTAAAGATATTTATTTCTGAAAATTCAAAAAACACTTACATGATAAAAATAAAATTATGTTTAAAACTAGATGAGGTCGGTGTTTCCTATCCGACTACTCTGAGAAGAATGACCGAAACAAACTCGGATGCCAGTCTTTTTTAAAGTCCAGACATAATTTTGTTACGCAATAGAGATAAAATTTTAATTGCATTTTTTATAATCAATTTGCTTCCCTTCCTTTATTTTTTTACCACACTGTAAATTGAGCCTTACATGTGAATTCGGGCCTCGACAAGAAAGTTCATACGAGAAATGAGAAGTGTTTCAAAGTTTTTTGTTCGAAAAAAGGATGGTTAGCATAAAACTATTTCATCAGACTTTTACTTACCTCAAAGCATAATGCACATCGTAATTCACCATAGTGACATCCTGTCCTTGCCTCGCCAAATACATCATCAGCGACTCATGGTCATGCTCCACATACAGCGTTAACAAATAGTTGTGTATCGCCTTATCCTTCACGTTATAATGTTGTAGAATAAACTCCAAGTATCTGATCACTTCAGACAAATGAGCTGTGTCGTTCTTACAAGATAAAAACGCAGGGAGCAATTGGGATGGGCTCAGTCTGGCTCCCTGAGAAATCAAAGCGTTCACAGTATGCTTCGGCGATTCCTCCATCAACACCGGAGCAAAATGGTAGAACAACTCCGGTCTCTTCAACGTTTTTAAGGTCTCAATAGCTTCCAAGTAAGATTTCTTATAAATGTACTGAGCTACTACATTCTCGTAGTCTTCGTTGATAATCGTTAATTTGATTAGATTTTGTTTGTCACCATGTGAAGCCATCAGGTCGTATACTACGGATTTCACGTGCTGCATACATTTTGCAACTTTCGGATGCAATAAAAATATCTCGAAGTTACTTTGGATCTGGTGGTATTCTTCGGAATCTTGCTTCCCTGTCCGACGAAGTAATCCTAACTGAGATAAGTATAGCTCCGTCATCCAAATGACTAGCATAGAAATCAACGTCTTTTCATCTTCCTTTAAAGTTTCCAATCTCTTCCCTAAGTAGACTTTCAAAGCATTGATTTGTTCTAACTCCAGAAACTTGAGGCAAATAGTTTCGAAGCTTTTCTGCGTATCCGCAAATATTTCCGCGCTCCTCTCATAACTCCCTTGATTGAATAGTAGCTCGGCCTGTTTTACATTAATAACGTCTACGTACGCAGGATTATTATAACAATACTCTTTGGCTAGATCAAACTGTCCTTTATCAGAGTAAATGATCCAAAGATTCCTTTCCTCTCTTACAACTTTGTATCTGAACACACATTTATCTGTGATGGCCCAAATGGTTCTCTTTTTCGTGTCTCTTACTATGTTCTTCAGTTTTCCATGGGCTTCAGAATATCTATCTTCGAAAACTAATTCTTGGCTTATGAGTGAGATTACTTTTACTCTGTCGGAGTACATAAGGAGTACGTGGAATTCTGTGAGGACGAAGGATAGAGGTGCATTTTCTGGTTCGTCGCCATCCGTCGGATAACTGATGAGAGCGCCTTGTGTGAACAAGGTGTTTGAATTCTGTTGGGAACTTGGGTCCAACTGTAATAACATGAATTAATAGGATAGAATTAAAGACGGTTTAATACGGCTTTCTTTCACAGAGGGAAGGCGTGAGGGCCAATAGTCGGAATACTATTATAGGCTTCTTCTTTAGAGCTAGTAATGAAAATCTAAATTTAGTCGGCCTATAATTTGGCGCCTTCAGTAACGTCTATCAGTCCCTGTAACGCGCAGAAAACAAAGACACACTGGACACAATATTAAATTAAAGGCTGATTGTGTGATATATCTGATAAGGACTACTATTTAAAATAATTGGACAATCTAAACATTTTGGTTGTAACCGTTTATGACATGTTACGATAATAGTACGAGTACTTATAAGGAAAATTTTACCAATAAATAATAATGTAATCCATTGTTACACTGGAACCCGACCCCAACATAGTTGGGAAAAGGCTACGCAGATGATGATGTTACACTGAAACCTAAATGTTGTGTAGCTATTTATTTCATTTATGTATTCACTAGCAGCGCCCCGCGGTTTCACCCGCATAAGTGTCGATCCCGTGGGAATATCGGGATAAAACTATTCCCCGTAACATACATACAGACAGACAGACAGAGTTACTTTCGAATTTATAATATTAGTATGGATAGCTATTGGCATACATATGGCAGGTTCAATTCCGAAATTGGGTAAAGGTATTTAGTGATTATAAATGATGCAATTTTGGAGTGGAGTGTAGACAGAGACTTCTATTATCTTCTGCATAGATAAAATTATTATTTTTAGGAGGCTGTACTGCAGGACAATGGTCTCGTTTCCGTGTATCTATTTTGAGGGCAATCTTTTGAAGTAGGAATCTAATTCGTTACGCCATTTCCTTCTGGGACTATACCGCGTCGTCGGTTCGTAATGTTCGAAACCAGTCTGTGGCTACTTTCACACAATTCTATTAGAAAACTTTGTACTAACCTGTCCATAAAATATCCCAGGTTCCGTCAACCAAGCAAATGTTTTAGGTACTGCATTTTTATCAAAGAACTGGAGCTTCGAGTACTTCAAAGTAGATGGGATTTCTTGGAAGCCCGTTTCAGGAATAGTCAAATATGAGTAGAAAATTGACTGTAAGGAGGGCTTGTCGTCTTTGGTAATGGCATGGCCCATAAATTGATACAGCCTTGTTGGCGTAGTGATAAAGATGAAGTATTTACTCGTGTTGTTTACTCTATGGAACTGTATGCCTGTTATTGGCATGTCAGTACCTTTGCCGATGTCAAAAATCTGTAAATAGAAATGGTTTTGGTCAATGTTTGTAGTTGTTGAAAACGATGCTCAAATGTAAGCATTACAGGCACAAGGTCAAAAAAAGGTTTAAAGTTAGGCTAATTTCGATAGCAGTTACTTAATACCCCAGAATTCGACCGCTCTAGCACTTGTATTTACAGTATGGAAAAGATAATTTCGACCTTAATAGGGTATATGACTAGATACTATAAAAAAAATACATGTAAAGTATTATTAATACTTATTGTAAAGATGTTACAAAAAAAATTACGAAAGTGAAAAAAAAAACTGGAGTCAAATGTAGAAGTTGCACGCTTTTCAAGTTATTCTTCTATTCTTGTTACGCAAAACGACCATTGTACTGAATGACACGAAGTTACAATCCGTTCAGTTATTTTACTTCTGGCAGCAGCAAGATATCAGTAACCTTATTGTAACGAGCATAAAGATCACAATGATTTTGACAGATTTGTCAGTGGCAGCCACCCAACAGCAACCTCGTTATGATGAGAATAAGGATCACTGTGATTTGGACAGTGATGCAAAATCAGAGGTAAAATAACTGTGAAAGGAATGTACATACTATGGTGTTTCTGTCTTATGACGGAAGAAGCTAGCAGAGTGGCAGTGCTGTCTCTGTCTAACATAGACATTAAAACACAACATTGGCATATTTTTAGATACTTATAATATTTACTTTACTAATGCTTATTTTTTTTTTCGAAGTTTCGAGAAAAAAAATCTAGTCAAATACCCTATTAGCCACACACAACAATAGGACTACAGTTGCCAAGTGCCATTCAAGCCAAGCCATAAGCCATTCATTTTACTTGAACTGCTTGATATTAATAACAGGACAAATATTTCACACTTTACAGCACACTTTGGTAGTCAAATACCTTCACTCATTATAGTGAAATCTAGAATATCTTTAAGCTTCTATCTAAAAAAATCCGGATTTTGTCATTTTACTGACCAAAATGAATTCAAGTTATAAAGGAGGTTTGTTATGTTAACTGTGGAGGCTTGTAAATAGCTTTTCGTTAATTACCTTACTACTACTTCTGTATTTGATAGCTGTAAGCCACCCAAACACAATAAAATAAAATAAATAAAAAAATAAAGGTTCCATTGTATAGCCAACCACGTAATTGCTTTATAATGCTAAGGTTGAATGTCACTTGTTGCATGTCATAAACAACAAGGTCTATTTGTCTATGTGACAGTTGGGCAGTGTCAACCGTGAAGAAGTTTCAAATTACTGGGAATTGTTGTAAAAAGTAGCAGTATGGAAGAAAAAATGTTATGCAAACCCCAAATAAATGGGATTGGGATAAGGGAAGTAATGATGATGTTGTCAAAAGTGGTAATGCAATTATGAGGTTGACTTTACTTAGAATAGGGATTAAAAAATAAAATAATGATTGAAAGCAAAAATGTTTGTTTACCAAACCATCAATATCCTTGCTTCCATACAGGGGAAGGTAACTAGGCAGCTTGTGTAACAAATTAACAAAATTGAAATGTAATCAAATTATTATACAGGGTGGACGGGACATCGACATGCAACCCGTTACCATGGTTTCCGAACATGATAAAAAAAAAACGAAAAATTTCAGGGCAATTGGCGTTGAAATTTTCTATAAAATATTTTTTTAAAATTTGCTGTCCCTACGTTTTGATCGCATAGGTATTGCACTTTTCTAACAAATAATTTCGACAATTAACGAATCATGTGATGAATTCATGGTTTCAGTTTGTTGTGTCGATATCCCTCTCACTTTTTAGATTATTAAACAGACAGATTGTAGTTTGAAGAAGAGTGCAGTGAGTCAAATAAATATGAAATTTGTGATAGAATAATCCTTTTTACCATAACACCTCACATTTCGCCAGAACTGGTTTTTTATTTGATGGCAATATGTTCCCCCGCTGGTTAAAAGCATTTAAAGACTGCATGAGCAGTGGTGGTCAAGTGGTAACGGCCGCGACTTACGAGTTGTAGGTCGTAGGTTCGAACCCAGACAGGCGCTTTACTTTGTGTAAATTATTTCATCACCACTGCTCTCAAAACGGTGAAGGAAAACATCGTGAGGAAACCGGCATGTTCTAGAACCAAAAATTCGAAGACATGCGACATCTGCCAATCCGCACTGGGCCCGCGTGGTGGATTACGGCCCACTCCCTCTCACCGAGAGGAGGCCTGTGTCCCAGCAGTGGGAACATTATAGGCTGATTATGGTTATGGTATGGTATGTTCCCCCGCTGGTAGCAGCTGGATGTGAGTTGCCAAGAATCTGACCAATGTCCAGCAGTGGACTAAAGTAGGCTGATGATGATGGTGCACCCCAATAATCCAGTCTACTACTGAGTTACCCCCAGGCCATTTGAAAAACATCATAATAATTTTACTTGACTCAATATCACAAATAGCTGTTCAAATGAATAAAATTAATGAAACTTTTGAAAATATAGCAACTAAGAAAAGAAGGGTTTTCCTATACACTCTCTTACCTCTCTCCAATACTGGTTGCTGGCTGTAAACATCTTATCACTGTCCGCTTCTAACTCCGTCTCAATGATATGTCCCTGTGACGTACCAAGCAGTATCGGACCCGTATTGGTCTCTGAAGTGTTCTCCCAGTTCCAACCCACTTCTGTCACTTCATAGTTCTTTGACTTGCTAACTTGTTTGGACTTAGAACTGTTTTGATGTAAATAAATGAGCTCTGGGGAGCCATCTTTTTTGTTTTTTGAAGAGAATGCCATGAGAAGGTGGTGTCCGAGTGGGTCGAGGAAGATTCCTGTTAGTTTTGAGTTTGGCTGGACGAACTTTGAGTATTGTATTTCTGAAATTGATTATTTTGATGCTTTAGTGTCATACATAATTGAAAAATACTAAACATGGAAGTTTTGTCTTACCTTGACCACAATCAGGCTTCTTTAGATTGAGCCGAAACAGATTCCCATTGGCCATCGCGAGCACCAGGTAATCGTTACACACCGCAGCATGTGTTATCAAATCTGACAGATTCTTCAGCATCATTTTATTTTTCGAAAACATGGGTGTATTATCTTCTAGTTGCATGTTTATATATCCCGAAGATACCATTGGTTCAGTCACAAGTTTAGGCCGCTGGGAACCCTGCGACGCTTGCTCGTACTGGTCGAAAATCGAAGTCATGTTAACTGAAAAATGGGTGTTGTTGAAACTGAAACTTTTCCTTGTTTCTGTTCGGTAACTACAGATAATTCGCAACGAAACAATCACAACAAGAATAAGATCACATTATTTTACAACAAGTGCCCTATTAAAAAGTTATTGGAATCCGTAAATTAAATAATTCTCTAAAAATCAAATTCGCAACAATAGTGTATTAGAACTTGGCATCGTCTATCGACTTTGACAGTTCGACTGTCAATCAAAGCAAAGTGTCAATGTCAGCATGAATGTCATTATGCGCCCTATTATTACGTCGCCAAAGGAAATCTCATAAACTATTATTTCGATTTCAATAACATACATGTTGGAGATATGGGAAAATTAAAATATTCACAGATTCGTCACGACATTTATAAAATGTTAAATAATAGTATTGTTGTAGTGAAATAAAATTGATTGATAGAAACCATTGAATAGGTCAAAAAGGTAAAACATAACGCTAATGTCAAAAACTCATAAATGTCTATGTAGTGTCATGTCATTGTCAATCAGAGTACATTAGACATACGGACAGTGTCAATGTCCTGTCAATCCTGTCATTACAAACGAACACTGTTGTTAGATTTCTGTCAACATTGATATGATGAAATGGTTCTTATCTTCTGGTTGTTACGGCCTATAATAAATATGATCCTAAAGTAGCTTAGCCACATTAAAACCTAAATAAAAAACCGAATTAATGCAATACTATTGCTTTAGTCGGTGTTGGTAGAAGTGGCTAGTTGCATTATTGTAATGGGCTGCATTTCTGTGCTACTTACTTGTGCGTTAACTTGAAATTCGTGACACAATTTTGGGAACCGGTTTTTGGAAGTAGGAGGTAATTTTGTAGTATGTTTGTGTGACCTTGTTGGTTTATCATTATCATTCGTATCGCAATTCGAGTGTCAACTGTGTGTGCGTTACTAGTTCGTTTGTACTGTTTCGGTGATATAACATCAGTTCTTATCTGCATTTTAAAATGGCTGCAAGTCCTCTTTTGAAATCCTCAAAATTAGGCAGTAAGTATTACAAATACAAATTCATAAATAAAATTACTTACACTTTTATTTTTAAATTTAATTTATTACCTTACCCTTGCCCATTTGGGTCAGTGGGTCGTCTTAGGGGCGGATTTTTGATTTCCAATTAATTTTACAGATGTAAATGAATGAAACTTGTGTAAATTACAAGAGGTTAATTAACTACAGTCATTAGTGTATTAGTTTTAGATACTTAATATAAATAAATTAAGAAAAAAAAAATAAGATCAACATACTTAATATTATGAGCAAATTTTTAATCATTGAATAATATCACTACTAAAACCTTTTCAGTTTACTCCCGACAATGCCTGAAGACTCTGTCTCAATGCCGTACCTTCACAACACAGTTGACAGAGCAGCAACAATGCGTTCAGGAGATGGCAAGGAACTTTGCCAGCGAGCACCTGAAGCCCAATGCAGCCAAACATGACACTGAGGCCCGGTTTCCATTTGAACCTGTGAGTACCTATGCTTAATTTTTTACTATTACCATATTTTTCACTAGCTGCGCCCTGCCCTTTACTCAAATAAGTCTCGAACCCATGGGAATATTGGGATAACAAGTGTCCTATGTCCCAGTCCAGGTCATGGTCTACCCATGTGCCGAATTTCATCCAAATCTGATCAGTCATTTTAGTGTGAAAGTGTAACAAACAAACTTACAAAAATCATATTTTACAATCGAATATTATTTTAACAAAAACAAATTTATGAATAGGTCCAGCTCCATACCAGAATAAAAAATATTTATAACAATGGATTAAGATTATTTTCATAAAATTCTATGATGTCATCCTTCTGACATAACATTTGTGATTATTTCTACAAAATATCAGATAGAAAACTTGACATTTGAGATACCGTACCATGGTTTGTTTATCACTTCTGGTTATGGCAGATATTTTTTTATCTATCCGGTATCTGATCTATTCAACATTTTTATTTATCTGGTAGGTAGTTACTATTCAGAATTCTAGACTGTAAGCCCAGACTTGCAAGACCACGTTTTTCCCGTAGCGATTTTTTTTCGCGCACTGGATTTTCAGAGTGCATCCAAGCGCGTCAAAAAGTGTTTTTTGACTCGCCTTTTTGACGCGCTGGGATGCACTATGTTGGATTCTCAATGCTCGGCTCAACACCGAGTGTTAAAAATCCATAAATTTCGCGATAAAATTCCGCCGAGATATTTTTACGTCCATGCGAACGTGGTGTTAGCCCAGACTTGCATGAGCGCGTTTTTCCCGTAACGATTTTTTTTCCCGCACTGGATTTTCAACGCACTGCTTAGCGCCAAGAGTCGAAAATCCAAGTGTTTTTTTAAACGCGCTGGGATGCTCTCTGTTGGATTCTTAATGCTCGGCTCAAACCGCTGTAGGTAGCTACTCTGTATGCCAATATTCTAATTTCTTTGCTATTGTTCACCAAAGGTCGCAGAACGTGCTTTATTGTAGTTTGTAATAAGATCCGCCTACTTACAGTGTTTTCTTTCAAGCCCCGGAAAGGGAAGCTCCGAAATTTGAGGATCAGCATAGCTATTCACAACCACTCTACAGATTCATCATTCTCCTGCCCTTATCCCAATTTTATATTTGGGGTCGTTGCAACATGTATTTTTCTTCCATACTTCTGTATTAGTCGTCATCTCGGTAGTCACCTCCTTTCTAACCACATCATCATTCACACGGTCCATCCATCTACACATTTTCAATGACTAATTTTGCCTTGCCCCAGTTGCCCCCGACAGCAAATAGCAATCGAAAGAATGGCGGTCGTCTGTTTGATTTAAACTGACATAATTTTTCGGTTTTAGATTTTGTGAACAGCCTTTAGAGAGGACTCTTTGTTGTTATCATGATGATGTTCGATTCGGCACGGAAGCGTATGAAACGTTTGTGAATAGCTATGTAGATGAGAGTAAAGGCAATGTGGGGGTGCAAACGTTAAAAAATATAAAGATCCGGATTCAAACCAACTTTATTTATTTATTGTAACTGAAAGTTACAAAGCAAAGAAATATTCTCACATCATCGCACACACGCGCTAGGGTTACAAATGACGTCTATTAGAAAATCGAAAATAAACAAACATATTATTGTCAACACATTATTACGCAATTACCCGCCCTGTTTATGTACACAGTTTGAAAATACTTTAAATATAGAATGTAGAGGCAAGTGGCTTAGTAACTAGATAGATTATCTGCCTTTCCAAGAGAATCGTTTGTTGTATCTACAGAATTTGTTGTCACAAGATTAAATTATGGTGATGCATGAGGTTATTGATACCACCTCAATACTTATATCCTATTGAAAATATGTAAAGTCAAGACAAAGACACGATTTTACTTCATAGTGCCTCTTTTATGAATAACTTAGGTAGGTACGGTCGGCTGCAAAAATGGATGGGCAGTTCAGATTCAAAATCCTATGAATCAAGAAATAATGGTGTTCTTTTTGTCTCTTCAAACATTCAAACAATTTATAATTAATAGTTTCTTTTAAAGAAAATTGTTCCTAATTATTAACCTATTATGTTAAAATTGAATATCAATTTATTAATAGGTAGGTACCTACCTATTAATAAATTACCTACCTATTAATAAATTGATATTCACACTTGAACTTCAAACGTTCACAGGAAAATAGACATTAGGGTACCCATGGACTTTTGCAGGTGACTGTACAAGCAACTCGCCTCTGCTTCGCATGGGCCAAAACATCGAGATTTCTGTACAATATATTTAAGGTGGTGTTAGTTCATTAAGAAAAAGACCGAAGATGAATTTTAGTTTAGTTTTGTTAAATTAATCAACGCCTGACGCTACTCCATACAAGTTTAGACGTGATTATTTATTTATTACGTGCCTACTAAAATTACGTAAATTTACGTCAGGCGCTGATTAATTTGACAGGACTAAACTAAAATTTATCTTAATACTTTTCTTAATGAAATAGAAAGAAAAAGATGCACTGAACTTAAATTTAGTTTAGTTTGTGAACAACAGAATCGGCACCAATGTGTAATTTAGAAGCCGAGAAAACACACTGTTGGATATTCAATTCTTGGCTTTAGTGCGGAGGTTCAGTGCGCGAAAAAATCTAGCCGCGGAATTTTTATGGACATACCTCCTAGTAACCAGAATTACGTTAGAAGACAGATAGGCATCCCTAGTATAATGAACTGCACGGCCAATTTGACAGTTACAGTGCTTTTATTGCGTAGCAGTAAGCACTCTTACGCACTAGCGGCTAACCGCGGGGGCGGCTAGCCGCGCGGTTAGCCGCTTTTCCAGTTTAATATGCAACCGCTTATGATTGTACGCACTAAACCGCAACAAAATTTCAACCGCGGCGGTTGAATGGAGAGCCGCGGCCCGCTTCACGGCCAGCCGCCTTCTTGTGTATACGCACTGGCGGTTGGCACTTGGCGGTTCACTTTGCGGCACAACACGCCTTCAAGCGGTCCAACCGCTTAACGCGGTTGCATCGCGGTTTCCTCGCGGCTGACCGCCATGCGGCCAAAAGCGGTTCAACCGCGATGCAACCGCTTCAAGCGGTTAGACCGCCCAAACGAACCGCCTAGGCGGCCAACCGCTAGTGCGTAAGGGTTTCCGTTTTTTAGTTTCGAAGCTCAAGTTTTACAACTGACGGGCTGCGAGTGATTGTACTTAAGCACGATAAAGACAAGGGATTACGCTTATCGTTTTTTTATGTCAATGTAAGATAGGTAGGTAGGCATGTGTCTTTTAAGACCAGTTTATACAAGTGATACAAGGCAGCGAGTGCATTGTTATCAACTTTCTGCATATTGTGTTTATCAATCTGACGAGATTACATGCCTTTCTAGAAGGTCATGTAAGCACTAAAAAATTGCAATCGGTGCACTTGGAGATAGAACATTACAACACAAATGACAGAGGTCAATACTTTTTTATTTTTATGATTTAAGTCCCTTATAGGTAATACTTAATTGGGTATTCGCTGTTGCGATTAACCGGGCACAAATCCTGACTCAAGCTGCTACTAAAATACTCCTAATTTAAAAACTTAGTAACGACGTTCGCACGTAGGTACATACGTAAAAAATCGCGGCGGGATTTTATCACGTACTGGATTTTCAACTCTCGGTGTTGAGCCGAGCATTGATAATCCAACAGACCGCATCCCCGTGTGCCAAAAAAACACTGCTGGATTTTCAAGTCTCGACGTTAACGACGCAGACCGTTGAAAATCCAGTGCGCAATAAAATCCCGACGCGATATTTTATGTCCGTGCGAACAGCGGCTTAATGCGGATAAAACGTAACGACGACGTTCCATCTACAAACTTCTCTGTAATAAATAATCCTAATCTGAAATTACTTTTGGAAAGAAGTTCTTTAACGGAGCTTGCGGTGCGGAGTAAACTGGGAGAAATCGTCACGTAACGAAAAAGCGTTATGCGACTTTTTGACGTGACAACGTCTTAAATTAGGTTGCGACTGGGAGTCACTTATGAAAAAGTGTAACGCTCGGTAACGTTACGATGAGTCACCGAACGAGAGAGAGGCCCGCCGAATGCCTTGCGTCTCTCTCCCACTCAACTATGATCGGATGATCGGTCGTTGTCACGTAAAATCTTCGCCCGTAAAACCGGCTTTACAGGCAACCATTTTTTTATTCAAGAGAGTCAGGGAAAGAGATAGTTTTCATGGTTTTCGAGGGTGCTAAAGCCGATAGTGAAGTCAAAATAAAAATCCAAGATGGCGGCTGCAAACAATTCTAAATGTTTCGTCATAGGTATAGTTTTCATGGTTTTCGAGGGTGTTGAAGCCGAAAGAGATGTCAACATGAAAATCCAAGACGGCGCGCGGCGGTTGCGAATATTTTAAAAAATTGGCAGCCGCCATCTTGGACTTTCATTGTAAATATAGTTCCTGCCGGGGGTCCCCCGCCCCCACGCGTTTTTTTTAAACACATTCAATAAAAAACCTACTCTCTCTTCCAGATCAAAAAGCTGGCAAGCATGGGTTTAATGGGTGCTTGTGTCAGCAAAGAGCAAGGCGGCTTAGAACTGGACTACCTGTCTCTAGCCCTGGCCGTTGAGGAACTCTCCCGGGGCTGTGCCAGCACCGGCATGGTCCTCTCTATACACAACTTCCTCTACCTCAACTTGGTCAATGAAAAGGGAACTGAGAAGCAGAAAGAGATATTCTTGGATGACTTCGCTAAAGGCGCTCTTGGGGCCTTCGCTTTGAGTGAACCAGGTATTGCTTTTGTTTCTTTACGTAAGGGTGTAATTGAAATAACTGAAAAACAGAAAAGAAAGAAAATACATTTATTTAGCACAGACCAACCAGACCAGATAGTCAGAAACCACAGATAAAAATAAAGATAAAAAGTGCAAAGACCGAGGCTGCGCCAAAAAGGCCCAGTTCAGCAAAAAAAAAAGGGGTTAATGCTACCCGAACAACTTTTACTGTGGCCACAGCTATGACACAAAACCTGAGGGGCAATTCTCGTAACTTTAACAACGTTCACAGTCTGATCTCAGTCTCAATCTGCCAAAAATACCTCTGGTTTACCTACATTTTTGATAATTTTTTGACATTTATTGTCGCCGAGATGAGATTGCGACTAGAGTTTGAACGTTTTTAATTACGGGAATTGGCCTTCTGAAATCGTGAAAAAATATGAGCTGTTTTATAAATTTTTCACGATTTCTTCGTAAGTCCCATATTAAAAGTTTTTCCTGACGATATGAAGTTACAATGGTTCAGGTTTTCAGTTATTTCAATTACACCTCGTATACGAGATTATTAAATTGAATGAATTAGGACTTAGGCGGTTGGTAGAAAATAAAGACGTGCCTAATTTAGCCACACGTCGCTTAAAATAAACTGCAGTCACAGAGTCATTAAAAATGACCGCTAAATGGTACAGTTAACTACTCGTAAGAAAAACTTGAACTACGAAAATCGCCCTCATATTATAAGCGCTATCAAAGTCAAATTGTTGCTTCAGACGTGCGGTTGGCTGTAGGTACATAGTGTTAGTGCACATAACTCATTGTTCGATTCTGTATAGTCTCGACCTCACAGAACATTAAACCGGTCCCCGAACTTGTAACTATGCTAATCAATTTAAATGTAGCAGTAATGGATGTTTATTAAGTACTATTAGATAACAATGTGGACTAATTAGTTTTACCCCGTTATCGTAGTTACCTGATGAAGTAAAAGATTTGTCATAATATTGTGACACAAGATACAAACTTGAATTATGAAAAAAAAAAAATCGGCCAGGTGCTAGTCGGACTCGCACACGAAGGGTTCCGTATTACCGTACAATATTTACCACTACATATAAAGAAAAACACGTTTCCTATATGGGGGGTCCTTTAATTTTTAACTTTATTTTATTTTTATAATTTGTTGTTATAGCGGCAAAAGAAAAACACACTGAAAATTTCAACTGTCTACCTATTACGGTTCATGAGATACAGCCCGCTGACAGACAGACGATTAGCACCCGTTGGTTACGGAACCCTAAAGACACGTAGACCAAAAAATAGACCAGACTAAACTTGAATCTTAGATAATTATCAAGTTTTAGAAACACAAACTCAATGACAAAATTGATTCCATTGCAACAATTTTTTTAAACCGTTTTATTACAAAGTTCAAGCTAAAATCAACTTAGACTACATTACACTAAAGTAGATAATTGAGTAAGCTAATATTATTGATCTTTCCAGGTGCGGGAACTGACGTGGCTGGGATAAAGACTAGAGCTGCACTTGACGGTGACTGCTGGGTTCTGAACGGCAAGAAGACCTGGGTCACCAATGCTATCGAAGGCAAAGCCCTCGTCACATTCGCTACCATCGATCCAGAACTCAGGCACAAGGGGCTCGCTTGTAAGTCAAATACCGCACTATGTTTTTACCCACAGAGCATGGAATCGTCGCCGCCGGCAGCGTCTAGAGACAGCAGTAGTAAAAGTGCGCACTGCTGCACACCCCTATCCTATTTCAAGTTAAACAAATATCAACTTTATTTCAGTGAAAATTAAGTTGATTTCAGAGTGATTAGCACTATTGAAAAAGTTATAAAAATGTTTGAAGTTGTAGCGTAAACTGAACTTTATTGTGTAGGTATTAAAGTTATTTTTCCATTAATTCATGTTTGTTTACATTTTTGGCAAATAAATCGCGAACGCCGATTAATTAAATTCATAGCACCGAAAGTGCGTTGAGCGCTTCTGTCCTGGACCGCCTTTAGTTTCTATACCTCACTTATGTGGTAGTGCAAGTAAACACGTGTCACGTTTGGTTTTTTGGAAAGTGTTGACAATGCGGCCTGTAGGAGCGTCTGACGAGGTGTCTCCGTAGTCTGTGTCCACCAGTTGAAAGATTTAAATTACCCGTTCTTTTTCTCTAAGATTCAGTACTTTAATAAGTCCCGATTTCCTCAGGTTTCCTGATCCCCATGGAAACTGAAGGTGTCTTCAGAGGGAGGAAAGAGCGTATCATGAGCGTAAGGTATGTACTCAAGTCTAGTGCAGTAACACACACTAACACTGCATGCATGCAACACAACTTGGAGTGGTCATTAATCGTAGCTTGCTTTACACAATCAGATCAAATCAAATCAAATTATTTTTGCAGAAAACACTGTTACATGGTTTGTCAAAATCAAGATTGACATTGAAATATATAAAATTAGATAAAAAATTTCAAGATATTAAATTAATGGAATGTCCTTCTTAGGGCAAATTTTACCAAACTTTTATACCTAACTATAGAACTATATATATAACTATAGTCATAACTTTAGAATAAATTTTGAATTTTTGACAGTATTTCCATACTAGAACTGTCAGACGTCAATTTGTATAAAATTGACGTCTGACAGTTAAACCCAACGAACGAACGTTGGGGAATACCCGGATAAAATTTATCTAACTTTGGTATAATCAGCCCTTAAAGTTATATTAATACAGATTAATTATTTATTTAGTAATTATAACAATTAAATTATCTCAATGTCATTCCTAGAATTATTACAATACATTAACAGATTAATTATTTAAATTGTTTAATGTTATAAATAACTTTGTATTAGTTTGCTGCCCTGTTGGTCTCTTGGTTGCAAGCGCGACTGCTGCACGTGGGGTCCTGGGTTAAATTACCGGGTCAGACAAAGTGTTCTTGGGTTTTCTATTAGGAATTTCTTAGTAACAGTCTGCAGTTTGGAAGTTGGTGGTTTAATTATGTATTATTATACATACTTATATTACTAGCTGCACCCCGCGGTTTCACCCGCATAAGTTTCGATGCCGTTGGAATATCGGCATAAAATGTATTCTATGTGTTAATCCTGATTATAAACTATTTATGTTTCATACCAATCCGTTCAGTAGTTTTTGCGTGAAAGAGTAACAAACATCTTTACATCCACCCTCACAAACTTTCGCGTCTATAATAAGTAGGATTTAAAAATATATCACACTAATATTATAAATGCGAAAACTTGTGAGTGTGTGTGTATGGGGGTGTGTCACGCTCAAAGGCAGGACCAATTTTGATAACATTTTGTATGGAGGTAGCTGACACACCGGATTAACATATAATAAGCTACTTTTTATCCCGATATTACCACGGAATCGAAACTTATGCGGGTGAAACCGCGGGGCGCAGCTAGTTATTGATAAAGGTTTGTCATTTGCAATTGAATATCTTTCAGATTAACATATTAACACAACATTATTCGTTTACCAAATTCATTTGAATTGTTTTCTTTACCTCATAAAATTGACTTCATAGAAAAAGTAAAATAAATGATTTCAAAATAAAACAATAAGGGCTGATTTTTCAATCGACAGATAATTTTTATTCGTGGAATAAAATTGACATCTGACAGTTTTTGTATGGAAGAACTGTCAAAAATTCAAAATTATTCTTCCGATAAAATTATTTGTGGTTGAAAAAATCAGCCATAAAGTCGTGAAGTACAAATAGCTAACTAAAGGAATACCACTTAATTAGATTTCTCATACACACATAAACTCACACCTTCTTCCCATGGGGGTAGGCAGAAACTACAGAACGCCACTTTCTACGATCTTTACATACTCCTTTTGCCTCGATTACGTCCATACATCTATTTTTTTTTTATTACTTAATGGGCCCGCTCTTGATCCCGATCACGCCTGATGGTAAGCGATAGATGAGGTCTATGATGACATCTATGTATATTTCGAGAAATAGGCAGGTACACTGCACCCAGCACTCTGCCATAAAATCAGACCAGGCAACAAAAGGAGCTCATAAAATAGATTTGAAGCGAAACCCTCAGGGCTGCGACCGCGTGCCCCGTGACCCTGGAGGAGGTCCGCATTCCAAAGGACTACATCGTGGGGCAGCCGGGCGAAGGGTTCCGTATCGCAATGGAGCAGCTCGACCAGGCCCGTATCGGAATCGCCGCTCATGCAGTCGGTAAGTCTCAATACGGAAAAGAACAGTCACATTGGTACTTGCCCCGATTTGAGCCACAACCCGTTCATGTCGCAGCATCTTGCTGAGATAGGAGCCTTTTGGCCTCGTAGAGGAATTTCTGTTTTTTTTTTTGTTACTTTTTTTTAACTTTGTTTTTTATTTTTATTTATAATTATGTTTAGTTTTTTTTTGTGATCTTCCTGTAAGAGTCACAATAAATACTTTTTTTTTCTTCTTTCATGACTGGCGAGGCCTTTACCATTGGGTCATCACAGCATTTACGCTGATAATTATGATAAGAGTGGTACCTAACTACTTTTATTTCATCACAGGTATCGCCCAGTCAGCACTCGACACTGCCATCTCCTACGCTAAGGAAAGGCAGGCTTTTGGAAAACCACTGTCCAGGCTATCTTCTGTCAAGGTATTATACGATGGTTCATATCTATTTAATTATCCCTTTTAGTAAATAACTTGAAGATGTAAATTAATTATCCTTCAATGAAGTTGAGAATTTGTAATTGTACCTACCTAGTGTCAGTGGATTTTTTTTTTCAACCTGTTTTGTTCCACTACTCGGCAAAGGTCTCTCCCATAACTTTCCAATGTTTCTTGTGTGTTGTCTTCTCCGGCCACCCTTTTACGGGAGACTATGGGCGTTGGCACTCAACGCCAGCGGCGACGACGCCCGTCTTCTGACACCCACTGCGTGACACTGGCCCATCTGTCTCGATGCATCCTACATACATAGCCCGCCCGAGCCCACTTTAGCCTAGCAGACATCGGCGGTTCCTGTTTTGGAGAGTATCGTGTTATTATTACGTATTTAATCGCTGAGCGTGACCATAATCGGAACTAACGCCGCCATTTTGTTTTTAAATACAATTTCACAAAACAATTCCAAAAAAAAACTACCGACACAAGCCTTTTGACGCTTGAATGATATTCATAGTAGGACGCCTGTCATTTATAGGGGGCGCATGTCATTGATAAGGGGCGCCTGTCATTAATAAGGGGCGCCTGTCATTTATAGGGGGCGCCAATTAATGCCTTTATCTACACTCATGCTATAAATCCTCTATAAATGTTTCTGTAACAGTTAGCTTATTGCCAACATTATAGCAACCAGTGTCACAGTAACCATAATATCATCCAAACGAGTGTTATAATGTACTAAATTTCATTATGCAACTCCTTTTCAAACTCCTTTATGTGGTTCTACCTACTAGATAAACTTTGAATGTTCACAGTCTCCAAGTTGTCTGTTTAGGAAGCCCAGTTTGGCACACGCAAGGGCCAGGCTGCTACAGAAACAAATATTCTATTAAAGTTTTTTTCAGGACCGCCTCACTGACATGTGTATGTTAGTCGAGACCGCTCGTCTCGCGACATACCGCGCGGCGGTTGACGTTAGCACAAAGAACAGTGCGATGGCCAAGTACTTGGCGGGACGGAACGCCACCGCTGTCGCAGACCACTGCGTTCAGATCCTCGGCGGTCGCGGTCTGTCTGTTAATTACGATGCTGAGAGACATTATAGGTAAAATTATACTTATTAATTAAAGAAACACAGTCACGCCTTTAACAGGTTTCTGGAGCCCTAAGAACTGCTTGCCACACGAGTTCAATAAAACATTTGAGTTTGAGTTTGAAAGGTATACAGTAGGTACCTACACCCACATTTTGCAAGTTATGGGCAAGTCTCATGTAATAAGCGACGAGGCATTTGCCATAGCCCGGGCATAAATGTAGACTCCAGGCTGCTACCAAAAAAAATCAAATGAAAATATAATTTCCCTGTTCTCAATATGGTGAAGTTAACATCGCAAATTTAAAGACATGTGACTTCCACCAACCCGCACTGGGCTCGAATGGTGTGTCACAGCAGTGGGAACATTTTAGACTGATTATTTTATTAATTTAACAGGGACGCAAGAGGTACGCAGATCTACGGCGGCGTGACAGACATACAGAAGAGACTCGTGGGCCACTACCTGCTCAAGGAACACAACGCCCTCTGATGCGATGCCGGTAAACTTGTTCTAGTCTAGTCTAATTATACATAGGTATTAAAGAAGAATGGGAACTCGCTTCCTAATTTAAGCAATACCGAATTTGCCATTGTTCTTTTGTTTTATCAACGACATCAACAAGCTTGTTGCTTAAAAGATAAGGCTTATTACATTATCCTGAAGGAACTTAGGCGAGTCAGAATCAGAAAATATCCAAACTGGTTAACTAGAATTTTATTCATCATACTTCTTTACCTACTAGCTCTTATTTTTCTCTAAGGACGCATTTCACCAAACTTTTAAACCTAGAAATAAATCTTATCCTGACAATAAATTTTCCATACTAAAACTGTCAGACGTTAATTTTATTCCACAGATAAAATATATCTGACTTTGGTAAAATCAGCCATAAGTATGTTATTACCTTTACTTCATTCTCTTTTCTGAATCCTTGTAAGAAATCCTAAATCCAGACTAGTGTAATAACCTTTTTGGTGCGATTCTGGCACTATACTTCAAACTATGTGTAAATCGACCATAGATTTTTGACAGTTGTAATTAAACGTCAAATTGGCGATGTATGTTGAATATAAAGCTCAATTTTGAAAGCTCAAACATGGACTGTACAGAGCTTAGCTGTCATCAGCCAACGTTAAAACGTGCCAATGGATTAAAATATTATTGAAATTTTATGTGATCGTTTATATTTTTTATTGACTCAAAGGACCAAAATTCTTATCGAAGTACATGTCTCTGTAAAGTTCTTATTACATAAATAAGCAATACATATATTTCAGTAATCATACAGATTTTATATAATTTATTTCATCAATCATTTAACACACGTAAAACTGATATTACATTGATATTTTTGTGTTTAATGAGTTTAAGAGCCATTAACTGTAAGTGAAATAGGACGTTTCATAATGAAAAACGGACCAATAAAACATTTAAAGGCGCCAATATAGCTCTGTCTCTTCAAAGTTTATTGTAGCGACAGGAAGACTTGCGAACATCTTAAGAGGAAACAAGGTCACGTGGTCTTTGGCGTTCATTCCATACTACTTAACTTATTCCTCTGTTTTTCCCCTGGTTAATAATACTAGTCCCAATATACAGGGTTATTTGTAAAACACCAGCAACCTCTTAAGAGGTCATTGTACTCATCATTATGAACAACTTTTACTATGGGACCAAACCTGAAATCACGAAAAAAAATCAGCTGTTCCCTACATTTTGACGAGTTATACGAACATAAATGTAGGGAACATAAGATTTTATTTCGCGATTTCAGATTTGGTCCCATAGTAAAAGTTGTTCATAATGATGAGTACAATGACCTCTTAAGAGGTTGCTGGTGTTTTACAAATAACCCTGTATAACGTAAACAAATATTTGGACTAATATCATTCATCAGGGATACAACGTATTCCTCACGTTAGTATGGAATGAACGCCAACGACTACGTGACCGCGTTTCCTCTTAGAGTTATGTGGCGTTTTCGAATTCGGGAGATAATCGTGTTTGTTTTCCATGAGCGCAACATAATTTAATCAAAGATTTTAGATGAGCATACTGGCTTAAGTGGGCTCTTGCTAGAACTAATAAATAAACGGAGAAATCTCCAAAACATTGCAACAGAGTACTTAAAGTCTATTAAAATCCTTGTTTCAAATTGGTGTTTCTTCAATTCAAACGAATATCAACTTTATGTAAATGTAAATTGGGTTGATTTCAGAATGACTAGTATTATAGAAAAAGTTATTAAAATGTTTGAAGTTGTAGCGGAAACTGAACTTTATGTGTGAGTATTAAAGTGCTTTTTCCAAAAACACATATTTGTTTACATGTTTGAAAACTAAATCGCAAACGAAATATACAGATAAATTATTTCAAACCCACTTTAAAAATTATACCGTGCAAACATTTTATATTAGTTAAAAAATAGTCACTTGTTTAGTACACCTTGATATCTTTATAACTCTTACAGTTGTTATCTCCAAATAATAATAGTTTTAAGGGCAATCGCATTTATAACGCCTTAGCAAATATTTCTTTGTACTTACTTTTAAATGGGACATTCCATTTTAGAATGTTTTTTTTTTTGTCAAAGGCACGAGTATTGGGTTTAAAAAATGTTTTAAAAGGTGCTGAATTTTGTTATTTTAATTGATTTTATTTGTTTTAGGCTACAAAATTGCTAGGTTTGTACTTACTTATATCTTTATATAAATGTTGTTCGCATAATACAGGTATTAGATATGCAAGTCCTGTAGCGTTATTGCGTAACATACAAGAATATTGCAATGCATTGACATGTCGACAACATTCATTGCGTTATTTACGTTGTTGAGCAGACGAATTTTTCAAATCTAAGAAGCAATGGATTAAGAATTTACATCAAAATCCTTCGGATTGTAAAAGGAAGTGTGTTGCGCAATTGGGGTGCTGGTTGAGGACTTGTCTTGCCTAAAGTCGTTTTTTCGATGGCAATACAAAGTGACTGATTTAGCATAAAGGTTAACAACTAATAAACATATAACTACATTAGGTAGGTACCTACTTTACTTGTCCATCGCTTAATATATTTATAAAATATTAATCATTCTGTATTGTTGTTTGTTACTTATAAGTAGGTAGGTACTACTAAGTTATAGGGGCCACAATTTGATAATTACGAAAATGTCGAATCACATAAGTCTTCATAAGTATAATAAACATATTCATTTGTTCAATATTATTATTACGTATTTTACTGTTATACATATTTTATTTTAATAAAACAATATTTTTGTAGATTTGCTTTTTTATTTTTTATTTATGTACAGACGCCAGCACATCAATCTACCAGAAAACTGTAAAATTTTCCCAATCAACTTTGAACCTTATAATTTAACGATAAAATTGAAAATCTATTAAAGAAATTTGACAGATTGTAGTAGCTTAATGTGCTGGCGTTTGTAGGTACTTACTTATATAGCTAGTTTTTTAACAGGTTTGTCTTCGACACATTACACACTAGTAAATAATAGGTACAGGTAGGTAGAGGTACTACCTAAGTACCTACTACTAGAATAAAAAAATAACATAGGTATCTGACCTGATTCAACACAAAGAACAAATTTTTCATATAATTTTCTGGTCCTCGGAGCCGTAATAAGTCTTATAATTACATAAACATATAAACACAAACCTATACATTCTCTTTGATTGAGTTTTTTTTAATGCTTTTTAGGGTTCCGTACCCAAAGGGTAAAAACGGAACCCTATTACTAAGACTTCGCTGTCCGTCCGTCCGTCTGTCTGTCACCAGGCTGTATCTCAAGAACCGCGATAGCTAGACAGTTGAAATTTTCACAAATTATGTATTTCTGTTGCCGCTATCACAACAAATACTAAAAAAAAAAAAAAATAAGGGGGCCTCCCATACAACAAACGTGTTTTTTTCTCGGTTCACCCTTGTTTGGTATAACAACGTTTCGTCGAATGTTACTAGTTCGAACAACGTTTAAGAAAATAATCAGTTTGTATAATATCGATTAACATAATTTTCATTTCATCGAATATTTATTTGCGATAACAACATTTGCGCTATTGATCAAAAGGTATAATGTTCATTTGATGTAATGTTCAGGTGGTATAACATGTATTTTATCGAATATTCAATTGGTGTAATGTAATACGTCGACATAAGATGCAAGAGCGAGCGAAGGGCACCCCGAGGTTCGGTTTGGTTAGGTTACTTTAAACCCTTTACACAGAAATAGGAGCCCGCGAAGCGGGCTACGTCGACATAGGATGCTTAAGCGAGCGAAGGGCACCCCGAGGTTCGGTTTGGTTAGGTTACTTTAAACCCTTTACACAGAAATAGGAGCCCCGCGAAGCGGGGCTACGTCGACATAGGATGCAAGAGCGAGCGAAGGGCACCCCGAGGTTCGGTTTGGTTAGGTTACTTAAAACCCTTTACACAAAAATAGGAGCCCCGCGAAGCGGGGCTACGTCGACATAGGATGCAAGAGCGAGCGAAGGGCACCCCGAGTTTCGGTTTGGTTAGGTTACTTTAAACTCTTTACACAGAAATAGGAGCCCCGCGAAGAGGGGCTACGTCGACATAGGATGCAAGAGCAAGGGAAGGGCACCCCGAGGTTCGGTTATATTACTTGAACACACACCACAGACACACACACGCTTCGCGGGGCTCCTATTTCTGTGTAAAGGGTTTAAAATAACCTAACCAAACCGAACCTCGGGGTGCCCCTCGCTCGCTCTTGCATCCTATGTCGACGTAGCCCCGCTTCGCGGGGCTCCTATTTCTGTGTAAAGGGTTTAAAGTAACCTAACCAAACCGAACCTCGGAGTGCCCCTCGCTCGCTCTTGCATCCTATGTCGACGTAGCCCCGCGAAGCGGGGCTCCTATTTCTGTGAAAAGGGTTTAAAGTAACCTAACCAAACCGAACCTCGGGGTGCCCTGGGGTCAACTGAATATTTGATACAATCTTTCGACTAAATCATTATTAGTCTAGTGAAACATTAGTTTAAATAAAATTAGTGCATGTGAAAATTCGGTCAAATGACATTATTTCAAAGAAATAAATATGCTAAATAAAAATCTACCAATTAATTATTCGGTCAAATGAATAATTATACGAAATGACTTTATTGTAACTAAAATTAGCCGAAGCGATTTTCGACAAAACGTTGTTATACCAAACAAGGGTGAACCTTTTTTCTCAACCCTTCGTGTGCGAGTCCGACTCGCACTTGGCCAGTTTTTTATCAACATTGAACAATAGACCGCAGAAAAACATCCGCTATAAAATTCCAAAAAAATATAAGCATAATTTTATTACGGCTGCCTACTGGGTCCGTCTTATCCTTTTGTAGTCTCATAAAATCGGGGAGGCGAATTTGCACGTAAAAATGCATCATTAAATCGTCGTTAGCCCATTTACACACCGGCCAAATATCAGTGTGGCAACATTTGTCTGGTTGACCTATTTCTTCCAAATGTTTTTGAATTTCACTGGGTTGGTGTGTAGGTACCTAATCTCATTTATTATTGCACTGCACATAAAGAAAAACTGGCCAAGTGCGAGTCACGTAGGGTTCCGTGCCACAAGGCAAAAACGACGAAAAAACACGGTTTGTTGTAACTTGTATGGGAGCCCCCCTTAAATATTTATTTTATTCTGTTTTTAGTATTTGTAGTTAAAGCGGCAACAGAAATATATCATCTGTGAAATTTTCAACTGTCTAGCTATCACGGCTGACGACAGTGGAGTCTTCGTAATAGGGTCCCGTTTTTTCCCTTTGGGTACGGAACCTTAAAAATCACACAAAGAGCCAATGCCTACAAGAATAGGATTAATTTCATTTTGACAGTTCAACAACATTCATTGCGTTATTTGCGTTGTTGAGCAGACACATTATTTGAACATATGGAGCAATAGATTAGAAATATGCTTCAAAATGATTCAAATTTATAGTAATAGTGTGTTACGAAATTAGGGTGCAGACTGTGAAAATACGAGAGAATTGCCTCTGATGAAAACTAAGACATTCAGGAGGTTTAAAAGATTGGCCCCACAAGACTTAATATGACGGCCGACGAACTATACTTAAAGATGAACGTGGATGAGCCAGTGGGCGCATAACAAGCATGACTAAAACTAATACAACACAAACGATGCTGAATGTCAAAAGATGGACAGATTGCGTCAGAAAAGAAAACCTTCAAAACGTTATAGCCGAAGATTAGGTACAGTCTAGTCTAGACACGACTAAAACAGATTACATTGCCGCGATTGCAATTCTCGTAATTTTCAGAACGTTCACTGTCTGATCTAACTGCAGTCTCAATCTGTCAAAAATACCTCGAATTTCCCTACATTTTTGACGAGTTACGAGAGACGAGTCCCGGCTGTCATTCGTAGATATTTGACAGTCGTCATCGTCAGAAGCCCGAAAGTCTGACAACCAGTCTTACCAAGGGTTTTCGTATTACCCATTAAGTGGGTTGTGGAGGTCAGATAGTCAGTCGCTCCATATAAAATACTGGTATTCAGCTGCGTCCGGTTAGACTGGAAGCCGACCCCAACATAGTTGGGAAGAGGCTAGGCAGATGATATGAGTGTTAAATTTTGCCTTTGGTCAATGTATTTTTTGTTTAATTTCTCCTTGAATCCTTGGGGTATATCTCAGTACCAGCCCGGATTGGGGCCAATCGATGGCAATAAACTCGCTCCCTACTAACTACTAACTATGTGGGTGTACTAAAGATTACCTCTGCGTAACCCTTCGGGGAAAACACGTGTGGTGTTAGATACACCCCCTTACTAATAAGTTACGTATTATATCAAATGAATAGTTACACACCGATTTCTCTCTTTCAGTCGTCAATAATTTGACTTTCAAAAGAAAAAGACAAAGCGTTGTGTAACTATACAGACGCTATACAACGTTTATTAGTAAGGGGTGAGTGTTAGGTGCCGATTCTGTTGTTCACAAACTAGCCAACCTGAATCTCTTCAAAGTAAGAGTGAACAGGCTTCTTCTGGGTAAGCTCACTCCATCGTCGACTTTGTCTCTGTCACCACTGACCTAGATTAGAGTAAAGAGCAAATCTATTTCAAATAAATAAAAAAAAACTAAAGTTCAGTGCATCTTCTTCGTTCCATTTCATTAAAAAAACGTCAGAAGATAAATTTTAGTTTAGTCCTGTCAAATTGATCAGCGCCTGACGTAAATTGACGTAATTTTAGTAGGCAATTCAGGCGCTGATTAATTTGACAGGACTAAACTAAAATGTATCTTCTGTCGTTTTCTTAATGAAATAGAAAGAAAAAGATGCACTGAACTTAAATTTAGTTTATTTTGTGAACAAGGGGTTCGGCACCATGTCTTACAAATCTAATTCCTAAAACAGATCAAACCAACCTGCTCGTTAGTCGTGTCACATTATATCACAATCTTTCCTTGGGCGCAAGTCATTGTGGTCAATGTATCTCGCATTACGGCTGCCTACGACGTCTCGTGTTATTCTATCATAATACGGACAGTTACTGGCTATCAACTAGTTACCGCGGTACGACCGCCCGTTACGTGCCTGACGTGCCTCTTAGTAACGTTTGTTTTAGTTCAGTGAGCATTTGTTTTGATATAATAATTTGTTTTTTTAATAAGTGAAGTGCTGCTTGTGTTTCTACATTCACTGATTTTGTGGTAAAATACTGATAAAAACTCACCTCTTTTGTGCGACTCCCGTGTGGACCTAGGAAATCGTATGCAATGCAAAAAGTTTTAATATCAAAATTCCGGAAGTTTTCCTCCAGAAGCACCGATGTCGATTGCCGTCAACCTTTGTGTTCTAAACTTCAAGGCATTCGTCCTTATTCCTGCTTCACTGCACATATCTAAATAAATACAAGCATCTAACCGCTACTTATCTGATCTACCAACCAGATCATCTGTTACTCTAGTTAGCTCGGAAATACTGCGCGATATCGACGACTCGAGACATTATTGCTTAAAGTTTTAACGTGTTACTAATACGTTCCTCAAAGGACCGGTAACTTTCATACTGTAGGACCATGAATCACATCGAGTTCGTATTAATCTCCTATTATCTTAGTGTGCGTCATTTTCAGCAATGTACACACACAGCGGCGATGGCGATAAGACAGCGATACTGATAGGGAAACTTATCATTCCACTGCGATTACGAGTCGAACGCAGATGGGCTTGTGTCATCATTTTTTAAAAGTAAAAATGCGCGCCCTTATTTATGTGACGTTTCTATTGTTAATTTTCAAAAATGGAAGTGCTCAAGACGTTATCGAAGAAGTTTTCAATGAAGAGGTGTTAAAACTTATTAAGTTATGTGATGTTTGTACGTGCAGTGAAATTCCCGATATCGATGGGACTCATATAGTGTTGTACGTTCAGTGTTCTGAATTTGATAGGATAGAAAATATGGCCGACTTGGACAAGATCGCATGGCCTTTGAATCCAAATGGGTTGAAGATATCGGCCACATTCGACGGACTGGCACTGTCTACATTGGGCAAGTAAGTAACCGTTATATTTAATTCTAAATATATCGTACATTATATCGTTAATCTTCTCCCAAATTCAGTTAATCCGGAATGCTTCTAGCAGCAATGAATGTGGGCGTAATCGTTCTACAACGTTAGGTCAATGTCCCAAATAGCGCAGCGACAATTTCTTAGACCGAGTCGTAAGTTCGAATCAGGAATGCTGATAAACATCTATTTGGTCCTTTAGTCGGCAAGTGATGTCATTCTGGATTACCGGAAATTATAATAATGGCGGAAGTCACCGGATAGGCGCACTACGTACCTAGGTACCTACTTCATACTCGGAAAAGTTTCAAGCATATGCAACCACAAACTCGATAATGTTTCATGACATAATCAGATGCAATACAACATACCCCAACACGTTTATCCAACCACTAGCTTCTTCTTCGACTTCGTCCGCGTGAAATTTCTTGTTCCCCCGACCCACCCCGTCGCATCGCATCGCCTGCCCGTGCTATTACATCGTTTTCGCTTAGGTGTCTTTCTGTCTTTTTTTTTACTCGGCTCCTAAGGGTCTTCCTCAAGAATTGGTCGAACAAACGCAAAACGTTTTTTTTTAATCCGACCGGTAGGTACAGAAGACGCCAGCACATCAAGCTACTATAATCTGTCAAATTTCTTTAATAGATTTTCAACTTTATCGCTAAAGCATAAGGTTCAAATTTGATTGGGAAAATTTGACAGTTTGGGGTAGTTTGATGTGCTGGCGTCTGAACTTCCAGAGCATTCCGTAGCGTGTTCAAACAAACTGAGGCTTAAGTGTGAGTTTTTTCACTCACATTCGATTGCGAGCGCGTTAGAATTTTATATTGGAAAAAGTTACAGTGCCACCTGGTGGTCACTAGGAGAAACCTAATTTCCCATACAAAATTCTAACGCGCTCGCAATCGAACGTGAGTCGAAAAAACTCACACTAAGGCCTCTGTTCAGCTTTATTATTAGTTTATAGATTTTGATATCATCGTTTTGGTATAAAAATACTTCAACTTCTATGATTTTTCTTTCATCAACTGCTCTCTGTGTCTGATATACTCCTGACCCTGACTGCATTTAGTGTTCACCTTGACTGCTTATCGCCACGTTAGCTACAACTATAATAAAACTACGCTAGGTACAATATAATAAAGGGCATTGAAATGTTGTTGACACGCCGAGTATCTTTGTTTGCTTGAGCTCTTTTATGGAAAACCATAATCAAGCCGCTGTGTACTTGTCGGTAGATGAAAATGAAAGTCATAGCCAAATGTACAGACGCCAGCACATCAAGCTATCCCATAATCAGACACAGGCCTCCTCTCGATGAGAGGGAGTGGGCCGTAATCCACCACGCCAGCCCAGTGCGGATTGGCAGATGTCACATGTCTTCGAATTTTTGGTTCTAGGACATGCCGGTTTCCTCACAATGTTTTCCTTCACCGTTTTGAGAGCAGCAAGCATCCGCAAAGCATCAGGCTATCCGAAACTGTCAAATTCTCCCAATCAAATTTGAACCTTATGCTTTAGCGATAAAGTTGAAAATCTATTAAAGAAATTTGACAGATTTTATAGTAGTACTACAAACTTGGACATTGAACATGGAGCAGCGGACTCCCTTGCATATCTAATTTTTCACATAAAACACTAGACATATAGGAAAGTACCTACTTATAATTTTACTCCATTCATACGCAAACATATCACGTTACTAACCCCTTGCGCGGAACGTAACAAGTAAGTAATAGTACATTATGATACATGTGTGCTAAGTTGATCATTATGCACGAGGCGATATTATCGCGCGAGCCGCAGGCGAGAGCGATAAGAAAGCCGAGTGTATATTGATTAATGCACACGCGTTTCATACGACGTTTTTCAACACACTTGCGAGGAAAAAAAACAGACTTGTATTGTTAAATATTAACTTGTATGGAAAATGGCGCGCTGGTTTTGTTTTCCCGCGCGCCGTGCTAGCCAGCACTAGCGATGCGCGCGCAACATTGACTCATTTTAAATATATTAATCTATGGCACAGACAAAACCGCTTAACAGCCTATAGAAAAAATATAATAAAACCTGAAAATTGCAAAAAACCTAAGAATTTCGCGGTCTACCACTGCGCATTCACCTTAAATTGTCTGTGGTCCCCTGCGAGTTCATTTTGCGACCAAGGACAATACAGACTATTTAAAAAAAATTGAAATATAGCCCGCGGATTTTTTCTTTCGGCATGAAGTCTCTTTGGGCGCTTTCCGAATTAGCTATAATCGCTCACATCATCTCCATGGACGTAATATTACGTCCATGCATCATCTCACATGCGTTCCGATTTAGATATTACTATTATGACTGCTGAGAGCTGGCAACAATTCGGAACACTCGTGAACGCGCTCACATGACAGTGCTTACACAATGTAAAAAAGATATTATTACAGTATTTCTTTGTATAAACACCACATTTCTTCTTCAGTTCTTCTTCTTTGGTTAGGTGGCGACTGTCAGCCAGAAGCACAATTTCAAAAATGCCACGTTAGTTTAATTTAAAGATGATGCAACTCAAAACAAAACACACACTGACACAACCTCATACACACACTGTCATTTTTGACAGCGCTCACGGTGATATTATTCTAGGGCATGGTCGGCATTATCGCAAGATGGCGAATGTCATGACGTCATATATGACGATTCACGGGACATCGTTTTCGTTATCGCGCTCACGCTAATTCGGTTATTTCCCAATTCGGAACACATCGATTATTTCCCAATTCGGAACGCAGGGTTTGATGAGATTAAAAAAGCGCGCGTCTCCGACTAGTAAATAGTTATCTGTGGTATTACAGAACATGTGGATTAAAGTAAAGAAAAAGCACGCGTTCGTAATACACTCCATTATGGACCTAAAAGCGGTTCAATAAGAGCCACTTTACGAGCAAGTGTGTTGAAAAATATTTTACGGTTCCCAAAGTGAAAACACACCTTGATCAAGAAGCCTTACAATAAAAAATACCATTTTCTCAGTAAACTCTCACAAACAATAAACATCATAATTTGATATCGTCTATTTAAGATTAGATTACAAAGAAAAGGGAAAATGTACGGCTCGACGGAAAACGGAATTTAATACTCGACACCATTACGTAGGTACTTTAGCTTCCATTTAAATTATCTGATTCAACTAATAAACAGAAAATTCTGATAATTACACTGTCCCACAATTTAATCTATATTCAATACGATTGTCACTTATTCTTAAGTGGCTCCTTATCTTGTATTCATTGAGTTTGTGATTCATTAATGGGGCAGGGGCAGATAATGTCAATCTTTGGCCTTATGGAGCGGGGTAACAAGTTACTCAGTCCTTATACCTGGTTGCTTTTGCTTTAATTCGCTCGTTAATTTTCATTATTCCGCTGTTTTCCGGAGAAAACACTTATTCAAGAAATTAATTATCTTTAGGCCGTTGTCTAAATTAAATTTACCTTTCCACTAAAGCTGCGTTATTACAAGTGGTAAACGCTTCCCTTTTCCTTATCTCGTCTTTTAATTGTCCTACACTCCAAGTTGCATACATTTTTATCTAGTTTTCATTTAATTTATGATCGGCACACCAGTAAACATAAACTCATATAAGTACAACAATGGCGGTTTCTGGACTAACAACAGTGCTGCCACCTATGACGAGGTTTCAGTTTTTAACCCCATTGAAGGAAGATCATGAAATCTATGTCAATATGGAAATAAACCATGGAATATTTTCTATTTTCAATAATAATAGCATCGCGTGGCCTATTGAATTTATATGTTACTAGCAGCGCCCCGCGGTTTCACCCGCATAAGTGTCGATCCCGTTCGAAAGACACGTGGCGCCATCTATTATCATAATGACGTTATTGTGGTTTTCCTCGGGAACAGTACTTTTTTTCGGGATGAAAGGTAGGTACCTATGTCTTTTCTGTACACCTGACAACGTATATGCACAACAGGATGATCGGTTCAGTGGTTTAGGCGTGAAAAAGTAACAAACAAACTTACTTTCGCATTTATAATTAGGATTTTATGATAGATACAATGTTAATGTGTCAGATTTGTCCCTTTCGAATTATGTCATAAAAATACATGATATAGATACCTAACTATATCTAGCGAGCAACTGTTCAATGTTTCGTAGTGTTGCTCTAGGTTCATGGCCCTTTTCGGACCTCTTCCTTTAGATACAGCATTCATTGTTGTAAACAGGACATCTCCATTTTAACTGCCTTCAGATTGTTCCCAAATTAGAGGAAACCGGTCATTTGTAAGCAAGGTCGTTCAAGACCGTTAATACTAATTAGTATTGTCATTTATTTAACCTGTTTTTACTTAGCGTGGAAAAAGACGAAGCCTATCAATAATGAACAGGGCAAAATACTGTCGCCGGGTGAGGTCAGATTTTTTGGCGATCGGTCATCTGCTAAAAATAATGATCTGCCTGATTAATTAATTGGAAGGGAATACTATTACTATTGGTAACGGCCGCGACTTACGAGTTGTAGGTCGTAGGTCCAAACCCCAAGCAGGCACTTTACTTTGTGTAACTTATTTCATCACCACTGCTCTCAAAACGGTGAAGGAAACATCGTAAGGAAACCAGCATGTCCTAGAACCAAAAAATCGAAGATATGTGACAACTACCAACCCGCACGGGTCCGCGTGGTAGATTACGGACCACTCCCTTTCATCGAGAGGAGGCCCGGCTGTGTCCCAGCACTCCCAGCAGTGAAAACATTTTAGGCTGATTATGATATACTCTACCCATAAACTTAGACGTCTGTCTGTCTGTATTGAGTAGTAAGCAAGTACGTCATAGTTCAGTAGTTGATACGACTAAGTTTTTCACTCCAAACAAAGTGCCTCCCCAAGAGTGTAGCTTCAAACTTACTCTGACTTCTAGTGAACTTAACTAATCCTATATAGAAGAAACCTTGAGCACGTCTTGAAATTAGTAACTGAGCATCATGTTGACAGTGTTAGCCCTTATGTAAGTTACTCCGCGACATGTTCTTATCAGATACGATGTAATTATATCAGTAAAAGCTTAAAATAGAACCTCTTACCTGTCTGCTGTGAGATTTTACTAGGCCTGATTAATTACCTATTCAACTCTAGCAGCGTCGACTTGCATATAATGATATATCATAATCATCATAATCAGCCTATAATGTTCCCACTGCTGGGACACAGGCCTCCTCTCTGTGAGAGGGAGTGGGCCGTAATCCACCACGCGGGCCCAGTGCGGGTTGGTAGATGCCACATGTCTTCGAATCATTAGTTTTAGGACATGCCGGTTTCAGTGGTGATGAAATAATTTACACAAATTAAAGCGCCTGACTGGGTTCGAACCTACGACCTACAACTCGCGACCGTTATACCACTAGGCCACCACGCGGCTCTGCCTCTCTCCACGAGTGATGTTACTTAGATAATGTCCACTGCACCCTGGGCAGTCAGCCCCGTTATGACGTCATGCTGTTTAACAATACGAAATTTCACTCAAAATTGGATTCTTAGATCGAGCAAAATGTTATTGTGGTTTTCCATCAGAAATTCCGCAGTACCAGCCGGGATTTGTGCATGAATAAAAAACTGGCCAGGTGCGAGTAGGACTCGCACACGAAAGGTTCTGTACCACAAGGCAAAAACATCGAAAAAAAATACGTTTGGTGTATGGGAGCCCCCCCTTAAATATATATATTTTTTTTTAGTATTTGTTGTTATAGCGGCAACAGAAATATATAATTTGTGAAAATTTCAACTGTCTAGCTATCGCGGTTCTTGAGATACAGCCTGGTGACAGACAGACGGACGGGCAGACAGCGAAGTCTTAGTAATGGGGTCCCGTTTTTACCCTTTGGGTAGGTACGAAACCCTAAAAATGGCAACACACTCGTTTCTCACATATTAAACAGATGCCCTTGCCTCTGCCTAACCCATCTGGATGACAAGCGTTATGTTTCTAAAACCGAGATTAACCGACATCCCTCATAATCCTTTCCGTAACTACGTAAGGTCATTATCCCACGTCGTCTCAAGATTCGCCGGCTGTCACATCAATCAACCACAAACCGTGTCACCTGCGTTTGTTTTGCGAATCATCTGCGGCGGGAAATGGCCGACTTGTCGTATCAGAGGTTACGCGCTAACCTACTTCTGACTACCTAGTTTGCGTTACTTAAGTAATTAATGCAGACTGTACACAAATTAAAATATAAAAACGCATAAGCTCTGTCTCGTCTAATTCTGCGATTTGTTTTTGGAAATTGTAGTGTTACATTGCGTTACAGGAAAGCAAATGCAAAACTGTGATGTTTTTTCGGGATGTGCATGAGGTCCACTTTGTCTATTCTTTGGGTTCGATATTAGGTATACGATACGTTTCAGAAAGTCATAATTACTACAATGAGCGGTTATGAGCGTTATTTTTTTAAGGGTCAAAAAGCCGCGCAGCATGAGATATTATCACATAAAACGAAGCAGCGAATTTTTCATCTAAATCTTTTTCTAACAAGTCACTTCAAAACTACAGCAATCTTTGTAAAATAAGCATTAATTATGGTAAAAACCGATTGCTTTTGAAAAACAAATGAAAAATTGTTTATTGTTCAATGTTCATATTTGCGGTTTTCCGCTTCTAACTCCAGTTCAAATAAGCTTGAGATAAAAATATTAATTGTGTAACTATACGCAATACGCATGATAACTAGTACCTACCTATTTAGATATAGCTAGGTAATGGTTAATTTATTACGAATCAATTAATTCTATGACTTATGAGCATCCTCTTAGGTATATTATAAAACTATTGCAATTAAACGAAAGAAAATTTAAAACTCATATTAAAAGTACACTTTGTAAACAAGGATATTACAAATTAGAGGATTATATCCAAGATAAGAATGTTTGGAAACATGCTGGTCCTGCTCCATAGGACAATCTTAAAGTCTAGACAAAATCAAACTTGTTCCTAATTTAATTAATGATAAAACGAACTTACCTGTACGTGAAGTTCTATCATAATTATGCGAGCTGCTCAATTCGAAGCGATTAATTTTTACTTGTAGTACTGTTTCGTATTTCTCGGCCATTACCACGAATATTTTAAAGAAAATAATAATAATCTAAAAATTAAAAGTAATTTGACTAATACCCCCACTAGTGCCCGATGTCACCTCGCTCGACTCGTACCACCTTATTCTCATTAAGTTTAAAGCATTTTCTGAAACATATACAGATTAGTATGGACAACACGGGTTAAAACCGATCTTGATTGTTGTGGGAGGGTTAATAAACGGGCGGGTTGTTATATTAATCGCTTCGAATTGAGCAGCTCGCATAATTATGATAGAACTTCACGTACAGGTAAGTTCGTTTTATCATTAATTATGCTTACGCTGCTCAATTCTCGCGATTAATTTTTACTTGTAGATGTTTAAAGATACTCAAGATCTGTATTTTATCCGTTTGTTGTTCTAGAGTTATGATTAAATAAAAAGAAAATATACACTTAGATTCTCAATCAGACATGTATTTAGCAATTATTATATTTTATCAAATATAATAGCAAATAGAAAGAACTAAAATAACAAGTAGTAGTCTTCTTTTCTTTGATCAATAATAATCATTAGTATTAACATATAATTAACCTATTCTGACGATTGAAGAATAGAACGACCAAAAGAATCATCAAGATGAGAATTAATGATATCTCGATTGTAAAACCTCGCAAAAACGGATGACGACGTGCTCCACCCTGCGGTTTTTCTAATTGTCTCCACATTCACGCCAACAGCTGTCGCTTTAGACGTGGATGCGTGACGCGTGCTGTGCGAACTATATACACTTGTATCGATACCGCTCTTGTGGAGCATGTCCTTTATCCAGTGACTCAAAGTTTGAGTAGTCACTTTTGCATGAGGTTTCCTATAGCTAATGAATAAATCGTCAGACACTCTTACAGAATCCGTTTTATTTTTATAACACAACAAAGTCAAAGCTGGACAGATTTCTGGTTTTTCATTAAAGTATGGTAGTTTTAATAATGGTTGATGAGTATTCGGTTTTGAAGTCTTTATAACTTGTGAAATTTTTATTAATATACAATTATGGTCAAAAATAATATTTTTAATTTCAATTTTTGAAAGTGTTTGAACTCGGTGAGCTGTTACGATAGCTAATAATGTAATTAGTTTTTTAGATAATAATTCCAAGCTTAAATTTTCATTGGGAAACAGTTGTGATAAATAGTTTAATACAGTATCAACATTCCAAGTGTATTCATATTTTGGTTGAGGTGGTCTAGTCCTAAAGACCCCTTTCATGAACCTCGCAATTCTATCATCATTAATGCTGGTTGAACCAAGAATACAAGATAAAGCCGATTGCAGCTATTGAGGCTGCCGTATTTGTAACCTAAATTATAAAGCTGAGTCAAAAAATATATAACATTTGGAACCGATGCTGCTAAATAATCAATATTTTGAATTTGACAGAAATTGAACCATTCTTTATAGTAACAATCATATTGCTTACGGGTATTAGGCGCTAATGAATTTATCATAATATCTACAGAAGACGGGGGAACGCTTCGTTTCAGGAGTGCTTCCCTGATAATACTGCTGCAGCCAGGGTAAGACTTTTGTGCAGACTGTGTTGCATCCTGGAATCACCAAAAATTAACAATTCACAGCTAGGTTTAAAATATATAACATCGGAACTGACCAATTTCTTAAAAACAGGGTACCATGGTTGGGTAGGCCAATTAGGTACAACAACTATGCCTAGAGCTTTGTCTGCAATTATTTTATTTAAAGTTTTAAGGATAATTGCGAATGGGGGAAAAGCATAGAAAAAATACTCATTCCATTTTATTGTAAAGGCGTCAATGCAAAAGGCGTATGGATCAGCTCTCCATGAGACATATTTTTTGCATTTCGCGTTGGATCTACTAGCGAATAGGTCGATTTCAGGAATACCAAAAGTCTTAGTAATGTGTAAGAAAGCATAAGGTGCTAGCTCCCATTCAGTTTCAGTCTGCGTTCTTCGAGACTCAAAATCAGCGATAGTATTTTGAGATGATTTAATATATGAGGCATAAATAAACAAATTCCTTTGTTCACAAAATTCCCAAATTTGTTTGGCTATTTTGTGTAAATGAGGGAACTGAACACTGCCCATACGGTTGATACACGAAATTGCAGTAGTATTATCTACTCGTAGTAGAACTTGTGTGTCAGAGAGGTCTTTGGCAAATATCTTTACGGCAAATAGAGCAGCTAACAGTTCTAATATATTAATATGATAATTTTTTTCTTCATGTGTCCAAAAACCATTTGCTTTTTTATTTAAGCAAGATGCGCCCCAACCTGTCAAAGAGGCATCTGAAAATATTTCGAGGTCATAATTTGGATATCGAATAGGGGATGACGATTCAGCAATATTTTTGTACCACCAATTTAAATCGTCCTTAATTAAATTGTGATTAATTTTCATTACTTTTTCATAGTTCTGATTTTTATCCAAGTTTAAGAATTTAATTCTCTCAAATATTTTTGTGTGTAACCAACCATATTCGATTCCTGGGCAAATGGATATTAATAAACCTATAAACTTTGCAAAATCTCTAATTTTACATGTATCAATAGTTTTAATTTTTTCTAATTCCTTTTTAATCTTATCGCGTTTTCCTTGGGGCGGTTTCACACAATATGTTTTCATATCCAATTCAAAACCTAAGAATTTACAATGTGTTTTGGGTATAATTGCACTCTTTTCATAATTAATAAGAAATCCTAATTTTTCTAAGAGACGTAACGTATTATTTACATTTTGAGTACATTTGTCAAAAGAACTGTCAATACACAAGATATCATCTAAATAAATAGTGGATAACCATCCATGCAGCCGTAAGTGTTCCATAACTGGTTTCATGATTTTTGTGAATACCAGAGGACAAGTGTTCAAACCAAATGGTAAGCAATTAAATTCATAGCAAGTATTTTGAAACTGGAAACGAAGGTACTTTCTATGCTCCAAATGTACAGGTATCAAAAAATACGCATCTTTTAAATCAACAGACGCCAAATAGCAGTTCGGTGTTACTAGTTTTATTGCGGTTCTTAAATCTTCCATTTTAAAATGTGGGGGGGTAATATATTTATTTAATTTTTTTAGATTTAAAATAAATCTTTTGTCACCATTTGGTTTTTCCACAAGAAATATACTAGACAAAAAATCTCCATCAACTCGACGGCATGCAGATATAGCACCTTTATCAAGTAGTTTATGTATTTCATTTTGAAAATTTAATAAATCGCTTTTATTATTAAATTTATTTTTAGGATAGTTATCCTGCTTAGGAACTGAAGAAAAAGGTATTTTATAACCTTGAACCCAGGATAGTATTGTCTTATCATTTGTAAGCTTATGCCAAGTACATAAAAAATATTGTAATCTGCCTGCTGGTTTCGTTACCTGCAGGTCTATTGCCTCCTCGGGTTCTTGTAGTGGGCACTGCTGCGATGTGCACGCGATGATGCTGCTCTGCGTGTCGTCGTCTCGTTCCGATGAGCAGTCGATGAAGACCCCGCAGTCCTGTGGGTTGTCGATGTCGACTTCCGATTCGAATTCTGCGTGTTGAACTGCGGGTTCTTCCAGTTTAAATGATTAGGTGGGTTATTAAATCTGTTATTTTTTATAGCAGGTTTAGGCTTTGCTACATAAGATTTTAAATCTTGGCCAGACTTGCTTATAGCCTTAGTAGCTCTTAGGTTTTCAGGCAGCGATTCTCCGAACAAATTTTTGTCTCGTTTAGACTCTTTTAATGTATCTTTCAATTTATTATTTAGAGTCGAAATTAAAAAGTTTCTCCTAAGCTTTGTATCTATGTGATGTGAGTCGCATAGTAAACGGCTGGCATTGCTTATATGTTTTAAAACAGATTGGTTGGTATCTGATTTTTCTGAGACCAGGATATCTATAGCACAAGTCAAAGCTGATAGGGCCACGCCGAGTTGTCCTTGTCGCGCAGCTAAAGATGCATCTTTTTTCTGTAAGATATCCGATACTGCTGCTTTGACTTCGGGGTTTAAGATCGGTGCCTTAAATAGTTGGCAATTGCCAGGGGTTGGATATTCTTCAATAATTTTATCTTTTTCATCTCTTTTCAACCCGTTTTGTAAGACATGTAGTAGCCTTGCAGATATATCTGGATGTACATTTTTACCTACAGCTGTTTCCTCTCTTGGAGCGTCCCCCAGAAGAGTCAGTATGTCATCATCTAAATGCTCTGGAGATACGGATACTTCATCATTTTTATGGCAATCTACTTCGACTGTAATGTTAGTTGATGGTTGTGGTATTGTCTCATCTCCCGCTGCGGGTGTGAGTGGTAATATCTCATGATCCACATTAGGGACTGTCTCCATATCTTCTGAGCATTGGTAATTGACAACGTAATCGTCCACTCCAGGGTCTGGAAGGCAATAAATGTGATATCACAACCGTGAAGGCAGTGATCCCGAAAATCACTCGCAACACTGGACAACTTATGTTTGTAAGAACACATTTTCAAAGTATTTGTGAAGGTAACGGTCCCCATATGTACCGTTCGCCTCACTACATTAGTTTAACGTACGTTCATTAGTACATACAGTTAAATTACGTATAACATATCGCACAGTGTCGAATATTGTACACTGCCTATGATACTATAGTTATGTGAAGGTAACAGTCCCAGTGTGTACTGTTCGCATCACCATAAAGTACAAAACAATGTGTTTTGCTTAATCTCAAATGTATAACATAATAAATAAAAGTAAAAAACAAAACAAAAATGTATACAATGTGAAGGTAACAGTCCCAATAATGATAGGTAGGTACTGTTCGCTTCCGTTAATCATTAAATCGCATAATGCACAATTTTATAGAAAAATTATAGTAGGTACCTACTAAGATCGTGCTATATTATCTCTTATCTCACGCAAAAGATTATAACAATAGACATATTTAAATGGTGTTTACAGCCACATATCAATTTTAAGTATAGTGTTAGACACTTACCAGAATTTTCCGTACTTGCAGAACTGGATGAATATCGCCGTCGTTTACGTAATTCACGCTCCAACTTTCTTAATATACGTTCACTATCCTTGTCCCTATCCCTGTGTTTCCGTTTTCTTCCCATGTTTACAGCTAGATTTTTAACCGTTTAACGCACTTATTGTAAACTAAACACTATCAAGAACTGAAAAGAAAAGCACTATAATCACAGAGAATTTGACGGGTAACGGCCGGTACTGCACGAAAACAGATAATGAGAATAAGGTGGTACGAGTCGAGCGAGGTGACATCGGGCACTAGTGGGGGTATTAGTCAAATTACTTTTAATTTTTAGATTATTATTATTTTCTTTAAAATATTCGTGGTAATGGCCGAGAAATACGAAACAGTACTACAAGTAAAAATTAATCGCGAGAATTGAGCAGCGTAAGCATAATTTATATATATATATATATTTTTTTTAATTGTGACATCTTATTCTAATTCATTTTTACAATCTGCGACTACAGTGGCTCACACACTTGTTAAAGTTCAACTACTTTTGCATTTTTTTTTTTAAATAACTTGTAAATATGTGAGCACCATGTATCTATCACTTATTTGATTTACCTGTCATTGCTTAATTTTTAATTCTTTTTACCTTTTGTGGTAGACTAATTTTATTATGGGTGCATCGTGTTCACATATAATTTTTATTATGTATACAAGACCTTGTAAAACATTTCAAAAGAGTAACGGTGGAGTTTCTTGCCCATTCTTCGCCATACGAACACTACCTTTTGGAATGGGCGACTAGAATCATTTCTATTTAGTTTTTTTTTTGACGTTCAAAAGTGCCTTTAATGTGCCTATTTGAAATAAATGATTTGACTTTGAACTAGCTGACCCGGCGAACTTCACACCGCCTCAGAATGAATAAGAACGAATGATGTATGAGAATAGTTATTTGTGCAACAAGAGAGCAAAGTCGTTTTTTGCTGCGAGTGCTGATTTTGAATCCTCAGCAAGCGAAGGATTCAAAGATTGAATCACGAGCGTAGCGATAGCGAGTGATTCTAAAGTTGAATCCTGAGTGTAGCGAGGGATTCAAAGGCACGAGATGCAAAAAACTTTGCTCTCGTGTAACACACATAGGTAACTTTTCACTTCAGCAGCGAGAACACTTTGTAAGGCGTGTTCGGAAATAGCACCCATGATATTTTATTATTCAAAATATATTACGTAACATTATTGAAACTAGAAATAAATATTTACAGGTTAAATATCAGTTTTATTTGCAGTAAATACTTATTTTCGTTTAAATACAACAATAAGTTAAAAATTCAATAATTACATTAAAAGACATAATTATCTTTTTGCAAAATTTCTTTACATAATCAGCCTATAATGTTCCCACTGCTGGGACACAGGCCTCCTTCCAAATTAGAGGGAGTGGGCCGTAATCCACCACGCGGGCCCAGTGCGGGTTGGTGGATGTCACATGTCTTCGAATTTTTGGTTCAAAAATTTCTTTAGTTAGTACGAGATTCCGAACGTGTTTGTCTTTGAGGTCGAATTCAAAATCGGAACTTCGAAAGGGCTGGTCTCTCTTTCTAATGGCGGGAAAGAGATAGAGTGTGAATGTTTCGAATTGGATGATTAACCCAAGGCTGAATAAGATATTCGCGGCTTTCAGAAAAAAATAATTAAAAAGTTACTTTGTTTCACTCAGTGAGCAAAATCGCATTTTGCTCACTGATTTCAGGCAGCAAAACCTACATGTTTGAGCTACTGAAGTGAAAAATTAATTATCTTCATTATTATTATTTTCTTCATTTTTTTCGATGTTTTAATAGTTATTCTGCTATTCGGGTCGGAGTCAAATCCAACAAATTAAAGATCATGATAATCGGTCCAGCCGTTCTTGAGTTATAAATGGTGTAACTAACCAGACTTTGTTTTATATATTACTAGTTGCGCCCCGCAGTTTCACCCGCGAAAATTTCGATCCCTTGGGAATATCGGGATAAAAGTAGCCTATATATGTTAATCCAGGGTGTCAGCTACATCCATACAAAATTTTGTCAAAATTGGTCCAGACGTTTGAGCGTAAAGAAGTAACAAACATATAAACACACACACAAACTTTCGCCTTTATAATATTAGTGTGATAACTTGTACGGACGCCAGCAGGTCAACCTACCCGAAACTGTCAGATTTTCCCAGTCAACCTTGAACCTTATGTTTTAGCAATAAAGTCGAAAATCTATTAAAGAAATCTGACAGATTGTAGTAACTTGATGTGCTGGCGTCTGTACAATTCTGCATAGCTATATGCATTCGACAGGTGGTCGCATCGAAAATTACACATTTTCAATCACTAATTGCCTTGCCCCCGACAGCAATTAGGTGTCGGAAGAATGGCGGTCGTCCGGTCGTCTATCTAATTTAAACTGACATTTTCGGGTTTTCGATTTATGAATAGCCTTTATATGACTCTTTTCCTATCATTGATTGATGTTCGATTCGGCGCGGAAACGTAACGAACGGTCCTAAATAGCTATGATGGTCCTACCATAAGGACCAGAAATTTAAAAGGACACGCGGTGTGGTCTTTCAGTTACCTACGATTAGGACGAAACCTTGCAGTCGAATCAGCCGTAATCGTGTGCTGTCATGATTGAAATTGATAGTAAAATCTCCTAGAAGCAAATGTTCAAGTCCAGCGAATGTCATCATCGTCTTAAACAAGCTAGTTACTAGGTCCTTGAGTCCTACAGTATCTTATTTTTAATTTTTTTTATTTTTACAGAAAGCTTACAGACTAATAACATAATTAAAAATCATTCATAGCTAAGAAAATTTGCTAATTACAAGCTTCCACATATAAACATCTAGTTACAAATACTTTGCGTTGACTATGTTCGTTAACAGCGATTTGTAAACCAATAGAAAGAAAGAGAAAAAAAAAAAATGGTTGCCTGTAAAGTCGGTTTTACGGGCGAAGATTTTACGTGACAACGACCGATCATCCGATTATAGTTGAGTGGGAGAGAGACGCAAGGCATTCGGCGGGCCTCTCTCTCGTTCGGTGACTCATCGTAACGTTACCGAGCGTTACACTTTTTCATAAGTGACTCCCAGTCGCAACCTAATTTAAGACGTTGTCACGTCAAAAATAGTTAAAAAAGTGTATGAAACGTTAATTAAATAGTCGAGTCGTGTAAAATCAAAAAGTGAGCAACCACATCTTATTTAGTAGTTATTCATGACTATCTCCGAAATATTCCTTGTTTAGGATCTTTTTAATACTGTGTGCGTTGGTTCAAAATAGGTCGATCTCCAGGTGCGATGGTAAATTATTGAAGGCTTTTACACTACGAATGAAGAAGGCGTTGCTCCTGTAATTAGTCGATGCGCATGGTGCCTGCAGTAGAGGTCGTCTGCGTAGGCTATTTTGATTAGTGCGAAGAAGTATTTTGCTGAGTAGTTCCGGACTATCAATCGAGCCATTTGCTATGCCTACCAAAAAACATATGTCACTAATATTACGTCTTATGCTCAATGGTAAATGATATCGCTTGCAACGGTGTTCATAGTCCTCTGAGAATTGCTTTGCCTTAAAATCCAAGTAGCGCAAAAATTTCTTCTGAACGGATTCAATACGAGATTTGTAAATCTCGTATTGAGGGTTCCAGACTTGGGAAACGTACTCGAGGTGGCTACGCACAAGGGAACAGTAGAGTACAATCTGCCAGTACCTATCCGCTATAGAGATAGGAAAAACTTCATTCAATAGTGATCACCGATAGGCCGAATTAATTGGTTAGCCTTGTGGAGTTGTTGCTCCGATTAGGATTTATGTAGTATAAATAACGACTTCCAATAATTACAGCATTGTGTTCTATATTTTTCAGGTTGCCGCCAAATTCGCTTGTCGAAACGCTAAGATTCACAAATAACGCCATAAAAACATACTGGCCAGATCCATTTAGTGACGTTCCAAATCTGAAAGTCCTGTCATTCTCGCACAACGAACTGACCGAAATCACACCCGACCTCTTTACGAACATCGATCGATTAGAAGATCTAGACTTGTCGCATAATAAGCTATCGGATTTAAATCCTTTAGATTTCAAACATTTACGTCACATAAAAAAGTTAAGTTTACAAAGCAATGATTTGAAGAAGATTCCGCTGGATGCGCTGCAGCCTATGATTGCGCTAGAAGATCTGGATGTGAGCAAGAATGGCATATTTGACTTGCTACTTCAAAGGAGTGATGTTGAGAACTTGGCGCGATTAAAGCGGTTGAATTTGAACGACAATAGAATTAGATCTATTACGAAGGATTCGTTCCCTCCTAATAACAGCCTGTAAGTATCCTATAAGTTACTAAAACTACACTACGTAAAACTGGAGAGATTTGACCATAGATTCTTGAAAGGCAAAATTGACTATACGCATTGACATATATATATTACTAGCGTAAGGACCGGGCTAACGACGCGACTAAATGGCACCAACGCGCTGGCCCTAAAATGACGGTTTTAGGGCCAACGCGACTCAGTTGACAGTGGTGCGCGCGAACTTCGAACGAAGAACTTCTATGTAAAATGTTCAGACGGGCGTATCCTTACTTTTGAAATCATTGACTATACGACAAAATATGGCTAACTTTAGAGAAGAACAGTTTAAAGTTTAACTTTAAAAAAAAACAATCATATAAGTTCTTGTTATCATCCTACAGGCGTAATTTTTACTGTTTTGGAAACCTTATTTTGTCATATGAATCAGAATTTATATGATCTTTTTTCTGAAAACTAGGTACTACTAAACTTTCATCAATCCTATCATAAATGTATGGTCTATAATCACTACAGTTGTTGAACGTACGATTGAGATACAAGAGTCGATTAACACTACTAACCTTTACACATCGTCTAAATTGACCCGTAATTATTCAATACATTTATATATAATAGCTAAGAGTTAATATTCTTTTAATTTTACTTCTGTTCAGATTTTAATTAAATATTAAGCTCATTAATTAATATTTAAAAACTGAGGGGCAATACCCGTATTTTTAAGAACGTTCGCATTCTTATCTCAGTCTCAATCTCAATTTGTCAAAATTACAATCAATTTACATACAATTTTATCAAGTTTTTGACACCGATTGTCGCTGAGATGAGATTGCGACTTGAATTAGAACTGTTTTATAAGTACGAGAATGGGGCTTCAGAACTGTTAATCCACTTTTGTAGCTGACTGTACCTATGTTTAGCTGCAGTTATCTGTCATTATCAAAAAAGATAAAAGTGGTAGGTCTTCTTTTGTTTGACCCTCAGATCGAGCGAAGGCTACAAACAAGAATTTATGAAGACTAATGGGTTTTATCGCAGCCAGTACTTATAGGCAACATTGTAATGCCAACATTATATTGTTAGTAGCTAGTCTTACCGCCTACAAAAATATGACTCGCTACGTTTATCACTTTTGTAAAACAGTTGAATTATTTCGATACAGCCCAGAAGCAGACCTAAGAGGAGGTTTTCTTTATGTCATTGAATAATAAACTCTTTTATGAGGGTGTAAAGTGCAATTGAATTTGCGTGAGGACTCAGGGGCCCAAATCTGCTATTTTTATAAATTCGTCATTCCAACACGATCCCATTGTCATTTTGCTAAAAGTTCGTAATCTGCTAAATTCATAATGGTCGATCATTGGTCGGTCAATGGCACAGAACGTATATACGATACCCGTAACGAATTAAGGCTCTTACACACCGGCGCGACTTGTCGCGCGACGTGTCGCCTGGCGATTCTGCGATATTATCGCGCCGCAACCCCTTTCACACAAGCGCTACACCGTGTAGCCGCGATATCGCCGCGACACCATACAAAATGAACATTTAGTATGGTGTCGCGGCGATATCGCGGCTACACGGTGTCGCGCTACTCGTCGCGCCGCGACACCGTCGCGGCGCGACAAGTCGCCCCTGTGTGAAGTGTCGCGCGCGTTTCCATAGAAATTGTTCTATGGATATATATCGCAGAATCGCGTCGCACTGTCACGTCGCGCCTGTGTGTAAGAGCCTTTAATAGCAATGACTGCATAATGACGTTCTAATGGTAATTAAGTTACTGATCAATGGAACTGTCAAAATTTTAGCAGATTAACGCCTAAGTCAGTCATTCATTTGTTATTATGTACGAAATTACCATTCTATGCCATTTCTTTCAATGAATTGTCAGTGGTTGACCATTGGAAAGTCATAATGACGCCATTATATTAGTAGATTACCAAACTTGTCAAAATCGACAATTATGAAATCAATGACAGACCATTCTGACACTATTGTAATAGCAGACTTGAGGCCCTGGTTGGTGGATAAGAAGCTGTTTTGATGTTAGTACAACTCTGCACTTAATGGCACTCACAATAAAGTCTGTAATTCAATGTAATAAGAATTTATTTTTGAGCAATTTTTGTCACCATCTTTTGCTATTTTACATACAACTCATACCTTCTCATGGGGGTAGGTAGAAACAACACAACGCCTGCTATTTTATTTTTATATTAATTTAAATTAATTAATACATATCTAATGTTATTGTTAAATTAAACATGCATGAGTAATTTGTTTAGAAGAAAAACTATTACAAAGTGTTTTATCTTTATAGCTACTATTTTATAAATATTGTTAAACAGTATCTAGTCTGTATTTAACACAAATATAAATCCACTATAGAACTTTGTCAGGAGTACCACTGATATTGATTCTTATAGATAAAACATATCTGTGTAAACTAAATAAATACAGGTAGGTATTGAGGTACTTCTTTCTAATACTGTACCTTATCAGATTTATACACAGTTTAACTTGTGTGATAATGATAATCTAGACAAAAGTAAACACAGATGATGTGTGTTTGTATTAGCAACTGGATGTACCCGCGACTTTGTTCACGTGGATGTCGGGAAACAATAATGTGTCTCTTTACTAGCCCGTGAAAATCTCGTGAAAATCGGGCCAGTCGTTTCGGAGATAGGCCGGAACAAACAGACAGACAAAAGTTTTAAAAATTGTTTTTTTTTTTGTGAGTACCTACCGTTTATACTTTCATAATTATGCATTTAGTCAACAGCTGTTATGTTGACATTAATAGATACTTCAATTTTATTTATTTGTACATAGATTGTAACAGTAGGTCAATGGCTAAGGTGGGTCTATGACTCGTTCGATTTTCCGCTCCTATTTCGAGATAGTAAAAAAGTACATAGCTTTAAAAAAAAAACATGGTGCATGTATTTATGAAATTCTTATAAAAATCTATTTCAGGACCCACCCCATCGAACCCAGCACCCCTCGCTCAGCAGTCGCGCTTGCGATCACTAAACCAGCAAGGCCGTTTAAACACTTTGTAGTTACAATTCTAATCGTAACACATTACTCTTTCCAGGGAACTATTGGACCTATCAAACAACATAATAGAAATAGTGGAAGAAGATTCTTTTCTCACTTGCACGAACTTAAGAGAGTTGAACCTTGCGCAGAACAACATAACGTTTGTTTTCGCACTGCCGCCGACGCTGCAGATAGCCATACTGAAGATCAACACTTTGTATCATTGGCCTAAGTTTCCTAGTGGCATTAAGTATGTTGATCTATCGTATAATAGATTGTCGGATTTGTATGATGAGAATGCAGTGAACTTTGACAGTTTGGAGGTAAGTTTTCTTTAATCAAAGATTTAAAAAATAATACTAGTGAACACTGGCCGTAAGAAAGTGGCTGGGACTTTTGACATTTTCACCGAATTCAAAAAAGGAGGCTCTATTCGCCCCGTATGGATATAGGATGTATGTTTCTATGTCCGCATCACGCGTGAAAAATTATGCCATGACAGATACAAAATATTTTTATTTTAGGTATTTAAAAAGTCTGATCTTTTCGTTGATATTTTTCTAGCCCAAACTTACATTAAAACTTTAAATTCCAGGTTCTAAATATCGGAGGAAACCAAATAAAAGAACTGAACATCGAGAAGAAACTCCCCAGCCTATACATTCTGGACCTATCCTACAACTTAATAACCGAGATACCAAAGACAATAAGCACTCAGTTTTTCCCCAATTTAGAAGAACTTCACTTTGATGGCAACCCCATAGAGACGGTTTATTTCAAAAATATAGTTGCTGTAAAAAGTTTGTATATGAATGAAATGAAAGCTATAACTGTAGTTGAAGAGAAAGCGTTTAGCAATGTGGTGGGGAGAACGGCAGATGAGACAGAGAATGATATTAATTGTTTCTCCCTTTATCTCTTTAATTGTCCGTCTTTGGGGGAGATTAAGGCGGGAGCTTTTGATGGGACATCGTTGTGTATGGTGAGTAGAAATATATGTACAGATTTCTTTTGCAATTCTAATTGGAGTTGGAAAATTTTCTAGACCGTCAGCAAATTAAGTCACCACCAGAACGTTGAGAACCGTTTACTTGGGCATTACCCAAACAGGCTATGTCTAAAGCAGAATTATCGGAGAAACAGCGCCAAACAATTAAGCAATAACAAAAATACTTTTGTGACCTTGGTTGAAACAAATTTACTTAACAAAATAGGAAACAAAACACAAAATACAAACAAAAGGTCACACATAACTTCACATTATTTTTAAAATTCTTAACCAAAAGTCACCCCAAACAATCGTATCATTTTCAGCTGGACATAAGCAAGAACAACCTAACCTACTTACCAAAGAGCCTGGTGGACTGGACGGCAGTGAGCGAGGGAGTCAACCTGCAGTTCAACCCATGGAACTGCAACTGTGACATGCAGTGGATAGTGGACGAGCTGCTGCCCCAGATGTACGCCACCAAGCACACGCGCCTGCTGGCCGAACTCAGGTATCAAATAAGGAAATAGTTTCGGGGATGAACCATCAATTAACTCAGCCTGTCGCAATCCACTGCTGGACATAGGTCTCTCCCAAGCTGCGCTACAACACCCTGTCCTCCGCCTTCCGCATCCATTGATGAAATTCATAAAGCGCTGATTAATCAGAATCTTTAGATGTTGTGACAATGGAAAGTCTGCATCGCGGTTTCTTCGCGGTTGGCCGCCATGGCGGTCAGCCGCAATGAAACCGCGATGCAACCGCGTTAAGCGGTTGGACCGCTTGAAGGCGTGTTGTGTCCCGAAAACCAAATTTCTATTCTTATATACTGCTCCTTGACAATTCCAAGTAGTACACAATGGACGAAATTGCTGTTTAACGCGGTAAGAGCATCATCGTTCGAAATTAGGCAGATCGTGCTGCTTTGCTGCTTATGCATCGAATCATTACCAAATTGAATCCATCATTATCATTATCACCCTTTCAGCCGAAAGACCTTCACTGCTGCACATAGGTCTCCCCAAGCACCGCCACTTAGACCGGTTCTGTGCTTCTCGCATCCAGCGGATTCTTGAATTCATATTAGATGTCACGTAGTCAGAAACCCGTTAGTCTGACAACCAGTCTTACCAAGGGGTATCGTATTACCCAGTAACTGGGTTGTGGAGGTCAGATAGGCAGTCGCTCCATGTAAAATACTGGTATTCAGCTGCATCCGGTTAGACTGGAAGCCGACCCCAACATAGTTGGGTAAAGGCTAGGCAGATGATGATTAATAGATGTCACGTTCATTGACGCAAATCGTTCAAACTATTGCAGGCTACATGAACTTCAAGGTTCTTAAGAGTGTTATTTCTCTTCATACTCCCATATCACAAGCCCTATATTTTACATTTCTCTTCCAGATGTGGGTCCCCCCGTGCATTCGAGGGTCTCCGCCTGGTTCATTGGTACAACTGGACGGAGCGCGCCATGTGCCGTGACGGCAACTCGCGCAGCATGCATGGGAACTATATGGTCAGTATACAGCGAGGCTTAGAACAGGGAACAGGCTTTACTTCTCTTCTCATACGATTTCGATTAGAGTGTGCCTAGACCGGTTGTCACATACTGTGGCCGAAGTTTTTGGATTGGGAAATAACGTGGTTATTAGGTGCGCTCAAGTAAGAGAGGTGAGAGTCCGATAGGCGTTGACAAGTGATTGTAAAAACAAGTACCTATTCGTCTCTAACCTCTTAGTATTTGGAAAATTGTTTTTTAGGGTTCCGTACCCAGAGGGTAAAAATGGGACCCTATTACTAAGACTTCGCAGTCTGTCCGTCCGTGTCTCCGTCCGTCCGTCTGTCTGTCACCAAGAACCGCGATAGCTAGACAGTTGAAATTTTCACAAATTATGTATTTCTGTTGCCGCTATAACAACAAATACTAAAAACAAAATAAAATAAATATTTAAGGGGGGCTCCCATACAACAAACGTGTTTTTTTCGGCGTTTTTGCCTTGTGGTACGGAACCCTTCGTGTGCGAGTCCGACTCGCACTTGGCCAGTTCTTTTTCTCTCTTGAATAAAGTCTTGTGACGAAATATACAAGCCACTTCTGCTTCTCCCATTTTATTTTTATTTATTTTTTATTTGCTTCTCCCATTTTATTTTATTTTTTATTTTCATTTTTTTTAACAAAAAAAATATAACTGTATCTTAGCAAAAAGAAAAGACTTATAATCCCTATCGTCATGCTTACTATATTCCGCGCCTAATTCTCCTACTCTCATTACAGCTGGAACCTTCAACAGAAGACGGCTCATCTCGCTACAGCCCCCTCACACTAATCCTAGGCGCCTCCATCATAGTGTCCCTCCTCATAGCGATAGCACTCGCGGTATACCTAGTCAAGACGAGGAAGAAGTACCGCGTCAGGCGGGCGGCCATGAGGAGGAAGAGGCAGAGTGCCACCGATAAAACTAACGGGAATAAGGAGCAGTTTACTACGCTTAATACTAGTAAAGTTTAAAAGGGTAACTGGAAAATCTACTTGAATAATGATGCAATTTCGGCTGAATTGTCAAACGAAATTCGACTTTAAGACAGTTTTTTTAATTTTTCTGGGGCAAAACTCAGCTTCACGTCATCGGTAACACTTAAACTACGAAAAGCGCCCTTACTGCTACGATATAAAGGCGCAGTCAATACCTAATTCTTATTGTGAACTTACGGTTGAATTTGAACCTTAAAATGACAATGCATATGATTTAAAAATAATGTTGCCTTTGAAAATTTAGCTGAAAATGTAGTATCGCAAGAGTGTTTACAATGCCAATGTATCGGAGAGATATTGGCCGGTTTTTGAAAGCTTATTAAAATTATCTAATTTATTGTTATTTCAGTTAACAAATTACAAAAACGTTGAACCAATTTTTTTTTTAATCTTTTCATTACTTATGATCGCTCAAAAATCAACTTAGAATACATAAAGCTAAAGTAGATAATTGAGTAAATGACCATGGAATGTAAATTATCATCGTTGAAGCTTTCAGAACCCTGTGGCCCTTCCACCACGTAGTTATTATTTAAGTCATACTTTTATCCCATGTTTTTGGGCAAGTCATTTTTATAGTTAAGGTAATAAAGTATTAACCAAATCAACGAACCAAAAGTAGGATAACTTCCAAGTTGAATAAATGCTGTAATGGCAACGTTTGCTATTTAAAATAGTATTGTAAATATGTCTTGTATATTGTAAAGAAGGTAGACGCACACACTCATAAGTATAACATAACATCTCACCTGTTATCCCCGAACGGCTAGGCAGAGATGTACAGACGGCACATCAAGCTACTACAATCTGTCAAATTTCTTTAATAGATTTTCAACTTTATCACGAGAGTATAAGGTTCAAAGTTGATTGGGAAAATTTGACAGTTTCGGGTAGCTTGATGTGCTGGCGTCTGTACCTATACTGCTGCCACAATTTGCGACACAGATAATAATAAAAGCAGATAACATAACATTAAGCCTGTAATCCCAAAAGGGAAAGGCAGAAGTGTAGCGATAGTACTGTAGCGGTATCTACAACAACACATGCGAAGAACGCGTCATACTGACGTCACGCAAATCCTGCATCCCGCAAGCAGAGTTTATCGCGCAACTAGCACAGATACAACGGCCCGACATGAATCATCAGGCAGTTGCCCGCCAGACACAACACTCGTCTGGTCGGAGGATCCTCCCTTTTCTATAGAGTATGAGTGAACTTTACACCCTGTTCCTCATACCTCTACAGTACGAACACCTTCATTTCGCCAGGTATGGTTATGTTTTGGTTGTTTGTGAAATAGATTCCTTAGTCATAAGTACAATTTCATTGCCATAAATCAGTATTTTGTAGGTTCTTTTCGCACGGGTGATGACGGGTGCACAAAAGCGTATGTTTAAAAACAGTAGGTTAGGTTAAGAACACAAGAAAAGACGTTGTACTATGTATTTTTTGTAAGGATTTTTCCTGTGAGATTTTCCGAGTAAGGGGTGGTACACACTTGTTCGAATACATAATTTTTGCCGACCGGCGCGGCGGTGGTGGCCCAGATGTAACGGCCTCGACTTACGAGATGTAGGTCGAGGGTTCGAACCCAGACAGGCGCTGTACTTTGAATAAATGATTACATCACCACTGCTCTCGCAATGGTGAAGGAAAACATCGTGAGAAAACCGGCGTGTCCTAGAACCAAAAATTCGAAGACATGTGACATCTACCAATCCGCACTGGGCCCGCGTGGTAGATTACAGCCCACTCCCTCTCGAAGACAGGAGGCCTGTGTCCCAGCAGTGGGAACATTATAGGCTGATTATGCAACAGGCTGTGCGGAATAAAGCCGACCCGAACAAATGTGTAGCATGCCTCAGATTTACAAAAAGCAAAAACATTAGCTTATTTTATTAATCGATAGTTTACGTAAGTTTCGATAAAAAAAAACATTTGAACGAATTACATTTTAAATATAGTATAAAATCAAACGTATGTAGTTAAGACATCCCACACGAAAAATACCATTTACTTGTAAAATATTAAGTAGTAAAATAAGTTGTATAGAAAAGTTTTAATAAAATATTTATATATTAAATACAGTGGTTTCACATTCTGAACGGATTGATAACATGGCGGATGGTGCCCGGTCCGTTCCACTTTCCTTTCAACAGCCGTCTCCAATACAAGTATGGGAGCACGTGTTTGTTCATTTGATAGAATAGATAACGTTCTTTAGACTGGAAACAAGGATTTTTCGATTAACTGGCGTAATAATACCATGTGAAAATTATATTGATAATATTTAGGCCTATCACAGTCTCCAGGTAAGCACCAGATACCTAAATGCCGCAGGAGAGGCCGTGGGCGTCGGGAGTTGACAGCCGTTTCCCGGCCACCGTAGGCGCGGGCTTGCGGACAGCGAGCAAGGGGCAGCTCGCCGTCTGGTAAGGACCAGGCCCGGGTCGACGGCGCGTTGTGTTCCACGCGCGCCTCAAAGAGATGTCAGCACTAACTGACGGGGTCCGCTAGAGCCGATGCTTGCCAGCGTCGCGGGTTGTTCGAAAAAGATACCGTGGCCCCTGGCACAGGCAACTGAAGGAAAGCGGGTGGGTTTTAGTCAGTAAAAGTCTGACATGCTCTCCCGCTCCGACCAGAGCGGGAGAAGTTACCTATTTGATAATTTCCCACCCAAAAAAAAATGCACCAGATAAATTGTGGAATAGATTACATATCAAATCATCTGTAAGATCTAGAAGTGTTGAAATAGGCTTAAAGGTCCAGGTAACCTGTGATTGGTTACACAAAGGATATTCAACAATAGATTGATAAATCTAAATGTTTTGCTTGTGAACATCTTTAACTTGGGTCAGTATTTTAGGAAGTAAAGTATTTACTTAATTAATCCATAAACAAAGTAATAGTTTTCTCTAACGTTTGTCCTAGTTTTGGACACAAAATCTCAAAAAGTAGATCATAGCATTTCACGAAGGCGCGTCAATCATTCTAATTTATGCCTTACTACAATGACATAAGATTCACAGGTCGCGCTCGTGACTCACATTTTCTGAATCTGATTAAAACTCACCTGATCAAAAGGAAACGTCTCCCACACTTTCTTGTCATACAGGAACTCTGCGAGAATGCCTCTCTTGTAGGAAGTGAGGAGAGGACAGGCGCCATACCCGTTGTACTTGGCGGAGGGCGTCTTGCCGGCCATGATGTTGCTGAGGTTACGCTCTAAGACGTAGCTTTGAGGTGCTGACGAATTCATAAACAGACCCAAATATTAGGTTTCTTGGGTAATACAAAATATACCTTACGTTATTGGAATAAAATTGATTTTGTATTGTCGAAATAAATACGTTCTGAGACGTAGCTTTGAAGTACTGACGATATCAAATCAAATTAGTTTATTGCAAATATGTTGTAAGTACAGAGGTTGGAATAAGATTGAAAGTTTCAAACTTGCACTCTGTAAAGGCAAAACAAGGGACTGCAAAATAAAATAAATAAATAAAATTACATTTCGTAAACAGTCCTGAATATAAGTTTCTTTTTTATGCCAGTAGGTACTTACTGTAGCTAAATAATAACAGCCGCACACGTGGATCGATCAGGTTAAGCCACGCTTGCCGCGGTTGGTCTGTGGATGGGTGACCATCTTTACATACCGAGACCCCTCCGTGCCTCGGACAGCACGTTAAGCCGTTGGTCCCGGCTGTCATTCGTGGATCTTTGACAGTCGTAAAAGGTAGTCAGAAGCCCGAAATTCTGACAACCAGTCTTACCAAGGGGTATCGTGTTACCCAGTAACTGGTTTGTGGAGGTCAGATAGGCAGTCGCTCCATATAAAATATTGGTATTCAGCTGCATCCGGTTAGACTGGAAGCCGACCCCAACATAGTTGGGAAAAGGCTAGGCAGATGATGATACTACACTTACCAACAGCAGCAGCAGTCTTGCTATTAGGTGTGCAAGTGCAGTCTCCCAACCCGAACACGTTGGGGAACCGCTTGTGCTGTAGACTGTGGACATCTACATCCAGGTATCCAGCCTCATTGGTCAGTCCCTCGCATTTGAGCAGGCAGCATGGCGGGGACATAGGCGGCGTCACGTGGAGTATGTTGTACGGGAAGTTTATTGTCTGGGGCAGAAAGTTTAAATTTGAATGGATTTATGTTGGGTCGAAAATTATGTGCCTATATTTTTGTTCTGTAGACTGTGGATTCAATATCCAATATCCGGCCTCATGGTCAGAGCTGCGCTCTTGAGTAGGCAGGACGGCGGAGATATAGAAGGTGTCACGTGGAGTATCTATGTTGTACGGGAAGCTTTATATTGTCTGGGGCAAAAGATTTAGATTTGAATGGATTTATGTTGGGTCGAAAATGATGTGACTATGTTTGTGCTTTATGCTTTGGGCGTCCACATCGAGGTATCCAGCCTCATTTCAGAGCCGTGCACTTGAGCAGGCAGAACGGGGCGGCGACATAGGCAGCATCACGTGGTAGTCGGTATCTACTTACCTCTCCGCCGTGGCCCTGAAACACTGCTCCACAAGGTGAGACCTCCACAAGATTAGTGAGGTAGTTGGGCACAATGCCCCGGTTTAGCGCCAGTCTCCTCAGAGCTACCGCGTACTTCGGGACGCCGAATAAAGACTCTGCGCCCGTGTTGAAAGTTATGTTTGTGTTCTTGATGATTTTGTTCTGGAATTATGATTTAGACAGGATATTGGTAATCATCATTCTCCTGCCCTAATCCCAATTTATGTGGGGTCGGCGCAACATGTCTTTTCCTTCCATACTTCTCTATTACTCGTCATCTCGGTAGTCACCCCCTTTCTAACCATATCATCATTCACACATTCCATCCATCGTTTCTTTGGTCTTCCCCTGCTCTTATAGCCATCGACATCCATACTAAAAACTCTACTCACGACATTTTCGTCATTATCATTTATAATTATGAATTTCAGAAGATGTGAGAGTTTTGTATCAGGCATTTGAGAACTATAGTTTTAAAAAACCAAAGAACTCAAATTTATCTTCTGTCCTTTTCATAATGAAATAGAAAGAAAAAGACGTACTGAACTTAAATTTAGTTAAGTTTGTGCACAACAGAATCGGCACCAGATCTGCGGATGCCACCCGAAGCATCGCAATGGGCCGCCGCTATTTGTGTTATCCACATATTTTCTGATAAAGCCAAATCGATCCTGTTTCCTAACCTATTTAGACCGACATAAGTATAACCCATTACATTAATAATGAATGGGTTCTTTTATTATTACTTATAATAATCAAAGAACCCATTCATTATTTACCTGTACTGTATAGTTACGTCATTTTCCTGCCGCCTGAACCAAAAAGCAAGAGTTTTGCCTGGCGTTTTGATTGATATAGTTACATGTCTACTAGATTAGAATACCAACTATCAATAGGCGGATACTAACCTAACCTAACACGGGAGTGTACCTACCTAATCCATTCATTGACACACCTCTAAGGATACTGGCATATTTTCCTTGAACCACACAGTTTTGTATAGGTACCTACAAATCGCTCCGTTATGGGAAGTCCACAGTAGAAAGCATTATAGTAAATATTTACTAAAACATAAAACTTCCATTAGATCATTACTAACATGGGGAATGATTCCTGGCAGTGACTCCTTGTTCATCCGGTCACGTACACACAATTTACATAGTTTTATACCTACCTACTTATAATAGGTACCTGTCTGCGGCTTTCCTTATGATCTCTGCACCTACCTAAATGTATACTTTTAACTGTTTTCTTACCTGAAGGTCTAATAATTATAATTCTCTCTCTCACTCGCACAAAAAAACAAAACTAATTTTTGGGATGCATGAAGAAGCCTCCTCTTGTAGCGCAGTTTGTTCCGCCAGTTAACCGAGTTGAGTAACTGGCGGAACAAACTGGACAGTCTCACCCAACACCTTATTTAACTGGCCAATTCTTCCCTTGCGGTGGTAGGGCTAATGCCTGCCTGGTTTGCGACCACCGGAGTCCGGCGTCAAGCAGCCTGCTGTGTTCCGTCGATGCGTGGGAGTTTTCTGTCGTTTCATCATAGACCTCATTATCGCTTTCCATCAGGCATGATCGAGGTCAAGAGCGGGCCTATTCAGCAATAAAAAAAAAACGGGCACAAATTCCTGATGGAAAAACCCAATAACATTTTGCCCTACTTGAGAATCCAACTTAAGACCCTCAATGCTCAACAATCACGCTGACAACCACTACGCCAACGTGGCACTTCCTACCCACAAATAGACAAATTCTCCTAACCTTCCTCCAGTGATCATGAGCCAAGAACATGATCTTCATAGCGGCTCCGGAGCACTTGCCACCGATCACAGGGAACGTGAACAGCGCATGACCTCCGGAGAAGTTCTGTATGGTCTGCCAAGTCTTCGTGCAGTAGAACGGGGAGTAGATGGTGGAGACTGTGCTCTTAGGGTCGTCCAGAGCTCTTTGAAGACCTATGACCTAAGGAAATTAAGGATAGTGAGATTCGGGGATCAGATAACAGGCGGCTTCGGTGATGGTATAAGTAACGCAATGGTAGATCGAGTGAAAATGCTGAGAAAATGGGTTCTAGGTAAACTCTTTCATAGATACTGTAGAATTAAGTAGATCATCTTTCATTTATCGAGTTATCTAGGTACATGAAGCAGGTAGTTCCCCAAGGGTGTGACTAAAACCTAGTACTTTTTTGTTTTCCTCTATCATATAGTTTTCTGTATTGCACGATAATTACCTTATCATAATCATTTTTGATACCGACAGCGATGACCATGAACTCATAGTATATTTTGTCGCCTTTCCAGGTACAGACCAGGTTCTGACAGGGATCGAAATCTTCAGCTTTGTCATGAAGCCAGGTGACACTTTTGGGCAGGAGCTTACGAACCGGCTTGTATGTTTGATCGAGCGTTCTTACGCCCGCTGCCACTAACGTAAACGCGGGTTGGTAGAAGTGCATCTGGGGAATTGGAATACCGAAATTGATTGATGAGCAAAATAACAAAGGTGCAATAAAGGGTGGCAGGAACAGTAACGCGCAACCTGTTACAAATTCAGTAATGATTCTGAAACTACGAAAAATATCCAAATTCCAACAACAAGGCTCAAAAAAATAGGTGGCTCGTTTAGATGCCAATGTATACGTTTTTATAATAAACTTCCTAGCCACATTCAAGAACTAAGCCTTAATAAATTCAAATCTTTTATAAAGCGAAAACTATGTCAGAAAGCCTATTATACTGTAAAAGACTATATTGAGGAAAAAAAGGCTTGGGATTGAGCTGCTCCAATAGGTTTAGAATGTTGTTTTTATTTTTCTAATTTACACTTTAATAATTTTCTTTTTTTAAGTATCTATTTACTTAAATAATGACATGTACATTTACTGTATAAAGTATTATATGATTTTAATTATTGTGAATGTGAGGACTATGTGGGTAATTTTTTTGTTTTTTTCTCTCTTCGTTTTAATAATGATCTGGCAGTTTGAGTAGTTTATGCGGCCTACCCAAATGTCCTGTCTTTGGTATAGTTCGTCGAATCGTTGAGCTCCTTAAGTTCTGAGTTGAGCTGCACGGTTACTGACAAATGCGTGCACTGACTGGACAGGTCCGCTCAATCTGTGTGGTTCTTTCCTCAAAAGACCATTTCAGACACTAATCTACATGGTCCTCAAAGATTATGTCCGGATTTTTTATATACACATTGACATTGATGAATTTTATTTAGACAATGACATGAATATTTACTTTGTAAGTAATTTATATTATTTTTTTTTTATTTTTTTTATTTAATTATTGTGAATGTGAGGACTATGTGGGTCATTTCTTTTTTTCCTTCTTAGTTTTAATCATGATCTGGCAGTTTGAGTAGTTTATGCGGCCTACCCAAATGTCCTGTCTTTGGTATTGTTCGTCGAATCGTTGTGCTCCTCAAGTTCTGAGTTGAGCTGCACGATTTTTGACAAATGCATGCACTGATTGGACAGGTCCGCTCAATCTGTGTGGTTCTTTCCTCAAAAGACCATTTCAGACACCAATCTACATGGTCTTCACACGATCTGACCAAGATTTTGTCTGGACTTTAAAAGAGACTGTGACTTCTGAGTTTGTTTCGGCCTTTCTTCTCAGAATAGTCAGTTAGGAAACGCCGACCTCATCTAGTTTAAAAAAAATATGATTGACGTGTAAAAGTGTTTGTACAAACCTACTTACAGAAATAAAAATCATTTAATCATTTAATATCACCTAAGTACTAATTCTGCCCACTGAGCCTAAAGTGCAGTCATACCTAGGCATTTTGGTCGGTTTTGAGTTAATCCCCATTAAATGGGGATTCAGAATATATATACATATTTAACTCAAAACCGATCAATAATGCCCATTACTACAATTTAGACTCAGATGGGGCAGAATTAATAATAACGATTTCCTATTAATATATTTTTTTAATGCTGTTCCATACGTTTTGACCGCGTATTTCACTTTTCTATGAAACAGCAGTTTTTTTTTATAACCGACGTATAGGTATGTGGTCTACCTAGGATCATATTCTGAATTCATGGTTACAATTTGTGCGTCTCCAGCTATACCCGCCATGCAATAATGGACTTATCGTAATATACCTATTAAGTAGGTATTTTACAATTATAAGAGCTCTGCTACTTCTCATTATAAGACAGGACAAGAAGACGCTTTGCAGTGGGACATTAACACACTATCAGTAGCAATGGCTTATTCTGACAGTTCGACATGAAGCAATGGAAAAAATTACAAAATGATTCACATTATGATTGATAGCTAGTGAGTTAAGTAGTATTACCGTAGAAGGCTCCAGCAGAATGATGCAGTGTTTTTTCATTTTCATTCTGCGGGCGAAGCGCCACGCGACGCTGCAGCCGCCGGCGCCGCCTCCAACCACCAGGAGTTTACATCTAGCTCACATTGTAATTAGTATAAATCAGCCTACAATGTTCTCACTGCTGGGACACAGCCCACAGGCCTCATCTCTTCGAGAGGGAGTGGGATGTAATCTACCACGTGGGCCTAGTGCGGGTTGTAGATGTCACATGTCTTCGAATTTATGGTTCCTGACGATGTTTTCCTTCACCGTTTGAGAGCAACGGTGATGAAATTACCTATTTACACAAAGTAAAGCGCCTGATGACTGGGTTCGAACCCACGACCTTACAACTCGTAAGTCGCGGTCGTTACCTCTAGGGCTCTGGGCCACCACTAGGTACTCTCATTGTAATTACCTAACTCACACTGTGGTCGCTGATCGTTTGCGGGTCAACATGCAACGATCGCTCAAAATAGGGAGGTTTGGAAAGAATAGGGGAAGCTTTTGCCTAGCACAATGTAAGCTAACAAAAATAAAAGACGTACGATAGGATTCTAAGCACAACAAAAATCTCTTATCTCTATCGGTTTAATAAATAAATAAAAAATAAAATAGCCTTCTATTGCCTATTTTTACAATGTTTACAAAAAAAGTTTAAAATAAGTTAGTTTAAAAGTAGTGTGTACCTTTTCTAACTAGCCAGACCCCCGGTAGGTACTGCTGGGGAGTTTGTTGCGCCACTTCTTCCCAGCTAAAGCACTAGGAAGTGGTGAAGGGTGGGCGTTTTTGGAGAACTGTCCTATGTAATTTTGACGTTCGTAAAGTGCAAATTTTATTAATATGCCTTTTAATTTGGGAGCTCGCTCAGAACGGTAATCCGAATTCACTAAATTGTTTTCCAAACATGAAGAAGCAGAAACAGTCCATCCAATCGTTAATATAGGATTACTAATTTAATAATGACTTATTTATAATAGAAAACGCTTTGGAACGGAATCCGCTGGACGCGGGAAGCACAGAACCGCTTGAAGTGGCGGTGCTTGGGGGAGCCCTATGTCCAGCAGTGGACGTCTTTCGGCTGAACAAATGAAAAAAATAGAAAATAAAGTTGCACCAGTTTTCACGACATTTACCGGGCGCTATAGCTCTCTGAAACTTACTTGTTTGTATGTTTTCCTCGCCTCGCAGTGCCACCGGACCGCATGTTTACCGGGCGCTATAGCTCTCTGAAACTTACTTGTATGTTTTCCTCGCCTCGCAGTGCCACCGGACCGCATGTTTACCGGGCGCTATAGCTCTCTGAAACTTACTTGTATGTTTTCCTCGCCTCGCAGTGCCACCGGACCGCATGTTTACCGGGCGCTATAGCTCTCTGAAACTTACTTGTATGTTTTCCTCGCCTCGCAGTGCCACCGGACCGCATGTTTACCGGGCGCTATAGCTCTCTGAAACTTACTTGTTTGTATGTTTTCCTCGCCTCGCAGTGCCACCGGACCGCATGTTTACCGGGCGCTATAGCTCTCTGAAACTTACTTGTATGTTTTCCTCGCCTCGCAGTGCCACCGGACCGCATGTTTACCGGGCGCTATAGCTCTCTGAAACTTACTTGTATGTTTTCCTCGCCTCGCAGTGCCACCGGACCGCATGTTTACCGGGCGCTATAGCTATCTGAAACTTACTTGTTTGTATGTTTTCCTCGCCTCGCAGTGCCACCGGACCGCATGTTTACCGGGCGCTATAGCTCTCTGAAACTTACTTGTATGTTTTCCTCGCCTCGCAGTGCCACCGGACCGCATGTTTACCGGGCGCTATAGCTCTCTGAAACTTACTTGTATGTTTTCCTCGCCTCGCAGTGCCACCGGACCGCATGTTTACCGGGCGCTATAGCTATCTGAAACTTACTTGTTTGTATGTTTTCCTCGCCTCGCAGTGCCACCGGACCGCATGTTTACCGGGCGCTATAGCTCTCTGAAACTTACTTGTATGTTTTCCTCGCCTCGCAGTGCCACCGGACCGCATGTTTAGTGTACGGAGCGAGCCTTTTGAAGACCACACTCATTTATTACATTTAATTTTATCTTTTGTTAAAAAATATCATTTCGCCACTTTTAGTTGTTGATTTGGACTACGAAGCCAACTAGATTTTCTGTTGGCATGAATCTTTATTATTTTCACATCACAATCTTTTTTCTATTGTGTCCCACGGCTGGGCAAAGGTCTTTTCTTTTTTTTCACCTTTCGTTTTGTATTGTCTTCTCCAGCAATTTTCAAATAATATGGCAATGTGGGTGCACTATAGGTACACCTCTAACCGTGGGCGTAGCCAGGGGGGGCAAGGGTGGGCAATGCCCACTCTAGAAACTTCTTTGCCCAACATAGAAAAATCGACAGTATTGAAGTACTTACTGTCTAATCGCTTTTTATTTGACTTCCGTACTTCAAAAGGAAAAGACGGAACCCTTATTAACATACCTTTACCATACCTTAGATCTTGGTCAAAATGTAAGGTAGGTAGGTAAAGGTAATGCTAATGCTAAGGATACACAGCCAGTAGCTGGCACAAAAGTATGCAAGTAGCTTTCATGTCATTATAATATTCACCAATCAGCTTGGATGCCGTGTGCCATAACAATTTCTGATTGGTGAATACCATACTGGTATATGCCAGCTACGTTTTGTGCAAGTTACAGGCATGTGTATTCCGGGCTTAATGTAATGTACCCTTATAGGTCGTACATTTTGACCAAGATGTAAGGTTTGTAGAGTTGGGCTCTCATTAATTGACTGTGGACACTGGTTATCTAACCACAGTCAACCGGCCTGCTAATCTTAGCAGGACGGTTGCCCCCTTAGACAAAATCCTTAGCTATGCCAATGACTGGGACCCCTTCTGGGATTACAGGCGTCCAAAGGTCAAAGGTCAATGTGTGATTATTTTTTATCTCGAAGAAAAGTGGGTGAGTAATGAAATAATATGCAACAAATATTAATCAAAAACGTGTATAACATTTTTAAAACAGTATAACAAATGTATACAAAGGCTCATTATTTACATATAAACATTCATTTATTACATAAACGAGTCGTAATGGACACTTGATTATCACAATGTGCTTACAAAATAAATATACAAACAGGGACTTTTCGAAACTAAATACATATCCATGCCAACATTATAAATGCGAAACCAGGCTACTTATTATCCTGGATAATTGTATTAAAAAAAAAGAAATAAAAAAATACACGCAAAGTCGCGGGCCAAAGTTTGTGCAATATACAAGGGGGCAGTAACCATGAATTCAGCACAACATTCAGAACAATTTAAAAAAAGTATTTGCTGTTCCATACATTTTGAACGCGGATGTACTGCATTTTTCTATGAAACAGCTGGTAACCGACGAACAATTTTTAGCTAGGAAGTCTAGAATTATGTACTGTAGTCATGGTTACAGTTTACGCGTCATTGTCCCTGCCACCCACAGATATAGATAGACCTAGATAACGCAAGTATCATAAACTGTATGAAAACCAAGCGTGCCATTTTTTGACTACCCACTATGACGTCACAATCTCGCGCTCTCGCTCACGCTTACCCAGCCAGCAGTATAAAGGACTGAGCGCGAAACGGGCGATTATTACGATTTTTGATCGTAAGCTGCGGCGATTTTTGGCACGCGAAGTAGTTGCTCTTGCGTTATCCAGGTGTATCTATATTTGTGCTGCCACCCTATATTTTCTGATAGGTTACCCGTTACAGTCTAGGCATTATAGCAAGCTCATACTAATTGCTACCTATTATGGCCTTTTTAAGTTTCATCACAGCGTTTTCATTGCGTTTTTGCAATACCTGTAAAGTTGGCCAATCAAGCAGAGGCAATACAGATAAGTATGCAATCCTGCATACGTCGGATATATTTGAAGTTTAGTAAGAAACCGATGGATATTGTCGACTGAAATTTAATTTGATAAATGAGCTGTTTGTTTTCTATTAATTAAATTAAATTTTATTCGAGAACACCCATCGCTTTCTTACTAAACTACAACTATATCCGACGATCCTGCATACTTATTTGTTTTGTTGACTGTACAATAACAAAAGCCACCAAAATAATATGTATTTCGCTGCCATCTTACTAAAACTAATTAATAAACAATTCAAAATAATATATATTTTTTTATTTTTCACAGAAAACACTTTTCTGTTAGTTACAGTACGACAGAAGCCAGCTTAAAAGTTCCATCGATGAACATCGTAATAATTGCTTCAAAGGTTGAATCAGTCGAATGTCACTTGCACACCATGATACAGCAAGGTAAATTTTTGTTTTTAAGACCAATGCGACATTGAGATAGTTTCAAGCGTGTTTTTGTCAAAAGTGGCATTGTAATTACGAGGTCGACTACAGCTTAACGAACGACCACAATTAGTGCTAGAAATCGCTTAGTTTTAACGACAAGACGCGCTGGTTCATTATCTTCTTTGGCGGATTTTTGCCGATGGAATCGTTAAGTAGTGTCGTACTCTAAGATGCTTTTACTGTAAGTATTAATCATTTGTCCAATACCAGTGTTCACGAAACTACAATTTACTTCTTGACACATTTCGAGTTGAATCAGTTTTCACTCTCGACAGTTTAAATCGCTTTTTTATACATACAGCTGTTATTCTTAAATAATTTTACATAATATTACAGGATTATTACAAACTAACAGAAAATAGTTAATAATGATATCTATGTATTTCGCAGCGCAATTCATTGTATAAAACCAGAGACTAGAGAGTACATATTTGTATTTCTCATAATGTGTGTGTGAAATTTTTGGAAATGCAAAATTACAATTTGGGACACCCTTTAACCACCTTCTATCCATGCTTTCGTGGAATATAGAAAAAAAAACACGTAAAAAAAACCACAAGTTTAGTTCCACGCGGACTATAATAAAAACAGTAAAAAAAATTAAATAAATATTGTATAAAACTTTTTCTTTTCTTTTTAAAATTCATTTTTAAAATATTTAAAGTCCGACAACCAGTCTTACCAATGGGTATCGTGTTAATCAGTAATCGGTTTGTGGAGGTCAGATAGGCAGCTGCTCCATGTAAAATACTGGCATTCAGCTGCATCCAGTTAGACTGGAAGCTGACCCCAACATAGTTGTAAAAAGGCTAGGCAGATGATATCAGGGATTTATTATTCCATTTTTCATATCATCATTCAATATTCGCGACTTTACTTCAAGGCACGTTTCACACATACTCATCCACCGACCTCCCTCGACGCGCGTCACAGGTACATAGATAACGTTTACTCAATACTCCCGTATTACGCTCAGTCTCGGAAAGGATTCAATATTTTCCTAATTGTCTCGGGTCCGTGGTAGTAACCTTTGAGCATGATGTGCCAGTAAATGAAGGGAAACAAATCCCTCTTCATGTAAAATGCTATCGTGCTCTCCCTCGCCTGTAACAAAATGGGTTTATTGTAATCTGAAATAAGCTCTGCGTGGGAGCAGTAGTGGGCCGCGACTTACTAGTTGTAGGTCGTGGATTCGAACCCAAGCAGGCACTTTGTGTAAATTATTTCATCACCACTGCTCTCAAAACGGTGAAGGAAAACATCGTGAGGAAACCGGCATGTCCCAGAATAAAAAATTCGAAGACATGTGACATCTACCAACTGGGCCCGCCTGGTGGATTACGGCCCACTCCCTCTCACAGAAATGAGGCCTGCAGTGGGAATATTATAGGCTGATTATGCTACCCGAACGTATGGAGTGGTAAAACAAGCCATAAATTAATTAAAAGTTACCTGATTAAAAGGCATGGTCTCCCTGACGACGCCGCCGTACGTGAACTCTGCGAGGATGCACGTGCTGTATGACGTCAGCAGAGGACACGCGCCGTAGCCGTTGTACTTCATACTGGGTTCGTCCCTCTTCATCGTACTGAGCAGGTTGTGTTCTAGCACGTAGCATTGTTGTGCTAAGGAAGGGAAGAGAATGATTTTATTTTGTTACTGAGATGAAATTATGAAATACTAGCTTCTGCCCGCGGCTTCGTCAGCATGGATGTCCGAAATAATCCCATGGGTACTTGCTACCGAGACAAAAAGTAGCCTGTGTCGTTCCCCAGGATCCCATCTATCTCCTTGACAAATTTTATCGAAATCCGTTCAGTAGTTTAGGCGTGAAAATGTAACATACAGACAGACAGAGTTACTTTCGAATTTTTCACAGTTTCACCCGCAAGTGTTGATCCCGTGGGATTATCGGGATAAAGAGCCTTAAAAAGTATAAAAATTAAAGCCTTACCAATAGCAGCAGCAGTTTTACTGTTCGGCGTGTTGGTGCAGTCCCCGATACCGTATATGTTGGGATACTCTTTATTTTGCAGCGTGTACATGTCGACCTCTAGGAAACCGCACTGGTCGACGAGACAGGTGCTGTTTCGCAGGAAAGCCGGCGTGTGCATCGGGGGCGCCACGTGTAGCATTGAGTAGTCCATCGTTATTTCCTGTTGGAAAAAAAATATTATCACTTTGATGAATGATGTGTTAGGCTCGAAGAATAAAAACGCATATTGAGCAGAAAAGGGTCAAAAAAAATATTTTAGATTTAAATCAGCCAGAAGGTTTAATTTTTTTAGTTCTTTCTTCTTGTTTTCTTAATTGGGCAATTCTCATATTTTTAAGAACGGTTCGTAGTCATCTCAGCCTCAATCTGTCAGAAATAACAAGTTGTCGACATTGATTGTCGCTTAGATGAGATTACGACATGAATGAAAACTATCATTTTGAACTCTGTTTGTCCCCATGTGTACAATTGTTCGTACTACATACCTATTAAATACAATACCTTAATTATAATTAAATTATTTGTAATTAATTATCTTGTGGTGAAAAGGGAATTACTTTGCCCATTGTATAAACAATAGGCAAAGTAATTTCCTTTTCACTTATTCATTTGGAATGTCCACATGAGTCCCAGTAGGTTTTTAATTAACTCCGGTAAATCATAGTTATTTATTTGTTAAATGTTTTATTAAACACCACATTTTATTTTTAAGTTAATATATGTACCCTTTTTCCGGCAAGTTTATTTTATTTTACCATTTATGTACACACATCACATCACATCTTCTTCACGCTCAAACGGCTGGACCAATTTTGATAAAATTTTGTATGAAGGTAGCTGACACGCTGGATTAACATATAGGCTACTTTTTATCCCGATATTCCCACGGGATCGACATTTATGCGAGTGAAGCCGCGGGGCGCAGCTAGTATTATATAAACACAAGAAAAAAAAACAGAACGGAAAAATAGGTACAAGGGTGAAGCTTTTTTTTTTCTTGTATGGGATCATCAAATGACCCCTCCCCCTCTGGGTGGAGCGGAAGGGAGTGTCAGACTCTTACTGACTAAAACCCACCCGTGTTCCTTCCTTAGCCGTTTATGTTCCGGGTCAGCGGTAACCCTTTCGGACAATCCCGCTGACCCGGACAAGGGTGATGCTTATTTCATAAGAAATCTCTTCCAGCATACCTGCGCAGTTTCTAAGTATGGAATAGATGTCAGATCATAAGTCCAGGTTTCTCTACACAGACCCTATACAAGGTGGCAGGGACATCGATACGCAACCTGTTCCCACGGATTCAGTACATGCGCCCCTGCGTTGAAATTATCGTCAGTTTAAAAAAAAATTTGCTGTTCCATACATTTTGACAGCGTAGGTAGGGTTCTATGAAACAAAAAAAATTCTACGCTAGCCTAGTCCTAAACTGCATTCGCGTTTTATTTGCAAAACATGTAAACAAAAACTTTAATTCAAACACAATACTGAGCTTTATTGTGTTTGAATTAAAGTTTTTACGCTACAACTTCAAACATCTTTATAACTTTTTCAATAGTGCTAGTCACTCTGAGATCAACTTAATTACCATTAAAATAAAGTTGATATTTGTTTAACTTGAAATAACATCAGTTTGAAACATAAATTTGAAAAGACTTTAGAATATTGTGCTGAATTCTTGGTTACAGTTTGCGCGTTGATGATGCCAGCCTGTATTACAACATAAAATTGAGAGATTTCTCATTATTATTTAGTGACGTGACTCTTGCACATTGTTGTTGTTGTTTTGTTATTGCATTACTTTATTTATTTATTGAACATTCTCTGTTTACGATTCTTACCTTAGACTTATCATCTGTATTATGGAAGACTGCTTCTTTCTTCTCGTGCCGAACTTCCTTCAACACCGTCTTGTAGTTGACGTTGATGTTCTTCCGTTTGACGACCTTCAGCAACGCTTCGGCATACTTCGGGACTCCGAATATCACGGGCAGGCATGTGTTGTAGATCATGTTCGTTTTTGAGCGGACGTTCGTCTGGGGAAAGAGGTCAGTTGTCAGTTGTTATAAATCGTTATACCCTATTATTACCCGACAGTGCGACAGTAAAGACAGGATTATTTGTTTACCCGACTGCGCGTCGCAAAGGAGGGTAATGTGTTTATCAGTCTATATAATGTATGTATGTAAGTTTGTATGTTTGTTCCTTTGTGGCGCTCTAGAGACCAAACGCGTAGTCCGATTTTAATGATTCTTTCGTCAATTGATTTGTGTTAATCTTGTGAGTGTCACTAAAGACAACACAGTAATATAAATTCAATATGGCGACAACCAGACGCCATATTGTAAATGAAAAAAAAATGGAAGTTGACAAACTCTGCCAAGTGGGGTATCATTGAATAGGCCCAGAATCCAGGACCAGAAAACTATTAAATATACTATATCATATTCATAATAACAGCGAAAATCCGGGACGATTTTTGAATCTATAGAAAACAGTAAACAAGGTGATGTGATGTGAAATAATAAAAGTTTTTACGCATAACAGTTTATTGTGATTTATTAATAAAACTACTAATTGTGATATTTCATAAAAAAAAAAAAAAATTGTTTTAACAATAACTGTTTGATTGAAATGATTTTATTTTTTTTGTAAGTAGGTTTGTACAAACACTTTTACACGTCAGTCATGTTTTTTATAACTAGATGAAGTCGGCGTTTCCTATCTGACTACTCTGAGAAGAAAGGCCGACACAAACTCAGAGGTTACAGTCTCTTTTAAAGTCCAGACATAATCTTGGTCAGGTTATATGAAGACCATGTAGATCGATGTCTGAGGTGGTCTTTTGAGGAAAGAACCACACAGATTGAGAGGACCTGTCCAGTCAGTGCACGCATTTGTCAAAAATCGTGCAGCTCAACTCAAGACTTAAGGAGCTCAACGATTCGACGAACAATACCAAAGAAAGGACATTTGGGTAGGCCACATAAATTACTCAAACTGCCAGACCATGAGAAAAAAAAAAACAGAACAGAGAGAATAATAAAAAAAAATATATAAGTATGTAAAATGACCCACATCGTCTTCACATGTTAAAGTACATCCACGAATACAGACAATATTTGGAAATCTGCCATCATGCTATGACGGTAAAAATTAACACGTCTTCTGCTCATCAATCAAAAAGCTTCCATTACTATTTCATTACTATTTCTGTAGAAGAACGACTTGAACGCGCGAGCGACTCTACAGTTGCACGGTCGCACGCTCTACAGCGTGGGGTCCAAGATACGGTATTCGTTCGTCATTTTTACATTGTTCTCACTTATAGAATAAACAAGAATAATGTATCCAAGATTTTGTAATATCTTGATTTAAAAGAGTGCCCTTGGAGTTTCCTGGCCGTTCTACTCCATAGAGATCTACGTTTTGGAATGGGCAACTAGCTTCAACTTTCTGACTAACGACCAATGTTTATTTATTTCAAGTTACTGTTACTAAGTCCGAATGACTTGCTGATTTGCGTTTTTGTAATAAGCTCATACCTCATTAGGTATGTTTTTCCTCCAGTAAATATAAAACGCAAGTCTGTATGTCCATGACCACTTATTCTTTTTTTGTGACAATAATAATTGTGATATTTTCATGGATTTCAGTTAAGATTTCCTAGCTAAGCTTAATTAATTATTTTTATGATGATTTTAAATTATTTTGTTTTAAATAATGTCCTTCGTCGTGTGTGCCTTTTTTGTGTGAACCTTATCTTTTTATCTCACTGCTGGGCAAAGGTCTTCCCCATAGCCTTTTTTATAGGTACCTTCTTTTGTACTATATCAACAATTCCAAGAATGAATCACTCACTATTGGACGGAGGAAATGAACATTTTTCCTCTTGTGAAACAATACAGGTAACAGTTATACTATTAATGAGTCCAGAGTTCCATTCATAGATTTATTTCCATTGAAACAGGAGGAAAAATCTCTTCTTGACTCACATAAGTCTTACAAATATTGCACGTATTCTATTGTTAGACCATAGACGATTGCATCATTTTCTTCATTCACAAACGTCCACATGTGAACTGATATTCACAAAGGTTTAGACCCAGGATTTTGCGCATAGAAAGACTAACTGTGAAAAAAAAAATGGTTTAAGCTCGCTTTTCCACCACTCACACCGGTGAGCGATAGAATACGCTTGCCTAGCAAACACCTATTCACTCGTAGCCTTGACGTTTTAAAAACTTTTGGTTTTAAAAAAAATAGACCATGGAGTGCGACAAAGTATGGCTGCTATTAAAACTTTTTATAACTAAAGTCTGTGACGTGCGCAATGCTATGCAGGTCAAATTAAATTAACTAGCGAAACTTCGCAGACTTAACCCCCAAAATAAACTTACCAATTTTTTTTGTTTTTAGTAGTATTGTTGTTTAGATATCGATGCCCATCACGTCTGCGGAGTCTAGCTAATTTAATTTGACCTTGTATAACAACAGGACACGTCCTTGATAGAAGGCACCGGCGTGACCTTGCGTTTCAATCAGATTACCGCTTGAAATCAGGTGAGACAAAACACAATCTGCATTCAAACACGCGACAAAGTCAAACAAAACAAAAACCGGATGAGTATGCATCAATTGGTCATCCATCCATGAATGTGGATGTGTAACAAACAACATACTTCGACTCACCAATGAGTTGCTATTTGTTTTCGTTGACCTCGTAATCGATCGGTGCACAGATCAACAACATTAGATTCGGAAACAAAAGTATCTGCCAGGTAAAGACTTGGATGCGCGAAGGTATTCTTTACTTACGTCCTTTGCAATTTGCAGGTCAGTGTCAGGTTATAATATAACCTGAATCATATTTTAATCAACATATTATGTTGATTAAAATATGATTCGCGACCGTAACAAATACAGATATGACTTTACAGAATTATAATCATTAGAATCAGCAACACCACTCCCTAAGTTAGAATTGGCCTCAAATGTCATGATTTCATAGAATAGTCATTCAATAGGGTAAAATCATAGATATAGATACACCTAGATAACGCAAGAGCAACTACTTCGCGTGCCAAAAATCGCACCAGCTTACGATAAAAAATCATAAGCCGCCACTTTCGCGCTCAGTCCTGTGTACTGCTGGCTGCGTAAGCGTGAGCGAGAGCGCAAGCTTTTGACGTCATAGTAGGTAGTCAAAAAATGGCACGCTTAGTTTTCATACAGTTCGTGATACTTGGTCTATCTATATCTGTGGGTAAAATGAACTGAGACAGATGTATTCATGATTAATAAGATTATAATTTAATAAATATTTGTTTCGGCCGAAATCATATTTAGATCAACATACAACCTACCGACTTGCAAATCTATATTCTATATTATTACAATAATAAAGCTGAAAAGTTTGTTTGTTTGAACGCGATAATCTCTGGAACTACCGGTCAGATTTGAAAAAATCTTTTTGCATTTGATAGCCCAATTCTTGAGGAAGGCTATAGGCTATTTAATATCACGCTATGACCCTTAGGAGCCGAGCAAAAAGAAAAAAAGTCAGAATGAACGCTAAGCGAATACGAAGTGTTACGACGGGGTGGGGGGTACAAGAAATTTCACGCGGACTAATTCGCGGGCAGAAGCTAGTTGGAAAAAAAACGTAAGTAAATTTTAATTTAGCGGGCTACCTTAGCACATCACCCTTAAAAAAATAAAAGTCTATTAGTCCGGGATTTACCTGGCAGATACTTTTTGTTTCCCAACCTACTGTTATTGACCTGTGCAGTTTACATAAAATGTCAAGGAAAACAAATAGCAACAAACGCGGGCTGCCCCTGACACTTTCCCATTTAATAAAGGAAATAAGATTCCGACACGTCGTCAGTACGTCTTCCATTAAATCTTATACTATGTTATAATAGCTCTTCTATTTTGCCGTCAAGCAGCGTTGCTGTGTTCCTGTTTGAAGGGTATTGGTGCTAGTGTTATCACAGGCACAGGAGACATTGTCTCTGGGCTGGTATTCCGAGAAGACGGTGGCCATGCAATAACAGGCTAATGTTTACCATCAAATATCATCATCATCTGCCTAGCCTTTTCCCGACAATGTTGGGGTCGTCTTCCAGTCTAACAGGATACAGCTGAATACCAGTATTTTACATGGAGCGACTGCCTATCTGAGCTCCAAAACCCAGTTACTGGGTAATACGATACCCCTTGGTAAGACTGGTTGTCAGACTTTCGGGCTACTGACTACCCGTAACGACAATAATAAAAAGGAAAAAAAATGTGTACCGGCTTTAGCACCCTCGACCACCATGAAAACTATCTCCCCCAGTTTACTCGTACCGTACCGCAAGTCGCGTTAAAGAACTTCGTACCAAAAAAAAATACCTTATTGAAATAAGAGTCCGCCAGATAAGCGATCTTCTGCGGCGCTCCGGGGCATTTGATCATCGTCTGCGGGTAAGTGAAGATCACGTTGCCTTTCTTGTGTTGCTTCATGTTTTGGAAGGTCTTCTCGCAGAACTGCGCGTCGAATATCGATGATACAGTGCTCGTTTTGTCATGTAACGCCTCGTACAGACCTGGTACCTGGAGAGAATAGGAAAGTTAACATAATCTTACGTACGGTATGGTGGTACCACACTAGTGGTGACAAGACGAGTATAGGTTCGCCCCGTATTCTATTAACCTTTTGAACACCAGAGCATAAACGCACGCACGCGCCAAGCCACAATTTTAAATATTTAAGGTATACAAATAAAAACACACAAAAGTAATGATTTAATTGTTTATTTCGTGATAAAGTGCACCGCATTTTTTGTCACATATTTATGACGCTCGTAATAGGATAGGCGACACACGACTGGCGTACAGGGCACGCGCTTGCTTTTCACGTATATGTGACAATGGCGTTCAAAGGGTTAATACAGTGTACAACACTCAAAGCCGGCTCAAGGTATATCCGGCTTAGTGCTCATACTCACGAGCGACACGCGTCAACAGCAGAGGCAACTGTCGTTGACGCGTGTCGTGCGTGTGTATGCACATGTAGGGTACATACCATTACCATAGCTTATTGCACAACACAGACCATTTTAATCTGTATGTGGTTTCCATGGTGATTCAGCTTATTGACAAAAACGTGAGACAAAGGGCTGATTTTGGTCAGCGGGATTGTCCGAAAGGGTTAGCGCTGGCCCGGAACATAAAGGGCTAAGGAAGGAACACGGGTGGGTTTTAGTCAGTAAGGGTCACTTGATGATTTACCATCCGCAAAAAAAAAGGGCTGATTTTTCCATCGCCATATAACTATTATTCGAGGAATAAAATTGACGTTTGACAGCTTTTGTATGAAATAACCATTGATATACATACACTAGATTAGCAATTACCGCGCCAAGGCGTTGCCACTGGGATCAAGACCACAGCCTCAATCGTAGCTAATGTCAGTTCAGTGCTCTGTGTGACGCCAACTGAAGTTAGCCGAGTGAAAATTACCGCCAAAATGGGAAAATGCGTAGTGAAAGAGTGCGATTCGAGGTCACAAAAACACAATAAATTAACCGGAATTACTTTCCACGCGTAAGTTTATTGTTTCTGTGTTTATATCAACGTAAAAACGCAATAAAAATAAATAAAATGTAGAATTTTGTAAATTAGGTTCAATGTTGCCACTAAAAACTTAGTTTTAGTTTCCCACATTATGTGGGAGTTTTTAATTTATAGGGTATGTGATTTAAAATATTTTATAAAACTAAATGTGTGACAATGTGTTACAAAAAAATAACATTGTAACATAAAAATAATTGTTTTTAAATATTTAAATACATAATTCAAAAATAACGTTCATAACGTTTAATGTTTTTTTTTTGTTTTTTTATGGCTTAAAAAGTTGGGTAAAATTTCGCATGGCTAGGCAACACTCTCCCGCCATTGCATGTTTATATTGCGGTCTTTGTCTAATTTAAGCGACGGTATTATTCTTGCGACTTGTGTAAGTGAGACAGATATATGTTTACTTCTAAATGTGTAGTGGTTTCAAAGCTACGTCGTCGCGTTTAAATAGTGGTTACATTTTTTTGACACATTTTAATGAGGTTTGCTTCTCTAGTTATATACCTCAATGGAAATAACTGTCAAAATTTCAAAATTATTCCCCGAAAAAAGACATCATGATTGAAAAATCAGCCTTTCTAAAAAATATTTTTAGTTTCTTATAATTTGTATTTATTAACTGGACTATTGTGACTGTGTGTGTGCGAATTATAATCCTACCAATTCTCCTTCGGATTGTTTTCCTTTACATTACTAAACACACTTATATTTAGCGCAGTCAGTTCCACTATCATCTCGCTAATTTTTACTACAAGATATTCTAGGTAGTTCCTACCGATACAAGAAAATAGTGCATAGTCAAAACAACTCCTTACCTTCTTATAATCATTCTCTAATCCAACCGCTATGATGAGGTACTCGTACTTGATCTCATGTCCTTCTTTTGTCGTCACCTTGTTGTGATCAGGCTGGAGACAAGTCGCCGTATCCCGGATCCATTTAGCGCCCTTAGGGAGAACGCTTGCCGCTGTTCGTCGAGTGTTGTTGACTGTACCAACTCCTGCGCCTACCAAGGTCCATAGTGGCTGGTAGTAATGTTCCTGGGGACAAAATAACAATTTTGCATAAAAAAACAATTTTGAACAAAATAAAAATCCATACTAATATTATAAATGTCGTGTCTGTCTGTCTGTCACCTCTTCACGCTTATACTGAACTGATTTAGATGAAATTTGATATATATTTTGAGTCCCGGGAAAGGACATAGGATAGTTTTTATCCCGATATTCCCGTGGGGTCGAAACTTATGTGGGTGAAACTGCGGGGCGCTGCTAGTCTATACTAATATTATAAAGCTGCAGAGTTTGTTTGTTTGTTTGAACGCGCTAATCTCTGGAACTACTGGTCCGATTTGAATGATTATTTTAGTGTTGGGTAGTCCATTTATCGAGGAAGGCTATAGGCTATATTTTTTTTCTTCAAAATTAGGGATCCGTAATAAAATTGCTATTTTGTAACACAAGGTGTAAAATCGAAAACCTATTTTTGCGTGCGCTGCAAAAACTATTGACAATAGAACAAAATAATGTACTACGGGTTTGTAGAGCCCATTAAGACCTACAAAAAAGTCCGCGAGAACATATATCTAGCTATCATGGTTTAATCACAATAACCGATTTTGTGTTCAAAATAATTATTAAATCGTCTGAAGAAAAAAAAACTACGTTAAATATGTATCGTAATATTAATCTTTATCGAAATTAAGCATTATGTTATCAAGAGTATTTATGAAGAAGTAAAATACTTTTTGTTTCATCTCAATCGGATATTTCGTTTAAAAGTTATCACGTGTGTAAGATGTTAAGAGTTAGTACCGGAGTTATGGGCCATAGAGTTTTTTATCTATACTAATAATAAAGCTGAAGAGTTTGTTTGTTTGAACGCGATAATCTCTTTAACTACCGGTCAGATTTGAATTCTTTTTGCATTTGATAGCCCAATTCTTGAGGAAGGCTATAGGCTATTTAACATCACGCTATGACCCTTAGGAGCCGAGCAAAAAGAAAAAAACTCAGAGTGAACGGTAAGCGAATACGAAGTGTTGCGACGCGACGGGGTGGGGGTACAAGAAATTTCACGCGGACGAAGTCGCGGGCAGAAGCTAGTTTTGAATAAAATAACAATTTTGATCAAAATAAGACAATTCTGAACAAAATATAAAATGGTTTTATTATTGGAGGTTCGGACAGCAAAAGAGATAAGTACCCAGGCTGCTACATTTTGTTTTGTCTGAAGTAGTGAGATCAATTATTACTAAAACATCCGTGGGAAAGTTTTGTTTTAAAACTCATTCCAATCCATCTCAGCCAGACAGTAAATAATCTGAAATGTTTTAAAAATAACTTCATGCTTTCGTTTTTAAAAACAAAACAGCTTGGGAATATGAATAATGAAGAACTGGAAACCAGTGTTATTACCTGCACGTGTTATCCAATAGAGTAAGCTATGAATACTTAACATGTGTCACATTGGCATACGCTAAAACAGCTGTTTGTGCAATGTGTGTACAATGCTGAACATCTACCTATTAGGGTCGGTAAAGATCAAAAGAGCGAATCCAAATTCTATTTAAATAAATTTTATAATTTAAATTTTCGTGGCCCTTACGACCAGTGGCTTTAGTGTGAGTTTTTTCGACTCACGTTCGATTGCGATCGCGTTAGAATTTTGTAGGAGAAATTAGGTTTCTCCTAATGACTACCAGGTGGCGCAATAACGTTTTTCCATATAAAACTGACACTAAGTTTACTGGGCACCACAGCTCACAGTGGTGTCCCAGTGGTAACGGCTGCGATTTACGATTTTTTAGATCGCAGTTTCGAACCCCGACCGGTGCTTTACTTTTTACCCGACTGCGTCAGAAGGAGGGTTATTTATTTTTTATTTTGTTTATATGTGTAATTATTGCTATTGACATTTTATTCCTAATAATTGTATGAGTCTATATTACTTGATTGGTGAATAAATAATAATAATAATAATTTACTTTGTGCAAATTATTTCATCATCACTGCTCTCAAAACGATGAAGGAAAACATCGTGAGGAAACCGGCATGTCCTAGAACCAAAGATTCGAAGACATGTGACATCTACCAACCCGCACTGGGCCCGCGTGGTGGATTACGGTCCACTCCCTCTCACAGAGAGAAGGGCTGTGTGCACTGTGCAGTTGCACTAGGAACATTATAAGCTGATTATAATATTCAAATTATTATTTGTAAAGAGGGACATATCGTTCTTTCGTTAGCTGTCTTTTTTATACTCACTAGAATGTCAAGAATATCAGTAAAATTGTACTTTTGTTCGTGTTCTGGTTTTATGTTCGCTTGGTTTAAACCCAGCTTTATATTATGTATCTTGCTACAAAGGGGACTCAAATTACACACATCCGATTTATTCTATTATAGCCATTGCAGAGATCCGCAGGGGAACCAAGGTAACCGACATGGCCCGAAGAATTGCCAAACTTAAGTGGCAGTGGGCAGGGCACATTGCTCGCAGAACAGATGGCCGAATGGGCCGAAAGGTTCTGGAGTGGCGACCGCGTACCGGAATACGTAGCGTTAGAAGGCCTCCCACAAGGTGGACCGACAACCTTGTGAAGGCCGCAGGAACTCGTTGGATGCGAGAAGCACAAAACCGGTCGAAGTGGCGGTGCTTGGGGGAGGCCTATGTCCAGCAGTGGACGTCTTTCGGCTGAAATGATGATGATAGCCATTGCAGTACCCATGATATTGTTGAATAAATATAAAGTGAAAATACACTTGGCTACTCATGAAATTGAAATTAATTCCAGTTGTTTACAGTGAAAGGTTTTCCTATTCCTTTCAAAAATGAACAAATTTTATCGTGTATTGGATATCATCATTAATTAACTGTGATCACATTTCCTTGGGATGAGTAAACTGTGTCTTTCCTGGGACCCGAAATTTGAACTTTGCTGAACAGAAAGCCCGAAACAAAGGAATTTTAATAAATAAAAGTTTGTACTAAAACAAAAATTGTGATTTTGTAAATAGCGTTTGTACGTACTTTACGTGGTGATTTAAATAAAGAAAACTATAACGTTGGTTCAGCTTCTATACATTGAGGGAGGGCCCCATCCGATGAATTTGCCACGGGCCTCAAACGTTATACGAGTAGTTACGTCACTCGACACTATACACTCTTCCGAAACTTTTAAAGGAATATAGCCTCTAGCAACATTAAAATAACAGTTTGAACGCCGAAAGCCGATAGCGGTTTTCCCAAACTAACCGGAAAAAAATAATGAATATTTTTAGATGTTAATTTTTTTACTTTAACAAAAATGACTATAATGCCTTACCTTTGATAAGAACAAAGCATTACATAACATTATGATAGTTTTCCAAACATACTGACAAGATCTTCCAGTCGTAAGCGAACATCGCTACGTCAGACTTGGCATCCAAGAGGGCGACGAGATTATGCGAGGGATGTGGGAGACTAATGAGCACGTCAATCACAATATCAATCATATCATTAATCTGAGATTTATCATCACAATTCGCAGAAATATAAAACAACGTTATCCACCTGTGGTTAATATTCAGGTGCTCAAACTTCCTCCTAATTTAATCTCATAAATTACCTGATATTACCGTTATTTTACTCACAGGAAGTACCTTTCTTTTGAAACAGGAAAACAGGTGCAGTTATAAATGAATGTTGCCCAGACTCCAGACAGACCACAATATTGTTGTGGTTTTCCTGTCTCATATACTATGAATGGTTTATAATGGAATTATTAATTAACATAGCTATGATGTGTACTCTAAATACCTATAAAGACATATGTTTCATAGAATGACACTGAAAACATGGAAGAGAATATGTGCATATACTAGCTATTATTCATGTATTAAAGAAATATTTACTACTCATTGTTTGCTCTGGCTAGAATGAATGTGACCACTTGGCGATAAGCGCGGGGATTCACGGTCTTGGAAGAAACTTATCGTTATTTGTCGAACCTTCCTTACACTATAGTCACAACCGTGCAAAGTGCGAATGTATGTGCTATGTTTCAGTCATCGTTCTAGAACGATGACTGAAACATAGCACATACATTTTTTCAGTTTTATGTTCTGTTGTAATACAGCTAGCTGTATTACAACAGAACATAAAACATAGGCGCGCCAGAGTTTTCCGCTGAATGTTAGATCTTGCAGCCACCAGCGCCTCAACCAGGTGGGTAGCCTCAATAACATAACCATTCAATGGATCCAAGGACACAGCTGTTCGCTAGGTAACGATGCAGCCGACGAACTTGCCAGAAGGAGGTCGAGCATGGCACCAGTGAGATGGAGTCTGGTAAGTAAACGCACCAGGGACCAACATCACAAACTAAGCAAGGACGCACTCCCTACAATTGATGGCCTACTCACGAAACAGGTAAGTACTCAAGACTAACTAACAGCTGCGTAGTTACAGCGGCTTTACCTGGCCACGGAGCATTTAATAAACACCTCTAGGAGTCAGACAGACCGCTGTGCTGGGCCTGCATGGAGGACGACGAGTCAACAGCTCATGTCCTTCTATGCTTCGGTAACCCAGGTACCATCCGTAAGATTGTCAGTAACACCAACTCGTTGCTGGAAATGGAGTGGATTGAATAATCAATTTCCCACCCGTAAGCAAAATGACGTGGAGTTGCGGTCACCAGCCCGTATTACGTAAATCTTGCAGCTCGGAGAATTTTGGTCTACAGCCCTTACCTAAGCTATTACTCTACATTAATTCAATCGGGGATCCGAGATTCCAAGGCGTTCATGCTTCTCATTCGAAAGATACACCGGTCAGACGTTTTCATTGATAAGCTGTACCTACATCCCACATACGCTGATGTTCTGACCAATGTCGATCACCGCTCAGGATCGATCGATCGAATTTGGCTTATAAAACACGTCGACCGACAATGTTAGTCTGTCGATAATGAAATCGATAAATCAGCGATAATAAGGCATTATCGACGTCTGATTGATCTTCTTAAAAAAACATTTACGTTAGATACAGCACAGAACTCCGATTATGTTGGTAAAACAATAAATCGTTTTACCTACATAATTATAATCGGTGCTGATCGATTCAATAGATTGATGTCGATAGTGTGGGCAAGGTGTGTGCATAATCAGCCTATGATGTTCCCACTGCTGGGCAGTGCTGGGAACACAGGCCCTCCTCTTTTCGAGAAGGAGTTGAATGTAAACTACCACACGGGCTCAGTGCGGGTTGGTAGATGTCACATGTCTTTGATTTTTTGGTTCTAGGATGTGCCGGTTTCCTCACGATGTTTTCCTTCACGGTTTTGAAAGCAGTGTCTGTCTGGATTTGAACCAACGACCTACAACTCGTAAGTCGGGGCAAGTACCACTGCTCATCCTGAGTGATTTATATCCAAATTCCAAGGATACAAAATGTTATAATACATATTTTAAAAATTAATTACCTTGCTTGGCTCAAGGACAATCACCGAATCTTTCGGCAGCCTCCTCGCAAACTTAGCAGCCATCGTGCATCCTCCCGAGCCTCCCCCCACCACCAGTAGTTTACATCTGGAAATAAACTTTATATGAAAATACTGAAATATGGTTTGAATTTCGATGGCTTTAAGAGTAGGGGAAGACCAAAGAAACAATGGGTGGCATGTGTGAATGATGACATGGTAAGAAAAGGGGGTGACTACCAACATGACGACTAATAGAGAAGTATGGAAGAAAAAGACATGTTGCGACCGACTGACCCAAAATAAATTGGAAAAATGATGATGACTGAAATGTGGTAGCAGCTATATGAATAGTAGCTGAGGATCAAGTTAAATGTCGTGTTATTGAAGAGGCCTACCTATGTCCTGCCATGGACTGCTGTAGACTGACAATGACAACAAATATGATATAATTAACAAACACAGAGTCTTATGATAGGAGAGAAGATGGGAGTATAGGGTGAAATCCCAAACCTTGGATAGTAGGGCTAAGTATATAATACTTATTTAGGATGATTAAGTGAGCTTTTAATGAAGTTGTTTTATTATATTTTCCTTGTTCTTGAACAATTCCACAAAGTAATAAGTATAGAAAATCAGTACACATTCTATTAATAGGTATTACTCTCACTTCTAAGAAACAATCAACTTCAGTATTTATATACTTTGTTTAGAGCAGATAAAAATAAATTCAAACTGATAACACAAGTACTTGTCACAATTCTGTAAAAATGTTTTTAAACATTATTTTATTATGTAAACTACTGATTGTGTATGAATAAAATGTGAAAGACTTGAATAGTAGTAAATGTAAATAAGAATAATAGTTTAAAAAACGAAATAGTTTTCAATAGCATAGGGTCTTTATTCAAAATCAAGTCATTATTAAAACTAGGCTGAAAAAAACAGCACTTTTGAACATCAAAATTACAAATGACAGGTCCCCCAAAGCGCCTGCCCTTCAGCACTTCATAGTGCTTTATTGTTATGCAGTAATTCTTGATACCTATCACCTTATATACTTTACTGACTCCTTAATTTCTCTACAGTATCCTCTATTTCTTATATAGCATTTAATGAACATACATAATGACTAAGAAAAGAGTGAATGGTTATAACAAAAAAAAATATAAATATATATCAAAAAGAGAGATACTGACTTTAGTTTTATTTGTTTGTTTAATCTTTTATTCAAGAAAGGTATACAAAAATGTTTTTATTTAGGGTAGAGTAATCTGTCATTGTTGTTGTTGTTGTCTGGAAATAATTATATATAACTTATTATTATTATTATTATTATTATTTTTTAAATTTAAAATTCACATAGATTCTTAGTATCTCTAAAAACATCGAGTGAAGTGGAGGGAATGTACAGTTCGATAAACACGAATTGTGATTAGATTAGCAAATACAAAATTCACATAATTAAACGCCGTTTATTGTCCCGCACAACTAGTAAATCAATTAGCACTAGTACTCACGAATATGTCGCATTATTTGTAGTGGAAACGGAGAAACTCCTACAAATGCCCGGGGTTGAGGCCACGGTAAGTTTTCGAATGATATTCATGTTTCCGACAAATCGCAAACCGCACAACAAGCGCCTGGCTCTGTCGCTAGCACATTAACGATGAATCCGCTCACAGTAGCAGGTCATTAAGTAACCGCTGAGGCGATGACTGTGCTGCGTCCAGTCGTGATAATTTGTTTATTTAAATTTGAAGAATAATATGACCTTGTTGACCGTTTTGACGTTACCATTTAATTTACGTTGACACTGTTGACAGTCAATTTGACAGAATAAAACTTTTTTTTTAATATTTTATTGGCGTGGCGAGTAAAACTTTTTCTCACAGAATTAGTGATGTATGTATTACATCCTTTGGAAGATATATGAACAAGCAGTTTGCAGCCATAGCCCTAGGGGTTGAACCACTAGGGCTATGATGGAGTCCGATTGCCCACTTACTTAGTTTACTCTGTGCTTAGTTTTTCGAGACATCTCCAAGCGGTTGGTCGAATCTTCGCGTGACCAGAGCCACCAGAGGGCTGACCTATTTTTTGGTTAAAGAATCAGCATTGCCATACAACATGGCAATTTTGCCAGCCGTTTGGGAACTTTTCCTATTGACAGCGATGCGGTCGTAATTTGGATGCCCTTTGATTATTATTTTTTGCATGCTATTGTGCACTTGGCTTGTATGTTTGCTTGTGTTAATTTTGTTGAACAGTTTAACGATTGTAGAATGTATATAATTTTCTCTGCTTTTTATATAATTGTACATAATATTTAAGACTGTTAGCTTTTTAAATCGAGTAAAATTCATTAGATAGGTACATACATACTACATAAAAAACATATTATTCAATCTGTAGATGAACGAAAAAAACATAGTTATGTCAGCTATTCGAAATTACCGCTAACAGCTCTCATTATTTTTCTTAATAGCAGCGCCCCGCGGTTTCACCTGCTTGATGATTAGTTCAGGGATCATGTATGACCATTATTTCCAGAGATTGCCTTTCAGTTTTCACAAACAAGTTTACGTACAAATTACTTGTTTGTGCTAGAGGGGCCCGTGGCTAAATAATAACAGCCGCACAGGTCGATCGATCAGGATAAGCTACGCTTGCCGCAGTTGGTCTGTGGATGGGTGACCATCTTTTACATACCGTGACCTCTCCGTGCCTCGGAAAGCACGTTAAGCCGTTGGTCCCGGCTGTCATTCGTGGATCTTTGACAGTCGTTACGGGTAGTCAGAAGCCCGAAAGTCTGACAACCAGTCTTACCAAGGGGTAATCTGGGGGCACGGGAGTGCCCCCGCCAAGACGAGCCAAGCAAAGCGCAAGGGCACTACCTACCTTTTCTCGAAGCACTTCGTCGTATTTTTGAACCTTCTTAACTTGGGTTTGGATTATACCAGATAAACAAAATTTTCGGGATATGATGTCAGTGGTTGACTTATTAAACCTTTAAAGTTTCAATTGCATAGCTCTTATACTTTAGATTTTATTGATATCTAAAATACCCCGATTTCGTCACTGACTCACTGATTCACTGACTCACTGATGATCATCAATATTCTAAGGTTCTTCCTGAAGTCCTAGAAAGCTGAAATTTGGTATGTAAGCTAGTAATAGTACACAAACAACAAAACAATTCTAAAACTTGGAACTTTTGCCCTCCAACCCCTTATACTAGGGGATGGAAGTTTGTACGAGACTTCCGCAAATTTTGATGCTAGAGTTCTGAAAATTGATATAGGGACTCCTTATTATAAATAATAAAATACGTATTTCAGGATTTTCAGTAACTAACCCCCCAACCCCCCAAAAAATTTTTTTTTTATTTCATTAGCATCAATATTCTAAGGTTCTTCCTAAAGTCCTAGAAAGCTGAAATTTGGTATGTAAGCTAGTAATAGTACACAAACAACAAAACAATTCTAAAACTTGGAACTTTTGCCCTCCAACCCCTTATACTAGGGGATGGAAGTTTGTACGAGACTTCTGCAAATTTTGATGCTAGAGTTCTGTAAATGGATTTATGGACTCCTTGTAATAAATAATAAAATACATATTTCAGGATTTTTAATAAAGAACCCCCCAAAAAAAATTATTTCATAAGCAACTTTCAAAAAGATGTGAAATCCCACCAAAAACATTTTCATGTAAGATGTTGCCAAGACGAGACCACATAAGGCTCGCACTGCCAAAAAGTTATCAGATCTCATGTAGAGCCAAGCTTCTAACTCTACACGCCCTAACTTCACAAACTCTACACCTTAGTCAAAATATGTGGCTTGGCCATTTCGCTACCATCACATGGGCGTAAGGTGAAAAATGTATTCACTGTTCATTACTTTTCTTATATACAATAGTTTTTGTATTAACGAAACGGCCAAGCCTCATATTTTGACTAAGGTGTAGAGTTTGTGAAGTTAGGGCGTGTAGAGTTAGAAGCTTGGCTCTACATGAGATCTGATAACTTTTTGGCAGTGCGAGCCTTATGTGGTCTCGTCTTGGCAACATCTTACATGAAAATGTTTTTGGTGGGATCGTATTACCCAGTAACTGGGTTGTGGAGGTCAGATAGGCTGTCGCTCCATGTAAAATACTGGTATTCAGCTGCATCCGGTTAGAGTGGAAGCCGACCCCAACATAGTTGGGAAAAGGCTAGACAGATGGGCGTTACTTGTTATTGCTATGTAAATATATGAATGCGCTATAGTCAAAGCAGAAAAGTTTAAGAATGAAGACAACCTAGGGTGCAGCATCGAGCGAAGTGAGCGTGAAAATTATAGCACCCCCGCCTCGGATTGGTTAGATCTTCGTATTCATTCATAGTATGATTTGGGTATGTCCATTTTCTGGATTACGATGCACTTTCTTCTTAGTTGAATTCTGTTACTAAAAAGTGTTTTCCTTTTCACTGACTGCGGCCCTCAGCCGGGCTCTTCTTGCCTTAGTAGTTCCTTCCGTTTAATTACCTCCCCGGCTCGGAAACTGAGGCACCATTGGTTGGAGTATACCTAACGGGGCACTGAGGGAAAAAAGACAAAATGTTTGCAATAATTTTTTTTTTGGTAAATTGTTTATTTTCTCGATTCTATCGTATAGAACACCTAAAAATAAGGCGAAAAGCATCTGGGTGATTTTTGTCTCCGACCAACCGTTTGTCGTAAAAATGATCGAAGGATCGAAGGCGAAAGGATCGGTTACAATATACATGAGTGTATACAAGAGCGAGCGAAGCGAGCTCGGAACACGGGGCATCCCGACTCGGATAGGTTAGGTTAGCCTTCGTGGTTATTTTTTTAAAACTACCCAAAAGTAGGGCTCCGTCGATATAACCTCCGGAGTCACTTGACCCTTGACCTCAAAGTCACTTGAACTTGACCCTTATGGCATTTGACCTTGACCTCAAGAACACCATGAATATTGACCTATTACCGCTCCTGAGAATCACGGAACTTGGTTTTCGGAATTTCAACCTTGATCTCAAGGTCAAGGACCATGAGGAAAAGATCAGTGACTTTAGGAGAATCGCGGATTTTTACTTTAGGAATTGTGACCTTGACCTCAAGGTCAAAGACAGTGACGTCAAAGTTGGCAACTTCAGGAGAATAGCTTATTTTGACCTTCAGAAATTTGTTTACCTTGAATTCAAGGTCAATGACCTTGAAGTCAAGGTTAGTGAGAATTGCGGAGTTCAACTTTTGGAATTTTGTCAATTTTGATCGACCAGTCGATCGCGATCGACCGGTTGGCCAAGGGCATGGTCGGCGCGGCGTTATCGCAAGATGGCGCATGTCATGAAGTTATCATGACGATTCACGGGACATCGTTATCGGGCTTACGCTAATTCGGTACAGGCTTAAGCACGCTCACATCCATTATTTCCCAACTCGGAACGCAGGGATAGAAATCCTATTTCAATGTTTTTGATAGAGGCAGGCAAAAGGCCAAAAGGTTACATCACAGAGTACTTTTTGATAGACAAACAAGGTTACATGCTCTGTGGAAGCAAGCTGTCCACAGAGTACTTTGATAAGACTAGAAGCTGTCAAAACAAAAAATGGCGGACGATGATGAAATTGACGTTTTAGGAGATTTCTCTTTTAATTCTTGTTTTGCTCAAAATAGCCAAGGAATGTGAGTAAATTTATTATAACAATCAATACACTATATATATATTATAGATTAAGTAATTTGAACTACTTACGCAACAGTTATGCGGTTATGTTTACAATGTTTTGTTGACACCAATTCTTCAAACAAAACAATATTTTTGTAACATACTTTCCTGTTAATAGCGCGTCAATTTTAGCTTAGTAAATTATAACATAACGATATATTTAAGACGTCACATATTTTAAATCAATATTCTTTGTTTTTAGTCTTAGCTTATTTGGTGTTTTAAAAATATATAGGCCAATGATCTATTGTCTTTAGCCCTTCGTGCTCCAACAGAGAAGACACGGTTCATCCCCAGTGGCTTCTCGACTCAACAGAGACGAACTGGTACGATAAACAAAGTAAACGGTAAGTTTTTCAACACATGTAATTCAGAAATTCTTTGGAATGAGCCTGAGGAGATGCCCTGATTTTTCAGGCTCACATTCACATCTTATAACAAAAATACTTTTATAATAGCAATAAACTTCTAATTGACAGCTTTACATATTGCTTACGAGCTCAACTGTGCTGTGACTAATGAGACACATTTACTTTTTCTATTCTTATCAAACTTTATAAGCTTGCTTAACAGACAACGGTTAATTTTGGAATAATCAAACATTGGTATTTTAATTTTTTTTGTTTCAGTTTTTGATATTCTTAGAAAAGTAGCTAATAAAATTACTTTAATTTAACTTATACTTTACAGGTATAAAGAAGGCTCTCCAAGGAAGCTTTATGGAAACAATTCTTCTGACAAACACTACAGTGATATACACACTGCATGGAGCCCGGTAGAGAGGGATCTGCTTATTAAAGAAATGGTGAGAATTTATGCCAATTTCCTACAAATTAACTATGCAAGTTCCTAAGGCGGAATATCTTGTTCGCACAGTTGTATCCACAGTATCAATAACTTTATTCAGTATTAAGACATATTTATTGTCGGAAGTATTTTCTTGTTGAAAGCATTTTGTTCATCTATGTTATTTAGATGTTGTTAAAACTACTATGTTTGCCTTATACAATCTAAGTATTCTATGTTTAGCTATGAATAAACCTTTAAATTTGATTAACATCACATGTCATCTCAAACAGATAATATCACCCTGATTTGTTCAAAATTCAGCAAATTGACTGTCATTGAAAAAAATGTTTGTTTACAGGCAAAGTATGGAAGGAATGTACGCAAGATATCACAAACATTGAAAACAAAGACTGAAGCAGAGATACAGGCATTGATTGAAGCTGAATATGGTGTCAACTTAGAGACTCCATCATTCGGCCTTGACAAACCAGAGGACCACGAAGATGTGCCAGCAGTTGTCCAGGAAGAAATAGTGACGGATGACATGACCAATATAAATAATGTTATTAACATGGTGACCACTGGAGCACCCACTATTACTGTACCAAAGAAATTGTTCAGGAAAAAAAATACCACCTCGAAAAGTTTACTAAAACCTGATGTGTTGAAAGATAAAAAGGCTGAACTAATAGCAATAAACCCATCAGAGATATTGTATGAAGATGACTTGATAATAGGGTCGACAGAATCTATTGGTTCTGACCTAGATTTGAGTGATATTGTGTCTAAAAACATAGTTAAATACCAGGCAAAAGTGAAGGCTGAGAAGAAGATTGGTAATCATAGGAGAAAAAAGTCTAGAAACCTTGATAAAGGTGGAACTAGGAATAAGAGTAAAGAAATGAAGTCACCTCCAGGGAGGCAAAGGAAGGATTCTAGTTTGTCAGAGGATAGTGTGAAAAGCCCTAAGATGCAGATTGTCTTGGGTTCTGGATTAGCTTTACCAGTTTCTGAAGGGGAGCAAGTGGTGAGTGAGTTCTTTGTTCTACTACAATAAACGTTTTTCCATCGTAGATCTTTTCAAGAATGTCTGTTCTTGTAAAATGACTTATTTAATGATTTTATAACAGTCAAAATCTTTATTTACATTAGACTGGACTAGATTAATTAGGACTTTTGGCTAAAATATAGAGAAAGATCGGCAAGAATCTGGATTGGTCTATTAATAAGAATTTAAAAATTTGCTAAAACTATTACTATGCACCAATCAAAAAGTTTTATTGTTAAGGTTAATATTTCTAATGTAAGTGAATTATAATTCTAAACATATACTTTTCATTTTAATAATCCATCAAAAATATTGCTCCACAGATAAAAATCGAGAAGAAGAAAGACTCGGAGCCTGAAAGCGACATAGAGATTGACGTGGACAGCGACAGTGAGAGTAGCACACATAAGAATACTCCTAAAAAAGAAAGTATTGCTACTGAGGAGGCCCCTATAGCCGTACCGCTCAGCAGATTCGAGTCCAGGCGCAAGAGACCTAAGAAAATCAACCTGGTAAGTATATTGACAGTTATTTATCAATTGCGTTATAGCCTAAAAAATGTCTTAGGGGATGAGTATTAATAGAATGAACAATCGTGACTGAATGATTATGGCGTTTCGTATGATATCACATACGTCTAACCTAGATGACTGCATTTTCAATATCCAAAGCGGATTTAATAACAAGACTTCTCAGTAAAGACTTTATTGTATCTCATGTCCAATAGCATAGGTTTTCTAGAGTTACTTCTGTCATAGGTCGTTCATGGCATTGCCATTTTAAATTTGACATTCCGTGTTGCAGGACGGCGGTGGCGGCTATACTATAATGCATACGGAATCAGGCGACCTGTACGCGATGGGTGCCGAGCCGAGGAGAGAGCGAGCTCCGCGCAAACAACCCATACAGTTGCTGCACTGTCGAGTTTATAATGCTGAGAAACCGGTCAGTAGCAGTAGTGCCTATTTAGGCATATTTATTTAAATTATTATCTTTCGCAGGCTTTTGATTGCATTGACACAACAAACAAAAACATATTAATATAGATATTTATATAAACCAATTTCCCTTTCATCAAAGACACATTTTTTAAAATAAACAGTGCTGTCTTGTAGCTGATTAATTTTGGCGTACTCCAAGGGCACATTCTTGGACCCTTGTTGCCAGAATGTCTTATACTATAGCTGGTTTTCTCAAACTTAGTTTTTTTATTCTGAGATGTAAACCAGTGTCTCATCTCATATGTAAAATTACATATTGCAGCTGTGCCAAGTACTAACATATAAAATAATTGGTTTTCAGCCGCCGTTCGACGTCCGTGTGAACGTGTCCACGCTTCTTCTAATGGACTGTCACGCGCACACATCTCGCGGCGAAGTGATGGGACTGTTGGGGGGCTCGCTCAGTGAGACGGGACGCGTGTGTGTCACCGTGACGGCGTACCGTCCTGCCGCCGCCCTCGCCGGCAGTACGCACTGCGACATGGACCCCGGTTAGAAATTAAACATAGCTGGTGTAGAAATAAACAAATAGTTTACCTCCAGCGGGAATTCAGCACACTTTTATGAAACCTGATGAAAATTAAATCAGGATGAGCTTGAAGTTCTACTTAAAGCTTGCTAACTTATTAGTAATTAGATGCCACTTAGATGATAATAAGGAATTGTTAATTTATGTAGTGAAATATTCTGAAGAAAAATTATTACACATAAATCATCTGCGGGTCCACTAAAGGACTCAAACATTAAATTTTAAATGCAGCTTTAATTCGATTCGTACAGTATCCCAATCCCGCTGCGCCGAGTCCCTCCGCTGCGCCGGCCAGCTGGTGTGCGGCTGGCACCACTCGCACCCGCAGTTCCCGGCGGCGCCGTCCGCACAGGATCTGACGTCACAGCGCGGCCTGCAGAGGGCGCTGGAGTGGGCGCACGTGCCCTTCCTCGGCTTCATCACCAGCCAGCACTGGCCCACTGGCAGGACGGCCTCGCAGTACCGGTGCGTTATTGTTTTAATTGGATAACAAGCGAGCAGTCCATCTGTAGTTTTAGCCTGTAGTTTTTAATGTCAGTGAATTTCAAATTGGATGTACAATCTATATTTTCTTTAAATGTTATTTGTAACATAACATTTAAAGAAAATATAGAATTTATTCATACTCCTGTACGAATAATAAAAAAAAAATAGTTCATTGTACGAAAATTGCACAATATTTATTGATACACTGGTCCTCACGCTAAGATTCCCTTTGTCGTGAGTACCAGGAACTTCCATAACAGAGATTGCCACAAATGAGACAGAAAACAAATAAAAATAGAAAACTTTCTTTTTGCGTGTTGGGTGTCGTATGAAGTGATCTGATAAACAACATATTTTGAGGTAATAATGACGTTGTTTAATTTATATTCAAAATAAAAAATCACCACTTTAACACGTAAATATAATAATTTATTAGTATTTAAATTAAAAAATAATCGCATCTAAAAAACCAGATAAACAAACTAGAAAAAATAAACGAATAGATTGAAACCACAGAGGTCACGCTGCAAAATGTAAGGCAAATGTAAGTTTAACCATATTTTAGTTAGTTTACAACAAATATATCAGTACCAAAGTCTAAGAAACTTACAGGTTCCAAGTTGACCTGCAATAGCTCAATATTACCATCTATCTTTCTAGTTGTATCCGCGTCGAAGGCGACGACGATGCAGAACTCCCCACTGGCTTTCAAATTAGCGTGAAACTGTTGGCAGACCTCACACCTGACAACCTGCCGACCTTCCTTCAAGAGTTACGCGCCGTGATGATAGACAACCTCAGTAGGAACGAGTTCAGTGTGGACTTGGTCAAGGAGGTGTGTCCACAAGCCGGGATCACGTATTTAGAAAAGGTTGGTGGATCTATTTTTATTAAAAACTAGCTGTGCCCCGCGGTTTCACCCGCGTTCATTTGAGAAAAAACCCTACTAAAATATATTCCACCCCCTCATGACCGGCCGCCTTACGGAGTTATTTTAAAATTATGACATTTCCTAAGATCGCTACGCAACGGAACCTCTCAAAAGGAATATTTTTTTCCCGTTTTTATAACATTTTTCATAGAAGCTCCACTCCTATTGGTCGTAGCGTGATGTTATATAGCCTATAGCCTTCCTCGATAAATGGGCTATCCAACACAAAAATAATTTTTCAATTCGAACCAATAGTTCTTGAGTAGCGCGTTCAACCAAACAAACTCTTCAGCTTTATAATATTAATAAGTATAGATATTGGAAGCATCTGCAGTGAATGCCTCGTTGGTTTAGTGGTCGCAAGCTAAGGGTACTCAGTGCGATCCATAGGTCGGTCAGTGTTGTTGGGTAAAGGGTTTTTTCCATCGGGAGTCTCTCAGTAGCAGCAGTTTATAAATTAGTATACTTGGCCCTTTGAGGCTAACGCACTCCGCGGGACGGCATCGACGAGGATTTGCGGAGTAGCATCCCGCGTGTGCGCGGTCATGCGGGCTGCTGCCCATTGAAAATAATAAGAAAATAATTAAATAAGAAAATCAGTCATTGAGCTGATTGTCTTACTAATGGTTTCCTTTCTCGTTTGTTCCACAGTGCATATCAAGCGCATGCCACCACATGCGTTCAGCAGGCTACGACGATGCGGACCCGCTCGTCCAACAATTATTAAAAGGAATAAGGGATGTCTTCAGATAGGAAATAAACCTACCATCATATGGATTAACCCTTTACTATGTATATAGTTCTTGTTCATTTTAGGTCACTCTTGTTCAGTATACAATTACTATACAATTGACTGTTCACGAATTGAAAATTTTGTTCGTTTGAATCAAATAGACGAAAGCTATTCTTCCGACCATGTCTGCTGTCGCGAGCAAGACAATTCGGGCAATCGAAATGTGTCATTTTCGAAACGACAGCCTGTCGAATGGTTGTGAATAGCTATCCTGGTCTGGTCTGTACATGACACATGAACGTAACTTTGAGTGCTCAGACATCCGACAAAACTCTGACCAGTTAACATTAGTGATGATGTTGAGATTTCGATTGTGTCAAGGTTTGTTTCAACCTTTATATTTGTGTCTGAATGAGGTTCTTCATTGCACAAGCATGTAAAACATATAGTTAATTGTATCTTGTACAATGTAGCTAGTTTTCAATAAATTAACGATTTTAATAATGTGATGTAGTAATGTCGTTATGACACCAGTGTGATTTATAGACTTTCTTCTAGAAACTCTGACCAACGTGCTTGCTGAATGTGATAAATACCTTCGATATACTTTCCTGAATATTAATGTAGATAATATAAGCAAAGATTGGTGCTCCGGCATCGCCTATGATTTCCGAGTGTTGTATCATAAGATCACATTTTGTGACTTATGCAAGGTGAAGACAAGGATACGACGATGAATGAAAACACTCATAAGAGTATTTTGGAACGAATAAATGAATCCAAACATCGTAAAAGTGATTTTTTCAAACAAACTAAATAGTAGTGATGGGCCGACTAAGGGTTTTGCCAATCTTTGACTAACTATAGTGACTAAACTATTGGATATATTTGATTGAATTTTCGTATGCAGACTGGGAACGGCATTAGATATATTTATTTACTTATAAATAAATACACACACAATAAATAATACATATTATGCAGTATAATAATAATATATTGTTGTCTCCACCTTGTATTTTAGAGTTGACTTGATTAGGGATTGTGATTGTTAAGACAATAAAGAGATGTCAAATAGATTGAATTTTAAGGAATGCTGTTATGTTCACTTCCTTTCCGCGCGGACTATAATCCATTGCGCGGCCAACAAGTTAGTTGTCCGCGCCTTGGGTGGGGACGGGGGTGAGGGCGGCGGGGTTGCCTCGTGTTCGCAACGCACGTACTGAGTAATGACAAAGCGCCCCCGCCCCCCCGCCCCTCCGTCCCGCCGCTCACATACCTAAGGCGCGGCCAACTAGTTCCGCGCGGACTGTAGTAACTAAAGCGCGCTTCTCTAAATTCTAATTATTTTAAGTAACTTATTAATTTTTATTGTGAAAGTTCTTATTTTATTATTTTGGCTATTCAGTATTATTTATGGAGGTCCCACAGTCTTATACGTGTTATCTTTCATTTTTGTATTAGAGCAATTAAATAGTAGCCTTCAGAATACCATCTGGATGGTTGTGCTTGCCTTTCGTGCTTTTTGTAAAGTAATTTTTTAATTGTCCGTGGTTTCTAAATAGATGACAACTAAAAGGAGTAATGTTTTACTAATCTTCTTATTTTAAGAGGAATGTAGATAATCGAGTCCAATTGTAAATTGATTATTAGGTCCACTTTAATAAATAAAAATATTTCGACTGGAAATTATACTGTTTTTTTTCTGAGCGTCTCGCTAGAGCTATTATGTATTCTGTGGCTAGAGTTCGACCCACACTCGACTCGAGGTTGTAACGGGCTGAAATACTGGCAATAAAATTACGTGCCTACATTAGAGCTACCCTACTTACCGAAGGGCAGCAATCAAACGTTTTTATAACTATAAAATATATTTTTTATAAGGTAGTACTGCTCTTATAATTTCGTCATTATGTCTATCCGTCCGGAACTCAAATAGCCATTTTTCTCGGAGACTAGGGCATTATATAAATTAGAAAGGTGTACTCTGTACCCCTAAACAATAGCGAAGTGAAATTCACAAAAAAAAAAATTACGGATGAACATACATATATAGAGGTGTGAGGAACGGTGTAAGTTCACTCATACTACATAGAAAAGGGAGGATCCTCAGACTAGATGGGTGTTGTGAATGGTGGGCAACTGCCGGAAAAAGACAGATTTGAAAAATTCTGTTTGAAAGGGCGACAAAAAATATGGGAGAAAACAGATCTTCGCTAGGTGCCCTATTTTTTGAGATATAAATGTGGCCCTGCTGGGGAGACTCTCCAGATCGGCCACCTATAAACTCTGACAACCAGTCTTACCAAGGGGTATCGTATTATCCAGTAACTGGGTTGTGGAGGTCAGAGAGGCAGTCGCTCCATGTAAAATACTGGTATTTAGCTGCATCCGGTTAGACTGGAAGCCGACCCACACATAGTTGGGAAAAGGCTAGGCAGATGATGAATCTTTTGAACCAGTGACCGACAAATTCTGATATTTAGCGACAAATTTCGACAATTTTTTTGTGTTATCAAACTTAAAATCCCTGATGGTGGCGACACTAACTACGGAACCCTTCACTGTGATCCGACACGCACTTGACCAGTTTTCCACCAGTTAGTTGGGATGGATGGACTTATCATTTAGCAAAGTAGTGTGGAATTTCTAGAAGATAAGGGTGATCAATTATTTGTAAACACAAAATAAAAGTCAAAAGCATATGGCACAGTTCCAGTTTATTTTTTAAATGTTACATGTGCTAGATAAAAAAATAATACAGTCCGATTAGTGAAATTCTTTTTACTATTACCCATCGGCCGATGGCGTGCAAGCGGCCGAGTGTCGTATCGTTGCTGAAATTAATACTTAGGTTTTATTACAAATCGTTTATCTTCACATCCGTACACTCTAAATTGGAAAACATTATATTTTTTACAATTTTAACAAGCATTTTAACCGACATAGTTTTGTAGTTTTGAGCCCTTGGCTTAATTCTGCAGGTATCGACTTGACAATGATTAATATCGAATCGATTAATTATATAATATTCTTCGATGGTAAGCACGTATCGAAGTCGACACGCACAGACATGCCTCTGTTGGACCTTTTTGGTAGTACAAAGGTACTTTCACATCGTAAGTGCCTTGTATAATATAATTTAAAACAATATAGTAATTCATCTATTTATACAGTCATATTGTCAAGTGGCCGGGCGTCGCGCGGGCACTGTTTATATTACTGGGCATTATAAAAATGTACTGCGCGTGCGCATCAAACACAAAACATTACGATTTATTTACAAAAATGTAATGATGTCAAGTTACACTGAGCCGCAATATGCGCGAACCTACAGCTTTAGACGAATTGGCAAGCTTTGAACTTACAAATAAATGGAAAACACACTGGCAGTGATAAAACAATGTTGTGTTAAATAAACACAAAATTCTAAATTTGAGCGACGTCTAAAATCCGGTGAAATTGGCACCTGGAGTTATTACTAATTAAAACACATTCTCTAAAGTCCGAATTGATTGATTACTTAAACCGTAATTCACACGATCGTGATTTTTTGTGTTTGACGATTCGCGTCACAACGCAATCTTAGGCAATAAATAAAAAAAATGATTTGTTTAATTAAATTAATAAAAAATAAAGAGTTCGAAACGATCGTAGCGTTACTTCTATATTTACAATGTGTTAACTTACAACTAATTAGAAGCATCAACTATGAAAAATTTTATCAACATTGAAGGCACATGATTCCGCACCCGATTCTCGTCATATATGTGCAAACATTAGGTGCACTCTTCGCTGGCAACATTCCTCTGTACTTCTATTTTACATGGCAACACTGCAAGTTATATCGTCTGTCGAAACTTTGTAAAGAAAGCTGAATGGGTAAATAATTTTAAATGTTATTCCAATGTGGGATAATTGTGGTTATAACTCGTAAATATCTATGACACATACGTTCTGTGCGTTTTGCAAGAAGTTTTGACAAACAATACAAGCTGAACTGTTGGTACATAATGGACCGGACGTGACATGCTAACTTACCTACACAACATTATACAATATGCGAAATAAGTACTGGTATCAAACTGTTCGCGTTGCACGACACTTGATCCGAACTAATAATTTATTCAAACATTTTATAGACGAAGCTATATAATTAGGTAAACAGCTGATAATTTAGTGATATCGATTCAGGTGACAAGTTTCATGCAACGCAAACGTAGACTAGTTAATATAATTGAAGTTGACTTAGGGAAACTCAGTCTGGCAATGATATTATAGCAAAGTACTTTGCTCAGGCGCCGACACAGTTGTTCTGTCGGTAGAAAACGGGAAGAAGAACAGAACTATTAGCAGCCTTATCGAGTTACTGTACCAGTAATGAGGAGTGATGTCACTTTAGGGTATATCGAGTCATTTGATATCAGTCTCCATTACTAATCAGTTTCAGAAGTTTAATAAAAACTATAGTTGTATATAGAGAGATAATTAACAGAACTAAAAGGTCCCCCACAGTACAACCGTGCAGACAGCTGAGCTCGGCTAAGACCGGTCGCAATACAGAATAAACACAAATTTATTCTTACAAACTATTTCGCTAATTAGTTCTATTCACAGCTGCGGAACGGAAATTATTTATATAAAAACATGTCTCCACTTATAAGTGCAGTTTAATTCATTACATTGATATTTGATTGAGATCCCGTCGTGCGTACGATTTTTGTCAATAATTTTGAATTGAACGGCAAAGTGGTAGAAAACATGCTGGTGCACGGCAGTTTAAACATGTAAATTTTCCTATATTATAAGACGTAACGATAACAAACAAATATCTCGATTTGATCATTCGATATTGTAATCGATAAACCGATAATTTACCTTCTACATGTAGTTATAAAACTAATTGTACTTTGTAGTAAATAAATACGAGAAGCCAGTCACCAGCATTTTTTGCACCAGTTTGGTAAAATTTCATACTTCCGTCACAAATTCCGAATCCCCAATTTCAACGAAACTATATTTTATATTTAAACAGAACACGTCATTTTACATCTAAAATATTAATTTAAAAATATACAAACTAAGCAGTCATTCATGTAACACTAGGAATATTAAAAAAAATGTTTGCATACCATCATTCTGCGATTTAAAAAAATATCGTACAATAGTAAGCGTACTCAACTAGCTCGTAGTAAAAAAATAATTAAAATTAATTAAAAAAAAGCTTAAAGAGTCAATGAGGAACAGAATTTATACAATGTCGCGCAGTTATACCTATTACGATTATACTTATCGTAACATTTTTTAAATAAATAATTTATTTAATCTATAGCCGCCCTGCCGTCGCTGTACAGTATTTTATAAAGTTTATTATCAGTTTTCGATAACTTAACCTTATTTATAATAATAAAATCAATAATGTCACTGGCTCACATAAAATATAACAATCATACCATATAAGCCATGAGACAGGGCGACATGTAAAGGGGATTACACACTGGCGCATACTCAACTCGCACGCGTTCTCACTGGCGGACTGTCATCGATGTAATGTTAACGGTTCAGGGGGTCTACTCCCTAGGCAGGGAATCCGTAGTTTCAGCCGTTACGTATCACTTATGGACATACGGTTAGTTCGGGGCCCGAACTAAGAATTAATGACTACTCGACTTGACAGCTGTCCCTACTACCGATATGTAATTGCCTGTCCGAAAAATTTAATTTGACACTTTGTTTTGACAGATGAAATACTTTCAGACGGACCCGTATCTTCTTTGACGGACTTAGAAAGTAGACCCCTTGTTATTTGACTGGCGGTACTTTCCATATCGCGGATCATTCCACTGTTACTTGTTATAGGTATTATTATTTCAGTTTTAACTCCACGAAAGAAATATCTATCACTTTTCTAATGATAAAGAACACATTGTCACGTCATTAGACCAACTGAATTAAAACAAAAGTAACTTTAATATTATTGTACATTTTCTGTTTTACTTTCGTGGCGTTACAACTCAGGCGCAATGTATGCAGCCGACAGACTTATATCTATCGCACTAGGATATTGCTACTATGCGATTTAAATTAACTTCACATAAGTGAAGCACGTTCCATGCAAAACTTACTTAGCATGACATGATTTATTGTTGCAAGCTGCTTCAACCTATTTTAATATTGGTGCAACTAGATTGTTGTAGATCGACGTTGAACGCTGACATCGATCCAGTGTAGTGCATGGTAGTCAGATAACGTTAATTGATCGACGATCGATAATGTTGCGAGGAGATCTATATCGGCCGCAATCTAGAGTTGCACCTTCTATCGATGTGGTCAATCCCATCTTAATTTAAATCACATAGTTAGTTCTAAAAATTAACCAGTAAATCCTTTTCTTTGAAGTCATGAGTAGTGTTGTCCCCACCGCGCAGTATCCGAAGTCCCCGCAGTCCCCGCACTAGTGACGTGAGCTAGTCGATGCTCTTGACGCGCGCCATGACCTTGCCTTCGAACATGGGGAGTGTATCCGAATCGCTGCTCACCTCCTCTTGGATCACGGTGTCTAGATCTGCGCAGTTCGTTTTGAAGAAGTATCTGCAAGAGAGGTGACATTTAGGTAAGTTAATTCAGCAGCAGTTATATTTCGATGTATTTTGTTCGTGCAATCCATTACTAGATGGACAAAATATATGTAGTTGAGTTAGTTTGAATTAAAATTCAAATTGATGAGCATTTGTACTTCTGGAAAGGTTCTCGTCTTTTGAAACTGTTTCCATGTTCAGCAATATTACAAAAGTATTCAAAAAACCGTCAAAAAAATTGTATACTTTTGATAACCGAATAAAAGTAGTCTATTTTATTTGTCATAAGTAACTGTTGACGTATATTGTTTTTTTTTTTTACCATTTAAAATATTTTCTACCACGCCACGTGAGCGTGGTGTGTAACATAATATTATATCACGTCTGTGTACACACTCACATTTCATTTTTAAGTGAGTGAATTATACTAAAATTAACAGAACCTTCTGGGTTGTTGTGTCTTGTGCCCTTACACGTTGACTGCCAGACCACAGACACAATAGAAAATCTATTGTTCGCGGTCACCGGTGACCGCGCTGGCAGTCAATGCATTAATGATCTGATAAACGAGAAGTACCGCGAGGGCTGGTTCGAGGTGGCGCGGGAAAAGAGTTCCTGGAAGGATTTGGGGGAGGCCTTTGCCCAGCAGTGGGACAGCATAGGCTAGCAAAAAAAAAAAAATAACGAGAAATATCACGGCGACAGAGCAAAAGTAAACCGGCCCCTTGAGAACGTTGCAAAGCAGGGAGTTTACCTATAGTTGCCCTTCCGTGGCAAGTAGTCCTTGAAGATTTTGAGCGTGAGCGGCGCGGCCGGCACCTTGAACCTGTAGGGCACGGGCTCGTCCAGGAACGTCACCACCAGCACCGTGTGCGCCTCCGCGCCGCCGCCGCTGGCGCTGCTCGACTTGCTGCCGCTGCCTCTGCACACAGAACAAAAATGTTATGCCGTATGTCCACTGAGCTGTGAGACAAAATAACCACTACGTGGCGCCCTGACACAGCCAGAAGGCATCGCGGCAGACTTCTTAGAAGATGTCGGAATGAGCTGGAGAAAACAAAGGACAAGTGATCCGCTTTAGCCCTGGATCAAAAGAGCTGGACCTGGAAGTCATGGGGAGAGGTCTTTCTTTGCCCAGGAAATTTTTCAAAGCCTGTTAAGATCACTTTTCAAAAAACGTTGATCAGATTTGTGACTTTGTTTCATTAAAGTCATTTGTTGAAACGTCACATTTTTGACTTCGCCATTTGCATCATATAACATGAACAAGGTTCTAAGTATAGTAAATATAAGTAGACCCTTCCCTTTGTGAATGCGTGTGTATTTTGACTTTAACATAAAACGACCATTTGCCAAAATAATAGCCAGCCATCCACAGCAGGATGCGCGGGTCCACGCCGCCCCCGACACCAGTATGTACGCACCTCGTGCTGCGCGGCTGCTTGTCCTTGCGCCGCAGCTCGTCGCGCTCGGCGCTGGAGGCGCGCGAGTCCCGCAGCGCGCGCCGCTCCAGGCGCTCGCCCTCGGCCATCCACAGCAGGATGCGCGGGTCCACGCCGCCCCCGACACCAGTATGTACGCACCTCGTGCTGCGCGGCTGCTTGTCCTTGCGCCGCAGCTCGTCGCGCTCGGCGCTGGAGGCGCGCGAGTCCCGCAGCGCGCGCCGCTCCAGGCGCTCGCCCTCGGCCATCCACAGCAGGATGCGCGGCTCCACGCCGCCCCCGACACCAGTATGTACGCACCTCGTGCTGCGCGGCTGCTTGTCCTTGCGCCGCAGCTCGTCGCGCTCGGCGCTGGAGGCGCGCGAGTCCCGCAGCGCGCGCCGCTCCAGGCGCTCGCCCTCGGCCATCCACAGCAGGATGCGCGGCTCCACGCCGCCCTCCGACACCACGGACACGCCGCTGTCCGTCAGCTCCGTCACCGTCTTCTTGGAGAACGATCTGGGGAAGGGGAATTATAACTTATGAAATGCAGCGATAGTCAAAAGCGTTTAAATAAAGAGAAATACCAAACATTTTTGTCGACGAAGGTAAAAAACGTACCGCCCCGCGTGTATCAAACTTAACAACAAAACAAAATCTTCATACAAACACGCGCGGCTGGTAGGCAGTCGCCAGACGGCCTACTCGGCTCCCGGACTATTTCGCACATTGTCATTGGTCTTTACTCGTTCAAGTTAATACGACGAAATTAAAAATACGTACATTTCACGCGTTATACCATGACGTTCGACCTTCGCAATTTATCACCCTAAAGTAGGCATGCCTACTCATAACCAACAGAGTATGAATGTTAAAAGTTTAAAACCGTAATTTGTAATTCGTTCGTAATTTGGCTGTGTGAAGAAAGAAAGGGATGGATATTGAGGTAGCCGATAATGAGATAAAAATGAAAATCCAAGATGGCGGCTGCAAACATTTTCAAAGTTTTCATCATGGGTGTCGTTTTCATGGTTTTTGAGGGTGCCAATAATAAAGTCAAAAGAAAAATCCAAGATGGCGGCTGTATTTTTTTTTTTCTTCATGGGTGTCGTTTTTATGGTTTTCAAGGGTGCTAAAGCCAATAGTGATGTCAAAATGAAAATCCAAGATGGCGGCTGTATTTTTTTTATCATGGGTGTCGTTTTTATGATTTTCAAGGGCGCTAAAGCCGATAGTGATGTCAAAATGAAAATCCAAGATGGCGGCTGTATTTTTTTCATCATGGGTGTCGTTTTCATGGTTTTCGAGGGTGCTGGAGCCAAAAATAAAGTCAAAATGAAAATCCAAGATGGCGGCTGCAAACATTTTTAAACTTTTCATCATGGGTGTCGTTTTCATGGTTTTTGAGGGGGCTGAAGCCAAAAGTAAGGTCAAAATAAAAATCCAAGATGGCGGCTGTAAAACTTTTTTTTTGTTAATAAAACTTTTGTTTTATGTTTCTGTTTAGTGACCGCGTCTGCCTAGACTAGACCCGGCCTAGTGCCTGCCTACCTATTCTGAAAACCAATGCACGCCACTGGGTACAAGCGAGCCAGTCTATGCTATTTTTTTTTCTTTAGGTATCCATACCTGCGCGTCAAGGAATGCGGATGATGCAACGAATCTGGCGGCGCGTCATAGTGTCCCGAGTCAGCCGACAGCGCAGAGGGCGCGCGCCGCGCCGCCGGGTTGTGCTGCGCGTGCGGCGCGTGCTGCGCGTGCGGCGCGTGCGCGTGGCGGGCGCGCGCGCGCCGGCCGCCCGGCGGCGACGCGCCCGGCGTGCGCTCCGACCACACGCGCGACACGTGCTGGTCTGCAGCAGTACATACACCACTATTCATTATTATGTAACCAACAGTATGTAAAAACGATAAACATGGAATTAATTTCCTTCTGTGTACTAGAGCAGCTTTCCTATGCTAAGTACACACGCAGCGACTTAAGTCGCCGTCGTTTAGGCGATTTCAAAATCTCACGTCTACACACATATTTTGTGAGCAGATTTGTCACTAGCGATTTCAAAATCAGTGTGGACGTGAGATTTCGAAATCACCAGCCTATCGCGACTAAAATCACGTGTCATTTAGTAATACGAATTTCTCTTTGTATTTTTTTAATTCTTATTACAAGCCTGGTCAAATTGAAATAATGATTTGGCTTTTATCAAACCAGCAATGATTAATCAGATTTCTTGTAAATCAACGTTGATAATGAATTTCCATATTATCCCATCTGTTCATCACGAAATCAGTAAGTTCGTCTTGTATACTGACCGAGGATATCTTGATCGTTATCGTCATCAAGCTGCAACTTCTCGCGGATCGCCGCGGCCACCAACTGCGGAGGTAACGCTTGACTCGAAGCCTCCTCGCCGTCACCCTGTATATACACAAAATGTTAATAAAGCAAAATTAAAAAATTAGTGTCCGTAAGGATTGAGGAGCCACATCAGATTTTTTAAATCTGATCTCACCATTATTTAGCAGCAATGTAGCTTATTTTGCAGCACGAATTCTAGATTTAGCAGCAAAATATATCACTAGTTATTTTAATGCAAAAGTGGCTCCTCAATCTAAATGTTTGAATTGAGGAGCCACCTGGAACTCGATAAGTAATAGATGAATATTTATGAAAATTTTGCATCATTTAGCAGCAATTTTGCATATTACCGTCTAAAAATTTAGGATCTTTAGCGCTAAAATAAAAGAAAATACAATACTTTTATTATGGCTCCTCAATCTAAACTCAAGAGGTGAATTTCTATTGGATGTGAGCGATCAATTAATATATTCGACATATTGATCATTTAGCAGGTGTTGTGTTTGTTTTTGCAGTATAGGAGTAAAATAGTAAAACAGAGTAAATTTTGTATATGAACGCATTTTCTTTGGCTCCTCAATCCTGACGTTCTAATTATATATGTTTGACTGTAGCCACCTGAGATCTCAACGGAATCTAAAGTCAAAGATACTAACATTTAGCAGAAATGTCTGCTAAATATATCTGCACAGTTCAGCAATGTAAATATTTTGGATTCTGAAAAAACAATACTTAACTATTTTCTTGTAAATTCAGTGTGTAGGGTGACCATATTATACTCGTATTAATGAAACCAGGATAAGTAATTTAATAAATTTATATTTCCATAACAGATTATATCTATCGTACCTATTGGTTATTTAGCAATCAATTTCGCTATACGTTATAGAATGAATGAATATTGGCTGATTATTACGAATTTTAGAATCGTAATCATCGTAACAGAACGTTTCATCTTTCGGTGTAAGATAGTGACATTAGTAGTGGCCTATGCCAGTTTCGATAGTTGCAGGAATAAATTCTATAGCACCTACTTATTTATATGATTTATTCGAAAACATTACAAATTCTGGTATTATTATTAACAAATATTTTAGAACATTAAAGTGCTTCAATTTGGTCTATTTTAAGAATCGACCGTAGTACTTATGTATTTTAATTTGTAAACTTCGAACCCAAACATACTACTTATTAAATAAATAAATGTAAAAAAAATAACAATAGTCGGCACAAATGTACTTACATTGAAAACAGGATATCAAATCCTTGTTTTAGCCGCGAATTCAGCCTTGGGTTAATCATACAATTCGAAACATTCACACTCTATCTCTTTCCCACCATTAGAAAGTGAGAGAGACAAAGCAAAGACCAGCCCTTTCGAAGTTCCGATTTTGAATTCGACCTCAAAGACAAACACGTTCGGAATTTCGTACCAATTAAAGAAATTTTGCAAAAAGATAATTATGTCTTAATGTAATTTATTGAATTTTTAACTTATTGTTGTATTTAAACGAAAATAAGTATTTACTGCAAATAAAACTGATATTTAACCTGTAAATATTTATTTCTAGTTTCAATAATGTTACGTAATATATTTTGAATGTTGAGATGGATGTGTGGAGTGACGAGAATGGATAAAGTAAGAAATGAGTATATAAGAGGAAGTCTGAAAGTGGCGCCAGTGACAGAAAAGTTGAAAGGAAATCGTTTGTCTTGGTATGGGCATGTGATGAGAAGGGATGAAACGCATGTGACTAAAAGAGTGATGGATATACATGTTGATGGATGGAGAGGGAGAGGAAGGCCGAAGAAAAGATGGATGGATTGTGTGAGGAATGATATGAAAGAGAAGGGAGTGAATGATAGCGTGACGGTTGACAGGGGCGAATGGAAAAAGAAAACGTGTTGCGCCGACCCCAAGTAAACATGGGATAAGGGCAGGAAGATGATGATGATGAATATATTTTGAATAATAAAATATCATGGGTGCTATTTCCGAATACGCCTTACAAAGGGCGCTTTCCGAATTAGCTATAATCGCTCACATTATCTCACATGCGTTCCGATTTAGATATTACGATTATGACAGCTGAGAGCTGTCAACAATTCGGAACGCCCGTGAACGCGCTCACAGTGCTTACTCAATGTAAAAACGATATTATTACAGTATGTCTTTGTATAAACACCACATTTCTTCTTCTTTGGTTAGGTGGCGACTATCAGCCAGAAGTACAATTTCGAAAATGCCACGTTAGTTTAATTTTATGATAAGATGCAAATCAAAACAAAACACACACTGACACATCCTCACACACACACTGTCATTTTTGACAGCGCTCACGGTGATATTATTCTAGGGCATGGTCGGCGTTATCGCAAGATGGCGCATGTCATGACGTCATATATGACGATTCATGGGACGTCGTTATCGCGCTCACGCTAATTCGGTACGGGTTTAAGCACGCTCACATCGATTATTTCCCTATCTCGGAACGCAGGGAAAGTGTTCTCGGTGCTGAAGTGAAAAGTTATGTGTGTTACACACAGAGTACTTTTTGATAGACTGAAAGTGTTACGAGAGCAAAGTTTTTTGCATCTCGTGCCTTTGAATCCCTCGCCACACTCAAGATTCAACTTTAGAATCACTCGCTACGCTCGTGATTCAATCTTGAACTCGCAGCAAAAAACGACTTTGCTCTCTTGTTGCACAAATAACTATTGTAGGTACCTACCCCCAAAATGTGGTCACCCTACACACTGAATTTACAAGAAAATAGTTAAGTATTGTTTTTTCAGAATCCAAAATATATACATTGCTGAACTGTGCAGATATATTTAGCAGACATTTCTGCTAAATGTTAGTATCTTTGACTTTAGATTCCGTTGAGATCTCAGGTGGCTACAGTCAAACATATATAATTAGAACGTCAGGATTGAGGAGCCAAAGAAAATGCGTTCATATACAAAATTTACTCTGTTTTACTATTTTACTCCTATACTGCAAAAACAAACACAACACCTGCTAAATGATCAATATGTCGAATATATTAATTGATCGCTCACATCCAATAGAAATTCACCTCTTGAGTTTAGATTGAGGAGCCATATTAAAAGTATTGTATTTTCTTTTATTTTAGCGCTACAGATCCTAAATTTTTAGACGGTAATATGCAAAATTGCTGCTAAATGATGCAAAATTTTCATAAATATTCATTTATTACTTATCGAGTTCCAGGTGGCTCCTCAATTCAAACATTTAGATTGAGGAGCCACTTTTGCATTAAAATAACTAGTGATATATTTTGCTGCTAAATCTAGAATTCGTGCTGCAAAATAAGCTACATTGCTGCTAAATAATGGTGAGATCAGATTTAAAAAATTTGATGTGGCTCCTCAATCCTTACGGACATAAAAATTACGTTCTTTTTTATTTTTGCTTTAGAACTTGGGGCCCAGTTGCCAGTTTGGTGGTTCGAGGAACAAGAAACGACGTTCCTCCATTGTTATAAAGGGGGACAGTGATATATATAGCGGGCTACTGCCCAATGATTGTGTTGAATGCAGATTTTATTCTACATGAAGTCAGATCTCAGATTTTGTTTTCGTCTGAAAGTTGTTGTTCGCTATCTGGTTGTCTAATTCCAATACAGTGGGCAAGATGTGGCTTCCCCCTTGTTGGTAACGAAAACAGTTGCAAGATGCACGCAGGAAGCTATTTACAAAAAGGCTATTACACTACTTAGAATGTAAGAATTCTAATTAGTATTTAGGAAAGTTTGAAAAGACTTAGGACAGTTAGAATCGTAATTGGCCAGTCAGGATGGTTCCTGCCTGAACAACTCCTTTTTTTTTTTGCCTATGCTGTCCCACGGCTGGGCAAAGGCCTCACCCTCCTTCCCGGAACGGAACTCTTCCCGTGCCACCTCCAGTAAGCGTCCAGGTCATCTCGCCACTGCTTTCTGAGCAGACCTCGGCCGTGCCGACCATTTTCAGCTTAATATTAAGATTCCACAATTCTGAGTAGTGTAATAAGCCTATATGGACATGGAAAAGTGACTGACCTCGGCGAGGCGCCTCTCGAGCCGCTCCTTGGTCTCCTGGTCGCGGCGCACGCGCTCCAGCTTCTCTATGAGCAGCGGCGCGAACTCCGCCGGCGGCAACACGCGCAGCTGTTCCGACTGCACGCGCAGGGTTCTGGGGATCACCTGGAAACAGGAAGAAACAAACGTTTTTAGACGGACGGACGGGGGGCAGTTTTGATACATTTTGGCAAAGCTGCTAACAGCTCAACGATAAGGCAATAATTTTTTTTTAATTGATGATGTGCAACTTTATATAAAACATAATTCGAAGCACGTCAAAAGCGATGCGAAGGCTGTTTATCTTCTAGAAACAGCAAAATTATATCAAAAAGTTCTTTACATTATCACTAAGTGTATGAGTGAAGGAACATTATGATTTTGCCTGTCGACAGAGTCTTAAATTCAATGAACAGAAAAAGAAGAATGAAATGAATGATGATATCAGAACATCAAAAGATTTAAGTATCCACATCTGCACCTCCATTTTGTCTTCTATTGAAAGGGCGTTTCTTACTGCGTCACCTTAAGTTGTATTTCTTAGATAACACAACTTTATTTATTTTTTATTAATGCTATTATATACAGTACTCGATATATGTGCAAACTACATAACAGGTGGCGTCCTGCACTTGACTGTTGAGGGTCAGAAAAATGGTATCAATCTTAGTTGCAGTGTGTTTATTGATAATAAAAGTCAACAATGCGAGTCAAACGTGCCTTATCACCGGCTGAATTGTTACATTATGAGATATTTACCTGAAGGGAATTAATAGATACTGATGACTTTGAAGTTCCGGATTCATTTAAATTCTAATTTTGTTGACCTTGCTATACTTTTCGCTATTTTATTGACGACTAGCAGCGCTCCGCGGTTTCACCCGCGTAAGTTTCCATCCCGTGGGAATATCGGGATAAAAACTATCCTATGTCCTTTACCGGGACTCAAACTATCTCTATACCAAACATCTAAATCGGTTCAGCGGTTTAAGCGTGAAGAAGTAACATACAGACAGACATACTATCGCATTTATAATATTAGTATGGATGATAAAAAACTGCAAAAAGATTGGGCGCGAGAGGGCGACATTAAATGTAATCAACCATGTATGAAGCGATGTGGTAAAGAGTCGTATACAAAATATGTTTTGCCATCTTTCTTACATTCCGTGTTGTATAAGTTCAAAATAGAAACGTTCTTTTCTCGCGCTGTATATTAGTAAAAAAAGATAGCAATACTCCACTTTTGATGAAGTTGGTGAACAAGACTCAGCACCTAGGTTATTGTGACTGTTTGTAATAGGTACATAATAATAAAAAAAATATTTAAATTTCGTACAGCAAAAGAAACCGTTTTGATCGCAAAAAAATCTTAAAACTAATGTTAAGGCGAAGTTCACCAATGAACCTGAAAGCGACCCCTCTAAACCGCAATCAAGCGCTTCTGACAGCGGTTTTTTTTTTGCACTTATAGCTCTTGAACGCGCTTTAGGTGTGCTAATAGCGTTCAGTTTTATTGTGAATTCCGCCCTCTTGTAATACAAACAAGCAATATAAACTTATTTTTCTTATGTTTTCTGGTATATAATCCATATCCTTACCATGGCAGTATCCTGTTCCTTGTTGATGACGGCGTGGCGGTCGAGCCCGTGTAGACGCGGTCGGTGGCGCGACTCGCGAGATTCGCGCACGTTCCGCACTGACATGCCATCGCTAGAGCGGGATGGAAGACACAGGTTAGCTGTGTGTGCGACTGAGACGGTGATATCGATAGTGTTAGACTGAGTATAATTTAATGCTTGGATATTGTTTTTTTTTTTTACTTTAATGTTTCTAACGCGATTACTTGTTAAGTATGTGATTCTAATCAGTACAGTCATTTTATTGTTGACTTTAACAAAAGTTTTTTTTTTTTTTTACGTTAATAATTATTTTAAACAGTCATCCAACTAAAGAACACGAGAATCAACAGTGTTCTGCCAAGAGAAATGGTAAAGTTTGTTATTAGGATCATCGGTCTGATGCAAGTTAATCGTTTCACACGGATGGGGTCAGAGTGATAAATTAGTGCTAAAAAGTTAAGCAGTTCTAAAGCTCAAAGGTACAGAAAAACTAAAAGATACTTTCTATATTACAGAATATAAGTTACACTTACTTGGTCGAAGTATTTTCTTCTTACTTCATTATAAATTAGGTCTAGGAGACAGAAAACTACTAATAATGGACCCAATTATACTAGAACAAAGCCAACCCACGCGACTGCATGAATACGTCATCATTCGAATCACTTATTTTACTGATTTTAAACCTATTTTAGGCATAAGTATCAATCCAATTGTTTATGCTGGATAGCAAATTAGCAATGTGGATTTAGATTATTGGACTAGTTTGAGTTTATTCATTGAATTTTGGGGGAGGAGGACGCAGTTTGTATGCCGACGTGTAGGTGTCGCTATATCAATCCGAGAATTATTGACAGATCGTGGGTTGGATCGTTTTTGCGTAACTGGGACCACTGATACTCACACATCTGCCGTCGTACTGCACACCGACCTCTTGCGTGCGCGTACACACCGCGTCACATAACACTACATGTACTCACACACTGCTGCCGGACAGCGAGACGGCGTCGGAGTCGGTGCGGCCGCTGCTGAGGCTGGCGCGCTCCGAGTCCTGGCGGGACGCGGGGCAGTAGCCCGCATACGACACGTGCGCACTGTACACCGACCGCTTGCGGTGTCTGCCGTGCCACCGACATACATACGGGGGGGGGAATGGAGGAACGGAGATGGGACATAAGAGGTAATGGAGGAACAGATCAGCGCACAGGAGAGGTAGAGTGGAGTTTTTATGAAAGTCAAAGATCGTAAGTGATTTTGATAGGTTTAACATGATTTGTGAAATGGGAAAGTAAAAATTGACAAAGATTTTGGGAATCGAAAATTTAATTTTTTTATCGTCAATGAGCAGGTTGCAAAATTAGAATGGAAATATAGGAATGGTAGGTATGTATAAAATATGTGAGGTGGCAAGACAGAGCGTTTAGCGTGTAATGCGGCGAACGCAGCAAACATGCAGCGCGGAACAAAACATGGGGGCAAACAATACATGGGTACATCAGTCAAGCTGACGGGAGCGAAATTAAAGTAAATAGGCTAAATGCTGGATCGCTCATGCAATGCTGGGGTCACACTTCATGAACTCGAACACTAAGGCGGGCTGATCAGCTTTATTTTGGACACCGAGTGAAATACAGGGCTATTTTTAATTACTTAGCGATACTATACAGATGTTATGGGTATCTAAGATTCAAACATCCTTTTTTAGGGTTCCGTACCCACAGGGTAAAAACGGTACCCTATTACTAAGGCTCCACTGTCCGTCTGTCACCAGGCTGTATCTCATGAACCGTGATAGGTAGACAGTTGAAATTTTCACAGATGATGTATTTCTGTTGCCGCTTTAACAACAACTAAAAACGGAATAAAATAAATATTTAAGGGGGGCTCCCATACAACAAACATGTTTTTTTGGCGTTTTTGCCTTGTGGTACGGTCTACGGAACCCTTCGTGAGAGCCAGTTTTTTGTTATTAAATGGAGATACCCATTCCGTCTGTGAAGTTTAGCCCACCAATTTAAATAACCCTGTATACAGTAATTCTGTCTGGTTAAATAAAAAATTATGTAGCGTTAGGTGACCTTTGGAGTCACTACCGTAAGGTTCATATTCAAATGATGAACACTTGTAGGTACTGGTCCTTCGATACAACCCGCCTCATGTCAATTATGAGTATAATGTATTTTGATACGTCAGTATTATAAACTGTTCGTTTTTGAGGACAAATTTTGAATTTTGATTTCTTTCTTTATCTATTGTGATCAAAACTGGATCTAAACTAGGCCAAATCAATTACTAATAGCAATAACGTTTTGTACTCATAACTACTTAATAAAAGATAAAACTAGGAACTAAACATTGATAACAATTAAGAGAGAGTATAAACAAAACAACAAAAAAAGAACAAAACTACAAAAACTTGTATTTGGTTTTCAAAAGATAATTACAGTAAAAAAATATGAATCAAATGCAAGTTTCTGTCAACTTTTATCTTACAAAATATCTGACATATCTAATGGTTCACTTACATGGGCAACTAATATTTCGACATTTCTGGCAACTTATAAACATTTCTGGCAACTTATAAACGATTTTGGGTTTGCTTAAATTGCTCGGTATTCCCAAGAATTGCGCAGTTAATTGCTCACGTAAGCGCATATAAAATCTATTCACAACGTCAACATCTATGGTCTTTACTCTTTACAACAAGTGAGCGAGGTGAGAATAAGGCAGGCTACTCACGGTGCGACATCGGAGTGAAGCCGGCGTGACTGCGTTGCTAGTAACGCGTCGTGCGTCAGTCGCGCGGCGGGCGCATTACCCGTGCCCAGTTCTTGCCCTTCGTGTAGGGTGGCCAAACCACCTACTGCCCCCTGTTGGGAAAATAAACTATGCTACAACTTCTAACCTATGGGAGAAAAGTTAAACTGCAGCTTCCGACCTATAAACCTATGGGTCCAAAGATAAACTGCAGCTTCAGTCCTATAGTCTATGGGTCAGAAACGAAACTGCAGCTTCTGCATTATAACCTATGAGCCAAAAACTATTATATTCATAATTATAGTAAAGAAGTAATTAAAGCCACTTCCAAATAATCACCGTTTGATATATAAAGTTACAATTAACGTCTCCAAAAAAAAATAGTAGGTACCATCAAACAACAGTTCATATAAAAAATTTAAGAACAATATTCTTACCTCTCTAGGAGGATGGGGCGGCGAGGCGTCTGGCGATGACAGAGGTTGCGTGGCGGCACTGACATACGACACGTACGCGTCCGAGCGCAGGAACGATTGGTACGTCGTCTCCGTTATCGCACGCGTCACCTGCGATACCACTATTGCGATTAAAATGTCGGAAGATGAAAAGGTTTTTGATCGTAAGTTTTTTTTTAAGAAGTTTTATTAGATATCTGCTTGTTCTGACATACAGGGCCAAATTAATTATCTGGCAAAACTTCACATACGTGATGGGTATCCAAATCTCATCATCTGCCAAGCCTTTTCCCAACTGTGTTGGGGCTCCAAATCTAACCAGATGCAGCTGAATACCAGTATTTTACATGGAGCTACAGCCTATCTGACCTCTAAAACCCAGTTACTGGGAAGCACGATATCCCTTGGTAAGACTGGTTGTGAGACTTTTGACGGTCAATATCTAATCATCATAAAACAATAATATTTGTGAAGTTTCGCTAGTTCATTTAGTTTAACCCTTCATATTTTGGAGAAATTGATGGCAAAATTAAGACAACTGGGAGTTCACACGTCAATGTATTCGGTTTATTTTGAATTAGCAACTTTGTCAGTTTTTGAACTCTATACGAGTATCTTTTTGGCACAATATAATAAAGGGGATCCTGCCGTCAAACAATCTTTAGACAATAAACATTTAGTCAAATGATTTGTTATGAACGAAATATATAGACAATTTTTTTTTTTTTTTGGGAATTACTTGGCTTTACTTAGATAATTACTTTTTTTAATTACATTGCATGATTGCGGTCGGTCGTTAGGCGACGTAGGATGCAAGAGCGAGCGAAGGGCACCCCGAGGTTCGGTTTTGTTAGGTTACTTTAAACCCTTTTCACATTGGATGCAAGAGCGAGCGAATGAGAATACAATTACTCGTACCTTTACCTCATATCATAATTAAACAGGGCCAATTGAAATCACAGGCAGACAGAAATAGGGGCCCCGACGCAACGGTACTAAATATTTGGATGATTTTATTTTGCGTAAAATATGTTATACTAGCTGAAATATTTGATTAAATTAAAATTGGTAAAAGTACCATTTGGTAAGCAAGTTATTGTTTAAACGTTTACTTGCCAAACATTAGGTTTGCGTTACAATTTTTTGTGAAAAGTTTATTTGCTAAGTAATGATTTGGCAAATGTAATTATGCGGAAAATTGTTTGGGAAGTGATAATTTGGCAATTGCTTTTCGATGAAACAAGTGAGACCAATAATAAAGATTATTTATTATATCTGAAATCGCCAACGTGATGAACAATGCTCCTGCCTTCTACGTACGAGAAGAGGCCTGTGTTCTGCAGTGGGACAATAATAGGCTGGTATAAATATTTACTTCTTAACCACAGTACCTCTTGCTCCATATTGTCGAATATAGTCTTCTCGATGTTGGAGCCATCCTTGAGGCTCTGCTTTACATGAGTCTTCAGCTCCTCTGGCATCGCTAGCTGAGACTTGCGCAGGAATCTGAACATACATCAGATATTTTGTAATAGTCCTACTAATCTATGGGCGAAGGCCGAGATCTAAAAAGCTACTAAGCACGTGGTTTGGGTTAGACATGTCCCTGTCTATACCTATAATGCACTTGTAGTTTGACAGTTGTGCGACGGTGACATGAATAACGCTTAGCCAAAGTATGTGCTGAGTAACGTTTATAGATCACGGGCTAAGGGCCCGACGAGGGTCTCAAGAGCTTCGACAATGATTGGTGACATGACAACACATTCGCAAAATATGGGCCGCCGCACAAATGTAACACGCGACGCCACGTCACGACTGTTTATTAGCTAAATATCGAAACATGGCTTCACGAGATGAAATTGAGGGCCAATGAGCATGCTTATATGACGTGGCGTGGTTTGACTTATTATTAATCTGTTTCCGCCCATAATGACACCTATTTTCTATTAAGTTTTAATACAAACAGTTAGTACAGGGAAATAGCAGCCGTGGCTCAAAACTCAAAGCATTTATTTTAATTAAACCATTTTGAATTCTCAAATAGTCGGTCACTTTGTCAGTAAGTTGAAGCTAGTTGCCCATTCCAAAACGTAGATCTCTATTTAGAAGAACGAAATGCGTAATGTCTATAAGGGCTATACTCACTTGTATATAGCGGACACGACCTGCCGTATCTTAGAGGGGTCGCATTCCTGGCGCAGGCCCTGCACGGCGAAGTAGAAGTTGAGTCGGTCCACGTGCAGTCCGCCTGCGCCGCCCACGTACTTGCGGAACAGACGCACGCCTTCCGCGTCCTAAGTGAGAAATTGTGTTTTTAAGACCTCTTTCATATTTACCGGCGTGGCCGCCGCGTGCGGTCAGCCGGCGATGAGCCGAACCTGAGCCCGTCGGAATCCATTTTAGAAATAAAGTGCGCCACAGTGATCTAAACCGCACCACCGCACGGCAGCCGCGCTGCTGTCACGCGGCTTTTCTTATAATGTGAAGCATCTGCTTCTGGCGCGCTACTATAGCGCTGCTAGCGTCCTAAAGTGAAAGCGGCCTAAAGGTTAACCAGGTCTTGCGAATGGCTTTGGGCAGCCATTAATGTTATTTCGATAGGTAAAAATAATGTAATTAAAGTTTATACAAGGATCAGTTCGAACCGAGTCATTTGTTTAGACACGGTGAATTTTAAAATGAAATCCTTTATTATATATGAGCAGTTGTACAAAGTGGTCTACGTCTACAGAACTAGGAGCTTGATTTAGTGAAAAGTTAAAGCTAAAACAAAAAATACCACTCCATACAGTGCGACTATTGTAAGACTAACTTTACATTAAGCTCCTTCAAAATACCAAAAATAATACAAATGCCGAATTTATTAACGAACCTCAAGCAACTCGTGCAGGCTGCGTGCCCAGCGCATATAGGGCGGCGAGGCGGGCGAGCGCGCCGAGCTTCCCGACGAGCCTTCCGTCTGCTCGCGCCACGCCATGCTGACCCTAGGAACAAAATATAATATGTGACCAGGTGCCCGGGTTCAAGTGCCCACTATGAGAAAGAATCTTGCTAACCTTTAAACAAATGATTGACGTGTAAAAGTGTTTGTATACACCTAGGTACATACAAAAAAAAACATTTATTCCTTTCTTAATCAGACAAAGAAAAGTCTATTGTTCGCTGGTCACTCTGTTTTCGATGTAGGATGAAATTATCAGTCTAATGGTACCTACCCTGTGATACTTGATCATTCCGATTATTGGTAGCTATTTGTTATCTTCTTTAAAACTAGAACTCTACTGAACTCGTTGCTTTTGCCATGTCTTTTATGTCATCAACATTATTAAAATGAGAAAAATCTGCAGAAATATACCTACCTACTTGGAAAGACAGATAAGATAGAATATACTTTATTGTGCTTTGTAGTTGCTAAAGGAAGTATCAAATGTGTATTCGATTACTCACTTGGACAGATGTGGTTGTGCGAACACATATTTGGACTGAGATTTGCTCTTCTCCTCCCCAGAAGCCGGCGGCAGCGACGACCTGTCAGCAAGCTTGTGCTCCCAACCTGCACACAACATATCACAATTCACGCATTTGCTTAATACCAAGATTTAAACATCGTGAATATTGCAGAAAGCTTCCATGTGCACTATCATTTATTTACCCTAACAAAGCGTCAGGAATTCACGATAAAATATGTGCGCACTCAAAAGTTCCCAAAAATTACAGTCCTAGAACAAATCACTATCACCACTGTTAACAGGAAAAGGTTCAGAAAAGCGTTACCTTGCGGGTGGCCGCCGATAGGAGTGTGGCTCATGGCGCACAGGCCCTTCTCCCACCCACGCGCTGCATGGCGAGACACCACCTGCACACAAACATATAATACACATCAATACTTTACTAAAGATGAGATGAGAAAAAGGTTAATTATTCAATCTAAGTTAAGGCAAGACAAACAAGAACAACATTTTCAAATAATTAAAAATAGTCTATTGTATATATATGCATTCATCACAGTTTCACCACTATGATTTACCTCTGGTGCAAATCTTCCTAACATATATGCTTTATCAAGCCGTTTTACACCCATTTTTAATAACATTGATCACAAAAACTTTGAATCCACTTAATCAAACCCAAATGACAACAATTAAAACTGTAATCTGTATGGGTAACGTTATTATTGCATCAATAACTGACAAAAAAACTGTATGAATACACCCAAGCGCTCCGTTCACACATCAAAATGTTGGTTATGCCACAAGAACCGCGCACCAAGCCACATAAAAAATCAATATGGCAAACAATAAGGATCATAACCAGTGAATTTGATTTGTATAAGTTGAAAAGGGATAGCAAACAAAAAAAATGAGACAGCGTGCCAAAGTCAACAGTCTCCGGCATCGATCGGTGCTGGAAGGAAACATCACATCGGAGCGTACCATGCTATAGAAACTTATTGTGTAATGTAAGCTATACCATTACATATTAAACCACTTAGTATAAGGAATAACATATCATATTTCATAACTCTCTTTACCCAAAAAATTTAAAGGGAACACAAAATATTAATTATTCATTTCTATTCAACCATCCCTAAGTATTACAGAAAAAAGGGACAGATCATAATAAGAGCATGTCAAAACAAATTAAATCATAACTTCATGGTTCAATAAGTAAGTTATGAAGAAAAAAATACATAATAGGGTCATAAAAAAAACTATAAAGGACCTTACCATGTTCATTGTGCTTAAACAAACAATACACTTCTGTGTTACACCAGTTTATAAAATTATTTCTGATTTCTGAATATTATAACTTGATGTTAATATTCTTTATTCAGAAAAAAGCTTTTTTTTAGAACAGCACGACTGCACAACGCTCCCGCAATAGTCCGAGTGAAAGATCCATAGACGGAGGCTGAATGTTCAACACAATGGGGTACGGACTAATCTTATGCCCTTATATTTTGTATAGTGGTTGTACTTATGATAGGGTTTATTATAAGTAAATATGAAATCAATAACAGACTATAAATATGGTTTGAAGATGGGGTGTGCAATACTTTATGAATGTAGTTGTTATATCACCTTACTAGTTATGGCATGACTATTCTTACTTTTGTTATTTTCCTGGATAAAATAGACTTTTTCAAATATTATGAGGTAGGTAGGTGACAAAAATATTATAGGGAAAGTAATCATTTTAAAAGGAAATACTAAAACTTTAACAAAAGTGTTTTGAGCAGGTCATGATACCAGGCGTGTTCCGAAGCGTCACTTTGTACCAAATTCAACAAATTTTCATTGAACATGACGAGCATAAACACAGGAAACAAGTTGTAAACAAAGGCACAGCTCGTAAAAGTAACGTCGCGGTAACAATCACGACGTGTAAAATTATCAATAAACTATTAGAAACAAGAGGAGACCTTCAGTTTTATCTACTATCGGAGCATCACCGACAGAATTGACGGCAATAAATGCTATTTATGCCGAAATACCATGCCGAAACCCGGAAGGGCTATATTTATACAACGATAATGAGAGAAAACTTACATGAAAACGAATATTCTTACTTAGCACGTAACTTTAGAAGGCCGTTCGACGTGATAACTGACGATATTAATTGAAAACTTTCTTCGAAATAAATAATAAATTAGCTTGAATCCGTTTTGTACACAACAGCGAGTTTGACGTTTGTTTGACAACCAGCGATGACAGACAGCTGTAGTCTAACGCCATCTTTCGACGACGCCATGAATCTTGTCAAACACGTGCGAAGTATTTGTCACAAAGAGTGCTACTAGATGTCGGTAGCTGTTCCGAGAGTTCATAAGCGCGGCAAAAATAAAAAATAACAAACTTCATAATTCATACTTTTACGTAGGACGAGTTGGGATTTTATTGGATAATTAATGCGCAAGTTTCAATTAGTACCTGTGTAGCAGCTTAATGCCGCTGCATTTCGGTGTTTTGTGTCTTGTCTATCTGCTTCGTATTATCTGGAACAATAAAATAAAAAAGGCATGGTCAGAAAATGAACTCTATGGTTCCAACGAAAACAGAATTAATCACACTAATAAAAAAAAACCCCTAAAACCATATTGAATAAAATTTTCAATCAAAGTTGCGAAGTACCTACTTAAGTTAAGCAGGCTTCTATAAAAGTAAGTAAGTAGGTGTATCCCGTGTATCGCGACGTCATGATATTCACCTTTTGAAGGCGAATTAATTTGAGGATTCCAATTCGATTTACAGACGAAATGAATAGATGGATATCAAAGACGTTTCTCTGAATATAGCTCTGATATTTGATTTCGCGAAGATCAGACAGTCGGCAAAATTGATTTGTCAAAATCTTGTAGGCTGTATGTATTGTAATTTGACTGTCGCTTGGATTTCACTCAACACGTATTATGAATAAAGCCCGTATACGACCACTTCTGAACATACACATAATGGCTTTTTATACCTAAAATGAAGCTCCGCTAATGACTTAATGAGACACAATTGGTTTTCTATTGTATCGTAACACATAGGTTACGCGCGGAGGATGAAGAATACAAAATAATGATAACACAGACGCTATCTTTCTAACGAAGGAGGGACAGCGACATCCTAAGTTCCTAGTTCCTCCTCATCCTATTCTAGACACCGCGAGAGAAAAAAGGCGTTTGGTCCATTTACGCCCTGAAGTGCCGGAACCCACTAAAATGTAGTTAATTGTGTTCCTAATAAAAAATAATGTAATCGTGTAATTCACGTTTTTCGTTGAAGCAAGCTCCCTTCGTCACTAGAAAGATTGCTTTACGTACAAAGACTATTTGAAGAACTTTCACCAAATCTCAAGTTACTACAATAATCATAAAACACGTTTTGACGTAATAATTATTGACACATCCATAAACCAAAATAGCTAAACATGTTGAAACAACGCATTATCGTGTACATTTTGTCTAAATAATTTATATTTTGGTAATAAAGTTTTACTCCCTCGCTAATAATGCTTTCCACGTTCGCGACTGATCTTGTATCGATACCGCCGAACATCCCTATAACTTCATTAGCTGTAGCGATTAATCGACTATCGATATAGATAAAGGCCCGCCCCCAAAGCGTCACTAGCCGAGAGCACGCACTAAGCGACTCTTTGATGTGCGCAAACTTTTCGTTTCCCTTTGATTGGCATAATGGAACTGTGCGTTGTTATTACACTAATTGAATGTTCGCAAAGTCCGAGCCGTATTACTGGAACGGATTTAGTAACGTTCTGTTTGTACCTGTCTGTGTTCCTAGGGGCTTTTAATTCATTTGCATTTAGATAATTAATATGCCTGTGATTGTTTATTTGACTTTGAACCTATATTTGTATGTATTCTTTATGGCACATGTAGAATTATGAAATATTTAGCATAGATCTTTAGTTTGTAGTATCGATGGCTTTGAAGATCGAAATCTTGTTGCTCGTCGCGACAATAAGATTTGCCTCGACTTCTACTGTCTTCAAATTGTGGAATGTTTTTTTTTTTTCATTTCAAGTATTTTTAGCTTTACAGCATTTTTAAGCAAAATATTAAACGCCTACTAAGTACCTAAAAAACTTAATAAAAAAAAAATATCACCGACTTCCGAAATTAAAGTTATTTTTCACTTTGTGGTTTTTTTTTTCAAGTCGGTTGTTTTTTTTTTTATAAAGTTTTTTATTTTTCACTTTTTAATGGGTCATTTTGTAATAGTCTAACGTCAAGTGCTCATCACCTTTTACAAAATATTGCTTTTCCCTATGCAGGGACGTTAATTTTCGAAGAGTTCTTCTAGTAAGAACCAGGAGAACTAGAGCTGATTGAGAAGTCACCATCAGCTCCCCTTCACCATACGCATTGTGACGAGCATAAATTGCTTACCAACCACATTAAAGTACCTACTTAATCGAATGGCAACCCGTGAAACAATTAATTTAGTAGTTCCGATGGCCATCTGTGGTCTTCATCGTCAGTACCTACCACTTGACCAAATGGTGCTTTTCGAGAGCAAATGCACGAGTTACTATAAAAAATATACCCAAATCACTATAGGTGTGCCTATAAAATTTGAGGGTTTCCCTCGATTTCCATGGGATTCCCTCATCAGATTCCGACTTGGTGACAATGGGATCACCTCAAGAGCATACCCTTTTAAACATTTTTTTTTTTTTAAATAGATTCACAATTGACGAAGAAATTGGTAAACATACATAAAGTCGAACAATTATAACCTCCTCCTTTTTGGAAGTCGGTTAAAAATTTAATTTCACTAGCTACTGTATCATTCAGTAAAGACAAATTCTCTATGAAGTGAAGTTAAAAGGGAAAATACGACTGTATGATTGGTTTTACAAGTCAGCAAGATCAAAGGGGCAGTAGTCCTTTCATTTTTGGCCGCCATTCGCGGATTACTTTAAAAAAGAGAAAGAAAATGTAAAAAGTTAATTATAGGTATTAAGTGAAACAGTCACAGATAAAAGAATCACTGATTACAGGCTAAAGCCTAAATAAATCCTTTGAAGAGGTTTTGCTTTTTTGGCGCGTGGCTTACCTATAATATTAATACAACTTGTATAAAATTACTTACGCCCAAACAAATTGCTTTTCGTCAAAAGTTCTTTCAAGTCTATTTCGTATATTTTCGTACTAAATATTAAGTATTATATTTATAAATGTTTAATTCTATACATAGCAGCGAGCTCGTATCTAAGCTAGACTTCACGACATTTGTGGTCAAGTGACTGATGGATATACAGACGCAAGAAGTATGTATGCGATAAAATTGTCTTTTTTTTTAAGAACATCAATCAATTTACCTCATCTCCCATACTGTGGGCCACAGTTTCCTCAACAAACACCACATTTGACCAAATACCCTATCACTTAAAAGTAGCGAAAAACCTTTGAAAGCGGTCCCACGCAGAGTCTCGTCCCAATACATCAATAATAGTAACCTCCGGTAACAAGAGATCAAAATGATAAGGGTACTGATTCATCGTATTAGCGTTCACTCATCAAAGGGGCTCGGCCACTTTGATCGGGCTGCTTCCTGAGAATTCCTTTGGCACTAAACAACACACTAATCAATCGGGAGGGGTACACGGTACCGTACCGTATACCCAATCGGAAAAGGCATTAAGGGCAATAGTTCCAGCTTGCGGTAAACTGTTTGCGAGCGAGGAGGAGGTGTGGAGGCCGGTGGGGGATGTTCTCGCCGTACATCAAAGGCGGGCGAGACAAAGCTTGAGGAGCCTTTTAACTTTATTTAGCGGAGTGGTAAGTTTAGCCGGTCGCGAATCGCGCAGGTTAAAGAGTAACACACTCACTTTGAGCCGGCTGTGGGGAGGCGTAGGGCTGGCGCCGCGCTGGGCGAAGCAAAAACCGTTATGTAGCTTATGATCTAGCAATAAATTAATGAGAAGTTTACTAAATATTCATTTCTGGGTAAACTTCGAAAGCAATTAGGTTAGTTGGCAATAATTGTTGCTGTGGCAGCACAACAGATTGTCCTATAAATGTTAAATTATCCCCGGTAGAAAACGTATAATTATAATGAACAAACTTTATTAAAAACGTACAGCATACAACTGACGACGTAGTTTATCATGTATGGCCAATCATTCCTCAAAATGTTCTCCTTCTCAGCGTCCAACGAGAAGGAAAATCCGTCAAACAAAATTAATCCATCACATAATTTAAAAAGCAATTAAACTTAGATGTTCGGTATCGTGCGACCGGTTTGTCGTAGGTCGTGGTTCGTTGTCAACCCTGCGCGAGGGTGGGGGTATCAAACGGGCCGCTAATGCCGCCCGCACCGCGCCGCGGCGACGCTTTGTCGGCGCCCTTTGACTCGCCGTTGATACTGCGCACCACCTAAACCTGCAACTCTTTGGATACGACAATGTGGGGAGTTGCGATTTGTCGCACTTTCGTGACGTTGAGTGTCGGGTTGAGTGCCGGACGGGATGTTAAGGAGTTGTATGTGTAACAAATAACAAGAGAATGGCTTAGACTTTCTTTGGCAGTGCAAAAATTGATAAAGATCTTGATCTCAGAGGGAAACTACATTGTCCCTTTATAAATCAGGCGTCTTGTCTTGTCATACCACCACCATTTCATAACGGCGTTACATTACACATGATTTGTCACATTGACTTGTCGGTTTTAGAGATTGGCACACGATCTTATCAAGGATTGATTTTATCGTACATCCTCGTACTATTCAGCATACATTGAAGCGAAGCGGTAAGGTCAAATTCAATGAAGTCCAAAATTAAAACGTGTTTCGGGAGGAATTTAAGAAGACTAAGGGCGAAGGTTCAGCTTTTTCATCAATACACAGTAGGAATGATTTTCATTTTGACAGTTCATCAACAACCATTGACTTATTTACGTTGTTGAGCAGGCACATTTTTCGATCATATGAAGCAATAGATAAGCAATATCCTTCAAAATTATTAATAAGGCAAAAAAAAACATGATGAAGTATAAACTGAGAAGTAGAACTCTTCGTCGGATTCTGTGGCTAATGACATCGATTTACCACATGGGAGTCATCAAGTCTCGAGTTAGTAGGTTACTGCTAGGCAAGGGTGCACCACCGTCGATCGCAACAGCGCTTACCGCCAGGTGGAACAGAGGATAAAAGGCAAGCACATCTATAAGAAAAAAAATTACCTTTTAAAGATTTAATTTCACCTTTTTAGGTTCGGAACCTTAAAAAAACATCCTGGATCCTATTCGATAAATGATCGGGAAGATTGTGATTTAACAACCAATGCAATAGCCCTTATTTCCTTTACCAAGAAATAATCCCATGTGACAACCATAGGGAGCTGTGCGGTGATCAACAAAGCAAAGTGCCTAGAATTTGCCTTTTCGCTCTAGTTAGAGTCTAGATCGGAAACAATAATTGGATTGGCGATGCATATCACAAGGGGGGAAGTAGATAAATGACGTGAGAGCAGTACTATTGTCCCTGTCACACGTGATTCGTGTGACTAAACATCGTCATAGCATTCTATGGAAGTTCTGGTTAGACGAAGTTCTGTAGTTTGGTGGTGCCAAGTTCAGGAGGAGCGTATTTAAGGTCTGAGGATGTGCGATGATCCCGTTATTCGTGTTCTATGTATAGCCATTCCATGGCTGCAATCTCTACTTTCAGGTACTAAGCCTTACTTAAAATCTTGTCTAATTTCTCATCCACAACTCCATCAATCGAGTTGCGAGTTTGCAAGAGCTCCTTATATTTCATAAGGCCTAGCAATAGCCACAGTTTACTTCATCATACTACTGGATTTGCACTTTGCAAAAGCATAATATACGGTTTTCATTTGTTCATTACCTCAGGTTTCAGAGACTATTAGCCACATTCCATTTTCATCTATCTGGGCATTGACAAAGAACCTTTAATTAACCAAAATCTTTACGTAAAACAGATCACCTAACGTACCTAGTTAATAAATCCGATCATTAAATGCAGAGAACGGCGCAGCGGCGGCCACAACGCCTACGTTGATTACCATAAGCCGGGACAAAGCGACGCGAGCGCCCTTTGACGAATTAGCCCCCACTAAAATTACCTATGTCCATCCTCTGCCGCGGCCGCGAGCTTTGTGCCTCAAACGTCTAAATTAGCATTCGATTTTAAGAAAATATCGATGAATTGAAAGCTGCTTATATACATAAATATGCACTAATTAGTGTTCACAAACGTCAAACAAGGATGAAATGCTTTAGGAAAAATCTGATCAGGGATAAAATGCTTAAGATTTTTAGCCCAATAAATATATTTTTTTACAAAAGCCAGCTCATCTTCGGATTCTTAAAGATTACTTTGGTATTCCCTGGTGACAGGTTAATGACCGGACGTGAGGCACTACGTTTAAACTCGACCTCAGATAACAAAATTTTAAGGTACTGTATTTTGGGGCTTGTCAGGTAGAAAGAAAGAAAAGGCGTTGAGTGATATGATCTAAATATAGTATTGCACAGTTTTAAAGTTCCGATGGCGTTATATTTCCAGGAGATGGTTTTGATGTGAATGCAATAAAGAATTGAGTTGTGATTTGTTTAAGGAGAATATACTGACGAGACGATGTAAACGTGGTTTATTTGCTAGCTTGTTACAACAATGGTCAGCAACAAACCACAGAACCAGACGTTCCGAGCACACAGGTGGCAGCTGTAAAGTCGCTCGGAACTCACTCCACAATTTTGATTACTTACTAGCTCCGTATCCGCACTCCGCAGACGCAACTGACACATTGGTTTGCGAAGTAGCCTCTCTAAATCTTACAAAGGAGTCTCAATCGGATACTGCTGCGATGTTAACTGCTCCGATAAAATGTACTTTAGGACATCTGTAACTATTCGGTCATTATAGACTCTTTTGGATTAGGATCCAAGTATCCAAATAGTCTTAGATATTATCCATATATTTTTACTCTTGTGCAATAATATTATTGTTGTTAAGTTTAGTTGTTGCATTGGCAAAGGGAAGAATATACCACCAGCAGAGCGGACTTCACCAAATGCAAATTGTCTTTTGAACAATCACCATCCATATAATTTCAATTTCCGACATCTAAGAGGTCCTCTGCTAATGTAATAGTTTAGCGTGCTCCGTTATAGTACCCATTTTAAGTAGATGCGTGTCACGTAAAGTGAATCAGTCGGGAGACGTAACGTCTTTACCGATAGGCACCACATAATGAGAATAGTATTTTGTACACGAGACTTGCATACGTAAAGTATTATCCTTAGTCAATTATATCTAGGCCGTAATGAAGTCTTCCTTCTCTATGGTACAAACTACAAAGTAACAGTAATTAGGATAATTAAAGATAACTTCTATCCAGCTTACAACGATTGATGCACTATCAACTATACTACCCGCATCACATTCTACTATTTCATATTCTTTCTTTCTTTCTTTCTGCTCGTTCTAAAAGATGATGGTTTCTCTTGGTTTATATTAAATCTTAATGTAATCGAAGTTTAAGCCCTATATATCATCGGACGCCATAGGATGAGTTTATCTGTTGTTTAAAATCTGGGAACTTATTCACTCAAAGTTTGATGCCGTTTTCAGGACAGTTAGCAATATTTGCTAGGATATCCATTCAAATCGTTCAAAATTCCGCTATCCGCAAAAATGCAGTTACTTCACGAGAGCCATATCTGCGAGCACATTCATGCATAAAGCTGACGGGCAGTATGACGCAAATTCGTGTTGCGGAGAGCGCAGTCGACCGCGGCGGGCCGCTACCGTACCGTCTGCAGCGGATATGTCGCGGTCGCTCGACCGAGATTTCTGCCGCACGCATCTTCGGCCTCCGGCCAGCCCCACACCGGCATCGATATAATAAATTCTATTTTCGTAAATATTCTGCATTTTCCGACCAACTGAATATTTGGCAGAATCTTGGCATTCTGGAAATTCGGTCTGCGGTTAAATTTTTATGTTCTTTTTTTTTCGATTTTTAGAGAAAACAACTGTAAATTAGAGAGGTGATAAATCGTCTTCGCGAGGGTATTTTGTCTTCGACATCGTAAAACTTCCTTTGATCTTAATGTGGCCCTTGTAGGTGCTAATTTGCGAATAACAAGTGTTTAAATTACGGTTATTCGATACGTTTGTTTTGTCATGTTCTTTTATTAGTATACACATCTGGGAATGAAATTTATACATTGTGCTACAACGGCGGATATACGCTTGAAAAGAAATATGTATAAGTACATCTGCTCACAAATTGTCTCCACCTAGGTGCCAATATCAAAACGATCTTGAACTAATTGACCTGTTCCTGCACTTTTCCAATTGAGAGCGTCCAATCGAAGGTATTCAAGTGTCGCCAACTGTCTTCACGTTCAGCATCATCAATTTGTACATTTGCTTACACTTACAGGAAATTGACCGGTGTCGTTAAAAATCCACATAAGCACAATTTCGTGCACGTCAGAAGGATTTTGGGCTTTATTTGCAACGACAAAAGGTGCTAACTCAACTTGTGGGTTTACACAAATGAAGGGGAAAGTCACGTGTCGCGCCGTAGGTACAGCGAAATTCGATAGAGAACTATTCGTGCGAAATGTCTTATGAAATGAAGGATAAATTGTCGCGAGGGAATTGAATAAAGTTCTAGCAGGAACGGAAACGGGGGCGTAAATTGCATAAAACGTGTTATCCTACTAAGCAATTCTGTTGTAAAACGCAGTGAAATCGATGGAACTATAAAAGCAGGATTCAATCTCGATACTAACGGAAAGTGTGTAAAGAAACAATTCAAGTTGAACGGAGTTCAAAACGAAAGCATTTACCAAACACAAGAAATGATAGATTACCACAACAATGATGAAAAACAACGACAAGCAATCACAACAAGAGAGCAGTACCTAAACAAAACCGACCCACCTGATATTTCTTTTATCTCCTCCTCTTTAATATCCCACTCAATCAACCTAACATTCCTCATTCCTTCACTGCTCATGCAAATAGCACGTCGTCCCAAGATTCGTACGTAATTTGCGAAACAGATTGGTTCGTCCCGTTGTCCCGGCGCGACAAAAGCCAAGCCCGCCCGAGGGCGATACCTCCACTCAATAGCATTGTTTTTCCGATTACAGGCCTGATTAAATGTCTGAAACGTCTCAGGTGCGTCGCTAGAGTGCCCAAGATTGGGTAAGGAAATACGGGACTGCGAATAATATGGATCACGTGTTTATAAAATAGGTACCGGCCGTAACGGAAAGTCGGAAAACGTGACGGAAAATTAGGGTGGGATTTATTTAGGTTTTAATAAATACTTTTAATTAAAAGATTTTCTAAGAAAGACATGGCTTGTTGATACGGCTGAGTTTTATTTGAACTTAGTGAGTCCCTTTTCAATTAACAATGCGTTTCGATAAACAAGCTAATAGATAGTTGTGCTAATTATAGTTACTTTTAATACTGCACCTTTCGAATCCAGCATGGATGACTCCGTTTTTAGGGTTCCGTATCTCAAAAGGAAAAAACGGAACCCTTATACGATTACTTTGTTGTCTGTCTGTCAAAACCCTTTATCTCGGGAACGCGTGGAGGTATCGAGTTGAAATTAAAACCATATACTCAGGTCTGTAGTCCCTTGAAGCTGTGAAAAAATCAAACTTCTAAGTTAACGTAAAAAAAGACACGGCCGTTTATGCCGTAAAAAACGTATATTTCGACACTCTCAAGGGAATCAAAATGTATAGGGTACTTCCCGTTGACCTAGAATCATGTAATTTGGGAAGAAGCAAGGTCATGTAGCACAAGTAAAGGAAAAATTCCGAAAACCGTAAGTTTGTACTTAGTTACATTAAAAAAACCCGTGATCAACCATTTACATACCTACAAATTAGTACGGTACCCTCGGTGCGCGAGTCCGACTCGTCCTTAATCCGTTTTTTATTTATCTTCACCAAAATTACTCAACGCTTCTAATATTTTGAGCCGTCTCACGCAAACCAGGGCACACCTGAGAATTGTCACTCTATACCCCGTGGAATAGGGTCCTGCCGGTCGATTCTGTAAAAATCTCACCGTGAAAACTTTGGTGAAGTGTTTTTGCTAGGAATTGACACTATTGACAGCTCACTCCACGCTCACTTCACCTAAGTTTTCACGGTGACATTTTTACAGAATAGCACCGCTGTTGCTCAGGCTTCTTACATACCTATTGGACGTGCCCCCCGCCCTAATCTCGTGTGAACAATACTGTCGTATGGGACTCTTGTGCTGGATAAGAAAGGATATATTTTTAATAACCATGTTCCCCAAAATTACTCATCGCCTCTAAAATGTAAAGCCGTCCCACACAAACCGGGGCACCTGGGAGCACTGTCAGGTTCGCAATCACCCGTGGAATAGAGTACCGTTCCTCAGGCTTCTTGCATAATGGACGTGCCCCCGCCTTAATCTCGTGTGAACAATAGTGCCGTCTGGCCGCGACGTTTTTGCATACAATGACTATTCGCGGCGGGACGCGGACGGCTCGGGAAAATGCAGCTGTCTCCACCGGCGGAAGGGGCTTTTTCAGACGGAACGTCTCTAATTTGAATCTCAACGTCAATTACGTCAGTATTGGTTTGCGGTTATTTGAGTGGAAAAATAAAGGGAGGTTAGAGGCAGTTGGTAAATGTAGGGTTTGGATTGAAAGTTTCGACTTTAAAAATAACATAATCGTTGTAATCACCTTCAAGGCTTCAACGGTAAGCTAGTCATCCGTTCAGAAAACTACTCAATTCACATTCAAAACCGATCCATTTTCCTAATCTGCGATCCCTCCATAGAACTATTATTACTTAGGATGCCTCTAACAAAAAACGTTAATGGACATTGTGTCTACCAGGCTCTCCTTTCCGTCCAAAACAGACCGTTAAAATTTCCAATTTCGTCAAAAACTATCGAACTACGACAAAACCGCTGCCCGTCAAAGGACAGGTTATCCGACAGAACACTGTACAATACATTTTTTGCGACCACAAAGTTGATTCAGTTTTTATCGGCACGTCAGTGAAATGGACATGTTCGATGGACGAGCCGCGTGGGCCGCAGCGCGGGACAGGCGGTCAGGCCGCGTCTCCCTGCGGTCCGACATGTATTGGAAATTGGAGACAGGATAACCAGTACGACAGATAACGACTTCTGGATTCTGTTGCACTTACAATCTATGCATTCCATGAATTTGTTCATATTTCTAGGCCTATGGTAATATCAGGTAGGCAGGAAATTCAACCGTGTTGCCAATTTACCACTGTCAAAACAGTATAATGGAAATCTTGAAATGTAAATGATATCTATGTAAATCATTCAATAATGTAACAATTCAAAGTACGTCATTATTACATCAGACGTTGTACATTAACAATATTATGCCACAAACATCATACAGCTTTCCAAAATATACCAAATGAAATGAGAACAGTGGTTAACTAAGCCAATTGTGGTCTAATTGAGAATTTCGAATCATCCGTCGCACTCAAGCTTAACAGGATCTGTATAAGTAAGAAAAAGAGAGAAAATACACAGAGATTTCTTATTTCGATAGTCTCCGACGCCCGCGAACAGCCCTCAGCGGTATGGATGGAAATGAAGGGGAAAGTCACGTGTCGCGCCGTAGGTACAGCGAAATTCGATAGAGAACTATTCGTGCGAAATGTCTTATGAAATGAAGGATAAATTGTCGCGAGGGAATTGAATAAAGTTCTAGCAGGAACGGAAACGGGGGCGTAAATTGCATAAAACGTGTTATCCTACTAAGCAATTCTGTTGTAAAACGCAGTGAAATCGATGGAACTATAAAAGCAGGATTCAATCTCGATACTAACGGAAAGTGTGTAAAGAAACAATTCAAGTTGAACGGAGTTCAAAACGAAAGCATTTACCAAACACAAGAAATGATAGATTACCACAACAATGATGAAAAACAACGACAAGCAATCACAACAAGAGAGCAGTACCTAAACAAAACCGACCCACCTGATATTTCTTTTATCTCCTCCTCTTTAATATCCCACTCAATCAACCTAACATTCCTCATTCCTTCACTGCTCATGCAAATAGCACGTCGTCCCAAGATTCGTACGTAATTTGCGAAACAGATTGGTTCGTCCCGTTGTCCCGGCGCGACAAAAGCCAAGCCCGCCCGAGGGCGATACCTCCACTCAATAGCATTGTTTTTCCGATTACAGGCCTGATTAAATGTCTGAAACGTCTCAGGTGCGTCGCTAGAGTGCCCAAGATTGGGTAAGGAAATACGGGACTGCGAATAATATGGATCACGTGTTTATAAAATAGGTACCGGCCGTAACGGAAAGTCGGAAAACGTGACGGAAAATTAGGGTGGGATTTATTTAGGTTTTAATAAATACTTTTAATTAAAAGATTTTCTAAGAAAGACATGGCTTGTTGATACGGCTGAGTTTTATTTGAACTTAGTGAGTCCCTTTTCAATTAACAATGCGTTTCGATAAACAAGCTAATAGATAGTTGTGCTAATTATAGTTACTTTTAATACTGCACCTTTCGAATCCAGCATGGATGACTCCGTTTTTAGGGTTCCGTATCTCAAAAGGAAAAAACGGAACCCTTATACGATTACTTTGTTGTCTGTCTGTCAAAACCCTTTATCTCGGGAACGCGTGGAGGTATCGAGTTGAAATTAAAACCATATACTCAGGTCTGTAGTCCCTTGAAGCTGTGAAAAAATCAAACTTCTAAGTTAACGTAAAAAAAGACACGGCCGTTTATGCCGTAAAAAACGTATATTTCGACACTCTCAAGGGAATCAAAATGTATAGGGTACTTCCCGTTGACCTAGAATCATGTAATTTGGGAAGAAGCAAGGTCATGTAGCACAAGTAAAGGAAAAATTCCGAAAACCGTAAGTTTGTACTTAGTTACATTAAAAAAACCCGTGATCAACCATTTACATACCTACAAATTAGTACGGTACCCTCGGTGCGCGAGTCCGACTCGTCCTTAATCCGTTTTTTATTTATCTTCACCAAAATTACTCAACGCTTCTAATATTTTGAGCCGTCTCACGCAAACCAGGGCACACCTGAGAATTGTCACTCTATACCCCGTGGAATAGGGTCCTGCCGGTCGATTCTGTAAAAATCTCACCGTGAAAACTTTGGTGAAGTGTTTTTGCTAGGAATTGACACTATTGACAGCTCACTCCACGCTCACTTCACCTAAGTTTTCACGGTGACATTTTTACAGAATAGCACCGCTGTTGCTCAGGCTTCTTACATACCTATTGGACGTGCCCCCCGCCCTAATCTCGTGTGAACAATACTGTCGTATGGGACTCTTGTGCTGGATAAGAAAGGATATATTTTTAATAACCATGTTCCCCAAAATTACTCATCGCCTCTAAAATGTAAAGCCGTCCCACACAAACCGGGGCACCTGGGAGCACTGTCAGGTTCGCAATCACCCGTGGAATAGAGTACCGTTCCTCAGGCTTCTTGCATAATGGACGTGCCCCCGCCTTAATCTCGTGTGAACAATAGTGCCGTCTGGCCGCGACGTTTTTGCATACAATGACTATTCGCGGCGGGACGCGGACGGCTCGGGAAAATGCAGCTGTCTCCACCGGCGGAAGGGGCTTTTTCAGACGGAACGTCTCTAATTTGAATCTCAACGTCAATTACGTCAGTATTGGTTTGCGGTTATTTGAGTGGAAAAATAAAGGGAGGTTAGAGGCAGTTGGTAAATGTAGGGTTTGGATTGAAAGTTTCGACTTTAAAAATAACATAATCGTTGTAATCACCTTCAAGGCTTCAACGGTAAGCTAGTCATCCGTTCAGAAAACTACTCAATTCACATTCAAAACCGATCCATTTTCCTAATCTGCGATCCCTCCATAGAACTATTATTACTTAGGATGCCTCTAACAAAAAACGTTAATGGACATTGTGTCTACCAGGCTCTCCTTTCCGTCCAAAACAGACCGTTAAAATTTCCAATTTCGTCAAAAACTATCGAACTACGACAAAACCGCTGCCCGTCAAAGGACAGGTTATCCGACAGAACACTGTACAATACATTTTTTGCGACCACAAAGTTGATTCAGTTTTTATCGGCACGTCAGTGAAATGGACATGTTCGATGGACGAGCCGCGTGGGCCGCAGCGCGGGACAGGCGGTCAGGCCGCGTCTCCCTGCGGTCCGACATGTATTGGAAATTGGAGACAGGATAACCAGTACGACAGATAACGACTTCTGGATTCTGTTGCACTTACAATCTATGCATTCCATGAATTTGTTCATATTTCTAGGCCTATGGTAATATCAGGTAGGCAGGAAATTCAACCGTGTTGCCAATTTACCACTGTCAAAACAGTATAATGGAAATCTTGAAATGTAAATGATATCTATGTAAATCATTCAATAATGTAACAATTCAAAGTACGTCATTATTACATCAGACGTTGTACATTAACAATATTATGCCACAAACATCATACAGCTTTCCAAAATATACCAAATGAAATGAGAACAGTGGTTAACTAAGCCAATTGTGGTCTAATTGAGAATTTCGAATCATCCGTCGCACTCAAGCTTAACAGGATCTGTATAAGTAAGAAAAAGAGAGAAAATACACAGAGATTTCTTATTTCGATAGTCTCCGACGCCCGCGAACAGCCCTCAGCGGTATGGATGATTGGATTGATGAATAAAAGATTCGTCAATTTGTGTAATAGCCCCCGTGGTGTATTATGCAGTAGTCAATTTAATTGTTCCGACTGAGTGGGAAACGGATGTGGTTTCCACGTAAGATATTTTAATTAATAACACTGGTAAGTATTTCCGATAATGCTCTACCTACAAGTACAAGCTATGGAGTACTGGAAAATGGATTACTTTTTAATTAATTTCAAAAATAGGTACCTACACCTAGAATTAAAAAAAAATGTTTTAATCAAATCTTCACTATCCACTTGAGTGTTTTATTTATCACTATTATTTATTCTGTGTTTCTGTTGATATTGTCCCAACTCACAAACCTAACGCATGATACGAATAATAATTATGTAGTCTATATCGTAACTAATTTCTCAGGCCACAAACACAAAATAACAAATTAAAATAATCTAAAATTCTAAACAAATCTCCATAATAAATATTTGCCACTCATATCATAAACAGGGGGTCTACTCCCTAAGCACGAAGTCCGTCGTTTCGGCCTTCGTTACGGGCGTTTCCTACCCCCTATCACCTACTGACGGATGAATCGTTCGGGGTCCGAACGAAGAATGAATGACAACGCGATTTGACAATTGTCCCTACTCCCGATGTGTTTTTGCCCGTCCGAACTGTTGAACTTGACTCCGATTTTAACGGATATTTATGTCAGTTGATACGACATCAAAATAGTTCTCGTGCTGTCGACGGAAGTTAAGTATTAAAACTATGGCTGCTTTTTTAATTATTGAAGAAGCTTTACAGGAAGAGCGGAGGCAACGTAGATATAATTTACGCCAAAATTTTAGGTTGGCGAGTATTCCCGACGACGACGTTGAGTTCATAGGGAGAAACCGACTAAACTATCGACCGATAGGAAGTCTGTAGTAAGCGGGGGCTCTTAGTCTGAGTCATATCAATAAATGCATAAGTACATAAATATAGCCTTTATTTACTAAACACATTACCCTCCTTTGCGTAGCGCAGTCGGGTAAAAAGAGACTATGTTTCGGGATTTTACCATTAGAGTTTAGTACATGCTAAGTTTTGCCAATGACGGTTTGTGATGGTGATTTTTTTGGAATAAAACAAATAGGTAATTAATTTTAACCATTTATTTCATATATTTTGCAATATGCACCATCAATAGTACATCTTAGGTTTTCCTCAGTTGATGTAGAGGCTTGCTCCTGGGAGAGTGGGTTGGCAGGTGGAGCAGCATGGGTGGGTGAGGTGGCTACTGACTCTGGATCTCTTACAGGTGGAAGCTGTACAACAAAAACTGAATATCATTGACGGATACATCACAAAATATATAATTGTGTAGCTGTAATTTATTAGATACTAGCCGTTCCCCGCGGTGTCACCCGCTGCGCGGCTCCTAAGGGTCGTAGCGTGATGTTATATAGCCTATAGTACTCATACAGATAAGTATTTGGAGGATGGCTGATTATCATTGTATTCACTTTACTGACCTTCAAAACCATATAATATTGATGAGTAATGTATTAAACTCACCCTTTGCCACTGCTCGACGGACTTAGTGCAACTTCCCATTGAAATAAGGGAGTTGCACAGGTTTTCCCATAGCCGTTTTGAGCCAACTCTCCCGTCCGTCGGCACCCCTCAATAACCCGCGAGCCAATTCATGGTTCTCACCCATAAAATCGAGAAGGGCCTCAATTTGCCCGTGTGTTGCTGCAGCGGTTGGGACCATTTTAAACAATTAACTAGTAAGCTAAATAAAATATTGGAAAACTTAAAACTTCCCGGCTAACAATTTGACATTTCATTTGAAAATGTCAAAAAGTACTCTGTGGAAAATGTCCTTCAAAAAATTAAAAAGGCAAAGGTATCAACATGATGATGCCGATTTCCGAACAAAAATGGCTAAAATAATTAAAATCTATATTTAAAGACATAATACAAAGGATATTTTTAAAAATGTGGTAATTTTCTAACGACAAAAGTATTCATTTTTGTTTAATAAGATAGAAAACTACATCATAAGTAAACCGGTAATCGACCGGTAAAAAAGGGGAACTCTATCGCCATGCGTCATTCGTTCACGAATATTGTCTATGATTCCGTTTGAAATGATGAATCCGAAATCGTTAGGGAGTAGGGTTTGTTCCGACGTATCGGGCTACTGTCGGACGGACTCGTTACTTCGTTGACGGACTTAGGGAGTAGACCCCCAGAACCCCTGCGCATCAGTTCCGCTGTCTGCCGCACCGAAGGGGTGAGGTGTACTCGAGCAAACAATTGTAATCGACTCTAACAAATGATACAATTTTATTTAGTTATCGTCAGGGGAAAATAATATGACACGGTATTGATGTGCAAACTGTGTGGTTCTTTCCTCAAAATACCATTTCAGATACTACTCTACGTAGTCCTCACATGATCTGACCAAGATTATGTCTGGATTTTAAAAGAGGCTGAGTTTTTTTTTTCAGTGTTTCTTCTCAGAGTAGTCTGATAGGAAAAACCGACCTCGTCTAGTTTTTAAAATATTAAAAGTGTTTGTAGAAACCTATTGACTGCTTTCAAAGAAACTCCACGAGTAACTATATACTTAGGTACGGCCGTACGGCGGCGGAGCAGCTAAGTCAGTCAGTCCTGCTAAAGAACTTGTTGATCGGCTAATTATTTTTGCAAAACATGCGCAGGGCTGTTTATCTGATCCATATTACAAAAATAAGTACAAATGCGAGACTAGATACAATAATTATGTCATCAAAAAAGAATCCTAGAATGAACTCAGTAGCCGGTACGTACAATGACGGTTTTACCGTCTGTTATTTCCGAAAAGTTCATCTTTCATAGAATGCGAGCCGTATTATAAAGTTGACATTCTCACAGTTCCCATTTCCGAGTATCCTGGACGCTGAGTTCCATAGCGTTCGTAAACTATCGTCGTAACTGATTTTGTGCAATAGCCTAACAATGTTTCAAAGCGTTTTAGCAACAAATGTGCTCGCTAACATGTCCCTTGAAGTTTCTAACTTTTATAGACAATTTACATGTTTTCTAACTTACAGTCATGTGACCAAATTGAAAACTAAGCAAAAAGTATGCTGTATTCTGATTAAGATCCTCTATCTACGTCCTTACAATACAAATGAACATTCCTGAAAAAAGCCAATGCCACAGCAAAATTTTCATTCTAATAATTCTGATCGTAATTAACAAAGTAGCAAAAAAGCAACAGAAAAGTCATCATTGCAAAATGCACTGGCCAGCACCGGGCTACTAATAAATCCATCAATCATCCCCATAGGAACACACAACAAGCCCGAACCCTTCATTCAGCACGACTTGCACGACAATTGGGCACCTGCACCCTTTTATTTTCATTCCGCGATCCGTAAAACAAACAAGTTCAAGTCCATAAAATACCGTGTAATGTGATAGTAGGTACTTTTAATGATATACATGGTAGACGTAGTCAGATCGCTCAGGAGGCCACCCGCCGCGCGGGCCGACACGACAGCTCTGCGGATGACATTAATGACATTCACCGAGGGACGCTCATTGTCAAACACATCTATATAGTCTATTGATATTACTGGCTTTATAATAATATGTATTTGTACCGTCATCTGAGGGGTAATTCTCATAATTTTAAGAACATTCACAGTCTGATCTCAGTCTCAATCTGTAAAAAAACCTCTAATTTCTCTACATTTTGACAAGTTTTTGACATTTTTGTTCGTCGCTCAGATGAGACTGCGACTAGATTTTGAACGTTTTAAATTACGAGAATTTGCCTTCTGGTGTTTGTGTAAGTTTATTTTAAAATGACGGCTGCGTTGAAATTAACAGAGCGGAAGAGTAGACTGCAAAATTGACTCGTCTCATCGTAACGCTTTGGTAGTTTTAGCACACACTCAAACAACTGATACAATGTTTAAGACAAGCTATATCATCTAAGAAAATCTATCAAAGGCCCAAAGGAGAAGAAATAAACGCAAAATAATCAGTGAAGGTAATTTTATCGTTACCTCATTTCCGGACATTTCCCATTTTCTCAAGGAGCTGCACAAAATATTTTACAACAATAGTGCTTTAGTCCGGAGACGACGTGCCAGATTACACTATTGTTACCTCGCTGCGAATGGACGCAACTCTTTTATACAGGAAAATTGCTATTATGTAATCCTATTAAATTGATATGAAGGACTTCCTTGAGACTGGACAGGGAATTAGATGAGATTTCATTGAGATGTAGAAGTATAGTTGTAACACTAGTTCTACTGCATGGAAATCATATTGACAAATCATTTGGATAAGACAGAGATTAAAACAGAAGACGAACTTGCAGGGAATCGAGGGGGGGGGGGGGGTTCAGGGGATCAGACCGGAATAAATCATTAAATAAGCCGGATGAGAAACTGCACTGCGCAGTTTTGAATTACGAATAAATCTTCTAATCCTATGTATTATAAATCTTGTAATTGACTCGGATATCTATGTAATTGACATTATTTTATGAAAACGCATGTTTATGATCCAAGATATTATGGTCCAAGCCGTTTGGCACTATATAATATGTATTAGTCATACATGGATAATTTTATAATCTCTTAAAATAGCAATCGTAGTACTAGCAATGTACCCGCATTTTCTTTGGCACTATCTAAGTTTTTATCATAATCGAATTAAAAGTTAACTGTTTGTTAATACTTTTCGCTCCCCCATTGGTAGCTTAACGGTATCGCCCTAAACAAGGGGTACCGTAGTAATCTTTATTTATTGTTCGTTTGTTCGTTGTCATTGGCACCGATTTCAAAAGGTCGGTACTTAAACCGCCTAAAGAGCCTAAATAGAAAAAATTAGGAAACAATCTGGTTGTTTTTGGAGACTCAAATTGACGAATCAAAATCGTAATTTAGTCGCAAGACACTCAGCTGCATTCTGTTCTTCGATACAAACTTAGTTCATATATTTTTTATTAGACTTCAGTCTTCCAATACTCCACTCTCTTTTTCCTCTGCATCTAGTGTAAACTTATTAGTCTCTCGGATTTCTAACAAAATCATTCCTCCTATCCAATTTAGAAGAAGCGTATTTCCACTTTTGCTGTATATTTGTTTTATAGTGGTTTTCCTAATAACGTAGACGTCAGAATGAGAGGTGCATCTCAGCTTTCCGTATTGGTTCAATGTGATTATGTGTCCTGATTGTGTTTCCTCTCTACCGTAGATCCACGTGGATAGTTTTTGCCGTCTTGAATTAGATTTGGCGAATTGAATTCCTCATGTGATCTTTTTACGACAACATGTGCTACCGATACGGCAATGATAGAAGAATGGAAAAAGATTTTGTAAAATACCATGAAAAACGTAAAAAAAAAGATTTTGATTCCTGAAGACCTTTCAATATGTAATCAAGTACACAGAGAGACAGTTTGTAGTCCCCAGACCTTTTACGTCTCTACAATTTCCTGACCAACACGGAAATACATACCTCCAGTAAAAAAGTCATTACAAATGCATTCCATTGAATAAATCCCGGATAAAACCGAGCGCGACAGACGGACTGGCCGCAACACATTACAGCCCCATTCAATAACAATAAAAGTCGCGTCGCTCAGAGAAATCTATTACCGCCTCACTCGATACGTTTTTTATCTAAAGCATTTATTTATAGCGTAATTAATGCGTCGCCGGCGCCAGTGCTAAACACAATGCTATTTGTGGAGACAATACATGGACGCCACATGGACAGGGATACAAGATAATACAGGAAAACGGTTATTTATGATACGGTAAAACAAAAGATATCAAAATTATTAAAATTCTTGGTGAAAATTCAACCTGCCAGACGTTTTTTGATTATTTTCGCACCTGCACACCGCGTCATCCTTTCGAGTATTCATTCAACACATTTCAGATGCTTTAATTTTTCCTTTGATAAAACCCTTAAACTGTTTAATAATGGAAAGCAGTTAAACAGCTACATTTTGTAACATTTTGAAGTTTTGTAACCTACTGTTCGAAATTGGCAGCCCTGTAACAACCGCATGTCAGTTTTTAGACAAGAGACAAAAAATTCAGTCTGGACGTAAATATATCGCTAGTTACCCACATGACTCTTGTTGCTAATGACGTGTGCTAAACAAGTCAAGCACTTAACTTACAGACAAATTGGTATTTAAAACTGATTAATTTATATTAGCCGTCATCGGAGATTCTGAGAGATGTCTTGCAACGTTTTACGGGTTGGTAACAAAAAGTTTAAATTAGAAAATGCTGAAACAGAAATGTAGAGCTTTTCCTTTTATGGTAACTTTTTCTGTAACAGTGTTTTAGGGATTTCAGGATAATCTAACAGTTTCTGCAGTATTTAGCCTTTTTGGTGTTGTGTTGACAGGTGCCAATTTAATTCAAACTAGAGTATGGTCGCCGGCACGTAACTTGGCAAGGTTTTGGCGTAGTGGGAGTAAGTTAGCGCATGTACACTTAGGGCTGATTTTTCAATAATCTGATAACTTATTCGAGGAATAATTTTGAAATTTTGACAGTTATTTCATACAAAAACTGAAAAACGTCAATTTTACTCCTCGAAAAAAAGATATCTGGCGATGGAAAAATCAGCCCTTAGTGTAACAAGAAAATGGTCACTTTTATTGTTTGTCTTTAAACTATGGTTAACGCCATAGAATATTTTTAAACACGTCTTTTTACAAGTTAAAGAAAGGAAAAACGCATCTGACGACTCTTGCCAAGTTACGTGCATGACTGTGCGGGACTGTAACTCCCGTTTGGGAATCAGATTGTGAGGAAGAAATCTGACTACGAGGCGGATTGCAGGCCTATGGCTTTACTACAGTTACCACAGCCTTCTCTTGAAGGCAGAAACGATTTTCGCTCAAATTTCTTTGCGAACACGCAGTTCTAAGAATGCATTTTCAGTGGGGACTCCCCAACAACATTTAAAAAACGAATCAAACAAATCAAGGAGCATCAAATCATCAGGGAACATCAAAGGTTGAAATAAAAAATGATTAATGTCCTATCATCAAGTCTCACTGAAGTCGTTCAAGAGAAAATGAAAGAAATGAGGACAAAATTAAATGAGGAGCAATTCATAAAACGGTTGAAATAAGTCGTAGTCCCAGCTGCCGAGCGATCGGTTAGAACTGTAGATGAAAAAAAAAAGTAATTCTGTTACCGACGCGTCGATTTCAATTGTCTCCGGATCGGATAAAAAAATTACACAATTCGTTGGTACATTTATTTGCTGATTATCGGGTTTATTAGATGAAGTGTGCCGAAATTTCAATACATTGCCGAACCGCAGGCAGAAGGTTCATTTCCCATTTATTTCTTACTTTGAGACTTATATGGTAAGAACGAATGATAGTTATACTTTAGCCTCGTCCTCGAGATTAGCATTGTTATTAGCAATGTCGCCCTCTTTTAGGAGAGTATACTACTACTACAAGTGTACAATGCTAATCTCTTCGTAATAAAAACATGATTGCTCAAAAGATTAGAGATTTTACATTGGCCCCAAACTAGGCAAGCCTGTATCATTTGGGCACCATTAAGGAGGGTTCACCATTTGAACATTTATTTTAAAAACATGTTCGGTATTAAAAGTAAAATATATATCTGCGTAAAATAAAAAAAATATATCTGGGAATCAAAATTAAAGAAAACATAACAATCAAATCGAGAATTAAAAGAAAATAATAATAAAACTAGAAAAAGAAAAAAATAATTATGATACTTAGAACTTCACTTACAGGTAAGTTCGTTTAATCACCAAGGCTTTTGAAGCCTTAATAGAATCACGAAAGCTAGGTTTTCAAACTATTTCGACGATTTAAAATATGGTCTGTCTGAATTAATTTTAGAGAGATTCAGTACAATTCTTAGATGGAAATGCCAGCTAATGTTCCTTTGTGGATTCTGGATCCAAATATTTTTTTATGTTCATGCAAACTCATTGCAAAAGCTTGAAGGCTGAACATTTGTCCCATGTAATGTGCCTCCCTAAGCCGTCCCCAGGGAGGTGCACAGCATTCATCAGGAATGTTAGTAACAAGTGGCTACACTATTCATAATAAATGTTATTTACATCTCTAAGGAAACTCATGGACGTTTCTTAAGTATTGAAAAGCACAATCGCCAACAGAGCGTCGCTGAACTAGGCTGCAATGCAGCGCTTAAAGCGGCTGCAATATTTTCCAGCGCTTAATCGGCATCCAGGTGGTGAACGTCTGTTGGTGCACTCCACGGACTAGCGTACCGTTGCACAACAGCACTCCGCTTTCACGTCTCCCTTCCGCGGGCATTATGCCGCTAATGTCACTTAATTTGCCGTCTAGGCCTCCTCACGTGAATGCAGCCTACGAGAGCCGGTTTAATATAAAAATTCGCTTTTTTACTGCCTCGAAGCGAGATTTAACATTAAACTGTTGCCTCTTTTGAGAGTAAACGCGTAGAAGTAATGGGATTACGAGATCGGTAGTTTTGGAGTCGAAAGGTAATTAAATTATTGTATGTAAAAATATTGGGTTCACGAGTGCTTGGTGGCTCGCTAGTTCCAATGGTTGATGGGTTTTCAGATCGAGAGGTGCTTCAGTTCAATCGAAGTCTAACTTAATTGCGTATTCATGTATTTTTTTTAATAATTTATGAAAGTGCCCCCCTGATCTTAATTGAAGTGTAAATTTTTCTGCTTTTTGCTTATACTAAAAGGAAACTTTACTTTTCTGTGCAAAGTGCTTGTCGCGGGAGAAAAGCGGACGAATAAAAATAAGGAAAAATAATAACTCATTGTAAAAATGACGTCCTCCTAACCATTATAACCGAAAGAGCTGAATCAGCAACACGCGCTTACGCTGCACACATGGGCGAACAGCTTTATTCTTTTCCTCGTAAAGTTGAAAATTGAATGTAACGTATTACCTGATTGTGCTTTCATCACAAAAGCGATATAACTCGTTATTATGTCGTTAACGAAATAAATCCGTAGTGTACCAGATTGCCGACGCGACGGATTACTTTTAGGACGTATGAAATAAATTGGAAGCCGTAGGTTACGATATAAGTAACCGCCATTGTCTGCAATTTATTGGAAACTAGTTGCGCCCCGCGGTTTCACCCGCGTAAGTGTCGATCCCGTGGGAATATCGGGACAAAAAGTAGTCTATATCACACAAACACACACACTCCCATACTTTCGCCTTTATAATATTAGTGTGATTGACGTTGTAGCCAAATCAAATTCTTTTTGTAATAGTTTTACTGGTAGAGCAGTGGTGGCCCAGGAGTATAGGCTCCGACTTACGAGTTTTAGGTCGTGAGTTCGAAGCCAGACATGCAATTTACTTTGCGAATTTCGTTTCATCACCACTGCTCTCAAAACGGTGAAGGAAGGAAGATATCTTGAGGAAACCGGCATATCTTAGAACCAAAAATTCGAAGACATGTGACATCCACCAACCCGCGTTGGGCTCGCGCGGTGGAGTACAGAGTACAGCCCACTCCCTCTCGAAGAGAGGAAGCCTGTGTCCCAGTAGTGGGAACGTTATAAGTAGACTGAATACATTTCCTGGTCCTAAAATCTGCTAGCTAATCTAATATCTCAAACTGGTTATAAAATCAGTGACTAAAACAGTTACACTTATGAGGATTACTTAAGACACCGCTCGTATAAATTGATCACGACTTAGATAATGTAATCATTTCAATTGTATAAAATATGCAAAACCAAGATGTTAATGAATTAATGATTTAAATAGTCATAAAATTGATTTATTCTGGCTTCTATTTTACTTGCGCGTAGATTAATTTCAGCGGGACCCAAAATAAATCACGCTAGGTACTTGAACCACGGCAATTTGTTCATATCACCATAAATCACAATTCAATTGGCTTTCAATTTCGCAATAAGACTGCGTAACATAAATAATCATGATTGGCTTAAATTAAATTGAGGGGCTCGTGGCTAAATAATAACAGCCGCACGGGTTGATTGAACTTTAAGCTATGCTTGCCGAGGTCGGTCCGTGGATGGGTGGCCATCCATTACATATCGAAACTTCTCCGTGCCTCGACAAAGCACGTTAAGCCGTTGGTTCCGGCTGTCATTTGTAGATCTTTGACAGTCGTAACGAGTAGTCAGAAGCCGAAGAAGAAGAGTTGTGGAGGTCAGATAGGCAGTCGCTCCATGTAAAATACTGCTATTCAGCTGCATCCGGTTACACTGGAAGCCGTCCCGAACATAGTTTGGGAAAAGGCCAGACAAAAAGATGATGGCTTAAATTAAATCTTACCTTTAAATCTTAGCTGAATGGTGCCGTATATGAGGAGAATATCATCCTGTAACAAAATAAATAAATGTAAGTATAAAGTGTCTTTGAGAGTGCATGTCGCAAACTTTTCAAATAAGTAACATAACTAAATTAATATTGAAGAGAGACTGCATGAAATTAGAAAACTATGTTGTATGTTTATTACTCCGCTGCTCAAAGGCGCCGAGAAGGTCCCTATTATTTTGCCCGAGCATACTAATATCAAGTGCTCCGGTTACTAAGATACTTACTAAAAGAGGAAATATTTTTTCTAAAAGAAACGTCAGTTTGTCATCTCAAAACTATAAAGAAAAGATAATTAACTGCGGATATAATTATGAGAATTTTAGTGCCTGGAAAGCTTGTAGGAGCCAGCAGATTAAAAACATTTCCATGGTCCAAAATTAAAACCCTCTGAGATTAAAAACATCTGTACTTGTTGTTTAACATCGTATCCTCGTCATAACAAATCAATAATTTAGTGAGGGATTGAAACCCATTCGATAGAAGCCGTAGAACCTGCCAACGAAAAACCGTTTAAAAGACACAATTCGTGTACTGATGAACTGAAGCCAACGAAACTTATCAAAATTAAAAGGAAGAAAGATTTTTCTGATATACAACTTATACAAGATACCAATATTATATTGATGACTAGCTTCCGCCCGCGGCGTCGCCCGCGAGGTATGTCGATATCCTATGTCCTTCCCCGGGATGCAATCTATCTCTCTGCCAAATTTTATCTAAATCCGTTCAGTGGTTTAGGCGTGAAAAGGTAACATACAGACAGACACTGAGTTACTTTCGAATTTATAATATTAATATATTGGTACTCTCACTCACTAAGTCTTTCCATAAGCTTCCAAAAGACACGTCCATTATAATATTTTATTATATACTAAACACATTATATCGGATTCAAACAGACACTAACCCAATCCAAACGAATTTTCGGGGTATTCCTCAAAGAGCAACCATTAAAGACAACGATTGATTCTTCAATCAAATATGTTGTCCTACAGCTAGCCCTAAGCAAGAAGAATTCAGTCGTTCCGTTCGATCAATGGTCGAACAAGAATTCAACAGTAAATTCCATAGGTGTGTAATGCGGACGGCTAAAGCTGTGTAACTCTCACTTCCCATAGTTGTTATGGCCATAAAACAGTGTAATGTGGATACTTCGGCCGCCAGCATTTTACGAGCGTCCACAACCCATTGAATTTTTCTGCTGTGTCCAAAAAGTATGGACTTCAGATAAAAATGTAAATGACCGTTTCCAGATCTGGAAAAATGGCGACAGCTTACGAAGGTTTAGAAATTCAAAATAAACATTTAATGTAGAAAATAAAGCTATTTATTCTTGACCTGAACATTAATTACAGAAATCGTACGGTTATCATAAAGTTGTTTTTCCAAAAGATCGTAACGACTCCTCTTCAGAAAAAATAAACTAAATTAAATACAACTTTTTCAACAGTTAAGCTACAAGCATCAGAAAATAAACAGACGTTATAATCCACAGTACGTATAATAAGTAACAATCAGCTAATGGTAGGAGGCAATCCAGCATTATTTGCAGAGCCATCGAGTCGCACCGACGACAGCCAACAATCCTGGCCGCGCATTCCGCTAGGCACACCATTCCTTTCATAGTTATTGTCAAGAACCAAGACACTCAGATGTAGACGGATAAGTGAGATACAAATACTGGTGTACTGTAGATTTATGACAGTATGATGTTGCTAATCTATTAATAATCCAATAAAAAGTTAAGTTGCGACCTTGTGGGTGTTTGGATAACAATCAAGTACTATGAAACAAAATATTGTTAGAGATTTTGGAGCTGGACATGAGGTAAACATGTTTGGGAGCATTCAGGCAAACAAATTTTAATCCGATTACCATGGTAGTGCCGTTAAGCTTTCGTATAAGGAATCCACAATATTTGTAAAGAATCATGGGCTGCAGTACAAATAAAGACTTGTTATTGTTCTAACCAAACGATTATACATCTTCCGCAATTCTAAAAGGAGTTTTAGGAAACCTTAAATCACTTAATCTTGCTAAATTAGGTGCAAAAGCAACGGCTGTTGATTGACTTGTGGGATTTCAAAGGATAACAAATCCCCTAGGGATTAATTACTCGCTGTCTTTGCTTAACATATACGAAGTTTAAGTAATATCTTCTCAGTCGGCTTCACTGGAAGGACTTTTAACAGCAAACCCGCAATAATTTAAAAATACAAAATTACATCAAATATTTGCAACCTGTCGTTTATCAGGCATCAAAAGTAAAGGCGGGAAGCGGCGCTGGCGCCGGCGGGCCGAGGCTCCAAGCCGTCCGCGTGGGCTGTGCGCACGCAGCCAAAGCAAAAAGCCGCCCGGACACTGCGCTGCGGCATTCCTTATCCAAACCGGTCTTCGTTCAATGGAAGCCGATTGTAGCAACTCAAACAAACTAAACCAAACCTTAACATTGCTATCACTAAAGTTCAAGTTTTGTTGAGATGAGATAAAGGTACCTATAGCAGATGCGAGAAAATTATAATCATATTACAGGAGTAATAGAGGACAAAAAGTTGAATGATGGCACAAACGCAGAATATCAAATGGAGGTTATAAGCCTGACGTATTAAATCACAGACCAGTTGATGGATGAATTGTAAATGAAAGGGAGAGCGATGATAAATGCAGAATCGTTGAAAACGTGATATCAGGTCTTAAGGAGATGCTGTTTTGTCATTGATTAAAGTTTTGGGATTTGAGAAATATTACCTGGATGACATTTTAACGTCTCGGAAGCTCGGAAAAAGATCTATTAAAAATGAAATTCAGTATTTTGTGATCCCATACTAGTTGAGCCTCAAGCTTATTATAATGGAACAAGCGGCGCCCCGCGGTTTCACCCGCATGGGTTTCCATCCCATGGGAATATCGGGATAAAAAGAGAAGAAGATATCCTATGTGTTAATCCGAATAATAAACTATCTGTGTGCCAAATTTCATCCAAATCCGTTCAGTTTTGCGTGAAAGAGTAACAAACATCCATCCATCCTCACAATCCTTCGCGTTAGGATATTATAGGAAAGTAGGACGTAGGGTATACTTGTCTGGTATAGAGTTAGAAGTAAAAAAAACTAAATAAAGAGCCTCAGTTCTTTTTAAATTAATCTGGACTCATATCAGAAGAAGTCGGTTAAGACTTAAGAGTAAACCTGTGATGCCACATATTTCTCTCCGTAATTTAAGATGAACTACAAACAATGGATCCATAAAGAACAAACAAAAACCATGGCAATGGTTTATCATGAATGCTCATACAGGAATCCTAAAACAACGAGGCAGATTAAATAACGAAGACTAAACAATACACTATAGTTCAATTAAAGGGGAAACAAAGCAAACATTCAGATGAGTGACGTCATTCAGGAGCAGCGTTTTAGGTAGGCGGGTGGCGGCGCACGACCCAGGGACCTTACATCTTTGAAGCTTTAGATTCCACACTTTATGATGTAGGCGATAAAGTTGGAAATCCGAAAATGGAATACTGGAATCTATTGGTATTGGCGTCGGTAAGGTCCCAGTTCGTAGAAGCGTGGCCGTCGTCGTCATAAACTCTTGCGCACAATGCCAACACCCCTGCGCCCCGCGATATCTTGTGTTGGATTTCAAAATTCCAAACTGTTTTTTTTAGAACTCTGCTTGTTAATAAACGCTTTGCCGACGAGTTATCGAGTTTGTTAGACAGTGTTAATGTTAAGGAGTTTTTATCACCGTTTTAAGAGTGACGGGCTTCACTGGTTTTAAGACTTTTCACCCATTTAGACATCGATAAATGTAATAAAAATATTTAGTACTTGAAATTCTTTAGCATTTAGACACGCACTTTTAAAAAAAAGTTGGTATTCATGTTCTAGGAACGACCCTAACTGTGAATCTGTTAAATTATTACACGTTAGATTGAATTTCGAGTAATTGCAGGAGACTTTTGAAAGAGATAGAACTAGATATTCGGACAGTGTTGACATTCCCATAGTGAAGGAAGGAGGTACAGTCAACAAAGGAGATAAGTATACAGGAACGTCGGATATAGTTGAAGTTTACTAAGAAACCAATAACAGCTCATTTACTAAATTAAATTTCAGTACAGAACATCCATCGGTTTCTTAGTAAACTTCAACTATATCCGACGCTCCTGTATACTTATCTCCTTTGTTGACTGTACATTACATTCAAAGTAACCATTAGTTTTTAGGGTTCCGTACCCAAAGGGTAAAAACGGGACCCTAGATATTACTAAGACTCCACTGTCCGTCTGTCTGTCTGTCTGTCACCAGGCTGTATCTCATGAACCATGATAGCTAGACAGTTGAAATTTTCACAGATGATGTATTTCTGTTGCCGCTATAACAACAACTAATAAAAATAAAATAAAGTGAAATTTAAAGGGGTATAAAAGAAACGTTTTTTCGGCGTTTTATGCCTTGTGGTACGGAACCCTTCGTGTGCGAGTCCGACTCCCACTTGGCCGGGTTTTCTATTGTTTACGAATATAATGAAACGCACGCAACTGAAAAATATATTTTGTTATTAAAACAAACATACAGAACACAAAGTAACGTTTGCTTTCCCATTATTAACAAAATGTCCACAGTGAAACGTTATGAAACGGTGAAAAAGGCAATTTCCAAGAAATAAGAATACAATTGCCAGCTTTGTGTTGAGAAATTCGAGTTTGGTATAACTTTGAAACTTGTTTTTATGGCTTCAGAACTTTGAGAAGCCTACCCGGTGCTCTTGCGTCTGATATTTAAAATTTTTACGAATGTTTCATAAGTATTACATGCGATAGGACCATTTGTAAAATTAATTACAGTATAAAATAATTAGAATTCTGAGATGATATTACCTACAGCCCGCTCAGTTCCGAAGTCCATCAAAGAAACTTAGTGTCGTTTAATTAAAGGGATTGACAACATGGGTGGTGTGTACCAGTACGTATGTACAAATATACCCATGCGATTAAAGTTTCCAAACAGTTGAGCCGCGTAAGTGTGTTCCAGCCTTGCGGGAGTTACAACTTGATAGGACATTCCGTATTAATTAACTAAATAAGTCTGGTAAAGCGGAGTGAGTTTGAAACAGTCGACGGCGTTGGCGACTTGCGAGTTGTCAGTCGCGTGTCAATAAGACAGCCAGAGACACGGCGAATTTAAGTATGGGGCCGGGGGCGCCGGGCGCGGGCGGCGCCACCCCAGTGTGTGGTTTCCTTTTGATGTCATCTTCGCGCAAACTTTGCTACGGATCGGCTTTGAGATAGAGAGACGGAGAGTGACTAATTTGGCCCAGCATTTGATCTCGAGAACTCCAATGTGTGCGTCCCGCTCGCACTCACCGCCCGCCGCCGCCGCCGCCGGGAAGCTCTTGCAAAATTTCGCTTTGATCGCAAAGTAAAATTATATGGGAATTGAGCATTAAATGGATACACATGTGAAACGAGGACGCGAGCCACGCGAGCCGCGCGCGCCGATCAAGCGGCCCGGACGGCTCCTCGTGACAGCAGCCAGCGCGGATGACGACCACGGACGCTGGGCCGGACCGCGACTCTGCCCAAGTAAAACACCCGCCGTTTGACGATTACGGCGACTTACATAAATAATGAGCGAGGAGTCACTTTCAAAGTTATACATTTTTGAGAGCGGCGCTTGTATTTAACTCCGCCTAATTTGCCGCGAGTACGCAGTACCTTTGAGAGCTCCGTTTTTACTAGTTTACGAAACAGATATTTGCGCCCGCCTTTCCTTTGATACGGCACTTTGTAGAGCATTTTACACGAGTTTCTTTTGAGGCCATTCAGACGGTGAGTAACGAAAGGCTGTCTTTGATAAACACGTGCGAGGACTCTTCAGTACTTATTAGGGGTGCTCTCTTTGAAAGTGCTTCTTGTGAAATCTATTTGAAACGTTCACAATATCAAAGCGGGCCCGATGAAAGCTGCGCTAATTAAACTGTCACTAATAAAATTATGCGAAAAATTGAATCTACGAGTGTTTTGTTCGAGCTAAAAGGCTCGTGTAATTTTAATATTTCATTAGTTTTATGAACACGTTTTTACTGAAGCTCGTGTTAGCTGAACTGAAATTAGTATCGACGGCATGGTGCTTGGTTTGAGCGGGGCTTTGTGTTTTAGCGTAAACTTGTTAGAGGAGGAGACATAATCTCATATCAATTCAGCGAAGCCTGGAGATAGTCTTGTGAGGGGGAGAGCTATTAGTAGGTTATTAATGTTGGGTCACACACTCCTGTAAGTCAAAGACAAGTCCGCAAAGTGGCGCCTTTGTGCGCGGCGTCGGCGTCGGCAAGCGGTGTGCGCCGGGAAAGGCTCCGTGTTTCAAGTCGCTTCGTGCGACAACTCTTTGTGTAGCGACGCCTTTACAATGCACCGCTCCAACATAGCGCGCACAGTTTACAGACATCGTCATTAGAAGAAAACTTAAGAAAGCGTAAGAGCGGAATTTAAGATGATAGGTACCTAATATTTGTGTAATTTTTCTATACAGCAAAGTATAACGCATAATCAGCCTATAATGTTCCCACTGCTGGGACACAGGCCTCTCTGTGAGAGGGAGTATAATAATATCTGTTTAATAGGCAATATCAGATGCCCGTAGGTAAATTTAAAACCCAACACAAAAATAATAAGCGTATGACACTGAATTTCCTTACATCAATGACCCGATTTACATCAAAGACGTTCCATAGACTTTGATGTTTAAATCGAGAAATGTCTTTAACTAGTGCCCTTGTCATGTTAATAGTATGGGTGGTGCCGTAGTCGCAGGCAACTTTGTGCGGCCTCTTAACGACAGATCTTAGCACAAAGGAGCGGGTGCAACCCCGAGCGTCACAACAACTGATGAAAAACTAACAGAAACCTAAACTACATCACTAATCAACTTGTTTTACCATCAATTAACCTCAATTACTAATTCCTTTTAATATTAAAACAGTACCTACTCAATCCTCATCACTAATGAGGTTTTATGCTAAAAACCCTTTGACACTAAACAGAGTTAAGGAGTGGTAGAGACAACTTTAAATACATTATGGGTACGTTTCAAATTGCCTTTAAGCCATTACACAATTATTAAGTTGGCAAACACAGAGGTCGACAGCTATATTTATTAGACTAGTATGTAAGCGCAAGATATTAAAGGTTCTATAAATATCAAAGGAATAGTACAAAGGAAAAAATATAATCAAATCTCGAAATATAAGCGCTTCTAAGAAACACTCGAAATCAAAGAGACACCTAATTTATAAATTGCAATTACACCGGCAGTCGCTGGAGTTCGGTGGGCACAGAAAAAAAATTAGAGAGAACAGATTACGAACACTAAATTTAATTACAAAGCGAACTCGAATATTACAAATTGGAGAGGATAAACGCGACAAAGTAAAAGAGAAAACACACCCAAAAGGAAACTCGTAGCATTGATATAAACGAAATTTAAATTAAGTACAAAGGGAAAGAAGATGAAAAAAATCCTTTCATTGAAAGCTCTCACCCCCGGAGTCAGAGGGCCGGGCGGCTACATCAAAGACACCTACCTCCCGTCTCTAGCCTTATCTGTGCGACTGCGAAACCGAGTTTGGAAATTAGCACACAGCGATCCTTTCTGAGTCTCGTCTGCGGCTCAAAGACGCCGCGTGCGCACCCTTTCAGCGGCTTTTAGCATTACGCTTTCATAGAGGGTATTTTTGTATAATTTGTCTTTGGACCTAATGTAGCTAATGACATATTTTATTCAAGTTGAAGCGTTGAATTGCCTTTTATTTGCAGTCTCGCAGGAGAACGTCGCCGAATCTTAATCACAATGAACTTCACAACACTCCCAGTATTCTTAGATACAGGCTATAAAATAAAATTTTGTATGATCTGCATAAAACGGTGAAGGAAAACATCGTGAGGAAATCAGCATGTCCTAAGACAAAAAATTCGAAGAAATGTAACATTTACCACCGTACCCCGCACTGAGGCCGCGTGGTGGATTACGGCCTATCCCCTCTCACAGAGAGGAGGCCTGTGTCCCAGCAGTGGGAACGTTATAGGCTGATTATGCATAAGATCTCCGACGTCTTGTAATTTATAGTAAGGCTTGTTTTACCTTTATATTTTCGACTGATGGTTTATGTTTAGGCTTTGAGGGGACCGTGGCTAAATAATAACAGCCGCACAGGTCGATCGATCAGGTTAAGCTACGCTTGCCGCGGTTGGTCTGTGGATGGGCGACCATCATTACATGCCGAGACCCCTCCATGCCTCGGAAAGCACGTTAAGCCGTTGGTCCCGGCTGTCATTCGTGGATCTTTGACAGTCGTTACGGGTAGTCAGATGCCCGAAAGTCTGATAACCAGTCTTACCAAGGGGTATCGTATTACCCAGTAACTGGGTTGTGGAGGTCAGATAGGCAGTCGATCCATGTAAAAACTGGTATTCAGCTGCATCCGGTTAAGACTGGAAGCCGACGCGACGCGACCCCAACATAGTTGAGAAAAGGCAGGTAGGTGATGATTTTACTTAGGCTTTGCGGTATCGCCATTTTTAAAATAATAAAGCCCTGATTGAGTGTATGTTTTATTTCTTAGGGCTGATATCCTTCGCCTGAGGGATAAAGAAATCTCTACTAAATTTATTGTTTAGCAAATTGTATACTAACTTAAATTGTCCGTGTATTCTCAGATCAATGACAGTTGTATAAACTGGCTACAAAACGGCAAATTGACATAAAGTGTCAATTTGCTTATGAAATAATTTTCCTAACTTTTATTTCGTAGCTTCAAAATTGTCAAACTTGTTGAAGTATTCGAATGATTGGTCTGGTTTCTACCCGCTAATGGTCTTTGTTTCCAATTCTGGATATGTTTCAGGATAACTCCTAAGGGTAGGTAATCTCTAGGTCTTTTTATGGGTAGATAAGAGAAAAAATTTTGTTGCTTCTTTTCTTTATAAACTTTTGTTGAAGTTCTTCAAATAGTATAATAGGATTATTAAAAAACTGGCGAAGTGCGAGTCGGACTCGCACACGAAGGGTACCACAAGGCAAAAACGCCGAAAAAAACACGTTTGTTGTATGGGAAAATTAAATATTTATTTTATTCTGTTTTTAGTATTTGTTGTTATAGCGGCCACAGATATACATCATCTGTAAAAATTCAACTGTCTAGCTATCACGGTTCGTGAGATACAGCCTGGTGACGGACAGACAGACAGCCGGACAGTAGAATCTTAGTAGTAGGGTGCCGTTTTTACCCTTTGGGTACGGAACCCCAAAAAACGACTTTCGAAATGAAGTAACAGTTATGTAGATTGCTGGTGATTGACTACCTGCACAATATAAATGATTATCCAAAACATCTTTCTATTCCTGTAAAAGACAAAAGATTGAGACTTGTGTCCTCGCACCCAAGACGCGTTGATGTCTTTTCTTTAAGACCGTGCCCTAGCCGCGTAAATATTACTTCCAATGATAAGTTTTAACTTACTTAAACCTCTACATGTATATTGTAAGAACATGTGTGGTAGCACTTCGTTGAAGAACTCTTAAGTGATGTAATTTTTCTGTTTGTTTTTTATAACTACTTAACAATAAACAAGCTACAAAGAACATGCAATGTTTTAAAAACAACTCTGCATATACGAAACATTTAAGCAATAAAATTATAACAACTACTTTAATACAAACAATACCTACTATTAAATGAACAAAGCATCAAAAGTGCCACTAAAACGAGAGCAACTACAATAAATCAGTAACAAAACAATATTGTCGGAACATGGAATACAGCCGAACGTACGAAACAATAGACGCATTCAACTAAATATTTTAATAACGACTAAGTTCTGACAAAAAACTTGCCCACCACCAACTGAAGAGGGATGCCGACACAGCACACTCGATATGTGACCCTTTGTTAGTTCAATCGTTATTTATTAGTTCAGAAAAGTTCAAATTACTACCTGTACTAGGTTTAAAATCCAATTAATTTATCGTATAATCCAATTATGTTAAGCGATAAACACTGACACTGAAAACACGCTAATTTACTTATAGTAAACACTGATTTTAATAGATTTAAGTTTTATGACACTAAATGTAAAGTTGATAAAATTTCTAAGTACGCGATCGTAGCGCGGAAAATTGGCGGAAAACGACAAAACGCTGTGACACCTACGGCTGCCGAGGAGCAACTGTCAGAATTTAGCACACAACAGTGCGCGCGCCGCACGTGGCCTTAAAAGTGGGCGGGGCCAGGCCAATCCAAGCCTTGTGATTGGACCAGCGGGCCCTTTGATCAGCCGCCGGCAACTAACTACATCGCTCTGCGCCTTAATCTCGGTAGTAACGTCCTTTTAAAACAGGTAATTTTATTACAAAAATGTGGATACTTTTTATGGTCAGTCGAGCAAGCGCTGTGGGCCGGCAAAGGACCCCTCGGCCCCGGCCGGATGATATTTTCCATGCTACGGCCGGCGCTGAATGCAATCCCAATAATACATTACCGGGTCCGTTACAGTCAAAGGATGAAAACTCTATGACTTTTTTCAGCGAACTACAACGTTTTGTAAATTGTACGCATCTTTTTGAAACCAGCGACTAAAACATGCGAACTTATGCGAAATTAAAAAAATAATTTGAAACATACAAGGACAGTTTACCTACATAATGATCGATGTAATTGAAGACGATACCTCCTTAAGGTTCAAAAGAATATCAAAATTGTATAAGCCACAGGCATTCTAGGGAATTATTGAAGACATTCATGTTTTGAAGTAATTTTTAATTCATTCGGCATCAAAGTTCGTGCGTGGGATGTTTGTTCTCAACTAAAATTATTTATTTGTAAAAACATGCTGTGTATAGCTGCAGCAGCTAGATGTGAATTATGGATATATTAAGAAGTTGGGTAGGTATGTATTCTGTTCATATCGGTTCTAGGTATGAGTATTTTAGATAAATAAATATGAGAAAGTAATTAAGTTTGCGTAGTGCATCGTGGGTTTATGAGGTGCCTCGGGCTGGTGGCTGCATGTTGTCGTGTTGCGGCACTTCGCAGATCCGCGACACGATAGCTTGCCGATGCGCTACGATTGCTGATATTAATAAAGCGCGCGTGTGTGTGCTGCCGGGCCGGGCTGCACCCGCGGCGCCGGCTGGTCTCGCTCTGCATTATTACTCAGCTCCCGACACACTCGTCCACACTCGCAACAGACGCACACAGCCACACGCTCGCCCGCGCGCCCCACATATAATGTCAAAGGGTGAGCGCGCCGCCTCACAAAGCGTAAGTGCAACCACTAAAAGCCAATCCTAAGTTTTATTGATACACATTGTATTGCGACAAAGTCTCCGTCGACCGGGCCCGCCTCACCCCACGCGCCGCACAAAGACAATATCGCGACGTCAAAGGAGCGGCGTCCCGCGGCCGGGAGGCGCCCGCCCCGCCCCCGCCGCCGCCTAAAGGAAATGAAAAATTAAATTGTCAACACATTTAATATCTGCGAAAACGTGCACGGCGTTGCCTTTGAACGCGCCTCCTTTGCGGAACCTCAGCGGCTCCAGCTTTAAGTATTAAAATTTCAGTTGTAAAATTGAAATTCTGTTTAAGTTTAATTAGACATCGCTGGCGAAGTTCGAAGTCGCATTAGATCAGTAGCGCTAATGAGGCCCGCGGTGAGCACACGTCACAGGTGCGAGCGCGCGGCGACGAGGGAGGGAGTGGTGTGGCGGCGCGGCAGGGAGGGCAGCACCCCCTCGCGTTTGATCGGCGCCGCCGCTTTGACAATTATTAAAATTTGCCTCGTACCTCTCGGGCCTCATCTTTTTCCGTCGCCTCGATTACGCCACGGGTTTGTCTCATTAGGGCTTTTGTATGGTATCGCGGGCTCCTCTTTGATGTGAGCGCGGAGGCGCGGGGCGGCCGCGGTCCACCTGCACTTTTATTGTTCCCGCCCGGCCTCGAATTTGCACGCTCCACTTTGAGTTGTCTCTTTGCGATTAAACCGCGCGCCGCTCTTTGACCTCTGAACATTGGAACGATAACATGGCAGTTGTTGGGCTGCACAGCGGAACTACCCGCGCCGTGTGTCCTTTACGTATGTCTGGTTGTATGTAAATTGTCAAATAACGAGTTTTAAGTAAAATGCACATGACATTTTGTCAGTTCAGCCATAAAGTCGTTAATGTATCGTCAAAGCGGCAGCGTGCAGTATCGGCCGCTGTTTGTTGGGGCGGGTTGGGGCTGCGTCGCTTGTGAACACTCGACACCCCTTTATTACTTCTGTTCTCTTTGTACGCGCGCTATCATCATCAAGCATACGGTCCGAATTAAAGCTTTCATACAATGTCAATTTGTCGCCTTTTATAAGTTTCATTGGCGCCCAACGTGGGACACAAAAGGGTAAAATAATGCAGTTCTTTGAAATGATAGACAAATAGAAATTTTTCATTCTGTCTATTTGTGTGGGAAACTTTAGATGCAAAGTATATTGCTTCAGAGCAAAACACGGATGGTAAAAACGAGTTAGAAATGAGTTTATCAACACTGAATAAAACTAAAAAAAAATTGTAAGTTACCCAATTACCACCATACATATTCAATCATGTAACAAGTCTTTATTTTAATTGGCCAGTTCGCAACGTTAAATGGACATCGTCGATGGCTGAAGCAACCGAACACTATGCTTTTCATCTTGCACCGACTGCGGCGTTGGACGGCCAAATTGGCGACATAGCCGGTCACTTTGGAAACTTCAAGTCTTCAACTCCTTCCACATTACAGATTATAATAATTAATAGTTTTCTTTTTTACTGGCGCCCAACGTGACATATGATAATGATGAAATTGAACGTAACGGTTACGACACATAAAAACCACAGTGACAGGTCAAAATACACACTGGTTTTTACATTGGTAAATATATGCACATACGTTTTTGGCGCCCAACGGGGGACAAAATGTCCCACGTTGGGCGCCAAAAGTTACACGAATTAAGACTCAATGAAACATAAGTCGTTTAATCTCCTTTTTACTGCCTTAGGCCAATTGCCGCAAATAAAACAAATGGCACTAATTGACAAAGATAATTCCTTAACACGTAAACATTAATATTCCGGTAACTTACCATCACTCATACTAAATCAAATGTGTTAAAGCTTCAATTGGCGTTGTCAGTGGTTGGAGCCACGAGTCAAAGTTAACGCGAGGGGCGCGAGGAGACAAAGCTTTGTTGTGCCGAACACAGGCTCGCAGCCTTTCATCTTGCACCGTCCGCGTCCTTCAACCGCCGAACTGGCGACACAGGGTTGACACTAGCCGGACACCGGTGGTTGATTTTGAAGCGAATTTTTGCTAACTATTATTGAGTATAAAATAAATAGACTATCGTAACTAAGTATTTATAGACTACTAGCAGCGCCCCGCGGTTTCACCCGCGTAAGTTTCGATCCTGTGGGAATATCAGGATAAATAGTATCCTATTTGTTAATCCAGGAAATGGTCTATCTATGTGCCAAGTTTCATCCAAATCTGTTCAACGGTTTACGCGTGATTGAGTAACAAACATCCAAACATCTTCACAAACTTTCACATTTATAATATTATACTAGGTGCGCCCCGCGGTTACACCCGCGTAAATGTCAATCCCGTGGGAATATCGGGATAAAAAGCCTATATGTTAATCCAGGGTGTCAGCTACCTCCATACAAAATTTTATCAAAATTGGTCCAGCCGTTTGAGCGTGAAGAAGTAACAAACATATAAACACACATACACTCACAAACTTTCGCCTTTATAATATTATTAGGATTGGGGAGGCCGCTTGTGTGTCATACAGCTCATATGATGAATATAGGATCAGGAGACGCCGTTAATTAATGTTTGCAAGTTAGAATAACATTATATTACATCACTGTATTCCTCGAAGAGTTAGGCAGAGGTGCACCTATGTACACTCACATTTCACCAGTAATGTTTGTCCCATGTTATAGGGGTGAGTCTATTAGAAAGGTTAGAATAAATAAAACAGCTACAAACAAAGCCATCTCTAACACGTGGAACGCCTACCTCTTCTTTGTCATCTTTCTTGCTTATTTAACTTTAAACGAAATAATGGGTAGTAGTTAAAAAATCATAAAAAGAACAAATTTGATAATAAAATATTTCCACGTCAACCCTGTTGCTAGTGCATTCCGTTTGATGTAAAAGAGTATCCTTTAGGCGAGACGCTTTTCTTATTATCAACTTGTCCGTTTTAATATAAATATTCTTTTGCTTCATGAAATATGCCCCAAACGCATAATAGCATAATTAGAGCTAACAAAAGCTATAACATAAACAGAGTGGCTATTAAGGCTTTATGTGTGTAGGTTCATGTTAGGAGGATTCCGTATACAGTCACCTTTATACATTATAGTAGAAACGTAAAGCCCACGACATTGTACGCCATAAAAGTCACAGAATACCCCAAATAATCCCACAAACGAATTGCCTGTATTCCATATTCTAAGTTCCACTCAAAATTTCAATATATTGTTTTTTCTCAGCAAGCTTAAAAGAATAGCAAAACAAATGCTACATTGGATTGTCCCCGTAATATTTCCTCAACTTGACGGCGGGCTCGCGACTCAGATTGAAATAGTAATTTGGGCGGGCCGCACTCCGCTCAGCTAAGTCAATTCAGCAAGGAAAGCGATCGCGCCGATAAGATTCGCGAATGTTGTTGGATACGGACTTTTGTTATCCAAAAACCAATGTGATAATTCTTATTATATTACCATATTCGTCAAATGATATTATGTATAAGCTCAGCTGAAACAGTCAATGTGTAAATATGCTGAAAAAATACTTCTGATCAATTCAACTCATAATCAGCCAAAGTCCACTTCTGTACTATTATGATAGCAATCATTACACGAGAGCAATATCAGATCATCATCAATGGGCCTGCTGCTGTTTATTTTCAAAACTATCTTGCAGGCACTTCAAAATTTTAATTTTACAAAACCTAAGTATGAAATTGCCGGAAAATTTATCCTTAAAAACACTTGTCCAATGTAGTCTTTAAACTAGTTTTGGCATAACATTATTGCCCTCATAATTATTCTTGAAGAATACACAACCATTCAGTACCCGAAATGCACGCCAATATTCCAAAACCATTCACCAAAAATACAGTTCCACAATTCTTTAATCCCGTCAGTAAATTTTTCTATCCATCAGGCAGATGTTACTGGGGGATTGAATAGGCAATACTCGATGTGATAAATTCGGTTTGTGGCGGAGGCTCGGAGGCGAGACGGCTCGGCTCGCTCGCCTACAATCTACATAATGCAGCAAGCGGGCCGGTAGACATCCACGCCTAAATTGCATTGTTGTGTTCATCCCGTGATTTCAAGTGCTTGAAGATATCCGCCTTCGTATTTTTACGTAAAATTTCCGGTGTAGGAATGAACTATATTTTTGAGGAACATCAAATTGTGCTCTATCTAGCCCCTGAATTATTATTTTTTAATCATGTAGGCAATAACATGGCGGTTGATGGAAAATACAAATCTATACTAATATAATTCGAAAGTAACTCTGTCTGTCTGTATGTTACCTTTTCACGCCTAAACCACAGAACGGATTTTGATAAAATTTGGCAAAGAGATAGATTGCATCCCGGGGAAGGACATAGGATAGTTTTTATTGACATACCTCGCGGGCGAAGCCGCGGGCGGAAGCTAGTATAAAATAAACAAAACCTTACCATTAGTCCTTACCCATTATTTTTTGCGCTCTGTGATAAAGTAAAAACGAATATTATTGCAGCACAAACAGATATTGAAATTAAATTACTGAAATGAATTTCAATATTCATAAACATCCGTGCGTAATTTCGATTACACAAAGAGCTTGTCAAATACCTTATTATGTTGGTACAGTGGGAATTCTCCAGTGGATATTATTAAAGTTATTGAAGACCGGGTCGAGTGCTTTACTGGCAGGTATGATGAGCCGAAACTAATCCAACTTTGTCTAGTTTAACGCCAGGTGGGTCAGGTGGGTGTAATCAACTGGGAGATACAGAACCTTCACTGATACGTTTGCTTTAGAAAACAGATTGGCATACAGCTTACATAAATTGAGAAACTGTCATTAAAATATTGGATCTTATTAAAGACAACTAGGTAGAGGTACAAAATTATTGCAATTTTTATGCATACCCGCCATGCCAGATAGATAATATATATTTTTTTTAGAAAATGGGTGTTTTGCAGAGAAAAGTTTACAGCGATCAAAATTATCGATTCGAATTGGAAATGCGCGCATAATTAATTCGTTAAAAGCATTGTATCAGCTCCTCTACCAATACTTTTCTATAATAATATTTTCACTTTACGAAAAATTCTAAGAATGCAACATGAAAAGAAAATAGATCAAAGAAAACAAGTATTCATTAAGTTTGTAACGTATTCAGTTGCTACAAAGCCCTATATTCTACTGCCCTGTCATTTACTTGTGACTGACAGTTGTTTGAACATGGATTATTTAAAAATGTGCTGCCTAGGGGCTATAACCGTCGCGTCACCGATAGAGGAAATACCCCTTAGCAACTATTGCTAAAATATAGGCGCTTGATGAAGGCCCGTACATAAAGACGCCATTAGGTTAGCTTGTGATGGTATCACTTTTTCCTCTTAATTATACAAAAATTATATTTACATCACGCTGAATTAGTAGTTCACCGCGATTATTCTTAAAACTAATTAACGTGACAATTAGACATGTCAAAGTACACCGAAGCATAAAATTTTATAGAGTGATAATTCATAGACATTAAAAAGCATGCAAAGAGGAAGCCGACAACATTTCCTCATACCACTTCCATTCCATAGACAGGGCGAGTCAAAAGGCTCACTTAACCTTAGCGAAACTCAATAACTTTCACTTTAAATAATAAATTCCCCTTTGAAGCACGCCGACGCTGAACAACTGATTCAGGGTTGCCATAATTTTGTGAGTTTGATTAGATTATAATCATAAATGTGTAATTAATAAGATATTTTAACGAATAACGATATTTTAAGAATTTCCAAGAAGAGAAAAGTTATAGATTGAACTAGCTGCGCCCCGTGGTTTCACCCGCGTAAATGTCGATCCCGTGAGAATATCGGGATAAAAAGTAGCCTATATGTTAATCCAGGGTGTCAGCTACCTCCATACAAAATTTTATCAAAATTGGTCCAGCCGTTTGAGCGTGAAGCACAAACATATAAACACAAACACACAAACTTTCGCCTTTATAATATTAGTGTGATTGGCTTGCAGGAATTTAAAAAAATACTTCGTTGAGACATGATCACGTGAAGTAAATAAGAAATAATGACTTTCAATATAGAATTGTTGCTACTTGTAGGTAAAATTGACGTTTTAGCAAAATAGACGAGAGAGATGTATTGACTGACATCTCTGAAAATATACAAGTACCAATAAGTTAAAAGCACGATGTCCCAAGTGACTACAATATTCGTTTGCGAGACAAGAAGATAAAATCCAGCAGCCCTAAACCGACAACATCGGTGTTACCAGAGTAGTAGTGAAATCCTTTTAATACAGACAATTGGTTTGAAAATGTAGACAAAGCGCCATTCTGCCTTTATTAATTCTCAGTTTTTGTTCTTTACATATAAAATAAAGCTTTGACTTCATTGTTAGAATGCGTCTCATTAAATCGTCACTTTATATACACGTTTGGATACTGTACTCAGAAAAAAATTGTTGCATTTTATCCGTGTGTGGGCCCAAAGACAAAATGTATTTCAACGTACAAAGTTTTTAAGTCGTCAAAGACAACTCATTAGGCACTCTACACACCAAACGGCGGAGGCATCTATAAAAAATTCAGCAGGTCCTTACATAAAGGAGTGAACATTCTCATTTATATCTCCCTTTGAACTTTAGGCTTTTTCTTTAAAGTTACATACACACGAAACGACTTTTCAGCGAATGTACAGAAAATAATTCAAGATGAAATAAACTAATGACAGACGCAGTGACAAGAAATTATATAAAAGAACAAGTGCAATGTTACGTAGTAAATTGGTATTTGATACACAATACAATGTTTTGTTTTGTACAAAAAAAAAAACATAATTATGAAAGGACGATCAATTTAGCTTTTCTGTAGTATGCCAAAAACAATACGAATAAGAATGGCTGGGAATAGAACCAGAATAACTCATTTGGATGCATAAAATGCAAATTTTCGCATCACAATAAATAGAAAGATCATTCCAATTATTTTATGATCGCCGTAAATAACCGAGATGACGTCTAATATCTCTATTATGTATGGAAGATGTTGCCCCGACCCTAAATAAATTTAATTAAGAGCAACAGAACGATGAATGTAAGTCATCATAATCATAATCAGCCTATAATGTTCCCACTGCTGGGACACAGGCCTCCTCTCAGTGAGAGGGAGTGGGCCGTAATCCACCACGCGGGCCCAGTGCGGGTTGGTGAATGTCACATGTCTTCGAATTTTTGGTTCTAGGACATGCCGGTTTCCTCACGATGTTTTCCTTCACCGTTTTGAGAGCAGTGGTGATGAAATAATTTACACAAAGTAAAGTGCCTGTCTGGGTTCGAACCTACGACCTACTACTCGTAAGTCGTGTCCGTTACCACTGGGCCACCACTGCTCCACGAATGTAAGTAACCTGACATAATTCTTCCTGCACATACATTGCACTCATTCCTCAAGTCTTGAAAACCTCATAACATATACAAGGATCTTAACAAGATGTCGGTGTGCGAGTCGCGTCGTGTCGTGTCGTCGAGTAGAGAGCGGATCGTGTTGCGACTTTGTAATTAAATCATTCCTTCGTATTAAATCGGCCTCCTTTGATACCTATCGCCTGTATTGAGCCGTCGCACAGTGGTCCGGATTTGAAAAATGGTGGACTTAGGAACAAAAGTCATTATTTTGATTTGAAAAAAATTGTGTTCGATAGGAAACCTGATTTACATTAACAAACGTCATATTAAATTTTTCGATATATTGACTCTAACATGTTGAAAAAAAATTATTACGAAAAAAATGTATGGGGCAAGATTGATTTTATTTTTTTTCTCGGTGTGTTCAAAAGTGTTAGCTGTGAAACCTTTTATATATTGTTGTATTCATTTTGTACTTTACCCCTATAATTAAATTATTCGCAAATACTTGCAATCTTGGAGTGAAATCGCTGTTGAAATTCCAAAATTTTAACTTTATTTTTCTAAGGCTGTGAACGTTTTTAGTTGCATTTATCCACATCAGTGTTGTGGTTTCTCAATACTTTTTTAATATATTGCGCCCACAAATGATGATTTTAGCTCTAGGAGTGTATTCCGTGAATTAATGAAATATTAAATAGAATGTCAAAAAAGCATTACGAAAGCTATATCGAGGATGCCCCTTATTAGTATTGGGTTTATGTTATGGGTGAATCTTCTATCAACTGTACTTAAGTTTTAAACTTACCCTTGCATCTCTACTTTAAACCAAAAACAAAGTTCATAATTCGACGGGTGATAGCCGTCACCCGTCAATATTAATGTGCTTATTTTTAATTACAAGCGTACTTAATCTCTTTCTCTCAGAAACTTGAAACATATGTTAGCCCTGAAAAGGGCTGTTGTGTTGCTCTAAAAGAGCGTGTAGATAAGACAGTACCAAAAGAACTTGAGTGTGACCAAAGCCATCACTCCAAAGGATCTGGCACGTTTTCTGAAGTTTCCAAGACGTCCATTTCTTCTTCTTCGATCTCTTCGGCTGCTAAGAGCTGCAAAGCTTCGGGGAAAAAACTAAATTTCTTGTATTTATCCAACTTCGGCTTGATGTGCGATATGTAAGGATCTGAAGTAATTAGAAAATTATGTAAAATATCTTCATTCGTAAGTGTCCTCCCCATCTTCCTTGTGTGATGCTCTCTTGCATTTAGGAAGTCCTTGTTCCTTGCTTCAGCTGCCTCTTCAGATAAAATCCCGATAGGAAGGCAAGAAAAGTGCTTGCAAATATCAGCACCATGAATCAACATCTTATGCACACTGGCTGGCATGTGGTACCAGGGATAGTAATGCACAAAAATCATCGTCATGTGCATGACGATGATTGATGGCAAAGTGGCCACGATTATCACAGGGACTCCATCTGCAGCTACCTGCAATGTATGTCTCGCTAAGCCATGTGAGATGAATGACCTGCCACAAATGTTTTCAAGACCTGTTCGAGATGATGTCTACCAGTATGGACTTTCGACTCTTCACATGTGGATTAGAAGCATGGAGTGTCTGCTGCACATCTCTTACAACTTGGATTTCAAGATGTGGTGTGCACGAGGCGAGAACAAGAATCTTAAACAGGCAAGGAAAGACATGACCCAGCGTGAGTTCAAGGAACAAATGGGACTGTTGATGGACATCGTCAAGCAGGGTTTTGGTACTACCAACGAAGGAAACGGCAAGAAAATTCTTCAGGAATTACGAAAAAACTGCTGAAATCACGAAGATAGATGCAGATTTGATAAAACACTTTGCAGTTATCTTGCAGGTTTTATCTTCTGGAAGTCATATCAACATCGAAGGAATCCGGGCATACTGCAGGGAGACAGCTGAGCTTTTTGTGCATCACTATCCCTGGTACCACATGCCAGCCAGTGTGCATAAGATGTTGATTCATGGTGCTGATATTTGCAAGTACTTTTCTTGCCTTCCTATCGGGATTTTATCCGAAGAGGCAGCTGAAGCAAGGAAAAAGGATTTCCTAAATGCAAGAGAGCATCACACAAGGAAGATGGGGAGGACACTTACGAATGAAGATATTTTACATAATTTTCTAATTACTTCAGATCCTTACATATCGCACATCAAGCCGAAGTTGGATAAATACAAGAAATTGAGTTTTCGACGGGTGACGGCTATCACCCGTCGAATTATGAACTTTGATTTTGGTTTAAAGTAGAGATGCAAGGGTAAGTTTAAAGCTTAAGTACAGTTGATAGAAGATTCACCAATAACATAAACCCAATACTAATAAGGGGCATCCTCGATATAGCTTTCGTAATGCTTTTTTGACATTTTATTTAATATTTCATTAATTCACGGAATACACTCCTAGAGCTAAAATCATCATTTGTGGGCGCAATATATTAAAAAAGTATTGAGAAACCACAACACTGATGTGGACAAATGCAACTAAAAACGTTCACAGCCTTAGAAAAATAAAGTTAAAATTTTGGAATTTCAACAGCGATTTCACTCCAAGATTGCAAGTATTTGCGAATAATTTAATTATAGGGGTAAAGTACAAAATGAATACAACAATATATAAAAGGTTTCACAGCTAACACTTTTGAACACACCGAGAAAAAAAATAAAATCAATCTTGCTCCATACATTTTTTTCGTAATAATTTTTTTTCAACATGTTAGAGTCAATATATCGAAAAATTGAATGTGACGTTTGTTAATGTAAATCAGGTTTCCTATCGAATACAATTTTTTTCAAATCAAAATAATGACTTTTGTTCCTAAGTCCACCATTTTTCAAATCCGAACCACTGTGCGTCGAGTGCCCTCCACCCGTGACTCCCCGACCTCGGCTTTCATCATTTTTTTTTTATTAAAAACTCCTTATAGGAAGGGGTTGAGGGAGGGAGGACTCCTTTTAAAATCTCATTCCGAAAGCTCAAGTTTGGCAAACAATTTAAAAAATTGGAAAACATTGAGTGCAATATTTCACACGGAATGTGAGTTGATGTTGATTTAACAAGGGTTAGGGTCGAAGTGGATGTGTGCATTGTTTTCAACAACCCAATCGAGATGTGCTACAATAGTACAAAGGCTCAAACAAAATCAAGGGAAACTAAAACTTAAATTCGTCATACAATGTAAGTAAAACAAAACTTTTATTTTTAACCTGCGTAGTATTATGTAAGAATATTCCGTTGGGCTAATGGAGTGGAACGCTTAATTTGTGTTGTGGCTTGGTCGGTTTGTTCATAATTAGTTTAATATTCGGCGGGCGAGCGGGAAAGGCACCTCGCGCGGTCGGCGGCCGCCCTGCGCCACATCGCGGGCGCAACTATCGAATTAACTAAAATTGCATTGTCAACGGGAAACAGCGATGTTGTTAAATCACGTTTTAGTTTGTGGTCCTGACTGTGAGGCGTAACTGTTATGTTCAAAAAGAACCTGAAATATCTATAGACCAAAAAAAATGGTTGCCTGTAAAGTCGGTTTTACGGGCGAAGATTTTACGTGACAACGTCTTTGTCTCGGTAGAATATTTATTGATATGAATATAATTAAACTGCACAATAGGAACAAGGAATTAAATGAAAATAAGAACGTAACGTTACCGAGCGTTACACTTTTTCATAAGTGACTCCCAGCCGCAACCTGATTTAAAATAAGAACGTAACGTTACCGAGCGTTACACTTTTTCATAAGTGACTCCCAGCCGCAACCTAATTTAAGACGTTGTCACGTCAAAAAGAATTGGCATGTAATGAGGAACAGGATATCAATTTTTTTTTGACGTGACAACGTCTTAAATTAGGTTGCGACTGGGAGTCACTTATGAAAAAGTGTAACGCTCGGTAACGTTACGATGAGTCACCGAACGAGAGAGAGGCCCGCCGAATGCCTTGCGTCTCTCTCCCACTCAACTATGATCGGATGATCGGTCGTTGTCACGTAAAATCTTCGCCCGTAAAACCGACTTTACAGGCAACCATTTTTTATCCTTTTTCTGATCGGAGTTGTCTAGGGCCCGGAAAAACGAATGCAACCGTAGACATTGCAAACGAAACAAAACTTCATAAAAGAAAACCATCTTACTGTTCTCATGAGACGGGAAATATTAAAATTGTAGAAAAAACTACGACAATCAAAAGTATAGAGACACCCAATGGATGTTACGCATCGGTTCAGACTTCGGTGTCTCATTCTGATCTTGTGGCAAACAAAGAGCGGCGTCAAAGGCTCTGTGTGAAAAGGAATCCAGTGATAGAGGCAGTCAACAATGGGCCAGATAACGGCCGCGCCAAGTGTCACGCTCAAGCGATTGCTGAAACAATACTTGGAAGCGATGCAAATATTAAACGGAGTTCAAGAAATCCAGAAATGCTGAAAGTGATCAGAACGTTTTCTAAGGTAGAAATATCTCTTCGACTGTCGAATTTTAAAGTTGATGCAATTTAACCGATATTAAGCCAAAGATTTCAGGGTCTGGTTTTGGAAAAAACAATAAAAACAATTTCCTGTTCACTTTACTCATGAACTGCTGTTAGAACGTGGAATATTTTTGAAGTCCCGAAATTCTACATCGAAGTCCTATTTCAACATTAATTTGTCTAAAGACCAGTGACCAATATGAATGATAGACCCTATTATAATAATTTGAAGCCCATACGGTAAAAATCACATGCAATTTTTGTCCAAAATTGACCTTCTATAGAAGTGAATGGTAAATTGGTACCCCCTGAAATATTTTTTTCGCAGAAAATCCGCTGTCGCGTATATTTGGCGCGGTCCCGTGTTGTCGCGACGCGGCGAGGTGGGCTTCCGGCGCGGGCGCGGGCGTCGCTTTGTGCCGCATTGATACAGCGCCGCCGATAAATATTGTGGCGAGCTTTGAGCGTCGACGCGTACACTCAACCCTTTATATGTGTTACGAGAGCTTTATCTAAATCTTTATAATGTTATTGTTTTATACAAAGAGCTGCTAAATGAAGTATTGATGACATATTGCGATGATTAATTCAATTATTTTATGGCTGCGAGAAATATTCTTGACGACGAAAAAGAGTGTTATGAGAATTAATATAAATGATAAGTTTATTTATTTTATAATTTCTGTAAGTACTATTAGATTGTTCGGCAATGAATCTAATTACGATGACATCATTTGACTTCATAAACTGTCGATAGCCCTAGGTCACAGATAGATAGGTGGGATGATGCAGGCTAACAGTACCGAACAGTAATTTAACAGGCTGGAAACGAATGAATAAGAAGCTAATTCCAGCTACCTAATTAAATAACATATAGCAACGCTACACCAAACCAATAAGCGGTCCATAAAGCCGATGCAAAGTAAAACACACAGATATCAGAACAGAAATGAGTTTATGACACAAACGAGGTTCGTCACCGCAACGCAATCTGTGGCCTCGTCAAAGGCTTGGAGACGTAGATCAGAAGAGAAGTTAATTTATGTCTAAAAATAAAACTGGCCAAGTGCGAGTAGGGTTCCGTACCACAAGGCAAAAACGCAGTAAAAAAAACACGATTGTTATATGGCCTTAAATATTTATTTTATTCTGTTTTTAGTATTTGTTGATAAAGCGGCAACAGAAAGACATCATCTGTGAAAAGTTCAACTGTCTAGCTAACACGGTCCATGAGATACAGCCTGGTGACAGACGGACAGTGGAGTCTTAGTAATAGGGTCCCGTTTTTACCCTTTGAGTATGGAACCCTAACAAGCCTTCAGCTCAGTATTCGGAAAAAATATATAATACTTCAATAAAGATACCAATACTTATACTTTAACAGCAATTCCTTCACTGATATATAGCAGTAAAATTTCCAAGAACCATGAAGTCATGTCTCGTCGCTATCCCAGTAAATAGAACCCGAAGGCAATTAATATTCACTTCTTGGAATATAATCTTGGAGACTCGATCGGAATTAGTTTCATTTGCCGCCTGATGTAAAACGGAAACCCTTAACTTTAACCATGTTTTCTGTGATTTGCGATATCCTATCTCAACTTCATGGAATTTAATTAACTGTAACTACCTGCATCAGAAATTCAAATCATTTACATTATATAGTGGCAATCTTTCTACAGGTTTGCTAAATGGCTAAAAGTGTATATTTTCTTCACCTTCCTTAAAACCGTTAATCATTTCCAACTCACTTTCTGTTTTTATTGACTACAGCAACTTATCACATTTTCTTCTCCTCTTTCGTCAATTTTCAAATTAAAGAAACCATTATTTTATTCTTAATAGAAACAACAAACAGCTACATTATGCAATATATTACAAACAGAAAAAACAAGTAAGATAAGTAAGAATGTAGCCCACGCGCTATTCACTGATTACCATCAATAAGTGAAACTTTAGTCACTAGGAGGTGAAATGGATAAAAGTTATTTCAACTCTAAACTTTTACTTCTTTATACATAAACATTGCTTATAAAGTTAAGTTGTGATTAACGACTGTTTAACAATAAATTTTTGACGTTTGAACGTCACTTAACTTTAATCATCATTTATAAATAAAGCCCTATCCTCATACATGTATCGAGATCTCATGTATCATGTATCCCAACTTTATCAGTGCTCGGCGACTCCACGGCTCGCCAACTCAAATATCATAAGTCTTCGTCTGAGCGGTCGCTTTGCCCCGGCCGGGGCCCCCACTCTGCAAACATCTGTCGACAATCGTGATCTACGTCTCGCAAGCCTTTGACGAGGCCACAGATTGCGGTGCGGTGACGAACCTCGTTTGTGTCATAAACTCATTTCTGTTCTGATATCTGTGTGTTTTACTTTGCATCAGCTTTATGGACCGCTTATTGGTTTGGTGTAGCGGTGCTATTATGTTGTTTAATTAGGTTGCTGGAATTAGCTTCTTATTCATTCGTATCTTAAGTATTTTTAAACAGCCTGTCAAATTACTGTTCGGTACTATGCCTGCATCATCCCACCTATCTCTCTGTGACCTAGGACTATCGACAGTTTATGAAGTCATTGCCGAACAATCTAATAGTTCTGGAAATTCAAATTTTGAATCGCTCATGTAAAAGCCATCAGTCCTGAACACCAAATTCGTGAATAATTGCGGCTAACATTGGCTATATGTGCTCAGCCTCACGTCACATAATAGGGGTGGCTCTGAGCTCTGAGATACTATTTTAAAATCTACTTTAATAGTAAATATGCTTTGAGAGCTTATATCGTATGTAGCTGGAAATATTACTCAGCGTACGTCAAAGGGATGGGAGCTAGTTAAATGTATTAAAAATGTCAAAGACAAAAGCTAAGAGAAAAAAAGGAGTTCACCGGTCCCACACGAGTTCTTGAGCACATGTTGATTAGTTGGCACGTGCAATCGCATAGCGGGTAAGGTCAGCAGAATGCGGTGAGCTAGGGCTGTCAACATTTTATGAAGTCAAAACGTCAGTCATTTATTGATTTGTTTAACATAGGTTGGTACAGGAAAATAGAGCTCTGAAAAATAATGAAGAGAAATCAGTCTTTTCTCTGGAAATTGATTTTGATGTAACTACGAAAGTGAATAAGAATGTGATGACTAGTAGAGTGTCTAGTCTAGAGAGTAGCTGTATGTAGGGACCTGCTAGACAGAATGTAGAAACATATTGTAAGTATAGTGCAACTTAACAGGATTCCGAGAGTTCTATGTCCAGCAATACGCTGCGATTGGCATGGGTAAGTGCAAAAATCTATAAGATACTTCAGTATAAAACTGTTTCAAATGACGGTGGTATAAACCGCGTAATAAACCACACACCTTAATAAACTCATACATGTACAGTAGCGAGCGAGTGATACATTTCAAAAACGACGAACGGCAACCCTATGTGGAGTGGCCAGCGGGCCGCGCTGCCGACCGTACCGCGGCGCCTTTGTGTCTCCGCTTTGATCTCGTGCGAGTCGCCGCCTTACACCAGCTTTGATTGATTTCACGTTTTGTTAATTACATTAACACTGTCCGTAAATAGTGACATATATTTTGCGAGTGCCAAGCGGGCTGGAAATAATTTCCGCGCTCAAAACACGGTCCGTTTGCAGAGTCGGGAATGCATGCCAATAATGCATTGGTGGTTTTGCAAAACGTTCTGTAACACGGCTGTATTACACCTACATTATTGGGGCTCTCGGAAACGGAAATACACAGAATCGATATCTCCCATGCGAACAAAATGCTTTGTATACGCAGTCAGGTCTTTTTCAGGAGTTATTCCGGTCTGATCCCTGAACCCCCCCTCCACCCTCCTCCCTCGATCCCCCGCTAGTTCTTCTTCTGTTTTAATCTCTGTCTTATTAGCATGTATGTACAAAACAAGAAAATTTTCCTGTCTGACAGAAAAGTAGCGAAAAACAAAGCTAAGTTATAAACTAAGCAACATTTTAATGACATTCGTAGGGCTACACTGCGACTGCTGCGAGTCTGCGACTAAAAGCTCAGATTTGAGTCGCGTTGTCGCGGGAGGTCGCTCAAACGTCGTCGCGAGTCGTTAATGAGTCCGCGCCCTCGCTCGCCGCAAGTGCCGACAGAGGCACGTGCCGCGCTTTGGATTTTTTGGCACTCACGTATGTACCGCGCAAGGTTGGAACTTAGGGTTAGACGAATGCAAGTTTTAAGTGAGCAAGCTTATGTTTGCTTTGGGGTATAGACACTTCATCAGGAGATAGGGAGGACCCTATGTTATGTGGTTACGGCTGTATCTGCATGCATAACACCTGTTACATGAGGTACTACAAAAGTCCTATTTAAATAATGTTCATTGTTTTAATTGAGTATGGTATAGGTAGCCATATGGTCCTAATGTACGGTTTATTTTCTTACAAGCTTTAGATTTGGACTGAAAAACTCAGTTGAGAATATTTTTCTCGAAAATACATTGGACTAGTACCATCCCTGGTTGCCAGATAAATTTTGGTGTGTTATTTTGAATTTCTTTCACATCTCTGACCTTTGACTTAGTCTAGAATTCGTTAATTATTTTGAGGTTACTAAGTATGCAAATAAAATATTGCTGTATGTGAAATATTATTTATAAATTAATTAGGCAGCTTTAAATTACGTAGCTTTTGATAAAAATATACAGATATCAACCGATAAAAATGAATGATTAATATACCAATTAAATTTAAAAATTATAAAAGGATCCTGATTTCTTTATAAATAAAATAAAAAAATCTGCAACCCGCAAAAAAATACAGGTATAATCGTGAAACGGAAAAAAATGTATTTCAAATCCCGGTATAACGACTCAATATAATTGGTGCGAAGCGCATCGGTCACGGCCCGAGGTGCGAAACGTCATGCACCCGTGAAATTGTACAAATAAATAGCGGTAAAGATAATAAATTACAGGGAAATTGCTAATGATGAGCGGCGCGGGGGCCGCGGGCGGTGCATTAAGCCGGCGGCAAACATCAAAGGGCCCTTTGACCGAGCCGACACTCCCACACCCTCCCCGCCCCACGACTTTCACGAGAGCTACGAACCACAAGTCAGATCATCTACAGTAAATTAATTTGCTTTTATAACTTTGTGTTTGAATTAAGCAAATGTATCGTAATAAAAGAGGTTGTATTGTGTCTTTTACGTCTTGTGGGGTAAAGTGTATGAGGTATATACACATGTAAAGGATTTTTGCGTCGTAAATAGTGGTAACTTGCAGTCCATTTATCCAATAAGATGGGAAGAGCATCTGTTTTGCCTATTAAAAATAAGGGTGAAAGGGACATCTGAGGATACCATACAGAGCTCAAATTGAATGACAGAATAAACCTTTTGCAATTTAAATTAGCAAACCTTATCCTCTGCGACCATTGGTCACTTGATTAACAATAACAAGATCATCCTGTTGACTACAGAGTTCCTGTTTACTTTATTTCTTACTAGCAGCGCCCCGGGGTTCACCCGCGTAAGTTTCGATCCCGTGGGAATATCGAGATAAAAGTATCCTATGTATTAATCCAGGAAATGGTCTATGGTCTAATGGTCTAATTTTCATCCAAATCTGTTCAACGGTTTACGCGTGATTGAGTAACAAACATCCACACATCTTCACAAACTTTCATATTTGCACGACTATATGCGGTGAGCTTATCATACATATTGGTTAAGTTATCTTTCAAACGCAGTCAATTTACCACAGGTTGTAGATACTGCTCATTCATGAAATTTTAAGGAAACTTCGTTAGTAGAGAACATTTTCGAAAAATAGTGTTACAGCCAAATTAGACCGATTTTAAATTTTCCATAGAAACAGAGATTTCCAGTTATCTTTTTTTAAATAAGACATTTCGAAAATGTTCTCTACTAACTTTTTAGACCTTTGTATCCTGCTTATGGGTATGAAGTTTCATTCAAATCGGCTCATTCATTTCGAAAAATAAGGGCTTGAAAGTTTGTATGAAATGCCGTACGGCGTAAACGCTCTTAGCGCAGTCGAAAAAGTGTTCCCAATCTGTCCTTCTGCGGCTCGCCTGTTCTACGTCAACTACCCACAACACACCGCGAGCTACTAACACTAGAGCGCGACGTCTGCGCTACTGTTATCAATTAATCAAACCATAGATTCGTCTCACTTCTTTTTAGAACGCTTCCTGCGACCGCCTTGACACCTTTTTATAACGTGTTTGTTACGGAAATAATATTAAATAGCAGGATACAAAGCGTAGCATAGGTAGCAAGAAGTTGGGTGTTTTTATAACTTAAACATGGCAAAAGCCACGCGCGAATTGCCACGAGGTATCGCAAATCAATATAAGGGTAAAACATGAAAGCACCAACTCTATTTTTAGATCCATAAGCTCTGTCGTTTTCATTAAGAATTATTCACTCGCGAAAGACATAATTTATGTATTTTAATAAACCGTAGCAATAATTGTCAAAAACACATAGGTCCCTCCTTTTGGGCTTCGCCGCAGTCGAGTATAAAAGTATGGAAAATTCCCTGACCCATTCATAATTTGCAAATTATCTTGATTATGAATGAAATGTGTATCATCATTCATCAGAAGTTATACATTCAGACTTAACATCAATGAGTACAGAAAAATTGCAACAAGAAGTGAAGATGAAAGACTAACAAATTGATCCAACAATCCAGTTTTTGTTTCGTTGAATCGAATTTAATGTCATTGAACTCATCATTTTTGCCACACATCACACAGATCAAAGCAAAATAAACTACATCTTAAGATGTCATCCAGTGTAGTTCTGCTTATCTGCTCATAGAGTACGAGGCGTCTCTCGTAGTCGTAGCTCGATGTGCGCGGATGGGCGGCGTGCCTCGCATCAATGCCAACTTGTGAACTTCAAACTTCTGTGTGAAGTGTCGATTTATCTTCCTTTCCACGAGTTTTGTGACATTTCTGAAGCTCTCATTAATATATCCGAGTTCCTATCAAAGGCGAACCGTTGCGGCACACCACATATTCCTGCCAAATTATAAATGTAGTACAAGTTTGCCACTTTGATTGATCTTGTTTATTACTAACATCTTCTTTTACACGCTTGTTCTAGCGAAAGATCAAGTTTTAGTAACAGAGATGTATATCAAAAGATGTTGTATGTGGCAATTCTATCCATGTAATTAATTTCGGTATCTTTTGTAATAATTAAAACGATTTTCTTGAACTACGTGGTAGCGTAGCACTTCTGCCATAAGGTAATCAGTCTATCATACAATTTATATATTACTAGCAGCGCCCTGCGGTTTCACCCGCGCAAGTTTCGATTCCGTGGGAATATCGGGATAAAACCTATCCGTCCTTTCCTGGGACTCAAACTACTTATATACCAAATTTCATTTCAATCGGTTTAAAGGTAACATACAGACAGACAGACAGTTACACTTTCGCATTTATAATATTAATTAATATAGTACGGAAATTGTTTTTTTTTTGCTGAAATACAAGAAACGAATTTTCTTTCTTTCTAATAATAGCAGACATTTCGTAGAATCATAGTAGCAAGTAACCTAAGCCAAAAAATATCAAACGAACTGAAGAGGTCTTCATAAAAAAATTAAAAATTTGTGTTTAGACAGCAAAAGTTGTTGTGATCTGAATTTATTACGAAATAACTAAGATATAACAAAAAACTAATAAAAATAATAATAATATTCCACAACTATCACACAACGCCGTCTAGTCTCAAGCTAAGCAGAGCTTGAGAACTATCCCAAGATTATCCTTTAACATTGTAAGCCGTCGATTCTGTAAAATTTTAACCCGTAGCGAGCCAAACTAAACCCACAGCGGTTAATAAACAGTACTTTCCTCCAAATATTTCTCAATCCGGCTGCACCAAACCGTCCAAAGCGGGCAATAAAGAAATTTCCGCGTACGTTTGCATTCCACGATTCTATTTTGGTCGGACTTGTCGAAAACTGTCTAGTTGAGGTGCGAGTAACTACGTTGGTACGGTGACCGGTACTCCAGGGTATCGTTACCTCGGCGCTCGGCGGCGGCGGCCCATACACGGCGGGAGTGCGGTAACGAGCCACTCCACGCCCGCGGCGGCCCCGCGCTAAGCGCACTGATTCCACTGCCACCGTGTCATACACCGACTTACTACACCTCTTTTACTTTTCAACCGACTGTGAATGTTACAGAATCTGTTAACTTCACAGTTCACACCAGTCGTGTAGCTTTTTACAATTTTTGCAGTTACAAAATATAATTTTCTTTACGCTTCTATGAAAAGTGTAAGTTAAAAAAACTAGACGAGAAACTGTTAATTTATCAACTGCAGTACTCAAAGAACCCTGTGTAGCAATGAGATAAACTCAATCTGATAGAGGCAACCTGACTTATTTCTTGCCGTAATCCCCTCAAAGGCGATGAGTAAGAAAATCTTCAAGACAGGACTCACATAAAATATAACTACAAACATAATGCTGAGAACAAGACATGTTGTGTTGGCGAACGATCATAAGTTTCAATTCGTTGATTGCCACCGGCACTTAAATTATCTGATCTGTAAACCCGATCCATTAATTCAATTAGAATAACAAAGGAATGTTCAAAGGACCAAACTTTTGACTTTGATCGTCCATTGCAGCTAATTGGGAAACGTTATTTGTCAAAGCTGATTCAGTTAATGAGGCGTTGTGTAACTGTCATGTCGCTTCGTCACCGTCTGTCAGACACTGCTATCAAATAACTGAGAGCAACTACACGTGTTCATAAAAACCGCCTCTATTTACATTGTACGATAACGCTTTGCAATGAGATTTCATTTGCATGTGTTTTGTGAAGTTAATGACGATATAAACTTCTGAACTGCAAACAACACATGAATTGCTACGTTTCATACTTCCGTAGTGGAGTGAATGAACCATTCTACTTCCACCCAGTATTTATCTGCCAAGATGCAGGGTAATCAGGCTGTTTGGCAAAAGTGCCTTCAAAGAGATAAAAGTTTCCATTGACAGTGTCCAAGTGATTTAGCAATCCCAAACCCAAGGTTAACAGACATAATGATGATTTTGTATTTTGTGAATGTAGAGCCTCCACTGTTCCAAAAATATTCTCTTCAACAGTACTAAAGCTATTCCAAAGTAAAATGGAGATAGTCAACAGCAAGAAGAAATTTTCATCAGTAGTTGTGTTTCACAAACGTCAAAGCGTGTATGTTCCTTATTCACATATTTACGTAGAACGTAGTCAAAGAGAGAAGTTTAGAATATCGGTCAAAGGTATTTAATTAAAACCTTGCTGTTCATTTGATAAATAAAGTCTTTGGAGAATTTTCCAGCTAATTAAATATTGGATCCTTTGATGCATATTTCAAAGATTATTATTATTAAAAACTCGTTTCTTTCTATCATGATTCTGGAATTTGGTCTCTTCTTTGTTCGATCGAATGCAGTTCTTTCTTCATTGTCAATTAGTTTTTAACATCCTTTCTTTATTTCCAACATAGTTTTAATGGCAATTGCTTCACCAATAGGATACTGCTATTTTTAATTTCCAGTGAACTGCAACAATGGCACGTAGGCACGCAGCTCCTTATTGGGCACGGCTGCACGCCAGATACAAACGTCCTCCAACTAATGCTGTGTAATTGGCGTGTTCAGTCCAAGGCACTGCTGTTTAGAACACTCCGGCTGAGCACCATCGGCCACTGCGCGTCGATTGTCTTGCATATTGGACATTGTTGAGAAGGTATTTTTTTTTTTCTAAAGAAAATTGTGTTGCCGTATTGCAGTGTAGTGAACTTTCAAAAATGCAATTAGTATTCGCCCCGTATGTGTGTCTTTGGTGTTTACTAACAACTGGGGAGTAATTTTGGGAATTATATTTTTAGAGATGAAACGCGGTTCAATACCTGCATATAATTCGAACCATTATATTGGATCTTCCTTTCATGTAATCCAATAATTCTGTTTCAGTACTTATAAGAAACTGGCTGGGGATCCGGATTTATGCATCCCAGACACAAGATATCCGATACTGTCTTTCAAGTGTCGCCTAACAACAACACACTCCTGTTTCTGGTTACGTCTACTGTCCACTGTTCCTATGATAGAACCCTTACATACGTACGTGTATTACGAACGCATCCAAAGCGTCTCAGTTCAATATCAACAGTACACAAGCGAGCAGAGGGCCGTCTGTCGACGCAGCGGTCTACGCCTCAAGTGACACTAGACATCGGCAGCTCAAAGGCGAGTGTTTGCCCCTTTGTCTTACCGGGCAATTAGTGCAGTCCGTTCATTTAATTCTATCGGTCGATTAGCAACGGAGCCAGGTGGCCATTAATTGTTCGCCGCCAATTTGCGTTGTGTCCCTGGTTGGGCGCCAGTCACGGCGACGCACAAAGTGGACGAGATAGCGCGGCGATTCGATTTGATATTACCTACGTGTGCATAGCGAGATGAATATTACGTATGAGGAAGTTTATAGAGCTGCTGCAGTCGTGATTTATATTGAGATGTTGCTGATGCTATTTGATTTGATGTTTAATTTAAAAGTAACCATCGATTTTGTTTTCATCAGACAAAAAACAAAATCTTCGTTTAATACTATTGTACGAAGATCGCGATTGTGATCAATCCTAGTAACACTTCACTAGTTATTTATTAGAGCCATCTTATACCTCACCTACTTTAAAAGATTATAGGAATAAGTAAGCAATTCTAATTCAGCTCACAGTCGCGGAGTGCAGAATCCTTTCAAATCACGGTCCCACTCCGATATTTATCTTGGCCATCAGAAAAAGTTGGAAACTTGGTGGATCAGGTCGGGTGGCCCGCATGCAGACTTCTTAGTAACTTTTACTTTTATATTACAAGATTAGATGAAATCATTGGATTGTATACCAATTGCTTGCACGAACTTTATCTTATAAACTCAAGATTGAAAATGATGTTTGTTTTTATTAGAGCGCAGTTCGGAGATTTTTTTGATCTTAGGTATTTTTTTTATGCGTTGTGTTGTGTGTGAGTAATCTGAATGCATTTCTCATTGAACCAAAAATAGTTTTTCATTGTGTTCGGTCATGAAAATAGCAGACATTCTTTCTGAAAAGCATCGCGCTCATAATTTCTACTTCGAATGGTAGATCGCAGTGAGCACAGACTTCAAAAGCAATAAGCCAAAGTTTAAATAAGAGGAGTTTTTAAATAACGAACAAATACTAGAAAGTATGCTATCAAGAGCTCAGACAACCAAAAAAGACCTTTTAAATACTTCCTACTCACTTTGAGTCCACTACTTCTCGTTGGCAAGTCAGCAAAGGACAGTAAGTCTCACTTCTGCGACAAAGCTATGAATCGTCCCCTTTAGCGATCTGTCTCGATTCAGCCAATTACTGAAACGTCCTAACTGCCTCCTATTGCCGACTCACGCAGAATTAACTGAACATTTAGATTTTTTTTTTTTCAAAAGGATCTTTTTACATTATTTATTTTCTTGCGAACTCCTATTTAATGTACTTCTCTTTTACAGCTCGCTCCAGCTTAGTTTATTTCGGAGAAATCCTTTCAGTTACAAAAGAGAATGTTGAGCAAATCCGTGACAAACGATGGTAAGGCGAGATAAGGACATTGGATAAGTGAAGTAGGTACTTCATAATTAAATTAAAAGTATTCCTATGATATTGAGGCTGGCGGAAATATAGACACGTTTTTTTTTTATAGAGGCACTTGTAAGTTCTTAGCACATCTTTATCGATTAATTAAACTTTGGCAGAAGGTAACAGTATCTTTAGTAGCTGGTTCTTTGTGCCGTTCCGCAAACTAATCAGAGGATTTTAGCTGGCGTTATAAACATCTCATCAAGTTATAGAGGGCAAAAAATAATTAAAGATTGGAATAATATTAAATGTGTGTTATGATATAGTTGTTACATAATATATAAGCTTAAATATTACTTATTAAAATAATAATATTAATGTAACATGTAAAAAAAAATGTAAATAATATTTTAACTTTCGTGAATCATTATATTTATGTTTATTAAATGCTTTTACCAATGTATTTTTCGGGTTTATCCGACTTTTTCCGTAGGTACTCGAAATAAGAGCTCAATTTGGGTTCGAAGCTAGTCAACATAAATAAGTAAGTAGAACCGCAACCATAAAGTAAAATAGTTGTAAATCAAAGAAAATACCCGAATGCTCTACGCATCTCATCCGCGTCCATGTAGATAATTAAAAACAAAATGTGATACACCAGTTTATTTTAGTCGAGTCAAATTAAGGGGAGATAAAATCGACTAAAATTATAATATCGTATTTTTCGTGCACGTGAGCATCAAAGCGGCGGTTGCGCCGTTGTTCCGCGGGACGGCGGTATTAGCGCTCTGTCGCATCTTCAGAGGGCGGCGAGATCAAAGGATAGGTACACAGTAACCGCTCCCATTGATGTCGCGCACAAAGGGAATTGATTGTTGCAAACCTGCTTTTTTTTTTTTAAAGAGACATATTGATGACACATTCTGTTTTTTTTTTGTTTTGTGTTTTATGATCGTGTTTACCATGTGCGATATTGCAGGGGACGTGTGGGATACGTGTTTTTTTTTTGTCTATTACAAATTGATTTGTAATGCTTTTTAGTTTTTTCTTTTTGCATTCAGATTTTGTTACTGCTAAGTATACAAATCATTTTATTTGACATTCTAAAGATCCATACATGGAATATTCATGAATGAATGATTTAAGCAGATCAATCATAATTATTATTATGAAGTGTAGTTATCAATGGAGTAATTAAGTACAGAAATAGAACGAAAGCAATAATAATTAGTCATTTTTATCAGAGGTTAAAACCTAGGTCAGGTCGGGTCTGACCTGGTTTTAACGGAAGTTCAACTTATTTGGCACCTCAATTTAAATTTAAATTATACTAAAGATGTTTAGGTGTAAACAAAGTCAAATAGATTAATGTTATGAATGAATTAGATATAATTAGGTCAATTAACAATATTTGTTGATATTCAGAACAAAACTTCTTAGGAAGAAACCTTTATTTATTGCTACTTATAGATAATTAGGTATTATTTGTAGAAACAGTTTCTAATAACATACAAATAAATAGTTGGACGTGGACTTATTAAAATTGAGACAAAAATCGGTCTTGTTTATTAAAAAAATCATTTTCTTACTGCATTTTGACGATCTATCTGTAGCAGCAGAGTGCTATAATAGGCTATTTGACTGGTTTCTGATAAACATCTCAGATTATTTAATGGTGTCTAACGAGCCCACAAAAACCTATTACTTCAAATTGCATAATGTATTTCTTTTAGAAAATAGTAAATAAAAATGTACTGTTTAAATAAGCCGCCAAAACGCTATCTTTAACAATATGGCGTCGTGACGTCAAAATACACGTAAACAAACGTTGAAACGGTTGAGATACTAGACAAAAGTCATCTTCTGTCAACGATAGACAGAAATTGACTATATCATGACGTCATCATAAGTTCAGCCAATCCAGACCGTTTTCGATTACGTGGCGCCAGATTTAAAAAGATGAAGTTTTTTCGGGATTTTTTTAATAAATAATAAATTTTTTTGTAGTAAAATTAATGCAAATCGATTTTAAAAGCGATAATCTATACGAGTGTCAATAATTATGACCTTATTTTTTACATTGTCAAATAGCCTATTGCATATTATCATGGCCCCAAACTAAAATTAAACTTGTTCTTAGTTTTTCAAACACATTAAAAAAACAGATATTGCTCTGGACCAGCCCACTTCTTTACAGCATTTCTAGAAGTCAGTTTGGGGCTTTGGGGCTTAAGTAAAAAATTGTCTTCAACAAAGTTGGAGGTCATGGTTATTTCTTGCTGACATTAACATGTTGTCTATTTATATTACATAACTGATAGATAAATGGGTCAGTGGGTCGTCTTGGGGGTGGATTTGATAAATGTAAAGAACTATTATACCCACCTATTTAAAGACAGTGAATATGTAAGTGGAAAAACAAGTTAGCTCAAAATAATAAATTGAAATAAAAGTTTGTTTTCAAGTACATCCCTGCCCACCAGAACAGTTAAGTTTTAATAGATGCAGTCAGGTATACTAAAACTTCAGGCAATAACTATATTTCAGTATTTAAAACAATATATAACAATTCTAATCATGAGAAAAACTTACTAACAAAACAATATATCAAACTTTTCTCATCAAAATGATGCATGTTTATATAAATAGAGCTGTATTTCACATCCTCAAGGAACCTCACATGAAAAATATGAGGTCAGTAGGTAAGTAGGTACCTACTTCACAAGAGTTTGTAAACAAAAACTTTTTGTAAGCGTCATCCCGCCACGAAATAACCAAAACCATGTGCCATTCCTGTTACAATAACAAAACTTGTAGAAATGTCTTCAATACAACCTAAGACAAGATCCTAACCTTACAGTGAATTATTTATAACTATTACCTACCTGTGCATACTTGATGTTGTACCGAATATACTATTTGAAGCTAATCGTAACTTGTTCGGACGTAATAACTCATGTTAGCATCGAAAGCGTTAATTTTAGAAGTCGTAATAATGGAATATGCATCAGTTTCTTACCTCGTTGACACCTGAACTCCAAAGTGATCCGAGAGTTCGTTACAACTTCACACACAAAACTTCCAACTTTTAATGTTCAATATTTACACTAGACAATACGTACACACTGTAAGTTAGTTTATTTCAAGTCTTTCAACTTACAAACAAGCGGATAACAACATTATCACGTAGAAAACAAAAATTTATTCACACGCTTGACGTCGCTTTCGCCATGGTGTTGATGCACTTTGGCGCGCTCTCGCGGTTTGTTTCCGAACTATCAACGTAACGTTTCATTCAACGCTATGCCAAATGTAAGGAGTGCCATGCAAGCAGCGCGGTTGATGCCTGTAAAGCGGGCTGTACACTAGCCCGCGAAAAGTGCTGCAGGCTGCGAATAAAACAAATAAAGATCTTTTGGCTGTAGCTTGAGCCTCAAGCTACAGTCTTGAGGAGAATGATTAAATATAAGAAGGACGTTTACACCTCAAGCTTTTTAGAAAATATTTAAATTCTATGTATATGTCACTTTGAGTACTTTTTAGTTAATTTTACAAAAGATTCCGTCACTCACTTGTGAACAAATAAGCAAGTCACAGCTCGGAGATTATTTTCGAACGAATTGGGCCGGGGCCCATCGTCAATGTAGTTATGATACGGCCAGAAGCTTGCTTCCCTTCCAGCATTGGTTACAAAATTCTTTTGGGTACTACACGGGCTGTGTATACGGGGTACCAACTTACTCTATGTTCATGTTATCCTTTGATGAAAGATTGTGTCTCACAGAATAGTCTGTGCTCATAATTCTACTACAATGCCTGAGGGTAAGCAGCCCGGTTGGTTTCTATGGATGATGATGATGATGTTGGAGAGCTTTTATATGAATTTAAGTAGGTACAGACTGTACGTATACGGCGGTATACGCACGATGATGAGATATAATGCGCTAGATTAGCACTCACAGAGTACATTTTATTATAGGGTTAGGCAATGCCAATCAAGTTCAATCAACTCATAAAATATCCATCCACATTTGCGTGATTTGACGTGACGTCTTTGTTGTATCCATATCCCTGAAATTCTTAGTAGGTACATTATATATTATATGTGGTCCAGATTAAGGAGATCTATTATAGATACCTGGGGCACCACGTTACGTCTAGTACACAGGTACACTCTTGAACCCATTAATATCCATCCACATTTGCGTGATTCGACGTGACGTCTTGTTATATCCCTGTCCCTGAAATTCTTATAAACTCTTGGTATATCTAAGTGGTCCAGATTACTAAGATCTAGATACCCGGGGCACCTGCACGTAACGTCCAGTACACAGGTACACTCTCCTGACTCCAGTACACGATACGCACGAAAAACTTTTTCTGGACAAAGCTCCCTCTTAGGCCACGTTCGTTCAAATCAAAGCATATAGTCGGCTGCCGACTACTTTTAATAACATACAGAATAGGAATAATAGTGTTGTAAACTTGAAAAGACGCGCGGCCGCCCGCGGCGCCGCGCCGCCGCGAGCACTCCGACGACTCAAGTTTCTCAAGCGATACTATGTTTTATAGTAATAAAGATAAAAATTATATGACACTGAAACTGCTCGCCGCTTCGCCGCTCTTTCGGTGTGAGTTGATCCATAAGGAGCAAGCCGTAAATAATACAAGTATTATTTAAAAAATGCTTTATTTTTATCCAGAAAAACATAGATTAAACTACATCAATTAGACTGGAAGTACGTGTGATACTGCCACACATAACTCTAAAAGTTATTTACGTCGACACATTACATATTAGAAAAACATCGTCGTAAATGAAACCGAAATGTTTCAAACAAACAGCATTATTTTCGCACAACAAGAAAACAGGGAAAATAAATTGTCAGATATTTCTTATCTCTGAAAATGCAGATGAAAACGAAACAAAACACTTACATTTTCTATTACTGTTGTTTAACATCGAGCAGGTACAAAACAGCTAACAAAATCATTCAAACTAAAAAATAAAACATGCCATCGACGGCGCCTCACTAAATACTACAAAAATGACTAAGGCAGCATGACTGTTCCTTAAATATAACGCTACAATAATAAATTAATTATTCAATCGTAGAGAAAAAATCAAGTATTGAGGTAATTTCTTACACAAGGAACCTTACATTTGAAAATAGCTTGCAGAATCACACTACTGAAATGTTTTACGTACGTAGCAAGTTAATAAATAATGTATTAAAAAATAATAAGCATGGGTCAGTGATGTAGGTTACAATAATTTTACATCTAAATTAATTTGGTTTGCTCACCTAATATACAAGTAGATAATATATTACTTTTCCTTGCTAAATAACTAGATGATGTAATGAGAAAATGTTATCCATAGATATTTGAACTTTGGAAAAGTGTTGTGAAGCTAATAGTTACATTTAATTAATGCTACCTACTTACGAGTTGTAGGTCGTAGGTTCAAACCCAGACAGGCGCTTTACTTTGTGTAAATTATTTCATCACCACTGCTCTCAAAACGGTGAAGGGAAACATCGTGAGGAAACCGGCATGTCCTAGAACCAAAAATTCGAAGACATGCGACCTCCACCAACCCGCACTGGGCCCGCGTGGTGGATTACGGCCCACTCCTTGTCATTGAGAGGAGGCCTGTGTCCCAGCAGTGGGAACATTATAGGCTGATTATGATTGCTACCTAAGAGCTCATACACATGGGCGGAACGCGTAGCAGCTGCAGCTGCCGACACGTCTACGGCTACCGTCGACAACGCGCCGCTCGTCTATATGTGCAATAAACAGGATGCTCGTTACCCAATTTGTATATTCCTGTTCCTATGCATTATTAGTGAAGATTAAAGGTACACGTATCAGATACACGTATCAAATCGGAAAGGGATCGCAGGCGTCAACCTAACGTAAGCACGTAACCAAAGCGGATCAGAAGCTCCGATACGTCGACTCGGCTACAGGTAGGCGACGCCGCGCTTACGGCTCGCCGACCGCTGGTTGATGGTGCAGCAGGCAGGCCGGAGGGGGGAGAGGGGCAAGGGGGGACGAGGAGCCGTAACGCACCGCACCGCGGTTCGTGAGCTTGTCCCGAGGCGAGGTGATTACGTTACGATTACGACGCAGTAGGGAGTTTCATAAAAAGAATACTGAACGGCTCGAGTTGATACGGTGACAATCCCTTTCCGGTTTGATACGTGTGCTATAACCTTTGAACCTGATTGACACGGTGCAATTTAATTGCCAGTAGAACGCAATAAGTTGATGCAACAATCAAAGTTTTACCGTCTAAACAGTGTTCAAACGGTGCAAGTCAGTAAAGTTGTTGCGTTAATTTTATTGTTGCCACCGATAACGCCGTGGAACTGGCGAAGTTTTGGGCCAACAAAATTTAAATAACTGTCGTACTAGCGACACAAAGAAGTTTTGTGTGCCACATGCAAGAAATTTGCATCGTGTAAATAGGGCTTTAGTCTCTGAATCTCTGAAATGAAACTTGCACCTTATAGCCTATTTAGAATTGCGTTGCGTTGTTACATTTTAATAGTGTGGAAATATTTATTACATAATTAATATTCATAAAAGCCTGACATGTAATTGACCAATTTTAGAAAGCACAGTGCACGTTGACGTGAAGAAAACCAAACAAACTTGTTTACAACATTAACTGTAACTAAGATATTTTTTTATTACTACGCGTAATAATTAGGAAACGTTGAGATGTGATGAGACTACAGTCGTAAGAAGAACTACACAAATATAACAAATACAAGATCCATAGAACATTTACTAAGGCAACTCTCTAAAGCTGTCTGTGTCTACACCTATAATTATAACTACTAGAATGGGTCAGCCTCTTCAAACATAGCGACCAACCTTCAAAGAAAAACTTTCTAAAATAGTACAAAATAGTACAGTGTACAGGTCAATTTTGTTTCTACATTCTTTGAAAGATGGTCATAGGTAGCTGCGGCCGCACTGGAATACAATGTTAAGTTATTCCTAATGAAAATAAAATAAAATGTCATTGGGCAAATAATATAGTATAGTCCAATGTAGTCATAGTTACGACGCGTAAATACGACCAGTGCGACCTCACGCTAACTTAGTACATTGTACAGACGAGACGCCAGTACATCAAATTTTCCCAATCAACTTTGAACCTTATGCTTTAGCGATAAAGTTGAAAATCTATTAAAGAAATTTGACAGATTGTAGTAGCTTGATGTGCTGGCGTCTGTACATATCACCTAGTTCATAACATGAATTGGATTAAAAACTCGAAATATTCTACCATCAACGGTACGAAAAGTGTGTAAAGATTGTGGCACTTGAGTGTTCTCTCTGCCTACCACACACATACGAAAAAAAGCGTAAGGTTATCGATGCATTAACGTTATTATCAAACTACAATCATTTTGAATTACTTTAGAGTAGCATGATTGCAAATCCTAGTGCAGAGTTAATCAAAAAGTTGCATTTATCTCATAAGATAATAAAACAAATCAAAATTTTGCGAAAATCCGAGCGACTACTCGCGCCTTACCTAAAATAAGCCGGATTTTTTACAATGATCCTGATAATAGTTCGTATGATTACGAAAATCTCTCTCCAAAAATCCGGTCCTCCGCAATCGTCCTAAGTTTTTCGCAAAGATTATCCAGCGACTTATAATTTTATGATGTTTTTCGTAACGTCACAGCTAAGCGCTCATTTTGTTGAGTCCTTTAATGAAGTTGGTCATGTCATATTCCTCTTCATACTGCTTATCATCCCAGAGGTCGGGCAGAGTCTCCAGCACCGACTTGGCGCCGGACGGGCCTGCCTGCTGTTGCTGCGCAGGCGCGGCACAGTTGCTGCTCGACAAGTTGAACAAGTCTAGGAGCTGGTCCGTGCCCATGGTTTCCATTGCGGCGTTCTCGCTGCTTATAACTGTGTTGGCTGTTAGTAGCTTGAATTTTTGTAGGCTGTGGAAGAAATTGTATAATTAATATTTTGTTCGATAACGTCTATAGCCTAGTTGGTACTGGTATCGCGCGCTATTTTCCGAAACTAGACAATTTGCGTGTCGATAAGCCTAATATAAAAAAAACAGTGGCACTCCGGGAGTGCCGACAGAATTGAAAACAAAACACAAACAGAATACTTTGCCATCACTCACTGACTTATCGGATATAGATACATTAAAACCGAGTACATCCCGAGGACAGCCGAACACATCCGAATGTAGCGCGGTGTCGGTTACGGTAACAAGTTCAATGGTTTTTTCCCCGTCTCAAAAAATGCCCAACGCGCCTAAAGAAGTTTTCACTTCAAAAACCATGAGTAGATCAGAAACATACCCCATAATCTTCTCCTCAAGCGTATCCCGGGTGATAAGCCGGTACACGTTGACGACCTTCTTCTGTCCGATGCGGTGCGCGCGGTCCATTGCTTGTAAGTCCTTCATGGGGTTCCAGTCGTGCTCAACGAAGATCACCGTGTCCGCGCCCGTGAGGTTCAGACCGAGGCCGCCCACCTGTTTGGGTTTGGGAAATAAGTAGTGATGACTGCCGTAAGTAATGCTTCGATAATCGAATTCTGTATTTTTTCAGGTTCCAAACTTGATAGCAATATAAGTGAATCTCAAATTTTAAAATATAAAAAATTGTATGCGACAGTTTGAATGATTTCCAGCTAATCTTAGTCAACGTTATGCCCCTGTCGCAGCCAACTGGTTTAATTAGCCGTTTAGTTAACCGCCTAGCCTTTTAACTAAACGGCGGCCGCAACTAACGGCCTGAATGATATTACATTATAGTTTAGGTTGGAAGTCTGTAACCAATCACGCGCGAGCCGAATTGGTCATCCCCTCTTTAGCAGTGTCACCTTTCACACGACCTAAACATAATTTCTATGATCTTCCTTTACTTTTATCGATCCATACATTCCAGCTTTAAAAGACTCGAATTTGATCAATCGAATGTTTTTATTTTTGACTAGCTTCTGCCCGCTACGTGAAATTTCTTGTTCCCCCGACCCACCCCGTCGCATCTCATCGCCTGCCCGCGCTATTACTTCGTTTTTGCTGAGCGTTCTTTCTGACTATTTTTTCTTTTTGCTCGGCTCCTGATGGTCATAGCGTGATGTTGAATACCTTATAGCCTTTCTCAAGAATTGGGCTATCAAATACAAAAAGATTTTTTCAAATCCAACTGGGAATCCAGAGATTACCCCCTACATACAAACTTTACTTCTTTATAATATTAGTAACGACTAGCTTCTGCCCGAGACTTCGTTCGCATGAAATTTCGGCCCCCGACGCAGCGACATTCGTTTTGCTCGGCTTCTAAGGGTCGTAGAGTGATGTTAAATAGCCTATAACCTTCCTCAAGAATTGGGCTATCAAATAAAAAAGGATTTTTTAAATCCGACTGGCATTGCCGGATTAAGACTATTTGATGCCCTAAGGAATCCACACCTGTAGGCCCTCCTATCCACTAGTCGCATCGTATTTTTCCAAAACACGACGAGCGATTTGTAAAGATTGGCGCACATCTCTAGAGTGACTTTTGGGTCTTGTAATATCTTGCTGATATACAGCCTTGCCATTCATGTGCTAGCGAATACTGTTTCGGTGCTGTTTCTGCCTTATGGTGCCCCCGAGGAGACGTGATGCCCTAAGCAATTGCTTAATTTGCTTATGGGCTAATCCGGCACTGCCGACTGGTAGTTCCAGAGATTAGAGCGTTCAAACAAAAAAACAAACTAACTCTTAAATTTTACTATTATAGTCTATTCACGGAGACGAGTTAGTAGAGCGCTATCTCACTCACACAATTTTTTAACTGCGATTGGTCAATGATTAACGCTAAGGCGGTGTACACAGTACGAGTACTTTTTAGTCTACTCTTACTTCCCGTACTGTGCAGACGTGCTCTTACTTGTGACTGTATGCTCAACTCGTGAACTGGTTTGTGTATTGGATTTTATGATTGATTGTGTTAAAGAAAATGTAGCTTCACACATAAAATGGCAGAATTAAAAATTTAATTAAACTAATCTATTAAAAATATTGACGCAAAAAAATGTATAAAGCATGTCATAGAAATAGTTGACCCCAAAATGGATGCCATGGATAGAAATGTGGAAGTAATGACAGAAAGACTCGTAATAAATGTAGGAAACGACGACAGTAGTGATACGTCGTCGGAGAGTGATGATATGCTATTTAAACTTGTATATTATAATATAATAAAGTAAATTTAACTTTCATTTTATTGCTTTCCTTCATATCCATCAGTTAAATTAAAAATACCTATAAATTTTTTTTTACCAAATAAATGGCTCTCAAATACGACAGATGAAGCCGCAGGTATAAACTAAGCGAACTTCTAAGAAGCGCAGTGTGAACGCGCATTTACATTTCTAAGGTATTGTTAACGCCCACTGGCCCTAAAAAAGTATTTTTTGTCTTTGTCATTTGTATGATAATGTGCGATAGAGAAGGCGCTACACTAACTCGTCTCCGTGAATACACTATAGTGTAGATCAGTGCCATAATTAGCCTCGCAAAACCAAGAAACAAATGGTAAAGTCAGAATAAACTTACCGCAGTAGTAAGCAGTAGCAGATCAATAGACACGTCATTATTGAACCTCGTAACAATCGCGTGCCTCTGATGGGGCGGCACGCTTCCATCGAGCCGCAAGTACGTGACGGCCGGCAGGTGGCGCTTCAGTAGGTCTTGTTCTACGATGTCCAGCATCTTCTTGAGTTGGCAGAACACGAGGGCGCGGTGTTGGGAGACAATGGCTTCGGGTTCCACGTCAGAGGCTGGCGTGCCTATGCCGCAGTCGAGGAGAAGTTGTCTGAGGAAAGAAAGTAGTCATGTATTCTATCGTCAGCAAGTAGTTTAGAACTGTGGCGTGAAAACACATTGAACTGACTGATACCATTGTACCTTGGTTAAAATTCAAATGCAGTTGCCACTTCATGCAGTAGCCAGTGCGAACTTTCCACGCCATCATACGATATGTGGCCTTATACCTTTGCCTATAATCATATTTGGTTATACATGCGTGATGTTATGTTAAGTAAGGCAAAATTGTCACACTGAAATTCTTTGTCCCAGTATTTTTTATTCTGTTCGGAAAAGAATTCAGCGGAACATTATTCGTGATGATTCGTTTAATCCGAATACTCACTTGAGTGCAGGCAGCTTGGCAGAATGCTGTATGTCATCTAGCGTCGAGTGCTGCTCGTTCAACTGTTTGGCAATAGCTCGCGCCTCTGGGTGCTCTGATGTTAGGACTAGCTTCGGGTGGTTGCACACGTTCTGTAGGTAGTGGAGAGCCTGCGGGAATAAAAAATAAGGTCAAAACGTGGATAGCGTTTATGGTGGGGTAAGATTTACAGAGTATGCCTACATATTATGCTTCGAATGTATCGCCTCATTTTCGAAACGTAAAAAAAATAGGTGAAAACAAAGAGCTTATTTATTTCAACAGAAATTGAATTCCGATGAATTAAGCCGCAATTATATTTAGCCCGCGCCGCGTGTCGCCACGCGTGGGTAAGCTATCGTTACATACATTTAGTATAGGATTGATTACATTAGTCCCGCCCCGCGTGTCGCCACGCCACGCACTAAATGTATGTAACCGATAGCTTACCCACGCGTGGCGACACGCGGCGCGGGCTTAATATAATTGCGGCTTTATGCTTGCTTAGCGATTTGTCTGGCGATTCCGGCAGTGTATTTGTCTGGCAATTCCGGCAGAGTATTTGTCTGGCAATTCCGGCAGTGTATTTGTCTGACAATTCCGGCAGTGCATTTGTCTGGCAATTCCGGCAGTGTATTTGTCTGGCAATTCCGACAGTGTATTTCGAAACGACGCGACGTCCATTGTATAATTGCAAGATCTTTCTGTAAACATTAAGTTTGCTACGGGCGCACCAAATGCATCCAGTGATACCATGCTATGGGTTTCCTTACCTGGAAAACATGCGTATGATGCGACGTAATGCCGTGCGGCATGTGTTCCCGCGACAAGTCTTCATAAAGTCGTCGCTGTAGCGGACTCAGATCGCAGTAGTAGTCCTGAGTTATCTTGGGAGGTAACTCCTTTAGTACGTCTTCCTTCACACGGCGCAGTAGGAATGGTAGCACCTGGAGGATAGAAAGTTAAGAATTATCATAATAGGCTATTTGACAATGTATAAAATAAGGTCATAATTATTGACACTTGTATAGATTATCGCTTTTAAAATCGATTTGCATTAATTTTACTACAAAACAATGTATTATTTATAAAAAAAATCCCGAAAAAACTTCATCTTTTTAAATCTGGCGCCACGTAATCGAAAACGGTCTGGATTGGCTGAACTTAAGATGACGTCATGATTTAGTAAATTTCTGTCTATCGTTGACAGAACAGATGACTTTTGTCTAGTATCTCGACCGTTTCAACGTTTGTTTACGTGAATCGTGACGTCACGACGCCATATTGTTAAAGATAGTTTTGGCGGCTTATTTAAACAGTACATTTTTATTTACTATTTTTTAAAAGAAATACATTATGCAATTTGAAGTAATAGGTTTTTGTGGGCTCGTTAGACACCATTAAATAATCTGAGATGTTTATCAGAAACCAGTCAAATAGCCTATTTTTTAAAGGCTGATCAAGTCTCTAGCGACGGTTGTGATTTTTTTTTTGTGTTGTGAATTTTACTCGCATTTGTGTCAATAAACTTACATATGTAAATAGACTCGAACAACAACACAAGGGGCACACCACATAATAACCCCACTGCTGGGATTCAGACGTACTCTCAGTGAGAGGAAGCGAAGCCACCACGCAGCACGAGTTACTGTATTTGACACGTCTTTGATAGAGATATTTGGTTCTAGATCATACCGGTATTCCTAACGTTAAATGTTAAATGTTTTCCTTGACCTTTTTTAAAGCTTTCATAAGCAGGACTTACCTGTCGATGTAACGCCTCGCAGGCCAGCGCGCCGGCCTGCAGCTGGTGCGGCGTGGCCTTGGCGTCCCGCGCCGCGAGGATGGGCCGCGAGTAGCGCGCCGTGAACTGTCGCTCCGTGCCTAATAGACCCGGCATTAGGAAGTCGAAGAGGGACCACAGTTCCAGTACGTTGTTCTGTAAAAAAGACAAGACATTGTAAGATTTCAATCAACTTTGAACAAGCAGGTTTTTTTCATTTTCAGGTTACCCGCAAATTCTTTAAAACCTAATCAAGTTTCCGATACTTCAATCTGCTGTATAATCTTATTTTGCTGTTATTTTTAAATGAATTTCGTGATTTTTTTATAATAGACATTATAATTCTTAGGTCGGTCTTAGGTTAAATCGGAACATCGAAAATCGGAATAAAATATTTCGGAGTATTTGGGTGTTGTTCCGTTTTAATTACCTGTATCGGCGTCCCCGACAAAATCAGTCTATGATTAGCAACTACTTGCTTTATAGCCTTAAAGACCTTCGTCTTCCCATTCTTGATGACGTGTCCTTCGTCCAATATGCAGTAGTTCCACTTAATACTGCTAAAGAACTCGATGTCCTTCCGCACAATATCGTACGATGCGACGATAAAGTTGTAGTGTTTGACATGGTGACGTAATCGCTCGCGTTCGTACGGGATCCCCACGTATTGGAGCGGTTTCAGGAATTTTGACGGTATGAACTTGTTCACTTCGAATACCCAGTGGCCTGAAATGGGAGATTTAACAGTTAGTATTGTTAATGTTAACGTGATCTAAACTAACATTAAAAAGAGAAAAGATTTGAATTTTTGTACGTTTGTTTGTTACGCTTTCACGCAAAAACGGCAGAACGGATTTGGAAGAAATTTGGCACATGGGTAGAACATGACCCGGATTAGGATATACGATACTTTTCATCCCGATATTTTCACGGGATCGAGACGTTTTACTTACGCCACTAGCGATCGCGCAAGATAGAGATAGCAAAAGCCTCCCCTTTCTCCTTCCCAACCTCTCGTTTAGATAGAGAAAGGGGATGCTTTAGCCCAGAAGTAGGGCACAAACACTATAACACAATAGAGTTCACCAGTGAGCGTGGGCGGGCACACGACGAGCGAGGGCAGCGCGGCCGCCCCGAGCCGTGCGCGCTCCCAGTGCGACCCCGCCACCACCACGACGGACTGCAGCGTCTTGCCCAGCCCCATGTCGTCGCACAGCACGCCGTGCAGCTTGTACTCGTACAGGAAGCGGAGCCAGTTTACTCCGGCCTGGAATTATACAACAGGGAAATATTAATATTAGGTAGTTTTTTTTTTAGAATTACACATGAATGGCCCTATTAATATACTTGGGATACAGATCAGTGCAGTTGGACAAGGTGGTGATAATAATAGCCAGTCAAAAAGGAAGGTTGGTAATGTAAGGAATGCGCAGGCAGCGTCTAATTGAAGCGTCATTACTTGCGGACACTCCGCAAGTAATAACTTTAATATTACAAGTCACATAGCCAATTAAAAGCTTTTGTGGTTTTAATTTTTATTATGAAGCCAACTATTGTCGAGGATTTACTATGTAGCTTCCACCTACCTGTTGATAAGTCCTCAGCTCGGCCGACACAGGCACAGGTATCTTGTAGTCTTTGATAGTCTTGGGGTTGAACAGTTGTTCGAGAAAGTGTTTGTCGCTCCGTCTTCTGGCTCTCAGTTCGGGGGAGAGGTCGGGAGGTTCTGCCACGCCGCCGTCGAGAGGCATCAGTTGTATGAGGGACGCGAAGCAGCGGGTCGACATTACGCGGACGGCCTCGCAGTGGTCGCTCATACGACCTGTGGAGGGGAAAAATTATATTACTCTGCTATCCATGATAAGGAATTCAAATACCAAAAAACAAGTAACTGATTTAGGCAGCCTTTCCACCAGACCTGTGCAAGGCAGCGCTGCGGTGACCAAGGAAAAAATCCATTCAAAGTTGTTACATTCAAAATACCGCTATTTTATAGGTGGATTTCCTCGCATATCACTGGTCGAAAGCTAGCTCTAATCTTACAATTAGAAGGCAGAGGCGAGTTTAACTTTAATTCCAAGTTTTTCTAATAGGTTTGCATTACAACGTTAACGTGTATGATGATTCGACGTCATTTGGAAACAATGTTCTTTTAATTAATAGATTATTTGTTTAAGATCTCCAAGAAATACTTGCCCAATAAAGGTATGACTAGTAGCACAATATAAGGTACAATGTGTAGCTGCAGCGCGTCCACGACCCGCGCCAGCGCCTCCGCCGCGCCGCAGCGCACGCCGTCGCTGCGGACGTCGCTCAGGGCCGGGATCAGCTGGAACGACACAACACAATCTAATGTCTGCTCAAAGATAAGTGTAGGGAGCGGGGAGCGATGAATGTGCGTATATTGTAGTGGTGTGTATCTGATAAATAGAGATTAGATACGATATGAGTGCTAGATTCGAATGTAGTAATTTATTCGATCTTTTCAATCATTCAGCGTTGGTGATTGGTTGTTCGCCACGACAGCTGTACCTCATGTATCACAGTGTGCATGACCCCTGGATAGCCCGCCCGGCACATGGCCGCCAGCGCCCGCGCCGCCATGTGTCGCAGCGCCGTGTAGCCGCTCCGGGCCAGCGCCGTGGCGGCGCGGGCGCAGGCCGCCAGGCGCGGCCGCAGGGCGCTGCCCAGCGCGCCGCACACTGCCTCGAACACTTGCAGGCGAGTGATTAGTTCTTCGGCTACACTGCATTCTTGTTGTTCTAGCTCTGTGAAATGGAAATTTCATATAAATAAGCTCAGTACATAAGCCTATAAACCGAAAAAACAAGCAGAAATTTATAGAACACTCATATTTCACCAGTTAGTTTAAATACCATGTAATAAGGAGCGCTAGAACAACGGGACAAAACTCTTGCTCTCGTATATCTGCGCCTTAAAGGCATATTTATTCTTGAATGCAAGGTTCCCAGACAAACCCTGCACTGTGCATGATTCTATACACACCTTATTAAATCCTAATAAATCCTGGACTACTATAACATTCTCTACTCATTAATTAAAATTGACAAACTAGAGATATTATCAGTCAAACTTACCACTATCAGTCAACACCCTTTCGAGCGGCTCGGTGATAAACTCCCATAGCTTGGGCAGCTTCTCAGGTAACTCGTCACCGAAGTACATCGCTAAGCTCGTTAGTGCTAGCGTAGCGCCTCGTCTTTGTATCCTTAGTAATTTTCGAGCCTGTTCAAAAAAGACACTTATAAATTCGACGAAAAAACAGCCGCATGTTTTGAAACCATAATTATATTAATGTTGTTAGAAAGTTGCTTAGTTATTTATAGTTAAAAGTGAAATCGGTTATTATCATCATCCTACCCCTGTCCGATTTTGGGGTCGGCACAACACATTTTCTTTTTTCTCCCCTGTTAACCGTCACGCTATCATTCACTCCTCACACTATTCATATTTTCTTTGGCCTTTCTCTCCCTCTCCCTCCGTCAACATTTCTATTCACCACTTTTTATCAACGCAGTGGCGTGCATTGCATAAAGGCATATAAGCAGTGCCTACCTCGATTAATCACCATAACCCTGTCAATTACATTTTAGTGTGTGTGCCCCACAGTTACGAAACTCACTAAATTATCATTCTTGACAAAAAACAAAATCTTCATACAAAAACGCGCGGTAGTAGGCAGTCGCCAGACGGTCTACTCGGCTCCCGGACTATTCGCACATTGGTCATTGGTCTTTACTCGTTCAAGTTAATAAGACGAAATTAAAAATACGTACGTCTCACGCGTAATACCATGACGTTCGACCTTCGCAATTTATCGCCTTAAAGTAGGCATGCCTACTCAAATAACCAACCAAGTATGAATGTTAAAATCGTAATTTGGCCGTGCGAAGAAATAAAGGGATGGATATTGAGGTCGCCGATAGTGAGGTCAAAATGAAAATCCAAGATAGATTTTTTTTCATCACGGGTGTCGTTTTCATGGTTTTCGAGAGTGCTGGAGCCTATAGTAAAGTCAAAATCCAAGATGGTGGCTGTAATTTTTTTTTTTCATCATGGGTGTCGTTTTTATGGATTTCAAGGGCGCTAAAGCCGATAGTGAGGTCAAAATGAAAATCCAAGATGGCGGCTGTAATTTTTTTTAATTTTTCATCATGAGTGTCGTTTTCATGGTTTTCGAGGTTGCTGGAGCCGAAAATAAAGTCAAAATTAAAATCCAAGATGGCGGCTGTAAAACTATTTTTTTGTTAATAGATACTTTTGTTTTATGTTTCTGATTAGTGACCGCGTCTGCCTAGAATAGACCCGGCCTATTGCCTACCTATTCTGTAAACCAATGCACGCCACATGCGTGGACAAACATACATCTATAATTTTTTTTACTTTTGTTTGGAAGCCCTAATAGATTGTCATAAGTGAATATAATGCAGTTCCAATAATATTACAAACATACGTGTCGAATTGATAACCTCCTTTCTTTTCAAGTCGGTATCAACCTTATATACTAATTTCTTATTTTATCCATTTTCGTCACTCCACACATCCATCTCAAAATTCTCATCACCGCTGCATGCAGTCTCTTTTCATCAGTCATCTTCACGGCCCAGCATTCCGATCTATACAGTACGACAGGCCTTATCACGGATTTGTAGATTTTCCCCTTTAACTTGAGGGAGTCTAACATGTGTGATATGAGTCGCAAATTGCACACGTGTAATTTTTTATACGTATATGGATGCTGGGACCGCTTATAAATTAGCATGACTGTATTAGAAACCATTCTGAAGATAGATCCATTGCAAGTAGGCATATTGCTGATAAAGTTAGATTGACGGTGTATCACAATGTCCTTCATGGGTGTAGTTCCGTACCTCGTCCTCGTGCGGCAGCAAGTGGTCGAGCGCGAGCGCGGCGGCGGCGGGCGGGCGGCCCCGGCGCGGCGCCGTGCGCTCGGCGCAGCGCTGCTGCTCCCACAGCGTCAAGATGCCGAGGTGTTTGTCCACTGACGATTCAAAATAAGGTAGTGTAAGTATACTTTATGGTATCACCACATTTTATGGAGGTTTTGTAGAAGGGTTCTAAAACATTCTGTCAAAAATAAAGACAGAAGCAGTCTGCAATTTTGCTAAATCTATACTGTTGTGTTGTTGTTTACTGTTATTTTGACATTACAAACGTCTGTAATACAGTAAATTTGAAAGAGCTACGGTAGTTGTAACAAAAATCAATTTAAATTTGTTTTGTTTGTGTTTGTTCTAGCTAATCTCAGAAACGGCTGGACCGATTATGTTTTTTTTTTTGTATAACTGGTACAGTCAACAGCAAAAGTAGATGATCAAAATCAGAAATTCAATACTAATTAACGGAGTTGGCGTCAGAACTGTGTGGCAGAACTGTTGCTGTTGTTGTTGAGCTGTGTGCAGAGACTGTGTGGCGAGTTCTGACGCGAACTCCGCTCATTAGTATTGCATTTCTGATTTTGATCATCTACTTTTGCTGTTGACTGTACTATTGAAATTCATAATCTTTAAGTTGTAGCATTTGGTTTTTGGCATTTGTTTGTCGCTGAAATGAGACTGCGACTAGATTATGGACCGTTTTAAATTACGAGAATTGACCTTCAGGTAGTGCGATGTCCCGCCACCCTGACAACCTGTATACTCTTTAAATAAAATCCACAAATCTTACTTGCTGGCGCGTGTGGTATCTGTTCTCCCTTCCCCTCGGGACCGCTGTCGCCGCTACCAGAGTCGCCATTCGCTTCCTCTGAACTTTCTAGAGAAATGCGCGGCGTGTATTCTGGGTCACACCTGGAAAGGACCAAATCATTTTAAAGTGAATATTTTGAAAATATAACTTCGGTGACGATTTCTATGATTATGTATCAGTAAATTTATTTTGATCAGCATACGACGTAATTGGTGGAAGGCGGTGCTTGGGGGAGGCCTATGTCCAGCGGTGGAGGTTTTTTGGCTGAAATGATGATGATAGTGAACAACAAGTTAGAAGATTTGAATTTAGCGGGCATGCCACGCAATCAACTTGCCGACTTAATATTTTTACCACGAATATTTATTCTTAATAGTTCGTGTATAAGCGAGACAAACAGAAAACCTCTCTCTCATCATTTCAATCATATTAGCAAAGTCAGTAAGTACTAATATCTAAGGCTTCTAAGGCCCTTTCTAGACGGTACGGTTTTATTATGGTACTGCGTATAAACCGCGCTGTAGAAAAACCGTGTTGGTCAACAAGCTTCCAAGTGATCCATACAACACTGACGAACCGTGCCTACACATTGCGTATAAACCGCGCCGTAGAAAAAACGTGTCCATGTATAAGCTTCCAAAGTGAACTATAGAACACTGACGACCTACACACGACGAATAAACCGTAGTGTTCACAGCAAGAAAAATGTGTATGTAAAATGGGCCTAAGGGCTTATCCTACTAATATTATGTGTTTAGATGTTTGTTACTCAATCACGCGTAAACCGTTGAACATATTTGGATGAAAACTGGCACATAGATAGACCATTTCCTGGATTAACACATAGGATACTTTTTATCCCGACATTCCTACGGGATCGAAACTTACGCGGGTGAAACCGCGGGCCGCTGATAGTTACTAATATCGGACGCATTGTACAAGGCTGCTAAATAAAACTCACCTCAAGAACGCCTTTAGATTGATAAGCACCTTATTGTTCGGACAAGGCTCTCTACTAACAAGCTGCGATAGTAACGCGGCGAGGGTATCAGCAGAGTTCTGCTGCAGTTCTTCTGAAGGTTCCTTCTTGATGCTCTCCATCAGAGGTCGCACTACTGGGTTCAGTTTTTCAGGTAGTTGATGTAGGTTTGCGCAAGCGCCTGCTATTGCTGCTTGGACACTGGAAGATAAATGAATTAATTATTAATGAATGAAAATATAAATGTATAAATTTGTCAAAAAAAAAATGAAGAGTGAGCATCAAGTTTTAGTGTAACCAGTACTTGGTCCTACCAAACGAAACTAGTATGTCCTGTCCCTTTTAGCATCGGTGATGATAAAAGTGGAACCAACTTAAATATTAGACATCAGTCTCTGGGCGCTAAGCAAAGAAACTCACACGTATAAGCACGGCAAAGTACAATATCCATTAGCAAGTTTACGATCGCATCCGAATTGCAACGTTTTACCAACTGACATTATTCCCAAACAGTCTATTTAGGTGAAACAAAAACTGGGGTCTACTCGCTAATGGCGAAATCCGCAGTTTAAGACGATGTTACGGGTGTATCTTACTCCGTATCACCTACGAATCTAAGATTAGTTCGGGGATCAAACTAAGAACGAATGACAACACGATTTGACAGTTGACCTTACTCCCGATGTGTTTTTAAACGTCCGAAAAAGTTAATAAATCGGGAGTCTCATTTCGGGAGAGGATGATTTCGATCGACTTTCGGATGGGCTCGTATCTTTTTTGACGGACTTAGAGAGTAGGCTCTCTGGTTAGCGGCCAGGGCACACAAGTATTAATATACTTACGAGACATTGAGCGATCCTTGTTCAATGGTGCACTGATTGACGGCTGCCTGTAGGTTCCTTCGCCTCTCCTCTAACGTTTGAGCCACCCGCTTTAATTTCATCGCGGCCACCAACGGTTGCGACATGTTTGTTAAATATCCTACCTGAAAATAGTAATAATAATTATGTAAATACGAATATAGATGGCTGAAGACGTATAATCATACTAATATTATAAAGGCGAAAGTTTGCGAGTGTGTGTGTGAGTGGGGGTGTGTGTATGGGGGTGTGTTTATATGTTTGTTACTTCTTCTTACTCGTCACGCTCAAATGGTTGGACCAATTTTGACAAAATTTTGTATGGAGGTAGCTGACACCCTGGATTAACATTATTATAGGCTACTTTTTATCCCGATATTCCCACGGGATCGACATTTACGCGGGTGAAACCGAGGGCGCAGCTAGTACACTATAAAAATGACAATATGGGTAGATCACATATATTATAGATAATATAGTTACCTGTTCTAGCCTCAATATGTTGCTCAACTCTTCACCGTCAACAGGTAATTTGTAATGTTTCATCATCGCGTGTAAATCGCGAGCCTCTTGCAGTATTCTGAAAATATAATACTCAGTCTGAACAAAAGGCTATTATAATCAAGCAGTAAAAAACTGGCCAAGTACGAGTCCGGCTCGCATACGAAGGGTTCCGTGCCACAATGCAAAAACGCCGAAAAAAACACGTTTGTTGTATGGGAGCCCCCCTTAAATATTTATTTTATTCTGTTTTTAGTATTTCTTGTTATAGCGGCAACAGAAATACATCATCTGTTGACAGACAGACGGGCAGTGGAGTCTTAGTAATAGGGTCCCGTTTTTACCCTTTGGGTACGGAACCCTAAAAATGGCTTGGGTATAGGCTCAATAGTTCTATGGGAGCAGTGGTAAGTGGAGTGATTAGAGATCCGGTTGTTGGGTTTGATTCAAACAGGGCAATATTTTTTGTGGCATTCAGGTTTGGGTGTTATCTATAAATGAATTTTAGCACATTTTCTTGGTTATTTAGATAATTTTGATCAGTCTATTCATACTGTCGCCTACCATAATAAATTGTTTATAGTTTAGCTTTAGATACTAAACAATGAACAAGTCACATTACAGTATATTATTTTTTTTACCTATTACAGTTCAGCGCTACTTCATCGTAGTAGAGAGCTTGGTTCAGCGCTGTATGTAACGTGTTTGTCAGTAACGGTGGCGCCAACCTTGATACAGGACTTTGTTCTTCGCTATTTGCTTTGTCAGCCTGATCCTCCTGCGAAAATAAAATAACAATAATATGATAAATATGTGGAAAATACATTCAAAATCAAGTTATTTATTCAAATTAGGCTGAAAATGAGTTCTTTTCGAACGTCAAAATTACATAAGACAGTCTCCTAAAACGCCCTTCGTGCTATCGCTGGGAAGAAGTGGCGCAACAAACTCCCCAGCAGTAAGTCCAAAAAACTAAGTGGTATTGCTAAACGCAAAAGTTTGTGAGTCACTATCTGTCTCTCTCACTCATGGCAAACATGTGTACTATCCATCTCTCTCATCATTTTGCCGTAAAATTAAGAACCTACCAAGAGCTTGTGCGAATAAAAAACATTTTAACCGAGTAAAATGGGTTAGCAAAAATCGGGTTACTTGAGGTTTTTATTTTTTTACTCGTTTTTTTTAGTATGAAACTAACAAGTATTGTACCATTTTACAATCCTGAATAAATGCGCCAATTTTAATGGCACTTGCCTAGGCACTCTAGTACATTTTTGTTAAAGGAGGGCCTCTCAAAGTCGACAAATTTTGAAAATTTTAAATTCATACTTTAACAAACTCTTAATTCTAGGAAGCTTGAGGCAATTGTGTCATTATTTTTGACTGTGATTCTTAGAAATATTATTTAGGGTTACGGTTCCAAAGTTTAAACGAATAAAAATAATAAAAATTAACCACAATAACCGAAAAATGGTTACAGATTGACCAATTTTTTTGGTTTTTCTTAAATGCCCATAATTTTCAAACAATAATTTTTTCTCATGATGTTTACAATCAATCTTGTCGCCCCGTTTCGGCTTGACGTTGAGTTCTGGGAAAACCTGTACATAAAATTCAAAGTCCTGACTGACTGATATATCAACGCACAGACTAAACCGCTGGTCCTAGAGACATGAAATTTGGAGGGTGTGTTCTTTGTGACGAGTAAGTATCCACTAAGAACCCTTTCTTTTTGAAATTCCACAAAGAAAGTGAATGGGGGGAGGGTGAAATTTCACGCAGACGCAGTCGCGGGCAGAAGCTAGTAATAGGTAATAGGTACTACGGGCTGGTATCCGCATCTCCACGTCAATGCGCGTATTTTGCGTACGCAGCAGAAGCTAGTAGCTTATACATCATGTTGAGATACAATGTTATAGTTTTAGATTGCAACACTCCCTACATAGATATTAAGCTAGTGTCTATGATGATTTTAGTCTATGTGCCACCTACTGTAGAAAAGCTACAAGTGTAGACGCCATTGTGTTTTTGTGTTACTACGTCTTTGCTAATAAAACCCTCCTAAAACTGGCTAACCGTGCTTCTTATTACTGCCCCTGTTTACACATCAGAATAACACAGGATACTTTTTATACCGATATTCCCACGAGATCTACACTTATGCAAGTGAAACAGCGGGGCGCTGCTAGTAAATAATAAATACAAAAACCGTTGTCTCCTTAGTTGATGATAAGATTTCGAAAGTTAAAATACTGATCCGAGACGAGAACAAGCTTCCAGAAACTGGGGGTCTAATTTATATGACACTACTCAAAATGATCAAGATATTACCGTATGTGTATCGTCCCCGTTGGCGTCATGTATGCTGAGCGGGAACTTGTCGTGTGTGACAGTTTGTCGCGCCCACGACGACACTACCAGACTTGCGACCAGTCGCTGCAGCGCGCTGCCTGAGCGGAGGTATACTATCATCATCTGGAATTACAACACACAAACATAACATTACATTACGTCTGTAATCCCTCGAAAGGTTAGGGGAGGTGACAACTACAGTACACCCACATTTCATTATTTTCATGTCATTATCCCACAAAAAAATAGTAACAGGACTTTTGCGTGCATAAAAAGGTCAAGAAAGACCCCTTTTGAGTTCTAGGGTAAAGGTTTGTTTTCACAGTCTTTGGCTATAGGCTGCACTATTCCAACAGTGGAATTAATTATGTATGAAGTTGTTTACCAGATAATTAAACGTAAACTTTCCCAGAGGAGGTGAAAATTAACCTAAGGTCAAAAAAATCTCATAGGATAAGATATGGCCGTTTAATAAATCTTGAACTGTCACAGTCTGTTCTTCAAGTACCCAGAATATTCTTTCAATTAAAATTAGAGGTGGTACAAATAAGGGTCTAAACAGACGGACTGCATTTCAGCTGCAACCTCGCAGTTTGGATGCAGTTGACTTAACTGCTTCGAAACCTAGTTATGTCAACTGCATCCAAACTGCGATGTTGCAGCTGGCATGCAGTTCAAATGCAGTCCTCTGTTTAGACCCTAATGGTAACATATTGTGCTTACCTTAACATAACAGTATATGGGGCTCTCATCTTCAGCTTTGTACTCTATACCAGGTGCAGGTTGGACTAAGTAGCATGACAGGTATCCTGCAAAAAACACCATATAAAAAAATATAAAAAGAGGTACAGACGAAACCATAGACAAAACTAGCAAATCCAAGCCACTCTTAACCTCCTATATCTCTAGTCAAGGAGTTTAAATAATTTAAAAAAAACTTTGTTTTCATGACAGTAGTGACAGTTTACGGCCGGACTAATTCTATTCTTATTGTTTTATTCTAAACTAGCTTCTGCCCGGGACTACGTCCACGTGAAATTTTAACCCCCGAGCCACCTCGTCGCTTCCCATCGCCTGCCCGCACTAAAACTTCGTTTTCGGTTAGCGTTCTTTCCGACAATTTTTTCGTTTTGCTCGGCTCCTAAGCGTTCAAGCGTGACGTGAAATATAACCCCTTATCTTCCTCGAGAATGGGGCTATCAATAATGCAAAAATATTTTTTCAAATCCGACTGGTATTTCATAAACAGAAATAGAGAGATTTGTAAATGACGACAATAAATAGGTGCACATACCCTACTAAAAATTACATAATATTTACGTACTTAAAACTAGTTCGTACTGATACCGAACTAAAACAAGACAGGTGTATACCTAGTATTTGTGCGGCGAGGCAGCGCGCGCGCATGACGTTGCGGTCGCGAGTGGCGCAGGGCTGCGACTCCGAGCCGCCTATGAACCACTTCTGACTCGGGCGCAACTCGGGAGGCAAGGTACATTCGGATGACTGAGAGTTTGTGCGGGTGCGACGCTCCTGGAAAGAGAAAAGATGTATTTTTTTTAAACAAAAGTGTAAAAAGTTTGTGAGTAATTCAATAGTGGGCTGCATTGTATATAAAAAAAAAAAAAAAAAAAAAATTACATAAGAGAAAAGTATAGTCCGTCGCGGTGGCGCCCGAGTCGCACGTGGTGTCGCGACAAGCCTGGCGCCTGCGCGTGCGCACCGTGCGGAAACTGTTGTATAGCGTTTGAATACCAACACAGTTGTTTATATAAAACTGACAAGTCAGTTCGGTTCTAAGGTATCAGTTTTGTATTTAAATGTTTACCTCAGTTGGAATTAAGTTCGAAATACAAAAACCGACTCGAAACTGAACTAAAGTCAAATCTGGTTTTGTAGTAAGGCGGTTTGAGTCTTGTGATATTCGAGAAATCATATTTATTGAGGCTATGGTCGACATCGTTCGACCGCAATCTTCTGGCACCTATAAATTCCTAAATCAACCTACCTTAGGAGGTGGATGCAACAACAAGCCAGGCTCTACAGGCAGCCGAGCGGGCTGCATCGCGAGACAGAGCCACGTGGCCAACATCGGACACGCCGCTATAAGTATCACTCCTAACGACGCGTATTTGAGGAAGTTTTCCCACACCTGGAAGCAAAGAAAACTTGAATTTCATATGTGAATAAAACTTTGGGAGGTCATAGGGCGTTTTTCCCATGACGTCTGAAAAGTTTCTCCAGTGCATTACCTACGCGGTCAAAATGTATGGAAAGGCTATTCATTTTTAGGGTTCCGTACCCAAAGGGTAAAAACGGAACCCTATTACTAAGACTTCGCTGTCTGTCTGTCCGTCCGTCCGTCCGTCTGTCTGTCACCAGGCTGTATCTCAAGAACCGCGGTAGCTAGATAGTTGAAATTTTCACAAATTATGTACCTTTGTGGAACTCTTCGTGTGCGAGTCCGACTCGCACTAGACCAGTTTTTTTGAATACGCGACAAAAAAAATTAACGCGGGGGCGTCCAGAATCATGTACTAAATCCATAGTTTTGCGTCGATGGCCCGGACCTGCCAACCTGTATAATCTGCATTCGCGATTTATTTGCCAAAAATGTAAACAAATATGAGTTTATGGAAAAATGACTTAAATCCTACACAATAAAGTTCAGTTTATGCTACAACTTCAAACATTTTTTAATAGTCATTCTGAAATCAACTTAATTACCATTAAAATAAAGTTGATATTTGTTTAACTTGAAATAATATTAATTTGAAACATACGTTTGTATAGACTTTAGATAGCCATCTACACGCTAAGAAGAAGATGACAAAATATACAGGGCATTTCTTTATTTACTAGCGAAACTTTACACAAGTCAGGAACACACTGTATACGTATAGTCAGCCCAGAATTTGGCTACGAGCTTGTTACCTTCAGTAGCATTGTCATAATTCAGAGCCAATGGATCAAGCAGCTAGAGTAAAGGCCGGTTGCTAAAATCGTAACTATGAAACTGTGTTAATTTTAAATCATACACAATTTATGAACTTTTTAATACAAGAAATGGCGATATTTTTATTGGTATTTAACTTTTTCTTTTGACCCACCTGCACAGCAATTTCCTGGATCTCATGCACGTGTTCAAACAGCACCCTCTGATAGATATGCCTCATTGCCTCCTGCAGAAGCTCGGGCGTCCAGTTCAAACACTGATCATTCTCCCCGTTAACGTCATTCACTTTGATGACGTCATCCCCATTAGTGACTACATGCCCTTTGTCGACGTTATCTCCATTGGTGACTGTATCTCCCTCGATGACGTCACTGTTTTCCATAATAACATCAGTGCTCTCCTGAGTAATGTCATTGCTCCCCTTGGTACTGTCATTGTTCCCCTTGGTAATGTCATTGCTTTCTTTGGTAATGTCACTGTATTCTTTAGTGACGTCATTATTCTCCTTGATAATGTCAGTATTCTCTTTTGTAATGTTGTTATTCCCCTTGATAACTTCTGTATTACCGTTGGTATCAGTTCCGTACCTTTGGTGGGTCGTGACTAGAGGTCTTGTGAGGGTACGTAATGTTTGTAATGTCGCTTTGCGCACGGAACTGGTTGAATGGTCGAGGTACGGCCAAAGGCGGGGTAGGACGTCTGCTAAGTCGATTGGGCTGTGGAGAAAACAAGGTGGTTTTAAAGTTTGTAATTTGAGATGACATTAATTTGTCAAATTAGAATTATATGAAAGCTAGCTTCTGCCCTGTGGATGTCGGTAGTTATCCCACGGGAACGGGCTACCGGGACCAAAAGTAGTCGATGTCCTTTTCTAGGATGCCATTTATCTCCTTGCCAAATTTTATCGAAATTCGTTGTATATTAATTAGTTGAATTAAACACTAAACTTATTAAATTTTATGTGATACAATGGAATGCTATTCTTGGTCCTTCGGAACCAAAAACAAGATCATAAACTCAAACCCCCGTTATTACAAAACAAGCTTTTTCTTTAGCTCAGGTTTCAACCACGGAGTTAGTTATTGAATTCAGAACCAAACTGTTATAGAAATGTAGTAAAAAAATATAGCTTTTGGTGCTAAGTTGTCATTTTAGTATTAAGAAGTGTAAAATACAAATATTGGCTGAAAGGTTAAGGCTAGAACTAAAGTTAAGATTTCGTTTTGTAATGAGTCGGAAAGCATACTTAATAATAAGTATTTCAATTGAACTATTTACGAACACTTATGTTTTTGAATTGCCAAACAGAGCTGCTCATTTCAAATAACAAAAATACTCACTGCAACAAACTGGCCGGTTCGGGCAGCGCCATCAAGGCCGCCAACAACGCCATGTAGGAGTTGGCCGGCGACGCCAGCTCGTCCTGGTCGGCCAGCAGGCGCCACAGGCGCGCCACGACGGGCCGCACCGCGCGCCCGCGCCGCGCGCCCAGCGCCGCCGCCGCCGGCGCCAGCGCGCCCGCCGCCACCGCCGACACGTCCTCCGCCGCGTCGCCGAGGCCACGGATGAGGTGCTCTAAGGCGCCACTTTCGCAAGCTACTTCCTGTTCAAAGGAAGGATTCGGTTTTAATTTCACAAAAGCAGTAAAATAATTTAGATAGAAGTTTTAGTAACTACAAAATAGAATCTAGGGGCGGAGCCCGCGGGGCTTATGCGCGTGCATGACCATACGACGCTCTAATGTACCTATGTTAAAAAATACGAATTTAAAGTGGTTCGCTGTTTAAACAATTCCAATCGTTCGAAGGTATCAAGATCTTGTAAAAATGAACTGACCTGTCTCGCCGCCAACAGATACTTGAAGCCCAGCAGTGCGCCATGCCGCGCCTCCCACTGCGGGTGCGTGGACAACGTCGCCAACAGTTCGGCCACGCGTCGCACTCTTGCGGCTTCCAACTGCGCAAGTGCAACGCCCAAAGTCTGTGCGCAGGTTTCACGTACTGGTGCTACTACCTACAACAACAATTCAACATAAACAAATCAAATCACAATTCATTTATTAAAATTAAACAGATATTCAATACTTCTTACCTAAACGTCAAAAATTAAAAACCCACCCTTCATTAGTTGCTAGTGTTTCACCTGAGAAGTGGCGCAACAAACTTCCCAGCAACAGGTCTGACTGTTAAGTTAAAAACTTTCAACTAAAGTACTAAATCGATTTGGGATATTTGGTAGTTGAATAATAATGTATGTGGAAAATTACCTGATCAGAAACGAAGTCTCCAAATCGGTCTAACGCGAGAACACATAACAATCTAAGTGCCATGTCCTCTAGCCATTCTTGATGTGTTTGCTCCATCTATTACAGAAAAAACAAATACGTTATTTTCAGGAGAAAATTACAATAACCGTTCAATCACGAAGGGCTATGTGTGATTCTGAAATAATTCAGAAACATGAAACTACCTTTCTTTTGAAAGCTGTGCGTTTCGTTTTGGCATAGAACCCTTAAAAGCTCTACACTCACCTCCTGACTAGTCATATTCGCATCATGCCCCGCGGAGTTCACAATCCTGGCCCGCAGGAGTTCCCGCAGAGCACTTGCAGCTCCATGTCTCGCCTCCCAGGCTGCACTGAACAGTTGCGCCTGTAGCGCTCCCGCCCAGGCCTCTAGAGGCCATCGCGTGCATTCTACCCAGGAACCAGAACAGTCTGGTACTGGGGCTGTGCTTTCAACTGGGGATGGAGAGATGATGGTTTGAAAATATAGGAAAGTAAGTAAACGTTTCGGAGAAGACTCCCTTTCTCCAATTCTTAATCGCGTTGGTCATATTGGAGAAGACTCGAATAAGACCAAAGCGATTATTAAGAATTGGAGAAAGGGAGAGGAGGGCTATACACAGCAGTAGGTCGATTAGGTTGATGATAATAATTATGAATATTATATTGTGAATTAAAAAAATCGCTGTGCTATGAACCAGTCAATGGAATACTCAATACTTTTATTGCATTTCAAATGTAGGTATTCTTGGGTGCCTTTTAAAGGTTTCCCCACAAAAAAAAAAATTTGTAAACTTATAATTAGATGATATGGACCCTGTCGGGCACAGCAAAATAAGTGAGTTAGTAGAGAGAAAGCATCTGTTAATTATGTAACATTACTTAGCAAACTACTATATTATAATAATGATATAGAATGTAATAGATTGCAATAGATTAAGTCGATAGAATCTGTCCCCCAAAATGCCAAAAAAAAGTATCATCATCATCGCGTGGCGGACTTATAATATCGATCTTCGTATTCGTATAGCACAATTATATTACAACACAGTCCATAACCATTTCTGAGACGTCATTCAAAGGATCATTTAGAGGTCAGTGTTACAATTAAAAAACCATAACGACTAAAAAAACGTGATTTCTCGTTATCTCTCACTACGTTGTTGCATTTCATAAAAATATCGTGCTCATTACATTAAAAAAACTCTGACGTCAGAACTGCTTACACGTAATTTCCAGTGATGCAAAAGTTACGATCATCGTGCATTGCAACGAGCATGATTTTAGTCGCAGTTAACAGTTAATAGGTCCTAATACGAGTACTCCTAATGAAGTGTGTAGGCGGGGCTGATGTAAACTAGGCCGCGAGATCACGCTAGCAATTAAGCCTACAATCAGACTTTAGACCTTATCGCTGTCGTCATTAATACTCATCAGCGATAAAGACAGATGTGCATTGTGGAGGATGTGCATTGATCAGAATGTATCTTAATATAATTTGTTGTTGTTGAAATGAGATACAATTTTCTGCTAACCGGTTTGAAACCGTCGTGCCTATCAGTAGACCTTAGAAAATACGTCAGTAGTTTTTACCAGTAACCAGTTTAGTTATTTTATTTTACTACCTAGAAGTGGCCATAAGAAATTGCGCTATGGCTTATCTGTTTATTATCAATGTAAATAAAAGAAATAACATAACAAGATTCTGGTTTCTTCTATTCTACTTATCAGACACTAGATGAGACTCCCCACTTCTTATTAGAGTGTCGATGGCAATCTAGGTATATTGAGTTTTTGTCATTAATGTTGAGCAAAACAACACGTTAACAATGTTTTCGCAAAGCAATTCATTTTTTATTACATTAAAATGATGATGACCTAGTTAGGGCGTGGTTCTAATTAACCATTATTACAGCGTTTCCATTACTTAATTAACTACTTTTTTACAAGCAGTTGTTTGTAAAAGTTTATCATGGTCAGGTGATAGACACGCCCGTCTAGACGCCACACCTCTGGTTCGTTTCGAAAGTGAGGCACGGCCCTATAAACGATTTGGTAAGAGCTCCACAAACAACATTGTTTGTACCGGGTAGTGTTTACCTTTGGCAACCTCGAATGGGAGGAAGAAAACTAAACGACAGACCAATTCCAGTAATTCAAAACGTTCGAAATCTATAGGCCGACCGCTTAACTGAGACGTTGCCTGAGGTAGCTGCGCGGTGCGGGAGAGGTGACAGTTGTCACAAGTTGACGAATCACTCAGCTCTCGCATCACGTCACCACACCCCTCTCGCACCGCGCTGCTACCTCAGGCAACGTCACAGTTAAGCGGTTGACCTATAGTCGCAATCTCATCTCAGTGACAATCAATGGCGCCGATTCTGTTATTCACAAACTAAACTAAATTTAAGTTCATGCATCTTTTTCTTTCTATTTCATTAAGAAAAGGACAGAAGATAAATATTAGTTTAGTCCTGTCAAATTAAGATACTCCATAGACAATTTAGACGAGATTACAAAATTGGTTATTAAAAATACGTCAATTTACGTCAGGCGCCGACTAATTTGACAGGACTAAACTAATATTTATCTTCTGTCCTTTTCTTAATGAAATAGAAAGAAAAAGATGGCTGAACTTAAATTTAGTTTAGTTTGTGAACAAGAGAATCGGCGCCAATGTCAAACACTTGTCAAAAATATAAATGTGGTAAAAATTAGAGGTATTTTTGCCAGAGTAAGGCTAAGATTCATATTCATTTATTTGCATACCATAATGTGAATAAAGGTGTTATTACAAATAGGCTAAGATACAGTTAATAGGTACTACGGGCTGGTATCCGCAACTCCACATCAATGCGCGTATTTTGCGTACGGTACCCTTACAGGGCCCATAAGATACAGTTATGGACCCTGTAAGGGCATAGCACAGATTAGAATGCGAACGTTCTTAATAATACGAGATTTGCCCATCTGGTACCTGAACTAACCTTAGGATAACATACAACATCACGCCTGTATTCTTCGAAGCGATAGGTAGAGCCGTGCATATTTCGCCAGTTATGTTTCAGTATCATCACGAAATAGGGGGTGAGTCTATTGCCATTAACCGGGTTCAAATCACGAATTTGGGCTGTTACTGAAAAAAACCAGGTGGAAAAACCCAACAGTTTTGCCCGTCCTAAGAAGAAGTAGTCCGTCCTGAATAGAAGCTAGGACCGCACGTTCAGCAGTCGCACTAGGACGTAGTCCTAAAAATATCACTATCGTTCCATATCAATTCAAATTGGTCTGTGAAGGTCAGGACAGACGGGAGTGTAAAATACTAAATGATGACTATATTCAGCTGCATTAAGATTGACAGGCGACCCCAGGTTTAGCCTTTGTTAGATTAGGTTGGTTTATTTACAGATTAACTTCTACCCACGACTTCGTCCGCGTGAAATTTCTTGTAAGTATTAAAATATAATATAACACTCGGTAATACTGTAGCTTCCCATTAGTGAACGAATTTTCAGAATCGGATCAGTAGTTCTGAAGATTACGCCCTACATACAAACTCGACAATTTTACATCTTTATAATATTAGTATAGGAAATCTTCAAATCCCTAGAACACCAGGAACTCGAAAAGCAATACATCGATCTCTTAAAAAACATTTACAACAATAGCTCTGCAAACATTAAACTAAATACTGCTGGACCTTCATTCAAAATACAAAAAGGTGTTAAGCAAGGTGACCCACTCTCTCCCAAACTATTTACAAGCACACTTGAGGAGATATTCAAGTCACTGGCAGCGTCATGGAAGACCAAGGGCATTGACGTCGGCAAGAAGAGGCTGACAAACCTCCGTTTTGCGGATGACATAGTCCTTTTTGCCCCCACAGCTTTAGAACTTCAGATTATGCTCCAAGAGCTGAGCACGGCTAGCTTTAAGGTGGGACTTGCGATGAATCGGTCTAAAACCCAACTTATGACTAACAGCACCAAGCGTAGGGTCGAGGTAGATGGGCAGGAAATACATTATGTCGATGAGTATATCTACCTGGGCCAGTTAGTTTCTTTCGAAAACAGGCAGGAAAGGGAAATCGATCGCCGAATTGAAAACGCCTGGAAAAGCTACTGGTCCATGAAGACGCTAATGAAGGGTGATTTGCCGATCTCCCTGAAGCGGAAACTCATAGACATGTGTATTCTGCCCGTCCTAACCTATGGTGCTCAGACCTGGTCGCTCACCGAGTCGCAAAAGTTCCGCCTTGGCGTTTGTCAAAGAGCGATGGAGCGCAGCATCCTGGGTGTAAAAAGACAGGACAAAATTCGGAACACCATACTGCGTTCCAAAACGGGTATAATAGACGTAGGCAAGAAGGCTGCCAGGCTCAAGTGGGATTGGGCGGGTCACATCAGCCGCATGCAGGATTACCGCTGGGCAAAAGTTTCCACACAATGGGTGCCTGAAGATGGACGGCGCCGCCGAGGTCGACCCAGAAAGCGGTGGCGAGATGACCTGGACGCGTACCGCGAGGGCTGGTTCGAGGCGGCGCAGGAAAAGAGTTCCTGGAAGGACTTGGGGGAGGCCTTTGCCCAGCAGTGGGACAGTATAGGCTGAATAAAAAAAAAAAAAAAAAAAAAAAAATATTAGTATAACTAGCAGCGTCTCGCGGTTTCACCCGCATAAGTGTCGATCCCGTGGAAATATCGGAATAAAAAGTATTCTATGTGTTAATCCTGGTTATAAACTATTTGTGAGCCACATACGTTCAGTAGTTCGTGTGTGAAGAACTAATAAACATACAAACACAGTAAACACACTCATAAATTTTCGCCTTTATCATATTAGTGTGATAGATATAAACTACTATACCCAATTTGGAGTGCAGATTCTTTATTTTACTTTGTGTGGGCATCACATAAGCCATATTTAGCGATGCATCGATTCGATCAAGATACTAACCCAAATAATAACTGCTCTGGTTGTAATATTTTTTTATTTGAACAACTAAGAGCCACTTATGTTAAGTCACAAGATTGTCTCTTAAAAGCATTTCACTATGTTATCTTTTTTATCTTCGTAACAGATGATCGTAATCACTCATTTCATGAGAAATATAATCGCCAATATAATTTACAATGCAGCGATAAGGGGCCACAGATAACAGGAGACTAATTATCTGCCAAATTATCCTTAAATCCCTTACATCACACTATAATATTATAAGGTATATGTTTGTTACTTCTTCAGCTCAAACGGCTGGACCAACTTTGATAAAATTTGGTATGGAGGTAGCTGGCACCTTGGATTAACATATAGGCTACTTTTTATCCCAATATTCTCACGGGATCGAAACTTATGCGGGTGAAACCGCGGGGTGCAGCTAGTAATTAAATAAAGGCTTGTAAAAACACAACATTATCTCTGTTCGTTTGTGAATTATAACTTTTAAACCAATTTTGTCCTTTTTGGGTGCTTTTTTATTTAATTTATAGACACGTTCACTGGCTAGATTTTCGTGTCTCTATTATTACCTTAGGTCACATAAGGAATAAGCAGTGACAAACATAGTATAACAAGTCGGAAAAAAAAAATATCAGCGTGCATGGTAGTTCTATCTTTCGAAAATCTAAATAAGATGCAATAAGCCCAGGTACGCACGGGCGGTTTTTGTAAAGCGACGATTTTATAACGCGCACTGGAATTTCAACTCTCGGTGTTAAGCCAACATTGAGAATCCAAGAGAGTTAGTACATCCCAGCGCGTCAAAAAAATATACTGTTGGATTTTCATCTCTTGTCGTTATGCAGTGCGCTGAAATTCCAGAGCGCGATAAAAAAAAAACGCCGCGTAAAAAAGTCGCCCGTGGCCACGTGGATAATTTGCGTGGTTCAAACAAATGACATTGAGGTAGTTACACATTGTAATGAATACAATACTTACGTTACTATGTAATTTACTCAACACTATTACAATTAGCATATTTTATATTTTTAAACTACAGAAGGTAGTGACGTGTTTGTTGTGATTACAATAAATTGTCCAATTATGTAAGTATGAAACCCATTGTAATTTGTAAAGAAGTCTTATTACAACAGTAAATGATTTCCATATTTTGTAAATGTAAGTATTGTAATATTCCATGTTTCAATAAATATTAATGTGGCTTCAACAGTTATGTTTTGTTGATTTAAAACCAGTCAATTTCAGTAATTAGTGCGCCATACTAGTTATGCAAATAATTGACACGAAACCAGAAAAAAAGAAGCGTGAGCTGAGGAGCTAAAGACTTATGCCCGAGTCGGTTCCAATTCAAGAAATTTGGCGGGTATTTGGGAAAAATCCGTTATCGTCGTTTCCCAGTTTTCTTTAGACCCAATCATTTTCATTATTTTTGAAGTATGTATTTTCTCACTAGAGGGCAAAGGCTTCCTTACTCTCCATTTCTCTCAATCTAGGGCTATTCATGACCAATCCTATTCAAAGTATTCCATCCCGCTATAAACCCAATACTCACAAACAAATTCATCAGGCTGTTCCAACTTGATCTTCTTCCGGTCAGGCTCGACAGGTGGCGTGGGCGGCGCCGACGGGCCATCCTCACTGCAGTCGCGCGACTTTTGTTTGCTGAAGGCGAGACGCGCCTTGCGTTTGGCTAGGTTCATCTCCCGAGAGCTTAGCGGCTTTGAAGATATTACTATTTCTTGTACTGGTCTCTGAGGAAGGAAATGGTAAATTAGCTACTTTAAATACAGCTCGAACCATGTCATGCTTAAAAAAAAACTTTTTTATGGCGGCTCTAAAGTGTGCTACTCGCTGCGCAGTACCTCGCCCCTTACCCCCGCTGCGCAGTACCTCACCCCTTCCCCCGCTGACACGTGGTTTTGTTACTGAGCAGTGACTCTCCTTATGTTCCGAGCCGTTATACAGTTTGAATCGGACTGTAATAGGCGTATTCTGAGATAGAGCAGAACATTAACAAAAAAAAAACTTCTATGACTGACTGTTAAAGGCCGGTTTAGGGACAGTTAACCGCGTTGTGGCTAAAGAAAATAAATAGATTGCGGAAAATATTGAATGTAAGAAATTACTGGTCAGTGATCACTAACTGTTAGTAACTACTGACCAGGGATGAAATAAAGCCTGATTTACATGATGCAAGTTTCTTACATAATCAGCCTATAATGTTCCCACTGCTGGGACACAGGCCTCTTCTCTGTGAGAGGGAGTGGGCCGTAATCCACCACGCAGGCCCAGTGCGAGTTGAAGATACGGTTTCCTCACGATGTTTTCCTTCACCGTTTTGAGAGCAGCAGTGGTACCCCCACTGCACTGCAATCGCATCGTGTAAATCCATGTAGCATATTTATCCGGAACTGATCCAAAAAGGGTCTATAGTCTATACTATCGTCTATTTTAATCAACTTACCCGGCACACTTCAGTCTTATTTAACACAGGTTTAACGGGACACAGATCCTCATTAGTGTACATCGTGGTGGTGAGATCGACCCCAAGCTTGGCAGCCACGTCGAGACCAAGCCGGGCATTCAACTGTTGCCGCTGTTTCGCCAGACGCTCCTTCGAATCTGAACAAACAAAGATAAAATAAGCGCAGGAAATTAACTCGAGAACTATGTCAGTGGTAAAAACAAAGACTAAGGCCCGTAATCCACTCAGGGAGAGAGCCTCCCGTCCCAGCCGCCGCGGGAGACGCTCCGGGCGTCGGGAGCCGCGCGACGACTCCCGGCCACCGTAGGCGCGGGCCTGCGGGCGGAGAGTAATGGGTAGCTCACCGTCCGATCAGGACCAGGCCCGTGCCGGACGGCGCGTACGTGTTCCACGCGCGCCTCAAAGAGATGTCAGCATCGAGGAGGGGCCCCATAGGGCCGAAGCCTGCCGGGTCAGCGGGATTGTCCGAAAGGGTTACCGCTGGCCCGGAACATAAAGGGCTAAGGAAGGAACACGGGTGGGTTTTAGTCAGTAAGAGTCTGACACTCCCTTCCGCTCCACCCAGAGCGGGAGGGGTCATTTGATGATTTCCCATCCGCAAAAAAAAAAAAAAAAAAAAAAAAGGCCCGTAATCCACCAAAGCCGGGGGGAGAGGAGATGTCTCATTTTTGTATAGAATTTCGTGCGAGCAAGCGGGCAAGCGGCACGAAATTCTATAGAAAAATGAGACATCTCCTCTCCTCTCCGCTTTGGTGGATTACGGGCCTTATTGTGCAAACAGGGAATGTTAATTAAACCATTTAGGTAATAAATAGGTAATACGGGATGGTGTCCGCAACTCCACGTCATTGCGCGTATTTTGCGTACGGAATTAAACCATTTACAGGCACTTTTGAATTGTCAAAGAGTCGGTCAGTTAGAAAGTTGAAGCTAGTTTGGTAAGGGCATTGAGTGGGAATAAATCGAGCGCTTAGGACGATAGGGGTATCAATACCACTTTTTGGCTGTCGTTTTTCGCCTACGATCAATGGAATTTTTACTCTACTATATAATCAGCACCAAGGCTAAATACCTAAGAGAATATAACCACTATAGTCTTTGCTAAATACCGACAAAATTAACGGCGATACCTCGAGGACAAAAATGCGCTTATTCCAAATGACTCATCTGCATATTTATAGCTGTCGTTAAAAAAATTGGATTTCTTCCTCCTTCAAAAGAACTGATAAACTAAGGGCTGATTTTTCCAATGTCAAATAATTTTATCGGAGGAATAATTTTGAATTTTTGACAGTTCTACCATACAAAAATTGTGAGACGTCAATTTTATTCCACGAATAAAAATTATCTGTCGATTGAAAAATCAGCCTTAAGTCATGTTATTATATTCGATACCAGACCACTAATATTTTTTAGCAGTTTGTATTAATTAATATTTTTCTTAGTTTGTTGTTACAGGAAAAGTTCAGCTTCGAAATAATATGGGGCATTTTCCTTCCTCAAAGATAAGTATTCACAGTTAATTTACGCTTCGAGTAACATTATCCGACAGAGTATTAAATTGATAGCGCCGTTCCAAACGATTCATCAATGATTTGTTGTGAATATGTATTGTGATATCGATCGCCCTCGTGCGTTATGTAGATCGTACTCAAACAAGCATCCAGAGTACCTTTGTTTAAAGCTGGCAGCATTACATTTAGTATATCACCCTACCTTGACGAACATAGAAGTGTTATGTTTCACCCTAATTGCGTAACACTTTGAATCTGAGAGATTTTGTAGGAAAAAGCTAATCCATTGTTTCATATGTTTGTAAAATTCCTCTGCTCAAGAACGTAAATAACGCAATGAATGTTGTTGAACTGCCAAAACGTAAGGCATTGCCATAGTAAGTGTGTAACGTAACAACGTTATTACCCCACAGTACTATTTGATAAGAGGAGTCTTTATGGTTAGTTAAATGTAGTGTTGATTGGATTGTGCTGTGCGCCCTGCTACAGCACTCGCTGGATATCCAACGTCTCATAGCGGAGACGGCCGCCGACTTCTCTCTCCGTCTTATTATTTACCTGCAGCGTTGATTGGCTCCTCGTCCAGGTCGTACTCGTTGCCCTCGGAGCCCATGAGGTGAGCGCCATGCTGCAGCACTCGCTGGATATCGAACGTATCGCAGCGGAGACGACCGCTGTCTTCTGGCTCGGTCTTCTCTTCTGTATAACAAATAAACATTATGAGCAATATTTCCTACGGTTGTTTATTTAGGGTCATGTCAACTTGTATGATTGGTAGTTTTTTGCCAGCGGCCAGAAATCTGTAGAGGGGAGCGCACGTACTTGCCCGGAAAATTTCCAATATTTTTTGGAACGCTCCCTTGTGGTAGGAGCGGAAATCGATACGTAAGGAAAAGGTGTTATGGCCCCCTCTATGCGACTTTCTCTCTCTCCGTCTCTTTTCTATTACATACGAGTGTGTGTACGTGCGAGTGTCGCGTTCCTGACGGGGGGTTCCCCCAACCGCACACGTTTTCTTTCTAATCGAATGTACAATGTGGGGCAAAAGTAATGTCATAATGTGAATTGGCTGCCATACAAAAAAGGCTCTATTTTCACGGAAAGTTTATTTAAACTTGTAAAATTGATGCCATAAAGTCGAAAAAAAATATATCGGTCAAACGAATACCTCCTGAATTGATGCACATTTGTGCTCGTTTTACGGCATTTTAAATTGTTGCTCGCAAAACATCCTCCAAATTGGTGATTTCTTCTTCAATGTTTGGCTTTCAAGACTTCCAAGGTTTGTGGTTTGCTGTGGTAAACGAGAAGTTTCAAAAATAACCAAAGAAAGGAAGTCTAGCGCCGTCAGATCTGGAGATCTGGCCGCAACCAGTTCAAATCGAAGAAAAACGGGGGATCACACGGCCCCGAAATTGGTGTTTCAAAATCTCCATCGTTGCATGAGCTGTGTGACTGTTGGTATCGCTCCATTGCATTGTCAACTAATTCTCTATCTGTCTGCAACATTTGTATCAAATCACAATGACAAAACTATGGTACATTTACAGTATGACATTACTTTTGCCACCTTGTATTTATTTATTTAGGATCCCCAACCAAAAGTATACACATATTTGACAAATATTAATGGGCATCATTGGCAAAACATCACGTTCACTATTACTAATCTAGCGACATTTAAAGCTTCATAATGTCCAAATGTTACCAATAAAAATACTCTAACGTACTTTTACAATTTAAATTTACCGATGCGCACGTGTATTTTAATGATAGAAATCGTAAATTTTATATGAAAATCGATATAAATATGTAAGGAGAAAATCAGTAACGATGCAATCTACGAGACAACTTTCAGTTCGGTGAGCTACACAAATAAAACTCGCTTGTAACACTACTTTCCCTGCAGATGCCACGTCGAAGCAGAATACTGTGCGCTAGCCTTTGCATGTAATTCAAATGTTTTTTTGCATGTTTGCATGTAATTGAACGCATTCGATTTGGCTCAGTTATGCAACAAAAAGCCTAAGAATTATAAGATCTTCGTATATAACGTGCCTAATCGTTTGATAGCTTATGTCCGCGGCTTCGCGTGGTGGTAAGAATTTATTTCAAGGGAACGTACTACCGGGACAAAAAGTATCCTTTGTCCTTACCTAGTTCATGGTCTAGCTGTGTGGTTGAAATCTGTTCAGCTTATAAGGCGTGAAACAGGGTTACTTTTGCATTTATAATGTTAGTTTGGAAGTAAAGGCTCCCGCCGACAGGCGCGACGCGACAGAGCGATCCAACTTTAGTAGTAGGTACATTTTCTATGAAAACTTTATGGTAATTGATCTACCATAATCGCATCGTAGCACTGTCGGATCGCGCGTGTCTGTGGGTTTTCACATGCACTAAAAGTTCATTGCCGGGTCTCCGGAATTAGGTACCTACTGGATTTTCCCTTGATAACAAGTACATGAACTCTCATATCGGCACGTTGCGTTGTGCAGTGTGCTATTAATTACTTATACTAAGAACTCTACAATATATTGAGATAACTAATCCGCACTTGAATATTGCCGACAAAACAACGCTTGTTTTAAACGTTAATACTTATTAATATAAGATTACTAGCTTCTGCCCGCGACTTCGTCTGCGTGAAATTTCTTATTCCTCCGACCCACCCTGTCGGATCGCATCTCCCACCAGCGCTATTTCTTCGTACTGACCCTTAGCGTTAATTTCGACTTTTGCTTGGCTTCTAATCTAAAGGTCGTAGCGTGATGATAATATATAGCCTATAGCCAGTATAGCCTTCCTTAAGAATTATAATATTTTAAATCAGACTGATAGTTCTAGAGATTAGCGCGTTAAAACAAACTCTTTAGCTTTATTATATTAGTATAGATTATATTATTAAGGAGAACTTTAGGCATGTGCCCAGTCATTATTAGAAACACTGCTATTATTTTCCAGAGCGAACGTGTTAAATTATAAAAACAATAACCACATATACTGAAAACGTTACAAAATAGATGAGGATCATAATAGTACATGCGGCTCGCGCGAATAGTACCGCCTCGAGTATAATTATCAATGCATACGTGTTTCATACGACGTTTTTCAACACACTTGCGAGTTGCGAGGAAAAAATCAGACTTGTATTGTATATTAACTTGTATGGAAAATGGCGCGCTGGTTTTGTTTTTTCGCGCGCCGCGTTAGCCAGCACTAGCGATGCGTGCGCAAGTGTAAATAAAAGCACTGACAAAACCGCTAAACAGCCTATAGAAAAAATATAATAAACATAAAATAATGTTCAGACTGATCCTAGTGTTGTCGTATGTCAAATTGTATTTTAGTTAGCATGGAATTAAAAAGTACTATTGGCATAGAGAAATATACATTAGTTCAGTGAGAATCCGCAATGATCCGATAATAACATCAAAGGCAGCGCCGTTTTGAACCTTATTTGTTGCCGCGATGCGCTATTGTCAATTACCTAAAAATTTCGATTCTAATAATATTAAACAAGTCAGGGTGCCTGCTACTCCGTGACTTGCCCTGTGCACTGTGCAGTACTGTACCAACACGGCATTATTAATCTACATCGAATTGAGAATGGTCAGACAAAAAGCCATTTCCTAATTTCGTACTAAACAAGAAGCCAATAACGTTTGGCCCATCAGAATATAAGAAAGAGTTACTCTATCACAGAAAGCTCAAAGATCCAAAGACCGGCCCAATGATTAACGGACTCATTGAACAAGCTACAAACGAACCGCCTGCACAGCTTGGTATCTGTGTCACTAACTAACAAGGCACAGAACTAAGTGAATTGGGCGACATCGTCATTGTTGACCGAGTCCCCTTAAATAAAGAAAAAAAAAAAAACTAAGTGAATAATATTCAGTAATTGATGATGACCGCCTATGAATATACTCATTGTACCATGTACAGCATCATTTGTCAAGAGAATGGACGGCTCAAATACTGTCGAGATAGCTTTGTGGGCAAACCTGGCAGATTGACCTGACAGAAACTAGTCAGTGAGACAACAGAAGTTACCCCTTCAAATAACAAATTATTATTACAGAATAATAAAAAGGTATCTTCTGGCAATATAATTAATAATAATAAAAAACCAAAGGGAGTGCAACATATTTTAAAATTATTTAATCAGAATATCCAAGGTTGCGCTTCCAAATTATTGGAAATAGAATTGTTTTTGGAAAACACCAAGTTTGATGTCATTTGTTTAACAGAGCATTGGTTGAAAGATCATCAAGTAAAGTCAATTAATTATGAAAATTATTGTGTAGTTAGCCATTTCAGCCGAAAACGTATGATACATGGCGGATCATTAATATTACTTAAAAATTCTATTAAATCAAAAGAACGAAAAGACATAATCGGACTGTCTGTTGAACACACCATTGAATTGTCCTGTGTTGAGCTTGATAAGCATGTATACAGACCTCCAAGTTACCAGAATCTATCGGTGTTTGATTCTGTAATGGAAGATGTGTTAAAGAAACTTAGTACTAGTAGTAAGTCAATAATAGTATGTGGAGATTTTAATATTAATTTATTGGAAAATAACTCGAATACTGTCAGATTGTTAAGTCTTTTTAGGTCATTTGATTTGTCAAATGTTTTTATTGAACCAACCCGAGTGACAGCTTCTTCTGCCACTTGTATTGATAATGTTTTTTGTAATTGTGATTACTTACACAAAGAAATTGTAAATAAGTTGCCATCTGATCACAGTGGACAAAAAATAACATTTAGCTCCTACATGCCTTTACAAAAAATTCAAATAAGGTTTAGGACAATTACATGTAAAAAGTTAGAGAAATTAAATAATTTTTTGGCCAGTAAGTTATGTGATCAGAATTTTAATAATATAGGTGACCCAAATGAATTCTACGCCGAGTTCTTTTCAATATTAAACGCGCAGTTTAATGACACTTTTCCACTAAAAACTAAAAATATTCACACAAAGTTTTTATTTAGTGACTGGGCGACTCCAGGTATTCGTAAAAGCAGGGAAAAACTTTTTGAACTCTATGGCTTAAAGCAACATATGAATAATACAAACTTTCATCAGTATGTTGCAAAATATTCAAAAACTTTTAAAAGTGTGTGCCAAAAAGCTAAAGCTCTTTATATTAGCAATAAAATAAAATCAGCTGATGATAAAATAAAAACTACCTGGCAAATAATAAATAATGAAACAGGTAGGAAAAAACAGCCTAACACTGAATTTAATTTAGAGACTGCACATGGCCCCATCAACTCAGATGTAGAAATAGCTCAGGAATTTGAAAACTTTTTTTCTAATATTCCCCTTAAAACTACTGAAGCTTTAAATTCATCCCCCACGCTTTCTGCTGCCTTACTTAAAAAGAATGTAAAGGCATGCCCTTTGGAGTTTAGGTTTCAGCATACAAGCCCCCAGGCTGTTATAAAAGCTTTTAGAGATCTTAACATTAAATCAACAGAAGATCTCTGGGGAATGTCTGTAAAAGTATGTAGATCTTTCATCGAAACTATTGCGCCCTATTTAGCTTTCATATTTAACACCAGTGTTGACCAAGGAGTCTTTCCGGATCTTATGAAACATAGTAAAGTAGTACCATTGTTCAAATCCGGTGATAGTAAAGATCCTAACAATTATAGACCTGTGTCAATTCTACCAGTTCTCAGTAAGGTGTTTGAAAAGTTGATGCTCAATCAAATGTTACGTCACTTTAATAAAAATTCCATCTTTCATGAACACCAGTACGGTTTCACCAAAGGGCGTTGCACTACTGACGCCGGTGTTACCCTTATAAAGAACATTTTTAACGCCTGGGAAGAAGCACAAGATGCCATTGGAATCTTTTGCGACCTCTCTAAGGCGTTCGATTGCGTAAACCACGAGACACTTCTGATGAAACTGGGGCATTATGGAATTAGAAAAGCAGCACTTGACTTGCTAAGATCATACCTGAAAGATAGAAAGGTTAAAGTTCAAGTAAACGGCGTAAACTCATTAGGGTCTGAAATGACAATGGGTGTTCCTCAAGGTTCGATATTGGGTCCATTCCTCTTTTTAGTTTACATTAATGATTTACCCCAATTACTTCAAAATCAACCGAAGATGGTGTTATTTGCAGATGACACATCATTAATCTTTAAAATAGACCGACGGTCACAAAATCTTGACGACGTGAATAACTCTATTCTTCAGGTCCAAGATTGGTTTACGGTAAATAATTTAGTACTTAATGAAAAAAAAACCAAATGCATTAGATTTAAATTACCGAATGTTAGAAGTAGCGAATGTGAAATCATATTGAATGGCCAAAAACTAGAATTTATTGATCAGACAGTTTTCCTAGGAATCACGCTAGACGAGAAATTACAATGGGGACCTCATATAACATCTATTGCGGGGCGGCTAAGCTCCGCCGCTTATGCTGTTAGAAAGATAAGACAGTTAACAGATGTAGAAACCGCGCGTTTGGTCTATTTTAGTTACTTCCACAGTATTATGTCATATGGCATTTTACTATGGGGTCGGGCTGCTGACATTGAATCCATTTTTATTTTACAAAAGAGAGCTGTCAGAGCCATTTACAATCTACGTCGTCGCGAATCTCTTAGGGAACTATTTAGAAAGGTTAATATAATGACGGTACCTTGCCAATTCATTTATGAAAATATTATGTATGTAAGAAAAAATCAACATCTTTTTAATAAAATAAGTGATAGGCATAATTTTAATACTAGAAATAAAGATAAATTAGATCAACCTTTTTTCAGATTATCTAAAGTACATACATCTTTTATGGGGTACTGTGTTAAATGCTACAACAAAATACCTTGTGACATATTGCAATTAAATGAAAGAAAATTTAAAACTCATATTAAAAGTACACTTTGTAAACAAGGATATTACAAATTAGAGGATTATATCCAAGATAAGAATGTTTGGAAACATGCTGGTCCTGCTCCATAGGACAATCTAAAAGTCTAGACAAAATCAAACTTGTTCCTAATTTAATTTATATATATATTTTTAATTATGACATCTTATTCTAATTCAATTTTACAATCTGCGACTACAGTGGCTCACACACTTGTTAAAGTTCAACTACTTTTGCATTTTTTCATTTTTCATTTTTTTTTAAATAACTTGTAAATATGTGAGCACCATGTATCTATCACTTATTTGATTTACCTGTCATTGCTTAATTTTTAATTCTTTTTACCTTTTGTGGTAGACTAATTTTATTATGGGTGCATCGTGTTCACATATAAATTTTATTATGTATACAAGACCTTGTAAAACATTTTTAAAAGAGTAACGGTGGAGTTTCTTGCCCATTCTTCTCCATACGAAAACTACCTTTTCGAATGGGCGACTAGAATCATTTCTATTTAGTTTTTTTTTGACGTTCAAAAGTGCCTTTAATGTGCCTATTTGAAATAAATGATTTGACTTTGACTTTGATTATTTTTTAATCTTATATTGAATCGTTTCTTAATTTTTTAGGGTTCCGTACCTCAAAAGGAAAAAACGGAACCCTTATAGGATCACTTTGTTGTCCGTCGTCTGTCTGTTTGTCAAGACCCTTTATCTCTGGAACGCGTGGAGGCGTTGAGATGAAATTAAAACCATATACTCAGGTCTACAGTCCCTTGAGCTGTGAAAAAATCAAACTTCTAAGTTAACGTAAAAAAAGATACAGCCGTATAAGCGGCAAGAAACGTATATTTCGACACTCAAGGGAATCAAAATTTATAAGGTACTTCCCGTTGACCTAGAATCATGAAATTTGGCAAGAGGCAATTCCATGTAGCACAAGTAAAGAAAAAATTCCGAAAACCGTAAATTTGTAGTTACATACCTACACATTTGTACGGAACCCTCGGTGCGCGAGTCCGACTCGCACTTAACCGGTTTTTTACATCAAGAATAATGTATTTTGTAATATCTTGATTGGAGTTTCTTACCCGTAAGGACTTCTCCATAGAGATCTACGTTTTGGAATGGGCAACTAGCTTCAACTTTATGACCAACTGACCGAGTATATAAAAAATACCTGTAACTGGTATAATTAAAATAAGTAAATGCTTTGAGTTTGAGATTCCAGAACAGGTGACATCCATCAGTGACATGTCATTGATATTTGATACTTCGCTCTAGAAATCGTACAATATGAAAAGTTACATGACAAGTTGTCAACATATCAGTTGTATCAGTGACCGAAAATTTTACTGACAGATCCAAGAATTTCTATTCTTACCTATTATTTACAAGAATGTTCATTCTACGTCCTTCAAAAATGTAATAAAGAACATTTATTTCTAACAAAAGTATAATAATGAATTTGGATTGATAACAAAAGAATCCAGTTTAACTAACTGATACAAATTGTCTGGCTAATTTGCAAGTATTGACGTCGGAACAAGTATGTTAATTTAATTACTTGTCAATCTAAAACAAGATGTTTTTTTTTATTCAGTTAAGTAAAGATATAAACTTGTACATACATTATGTAGTGAGAATATTCAACAGCGAATAACCTCAAGTTGTTCAAAGTCAAGTGAAAATGCACAATGTCAAGAGGACTTTAGGCAATAATTTTGATTACTTAATATTTAAATATTGTAATATGCACACAATATTTACTTAAAACACCTTTTAACAAACTTAATTTACAAATTAACAAACCACACAACTTAACAAACTTAATTTATGAATGAATTTAACCGTACAGTTTCAGTAAAGTTTTTTGCCCAACAGTCGTAACTTCCTTCAAACACTAGACAAATAAAGCAGACTAAGATAAAATCAATCCTAATTAGTTAACTTTATGTCCTTGTTTACGTCTGGCTAGTTCGCGCCAGTCACCTTGCCGAACAAGGCTAATCAATAAACGCGCTGTTCCACTCTAGGATTCCTTCTGTATCGTGGGTGCGTTTATAAAATAATACAGGAAAGGTCTTAAAAATATGCAGAAAAGAAACGAATCGTTCATTTAGCCTCTGCGCCAAGCCGCCAATAGAGATTACAAAGCGGTTACCGTCAATTTCAGAAAGATTGAGGTCTACCCAAAATTTATTTCAAACTGCAGGCACACAATTATCACACAGAGAACACTGGATGTGTTTAATTCCGGATGTCTGGCCAGTGCGATATCCCATTATAACAACGGAAATGAGCAGTTCCTGCAAAAATTAGTAGGTAATGTTTTGTCGCTGCCACTCACAAGTGTGTCTAAACCCTTAACCAAAAGCTAAAACCATGTCTGGAGGTCGTCGCCAATGTTGTCAAAACAAAAGCGACGTAAGTTCATGTACGCATGTGCGATTTTTCCGCGCACTGTATTTTCAACATTCATCTTAGCGCCGAGAGTTGAGAATCTGTCAACAGTCCGCTTTTGTAAGGCTAAACCACAGAACGCCCACTGCGATGCGTTTTTTTTTATTAAATCTCATGTTCATGCGAAATAGAATCGCGAACGCTATTATAATATTTCAAGCGAATATTTACCGCATTGCGCGATCTCTTAGTATTAGTATTGTTCACAGATCGGCGATTATTTTCCGCAACGATTTAATTTGGTGGTGCGCACTTAGCACTTAGCCTAACGCGCAAGGGATGCACTCTGTTGGATTCTCAACGCTCGGTTCAAAGGCGCCAGTTCAAAATCCAGTGCACTTTATAAAATCTTCGCGATATAAAGTCGCCCATGCGTACGACGACTAATGACGGCGGTACCGCAAAGTATCATGTTTAATTACTGACCTTTCTTGCCCATGAACGGTGTTGGATGCCATTCCGGTACGTTCGCGAGAATCGCTTCCAGCGCCTGCGGGGTAAACAGTTATATTATAAATTAGGTGTATTTCAACGATTGCAGACAATGGGCATTTTGAAGTTGTGCTAATTATTATGCAAGTCATCTGTCAACATAATCATCACTAGATAACACCGATCCACCTTGAATTAAATTAAGATTTGTACGGGGATCCATTTTGGGGATTATGGTGCCGATTTTAAGATTCCTATAATGTACAGATTCTGTTACTGTGCTGCTCTAGTGGCATACTAGAGCAGCACAGTAACAGAATATATTTAGAAAATTTAGAAAAATAGGAAACAGAAAAGTATCGCGACCTCTCAAGCTCCGCTAATGAGACAACTGATTTTCTATTGTATCGTATTACATAGATACGCGCGGTGCTTGGCGGGTTAAAATAGATCAGTTTGGGGATCCTCATGGCGATGGCGACGCGACGGTAGCTTTCAATTTAAAGAATTTTATAAATAAGAGCTCGCTAATGAAGTTAGTAGCACACGGAACATGATTAGCATCCTAAAGAAAAATAGCATTATTGTTTCATTTTTTTTTTATAGTGTACATGTCGCAGCCAACTGGTTTAATAAGCCGTTTAGTTAACCGCCTAGCCTTCCGCGTCCGCCATCGAACGGTGGCGACCCCGTCAAGGCCGCGGAAGGTAGGGGGAGCGGCGCACCGTAATACTAAACGGCAGCCGTTCAACTAACGGCCTGAATGATATTCAATTATAATTTAGGTTGGAAGTCTGTAACCAATCCCACGCGAGCCGAATTGGTTGCAATAACTAAGCCAGGGCCCCCGGTTAAGTTAGGTTAGAACTCTGATCAACCGCGTGCGAGCCGAGAGAGCGAAGCGAGGCCAGCACTACTTCCAAAGGCCAGGCGGTTAACTAAACGGCTAATTTAAACAGTTGGCTGCGACATGTACAGTCACGAGCACCAATATGTCAACACTTGGTAACTTTAAATTGCGATTTTTTCACGACATAACGAATGCAACGTTGAAATACGACACTTTATATATACCTATGGATTCGAAAATACTATGTTCCTACTAATATAAAATTTCATTCAAAAATAAAGGAGAAAATTGACTTTGAATAAAGCCAAGTGTATACATACTTTTGCTCGTGACTGTACTTGTACACACGACGCCATATCAAGCTATACATTTCCAGTTTTAGCTGCAGTATAGGCTTTTCGTACAATGAGAAGTCAGCTTATGAGTATTCTAACATGTAGAGTATTCTATCTTCGGTCGCGTTACGTGGAGATCAGAAATTACCCCACGGAAATGTACTACCGGAATAAAAATTTACGTCATAAGCCTGGTCATGTTCTACCTATGTGCCAAATTTCAATGAAATCCATTCAGCCGATAAGGCGTAAAATGGTAAGACAGAAAAGGCTCCTTCAAACAGGCGCGACACGACACGCGACACAAAGGCACCGCAAGTCGCGCAACGAGAGCAGTGCCTTTGTGTCGCGCGCGATTATATCTCGTGTCGCGCGCGCGCGCCTGTTTGTAGGAGCCTAAAGATGGAACAGTTAGTTTTGCATGTACCTACGTTTTAGCTTATTTTACCAAATCTGTTGTCAAATCTCAGCTTGTTTGTTTGGTTGGTGATTACTTGGTCGGCCAGTCAAAACCTATATCTATGTTATTTTCAAACTCAAAGCATGTCCCTATTTCAATTAAACCATTTACAGGCTTTTAAAATTGCCAAAAGAGTCGGTCAGTCCGAAAGATGAAGTCAGTAAAGGGCCTAGGTATTCATTGCACGCGGTATCAAGTCTGTCTACTTCTACTAGACAAGCTCCGACCGAATAACAGGCTTACTCTTATTACCCTATTTGACAGACAGTCTTAATAAGGGGGAAGCATCAGGGTAGCTCATACTGCCGGGTCAGCGGGATTGTCCGAAAGGGTTACCGTTGGCCCGGAACATAAAAGGCTAAGGAAGGAACACGGGTGGGTTTTAGTCAGGTCAGTAAGAGTCTGATACTCCCTTCCACTCCACCCAGAGCGGGAGAGGTCATTTGATGATTTACCATCCGCAAAAAAAAAAGGGTAGCCCATATAACTATACACTGAATGCGTAATATCAATAAATCCATACTAATATTATAAATGCGAAAGTCTGTCTGTCTGTTACCTGTAAATGTTTAAAACGTTGAACCGATTTAGATGAAATTTGATATAGAGATAGTTTGAGTCCCGGGAGGATAGTTTTTATCCCGATATTCCAACAGGATCGACACTTATGCGGGTGAAACCGCGAGGCGCTGCTGGTAGGATTATATGAACTTAGAGGATTGTATTGATGATTTTAATGATTATGATCCTATAAAGTAACGAGTCTGTTGTTACGGTCGCGAATCATAATTTAATCAACATAAATCCTGACACTGACCTGAACATTGCAAAAAACCGTAAGAAAATTTTAATTTCCCGGGCTACCTTCTCGCATCCTCCTTTAGAAAGGCTCGAATTTAATCAACATAAATCCTGACACTGACCTGAACATTGCAAAAAACCGTAAGAAAATTTGAATTTCCCGGGCTACCTTCTCGCATCCTCCTTTAGAAAGGCTCGAATTTAATCAACATAAATCCTAACACTGACCTGAACATTGCAAAAAACCGTAAGAAAATTTGAATTTCCCGGGCTACCTTGTCGCATCCTCCTTTAGAAAGGCTCGAATTTAATCAACATAAATCCTGACACTGACCTGAACATTGCAAAAAACCGTAAGAAAATTTGAATTTCCCGGGCTACCTTCTCGCATCCTCCTTTAGAAAGGCTCGAATTGAATCAACATAAATCCTGACACTGACCTGAACATTGCAAAAAAAAACGTAAGAAAATTTGAATTTCCCGGTCTACCTTCTCGCATTCTCCTTTAGAAAGGCTTATATGTATACCGCGTGCTGTAATCTTTAGTTTTAAAGACTTCACAAGGAGCCAGAAATCCTGCATTTCTTTCGGTCAAGGCACTCTATGATGATAAGAAGTCGAGTTCATTATACTTACTTCTTTATTCTGATATTTCAGAGAGAGACGAGAGTGTTATCTTTTCAGACAGATACTGATAACTAGTTAAATTTAGACTGCATAAATAATAATGTCAAATCAAGTGGTGTCAACAAAATCTGGTGAACTTTATCTTTTAAGTAGGTAGGTACTACGCAACCCCAAACAAAGATATATGCAAACATAGATATTTTTTTCACGCAGAAGCACTAGAACATGGAAAAATACTAGAACGTAACGCAGTACCTACCTACCGCTTATTGCTTAGATAATTTAGTCATTCTAATCTATTCTTTCCGATTCTTATTGAGTTATATTCCTAATCCCTTTCTCGATAAATGGACTACCCAACACTAAAAGAATCATTCAAATCGGACCAGTAGTTCCAGAGATTAGCGCGTTCAAACAAACAAACAAACAAAAAATAGTATAGATTTATGTTCGCTGTAGTAACGTAGAGAACAGCTGATTTTATTTCGCGACCGATTTCGTTCATTTTTGTAAATCGTCAGAAAAGGCGATACATGTGGTATAATTTATTGCATTTATGTGCTTTCCACAATGTACAGCACAGAGCACTACAAGGTCCGCTTAATTAGCTTAGCGCGTGGCTAAAATCGGAACTAACGCCGCCATCTTGTTTCTTCGATACTTTCACAAAACAATAAATTGCTCAAATGTTTACCAACAGCGCCCCCTGTCAACGCCATCCGAGCATGAAAAGATCCTTGTAGCATTGTAACTACATGGCAGTTCCGTGAAATTGCTAATGTGACCTTATTAGTGACAAGACAATTGCAACAAGGATTTTTTTTATCGAACGTCATAAATAACTAGACAGGTACATAAAAACTAGTTAGAACATGTCACACATCACCTTGCAGATAGGTACGTCACGTTTTTATAAGTACGTCACGTTTTTATAAGTACTGCCACGTTTTTGTTCTAAGAAACCATGTGAGATGAAATGAAAGACAATGGTATGAAATCGATCGTTTTCACATTGATATCTAGCTATTAAGGCTACACAATAAATAATTAAACTTATATTGGTTTTAAGGCTCCCACAAAGAGGCCCGACGATGCGACGCGATTCTGCACCATAATTGCGTAACACTCTATCAATTAATTATTCTCTAAATTATGTAGTCGATGCTTTTGGTGCACGGTAAAACTCTGAGTTTATGTTGGCACCAACTTAAATGTATTAAATGTATGTGTTGTGTACTACTGAATAAATAAATAATAATCTCAATCTGAATAATTTTTAAGGATCAATTTGCATATCGACGATGAAGTGACAAGAACCTTTATCTACCAGAACATAATTTTACAGGAAACGAAAAAAACGTTTTATTTATTTTAAACGCAAGGTATGAAAAATATTATTATTGGTTATATATTATACAAGGAGCGGGTATAGTAGGATATAACCAATAATAATATTTTTCATACCTTGCGTTTAAAATAAATAAAACGTTTTTTTCGTTTCCTGTAAAATTATGTTCTGGTAGATAAAGGTTCTTGTCACTTCATCGTCGATATCCATTGCTGCATATGTTCAAAAAAAAATTGCTAGACAACGTAAATAACGCAATGAATATTGTTGAACTGTCAAAATGTAAGCCTTTGCTACTGTTAGGCGCGGCGCCCACTATCGGCATCGGCACGGCTGAGGATTTTTATGCGACGAATTAAAATGTAACTTGATTGTATATGACGATAAAATTGAAATTTCAATGATAATAATCATCGTAGGTGCAGAAATAAAGATAGGGTATTCGACATACCGTGTCATTGAAATTTAAATTTTATTGTCATAAGTACTATTTAAGTTATATTTCTATTTGTCGCATAAAAATCCTCAGCCGTGCCGATGCCGATAGTGGGCGCCGGGCCTTAGTGTTACGCAACAATTACCCCACTAGTTCAACTTCCAGGAAGTTTTCATAGAAATTGCACTACTAGTCGGGTCGCGCTGTTGCGTCGTCGTGCTTGTTTACGGGAGCCTTTATACAGCTTCACAATTTTTTATTACTCACGCACGCAATAAAGGTAAATTTCCGCTCCGTCTAGTATTAAATTACAGCAGATGAATAAATAATTAGGCAGACACATGAAACAAGGTTTATAGAGCATGATGATTATTGCAATATATTATTCAGATCATTAAATTTGACAAAAAATGTTTGTTCCAATTTTAATGTAGGTACCCTTTTAACGTGAAATGGACATCAGAATGACCAATTTGTTGCACAGTACAACTGTGTACTGTACAAAGGAGAGCCAATAATCATTACATTATTATCCTATAATAATATACTGATACAGGACAATAATGTAATTATTATTGGCTCTCCTTTGTTGTTAGAAAGTTAATGACCGTAAAACGAGTGGCTGTCGACTTTTATAGTTCAATTTAAACTGTATCCTTGTTCACGATGCTGTTTCACTTCTACTTGCGAAATGGTATTTGTATGCAACCCTTTTGAATAGCATTTAATAGGTCATCTTTAAACGTCAGTAATGTAACTGCTTTCGCACTTTGGGAACTTTTTACGATAAGAAGATTTCCGGTTGGGTATGCCCAGATTCGTAACATTACTGTAGCCCAATGCCCATCCACATAGTTAAATCGTCCAGCGGTGCTATTCTGTAAAAATCTCACCGTGAAAACTAAGGTGAAGTGAGCTTAAAGTGAGCTGTCAATAGTGTCAATCCCTAGCATCAGGTGGAATGACAGCTCACTTTAAGCTCACTTTACCTAAGTTTTCACGGTCAAATTTTTTTACAGAATAGCATTACAGGTCAAAGTATAACTAAAGCAATCAATACTCATAAGTTTATTTCCGTTCCACAATGTGAATCCGAATTCCACAATGAGAATTCCGTTCTGTTATGTGGCTGTCGGCGCGGTCGGGCACGGATTTGAAAACTTAGCTTATCAGTATTCTCTCCGTTCCTGGCTCCCGGGCCCCAGAAGACCCTGATGTGTGGACAAAACTAGTAATTAAGTAACAAAGTATGTACGGCGAGAGGTCTTCTACAGAGCTTACTAGGGAGTTTCCCAATAATTATTAAAATTGGGACACGAACCAGCATGATTAATCATCAGCATTATTATACAATAATTATTTATTTGTTACCTAAATTTAAATCTAAATTTTATCATCCACTTAAATACCCTATCAAGTATTGCTGACATTTGTCCCATCATTTACAAAAATAAACAATTAATTAACAAGCAACAGACTAAACTAGATTTTATATAAATAAGCATTAAAACGTCATTGTTATGTAAATAAAAATCTGAGCAACTCATTCCGAATGTATGCTCGCTTTCTCCACGGAGTCTCCTCCGTTATAGAGAACTTGTTTGAGTTTTTTTTCTACACACCAGATGGCGTGTCATCTGATGTTAAAGCACTATCCTCCATCCATTGCTGCAGCATTGAACTTAGAAGCAATGCGCGAGATACACGAGTTGCCAGTTTATTTTAAGCCAGTACAGTTCAACACGTCGTGGTTGCGGTCAGAAAAGCAAAATAAACGCTGTCACTGCACACTAGCCATTGGAATTCTAGCTTAGCCAGCCACATGAAGCTGGTACTCAAGCCAGGATAGTATACTCAGTAGTAGGGGTGCTAGTAGCACAAAAAATAGAACCCCATCCTGTTAAAATATCCTAGCTTGAGACGCTAGCTTACTAGCCTAGAAATGAAGCTAGTTCTGTATACACGGATCTAGAGTTACTAGCTTGCTAGCTTACTAATACTCGATTACCATCCTGGTTTGAGAGACTAGCCCGTGCATCTCGGGCATAAAGGTTTATATGTTCTGTGTTCCCGATGACCAGTACATATAACTACATAAGTGAAACCTATGTCACAGAATGACTAATAGTATTAACGCCTACGCGCTCTTCTAGAAGCCCCCCAGGCACCAAGTCGTACCGGTCGTACGTGATCGGAAACGTTGTTAATCATTTGTTTTGACACATAAAAACAAACATTGGATAAGGAAAATGTTAACTCTTCATTATGTATTTAATTTTGTAGTAAAACTCAACAAAAACATTGTAGTTTACCTACGACGCAGATCATACTCATTCAATATTTATCAGTCTTTTGAACGCATAAGACTGGTCAAGGGTTCATTCATAGCCAACTGGAGACATCCTCGATATAAATAAGGACTTTATTTACAAAACATCGGTTAGCTATCTCTAGAGAATGAGCTGCCCCCCCTATGCGAATAAAGAACTCCTTGTGTTTATCTGGAATCCTAACAATAACGGAAGGATCATCAAGATTCTTGGTGCGTATTAAATGACACTGTATTTCTGCGATATTGAACAAAGCCTCGTTTGAAAGGGCAAATGAACAAGCCTACTTTGTGATCGTGCACAGTTTTTCGAACTGAATAAGAAAGACTTCATGAGGCCGCGTACACACCAAGCGTTGACCGTGAAAATGTATGAAAAACAAAGGACAGTCAGTTGGCGGCTGACTGGTTGACGCTATGGTGTAAACGCGGCCTTTTAAAATGCCATTAGAAAGACAGGAATCCGTAAGCTGCTGCTAAAGCTACGGTTTCCTAGAAGAGATTTTCCGGACGGACGTCATGAAAATCTGTTATTTTCACTAGTATTTGACATTAAGGTGTCAAAAACGCTCTGTATTTGGACATTACGGCTGAAAGTGGTAGCCACGGCTCTTATGGGAAACAGTAGCTTAAGGCTGCTGCTCATTGTGTGCAATAACAGCACTTGACAAAAGCTGCTAAACTAACTGGTGTGACACTGTTTCGTTTTTAAAGCACAGGAAGATTTGCCTAAACACAAACGGGAAAAGAGCGCCATATTTATTATTCTTTGCCCAAGAATAAATAAAAGATTGACAAGTGTCACTGTTCTATTGATTCTCAGTGCAACAACACTGTACAAGTAAATTGAACTCAACTCATAGCATTCAAATGACCAAGCGAGCCGCTTTTATCTTAATGTTTACAATGCACACGGAACGGTTCAAGGCACCGTTGATAATGCACGCATGACTAGAGCAAACTTAGCTATGCTAGAACTAAACGTTTAACTTAACAATAACTGAGGGACATGAGGAGTTGACGATAGGCTTCGTGCCTAATACCTATTTAAGACATTAGGTAGGTGAGCTATAATATTGAAAAGAGTTTATTTTAGCCACGGAAGAGATAAATAAGGTTGGAAAGGCCCTCGCTGCAATTTTGTACTAGGACCAGTGTCGCCGCTTGACTCCCACTATTTTAATTTCTACACATACGCAATACTATGTTTACAAATATTTCGCACACAACCAAATCACACACCCATAAATCTCAGGGCAGATATTCGTTCGCCCACTAGCAATAAGCTCCCGTAGGCATAGACACTCAAACACGCATAAATGCAATAAAAAATTTCATACACGCTAGTGCTTGACAAAGCCGATATTCTTTGTCGATAAATTATCTGATGAATTTATGGGGAAAAATGAAACATTAAATAAATCATCATCTCCCTAGCCTTTTCCCAACTATGTTGGGGTCGGCTTCCAGTCTAACCGGATGTAGCTGAATACCAGTATTTTACATGGAGCGACTGCCTATCTGACCTCCACAACCCAGTTACTGGGTAATACGATACCCCTTGGTAAGACTGGTTATCAGACTTTCGGGCTTCTGACTACCCGTAACGACTGTCAAAGATCCACAAATGACAGCCGGGACCAACGGCTTAACGTACTTTCCGAGGTTCTCGGTATGTAAAGATGGTCACCCATCCACAGACCGACTGGGGCAAGCGTAGCTTAACCTGATCGATCGACCTGTGCGGCTGTTATTATTTAGCCACGGGCCCCTCGAAACATTAAATAAATATTAAGAAATTATTTTATTTTGATTAATTACAAATAATCACTGACCTTGGAATAAAACATATTTATTAAGTAATTGGCGCTTGCTATTAATTGCGAACGAATTTAGTACTCGTCTTTGTCGGCATTCAGTTTCCTCTACCTGTCACGTTAATCCATTGTTCCCTGGCGTTAGGTTCTTTAGGAAACCTAAAATTTATAATTTATTGCATAATTAAAATTCCTCAATTTAATTTTACTAAATGGTGTAAATAAAAGTTTTAAGAATATAAACGTAAATATTTAAATATAACAAAATAATACACATAATGCATAAACTTAAATAAAACATCAGAGATTAGTCCCTTTATAACATTCGGTAGGATTCATTCAATGATTAATATAATATTTAATTTACCTACTCAAAATACGTCTAAATAAAAATATACAATCATTAATTAAATATAAAGTAAACCAAAAATTATCTTTGTCAAACGTAAATATAGTTGAGAATTCTATCGATGATTTTATTTAACCACATGGTTACCTCACTATCGATAAACATGCGCCGTGCATCACAGCCAATCAGAGCAAAGGACGAAACGTCAACGGTTGAAGTGTAGACGACGCAATGCATGCAGTACATTGTACGCGTACTTGGTCATTGTGTTGATTGAGCGAGTACACAGCGGGCAATGTATATTTTTTGTAAATTGTTGCAATAATGTTGTTAATGTTTGGTATTTCATAATGATCAGTATATTTTTATGTTTTTGACACTTATTATTGTAATTAAATGTTATTTTGGACTTACCGATGGAAAGATATACCTCCTCGCTTTATACCTGAGGTCTGACTTTTGGTCTTACATGTTATAATTGCACAACACGGCATTATTAAGCAGAGTTCTGTTCTCCGAAGTATTCCGGCGCGCACTGAACGCGGTGAATGTATGAATCGGTCGAGTTATGATTGTCGAATCATAACTGTGGCGCGCTTGCCCCGCCCACATTACCATTCCAACCTTATTTATCTATTCCGTGATTTTAGCCATATACACGTTAGGCGACAGATAGAACGTTTTGTGGATAAATACAGGGTGTTAGGTTAAGGACATTCACGGTGATTTGGTTTGGAATAGCGTCCTGCGGCCTGCCTGCATTGGTGTCACGTAAAGCCACGGATCCGCCGCCCGTAAGGCGTAAAACCAAACAGCTGAAATCAATGTAGGCCATTAGGCGACCCTCAAACGCGCGCTATTGGATTTTTAACTTTCGGCGTTGAGTTGAGTGCGTTGAAAATCCAACAGCGAGCTTATGTTTAGGCATACTTTTAAGTGTCACCTAGTGTAAATAAAAACGCGCATTTGTATTGTTAAACTGGCAATAAGGCTCTGCCTAACCAGTAAATCAGGGACTTTACATAAAAATCAAGAGTTAAGACCTTGACATAATCTGATGGAAACGAATCGATAATAATAAACTGATAACTTATTTATTATTTGATATAGATAAGTGTGAAAAAGTGAATGTATGGGTGCAGTTCTTCCTTTAACCTAATTTCAAAGGTTAAATGTCGAAATGGAAACATAAAACGTGATTTATGTCTTCGATAGCAAAGTTTATTACATTTAAAACGTGCTTAGCAACTGTTAGTCTAATAGACTACCCACGCAATAATAGTTCATGTCCCGAGCTGAGCCCTTAACGACAGACTCAAGGCAGTTCCAGAACTAAAAGCACAAACATAAGAACTCGATCATACGATTCATACGGTAAAGCTGGACCCATTTAACATTGGTTCTTGGCAGCTCTGGACTGCGAGAGGTGGAAGGAGAGTTAGGTGGCATATGCCTAAAAGTACGTACGACAATTCGGACTTATAAAAGAAAAACTTTTTTACAAAAAAAAAACCGACTTCCAAAAAAGACAAGTCAAAATGAAAATTAACTTTAATTTCGGAAGTCGGTATCGTTGGGTTCGCATTTTCGTTGTTTGCCACCGACTTCCGAAATTAAAGTTATTTTTCACTTTGTTGTCTTTTTTGGAAGTCGGTTGTGTTTTTTTTTTGTAAAAAAGTTTTTATTTTTCATTTTTAAGTTGTACTTACCCCACACAAATTCGTATAACACTACTTGCTATGTAAATATCAGTGACAGGAAGTCATTATAACATCATCAATATTAACTAAGTGGCAAAATACGTATTATTGAAGCTAACTCTAAAACTACCTAAGCAAAGTTAATAAAATTTATATGGGAACACCCCTGAGACATAACCTATCCTTTAAAAAAAAACATACAGTTGAATTGAAAACCTCCTCCTTTTTGAAGTCGCTTAAAAAATAAATCAATTATGGGCCATGGATCAAGTCAAGGGTCTTCTTGTCAATCATTGCCTAAGGAAGAAGGAATAAGGCAGGTTAAATGAAACTGCTGTGGTCATAAGCTTAAAGAGATTTACTTTTCTACTAATTAAGTAGTATATCACACACATTCAAGCCAATTATTTTTTGCAAAAATCATGGCGCTAAACAATTTGAAAGCGTAATTTTCTCTAGAATATTAAAACCATAACTTATCTCGAATGTGTTCCAGATTTCAAGGTGACAAGTATGCAGTGAGGAGCAAAAGTGAAGCCAATTGAAGATCGATTACGATAATGCTTCAGAGAATTGCAAATACACGCATAGACATTGTCATTCGCTTCAACATTTTTCGAAAAATGTTGAAGCGAATGACAGGCTATTATTTCTATGTGAGAAATGGTTTAATTTTTTTTCTAGATGGTTAACTACATTGTTTAATCCGAGGTGAATTGTAACAAATGCAGCATAGCAGTAATACGGGAAAGCAATCAATATAAACTTATCAGCATGGTTTACGCGTCGGCAGTGTTGCCGCTTAGGAAAAAATAAAGTCACCAAACTTTTACTAAAATGTCACTAGATTGGGTGAAAAAATAAATTTAAAAAGTCACTAGAAGTCACTTAATTATTTAATCAATCTTATCAACAAAGTTACTGATTAAAGAGGTACTTAATTAAAAACAAATATGAGAAATCAATGAACAAAAAAAAACCCTTTCAATTTGAATTAATCTAAAACTCTGTGCTTAAAAATTTATTAGTTCAATTAAATCGTCATCTATTGTCACTGTATCATCAGCTTCGTTCGGCATGTTGAATGTGGACGGTTGCTCTGTAGTTGCAGTGGAAGTCGAAGCTTGCGGTTGTTCTAAGGATGTAGATGGTGCAGTTTTCTTATTTACATTTTTAACCGTTTTCGTCATTTGGGACAAGACTTCATTAGGTAAAACATACGTTTTGCAGGTTTCTTTTAAAAGTTTTAGCTGGTTCCTTATCAACAGTATCGAATTCAGAGTCGTTGTTGCTAATCTGTTTCGTAGTTTCGATTTAACAATGTTCATTATACTGAACGTTCGCTCTACTTCCGCGTTGGAGTGTGGCAGCGACAAAACTGCAATGGCCAAATCTGCTAAATCTTGGTAGGTGTTAATACCTGCAGCATTTTTGTATTTGCTCACTTGAGCCCAAAATTGTATTGTATCGCCATTAGCAGTTACGTCCCATTTGACAAAATTAATATTATTCCATTGCTGTAATATTTTTTCAATTTTGTCCTCATTAAAGCCAAGTTCGACTGCAAGTTCAGCAATTGAAGTGTCCTTTATTTGCCTTAAAGTGTTTCTTACGGATAACTGTGTCATTTTTTCAAGCGCCATATAATTGCTGGGCAAGCGGTTTTGTAGTTCTTTTGCTAATTTAACAGTAAAATCTATACAGCTTTTTCTAACAGGGGCAACTAATTCATTTGATAATTTGGTTTTAGCGATATGCGATTCAAATAGGTATCCTAGGTGAGGTACTGGGCTTAGATGGTCTTCAATTTTTAATCTTAAATAGTCTTTCTCGGTTATGGCTGTATTTGGTATCAAAATTCTATTACATATAGAGCGTAATAAGGTCATCAATGAGGTAATTAATTGAACTGGATCTATGTTCTCTCCTTCAAAAGTTTTTATTCCAATTTGTACATCATTCAGTACACTTTTCAAATACAGCAAATGTAAACGATTAGTTTCATTTCTGTACATTGAACTCAGTAAATCAGCAGTGTGGCATTTATCTTTTGTCAGTGTAAAAAGCAACTTAAGTTCTTCCCATTGTGACAAAATACGGACAACTGCCGGTTCTATGGATAGCCAACGTGTATCACACAATTTGAGAATTTTAAGTGGTTCTTCTCCGCAATTAATAAGACTATAAATTTCTTTATATTCGTGTTGGCGTTTAGACGAAGTAGAAAACCACTTGTAGGTTTCTCTTATCAAAAACTCAATATGGCTCGGAATGGTTTGCTGTGATGCATGGCTGACCGCCAATTGGAGTGAGTGGCAAACGCATCTTATGAGAATCAAGTTGGGAAGATTGTACTGCGTTCGGAGTATTTCATAAACGCTATTATGCCGTCCCGTCATTACCGCAGCATTATCGGTTCCTATACCAACCATATTTTGGATAGGTAGCTTATGAAATTGTAGACATTTCACTAAAGATGACACAAGACCGCTTGCATCTGCTCGCTCTACTTGTTCCAGTGAGAGAAAGGCAGATACAATAGCATCCTGAGCTGAACTAAAATATCGGATAACAATTCCCATGAATTTAGTCACACTGATGTCTGTAGATTCATCTATGATGACGCTATACTTCTGGTTGCCTATATCTTTTAAAAGGTTTTCTCTAAAGTGTGGTGCTAGTACTTGATTAATAATCTGCGTACATTTAGTTCTATGCATTCTTAGATCGGCAGATTTTGAATCTGCAAATACATCTTTGCACAAATCCGTTAAATGGTCTATTTGAGAAATTGCACCGTGTTCTGTAATGAATAAAGCAAGTTTACCTTCAGCTTTTTGCGCAAACTTATTTTCTTTGGGAGCTGGTCCATATGTTATTTGCTGATTCTTCGACACTATTTCACATTTCTGTTTATGCTTTTTTGTATCTGCGTGTTTTCTTATATCGGCTATTCTAGAAGAAAACTCGCTGTGACAAAATGAGCAAAAGGCTTTAGTTGAATCACTTAAAACAGGTTTCAACCAGTTTCTGAACTCTTCTTGATGTTCCCACTCACTTCTGAACTTCTGACTATACGCCTTCTTCTTTAAAGGCACATCCATTTCAGAAACTCTAATCAAACTTGAAAACAAACCGATGAACGAGTTTCACTCAGAGACTATCAATGATATTTTAATATAATTGGAGACAATGGACCAAATGAACTATAATAATACATCACTATACTTTAAACATTATAAGATAAGATAGCAATATATTTTTCTCATGACAGAGTGAGATGCATAATCATGCGTATAATCGAACGAAATGCTGCAACGTGGAACGCTAAATATAGGGAAATACCCGGTTAGTCTAATGAACATTTCGTGTTGCCAGTGCACGTTACTCAATAACAACACAACATTCAAACTTTTCTGGCTATTTACAAATAGATAAAGATTGCATCAACAAGTTAAATAATATCATTATATTATAACTGCTATGTTGATCATGAAAAAGTCGCTAAAAGTCACCAGAGATTTTTTGGTCACTAAATTATAAAAAAACGTCACCATAAACAGCAAAAACTCACTAGATCTAGTGACATAGTCACTAAAACGGCAACACTGCGCGTCGGCGCACGAGACTCACAAACGGGGCTAGGAGTTTAATTTCTCAGTCGTTCGAAACAATGTAGCCAATTACGCGATACAATACTGTTGCTTGTCAAACAAAACATGACAGTATCAATCATCTGTAAGCAATGCGTCGGCGCAGAAACTAACCATGAATATAAATGGACCGTAAAAAAAACTGGGCATATTGTAATAAACATTCACCTTGATGGGCTCTATGAATATTTTAAGATAAATACAAAAATAATTTCGAAGGTTTGGAAAACTCATTGAGATTATTTTTGGGTGCGGGATTCCCCGTTTCCCGTGTGTAAATCAAATTAGGAAAAATATTATGCTATGATGTTCCCAAGTGTTCGAGCTTTTCCATAAGGACATCCCGACTTTTCTGTGGTTTGGAAAAAGCATTGAAATTATTTTTAGACGCGGATTTCTCCGATTCCCATGTTAAATCATGTAAAATATTATGCTATAATGTTCCCCCGTGTTCGAGCCATTAGGATGACGGGATGAACCGATATTTTGCTGGTTTGGAAAACATGAGAGTAGTCTCCTGTTTTTTATCGATCCCGGACTCACACGTCCAAAAATAATTTCAGCGAAATACCGGTTCGTCCTAATGGTTGACCAACCCACTGTGCTGTTTTATTTAGGCATTCACTGAGGTGTCGCCTAGTGTTGAAACGTGTGAAAACAGGCAATAAACACTATGGGCTTTGTTGGATAACTGAGTTGTAGTTGGATTACTAGCACGGTAATATTTACTGGGTCGTTCCATCATAGACCTCATCTATCGCTTACCATCAGGCGTGATCGGGGGGGGGGGGTCAAGAGCGGGTCCATTTAGTAATAATGAAATGGCAAGCGGAGTTTCAGGGCGCGTCTACTAGCAAAAAAAAAAATATTACACTCTTATCTCTCGAAATACGGTGCTATGTGGTGAACCCCAGGTGATACTAAAAAACGATTCGGTTTGTAGGTTCCACGTGTTGATAACAAAGGATTTGTATTCAAATCTTATCTGTCTGCTAATCTTTGCTCAGACTATTTACGGAGTACAGTCACGAGCACTAATATGTCAACACTTGGCAATTTACAATTGCAATTTTTTCGTGAAATAACGAATTCAACGTTGAAATACGACACTTTACACAGACCTACGGGTTTGAAAATACTTTGTTCGTAATAACATAAAATTTCATTCAAAACTAAAGGAGAAAATGGTCTTTGAATAAAGCCAAGTGTATACATACTTTTGCTCGTGACTGTACATCTTACAAACACTCATGCATGAGTAATCGTTTACTCACACTAAAAGGAAAAGTGAGGCTGAGAGTTATACGTAGGTATTTCTGCAAGTCTGGAATTTAACTTTTTCCTTGTTTTGAACAGCTCAACTAAGTAGTGGGATATTAACCTCTCAGGGACAGATTTTTACAGACAGAAACAGACGTAGATTCAAAGTTTCAGAAAATATTTATGAATTTTCTTTGTAACAAATTATTGAAGAGTAGAAAATACTGTGAAACTAGAGATGATTTGTAACAATGATAAGATTTTTTGATAACAAAATGATCATTTCCTTTTCTGACGGAGCAGTGGAGGCCCAGTGATAACGGCCGAGACTTACAGAGTTTTAGGTCGGAGGTTTGAACCCAGGTAGGCCCTTTACTTTGTGTAAATTATTTCATCACCACTGCTCTCATAAAGGGTGAAGGAAACAACGTGAATAAATCGACATGTCCTAGACACGGAAATTCGAAGACATGTGACATCCACAAACCCGCACTGGGCTTGCGTGGTGGATTACGGCCCACCCCCTCTCACACAGAAGAGGCCTATGTCCCAGCAGTGGGAACATTATAGGCTGATTATACTTTCGTGGCGGACTGCTTTGACAAGCATTATAAAATTGAGATAATCACCTGTGCAGCAGCAGTCCTGGTCTCCCAGGCCGGCGACCGCAGATGCGTCGTAAGCCTGCCGAGCAGTCGGTGCAGTTCCTCAGGGTGGGCCTTTTGAACCTCTCCGAGCTGGCGGGCAGCGGCGCGCCTGGTGGCTGGGCCCGCGCCCGCCTCTAAGAGGACGAACAGGCGGTCTAACCTAAACAAGAACAACGAATTAACTTCATTGATAAATGTTACTTATGCCGATATCATCAGACGCTTCACTCTCGAGTGAAGGTTTATTTTTGTTGTTGTGTGTTCACACCGACAAAATTATACAGTGTTTTTTTTTATATCCCATTACTCTAGGGGGTTATTATACTATCATTATGAACAACTTTTACTATGGGATCAAACCTAAAATCGCGAAAGAAAAATCAGCTGTTCCCCCTACATTTTAACTGACTAGAAATGAATGTTCATGTGCTTCTTTCATTTAATTTTTCAGTCATTCTGTAGGCTGTGAGCCTGTGACTCTGAGTGAAAGATGCCGAGTGAGAGTTCACTGATGAATTAATTGTACACTTTTGATTCATTTTGTGTTCAGAAGTTGCACTTCGCGTGAGAGGCAAAAATAAACGAAAAGTGAAGCGTCTGATATCAGCTTTAGCACGTCCAAAAAGTATCCAAAAAGGATTACTTAAAGTTACTCAATGGCGCCGATTCCCATGTTCACAATCTAAACTAAATTTAAGTTCAATTAAAATTCCTCGTGGTCAAATCACTCGTGGTCACGAGGAAGGAACGATTATTCCTGGCACTATCAAAAAACTGTCGAAATCGCGTGCAAGATAGAATGGAATGGAAATAGAACTTTTAATAAACTCGGCCTAAGAGTCTTCACGCGCTGCATCCGATCTGAAATTCCTAAGCCGAAATCGAGATCCCAGTTCGATTAGAATTGCTGATGTTCTAAATTCGGATGGACGGATTTCGAATATTGTGCGCAACCGCTTATACAAGAGCTGGGTCTCCAATCTCCATAATTAAGCAGTTTTAGACTGGAAATATGTCAATATTCTGAAATTCATATTAGAACTGAAAACATGGTGCAGAATTATACATTTATTTATTTCTCCCACAATTTAAAAGTTAAGGGGGCAGCGCCGGGGTAGCCCGCGAAATTTAAATTTTCTTACGTTTTTTGCAATTTGCATGTTAGTATCAGGTTGTATGGTTGATCTAAAATGATTCGTGGCCGTAACAGATTTATTTATAGAATTACAATCATAAAAATCATCAATACTTAATCATATTATACTTCATAATAAATATTTATAATGACTAGACAGTATTCATAATCTCAGATAATTATTTACATTCCAATTCCACTTTAATCAGTGGTGAAATGTATTCGAAGTTGATTTTTGAATGACCATTTGTAACAAAAAGGTCCTAATACGTTTTGGTTGCAATGGAATTAGAACTTTGGTAAGTTCCATAACTTGATAATTACAGGTCCAACCATGAGTGTGTACAAAACGGTATAATAGCAGATACCGTCGCAATTGTTACGGTCAATAATTTCCCAAAAAAGCGTATCTTTGTCAACAAAACATTACATTACAAGGCATGTGTTTATAAAATAAAATAATATTATACATAATACTTTACATACGAACGAATACAAATCAACACCTGTATCAACTCTACTTACAATACAATTATGTATCGATGCACCATATTTAAATACCTACCGTCTGAGTTTGTACAGTAGTTAGTGTATTTTACGTGAACATTACTTTTAACCGACTTCAAAAAAAAGGAGGTTATCAATTCGACACGTATGTATGTAATATTATTGGAATTGCATTACATTCACATATGACAATCTATTAGGGCTTCTAAACAGTTGATTGGGAAAATCTGACAGTTTCGGGTAGGTTGACCTGCTGGCGTCCGTACATTGTACGGTATCCGTTATACAGGTGTACCTACCTACTACACAATAACAGTGCCTCGAGCGTTTAAAATTTATACATTATACATATATTTTAAAATAAAATGACAGTGTCACTTAAATTACTTTTTTTCTTTTTAGTTCGCGTTTTCTTTCTTTTTAGGTTACGTTTTTATTTAAGCTTAAATAAAAGCTTGTTTTTAAAAACTTTTTTTATTTTCATTTTTTATGCTATTGGCGGGATCAATTACTTCTAATCTAATCAAACTGGGTAAATTGGACTCAATTTATTAACCGCCCCGATGTTTTATTGGTTCTATATGCGTGTGATCGTAAAATAATATCGTAAACTCGTATTGCATAAGAAACGGTTTGCTTTCATACAATAACAGGTACAGTAGTCGTTATGTAACATGTGTAATAGTACCTACATAATGTATGAATACGGCTAGGTAACAGGCTAGAGCACAGTTGCCATATAAGAACTTAAATTAAAACTAGTGTACATACAGCTAACTTCCAAGTTACAACTACTTGTCAAGTCTTATGTATGGTCAGGGAAATTATTTTTTTAGCAAATTGAATACCTATTACGTACCAACATACATAAACAGCCCCAATAATGTTCCCACTGCTGGGACACAGGCCTCCTCTCTGTGAGAGGGAGTGGGCCGTAATCCATCACATGTCTTCGAATTTTTGGTTCTAGGACATGTCGGTTTCCTCACGATGTTTTCCTTCACCGTTTTGAGAGCAGTGGTGATGATATAATTTACACAAAGTAAAGCGTACAACTCGTAAGTCGCGGCCGTCACCACTTGGCCACCACTGCTCCACGACCTACACCTACCTACATAAATTGCCCGTATTTTCAAATCACAACTGTCATTCTTTGACAGTTGTTCGAAATGACTACAACACAGCAAATTGTCGTAGTGTGTTAATTTGATAAACAATGAATTTCCCTGTCAAAAACCCTCTTTTATTTAAGTTTGTCTAGCTTTTAAAAAGTAATTATAACGCCTACAATAAAAATGCAATGGAAAGGAAATATTAATAGGTATATGTCTAGTTGTCTACCTGTTTGTTGACTGTACCTAGTTCGCCTGTTAGCTATGAATCATGTGAGCACATCTAAGTTAATAAAATACGCTAATCTAATGCAGTCTCGCTAAGCAACTTTACGTAAGACCCGTCTCCACCGTATTATTTAAATCTGAAGCGAATACAGGAATTAGGTAGAGTCGCATTTAAATCTGAAGCGAAAACAGGAATTCGGTAGAGTCGCATTTAAATCTGAAGCGAAAACAGGAATTAGGTAGAGTCGCATTTAAATCTGAAGCTAAAACAGGAATTAGGTAGAGTCGCATTTAAATCTGAAGCTATAACAGGTGTTAGGTAGAGTCGCATTTAAATCTGAAGCTAAAACAGGAATTAGGTAGTCTCATTTAAATCTGAAGCTATAACAGGTATCAGATGAGAAAGCATTACGTTAGTTTGAAACTACTAATGGAAATCATCACAAGAACTTATGAAATCACTAGAGATGCGCCGAGTACTCTTTTATTACTCATTTACCGAGTAATAAATGAGCATCTAGCGTATCTCTAATTCTCTAGTGATTTAATAAGTTCTGGCATACTTGGCCATTTTGGTTACTCGTTATCGGCCGAATAAATTGGTTTGACTGCCGAGGTACTTGAATAAAATTCGTAAACTTATCACCTGACCACTTTACAATATTAATGTAGATTAGTCATTGTCAGATATATCACGTGAAAAAAAACGAACATATTTAATTAAATAATCAGTATCTCGTGGTAATCAATTTTCGCTTAGATATTGGTACATATACAATACCGCACTTTTCGGATGTTCACGTTCAGATATTATTTATTTATTATTAAACACACACGGGGGTGCGTGCGCGTGTGTAAGCGTTTCGTACATTCCCAATAACTGCGTCAACTAAACCGAATTACTCGGCAAGTCGGCAGAGTACTCGGTTCGGTAAACATACACCGAGCAATATTCGGTGCTCTGTTACGTTACGCGGTAAAAACTTGTACTCGGCGCGTCTCTGCAAAACAACATACATTTTTTACTTTCCGGCAACCATAAATTAATTTCGTGTTCTTTGGTATTCCAAATGATCGCGACTTTCGATTTTAAATTATATTAACTCCACATTAATTTATGATAATGCAGTCGGAATGAATTCATGTCATCTTGAAACTAAAGACAAACAACATAAATGAAATGGTAATAGTATCAGTGACAAAAGGACACTACTTACTGAATTAAAAAATATATGTTTTATAATATTATGTCCATTTACCACGGTTGCGTCTCATTAATTTCATAATTTGATGTAAATTAGGGGAACACCTAAATATTCCGAAATATTTTATTCCGAATTTCGAAGTTCCGATTTTCAAAAGTCCGAATTTCATAATACCTAAGAATTATGTCTATTATTAAAAATCACGAAATTTATTTTACCGAAAGTCATAAATGTGATTTGTTTGTTTTCCGATTTTCATATGTTCGAAGAATCAAATGCTCGATGGGTTCTCGGTCCGAAAAACGACATTCCGAATTTCAATTTTCCGAATAACCTGCTAAAATTAGGATTCTGATTCAATTAGCATAATATTCAGTTACGTATATAAATTCAAAATCTTTATGTGACGTTTAATGTAACTTCTTATTCTTAACGATTTTAGGATGAACTAGTTTCGCCTAGGCCAAACGAGTTCTCCCTACACGCGATAGGACAAACCCTTCGGGTGACATCGGTTGCATGGTTGCGGTCGGTCGATAGGCGACGTAGGATGCAAGAGCGAGCGAAGGGCACCCCGAGGTTCGGTTTGGTTAGGTTACTTTAAACCCTTTACCCAGAAATAGGGGCCCCGCGAAGCGGGGCTCCGTCAACATAGGATGCAAGAGCGAGCGAAGGGCACCCCGAGGTTCGGTTAGGTTAGGTTACTTCCCCCCCCCGGTGGGTTCCCGCATTGTCGAGGCGGGGGGGCTCAGTAGCCGTGGCTTGGACACCCACGGTGAAGCGAAGAGGAACCCGAGGAGGGGCCGCTCGTCAGGGCTTTTGCCGACAAGCCGACGACGTAGCGGCCAACATGTAGGTTGCGGTGCCGCTTGGGCGACATCGCAACTGAGGCGGGCCGCGATGTCGTACCGGAGGCATCGCGGCTGAGGGTTGGAGGCCGCGGCGGGAGAGGAGTGCCGGTATTACGGTGCGCCGCTCTCCCTACCTTCCGCGGCCTTGACGGGGTCGCCACCGTTCGATGGCGGACGCGGTGGGGCCGCAGGGGAAGAGGAGTGTTGGTATGACGTTGGCCACTCTCCCTATCCTCTGCGGCCGAAAATTGGCAGGCGGCGGGGCCAATGACCTGACCCGTCGCAGGGGGACCAAGGGTGGCAGAGACGGGGTCGTCTGCCGCCCATGTGCTGGTTTGGTCCCTGGGGTGGTCACGGCGTGCTATGTGTTCTGGTGCGCCGGTGATGGGGAGTACTCCCCGGAGGAGGGTCCGGTGACGGACAGCCGCGGCGGGTTCACGGATGAGTGCTAACGCGTGCCCGTGTTCAAAATCAAAAATCAAAATCAAAATATTTTATTTCACATAAGCCTACATGGGCACTTATGAAACGTCAGAAGCTAGGTGCACGGTTCCAATTGGTCGTTTCCTATGGAGAAGAACCGGCAAGAAACTCCACGGTTACTCTTTTTAAAAATAATTGGCTTTTACAATATTTTCAAATTACAGTAGGTATGGGAGGATAGCGTAGGCCTGTCAACAAGTTCCCGCCATAAGCGGCAGAGGAGGACACCGTGGAGTTTTAGTGGGTTAGAGTCCCACATAACTGCACTATCTCCCCGTGGTAGTGCAGAATGCATGAGCATTTCTCCACGTAAAAAAAAAAAAAAATGGTTAGGTTACTTTAAACCCTTTACCCAGAAATACCCCCGCGAAGCGGGGCTCCGTCGACATAGGATGCAAGAGCGAGCGAAGGGCACCCCGAGGTTCGGTTTGGTTAGGTTACTTTAAACCGGAATAAAAAATATGTGTTTATTTGTCTTGCTATTCAGTTTTACAAGGCGTTAGTATTTCGGAATTCTAATTAATCGGTATTTTAATAATCGGAATTCGTATTTTTGATGTTCGGAATTATCATTAAGTCGGACTTTTTGTTCTTCGGTCTATTGAAATTCGGTATTTTGAGAATAGTAATTATAAACGTTAGGAATATTGAAATTTCGGAATTATAAAAATAGCATGAATGATAATTCGGAGTTGTTATATTAGGAATTTTAAACCATTCGGAATTATGAAAATCGGTATTTTGAAATTCGTATTTAGTTTACCCGTAAATTAGTTGTCATTTTAGGATCGTGTAATAATAGCCTCCCCGACCGTTTTTCGGTCACGGTGGTCAATCTCAATGGAGATTAGCCAGGTACGCAGGAGATATTTTATAATGCACAAGTGTGTGCGCAAACACAGGTGCACTCTCTGTTCCTTTACTCTCAGAAGTAGGATCGTGTACTTTTGACCCTAACGGGAACTGTCTTCAGTTTACAAACAAATAGCTATTCTGATAAAATAATTATTTATTTTCTGTAAGTAGGCTTTTCCTATCTGACTACTGTGAGAAGAAAGGCCGGAACCAACTCAGAGGTCAGTCTCTATTAAAGTCCAGACATAATCTTGATCAGATCAAGTGAAGACCATGTAGATTCTGAAATGGTCATTTGAGGAAAGAACCACACAAATTGAGTGGACCTGTCAAGTCAGTGCACGCATTTGTCAATAATCGTGCAGCTCAACTCAGAACTTGAGGAGCTCAACGATTCGACGAATACCAAAGAAAGGACATTTGGGTAGGCCGCGTAAATTACTCAAACTACCAGAATAAAAAAGGAAAAATAAAGGAAACCTGAAAAATGACATGACTAACTACTTACAACATAATACATTAAAAATATATTACAACCTATCAAGGGGATACGCTAAGGTACGAGTAGGTAGCCCACGAATTTCAAACTTATGTTTTTTTGCAATTTGTAGGTTACATAATAATACAACTGTAAGTTAGAATTGGCTTCAAATTTCATGAACTTAGGTAGTTATGTATAAATTATATTGACGATTTTTTATCTATATAAAATGATAAACTGACTGATTGTTGATATATCAACGCACAGTCTAAACCGCTGCTCCTAGAGACATGAAATTTGGAGGGTGTGTTCTTTGTGAAGAGTAGGTATCCACTAAGAAAGGGTTTTTCGAAATTCCACCCCTAAGAGGGTCAAATTTCACGCGGACGAAGTCGCGGGCAGAAGCTAGTAATATTATAAAATTCTTAAATAAATTATATTTGGTACGGCCGCGAATTATATTTAGGTCAACATACAACCTAATACTGACCTGCAAATTGCCAAAAACTTAAGAAAATTTGAATTTCGCGGGCTACCCTGACGCTTTTGCCTATATACTATACTAGCTTCGCCCGCGAGGTATGTCGATAAAAACTCCTATGTCCTTCCCCGGGATGCAATTTGGATAAACTTTCCATTAAGTACCAAAGATTTGGAAGTTCATATTTTTTTTTGTAGATAGTACTCATAAATAGAAATGTTTTTACAAATTTTGAAGTTGCGGAGACTCACGGTTTACGAGATATAATTTTTCAAAGTTTCCATACAAATTGGAAAATATCACGCCATTAGCAAATTTTTAGGTTGGATAAATTGTCATGATAGACGTCAAAGTTGACATTTCACGTTTCGTTGACAGTAGACGTGTATTTTATTCAATTTTATGTCATATTTTTTACTTAAATATAAGTTTATTTTTAAATATTCACATATTAAATTTTGTGTGTAATTAATGTGCACAATAACCGTGCCGTTTTTAAACAAAAAATTACGAATTTTTGTTTACACTGCGGAACGGAACGTGAAGCGACGCCATTTTGTTTTATAGCGTCTTTTTATCTGTTAGCTGTCACTCTGTCAGTGGCTCCGTCGACATAGGATGCAAGAGCGAGCGAAGGGCACCCCGAGGTTCGGTTTGGTTAGGTTACTTTAAACCCTTTACCCAGAAATAGGGGCCCCGCGAAGCGGGGCTCCGTCGACATAGGATGCAAGAGCGAGCGAAGGGCACCCCGAGGTTCGGTTTGGTTAGGTTACTTTAAACCCTTTACCCAGAAATAGGAGCCCCGCGAAGCGGGGCTACGTCGACATAGGATACAAAAAAAAACTTTAGCCATGGATATCTCCATAACCATGGGGTTCCGCGCGGTGGGGATGGTACAGGGGGCAAACTGGGGGGGAGAGGGAATCTTTCCCCCCCAATTTGACTAAATAGTGCTATTCTAACCTAACCTAAAAACTTTAACCATGGATATCTCCATAACTATGGGGTTCCGCGGGGTGGGGATGGTACAGAGGGGGTTGCCCCCCTCCCCCCTCCCTCCCCCCTCTCCGCATCATAATTTTTTGTGACTTAAAGGAAATTTTAACCTGCAATTTATCTCCCTGCCAAATTTTGTCGAAATCCGTTCAGTGATTTAGGCGTGAAAAGGTAACATACAGACAGACAGAGTTATTTTCGAATTTATAATATTAGTAGGGATATAAATGTATGTATATAGGATTAGGATTTAAAAGACATTTCTACTCCGTGACAAAATCGCTATCAATAATGTCAGTTTTAACGACTGCAAGTTTCAACAAAGGCACGTTCGCTTGTCAAGTTGTCACTTCACAAAAGTACGAGTTGCTCTACATCGACTGTTCCATCGCTTTCAGGACTCTCAAGGTAACCAAACATGCATTATTTATACGATAACAAAGTAACTGGGAGTTTGGGAGTGTGTGTGTGTATGTACTGTGTGTACAATGTGCAAGTAAATAAATAAGGTTAACTTACCGGGACGTCATGGTGTTTGCTAATCAACCCAATTTGTAATTCCACTCCTGAAACAAACAGAAAACACTTTTAATATAAAAAAAACTAATAAAAATTCAGCGCGATAACGATTTTCTGGCGCTGCCGCTCTGCGATGTGCGCTCCATGCTAATCAAAGCATTAATGCCGTCCAGACTTGAAACATGACCTATTTGTATATTTGTGGCTGAACCACCTGGATCGATCGGCACTCTTTTAATTTCCGTATGTCCAGTGGGATAATTGCGTAACACACTACTTCTTATCAGTAGCATTCGTTTTCATTTTGACAGTTCAACAACATTCATTGCGTTATTTACGTTGTTGAGCACACAAATCTTTCGAACATATAAAGCAATGGATTAGCAATATCCTTCAAAATAATTCAGATTGAGATTGATAGTGTGTTACGCCTTTAGGGTGCTGCACTAAGTCCCCGAAATATGACACAATAATTTACTGTAACAAATAAGGAAGATCATGCTTATTATTAGTGATGTAACCACAATTTATTTTAACTACACATCAAGTACCTAATTACCTATAACATAAAACTAACGTGTCTAATAAAGTTTTAAAAGGGGCAACTGTCCTACTCTTCTCTGTTTTCAATGCTGACCTTTCTTTTTCGTCATCGATAGTATAACTAAAGTCTAAAATATTTCTCAGGTATTTTGTATACTTATTGTAAAAACTACTGTGGTTTTATACATCTCAGAACTTCAACGGACTAAGTGATTTCACCAATTTTCTTTATTTTTGGATTCATAATAATCATGAATGTACATTTGCCATTGCATTTGCATTTGCTTTTAGCTTCATAAACAAATCCCAACTACAGAGCTGCCGCTGACGCACGAGAGAATGGTGTTCTTATTATTATTTATTTCTTTAATTAAAACGGTTTACAACCAATTACAGACACAGTTGACACATACCATAAAATATCAAATATAACAACACTTTCATACATCCCTCTCACAGTATTTAAAAAAAAAAAGTACTTCTGACATGCCGACAAAATCTTGACACCTGTCAGTTTCATACAAACGAATAGTTACTTGTTTGCGAATTTGATCTTTAGTAGCTATTAGAATTGTCGCACTGACAGGTGTCTCGTGTCAGTCAGGAACGCATTCTCTCGACGGCGACGGCCCGACTGTAGCGTGCAAATGTGGAGTTGTTCCAAACGATAGGAATATAAGGATTAAGGTCTTCAGTGCGTACGTGCATACTACCTTCGCGTCACAAGCTTTGCTTCCTAAGTATTGAACTGACACAATATACATAATTTTGAAAATTATTATTGTTTACAAGAGCCCAGATTGGATTCCTGTTCTCGATAAACGTTTAATAGATTTGTGTGGGACACAAATGTAATTCGTCAGTACCTATATTAATTTATGAACACAAGCTAGTGGAAATGCAGATTGTCGCAAAAATCTTCCGGCAAATAGGTACCTACATAGGCAGGTAAATAAAATTTGCTCTATTTATTTAACTTATTGTACTTTTCCCTACCTACATACTTATACAGCTTAAACGTAACGTAACGTAACGTTTTTTTTTTATAAAAAGTAATGATATCCTACCAAAAACAAATGTGAAAATGAGAGCCAAGTTCAATAATATGATAATTATGGTGCGGTTGTCGGTTGTCGACTTCACCAACAAAAGACTTGAGATCTAAATGGGTGCCAAGTTCTGTAGACAATCCTGAAGTTTATTTATAAGAACGTATAAAATTTAAAACACAATTTCTTGTTTTTTTTTCTGCTACAAAAATATTTGCTATTTAAAAATATGACTTTTTAAAGAATAGACGAATTATTTACACAAAGCAAATGATTTCTGATCTATTGACCCTCAACATTTCGACTTGGCTAGTTTTTACCAGCAAATCATTATAATTATGTACATACATATTTAGAACAATAGACAGAGGCGTCTCTAGCCCATGTAGCGCCCGTGTGCAAACATTACCCAAGCGCCCCCTAGTAAAAAAAAAAAGCGCCCCCTAGTAAGCGCGCGGTCAAAATGGAATGGGTACAAAGTAACAGCACATCAAGTTACCACAAATTGTCAAATTTCCCCAATGGATAATTAATAAACTATTGTTTGGAAGAAGAAATTCGTCGGTTTTGGATACCATGGTGTGCTGTTGACTGTATTTAGAATTATACAGGGTGTTCTGGTGTTTACCCTAACAAGCCAAAACGTACCCATGTTAACATGTCTATATAGATGTTATGTTACATCATATCAATGTCCAAATTTTGAAATTTCTTCATTCTAATTAAGTACGACCTCATATCAAACAAAGTTCAATATCAATTGGGAACATTTGACTTTGGGAAGCTCACTGCGAGCGAGGGCCACTGTACACGGGTAAAAAGTATTTTTAGGAAGGAAAGAGTGACAAGAAAAACAAGGCACAAGTTTGTTTTTTTTAATGTTTTCTTTTTAGGGTTCCGTAGTACCTACAAGGAACCCTCATAGTTTCGTCATGTCCGTCAGTCTGTCTGTCGGAGGTTTTGCTAAGAGACCGTTAGTACTAGAAAGCTGTAATTTTGTAGGAGTATGTATATTAATTACGCCGACAAAGTGGTAAAATTAAATTTACGAAAATATTTTTTTTAGGGTAGACGAAAATAATATTCATCCCCACTTCACATGTAGGGGACATGTGAAGTGGGGATGAATATTATTTTCGTCGTCTACCCCATCGTGTGGGGTATTGTTGAATAGGTGTTCTAAAATGACTTGGGGGTTGCTACAATTATTTTTCGATTTAATGCTCCATTTACGCAATATTAAACTTTAAAGTGCAAATTTTTGTTCCAGTAGGGCGTCCCCCCCTCTAAAACATAAACTGCTGGCTTATAAAATCTGGAAACATTCACGATGGCAGTGCATTTCATGAACTTTAAAGGAAAATTATAGCGGTTAACATAACTTTATTAGTTTAGCAGTAATAGTCGTTGAACTTGGGTGTTGGATAATTTGGTACCAAATACAAAATCCTTAGCATTAATCCTGTAAAGTGACTAAGATGAAGTAGTTGCTTGTTTATAACGGGTAAAGACTTGCATTGAAAAACAAAATATGAACCTTTTTTTTTAAATATCAGAATAAAGAACAACAGAATCATACTACATTGTGATAGCGGGCTACTACGGAACCCTACACTGTGCGTGGCCCGACACGCACTTGGCCAGTTTTTTCAGTTTTCAGACTGAAATTTGCTAGCGTAGCTAAATAATTTTTGACGAGTGCTCCGACCCCGTCGAAATTCTCAACAGTTGTGCTTGTGGCAGACTAATTCAGCTAATATCAAAATTTAATTTTACTTATTAGGTACATTTCAATCAAAAGAAAAGCCGCAAATATGAAGTAAATTTCATATTTACATGTTTACTCAAATATAAAACTTAATCCACTGCGCCAAGACTTATTTCGCTAAAGTACGTGTAGCGAGCGCGGCGAGCGGTGAACAAAACGGAGCGGAGAACAGTGCGCCACGCGTACTCACGCTTTTCAGAAATGCCGCGCGCTTGACGTTCGTCCATGGCGAATTTGAACTTTATTGTCTATCCCAAACAGTTGAATTCGCATTATTCGCAATATGATTGTCGGCGTGTTTTCAAACGAATCATTGAAACAGGTGCCGCCGAGCGATGCGACACTCACTACTACACTAAAAATACTATAATCTTTAATAATGTGTAATAAGGTTTATTTCATGTTGAAAAAAAAGTTAATATTGTAAAAGCCGCTCGCGCGCTCGTGTCGCGGCTTGCTTTGGTGTAATACGACAAATATAAGAAGAGCTCCAGATGCTATACAAAATGTATGGAAAGCGGAGCTCTTTTTACGTTGGTCATTGAAAGTGCCGCGGCCGGGCATCGCGCGCCGAGTGGGGCTCCGAAGCGAGCGGCGCTCGGCGCCCCCTAGGACCGCTGCGCCCGTGTGCAACGCACACCCTGCACAATAGGTAAAGACGGCCCTGACAATAGAACCTTACAATATAATTAAAAATTAATCGTTTAAAAAACATTAGAAAAACACGCTTTCATAAATGCACGTAAAAAAAAAAGAAACCTCATCGTGTTCAAAGTCCATTACGTGGCCTTTCTCACAAGGGCAAACACGACTATGATACGATATTCTATCATGGAATGCCATGCGGCTTCATCATCAGACCTTGAAACCTAATCGTGGTCAAAGTTCATTACAAGACTTTTCTAAGAAATCCAAAACAGCTATAATACGATTTTCCATCATGAAGTTCCAGTTCATATCTTCCGGCTCCATCATCAGATCAGTTCGACAGTACCATATTATTGTATTGTCATCAGAACTACATACAGCTGCCAATTTTCATTACGCTACGACCCTTGGAAGATGGTTAAATTAGTTACCTTAGAGTCCATTACATAGTTACATACGGGTCGACCTAATAAAAGCGTGTTAAAAACAATAACTTGCATCTAATAGTAATATAAAGCTGAATAGTTTGTTTCGTTGAACGCGCTAATCTCAAGAACTACTGGTTCGAATTGAATTTATTTTTTGTGTAGTATAGAGCATTTATCGAGGAAGGCTATCCATCACGCTACGACCAATAGGCGCGGAGCGTCAACGAAAAATGTTGCAAAAACGGGAAAAAAAAACTTATTACAAAAAAAACCAACCGACTTCCAAAAAAGACACTACAAATTGAAAAATAACTTTAATTTCGGAAGTCGGCGTCAATAAACGAAAATGCGGAACCAAAGACACCGACTTCCGAAATTAAAGTTATTTTTCAATTTGTAGTGGTTTGCCTATAAAATTTGAGGGTTTCCCTCGATTTCCATGGGATCCTCTCAATTCCTCTCATCAGATTCCAACTTGCTGATAATGGGACCACCTCGAGAGTATGCCCTTTCAAACAAAAAAAAGATTTTTTGGAATCGGTCCAGCCGTCTTCGAGTTCGACTTCGGTGAACATAAATAAAAAAAAAACATATATAAAGTCGAACATATAACCTCCTCCTTTTTGGAAGTCGGTTAAAAATACTGCTTTTCAGAGCGTCCCGTCCGTTGCGTACGCTGCGTAAACGGATAAAGTTACGCAAAAATCAAGTATGACGGAATTGTTCCCCTTTAAAAGTAAAAAAAAAAGTTCGCGACAGCATATTTCTATCTTTTAAGTTTGACTCACTTTAACCTTTTTTATGACAATCAAATTTGTTCTAAAATATGCATTATTTGCAAAGGTGTTTTTATAAACATGATATTAATCCAAATAAATGAAATACGTTATACATCACAAGTATTTAATTTTGAACAAAATTGCTCTTGACATCATTTGATTTCAATAAATATCTTAGGAGATATCATAGTTTTAAAATAATAGAATATAATTTGAAGTAGGTTTTTTCCTCAAATTAACTCTGGTGAAACCGAGGGGCACAGCTGGTACAACATAAAGATGATAAGTTGATTACCTAAATATAAGATGACTGTAATGTATGTAATCAACGATTATAAGGTTTTGATGTCTTTTTTAATTAATCATAATCCTATTACAAACGGCTCAACAAAGTCTTTCGATAACCTGAATTCTGAGCAATGAATACGATAAATACATACTTCCTAAATACGAAAGTCTGTCTCTCTGTCTGTTAAGTTTTCACGCTTTAACGGCTGAACGGATTTCGATGAACTTTGGCACACAAGTAGACCATGACCTAGTTAGGACAAAGGATAATTTTTATCCCGGAAGTACGATCAAGTGAAATAATTTCCGACCTCTACGTGGGCGCAGCCGCGGCCTTTGCTTGTTTACCATACAAACAGTTCGATAAATGGAAGATGTTGCCAGAAGATTTCAGAGATAATCAGTTCCAAAAATGTCAACACTGGTTTTGGGGTCGTGTTATCGTTGGCGTGTAACATGTTGTATTCGACCTACTTGTGTCGATCATTTATCGCTCCTGTTATCGCACTTGGACTGGATACACCTAGTTTTAATAAAAACTCTCTTTTATAGCTGGTATTTGTCATTTAAATTATTAGATTTATGACTGGCGTGCAGTCTAAACTTGTTGCGCAGCAAAACCTCACATGATACTGAAAGAATAACGGAAATAGATCGTCTATTGAAAGACAGAAGGATGTTTTGGATTTAAATCTAAAAGCTTTATTGAATCCTTGCCTAGCCTTCCTGTTATAACGAAGTGCATCAGATGCACTTCGTTATAACAGGAATAACAAATAACAGATTCTGTTATTTCAGCACTTAAATAGCACTAAAATAAAGGCCTTCAAAGATCACCAATAACATATTTTTCTTTATGACTACCCATTATCCCACGCTCCAATTCAGACCTGCTCATCTACTTTATTTTATAAGCAAGGACCAAAATAATATTACTTAATGCATGATATATTGGCCGGATGCGAAGAGATATACGAATTCATACGCAAAATCTCTCGACACTGCACTGGCTTAGACTCTTTAGTGACTTTATGAGCGTTGCCAAAGAATTGCTGGTCATTGGTGAGAAGATCCTCTGGGGTCAACTGCAATGCCAGATTGCGACAACCATCCCTACTTAATCCTCCTCCTTAGTCGTTCACTCTTGACAGAGTGGTCGTGGTTGATGATGCTGCATTTTCTTTGGCCAAAGTAGCCCTCGCAATGCTCCTCCACTTCTTCCGGTCTTCAGCGTCTCGGAAACTCTGGACTATGGAGGTTTGTGTTGACGCTTTGATAAGGTCTGTCCAACGCGTAGGTGACCGACCGCGTGACCGCTTGCCTTCCACTTGTCCCTGGACAACGAGTCGCTCCATGGAGTGTTCGTTACGAACCACGTGGCCGAAATATTGGATAATTCGTGTTTGCACAGTCGACGATAATCTCTGCTTGACTTTTAGCTCCTCCAGAATCGAAACATTGGTCCTAAACGCTGTCCAGGGAATCCGCAGCAGTCGCCGCCAGCACCACATCTCCAGTGCATCGATTTTGCGTCGGTCTTTGAGGCGAACCGTCCACGTTTCTGCGCCGTACAGGAAAATCGGGAAGACTAGGCTTCTCATTAGGCGGACTTTTGTGGCTTTGGTAATATTACGGTTGCACCAGACTCTTTTAAGTTTGTCAACGGCAGATCGTGTGATAGCACATCTCCTTCGAATCTCGTCTTCACATCCTCCAGTGTTTGTGATAGTGGAACCGAGGTACACATAAGATTGGACAACCTCACAGTTGCCAACCATAGAGATGTCAGGATGGTTTAGTTCAGCTCGGTCCACGATCATCATCTTGGTCTTGTCTCTGTTGATCGTTAGTCCGAAGGAGAGGCTTGTTGTCTCTAGACGGGTCAGCAAGTGTTCCATGTCTTCTCTTGTTTGTGTGAGAAGAGTAGTGTCGTCGGCATATCTTAAGTTAGATATCTTCCGACCTCCCACTGAAATACCCTTGTCCCATTGATCCAGAACGATTCTCATAATACATTCCGTGTAGATGTTGAAAAGGAGTGGAGAGAGTATGCACCCCTGTCTGACACCAGCGTGCGTATGAAAGCTTTTCGAGTCAACGTCGTCTATCCGAACAGTCGCAGTTCCGTCCTCGTAAAGTCGGCGTATGAGACGAACTAGGTGGATAGGTACTCCCATTTGAATGAGTACGTCCCATAACTTATGCCATCTCACGGTGTCGAAGGCTTTGCGAAAGTCAACAAAGCATATGTAGAGTGGGATGTTAAACTCTCTAGACTTTTCAATTATTTGTCGAAGAATTAAAATCTGCTCTCTTGTTCCTCGACCCTTGACGAATCCCGCCTGCTCAATAGCTATTTCGGGATTCAGAAAAGCTCGTAGTCTGGTATTGATGATATGAAGGAGTACTTTGCTGGCGTGTGTAGTTAGGGATATAAGTCTGTAGTTGCAACATTTCTTCGTTGATCCCTTTTTGTGCAGTGGTATGAACACGGAGTGTGCCCAGTCTCGAGGCCATTTCTCTGTCTCCCACACGCGGTTGCAGATGAAATGCATTATGTCAACTCCGTATTCACCCATAGCTTTAAAGACCTCTATTGGAATGGCATCAACACCTACAGCCTTATTCCTCCTCAGGTGCTCAAGTGCGGCTCGAACTTCACTTTCCAGGATTGGTGGTTCCATAGCATCCTGTGACAGTGTACTAATGTTACACGATGGTACTGTGCTGCCATCCTTGAAAAGTTGCGCGCAATATTCGCTCCACACTCCCACAATGTCCTTGATTTCTGTTACGGTCACTCCATTTACATCCTCAATGGCCCAGGTTTTCGATTTGAATTGACGGGTTATGGTTCGAATCTTCTTAAATAAATCTTTAGATTCGTGGCGCTCTGCGTTTTTTTCTAATTCTAGGCATATGTTTTTGAGATTGTTATTACGATCCTTGCGCGTAGAGGATCGTATCTGTGTACCCACCAAATTCAATTCCTGGACAGATGCCCCCTTGGCCTTCAACTCGCGACGGTGCTCTACTAGACGCCAGGTGTCGTCTGACATCCAGTGTTGATGTATGTCTTTCGTTCGAGTAGGTTGCGACGAGCGTATAGTATTCTTTATGTGTTCTTTTGCGGATTGCCAGAGTGAGTCGGGGTCGTCATCAAGGGCTAGTGACCTCCAGTTGCTATTATCTGCCGCCAGTTGGTTTCTGAAAGCCGTATGGTCTACTATTTCAAGCCTCTTGTTAATTTTACGAGGTATGGAGTTACGTAACTTAAGTTTGAGTTTACATACGAGAAGCTGGTGGTCAGATTGACAGTCGGCTCCGGGCAGTGTGTGTGCGTTCATAATTGAACTACGCCATCTAGATCTTATCAGTATGTAGTCAATCTGATTGCGGTGGTTACCATCAGGGGACGTCCAGGTGTACAGTCTTCTGCGGTGTTGCTGGAATACTGTATTCATAATGGTGAAGTTGTTGTCGGCTGCGAACTGGAGCAACCTCTCCCCTCTATCATTCCTTTGGCCGAGACCATAGTTGCCTACAATATTCCGCAAACCTATATCTAACCGTGTGTCACCCACTTTCGCATTAAAATCGCCAAGTATGATCATCAGTTCTCTACTTGGTATAGTTGCTATTGAAGATTCGATGTCATTGTAGAATCTTTCTACGTCTTCATCTTTCGCCGTGCTAGTGGGCGCATACACCTGTATAATATTAAGCGGGGTGGGACATGCATCGATCTTCATTGTGATAATTCTGTTGCTGACCGGATTATAACCTAAGACCGCTTTAGTCCATTGTTTGGGGATTGCAATGGCCACTCCAGCGAAGCTACTGGAGTCATCTCCTGAATAATAGATGGTGTGCTTATCCAAGTCTCGGTGGCCACTACTTTTCCAGTGAGTCTCGCTTAGACCCGTGATGGTGATGTCGCATCGCTGGAGCTCATTATCCAAGATGTGTAATTTACCCTCATCAAGGAGTCCTCGTACGTTCCAGGTGCCTATACGGGTGGTATTTCGTAATTGAAATTGCTTTCTTCCAGTCGCATGATTTCCGAGGGATGCCTGGTTGCCTACATTCCCTCGGCCGGTAGCCAATTTCACACTGCGAGTCCCGGTAAACCCACAGCGCCGGTCGCTACGCGGATTGCCAGGCAAACGTACTTCTCTATTGTGTTGCATTACATCATTCAACTCTCGTGGGAATTTATAATGTAGTAGTATCCCGTTGCTTTCTACATCGCGGTACTACAGACTCAATGTCCGCAGAAATCTGTAAGTGAACCTATTCCGAACATACGGTTCTTACGCTTCACCACAGTATTGATGGCTACCGCTGCCCTCCATCAGGATCCAGGTACAACGCCCCTGTGGCTTGCCTCCTTCGCTGGTTGGACCGTACCGACAACTGTTGTCTCCGCTCTTTCCACCGTTGAGGTCTTCACCCGTAACCCTGGGCACGGGCTCTGCGATATACCCCGCAGAACTGGGTCCCTGCTGAACTTCGCCATCTGCACGCTCCGGCCTACTGAAGTGTGAGATGCCCACCCCCGCGACGAGGACGCGCCAAACAGGAATTGCTCAAGTGGAGCGCAGAGAATATGACTCTACTCTCCCAGGAGCCGGGTTAATGGACGTGTATGACTCCGCGTCCAAGGGCCTACTTAATCAGACATGCTTATTAGTCTCTGAGAAAGACTTATTTCGCAAGGGCTTCTAACTGTCTGTACACCTCTAAACCTACGGCAAAAGACTCTTTAGTTACTTTATGAGCGTTGCCAAAGAACTGCTGGTCATTGGTGAGAAGATCCTCTGGGGTCAACTGCAATGCCAGATTGCGACAACCATCCCTACTTAATCAGACATGCTCATTAGTCTCTGAGAAAGACTTATTTCGCAAGGGATTCTAACTGTCTGTACACCTCTAAACCTACGGCAAAAACGTTGTTCTCCAATCGGGTAAGTACTAAGTACCTTGGGTATAAATAATGTCACAGTAATTGACTCAACAACAACATCAGTCTTTAAATATAACTTGACGTCCTTTAGGTCCACGCCTTTTCCCTTGTATAACAAATATTGCGCATTTTAAAGCTTAGTCACGATGTAAAACAATGGTCTGTTTTAAAACGGCTTCAAAAAGTCCTGTTTCGTGTCACCCAAACAATAATAATATCTGATATGAATTAACTTCAGCTTCATTTAGTGTAACATAGGTACTATGCTTTTTCATATACACAGGATATAATATCAAGGAATGAACCATTAAATTAGAATATAGTGAAAGTAATTTTATTGGTCATCTTTCCATAGCTATCCGAGATGCTTACAACCCGATTCAAACTTTATGGCGGCTCTGTAGTGCGGTACCTAATCGCTGCGCAGTACCCAAACCCATAGAAGAATTAAAAACATTCAACTTCTTTCTTATGTATATCTATGGTAGTACCTGATCCCTCAACCCCGCTGACAGGTGAATTTGTTGGTGCGCAGCGACTCGCGTCATGTTCCGAGCCTCAGTATGAATCAGACTGTACTCATGTTGCCAATTTCGCAGTCTAGCAGCGCTGAAGATCTTTCATGTGAGTGTTTACTTTGCATTGAAGATTGGAATCAGCAAGGCAACCACGCCGTAGATGCAAAATGGAGCTTTCAGAAGTCCTTTAAATGCCGACGTATTTATATTTGCTTGCTAAGATCTCCATAATCTCATCACGCATTTGGAAGTCAACAAGCGCCTACTCGTTTAGAATGAATGTGAATAAAAAGTCAAAGAGCTGCTACGCATTTACGTGCCTATACATATAGGTATGTACGTTGAACTCATGTTCGAGAGCCGACCCCCAGACAATGTCACCTTCTGTAATAGGTATGATACACATTCAATAAGTACCGATTATGTACCTAATGGGTTTGGTATTAATGGATTCGGTGACTGAATAGCTTTGACAATACTTTATCTTTAAGTGATGCAAACTTTTCTGAGATGTGAAGATCAAGTGCCTTTGTTTCTCGGATCAGGACTTACAGAAACTCAGGACTAGTTGTAGTGACGATGTTTGGGAGACACCTATGTCTAACAGTGGACGTCTTTCGCCAACAGAATGAATAGAATGATGATGATTTAGGCTGGCAATGACGTTATAAAAAGAATAGAATAGAATTCTATTATCTCATATTAAGTTACGATCAGCTACATCTCACGAAACTCGCGAACGTGTCTACTTGTCTGACTAGCGGGTAGGTGTATCAGAAATAGACGCCTTGACCTAGTCGAGGTAGACCCTGCGGTGACCTGGCTGACGTGTATGCAACGCTATTAACGCTAACAAGACGAAAAAGCACAGCATACTAAAAATACCATGCCGCCTTTACTTTAGTGGATGCAGATGTTAGAGGTCGTAGATAAGTAGGTGAATTACGAAGGGCGACGAACTGGGGGGCTAAAAAGGCCACTTTGGCAGAATCATAAAAGGATAACATAATGGACAGTTAACTGTTAAGTTAATCGTATCAAATCCCATTGGTGAAGGTTTTTCAGTTATTTTCTTTTGTCTGTGCTAAAATACAAATCAATCCAATCTCTTTGATTATACCTACGTAAAGCAGCGAAAAAGAGAAAAACACGGACTGTCTTCGCCATATTATAATTCACAATGTTATCCTTTTATTATTCTCCAAAGTGGCCTTTTTAGGCCCCCTGAGGCACATGTTGTAAGGAAAGTTTCGAGTATGAATGTGTTAGGCGTTATGAGTTGAAACCTTGGAGAAGTCGGGGGAAACGATGGATTGTGTAAAAGATGATGTGGCTAGAAAGGGGGGTACCAACTGAGGAGATGACGTCTAATAGAGGTAAAAAACATGGAAAAAAAACATGTTGAGCTGCAGAGGATCAGAGGCTCAGAGGGTTTCAGAATTAAATTTGAATAAGAGCAGGAGGACTATGGACGGAGTGCCCGATGATCTAGGATTCAAAGAAAAACAATGCGTTATCTAATATCGTTAGATAATGTTCTTAGTTATGCAAGGTGATCAACGATACGGTAATGAATGGTTATCATTAATTCAGGTAGATACAGACAAGTTATGCCTAAAACCTACGTCAGCAAAAAATAACAAATTCGACAGGCTTCTAAGCCGCATTGGGTTAGCTCGAAATCTCCGAAGCGAATGAGTTAGTGAGTTAGAAATTTGTAAACACGAACTTCGTGACCGTGGGGGGCCGGTTAGAACAAATATCCCGCTATCTGATATTTGCAATCATGCTTGACTTTGTAAATTTCTTTCGCCAAATATGGCTACGACATCGTAGGTACCTACGCGTTTTCTATTAGTATCTACAATCCAACAAAGAGTAAGGTTTTCAGACTCCATGTTTAATTATGCTACTATGCTGCCAATATTAATTTTTACCGTGGGAACTTTAGAGCAAAAATTCAATTAACAAGCACAACAGTTTTTTAAAGTGCCTAGGTCTTATTCGTATGTTTGTCTGTATACATATTAGGTACCTATGCATAGTCACAGAGCATGTGCATAGTTTTGTAGTACGTCATCTTCCTGCCCTTATCCCATGTTACTTGGGGTCAGTTGGGGTCGGCGCAACACGTTTTCTTCTTCCATTCTCCCCTGTCAACCGTCACGCTACCATTCACTCCCTTTTCTTTCATATAATTCCTCACACACACACACATCTTTTCTTCGGCCTTCCTCTCAGTCTCTATCCATCAACATGTATTGTATATTCATTACTCTTTTAGTCACATGCGTTTCGTCAATGCTCTGTGCGTTTCGTCCCTTTTAGGCTAGGAACTCACGGAGCGATTTTCGCCCGCGTCCGCTGCGGTTGCGGGCCCGCAGCTTCTGTAGAATGCAAATATTTATATAAAAAATTAAAGCACATTTCACGACGCGTTTTACGCCCGCGGTGTTCGCGGTTGTATGCGGCTCCCGCTGTACCGGCGGGCAACTAGTAGAATCGCGCGGGCCGCGGTTACCCGCAGCCTCGGCGGGTGGCGCCCGCGCGCTTTGCGATCGGTTGGCGGGCGACCGCGGGGGCCAGCGGGCGGCGCGGCGGGAGGTACGGCCGGCCGGCCGGTACGGAGGTAGGGAGGCGGCGGCCGCGTAACCGCGCGAATAACCGGTCTCGTGAGTTTTGAAATAAAACCGCAGATCCACGACCGCGGCGGTTGCGGGCGAAAATCGCTCCGTGAGTTCCTAGCCTTTATTCTCATCACATGCCCATACTAAAAGGTTACATGTTCTGTGCCCATACCAAGCTAAACGATTTCCTTTTAAATTTTCTGTCACTGGCGCCACTTTCAAACTTCCTCTTATATACTCAAAATCCGCCCCTAAGACGACCCACTGACCACTCATTTCTTACTTTATCTTATCTTATAGTTTTGTAGTATAATAGTTCTAAAACGAGATATTGCTGCACATAGGAGAAGTCCACACTCCCTTAATGTGCCCTTGAGCCAGTTATACACAGTTGCACTCGTCCCCTTTCGCCCGACAACGCCCTAAGGTAGGGCTGCCATCCGTCCGGGTTTCCCCGGATTTGTCCTAGTTTGGTGGGCGTCCGGGGAGCGTCCGGGCGGGGTCCTGAAAAAGTGTCCTTTTTGTGTTCGGGTTTTGACTTTGAATGATATGCAATAAATTAAAGCATAAATCGTAGTTAAAAATTACCCGCGCGGCAAATCTGTGCGCTCGTGACAATTCATAATAATTATGCTTTTGATTTACTTTTTTTTTTTAATTTTCATTGATTCCAAAAAGAAGAGTGTTCCTAGGTAATTATTTTTGTTACCAGAATACCTTTCACATAGAGAAGAGTGTATAATTGATTAATAAATTAAGCGTTTCATTTGTATTGTCGAGGTTTATATTGATATTCTTTAAAATAAGACAAAAAATATTTTTTTATTTATTTGTAATTTTTTTTCGAGGGAGTCCGGGGTTTTTTTTTATTTCACCGAAATGTCCGGGGTTTTTGAAGTTTTTATCCGGGGTCACTAATTTAGGTGATGGCAGCCATACCCTAAGGTAATTTTACTACTAGCTATACAAATTGTAAAATGAACTCCCACAATCTTTATTTGTTTTTGTATCAAAGTCCAAATCTGCATACAATAGGTTGATGATTGTCTTTATATAATAGTAAGTAGTTAGTTGCCTGTTTTGGACTGGTCATTAATGCATTTCTTGATGACAAATAACGATGTAGGTAACTGCTCAGACATTATTCTAATAAAAAATAAACTAGGAGTCATAATTTCCAACATTTCTTGTGAACTGATTTCTTTATGTTGACCAATAAACCAAATAGGTACTAAGTAATAATAATGTATTCAGATTTATAGTTACACTTTAGTTGTAGATAAGAATGATACAGGTTTCAACAAGTAGGCCTCGCAGTGCAACACTCTAGCAGTCAGAGGGGCACGCCCTGTAAATGACTGGAGATAAGAATGAACTGTGTGCATTGTTTGTTATCCATGATAATTGTTACATTTGAGATTATTTTGCATAATGCCATGGCAAAAGATGCTTATGGCAACAATAATTATATTTGAGATAAAAAAGCATGATAATAAATGCAATCTCAACATGACCCAGGCGGAATAAATGGTGGCATCAGTTTTGGTGCCAAAAAAAAACAGGTTAATAATTTTATTATTACGGTATTTTGGATCTTCTGTTGAGATAAATACCTCCTCAAATCTGTTAAGATCTGTTATGAACTAGAACATGCGATCTAGCAAATTGAATTATGTAAACCAGATTAGTTAAAGCAGTTATATACCTATAACTGCTTTAACTAATCACACGTTAATCTAGAAAAAGTGAAATAGCAGTATCCAGCACACACTCAAAAAGTTTTTTATAGAATCATAACAATTTTGGAGGAAGTACCCACTTATTTATAGGGAACTAGAATGTGAAGCATTCTAGCAACTGAATTATGTAAACAAGCTATCTACATTGCTTTAAATAATCATCACTCACATTCATCCATTCTAATATTATAAATTCGAAAGCAAATCTATCTCTATGTATGTTACCTTTTCACGCCTAAACCACTAAACGGATTTCAATACAATTTGGCAGAGAGATATATTGCATCCCGGAGAAGGACATAGGATTTTCATCGACATACCTCGCGGGCGAAGCCGCGGGCGGAAGCTAGTTTACATATAATGAGATAGCAGTATCCAGTATATTTATAGAATTGATAAAATTTTGGTGGAAGTACCTATTTATTTATTTATACTTCTTTTAACTTAACAGACATCTGTGCTGCTGGGAATTTTGTTGCGCCACTTTTTCTTCCCAGCTAAAGCACTAGGAAGCGGTAAGGGCAGGTGTTATGGCGTCTTATGTAATTTAGTTGTTCAAAAAGTGCTGGTTCTCGTAAGTTTGAATAAATGACTGTTGTTCTTTTTTTTTTCAGAGTAACAAGTTCAAAACATGAAAAATATTTTCAATTTTAATTCTTTGTGTGCCCTTTGATGAAGGCCTCCTCAAACCTTTTCCAGTTTTTCCTTTCCCTTGTGTAGCCAAACTGTCAAAGTTTTCTCAGCAGTGTTCACTGCAGTCAATTCAGTTATTTTACTTCCGATTTTGCATCACTGTCAAAATCACAACGGTCTTTATACTCCTTGTAGAAACGTTGCTGTTGGATTGCTGCTACTGACAAGTCTGTCAAAATCACAAAGATCTTTTTCTCGTTATAATAAGGTTGCTGATGTCAGCGGTAAAACATCTGTGAAAGTACTGTATGTCATTTTCCTATCTTTTAAGAAGTTTTCTTTCCTTTCTCTTTACTTCTTTAGGGTGTCTTTTTGGTCCGTCTCTTGTTGGATAGGAAGTACCTACTTAAAATATTATAAAAAACAAGTTTCACAAAAGATTTGTGAGTAAATCAATTAAGTGCTGTTATATCACAATTATTTAATCAGTATCACATAGGTTATAATGTGATTCTTATTACTAAATGATAAACTTCAATCTCAAATGCCAATTTTGTCTTGTGTAGATAAAAGCAATAATTCATGAGTTATTATTATAATTTATTACACAACTACTAATTATTTGTCTTCAGGCCAATATTAGCGGAGTTCATAATTAATAAAAATATTTGTGACCCAGTTTTGTCAACTTGTTGTGTAAACAATTTTTAACGAGTCTCTTGAATTCTTTAATTGGGGTTTTAACTCATTATTTAGATAAAGCGTCAATAAACTTCACTCACAGAAAATGAAATGACTGGTGCAGTCACTGTTTTCTCAAAATTGAGTAAGTATCAATAATGCTCAGCCTAAAAACAACAACTTTTTTTAATTCACACATTGTGATTATGGTAGTTTCATAAAATGGGGCCAATTAAACCATTACAATTTATTAGAGGATGCAAGAAGCTTGTATTATTACTTATTTATTTCAGTATGATCAGATAGGTAGTTCTTGAACAAAAATATGACATGGATGTAATAATATAATATCAATAAAATTGCAATGTCTACCTTCCAACAAAGCCAATTTCCTATATAAATAAAATGGAAACATACACAAGATAAAAGTGACTATTTACACTGGCAAACAAAATACTGTGAAACAGACAACTGAATGTTTGTTGGTGCCTCTGCTGAAGTAAACATGCATTTAAAATTAAACTGGTTCTAGTTAACATTATTTACCTACTTACTGCATGATTTAAAACAAACAGTTAGCTAAGAATTTAAAGCAATATCTTGTTAAACAAATGATTGTAAACTTATAATAGAAATGTTTATCAAAACTTGAAGCAACATACATTCCACAGTGAAGGTGCAATACAAACACTTTTAACATATCACTTGCCAAAATATTTCCCTTTTGAACCCTGACTTTAAAAGAAAACAGTTTCATTGTACTTACTTATCAACAAATTTTTATAGATTCTATGGCATGATTCCATTCCCCAGTGGGAGGGAGGCGAGTAGGTGTACAAAAATCAATACCATTTTATTGATTTCAAGCGGTATCTCAAATATGCACGCATCCAGATAATTTCGCTATGTTGTATGTCATCGATAGCCTGGCCTGCTCATAAATGTGAATACCTACCAACTTTCCCTATCGCTGGCATACAAATACCACGTTCATCGGAAATCACACGATCGTGTAGATCAAAACATTGTCGACGAGAACGGTAACGGTACGTTTCAAACACTATCCTTTCACGCATGTTAACATATGGCCGTGGTAACAAAATCGCATTCATTTACTCCAATTACTGCACTAGTGCTCACATTTAAGACCTCTGAGAGTGACCTTGAATTAACCAAATTAAATCGTGACGAAAGACTCATACGTAGCGAGATCCCGATTGATTTTTCTGTGCCACAATTTTTGCTCAGCTCGCAATGGAAATGTACGAATATAATCTTTCTTCTCGTTTTAAACACTTTAATCACATTTCAACACTCACCTTGCGTAACAAGGCAGATATCAGGTCACTGCACCCAAGGGTTTCCATAATTTATGCCACAAAAAATCACACACGATATCATTTTCGTCAAAATGCACAAACAAAAAAAACCAACGTGACGAGAGGAAGCGCATCGTTCAAGCTTCAAATTTATACTGACAGCCATGCTGCTGATGAGTCCGACTTTATTGTGGACTTGTACGCTGATTGGTGGAAAAGAAGCTTATAAAAAAAACTAATTGCGCGGTTCCACCAATCACTTGCAAGGATTTCAAAAATTCTTGATTGTGTGCCAAAAATCGAGCGATATACAGTATAAAGTGCACGGGTTATTTTTTTTTCTAATTAAAATATTTAATAATCTTAACACTGTTCGAAGTGTAAAAATGGAAATGTCTGTTTCTAGCAGTAGACGAGAAAACGTTGATAATGGTGATACATAACTTAACATTTTGTATTGAAATAAATACGAATATCTTCGGACAATACAGTTACTTGACGAAATGACGACACTATGATGATTTTGGGAACCGTACCTACCTAAAATAATTAAATAAAATCATTCGCATTCATCATTATTGTAATCTAAAGAATCACCTGTGTATAATAAGAACTAAGAATTAGAAAGATAGTTTTGTATCGTTCTTTATTTATTTTGCTAAATGATTCCAAATGAATAAAAATAAAATATTTATATTTTTTCACCGAGAATAATTTCGCGAATTCCTCAATTAACTAAACGTTCCTGTCAATGTCATTAAATAATTATTTCAGTTGTTATGTCAACTGTCAAAAAGGACCATTTTTAGGTTAGGTCAGTGTTCTGTTCTGTGGGTTAGGTGCCAAAGCGTGTAGTAAATCTAAAAATATATTAATTTTCTTGTATAAAAATGGCAAGAAAGAAAAATAAAGAGGGCAAAAAGAAAGTAACCTTAGTGTTCGATGAAACTAAGAGAAAGTAATTATTTATTGTTTCTGATTCAATATGAGCATGTGCACCACTCGCTTGATATGTTAACCAATGTTTTTGTTTATTTTTCAGGGATTTCTTATGTGGGTTCCGTAAAAGGAAATTAGAAAGAAAAAAGAAGGCACAGGAGGAACTGAAAGCGCTTTTGAAAGTGGAGAAGAAACGTATAAAACAGGAGGTATGTTGAACAATTCATCATAGAACTATAAAAGATAACTTGTGTTGAATTGCACGTATGTTTCGTTGAGAACAGCTTCTTCGTCTTTTGTAGCCTATAAAACATAATTTGGTTGTTTTCAAGGCATGATTAATATCCTTAACCCTGTTAACTTAGTATTTTGGTGCAACTTTCAAAGTAGAAAACTGAAGGCTGCATTGACTAATATCATCTGCTTTGGTCAGTGGGTCGTCTTAGGGGCTTCCTCTGCCATAACCTTGATTATTTTTGTTTCAGAATAAGGAATCTTATAAAAAGCTTGTGGTGTCAAGCAGACCCATTCCAGATATAGAGCAACTCCTTCAGGACGAATATGAAGATGAGGATGTCAATGTTAAAATAGTTGAACTCTCAGCAGATACTTTACAGAAGAAAGATTTAGTAATTGGTGAGAATAAACCTAAGGAAAACATTAAGAAAGAGGAGAAAAGCAAAAAAAAAGATAATGAAAAGGAAACAATTTCTGGAATGGGATCAGATGAAGAAAGCAAAGAGGAGGAATCTGAAGCTGAGGGAGATGATGGTGAAAAAATAAAAACAAAGAAAGAAATAAAGAGCATGCTAAAGAAACAAGCAACTAAGAAAATACAAAAAAGCAAAGTATTCCAAATGAAGAGCAAACTAGACAGAATTCAGAACAAAAAGAAGTCCATACAAAAGAAAGGACACATGAAAGGTAAATCTGATCCAAGGAAAGGTCATGGGAAAGGGAAACCTGAACCAAGGAAAGGAGGAAAGCCTAAACCTGACCTAAGGAAAGATAAATCAAAGAAAAAAACTGGTAGAAGAAAACATTGATTGATTTAATTCTATACATTTGCTCTTGCGTTATCTAGATGGGTGTATCTTTAGACACCCACCTAGATAACACAAGAGCAACATACTTAAGATTCATAATAGATTCAACAATAATATCTAATGAGGTATTTTAAATAATCACTTCTCCCTTGTTTTCCTTAAACACATTACATAGAATAATCTGTGATCTCAAATCTTATTCCTTATCTTGATTGATTGTTTACATTTTATAAATTGTAAGAAAAAAATTTGCTGCATTAGGTTTCACTTGGAAATATCACTAAAATCTTAAACATAACAAAAACGAATAAAATGGCACATATAAAAAAAACATGCATTGTGCAAACTTAATAAAAAACAATATCACTTCTTATTTGTTCGTGTTTTTTCCTGTACCACATTATCACAGTTATCAGTATCACCATCTTTAGCATTTTCTGCTTCATTTATTACCTTATTTCTTGGATGTGCACGAGTTGCTGGTGATTTCTTAGGCTTACTGTTGGTAGAATTGTTTCCATAGGTGCTTAAAAGTACATTTGCTTCCACCCTACTTTTAGTGTTTCTAGTGCCAGTATTAGGTTCTTTAGATTCCAGATTTTCATCACTATTTTCAGGTTTATTTTTCTTTTTTACAACTCTTTTGTTTTTAGTGTTGTATTGGTTATCATTGTCATCATCAATATTGTCTGGTTCTACAGACTGTTGATAAGTAGCCTCCACCTTTTTAATTGGTGTCACTTTATTCTTAGGTGCAATTTTAACATCCAAATTATCTTGAGAGTTAACTTCTGCTTGTGTTTTCTTGTTTGGTGTAACTTTCTTCTTAGGTGCAGGTTTAACAGGTAACTTATCATTTTTTGCTACAAAATCATCCATATCATCTTGAGTTTTAGTTTCATCTGCTTTTGGTTTCTTATTTGGTGTTACTTTCTTCTTAGAAGTTGTTTTAACATCCAAATTATTTAGCGAGTTATCTTCTTCAGTTTTTATTTTTTTATTTGGTGTTACTTTCTTCATAGGAGCTGGTTTAACAGACAGTTTATTAGTTTTCATTTCAAAATCATCCATATCATCTTTAGGGTTAACTTGTTCAGCTTTCTTAGGTGTAACTTTTCTTTTGCGAGGTGATTTCTTCTCACTTTCTTTCTCTGCAGTTTGTGTTTTTACAGTTAACTTCCCAATCTCTGAGTTAGCATTTATGTTTTCATCATTTAATTCGTTTCTTGGTGTAACTTTTCTACTTTTAGGTGGCTTAACTTCATTCTCATCATCAGATTGTTCACTTTTAACTTCTTTTTTCACTGGAGTTTTCTTTGGCGATTTTCGACCTAAGCCACTAGAGGGACAGATGTCTCTATTCAAACATTCATGGCACATTGGGCCTACAGGTAAGCAGATGGTTTGCCCAAATCCTACTAGGAGGTGATTTACTTCACTCCAAAGTTCGAAAGGCAGCCAAGTTTGCAATGATTTTCGTGTGTCTTCAGGAGTATTTGTTGGTTTCTTCACCCAACCTATTCTGTTGCTGATTCTATGAACATGAGTGTCTACACCTGTGGAAAACAGTTAAGGTTACATTAATAGTAGAAAGTGGAATGAATTAAAGTTTTGTAATGATTATATTGTTTTGAACTCACCAATCCCAGTAACCTTATCCCAAGCGACCAACATACAGATGTGAGCCATCTTTGGCCCCACACCGGTCAACTTGCACAGCTTGTCCACAGAGTCTGGTATGTCTCCATTGTACTGTTCTTTCAGGGTCTGGGTAGTTTTCTTTATGTACTTCACTTTGGTCTGAAATATTAAGAGTTTTATTGTACATAGAAGTAACATCATTGAATTTAAAATCTCTTAGTTATTGATGTGGTGTGCCTTGCTGCCTGTTAGTAAGGGTGCGTTTCAACTGAAGCGGAGCTGGGCGGAGCGGAGCAGAGACGTGCAGGAATCGTCCAATCACAGATTACACGAGTGATGCGATGAGGATTTCAACCATTGTGATTGGCGATTTCTGCTCGTCTCCGCCCAGCTCCGCGTCAGTGGAAACGCGGCCTAATGGGGTAGTAAATAATTTCAAGTCTGAATATACTCCTCCAAGCAAAGTATGAAGGAAAGCAGCAGGTTTATTTAAATAATTTGGTTTTCAAACAAATAACTTTTAGCGTAACATTATCTGTGGCATTACCTTCCAAAATCCAACAGGATATATCAACTTTCCCAGTTCATCATCACTCATATTTGATACACTGTCTACTGTTAGCCCTCTGGCCCTGAGCCGCGCCATAGCTGCAAATGTCACTTGATCCTTTGTCTGACTAGACAACATTAAAGATATCAGACATTGATATCTGTACACCTGAAAATATTTCCTTGGATAAGTTGGGAATTAAATGTGTATTTTATGTACAAGAAAAAATACATGTTGCGCCAACCCCAAATATACTGGGTTAAGAGCTGGAGAATGATGATGTAGAGGGAAATGAGCTTTATGTGAAAAAAGAACTAAGATGAAAGGGAAAGATCAAAAGTCATCTGTACCCAGTAGTGGGATACTGAGGATTGCGGATAATGCTTCAAATTAAATAACTTTATATTACAGCAGAAAACAGACTTCAACTTACTTCTGGAGCAGCTTTTTCATCACCACTCATATGGCAGCCCATAGTATCTACTGGGGCATCATTGTTAGACCTCATATTTCTCAAGTTCAATAGGAACTCCTTCCAATTAGCTGGCTCCCATAATCCCTTTGTATCCTGCAGAAAAATATAACATAGTTTTTTGCAATGTTTAAAATGTTACCTACTAAAGTAAACAAAACTTAAGAGAAGAAAATGAAGTAGTTAACTACTTAACAACTTGAGAAGCAAGAAATAAAGGCTTGGTTACCTCTTTCTCCGGAGAATCCTTTTCATATTCAATTTTGACGTGCTGTTTCTTCTCAAACCTAAACTGACTCAAGTCAACTTTTCTGGGACTTAGTTGGTCTTCTGACGATTCTGGCAGTTCAATTTTGAATTCAATACTCGCGGAGTTTGCAGTTTTTATCACTTCATCCATATTTTCAACATTATTACTTGCAATTTTTTCTGTTTTGTGAGATAGACCAGCGGTAGCAGAGACTTTTGCTTTGGCGCGCGGCATTTTACAAATGAAAGACAATAATTTGAAAATATCTGCAAATGTTAGTTTGCTTGAAAGTTGATTTGAAGATAAATACCCAATGAAGTGAATAGGAAGAGAGAGATTTTAGTTTAAATCGTAACTCCCGTGAAATAAGCACTTGATTGGCGCACTACTTCGCTAGGATTATTTATTATTTCTATCAAAAAGTACTCCAGCATTATTTATTGTAGTCTTTGAAGTACTCAAAGTTTATTGTTCTGTCTGTGTAGTGCAGTAATAGCATATACTTGTACATTTAGTATTTTATCTATGGCATATACTCCAAAGACTACAATATGATGCTGTATATATACTCCTATATACTCCCGTATTATTATTATACTCTTTGAGTAATAGTGTTCTGTGCCATAGACAGTGTTGCCACCTCGGTTTTTTAAAAGGGGCAGTCGGACAAGCTAGATTTAGCAAATTTTGCCATGAAAAGTGCTAGAAAGTGAAAAAAACATATATACAAATGCAAAGGGTTAAAAATTGTTTATTTGAAACGTATTAATTTCAGAACGTCCAAAATCTAATTATAATTAAGTTATTAAATTGTTAAAAATCAGAGTTATTCTTAGAAACAAAGGTTTATTCTTAAAAACAAACTTTGGGAATTCCCCAGTAAAGAAGCAGAAAGAGTAGGTAGGGCCGTAGGGTTAACATAGCAAAACTAAAAATATACCCAATTAGTGATCATAAAGTGTAAACTGACGAAATCTATCTACATGACACGCATTGTTTCATAACTTGGTAATCGCGGTGCGAAGTTTTCGTCTCGCTTGAAAAGGGCTAGATTGCTCTTTTCGGGCTAAAGCATGAAAAAACGAGTTCACCTACAGTAAAAAGTGCTAGATCTAGCCCGAAAAGGGCTAAGGTAGCAACACTGGCCATAGATATAAAAAGTACTCAGTGGTTCTGTGACCCAGTACTTTCCCTGCGTTCCGAGTAGGGAAATAATCGATGTGAGCTTGCTTAAACCCGTACCGAATTAGCGTGAGCGGGATAACGATGTCCCGTGAATCGTCATAGATGACGTCATGACATGCGCCATCTTGCAATAACGCCGACCATGCCCTAGAATATTATCACCGTGAGCGCTGTCAAAAATGACAGTGAGTGTGTGAGGATGTGTCAGTGTGTGTTTTGTTTTGATTTAATAATAATAATAATGAATTACCTATTTAAACACAATGAATTACCTATTTAAAAACCTACATCAAAAACTGCCGAAACGGAGGTGACACCTGTCATGTCACCTCCGACATAAAAACACGAAAATATTGATATGAAAAAATGTTGACGAGATTAGCAGCTCGCCGTGCACGCCCACCACCTCCGGACTCGTCGCTCAGCTCCGCCCCGCCACCGCCGGAACCCAGCCCCATCGAGAGTGCTGTGACACCGGCCGTAGCAGTTGCGTCGAGCTCGAGCGACAAGTATTTCTCTCCGCCGACGTCGCCAACACCTGTACGTCGGCAGGGGAGAGGCCGTCCACCGAGGAGCTTGGGACTTAGGGGCCATCCGGCCCCGAGTCGGGTCCCCGCTACCGGTGGTTGTGTGCAGCGCATGAGATGGACTCAGTCTATGAACGAGAACGTCATGCGCGCATATTACGGGTCTACAGAGGGGGGAATTAACTTCACTGCGTACCGCGATAGGATGCTGTCTCTGTTTCAGGAACTGGAACCAACCGTCAACGTTTCGGCCCAACGACTGTCGGATCAGGTGCGGGTCATCCAACGCAATCACAGGTTGGACGATATCGCACTTGATAGGCTGCGCTCAGAGGTACTGAGCAACCATATCGTCTCGACTTCGACACAAACTGCGGCACAGGCGTCAACTGTTGATGCCATCCCGCCGCGGTCCAATCATGTTGAAGAAGAGCATGATAGGGTTGACACAGTAAGTAGCCAGTGCAACGACCGACTGAGGAGCGCACTGGAGGATGCATTACGCGAGTATAGGTCCACTCCAGCCGAACTTAGACCCCGATTACCACGGTTACCCATGCACAAAAAAAATAGGGCGCTGGTGTGTGCCTTGGACTCGCAGCTCAAGAGTTTCTTCGAGAGCAGCGAGGATCTCGTTGATACACATTCGATCCTGTACTGTGCGGCTGTGGCGGCATGTCGTTTAGCTAACGTCAAATTCCCAAATTGTGACGGAGCTATTCGACCAAAACCAGCCGTACCAGCCTGGCAGCGCAGGATCGAACGTCGTATTGATGGGGCCAGGGTACTCATCGGCAAACTATACTGCTTCAGGGAGGGCAATACACGACCACGTGTGATGCGCTTTGTAAGGCGGGCATTCTCGGGGACTGGAATCAGCCCTCGAGAATACATGTCCCGTGTCACAGAGCGCATCGACTTCCTGAAGCAGAAAGTTTGTGCATGGGCGAGCCGAATTCGGCGGTATAAGCGGCGGGTTGATCGATACACGCAGAATCGCATGTTCCAGAGCGATGAAAGGTGGGTGTATAGAGCTTGGGAGCGACCTGAACAAAATGTGACAGATGTATGCCGCCCGGATGATGCCGCCACAAGTGCATTCTGGTGCAGCATCTGGTCGGTGCCCGTCTGTCACACTGAGGCTGACTGGATGCAGGATGTCGAGCGAGTGTGTGAGTCTGTACCAGAAATGGAAACAGTCCTAATTACGCCATCAGACGTTGCCAGAGCGGTCCGTCCGTTACCGAATTGGAAATCACCGGGACCGGACGGACTGCATAATTTTTGGCTGAAATGGCTAATTAGTTCACACACTTGCCTGGCATCTCAGTTCCAGTCATCCTTAGAGTCTGGGTCGCTACCGCAGTTTCTAACAACAGGCGTTACCCACCTGCTCCATAAATCAGGTAGTCCTGCGGAACCCAAGAATTATAGACCGATCACGTGTTTGTCGACGGTTTATAAACTTCTTACATCTATTTTGAGAGCGAAAATTAATACACACATTGAGAGTAACTCGGTTATGTCTGCCTCTCAAAATGGATGTAGGAATGGGTCCCGCGGTACTAAGGAGCTACTCCTCATAGACATGACCATTAGCCAACAGGTTCGTCGATCCCGCAAGGATCTGTCGACATGTTGGATAGATTACAAGAAGGCCTACGACTCGGTGCCACATACATGGCTCATGAGGGTGCTGGAGTTGTACAAGATAGATGCAACTCTACGCACCTTCCTTGAGTCGTGTATGAGGCAATGGAAGACGGTTCTTCGTTATCCAGGATGTCGACTGATCCAGGGGAATGATGAGCCTGTATGGATTAAACGGGGAATATTTCAGGGCGACAGTTTGAGTCCACTTTGGTTTTGCTTAGCCCTGAATCCTCTAAGTACACTACTGGAGGATTCAGGTCTAGGCTATCGGTTGAAAAGAGGTGGTCAGGTCATATCTCACCTCCTTTACATGGATGATTTAAAACTCTTTGCCCCCAACAAATTGCGTCTGATGGAGCTACTGAAGGTAACTGAAACTTTCAGTAGCGCCATCAGGATGGAATTTGGTGTGGACAAATGTGCAGTCATGCATGTAAAGCAAGGGGAGATTATGGAATCCGAGGGAATTCAACTCTCCGATTCCATAAGCCTCAGATCCCTCTCCTCATCCGAAAGCTATAAGTATTTGGGTATGTCGGAAGCGTTAGGCATCAACGATGCTGACATGAAGCAATCGTTGAAGGAGCGCTTCTTTTGTCGCCTGAAGAAGGTTTTAAATAGTCTTCTGTCGGGCGGAAATAAGGTGCGCGCCTTCAATGGTTGGGTCATGCCGGTTTTGATGTACTCTTTCGGCATACTCAAATGGACTCAGACCGAACTCGACGCCCTGGATAGAAGAGTCCGTACACTACTGACCGCAAACCGGACGCATCACCCACGATCATCGGTGATGAGACTGTATATCCCGCGGAAGTGCGGGGGTCGAGGCTTTTTAAATGCGAAGACCCTCCACAATCGCGAGGTGTGCAGTCTCAGGGAATATTTTTTAAAAACCGAAGTGGGTATGCACCGTGATGTGGTCGTAGTGGACAAGGGGCTCACCCCGCTATCCATGGCTAAAGAGAACTGGCGCAAACCTGTAGTACTTTCTACTGATGACCGCAAGAAGGTATGGCAAAGCAAGGAGCTTCACGGGCGCTTCTATCGGGCTCTTCATGAGCCCGGTGTAGACTTCTTAGCGTCCGTATCCTGGCTACGTTTTGGTGACCTTTTCGGGGAAACTGAAGGTTTTGTCTGTGCAATTATGGACGAAGTTATCTTAACGAATAACTACCGGAGACATATTATGAAGGACGGGACGGTTGACATGTGTCGGGCATGCCACCGTCCGGGTGAGTCTATCAGACATATTATCTCTGGTTGTTCTCGTCTAGCTAACGGCGAGTACTTGCACAGGCATAACCAAGTAGCTAGGATTATTCACCAGCAACTTGCTTTGAAATATAAACTTGTGGATTCTGAGGTACCGTACTACAAGTATGTGCCCGACCCAGTTCTTGAAAATGACCATGTCACATTGTACTGGGATCGGTCTATCATTACTGACAGGACTATTGTTGCCAATAAGCCTGATATAGTGGTGATAGACCGATTAGCGCGCCGCACAATGATTGTCGATGTTACCATTCCACATGACGGGAACCTCGTGAAAGCTGAGAAAGAGAAACAAATTAAATATCTCGACTTAGCTCACGAGGTTGTTGACATGTGGAATGTGAGCTCGGCTATCATTGTGCCGATTGTCGTATCGGCCAATGGACTGATGGCCGAAAGCCTCGATCAACATCTATCGAGGCTTTCGTTAGGCGGTTGGATCAAGGGCCTGATTCAGAAGGCAGTACTCCTCGATACGGCTCGCATTGTGAGGAGGTTCCTGTCTCTGGAGCCCTAACCACCGGTAGCTTGGACTGCTCCCGACACCGGCGGATAACTATTTTTTTATATTTTTAAATGTTTTTTTATACTTATTTTTTTAAGAAATATTTAAAAATGTAATAAAATAAGGCATTTAATTTAATAAAGGACATAATAATAATAATATATAATAATATATTCCACAACTATCACACAACGCCGTCTAGTCTCAAGCTAAGCAGAGCTTGTGTTATGAGTACTAGACAACTGATAAACATACTTATATATTTCTAAATACATACATATATAGATAAATTACACCCAGACACAGAACAAATGATCATGCTCATCACACAAACATTTGTCCTGGGTGGGAATCGAACCCACGACCTCCGGCATAGCAGTCATAGTCACTGACCACTAGACCAACAGGCCATTTACATCATAAAATTAAACTTTCGTGGCATTTTCGAAATTGTGCTTCTGGCTGATAGTCGCCACCTAACCAAAGAAGAAGAAATGTGGTGTTTATACAAATAAATACTGTAATAATATCGTTTTTGCATTTTTAGCGCTGTGAGCTGTGATTATAGCTAATTCGGAAAGCGCCCTTTGTGACCTCCGTTTAGTTTAGTGTGTTGACGGCTGTCAACTCGGTCAAGTGTCATGTCATTCATGTCATTGTCACTTTCAATTTTCATTAATTGAGGTGTCATCACAGGCTGTCATTTAGCAAATGTTTCCTTAATTTTTAAATCAATTTTATCATATTACTGAATAAGTGTTAGTTTATTTTAAAGTTTATCACAATGGCTGAACTACTCCTAGATCCAAAAATAAGGTTATGGGTATTCCTTCCCATAGTAATCATCACCTTCTTGGTCGGTATAGTACGGCACTATGTATCACTAATTTTGTCCTCCCAAAAGAAGATTGAGCTTCTCCAGGTTCAAGACAGGTAAATAATGATGTTTATCTATATGTTCATATTATATTAGATGTGCCAATAAAAATATGTATCCATTTTACGAGAATATAACCTATCAATTTTTAACTTTAGAAGATCTTCATTTCCATTTACAATCACACGACTTCACTAAGCAAACGTTGGGTCTTTTGATAAAATATTTGATTCAAAACCACCATATTTAGAACAAAGAACAAAGGTTCTTTGTTCTAAATAACTTCTTAATTTCATACCATTTATAAAGATAAATGGTATGAAATTAAGAAGTTAGTAGAAGTTAAGTTTTACTTAAAACATTTGTGTTGAATTAAATTTCAGTCAAGTAATGATCCGCGCTCGCTTACTACGAGAGAACGGGAAGTACTTGCCCCGGCAGTCATTCGCAATGCGCCGCCATTGGTTCAACAATGAAGAGACTGGATACTTCAAGATTCAGAAGAGGGCTGCTACTTCTCAGGTAAATAATTAACATAGACAGCTCTCTCTCTCTGAATTATTTATCTTGTTTTAATATTATGGAATGCAAATAAAGACATGTTTGAATTCTGCAAATCATTACAAAAATTGCTATCAATTCCTGGTCTTAAATTCATGGGAGTGATAAAACAGACTTTTTTATTCTACTTTCTCAATCTCTTACTGGCAAATTTTAAGATACTGAAATTAAAACATACTCTGAATTACTAGTCTTTGATTCCATATATTACAGGAACTTATTAAACACATACAGATTAAGGAAAATTATGTTCTTAATACTGCTGCTGGCTGTGTGTGTATGTGACTTTAAATGTTTGTAAATGCACCCACAATACAGGAGAAATTCCTAGTGTGGGGCAATGTTTATTTAAAAAAACAAATATGCCATTCTATAATAAACTCAGATCAGCTACCACCACCAGTAACTGACCTGCATAATTAAAATAATAAAGATTTAAAAATATTTCAGAACCCCATGACCGACCCTGGTATGATGACTGACATGCTGAAAGGAAATGTTACCAATGTGCTACCCATGATTGTCATCGGAGGCTGGATCAACTGGATGTTCAGTGGTTTCCTTACCAGTAAGTGATTTTTTTCAATTAGAATATATAGGGTGACTGGTAATTAGTGACGATACTAAAACACGTGATTTTACTCATCATTATGAACAACTTTTACTATGGGACCAAACCTGAAATCATGAAAAAAAAAACTGCTGTTCTCAACATTTTGACGAGTTAGACGAACATAAATGTAGGGAACAGCTGATTTTTTTCGCGATTTCATGTTTGGTCCCATAGTAAAAATTGTTCATAATGATGAGTAAAATCCGTGTTTAAGTATTGGTCACTAATTACCAGTCACCCTATATATTGATTAATGATGACTTGCAAACATTCTACTTGTGATACTGTGGACAGAACTTCAAATGATGACTGATTTCATGGTCTTTCTGCAAAACTGAATGGTTTCTTACTTTGCAAACTTGTTACCAATCATGGCAAAAAGCTTGAAGCATGTTAATAACTATTCATGTCCTTATTTTATTGTTAAACTAGCTGCGCCCCGCGGTTTCACCCGCATAAGTTTCGATCCCGTGGGAATATCGGTATAAAAAGTAGCCTATATGTTAATCCAGGGTGTCAGCTACCTCCATACCAAATTTTATCGAAATTGGTCCAGCCGTTTAAGCGTGAAGAAGTAACAAACATAATTATCACAAACTTTCTCCTATAAAATATTAGTGTGATTAATTTAAAATATTAAGTACTTAGATTTTTTTTTCTTAAATTAGTAATTTTTTAAATATTGTTTTTTGTAATTTTATGCTTTTGCTGTGATACATAACATGTTGCCCACCTAGCTTTAAGCATTTTTCACCATCTTTTTACAATATGAAATGCAATAAATTTTCCGTTTTTACAATTTTAATGTATTTATTTTGAAAAATTCGTTGAGTCTCAAAAAAATCGCAAAGAATGTGCCCAATTGGGATGGAGTAATGGAACTGTGGAGTTAACGCTGTGTGAGCATGCGTGTTCCATCGCCGCCCGTTCGATGTCCACCGCGCACAGGATGGATGGAAAGCAGCCATTGACTTATACAGGGTTATTTGTAAAACACCAGCAACCTTTTAAGAGGTCATTGTACTCATCATTATGAACAACTTTTACTATGGGACCAAACCTGAAATCGCGAAAAAAAAATCAGCTGTTCCCTACATTTATGTTCGTATAACTCGTCAAAATGTAGGGAACAGCTGATTTTTTTTTCGCGATTTCAGGTTTGGTCCCATAGTAAAAGTTGTTCATAATGATGAGTACAATGACCTCTTAAGAGGTTGCTGGTGTTTTACAAATAACCCTGTATATTAAAGCAGCACATGAAGTAATTTTTCGCTCCGCCTGGTGTAATTGCTGTAAGGCGTACCAGTAGGAGGATAATTAAATAAATAAATAAATGAATGACTAGTGACAAAGCAATGGAGGTTTTTAGACACAGCTTTGTAAAGTCATTGCTAACATTTTATGGTTGTTGTCTAGTTACAGAAATAAAAGCTAATTAGGTGGCCAGCAGGCCATAAATTGTGGTCGAAATTGCTTCATGCACATTCAACCCTTCACACTCTTGGAATTCAAATAAGAAGTATTCAGTTTTTACCAAAATTTTAACCATTACAGCCAAGGTGCCGTTCCCGCTAACACTTCGCTTCAAGCCGATGTTGCAGCGCGGCGTGGAGCTGGCGTACCTGGACGCGTCGTGGGTCTCCTCCGCTTCGTGGTACTTTCTCAACGTGTTCGGTCTGCGCACCATCTATGCCCTAGTCTTGGGAGAGAATAATGGTAATGATACTGAAACATACTTCAACAACCATTGTATGATACTAAGGCAAAAACCTCAGGTTTAAATGTAGAATTTGAACTTGTACAATTTATGTTTTATATTATTTAAGGCGCTGAGCAGGCGATGGACAATTTGTCCGCGATGATAGTACGTCTGGAAGTCCCTGAGACTATTTTTGTCCTGCTTGTATGTTATTGCATAGATTTCCATACTTCCAGACAAATTTTCCATCGTCTGTTTAGCGCAGCGCCTAAAAGAACAGTATCCACGTGATACTGTTCAATAGCTGATAGCTTATTCATAAATAAATGATTTTTGTCTACAGCTGCTGATCAGTCAAAGATAATGCAGGAACAAATGTCTGGTGCCGCTATGGCGATGCCTCAAGACCCAAAAGCCGCGTTCAAGGCTGAGTGGGAAGCTCTGGAGATCACAGAACATCGATGGGCGGTCGCGAACGCCGAAGCAGATGTCCTCAATATGATAGAAGTACATCAATCTTGAATACTAGCATAAACGTTATATAATGATGTATCTAGAATAATTTGTAATCTATAAGATAAGGTGTTAGTGCAGAAATGTGGTGTTTATGGAAATAAATGACTACCGTATCTATTTATGACCATTAAGGTTTAGTATTATTAATTAACATTGCAATCACCCTAGAAACCAACCCTCAGTACCACTAGCCAATCTCGATGTACAAAGTGGAGGCGACAATATGACAGTAAATAAGAACACTGTTAATACTAATGCTTATGAGTATTTTGAAACACTCAAATAAATCCTACAACATCGAAATTGAAAACGTGTTTTTTTTTCAAACTAAATAGTAGTGATGGGCCGACTATGGGTTTTGCCAACCTTTGACTAGCTAGTGACTAAACTATTGGGTATATTTATTAATTTGGTTGAATTTTTGTAGAGTGGGAATGTTATGAGATATTTATTTATCCATTTATTTCAGATAAACGCACGATATACGCAGTTTAATTTATTGTCGTCTCCACCTTGTATAAACACACGTCGCGCTGTATTCCTAAGGGGATCGGCAAAGTAAAAGTCGTGTTTATTGAAATTCGCACTATGTAAACGGAATCAAAAACAAAGCTGCATTTAAAAAAGTTATTTATTTCAATGCAAAAGTATAATGAGTATATACAATATGACCTTTACCTATTCAAACACATTAAATAACAACGAAATTCTTATTGCTTTGTTTGCTTTCGCTAGCTTTTATTGATTCAGGCACTATGACAGTACTTAGGAAAATATAGTCAATATTTATGATGACTTTATTGTAACATTATTTACTTTGCTTAATGTATCAAATATCATGTATAGTATCTACTGTATTATCATAACCTCACGTTAAGTTCCCTATGGGTATCCGTAAGATATTTCATAACACATTAAAAAACCACTAGAAATAAACAAAATTAATGAACCGGCTTATCACAATACAACGCCATTGTTCTTGAACTGCCATCCTTTATTATAATCTTGAATTTGATATTTTTAATCGTCCTGAAAAAATGGGCGTACAGTCACCAGCAAAAGTATGTATACACTTGGCTTTATTCAAAGTCGATTTTCTCCTTTATTTTTTAATGAAATTTTTTATATTAGTAGGAACATAGTATTTCCGAACCCATAGGTATATGTAAAGTGTCGTATTTCAACGTTGCATTCGTTATTTCGTGAAAAAATCGCAATTTAAAGTTGCCAAGTGTTGACATATTGGTGCTCGTGACTACACAACAAAATAAATTAGACTTAAAACGTAAAATTAACAGTTTAATTCCTATAATGTTTATTAAAAATGTAAACTCGGCTATTATTGTAGGATCAATTTGTATAAGCAGTAATAATAATGATATTGGAACCATCTTCGTGTTACAGCCCGATTCAAACTATAAGGCTCAAATCACACCGAGATGGAAGCGAAACGGAGCGCAGTTTCAGTGTCACATGAATTTTAACTTTATTTTCATTGCTATAATACTTATTATCGCATGAGAAACTTGAGTCAGCCTAAGGCGGCTCTGAAGTGCGCTAACTAGCTGCGCAGTACCTCGCCCCTCACCGCCGCTGAAAGGCGAATTTGTTACTGCGCAGCAACTCGCCTCATGTTCCTAGCCGCTATAAAGTTTGTATCGGGCTGTACATCCTCAGTCATGCATTGGCGTAATAAAATACCTATCGATAAAAAACAGTTTCATTCGGTAGAATTATTAAACGTAACTGAAAATCTAGCTATTCTCGTACATAATATATAATTAGATAGTCTTCAAATACGTTTAAACGGAACTAAGCGCTGCGTGTTGGTGTGTAGAACGTTTTTAATCACTACGTTTTAATTAAGATAAGGAAGTCGAAAGTCAAAAGCCAGCTTTTTTCTACCATCTTTCTGTAACTTTGCAAACACATTACCGCTTCACACAAAAATACAGTATAACCACAGTCTACGTATTATATCCTAACAGTCGGTCAACGGGAGCGTTTAGGCAGAGCAATCGTGCGGGAAGAAAAAAGTGACGGAGTTTACATCATACATTTGACAGTTCTCATTTCCTAAGTACATTCGGTTCAGTTATTTCACCTCTGATTTCGCATCACTGTCAACATTCATCTAAACTCATCATCTTCATTTAATCTTTATTTTCGTTGCAATAAGGTTGCTTTCTGGGTTGCTGCTGTCAAAGGTAAAAATAACTGTAAAAGGATTACTTAACAGTGGTTCATTCTAGTCGGTGGCAGCTCCCTTATTGTAACGCGTATAAAGATTACATTGACGATGACGCAAAATCACAAGTAAAATAACTGCGAAAGGAGAGTCAAACCAACCAACACACACCGCTTAGTATAGTCCAAACTTCAAGCAATCGACGTCTAAGCAAACCACCATGACCATCGACTCGTAATCATAGCTAACAGGCCGCTGCTACTTCTTGATGAGTTGCACGACGTCTTCGTCCTGCACCGTGTGGCCGATCCCGACCCTTTGGGGCGAGTACTTTGTGCTGGTACCCCACACGAGGGCGTATTTCAGCGCAGCGGCGAGAGTGCGGTGAATGGAGTGGCAGACATGCTCTATTGTCACACCCTGGAAGATGTAAAATATTTTTTGTGAGTATAACACTGTGGCGGCATCTACATCGCCACATGCGAACTACGCATCACACTGACGTCACGCAAAATCCTGCATATACTTAGGCGAAAGTTTGTGTGCGTGTGTGTTTATATGTTTGTTACTTCTTCACGCTCAAACGGCTGCACCAATTTTGATAAAATTTTGTATAGAGGTATAGACTACTTTTTATCCCGATATTCCCACGGGATCGACGCTTACGCGGGTGAAACCGCGGGACGTAGTAATTAATATAAATAAATCATATATTATATTATCACAGCCCGACTTCACTTACAGCTGAGCATAGACCTCTCTTTTCTTGTGCCAATCCCCACGCTCCTGTGCCAGCCTCATTCAGATTTTGCCCACGATGGCAACAATACCCAAAATATAAGAAATACGTAGAGTTGCCAACCTTGCATTTGATGGTTTTTCAAAACACATTAGCCTAGAACTGCCATTTTTTTAACATCTGCGTTGATAATAATTATTATTATTCTTGAACGTGCAAATATTAGAAAATCAACTGATTTATAGAATAGACCATGTTATACATACCCTCCTCAGAATAAGACCATCATCAAAATCTGGGGGCTGACCGGGCTTCTTGGTGTAAACTCGGATTAGGGACAGGTACTCCCAAAGCGTTTCCAATAGAAAGTCTAGGTTCAGCTTCATGTTACAACTGAAATGCAAAAGAATCTCATGAATTCAAAAGTTTATCTCATCATGGGGACAATTTTGTATACAGTTGCATCCGGTAACACTGGAAGCCAACCCCAACATAGTTGGGGAAAGGCTAGGCAGGTGATAGGTATAATTTTGATTAAGATAAACAAGTCTGAATATAAATACAGTATCATCTTGGTAACAGTATCACGCAGACAGAACTAAATCAAGACTCACCTAACAACAACAGAGTGCGGCTGCCTGGCTATCCTGTCGACCTCCTGGATAGAGATCTGATCGATCTTGTTGTACACGTAGAGGCACGGCAGGTACACACGGTTCGCGAGGATCACGTCGATCAGATCATCAGCGGTCGCGTCTTCGCGGAATAGCACCTGAAACGAGAAAAATAAGGTTTTCTTGTAATTTCAGTATAAGGAAGAACATAATAAACGTAGAATGGTGTATGAGTAGGTAAAGACCAAAGATGGGTTGTGTGGAAGATGATATGGCTAAAAAGGGGGTGACTTTAGATAGATAATATGTATGTATGGATAACTAGCTGCGCCCCGCGGTTTCACCCGCATAAGTGTCGATCCCGTGGGAATATCGGGATATAAATTATTTTATGTGTTAATCCTGGTTAGAGAATATCTGTGTGAAAAATTTGTGCGTGGAGAAGTAACAAACATACAAACACTCACAACTTTCGCTAATATTAGTGTGATGCAAGTAGAAGACATGCCGCGCCGACCGCAAATAAATTGAAATGAGGGCAGGCGGACGATGGAACCAAAAAACCCAATAATTAATTTATTTTTCACAAAAAAAAAAATGCCTTTACCAGAAAAAAAAATCCTATGTTCGCGAAATGACGGGCATTCTTGCGCCGAAGCGAGACGAAATTATGTCATCCTTATGCGTAATAGTATATTTCATTACAAGTGCGGAAAGGCTGTCATTGCAAAGAGTTCCGACAAATGTCTACCCGAGCCGAGGCGCAGCCGAAGGCGAGTGTTGACAGTCGGAACAAGTTGCAATGACGGTTCCGCAGGTGTACTGAACGACTATTTTTAATACAGTTGCGAAAAAATTAAGCAATTTAATAAAATAATAAAAACAATATTGCTTTTTTCTCTTCTCTCCACGCAAAAAATTAGTCGTATGTGGATATGTAATGACTTTTTGACTTTTCCGGTAAAATGTTCTCCGAAGCATTTTGTGCAATTATACTGAGTTCCGGTGGTGTTAATTAAAAAAAAATAGGGTCGAAATTACTCATTTTGTGCAACAAACAACTAAACTCGCAAAGAAAATGTCTGGAAAATGGCGCCAACCGTAGAATATAAGCAGAGTTTTTTTTTATTCACCCATTTTGGTAGGCAAAGGGAACTATCCATACAGCTTAGTCTTCAGTATATTTTTTTTATTGATATGAAATGAAATTTAATGAGATGAAATGAAACCTAACCTAACTCATTCAATTAAATCATTAAATCTGATATTGAAATAAATTAGTAGCTTCTTTTTAGAAATATACGTATTTGTATGAATCACAAAAACTCTTTAGTAAAAAACTTCATGGTTGGTTTTTCTTTTTAATAGACATTATTTTGACAGTTGGGAAAGAGACACGCACAAGTTCGGGAAAGGTAAAAAAAAAGCACTAGTATGTAATAGCCCACATCCCGAACGCTATACGTCCCTGCAATACACCACTTTTTGAGCAACTGTATTAAAAAAATATTTATGTCACGTTTCGGCATGAGGTGATGCAGCGTCAGAATTTTGTCCCGCTGCGTGTGTTAGCCTGACTAGGTAGTTCATCAACAGCCAACAATTGTGTACCTACTACTATTTAGCTTATTGAATTTGTTGTTTCTTACCTCAGCATTAAATATCTTGTATTCATGCAGAATCATTTGCACCAGTTTTTCGTCAACCTTGGTGAGCTGACACGTCGAATTGAAAGAGAGACCGCCGCCCTTCTTCACCTGGAAAGCAAAAGCATTTTTTTTTTTTGGAGAAATTACTTGGCTAGTATGTTTATGAGGAAGTTTCATCAATTTACACTAACCTTATTATATACTAAGTTATTTAATGCTTAATTGCAGGTCTAATGACCAAACAGTCAATCAATCTGCAGTAAATTGAAAACAATGAGATTTTTTAAATTAATTTAAAACACCTCATTGTTTCAATGCACATGAATACCCAACATACTTTGAAATAAATATTGGGCTTAGGTTTGTTCAGCCTGATGCCCACACTCTCCAACTCCTTCTCAAGAAGCTGTCTATGCACATAGGGCTTTGTGGCGTCCAGCATCATTAGCACCAAGTCTGCTGTCCGTGCTACTGCTATCACCTACAAGTGAAAACACGTGATTAGTCATTATAGTTATTACCAAATTCACTAGCACCGTAAAGAAACTACACCAATAAATTATGCCCAAATAAAATTATTGTATCCTATGTCCTTCTTTAGATCAAAGTAACAAACAAGCATTTGTGGATTGTTAGTATAGAGGCATGAGGAATAGGGTATAAAATTCACTCGTCCTCCATAAAAAAGGGAGGATTCTACAACCAGCCTGGTGTTGTTTGGTGGGTTACTGCCCGATGATTGATGTCGGGACAGGTTGTGCGGTAAAGTCTGCTGGAGCGATGCAGATTTTTATGTAATTATAAGTCAGTGTAACGCGTAGTTCTCATGTGGGAATGTAGATGGCGCCACATTAGCTTTCATACAGGCTATCATCTAATATAATTATTTTAGCCAAAAACTAAAATACAGAATGGCAAGTTCGCAACAGTTAAATTGATGGTACATATGGTGCATATGAACTATCTCTGCCTGTACTTATGTGACGTAACTGAAAAAGTACTTGGAAAGTTGCCTGAGATAGTTTGGTCATGCTATGCTTTGATCAGAGAGGTATGTCAACATCAATAACATTAGGTTAACCTATAATGATAGATGTAAATCGGAAAATAAATAATAAAAACATACAGGTTGGCAGGGGCAATGCACAACCTGTGAACCTGTTACCATGGATTTAGTACATGATTCTAAATCCCCTTGTGTTGAATTTCTTTGTTGGTTATTAAAAAACAAAATTAGCTGTTCAATACATTTTTACTGCATGTACTGCACTTTTCTATGAAACAGCAGATTTTTTGATAACTAACGATTCAATCAATGAAATGGCTCTCAACTAGTTTTAAACTACTTAGGGGAGGTACTAGTCAGAAAATTACCTGTCGTCCTCTACCCTTGCCCTGCGCAGCACCTTCAATGATACCAGGCAGATCAAGAAGCTGTATATTAGCCCCACGGTACTCTATCACACCAGGGATACATGTCAGCGTTGTGAACTCGTAGCTGGCTGCCTCTGAGTGTGTGTGAGTCAATGTAGATAGCAGAGTGGACTGGAAAAATAAATGGAAAGAGTTTCAATTCAATCTGCTTCAATTTTGGTGATGTCAGCAGGCACCTTTGTTAATGCTTGCTTTGATTAAGTTTAGTACTCTATTTAGTGGTTCTATAAATCCATTTTGCCTAAATAGATACACAACTTGAGAACTGAATTAATGAAAATTAATTGCGATTTTTACCTTACCCACTGAGGGAAAGCCTATAAGAGCTACTCTGGCATCTCCAGACTTAAGTACATCAAACCCTTCACCCTTATCACCTCCTTTCTTAGAAGGCTCTAACAGCTGAGACCTGTACTTCGCTAGCTTGGCCTTCAGCAATCCCAAGTGGTATTCAGTAGCTGTTGAACAAAATAATAATGGTTAAAAATAATTTGACAGGCCCATTTAACAAAACATCTGCTGGATTTGGATGACTACAATAATCAGAGTAAATTCTAGACATTCATTTCTGATATTTCTGGTTCAGTAACCATCAATTTAAAGCAACCGTGCTATGAGTTAGTATTTAAATATAAATCGGATTGAAAAAAAAACAACTAGGTACTGAAGATTTGGACCAAGCAACAAATTGATTGACATTACAACAAAATATAGAAGCCGGTAAAGACATCCCGTTACTTTACCTTTATTCTTCTGCGTTCTTGCTATTTCTTTCTCGATTTCAGATATTTTCTCTAGAATACCCATGTTCCTACAACTATTGACGACAACAAAAGTCTACCACGTAACCAATGAATAACGTATATTTCGCTAAGTAATAACAGTAATTATATAAAGGCTAATGAACATTTCGCAGTTTTCGCACTAAACTAAAGTAGCTGTTTATTATTTTAGATAAACTCTTTATTTATTAAAGTTTTTTTTTAAACATTGAAAGGCCACAATGAATTAGAGGTTATGTTAACGCCGCGTTCCAGCGACAAGACAAGAGGAGTTGACATGACAAGACAGTAAGAAATACACTTTTTTTTAATGGCTCGTTCCAGATTTGCTATAGTACGCGTTGGCGTGCATTTATACAGCATCTTAATGTAGTCTTTGGCGTGCATTGGCTTGGCCGTGTTACATATAGCAACACTACCAGCCTGGGTAGTCTATGAAGAAAGGCACTTGTCTATGCCTGTTCCGTCATGACACCGCCATGACACGCACGCCCGGCCCTTGTACGATATTGTCTAAGTATTATTAATAAACCATTTTCAATAACCGACAATCGTTTATCTTCAATCCAACATGGTGTCAGAAGAAGAAGACGACGCAGTCACTAAGGATGAGGAGAAGAAAAAGTCCTTTTCACGAAGCCAAGATGGCGCACGCTCCGGCACGGCACCGGGATTATCCGTAGGTTCAGGACACCTCGGACCACTAGACCTAAAAAGCCACAACACGGCTGTGACATGGAGGAACTGGATCACGCAATTAAAAATTTACTTGCGAGCTAACAATCTCGAAAACGAGAGAGACGGCCGCAAGGTAGCCATCTTGCTTCACTTTATCGGAACAGAGTCCCTAGCAACATTCTACTCATTCAACTTAGATATCGACGCTATCACGTTTGATGACCTCGTCTCCAGATTCACCAACCACTTCACGCCACAGACCAACGTAACGATGGAACGCCACAAACTATTCAATAGGCGTCAGGGCGCAGAGGAGACAATTGATGACTACGTCACGGATTTAAAAAACATCAGCAGACAATGCGAGTTCAACACTCTAGAGGACAGTCTCATCAGGGATATATTTAGCTGGAATCTCAACCCCCAAAACCACTACATAAAAGAAAGGATCCTAGTCAAAAAACCGAAAACATTGGAGGAGGCCGTACAGTTAGCTAGATACATGGAAACCACTAAAATTCAAGCCAAAACATTAGAAGACACAGCAATGGTCGGCCAAGTACATGCAGGAAGACAGCAACAGCCAAGCAGCTACAGACAACCAAACCGCTCTACACAGACACATAGCCCCAGACAGTCGAACAACTCCAAGCCATCAAGCAGTACCCAACCAGACACGTGCTACCGCTGTGGTCAAGTGCACCGATTCAAGTGTCCAGCCAATGGAGTCAAGTGCAAGAAATGTGGAAAATTCAACCACTTCGCTGTTGTATGTCGCAACAAGCAGGTACAAAATATTGAACTAGATCAGTCCGATAACTCCCTTTTTATGGGATCAATCCACATTAATAGCCTTCAATCTGAGTCATGGTATGCAAACTTATCTATCAATAATGTAAACATTAACTTTATGTTAGACACAGGTGCAGACACTAATGTCTTGTCAGGTAAAACATTCAATACATTGAGTGTTTCACCTGATTTGATCACTAAAAGTACACACAAACTCTCTACTTACAGTGGACAGCAAATACCCACTATAGGTCAGTGTATTCTACCGCTATGTCATAAAGGCCACATCTATAATGTTCTGTTCCATGTAGTAGATATAGATTCACAAAATGTAATAGGAAGGGAGTCATGCAACACGCTCAATTTGATCAAAAGGATACATAATGTCGAGGTGAATACCAGCAATAATATTATGTCTGCTAACAGTGATTTGTTTCAAGGTTTAGGCTGTTTGAAAGATTTTAGCTGCGATTTAAAACTAAAACCAGACGCAATTCCAAGTATAGACGCATGCCGGAGAGTTCCATTTCAATTAAAAAACAGGCTTAAAGCGGAGCTAGATGAACTTGTGAAAATTAATGTTATATGTCCAGTCGAAGAACCCACCGAATGGGTAAGTTCTCTTGTTATAACTACTAAAAAGAATGATAAACTACGACTCTGTATAGACCCTCGCAAACTTAACCAAGCCATAATGAGACCACATTACCAGTTTCCCACTCTAGATGAGATAAAGTCTGACCTCTCTGGAGCCAAATTCTTCACTACACTAGATGCCAATAAAGGTTTCTGGATGTTAAAACTGTCAGATGCTGCATCAAAACTGTGTACTTTCATAACACCCTTTGGTAGATATAGGTACACACGTCTTCCCTATGGTATTTCAGCAGCACCTGAAATATTTTATAGAGAAATGGTAAATAGATTCAATGACATCAAAAATGTTAAAATAATGATGGATGACTTCTTAATCTATGGTAAAACTGTTCAAGAACATGATGAAGCCCTACATAAAGTCTTAGACAGAGCCCGCGAAATCAATCTAAAATTCAATAAAGACAAGTCAGTCATATGTGCCCCAGAGGTCAAATACTTAGGACATATATTCAGTCAGAACGGTGTTCAAGTTGACCAATCAAAAGTCAAAGCAATTTGCGACATGTCCAAACCTACTTGCATAAATGACCTTCAAAGATTCATGGGTATGGTCAATTATCTCAGTCCCTTCATACCAAATTTGTCTAAAGAAAACAGTCTTTTGAGAACACTTTTGTCAAAGCAAACCGAATGGGTTTGGTCAGAACAACATGAAGCAGAATTTAACAAAATTAAAAAACTTATTAGCAGTGCTCCAGTACTTTCATACTATGACCCAAATAAAGATATCACAATGTCTGTGGATGCCTCAAAGGATGCTCTTGGTGCTGTACTGTTACATGATAAGCAACCAATAGCATATGCATCTGCCTCATTAACAAAATGTCAACAAAATTACTCTCAAATTGAAAAAGAACTGATGTCCATACTATTTGGCTGCTTAAAATTTCACCAATACATATATGGTAGGTTAGTCACAGTAGAAACAGATCATAAGCCCCTCATTTCATTATTCAAAAAAGCACTAGTCGATATCCCTGCTAGGTTACAGAGGATAATGTTACGTCTACAGCCTTATGATCTTAACGTAATATACAAACCTGGTCGTTATCTTTACATTGCAGACACATTGTCCCGAGCAGCATTGAGTGAACATACACTACAAGATCTTGAAAAAGATCTAGACTTACATGTTAATTTCATAATGTCTAATTTGCCGGCTAGTCAGGATAAACTTAATCAAATCAAAGACTTGACCTGCAAAGACCCTACTTTAAGCCAAATTGCCCAATACTGTCAAGATGGATGGCCAGAACACAAAAGGTCTGTTGGCCAACCGATCAAACCTTATTTTTCACTAAAAGACAAACTACATGTCATGAATAACATTCTCTTTATGGCAAACAAAATTGTTATACCTGAATCCATGAGAGACTATGTAATAAAAATTACACATGAAGGACATCCAGGAATAAATAGTTCTATAAGATTAGCACAAACTACTGTTTACTGGCCCAATATGAGTAATGATATTGAAAATTTTGTGAACAAATGCCATACTTGTTTAACCTATCGTAGAAATAACAGCAAAGAGCCAATACTAAATCATGAATACAAACATTTACCATGGAATAAAGTTGGTATCGACATGTTCGATTTTGATGGTAAAAAGTACCTAATAGTAGTAGACTATTTTTCTAAATATGTAGAACTAGCTCTTCTAAACTCAGGCTCAAGTGCTAAGCTAGTCATAACCCACCTAAAATCAATATTCGCTAGGCATGGTATTCCAGAGTTCCTCATGTCAGACAACGGTCCTCCATTCTCTAGCATAGAATTCATAACATTCACCAAAGACTGGAACATTAAATTTAACACTTCTAGTCCCTATTTAAGTCGGTCCAATGGTATGGTCGAAAGAGCTATTGGTACAATTAAAAATATGCTGAAGAAATGTAAAGCAGACAACACTGATCCATACCTAGCCTTACTTTTATATAGAAATACACCTAAAAAGATAGGATACTCACCAGCACAACTATCTATGTCTAGATACTTACGATCCAAACTGCCCATCACTGACTCACAGCTGTCTCCAACTTTAGTCAATATTGATTTACTTAAAAAGAATATTGAAAAACAAGAGTCTTATACAACACTATATTATAATAAAAACACAAAACCATTAACAGAACTAAAAAAGGGTGACGCAGTATACTTCAAACATAAACCACATAGTGTCTGGGTCCCAGGTAGAATCTCAGAAGCCAGCAGCGAACCTCGCAGCTTTGTTGTACAATCCCCGGAAGGAGAATTCCGTAGAAGTCGTGAGCATATCCTCAAACCCGTCGCTCCCGCAGCTGAGATGATACCTGTAAACAAAACAAACATTAATAACACTCCAAATGAAAATGTCAATGTCTCTAACAATATCAGTACTAACACAGCACCGAAAATGACGCGCTATGGGCGAATCATTAACAAGCCAGCTCGTTACTGTGATTAATTTTACAAGCAATGTGTTTTTAGCATTTACTGTAAATTAGTTTTAAGGTTATCTGTCAATGTCTAGTTGTAATCAATGTCAGCCTGACATTTAAGGTTTCGTTCAGAAAATTGTAAAAGATTCCATAGCCTGGATACTAGTCTTTTAAGCACATCATTAAAATTAAAATTTATACTTACCTTGTCAGGGTTCTGGAATCTTATTATCGAAAAAAAGGAAGATGTTACATATAGCAACACTACCAGCCTGGGTAGTCTATGAAGAAAGGCACTTGTCTATGCCTGTTCCGTCATGACACCGCCATGACACGCACGCCCGGCCCTTGTACGATATTGTCTAAGTATTATTAATAAACCATTTTCAATAACCGACAATCGTTTATCTTCAATCCAACAGGCCGCATTACTTATTTTTACAAAAAATCACGGATTCAGCCAAAAAAGTCGGGGCAAATTACGCTGGCGCCCGTTGGTGTTGGGTCAGTATCACTGACCTCTATAATACAAGTACGCATGGAGGTCAGTGGTCAGTATACTCTGCGGCTTCATGCCCACACAATGACTGATGATATTTATTTTTTTTGTGGGTGGGAAATCATCAAAATATGACTCCTCCCGCTCTGGGTGGAGCGGAAGGGAGTGTCAGACTCTTACTGACTAAAACCCACCCGTGTTCCTTCCTATATGTTCCAGGTCAGCGGTAACCCTTTCGGACAATCCCGCTGACCCGGCAGGCTTCGGCCCTAAGGGGGTCGGTCCTCGATGCTGACATCTCTTTGAGGCGCGCGTGGAACACGTACGCGCCGTCCGGCACGGGTCGGGTCCTGATCGGACGGTGAGCTACCCATTCTCTCCGCCCGCAGGCCCGCGCCTACGGTGGCCGGGAGTCGTCACGCGGCTCCCGACGCGACGCCCGGAGCGTCTCCCGCGGCAGCTGGGACGGGAGGCTCTCTCCCTGAGCCGTCCCGCCACCTCCTTTGCTAGCATGACTGCTTCGCAGAAGGAGGTGACTGCCTCCCACTCCCTCTCGCCCCGGACCATGGCTTGCACCAGGGCCGGACGCGTGAGGTCGCCGCTGCTGCGGATCGCCTCTACGAGGACACGGTGGTGCTCCTCCCGGAAGCGGAGCAGACCTCCACCGTATCCTCTGGGCGATCCTGGCAATGGTGACACCCGGGCGTTTCCTCCCGCCTGATGATGTGCAGGAACCTCCCGAAACTTCCGTGTCCGGTGAGGACCTGCGTCAGGTAGTAGGTGAGGGCGCCGTGGCGCCTCTCTAGCCACTCCTCAAAGATTTGATTCGCGACCGTAACAAATATGTATTTACGGAATTAATACAATCATTAGAATCAGCAGTGCGATTCTGTAACTATCTCACCGTGAAAACTTAGGTGAAGTGAGCGTGGAGTGAGCTGTCAATAGTGTCAATTCCTAGCAAAAACAAACTCACTTCACCTAAGTTTTCACGGTGAGATTTTTACAGAATCGACCGGCAGTAATACTGCAGTTAGTAGTACCTACCTATCCAAAATGTCAAGATTTCATGAAATAGTCATTCAGTAGGATTACTTGGTCAAAAAGTTGTGTTGATGATTTTAATGATTATAATTCTGTAAATTCTTAATTGTGACGGTCGCGAATCATTTTGTAATCAACGTACGACTTAATACTGACCAGCAAATTGCAAAAAAAGTTAAAAAAATTGAATTTCGCGGGCTACATGGTACTCACTGACCTCTAATAAACTATACAGGTCAGTGGCTGTGCTCTTTGATAGTACGAATGCGCGATCATCGTAGGTTTGCGCGAATTTACCTCGTTCGAACGCGCGATCTATCATATTGAACTCGAATAGGTGAGCGCATGACGCGGTCGCGCGACTCTGTTTGAAAATCTATAAAATATTATAAATCTATAAAAATAGGTCATCCAAATATTTCCCGACAGCAAAAACTGAGCGTCTCTGACGTCCATGGTTGTTCGTACCGACCGTGCTAGTGCCAAACTAGGTACTCCACGGTCGCTCGCGTCTATGGCATCGTCCTAATAGAATGCGAATGCGCGATCATCGCGCGAGTAAGCGACGCGACCATCGCGTGTTCGTGCGATAGCAAAAACTGGGTGTCCTGAACGCGAATACGTGATCACCGCGCGAATTTACGACGTGAGCGACCGTGGAGTACCTACCTAGTTTGGCACTGGCACGGTCGGTACCAATACCAACAACCATGGACGTCAGAGACGCTCAATTTTTGTTGTCGGGAAATAGGTATTGGATGACCTATTTTATAGCCGCGTCGTGCGGTTGTCAGTTAGGACACCTATTCGAGTTCAATATGTTTGATCGCGCGTTCGTACGAAATAAGTTCGCGTGAATAGATTTTCAAACATTTGAGTCACGCGATGCCAAACGCGACACCTACCTAGATTTCAATATGTTTGATCGCGCGTTCGTACGTGTTAAATTCGCGCGAATCTACGATGATCGCGCATTCGCGTTCTATCGACGATGCCTGAGTGTTTACCTTTAGGTACCTCCTCCCAATAGGTATTTAGCATAGAAGTTATAATGCTGACTGGACACACTGGTACCAGCGCGCTGGTACCAGTGTGTCCCGCAGCAGCGGTGCTATTCTGTAAAATGTCACCGTGATAACTTAGGTGAAATGAGCTAAAAGTGAGCTGTCAATAGTGTCGACCCCTAGCATTACAGCCGGTCGATTGTGTAAAAATCTCACCGTGAAAACTTAGGTGTAGTGAGTTTGTTTTTGCTAGGAATTGACACTATCAGCTCACTCCGCGCTCACTTCATCTAAGTTTTCACGGTGAGATTTTTACAGAATAGCACCGCAATTGAAATGACAGCTCACGTGACTCGTGAGATTTTTATAGACTAGACCGGCTGGTAGGCTGGTACCTACGCGCTAGAACATGCGAAAGAGAACTCGCTCGCCTCAAAAAAAATTAAGGGTACCTATTTCTTGCAACCACCTTGCAACTTTGATTGCACGAAATACCCTTAAGGCGAAAGCGCCAGGGTAGCCCGCGAAATTCAATTTTTTTTTGGTCTTTTGCAATTTGCTGGTCAGTATTAAGTTGTACACATACATACATAATCAGCCTATAATGTTCCCACTGCTGGGACACAGACCTCCTCTCGGAGAGAGGGAGTGGGCCGTAATCCACCACGCGGGCCCAGTGCGGGTTGGCAGATGTCACATGTCTTCGAAGTTTTGGTTCTAGGACATGCCGGTTTCCTCACGATGTTTTTCCTTCACCGTTTTGAGAGCAGTGGTGATGAAATAATTTACACAAAGTAAAGCGCCTGTCTGGGTTCGAACCTACGACCTACAACTCGTAAGTCGCGGCCGTTACCACTTGGCTACCACTGCTCTGTAATCCCCAAGAATGGCTATTTCATGAAATCTCGACATTTGGGGATTACATGCATGGTCTTAGAGAGTTGTGTTGATGACTTTAATGATTATGATTCTGTAAATACATATTTGTTACGACCGCGAATCATATTTTAATCAACGTACAAATTAATACTTACCAACAAATTGCAAAAAACGTAAGAAAATTTGAATTTCGCGGGCCACCTTAGAGCTTCCCCCTTAAATTTGTGACTGAACATTTCAAAGTACCTACTTAGGTACTTACATATTTCAGTATTTCAACAGAGTTGCTAGTTACTTACGCTACGCGGTCACCCTAAAAGATACAGATGGTTGTGTATCTTCAACACACACAACACAACCATCTCGATTACCTTTCACTTTACATTCAATATATGAGTGTAAAGTATCTAAGATTATTTCAAATGTGTTTATAAAATAATTATTATAAAAGGCAATGAAAGTTCATAGAGTTATGTTTTTTAATTTAGTTCTAATTTTATTAGTAATTAGGTAAATATTTTGTAAATAATTTATCAGTCGATGTTAAAAACAATTTTCGTTAGTGTTAGGGTGACGACAATTTCTGAAAGTGGTTCCTTGTGTTATTTTTCTCGTTTTAAATTGTTTCTATTCCTGCAAAATGTAGAGCTGTTGAAAGAATTTGGTTTTACAGTTTCAAATTCTTTTTTTAATTACCATTCAGATTAGGAATAATTATGAATATTACCTACCGTTATTCCAGTTTTTTTATAAGGAGCTCTTCGTGCACAGTGAGTTCCACTGAGTCAATAGAAGACTTAGGTCTCTATTACGAAGACGATAGAAATTCAATGATTGCAGTGGCTGAGAAAGGCATGTTGAACTTGCGTACTAAAACTACTTGCGGCTGAGTAGAAACCCGAAACTTATTCCTACGATTCTTGGAAAATATCTTTTGAATTTCTCAGGAAAAACATAAAAAAGAAATATTTTAAAATAATATTGATTGTTGGTATGTTACATAATTACTTAATTATTTTCAGAAAACTTTGAAGTGTATGATGAATTCTACGATGAATTGGACAATAGAATAAGAGCGGAACAATCTATGAATATGATCTTTTTCGGTCCGCCAAGTTCCTTTTTGAGGCTTGATCCAGACTCTATATTGCACATATTAACACAGACAAAGAAAGAAATGATACCAATTTCTAGAGCCTTATTAGCATGGGATATTCTGACTGGTAAGTATAATAAAAAGGTTAGGTACGAGGTTAATTACTGTCTTTAAGTACCTGTCATAGTATAGGTTTAAATTGTTTCAGATGGAAAAACTGCAGCTTTCTTACAAGGCCGAGAGTTTTTAGCCTTCGGGTCACTTTTAAACGTTATCCCTGAAGAAGATTTGTATTATGTTAATTTTGGGGATCCATCAGTTCTCAAATATTTTGCCAATCACTATGTTAAACTGCAGCCCCGGAAGGTAAACCTTTAATGATTTTTATGCAGATGATGATGCCGTAGCCAAATGAGGAGAAGGAGCGAAATATTTTGCTCTTTTTGCGATAAAAATATACGATATAAGTATTTTATTTATTTTCCAGTTTGGTATTCTCGCGGCTGCCTACAGGCGTTATTTTGGGGAAACATGGTATGAAAATAGTACATTTATCAACGAACTCGGCTACTTACTATGTGGTTTCCCGTCAACAGATTTAGAAAAAATATCTCCTATTACTTTCATGGAAATAAACCTGGAAACTCTGAGCAAAGCAGGAAAATGTAACACAAACCAAACCAGAGTAATTACTTTTTGTATTCGTATTAAATTATTTCTGCCTAGCCTTTTCCCAACTATGTTGGGGTCAGCTTCTAGTCTAACAGGATGCAGCTGAATATCCGTATTTTACATGAAGCGACTGCCTTTAATATGCCCTCCACAAATCAACTATTGGGTAACATGAGACCCCTTGGTAAGACTGGTTGTCAGACTTGACTACTCGTGAAGTCTTTATTAGATTCGTTATATTATTAAAATAATAATTAAATATGTTGTTTGTTTCAGACTCTATATAAAATAGCCGTTCATCGCGATGCTTACGGTGAACCATACAAATGGTCATCACATGAAATAGGCAGACTCAGTGCATTATTCACATGTGAGCTTTGGCTTGTGCCACCCCTCTTACTAAACTTATTTGTTTATAGGTTTCACTAGTACTGCCAGCGACTTAGTCCGCCTTATTCCATATATACGCCATAAACAGAACCTCAGTGATAAATTCTAGGAAAGCTAAAATGTTTAAGCTGTAGGTAATACATTCTATTTTATTCTGTGCAAAATTTTAGCTTTATAGGTCCAAGGCACTGGACCTCTATCATACCTGTATAATACAGGTCAGTGGTCCAAGGCCACAGAGCATGTAACACAAGCCTTTGATCTCCCGTATTATTATTATACTCTTTGGCTTTGAGTGAGTCAGGATTTTTCTTATTGTAATAGGTAGGTATGTATTAAATAAGATATTTTGCTTTAGGTATACCTAAAGGTGATATTAGTTCAATTCAGTTGGAAGCTGTCACAGCCATTAGTCCTGACGTTATTACTGCAATGAATCAAGAAAAGCTGGAGTATTTCACCAAGCAACAAATATTACGAATGAATCCTAAAACTCGACGAATATATATTTTAAGAATGCAATTACGATGTAGTTACGATATGAATGAAATAGCAAAGCAGAATTGCGCAGCTACAAATAAACCGTTTGTCCTGCAATTTATTCTTAATATTGTCACCCTAACCAATCTGTTCGCATGAGCGTAACACATTATATTTTATGCTTTTATTCAGTACATTACATTCAGATGTATTTGTCTAATTCATATTGTACTAGATAATTTATAATCAAAACCCTTCGATCAAAATTAATCGAAGTAAAAACCAAATAAATATTAGGACTCGTAGTCAACAAATTGAGGCAGAAAACAATCGTACCTTTGCCTTATCATTCCTTGAATTAAAACAATAAAATGTAGACTCGAAATCGGAAACAAGATAAGATTCCAACCGGATAAATCGAAAATTAGTACCTACCTAAAAACTATGTATGAAACATGTTTGAAATAAATAAATATTAATTTCTAACTTTTTTATTTTTGATTAGCTTTTAAAGTACCTAATTTAATCTTGATATTGATTTCATAATTTCAAAGAAAACACTATTCATTCCGTTCTTTCCCATTTTGAATTTAAAACTGATTTCCTGATCAAATAGTGTCACATAATAACATTTACTTTTATCTCAGTTCTTGTAGTACCCAAACTAATTTAACAATTCTTTGTAAAATATTTGAAAATCATTGCTGTTGCTTATTTATAGAATATTTTAATAAATTATGTAATTTGACTATTATTTATGTTGGAGGTCACTGGGTAGAGCTTCCATTTTGTTGACAAAAGCGCCATTTTCTTTTTCTGAGAAAAATATTGGCTTCGTAACTCCGTTCTCGTTCGTTTCTTTTTTTGGGAAATCACGGAGAGCGCGTCCGCGTCGTAAAATAATTTCGTAAATATTATTAAATAAGAAAAATATTTATATAGGCTGAAAATGCCTCCTGTTAAGCATTATTCTTCTAGTGAAGTGAATCAGTATGAATTATCATCAAGACTATTATCCCTTACTGAAAATAATACATCCTATACTCTTACACAAATAAATGGCCAAAGGATTTACAGAAAGGCTCCCCATGCATGGAATGGCCCAGAACCCTCAAGGAATTGTGAGGTATGTATAATATGACCAGTTTCTGCCTACCAATTTTTTCTTTTGTTTGATTTCTTAGCTTTGAATTTCATATTTCGTGGAGATAAGATAACTCTGCACATGTCGACTGATCGACTCAGACTCGGGGACTCGGCGTCCTAAGTGTAGAGAGAGAGCTCTGCGTCCACGTTTGTTTATTGCCGCGTTTTGCTAGACGCGCGGGAACACAGCTTACACAGCCAATGGAGAGTACCCCGGCTACGTAGCGGATACTCGGATAGTAGGTACGTACGGCAGTGTCGGCAGTACCTACCACACGGAGTGGTAGGCAGGAGGTGTAGTAGTACCACTTGTAGTCTTGTAGGTACTTACTTTTAATTTAATTTGCTTTTATCTGAATGGTCCCAGTCTAATTTCTTTGGGGCGGGTACAGTTACGAGCACTAATATGTCAACACTTGGCAATTTTCAATTGCGATTTTTTCACAAAATAACGAATGCAACATTGAAATACGACACTTTACTTATACTTAAGGGTTCGAAAATACTATGTTCTTAATAATATAAAATTTCATTCAAAAATAAAGGAGAAAATCGCCTTTGAATAAAGCCAAGTGTATACATACTTAAGCTCGTGACTGTACAAAAAGTCCTCGAGAATCTTGGCCCTTAACCCTGCGGCTGCACCTGCTCGTTTATCCTATCTATTTTCCCGCGCAATCCGTTTATTGGTTTGGTTCAGAACGACCGTCAGGCTATGACGATGGCACGGCAGAAAGCAGACTGAAGCTCGACTGCTTATTGCCGTGGCTGAGTCATGGGTTCGGAGTCCATCAACAGGCGCGTCTTGACGCTGACCAAGCAGCGACACTGCGATTTATGGTGGAGTCGCAGGCGGTAGTACGTACCGTACGCGACCCTACCGCAAATCACGTAGTGTGTACAGTTGTACAGACGAGACGACCTCGTAATTGCTTTACAAAAAAATCCCTGTAAATAAAATTTTAAACTATGTACAGACGCCAGCACATCAAGCTACTGCAATCTGTCCGATTTCTTTAATAGATTTTCGACTTTATTGCTAAAGCATAAGGTTCAAAGTTGATTGGGAAAATTGACAGTTTCGGGTAGGTTGACCTGCTGGCGTCTGTACATTAAAAGCCCAGGCTCGCAAGGGCGCATTTTTCCCGCGGCGATTTATTTTCGCGAATTGCTTAGCGCCGAACAGTTGAAAATCCAAGTGTTTCTTTGACGCGCTGGGATGCACTATGTTGGATTCTCAATGCTCGGCTCAACACCGAGAGTTAAAAAATCCAATTGCACGATAAATTCCCGCCTCGATATTTTTACGTCTGTGTGAAGGCTCCTACAAACAGGCGCGACACGCGACGCGAATCGCGCGCGACACAAAGGCACCGCTCGTTGCGCGGCTTGCGATGCCATTGTGTCGCGCGCGATTCGCGTCGCGTGTCGCTCCTGTTTGTACTTTGTAGGAGCCTTGAACGTGGGCTAAGGTTTTTTTTTCATGAAACTTTGTCACATTTTTACCCGACGTGTTATGACGTCTAAATGACATTCAACCTTAGGGTGGTAAAGCAATTACGAGGTTGAATATTTTATATTTTCATCAGACTGACTTAACAGTCGGCCTGTGTAGAAGCCTAGTGATGGAGGCAGATGTGAACATTTTGCCTCCATCCTTCTCCGGTCAGTCGAAAAACGGTCCATATAGCCGGCAACCGGCAATTTTGGTTTTAGGGGACCAGTTACTGCGGATTCCACGGTTCTCATATTGAAAACCATGTGAACAAAATGATTCACCATTTCACGGTACGACCGTGTCTCCTTCCTCCGCGTCACGTCCGATACCCATAATAAGCTTTACTTACGTTTTAACTTTGCCACTGGATAAGTAGAGAATTCGATCCAGCACCCTAATTGCGTAACACACTCTCAATTTGAATCATTTTGAAGCATATTTCTAATCCATTGCTCCATATGTTTGATGAATGTGTCTGCTCAACAACGCAAATAACGCAATGAATGTTGTTGAACTGTCAAAATGAAACCTATTGCTACTGAGAGTGTGTTACACAATTAGGGTGCCGCCCGGCCCGTATTTCCAATCTCGGGATATCGGTGTTTTAGACAGAAAATCCCGAGATTGCCCCGGGATTTGGGATTGTAACATTTATAACTTTAATGGAAAAATCACAAAAAATAAATCTTCATTTTTATTTTGATTTATAAATAATTAAGTTTAGGGTTTTAGGCAATAGTAAAAATACAACAAAGCATTTCTTCATGTAGGATTTTAGTGTCATAAACGTTATGATTAGATATTGTCATAAATTAAAGACGTGGCGTGGAGGGCACGGGAACGTCTTCTATAGAAGACCGTGGCGCTCAAAAGGTTAAACGTCACAGTCAATTGTCCATTAAGTAAGTTTTTAATCACAATAAAAAAACTTTTATACTCACAACTAAAAAACAATCGACTTCCAAAAAAAAACACTGCAAAGTGAAAAATAACTTTAATTTCGAAAGTCGGTGTCTTTGGATCTGTATTTTAGTTTTTGCCCTTTCAAACAAAAAAAAAATGTTTTTGTTTCGTACCGCCCTGCCAGCCGCTCCGTCCCCCGCTTTGTAAATCTTCAAAATAAGAATAATAATATGACACTCGCAAATAATGTGGTTTTCTTTTGGTAAAAGAATTTTCAAAATCGGTTCAGTAGATCCAGAGATTACTCCCTACAACTTCACAAACTACCTCTTTATGTGTCCGACCGAAAGTTCGGTTTCGGCCGAGTTTCGGCCAAAAATCAAGTTTCGGCGGCAGTTTCGGTTTCGGCCAATTGGCCGTAACTTTTGCCGAAACCGAAACTGATTTCGGAAGTTGTCGTGCATGCTCGCCTAACTTCGTTCCTCGCGGCAACGCTTTGGCGGACGCTGACGGTCCTGGGGCCCAAATCTGCTATTTTTTTATGTCGTCATTCGAATATCCCATTGTCATTTTGCTAAAAGTACTGTTGCGCGCCACAATTAAAGCCTGGTACATGGTGACATTAGTTACCACTAGCGCCATCTAGTATCGAGTAGCAGAACTAGTCGAGTCACGATCGTTCTAGAAAATTCGATACTAGAACTTTGTAGAACTTTCTCGAACTATCGACACCTACCTACCTACCTACCTACCTAGTCGGTCGGGGCCGGTATGTACTCGAACATTCTAGATGTTTCTACAATGGAAGGTTCTAGAACTATCTGCGGCACTATATAAGGCCGGTGTGGGCCGCGTGCCGACACAGTTTGGATAAAGCGACAAGAGCGAAAACATCAAGCGATCTTCAAGTGCGAATTAAGAGTAATCAGTAGTGAAATTGTGTTCTTTTAATTAGTGTGTTTGAGCTGTAATTAGTGATTTTAATTAAAGAGTTGTTTTTGGTTATTAAATCGGCAGTTTTTATTGTCACGAACCCGAAGCTCGTAACAATTGGTGTCAGAAGTGGGATTATGCCGGTTTTACCCAAAGACGACACGGAGGGTATCCGTACCCGGAGTCAACGCCAGCAGGAGACGGACCAGAGGCGATTCGGTGGAGCAACGCCACAGAGGTCGGAAGGCCAGCTACCGACCACGGAGGCCGGCCCGTCCACAACTGCTCCAGCATCATCAGCACCAGATTTGGCTGCTTTGATGATGATGCTGCAGGAGCAGGCCCGCCGACAGGAGGAACAAGCTCGCCGACAGGAGGAACAAGCTCGCCGACAGGAGGAACAGGCTCGTCGGTTGGAGGAACAGCTCCAGCGGGATAAGGAGGAGCAGGCGCGCCGCCAGGAAGAGCTGCAGTGCGATTCTGTATCCATCTCACCGTGAAAACTTAGGTGAAGTGAGCGTGGAGTGAGCTGTCAATAGTGTCAATTCCTAGCAAAAACAAACTCACATCACCTAAGTTTTCACGGTGAGATTTTTACAGAATCGACCGGCAGATGCTCCTTATGAAGGACCTTCACGCTACCTTCGGGAAAGACATGAAGGAGGTGAAGGATAAGGTTGCTCAACATGACAACCGCCTGTCGGAAGCTGAAACCCGAATCGACCAAGTAAATAATCGGGTTGACAACGTGATGGCTGACGTGAAGGTAACCGTGATGGCTGACGTGAAGAAAACGCTGGATTACCTCAAACTTGGGGATGGAATCGCAGCTCCCGTAGCTACAACACCTTCGCCACGTGGATTCAAAGTGCCACCTTTCGACGGAACTTCTTCCTGGTCGGCCTACAAAATCCAGTTTGAGGCTGTCATGAAGGCGAACGGGTGGAATAAAAATCAGGCCATGACTAGGGCATGCAAAACCGGTTTTCCGGTTTTGCGCAAAACCGGAAATCGGCCAAAATTTAACGATTTTTGAAAACCGGTTTTGAGAGCCAAAACCGGAGCTCAGCTCCGGTTTTCCCATTATTGAGTAACAATTAACATTTTGATTTTTATCAAAATTTTTTTCGAACACTCAAAAAATAATTAATTTTGAGGCATCAAATTTTTTTATTTTTTATTTATTTATTTATTTATCTCAGGCGACGCAGGCCCATACATAAATACCTTAACCTAAACATACATATATTATAAAACGGTACTTCACTAGCTAACTCTTGAGCTGCTCTGTGGTACTTGTCCGCGGAAGCGACGGAACACCACGTCCTGCGGCCAGAAGTCTTCTTCCATGACGACGGGCAGATAGCAATTCGGCACGCGCACCACGAACGCCTTGAAGTTGACGTTGCGGTGCGACTCCAATAACTGCACCCTCGGCGCGTACTTCGTCTTCTGGCGCACGTACTCCACGATGTCCTCCGCCTTAGTGGTGTAGTGCAGGCGGGAGATGTACACCGGTGTGTTCGGCTTTGCGGCACGCAAGCTGACTTCGGGCTCCGTAGGAGCTTTGCCGCAGCGGTTCTTGTTCGATCGCGACTGGCGCTTCCTCCTTTGCACCGTCACGAAACCCTCATCATCAACCCTATTCGGTGCCTTTTTTGGCATAGGGTTCCTACTTGGAGCTCCTGGGGCACTCGCGGTGACGGTAGCGGATTCTTTTTCTATGGTCTTCGCCAGGGCTGCAGACACTGGCAGCGGGACGGGGCGAGGGGCTCGAGCGGCGTTGCGTGGAGGAGCCGCAATGACGGGCGCGGGGCTGCGGGGCACGCGGGCGGGGCGCTCTGCAATCTCAGCAAAGGACGGATGCGCTGGCGACGAAACTGCTGACGCGGAATTTGACGACGATAAATCGAGGCCGGCTCCGCGACACATGTTTACGCTAGATGCATCGACTGATGACCTAGTTACCGCCACACTGTTGCGCAACTCAATAAATTCTTTGCGCAAATCGGCGACGGTGTTTTGGGATGCATCTAACTTCGCCAGAACATCCGCGAGGCGGGCCTTCAGAAAGACAATGTCCTTCAGAAGGCTTGTTACATCGACGTGGTCGAAGGTGACGGGTGGCAGCTTGAGCAGCTCCTTCGCCACAAACGTCGGCACGTCGTCCGGGTCGGTCTCCTTGAACAGCGTGATAATATCTTGCAGGCTTCTCTTAGTCCCGTCACGCCGGCGGGACACCATCTGGTCGCGCTTGTTCAGCACACTGAACAACAACAGCTTGGCAGCAGCTATGTCCTCCTCGCTGAAGTTCGTTGAGCAGATTTGGACAGCGGATACCTCGTCCATCACATCCAGCTTCTGCTGCAGGAACGCCAGCAGCTCATTCGCCACAAGTTCATTACTCATGGCAAAAAGAATACGAGCGACAGCTTGCGCCGCGCTAGACAAAACACAGAATATGCAAACACGTGCGCATCGGAACGCGACACAAGCGAGACTGATGCATGTGAACTGATGTGTGAATGTGTCCGAACCGAACACAGCCTGCATCCACCCACTTACACGCCTCCCTCCACTACCCCCGCACCCCGCACCCGTAACCCGCCAGCCTGCGCCTGCGTTGTTGCAGTAATACCCTTACCGGGAGTGCAAGTGCGTGTCCGCCGCCCTCGCCTGCGAGTTGCGAATTCATATTATAATAATGTTATTTTGTAGTTCGTCTTCAAAGTTACAAAAATGTTGATTTTTTTGGTAATTGTGGGTGGCTGTGTTTAATATTTGAAGATGCTGATTGTGTTTTCTATGTTTAAAATATATTATTTTTGATAGCAGACTTAATAGGTACCAAAGATACCAAAAACTTACATGTTGTTGATTTGATCTCAGTTAATTAATCTTTATACTATTATAAGTTCATTGTTATCTGTACAATTATTATGGTTTGGATTAAAAAGAAATGTATCATACAATTTGTTTTATTTGTAGACTTAGTGGGTATTTAAAAAAAATGGTGTTTCTTTTTAAATTATACTACATTCGATTTTTTTTGCTAAAACCGGACCTAGCTCCGGTTTTCGGTTTTGGTCCCAAAAAAACGATGTTCAAAACCGGTTTTGATGACTTTCCGGTTTTGCATGCCCTAGCCATGACTGCCCTCACCCTAGGCCTGCGCGACCAGGCCTTAACTGTTTTGGAAGCTCTCGGTAAGGAAGTGACTTACGAGCAGCTTCTTGAGGCATTGGAGGCTCGGTATGGCGACGCTCACCTGGAACACGTGTTTCGTGCGCAGCTTAAGGATCGCGTGCAACGCAGTAATGAAAACCTGCAGCAGTGGGCCCTTGAAGTGGAGAAGCTGGTTCGTAAAGCGTACCAGTCTGTACCTGCGCTTATTGATGGGAACCTGGTGCAGGCATTCATCGACGGCATCCGCGACCTTGAAGTGAGAGTTGCTGTGAGGCTCGGTCACCACGGGACGCTTAAGGACGCCTTGGCCCATGCACTGGAGGTGGAAGCTGTGCGGCAGGATCATCGTTCCCATCGCGTCAGGGAGGTTGCAGCGGCTACAGTTCGCGACCGCAATAAAGGATACAGCCCTAGGTGCTACGGCTGTGGGGAAAAGGGCCACCTTCGATCCAGTTGCCCTAAGCGAACTGCAGAAAGAGAAGACGGCCGATCTCCAGAGAGCAGTGCGGCTGACAGCACCGCGCAGCATCAGCAGCAGGGAAACGAGTAATAGCCAGGACTGCGGGGCGGGTGCTGGCTGATGTTCAAAGAGCCCCAAGGGTTTCGATCACACAAACCCAAGACGGGAACAGCCTAATCATCAAGGGCGAGGTCAACGGAACGCCGTGTAAGCTGACCATAGATACTGGAGCTTCTCGCACGGTTGTCAGTTCCCAACTTACAAGTCGGTCCCTTGGGGACTCCGCATACAACCGAGAACGCATTAATTTGGTAACAGCCACCGGTCAGCGCATACCCGTCTATGGAGAGAAGAAGATGGAATTGAAGCTAGGCAACAGAATCTACCTGCATAATGTCATCGTGGCTGATATAATGGACGATTGCATCCTGGGCCTTGACTTTATGAGGAAGAATTGTTGCGAGATTGACGTCAAGCAAGGCGTTTTGAAATGTGGACAAGAGGAACTTTTCGTGGAAGGGGCGTTACCAGGGAATGTGTACAGCCTTAAGAAGATTTTTCTTCCGCCGAGATCAGAAACGATCGTGCCGGTTAGTCTTCCTCGGAATCCTGGGCAAACACATCGTTGTGTTCTCGTGGAAAGGGTAGACAATGACCTTCCATGGAAAGTGGCACGAACTTTGGTCAGAGCCACCGATATCTCAGGGGTACGTGTGCTGAACCTTTGTGATCAGCAACAGATTATAGAAAAAGGCACACTAGTCGGTACTTGCGAGGAAGTGGATTGGTTGCGTCAATGCCAATATCCATCGACTGGGACCCTCAGCAAGGATGCACAAACGAAAGTGACCACACTTTTAGAAGAATGCCGCAGCGCTCTGTCCCAAAATGAAATGGTCAAGGCGAAGAAGATGTTACTCAAGTACGCCAATGTTTTTTCGTCAAACGATGCTGACATCGGGAAGACTGGCTTAGTTCAACACAAAATAAACACAGGAGAAGAATTGCCTATCCGTCAGCGGCCAAGGAGATTGCCGGTAGCACGTGAAAAGGAAGTGGAAACCATGATTGAGGGAATGGTGAAGGATGGCGTTATTGAACCTTCATCTAGTCCATGGTGTTCACCTGTAGTGCTGGTAAGAAAGAAGGACGGCAGCATGCGGTTTTGTGTTGACTATCGTCGTCTGAACGACATTACAAAGAAGGACAGCTATCCTTTGCCAAGAATTGATGACACGCTGGACATGCTTACTGGAGTAAAATGGTTTAGCACGCTGGACCTGAAAAGTGGCTACTGGCAAGTCGAAATTGACCCTAAGGATAAGGAGAAAACTGCATTCTCAACAGGAAAGGGTCTGTGGCAATTTAAAGTTATGCCGTTTGGATTGTGCGATGCTCCGGCAACTTTTGAAAGGTTGATGGAACTTGTACTTACTGGACTAATTGGCGATGCCTGTTTGGTCTACTTGGATGACATCATCATCGTAGGCCGCACGTTTGAAGAACATCTTCAAAACCTAGAACGCGTGCTCATGAAGATCCAGAGTGCCAACCTCAAGTTAAGTCCGAAGAAGTGTTCACTATTCAAACGACAAGTTAGCTTTTTGGGATATGTAGTGTCTGAAGAGGGTATCCGCACGGATCCAGAGAAAATCGCCGCTGTCAAGGATTGGCCAGTTCCAAAAGACAAGACGCAGGTCAGAGCATTTTTGGGTTTGTGCTCCTATTATCGGCGATTTGTCAAGAACTTTGCAGACATAGCCAAACCCCTGCATAAGCTAACCGAGGAGAAGCGACATTTCTGCTGGGATGAAAGTTGCGACAACGCATTCCAGGAGCTGAAGGACCGTCTGTGCAAAACACCTATTTTGGGGTACCCTGATGCGGGCAAGGAATTTATAATTGACACAGACGCAAGTGACATAGGACTTGGCGGTGTGTTGTCTCAACGGAATGGTGATCAAGAGGTTGTGATAGCGTACTTCAGCAAGTCGCTGTCAAAGCCGGAAAAGAACTATTGTGTCACGAGACGGGAATTGCTTGCTGTGGTAAAGTCATTGCAGCATTTTAGCAAATATCTTCTGGGGCGGAAATTCCACGTACGAACTGACCATGCTGCACTGAAATGGCTATTGCAGTTTAAAAATCCAGAAGGACAAGTTGCGAGATGGATTGAGCTACTACAGGAATACGACTTTGAGGTCGAACATCGCAGTGGAAAATCTCATGGCAACGCAGATGCATTGTCAAGAAGACCTTGTCCTGAAGACTGCAAGCATTGTACTAGGCAGGAAAGTAAAGAAGTCGTACCTGTGAGGATGCTTAAGATAGACCTCAGCAACGAGTGGAAGGAAAGCCTACAACGTGCACAGCAGGAAGATTCGGACATCAAGCCGATTCTGGAGTGGATGAAGGCCAGAGCTCCTAAGCCCAGGTGGAGCGACGTCTCAGCGATGAGTTCGATCACAAAAAGCTATTGGGCCCAATGGGACAGCTTGGTGATTCAGGATGGAGTCCTGTGCCGTAAATGGGAAAATGCTCGGGGAGACAGCTGTCATTTGCAAATGGTTGTCCCTAAAGCTCAAGTACCGGATGTTCTACAGCTGTACCATAATGGTTGTTCAGGAGGTCATCTGGGAGTAAAACGGACTCTACTGAAGATACGAGAACGGTTTTACTGGGTCCACTGTCGGGACGATGTCGAGGACTGGTGTCGCAAATGTACAAGTTGTGCAGCTGTAAAGGGACCTCAGACTCGCAGTAGAGGTGCATTGAAATTGTACAATGTTGGTGCACCATGGGAGAGGATAGCCCTTGACGTTGCGGGGCCGTTTCCGGTAAGTGAAAGTGGCAACAAGTATTTCATGGTTGTGATGGATTACTTCACCAAGTGGCCGGAAGTCTTCGCCATTCCAAATCAAGAAGCTTCGACAGTTGCAGATAAATTAGTTCATGAAGTCTTCTGTCGTTTTGGAGTACCTTTAGAGATTCACAGTGATCAAGGAAGGAATTTTGAGTCACAAATATTCCAGGAAACTTGTCGAGTTATGGGTACTCATAAAACCAGAACAACTTCTTACCACCCACAGTCGGATGGAATGGTGGAACGATTTAATCAGACATTGGAGAGGTACCTAGCCAAAGTTGTGGAAAATCGGCAACGAGATTGGGACAAGCACATACAACCGTTTTTGTTGTCATATCGAAGCGCTGTTCACGAAAGTACATCGGTGACACCAGCTTTCGCAAACTTTGGAAGAGAATTACGGCTGCCTGCAGACCTGATCACCGGAATACCACCTGATGCCCCACACAGTATAACCGATTATGCGAATGACTTGCGGAACAAAATGAATGACATTTATGAGCACGTCAGACAATCGGGCCAGCAAATGTCTGAAAAGATGAAAACCCGTTATGACCGCAAAATGAACAATAAAGGGTTCGACGAAGGTTCACTAGTGTGGTTGCACAATCTAGTCCGCAGCAAAGGGAAATCTCCTAAGCTTCAAGCTAAATGGGACGGACCGTACCGGATTGTGACAAAGATCAATGACGTAACCTACCGGATACAGAAAGGTGCAAGAGGTACTCCTAAGATCGTCCATGTGGACCGACTGGCGCGTTATTATGGGGCCGATAATGCTCGGGACGAGCATGTCTTAGGAGGGGGCAGTGTTGCGCGCCACAATTAAAGCCTGGTACATGGTGACATTAGTTACCACTAGCGCCATCTAGTATCGAGTAGCAGAACTAGTCGAGTCACGATCGTTCTAGAAAATTCGATACTAGAACTTTGTAGAACTTTCTCGAACTATCGACACCTACCTACCTACCTACCTACCTAGTCGGTCGGGGCCGGTATGTACTCGAACATTCTAGATGTTTCTACAATGGAAGGTTCTAGAACTATCTGCGGCACTATATAAGGCCGGTGTGGGCCGCGTGCCGACACAGTTTGGATAAAGCGACAAGAGCGAAAACATCAAGCGATCTTCAAGTGCGAATTAAGAGTAATCAGTAGTGAAATTGTGTTCTTTTAATTAGTGTGTTTGAGCTGTAATTAGTGATTTTAATTAAAGAGTTGTTTTTGGTTATTAAATCGGCAGTTTTTATTGTCACGAACCCGAAGCTCGTAACAGTACGTAATCTGCTAAATTCATAATGGTCGGTCAATGGCACAGAATATAAACGATACTCGTAACGAATTAAAAGCAATGACTGCACAATGACGTTCTAAATCTAATGGTAGGTCACTGATCAAAGGAACTGTCAAAATTTTTGCAGATTACCGCCTAAGTCAGTCATTCATTTGTCATTATGTACGAGATTACCATTCTATGCCATTTCTTTCAATGAAGTGTCAGTGGTTGACCATTGGAAAGTCATTATGACGGCATTATATTAGTAGATTACCAAACTTGTCAAAATCAACAATTATGAAATCAATGGTAGACCATTCTAACTGACGGGGTCCGCTAACTGAGGGGGTCCGCTAGGGCCGATGCCCGCCGGGGTCGCGGGTTGTTCGAAAGAGATACCGTGGCCCCTGGCACAGGCAAGTGAAGGAACACGGGTGGGTTTTAGTCAGTAAGAGTCTGACACTCCCTTCCGCTCCGCCCAGAGCGGGAGGGGTCATTTGATGATTTCCCACCCAAAAAAAAAAAAAAAAAAATGGTAGACCATTCTGACACCATTGTAATAGCAGACTTTTTTTTAGGGTACTCTTCTCTACACTTAGTGGGGATGTTTTTTTTTCACGTCTACCCCATGATGTGGGATATCGTTGAATAGGTCTTTCAAAAATATTACGGGTTTGTGAAAACAGCTTTTTGATTCAGGGCTCCGTTGTGAAATATTAAGCTTTAAGGTCATAGCACAATATCAACTCGGAAAGGGATCGTCACCGTATCCTTTCGTAGCCTTTCCGTAGCCTTTCGCCTCGGCGCTTCGATCAATAATAGTACTAGATGAATGATTAGGAACAAAAATAAGTCGCTAAAGTGGCCACGTTTGCACACAGATAAACATTTATATTTCTTACTACGAACTATAGAAAAAAGTTTAATAATATTAACAACTTCAGATTATTATAAACCTTAACACTCTAACATAAAGTTTAATTACGATTGCAAATGATTAATATTTAAGTCCCTGTCATCGAAGCAATAAATTTAAAATGTCACTTGAAAATAAAAAGTCATTTTTATAATAAGTACAAAAATATTTATTCTAAAATGAAACTTAACGTCTAAGCAATAAGGTTAAAAACATTTTGTTGACAATTTCGTACTTACTCGAATTTGGAACTAGACGTAGTTCTTGGAATTACGTTTCAATGCTTCAATGTTTGTTAGAGAGGTTGGCGCGTTGTCGCAAACATTGGCCAAACAATCATAATATTTGCTAATTGATTTATATTTACTATTTAATTGTGTTACTATTTTATGAAAAACATTTAATGATAAAAACTTACCGAAAAAAAGATATTCCTTCCAAAATCTTGGTGTTACGGTGGTTATTTACACAACTTTTGAACGCGCACTGAGGCATTTTGACGTCTTAACATTGGCTATGATTGGACCATACTAATTTGAAATAAGAGCACAAAAGTATTCGTGCTCGTATTTTTCGGGTCGTTTTTGAAGCGCTTATCGGGCATCTAGTACTATTATTGATCGAAGCCTCGGCGTCAAACAGGCGTCAACCTACAACGTAACCAAAGCGGATCAGAAGCTCCGATACGTCGACTTGGCTACGGCTAGGCTACGCCGCGCTTATGGTTCGCCGACCGCTGCTTGATGGTGCAGCAGGCAGGCCGGAGGGAAGGGATGAGAGGGCCAAGGGTGGACGAAGAGACGTAAGCTCGGGTACGGAAAGATGTAAGCGCGGGGACAACGAACCACACCGCAGTTCGTGAGCTTGTCCCGAGGAGAGGCGATTACGTTACGATTCCGATTAGTGTGCGTTGCATTGCAGTAGGGAGTTTCATACAAAGAATACGGAACGACTCGAGTTGATACGGTAACGATCCCTTTCCGATTTGATACATGTGCTATGACTATGACCTTTAAAGTGCTAATTTTTGTTAGTCAAGTGTCCCCCCCTGCCAGCTAAATGGTTGCTTTTGGATATTATATGAAAAAATTCAGGGCAGTAGTATATCGCACACCTAGATCTAAAAAGAGCTAACTCTAAAATCTCAATTTTTGAGGTATGCATACCATCGAATGCCCTAACTCACTACCTAGCGACCAACAAAACAGATTTAAAAATAGTTCCATTACTCAACTTAAAAAGTATTGATCAATACAGCAAACTCCTGCAGTGCATATGGACATAGTAATCAGTTTTTCAACTTTCCTGAAAAAAGTGTTTTTTTTTAGTTAATCGCTGTTTAGATCTAGGTGTGCGATATAATAATACTAAAAGCACTTTGCGCGCGACTTCGTCCGCGTGGGTTTGGTACTTTCCTCAAAAAAAAATTAACACCCTCCACCTCCCCTTGAAAGGTAGTTTTCGAAAATTAATGTTTACGATCTTTATAATTTATAGTTTCTGCCCACAACTTCGTAAGCGTGAATTTTTTTAGTTTCCCGACTAACCCCGTCGCATCGCATCGCTTGCCTGCGCTATTTTTTTTCTTTTTGCTCAACTCGCTAAGGGTCCTAGCGTGATGTTTAAGAATTGGGCTATCAAATGCATAAAGATTTTTATAAATCCGACCGATACTTCGAGATTAGAGCTTTCAAACAAACAAAGTCTTCAGCTTTATTATTAGTATTATTTTAAAACTATGATATCTCCCAAGATATTCATTGAAATCAAATTATGTCAAGGGCAATTTTGTTCAAAATTAAATACTTGCGATGAATCATCATCATCTTCCTGCCCTTATCCCATGTTACTTGGGGTCGGCGCAACACGTTTTCTTCTTCCATTCTCCCCTGTCAACCGTCACGCTATCATTAACTCCCTTCTCTTTCATATCATTCCCCACACAATCCATCCATCTTTTCTTCGGCCTTCCTCTCCCTCTCCATCCATCAACATGTATATTCATCACTCTATTAGTCACATGCGTTTCATCCCTTGCGATGAATAATGTGTTTATTTGAAAAAGACACAGACTTATATTGGCAAAAGGACTAATATCATGTTTATAAAAACACCTTCGCAAATAATACATTATTGTAGAATTTGATTACCATAAAAAGGTTATAGTGAGTCAACCTTAAAATATAGACATATTATGCTGTCGTAGTTTTTTTTTTTTACTTTTTAACCGACTTCAAAAAGGAGGAGGTTCTCAATTCGTCGGAACCTTTTTTTTTTTTATTTTTTTTTTTTATTTTTTTTTTTATGTATGTTCCCCGATTACTCGGAGACGGCTAGACCGATTTCAAAAATTATTTTTTTGTTTGAAAGGGTATACTTTCCAGGTGGTCCCATTGTCATCAGGTCAGGATCTGATGATGGGATCTTGGAGAAATCGAAGGAACTCTTCAAGTATTATAGGCACACCTATAGCGATTTGGGTATTTTTTATAGTAACTCGTGCATTTGCTCTCGGAAAGCATCATTTGGTGAAGTGGAACCGATGATGAAGACCACAGATGGCCACCGGAACTACTCAATAATAAATATTTCCCGGTTTGCGATTCGATTACTTACTTTAATATGGTTGCTAAACAAGTTATGCTCGTCACAATGCGAATGGTGAAATGGATCTGATGGTGGAATACCAGGAGAACTCTTCAACAATTAACGTCCCTGCATCGGGAAAAGCAATATTTTGTAAAAGGCGATGAGCAAGTTGGCATTAGGCTATTGTAACTTAGATAAATTATAAACAGACACACTAAAAAGCGAGAAATAAAAACTTTTTAACAAAAAAAAAAAACCGACTTCCAAAAAAACACTACAAAGTGAAAAATAACTTTTATTTCGGAAGTCGGTGGCAAAAAACTAAAATACAGATCCAAAGACACCGACTTCCGAAATAAAAGTTATTTTTCACTTTGTAGTGTTTTTTTGGAAGTCGGTTTTTTTTTAAAGGGGGAACAATTCTGTCATGCATGATTTTTCCGTAACTTTAACCGTTTACGCAGGGTACGCAACGGAAGCTCGCAAAAGGAATCATTTTTCCCGTTTTTGCAACATTTTTCATTGATGCTCCGCCAAGTATCGAAATCCGTTCAGTGGTTTAAGCGTGAAAAGGTAACATACAGACAGACAGACAGAGTTTTACTTTCGAATTTATAATATTAGTATGGATAGCCTTTCTCGATAAATGGACTATCCAACACAAAACGAATTTTTCAAATCGGTCCAGTAGTTTCGGAGCCTATTCAATTCAAATAAAAAAATCTTTCCTCTTTATAATATTACTGTAGCTAACGAAATTAAAAGGAAAACTATCACAGCTAAGTAGGCTTTACAAGTTTACGAGTAATAGTCCATTAGTTTCGGAGCTTATTCAATTCAAATAAAAAAATCTTTCCTCTTTATAATATTACTGTAGCTAACGAAATTAAAAGGAAAACTATCACAGCTAAGTAGGCTTTACAAGTTTACGAGTAATAGTCCAGTAGTTTCGGAGCCTATTCAAATCAAATAAAAAAATCTTTCCTCTTTATAATATTACTGTAGCTAACGAAATTAAAAGGAAAACTATCACAGCTAAGTAGGCTTTACAAGTTTACGAGTAATAGTCGACCAACTTAAATTTGCAGTTGAAATGTATGGGAGAACATGATTTTCAACTACAATGTTAAGTTTGTTCTTGGGATAAATTCATTCCAACTACGGAACCCTTCATTGTGCAATTGTCCGACACTCACTCGGCCGGTTTTTGATAATGTGTACGGTTTCTATTTCGATCAGTCGAAACGCTTTGTAAAAATGAAATCATACAGTGCTCCTTCAACTTTGGTATCGCAACGTTTTGCTTGTCGTGAAAATACTATTAAGTTTTCTAAAAACTGCGTGTTTCGTAGGTGTTCATCGGAAGAATCCCTCATGACTGCTTCGAAGATACTCTGGTGCCGCTGTTCCGCCAAGCTGGCGAACTGTTTGAGTTCAGACTCATGATCAATTTCTCTGGCTGGAATAGAGGGTAAGGGGTTTTTTTTCTATCTTTAATTGATATTATTGTATTGTTAAATTATAATGTAAACTACATTGTATAGATATGCCTTCGCGATGTATACGACTGATGCGGAAGCGAGCAATGCTATTCGGATGTTTAACAACTACATGATAAGACCTTCTTGGCAGCTAGGTGAGTGTCAAACCAAAGCAAATAAATATCCCTTAATTATTTCAACTAATGTTAAAACTTGTGACAGTGCGGTTTGCGTTGCTGAATTTTGGCCCAAACATTATACATGTAGTTTAGCCACCGATACGCTAAGAAGGCTGCTAACAAAAATGATAAAAATATTGTGTTTTAGGCGTATGTCCTTCCATCAACAATTGCCGCATTTTCATATCGCGTATACCGCCGACGACCCCGTCTGCGGAGATCGTACGCCTGTTGTATGCGCTGACCGACGAGGTGCAAGAGGTTCGCATCCGTCGTTCGATTGCTTCGTGCGCGGCTATCGTGGAGTACAAGTCACACCGTGGTGCTGCGATGGCAAGGAAGGCTCTCGTAGCGGCCGCTGCCGCTGCTTGGGGCTGCGGCGCGAGACCTGCTGTGGACTGGTCGCTGCCGCAATCGCCTCAACTGCTCAAGCAATATCGTGAGGTATGTCTATGTGACACTTTTACAAACTGTGCCATTGGTGTATATTTTCCATCACATTCCAAAACAATGCAGCAGACGGCTAACGGGGTATAATAATTTCTCTAGGTCGGACGCTGGACCCCAGAACGTGGCGTGGAGCTAACTCGCGCGCCTGAAGAGCCTGCGACAACTTCGCCGCCGCCCGCTGCGCCTTCCTACACTCTGGAACCTTGGTCGCAAGCTCGCCGTCTGCGCATGATCCACGAGGCTCAGCGTAGTGCCGCTGCTGCCGCTGAGTAAGTTACATAAGATCAACTTCGAAATAGTATCATTTACATCCGTGAGAAATCCCAGAACTGACAGCAGCTGTGTCCCACTAGGTGGTCAAACCGCATTAACAATGGCATGGAATCGCTGGTGTCGTCGATGACGTCGCTGGGGTTCGGTGGCGGGCTGGGGCTGGCGGGGCGCGAGGCGGGCGTGTGGGCGCCAGTGGCGCCGGGCGCGGTCCCGGGCGCGCCGCGCATGCCGGCGCCGCCGCAGCCGCGCGACTTCAACCCCTGGACTGCGCGCCACCCGCTGCAGGAGTTCATCACTCCCGGCAAGGACAGCCAGTGAGTGCACACGCTGTATGCACGCCACCGGGACAGTTCTACTCCAGCATTGATTAAAAAATTATGAGAAATGCTATTGGCATCTATTGGTTTGCCCGACTCAATTTTATGCTCGTTCTGCGCGAATTTACTAATTATGCATGACGTATATAATTGTTACACCTTTTACGAAACTTACTTCATTATTAGAAACAAATATTCGCTACAATTATCTTAATGACGAGCTCCTTGATTGGCGTGTTAAATCTAATCATCTTATGAAAATATCAATGCGTTTGCTGTATAACTGTCCCGTCTTCCCGTTTTCGTTTAATTTTTGTTGATGTTGATTAATTTATTGCATGATTAAGTTAGAGTGCGCAATGTTTGTCTCGTTAGCATCGCGCGGTCTTTATTGGGTGTGTGTGGTGGAGTGTGGGAGATAACTCACTCACTGCTTGTGTGAATGCTTCCTGAGCTTGATAAAGTGCGCTTTCGAAAGTTCCATACCATTAAAATCTTCACATCATGGTCTGAAGAACCATGGAAATCTGTGACTCAAATTAATTAATAATTTTATCTATCGACATTTTATTTCCAATTGGTTATTATGCGAAAACATCTTGTGTAATGGAATTACGTCTCTGCTTTTGAAAATGCACTTATATCTCGCGTTTTGGGTTAGTTTTCTTTATGAAACAAATTCCGATTTTCACTGGTAAAATGTTTTGAAATGCATACTGATTCCTGAACATGAACAGTTACCATTCAGGCATCACCAAATTACAAAAATCGATGAGCTCGATATGTTTAATCGTTTTTACAATTAATTACGTTTCATTTACAATGTTACATAATGCTTGAAAAACCAGTTGAGCACAGGACATGTCCTTTTTACAATGTTTTTATAAAGCCTGATCAAATAAAATAGCCATTATATTTTAATACCATTATGCTGGGTTCTGAATGGTGTTTGTGTAGTCAGCGTCCATTTCGGCTGCAGCATTCAGCACGGGTGTTTCCCCATTTATATACTGGAATTATCTTTTAAAATATCTGAATCAATTATGATCAAATTTTAATAGATATCCGAACGATTATGAATGTGTTCTATTCTATTGCCCTTTTAGTTGCATTAGTATTTTTTTCTTTAATATATTTCCAGTTTTATTCTGCACTATGCAGTACTCTTTTATCTCTTGCACTCCTGGTAAAGGCATAAGAGAGGTAAATTTAGAATTTTAATTTTAGACATTATTTTAATTTAATCCTAAATGTATTTTAATTAAGAATCCAATTGAATGGCATAATTATTTATGTATTAAAATTTGAAGCTTTTTATAAGGCAGCATCGATATATTTTAAGCATGAGTCTACAATATTGTTTTAATGTTATAGATAATATGAATTAAGGGCAACTGCGGGCCGCCCGCGTCGGCGGCGGCGGCCGCGTTAGGATTATTGCACTACTGGCAATCCGCATTTTTTGATGTTTTTTCAACGAAATAAATATTCATGTTATTGTACTATTTCTGTGTATGAATAAGTCTTATTTAAAATCAGGTTTTAAGTAAATCAATTTGGAACTGTTTTCTCAGCAATGAATAAACTCAGCATTATGAAATTATCTACATGCGATTAACAAAATCTGAACATTTTGTAACGAGACCATAATATATAATATGAATTTATCTCTCGATGTTTTATGAGATTTTTAAATAATATTGCATGCCAGTAATTGATTAATAAATTTAAGTATAATGGTTTAATGTCCTTGCTGTTTTATTTCGTTGCTTGCTTTACCTTCTCACTTATTTATGGTTTTTGGCAGCTCTTTGCTTTTTCTGCACTAATTTAAGTTTATCATAATATTACATCTCGAGCGATCCGTTCGCGTTGAAATTGTATCGCCAACTCTCCAACGCTACTGAGATAAGCAGCAGGCGCGCAGTCGAGCCTTGCATGACACGACCGCTGCGCGCCCACACCGAGGCGCTTCAAGTTTTCCTTCAATGTCACTCGAATCAAACTCACCGTGAAAATGGTCGCTAGCCTCAAACAAAACACAGCGGTCGTGTCGCGCGGATGTCTGCTTGTAAACTATGCGTGTGTGATGTCACTCGCGTAACTCTCGAGAGTAGTGAGCTCGTGTGTGTTTAGTGCAAGGGACTGCTCACAGCAGCGGGCCAGAGCATGGCGGTGTGTGACAAGTGGGTCTCGCTGAAGATAGTCGAGTTCGTAAGTAACTTAACATATTGCAACACCATCGGTGATGCAAGCTGCTTTGATTTGGTAACTTGGTATTTATTGGACGCTTATTATTTATGGATAGTAAGCGGTTGTAGAATTAAGTTTGTAGTGAAAGTTAGTTTATTTATTTTTATCATTATTGTGTATCGTTATTAATAGTCATTGTTGATGTATTACGTAGTGTAGAGATAAAACCTATTAATTTTGAGATGTACCTACTTGTATCATAGCCTCGTACCTAGATTATTTTTGAAATATTGGGACGAAATATCTACGTATTCTCAATTGAATATCATATTTTTCCACTCAAGTCCTGTTATTAAAAACTAAAACACCATACAAAATGATTATCTTCTTTTTTTCCGACTTGGGAAGTACCTATTTTCCGAAATAGTTTTAAAAGTAGAAAATATAAACGTACTTACCGAGTTGAACCTGTTACCTTTTAGTCAATCTGCAGGTCCTTAGTTATTTCATATACATGTTGAGAAACAAATAGGCCTATCTATACTAATATTGTAAAGCTGAAGAGTTTGTTTGTTTGAACGCGCTAATCTCAGGAACTGCTGGTTCGAATTGAAAAAATATTTTTGTGTTGGATAGTCCACTTTATTGAGGAAGGCTATAGGCTATATAACATCACGCTACGACCCTTAGGAGCCGCGCAGCGTGTGACACCGCGGGGAACAGCCAGTATAGTCATAAAGTTACACGGCGATAAAGCTCGCGCTGATAACAAAATAATTTTATTTTCAACTTCGCGCTGCCCTGCCTTATCATAGTGACAACTGTATAACAACACAGGTGGATAGACAAACAAGCTATGTCGGTCAGAGAAAATTCTAGGAAGGTAGTTGCATAACGATGCTGCATTTGCTAACGATAAGGTGTTTAATACATCACATAATCGGTACCTAATCACGTAATCACTTGATAATATTTCGGTATTAACAGAATTACAAATTGCATGTATTTAATGAAGACCAGTTCTCGTAATTTAAAACGTTTTAATAATCTAGTCTCAGTCTCATCTCGGCAACAAACATGTCAAAAACTTGACACAAATGTAGGGACAGACAGAGGTATTTTTGACAGATCACAGACTGAGATCAGACTGAACGTTCTTAAAATTGCGAGAATTACCCCTATCATTGTCATTTCTATTTCCTAAAATACACACACACACCCCCCCAAAAACTTTCGCCTTTATAATATTAGTGTGTAGTGTGTGTATAATACTAGCGACCCATCATTGCTTCGCATGCTAACCATAAACGTTGTAATAATACTCGATCGTCTTTTTGTGATGTACCCTAGTCTAGTCCAACCTAACTCCTTGGGTTGCGGTGCCCTGACTTAGTTACTGCGACCAACTATAAAAAATGCAAGAAAGTTACAAAGGGGCTCATTTATTTAAAAAGGCGACCATCATTAGACGCCCAAAAAGTTAAAGGATCAATTACATATTTCCCATGACCCAAGAAACTAAAGTTACTCGTATTTATCAGCTACTAGTAACGTGTTTGGACGACAATGAAAAGGTTGAATATCTTTCAATGTTAATGAAGCAATACCATAAAGCTGTTACAAATATTTAGGGTAGGTACAGTCATATTCTGACCTTTCTCAAGCTTTTGTCAAGTGCTAATTGGACCCCCATTTTGGGATGTTCATTTGTCATCAATGAGATTTTATTTGGTAAGATGATAAATGCTTAATTTAGCTTTGAATCGGTTTGAAGCCTTTTTGAAGCACTATCCTCAAACAGAACTAAGAATTGGCAGCCCGTTTCATTATTACAACTTGTTTTTCTCAAAATTCTCGCAGTAAATCTAATAAAGATTTTCCTGTTATTCAAAGTTCCCAGATTTAAGTTTTTACAAAGAAACTCTTTAGGCAGCAAGTTTTTAACTGCGGGAAAAAGATAAATGGTTGACGCTACTATTAAACAATAGACAATAGGTAGCCTTTACTAGTGTCAACTTGTAGGTAATTCATTTAGCTACGAGTACTCGCTTCCAAACGTTGATAACTACCCTATTGAAAGAAATACTTAAAATTCTCCTGAAGTTATTTAATAGTCCTGGAAGAAACCTTCGGATTTCTACGTCAATATGAATTATATCTTTACCTATCGTTCCTACTTATAATTCAGATTTATATTTGTTTTTCACAAAAAACAGGTGTCTCAGCTGTGAATCAGCCATCATAGCAATCAATTCTGTATGTTTCATGTAATTACGTAGTAATTACCGTCTTGAGCACCGTCCCAGGTTCAATGTCTATTATTATAATAAACAACCTGATACATTACTTGCTTTGTTTAATTAAGTACCTACTTCAATACCTACAGGCGTAGTGTCGCTAACGTCTAATTGTTACATAGGAATGGTGATTGAATTGCAAATCTGTAGGTAAGATGCAGAAAAATAACGGAGCGAGCTTGGTCACTAGCCTGTCTTAGTAGTTTGAAAAGAAGGACGATGTTGAGGAAGATAATCATGTACTTCCCCATCTTCCCGAGACACAAAAGGCGGTAAGCCATCGTAGCTCATTCAAAGCGTGAATGCCCTGTTACTGGCTAAAGCTAACACGTGTGATGACTGGCAAATACTGGTGCGAGACCTTCCCGAGTTCCACTGATGGATGAATTCAGATTTCTCCTAGATTTTTTCTTGTTTCGTTGTAAAATTTATAATAAAATTAGCCTGGTCGAAAAGTTAGGCAGGAGATAATCCTAGCGTCAGCTTTCGGGGCATACATTATTCCTACGCTTTTCTACATAATTTAATATGTCGCCACTGTAGCCAGCACTCCACGGTAACAAAGTTTCAGTGTAGTAGACAATTATGATTATAATTACCTAGTACACTGCGATTCTCCGTACGCATGTACCCAAATGCAAAATCATATTTTGATTTTAGCGGCGTTTAACTAAATTCGCGGAGTTAGTGACCTGCACCCTAATTGCGTAGGTAACACACTACCTAATACTCTCAATTTGAATCATTTTGAAGCATATTGCTAATCCATTGCTCCATATGTTCGAAAAATGTGTCTGCTCAACAACGTAAATCACGCAATGAATGTTGTTGAACTGTCAAAATGAAACCCATTGCTACTGATAGTGTGTTACGCAATTACCCTGCAATAATTAAACCTGTTTTAGTTTTAACGATAACATAGGTAGGTCCTTATTATGTACAGTCAACAAAGGAGTTAAGTATACAGGAGCGTCGGATATAGTTGAAGTTTACTGAGAAACCGATGGATATTCTCGAATAAAATTTTAGTTTATTAATAGAAAACAAACAGCTCATTTATTAAATTAAATTTCAGTCCAGAACATCCATCGGTTTCTTAGTAAAATTCAATTATATCCGACGCTCCTGTATACTTAACTCCTTTGTTGACTGTACCTACTAAAAACAGCCTTAACCACACCCGTTCCTTTCATAATGACTAAATCGATTTTGTTATCAGTGTTAAAATGTGTGCCATTGCCCAGTTAAGTATTATTTTAATTTGTGAGGGTAAACGTTCATTTAAATGTTAATTATTAAAAGGGTTCAATTTAATAAACTTTATTTTTGTAGTAACTTTCATAGCATCAGTGGTTTGCCGCTAGAGGCAGCAGCTTATCACAGTCTGGGTGTGATAAGCTGGCAGATCATGCCGATCTTACTATCTATGTGACATTGGCGCCGATTCCCTTGTTCACAAATTAAACTGAATTTAAGCACCTTAAATTAGCACTTAAATTTACAACAACAAAATATACTCTTGTATTTGTTGTTGTTTATTTACTCCAAACAAGCCAACATGCATTTACAGCACCATTAAAAAAAATATTACAGTCATTCAGTTTCCGTATTCATCACACACGTTATTTACGTGTAGTTACAATAATTAAGTGCTGCTGCGCACGCGCGTCTTCAATGTCGGTCCCACGGTGGACAGTGACGTCACACGCGACAATCGCCGAAGGACTGACGGCGCTGCCTCCCCGCATATTGTTGTTGGGACAATAGTGATATTTCCTTTTGGGATGTCCTATACGTGTGTCGCCTGCAAGGTCTGAGTTTTTAGTCATCGACGTAGTCATTGTATTTTTATGCTTGTGTTTTTTGAAAACTGATAAAAAGTAGCAGAACAAGTTATCTTTACCCGACTGCGTTGAAACCCAAAAGGATGGTTATGTTTTGTAGTTACTAAGGTACAGGGGTGACGAAAGTGATCTCTCGATTTGCTTAGTTAAGCGTGGTTTCTTCGGTCATGCTATGAGGTTAAGTAGGGCAAAGGGTACTTTGGTATGTTGGTAGGTATTAATAATTATATTAAGCTAATATAATATTTGTGTATTATTCAGTAGACCTATATGCATGAATGTAGAGTATTGTAGTACTAGATATTGCAGATCGATCTCAGAATGCTTGCGATTTAGGTGATAAATTGCAGATATTCCTATGCTAGACCTTTGTTTAAAAACTTACTTGAAATATGCAGCGATGCAGCCGCTGAATAGCTGCGCTGCAAGCGCACCGTAAAAGTTCTATAAAACGATTAATTTTATGCACCTGTCGCATTTCTGCGGGCGATCTGCAACTTGTTACATCAGCTGAAAGCACCTGTGGGTTATTTTTACCCTTTCGTTTGTTGACCTCCTTTATTCATAACTTGATAGTAAAACCTTGCAAATTCTTTCTGACCTTGTCTTTTTCATGTCAATGCAGTGAAGCACAGCTATAGGTACAGTAGGCCGCATCAGTGGTAACATAGCCAGTATAACCTAACCTCGCATTGAAACTCCGTACTACGCTTGGCTATCTCAAAGTCGAAAGTGTTACCGTTACCACTGACGTGCTGTCTACTGTACCCACTTCCTTTTAATTAGTAACTAATTAAATCTAAACCGTTTATGAATTTGGGGGTTTAGACAAAACAACTAATACCTAAGCATAAAATCCTTATACTTACCTACTATAACTCACCACTCTAATACGATTCCTGATTACAAACAGTTGATGTGCGTCGCCTGCCTGGTCACTAAGCGCATATCTCAAGACGACGAGGTTCGCTTGTCGCTGCTGCTGCAGAAGCTGTCGCGAGAGTGGTCACTGCTCACCTCCGTGACTTGGGACTCCGTGGGAGGAGCCTTCGCAGACGCCATATATGGAGGTACGTGACAGTTATGTGTAGGACATGTCATAATTATGTTTAAGGAGGTACAGTCAACAAAAGAGATAGCATGCAGGATCGTCGGATATAGTTGAAGTTTAGTAAGAAACCGATGGATGTTGTCGACTGAAATTGAATTTGATAAATGAGCTGTTTGTTTTCTATTAATTAAATTAAATTTTATTCGATCCATCGGTTTCTTACTAAACTTCAACTATGTATATCCGACGATCCTGCATACTTATCTCTTTTGTTGACTCTACATCTCATGTGATAAGGTCAGAACAGACTCTGAATGTTTCTGCAATGAAATGAGTAGCTAAGTTCGTTGGTGTGTGTTTTAACTGGTTAGTGAACATTGATCCCTGGACCCTGACACTTAACAAAAGTCGACGGTGACGGTATACTTAGCGGCTGAATTTTGCACATCATTTTCAGACAAAATACTAAGTAAAGCAGACTTGTTGACTTTGTTTCCTTGACTTTATTTTCATAGTAAATTATACTACGACATATTCAGTGTTAGACATGCGATCACTATGGTTGGCTACGTGTACCTACTATAGCAGGGGTGGCCAGCTTGGGCAGACCCAAGATCTACTGTTCACTGACGACACCCTGTGCGATCTACCAATCATACTTCTTGAAATTTTAAATGAAACAGCATAGCTCAGTTTACAATTATGTAGTATTTTTTATTTTATTAAGAGTGAAAATATAAAACTGAAAATTATTCTTAGTAACCTACTTATTTATATTAACGTGAGCATTGCGTTTGAGCATCTTTCGCTAGATTAGCAAAATCAGGTTTGTAGTTGTTTTTTTTTTTTTTATGATCGTCCAGTCGATCGCTATCGACCGGTTGGCCACCCCTGTACTATAGGCTATAGGGATGATTTTTGCACTTCCTGCCCATGCCCAAGTCACCCGGACCAAACCCCTGTGTCCAATATACCGGTGATTTACTATCCGTGAATGTGTTTAAACAACAAGACACATGTCAACATCATTGACCTAAAAGTAATTACCTCATACAAGAACAGGGTTATTAAGTACTTGTGATTAACAGGTACATAGCTATACTACCTTTGGATTACTTCGTAGCTTTCCTGACAATCTTCTCAGGTTGTAACAGTCCACTGCTGGACATAGGCCTGTCCGATTGCATCATCATCACCATCAACATTTCAGCCGAAAGATATCCACTGCTGCACATAGCGCTGCTACTTCGACCGGTTCTGTGCTTCTCCCATCCAGCGGATTCTTGCGGCCTTCACCAGGTCATCGGTCCACCTTGTGGGAGTGCATGGCATTACCTAATAAACAAATTTCCTTACTTAGCACGTTGGCGTTCTGTAGTTTCTGACTACCCTCATTTGAAAATCCATCAGCTTATGTATGCGCCATATCGTATTATTGTTTACTCTCAGTAGAGTTAAAATTCCTACCTAGGTAAATGCAAGAAATGCTACTTTCCGCAAGAAAAACTAATACAATTTTTAATTTTCTAGTAGTTGTAATGTTATCTGACAAAGGTTTCTCTCCTTACTACAAATCGTGACAATAGCTACTATATTAGTATGTGAGCAAAGCCAAGGGGGGAAACAACTTTAATAAATACAAGTTATGTTATCAATTACGTAATATCTATTAATGAACTAGTATAGCAGGTACACAGTTATTATAATTAGGTATCTATAGTCATTCTTGATACATGATTGTTGGTGTTCATGTTTAATGAATTTTCCACTGATATTTAAATAAATTAATATTGCATTTGTACATCATTCGCTTATTTATCGTAGGTAGCTGTTACAAGAATGTCAAGTGTCTGGTTTAGTAGGTACAGACGGCAGCACATCAAGCTACGACAATCTGTCTTTCTTTAACAAATTTTCAACTTTATCGCTAAATCATAAGGTTCAAAGTTGATTGGGATAATTTGACAGTTTCGGGTAGCTTGATGTGCGGGCGTCTGTACAACTACAAATCTAGTCTTGCATTGAACTCCCAGATTGAGCAGGTCTTTTATTTTAGACCAAAACTTTGCTAATGTGAATAATTCACGACCAAACATGTGTGTTTGAATCAACTACTGGCGTTCATAATATCGCGAAAATATTAAGAATGACAGTAGGTCATTTTTTTGAATTACTGTTTACATTACCTACCTGCATGGTGAATATTAAGTTATAACGAGACAATTTCATAACATCTTTGTTGACATTGTTAGGTAATTCAATAAAATTCAAGTATAAAAGTCAAGTATAAAGTTAAGTCCGCAGTAAAGTTTACACCTTATGGGCTCGGCTATTGCGCAAGCGTGCATGTGTGTTATGTGTTCGCGTTCCGGCGAGGTCGCGGGTTTATAGTGGGTAATCTGGAAGATAACTCGTGTCCATTAGGTATACAGTTCATTGTACGAGGTTATAGCTAATATTATATTTAAATAATACCCGCCTATAATTGTAAGTATTAAAAACACCCAAAATTTTGTACCACTCAAGCTTTTAGTAAATAATAAGTAAACAGTGACAATAAAACGATTTTGGTAAAAAAAATATTGCATTAAGTACTACCTAACCAACAACGAACAATTTTATGTTGGAGAGCTACGCCGAAAAAACAAAGAAATATAAAATAATCACGCTAAAGGCACCTGTGACATACTGACATACAGATGGGCATGGCGAATATGGCGACATGCTGATATCGCAGAGATATCAATAGAGAAATTCAAGATATCATATCTGTTATAATTAAGTAGAACTACGTTTTGGTAATCAATCACCTACTTCCCATAACAATATAATTAGCTTACATAAATAACATTATAAGTTAACTTCGGTAAGTATAATACTCTTAAAACTATGACTGTTTCGACACCTCCTTTCTAATTTGATGATATTTATGCTTGAATGAGCTATTCTTTCTTTAATTTGATGGGAAAATGTTATATCTACCTACCTCTTCATCAAATACAATTTGTTAAAGACGGTAACTGGTGACTAATGACAAGACAATGAAGGAAAACTGCTTGACTAATTGCTTATAATAATTAGGTAGGTAAATGAGGGTAGGTACTTCTTGTCACGTGTATTTATGTCTTATTCACGCGACGAATCATCAAATTGTATATCAGCGCAATTTTCCTTAATACCACGAGAAGGGAAGTATACAAAAATACCAACTACTTTTATTAACTCATTCAACACAGGTGGATTCATTTTGTGAGAGAATGATGATGCACTTATGTTTTATCTGGCTTATTTGTCGAATAATGTGAAGTTCTGATTAATCGTTTACGGAATCGGTGTCCACTGTGTACAGTCGGGTTATCTTTTCCGTTCCAGCATGCTTTTTAACAACTGGGGTGAAGTTATTCAAGTAATATTCCATCCCATACTGGACAACAACGGTCAGTCTTGGAAAACTCACTATTTTCATGACTTGTAGGGGGTGCAATAGTAGTCTTATTATCCGATATTTAGGGACAGAAAAGTTCAATGGGCGCCGGCAAGTTTATTTTCAGGGGGGTGCATCTTCAGAGCTCAACGAAGCAGGCTTAATCGTTTTTGCACTTCACCAATGATGTAGTGGACTGGGTATGTTAGTTAGATAATTATCGTTTGCCCATACATACAAAGAGTCACTTTGTCGACTTAAGTCGATTAGGTTTTTGGGAAATAGGAGTTTTGTACTTTGTTGACTAATGCATTTTAGGATCTCGCCTCAAATGGGTTGAGTTCTCTATTATTCTATTAGGCGTATTCGGATATTTTTATTTTTGAATGTTTTTACACCTACATTTTATTTTGAAGCCAGGGAAATGCAAGTGCACCCTCTTCCACCCCGCTCCCGGCGCCCATGCACCTACCACTGAAGAGAGAAACAAGATTTTCTATGTCATCTAAAAGAGTCTCTCATCTAATACTTATTATGAAGACAAAATATTTGATTTAGTGTATGTTTTTTTGTTACGCTTTGACGCTAAAACAGCTGAACGGATTTGGATGAAATTTCGCTGACTTTTTATCCTGATATTCCCACGGGATCGAGACTTGTGCTGGTGAAACCGCGGGGCGCAGCTAGTCAGAGTTATATCATGGAGACATCATTTGTTTTAAGGTTTTCTTTATGTTTGTTAACAGGCTACGTGATCATAACCTTCGGCCTGATAGTGGCACGTGTCTTCCAAGAGATACCGAAGGGCAGACGGATACTTGAGGGATACTTCCTCGGATTCGGCATGCTGTTCTTTTTAATCCTGGGTAAGATTACTAAAAAAAGAAAAAAAAATAGAAATTGTATAAATTGTTCGAAAGTAGAAATTGTAGAATAAATATTTTTTAAGTTAACATTTTGTTGTTAAAAGTATATTAACTAACGATACAATTTATATTTAAACCCAACTAAAGTTAAAATTCAATCATCTTTTGGCATGCAAACTCGAGTTAATGATTACAAAATCGGCAATTAAAGCCAATTTGTTTGAAGCTTTCGTTTAGAATCGATTTATCAAACGAATGCTACAAAAATTGCATCATAACAGAATTATTACGTCTACGATCACATCACATAAGATGCTTGTGCTCATTATACGATCTGTTCTAGCAAAATTTCAGAGGTACACTTTGAAATATACTCCAAAATACCAACAATTTAAGATACTCTGTTGTTTTCCTCAGGTGGACTAGAGCTAGCATCCCTGGACTCCGTGCCCCGGTCCTTAGTAGTCAACGCGTCAGTTCTCGGCAGTTTCTCGCTGTTTGTCGCCGCCCTGTTCCTCATAGACCTCATGGGTCCCCGGATATACACGACCACACAGAATTCACAGACAGATACCACAGTCGTATCATCACCCAAAAGTGAGAAGAAAGTGTCCATAATCGCCTCACCCAAACTGAACGGAAACATGCCCAAACCCACTACAGCCAACGAAAAAGCTAACGGACATGCCAATGGCCATGTCCCCCCCGAAAGACCAAAAGACTTAGACTTAGAGAAGAATTTACCAGATCGGGACACAAAAAAAGAAGAAATGACGTTCTTGGAACAGTCCAAAACCGGTTACCCGCATTTCGACGACACACTAGAAAGAGATGAACTTCAAAAATCTAAATTTGGTTCGATACGAAATGGGATAGAGTCTGGCAACTACGTTAGGCTATCGGATCCTTTGTCCATACCTGATAGATTTCACTACGAGCAAGAACTGGCAAGATTCAATGAGAAATATCTCAGGGACTACCTAGATAACTTCGCCGGAAAATTATCGGTAAAAGAGGACTATCTCCCTGAACCACAAACGCCTGTGTTCGCGAAAGTGAAGACGGGCCGATTAAAAGGTTTGTACGACGAAATGTCACCGAGCTACGAACAAAAGCGGTCGAGATCACCGACTAAGGCCAAGACAGTACCGTCGCCGACTTTGCAACAACTCGAGGATTACTTGCGAGCGTCGACAAGGTCGAAGCGGGCCGATACGCCGGCTATGTTCCCTATGGAGCCCATTGAAGAGAAAGAGACCACGGATACGGATGGGAGAGCGTCCGGCACGCCCACAGATCCCGGATACGTGCAATACACGGCGGGGAGGTGGCCGGACAAGAGAGACTTACGGACACCACGACACAGTCCCACAAAGTAGTGAATAAGTTATAAATATAACAATGCGTGATAATCTTGAATGCCGCAGGATGGCAGAACAAATTCATCGTCATGTCTTGTATATAATGCCACGATGACGACTGATGAACTCAAAATCCACCTCTAGTGCAGGTGTATTTAAGACATTTATTATAACAATTAAGTTGGTTAGAATACTAATAATTTTTTTGCATAAATTTCGTCATTATAACGAATAACTCTCATGTATTTTAGTTACTCGCCCCTAATTCAATTACATTACATTTTCTCACATCAAAATTGTTAAGTTGTTTGAAAACAAAAGAATTAATGACATACCAAGGTAAAGTCGTAATTTCATGGCACCTATTGACTTGTAGGAAGTTCGTTGCTCCAACAACTTTAAGTGGGAGATTAGTTAATTTTAAAATAATGATCTTGTGACACATACATAATATAACATATAGTTTTACTACACATACATACATAAGTACGATACGCATTCATATCCGGAGACTAATAACAATAATTCAGACGTGTTTCTGAAAAAAAAAATCTTATTCTTATCTGTCATCTACTACGAAATATAATATCACATAGGTACATTCATAGTTATGATGTTAATAGCCAAAAACACCGATCTATCTAAGAGACTGCTTCAGCAAAAAACCGTCGCTTTTAATTTAAAGGTTGTTAATGACTTGAGGCTTCCAAGAATCTTAATTTTAGTGAGGTTAGTAATTACATCGATCATACATATAAACTTGGCAATATTTCCGTTCTTTTTGCCATGTAAACCTCTGTAAATTACTCAGAATGTTGTTTTTAATTAACTGCTTTAATGGGAATGAGTACCTCCTGCCTGCCTCGACTTTATCAAACTACATTTAGGTCGAGATATAGAGGTACCTTAGTTAACCATTGGCGATTGTACACTATTTAGTAAACATGCATACTACAGCACGGACATTACTGTTGATGCACCTGTTTGCATACAGCATATAACATAGGTTACTAGGTACGGAACATAATAGGTAGGTATTTCAATGCCATGCTACATACATTTTCATGTAGAATTATAAAATTGCACTTAGTAACACGACAAAGATATCATAGAACGGAACGGTTTCTAGGATTCTAGATTGAGGATTTTAGTTATAAGATTAAGATTAGATTTACCGTATAATAAATCTGAAATCGCTAACCCGTATTAAAGAAGCGTGGTGATCAATGCTCCTGCCGTTTCTGTATGAGAAGAGGGTTTTGCCCTGAAGTGGTACAGTAATAGGCTGGAATTGTTATAATAACTAATTACCATGACAAACTGCAAGTAGGATAGGAATGGTAAACTGAAGAAGTAATTTCTTCCATTACACTCAAGTTATTTTGCCATGATACCTTCATCATATTCTCAATATCTGGGATGTGGTCAGATAGTTGACTCCAACATAGCTGGGAAAAGGCTAAGCAGATGATGATAATGACCTTCATCATATTCTAATACCCCATTTTTTGTTGAAGTTGAAACCTTGTGATTAAAATATTGAATGCTGTTTCGACGCCTTCATTCACCGAACTCATTTCGCAACGCATCACTAGCGTTAAATGAATGCTTGTCTTTCAAACTCCGTGTTAATAACAGGGACCTTTACACGCCGAATGCATGGTTCATTGAGCGTAGGTACCTACTGCTGGTAGTCGGCCATGTTGCAATGAATTAGTTCGAGTTAGCGAATGTCAAGATCAGCTGACTGCGAGTGCGACATACTGCGGGGCTGTGTGAGAGAATCGGAAGTACGGCTTTTCGCTGGATCTAATTGTTTAGCAAGGTTTGTATTGTTGTTTATCTAGCTTTGTGGAGATTTTTGATTCATCACTGCAGCTGATGCTTTGTCGAAACGTAGGGGTCGAACACACATACTGCTCTGCTTAACCCTTCGAGAAATACAGGCGTGATGTTGAGTCATCTCTTTCATTTCATGACATCGACAAGCGGCTACTATGGTATGTAGTCCCTGAGTGAATCTTTACGGTCCATACTAAACTAAAGATTTTATATTGATTGTCGATTGATAACAAGTCAACTTGGCCTGTAATCTAAAGGTCGATAGCCTATTGTGTATGTGTACTGAAATGACCCATATTCGGTAATGGCTTTTGCAACGGACGAACGGATGTGTGTATTGATAAGTTATAGTCAAACAGGGAAGTGTTATGCTAACGCCTTGCGTACCGCAGCCATCACGACACCTGAAATCGGCGACATGGTTAGCAGAGGTGTATCTTCTAATAAACAAATAAAAATCTTTATTGCAGACCACATGATCCATAAGAAAAACAACAGGTTACTACAAAAAAAAAACAATAAAAATGGCATACATACACAAACATGAACTACCGCTTTTCTTCTCTTGCTCATTAAAATATAAATATTTACGCGGCTATTTCCAACAACCACTTGGTCCACTTGTAGGTCTCGATAGCATACATCCTATCAGCAAGGTCCTTAACTATACTGTACCAACCCAGAACCCTGGACATGAATACCATTCGCAGTACAATCTCTGTTAGATAGGCTGGTTGAATTCCGATTTAAAATAGGAAATTTGTTGTGGGAATCGAACTCTGTGCTTATCCCAAAAAGCAGTTTCCTCATCTTCTTAGCCTAACCTTTTGTCCTAAAATACCTACTCAACTAATCGTTTAAAAACTTTCTAAAAATAAACAAGAGTGTTACAATAATGACCTAATCTATGTTACCACTTCAAAGATCTAGAGAACTCATAGTTGTACAATTGTCACGTTTGGTCTGTACGAAAATAATTTGTTAGTCTAATTACGTTAAGTTCATTGTACACTGCTGTGACAGAAAAGTGTTGCGATAACAAGCTGACTAGTTTACACCGCAGACGTCTATTATGTAACACATAATGCCAGTGTGCAAAAACTATGAATTAGGCGTGCACAGGAAAAACCGTAACTGAAACGGACACATGAAAATAACTTTATTTTTTATGCTTTGTCATAATTGATAATAATACAAAATAACCGAGGATCCCAGTGGTAACGGACACGACTTACCGAGTTGAAGGTCGTGGGTTCGAACCCAAGCAGGCTTCATAACCACTCTGTTTTGAAAACATTGTGAGGCAACCGGCATGTCCTAGAACCAAACATTCGAAGACATTTGATTCACCAACCCACACTGGGCCCGCGTGGTGGATTAGGGCCCACTCCCTCTCACAGAAAGAGGAGGTTTGTGTCCCAACAGTGGGGAGATTATCTTCGATGGTATTGTTGATCGAAGGAGGTTATACACTGATTATGCTTATACTGTGCTTCATAACCGGGGATTATCCATACTAATATTTAAAACTCTAAAGTAGCTCTATCTGTACCTATGTTACCTTTTCACGCCTAAACCACTGAACGGATTTCGATAAAATTTAGCAAGGAGATAGCTTCCTGAGGAAGGACATATGCTACTTTTTGTCCCGGTAAAGCGTTCCCGTGGGATAATTTCCTACATCCACGCGGGCGAAGCCGCGGGCAGACGCTAGTCTATATATACATAACTCTGAACTTATAAGTAGACTAGAAGCGCCCCGCGGTTTCACCCGCATAAGTTGCGATCCCGTGGCAATATCGGGATAAAAACTATCCTATGTCCTTTCCCGGGTCTCACGTCTGTCCTTTCACGGGGCTCAGCGGTTTAGGCGTGAAGAGGTAGTAGCAGACAGACACACTTTCGCTTTTATAATGTTAATAGTATGGAGAGGTATTTTCAATAGATGGATACCCTAAGATTAAATATTTTAACACTGCATGAAATAACATAAGGCCTACCCGCCTACGTAAGTTAGCAAGCTATTTCAGTGTTGGAACAAATCATAATCAAGATATTTTACCTTTTATTTTATTTCCATTGTCATTTTAATTAAGCTTAAACAACAAAGTCATGTTATTTATTATTTAAACAAAGATTTCTAACATAAGTTTACTACATTTTGCCAAAGGTAAAATGAGTGGGTAGTGTCAATGTCTCCCTGAGAAAAATTTCAGCATGAGGTCACCGAATTTTCCTGCGTCATTCAGAGACAACCAAGATTGTAGAAGCAATTTTACAAGTATTTATTACAATTGCTTTTGCCTGTTGCTTTGTCTGCGTGGATGTCGAAAAATATGCCACAGGACGTACTACCGGGATTTAAAGTACCTACCTTGTGTTGGTTATACTTAAACTATCTAATTTCATCCAATGTTTACCCGGCGCACGCCAGTAGGTAAGCCTCCCAGTAGTCCCAGTCGGCATGATTTTATCCGACATCTTCAACAATCATCGCGTCATAACATATGTCAAGTTGTCTGGCATTTTTGCTGAACTGGGCCTTTTTGGCGCAGCCGTGAGGCACACATTCCTGCTAATTTCTTACATCGGACTTTGCACTTTTTATTTTTGTTTTTATCTGATGTACGACTATCATCTGACCATCTGGTGTATTGTGTGTCTTTTAGTCTGTGCTAAATAAATGTATTTTCTTTCTTTCTTTCTTTATATGTATTTCAGCCAATTTACACAAAACTTTAAACCAAACCTTCCTCATGAAGCACTGTGAAAACCGTATGAAACGCTCGGTAGTTTTTGAGTTTCTCGCGTTCAAACAGACAGACAGACGCGGTGGGGACTTTGTTTTATAATATAACAATGCTGTGATGATAGGATACAGTGGGGGCTGTTTTTGTTTATGTCACTGGTTGAAGCGGAATGATTCATGATAGTCAACGATCATAAAATGCAAATTAAATATTATGGAAACAATTATTTATACCGACAATGATTATTTCTCACGAGCTTTGACCTTGGAATGGGTCGTCAATAAAGTTTATTAAATGCTGTGAACGCGTGGAATATTAGAATTGATGCTAATTATGATTTGAGGGGGAAATAGAATTCTTCCTATTGTAAGTACACACGCCATCACGCCTGTATTTTTCGAAGGGGGGGATTTATTACTATTTGGATAAAGACAACTAGCACTTAGCAGCTAATTAGCTGATCAAATAGGTAGCTTGGATCTGTCCAGTCGATTCTTGAAGCAGTTCAGTGTGGGAGCCGTCGCAACATTTTCCGGGAGCCTTTCCATGCTGTTCCAACTCGGTTAGACAAGAATTGCTTCAGAGGCTTTTTCTTTGATGAATTTTCCCATAGCTTTTGGGAATGCCCACGCAAATGTTTGTTGGCATTCAGTAGGTAAAGGCCTTGAAGGCTGGGCTTCACGTTTCGCCAGTTATGCAGTTTATGATTTATCTACCATGTAGGTATCTACCTAATATAAGCGTAACAACCCTCAACGTATAGCTAACTTCGAAATTACCCTAAGATTGAATGTCTTATGCACGTCATAAAACGACAAGAATTAGAGCAGTGGTGGCCCAGGTGGTAACGGCCGCGACTTAAGAGTTGTAGGTCGTAGGTTCGAACCCGACAAGCGCTATACTTTGTGTATTTCATCACGGCAGCTCTCAAAACAGTTTGAAGGAAAACATCGTGAGGAAACCGGCATGAAGTAGAACCAAAAATTCGAAGACGTGACATCTACACTGGGTTGGCGTGGTGGATTACGGGCCCACTCCCTCTCACAGAGAGGAGGCCTGTGTCCCAGCAGTAGGAACATTAAATGCTCTATTTGTTAACGTGACAAAGATTATTCCAATCTTTCAATTTACTGGGAGATGTCACAAGTGGTAATGCAATTATGAGGTCGAGTATACCTCTTTACCCACAGCGTGTGACAAGAACCTATTCCTTGCTGCCTGCTGGCCTTTTGTACCTGCTGTGGCCAAAACGTGAACGTACCTAGTCTCAAGTTACACGCAGCTATGTGTCAAATGCACGCACATATCTTCACGCTCTATATCAGTGACACACTTTTCTCTCAGTATTCCCCAGCTGCTCAAATAGTGCGTATTGCACAAGAGAGAATAGTTCTCATATCTTGATATCTGCGTGGCTTCAGGTGTTATCAGGTACGATTGGTTTGATTGCATCTTGGCAGAGCCAAAAAAAAAAAACTGACAATCAAAGCAATTGCCAAAAGGGTCAAAGAATAATCCTTGTGGATTGTGTGGTGTGTCCCGTCAAATATTAAAAACCTATAAATGTTAATCACATCTTAGATTTCGGCAAGTAAGAACCTACCTAGTGTGTTCAATAATAGACCTCATGTAGCACTACCAAGAATAGAATGGAGTTTAACTGTCATCAAAAACGCGGATGCGGTACCTACAGCAAACATGTAGGTAGATAATCAGGTATCTACCCATCTGTATCCTTTCTTATTCAGCGAGACCTCTGCCTAACCCTATGGGGATTATAGGCGTGATGTTATGTTATTTATGTCAACGGGACCTTGTGGTCAAACACCAATTATTAATTTTTTACCAGTGTTCGAATGTTCGGTGAACCTCTGCGAATATTTTTCGACTAAGTACTTTGTGAAGATGGACTATAGGTATCCACTGTAGATAGCAAGTACCTAAGCTTTCTTCACGTAACCAGCCAGTAGCATCGCCGACGACAATCGACGAAGGTTGCGCCCGAGCGCCGCGCGCCGGTTCCCACGCGTCGTCGCCGTCGCGTCGTCGGTAAAAAGTGTCCTTTGTATGCGACTCGGACACCAAGGCCGCTGATTACCATGTGACCCCGAATGATGGATGAAATATTACCAATGTACTATTTAAGTACAAACTACTGTGAATTAGGAAGTTCATTGTATCGTGCGCGTCGCTTCGGCCTAGAGTAGTTAATGCTGCAGTAAACACGGGCTAACACCACATGAGTAGACAAAGTCTACTTTGTGCTAACACGGTGTGAAGTGTGCGGTCGGAAGGTTACAGGCAGCAAAGTCGATTAATTAACATTACATATTTTTTTATCAAAATGATTGAGCACAAAACTCATTAAAGCAATTGATGTAAAATGAATATTATCAGATGAGATAGAGAACTCTTAGCTATTACCAACATAAAATGTTCAAAGGCAGTATATCAAATTATTTAAAGGCCGCTTAACTGAGACGTTTGTTTTAATTGAGCATAGCCTGTGTCCCAGCTGTAGGAACATTAATAGGCTCATTATGCTTATGCTCTAGTCAATCATCGTCAATAGATCATCAATTCATCATCTGCCTAGCCTTTTCCCAACTATGTTGGGGTCGGCTTCCAGTCTAACCGGATGCAGCTGAATACCAGTATTTTACATTGAGCGACTGCCTATCTCACCTCTAACCCAATTACTGGGTAATACGATATCCCTTGATAAAACTGGTTGTCAGACTTTCGGGCTTCTGACTACCCGTAATAACGACTGTCAAAGATCCACGAATGACAGCCGGGACCAACGGCGCTTTCCGAGGCACGGAGCTTAGGGGTCTCGGTATGTAAAGATGGTCACCCATCCACAGATCAACCGCGGCAAGCGTAGCTTAACCTGATCTATCGACCTGTGCGGCTGTTATTATTTAGCCACGGGCCCCTCATCATCGATAATAAATATTAATTAGAAATAGGTATGTCTGACAGTGTATGTTGCGTAGGTATTCGGATTGCAGTAGAGTGATAGGTTGCTAACCTACATGCACAAATTAACCTTTCCCCCCAATTGACTCTCACATTTTAGCTCGTCATACATATTTGGGTTAAATGTTTTAATTTATGTAGGTAGGTGCTTAACAAAATAGTTCAACGTAGGTTTAATTTCTATAATAATATTGTGTGTTTAGAGTACCTAATGTTTTTAGTCATAGGAGTCAGCACCTTATTTGCGTACCTAACACACTATTACTCGCAATTTGAATCATTTTGAAGCATATTGCTATTCCATTGCTCCTTGCCTTGTGTACGAAAAGTGTGTCTGCTCAACAAGGTAAATAACGCAATGAATGTTGTTGAACTGTCAAAATGAAACCCATTGCTAATGCTGATAGTGTGTTACGCAATTACCCTGGCCGGTTGGTTTGGTCAATCTTCAGGCAAATTCGAGATTAACCGGGGGGGGGAAGGTTGTAGGTACTTCCTATCTAAGTTTAGTTTAGTTAACTAGTTAGTTTGTTTATAAAAAACGTTGCCCCACACTAGGAATTTCTCCTGTATTGTGGGTGCGTTTACAAACATTTAAACTCACATACACAAACAGCCAGACCCGGAACAACTACTTATTGTAGGTCATACAAATATTTGTTTGTTTGTTTTATTTGTTTGTATAATTGTTTGTTTGTTTTGTTTGTTATTTGTTTGTACTCTCCTTTCATCAGTTGCATATGTTTGCCTTTTAAGTTAGGCTTGCAAAAGGCGGCTTGCTATTCCGCATGAACTGGGCACAAATCCAGACTTCAGGCTGCTACTGAGAAAATTCTAATGGAAAACCTCGGTTTCCCCGACCTGCATCCTAAAAAAACGCAAATAACGCAGCAATGAATGTTGTTGAACTATCAAAATGAAAGCCATTCCTATTTTTAGTGTGTTATGCAATTACCCCGCCGCGCTGGGAATCGAACCTAAGACCCCACGCTGAGCAATCGCACGCACTTACATAACATAACGTAATCGGTATAATGTTCCCACTCCACTGCTGGGCCACAGGCCTCCTCTCGGTGAGAGGGAATATGCCGTAATCCACCACGCGGGCCCAGTGCAGTTTGGACTAAAAAATATTTATTATAGGGGAAGGTAAGTCTTCAATCAGCCTAACAATGCACTTGAGACGGTAGAATTAGTCAGAGCTTTAATAAGATGTTGTGAGCGGAGTTCAAGTGATGTTGATACAATCTGCGACTAGAGTAATTTACAAGATCCGGATTCGTGGTTCGGGTTTGTAATTAATGGATTAAGTCTTTTTTTCTTTGAAGCCAATAAGTTGTTGTTTTAACTACCAAAGATTTTTGTCAGATTTTAAGGGTGAATATAGTCATTAATTTTGAATGTGACTCAGGCTGGCTGGACAAATCTTCACAATAGCTCGCATTTAACTAGGTCATTATGTGACGGCTAAAAACACACATATTTCAGAATTTGCGACGCTACAGAATCTTAGATAATCGATTGAAAAAAGAACATTTATTTAGCTTTAACAGTGTTTGCATAAAATGAAAGGCAAATCTAATCGACTAGTAGTATGTTATTATATACATAAAAGTAGTCATCGTATCTATGACTAGCTTTTGCCCGCGGCTTCGCCCGCGTGGAGTTCGGAAATTATTCACAGAAAATTCAACCTCCCATTTCACCCTCTTAGGTGTGGAACTTCGAAAACACGGAACTCTTCACAAAGAACACACCCTCCAAATTTCATGTCTCTAGGACCAGTGTTTGGGTTGGGCGTTGATGAGTCAGTCAATCAGTCAGTCGGGACTTTTCTTTTTATTTATATAGATAGATAGATAGACAGAAGATAGATAGATTTTCAAGCCACGCAGTAAAATCTTCTCATGTATAATTAACTACCCCCTTTCACCCCGTCAGGGGTAGATTTTCGAAAAACCCTGATACACGTTATTATTTACTTTTGGTCCAGCGTTCCGAGGTAATCGGACCGTGCGTTAAAATTCTTCCATACAAATTTTGACATCCCCCAATCCCCCTTTAAGGGGTAGTTTAGAAAAACGAAAAATGCTAAACTTCATAATTTACTTAGATAAGTATTCCTGCCAAGTTTCAACTTTATTAACTCAAGGAATAAGATTGTTCATACAAACTTTCATCCCCTATTTAACTCCCTTAGGGGTTGAATTTCAAAAAGTCCTTCCTTATTCCTTGTCTACATTATAAAAGGAACCTCTGTGCAAAATTTCAGCTTTCTAGGTCCAAGGGTTTGGGCTGGGCGTTGATGAGTCAGTCAATCAGTCACTCAGGACTTTTCTTTTTATTTATATAGATAGATAGATAGATCACTGTAGCATCAGAGACGTCGCAATACGCAAATCAAACAAATTCATTCTGTTAAATAAAACACGATCAGTAGGTATATTGATAAAAAAAACTATTTACTTCACATAAATGTAACCTAAAAATAGTCTTATATCCTAAAAATACGAAATTGCGAGTGAGCGAAGTTATTTTTATAGTTATGAGTGCAACTATATGGCTCCATTTTCAAAGATTAAATTGTTTTGTTAATTATTACAATATGGATATCAAAAAGCCCCAGGTGAGTCCTACATACTTTAAAATTAAACTTTGTAGCGCAGTCGAGGTCACCAAACTTTTGGTTTCTTATTTTACTGTCAATAATTATTTAAATAAAAAAAAAATACGCATGTTTAAACCCAGTAATCAGCCATTCTCGATAACGATGAATCAGCAACATTATTAACATAGGGAAAATACATGACATGTTATTCTTCAAATGAAATAGGCAATATTAAAGTGATCTAGGTACTTACTTCGATATCACAAAACGGAAACACTGATATTATTAATGTTTACTGCACTATTTAATTATTGCCACATAAAACACAATCGCTTCCGACAGTTCTAGCAACAAATATTAACTTATTCGCTTAAAAATAGCTTGTATGAGGGTACATCATACTGATCAGTCGTATCTACCCTACAAAAGTTTCTGCAAGAAAAAGTTGAAAATCAATTTTCTCTTAAAATATGACATTTAGGAGAACCGACGATATCGACAAAAGGTTAAGATTGAGGTTGAGCCTAGTCAATAAAGCCGAAAATATTGGGATTTCAGTTCAATTAACTTTTGTGTCATTATTTCTTTTTAACTAATTCACATAGGTATCTAAGTAAAATATGTTAAAGTCGTATTCTACAGATTTGGGAATTTCTTAAAATATTTAAGAAATTCCTAAATTCTTAAAGAAAAATTATTAACTGAATCCAGATGCACATGTATCCAGCGTATAAAATACGATATAAAAATATTTTTGTAGATCCCTCAAAAACAAGAATAAAACAACATTTGAAAATAAAACTTTTATTTATTAAGTATCTACAATATATTCTCATACATCAGATTCATTAAATATTTTACATTATAACGAAATATATAGTAAATACATTAAACATGACTCCGACCTCTCGGTCTTTGGATAATTTCATAATAAAGACTTTAAAATAATTCAATTTAATATTAGTAAGTACATTATGTATAAGGTAAAATAGCACCTTTTGTTAGAATTTGAGAAAAATATAAGGCACATAGAATGGAGTATAGAGAAAATCTAAAGTTCCGGAGTAAGTAGACATCAACATTTTTGTTTCTGGAAATAACGATACTATAAAGAACATAATACGAATTCCATGAATAACAAAATAATAGAATTATCTACATACTATACTAGTTACATAAAATTATGACCTACTATGCCGTGACAACTTTGAGCCACAAACGGTTTCGTACAATATTTAGATGGATGTGGCATTGACCCTTCAGCGCGGAAGGCGCGGTGAAACGTTTCCGTGCCGCCCTAATGTTCTGTCACATTATCAGAACATATGTCCAGGGACATAGAGTTGTCAAGCTTGAGCAATGTGTTCTAAATTGCTGTAGAACTCTTCAGAGTCTTGTGGAATATTATAAAACTCCATAAAAAAATTAATTTAAACCAGAAGAGTTCTATTTACATCAATTGTTCTTTTCATTATTGAGGGTCAAATTAAATTAGCTATTTTATCATGTTTGGATATCGATACCCATCGCGTCTGCGGAGTTTCGTTAATTTAATTTGACCTTGTATTAATTTAGGATATTTTTTTTAATATCTTGAGTAATATTTTTCAGATCTATTCTCCGTACAAACGGTCAGTAATCGTGGGTTCTAGAATGTTTCAATCCTGTTTTAAATATATTTAGGTGGGAAACACGGACGGCCCACGTGTCTTAGCCGTTAACTATTGAAAATGATAAAGGTCTTTAATATATGAGTGTACTTTCAATAATTGCATTGTGTTTAAAATGTATAAAAATTAAAATAACTATAATTCATATAATATAATTTTCATACTTTTTGGTTGTTAAAAGTATTGGAATGTTAAAGAGATTACTCGTTTTTCTTAAAATAATTGCTCTTACATAAATACTTATTGGACGAACGATGACTAAAATGAAAATAGAAGTACATAACGACTACATAGAACGATTTGTGCCCTAAAATCCTATTATCATTTCAATCAGATGGTTCCTTAATCCTAGAAGTTCAGATCAGTGTTTGGACGGATACGACAGCGTTGAGGTAAGTACGTGAACGAACGTATACATGACGACATGACGATATTACATACTATAATACACTGCACTCATTCCAGTCTGTGTAACTTTGATTCGTTTGGATCCGCTTTTCAATTGTTGAAAGCTGAAACAAAAAGAAAAAACGTGTTAATTAGTAATTAGGTGAATGTGAGAAACGCACGCCAAGCGTGTTTCTTTATAGGTGGGTGCGGCAAAACATACGATGTTTTTGCCAAATTGATATTTTACACGACAGTCGTGTGGCCTCGTTGGAGAGCCGTGATCAATTCATACTATGACTGTTTTGCGCTAACAGCGTTTACGATGCATTTCATACAAACTTTCAAGTCAAATAAATCTCGGAAAAGTGCTTATGGAACAAATTTAAAACTTAAAGAGATATATTAATGATTCTAATGACTATAATTCTGTAAATACATTATCTATTATAGTCGCGAATCATATTTTGATCAAGATACAACCTGACACTGACCTGCAAATGGCAAAAAACGTAAGAAAATTTGAATTTTGCGGTCTATAATTTTTTTAAAGCTTTCGTAACACGTAGAGCTGCGTTGTCTAGTGAGGTGTGCAACGACGCAGCACGTTACTGCGCTACGGCAACATGTTGCTGTAGCACTATGTGAAAGTATTACCTGGCGAGTGCCTCTGGTCTCTCTGCAGAGCGATGTACTGTCTGACGAGGCGCGCCACCTCGTGCGCTTGCTCGGCTTGCAACCTCGTAACACGTTGCTGTAGCAGCGAGCCGCACTTCACATCCAGGAATAGCGTGCCGTCTTCAGAACGGACCTGCAAAAAATATCGATGATTTAGTTATATATAAATAGGTAAGGTTCGCAAAACCGTTGCGCCCGGCGACTGCCGGGGGGTAACGTCGCCACTATCGATAATTTAATTCAAATATTTATTGCTTAACACAGTACATAATAATACATTTCTAGATGTCAAGTGAATGCGCAGTCCACTGTGTTGCACCAAACTGTTTCTCATTGGTTAAGGCTTGATGTTTCAAAAGCGCCTATTTGAAAGAACATCATCATTTGGGAGAATCTGAGTTGTTCATTGATTCATTAGCTCAACTTTTTTTACGAGTCTTTTAAAAACCTTTAGAAATCTATAAAAACCCTGGGACACAAATTAAGAAACACATTAACACACATAACATGGCATAGTATTACATTTAATTAATTAATTTAAATAAATTACTCTTTATTTTCTTTCTTTCTATAAGAAAAATACCTTAAAAACTACAGCATACTGACCTTCCTAGTACTAATAAGCTCAGCATAGGGCCAGTGTGTGTCGGTCTCGTGTGTGGCGGGATGCAACAGATGCACGCCGCGCCGGTTGAGGGCCAGCACGTGTTCCCGCCAGTCGCCGCCCCCCGCCGCGCCCGACACGCGCCGCACTGCGAAGAACGACGAGCCGAACAGCGCCCAGCGGGATAGTACCTGGGGAGGGAATCGTAAGGTTTAGGAAGAGTTCTGTGGATGCATGAGTAGAATGATAAGGTTTAGAAGGAATTCTGTGCATGCATGAGTAGAATGATAAGGTTTAGAAGGAATTCTGTGCATGCATGAGTAGAATGATAAGGTTTAGAAAGAATTCTGTGGATGCACGAGTAGAATGATAAGGTTTAGAAATAATAGAATGATAAGGTTTAGAAAGAATAGAATGATAAGGTTTAGAAAGAATAGAATGATAAGGTTTAGAAAGAATTCTGTGGATGCATGAGTAGAAGGTTGTTGTTGTTGTTTCATATAGCTGTGTTGACTGTGTTTTGTTTAAAAAAAACAGCCTAGCCTAGCCCAGACGGATTAAAAACAGAACTTCTGAAGATGCTGTGCATGTTTCGTTGTTCATGCCACAAAGTTTTCTCAGTAACGGGCTAACACTGCATATGATAAACAGACAGATATATATCGTAGGCGTACAAGCAACTCAATGTCATACATCTTAAAGTTCAATTTTCATTGCAAAATTTGTTTCAGCTCTTTTTAGTACACTTAAACTGCCCCGTTGGTCTCGTGGTCGCAAGCGCGACTGCTGAGCGTGGGGTCCCGGGTTCGATTCCCGGGTCGGGCAAAGTGTTATTGAGTTTTTCCATTAGGAATTTCTTAGTAACAGCCCGGAGTTGGAAGTTGGCGGTGTGATACCCCCGTGCCTCCGAAAGCACGTTAAGGCGTTGGTCCTGCGCCTGATCTCTCTCCGGTCTATAATACGGTCTGGAGGAATTTATTTATTTAGTACACTCAAAAATTAATACCAAAGTGCTGCACATCCCCTTCCTATTTCAAGTTAAACAAATATCAAATCAATGACAATTAAGTTGATTTCAAAGTGACCACTAAACTAAAGTGAGAACTATTGAAAAAGTTATAAAAATGTTTGAAGTTGTAGCGTAGACTGAACTTTATTGTGTAGGAATTAAAGTTATTTTTCCATTAATTCATATTTGTTTACATTTTTGGCAAATAAATCGCGAACGCAGATTAGTAGATTAACGTAAAATATCTAAGATTCTGAATACAAGTTTAATAAATAGCAACTATGTATTTCAAAATGTCAAAACACCACAAAGCTTTTGTCTACCTATGTGTCAAATTTAATCAGAAAAAAGGAAAGACGAGTGTTTCTTACCTGTAGAACCTTAGCCTTAGCAGCAGCAGGCGACAAGGTCCGGACATGTTGCCACTCGGCCCCCAACCACGACGCCCACTTGTTAGGTCGGGGTTCCCTCAGCGCTAATAGGGGCTTCGGCAGCAAGAACTTGAGGTCCCGGGCCTGCGCCCCCTCGGCCAGGCCGGCCGCGCGGTGCAATAGGGCTGCGACCAGCGCCACGTCGCGCAGGACTGGAGCGGGCGGAGCCCCGCCATTTGGTAGTACCAGCAAGAGGCCTTCTAGGTAGTCTGGGGCCACCTGGTGAAGAAATGATCCAATTAATCAATCATTTTTGAAAATTGTAGGGAAATTAGAGGTATTTTTGATAGATTGAGACTGAGACTATGAGCGTTTGCCCCTCAGATCTAGTCTGTTCAAATTCTTGTTTCCATTTGACGTTATTTCTACTGCAAAATACCAATTTTACGTCAATGTAAATTAAGGTGATTTCAGAATGACCAATCACTAGTATTATTAAAAAATTTCAGGTTATAGCGTAAACTAAACTTTGTATGTTAATAGGTAATACGGGCTGGTGCCCGCAACTCCACGTCAATGCACGTATTTTGCGTACAACTTTGTATGTTTTTCCGAAATCACAAATTGATTGGCGAGTCATTAATTTGAATATGTTAACCTAATTCTCTCTTTTGATTTAGGTTCCGGCTAAAGGCCGAGAGTAAATTAGAGTAGTCCGTAGTACATACCTGGTTGAACAGCACTTCAGTATAAAGCGGTGGTGCGTCATTCCTCAGTGGATGATGCCACACGGAGCGACAGAAGATGAGGTAGAAGGGATGGTGAGCTCTCTGTAACTCCGTGGTGACGTCTAGAACGTACTCGTCGCCAGATAGCGGCATGGTCAGCGCGTCTCCTGCCACTATGCAGTAGAGAGAGAACTCTGCGCGCTCTGCCTCGCTTGTTACGCCAATCTGGAAATTTGTAAATAGTTTAATTGGGAGTATTACAATGGGAGATATGAAGCAGATTTTTTTATTTGGGCTTTAAATAAGTTAAAAAAAAGATAGTCGAGTAAAACCTAAGTTTTGTTACTTAGATAAAAAGATTTAAACTGTAAAAATGAGTAAAGGATCTTGCAATTTAGTTAGTCGCCTTAACTTGCGTTGCACATCACCTGCTCTGCAAATGATGAATTTTGACGGCACGGTTGGCTCAGTGGTTAAGCGATTGACTGCTGCGCTGCGTGTCGCGGGTTCGATTCCCGCACGGAACAAATATTTGTATGACCTACAAGTAGTTGTTCCGGGTCTGGCTGTTTGTGTACGTGAATTTAAATGTTTGTTAAAATTCCTAGTGTGGGGCAACATTAAAAAAAAAATGGTTATGGTAAGGGCATTTTGGCAGGATCTAGAAAACAATCCACATAATTACAATGTAATAACTGACCAGTTCACAGAGCTCGTTGACGATATCCTGCACGACGGTCGCGCAGCGCGTGTTGACGACACGCTCGGCTCCCCCCGGCAGTCGGTACAGCTGTCGCCGAGCTGAGCGACCCGCTGATACTGCTGTCACCTATAGCAATGGATAATATGGTTAGTAGAAGAGCTATACTAAAGACTCCTTCCTCTTCAAGCAGCGGCAAATAATGAAAGGGTACTTTATACCTTTTATATATTTTTTTAAATAATTTAATATAGGCCAATATTAAAGATATTCGCCACAAAAATATTTACTGATAACAATACAGTCTCGAAGGAAAGAGCCAGCTAACCCGTTTATTACTTGCCAGGTCTTGCGTAGTACTTGTAGGCCATAAAAAGAGCTACACTTATAAGAGTTTTATTATAAGACATGTTAATGTCATGTGCTACTAGAATATAAACTAGCTCTTAACATTATTCCATCAGGTCAACCATTGTCTCACCTCCTCAACACTGGGCACGTTCTTCCTGCCGCCGCAGCGCAGCGTCTTGCGCAGGTTGGCGAGGCACACGGCCGCCGTGCCCTGGCACGGGCGTCGCCGGTCTGCTGCCGCCGCTGATAGGTACTCTACGAGGAATGGCCTGCGAAAGATAAAAAAAAGTAAAAAAATCCGTCGAAATATGGGCCATTTAACCTATCCTTTCGAAAAATACAGGAGCAATGAATGTATATAAAAATAGTAACACATTGCTAAAGATGTTAAAGTGTCGTAAAAATGTAGTCCTAAATATGATCCCTGGGGAACTCCTAAATATTTTGGCAGTTATGTCAAACATTTGTTCAAAAATTCACGATTTCTATTACAAATTAAATAACTGTGATGTAAATATAGTAAATTAAGTAACTGTAAATGGGGTATCGCGACAGTGAAACACATAATAAGATGTGATGTACTATGTCGAAGGCTTTAGAGAAATTTATATGGAGACAATAAAAAATATTTTGAAATATACTTTAGTTTTATTTATGCAGGTGAAGTTAAGGGGTTTCCGAAACTGATTGTTTGTTTTTTCAGTTCTGTCTTGACATTATAACATATAACTAGAGCTATTTACCTGAGTGTGTCAGAGCAGGTGAAGTAGGCTGCCAGTATGGACATGAGTCGCCAAGCACGTTGGCACGAGTCGCCCGAGGGTGACCGGTTCGAGGTCGTCTGCTTCATTAGCTGACAGTACACCTCGTCACGGAGTTCTGGTACTGAGTGGCAATGCTGTACGATGAAAAGACACATTATAAGGTTACGATAAATACTACTCTGGCAAAATAGGTCGATTACTTTTAAACGTTGCTTAAAGTTAAGACAAGCTAAAACGTAAAAAAAATGGTTAAGCTGACGGCATCTAATCATTACTTAACTTTAAGCAACGTTTATTAGTAAAATGGTATAGAAAGTAATAATACTAACCATAAGCACAGTATAAACACATTTAACTTCAGTCAAGTCCTGGTGCATCTGCCGCTCATTGGGCTGCAGGTCGCCGCAGTAGGCGCGCACGCACGTGAAGCACTCGAGCGCGGGCGGCGCCAGCGCGGCTGGCAAGCGCAGCAGCGGCGCCCGCAGCGGCGTAGCCTGCCATTTTACTACGTCCGTCTGAGCCTTCCATGTCCATTCGTTGCGTTTCGCTTTGCTTTTGAGGGAGGAATCCGCTTTCAGGATTTCTAGCCTGTGGGCAAAAGTTTATGGTTAAATAAATAGGTTGCATATTATTAAATATTTACAAATATTGTAAGTACCTAAGCTATAATACGTCTATTCTATCAAACCAAATTTTAGCTTAATTCAATTCATGTAAATTATGTTAAATATTAAATAAAAGTTAAAACAAGATTATACAAAGATGTCACACCAGTAGCACAGAATCCAGTAGGCCAATTTGATGAATATTTAAATAAAATTATAATATATCCGGTGTTCAATTATATTATTTTGCTAATTTGGATATTATAGTATAGTATTAGCAGAAGTTTTCGCTAAGACGGAACTAGCATAAATCCTATTATGTGATTTTTGCGCCGCTGACCGCAAGTCCCCAATCACATGTTCCCAATGCTTTTCTTTAGTTATAGAAAGGTGTAGGTGCATAACTAATAAAGATAAACAAATTGCTTTCCATTAATTTTGCAGCTTCATTCCTCAGTTTATATTTGTTTGAGACATTCGCTCATAATTTTAGGCAATTTTTCTAATATGGTAAGAGTTCGAAGGTAATTTTGAATGATTGAAGGTATAATTGGTCCTAAACGACTTGGGTTAATTGGTTGTTTAATTGCTAGATATAAAATCGTAGGAGTTTAACGAAAATGCTTTCTAAGAATAAAATCCGTTTATATGTAGGTATTTCTACTCTCATTAATATGAAAGCCAATCAAAAATATAGAGTTTTATTTTTTTAATTTACCGCATGACACAACACAATTTTGATTTCACTATCAGATCATCGCTAAAATACTCAGTTTAGCCAAAATGACTCAGCTTATTGAATCGATTTCTTTTAAATGTGCGTAGTTCTTGGCATTTAAAAAATATGTAAGTAACAGGCATATTAATATGATGGTCATGAATAATTCACATTTAAAATTCGACATACATACCATAGCATTTTTCGGTTAGTGGTGTAGAATAGAATGCATATTTTTATATTAATTCTGATTAAGTATATTATGAGGGTATTTTGCAAGAAAAGTTATAAGAAAGTGCATTGAATCATCCTTACTGAAGAAAGACATATTTAACTATGTTTCAATCTTTCAAGTCAAGTTACAAAGAAAACGGAAAGAGTTCAACATCATAGTTCACAAGTCACAACTCTCTAAGCACAATAGAACATCATTGTAACAAAGCAGTTTCTTTTCCAAACGGCAACTGAAAACCGCTACTTAATTTCCATTTTACTATTTTTCCCAACGTAACGAGGTGCTATTAACGCATTTCCTTCACATCGGCAGGAAGTGGCTGTTAGCATTGGATGCAAATGAGCGCGTTCAGCGCATGCGCGAGCCGTAGACAATGGAGGTGCGCGCGAGTGGACGAGCTGGCCACCGTGACGGCGCGCACGATGGCTAGTATGGATAGCCTTACTATCTACTCTCACTTAAAGTCCAATTCCACCACATATAATATGCATTTAACGCTTAACGTAGGTATTTAAAACACCATTCCGTTTCAGTCAGTCGTTTGGAGATGACAGGGACAAAATTATGTATAACGCGTGATTTATGTTGTAAGCGGGCCCTAAAGCTGTTCATACATATTTTTTTTTGTTTTAACATCATTTTTTGTACACGAACCCACGATTCAGAAGAAATTAAAAGGGTAGGGCAATGTTACCTAAATAAAACAAACTGTGTTAAAGAATTTCCAGTTTTGCTTCTACGTAGGCTGAATCAAATAAGAAGGTGCATAAAGTTATCCGTTCATAATCAATTAATCAGAGATCACCGTGGTCAATCAAACAATCTAATTATTCTTGTTCGGAACAAAAAAAGTGACAAAAAGATCTCCCTTTGGTTGACAGCATTGCTAATTCACTACGTTTATTTATAACGGTCTCTAGACCGTACTATCGAGTTAAGAACATCAATTAGAAAAAACCGGTCAAGAGCGAGTCGGACTCGCGCACTGAGGGTTCCGTACCATCATGTTTTTATTTTGTCATCGGCGAGGCCTATATTCGTCAGAGAATTTTAACACTGTGCACTGCGGTGTAGAATATTGCAATTTCATGTCAGCGCCATCTCTTATTTATTTATTTATATATACTTTATTGTACACCAGAAAATACATAACAAAAAAAATACGATTAATACAAAACATACAATGGGCGGCCTTATCGCTTTCTGCGATCTCTTCCAGGCAACCTTGGAATGGACAGTGATTGCGTGGATATAAAAAATGGGGTTGTCAGTGGTGCCAAAATAATATACTATAATAGATACATAAATAAATACATACTAAATATACATATAAGCAACGAAAATAAATGACGACTTTAGATTATTGCAGCTACGAAAACAAGATCACAACAACAAGTAATGTTCCTTCACGAGTCTCTTAAATACAGCTAACGATTGCGCGCGTTTTATTTGAACTGGCAATGCATTCCATAAACGAGCGATACCTATTCCGACTCTTAACCGATAGTGTAACTTTTGTTGATGATTTCTGAAAAAGTATGCTATTTAGAGAATTCGTTTTATTTTTCCTGTAATCTTTACATAAACTTCTATCACATAGAATAATTTCAGTTTTTTCTCTTAAATTTTAGTTAATTACATTTTTCATCAAAAGTCGAAAACTATGCGGCCTAAAAAAAAGAAAAATGTTTGAGAATGTGCAACCTGCGCTCTTTCATATGATACCCTTTTATTTCTTTCTTGTTTGCAAAATAATTGGGCAAACCTCATCTAAAACTATTCCAAATTTCAAGTTGATAGCAATAGTAGTTCTTGATATATCCAGCTGTGACAGACAGAACGACACACTGAGTCTCACCATAAGGGTTCCGTTTTACCATTTTGGTACGGAACCTTAATTTAGCCCAAATACCATGATGAATTCAAAAACAATAGGAAGGAAAGCTGTCTGAGCTGTTTCCACGGTTTCGTTTACATTTTGATTCGGATTTTTTAAAATGGCAACACGTACAGGGAGTTTGTTCTGCTTACACAAGCTGTTTAATGTCCGACACTCACGTAGGCGTTACGAAACTGACAGACGTAATACAGAATAGAGGCTTTTGTTTTAACAAACATTTATGCGTTAGCTAAACCTAGGATACCTTTTTCTTGTCGTTTCTTTCTGATAGAACTTATAAATTTCTGCTTTTAAAGTAAACCGCGGGGTAATTGCGTAACACATTATCAATTGGAATGAAAATGAAAGCATTTTGACAGTTCAACCACATCTATTGTGTTATTTACGTTGTTGAGCAGACACATTTTTCGAACATAAAAAGCAATGGATTAATAATATCCTTCAAAATGATTCCGATTGATTCATGGGTGAACTAGACATCGATTTAAGAGTTAGTCTTTAGTGTATTTCTGAATAAATTATTGCAATAATGATTTATTTATTAGATTATGATTGGTAGTGTGTTACGCAATTAGGGTGTCGAGTCATTTAAAACGATCTTTGGTTCCTAATATCCGCAATTCCAACGCCTAAAAGTTTTAGAAAAATTTAATTTGAGTAAGGTTCATTCTGTTCAATCTTTTCCCAACTGTGTTGATGTCGGCTTAAAAAACGATAATTATTCATTTGAATAATCTGCTAATCCAAGCTAGTTACTTTATAGTTTTATATCTACTAAAGATGTTATTTCGAAAGTGACACCATTTCCTGTATCCTGTGCGGCCTGTGCTGAAAGCAACGTTTTTCAAAAACCGAAACTATTACACGATTGGTGACTAATGAGCCATCATTACCAAAAGGAAAAAATGTCAACATTGTAATAGCAATTGTAGATTTTTTTTCAAAGATTACATATTTAAAATCAGACAAACAAATAGACATTTTATGATATCTGGAACACTTTCTATTAATAGAATACGAAGTTATGCATAATCAGCCTATAATGTTCCCACTGCTGGGACACAGGCCTCCTCTTTCTGTGAGGTGTGGGCCCATAGTCCACTAGACGGGCCAGTGCGGGTTGGTAGATGTCACATGCCTTCGATGTTTTGGTTCTAGGACATGCCGGTTTTCTCACGATGTTTTGCTTCACCGTTTTGAGAGCAGTGGTGATGAAATAATTTACACAAAGTAAAGTGCCTGCTTGGGTTCGAACCCACGACCTACAACTCATAAGCCGCGGCCGTTACCCCTGGCAGAAGTGGCCCAGTGGCACTGGGCCACTACTGCTCTCTAAGTTATGCGAAGGCAGGAACTAACTAGCTTACGCAACTTTGTCGAAAGCGAGTTTACGGAAATAGTATAAAATGAAAATCGTTAATATATCGGGATATCCTCCATTGCGCTATGCTTACGATTTCTCATGTGGAATTATAGGAATGGCCGAGTTATGTTGTGTCCTTCCGATTAACTACCGATATTTACTAATTAAATACCTACTGAAATTGACCTTAAGCCGTTGTGTCAGAGTTAGTATGAACGAACTAACAGATGTTTTAAACCCCATAATCCAAAACTTAGGTACGCGATAGTCTTTATTTGTGATAGTTAGATACACCCGGATTAGCCTGCCTGTTCGTTAGTCTGACACTTTAACTGACAAGTTAACTAACAGACTGTCAAACTCATGTCAAGTGATAGGATCAGTTAGCAAACTACAGTAGTTACGATCGGAGTATGACGGGCTAATTGCTAATTTTAGTACTTTTTGTGCTGATTAGCCTTTCAGAAAAATTATTGTTCTAATAGTATCTCAACTCTGGTTTTTAATTCGCTTGACTAAAATGACAGCTGCGATCGACCTTTTTTGTCAACATGACATTATTTCGTAGGTACTATTATTAGCTGTCATTTTGGCTTAACGAATTAAAAATCAGAGTTTAGCCTTAGTTTAATTTTAAGTTTAAACCAAGACAAGATTAATGTTGAAAAATGTCCCTCCTAGCTACCAACTTGTTAACGACTAAAATAAATAATAACTTCGCAGCAATTGTCGTCAATACTGAGAAACAACCCAGACAGCAGCGTTTGTCTCTTCAAGCAAGAGCTATAATTTGCTTTCAACCCATAATTAGAGCCGAGTGTGCTCTAAACAATATTTCCCATTTAATATTAGACCGCCATTATTATTGCCGTGGAACCATTATAACAATAAAAAGCAGTTATTAGCCATAACGCAAGATTTATCACATAATTACGTCAGTAAACACGTAGTAATTTATCATTTACTAACGAGTGAGATTTGTCCAAAATTGCGTGGCGCAAGAAAGTTCATAAGTAAAGTCTTGATGATTCCGGAGACCGGATTAAAAAAATGCTGTTATTTATGAAAATTGCTTGCAAGTAGACAGGTGGCGCTGACAAATGATCAGATCAGAAAGTTCAACACTTAGGTAGGTACCTACTGATATTGTTATTAAGAAGCTTTTCAAGTATTTTGATAATTTTGCCTGTCACTGGCATGATGTTTTGCTTGAGAAGGCCAATTGCGACAAGTGACTGCTGAAATTTCTTGTTCACTAGTTACATATCCGATAGTGCATGCATAGCATTCAAAAGGCTTAAAAATCCTTTTATGCCATGAGATGTGCACATAGTGAATCTTCGATTTATATTTTATCAGTTCGCGTGCATGGGCACATTATTTGCACGTTGAAGGAAAACGACTTTATATAGTTTATTAGATACATGGGAACTGTCTTTGACAACTTTCTTTTGTACTACACGGAGCTTGCTTTTGCTGTCGGGTAATTAAGGTTGTGTGCAAGTAGATCAATAGGTTATTGTATATAAAGGTCGCAGATAAATAATCACTAGGTAATGGTTTTATTTATATAAACGATGATTAAAGGTAAGTGACGTTTAAACTTCAAAAATGTATGGTTAAACAGTCGCTAATCATAAATTTATTTATGCAACGGTTAATAAATAAAGGGGTGTAAGTCCAGGATATTATTATTTCAGAAGAACATTTCTGAAGGAAATACATGGGCTACTGAAACTTGGGTAACAAATTACGTACCTATTAATAGTTGAATTTTGAAGTTTAAAATGGCCAAAATCTATAAAATAAAATGAAGGCATTCGTAATTAATGATGTAAGATCTTCAATGATCTCTGTCGGGAATGTAGGGATACTTTACTGTATAATTACTCCATTACGCTTTAATTAAGCACTTGCAATGTACATACTGAGCACTGCAATTAACACACTAGCGCCACTGTCAATTAACGTGACAACCAACTGACATTCCAAAGTGTAGCCACAACAAAAAAAAAAACTACGGTAAACAAACACAATTTCCACGAAAACAAAACACACACAAAAAAATGATCTCACAGTATGTCGTTACCGCTCTCTTCTTCGAACGAGATACAATCTTCGTCAAAATCGTCACTCGACAGACTGTCTTCAGTCATGTCTGTGTTGCTCTCGCCCAACGATTCGATCGACATCGTTCGACGGTCGATCACCGACTAAACGTATCGGGGAAAGTGCTCGGCGCCGAGGAAGTAAATTTTGAATAATTTGCCGATTCATTTCGGCTTTCAAAACGTTGCTCGTGTTTACGTATCTAGCGGTAACGGTAACGTCGTTATTCCGATTCGATTATGACGATGGTTACGCGATTTTTTTTCTTCCTACTTTTTAGGCAGTCGTGATGCGTTGATTTGTGTGTCAATGTTGTAAATAATTGACTCGTTAATATTTATGATGATTGGACATGTTAACATAGATTTAACAGTCGACAGCGATGCTAATGAATTTTTCGACACTATATTTTAGTTTATCAATAGTTTTAGAATAATTAATTAGGTAGGTATTAGTTTTATTTACGTAAGTAAGATAATCAGCCTGTAACGTTCCCACTACTGGGCTACAGGCCTCCTCTCAGTGAGAGGGATTGGGCCGTAATCAACCACGCGGGCTCAAAGCGGGATGATAGATGTCCCATATTTTCGAATTTTTGGTTCTAGGACATGCCGGTGTCCTCACGATGTTTTCCTTCACTGTTTCGGGAGCAGTACGCACATATTATTTAATTCTGAATAAATTACCAAATGTTTACTTAAATAATAATGCAAATGTATAAAATAGAAGCAACAGCATGTCAATTATAAGATCTGTTGTTTGAACCATTGGTTATGTTTGAGTATGCACTAAGGTTTGTCACTTCTGATCCACGAGCTTTATACCCATCGCCATGTGTAATATTTTAGTTTCAGTCACAATAAAACGTATTTATTATAGATCTATAACGCAAGCACTAGAGGATGATTATTGAACGGAAACACAAACACTTTTCATAACTACATATTATAATTACTACAAACACGCATAATTGAACACCACTATTACACACAACACACGAATAATTAAATAATTAATCGACACTGCTAATTGAACAACTAAAACTGGCCGGTAAGGTAAAAGAAAACAAAAAAGTAACGAATGGTAAGTTTAAAAAAAATGCACGAACTGCAACGGTACAGAAGAGACGTGAATAGTAAACTTTAAACAATTCGGATACTTGCACTCTATGTTTGATCCGTGTTGCCAGTGCACACGGCATGACCGAAGGTTACACTTGCTCTGGCGACGATTGTCCCGCGACCTCTCAGGTGCGTTCCGCGCCAACGGTGCTCATCAACTAACTAGGGCTGCTCTAGTTTTTGCCAAGCACTTTTTATGGCGCATTGTTTGTGTAAAATTGCACCCGAATCTCACTCTTTACAAAGGCGTTACTTAATAATGAAAATTCATTACGAAAAAGCTTTTGTTTTCTTTTTTAACTGGGCCGTGCAGGTCGGTGTATGTCTTAGAGACGGTTTTCACTCACAATACTCGTATTCGTTCTAAAACTACGAAAGAAATGCCCTTCCAATCTTTACAGTTCAAAAGATTTTAAGCAAATAGATGAATTGTCGTGTTGCAATAGGTTAACATAACTTCTCAAGGAAGTATGAATTAAGATATTTTCCGTTCTCTTCGAGCGTAGCATTATTATGATATAACAAAATAAGCAAAGTGTAACATTAACATAGGCTATTGTTCCGTGGAAAGCAGAACGTATCATTAGATACTTTAGTTAATATTTGGTAAGGAGTCCATCAGTCCCGATTTCAGAAGATAACAGAAATTGTAATAATTAGAAACGGATTTTAATGGGATTTTAAAAGTGTTACAGCAGATAATTACATTCATTGGGCGAAAAACTTTAATTTAAGAAGGATGGGTTGGTGTGAAAAGTGAAAGATGACCTGGCTAAGCAAAAAGTGAACGCAGAGATGACTGATAGAGATAAGACGAGGTTTAACACAGATCCCAATTATTTGATTGGGATAAAGGCAATGAATAATTTAGAGCTAAACCTAAGATCCATAATTATATCCTTCAAAACTTGGCTTTTACTTTGAATCTTAGAGATTGCTACACAGATCAAGCAACATGCAGAGAAAATGAAATAGGTACCTACCAACAAACATAACTAATTCCAGGTAGAAAGACGAAATGTCTATTTTAAAGACGTTTAGCTAAATAGGGCATCATGATTGGGATAGAGGAGCAAGAACCTACAGACGATGTTAAGCATAACATATTACTGCAAATCCAATTACTGAACTATACTGATAGCAACGTGAGAGCTCTAGCTGAAACAGCACCATAATTGCGTAACACACTATAAATCACAATCTGAATCGTTTTGAAGGATATTGCTAATACATCACACTTATCACACTAATATTACCTATAAAGGCGAAAGTTTATGAGTGTGTCGCTCAAACGGTTGACCAATTTTGATAAAATTTTGTATGAAGGTAGCTGACACCCTGGATTAACATAATATAGGCTACTCTTTATTCCGAAATTCCCACGGGATCGACATTCACGCGGGTAAAACCGCGGGGCGCAGCTAGTTGCTTAATATGTACGAAAAATTTGCCTGCTTTGCTTACCAACATATAACGCAATGAATGTTGTTGAACTGTCAAAATGAACGCCATACCTACTGTGTTACGCAATTACCCCTCTGGACTGAAGAGTTTGTGATTAATATTGTCTTCAAAGGTTACAGCGTTATAGAATTAAATCCGGACAGCCCTATAAACTTTCATTAACAAATTGCAAATAAAAAACAGTTCAGAAGATACCTGGAACACATAAGAATCCTTCATTCAATGTAAAACGGTTACCCACGCTTTTTTAGAAAGCATTGTACAATGTGGAAACATAACAGCTACTGTTCAAACTTGAATAACATGCAGTTACTATATGTTCGCGGTTAATTTTAATAATCCTATTACCTACTTGCTGTTATAAATCGCTTCCTACAATTAAGCTGTGTTGCCACACTTGCCGTGTCGCGGATACCTACTGATACAATTGTTAGGGTATTAATGATGTGTCCTTTGAAATAAACTGCGCGTTTGTAATTGATTAATTCCTTTTTATGTATTTTACCGCTCAGCGCCGATGGTTTATGTCCTTTAAAGCCGATGGCGCTCAAATTACATTTAGAATTTGTCAGTTTCCAACAATTCGTTTGCAAACAAGTATTTGCATGCCATTACCAGAAACTGTAGCCCAATTATGTAATTTATGATCGGCACAATAGGAACCTCTACCTACTTAATTATCTTCCACCTGTATCTCGTTAGCGTTAACTTCTTGCTTAGGTATATCATCTTGATCTTCCCATCGCTCTTGTCTTTCGTGTTACATAATATTAGTTTCAAGAAAATACCTGCGAAGTAATCATCGTTGCTTAATTGAATATATACGAGTAACTCGGACAATTTAGGGTCCTCCGAGCCCTTTCCACCTCGGACTAGACCACCAGACCCACGACGATGCACCACCGCATAAAGTGGAATGTGCAAAATTTATCTTTAGACTCGGGTTTAAAACATCGAGTCATTTTTGAATTACGAGTTTCATTCCGACAACATTAAAGTTCTAAATACAAAACCTGATTTTAGACCCGTCGTCAATTTTGAATAAGGTTCGCAATACAAAAACTAGCTGAAAGGTTTGGACCATAGTTAGAACTCTTTGTAATATGACGGAAGAATCGAGTACTTTGCTTGCCTTTGCCAGTAATTGCCAGTAACTGGATGCATTTTTTTACATACAGCCCGCTATAAAGAAGTAGGTACTTTCAAAATAGCAGCAGTTAATGTTGCCTCCTAGCCTCAGCAAAAAATCGTTCAACGTTGCCAAATTAATGTTGCCAAACTAGAAAATAATTAAAGTGATGTACGAAATATTGTTCACAAGTTAAATGCTGTCACGCGATTGATTGATTTATTAGAGCGGAGTTTTTGTTTTAAAAACGCTAGCAGTTAGACCAATGTTCTACGTGCAACGTTCGATTTTCCTCGTCGATTTGAACCATCTCTGCTTACTGAATAGAGACCGTCCATGGCAATCAATATTACTGAAAATAACCTACTATGTAATATGTGAAAAAATGTTAATACGCAAAGGTCACATTATTGTTATAAAAACCGAAAGCAAAAGTACCAGTTGCTAAACATAGATGGCGCTAAGTGTGGACTTAAAATAATATATCAAATAAGTGACCCAATATCAGGGTCATCATCGAGATACTAATGAAATAAAAGCCGAATATTGATTTAAGCATTTTGAAAAAAAAAAGGAATATATTTAGGTAGAGTAGGTCTTTTAAATCGAAAACTTTAAAAGGGATTTCTCTGTAAAATAAAATTAAGTGTTGTTTGTTTGCAACATGGGTTCAGTTTTATTTTGACGTGACAACGTCTTAAATTAGGTTGCGACTGGGAGTCACTTATGAAAAAGTGTAACGCTCGGTAACGTTACGATGAGTCACCGAACGAGAGAGAGGCCCGCCGAATGCCTTGCGTCTCTCTCCCACTCAACTATGATCGGATGATCGGTCGTTGTCACGTAAAATCTTCGCCCGTAAAACCGACTTTACAGGCAACCATTTTTTTTTATTTAGTAAACAATTTAGAGACCTCATTAATAACAAACTGTAATTATGATGATTATGTTGAATTCCCTTCCACAGTTCAGCGTCGATTCACCTCTACATCTGCTATATCCATTTTGTATCGATTCACCGCTGTATCTCTAACCACATAATTTTACGGAATATCAATTTTGTTTTTAAGAACACAGAAGTCGAATTTAAAATGAACGCATCAAAAAAATAAAACGCACTATAAATTACATTAGTGATCTAGTGAATATGCGTGTTACGTCATGCGTCGCAGTAAACTATTGGAAGTCTACGCCTAACGTCTTTATGTAATAAATTGCATTTGAACTGGTAAATGCGTCGCAAATGTGTGATTGGATTGTTTAGCGGTTGTAAACTTTCAGTTCTGCTGTCATTTAACGTCATTATCAACTTTCTATTAGACATCAAGAATAAGAACGTAAACGAACAAAAGGGAGTAAGTATGTAAGAATCGTAGCAGGTGGCGTTTTGTTGTTTCTGCCTACCCACATGGGGCCAAGGCGTAAGTTTATGTTTATGTATAAAGAATATACAGGGTCAAATTAAATTACCTAACGAAATTCCGTAGTGGGTAGTGATAAGTATCTAAAAATGATAAAACAAAAAAAATAATTTGATGACTTGAAAAAGTTAAAAAAAATCGGTTAATTTGTGTGTAAGCTTTACAGACGTGATGCGTACGCAAACCCCAACACGATAAAACAAAAGAAAACAGATTATCTCAACTCATACTTCAAATAACACTACCAGCAGTCGTTGCCCCCAAAAAAACATCAAATATTTTATTATCTATACTAATATTATAAAGCTGCAGAGTTTGTTTGTTTGTTTGTTTGTTTGTTTGTTTGTTTGTTTGAACGCGCTAATCTCTGGAACTACTGGTCCGATTTGAATGATTATTTTAGTGTTGGGTAGTCCATTTATCGAGGAAGGCTATAGGCTATATTTTTTTTCTTCAAAATTAGGGATCCGTAATAAAATTGCTATTTTGTAACACAAGGTGTAAAATCGAAAACCTATTTTTGCGTGCGCTGCAAAAACTATTGACAATAGAACAAAATAATGTACTACGGGTTTGTAGAGCCCATTAAGACCTACAAAAAAGTACGCGAGAACATATATCTAGGTATCATGGTTTAATCACAATAACCGATTTTGTGTTCAAAATAATTATTAAATCGTCTGAAGTAAAAAAAACTACGTTAAATATGTATCGTAATATTAATCTTTATCGAAATTAAGCATTATGTTATCAAGAGTATTTATGAAGAAGTAAAATACTTTTTGTTTCATCTCAATCGGATATTTCGTTTAAAAGTTATCACGTGTGTAAGATGTTAAGAGTTGGTACCTATTAAGGAGTTATGGGCCATAGAGTTTTTTATCTATACTAATAATAAAGCTGAAGAGTTTGTTTGTTTGAACGCGATAATCTCTTTAACTACCGGTCAGATTTGAATTCTTTTTGCATTTGATAGCCCAATTCTTGAGGAAGGCTATAGGGTATTTAACATCACGCTATGACCCTTAGGAGCCCAGCAAAAAGAAAAAAACTCAGAGTGAACGGTAAGCGAATACGAAGTGTTGCGACGCGACGGGGTGGGGGTACAAGAAATTTCACGCGGACGAAGTCGCGGGCAGAAGCTAGTGTTTAAATATCGACGCCCATCACGTTTGCAGAGTTTCGCTAGCTAATTTAATTGAGTGTACAACTATACGCCGACAGACACTACGCCGACAGACTGAACACCGACAAGACTTTACTTCGACGGGACTCTTCGCCGACAGGACACTTTGCCGACAGGACTCTTCGCCGACAGGGTCATCAGCGACGCAACTTATCTCCGATAATCAGATACTTTTTATTTTTCTTTTTGCGGATGGGAAATCATCAAATGACCCCTCCCGCTCTGGGTGGAGCAAAGGGAGTGTCAGACTCTTACTGACTAATACCCACCCGTATTCCTTCCTTAGCCCTTTATGTTCCGGGCCAGCGGTAACCCTTTCGGACAATCCCGCTGACCCGGCAGGCTTCGGCCTTAAGGGGCCCCTTCCTTGATGCTGACATCTCTTTGAGGCGCGCGTGGAACACGTACGAGCCATCCAGTATGGGCCTGGTCCTGATCGGACGTTGAGCTACCCATTACTCCCCGCCCGCAGGCCCGCGCCTACGGTGGCCGGGAGTGGTCACGTGGCTCCCGAAGCCCGGAGCGTCTCCCGCGGCGGCTGGGATGGGAGGCCCTCTTCCTGTACCGTCCCGCCACCTCCTTTGCTAGCATGACTGCTTCGCAAAAGGAGGTGACTGCCTCCCACACCCTCTCGCCCCGGACCATGGCTTGCACCAGGGCCGGACGCAAGAGATCGCTGTCACTGCCGATCGCCTCTACGAGGACACGGCGGTGCTCTGCCCAAGCGGGGCAGACCTCCACCGTGTGCTCCATCGTGTCCTCTGGGCGATCATGGCAATGGTGACACCCGGGCGTTTCCTCCCGCCTGATGATGTGCAGGAACCTCCCGAAACATCCGTGTCCGGTGAGGACCTGCGTCAGGCGGCAGGTGAGGGCGCCGTGGCGCCTCTCTAGCCACTCCTCGAAGAGGGATCTTATCGCCGCTATCGCGGCGTTCCCTGCGCTGGGTTGCGACAGTCGCTCTTTCCATGCACCATGAGATCGCGCCGGAGATTTTCCCCCCGTCGTAGTACCTCCGCGCGCCACTCACACAAGCGCGCGAGGACTATCGCCTCCAGATCCCATGGCGGCAGTCCGGCAAGGAGGCGCGGGAAACGCTCCGGGCTTCGGGAGCCACGTGACGACTCCCGGCCACCGTAGGTGCGGGCCTGCGGGCGGGGAGTAATGGGTAGCTCAACGTCCGATCAGGACCAGGTCCATACCGGATGGCGCGTACGTGTTCCACGCGCGCCTCAAAGAGATGTCAGCATCAAGGAGGCCTTAGGGCCGAAGCCTGCCGGGTCAGCGGGATTGTCCGAAAGGGTTACCGCTGGCCCGGAACATAAAGGGCTAAGGAAGGAATACGGGTGGGTATTAGTCAGTAAGAGTCTGACACTCCCTTCGCTCCACCCAGAGCGGGATGATTTCCCATCCGCAAAAAGAAAAATAAAAAGTATCTGATTATCGGAGATAAGTTGCGTCGCTGATGACCCTGTCGGCGAAGAGTCCTGTCGGCAAAGTGTCCTGTCGGCGAAGAGTCCCGTCGAAGTAAAGTCTTGTCGGTGTTCAGTCTGTCGGCGTAGTGTCTGTCGGCGTATAGTCGTACACTCAATTTAATTTGACCCTGTACTTAGCAAAGACATGGATCGCCTCGTTGGTCTAGTGGTCGCAAGCGCTACTGCTGAGCATGAGGTCCTAGGTGCAAATCCCAGTTCGGGCAAAGGTTCTCAGTAATAGGCAGAGTCTAGATTTGAGCCTGGTTGATGGCAATAGGCTCGCACCTTATTACGTGGGTCTTAAACATAATTGGCGAAATGTTGGTGCACAGACCTAACCTAACCCTTCATGGAAAATAGGCATGATAATATTATAGACACATATATTATGGTTGAGAAAAAAACTACACTAATAAATTGCGTCCGGTGGCGGGCAGAAAGAACTTTTCACACGCTGAAAAATAGGGCATTCCATGCGTATTGTTGTATCATCACAATGGGTCACTTTCCCGGAAAAAATCTGAATCAATTGTCACGACCATTATGTAGCTAAATAAATAAACATTAGTGAGTACTCACTCTGGGCTCTGTCTGAAATGGTCGACGGCAAACTGCAGCAGCGGATGTCTGCCGTCATGCTGTGGCGTTGACTGGTCTCTTCTCTCTTCCCTTAATTCTCGTTCCCTCTCCCGATCTCTTTCTCTATCCCTGTCCCTTTCCCTCTCCCGGTCTCTTTCTCTCTCCCGCGGCACTGGTGACGTCGTCTGCGCTCTTCTCTCAACGTGGTCCGTCTCTTCTCTGGAGTCTCTCGCTTCGCGCAGCTCGCGTATCTCCCGAGAGTCTCTTGAGTCTCTGGACTCTCTTGTGTCTCTGGAGTCTCTCGTTTCTCTGGAATCTCTCGTTTCTCTCGTCTCTCTTGTTTCTCGTTCTGAGACGCGTTCTTTTGTTACTCCATTTGTGGTAGGTTTGGGTTGAACCTGAAACAATTAAGGTATTGGGTTATTTTTTTTGTTTTATTCATTCACTAGCTTCTGCCCGCGACTTCGTCCGCGTGAAATTTCACCCTCTTAGGGGTGGAATTTCGAAAAACCCTTTCTTAGTGGATACCTACTCTTCACAAAGAACACACCCTCCAAATTTCATGTCTCTAGGAGCAGCGGTTTAGACTGTGCGTTGATATATCAACAATCAGTCAGTTTACCATTTTATATATATAGATTAGTGATTCGGAAGTCACTACTTTAAGCCTTCTTAACTTACTTAAGCTTAAGTAAAAGTTTAGTAGGAAGTACAGACTACCTACACGCACGACAGTAATGATTACATTGGTTGCCTTGTTAGTTGCGATTTACAGTTGTGAGCTTGAAATTGAATACTAGTTTCATAACTATGACTTAAGTAAAGTATGTTAAGTATGATAAACATAGCGGGGGAAAACTAAAGGTGGATCATTGCTATCATTAGTGTTTTAAAATCTATTCGTGCTATCCCAAGTACAGTTTTCAGATAAGTACGTCAAAACGAAAGAATCTAGAGATTGGCATCCGATTGCGGTACTTGCCACTTGGCCGGTGTCGGTACATCGCTGGAGATCAGGAAAGCGTGAATGTGCGCGCGCGCACGATCGCTAAATAAATCAGTTTTACTGCGCTAGACCCGTTGCTCGGACTCTATACGAATCATATCCAAAACCAGGGTGATGTGATTTACGGCATTTGGTGATTTATGATTGAGTTGTTCTGTTCAAATAATATGTTCTTTGCATTTACCTAAATATTTTAATGAGTATTGAATTTATCCAGAAACTAATTAGAATAACCTATTATAGGTCTGTATTCTAACCCGTTGGATGCGAGAAGCACAGAACCGGTCGAAGTGGAGGTGCTTGGGGGAGGCCTTTGTCCAGCAGTGGACGTCTTTCGGCTGAAATGATGATGATGATTCTACAAGTATTTTAACTATTGTTTTAAAGACCGGTCGATGTGGCGACGCTTGGGGGAGGCCTATGTCCAGTAGTGGATGTAGTTTTCGGTCGAAATGATGAAGATGACGAACCTTCGCATTATTTATATACACAATAATTGTTATGGGAATCGAATATGACATTTACTAATTCTTAATCTTTTATGCATGTTTAGGTATGGTGTGCAGAGCGGTCTTGATGTGTTCTATTCGTCCAATCCTGTACCTATGTCAAAATGGTATCGATGACAATATTTTTTTACACAGATAATGGTAGGAAAATAAACCATAGCACCCAGAACATTGAAAACATACGAAACTCATCGCTGTGACTGGTTGTGGTTGCGTGGTGCTGAATATATGTTTTTGTTTAAAGAAGAGATTCCGGCATGACTAAATTGGGACTAGAATGACCTACGGAAAAATAAATAAGAAAGAGTTACGAGCCAATTACTGTGGCCTGAAGTATTTAATTAATTTAAATAGTAGGTCAAGGTTAAAATACATAATCTATATTTATTTTAATATACTACCTTTGGTTTTCGTTTCAAAGTTTTTCTACTGAGCGTCCTGATAACATCGTAAAAGTTTTCCATTTTTAACTATTTTTCGTTCACCAGCACACATCAAGCACAATTCATATTTTCGTAATATCACCAATATCATCGACGTTATTTTTCGAAACTTAAACTATGCGAATCAATGTTGCCACTTTCCCGATACAAAAAACAGAGAATAGAATTTCTATTGTTTTTTTCGATGGTGCAATTTCCGCACTGCATTCGCGAGGTGCAGCGACGGTATGCGCGCGCCGCCCGCACCCGCTTTGCCCGCCACCATCTTTATAAATATTGATGCAATCTATGTGTGCTCGCTCCGATTAATAGCTAATTTCTTTCGTAACTCGAATTCTTTTAGTCTTTTTAACCGATTAACTCTTAGCTCTTACCGTGAATGGGAGATATTTATGGTATTTTTTTACGCGCTCCGCTAGGTTCGATTTATTTCCACGCTCATTATCTTGAATAATTATGATAATATTATGGATTATCCGATACTATTTACATAACCGACATCGAACAGAAAATATGACGTGTTACGTAGCGCAACTACCTACTGCCAATATTTTAGGGTCACGTCCAAAAACTAATCCAATTTTGAGCCTAGAAGTTGTCACCGAAAATTGTAAGTAACTCTACATTTGTAAAATAATGTATTGACGGGAGGTCTACTAGTTGTTGAAATTAAATTAAGCGCTACATAAGAAACTGTATTTTTGTCGTTCATAAATACCTAGAAAGTACCGAACCATGGATAATAGAGCCACTGTTCAACTGTCTGAATACATACTCATTAAAAAGAAACAATTCAAGTTACATGACATCCTTAAACAGAGGTACATTGTAAGCCTTATTAAATCAGCACAGCATTTGAATAAATCACAATATGGAACACAAAACATGGCTTGACGTAACTTACCTACTTGTTAACGCATCCACCTAGTTAAATCTACATGAATATTTATTTATGGATATCTTCCAATATGATACGTTTTCGCGAATAAGGAAATCAGTTGTAGGTATGATTAATTTAGGAAAAAAAATATGTAGGTATATTTCCATAATTTTCTAAATCTGACGTTTGCGGCTGGCTGGTGAAACAGCGACATCTATCAATGCGTGTGTGAACTGTGAATCGTTCATAATGTTGGATGCCACTTGTAGATGGCAGCACGGCACGCTTAAGGCAGCTCTACATAGAGTAATAATAACTAATTTAAATTAAGTTTTTTTAAAGATGCAAACTTTCATTATTAAAAATAAGTTAAATTGCCTTTTCTATAAAAATATTATTATTAAATACATTTGTAAATTGTACATACCTACATACTATGGACCTGGGTATGTGACCAAAATAATAATGATAGCTAGTTGCTTTTGAACATGAGTTCGCCAATATTATATCCGTATTACATAAATTATTGTGTAATCAGCAGTAATCGTTTTAATTATAGTTGTCCCCATGCGACGACGCGACGAGGTTCTATTTAGACGTAAAACAAAAATGTTAGAATTCTTTAGAATTAGATGTTGTTCTTTTGTTTTGTTCAGTACTTTTTAGTAAGCGAGTAATACTAACGTATAGAAAGTACCTACTTATGTAAGCTGTTCATTCTAAATTCCCTAACTTACACTAGGGCCATTTGTGATTTCCCGTGCTAGAAATTCACGTTCTCTGATATGATATAGACATTTTACGACTCATTTTTACCGCTACATTACCACTTAACATTTTCCAATGCGCAAGGAAATATGTGAATGTTATAGCGAAATAAATGGCCGTTAACATACGCAAGTGTACAAGTGATACATCGAGATACCAGCCCGATGATGACTAGACCGACCGGCGACCATAGCCTAGCAGTAACCAGTTCAACCGCGCGGATGTCGGGGTGACCCGCTCTGAGAAATATAGACGCGTCTCCAGGAACCGAGGCAATGGGTGTACTGGAAACTGCTCGATATTTTTTTACAGTGCGTGCATCATTCATGTGTCGAGTTCCGTATAAGTATATTGGGGACCTAATGCGATGTGCGTAGTGGCATGTTGTAGATATCATTAAAAAAAACGATTTGTGAAGGAAAATTGGTCTCTCTAAGTTAAGATTTCGATACATATTTCAAGATGGTTCTACTTCTTTAAACTAAGTAGAGCCATGTTTTAAACAATTTAAGTAGGTATATTACTTTGAAGCCAATTTGGCATAAATTATAAATGATTTCATTACTGTAAGTAGGTTTGCACCAAGCACATTTACACGTCAATCATATATTATTAAAACTAGATGAGGTCGTCGTTTCCTATCTGACTACTCTGAGAAGAAAGGCCGAAACAAACTCAGAGGTCACAGTCTCTTTTAAAGTCCAGACATAGTCTTGATCAGATCATGTAAACACCATGTAGATTGGTGTCTGAAATGGTCTTTTGAGGAAAGAACCACACAGATTGAGTGGACCTGCGGTGCTATTCTGTAAAAATCACACCGTGAAAACTTAGGCGAAGTGAGCGTGGAGTGAGCTGTCAATAGTGTCAATTTCTAGGAAAAACAACCTCACTTCACCTAAGTTTTCACGGTAAGATTTTTACAGAATCGACCAGCTGTCCAGTTAGTAATGGCGGTCACTCCTTTAATCAATTCAACTGTCAATGTCTGAATAGGAGCTAGATCTTCCGTCTTTCTCCAAATAATTTCCTCGTAGATAATTGAACATTTTCATCGATCTATCCATTAATTAACAGTCATATAGAGATGCCTCGCACTTTCGCGGCGAAAGCCCCATTATACATTATTTCTATATGAAAGTCATTCGATGCAAGCACTTAATTGGTAGTAGGTTCTCCCGCGTCTTTAAAATTGTTAGGTATAAGTTTACAAAGGTATTCCATACACAATTATGATACGAAACTGTTTATTATTGTGAATAAAATTAATATATTTATACCTAGCAGCTTTATAGGTAAGTAAAAGTGCACGTGCTGCACACCCCAAGTTTCAAGTTGAACAAATATCAACTTTATTACAATGTAAATTAAGTTGATTTTAGAGTGACTAGCACTATCGAAAAAGTCATAAAAATGTTTGAAGTTTTAGCGTAAACTGAACTTCATTGTGTAGGAATTAAAGTTATATTTCCATTAGGTAATTAAAACTCCCTCTCATCGAGAGGAGGCCTGTGTCCCAGCAGTGGGAACATTATAGGCTAATTATGTTATGTATTTTATGTTCCATTAATTCATATTTCTTTACATTTTTGGCAAATAAATCGCGAACGCAGGATACAGATACATACCAGCTGCGTTATTTTACATAATCATCACCGTTCTCCTGCCCTTATCCCAATTTATGTGGGGTCGGCGCAACATGTCTTTTTCTTCCATACTTCTCTATTAGTCGTCATCACAATAGTCACCCCCTTTCAAACCATCATTCACACAGTCCATCCATCGTTTCTTTGCTCTTCCTCTACTCATAAAGCCATTCATACACAAAACTTGGCTCAGTATTTTTTACTTACTGCATCAATTCATTCATTTATTTTTATTAATTAACTTAGTCAAATGTCGACAGTTCCATATTAAACGGCCAGCAATCAGCATCTTAACGTTTACAATAAAGTTTTAATCTACCATGTTCGATAAAAATCTTTACATACAATCTCGCTGCTATAATCACATCCAATTTTCTATCAACTCCTCTTCATCAGTAAGTATCACACATCCATTTCATGTTCGGTTGAGCGCAAATTGCATAGCTCCACACATGTGCATCAATGGACCACGTAATGGTAGGCGCGGTCGTTCATTGCTCCATTGGTAGCCGCACGTGAAAGTAAAGTAAGAACTTTTCCTTTATTGATTAATGAATACATTTCCCTTGAAGAAGCCATTGTGCGATGTTTTAATAATCATATCACATGCACATGATCCACGAGCTATTACCAGTATTAACAGATCTATGAATTAATAATAATAATAATATTCCACAACTATCACACAACGCCGTCTAGTCTCAAGCTAAGCAGAGCTTGTGTTATGAGTACTAGACAACTGATAAACATACTTATATATTTCTAAATACATACATATATAGATAAATTACACCCAGACACAGAACAAATGATCATGCTCATCACACAAACATTTGTCCTGGGTGGGAATCGAACCCACGACCTCCGGCATAGCAGTCATAAATTTTAAAAGAAATTTTCGTAACAAAGTGGAAATAACTTTTCGATAATAAAACTTTGAAGTGACGATTTGTCATTTGTTTTTTAATAATCCGTCGCACAGTTTTTACGATTTGACAAAACATCAAGTTGAGATGTCTTAATTAAGTGTAAATTTATTATGAATATACTGTAGGTACGTACACATATACCTTCCGGAATTATATTCTCTAAATGATGGTAAAAACGGCATCAAAATCCGTTGCGTAGTTTAGAAGAACAACGTGGCGACACAGACAGACACTAATTTAAATTAATAATCTATACATATAATAATTACATATAATAAATTTGTAGAAAAGTGGTGTCTGTACAATGGAAATATATAAAAAAAAAGTAGCAGGGGTTGTTATTATATCGATGCCGAACCCGCAATTGTAATTATTTTTTTTTTGTCTGTTTGTCCGTTTGTCTGTTTGTCTGTTTGTTTGTGCACGCTAATATCAGAAACGGCTTATTCGATTTAGATGCAGTTTTCACTAATATATTGTAGTAGGCTTCAATTAACATTTAGTGTTTATTTCATGTCAATCGGTTCATAAATAAAAAAGTAATGTCAATTTAAAGAATCACGGCGAACATTTGTTAAGGTATTCTATCAGAGTACGTACACGCCTCGGGCCTGCGCGTCCGATCTTCGGAACTACTGGACGGATTTGAATGTTTTTTTTTTATTGTATAGTTATTATATGGCTGGACAACTTCAGGCTATAATTTATCTTGGAAAGTTGAACACAAAAGTGGTACCATAGCAAAAATTGTTCCACGTGATGAGGATTTTTTGCTGAGAGAATAAATTTGAAGATCTGGAACACCTGATAGGGAACTCCAAGAGCCCAGCTACACCATAACACATATAGGAATGACGTCTTAGTAAAAGTTATTCGGTCTGATGGGCATTTCCTGTTGACTTATAAAAATCGAAGATCAGAAACATCTGATGTGGAAATCAAAGCTATCACTAATTTCACCTCCACGCGGTGAAGGCGGTAACAGTTTAGGACTGATTTTCGATGACGATGGTATATCATTGAAAATTTGACTCTACTGGCCAAAACTCCCATTTATTTTTTTTAACGTGAAGAAATGCTCATGCATTCTGCACTACCACGGGGAGATAGTGCAGTTATGTGGGACTCTAACCCACTAAAACTCCACTGTGTCCTCCTCTGCCGCTTACGGCGGGAACATGGGCACGCGTTAGCACTCATCCGTGAACCCGCCGCGGCTGTCCGTCACCGGACCCTCCGCTGGGGAGTACTCCCCATCACCGGCGCACCAGAACACATAGCACGCCGTGACCACCCCAGGGACCAAACCAACACATGGGGGCCAGACGATCCCGTGTCTGGGCACCCTTGGTAGGGGAACAGTCACTTAGATTTTAATTGATCAGGTATCTTCATAATAAAACTATAACCATGCCTAGAAAGAGGTCAAATCTTTCCCAATGTTCCAAAGGAGCTAAAAGATTGAGGATCATAAGATCCCAAGAATCTACCGAAGAGCGTCGGGAGAGACTTGATGCTGTTTGAGAACATCAGGCTGCAACTCGCTCCGTGGAAACCTCTTCGGATCGCGAAGCACGCCTGCGTTCTCAGCGTATTTACGCATCTACATCCAGAGACCTCTAGAGACCAGTGCAGAATATGATGCGCGACTGACCGCTGATAAGGTGAGATTATCATACATTGTTCCGAACACGCACACAACAAAATATTCATAATCAGAAAGTGAGAAAGAAAGAATTGCTGGAGTACGGCATGAAGAGACAGATTAAGAAGAGCGCAACGAACGTTTGAATTCTGATCAACTTCGACATTCTCTAAACAGAATGTCGATATCCTCTGAAGAATCGGAAGTGTCTCAAGATATAGCCGTAGGGCATGGCGACCTTCCTTGGGTTGATAAGGAACGGAGTGCATTTACGTATACTCCTATGATTGACTACGCCACATATTCCGCCATCGGAGGTATGGTTGAAAATTGTACTTTTTGTGAAGCTGTTAAATAGCAAAAAGAAACAAACGGTATGTGTTGCTCAGGTGGGAAAGTACATATTGACATATTACAGAATCCTCCAGAAATATTAAGATCACTGCTAATCGGTGACCATCACAGTCAAAACATTTCTTGGACAATATACGTTCGTACAATAATGCCTTTCAAATGACATCTTTTGTTGCGAAACAGATTTCAGAAGGCCCATTTATGCCAACATTCAAAGTGCAAGGCCAAGTTTACCACCCTATTGGTTCATTATTGCCTGAAAATGACGTCTCGAATCGTCTCGCGCATCCCGTTGTCATCCAGTCCCCGGGTTCTTAGAATTCGACATCAGACGTTTCAGATCTTCGATTTTGACGACCCCGTTGTCGCTGGCATAAGCAACAGGATCCGCGTACGAAGTCGCGGGCAGAAGCTAGTATGATAAATATATGAGTCGATATAGATATACAAGTCATGAAAACAAAACAACAAAAGCTAGCACAATAGAGACACAAAGCCTAGAGCGACCTATACAAAGTGCGATATGCCCGACCCTGCGTCAAATTAGACTACAAATACGACCCACAACATTTTGTTATCGTACAGTTAGCACATTTGCGACACACTCTGGAAAACGACCAGAGAGTAAAGTCACTGAAACGCATAAAACTACGCCTGAAGCTATAACTTCTTCAATCGCTCAGATAATATTTCAGTTAGTCGACACACATACCGATGCCATATTGATTTTAACTAGTACTTATATTAAAATTCTAAATACCAAGGCTCGTTTGATATTCATTATTCAATTACATTAATAAGATTTTTCTAAAATGTAAAATTAGTATTTACTCACGATATTATTACGTAATACAGTTCAAATTGTAGAATCAGCACAAGTACTATTATATTATGTTATGTATAAATTATCACTGTACCATTAAACATAGGGGACCGAGACTGTTTCTCCTTAACACAGGTTATTTTGTAACCTAGCTAGGAGAACAGTGCTTTACCCACTCGATTGTAGACTACATAATTATCATATAAGATCTTTACTATAACTATGCATACCTACTACAATCTGTCTGTTTGAGTAAATAAATGTATTATTATTATTATTATTATTCTGTAAATTAAAATCCACAGCCTAAATTGTTGGTAGTCACAGTGGCCAAAATAGGAGACAAGAAACATACTTTAGATTTATTCGTTAGGATACAAATGCTACGTACCTATAACCGTAGAAATCAATCAATCGTGTTCCAATTACATAAGTGTCTAGTGACGATGTCGAAAATGAGAGAAAGATCATTAAAGATGAATCTGTGGTTAGTGGAGGCAGCCATAAGAGATGAAATAAATGTTGTATTATCTGCAAATTGCAACAATTTAGCTACAAAATTAGCAGGTTATACAAGACTTAATCTAATACCTCTCAATAATGCTCCTTCGTTTTTTACCGCGACAATAATAAAACAATCATCATCAATCATTATTATTTGATCATCTACTTCCAAATCAAATCCCCTCTATATTTGATCTTTAATGATATCAAAGTAATGAAAGCATGCAGCATGTCCATTCAATCAGATACGAGTATAAGGCGGAAACAGATTTATAACACGCCACGCTTGCATGTCAATGAAGCCTATTCATTGGCCACGTTTCATCTCCTATAGCAACGCTTTGTCATTTGGCATATGAACACGCGTGAGTTGTTACAAGTGTGTTGCGGCCTTCACGCGGAACTGCTTCACTAGTTTTTCTATCGTCCCAACCTGTTTCTCAATGTTAGAATGCCTTCACTTTTCCTGTGTGATTAGCTGCTAGACTTTCCATGGTTATTAATGCTCCAAGTGTTGATTATGTTTGAGATTCAACTATGATAATTTCCCGAGGTTTGTATGAAAATTACTTAGGGCACGAGAGAAATTCTCCACTGTGAAGTTATCTTAATGTGTTCTTTGATTCTTAATAACATTCAATCTTTAGTTGGGGTTCATAACAGTCAAGTTTAAATTATTATAAGTAAGATTAGGTACAGAGTAAACAATTATAGTTATATCCCAATATAATTTTACGAGACGAGAATGATGAACGACCATTTAAAAACAACCAAACAAGAAATCAAAATGGCAGCGATTTATCTCCATTATTACACTTGTTATAATCTTATTCAGCTATATTAATTGCATTATTAAATACACAACCAAACACCGCAAGGTCGTTTCTATTATTTAGTTCCATCAAAAGAACATAGGTAACATTCCAATGCGGTTTTATTTGGACGACGATATGTCAAGGATGACGTACCACAGAGTATGTTGTGGTAACGACCATCATTGAAGAGTGACGATGATCACGAAACATTATTATAGGAGTACATTTAGTTAGGCAAGGTTTAGTTAATGACTATGAAACGCATGTGACTAAACGGGCGCGTTTTTCCCGCGGTCATATTTGTTCGCGCACTGAATTTTCAACGTACTGTTTAGCGTCGAGAGTTGAAAATCCAACAGTGTTTTTTTGGCGCGCTGGGATCCAACAGAGCGCACTGTTGGATTCTCAACGCTCGGCTCAACAACGAGAGTTGAAAATCCGGTGCGCGATAAAATCCCGCCGCGGTATTTTTACGCCTGGTGGGCTAAATGTTGATGGATGGGGAGGGAGGCAAAAGCCAAGGAAACTATGGATGGATTGTGTGAGGTCTGACATGAACGAAAACTTGACAGGGGAGAATGAAAAAGAAAACGTGTTGCACGACCCCAAGTAACATGTTACAATTACAGGAATATTATGATGGCACTTAGTTAGGCAAGGTAACGAATCAATAGTAGAATTTTGGGGCAAGTAAAATGCTTTGCAACCATATACAGGTGGTCTATTTTATCTTTACGGACGCCGATACAATGGAAATCCTCTTAATTTTATTCTATTAATCTTAGCGTCTTTACTCTCCAAAGCATGACAAACGTTCCCTCCCTTCCAGTCCTAATCCGCCATTCTTCACCTCTCTCATTCTCACTGTCGTTCCATCTCTCTCATGGGTTGCCTTCCATTCCTCATAGATTTACATTAAAAACACTCGTCCTACATTCGGTCATCCTGCTTCCATATCTGTCCCCTGAAATATTTTATAGTATTTAAGAGCATTAAATGCTTCAAACAAACAATTTAGATTGAAAAATGCAAGTAAAGTTATCACAAGATGTTAGTCTGGTCAAAAGTCAAGATCATTGCGGTGAAGCTTTCTTCGCAATACTTCGTGAATTTTATGAGCAATAGCAAAAGTGGATTTCGTTACTATGCCTCATTCATAGAAATACTGGTGATACACAGCAATGAAAACAGATATGGCCCTGATGTAATTCTTGTACACTTTGCAGAAGGCTAAGTGTAAAAAAGCATGAATGAAGCCCAAGGAGTCTGTCGAGGTCAATAGAATACTACGTAGTAACTCTCCACGAGAAAAAAAAACATTACAGCTTCGTAATAAACATTATCGCCTTCCCAAATTATGCGGTCGTTTGTTACGTAAGAGCAAAAATATTTTTTTCAAGCCTATCTTCGGCATTAAAAATAAGCGGTTGAACTGTCTAAACATATAGCATTAGAGGTAAGTGTATATGATTCTGTAATGACTCTATTACGGTCCGAAATAGACACCGCTTTCACTGCACAGCTGTTATCATTCGGTGATCGCACACTTAGCGTGAAATATGAGTGAACATAGCATATCGTCACGACTACGATGTGAAATACTTCCAGAAAGTTCTGTGGCCAGTACAAGTAACCAACTTGAAAAGAGGAACCCCTATGGGAGAGAAACTTTAGAAACTTTAAAGGAAAGGGAACTTAAAAATGTGTTAAAATAAGGCTCGACTCTCGGAAGAAGAAGTAAAAGTAAAACCAGATTAAGAAAGACGGATACAGGCAATCAAAGTCGCCAGGCTATTAACATTATGCACATATGACTCATATGAATTTTATTTTCAAGCTACGATATTCAGCAGTTGTAGGTACATCTGTAGGACAAAGGTTTGGTTGGTCACTCCACTAAGGGAATTCTTCAGGAGGAGATAGAACAAAGACCATTAACCCTTCGTATCCGAACGTGGAGCCACGTGAGAAAATGGCTTTTTAATTGTTTCTGTAATTAAGGCATTCAACCTGTTAATCTTTTGAATTTCTGAAGGAAAAATAATCCGTTTGCTGTAGGTAAGTATATGGTGGCTATGGGCGATAAGTTCTTATGCATAATATGTTATAAAACGGATAATAATTCTATCAGAGAGGAGTCTGTTGTGCAGCCAAGGCGAACTGGTTGAATTACGCGCTTACGGGAAAGGTCGACACTAACATATTTTCTTACATCATTGTGTAAGTATTACTTAAAGTAAACACTGCACTTGTGTGGGAAAATAGTAAAACAGATACCATCTTTTTATAATTTAAAAACACGATTTCCAGCTTCCTTATTGGAATTAGATAAATCTTCGACATTTATTTTCCTTTTTTTAACGAGACAATTTATCTATTAGTGGCATTGCTTCCGCCAAGATCTGTAACATATTAAATAATGCTGTCGAACTTATGAGACAGGGAGACGGATAGACATGTCATTTATGTAACGACGCCATTTGTCGATGTCAGCTGTTATAAACACGAACACAATCATTAGTCAAAATGGTGTAGAATTTGAATAGAGATTTACAGAACATCAGCCTGTGTTCTGCGAAGGGGAAGGACAAGTGTCATAAACCCACATTTCGATGTAATATGAGGCGAGCCAACTGTCATACCAATTTATGCCCACTTGGCAGTTGGGGCACAAATGCACGTTCGGTTATTGAGAAATTACCTTCTAATGGAATGCCAATAACACTGCCAGATCCAGGCACCGAATAACCAAGCCCCAAGCGCGCTAAGGAGTACTACATAAACTCACACCTTGTTCATAAGGGCGTAGGCAGAAACTACAAAACTCCACCTGCTACGATCCTTTTGCCTCGTTTAGGTTCATACATCAGGGTTGCGTTGCGAATACCAAGCACCTGAGGGGCAATTCTTGTAAATTTAAGAACGTTCAGTCTGATCTCAGTCTCAATCTGTCAAAAATACCTCTAATTTCTCTATATTTTTGACATTGATGGTCGCTGAGATGAGATTGCGACTAGATTTTGAAGGTTTTTAATTACGGGAATTGGTCTTCTGGAGGCCTAAAAAGGCTTCTTTTATCATAATATGGCGAAGACAGTTCGTGTTTTGCTTTTTTTGGATGCACTACGTAGGTATAATCACTCTTTGATTATTGGATTTGGATTGGACCAGACAAAAAAAAAAAACTGAAAAATCTTTCACCAATGGGATTTGATATGATTAACTTATCAGTTAACTCTCCATTATGATTCATAATGTTAGCCTTTTATGATTCTGCCAAAGTGGCCTTTTTAGGCCCCCTGATCTTTCTGAAGAACATCACCAATAAGGTCATTGTATGTTCGGAGGACATATAGCGACCTCCCCTCCCGGCACTTCCACTCACACCTGCCTTGTAAATACCCTTTGTTATTCGCCTTTCATTCATCCTCTCATTAGGACCAAACCAAACAATTAGAAAAATAATTGGCGATAATTCTTTAAAGACCTAAGTTATGTAAGAATGCACCTTGAACTTTAGCTTGGTGACCAGCAACTTAGTAAGTTACATGATGGATGAAAATCTACGACATTTTCGAGCAATTTTATGTAATATACGACTTCCTCTGGTCGTCCACGTCAAATGGTATAATCATAATTAGTCTGATATCTACCACATTCTTAATTAGACTAGAATACAATAGCCTTGGTCAAGTAAATTATATACTGGTCTACAGATTATGTTGAAATTACCTATTTTATTATGGTTATTATACTAGCAAACGGGCTGGAATTTAATTTACTTCTCAATTTAACTAAAATACACATTATACTATTGGTTTTAATAGCTTAGCCCAATTCACCTTTTAGGTACATTTTCCTCGGTTTCTATCAAATCCCTTGGGAAATAATAAAATCCTTGCCAAATAAATAAAAATAAGTTTTTGGTCATACTGATTAGAGATGAGACTTCTTCGATAAGCTTAAGGTATTTGGACAACAGAGTCGGCTCAATTTTTTTAAGCACGTACACACTATAATTTCATAGTTCGTATGTCGACGTATATTACGAACTGCCCTAAGGTAGAATTACCACAAAACAGTGTGTTTTATAGCCTATGAGCTACGTGTGGAAAGCGAGAGAGTGGCATGTGGCCATCACGGTCTGTTTGTGGCCACAATTAGTTCATATTGTCAATTACTTGTACGTAAGTGGGTACTAGGCCTAAACCCAAAACTCATTCATAAAAGTGAAACGTCACACTTACGTATAGAGCATAACGGACTAGTTTGTTAGATTAAATATTGATAACCAGATGGTTATCAGATTTTAAAGATGTATGGTAATAAATCTCTATCTAGGACTAACCTTTCTCCCTGTACCCTCATTGATTAACGTACTGTCAATCACAATCTGTATCATTTTGAAGGATATTGCTAATTCATTGCTTCATTTATATTCGAAACATTTGTCTACTCAACAACGTAAATAACGCAATGAATGGTGTTGAACTGTCAATATGAAAGCCATTGCTACTGATAGTATGTTACGAGATTACCCGCTGTAGGGACTGGTGCACCACACCATGGACCACGAAAATGTGCTGGTACACCATGATGGTAACTGCACCATGATCATATAACTAGGAAAACATCCACTGTTATGCAAACCTTTGCTTTCCAAGTATCTTTAGTCTTGAATCTTTCTGTCCTAACAACTAGGGAGTTGGATCCGCCACTTCTTCTTTCCAGCTAAAGCTAGGAAGTGGTGAAGGGCGCGCTTTTTGGGGGTCTGTCTTATGTAATGTTGTCGTTCAAAAAGTGCTGATTCTCACCCTAGGTAGGTAGTTAGAATAAATGACTATTGATTTTGATTTTTGCATTCTAATCTACATACTGAAATAAATGGCTTACCAACCTTACTCATATTGTCATCCCTATAAAGCAAAACCCGCACAATTTTGTATTCATTTCTACCTTTAAAATAACGATTTATATAAAATATGAAGGCGTAGGTACTGTCTGGAATCGATCTCCTTTCTTCCATGTTTCCGAACCTAAAGAAGGGTTCGCAGTTAACGGACAGGAAGCATGGATCGGCGCTCGCGTATCTACTAAATAACAGGTGTCATCAAACATTGTGTATACTGTGTGTACAGTTATGCGATTATCACTCTTATTGTAACTGCAATAGTGTGCACCTGTTATGTAAAGAACCCCAAAATTACTCGGGCGAAAAGGATATACGTCTTTTTACTGGTTTCTTCGTGAGGGGTTAAGATTTTTTGTTAGAATACCTTTGCCTGTTTATGAACATTTTGTTTTGTTTTCATTCTAATTCAGAGCTATGCCATGCCATTTTATGTTTTACTATATATAAACAGGAATTGCATGGTTAACAAAGCAAATTACAGCATTATCCTGTGATTGTATCGTTAGAAGATATAAGTACCTACACAGATAATTTTATAGAAAAACTACAACGGACCGGAAGAGTGAATGGATTGAATGGTGAACATAATCAAGAGGCTTCCTGTACGAGATCGCTTAGATTAAGATACATTACGACTAATTGAATCGAAACCGCCGGTCGCAAAGAAATATCGCTATTATTGTTTAATAATTTGCGTTATTTTTTATAAATGCGTAAGCGCAACTGCCCATACCAATCTCATGGTTTGCTCTGGATGGGCGCTTGTGACCTTTTACATCGGAACTCGTCTCTGCTGGTGCATTAACACAGATAAAACGGTTTTATCTGTGTTAATGCACCAGTAGAGATATATAGAGGTTTTAAACCTCTATTTGCCTTGTGTGTGTAGGTATAATAATAATAATCCAATAGATATTTAGTTTATTTTACCAACTTATGTATTGTTTAAGAATAAAATGAAAAAGAAAGAACTTAGGGTTTGTTTTTAGTTCCCCTACTATAAGTACCACGGAATAGATATTTATCTGTTCCGTGATAAGTACGATGGATGTATTCTGTGAAAAATTAAATCGCTAAAAAGGGACTTCTGAGATAACGGCTAAAAGAGATGTACGAAAAAAGAATACCTACTTAAATAATGCGCCGACTAATTATAAAGTTGGAATAAGGGCAAGAAGGTGATAAAAATAACAAGAGCTTTCTCCATTCCGAAACAGAAATTCAGACATTGAAACATGTGAAACAACGAATGGGTTCAGTGTACAGATACCATTTTCCTGACATTATTCTAATCATAAGTGAAAACATCACTAACAACGCCACCAACTCAACACATAATAAAGTCACAGAACATTCCTTCACGCAACCACTTATTTCTAATATACCATGAATATACCCGATAAAAAACTCAATTATCTTAAAGACAATATAATCTTAAACAAAGAAAAGCCAGCTTTATTACGTCCATACCGTTATATCGATTAGGAACGATTAACGATCGAGATCGATTTACCACTCGATTCTCAATATGTGTGGCGAGACCGACGGAGTCGTCGGTCGACGAGTATTCGTGTCACATTATTACAAATATTTTAATAGAAGATCACGTAGCTTCGCGTGTGATAGATTCCGATTTACATCGGTAATGAGTTTTAGGAAAAAATATCCCTCGATTGAAAAATTATATGGTGATTGGAGCAGAGATATTTATTTGTCAGAAGAGATTGTATTTGAATTTCACAATGTGAGCATGAAACTGGACACATCTTGCGAAAGAACATGCAACACAATAAACACTAACCAACAACAATCTGCCTAGTAGGGAATGCAAACCGGTTTCACCGAAAACCGAAAACCCGGTTTTTCGGAATATTTGAAATGATTAAAAAAACCGGTTTTTTTTTTCACGTTTCCGGTTTTTCGAGTTTTTTTATTATTTTCAAATGGCAACACCCAACACCACATGTCAGTCAAAACTATAAATTTGGTGTCAGCCATTTTGTTTTACCAAACGTTGCCAACGGTTGCTAGTGAAAAGATTCAAGATTCAAAATTCTTTATTTGTGGAAAAAGACGTGTTGTTTATTGTAGCATTAGTAATTTTGTAACATTTAACTGTTTTCAATATTTGTCGTGCAGTTCAGTTATTTTTGTAAGTATTTAACATTTATAATATGTACTTAGGTTAGGTACAAATTGCTATTTTTAAATGTTAAGATATTCACACAGTGTGCCACACAATGCTTTATATTATAATTGTGAAAGTTTGATTGTTAGCATGTTTTTGTACTTTTTCACGCAGAAACGGATAGAATCTAGATATATTTGGAATAGAAATAGCTAGGCTACCTACATAGCCTACTTTTAATCCCGAAAAAATCATGTTCCACTTATTCTACGCTGCCGAAGTCTCGGGCAGAAGGTAGTACTTAATTTATTAAACAACGGTTTTGTAATGATAGGCATAGGCCGTCTGCCCATCGCCTACGAAACTGATTTGCCTTTGTTTCCTTACCTAACTTTTACAGTATGCCGAGGAAGTGCCTGGATCAGTCTGGAACATTATATTTTCCTTCCTCTCCCAGTCCAGTATAATTCTTGTTACTTTCATAATTAAACAGATCAAGTTATTGTTCTTGCTTGTCGCTTTCAGAATACTATGGATGACTTTGTAGAAAACATCAGAAAAACTGAGCATAAAAACAGCGTGTGGATGGTTTCATTTTAAAAGTTACAAGTTTATGATTAAAGAATTTATAATATGGTTATATGTTGGTTTTGTATTTTGTAATACTTTCTATTAACGCGTGATAGTTAGAATTACTTAATTATGTTTCGTTGATCTTTTTAATACTGTTGATTAATATTGTACCTACTAGGGTGAAGCACAAAAAGCAAAAAACCTTTCACTTAAACAAATTTCTGCATTTTCATTGAAATTTAAAATACTTATGTATTTATTTTTAATAGATACGTTTCTATTTAATTATTGAAAATATCCAAGATGTAGGCGGCCTGAATTTCACAAGTAGTTTAAAAAAAACTTCGACTAAGAAAAAAAACCGGGTTCACCGAAAACCGGCTTTTTTAATACAAAACACGAAAAAAAAACCGGGTTTTAATTTTGGCCGGTTTTGCATTCCCTACTGCCTAGCCTTTTCCCAACTATGTATTCTGGGGTTGGCTTCCAGTCTAACTGGCTGCCTATTGACCTCCACAACCCAGTTACTGGATAACACAAGACCTCTTGGTAAGATTGGTAAAAAAAGGCAGTAAAGATCAATTGAATTGAATTGGTTGTCAGACTTTTGGGTTTCTGACTACCCGTAACGACAGTCAATGATCTCTAAATGACAGCCGGGACGAACGGCTTAACGTGCTTTCCGAGGCACGGAGGGCTCTCGATATGACATATGGATGGTCACGGGTCACCCATCCGAGAACCGACCGCGGCAAGCGTAGCTTAACCTTCGATTGACCCGTGTGTCATTTAGCCACGAGCCTCTCCACATGAACACAATTAAATTATGTCCTGACTCACCCACTCACTGACTGACTCATCAACGCCCATTCCAAACTTAGATCTAGAAATCTGAAATTTTGCACAGAGTTTCCCTTTATGGTGGAGACAAGGAATAAGGCGATTTTTGTGGAATTTCCACGCAATGGGAATATATAGTATAGGGCGGAAGAAGTCGCTGGTTAAGTGCTAGTGAACAATAATAATTGACTTTCAGTCTATCAAAAAGTACTTTGTGGAATTGACTTTGACTTTGAACTGTTTGAACCAAAGAAGTTGTTTTTTACATTTCTATGGTTTGAACCCTTACATGTCCTAGTTATATTCGGAAATAAACAATCTGTGAGGTGGGGGACACTGGTGGCATTGATAAAACAAGAACAGATAAAATTAAAGTTTGATCTGAATGATATTTCCAAACAAATCTGTTCACCTCAAAACCATTTTGAGTTGTTTCAGGTTTTTCAGGACAAAGATGTGAAAATAAATAACGATGACAATTACATAAAATGACCACAACATTCACATGGCATCGCTAATTCATTTGCTAAACCATGTCGGGTGTCCAGTATAGAGAGGAAACGGAACCACGGTCCGATTAACTTCGCGATTGTCGCAGAGGCCCCGTCACGCAGACAATTTGCTATTGGCCTGCGCTCGCGCATTGTGTCATGTCATCATTTATATGCATGTGTGGCCCATGGTGTATTGTGTTATGGCTAAGTGGATACGGTATTTTGTATAGGTTTGGATATGACGCCTTGTTCAAGTCCATTTGAACATATAATATTAGTTATAATTTTTTATCTTGTTAAAACTTAGTAACCATAGCCAATTATTATGTTACTTCTCTAATTTCATAAACTGGCAACATTATTTTGGTACTTCCGTATCCTTCACTTCACTTGGAAAATTTGTCTAGGCACATTGTGTTCCATTTAAAATATTATATTAAAAAGATTTTATCTTACAAAGTTACCGCATTTCATTTCGAACATGCGTAGTGGTCCTTCGAGTTAATGAATCTGTAAAATCAGTGCCTTTGGAAGGAGTTTGTTCGTCTTGCACCGTGTGCGTGACGAGTTTGAACGGGACGCGTTGCCCCGGCGGAGCTTCACCCTGCTCATAGTTTGGGTGAGAAACCCTACGTGGCATCCGTTCCAGCTTCCAGCCTTACATCGATCAACGTGAGATCGCTAAGTAAGCGATTTTCATCATCAAGGTACATAATTATCTACATTCACCCTGCTCATATTTTGAGTGAAAATTCCGCCATTGCATCGGTTCCAGTTTTAAAAAATCGCTAGAACGATAATTATTGTGAGCGATCATCATTTGCATCGTGATTTGCAATTCATCAATCAAGGTACATTCCAGTAAATTCCGGAAAAAGTACCTACATTCTACCTACCTACTCAACGGAAGAAGTTTGACATCCCGCCAACGACTTGTCAGATTGACATTGTCAATTTGACACTACGAGACGTAAACAAGTTTCGGTCGGAGAAGTTTTATAACAACAATTTTCAGTAAATACTTCAAAAGTGTGTTGAAAGTGAATAAAAAGTGTGTTAAAATATAGTGAATTTGTGTTGACTTGAAATGGCCGACCTTAAAAAGCTAAAATTAGCGCGTTCACAGTATAAGGGAACATTAACACGAATACAAAACTTTGCGTCTGATCCTGATACAATAAGTTCAGCCACAATTGATATGTTAGAAGCCCGCAAAGACAAATTATCTGCTGTCTTTAATGATTACGAAAGTGTACAATTAGATATTTTGAGCTTGGATGCTGAGGACTCTGAAGATGTCGGAGCATTTGAGGAAAAGTTTTATGCAACTCTTGCTATTCTAAACGAAAACATAAAGTCACGTTCCAAAGCAGATTCAGAGCCCTCCCAGACTGGCTATGTCACTTCCTCAAAGTTGCCTAATATTGACATTCCTACTTTTGATGGGAAAGACTACACTAAGTATAAACCATTTTATGAGTTGTTTATTGCTGTCATTGATAACAATACAACATTGTCGGATGTCCAGAAGCTATTTTACTTGAGAAAATATTTATTAGATGAGGCGTTGTCAGTAATTGTGAACCTACCTCTCACAAATAAGTCCTACACAGAGGCTTTAGAATTATTAAATAAGCGATATGACAATAAGTCAAGATTGATTTGCAATCACATAAACCTGCTTCTGGACATCCCATCAATGCCTAAGGGCACAGCGGCATCTATAAGGACATTTGTTTCCTACATTCAGCAACAGTTACATGCGTTGAAAAATTTAAATGAACCAGTTAATGAGTGGGACCGTCTTTTGATTTGTGTTCTTTGTAGGAAGATGGATTTATATACATATCGCGCTTTTCAACTTGACCGCAATCCAGACACATTACCTACAATGAAAGACTTTTTATCTTTTCTTGAAAAACGTGCTACAGCATTGGAGGAAAGCAACCCTCATAAAGTTAATAATGAAACTAAAGGTAAGTCTGTGACACGTGTATCCAATTTATCTGTCCCTTCTGGTTTAGTGTGTTCATTTTGTGATAAAAAAGAACATGCAATTTTTAATTGCCCACAATTTAAAATGATCCCTATAGATGCTCGACTGACTTTTGTTAAAGATAAAAAACTATGTTCTCTCTGTTTGAAAACTCACGCTGATAAGGTTTGTAAATATAAATTTAAATGTAGAATTTGTAAAAAACCACACAATACACTCTTACATTGTGAAGATCAGCCAGAGACTCCAGTCTCACTTTGTTCAAATTCTCAAATTACAACCTGTAATATTATGCTGCCTACTGTAATAGTAAAAATTATTGACAAATATGGTCGTGATTTTAAAGTTAAAGCATTGCTTGACAGTGGCAGCCAAGGTTCCTTTGTAACTAAATCGCTTGTTGAAAAGTTAAATATGAGTCCTACTCAGCAGGTTACCAATATTATTGGGATCGGCAATCATTCTTCAAAAATTAATCAAACTGTTAATTTTAACATAAATTCATGTCAGTTAGATGATGTTAAATTCAATGTAACTTGTTATGTTGTAGATTCTATCACTACACCTTTGCCTCAACAATTTGTTGATATTTCTAAATTAAAGATTCCTAAAAATATTCAATTGTCAGACAGCGACTTCAACATTCCTTCAGAAATCTCAATCTTGTTGGGTGCTGAAATTTATTTTAACTCATTGTTAAATGGTTGTATCAAAATTTCAAATGGTCCTGTACTCCAAAACACTGTATTTGGATATGTTATTGCTGGCACAATTGGGGAATGCAACAAAGAAATGGTATGTAATAACCTTGTATCAAATTTTGTTATATCTGATAATGTAAAATTAGAAGAGGTGATGGAAAATTTTTGGCTTAATGAGAAGCTACCTGAACCTGTCGCTAAGTGCACAGATGAAAGTCAAAAATCAGAAACTATATTTCAGCAGTCTGTGCGCCTTGAAAATAATACATTTCATGTTGACATGCCACTCGTCTGTTCAAAGGAAAGATTAGAGCTTGGAAATTCCTTCTCTATTGCCCTTCAACGATTTTGGTATTTAGAACGCAAATTTAAACAAAATCCAATGTTATTGGAGAAATATAAAGAATTTATAGATCAGTATGTTGCAATGGGACATGCCATTGACATTGATATAAGTTTATATGATATTGACTGTGGCTCTGTTTATTTTTTAGCCCACCATGCTGTCTTCAATGAGGAGAGCAAGACCACTAAGTTACGAGTGGTTTTTGATGGAAGTATGAAAACTAAGAACAACAAACTCAAACTCAAAACTCAAACTCAAACTCAAAGCATTTATTTCAATTAAACCATTTTACAGGCACTTTTGAATTGTCAAGAAGTAGGTCAGTCAGAAAAATGTGAAGCTAGTTGCCCATTCCAAAGCGTAGGTACCTATGGAGAAGAACGGACAAGAAACTCCATGGACACTCTTTTTAAATTATATTTTACAAAAATATTAGTTACATCATTACTTTTGAATTTATAATTAAATAATGTGAGAACGATGTAAAAATAAACAAGACGTATGCGTTAAAAGCGTCCAGAGTACAACAAATAGTACTAAAACAACAATCCAAAAATAAAAATAAAATAATTAACTAAAATAAAATATTAAATAAAATAAATAAAACACTTCATTAAATGATGTAATGCTGAATGGGCCTGTAGTACAGGGTGAGCTTTTCGATATACTTCTTCTATTCCGAACATATTTGTTCACCTTGATTTGTGACATAGAGAAGATGTTCAGGTGTGTTTTTATTAATGCACACTTTACCAGCCTGCAGAACATTCTCTGGAGGGATCATCCCAGCAAACCCATCAGGTGCTTGCAGTTGCAGACCATCACATATGGGCTTAAGTCATCTACCTTTTTGGCCACTCGGTGCTTGATAGAGCTAGCCAGTAGGTATAGGGAACAATACCCTCTAGCTGCTAATGTTATAATTTCTAACACTTTGTAGATGACGTCATTTCTGGTTGTGATAATGTAGAGGAACTACACCTGCTAAAAAGTCAATTGATAGAGTTACTTAAATTAGGCAATTTCAATTTACATAAATGGTGTTCAAACTATCCTTCAGTTCTCAAAGACATTCCAGCTCAACGCCAATATTTTGATGAAGTTAATCTTAATACAGACAAGGTTGTTAAAACTCTTGGTCTAAAATATGATGTCCTTTTGGATAATTTTACTTTTCAATCCCCACAGTGTGAGGAAGACACTTTAAATACTAAGAGAAAGGTACTTAGTTATATTGGTAAAATTTTTGACCCTTTGGGTCTTATTGGGCCTATTATAGTAGTGGCCAAGTTAATAATGCAGGAATTATGGCTTTTAAAGATAGAGTGGGACTCTACTTTGCCTCCTAAACAACTATTACTATGGAAAAAGTTTCTTGCCAATTTAAAACTTATGGACAAAATTTCAGTCCCCAGATCTATCAAAAGTCACAATTTAGTATCGGTTCAGTTAGTTGGTTATGCTGATGCTTCACAGAAAGCCTTTGGCTGCTGTATTTATTTGAGAGTTTTATGTGAAAATGGAAAAGTTGAGACTAATTTACTATGCTCAAAATCGCGCGTTGCTCCTGTAGCTAAAAAATTAACAATACCTCAGTTGGAACTAAATAGTGCATTATTGCTATCACAGTTAGCAAGTAGAGTAGCTAGAGTACTTACATCTAGATTTAATCTCTCAGTTTATCTCTACAGTGATTCCCAAATTGTATTAGCCTGGATACAGGCCGAAAAAATAAAAAGTAATATTTATGTTCAAAACAGAGTACGACAAATTGTCGAGCTCACACAAAAATCTTCTTGGTACCATGTAAGGTCTTCTGACAATCCAGCTGACATACTCTCAAGAGGGATAGACCCGCAAAAATTGCAAGATCACACTCTATGGTGGCATGGTCCACAATATTTGTCAAAGGCAGACTTCTGTCATGAAAAGCCAGTATTAAATGATACAAATAGTACTGAGATTATTGAGGAGGAAATTACTTGTTTCTTACAAAAGGTAGAGCAAACCTCCATATTGGATATTTTTGAAAAATTCTCTGATTTAAATAAAATTATAAATATTGTCTCATACATATACAGATTTTATAATAATACTTTTAAAAATAAAAAAGAGGCTGTCGACTCAAATCTATTACCTAAAGAATTGCAAGATGCTCTTTTGATTATCATTCGTTGTGTACAGAAACAGCATTTTGCTGAAGAATTTAAACTGGAAAAGAAAACGGCTCTTGCAAATTTACATCCTTTCATAGACGCACATGGATTGCTTCGCGTGGGTGGCAGGTTGCTCAATGCAGGCATACCACATGATAAAATGCACCCCTTAATTCTTCCAAAAAATTGCCATATAACATCTTTATTAATTAAAAGAGAACATCTCAGGTTATTGCATGCTGGTCCTAGACTAGTCCTTAGTTCCCTCTCGCAGAAGTATTGGATTATTAGTGGCATTAGAGAGGTCAAAAAGGTATTGCATAGGTGTTTAATATGTGTGCGTTTGAAGGCTGAAACTGCAAAGCAGCTTATGGGTTCATTACCACCTGAGAGAATCACCGCTACTAGACCCTTTCAGAATGTGGGTATTGACTTTTGTGGCCCTTTTAATATCAAGGTTGGTAGAATCCGTAAACCACTCGTAACGAAGGGGTACATTGCTCTCTTTGTTTGCTTTGCCACTAAGGCTATCCATGTGGAGGTGGTATCAGACCTCTCTACTGAGAATTTTTTGGCATGTTTTAATCGTTTTATATCCAGACGAGGCATGCCTACTAAGGTTTTTTGCGACAACGCAAAAACATTTAAGGGTGCACAAAATCAACTTAAAAATTTGTATGAGTTACAAAACTCAAAGTCTCATAGAGACTCAGTGCACAATTTTTGTAAAATTAATTATATTAGGTTTGTATTTATCCCTAGTTACTCACCGGAGTTTGGTGGATTGTGGGAAGCAGGGGTTAAGAGTGTAAAACACCACCTTAAAAGAGTAGTAGGCAACTTAGTTTTGACCTATGAAGAATTTAACACAGTTGTGGTGCAAATTGAAGGTGTTTTGAATTCTCGACCTCTGCTCTCACTGAACCCAAATGAAGGTAAGTATTTGACTCCTGGTCATTTTTTGATTGGCACGTCTGTGTGCAGCTATCCTGAGGTTGGTTTAACAGAAGTCCCAGTAAATCGTCTACGATTTTGGAAGGTAGTAACCAAGCTTAAGCAAGACTTCTGGAAAACCTGGTCAAATGATTACTTGACTCAGCTGCAAAGTCGTCCCAAGTGGAAACATGAATCCACAAATATGAAAGAAGGTGATATTGTCTTAGTAAAGCATTTGAATACATCACCATTAGTGTGGCCTATTGCTAGAATAATAAAAGTTTATCCAGGAAATGATAAATGTGTAAGAGTGGCTGATGTAAAATTTAATAATAAGATTTATAGAAGGAGTGTGACAAAGTTGTGTCCACTACCTATTAATTAAAAATATGTCATGTTCTATCACTATGTTATATCTAATTAATTCTACTTATTTTGTATACTGTATTTCTGCTTCTTGCCCTGGCCCAACTATGTTCAAGTCCATTTGAACATATAATATTAGTTATAATTTTTTATCTTGTTAAAACTTAGTAACCATAGCCAATTATTATGTTACTTCTCTAATTTCATAAACTGGCAACATTATTTTGGTACTTCCGTATCCTTCACTTCACTTGGAAAATTTGTCTAGGTCAGGGCACATTGTGTTCCATTTAAAATATTATATTAAAAAGATTTTATCTTACAAAGTTACCGCATTTCATTTCGAACACGCCTTATTTGCTAGGCTCGTCAGTGATTAGGTGGTCAAGTAATGCCTCAAGGTTCATAAAAAGAAGTAGGGATCCGGCCAATGAATAACCTGAAAAGGTTATATGTAGAGAATAATAGATAAAAGAAAGACCGATAATATTTCAAATAGAATTGGTAATTGCGTATCTATAAACGCAACTGAAGCTGTAAAATATTATAACAATAACCATATGCAGAAACAAGAACACATGGAGCATTTGGCGCCTGAATGAAACGGAGAGGGGATCGTTTTTTTTTTCAATACAATGTCCAATAATTTCTGTGACAACGGAGAGGGGATCGTTGTTGATAAACCTTACCTTACCTTACCTATCCTTATAGATAAGCTGGAACGAACAGGAGTTAGGGGTATCCCTCTAAAAATCTTTGCCGACTATCTAAGAGATCGTGTACAAGTGGTGAAAATAGGAGAGCATGTTAGTAATGAGGAGGCTATCTACTGCGGCGTTCCGCAAGGAAGGATTCTGGGCCCCACACTATTTATTGTATTTATAAATGATTTATGCGATATGCCCCTACTAAACGGTAAAATTTTCACTTACGCTGACGACACAGCTCTTATTGTGAACGGGGTAGACTGGTGCCAAACAAAGCAAAATGCTGAACATGCTCTTAAAATTATAATGGAGTGGCTGTCAAATAATCTTCTGACACTAAATATTGATAAAACCTTGTTTATCCCCTTTGCAATGCGAGCTGATCATCTGCCCCCGCCAACTTTCAAAGTTAAAGCTCACTCGTGTCTCCTGCCTGCTCCTGACTGCTGTTGCATATGTATAACCAGATCTCCCTGTGCTAAATATCTGGGCGTATATATAGACCAGAGTTTCCGTTGGCACAAACAAATTGAAACCGTCACTACCCGGGTTCGAAGACTCATATTTATATTTAAAAGACTTCGTCAGTCAGCGGACACAAAAACCTTGCAAATGGTGTACATGGCTCTATGCCAGACCCTATTATCGTACTGTTTGACGGTATGGGGTGGTGCACCTAAATCCACGATCCTACAGCTTGAGATCGCTCAGAGGGCTGTACTAAAAGTTATGACGAAAACCGTAGGTATCTGTAGGGACAGATACCTACGGCTGAACTTTACGCTGAATGTAAAGTCCTCGCGGTGAGGCAACTGTATGTCCACTTGACCATAGCCCGTAAACACAAGACGCGGCCTCTGCTGGAACCTCGAGGTAGAATTAAACATACAGTATTTAAGCCCGATCGAACTAGAACCTCTTTTGCGTGTAAGCACTATTTTATCCTAAGCGTAAGGTTGTATAATAGGACAAACAAACACTTAAATATATCCCACCTAAACAGAATGCACTGCAAAATGAAGGTAAAGGATTGGCTTACTTCTCTAACCTATAAGGAAACTGAGGATTTGTTGGATAGCAGCGCTGCCTAAGTCATTGCATTCACACCACACGCAACTTAAAATCATACATCCGCAACTTACCAACACACACATACACTCTCTCACACTACACTCACCCTCACACTACACTTACCCTAACACTACACTCACCCATACACTACACTCACTCCCCCACATATTTATAGCAGAGATAAAATATGATGGTTAATACTTTAGTTTATTTTATTTATATTGTATTCTTAAAAACCTTGATTAAAACTGTAATACTTATTTGTGCAATTTAATAGAAAGTTAGGCTTCACAAATGTGAAAGGCAGGGAGGAACGCTGACACCTAAGATACAGGACATGTCCTAGTTTGGGTGTCAGGAGTTTCACACAACGTGCATACTTAGCCTATTAATATAAGGATTATAAGATATTTAAGTACATAATGCATTGTTAACCCTTTTATCTCTCCTTATTGTATGAAATAAATTATTATTATTATTATTAAACATTTGTGAAAAAATGTTTATCAACAACGATCCCCTCTCCGTTGTCACAGAAATTATTGGACATTGTATAGAAAAAAAAAAAATGGCCAAGTGCGAGTCGCACACGAAGGTGTCCGTACCACAAGGCAAAAACTGCCTAAAACACTGATCTTGTATGGAGACCCTTGCGTCAAAAATCCTTGTAGAACTGTATATACAGCAGTTTCGGGCTATATCCTCTTTTCGTACTAAGGCAAAATCCGGACCTTAACCAGAAAATGAGTTGATACGGCTCGAACTCTAGGAAGTAGGAAGAGACCGCAAAGAAAAACTGGCTTTGTTGCTACCAAAATGTACATCCACCCTTAACAGGAGTCACGTAAGGCCGCAATACTGTCAAGGGTGTGACGGTACATGGAAATTTATGATAAGTTATAGGAACCCACTAAGACCTACAAGCCTAACAGTCCCTACGACCCTAAGCCCAATAAGCCCTACAGCCCTAACCTATCATATACCTAGTGTGTGATAAATAAATATATAAATAAGTTCAGGATGTCTGCACCATGCGACCTAAGGTTACAGACGGATAGTAGACAGGAATTCCAGCTACAAAGCTAACACATGCTTTTCCAAACACGAAAAAAACAAATAATCGACGTAACATCTAAACAAATAACCTCTGCCAACACAATAACATACAATAGTAAGTAAGTACTACTTATTCGTATTGACAGCGTTAACTGCACACGCATATGATCAACTTTCCCCCAGCGGCTGCGCGGGCGGCGACTGTGACGTGTTTCACTTTTAATGTCGTTATTACAAGAATTGATGTCCCTGTCATGAGGGCTTATTACTCCTTTGATACTGTAATAAAAGAAAGAGCTTACGTATGTATTTTATTTGTCACTGTAACAGCTTGGCATGGTCTTTCCCCATGGGTAAACCCATGTTTACCATGTTCATTAGGCTAATATACAGCGGAATACAGTCTTGTACAGTATTGTAGTCACAAGATTCAACGAAACGATATTAGTAGAAAATTATGTTGCATGTTTCAACCACGAAGTCGGTTTTCAATCTAAACACATGCAGTTGAAGATCGACATTTTAATGGAGCACAAACCTGTGTAATGATTACACATGTTTGTGCTGTACCTGTGTAACATCTAAGAAATTGATCAAAGCAAAAAGGATCGACAGCTAGGTGTTCCCCTCTAAACGACCAATATGTTTGACTTTAGGACACCTTGATGGCTGCAACCACCACGGTATCATATAATTGCCAAATTGGTAGATTATACAAGGAGTTTTGGAAAGCTTCTTCCAACTTTACAGGGGGCCTAAAAAGGTAACTTTGGAGAATCATAAAACGATAACATTATGAATTATAATATGGCGAAGACAATCCGTGTTTTTCTTTTTTTCGCTGCACTACGTAGGTATAATCAAAGAGATTGGGATTGAATTGGATTGATTGGTATTTTAGCACAGAAAAAAAAAACTGGAAAATGCTTCACCAATGGGATTCGATACGATTAACTTAATAGTTATCTGTCCATTATGTTATCCTTTTATGATTCTGCCAAAGTGGACATTTTAGGCCCAATGATCACCTTAACCACCAATATTTATCTGACATTGATGCTAATTAGCATCTTCCGACAATCGCGGGAAGTGACGTATAGTAGTCCATTCAAAGTTTACCTCAAAATTCTTTTGTAGCTTCTACAACATTCAATTGTCAATTCGTCGCTTGCGCAATATACATGACGAACTAATCGAATGTCAGCATCAATGCATTGTATACGTATATTGATGAATTGTCATATCCGCGTCAATATATCTATCACAAAGGAAGGGAGATAGATGATGGAATAGTTTATTGAAATTACAATGGTGTATGTTGTTATGCCACGTGGTCATCGTGCAAATCTGCTGAAGGTAAATTATAGGCACAAAAATCTTTTGGAGACTTTCACAAAACTGGAATGTTCTCTAATTCTCTATAACAAGTATATAAATTTATTCATTTTTGAGTTAGTAAATGCTATAACAAGATCACAACAAATCACCCACAACACGCCATCTTGCTGTGGCAAATTAAGGTTGACATTAGTATAGCATTGCCAAAAAACTATGCAAATAATTCGAGAGTCTGTTTTCGTTTGCCAGACTCTAGTAACTTATTTCTTTCGTACAAATCGTACAATGTAATAGATATTAGTTAGTACTGATTGTACTGAAACATGTAGAATTCATTCAGAAACGCGTCGGAAATTATCTACTTTTTGCCGTAGGTAAGTTGTAACGCTACATTAGAGAATCAAACAGTCAGTATTGACATTATTACACAAGTTGAGATGGTTTCAGATTGGTCAGACGCGAATGTCAAAAAGAAAAGTATACCCTGAAATAAGCGTGGCGAAGTTACTGTATAACTGATGGACAATATTGGTAAATAACTGGCAGGGTTAGGCGGTAGGCCAAGCGTGATTCATCTCGTATTTAAAACTAGATTTCAGTAGAGATTTCTGTCAGTTTTGGTTCAAGATTCATGCTTCAACATTATTGCGGTGTTGTAGGTTAAAAATACAATAAGTACAGAATCAGTGATGAGACTCATAACATTTTTAATTAAAGGTTTTTAAGTCTGTATATGATGATGCTTGTGTTAAATTTGTTCTGCCCACTGGCTTGGAACCGGGATCTGGCCACAACCACAGTGCGCATAAAACCTGTAGAGCGCATACTTAAAAACAAAAGAGTTAAGGTTTTATGTTTTTATAGTAGCTTTATGGGCTTCATCTTGCTATATTATTGGTTCCCAAGCTAGACCATGTTTACGAAGATTCTCTTTTGCCAAAAGATGAGTTTAAACAACTAGGAACTCCAATGGTTGTCAACATTAATATCATTAGCTGCAATGAAATGCCGAATACCTGACTTAAGCTGTCTAATGTTCCCATAGCTGACAAAGAAATACTTCCAGTTACCACGCCACCGCCTCGCCTTGACTTGTGAAGGGTCATATCATGCGCACGCCTGGTTAGATACCTGTCGCGTGCGCTAATCGCCTAATAATAATTGTTAGATAATTTCAGTTTCCTAACACATTTCGTAATTACATATTGAAGGTATTCATATGTAATCAAAGGTCAGTGATGATTTGCAACAATTTCATAAGCATTTAGAGGACTTGAACGCATTGATGATGATTATAGGCAAATCTGTGTTGCGAAACGGTGATTGAAGCGTAGGGGGGGATTGGGCGTAGGTGTTATGGTAGAAGCGCCTATAATAAGGACGAAACTAAATACAAGACCAAATGAACTACATATACATGTCGTATATCAAACGTAATAGTAAGAGAATGAGGAGTTTTAGAACGATTTATCAATGTCTCAATATTTTCCTGTTCGAAAAACATGTAGACGAGATCACGGCTGCATACGTAATACGTTGAAAGAAACTAAACTGAGCGTTCAATGAATTTACTAAATTCACATTTTAGGCAGAATTTAATGCAAATCGCATTTGAAATGAAAAGCGAATACAACAGATAAAAGTGCAAATGATTTATTAAAATAAATCGCAAAAGAAACTGAATGGAATATTGTCTTCGCCACAAGATGTCTTGACAAAGATAATGACAAGAAATGCAACACAACTAACAATGTATTGAAGTCTGAACCTCATGAATAGATCGATTACACAGCGAGATCATCGACGCTGATTGGAAAGCGTTTGCACATCATGCGACATACAAAAAAAAAAGATAATGCATTCATAATCGTCATCGTCGTTTTTCAACACAGTGCGCTCTTTTGAAACCTCCATTATAATCAAATTCAGTGAAAAACGTTGACCAAACGAATCTTGTAATATCACGTTGCGAAATGTTTGTTTTCAAACAGCTGATTAAGAAAATCGATGGAAACTGTTGATTTGCAGTTTGCGTTTACCGCTAACTGGAGCACGTAGCTAAATAACAAATTGCTTTCAAACCTGCTCACCCCATTTCCATCCGGAACACAACACACAAACACTGTTATTACCTGCGTATTTTCAGTGAGATTCTCGAATCTCGCGAGAATCTCCTTCACAGACACTTTGGGTTCAGTTGTTTCTTCATGTATCGTCTCCATGTGGCCGCTGGACGATGACGAGAAACTTTGAGGGCATTTCTTAATCCTTTCTTGGTTGGAATGGGCTTTCCTGCGAGCTGGGTCTGGGTCAGCGCGGGTGTCCGCTCCGGAGTCTGAATCCTCGGGGGCAGACGCGTCTGCGCTGGAGGCGGCTCCTTCTGAAGAGTTGATGAGCGAGTCTAGACTGGGGGCTCGTCGCGGGGGTGAGCAGTCATCACAGTCGAGGTCGAGGCCGTACAGGCGCTGCAGGTGGCGCCAGTTGTCGCGCATCGCGAGCGAGAGGCGCGGGCGCTGCATGGTGCGCGCGCGGGCGCGGCTGGCGAGGGACTGTGCGCACCGGCCACTGTCGCTGTCATCTCGGGTTGAGGTCGGTGGTGACTTATGGTGGACGCCGGTTTTTTATCACTATTGTTGTATTGCATATTGTAACGAATCGCCAGTGACATTGATTGACCTTGTATGTGTTATAGCTATAATAGACGTAGGTACGTGAGATATGCAGATCGTGACTGTATAATTTCCAATGTTGTTCTAGGTGTGGTATTTGATCTAGTCTACGTATAAATGAATGCTGCTGATCAAATGTTTATTGGAATTCACGATTAAATGAAAATTATTCAAATATATTAGAATATTTGATTGTTGATCAGAATAGTCGATTAGATAATATACCTAATCAAATATTTTGTAACAGTCAAACAATACAATTATATAATAAATGCTTTTGAATATTTATTTATTTCCAAAGATCATGGACGCCCTTTAGAACCTTCTTTAATTAATTTAACTTAGGTATAAAATGCGGTCTGTTATTACTAGTTTAAAGATATATGTGAGTGTACAGTTTTGCATTTAATTATCCAACTTGAGGGAAGCAGGTCATCTGTACAAACTCCCAACACAGATGGATGATGATGACTATGTTGAAATGATCATTTGCACATACGTAATGGACGTAACCAATGCAGTGATCATTGAGTGGAAATCTGACAATTTACATTCGCTTTTCACGCAAGCTGTGCGACCATTCAACGCCTTTCACGAGTCGTAGAAGAATACTACGGATATGTGCGGTAAAGCCACATGTGCAAGTGTGTAATGTGGTCAGATTCAATCTATGACTGCCTTTAAATTCGGTTTTGGATGTTATTAAGATGGATTATGATAAAGGTCAAATGTGTGGTGACAGGCAACGATTGCACCTTGTAGAGTTTTCATTGATGAATTAATAAAATTTTCGAAAATGATGGCTAAGAAAAGAGGCAGACCAAAATATATGTAGATGGTGCGTAAGATGTGGCAAGAGAAGAAGTGATCTGAGATGACGGCTAATGAAAGAAATTTCATCGACACCAAATAAATTGAGATAAGACTTTGGAAGAAAACCACATTCAACTTTCAAAATATTTTTTCTAGATTCTACTTCTGAGAGGCAACTTAGGGTTCGAACTGTAAAGTTCTGTTGCAAATCAAAAACTCCGTTGTGAATCGAAATTAACTAGTTTTTTTTTATTTTTCTGTTAATTCAAAGTCAAATCATTTATTTCAAATAGGCACATTAAAGGCACTTTTGAACGTCAAAAAAAAAACTAAATAGAAATGATTCTAGTCGCAGTAGTAATTCAAAGAAATGAGCTTAAACTTTAAATCAAACCCTATCTAATCTAACACAAACACCCGCTGAGATTAATTTGTAAGAAATTATCTTTCGGACTGTGAATTTCACCCTCTTAGGGTGGAATTTCGAAAACCCTTTCTTAGTGGATACCTACTCCTACTCTTCACAAAGAACACACTCTTCAAATTTCATGTCTCTAGGACCAGCGGTTAGATTGTGCGTTGATATATCAGTCAGTCAGGACTTTGAATTTTATATATATAGACTATAATATAGGGCCTGAGTTTTTAGTATGAAGTATCACCAGAGAAGGAACCCAGATCGCTATTTTAATTAGTTTGTCTGTCTATCATATGTATAACTTTTAACATAAACAACGTACTTTTAGTAAAATTCACAGACGACAAATGGACAAAGCAGGACAATAAATCAACGTTTGGGACCCGTTGTACCGTATGCACCATTGACCTGCACCATCAATGGTGCAGATGAGACTAATTAGTTTCGTTTGCACCATTAATGGTGCAAATGAAACTGCATTGATACTATGGTCTCATTGTACTATAATTCCTACATTCAACAAATGTATGAAACTAATCGGCAATGTTACACTGATTAATATTAATGTGTAAAATATTTATCCCTCTAAAAAAAATTATATGTAAAATGTTGCCAAGACGAGACCCTATGGCTTGTATTGTCAAAAAGTTATCAGATCTCATGTAGAGCCAAGCTTCTAACTCTACACGCCCTAACTCTACAAGCCCTAACTTCACGAACTCTACATCTTAGCCAAAATATGCAATTGTTGGTGAGCCAAATAAATAAAATAAAAATAATATGAGGCTTTGCCGTTTCGTTACTACAAGAACTATTGTTTAACAGAAAAGTAATGAACAGTGAATAAAATCGTTCACCTTACGCCCATGTGACGGTAGCGAAACGGCCCTAATTATAACTATCCTAATTCCTAATGGATGTACTTAACGGTCCTAATTATTATTTTCGATAGTTAAGTATTTCAAAGTTTACTCTGAACTGAATAGATTTAAAACGAAAACAACGCCTGCACTGGCGGCGCAAATACGGGTAATCTATTTTACTTCCGCACGTTGCACTAAGGCAACTCAGTATCCAGCCTAGTATTATAAAGTCTATGGTAAAAGCCCAACATTCCAGTCATCGCGGTGTTGTAGGCGTTACATCCACTGTCATTTATCAGTAGAGACAGGCGTGTGTAGCGGAACTCTGTGGAACCCAGGTAGACATCTGCGCGGTCAGCGTAACGGACCCATTTAACGGGAGCTGCTATTGCTTACTTGAACGCAGGCATAGCTCGGAGGTTCTAATTAGGCTGAATTGGTAGTTGTCCTTGCTTATAAAACGCTAGTTTCAGGCAACACTATTTTGGCAGCTTAGATATTGGGTGACCAAAAGCCCAGACGTTTTTTTTTTACCCAATTATTGGATACTAATGAGTACCTGTACAGTTGCTTTTTAATTGCGAAATCGCATAGTGTTAATACAAAACCATTCCTAAAAGACTTTCTAAAAATAAAAATTGATTAGGTATACCAATGTTAACGAAATCCTTTTACCAGTGTGTATGAATGCAATATTAGATGTTTTACAAAGCGTTATGAATTACTGATGCGATCGTGTAATCCGTTGTCGAGCATTGAATAAGAGTTATAAGTAAGTTTTGTATAACTACGTAAGTATTTTACGTTTTTATGATGATCATTAGGATTCTAGCCTACGCTAAGTCCGGCAGTTCCCTATTCATATAATCCATTTCTTGATTCCGTTAGCTGTGCTATTTATCCCTCAAACTGAAAACAAAACGTGACATCGGTTTTAAAAGAAAACCTGATTTGATATTGATATAGGTTTCCTAATACTTAATAATTGTTTATTTTCATTCGTGACTGTTTTTATTGAACTGTGAATAAACTCATGATAAATTATAATATAATATATTATATAGAATATAATAATATATATTATGTAATAATATCGTTTATTTATAAAAATAGTGCAGATTTACAATAACTTAATATAATGCTATTGTTATAAATATTTCAATGCAAATATTCGTCAGTTAGACCCGTTGTTGTTACGACATCTCTTTTCCTGAGGTGCCTAAATGAGGTCATACTTTAAGATGAACTCATTCGTTTATTTTTTTCTCTAATTTACAAGCACAGCACCTCCGATAGTAAACATATTAAGCGGTCACGCAGCCTGCACACGACTGTAGATAATAACCCAGCCATCTAACAGTACCAATTACGTACTCATTAAGAAAGCTCATTGAATTGCTAATCTGATATGACCCATTCGCAGGGCTATCAACACAGCCGGATTGTCTTATGAGGTTTATCATTTATGAGAGAAAAGTTTATTTATTAGCTTGTCATTATTTTATTTATTTATTTTAGGCTCTTTTTAGATTACTTAATTTTTTTTATGATATACGAATTCATCATCATTTGATATTTCAAGCTTAAAGAATAAGGTATAATGACCCCACATTATACCTTATTCTTTTTAGAAAAAAAAAAGTGTTATTGACATTTACTTTTTGGCGGCAAAAATATAAAATGTGACAGATGCTCAGTCTGTTTGTCTTAATTCTATAGCCCGGTAGTCCTAAAACTGCAAATTTTCATCAAATGTTCCCAATTCCGCTACAATTACCTACAAGACGTAAACGTCTTTTACTAAAATTGTATCCCACATATTATTTAACAAGTAGTTTCCGTACTGCAAGCTGCAGCTCATTATGCAAGCGTGTCCTCATATAGTGAATCGATACGTAATGTTATGATGTTTTCTTTTATCGCCTTATGAATTACGGCCCACAGGCATACAAGACACTGATGTAACGTTACGAGGTATAAAACTGTTCGATTGAGACTGGATACAGTTTAAATGAGCCTTACGAGGAGAGAATTTTAAATGTTTGCAATGAGTGCATGTAAGTATAGTCGAAACGCATATTTGCATGCTTAATTAAGTGCGCATACTCACTACTCACTAGAATAGAGTAATTTTGAGTAGGTACCTACTAAAACTACAATAAATTAAAACACTGGCAATAGGTACTATTGCCTATGAGTATTTTGGGACGATCAAATGAATGTTATCATTGAAAATAAAAAAAGTGTTTTTTTTTCTAACAAACTAAATAGAAAACATATGTTCGGCCCATCACTATAATATCTCTCGATATTTGATTACCAATAAATAATGCAACACCATCTTGCAGCAGATGATGACTAAGGGATCTGGAAAATTGTGTATATTTATGGCGAAAGCGCCAGGGTAGCCCGCGAAATTAATTTTTTTTTACGTTTTTTGCAATTTGCTGGTCAGTATTAAGTTGTACAAACTTACGTTAATTAAAATTCTATTCGCGGCCGTAACAAATATGTATTTACAGAATTATAATCATTAAAGTCATCACCACAACTCTTTAAAAGAGCAAGTAATCCCCAAGAATTACTATTTCATGAAATCTTGACATTTGGGGATTATACTAACTTCACAAGTTGTATTACTGATTGTAATGATTATAATTCTGTAAATACATATTTGTTACGACCGCGAATCATATTTTAATCAACGTACAACTTAATACTGACCAGCAAATTGCAAAAAAACGTAAGAAAAGAATTTAGCGGAAACTTTTAATAATATCTACGTAAATCGTTTAGTATAAAAAACAGCATTTTTAAGCTCTAACGTAGTATTCAAATTCTTTTTTAATTGTTTTAATTTGTTATGGGCCGACTATGTGTTTTGCTAATCTTTGACTAGCTATAGTGACTAAACTACTGGCTATAGAGTTAAAACTAAGAAAATATTTTGTGCGAAAAGAGTTTTTATAATTTTTTAATCTTTCGTTACGTTAACGTCGCGCATTCGTATGTAGACTGAGTTATTTATTGTCGTATTGTTGTAAGTAATTACTAATTAATAAATTACCTATGTTTGTCAGGATTTTCCGACTCTACACCTACAAGAAGAGAAATCCTGCCGATGAATATTAATGTGACATAGGTTAGATATGTACCTATTTTTAACCGACTTCAAAAAAGGAGGAGGTTCTCAATTCGGATGTTTTTTTTAAAATGTATTTTAATAAGTTTAATAAATATTGCGGTATAAATGAGCGGTTCTGCACTACATCCGTTCCGAATCCGAAAGGGAATGTTCTAAATTCGGACGGATAGAGTTCGGACCTAGTGCGCAACCCCTCATACAAATAGGACTATGGTCACTTCGGACCGGCATTTCTCTTATTCCTCTTATTCAAGTTTTCTATATTTTGCACTCATGTTATTGCATCTCACGTACCTACTCAAGCTGTAAACAGTATTTTAATGCTATATCATATCTTCAGCAGTGTTAATGGTCATCTCTATAAACGCACGATATTATTGTGGGTCGCGCCGCCGCGGCCGTCGTCTGTGCTGCTGTGCTCAATGTCCATAAATGCAAATCATGTTATTTACATACCATGTTAAGGTATATAGTCTTTAATTATAGTATAATTAAGTATTTAGCTACATCTTTGGACGAACTTACTGTAATTATAACTGGTAGAATTCATGATGTTTCCACGATATTTTTATGGCTAGATTTGCTTTAGCGGTAGCCATTTTGAAAATGCCAGCTGTTTTCTCTTATTTTCAATGCACTAAATCCTAAATTTTTGAATTCTAAATAATTATTCAAACGGAATTTAAGTCCCATTTACACGAAGCAAGATTCTTGCTTGTGGCATATAAAATTGAATCACAATTTGCAGAGTAACTTATGCCATGCCACAAACCGCACTGTCTTTTTTTGTACGTCTATGCCGCACTTTAAACATGCATGCAGAAAAAATTAGGTACTTAATCTTTTTCTGTGCCTAAAACAGCTGAAGTGAATATAATAAGGAAATATTATAACAATATCGGACTTGTCATAATTTCAATATCTATTCACCATCTGCTTCCCATATTGCCTAACTAATTATAGCCTTTAATGTCAATTGGAAACCTTGATAATTATTGTACTATGGTTTTGCTATTAGGTAATAGCACTGGTATTACCAGAAAGGACATAGTGGATGGTGTAAACACCTTATTAAAGTTAAACATAGGTAAGCTAATGTTGTGTGCTTTTCCTTACTCAGATACTTTATCATACAATGAAAATAATTATATTTATAAGTTGAATAATACTATTCACAATCTGACATGTTGTCATAGAGACAAATTATTGTTTTTTGACACTAACAAGTTTGTTAGTGGTATTAAGTTAACTCAGAGAACTATATCTCTGTCTGGGGAATGTAGACATATGATTGCTATGTTGATAGCATATAATATTAACGAGGTTATAGCTAATATAACGAGTTCTAGTATTAGTGACGAGTCCGTGTTGCCTAGTTATACTAACAACATGGTGATTAATTATGGATCGATATGTTGTACGAAGGAGGATCCACCACCACCACCACCACCACCACCACCACCACCACCACCACCACCACCACCACCACCACCACCACCACCTATAATACCAACATCCTTGGAGACTACTACCAGTCAGATAGGATATTCTCCTCCCGCTGGAACATACTCGGGCAATCCAGACTCTCCAGTTGTAGTTGTGGAGGTCACTCCGGATAACTATTTAAACTAGTCAGTGAGACAACAGAAGTTACCCCTTCAAATAACAAATTATTATTACAGAATAATAAAAAGGTATCTTCTGGCAATATAATTAATAATAATAAAAAACCAAAGGGAGTGCAACATATTTTAAAATTATTTAATCAGAATATCCAAGGTTGCGCTTCCAAATTATTGGAAATAGAATTGTTTTTGGAAAACACCAAGTTTGATGTCATTTGTTTAACAGAGCATTGGTTGAAAGATCATCAAGTAAAGTCAATTAATTATGAAAATTATTGTGTAGTTAGCCATTTCAGCCGAAAACGTATGATACATGGCGGATCATTAATATTACTTAAAAATTCTATTAAATCAAAAGAACGAAAAGACATAATCGGACTGTCTGTTGAACACACCATTGAATTGTCCTGTGTTGAGCTTGATAAGCATGTTATAGTATGTGTATACAGACCTCCAAGTTACCAGAATCTATCGGTGTTTGATTCTGTAATGGAAGATGTGTTAAAGAAACTTAGTACTAGTAGTAAGTCAATAATAGTAAGTGGAGATTTTAATATTAATTTATTGGAAAATAACTCGAATACTGTCAGATTGTTAAGTCTTTTTAGGTCATTTGATTTGTCAAATGTTTTTATTGAACCAACCCGAGTGACAGCTTCTTCTGCCACTTGTATTGATAATGTTTTTTGTAATTGTGATTACTTACACAAAGAAATTGTAAATAAGTTGCCATCTGATCACAGTGGACAAAAAATAACATTTAGCTCCTACATGCCTTTACAAAAAATTCAAATAAGGTTTAGGACAATTACATGTAAAAAGTTAGAGAAATTAAATAATTCTTTGGCCAGTAAGTTATGTGATCAGAATTTTAATAATATAGGTGACCCAAATGAATTCTACGCCGAGTTCTTTTCAATATTAAACGCGCAGTTTAATGACACTTTTCCACTAAAAACTAAAAATATTCACACAAAGTTTTTATTTAGTGACTGGGCGACTCCAGGTATTCGTAAAAGCAGGGAAAAACTTTTTGAACTCTATGGCTTAAAGCAACATATGAATAATACAAACTTTCATCAGTATGTTGCAAAATATTCAAAAACTTTTAAAAGTGTGTGCCAAAAAGCTAAAGCTCTTTATATTAGCAATAAAATAAAATCAGCTGATGATAAAATAAAAACTACCTGGCAAATAATAAATAATGAAACAGGTAGGAAAAAACAGCCTAACACTGAATTTAATTTAGAGACTGCACATGGCCCCATCAACTCAGATGTAGAAATAGCTCAGGAATTTGAAAACTTTTTTTCTAATATTCCCCTTAAAACTACTGAAGCTTTAAATTCATCCCCCACGCTTTCTGCTGCCTTACTTAAAAAGAATGTAAAGGCATGCCCTTTGGAGTTTAGGTTTCAGCATACAAGCCCCCAGGCTGTTATAAAAGCTTTTAGAGATCTTAACATTAAATCAACAGAAGATCTCTGGGGAATGTCTGTAAAAGTATGTAGATCTTTCATCGAAACTATTGCGCCCTATTTAGCTTTCATATTTAACACCAGTGTTGACCAAGGAGTCTTTCCGGATCTTATGAAACATAGTAAAGTAGTACCATTGTTCAAATCCGGTGATAGTAAAGATCCTAACAATTATAGACCTGTGTCAATTCTACCAGTTCTCAGTAAGGTGTTTGAAAAGTTGATGCTCAATCAAATGTTACGTCACTTTAATAAAAATTCCATCTTTCATGAACACCAGTACGGTTTCACCAAAGGGCGTTGCACTACTGACGCCGGTGTTACCCTTATAAAGAACATTTTTAACGCCTGGGAAGAAGCACAAGATGCCATTGGAATCTTTTGCGACCTCTCTAAGGCGTTCGATTGCGTAAACCACGAGACACTTCTGATGAAACTGGAGCACTATGGAATTAGAAAAGCAGCACTTGACTTGCTAAGATCATTCCTGAAAGATAGAAAGGTTAAAGTTCAAGTAAACGGCGTAAACTCATTAGGGTCTGAAATGACAATGGGTGTTCCTCAAGGTTCGATATTGGGTCCATTCCTCTTTTTAGTTTACATCAATGATTTACCCCAATTACTTCAAAATCAACCGAAGATGGTGTTATTTGCAGATGACACATCATTAATCTTTAAAATAGACCGACGGTCACAAAATCTTGACGACGTGAATAACTCTATTCTTCAGGTCCAAGATTGGTTTACGGTAAATAATTTAGTACTTAATGAAAAAAAAACCAAATGCATTAGATTTAAATTACCGAATGTTAGAAGTAGCGAATGTGAAATCATATTGAATGGCCAAAAACTAGAATTTATTGATCAGACAGTTTTCCTAGGAATCACGCTAGACGAGAAATTACAATGGACCTCATATAACATCTATTGCGGGGCGGCTAAGCTCCGCCGCTTATGCTGTTAGAAAGATAAGACAGTTAACAGATGTAGAAACCGCGCGTTTGGTCTATTTTAGTTACTTCCACAGTATTATGTCATATGGCATTTTACTATGGGGTCGGGCTGCTGACATTGAATCCATTTTTATTTTACAAAAGAGAGCTGTCAGAGCCATTTACAATCTACGTCGTCGCGAATCTCTTAGGGAACTATTTAAAAAGGTTAATATCATGACGGTACCTTGCCAATTCATTTATGAAAATATTATGTATGTAAGAAAAAATCAACATCTTTTTAATAAAATAAGTGATAGGCATAATTTTAATACTAGAAATAAAGATAAATTAGATCAACCTTTTTTCAGATTATCGAAAGTACATACATCTTTTATGGGGTACTGTGTTAAATGCTACAACAAAATACCTTGTGACATATTGCAATTAAATGAAAGAAAATTTAAAACTCATATTAAAAGTACACTTTGTAAACAAGGATATTACAAATTAGAGGATTATATCCAAGATAAGAATGTTTGGAAACATGCTGGTCCTGCTCCATAGGACAATCTAAAAGTCTAGACAAAATCAAACTTGTTCCTAATTTAATTTATATGTATATTTTTAATTATGACATCTTATTCTAATTCAATTTTACAATCTGCGACTACAGTGGCTCACACACTTGTTAAAGTTCAACTACTTTTGCATTTTTTCATTTTTCTTTTTTTTTTAAATAACTTGTAAATATGTGAGCACCATGTATCTATCACTTATTTGATTTACCTGTCATTGCTTAATTTTTAATTCTTTTTACCTTTTGTGGTAGACTAATTTTATTATGGGTGCATCGTGTTCACATATAAATTTTATTATGTATACAAGACCTTGTAAAACATTTTTAAAAGAGTAACGGTGGAGTTTCTTGCCCATTCTTCTCCATACGAAAACTACCTTTTCGAATGGGCGACTAGAATCATTTCTATTTAGTTTTTTTTTGACGTTCAAAAGTGCCTTTAATGTGCCTATTTGAAATAAATGATTTGACTTTGACTTTGACTTTGGAAAAGTTAAGGAAATAAATAATCCAATTACATAATATTGAACTTTGGACAGATTGGGAAGTAAACTTTTCAATTAGTGTAAGCATTAAATTAGGCATAATAATGACTGAGTGATAAAAATGTAAAGTCATGTGCTCTCGGAAGTTATGTAATACCTACCTACATTGTCATATCTGTTTGTTGTAAATTCATTGGTATTGCAAAATAATATTTTTCGTTTCCGATGCCGTAATGTTTGTTTTAAGTCAATTGGCTTCAGACCTTTAATATTTAATTATTTTGTCAAAGCTCTAATTACTACTACCTAGTTGCATTTTTTGATTCCGTGTTTATTGAGAACGGAAAAACGGATTGATTTTGGTACAAATATAGATGAAATAATGAGCACTTCATGTACCTAAATCATTGTTAAAATATGTTAAACTTATTCATAAAAGTTCCGTGTTTTGATTTATAAATTATGACTATGGAAACTTTTTAATAAAATATGATTAAAACTGTAGTGGCGAACCAAGAAAATTTATAGTTTTATAGCCACGTCGCGTTCTTACGTAAACCTTAAGAGATCGCACATGTTCGATGATTTATACTTCTCGACCTAGATCGATGTTAAACTATAAATTTAAAATTATATAACTTTGAATCAAAGAGAAAAAACTCTTTTCTAGTGGACAATCATTCCATCCGTGTCGATGGTACGATGTCTTTTAATTTTTACTAGAGGCCGCGAGCTTCGGCATTGCTGCGGTATTTTAAGTCAACCAACAAGCATGCAATAAGTTTGACGTGATAGAAGACCCAGTGGTAACGACCCCGGCTTACGAGTTGTATGTAACAATCCGCTCGGAGCCCGCGTGGGGGCCCATGTCCACAGAGAGAAGGCCTGTGTCCCAGCAGTTGGAACATTTTAGGCTGAATAAGTTATGATTTTGCAATAAAATTATAACACGTACCTGAGTATACTGCAGCGCGAACTCCGCGACCAGCGCATGTGCATGATGTGCGAGCGGCACGTGCAGCGTCAGTGGCGGCTCGCGGGAGGACGACAGCTGCAGGGAGTGCGGCGCTGATGATGACGCGCGGAGCCCGCTTAGTGAGAGCGAGCGGCGGATGGTGAGGCCAGCCGGACCTGGGTGGAGAAGGTGGGGTATTAGCGCTGGGATGGGATGAAATTTGGTTGGCACCAGGTACGAAAGCTTACCGTTTCTTTAGAAAGCAGTGCTGTGAAATAAAGAGTCTCCATATTTTAATTGCTGCCGCCACTTCGCCGTTATTAAGATGTTGAAAGAAAATTTCAATAAAAACTAAAAAAAAAAACATGATTTCCTGCGATTTAGGAAAGCTTATTAGCTTAATTGGTGAATATGTGATTAGGCAATAGATTCCTGAAACCGGGGGTTGATAGAGACATGAGTCATAAGTACCTTTAACTCCAATAGTAACCGCATTATGGGACACAGCGAGTACAGCGTTCTCTCCGGGTGGTAACCTTGCAGCGAACAACCTGGCGAAGTAGAAAGGCCAGCCGCGCGCCATCTCCACCGCCTGCCTCTTGCTGGCCGCGCGCACGGGCGCGTTGCCGAGCGCGCGCAGCCAGGCCGCGCCGGCGCGACGCTCGCTTGTACTGATGCGGAGGGAGGGCAGGTTCGAGTTGATGTCGTGGACGACCTGCGGGTACGTGGACAAGGTTACTTGCGGTCGGTATTGGGTAAAATATTGGTTTAAAAAAGTAGATAAGTGAAAAAGTTTTTGGACAATGGGTAAATTGGTGTTGTATGAAGACTTTTATACAAAAGACTTCAACGCGTGTACGAGCTTGAAAAGGGGGACAAAGGTGCTTTTCAAGCTTGTAATTAAAAATAAATAAATGCCAGAAAATAGATAGATTAGATAGGACAGATGTGAAATATACTCTGTTTCTCACCATAAAATTTGCATACAAGTAAGTTATAATATCAAATCACTGAACGCGCTCATAGTTAGTAATCTCAAAAGTTTTCTTGTGACTCAAAGTCAAAGTCAAAGTCAAATCATTTATTTCAAATAGGCACATTAAAGGCACTTTTGAACGTCAAAAAAAAACTAAATAGAAATGATTCTAGTCGCCCATTCGAAAAGGTAGTTTTCGTATGGAGAAGAATGGGCAAGAAACTCCACCGTTACTCTTTTAAAAATGTTTTACAAGGTCTTGTATACATAATAAAATTTATATGTGAACACGATGCACCCATAATAAAATTAGTCTACCACAAAAGGTAAAAAGAATTAAAAATTAAGCAATGACAGGTAAATCAAATAAGTGATAGATACATGGTGCTCACATATTTACAAGTTATTTAAAAAAAAAAAAGAAAAATGAAAAAATGCAAAAGTAGTTGAACTTTAACAAGTGTGTGAGCCACTGTAGTCGCAGATTGTAAAATTGAATTAGAATAAGATGTCATAATTAAAAATATACATATAAATTAAATTAGGAACAAGTTTGATTTTGTCTAGACTTTTAGATTGTCCTATGGAGCAGGACCAGCATGTTTCCAAACATTCTTATCTTGGATATAATCCTCTAATTTGTAATATCCTTGTTTACAAAGTGTACTTTTAATATGAGTTTTAAATTTTCTTTCATTTAATTGCAATATGTCACAAGGTATTTTGTTGTAGCATTTAACACAGTACCCCATAAAAGATGTATGTACTTTAGATAATCTGAAAAAAGGTTGATCTAATTTATCTTTATTTCTAGTATTAAAATTATGCCTATCACTTATTTTATTAAAAAGATGTTGATTTTTTCTTACATACATAATATTTTCATAAATGAATTGGCAAGGTACCGTCATGATATTAACCTTTTTAAATAGTTCCCTAAGAGATTCGCGACGACGTAGATTGTAAATGGCTCTGACAGCTCTCTTTTGTAAAATAAAAATGGATTCAATGTCAGCAGCCCGACCCCATAGTAAAATGCCATATGACATAATACTGTGGAAGTAACTAAAATAGACCAAACGCGCGGTTTCTACATCTGTTAACTGTCTTATCTTTCTAACAGCATAAGCGGCGGAGCTTAGCCGCCCCGCAATAGATGTTATATGAGGTCCCCATTGTAATTTCTCGTCTAGCGTGATTCCTAGGAAAACTGTCTGATCAATAAATTCTAGTTTTTGGCCATTCAATATGATTTCACATTCGCTACTTCTAACATTCGGTAATTTAAATCTAATGCATTTGGTTTTTTTTTCATTAAGTACTAAATTATTTACCGTAAACCAATCTTGGACCTGAAGAATAGAGTTATTCACGTCGTCAAGATTTTGTGACCGTCGGTCTATTTTAAAGATTAATGATGTGTCATCTGCAAATAACACCATCTTCGGTTGATTTTGAAGTAATTGGGGTAAATCATTGATGTAAACTAAAAAGAGGAATGGACCCAATATCGAACCTTGAGGAACACCCATTGTCATTTCAGACCCTAATGAGTTTACGCCGTTTACTTGAACTTTAACCTTTCTATCTTTCAGGTATGATCTTAGCAAGTCAAGTGCTGCTTTTCTAATTCCATAGTGCTCCAGTTTCATCAGAAGTGTCTCGTGGTTTACGCAATCGAACGCCTTAGAGAGGTCGCAAAAGATTCCAATGGCATCTTGTGCTTCTTCCCAGGCGTTAAAAATGTTCTTTATAAGGGTAACACCGGCGTCAGTAGTGCAACGCCCTTTGGTGAAACCGTACTGGTGTTCATGAAAGATGGAATTTTTATTAAAGTGACGTAACATTTGATTGAGCATCAACTTTTCAAACACCTTACTGAGAACTGGTAGAATTGACACAGGTCTATAATTGTTAGGATCTTTACTATCACCGGATTTGAACAATGGTACTACTTTACTATGTTTCATAAGATCCGGAAAGACTCCTTGGTCAACACTGGTGTTAAATATGAAAGCTAAATAGGGTGCAATAGTTTCGATGAAAGATCTACATACTTTTACAGACATTCCCCAGAGATCTTCTGTTGATTTAATGTTAAGATCTCTAAAAGCTTTTATAACAGCCTGGGGGCTTGTATGCTGAAACCTAAACTCCAAAGGGCATGCCTTTACATTCTTTTTAAGTAAGGCAGCAGAAAGCGTGGGGGATGAATTTAAAGCTTCAGTAGTTTTAAGGGGAATATTAGAAAAAAAGTTTTCAAATTCCTGAGCTATTTCTACATCTGAGTTGATGGGGCCATGTGCAGTCTCTAAATTAAATTCAGTGTTAGGCTGTTTTTTCCTACCTGTTTCATTATTTATTATTTGCCAGGTAGTTTTTATTTTATCATCAGCTGATTTTATTTTATTGCTAATATAAAGAGCTTTAGCTTTTTGGCACACACTTTTAAAAGTTTTTGAATATTTTGCAACATACTGATGAAAGTTTGTATTATTCATATGTTGCTTTAAGCCATAGAGTTCAAAAAGTTTTTCCCTGCTTTTACGAATACCTGGAGTCGCCCAGTCACTAAATAAAAACTTTGTGTGAATATTTTTAGTTTTTAGTGGAAAAGTGTCATTAAACTGCGCGTTTAATATTGAAAAGAACTCGGCGTAGAATTCATTTGGGTCACCTATATTATTAAAATTCTGATCACATAACTTACTGGCCAAAGAATTATTTAATTTCTCTAACTTTTTACATGTAATTGTCCTAAACCTTATTTGAATTTTTTGTAAAGGCATGTAGGAGCTAAATGTTATTTTTTGTCCACTGTGATCAGATGGCAACTTATTTACAATTTCTTTGTGTAAGTAATCACAATTACAAAAAACATTATCAATACAAGTGGCAGAAGAAGCTGTCACTCGGGTTGGTTCAATAAAAACATTTGACAAATCAAATGACCTAAAAAGACTTAACAATCTGACAGTATTCGAGTTATTTTCCAATAAATTAATATTAAAATCTCCACATACTATTATTGACTTACTACTAGTACTAAGTTTCTTTAACACATCTTCCATTACAGAATCAAACACCGATAGATTCTGGTAACTTGGAGGTCTGTATACACATACTATAACATGCTTATCAAGCTCAACACAGGACAATTCAATGGTGTGTTCAACAGACAGTCCGATTATGTCTTTTCGTTCTTTTGATTTAATAGAATTTTTAAGTAATATTAATGATCCGCCATGTATCATACGTTTTCGGCTGAAATGGCTAACTACACAATAATTTTCATAATTAATTGACTTTACTTGATGATCTTTCAACCAATGCTCTGTTAAACAAATGACATCAAACTTGGTGTTTTCCAAAAACAATTCTATTTCCAATAATTTGGAAGCGCAACCTTGGATATTCTGATTAAATAATTTTAAAATATGTTGCACTCCCTTTGGTTTTTTATTATTATTAATTATATTGCCAGAAGATACCTTTTTATTATTCTGTAATAATAATTTGTTATTTGAAGGGGTAACTTCTGTTGTCTCACTGTTTCCGCTTCAAATATGTTTTAATTCTGTATACTTCAATGACTTCAAATGTGTAGCTATAGAAGTACAAAAGTTAACTCACTTGTGCATAAAGTAGATCTAATACGGCGGGGTCGTTGTAAGTCTCTAGGGGAGTAAACACTTCCTTGCGCACACGCAGCTTCCACGGCACTCGACTGTATGTGAGGAACGAGCGGTCTGATGGTAGAAACGCTGCCGGTGCGGGCACGTCACCTAAAAACAACAAAGTCATAAATACAACTTAAAAAATTCAGCGAGAGAAGTTAAATAAAGAAAGAAAAATGTTAATTTGGCACAGTACTGTATGCAAGATATACAATGAACAAAAAAAAAAGAAATATACAGGGTGTTTGGAAGCTGAGTGCAAAGCTGTAAGAGAGTGATATTTATCACCATTTACAGCATTTTGAGCCATACATGTTTTAGATGAAGTATCTATTTTTTTAAACTGAAAACTTTTAGTCAAAAATAACACCAACTTTAACTGCGAAAAAAATAAAAAAACAGACATATATGGCTCAAAATGCTCTAAATGGTGTAAACTATCACCCCCTTAAGGCTTTGTATCCAGCTTCCAAACACCCTATATATTATTTTATATGGGACACTCACAGGAAATACAAACAATAAAAAGGAACATTTACTAACAAAATAATTGAAACAAAAAGACCTGTGCGACGCCAAAAAGGGTTCTAACTCAGCAAATATACAAAAAAATCAATACAGCAGCGCTGGTATGCTGATAGGGAGAGCTACATAAAATGTCAAAGTGTTTTGTAATACTTACGTTCAATATGTTCAGTTCTATCAGTGACGTGAGTAGAAACGGAGTGACGTCTCTCCGCCTCCATCTTTCTATCTCTCTCTTTCTGCGCCATGTGGGTCTTAAACGTCGCCCTTTCAGTGGCCTTATTCTCTTGAGGAAATATGATATCAGACCTCGGACTTTCTCTCGCCCTTCCAACCAACATATCCCGGGAATTCTTCCTACCATCAAATCTCTCAAAATCATCGAAAAACGGAGAACGTTTGCGCTCAAACGCATCCTCAATACCATTCTCCTCTTTTCTACGTTCAGTTCTTGTCGTGTGCACTTCGTATATCTCCGACGCTTCCCGGCCAGAGTAGTTGTCTCTATCACGACGGCCAGTTGTGTCGTGTCCTGATTCGGAATCCCATTCGTCACGACTTTGTCCTCGTTCGTCGTAGCTTCGAACATCGGATTCATCGCCCCAGTCGTTTACTCGGCGTTCGGAGTGACGACGGTCTGCTGTGAGAAAACGAGTGGCTAAGTCGTCTCGAGAGGGAGGAGGCTCGGACTCTTCTCTGCGTCGTGAGTTCCAGTTAGCTAGGAAGGCGTGACGGTCGTCTGCTTCTCTGTTTTGGTGGACGCCGAATGTGTCTCTGTCGCGACGCAGTTGTGCGAAGGTTGAGGACGCGTCTGGTGCGGGGGGAGGAGGCGCGGGGCCTTCAGGAGGTGTTGGAGGTGACATAGGAGGCGGAGGCGCCGGGCCAGGGGGCGCGGGGGGCAAGGGAGGCGGTGGAGCGTCCCAACGAGCCGCCCCTCCTCCTAACTGACGCTCAAGCATCAACTTCCTAGTATCTTCCAACTTATTGATGGTACGTGGCGTTTCTGCATTAGATGATGATGTAGATCGTACGGAGTGGTTCGCAGTGACTCGTTCCAATCTTTGTCTCATTTCAGAACTCAACTTTAGTTTCCCTACGCTGCCCGGCGAGGGGCGCTGCGCTCCAATTTCGAAGCTGCGTCTCGCAGTTCGTTGGTTCGGCGTCTCCCTACTACTCGGCGAAACCACTGGACCGTCCACCTCAAACTCTTCCCACTCAATTCCTGGAGTTGTTTCTGATTTAGATCGACCTCGAGGTGGTTCGTGTTCGATACCGTTGGATTGTTGTGACTGCGGCGTGTGTCGCCTCTGAATCTGACGCAGTTTGAATTTGGTAAAATCTTGTGCTTGTTCCTGACCTACCGCGTCCTTTGGTGGAGGCCACCTCCATTTACCGATACGGACAGTCTTAGCTCGTCCGTAGGGGTCCATGAAGCCCTTGATCTCTAAGGGGTCCGAAGAGTGGAGCGGGGGGGGCATGGGGGGCGGCGGCGGGGGGGCTCCGGGAGACATGCTCTCGTTGGACTCGCGCCGCAGTTTGACGGCACTCCTCGGCGGAGAGTGCACTTGAGCATGAACGACGGTTGACGCACGAATCGGAGAAGTAGGCTCTGACTCTGAAGGTTCCGCGACTTGACCGGCTAACAGAGATTGTAATGCCTGGTTCTGAGCCAGCAATTGCTGTTGTATTTGAAGATTTTGCGCCATCGCGCTCTGCAGGAAAGCTCTCTGTAAGTTCTGATGGTATACGTTAATATCGACTGTGCCAGGCGGCGGGAGGTGAAGGCCGAGCGCAGCGGCCAGCGCTTCAGGAGTGGACGGCATTGTTGGCGGGAGGGGCATGGCTCCGAAGCTAAGAGTGGACGTGTTCGCTGAGGCAGCCCGCGGAGTCGCTCCACCTCCTTTTATGGCACCAGTAAGTCCTTCCCCGTCAGTAAGACGTTTCAAACTATCATTCACGAAGATCGGATCGAATAAGTTCGTGATATAGTCATCGACAGAGTCCACACTGGACTCCTTCCTGCTCGCTCTTCCTTTTTCTTTATCTTCCTTCCCCCCACCTTTGATAAGGTGTTGGACTTCAACATTGTTTAAAGTATCAATTTGTTCGTTGTATTCGCAGTTGAGGACGCTGTCGATGAAATCGCTGTAGTTTCTGCCTCCCTTGATGCTGGCTGCTAGAGACCGGGCATCGGAGAGTTCGTCTATGTTCGGGTCTAGTACTGGAGAGAACAGATCGTCGAGGAATTGGTCCACGTCTGATGCCTGACTCGGAACGCGGACGCGTCGCACGTGGGATGCAAGACTAGGAGCTTCGGATGTGTCTGACATTGCTGATGATCTGTGGACATAAATAAATTAGTTCCATTATAGACCTCATTTATAATTTATTGTATTTATAATCGCCTTATGTTAAAACCTTTATTATTTGCACGACCAAAACGTTGAATATAGTGCCACGTTCCACCACCATGTTCTAACTTATATTCTCATCCATTTATATGATCATCATGAGTTTATATCTCATAGAAGATTGAGTCAAAATATCAAAATACGCGAGTGAATTCTTACCTGACACCTCCAAATTCGGAGCTCTTCTCAATATAAGCGCGACTCGACTGCGAGCCGGCCGGCGCGCGTTTGCCGGCGTACTGTGACTTTATATACCTCGAAGGTAACACACGCGATCCTGTTCCATACTCCATTTCCATCCCCCCCTTACTACTGGCCACACTTGGCGCACCCGTTAACCTCTCCACAGAGTGATAACGGTCATTCAGTCTTGATTGTGATAGTCCTAGAACAGCTAATTTGTTCGGTGTTGGCGCAGGATTGTCACCTAAAAGATTATCCAAAGACCTGCTTCGGACTTTATCGGAAGGTTGTTCGAAGTATCGCTCGTTTAGTGCTGATTCCCGCGACAGTACGTCGTGAGAAGTCTTTCTGGAGTATTCGTTGCTATGTTTAGAATAATCGATGCTGTGTTTTGAATAATCGATGTTATGTTTAGAGTATTCGTTGTTATGTTTGGGGTATTCGCTGGTGTGTTTGGAGTAGTCGCTGGTGTGTTTGGAGTATTCGCTGGTGTGTTTGGTGTGCGATTCCTGTTTCTCCATGTTCCAGTTGTATTCGGAGCCGTCTTCGTCGATGATGGAATCTTGCAGCATTCGTGGTATGCTCGGGGAACGAGATTTTGGTGGCTCCGGTGGTGGGATCTGGGGAAATTGTAGATCATTTTAAAATGTTTTCTGGGTAGTTTTTGTGACTTCATACTCAACTAAAATTGTATTATAATTATTATCTATTCTTGGACACCACGTCAATAGGGCAACGGCTGTGGATCGATCTCATTTCCTCCGTACGTCAATCATAGCCTATCGTTGAGTTGTGTACAATTAGTCTGGCGTTAAGTAATAAAGAATCAAGAGGCGGTTTAAAAAAAATAAGTGAAGGGCGGGCGTTTTGGGGGACTGTCTTATGTAATTTTAATGACTTTTGTTGCTTGATATATTCCCTTGATTAAAAACACTAGAAGTGATTTTTTTATAGAAAACTAAGCTTTTGACAAAGTTTGAGTGGCCTACTATCGACCTGAAACGTTCTATTTATATTTGTTTAGTTTTAATCATTATTAGGTAGGCGTATTAAGCTGACCATATAATCTAGCAAGTACATAACGCCGAATATATAATCTAGCGTAGTCAATAACAATATTAGCTCCATACCTGTGGTCTAGAAGACTTCTCAGTGTCTACAGAGGAGGCGCGGGGCGGCGGCGCGGGCGGCGTGTGTCGCGCCGGCTGCGCGCGCAGGGGCTCGGCGCGGGCGCTGGGCAGGGCGGCCCAAGTCTCTACCTCGCCTACTGCGTCCAGGGCCAACTCACAGCCTGCCCATTCTGTAGGAAGAACATATTGTTAGAGGATAAAATAATCTAACAGGACGCAAGACATTATATACAGAATGATTTTTTTATCGGTTCTAAATTTTTACAGGGTGTTCTACCCATTAATATGAACACCTTTCACTATGGAACCATCTCTGAAATCACGAAAAAAATCAGCTGTTTCATATATTTTGCTTAAGTAGGTATTGAACTTTTGTATTAAACAGTAGATTTTTTTTTCACTTCAGCTGTAAATTTGCACCACAACAGCACCAGGTGTAAGTAAAAGTATTTATTGCTTTTAAATGTCTCACCAGTAAGTTGTCCGTTATGTTCCATAGTGAGGGACCAGCCGGTAGCATTATGCAGTACGCCGGCCGCAGTCAGCGCAGCGGACGCGGCACGTTCACACGACGTCCACGAATCCACGCTTACGTGCTGCACCGTATCTATGGGTAATATATTATTATTTCACAACAACACACAATATAATATATCATGACGCCTATTTTAACTAAAAGGTTAGATAGAGAAATATTTATTTGTATGTAAGTACATCATTACGGAATTAACTTTTTAAAGGTACTGGGTGTCACAATCGCTTAACGCTCTCACATAGTAAGCGTACTATTAATTGCGCATCAATGGTGGCACTTGAACTACGAAAAACGCCCTTATTGCTACGATTTAAAGGCGCGGTCAATGTCAAATTATTACTTTTGATTGGCAGTTTGATTGTTAGTTTTTGTAACTGAGAGCGTTATATTGCAGGGCACGCTCCGTGTCGCATTTAAAGCAAATAAGTGATTTTGAAGTTCACTTTGCTTCGATGTGAATTTGACATTAGCCTGTAGTAACTTACCGTCATACAATCTAAGCGGCAGTGCAGGCTTGGCATCAGTCTTGGCAGCCTTCCACTCCAGCAGCGTGGGCGGGCAGCGCCGCGCCGCGCCCGCCGAGCGCGCCGCGCCCGCGCCACTCGCGCACAGCAGGCGGGCCAGCTGGCCCCGCCAGGAGGCTGGGGCCCGCTCGGAGACAAAGCGAACGAGGTATCTGGGGAGAAAGGTGCTTGTTTGAGCTTTTCTGTCATTTTAACTTAGTTAACAGATGGCGTAAAAATGATATAGAAAAGGGGTAACTACTGAGATGAAGGTTAACAGAGTTGTAGAGAAGAAGAAGAAAACCTGCGCCCTCTAAATAAATGGAAATAAAGGCAGGATGACGAATATTGTAAAATCTTTGCTATAAACCAATTTTTCTCCATAATATCTAACAATCACGAAAAACTAACTGACGATGCAGAAACATCAGATTAAATTGGTCTGCGATTAACAAACAGGCCTTCCTGCTTGCTTAGTTAATTGACTTCACCTCAATCAGGAAAGCAAAAAATATCTCAATGTATAAATCAAGTGGGTAGTACTTATTTCTATTCAAACTGGAACATAATTTATTAGGCATGTAATTTTTTAATACAGTTGCTCAAAAAGTGGTGTATTGCAGGGACGTATAGCGTTCGGGATGTGGGCTATTCTATTACATGCTAGTGCTTTTTTTTTACCTTTCCCGAACTCGTGCGTGTCTCTTTCCCAACTGTCAAAATAATGTCTATTAAAAAGAAAAACCAACCATGAAGTTTTTACTAAAGAGTTTTTGTGATTCATACAAATACGTATATTTCTAAAAAGAAGCTACTAATTTATTTCAATATCAGATTTAATGATTTAATTGAATGAGTTAGGTTAGGTTTCATTTCATTTCATCTCATTAAATTTCATTTTCATTTCATATCAATAAAAAAAATATACTGAAGACTAAGCTGTATGGATAGTTCCCTTTGCCTACCAAAATGGGTGAAGAAAAAAAAACTCTGCTTATATTCTACGGTTGGCGCCATTTTCCAGAAATTTTCTTTGCGAGTTTAGTTGTTTGTTGCACAAAATGAGTAATTTCGACCCTATTTTTTTTTTAATTAACACCACCGGAACTCAGTATAATTGCACAAAATGCTTCGGAGAACATTTTACCGGAAAAGTCAAAAAGTCGTTACATATCCACATACGACTAATTTTTTGCGTGGAGAGAAGAGAAAAAAGCAATATTGTGTTTTTATTATTTTATTAAATTGCTTGTTTTTTTCGCAACTGTATTAAAAATAGTCGTTCAGTACACCTGCGGAACCGTCATTGCAACTTGTTCCGAATGTCAACCCTCGCCTTCGGCTGCGCCTCGGCTCGGGTAGACATTTGTCGGAACTCTTTGCAATGACAGCCTTTCCGCATTTGTAATGAAATATACTATATACTAACTTGTGCAGCGGCGGTCCTGGCTGGAAGGCAGCAAGACAATGCGCCATCAGCTGCCACACTCGGTCGGAAGACGAGTCCCCGCTCGCCTGGTTGCACACTTGTACCAGCACCTCGTCACGAAGACCGCGGGAGGACAGGCCGCGAGACGCTATGTAGTCTGCTAACACCTGGAGAAGAAAACACAGTATTAGGAGTGAAAAGGCTTTGGGATGCCTTCCCAGTCCATCTTTTCCACCCTGTTTTAAATTCGCCGCCACTTGCATTCGCCCATCGCTGTGAGTGCGACAAGGACAACGCATCGCTCCCGGCATCTGACGGCGTGAAGACAAAACGTCAGTTCGAACTCAACGAGAAGACCGGCCGGCAAAAAACCACGCGCGCGCGGTGAAAAAACAAAAATATCGTGAAATACGACTGCTAGTGATACAGTGTGGTGACCTCCTGGCTCTCAGCATCCCTTGAATACCTGATCTCTTTCAATTTACATCCTTTAGCCTGTTTCTGAGTAGGAAACTTCAAAAGCGTCCTTGGCTATACGCGATACTCATTCAAGGAGTTGCTAGGGATAAAGAATTTGAGAACTGTCTTAGAAATTACTAATGAAAAATAAATGGCGATGCTTGGGGAAGGCCTATGTAGGTCTAGCTGTAACCGTCTTTTAGCTGAATGATGATTATGTGTAGGGTTTTTTTTTATTAAACTTTTAAAAATAATTATGAAATTAATGCCCGGCAGGAATGAAACATTCTATCATCAGGTAATATTTACCTTTTGTCTGGCTTCGTTTCCAGCAGCAGTTTCATCGCACCATCTCAGTATGAGCTTGAATGTAGCTACTGCATCATTAAAATCTTGATCCCTGAAATAAGACAACACTTATTAGAACTTGTGGCAGTCGCAGTCATAAAATGTGAGAGTGGGACGGCGAGTCTCGTGTCATCTCACTCTCAATTATTAAGCCCGCGGCTGTCATGAACGATGGCGTTTACTATTGAAAGTGTTACTATTGGAGCTCTATCATATAAATAACAATGTACAAACCTGACAGCGGCTTTAGCCAAGAACGGCCTGGTAATTGGATGTTTCTTGGGACTCAGATGACCGCCATCAGCAAAGTATACGGAGCTGAACTTGGAGAAGGCGAACTGCTGCAGATCTCGAGGCAGCTGTACGCGCTCTTCTTCTGCGTAAACGTCACCTGCCACCTGGTGATAAGGTTATGGTGAAACAGACTTCATAACAGTGACAATTTGGCCATTTAGGTTTAGCTAGAATTAGCTTTATTAAAAGTGAGGAGATTGTCTTTTTAATCATCCAAAAATATAGCTGGCATTACCAGATTATAACGTTGTATTTATATTGGGAAGTCAATCACGAGTTCTGGCAATGCTAGAGAAAATAGACAGTGATTTGATTACGTCAGAAGGGGAACCCCCTAAAGGCTTGATTTGTGTGCTTATAGGCACCAAAGGAGTAAGCAGAACTGTAGGTACAGTACAACAACCCACTTTTCATCAGTAACGTTTAATACCCATGTAACAAAGAGCGAAAATTTTTTTGCTTTTAAATACTCTTTCATACCTTAGCAAGGTTCCTTTCAGTGTGTGGCGGCTGCCATTCATCAAGCTTGGACAGTATGAAGGCCAGTTCCGCTGGCACCTCCAGCACTTGCAAGCTCTCTGCTTTCGCCTTTTGAACTGCTTTCTGTTCTGCTGCGCGGCGTCTGTAGATAGTGAAGTTATTAGATAATTTGCAAATTATTTGATTTATAATAAGTTACTGATGGTTTTCAATTTTGTATTGGTGTTTTAGTACATTCCGACATCTTTGCCACCATATGAATTTTTGTTAAATAAGTGCTTTCAAAGAATAGGTAATTGAGAAAAAGCGTATTTGTAAATTAAAGTAGGTAAGTTTTAAGTTTAACTTGTCCCTTTCTGTCTTTCTTAACCCTCAAATTGCTGTGGTGTAATACATATAATGTAATAAAAATCATCATATACATATAATACATATAATGTAAGTATATGATTTGTGAGACTTAAACTGCAACGTTTTCGAAAGGAAGATATAATTGAGTTATTTCCAGGTCTTATGCCTTCCTGTTTCGTTTGAAATCAAACAAAATATTCGCTGTTTTATATAGCTAAAACGAGACACATACTTAGCGGCCGCTTGCTGCGCCTCAGCCCGCCTCCTGTGCTGCTCCTTCAAGTGGTCCGTGCGCCTGCGCGCGCGCCGGCCGCGCACGAGCGCCTGCGCGCGCAGCACGCCGCGCCGCACGCGCAGGTAGCGGCGCCGGGCCATGGCGCCGCGCCACCAGGATTGGAGTTTGACAGTTGAGTAGTGTAGCTGTTGGTAGCGTTTTCTGTTGCGGAGATGGAGAATTTAACCAATGATTTATTTCAGTTAAGTGTTCATAGTTACTTACCTTTTGAGTAATATTTCAGTTATTGTTTATTAAAAAAGTTTTCTAATTACGGTTCGGTTTTGGTAGGTTATAAAACATCGAGAAGGTAATTATTGAGTTGCCATTACAAGGGGTAGAATGCGACACAAGTTCACGAAATGTCAAATTAAATCTGGAGTAAAATATCTCAATGAAGGGACTCACGATCATCAGCCCTGAGCAACGATTAAAAAGGCAGATTTGGTGTTCATGACCGTAATTTGTAGCAACAATATTTTGGAACATCTTCAAGAGCAAACAGCTGTTAATGAGTATTGTCCAAATACAATCAAATTTTAACACACAATTATTGTTGTTACAACATACCTTGCCAAGTATCCTCGGAAATGCGCCTGCAGCTTCGTCGCTGCAGCTCGTAGTTTATCAGCCCGAGCTCTTTCTAATGCTCTGTGTAACGCCTCCCTTATGAACACACGCGCTGCACCCAGCTGGTAGTCTGCACCGACTGAAATGAACATGTTTTATTATTAGGGCTTTTATTTTGAGACTTACAAACAACCGAAAGGTCACGAACGTTCCGATCACTATTACACTATTGGGTAAGAATATTGATCAAAATTATCTTCTTTCGTGAACACAGAAAAGGAAGTAAACGCCTATTCACCAATGTTCACTGGAGCTAGTCCCATAAGTAACTAGTAGTAGATAGTAGAGATAACGCTAGTCACAAATCAAATACTCGGAGCGGGCGAAATACTGACTCCAATTTTTTTTGCTACCCACAGCATTACTACTACCTACTAGAAGAATGCGATATTTGTTAGCCTATTTCTGAATAAGAATGAAGGTAGTTGAGTGACTTCAATACCCATAGTCATAAAAAAACACTCACACAAAACCATAGCCTCCAGCGTAGAACCTCTTTTCTTGACCCTTTTCCAAATCTTGCCCATTTCGACCAGCACTCAGACACATCACAGTAAGAACTGACCCGTCTCTGAGTAGCATAATCAGAGGCGACCGCAAAGATAACCGATAGATGATAAAACCGCTGTGATGAATGTGATAGGCTAATTAGTTAAGCTATTAAGAAAACTTGAGTTTTTAAATAAAATACAAAGAGGGAATTATGGGAGACAGTTTTCTTGGCTTTGTAGGTTTAGATTCACGTGGATAAATGAAGGTAAATTATTTATGGGTGGTTGGCTGGTTGTTTGCCGTCGAGGTAGACCAAGGCGAAGGTGGCGTGACGATCTGATAACATTCGCAGGGCCAACATGGCCAGAGATCGCACAAGACAGGGAGGTTTGGAAGGAAAAAGGGGAGGCCTTTGCCCAGCAGTGGGACACAAAATAGGCTAACAAAAAAAAAAAAAGTAATAATAAAAGCGAATACCATCCTAAATTGACTAGTACTGGTACGTAACAACTGCATGGGACACGAATAGCTAAATTACATAAAATTGAATGCAGTTAATTTTATGACCCTCGAGAACCACAGGCAATATAATATGAAACTTTAAAAAAAAGTGGAAAGCCCTACAAGTGGCATAGATAACAATGTAAATTTTAATGTAGTGACGTTTTACAGTAAACCTGCTATAGCAAACCGCTAAAAGGTGCTACACCAGGTGGTACACGGTGCTATCACCTTAAGTGCACCGCGAAAGTAATAACCGCACACAGACTGCCTATAAAGATAAGTGTCATTTTGTGCACCGAAGCCTCGTAAAACTGTAATTAGTCGAGCGTTTGAATATTAATATTATGTTAGGTAAAAGTAACGCTACTTTCATAGCACAAGTTCTGTGATAACTACCGTGCTTTACCAAGTCTACAGCAAGTTTTAAAAGTAGTGCTCCAAGATTTTTTTTAAACTTTGTAACTTTAATGCCTACATACATACCAAGGGAGAAATGTAAAAAATACTGGTATTCAGCTGCATCCGGTAAGACTGGAAGCCGACCCCAACATAGTTGTGAAAAGGCTAGGCAGATGATGATGATGATACCAAGGGAGAAATGGTCGGATTATATTCGGTTGTGTACTACTTGCTACGTACTACTTGAAATTCTAGACTATTGCAGGTAATAATTACTCGTACGTTGTTAATTTACTCTACAATTAATATTTTTCTAAGAACTTTGTGTTCTTTAAATAAATTAACATGTTGCGTACTTACCGTGAGCAGTGGTGGCTCAGTGGTAACGGACACGACTTACGAGTAGTGGGTCGTGGGTTCGATCCCAGACAGGCACATTACTTTGTGTAAATTATTTCATCACCACTGCTCTCAAAACGGTGAAGGAAAACATCGTGAGGAAACCGGCATGTCTTAGAACCAAAAATTCGAAGACATGTGACATTCACCAACCCGCACTGGGCCCGCGTGGTGGATTACGGCCCACTCCCTCTCACTGAGAGGAGGCCTGTGTCCCAGCAGTGGGAACATTATAGGCTGATTATGATTATGTACTTACCGGCGCCGGTGGGCGGCATCTCAACGAGTATGGAGTTGCAGATCTCTCTGTACGGCGTCGAGCGAGATGGCGTGGACTTCAACAGGTACCTGTCAAAGATTTAAGTTAGTTTTTCTTCCAAATATCATCACCATTCTCTTGCCTTTAGCTCAATTTACTTGTGTCGTCGTAACTAATATTAATTACTAGCTTCCGCCCGCGACTTCGTCCGCGTGAAATTTCTTGTACCCCCACCCCATCGCAACACTTCGTATTCGCTTAGGGGCTGCCTCCACAAGCGAGAGAATCGCGGCGATAGTCTCGCCGCGCCATCAAATTTCCGAAGCGATGAAATCGCCGTGTGGAGACACTTCTAAGAGAGTTTAAAGAAATACGTGGCACGACGATAATATCGCCGCGATTCTCTCGCTCGTGGAGGCAGCCCCTTAGCGTTCATTCTGACTTTTTTTCTTTATGCTCGGCTCCTAAGGGTCATAGCGTGATATTAAATAGCCTATAATAGCTTTCCTCAAGAATTGGGCTATCAAATGCAAAAAGATTTTTTCAAATCTGACCGGTAGTTCCAGAGATTATCGCGTTCAAACAAACAAACTCTTCAGCTTTATTATTAGTATTGATTAAAAGGATACTTTTTTATTAGTCGTCATCAAGGTATCCACAGTTTTTCTAGCGATAATTACCATCTTTTTTTTAAATATAAGAACAAAAACTTAGGAGCAAGAGCTGGTATAGTTTTACAACTAGGTTATATTCCTTCTGAAGGCTTTTAAAAGAACCAGATGATACATAATTATTGATAATACTTTACATGGATGAACTGATCTCCATAACCTTAGCAACAACAAAAGGTGCCATAAAAGGCCTCACCTGTATCTATCCACAAAGTTCTGGAAAGGTATCCTAATAGGATAGCCAGTCTGTCTGATCTTGATGGTGTCCAGCATGCCAGTATATCTCAACTGTGCGAGGACGCAGGGCATGTCGAACTTCATGGGCGACTTGTCGGTGTTCGGTTTGATGCAGCGAACAAACCAGGGGTTGCAGCGAGACATGGACTCCAGGAGCTGGTGGAGACTGTCTGAGAACCTGGTGGGAGGAAAGGGGAGTATTATATTTGTGAAAGGTTATATACGGGACTCACAATCGAAGCTTATGTCACTGAGTGCAAATGAATGGTTTTCAAGTAAGACAATATAAGACGTTGATAAGTACCCTTTTTTCGCTCAGAATTTTTTTTTGGTATGCCAGGTAGAAAAATAATAAAAGTAAAAATCTAAGCTTGTAATCAAGACAAGCTTACAAGCTTAGATTTTTCGGTGTAGTTTAGCTGACTTCATGTGGCAAGCCTGAAAATATTGTCTAAACCAAAATAACATTATTATCGTTTTTGTAAACATCTTTGATCAGCAACAAAACCAACCGACTCGTAAGCAATTTATTTTGACCCTTGCTACAAGGAAATCAAAGCTTAGGTTTCAGAAGAAACTTATCCTTTAGATAAATAATTATTTTGCAATATCTACTCTTTACCGTATCGTTTCAACAACAAATTCTCTCTCAGTTAAAAATTTCGCCAAACATCCTTACCTAGCCGCAACCGTAGGAGTCCGCGGCTTCATAGTAACGAACCGCCCATTGGCGCCTCTCGGCAACGTCTTGTTAGCGTCATGCTGTGCCCTCAACTGCGTGGACATCTCAGCCACCAGAGGCACCTCGCTGCTGCACAGCAACTCCAGCACATCAGGTCGCAGGGCGTCCCGGTTCTTATCGAGGAAACCTTCGACGTTGTACCACACTTGTCCTGCATAGTGTTTGATCTGGAAATATGGGTTTGTTTAGATTATTGAAGTGAAAACTTCTTTAGGCGGGTTGGGTATTTTTTGAGATGGGAAAAAACCATTGAACTCGCGCTACTGTTGCCGTAAGCGACACCGCGCGTGTTTTGTTTATAAGATTAAAAAAAATACCCGCTTCGGATGTGTTCGGCTGTCCTCGGGTATATCCGATATGTCAGTGAGTGATGGCAAAGTATTGTTTTGTTTTCACTTCTGTCGGCACTCCCGGAGTGCCACTGTTTTTTTTTTTTCTAGAATTAAAATGGCTCATAGTTTGAGAGCATTCAGTCACAAGAAAGTTGGGATGTAAGTTACTTTAGCTAAACTTGACAGTGTAGCCGAAGTCAAAAAATAATACCCGCCCACCATGTCCCAATGTATGGCAAATACATCTTCTCATACAGACAAGGTATGAGCAATGGTCACCGCGCCTGCTCAAGGCGGATTGGCGATTCCAGATTATCCATACTAATATTATAAATGCCAAGGGTGTCTGTCTGTCTGTTACCTCTTCACGCATAAGCCACTGAACCGATTTAGATGAAATTTGGTTTAAAGATAGTTTGAGTCCCGGGAAAGGACATAGGATGGTTTTTATCATGATATCCCCACGGGATCGACACTTATGCGGGTGAAACCGCGGGGCGCTGCTAGTTAATTTATAAGTCCAGGTTTTCCCACAATGTTTTCCTTTACCGATGTCAACAACCAGTGCAACCAACTTTTCACATATGTGTACATATCAATGATTTATTTTTATTTTTGCTCCGATTCAGGGTTTCGAAGCCGTGGGCAATACAGAAGATGAACATTGTCTTTTTGTCATACCATAATTGAAAGCGATCTATCATTTAATGGTCAGTTTCCGTTCTTTCAATTCCCCTGTGTTTATAAGTCGTTGTGTGGCGTTTTTCTTCGCGAATTAATCGTTGCTGACTCATAATCTGGATAAGGTAATCATAGAGTGATATGTTTCCTACGATGAACTGAAGGTACAATTTAATATTTATATAAAGTAGCAGGTAGATGATGTTTTTCTCGCATCTTGAATATTCCCTTGGGAACCCTTATTATATTGTAGTTTCTCGGAGTTGAATGCTGGGACCACAATTGGAATGTTTATAAAAATATTTACGTTGTTGCAAAACCAACTTTATATTTTCAGAAATAGAGTCTGTTTTGTAATAGCCACATAACGCCAACATTTAGACGGTAAAGAACCAGCGTTACATGTTCGACCGACGATTTATTGAAGTCATCAGCATCATGCTGATAATTGACCGACAGCTGTCAGTGTCCATGTTGGAGAATGTCTAGTGATGAAACATATTAGTCTTCATCTCACCTTGAACTATCACGATGCACAAATGTTTTATTTTTCGGTATCTTAACATTAATGACTCAGACAAACAAAATATAGCAGTTTTATAAGAATGGGAAATACCATTTTACACAAGGGAGGTTACAGTCAACCACAGAGATGAGTAACCAGTCAAAAAATCTTTTCACTACGAAGGCAAATTCATGTAACTTTTTAACAATGTCAAGGACTTGATTCTGACTGAACACAACGCACACTGCGTTCTAAACAGGAGCTGTAGTAATATCATACGAGCGAAAAGGAGCAGTGAGCAGTGCTGGCCCAGTAGTAACGGCCGCGACTTACGAATTGTTAGGTCGTAGGTTCGTACCCTGACAAGCGCTTAACTTTGTGTAAATTATTTCATAACCATTTCTCTCAAATTGGTAAAGGAAAACATCGTGAGGAAACCGGAATGCCCTAGAACCAAAAATTCGAAGACATGCGACATCTACCAACCCGCACTGGGCCCGCGTGGTGAATAACGGCCCGCGTAGTGAATTACGGCCCGCTCCCTCTCACAGAGAGAAGGCTTGTGTCCCAGCAGTGGGAACGTTATAGGCTAATTATGTGTGTGTCCCGGCGACTTATCACTTTCGTGGACTGTACATACGTCTGTAGTCTGTAATCACCAATTCGTGTATAGGTGTTGTGGTTAATGTTTATGACTACTCACCCCAAACTCACTCGCTCCTAATCTCGGTCGTGAGTACAGTTCGTTCAACGCATGATTATAATGGCACTTCTCTAGGAACGAGGCATCAGATGCGCGCGGGAAGTTGCTCTCATCGTCCAGAAGATGCAGGATCCCCACAGGCTTCTTACTCAGCAACTGTATCACTGCAAATGACAAGTAATTTTAAACCCTATTCATGTAAAATAGAATATGTTTTTAAACAACAAAACCTAAAAAGCAGCCAAGTTTAAGTGGGACTGGGCCGGACACGTTTTCCGCATGTCGAACGAGTTTGGGCCAACCACACTAGCTCAAGACAGAGAGGAGTGGAAAGGAGAAAGGGAGGCGTTTGCCCTACAATAGGACAACATAGGCTAACAATTAATAATGAATAAATAAAACATACCCGGAGAGTTATCATTCCATGTCAAATTCGACCATTCCAAACGTTCTTTCTGATACTCCTGCTGCTCCAACTTAAATATGTGCTTATTGAAATAATGTTGCAAAGTTTCGTTAGCGTAATTAATGCAAAGTTGCTCAAAAGAGTTCTCTTCCAAGTCTTCAAATCCAAAGATGTCAAGGAGAGAAATTCTGTGAGCATCGTGTAGGCCGGCGCGGTGGACTATCGAGTTGATGCGCAGAACTAGCCAGCTGAAGAGGGAAGAGTAGAGGGCCTTAGCGAACGCGTCTCTTGCGTCCAAAGCCTGGTCTATGGGCAGTGGGGACCTCATGCGTTCCGCTCTTGCCGCTGTGACTCTGGTAGTGAGGGCCCTCGCCATTGCCTCTGCCGGGACCTTCAGTAAATGCGCGGCCCAGCGAACCTCAGCGCCCCCGCCTAGCTGCACGCCTTCCTGTCCGTGTCGCAACTGCCTTCTATGAAAATATACATTGCCCAAGTGCAATACAGCTGCTAAAACTCTTATTATATCCTCTCTTTCTGCGTCTCCGATGCCAAGAACTTGCATGGCGCCACATAACGCGGACCAATCAGCGCCAGCGCCAGCGCCGCCGGAGTCTCCTCCTTGATTCAAATAGAAATAATGTTCGGCAGTCAGCAGTCCTCTGGACCGCCTTTGTTCTTCATCTAATCCTGCTAGTAGTTCATAGAATACGTGATAGTTCCTTTCTCCAGGAGACTGTGTGACTATTCGGGACTTCTCCAAAAGGTAGTGTGCTACCCTCGCTCCTGCCAGAGAGCCATCTTTGAAATACAATTCCAAGAGTTTTCCGAATCGACTAGAATTGTGGTTTTTTGGTGTTCTTGCATTTCCGAAGGCTTCTAACAGAGGGGCTGCTTCTAAGATTTGTTCAGAGACGGGGGCCCTGCCGGGGGGTGCGGGGGCCACGGCGGCGAGGAACTGGACTGCTAGCTTGGTGGACTCGGTTTTGCCCGCGCCGGACTCGCCGGAGATTAGTATGGCTTGAGGCTGGGGGAGCGCCGCGCGCGCAGCCGCCGCTATGGCAAACAAATGTGGTGGGAGATCGCCTAGCGCCTCTGCTGCGTGGTACCTGGAATTAAAAGTTTGAAACTGTGAATGAAAAGCATGTTTTTTTTTGCTTTAGCTAATAAGAGGAGGGGAAGTTTCCCTAAAAAGGTGGCTTACCCAGTAGAGTAGTATTAAGGGCGATGGAATAGACTCTTACCTCCTTGCAGTCTGCAGGCCATACAACGCGTCGACTGGTCTATACGGGTTAACAGCAACCAATATCGACCCCGCATAAGTGTAAATCAGTCCTTGTTCGTATCGGAGCTTCAAGTTCCACAGCAGGGCGGCTTCGTGCAGGTCGTGGAGTCTCGTCATGTCGTCCACGCCGGTGGGGCCCAGCTCCTCGCGGGGCCAGACAGGGTCCCCTTCATCTTCACCGTTGCCCATTTGCAGCGCGAAGGTTTGTGGCTGTTGGTGGAAAATAATTACTTAGAACAGTTGTAAGAGATCGGATTTATAGATGGACTTATGGTGGAGGAAATTTTTAGGTGACTTCGATAAATCTCCTTTGTAAAATAGCATAACGCAAAAATGCGCTTGCACAATTCTAATAATTATCAACATTCGAAACTTAAATCACCTCATTTTTAAAAAGGAACAGAAACGGCAACAGCTCGGAAAATTATAAAGCCCAAGAGCCGTAACTGTGACATAACGTAATGACTCCTCACAATACTATCAGAGCATCTTCGCGACCTGCTCTACTGAGATCTTTTCGCTATCTAAATCACTTAAATTCACTACAATTCAACGCTCGCTGCCTTCGCATATTTGTATTCTTTTAATTTAAACACCGCGTAATGGAATGTAAACTAATTTGATTACATCGTCATGAAGTGTGTAGCTGCATTAGCGTGGTAAAGGAAGGCTTGTGATTTGCATAGAGTAACATTTATATTACGGAGCATGGTCGCGCTCAAGTAAACATCATTAGTGATCGAGTCAGTAGGTATTGATTAAAACGATACTGTTAACTGGCCCTCATTTATATCGAAGTCACACATTAGCAAATTAAAATAGCCATCTCCATTACATGCTGACAGCTGATCATCATTAAGCATATTGTGATGCTCGAAGCATACGGAACAAGTGATGGCTCTTTAATGGTGTCGATGATATATCTTAATAATCTTCTTATTGAATGGTTTTGTTAAAAGAAACTAAAGCGGGTGAAATGAAATCAATTTTATGCTGCATGCGAATGACAATTGTATCAGAAATAAAATGCAATTTTATTTAAATCTATTGAAGTTAAACGACCGTAACTAAAGGGGACTAAATGGTTCATTATGTTAGTTCATTCATTGATGTAAATTGTAGTAAATGTGCATTTGTTTATAGAAAAATATGTAATAACAATTACATTGTTTACGAGGATATCAAGACACATGTCCTTCAATGATGCCACAGACATGGGCCTCCGCCTTCTCATACTTTTGTTTGAACTCAGCGATTTCTCGCTACACGACCTTGTCATGGGTACTTTCTTCATAATCGACTTAATATTCTTCGTGTCACAGCTGTTCTGTCGTCGAGACACTAAACGAAATCGACATGAGGAATTGCAAGACTCGCTAGACATGTAAGATTTCAGAGATTCTGGTGAGCTGTGCGGTGTCGGCGCAAAGCGGACACGCATCAGCCAACACGACAATTTGATGAACCGTACTTGTCTCGAATTCGTATCAAATTATTGAGCACGTGCTGTTGTATCTTAATGTGATCTCTGCCATAACTATCACATCTTCTTACGTTTTTATTTCATCACACGTTTCAGTCATTAAAACCTAATTATCACTGTCTAAAACCACTTTTCTATTCACTAGTAGAACATCACTGTTTCCATTACTTTCCCGTAAATCGTTTTATGGAATTAAACGTATCCCGCAAAAGTGCATGCGCAGCGGTTGGCTAGTGGAAGCTAACTGATTGTACCACATACCATGGTATATAGAAAACTGTTATGGTGTGCTCTTAGGATAACGGCCTACTGCCTGGACCAGTCGAGATTAAGTAACACGTTAAGATTACTGCTTTCCTTTCCATTATATCGATTGACGGTAATGATTTAATATATTTTGTGCAGTTTTCCATTTTGAATAGCATTAACATAAATTTTATTATCAACAACAAAACTAGTTTGTGAATAATACATATATCTACTCTTTTACCGAATCTATATATCGCACCTCCTATCAAATAATGTCACAACACAAAAAAAAATAAAAACTCTTTTATTGCAACACTAGCTGACCCGGCAACGTTGTTTTGCCATATAAATATTTCTAGCTGCCCGGCGCTACATCGTTTGCGTGGTGTCCTACCCCTTACCCTACCCTACCCTACTCCTACCCTACTCCTACACTACTTCTACCCTACTCCTACCCTACTCCTACCCTACTTCTAACCTACTCCTACCCTACTCCTAACCTACTCCTACACTACTCCTACCCAACTCCTACTCTACTCCTACCCTACTCCCATAGATATATTATATTTTTCTCTGCGTCAGAACCATCCTCGTACTTCAAGGAATATTCTAAAAAAAGAATTAGCGAAATCGGTTCAGCTGTTCTCGAGATTTGCGCTTAGCAACACATTCATCGATTTATTTTTATATTTTATAGGTACCTCGTTTCAGAAAACTTCAAAATCTTATCTCGAATAATGTCGTGCTTATGGTTTAAATATTTATCCCTAGATGGCACTAGTGTCATTATAATGTTAAGTGAAAAAAAAAACAATAAAATTTCAAACGCGTTTTTCTCGAAAGTTTGCTTTTTTGACTTACAACACTATTTGAGCGGAGGTGGTGCGATATACTAAAAATGAAAACCTAAAGTTTCTTTGTTTGAACTTTGAACGCGCTAATCTCTAGAACTATCAGTCGGATTTGAAAATAAAAAAATAGCATTTGTTAGCCCAATTCTTGACGGCCTTCCTCAATAATTGGGCTAACAAATGCTAATCTTTTTTTATGAGCCGAGCAAAAATAAAATAGAAAGGTGCGATGCGACGGGAGGGTCGGGGGAACAAGAAATGTCACGCGGACGAAGTCGCGGGCAGAAGCGAGTTTTACATATTAGCTGCTTTCTTCTTTCAGGTGAAAAGGTCTTCTGACAATGTGGTCACCAGTCTGCACTAGCGTTTTCGTTTCCATAAAGTAGCATTATGTTTATAAAGATTATATCTGCATGTATATTCCTTATCCCCAGGATTCGAGTCCAAAGTTGGAGAAACCGCCAAACATATTCGTAAGAAGTTGACACTTGACAGAACCATCTCAGCGCTGATTGGCTAGATTCGTTTTCTCCTCTACCTATCCTTATTTCCCATGGCAAAGTATATTTTCGTTAATGTATCTATGTAGGTATTACTTTATTTATTCTTTGCGAGTTATCTATCCCCTAAGTTGCACCTGCCTGCCATGTTTTGAAAATGCCTCAGGCAATGGCCTCAGGCATTAAGTCCGCCTCTGTACAGCTTTTTTTATTTGTGCATAAAGTTTTATTAAAGAAATAAATTTAGTTACGAACAATTATAGGTACTTTATCAGTCAGTAATTTCGCTAATCACCGTAATGAATAGTTTAATTAATCATCACAATATTTGCGTGCAGCTATTTTAGAAAACCAAACACCGAGCAAATCAAGATCTCAAATTATAGCTAGTCTTTAATGTGAATTAGATTACCAAGTGCTAATTAAGTAATGGTTATTAAATATTTCTTAATTAGCCGATACTTTCGATTCCTGTGGTTACCTCAGCCCGCGGGAAGTTGTAATTGTTTCCCTAGTTTTAGAAAATGAGCCGTTGATAATCGTGGACGAGGTCTGGTGGACATGTACAATGTGAGAATTAGATATGGTGATTAAATTAAGAACAAATTCTTACGTAAAATTGGTTTGAACATGGGTTCCAATAGCCCGCGACAGCATACAATATGGCTTTGACTGTTTTGCAAATATTACGGCAAGCAGGTGGCATACCTACGGGTCGAAACATTACCGTTAGAGAAAAAACTGTAAACAGGTTCTGCCTTAGCCTGAGGACATATATTATATTATTATGTATTCTGTTCATTCTCCTTATACTAAACCATAGCAGTTCGTCTTAAACTAGTTTGAAAGATTTTATGATAGAGAATATCAATAAAACCTAATCAACGTACTAGGCGTGCATAAATTATTATCAAGAAATAGTGGAGTCGTTGAGTCAACTCTCTATCAACATTCCGTCGGCGGCCTTGCGATCAGCCGAATGCCTTTTCTCGCCAATCACGGTGGAACAATGTTCCCTGCCAGGGCTGCCAGTCTTTGTTGCGATTATTTGCTTTTGTATTAACAAATAATGGGCCTGTTAGCTAAGATTTCCGTTTTATTGGACGAAGTGGCGGAAATAAGCTGCATAGAGGTCGCATGATCGCGGTGACCTTGGTCGATCAAGCTGTACTGAATGCACGACCGGAATATTACTTGGATTAAGTAGAAAAATAAAACGTTCGTCGCTTCGACCTTGTGCTGCAAGTTATAGGGATCGGAATGTAATGTTATTTCATTGATCAAATACATCAATACAAGATTTCTTGCTAGATCTAGGTGGATGTAAGCCTTTCTCAGACTTTCTTTGTACCTACGTAGATGGAATGGTGAAAATATTTCCATTTAAGGCTCCATTTTTTGCGCCCATGACTTCGTTCATTTCCTGAGGTCAATCCAAAATAAAGCACCCGACACCTAAGTTATATGCTGTCAAATAATATTGTAGAAACTGATGCTATGATAATAAAAACATTACCTACGATTAATGTTGTAACAAACTAAACATTAATCAATACTAAAACCATTGTGTTAGATCCAATCAATATTTTATGTGAACAATAAACTGCCATCACGTTTTGACTCCCGAGCTGCAGCGTAGGTACGTGACTGTACTTCCTACATACTCTACAGTCGTGACGTAACTGCGTGCGTTGAATAGTTTCATGTGCAACACGATGGTACTCAGTACTGTCACAATCACAATCATAATATTTTGCCCCGATTACGAGTTACCGATAGTAGTTTGTATGTGAACAGCTTCATTTCTTGTTACTGGACATCCAGAAGTGTATGAAAACTATCTTTTCGCCAGCTATTTATGAGCTCGCTACTAAGAATTTCCTGACTGAAAGCCTAATACCACTGCCCGATCTGTGATTTGAACTCGGGATCTTACGATTACGATCAGAGCAGTTCCACTTGGTCAGCGGGATTGTCCGAAAGGGTTACCGCTGGCCCGGAACAAACCTTCCGCTCCACCCAGAGCGGGAGGGGTCATTTGATGATTTCCCATCCAAAAAAAAAAAAGCCGTTCCACTTGTGACCACGAGGAAATGTAATTTGTAGCTCATAAGTCCACCAGTTCAATCTTCTTTGTGCTACTGCCCAGTCTGACTGTTGCACCACAAATCACTAAACGCGTTTAGCGCTAAACTTATTTAAAACATCGTACTATATCTGTCATTCGTTTGAAGATGTTGAACAGAACGATGTTTTAAATAGGTACAGACTTAGAGATTTGTGGTGCAAGTGGACCTAAGTATTTCCACTCGTAGAAGCTGTTCTTTTACCTGTCCATTTAGATGTGCGGACACAAGCAGGACCCTCGCAGCTCGGTGCACCTCCACCAGCTCTCCGGGCAGTGGTGCGGCGGCGCCCGGCGGCTGGAACCACACCGAAGCGCCCTCCGACCACTCTGACAGGCCCCCGGAGCCCGCCATGCTGTGGAAGAAATTAAATATCATGATGCGGTTGTTTAAGGAGTAAGTTCTTCTTGAGGTAGGAGTTTTTGTTTGGTCGGCATGTAAGTCGGGATGCAAGGGTCATTTAAATTTTTTATTTATATAATACCATACCAGCCTCCCTTTACTCCATTTATAGATAGGTGTACCAAGAAATTCTGAACCTAAGGTGTATTTAATGGGATATTGATAGAGGAGTAATCAATGAGGGTATTGTAATGAAACATTCAGTTAAAAATTAAGTAATTATTTATTAATCAAAGTCGAGTTCGTAATGTTAATTAAATACAACAAGCACATACAATTAATATAACACATTGTGACAATTTATTCGAATTGTCACAAGTAGATAGGTGACGGTGCGCAGCCGCAGCCGCACGGCGGAGATGACGTGAAGCAAATGGGGGTGGGGGGAGGTGGCTGCACGCAGAACGGCTCCAGGGGAGGTGGCTGAATGCACATCGATGGCGGCAGTGGAGGCTGCACCATAACTGGAGGTAGAGGAGGAGGTTGTACGCTGATAGGTGCAGGAGGGGGAGACTGCACACACATCGGTGGTGGGCATGGAGGCTGCACAGTGATGGGAGCTGGCGCGGGCAACTCAATCATCATAGGAGGCGGTGACGGCGGCTGGACCATCATCGGAGGTAATGGCGGCGGCTGTACTGGCATCGGCGGCAGAGCAGGCGGCTGGATCATTATCTGTCCCAATGGTGGCGGTTGCACTACAATCGGCGGGGGAGCAGGCAGCTCAATTATAATCGGAGGAGGCAGCGGCAAGTCTAAGTAAATCGCTGCTGGCAGTGGAGGGTTGACGTACATCGCTGGTGGACAGGGAGGTGTCACACACATTGGGGGAGGCGGCGGAGGGGTTACACAGATCGGAGGAATGGCAGGCGGATTTATAGTCATTGGAGGTAATGGCGGAGGATTGACCATCATAGGAGGTGACGGAGGGGGAGTGATGGTGATTGGCGGAGGACAGGGGAGTTCCAACAACATTGGAGGTAAAGGAGGAGGTTGGACTTGGAGTGGCGGTGGGGCTGGTAGTGTAACGTAGACTGGGCAGGCCGGGGGAGCCGGGATGTTTAGCGGAGGACAGCAGCAGGCGCACGGTGGGGGTTGTGACGTGTACGGACAAGGCGCCATTACTGGTGGTGTTGCGTAGGGCGGGTAGTAATACTGGGCGTTAGCAGCATGCTGTAAGTAATGGAAAACAATTAAATAATTAGCCACAACACAATTCAATGCATCCAGGCTCAAGTTACATTAAATCATAATAATAAACAAAGACTTGACAATGTAAGAAACATTTACAGTTAGCAACGATGTTATTGGAAATACAGTAAACAGAACCTTACCTGAGCAATCGCTACTAATAGTAGCAGAAACATTTTTGTAGCCACCTCCATCGGAGCCCGATGAACTTGAACTTGTCTGATCCCACAAATATACCCTGTTTTATACCCACATATTACTGCAGAATTGTATGCAACACCGATATAAAAGTATGCAATATTGATGTACAAATATTACATTCAAGTAATATTTGTTGCTTATCGATTATGTAAGTAATATAATAGCATTTAATAAATAGTGGAAATGTAAGTAAATCACGTTTTGAAGCAGATAAGGATATTACAAAGATTTTACGACCAAATTCCTCAGTGTTATTTGAATATTAAGGGCGTCAAGCTGTACCGAAAGTGGAACCCTGCGGGACACCTAAGGATGCGCGAAAACGTAAAATGAAGACATAATAAGAGTTGACTGGATGTAGAAGTGCGTGTCATGAGGAACGCACAAGACTACGAAAATAAAAGACTGTGGAGGAGATGGAATCCTGGCAATGACCGTGATGATGATGAGAAGAACAAGAAAAATCTGCGGGTTAATAGAATGTTGAGCAGCTCTTCCAACGTTAATAAGTGTTCACATCGTAACAAAGCGTTGTATTATGAACACATTATCTGATTGCCTGATAGTAAATATTCGTTTAAAACCTCGAGATGACAGCTTGCTTCATAAACTCCAAGAGTGGGCATGACGCAATGATTTAGAGATTACAAAGAGAAAACTGAACCCTTGCTTATGTCATTGTTAATCTCGGAATGCGTTATTGAATCGAGCGTTCTTATGATTTATTGGTTATCAATCATTATTAAGAGTGAGCTTTTAACGATTAATGATGTAATTGGTCATCGTTCATTGTTTCGTACGTAAACGTCGATATGGATATATAGTGTGTTGTTGTGGTGTTTAATTTAACAAATGTTTTTATGTGTGTGTGTGCGCTTCTGAAGTTACTGTTGATAATCTTGCTTGGCCGACATTTTGAACAAAAGCTATAGTTAGTATGCAGATCGTGTGCATAGTAAACGAATTCATCTCATCATGTGATCACTCGGTTTCCCTCTTACTTCTTAGTTTAGTCTCGACATTAATATTTCAACTGCCGTGATGACTAACACTAAACTATGCGAAGATAATTGTGTTCAACTTTTCTTCGAGAATTTTTCCAGTCAGGTAAACATGAAAATGAAAAACAAAGATAAATATTCTGCTGAAATTAATAGGTACTAACAGCAGAATAGTTTATCATTTCAGAGAATTCTTAGCCAGAGCACATAAATTTCACTGGAAATTAAAGCAAACATAATCTACAATTGCTTTTCTTGAAAGCATGACGAAAGTACAGGTATTTAATTAACAACGTATTGATTTATGGTCACATTTGAGGCAATGTTTTGATTTATACGCTTAGAGTGAAATACTATAATACTATTAATAATCAAAAAATCGTAAAACTAATTAGCTAGATATCTCCTGAGGCAGAACGGGTTTATGGAACATCTCTCCGTCGGAAATGGTTTTCACTTTCTGTACCTACGAGTACGTCACTTGACAATCAGGTGCTATTAAGGTGCATTAGTAGTACTACGTATGAAGTGCTTGAGTAGAAATCAGCTCGCTTCGCTTTCCTTGCGTGATGTGTGAAGAGGCAGCTCGATGGGAAATGTGGTGAAAAGGGAACATTCTCACTCGTTAGTCGTTATACACGACAAAGCTAAGGAATTCAAATAACTCAAGGCTAATTGAATTCCTTTGCATAAGGTTTGTTTATAATAAGCCTAATTTTTACTAGATTCCGTGTCAAAGTGGTAAGTTATTTGATTTTTCTGACGTCTAACGTATGGATAAACATGTCTAATGGCACTATTTTAAAATAAACCCTTCATCAGTCTTCGTTGAGTACTAGTTTAAGAAGTTAGAACGTTGCTATGCTATATACTGTTTTCTTTTTTTTTTATTAAATTATTCACATGTTATTTTCTTCTAGATTCTATCGTCCAATACGCACTGTCAATTCGCAATAAACTTTCTCTGACATTTATTGCATCAAGCACTACATAACAATACTATTTAGTTAAAAGTTAAACCACAATATTCCAACCGGAATATTTTCTCTCTAACTCGTCTCGCCTTCCAATGTCTGTCCTTCTAAACCAGACACTGTAGACAGCTGATTCAACACATTAACATAACCATTTCTAATGTTATTCTCGCCGGCATAAATATCAAACGCACTCATGACGACCCAAAAAAAGTTCATTGGATCCGGGAAACAATGGTCGCAGAGCCACTTCCGTCTGCCAAAGACGTGGAAGCGAACCCACCTCTGATGCATACCAATAGATATAACCCGATCGATTTTAAACGGTGCGTGGTCACAGAGTTTTGATAAGCTACAGAGTGCGTTTGAAATCGGTCGGGTTATCGTAATGTTGTGTATTCTGGCTTCGCCCCGACCTCAAGAGGTAAGGCTTTCTACACGCACGTCGCTGCGTCCATAAGTTGATCTTAGGTGTCAAGTAAATAATTAATAGGCGAACTCAATGCAAGTTAAGTTGTGGAAGAATGTCTTGGTAAACTTAAGTAAGATTAGCAAGTTTTAGGAGACTCAAAGTTAAGAACTTGAATATGATGTAATAAATAGGCATATAAAATACCGATGACTAAGCTTGAATAAATAATCGACAACGGTATAGCATTAATTACTTCATGTACGCGTTTGTTTATTATTGAACTATGTAAACTTATATTAATTAAATATTGTTTTATGCTGTAGCTTGCTCAAAAAATCTACTTATATAGTAACTAACTCAAATAAGCTTGGAATTCGCCAAGGCATCCTAATCGGCCCACCTCGGTAAACGTATTAGACTTGACTGATTCACAAAACGTAGGTACGATATGTTTACAAATTTCAAGAACAAGTCGATTCAAAGTAAACAAAACCTTGGTAACTACGAGTAGATGTAGATTTCAATTATTTTTTCAGCTTCTGCTTATTTTTCAACGAAGAAAAAAGCATAAATTAATTTATCTGCTCCATGAAATTATGTCGGTCGGATTAGGCTTTTAGACAACGAAATTACTTAAATAGACTGCATCCAAGAAATATAGGACTTCAATAGCGAGCAGCAGTAAGGAATGTAAGGAATTATTGATGGTGCTGACACAAACTAGAAAGTTAAGCAATCTGATAGCGTATGCTATCGAAGACAAACATTCTTGAACATTATGAGAGCGTGGACATAAAGGGCCGGCCAAGCAGTTAGATTGCCTGGGCTTTACAGTAAATACTAGCCTACCAGGCATTGTTATTAAGTACGCAGGTCATGCATTAGAAATCTGAGTGCTTCTACAGCCTGATCGTAAAGATTTGTCAGTAAGCTTTCAAGACGATTAAGAGACATCTATTCTTCACATCTCCATAAGAAAATAAAGGATGGTGAAGGGAAATCATAATAATAAAGGTAGGCAGATATGCATCTAGGCATAATAATTAAGGTGAATAGGGTACAAGGGTAAAAGGTGTACATATTAAGCTTTAACAGCGTATTTGAGAAGTTTGAAGTGAGACAGCAGATTATAATAGACATGTCAATGACAGAAAAAATAAACACTTTAACATTGCTATGCAGGTGCATAAAGCGACAACGATTGAATGCTAAAGAAACGAAGCTGCAGAAATATAATGACCGAATGAAATCGTGTCAATGTTAGCAAAAAATAGATCATTTAAAAATACAAAATTGTCATAGAAGCAAAGGCATTCGCACGCTGAATTAATAACATAATAAAAACTGTATATCCCAACAACGGGTTAATGTCAATTTAAAGAAAAAATGCTACGCTTGGACGCTGTTCTGTTTCATATCACGAGTTGTAAAAAGATGGCAGCCACCATTTTGTGCAATGGTCACTACTACATACAAGATAGAGAAAAAACAAACGCAAAAAGAAATGCGGTATTTTGCGAGTACATACTACATACGCTTTTAGAGGTCCGTTAGAAATAAAATAATAATCATTTAGAAACAATAGCAGCATCAAATCTACTTTCATCACTTTCATTAGCTATCATTGTGGTCATACACAATTTTCTATCAATATTTTCTTTTCAAATAGTATTGTGAGCGAGACAAGCGCGAAATACTCGTCATAAACATGTTTTGGCCTCACAAGGCGGTTCCGTTACGGCTAGCTTAAATTGTGGCACGTCGCCCGAGGCTGTATTGACCGTTTTAAATCTTTTTCGTTGGTTTTGTAGATGGCAATCAATTCATATGTCGAATTTGCATATTATCTCGTAGAAATTAAACGATATTTAAGACAGTTTTGGCGAAATTAATCAGCAGGCAATATAATTTAGGCCTCTCAAAATAATTATTCAAGAATTTCGTGTTAGGTAAAATCGGTAAAATCAACTGTTTATTTATGGCAACTTTCTGACGGTTCTAGCTTTAGAGACGACATTTAGCCAGATACTGTTATTTTAATTGTATAACAGCTACAGACTCAACCACTTTGTGCATGCGATTTTTTTTTCTTCTAATTAAAAGTTGCTCAACTTTGCCGTAATTAGTGGCTATTATAGCATAATTGAAGTGAGGAATTATGATGATTGCGTTATATTACATCACTGACACGGTATATCGACTTTTACATAGAGTAAAACTTGCGAGAAATAGCGAGAGCGACACATAAAATAGAATCGTGAAATGTCAAAGTTGACAAGAAGAGACAATGAAGCGACCTTTGCGATACTTTACATTTCATTTATATCTTTCACAATTCACAAGTTAACACTGTTTTAAGAATCTCTTTGACTCATCTGTTCCTATTCATTAAGTTCTTGAACAAGTTCAGAGCACCTGTGAAATATGTAGTTAACCTACTTTTCATTATACGAGTATGTATAGCCTAGCCTGTCTTTGATACCTATAGCTTTCTCCATTTATAAACCTACCGAGATGACGAGTAATAGTGAAGTATCTATGGAAGAAAAAGGTATGTTGAGTCGACCCCAAGTAAATGGGGATAAGGGTAAGAGAATTACGATGAGCTTCCTCTATATACCTACTGTACACTTTAGATGGCTCCGAAGTCACCTTAAAGGAGAATACCGTGGGACCGTCCCCTCCTTGTCCGTAACTTGCGAAGGAGCGTGCTGCGTGTCACATTCAAATATAGTTCATAAAATTACTCCTATTTTTTTAATTAAATTTACGTTTTTGTTATGAAAAAAAGATTCCCGGATTTCGGACACAAAAATAAAAGTATTTTTATTTATTTTTGTACGTATTTTCTCACTGCCATTGCACTTCATTTCCGAATCTTGCTACTAAGTAAAACATATAGGTACCTGCTAACAAACATTTAAATGAAAAATATATTTTGTAAGTATGTACAGTCAACAAAGGAGTTAAGTATACAGGAGCGTTGGATATTGTTGAAGTTTACTAAGAAACCGATGGGTATTCTCGAATAAAATTTTAGTTTATTAATAGAAAACAAACAGCTCATTTATTAAATTAAATTTCAGTCCAGAATATCCATCGGTTTCTTAGTAAACTTCAACTATATCCGACGCTCCTGTATAATTAACTCTTTTGTTGACTGTACCTACCGACACCGAATTTACTATTTACATATAATATTACAAAAAAAAAAAAAAAAAAGTGTGTCAAAAAATCTTTAGGTCACGCGTTGGTTCGTATTAATTTAAATTATTATTTTGGAATACATTTTAAGCATTTTAAGAAAAGAGGTCTGATTAAAAAAAAAAAACGTTTTTATTGTGACGTATTGCTTATTTGCTCTGTTGCGCCGTCACGGATGACGTTACTTTCAATATTGATTTCATCTGAACTATTGAATTTCGATAATATTCCTTATTAACGAAAACTGTCAGGTGCTTCTCCATAACGTAATCTTTGTGTGATAATTCTTAGCGATGCCTCCATCATTCATCGTCATCGTTAATTCGTCATTTTCTCGAACGTAACCTCAAAAAGTTAAGTAGGTAAATGGCAAATAAATACGACTTGCGGGAATCCATGTAAAATAAATAGTTAGCAATATAGGAAGGGCATTAAATTCTCCTCCAAATACACTAGGTTTGGTTGTGACAGCGGACGTTTGGTAAAGGGCGCACTATATTTGACGGCATTCTCCTTTCCTACAACTAGTCTGTTCAAACATTGGTTCAAACTTTAGGGCTCCCTAACATACCTTTGGCTCTAGTTACGATGTCACAACATTATTTCCAACTTCATCTGAATCTGAAATAAAAAATTTGTAGTGGGTCGTAAACTCGTAAATATGTCCGCATCTATCCGTTGACATAATCACCCGGCCTTCACCTTCAGAGTCGGCTGCATTTTTCTCAGCAATCATTTGACTGGCCAGCACTGCACTGGCATCCATTACAATGAAATCACCTTTAATTACTCACACGTGTTGCTAGTTCACGATTTTATGCTAACACCGTTTGTAGGGCTGCAACAATGTTGTGGCAGTACTGCAGTTTATTGTAGCTGGAGATTAGATAACTGTAGTAGTTTAGTCGACTCTTGTCGTGACCTAATGCTAGGCAGTAAATACAAACACTGTACTATAAAGGCTTTTTCTTGTCATGAATTACAAACGTTACATTTCATAAACTTTCAAGTTCTACCTAAATACGATAACATATTTAATGCTTTAAATGGTCACGACTAAAACAGACTTCAGGAGTTCAGGCATTACTTGCGTTCATGTTATACTGAAAAGTATTCAATCTTATTTACAGATACTTGGCGCTGAAGCATCACAAAATTCAAAACCTTTTCCTTTTCCATTGCTTGCCTATTATGAATATCCATTTTCGTTTGTGCTAATGCTGAATGCATCTTAGAATGCTTAATATTTGTAAATACCCAGACCAGAAAGTAGTACAAGTTTAATAAACAATACCTATACAAGTGAATCATGCATCTGGTTCACAAACATCTTAATTTTGTCCGCACATTCCACCCGCTCAACGCTTGAATGGGCTTTGACTAATTCGTACCGCATTGTTTACTGATTACTCTAAAAACTAACACTTACAGTAAAAGTACAATTTCTACGCTTTTCTGATTTAAGATGTTTTGTACGAAAGCAGCGATTATCTCTGATATGAGTGGCGTAAGACGGAAGGAATTAGTCACAAATAAAAATAATTAATTTCTGTGTGTCGCACAGTATCGCACATTCCTGATTAAATAATTTAAGAAGAGACTCAACAGTTTTACAGCCAGTAAGCAACGACAATTAAAGAACAATTAAAATTATGAAATAAGTACAGCTGCGCAGAAAATGCACGTCATCACATTAAGGAATGGTTGCGTCCATTTCGCGTGGGTAAACACTTACATAATTTCAATATCTCCATACATTTTTTCTGTTCATAATTAAAGAAGTGCAACATAATTCATTGTTAAACGTGGCATATCTGATTTTATTTCATTGCATAAGCGATGCTTCAGTGTGGGATCGAGGGCAGAGACAGACTTGCGCCCGCGCATCGGTGTCAGTGGAACAATAGTACTTACACACAGTGGGGGAAGGAAGTGTCAATAATTAATAGAAAATGAACCGTCTTTTGTGTGCTCAAGTGAGATTCCATAATGGATTACTGAGATTTGGAAAGACAGAGAGACAGAGAAATGCACACACTAATGACCTAAAGAAAACAGGCGTTTGAAAAAGTTGTCTTAGTCCAATTTCATTGCAGAAAACATAACCTAGAAACAACAAAAATACTTAGGCCAAACAGACGACACGTCAAATATCTGCCAAGACTCTTACATCAAAACCTGCACGTTAAAATCCATTATATCAGAGCGAACCACTTGACGTAACGTAACGGAGTCAATCACCCAATATAAAGTACAAAGTAAAAGTGGTGCGTTGCGACAATAAAACCAAAGGCGCCATTGACAGCACTTAACCTTGGCAAGTGGAGCATTTTCCAAATAAACCAATTTGTCAGTTTTGTAATTGAATAATTTAGTATGTCGACAATTTGTGAGGCGAGAGGCGTGAAAACGTTGCGTTAGTGTTTTGTCACGGGACAAGGAACTGTCATGCTGTGTGGCTGCAGGGCTGACTTTGCTCAAACCAGTTAGACTGCATTTACAATATTTGTAGCTGTAGACACAACTATAGATTTGACCAAAGGATTTGTCTTACTAGATTGACCATCTTAGAGTCATATTTGAAAACATAAAATAGAGGTATATGAAAGAAGACATGGGATCTTTGGCTATACGGACAAAAAAAAAAGGTACCTAATCAATGAATCATCAAAATCACAGGACAGGAGAAAATCCAAAGATGACCAAAGGAAAACTGGAGAGCCTTTTAAATAATCAAAGCAAGCAAATAACAAAACTGTCACCAGCCCTTTGACATACATTGCCAACTGATAATGAAAGTAAACTAAGCAAGGACAGTAATGATATCAAACAAATCAATCGGCTAGCTCCCGAGCACTAATTTCATAACTTTCAAGTTACTCCGGTCGAAGCTATACTCAAACCGGTATCACAGCATATCAATCAGCATACAATTATTGCAAAATTACTGCTTGTGAAATAACCAGTGTAATGAGCATTGTAATGACCCACCGTAACAGCTGATCAAGTTTGTGTTTAATGGAATTTCACTAATCTTATTACACGGACGGTCGAAGTAGTTTTATTTGCATTTCAATGCAGAGCAATTTTCTAGGCGTTGAAGTATTGACTACATTCCGGATTGAATGAGGATGTCTAGATTCTGGAACCAATATTTCTACAATGTTTCATCCCACTCTTTATAGATTTCTATAAAGATTACAGCAAATCTATAAAGGATGGTTTGAATCATAGTTCAAGAGAAAGGTGATGGCGAAATGAAATCTAATTAACATCATGCAGTAACATAACATGACTTCCTCCTTAGCTAAAGCTAATAACAGTTTACATTTCGCCGTTAGAAAATGAAAGAAGATTTCTTACATAAAGGTGAGCAAGCAATTAATTCGTTAAATTAATAGTGAAGTGGAGGTTTGTGAAAGGGCCGGCCAATAAGTTAATTGTGTAATTTCGCACATGCGCTCCGCGTGGGTGTAAATAAACGTGTACGCGACAAAACAATAGGCTGTGGGATGAACACATACGATTACTTTAACCTCTACACCACACAATGGCGCATTGAGAGTCAAATGTCGTACGAACAACCACTTCGCTACAAAAACTGTAAACAACAAAAATAAACTCAATCGCAGGAATAATAAGGTTCTTGTAACAGCTATAAAACAACCAACTTACGAGGACCCACAACAAGTAATAATATATCTTCATTGAAATATACCAGTCGAAGCGTGACAACGAGCGAGGAAGGTCAAGACAAAGTGGATGATCAAGTTTAGAAGTCAATGATGTCAAGACAATGACTAATTGGCAACTCTTCGCTTTGTAATCGTATAAACACGATACAGAACGAGCATCGAGTGGTGCGGTAAAAACATGCGTTTGATATAGGGATGCATTTTTATATCGTTTTCTGTACGAGTCACGATTCACATTTGTTATCGACTGTGCAATAGATCAAGCCTTTGTTAATTGGTTAAATAATGGAAGCGGACTGTGTTAATTACAGATAAATGTAGCCTGAGAAATGTTTGCATGATATGTCAACATCGATGTAAATACAAAACAAGAAATTTTACAAGACAAACAAGATTAAGTACATAATGAAGTGCAATGCGTTGCGATTGCGGGATTGATTGAATTGTTGATGCCGTTACGCACTGATTGGCTCATCATGCAGCTATAAATAGTGTAAATTGAAACAATCGCGATGCACGTTCGTCTAATTTTGTTAATCTTTAAAGAGGTTTTAAAGAATTAGCAAAAAAAATCGCGAAAATAGAAACAGACAGATCATGCAACGGTACTTAGTGGTAAAACAAATTGTAGAAATCAACAGAGAAATTAACAACCACACATTGAAAGAAAATATAAAACAGAACTGAAAACTGTTCGGTTCAGAAGTGGCAAAGATATTCAGCAACTAAATTCCAGTGTGAATCTTACATGATTGTATTCAAATGAAAAAAGATCGTATAAAACTGAAGTTATGGTTAAAAGCTCAAGATGAACGAATTCGGAGACAAAATCCTGAAAGTAGGTACCAAGTTACATGAGCAAGAGGTTACTCAATATTTTAGCACTCTTAACAGCTATCATAGCACAAACTATGTGCAATAAGTCAACCAAAATAGGACAGGGTCAATCTCAAGTGTGAGAACCTAATGAAAAAAATGCAAAATCAAGAGATACATCTTTTTCTCAGCACTCACAATGTATTTATATACCTAATTATATGAATATCATTTCAAAAAATGACATGAATTAGCGTAAATGGTAGATGATTAATAAATTCAAGCGTTTCCTTAAAGTCTCGAAGTTATTTGATTTCAGTGGGATTACCTACAGATCTAGAACCAGAAATGCGAAATGTGGATGTGTTATTGGTACACCAGCTCTGCCTAACCCTTCTGGGAAAACCGGCTGGATCACAGGTGATATTGTCTACAACTAGCTGACTACCTAGTGTTTTACTACGGGATGAGCTCTTTTTTCTTTTTTTTGTCTGTTTTAATAAATGTATTTTCTTTCTTTCTTTTACCCGACTACGGCGAAGCAAAGGGGAGGGATTGATATGATTTTGACCGGTATGTATGTATGTAAGTATGTATGTATATGTATTGTACCTATATATGTTCATCTGTTCCCTCATAACTTCTGAACTGCTTGTCATAATTAGACTAATGAGGTATCGTTGGAAGCGTCTTGGTCGTCCGCTGGTTATAGGCTATGTGACGTCAATGAATTGAATAAATGGCGTCCTCTAGCGGACATAAAGTCACGATATAAAAAAAAAAAATGGTTGCCTGTAAAGTCGGTTTTACGGGCGAACATTTTACGTGACAACGACCGATCATCCGATCATAGTTGAGTGGGAGAGAGACGCAAGGCATTCGGCGGGCCTCTCTCTCGTTCGGTGACTCATCGTAACGTTACCGAGCGTTACACTTTTTCATAAGTGACTCCCAGTCGCAACCTAATTTAAGACGTTGTCACGTCAAAAAAATAATCATGCCGTGTCGGGTATCAAATAAAAGGGCATAATTAGCACATTTCAAAAATATAATACTGAAATAAGCCCCAAATTAATTAAATAAAAAATAAGTTTAAAAACTTAAACCCGACTACTGAAAAGGATGATAGAAGAAAGTACCTTCCCGTGGTCTACAGATCTACAGATAAGACATGTGTTACCTACAATAAATTCCATGACACTTGTCACGGAAGTTTATGTTCATGCTGCTATTTCGCTTGGGATCAAAACTCATCGACAAATCAGCATAGGCTCTCATTCAACTGTCATACATAGCTAATAAATCTTCAAAACAAATTGTTATGGAAGTACCCTCGGAAGTTACTGCTTACGCAAACCTATAAAACATGAGCTATTCCTTATTGCTCATTGTTTATAGCTGATAGAAAATCTCATTGACAAGAAACTGTTGACACATGAAGGCATTTATGCAACAACAGTTGTCAATTCAACATTGATACCTCCGAAACTTTTGTAACAAGTGCTTCTGTGCGAGATGAATCAGCATTCAATTAGCCGATAATACGAGTACCACGTTTCATTTGTTATTAAACCTACTCAACCATCTTAATGGGTTTATAAACGACTAAAAATATTATGCATTTGTGTGTCAAACGCTTAAATAAAATCCAATAATGCTGTTGATTTTATAGAACGGAGTAAAAATTCCGATGGTATTTTATCTCAGTAACACAGATGTAATATACCACAGACAATCGACATTCTCATAGACTATAGAGTCTCCACACACATCCATTATACTTTCTTGTGCTTCCGTGAAGCAAATGAGACGTGTCGTTGAGTGCTGAGGAAAGTTGTCTCTGGCGCGCCCTCCGATACCGTTACATGACAGATTGCTTCATCACCCAACACATACAGGCCAACAACTACGTATATTGCGTAACTGACCTTTACACTTGCTTTTTCTTGATACATATGCCTGGCGAAATATTTTTGAATGGTGAAATTTTTTAAAAAGGGTGCGGTATGCCGCAGGGATTTATGGTAGGACCTTTGTGCTGTTTTTACCTTGTAGTAATTTCGAGCACGCTTTACTTGAATCACCTTAAATTGATCTAAGTATTCAAATCAAAGAGACAATACAAATCAATCCAAAGCACGAAATTAAAACATCAAAAGGTAGCCGCTACATGGTAACAAAAACTTGTCGGCAGAATTAGAAAATTACGCCAGATGTTCACGAGACTTTCTAACCGTGTCGGTCGCTAACTGCGTAACCATTTCCCTATTATATTATAACGACAGCATTACGTACGTGTAGCAGTATTGACAGTCTCAACTCTCAATAACTGCTGGTTCAATTATGGCGATCATTTCAAATGACTCTTGGTTTGAAGGACGGGACGTAAGTCTTTGATTGTTTAATAATTTCTTCAATGGGTAGCAAATGTATCGTAATGGATCATCTAATCGATTTATCGTGGCTAAACGGTTGTATTTTTCTGATTTAATTTCTAATGTATTTCTGTCGACAAAATTAATGTTCTGAAATGATTCCATGCTGTCCTTTATTTAAATTGTGACCCGATTCTGGTGGTTATGAAGTTGCAAATAATAAATTGTCTAGAAAGAAGAAGAGAATAGAATACTCTTTATTATGTACACCTTATAAATTACTATCAGCGCCCCGCGGTTTCACCCGCATAATTTTCGATCCCGTGGCAATATCGGGATAAAATTAGCCAATGTACGGTGTCACCTACCTCCATACCAAATTTGATCAAAATTGGTCCAGCCGCTTGTGCGTGAAGAAGTAACAAATATACAAACACAACAAAAACTTTCGCCTCTATAATATTAGTGTGACAGACGCAGACGTAAATATAGACAGTCTTGAGATGGGTGATAGCATCATAATCCAAAAATTAATCTGGCTTCTCTTAAGATTGCAGATGTCATCTATGACTTAAGTGGAAGCTAAATGACTGCATTCATTCAGTAAACCTAACCAAAGAAGGGACAACAGAACTCAATATCGTCCAAATCAAAGTACCTACACTAATTATTTTCCTCACAATGAAAGTCCCAAGTTTGCCATACAAACAAAAAGTCTTGTTACGGGCACGGCGGTATGTGTAATTAGGGACGGCGATTGAGAGAGCGCCGCGTGCGCAAATATTGGCGGCATGTGTACGAACCTGTGTCCCAACCACACCGGCCGCTTTCCACCAGTTTCGGCGTAACACTACTCCATTCAACTTTTTTCTCTTAACGATAGTCTCCGAGCCGTTTTCATTGACATTTATATTCTCGTCGGCATCTTGTTTTATAATCTCTGTTATTAAAACTAGCTCTTTAAATTTATTATATTATCTTGTTTGAATCTTTTAATTGCTTGCATCAATGACAAATCGATTTGTTTTAAGTTTGTTTTTAAAACCAAATTATTGTTAATGAGCCCAATCTACTCGTATGTTGATAAACGAATACGAATCAATTACACTTAAATCTTTATACTGTTTATAACTTTTGTTTTTGATAGAGGTTGTTAAAAATAGCTTTATCAGTTTCTCTCGGAAGATGCATAGATCTGTCTGAGCAGATGCTCGTTTTGCTAGACCACACCTATAACGACTTATGCAAAGTTTTCTCAAAGGCCATAGATTTCTCTCGATGTATTTTAAAACAAAGGGCTAATGGAAGCAGACCTTTCCTCATCTTATCTAACACTTTCATAGAAACCAGAAAAAGTAGTTAAATGAATAAATTATTTACAGTTCACAAGATGCATAAGGTATTATGCATTATAGGTCCAGCCAGAAAAACCAGAGATCGAATGAACAAACCTCAACGCCATTTAATTTGACCAGAGACGAATGAATCAACCAGCACCCTAATTGCGTAGCACACTATTACTCTCAATTTGAATCATTTTGAAGCATATTTCTAATCCATTGCTCCATTGTGTTCGAAAAATGTGTCTGCTCAACAACGTAAACCGCGCAATGACTGTTGTTGAACTGTCAAAATTAAACCCATTGCTACTGATAGTGTGTTACGCAATTACCCTGCTGAACGCACTTAATTCCACTTGCCATGATACTTTCCACACAACAATCAGCACATCATACCTGGTAATGATAGCCACTTGACACGATTCAGTGACACACATCGGTGGCTCGTGGCTACTGGCTAATAACCCTATAGATTTGTCGTCAACGGCAACCGCACAGTTTTTCACCAGACCGGCTGTAACTGCGTAACAGTACGCTGACATAATTTGCTACCAGTTGTACGGTCGACAGCATTAGCGTGTGAAAACTATGAAGAAAATTACATTAGATGTAAGTAACTGTTTCAAGGTCAAACTAGATACCATGTTTGGAGTTGCACAAGAATTCATCTGCATGTAGAGTTCAACTCACGGTTTCACCAAGATATTTTATTTTATTTATTAGGGACAACAAACAGCAGTTTATTAAATATTACACATGATTGGAGTAATAAACTAATAGAATTAACAAATACACTACTCACGACGTTAACCACAGATTACCATAATTATAAAATAATTATGTAAAGCCTACCCTACCCTGGGTTTCGTAAAATTCTCTAAGTGCGGAACTGCCGAAATCTTCCAAAATTCATATTTTGTATTTTCACAAGATTTTTAAAAGTTACATGCGGTACGTTGTCGACACATTGTCTGTCAATCGCTGCACTGCCTTGCGTAGATTTTTATGCGGTATTGTTTTGTTTCTGTTATACTGAATACTTAAAAGTGGAAGCACGCTTTGCATAAGCTTAAATTCGACTAGAAACCAGCTCCAATAAATATCACAGTATGATCTCTTATACTCTTGCAAGTCGTGATGATCAAACTCTGGGCGTGTTCTTCATACCCTCAGGGCATTTGATATTTGAGTGACGATGGGATCATAGACATGTCGCTAAAGTGTTACAATCATTGTACCGTAACAGTCCGAATGACTCTCAAGAGTGAGTACATTGATCCGGTTGATATAATTGTAGCAGAAGATTAGAAAAATGCCTTGTATTGTAACTTTAAGCTGTGCTAAATCAAAATGTCATTGTCTATGGCAGATCAGAATTTGGACATTGTCATGCAAATAAAATAATGTTTGTAGATACCTTTGCCTGTTTCATCTTTTCGACAGTTAAAAATTCTTTGATACCGTAGGTACTCAAATCAAAGATTTACTATTTGGAACACAACTTGCTCTACAAACCGTACATCATAAGTAGGTGAAATAATGACTGTTTATAAGTAGTAATATTTTGGAACAGTGAGGTGTGACGTGTTTACTAACGGTCACTGGCCGTCCGGATCACTTCGAGATATAGTTTTTGCTACACTTAGCCGACCAGACACCTGACACCTGACGCATAAACCAATTTACCAAGCTATTGGTTTTTAGCCTTCCATTCCACCAAGTTAATTAGAATGAAAAAGCAACAAAAAGGTATTAGGATCCGTGTTTTGCTCAAAACTTGATCCGTCTGCGACATATTGCAGCTGTATAAAGTTCGTAAAAATATAACTGCAATAACATTGCCTGTGGAAGATATCGCATACAAGTTTTCATTTCCACTATTGGACTTTGCAAAAAGAAGGCTTAACGAAGGGAAACACTTAACTCCCGCAGGCGATGGGCTGGCAAGCTACTGTTTATGCATTATTCAACCAGTGCCTTATTATTTTATTATGGCTTTTGCAATTGCAATTCAATAAACCTCGTTTTGCCTAGAGCCTTGTTCGAGTCAAGAAACTTAAAAAAAAACACAATAACGTTTCGAATTAATTCAATTATTCCTACGTCATTTAAACGTGGAACGCGAATCTAATCTGGGAATAATGGGAAAACAAAAGGAGTTAAGACGTTCAACGTCCTTTGGCGTGGTCGAGCGAGTGGTCACAGTGCAGTGATCACCTTGACCGCGGCAGCCCGGTCAACTGCCACCCGAGCCGTGTCGATTCGAATCACTGCCCACCGCTAGTGTTACGTGTGTGGAGAAGTAGACTAGTCTGTACTTAGAAAGTATTGTGTATGACAAGCCTAGAAAATAGGATGGATTTTATAGTTTTATGCCAGTTTTTCTCCATTGCAATTTAAACCTTGGGTCGGGCATCCAACTTTCTAACTAGGTAACTGATCGTATCTTCCTTTACGTCTAATTGAAATGTGTGGGTAGGTAGGTACCTGTCGATAGGTATCCTTTGACTTATGACCATGGTAGGGATACAAACATACAGCAATGCAACATCTCTGGTCGCACAAAACTATCTTCACTTCAAATGACCAACTTTTAACGTTAGTATTCTCATGAATGTCATCCGGAACTACTGCATCAGGAACTAACAATCGCAATAAAAACAACTAAGTAAACGGGGACGAAATTGAGAATGGAAGCTGCGTACGAGAAAGCCACACACGGTCAAGTTTTTTCGTTTGACATTTTGTCAGCACACTTCGGCACGCAATCACAGGAATTGGGACAAGACTTTGTGGTCACAAACAATTGAAATTCGCGCATTGGACACATGGCCGCTGAATTTGAATGAATTCGATACTGTTAATCTGAAAAGTTCACTTTCGAACGTTTGAATTTAGAATGATTGATTGCAGCCGGTTGATTCTGTAAAAATCTCACCATGAAAACTTAGATGAAGTGAGTTTGTTTTTGCTAGGAATTGACACTATTGACAGCTCACTTCACCTAAGTTTTCACGGTGAAATTTTTACAAAATAGCACCGCAGGTCTTCAGTAACGGAACCAGAGAGTTCTTCTGGCTAAAGATGTTTTTAGCCTTATTTAGAACTCATTAAGCAGGTCTCAAAAAAGCGTAAATCATAAATACAACTTCATAGACAAGGTGTAGATCTTTATGGTATTCAAAACTATTTTTGCAACAGGTAGGTATAGGTTCTTTATGTAGGTACAGTCAATTTACTAGAGTAACTATCTACTAGTACATAAATGTGTCAGCGCACATAGCAAGTCAGTAGCAACTAGCAACTGTTGCAAGCCTTAGCGTTTCGAATCGCAATGGACGATACAAGCTATTGTCTGCCGATGGTGACTCCTTCGGTACAGTCTGGTAGACAAGTCGGAATAAATAATTATTAACCTAAAATATTATGTAAACTCTGATTTTTAATTTGCTAGACCAAAATGACAGCTAAATTTTACTAAATAATGTCGTGTTGACATGTGCCACTGCCATTTTAGTCTAGCAAATAAAAATCTGAGTTAGTATAGAATATAATAGTTAGAAGCAATGATATTCTAAGTAAAAAGGTGTAGATAGGTTACCTACCCCACATTCGATCTTCAAAAACGGCACACTAACGCACACATAAACAATACATTACGTTTAGACGTCACATTTGGATGGCATGATTCAATTATCGCGGGCGAAAAAGAGACAAATATAATTTGCGACAGTACGTCGTCTCGTGTACTAGAAACTGAGACACTGAGGTCCAACTTAGTCACTTGACTTCGTTTTGACGTGCCACTTGCTGACACCTTATAACCTATCTACACCTTTTTACACTTCCTATATTATCATTGGTTAGAAGTAGGTAAAAGTAAACAGCAGTATTATTAAGAATAGTCAGCTCTAAATCATACAAAATCGAATCAGTCACTTCGCCAGGCAGATAGAGGCAGTATCATGTTCATGCATGACTTTATGACAGTTCAAGACAAAAAGTTTCTAAACTCTGACGAAGGTTTGCAAACATAATATTCTTCACTATTTGCTTTGACGTTCAATCAATAAAAGTTTGCGACGTGTCAACATCCACTCTTCAAGTTCCGTACTTTCTCCATCCATGCATACGCAATAAACCATAAATCAATATCGTAAAATCACTCCTGCGTCTGATTGTACTCGCCATAATTATACGGCGCGCGGCCCACGTACTTCCGATGTTTAGACTTACCTTTGCATAGCACCTACGTACCTATCATACGTATATCTAGTATTTATTGTTTAGACAGCACGACGGATTCTCGCTCCCAAGTGGCTACCAAGATCGAAGGTTGAATAGAGAATGAGGAGCTGACAATATGAATACAGTTTTGTTTATGGTGTGCTGTGTGGGCAAAAGCAACATGGCGGTTGAGCTGTATTTGTTGCACATAGTCAATCATAGAAATCAATGCGAGTACCATTAGGCACTTTACTTCAAAGTTATACCTTTCTTTCATATAATATCTATGGTTTTATGTACCTAATGACGCCTACCTGTCGCATTTTGTATTAATTTGCTGTTCTATGTTGTTCTTCAACCACTAGAAGCTGTCAGTGTAACTGTGTAAGAAACATGACAGACCTTAGATATAATCGAATGCTTACATCTTTAGTTAAAGATTGTAATATGCACGCACAAGTCCGAAGTTATAGTTTACTCAATCCGTAATAGGTACTATTGTGTTGCGACTCTTGTGACTTGCGATTTTCTTGTGTAGCCAATAACAGCATCGCTAGCTAGCTAGATTAGCTAGGATTTTGCTCTTCAATTACAACCACGAGCACGACCTACAAGTCCTAAAGCCTCCTACAAACAGGCGCGACACGCGATATAATCGCGCGCGACACAAAGGCACCGCCCGTTGCACGACTTGTGCCATCGTGTCGCGCGCGATTTTATCGCGTATCGCGCCTGTTTGAAGGAGCCTTAAAACTTTTGCAAGATTTAACTGTTGTTCATGAATATTATTGTGATGTTCGTAATTCAATAATGCCGCAGTGACTAATGGCCAGAAAATCTTATAGAATTCTATTTTCGTATAAAAGGAGTGGTGCATATTTACGTCGTAAACTTGTCATTCATAGTTTTATATGCAGCTAAATTAGGCAAACACGTTGGCTGTGTGCAGGCAGAATGTTTGCATTCCTTCGACCCATGTGTCCCTAATGCGAGTAGGTACGCAGACCGCGGTGTTGCAAGCCTAACGTTCGCCATAAAATGTGCGTTTTCCGGACACGTCCTAGTTTCGCTTGAGGTATTTTGATGACATGCAGATAGAATATAAATCACTTGGTTTTCACTTTTAAGGTAAAAAGGAGGTCTTCTTCAGATTGTGTTGTTCTTCTTTTTTAGATCTTGTGTGGAATTTAAACGAAAAAAAAAACAGGCAGTACTTTCGCTTTTTGCTTACCGGTACCTATGTTTTTTTAAGTTATAAAATTTGTTGTTTTTTATTTGTTGTTATTTTAATTGTTCAATTATTTTAAAAACATCCTTTTCATTAGGAGGATCGGTATTTCGGTAATCGGCTTGTAATCGGTGATAAAAGTTGTAAATGGGTCAAAAACGGTGGTAAAATTTATGAACATTGTTATTTTTGTATACCAGTTTACAACTCAAACCACAATATTTCGAATTGAAATAAGTAGGTATTGTGAAGCCTTTTAGCTCATTTAAAAGTTGTACAACATTCGTGCATGTCTAACTCAGTCTCAACTGAGACTAGCATTTATGAAATAGTGACCGTCTTTAACTCTGTAAGTGTACAAGTATGTTACATGACGAAACTAGTGACAGTAAGTACTCGCATTGACACCAAATGCAAATACATACCTAACACAGATACTTATTAAATAAAAAAATATAACCGACGAAACTCTTAATTTTTTCTAACTAGCTGACAAGTGACAACCGTTGTTCTGTCAAAATTTTAGTAATTCTTACAAAAAAGGACGTTTTTTCTTTCCCGAATTGGATATTTTTTCCAATTTTTATTTCCATAAAAACCTAATGCGGACTATTACAAATATTTTAAAACTAAAAATAGCCAAATCGGTCCAGCCGTTCTCAAGTGTAGCGCTTACCAACAAACAGCATTTAATTTTTATTATATAGTTAGTTATGTCTTTCTTTATTGTTATTTATAAGTAAAGTATGAAATCGGCCAGCCAGTTTATAAATAAACAAGAATAATTTTCTAATTTTTCGTAAATCAAACAAAACATTCGTGGTTTGCAAAATTATGCGCAGTCATCACCTTGTGTGCATAACTACTCCTTGCATTATAGGATATAAGTACGCTTGTTATAACATTACATCTATTATAGGAGGTAATTTACATCATAGGCATCTAATAGAAGATACTTGCATAATAACCTCAGATATTCAATGGAAGGAGTATTATGTTACATTTTGGGTCAAGGGTCGCCAAGTCATTGTCGTCAAATTGAAGCAATCTAAAATGCGTTTACTTAAGCATTTTTTAATATCACTTAATTGATAATGGATTAGCATCCTGTTAAAAAACGGAATAACAATATTCGAAGATGACATCATTTAGTAATTACGCCGGAGCGAGCGCAGGCAAAAAGTTCAAAGTTTTTGTGAGATCAAGATTCTGCATCGAGTTAGCTGTCTCTCATTAATGATATCATTTGTGAACCGAACAACACAACTAATTACAAGTCGTTTCGTTACTCAAGTAAAACATTGGTGCTTTAAATTACCTACTTTAAAAATTACATGGCCATTGTCATGTAATTTTTAAAGTAGTTAGGTATTATGGTCTCTGAAATGGAACAGCCAGGATTTTTGTTTTCCATGAAAAATTCCAATTCATGAAAATTTCCATGAAAACACTTGTTTATTTTAGGTAGGTACACCAATTTTATTTTGGTCTCCCCTATCGGTGATTCGAAGACCCAACAGTATTGCTCTCCTTTTTAATCTTCAAGCAAGTATTTATGCGTCGTGTTCTTTACTATTAATTAGTTAAATTGCTTTTAACACGGCATATCTAATATTAAGTATAACGGGATTTATCTTTTAATCTCAAAAAATATCTTAAATTTTAATAGTGCTAGCGTGCGTACGTCCAATTCAGGAGTTGTTAACACATCAGATCATCAACGTATTGGAGAAATCCGTTAGAATAGCCCGCCGTCCATCACGAGGCACGGACCAAGCGCTTTCTCTATCAAACTGTTCAGCACGACAGATCACATCCGAATTACTTAACAATCATTATTTACAGTCTTCACTTGACAACGCCTATGTGTGGAATGTGGGGAAGACCAATGTTTATTGACCAATCCTTTTTCAAGCTTTTATACCTAGTACCTTGTGTTCAGTGATTTCGATATAGACAATTTGTTGATTGCAAAGAATGGACTTAATAACCAGCTGGCAGCTGGCTAACAAAAGAAAGTGCAATTTCTCGAAAAAGTAATAGTTTCAAATTATTTAACAAGTCATCGTGGTTTTCTTGATGACGATTAAAGTGGCAACACTGTCTTTTGTCACGCGGAGATGTTTCACAGCTCATCATAACATCAGTACAGTGTAATTATTCATTACCGGCTGAACGTAGGCCTATGATTAAAACGAAACCTTCAAATCGTAAGACAGCGCAGGCGCAGGCCCCTCAAATGAAGGTACTTACGGTGTGTTGTTTAGTTTAGCATTGAATAGACATATTGTAGCTGAATAGTATGCCAAACTTGTCTTGCTCACATAAATCTCTGAATGAGACGATGACAAAGCAACTTATTGCATTACAGTACAGATGGAAGAAGCGAACAGAAAACAAAGATGGGAACCAGCCTTACAAGAGGTATCGTCTTACTCAGTAACTCAGACAGTCGCTCCATGGGATACTGGGATTACATCAGCTGCATCTGGTAAGACTAGAAGATGACCCCAACATAGTTGTAAAAAGGCTAAGTAGATAATGAGAAGGGAACAGGAAATCGGATCAAAAGTCAAATCTAGTTTTGGTTCCATGAGGGACAAGTGAATATAAGAGCGTTTACGCCGTACGGCATTTCATTCAAATTTTCAAGCCCTTGTTTTTCGAGATGAATGAACCGGTTTTAATGAAACTTCATACGCATAAGCAGTATACAAAGTTCCAAAAAGTTACTTAAGAACATTTTATTAAATAAGACATTTCGAAAATGTTCTAAGTAACTTTTTAGACCTTTGTATCCTGCTTATGCGTATGAAGTCTCATTAAAATCGGTTCATTCATTTCGAAAAACAAGGGCTTGAAAGTTTGTATGAAATTCCATACGGCGTAAAATGCTTCCGACTTGATGACGGTGTTATTGCCTTAAGTTTCCTCTGTACTGAGGTAATATCAACAAAGGTTGAACTTTATACCGGTCGACGTCAGAGGTTTCTGGTCTTTTATACAGCTCAGTAACCGCACGACTAGGCTCAAGATAAACGTGAATGAATTGAAAAACGTGACCTTACGTCATCTTGTCTATGGTGCGGTCGCTGATTCAGTAAGGTAATATTTTGATTAAAAAACTTATCTACCTACGATCTCAGAAGTCGTGGTCATTGCAGAATTTGTACACGATTTATTCAAGAAAAAAAGGAGATGGATTTAGTTCTTTGCTTGTGTTCGGTTTTGGGGTGCTAGAAAGAGCAATGTTTGACTAACCTTATTTTCTCGAAAGATAAAAGAAAGGTCCAAAAGATAAGGATTGTAAAGATAATAGGAGAACAATGTATCATCGTTGTTGCAATTCATGCTTGATTCTGAATTTATCACAATCATGATGCACGCATGATACGTTGCAAGTTATAAAACTATAGCTTACAGAAGGAAGAATTAGATTTACATATATCCAAAGGTTTATAGTTCATAAATCCTAGGATTAATCGGCCTAACAAAACTGTCGGCGGATACTATTCGTTATTGGTTTAAAACCCGTAATTTACTTATTTAATGACGATTACCAGATAGTAAATGTCTCGACGTGGAACCAAAAGCAACTGGACATGGTAATTTGAAATTACATAAGATGATAGGACTTGTTTCTTTCCCATAAAAAGGGGATTACTGTAATAATATCTGGACTCCAAGAAGCATCGGAGCTTGGAGAGTATTAGAGATGGGCTCGGCACGATATCTAGCAACGTGTCATCGCATATTATATGGGATTTCTGCAATAAATATCCATAGACTTTTCTAAGTCTATCGATACTTAATTCGAGACCTACATTTTAACTTCAGATGAAACTAATTGCGGTTATGTCAATTCTTTAGACTGAAGTTTGATGATTAAGTAGGTGATACTGATACTTAACAGATAAGGTTTTTAACTTACGGAATGGAGAATTATTTCTTCGCAATTTTGCTCATCTAACGATTAGTCAAATCTCTTTTCTGCGGATTATTAATATCATTAAATCGCTTCTTTTTACTCGAAAAGGAAAACTTTAAGATTGATTGAAAAGGCGTATAAATCAGGATGCATCTTCTTGTTGACAAAATCGAAAGACCACTGACACAATTACTAACGAATAGTACCAAATCAATCACGAAATTTTAGGAACTTTACAAGCTTACAAACATGAAGGTCAGGTAGGGGTTTCTTAGATGGTGCAGGACATCCTCTAGCAGAGAATTGTTCGAAAATCCTGTCAGAGGGGAGTCTCCACCTCTAGTTGGCGAAAAGGAGGTTTAGGTAAATAGGTTGTATCTATGCGAATGAAGAAGCAAGCATAGATAGTAAAATATAAATGGATACTTATTCGAGTGACAAAAAGCCATGGACGTAATATATAGGCAAAAAGCTTACGCATTATAGCTTCATCAAACATGTTTTATCCGACATTTTGGTTCAAAAGGTTTGAAGTAATACCTAGTAAGGTACAGGTGCCATGTCCCCTTCCTTGTATTTCTACACCGGTCTGCTGACTGAGCTGCAATGTTCGCAGTCAAGCAATTAACGAATCAGTAGGTACAGTCAACAAAGGAGATAAGTATGCAGGATCGTCGGATATTGTTGAAGTAAGAAACCGATAAATGTTCATTTAATTTTATTAATAGAAAACAAACAGCTTTATCAAATTAAATTTTAGTCAACAACATCCATCGGTTTCTTAGTAAACTTCAACTATATCCGACGATCCTGCATACTTATCTTTTTTGTTGACTGTACATAGGTAGGTATTTCTCGTTTATTCAAATGTTGCAAAATTGTAAGTGAATGCGGGTCGATAAGTGATTTATGTATTGAGTTGGTTATTCAAAGGTATGAAATCGAGAATATGACGTCATCAAGGAGTTTTGTACATTCAAAATTAAGTTGGATCCTTGTCATTAATAACAAAATCTCGGTTTCAAGGCCAACGACCGCGCCGGGTCAGAGGTCCTTCTAGTAAACGTTGTACTGACGCATAGTACTATTTGCTTTTTCATTGATTTAATGTCTACGTACATAATTATCGATTATGCATTAAATAATTGGATTTAGGTACTGGATACGTAATTAACGATCGCTTCCGGCGAATTTTACGGACATCCGAGAAATCGGGACGTGTCCGCTAAAAATAGGACGTATGGTTACACTAATCAGGCTTTAGCCTGACTTAATAATTATCGGTTTAATGTACTGTATAATTAATGCAGGTACATGCAATGTTAGTTTATTGTCGCGAAAATGTTTACCTACTTAATTAACTTTAATCTCTTAGATAAACAGGTAGTATTTTTCTGTAAAACTTAAAGCTGCAAGGTAATCAAGCTTAATAAAGTAGATGAAACTTAAACTTTAATACGTAGTTTAGAAGGCTATAACGCGAAATCAACGTCACCCAGACACGTATACCTTTAGAAGTTGACTTACAGGTAAATAAGCGACGAGACACCCGAGTTCCTTGAAAACCTTCGTCAACTTTCACTAAACTTCATAACACAAGTGTTGTACACAACTGTCACAATATTATTCACTTATAGATAACAGAGAAACACTCGTATAACGGCAATTTTCACACATATTTTGATTACACGGTAAAGTTTATAAGTGGTACCTGCCCGCGACCACCACAACGTTGTCGGCGACGAATGAAATGACTGGACCGGAGTTGGCTTGCTTGCGCGAACGCAACACCGCATTCCACGAGTGCTAATCGAGGTTATCGCTCTCTCGCTCACACCATACAGCTATGCACTCGTGTGACAGAGACACCAAAAAAGGCAATACATCCAACTTGTATAGGTACGTAGCCCCGTTATTCATACACAGGTAAGCGCGGTATTATTAAAATTATAATTGCGATGATACTCAATAACGATGACTTAGATTATGAATGACAACCCATTTTCATAAATAGTATAAATAGAGTAATGGGAGTAGGTACCTACCTAAAACAAATGACAACCACTTAGGCTTTATCTATGTATAATAATTTACCTACCCACTTTTATCTTAAAACAGCGCAACTAGAGCGGAATCTCGCACATTTTTTGTGCAAACAACGATAGACCGTCGTCGTTAGACGTAAATTTTATAAAACATAGATAGGTACCCACTATTACCCACCTAACTAAGATTTAGAAATTGTGAATGTTTGTTCGTAAAAGTGAAAGCATACAAAACGTATATTTATCAAGAGGGATCGTAAAATGAAATATTACTTTACTTATGTAACTGTTATCTGCTAATAAATAAATAATTGATGTTTTATCAAGTTTTATTGTCAATTTCGTGTGGGATTTACATTGAAAAGTATTAGTTGTAATTTTTTTTTGGTTATAATGAGCAACATTGAATTTAAACTACCTTATTATTTACACATAGGTAGATAGAAAGGGAAGGTACCTTTTAATAATGACAAGGTTTCTCTACAAGTGTTTATGCAAAACGTCTTTAAAGCTTTAAAGGTAAGTATAGTAGCAATAAATGATTTCACTGCCAATGTTGTTGTTTTACGAGTATTGTGTGTTTTATGTGGTTACGCGACTCAAGGCTCCTACAAACAGGCGCGACACCGACACGCGACGCGAATCGCGCGCGACACAAAGGCACCGCTCGTTGCGCGACTTGCGGTGCCTTTGTGTCGCGCGCGATTCGCGTCGCGTGTCGGTGTCGCGCCTGTTTGTAGAAGCCTTTACAGACCAAGGGGTAAACCAAAGAAACGATGGATGGACTGATTGATTGATTGCATGGAGAATATGGTGATGATGGTTAGAAAGGGAGTGACTACCGAGATGAGTGGTGAATAGAGAAGTATGGAAGAAAAAGGCATGTTGCGCTGACCCCAAATAAATTGTGCTAAGGGCAGGAGAATGATGATGAAAATATGATCCCACCAAAAACATTTTCATGTAAAATGTTGCTAAGACGAGACCACATATGGCTCGCACTGCCAAAAAGTTATCAGATCTCATGTAGAGCCAAGCTTCTAACTCTACACGCCCTAACTTCACAAACTCTATACCTTAGTCAAAATATGAGGCTTGGCCGTTTCGTTACTACAAGAACTATTGTATAACAGAAAAGTAATGAACAGTGAATAAATTTTTCCCCTTAGGTACGCCCATGTGTTGGTAGCTAGGTAGGTGAAGTTAGGGCGTGTAGAGTTAGAAGCGTGGCTCTACATGAGAATATGAGATCTGATAACTTTTTGGCAGTGCGAGCCATATGTGGTCTCGTCCTGGCAACATTTTACATGAAAATGTTTTTGGTGGGATTTCACATCTTTTTGAAAATTGCTTATGAAATAAAAAAAAATATTTTTTGGGGGGTTCTTTACTTAAAATCCTGAAATATGTATTTTATTATTTATAACAAGGAGTCCCTATATCAATTTTCAGAACTCCGAAAATTTTGTTTATCTGGTATAATCCAAACCCAAGTTAAGAAGCTTCAAAAATACGACGAAGTGCTTCGAGAAAAGGTAGGTAGTGCCCTTGCGCTTTGCTTGGCTCGTCTTGGCGGGGGCACTCCCGTGCCCCCAGATATTTATTATCGGTTTCAAAAAAAACGAGAATTTATCATTTAGCCCGGTTCAGTTAAAAAGGAATCTAAAATGGCGGTGCTTATCATGTTTTCTCGCTTGCACATCGGTGCTGTCTATACTCACTCTCGCGCGTACCATAAACAGAAAACCATCAGTCTTGATTTGCTTTCACGCTGTCTTGACGCGCTCAGTAATCCTTTTTAGGAATTCCTTTTTATAGTTTTCTGTATTTTTTTTATTTTTGACCTTTCATCCCGAAAAAAAAATACCTACTGTTTCCGATGAAAACAACAATAACGATCTTATAATAATTGATGGTGCCACGTGTCTTTCAAATTTTCAAGTTTAACGCGCGCGAAGCCGCTGGCTGAAGCTAGTTTGAAATAAATACGGCCCGCTAACGTAGGCTATCGACAACAATGTGGATTGCCCAACGAATATATTGCTATTATAGTTAATAATTCAATTTGTCAACCGTTTTAACCCGGTTCATAGAAAACCAGAAAAGATGATGTTTAAATCCGGTTGGTAGACCCTTGAGAAGATGTAAAATAATGCAATTTTTTTTCTTTTACTTCAATGAGAGGTTTCCTTTTTGAGTATTTAAAAAAAAATAGTTTCCAAGAACCCTGTAGATGGCGTTGTACTGACTACGTTAGTGGATGCCAAAGTCAAAACACTTGAAAAAAAAAACGTTGCGTCACGTCACATATTACGCTCGTTGACTGACACTTTCGTTTGCTTTCGTTTTACGATCTCAAAATTACATCCAAGTGAAATAATCAAAAAATGGTGTGAAGTTCCATTCCTTGCAGTAACTTACCAAGGTCAGCGCCATCTATCCAGCGACTAGGGAAGGGTTGAAAAAAAAAAGGAAAATCCCTCATTATTTTTTTAGCAACATTTTATTGATTTAAGTATATTATAATATGTTCTGGACATATCGTTTTTTATTTATTTTATTTTCATGATCCTAATTTTTTTTAATACAATAATGAATGGAAGAATCGATAACTTTCCGATTTAGTCAATCACTAGCGTATATGTAAAGGCTTTTGCTAGGTTAAATGCTCTAAGTTTGCACAGCATGACAGCACAACGATAGCGAAAGATGTTTTTGTTTGAGTAAGTTGATCAGTGCATGGTAAATGCACGCTGTGTTTGATGAGTAAAGCACGATATACACGGTTTAAAACCAGTCTACAAACCAAGGTGACCTTGAAGTTGTTGTTGTTGCGAGATGCCTGCTACACGGTTTAAAACCAACATCTTCTTCTGCCACTGGTTTGCAACGCAGGCCTTTCTACCAAGGACGTTTAAAGGTCATTCGAATTAGGTTTCAAACCACTATCTACACTGTTTTAAACTTAGGTTTGAAACCACCGCTTACCGCTGCACCGTTTCAAACCGTGTATATCGTGCTTGAAGGTTTATAATGAGGGATTTTCCTTTTTTTTTTTACTCTTTCCTAGTCGCTGGATAGATGGCGCTGACCTTGGTAAGTTACTGCAAGCAACGGAACTTCACATCATTTTTTGATTATTTCACTTGGATGTAATTTTGAGATCGTAAAACGAAAGCAAACGAAAGTGTCAGTCAACGAGCGTATGTGACGTGACGCAATGTTTTTTTTTTCCAGCGTTTTGGCTTTGTCACCTAGTAAGTAACGTAGTCAGAACAACGCCATCTACAGAGTTCTGGGAAACAATTTTTTTTTAAATACTCAAAAAGAAAACCTCTCATTGATTTATGAATTGCAAGTGTGTGCGCGACTTTGTATCTATTGCTTTTACTGAACTACATGTGTAGTCGTAGACAGAGTAAACTACTGTCTACGTGTGTAGTAGTGGTGCGGTGGTGGGGTCAACATAGCGACGACGCGACATCGGGTTCTGGTACATTTTCAACTACCTGGCATATCTTTCATATATCTATGGTCACATCTGTAGTTATAGTTGAGGTATCCCCACAGAAATAGGCTATTTGACAATGTAAAAAATAAGGTCATAATTATTGACACTCGTATAGATTATCAATTTTAAAATCGATTTGCATTAATTTTACTACAAAACAATGTATTATTTATAAAAAAAAACCCGAAAAAACTTCATCTTTTTAAATCTGGCGCCACGTAATCGAAAACGGTCTGGATTGGCTGAACTTAAGATGACGTCATGATTTAGTAAATTTCTGTCTATCGTTGACAGAACATATGACTTGTCTAGTATCTCGACCGTTTCAACGTTTGTTTACGTGAATCGCTACGTCACGACGCCATATTGTTAAAGATAGCGTTTTGGCGGCTTATTTAAACAATACATTTTTATTTACTATTTTTTAAAAGAAATACATTAGGCAATTTGAAGTAATAGGTTTTTGTGGGCTCGTTAGACACCATTAAATAATCTGAGATGTTTATCAGAAACCAGTCAAATAGCATATTCCACTGCAGTAACGCTATTGGTTCATAGACCACTTCCCATACTTTAAACAGTCTCCTTTGTTGGCGAGAAACGAACCTGCATAGCTATTTACAACCATTTGACCATTTTGACAGGCTTCCGAGTCGCAAATGACACATTTTCGGTTACCAGATTTACCTAGTCCCCGACAAGCCAATAGCTGTCGAAAGAATAGCGGGACGTTTATTTGATTTAGGGCTGATTTTTCAATCATGATAACTTTAATCATGATAACTTTAATCGAGGAATAATTTTGAAATTATGATCTAGGCAATGATATTATAAGTAAACATTACACTTATGTGTATAATATCATTGGATCTAGGTATCAAAACAAACAAAAACTGTCAAACGTCAATTTTATTCCTCGATTAGAAGGTCAATTTTATTCCTCTACTAAAAGATAACTGGCGGTTGAAAAACTGTAAAAATTTTATGGTTTCAGATTTGTGACCTTTGGATTTCCGCCATTCTTCCAACAGCTATTTGCTATCGGGGGCAGGGGGCAAGGCAAATTAGTAATTGAAAATATGTCATTTTCGATTCGACAACCTGTCGAATGGTTTTGTTTTGAATACTTAGATCGTGGTCGGCAAAAACTAAATCAGTGCACCAAGTATATTTTGGCAAATGGCAAAATAAGGAACTAAAATGACAGCTACATTGATCCGGAATTTTAAGTTTTTCTTCTTGAAAATAAATCGATCAAAAGATAGAATGCACCTCGGTTCTTTGTCCTTAGGTGATTTTTTGTCTGCAGTTTCCGAGCGATTATATTATTAGTCTATTAAAAAGAAAGAGACTGTGCCGCGGGTATGAGTGACAAGGATTATGCCCTACAAAGCAAAATCAGCCATGGACGAGAGAAGCGATCTGTAACTGACTGAAGGAGCACAACTGTTTAATGATTTACCGGAGGATTTAAAGAGGTGTGATAGCATAAACATATTTAAGGCAAAACTTAAGAAACATGTATGTACCCTGTAAAGTCGGCAACGTCCCAGAGGCAAATATGATATTATTATTTATCATTTAGATATTTAAGCACTTTGTTTCTCATTTTAAGTGAACTATGTTATTTAAGTTCTTATGAGAAATAAATGTCTTTAAACCTAACTGGGCAAACTGTATAAATGATAGTATATTTAGGAACTTTTTAGTCGACATCTACCAGCAAGCTATCAGTTTAGTCGACTTCATGGGTACACCACTACTGTCACAAAAACTGTCAAGTCAAATGTCAGTAGTATCACCTTGCCTACTGCATATTTATTGATATTTATTTATTCTTTCTTACTGTCAAAGTCAAAAACGGTTTTGTTGAATTTGTATTTGCGAGTCCAAACAATAAAACTTGTATAGTTTGCCTAATTGTTTGATCAGATAATAGAATGCCGAAAGTACGTCGCAGTCGTAAACCTCCACCAGAAGGATGGGAGCTCATTGAACCCACCTTGGAAGAATTGGAACAGAAAATGCGAGAAGGTAACTAACCTAACAAAACTGTACTGTATTTTTTATTCATTGTTAACTTTCTCTTGGTTTGTGATTACGTTCCACCTCAGAATTTAGTCCTGTCATATCCAACTCGTGTGTAAAATTGGCGAATCCATATAAGGAATCAATAATTTCTTTGCAGCCGAGACTGAACCACATGAAGGAAAACGCAAGCAGGAATCTCTATGGCCTATATTCAAGATACATCATCAGAAGTCCCGCTACATCTACGACCTGTTCTACAGACGTAAAGCGATCAGCAGAGAGCTGTACCAGTACTGTTTAGACGAGAAAATAGCTGATGCCAACCTCATAGCCAAGTGGAAGAAGACTGGTTACGAAAACTTGTGTTGTTTGCGCTGTATTCAGACCAGAGACACTAACTTTGCAACTAACTGCATATGTAGGGTCCCTAAGAGCAAGTTAGAAGAAGGCAGGATTGTAGAATGTGTTCATTGTGGGTGCCGGGGTTGTTCAGGGTAAATGTTGTAGTTTTTAGTAAAATATATAATTTAATGATCTTATTTTTCTTTATCTTTGTAGTTAGTCTTAGGTAACTGAAAAAAATACCCCCAAATCCATTAAAATCTGTCGTCAAATAGTGTTCATGAATAATCACCATAGTTTACGAGCACCATGTTTACAAGCTTTGATAAAAAAAAGCGAAATAGTTATTTGCATTTATAGCAAACATTCCAAAACAATGTTTTCAATATAAAATTACATTTGTTGAATAACTATAATAATAGAACAAATTAAAAACAAGACACAATATTTTAATAGATTTTATTCTATTACAAATTATAATCATCTTACACTTGGAAAGGGATTAGTACTAGTTGTTCTTGTTAACAAATATAAATTTTAAGCATTATCAATCATTTACAAAGAGTTTTTATAATAGTTAACAATCTTACTGACAAATACCCTGTATTTGTTTGATTTATAATTATTAAACTTAACAATTTACTCTTGTGTCATGAATTAACAAAATATTTATAAGTACACTACCTAATGATTCAAAGCAAAAAAATAAACTTTTATAAACAATGATAACTCAAGTTTTTTTTTAGACATTCTAGAAACAAATAACTCCTTTCATTTAGGGCTGATTTATCCATCGCCAGATTTCAAGGAATAAAATTGATGTTTGCCAGTTTTTGTATGAAACTTAAAATTTCAAAATTATTCCTCAAATAAAGTTATCAGAGGATTGAAAAATCAGCCCTTTGAAAGATTATTTTAAATTATAGAATAATGAGATTTATTACACAAAGCATTAATTTAATGTTCAAAATAAAGATTATAGTAATTATACCTATCTAATACTATTAAATAAGGCACTTTTTCTTAATCAAATATATATACTTAAACAATACAATACTTTGTACTGTTTTTGAGCATTAATTGGAGAAAACCAATGGAGATTATATAGTGGAAGTGGTACTACTAGTGAACTGATTTCTTTTAAAGTCTTATTAATAGGCACAGTACTTTTACAATGGATTATTACATGGTGACTCTTTCCTTTTTGTAGTGCAGTGTTAATATCACTAATGAACACACGATGGCAACGAAAATAAAAACACAATCCACTAGCATACCCATATAAAGAAAATTAAATGTATTTATAGTAATGAAGATTAAACCATAACAGTTCTATGCTCCAACTCTTTGGATAGTTCCACTATCAGATCCTTATAAATGATAGGGTTCATATTCTTACCCAGCAAGTACAGTATGAACCAATCTCCGTAACCGAAACGTTTGACAATTCGCGATATCATGCTCTTCTTCACATACCTTAGCTGACCAGCAATCATTAACGCACGTAGGGGGCGGAGGGAGAGCACGAGAATACGAAAGAAAACTGACAAAGTGGAAACGAAAGCTAGAATAATAAGCCAAAACCAGAGGATCACAAAGATCTTTTCGTTGACAATGTTCAGAGGGAGAACGCAGAGGCGGTCTTTGATCTGCAGACTGCCAGAAGGACCATAGCTTCGGAGCCAGCACTTGGTGAGTTTGGGGAAGAACTGGTCCATGGGGTTGACGGCAGCAAAGTCGGTCATGTCCGCGGGAACGCGCGGGATGTGCGTAAAAGCTGCGACGGCCGCGCCGTAGTTGCGAAATGCGCCGCCCAAGAATATATCCAGCAGGAATATTTGACCAACCTAGAAATATTCAAATTTTTTTATACTTGGTTGCTCTTGATATTGCAAATCTTTGTATATATTAACAGAAAAGCATGTAATCAACAAAAACAAACAAAATTATAATCATTAAAGTCATCAACACAACTCGTAAGATCAGGTAATCCCACTGAATGACTATTTCATGAAATCTTGACATTTTACAATTATACTAACTTAACAAGTTGGATTACTGATTGTAATGATTATAATTCTGTAAATACATATTAAATTTGTTACGGCCGCGAATCATTTTAATCAACGTACAACTTAATACTGACCAGCAAATTGCAAAAAACGTAAGAAAATTTGAATTTCGCGGGCTACCTTAGCGCTTCCCCCATAATAGGAAAACTTATATCCGGTTAGGGGGATGACTTCTCAGTGTTTTGTTATTTAGAAAAAAACTTTTTAACAAAAAAAAACCGACTTCCAAAAAAAACACTACAAACTGAAAAATAACTTTAATTTCGGAAGTCGGTGTCTTAGGGATCAGTATTTTAGTTTTTGCCACCGACTTCCGAAATTAAAGTTATTTTTCAGTTTGTAGTGTTTTTTTTGGAAGTCGGTTTTTTTTTGTTAAAAAGTTTTTATTTCTCGCTTTTTAGTGGGTCTATTTATCATTTATCTAAGTTACAATAGCCTAATGTCAACTTGCCCATCGCCTTTTTATAAAATACTAGCTTCTGCCCGCGACTTCGTACGCGGATCCTGTTGGTTATGCCAGCGACAACGGGGTAGTCAAAATCGAAGATCTGAAACGTCTGATGTCGAATTCTAAGAACCCGGGGACTGGATAACAACGGGATGCGCGAGACGATTCGAGACGTCATTTTCAGACAATAATGAACCAATAGGGTGGTAAACTTGGCCTTGCACTTTGAATGTTGGCATAAATGGGCCTTCTGAAATCTGTTTCGCAACAAAAGATGTCATTTGAAAGGCATTATTGTACGAACGTATGTTGTCCAAGAAATGTTTTGACTGTGATGGTCACCGATTAGCAGTGATCTTAATATTTCTGGAGGATTTTGTAATATTTCAATATGTACTTTCCCACCTGAGCAGTATGTGTTGTTTCTTTTTGCTATTTAACAGCTTCACAAAAAGTACAATTTTCAACCATACCTCCGATGGCGGAATATGTGGCGTAGTCAATCATAGGAGTATACGTAAATGCACTCCGTTCCTTATCAACGCAAGGAAGGTCGCCATGCCCTACGGCTATATCTTGAGACACATCCGATTCTTCAGATGATATCGACATTCTGTTCAGAGAATGTCGAAGTCGATCAGAATTCAAACGTTCGTTGCGCTCTTCTTAATCTGTCTCTTCATGCCGTACTCCAGCAATTCCTTCTTTCTCACTTTCTGATTATGAATATTTTGTTGTGTGCGTGTTCGGAACAATGTATGATAATCTCACCGTATCAGCGGTCAGTAGCGCATCATATTCTTCACTGGTCTATATAGATCTGGATGTAGATGCGTAAATACGCTGAGAACGCAGGCGTGCTTCGCGATCCGAAGAGGTTTCCACGGAGCGAGTTGCAGCCTGATGTTCTCAAACAGCATCAAGTCTCTCCTGACGCTCTTCGGTAGATTCTTGGGATCTTATGATCCTCAATCTTTTAGTTCCTTTGGAACATTGGGAAAGATTTGACCTCTTTCTAGGCATGGTTATAGTTTTATTATGAAGATACCTGATCAATTAAAATGTAAGTGACTGCTCCCCTACCAAGGGTGCCCAGACACGGGATCGTCTGGCCCAAGTGCTGGTTTGGTCCCTGGGGTGGTCACGGCGTGCTATGTGTTCTGGTGCGCCGGTGATGGGGAGTACTCCCCAGCGGAGGGTCCGGTGACGGACAGCCGCGGCGGGTTCACGGATGAGTGCTAACGCGTGCCCATGTTCCCGCCGTAAGCGGCAGAGGAGGACACAGTGGAGTTTTAGTGGGTTAGAGTCCCACATAACTGCACTATCTCCCCGTGGTAGTGCAGAATGCATGAACATTTCTTCACGTTAAAAAAAAATAAATGGGAGTTTTGGCCAGTAGAGTCAAATTTTCAATGATATACCATCGTCATCGAAAATCAGTCCTAAACTGTTACCGCCTTCACCGCGTGGAGGTGAAATTAGTGATAGCTTAGATTTCCACATCAGATGTTTCTGATCTTCGATTTTTATAAGTCAACAGGAAATGCCCATCAGACCGAATAACTTTTACTAAGACGTCATTCCTATATGTGTTATGGTGTAGCTGGGCTCTTGGAGTTCCCCATCAGGTGTTCCAGATCTTCAAATTTATTCTCTCAGCAGAAAATCTTCATCACGTGGATCAATTTTTGCTATGGTACCATTTTTGTATCTCTTATAGTTAAGCTGGTCTGTTTCGGTTCTGCATCAGGTGTTCAAGTTTCCAATAAAAATTATAGCCTGAATGTTGTCCAGCCATAATAACTATACAACAAAAAAAAACATTCAAATGCGTCCAGTAGTTCCGAAGATCGGACGCGCAGGCCCGAGGCGTGTACGTACTCTGATAGAATACCTTAACAAATGTTCGCCGTGATTCTTTAAATTGACATAACTTTTTTATTTATGAACCGATTGACATGAAATAAACACTAAATGTTAAGTGAAGCCTACTAAAATATATTAGTGAAAACCGCATCTAAATCGAATAAGCCGTTTCTGATATTAGCGTGCACAAACAAACAGACAAACAGACAAAAAAAAATTAATTACAATTTCGGGTTCGGCATCGATATAATAACAACCCCTGCTATTTTTTTTTATATATTTCCATTGTACAGACACCACTTTTCTACAAATTTATTATATTAAAATAATTAAAATAATAATAATATGTATAAATAAAAAACTCTATGGCCCATAACTCCAGGTACCAACTCTTAACATCTTACACACGTGATAACTTTTAAACGAAATATCCGATTGAGATGAAACAAAAAGTATTTTACTTCTTCATAAATACTCTTGATAACATAATGCTTAATTTCGATAAAGATTAATATAACGATACATATTTAACGTAGTTTTTTTTTCTTCAGACGATTTAATAATGTTGCGCGCCACAGTTAATGCCTGGTACATGGCGACATTAGTTACCACTAGCGCCATCTAGTATCGAGTAGCAGAACTAGTCGAGTCACGATCGTTCTAGAAAATTCGATACTAGAACTTTGTAGAACTTTCTCGAATTATCGACACCTAGTCGGTCGGGGCCGGTATGTACTCGAACATTCTAGATGTTTCTACAATGGAAGGTTCTAGAACTATCTGCGGCACTATATAAGGCCGGGATGCGCGCCGACCGACACAGTTTGGATAAAGCGACAAGAGCGAAAACATCAAGCGATCTTAAGTGCGAATTAAGAGTAATCAGTAGTGAAATTGTGTTCTTTTAATTAGTGTGTTTGAGCTGTAATTAGTGTTTTTAATTAAAGAGTTATTTTTGGTTATTAAATCGGCAGTTTTTATTGTCACGAACCCGAAGCTCGTAACAATTGGTGTCAGAAGCAAGGATTATGCCGGTTTTACCCAAAGACGACACGGAGGGTATCCGTACCCGGAGTCAACGTCAGCAGGAGACGGACCAGAGGCGATTTGGTGGAGCTACGCCACAGAGGTCGGAAGGCCAGCTACCGACCACGGAGGCCGGCCCGTCCACAGCTACTCCAGCATCATCAGCACCAGATTTGGCTGCTCTGATGATGATGCTGCAGGAGCAGGCCCGCCGACAGGAGGAACAAGCTCGCCGACAGGAGGAACAAGCTCGCCGACAGGAGGAACAGGCTCGTCGGTTGGAGGAACAGCTCCAGCGGGATAAGGAGGAACAGGCCCGTCGACAGGAGGAACAGGCCCGTCGACAGGAGGAACAGGCTCGTCGACAGGAGGAACAGTCCCGCCGACAGGAGGAACAGGCTCGTCGGCTGGAAGAACAGCTCCAGCGTGATAAGGAGGAACAGGTCCGCCAACAGGAGGAGCAGGCGCGCCGCCAGGAGGAGCAGATGCTCCTTATGAAGGACCTTCACGCTACCTTCGGGAAAGACATGAAGGAGGTGAAGGATAAGGTTGCTCAATATGACAACCGCCTGTCGGAAGCTGAAACCCGAATCGACCAAGTAAATAATCGGGTTGACAACGTGATGGCTGACGTGAAGGTAACCGTGATGGCCGACGTGAAGAAAACGCTGGATTACCTCAAACTTGGGGAGGGAATCGCAGCTCCCGTAGCTACAACACCTTCGCTACGTGGATTCAAAGTGCCACCGTTCGACGGTACTTCTTCCTGGTCGGCCTACAAAATCCAGTTTGAGGCTGTCATGAAGGCGAACGGGTGGAATAAAAGTCAGGCCATGACTGCCCTCACCCTAGGCCTGCGCGACCAGGCCTTAACCGTTCTGGAAGCTCTCGGTAAGGAAGTGACTTACGAGCAGCTCCTTGAGGCATTGGAGTCTCGGTATGGTGACGCTCACCTGGAACACGTGTTTCGTGCGCAGCTCAAGGATCGCGTACAACGCAGTAACGAAAACCTGCAGCAGTGGGCCCTTGAAGTGGAGAAGCTGGTTCGCAAAGCTTACCAGTCTGTACCTGCGCTTATTGATGGAAACCTGGTGCAGGCATTCATCGACGGCATCCGCGACCTTGAAGTGAGAGTTGCTGTGAGGCTCGGTCACCACGGGACGCTTAAGGACGCCTTGGCCCATGCACTGGAGGTGGAAGCTGTGCGGCAGGATCATCGTTCCCATCGCGTCAGGGAGGTTGCAGCGGCTACAGTTCGCGACCGCAATAAAGGATACAGCCCTAGGTGCTACGGCTGTGGGGAAAGGGGCCACCTTCGATCCAGTTGCCCTAAGCGAACTGCAGAAAGAGAAGACGGCCGATCTCCAGAGGGCAGTGCGGCTAACAGCACCGCCCAGCACCAGCAGCAGGGAAACGAGTAATAGCCAGGACTGCGGGGCGGGTGCTGGCTGATGTTCAAAGAGCCCCAAGGGTTTCGATCACACAAACCCATGACGGGAACAGCCTAATCATCAAGGGCGAGGTCAACGGAACGCCGTGTAAGCTGACCATAGACACTGGAGCCTCTCGCACGGTTGTCAGTTCCCAACTAACAAGACGGTCCCTTGGGGACTCCGCACACAACCGAGAACGCATTAATTTGGTAACAGCCACCGGTCAGCGCATACCCGTCCATGGAGAGAAGAAGATGGAGTTGAAGCTAGGCAACAGAATCTACCTGCATAATGTCATCGTGGCCGATATAATGGACGATTGCATCCTGGGCCTTGACTTTATGAGGAAGAATTGTTGCGAGATTGACGTCAAGCAAGGCGTTTTGAAATGTGGACAAGAGGAACTTTTCGTGGAAGGGGCGTTACCAGGGAATGTGTACAGCCTTAAGAAGATTGTTCTTCCGCCGAGATCAGAAACGATTGTGCCTGTTAGTCTTCCTCGGAATCCTGGGCAGACTCATCGTTGTGTACTCGTGGAAAGGGTAGACAATGACCTTCCATGGAAAGTGGCACGAACTTTGGTCAGAGCCATCGACATCTCAGGGGTACGTGTGCTGAACCTTTGTGATCAGGAACAGACTATAGAAAAAGGCACAATAGTTGGTACTTGCGAGGAAGTGGATTGGTTGCGTCGATGCCAATATCTATCGACTGGGACCCTCAGCAAGGATGCACAAACGAAAGTGACCACACTGTTAGAAGACTGCCGCAGCGTTCTGTCCCAAAATGAAATGGTCAAGGCGAAGAAGATGTTACTCAAGTACGCCAATGTTTTCTCGTCAAACGATGCTGACATCGGGAAGACTGGCTTAGTTCAACACAAAATAAACACAGGAGAAGAATTGCCTATCCGTCAGCGGCCAAGGAGATTGCCGGTAGCACGTGAAAAGGAAGTGGAAACCATGATTGAGGGAATGGTGAAGGATGGCGTTATTGAACCTTCATCTAGTCCATGGTGTTCACCTGTAGTGCTGGTAAGAAAGAAGGACGGCAGCATGCGGTTTTGTGTTGACTATCGTCGTCTGAACGACGTTACAAAGAAGGACAGCTATCCTTTGCCAAGAATTGATGACACGCTGGACATGCTTACTGGAGTAAAGTGGTTTAGCACGCTGGACCTGAAAAGTGGCTACTGGCAAGTCGAAATTGACCCTAAGGACAAGGAGAAAACTGCATTCTCGACAGGAAAGGGTCTGTGGCAATTTAAAGTTATGCCGTTTGGATTGTGCAATGCTCCGGCAACTTTTGAAAGGTTGATGGAACTTGTACTTACTGGACTAATTGGCGATGCCTGTTTGGTCTACTTAGATGACATCATCATCGTAGGCCGCACGTTTGAAGAACATCTTCAAAACCTGGAACGCGTGCTCATGAAGATCCAGAGTGCCAACCTCAAGTTAAGTCCGAAGAAGTGTTCACTATTCAAACGACAGGTTAGCTTTTTGGGATATGTAGTGTCTGAAGAAGGTATCCGCACGGATCCTGAGAAAATCGCCGCTGTCAAGGATTGGCCAGTTCCAAAAGACAAGACGCAGGTCAGAGCATTTTTGGGTTTGTGCTCCTATTATCGGCGATTTGTCAAGAACTTTGCAGACATAGCCAAACCCCTGCATAAGCTAACCGAGGAGAAGCGACATTTCTGCTGGGATGAAAGTTGCGACATCGCATTCCAGGAGCTAAAGGACCGTCTGTGCAAAACACCTATTTTGGGGTACCCTGATGCGGGCAAGGAATTTATAATTGACACAGACGCAAGTGACATAGGACTTGGAGGTGTGTTGTCACAACGGAATGGTGATCAAGAGGTTGTGATAGCGTACTTCAGCAAGTCGTTGTCAAAGCCGGAAAAGAACTACTGTGTCACGAGACGGGAATTGCTTGCAGTGGTAAAGTCATTGCAGCATTTTAGCAAATATCTTCTGGGGCGGAAATTCCACGTACGAACTGACCATGCTGCACTGAAATGGCTATTGCAGTTCAAAAATCCAGAAGGACAAGTTGCGAGATGGATTGAGCTACTGCAGGAATACGACTTTGTGGTCGAACATCGCAGCGGGAAATCACATGGCAACGCAGATGCATTGTCAAGAAGACCTTGTCCTGAAGACTGCAAGCATTGTACTAGGCAAGAAAGTAAAGAAGTCGTACCTGTGAGGATGCTCAAGACAGACCTCAGCGATGAGTGGAAGGAAAGCCTACAACGTGCACAGCAGGAAGATTCGGACATCAAGCCGATTCTGGAGTGGATGAAGGCCAGAGCTCCTAAGCCCAAGTGGAGCGACGTCTCAGCGATGAGTTCGATCACAAAAAGCTAATGGGCCCAATGGGACAGCTTGGTGATTCAGGATGGAGTCCTGTGCCGTAAATGGGAAAATGCTCGGGGAGACAGCTGTCATTTGCAAATGGTTGTCCCTAAAGCTCAAGTACCGGATGTTCTACAGCTGTACCATAATGGTTGTTCAGGAGGTCATCTGGGAGTAAAACGGACTCTACTGAAGATACGAGAACGGTTTTACTGGGTCCACTGTCGGGACGATGTCGAGGACTGGTGTCGCAAATGTACAAGTTGTGCAGCTGTAAAGGGACCTCAGACTCGCAGTAGAGGTGCATTGAAATTGTACAATGTTGGTGCACCATGGGAAAGGATAGCCCTTGACGTTGCGGGGCCGTTTCCGGAAAGTGAAAGTGGTAACAAATATTTCATGGTTGTGATGGATTACTTCACCAAGTGGCCGGAAGTCTTCGCTATTCCAAATCAAGAAGCTTCGACAGTTGCAGATAAATTAGTTCATGAAGTCTTCTGTCGTTTTGGAGTACCTTTAGAGATTCACAGTGATCAAGGAAGGAATTTTGAGTCACAAATATTCCAGGAAACTTGTCGAGTTATGGGTACTCATAAAACCAGAACAACTTCTTACCACCCACAGTCGGATGGAATGGTGGAACGATTTAATCAGACATTGGAGAGGTACCTAGCCAAAGTTGTGGAAAATCGGCAACGAGATTGGGACAAGCACATACAACCGTTTTTGTTGTCATATCGAAGCGCTGTTCACGAAAGTACATCAGTGACACCCGCTTTCGCAAACTTTGGAAGAGAATTACGGCTGCCTGCAGACCTGATCACCGGAATACCACCTGATGCCCCACGCAGTATAACCGATTATGCGCATGACTTGCGAAATAAAATGAATGACATTTATGAGCACGTGAGACAATCGGGCCAGCAAATGTCTGAAAAGATGAAAACCCGTTATGACCGCAAAATGAACAATAAAGGGTTCGACGAAGGTTCACTAGTGTGGTTGCACAATCCAGTCCGCAGCAAAGGGAAATCTCCTAAGCTTCAAGCTAAATGGGACGGACCGTACCGGATTGTGACCAAGATCAATGACGTAACCTACCGGATACAGAAAGGTGCAAGAGGTACTCCTAAGATCGTCCATGTGGACCGACTGGCGCGTTATTATGGGGCTGATAATGCTCGGGACGAGCATGTCTTAGGAGGGGGCAGTGTTGCGCGCCACAGTTAATGCCTGGTACATGGCGACATTAGTTACCACTAGCGCCATCTAGTATCGAGTAGCAGAACTAGTCGAGTCACGATCGTTCTAGAAAATTCGATACTAGAACTTTGTAGAACTTTCTCGAATTATCGACACCTAGTCGGTCGGGGCCGGTATGTACTCGAACATTCTAGATGTTTCTACAATGGAAGGTTCTAGAACTATCTGCGGCACTATATAAGGCCGGGATGCGCGCCGACCGACACAGTTTGGATAAAGCGACAAGAGCGAAAACATCAAGCGATCTTAAGTGCGAATTAAGAGTAATCAGTAGTGAAATTGTGTTCTTTTAATTAGTGTGTTTGAGCTGTAATTAGTGTTTTTAATTAAAGAGTTATTTTTGGTTATTAAATCGGCAGTTTTTATTGTCACGAACCCGAAGCTCGTAACAATAATTATTTTGAACACAAAATCGGTTATTGTGATTAAACCATGATAGCTAGATATATGTTCTCGCGGACTTTTTTGTAGGTCTTAATGGGCTCTACAAACCCGTAGTACATTATTTTGTTCTATTGTCAATAGTTTTTGCAGCGCACGCAAAAATAGGTTTTCGATTTTACACCTTGTGTTACAAAATAGCAATTTTATTACGGATCCCTAATTTTGAAGAAAACAAATATAGCCTATAGCCTTCCTCGATAAATGGACTACCCAACACTAAAATAATCATTCAAATCGGACCAGTAGTTCCAGAGATTAGCGCGTTCAAACAAACAAACAAACAAACAAACTCTGCAGCTTTATAATATTAGTATAGATTCCTTTTATCGATGCAGGGACGTTAATTGTTGAGGAGTTCTCCTTTTATTAGTTTTTAGATTAGATGCTGATAATCCTGGCTGCAGCATCAGGCCAGACTTATGTCAACATTGCATTGAACTTAAAATTAGTCCTGTTTAAAATGAGCCCAAACACGACTACGATGCTGTAATTTCAAGGTTTGTACTTTTTCTGATGCTCCTGGCTTCAGCATCAGGTCTTCGGTGTTCCTCAGTAACAGTACGTTTATCCACACATCGAGCCCTTTTCAATGAGCCTAAACACGATATATCTGCTGTTAGTTGTCGAGGAGTTAGGTAGCATCAGGTCATGACTTGATGATCATGAGACCAAATGTGGCAAATGCCCTATCAAACATCAAAACAATTTACTAAAACAGTCCTTGCCTGTTCGAGTAACTTCTTACTGTTAAGGAGTTGTACCTTCCATCATCAGCCCAGCTTCCTGAGATGGTGACAACCATACACAAATACACAAGATACTTCATAAAATATGCGAAAAACAATAAGTAAGCCTATAAAATTTGAGGGTTGCCCTCGATTTCTCTAAGATCCCATCATCAGATCCTAACTTGGTGACAATGGGACCACCTCAGAACTATCTACTTTCGAACAAAAAAAGAATTTTGAAAATCCGTCGACAATTGGCGGAGTATTCGATGAACAAACATACAAAAAAAAAAAAAACATACAAACACCCGAACATAGTACCTCCTCCTTTTTGTGAAGTCGGTAAAAATGTAGGACTCTAGAAGTACACACACAAACAGCCACATTCAGACAGATTCAGACAGATTTACAGAGAATCTTGTTAACATATAAAAAACTTGTCTTCAGATACCAGAAATCATTGTGTTTATTGTAGAATTTTAGTTGGTTGGAGGTTATATGTTTCGCTTTGCCCAGATGGGGGAACTGTTAGAATAAAACAACATTTTTACAAACAAAGAACAACCGACTTCCAAAAAAAATAAGTTATTTTTCACCTTGTTGTGTTTTTTTTTGGAAGTCAGTTGTTTTTAGGGTTCCGTATCCATACCCAAAGGGTAAAAACAGGACCCTATTACTAAGACTCCACTGTCCGTCTGTCTGTCACCAGGCTGTATCTCATGAACCGTGATAGCTAGACTGTTGAAATTTTCACAGAATCAGATGATGTATTTCTGTTGCCGCTTTAACAACAAATATAATAAAATAAAGTTAAAATTTAAAGGGGTATAAAAGAAACGTTTTTTTCGGCGTTTTATGCCTTGTGGTACGGAACCCTTCGTGTACGAGTCCGACTCGCACTTGCCCGGTTTTTTTTTTACCCGAGTGTGGCGAAGCCCAAAAGGAGGGTTACGTGTTTGACCTGTATGTATGTTCGTTTCTTTGTTCCCTCGTTGCAAAAAAGATTTGATTTTTCACTTTCTAGTTGTGCCTACCCCAAAAAGATTCATTTATCAGTACTTGCCGTTTAAATTTCAGTGACATTAAAGCTAATAAAAGTATATGGGACAACCCCTGAGGCATACCTTATAAAATATATAAACGTCCAAATTGAGGACCTTCTCCTTTTTTAAGTAGGTTAAAACAGAGGTATTTTATATGTACTCACCACATTGACAAGGTTGAGAATCTCACAGAAGGCATAGCGCAGTGCATACATGTTATGTGTATGAATGTTTGTGTAGCTCAGGTACGAGACCAGCTCCGCACGACGGAACTCCGACCAGTCTTTAATTACCACCGGGCTACCTGCAATGTTAGCTTGTGTTACATCCATACTAATATTATAAATTCGAAGTAATTTTGTCTGTCTGTAACCTATTCACACCTAAACCACTGAACGGATTTCGATTAAATTTGACAGAGATAGATTGCAACCCGGGGAACTGAACGGATTTCGATAAAATTTGGCAGAGATAGATTGCACCCCGGGGAAGGGCATAGGATAGTTTTTATCCCGATATTCCCGCAGGATCGATAATACTGTGGATGAAACCACAGGGCGCTGCTAGTCACCTTATAAAATAATGGTTTTGAATAACCTAATGACACAACAAGTGTGATGTAATTTAATTAAGTCAAAATACTATAATTCAGACTTATTTAATTTGACTAAATGCCATTGAAATTGACATGGACATCAACATATTTTTATTTACCCAGTCATCGGTAACTCAAACTCAAAGCATTTATTTCAATTAAACCATTTTAAAGGCACTTTTGAATTGTCAAGAAGTAGGTCAGTCAGAAAAATGTGAAGTTAGTTGCCCATTCCAAAGCGTAGGTACCTATGGAGAAGAACGGGCAAAAAACTCCATGGACACTCTTTTTAAATTATATTTTACAAAAATATTAGTTACATCATTACTTTTGAATTTATAATTAAATAATGTGAGAATGATGTAAAAATAAACAAGACGTATGCGTTAAAAGCGTCCAGAGTACAACAAATAGTACTAAAACAACAATCCAAAAATAAAAATAAAATAAGGTAAATGTGCCTTTAATGTTTATAACTTTATGCAGAAGTAACATACCCAAATAGATAATTAATTTCATAGTTTCATCCATATTTGTAATATCTACAAAATTAATCAATAGAGCAAAATCTTATTTACAGAGAAGAATAGATTAAGTAATACTTACTACTTAGTAAATCTATGTCAATATTTTTAATAAAAAATGATACATACTCAAATCTGCTGCTAAAGCCTTCAGTCTTCCCCCTTCCCAGATCTTCCACAAGTATCTTGGAGTGTAGAACATGACAGATTGGCCGAGCAGCACGAAACACACCCACTGGTAGTAAGTGTGTTTTATCTGCTCGTCATTGTCAGATTTACTGGGCCCCACTCCTGGGTAGGCCATGTGCACGCCTTCCATACCTGTCGACAAAGTTTCATGATGGTTAGCTTAGTGTTTGGTAAGCTCTGAAGTAATTGGGTTCATGCTTGAGGAAGTGTTCTGTATTAGCAGAGAAAAGACATGTAACAGGATAAATTTTTCAAGTGGTTGTGGGTGGCCAAATCCGAAACTATGAGGAATAGATTTACAACAAATTTTATTGTTATGCCTACTTCTGTACCTACTTATCAAAAATATGTTAATTAGTTCTTGCGAAGCTAGCAATCTTATAAATGTAGACACAATTCCAGGATTTAAAAAAAAATGATAATACCTACCGTGTACCTACCTATTTGATTCAAAGTAACCCTGGAAGCTAAGACCAACATGTTTCAGCAAAAGAAACTACCTATCGATTCCTTATTCATCGCCTCAAGGCTGCTCCCCAAAATATCTGATTGCGATGCGTCTAATCACAACTGGACACAGCACCCAGGCACGCCATACCTACATCTAGCTACACCAAATATTCTAGACAGATAACATCGCCGCTCCGATGTCACGAAGTCTCATAAGATCGGTAACAATATAAAAAGTAATTGACTCATTAATGACAGTTGAGCTACTACCGGTACATCAATAAGTTTTGAGATACTGACCGAGAAATCTACTCTTCAGTGTGTAAGTGCCGTAGATCCAGCAGTAGCTGTTCACGGCATCCTTGTCGTTGTCCTTCTCGGTGTCGCTCATGCAGTGGATTGGCTCTCCGAAGAACTGCTTCGAAGTCACCAGTAACGTGAACACAAGCAGCATTATGACCGTCACTTTGTAGTGCATACGGAAAACATTGTTGTCCGTACACACGTTTTCGAACTTCAAAAATGCCCGAAAGGGCATAAACAGATCAATCATGTTTTATTTCGTTGATCGCCAGGCTATTATCAGTAGTCTCTTTAGAGATCTCGCGTAAAATCTGCAGAATAAAAAAAATTAACTACCCGCGAACTATTTTGTACTTTTGATTGACGCGTCCTGTCAACTCAAACAGAAGTAAGAAAATGACGGAAATCACAGAGCATGTAACCTTTTAACGGAAATTTTCATGAATGGTGGCCGGACTGGCATGGCAGTGCAGTGGCAATGGCTGGCACCGGAAGCAAACAGGAAAAAATAATAAAAACAACTGAAATAAATAGGTAAATAGTGCAATAATTAAGCCTTTATTGTTTCTCAATTCCAAAGAATATTTTGGGCATTTCCAAGAATTTTATGCCTAACAACAATTTTTCTTACCTACCTACCTACAAGGTTACATGCTCTGTGCTACCTACTTTTGCTATTTTTTGCCTAAGTTCGACAAACACACGTTCGAGTCATACTGTTATTTTCAAAAAAGATATAATTGATATATTTAATATTCGACAATGGCCTACCTAAACGTAACAATAATCTTTAAATGTAAGTAATGTGTTATGATTGAGAATTTGATTGCCTACTTTGTAAAAATTTCGCACAAGATTATCATAGGCTATTCGGAAATGAGCCCGCTTTGGCTGGGCGTACTATTAGGGTACAATTTTGGATTCTCTGCGATTGCAGCGTTCAGCCGTAGGTATACATGCACTTGCAGGCGCCATCAGGCTGCAAAAGCCATAGATAAATACGCAATAATACAGAAGCGTAACTAATAAGTGCTGAAAACTTTGTTTTTCATTCGTAGATAACTTTTTAAATAATTTCTGAGTGAAATTTGAATGTGCATTCAAAATACTTCGTTACAATAAAAAAAACTTTGTTTTTAATATTAATTTAATTGTTAAGTATATCAATCACCCTTCCTTATGTGTACATGGCAATCATGTTTCTAACTTATCACAAACCCCGTCCTTAAAACATTATTCACATAATAAATTGCAACCATAGATAGAAGGAATGTAAGATTTTCTTGAATAAATAATGAGAAAAACCTAATTTTACTCAGTTTTATTAACACACTAATATAATTGAGCAATCTATGATATAGATAAATAGATGTAGGTACCTATCAATCAATCAGGCATATGCAAACATGCATGATTGTCTTTATAATTATATTTAAAATCGTGAATGATCAGTAACTTTACAATAAAAAGGCGTTCATTCTGTGAAATCCGTATCTATAGACATAATAATTATCATAGAAAGCTCTAATATTTGATATTAAGTTATTTAAAAAATGGTTTAATTTTCGTGGTAATTGCCAATCATTTACCACGAAAATTAAGCCATTTTTCCGTGGTAAATAATTCAAAAGAACCCTAATTTCTTGGATAATATTTTGAATCAAATCTTTTGCCAATCAGTTACAACATAACATATTCATTAATAATATTTTATCAATATAATTTTGCAAATACCAGCAATATCTCTACAATGCTTAAAATAAAAATGAGGCGTCCTTAACGGTTTGAACACGATAAATTCCAATAATATCAAACTAAAATGACATGTCACATCAATAATAACTAACATTATTCTGATTAAAATTCTAACTTATTAAAATATTATGTGTCGCAAGGTCGCAACATAGTGTGTATATTTTTAACATATGTTCTGCAAAATTCTTTGGCTTCTCTACAAACTATAATGTAGAAAAAAAACCTATTGTGATATTACTCTCTTGCTAAATAAAGCTTACCTAATTAAGTAACTTATAGTAAATTACATAAAATCTATAATTATGTAGAATGTGTGTAATTAAAGCACAATGTACGGTAAAGGCACTGGTTAAACAACTTTTTTATTCATGTATTTGTTAATTATTTCAATTTCTTTTCTTTTACATTTATAATTTCTAACGTACCTCTCAATCATACTTAGCGTTTTAAAAATCAAGAATTAATAATAGGAGTTAAGAAAAAACAGAATTTTAGAATTCATTCATGGAGTTGATACCCCAAGATAATTGAAAAGCATTCACCATAATTTATGTAAGTACCTAAGTTAGATTTACGCATACGTCGCTAATATACGTCAGCTTGAAGATACTTTATGTTTTAAATATCTTGTATTATAAATAAATCTAGCACAGGTATCACTACAGGGATGCACAAAATTGTATAGTCACGAGCTTATATACCTTTTATTTATTTATGAGTCAAAAGAGAGATTTGACAAACATTTTAAGATTTTACGAACAGTATTTTCGGAACCATACTAATAAGAAATAGGTCTGCGGGGTAATTGCGTAACATACTATCAGTAGCAATGGCTTTAATTTTGACAGTTCAACAAAATTCACTGCGTTATTTGCGTTGCTGAGCAGACTAATTTTTCGAATGTATGAAGCAATGGAATAGCAATATCCTTCAAAATAATTCAGATTGTGATTGATAGTGTGTTGCGCAACTAGGGTGCTGTTCTCAAAGTTGTATTCGGTTATTTCACGAGAAAACGGTATTTATGTTTCTGACTATACAAAGTTAATCCCTAATCATAGAAAAAGTATAAAAGCAGACTGCGCATTTTGCTTAAATCTTAGTAATGAAAATTACTGAGTGTTTGTGACATCTTTCAATCTTAAACTAATTTTACATCACCTAGTTCGTCAAATATGATAATTGCCTTCAATGAAAGCAAGGCGACGAAGGCGAGGTTTACCAATTTATGATCATGATCACACTAAGTTATCTATAAGTTGAATTTGAATGGGAGTTGACTATTGTCAAATTTACCAAGATTTTAAAAAGCCTAACCAGACACACATTTAAACTTATAATTTACTCTTCGCTGCCACGCTGTTGTTGCTATGTTCTTCAAATGCTATATTTCCTAATGCGAAAATGTTGTCAGGATCCAGTGCTTTTTTCGCGGCGAATAATAGTTGCCGTCCAGGCTCACTGACTGTATCCGTGTACCATTTCTTACGAAGTTTCCCGACTCCATGGTGATGTGAAATTGATCCTGTAGAACGATACAAAAAAAATGTTGATTTTTATTTTATTTAAGTTTAAGTAATACCTATGAGTATGATTTTAGTTGCAGTGCATTTTCGTGCAAAGCTTAAACATATTTAAAATTAAAATAATAAAATGGTTACAGTATAACTCAAGCGTTTACTCGAACACCAAATTATAGCACTGTTAGGTTCTTTTAGCGCGTGGCCAAAATCGGAACTAACATCGCCATCTTATGGTTTATGTTTACTTTATCAATGTCATTAAACTCATTCAGGCGCCAAAAGATTCTTGTAGCCAATATAATAAATGTCACTAAAATGACTTCAAAAGAAATCAATGATGCCAACTTGACAGTAATTAATAAAAATAGGCTTACCGCCACAGGCAATGATTTCGTCCCGTGCAGCCTCTTCGATTTCTTCATAAACGGATACGGGGTCCGTGCATTTCCCAATATTGTGACCGAAGTAGAAATAAATACAGCACCCTGCGTCATACCTGAAAAACATTCGATATTTAAAGAAAATACCGCAAAAGTAACAAAATTCATTGTGGTTTCATGTTTGTGCAAACTAGGAAAATAATTTTAAAATGATTCAACTCTATGTAAAATTAATCACTTATGGCTGTTTGTCTCTCTCATGAGTTGCGTCACTGGGTCATCAGCAGTAGCCTATAGAACCTAGAATATGAATGACTATGCTCGCTCCCTAATCTCTATTACGTACAGTACGTAGTAACATAACTGTGGAAATCAGTGTTGCCACCTTAGCCCTTTTCGGGCTAGATCTAGCACTTTTTACTGTAGGTGAACTCGTTTTTTCATGCTTTAGCCCGAAAAGAGCAATCTAGCCCTTTTCAAGCGAGACGAAAACTTTGCACCGCGATTACCAAGTTATGAAACAATGCGTGTCATGTAGATAGATTTCGTCAGTTTACACTTTATGATCACTAATTGGGTATATTTTTAGTTTTGCTATGGTAACATTGGTAACCCTACGGGTACGGCCCTACCTACTCTTTCTGCTTCTTTACTGGGGAATTCCCAAAGTTTGTTTCTTAAGAATAAACCTTTGTTTCTAAGAATAACTCTGATTTTTAACAATTTAATAACTTAATTATTATTAGATTTTGGACGTTCTGAAATTAATACGTTTCAAATAAACAATTTTTAACCCTTTGCATATGTATATATGTTTTTTTCACTTTCTAGCACTTTTCATGACAAAATTTGCTAAATCTAGCTCTTTCTAGCTTGTCCGACTGCCCCTTTTCAAAAACCGAGGTGGCAACACTGGTGGAAATGGGTAGGTGTAGTGTAGGTGAACCTGCCTACACGACAGGTAGGTACGATGTAAATGTAATGTAATGTTCTAGACATTAAAAATGTTTCGTATACTCACGTCTGCGTCAATCGATGTGATATGAGGTACTTGTTGATGCCTCGTTTGGCACACTCGTCCCGAATGCGTTGCTTTACATTAGCACAGAGAGCCAGGGTACGGTCCCAGGGTACTGACGTCTCGAAAGACTCTGCTACTACGTCGTACTCTATAGCTACGTCCTGAAGTAAACAATAATGGATATTTAGTAAATTGACAGTTAAAATCAAAAATGGTTTATCAGCGTTTTTGAACGTCAATACCTACTACAAAGACAGCTCCGAAAACCTACTTCCTTCTTAGTGGGAAGAGTAACACATTATCAATCTCAATCTGAATCAGTTTGAAGGATATTGCAAATCCACTGCTTCAAATGTTCGAAAAATATGTCTACTCTACAACGTAAATAACGCAATGAATGTTGTTGAACTGTCAAAACGAAATAAAAGCCATTGCTAAGTTGATACTGTACTGATAGTGTGTTACGCAATTGCCCCGCCGTGCTGGGAAGAACACACTAGGAAGTGGTGAAGAATGTGAAGATAGTTAGATAGATAGACTGGCCTGTTGGTCTAGTGGTCAGTGACTATGACTGCTATGCCGGAGGTCGTGGGTTCGATTCCCACCCAGGACAAATGTTTGTGTGATGAGCATGATCATTTGTTCTGTGTCTGGGTGTAATTTATCTATATATGTATGTATTTAGAAATATATAAGTATGTTTATCAGTTGTCTAGTACTCATAACACAAGCTCTGCTTAGCTTGAGACTAGATGGCGTTGTGTGATAGTTGTGGAATATTATTATTATTATATTATATTTTCGAGGAAAATATATTGTCAATTGGTTCAGACTTTGCTAATACTTTAATTTTTAACTAGGTATGTTTTTGCGGTAAAGTTTAGTCATCATAACAAACAAATGCCTAAAACTGCTCAATATGTGGCGTTAGTCACGTATACACAGTTCAAGTAGTTATACCTTGTGGTTTTAGTCCAGTGTGTGAGATTGATAATGGTAAGCTGACATGGGCCTGCGTCATATAATAATTTATAGTCAAATGTGGGGTTTTTAAAAGACTAACAGCGCCCCGCGGTTTCACCCGCAGAAGTTTCTATCCGTGGGAATATCGGGATAAAAATATCTATCCTGTCCTTTCCCGGGACTCAAACTATCTCTATACCAAATTTCATCTAAATCGGTTCAGCTGTTTAAGCGTGAAGAGGTCACAGACAGACAGACATACTTTCGCATTTATAATTAATTAGTATGGATAATTGTAAGTAATTATCCATACTAATTACTTTTAGGTAAGCATGTACGGTTTACCTTTAACCGAACTGAAAAATAAACCTCTTCGTCTCTTACATGAATGAGACTATTTACAGGTCTATTTTCCTGTTTTTAAATTAAAAGGGGATTGAAGTTTTATATGGAGCCTGGGATACCTACTGTCACGCCATTTTGTTTTTTTTTTTCAAAATGGCGGCCACGCATGAAACCTATTTTATGTCGATAACTGATATCAATGTAAACGGAAAATATACTAGGACCAAACCCAGTGGCGTAGCGTAGTAGGGTCGGAAGGGGTGGTCCGCTAGGGCGGCACTTTTAGGGGGGCGGCAAAATTTAACAATAAACGATTATAAAATCTTGTAAATATTTGAACCATTTCATATTTTTGTCACACCTACGGACCGATTGAAATGAGCACGGAATTTTTTATTACTTATAAGTACTGTGACGAAATTGGGGAATCCCCTTTCTTTAAATTATTGTATACCTAATAACAAAGAGAATATTGCTCATTGTAGCGGGCAGGGATTCCCCGTATTTTATTTTGGACTTGGATTGTTTAACGAGAATGACTTCTATAATTTAAAGAATAGTGTTCTTGTATAATACCTGCAAATTAGGTTACAGTACGGGTAAGTCCTTCAGGGAAGTCCGTGAGTGATGCTTTGACAATTCAAAGAAAGTTTGATTGATGGATCGTCTGTTGTCCAATTCACATTAACTTAATCGTATCGTATAATATGTACCTACTTAGGTACCTATACGCTTTCCAAACTCTGACTTTACCGGACGATTTGCGTTTTATATTCAATTCGCTAATAACGTAAGGTGGTAGATTGTATCTTGATCAAAATATGATTCGCGACAATAACAGGTACCTAATTAGAGAACTATAATTATTAGAATCATTAATACATCTTTCTAAGTTAGATTTTTACCATTAACACTTTTCCGAAAGAGATTGGTGGTTGGTGGTAGAAATCTAACTTAGAAAGATATATTATTGATTCAAATGATTGTAATTCTCTAAATATGTACCTGTTATTGTCGCGAATCATATTTTGATCAAGGTACACTGACAATGACCTGCAAATTGCAAAAAACGTAAGAAAATTTGAATTTCGCGGTCTCAACTACCCCTTGATGATCGTCAAGGTATAATCATAAGTATTCTATACCTGTTAAATCAATGTAGGTGGCACACGTGTAAGAATTTTTGTAATAAATGTGATTACTATTAGATTGTAAGTAAATATAAGTAGGTAAGTAAGTAGGTATAGATATATGACTTTTTTATTTGTAACTTAGACAATACCTACACAATAATGATGCCTGTTCCTGCCGAAGAGTTCTTTATAATTACTGTATATTTTAGTCTTTTAAATTAAAATACCTAAATAAGGGCGGCTGACACCCACCCGCCACGCTACCATACGCTACTGACCAAACCCCGTAAAGAAGTACCACGTTTCCGAGATAATAACGTTCAAAGTTGATTGTTCTTGTTGCTTAGATGTTGTTAGAAATAATCTAATCAAATCTAATCGAATCTATGCAGGTATGTCACGGATCTTAAAACCAATCATAGAACTTCAATGTACATATTTTCTTCTACCTACTTTAAATGCGATGCTTTTTAGGGTTCCGTACCCAAAGGGTAAAAACGGAACCCTATTACTAACACCCATATTCCAAGACGTTTCCTCGAAACTTCCTCGACTCCACTCAACCTCACTCAAGGAAATCGGTATTCACAGTTGTAAAAAATCACCTCCACTTGGCGTCCCTCGACATTTTTCCTCAGTCGAGGTGAGGAAACAACTGTCAAACTCAAGGTAGATCGCGACGTACCTTAAGGAACACTCAAGGAAGTTTTACGCCATTCTTTACGTTTTTAATCCACTATTTCGCTCACGCTTGTAAACAGAACTGATTAATTTATTCAAATAGTTTTTCCAATAGTGTTTTCAATGGATTTCCAACAGTTTCTGAATTATCTGTATGATAATCCGTACGATTACCCTGCACGCCGTTATTTGCGGGATGCAGAAAACCCCATAGAATTTTATGACAATGAAGAATTTCCAACGACGCTATCGTTTTAGGAAAGAAACAGTGCTGAATATGTTGTTACCGCTTGTGTTCAATATCAGAGCTATACATCTTTTTTTATAGCAGGATTACCGGCGGCTATACTTGATGCTAAATGTAATCTATATTTAATAATTAATTCTTGGACACACGCCTTCTCTGACTCACTGAATATTTGTCTCCCAGACATATTTCGTGAAACAATAAAAATGGTTGCCTGTAAAGTCGGTTTTACGGGCGAAGATTTTACGTGACAACGACCGATCATCCGATCATAGTTGAGTGGGAGAGAGACGCAAGGCATACGGCGGGCCTCTCTCTCGTTCGGTGACTCATCGTAACGTTACCGAGCGTTACACTTTTTCATAAGTGACTCCCAGTCGCAACCTAATTTAAGACGTTGTCACGTCAAAAATAAAAACGGAGCAAAACTTTCAAGTCACAACACAATTAAATTATTAAAGTTTCATTTCAACGTAAACATAACAACGTAGTATCTCATAAGTAGTCTGTGCATAACAACAGCAATACAGGCTGACGACGCGATCACACAGATAAAAAAACCGCAATCTGACAACTTTTGAGTGACCATAGACAAAAAAAAACAAAATGTATCCTGTATTCTATGATTCTATGACGTATTCAATGACGTTTTACCTCGACTCGACCTCGACTCAACCTCACTGGAGGATCCTCAAGATTACCTCCTGACAAGACAGAGTAAGAATACCGATTTCGAGGATTCCTTGAGGACTAGTCCTTAAGGTAACCTCGAATGAGTGGAGGTGGAGGAACTTTCGAAGTTACTTCTTAGAATATGGGTGTAAGACTTCGCTGTCCGTCTGTCTGTCACCAGGCTGTATCTCAAGAACCGCGGTAGCTAGACAGTTGAAATTTTCACAAATTATGTATTTCGGTTGCCGCTATAACAACAAATACTAAAAACAAAATCAAATTAATATTTAAGGGGGGCTCCCATACAACAAACGCGATTTTTTTGCCCTTTTTTGCTCGATATCTGTCACCAGGCTGTATCTCAAGAACCGCGGTAGCTAGACAGTTGAAATTTTCACAAATTATGTATTTCTGTTGCCGCTATAACAACAAATACTAAAAACAAAATAAAATAAATATTTAAGGGGGGCTCCCATACAACAAACGCGATTTTTTTTGCCCTTTTTTGCTCGATATCAATAATGGCAACAGGTAGGCACTTGAAATATTCACAAAATACTCAGTTGTATTTTTACTTTAATAATAAAATTAAAATAAAATAAATATTTAAGGGGGGCTCCCATACAACAAACGTGTTTTTTTCGGCGTTTTTGCCTTGTGGTACGGAACCCTTCATGTGCGAGTCCGAGTCGCACTTGGCCAGTGGTAAACCACTCAACCGATTTTGACGGAATATGGTTGAGAGATAACTTGAACCATGAGGAAGGACATAAGCATAGTACTTACTTTATTTTAAATCAACTCATAAATTGGTGAAATTCAGAGGAAAAACGCTCAAATACAGGTGTTTGAAAATATGGAACGTTCAAGGGAACATCGGGAGGCAAGGCCTTCAACGTGCAACCTTTTTTTTTATGAAAACCGACTAAAAATTGTTAGGAGCCACCACATATGTCTCGAATCATGTGCTGAATTCGTGGTTAGAGTTTGCGCACATGTCCCACCCCCTGTGTGACTGTCTCTTTCTAAAGCTCATATTATTACTACTATAGACTCTTAATAGTGCAGCAGAACTGGATATCTGGCTTGGAACTGACAAAATTACCACAACATTTGACAAGGTTTGCAATTTTTTGGTTACCGCCAGCACCAGAGCGGGGTAATTGCGTAACGCGCTATCAGTTGCAATGGGTTGATTTACGTTGTTGAACAGACACATTTTTCGAACCTAAAGATGCAATGGATTAGCAATATCCTTCAAAATGATTCAGATTGAGACTGATAGTGTGCTACGCAATTAGGGGACAGATAGGATGGCTGCAGCTGCACTATTCAGGGATTACACGTTATTTGACCTAGATATTTGTGCTCGAATAACGTTGACAGGAGGGCGCTGTTGGTAAACATTTGTGCAATTGTTTTGCGAAATTTATTGAAAAACAAGATGGCGGCGTTAGTTCCGACTTTGGCCACGCGCCAAAAGAACCTTGTATCGCTGTACATAAACCTCCTTATAAATAAACGTATTAGGTATAGGTATCAGATAAATAGTTACATACCGATTTCTCTCTTTCAGTCGTCAGTCATTTGACTTTCAAAAGAAAAAGACAAAGCGTTGTGTAACTATACGTTATTAGTAAGTGGGTGACAGTGACAGTCTTTTTCTCGTTCGTTGTTTCATAATTAGGTACACCCAGTACTTTAAACAGGGTGAATTTTCCAAGTGGGCGTGGATGGCTAAATCCGAAACTATGAGTAATAGCAAAAAGTACTCAAAGGAGTCGCGGGCTCGATATTGATGAAAACTAAAACTGCATCATTGGATTTTTGAAAAATCAATATTTCTAGCCAGGAATCGAACCCGTTGATTTTGAAAAAAAACACACTGTATTATTACACCATTCGATAGTGTCGCTGATAAGGATCGAGTTCTGGGAAGTAATGACATACGGGAAACTAAAGAAAAGAGCTCATTTTTAACAAAATACTTTTTTTTTTCTTATGTTACCTACCTATTAAACCTTATCTGATTATTTGTTCAAAATGATGACCATTGTTTTCAATACATAGCTGGATTCGACGTCTCAAGGATTACCTACTGCACGTACTGCATTCAAAATTTGAATTTAGAACATACCTAATGTTGTGAAGGTATTACTGCGCTGCGTATTGAGCATCATTTCGAACAAGGTATACAGGAATGTCGGTATGAATACTTTAAAATAAGAAGCAGTTTATTAAAATCCAACATTTTCCTTAAGTTTGCCGTATGTCATTACTTCCCAGAATTGAATCCTTATTAGGGATACTATCGAGTGGTGCATTAATACAGAGTGTTTTTTTTTTCAAAATCAACGGGTTCGATTCCTGGCTAGAAATATTAATTTCTCAAAAATCCAATGATGCAGTTTTAGTTTTCATCAAACTCAAGCCCGCGACTCCTTTGAGTACATTTCGCTAATCCTCATAGTTTCGGGGATTTGGCCATCCACGCCCACTTGAAAAATTCACCCTGTATATTTCAGGGCCTACTTACCCTAAGATAAGCAATGACAAACGTCAGCGTATATCCATTCTCCCCATTGGTGGCACCAGCAGGGATGCCTCCGAACTGAGCGGCGATATTGTTCAGCTTCGTCTCCCTGTCCGACACCTCCTCCGTTGATCCTTCCATGAGGAGGGTCACCACGCAGAGCTTGGCAGGGTCGAAGCCTTTGATCTTGGTGATGTAGAGGCGCTTTAGCCCGTCGAGGAGTACGCCCCCCCACGTGTTTACTGTTTTGAGGGCTTGGCCGAAGCGGAACTGTTGGCAAATAAAAACGGTGGTACTTTTATTGAATTAAACCATATTACCTATCGTGGATTATTATGTAGAGAAGCTTGCAATATTGAGGACAGAAATAAAAATATGATTCCTAGGCAAACAGTACGAGCAATCCGTAGCCAACGGCTTATGTGAGACGACTTCCAAAAGTTTAGTTTAGTTTAGGCGCTTGCTAAACGGTCACAATATTAATATAAAGGCAAAAGTTTGTGAGAGTGTTTATATGTTTGTTACTTCTTCACGCTCAAACGGCTGGACCAATTTTGATAAATTTTGGTAAGGAGGTAGCTGACACCCTGGATCAACATATAGGCTGCTTTTTATCCCGATATTCCAACGGGATCGAAACTTATGCGGGTTAAACAACGGGACGTAGCTAGTACTTCACAAATCACATTTTATAAGAGGCTTTTCTATACATAATAATACATATACTATACTTACGTTGGTTTACCTGCCTGCCTACAAAGCAAGGCAAGGCAAAGACATCTTTGCTCAACTTAGACAGTCTTATTACAAAACGAAAACTAACTTTAGTTCTAGCATAAACCTTTGAGCCAGTATTTGTATTTTGAACTTCATTTCTATAACAGTTAAGTTCTTAATTCAACAACTGGCTTGGTGGTTTAAACTTAATCTAAAGAAAAACCTTGTTTTGTATTAAGGGGGATAGAGACCGTTTCTAAAAGATACTACAGTCAATTTATTCTATTGGGTTACCTGTTCATTATCCATGAGTCGTATGCTGGAGGGCTGCAGGCGTTGCCTAGCAACCTCCCTCTCGAAGTAGAACCCGCTCTCCCAGTCTGGGAACACGAGGGAGCCGTAGCGTACCACCGGAGGGAGAGGACGGATCTTTATAGTTACCTGAAATGTTCAGTTGTGTGATTAGTTTTGTAAGTATATAGAAATGGGGAGTTTTATTGAGAAGGAAACAAGCGCCTTGTACATATTGTTAGAACTTTATATTACGGCGATGTTGCTAATTTAATACCGCAGGCGTCTGACCCATTACTAGGTAAACACCACATGGCCAAAATTCAATTATGTTACTTTACTTACTTTACAGCATGTGTATCTACATGTCAAGTTTACCTCGGTAACAACTCCAAAACAGCCCTCGGAGCCCATGATGACATGTTCCCATTCGGGTCCGCACGAGATGCGCGGCACACGACAACTCTTCTCGATGACGCCGCATCCTGTTACCACCTGCAAATTATATGTGTTAGGTACATCTTCTTCTATCGTATCGACATGAGTACGAGAACAACTCATTATGTTGTTTAACAAGGATTTAAATGAGGAAAATGTCAGAAGTGTTCATTTCGCTACATTGTCGAAAAAATTGAGTTGGTCTATTGATAGAAAGAGGAAGAAGCCAGTTTCGTAGTTTTATTCTAGAGGGCTGACTATTTTGCGTTCTTCGAATATGTCTCTGTTTTTATTTAGTCACTAGTCCTTAGGCAACATTCAATTTATCAGCTGAGGGTACCGTCGAGAGACACTATAGTCTTATTTTTTGGGTCTAGCCCGCCACATTATTTTGTAGCGGTATACAACGCCTCATGCGAACTACGGGTCATACTGACGTCACGCAAAATCCTGCATCTCGCAAGCAGAGTTTACCGCGCATCTAGCATTATATACAACGGCCCGACATGAATCATCGGGCATTTGCCCGCCAGACACAACACCCGTCTGATCGGAGAATCCTCCCTTTTCTATGGAGGATGAGTGAACTTTACACCCCTTATACCTCTATAATTTCTGCAACTCCAGTAAACCGCTAATCTACAATAGCTACCAAACGGAATAGCGAGAAAATGAAACTCAGCGAGTCCCAAGAAAGTCAACTGTTTTGGAATCAGAAACATTGAGAAAAGAAAATTTAATAAAAATAAAACTCCATTTTACTTTGGTGTTAACGATGAGGTCCTCAATGTTCCCGTAGGTGTTCTTCTTCATGCCGCTGGCGCGCGTGGCCACCCAGCCACCGAGGGTCGAAAACTCGTAGGAGTCGGGCTCGTGGCCCACTGTGAAGCCGCGCGCACGCATCTCACGCTCCAAATCCTGGCCCACTATGCCAGCCTGGAATGGTACACAAAGATGTATCTATAAATCTCTAAATATTATAAAACAGTCGCTTTTTGTGTCTGTGTGACCTTCTTCTAAACTACACGATAGATTTGCGATGTATGCGGTTTCCACGTTCATTTAGAGTATTCATTCGCGTATACTAAGTAAAAGACAATTTCAATTCGTTTGCGTTCGATCACTTCCGCGATATTATTTAAAAAAAATCGTAAGTCGAGGTTTGATAACCTAGGACTTGCTTTTCCTCTTGTGTCAAGAAAAAAATTGTTCTGTGAATGTCATGGTGAGCCAGTCAGTAAGTCGGTAGCAAGCCTAGGCTGGTCAATAGTCGAGGCTTTTTGTTGAAGTCAATGCAGAAGAAATGTAATTAAAAGCTGTACATTACCTGTACCCTAGCCAGTAGTTGTTCCTTATCCAGCCACAGAATGGAGTTCAAGTCGCTGGTGTCCAGAACGAGTATTGGTCTGGTCTCCTTATCGGGGCAAGTGACTGCGCCCGACACAGAGGTGCCTCCTCCGAACGGGATGATCACGAAGTTGTGGCGGGTAGCGCATGACACTATTTCTTCTACCTGGAAAGATTTTACCAAAAATGCAGGCCTTGTAGTTACAAGTTGAGCAGAGTCCTAACTGAATAGCTGCCGAGACACACAGTAAGTGGAGTTTTGACCAACAGTTGAATGATCCAGAGGACTAGACCAACATAGCTGAGACTCGCATAGACCAAGCAAGCATGGCACAAGAAGGAGGAGGTCTACTCAGAAGTGGATGGAACAAGCAAGACTACCAATGATGATGTTGAAAAGTCACAGACAGAGGATATTGAACATTATCTGCAGACGCAAAATATATAGGTAAGGTTCAATACCGAGTAACGAAAGCTTGCTTACATTCAAAACCTCATTCATGTGGCTCTAAGGACCACAACATCATGAATGTGGACTTGTAATGTTCCTTCTAACTAAGCAGTTATGATGTTTCTTTGTAGATTTACTTTCTTTATTTTTAAAGAGTTTGGATACGTGCCCGGTTGATGGCAATCGGCTCGACTCCTGTTACTGGGACTTACACATAACTGGCGAAATGTGGATGTACAATACGACCGATGTACCTTGGCGGGCCTGAGTATAGCCTTTGCGAACTTTCGCGCATGTTCCCTCACTCACACTGGCCTCATGCCACACCATTTGGTTCCTAAAAACGTTCGTGCGCAGCCTTCTGCGCGAAGTTCAGGCCCGCGTCGGTCGTATTGTACTGTAGATGCACCTGTGCCTAACCCAACGGGGCATAAATTGCTGTGGTTATTAAATTATTAAATTTTCTCCTTCACAAAAATATACCAACGCACTACGGAAAAGTCTCCATCTATAAACTGTACTATAATACCTAAAGCTGAAGAGTTTTTATGTTTGAACGCGTTAATATCTGACACTACCATTTTTGAATACTTAGATGTGATAAAAAAATATTTTTGCATTTGATAGCCCAATTGTTGAGGAAGGCTACTTAACATCACGCTAAAGAAGACACTTAGGAGCCGAGAAAAAACAAAAAGTCAGAAATCATCTGCCTAGCTTTTTCCCCAACTATATTGGGGTCGGCTTCCAGTCTAACCGGATGCAGCTGAATACCAGTATCTTACATGGGGCGACTGCCTATCTGACCTCCACAACCCAATTACTAGGTAATAGGTACGATACCCCTTGGTAAGACTGGTTGTCAGACTTTCAGGTTTCTGACGACCCGTAAAGACTGTCAAAGATCCACGAATGATAGCCGGGAGTCGGGACCAACGGCTTAACGTGCTTTCCGAGGCACGAAGAGGTCTTGATATGTAAAGATGGTCATCCATCCACGGACCAACCGCGGCAAGCGTAGCTTAACCTGATCAATCGACCCGTGCGGCTGTTAGACAGACATAACCGAATCGTCCATAAACTTTGACAAGATCAAACACCACAATGACATTGGCACCACATTAGAACATCCTATTTCCCAACAACATACTGATCGGTGCTTGTATGAGGCGTCATCATGATTTACAGTATCTTAGTCATACTAATCGATTTGAACCAATACCTAAATGCGTCACTTAGCACCTCGCGCGGAGTCGTGAAGAATACGCCAAATGTTATGAGGAAAAGAATTTTGAAGTAGGTAGGTAATCTAATTACTTATTAAACGTGGGTTGATAAATAAGTACCTGTGTTAGCAATGAAAGGGCAAGTTTTCTTATTTTTTTAATTTTTATTTGTCTACGTAGGGCCTTTTCCCAACGTTTCTGCCATTTCTGTAACCCATCCAAAAACCGGGCAAGAGCGAGTCGGACTCGCGCACCGAGGGTTCCGTACCATCATATGTTTTTAAATTTTTTAACTGCACACTGCGGTGTAGAATATTGCAGTTTTAGGTCAGCGCCGTCTCTTGACCGATAGTGGAACTAGTGTAACTTTTATTGATGATTTCTGAAAAAGTGTGCTATTTAGAGACATCGTTTTATTTTTCCTGTAATCTTTACATAAATTTCTATCACATAGAATTATTTCAGATTTTTCTCTTTGCAAACTTCGGAAATAAGGGATTTTTTTTTTCATTTTTCATCAATAGTCGAAAACTCTGCGGCCTAAAAAGAAAAGAAATAATGTTTGAGAGTGTGCACACTGCGCTCTTTCATATGTTACTCCACATGCCCTAGGTGCCCCACTTCGAATTTTTCAGACCCCCTTTCAGTCCCTGTTACAAAAAATATACATATATTTTTATTTCTTTCTTATTTGCAAAATAGTTTGGCAAACGTCATTTAAAATTATTCCAAATTTCAAGTTGATAGTCGTAGTAGTAGATATTAGTAGTTCTTGAGATATCCAGCTGTGACAGACAGACCGACCCTTATCTCCGAAGTTTGCAAAAGAGAAAAATCTGAAATGATTCTATGTGATAGAAGTTTATGCAAAGATTACAGAAAAAATAAAACGAAGTCTCTAAATAGCAAAGCACACTTTTTCAGAAATCATCAACAAAAGTTACATTAGTTCCACTATCGGTCAAGAGATGGCGCTGACATTGCAATATTCTACACCGCAGTGCACAGTGTTATAATAATTCTCTGACGAATGAAAATTTAAAAACATATTATCATGATGGTAGTACGGAACACTCGGTGCGCGTGTCCGACTCGCTCTTGACCGGTTTTTTTTCAATAAACCGCGTGGGTGCGAAAGGTAAAATGAAATGACCTACTTTTAAACTCATGTCGTTACAACAAAAATGATCATAATTAACATTATTTTGCAATTAACGTGTCATATCATAGAACATAGATATAGAACCATAATTATAAATAGTTTGATGTTTGACCTTCTTAGGTCGCGATGTGAAATTAATGCCCTCAATCTGATAGATATTTATTGCAAAAATCTTGTTCTTGACTGTGATAGAGATGGTCAATAAATGTGCAAAAATTTCAATGACGTGGTGTCGAAATATGATTGTTGTGTTGATGGGAACAGTTCGAACAAGGTCCTTTTGTTACATTGTGTAACGGTTTTAAAAATAACAAAGAACTTCGGAAAAGTAAAGTAAACTTTTATTTAGTACTAGCTTCTACCTACAAATTCGTCCGCGCGAAATTTCTTGTAGGTACCCGACTCACCCCGTCGCATCGGATCGCATCACCTGCCCGCAGTGTCACTTCGTTTTCTGACTTTTTTCCTATTTGCTCGGCTCCTAGGGTTCATACCTTGACGCTGAATAGTCTTATAGCCTTCTTCAAGAATTGGACTATCAAATGCAAAAATAATTTTCGATTCGCTGGGAGTTTCAGTAGTTTCGCGCATCAAACAAATAGACAAACAAGCTCATCAACTTTATTAGTATAATATAGCTTCCATAATGGCTACCAAATTAAAAAGCAGAGTTTAGAAGAATCCATGCATTCCATGTTCCAAATCTTCAGATTTTTTAAGGAACGGTTTAGTTTTCAACTGCAAATCCTCTCAAATATTAATTAAATGCGTGTTGTCATTATTTTCTTCTTACCAAGATAACAAGAATACTTTCAAAATCTAACTATCTACGTATAATTTAGCGCAAAGGGGCATGCCAAGTGGTCATAGTAATTTAGGCCCACTGTGCACACATATAAAAAATAATTATAATAATAGGAGGCAATTTTCAATAATTAATTAGTAAAAGAAATTATTTACAAAAAACTTAGTATTTTGAAGTTATTTAAGATTCTTATAATATACATCAATAGGTACAGGATAAGATTATGTGAAATATCACATACATTATTTTAATTTATTTAGGAGCATAATTAACTGGGAGTCAAAGAATACAAAATACATTGTAGTTTTACATATTTATTCATTTAGTTCATCATCATACACCACTAAAACATCATCCGAAAATTGTGCGATTGTCGAAGCGTCTAATATCAAATCCAAGTTGTCGCCAGTGTCGTCATGAGTAGAGGGAGCAGAATCCATAATCAGGCCGTTGTCGTCAGGTATAGGAGAATCGTCAGAGTTAGTATTCGTGGGTAAAAGTAGTCAATTTAAACGCAATAAATATACACAAGTCGCCGCAAAGGAGTTGCAAGACAAGCAAAGGTTTTTTTTTTATTTTTTATAAAAAACATTTTGAAAACGTTTTCCAGCAAGTGACAAGTTAGACTTGGTGCTGCCATAAATAATGCAAAAAATCGATAAGTAATAGATTTAAAAATCGATATTAGATTTTTGTTTATCACTAGAATCATCAAATAGATAGAAGTAAGGGTTTTTTAGTGATTTATAATATTATGTATAGTTTGCTTGGAAGAAAATGAACGATGCTCAATAATAGACAAATGATGACCGATTATTTCGATTAATTACCTGTCAACATTTTTTGTAACCTAACGGCAACATATTAAAATGAATTATCATTCAAGTTCCATTAGTTTAGTCGTTTTAATATTTAATATTTTTGAATAAATTGTCCCGACTTGCACAGAATAATGAATACGTGGAAGACATGGGAAAAATATTATCATCTATTTTTAGTAAAACAAATCCCTAGTGCGTCTCTGGGCCTAATATTGGCATGCCCCTTTACTGCATTTCAGGGCACTTGAACGTATCATAGTTTCAATGCGGTGGGGTATTTAGTTTTTTAGTAGTGGGGTATAGTTATTAATAAATAAATTAAAAAAAAAAATTTTTGACCCTTCTCAGTCGGACACAGTGCCAGTGTGGAGCCCCTCACAAGTCATTCAAATTCAAAATTAATTTATGCCACATGCCTTACCTGTTTTCCAGCCCACCATACACAGCCATCTGCACATTCCAGGATTTGAGCGGTCCGATTGACAGAGCTGAACTGTTAGCTTCTATGCGTGTACTGTGAGAAGTAGTCAATAGGCACCAAAAGAAGAAAGAAGGAGAATGCATTGTTTCCTCACCTGTTCATGAGTCTCCGGCCATATTACAGCATCAGGGATCCTCGGGAAGCTGTTGCTCCTTAACTGGGTCATATCCTTCAGCGTCTGCCCATGAGCCCTGATCAGCCTGTCCATTCCATCTATGCTGACCAGCGCGATCTTCTCCAATTCTAACCGGATCGGCTCTGGTAGCCTGCTCTCGGCAAAGTGCGTGGGTAGCTCGGGTATCTTCGGCTCTCTGTTTGGGTCTACCCCGAGGTTGTCCGTAGCCCATTGTGCTAAATGCGGTAGGGATTGTCCCCCGATGGAATATCTGTAACAGAAATAAGTTGATAATTGTAACAGAAATCAAGGAAAGAAAATGAGAAGTAAAATTGTATGGTGGAAAGCGGTATAAGAATGGTAGGTATTGACAGGGTAAGCTTCACAAAAAGAGGTTCTAGCGTCAGCCAGCCCCAACGAATTTGTTTGTGTACCTACCACACACACAATAATGCAATGCGCAGAATCCAGACCCCTAGGCTATTGCTATGACACCCTAACATTACTTTACCTATAATTTTGCCGTGGTGTACCTACATTTTAGCATTCATTGCATCATTTTCGCGGATTTTTGTAAAGACAGCTAGCGTACGCCGCGTCAAAAGGATACTTAGGTGGTACAGTCAACAGCAAAAGTAGATGATCAAAATCAGAAATTCAATACCTACTAATGAACGGAGTTCGCGTCAGAACTCTGCCACACAGCCACACAGTCTCTTCACACAGCTCAACAACAACAGCAACAGCTCTGCCACACAGTTCTGACGCGAACTCCGTTAAGTAATTAGTATAGAATTTCTGATTTTGATCATCTACTTTTGCTGTTGACTGTACCTACCTACGCAAATCATATTTTTTTAACATATCAACGACAAAAATTAAGTAACGAACCTATTACCTAATGCTAAGGCGATGCACATGACGTCAAAAGTTCACAGAAGACGATAAAATTTGCGTTTCACACATTTTTTGATCAAATGTTTGTGGTTGTATACTTACTTGTATGTTTATCATTATTCAGGATGCGAACTCAAAAAATATGATGTCATATTTACAAAGTACTAGCTAAGTGAAGGTTATTGCATAGAAATCCAAATAATCCAATGCATGAATCCCCATGTTCAGAGTTAAAAGTGGTAGGTACGGACGGACGCCAGCAGGTCAACCTACCCGAAACTGTCAGATTTTCCCAATCAACCTTGAACCTTATGATTTAGCAATAAAGTCGAAAATCTATTAAAGAAATCTGACAGGTTGTAGTAACTTGATGTGCTGGCGTCTGTACATCTATTATTTCCAGAATGTAAGTACCTACATCACCCTAATTGCGTAGCACACTATCAATCTCAATCTGAATCATTTTGAAGGATATTGCTAATCCATTGCTTCATATGCTAAGTTCGAAAAATGTGTGTGCTCAGCAACGTACCTAAATAACGCAATGAATGTTGTTGAACTGTCAAAATGAAACGCATTGGTACTGATAGTGTGTTACGCAATTACCCCGCAGTAGGCTGTCGGTCAGTGTTAACAAAACCAATAAGCTGGCCTCTTATTCCATTGAAACTCGGTAAGTACTAGGCTGGGCTTGCTCAGGGTCAGAGTGTTACCACCGATGTGCGATCGAGCGACTGTACCTACCCTGCATTCGCGATATATTTGCCAAAAATGTAAACAAATATGAATTAATGGAAAAATAACTTTAATTCCTATACAATAAAGTCCAGTTTACGCTACAACTTCAAAACATTTTTATAACTTTGTCAATAGTGCTAGTCACTCTGAAATCAACTTAATATTCATTGAAATAAGGTTGATATTTGTTTAACTTGAAAGAGGGTGTGCAGCACAGCACTGCGCACTTTTAACCTCTCTATGGATTTTTCGGAACGACGACGTACGGTGGCGTCAAGCAAGAAGTCGCAAGTGGCGCTGAATAATAAAACTACGTGAAACTTTTCAATTAAGTAGGTACATATTTTTATAAACTAACCCTTTTAAGTCAATCAATCAATCTGCCAAGATTTTCCCAACAATGTTGGAGTCGGCTTCCAACTATCCCTTTTAAGTAGGAAATAAATAATAGACACACTACAAAATGTCTGACGTAGGTAAATAAATAAGTAAGTAAATGTTTTATTCACAACCCTTATTACAATAATTGGTCTTATTCTAAGGTGTGTACATCGTAGTGACTTAAAATAGGAGATTGGACATTGGATTACAATTTCATTGGGTACTGTAGCCAGGGCTTATCTTTGGCAAATAAAGTACAAGTATTCCTGACTCCGAAACTAGGCATAGCCTGTATCTTCAGAGCCAGTACTTGGTACTTGTATTGATCAGTTAACTTTTCAGAAAGTAATAACTTAGGATTGTTTTGTGTGTACGTGTCTACGAGTAACGTTTATTTCTATTTTCCATGCAGCTGATGTTTCCCTTGAGAAGCTGCCAGGTGCTTGACATGGTAATCTTGAAATAAACAGTTCCCTTGCTTATAAAGTTAAGTTGAAAAATCGAGGAGACAGAATATCGAGGTTATCGGAAAATACATTATTAACGTTACAAGTGACCTTTTATATCGACCCTACTCGTGGGAACAAAATGAATATGAACAATGAAAAAGAAAACCAACACAAACCAAAGATGACACAACAATTACTCCAAAAAAGCATGTTTGCACGTGCAAGGAGCCACTCACTTGGAACTCTACCAATTGAAACTCCAAAACAAACAAGTCCAAATGATAAGGCGCATGTAGAGTCAAATACATCTGACACGAATGATGAACCAGCTAAAAAAAATCAACCCTGGCAAAACGATCAGGTGCCAATGAAAAGGAAAGCGGAATCTAGTCCTGAATGGACAAAGAAAAATAGTAAATTAAATAAGACAACATATGCAGTAACAACAGAAAATAGATTTCAAATCTTAGAGTCAGCAAGTAACGACGAACCGAATCAACAACATAAGGAGCCCAAACCTCCAAAGCCAGAACCCATATTTGTCACGGGAGTCATTGACATAACGGAATTAAAAGTACTCCTCTCTTCAATTGCAAACACCGACAAATATACTATGACAACTCTGAGGTCAGGACACATAGTTAAAATAATGCCTGGTGACATAGACACGTACAAAAACATAAGAGCTAACTTTATAGAGAATAATGTTAGCCATTACACATACAAACTTAAAAGCGAAAGAGCCTATAGAGTAGTATTACGTGGCTTACACTCATCGGAAGACACTGAACTTATAAAAAAAGATCTCTTAGAACTTGGGCATGAGGTACGGCACATCACAAATGTAAAACACAAAAACACAAAACAACCGCTACCCTTATTCTATGTAGATCTTGAGCCCAAACACAACAACAAAGAAATATTTAAAATCGACAGAATTAATTACGTAAAAGTCTCATTTGAAGCACCCTACAAAAAGCTAGACATCTTACAGTGTAAAAGATGCCAAAGATTCGGACATGCAAAAAACCAATGCAACAGACCATTTAGATGTGTAAAATGCGGGGAAGAACACTCAACAACCAGCTGTTTGAAAAGACCGGACACCGAGGCAATTTGTGCCAACTGTCAAGAAAAACACCCAGCAAGCTACAAAGGCTGCACAAAATACAAACAGTACAAAGACCTACTAACGAAAAACAAGACAGGAAAGGGCAAAGAAACCAATGAAAACACAAACAGCATAACACAAAATCAATACCGCAAAAACCCAACACAAACTGCACAAGAAACCCATCGAACTAAGAACTACAATTTTTTCAATCACTCGAAACCAAATATCACATACGCACAAGCGACAAAAAAAGAAAACACAGCAGGACCATTAACCGACATCAAGGACCCAAATAATTTCGGGGAAGTACTAGACGCCATGTTTAACAAATTTCAAAACATAATAAACATTATGTTAGACAACATGATGGATCGTATGATCCAATTAATCACAAGCCTTATAAAACACCCCTAAACCTTAGAATAATCACCTGGAATGCCAATGGGCTGACAGAACGTCGACAGGAACTTGAACTCTTTTTGAAACTTGAAAGAGTTGACGTGGCTTTAATCTCAGAAACAAGGTTCACATCAAAAACTCATTTCCGACTTAAAAATTACATGGTGTACGCTACAAACCACCCTTCTGGTAATTCACATGGAGGAACTGCAATCATAATAAAAGAGAACATAAAACATTATCTTATTGGGGAAAACAAAACTGAAAAGATACAGGCAACTTCAGTCAGGATTCAGGATAACAAAACAGAAACTACAGTGTCTGCTATTTATTGCCCACCTAGGCATGTTATTACAAGTGATGAGTTCAAGACTTACTTCAACACACTAGGAAACAGATTTATTTGCGGTGGCGATTGGAACGCAAAACACGTTTCCTGGGGCTCCAGACTAACCTCGCCACGGGGTCGACAACTCTATATAGCTACGAACGATCATAACCTACATTGCGCTTCACATGGTGTTCCCACATACTGGCCTGCGGACCCACAAAAGGTACCAGACCTTTTGGATTTTTTCATCACCAAAAATATCCCGCTCAGACAAATAAATGTAGAAGAATGTACTGACCTATCGTCAGACCACACACCAGTAATTATCAATGTTCACTATAAGGCCATTCTAACTGAGTACCCACAAAGACTGTATAACCACACGACAGACTGGGACAGATATAGAACCAAAATATCAGAATCCATTAACTTGAACTTGCCACTAAATAATGTAGATAGCATTGAAACAGCTATCGAAACGCTCAGTAAGCTCATTCACCTAGCGACCAAAGAATCTACGCCTTTTTTAAGACCGAAAACAACACAAAGAGCCCACTACTCCAAACTAATAAAGGATAAAGTAAACGAAAGAAGATTGCTGCGGAAAAAATGGCATTCTACGAAATATCCCTGTGACAAAAAAGCTTTCAACAAGGCCTCTGAGGAACTTAAACACATGATCTGCCAAGCAGAAAACGAGCGTCTACAAAAACAATTAACTGACCTCACTCCTAATAAAGACACCAACTACTCTCTATGGAAGATAACAAAAAGGCTGAAACGACCGAAAGAACATATACCACCCATAAAAGCTCCTGATGGTAAGTGGGCAAAAACAGATCTTGAAAAGGCCCAAGTATACGCGGAATACCTAAAAACTATTTTCAGCCCCTTACCAAGCAAAAATCCTGAACACGACAAGGAAGTCTCAGAATATCTGGACGCACCACTGCAAATGAGCCTACCACTAAAAAGTGTTAGCCCCAACGAACTATGGAGAGAAATACTAAAACTAGAGAAGGGTAAAACACCAGGCTACGATTTAATCGACGCACAACTACTCAAGCAGCTGCCTAAAAAAGGCATAATTCACATCACGGCCATCTATAACGCCTGCCTAAGACTAGCAATTTACCCCGCTCAGTGGAAAATAGCGCAGGTTATAATGATACCCAAACCAGGCAAACCGCTCCACGAAGCAAGCTCCTACAGACCAATAAGCCTACTCCCTGTGTTGGGTAAACTCTTCGAAAAAATATTGCTGAACAGGATGCGCCCCTATCTGGCAGAAGTTATTCCTCTTCACCAGTTTGGCTTCAGGGAGAAACATGGAACTATTGAACAGATACACCGTATTACGGATACTATAAGTCGTGCACTAGAATACAAACAGTTCTGCTCTGCTGTCTTTCTTGATATTAGCCAGGCGTTCGACAGAGTGTGGCATGAAGGACTTCTCTTCAAACTTAAAAAGTTGCTGCCTCACTCTTTCTTTCCGATTCTACGATCGTACCTACACAGTAGATGCTTTGAGGTGAAATTTAATAACGAAGTGGCTCCTTTATACGAAATTCTCTCAGGAGTACCACAGGGAAGTATACTAGGACCCATTTTATACTTGCTTTTTACCGCAGACCTTCCAACGCACGCTGATACTACAACTGCCACCTATGCGGATGATACAGCCCTTTTGTCGGTACATGTGGATCCGGCCATAGCATCAGCCAACATACAAACCCACATCCATGAAGTGGAAAAGTGGCTAGATAAATGGCGTATTAGGGTTAATCAAGGAAAATCTGTCCATGTGACCTTCACCCTAAGAAGGCAGACTTGTCCGCCAATAAGACTTCATAATGAAGAAGTTCCTCAAGCTGAAGATGCCAGATATTTGGGTATGCATCTGGATCGAAGACTCACCTGGAGAAAACATACCTGGACCAAGCGTTAACAACTGGATACGAAAGTCAGATCAATGTACTGGCTAATAGGTCGCAAATCAAGCCTGTCACATGAAAGCAAGATAGCTATTTACAAGACCATCCTTAAACCAATCTGGACTTACGGAATCCAACTGTGGGGTACTGCTAGCAATAGCAACATAGAGATTCTCGAAAGATTTCAAAGCAAGACACTGAGAGCTACGCTAGACATACCCTACTATGTAAATAACAAATACATACATGAGGACCTAAAGATCACTACCGTCAAACAAGAGATCGCTAGATATAGTGAAAGCTATCAGACGAGAATATCAACTCACGTCAATGAACTGGCATCCAAACTAGAAGGCACAGGAAGTGTTACACATTCCCGATTGAAACGGCATAGTGTCCCTACACTTACCGTGAGATTTGGTGACACCAGATGAAAGGGACTCATAGGAATTCCTTCCGCTAACAAGACATAGATCGAGATACCTCATCTGAATGGCTTATTGTGTAAACACAGATTGCCAAGTTACAGAATTCATAATAAAAAAAAAAAAAAAAAAAAAATTAACGTTACAGGCAAAGTTGATAATGTATTTTCTGATAACGATATTGGCTATAAAGAAATAGAAATAAACAGCAAATAAGCGTTTAGCGATTGTCGAAAATGTAATAAAAGAAAACTACCGAGTCACCGTCTTACTATCCCCTTGAAAGCCTTTATATGAGTTTTCATAGGTTAGCCTGAATCAGGCCGTTTATTCAATTTTTTTTTTAATCGTAAAAGAGTACCTACCTACTAAGTATATCTTTTTTTCCGTTTGGAAATCCTCATGGATACCCCTCCGTCTTGGGAGAACGGAGGAGTTGGTAGGAGTCCGAGTTAACCCTCTGTTCTCCCAAGACGGAGGAGCTGGCTCTTTGTTTGTTGTGATTGGGGTTAGGCCACGGACAGTACTTGGGGTCTGAAGGTGCTGGCTCTTTGTTTGTTGTGATTGGGGTTAGGCCACGGACAGTACTTGGGGTCTGAAGGTAAATACTTGTGGTCTCACGGACAGTACTTGGGGTCTAGTCGGACTCCTACCGACTAAAACCCCACTGGTCCTACTACTACAATGCGTCGGGGGTCTAGGAGATACTTGTAATACCTACCCATGTAAGGGTTACGGGCTTGAAGGGTTTACTCCAGTGAGGGTTTACCCCGGTGTTTAATGTAACTTGGGACTCTATGGTATGGCCACTTGTGACAGCTAGATACTCATTTCTATAGCTGTGGCCATTCTTGTGGGCCATGGGTATAAAGTTTCCAAGTAACGGCACTATAACTCTCTGTGATTAGTTCTTTTAAATCTCACATGCAAAATAACTCAAGAAAAGTTGCAATTAATCGAAACAGATTATCCAAGATCGAGCTAAACAACACAAATATGGTTAGTGTTCAAAACAAACGGCATTGTATGATGTTTGTAGTCGTTGGTCGTGAATGACAAACATGCAAACACGCGAATATTTGTACACGCATTAAGTCAGAACAGCTAGGCAAAGGTCTTTCACAACATCAAGGGTCAACTCGGGTAGTAGTGGCTAAGTGGTAACGGCCGCGACTTACGAGTTGTAGGTTCGAACTCAGACAGGTGCTTTACTTTGTGTAAATTAGTTTATCACCACTGTACTGCTCTCAAAACGGTGAAGGAAAACATCGTGAGGAAACTGGTATATAACCAAGCATTCGAATACATGTGACATCCACCAACCCGCACAGGGCCAGCGTGGTGGAGCACCCCAGTATTGAGTTTTTTTTTTTGCTGAATGGCCCGCTCTTGACCTCGATCACGCCTGATGGAAAGCGATGGATGAGGTCTATGATGGAACGAGTGTGCCCAGAAGATGCCTAAGGCACTGGAACTCCCATGCATCGACAAAACACAGCAGGCTGCTTGACGCCGGACCCCGGTGGGAGGGTGGGTGGTCGCAAACCAGGCGGGCGTTAGCCCTACGACCGTAAGGGAAGAATTGGCCAGTCAAATAAGGTGTTAGGTGTGACTGTCCAGGATGCGCCGAGCGCTCGGTTTCTGTTTAATAATAGGATGATTTAAAATATTTTGACTTTTAAATTAAATGCATCGTTACGTGATTAGTGATTACCTATTGAAAATGCTACAAAATGTTCTTTTACCGACTTTCAATTTGCTCCTCCAGTTCACCTATTTCCAGCGGCCTATTTATATTGCATCCCGGTTTTGGGCGGAACCTACAAAACCGCCTTACTAGAAGTTGAAAGAGCTCAAAGGGCAATCTTGAAAGTCACGTTGAAAGTTATGCACTTTAAACGCAGGGACTTTTCGACCAATCAACTTTATTCAAAAGCCAAAGTATTGACTGCTGTGAAACAGCTTTTTGTGCTCCCAGCTAAGCTGCGAAAAAACTCTACACTACATTTAGATTATAATAAGCAAAGGCACTCCCGTGTGGGATACAGTCCAATGCCGTTCCAAGTTTGCCACCCGACAATATGAGGTAACAAGCTCTCGACTGTATAATATAATACATAAACTTATTATACCCATATACTCCTTAACTAAACACGAAGTTAAAATCAAACTTGCAAATTGGTTGCAGAAGTTAACGACATGACGAAACCGAGAATCTTATTACAACTGTCTCTTAAATGAACTAATAGTGTGCTTCTATAAGTACTTATATGACATTTAATAGGTACCAGTTGTATTTGGAAGAACTTTGGCTCCTAAAAAAAAAGCTTTTGGTCTAAGAGTAGTTTAGGAGTCATCAGTTCGCCCTCTAATGTGACTCTATTCTACAATATAACTTTAATCCTGTGTAGGTACTTATATAAATGATTTTCTACGTGTATATATAAAAAAATATTATAATCACACTAATATTATAAAGGCGAAAGTTTGTGAGTGTGTTGGGGTGTGTTTATATGTTTGTTACTTCTTCAGGCTCAAACGGCTGGACCAATTTTGTATAGAGGTAGCTGACACCCTGGATTAACATATAGGTTACTTTTATCCCGCTAATCCCACGGGATCGACATTTACGTGGGTGAAACCGCGGGGCGCAGCTAGTTTATTATAACCAGTGGACGGAATAGGCTGACTATATTTACCTAAACTTCGGAGAACAGAGACGGAAAGTGGAGACTTCCTTACTTACGACGACATTTTTTTCCCGGAACTCGGGAAAAATCAGTGAAAATAAAATTTATTTAAGATGTGACAAAGGCTATTTTTAAATAAACTTGCAATTATCAATTCTTAGGAATTTTCAATAAACTAATCTAACTTAAATCATACATGTATTAGAATTATCCCCGTTGTTGCGTCAAATCTTTCAATAGCAAAACATTTGTCAATGTGTACCTATCACCTAAGTAAAACTAATTTCTGATTGCATAAAAGGGACTTAAAAATAAAAAACGGAGTTGAAAATAGCCTTTACCCATCTTAAATAAAGCTTATTTTCGACTTATTTAAGATTTTTCCCGAATTCCGAGAAAAAAAAATGTCGTCGTAAGGAAGTCTCCACTTTCTGTCTCTGTTCTCCGAAGGTTAGGTAAATATAGTCAGCATATTCCGACCATTGATTATAACGCACACCGCCAAACATCCCAATTAGAATATTGTTATAATTAAGTATAATACACACATTGAATTTTTACTACTATGTAAGTATAAAACTTGTATTATTCATTAAATTAGTTATAGGTACTGATTATGGGTGTAAATTAGATGCTGATTGTGGTTCAGTACCTACACATTGTATAATGTATATATGACCGAACACGACTACTTTAACCTTTTGGGGCCTGAACGACATTGACGGTAAACATTTGGAAAAATGTCACAGAAATTGTATTGAAATAAAAACAAGGATTATACGTTCCGATTGTGGCAACGTGGAAAAAAATGCTTGTACAGTCACGAGCACTAATATGTCAACACTCGGCAACTTTCAATTGCGATTTTTTCGTGAAATGATGAATGCAACGTTGAAATACGACACTTTACATAAACCTATGGGTTCGAAAATACTATGTTCGTAATAACATAAAACATTAAAAAATAAATGAGAAAATTGCCTTTGAATAAAGCCAAGTGTCATACTTACGCTCGTGAGTACCGTTGTAGTTACGATGCGATACGACTCAGAGGACCAGCTTTTGATAGATCTTTTTTTATAAGGTATCCCAATATTCTGATTACTTCTAAGTATAAGTGAGCTTTAAGCACCAAAAAGGAGGATCTAACGTAACCACCACGTCCACGAAGGATACTTACTTTAAATAAAATATAGGTACCTAAGTGCCTCATATTTTATACCCACTTATAAAAATTTGCATTCATTTGAACAGAATGGCTATTTATGAAAAATGCCGATACCGAGCAATGCAAACATTGTAGCTAATATCCGATATAGTGTTTAGGATGTCACAGTTACATAATGTGTATTTTTGGTGGCGTTCTTTTAATGGTATTGACGTTGTACCATTAGTAAATGGTGTCACTTGTTTGGATTGCCGGACCGTGTAACATTTACGGGTGTTGTCATTAATTTTATTATGAGTGCTTTGAATATTGCATTCATTTTGTAATTTTTTTTTTTACTGCAAAATGCGCCAGCTTTTAACCTCGATCTCGATATTCGTACTAATTCATGTTTGGTGTTGTACACGCGGCGACATATCAAGCTGTACCTACGTTTCCAGAATAAGCCGACTTCTCATTGTACGAAAAGGCTAAGAATGCGAGGTCAGCTAAAACTGGAAATGTATAGCTTGATATACATACCTATATGTCGTCATGTGTGTACCTGCGTGTGCTCACGTGCGAAAAGATACAATTCGCTAGGAATAATAAAAAAAAGTAATTAAAGAAACTAAAAATCCTGCGGTAAAAAACTTACGTTAAAAAAAATAAAAGTTGGAAGCAGGCGGGACCCATTTGAATTTGAAAACATTATAAAAATGGTATGGGTCCCGCCTGCTTCCAACTTTTATTTAATTTAAAATTGCAACGTCAATGCCTTTTTTTTGTTGGAAAACTTCTCCGGCGCGCCCACAACTAGTTACCAAAGTTTCATTACAATCTGTCGAGCCATTTTTGAGTTTTTGCGAGACTAACGAACGGCAATTGAGTTTTATACATAAAGAAGATTAAAATGAAATGTATATATAAATAACAAGTTACCTACACCTTATTAATTAATCAAATAAAAATATAATGTCGAAAAATTCCTCAGAATAGAATAGAATACTCTTTATCAGCATCGCCTTCGACTGGTAATGTACCCAAGAGACATGGCACAACATTAGCGGCATTGCCACGTTGTTGTATGGCAATGCTTAAGCCTCTGGGCAAGGAAAAAGCCAGCCCTGGGTCACAGGAAGTGTTAACCAGCCGTTTGGAGATTTAGTTGAACAGACCTTGGATATTTTAAAGTAGGTTTGAGAGCACTTTATTTGTGTAGGCTGTACCAGTACAGCGTAATGATAATTGTTTGCTGCACCGGACGACGTCAATACGTCGGCGCCCGCGCCGGCTGTCGCTGAAAACCAGCGCTGGGGCTCTGTCTTGCATAGGGTCGCAGCATAATGCTGACCGATAGCCGTCTTGCGTGGTTGTGACGCATGTGTCCCCCAACCCTTTCTTTTTTTTTTTGTTTATTTTCTATAATGCGTCATGTTTACCGCAACTAAACGTATTCCTATATATCCGTATCCTTTCTTTCTTTCACTTAAAGAGCCAATCTTGGATGGATCTACCTATTTGCACAATTGCACGTGACTGTCCCTAGTAGGTTCTTGAGTTAAAACTATATAAACTCAATAATCATGGCAGTATTCCACGTGTAAGTAATTTAATCGATTTTTAAATTAGTGTCATATACGGGTATATGAAACTAATTTAAAAATCGATCGTGGAAATAGCTTTTTTAGATTTGTCCTTGTGACCACATCAGTTTTTGGGAAAGTCATTTACATGGTCTACGTAAAGATTTTGAATGTGATAGGATATATATTCATATTTGCAGTCGTAACTCGTCAAAACATTGTCTGCCTTAGTGGATCAAGGTTTATTCTACGATCAACTGTTACTAACATATTATAATTTGTGGCCTTCCTATGATTTCGAACGTTTCTCTTATTTTATCTTTACCTATAGAGCCGTACATAGCAAATAATAGATACTGCTGTCCATTAATAACTCCATAATATTTATAGAGAAATAGGTACCTGCCAATAAACAAAATAACAATGATGATGAAGTGCCATAAACAAACGAGAATTTTAACAAGACCATATTCCCAACTTCCTTGTTATAACTAAGCACATCTAAAACAAAGGATTTACGAGTTGGACATAACATAAATGATATGTTTGTTGTCCACAATAGACACAAGTTCAACCATTCATCGAGATGCAACGTGTTTGTTTGTTTTATGGTCAATATTTACAGTCATCGGCCATCTCAATGATTGCAGTACAGCTCTGACCATTATTTGCATGAATCGAACACGGGAATGCGTTCGTTTAAATGCTAAACATGTAGGTATGGTTGACATTAAGTTTTATTACTGTGCAATAATTGCTTGTTAGCTCTTCCTTTTTTCAAAAATATGTATTCCATTCCATTCAAATAATATTCAACTATATATACTTCTAGATAACTATAAGTTTATTTATTACAAAAACTTAGAATTGTATATGAATAAGAATATGTTTCTTGTTTTAATTATTCATACTTTGTACAAAATTAAATGGTTTTAAAGGGTCGAGACTCAAAAGACCATCATTTCCCAACTATGTCGGCTTCCAGTCTAACCAGATACAGCGGAATTCCAGCATATTTAATGGAGCCACTGCTTATCTGACCTCCACAACCCAGTTACTGGGTAAAGCAATACCCTTGATAAGACTCAAAATACCAAGTAAATAATTCTGGTAACATATGTTTCCTCAGTTCAGCATAAAAGTGTAGGTATCTAGTTTTGCAAAATACCTATTGAGTGTAGAATGATGTGCCGTGTCAAATGGCACGTGCTGTGAATTAACGGGAAGTGCCAATTTGTGGTCGCCCGCACGAGTAAGCGGTTTAGACTGGAATAGTCATACTTCGTTGACAACACTTTCTTTAAGCTTGTGACTCTGGTCTAGACACAAAAGAGACTATTCTGTTTCATGTGAGAGACGTATCATTGTGCCCTTATCAATCATCTAAAGTCTAAACTAATACCTACTATAAAGAGGTAAAATGTAGGGCGTAATCTTCAGAATTACTGTTTTTCGCTATTGGGAAGATTATTATTAGTATTATCGAGACCTCGCTGACCCGGCGAAGCCTGCCGTGGCGGCGAAGCCCAGGGCCCCAGGGCCTAGGGGCCTGAATATGCCACTTTGACAGAATCATAAAAGGATAACATTATGAATCATAATGGACAGTTAAATGCTAAGTTAATCGTATCAAATCCCATTGGTGAAGGATTTTTCAGTTATTTAATTTGTCTGTGCTAACCAATCCAAACCAAATCACATCCCAACCTCTTTGATTATACCTAAGCTACGAAACGTAGTGCAGTAAAAAAAAAACGACGGACTGTCTTCGCCATATTATGATTCATAATGTTATCCTATTATGATTCTGCCAAAGTGGCCTTTTTAGACCCCCTAGTCTTAGTCTGTAACTTTTTGTAGACTGTGTAATAAATGTAATAAATATCAGTTCTTATTATCCTTTATTGTGGATAGTATAGGTAGGTATAGAACACAGTTGTCTAGCTGCTCGTGGTGCATCTAGCTTAGTAAATATTTGATCTGTTAAAGTGTTAATAATAAAATAAATACGATTTATTTTATGTCTTGATGGTTGATGATATTATGTCCATGTTAAATATTAAAAATCAGTGACCATTTTTTTTTTGTTTTCATTTGGCAAGTACCTATGCTGATGGGCGGTTCACGTAATAAAATATTATGAACACATTTCTTGCCTGTTCTTCTCCAATGAGATCTAGGTGTTGGAATGGACAACTAACTTATTTATGACTAACTCATCAACTCTTTGAAAATTCAAAAGTGCCTGTAAATGGTTCATTAAAATAAATACTTCGAGTTTAACGCCTGGCCACACTAAAAGAGATTTTCTGTGTGTTGCCAAACTCAGAGATGCAGTTAAAATAATATATTCTGTGACGTCCTATAACCGTCACTTTCAAAGCCAAAACACAGCAGTTTTAACGATAGAAGTAGATACTATGCTATTTAGAAGAGCTCTTTCGCAAGGAGCCACTTTCGAAATACCAACAGCCAAACATTCTAAAAATAATAATACTATTAACACTTGAGAAAATAATGGTTGTTTGCGAAGAGAACTTCGACACAAAACAGTATTAGCACTTAGGTACTCTGAACCAAAATATAGTAATTTTGGAATTACTATTAATGAAATTAAATTACTTATTCTGTAAATAGGCCATCGGAATCAACTTTACTTATCATATTTAAAAAAAAAACCTCAATGCAGTCGACATTTCCTCCTGAGAAGAAATGGTGAAACAAAGTCAGGGGCCTTTTTAGAAGTCCATGACATTAGACAGCCTGTATAGCCTGTCTTTAATAGTTAAATACAATAATTAATAGAATGTGTTAACTAAGTATTCATTTATTTATTTATTTTACAATAATATAAAAACATTATCCGCCAATGACATTGATTCAAAAAATTCATCTCCCAAAACTCCAAACATACTGAAATGATCGTCTTCCATTCGTCCGCAAACACATCACAGTCAGGTTTAACGTCCCACGGCATAAACTCGCAACTTACGAAAGGGGTTCAAAAAGTAGTAAGAATATAATGACTATTGATAACTTAATAATTTATTTTTCTACATAGTCTCAGAGTCTCTCTACACACCGAGTTCAGCGCTTTTCCAAGGCTTCAATCCCTTTCAAAAAAAAAGTTTTGTCTTGGTCCTGCAAAAAGCTCTCCACGGCATCCATCACCTCGTTATCGCCTTCGTACCTGTTTCCCCTTAAGTATTCTTTCAATTTGGGGAACAGATAAAAATCGCTAGGCGCCAGATCTGGTGAATAAGGGGGGTGGTCAACCAATTCGAAGCCAGCTTGCTGAATGTCAGCCATCGCAACTGCCGACCTGCACCCTAATTGCGTAGCACACTATTACTCTCAATTTGAATCATTTTGAAGCATATTGCTAATCCATTGATCCATATGTTCGAAAAATGTGTCTGCTCAACAACGTAATTCTGAATAAATGTTGTTGAACTGTCAAAATGAAACCCATTGCTACTGATAGTGTGTTACGCAATTAGGTCTGCTGTGCGCGGTTGCGTTGTCGTGATGACACAGCACGCCCCTTCCAAGCTTCCCTCTCCTTTTCTCTTTGACGGCATTCCTCAACTTGGGAATTAAAGCTGCATAATATTGGCCTGTAATAGTGGTTCCACGCTCCAGGTAATCAATCAACAATATCCATTCTGAGTCCCAAAATATTGAGGCCATAACCTTGCCAGCCGATGCCACGGCACGAAACTTCTTCGGGGTCGGTAATGATGGCCGTTTCCATTGCGAAGATTGCTGTTTTGTCTCGGGATCAAAATTATGGACCCATGTTTCGTCCATTGTTACGAAACGAGACAAAAAGTTTTCAGAATCTTCTTGAAACTTGTCCAACAATATCTTCGAAATGTCAAGTCGATTTTGTTTCTGACTGTCGGTTAACATTCTCGGCACCCATCTTGCGGAGACTTTTCTCTTAGTCAAAGATTGTTTCAATATGGATTGAATACTTCCATATGAAATGCCCGTTTCTTGAATTAAGTATCGGATGGTAACTATTCGATCGCTCAATATAATTTTCTCGACTTTCGCAACATTTTCTTTGGTGACTGACGTCGATGGACGGCCGCAACGATGTTCGTCTTCCGTGCTCGTTCTCCCTACTCGAAATTGAGAAGCCCACCTTGCGACAGTGGAATACGGCGCGGCGGAGCAGACTCTCCTAATGTTGCCTCCAAATCGCAATGAATCTCTTGCGTCGTTAACTTTTGTAAACAGAGGTATTTAATAACGGCTCGCACTTCGTTTTTCTCCATTTTCGAGAACACGTTCCGACACGAAGCAAAAAAATGACTATATTCAGAAAAAAACAAAAGAGAATCGAAGATTTAAAAAAAAAAATATTACAAATATGTATCTGAGCTATGCCTGTCAGTATTTTTTTTTCTTACCAAGGAGTATGTCGTTCTCACTACTTTTTGATCCCCCCTCGTATACAAACTACGTAGTTATCTATGTATTGTAATATTTAGATAGTAGTTAGTACCTGTATGTCAATCGTACTGCGATATCTCGAGTACCTACATACCGAAAATTTAATCGCATTATACTGTCTGGACAAACAAAGGTTAAATATTACGTAGATCATGTAATTATTTATTCTACTGAACTATTGATAATTAATTCTTGACCAATTTACTTTCTGAAACATCGTATTTGATTGAACTAGGTAAGTATCCCATTACATAGTCACCGATAACGTTCCCACTACTGCGACACAGGTCTTCTCTCTGAGAGGGACTGGGCCAAAATCCACCACACGGACCCTGTGCGGGTTGCTGGGATGTCTTTGAATGTTTGATTCTAGGACATGCCGGTTTCCTCACAATGTGTTTCTTTCACGTTTTGACAGCAGTGGTGATGAAATAAAATACACAAAATAAAGACTGCTCCATCCTATTAAGGCGCTACCTCGAAAATAAATCCGGGCGACTGATTTACTAAGCAAGCGAAAGTGATGCAATTACTTTTGAAACGTAAAATAAGAAGATGGCTATAATGTGCGTGCGCTCGGAATACAACGACGTATGTGCCAAAACGAATTTTCTCCTTTTTTAACAAAATAAATGAATTCCATTGAATAACTCCTAAGCGTTACGCCGTGTGTCGAAAAAAAATAATAGATATAACTGCAATTTTTTTGTATCGAGAAAAATGCATTGAATCGTGTATTCCTTTTACATGATACTAGACCAAAGAGTCAAAAAACATATACCAAAATGTTAAATTCCACATAGTTAACAAGTTACACGAAATAGAAAAACCAAATTTTTTTCTATATAGGTATCACCTCAAATTAGTACTAATCAGGTGGACTCATCTAACTTTTTGAGGATAAACCATCAGCATCTTTCTTGTCCGAAGCTTCTAGACTTTTAAAAAGGTAAAGCTAAATTAGGAACACTGCTTCAAGGTCCACCTATCGCATCACATTGACACTAGGCTCTACTGTATCTATTAAGTGTTTCCTTGTCCATCCAAACGTTGGTTGCATCATTCTCCTCCCCTTAACCCAAATTATTTGGGGTTCGCGCAACATGTATTTTTCTTCCATACTTCTCTATTAGTCGTCATCTCGGTAGTCACTCCTTTTCTAGCCATAACATCTTTCACAGTTCATCCATCGTTTCTTTGGTCTTCCCCTAAAATTCTAAGTAACTCTCCACATTAAAACTCAAAACTTGCCTCTCGGCATTTTCCTCATTTCTCCGCATCACTATGCGTGTACCATGACAACCGATTTCCACACGACTTTTCAGTCACCGGTGCCACTTATAAACTTCCTCTTAATTTTTTATACTACATTCGCGAAACACCACATATCCCTCTTAGCATTCTCATCACAGCTTAATGCCATTACTTTTCATTCATCCCTTTCACAGAAAGTGGAAGCTTGTGTCCCAGCAGTGGGAACATTACAGGCTGATTATGCTTATGCTGTGTTATGCATACCTTTTCTGGCCCAACATCAGCCGTTGTACCCTGTTTAATAATATGGTTTTGAAAATGGCCTTTGTAAAATTTTTGTTTACAATAAAGCATATATATCTATTTATTTATTCTGGTCAACCAAATAGTGTCATTACAAAATGGGCATCATGTTTTTGTATTTTTTTTAGTTTGAGCTAGATATGTGCCAAGCAATGTGCATGGTAGACGAATATTAAATCAAGCTTCATTGCAAAATTTGCGAAGGAGTGTTTGATGAAACGGCACCATTATAGTCGGGTAGATTTTCAAAATAGCATTTTTTGCTGTTCTTCCACAATAAGGCTTAAATATCCATTAAGCATTGCGTAAAATTTACTTCAGTTTATAATTTGTATTTTTTTTTGTAACTAGTACTATATAAAATCATAATATAAGTATGATAAAATATTTAAACTTACAAAAAACTATCCTGGAAATCATTTACCTCTCCGTTATTTTCTACACTACATTTATTGATCTCATGAATACTCAAAGTTCTTGCCTAAATTTTGTTTAATTTCACCCCATATGTAAAAATTATAGTGTATACTGAACAATTACTATATTAGTTACATCGGAATTTACCCCTTATGTTATTATTTAACCATTTAAAATTTTGTCACAAAGATTTCATCATTAACTTCGGCGATTTTTGTTTGATAAATTTTGTCGATCAAAAGAACTAAATTCAAGTATCCGAACGCATTCCGGGGGCCTTACCCCGCGCGGCCCCTCAGTCGTCGTTGATTTGTCCACCAAGCTAATAAAAAATAATAAAATTTCTCACAAAAATTGTCAAAATAAATCATAAAATGAAAATCTACCCAGTCATTTAGAGGCCAATAAAAAATAGAACTGGTTTGTTAATTACATGCAAATTGTTGCACGATGTATCGCTATTATTTTATATAATGTTAAACAAATGTTAATCTTTTACTTATGAGTATACCTAATGTATTGTTACGAGTGGCTAAAATAATGATTAAGTACCTATTTATTGAAATGTATTGTTTTCTTGCACCAAATTTGTGTTTCCCTACAAACATTGACTAAATACAGGTAAACTCAAAACTATGAAAAACTAGATTTTGCCAGCCGCTTCGCCCGCGTGAAGTTCGGATTTTTGCCAATTCAAACAACTAGTTTCGTTTAATGGTCCTTAGTTTTACAGAACAGGGTACGTGAAAGTAGTTCAATCTGTAATCCCTGAATCTTTCACAATTTTTTCGGTTTCAGGAAGAAGTTGCTCGAAATTTAACGAAAATTTGTGAAAAAAAATCTGTTCTTTAGTTACTAAACTTACCTGTTACCGGTAAAAGTAGCAGCAAGCCCGTCCAACTTAAACATGGAGTCCTTGTACCCCCAGCCGTACCATTTCAGCAGATCTTGTCTGAAAATAAATATGTTAATCATTTAACATAGTTTTACAGAAATGTTATTTATTCTATCTACATCTTATCTACATATTTCCAGCACTGGACCACCATTTTGTAGTAAAAGGGGCACAAAAATGTCGCCGTCTCAAGGAAGTATCGCTACGAGCTGTGCTACGAGCGTCCCCAAAAATCGCTACGCCGTATAATCGTAGCGTTCTCTGGGGTGACTCGGGTGGGCGAGTCGTAGGCCGTAAGGCACCGTAGCACTCATGAGCTACAGCGGGCGGTCACCACTGCCAAAGTAATCCATGATTGAAAATCAGATTGAAGTATGCGTAAGTTTATTTATTTATTTATTCTTCAACAAATTTACATTTGTGTCGAACAATGGTTTTAACAATAAATGTACCTAACACAGAATTAAATAATCATCATAGTCAGAAAAGAAACATAAAAGAAAATATTAAAATATTACATTCCACATTGGTCACAACATTATTAGTCATAATATAATAATAATTTCATATAATAATAATGATAATATAATAATTTAACTTAATATTATTTAACTCAAAATTAATAAAAATAAAATTCAAAGAAATGTATGTCAATAAGAGTCATGATAGAATGTTGAATAATTATATCGTATGAAGTCATTAGAATATATTAGTACACCCACTATATTAGTTCGAACTACTTATTATCTTTAAGAAACTCTTCTATGCTGTAATAACATTTCTTCAATAACAATGACTTTAATTTTCTCTTGAATTCGTTTGGATTCACAGAGTTTTTAAATTCTACAGGCAATTTATTATACAGATTTACTGATTGCACTCTTGAGGCATGTTTAACAACGTTAAGCTTAGGCTGTATGAAATTGGGTAGATCCTTTCTTCGCGTTTTTATTCTGATAAGTCTCTGTTCTTCTGTCTCAAACTTATGGATATTTTTAATAAAATGACTAAGCAGGACCAGAATATAGAGGCATGGCACTGTGAGAAAGTGCAGTTTCTTAAAATGATCTCTACAAGACTCCGTTTGTTTGATGCGAAGCATAGTTCTCAAGGCTCTTTTCTGTATAACAAAAGCAGCATTAATATTGTATTGGTAGCTGTTGCCCCAGAACTTTATGCTATATATATGTCTAGACTCTATGAGTGCAAAATATACCATTCTGAGGTGAGCAATGGTTAATTCATCTCTAGTCTAAGTACTTTTGGAGTAAGTATCGTAGCAAGATGGCGTTCTGTAGTTTCAGTCGACTCCCGGCAAAAGGGCGTGAGTCTGTGTATGTTTCTGTATTAATGATCATGATATCAATAATTTTACATCATAAACTTTAGCTAACACATTGTTTTTGTTATAACTAGTCCGCTGACTGATATTGATAAAATTATTTATTATTATAAAGATTTATTATTCTAGAATTTTTAAACTTACTCTCACCTAATCCGTCAACTAAATAGTTTTTTTTTGGACATATACATAAACTTCAAAACATTATGATTGATAAGATAGCAAAATATCGGTCAGTTTCCTGTCTTATCGTTTGCTATCGATGTTTATAACCTGTTTTTTTAAACGAATATAATCCTCCTTGTGTTGTCAAGTGCACTCACAAAATGAATACAAATAATAACCTAGATACATACAGCTCATAGATCAGCTACGTAGGTATAATCAAAAGTTTAATCGTGATATAGCATGTGGTACCTTAGTCGGCAACTCATTGGTCCTCCTCTTTTCTATGAACGAATGAATGAATTAGATGCACCGACCGACCCCAGCGTGGTTTGACCAGAGTCGATTAATCGATTGAACCCCAAGATTCGCACTAGCCCTGATGTTTAATGGTGCTACAAAGACCATTACATATCAAAGAGGGCGCTGTATTAGCTAGGGAAGACGTGCCCTTGGAAAGGATTTCAGAGCCGTACCGGATATGCATCCTAGAGTAGGCATAATCATTGGTCCTCATCTTTTCTATGAAGTGCCAATTAATTTAAATAGACCTGCTGTCTTGCATGGACCAGAATGTTGGGCCACACAAAACAGATGATTGGAAGGTATTGCATGTAGCTGAGATGAGGATGCTAAGAAGGATGTGTAGGTAGCGTTGTACGAATTAATAGAATAAGAAATGAGTACATATGAGGAAGTCTGGAAGTGGCACCGATGGCTGAAAAGTTGTGTGGAAATCAGTTGTCATGGAATGGACGTGTGATGCGTAGGAATGAGGAAAATGTTGTGAGGACAGTAAGTTTCAAGTATGAATATGGATGGCTATAAGAGTAGAGAAAGACCAGAGAAAGGATGGATGGACTGTGTGAAAGATGACATGGCTAGACTAGGCTAGGCTAGGGGTGACTACCGAGATGACGACTAATAGAGAAGTGTGAAAGAAAAAGACTTAATAATATTATATTTGAATAAGGACATGAGAAACAGGCAATAGATACAATACGTGTGTTGTTCAATAGATCATGAAAATATTTGAAAACTTTTAAGTATAGTTTGGGATTTAAAAAATGTTAAACGATGATGGTCATTTTTACCGACTTCAAAAAAACGGAGGTTATCAATTCGATACGTATGTATGTAATATTATTGGAATTGCATTATATTCACATATGATGATCTATTAGGGCTTCCAAACAAATATACAAAATTTTATAGACGTATGTATGTATGTATGTATGTATGTATGTTTGTCCACGCATATCTCCGGAACTATTAATCGGATCGTGACAATTTTTTTTTTGTTGGCTTACATTTACTTCAACTTAGGGAACAGTGCAAGTTTCATCAAGATCGATTCAGTCATTTTCAAGATATGGACTAATACGTGTAAGTGTGACGGCCTGGCTTGTTGATACGAGCTACGGGTGTAGTGTCAAAGGGAAAACATCTCAAAACCTTGGTCAAATTCAAGTGCAAAAACTAAAAATTACGAAATAAAAAGTAATTTAAAAAAATTAAACCGACTTCAAAAAGAAATTAACTCAAAATTATGAAATAACTTTAATTTCAAAAGTCGGTGGCATAAAACTAAAATACAGATCCCAAGACACCGACTTCCGAAATTAAAGTTATTTCATAATTTTGAGTTAATTTCTTTTTGAAGTCGGTTTAATTTTTTTAAATTACTTTTTTTATTTTCAGTGAAGAAAATTCGATTCACAATAAAACTTTATTTGTATGTTACGAAGTAGTGATTTGTAAAGTTGTTGCAGATTTATCGATTTACAAAGCAATAAAGAAGCAAACTGACATTTACAATATTAGAATATGCATTGTGAAAATGTAGCAGCAGTCCTTGAATATAAGAGGCTAACGACCTGCCTCTCTTAACGCATTCATTGTTAAGATGATAAATGATTTATTTCTGTAAGTAGGTTTGCACAAACACTTTTACACGTCAAACATTTTTTTTAAAACTGGATGTTATATGATTTGGTTTTTACCGACTTCAAAAAAAGGAGGTAATCAATTCGACACGTATGTATGTAATATTATTGGAATTGCATTATATTCACATATGACAATCTACTATGGCTTCCAAACAAATATACCAAATTTTATAGACGTATGTATGTATGTTTGTCCACGCATTTCCCCGCAACTATTAATCGAATCGTGACCATTTTTTTTGTATTGGCTTACATTTACTTCAACTTAGGGAACAGTGCAAGTTTCATCAAAATCGATTCAGTAATTTTCAAGATATGGACTAATACGTGTAAGTGTGACGGCCTGGCTTATTGATACGAGCTACGGGTCAAAGGTAAAAATCTCAAAACCTTGGTCAAATTCTAGTGCAAAAACTAAAATTTACGAAATAAAAAAGTAATTTAAAAAAAATAAACCGACTTCAAAAAGAAATTAACTCAAAATTATGAAATAACTTTAATTTCGGAAGTCGGTGGCAAAAAACTAAAACTAATAAAATACAGATCCCAAAGACACCGACTTCCGAAATTCATCTTGGTTAGATCATGTGAAGACCATGTAGATGGTGTATGAAATGGTCTTTGGGGAAAGAACCACACAGATTGAGTGGACCTGTCCAGTCAGTGCATGAGTGCACGCATTTGTCAAAAAAATTGTGCAGCTCAACTCGGAACTTGAGGAGCTCAACGATTCGACGAACAATACAAAAGTAAGGACATATATGCTATTGCAATACAACGACGAACCAATATCAACTCCAAAATTTGCAAGAAGTTGATTTATTTAGCACATCTCTTGCTGGGTTCCAGTTCCCTAATTACGTAACACGCTTTCAATCATAATCCTTCAGATTTTGAAGGGAATTTCTAATACATTGCTCCATATGTTTGAAAAATTCGACTGCGGTCAACTTAAATAATAATACAATAAACATGGTTGAATTGTCACAATGATATGGATTGCAATTGTGTGTTACGCAGTTAGGCTAGACAGGTCAGGCAAAGTGCTACTGGGTTTTCCTATCAGGAACATCTCAGTGGCAGCCTGGAGTCTGGATTCGTGCCCGGTTGATGGCAATAGGCTTAACTCCTAAACTAAACATTACTGGCGAAATGGGAGTGTAATATTCGGTACACCTTCGTCTATCCCTTCCGGGATTCAATAGAACATAATTATCATGACGCCTATACGTGATGATATGTTTAAATCTCTACTATCTAAGACCATGGGGTCACCCTATGGTTTCAAAAGCAATTTGCAGTTGGCCTTAAATTATTATCCCCAATCCTGAACTTACCAGCATCCTATGATTAGTACCTATAACACCTATACAGTGTGAGTCTTCATAATGTGCACATAACGAAATGAGGGAAACATAGCTTAATTTTATGGACGAAAAAAATATTTGAAAACATAAAAAAATATATAGACGGATCTTTACCTGCTAAAGTATGGTGATTGCAAGGCCTTTCTTTAACAGTTGATAGGAAATGTTGTGATTGAGTTATAAACATGGTATTTTACGTTTAGAAATCTGATACGATGGAGAATAATTTAAAGTAATAAAAAAGAGTAGGTAATCGGGGCTTTTATTGAGTAATTTTACAATTATTGTAAAAATTTATGAAAAAATATCAGATTTTTGTTAGAAAAAAACCATAATTCTCAATTGAGGGCGATTGTTTACACAGCTTAGGGGTCACAGCAGCGAACAAGAATTTTAATAAAAATTCTACATTTTTATTTTTTTAAATATTTCTTCCGTCGATAAAATTAAGCTTAGTTACCCTCATTTCGATATGTGCACATTATGAAGACTCTCACTGTATATTGCACTAGAGTTGTCTTGTTATATCAGTGTTTTATTCGCCGACGACCGGTACTTCTGCTGCGGGTCGGGAGAGTGATCTCGAGCTCCCTAAACCTTTCCGCAGCCTCCTTCTATGAAATGACGGTTTCACAGAAGGAGGTCACCGAATCCTACAACTCGGCGCTCCCGACCATCGAACGAGTGACAGCCGGCAGCGACAAGTCGGCTCCGACTTCGGATATACGAGATATGATATACGTTCACACCGACAACTTCTAAACTTTGAAACTTTGTGTAATTTATTTCATCACCACTGCTCTCAATACAGTGAAGGAAAACATCGTGAGGAAACCGGCATGTCCTAGAAAAAAAAAATCGAAGACATGGGACATCTACCAACCCGCACTGGGCCCGCGTGGTGGATTATGACCCACTCCCTCTTACAGAGAGGAGGCCTGTGTCCCAGCAGCGTGGGAACGTTACTTATAGGCTGATTATGGTAACTTCCAAACTCCGGGCTGTTACCGAGAACTTCCTAATGTTAACAACTGTCATAACTACAGCAGAGAATCAAAAATCATTTACTTAATGTTCTTTATGTAGCAGATCAAATAAACATTCATTACTTACATAACTAGCGTTTGCCCGCGGCTTCGCCCACGTGGGTGTCGGGAAATATCTGACGGGAACGTACTCCCGGGATTAAAATAATGTGTGAATCTGAAAACTATCTGTGTGCCGAATTTCATCTAAACCCGTTAGACTGTTTTTGTGCCAATCCGGAACACATCCAGACAAACAGACAAACGGTCAAAAAATCTTCGTTACTATTTATTGATTTGTTAATGGCAACGTTTATTTATAACTTATTTTGAAGTTTCTGTTAATTAATGTACCTAGTAGTACGTTATCAATGTATGTAATGAATGACTTTACGAGTAAAAAGTTACGTCACATCAAACATTTACACAAGTGCAAGCGCCAGATTATTTTAATATTAATTAATGGATGTACAAAAAAAAAATAACATAGGTATACATATAATCAGGGCATCATCAGCTGCCTAGCCTGTTGGCGTCGGCTTCCAGTCTAACCAGATGCAGATAAATACCAGAATTTTACATGGAGCTACTACCTATCTGATCCCCACAACCCAGGTATACTGGATAACACCATAAGTACCCCTTGGTAAGACTGGTTGTTAGACTTTCGGGCCCGTAACGCCTGTCAATGATCCACGAATGACAGCCGGGGCCAACGGTTTACGTACTAGCCAAGACACGGAGGGGTCTTAGTATGTAAAGATGATCCACGGACCAACTGCCATCCCAAAGTCGATACTCCTTGGTGTGACTGGTTGACAACGAAACTCACCAAGGAGTATCGAGTTTCTGGCTTCTGACTACTACTCTGTCTGATCGATCGACCCGTGCGGCTGTTGGTACAAAAAAAATAGATATCGACTTTACTCGCACTGGGACTGTGCAGAAAACCTGTTTGCCATGGACGATCTTAGATTTTAATTTGATTGCCAAATTATTCGGCCAAGGCAGAATATCATTACAAAGCTTGCAAACCCGTGTTATGATGTAATTTATCAATCTTCATCACAAACAAACAAATTGTTCTCATGGAATCTGGGTATATTCGTTCATTTAAAAAATATTGATTGTTCTACAAAAATAACAAGCAGGTAATTCCATAGTTGTATATCTACAGGGTGACAGGGTCAAAATGTACTGAACAGCAATTTTTTTTTAATAACCGCCGTATTGTCCACGCATGGTTCAGAATCATGTACTAAATCCATGGTGACATGGTGGTTGTACCTACGTTACGTCGATGTTCATGCCACCCTGTATATTATATCTAGATTTTTCACTAAGTGCTAATAGCTTCGTGATTTTATACAATGTAGGGTAGGTAGTTGCGTGCAAATTACTTGCCACTATGCTCAGTATAAGCAAAAATTTGCTTACATTCCCTCGAGTCTGGTATATCCCTAACAACGACTTTGACTGCTGCGCTGCGTGTCGCGGGTTCGATTCCCGCACGGAACAAATATTTGTATGATCTACAAATAGTTGTTCTGGGTCTGGCTGTTTGTGTATGTGAGTTTAAATGTTTGTAAACGCACCTACAATGCAGGAGAAATTCCTAGTGTGGGGCAACGTTTTATTAAAAAAAATAAAAAAAACGAAATCAGAATAATGTCGAAAAAAATATTGATCGAGTTCCCTTTATATCATAGCAGCCATGAGCCCATGATATTAAAATCATGCGTGTTTCTTATCAAGCTTAAAGCATTGCTGTTTGTCATACATTCAATTCAATAAGAGAATTTCGAGTTCTTTGCTCATGATCTATTTCAAAGATGCTACTTTTCGGTAAGGTATTTACCGAGTTTTCACAAACAAACCAACATGCATATTTACAAATATATGAGACGTTTGAAAGCAAAAAACGAACTACAGAGTAATTAGAATTTGTGCAGTTAAACCCCAAGTTTTTCTGATGACCCGGTATTTCCATTAACAAAATGAGTCGAGGTACATAATTTATTACACGGCTATCGGGAGACTGAAACTACAGCTGGTCAGAAGAGATTTCGTCCGCGTAAAGTCCTATGAACCGGCTGAATGCCGTAATTACAGAAATAATTAAAAAGCCATTGTGTCTCCTGAAGATCCACGTCCCGGCGAAGGTTTAAATATATATAAAGTTAAAGTTTACGAAGCGTTAAATATCATGTCATTCTTGGATCTTTGGCAGTCGTTACGGGTCCTCAAAAGCACAAAAGGCTGACATCCAAGGGGTATCGTGTTACGCAGTAATTGGATTGTGGAGGTCAGATAGGCAGTCGCTCCATGTAAAATACTGGTATTCAGCTGCTCCGGTTAGACTGGAAACCGACCCCAACATAGTTGGAAAAAGGTTAGGCGGGTGATGATGATGAAAGTCCTTTTAAATAACTGTTGATTACAAGGCTAGAACGCGATTATTTTGGAGGAACTGGCTAGGACTAATACAATACTGATTAATACCATAATACATATGGAATGCAATAAAGAATTGAGTATGATTATATCTGAAGTCTAACGTAGATCAATCAACTCAGCCTAACACAGTCCACTGCTGGAGATGACACCATGCCCTTCGCCTTCCGCATCCAGTCTGTCCCAGCCACTTTCTTCCGCATCCAGTCTGTCCCAGCCACTTTCTTCCGCATCCAGTCTTTCCCAGCCACTTTCTTCCGCATCCAGTCTGTCCCAGGCACTTTCTTCCGCATCCAGTCTGTCCCAGCCACTTTCTTCCGCATCCAGTCTGTCCCAGCCACTTTCTTCCGCATCCAGTCTTTCCCAGCCACTTTCTTCCGCATCCAGTCTGTCCCAGCCACTTTCTTCCGCATCCAGTCTTTCCCAGCCACTTTCTTCCGCATCCAGTCTTTCCCAGCCACTTTCTTCCGCATCCAGTCTGTCCCAGCCATTTTCTTCCGCATCCAGTCTGTCCCAGCCACTTTCTTCCGCATCCAGTCTGTCCCAGCCACTTTCTTCAGGTAGTCGGTCAATCTAGCTGGGGGGCGTCCCACGCTACGCTTGCCGATACGCGATCTCCACTCTAGGACTCGTCTTCTCCACCGGCCATCGGTCCTTCGACAAACATATATGGCCAGCCCACTGCCACTTCAGTTTGCTTACTCTGCAAGCTATGTCGGTAGCTGCGGATAATTTAGATTCTGAATGAAATCATTCAGAATCATTTTGATTTCTAACGTATATACGAGGGCGGGTCAATAAGTCCGTGACTTTTTGAATTTCTGACCTCTTTACTGAAAAAGCAACACTACTCCTGTCAACAGGCATCTGTCAGTTGACTCCTATCAAAATTTGGACTTGCTGCGTCAGTTAGTTTGTGTTTGACAGCTATCTTTATCAGACTACCCAGTAATTTCAGGAAAAAATGGAAAAAAGTGAATTTCGTGTGCTTATTAAGCATTATTTTTTGCGAAAAAAAACCATTACCGAGACCAAGGCTAAGCTTGATAAATACTATGGGGACTCTGCACCATCGATTTCAATGGTAAAAAAGTGGTTTACTGAATTTCGTTGTGGCTGTACAAGCACTGAAGATGCCGAACGTCCTGGACGCCCAGTTGAGGTCTCTACACCCGAAACAATCGAAAAAATTCACGATATGGAGTTGGCCGACCGAAGATTGAAAGTGCAAGAGATTGTGGAAGCCGTAGGGATCTCGCATGGCTCAGTGGTTTCAATTTTGAATGATCACTTGGGCATGAGAAAGCTTTCCGCAAGATGGGTGCCGCGTTTGCTCACAGTCGACCACAAACGCAATCGTGTAACAACCAGTTGCCATGGCAAAAATCCATGAATTGGGCTATGAATTGCTCCCTCATCCGCCCTATTCTCCAGATTTGGCTCCGAGTGACTACTTCTTGTTCCCAAACCTGAAGAAATGGCTTGGTGGAAAAAGATTTGACTCCAATGATGAAGTCATCTCGCAAACAAAGGCCTATTTTGAGGACCTCGACAAATCATATTTTTTGGAAGGGATAAAAAAATTGGAGAAGCGTTGGACAAAGTGTATAGAGCTCAAGGGAGACTACGTTGAAAAATGAAATGATTTATTTATCAAAAAATCTGTGTTTTATTCCAAAAGTCACGGACTTATTGACCCGCCCTCGTAGCAGTGTCGAAATAGTCGTCTACAATGCCAAAGCATTTAAGTATTATGTAGTCTAGTAGTCGTACCTTGGCTTGAGATGTCACTATTATGTGAATAATAGGTAAACCTAGGCTATTGCGACTGGAAAATCAAGGATAAGATGCTGAATCAATAGCTAGGCACATAACTACGCGTTGGCAAGGATGAGTACCTTGGTACTATCCTACATAATAAGTCATGGGTAACTAGCGTTTGCAATACTGTAATGTTAATATTATGTTATTTACCGATTATTATGCACGATGTCTAAGGCTATGTTATTGTGTTACAGTTATGCTGATTATACCAATTTAAAATCGACTGACTATAGTCATAATTAGCTTCATAACTATTTATTTGTATTCTTAAACAATATAGGTATGCCAGCCAGTTCTTCGGTCCCAGACAGTGATATATTCTTTTAAATTTTTGATAGGATTTCAGTGCCATAATAACGAGTCGTTATAATGTTGCTATCTTTAACTTACATCTTCTGTAATTGCAGCAGAAGTCTGCAGATATTTAGCAGTAGCAGAATGAAATGTACGTAATAACGTTTATCTACGGTAACAGTCGCTTTAACAATTAGTGTTTTATCCCTATAATAAATTTATGTTCAGTAATTAGTAAAAAGTAATCAGTAATGAAGTCAATGAAGTCAATGCCACACACAATTGGTGTGTCGTACATACACGTTACATCGGATGAATACGATTTTTCGGTAATGGTGACGTGTTAGATCGGTATGCCTACATGTGTACAGGTACACATATGTACAGTAATTGAGTAAACAAATAGAAACAGTTTTCAGACTTCCCAAATATTTAAGTCAATTAATATCCTTTTAGATTTTTGGAAGAAATAAAAGCGATTTAGCATAGTTTGATGTACAGAATGTGCAGTTGACGGATATGTGGTGGGTCTTGTTACACCCTGTATCATTACATTGATTTTCCATTAGGAATTTTCCCAGAAGCTGCCTGGAGTCTAGAACTGTACCCGGTTGATGGCAATACAATTAAAAATAATATTTAATTATAATATTTAATTATAAATACCTACTTAATTATTGCGCGTAGAGAAGCGGAAATATTGGAATATCCGATTTGACTCAGAAATCACCATAGACGTATGTATAATAATAATTATAGGTCTATGGAATTCACTGGTATTTTCGCCGACTCTTACACCTACGTTTTACACAAGGAAGAAAATACAGGCAAAGTAAGTAATGTGACCAATACTAAACACACTTTCTTATCTAATCTTTATCATTTTATGTTATTGTTGGCAAAATTCAGGCCCTTATCTATCCGATAAAAATACGATGAACTTTGTGTCAGACATTCCATGTCTCACCGGATTTCTTTGCCCTTAAACGTTCAGGAAAACGAAAAAATATTGGCGGGAAAGTAATAACACAAACTTTTAGTCTAAAACTATACAATGCAATGATCTATTTGTATTCGCAGATATTTTTAGAGCGCGCTTGTTAATTAGATCCAGAAAACTGGAGCACATCTGCGGTTGCATGCTACTAATTAAAGGTGTAGTGAAAACATTTTTTTTTTTTAATGAAAATGACATAAAATAAAATATAGGTCACAGTGCCGGGTATGCTGCAGATTAAGCTTGTGCCACAGAAGCCAATAAATAAATAATAGCTTACCGTCGTCTAGGAATAACACTCTTTACTTTTATAGCCGTGCTGTTGTTTGCGTTAGAATCGCTCTTTTTATTGTTATCACCAAAACTTTTCTTTTTAACACTGTCGACTGTCTTTTCATTACTGTTATCATTTTCCACATTTTTCATTTTACTATCGGAGCTGCTCGCGAATGCAGCTGACATTTTTACAATGGGCGACGATTATGGATTTGTGTCGGATAGCATTTGGTACCATTTTTATAAATCGCGCAGCCTGCCGCGCATGTGGTGACATTCTCAGTCGGTAAAGCAGGGCGACGTTAGCGACCTCTACACTTTGTTGGAAGTACAGATGAATTAGTAACTTGACTAACAGATACAAAGGTGGTTATATATACATGTTGTAGTCAACGGTAAGACTAATAGATGGCGCTAATAAATTCATGTTGTAGCGTAGCGCTACACATACAGCAAGTAATATAGTTTCAGGAAGTACCTACTCTCCTAGTTCTAATGATATTATTATTTATGACTGCCGTAAATGTATATCTTGTACTTATTTAGCAGTTTTTACAAAATAGGATGTTGCACGAATTAAGGATGACAAATCATTCGTTATATTCATTTTGGTAATTAAAAAAAAACTCAACACAATAATTTAATAAAATATTTATTGTTCTAGTTTACATTAAGTAGGTATGTTGTACAAAATAATTATGCTTACATCTAAGATAACAACTTAGAGTCTAAACGGTTAAAGCAATGGCTTCGCCTTGGCCTAATTAGTATAATTACATAATTAGTACAAATTAATATAGTCTTCGATACAATAGAACTAGGTGCAGAGTCTAAGATTAGCATTGGCTTACATACAAGTGATTTAAGTATAAACGTATCCTTATACTTGGACGTTAATTTCATAAATATAAATGCAGAAACTTACGTATATATGCAATTAATTCGTTGATTATGAACATATCCAAAATACACACACGTATATATAACTACAAATAAGAGCTATCAGGAAATGGTTATAATATCTCAAATGAGGTTTTATTCAGAAGGATTTCCTTGGAACGTTAATACCATTGTTTTGATAAAATTGTATATATGTAGGTATATTTTCTCTTTTAATCTTAGTTATATTTGACTGTGAAACCTGAAATTCCACTTTAATGATAAGATTAACAAAACACGTAATGACTTCAATACAGCTTAACATTTTGTGTGTGTATACTTTGAAAATGTCATGATTAACTAAGTAAGTACTTAAAAGTAAACATCTTCGCTGTATCTAAATGCAGTACGTAAATCTAGATAATAATTTAAATTCGTGACGCAGTCTTACTAAATACCTAAGCACATAGCACCTATCGATCACCTAACACTAGATTGCGGAAGCTGGCCCATATATACAATGCAGTTTACAAGATTACTCGTATAGTGGATATGTTAGGGTTTACTGCTAGAATATAGCCTCAAGCCTTTTACAAAAGTTATGGGCTCTACCATAAACCTTTAAATCAATCTTTAAGCTTTTATTGAACAACCTTCTTGCACAAAAGACGACAGTTCTGTAGAAGCCTTACAAATACTGGCGATAAGATTTCATAGTAGGCCCCATGTGGCCTACATAGGGCCTGGGGCCCACAGATGGCTAAACAAAAGTAAACTCTTCAGTTTATTTTCAGATTCCAGACACTTATTAAAAGCACGTATTAGCATTAATACAGTGCAGTGTCGTTTAAATATTCTGTCACGTAATGTACATTCGATGATTGAGCATCTCAACCAACTATGTCGAGTGACTAAGTCAAAGGAAACACAAATGGTTGAACTGGTCTTTGAAATGATTGGATGGGGACAACAGCTTTAAGGCTCCTACAAACAGGCGCGACACGCGATAAAATCGTGCGCGACACAAAGGTACCGCAAGTCGCGCAACGAGCGGTGCCTTTGTGTCGCGCGCGATTATATCGCATGTCGCGCCTGTTTGTAGGAGCCTTTACTATCAATGCTAATTGCGATTCAATTAAAAGCTGGAGTTCGGAGTCTGTTTTTAATTAAATACTGTTTATAAACGTTAGAGTTTATGAACTTAATAATACAAATTAGCATCGAAAGTAAGACAGAGCTTAGCTCGAATGTTACCCTAAAGACTGCCAATCAGCACGACATATTAAAGTAATTATAAATAACTAATTAAGAGTTGAAGATCATTCATACTTAGGCGATTTACAATATTACGTAGGTATATTATTTTTAAGAAGGATAAAATAAATAAAGAATCAGTACCGATATTTTGTTCAGTAATGGACTCGGAGACTCAGACTCAATTGATTGCATATCTTCACTTATATACATATCTACCGGGAACGCACAAAATAATCCGATTAAGGCAGTAACTTATGGTACTCGGCGGATTTCTTATTCTTCTCGATTATGTAGAAGGACTTAGGTTTGCCGTTGCCAGAGTAATATTTTCTGAAAGACGTTTTCTTTGCTGGGACGTAATACGCTAAAGCGTCGAGTGAGTTCGGATGACTGATTGCCTTTGGCCATGTCGGCGTGCTCTCGACGTCTACTATGTCATCGTCAAACCTCGCCTGCGGTCGGTTTTTCGCAAACTTTTGTAGGACGGGAATGTTCCAATGGTATACTCGAGCAGGTTTGCCGTTGCTTGTCATTTGTAGAGGGAGGGTTCTCGCTGCAGCAGGGGCTGGTTCTGCGTGGCTGTAGTAGCTGGTGTTAGGAGGTAATTTGATGACGTACATCCTTGAGTCTCCGGTGGCGTGCCTCCTGCCTTGTTCAGCGAGTCGCTTCCTGTGGTGGGCGGCGGGTATCCTCAGCTTCTTCAAGCCGAGGGAACTGAGCAGCTCGTGTGTGGAGGGTTCGAGCTTGTCCATGCTGTTGTCGATGTTGGCGCTGGAGGCCGGTGACGGAGCCGCGAAGGTCGCCGCCACTGAGACCAGCAACACTAATGACCTGTAACAAGGAGAAGGGTTAGTTTCTATTAAACAACATACTGCTTTTTAGGGGCTTCTTGAAGATGGATATAATTATATGATTTAAATATTCAGGGAAAGGACAATGACCAAAAGTCGTACCAAAAAGTCTCATGCCTCAAGATCAAAATATGATAGTAATTATTTTAATAATTTTTTACGACATTACGCTTCGGGGATTTGATTTTTGAACAGGGAATTTAATTTAAAGTAAAAACGTGTTGATATTGTTTTAATCCCTTTACATGACGTTCCGTTTCATAACCTTGAATGGCGGTAGTTTTTTTTGGGCTCCCTGTATTTAACGTCTTTTAATCGTATTATAGGTACTCAAAAAAACGTAACCAATTTATCATTTAAATGGTAGATTTTTTCAACAAAGTCTAACCGGGATCACGAAATCGTAATAAAAAGAAAATATTTTGATAGTGCACTCAATTGATTCAATTCCAGTTACCTACGGTCGTCAATGTCATAAATACATGTATTGAAACGTTTTTTTTAGATTTTAAGAAAACAAAGTCTATAGGTATATAATTACAGTTCGAGGTGGTAACCGAATCTGTTTCATAAATAAAAAAAATATACCATTGACGCTGCAGCAGGTCCAATAATGGCCGTTCGTGTATGAAATGTCAAACAAAATAAAGTGTCTAGTGTTTAGGTTATTTCGAATTTTTTGAAAATCTCCGAAACCCGGGTTTTGTTTACAAAAATAACTTTAGTAGGAGTTAATACGTAAAGTGCAGTCTATAAAAAACAAAGCTTGATTTTGAGGCAGCGTGGTACGGGATTCCATACATCCATGAGCATTGTTCTTTCACGTGTCAGTTATGATAATATCACAATAAATTACGAAATTTATGGACTGATCTTAAAATTAAAGAGATTAGAGACCGACATTTGTAATAAAGCATATTGACGGGCTGTTGACTTCACATAATAGGGCTTTTAAAATACCTAACTTACGACCTAATTATAAAGAAATTTCTAATAAACACCGAAGACCACAAAAAGACCGCAGTCGCACATGAAAGCCATAGCAAAACCAAACATAAATTCCTTATGAGTTATTAAGTGTTTTACGACAAAATAGATTATTCTCCATTTATATCTAAGGCTGTCTGCAGACATTCCATGGTTTCTTGCCACAAGCGTGCGCCGACTTCAAATTGTTTGCCGACTTTAGAGTAGGAACTTCTTAGGTTAAATAAAACCAAGAAGGTTTGTATAGGTATGGAGACTGTCTTGCCGTTGTCTGATATTTCAAAAGCAATTAGCATAGGTACGGTAGTTAGGTTTTGTGTATACTGAGAATTTGAGAAAGCTTTTAAAGTAATAGGTAAGCCAGACAGTACGATTTTCGTTCTTGAACAATTAGTGGCAAGTTTTGTTTTATGATGCCTAGAAGATTGTAAAGTGAATGTTCAGTGTTTTATGTTGGGATATTAAAATTACAATGTAAATAGTTATTTATGGGCGCGTTGTATCATTTCACATGACTATATTAAGTACAGGATCGAGGATAGTAATAAATGATCGCAACAAAGTCGTTTATATATTTTAAAATATTAGCCCTACGTTTCGAAGAAGCGAAATATGGAAAGTACATTTGGACGTATTTATGCAAAAGGGAACCAACCCACAAGTAGGTCAAAATTGAGTTAAGTATACAGAAACCTTTTAAAATGCACCTTCTATCGGCCCTATAAAGATCATAATTGTCTGATGACTCTTTCATATCAAAACAATATGTCGACAAGGATACCAACACATATATTAGCAGTTTCCGAATAAAATAAAAAGACCCATGCTGTATGGTAATGTTAAAAACTGCAAATCTTTGTCGATAAATTGTTTGACAAAGAACCATATCACATGGTTCCGCATAAAATATATTTTTCTGATTTAATAAAAGAGATCATGCGTTTTGGTTCCAGTTTGCATAATAAAATTGCCGTTAGACTATGCTTTGACAAAGAACCATGTCACATGGTTCCACTTCTTTTAATTTACAAAAGAGATCATGCGGTTTGGTTCCAGTTTGCATAATAAAATTGCCGTTAGTCTATGTGATTCATATCACATCGTTCCTTGTTAATATTATTTGAACGTACTTATGCAAAAGGGAACCAACCCACACAATGACAGTTTCGAGATAAAACGATTTTTAACAGAATGTTGTGAAGAAAGTAAAATGTTTATAATATTATAATAGGATTACTAGATTAGGCATTTTATAGTTTTTATATAAAAAGTGTCTTTTTTTAATAAATTATCTCTGGTTCCTTGTTGAAAAATACCTTATATGTGGGTTGGTTCTTTGTTAAAATGTTTAAACATTTAAATATCATTGGTAAAAATAACAAAAACTCAGGTTTTTTAAGGAAATTTTATTGAAAAATCACTTAGATACCTAAATACTTATATAATCGGCTCAACTGGCTCCAAATGGAGTGAGTTGAGAATCAATCAATCAATCATGTTTATTGTGAATCATAGGAACAGAAATAGATTCAAGTGTTAAGAATTACAGTGATGTTGATCAGCTATGTCCTGCCTTTTGGGCATACATGAGAAACCAGATGGGTAAAAATTTGTAGCTTGAGAAAACTACTAATTTTATTATTATATTCACTCATCTGGTTCGTCTACATCGAAATCAGGTTGCCCTGATAAACCTTCCAGATCATCATTAATTCTATCGTCTCCCACAAGATTAATATATAAAGCCATGGGAGTCTTTCGGAATGAGGCGCAGAAGGCTCTTCAGGTCCTTTAACATAGCCTCAGAAACAGGCTTCCCGTTTGGCCAAAGAGGTTGCATTACCTCTCTCGTAAGAACAAAAGTTGGCCTACCGCGTATTTTTTTTTTAATTTTAACCGTTTTTAACCGACTTCAAAAAAGGAGGAGGTTTTATAATCCTCGGTCATATTAGACCTCATAATAAGTGAAAATTTTCTCCTTTTTGAGCATTATTTCCTTTGTATCAAGCCAAGACAATTTATGACCATCCTCTCTAAAACATGCTTGATTAGACAAGAGCCTACCTCTTGAGCACCGCGGCCTGCTTCATCTTCTACCCACACATTGCAATGAGCTTCATCATTGCTCGCGGTGTGTATACCTAAATTGTATACCCAAAGTTGTCTTTGCGTAGAAGGTGAAGCAGGCCGCGGTGTTCAAGAGGAAGGCTGTTGTCTAATCAAGCCTATTTTAGAGAGGATTGGGAGCAACGTGAAACGCCCAATCCTATGGAGTGATTCGTGCGGTGAACAAAACCGTAATATAAAATTGGTTTTGATGCTAAAAGCTGTGCTTTACGATCAGCCACATATTGAACAAATCAATATATCGCCTCTTTGCTTCAATAATGTGTTATCTTGGAAATTGAAATTGTTGGACTTATCACGTTATTGAAGCAAAGAGGCGATATGTACAATTTGTAGAATCGGGACACAGCTTTCTTCCCAACGACACTGATTTCGGAAAAATTGAATCTTCCTGAAAAAAACAACATGTCATATACACACCTGATGATTACAACCATGTAAGTTATGAAAAATTAAAAAAAAATAAACCTATGCACGTACATACACATACACATGTACATTGTACATAGAATGAAGTTCTTGTCTTCATTGAAGCAGGAAAAAAACAACAAATAAGAAGAAAACTGTAGATGTTCTTAAAGTGTCTTGGCTTAACACAAAGGAAATAATGCTCAAAAAAGAGGAAATGTTCTCAATTTTTATAAGGTCTAATTTGTCCGAGGATTATAAAAAGGTTAACATTAAAAAAAAATTACTCAGTAGGCCAAGTTTTGCTCTTACGATCGAGGTAATGTAACCTCTTTGGCCAAACGGGAAGCCTGTTCCTGTAGCTAGGTTAAAGGGCCTGAAGAGCCTTCTGCACCTCATTCCTAAAGATTCCCATGGCTTTTATATTAATCTTGTAGGAGACGATAGAATTGAGGATGATCTGGAAGGTTTTTCAGGGCAACCTGACTTCGAGGTAGAAGAACCAGATGAGCGAAAATAATAAAATTAGTAGCTTTCAAAAGCTACAAATTTTGACCAATGTGGTTCCTCAACTCGTTCCATCTGGAGCGAGTTCAACCGATTATGTAAGTATTTAGGTATCCAAGTAATTTTTCAATAAAATTTCCTTAAAAAACCTGAGTTTTTGTTATTTTCACCAATACTATTCATATGTTTATATATTGTAACAAGGAACCAACCCACATTTTAGGTTTTTTGCAACAAGGAACCAGAGATAATTTATTTAAAAAAAGCCACTTTTTACATAAAAAACTCCTTTTTTTTTACATAGATTCATAAAATGCAGTATCTTACACAATATTGCAAAGTAATCCTATTATAATTATGAACAGTTTACTTTCTTTACAACATTTTGTTAAAAATCGTTTTATCTCGAAACTGTCAATGTGTGGGTTGGTTCCCTTTTGCATAAGTACGTCCATTTATAGATCGATATATCATTAGGCCATAGGCCATATCTGTTCATATTGTCCTTACAGGCTATAAAGGTATATAAATTATTAAAAAATATATTGATAGGTATATTATGTCCTCGGAAAGCACGTTAAGCCGTTGGTCCCGGCTGTCATTCGTGGATCTTTGACAGTCGTTACCGGTAGTCAGAAGCCCGAAAGTCTGACACCCAGTCAAGGGTATCAAGGGGTATCGTATTACCCAGTAATTGGGTTGTGGAGGTCAGATAGGCAGTCGCTCCATGTAAAATACTGGTATTCAGCTGCATCCGGTTAGACTGGAAGCCGACCCCAACACTGTTGGGAAAAGGCTAGGCAGATGTAATATGTTACGGTAAGTGTGATTAATAGAAAATTATGAATACCTACTTGTCTATTATTATTAATTCTTACTAAGCACCAATAAACGACTGTCAATATTGCTTTTTGGCTCTACATAAGTAGTTACTTTAAAATAAATATTAGAAAAACCATTTTAGGTCTGATCCTTACACATAGCGTTTCATCGTCGCTGACCATCTTTGTCTATTACTTAAGTATCAATGGGCATATGACGCTTCTCTGTTACGGTTTTATATTTAGTAAAAATTTCACCGTATTTTGGTGAACTGAGCTCGAAGCTGTTAATAATAGTGTCAATGTCAGTGGAATGACAGCTCACTTCACCTGAGTTCTCACGGTGAGAGTCTTACAGAATAACCCGGCTGTACTCTTTACCTAACACATCTACTCATCGTATTGAAATATTATCCAATCAATTTACATTTTATCCCAACCAGAGAAGAAACTTTTAGGAAAATATAAAATACAGTCAAGTATATTTTATGAGTTATTCCTCGTAGATACACTTTCCTGTAGAGACACACTTTTGGAAGTCATACACTTGTGTTCCTGTCAGATACACTTTTTGAAATCCTGAACAGTTATTTTTTTAGGTAGGTTCAGTTGTGCCCATTGAGCCACAGACCTAACTGCCGCCATGCATTCACGTCCTGTTTGTCATATTGCTGAATAACTTACGAACCGGCTGCATTAGCAAAATGTTTGTTTCCGAGAAAAGGACAATGTGTCGGAGATGTGGCCGGCCCTATGTGGGTTTATAGCCACACGTACGTGTGCAACCTGCTTAATGCTTGAGCGGTTGGGCTTAAAGCTCGTTGTGTTTGTGGCCGATGTTGATATCCTGTTTGCCGTTAATAGTTCGTAGTAGGTAAGGCACGTTTGGTATTGAATAGACTTCTTCTGCGGCATGAAAGTACCCTTTGTAAGATTAGACGAAATAGGGGTTAGTACGGTTTTGTCAAGTTCGTTGGCAATTGGAAAAGTGGGGTTTATAAAGGTTGAGGTGTCTGACAGTGATGATACCCCATTAACATGAAGTCAATTCATTTTGAGCCGTCGCAGTAAATAGAGAGACTGAAGTCTAAGTAACTTTACTGTCATAAAACTTATTCAAAATGGGTTAGACCGCCATCGTCAGACGATTAAAATACCGCAAGGTAGGAGATATAACTGTGCAAGAATCTATTGTGACCCAAATAACGCAAGGTAAGGAGATTCTCAGCGGGATTGTCCGAAAGGGTTACCGCTGGCCCGGAACATAAAGGGCTAAGGAAGGAACACGGGTGGGTTTTAGTCAGTAAGAGTCTGACACTCCCTTCCGCTCCACCCAGAGCGGGAGGGGTCATTTGATGATTTCCCATCCGCAAAAAAAAAAAAAAAAGGTAAGGAGATTTAACAGTGCAAGAATCTATTGTGGCCAAAATAACGCAAGGTAGGAGGTGTAACTGTGCAAGAATCTATTGTGGCCAAAATAACGCAAGGTAGGAGGTGTAACTGTGCAAGAATCTATTGTGGCCAAAATAACGCAAGGTAGGAGGTGTAACTGTGCAAGAATCTATTGTGGCCAAAATAACGCAAGGTAGGAGGTGTAACTGTGCAAGAATCTATTGTGGCCAATATAACGCAAGGTAGGAGTATAACTGTGCAAGAATAATTTGTGGCCAAAACCGGAACTAACGGCGTCATCTTATTTTTTCAACCACAAAACAATTTCACAAATGTTTACCAACAACGACCGTCCAAAGGTCCTTGTAGCACTGTAGGTACCTACACAGTACGTACTAATCCCATAGTAGGTACATACGTAAACAATCATAAACAGTTTTAGTGGAAGATATCTGGTAAAGCACACTCTTAAACCTACAAAATGGAATTCCTTGCATGCCCATCTCACACAGACAGGTACCGGATAGCCCAGTGCTCCATTTGGCTAAGTTCCACTGCGCCCGCGCATCCGAGCATTGGACTACTTACAAACGTGATCTGAGTGGCGTTTGGATAACTGTTCATTATGTTGATGTTTTGATTTCCTCATTAGGTTACGATGGTGATCATTACTTTTTGGAAGCATTGGAAAGTGAGTGTGATTCGGTTGGTCAGGTGGATAGACACAACTTCACAAGCAAGCATTTTTAGGAAGAATGCACAGCTGGACATAGAAACTTATGGAATATTTTAAAGAAAAAAAAAATCTATTCTATTCCCACCAGCGAGCGCACGTTTGTTCGGGCCGTGCCGAATTGCAAAGATCCACCTGCATAATTTTCGTAAATTTTGGAATTACAGGCGGGCCGCACTGCGTTCTTTTTCATTGAAATGCGTTGTGCTGCGGCCCGATAGAGCACCCTAATTGCATAACAACCACAATCTGAATGATTTTAAAGGATATTGCTTTATATGTCCGTATAATTTGTCTGTTCAACAACGTAAATAACGCAAATTTTAATAATGTTGTTCAACTGTCAAAATGAAAGCCATTGCTACTGTCAGTGTGCTACGCAATTACCCCACTGGTGTAATGTGGGCCAGCCTTAAAACGTCAAAGTACCGTCTTCTAAACCAACGTCCAGAAAAAGGAGTGCCGTACCAAGAAATACTTACACGTAATCCGTCATGAGTATACACAAGGTGCGTGGATACAAATGACACGTCGAAACATGTAATTGTCGCCTAAGCGTCGTAACGTAGGCAGAACTGTTGCTAATCAATGCGCGCGAGAAATACTCCGTAATGTTGCGTTTCAGTAAGAAAATATGTGGTTGGATTAAGAAGACGTGGATGTTGAAAATGATGTAGATGCGACTTGTGAGGATCTTACAGTAATAGGAGTAGTTAATAATGATGTAGATGCGACTTGTGAGGATCTTCCAGTAATAGAAGTAGTTAATAATGATGTAGATGCGACTTGTGAGGATCTTACAGTAATAGAAGTAGTTAATAATGATGTAGATGCGACTTGTGAGGATCTTACAGTAATAGGAGTAGTTAATAATGATGTAGATGCGACTTGTGAGGATCTTACAGTAATAGGAGTAGTTAATAATGATGTAGATGCGACTTGTGAGGATCTTACAGTAATAGGAGTAGTTAATAATGATGTAGATGCGACTTGTGAGGATCTTACAGTAATAGGAGTAGTTAATAATGATGTAGATGCGACTTGTGAGGATCTTACAGTAATAGGAGTAGTTAATAATGAAGGAGAAGGCGACAGTGTAAGTTAAGGTACAGACGCCACTACATCAAGCTACTACAATCTGTCAAATATCTTTGATAGATTTTTAACTTTATCGCTAAAGCATAAGATTCAAAAATGATTGGGAAAATTTTAGAGTTTCGGGTAGCTTGATGTGCTGGCGTCTGTACTTCAGTTCTTCAGTTTTGACAAAGCGCGCTCGCACACTGCTTATTTTTTGTAGGTCCTTTAATTGTTCAGATCATTTTTTTGCATGACCTACGTTTTCTAGTATACTTGCGTTGATACATTCGGTCTCTACTGTTTCACTTAGCTCCTACAAAAATCGGCCACCGATTGCTAACACTCTTCTTTCTTTTTTTTTTACAAAACCAGCTGTTCCCTACATTTATGTTCGCAAAACTCGTCAAAATGTAGGGAACAGCTGATTTTTTTTCGCGATTTCAGCTTTGGTCCGTTAGTAAAAGTTGTTCATAATGATGAGTAGGTACAATCTCCCATTTCGGTTTGTCGCTATTTTCAATTTCAACCTGTAAGCAGATATTTGCATGCATATTTAATAATATACACCAGAATAAAACTGTTATTTAGTGCTTATAATTTGGGTGGGTAACATGTTTCTGATTCACGTCTTTGGCATACTGTGCTTGTAGAACCAATATAATATGAAATGAAATGAAATGATTTTATTTTGTAAGTAGGTTTGTACAAACACTTTTACACGTCAATCATGTTTTTTTTTTAAACTCGATGAAGTCGGCGTTTCCTATCTGACTACTCTGAGAAGAAAGGCCGAAACAAACTCAGAGGTCACAGTCTCTTCTAAATAAATCTCTTTTATAGGTATTAGTAAGAGCATAAGAATATATAGTTGTTTGCTTTTATGGGCCTTATTGGAGTCATATAATACTGATCGGCGAAGCTCAAAGCTAAGGAGGTAACGGGTCAATTTACAGTTGGCGTAGGTAAGAAAGCTAGAATGAGTTTACAGTTCTTTTTGCAATAGTAATAGGTATCTCTGTAAACCTGAAATTGTTAAGTTAACCTTTACAATGTAAAGCGATGGCCGTTTTGCGTAGATGTGACGCATATTTTCCTCAAACTTGCTCTTTTTTTTTGTTTGTTTGTGTTCTTTCTCTGTGTCATTTTGTCGCAAATTAATGTATTTTCTTTATTTCCTTTAGGTATATTAATACTCCTTAAATTCTGCCCCGGGGAGTAGGTACCCATTATATTATCTGTGGCCAAGAGTATTAATCTGTGCATAGAGCATCGATTGAGATTTTCTATGTATTTTTTTAAAGTGAATATTTTAAAGTAAGTAAGTAATAATTATTGTTTAATGTTTTGTCATGGCACCAGCTGTAGGTAAATCATAGTCAGATCAATTATTTTCGAATTAGACTGATTTTAATTATCTACCTAAACCAATAGATACATAATGAGACGGTTATTGACTTTGGTTAATCAACGATAGTTGAACCAATTGCGGTAGATTTTTTGTCCCAAATCCCAGATTTTCCAATGGCGAACTATTTCATTTGTTGCATACCTACTGTATGTTTTTGCTCCCATACAAAGAAACACACATTTAAAACTTGTCAACGATTCTGTAAAATCGCATTACTTTCTACAATCGTAAAAATGTCTGTACCTATATATCTTTTCTATAATCTAACATCAATTATAATGTACTCTGTGTCTAACATCTTCATTGCGGTTGCAATCTGCAGGCTCATAAACGTCAAACGTGCAATGGCGGCGCGCATGCGTATCACGTAACTTGCGTGACGAATATAATTTCACATGCAATTAAGTGTCCGGCCGATAGATGGCGCCCGTTCTTGATTAATATGGTTTTGTAGGAAGGTCTTTAGTTGCTCATCTCAGTCAGAGATTTTTCTGTCTCAGTGCAGTGACACTCATACATCTTGCAAGCCATGGAAACAACCTAATTGTTTTCTGAAGGCCAATTCCTAAATCTAGTCGCATCTTATCCGACAATCAATGCCGTGAATCAAAAACTTGTAAAAATTTTTACAGATCAGACTGAGATCACTGTGAACGTTCTTAAAATTACGAGAACTGCCCTTCTGTTTACAATGTTTTACGTAGGTAGATACAACAATTGTTTTTTGGTGCAAAATATGTTTGAATACCTAATGCATAATATTGCATCTCTAAAATTAGTTTCTCAGGTTTCTGTCCATGCTTATCTATTTATTCCTGCTATCTTCCACAAACAGCACAAAGTAAGCTTTAGTACATGCAAACATGCATCCATTTGCCATCGTATAAATATGTCCAACGTAAAAAATCCGTGCAAGGAATAATTCTAAGTAAAGCCCTTATTCGCGACAAATGACGCGGCTGTTGTGAGTTGTTAGGGTCCTCTCAGACGTGTTCGCACGGTAGCGCGTGCGATAGCGGTCGGTCGAGATCGACGTCCGATCGTACAGATTAGCTCCCTGTGTTGACTGTCGTCTAACTAGGTTTTATGTTTTCCTGTTTTGATTTTTGGTAAGTTGGGTAGGCAATAGCTAAAAAATATATAACCAGCACCATATTTGCGCACTTTCAATCAAAATCTGAATCATTTTGAAAAATGCTAATCCACTGTGCTTCATATGTTCGAAAAATTTGTATGCTCAGCAACGTAAATAATGCAACGAACGTTGTTGAACTGTCAAAATGAAATCCATTGCTACTGTTAGTGCTGACAAATTAAAATATGGAACAGAAGTTACCTGCTTTGCTTGGTAACCTACCCGAAACTTAACGGTAGATGGTGAAACAGACTCTATTTCTAAACCCTATTAACAATTCGCAAATCAAAACTAAATACTACTAGGTAATATAATTATAATATTACTGTAATATTACTAAGTACTGTAGAGATTATAACCTATTTGGTGCTTACATGCAACCTCCGCGAGTCCGTTAAATTTATTGGCAAGAAATGCAAGGCAAACATTAATTTAGTTACTTTTTAAGATTTGTCAGTAGGCGTCAGATTTGGCTGATAAGACAAAGGAAGAAGATATAAAAAATATTATTAAGTAATTTAAAGATCATAATAATTACGCCATGTATAAGTAAATAGTCTTTTATTCATTAATCCCGGTACAGTTAGCGTCCCCCCGATGGTGGAGGAGAGTATTTTAAAATTTTCAGGGTAAAACGCATACCAACGCACCCAACAATAACAGAACAATACCACGAAAATATTTAGGTTCATGATCATCAGTGTTTACGATCTGAACGTGCAGCGTAAAGTCCCGTTCAGAAGACCGTTCCCACCATAAGTCAGATGGGTGTTGGTATCGACGTTCCCGTAGCTAGCCGGGGGCTATCGGCAGTCCGTGTGGGCGGGCTCTAACACCGCTGACCGCTTGACCTCGACTCCCGGGTCAGCTCGGGGTCAACGCCCTGCGATAGCCGCGTGCGCAATGCATTGTCGCCTGCACTTTGGTAAGCTTGACGGAATGCCATTATGGAATTTTCAGTTTTGAAATATGGTCTGCGGCTGCGGTGGTTATTGTGTCAGGCCCTTTATGTGGAACGCGTTTGGCATGTTTCGTTGGTTTTGTTTTAAGCTTTGTTTTTATTGAAGTTATTAGAAAAAGTGTCCTCATTTTATTTCTATTGTATAAGTAATTGTTTCAGGAAGCAGAACCTTAGGTAAGGTTACCAAAAATCGACCTAAATGAACACATCTTGTGCAATGTGCAATTGTGCATACTGACGATCAGGCCAAACTGATGCAGATCATGTTTAAGCCTCCTTGGCATGCTATAGCTGCAGTGACATAAAAAGAAAAGTGGCACTCTGGGAGTGCCGACAGAAGTGAAAACAAAACACAAACAGAATACTTTGCTATCACTCATTGACATACATAATTCGGATATAGGTACATTAAAACCGAGTACATCCCGAGGACAGCCGAACACATCCGAAGCGGGTATTTTTTTTATCGTCTTATAAACAAATAATAATAATATAATAATAATAAATGGTGCGAGTTCAATGGTTTTTTCCCATCTCAATGCCCAACGCGCAGCCTAAAGAAGTTTTCACTTCAAAAACCAACGCGCCTAAAGAAGTTTTAACTTCAAAAACCAACGCGCCTAAAGAAGTTTTCACTTCAAAAACCAACGCGCCTTAAGAAGTTTTCACTTCAAAAACCAACGCGCCTAAAGAAGTTTTCACTTCAAAAACCAACGCGCCTAAAGTAGTTTTCACTTCAAAAACCAACGCGCCTAAAGAAGTTTTCACTTCAAAAACATGGTGTCAGTGGTGTGTCAAGTAAAACCTTCAAATTATTTTTCTAATCTATTGTTCCTACTCTATTTACGACTTTCACACATATTGTATTACTAGCAGTACCCCGCGGTTTCACTCGCATAAGTTTCGATCCCGTGAGAATATCTGGATAAAAATTATCCTATGTCCTTTTCCGGGATTCAAACTATCTCTATACCAAATTTCATCTAAATCGGTTCAGCGGTTTAAGCGTGAAGATGTCACAGACAGACAGACAGACACACTTTCGCATTTATAATATGAGTATGGATTTTAGATATACATCTTTCACTGAAGACTATCAGCTACTAAATCAGCTGTCCAGTTTGACTTCTCCATCTAAGAATTTCATTAGCAAAACAAACTTACTTAGATTACTTATTTACTATCTACTTAAACCGTACGTACATTTAACTGTACATTTAAAATAATAATTAACAAGTGAAATCAATAGTAACTTAATCGCAGAGTTATTTTACAGTTTAATTGAAGCATAAAATGTATAATTAAACGTTGATTAGATTTACATAATTTTACTTTAATTGTGTATTATAATTAAATTAAATAATACTTGAAACGGTGTTTCCATCCAGGGCCGGATTTGGTTCTATTTATAACCGATCACGTGTTACTGTATTATGCAAATAATTTTGTTGTTTTTGTTTTCTATGTAGGTACCTACTTAATTTAGATAATTTATAAGCAGTTCAGAATTAAGCTTTTTTGGTTATTAAGTAACGTACGTAAACTATTAGGTATTTATTTTTTATTGGCATGTTAAAAAAAAAACATACCTATCGACTATTTTTGAGTGGCAACGTGGAAAAAAAAATATGTTACTACATTGAAGTGTACTAAGTAACTATTTATTATTATTTGTTAAGTAAAGAAAATGTCGTGACTGTCAAAATGTTACACTTTTTTCCGGTCTAGCTCTCATTCGCCAACTGTGCGAAAAGGAACATCGTTCCAAAAGCCTGATCAGAAATCTTCACAACTTTACACATTTGATGTTCAGTTTATAATTATGCGACGAATCTTTACCTACTATACAATGAAAGTAGGTACCTACTTTCTTTCATACAAGAATTGCGACTGTTACTTATACAAGAATTCTTAATGCTAGCTGCATGTCGCATTATCCCTCTCAAAACAATTAAGTAGGTACAAGAAATAAATTAAAATAATTAAAGACATTCAAGCATTCATTTTATAATTAGTTCATCGTTAATTGTAAGTTAAAAACCTGTTTCTTATTTTGATATTTTTGCAGAGCAGACCCTAGATAAGCCGCGAACCGTATATTATGAAGTTAATAAATTAAAATAACTATTATTAAAATAGCTTAAGGTTTTAAGAAATTGAATTATAGTAATTATTCATAATTTTACTGCACTTCTCTCGGAACCGAGCCCCAGTTGGCAATACGACAACATTCTTCAGCGTCTTAAAGCCAGTAATTTCGATATTTAATCGTCGAGTAATAAATTAAGAACCAATAAAAAACTGATAGCCGTTTAACAAAATGGGCAATTTAGTAAAACGTTCTCAGCTGTATTACTTTTCTTTAACTAGTTTAATAAAATTACTTTTATTTTTCGATGTAAGTAGGCAGGTACGTTATAAAAAGCTTTAAGATTCCCGCAGACAGGCGCGACGCGACTCGAGAAAAATAATTTCTATATAAAAGAAATGTTCTGATCCATGATACCTTATATAAGTCTAGTCATCTAACGATTACAATAATTGCACTTGGACATGGACACATAGCATTTGTTTTATAGTTCTTTTGTGTTAAGTATCTCACATAATATGAATTAAGTAAATGAGACACTCTAAATATGCTGGTGTGTTACATACCAAGCCATGTGGTTAAAAAACTACTGTATATTTTTTTTCCATTTTTTTCCTTCGACCGCATCGTCGTCGGTCAGCGTCTCGTACGACCGCAGCTTCTTAATTTACTTTATTTCTACTCATAATCTCTATAGATATAATAATGTATTATAATAATAGCGTAACCATGTAAACATGTTGTACTTAAAATATTCAATAATGTATCTTATAGACACATTACTTAAAAAAAAAAGTTTTGTGGTGTCGTGTGTGTAGGGTTAAAAAAAAAGTTAGAGGTATTTTACATTAAATTATTTATAACAATTATAACACCTTTACAGACTGGATATTGTAATTTATAAGTGTGTATGTAGTAATTTCAAGTGCTGGTAGACTCCATAGTCGGAAAGTTTAACGTAAATGTAGGTAGCTGGTTTTCAGCATATTCAGTGGAAAGCGTTCCCAAAGATTTCAGTTGAAGACAAGGGCAAGTATTGATAAAAAAAATCAGCTGTTCCCTACATTTTTTTTTGACGAGTTATACATACATAAATGTAAAAAGTAACAGCTGATTTTTTTTCGCGATTTACGACAATCACTGTTCTGCGCCAGTACTATAATCCACACAAGCTGACTTCAAGTACAATTTATAGCGTTTAATATAGAAAAGCTCAGTGATCCTTCCTAAAAATCCAAAGCATTTCGAATCCGCGGCGAGGTAAGTGTTGCAGTGATAAGTACTTGTCTATTCTTTAAATTAACCATTTCGTAAGGATAATCAAAATCATTGTTTTTATTTTTCCGTAAATTTAATTAAATACCTGTCGACATTACCAAACAGTACCAATAACTTTAAAACTTACAATTTTGCCAATACATGGGAGATTTTTGCAGTGAAAACTTATTTAGGCGTGTAGGGCAGTTTTTGAGATGGAAAAATTCACCGCGCGTGTTTTGTTTTAATCGATTAAAAAAATACCCGCCTCGGATGTCTTCGGTCCTCGGGATGTACACGGTTTTAATGTATATCCGATATCAGTGAGTGATGGCAAAGTATTCTGTTTGTTTTGTTTTCACTTCTGTCTGCACTCCCGGAGTGCCAACGTTTCTTACGATTTCTCGTCCTCTGAGCTTTTAAAACGTTGTATAAGCTAATCGATTTACTTTGACTTTGCAATAATATCTAATACTACAAAGGTCTCTTCTCATATGGAAATAGAGAAGGCAGAAGGCAGGCTTTGTAATGGAATGATGCAAATGCAATGAATACAGTAGGTACTTTTTATTACTCTATAAATCTTTTTAATCCTAACTAATATTATAAATGCGAAAGTATGTTTGTTTGTTACCTTTTCACGCCTACCTAAACCACTGAACCGATCATCCTGAAATTTTGTATATACCTACGTTGTCATTTGTACAGAAACGGACATAGGGTACCTTTCATCCCGAACAAAAGTGCTGTTCCCGAGGAAAACAACAATAATGTTATTATAATAATAGATGGCGCCACGTGTCTTTCGAATCAAATAGGTAGGTACAGGACAAAGACTCTAATAATTCATAAATTATACAGTTAACTACCCATCTATACATACTTAATAAACTTTTGGAGGGTATATCTAGTGACTATCTACTGGTTGAAGTTTAACGGCTTGTTTATTATTAACAATTAATTTGTCGGCTAATAAAGCGGCTATTTTACACGGCTACGACCGGTTGCTTTTATGATAGTAGATACGTTTATTTTCTTCATTAAAATAAATGAGACATTGGTAAATGCTTCATAAACTTTTGTAACTAACCATATTATAACACCTATAATATTCTCTAAAATGTTTTAAGGCTGACAAATCAACAATATTTTTTGTGAGATTTAGATCTGAAGACTGCAATAAATAAGCGATTTTCACGAGATACACGAACATAAATGTAGAAAACAGCAGATTTTTTTTTCGCGATTTCTGCTTTGGTCCCATAGTAAAAGTTGTTTATAATGATGAATACAATGACCTCTTAAGAGGTTGTTAATGTTTTACCAATAACCCTGTAGGTATATGTAATGTCGGCTTACAACAAACAAATCTGTCCATGATTTGTGCAACAAAATTGTCACTTTTTGTTGCTTCAAAATTAAAATGCGCTGAATAGTTTGAAGCAACTAGGATAGCTCAAACATGCGACTTTTCTCCTCGCCGCATCTTTTTGTATTAACTATGTTAATATATTTGCGAATTTATTCATGGAGCCAAGTTTTTAGGCCGCTAGCTGACGCCCGCCGCCTCGCATGCAGTAATTGTCCACATGCATGCTTATGTCTAGACTGACAATTAGCTTATTAGCTGCTTATTTAGAGCATAATAATAACATGGAGCGGACTAGGGTCATATAACAGATGTATGACACGAGTAATTAGTCAAGTGACAGTGAAGTGTTACTTATAAGTAGGCTACTAAATAGCTACTGGACATTGGCAGAATAATTGACATCGCCTTTACTTGCCGTAATTAAAAATATAATAGAATAACTTCTGGATGAATTTTATTAGTAGGTTAGGTACTTACTATACGTGTCACCAACAATCTAAAACAAACTATAATTTACTTAGAAACTAATCAAATCAAATAACAACCACTGCTTTAGCGTCTTACGTTTAAACGTCTCGTAACTATAAGCAACCTTTATAAGGGGGGCTATTATAATAATTTTACCTATATTTTTCTTTATTTACGTCCATAAAACCGCAACATTATTCGTTTCATTTGCATAATTTTCAGATGATACTTTTCCTCATAAATATCTACAATTAGTTACAACGATAAAAAAATCAGAAAGATTTTTTAATTAACCGAACGATGAGTCGATGCACCCATGCACCCAGTCTTACAGCCCAATTACGGCCCTGTGTCATATCTGTCATTCTAATTCGTGCAATGCTCGCGTGATTTGTGCGCTTAATTGTAGCGTATTTTTAAAATATGCTAAACGTTCATTCCTTTGAGCACACGGAAAGATGTAATATTTGCAGTAGTAAACGAATGGCCGATACATTACAGAGACACTCGAGAAAATTTATGTTTCAATAAAAATGATATGTAACGTTTAGAATCAGAATCAGAATCAGAATGCTTTATTTGTAAACATAGGTCAAATTACAATAGTGTGCGAGATGTTACAGGTAGGTAGATCCTCTATGTTTTGCCCAGAGGCGTACAAATATATTAAATTGACATTGTCGAATTTTTTATATATAATCATGAAGTGATGATTGATTAGCATACATGATTTTAATTGGTGGCTTATTAACTGCAATCACTGCTGCAATTTATAATTCTAAGGAGCATATTTGATTAATAAACATGGTCTATATTTTTTGGATGGACATGTTGTTCACGGGTGTTTCATAGATAACACAACCTTGGAAATGTAAAAAACAGCAACAACTTCTTTCATATCTATGAACACAACTGAGTAAAGAGTCAATCAATCTGCTTAGCCTCTTCCCAACTATGTTAGGGTCGGCTTCCAGTCTAACCGGATGCAGCAGAATATTTTACATGGAGCGACTGCCTATCTGACCTCCGCAACCCAGTTACTGGGATAACACGATACTTCCCGATAAGACTGGTTGTCAGACTTTTGGGCTTCTGACTACCTGTAACGAGTGTCAAAGATCTACGAATAAGAGCCGGGAACAACGCCTTCACATGCTTTCCGAGGCACGGAGGGGCCTCGATATGTAATGGATGGTCACCCATCTACGAACCGACCACGGCAAGCGTAGCTTAACCCTTCGATCGACCCGTGCGGCTGTTATCATTTAGCCACGAAACCGAGCAAAGAGTATGGATGCTATTAATTGCCGTAGTGTTCGAAGTATATTACTATAAAATGGATCTTAATATCACTGGAGTCCTAAAGCCAAAATACCTTCTTACATACAGTAAAGCTAATAATCTATCCTCTACAAACATAAAATGTAAATATCCCTCTTTTATGACTATAAAACTTATATGTGCTGTACTGTAAACCTGTGGTTTCCAACCATTTTTCTATTAGAATTATTAAAATATATGCGGTTACTGACATTGCTGGGAAATAGCTAATTAGATACCTATGTATGTATGCAGTATTTATATATATTTATAAATAGTCGCTGTTCGCTGTCCGTTCAGAGATATACAACCTTTAACATTATATAGGTTAGGTTAGGTATATATTTTGCCTTTTCTCAACTAAGTTGGGGTCGGCTTCCTGTTTAACCGGACGCTGAATACCAGTATTTTGCAAGGAGCGACTGCCTTTCTGACCGACACAACCAAGTATCTGAGTAATACTCTGTGGTAATACTATCTACTAACTTTTGGTAAGACTGGTTGTCAGACCTTCGGGCTTCTGAAGACCTGCCGTCGACTGTTAAAGATCCACGAATGATAGACGAGACCGACGACCTATCATGCTTTCCGAGGCACGGAGGGGTCTTGGTGTGTAAAGAAGGTCACCCATCAACGGACCAACCGCGGCAAGCGTAGCTTAACCTGATCTATCGACCCGTGTGGCTGTTATTACTTAGCCACAAGACTCTACCTATTTGAAGTAAAATACTTTTTTAAAGTGATCTCAATGCTTCGGTTTTCATATTTGAGCTCGTCATCATGACATGACCATTGTCTAAAAACCTATTGCAAAAAGCTACCTATTAGAAATATGTAAATCCTTTTCGCAATTTATATTTAAATCAAACCAAAAAAAATAATCTTAAACTCATCTTATATTCATCATCATCATCTTCCTGCCCTTATCCCATGTTACTTGGGGTCGGCGCAACACGTTTTCTTCTTCCATTCTTAAACTATATATTAATAATGTTATTTCAATTCCTTATATCCCGCTCTTAAAATCATTATACGCCCATTTATCGCGGGCATACGTCCAGCTATCCATAGTATTCGTGCAATGCTAACGAGGTGTGAAGCCATGTAAAGGGGCCAGTATCCCTCCCGTGCCCTACAGGCGCCGGCGTCAATTAACCATTTATCTTCCCACCTTTTACCGCCAACAAGAAATAGAATGGAACTCGCTTTTTCCTATTTTAAATGTTAAGTGAAAATAGGTTGGTTGCGTTTTTATTGTGGTCTATGGTTGAATGTTTTGTTTTGTCTTTTATTAATTAAAAGGCTTATAGATGCGAATTTGTTTAATGGTAATTGGTATGTAAAGCTTGAAAATGGTGGTATTTTTAATCTAACTGCGTATTGAATGACTTTAATTTATAGTGTTCTATAATACACAGGATTAATTTGACGTCGATTTGCAATTTGTAGTCCATCAGTTTTTTTTATAAATTTAATTCTAGGCCCATCTCACTTCTGAGCCATGTCTACAAGCTGTTTTCGAGAGTCATCACGAACCGTCTCGCGCGCAGGTTTGACGACTTCCAGCCTCCCGAACAAGCCGGATTCCGTAAAGGCTTTAGCACCGTAGACCACATACATACGCTGCGACAGGTTATACAGAAGACCGAAGAGTATAACTTGCCTCTCTGCTTAGCGTTTGTGGACTACGAGAAAGCCTTTGATCCGATCGAGACATGGGCTGTTCTGCAGTCTCTTCAACGGTGCCAGATCGACTATCGGTACATGGAGGTTCTGTACGAAAACGCTACTATGTCTGTCCGACTCCAGGATCAGACCTCGAAACCTATCCTTTTGCAGCGAGGTATGAGACAGGGAGACGTTATCTCTCTTAAACTGTTCACCGCTGCAGGATGTCTTCAAGGTTCTGGACTGGAAAGGGGCTGGCATTCACATCAATGGCGAGTATGTACTCGCCATTGATGTGAATGCCAGCCCCTGAGCCAGCGAAGGTGAGTTATGTAACTCACCTTCGGTTTGCCGACGATATAGTAGTCATGGCTGAGACCATCGATCGAGTTTGCTTTCTTACAAAATCCAATTCTCTTTTCCACTAAGATGTAGCATGGATGCTCTAGGTAAGTATATCTAAATGCCCGTAGGTTTATTTCCTTAGTGTTGGTGTTTTCATTAAAATTAACAATTTGTAGCTTTTACTGGTACCTAAGACTAATACTTATATTACTACAGACGTTTGTTATTACGTTGCGTAATGCTCGGCTGTTGCAGGAAATAGACAGCAATAAAATTGGCTATTCGTATACAATTTACAGCATAATGCTTCCTTGTGAGTTATTAACCTTCTATCTACCTATATTTTTGTTTTACTACTTTAAAATAAACGCAGGTGATACTTAAAGTTACCATGTTTAAAAATAGCAGAGGTATAATCCCTTGATTGTTGGCAACTCTGCAGCGGGACCCTTTATTCCAAAGAGTATATTAATAGGGTACGTATCAAAATCCCGAAGATTCATAATACCGATGATTGAAATACCGACGTCCAAAAGACCGAAATTCAAAATACCGAAAGTTTTAAATGCCGATAGTCGTTATATCGAAACACAAAATACCTATGTTCAAATGCCCGAAAGGACGAAATCCCGAATGGACGAAATACCGATGGATGAAATCCCAAACGCAATAGGCGACGTGTGATGCAAGAGCGAGCGAAGGGCACCCCGAGGTTCGGTTTTGTTAGGTTACTTTAACCCTTTACACAGAAAGCGGGGCTCCGTCGACATAGACGGCGGAGCCCCCCGCCGGGCGGTGACGGTATTTTCGCTTTTGCATCCTATTTCGACGGAGCCCCGCAAGGGTTTAAAGTAACCTTACCTCGGGGTGCCCTTCGCTCGCTCTTGCATCCTATGTCGACGGAGCCCCTCTTCGCGGGGACCTTAGGGCACCCCGACACGGACAGGTTAGGTTAGGTTAGGTTTCTCCGTTGACATAGGATGCAAGAGCGAGCGAAGGGCACCCCGAGGTTCGGTTTTGTTAGGCTACTTTAAACCCTTTACACAGAAATAGCATAAAGCGGGGCTCCGTCGGCATAGACGGTGGAGCACCCCGCCGGGCGGCGACGGTATTTTCGCTTTTGCATCCTATTTCGACGGAGCCCCGCTTCGCGGGGTTCTGTGTAAAGGGTTTAAAGTAACCTAACAAAACCGAACCTCGGGGTGCCCTTCGCTCGCTTTTTCTTGAGAAAGTTGATCCCTATGATGAACCTAACCTCCGACTACGCTTTTTAGGCAACTTTTAAGTGTTTTGAGGTTAGGTTTACAAAAAATCATTTTTCTCGGAAACGGTGGCAATTTCGGGATTTTGAACTTCGGGATTTTAAACATCGGCTTTTTAAACTTTCGGGCATATGAACTTTCGGGATTTTAAACTTTCGACCAAACAACCATTCGGCGTTTCAATTTTCGGGATTTCGTCCATCGGTATTGTATAATTCGGTCTTATAAAATTCGGGATTTTGATACGTACCCTATTAATAATACGGGAGCTTTTCTGTCATCACAAGTTCCTTATTTACGTTCAAGAGCGAGGATTCCAGCAAATTAAATTCTGTATTCTGCCTTTCTCACGACAGTCGATCGCGCAGTGGCTCAAGATTGACTCGTCGTGTCTCCACAATGGCTTGTAATTTCCTTATAAGTTCTCGTAAAACAGAAACTTGCAAGGAAATGTTGTCTATCCCCATGTTTGTAAGAGCTGAGAGTCGTTCAAGGCGCCCGCGAACGAGAACGAATGAACGACAGTAATTGATTCTCAAATGTAGTGATCTATTTATACGCAAAAAATACGCGTGTAAATCAGAAGACGAGAGAAACTGAAACCTTTTATTCACTTCGCATTCAATTAAGACTAGAGATTTAGTAGTGAAATAAAGTATTGCTGACTGAGATAACACCTCCAGAATTAAAGTGGAAAGAAATCGTATCTAGTTTGTTTAGTGTAGAAACTACAAATGAATTATCTTAAGCAGAATAATGATCCCCATTAACATTATTTTATTTAATAGCTGTCTTACTCGTAGGTAATAAACACGAAGGAAATAAGTACAGACGCCAGCACATCAAGTTACTACAATCTGTCAGATTTCTTTAATAGATTTTCGACTTTATTGCTAAAACATAAGGTTCAAGGTTGAATGGGAAAATCTGACAGTTTCGGGTAGGTTGACCTGCTGGCGTCCGTACATAATTATTAGCGACTCACAGTAGGGATAAGCATTAAATAAAAGTCAATAAGAAACAGATATAAACTCTACATTTTTATCGACTACTGATTAATAAATCCAATGGTAATTTAACGCATACTTAAACCAAACAAATGTACTTTTCGCGTGCACTTATAGGAGAGCTATAAAAGTGAATATTATTATCATTCACTTTATTGTCACACTGCCGCCTGCGCGACCATCAAGAAAAGTTATCTCACAAGCACTTCTTATTTATTACTGGCCAGTTGTATTTGCATAAAAATGCGATACAACCTCTTCGGTAAAGATTCCATCTATTACTCAGTGGGCACCACTGGGCACCAATTAGCACTCAATCTTAACACCCACACGCAGTGTAAGGCGTTATAAAAATAGCCAGAGATAATCTAGGCACCGAGCAGCGGAAGAAAGCTTACTTCAACATAATAAATCAGTAGGAATGCCGTGTAGTACAAAGTATGTTTAGCTTAACCGTAATTAATTCAGCTATATAATTCATCTAGCGGGTTGCTATCAAATATAGTTTACCAACAGCGCCCCGCGGTTTCACCCGCATAAGTATGTGCGTGTGAACTGAGGGACCATACTGCTATTTCGCAAAATAAAAATAGTAGGATTTAGTAGTAGACTAAAAACAATTGTAGAACAAATCTGGGAATTTGTAAACAAATATATTAAAAACTACAGCCCTTAAAGTGCGGTCCCTCAGTCCTCCCAGACCATCAGCCAGATCTCGGAAAGTATCTGAAAAATTAAGTTATTATGACTACATACATTTAGTAAAGAATTTGTAAAGATATTTACTGAACTTTTATGTAATCTAATCTTTTATGTAATTTTATGTAATCTAACATTTAATTAACCATACAACCTTGTTTTCGTATCGTCTAATCCTATATTAAATTAAGTATAATAGTACTGTCTACATTTTGTTTCATTGTGTGGTCACACTATTCTATCTATTTTCATAGGATTAAAAAAATAATATTATCTCAGATAAGTGGTAAGAAATGCACAATTTTAGATACCTATTATTTATTAGACACTTTTTACTAAAACTTAAGTACACTAGACTCTCTGATATTCCTCTCGTCTAGCAGTTAGACAAGCACATGTGTCAGTAGAGGTGAGGATTGAGGGACCAGTTTTAATATTCACTATCTTCAAATTGCGTCGATATTTTTGTTCCATTTCTTTTTTACGAAATGTTTTAAGTCTCTTACTAAAACTTTATGTAGAAAAAGAAAGATTTTCTTTATTTGATTCGGTAATATTCACTGAAATATTTATCTTTCTTGTGTGGATTGAGGGACCACAGTTTAGTCGTTATATCTTCTTTTATCTTTGATGCTTTGTGGTCTGGTATTCAGTAAATATCTTTACAAATTCTTTACTAAATGTCTGTAGTCATAATAACTAAATTTTTCAGATACTTTCCGAGATCTGGCTGATGGTCTGTGAGGACTGAGGGACCGCACTTTAAGGGCTGTAGTTTTTAATATATTTGTTTACAAATTCCCAGATTTGTTCTACAATTGTTTTTAGTCTACTACTAAATCCTACTATTTTTTTTTTTGCGAAATAGCAGTTTGGTCCCTCAGTTCACACGCACATGCATAAGTGTCGATCCCGTGGGAATATCGGAGTAAAAACTATGCTATATCCTTCCCCGAAATGCAATCCATCTCTGCCAAATTTTATCGAAATTGGTTTAGGAGTGAAACTATACTTAGGTAAAATATCACACAGATGGCTGTGTGATTAATGTCCATTAAATGCTATAAAAATAGGTAATTTAACAGGTCTTTACGCAGTCTGGTAAGCAGAAAACGCCAGATGGTCTAGTGAAGTCATTGATAATGATTTAGATTAATACCTTCAGAAGCTGCTATCAATAAAGAAGATCCTGTAATAAGAAATACACAAATGATTTAAACCATATTTATCTTAGGAACATGTAAAGGGAGGGCCCGAGGCTAAGCTTCGAAGGACCGCTTTGCTACTTCAAAATTATTCACTTCCACCAATGCCCGTTTATTACCAGTTATTAAAATGAATATTTTATGTTAAAAAAGTGTGTAATAATGTTTTCAGTGTATTTTATGACGGCGCCTGCGATGCACCCGAACCCCGCCCTGACGCCGGTCCTGTGCTGTACCGATAATTCAGGTGCAGACTATTTAGAAGACTTGTATCAGCCTCCACCTTTAGGCTTAGCGCGCACTACGATTTTAATCGTTGCGATTTAGTTATAAAATCGCAAACACAAAAAAATTTCAAGCGAATTCTCAAGCGAATTCTCAAGCGATTTTTTTCCGCAGTGCGCGGACTCTAGTATATTAGTAATAATCCTAATAATCCTTCCATGCCGTTTTCGGCTACGGCGACCGTTTCACCATCACCCTACTGGTGTCTATCATGGGCTCTCATGTGGCTAGAAAAACCACCTTTGTTTATAAATATTCTTGCACATAGTGGACACGTGAGAGCACCATTAACATAATTGTAACTGATTGCCGCTGGTGGTCGGGCTTTTAGTTCGTCACGCGTTTGTTAGTATATTAGTATTGTCTACAGATTGACGATTATTTATCGCAACGATTAAAATTCGTAGTGCGCGCTTAGCCTTACAAATGAATCATACACTAACTATTACCACAGGTTTTCTAGTTTATGCAATCTTGAAGGTAATATTGACAAAGGTCGGCATTGCCAATCTTCGAAAACGGATTAATAATGGCAGTACCTATGTTGTTATTAAAACAAATATTGCGGCGCCTTCCTACTGCCTATTTATTGTCTTAGCTTAAGCATAGCATAACATAACATTATCAGCCTATACTGTTCCCACAGCTGAACACGGGCCTCCTGCTGTGGGTCATAATTCCCCATGGGCCTAGTGCGGATTGGTGGAGCCGTGGAGGTCACATGTCTTCGAAATTTTGGTTCTAGAATATGCCGATTTCCTCACGATGTTTTCCTTCACCGTTTTGAGAGCAGTAAGTGATGAAATTAAATACACAAAGTAAAATGCCTGCCTGTCGGGGCCAATACCATCAAATTGGGCCACCACTGCTCTCAATTGATTGTCTTACTAGCAGCGTCCCGCGGTTTCACCCGCATAAGTGTCGATCCCGTTGGAAAGACACGTGGCGCCATCTATTATCATAATAACGTTAGGTGTTGTGGTTTTCCATGGGTTTTCCCGTGTTTTCTCGTGTTTGTCCGTGGCTAAATAATAACAGCCGCACAGGTCGATAGATCAGGTTAAGCTACGCTTGCCGCGGTTGTTCTGTGAATGGGTGACCATCTTTACATACCGTGACCCCTCCGTGCCTCGGAAAGCACGTTAAGCCGTCGCGTCGGTCCCGGCTGTGATTCGTGGATTTTTGACAGCCGTTACGGGTAGTCAGAAGCCCGAAAGTCTGACAACCAGTCTTATGAAGGGGTATCGTATTAGGTACCCATACCCAGTAATTGGGTTGTGGAGGTCAGATAGGCAGTCGCTCCATTTAAAATACTGGTATTTAGCTGCATCCGGTTAGATTGGAAGCCGACCCCAAAGGTACCCATTTCCATTTCTGTACACCTGACAACGTAAATATGCAAAATTTCAGGATGATCGATTCAGTGGTTTAGGCGTGAAAAGGTAACATACAAACAGACAGACACACAGACAGACAGAGTTATTTTCGAATTTATATTATTAGTATGGATTATATTATTCAGGGTATACTTAATGAATAAAAAATAATTATAAGTTAGGATTGTGCTTGAAATCTTGAATTAACGGTAAGTAAGAGCACAAACGATACTGCAGATCTCTAAACTTAGTCCGAAATGAGTTATTAAGAATTGTCATTTTACTGCAGCTAATTAAAAGTCGGACTATAGGTACTTAAGTAGGTACTTACCTAATTGCGAATTATGTTCGAAATTTTATATGAAATACTTAGTAAATATCAGAAATACTGAAGTGATTTCGCTAAAAGGTTCTCTCATCTCAGACTACCTAGTACCTATAGAGAATAGAAAATCTATCAAATGCAGGCTGCAAAGTTTGCAGAAGCATACCATGCAGCAGAAGTTAACCTAAATACTTTCTTAGTTGTGTATTAAACTCCCGTAAATGTGGGATACCGTCTCGTTATTGTAAATATTGTAATAAAGATCAATATTTATCGGCCTTAATATGTCATGTCATATATGTCATGCCATACTCATGACTAAGCTTAAGTAAGGTGTAGGTATTTTTATAAATTCCGTTATAAATTGTAATATTGTGAATTCGTGACCTATATCCCAACCGGTAAATAAACCTGTTCACGTTATTTAAATCACTATAATTCGCAACTGGTTTAGTGAATTTTTAGATGAAGCATAGTGATTCATCGTAAACACCATTCCTTTCCCGGTAGATAAATAATAGTAAATAACTCGTATTTTTATAAAAAAAAGTGTGATTATCTTTGTCGGTCTGTGATTGAGAGAATAATTCAGTGATCAAATTGATTGTAACAATTACACGTAAAAACCTGTACAAGTAAATAACTTCGTTTAACTTTATAAAAAAAAAGTAGATTCTATCGTGTATCGTAGTTATGGCATACATATTATTATATAGGTTTATGCATCTTGGGTTTGGTTTAGGTATAGCTTTCCAGCCGGCCAGATTCAAGCGCATTCAAAATAGTAGAAAATTAAATAGACATGAAGTTAAGCTTTTCTATTGTAAGTAAAAGCTTTATTTAGCGCGTAAACAAAATAGTAAAGTAACCGTTCAGACTGTGAGTGGTGTGCTGCATTAGCACGTAGCGCTTATTACCGCCGCGAATGCAAGTCTGTATCGAATCCAATGAAATGTAACATCGATCGAGTAGATTTTATGAATCATTCAGTAGTTAGAGGAACTCGACTAACAGTTACTCTCTTAAATTAAATATAATTAAGATAATTGTGAACGAAAGTGAAATTTTTGTTTGGAATGAGATTTTTCTACGTTCAACTTCAAACAGTGAACATACTTAGGAAAATATTTGATTTATTCGTAGATTATGTTATACAGTTTTCTCACAAATTCTTTAGTTTCGTTCTTACTAAAGCAGACATGCAACAGTTTTCATCAAATGCAAATGTACCTACATTATTAAAAATAATAACAACCTACCTACCATGTTTATCGAAACCAGTCTTAATTTACCTACTGAAAAATAAATCAATTTAGTTTTCTACCATGTAGGTACTAGGTACACTATAAAAATATCGAAATGTTGTTTATGATCTGCTGTTCTATTTTTAAACCAATAAAAAATAAAATAATGTGTAATGGCGACATCGTATAACTGCATAATTATGCGTCATGACATGATAGGTAGCTCATTAAAATTTAAATAATAACATAACATACATTTGCTCTCAGGCTATGGCCCAACAGGACACAACGGGTTATTATCTACAAGGTACCTGTCAATTAGGAGATATCATAAAGTAGTTTTTAATTGTAGATTTATGGAGTAGGTATGGTAAACAACATGAAACGAAGGACATCGCTGGCATACAAGCTGCAAGTTTCTTTGGGGTGTAAAACCTCATTTAAGTATGGGTTTTTCGCGTAGAGACGGTGCGACCCGGGTTTTAAGCATGATGGATGGATAAACGGCGTAGCCCTGAACTACGCCATTAGGAAAAGACCATTGTTGAACCTTCAGATTTTGGTTTTACAAAACATATTGCCTCCGAGTTATATATATTATATAAATATATCACTGCACACTAATCGCTGTGACTGTGAGTGAAACGATAAAATGTAGAACGGACAGTTTTTCTTTGCGGCTATTATTTACTACTACTATATTCTATTATGAGGCTTATTACCTGTTTCATTGCGTAAATTGTTCAAAAGCAGTCACTGCAACGCGGAACTTTCAGAGGAAGAGTAATAAAATTAAACACGTTAATTTAGTATTATGGCTAAGTAATGTTCTCTGTAGGTGAAATTACAAACCGAGACTTGCAGTAGCAGCAGGTACGCTCGGCGACACATCAAGCTATAGGTACGTTTCCAGTTTTAGCTGACTTCGCATTGTATAGATTTTTCGTACAATCAGAAGTCAGCTTATACTGGTTATGTAAAGCTTGATGTGTAGCCATGTGTACCTATCCAGCAATACTACGAATACTTCAGATATACAGGAAAAACAACAACAATATTTTTACGAGCAAGACTTCATTCTTATCTCAATTAAGTATGCCTGGATTACAAGCTGGGTCTGTGGCATTCGCCGACGTAAGTGATAGACCGGGATGGCTGCGCAGGAGGACGGCAGGATGACTCGCGGACCGCCTAAAGCCAATTAGATATAAATAAACAAATTTAAATGTGCGAGGGGAGCAATTAACATGGCAGAACCGGTTGAGTGGCCAGTGTGCCCACACGGTATTTATAAAAAGCTATTTCGAGAACGAAGTACCGCGGAATAGGTCGGACAAGGACTCGCGGTACTAAACATAATCGAAAGTTACTCAAATCGCTCCCATATCCACGGTAATATTATATGCATGTCAAATAAGTTTCGTTGGTTACACTATTCTGTAAGTACCTACTAGAAAAACAAGATTTGGTTGATGACCGCGAAAAAACAAAAAGACGCCAATTTCAGTCTTAAAAGTAACACTGATGCTGTCATTACTGCCAGTGTGACGCAACTGTCTAATAAAAAAAGAAACTATCGCAACTGTCAAATACAAAAAAGAAACTATGAAACGTGCACTAATCATAGATAAAATACAAAAAATTTAGTGCACGTTTCATACAAGCGACGTGTTTCAACTTTTGGTCAGTGGGTCGTCTTAGGGGATCTGACACGCGGGCCAGTTAGCTGTCCTGCTGGTTTGTTATTATTAGTCTACAATGTAGTAGCACTAATGCCTTGATTTATTTATGTGGGATAATCTCATCGTCTTTTATGATGTTTGTTGGTTGAGAAGTATGATAACATTATGAATGAGTATGTCAGCGTGGATATCATGAAACATTGGTTTTAGCCAGGAAGTGGACAATCTGTATAGAATCTACCGGAACGACAAAGTCAAGTGCAGTCACTAGAAAAAATTAACGAGTTCCATAATTTATTATTTAAATGGCAGAAAACAACAAAACCTGCTTCATTATAAATTCAAATTCGCACACCAAATGCTTTAATTACATTCAAAATTCGAATGTGGTCAATGAACTTGTTTGTCACTTTTAATAAATAATTTCTGCTGTAGGCGGGAAAATGGATTCGTTTTTCATCCCTACACATTCGCATTTGTAATTTATTTATACGAGAGAAGTATCCTCTGGTATTTCGTGTATTTTCTTAGTGCTCTGCGTTGCGTGAACGAATGGCATAGCTTCCTATCTTCAAAATTGTTAAGAGCTAATTGATGGGGCGTTTGTCGTGAGAGCATGCGATGTGTCATCGGCAGCAATTGAATTGTCTTACGAGATATGTGTCCCGTTCCGCATGGAATCGATGGAGCATTTTACAATATAATCGGCTAGTCTCCGATTTTTTTTTGTGCTCTGCCAATGACTTCAGCAATGCAGTGTGAACTGTTTATGGGTCTTTTCTTCTTTAGCAGTAATTCAGCGTATTCAGCAGTAAAATTGTTTGTGAAAACGCTATGTCATAAAAAGCTAGATATTGTACAAATGCTCTTTAAATGAGGGAAGATTCTTTGACAGACTTATTAGGATTAATGCAATAAATACTATTCAAAAGAGATCGCAAAGGTAAACCGTGCAAGCGTGTCGAAGAATTTTCTGAAACTCTCACTTTCTCGATCTTTTCAGTAGGAATTCGATTGATACGCGATACCAGAATACCACACAAGATACACACACACAGACAGAAATATAGATACAGGGATATACGTTGGGAATTGTATGAAATTTTGATAACATTCTTTGAAATCTATCCAAATCTAGTCACTGATATACCTACTGATGGCCTTCAACGGGCACCTTATCATTTTACTCAATCTAATGATTGTGTGCAATACCTTCGTGGGACAGGTTCATGTGTATGGAAATACGTTAGGTAGATACTTCTGTGGGTACTGCCTAATGGTCATCGACTAATTTCAAAACGATTAAGTAACATTTTGTGCTAATCATGTTGTTTTAAAAGATTGACGATGTAGGAAATTTTAAATATTTAATTGGTTATGACGTAGATCAAATCATAATTTTCAAGAAAATCCTAATTTAAATCTTCTTCATTTCAAAATCCGTAAGGAATGTTAATCCCAACCGTTCGATCACGATTTGTCGAACACATACGGATTTGTCCGATTCCGAATAACATTATCATGAGTGTGACGCAACTGGTTTCAGCATTTTCAAGTTGGTGACATAAGGACAGGGCCAAACCGGCGACGAGGTCGGCGACCGCAGACCTAGCGGGAACGTAGCCATACGACCGAGCCCACTTAGCGCGAGGCCGCAAATGTACATATGACCGACATGGCCGAATACCTCATTACTGCAAAATGTGTGAACTTGGCTTAATCATCCCGCAGTGGGTCAACTAGGCGTGTACCCATCGTAAAGTACACGACGTTCCAGCCAATCAGGAAGTTGAACTTCTAGCTTTATTTTCTAATCTAAAAGTGGCGGCTAACTCTTAGATTTTCTTTATGTTGTCTTGAGATTTTCTTGACGCGGACGGCACTTTTTCCACATCCATTGGGGTTAGAGGTCGCTTTCGGCTAATAAAACCTTCTTGTCCATGTCCACAATTAAGTTTTCTAGCCAGTCTTTTGTTTATACGTTTACCGCCAACAACTTGACACTTTTCACGAGCAAGCATTCTTTTGCTCTTTAGTACCTTGGCTCCACAATATCGCACATCATTAACTTATTAGCCATAATATGCGTCAGCCGTATTGTGGACCGGTCGGCGATTCCGATCATTTCCAGCATACTACTCGGTGATTCATTGAGATATCAACAATGTAGCTTTGTTGCAGCCTCTCATGGTCAGTTATTTTACCCTTAGTGCAAGACGTGTAAGGATGTTTGAGCGTGATTTTGCAATAGCAATTTATAATAGTATAATAATATTAATAATCATTTTATTTCGGACAACTATAAGATCCATAACTTGTTAGTAACAATTTTGCACTTCAAATGCTATTGTTAGTAACTTAAACTAAAGACGAATGAATCATAGATCACCCAACAACTATATTATAGACACCCAGAAACTAGGGAACAAGTCTTCGCACAAATTGCCGTATTATGGCGGAGGAAGTATCTGTCGCCACAGCCTTGGAATTATGAAAATATGTCTCTTAGAAATTGGTACGAGTATTAGAAAATTTTTGTTGCGCAAAATTGTTAATGTTTCAGTTCTTTCACTGAGGCCGAGTTATTCCAGTTGATGCAAAAACTTAACTTATTTCTGTAAGGTCTGGATAAAGCAATTACTTCAAAGTCAAATTCATTTATTTCAAATAGGCACTAAGGCACTTTTGATCGTCCAAATTTACAAAAAATAGTTTTTAAATGGTTTACAAGGTTTTATATACCTATTCATTATATATATATAATTATATGTGAAGAACGTAGTATAGAATAAAATTACTCTACCACAAAACGTAAAAAGAATAAAAAATAAAGCCGTGACAGGTAAATCAATGATAAATAGAGATACACGTTGCTCACATTTTACAAATACTGTAAAAGTAGATGATTTTCCTAGAATTTTAACAAGTGTGTGAGTTACAGTAGTCACAGAACGTAAAAATCATTGTCATTAAAATTGTATTCATATACCTACAATTAAATTAGCAACCCGTTTGATTTTGTCTAGATTCATCAAAGCAAGATCAATCTGTCTTCATACTCACTTTCCATTTCCAATCACCATTTTTCCGGGCTTTTTTAGATCACAGCTTTCCAAGAGTCGAGTACACTTTACTAGTACCTATCGCGTACTTTTATTAAGTATCGATAAATGATAATTGCTTCAGCCCTATTGGCCTGTTCATCGTGCGCTTGTTGGGGGTCTGTTAATGGCGCTGCTGCATTGTCGTGAATGCGCATACCAATTGCATTTAATCACGCGCAGCCGCGGTGTGACCGCGCGGTTGTATTGTGTGGCCCATATATTAACTTATTGATGGAAACATGGATTATATGACTATAGTGGTAAGTATTTTGTAATTAATGAATTTGGTTTTTTAAAATGAAAGAGATTTAGTTTTGTTACAGCTCCTGCAGTTTCAATGCTGGCAGCAATCAAACAGAACTTATCGTTGGTAAGACTGCATAAGACTGATTCCATATTACATGAATTTCTACTCAAAAAAAAAAACAGTTTTACTTTAGTTCAGAATTAAAATATTTGATGTGGATAATTTCATGGGGAATCATAAGTTTCATAGCACCATTCGAATATTTGTATTACGATCCTGTTTGCCACTACATATATCATGTGTCCATCAGATCAAACAGCGCTATCTATTATATCATCGACATGATAATTCCTAGTTTTCTTTCCAAGAGTGTAACTTGGCACGTTAACAAGCTAAACCCGCACCTACAAGTATTCACATCAAGTCGATATCCCTTATTTTTTCTTGAAGCAAGTTGCATTGATTGCGCCCGCGCCGCTAGATTTCTTCGTTCAGGCTCACCCGCATTATAATCTACTAGCGTCAAGTTACTTGTCAATACTTGGTAAAGCCAGTTTGCTAGCTAGTATCTAAGCAGTGTTCTTGTTTAGCACAGATGGGTCAATCACACCTGATATGAAACGCGGTTAAGTTATTAGCTTAGTTAAAGCACAGTGTAGCTACTTTGATAAGTTATTTCTTTGGCTTGGTCTGGGGGCCTGTAACGATGTGTACGATGTTTATGTGCTGTGGTTATTGAGTGAAGGAGAGTGAATCGATTTTAGTTTCTCTGATAGTCAAACTTCGACTTATAATAAGAAAATGAAAGCACCGCTGTAGTTTCATATACGCCTAAATGTTCACTTGAAAGTTTCAAATCGCTGAACAAACTTATATTTATAAGAAGAAATATAAACTCACTTAGCACTTCACTTAGCATAATATTAAGCATTATCAGCCTATAAATGTTACCACTGCTGGGACACAAGCCTCCTCTTTCTGTGAGAGGGAGTTGGTTACAATCCACCACGCGGGCCCAGTACGGGTTAGTAGAGGTTACATGTCTTCGAATTTGACATCTACGAACCTGAAATTAGTTCTAGGACATGCCGGTTTCCTCACGATGTTTTCCTTCACCGTTTTAAGAACAGTTTAAAAAAAATGGTTTTTGTAAGATGTCCTTTAAACATATAGCTAATCAGAAATCATGTGTTAAAGCTAATTTTGAAATAACGTAAAACTAAGTCCATAACCCTACAAATGATAGCACTATACAGCAAATGAATTAGATGCGCCACAAGATACCGTGCACTTTATGAAGTCTACCTCTGTTATTGTCCTGATCCGCTCAGCTGATAGCAACGTTGTTCCGTGCTTTATGTGTCTGACATCACTGACACTCTAATGTATTGTTTCGTGCCAGTTATTAGTCTTTATTTACTAGCTTTTTATACCATTGTCTAGAATTTTGGTGTGGGTAGAAGGGTAGAGTTCATCTTCAGGACGTCATGTTATATTATATAAAAATAAAGTTTTTGCAATACATTTTGGCAGTCTCATCATTAGACCCAATGGTAGGTATACCCAGGACATATTATGGAGAATATGCCTTATAGGGATTCCATCTTAAGCTGGCTTCCATCACTAATACATATAAAAACCCACGCCTTCTTTCCTTGGGGGTAGGTAGAAACTACAGAACGCCACCTGCTACGATCCTTACATACGTCATAAACGCACGGCGGTTGCGAGTACTATGCACCTGATTCAGCTAATCTTCAGTAATGATACCTCATAGAGCAATTCCATCGTACGCTGGCCTTCCAACGCTATTTTTTACATAATCTTCCGTTAAATTAAAGCAATGAAACATTACGTCATGGATCCGGCTCGAAGGACCAAAGGATACAAATCAGCAGCACACGCACGTGCGGTCCGTGCTTCCGGTCTCCAGCGGTCAGTTTGCCAACTCATTTGATTGCCGGCACTAATGGAATTGATTCCAGAAATTAGCCTTTTTATAAAATTTAAAATGATGGAGTAACACGCCAAGCAAAGTTTTATGTCAAGTCGCGTGTGTGTGGTCTCGGGAGCTTTAGGGTTAATTTAAAGCTTTGAATACTCTCTGGATTTATCACTGAAAACATGCTTTTAAGCTAAGTAGGTATACAAAAATTCAACCGTTTTATATTAGTAATATTAATAAATTACAAGCAAGCATATCAGTCGCTCCATGTAAAAGACTGATGAAAGTATATCAGCTGCATCCGGTAAGACTGGAAGTCGACCCCAAAAATAGCTGTGAAAAGGCTTGACAGAAGATGAAATTACAGGCAAAAGACATTACCTACTTATAGCAGTTCTAAAACGAAATTAAGAATTAATTTCCTATCTAAATTAGTACATTATGATACATGTGTGCTATGTTGATCATTATGCACGAGGCGATATTATCGCGCGAGCCGCAGGCGAGAGCGATAAGAAAGCAGAGTGTATATTGATTAATGCACACGCGTTTCATACGACGTTTTTCAACACACTTGCGAGGAAAAAAAACAGACTTGTATTGTTAAATATTAACTTGTATGGAAAATGGCGCGCTGGTTTTGTTTTCCCGCGCGCCGTGCTAGCCAGCACTAGCGATGCGCGCGCAACATTGACTCATTTTAAATATATTAATCTATGGCACAGACAAAACCGATACAGCCTATAGAAAAAATATAATAAACACAAACCTGAAAATTGCAAAAAACCTAAGAATTTCGCGGTCTACCACTGCGCATTCACCTTAAATTGTCTGTGGTCCCCTGCGAGTTCATTTTGCGACCAAGGACAATACAGACTATTTAAAAAAAAAATGAAATATAGCCCGCGGATTTTTTCTTTCGGCATGAAGTCTCTTTGGGCGCTTTCCGAATTAGCTATAATCGCTCACATCACAGCGCTCACATCATCTCCATGGACGTAATATTACGTCCATGCATCATCTCACATGCGTTCCGATTTAGATATTACTATTATGACTGCTGAGAGCTGGCAACAATTCGGAACACTCGTGAACGCGCTCACATGACAGTGCTTACACAATGTAAAAAAGATATTATTACAGTATTTCTTTGTATAAACACCACATTTCTTCTTCAGTTCTTCTTCTTTGGTTAGGTGGCGACTGTCAGCCAGAAGCACAATTTCAAAAATGCCACGTTAGTTTAATTTAAAGATGATGCAACTCAAAACAAAACACACACTGACACAACCTCATACACACACTGTCATTTTTGACAGCGCTCACGGTGATATTATTCTAGGGCATGGTCGGCATTATCGCAAGATGGCGAATGTCATGACGTCATCTATGACGATTCACGGGACATCGTTATCGTTATCGCGCTCACGCTAATTCGGTTATTTCCCAATTCGGAACACATCGATTATTTCCCAATTCGGAACGCAGGGTTTGATGAGATTAAAAAAGCGCGCGTCTCCGACTAGTAAATAGTTATCTGTGGTATTACAGAACATGTGGATTAAAGTAAAGAAAAAGCACGCGTTCGTAATACACTCCATTATGGACCTAAAAGCGGTTCAATAAGAGCCACTTTACGAGCAAGTGTGTTGAAAAAATATTAACGAAACTCCGTCTGTTGATTACACTGACAAGATTAAAAAGAGAGTTAACGTTCTTTTTATTTTTAATTTGCAAGCGCAATTTAAATGCTTCATTAGGTCCGTTTGTTTATCATTAACACGCGGCCGAGACCGACTTCAAACACAATTACTCAAATCGATTCAACGTAATCGATTTGAAACTAGATCAACTCGTTCGGTAGCCAGATAGCTTTCGCTGCGTTCTTGAATACACGTATCGAGTAAATCTTGTTCCCATCGATTGTTATCAGTAAACGAACCAATTTGTTTAAAATTAGATACCGTTTTGATAGATTCATGTCTACAATATTTCTGTTTAATAATATTATGCTGATGTAATCAAGTTTATTTTAAGAAAACTGAGATAATAATTTCTTGTTGAACGCAGGCCACAATTACAAAAAACTAGTTTGGCTTCCTTTAAATAAATACATCACAGAAAATCTGAGTACCTACACAGTATCGAAGAAATGTCAAAGTAAATCAACGGTGAAGTTTGTTTACATCTGAAGTCTGAACGTAAACAAATAAACAACAACTGAACCATTTAATCAAATAACAGCAAGTAAACTACAAAGAGAAATACTTAGTGAAAAACTTCATTCAAGTCCAATAAGAAACTGGTTTACGATGGTTTTATTCCAATTCGGAAAAAAGTTCACTTGTTATTTCGTCGGCTCGAGAAATCGATCTTGTTTCCCCACACAATGCTTGTCAATTGGCTAGACAGTGTATTCATAATACATTGCCGCTACACGAAATGAACCCACCTTCGCCTTTAATTCTTAATCAGACATGTACAACCACCGGCAAGGTATTTTGACTTGGTCTTTTTCGTCTTGTTACGCAAGAATCTAGATTCTGCCAATAAAATCACTTTCACCAGTGAAAGGCTTTATCTGCAGCTGAAGATCAATAACATGATAAGGCGTGCTGTATTCAGTCGGCACTCGGCTGCAATTGTAAGGTCGCATAGTTCAAGTTGTTCTTACTTTTTCTTGGATTAGAAACTAAAAATGGTTTGTCTGGTTTGTGGGATTTGTCGTTTATTTATGGTACCTAGAAGAAAAAATTTGTTCGTAATAGGAATGACGTGTTTTCTCCGGTAAAGATCTGGTCATTTCTTCTTTTACGTATAGCTGTGTTACGGACATCTGATTGTGCTAAAATTAGATGTTTCAAGTCATACTGGGTAAGGCTCAGGCAATATTCAATCTGCGTACTCACTCATCATCTATTCAATCTGCGTACTCATCATCAGCCTTGCTACCTTTTGTTCCAACTTTACCTAATTGTAACATTAGCTTCTGAGCTTCCCTTTATCTATATAGGTAGGTATATCTTATTTACTTGATAGCTGATGATTGCCATTATCAAACATACCATTAAACACGGAATTTTCATTTCACAATTTTACCCAGATAAGTGTTGTCATATAATAATATTTTATAATTCCAACGTAGAGTCACTATTATATTTTTATAGACAAAAAACAGATGTAAAAAGTTATTATGATTATATTTCCGTCATGTCCAATGACAGTTTCTTCTACGTATTTTCTGTGTATGTATTTTCTACAGCAGTAGCAACCCTGCATGCTTGCCATTTATTTTGTTATTTAGATTTTCTTTTCCTTGAAGTGAGCGAGAGTACGACGGGTTTAATTAACGTATTTCAAGGAATTCCAGAAGTTTTTATTGGGATTCTCAGGAGACACTTCCCGACCAGTGAGACTACCTATAAAAACTTTTTAGTTGTACCTACCCCACACACATTCATATAACACTACTTGCTATGTAAATATCAGTGACAGGAAGCTATTAAAACATCATCAATTTATACGAAGTTGGAAAAAATCCTCTTATTGAAGCTAACTCAAAAACTACCCAAGCAAAGTTAATCAAAATATGGGACCACCCCTGAGGCCCTGAGGCATACCATATCCATTAAAAAATTTGAGAATTTTGCAAATCCGTCTGTGGAGGGTTATTGGTAAAACATTAACAACCTCTTAAGAGGTCATTGTACTCATCATAATGAACAACTTTTACTATGGGACCAAACCCGAAATCGTGAAATAAAATCACCTGGTCCCTACATTTTGACGAGTTATACGAACATAATTGTAGGTGACAGCTGATTTTTTTTTCGCCTAATCTTCTGTTGTACTCTTACTTGTAACGGAGGCACCTAATATTAAAAAGAACCATCATCATTCTCCTGCCCTTATTATTCCAATATATTTCGTAACATGTCCTTTACCTCCATACTTCTCTAACAAAGAATAATATTCTAAACAAAAAGCAAGTCTGTCTGAGTGGCCAAACATACTTAAATCATTTCTAACAGCAGTTAGTTAAGAATTCAAACGCAGCTGACTCATAAAATCGTCTATGAGAACCTTCCAATGTACAATTATTAGTTTTAATGTAAACGGTACCACCCCGGGGTCGGGTGCCTGCCCTCCTGTGGTCACTCAACTTTGTTTTTCTACTTACGCACAGACAACACTTCATTCTGCCTCGTTGACTTTCTCAAGGGGTTCGGTTTACAAAGCAAGTTTTCTAAAAGTTGGAGAGTTTTTATTGAAATTCACACGAAATTCATACATTGTAGATATGTATTCGTGTTTATTAGCGTTACGGTATGTGGCCTGCATGTAGAGTGTTCGACAAACACGAAACATCTTTATTTGGTTTGTTGTGGGTGAATGAAATATTTGAGTAGGTATTTGATTAAGTGCGATGGCTCTAATTTAATAGACACGGACTTTCCCGTATGGAGAAAATAATGAGAGATGCGTTCGCTGGGCAATATTTTCTGTTTTTATTAAACACTAGCTTCTGCCCGCGATTACATCTGCGTGAAATTTCTTGTTCCCCCGACCCACCCCGTCGCATCGCATTGCCTGCCCATGCTCAAGAATTGGGCTATCAAATACAAAAATATTTTGAATTTCGACTGGTAGTTTCAGAGAAACAAACTGTTCAGCTTTATTATTAGTATAGGTATAGATTTATAAGCCTAAATAGATGAACCTTTAGCCATATGTGGCATGTGACCTCGTAAAAATAAATCCAAAGGCTTCGTTTTTCGCGGAAGAATTTTCATCTTTACTGTCAGTTCTATTTCCTGCTAGTGTGCGCTTGCTTCACCATAACTATCTCAACCTAACTTCTGTCCACTAAATCATTATTAACAATATAACCTTAAATATATACAGACACGGAAGTCGCCTACACGAGGCAGTAGCGGACAACGACGCGAAGTAACATTATGCGCGCACGCAGAATGCAACAATAACCATTTGACCGACGCGCGACGCACGGCACCCGCCTGAGTCCCCAACGTATGGCGGATACTTACAGACTAACACTAGGCGATGAATGCCTAAATAAAACCGAGCTGTTGGATTTTCAATTTTCGGAGCTTAGCCTAGCGTTTAAAATCCAACAGCGCGCTTTTATTTTGGTGCCGCTTACTCTTCGTGAAAACGGGCTTTACAGTCTTAACAATTGGGTGCTTGGACACTTTGGACCGACCATATAGGACCATAACACTGTCATTATGTCGTAAGTACTTGTACTAAGGCTTTAGGGGGATAGTTACTACATAGCTGGTAGTTTGATAAAGTATGACTTTTGTTAGACGTCTGACTGATAATTTCTGATGATATTATATTGGACGTCCACGTCACGGCATCACGATAACACAGGGAAGTAATTTATACAGAAAATAATTATGAAGATGCTTTTTTTGCGTCCAAGGTAACGTATTTCCATACATTTTATGGACATATACGTGGACGTCCACAAAATACTGGTATCCAGCAGCATCCGGTTAGACTGGAAGCCGACCCCAACATAGTTGGGAAAAGGCTAGGCACTAGATGATGATGGACGGGGATGTCCACAATAATATCGTCACTTTAGAAATAATAAAAGTGCACATAGGGTATTATCACAGTCTATACATCATACAGTCGTTCGACGAAGCCGTCTAGACAGGGCAATCGTGCGGGGTGTGAGGGGCGAGACGCGGGAGGTGCGAGACCGAACTGCATACTGCCACCGTGTTAGTAGTTCGGGACATAACTTTCAGGGTTGATGATTTCGACTTTTCGGTGTTGATTTTATTATTGGGATACTAGTTTCGAAAATGTAATGGTACACTTTTTTTTAATTTATGAAGACAAATACAGAGATACGACATGTAACATTTGAGTGCTTGCTTATTTGTTAAGTTTTTTTTTTCGAATTATTTTACTTATTATTTTTCTTTTCAGTTTATTTTTTTTTACTTGACATTTCCATGGCTTTCGAGGACGCTAAAGCCGATAGTGCAGTCAAAACGAAAGTCCAAAATGGCGGCTGCGAAAATTTTCAAATTTTTCATCATGGGTGTCGTTTCCAAGGATTTCGAGGGTGCTGACAACGAATATGAGGTCATAATCAAAATTCAAGATGGCGGCTGCGAAAATTTTCAAATTTTTCATCATGGGTGTCGTTTCCTAGGATTTTGAGGGTGCTAACAACGAATATGAGGTCATAATCAAAATTCAAGATGGCGGCTGCGAAAATTTAAAAATTGTTTCATCATGGGTGTCGTTTCCAAGAATTTCGAGGGTGCTGACATCGAATATGAGGTCATAATCAAAATTCAAGATGGCGGCTGCGAAACAATGTAATTTTTCATCATAGGTGTCGTTTGGCCTGTTGGTCTAGTGGTCAGTGACTATGACTGCTATGCCGGAGGTCGTGGGTTCGATTCCCACCCAGGACAAATGTTTGTGTGATGAGCATGATCATTTGTTCTGTGTCTGGGTGTAATTTATCTATATATGTATGTATTTAGAAATATATAAGTATGTTTATCAGTTGTCTAGTACTCATAACACAAGCTCTGCTTAGCTTGAGACTAGACGGCGTTGTGTGATAGTTGTGGAATATTATTATATTATTATTATTATTTGATACCCATATTGAGGGAGTTTTGAAAAATTATGTAATCCGCCATTTTGTGGTGGGGGCCATCTTGAACCGATTTTCATCAAACATAGCTAAGAACACTTCCGATTAATTCACAATCGGTTCAAAATCGGTTCGTCCGTTCGGGAGCTACGATGACAGACACACACAGACACGTCAAACTTGTAATACCCCGTCGTTTTTGCGTGAGAGGTTAAAAAGACGATATTTTGATAATTGTTAATTATTGTTTATGATAATAGTAATGTTGATGACGATGTTGATCTCAAATAAATTAATTAATATTGTTTACTTGAGACAAGTGACAACCCTAGCTGTCGCGATAATGTCTAGACGTTGTCGGCATTTACCACGAGATCAAAGGCGTCGACCTACTGTATGGTTTTTATACTGTGGTATTATTTTATAAAAGTTTTGACGATAAAGCTAAAGTTATATATGATCGAGAATAAATCGTAGTTGACTCAAAAGATTCGCCACAACACCCATTCCTTCGTCTTCCGCATCATCTATGACCATATCCAAGGGGCCTTAAAAGGCCACTTTGGCAGAATCATAAAAGGATAACATAATGGACAATTAACTGTTAAGTTAATCGTATCGTATCCCATAGGTGAAGCATTTTTCAGTTATTTTTTTTGTCTGTGCTAAAATACTAATCAATCCCCAATCTATTTGATTGTACCTACGACTACGTAGGAACAAAAAAAAAACAGCAGTGCAGCGAAAAAAAGAAAAACACGTACTGTCTTCGCCATATTATAATTCATAATGTTATCCTTTTATGATTCTACAAAGTGGCCTTTTTAGGCCCCCAGATCGTCGATCCATCAAACCGTATTTGTGTTCCTAATACCTCCATTACCGAAGTAAAAGAACCGACTATAGGCAATAATGCCTAGTTTAACCATTATTTATTTATGAGGGGCTACGGTCAAAAAAGCGGTTTTCCGAGTGGTTTGCTTATGTGTATACCGCCATCATAATGACTCAATAACTGCAAAACAAACAGAAGCTGCGCCTGCGCGGAATCTAACTCGTTCTATTTAGCTTTTTACACAATTATGTACCTACTGGAGTTTCTCACGGAGGCTGGACATTAGAGGACATTGTAAGTGGAAGGGTGGAAGTCATAATCCATACGAATATTAAAAATTCAAAAGTAACTGCCTGTCTGTATGTTACCTTTCCACGCCTAAACCACTAAACGGATTTCTATAAAATTTGGCAGAGAGGTAGATTGCATCCTGGAGAAGGACATAAGACAGTTTACCATACATACCTCGCGGGCGAAGCCGCGGGCGGAAGCTAGTACTGAATATACCTAGTTGAAATAGATTTATGATATACTAGCTGCGCCCCGCGGTTTAACCCGCGTAAAGGTCGATCCCGTGGGAATATCGGGATAAAAAGTAGCCTATATATTAATCCAGGGTGTCAGCTACCTCCATACAAAGTTTTATCAAAATTGGTCCGGCCGTCTGAGCGTGAAGAAGTAACAAACATATAAACACACCCTCACACACACTCACAAACTTTCGCCTTTAGGTATATTGATTAGTATGGATGAAGCTATAGGTAGGGCGAGGCAGTAGATTGTGGTAGGGTAAAACCCATAGATATATGTTTTATTTTTCTATGGTAAAACCATTGAGATGCGTAATCCGCAATCTTTCCTTGTCACCACATACCTATTATTTTTTCCTATTGCATCCAACGACATCCAACCAACGTTTTAAAGCAAGAATCTATCAATGCACATTTTAACGTCAAACACCGACCATTGTGAGAGAAGCTATAAAACATTTAATACGTCCAAATTCACATACAAAATAGCCTCGGGTATGTCCATACAAACTGTAGTTCCTAAGAATTTCGTCGTTCCAAAGTCCGCACAGGTATGTCCGCTCGTCTATAAATCTAAATATTTTACTCCTCAGTTCCACAGTGTTTTATATACGTAGGCTATGTGAGAATTGATTTTTAAAAGGACATTAGCATTCCTAGCAACTCCGGATCGATGTCCTACCATACAAATGAAGTAAGTTCGCAAGGAATTAATACTAGGAGAAGTCACATACATTTTATATTCACGAATTTCTATAGGTTAAATGTACCGTTGTGGAAAAAAACTAAAGATTTTGGAAGATTTTTGTGTATTTTTATATGCAAAGGATATCGTGTAGACGTCAAGTAGTCTGTAAATCTATATACTCTATACTTATACTAATAATAAAGCTGAAGAGTTGGTTTGTTTGAACACGCAAATCTCTGGAACTACGAGTCGGATTTGAAAAATTCTTTTTGCATTTGATAGACCAATTCTTGAGGAAGGCTATGGGCTATTTAACATCAAGCTAGGACTTTAAGGAGCCGAGCAAAAAGAAAGAAAGCGAAAACAAAATAATAGCGCGGGCAGAAGATGCGATGCGACGGGGTGGGTCGGGAGATCAAGAAATTTTACGCGGACGAAGTCGCGGGCAGAAGCTAGTCTCGTATAAATCTGTTTGTTAGACGGTTCAGTGTTCTCACGGAAACGTAAAGGTTTGCGCTATTAAAATAATTAGACTCTTCTGTAACATATTCTATTATTACGGCCGTACGGGAACTTATATTATTGTGTTGGAATAGACAGGTAAAGGTTCTAGAAAACTATACCAAGTTCGAACGAAACAATGAAGTTCAAATTCCTTTGTTCACAATCTAAACTAAATTTAAGTTCAGTGCATCTTTTTCTTTCTATTTCATTAAGAAAAGGACAGAAGATAAATTTTAGTTTAGTCCTGTCAAATTAATCAGCACTTGACGTAACTTTAGTAGGCAAGTTTTTAATCACGGCTAAATTTGTATGGAGTAAGTAGTGTCAGGCGCTGATTAATTTGACAGGACTAAACTAAAATTTATCTTCTGTCCTTTTCTTAATGAAATAGAAAGAAAAAGATGCACTGAACTTAAATTTAGTTTAGATTGTGAACAAAGGAATCGGCAACAATGCTTTTTTACGGATCATCATAATGTTTTGGCTCTCTTATTGTAAATTAAATATGTCTTTCCAACAAGAATATCGCAAACAAATTAACGAAATCAGTGTAGGCCTAGGCGTAACTCAGCGAATTGAAAAATACGTAAATTATTTCTTGTAGCGTAGCTCTAAATCGCACACCTAGATCTAAAGAGAGCTAACTCTAAAATCTCAATTTTTGAGGTATGCATACCATCGAATTCCCTAACTCACTACCTAGCGACCAACAAAACAGATTCAAAAATAGTTCCATTACTCAACTTAAAAAGTATTGATCAATACAGCAAACTCCTGCAGTGCACAGGGACATAGTAGGTAATCAGTTTTTCAAATTTCCTGAAAAAAGTGTTTTTTTGAGTTAATCGCTGTTTAGATCTAGGTGTGCGAAATTATATTGCACTAGGTTCCACCCGCGGCTTCGCCCGCGAGGTATGTCGATAAAAACTATCCTATGTTCTTCCCCGGGATGCAATCTATCTCTCTGACAAATATCGAAATCCGTTCAGTGGTTTAGGCGTGAAAAGGTACCTAACATACAGACAGAGTAACATTTGAATTTATAATATTGTTCTACGAGTCAACAATATAGCGCTACACCACGATTCACCAAGACCAACATACCAGCTTATCCAAATTGTCAATTTAAATTTTGAATCGTCACTTCCGTTAGACATAATTAGCTCTGAATGGCGGGTGACAAAGTGACAAAATAAATAAAAAAATAAGAACAAAAAATAGCCAATCACTGACAAACGCACGTCAATTCACAAAAAATATCATTAGATGGTGGATGAGTCTGTACTATTTTATGACATTCTGTGTCTTGTCGTTTTTTATTCAAGTGCTAGTACAGTCAGCAACAAAAGTCGATTAACACTTCAGTTTTTTTAAATCTCAGTTAATGATATTAAGAGTATATGATGTTTTGCGAATATCGTGTTTTACGAATGTGATGTTTTACGAATGTGGTCTTTTAAGAATATGATATACAGCGACGCGCGACGGAACGATTATTAACACCTCAGTTTTTTAAATCTCAGTTATTGAGAAAAATATTTGTTCAAAGTTGCATTGTACTTCTGCTGCAATTTTGAACAAATATTTTGCTCAATAGCTGAGATTAAAAAAAACTGAAGTGTTAATCGACTTTTGTTGCTGACCGTACGGTCTATTGATAGCAGTCTACCTAGTTGACAATATTTTTTTAACACGGAATGGCCTTGAAATTTGAAATATGTAGATCATAGGAATAAGACTGCCGACTATCACACTAATATTATAAAGGCGAAAGTTTGTGAGTGTGTGTGTGTGGGAGTGTGTTTATATGTTTGTTACTTCTTCACGCTGAAACGGCTGGACCAATTTTGATAAAATTTTGTATGAAGGTAGCTGACACCCTGGATTAACATATAGGCTACTTTTTATCCCGATATTTCTACGGGATCGACACTTATGCGGGTGAAACCGCGGGGCGCAGCTAGTAAGAACTAAACATTAAGAGCCTATACTACCTCAGCTAAAATTCACTCTTTATCTCGCTCGCACGATACTGCTCGCGGACTGTGTGAAAGCGAGACAGAGTGCGGTGCTGGGCGGGAGGCAGCGCCAATAGTTTAGGTATTTGCTTTTTACGGTGAAAATAAAGGTAATTCAAAAAAACTAACTAACATAAGACCTGCTTTATAGTTAGTTCAGTTAGTACGCAAAGTTTCATGACCTAATTTGAAGTATTTTTTGAATACCAGCGGTTTATTGTTCGGTTTGGAGGTAACTTTGGAATTTTTTTCTATCGAGAAAATTTTATGGAATAGTGTTTTCGTCTAACATAAGACCTTACATTAATCCTCAACTTTAGCATATATTTATTTCAAAATTAATGCTGCGGAATTTTCGACATAACGGAGGATCATGCTAAGCCATTTGAGGTAGTATAGGCTCTTAACACAATTTTTTTTTAAAGCTACCATTACACAATAGGCGTAATAGGTGGTGTAAGTGGTGTTCCGTCTCACTGAGAGGAGCCTGTGTCCCAGCAGTGGGAACATTATGCTGATTATGCTACACACAATAGGTCCGATACCTAGAACAAAGACTACAATTAAAAAAAAATTGTTTCTTCAGCAGAGTTTTTAAGAGTACCTAAGTAGGTTATTTGTTTCTACATTGATGCTCGCCTCTGATTTTTAAATTCTGCTAGACCTGCACCCTAGATTTTGAAGGATTTTGCTAATCCACTGCTTCATATGTTCGAAAAATTTGTCTGCTCAACAACGCAAATAACGCAATGAATGTTATTGAACTGTCAAAATGAAAGCCATAGCTACTGTTAGTGAGTTACGCAACTACCCCGTATGATAATAAAAAGTGTAAAGCATTTCTCTATGATTGTAATATGACCGCATACTGGTGCGGTCGATGCATTCAAAACATGATGGTTAGGTACTGATGCTCATCAATATACAATCATATATATTTTACATAATGGCGACTAAAGCTTAGAATGATTGGCAACGCATTCGTATTTCTTTCACAAACATAAGAACTTAATAGTAAATATACAGTGTTATTGGTAAAACATTACAACCTCTTATGAGGTCATTGTACTCATCATTAATCATTATGAATAACTTATACTATGGGACCAAACCTGAAATCGCGAAAAAAAAAATCAGCTGTTCCCAGATATTCGTGTAACTCGTCAAAATGTAGAGAACAGCTGATTTTTTTTCGCGATTTCATGTTTCTTCCCATAGTAAAAGTTGTTCATAAATTAATGATTACTACAATGACCTCTTAAGAGGTTGTTAATGTTTTACCAATAACCCTGTATAAGCAATATTGTGAGAAAAATATTGAAATCAATCGTAAAAGTTATGCATAAAATCATGAAGCAGCCACCGATTCGTTCATTAGCTTCTTGACACAGATCATCAAAGCAATTTCCTCTCGATGATAAAAAATCGATTTGAATAGTGACTGACGCGACATGATAGAAATGGCTTCGAACCAAAATAAAATGCAAATCGATACTACAGATACTACAAACGCAATCAATATTTTGTTTAAATAAAATCTTATAATTCGGTATTTGTTCAACAAATCAATAGTCATTCGAACATTTCACGGTCTATTTCATTTATATTCATGAGAACGAATCGGTGTTCCATCTGAATCGATGATAGTCGCCCCACTAACCTCTGCACTATTGATTTTCGCCGTCACTCGGTGCAGTAGCATTTATGAGTTATAACAATGTGTTTTTACGTGAAAGTAGTATTAGTAGTAGTTTATTATATTTTTGATGTATTTTAATGCATTCTACCTGCCCTCGTCGCATGTTACTCGGGTTCGGCGCAACACGTTTTCTTCTTCCATTCGCCCCCGTCAATCATCAGGCTATCATTCATTCTCTTTCATATCATTCATCTTTGTTGATAGTACCTATCATTAAAAAAAGGTTTAATAAACATTGGAACACTTTTTAAAATACGAATCACGTTTGAATGACGTTAAGTTACATATTTTTTATTACGCACAAAAGTAAGCAAATTTTTTTATACTATTTCTGTGCAATTTTGGTAGATACTGATCTTACGTACCTAAAATTGAAAGGGGGGTTCCTCCAAGTCCTATTTTTTCTTACGTAGGGGGAGCGGAGGGTCAGGACGTGGTCAAAATTGTCTTACGTAATAAATGATCAGCCCCATAACACAGGCTTCAACGGTCAACTTTTAGCTATCATATCTACATATTACCGTAAACCGTAATAGGTTTTCCAATATCAGCTTGGAAGATTTAATTTCAGCCACAGTCGGAAATACCCTGACCATGCCCTGACCTACTAAAGAAAATTACACATCACATATTAACGGGATGCATCTCAAAACTCACGCTTTAATTTGATTCCGGGCCCTTGGTTTAAACTGGACACCTTCACTTATAGTCTCAAAACTAAAAAGAAAATTGTGAGCAAAACTGATCGTTAGTGACAACGGAGTATGTTGATTACTTTAAAACAACGGTCGACGTCAATCTTACGTGCGCACGTATTTTAGGCTCACCCAGCTGCACGCTCGACCACGGACTAATCGCTTAGTGCATCATCGAAGCGATTCAACTAACAGGCGGGTCGACCATGATATTATAACCCGTAAGTCACCGTTGAACTAACTGGGACGAACCAGCTTACGTTCAGAACGTGAAAAGGAAAGCTGGCCGAGAAAGCCTCATAAATCCGCAATATAGCACGGAACCCATGAAAGGACAAGCAGCTTTTTATCGGGTTACCGTTACCGACGGGCGGCGGTCGGTCGGACGGCCGCACATTTGCATCGCACAGATTGGAGCAATGGAGCCTGCTCTTCAAGGTCGCGAAGTTTTTTTATTGCGTAACGGACCGATTTGTTCAGAACTGGTTTCGTTGATGCTGTTGATTTGATAAGGGCCTGGTGTCCCGCTAACTCGTTGACACCCACTTGCTCGTCGGAAATTCGATAGTCAACTCGTTATGGTAATGATGTTAATAAAGCCCGTAATAACATAGGTAGATAATTCTTGATTTATAGCCAGTTGTCGTGAAACGGATCGGTGTAAAAAACTGGATGATCCAATTGCATACAAATAGTCCGAAATGTCTCGTTGCGAGGTACACGCGAGTCTTTTATCTGACTAATTGCCGATGAAACTGTAAAGATTAAAAAGTCAAAGAAGATTCTGATGCTATCTCAATAATATAGCCTATACAGCACCTACTAACTATGTACTAATCAGCTCTATTTAACAAAAGTTTAGTTGAAAATGCAATAGAATTTCTATTTTCTTTCAACTGTGTCCGATGCGCGAGAAAGTGACTAATAGCGTTCATTAATTGCAATCAAATCGGAATTCAAATCTTAGCACATTGACACAGAGCCTGTTAATTGATTCCTACAATTAAACAGATACTTACATACTCATGCCTTGATGGCTGAAAGCTCTTTGTAATCCCAGCCCTCAGACCAAATAAAAAACCAAGACAGAGGGCTGTCAACAGTAAAGTGAAGCCGGTTTCGTAAGGCGCGGGCCTGCGGGCGGAGAGTAATGGGTAGCTCACCGTCCGAACAGGACCAGGCCCGTGCCGGACGGCGCGTACGTGTTCCACGCGCGCCTCAAAGAGATGTCAGCATCGAGGAGGGGCCCCATAGGGCCGAAGCCTGCCGGGTCAGCGGGATTGTCCGAAAGGGTTACCGCTGGCCCGGAACATAAAGGGCTAAGGAAGGAACACGGGTGGGTTTTAGTCAGTAAGAGTCTGACACTCCCTTCCGCTCCACCCAGAGCGAGAGGGGTCATTTGATGATTTCCCATCCGCAAAAAAAAAAAGCCGGTTTCGTAAACATGTGTGCACATAGTGAGGTGTAGTTTGATTGTAAATGGTTGTAAATGTGTGCGTGTGAGCGTGTATGCACAGAGCGGAGGTGTAGTTTTTGCCATGCTTCACTGTATTGTTCGCAGCGCTATGTCTTGAACTTTTTATTTGCTCTGAGGGCTGAGATTACAAAGAGCTCCTCTATCTAAACTTTACTATACAGGGTGGCGGGACATCGACACGTTGCCTGTTATCATCGATTCTGAACATGATTCTTGACCCCAGCTTTGAGTTTTTTCCAGGCATTAAAAAAAAGGCTGTTCCATACATTTTGACTGCGTAGGTTTTCTATGAAACAGCTCATTTTATAGGATTCCGTACCTGAAAAGGAAAAACGGAACCCTTTTAAGATCACTTCGTTGTCCGTCTGGGCTGGACAGACGTCCAGCCCTTTTTCTCAGGAATGCGTGGAAGTTGAAATTAATAAAAAAGCAGTGAAACAATTAAACTTCTACGTCAACGCAATCAAAAGATACGGGCGTTTATGTTCCGAAATCAAAACCTATAGGGTAGGTACTTCTCGTTGACCTAGAATCATGAAATTTGGCAAGAAGCAATGTCATGTAGCACAAGTAAAGGAAAAGTCCGAAAACCGTAAATTTGAAGTTATTACAAAAAAAAATATGGAGCCGTCGGTGAGCGAGTCAGACTCGCACTTGACCGGTTTTTTTATTATTATTATTATTATCAGCCATTTCTGTCCCACTGCAGGGCAAAGGCCTCCCTTCCCTCCTTCCACTTTTTTTTTATAACCGACGAAAAATTTCTACGGTTGGGTTGAATTCTAGAATTATGTGCTGAATCCATGTTTACAGTTTGCGCGTCGGTGTACGGTGTACCACCCTGTATGTAGGATATGAAAATTGTAGAGGAAATCACTTCTTCTGTGCTACGCCATAAATCATTTTAATTAAAAGGATCGATCGTATTGCTACTATTTTGATGGATGTAAACTGTAATGAAAATATTTGTATGCAAACTATTAGATATTTTTTTGCTGAAAAGTTTTCAGGGCTCTTTTACCTGAGGTAAAGGAACATTAAAAGAAGTGTATTCAATAAAAGTGAGCTGGAATCGGCTTTCAACGTCTAATCTAATTACTGTCTAACTATTTGGTGTATTGTGTGTCTTTTAGTCTGTGCTAAATAAATGTATTTTCTTTCTTTCTTTCTTTTCTTTCTTTCTAATCTTATTAGAGAAGCCATATCAAATCAAATGTCATTTATTCAAACGAGGCTGAGAATCAGCACTTTTCGAACGTCAAAATTACAAAAGACAGTCCCCCAAAACGCCCGCCCTTCACCACTTCCTAGTGCTTTCGCTGGGGAGAAAAAGTGGCGCAACAAACTCCCCAGCAGCACAGCTGTCTGTTCAGTTAGAAAATACTTGAATGTATACAATACAAGATATGCAAAGTAATTAGCATTACAGGACACAGAACATTAAATTAAATTATTTCCATAATGTTAGCTAGCCACGCCAATATACCACCAAATACAATAAAATCTATACGTAGGTACTCAAGCAAAAAAAAATCAAAATTAAAAATGTAATAAAAAAAAACTTACTACCTACATAAAAGCCTCCAGGTGGTATAAAGTGCGTGACAGCTTACATATTTATGCAATGCTGGGTTCTGTTCACATAGCTGTCACTTGAAATCACAAATGTTAAACTAGGAACATCGAAGTAAATTAAAGAAACAATCGAAGTACCTAATATAACTTAAATATATCGTTTAATCGACGACAGAACGTATCGATTTCATATCCATATTACAGCATACATAAAAGTACAAGACCATAATTATCGGTAGCATAGACTCATTCGAGCACAATTATAATTTTAATATTTCTTCACGAACAAAAAGTGGCGCCAAGAAATTAGAAAATCAATTATCAGACCGATATTGGCAAGTGCCCTTCCTTACTAAGAACTGGTCTAGTCGAACCAATATGTGAACACACATTCCACTCTCTGGTATAAAGAGTTTCTATCTTGTCTATGGATCTATTATGGCGGATATACGATGAGATGGGACTTGTTTCATTTGCGATTAGGGTTGCTACTCCTTGAAATGTTGACTAGGAATCCTATATTTAGAAATGAATAAAAAGTGCGTCCGCTTTCGTTCTTTTTGCGCTGTCAGAGTCAATTAAGGAACGAATGGTATGTCGGTAAATGACAGGCTGCAGCGTATTATTATTTATTGACCAATGAAATCCTTGTGACTGACGCATGACGCTGACTGGCGCATGGCGGGATGACTGAGTGTCTGTGTCGCGATAGTACGCAGAGAATGATTCGTTTGATTTTCTGTTTGAACGCTTCGGACTTTTGCGAAAGATTTGATTGATCGACAATTTGTGCAAATGCAAATGCAATGCTTTCGCTTTCTTGCAAATATTTATGTTCTGCCTTGAAAACTTTAATATACAGAGCCTCGGGTACCTACATTTTATTTTAAAAGTAGACTTCTACCGGCGAACGCCGCGCCCCCTTTACTGTTTTTAATACTTAACAAATCAGGTTTTGCTTACTCATTGTTATAGAACGGAATAAAAACTTGAATAATAGTCGTGTGAACTAGCACTGGCGTCCATTTCGCCTGACATTCTAATCAAACGCGCGAGCTGTGGACGTGTGGACTGACCGCGCCTAAACAAACACTTAGCTTGGCGAATTGGCGCCTCTTTACGGAAAACAACGGTGTAATACGCATTTCTAATAGTTTCTCCAAACAAGGTGAGAGGTCCAATGAAGTGTGAAAGATCAATTTTATTGCGTTGTAATAAGACAAACATACACTCGAAAAACATAACCCTCCGTCTGGCGCAGTCGGGTAAAAATAGGCTCGTCTTTTAGGACTAGCCTTGATTGGCTTGAGTAGAGTAGTCTAGTAGGTACGAAAAGATGTGACAGTTTGAAAAAAGAATCACGAGTATTAGAAACGGCAGACTTTGTCATAGACAAAGATGCAGCATGAGGAGATACGGTACAGACCTACTAAAAGAAGGTTGAGTTAAAGCTCGTTTGTTGTTATTGTAACGGTGAAACCAAATCTGTACCTAGTAGCTATAACAGCTACTGGCGCTAATGATGCCTACACGAATGAAAACCATCTTAAGCAAAACATCACGTTGTATGTAGTTACCGGTCAATTCTGTAAAAATCTCGCCATGAATACTTACTTAGGTGAAGTGAGCTGTCATTTCACCTGATGCTAGACATTGACATTATTGACAGCTCATTTCACCCAAGTTTTCACGGTGCGATTTTTATAGAATAGATTGGCAAAGACATTCAACCTTTGTAAGACTTATTCGCGCGTCATGCTCTATTCGTCTGATATCATAACTCGTTTGTAGGTACACTGCACTTGAATTAATTACTAAGGGTCAATTACATCGTGTGACGTCAACGCTTGTATCGTTAAAAATGGTGCAAACAGGCTATATATCTTAGAAAGAGGTTTTACTTCATATCTGGAACGTCAAAATAATGTCCTATAATTCATGGACGTAATATATAGAAGTATCTTCTATATATTACGTCCATGCTATAATTATAGTACACACTAATTCCATGGCAAATAGTACATACTAATTCCATTATCCACGAACTGTCAAATCCGATTCATAGCTCACGTTTAATGCTTTGAAATTCCCGGAATACCTTGCACTAAGTGATGGACTTGTAAATAAATAAATAGCACTATGATTTGATTCCGTTACAATAAAAACGTTAGAAAAATAAAGCTTTGTTCTCTATAGTTCCCGTGTGGGAATTAACATGAGTTAGAAAATTAGAAACAGTAAAACAAGGAGGAAGTAAAGTCTATAAATTATGACAGCCTAGGTGGCATTCGATTCTCTTGTAATACCGGAAACGCTTAGCTTCAAGCTTTTTTTACGCGACTACTGCAAAGCTAAAAGGAAGGGTTATATTTATGTATCTATGTATGTTTGTATTTTCTACGTATGTTCTACCGTAGCGCCTAGGCTACTCATCCCATTTGGTGTCAACGATAATTTTGGAGCACGTTGATCTTACGACTTTCAACATCCAAAGCACAGTATAAAGATAAACAGTATTTCGGCTTCATAGAAACGGACGAAACGCAAGCTATACCTACGCGCCTCGACCTCGGAACGCGCTCGGCATGCAGACAGTCGCGACTGTGCCGCGTGACGAACGGACGGTGTGTTGTTTTTTTTAACAATAATCGCGCGATTTTTTCACTAAAAATAAATTGCAGTAAGTACATATTTAATATGACGAGTAGGCTATATTGTGCTGTTTTTGGTTGCATGAATTCGTCAATAACGCATCCAGGGATAACTTTTTTTAAATTACCTACCTGGAAACTCTGAAAGGTAAGACTATAAAATAATTTTACTTACTAGTAGGTAGGTAGGTACATAATGTGTCTTTTTAATGGATAAGTATTTCCTTTTATCTCCCGAAAAAAAAAGATGTCTGGATTAATAAATAAAGTGAATTGAGTAAAGGTAAGTGATAGACATGAGTGAAATTAGTAGTTATAGGCGGGTCATGAATCATTATGCGGTAGGTACGCTTGTGTTAAAACCTCGGGGCATGTGTGTTTTGTTTTGTTAGTTTGTATAATTCAAAGTAAAGACGTGGTTTTTATTAATAATATTTATGTACACACAGTAAAATACAATAACAAAACTAAATGGAAACACATAGTAGGCAAATGTAATTAAAATGCTGGAGGCGGGCAGCCCTATCGCATGTTTACGTACTGCGCGGCTGTAGGCATTTATTTCAAGATTACGGCCGAGATACAATACTGTATGATCTTTATACTGTGTCCAAAGGTTCTATGTAAGTGCATCAAACCCTTTGTGTGATTTAATTTTTTTTCTAGATTATTACGGAGTATTACAGGCGTAGCTTACCTTTTGCTCTCTAAACACACACACACACCCCCACTCTCTTACGCTGATTTGCATACACACAAACTTCAGAAGCCATTTTTCTGTATTATCCACTTTTCAGTAGGACATCTTCGCCCATTCAGTATCAGACAGAACATAATATTAAGCGCCTCTAAACGTTTCATGAGAAAATACATCATCACACATGTCAGCCCAGTCTCTATTCTTGTTTCAACAACAATAGGTACCTACTAACATCAAATTATTTTCCAAAACTTTAAAAAACACAGTAATTCATTATTTCCCACAATTTTAGCCGTCCGTTATATTCTTGTCACACACTATAGGTACCTACTGGAGGAGGTAATGTGTCCCACATAATACGTTACCGGTTTTATAAATAGCTGTATTATTTTACGATCTAAATCCTTATACGAGAACCATTTAGGTATCGAGTATTGTAACTGCATTGCATGTGACGTTCAATATTATACATTTGAATACTTTTTTCTATGAGACAGGAACTTGAAAAAATATATAGTAATGAGAATTTAGACTTCATCAAAGTGAAATTAAAAACAGAGACGCGTGTATCATCATCTGTCTAGCCTTTTCCCAACTATGTTAGGGTCGGCTTCCAGTCTAACCGGATGCAGCTGAATACCAGTATATTACATGGAGCGACTGCCTATCTGACCTCCACAACCCAGTTACTGGGTAATACGATGTGAGTAAGACTGGTTGTCAGACTTTCTGGCTTCTGACGACCCGTAACGACGACTGTCAAAGATCCACGAATGACAGCCGGGACCAACGGCTTAACGTGCTATCCGAGGCACGGAGGAGTCTTGATATGTGAAGATGGTCACCCATCCATGGACCAAGCGTACCCAAGCCAGACACGTACACAAGACCAAGCAAGCGTAGCTTAACCTGATCGATCGACCCGTGCGGCTGTTATTACTTAGCCACAAGCCCCTCCACCTCCACAAGCACCTCCACAAGCACTTTAAAAACAGAGACGTATAATGAAACAAAATACAGAACGGCGCCGCCGTTTAAATCAATACTAATCGAGATTCATGAAAAAGAAACTTTGTGGTTCGAGTCACAAGACCACAACCCAGTTACTGGGTAACACGATATAGTATTTTTATCTCTGCGATGCGCGCTTTACTTGTGGTAACCAAGTGTACAAACACGATATGAATGTAAGCGTGAAGCGTGCGTGTTATGTGCTAACGCTACTCGCGTTAGCACATAACACGCACACACACACACACTTCCGACTTCGCCATTGTTTCGGACGGTAGGTACCGAACGAGTGCTCTTGCGCTTCACAGTGCGTGTTTGCACACATGGTAAGCACAAGTAAAGCGCGCGTCACACCGTGAGATAAAAATATTATACCCATTGGTAAGATGGGTTGTTGGACTTTTGGGCTTCTGACTCTCAAAGATCTAAATGACAGCCGGGACATACGGCAAATTGAAATACTTTCATTCAGCCTTTTTGCTTGTGTATAATCAAAGCAATCAACAAAACAAGCTCATTTCCGACGTTTAAATGACAGATCATTACCTTTGATTGACGGCTAACGTCATACGGTCATGCCCTGAACCAGCATTTCAATCATATTATCTATCCTGCTTTATTTATGACGTGCCGCTAATGCCGTAATGCACAAATAAGGAAGAGATGCAATAGTTGAGCTCCCACGCCCGTACTCCGTGGGTCATTCCCACTTTATGGGTCAAACAGATTCAATCGTGGCGTCGGACGAACGGTTTGACACGAACGTCGCCGTCAAAGTGAACGCGACGCTTCCACATTCAAATCGTTCCTCTAATTACCGCCATTTGCATAATTTGAATTTGAAATTACGTGGACCGCTAAAGGAGCCTTGTATGGTTAATTTTAAAGTTCACTGTGCTATTTTAGAAGTAGAACTAACGATGGCGTGTTTTCTGGGTATCTTATCTCTAGGTAGCTAATATAGGATTTTAAAACTGACTATCGCCATCAGACTCGAATCGAAAAATACTAAAAAAGTTAACACCATGCAAAAAACGAAATAAGATTTATACTTATCCCATCATCCCTTTTAGACTACCTACAGACATAGATATAAGACAGAAGACCTTCAGACATCTTACAAATAAAATGTTTTCCACTAAATGAGAACCAACTGCCTTTTTCAGTCTTGAAATGTAGGTAAATACAGTAATACATTAAAGCAACTCGACCTAAGCTATCGTCGTAGACGTCAACAATAACAACTTAGTGCAGTAAAGTCGCTATCAATGTTGCTCAGTAATTGAAATAATGAATATTATATCTGAAGCTGTCAGGCGCAGTCTCAGCACTTCGCGACTGAAACGTGAATACGTCTGCAAGACAGAATAGGGGGATGTGTTTGGGATTGCTTTGAATTGTCTCATGATTATTGTGGAAACCATTTTGGGTATTTTAGATAGTTGTTCGTACTTCGTGGCTACATTTGAATCGGATGTTGTAGTAATACTCCGGTACGTCCCTTAGTCGCCTTTTACTCCTTGGATGCGAGAAGCGCAAAGCCGGTCGAAGTGGAGGTGCTTGGGGGAGGCCTATGTCCAGCAGTGGACGTCTTTCGGCTGAAATGATGATGATGACCTACCTTTGTTATTGTTAGACGTAATCTAATCAATATGTGGTTTCCATACTTTATACTTACATCAATTTTTAACAAGTGAGCATACCTACTGTAACCATGAATTCAGTACTGAAATTGGCGTCTTTTTGTTATTTTGCGGCCATCAACCAAATCTTGTTTTTCTAGTACAGAATAGTGTAACAAACGAAACTTATTTCGACATGCATATTTCTAAACTCAGTCCGAAATGAGTTATTAAGAAGTGTCATTTTACTGCCGCTAATTAAAAGTCGGACTATAGACTGCCTTGGTAGTATAATGGTCGCACTCTACTGAGCATGAGGTCTTGGGTTCGACTCCCAGGTCGGGCCAAATCATCATCATCTGCGTAGCCTTTTCCCAATATGTTGGGGTCAGCTTCCAGTCTAACCGAATGCAGCTGAATACAGGTATTTTACATGGAGCGACTGCCTATCTGACCTCCACAACATAGATACTGGGTGTGGGTAATACGATACTCCTTGGTAAGACAGCTTGTCAGACTTTCGACCTTGTGACGCCCGTAACGACTGTTAAAGGTCCACTAATGAGAGCCGGGACCGGGTTAACGTGCTTTCCAGAGACACGGAGATCACGGAGGTCTTGGTATGTAAAGATGGTCGGTCACCCATCCACGTACCAACCGCGGCAAACGTAGCGGCTGTTATTACTTAGTCACAAGCCCCTTAGCCAGAACATTCGCCAAAACTTCACTATCGTTAGCATTATTAATCTGCCGTATCTTCCGAAATACGCCAAACATGCTATGGAAATTTTACTCTCATTAGAAAAGATTGTAAAAGCAAAATCATAAAGTTTTTAACACTGTATATTGTTACTAAAGTCATAAAGCTAGCCTCAATTCCACCACTACGGTCCAAAGGCCTCAAACAGAAGGAATTAAGGTTAATTCCAGCAAAAAATAACTGTAGTTAAAACAATAAAGTCTATAACTTCAGTAGCACGAGCTAACCAGAGCCTCCGATTTCACATTCTCACAATATTGACAATAAGCTTCCAAGGATTGCATGACTATAATGGCATGTAATGCTACCCGGACACTTTGCTGAAGTAATCAGACACCTTATCAATGGCTACTATTGCTAAGCGTTCACGAACAATAACACCTGCAGAACCTCTACCTTCCTAGGAATTCTACCAGGGCTGCAGAAGTGCAAAAGACGTTAACGAATAGCAAAACAACAGAATCGTGCAACATGATTTAATTGATTAAATAACATTATAATAAACACCAACGGTTTGTTCACCCACATGCAAAATAACTTACTTCCTATAAACCATTTACGAGTAACGATAAACTAAAGTTAAGTTAATCTATTAGTTAGATAAACCTGATCCCAGATTTACGCACCATGACCGATCTGAATCGCATCCCGCCAATAATTAATATCTTAATGATAATTATCGGCAGCCATTCATTCGGATGCATCGAGATAAAGCGATACATCGCGATGCTGGCGGAGATAGCCGAGGGAATGTGCCAACAATGCCGACTTCACTAATGCACCACACTTTGTGTACCGTTCATTGTAACGATGTTATATGTGGGACGGGAGCATCACTAATCTGATCCTAATCTGTTGTTCTCTCTGAAAGCTGTCTTTGTGAAACCGGTGATATTTCTGTAAAGCTAATGAATTTAATTGATATGAATGTTACTAGGTTGTAAAGACTGAATTTACTCAGAGCTCAAACAGCGATGGGAATTGTTCTGAAAGCAATTGTTGTTAGAATGTTTCGTGTCATTCTACCGACTGTTTTTGGTGCATTAAGACATTTGTGAGCTACACGTTTGGTTTTGCAGAGAGCTCCATTGTCTAATTCAGAGTCAAATTTAATTTAGGTAATCTAGATGTTATTATTAAGGCTACAACAATTTCTGACAGAGAACAGTTAGAACTTGGATGGATCAAACTTTTTCAGAGGAAAAATAACGAAAGGTTAGTTTATAATGAAGCAACAATCAACCAGCAACCCTAATTGCATAACACTTTTTTTTTTTGATTTTGATGGATATTGCTAATCCATTGCTTCATATGTTCTTGTCTGCTCAACAACGTAAATACCTACTTAACGCAATGAATGTTGTTGAACTGTCAAAATGAAAGCCATTCCTACTGTTACGGGCCCTTTCCACGAGCGAGAGAATCGCGGCGATTAGTTTCGCAGTGCCATCAAATTTTTGCCGCGATGATATCGCCGTGTGGAGAACTGGAGACACGTTCTAAGAGAGTGTATACAGGGTTATTGGTAAAACATTAACAACCTCTTAAGAGGTCATTGTACTCATCATTATGAACAACTTTTACTATGGGACAAAACCTGAAATCGTGAAAAAAAAATCAGCTGTTCCCGGATATCTATGGTTGTGTAGTATGGTAGTTATACGAACATAAATGTACGGAACAGCTGATATTTTTTTCGCGATTTCAGGTACGACAAGAAACCTAGGTGTACTATACAATGACAATCACGGTCCAATACAATTTGTTAATACAATTTGTTTGTTAGAAGATGATGCTCAAAACCAGAATCAAATCCTTATAATCCCTTAATGACGTCCAACATAACATTGTAAGCAACTAAATACAACATAAACACAGCACTCACAAACAATTATTTCCGGACAGATAAACAGTAAAAGGAAAGACGCTGACCGTTAGTCGTTTACACTATTTTACTTATTTACCTCTTGTGGTATATTGTTGGTGTTGGCGTAAATATCAGACACGCAACCGAAGGTATCCTAGAGAACTGTTACACACCGCTATTCAAACGTCTGCGAAAGATTCCGCGGCTACTCGTTCGTCCGTATGTCAGTCTGAACGCAACTAGCCAGGATATCACTCTTGGAACCAAAAAGGAAGGTGTCCAGTGCAGCCAAGGATTTATTGTAAACTGTGCCGACAGTTAGCGTTTCGATCAGGAATTTGTTTACATTTTTAAGTGCTGGGAACCTGTGGGCTTACTTTGTTGTTGATTTACTATTTGTTGATTTCTCTAAATGTGTGGCTTGGATACGAATGATTATGAAAACAATTTAAAAATACAGATGTGTTTAAGATCATTAAGCAAATAAGATGTTGAAGAAACTAAAGTTGAAGGTAAACAATTATATTCCAACACAGGTGCTGTAAATGACGATGATCATGATCAACGAAGTATAATTGAACAATTCCTTAACGCCAATTTAACGCCGAATTATAATTAGACACAGAACTTAAACGCCACAAGTCAAGCTTTCCTAACGCTTTTCTAAGAAAAACAAACGGTAGATCACAAGTGGATGCCTCATTGTTTAGCGTACGAGTATGTCCGACTTACTGCTAATAACTACACAGTTTTATGCACCGACTTGACTCGACATTTTCTCAGTACACACAATTCAATAGAACTCCCGTGAGTTACTGCCTACTTTTACGACTAAATATTAGTTAGTCCAAGGAAAATTTACGTTTGACGCTTCATAGAATATTATTATTTGCTATCTCTGCCTCTTTGAGTTTCATTCCTGTCGTTAAATTCAATATCGTCTGTGATATTCAATATAACATGTTTGTTAGCATCTGAACCTATTATGGAGGTGGTATAAGCATTAGGGTTCTTTATTGCGTTGTGAATTCACATTGACATCATTATTATTTTATTGATATCAGGACTTATAATCTTAAACAACTCTTCAATTTCAAAAATGTTCGCCACATTGGTATCTTACAAACTGTTTACTTGTTATGAATAAGGAAATACTTACTACAAAATGGTGTGAGAGAATTCATTTAACCAAATCGCTCGATCATGAAAGGCTCAAGTTCCAAATGAACGTGGCGCAATATCATTATCTCCGTAGCGCATCGGCGGGAACACTTTCGCGTGCGATTAATGACGCGCCGTTGTCTACACGTGTCCCGTTCCCGGTCTCACGCGACCAATCCCGGACTTCGCGGAATCCCGGGCCACACGCAACACTGGCCTCCACAAATAGTTCTTGAATAAACAAAAAAACTGTTGACTCGACATTTCGTCTTCGTCTTGTGCGTGACGCGCGGCGACATCAAAGTTTTGTAGTATTGACTCAATTGATTTTTGTCTTCTTGTTGCTTATGCAGTTTGGTATTGTAATGGATGGGTGGTTCCAGTTATTAACTAATGTCTTTACTTACAATTTAATTCAGTAATTGTTTGCATTATAGTTTGAAGAAACTCTTTGGAAATCAATTCGGTGTTTTCATATTTTATTTGATAGTGTATAGATAACACAATTTCATTGAAAAATTACGTATCTATTGACAAAATACTGGTAGTCGTGTGTAACACAATACATGTTTAACTTTTAGTAGTTTTTAATAACAATAAACATAGAACATGAATAATATAATAATACGTGTAAAGTTTCAACAATTATTGAATTTCATAAAACACTTGCACTTGCTAAACATACGAGTACGTATTTAAGCCCTTAAGTCAAAGTTAAAGTCAAATCACTTTTGAACGTCTTAGCACAGCGAACCCTAGCCATAAAACGAAAATGCTGCGCAAAGATGAAGACTAGATAAAACAGACAATGATAAGACTAACAATACTATGCCCTGCAATAAACGAAAAACTTATTCAGAGAGGAAAATTCAAAAGACATTCATGTTAGCCGCCACTAAAAATAAATCTAACAGAAATTATTTCCATACAAATGTTTGGAAGAAGAAGCAACGACAACAATGGGAATGATAAAAATCCAGTAAAACCCTTTGTGCATTTGTGCTGTTATTTATTGAAATCAGATAGCCGACGCACCCGCCTGTCATTCTTCATAACGTTTTGTAAGCAAGACTTTTGCAAGTTTATTTTAAAACTTTATGCGAGTCTGTGAGTTGTCTGTTGTAATGTATTAAGTTTTTATGTAGCTACAGTTGGTAACTATTCTGTTTTATGATTGCTTCAAGATGATGAATAGTTTACTGTGATTGCTGAGACTTTTCAATTAACTTCGTTAAGCAAACAGAAAGGAATTGTGAATCATGAAGATGAAAGTTTAAGGAAATTGAAATCAAGTTTATTTATACTGCTAAGACGCGGTTTAAATGTTTGGAATCCTAGGATAAGATAGTACTGGGACGACACTCACAGCAACATTGCATTCGATCTGTCAAAATCAGTGAACCCATTTTGGCCGATTTTGATGTGAAGGCGCTACGTTTCGTCTTTGTATCTTACCCCAAGGTCCACCTGACTCATCATCATCATCATCTTCCTGCCTTGTACCATGTTTTTTGGGGTCGGCGAACACGTTTTCTTCTTCCATTCTACGTCAACCGTTACGTTATCATTCACTCCCTTCTCTTTCATATCATTCCTCACACAATCCATGCATGTTTAGCCTTCCTCTCCTTCCTTCCACCGGACTAGACACAGATAATAATTTAAATAGGTACTTAGTCTAGAATAAAAAAGGCCATTAAGAATTCTTGTAAAGCTAAAACTAATTTAAACGAGTCTAAAAAAGGAGGTGCAAATTCCAAACTACGTGAGATTGATTTATTTCTAGCAATTAACGTGTTTACGCGTAACTGTGTCATCGATGTCACTCCGCTGCAATTTAATGGCCGTGCTCACGACCAACGGGATCCTGCTGACAGATGGACCTTCTAACAGCTAATGGTTAGTGATTATAATCTATTAAGTTATATAGTAACTACAAGGTTGGCAGCCCAGCGCTGTTACAATATGTTCCAGCCTTTGATTATATAATGTCGTTCCAGCTTGGGATTGTCGTCGTTAGCGAAAACGGCCAAAAAGTTTTTATCAACTGTTTTCACAGATCTGAGGTTCTTTTGTTTTTTTAAGTGAAATCTTCTTTAGCCGCTTTGCGCAGTTTTTGGTAGGGGACAATGTTATGGGTTCGCTTCACCGATATGCCAATGTTAACAGTATAAATGTACCTGTAGGTATAGCTTTGCATAGTTTTAAGTTTTCACTTCTGTCGGCAGTCCCCATAACTGTCTATGTTTTTGTCTTTCTTGCTTAATTTTTGCAGTAAGCAAAAACATTTTGTTGTTTTTGATTACTACTCTAGATAAGTACTCAGTTCCACCGGACCGAAAACCGGCTAATTAATGTGTGCACTAATTGTCTGCTAATCTTCTAACAAGTATTTTTTTCCATATTTTCAAGTTTCCATTGTAGTATTTTTCTCCTGAGCCATAAATTGAAAAACTGTCGGTTATTGAAATCGGTTGTAGTTTTTGTTCAAATGGTATTCGTGTCTCAGTGGAATTTATATTTGTATATCTTTTTTCGTCTTTATCTTGATAACGGTACGATACCTACTGGCTATTTTTACTCGCATTATGACAGTTTTTTGGCATTGGAATGCAGCAAGAAGTCAGAATCATGTCACAGTTGCGTTACAAATTATAACAAGGTAAATGCAGTTAATTAAACTCGTTGTACGTTGTTGATATGACATTTTCTGCTCATCGTTGACCAATTTTTTATTTTTATTTATTTATCTATTCCGTGATCACCACGCTTGCTCAAGACAAGGTTGGCGATTTTAGACTTATATTTGCTTTTTTTTCCCTTGGTCCCGGCTGTCATTCGTGGATCTTTGACAGTCGTTATGGGTAGTCAGAAGCCCGAAAGTCTGACAACCAGCCTTACCTAAGGGTATCGTATTACCCAGTAACTGGGTTGTGGAGGTCAGATGGGCAGTCGCTCCATGTAAAATACTGGTATTCAGCTGCAACCGGTTAGACTGGACCCCAACATAGTTGGGAAAAGGCTAGGTAGATGATGATGATGATTTGCTATAAGCTGACTGCTCATCGTTAAATAATCCTATTAGCTCCTTTAAATTACATATTCCGTAAGCCAGATTACACACACTAAGGACTGTAGGTACAAAACTTTATGCACCTCACAAATTTCCATCTAATAAGTATTGTGGTACCTATAGGCAGACGATCCAAATTAAAAAGGTAGCGTTGTCTAAATTTTTACTAAGTAGACATACGAGTACAAGCACAATAAGTACGGTCAGCAACAATAGTCGATTAACACTTCAGTTTTTTTTATCTCGGTTAATGAGCAAAATATTTGTTCAAAATTGCAGCAGAAGTATAATGCAAATAAGAACATATTTTGCTCATATTTTGCTCAATAACTGAGATTAAAAAAACTGAAGGGTTAAAATTTTGCTCAATAACTGAGATTAAAAAACTGAAGTGTTAATCGACTTTTGTTGTTGACTGTACCTACCTAAGTGGAAACAACTTGTTAATAGCAAATCGTTTCTGTCTTAACTCTACCTGTAGGTATTGTTTTTTATTACCTAATCATACTTCCTAGGTGTTCTTGTAGGACACAACGAGTGTTGGTGGAAAATTGAAAATCATCTCTATGAACTTCAAAGAGATAGTTGTTTATATCGGACTTAAGGCTGATTATTTAAAATTTGTAATCCACTTCAATATCGTGACTAATCTTCTTATAAAAATTCATAACACACATACTCGTGGGCCCCAAACTTAAAAGCTGCAAAGCAATAATTATCGAAAATACGTGTGAAATTATTTTCTAATTACGAAGCACGCGCGCAACTTTTTAAATTAGTGCTGTGCCAAAGGGTCCGGCCTTCCCCACGATAAGATCTCAGCGTCCGAGGCATAAGTTAGGGGGCCGGCATTAAAATTAATATTTCATTATTCGCGATGATTACGGTCCAGCATGTATTACGGCGCTAGTTAGTAAATCAACTAGACGCGTAATTATTGCCAGCGCACTTTGATAAATGGAAGTCAGGCTGCGTCTGCGCCTCCCTAGAGCGGCTTTAAGATATTATACGAAATTGATTAGCATTTTAAGTGAGTCTTTTAACGTTTAGTGCATTTTCGAGTTGATAAATGTTATATCGGTAAATGTGTATATTATGATTATGTTAACAAGATTGTGTCTGTTTGTGATTATTAATTGTAATTAGAGTAATAAATTGGCGTTATATTGACCAGATTTATCTTGATAGATCTTTGCACAAAATTGACCTTAATATGCAAGCAAATCGTGGAATAGATAAACACTGTTTAGTGACCGAACTTAGCAAAATTGAATTTTCATCAAACAAATCCCGAGTCGTCAAGGTTTTTCATTCATTAGGAAAATCCAAGTTATGGATACGCACTTTCTGATCCTATCAGAGCTAAAATGACAATCAACGTATTACCCTTCCTGGGTAACAGACGGCAGAAGGCCAATTCTACTTGTATAACGCAGAGAAACACTTTTCCGATTATGGCGAAGTACTTAAGGCAATAAGGTCCACAACCTACATGGTGCACTAACACAGATTCACCTTATATGCTCATTGCAGGGGTCGTAAACTCCATTTCCGCATCAACTCTAATCGGCCGCAAGAATAATAAATAGAGAGAAGATTTGAAATCACATCCACTCAATCATACGATGTAGATTTTATGTCAGTCTTGAAACTTGATTGCACAATGTTGATTTGCCTTTTATATATAGGATTTTATATGCATTTGTATGCTTTTATATATGACTTGTATATTGTATGGTTTTGTACAATTTTACGACAACTCATAAAATTGCGGCACCTTATGTTGCATTTTAGTGAGAATCTTCAATATGTACTTTCTACAACGTTAAAACGTTTTGTCTCATTAATTCCTCATTAAAGACCTCAACTGTTTATTACGAACTCTTCGCAAGCATTTTATCTTCGTGTGAAATCGCTTGCATTCCATTGTTTTTGCATCGGGTACCCGAACCAGCTGGATACGCAGCTCACATTAAAACTCTTGAAATTTTACGACAATTACTCGTAAAAACTTAAATGATTTAATGGCGACCCTTAACAGTTTTCGAATAAAATCATGCGATACTCGAATAATTGAATTGTAAACACTGATTATCACTTTTGAGTCATCTTCCGTTAATACACAACTAACGAACCCAGTGTAAAAGGGCTCTTTATCCTCATCCAGCTCACTAATTAACACATGCACAAAAGTTAAAGCTCGCACAAACTTTATTTTTTAAAGTTCGACGGCCGAGTGCGATAACTTGCAGTAACCCTCGGTCAAGGGTATGAATTTTATCATAAATCGCATAATAACAGGGTAACTCACCGTACGAAGTTCCGCATCGTTGCTTTGCTTCACGTGAATTAAAAAATAAACACTCAAATTTTTTACTGAAATATCGTTTGAACACTCGTGAGTATCGCGAGGCGGCCGTGAACCGCGAGTGACGTCGGCGTGCGCTCCGTACGAAAGCTGCGGCGATTGTGGCCGCTCTTGAGTCGCGTGCCTGCTCTTGAACTTGCGACTTGACAGCAGGTTGCATCGCCTTGCACACCGGTGCATTTTTGACAATACATTCAGCCTCTGTCGTCTGAAGCGCCACCCTCCTGACATCTGTCAATCAATTCGTCGCTGGGGGCGGCAGGCAGGTAATGTTCGCTCATTTGAAGAATGCCTTGCACTGTCTGAATGAACGATTTAGTGCCGACGCAAGCTGTAGGTCTTCAATTAAAAGATCAGGATAATTACTGGATACACGGCTAAATGATGGGCAATAAAATGGAATTGCTTAAGCTAATTAAGATTTATTTACGCACTTAAATGATCAGCAGTCGGTTGAATGCGTGTTCCGTTAGACCATAGTTACCTACATTAATTTATATCATTTTATGTCGTAAGCGGCACGCACATTATCATCATTGTTCCGTTCTCCTCAATTGTTTATGGCACCACGACATATGAATTTATCTTTGTCTTACCGTGAAATTAAGATTTTTTTATTTATTACAATATTAACAGTTACCTGCGTTCCCATTTTTTTTTATTTTTTTTTAAGCTTAAAAATCTAATTTTGTTTAAGTTGTGCACTCATTGTGGTAGATACTTCGGCGTAGGTAAACAGTTCACATTTATTTTCATCAAAAGGATCAGTTTTACTTCTCAAATTTTAGCGTATCATTTTCGCAGACTTCTCACGTTATGGGCACTTAAAACGGAGGGTTAAGCCCACAATTTTCACTTTAATGATACGATCAGCGCTGTTCCAAAAAAATATATTTAAGTACTTCTATGAGGTTATTTAAATCCTCAGTCTATAAGTATTACCCAGTAACTGGATTGTGGGGGTCAGGTAGGCAGTCTCTCCAACTAAAATACTCCACTACATCCGTTCAGACTGGAAGCCGACCCCAACATAATTAGGAAAAGGCTAGGCAGATGTGGTTATTCAAATCCTTAATAATGCCCCGACATTACCAGCCATGAATACACTGTTTATCATCAAAATAATTACGAATAAAATAGGTACTTAGTCAAAACCACAAAAACTCAAACAGCAGGGGTGTCATTAAGGTGTTATAGCAATTTATCCGAATTATACCAAATTAGAAGCGCTCATGAATTGTAATAGTAGCTTTTATACCAACGTTATTATTATACTATTATAAGTGCGTTAACACACATTCTTGAAACTTTTACGAACGCCCATTTAACAGGGAAAGTGCACATTTATTTACTTTTATTTTCAAAATCACGCTCGCTAGAAGTGCAGTTACCTCGATTTGAGTAACATAATTAAAGAAATTGCATTACTCTCATGAAAATTCATAGTGTATTTTGCACTTGATAGTTAACAGTGTGTTGTGCAACAAATTAAAAGACTAATTGCTGTAATGAGGAAGTGTTTACTTGAGCGAGATAAGTGAAATCAGTGGACATCCGTCAGATGTCTAAGTAGCATCCACTTACATGGCTACTGCAGACACGAGATTAGACGTTTATATTTCAGATTGCATTTTTTTTAGAAGTATTTTTGTTTTCTTTTTAAACGGCTACATTTATTATTCGATTCGAATAAACACTTCTGTGAAAGCTGATTAAAAACGTTTTTAATGTGACATATATAATTATACATATATAGTTAATAGACTTTTACTTCGTTATCATAAAGCATTGCTGTCATGACTGTCATACAGAATTTTGACAGTTGACACGGTCCCAATTTCGAAAAACAATAGTTCGGCTACATCGATTGAAAATATCGTATCACGTTATAATTAACGATAACAATAATCTGTCTCAATCTGTCAAAAATCGCAGTCAATTTACATACATTTTTGACAAGTTATTGACATTTTTTTTGTCGTTAAGACGAGAGTGCAACTTGAATTGAACGTTTATTATGTACGAGAATTCGCCTTCTGGTATTATTTAAAACTGCCAATAAAGTTCGAGTTAATCATTGGATATAATTTCATACCGTCATTGTCGAATGACATTATCAAGTTGATAGCAATCTCCCGTACATTATCTGACGTGAGTTACCGTGCAATTATTATTTTCAAATGAAATACAAGAGGAAAATAAACCTTAATAAAAATTAGGGATGCCCCGCTACAGGCAATCACGTTGGAACTTGGAACTTCCGCAGTTCCGACAAGTCGCATACGCACTTAAAACGACCGGTTTTTGAACAAAAGTAATCCGTTGTAAAGTCTGATGTGACGTGGTTCTTATTAGATGACTCGATCAATCAAACCATCGCATCGGGCGCCTTCACATTTCCCTGCGTAAGCGTTCGTAGATCGTGTTTTAGGAACAAAGCCAACAGCAAGACGTGTTACCTCTTTGATATCCATTTTCAGGGTTCCGTACCAAAATGGTAAAAGCGGAACCCTTATGGTGAGACTAAGTCTTTCTGTCTGTCTGTCTGTCACAGCTGGATATCTCAAGAACTACTAATGCTATCAACTTGAAATTTGGAACAGTTTTAGATGACGTTTGCCCAACTATTCTACAAATAAGAAAGAAATAAAAATATATGTATATTTTTTGCAACAAGGACTGAAAGGGGGTCTGAAAAATTCGAAGTGAGGCTACAAGGGCATGTGGGGTTTTATATGAAAGAGCGCATGATGAAAACATGATGGTACGGAACCCTCGGTGCGCGAGTCCGACTCAATTTTATCTTCAAATAATGATCGAACGAAACTATTACCCGCGGAGTCAGCAAAGGAACTACGCAAAAAACGTTTACGTAGAAACGTCGTGAATACGCAGCACCGTGCCTACGCGGTGCTACGCGGCGCTACGCAACGCCTACGCTGCGCAAACACGTTTTGATATACACTAATTTCGGAATAAACTGACAAAACTTGATTGTCTTCTAAAAACCAGGAGCAGTAAATCGTTTCCTATAAAATAAACTCCGCAAAGCTTCACATCCCTATTTAGGTACAATTTTCGGTTCGCTTACCTTCCCAGGTGACCTATAATTTCACATATGACGAACACAGTCATTGACCTAAGTGTGTAACGTACGGCGGACCGGCGGTGTTTGAATTAAATGATTCATACCTCTCGACTCGGCTTCACCTAGATTATGTGAAGTTTCTGAACCGTGACGTCATCACTCATCGGGGAAAATACTAAAACCAAGACATAATGAAAGTTGAATGCATAATCAATGGTATTGGACAACTTTCTTTTGAACATCTTATAAGATTTTAATGTTCCACATTTCGCCAATGCCATTTAGACAATTTTATATGGGATTCGCGAAACGTGGGTAGGTATACTATAGGTACCTACACCTCTGCCTAACCCTTCAGGAAATACCTACCGGTTTGATGTTATATTATTTGATATAAATTACCTCTAATTAATAAATAAAATCATTTTATTACGTCCTTGGAAATCTTAACACCACACGGGCGCGCGGCGCGACGGCATATAAACTCGTAGAATCCATGAAGACTATAATTAATTAAATTCATAATTATTGCCTCAAGCAATTTGCATTTATGCATTTAATCTAATGGTGGATATGGTAATTAAAAAAACACTTTATTAAAATAATACAATAAAGAGAATGTCTTAATTTATTTTTTGCGGTTACAAACAAGGTGTAAAAGTCTTCATTTTCTGCTGCTAATTTAAAATAAAGAGGTTCTATTTAAAAGTAATAAAAAGACTGATATAAACACGAGGGGCTGACACGGCAGAGTACCTACACGTAATTCCTTTGCCTATATTCAACGTTCTCATTTAATTACCTATGTAATATTACTGCATGGTAAGTACCTACCAGTTTCCTTACATGGACTGTTAATTTCGACTAGAATTTAACTTGTTTTAAACTTCCCGTTAAATTAAAGTGAGAAAATTTACTTAGTTGACTCTAATTGAAATTATACGGCCAAAACACTACTATAATACCTACTTTATTTCTGTGTCTTGGTAGAAATTAACGATGATTGTCTTACCTTTATGAGGTACCTATTAAGTACCTAAGAACTAAGGATTTGAGCTAGTAGCTACTTAAAGTCTTAGATTTTCTTTATTCATAATAAAAAATAAGTTTAGCACTTAAATCAAATCGAACATAGGTATTGTTTGCAACTACCTATCTTAATTAATGTCGATAATTACAAAAAAGTTATCATAAAAGATAACAGACAGGCAGACCGCATGCATCGCGGTTTTATTTATTTATTTATGTTTTATAAACTAATAAATAACATAGCAATCAAGTGTAATCACATTCCTATATGATAACAAGATTTTATCAAACCAATTTACTACCAACCCACATGATTATTTTAGCGACGAATAAGTAATTTTAAAATTGGTTCCATTTGACTTAATACAGTCCGCTCAAGTGAAAGCTAAAAATGTTTTAAATCTACCTAAATTCTTTTAAAAGCTAGATTGATATCTCAGGCTTTGTAAAATATTTCATTAAGTACAGATAAATCTAAAAAAAAATTGAATAAATCTTATGATAGCCAATTCTTGTACCAATTCTTTTCACTAGGTCCCATTTACTGGCACCACAACTTTTAGACCACACAACTGTGTGGTCTAATAAAAATCAATGTAGTGTATACGAGATACCTACCTACCTACAAAAAAAATAATAACTTTCCTATTTTTAACAAACTAATGCTATACTTACCTATAGGTAAACCTATAATTTAAGCTGGTACAATTTCCGCAATAAAAAAAAAAATAGATGTAGTAAGTATTCAAATTAGGATCTTATAAATCTTACTTTTTTGCCAATAAAGGAAAAAGTTACTTTTAAATGGTTTAAATGTCATACAAGGTATTTGTACGTATATATAAACATTGATAAGTACCCATTTATACCCCTACATTGATACCCCTAAATATAAATCAATGGGCTTAGCCCATTTATTTATATTTAGGTACTTGATACCTATCATGTATAGATATAAAAACTGTGTTTATTCCAGCTAAGAGAAATAAAGAGGTTATAATTAACATAACCTGTCAATCACAAGTGTCAATAAACGGCGCGAATCAATAAGGCATGTTGGCAGCCCTGATTTAGCCAACATAATCAGCTGACGCTATGAAAGTAGAGCGAGAGTAAAGAGTTGACAGCTGATCATCTAAGGGCAATTTACGAATAGCTAAGGGTCCAATCACTGCCAATTAACTTGATACAGTGGTGTTAAAAGCATTGGTTTTGATTGGCAATTAATAACAAATATGGAATAACACAAAAACTTTAAACGAGCTTTCTATAGGACATTTTCACAGATGTAGACGCTATAAACTTTAAAAATATCTATAAAATAACTGTGAAACTCCTTATAATTTTGCTATTCGCAATATCTTAATCCCTAAAGCAGAGGTTATAATTATAATTAACCCATTATTGAGGAAAAGTCTTACTACTTTCTATGGCAATATGGGGAACATAATTTTGCTTGTTGAAAGCTTGTTCAAAACGTCAATCATATCAACACCACTGCGCCATCCATCTGCAAGTTCTACCCCAATGCTGTCTCCCAGTTTTCAGCATCAATTCTACCCCTAATTGGGTCCATAGGTATCTGGTATGCAACCAACATGTCGGGCCCAGTTCTACTTGCGTTTGGCAGCTGTCTGAACTAAGTCACTAATTAGCATTTTGGAACGCAGCAGCGCGGTGTTACCCTGATAGTTTGAAACATAATGATGTTGGCGTTAAAGGCAAAGTTGAACGTAAACCTAAATAAAGGAGAGGAGATAATGAGTATAGAATTATCTACGTGATTTGACGTTGTCTCTAAGAGAAGCCTTGCCTTACCGTTTCCCACGGATCAATTTCGGATAAATAAATGCCTAATTGGTCTAGTTGTCGCAAACGCTACTGCTGAGCATAAAGTCTTGGCTTCAATTCCCGGGTTGGGTTTCTTATCACAAATTTCTCGCAAGTAATAGCCCGGAGTCTGGATTCGTGTCCTGTTGATGGGAATACGTTCGCCCCCTATTAGACGGGAGTTAAACATAACTGGTGAAATGTGGGTCCTCTGATTAACCCCCAAAGGATAACAGGTGTGATGTTATGTTATACAACTTCTGTAGTCCATTTAGAAATAATTTAAACAGCTATCATATTAATATCATGACCAATACGGTCGTAAGTTACAAACCACGATGAATTCAACTATGCAATTTCCAATATTCCCATAGCAATGAATCGAAATTCGACAAATAGTAGCTCGCCATGTTTTGAGTTGCAGCTGGGACTGGCAACGTGCCAGTGGTTGGCAGGCTCCTTTAGAAATTCAGTCGTTGGTGCCAGTTCGTAGTATGGCCTGCCAGGCTTGCCAGCTAATGTCTAATTAACGTTGTGAATTCGGAACGAATTACTGTATTTGGCACAGTTCCTATAGAAGGCTTTTGTGTTAAGTATTGGGTTTCTTTTGCTTGGATAATGTTAATGAACTTTGGGTTTGACTTGGTTTACAAGTTTTTTGTGTTTACACAACATAAGAACTGTATAGGGTTCTTTCTCCCATTTTGCTCCTTTATAACACAGGGTACATAGTACAACGTGCACAGGGTACATGGTACAGGGTACTCAACATGGTACAGGGTACATGGTTCAGGGTACATGGTACAGGGTACACAGGGTACAGGGTACATGGTACAGGGTACACAACATGGTACAGGGTACATGGTACAGGGTACATGGTACAGGGTAAATGGTACATGGTACAGGGTACATGGTACAGGGTACATGGTACAGGGTACCTACATGGTACAGGGTACATAGCACAGGGTACATGGTTCAGGGTATACAGGGTACATGGTACAGGGTACACAGGGTACATGGTACAGGGTACACAGGGTACATGGTACAGGGTACACAGGGTACAGGGTACAAAGGGTATATGGTTCAGGGTATACAGGGTACACAGGGTACATGGTACAGGGTACACAGGTAACAGCAAGGACATCTACGCGCAAACTGTAACCATGAATTCAGCAGATGACCCTAGCGTAGAAATATATCGTCGTTTATAAAAAAAACAGCTGTTTCCTAGGAAAGTGCAATTCCTACGCGGTCAAAATGTATGGAACAGCAATTTTTTTTAATAACGGACTAAAAATTTTAACGCCACGGCGTACAGAATCATGTAATGAACCCGTGGTATCCATACGCGAAAGTGTGTCTGTCTGTCTGTTACCTCTTCACGCTTAAACCGCTGAACCGATTTAGATGAAATTTGGTATATAGAGATACCTAGTTTGAGTCCCGAGAAAGAGCATAGGATAGTTTTTATTCCGATATTCCCACGGGATCGAAACTTACGCGGGTGAAACCGCGGGGCGCTGCTAGTATATAATATAAGGTAATATGAACTATAACATGTTTCGTGTTGATGTGGCACCCCGTATAAGTACAGTTTTTCTCCCATTTTGCTTCTCAAAAATATAGAAAAAAAGCAATTCTGTTCAAGCTAGAACTAAGTACTACTCTAAGTACTACTAAGTTCCAATCTTCCTACTTTATTTATTAGAGGAAAAGTAATAGAAATTACTGTATCTAGAGCAAGAATTACTGCATTATGGATTTGTAAGTGACACTTAGAATTAATTCATTTACGAATGAATTTCATTCGCCTTTCACTACATTTGTGTAAATATACCGTGAAATTATAATGATGAATCACATGCAGTGACTCACTAATAGGTGTATTCATAATAATAGTGAAATTAAAGAAATGTTGTGCTCTTTTTTTAGTTTCATTTCGTCAGGGTGTGTCATTCGACCTCGTAACTTCTGTCGATAGTTAAAAATATTATTGTTAAATATGACGGGGCTCGTCAGTTCCTGCAAAGTTTACGCAAGTCTAGATTTACAATTACATACCTAACTTCAGAAAATCTGAAGTCTAAATAGCCCATAAATACTTAAGATTTTTCTCAAGAACTGATACTTACCACTAAACTGTTATAGATAAATGATAATTTATTCGTAAAAACATGACAGTCCAATAAATTCCTGTGCGGCTCATAATGTCTATTTTTACCGACTTCACAAAAAGGAGGAGGTACTATGTTCGGGTGTTTGTATCTTTTTTTTTTGTATGTTTGTTCATCGAATACTCCGCCAATTGTCGACGGATTTTCAAAATTCTTTTTTTGTTCGAAAGTAGATAGTTCTGAGGTGGTCCCATTGTCACCAAGTTAGGATCTGATGATGGGATCTTAGAGAAATCGAGGGCAACCCTCAAATTTTATAGGCTCACTTATTGTTTTTCGCATATTTTATGAAGTATCTTGTGTATGGTTGTCACCATCTCAGGTAGCTGGGCTGATGATGGAAGGTACAACTCCTTAACAGTAAGAAGTTACTCGAACAGGCAAGGACTGTTTTAGTAAATTGTTTTGATGTTTGATAGGGCATTTGCCACATTTGGTCTCATGATCATCAAGTCATGACCTGATGTTGCAGTCAGGATAGTCTACAGAGTACCTAACTCCTCGACAACTAACAGCAGATATATCGTGTTTAGGCTCATTGAAAAGGGCTCGATGTGTGGATAAACGTACTGTTACTGAGGAACACCGAAGATCTGGTGCTGAAGCCAGGAGCATCAGAAAAGTACAAACCTTGAAATTACAGCACCGTAGTCGTATTTGGGCTCATTTTAAACAGGACTAATTTTAAGTTCAATGCAATGTTGACATAAGTCTGGCCTGATGCTGCAGCCAGGATTATCAGCATCTAATCTAAAACCTAATAAAAGGAGAACTCCTCAACAATTAACGTCCCTGCATCGAGAAAAGGAATATTTTATAAAAAGGCGATGGGCAAGTTGACATTAGGCTATTGTAACTTAGATCTATATAAATTATAAATAGACCCACTAAAAAGCGAGAAATAAAAACTTTTTAACAAAAAAAAAACCGACTTCCAAAAAAACACTACAAACTGAAAAATAACTTTAATTTCGGAAGTCGGTGTCTTAGGGATCAGTATTTTAGTTTTTGCCACCGACTTATTTTTCAGTTTGTAGTGTTTCTTTGGAAGTCGTTTTTTTTTACTACGTGTTTCATTGATTCAAAGTAAAATAAAGTGACTATCCATAGAGCTTAAGAAAAACCGCAATACTCAAAGAAAATATCCTAAACGCTATTAATTCTCTAGCAAGACTAGTAATAAGCCAGCTATTCCGACGTCATTCGAGTGTGGTTAGACCGCTAACGTACGTTTGTGGTAATCCTACAACCATTTTTTTTTCCTACAACGGACGCCGTCAGTAGGGACTGGTCATCTCTTTGCTGCCATGGCTTATTTTAATTTAATTTAATATTTGAATTGTTTTTTTTTTCTTTCGTCTTTTCATCACGGACGCTTTTAACGTTCTGCATCGTTCGTGCATAATTTTTAACATGAATGATGTAAACAAGACTTTGTAACCATATTAAGAGTGTCCATGGAGTTTCTTGCCCGTTCTTCTCCATGGGTACCTACGCTTTGGAATGAGCAACTAGCTTCATCTTTCTGACTGACCGACCCCTTGACAATTCAAAAGTGCCTGTAATTGGTTTAATTGAAATATGCTTTGAGTTTAAATTTAATTTTCCGTCTATCAGAGAGTTCTAAATCTCATAAGTCCGTACATTTTAGAGCAAAAAATACACCTTAATCATATTATCTTCTTTCGTTTGGAAGACATGACATGAGCAGCTGGGGTGACGTCACTCCAGCTTACACATACGTTTTTTGATCGTAGTTTCAACACTTTTTAAGTATTATCGTTCAGTTCTTTCCTTCCTTGTTCCAGGTAGGTATTATGCCTTATTTTTCTGACTTTATTCCAAAACTCTAACCTCACTGGTTTGCCTGTATTGAATGAATGAGGAAGCTGGGGTGACGTCACTCCAGCTAACACACACTAAACGACTCATATTAGCGAAGTTTTTGTGGCAGCTAAGTTAAGACAGGGAACTTTGATTGCAGCTATTATGCCTTAAATATTGGCATAGGTAGAATTATTCTATCACATATGAGGAAGCTGGAGTTATGCACATATTATATATACACGCTATTCTTAATCTGCAGAGTAATTCATCAACACGTCCAGGCCTTTTTAGGAAAGTCTTTAGTGCCTATAATCGTTTAAAACGCCTTTAATAATAGCTATTAGCATATTAATAACATCGATACATGAAATCTGACAAAATGATCTTAATTGGACGACAAAAAAGGTGGTGTAGCTTGTTTTGCTGCTTATTTTTAAGTAGATACTTTGTAGGATCTTTATCATCAGTGGAGAGTAGCATAATTAGTAGGTAAGTTTATAATGTACCCACTGCTGGGACACCTTTGTGAAAGGGAATGGGTCCTAATCCACCACGCGGGCCCAGAGCCAATAATTCGAAGACATGTGACATCTACGAACAGATGTCACATGTCTTCGAATTATTGGTTCTGGGAAAGCTGGTTTCCTCACGATGTTTTCCTTCGTCGTTTTTGAGAGGAGTAGTGATTAAATAAATTACGCAAAGTAAAGTGCCTGCCTGGGTTCGAACCCACGACCAACTACTCGTAAGCCACTGCTTCAATGGGGATTAGGATCGGATAAATACGTCATTCTATGCCGTATTTTAAGTTCAGTCTCTCAAAATTAATCTTGTTTGAGTAGAGTACAACACCATATCCCTGCCCAAGGCCCAAGTCTACTATTTTTATAAATTCGTCATTCCAACACGACCCCATTGTCATTTTGCTAAAAGTTCGTAATCTGCTAAATTCATAATGGTCGATCATTGGTCGGTCAATGGCACAGAACTTATATGATACTCGTAACGAATTAAAAGCAATGACTGCACAATGAAGTTCTAATGGTAGGTCACTGATCAATGGAACTGTCAAAATTTTAGCAGATTACCGCATAAGTCGGTAATTCATTTGTCACTAAATACGAGATTACCATTCTATGCCATTTCTTTCATTGGAGTGTCAGTGGTTGACCATTGGAAAGTCATAATGACGCCATTATATTAGTAGAATACCAAACTTGTCAAAATCAACAATTATGAAATCAATGATAGATCATTCTGACACTATTGTAATAGCAGACTTGAGGCCCAGATCGTCTCAGCGGTTGGGTACAATTCCTTAAGAAATCAGTACTACTTACTACTCCTCTAAAGTCACCAAACCTAATTTCATCGATCCTCACTATAAAGATCGGCTGGCCCATCCCTTACTTTACCTGCAATGCGACAAACTCCATCCATATTTTGTTGATGTCTTACATTCAGATACAATGTCTAAACCTCTTGCGCTGTGCTGGGAACATCGCCCGACTTTCTAGGTCAGGCATGAACGCAGTGCATTTATATACATTTTCTATGAATTGCTACCGTTCTCGTTTAAAAACAATCAAGACGGGAAATGAACGTGGTTTTATGTTAAAAACTATTTACTGTTCACACATTTGCGACTAAGTTGCGCGATTAGCCAGTGCTAAGCCGATTTGCAACGCCCGAAGGTAAACTAAAGCACAGGATTAGACAATTTTGTCGCAATAAACTGTAAAGATATATAAGAAGCGGTTTTAATAGTTTCATTAATGACTACGCGTCTGTGCTCAATCCAAATTATGATCATAATCTTAGCCTATTCATTAATATGTTCCGTTTCCAAGATCGAGTTGAATTTCCATAATATCATATATCCATCTGACCTCTTCAAATCCATACAAAATCGTTATCCTATAGGTAAATGTGTAGCCAGTCTCCGGCCACCAGGCGAACAGGCACCGAACTAAAGTAATACGTCCACACGACCGATGGCTCGTGTGGCTTGGTTGGCTCGGGTGGTTCCGTCAGCTCGGGTAGCTCGCAAATTGATTCTGGTTTGCTCACCATTGTATCGTTAATCAGTGACTCAGCGCTCCCGACCGGAAGGCAGAACACCTGAATGTAGAATGTAAACAAAGCGCTCGGTAAATAAATTAACGTTTTACAAGTCTAATTAATGTATTGAAAGGTAATAGAAAGAGGTTGGACGTTCCTGTTGGATCGTCGGCTGTTTATCATAGATTAAATTGCTATTTATTTTTGTTTCTTTTTAGTACCCTACATGGCCAGTTAGAACTGCACATTCTTCATTGGTTTGTAAAATTCATCTCGGTACCTACTCAACAGGGTAAATAACGCAATGAACGTGGGTGAACTGTCAAAATGGAAGGCATAACGACCGATTGCCAATGTATGTGCAGGGCCGTCTTTAACCTATCAGAGGCCCTGGGCACAAAAGGATCACGGGGCCCCTGTATAAGAGACAGTGAGAGAAACATACTAATATTTAATAACCGAGGGGCTAGAAACTTATTGTAAATCGCACTGCAAATAACTTATTTTGTCATTGAATCGGGTACTAATAATGCGTAGAATGGAGCGGTGGTTGCAAAGAATGTTTTTTATGAGAGCAGGCCGGGGCCCCCGATGATCGCGGGGCCTTGGGCACTTGCCCAGGGGAGCCCAAGGGAAAAGAGGGGCCTGTGTATGTGTGGATGAGACTCACATAGACCAGGCGAGCATGGTACAAAAGGGAGGAAGGTAAGGATACTCAGCAATAGCTGCCAATGGTGATGATGATGACGGTGCGTTTACAGACGCCAGCACATCAAGCTAGTACAATCTGTCAAATTTCTTTAATAGATTTTCAACTTTATCGCTAAAGCGTAAGGTTCAAGTTGATTGGGATAATTTGATCGACAGTTTCGGGTAGCATGATGTGCTTGGCCGCTTGGCGTCTGTACCTACCTAAAAATTCTTGATCTGTCACCTAAAAGATTGCTTTTCAATGATAGAAGGCTATAACTATTAATGACCACTTTCAATTGAAATATTAACGAGCGAGAGTTCATAATATTTATATGGAAAGTGCACCGACAATGATGTGTTAATCGCTGTCGGGAATGCACAAGAACAAGTCAATTTGCCGATTGAAATGCATACCGGAGTAGTGAAACTTGATCATCAGCCTACAGAGAGTATGTGGACAGACATCATGGCGGCCTATTTACCTAGATTGATTTGTAACAGATAAGAGAAACAAATAATGGAGATATTAGTGAAAGAAAATTTGATGCGGCTGTAACTGCAGTACAATGTGTTTTCAGATGAGAATTTAGGTGTTTTTGTGTAATTTATTTCAGTTCTAGGTCATGCCGGTTCCCTGATGTGATGGAACCGACACGTCCTAGAACCAAAAAATCGAAGACATGTGACATCCACTAACCCGCACTGGGCCCGCGTGTTAGATTACGGGCCACTTTCTCTCACAGACAGGAGGCATACTTAGTACGAGTATGTACCTACTACAATCTGTCAAATTTCTTCAATAGATTTTCAACTTTATTGCTAAAGCATAAGGTTCAAACTCAAACTCAAACTCAACTCAAAGCATTTATTTCAATTAAACCAATTACAGGCACTTTTGAATTGTCAAGGGGTCGGTCAGTCAGAAAGATGAAGCTAGATTGCCCATTCCAAAGCGTAGGTACCTATGGAGAAGAACGGGCAAGAAACTCCATGGACACTCTTTTAAATCAAAATAATATGGTTACAAAGTCTTGTTTACATCATTCATGTTAAAAATTATGCATGTGAGAACGATGCAGAACGTTAAAAGCGTCCGTAATGAAAAAAAAAAAAAACAATTCAAATATTAAATAAAATTAAAATAAGCCATGGCAGCAAAGAGATGACCAGTCCTACTGACGGCGCCCGTTCACGAACATGACGCATGTATTAGCACCATTCAGCTCAACCATTTTATAGGGAGCTAAATGATCCAACACACGCGCCACCATCAGCGAGACATTTGAGTGAGCATGACATACTCTCAGCCGCCAGGGCACATTCAAGTCAATGAAAGGCGTACCCAGTAAATGGAAGCTTTATAGTATGTACATAGTACTCACACATGTGCTATGCAATTATACAATACTAGGAGATTGAATTTATATAATGCAAAAAGTGTATTTTAAAATCTTCAGCAGCTTCAACAGTATTTTCCAATGCTAATCAATTTATTTGTGCGTCCTTATGGAGCAGGACCAGCGTTTAGCCAAGCACTTTTATCGGCGATGTAGTCCCCCAATTTATAATATGCCTGGCTGCATAGTGTGCGTTTTATACAAGATTTAAATTTCGTTTCATTCAGTTGAAGTATGTCGGCAGGTATTTTATTGTAACATTTTAAACAGTAGCCCATGAAAGACGAGTCTACTTTAGCCAGCCTGAAACCTGGTTGAACTAATTGGTCCCTATTTCTAGTGATATAATTGTGTCTTTCACCTCTTTTACTAAAAAGATGTAGATTTTTCCTTACGTACATGATATTTTCGTAGATGTATTGACAAGGTACCGTCATGATGTTAATATCTTTAAACAGTTCCCTTAGAGAGTCACGCCTGCGGAGGCTGTATATGGCTCTGATAGCTCTTTTCTGCAGAATAAAAATAGACTCGATGTCTGCAGCCCGTCCCCATAGTAAAATACCGTACGACATGATACTATGAAAGTAACTAAAATAGACCAGTCTCGCGGTATCAACATCAGTAAATTGACGGATTTTTCTCACAGCATATGCTGCTGAACTTAGCCGTCCTGCAAGGGATGTTAAATGAGGACCCCATTGAAGCCTTGAGTCGAGCGTGATCCCCAGGAAAACAGTTTTATCGACGAATTCTAGTTTCTCTTGATTCAATACTATTTCACAATTACTACTTTTGACATTTGGTAAAGAAAATCTTATGCACTTCGTTTTTTTTCCATTTAATACTAAATTATTAGCAGTGAACCAATTTTGGATCTGCAGTAGGGCGTTATTTACGTCGTCAAGATTTGATGCACGTCTATTAATTTTAAAAATCAAGGAAGTATCGTCAGCAAATAACACCATTTGTGGTTGGGTTTTTAACAAGTGGGGTAGATCATTAATATATACTAAAAAGAGGAAAGGACCTAATATCGAGCCTTGTGGTACACCCATTTTTACTTTTAAACCGAGTGAATTGACACCATTTATTTGAACCTGCTGTTGTCTATCATTTAAATAAGATTTTACTAAACTGAGCGCAAGTTTACCCAGTCCGTAATGCTCAAGTTTTAAGAGTAAGGTTTCGTGTTCGACGCAATCAAAAGCTTTGGAGAGGTCACAAAAAATTCCTACGGCGTCTTGTTCAAAGTTAATTGGAGAAATTTTACAGTTTCGGGTAGCTTGATATCAGTGCTGGCGTCTGTACCTACTTCAATATCTGAGTAGTGGAAAGAATATTAGCCAGGTGGTAGCGGGTATGACTGTCTAATGTAATATCGCCAGTCATGGAAGCTATTTTATTACACTTTGGGCTGATTTTACCAAAGTCGAATATCTGTTATTCGTGGAATACCTAAATTTAAGGTCTGACAGTTCTAGAATGCGCCCTTAGGCCGAATTTCACCAAACTTTTATATCTAGAATAAGTCTTATCCTGAGAATAAATTTTGAATTTTTGACAGTTTTCCATACTAGAACTGTCAGACGTCAAATTTATTCCACGAAATAAAAGATTTCCGACTTTGGTAAAATCAGCCCTCAACTGTTCCAAAGCGGCATTCCAGAAACCTGTGCGACGAATCAATGACATTCAACAGATCGATTCTGTAAAAATCTCACCGTGAAAACTTACCTAAGTTTACACGGTGAGATTTTTACAGAATGTCACCGCTGATTGGAAGCAAAGCTCAGTTCTAGCCCAGCAGAAGTTTAAGTAGGTACCTTTTTTTTTTTTTTTTTGTTGTCGGGGGGAAACCTTCAAAAGGCACCCAGACCTCCGGGGAGGGAGGACGGGAGTGTGGGATTAGGTACCTAGGTATACAAAAATGCTACGCTACGATATCAAGCTGTATTTTATACTAGCTGTTGCACGCGACCTCGTTTGCGTTCCAGTATAAAAAGTAGCCTATGGCCTTACCCAGGTCATGGTCTATATGTATGCCAAATTTCCTCCAAATCCATTTAGCCGTTTTAGCGTGAAAGCGCAAAAAACAAACAAACTCACTTTTACTTTTGCAGTCGGATGCCAATAAGGTGATCCACTCGGGCCAGTCATTTTCAGTTTGGCTATCCATTCCATAATACAACAACTAAATTCAAAATTCAATGTGTGGTATTTAGATGATGGAACATTGGGAGGTGACGTGGATACCGTTTTAAAAGATTTTCAATTCCTTAAGCAGCAGTTCCAATCTATCGGCCTTGACCTCAACAACTCAAAATGTGAAATTTACATTTGTGACAATACTGACAGACAATCAACTATATAGAAATTCAATTTAATAGCCCCAGACATCAAAGTTTTGGAAAAAAGTTCATTGCACCTCCTAGGTTCCCCAATTTTAGAAGACAGTTTTTCACCATTCGTCGATGAAAAAATTAAACATTATAACGATATTTCGGATAGGCTTTCTAAAATTAATTTACATTCGGCTTTCACCCTTATCAGATATTGTTGTTTCGGTCCAAATTTTATGTATTTTCTCCGCTCTTCCTCTTTATGGAAGCAGCCACATCTTTTGGACAAAATTGACCATATTATTCGCAGTACTCTTACATCCATTTTAAATGTGGCTTTGGACGACCGCGCGTGGCTGCAAGCCTCACTACCCATTCGTTTTGGTGGGCTTGGCGTCCGCAAAATTTCTAGCGTAAGCCTACCGGCGTTCCTATCCTCGGTCCACAGCACAGAAAAGTTAACCACACGAATTTTGATTCCTGCTCAGGTTGACTCTGAAGTGCCGTGTTTGACCGATGCAGTGAACGCCTGGAAAATGGCTTGCCCGGACACGGTTCAGCCCGAGAACCCGTCTTCCCAGAGACAGTGGGATGAGCCGCTCTGCAGGTTGGTACGGAATAAACTTATTAATACGTCCACCAATACTGCTGAGCGAGCCCGCCTGCTGGCTGTGGGTGAATGGGAGTGCATTGGGCATTGCCATCCAACGTGGTAATGCTGCCAGCCTTTTGGGCACTTATGCCATTGACAGCGATGCGGACGAATTTTTTGATGCCCAATGAGCTCCTCTCTTTTTCTTTTCCCTTCCTTTTTTTTATATACTTGTATATACTATATAATATGTATATTTTAGAGTTAAATTGTAAGATAATTAGGTATTAATTACAGAATGTAATGAATGTCAAAAAATAAATAAATTATACAGTTAAATTAAAAAAAAAACTCACTTTCGCATTTATAATATTAGTTAGGATAGGATAGAAGTCTCACAACTTTAACAATTTCCTTCGTGGAATTTTCTAAAGATAGGCTATCGAGAATATTAATGATTTCATGGACCTGGATTATGATACCCGATACTTTTCTTTTTTTCTATAATACGGGTACTATCGATGCGCAAAGTGCATTCGCTGGCGATTCATTCAAGTGATCCATCATTAGTTACACGGTACAGTCACGAGCAAAAGTATGTATACACTTGACTTTATTCAAAGGCGATTTTCTCCTTTATTTTTTAATGAAATTTTATATTAGTAGGAACATAGTATGTTCGAACCCCTAGGTTTATGTAAATTGTCGTATTTCAACGTTGCATTCGTTATTTCGTGAAAAAATTGCATTTAAAGTTGTCAAGTGTTGACATATTGGTGCTCGTGACTGTATGTACCTTGTACCTTGAATGGCGGGTACAGTCAATAAGGAAAGTGATTTGTTTTGATAGGGCTATTCATCATATCTGTCGGCTATCCGGTAATGCAGAACTTCTGATTGTCAAGAGATTTGCTTGCTGTACAATATACATTGCGTTTGCCCAGTACGATCTCCGGCTAGCCAGTTCTTCTGTTCTTCTAAACTTGCACTAGACATGTCCAAGTTTGGTAGGTCCTAATTACCGACTTTACAAAAAGGAGGAGGTACTATGTTCGGGTGTTTGTATGTTTTTTTTTTTTGTTTTGTATGTTTGTTCATCGAATACGCTGCCAATTGTCGGCGGATTTTCAAAATTCTTTTTTTGTTCGAAAGTAGATAGTTCTGAGGTGGTCCCATTGTCACCAGGTTAGGATCTGATGACGGGATCTTAGAGAAATCGAGGGCAACCCTCAAATTTTATAGGCTTACTTATTGTTTTTCGCATATTTTATGAAGTATCTTGTGTATTTGTGTATGGTTGTCACCATCTCAGGTAGCTGGGCTGATGATGGAAGGTACAACTCCTTAACAGTAAGAAGTTAAGTACTCGAACAGGCAAGGACTGTTTTAGTAAATTGTTTTGATGTTTGATAGGGCATTTGCCACATTTGGTCTCATGATCATCAAGTCATGACCTGATGCTGCAGTCAGGATAGTCTGCAGAGTACCTAACTCCTCGACAACTAACAGCAGATATATCGTGTTTAGGCTCATTGAAAAGGGCTCGATGTGTGGATAAACGTACTGTTACTGAGGAACACCGAAGACCTGATGCTGAAGCCAGGAGCATCAGAAAAAGTACAAACCTTTAAATTACAGCACTGTTGGATATAATTATGTTTTATGATATTTCTGGCAACACAAGACTTTTGTGATACGTGGTAACACATGCTCTGCACAACATGGCGCTGGACAGAATAAAAATACATTCATCGTAATCTTATCTGACTGTATCTTGTATTATTTATAATTTCCCTGAACCACATCTTGTACAGAACATGGTGTCAGGTTAAAACTTCAAAAAAGAAAAGAGAAACCTTAGTGGAAGAAACCTTAGTGGAATAGTGAATCAAAAAATGGAGGGAATAAAGCCTCCAACTGGTTTGGTCATGTCGGGCGATGGGGCAAACTGGCCCAGATTTAAACAGCAGTTCCAGCTGTACCTGGAAGCAGTGGGACTGTCAGACGCCACGGAAGAAAGGAAAATTGCTGTATTGCTGAATGTTGCCGGAGAGGACGCAATTGATGTGTATAATTCACACATGCAACCGATTGAGGTTAAAACCTTAGATAATTTAATAAAACAGTTTGATGCTTATGTGGAGCCGAGGAAAAACATCATCACAAATAGTTTCAAATTTTTCAATTTGAAACAGGAGGAGGGTGAACAAGTAGACAGATTCATCACAAAGCTAAAGGTTCAAGCTAAACAATGCGACTTCAAAGATCAAGAGGACAGGCTTGTGAGAGACATGATCGTCATTGGAATCAGAGATAAGGGAGTGCAGGAAAGATTGTTAAGGGAGGCCGATATTGGACTAGACCAGGTTATCAGCCAGTGCCGTGCAGCGGAGGCGGGACGATCAAGGGCTCTAGAAATGTCAATGCAAATAAAGCAGGAAGTAGATGTAATCAAGAAAATAGAGGGAGAACAAGGAGTGAGGTCCAAGATGCGTGCCTGTACTTATTGCGGTAAAAGCCACACAGCTAGAAGTTGTCCAGCATATGGCAAGAAGTGTGCGAGTTGTAACAATTACAACCATTTTGCTGCGGTGTGTCGTACTAGGTCAATAAAAAATGAAGCGCCTAAGAAGAAAGAAAAAGGAAATAAGATAGACTCCGTTCAAAAGGGAGAGAGCGATAGTGATTGCTCAGAAGACTTTGTGGTGGATTCAGTAAGTAACTTTAGTAAAAGTCTTCAATGGAATGAAATTGTGAACATCAATGGAACTAACATTAGGTTCAAATTAGACTCAGGGGCTGACTGTAATACCTTATCATTAAAGCTATATGACAAAATTAAAGATAATACCAATTGTTTAATAAGTAATTCAACTGTGTTGGTAGTTTATAACAATCAAGAGATTAAAACTGTAGGTACTGTTAAATTAAACTGTATTATAAAGGGCAAACAGGTAAAATTAAAATTTTGCATAGTTGATTTACCAATTCAGCCGGTGATAGGGTTGCCAGCTTGTGTAGAATTAAATTTGTTGAAAAGATTGGATAGCATTGTAACAAGCGAAAAAGAAAATTTTGTAAAATCAAACATAGAGGTGTTTTCAGGCCTAGGCAATATTGGGTCATATAGTATAAAATTAAAGGAGTCAGCACTACCTGTTGTCAAACCCATTCGGAGAGTTCCACAGACAATTAAAGATAGGTTAAAGAATACTTTAGATAGCTATGAAAGTAGAGGTATTATAGAAAAGGTAGAGGAGCCGACAGCATGGTGTAATAATCTTGTAATAGTTGAGAAACCAAATAAGTCCCTTCGACTGTGCTTAGACCCAAAGGAGTTAAACAAATGCATCCTTAGAGAGAACTATCAAATACCATCTCCTGAAGAAATTTATAATTCTCTTGCAGGTAAGCAGATCTTCACAGTATTAGACATGAAAGATGGTTTTTTTCAAGTTATGTTGGATGATAAAGATAAACTGTGCACATTTGGAACGCCTTATGGTAGGTATTGCTTCAGGAGGATGCCATTTGGTATTTCATCAGCACCTGAGGTGATGCAAAAAATAAATACTGCCATTTTTAGTGATATACAGGGAGTCCATGTGTATTTTGATGATTTAATAGTAGCCGGGGACAATTTGTTAGAACATGACAAAATTTTAAGTCAAGTAATAGACAGAGCAAAAAAACACAATGTAAAATTTAATGAAAATAAAATACAATATACATGTGAGACTGTGAAGTATGTAGGACTAATGTTGTCAAAATCTGGTATAAAACCAGATCCTGAACATGTGAAAGCTATAGAGGAATTAAAGCAACCCCGAAGTGTAAAGGAATTACAAAAGTTTTTAGGCATGTGCAACTATTTAAGTAAGTTTATACCACAATATTCAAAAACCACTGAACCTCTTAGAGAATTATTGAAAAAAGAAATTATATGGGACTGGGGCACAAGTCAAGTTAAAGCCTTTGAGGAAATAAAAATGAGAATTAGTTCTGCTCCCACTTTATCAGTCTTAAAAAAAAATGGGAATTTAGTATTACAAACTGACAGTTCTAAAAGTGGCATGGGAGCATGCTTATTACAAGAAGGAAAGCCATTGTCTTTCTATTCAAGATGTTACACTGAGTGTCAACAGAGATGGGCCCCCATAGAGAAAGAGTTGTTTGCAATCTGTTGTGCTATGGATAAATATCATCAGTTTATTTATGGGCGTCATATTATCGTAGAAAGTGATCACAAACCTCTTGTAGCAATAATGAATAAGGACATTAATAAAATTTCTGCCCGATTGCAACGCATGGTTCTCAAATTGTTAAAATATAAATTTGAAATAAAGTATGTACCTGGTTCAAAAATGTATATAGCAGATTATTTGTCAAGGCATTATGACACAAGTAATGCTCAGTTAGATCCAGTGCTAAGAGAGTTAGTACATAGTATAAATTCAGAAATAGTATATGGTTTAGAAACTGATTTGCAAGTTTCAAATAATAAGTTACTGGAATTAAAAAAGGAGACTGCAAAAGATGCCAATCTTCAACAAATAATGTTATGGTATAATTCAGGGTGGCCTAAAAATAATAAAAATATACAAGGTGTTGAACTGAAAAAATTGTATAAATTAAAAGATTATTTAGTAGTGAAAGACCAACTCATATTTTATGAAAATAAAATACTTATTCCTAAACATATAAGAAAAGAGATGATTTCAATAGTTCATGCAGGTCATGCTGGAATTATAAAATGTAAAAAACGTGCCAGAAAGGTGTTATATTGGCCAGGAATGTCAAGAGACATAGAAGAGTTTGTGTTAAAATGTAAAACTTGTGAAAAGTACAGGCCATCAAATCCTAAACAACCCTTATTGTCTCATGAAATACCTGACCTGCCCTTTAATAAAGTTGGCATGGATATTGCTCATTTTGCTGGAAGAGACTATTTAGTTCTGGTGGACTATTATTCAAAATGGATAGAGGTAAAGTCTCTAAAGAACAAAACAACTGGATATATAATTAAAAAGTTACTGTCAATTTTTAGTATTCACGGTGTTCCTAAGTTTATAGTAAGTGACAATATGCCTTTTGGTAGTTTTGAATTTGTACAGTTTTCTCGAAAATTAGATATTGAGTTGATAAAATCCAGCCCCCGATACCCTCAATCGAATGGGTTATCAGAAAAAGCAGTGGGCATAGTTAAGGGTATGTTAAAAAAATGTTTAGAGGATCATTCTCAATTTGAAATTGCCTTGTTGCATTACAGAACAACCCCAGTGGCAGGGTTGGAGTATAGTCCATCTGAATTGTTGATGAGTAGGTTGTTAAGAACTAATTTACCTTGTACACAGCAATTATTAAAACCTAAAGTACCACTAAATGTTAAAGAGCAATTGATGTTAACCAAAGAAAAATCTATGACCATATATAATAAAACGGCAAAGGATAAGAAATCTTTTACTTTGGGGGATAATGTAATAATACAAAATGCACCAAATAAAGAATGGTATGCAGGGAAAGTTATTGGTGAAGCTGATGGTCCTAGATCTTTCATTGTAAAAAATGAAAAAGGTAATTTGGTGAGGAGAAATGAAAGACATATTAGACCAAGTAAAAATAAGTTTATTGTTAAACATGACAGTGTACCTGATGAGTTGCTTGAAAGTCAAGCAGAGGATAGCGGGCAAGGACATCAAATTAATGTATCAGATAGTATTAATGATAATGTAACAGATACTGCTCACACAGAAGCTATTCCTGAGAGGAGAATGAGATCAGGCAGAGTCACTAAAATGCCATTGTATTTAAGAGAATATGAGTTAAGTTAAATGCTAGAATATGTAAACTGTTTAGCTTTATGGGGGATGTTGAATATAATTATGTTTTATGATATTTCTGGCAACACAAGACTTTTGTGATACGTGGTAACACATGCTCTGCACAACATGGCGCAGGACAGAATAAAAATACATTCATCGTAATCTTATCTGACTGTATCTTGTATTATTTATAATTTCCCTGAACCACATCTTGTACAGAACAAGCACCGTAGTCGTGTTTGGGCTCATTTTAAACAGGACTAATTTTAAGTTCAATGCAATGTTGACATAAGTCTGGCCTGATGCTGCAGCCCGGATTATCAACATCTAATCTAAAAACTAATAAAAGGAGAACTCCTCAACAATTAACGTCCCTGCATCGAGAAAAGGAATATTTTATAAAAAGGCGATGGGCAAGTTGACATTAGGCTATTGTAACTAAGATAAATTATAAATAGACCCACTAAAAAGCGAGAAATAAAAACTTTTTAACAAAAAAAAAACCGACTTCCAAAAAAACACTACAAACTGAAAAAAAAACACTACAAACTGAAAAATAACTTTAATTTCGGAAGTCGGTGGCAAAAACTAAAATACTGATCCCTAAGACACCGACTTCCGAAATTAAAGTTATTTTTCAGTTTGTAGTGTTTTTTTTTCAGTTTGTAGTGTTTTTTTGGAAGTCGGTTTTTTTTTTGTTAATTTTAATTGGACGATTCACAACTGGCAAGAAATAACTTCTAGTCAACAAGAATAGTGCAGCTGACCAAGATCAAAGTCAAGACTTGTACAAAATCGTTTGAAAATATTTAAACAGAAATGTGATAGAAAATCCTGCCGAAAAAAGTTATCCTCGCCTTCATGCGACGCTGTTCTTGCCAGTACCTATTAGTATTAATGATAGTGCCGTTGTATTGAGTGCGCCAATCGAACCGTGAAAGATAACAAGGGGTGCTTGCTCTTGCCATAACCCTCGGCCTGCCTTCAGTGCCTCCAGTACCAGCTCACTCGGAAATTTTCGGAAACACTCGGCAGCTTCCGACACCCTTCGCTACAGGACATAGGGCACTTTGAAGTCAGTTTGTGAGGGAATACTGTACTCTTAGTTAGGTAATGTGAGGAACGAAAATGGTACTTAAAAAAACTGGCCAAGTGCGAGTCGGACTCGCACACGAAGAGTTCCGTACCACAAGGCAAAAACGCCGAAAAAAACACGTTTGTTGTATGGGAACCCTAAAATATTTATTTTATTTTGTTTTTAGTATTTGTTGTTATAGCGGCAACAGAAATACATAATTTGTGAAAATTTCAACTGTCTAGCTACCGCGGTTCTTGAGATACAACCTGGTGACAGACAGACGGACGAACGGACGGACGGACAGAAAGCGAAATCTTAGTAATAGGGTTCCGTTTTTACCCTTTGGGTACGGAACCCTAAAAAGGTCAAATAAAGGGGCATGCCAAGTGGCCATAGTAATTTAGGCGCACTGGGCACACATATAAAAAATAAATATAATAATAGGAGGCAATTCCAATAATTAATTAGTAAAAGTGTACAAAAAACTTAGCATTTTGAAGTTATTTAAGTTTATTATACTATGTGGCGATTAGGTTATCACATTACTCTTAAGAGATCATTATACTCATCATTATGAACAACTTTTACTATGGGCAAAACCAGAAATCGCGAAAAAAAAAAAACAGCTGTTCCCTACATTTTGACGAGTTGAAATTTAGCAAGAAACCGATGGATGTTCTCGAAAAAAAAATTAATTTATCAATAGAAAACAAACAGCTCATTTATCAAATTAAATTTCAGTCGACAACATCCATCGGTTTCTTACTAAACTTCAACTATATCCGACGATCCTGCATACTTGTCTCTTTTGTTGACTGTACATATTTTTTCAACACACTTGCTCGTAAAGTGGCTCTTATTGAACCGCTTTTAGGTCCATAATGGAGTGTATTACGAACGCGTGCTTTTTCTTTACTTTAATCCACATGTTCTGTAATACCACAGATAACTATTTACTAGTCGGAGACGCGCGCTTTTTTAATCTCATCAAACCCTGCGTTCCGAATTGGGAAATAATCGATGTGTTCCGAATTGGGAAATAACCGAATTAGCGTGAGCGCGATAACAATAACGATGTCCCGTGAATCGTCATAGATGACGTCATGACATTCGCCATCTTGCAATAATACCGACCATGCCCTAGAATAATATCACCGTGAGCGCTGTCAAAAATGACAGTGTGTGTATGAGGTTGTGTCAGTGTGTGTTTTGTTTTGAGTTGCATCATCTTTAAATTAAACTAACGTGGCATTTTTGAAATTGTGCTTCTGGCTGACAGTCGCCACCTAACCAAAGAAGAAGAACTGAAGAAGAAATGTGGTGTTTATACAAAGAAATACTGTAATAATATCTTTTTTACATTGTGTAAGCACTGTCATGTGAGCGCGTTCACGAGTGTTCCGAATTGTTGCCAGCTCTCAGCAGTCATAATAGTAATATCTAAATCGGAACGCATGTCAGATGATGCATGGACGTAATATTACGTCCATGGAGATGATGTGAGCGCTGTGATGTGAGCGATTATAGCTAATTCGGAAAGCGCCCAAAGAGACTTCATGCCGAAAGAAAAAATCCGCGGGCTATATTTCAAATTTTTTTTAAATAGTCTGTATTGTCCTTGGTCGCAAAATGAACTCGCAGGGGACCACAGACAATTTAAGGTGAATGCGCAGTGGTAGACCGCGAAATTCTTAGGTTTTTTGCAATTTTCAGGTTTGTGTTTATTATATTTTTTCTATAGGCTGTATCGGTTTTGTCTGTGCCATAGATTAATATATTTAAAATGAGTCAATGTTGCGCGCGCATCGCTAGTGCTGGCTAGCACGGCGCGCGGGAAAACAAAACCAGCGCGCCATTTTCCATACAAGTTAATATTTAACAATACAAGTCTGTTTTTTTTCCTCGCAAGTGTGTTAAAAAACGTCGTATGAAACGCGTGTGCATTAATCAATATAGCACACATGTATCATAATGTACTATTACCTCATGAGCTATTCTCTAGCTAAGTAGTTCCGTGTCGTGCTGAAAAAGGGAAAAGGAAGCACAGTCCTTGTCAGTTAAACACCTAATAAGAACTATTTCAAGATACATTATGACTTATGAGTCTCACTTATGCAGGCACTTATGGAAATTACAATGATTTGCTGATAACTTAAACATGTCTACTCAGCTGGGACAGTACAGTCACGAGTATAAGTATGTATACACTTGGCTTTATTCAAAGCCAATTTTCTCCTTTATTTTTTAATGAAATTGTATGTTATTACGAACACAGTATTTTCGAACCTATAGGTTTATGTAAAGTGTCGTATTTCAACGTTGCATTCGTCATTTCACGAAAAAATCGTAATTGAAAGTGCCGAGTGTTGACATAATTATTAGTGCTCGTACTTTAGCTAATGGTCTATCATATTATTTTTACAAAGTGCACTGGAATTTCAACGCCTGCCGTTGATCCGAGCGTTGAGAATCCAACAGAATGCATCCCTAGCACGTTAGAAAAATGCACTGTTGGATTTTCAACTCTCGGCGCTAAGAAACTATGACTTGTATGAAAGATTGGATGAAATATAAACTGTCTCTTAATTAAATATAGAATTTATTTTTTTAATTATAAAGTTAAAATAAATAAATAAAAAGACGGGAAGACCCTATAGAGTTTTATAATTAATTTAATTGGAACTATAGTGCGGGTTAAAAAAACCTCGCGTTAAAAATGCGTTCGTGCGTACGTGGGCTATCCGTCCGTTTATCGCCGCCGCAAATATGACGAGTCGATTGGTATTATATTTTGCTGTTGGCATAAAAGGATGGAAGATTATTTAGATTACCTGCTTATTAAGGGTTATTGTAATAACACCTCCTGCATAAGTAACGTTTTCCCTTCTCAATCGATCTGCCTAGCCTTTTCCCAACTATTTAAGGGTCGGCCTCCAGTCTAACGTGATGTAGCCGGGTCGGCCTCCAGTGTAACGGGATGCAGCTGAATATCAGTATTTTACACGGAGCGACTGCCTATCTGACGTGCATAACCCAGTTACTGGGTAAAACGATACTCCTTGATAAGACTAGTTGTCAGATTTTTGGGCTTCTGACTACCTGTAACGACTGTTAAGGTTCTACGAATGACAGCCAGACCAACGGCCTAGAATAGTCTCGATATGCAATGGATGGTCATCAGCCATCCACGAACCGACCGCGGCATGCGTAGCTTATCCTTCGAGCACTCGTGTGACTGTTATAATTTAGTCAATAATGCTATTGAAAACAGTTTTTGTATCGTCACAATCATGTCGACCTGTAATCTAATCATCATATTCAGCCTATATGTTCCCACTGCTGGGACACAGGCCTCCTCTCTGTAAGAGGGAGTGGGCCGTAATCCACCACGCGGGCCAGTGCGGGTTGGTACTTGGTAGATGTAACATGTCTTTGAATTTTTGGTTTAAGGACATGCTGGTTTCCTCACGATGTTTTCCTTCACCGTTTTGAGAGCAGTGGTGAGTGGTTTTGAGAGGAGGGGTGTATAATTTTATTTTAATTTTAGTTTCTACGATTTAGATTTTGTATTAAGCAATAATTTTTGCTGTGCCCTGACAGGGTCTCTAACGGCTCTAAGCTCTAAACCTTTTGTTAACATCTCATTTTACCTTGTGGAACGCAAATAAATGAATATGTACTTAACTTATTCGTCCCATTGATCACGCATACAAATTCATTTATTCAATGTGTGCAGGAGACCGGAAGAAGAGAGACAGGTGCTGAAAAAATAATGTAATATGAACTTTGGTGACTTTACTTGGTTTGACTTTGGTAACCGGCGCAGGTGGTTAAAATCTTGGTGAGCACAACCACCGTCATGAAACAACCCAGCTTCGATGATCGACCTCCTTGGAACAACCAGCTGGCCATTATTAGACACTAAACGAATAATAAACTCTTCTATTGCCCATAACCAAGTCGATTACCGACATATAATTAAATTTGTAAATTGCAGCTATTAGTGACCGACAGACTCGTTAACTATCGTCTAACTATAAACAAATTTAAATACACTGGGTTGGAGGTATTGTGTTTATAGAGCAAAGACTACTTTAAGTAAATAATAACTTATCTCTCTTGCTAATCTAAAGCCGGGTCCAGACTTGTGTGATGTGTAATGTAATGAGTCGTGTAATGTAACGCGAATTCTGCGTGTGGACAGCACTACGAGCGCTCGCGCTGATCTGATGCTTTTAGCGCGAACACAAAGGCTCTTGCAGTGCTTGTTCGTGTTGAGTTTGTATGCCGTCCACACTATTCGCATTATATTACACGACACATTACCACACCTATATAAAAACAATGGAAAACAATGATAGCGCCCACTCGCATCAATACCCTGTCTCATGGGCAAAATTATGTAAAGGACCTACTTTCTGAAAAATCTATTTTGTTGAATTGCTTTGTAGAAAACATCAGAATTTCTAGCGTGAGCGCTACCTTACCGCGATATCATAAAAATAATCAAGACGTGATCTATTTTATTTTATGACAGAAAAGTTAAGCGCTGTTTACATGATACTGAATTTTATACTCCTATGTAACTAGGTGACCTTCTTTTCTGATGTGAATTAAATTTCACTCGTTTATGTAGTAGAAACTAATGAACTTAGTAAATGGTATCCCCAACGGAACGGAACGGCAGTAGGTTGTGGGTGTGGAGCTATGCCGCAAACTATGCCACCTCCTATCCAGCCTCTGTATCCCAAAACATGCAGTCAAAGCAAAGAGAATAAATAACCATCGTCGTTGAGTCAAAGTGACCTCTGCGCTGCCACTGACAACACCGTGGAAGTGGCGAAGTTTTGGACCAGCAAGAACTGAAATCCCTCTCATCGAGAGGAGGCCTGTGTCCCAGCAGTGGGAACATTATAGGCTGATTATGGATGGAAGATCTGAAATACAGTCCATTCATGCCAGTGACACAATGAAGTAAATGACTTAAAAGAATGTAGTATACTTAAATTACTGCAATTAATAAGCGGATAACATAATAGTACAACTACCTATAGTGCTTAAAATGGCTCGTTTATGGCCGAGTTATTGTTGCTCTGCTTTTCACTTCGAGTGCGAGAAAATGAAACAGGCAAAAAGTATATAACAGTATTTTCACTATACTTTACCCGATTCTCGCCATGAAACTTTTTAAAAGTTTTTTATTTTTATTTTCAACATGTGTGTCATTTGACTTGGGTACTTCATACTGCCAAGTGCCAAGTCATAAAAACATTTCTTTGCGTTTTTAAATAATAAATGACGACTATTTTATCTGGTTTTATTAAATTAACGATAGAAAACACGGAAGTGATATACATAAATTAAATTAAATAACGACTTTAATCTGCGACGTTTTATTGTGCGTGTGGCTGTTGGGCCTGAACATCTTAGTCTTAGAAAATAAAATTACTTTATGCACTAGAGCATAAAAAGCGACTTTATGGCGCCTACGCACACATAAAGACGAACTTTTAGAGCTTGAGAAGAGTAAAGTCATTATTTTTCTCTTCACTCAAGAAAGAAATAGTTTCAAATCCAATTTCCACCCATAACATTAAGCTAAATAAGGAACCATGTTATCGCACTATTTATTTCATAATAAAATACCAACATTAAGATTTTGCACAAGCCTTGCCAAAACGGCTGCCGAGTACCTCGTCAGCTATAAAACGACGGCGTAATACCTCGTATGAAAATTAAGATAATTGCACCCAGCCTGCCGAGAACTGCTGTAAAACCAGCCGCCTATCCGATAAAGATCCTAATATACATAGATATAATTTAATAATAAAATAATCTGCTAATAACTAAGCGTATCGCCAACGCTGCATTTCGCGTAAATTTTAGCGTAGCGTGAAAAGAAAATTGAGAAATGTATAGCTTCTGTGAGCAGCTCTCTCTATAGATATTTATCAGATAAGATTATATATAATTTATGATGAGCACAATAGCAGGCGCTGAACTTTAATCACTGATTAGCTTCCAACTACATTCAATAGGTTGTAAAACAGATAGAGATATTAATAGGGGTTTATTTACAAACGATGATTAAAGTTAAGATACGTTTAAACATCAAAAATGTATTGTTGCTAATCACTACTTAACTTCAAGCAACGTTTATGAATAAGGAGGATAGATGAAAAAGTTTCCACTTTAGAATTATTCTAGGGACAGGATGTTGGAGTGGCCTATGTCCAGCAATGGACTGCGATGGGCTAAGTTAATTGTAGAAGGACGTTTAATGCAAAAGAAAATAGTACGAACATCCTTATTTCCAATGGCAACAAAATTGGACTTAAGTATATATTTCGGAAAAGATTTTTCTAATCCAACAGTTAACAGCGTCAGTAGTTTCCTAATTAAAATGCATGATCTTTATCAGATACTTACACTGTTATCTGATAACTTTATCAGTGAGTAGGAAGGGCCTTATATGGATTAATGAATCAGAATAGATGTCCTTCGAAACGTGACGCCCGCCGGCGCCGCCCGTATGTCAAGTTTCACTTTCACCTACCTTCCTATTTGCGCTTTCCATACTTTCAGTCATTACAGTTTTCTACTGAGATAGTTTTCCAACTAGTATTTGTTTTATGGCTAAATATGATTTATTCAATAGTGTGGAATGTAATGAGGATGTAGACACGATGTTCTTTTTAATCTAGATCTAAGTCATAATTTTATTCTGACAGCTACACCGCCTCTGTTTGTCTAGTAGCCGCAAGCGCAACTGCAGAATGTGGTTCGGATCGTGAAAGTGTTTTTGGGATTTTCATCAGGAATTTCCCAGAAGCAGCCCAAAGTCTTGATTTGTGCCCGGTTATGTCCAAAGGCTCGTATATCGTACTATCTTTAAAAGTATAAATAAGATTGCATTCTCTGTTGTTCTGTACTGGGTAAGTAAGTACTTCTTTATTTATTCACAAGACAACTACAACAGGGGGCCTAAAAAGGCCACTTTGGCAGATTCATAAAAGGATAACATTATGAATCATAATATGGCGAAGACAGTCCGTGTTTTTCTTTTTTTCGCTGCCTACGTAGGTATAATCAAAGAGCAGGGATTGGATTGATTGGTATTTTAGCACAGACAAAAAAAATAACTGAAAAATCCTTCAGCAATTATGATTCATAATGTTATCCTTTTATGAGTCTGCGAAAGTGGCCTTTTTACGCCCCCAAGTAACCATCACAGTATATCACTAAACATAGGTTTCGACCAGATTATCACCTAAGCACAACGACAATAGTAATGATGACAACTACATTAGAGCTTAGCTTAGTTCACAAAATTACAGCTACAAGGTCTGTGCGTCTGCCTACACATTGCCGGAACACTTCTACCTAAACAGGGAATGTGTAAGAAACCAAACACGCAAGGTAAAGTACATAATGGACACAAAGTTAGATGCTTCAAAGAAAAGGGTTACAATGATAAAAATAAAAACTATGTAAGTACATACTTGTCTTTTGAAAGCAGCGGCACGAGAATCAAAGATGTCGATACTATTATTGTTTTCTCTATTGTTGTCTTGAGAGCAGTGGTGGCCCAGTGGCATCGGCCGCAACTTACGAGTTGTAGGTCGTAGGTTCGAACCCAGACAGGCGCTTTACTTTGTGTAAATTATTTCATCACCACTGCACTCAAAACGGTAAAAGAAAATATCGTGAGGAAACCGGCATGTCCTAGAACCAAAAATTCGAAGACATGTGACATCTACCAACCCGCACTGGGCCCACGTGGTGGATTACGGCCCACTCCTTCTCACAGAGAGGAGGCCTGTGTCCCAGCAGTGGGAACATTATAGGCTGATTATGATATGATAGATTATTGTCTTGATACCTACATTGTAAATTAAATACAATGAACAAAGTAAAGACAACATACCTACTTCAAACTAACCACTACTCGTTAGATACTCCTAACGAGATCTGTAACTTCGACTCAATCATGCGTGTATCTAATCCTCCAACCGCTGGCACGTCCGCCACCAGCGACGGATCAGCCGGTAATCTGGGACATGAGCAATCCAACGCTAATCCCCTCGTACTAATGAACTGCCCTGTGATTTAGCATCTCATGATACAGCTAATACTAATAACCTCATTACCGAAGAAAGTAGTACAGTGCTTTATAAGCCTAAACATATTTGATAGAAATTTTAATATATTTTAAGATATTCAAGAAATTTTAAGATATTCAAGTATCAAATATGTTTTTTCCTAGTTGATCCGGGGATACACGACCTTTTTTTTTAAATTTGCCGCTCATTTTCACTCTCAGCTTTCAATAGACAGACTACCCGCTTTTGATGTGTTCGGCTGTCCTCGGGATGTACTCGGTCTTAATATATATCCGATATGTCAGTGAGTGATGGCAAATAATTGTTTGTGTTTTGTTTTCACTTCTGTCGGCACTCCCGGAGTGCCACTGTTTTTCTTTTTCCACGGCCTAGCTAGTTATTGGCTCAGACAGCCATATCTACGCCACACTGGACCCACCTTCACCTTTACTGCTACGTAATAAAGGCCATGTCATTATCTAACAGTATTGCTATGGCTGTGCGAATGAATATCTTATATAATAATAATTATGAGAAACAGGAAAGGTCAGGCAAACAAGTTTTGATTAAAATGCAAAAACTCATTTCATTCGGTTTATGAAGCGTTTGGATAAAACTTAAACCTATTGTTGCATCGTGGTTGTATTGTATCGACAGTTTTGGAGTCAACACCGGTATTTGCAGTGATTAGTGGCAAGCTGTGGTGGCAAGCTTTTCACAAACTTTTTCGATAACTTATCTAAAGTGGTGAAACATCATTGTGCCAGTGACATTCAGCATGAAGGAAGTACACGAGACTCTGGTGTTAACCATAAGATACACTGTGTATTCGCTGACAATAGCATCGTTGATATACGGAGTGATATCATGGTGCCTCATAAAGACATTCCGCAATTACAGAAACTACGTGTGCCTTAACGCAATTTTAGCAAACTTGTTTTATGTTATCCTTTATCAGTACTCAGGTGATATCCGGTCGCTTGTCCGAGAAAATTTGAAACCGAGGGGAACGAGTGCCTATATATGGTGGTTAACAATAACCATTACGATTGATTACCTTGCCGCAATGAAGCACCACTGGTTAATAGTGCTATGCCATATGTTTTACGTCGACATTGTCAAAGTTTTTAACGGGCATATTCAAAGAAGATACATGAAAAGCAGCCTCTTTGGCTGGGGTGCACCTTTCATTGTAATCGGTTTACACGTATCAGTTGGTGTTGTTATAATTAAATTCCTTGTTATAACATATGACTGGCCTATATCTTTCATGATTTTAATGTTACCCTTGTTACTGAATATTTTACTTTACATTGTCATTGTGGTTTCACTTTTTCGTGGTTCCAACGCGAGTGTAACCACCACCTCTACGTCTGCTAATAACAAATGGCGTCGCTTGTACATCGCCACGTTGATATTCATATTGAGCGACGTCGCATTGTTGTCGACTTATATTTTAGTGTTTGTTAAACAAAAACGATGGCTATTTGGATTATCACACGCCGATACAAAACTATCGTTGCAAGAAACAGCAGTGTACTATATATTGGAGTGGTCTCCTAATCATACTTTACAGTTGCTTGCCAGACACAAAATATTATACAAATACCTAGAATTACTAAATCTTTTCATAAATCCTCTAGTACTGGCCGTTTTTTTTGTTATTGTTAAAAGTAATCGAGAAATGTGGTATAAGTTGTATGTAAATAGATTAAAACAAAGGCTGTCTGCAAGGCATCTCGATAACCAAATGCATGGGAGAGTTATTCGAGAGCCTGCTGAGACCCGGCCGGGGCCAGCGGTGCCTGCTATAGGTACCTACCTACACAATAATTGCGTAACACACTTGTAATCGCAATACAAGGGTTTTGAAGGAAATTTTAAATCGATTGCCTCAATGGTTTGGAAAATTCGTCTGGAAAAATGAAAGGCATTGCCATCAATTGCCTTTGTATGTGTGTTATGCAATTAGCCCGTAAGTTTAAAGACAATACAAATTTGGTCCAAATGTCCACCACTAACGAGACCTAGGTACTTATGTAATTAGTCTAGTAACTAAGGAGTAATTTTTGTTCTGACACCCTTAAGAAAGGGATAATTTAATAGCATACAATGTATAAAATATAATATATAAGTACCTACTGTGGGACTCCAGATGGGAGCTTCACAATATAATTAAAAAGCTTTGACTTGAATAAAATATACTTATACGACTTGTTATTTCCATTGCCGACTCGTAGTCACACCAGATTATCACACCAGTATGACAAACAGGTTCTAGCTTGCAGCATTTTTGTTTCTCACAGACTACAATTATAATGAAACAAAAATACTTAGGTACCTTGTTAGAATATTTGAAACTTGCTTGAACGTTCGAATGGAACACACCGGAAATTATAACCAGCCTGTACTGCTAAAGGTAGAGCTACATAGATAGCCAGTACACACGATGACATATTAATAGTGAAACGGGAAGATCTAGTAACCGAAATACTGACTACAGCCTGACTATTAGGTAATGACAACATAATAAAATCAGACACACAAGTCGCCGAGGCATTTGAAAATTTCTTTTCAGATATTCCCGTTTCAACTACTAAATCACTAAACTCATCACCTTCTGTTGCTGAGTCTTTGCTTAAAGAAAATGTTAATGGTTGCGATTCGGAATTTCATTTTGAATATATTACCTGTAGAGATATAATTAAAACCTTTCACACTTTAAATGTAAAAAAGACTGCAGATCTGTGGGGTAATTCTGTAGAAGTAGCCAAGTCTATTATTGACATTGTAGCGCCTACTCTAGCTATTATCTTTAATAGTTGTATTGACAATGGGGAGTTTCCTGACCTTATGAAAAATAGTAAAATAATACTTTTGTTTAAATCAGGTAGTACATCAGACCCCACAAATTATAGACCTATTTCTGTACTACCTACCTTTAGTAAAATTTTTGAGAAATTAATTTTAGACCAAATGCAAAGATTTTTTAATAAACATAAATTATTACATAGCAAACAGTTTGGTTTTACAAGGGGTCGTTCAACTACTGATGCCGGCGTTGAACTATTAGGACATATTTATAATGCATGGGAAGATAAATGCGATGCCTTGGGCATCTTTTGTGATTTGTCCAAGGCATTCGATTGCGTTCTTCACGAAACGTTAATCAGGAAACTCCGCCACTACGGGATCCGAAACACTGCTCTGGATCTTCTTATTTCATACTTGAGTAAAAGGATTCAGAGCGTTGACGTTAATGGAAAAAGATCACCCGGATCTATAGTAATAATGGGAGTCCCACAGGGCTCAATTCTTGGTCCTTTCTTGTTTCTCATTTATATTAATGACTTGCCGTACCTCATAAAGGATCATCATGATATAGTGTTGTTTGCAGATGACACTTCTCTTTTGTTTAAACTTAAACGTCAGCAGTTGGTTACTGACGATGTAAATAGCGCGATCTCGAAAGTAGTCCACTTGTTCAATGTTAATAATTTGCTTCTAAACGAGAAGAAAACCAAATGCATTAAGTTTACGCTACCCCACGTAAGGCAGGTGAAAACTAATGTGTTGATAAAGGGCGAGGAATTGAATCCTGAAGACAACACAGTATTCTTGGGCATAACTTTGGATGCTAAGCTTCAGTGGGGTCCACATATAGATAAATTGTCAAAAAAGCTAAGTTCTGCAGCATACGCTGTTAGAAAAATTCGAAATTTAACTGATATAGAGACTGCTCGTTTAGTGTACTTTAGCTATTTTCATAGTGTAATGTCGTACGGTATTCTATTGTGGGGAAATGCCGCCGATATTCAGGCTATCTTTGTTTTGCAGAAGCGAGCTGTTCGATCAATTTATAAATTAAGTCCGAGACACTCTCTCAGAGACAAATTTAAAGAGATTAATGTAATGACTGTGCCTTCTCAGTAAATTTATGAAAATCTTAACTTAATCTTAACTTAATTTAAAAAATACAGTGATATCCATAATATAAATACTAGAAACAAACACAAATATGTTGTACCTACAATCAGGCTCAAGAAAATAGGTGGCTCGTTCAGATGCCAATGTATACGCTTTTACAATAAACTACCAAGCCACGTTCAAGATCTAAGCCTTAATAAATTCAAATCTTTCATTAAACGTAAGTTGTGCCAGAAAGCCTTTTATACCGTTAAAGATTATATTGAGGACAAAAAGGCTTGGGATTGAGCTGCTTCCAATTTCTGCATTTTGAATGATTTTTTTCTTTTTTATATACACATTGTTAGCGCGGGGAGCAATGAAAAGAGTGGACTGTATTTTAGGCAATGGTTTAATGCCGCTAATATCTACAATGGTAACTTTCCCGGACAAACAATAAGGTATTAGAGAGGAGTATCGTCCGTCGCGGTGGAGTCCGTGGAAGCGAGTGGTCGTCGGGCCGAGCCGTGTCGCCGCCGCGCCGCGTCTCAACTCGCCGATGACGCGCTGATCACGCTGCCTACGCATGCAGACCGCGTGCAACGCGCTGTGTTGGGTTCGATTCCCAACATGCTGCCCGGGTTGAAGTGTGGACTTCAAAAATCTGGAAGGGGGCAGATATGAGTGCGTGCCTCTAAATGATGTCCCTCGTCGGTTTCACCTTAGTGACTACCGTCACTGTCAGGGGAAACGCTTAAGACTCTTCCGAGTAAGCTGCAGGTGGTTTCCATTGCCATCAGAGACCTGTGGATAAGAATAGAATTAAGTGGCCGTCCAAAGGAAACAGAGGGAGTACGAGTGGAAGAGTTGAGGGGTTCTGAGGGAAGAGGAATATGAGGGTAGGAGTTTGTTTCAGCCAGCTTTTATTTGAGTGAGGCAGGTAGCCATTTCTCATAACTAGCAAGCAATGATAAAGAATGAATAGGAGAACGAAGGAGAAGAAGCTAAGAATCGTATAGTGAATTCCGACAAATTACTGAATAACGGATGAGTAGTCTTCACTAGATAAAACAACAACGAGTTCGAAATGACAGGCTTGTGTCGAGTTGCAGATAAGATAGCCAAAGATGACTAAGATTTAAACTCTGCTTCTCCTGTCTGCTAGCATCACTGGCTTAGCGTAAACAACGCTACAATACAAACATGCTTAATTTGTAGAACCAATAAGGACACATTAAAATATGAATAATCCAATTTACCACAAACACTTATGCTATTGGATTATAAAAATGGGAACAGGGAAATAAGAAATTTGTTATGAACATTAAAATAAGACCTATGGTTAACTACACTACATAAATAATCTACTTATGAATTATTGTTAGTATGTAGGTACAACAGAACAAGAAACCAGTACTGGTAGATCGTGTCTCTCGTTATGATGGGGCATTTTGGGCACTGTAGAACCAGCCCACGACAAAGATGAGCACTGATGGAATCAGCCTTCAGCCCGCGGGAAACAAGATCCGCCGGTTTGTCTGACGACGGTAGGTAAGCTACACGCGTGATTGGTATAAATATTATTTAGTAACAAGTACTATTATTATGATGACAGCTAGGCGAAGACTCCCTATTTTTATACCTATATTTGAAGACAGGACCTATACGCAACTGCTCACGTGACATGAACCGACACTTTGGCTTTTGAAGCGAACCGCCTAAGACTGAAGGTTTTTCCTTCAGCGGCATGGTTACCACAAAGTGTCTGTCGTCCTTATGAGTAACCCGTTTCTCAAAGTTCTGCTTATAGGGACGTTTCTCAGGAGATAGGGAGTGCTTGGCTGCGATGGTATCTGATACCAAAAAAGAAGATGAGACTGGATCGGCGTCCACGTTTAAAAAATTACAAACGGGAGAAGAAGAGTGTGACTTATGACGGGCAACATACCCTGACACTACCCAACCCAGTTTAGTTTCGTATAACTTGGGCTGATTTTTACCCAAGTCGATGATGTTGTTATTTAAGACGGACCAAAATACTTCGGCCCCAACTAAGATGTCTATAGCTGACGGCATATTAAAGGATGGGTCAGCTAGACTTATTCCCAATGGAAGAGGAATGTTATCAATATTAATATTTGTTGAGGGTAATGCTTTGGTAATTTGTGGTAAAATATGACAGTGTACAGTACGTTTATAGTCGTCATTGTGGATGGACATAATAGTAAGACTGCAAGACTGTGTACTACGAGAAGTATTACCATTTATACCAGTCACGGTGGCGCTCTCACTACGTCGCGACAAACCCAGCTTACCGCAAAATGACTCAGTAACTAAGTTACCCGTACTACCGTTGTCGAGCAGTACTCGGGCAGTGTGCACGTCGCCCTTGCTGTCAACCACCCTCACGAGCGCTGTGGAAAGCAAGACATTCGCAGGAGTAGTAAACTGCTGAACGCTAGTTGTACCGGCAAAGTTACTGACGGGGATAACTGGCTCAAGAGTAGGAGAAGTGTGCTCGTGTAAATGAAGCAGAGTACTGTGCTTTTTCTTGCAATGTTTGCAAGGAACAAGATTGCACCTAGATTCTACGTGCCCTGGTCGAAGACAATTAAGACAGACCTTTGCTTCTTTGGCCTTTTGAAGACGATCTTCAATAGACAGGGCTCTAAATGCTTCACAATTAAATAAGTAGTGTTGCTGATTGCACAGAGGACATTTGAAAGTTTTATTATTGTAATTATTGTATTTTTTATTTGTGTTGTTACTGTCATTTTTATTTTCATTAGATTTTGTCATTGTAAGTAGGTTAGAATCGTGTTTGCAAGTCTCTGATTCTGTTAAGTTTCTTTTGTGTTCTTGTACAGTTTCTAATAAGTCAGCTCTGTTGCTAAGAAATTTAATAAAAATGTCTAAAGAAGGTGGATCAATAAGCGTGTTTCTATGTTCTTCCCATACCCTACGTGTAACACTGTCAAGTTTTTCTGCCATCATATGAATTACGAGGGTATCCCAATATTCAGTTGATTGACCTAAAGTTTTTAATGCACGAAGGTTTTTATTCGTGACGTCGATAAGATTGCGAATAGAAGAACAAGATTCACATTGGATACATTCAACGTTAAACAATGCATGAATATGATTATTTACGAGCAATCTTTTGTTGTCGTACCTACTACACAATAAATTCCAAGCGGACTCATAATTCTGAGCTCTAAAATCTAAATTATCAATTACTAGTAATGCACTATCTTTAAGAGAAGCACGAAGGTAGTGCAACTTATTAATGTTGTCAATGTCCGACCGTGAATGAATAAGTGAAATGTAAGTGTCTCTAAATTCTAGCCAGTGTTGATAGTGACCGTGGAAAACAGGTAAATTAATTTTTGGCAACCTTACACAACTATATTTAAAGCCACCTGCCTGTACATCCTCGATACCCGTTATGGAACCATCTCGAAGACTGCAAGACTGGGGGGGACGAGCACCGAGCAGACTCCGCGCCGTCGCCACCAGCTTATAATACTGGTTCTCAAACTGCTCACGCTCCTCGCTCTCGTCATCGGGGTTATCCAGCAACACTTCGATGTCGCACTGTAATTTGTCGAAATCCACATATAAGCTATCAAATTTATTAAATCTGGTCTCTAAATCTAAAAGTTGTAAGCTGCTAAGTTCGGTGCAACTTTTAAGCATGTGAAGGTAGTTGCTAAAAATTGTGAGCTTTGATTTCATACAGCTGCGTTTCTTAACGAGTTTTTCAACCTTCTCGTCAGCCATAGCGACAAATACACCAGTAGCAAACTTGCAAATAAACTAATGAGATAACAAACCAGTTTTTTTTTAAAGTAATAAGAAATGTAACTATAGCTAATGAGTTATAAATGAGTCGACGGTGCGAACAAAAGAACAGCTGATGCTAGGGTAACAAGTACGTCGCCGAGCGATCAGCTGTTATAGATAAGAAGCGAAGGAATTGCGTAAACAGATGGTTAATATTATACCGTTATATTTTAGCTTTATAGGTAAGCAGAAGAGTGATTTTAGAGAAATGTAAGGCTATGAATAAGAATGATTGTCACTAAACGACTTAAATTGAAGATAAATGAAAGCACTCACTTGAATATAGCTGTTGAAACATATGAAATAAGACAAAGAAAGGATTAATTATGGGATAAATTGGAACGAACTCACAGAATGTCTAAACCATCCACAGGATAAACGATGATCTGCAATTTGTCGTTCTTCTTTGTCCGTTGGTGACTCGAACATTCGACGGGTCCGAAGTCCGCGCCGTTCGACCTCTGGATGACTTCTTCCTCTAGGCGTGTGCGGGTGCTACGCGATGTTTCCTGAACAGGACCTTGAAGACTCCTGCAGGAACTGTAGCCGCTGAAGACCGCAACCGAAGAGCTTCGAGTTTGAAGATTGTCTTCCGAGACCGTTATTTCTCGTAAATAAGACGGCGAGATCCTTGAAGGACCAATGTTAGCGCGGGGAGCAATGAAAAGAGTGGACTGTATTTTAGGCAATGGTTTAATGCCGCTAATATCTACAATGGTAACTTTCCCGGACAAACAATAAGGTATTAGAGAGGAGTATCGTCCGTCGCGGTGGAGTCCGTGGAAGCGAGTGGTCGTCGGGCCGAGCCGTGTCGCCGCCGCGCCGCGTCTCAACTCGCCGATGACGCGCTGATCACGCTGCCTACGCATGCAGACCGCGTGCAACGCGCTGTGTTGGGTTCGATTCCCAACACACATTGACATTGATGAATATTTTTTTTTAAACAATGACATTTGCTTACTTTGTAAAGTATTATATTATTTTTTCATTGTGAATGTGAAGACGATGTGGGTCATTTTACATACTTATATTTTTTTTTTATTATTCTCTCTGTTCTGTTTTTTTTTTTTCATGGTCTGGCAGTTTGAGTAATTTATGTGGCCTACCCAAATGTAATTTCTTTGGTATTGTTCGTCGAATCGTTGAGCTCTTTAAGTCTTGAGTTGAGCTGCACGATTTTTGACAAATGCGTGCACTGACTGGACAGGTCCTCTCAATCTGTGTGGTTCTTTCCTCAAAAGACCACCTCAGACATCGATCTACATGGTCTTCATATAACCTGACCAAGATTATGTCTGGACTTTAAAAGAGACTGTGACCTCTGAGTTTGTTTCGGCCTTTCTTCTCAGAGTAGTCAGATAGGAAACGCCGACTTCATCTAGTTTAAAAAAAAAACATGATTGACGTGTAAAAGTGTTTGTACAAACCTACTTATAAAAAAAATAAAATCATTTCATTTCATTAAGCTATACATTTTCAGTATAAGCCTTTACTCTTTGGTATAAGCTGACTTCTCATTGTACAGATAACAGACGCCAGCACATCAAGCTACTACAATCTGTCAAATTTCTTTAATAGATTTTCAACTTTATCGCTAAAGCATAAGGTTCAAAGTTGATTGGGAAAATTTTATAGTTTCGGGTAGCTTGCTGTGCTTGGCGTCTGTACAAAAAAGATCAGCTAAAACTGGAAAAGTATAGCTTGATATGTCGTCGTGTATAAATAATGTATCAGAAACCTTTTGTTTTTCTAATAATACTTTAGATAAGTTAAAAAAATATATTCAAAATTAGAATAACTTTGTTTTTGTAGTAATTTAGCGTTCATAAGTTTTGTCATTTAATTTGAGCTACAATTTAACTTCGTTACTTAAGTTATGATGTGTAAGACCTACTTCATCGATATTTGTGAGCTGTCAGCGGCAAAAAACGTCTAACACATTTTGTTTACAACACCTATTTTACACCCACTTATGTTTTAGTGGACATAAACTGAAGTGCAAGTGCTGACTTTTATAAAGAACACGTGAATCAAGTGTCTTCCCCTTAACATAGTGTATAAGAAAGACGTTATTGGACGATTTCTTAATGTTAAAGTTACTTAGCAGTATAAGTTATATTTAAATTACTTATTAGCTAACAGGATAGATTGTAATGCGAATAAAGTACCAACTTAAGTGATATTTTATACAAAAAAAAAAATGGTTGCCTGTAAAGTCGGTTTTACGGGCGAAGATTTTACGTGACAACGACCGATCATCCGATCATAGTTGAGTGGGAGAGAGACGCAAGGCATTCGGCGGGCCTCTCTCTCGTTCGGTGACTCATCGTAACGTTACCGCGCGTTACACTTTTTCATAAGTGACTCCCAGTCGCAACCTAATTTAAGACGTTGTCACGTCAAAAAAAGTTTTACTTTAAAAACCTTGTCCTTGACGAGCCCAAACAGACGAGGTCTGCAGTGTGGACCGCTCGGTAAACACTGCCTCCAAGCAGGGATTGAAAGCGGTAAAGGTATAAGGGTATGGTACCGGTATAGAATTACGATACAGCTTCGATTTAAAGGTAGAACCAAAACGGTTGAGAATTACGGTTGCGGTACCGTTAAAAAAAGACTTATACATATATTTTTTATCGACTTCAAAAAAAAGGAGGTTATCAATTCGATACGTATGTATGTAATATTATTGGAATTGCATTATATTCACATAATAATATGACAATCTACTAAGGCTTCCAAACAAATATACAAAATTTCATAGACGTATGTATGTATGTATGTTTGTCCACGCATTTCTCAGCAACTATTAATCGGATCGTGACCATTTTTTTTGTGTTAGCTTACATTTACTTCAACTTAGGGAACAGTGCAAGTTTCATCAAAATCGGTTCAGTAATTTTCAAGATATGGACTAATACGTGTAAGTGCGACGGCCTGGCGTATTGATACGAGCTACGGGTGTAGTGTCAAAGGGAAAACATCTCAAAACCTTGGTCAAATTCTAGTGCAAAAACTAAAAATTACGAAATAAAAAGTAATTTAAAAAAATTAAACCAACTTCAAAAAGAAATCAACTCAAAATTATGAAATAACTTTAATTTCGGAAGTCGGTGGCAAAAAACTAAAATACAGATCCCAAGACACCGACTTCCGAAATTAAAGTTATTTCATAATTTTGAGTTGATTTCTTTTTGAAGTTGGTTTAATTTTTTTTAAATTACTTTTTTTATGGTATCGTTATACCTATAAATTACTAATACCTTTACCGAAATAATTTCGGTACCGAAATAGTATATTTCATTACAAGTGCGTAAAGGCTGTCATTGCAAAGAGTTCCGACAAATGTTTACCCGAGCCGAGGCGCAGCCGAAGGCGAGGGTTGACAGTCGGTCGGAACAAGTTGCAATGACGGTTCCGCAGGTGTACTGAACGACTATTTTTAATACAGTTGCGAAAAAATTAAGCAATTTAATAAAATAATAAAAACACAATATTTGGTGAAGCGGGTGAATATTAGCGGGTGGTTTAATTTTTAAATTGGGCGAAGGCGGAGAGAATCAATTCTAGAACTTGCGGAGATTAATGGATATCGCGAATCCTATAACAAATGGGTATGAGCAGAGGACACGCAGCCGAGAAATCTCACCAACATGAAGAAATCAAGATAAGCACTAACCTTTGACTCTGGCTGGCGGCGGATGACTTCTGGGGCGCCCCGAAGATGCTCTGTTCTAGAAGCTTCTTTTGGATCACGGCTCAGCAAAACCAATAGACCGGTCTATGTTCTGGCTGCGAGCTGGTTACTTGCGGATTACGAAAATTAGTTATGGCTTTATTATGAGCGCGGCTCCAGCCTAAACTGACTGAGGGAGTCAAGTTGGCGAGCGTTAATTGGTAGCGGTGCGTCAGTACTTATTGACTGATTGGCATTTGTATGTGACGAAAATGAGCGAATGACCAAATGACAGTTTTTTCTCTGCGCGGACGGGCCTTATATAGGTACCCCTCCCGCGCCAATCATGAGACGAAAGTCGTGTGTCTTTTTCCTTCCACACGTTGGTGATAGGTAAACGGCGTAAACATCCTCCCCCCTTTGAAACTCCGTAGGGGTTTCGAAAGAAAAACATAAAGGAACTCTAAGGGCGATGACAAGTGAGAGGAGGTCCAACTAGCTGGAAGTAGAATCATGGTTATGTTAAACTGAAGGTAATTAGCGGGAATGATATAATAATAATAATAATAAGTACTTAAATACTACAGGTGCGACCGTGACTAGGTCAATGACCGATGGAATTATTGCGAGGGCAGCGGGCATAGTTTTACGACGGGACGTTTAAAAACTCCCAGCGCGGTACGTACTAGAGCCACCCTTACAACCCCGTCTTTACCAGGGTGTACTTGTTCAATAACGCCAGTGGGCCAACGAAGCGGTGGTGAGTCATCCTGGTGTACTAGGACAAGTGTGCCAGCTTGTATGGGTGTGTCAGGCGAATCCCATTTTTGACGTAATTGAAGGGTGTGTAGGTAGTCCACATGCCATCGTTCCCAGTAGCTTTGCACTAAGCTATCTAACAATTTCTTCCTGTTATGGAGGCTTACGGATGCGTCAGCCTCGCAGGCAGGTAAGGACTGTAGTGGTGTTGTATTTAAGAAGTGTGCGGGCGTCAGAATCGAGTGTGGCTCGTCAGCTAGTAAGCACAGTGGACGTGAGTTTAGAACACACTCAATCTGAGTTAAAACGGTCAGCAGCTCCTCATAGCATAGCAGCTGTTGACCGATGCAACGGTATAGATGTGTTTTTATACATTTTATGTTACTTATTTTATTTTCAACACATTCCTCTTGCAATTTGTGAAGGATTGCCGTTTCAGCGGCTTCTAGATCTGTCGCTTGAATTACTTCGGCGGTAGGTAACTTGCGAATGAAGCGCAAAACGTATACCATTATTCGTGATAGTTTCTTCCACGAAGAAACCCGCATGGCTAGTTCGACAAGTGCCGACGCTTCCATATTGGAAACGACGGTCAGTGTGACCGGACCCTTTGTCTCAGGCATAGGACCTTCAACTCGGGACGGCTCAAATGGCACAGTTGGCCATTCGGTTATGGTGCGACAGACCCAGGGCGGACCCTTCCACCACAAGGGGTGATCAATTATCTGCGATGGCAATAAGCCTCTGGACCGACAATCGCTAGGATTATCTGTCCCATTTATGTGGAAAAAGCGTTCAGGAGATAAGTTTTCCCGAATCTCAGTCACTCGATTGGCAACAAAGGTTTGCCATCGGTGAGGAGGTGAATGAATCCATGATAAAGCAATCATTGGATCGCGGAAAGTAACAATATCCTGTATAGGATAGCGAGTATGAAAATTATTACGTACCTGCTGGACAAGTTTAGCTAGAAGTAATGCGGCGCATAGTTCCAGTCTTGCCAACGATACAGTCTTTAGTGGAGCCACTTTAGACTTAGCGCATACTAGCTGAGCGAATATAACCCCGTTAGGGTTCACCACATGCACGTAGATGACGCAACCGTAAGCCTTCATATTAGCATCACCAAACGCGGTTAGGTTTGCTACGAAGCCGGCCGCGACACCCAAATGGCGCGGTACTTGTAATGTAGGCAACAACGATAGTTCGTTTTTAAACTTAGAGAAGCATTTAACAATATTTTCAGGAGGTTTATCATCCCATCCTATTTTAGCGAGCCAGAGCTCTTGGATACGCAGCTTGGCATAAAGAATGACAGGCGCGACAAGTCCGAGCACATCAAAGAGGCGAGCAATAGTGGACAGTATAGTACGTTTAGTTATACCTGCCGTTTCCGAAGATGCGACGAACGAGAACACATCAGATACAGGTATCCATTTTAAACCTAAGACCTTCAGGTTTTCGTCATCATCTGTGAACTCGATCTCCGCACGGTAGGACTCAGGCAAATGTTTCAGTAAAGTTTGCGAGTTACTCGCCCATTTGACAAGCTCAAATCCGCCCCGACGGAATAGCTCCAGCAACTCGTCGGCTAACCGAGTTCCATCCTCTACCGAAGGTACGGACGTAGTCAAATCGTCCATGTACAGCTCTCTTGTGGCCACCTCCGCAGCGAGAGGGAGGCTTTCGGCATGGTCTGCGGCTAACTGGTGAATAGTACGCATTGCTAGGAATGGACTGGACCGGAGGCCAAAGGCCACCGAGTTAAACTGGAATATGCGAACCTGCTCGGAGTCGCTAAAGCGGTATAATATTTTCTGATACTTGCGATCATTTTCTGACAGCAAAATCCTAAGATACATTTGACGTATATCAGCGGTTATTGCCACTTTAAAATATCTAAAGTTAAGCAGAAGCGAAAAAAGGTCAGCCTGTAAATTAGGCCCGGTATGCAGTATGTCATTGAGTGACTTACCGGAGTCAGTTTTGGCACTGGCGTCCAATACTACTCGGGTTTTCGTCGTTGACTTATCAGGCCGAACGACAGCGTGATGGGGTATGAAGTACCCTTCGGTTATAGCGGAGGAGGAATAAGGTATTTCCAATAAATAGCCTTTCTCTAAATAATCATTAATGACGTCATTATAGGCGTGACGTAAAGCGGGGAGCGAATTAAATTTGCGCTCTAAAGCAGTTAACCGGCGTTGAGCGTGTATGAATGAGTTACCTAATGAGGTAGGTTCGACCTTGAAAGGCAAAGACACGACATACCTACCCCCGGGATGTCTTAATACCGTGGATTTATAAAATTCTTCACAGACTTGATGTTCTGGGTTTGTTATCTTTGTAGGCAGCACCTCCTCTATTTCCCAAAATTTCAATAGCGTAGCATTTAATCCACTCACAAGAGGGCCGAAGGACCAGGCGACATTGTTGGAGGTAACCGCAGGTAATTCTCCCATTACAATGTAACCAAGCGTGGTTTCTATAGCGTGAGGTGCCGAGCCCGCGGGAACGCTAACATCAGCTGATTCCATTAATGGAGGGGGTATTATTTTACCACCTAGCAAAATGAACGCGAACATTTGCGTTCCTAATATGGCGTCGATATTGCCTGGTAAATTCCAGCAATCATCCGCGAATGGTAAGTTTTTGAAATAATCCATAGCCGACGCCTGTATTACCCTACTAGGCAATGGGTCGGCGATGTGGTCGATTACCAGCATGGTTAAACTATACTGCGCGTCACTGACTCGAGATTGTATAGTGACGGTTACATAACCTCGTATAGGTGCCGAAATGGCGCCAACTGATTTTAGCGACGAATTAACTAGCGGTTTAACTTTCAATTTCAATCGGCTGCAACACTCAAGCGTGATAATATTGTTTTGAGACCCGCTGTCAACCAGACATCTCATTATAAAACGATGCCCGTCTATTGGCACATAAACTTGTGCAGTTGGCAATATTATAGTACTGTCCAGTTGTGTGCAAGATAGAATGTTATTATTTTCCGCGTAAAAGGCGGTCGAGTTTACCACATGTGGGCTATTTACCGGCGCATCTGGCAATGAGGCGGCCGATTGCGTCATCAAACATAACGGTTGCGAATCAACAGGTGGCTTAGTGCTAATTACCGCCGCTTCACTGTTATCGAAATGTAGTAATGAGTGATGTGTTTTATTACACCGATTGCAGGTATGTTTTGACGCACATCGTAACGTTGTATGTTTGTCACTAAAACAATTAACGCACAACCTTTTATCCTTGACATACCTAAAGCGATCTCTAACGGCAAGTTTCTTGAACTCTGAACATTCGTACAAATGAGTATGCCTGGCATCTTTACAGAATATGCAGGTAGACGAAAAACTCGTTTTGTTGTCCGTTATCGCGAAACTATGCGTAGTTCGCGGCGTATTCCGATTACGTGACTTATCGTAGCTTCTCGTTTTATTCTCTGTCGCACTAATTTGATGTACCGCGGCTGTTCTTTCGATTATTTTGATGTGGTTCCGTATGTAATTTATTAATTCTTCACTTGACGGTAATTCACTAGCGCGGGCTGTAAACTCAAAGGTCTGTACTAGTTGAGCATCCAGCTTTTTTAGCATCAAATGCGTAAAAATAAAATCAGGCAAGTCCGGAATATTTAAACCTGTTAACGCCGACCACGACGAATTCATTCGTTCGATAAAATCGTTTAATTGATCTGACGCGGCGGTGGACGCTTTTATGTCGAGTATATTGTTTAAATACATGGACCCTAATAATCGTTTGTCTTGATACTTCGACACTAATGAGTTCCATATTGACGCATAATTTTTCTCATTTGGTATAATTCCAGCGAATATATTCAGTGCATTTCCACTAAGTTTACCTACCAAATATTGTACTCTTTGACTGTCTGTTAACATCTTATTGTCATGTACGTTAGCTTTAAAACACTCGTAGAACAGCGGCCAGTTTTCTGGATTACCCGAAAAACTTAATAATTCTAAAGCGGGCAGTCTTGGCGAGTACGTTTCTTTGGGAGGTACCTCGGGATTTTTTATGCGTTGAGTTTCAATCAAGTTGTTTCTTATGTACTTGACCTGGGAATAAAGTGACTCAAATGCACTCCAGTCACTGAAGCTGATTTTATACTCTGGATCCACCTTTAAAACAACTTCATTGTGCTCATCGCATAGCGTATTAAAACTACGGTATAATTCTTCTACATTCGTAGTTGCAGCAAGAAATTCCTGTACGCTTCTTGTGCTTGTAGTGACTGGAACCACTTTTTTTCCCGACTCGTATAACTCATTTATTTTTGCGAATACGGCTTGCTTCTTAGCCGCCAGTATTTTTATTTTTGCTTCGTAACTCATTGTTACTTAGGGTTTACCTACACTCCGTTATCGAACAAGTTTTCACTAACGGTTTTTATTTAAAATATGCCTGTCACCTTGCGCAAGGTCAACAGTCGCGGACAGTCACAATCGCAACCTATGTAGGTAATTTGTTTTTTATTGATTACGGGAATTTATTTTCCTTTGATTACTGTATATTACACATATAATATTTTTATGATTATGTTGGACTTATAAGGTACTGGTTTTTATATAAATATGGCTCGAAGTGACCAAAAATGGTGAAGCGGGTGAATATTAGCGGGTGGTTTAATTTTTAAATTGGGCGAAGGCGGAGAGAATCAATTCTAGAACTTGCGGAGATTAATGGATATCGCGAATCCTATAACAAATGGGTATGAGCAGAGGACACGCAGCCGAGAAATCTCACCAACATGAAGAAATCAAGATAAGCACTAACCTTTGACTCTGGCTGGCGGCGGATGACTTCTGGGGCGCCCCGAAGATGCTCTGTTCTAGAAGCTTCTTTTGGATCACGGCTCAGCAAAACCAATAGACCGGTCTATGTTCTGGCTGCGAGCTGGTTACTTGCGGATTACGAAAATTAGTTATGGCTTTATTATGAGCGCGGCTCCAGCCTAAACTGACTGAGGGAGTCAAGTTGGCGAGCGTTAATTGGTAGCGGTGCGTCAGTACTTATTGACTGATTGGCATTTGTATGTGACGAAAATGAGCGAATGACCAAATGACAGTTTTTTCTCTGCGCGGACGGGCCTTATATAGGTACCCCTCCCGCGCCAATCATGAGACGAAAGTCGTGTGTCTTTTTCCTTCCACACGTTGGTGATAGGTAAACGGCGTAAACAATATTGCTTTTTTCTCTTCTCTCCACGCAAAAAATTAGTCGTATGTGGATATGTAACGACTTTTTGACTTTTCCGGTAAAATGTTCTCCGAAGCATTTTGTGCAATTATACTGAGTTCCGGTGGTGTTAATTAAAAAAAAATAGGGTCGAAATTACTCATTTTGTGCAACAAACAACATAAACTCGCAAAGAAAATTTCTGGAAAATGGCGCCAACCATAGAATATAAGCAGAGTTTTTCTTCTAGGCAAAGGGAACTATCCATACAGCTTAGTCTTCAGTATATTTTTTTTATTGATATGAAATGAAAATGAAATTTAATGAGATGAAATGAAATGAAACCTAACCTAACTCATTCAATTAAATTTTTTAAATATTAGAATATAAAAAATATAAACATTTGAAAATATAAAAAATAGTAGCCCACCGGTATCGGGAACAGGAACCAAGCTACGCCGCGGTCAGGGCTCCAGAGAGAGGAACCTCCTAACAATTTATTTATTTATTTATTTTATTTATCCATTTATTTCAGGCATCAAGGCCCATATAAATACATACAATACAATATTAATATAACTTAAAAATACTATAAATACATACAACATTATATTAACACTAAAAAACTAACGTACACGAAGTGTCGGCGTCGTGTTTCGCTGACTGGTGTCATGTAACCGGCCACGAAACCGGCGGTACACAACACCCTTCGGCCAGAACTCTTCCTTGAGGAACTTCTCGAGATGCTGTGTCGGAACACGCACCACGAACGACTTGAAGTTCGTGTTGTGACGCGACTCCAACTTCTCGACCCTAAAAGTCCAGTTGGTCTTGACACGCATGTACTCCACAATCTCCTCAACCTTCGTGGAGTGGTGCAGTCTGGACACGTACAGCTGCGTCGACGGGACCGCTGGACGCAGCAGCATGTTGGATCCTGCCTGCCCGGTGCCGCACTGGTTCTGACAAGGAGGCTTCTTCTTCTTCTTCTTCTTCTCCACCTTGATGAAACCATCCTTGTCGCACGTGTCCTTCTCTGGACCCTGCCTTTTCAAAACCTTGTTTGGTTTCGACCGGCTCCGTTTACCCCCTTTTGGCTTTTCCGCCAGTTTTACCTGCAAGTTTTGCGACTCAGCAGGCTTGTTAGCGGCTACTATTGCTGCGTAGGCTCGTTTGGGGGTCGACGAACCGCTTTCTGAATCAAGCCCTTGATCCAGTTGCCCAACGAGAGCCTCCTTAGGTGGTCGAGGCTCTTGGCTATTAACTCATTGGCTGTCACGACTATTGACTTATACACATCCCACATGTCGACACCCTCGCGAACCAAGTCAAGATACTTGATCCGTTTATCTTTCTCGGCTTTCACGAAGTTCTCATCATGCGGGAATTAGCGTTTAAAAACCCTCGACCTCCACATTTTTGCGGGATATACAGCCTCATTACCAATGACCGTGGGTGATGCATTCGATTTGCAGTTATTTGCTGCAAAAACTAGCTAGGTTTTTTTTGTAATACCTATTACTAAATTTTGATTTCGACTGTCTGAAATCTGATATATTGAGAATCTTATATTTTCAGAATCTGGTATTCTGAGTTTAAAGGATATCGGCATGCAACTGCCTTAACTGACTGACGACATAATGTGATAAAAAAAACATTTTAGTAAGTACGCACGTACAAGGTTACGTCGTCGACCTATGCAACGCTGCACTCACGTAGTTCGTATGATTTATGACAGATGGCGTTACTTTTGCTTGTATGAAGAACGTGTACCTACTTATGTAAAATGTTCAGATGGGCGTATCCTTACTTTTGAAATCATTGCATCTGTGGCTTTCTGTAATCTGTTTATATCTTGTAAATTATGTTTACAAATGTAACTCCTCTTCGTATAATGATCTTCTTTTAATTCAACGCCCAACATCCCATTGTTGGGATTTAGCATGCCACCAACCCCAATCCTGTCGTGATTTGTCTGAGTAGGTATATCGACCATACTTACTGCAGCACTGTCTACAAATAATGACATTGTTGATTGTTCTAGAGCCTAGACAACTGACATTCGCTTTCAAAGCGTTTCGTATTTCTAAAACGACTTTCAACGGGATTGACATAAGCTTTTAGACAGCTTATGTCAGTAAAATATTTTTTTGACTTCCATCATCATTATCGCTGATAGAATGTCACATTGTCTAGGCGCTCTGGATTTTATTTCATCTTCATATTTTTTTGTCACAGAAAGTCATGCCTGTGGGTGTCATACACGCAGAAAGCCTACGGTGCCCTCCTAGTGCAATATAATAACGCGTTGAGGGCATTGTTGCGGCTGCCTCGCTACTGCAGCGCGTCGGGGATGTTCGCCAATGTGCGCGTAGACTGTTTTTATGCCACGATGCGCAGGAGGGCAACCTCGATAGCGGGCAGATTGAGGGACAGCGGCAACAGTCTCCTCGCCGTCGTCGCTGACAGGTTAGATGGGCCATTCATGCGGCATTGGTTGGCCCTACATGCGCCCTTTTTTAAGGCATGGGGGAGATAAGCTGTTTATTTATTAGCCTTGTTTATTTTTGTCTTTATTATTTTATTTATTGTTATTATTCATTAAATTAATCAGTTATTTATATGAAATCTAATCGACTATGTTATTTTAAATTAATATGTTCTAAAATTATATTCCTTATTTGGTTATTTTAAATTTTTATTATAAATTATTATTTTAATTGTTAAAGTATGCATTTTGACTTTGTATGAATTTTATGTTGTTTTTATTTATTTTTGTTGAATTTGTGATTATGGATATTTTTTGTCTGACTTAATAAATGAATTGAATTGAATTGAATAGAAGTAATATTATATTACGTACATGCAGAAAGTAACGACATAGACAAGAAAATCGTAAGCTGAACACAGATACCAACTTACCAAGTTGCATTGACCAAACTCCACTCATAAACAACATCATAGCAGTCACAACCGCCGCGAAACATTGCTGTGTACAAGGTGTACAATTAATTAGCAGTCAAATCTCGACGCCTAATGACGTCGGCTCCGGTACAGTTACTACTCCATTTGCGATGCGTCTGATTGGTGCGCTAATGTGCGACCAGCGACGCGAGTACGCGACGGCCACGTTTGACGACTGCATTTCAACAAATTAGAATGCTTAGAGTTAGATATTTGCTGTACCACAACGAGAAACGGACATCTGTCTGTATTTTCATAGATCTGTTGTTGTATCACTGCCCCGTTGGTCTCATGGTCGCAAGCGCGACGGCTGGGTTCGATTCCCAGGTCGGGCAAAGTGTTATTAAGTTTTTCCATCAGAAATTTCATAGTAACAGTCCGGAGTTTGGAAGTTGACGGTGTGATAGCCCCGTGCCTCGAAAAGCCCTGCGCCGGGTCTCCCTCGGGTCGTGTCGGATTTCGTGAAGTCCCATCGGACTATGAGAGTGAGGGAAAAGACAGTGCACCTGTGTCTGCGCACACATTTGAGCACTATAATATCTCACGCGCCGAAGGTTAGACTCCTTTGAGATTGGCCGCAATGGCCGAAAATGCCGAAATCTAGGAATTGACACTAAGTATTGATAGCTCACTCCACGATCACTTAAGTTTTCGCAGAACAGCACTGCTGGAGCCCAAAGTAGCCACAACAATAAAGTAGGTAAATGTCGCGGTAACTGCGGGCCACGTCCGGGTACCTAAGGCAATTAAGCTGTTAAACATTCTACGCCTACATGTTGAAAGAATCTTGTTAAACGCTTGTTTTAATTACCAGAAACGTAAAGCTGCCGCACACAGCTTCAGATTGTTCTACGAAAGAAAAACCTGGTATTCTAAAGAAATCCGCAGTGTAGTGGCAGACAGTGGATACATCATTAGAAATGCGGTCATGTGATGCACCAGAAGAGATAAGTAACCAGGGTCGTTTAATTTGATTAATGAACTGTTATTTCTATTAATTAAACTAAATTTTATTTGAAAACATTCACCGGTTTCTTACTAAAATTCAACTATATCCGACGACCAACTTACTTATCTCCTTTGGTAACCATACAACCATTTTGGATGCAGTCGTTTCCGGAAGCTGCTCTACCTCTCTATCGCTTTATATGTTTTATTTATATTTTCAGCCGGGGTTGTCAAAGACCCATATCCCAATTCCCAAAAATAACCACATAATAACGAGGACCTCTTATCTTGCAGTTGACTTCAATTATTTATTCAAAGAAATAATCTAAACCGGAAATCTTCGTCAGATCAGTTCAAGATAGCGATCGAGCAAACAGCAGCGCAGATACTATTTATACTTCAAACACTAAGTTTAAAAGGAAACACCGACCCACTAAACAACTAACTGTTTAATCGATATGGCTTTAATTATATCTTGTTTGGAGTGCTCTCCTGTCGACTTACAACTGTCATCAAGGTGTTCGCCGCGGTCACTTGTCCAATTACTCGAGCGTTTAAACCTCTTTAATAAAGTAATCTCATTATAAGTATGATTGGTAATGGTAGACGATAAATGAATGCTTCAATAAAAAGCTGTCGAGACGTTCAATACTTCGACAGACGTATTTCACAGGCACCCGCTTAAATGGCACCTGTGTGAATATGCCGCTGTGTGTCAGTTGCATTCACTCAGGTGCCATTTAAGCGGGTGCCCAATGTGGAATACGTCCTTCGACAGACATGGAAGACTCTGAGATGTTTCCGGTTTGTATGTGGAATGAAGAGGTGCAGAAGGTGAGTGATGCGGTGTGACAGGGCCTTCAATCGCGTGTCACTTTGTACATAAGTAACTCACTGCTGCTTGCAAAGGATATGACACACATGTTTATTTTGTCAGGAACGGGGCAAATCGTTGGATCTACAGTCTACGCCTCTACAGCAGTATAATTATAGATAATTATAGAGTAAATATTAGATAAGTTAAGGATAATTCTATATTCTTTGACCTATGTGTGTGTAAAAGCTTTAAAATTGGATTTATGTACGTTTAACAAAAGTCTACCCACGAAAAAGTGGTCTGTAAATAAGTACAAAATAAGTTATGTTTTAAAAACTTTAAAAGCTTCACGACATAAGCCACAGACAGTCACTTGCTTAGGTAGGTAGGTACTCCCTGGGTACTAAGGCGCATTGCCGAATCACGTGTGCCAGCAGAGTGGAACTCACTGAACTAGCTGTGAAAATGTCCAAAAGAATAAAACGCATAATAAATTCAACTAAATACCTAAATGGTTACAGTATTTTCAAACGTGACATAAACAGCATTTCCCGTATACTTACCTGCAATGCGTATCCCATGTGCTGCGGAAAATTAGGCACTATTTAACGTGGCAATGTTGGGAAAATCTACCTATAAAGACCCTCCGAGATTTATTTAAGTAGTCAGTTATCACAGGTCGTTATATTCCAAAGCAAGCATTGCTAACTTCAGCAGGCAACCGTTACTGTGAACACCGTCACCACAGTCGCCGGTGTATTTTATTGCTTCCTGCGTATTGATAATTCGTGTCAAACAATTTAAAGTTATGAAAGAAACTACATACTTATTAGGGGGCCCAACCTTGTAATTACGAGCAATACCTATAACAACTGACGACCACCACGAAGAATTACATAATTGCTTGTAGACCATGAAACATGACTATAGCAAACGATTAACACTCCATAAAATATTACTGGCAGCTTTATGGCATCAGAATGACCATATTTACAATTTCTCTCGAGATAATTGTAACACTGTCAGAGGCTTCTCGCTAAATTAAGTACAATTAAGTTTCTATTATAAGCTGTACTCTGCGCAGTGTTCCGGGCTCGGGATCGGCCAGCATAATTGCGGAAAGCTAGGGCTCTGCTCAATTTTCCGATATTAACATAAAACTTGGCTTGTAGGCCAGTAGACCACAAAGTTGTTTTTCGGGGTGTGCAACAAAGGTGCTGTCTAGAATACTTTAATCTGAAACCACGTTTCACTATTGCAAAGGTAGTTGGGTTCATTTCATTGTTACTGCAACTAAAGTACCTACCTATCTAGATTTAATTGTGCTTATAAATACGTTAAAGCAAATGTCCTTTCTTTGGTATTGTTCGTCGAATCGTTGAGCTCCTTAAGTTCTGAGTTGAGCTGCATAATTACTAACAAATGCGTGCACTACTGCACTGACTGCTGGACAGGTCCACTCAATCTGTGTGTTTCTTTCCTCAAAAGACCATTTCAGACACTAATCTACATGGTCTTCACGTGATCTGACGAAGATTATGTCTGGACTTTAAAAGAGACTGTGACCTCTGAGTTTGTTTCCGCCTTTCTTCTCAGAGTAGTCAGATAGGAAACGCCGACCTCATCTAGTTTTTAAAATATGATTGACGTGTAAAAGTGTTTGTACAAAACCTACTTACAATCCCATGACATTTTACTTGACTTACTTGGCAAAAGTAGAAAAATTCCTAACATATCTAGAATTTTGAATCCTAGGCGGGCAATCGTTCTTGTTAATATAATTTTTAGTGGCAGTTAGCGGTCAGAACAGTCATTTATTTACAACGGCGACCCATCGCGGCGACCGCAGTTATTTCATAACTGGACTACTTTTTAGCATAGCCACTTTTTCAGCCAATATTATTCTACTTTTCAGTCCGTCAGCATGAGCTACTTACACAATCATTGTAGGTACCTATTTGGTAGTTCATGGCGTGGTAAAAATATTTACCAGTCAATTTGTGAACGGGATTTACTCCCCAAGATGTTGTAGATATTAATATTCATTTCATATATCGCCACTCGGGCAAGGAGGCTCTTTTAAAATACACTTTTAATCCTATATCTTTATTTGTCTATTTATCGTAGAATGTCAAAAACAACACACCCTCAGTCTTCGACGCCATAAAATCTATCTTCACGACAATAAATAACGACGATAGTAAACCTAGGCATCGGGGTATCAATATCATATATTATCATAATTACCAGCCCGTCATATTAGCCACAACACGGGTCATTATGGCTCTCTCCCAGATCGATCCGCTCGACGGAGGACTGCAGACGCATACATAGTGCGCTTAATCAGTAGCGTTCGATGAAATGGCTGGATAACTAAGATCGTGGTTTATAAGGCTATGTTTGGTTTTGCTATTCTTCCGGTTAAACAGCAAAACCAAACATCAAACACGGAAGTATCATCTCCTTTTGACGTGACAACGTCTTAAATTAGGTTGCGACTGGGAGTCACTTATGAAAAAGTGTAACGCGCGGTAACGTTACGATGAGTCACCGAACGAGAGAGAGGCCCGCCGAATGCCTTGCGTCTCTCTCCCACTCAACTATGATCGGATGATCGGTCGTTGTCACGTAAAATCTTCGCCCGTAAAACCGACTTTACAGGCAACCATTTTTTTCTCTAAAGAACATTTTCTCCATATGCAACATTTTCTTCCTGTGAAGCTGACAATTTGTTTCGATAGCATTTTTCACCAACTCCAATTGAGTTTGGGTTCTACCATCTATCTATTTATTTATTTTACCATTTATGTACACAAACAGACAAGAAAATAATAGATGCAAAGGTGATGCTTATTTCATACATAAGAAATCTCTTCCTGCATACCTGCGATAGGACATCTTATATTTTACATCTTTCATTACCTATCTCCTATTTGGCACACCATTTCTATTTCATAAATAAATAAAAATTAAATGCTGTTCGTAGGTAGGTGCATCACTTGAGAACGGCTGGATTAATTTAACCATATTTTATTTTATGGAAAGAAAAATTGGAAAAGTTTATCGGGAAATTGGAAAAAATGGATTTTTTGACAGGACGCCGACGTCTGTCGGTTCAACAAGTTATAAATATTTTTGCTCAGTTTTAAATTGGTGGGTGTCTATCTTTGCACTGTGAAACAGGACTTGGGATGGGCCTAGGTGGGACTAGGATAAAACGATATTGAAAGTAGGTTACAGCTAGTGGTTTTTAGACTTGCTGTTCCACTGTAGATAATGGTTTATACTACACTCAGTATAGACAATTTCTAGGTAAATCGGCCCACCAGAATCAGTACCTTCGGGGACCAGCCAAATGGACCGGTGACCTGAAGAAGGTTGTCAACGAGATGAAATGGTGAATGTGAAGATAACTAACCATCTGTGTAAGGCCCATAGGCTAACCAGGAACCAATAAGGTCATTGAGAATCCCAACAGTTATTTACTGGTATACAGAGTGATTTGTAATTTGACGTATTCCTTTCAGGACCTGGGGGCCCTAAAAGGCCACTTTGGCAGAATCATAAAAGGATCATAATGGATAGTTAACTGTTAAGTTAATCGTATCAAATCCCATTGGTGAAGCATTTTTCAGTTATTTTTTTTGTCTATGCTAAAATACCAATCAATCCAATCCCAATCTCTTTGATTGTACCTATGTATTGCAGCGAAAAAAAAACACTGACTGTCTTCGCCATATCATAATTCATAATGTTATCCTTTTATTATTCTCCAAAGTGGCCTTTTTAGGCCCCCTGATAGTGTGACCCATTTGCAGCGAATTCTGGGAAACTTTAAAAAATATATGAAAATTGGGTTTTCTCGAATCCCATTAATTTTCGCTTAGGCTTGTTGCAAACAGGTCACACTATCACGACTTGGAAGGTATAATACGTCAAATTTCAAGTCACGCTGTATAAAACCTACTAAATAAACCTACTAAGTTGACGGCACGGTTGGCGCAGTGGTTAAGCGATTGACTGCTGCGCTGCGTGTCGCGGGTTCGATTCCTGCATGGAACAAATATTTGTATGACCTACAAGTAGTTGTTCCGGGTCTGGCTGTTTGTGTACGTGAATTTAAATGTTTGTAAACGCACCCACAATACAGGAGAAATTCCTAGTGTGGGGCAACGTTTTAAAAAAAAAATATATATATATATAGCACCTACGCAAAGAGTAATTGTGTCGCTATATCTGGTTAGACTAGAAGACCGACAATGCCATCCAACTTGGGAAAATCCTAAAGGAATAATACCTAAAATAGCATCAGTTGACCAATGAATGACGCATGACCACAAATGTGAATTTCCTAAATTGCTTACAGAGAACTACAACTAGAAGGAGCAATTGATCAAGTCGTTAGTTTATCAATTAACGGTTTAACTATTATGATATAAAACCAAAAATAATTGATCATCAATCATTGTGTTCTGTGTCTTCAAGATGGAAGCGATGAAACTGGTGAGCTTAGTGTTATTATTTATTTGTATAGTTTAATAAAAAAAAAGTTATAAATTAAACAGATAGGAGGTACTTAAATCTGTAGTATATTTAAAATTCAAAGTCCGGACTGACTGATATATCAACGCACAGCCTAAAGCGCTGGTCCTAGAGACATGAAATTTGAAGGGTGTGTTCTTTGTGAAGAGTACCTAGGTATCCACTAAGAAAGGGTTTTCGAAATTCCACCCCTAAGAGGGTGAATGGGGGAAGGGTGAGTGGAAAAATCAGTGGTGTGATAATCTGGTGCGACTACGAGTCGGCAAGGGAAATTTCACGTGGACGAAGTCGCGGTAGGAAGTTAGTTTGTAACTTAAATATATCTGAAACTGAAAGTCCCGTAGAATAAGGCAATGGAAAGTTTTCTGTGCTATTCATTGACATATATAATTGGTGCTATTTATCTGAAGTCCAGGCATTTGATATTAGTAGGTACTTAAGCAGGTATACTAGTACCTGCCCACATAATTATGATTAGTTAAAAGTGTTTTCAAGATACTTAGTATTGTAATGGCGGTTGTAAGAATTACCTACCTACCTGTAGGTGACTATGCCATTTCACAATCTCGATATAATTATTGATAATTCATAAGTAGAATTCAATTGGATGTCTTAGATATGTGTAATATACTTACTTGTCTATGTAAAGTATCTCTAGCGTACATAATTGATCAATCAATCAATAGCCTTTTCCCAACTATGTTGGGGTCGGCTTCCAGTCTAACCGGATGCAGCTGAATACCAGCATTTTACATGGAGCGACTGCCTATTAACTGACCTCCACAACCCAGTTACTGGGTAACTTGTCAGACTTGGGCTTCTGACTACCCGTTTAACGACTGTCAAAGATCTACAAATGACAGCCGGGGCCAACGGCTTAACGTGATTTTCGAAGCAAAAAGGCGTCCCGATACATAATGGATAGTCACCCATCCGCGAACCGACCGCGGGAAGTCAGTCACAGTGTAATTTTTAAGTCACGAGCCCCTCTCAGCTTAATTGACATTGAACTTAATTTTACATTTCCAGGTTGCCGTGCTGGTGGTTGTGGCCGTCGCGTACGGTCTCCCGCTGAACGACCAGCAAGGGAAGAACTTGATCACAGGCGTCTTCATCCCGTCTGATGCGTTCAAGAATCTGCAGGACAGAGCCAACGCGAACTTACCGAACAACAACCAGGTTCAAAACCCGCAGCCGAACTACCAGCCGGTTAACACGAACCAACCACAGTACCAACCCGTCAACACGAACCAACCGCAGTACCAACCTGCTAACACCAACCAACCACAGTATCAGCCAACCGTCATGACGAACCAGCCACCTGCCCAAAACAACCAGCAACCTACCAATAATCAACCTATATTGGTCCAGCCACCAATTCAGAACAACCAAGTACCAGTCCTGACAAATCTGCAGCCAACCGTGAACAGCCAACCGAGTGTTATTTACACCCAACAACCGCTGACAGCAAACCGCGACCCAAATCAGGCAATTATGGTAATGACCAATCAGCCAAATAACCAACCTAACCAGCCAATCGTGTTGATGCAACAGCCGCCGACTTCGCCTAATCAGCCAATATATGTTCAGCAACCGAACCAACAACCAACTCAGATGATAATTGCCACCAATCCCAATCCCTCTAATGGTAATCAGATGCAAGGGACATGGGTTCAGTCTCCGAATCAGAACCAGCCTGGCTCTACTGTGTACACTCTGATACCACTGAATAGCCAGAACAATAACATGAACAGCAATTCAGCTGGCTCGTATTTAATTCCAGTTCAGTCTGGAAGTCAAAACCCGATCATATTGAGCACTGGAAAATAGAATTATTCGTAAACTTGAGCTACATTTTGTGAGAAGATTTAAAATAAAATAAAAACTAGTCTATTCAATTGCTGTATTTCTTAAATTTTTCTCCTGAACACTTACAGCATTAAATGCTCTAAGCCTGGACATTGCAAATATAGCTATATCGTCTGCATGCATTAGTGCATCGCTCAAAATGTAAGTAACGGTTCCGATATCTGAAAAGTAGGTACTTGTACCAAAAACAAACATTAATTAATTTTAAGAATGTGCGAAACCATGGTGACTTTCAAAATTCGTTTTTTAATCCCAGAGAAATCTGACAGGTTTAATGTCAAACTTCTATAAGTAGGTACTAAAACCAGACTCACCATGGACGTAATTTATAGAGTTACTTCTAAATATTATTACGTCCATGAGACTCACCATAAGGGTTCCGTTTTTACCATTTTGGTACGGAACCCTAAAAACACAAACACAAAAGACTTAAATGTCAGATTAGTCTCTGGGATTAAAACACGAACTTTACAGATTTTTAAACACTTTATTACATGCACTAAAAATATACCCACCAAAAACATTAAACTAGACATGGGTAGCTCGTGAGCTAGTGATAGAAAAGAGCTAGCTCTTTTCGATTGACGTCGCTCTCGCTCACTCAGTCGCGCGCTACGTAGCTCACTAGCTCAGTTAGCTCACTCAGACTCACTAGCTCAGTACTTCAGCGATGCACGCGACCGGCCGAACGGCTCATTCGGCTCGCTTCGGAATACTTCGTCGCATCGTTCGTTCTTCCAACAAAAGCTCTCCGACACAATCTTATCAGTTATCATACGACGTAAATCACTGTAAATCTATCTTTATAGTCATTGACTTAAAGTAGAAAATACTTTGGCACATTATAAATAAAAAGGAACCGCATTGTTTCTTGCGTTTCGTTTACGTAAATTCTAAATAAAAATAACTCATAAGTACTAATACCATAATATAAACAAACAGATTAGAAAAACTTATTTAAAATTATTTAACTTAGTACTTTTTCGGTTGTTTTGACGAAATGACATGCATACCGCTGCGTGACACATGCAACGAAGTAAAAATACTAATACGACCGTTCTTACTATAAAAAACCGCCACAAAATAAAACAAGATTTATTTATCGATATCCGTAATTCCTTAGTAATTCGCGTGACACGAATCAAATGAGCTAACAGTCGGCGTCTGAGCTACTGAGCTATAGAAGAGCTAGTGAGTAACAAAGAATCCAAACTTCCAAAGAGCTATTGACTATTGAGCGAGCGAGCCGAAGCGCGTGCGGCGTGAGTCAGATGAGCTAACAGTCGGCGTCTGAGTCACTGAGCTAAGTGAGCTATAGAAGAGCTAGTGAGCTAGAAGAGTGATATAGCTCTTTAGAGTGAAAGAGCTACTCGCTCTTTATCTTTTCAGTGAGCTATTTCGCCCATGTCTAATTAAAACATGTAAAATGTTGCCAAGACGAGACCATACGGTTTGGGGTTGTCAGAAAATTATCAGATCTCATAGCCAAGTTTCTAACTCTACACGCCCTAACTCTACAACCCCTAACTTCACAAACTCTACACCTTAGTCAAAATATTAGGCTTGACCGTTTCGTTACTACAAGAACTATTGTATAACAGAAAAATAATGAACAGTGAATAAATTTTTCACCTTACGCCCATGTGACGGTAGCCATAGAGTAAGTAATATACTGTATAAAGGTAGGCAACTATAGCTTCATCTTTTTGACTGACCGACCCCTTGACAATTCAAAAGTGCCTGTAATTGGTTTAATTGAAATAAATGCTTTGAGTTTGAGTTTTTTTTTAGCGAAACGGCCAAGCCACATATTTAAACTAATTTTTTTTCAAAGTAAACAGGTTCAATTTCTGTCTAGAAACATTGATTTTTCAAAAATCCTATGGTGCAGTTTTAGTTTTCATCAAAATCGAGCCCGCGACTCCTTTGAGTAATTTTCGCTATTCCTCATCGTTTCGGATTTGGCCCTCCACGCCCACTTGAAAAATTCATCCTGCACCTATCTATACTAATATTATAAAGCTGCAGAGTTTGTTTGTTTGTTTGTTTGTTTGAACGCGCTAATCTCTGGAACTACTGGTCCGATTTGAATGATTATTTTAGTGTTGGGTAGTCCATTTATCGAGGAAGGCTATAGGCTATATTTTTTTTTTTCAAAATTAGGGATCCGTAATAAAATTGCTATTTTGTAACACAAGGTGTAAAATCGAAAACCTATTTTTGCGTGCGCTGCAAAAACTATTGACAATAGAACAAAATGATGTACTACGGGTTTGTAGAGCCCATTAAGACCTACAAAAAAGTCCGCGAGAACATATATATCTAGCTATCATGGTTTAATCACAATAACCGATTTTGTGTTCAAAATAATTATTAAATCGTCTGAAGAAAAAAAAACTCTGGAACTACTGGTCCGATTTGAATGATTCTTTTAGTGTTGGGTAGTCCATTTATCGAGGAAGGCTATAGGCTATATTTTTTTTTTCAAAATTAGGGATCCGTAATAAAATTGCTATTTTGTAACACAAGGTGTAAAATCGAAAACCTATTTTTGCGTGCGCTGCAAAAATAGGTTTTCGATTTTACACCTTAGACAATAGAACAAAATGATGTACTACGGGTTTGTAGAGCCCATTAAGACCTACAAAAAAGTCCGCGAGAACATATATCTAGCTATCATGGTTTAATCACAATATATATAAAAGGAGAAACTGACTGACTGACTGACTGACTGACATATCAACGCACAGCCGAAACTACTGGGTCTAGGAATGTGGAATTTTGCACACGGCTTCCTTTTATAATGTAGGGGAGCACTAAGAAGGGGTTTTTGGAAATTCAGCCTTTAAGGGGGTGAAAAGGGGGGATTTCGTTTGTATGAAAAATCTTATTCCTTCAGTTAATAAACTTGAAACTTGGCACGAATACTTATCTAAGTAAATTATGAAGTTTGGCATTTTTTGTTTTTCTAAACTACCCCCTAAAGGGGGATTAGGGGGTGTCAAAATTTGTATGGAAGAATTTTAACGCGCGGTGCGATTAACTCGAAACTCAGTATTTATACTTAGGATCAAAAATAAAGAATGACGTGTATCAGGGTTTTTCAAAAATCTACCCTTAACGGGGTGAAAAGGGGTAGTTAATTATACAGGCGAGGATTTTACTGCGTGGCTTGATTAACTCGAAAATTGTTATAAATAATCTTTGAGTCAAGTAATGAACATATCCCAAACGATTTTTTGAAATTCCACCCTTATTTATCTAAATAAATGATAATTAGATTACATTTTCGAAATTTTTTGAGGAAAATCAATAATAAGAAAAGTCCTGACTGACTGATTGACTGACTCATCAACGCCCAGCCCAAACCCTTGGACCTAGAAAGCTGAAATTTTGCACAGAGGTTCCCTTTATAATGTAGAAATTCAACCCCTAAGAGGGTGAACGCGGGGAAGATGAAATTTCACGCGGACGAAGTCGCGGGCAAAAGCTAGTATATCAATATGGCTGTAACACTATTTTTCGAAAATGTTCTCTACTAACTTTTTAGACCTTTGTATCCTGCTTATGCGTATGAAGTTTCATTAAAATCGGTTCATTGATTTAGAAAAATAAGGACTTGAAAGTTTGTATGAAATGTGAGAAACGTAATTTGGGATTTTGAGATTAGATGCGCTGTTCTAATGCATTCCATACACTGTACACAATTACACAGGCCCTAGACTGGACTTCTAATAGTTACTTTACTCTTTGGACTGGACTAACTGAATCTAAGCAGCGTGCTCGGTGGGAAACCAAACCCCTAATGCCACCTAGTGAACAAATATGAAACGAACCGTGTTGAACTGCCCAAAAAATTACAGGAATCTATCGACTGTATCAAGTTAGTAGAAAGACAAGTATCGCTATAAAACCAATTGAATTTTTAGTCGTCACCACTTTATTCTATCTATGGTTGTACTTTAGTCGATATTTTACTCAACTAACCCTTATTCGATTTAGAAATGTCACGACGACGTGACATTTCGAAAGTGAATAAAGCAGCACATCACTAGTGCTTAAGCCAACATGGTGGTTGCGGTGCAGTTTGTCATTTACGGAAAGACAAAAACTAAATAAATAATTCTTCAGTGAGGGAGGCATTACAAAACCACAAAAATGTCGTCAACAGAGCCTTCCCAGAATAAAACCTGGGAGCTCTCCCTGTATGAGCTTCACCGTACACCGCAAGAGGTGATAACCGACGCCACTGAGATCGCTGTGTCCCCTCGCAGTTTACACAGTGAATTAATGTGTCCAATTTGTTTAGACATGCTCAAGAAAACCATGACTACAAAGGAATGCCTCCACAGATTCTGCAACGACTGTATCATAACTGCCCTTCGTTCTGGCAACAAGGAATGTCCTACATGTCGAAAGAAGTTGGTATCAAAACGCTCATTGAGGCCAGACCCAAATTTTGATTTGTTGATCTCAAAGATATACCCCAGCAGAGATGAGTATGAGGCTCACCAGGAGCGGCTGTTGACGAAGCTGAGTATGTCACACTCGCAGGCGTCGTTAGTCAACTCGATCACAGAGGGAATAAAACTGCAATCTCAAAACAGGCCTCAGAGATCTAGGAAGAATCATGATGATAACAGTAACACTTCTAACTCGAATGGTAACAACACAGAGAATGCTCAGAATGGTAGTACAGGGACAGTTCCTGCTGCTCCTAAAGATGGGACGTCTACTACGGGCATCCCAACACCGTCAGGCCAGTCTACATCCAACCCAGCCTCGGTGAGGAGCACACCGTCCCCTGTACCATCTAATATCAGCTCAATTTCAAAAAACACAAGCACCACTAAGAGGGCCAAGTCTATTTTAACTTCAGAGAGAAGTGAGGAGAGTGAATCAAGTGATGGCAGGTGTGTTATGTTTATATTACTAGCCTACATAACTGTACAATGCCGGAACTTTTATGGCTGGTTTTGACATGTCATCTCAACTTGAACTCCTGAGTTGTGTCTTTGTTAGACAGCCCATCAAAAGGGCCTTTGCTTTTGAATAAAATAATTACATCAAGAATTCCAATCTTGTAACATAGATATTACAAAAGTAAAGCTAAAGTGTGAACAAAAATGATTGAATCAACCTAAGAAAATCTTATGATTTTCAATATGAATCTACTTACACCTACTGTTACAGGATTACCCATTGCGATAAAAGTGTGAAAACTTAATCTATACTAATTATAAGCTATGCATTCTTGTGAATTCACTTGTACTGCTTTATCTATCTTGTGTGTTAAGTTTCATATTCCGCAGGGCAATTGCGTATCACATTATCAATCGGAATTGGTTGCATTTTGACAGTTCAACAACATTCATTGCGGTATTTACTTGTTGAGCAGACAAATTTTTAGAACATATGAAGCAATGAATTAATTTTTAATTTGTATTTTTTTTTTTTGATTCCGATTGATAGTGTGTTACGCAATTAGGGTGCAGATTCTAATAATATTCTTATTCAACCCTCATGACTCACTTTATGTTTTAACAACTATTTTACAATGAAAATTACAACATACTGCTAATGCACTAGTGAGTTGCTATTACTGTGATAACTACATCTAAACATTAATTATTATATCCTATGTCTGTTCCAAAACTGAACATGATGGGCCCTCTTACAAGTTGTGTCATATCACCCAGAGCTCACTTTTCCACAAACTTGTTAGATTGGCATAATTATGTAATATAGCTCAAACTCAAACTCAAAGCATTTATTTCAATTAAACCATTTTACAGGCACTTTTCAATTGTCAAGAAGTAGGTCAGTCAGAAAAATGTGAAGCTAGTTGCCCATTCCAAAGCGTAGGTACCTATGGAGAAGAACGGGCAAGAAACTCCATGGACACTCTTTAAATTATATTTTACAAAAATATTAGTTACATCATTACTTTTGAGTTTATAATTAAATAATGTGAGAACGATGTAAAAATAAACAAGACGTATGCGTTAAGCCATCAATTAATCTTATAATTATTAATAATTGTTTATCTATGATTTATTTCAGGACTGAAGGTGAGAACTCAATGGACACAGAAGGCGAGGGGGAACCTCTTAACCCAAACGAGATTGAGCTGGTGTTCAAGCCACACCCCACCGAGATGACCGGAGACAACCAGCTCATGAGGGCTCTCAGAGACAGCTCTGTCAGATACTTGAAGACCACTGCTAATGCCTCTGGTAAGTGCATTAACTTATAATATAACCAGAAGAACGTTATGATCCAACATAAATAACTGTTTAGCATCAAGCCAGTTTTACTATGAGATGAGGCAGAGGTGTATCTACCTATAATAGATATTCATTTTGCCAGTTATGTTTGAATGAAATGTAATAGGAGGCAAGCCTATTGCGATCAACAGGGCCCAGGCCCCAGGCTGTTATTACAGTACAAGAAAATTTTATGTCCTAATACAGGGTGAAATTGAAAACATGCGACAAATCGAAATGGGAGAATCGTGAAAACAAAATCAGCTGTTCCCTACATTTATGTTCATATAACTCAAAATGTAGGGAACAGCTGCTTTTGTGTCGCGATTTCAGGTTTGGTCCCATGGTAAAAGTTGTTCATAATGATGAGTACAATGACCTCTTATGAGATTTTTGATGTTTTTCCAATAACCCTGTATATTCTGTATAAGCCACTCTTACAAATTGTCTGCTACACTTGCTTGAAGACAAGTACCAAATCAAGGTTAAGATACAGAATACGATAAACATATTCAATTGGTTATGGCTAACACCTTATGTTTTTAATTTGGTAAATGGATAGAAAATTACCAAGGTCTTCATTTTACCACTTTGCAGCTGAATGAGTTATGTACTCATAGTCAAAGATCCATCTCTCTTAGTTTTGAGAATATCTCAGCTCAGTGCGGTTTCTTAGCAACAATGTAGTAGCTCTGATTTTGTACCCTTCATTATGTTTTTATTATTAGGGTCAATGTTTTAAAAAAAGCTGGTTTTTTAGTTGGTGGTTTTTTCAATTACCGAGTCTGGTGAGAATATGAATATAAATGTTAATGGATGGAGAGGAAGACCAAGGAAACGATGGATGGTTTGGTGAGGAATGATATTATGAGTAAATGATAGCGTGACGACTGACAGGGGAGAATGGAAGAAAAAGCGTGTTGCGCCAACCCCAAATAACATTTGACAAGGGCAGGAAGATGATATGATTACAAACAATCTAGAACTAGGCACCGTTTGGTTATTAGAGAAAATAAAGCAAAAAGTACGAACATACGTCAGTTTGCTCACATATTTTAACAGGCGCAGAGGCTTTTTAACTCGTGGCTAGCATAAAGAGAGGATAAACAGGGTCTAGGCTTATAAATTGTGAAATAAGCAATCTTTCGCTCATGAAAATTTCAGTAATTCCTCATAGTTACTATTCTACAGAGATTGACCATCCATTCTGATATCAGAATGGCTGGTAAACCTTAATTGTTTTAATTCTTTTTACTTATGAAATAAGCAATTCTCTCATCATGGTAAGCAAATATAAGTAATTGATAAGTAATTTTTAGGCATAATTTCAAAGCTAAATACGACTGTTGACCGGCGAATCAGACGTTCACGATTGTATGTATATTAGTATAGTTTTTATTGTAAAAAGAAAGTTAGGTAGAGGTATCTTAAGTATCTACCTAGCATCTATCCTGAAGAATATCATATATTTTTCTGATTTTGTTTACTATAGTCGATCATATACTTTTATTGTTTCTAAAACTTGCGTTTTTTGTGTTTAGGTCCTGTAAGCTACAGAAGGTCTTCAAAGCTACAGATTGTTTTATTAAATGCCGAATCTCTTTTTGATTCCAGTGGACCACCTGAGCAAGTACTTGGCAATGCGTCTCACCCTAGACCTGGATGCAGAGCTGCCGGAAGCATACCGTCTGCTAAACTTCTGCATCTACGTTGCGCCAGCGCCTGGGCAGTTCGTGCCACTGGCTGGCTCGCAGACCCTGCGCCAGATCAATGATAAGTTTTGGAAGGTAAAAACTAAGGTTTGACATTATGTTCTTATTAAAAATAAAAAGCCCATTCGAGGATTGGTAATGCTCATCATGAGATCCTGGGTGTGATTTCCAGTTAGAAAAAAAAGAAAGAGAAACTTTACTTTAATAAGTTGAGCAGTGTTATTGGTTCTTCCCACAGATATAGATAACACAAGAGCAACTACTTCGCGTAATCGTAAAACTCGTAAGCCGCAACTTTCGCGCTCAGACCTGCGATTCTGTAAAAATCTCACCGTGAAAACTTAGGTGAAGTGAGCGTGGAGTGAGCTGTCAATAGTGTCAATTCCTAGCAAAAACAAACTGGCTTCACCTAAGTTTTCGCGGCGAGTTTTTCCACAGAATTGACCGACTGCTGGCTGAGTGAGCGTGAGCGCTATCGCTAGGCCCCGGGGGCGGGGCGAGATGGGTCTGATGGTCTTTGAATCACGGCACATATGGTCATAAAATAGCAACGATTGATTTTCATACAGATCGTGATACTTGCGTTTATGCGTTATCTAGGTCTATCTATATCTGTGGTTCTTTCCATTAGGAATTTCTTATTTTACTATTTTCTCTCTGTGCTTGATTGGTGGAAATAGACTCGTGAAATGTGGATTTACTGCATCTGTCTTTCTGGAAAAGAGTTTATAAGTTAAGCCGCAATTATATTTAGCCCGCGCCGCGTGTCGCCACGCGTGGGTAAGCTATCGGTTACATACATTTAGTATAGGATTGATTACATTAGTCCCGGCCCGCGTGTCGCCACGCCACGCACTAAATGTATGTAACCGATAGCTTACCCACGCGTGGCGACACGCGGCGCGGGCTAAATATAATTGCGGCTTTATGTTTGAACATTGCTCGAAAACTATTGTAGACATGAACTGTATTTATATCCACTGAGGATAATCCCTACAAGAATATTATGCATGTTGAAATGCAATTAGTTGCCTTCGGATGCAGCCACTATTTTGCCTATTACTATGAATACCACCATTGTTTACGTAACAACAGTTTGTTACTATAAATTAACAGGTTTAAGACATTTTGTTTATTTATTCTTCAGGTAAACAAACCACTGGAAATGTACTACTCCTGGAAGAAAACCTAGATATAATTAGCAACATGAAATGGAAGTGCAGTGATACAGTATTTATAAGTAATTTTGATTAATCTTAATGTACACAACACAATTAACAAGGAGACATGGACTCTTGATAATTGTGATAAGATAATATCAATGGAATTCTCAAGAATATTAAATGTATTATAAGTTACGCTTTAGTTTTAAGTTGTCCATTTATTTTATGTATTCATTGAATTGTATCATATTTTTTTTTAGAATTCAGAATTTACTAAATTGTTTTAAATATTTAGAACTTTCCGATTTTAAAATTGTAAATATTTATAATCTTCTATCTATTATTGAATTGAATCCAATAATGTACTAATAAAGTACTTGACAACTGTAGTCACTAATAGTATATTTGAATTTGAATAAAAGGCAGCTGCCTATAGATATTTTACGTAAATATTGGTCCAGAATGTGGCCGATGCAATAGCCTTTCAAATTGAATGCAGTTTTAAATGTAATGTACAATATTGTACAATTTTATTAAATGAAAGATGAAAACTACTAAGTACTTATCTTTGTTTTTTTATTGCCACTACAGGCTAGAATTACATATTATGTAAATAATTAAATTTATATTGTTATTTAGGTACATTCACACCCTTTTAGATTAAATTATGAAGTTTTCAATTAGTTTTGGTTTATCAAGAAACTAGTTTCAGTCATCAGTTTGTTAGATACTTATTTGAATACAATGTAGGTAGGCATCATAGCATCTACTAAAATAGAACATCTAATCGGGTGTTAATGTAGTAGGTAGGGGAGCGTGGGGCACAGTGGATCCATTTTCTTTCAATGACTTGTAACTTTACTTTTTTTACCTCAAATTTTCTATCATGTTGACTGAGTCCTAGAAAATATATTTAAATTTGAACCTGTATTACAAAAACAGACCTAAAAGCACTCAGTATTTTTTTTTTATTATTTTTATTTTAAGTGATAAATTATCCACTGTGCCCCATAACAGGGGCACAGTGGATACTGATTTGGGTTACACTGGATCCTGTGAGTCACACTGGATAATGATTAATTTATATTCATTAAAAAACGTGTATTTAAATTAAGTGGTTTATTTTTAATCATTAAACATGCGTTTAATTGTAATCATAACATAAATCTTTATTTGAGGTAATTTAGACGTGGACTTTGTATTTGGAAAGTACCTATAATACTTTAAACTTAGGTACTAGTTTCACAATATGAAAAAATCAAACGATCAATAAATAGAACACATCTGCTGTCCTTCAACTGATAAGGTTGACATAACTAAACCTCTTACAAACAATAAAAAACAATTACAATCATAATATTCTTAATCCTCCACAGTGGATACAAGATCCACTGTACCCCAATTCAAAACGATCCACTGTGCCCCAGTTGGAGAAGTCTTAATTAAAAAATCCTACCAAATTATTTATTTGTCAAATAAACATATTAGAGTAACAAAAATTCTCTACAGTAACTTTAGATCATATCACATTATCAACACTTGTAAAATTCTAATATACGGAAAGGCAAAACGTTTTACAAAAACACGTAAAATAAAAGTTTGTGGTTTACTTGTCGACGGATGCTCCGTACCGCGTGCGTCCACTCCGATACTAAGATGGCGACTAGCTCGGTTGCGGGGGGAGTGTAAGAACGGCAACGTCGCGAACGCGTACGCGTCTGTTTGCTTTAAATACACACCTACAATGATTTATCCACTGTGACCCAGGATCCACTGTGACCCACGCTCCCCTACTTATCAAAAATCCACTTTGATAGTAACATAAGTGCATCGTTGCAGTCGCCAATCCTGGAAGCAATTTATCATTTATATAAGTATAGAGGCGTGGCTTAAGAATTATCGCATAGATAGGTAACCTACCTATATTTTGCCAACACAAGAATAATATCTCCAATACACAGTTCATAAAGTTACACAATAAATATTATAATAATGTCACTTCAATGATAACTCCTCCCAAGATAACAATGATAACTCCTCTAAGGGTCAGTTCACACCGAGATGCGACGCGACGCGCAGTTTTCTAGATAGAAATACAATTACAGAACTTATCGACTACACTAAAAGGTACACAATTCAGTGTCTACTTACTACGTCGAGCTAAGCAGCGCGGCGCGGCGCCGCCGCCGCGCGGCGTAGCTCACTGAATCGTGTACCTTTTTGTGTAATAGATAAGGTCTGTAATTGTATTTCTATCTTGAAAACTGCGCGTCGCGTCGCGTCTCGGTGTGAACTGACCCTAAGTAGGTAAACGTTCTGCCGCGATGATTAACAAGAAAACAACGGTTACAATAAATTATTTATTTTCCTATTAATAACGAAAAGCTCCACATCCTAGTGGTCTCGAAACAAAACATTAAGTACATACTTTAGAGAAAATAAGGACGGAAAACAACATCGGAAATCACAAATACATAGGTACATTGTACTTAATAAGTAACAAGGTAGGTACTTAATATAACTAAACACTTCTAGAAAATGGAACACCAAAAATTTTGATCGTGAAGTCTTCGCTTCCAATTTGAGCACTCAAATCGGCGCGAACTTTAAAAACTACGTGGGTAGTACAGGACCCGGTACCCGGCACTACCCGGTATTTCTTCACATCTTGTCATGCGGCGGAATGCTGATTTATTGAATATTTTGTACTACATTTGACTTGACATTGACCTTTGTTAGCAAGCAGTGCCGCCAAGAACTACCAAGTTACACAGTACAGTTTGTAATATCTTAAGTAGGTATAAAAAGGCACTGCGTGTTTTTAAGCGGTGCTTTTTATTTTGATCGTATAAAATGGTTCCTAAAAGCACAGTATTCCCTTCTAAGAGCTTTCGTTGTCTCTACTTTTAACGACTGCAACCCTTCAGCAATTCCTTCCTTGTCATCTGATTGTAGTGCATTCGTGAGCCTCTCCATTGTAGCGAAATCTATTTCTTCTATTCTTTCTGCTTTTTCTAACAATTTGTATACGTCATCCAAGTATTTGCTGTGTGTTCGAGATCCGCTTTCAGCATTCTCTTTATAATTAAGCAACTTTTCTATGTGCTCCCAAACACACAGCGCTCGACGACCAGATTTCAATTTTGAGGTGTACATAAAATTCCTGAAAAATTTTCTACCTCTCTCATCATTGAGAACATTTTCGATTTTGTCCGTAAAACGATCCAAGTCAGATTTTGTTATTCCTTCATGGTCGTCACAGCCGCAGGCGACAAAGCAATTATCCATTTTAATATCATTTGTGAAACACCTCAGTTGTTTTGTTTCGATTATCGATCCAATAATCAACCAAACCGATTACAATATTTTTGAACATAAACACAATCCGTACGGTACATTGTCGAAACTCACAAAAAGTCTGGTAATTTCTGTAGACACAAGAAATTGCACTTCAAAGTATTAAACTCCAAAATTTTAGTCAAATTATGATTCACTTGTGAGTAACACGAAGAAGTGAGGTTAACTACAAAAATAGGTTTATACGCTGAGGCACGAACCGCCAGCTTCCGTGCACGGCGTAAATAAACTGCGTTTGCCCTGTGCCTTGCGGGCTTTGTACGATTATATTGTAGTCTGTGTACGTATTGGTACGAGAAGTCACGAAGTTCACGATGCCGTGATAGCGTAATGCGCATGCTCGACTTTCTTAGTTAGTTTGAAAACTCCCGCCGGATAATCCACAAAAACATTATCGACAAACTTGCTGAGTATACAAATGACTCAAATAAAATAAGACAATAACAAAGAGAGGCTGCGCGTCTCGCGAAGGTGCGAATGTGACTTGTATGAAAAATGTGAAGCATTACCTCACTAGGTATAGGTAAAAAATCGCCGTGACCTCGGTCGATGACTGGCGTTGTTCATTCATGGGAAATAATATCAACGAGGTGAAGCGAAGACAATAGTCTTACGCTTCTAACCGCTCCCCTTTGCTCAACACCGGTTGAGCGTCCCCTTTTCTTATGTACTTAGGTAAATAAGTACGTAGGTAATACCTACCTACCTTTGATATAGAGACGTAGGAATGTCTATCAAAGGTATGGGTAATTTGATAGGTACCTATCTATATCAGATTACATAACACACATAAACTACAGAATTTCTAGGTCAACTATAGGCAGCATTGACATATATAGGGTGACTGGTAATTAGTGACCGATACTTAAACACGTGATTTTACTCATCATTATGAACAACTTTTACTATGGGACCAAACCTGAAATCGCGAAAAAAAAATCAGCTGTTCCCTACATTTATGTTCGCATAACCCGTCAAAATGTAGGGAGCAGCTGATTTTTTTTTCGCGATTTCAGGTTTGGTCCCATAGTAAAAGTTGTCCATAATGATGAGTAAAATCACGTGTTTAAGTATCGGTCACTAATTACCAGTCACCCTATATATTACTAGGAAATCATTGTATAGGCTAGGCAGACATTACAAAAATAGAAGTTTTGTAATGTCTGCTTAGACCCATGCGGAAGTGTGAGTACCTAAGTATAATGTTCGTTGGAGTCCGACTGTCCAACCGAATCGTAACCCTCATTTTCGGCCCAAAATATCAATGTTCAACTGTTTTCGTTTTCGGCAGAATAAAAAACAATCGGTCGAAGGCCACTGAACGAGACAAAGTGTCCATCAAATAGTTTCAATTTATTTATGTAAATCAATTATTTCAATAAACATAAACATTTATTCAGAGAATTGATAATTACTTAAGTACATCGTCTTTTAAGCACAATAACTGTGAAAATGCAAAAAACATTGCCACAACATTGGTAAAAACATTTATTTCGTTTCATGTTTTCGGCCGAAAATGCAAATCAGACCAAAATTTCGTTTTCGTCCGAAAAAAATATTTAATTTTCCGTCTGACTCTTGTTTTGTAGGGGAGCGTGGGTCACAGTGGATCCTGGGTCACAGTGGATAAATCATTGTAGGTGTGTATTTAAACCAAACAGACGCGTACGCGTTCGCGACGTTGCCGTTCTTACACTCCCCCCGCAACCGAGCTAGTCGCCATCTTAGTATCGGAGTGGACGCACGCGGTACGGAGCATCCGTCGACAAGTAAACCACAAACTTTTATTTTACGTGTTTTTGTAAAACGTTTTGCCTTTCCGTATATTAGAATTTTACAAGTGTTGATAATGTGATATGATCTAAAGTTACTGTAGAGAATTTTTGTTACTCTAATATGTTTATTTGACAAATAAATAATTTGGTAGGATTTTTTAATTAAGACTTCTCCAACTGGGGCACAGTGGATCGTTTTGAATTGGGGTACAGTGGATCTTGTATCCACTGTGGAGGATTAAGAATATTATGATTGTAATTGTTTTTTATTGTTTGTAAGAGGTTTAGTTATGTCAACCTTATCAGTTGAAGGACAGCAGATGTGTTCTATTTATTGATCGTTTGATTTTTCATATTGTGAAACTAGTACCTAAGTTTAAAGTATTATAGGTACTTTCCAAATACAAAGTCCACGTCTAAATTACCTCAAATAAAGATTTATGTTATGTTTACAATTAAACGCATGTTTAATGATTAAAAATAAACCACTTAATTTAAATACACGTTTTTTAATGAATATAAATTAATCATTATCCAGTGTGACTCACAGGATCCAGTGTAACCCAAATCAGTATCCACTGTGCCCCTGTTATGGGGCACAGTGGATAATTTATCACTTAAAATAAAAAAAAATAAAAAAAAATACTGAGTGCTTTTAGGTCTGTTTTTGTAATACAGGTTCAAATTTAAATATATTTTCTAGGACTCAGTCAACATGATAGAAAATTTGAGGTAAAAAAAGTAAAGTTACAAGTCATTGAAAGAAAATGGATCCACTGTGCCCCACGCTCCCCTACATAATGCATGCGTCTTATTATTTTAGAAAGGAAGGCACAGCCACATCCACGTCTAAGGTAAGTAGTCTAAAAGCTAGATCATTTCAGCCGAAATTGACATAACATATTGTGGGCAATCCCAGTAAGGCAGACAGTTACCAAATCCAGATGTGATGCTCCAAGATCTAAATATTTATGCTCACCTCACCTCTCGATTTCCGCTCGTTTGTCTTTGTCGGCGTTTGTGTACCTACTGCAGCAGCCTAGCTTGGGATAGGTATATAATTTAAAAATTAAGTACCTACTACATATGTACTATAACGGTCAGAAGTCGACTAGCAATCTCACAAAACTATGGCATAAGAATATTAGTTGTACTTATGACCTTCTTCTATAAGAACGTTTGACAACACTACACATTGGCAACTTGTTGGCCGCTTATGATTGTTATTACAAATTTCAATAAGCTACGTGAGCGTTACGGTGGCCAAAGTAGTTAGCATTGTGCCTCGCATGGCGAACGTTCGGGTTCGAGTCTCACATCAAACATGAAAAATATTTTTTAAGTATTACAATCATGTGAATAAAAATGCCGAGTTGCTAACAAATATTTTAAATATTCCACAACTAAACGAATATTCTTTCGTTTTACAATTATAATCTTAGCGTCGTTATTAAAATATGAGGGTAGATTTGAAACAAAGTGATAAGTTCACTTTGTAAATCTACCCTCATATTATAACTACTTTAGTTTACCTAAATTATTCCACTATTCGCTATTGTTGGTTGGTGAACATAGTTACGAGCGTTTGTGTTATCTTGTTGTTGCTATTTTAGTATTCTTCTCAATTCAATATGCAGGCTAATATTAGTATTGAAGCCAAGGCAAATATTGTGGCCCTATAATAACATAAATAAGTCTATAGGATTTCTTTTGTATAAAAAATATTACAATGTTACCATATCAAAATTTGCTTCATTTATTATCATATTATAATAATAAATTACCTTTATTGTAATATCTATTTGTTCAAAGTAATTTACTAAAATAAATTACTAAAACATACAAATAATAATAATTATATAAAAACATTAAAAAAAAACTGGCCCAACTAGGATTCGAACCTACACCTATCCCGTTCACATTAGCAAGTGCAGCCTCGTTACCGATCTAGCTAATGTTAACTTATATTCACTTGTTGAAATTTTGCATTACTATGAAAAAAATAATCAGACTGCGATAAAGAAACAAGTTACTGATATTGTCATCCTTGTCTAGCATTGACCACATCTATGACTACTCGTAGCGCGAATGCGCGATGCTACACGACATGTTAGTTTGTTAGCGTTGGAACATCACTCACACGAATAAAAATGCGTATGTGTGTATAGGCGCCGCAGCCCGTATAGCGCAGGCGATAATGATCATTGCGGTGTAAGTGGACTTCTGGCCGTGACTGTACATATAGCACTCCCCAAATATAAGTACCTATGGTGTTATAAAAATCTATCTGGCTAGAGTCCGCTAGTTACTGTAATGACTAATGTTGTTCCTCAAGCTCGGACTGCTCGAATTTGTAGGTTGTAACCGAAAATAGGTTTATAATTATTGAAAACTCATTGAAAACATTATAATCTTTTTAATTACTTAAGGGATCCAACAATACCCACCCCAGACGTGACACGCCTAATAAGTGTCAAAATATATGCTCTCTGCCTCAAAGGAAAATGTAAATTTATAGTAAGTATAGTTTAAAATGTATGATAATTATAACAAAACAACGCGCGATGGACCAGTACTTAAGTAAACAGTAGGAAAGCAATAATATATTGCTATGCTAGCTACTTTGTTTACCGTACGGCTACAACATTCATAGATGTGTACCTAGATTTTGATAAACTTCCTATGCTGCATTCATAGATCAATGTTCACTGTGTCTTGCATCTAAATTCCTTCTACCACAAGCACAACATAAACAACGTATTTACTATTTACTTCTATTAACTCCGTTAAAATGGGATTCTTGAGGAGGCACTTACCGACGAATATTTGCTATGTGAAGAAAATTTAAATTTCGCGGCATCGCGGGCTCTTATTATTTAGATCGTCGATATTAAAGTGGCCACTAGAAGAAGGTCATCGTTTGACTACACAAGATGCTCGGATTTTTTGTAAATGGCGTTTTATGTTATCTTTATTGTAAATTATACAAAAATAATGCCGACAATGAAATCCATGAAGCAGTGGGGTTAAAAACTGAAAACTCGTCATAGGTGGCAGCACTGTTCAACGTCTACCAAAGAGTCTCTAGTATTGTAATAGTAGTCTATGCCAAAGAGTAAAGACGTCTACAAACCGCCATTGTTTTGTTCACTTTTGTGCTTAGAGCATTTAACCTATGCTCTAAGCTTTTGTGTCGCTCACAAATTAAACGAAAACTAGATAGTATGGTACGTACATACTTGGCAAAGACTACAATATAATGCTGGTACTTGTATAGTAATGGCTTGGACTGTAGCACTATTAACACAAGCTACGAAAAAGGGAAGCGTCTAGCTCTGGCAAAATAGTAGCTCTAGCGGAAGAGACAATAGAACGTTTTAATAATTTAAAGTTTATCTTGTATTTTTTTGAAAATTTGAGGCGTACGTCAGGAATAACTATTTAAAGACCAACGCAACGATGTTCTCCTGCCTGGCCTGACTGAGAAACTTCAGAGGTGTTAATCCTAGCCAAAGACTACAATACAATATGATGCTGATCATATTGTAGTCTTTGGATGCTGCTGTATATCCTAGCACAGATATAAACAAAACACACACTCACCCACAGAACACTAATACTCCTTGCACACACCTCTACGTAACAATATGATAAATTTCGTCGAGACTATTTTAAACCTAACGTCTTTAACATCTTTGGCAAATACATGGGTCCTCGTATTTTTGCCGTCAACACCTGAGCAGCCGGGAATAATAATTAATTAGGCGTAAAAGACGTCACTGGTTTACAAAAAAAAACAGTAGCACTCCGGGAGTGCCGACAGGAGTGACTTAAAAACAAAACACAAACAGAATACTTTGCCACCACTCACTGACATATCGATAAATCGGAGATATACTAAAACCGAGTACATCCCGAGAAAAGCCGAATATAGCGCGGTGTCGGTTACGGTAACAGTGTCGCGAGTTCAATGGTTTTTTCCCATCTCAAAAAATGCCCAACGCGCCTCTTAAAGGCTCCTACAAACAGGCGCGACACGCGTCGCGAATCGCGCGCCACACAAAGGCACCGCTCGTTGCGCGACTTGCAGTGCCTTTGGGTCGCGCGCGATTCGCGTCGCGTGTCGCGCCTGTTTGTAGGAGCCTTAATTTTAATTAGGTTTTTTTAGCATGGCAATATACATTCAGACGGGGCAACTTCACCAAAAAATGACGTTTGCGTCGGCCATTTTGCAGTTTTTACGGTAACTGCTCTACACGTGTTGGTAGGTTATTCGACAAAATCTAATACAAATCTAAGAAATCCAGTATTGTAGTGTGTTATAAATTATCTACGCACATTCCAGGTTGCCGAGATGGCAGTTGCAAAGAAACCCGTGGCTAAAAAAGCCCAACTGCACCAGAAGACTGGTAAGAAAGGAGTCAAAGGTGGTAAAATCCGCGGCAAAGGCATCAAGCGGAAGATCAACCTGAAATTCATGATCGACTGCACACACCCCGCCGAGGACAGCATCCTCGACGTCGGCAACTTCGAGAAATATCTGAAGGAGCGCGTCAAAGTTGAGGGCAAAACAAATAACCTAGGCAATCACGTTGTCATCGCTAGGGACAAGACGAAAATCTCCATCAACGCAGGTTAGTAGCTACTTTCAAGAATGCTTTCATTTACTTTCAACGTTTTTCCAGTGAACATCATATTTACCAGGTTCTCTTGTTGTAACGTTCTTATTTACATTTACAAGGATTGTCCCAGTTCCCGTATTGTGTTCCCTTTTGTGACACGTTATCATCAGAGGTTTTTTTTTGCATGGATGTACACTTATTCTGATGATGGGCAGGTCAGTGCAGATTGGCCAATATTATTGCAGAAGTCAAGAGTAAATGATTAATATCACATTTTTTTTGTCACCATTGTATGTATATAATCAAATAATGACTCTTGTTGATCAGATGAATGTGTCTGGAGAATTTTGCATAGTTGTCACTATTACAGGGATACATTAGTACTTACTAGTGTTTCAACTTGACCACACAAGTATTATTGCATATTTTGTAAACATAACCTTCTTTTGGTTCTCGTGTACACCATGCAAATTTGATGTATCCTTCATCTAATAGTTTTTATGGTGTTTGTTATTATAACAACAGGCTAAAAGCTGTATTACTGATTATGATATAACAGTACCTTTATTCAGAACAGGGATTTTGCTACTTTTTTAATAATTGTGAAAAAGAAAACTATTGCATAGTTTTTAGCTCATAATTATTAAAAAAACTATTCCTGAATAGCCTCGGACACAAGCGTTTAGTTATAACTTAGATGATTTAAAAGGTAGTTCCTGCTGAGATGTTGCATACTCAGTTACAATCTAACATAATGCTATCTTCTTTCTAGACATTCCCTTCTCAAAGAGGTATCTGAAGTACTTGACAAAGAGGTACCTTAAGAAGAACAACCTTCGTGATTGGCTGCGAGTGGTGGCTTCTGCTCACGACTCATACGAGCTGCGTTACTTCAACATCAACGCTGACAGCGACAATGAGGACAATGAAGATTAAGCTATTGATACAATAAAATAGTTTTACACTATGTATTTGTATTATTTTATGTAGAATTGTAAACCACCCAATAGATGTTCACACAAACTTACTTGACAGAAGTACACAAAGTTGTTAAAACCAACAGCTAGTTTGGTTGCCCATATTATCTGAAGGGTTAACCAGAGTTGTATAGTAAACTCACATTTCGCCATTTACGTTGATGTCCCATATAATCTTCATTGCAGACCACATAATCCATAAAGATGAAAACATACACGACAGCACACTTCCTATCAGTGAGTTCCTTAGCTTTACTGTTTATACACATACCAACCCCGGATATAACTTGTTCAGGAACGCATTCAGCCTCGCCTCCGCGAACATTCCCGAGGCACTACAGTAGCGTTTCAATCCCATTAGGAGTATGTAGATATTTATAGTCGTAGTCATCCCATGACTTGGTATACTCAGTTCGGAGCTGGCATGTATAGAAACTGACAGTCCATTCTGGATGGTGCAGTTTAGCCAAAAATCGGGCGCCTGCATGTTTCCTACAACCGATAGAGCACGACGCCGGCAATCGGTATCTGCATCGTTTGTCACGTCCGATGTCAGTATGGTCAGTAGTGTCACTGACTGGCAGCGCCAGCATCAGGGATTTTAATTTTGATAACACAAAAAATTAATCGAAATTTTTGACGCCAAATATAAGAATTTGTCGGTCACTGGTTCAAAAGATATAAGGGTTTATAGGTGGGCGATCTGGAGTCTCCCCAGCAGGGCCACATTTATGTCTCAAAAACTAGGGCACCTAGCGAAGATCTGTTTTCTCTCATATTTAGTCGCCAAGTCAGATTTAATCGTCTTAGTTTAGGAGATATAATGAGTTCAATTAGTAAGGTATAGTCAAAGAGATCGATACGAACGATAGATCTAAGAGATCACGAAAAAACTCTTCGACTAGCTCTTGGACTATACCTCACTAATTGAACTCATTAAATCTCCTAAAGTAAGACCCGATTAAATCTGTGACTTGGCGACTGATTCCGACTAATTGGCGACAAAATATGGGAGAAAACAGATCTTCGCTAGATGCCCTAGTTTTTGAGATATAAATGTGGCCCTGCTGGGGAGACTCTCTCCAGATCGGCCACCTATAAACCCTTATATCTTTTGAACCAGTGACCGACAAATTCTGATATTTGGTGACAAATTTCGACTAATTTTTTGTGTTGTCAAAATTAAAATCCCTGATGGTGGCGCTGCCACAAGCAAAAGTTATCAGATCTCAGTTAGCAAAAGTTATCAGATCTCATTCTCATGTAGAGCCAAGCTTCTAATTCCACACGCCCTAACTTCACATACTCTACACCTTAGTCAAAATATGAGGCTTGGCCGTTTCGTTACTACAAGAATATTGTATAACAGAAAAGTAATGAACAGTGAATAAATTTTTTACCTTACGCCCATGTGATGGTAGCGAAACGGCCAAGCCACATATTTTGACTAAGGTGTAGAGCACAGATATAGATAGACCTAGATAACGCAAGTATCACGAACTGTATGAAAACCAAGCGTGCCATTTTTTGACTACCGACTATGACGTCAAAAGCTCGCGCTCTCGCTCACGCTTACCCAGCCAGCAGTACACAGGACTGAGCGCGAAAGTGGCGGCTTATGATTTTTTATCGTAAGCTGGTGCGATTTTTGGCACGCGAAGTAGTTGCTCTTGCGTTATCTAGGTATATCTATATCTATGGTGTAGAGTTTGTAAAGTTAGAGCGTGTAGAGTTAGAAGCTTGGCTCTACATGAGATCTGATAACTTTTTGGCAGTGCGCGCCATATGTGGTCTTGGCAACATTTTACATGAAAATGTTTTTGGTGGGATTTCACATCTTTTTGAAAGTTGCTTAGGATTTTTTTTTTTTTGGGGGTTCTTTGCTAAAAATCCTGAAATATGTATTTTATTATTTATTAGTCTATATCAATTTTTAGAACTCTAGCATCAAAATTTGCGGAAGTCTCGTACAAACTTCCATCCCCTAGTTTAAGGGGTTGGAGGGTAAAAGTTCCAAGTTTTAGGGTTTTTTTGTTGTTTGTGTACTATTACTAGCTTACATACCAAATTTCAGCTTTCTAGGACTTCAGGAAGACCTTTAGAATATTGATGATCATCAGTGAGTCAGTGACGAAATCGGGGTATTTTAGATATCAATAAAATCTAAAGTATAAGAGCTATGCAATTGAAACTTTAGAGGTTTAATACACGGAATAGATAAATAAGGTTTATCTATTCCGTGGTTTAATAAGTCAATCACTGACATCATATCCCGAAAATTTTGTTTATCTGGTATAATCCAAACCCAAGTTATGAAGGTTCAAAAATACGACGAAGTGCTTCGAGAAAAGGTAGGTAGTGCCCTTGCGCTTCGCTTGGCTCGTCTTGGCGGGGGCACTCCCGTGCCCCCAGATCCCTGATGGTGGCTCTGCCAGTCAGTGACACTTTTCATTCTCGTAACCGCTTAATATGGTATTGGGGGTAAAGGGTAATAATATAATGCACATAAAATAATAAGTAACGTATATTTTTTCAAGTTTGGTAAATATAATTATAAATTAATTAATATTATAAAATCATTTGAAATGATGATTTTTGTACTACAGCTATTTTAAGATTCGTCACCACCGTGACAGTATTGTCTGAAAAAATGCGCTAAAGTATACATTGAACTACATGGTAACAGCTTACTTGCACCGGGGATTAAGGCGTTAGTGATAACACTGATAACCCTAACATTACATTATTTACTCATATCAATAATATGGCCGTCCACTCAATAAGTTTCCGAGACCTGAGCCACCATCATAATGTATCTTTATTAATATGATCACATGTTTTCACGGCCTGTAGCGTAGGGATAATTGATATTCATCGATTTTAGCTTAACATTATAAATAGATTTGATTTTAATCCACACAATCTAATTGATTTATTTAAAACATGAGTTCCATTGAGAATACAATAGTTTGATGATATTATACGATGTATCGACCACTACTAAAATATTATTGCATAATCAGATTTCGCGCTTGACCCTCGAGTCTGAAGCTGGCTCTAAGTGGTATTCAGAGGTACTATACCATAATAATTGTGTTATCAACAGTCTGCAATGTTTTTAAATTTACAGGATTTAGTGGAACAATATTCAGTTGCAGGTTTTATTTACACACGTCTTGAGCATAACAAGTTGAGCTTGAAAATAATTATATTACTTCGAGGAAAACGAAGTGAAAGAAGTCTTGCTTCTCGAGAGCATATTGTGTTCGTAAAATAAATAAATAAAAAATAAAATAAAAACGTTTATTTGACTAAGAATACATGTAGCAGAAAATCAATACACTTTTTTCTTTAATGTTCATTTTAGTTGGCAAATTGTTTTTGTGAACCTTAGATGTGTTTTTCTGAAAAAATAAATTTATTATTATTATTTATTATAATACGAAAGTCATTTTCTGTCGCATGTGTCCGTGCGATAGCAGCGCCTACAAACTGAATACTTATAGAGTAGAATTTCCTATTTCTCTGAAATCGGCGATTAAATACTAAAATCGATGTCGATAACAATGATTCTCCTATATTCCTACTAGAACGGTGATACGAATGCAAAGGGACGCGACCAATACGGGCCGGTGACATTACATGAATGCATCAATGCAGCACGTGTGGTTTTATTTTTACTTTTGGCTCGATATTACTACACGTCTAAAATTACCCACCCTACTTTCAGACTCGGGCGTCCAGTGCAAGATTATTATAAAATGGGGCGAGCGCGCGTTCAATTTCTGGCGGCGATTTCCTTCATCCTGTTGAGTGCGGAGCCGGCCTGGAACCAGGCGATCTGCTGCTCGTTGAAGGAGTGATTCAGCAGGATCTTTTCCGTCTTGCCATCTTTGTGCTTGATCTCGCATTCGACGGGCTGTGAATAAAAATATAATTTGATTTAGATACAATTACAATGCAAGTATATTTTTTTTGGCTCTTATTATGACATTAGCAGGGGAGGGGGGCGTTATTGGTAAACATTTTGTTAAATTGTATTGGAAAACAAGATGGCGGCGAAAGTTCCGATTTTGGCCACGCGGCAAGAGATGCTTGTGCTGCACAAGGATTACTACAGGGTAAAAATAATAACAATAGATAGTCATCATCTACCTAGCCTTTACCCAACATGTTGGGGTCGGCTTCCAGTCTAACCGGATGCAGCTGAATACCAATATTTTACATGGAGCGACTGCCTATCTGACCTCCACAACCCAGTTACCGAGTAATACGATACCCCTTGGTAGTACTGGTTGTCAGACTTTCGGGCTTCTGACGACCCGTAACGACTGTCAAAGATCCACGAATGATAGCCGGGACCAACGTCTTAACGTGCTTTCCGAGACACGGAGGGGTCTTGGTATGTGAAAATGGTCACCCATCCACGGACCAACCGCGACAAGCGCAGCTTAACCTGATCGATCGATCCGTGCGGTTGTTATTACTTAGCCACAAGCCCCTCAAGCCTCAGGCATGTTAATAACAATAGAAAGTCTGATAACGGTTTCATTGGAAAAACCAGAAGCGCGTGTTATCAGATACTAAACGCGTGAGGGGTTGGACATCCACTTAGTGACACGCTTCCGTACGTTTAAGTTTACGTTACATACGCCGCCATTTTGATGAATTTGTGATGAAATTAGTTCAGTAGTAGGTCGCGTCAGACAACAAGTTATACATAGCCCGTGAGATGACTAACCCTTTCTTTTGACTTTGCCATAGTTAGATCCTATATTAGTTAGACTGAAGTAGATTTGGGCGGGCCACAGAAACTCTCCAACATCACTTTCCTACATTTTGTATGAACCATCGCCCACTGCAGGTAGGCAGAACCGCGCTTTTTTGTATTGAAATGCGATGCGCTGTGGCCCGATGCGGTTGTAATGTGCGCTTAGCTTTAACGGACATGACGTAAGTATTAGTCTTTTGGTACGTTACCTTGCCGGGTGCAAAGGAGTTGAGTCCGAGTAGCGAGATTTTGTCGTCGGGCTGGATCTTGTCGTAGTCGGAGGCATTTGCGAACGTCATCGGCAGCATACCCTGCTTCTTCAGGTTGGTCTCGTGAATCCTGGAGAGAGAAAGAAAGAATTTATTTACTTTTAACACACTTGCCTATAAAGTTGCTATTATTGAATTGCATTTAAGCGAGGTTTACAATAAGAAACAAGTTTCGTGAAACAGCGGCTTGATTGTTCTGTTTCGGGCTATAGCTAACTAACACCCGGTTTTTGAAAAGGCGATACTTACATTTAGTTTTTTTTTTAAATTAGATATAGTTAGGAAGACTTATCCAACTAAGAATTTGAATAAGTTTTTATGGCTTCTCCCCCTACTATCTACTATTTGGGTCCATAATTATCCCATTAAATTTCAAGCTACCACTTGAGTATTGAGTAAAAAAGGCAAACTGTTACCTAGCGAAGGACTTGACGATGATGGCCCGGCCGCCCAGATGGCGCGGCTCGAGCGCGGCGTGCTCGCGCGAGGAGCCCTCGCCGTAGTTCTCGTCCCCGACCACCACCCAGCGGATGCCGGCCGCCTTGTAGGCGCGCGCCGTGGCCGGCACGGGGCCCCACTCGCCGGTCTTCTGGTTGCGCACCTTGTTCAGTTCGCCGTTCTCGGCGTTTGTGGCGCTGTGGGTAATTGCAGATGATTAGAACGATGAATTACGAGTATATGTATGCTAACTGTAAGTTTTGGGAGTAAAATTATGAGTTGGGGAACAAATTACCCAACTCATAATTAGAAAAAAAAAAAAGATCTTTAAATTTGATGCCATCGGGACCCTATTAATTTCACTTACAAGTCAAGACTTGTAAGTGAAATTAATAGGGTCCCGATGGCATCAAATTTAAAGTTTTTTTTTTCAGGAAACATAATAAATATGCCCCCACTTGCACCACAAATAATGCGTTTAGCGCTAAATTTTTTTTTTTTTTTAAATATTATTTTAGTAAACTTGTCAAAATAAGAACTCAAAAAAGAAAAAAATATTATTATAAAACCATTCTCCAAATACGAATACTTACGTAATAAACATGTTATTGGAGATGTTGTCGAGATGTCCGCGGTACTTGAGCCAGGGCCCGGCGGCGGAGATGTGGTCGGTGGTGCACTTGCCCTTGACCTTGATGAGGATAGTCATGTCCGTCAGGTCCTTGCCGTCCCACTTGTCGAAGGGCGCCAGGAGTTGCAGACGGTCAGATGTAGGGGCGACGTCCACTTGTACCTCTGTGGGTGGGGGGGACACGTTTTTATGGTAAATATCTGTCAATATCGCTGTACAAAATCGAAATAATATTAATTATATAGAGGTATGAGGAACAGGGTGTAAAGTTCACTCATACTCTATAGAAAAGGGAGGATCCTCCGACCAGACGGGTGTTATGTCTGGCGGGCAACTGCCCAATGATTCATGTCGGGCCGTTGTATCTATGTTAATTGCGCGATAAACTCTGCTTGCGCGATGTAGGATTTGCGTGACGTAGTATGACGCGTTGTTCGCATGTGGCGTTGTAGATACCGCTACATCACTCCCCCCCGGAGACCGGAGGTCGATAGTGGGCTGAGTCTTGTATCTTGCGATGCTTGCCAGTCCAGCTGAGGTTCCAGTGAGTCGGAACCGGTTGCCGCATAGTTCACGGTGAGTCGGAACTGTCTGCGAAGATGTCCCCAGTGAGTCGGGGTGGCGCTGCGTTATGCTCCAGTGCGTCGGATGTGATACAGCGCCGGGTTGAGGCTGACTGCTGGCGTCGACCAGGAGAGCGTATTCCAAAGGGCTCTGCTTGTGGACCGGCCGAAAGTGCAGTGTGCTGTGCCGAGTTGCTGATGAGGCTGTGGGTGATGACCAGGAATGCGCGGTCGCTGCATGCTGGTGATCAGGATACCCGTTGAAGCCGTGGAAGCTGGCTGGCTGGGTGACTCGCCGCTCTAAAGCTTGCGGGAGTGATGATGATGACGTCACGCTGTAGTATTTGCACGAAGGCTGCGCTTGTTCGGGGTCACCAGTATAGAGGTATGAGGAACAGGGTGTAAAGTTCACTCATACTCTATAGAAAAGGGAGGATCCTCCGACCAGACGGGTGTTATGTCTGGCGGGCAACTGCCCAATGATTCATGTCGGGCCGTTGTATCTATGTTAATTGCGCGGTAAACTCTGCTTGCGCGATGTAGGATTTGCGTGACGTAGTATGACGCGTTGTTCGCATGTGGCGTTGTAGATACCGCTACAATTAAATTAATATTTTATTTCTTTTATAACTAACGCCGCCATCTGGTTCCTTAGTACATTTCAAAAATGTTTACCAACAGCGCCCCTTGTCAACGTCAGTCGAGTGTCAAGATTCTTGTAGCACTGTCTATATATTTTGTTTTTACCGAAACCCTATCATATTGTAGTCTTTGATCTTGACAAAACCTCACAAAACATTCTGTTTAGAATCTTGTATCTATATCATCTATGGTTTTATGCAGCCGTCTGGTAATGGTTTTATTCATTCCTCCGAATTATACGACTAGAATCACTTCTATTTAGTTGTAATTTTTGACGTTCAAAAGTGCCTTTTATGTGCCTATTTGAAATAAATGCTTTGACTTTATAAATAAAGGGCCTCCATATTTTCCTAATATACTTGATGCACGCCATTCTCCACCCCTCTACATCACTAATGCTCTCAAAACGGTAAAGGAAAACATTGTGAGGAAAAAAAATTCGAAGTAATAAAAGTAGGTAAGATGAAAAAAATAATTCGAAGTAATAAAAGTAGGTAAGATGAAAAAAAATAATTCGAAGTAATAAAAGTAGGTAAGATGAAAAAAAAAAACCTCACTGGGCCCGCGAGGTGGATTACGGCTCGCGAGGTGGATTACGGCCCGCGAGGTGGATTACGGCCCACTCCCTCTCACAGACAGGTCTGCGGGACACAGGCAGTGTCCCAGCAGTGGGCACATTACAGGCTGATTATGATGATACCGAGTATCATACCGTATATCACTGGAATCTCCGCAATACAAGTAAAACAAAGCAATACATACTGGAGCCATCGGTGGGTGGGTGCTGGTAGGTGTCCTGGCCGGGGTCGAATCCCCTGGCGGGCAGCTCGTCGGCGAACGGGTCCGAAAGCTTGAACTTCTTGCCGTCTGTGCCCGTTAGCGAGTCCGTTAGCGGGTTGAAGTCAAGACGACCTGAGGAGATAATATATATTTGTAGTTGCAATACACACACTTGGTAATAGGCAATTGGTATTAAGAATATAATTACATACGTGTGCATAGTCTTCTTCGAAATAAATGGTGTTAAGCCTGATTTAATTGACTGTGGCATACCATTAGTTGAAACGACAATAAAAGTTACACTGTCAAAACAGTGTTTAGACGATGCAAATCATTTGTTGCTTCAATTTATTGTATGCCATTATGCTAGAAACTGCATCGTGAAAATAAGACTTTATAGTATACATATAATTCATTGAAAAGACAAAGGATAATTGTTATTTTTGACGCGTTTTTAAAATCTGAAGATATTTTTGGTAAAACTTCACATTATGACGAAAGCTTAATTCCATTTAAATTTATTGGAATCAGTATTTTGATGATCCCATTGACACTGAAATCAGTTAAAAGGCCGATGAACCTCGAGTAGATTAGATACAAAATGCCGACAACCGAGAGATATGGAGCTTTTTGATGAGCGTTTTGGCCAATAATTGCCAACTTTGTCTGTTACGACCGGTAAAGTTCCTGTTGTGTGACGTCACGATGTACTAAAGTGAATGTTACCAGCAAGAGACAGAGCCGTGACGAGCTCGGGGCTGGTGACGAAGCAGTGGGTGGCGGGGTTGGCGTCGTTACGACCGGTGAAGTTCCTGTTGTATGACGTCACGATGGTGTTCTTCTCGCCCTTCTTGACGTCTTTGCGGTCCCACTGGCCGATGCAGGGGCCGCATGCGTTAGCCAGCACCTGGGGGAGAAGGAGATAAGTGATCGGAACATTGGCAATGGTTAAAATGATATGTGATGATTACAAAATAAATCAATAAACGCACAATAAAAAAAAAAATACCTCACTTCTGTTGTCCAGATTGTTTTGTTCTAATACAATTAAATAATCCTTACATGAAACGGAGTCGGTCAGCACAAAAAAGTCGTTTATTTGACTCATTTTTATACAAAACTCGCACAAAATAAGTATTCCAATTTCAATTTATTAAAATAAAAGACCTAATGCTTCTTATGACAGTTTCCCCGTTATACAGCATCATGTCTTTGGTATCTTCTATGGAATGGATTTCCCCATACAGCCCCAGTATAAAAAAAACACTGTATAATGAGATTGATAAACTACAACACCGTTTGACAGATTACTATGAAAGTGTAATTTGCGTATTTTTTCATGGAGAAGGATTTTATAGGGATTTTTTTTCGACCTCCACGTATTCCATACATACGCTGGCAAAAGCGAGTATATTAGTAATTACTTACGGTGCCTCCGAATTCACGGAGTGTTTCCGCGATGCCGTCACGCTCGATGGTGGCGCGGATCTGTTCAGAGCCGGGGGTCACGTTGAACGGCACCTTGGACTTGACGCCGTGCTTCAACGCCTGGAGAGAGAAACATATTAATATAATAATAAGGATACCCATTACATAAATAAATCTATACTAATATTATAAAGACGACAACGGACCAGTCTAACTCAACAGCAACAAACACACACACACACCCGCACACACACACAAACACTCCCCACAATTAGCTTCTAAGTCCCTTTAATAAATATGTATGTTAGCATCAGAGTTATTACGCAGATATGAATATTTTGTAAAAAGTGTCAATCCCTTAAAGGTACACTGTCCTTCAAGATACAGGATTTTCCTAGTTTGAAGGGCAGGGATCTTCTCAAATGTAATAGCCATTCCCATCCCTTATTGAATTAACACTGATGTTACCTAGGCTAAGTCTTTTAGAAAAATAAATAATTACTTACTTACTTACTAAAGAGGTAAAGTTTGTATGTAGGGGGTAATCTCTGATTTGAAAAATCTTTTTGTATTTGATAGCCCAATTCTTGAGGAAGGCTATAAGCTATTTAACATCACGCTATGACCCGTAGGAGCTGAGCAAAAAAAAAAGTCCAAAGAACGCTTAGCAAAAAGTAAGTATTAGCGCGGGCAGGCGATGAGATGCGACGGGGTGGGTCGGGGAACAAGAAATTTCACGCGGACGAAGCTAGTACCTTATAAACTAACAAAGCACAACACAATATATTGCATAGATCACGTTGATAAGAAGAGTATTTCGTTTGCTGTGCTTTTGATCTTTTTATTATCTCTCACTAGCTTCGCGGCGCGGTTTCACCCGCATAAGTCGCGATTCTGCAGAATATCGGAATAAAAAGTATCCTATGTCCTAATCCAGGTCATGGTCTACCCATGTGCCAAATTTCATCCAAATCCGTTCAGCCGTTTTAGCGTGAAAACGTAATAAACAAACATACAAAAAATCCAATCTGTTCTCTTTTTTAGGACGTTAAAATTACTTATGACAATACCCAGAAATGCCCCCCTTCGGGACTTCCTAGTGTTTTAGCTGCAAAGAAGTGGCGCCACAAACTTCCCAACATGTACTGCTGGGGAGTGAGTTTGTTACGCCACTTTGTTCACGCCATTCAGTCTGTTATGTTAGAAGAACTTGAGACAATGCAATAGTATGCGATGTAATTAACACTACAAAACCCTTGCCACCCCGAATACCCATCTCGTCTGCGGGTTTTCGCTAACTAATAACTAATTTGAAGCTTGTACTTAGCAAATTTCCCGGCCTATGCACGATATTTAAGCTTGTTTTGTTAGTAGTCTATGCTCTTTAAAATAAAATAGGTAAAACCTTTTTATTGACTGACCTCCTTAACAATACTGGCGCAGCGGCCCATGTCTTCGTAGGACGAGTTGGTGCATGATCCGATGAGGCCGACGCGGATGTCTACCGGCCAGTCGTTCTTCTTGGCGACCTCTCCTAGCTTGCTGATGGGGTTGGCTAGATCGGGGGTGAAGGGACCGTTCACGTGGGGTTCCAATGTTGACAGGTCGATTTCGACCACCTGTTTGGGTTCAGAAAAGTGGTCATGACTTCAAGTGTCATTTATTTCGTAATAAATACATTGTGTTGAAAATGTTACAGTGATGATAAATAAAATAAAACTTTACATTAATATTTAAAATTCGTTAACACTTAAAAAAATTATCATACATATTTTATTAAATGATACATATTGTCAATTGTGTACATGCAAATTACGTAATTCTAGTTAATATTACTTATCTTCTTATTAATTTCTAATAAGAAGCTAAGTAATATCGAAAATACTCTACTTTCTTGCATTGACTATGTTTTTATAGTCCACTCATGGAATATCAAAATCTTTCTCCTTTACATTAAGAGATGTTTTAGTCAACTTTAATACTTAATCACGTCGAACTAAACATGACCTATCTCCAAATTCCATGTCAAAGTAAATTGTGCCTTATTACCTGGTCATAAGGTGCCTTGGAGTCAGGAGTGAGAAGATGTTGGTACTTTATGGCTGATTCGGCGATGTCATTGCGGCCAGTCGACTTCAGGTACGCCGCCATACGCTTGTTGAAAGGGAACACCTGTATACACAAATATTACATGAATTATCATAAGTTACTATATTAAAATATACATAGAATAACGATTTTGGGTAGTATGTCTGGCACAACCAGAGGAACAAATTCCTGTTTTTACCGACTTCAAAAAAAAGGAGGTTATCAATTCGATACGTATGTATGTAATATTATTGGAATTGCATTATATTCACATATGACAATCTACTAAGGCTTCCAAACAAATATACAAAATTTCATAGACGTATGTATGTATGTATGTTTGTCCACGCATTTCTCAGCAACTATTAATCGGATCGTGACCATTTTTTTTGTATTAGCTTACATTTACTTCAACTTAGGGAACAGTGTAAGTTTCATCAAAATCGGTTCAGTAATTTTCAAGATATGGACTAATACGTGTAAGTGTGACGGCCTGGCGTATTGATACGAGCTACGGGTGTAGTGTCAAAGGGAAAACATCTCAAAACCTTGGTCAAATTCTAGTGCAAAAACTAAAAATTACGAAATAAAAAGTAATTTAAAAAAATTAAACCGACTTCAAAAAGAAATCAACTCAAAATGATGAAATAACTTTAATTTCGGAAGTCGGTGTCTTGGGATCTGTATTTTAGTTTTTTGCCACCGACTCGGTTTAATTTTTTTAAATTACTTTTTAGTAAGCACGTTCACAGTCTAATCTTACGTCCCAATCTGTCAAAAGAACCTATTATTTATCTGTCTCCTGTAAGTTTTGACAAGTTTTTGACATTGCTTGTCGCTGAGATGAGATTGCGACTTGAATTTGAACCATTTTTATCTACGACATTTGGCTTTCAAGACTGTTCGATCTGGAACCCAATTGGCTCATAATTACACCAATTGCATAAAACATTTTAATAACAATTTAATCAAAATCAATCAATCATTTTTTGTTTGTTTTTGTTGTAATGTAATATATCGAGCCTTTTCAGGAAGAAGATCGTAACCGCCATTTTGCATATTTTACAGGAGAACGTTTTTTTTAAATATTTCTCAAAATATTTACAACATCAATTTGAAATTTTTACTTGGTGTTATATGGGCACCTCCCTATTAATTCAAATGTTAAGATTTGACTTAATACTATAAAATCACATACATTTGTCGCTTACGTTAAAACTGATGACCGTTATTATGTAGAGCTGATATGAGTATGTCGATTACGATAATTCTTAAATATCATAAAATAGTAGAAATATTTTTTGTGTTTTTTTTTAAAACTGTTTTTACGAGGCAGGCAGAGAAGGCCAAAGAGTCAGAAATAAAAAAAAGTAAAAAAAAAAATTAAGTAGGTACTTCTAAGTGAATTTGAGCTTTATTAATAAAATGAAATACAAAAAGAGTCATCAGTCCTCGTTTTCATCAGTCTGAGGTAAAGCGTCTCTTGTGTTTCTATCGCAGGGCAAATCCAGGGGGTCTACTCCGAAGCGGTTAACCACCGTATCGGCCGAATGTTCGGTCATTTTCTACTACCTTTCATTTCCTATATTGACTATAGGTCCCGACCAAACTGTGCCAATCCGAACCTTTTTAGAACCCTTACCCTTTTTTTACCTTTTTTTTTATTTAAATTCGTAGTAGGACAATATTCGAATCAGAAAATGACCGAACATTCGGCCGACACGACAATCAACCACTTCGGAGTAGACCCCCAGATATTCTTTTGTATAAACTTCTGGTATGATACCCTTTTCGCACATTTTCTTTAAATCTTCGTAGTTCGCCTTCGAAATGGGATTTTTTTCAGTGTAAGCAGTTTTAGGTTCACGAATAGCTTGTTGATTCTGCCGAGACCTCAATATAAGAGACACATCAACAGCTTGTTCGGGTCCATCATAGTCGTATTTAAGATAGAACTTGTCGCCTTTTTCAAATCTAGCGTTACGCAGCTTACTTGTTTGTATTTTAATTTTGTTTGGTAAGAAGGCTGTTGCATAGGAATTCCAATCTTTAATTTCATTATTTTTTAAAAGAATTATCTCATATTTTTTGGGATTTGTCCGAGCATTTCCAATCAAAGTTTGCCATTCAGATGGTGCGTAAATAGTTCTTTTCTGTATAAATCTTTCTATTGTTGCATGCACAGAGTCTACTGGCATCATGGTATGTCCAGGAATGAGGAAGTTTATAGTCAGCCTTTCAACAAAACTCGCATGATATTGCATGAAATAATACAGCATTACAATCATGGCTTTATTTTTATTTTGTCCTGCGCAACTGTCACAGTATAATGCAACTTCATTTTGGGTCCTTCTCTCGTCAACCATTTTAAGATATTTAAAGATAATAGTACAGATTTCATTACACCCTCTTTTCGCTTCCGTTTCGTTCCAAATTGCATAATTTATTATCGTAAGTGCCAAGTAGGATGTTTGCAATAAAATTATTTACCTAAGATTATATCGTAAGCGACAGGTACTATACTAACGATCTGTCACTCGGGGGAGGTTACGTTAAAAAAACCGAATGGGTTGTAACTTACGATGAAAGTTTCGTAATTAAAAAAAGTTAATTACCATTTCCACTTTGAACTCAAGTAAGTGACAAAAGATTCAAAATCAGTTGATCTAGCGGTTAATAATTAAAACCGTTTTTTGGGAATTTTGGCGCTTACGATGTTCTTCCTGAAAAGGCTCGATATATTGTTTTTTTTAAATAATTTATAATGAATAATTTGTAATCTGATGTAAATTCTATATGGGTGTATTCCTAATTTTTTTTTGTCTTTATATTACGTACCAATACACATTATTAAAATACACAGGAATATACACAGGAATAAAATTTGATTATTTATTATTGTCAGCCCATGAACATCCCCTGGTAAAATAAGCCTACGAATATCCCTAAACTAAAATGAACTGCATGATTTATATCAGGAACATTTACACTTTTACAGGCTCGGCCCTGATATAATTCTTTCATGCGATTTTGCCACTAGCCCCTGTATGGTCAGCCTGTTTTGAGAGAAAACACGTAATATTTATTACAATCTCTGGTCTAGACATGTGTTTTATATATGAGTAATACATTATGAACGTAATTTTATCGATAAGTAAATGCCCCTGTACTCCGAGTGTGTGTGCTTTTTGACCTACAGTGCGTGCAATAATCAATAGTGTATACACGTGTCTCAGCCTTGTACAAAGTGCAACCAGTTCTTATGTATAGTATGTATCGCCATCCTGCAGTGTCATGTCTTATTTGGACTAAGTTTCATTTGTTTATGGGCCAAATAAATAAGGTCAATTGTAATTTCATGGCATGGTGCTTGGCGCTACAGTTTTAAAACTAGTAATTATAAATAAACATATAATATGCAATAGCCCTAAACAGAATTGTAGGTAAGTATTATTTTATTAAATGTCGATGTTATAATTTAGAATCTTTATTAGTCAGTACGCTGCCATGTATGACACATTTAATAAATATATCTACTTTTACTTTAGATCCGTGTTTACTCGGTTGGTGATTAGTAGTTTTTTTAATCACTATAATTATCGCTTATAAACATCATCTGCCTAGCCTTTTCCCAACTATGTTGGGGTCGGCTTCCAGTCTAACCGGATGCAGCTGAATACCAGTATTTTACATGGAATCGCTCATAAACATTTTAAATATACATTTAGTTTCTCAGTAAGTGAATTATTATTAATTTTTAATGAGGCAAATAAAGCTCTTAACCCATATAATTTAGTCAGTTCCTTTTGAGTCAATCTTCATGACCCAACGAGACCCAAAATGCCCTCATACGATGAAAGGCCGTAACAAACATTTATATCCAAAATGAGTTAAATATAGGGTTAGTTTCAGCATCAAATTCTGTATCTTTGTGTCTAGGTGAAAAAGCTGTATTTCGTTCGTAATCACAAATAAATACTGTCATAGTTAAAATTATCGACAGAGCTTGAAACTTTAGACAAAACTGTCGTGTAATAAAAATCAACTTTGAAGTAGTTACGACTTTTTTATCGAATGACGGCAGTTAAGGACTGCCTCTAAAATATTTAACTAGTGGCCATCTTATACTCACACTAGTGGTAGCTCCGATCTCAGCACCCATGTTGCAGATAGTAGCCATTCCGGTGCAGGAGATGGAGTCCACACCAGGTCCGTAGTACTCCACGATGGCGCCGGTACCGCCCTTCACTGTCAGGATGCCAGCGACCTTCAGGATCACATCCTTGGGACTCGTCCAGCCTTTTAGCTGACCTGGAGTACAAGGTTTATGTTGAGTGGTAAAACAATGTGAAAATGATGAAAGAGTTCAGCAGGGTAATTGCGTATACACTATTAGTAGGAATGGCTTTCATTTTGAGAGTCCAACAATATTCATTGCGTTATTTACGTTGTGGAGCAGACAATTTTTTCGAACATATGAAACAATGGATGTTAACTAACCAGAAAGTAACTGAAATTATAGTATAACTAAGGCCATCCTTTTTCAATACTCAATATATTTATTGCATTCTACAATGAGAACTTAGGTGGTAGGTTTACAAAGGCATGATCATTGTTGACCCTGACGGGCACAGCAAAGTAGGAAAGAGGAAGAGGGCTATAATTTGACAATTTCTTTCTTTCATTCTTTTTCTTTTGGCGAAGGATAGCCAAATAGACAGATATGCAGAACGGATTCTTATCAAATACAAAACTTGCAACTGTTACCAAAATTCTAATAACGGCATCATGATAAAAGTTTGTTTTGTAACTACTAACTACCTAAACATAGCAATATGAAATAATCTCCAAATTTTTTTTTATCATTATATTTTCTATAATTAGTAATAGAGTAGTTTGTCGTCATTACTCCCTTATCATCCGTTTTATTACAACGATAGCATCTATTTTTGGGGTAATCTTCGAATCGCACCAAAGTATTCCTCGAAAAAAATAATTTAATATGTAATAAAAAAATTATAATGTTATTCCTCTAAATGCATCAACGATTAAACATAGAGAAGACCATGAAGGATTCGTAATAAATGATATCGATAGACGTTTCATTTGGTGCGTTTCAAAGTTGGTGCGTTTCCAGGAATACCCCCTATTTTTGTCAGATCAGACAATTAGGTTTTCCCATTGTGCAATGGTACAGTCAGTGAAATTAATTGATAAGCAAATTGCCACCCTACGTCAATTTGTCGTGTTATAGCCATTTCATACAACTACAGTACCTACTGTCAGAGAAAGACAGTTGTGATTTGATTATACGGACAATTTAAAAAGTCTATTTGCTTGATTTCCCTGATTTTACTGTCAAACATAGGTACTTTAAACCTCCTTTCACATGCTTCACCAAAACCGAAATTATTGCTACAAAAGAAGTCACTGTCCTTATCAGATGGACGTGCGTCTGTCTGCTGTTATACGCAGTATGGACCTTCAGTGAAAGCCAGTATTAGCTCTTTTCTTCTCGTCCTAACGGATATTAGGCTTATGTTAATGTTGAAGTGCTACTGCTGAGCGGAGTGTTTTTGGGTTTTTCCAACAGGAATTTCCCGGAGTTTGGATTCGTGTCCGGCTGATGGCAATAGGTTCGCCCCTATTACAAGGGAGGGACCTAAACATAACTGGCGAAATGTGGGTGTATTATAGGTACACCTCTGCCCCCACTCTTCGGGGCAAAAGGCGCGAAGATATTTTAAGTGTTGAATGTTAGAATAAAGATATACCTACAAATATATATACCTATATATCTTGGATAAATGTCGACACATAGCACGAGAACTTTCTTCCTGACATAATGCCACGTGCGCCCTGCGGCTTACATTGCCAAGTTGAGAGCCAAATATAATTTATTTACCTACATTATGTATGTGCATTGTTATTGGATAGATGTGTTATTATCTTTCTAGATATACCTAGATGGATGAAAGAAAATGAAGTAGGTAATATATTTTTTTTATAAAAAAACTCAAACCCGAAGCATTTCTATGTTCTATGTTATGGGTTTGGTTTTCCGCACATAGTCCTTCAGTGGACCATTGTGCGTGTCCCGAAGCATTTATTTAGAGCGTAGAGCCTGGTGCGTAGAGTACGTGGCAGCGCCAACATTATCCTTAGCATGATCCGTAGTCGGCTGGACAGTAGCTACATCAATCATTGCTTTTGTCAAGAAATGGCGCAGTAATATTAGAATCGTACTAGAATCCGTATTAGAATCTTTTTAACCTGTTTGAAAATAGATGTTCTGACTGAAAAATTCTGATATGATTACCCACCAAAAATATTACGACAACATCTTATCGTTGGTAGCTTCATTCGTTCATTTTGTTTGCTTACTAGAAGCGTCACGATAATTCGTCACTTTCATGTTAAGTAGCAGGTAATGCCGTATGTACAGACGCCAGCACATCAAGCTACCCGAAACTGTAAATTTTTCCCAATCAACCTTGAACCTAATGCTTTAGCGATAAAGTTGAAAATCTATTAAAGAAATTCGACAGATTGTAGTAGTTTGATGTGCTGGCGTCTGTACATACACATTATTTAATATAACTTTTTCAAGCCTCCTAACTTCAGCGTCAACAAGGTCAATTCAGCTATACTTTACTTTGTAAAAAGTACATTTGAAAATCAGCATCTGTTGTCATTGTTGTTGAAATGAACCTATTCAATGCAGCACACACGAGCCTATAATATATTAATTTCAAGTTAGTTTTTAATTTGTTCAAATGTGATCCTGACTTACAGTACTGCGCCAAAGATACCCTTTTTTACTTTTATTAATACCAGACTATGGCCAAACAAGATTAAGAGGTGCTGTAATAATATTTAATTACTGTTGTAATCACATCTACCAATTAGTACCATATATCTGAGGTTAACAGCTTCACAAATTTATTTAATGAGCAGCAATTCAAAAAAGATTGCGCTCAACTATTTCATGTTATCATTGCTTTATCATTAGTGAAGATAAAACAAACACAAGGCGTTGCTTGTTTTGTAAATATCTGCACTTCACGGAGAATATTGTTTCTTATTTAAGAAATATATATTTAACTCATTACAGTGAAATCATTCATTTAAATAATACCTTTTATACTTTTGTAAGTCAAGAGTTTCAAAGAGAACCGAATTACCGATTCTAACATATTGTTTTCTACGTAGAACAGTGTTCAAGATACTACATGGTTAGGTCTAGCTATTCTATCTGATCTACAGTGGACATAGAATAACTAATTACTTTATGCTGGAAATTACCACCGCGGCTTCGCCCGCGAGGTATCTCGATAAAAACCTATGTCCTTCCCCGGGATGCAATCTATCTCTCTGCCAAATTTTATCGAAATCCGTTCAGTAGTTTAGGCGTGAAAAGGTAACATACAGACAGACAGTTACTTTCGAATTTATAATATTAGTATTGATTATTATGTACTGGCGAAATGTGGGTGTGCTATAGGTACAAATCTCCCTAACCCTCCAGGACGTAGGTATATAACATGTTATGTTATATACCTACGTCCAAAAAAACAATAATAAATACTAGAACAATATAAAATAGACTGATTTACATAAGCGTACATTTGACGCAGAGGCCACGTGGTGTGCATTGTACAAATTGTATCAATTGAATGTGAACGCTGCGGCAGCTCTAGGACTATACATATATGTACTATTTATGTATACTCGTGCGACAGTCACGTGAAGTCTGGAGGGTAAACGGACGAGTTCATTATGGTCATAGATATTATTATTGTATTTCAATACATCTATACGTATAATAAAATAGTTACCAGCTGTTTCATTATGTATACAGGGTCCCATTAAAATAGATGGACAAATTTTAACACAGCGCTCAGTACGTCTAACCAAAGGTATCCAAGCAAAAAAAAAAATTATTAAAGTGATTTTATTTTGACCTAAAATAATAAATTGCCGGCACATTAGTGTATTTTCGTTAGCTGATTATTTTTCTTGTAAGTATCTAATGCGTTTTTCTTATAGGTATATTTTTTTACCATCGTCCTTAATTTGGTGGTCTGAATCATGTGGAAGGATATTGCTAATCCATTGCTTCATTTGTTCTAAAAATTTGTCAGCTCACCAACTTAAATAACGCAATGAATGTTATTGAACTGTCAAAATGAACCTACTGATAGTGTGTTACGCAATTACCCCGCGGGTCTTTCGATTTGTGCTTCGGTTGGATGTTAGCCTTCTTCATTGTAAATGGTGGATGGAGGACATTGTTGTAAGTACTTCGTAGAGTGATAATTGGTTTGTATTTATCTCTCAAGTTCTACCGGATAGGCCTGTTTGTGTCTCCTGACTACGGTAGAGAGGAAATGTATTTTGTACAAAATAAGAAAGGATTCCTAAAAATCCAAAATATCAGACAAACCTATTTCTACTACACTAGCTACACTAATTTATTTCACTATCTAATTTCCCCTTAACTTTTATTTTCCTATTATGTAATACCAAAGAACACATAGGTAATTTATCAAAGAAAATATCAAGTTTTGCAATATCAGAATAAATTCGTAACAATAAACGCATGGCAGTATCAATTATATCGTGTCATTGAATTCTTGTGTTTTATAAACAACACTATACGCCCACATTAAAAAAACTGGCCAAGTGCGAGTCCCCCACAAGGCAAAAACGCCGAAAAAACACGTTTGTTGTTTAAGAGCCCCCTTAAATAAAATATATTTTTTATTATATTATATATATTAATATTTTATTCTGTTTTTAGTATTTGTTGTTATAGAATGTGAAAATTTCAACTGTCTAGCTACCACGGTTCATGAGATACAGCTTGGTGACAGACAGACCGACAGACGGACAGTGGAGTCTTAGTAATAGGGTCCCGTTTTTACCCTTTGAGTACGGAACCCTAAAAATGGTACTGTAGAAACAGTTTGTGCCGTGTTCCGTACACAAATAACAATATTTAAATTTCGAAGTGAAACAAATGACAGGTTGAAATATTAATACGTCAATTGCAGCCAATGGAAAACATTATTTTTGTTTGTTAAAGCCTTCGATCATCGAAGGTTAAAGCTTGGTCCCACAGAAAAAGTTGTTCCTGTTGGTCTAGTGGTCAGTGACTATGACTGCTATGCCGGAGGTCGTGGGTTCGATTCCCACCCAGGACAAATGTTTGTGTGATGAGCATGATCATTTGTTCTGTGTCTGGGTGTAATTTATCTATATATGTATGTATTTAGAAATATATAAGTATGTTTATCAGTTGTCTAGTACTCATAACACAAGCTCTGCTTAGCTTGAGACTAGACGACGTTGTGTGATAGTTGTGGAATATTATTATTATTATTTTAATGACCCCTTTTCAGGTTATCAGTTATTTCAAAACTAGCTTCTGCCCGCGGTTTCGCTCGCGTGGATGTCCGAAATAATCCCACGAGAACGTGCTACCGCGATACCGGGACAAAAAGTATCCTATGTCCTTCCCCAGGAAGCCAGATATCTATCTCCTCGCCAAATTTTATCGAAATCTATTCAGTGGTTTAGGCGAGAAAAGATCTTTCGAATTTATAATTTGTAGTATAGAATACTTGCTAAATACTACTCATTATTATTAGTGAAAACTACAATACAAAATACCAATAAAATACTAACAAAAGACTGCAACAACCATAATAACTTCTCACCAAACTCTTTCACGTGAGGATTATCCGACTGCTTGCTAGTTTCTGCTTTTGGAACTTTTGACAATTCACCTGTAAATGATATGTCTAAAACTGAACAAAAAATAATTAAAATAAAGTAGAAATAAACTTAATAGTATTTACTCAAGTTTTAATAGAGTCGGACCTACACATTTAACGGGTTGATGTCCAAACGGCTGGTTGACACTTCCCGTGACTCATGGGGTAGCTTTTAGCCATACAACATGGCAATGCCGCTAGCCTCTTGGGTACCTACAGAGTCTGACCCCACCACATCAAGCTACTACAATCTGTCAAATTTCTTTAATAGATTTTCAACTTTATCGCTAAAGAATAAGGTTCAAAGTTGCTTGGGACAACTTGACAGTTTCGGGTAGCCTGATGTGCTGGCGTCTGTACCTACATTACCAGTGAGAGAACGATGCGGAGAAACTTTTGGACGTATTTACGATATGACATTTTTATTTTAATAGTTTGTTAGATAAGAAATTTATCCAGTGTAAGTCAATCTTTTTATCGTATAAAACCAATATTATTATTAAATTAATTTATTTAATAATAATATTGGTTTTATACGATAAAAAGATTGACTTACACTGGATAAATTATTAAATTATTCGTCAATTTCGATCCTAGAATGCGTCATTTGAATTTTAGGCAGTGTAAAAGTCCCTATTTTATTTAAAGCAGGGTCCTATTAGGTATTTGTACTCGCGTGTCAGTCCACCCTAACATCCGTAATGGCAATGTGCGCTTTTATAATTTCTATCGTGACTATTAATATCGTCACGATAATTCGTGGACGTCCATTACATTTTATTTTCCTGTTTTATCGTGATGCCGTACACGATAAAACATGGAAATAAAATGTATAGAAATATATGAAGACGCTTTTAAATTTCCGCCCACGATAACGACGTGGAGTGTAAATGTGGCGCTGTCCCACAAACAATGGGACACTTAATATCGTGTCCTGTTGTCTATTCGCTGCAGGAGTTGATGAACGCTACTGAAGGTGCCAAGTTCGTAGCCAAATTCTGGGCCGACTGTAAGTAGGTACATATATGTATAGATTGCCATCAACATGCTGAAGAACGTGCACGTATTTCTATACATTTAACTTCCACGCCGTGAACGTGAACGATAATATCGTCACGTTAGTAATAATAAAAACAGCGCACATCCAATCATCAAAGTTCCAATCATTGCGGAACCCTAGAAAGTTCCTTCGCCCACTACGTATTGACATTGGCAGGTTGGCGCCGCGCCACGCGAGTCTTACCGAGCTATTTCTATCACACTCCCACTACTTGTATAAACAGATAACATAATCTATGTGCACACTATTTTTTTCAGTGTAACTGAACTATTATACGAATCTGTGATCTTCAGAAAATATTGATATAAGTATTATGTTAAATGTTGGCACTTCACTTAGCGCATTTATCCGAGATTCGCTTTGGGCAATACAAATTGTACTCTCTAATGGTTACGATAAAGTTCATTTTTTTATTGGCGAAATAGCACGAATAAAGTACAAATACGACACGTATATAAGGCAGTGGGAAAACATTCGTATTTTTGGTATATTTTAAAAAGACAGTGTATTTATGAATAGCGCATTGTTAACGGTTTACATAACGTTACGTCACACTCATTATAAAATCAGTACGGAATATTAAGTGATTTATTTTATTGCCTTATAATCTTCTTGTTATTACTCACTACAAAAATGTATTTTTTAATTGATAAGGCCAATTTAAAAATAATTAAATGTGTACGATACAGAATTCGGTCTATAAATATACACAATTGGCTATTATTTGCCGCGGATATTGTGAGATCAAAAAACGCGTTACTTCAAAATAGACAATTACAAATTCAATATACCTACTTACTAACTTATTGTATGAATGTCGAAGTATTGTAAGAAATCAATAAAAAAGAAAAGAATTCGCTGGTAGGCTAAAAAAGGCAGCATAGAGATAGGGGGGGGGGGAACCTTTGTCCAGCATTGGGACAGTTTAGTTTAATTAAAAAAAAATGCCATCTATTGACAGCAAGAGTGATTTTTTCATGTAAATATCAAAAGTCACGTTTGCCACAATCATATCGGTGTAAACGAAATGTAATAGCACTATGGAAGGCAGACGCCTGTAAATAATATAACAACCAATTACTCTTCATTACCAGCAGTACGTTGAGTGACTATTAAGTTTCTTTACAAGGTGACTTGAGAACAGCCATTTAAATAGCGATACTAATGCTAGAAGAGTACTTTGTTTACATGATGTACCTATTGTTTCATGAGTAGAGCTGCCAAAAATGCTAACTTTTTAGGTCACGAAAATCAATAAAAGGTTTAACAAGTGCTTATATAGTTGTAAATTTTATAGTCAAGTTTTCATGAAAATATTTCATGGCTTGTTGGGGTAAAGCTAAGACGAATATGGGCGTTCTATAGAACTATTAGCCTCCTAAATCACCACAGACGATTTGAATACGAGTACTTACACCCTGTTTGATGTGACATAGACCTAAACTCGCCGGGTTCTTGACAAACACAAAAGTTAGTCCGTAAAGAACTTTTCTAAGTACCGCTCGGACTCACTTTAGGCTAATTTATGATTTTACCTTACATATTTATGTTGATTACTAAATAATTTCGGGGAAGCCTTTGCCTAACAGTGGGGCAGTTACAGCTAACTAAAAAAAAAATATTAAAGCTAACTTACCAGTGAGTTTAACACCAATCACCTTAGGGCACTTGAGTTCCCAAGGAATACTGGCCATTACGTCTACAGCATCAGCACCACCAACACCTGAACAATGGAGAAATAAGGTGTAAGACAACCAAAGATGACCAAGGAGTAATAGGCTGGGATAGTGGTAGAAAGTTAGGTAAATAAATATAGAATGGATTTTTGACCGATAGTTAATGTGCATAGTTTAAAACTGGCGGTATGGCAATTTTCTCCTTTTCTTACCCTTACCACCTATGGGACATAGAGCGGTGATGTTTTGCATAAATGTGCAGACGCCAGAACATCCGAGTTGAAACTGTCTGTCAAATTTTCCCAATCAACTTTGAACCTTATAATTTAGCGATAAAGTTGAAAATCTATTAAAGAAAATTGACGGATTGTGTAGAGTAGCAAGAATATTCCATAGATAATTTTTGGGGGTCAAATAGGTATTATCTTTAAATTTTCATGAAACTCAATAGAATGTTTGATGCATCAAGATAAGGTATGTTATTGCGTAATAAAACTTAGAAGCAAATTAAGTTTTATCATGTATGCTTGATTTATACAAGAGATTACTTTTACAGATTCTTTCTTTTAGTATGTAAATCTGTAAAAGTATTGTTAGTGGGTATGGGTATGTCATCATATTATTTAATTTTTTGCGAGCATCGTCAATTCATCAAGTGCTATATGAGTTGACAACTCTACATATTATATTTCTTTCTGTCCTAGTGCAATGTACCATGTCCTTATTACACGACGATCATTGCATCTGTCGTGCAATCGTGCATAGTGGCCTACTATGCACGATTGCACGACGGATGTCGGTCCTGGCAGGAGATTCAATTTATGTGCCTGTCTTTAAATATGCAATACCTTCTTTTGTTTTTTCACTTACCAATGCAAAGTCCACCAAGACCGCCTCCATTGGGTGTGTGGGAGTCAGTTCCGATCATGAGCAGTCCGGGGAAGGCATAGTTCTCGAGGATGATCTGATGGATGATACCGGAGCCCGGTTTCCAGAAACCGACGCCGTACTTAGCGCCCGCGGTCTCCAAGAACTTGTATACTTCTTTGTTGATGTCCTAAGGAGTTATTGATGAGTTAGCTTAGTTTTGTTCTAGTCAAAACACTAGGAAGTTTGTATAAGTAGATTTTGGTTGTATAATAGCGTTACAATTTATACAGTTCTTAAATTTAGTGGAAGGATCACCTGTAATCAGGGGGTCTACTCCGAAGCGGTTAACCACCGTATCGGCCGAATGTTCGGTCATATTCTACTACCTTTCATTTCCTATATTGACTTTAGGTCCCGATCAAACTGTGCCAATCCGAACCTTTTTAGAACCCTTACCCTTTTTTTACCTTTTTTTTTAAATTCGTAGTAGGACAACAATATTCGAATCAGAAAATGACCGAACATTCGGCCGACACGACAATCAACCACTTCGGTGTAGACCCCCCTGTACTAGTTGAAAATCGGTATCACAGGGGACAGGGATGGAGGGGTCCCATAGGGCCGAAGCCTGCCGGGTCAGCAGGATTGTCCGAAAGGGTTACCGCTGGCCCGGAACATAAAGGGCTAAGGAAGGAACACGGGTGGGTTTTAGTCAGTAAGAGTCTGACACTCCCTTCCGCTCCACCCAGAGCGGGAGGGGGGGTCATTTGATGATTTCCGATCCGCAAAAAAAAAAAAACGGGGACGGGGATTTCATATTATGCAGTTTGTCAGAGTTACATATAAAAGATGGAGGCATGTGCAAGTATTGTACTTAGTGTCCTATTGTGTATGGTACAACCAATTGATTTAATCTTAAGACGAGGAGTTCCTCATTAATATCTAGAGAACACAATGTTGTTGCATCAAAAATCGCTGTATATTTTGTTATTGATCTTAATTTTTATGATTGGATTTGTTTACAGAAACTATGTTGTAGTGAGTACACACTGTACATGACCATTGACCTGATAAGATAATTCGAAGTTATAATATGAATGTTTGTATTCTTTATTTACGTTAAAAAAAAGGCGCGCCAAGGTGCAAGCCTGCCAAATAGACCTCATGTGGTATACAAATATTTCTATAGTCACATTTAGTTGGTAAACTTGTTCTATTTATTCAAGTAAATTACTAGCTATAAAATTGGTACAGGTTACAGTTTAAACTTTAACATATCGTCACTGGAAAGGACAAAATGCCAAAGCGCCATTTGGGCCAAAATGAGTTATATGATATATTGTTTGGATTAGATTTTTTTTTCTGCATCAATCTGTTTAGGTTTCAAGACAATATGAGCCAATTTTAATAATTAATTTTGGCCCAAATGGCGCATTAGCATTTCACTTTATCTGTGCATAATTACATGAGTGACTATTCTAAAAGTGAGTTTTAGAAGTGACTAGTTCAACAGGTAACTAGCATATTTGTATTATTCACCTCAGCATTACCTTTTTGTTGGAAATAATTTAAAACTATCATTCAGCAAACATTTGTACTTATGTAGGGAAAATCAAAATTAATCCTGAACAGAATAGTAAACTTAAGGTACATATCAAACCGGAAAGGGATCGGCACCGTATTAACTCGAACCATTCAGTATTCTTTGTATGAAACTCCCTACTGCAACGCACACTAAACTGAATCGTAACGTAATCGCCTCGCCTCGGGACAAGCTCACGAACTGCGGTGCGTTACGGCTCGTCGTCCCCGCGCTTACATCTCTCCGTACCCGCGAATACGTCTCTTCGTCCACCCTTGTCCCTTTCACCCCTCTGGCCTGCCGTTTGCACCATCAACCAGCGCGGCGTCGCCTAGCCGCAGCCGAGTGGATGTATCGGAGCTTCTGATCCACTTTGGTTACGTGCCTACGTTAGGTTGACGCCTGTTTGACGGCGAGGCGAAAGGCGATACGGTGATACGGTGCCGATCCCTTTCCGATTTGATACGTGTAATATGACCTTTAACCTGTATATTCCAAATGTGTTAAGTAGGTATTCAAGCTAACCTGTCTCTTTTAATATGAATGTAAATGTGACAAAATTAAAAAAAAATTCTTTCTTCTTACCTTAGCTCTCGCCAAATCCTCGACTCCTCCGATCTGGGCCTCAATCAAGTGGTCGCAATGGATGGTGGAGGGCACGGCTACGCGGGGCAGACCTGACGAGATGAACTGTAACATGGCCATCTGGGCGGTGGCATCCTGCATAGCAACCCTGTCGGGCCGTAGTCGCAGGTAGCTTGTACCACGCTCAAGTTCCTGTTGAATAGATTGAAATGGTCACGTTGGCGCCGGAAGTGCCGGGAGATTGTTGCCGCCGCAACAATGCGAAGGCGTGTGGACGCTCTAAGGAGGCTTTCAGAATGAGACGCAACTCTCAGTTAGTACAGATGTTTTTTTTATTTTATTATATTGTTGTAAAATATTCATTGTTTAATTGGAAAATCCATGAAAAACTCAACAGGCCAAAATGAAGTTATTGAAAAATCACAAAATTAAGGACCTAAGATCAGCAATAATGGTGTGCAGTGGAAGAGATTTGTATTCAGCAATTATTGTGGAAGAGTTGAAGAGAGAAAAGAGTATTTTATTGTAGAAAAATGGTCAGTTAGGAAGTTAGAATTGTCAGAATTTCATCAACCCAAATCTACTTTTATGAGTGATTTTTTTTATCCATAAAATAAAATATTTTTCAACTAAAATGTAATTTATAGCAACTATGATTAATATTATTTCATTTCAGAAATACCAGCACTTTATTGAAATCAAAAGCATTGTAAAAGTTATTTTAAAAAATAGTTTATTAACATGAACTTGATAATATCCAGAGCCAATAAGCAAAACATTATGATAAAAAAAATTTTGAGCATTTCTTTGATAAGAACTAATAATTCCTTTGCGGACATGTTTTGTTTACAAACTTTATACCAACTTAATGGGCAAAGTATTAAGTTTATTTTTGTAGTTGTGGACTTTCCTCAAATAAATAATTTACCATTGAGACATACCTACAGGAAAATGTCTTAAAAATTATTTTATATGCATGTTCAACTCTATCAATGCTGAAAGGTCGATAATAATATCCTTGTAAAAGGTCACACACTTTACTGCTTATCTGATTTTTTCATAGATTCCAAATTATGCGTTATATAACAACTTACCTGTCCTTTAGGGTCATCCAAGTGAGAGTACAGCACTTTTTCAGACAAGGTCATGTCGCGACCTAACCTCTTCTTCACCACTTCCAAATTCTTGGACAACTTGTCGTATGGCAGCGGACTCTGGTCGAACTTCGACATCGCCACCTACAACACATCGTACAACACTCAGAAACACCAACTTGCAGCCCTAACAACCAGTTTTCAATGTGACAATGATTACATAACAACTTCATAATATCACTGAAAACACTTGAAATATCACTTTTAAGGGATTTCTACGTACTTGTGCCGCCGCGGCGGTGAGAGGAGACACGCTGAAGCATCTTTGCTGGATTTCCAAGAACGCCGCGCGTGTCCTGGTACCCTTGAAGCAAAATTACGATGTCATTAGATTCCTTGAAAAAATTTACACACTATGCGATACCTGCTCCAATTACACTTTAGATAACTGAAATCCTGATAAATGTATTATTCGTAACCCCGGTTGACCTCAATGGCTTATTTTACGTGACCTGACACATCCATTCATGATGGTTTATCGGTCTTTAGAATAATCGCCCACAATTGCGATAATAGCGTAAACAAAGTGAATTAATTGCATACAGATATAAATCTAATAATAATATATATTCGCTAAGTAACCAAAACGGGGAATTAATTATGAACTTACCTGGCCATGCAAAACTCGTATACAGTGAGCCATGGTTACCGAACTTCACAGAATCAATTGAGGTTTGAAATTAACTTTACAGTTATAAATGTTACGGCAACATGGAACTTGTAAAATGTAAAATAAAAAATATATAAAGGATCGATAAAGCCTCAAAAAAAAATCACCCTCTCCAATACTGCGTCCGCCGGATTGGCAGATTTTTGACGTAATCAGTTCAGGGTTCAATCAAACTATGCACTTTACTTTGACATTTTGTTTTTGTAGTTGCCATATCCAAAATTCATAATTTTATTTCGTGGAGATTACTTGCGTTATTTGTTTTGCGGGTAATTTAAGGAACGAACCTATTGTAGAAAAATGAACCAACAGTTAGTACAAAATAATTACGCGTTATTTAGTTTTGACGTGACAACGTCTTAAATTAGGTTGCGACTGGGAGTCACTTATGAAAAAGTGTAACGCTCGGTAACGTTACGATGAGTCACCGAACGAGAGAGAGGCCCGCCGAATGCCTTGCGTCTCTCTCCCACTCAACTATGATCGGATGATCGGTCGTTGTCACGTAAAATCTTCGCCCGTAAAACTGACTTTACAGGCAACCATTTTTTTTTTTTGTGATCCATTGATACATACCTACTTCATCATTTTCAGTATAAATACGATACGAAGAGACATTATTTTTCACTATTACCACTATTATTTTAAAATTTCATTTAGTTTTTTCTCTATGACAATTATTTTTTTTGACTGTCATGAGTTTACCTAACTGTCAATGTCAAGTACATATTGGATCATGGCAATGTCATTAGTTTGTCAGAAATTGATAATGTCAAAATAGTTGTATTTTTTTGTGAAGAAAAACCTTTATTAATTTTATCGTGGAAAATATCTTTGTAATTCTCTATTTTTTACATAACTAGGGAGAATTTTTGATTATTCTTGATTTTTCCATGTACAGCAACAGTTAAGAAGAATAGTGTGTAACAATGACGAACGCTACAATCCAGGTATACACCCACTTTGAATTTCCGTGTATTCTTTGGTAAAGTTATTTGAGAACTAAATGCACCAAATCTTTTTACTACAAACTTTTATCTAAATAAAATAAAAACATATTATAATATAAATTCAGTAAACGAGAAAAAATATTTTGTAGTGTTGAAATGACTGATGTTGTTGTTATCGTTTTGTCGCTTTCTTTAGGAAATAGAGGGCATAGATGACTACTGGGGCCCGGCCTTCCGTTCGATATACGAGGGGGAAGGCCACGAAGCGTTTGTTCAGCAGTTGGATGAGCGGATAAAGCAACATGACAAGGAAATTGAGAAGCTGTGCAACTTTCACTATCAGGTAATTTATTTACTTATTCATTTATTTGTGCACCATTCTTCATGTGATCTTATGTATACTGTGTATACGCCAGTAACAGTCACAATACCCCACATACTAGTTGACACTGTATTACAGTAATACTGCAATTAATACTGTAAACGTTAAACGGTAAATAAAAATGGATGATTCTATTATAATGATGAATTTTTTAGATGCCAATGACTTGCTGGTTTCCTTTAACCAACCAGCAAGTCCTATAATGAAAAAATTCAAACACGTGTGACATCTACCAACCCGCACTAGATCTGTGTGGTAGATTACGGCCAATTCACTCTCGAAGAGAGGAGGCCTGTGTGCTGTGTATTATGCTTTTGCTAATGCTTGTGATTCAGTCTTGCGTTCACACAGTTACTGATCTGCCAGTATTAGTCTAAGAAAATGGATTTCTAACACTTGAAGAATCTTCAGAGACTTTAGATTTCTAAAAATCTACTGGCATATTCACACATTTTTTTTTTATTATTATTATTCTGTGAATCGTTGATTGCATGACTGAGACCTTGTTGGGTAGTAGATTATTATAAATCATCATCATCATCATAAATATTGATAGGATTATAATAGAATATGTAATAGAGTTCACCTAGTAACTAATGTTTGACAAGCCACTGTTTGGTTTTGTTTTAATTATGCTGTAAATAATAATAAAAAATCAAATAATCAAAAATCATGTAGAAACATTAGAGGATAATCGTCTTTTTCTTAATGTCGCTAGAACAACAGTTATTATAATTTTGTTGGCCCAAAACTTTGCCACTTCCACAGTGTTATCTGTGGCAGCGCAGCGGTAATTTTGGCTGCATGTTTTGGGGCACAAAAGGGCAGGATAGGAGCTGGAGCGTAGCATAGCTCCATGAGTATAATAATATTTATATAAATTGTTTGTTTGCAGGGCTTTATTGACTCAATCCGTGAGTTATTACAAGTGCGGTCACATGCTGAAGAGTTGCATGCGGAGATATCTAATGTGGATGCCAATGTTAATGATACCACTGACAGTAAGTTATCATACTGCTTTTTAATCTATTCAAAACTTTGAGTAAGTCATGATGGATGAAGGTTCTTTGAAGACCAGCCGGTCTATTCTGCTAAATGAAGTAAGCTCCGTTTGATGATAAGGATTACAATATTGACTGCTCACTTCAAGCTCATTTCAGTTAGAGTTTTTTACAAAATAGATTGGCTATTAGTGAAAGACTGAAGCCCCTGAGCAGTAATTAACCTTTTGACTGCCACATCAAAAAAACAAAAACTTACCTACAAAAGTCTGTCATGTAGTTGTGAGTTTGACAGTGGCGTGCTGGGCAAATTTTGGTTAGTCATCTATAATGTCTGTGGTGTCCAAAATGTAAAAAAAAACTGTCAAATTAATAGAAATGCTGTTTTGGTTAACAATATTATTGATTATTCAGAATAACAATAAAGAATCAATTACATTAACAGCAGCAAATTAAACTCATAAACCTAGGGACAATTTATGTTGGAAAATATAAGACCATCTGCATGGTTGTCATTTGTCAGGCAAATAGTCTCAAACTCAAACTCAAACTCAAATCATTTATTTCAATTAAACCTTGTACAGGCACTTTTGAATTGTCCAAATTAAATAGTCTGTCAGTTAGTCAGAAAGTTGAAGCTAGTTACCCATTCCAAAGCGTAGATCTCTATGGAGAAGAACGGGCAAGAAACTCCATGGACACTCTTTTAAATCAAGATATTACAAAATCCTGGGTACATTATTCTTGTTGCTTGTTCTTGTTGTTGGTCAGAACCAAGATTATTTCTGGACTTTCAAAGAGACTATGACCTCTGAGTTTGTTTTTGTCTTTTTTCTCAGTTGGATAGGATAGGAAAGACCAACTTTATGTAGTTTTAATACATAATTTGATTTTTCATAATATTTGTTTTGTTTTCATATAATTATATATTTAATTTTTTTCTTAAACCAATTTATTAAAATAAATATCATTTATTATAAAGATACCTCTTTTCATTCTTTAAGGTCTATGTGCCAAAGCTGAGGAGCTGATCAGGGCTCGAAGAGTGGAGCTGAACATTGCTGCTACCATTGAGAAGATGGAGCTATGTCTGCCCTTACTGACTACATACTCTAAGCTCAAGTCTCAGGTGGAAGCCAAAAGGTATTTCAAACTTAAACTCAAAAGCATTTATTTCAATTAAACTATTTATAGGCACTTTTGAATTGTCTAGTTGGCTTATACCCTTACATCTGTGCAATATGAATAATATCTTTATGTATACAACCTCGCTATTCCTTCATCACCCTTAGGTTTAATGTACGTATTGCACGTATCTTATAGCTGTAGCGAATTCCGTGCGGGACGAATATAGCTCACGTCGATTGTGTCAACTTAATGTGTGCATGGAGTTACTTAAACTGAGGCGACAGTCGCGCGATTTCCTAGTCATTAAAACTATAGATGCGCGCAGTCGCGTCCCGCATCCCGCGCGGGATTCACCTCAGTGTGACTAGAGCGTAAGAACCTGTCTTATATCAGAAAATACTGACCATCAATCTCTGAGAGTATTGTTTGATTCAGCTTTATAATAATCACAATACAGTATGAATTCCTTCAAGATTAATTAATTACTTCACAGGTACTATCCAGCCCTAAAAACTTTAGAACAACTGGAACATGTGCTTCTTCCTCGTGTTGGTCCATACAAATGGTGTGGGCAAATCTCTGCCGACATACCGCGCCTACGACAAGCGATACAAGACGCGTCTATGGCAGATCTGAGGGACTTCCTCGAGAACATACGGGAACTTAGTCCACAGGTTTGTTGCTATTTAAATATTTGTTGAGTTGAGCTTGTTTAAAACTTACCAGAAATAAATAAATAAAACTTTGAAAAGCAAAACTCCGCTACAAATGCGTTTATAATCGCTTCCTTAAGCTACCATTCTTACAAAGTTACAGCTGAAATCTACATAGATTATTTTGTAACCTTTTATTTGCCCATAGGTTGGAGCAATGGCTTTGAGACAGACACAAGAAATGCTTGGAAGAAGCTTAGCCAGCATTGTCCAAAACAAAAAAGGTATGTGACGAAAAAGTCTTTGTTAAGTCTGAGTTACTCTATCCCTTTCTGTCGCTCAGAAAAATGCTTCGCTAGAGCGAAAGAAAAGAGAAAGATTTATTGCAAGCACTCTAGTGAAGAATGTTAGTAAGTGACAAAGGTACACAGTTATGGAAGAAAATAAATCCAGATGGAATGGATTGGTTCACAGCCCTTACAGATCATCATTAAAATATTATTTTTTGGTCTTATTGTCACCTGTCTTTGTCCAGACATGGCGATGCTTGGAATACCAACTAACGTCAGCGCTGGACCCCAATGTCCACATGAGCTGGTGGACTTCAGTCCCCTACACAGATGTCTGCACATCCACAGTGTGTTGGGCGCGAAGAATGACTTTATACAGTATTACAGGTAATTTATAAAGAAGTGATTTTGTTTTTTTTTGCTAAAATCTGTTTTTTTTCGCTTGCCTGTTCTGTCTATGCAATTGGATCAGAGTGACTTCTTGGCCGTATGCTGATGGCTCATTAATATTTCGCCTGATTGATTGAGTGCTAAAAACTTAAAGACACACGGCGTTTTTATTTACATGCCGTCGAAGCGCCGCTAACGTAACTAGCGCTGCTTTTTGAAGTTTAGCAAGGCGGATAAAGAGCAATGGCGCTTTGTCTTGCCTTGCCGACGTGTGTATAAACCCTAAGGGGCCGTCTCCAGGAGCGAGAGAATCGCGGCGATAGTCTCGCCGTGCCATCAAATTTTCGCCGCGATTCTCTCGCTCGTGGAGACGGCCCCTTAGTATGCTATAATATCCTGCTAACGATTTTTTATAGAATTGAGAGAGCCCTTACTACCCTTTAGACTTCCACCATACCCTACCATTTTTATTGTTTAACATCCTCATCTATGTATTCCAGATCACAGCGCAAGCAACAAGCCCGTCTCGTCCTTATTCCCGCCTCAACGAACCTACACGACTCGATAGTAGGAGTCAAGAACTACCTAAACGCTGTCCTCGGCTTCTTCATACTCGAAGAACATCTTCTAAGCGCAGGCGCAGGTGAGGAGACAGTTTTTGTTTGGTTGACTTTGTTACGTAAATGTATTGGCGACCGTTCAAACGGTGTTGTACTTTATGATATTTTACTGTAAAATTTGAATCACATGTCATTTTCTCACTGTTCATTATGGTTAGAAAAAGTGCTGCCAATAAAACTGCCGTGTTATCTCAACATTATATTGGCATTATATTTGGTGGGAATGGGCATACCATTAATGTGACACTAACAAGTCAAGTTAACAGCAATAAACAATTTCATTTTATATTTTAATGTGCTAATTTTCCGACCGACTTTAAACACTGGACTTTTGGGCATATTCTTACTATTGTTAAGTTATTGGTTGTATATGTTCAATTTGGGAAGAATATACAGTTTTTCTTTCTTTCAGGCCTGGTCTCAAAAGACTGGTTGCTAGACATGTGGGGCATGTCAGTGACTAAGGTCGCGTCCACATTGAGGACCAATACGTCCTTGATAACGGACCCGACGCTGATGTTGAGTATCAAGCACCAGATCGTGCTGTTTATTAATACCTTGAAGTGAGTATTTTGTGTAAATGTTGTATACATAAACAATAACATACATAACATAATCAGCCTATAATGTTCCCACTGCTGGGACACAGGCCTCCTCTCTGTGAGAGGGAGTGGGCCGTAATCCACCACGCGGGCCCAGTGCGGGTTGGCAGATGTCATATGTCTTCGAGTTTTTGGTTCTAGGACATGCCGGTTTCCTCACGATGTTTTCCTTCACCGTTTTGAGAGCAGTGGTGATGACATAATTTACACAAAGTAAAGCGCCTGTCTGGGTTCGAACCTACGACCTACAGCTCGTAAGTCGCGGCCGTTACCACTTGGCCACCACTGCCACAAATGTTGTATATTGAAACATAATATTATTATAACGTCTGCAAGAATTAGGCAGAAGTGAAGGTACACCCACATTTTGCCAGTTAATTGGAGGCGAGCGTAAGCCTTTAGCACAAATCCACATCTGAAATATTATTTATGGGAAAACCTAATAATTCTTAACCCGACCCAGGGCTAAACCCTGGACCAGAACGTCCAGAAGACGCTCTTACGACCACTGTTATTAATGTAATAATTATAATCAAGTAAGGTAGAGTCAGCCTAAATTAAAACTGAAAAGATTTAGAAAATATTTCTGTTGACTTATATCATTCCACTGCTAGGCAAAGGCAATGAATATAAATTAAAAGAAAACTCATTTAGGTAACTTGCTTTAGCTGTAGGACTGTGTCAACATTAACCACATTTTACATTAATTTTCATCACTTTTCGCAGATGTTACGGTCTTCCAACGGATCCGATACCATTGCTACTACAAGAAATGGCGGAACATTATACTGAAGTGTTGATGCAAAGATGGGTCGGCGTGTTCAGGGATATACTCGATAATGCCTCCTTCGTACCGATAGAGGTAACTAATATCTTGCATTTTTTATACTGATTGGGAGTAAAAAAATATGCTTGTCGCCTTAAAACCTATTGTCGCATCCGGTCATTCGTTTGACTATTCGGAACGCTAGCGCCATCTGGTGACGCTTGACAGAGTCTAGCCTGAGTTTGTGGGGGGTCGTCGACAGCGCGACAGAACGATGTGGAGCTGACTTGGACAATTCTGAGCACATATTGTTCGTACGATGGTCATCGTACGAACAATGTGCTCAGAAACTGTCCCGCGTTCCGTATCTGGTTGTGTCGTGTACCTACAGTGTATGATTCGCTGGTGTGATTAATTTGTTCGTGAAATTATAATCTGATTTGAATTGTAAACGGTTTTTCTATTGCGCAATAACCAACACTTCCCACAGTAATTAAAATATGGCTGATAATAACGACACTATACCTTCTCCGTCATACTCATTCACCGACAGACAACGCACAGTCTAAACCACTGGGTGAAATAAGTATGAAATTTTGCTTATCTTTTTAAAGGAAAATGACCACAAGCTAGGATTTTTGAAAATTCATCCTCTTTACGGGTTAAATAAGGGATGAAAAGTTTGCATCTTCGTCATTTTGGCCGATGGGTAAAGATACCTATGTTACTATGATTTTGTTATTTTAAGTTGACTATAAAAAAATCTTGAAATCTCTCAATGATATTGAAAAACAAAAACTTTTTTTGAAGTAAACTGACCTTTATCTGTCGTTATTTTGCCTTCAGGTTGAGAACCAAGACCAATATGATGGTGTTATGGACACGTTCCCATACGAAGGAGATGAACTGGAGTTGGAGCCCTTCCCAAGGAAGTAAGTAGTGACTTCATAGACAACAATCAAAAACCAAATAAACAAACAGTAATTAAATACAATATATGCAAGAAAACAATGTTTCAACATGCAATGTAAATAAATGCAAAAAAGTGTCTTTTAACATACAAAAAAGAAACGTACACCATGATAAAAAAGTCATGAAAATACATTGCGTTTATGCTAGCAGTAACAATGCTGCATTCGTTTTTTTTAAACAAATATCTTTACTCTTTAGGTTCCCATTCTCTACCACAGTCCCAGCAGTATACGTGCAAGTCAAAGAGTTCATATTCGCGTGGCTCAAGTACTCTGCGGGGCTCGGTCTGGGCGGCGGGCGAAGGGCCGCGGCCGCGAGACATTCAGCCTCCTTACTACTCAGTAGATCCTTCACTGGCTGTCTGTCTGCGCTGTTTAGGAGACCACTGCCGCTGATGCAGTTGGTGCAGGTAACTATCAACATAAAGCAATGAGTTCACTAGCTAGTTTAAATCAGTGTGTTCGCTACGGGGAGTTACATCTAAACAAAACTTCGGAAAGGCGACTTGAAAGTGTTAATTATGAAATACAACTAAATGGGTTGTGGAGGTCAGATAGGAAGTCGCTCCATGTAACTGGTATTCAGCTGCATCCGGTTAGACTGGAAGCCGAGAAGAGTCACGGGAAAAGGCTAGGCAGGTGATGATATCAATAATTTTTGCAAAAGTAGATATTATGTCGAGATACTGGCACCAATCTGCGGGCTATAGTAAAAGTATGTAGCGACATCTATGACAATATTCAAATAACGACCTATTTACCTGTTTGTCACTATGTTTCAGATCATCGTGGACACGCAGTATTTAGAAGGCGCAACGTTATGTCTGTACGAGTTCATTAGCAACATCACTGGTTCTGAGCTAGTCACCACTCAGGTAATATAAAACAAGAATAAACCATTTAAAGTTTTCAAATAATCAAAGCACCCAATTTGTAATTGTTACTATAAATTGCCATCATTGTATTATGTTTACATTTTCATCAGTGACTTTTGGAACAGACCATAGATAAAATATTGAGAGGATTCAAATGTTGCATGAAGTCTAATAAAAAAAAAAAAAGTCTAGTAAAAAAAAAGTAAGAAAAGTCAAAAAAAAAAAAAAAAAGAAAAAAAAAAAAGTAAAGTCTAGTATAAAGTTGTGTTAAATATTCGGCTACTTAGGCCCGGCGCCCACTATCGGCATCGGCACGGCTCAGGATTTTTATGCGACGAATAAAAATATAACTTAATTGAATGACAATAAAATTTAAATTTCAATGACACGGTATGTCGGATACCCTATTTTTATTTTTGCACCTACGATGATTATTATCATTGAAATTTCAATTTTATCGTCATACAATTAAGTTACATTTTTATTCGTCGCATAAAAATCCTGAGCCGTGCCGATGCCGATAGTTATGATGAATGATAAATGATAAATGATTTTTATTTCTGTAAGTAGGTTTGTACAAACACTTTTACACGTCAATCATATTTTTTTTTAAACTAGATGAGGTCGGCGTTTCCTAACTGACTATTCTGAGAAGAAAGGCCGAAACAAACTCAGAAGTCACAGTCTCTTTTAAAGTCCAGACAAAATCTTGGTCAGATCGTGTGAAGACCATGTAGATTGGTGTCTGAAATGGTCTTTTGAGGAAAGAACCACACAGATTGAGCGGACCTGTCCAATCAGTGCACGCATTTGTCAAAAATCGTGCAGCTCAACTCAGAACTTGAGGAGCTCAACGATTCGACGAAGCCCTTCCATCAAGCTTGTCAAAAGTAAATTTTCTCACATTTATTTATGTAATATTCACCCTAATCACAATATACCTAAGAGTGTTATCATTTAATATCAGACGGCAGGCAGTATGTTCCAAGCGGCTCGAGACGACGCTGAGCAGCAGATCTGTGACAAACTGGAAAAGAAAGTGGACGAGTTTCTTGACCTTGAGAATTATGACTGGCTGTTAGGTGAGTGATTTTGTTACTTGCTCTAAAATTAAATTAAAAAAGAAAAGCTAAGATCAAACCAGTCATAGAGAACATGTAAACATATATAAGAGACGGAACTCCCATAGAAAAAGTTGAAAAACGTCGCTTGTAAGAAACGTGCACGAAAACTGAATACCAACAAAACAAAAATAACACAGACTGCAGACATGACGTAAAGCTGCCAACATAATAACAAGATAGGGATGTACTAAACATGATAGAGTCGAATAGATGTTAAAGCGAGACAGCGATAGCCGCCATTATGTTTTGTGCACGTTTCATAGTTTCTTTTTTAACCGACTTTTTATTAGACAGTTGCGTCACACTGAAACCAGTTTTAAATTAAATAAAAGTTGGAAGCAGGCGGGACCCATTTGAATTTGAAAATATAATAAAAATGGTACCATACTTACCATTTCTATTATTATTTAAGTTTTTCACCGCAGTCGGGCTTTTTAGTTTTTTTATTAATTACTTTTTTTTTTAATTAAGGGGTTAAGTGACTATTTGACTGTTTTAGTCGAGCCAACTGGTCAAGCTTCGTCGTTCGTCACTGACATGCTGAGCTACCTGTCAGGAGTGCTGACGTCGCTGGAACAACTGCCGGAGAGAGCGAGGTGGGTTTGCAATACTACTTTTAACCTATAGCTTTGAAGTGACAAACAGTACATTTTTTTACCGCTTTTTCTTAGGTCAGATATCATTTAATCATGGAATAAAATTGACGTCTGACAGTTCTATTAGGGAACAACTGTCAAAAATTCAAAATTTATTCTCAGGATAAGACCTATTCTAGGTATAAAAGTTTGGTAGAATGTGACCTTAGACGTATAAATGCCTGTCGCAGTCTTTAATCTATAGGAAATCTTTTATTTATACACCACACTTTTATGTAACTAGCTTCTGCCCGCGACTTCGTCCGCGTAAAGTTTCTTTTCGTAAAAGTATTTTCCGGCTTAGTTTCTTTTGTTCGGCTTCTTAGGCTCAAATCACACCGAGATGGAAGCGAAGCGGAGCGCAGTTTCAGTGTCACATGAATTTTAACTTTATTTTCATTACTATAATACTTATTATCGCATGAGAAACTTGAGTCATCGGAGTGCACGCGGCGCCGCGGGCGGCCGCGCGACTTTTCTAGTTTCTCAAGCGATACTACGTATAAGTATAAGTTTAAAATTTTATGACACTGAAACAGCTCTCCGCTTCGCTTCCATCTCGGTGTGTTTTGAGCCTTAGGGTCGTAGCGTGATGTTATATAGCCTATAAACCTTCCTCAAGAATTGGGTTATCATATGCAATGGCGGTTCTAGAGATCAACGCGTTCAAACAAACAAACAAACTCTTCACCTTTATCATTAGTATAGATTAGGGGAATGTTTTGTTTGAACTCGAAATTCATACAATGAGTACTATTTCAATTCCTAAAGCGTAATTTGTATTCCACCAGGGTGGCAGCAGTACGCGCCGCCACCAACCGCATAGCTCGCCGTCTGCGCGCCCTCCTGCTGGACCCGGCCGTCAGGCAGGTGTCGTCGGGCGCGCTGGACCAGCTCAACCTGGACGTCATCCAGTGCGAGCAGTTCGCGGCAGGCGAGCCGGTGCCCGGGCTCAAGGAGGGGGAGCTTCTCGAACACTTTGCTAGTTTAAGGTAAGGATAATTATGTTATGAGAATACTGTTAGAATTTCCCATACATACATGTATGTTGTAGTTCCATAAGCGGACCTCATGCCACAAATCGACGGCGAAGTGCCAATACCTCCTAACTGACAAAGTCAAAAATTTACACAAACCGAAAGAAAACGTTCAAAAATAGACACGTTGGTTTAGTTGGGAGGTATATTATTTCCACATTTTAATTGAAATGCTGTTGCAACTAAAAATACACTGAGGCGATTTCACTAAAACCTGCGAATAACGCCTTTAAATTCAAAACTATATAAAAAAGAAAATTTCTCAAAAAATATCAGTTAGGAGGTATTGGCACTTCGCCGTCGAAATGTTAGGGACGAAAGTAGACCTTGTCGTCTTCCATGTCTCAAAGTACCCCTCTGTAAAATTGTATTACGATCGGTTCAGTGGTTTAGCCGTGGTGAGGTAACGAACAAACATACAGAGTTACAATACGACCGACGTAACGGCGGGCCTGAGTATAGCCTTTGCGAACTTTCGCGCATGTTCTCTCACTCACACTCGCCTCATGCCACCATTTGGTTCCTAAAAAACGTTCGTGCGCAGCCTTCTGCGCGAAGTTCAGGCCCGCCAAGTTACGTGCGTCGGTCGTATTGTACAGACGCCAGCAGGTCAACCTACCCGAAACTGTAAGATTTTCCCAATCAACCTTGAACCTTATGCTTTAGCAATAAAGTCGAATATCTATTAAAGAAATCTGACAGATTGTAGTAACTTGATGTGCTGGCGTCTGTACATTCGCATTCGCTTTGTAAGCCGTGGGCTCGTTAAGATTTTCCATCGGCAAAATGTGGAACCGCTACACAAACTTTCATCCCCTTCAGGGGATGAATTTTCAATGTTACTAGACTCAGTAGTTTAGGTTGTGCATTGTCTGTCAGTGAAATTAAGATTTTGATTTATAAAAAACATAACCCTCCTTCTGATGCAGTCGGGTAAAAATACTAGCTGCGCCCCGCGGTTTCACCCGCGTAAATGTCAATCCCGTGGGAATATCGGGATAAAAAGTAGCCTATATGTTAATCCAGTGTGTCTCTACCTCCATACCAAATTTGATCAAAATTGGTCCAGCTGTTTGAGCGTGAAGAAGTAACAAACATAAACACACATACACACACACCCCCACCCCCTCACAAACTTTCGCCTTTATAATATTAGTGTAATAAACTCAATCGAAACATCTTTTCCAGGCAACTTCTCGACCTAATCACTGGTTGGGACTGGTCATCATACCTCCACGACGTCGGCATAGAAGGAGGTAAGTACTCACTGGTCACGCCTCGCGACGCCGCCACGCTACTCGAGAAACTGAAGGAAGCAGAACAGAAGTCTTCTGTCTTCTCCGTACTCAAGAAGAATGAGAGAGACAGAAGGAAGTTGCTTGACACCGTGTTAAAGCAGCTGAAACAGTTGCAGAATCAGGATGGATCGTGAGGAAATGTTTAGAAGTGTGAAGTAAAGACTGTAGGAAGTTTTCATTTGCTGAAACTGTCTGGTTCATTATTTAACTGAATTTGCTTTGAATTTTTCAATACTAAAGAGTTGAACGATATTCATAGACGCACCACCAATTTTTATTTAAAAAAAAACCACCTGCTCTGCGCTGAGCCTTAAAAAATGAAGTCAGAGGCGAGTCGCTGTGACTCGAGTATGCAACGAAATTGTTTAGGGGACTGATTGCTTTACTCAGAAATTCAGTAGATTTAAGTTTGATTTTAGGTTTAAAACCTCATTGTGTAATGTTAGATCGTATTTAATCAACTTTATGTTAAAGAATTTATTTTCTGTGTAAACAGCCTTCTTTCGTGGCTCGAAAACTTTTCACAAGTTCTCGAAACGTAGTTTATTTGCCATTTGAAATCATGGTGTTTGTATATTCTCATACTATTTAATACGTGTTTTGTTTGGCCAGTGATTAATTGGAAATCAGTAAATTGTACCTATAGTTAAAAACGACTTAATTAGTATTGTACAATATGCCTTATCTGCGTAGTGATAGAAGCATTTATATAGAAGTTAATTAAGTGTTAAATATAGCTAAAGACATTGTTTATTAATTTTAACATTAAATACATTATTTATTGTAATATTATTGTTTTATTCATTCCACTGACGTAAGTGACCTGTACAGTTTACCTACTTAAAACAGGTCTAGTTCATACCATTTCTGGGCTAGACAAACCGGTAATATACTAGGTCATGTACCATCAAAATGATAAAAACTTGAACTCGGTAACAACTAAAGACATTCTGGCTTCGAGACCTTGCATAAACAGCTTTATTTGTGTTTTTATGATGAAATAAAATCCATGAATATGAAACAAGAAAAAAGGTTTAAACGCACTGAACTATGGTTTCTGTCTGCGATCAAAAAGGCGTGATATAACAAGTTTATTTGGTCACAGTGTCAGTATCGAAAAACTTTATTAAACTGCAACACCAGTCTATTAAAAAATAAACCAACTTTTTCATTGCACAAAAACGACCAGTTCTTCCAGTCCAAAAAACAACAATAGTCACTGATACGATCAGCGAATTAATAAAACAAATGAGCAGCTTACTAAATAATATTGTAAAGGAGTGTACAAACGACCTCGTGTGGCGTCAAGTAAAGTCTGCGGGGTAATTGCGTAACACACTCGGTAGCAATCGGTTTCATTTTGACAGTTCAACAACATTCATTGCGTTATTTACGTTGTTGAGCAGACACACTTTTCGAACATATAAAGCAATGGATTAGCAATATCCTTCAAAATGACTCGGATTCAGATTGATAGTGTGTTACGCAATTAGGGTGCTGGTGTCCTCTGACTGAAAGTTGTCAAACAAAAACCGAGTCACACCTTGTCCTTCGACACTTTTCTGCTTTAAAACCTCGTCATCATCATCTTAAGCCTATAGGTAAGTACACTGCTGGACGTAGGGCTCTCCAATTGCCTGCCATTTAGCTTGATTTTTTCATCTAGCTGCTACCACGAGATCGCCACTTCATCTACAGCTTTATGGTGTCTCCACTAAGAACATACGTCGTCGCCCCAACGGTCATCACTCGCCTGTCTATCTATAGACAATGGGACATAAATATTAGCTCAACTTTCTTATTCGCTATGGCGCCAAGTTGGTTCGTGTATTGGCTTCTTTATAAGTTGCGTATTGCACAACGGTATCTGTCGATCTAGATCGGCGTCGATCGTATCGTGCGCTTATCTGCGTCCGCGCAGTGGCAAGGTCGGCGTTTGGCCTTCGGGTCGGGTCACATACGGTACCCGTAGGTACCTACATACCTTCGGTTAATACCGAAGGTATGTAGGTACCTACGGGTAGTATTGCTAATGCAATACTTTACTCGTAGAAATATTGGAATGTCAATTAAGCTTGTTGTTGGAGATCATGTTCTGTATTGTTGAAAAAAGCATTGAGCTAACCGTCTTTCCATAATAATTTTTATATAAGTCAGTGTACCTACGATTTTATTGGTTTTTGACAAACTTTTAGACGGTTGTCCCCAGCCCAAGTTTCTCATAAGTATAGAATATTTGAATTGAGATACAAGTAAAGTGTCAAGTTTTGGAACAACACTCAATATCATATACGAAAAAGTTTAAAACAATGAATTGCAAACCATTTTTTTAACCGTCTTCAAAAAAGGAGGTTTTTATGTATATTTTTTTATGTATGTTCGGGCTTCGGGCATAACTCGATTTGCAAAATTCTAAAATAAGGTATGCTTCAGGGGTGGTCCCATATAAATTTTATTAACTTTGCTTGGGTAGTTTTTGAGTAGCTCCATTAGTAGATACGATATTTTTTCCACTAAGTTTATATTGATGATATTTTAATAACTTCCTGTGACTGATATTTGCATAGCAAGTAGTGTTAAATTAATTTGTGTGGGGTAAGTACAACTAAAAAGTGAATAAAAAAAAATAAGTTTAAAACTAAAACCCGACTACTGAAAAGGATGAAACAAGAAAGTACCTTCCCGTGGTCGCCACGGGAAGGTACTTTCTTGTTTTTTATGTAATTATTTTGGGGCTTATTTCTGTAATATTTATATTTTTGAAATGTGCTAATTAAGCCCTTTCATTTGATACACAACAAGGCACCATACCAAAATATTTATTTTTAAATTCATTACTCTATTCTATGTCCTCTAGAGGGCGCCATATTAAATTTAGTGTGTCGTCATACAGCCTATAACTAGCGGACGGTCAAGACGCTTCTAGCGATACCTCATTTGTCAAATTATTATAAGTAGGTACTTTTGAAGTTATGAGCGACAAATGAACATACGTACTTACATACAAACCGGTTAAAATCATTATACCCACCGTAGTCGGGTAAAAATAAAAACTTTTTTACAAATAAAACAAAAACAACAGACTTCCAAAACAAACTTTAATTTCGGAAGTCGGTGTCGTTGGTACCGCATTTTCGTTTTTTGATATCTACCAACTTCCGAAATTAAAGTTATTTTTCACTTTGTAGTGTTTTATTGGAACTCGGTGGTTTTTTTTAAGGCTGCACCGAGCGCACAGTGGCGCCCTCATCGTTTGTTTGGTTATTTCTTTTATTTTAGAATGAAAATGCAGAAAATAAGCACTATAAGTTGTGCTCCACAAGATTATACGTTAATATTAGTATAAACGGTAGTTTTAAATTGTTTAGTTTTATTATAATCACTAAAACGGATAATAGTGGCCATTATTTTCCGTTTTAGTGATTATAATAAAAGAAATAACCAAACAAACGATGAGGGCGCCACTGTGCGCTCGGTGCAGTCTTAAGTTAAAACATTGTGCATAAGACGATTACAGACATAAAGCGATCGGAAGTTGGAGACTACTTGTAGTAGCTGTGTTTCCACTTCAGCTTCAAATTGAAGTTGTCACAAAAAATTAGAACTCCCCCGTTGTTTACCGACCGCAAAACCGAATTTCGCATAGACTGCCAAGGTATCCAAACTACTGCTGATACGAATACTCACATTTCAAGGCCATAATACTTATCTATCAAAAACAAGTTCCATTAAAGCATTTAACCCACATATAATGTAAGTCAGCGTTCAATACATCGAACTTGACAAATGGACGTTTCAAATGGCGAATGTTATCAGATAGACTTGACGAGGCGTGACTTGTGAAGTTATGACTCGCCCACTGAAGAATTAGGTGGTTTATTAATGGATTCTGGACACAGAAAGAAAAATTGTTAATTCTGCGCAATTTTAACGCATACCTACATTACAAAAACTGGGTTATTTTTTTTTTTTTTTTTTACGTTGCCCCATACTAGGAATTTCTCCTGTATTGTGGGTGCGTTTACAAACATTTAAACTCACATACACAAACAGCCAGACCCGGAACAACTACTTGTAGGACATACAAAATATTTGTTCCGTGCGGTAATTTAATTAAACACCGATTGGGTAACTAAACGCACGACGCCATCCCCAGCAGGGCCACATTTTTAGAGTTCACGAAAACCTCTTTGATCTAGCTCTTGGACTATACCTTACTAATTGAACTCATTATATCTCCTAAACTAAGACCCGATTAAATCTGTGACTTGGCGACTGAATCCGACTAATTGGCGACAAAATATGGGAGAAAACAGAACCTCGCTAGGTGCCCTAGTTTTTGAGATATAAATGTGGCCCTGCTGGGGAGACTCTCTCCAGATCGGCCACCTATAAACCCTTCTAGCTTTTGAACCAGTGACCGACAAATTCTGATATTTGGCGACAAATTTCGACTAATTAGCGACAAATTTTTTGTGTTATCAAAATTAAAATCCCTAATGGTGGCTCTGCCAGAGTCAGTGACACAATAATATCTACGAACGAACGGCCAAATTAATCCACGCCTAACTTACATACTCCTAGTCAGTTATTTTCAAAAATGCATGAATCAATCTAACAATAGAGCATGCCCAAAGCTATAATATCAGATAGCGCAACCTTGCAGGTTCGTGACCCGCCTGGTCTAGATAATACACTGCACTGAAATTAAAACCTGATTGCACTAAATCATTTCAGACTTCTGTAGAACTAATAGCTACGAGATTAGAATCATTATGGCTTTACTTAGCACTATTAATTAAAGTAAGTAAGTAACAGTAGTCAAAAGGTGATCACCGTTTGACAACGGTTTTTTAGGAATCTGAAACCCTTAACAGCGAACTGAATCATGTGAACAATGTTGCAAGGATCTTTTGGCGCTCGAATGACGTTGACAAGTGGCGCTATTGGTAAACATAATGCAATGGATTTGTTAAATGTATTGAAAAAACAAAAAGGCGGCGTTAGTTTCCATTTTGGCCACGCACCAAAAAGCCTTGTAGGTACTTAGCTCTTTATGAAAAATTGTTGATACCTACAAATTTTTTAACAATAAAAAAGGTTGCATGACGACAATCGCAACAAATACAAGCCGATTTCGTTAAAAAAATCACTGAAAGCCATTTAGCTAGAAGAAAAAAAAAAAAAAATTAAATGGCAATGGCATTATGGCATGTAATATATTTTCTCACAATAATGACCAGTCTCTATTCAAAAATTATTAAGGTTTTATATAAAGAGTAACTAATTCTACCTACTTATGTACAGTCAACAAAGGAGTTAAGTATACAGGAGCGTCGGATATTGTTGAAGTTTACTAAGAAACCGATGGATATTCTCGAATAAAATTTTAGTTTATTAATAGAAAACAAACAGCTCATTTATTAAATTAAATTTCAGTCCAGAACATCCATCGGTTAACACGGTAACATCTCAAACCGAAGCCTGCGTAAGGCTTTGGCGGGTTTGGCGTTATTATTATCATAATTAGGTACCACATGTCATGTGGTACCTAATTATGATACCTAATGTGATGAAGGTATTTAAACCAAAAAATATAATTGCATCCATTGACCCTCCTTGTCTTAGCGTTAGAACAAAAGCATTTTTCAAGTGACCGCGATACAACGCCCACACGACAGTTGTATGAGATAATAACAAACACCATTAGATATATTATGTTGGTGTATCTGTCAGTTAGTTACAAGTGTGCAATTAGCTATTGTCAAAATGAACAGCTGCTTTTGTTTTTTTTTTATAAATTAGTTTATTATGATATACCTCGTGCATTATTTGCAGAGTTGATTGACAGGCTAGATATTTAGCTGCTGTAGATACACACACCTTGGTCGATCTGACAGAATTTAACACATGAGAGGTTGACGTTGGAAGGAGTTAGTGATTCCACTTCCGTGTCCTGTACCTACATTTTGGCAAGTAAATCTACTTTTGGAATTCAAATCTGTTTGATAAATTCGATACAGTGTGCTTTTCATCTTACCACAGTCTAATTACTGTGCTTAGTTACCACTGAAAAAGTGACGCTGCCTGCACACCCCTGGCCAGGGTGCTGGAGCCTTCGCGCATTCTTTTCACACCCCTGGCAGCAAGACTTACAATTTGTACCTAGCTTTAGGCTACTTACTCTATGTTTAACATAAAAACTATATGCGGAACAGATTCAAAAATGGTCTTAGTATGTTAAAAATTTTGTTCTTGACTTTTGATTGACAGTCAGAAGTCTGAGCTGGCAATTAAAACAACATAAAACAAGCAACCTTGCAATGGAACATTTTATGAAACGCTCAAAGCAAGCGACTCCCAGACACGACTTAGTCAGTAACTGACATCTACTCATAACAAAGACATTAAAGTTAAAATCTCTTTGACTCATAACAATTGAATATGATCCACTATTCTATCTTAGGCGGATGTTCAGCTATTCCATCCATATATTTTTGGTTGGGATTATTAAACTCTAAACTCTTTGTTAAAAACGAGTTTTTTAATCACTTTTCTTTATTGAAATGTGCTCGCGATTGACCTTTTAGGAAATAACTTACATTATTTACTGAGAGAAACAATCGTGATTCGTGACAATTTGACACTTGTGAGTTTTGACAAGCAAACGAAAGCGCCATGATTGCGGGAGTGAGTTGCATCAGCTAACTATAACCATAACCAATCTCATGACAGCCGTCAAATCTCCGGTTAAGCAAAATTCGGGTTGCATCGGTTTGAGAATTGTTAAAATGACGTCATAAATAACTATAACAAGCCATTTTTAACTATAATCAAAGCTTTGACAGACGTCAAATCTCCGGTTAAGCGAAATTCGGGTTGCATCGATTTAAGTTTTGTCATAATTGTTAAAATGACGTCACACATAACTATAACATTAATCGACCAAATTCGGCCGGTTAAGGGCTATAGTTACGGTTAGTGTCATTGTAATGTCATCTGCTTTGCAGTTGTAACCTATAAAAATATTGTGTTGTTGAATAAAGTACCTATTAAAACAAATTAGGTATGTCTTTACTCCGCGAAATATTGTGGGAATAAAGCTCTTCTAGCGATGATAGTGACAGTGAATCCGATTTGCCAGTTAGGAAGAGAAAAAAAATCACCATCGCATTGATCGATTTCATAAGTGTGATGAGAATAAATTTTTGGACAGATTCCGGGTTTTTAGTTCCCAAGGGTTCTTGTTTTCAGCAAGGGTCCTCCCTTGCTGAAAACAAGAAACCCCTGAGAATATTTTACTTAAGAATATCGATTTCTAATTTCAGTTTTTTTATTTTTAGTTCTAGCTTCACTGTTGCTCTTCAGTGTGTTGCTTTAATTGCCAAAGAAACTTAAGCTCTAGCGTATGCTTCTGCGTATTCTTCTGAATTTTTGGTTCTAGGACATGCCGGTTTCCTCACGATGTTTTCCTTCACCGTTTTGAGAGCAGTGGTGATGAAATAATTTACACAAAGTGCCTGTCTGGGTTCAAACCTACGACCTACAAGCTGTAAGTCGCATCTGTTACGACGGACACACCACTGCTCAGCGAGTAGGGGTGTTTTCAAACGTTAAAAAAAAAACACATAAATTGTACATAACAAAGCATTTTTATTTCTGCAAGTAGGTACCTACTTATATTAATTTCAACGTCACACGACTTAGAAGTAGGTAATATTTCATCTAAAAAATATGCAGGTCGCTCCACCGATGAAAATACATAAATACCGCATGCTCAACATTACATGTGCACAACAGCCAACTATACCAACGTCTGCCCACCAAACAGTTGCAACCTTGCAATAGCATCCAGCAAGAGCAGCTCGGTGTTATAAGCGTATTCTAACTAATATTATTATTGTTCTTTTTGGTGTGCTGGAATCCACTGCAAAATAATGTTCTTTCCCGCATTCATCAGGCACAGTATGCGTTTGCTGTGAAAATCGCCATATGATGTAAATATTCCTGTATCCAAATCTCCATAATGTATAACAGTTTCAATACTTTCTTGCATTGTCTATACGCACTTTCGTTAAACTGCACAGATGATTTGATTTGCGTTCGTGAATCCATGCGTTCTCAAGTTACCGCACATCTGCAGCAGTCTCGGGCAATGTTTTCGCACATTGCGTTGCAATCTTACTGAACAATTAACTCAACATCCTTCTGGAGTAAATGCTGTAATGCATCTTCCAATAATACAATCCTTCAATTACATACAGGAAAACAGAAATATCAATTTCATGCAATTCGAAAGAAACGGAAAAATAAAATGAATGTTATTATCACTTACGTCTTTGTTCTGACAGTGTCAGATAGTGATGCGGCTCGATTTTATTTAACTCGTTACTCAAATAAAAAAAATAAAGAATCGAGTCCATTTTCTCTCGATGTGCCACTCGGTTTAGTTGCGATTAGAAATATCATCAACACTGCCACACTAGTTAACTATCATTCTTGGATAATAAACCAGGTAATAAATATATTTCGTGTAATAAGCCGTCATAATACTGTAATGTACAGAGTCACAGAGTTTTAATAAGAGAAAATACATGTTCTGTGGGTTAGTGCTGTCAGATAATAAAGTGTAATTTTTCATTAAATCTTCACTGATTTTATCAGATCAATCTGATAATCAGTGGAATGTAAGACAAAAAGCTCTTTACAAAGTCGAACAAAGCCAATCTTAGCCGAATTATTATTATTATCAGCCATTTCTGTCCCACTGCAGGGCAAAGGCCTCCCTTCCTTCAGTCACTGACTTAAACACCTTGGTACATTACCAATATAGAACGGTTACTGTATTTTTGATCTTGCTATGATTCTGTTCTTGTGTTTTTAATTTACATAATAGAGACAATCGAGTGCCTGACCGTTAATGACTGAGTAACATCACTAGTGTCAAACAAAGAAAGCGTGATGACAACAAGCTTGAAGTGTTGCCCTTGTCAAAAAATTACCCACGTACATTTTGGGGAAATATGACGTCTTATCACTTGTCACCCTTTTAACTTTAACTGTAAAACATGTAAAATATATGACGGTGCAACAGCGGATAGTAGATTCTATGGTTATGGTTATGGTTACGATTAAATTTAACTTTGACGCAAACTATAACGGAGCTTTTGATACAACCCACCCTAAGGGAGCCCGCGAAATTCACTTACCTACGTTTTTTGCAATTTGCAGGTCAGTTACGTTTTATGCTTTCGTCATAAACCATTTTAAGAAAGGCTCAAAGCAAGCGACCGAACACGACTTCTGAGTCGGTAACTGACATCTAATAAAATAAGATAACAATAGTGAATATGCTCTACTATTCTATCTTAATTGCATCTAGGTTTCAATGGCTTTTCATTCTTGCTGATTCATTGATTAATCATTCTATTTTCGTTAATTGGTAAAGTCTTCAAAATATCGATAACATCATGATTAATGATTTGTTCATGATGGTATTTCTGTTGGTCTGTAGATAGCAGATAGCTGAAAATCTATGAAATCAATGAAAAATAGCTGAAAACTGGTAAGGTATGGTAGGGTTCCAAGTAGGTATTCCAACAAAAAAAAAATAGGTTTCTTGGTGATTATTGGCGTAGGTACTTGATCTCTTTCCGATCGTGTCAGATTCCGTGCCGTTCCATAGGACCTTGGGAGTCAGGGAACAGAGAGAGCACCTGTGACTGCGTAGATACATACTTGTGCACTATAATATATTCAGTGCCGAAGGCTAGTCTCCGTTGAGATTGTCCGCCATGGCCAAAATACGTTCTGGAGGACTATTATAAATGACGGGCGACTGACGAGTTTTTGCGTTTTATTGGTCATCATGAGGAATCTTAGCGTATGTTTTTAATTGACATTCTAAAGTAATATGATGATTGTGTGTGCATGGTTCAGGAATTCAGGGTACAGTCATGGATCGGTACAAGTCTCATTAGAGGATCTGATTTGATTTGTTTTTTTTTATTTTTTGTAAGTAGGTAGGTTTGTACAAACACTTTTACACGTCAATCATGTTTTTTTTTAAACTAGATGAAGTCGGCGTTTCCTATCTGACTACTCTGAGAAGAAAGGCCGAAACAAACTCAGAGGTCACAGTCTCTTTTAAACTCCAGACATAATCTTGGTCAGGTTATATGAAGACCATGTAGATCGCTGTATGAGGTAGTCTTTTGAGGAAAGAACCACACAGATTGAGAGGACCTGTCCAGTCAGTGCACGCATTTGTCAAAAATCGTGCAGCTCAACTCAAGACGTAAGGAGCTCAACGATTCGACGAACAATACCAAAGAAAGGATACAACACTCAGGATTCAACTTTAGAAGCACTCGCTACGCTCGTGATTCAATCTTTGAATCCTTCGCTTGCTCAGGATTCAAAATCAGCACTCGCAGCAATAAACGACTTTGCTCTCTTGTTGCACAAATAACTATTGTTTGCGTAGGCGTATAAGAATATGACATTTAATTTTTCTCAGAAAAATCGTCATGAAAATGTTATACATTTATAATTGCCGTTGTTAATTAATAATAATATGATTTAATCGCTGACGCATTTCTTTAAGAATATCCCTTTCGACATTTACGCAGGGCAATTCTGTAACGTTTTCACACCGAGAAGTGTCACTATGCATGTGAACAAGTTCAATAATCAATTGTTAAAGAATTGCATCGTGAAGCTACTATTCGTTCCCGGATCCTTGTAACGTCATGTGTTCTGAGTTCTTTTAATTTCTGTTACATATTTTGTTCAAGGTCTTCCGCCCACATCCGTTTCTGAACGTGGGAATCTGTTATTGTTCTATACGTACTTACCTACTTGTACAGGTATGTACAGGCATGGTAAGACGGGTAGCGGTGATAGCTTGTTTGATTGCACAATATGTGTAGGTAATCTTTTGCCGTCATCTTGTAGTAAAAAATGTTGAATGGACTAGAATAGATACCAGATTGTCATCATATGTACATGATTCATAAAAATAAATTGGGTATTTTTGTTTTTCTTTTCTGTAAATGGCATGGCTACTGTCTGATACTTAGTTGTCTTTTTAGGGTTCCGTACCTCAAAAGGAAAAAAACGGAACCCATAAAGAATCACTTTCTTGTCGTCCGCCCGTCCGCCTGTCTGTCAAGACCCTTTATCTCGGGAACGCGTGGAGGTATCAAGTTGAAATTAAAACTATATACTCAGATCTACAGTCCCTTGAAGCTGTGAAAAAAAATCAAACTTCTAAGTTAACGTAAAAAAAAAGATACGGCCGTTTATGCCGCAAAAAACGTATATAACGACACTCTCAAGGGAATAAAAATTTATAGGGTACTTCCCGTTGACATAGCATCATGAAATTTGGCAAGAAACAAGATCACGTAGCACAAGTAGAGGAAAAAATCCGAAAACCGTAATATATAGGTACCGCTACATTAAAAAAAAAACCGTGATAAACTATTTACATACCTACAAAGTACGGAACCCTCGGTGCGCGAGTCCGACTCGCACTTGACCGCTTTTTTATTTTTTGTGTTTATCAGTCTGTTGCATACCTATTGGTTAAATAAGCTGCAGGTTTCCCGAATAGAATAAAATAAAATAGGTTTGGCTGCCTCGACTGTTGTAAAACTATGACTTCTGTAAAAAAAAAAACAAAAAAGAATGTTGGTGTCCAATTCGCGATTAGTCCAATTTTGGGGAGTAAGATTGATTGAACTGGAGATAAAAAATGAGTAGTGACACAACCACAATACAACCTTCTCCTACGTTACACCGAGAATATCATAAACAAGTCGATTAAGTCATAATTTTAATTAAAATGACTACTGGACGACATTTCTGATTTCTGTTTAAACGAACTGGTTCAGATGTAGGCGTCATCCATTAAATTTAAGTCTGTAATCAAGGTCAGAACTCGATTTCGAATAATCCAATCGATCTTGCGAGCTGCGAATCGATTACTTACCTGTAATTTATATCGACGTGCAAGGTGGGTCGGTCCATTTGTTACCGAATGAGTCTAATATGCAAAGTTGATGTAACAAGAGTAATAATCTAGTTACATACATGGGTGGGTATTATGATAAGCGGTTTCTTTGAAGGATAAGATTCGAGACGAGATTGTCCGGAATAAGAAGTGACCATGTCCATATCTGTCGAGGGCCTAGGCGTTGGAGAAGTCCTTGAGAGAGACCGCGATCCGGTAATCTTATAATACCTAAGTAAGAAAAGTTGTTAAGTGGTCAGCATTGACATTTAGAAGTTGCAAGTTCAGCAACCGCCTGTGTAGACCGGGGTAAGATCACCAAGATTACCAAGTCAGGAAAAAATTGCTGATTCTCTTTGGTCAATTTTCTAGAGTTCGGTAGAGAATTTTGTGCTGTTTGGTTGGTAGGCACGATATGGCACGGTATCTACACAATATCACGTATCTACGTAGCTCTCTGAAAGGCACAGGCGTACCTATAGTGTTTGCACTTTTCAACCATCAGACTTGACGTAACCTATGACACTTTAATGACATTTCTGGAGCAACTGATGAATGCGCCCGCGCCGCTGCTGCCGCCCAACTTATCTGTCAACAGTAATTTGCGCAACTTAAACTATAACTCATAAGAGGACATTTAAACTGTATCATAGTATGTTAAGAATGCAGGTCAGAAAGGGCAATTTGCCGAAAAGGCTAAAGAATGTGGCGATTACGCCTTGGATTCGTGTTGGGTAAGGCAAGATAAAATATAAAATGGATTGATTTATATGTACTTATAAAAATCGAGTTTTTCTAACAGAACAGAAGCTGTGCTGCTGGGAGTTTCTTGCGCCACTTCATTCGACCATTCTTTTTTTATTGGCTTACATTTACTTCAACTTAGGGAACAGTGCAAGTTTCATCAAAATCGATTCAGTAATTTTCAAGATATGGACTAAGACGTGAAAGTGTGACGGCCTGGCTTATTGATACGAGCTACGGGTGTAGTGTCAAAGCGAAAACATCTCAAAACCTTGGTCAAATTCTAGTGCAACAACTAAAAATTACCAAATAAAAAGTAATTTAGAAAAATTAAACCGACTTCAAAAAGAAATGAACTCAAAATTATGAAATAACTTTAATTTCGGAAGTCGGTGGCAAAAAACTAAAACTAAAATACAGATCCCAACCCAAGACACCGACTTCTGAAATTAAAGTTATTTCATAATTTTGAGTTCATTTCTTTTTGAAGTCGGTTTTTTTATTTGCAGTATTTACATTTAATTTTTTGTTATTACATACAGGAAATCTTAACCTTAAAGGAAATGTTAGCCTGTTGACCGATTTTCAAGCAAGATAAGTAGTTCTTTGATGAGGTCTATGGTCTATATATTTTCAGAGGATCCACTGGGTTTAATGGAACTACCTTCCTGAGCTACCTATTTATTTTGTAGTTCAACAGTATATTTTGGCGTTCAAAAGTGCCTGTTATGTGCTTATCCATACTAATAGATATTATAAATTCGAAAGTAACTCTGTCTGTCTGTATGTTACCTTTTCACGCCTAAACCACTGAACGGATTTCGATAAAATTTGGCAGAGAGCTAGATTGCATCCCGGGGAAGGACATAGGATAGTTTTTGTCGACATACCTTGAGGGAGAAGCCGCGGGCGGAAGCTAGCTTGAAATAAATGCTTTGAATTTGACTTACAACCCTGTAAGCCTGTCGAACTGCAAAATAAATAAATAGGCAGGGACATCAACGCGAAAACTTTAGAAAAATGAATTCAGCACATGATTTTGAAGCCCTTCATTGAAATGACTCGTCTGTTATTAAAAAAAAATATGCTGTTCCATATATTTCTACCGCATAGGTATTGCACTTTTCTTTTTTCCTTTATTTTTCAATACAATCAATTACACTAACTAATTTTTACATGCATACACTTGTCTAAAAACCTTTAAAGGTTTATGTGACAAAGTGGAGGAAGCAAGCTCGCTCACAACACATCACTTAAAAATATTTAACACCTTACTAAAAATATTTAAAAAACAGCAGATTTGTTTTGATAACATGGTCCAGCAGGGTAATTGCGTAACACACTATCAGAAGCAATGGGTTTCATTTTGGCAGTTCAACAACATTCATTGCGTTATTTACGTTGTTGAGCAGACACATTTTTCGAACATATGGAGCAACGGATTAGCAATATGCTTCAAAATGAGAGTAATAGTGTGTTACGCAATTAGGGTGCAGGTTGCGCATCCATGTCCCTACCACCCTGTATAAACCCCACGAACCCCATGAACAGCACAGTCTTTTAGATCTTTAATCAAGCATACTAAATCAAGGTAATCTTTAAATACTAACAGCTCATTGCCCAAATTAATTCAGAAATCAATCACTTCACCCCTGGACGTGTAACATTACCCGCGCTCGTCAAAACTAAGGTGTCTCTTTATTCAGTGACCTTGGCTTATGGTTACTCTAATTGACATGACTTGGAAAAACTCTTGGCGTGTGGTATAAGTTGGGAGCTTTGAGCTTTTTATTTGGATGCTGTGGACGGACGTCAAGCACGCCGCGGCTGCACTCTACTCTCTCTCACTGCAAGGGTTTGAGGGCACGATATTCGAAATTTCGAACTCCACTCTATCCAACTTTATGTTTGATCTTGTAGAACATTAGGTGAAAATGTGACTACCTAATCGTGTACCAACTGGGCTAAGTCAGGCGGCAGTCGCGCAACCTACGATCTCGAAATTTGAAATTTCAGACACTGAGGCCTGAAATCCTCTTACGGTGACGTCAGTCACGTACCGTCGCGTCGGTGACGCGTACCCAAGACGCTGACGATAAATGGACGTGTATAGTGTAGCACCGACGGTCACCGAGCGCGAGTCCATATAAATCGGTACGCGACAGACGTCAGCGACCGACGTCGGCGTAACAGTATTTCCAGCCTGATGCTACTTTTTCAGGAGAACAGCCAGTAGTGTGTGGCTGCTGAACGTTCACAATATTGAACCCGGAATTTACCCATTGGGTAATTCAAAACCAAAAGTCATTTATTCAAATTAGGCTTAGCGTCAGCATTTTTCGTACTTACGTCAAAATTACAAAAGACAGTCCCCCAAAACGCCCGACCTTCACCACTTCTTAGTGCTTTCGCTGAGAAGAAGAAGGATTAAGTACATAAAGGATAAAATGCCGTGCTCAATACAAACACTGTCAAGGTGCAATTCCAAGATGGACCGCAGGCCGCAAACTGCAGCTGCAGGTTCAAGCGACACTATTGGTTTCTATGTATCTCTATGAAAACTGCGGTCAACCGCAGCCGCTAGCCGCTTTTTCGCCTGCGGTTGCAGTCTGAAGCCCATCTCGGAATTGTACCTGCATGCTGGCCCGCGACCTCTTCAATCTTGCTCCACACGTACCAAACCGGCCTACAGAGCACACCTGCGATTTTGCACAACAGCGTTCCACTTAAGGTGACAAGATCGCTCATAGAAACGCTATCTATTCAAGAAATTCATAACATGTGCCGTTGCGACACCAGCGTGTGTGTACCAAAATGTTAGTTACACTGACTTCTGAAATATGTTGTTTGTATTAGGATTAAAATCAGCAATAATTGATCGATGTGTCAACTTTTATCAAAACTCGGTCTAAAACGACTTTCACATGCGTGCACTTAATGTTTCAGCTTTAATTCTGCAGTAAAACATTAACAGCCTGTCTATTCTTTATAAATAATTAGCTCACCGTGAAAATTTAGATGATGTGACTTTGCAGTGAGCTGACATTCCACCTGATGAAAGAAAAGAAAGAAAGAGAAAAAAGAGAGCTCATAAGCATATGTGAGACGTACGCTCACTCACATGGCCTTCAATATAACGTCGCGAAGAGTGTGCTTATGGTCTTCCAAGCTGGGACCAAAGGTCTGACGGAGGTTCCTCCAGTCAAGTTGTGCGGCGTGCCCTTGGAGCGCGTGCATTGTTTTAAATACTTGGGCCATATTGTGACACCTGACTTGAAGGATGACGCCGATATTGAACGGGAACGGAGGGCGCTGTCGGTGAGGGCGAACATGATAGCTCGCAGGTTTGCCCGTAGCTCCAAGGAAGTCAAAGTCACCTTGTTTCGAGCGTACTGTACTGCATTTTATACGGGCAGCCTGTGGGTGTCATACACGCAGAAAGCCTACGGTGCCCTCCGAGTGCAATATAATAACGCGTTGAGGGCATTGTTGCGGCTGCCTCGCTACTGCAGCGCGTCGGGGATGTTCGCCAATGTGCGCGTAGACTGTTTTTATGCCACGATGCGCAGGAGGGCAGCCTCGATAGCGGGCAGAGTGAGGGACAGCGGCAACAGTCTCCTCGCCGTCGTCGCTGACAGGTCAGATGGGCCATTCATGCGGCATTGGTTGGCCCTACATGCGCCCTTTTTTAAGGCATGGGGGAGATAAGCTGTTTATTTATTATTCTTGTTTATTTTTGTCTTTATTATTTTATTTATTATGTTATTATTCATTAAATTAATCAGTTATTTATATGTAATCTAATCGACTATGTTATTTTAAATTATTATGTTCTGAAATTATGTTCCTTATTTGGTTATTTTAAATTTTTATTATAAATTATTATTTTAATTGTTAAAGTATGTATTTTGACTTTGTATGAATTTTATGTTATTTTTATTTATTTTTGTTGAATTTGTGATTATGGATATTTTTTGTCTGACTTAATAAATGAATTGAATTGAAAGAAAAAAAAAAGAGAAAAACCGAAAGAAAAAAAGAAAGAGAAAAAAAGAAAAGAAAAGAGAAAAAAAGAAAGAAAGAGTAAAGAAAAAGAAAAAAGAAAGAAAAAGAGTAAAGAAAGAAAGAGTATTCTATTCTATTCTGATGCTTGGGATGGGCACTTTGCCAGATCACTTTAAGCTCACTTCATCAAAATGTTCACGATAAGATCTTAGATTAAAAGTTTTACGATACGATGGAGCGATATGGACTGTCACTGGGCGCTTCTTAGTTTCCTGGCGTAACTAAGATGAGCAATGAAGAGACAGCTTTATCGTGAAAGCGCTGTAGCGTAGCATTTTTTTTCGTATAGGTAACTACTATTTATTTCCTAATTTATGTTAAAGTTATTTTGTACCGACCTTTTTTGTTTTTATTTTAACCCCCTTACTAATAAACGTATTATAATCACATGAATAGTTACACACCGATTTCTCTCTTTCAGTCGTTAGTAATTTAACTTTCGAAAGAAGAAGACAAAGCGTTGTATAACTATACAGACGCTATACAACGTTTATTATTAAGGGGGCAGTGGAAAATTGAAAATGGCTTTCAATTACTTAATGTAGAAACACTGTATACCTAAACTGGTTGTAAGTTTCCCGAATAGAATAATATAAAGACTTCCTTACATACGCATTTTTGCAGATTCAAGCAGTGAATGTGCAGACCAGTCAGTCTTATTTTAGCTGTTTTTTCTGGAAGTAAATAATCTCAGTGACTTGTATACAATTTATCTGCCGTCCTTACAATCCCCTTCACATTATTGAGCATCCTGTTTATTGTGATTCAGTGCACTTCTGTATACGTCACGAAGTTGTCTGTGGTACGTTCCAAAATGATCGGGAAATGAAATATTGTGATGAAATAAACTAGTTGCTACAATTACATGAAGGTAACGCGAAAATGTCAAAGCTCGTTTGGCGGCTTGTGAATGCAAACTGCGTTAATTATAATAACACGCTTAATTTTGTATGTAAGTATAGGCAGAACAAATTAAGTGTGGGCAGTTTAAAACTATGTAAACTTCACTATTTAAAATCACTTGAAGTTGAAATAGATCCACCACCACATGTAATGGTTTGTGGGCTGTCAAACCTCTTCAAGCGAAAATATTCTACGTGAATCATCTTAGCTGAACGACATAAAGACTAGAATTATGTAAAGCAGGTACCTAACCAATATTGCCTAAGATAGGATATGCATGCTTTCCATCCATAAGGGGTCAGTATTTCACCAACCTCGGGAAAAGCCTTATTACCACAACGATAAGCACTATCATTACTTCGGTAACATGCACCGAACATTACAAGGTGTTCCCGGAATTGTATCCAGTTCAACACAGTTCTGGTTTCATCGTAACTTGTGACTGCGTGATAATTATCATATTTCTACTCATGAAGAAACTCACGCATTTCGAACAATGAACATAAAGCGGAGTTTATATCAAACTAGTGTCGTGAAACAGTAGCTTGACTGTTCTGGAGATCTACTAATAAAGCACGAAGTCTGTAGTTTCGGTCGTGTGTTTAAACCCGTCCGAAAAATTGAATTTGACACTTGTTTTGACGGAACAATTACTGTCTGACGGGCCCGTATCTTCGTTGACGGACTTAGAGAGTTGACCCACTATGTCGGGGTATAGCTCAAAACCACCCGTTTTTTTAAAACCACGCTATAAATTTAGCTAACTCGCTGTCATATTAACTGCTCAGATTAGTAGACTGAAATCATTGTTATTATTTCTCTAGATAGCATGTTGGTTAAAATGAGCTTATAAAAAACCTACTGTGTGCTACTGTGGCGGCATCTACATCGCCACATGCGAACTACGTATCACGCATATCACGCAAAATCCTGCATCGCGCAAGCAAAGTTCACATAACCCATTAAGTTGGTAAATGCCGTGATAGCTGAGATAGTTAGCTTACTAGGTCGTGTTCGTATCATAGTTATATTCCTAGTAAGGCAGTTATGGACCGCTTTCTTAGAACTATTATATATTACGATATAGATATAACTATATCCCTAGGGGCTAGGGATCTTACTGCGACATGTATACAACGTCCCGAATGGCAATCGCTGACACAACTCCCGTCCGGTCGGAGGATCCTCCGTTTTCTATGGAGCATGACTGAACTTTCCCCACGTTTCTAACCCTGTTCCTCATCATACCTTTTTAAACTACTGTTTCAAAATGTAAATCCCACTTTACTCCAATGCGATTTCGTAACTGCGATGCTACGGAAAATAATCAAAATATTATTATTGTTAGAAAAGTTGTAGCAAATTGTAGCAGTTTCTTTGTTCTACATTATATTGCTTACCTTGCCATTTGTTTTCGTAATTGGGGCGTAGAATTGGGTGACGGATGCTTTTCACTAGTAAGTGCAGCAAGATCCATTGCAATAGCTGTGTTGTGCTGTGTGTGACGCATTGGCAATTAGGAGGACACGAATGACGCACCGGCTAATGCTTTCACGGCGTAATTTTGGTCTCTGCACAGATTACATACTAATTTCTGTAGGTTTTGAGTCGTGGGTGTCTTTTGGATTTCGACATAAATCAGGAGACCTATTTCACTGGCCATACACCGATGTCTGGTCAACAATTAAGTGCACGTAACTTTACATATGCTACTTAGCATAATATTAGTACATAACGTGCTAACAACTATAAACTGTATAATTTTCAGTTAAAGGCCCATATTTGCTTGCATGTTTCCGACAGCTTAATAGCTGGTTCTATTACTGACCACAAGAACTTTTAGCAAATCGCTTGGAAAATACGAGATAAGTTGGAAAAACCACAAAGGTCTCTATTAATATCGTGTGGATAAGTAGGAATGATTAATTGTATATAGGATTACGAAGGCCGCTGATAAAACGGAGTCAAGATCCTCAGAGAGAGCAGTTAGCGGTGACGAATGCCTGGGATCAAACTTTTCAATCACTCAGTATTTTTTCGCGATAGTATGCAGAATATAGATAGCTGTATGTCCTAGGTACTGTTGCCAATAATTGTTATTCAGGTCCATTCACGGCAGTGATGAATCAGATCATCAGATGTTGTGGAGTTGGCAACTAATTTGTCTTCTCGAAATGTGCTGCCTTCCTTCTTATAGATCTGAAACACAATATTAAATCTATAGGTAACTACAGTGAGTATCGATCGATCTCGACAACAGTCAGCTTCGGGAAATGATTCATAATTGCGTAATGGCGAACTATTACACTACTTATACATTATTACTACACATTGCACACAGTATGGTGATATCAGCAAGTGTGTCACTAAACTACGCAGTTTGGTACAGAACTCAGCAACACTAAACGGTTTTCCTCAATAAAATAACATTACCCATTAAAATCAAGATTTGGAATCAACTTTGCTATGTAGACTGTGGGCCTACGTGACTTGGGAAGTGGGTTCGTGTTAAAGAATGCACAAATTCTAAAATAAAACTAACATAAGTATAGGGTGGTAGCGACATTGATGCGCAACCTGTTAGCATAATATTCAGTAGGTACATGATGCTGAATCACTCAGCGAAAATTTTCATCGGCTATTAAAAAAAAGAAATCTGTTCCATACATTTTCACCGCGAGCCGTATTACAGTTTTCTATAAAACAGTACATTATTTTTTTAATAACCAACGAAAAATGTCTACGCTAGCCCTGTCTAGAATCATGTGCTAAATTCATGGTTACAGTCTACGCGTCGATGTCAGTGCCACCGTGTATTTTACTGAGAGCCAATTACCTTTTGAGGATCCATCAAAGCATGCTCAAACCAAATAGGATGGTAATGTTTCTAATACCTACTAGTAGGCACCTACTACACGCGCCGCATTCTTACTTTATTACCAACTAGCTTCTGCCCGCGACTTCGTCCGCGTGAAATTTCTTGTTCCCCTGACCCACCCCGACGAATCGTATCGCCTGGTATTACTTCGTTTTCGCTTCGATCTTTCTGACTTTTATTCGGCCTATAGCCTTCCGCAACAATTGGGCTATCAAATGCAAAAATAATTTTTCAAATCCGACGGGTTGTTCCAGAGATTGGCGCGTTCAAACAAACAGCTTTCAGCTTTATTATTGGTACTTATGATACGTTCGTAAGTAGAAGTTAAAGTTATTTATGATTCATATCGATGCCAAAAGCCTGTAATTACTAAATCTTTAACGTCTTACGGTCTTAACCCATTATTCATGGTCGAAAACCACACAACCATCTATGGTTGCTCATAGAATACGAGTACCAAAGTTGTGACCAGTACCGCCCGAAGGTGCCACAATTAATACGTTTATACAATTACAATGATAATTAAGCACGGCTCGTAAGGTTTTGCAAGACATATTTTAACACTTAAACTTGTTTCTTTTAATTGAATTCATCGTTTTATTTATGTAGTTGATATATTTTATGGTCATCAGGCACTGCTTTTAATAAAAAGGTGATTGAATTTTTGGCTCTTGTTGATCTATGTTCCCATGTTATTTTAATGGAAAAAGATATCAAGGATATCATCCATCCAAGGGCATGAATATAAGAAGTCTGATAAGTTAGTTTTTAAAGCTGCCTCTCTCCTACTATTTTGCTGTGCCCAACAGGGTCCATAACAAGGAATATCCTACTACTCCCTAAGGAGAGGTCCATAATGATCTCATAAGGTTATCTACCATCTAAGTATTGTGGAATTCAAAATAAGATTATTTTTGTTTGTAAAACTTGCATACCCTCTACGAGTTTTTTTCCCGATGTATTTTGTTTTGATATGTAGTTACACTAGGTACCTAAGCACCTACTCGTTTATTGACTTGATTTGATGATTTCTTACATTAGATGTTTTACATCATAATCTAGGTATATTCGGTATTACAGCTCGGCCTTGAACTGTCCTGTCTCTTAAAGTTCTTGGTAAATAATTGAGTCAGTAACATATCACATTCATAATCTTGTTATAATCATTTTTATGGACCGGCAAATAAAAAATTACTCATAGGTACCTACCATACAAAAAAGCATAAAAGTGTTTTGACATAATGGTATCGGACAATGATTTAAATAAATACAGCATGATATGAATAAATTAAGTTACCTTCATTATCATTAACAATATTTAAACCCTGGAGCTAACATAAAATGTGAAATAAAACGTAGCTAAGAGTAAGTCGGGCTTCAGAAATCGGAAGTTCCGTAGGTAGGTACTAATAAACCCTGACTATTTTTCCAATTTGTGAAGAAATAGGGAAATGCAACAGCTTCACAAATTGTCTGTTCAAAACATTATTTATAGTCAACTTTATAAAACGTTTTTCTTTTGACCATTGGATCCAGTCCAGTTGCAAATGCTCTGTAACTTGATCCAATGAGCAATGAAATGGGCTCCAGATGACTTGCCTGCGAACAGACAGGCTTTCCTAAGTAATTCAAAGTTTGCCAATTTCGCTACGGATCACTAAAAAACATTTATGAACAATATCAAAGTCAAACACGCGAGTATTGATTTACATTTCGCGTCAGGTATAATACAAAAATTTGGGTCACCTCACGTTTTCGAAAGTAGTCCATCCAGATTCCGCGACGGAAAAAAGACGTAAAGGCCATTGTGGCCTGGCCTGTGTAGGTACCTATACGTACCTGAACTACCTGTCTACCTGCTGGCGTAACCTTCCACGCGAGGGTGGTCACGTAATCGAGTGGAGGGCACGGGACTACCCGGTGACAGAGGTGACCAACTTAAACATGAAATGTCAATGTCAGGAGGACAGATGTTACCTGCGGGGCAATTGCGTAACACATTATCAATCGGAATCGGTTTCATTTTGATAGTTCAACAACATTCATTGCGTTATTTACGTTTTGAGCAGACAAATTTTTCGAACTTAGGAAGCAATGGATTAGCAATATGCTTCAAAATGATTCAGATTCCGATTGATAGTATGTTACACACTTAGGGTGCTGCTCTGTGTCTGATATTTGTGTAGGTAGTAATAAGGGTGCTTTTTTGGCAAAAAAGTGTATAAGTAGGAAGGTATTTTACTTATTACGTCGACTGAAAGTTACCTAGTTACCTACATAAGCTACGGTGTACCAAGAAGAACGGTGACCACACCATATACCGGCCGCAGTGACGTCTGTCAAGAAAATGATGGCACTTTATGGCGTCAAAAAACGCTTTCTAGGGAAACATACCTACCTACATACTTTCATAAATAACATTTCAGGGACGTCATCCGATGGTAAATTGCGGACGCTATGTACCTATAGGCCACCGCAGTCTTACAAAACCCTAGCTTTACAGGCAGGCAGTACTCAGGTAAGTTATTAAGTAACTTCCTTTAATCAAGTAGAATCACTATAGATACAATACTGTCCATATTCCTGAATAATTCATTAAGATAAGACTCGACTGCGCCTGCAATGATGAATTAGACAGAAAATCTGATGAAATTGTAGGTTCAAAACCCAAGCAGTAGAAACATTTTGCATATGAGGAGATATCGTAAATGCCTTCGGGGTAATTGTTAATAGATATAATTTGCATTTAAATATGTGCAATGACATCAGTTTATTACTTAATAATACGTTAATAGCTAATTATTTTGGTCTTGCTGGTCCTAATATGCAAAGTTGTTCGAAATATATGGTCCAAATATGCAAAGTTGTTCGAATATTAATTAGAATTCTGCTAATGGTATGATTGTAGATCATGAATTCATGACGTGCATCGCAAAACATAAAATTAATAAGAATGGAATAAACGCAATTAGGCACTAATTTATCGAAATAACAAGCAGCCGCTTATCTTTTTCAGTTATAAGAATCTAAACTATTCTCACGTTTTCGATGAATCCACCTTTTATTAAAGATTTAAAGCTTTTGCTTTATCATTAATAGTTAAATCATCATCTGCTGATTTAAACGCTGTCGGCATATAAAATAGATCACAACCAAGTTGCGCTACAACATTCGGTTTCGGTATCCCAGCTAACAATAATAACTTTGACCACAATTTTCCGTTGCTTTTTCCTTCTACCACTACCAGTCTCATCTTCTCAATCTATTTTATCTGGTCAAGGGGCGGCCTTGCCGTTGGCTGAACTTGTCGGCAATTATGTCTGAATCAACAATCATGGTCAATGCCAGTTCAGCTCTCTGAATAAGACGACCTCTGATCAATTTCCTTATACCTCAAGGTCTACAGTTTGGCATTAAAACCTTAAATAACTTCAGGTACCTAGCTATTAGCTAAAGCTTTGATGAAAGTGTCATAAAGTCTAAAGCCCGTGTTCACTAACATTAGCGACACATATATGAATACATATACAAAAAGCGCTGTTGGATTTTCAACGCTCGGATAAGCGCCGAAAGTTGAAAATCCAACAAACAGTGCTTTTATTTTATTTAGGTGTCGCCTAGTGTTGTGAAAACAGAGGATTGCAGTGACTGGCCTAAAATATACGATGGTTATATTCTAACCCCCTTACTAATAAACGTTGTATAGCGTCTGTATACATAGTTACACAACGCTTTGTCTTCTTCTTTCGAAAGTCAAGTTACTGACGGCTGAAAGAGAGAAATGGGTGTGTAACTAACTATGCATCTGATATACCTAAACGTTTATTTGTAAGGGGGTTAATAGTTTCTTCAAGATTTTGAGGATACGACATTTTGCGAAGTTCCACTATGTCATTTTGCGAATGTGAATCCACTCAATGGTGTTAAGCTTGGAGTTGGAACTGTTTACAGAATAACCCATTTAATCGGCTAACAAGATTGTGCCTGCGATGGCTAACTACTGTAACACTTATAATTAATATATCGAGCAGTGGCCGAGTGGAATCATCGTGAGGAAACCAGCATGTCCTAGAACAAAAAAAATTAAGACATGTGACATCTACCAACCCGCCCTGGGCCCGTGTGCTGGATTATGGCCCACTCCCTCTCACCGAGAGGAGGCCTGTGTCCCAGCAGTGGGAACATTATAGGCTGATTATGCAGCGGCCGAGGGAGGAGGTCTGTCTGTATTTAAGTGTAATTTTCTATAGGACTAGGCTGTAAGAAAAAGAAAAGAAAGAAAATACGTATATTTGCGGTAAACATGACGCATCAAAAACAAAAAAAGTAACAATTTGGGAGAAAACACGTCATATCTACGCAAAACGGCCATCGCTCAGCATAATGCTAAGACCCTATACGAGACAGAGCCAGCAGTAGGATTGAAGTCTTTCCTAACCCATATTGAGCTGGAGTGCAATGTCTGTGAATAAGGTCCATTCCATATACGTAGGCATTTTTATTTAGTCTCGCCCAAAACTTTTGCATTCCTTTCGTCAACAGGTGTTTCTCACATTGTATAACACATGTGACGCAAACGTCAAAGACTCCGTAATCCGGATAACTACAACATTGATGCAACTGTGTTAATTTGACTCAGCACTGTTAAGGGCCTAGTCTCTTTCTACTTACCAACTCGGTTATGTGATTGGTGACAAGTGGACTCGTTAGGACAGACGTTCTTTCTTATGTGTGCTTAGTTCTTGCCTTAAAGTACTTACCTATTATGTTTTATCGAACAAAAATAGTTACTGTTTAGACTGTCTATGGTTTAGACCTAGTATGATGAGGAAGTGCCGACAGAAGCGAAAACAAAAAATGGTGACATTTTTACAGAATGGAATGACAGAATACTTTGCCATCACTCACTGACATATCGGATATACATTAAAACCGAGTACATCCCTAGAACAGCCGAACACATCAGAAACGGGTATTTTTTTAATCGTCTTATAAACAAAACACGCGCTGTGTGGCTTACGGTAACAGTGGCGCGAGTTCAATGGTTTTTTCCCATCTCAAAAAATACCCGCGTCTAAAGAAGTTTTCACTTCAAAAACTGAATTGTGACTACATTGTTGTAATGGGTTCCCACTTCTTAAAACAAATGTAAGTGGTAAATCAATAAAAGTAAGTTGTCTAGTCTCTAACTCTTCTTGTAGCTGTATCCATTTTCCCTGATGGCAGAAAGTCCGGGATTTTTTTTCGGAATAGTTACTTAGGAACTGAACAGTAATAATTTTCATAGCCACTGCTACCTTGACACAGATATAGCAGTAAATAGTTCATCATTTTCCTTATTTGGAATGAGAAGTAACATGAAAAAGCTTCATCGAAACCTGATTCATGAGAATTGTGGTTTTCCCTAAGCTTTTATAGAGTTTTTTTTACGGTTACCCTACGTAATCGAGGTTTCTTTAAGAAGGGCCTAACGGGTATCAATTGCGTTTACTTGTTCATTACTACAAAAAGGTTTCATTAACACACTTATTTATAAAACCATTCCAACTTCATTTAGCCACAATTCATACTCCTATCTAGTTTACACCATTCGTGTTCATAATTCTGATCATATGTGGACCCAAAGCTGAATTTCGACATAATATACATGTCCGCAGGCGACAGGTTATCATGCATTACGCTAAAATCGTACCTGCATATCGGGACATGCAAAATGTGTTGCACAAGTTGAAAATATTGAGTTCGAGTGTGCATGTATAGTGTGTTTCTCGTTCCATGTCTTATTTCGTAAACAAACACGTTTAAGATTTTTTTTCCAAATACAGGTGTCCAGGTATACAATAGTTGTGGTTTATGTAGGTACAATACATATTTTGCCTGTTTATCTTGTTACAAAACTTATCCAGTTTTCTTTACACATAGGTAGCTATCTACTTTAAATTGGGTAGGAACGTCATCATTTTTGTAAGAACCTCATACGGTATGACATTAAAAACTGCTTTTATTGAACAAAAGTTTTCTAAATATCCAGTACCTATATTTGTTTACGAAATAGAACAATTATAGAAAAACAGACTTTAGTTAGCAGCCCGTTGTTTATGTGGCCACACCTCTGCGACTTTATTAGTATTAACATATTGTGTGATTTCTGTCTTGATTGGACTAGTTCTAGATATATGGTTCAGAATTAAAAGGGATTGTGTCTTGCGTGCACGCATGTGTTCGTGTTGTGCAAGATTTGCGAAAGCTTTTAAGGTTTCTAGGTATATAAAGTTCTAGAATTTTCATTTCGAATTTTAGATAGACAACTTGTCTAAAATTGCGTTTAACTTTTTGATACACTACATATGTATTATTTTATTTATTGCAGCGACTGGTTTTGAAAAAAATTAAAAGTATAGGTACAAGAAAATGAATTATAAACTAAGGGTGGTTTCGCACTACGTCCGATCCGAATCGAAGTGACCATAGTACCTACTTACTATTGTATGAGGGGTTGCTCACTAGATCCGAACTCTATACGTCAGAATTAAGAACATTTCCAATTCGGATTGAAGTCGGATCTTTAATTCGGGTTCGGATCGGATGTAGTGCGAAACCGCTCTATTTAACAGTAACTTTATTTTTGCTGCAATAGCAGGTTTTCAGGCTTTTAAATAAAACATCTTTGTTAGGTATTCATAAAATCATAAATATTTTTTTTTTTATATTCAAACAAAAAAAAATCCATCTCTTCTGTATTCAATATTAAATCAAGAAACTAACTCACTTTCACCTTCAGCACAATCAAAAGGAGTAGGTGCGATAATTTTTGCTAATCTAGAACGGTGCACGCCTGAAAAAGTACGCAACGTGTTGCTGCATAATTGTTGCGCTGAAAACATGTTGTATTCCATGCGAGCTTTTCGAGCTTTTGCCAGTTCTGACAAGAATTGACAGAGCTTTATTCAATTATCTTATGTGTCTTTTGTTATTATGATTACTTTAGGCCGTATTACAGAACCTTACACATGTCTTAAAATTAGTTTCAACCAATCAAATGGCTTTTAAACGAGTTTTAACTAATGCTTGAATTTTGAGTAAGGTTCTGTGTTGAAATCAAAATCAAAAGTCATTTATTCAAATAGCTCTTTAAGGTTCTTTTGGCGCGTGGCTAAAATCGGAACTAACGTCGCCATCTTGTTTTTTCAATACATATTTCACAAATGTGTACCAGACAGTGCGCCACTGTCAACGTCCTTCAAGTTCCAAAATATTCTTGTAGCACTATAGCATGATAGAGCAGCTTTTATTTAACTCTTTTATGTTTTTTATTTATTTATCTACAGCCTGCTGCAGATTATCTAACAGTTACTGTTACCTACGTGTAGCGAGTCGTGTACCTACTTACTAAACCGTAGTTTGTCATTGTCGATAAGGTTAATGCCATGATTATAATATGACTACGCGCGTTATACGCATTACTAACTGCTTTAGGGTTGCTACATAACGAAAAAGAAAAAATCTACAAAAAAGAGTAGGCACTACTTTAAGTCGGACCCTGATGTAGTACCTACTCTTTTTTTTTTTTTTTTCGTTGTGTAGCAACCCTAGAGCAGTAAGTAATTCGTATAACGCGCGTAGGCTTAGGGGGCTTATAAGTAGGACCCTGACCCCGTGCCGGACGGCGAGTACGTGTTCCACGCGCGCCTCAAAGAGATGTCAGCACCGAGGAGGGGCCGCTTCGGGCCGAAGCCTGCCGGGTCAGCGGGATCGTCCTAAAGGGTTACCGCTGGCCCGGAACATAGAGGGCTAAGGAAGGAACACGGGTGGATTTTAGTCAGTAAGAGTCTGACACTATATCTGCGGATGGGTAATCATCTCTGGGTGGAGCTGAAGGGCGCTCCACCCAGAGATGATTACCCATCCGCAAAAAAAAAAAGTAGGACCCTGATTTTTTTGTAGATTTTGTTGTTAGTTTTGATTTTGCATGTAATCAAGACATTAATTATATTCGGATTTAGAAATAAGACTTAATGGACTCTTCAGTTACATCTTTAGGACGTTGGAATGCAATTCAATCTCCTACACTATTCCACCAAATATTTTGATTACCTACATAATAATCTGGAAAGTGGTGTCAAAAAGTACCTCGATGTTAACATGGAACATGAAAAAATTTATAACTGGTCTTGGTGATAATAAAAGGATGGAGAGAGCACTGAGGAGAGTGAGAAAGAGATGCTTGTCATGCTGCAAAAGTTTAGTCAAGTAGCTTATCTAGTCAACACCTTGTCCATTAGGTGCAAGCTTCTTGTCGTATACCATTCTATATGTCGAAATACAGTAGCCCACATGCCAGCCCTACTCTTAAGTCTCGTGGCCCGGGGCGCGGCATGCGTTCATTAAGGCTCAGAGCGCACTGTCCGCCTGCCCGCAAAAGGCAACGCGGCTGACCTACATCGTTCATTCGTATTGAGACGCGTGTGATTGTGCTGACACGCTGTTGTTTCTTTTGTAAAAAGATTCCAAATGTATGTGTCATAATATGTTTGCTAATTAAATAAGGGTTTAACTGGTCCCTAACAAAGGGCCTATGAGAGGGATAGGGAGAAATGGAAGGAGTGAAAGGAGGGCCTTGCCCTGCATTTGGTAAATATCATTCAGTTTGCAAGACCTATGAGTCCCTAAATACAGGATAATGAGCTCACTTCTTATGTCAGAAATCAGAATGAGCTATAGTAACAGTAACAGCTTATATCTTGGTAGGTAGCCAGTCAGCAAGGTTTGCCTGCCCAGGTTGTGACCTGGGCCGTGGGTACTTGCTTACGCTACACCGAAACTAAAGATAACTTTTCTCTCAATTTGAATAGATCTATCCTGTGACCCAAGGGCTATCTTTTACTTTGGCCAGAGGCTATGTATTGCTATACAACGTGACAATGCAGCCAGTCTCTTGGGTACATCTACATTACCAGTTGACAGCGATGCGGAGCAATTTTTCGACACCATGTTTTAGTTTGTATATAGTTTTTGTTAGGTTAGAATATTATATTTTAATAGTTTGTTAGTTTATTTAGTAAGTATTAGAAGTTTATCCAGTGTATTTATTTTTATTCTACTAAATAAATCGTTCTTTAAAGAAGTTGACGTCATATCTGCCCTCTATCAATCTACAAGGCTTATGAAGACTCAGTTAGATCTGAAATTCCCTCAGTGTTTTTAATGCACAGCTTTTTTTAGATTTTACTACCATTATTTACTCTTGTGTCTGAAACCATTCTAGGCTACCAAGTTACCGCGGTCAGGCGTGTTAACTATTTTGACCGCCACAGCGTGCTTCACCAATTCCGTTTGATCAGACAAGCTGCAGTGTGTTATCTACCTAAGTTAATCAGTAAGCAAACTTAGATCAATTATGATATTGTTAATTATAATTGCTGTTGCTCTAAAAGCGAAAAGCTGATGATTAATGTTAAGAAACAGCACAGGGTTATGACTGCCAGTGTTATGGAACTTTGCAAATAGAATAATATCTTCAGTTTTATACTGGAATCGCGAACTAAACAGGCACATACATAGGAAGGTATTTAATAAGAACAATATAGCTAGCTATTTTCATGTTACAATATAGCTGTGACAGGAGAAGAAGCAGAAGTCTGTAGGTAAATTAGCTGATACAATCAGCATATACTGTCCTCTCTGTGAGAGGGAGTGGGCCGTAATTCACCACGCGGGCCCAGTGCGGGTTGGTAGATGTCACATGTCTTCGAATTTTTGGTTTTAGGACATGTCGGTTTCCTCACGATGTTTTCCTTCACCGTTTTTGAAAGCAGTGGTGATGAAATAATTTACAAAAATTAAAGCGCCTGTCTGGCTGCGAACCTACGACCTGCAACTCGTAAGTCAGGGCCGTAATTACCACTGGGGCACCACTGCTCTGTCGGATAGCTACGTAACTGTAATTTTCGGGACTAATTTGACCACTTTCTCATTCAATGGGTGTCGTAAAGATATTATGCAATCCCTCTTTATCTAATGCACACATTATTTGCATCGATACAGAGTTGCCGACACACATTTCACTTCACTAAGCAATTCGGTCGTGTTACAGTTTCAGATTAGGCTAGATATCTCGCGTGGTGCTAGACAATGGCAGGGGGGGCGTGGCATATAAACTCAGGTGTGAGGTGATTATGTAAATATGTTGTCATTTTCGTAAGATATGGTCTGTGTGAGTTATGGTGTGATTGAGTGCGAATGTAGCAGACCGGTGTACTTATCTATAATTTAAGTATTTAGTACTAGCAGCGCCGCTCGGTTTCACCCGCATAAGTGTCGATCCTGTGGGAATATCGGGATAAAAACCATCCTATGTCCTTTCCCGGGACTCAAACTATCTCTAAATAAAATTTCATCTAAATCGTTTCTGCGGTTTAAGCGTTAAGAGGTAGCAGACAGACACACTTTCGCATTTATAATATTAGTATGGATAAATAGATTTAAAATTGTTATAATACGCCGAGCAACTATGTTTATTTGTCGTTCTACTTAGGGCTGATTTTTCAATAGGCAGATAACTTTTATCTAAAGAAGAAATCTGACAGTTTAATAATAAAAATATACAAGAGCTGTCAATAACACTATTCATTTATTAATCGGATAAAAGTTATCTGACTACAAAAAAATCAGCCATTAGTCAGATTAGAAAATACAGTAAAATCAGGAATTAAAGAAATAAAAACAACTTAGGTACTTAGCCGACTTGATACTACTTAGATTTCTAAGTCATTTGACTTAAAATAGATTTTCGTGAAAATGTATCTATTGCTTAAAAAAGGATACAAACTTACTTATTTTTGACCTATTTTAAAAAACTTTACTACGAATGTAGCATGATAAACTTAATTTATAGGTTGGAGGGTTAACATTGAGTAAAGCAAAAGCTCATTGTTATTACATAAGTTTAATAAATAGTTAAGTGATGATAATAAGTTAATATTAAGTACGTATATCGTCACGAATTTTGGCGCAACTGTAGGGTCATTTCATTCAACTTGCTCAAAGTACACTGTAGCTTCAATATCTGAACCGTCCATTCTGATAGTCTGCAAATAAATAACACAATTTCGTCACTGCAGAGCTTAAAATGAGGTTAGTATTTACTTACACTGTTAAATATTTTGACAGCAACTAATAAGGCTGCATTATTTTGAGGTCACAGCACAGGCCGAATTAGTCGAAAAAAATTTTAGTGCAAAGCCGTATTCTTAAAAAAAGAAAACAAAACTTTAATGGCTTTTCAATTTTTTTTCGGGTTTTTTGACCAGTGTTTTGTTGCATGTCTAAAATACATCTTAAGAAGTTTTTATTCAATCAAAATCTTCCTTATTTTCTTGTAAATTCGTGTGTGAATTCTTGTGCACATTCGTACTAGAAATTGATTATTTCAATTTTTTACATTCACATTCAAAACTTACCATTTTAGCTCCATTGTCACCGAATTCTCGCCTGAAGTATGCAACCCTCCCTCCTCCTTCTGGTACAATCACTTGTTTCAATACATTGTCGCTCTCCAATGTGTATGTGAGTCTAACCTTGAAATACATAACGGTTCATTATTGTGGGTTTTCTTTTGCAACTAATACGTATGTAGTGTAATTGAAGTGGTTATGAAGACTTACAGACCCCGGTCGTGTTTGTGGGGGCTGTATACAATTTTGAAATGGACCTATGTAGGCATTGACATATAGGTATATTACTTGGATGTAGGTCTCAACTTTTTCTTCTATCGACAACTACCCACCAGTTGACATAACCTTCCTACTTGAATAATATGTAGGTAGGTACCTATTTGATCGATACCCTATGCCTAACGAATTGTTTTATATTTTTTTTAGTATGAGAAACAAGGATTGCGCGTAAAAGGTTGAAATGCTCCGTGGATTGCGCTATGGGACAGGCTATGCTCAGAGTTTCTTTGAAGGATCAAACCAGAAATGAAGTTATCCGGAAAATAACCGGTGTTACCGACATAGGATGTAGAGTAAGCAAGCTGAAGTGGCAGTGGGCTGGCCATGTTAGTCGAAGGACCGATGGCCGGTGGAGCATACGAGTCCAGTGGAGACCACGTATCGGTAAGCGTAGTGTGGGACGCCCCCCAGCTAGATGTTTTGTTTGAATTCTGTCCCACCTAAACCCACCTTTTTAAAGTACGGTACTTTAAAAAGGTGGGTTTAGGTGGGACAGAATTGATGCGGAAGGCGGAGGACAGGGTTTAGTGTCGCAGCCTTGGGGAGGCCTATCTCCAGCAGTAGTCTGCGATAGGCTGAGTGGGTTGATTGATGAGAAACAATATGGTAGATACCACAGTGGTATTCGGATCGTGGTCTCTACCTGTATGAGGCTTTATGGAAAGCTTTTGATCCTAGTTACCTTGGATCCGTCTCTCCTCTCCATCTCGGTTTCCTTTCCCAACTTGAAGTCATGTGACATGGTTCCGGTTTGCATCTGCAGTGTGAAGTTAAACGTGTTCTCATCTATGCGCGTGAACGAGAATATTGGCGCATTGCTTGTTAACATAGTGAGTAGGTTCTTGTTTGTTTGATCTAGAAGAAAGGAATACATTCACATGAGAAAAAAACATGAAAAAATTTAAGTAAACAAAATGTCTCAAATATTTAATAACTCTATGGTTTATTGCTACAGCCGATATCAGACGCTTCACTTTTTGTTAATTTTCATCTTTCATTCGGGATATTTCACTCGTTCAGAAGTTTACACATTTCTGAACACAAAATGAATCGGAAGTGAAAAATGAATTGATTAGTGAATCGATCCAACGATGTTGGATTTCGGCACTCGGCATTTTTAGCTCGCCTACCGAATGATCGAAAAATAAAATGAAAGGACCAGGGGGCCTAAAAAGGCCACTTTTGCAGAATCATAAAAGGAATTCATCAAATCATTAAAAATCATAATAGACAGTTAACTGTTAAGTTAATCGTATCAAATCCCATTGGTAAAGGATTTTACAGTTATTTTTTTTTGTCTGTGCTTAAATACCAATCCAAATCCAATCCCAATCTCTTGTAACGAAAAAAAGCAAAATACGTTTATGATTCTGCCAAAGTGGCCTTTTTAGGCCACCAGATGAACGTTCATTCCAATTTTGTCGGTGTCGTTTGAACATGGAATGAAGCAAACTCACTCACTCAGTCGTTCATTGTTATCAAGTGTCTGTTATACATACTTAGGGGAAAAAATCTCATTGGGTAAACTTGAAGTGAACTGAACTGTCATTCCACCTGGTGGGATTGACACTATTGACTCACTGCACCTAAGTTCTCACGGCGAGATTTTTACTTTATAAATCGCCTTTTTATGTATGCTCGCGGTTAATTAATGTTAAGGTGAAAGCGCCAGGGTAGCCCGCGAAATTCAATTTTTTTTAGGTTTTTTGCAATTTTCTGGTAAGTATTAAGTTGTACGTTGATTAAAATATGATTCGCGGTCGTAACAAATACGTATTTACAGAATTATAATCATTAAAGTCATCAACACAACTCTCTAAGACCATGTAATCCCCAAATGTCAAGATTTCATGAAATAGTCATTCTTGGGGATTACATGGTCTTAGAGAGTTGTGTTGATGACTTCAATGATTATAATTCTGTAAATACATATTTGTTACGACCGCGAATCATATTTTAATCAACGTACAATTTAATACTGACCAGCAAATTGCAAAAAACGTAAGAAAATTTGAATTTCGCGGGCCACCTTAGAGCTTCCCCCTTAAAGGAAAACCACTCCCTTTTCTGAGAATTGTGGGTTTCAGTAGGTGTTTCTACATGCAAATCTGGCTTTTAGAGGTCGTTTGTTAGTCATGGGCCATGAATGAAATCATAAGCGGATATCTGATCAACTTCTCTCAAACTTCAATTTGGGTCAGATAACTCGTAAAAGTAGATAGGTATCTGTATAGTTCAATTTTTTGGATACGTCCACATTACCAAGAGTAAAGTTTTTATTTTAAAACGACCTTCAGAGGCTCCTATGATAATTATGTCAAAATTTTGTTGCACTATTCCAAATCTATTAAATGTATTAAAAAAAATGCCATTCGTTGGTGAGCACTTGGTGGGCGTCACTTGAGAATGGCTGAACCGATTGGTTATTTCTTTTAATGTTCTTATTAGTCCGAATAAGGTTTTAGGAAAAAAAAAAATGAAAAATTGGAAAAACTGAACAGTAGACAGGGCAACTTCTGTCGAGTCAGCTAGTCCTTAAATACTAAATACTGTTGTTGCAGTTTTTTTCCACCGACAACATTATTTACTTTTAGTAAAAGTAAAGGCTTAGTAGGTATGTACAATCTTCATTGATGCAATGTGATAACAGAACGTTTCTTTTCATATATTGATAAATAAGAGACATAGTGGGGTAAATGTGTAAAATCTATAACTTTTACTGCATAATGTTTGATGGTAAGCAAAATAATTATTTTGAGAAAGAAAAATACTGAGATTTTCAGCTCACCTTACCGTGAAAATTTCTTAGACCCTGTCGGTCTTAAAACACTGTTCTCAGCACTAATCTCAAAATACAAAAGGACTTTTCTCTAAGAATTATTGGAAAATTATTAAAAACCCATGAATAATGAGCAATTGCAAACACCATCACCAAATTCACCATAACTTGAGCAGATTACAATAATCACAAGACCACACCAGCTGACTAGCATACGTGTGTTTCAACACATTTGCACTCATACAAACTGATGAACACAAATAAAATATCACTCACTGGTCGCATTGACTAACTCTTCAACATTTTCAGAACGGATCCGTCTGTATTTGTTCCCGGAGAACGACATTTTACAAGTTTTATTTAATCTGAAGTGTAGTAATATTGTGTTTTCACATTTATATCGAGATAATTTAAGTATTTGCGCAGTCACTGCGATAAGATTCGACGCCAGATTGCTGTATCATCGTTACTAAGTATATTTTATCCATTACTGGATTTTTTTTATATAGAGGGGCCCGTGGCTAAATAATAACAGCCGCACAGGTCGATCGATCAGGTTAAGCTACGCTTGCCGCGGTTGGTCTGTGGATGGGTGACCATCTTTACAAACCGTGACCCCTCCGTGTCTCGGAAAGCACGTTAAGCCGTTGGACCCGGCTACCATTCGTGGATCTTTGACAGTCGTTACGGGTCGTCAGTAGCTCGAAAGTCTGACAACCAGTCCTACCAAGGGGTATCGTATTACTCAGTAAGTGGGTTGTGGAGGTCAGGTAGGCAGTCGCTCCATGTAAAATACTGGTATTCAGCTGCATCCGGTTAGACGAACCCGATCCCAACATAGTTGGGAAAAGGCTAGGCAGATGATGATTGGCTTATTTTTATTATAAAGTATCACAGTCTGTGATACTATAAGCACATTACAATCTAGCCTACCCGTAGCTAATAAGTAATTCAAATATATACCTAACATTAACTGCTAAGTAACTATAATATTAATGTTCTAATAAAATCGTCCAATAACGTTTTTCTTATTAACTTATGTTAAGGGGAAGGCACTAGATTCACGTGTTCTGTATTAATAGTCAGCACTTGCACTGTAATTTAAGTTCACTCACACTGCACTAAACTACCTCAAACCGTCTTATTACAAAATGAAATCTAACTTTAGTTGTAGCCTAAACCTTTGAGCCAGTATTTGTATTTCGAACTTTATTTCGATTTAGGCAAAGTTCTTAGGTATAATAAAATGACAACTTAGCATCGAACTAAGCTGTCATTAAAAAAAAATAAAGAACTGCATTTCTGTAACAGTTAGGTTCTTAATTCAATTACTGGCTCGGTGGTTTAAACGATCTAAAGAAAAACCCTTTAAGTGCGCACTAGATCAATGTTGTCGAGGACTTTCGATTAATGACTTGATTTTAACGAAATTTTCATGTTTTTCGCGCCTTCGTCCGCGTGAAAGTCGAAAAACCGCACAAATATACGTGCAAATAGGTATAGGTACGAAAATATCTGTGTCTGTGTGCAAAATAGTCAGGGAAATTAATTGTTTAAGTATCAAATTAGCAAACTAAGTAAATTTTCCGCGTTAAAGCCATTTCATACATCTGTCAGAGAATGGCCGTTGTGGTTTAATTAGGGTAGATATGGTCAACTTTATTTTAGTTGGTGTTCAATTTGTTAAACAAGTCCTTTACATAGGTGTTAAGTAAATAAAAAAATTATCACATCGTTATTACTTCAGTTTAATAAATCGTGATCATGTATTAAATAAAGCTAAATAATAATTAATATTAGATATCGTATAATAATAATATTTTATCATTACGAATTGTACCGCAACAGTAGTCGTTTCATTCAACTTCCTCATTAAACACTGTTGCTACAATATCTGAGCCGTCCATTCTGATAGTCTGTTAATAAAAAAAACAATACATTAATTAGATATACTAAATTACCATTGGTAAGTAGGGGGTAAATGCTGCCCCACAAACAATGAGGCACCTAAGAGGAAATGCGGTCGGAGAGACTTTTGAAAATCCTATGTAAAAAGTCGTAATTCGAGGTTTGGCTCTCGCCTATTTCCTCCTCCAATATTGGACCAATTTAAAAGATATTTAATAATCGAATGAGAAGGATATATACTGTGTCTCTATGTTTATCTTTTTTCATTAATAGTTGACAAATTTGTACACTAGGCCTCTGTTGACAGCGGATCAAATCGGCATTTTTTGAGGGTTCTAGTGCTTATAAAAATAATGTATCATCAAAAAGGAAAACATAGTGACATACAATTTATTATTCTGTAAAAAATCATTGCTCTATGGTCATTAACCAGAAAGAAAACAGGCGAAAGCGTTTCTATGGAGAAACCACCAGCCGCATTTCCTCGTCCAGCGTGTTCTGTTGTCTGGACACTACAGCAGTTGATGGGCGCTAGTGAAGGTGCCAAGCTCGTAGCCAAATTCTTGGCCGACTGTATAAATATTGCCATCCTACGGTGTATATACTTATGTTTTGGGACAAAATGTTTACTTTGTCTTGGTAAAATAAATTGTATATAGTATGTTTTGTGCCTGTACTGTGGATACGATTTTTTACATTATAATGGCTGTAGACAATAAAATGGGTCCTTGTCCGTGTAGATATCTTTTGGGGCTGATTGGACATAAGAGCCTTGTTTCTCCCAAGGGTTAGCCAGAGGTACACCTGCATTTCACCAGTTTGTAGGTATAGTCTATGTCAGGCAGGCTGCTACAATGATAAACTACAATTTATGTCTTTTAAAAATCGTAGATATCTTATAACTTGATTAAATACAATACAGTAGCATTAGTTATTATGAACTTATTATGTTACGTATCGCCTGGTTATCTAGCCAATTATAATGGATTAGTAATTCTAAACAGTTGACTGGCAATTTATTATTATGAGATGAAACGTAATCTGGACATGGCACGGATCACTTTTTAGATACGTTCGTGTGCATATACCTACACGAGCGGCACGCGTCAGCGGTTGAGGTAACAGGTCACTCATTATAACAGCACCACTCCGACGCCGACACAGCAAATAAGTTGTCATTCAAGTTAGGATTTTAAATCAAATGCTTTAAAGTAAATTTTACGATGACAATACAGAATAGTGCTATTGGCTGTCCGCCGTCATAGACGTTGCGGCGATCACGCGCTTCAAGCGAGCAGTCCGCTCGCCGGTGGAGAACCTGCAAGGAGGTTGCATGCTGATGCCTCGCGGCCCACTCGCGGTCCTAGCGCTGGTTATCTCCCCGACGTCGGTCGCCCGCAAATTATCTTCTTCGTCGAGTGCAATAGCTATGATTGCCAGTTCGCGTAAACTGAGGCATAACGTAAAAACGCATGTTTCCCAAGCGAGATCACTTACTGTTCGCGACCCGGTCTGTAAACTAGTCGTTGGCGCGTGGATGGTGAGCTACCAACTAGTAAGCTGAACGCTGCGCGTGAACAATAAAGCTGTCACTTGACCAGCGGCGAGGGGTCGTCGACGGCGCGTTTGGCGGCAAGCTGAGTCAGAGCAAGAGCTTTTCCAAGGCGGTGCCATGCTGTTACTGCGCTGGAGCGGTGTGGTTTAATGAGTTACCTGCTGTCGGAAACGTGCTGCTCGTACATTTGAGCATGTACTCAAATACAGGAGCGGGAAGTTGTTGTTGCAGTTGCCTTTACCGTTGACGCGTGCCGCTCGTGTGTATGCTCCCTTACTTTATACCTTTTTACTATTGTGAATGTATGTTACGCAGTCTAGTTGTCTAGGTTTTTATTTTATTATGATTGGCATTACTAATGTTCCTATGTAATACCTACAGACAGACATATAATTGGAAGTACATAGTTTAGTTCGAGAATATGTTGTTATGAAGACACAATAATAGTAGATGTACATACCTGTGTGAGGCAGAAAAAAAACATTACTCCAATGTGCTTCGATGCTACGATTAATTATTGCTTTGACGTGTACATAAAGCGAGAATAGAATTATGTTTTATCGTCACATACAATGTTAAATTAAAATACTGGCCAATGTAGTAATTCAAAGCCTTTTTACACAAAGAAAAAGAAAATTTAAATGACTTAAAAAATAAAACACCGCTTGTGACACTCAGACTAAGGAAAAAAGTTGTGACAGAGTTGCTCAGCTAAAGAAATTAAGAAGAAGGTTTTAACTAAAGAGAAAGCTGACTGAAGGTGAGTACAATGCAGGCTAGATTGAATACATGACTTTATAACTGTCTGGCTGTTTTGAGTATTTTGTGCCTACACAAAATGTCCTGCATATCTGCCGTCAGTAGCGTCATAAAACGGGTCGTTGAGCTCCATAAAATAGGGTTGAGCTACACGATGACTGATGCACACATCACACATGGCCCTCTGTTGGGACAGGTTAACTCAAAGCTGCAATGCCTTTTTCTTCAGATGGCCCTTTCAGCCATGGCCCTGCATTATTTGACTCACAGAAATTCCTAATAATATTACTTATGTATAATTAGAATGAATTTAGAAGAGACCGTGACCTCTGTGTTTGTTTCGCCGCTAGGAAATGCAGGCGCCAAATATTGACCAACAAGTGAAAAGTGTCAAAGATCTACTTACAGAAATAAACATTTCATTATTTTATTACATAAAATGAAACTTTTCTAATTATTTCGTATCTACAGACTTATGTTCCTGTGCAAAAGATTATTCCTATAATTTGTTTATTTTATTCTTCATTGTTGTTTATTTAATTGTTTTATAGAAAACTTACCAATTTAGATTCTTTGTCACCGAATTCTCGTCTAAAGTATGTAACCCTTCCTCCATTTATTGGAACCATCACTTGTTTCAATACATTGTCGCCTTCCAATGTAATTGTTTGTTTTACCTTGAAATATATAAGGGGTCCATTATTTATTTAATACTTGCACATGTACAGAGGCGGACTTAATGCCATAGACTTTTTCTACCAGTCAACCTTTGGGTGATGCAGAGACAAGCAATAGTAGGTGCAATAACGAAAAACACACAGTAACAGTTGTTCTTGTTAAATGGCTACCCCATTTGTGTATGCTCTTATCTACTACCTCATTTTTAGACCACCGTTATATGTGGTAGTACTAGCTTCCGCCCGCCGCTTCGCCCACGAGGTATGTTGATAAAAACTACCCTATGTCCATCCCCGGGATGCAATCTATCTCTCTGCCAAATTTTATCGAAATCCGTTTAGTGGTTTAGGAGTGAAAAGGTAACATACAGACTGACAGACAGAGTTACTTTCGAATTTATAATATTGGTATGGATTTGTGGGCGCTGCCGCGCTTTATGCAATTTCAAAATTAATAATTCATTTTAAATACATATAATTTTTTTTTCCTCTGATAATATTGCAGAAGATTTAGTAAACATTTTTGTAGGATGTCTTTGATGTGCATCCAGTAGCAGGTACAGCCCGATTTAAACTCTATGGCGGCTCGGGACATGAACATGAGGTGAGTCGCTGCGCAGTAACAAAGTTACGTGTCAGCGGGAGTGACAGGTGCGGTATTACGCAGCCAGTAGCGTATTTTAGAGCCGTTTGAATCGGCTGTAAGTAGCTGTTACAATGTTTTTTATTATTATGGTTTCTTGCACGGATAGTCAGCAGGTACAACTTTCTTCTTTTCCTCCAAAGACTTAACATACTCCAGTTAGTTACCTTGGATCCATCTCTTCTTTCCACCTCAGTTTCTTCTCCCAACTTGAACACATGCGTAATGGTTCTGGTTTGCAAGTCCAGCGTGAATTTAAATGTATCCTCACCGACACGCGTAAACGAAAATATTGGCGCTTTGGCTGTTAACATCTTGATCAGGTCATCATTTGAATCTAGAAGAAAACAATAATAAGTAAATAAGAAGATTCGGGGCTCATCGCTTCACACCCAAGTTAAGAAAAATATACACGTTTTCCGCACCATCATATCGATATGACCTTAAATCTGATCACAAGACCAACCGCGGTATGGCCAGACGCCAGCACATCAAGCTACCCGAAACTGTCAAATTTCCCCAATCAACTTTGAACCTTATGCTTTAGCGATAAAGTTGAAAATCGATTAAAGAAATTTGACAGTTTGTAGTAGCTTGATCTGTCGTCTGTGCCTAGACCATGTTTACGCACGATCAACAGATCTGCCGACCGATTCTGTAATAATCTCACCGTGAAAACTTAGGTGAAGTGAGTTTACAGTTTTGCTAGGAATTGACACTATTGACAGCTCACTCCACGCTCACTTCACCTAAGTTTTCACGGTGAGATTTTTACAGAATAGCACCGCAGCTCAAATAAAATATCACTCACTGGTCGCATTGACTAACTCCTCGACATTTTCAGAACGGATTCTTCTGTATTTTTTCCCGATAAACGACATTTTATAACTGTTTGAAAAGTGCATTTTTTTACTTTACTTTAGATATCGGTAAGTCACTCCTTGCGCAGTGACTGCGTTAAGATTTGACGATAAACTGTCGTATCATTGCATTGTATCCATTTTTCGACTTCTTTGTTTTGTAGAAATATGAATAAATTTTCGTATTTCAGTCCGCGTTCAAGTCGGAAAACAGTACAAATACAAAATGCCCGCTACTCCGTCGACGTTGATGTGAAAAAACAATATCATAAGGGTTCCGTACCAAAATGGTAAAAACGGAACCCTTATGGTGAGACTAACTCTGTCTGTCTGTCTGTCTGTCACAGCTACTAATGCTATCAACTTAAAATAGTTTTAGATGACGTTTGCCCAACCATTTTGCAAATAAGAAAGAAACAAAAATATATGTATATATTTTTTGCAACAGGGTCTGAAAGGGGGTCTGAAATATTCGAAGTGACTAGGACATGTGGGGTATCACATGAAAGAGCACAGTTTGCACATTTTTTCTTTTTTTTAGGCCGCAGAGTTTTCAACTTTTGATGAAAAATGTAAAAAAAAAAATACCTTTCCCCCCCTTATCTCCGAAGTTGGCACAGATAAAAATTTGAAATTATTCTATGTGACAGAAGTTTATGTAAAGATTACAGGAAAAATAAAAAGAAGTCCTCTAAATAGCACACTTTTTCAGAAACAACAACAAAAGTTACATTAGTTCCACTATCGGTCAAGAGATGGCGCTGACATAAAACTGCAATATTCTACACCGCAGTGCACAGTGTTAAAATTCTCTGATGAATATAGGCCTCGCCGATGAAAATTTAAAACATATTATGATGGTAAGGAACCGGTTGCGCGAGTCCGACTTGCTCTTGCCCGGTTTTTTTTTCATTGAGTGTAGGTATCGCGAATTGTGATACTGAGGACGCATCACATTACCAGAGCTTATTTACAAAATAACCTTCACTCCTGCTGTAACAAGCAGACATACGGTAAAACACAGGCAAACAGACATACGTTCTAAACAAGTGCGAGTCGGACTCGCACATGAAGGGTTCCGTACCACAAGGCAAAAACGCCGAAAAAAACACGTTTGTTGTGTGGGAGCCCCCCTAAATATTTATTTTATTCTGTTTTTAGTATTTGTTGTTATAGCGGCAACAGAAATAAATCATCTGTGAAAATTTCAACTGTCTATCTATCACGGTTCATGAGATACAGCCTGGTGACAGACAGACAGACAGACAGACAGACGGACCGTGGAGTCTTAGTAATAGGGTCCCGTTTTTACCCTTTGGGTACGGAACCCTAAAAAAGTGTATGTTTACTTATTTGTTTTTTTTTAATTTTCTGACCGATTTTCGTGAGACTATATTTTGTATTGTACCTTGAGGATATGGTGTACGAGTATACTGTATAGTGAGGGGATCATGGCTAAATATTACAAACAGCCAATCTTCAAGGTTCAGCAACGCTTGCTGAGGTCAGTCCGTGGATGGATTCCCATTCTTACATACTGAACCCCTCCGTGGCTCGGTAACCACGTTAAGCCATTGGTCCTGGCTGTAATTTGTAGGTCTTTGACAGTCGTTACGGTTAGTCAGAAGTCCGAAAGTATGCCAACCAGACTTAGGTACCGTGGTACCCAGTGACTGGGTCATGGAGGTCGGATAGGCAGTCGCTTGATATAAAATGCAGGTTAGACTGGAGGCCGACCCCAACATAGTTGGGAAAGGCTAGGCAGATGACGATTGTACCGTTATTGATTGACCTGGATATGTTGTAATTTAGGCAGAACTCATTATTAGTCATATCTGCCCCGTCTGCCCCACGGTTTCTCTTATAATAATCTGTGACACATATTACATTGCATGAGATTTAAAGGTATCTTCATCAAAAAGAAATCATTATTCAAGGGATTATCTTGCGAATATTTTACGATGTTTTAATTTATGTGGGTTACCAACACCGCTGACTGTTTGTCTGAGACGTCGAAATTCTACGTGTTTCGTTTTTATTTACAGCGATCGTATATATACAGCGAAAGATATAGCAAGTTACATAACGTTATGTACCGTCAAGGAAATAATTGTTAAGTTTTACACCATACGTCAATTTACCGTGTCATAGCCATTTATTTATCGTGTCATAGAACTCTCAAAGAATGCCAGTTGTGATTTGAATATATGGACAATTTGAGTTGGTGGTCAATTTGCTAATTTCCCTAAATTTACCCTTTTTACACCGTACAGTACCCTATTTTCTATTGCTGAATTATTGACCTGCTCTTGGCCTCGATCAAGCCTGATGGAAAGCTTTGGATGAGGTCTATGATGGACCAAGCGTGCCCAGAAGATGCCTCTTCACTCTTGCTTTGAAGGCAGACGGGTTAAATGTGATGAACGCAGGCACTGGCAGAGATTTCTACAATTTGGCTGTGCGCATAATTAATAAAAGGTTCTACAAAATCCATACTAATATAAATTCGAAAGTAACTCTGTCTGTCTGAGTCTGTATGTTGCCTTTTCACGCCTAAATCACTTAACGGATTTCTATAAAATTTGGCAGAGAGATACATTGCATCCCGGGGAAGGACAAAGGATAGTTTTTATCCCGATATTCCCACGGGGTCAACACTTATGCGGGTGAAACCGCGGGGCAATACTAGTTCTTAATAAAACAAAACCGTTTTCACAGTTTGTCTGTGGCATCATTTTACAAAACACTTTCATTATTAAGGTTATTACATAATTTAGTTTTTATGACTCTACCGATCCTAGAGAGTCATTTACATTTTTATCGACTAACTTTAAATGAATGATTTTACGCATCATTTTTAATTTTTGTTTTGTAGGCCTGATATTGTGGGTTTTTCTAATAAATTGACACAAGATTGTTAGCGTATGATTGTACAGCTATTCCTAGCCATTTTTTATTTTATTATGTTGTTAATGTTACTTTGTTTTGGCTTTCTCGTCCCATGTCATCGATTGTTTCCTTAGGCTTTCTGGTTACTGGTAGAGCCGGGAAACGGCCAAGCCTCATATTTTGACTAAGGTGTAGAGTTTGTGAAGTTAGGGCGTGTAGAGTTAGAAGCTTGGCTCTACATGAGATCTGATAACTTTTTGGCAGTGCGAGCCATAATGTGGTCTCGTCTTGGCAACATTTTAAAGAAAAAGTAGCTAAAAAGTTTACGTTTAGATTTGGTGACAGAAAGATACGAATTTCAATAAATTGTAGCTGTCTGTCACCAAATCTAGCTATAAAGTTACTAAGTTGACATCACTGCTGACGGAAGTCTCCGACCGCACACGCTTTTTTTTTTAATTCACCATTCTTATACCTGTGCTGTTTTTTTACCTCAAGCCTTTGATCATACACTCATTGGTTTAACCTAATAAAATCACAACATGTACGTACAGCATTAGCAAATAGAATGGCGAGTGCCAAGTTTGTTTATTATTATTTCAAGTGATCGATCAAATATTTTAATGAGTCATATCTCCATATTAAATAAGGAACTTCTGGTTTGAATATTTTCTAGGTTTACTTAATTATAATTATTAAGGTCCTTGTGCTGAGTGGTTAACAATTAATAGAGGCTGTTCTCATAACAAATTAATGTTTATTTATGCATTCGATTAAGGGTATTGAAGTCTGCCGCCATTGCTGTCGCAGCACTATTCCTTCCGCGTCATTTCAACAGAAGCGTAGGCATTTTATATCCCTTGATTTTTATATATATATTGCTGAATGGGCCTGCTTCTTGACCTCGATCACGCCTGATGGAAAGCGATGGATGAGGTCTATGATGAAACGAGCGTGCCCAGAAGATGCCTAAGGCACTGGAACTCCCACGCATCGACGAAACACAGCAGGCTGCTTGACGCCGGTCTCCGGTGGCCGCAAACCAGGCGGGTGTTAACCCTACCACCGCAAGGGAAGAATTGGCCAGTTAAATACGGTGTTGGGTGTGACTGTCCAGGATGCGCCAGTTCCAGCTCGGTTCAGTTGTGTAACTGGCAAACAAAAAAAAAAGGTTTTTTTCTAGGGAGAAGCCTAGTCTTTTCCACTAGCAGTGGGAACATTAAGTGCTGATAAATGCCATGTTCATGCAAGTATATTGTGTTATAACTAAATTACGGTTTTAAAGTGCAATTATAATAATTATTACAGCTCTCCTTTGCTGGACCAGACAGGACGTACCTCCACCTGCACGCCAGAGAGGTCCACTCCTTAGTCTCTCGTCCATCCACTTACAGCTAAGTTACGAAGATCATCACTCTCCCTAGCTTGAGGTTGAGGTACAATGATATACTAAGTGGAAGTAAGTTACAAAGTGTTCAAGTACTTCAAGTATTAACATCATGTATTGTCTCATGGCGGAGTGCCAAAATTTGATCAGTACGTGCTTCCTCGCAAATCATGTGGTTTACCCACTTATTTATTTTATTTCACTGTCAGACCAAAGAGACTTTTATTGCTTTACGTGCAGTCTGTGGGTCAGGTATACGCTGAGGGCATACAACGCCCTGCGTGTCCAGTATAACAATGTGTTCAGGATGCTGTTGGGGCTACCACGATTTTGTAGCGCTTCCGGGATGTTCACCGAGGCCAGGGTTGATGGTTTTCATGCCATTATACGGAAACGGTGCGCTTCTACACTCGGTAGAATGCGAGCTAGCTCCCACAGCATTCTGAGTGTGTTGTGTGATAGGTGGGACAGCCCCATGCTGGCTCACTGGATTCGGCTGCACACGTAAGTGTCAGTCATTTCAATTTTGTGTTTTACTAACATTAGGTTAAGATTTTTTACTAACAGCTTATTATTATTGTTATTATGGATTTTTAATCTGAAATAAATTTATTATTATTATTTTTGGTGAACGAATTTTGTTTCTTAGCTCTTTGGCTAGTTTAAGCTACATTAACGGGCCCAAGCCAAGTCAATGTAGCGTGTGTGTGGTGTTTTTTTTTTTTTTTACGAATTAATGTTAATGAGGGGTGATTTCATTTTCGTCAATTTGCATGAACTTTCTTACTATTCTGCAAGTATTTAAAATTGCGGCTTTTTGGAGTGTTATATAAATTGAGTCTTTTAGGTCTATTTGTTTAAGGCTATGGTGGAGGTGATTGGGTATAACACCCGTCGTGGAGACAACAATGGGTACTATGTAAACTTTATCCTGCCTCCAGATTCTGGACACTTCTTCTTTCAGTTCTGCATATTTACTGATTTTCTCACTTATTGTTTTTTGTAAATTATGTGTATTAGGGACTGCAATATCTATGAGGTATGTGACTTTATTAACTTTATCTTGAAGGGTTATATCTGGTCTATTATAGTGAACGGTCCTGTCAGTTAGTATGGCACGATCGTAGTAGAGTTTGTGTGTGGTACTTTCTAGAACTGTTTGTGGTACGTACTTGTAATAAGGAGTGTTTGTATCTTGTATGAGTTTATATTTGAGTGCTAGTTTTTGATGAATGACGTTGGCTACCTGATTGTGTCTGTGTGTATAGTCTGTTTGTGTGAGTGTTGTGCATGCCCCTGTTATGTGTTGTATGGTCTCTGGTTGGCTGTGACATTTGCGGCATTTATCATTTGTTACTGTGGGGTCTTTTATAATGAATTTCCTGTAGTTTTTAGTATTTATGATTTGGTCCTGTATTGCAATAATAAATCCCTCGGTTTCCGGAAATAAGTTACCGATTTTAAGCCATTTATTTGACGCTATTGTATCTATATGAGACTGTTCTAGATCATGGGGGTGCCGTCCATGCAGCACTTTCTTTTTCCAGTCTTCTATCTTTTGCTTATGTGGGTCTTCGTTGCTAGTGTGTTGTATATCTATCTGTTCGTGTAGGTTAAGTGGGGTGTAATTGATATCGTTCATAACTACGGCTTTATGAATGTTGCTTGTGTGTGATTTATAATGAAAAAATGTTCTTAGTTTGGCTATCTGTTTCTGCCAAAGATGATGGACATCTATAAGGCCTCTCCCTCCATATTGCCGTTTGATGGTCAGTCTTTCTATTGCAGATTTTGGGTGTAGGTTATTGTGTTTAGTAAGTGTGGTGCGTGTTGTTCTCTCTATTTGTTGTATGTCAGTTTTGGACCATTTGATCACTCCAAACGAGTATGTTAATATCGGGATTGCGTAGGTGTTCAGCGCTTTTATTAAATGTTTTCCGGAGAGTTGGGTTTTACATACTGCGATCACTCTTCTTTTGTACTCTGAGTTTAATGTGTATTTTATTGTGGAATGATCTAGCCCTTTGAGTTGCCTGTACCCTAAATATTTATATAAATCTGTTGGTTCCATTGCTGTGATTGTGTCTGTATTGTTAATAGGATAGTCACCCGGCTTTATTTTACCTCTTATTATATGAACTGTTTTGCATTTATCTAGACCAAATTGCATGTTAATGTCTTTACTAAATTCTGTCGTGATATCTATTAATTTTTTCATCTCTTTTTCAGACTTTGAGTATAATTTAATGTCATCCATATATATATAAGATGTGAGATAATAGTTTCTTCTTATTATTATTATTATTATTATTTATTATTGGTTAATGTCTTGTAATAAAAGTCTGTCATTCGTGGATCTTTGACAGTCGTTACGGGTAGTCAGAAGCCCGAAACTAATAACCAGTCTTACCAAGGTGTATCGTATTAGGTACCCAGTCACTGGGTTGTGGAGGTCAGATAGGCAGTCGCTCCATGTAAAATACTGGTACTCAGCTGCATCCGGTTAGACTGGAAGCCGACCCCAACATAGTTGGGAAATCGCTAGGCAGATGAATGTCTTGTAATAAAAGAGTTTTGCTGTGAATCCATACTAATATTATAAATTCTAAAGTAACTCTGTACGTCTGTCTGTATGTTACCTTTTCACACCTAAACCACTGAACGGATTTCGATAAAATTTGGCAGAGGGATAGACTGAATCCCGGGGAAGGACATAAGATAGTTTTTATCGACATACCTAGCGGGCGAAGCCGCGGGCGGAACCTAGTATAAAATGTACTTTGGAAATGCTGGATAGGTACACACGGCGATACATCGTACGACGTACCCTACGTATAGGTTTTTCGTACAATTAGAAGTCAGCTTATACTGGTGGTCAGCGGGATTGTCCGAAAGGGTTGCCGCTGGCCCGGAACATAAAGGGCTAAGGAAGGAACACGGGTGGGTTTTAGTCAGTCAGCGGTAAGGGTCATTTGATGAATTCCCATCCACAAAAAAAAAAAAAACTTATACTGGTAATGTATAGGTTGCTGTGTAGCCGTGTGTACAGACCGCAATGAAAGTCGATTACCACATCAGTTTTTTTAATCACAATAATTAAGTATTGAAAAAAATATAAAATAGTCGGAACAGGTATCCAATTACCAATTAAAATAACACAAACTCTTTCTATTATATGAAGAGCGGTGTATCGAATAATTTCGTGTTAATTTAGATGATGTACGAGTAACAGTTTTAATTGACTTTCGTTGTTCTGCCGACATTACCTAAAAGAGATAGTGGCAGCGATACACAAGACAATATTGTTGTTATTATTTTAGACAATTTACACTCGCAAATGATACGTTATTAAAAAGCAAACTTCTTTAAAACTAGAGACGATATGTTAAATTAATAATCTTTCAGCAAAAGCAGAAATTTCAGCTTCTTCGTCGTATCGATGGTTCCCTTTTATTAATTTTACTATTCTGGCCGCGACTTTGTACGCGTTAGATTTCTTGTTCCCTCGAATCCACCCCCGTCGCATCGCATCGCTTATCCGCGTATTACTTGGTATTTGCTTAGCGGTCTTTGTGTCTTTACTCTGCTCCTAAGAGTCCTAGAGTGATGTTGATATACCTTATACCTTCCTCAAGAATTGGGCTATCAAATGCAAAAATATTTTTTCTAATCCGACTGGCAGTTCCATAGATTAGCTCGTTCAAACAAACTCTTCAGCTTTATTATTAGTAACTAGTCGATCCCGTAGGAATATCGGGATAAAAAGTAGCCTATATGTTAATCCAGGGTGCCAGCTACCTCCATACAAAATTTTATCAAAATTGGTCCAGCCGTTTCAGCGTGAAGAAGTAACAAACATACAAACACACACACACACACTTACAAACTTTCGCCTTTATAATATTAGTGTGATGTAGTGTGATATAGATATAAGTTTCTGCCAGAATTCGGCTACTTCGACAGCGTTAGCGTCGGCTTCGCAAAGGTCTTCCAAAGTGCAGGTATTTTTGCAGAGAGAGCACGACAAGAGGTGGGGCATAGTTTGGATGTGGCTCTACAGTCGCACTGTGGCTCATAGGAGTACCCCCACCTGACTACCTAGGTTGTACCTGCAGTGACTCGCCTGGTATCTTAGTCGATTAAGAGATTTAGCTGGCAGCTTTGCTGCAGGCTCAACAAACTTAGTTATAGGGAAATTTTGAAGCAGCCACAGTTCACACCAGAGCTGCCGTCATTTAGTGGGATGGTCGACATGAGGAAACTGTCACGCTCCTTCAGACTGTCCCTTGGCTTCGTTACGTGGTAGAGTAAATGTCGTTTGACTTTCTCCTCCTTCAGCTTTACAGAAGCACAGGCAATTTCCCTTCGAGCCTCTGGAGAGGCTATTCCTGTACGTGGGTAAAGTCCACTGACCTCACTTTACTTTTTTTTGTTGGTTTGAGGTACCCTGTAATTATTCGGCAAGTTTAATTAATTGATTATAAAAGCCTGAACAATTGAGCTTATCTAATTTTCGTGCATGGGGGGAACGATGGGATTATCAGCCTATGATATTCCCATGATGTGCTGAGAAACAGGTCTCCTCTCGGTGAGAGGGAGTGGGCTGTAATCCACCATGTCTAAGGTGTCAGGGCCGCTACTGCTCTCTGCCTATGCCACAGTATTGCCACACAGGGCATGTAAATACAATAATAGATACTCGCTACCTATATAGATTTCTACTGCTGTAAAATTAATCGTATTTAAAAAAAATACCTTGTTACCTCAAAGCGGTGAGATCACAGATATACCATTACATACCGATATCCTGCTCTTTTTTGCAACAATTTAGACCATATAGTGACTTAATAGGTTGTATGTAAGATATTGTAGAGCATTATCGTATTGCGCTGCGCCTGCGTCAGGGTAATGTCAGGGTTACCGATAAGATCGCGGAGCGGAACCGATATTTTATGGAGTTCCTTTTTTTTAAATTGAATAATATTTTGTTTCTTTTGTCTAGGTATATTTTAGAAGATCGAATCGTTGAATTTGGATTGGGTAGACTCGACCGACGAATCATATTTGATTCTTCCTTTCTTAGCGTCCACTGTACACCAAGTGTACATAAGAGAAAGTGCTCGAAATGTCAACGGTACACCAAGTGTACACAACTATTGCCATTGTGAAAACAATGACTTCACTGCGTCCATTCAACTACTCCGACACGTGGGGTGTGTCGACAGGTCAGCAGGCAAACGTGTTAAAAGTTAATAAAAGCATTAAATTACTTTTTTATTTTATAGTAGAAAGGGTTACAGGTCATTGTTATAACTGTGCCAGTGCCCAGAGAGGTAATTGCGTGACACACTAACAGTAGCAATCACTCATTGCGTTATTTACGCCGTTGAGCAGACAAATTTTAAGAATATATGAAGCAATGAATTAGCAATACCCTTCAAAATTATTCAGATTGTGAACGCATTTAGGGTGCAAGGTGCGACAAACACTAAGACTCACTAAGTATTAGGTACAGACGCCAGCAGGTCAACCTACCCGAAACTGTCAGATTTTCCCAATCAACCTTGAACCTTATGCTTTAGCAGTAAAGTCGAAAATCTATTAAAGAAATCTGACAGATTGTAGTAACTTGATGTGCTGGCGTCCGTACGTTGTTTCATACACCAATTAATTAATCTCAACTAATTAATAAAAATACGATTGATATTTAAGGAAAATTATCCGTTAGAACTGAACTGAATCCTAATTGATATTGATTAAAAGTGACAACGGACTCTGATGAAAGAATAAAAAAAATAAAACCAAGGAAAACGTCAGTAAAAATTGTACCTATTAACTACATAATAAAATGCGCTGGTTCTTGGTAGTAAAACAAAAGTATAATGTCAATCAAAAGTAGAAACCAAAAAGGTAGAAAAAGCATAGACAAAATTAATAAAAAGGTAAAATATCAAAAGTAAGAAAAGGCTTGCACAGTACCTATAAGTTTTTTGTTACATTTATTAATGTTAGATCATAAATTACAGTAGCTTAACGAGCTTTTTATGATATCCTATGTAATTTCCGACAGATTAGTGGTAATCAAAACTAAATTTAATATAGACTAGATTTAGGTATATTACTCATAGAACACTTTTAATAGTAGTATGTAGTGTTCGTTCTGAGCACCAATTTCTGCTGCCATGACAAGACGCCACCACATCAAGCTACTATAATCTGTCAAATTTCTTTAATAGATTTTCAACTTTATCGCTAAAGCATAAGGTATATCATTGCTGTGGTTTCCGATTTAAGGCGAAAGTGTTTTGTAATTTGTATGTCTTGTATGTTGATGTATCAAATATTTATTTATACAATTTAATTTCATTCATATTACCCCTTTTTAGTACCCTATTGAATGAATGACTATTTCATGAAATCATGACTTTTGAGGCCAATTCTAACTCAAGGAGTTGTATTGCTGATTCTAAAGATTATAATTCTGTAAAGCTATATTGCAAAAAACGTAAGTAAATGTTACTTTTTATAGGTACTTACCCTCTAAAAATCGTAATTACACTGACATCGTATAGATGCCAGGACAAAACAAAACAAAACAAGTCACTACAAATATATGTCAAGGAGAATCAAAACTCAATGCACTGGCTATAAATGCTACAGCATTTCCTAATAAGGGGAGCCTAGTACCATGAATCGGGCGCAAATCCAGATCCCGGGATTGGGCTGGAGCTGGGAAATTGAGATGACAAAAACCCAATAACACTTTACCCGGAGAATCGAACTCAGGACCTCGAGGTCTTAAAAGGTCACTTTGGCAAAATCATAAAAGGATAACATTATCAATCTGGCGAAGACAGTCCGTGTTTTTTTTTTCGCTGCACTACGTAGACCTATAATCAAAGAGATAGGGATTGGATTTGGATTGGATTGATTGGTATTTTAGCACAGACATTAAAAAATAACTGAAACATCCTTCACTGACGGGATATGATACGATTAACTTAACAGTTAACTGTCCATTATGATTCATAATGTTATCCTTTTATCATTCTGCCAAAGTGGCCTTTTTAGACCCCCTGTTCAGTAGTAGCCCTTGCGACCACTAGATCGACGAGGCAGTTAATGAATTTAATAAGTCATCATATGCCTAGCCTTTTCCCAACTATGTGGCGGTTGGCTTCCAGTCTAGTCGGATGCAGCTGAATACCAGTATTTTACATGACACGACTACCTATCTGATCTCCAGAACCCAGTTATTGGGTGTTACGATACCCCTTGGTAAGACTGGGTTGTCAGATTTTCGGGCTTCTGACAACCCGTAATGACTTTCAAAGATCCACGAATGACAGCCGGGGCCAACGGCTTAACGTGCTTTCCGAGGCAAGGACGGGTCTTGGTATGTAAAGATGGTCACCCATCCATGGACCAACCGCGGCAAGCGTAGCTTAACCTGATCGATCGACCCGTGCGGCTGTTATTACTTAGCCATAAGCCCCTCCAATGAATTGAATAAGTGTAGTTTAAAAATAACAATATAATTACAACAACATCATGTTAGGTTAGATTTTGTGTGAGATACCGCCAGAGATACAAAACAGTAGGTACCTTATTTAAAACAATGCATGACGAAGATCGTACGAAAATTGGCGCAGTTGTTCTCAAGTTATACGGAAACATGACATACCAACACAATAGATACACGGTACTTTGTTTTCCGTGAATCTATTGTAATTTATGTCTGTAGGTATTTAACTCTGGTAACGGACCGTTCAATTGATCCTAATTAAGAAGATGCGTTTCGTTTCGGCTGTTTACAAATTACTAATCATATTAATACCTTCCTATTATATTCGGAAAGGTTTTTCCTTTGATAAAATAACTAATTTTCATATAATTATATCATCACCTCCGTTAAAATAGGGTGCAACTCGAAAAAGTCATTTACAGGAATTTTCAGGTTGTTTTCCAGGAAAATTGAAAAACAGCGTATCCCATTAAAACATATTTTTTATAAGCTTTTCAAGTATGTATAATTTTGATCACTTAATAATAATAGTTTAAGAATAAAGACTAGACTGATTAACAAAACCGTGAGTTTTTTTTCGCTTTTCTAAAAATCGATCTTTCTTTCAATCTTTCTTTTTTTCGATCTTTTTTTCGAGTTGTAGGTTATTTAAACCCTATTTTATCGGAGGTGCGATTATGGAAACTAGTCGTTCTATCGACATCCTCTAACTAACTAATCAAAGATCAGTTTCAGTGTATGTAGTTATAGGATTTGTTGGTGTGTCTCCATAGTAAGGAAAATCCTACTAGTTTTAAGGGTAAGGAGTCCTTAACTTGGTAAGTATCCCAAGGTCATTCGAAACATTCTGCCCACATGCTATGTTAATACCTCAGATAAGTCAAAAATAGTGAAGAACCTACTAGGCACTCCATAAATCTTATAAACTATCCTTGGTGGTCGAGGCCTCCTGAAAAAAAAAGCAATATTTGTAACAGCCAATTTTCATAACAGTAAATCGGGCCGGGCTTAGTTGTAAATAAAGATATTACAGGCAGGTATGATTCATCTGTCAAGTTCCGGCAGGATGTACTAAGAAACTCGATATTATAGTGAGCAATATGACAGTGATAACCTTTCCATTGTTCAGGAATTTGCATCTAATTAAGTGAAGGTACCAGCGATGAACTTCATTATGACTTTGCATGTTCTTCACTGCACTGTAAGAACTATTATAGTTTATTATTTACTCGTGCGTGAGCTTAATGAGTTTTGTAGTAGCGTTAAAAACAATTAATTTATTTAAAAGTCATTAATATCTTATAACGCAAAGTAGCAATGTCAAAGTAGCTGACAGCGTGCAACGAGAAGATTTATTCATTGCCCTGACAACCTCTTAACTCCAACCTCCATCAGTCATTGTAATGTGACTTACGACGGCATACCAGGTGACGAATGAAATGTAATAGCATTTCTGTGCAAGCGCGGCCGACGCGGCCGGTGCGCGGTCCCGCGGGCGACGGTGAGCGCGCGACCTTGCGCGGACCACCACCGGCAGGGCGGGGGCGCCTATGACTGCGGCCGGCCTGCGCCACTCCGCCACTCGTACTGTGCTAACGATACGACCAACGCGCTCCCAAACTTATAATTCGAATTTTCAAAATACGACGCGTTCGGAATGACAGTTTGATTTTTTAAATCATGTGGCTCTGGTTCGTACTCGCCGCCGCGGTTGCGGTGCTGTCGGGCGTTGAGAGCGCCGGCGCAGGCGCCGCCCGCCTCGTCTGTTACGTGGAAAGCGCGCGCGCGATCGACGGATTTTCCGAGTGCACACATCTCGTTTACGCGGGCGACGCGAGAGGAGATAAGCTCGATGCTTTACTGAAGGACTACAGAAAGAACAACCCCCGGCTGAAAATTATACTGAGAGTATCCGAGGTTGATAAGGTAAGATACACTTATGAATTATTCTCTCTACAGTTTTTCGCCTTCAAAACACTTTTTCATTTCCAAACTCACACACGTGTCAAAACGTTTAAGTATTACATAAAGCTAATTACTTTTACCGATTCGTTAAATTCTCTTCCGACTCGTCTCGCCCATACCGATGAGCTCAAATTTATTCTTTTGTTGAAGTAAACGTGGATCCTATTCGCGTGGAAAGTGTACAAGCAGCACTAATTGAGTTAGTACCAAGAGCGCATGTGTCGTAATCATATGCTAATTGACGGACATGTTAACTACGGTTTGGGAAGTGGACCGTGCTTTATGTGAAGATCCGATATCCTCGGGATGGGTTTTCTTCGTGCTAAGAACTTTAAAGATAAGTCTCGAAAAAATGTAGAGAAAAAGTTGCTTGTAATTAATTAGTGGATGCTGAATGTAGAATAGAAATCCAACTATTTTCATTAGTTTTCATAGGACGATAATTAATTCAAAGTTACGTAATGAATGAAGCAACAAATCTACGATTTCTATCTTACCATAAAAAATCGATGACAAAAAACTATTCCATATTTGAACAAAAAAATGGCAATGTCTACGTCCAGAAAAGGCGCGAACTTGTTCTAAATTGAATAGAGGAAAACCAAAGACCGCAAGCTTTTAGAGCGGAAACTTAAAAAGCTTTTAACACCGCACCGGTCTAGATTAGGTGTGGTCGTTACTAAATAAATTAATCTATTAGTATAAGTCCGTTCCCACGGTTGATATTACGTACTCGTAATGAATAATAAACGTAGATGACATGATATCATTGTCACGATACCTGTTTATGATTTGTATAGATAATGAGATGACTGAGTCATATTGATTTTCTTAAGCAACAAAGTAGAGCTATCAATCATTATTCAATTATCAGATGCTGTAGACACACATTGTGGCGGAAAATAACAATTTGTATATAAATGTAGGTTACCTATCTCTGTTGACCTGTCAGATATTATCTGAGTAGAGAATCTACAGGTAAACAGCTTTTGGCATGAGGTCTTATTTTTCCGACAACTCGTGTGCACATCGTTTCTCAATTACTGATAATATTACCTAATGTCCTCCAAAAGCACCATGATCTAGAATAAGACAGTTGGCTCTATGGCAATGGCATAGACTTTGTCTCCTTCTGGATGAGTCAAATACAGAATCAAAAATGAATATGAGAGTTGTGCTGCTTAACTTATTAAGACATATTTATTCCCATGCATATAAAACCATGAATACATAAGTAATATCTGTTTATTGCACGAAGTGTTGGTCATCCAAGGGATTTCTCGCAACCAAGCTTTACAATACAATAAAGTAGACACATCTCTCAACCCTGTCGGCAACATTACACATATTTATTACACCACCTTATGCAATTCACACGCGATTTCGAAGTTTTCGAGAACCTTTGTAAACATTGGTGTTCCAAAAATACTTGATTGACCTGTCAGTTGATATGGCCGACTTGACCTTACGCAAGTTTCAGAGAAATTACTCTTGTATTTGGAGCACGGAGTGAGTCGGTGTTACCCATGTATTACCTGCATTGCGTGGAAACTGGTTGTCCAGTTAAGGTGGCATCTGACACACGCGACAGAATGAGACAATCTGCACGTATTTGTTTCGTTTTCTTTGAATGCTTTTGTTAGTTATATCTAATTTGAATATAAATCAAGTTGACATCCGCTTCTTGTGCACATGCTGTCACGCATTTTTCTTCAATTTCTTCTATACAGTGTGAGTCTTCATAATGTGCACATAACGAAACGAGGGAAACGATATAGCTTAATTTTATCGACGGAAAAAATATTTGAAAAAAATAAAAAAATATTTAAGGATCTTTACCTGCTAAAGTATGGTGATTGCAAGGCCTTTCTTTAACAGTTGATAGGAAATGTTGTGATTGAGTTTTATACATGGTATTTTTACGTTTAGAAATCTGATACGATGGAGAATAATTTAAAGTAATCAAAAAGGGTAGGTAATCGGGGCTGTTATTGAGTAATTTTACAATTATTGTAAAAATTGATGAAAAAATATCAGATTTTTGTTAAAAAAAAACCATAATTCTCAATTGAGGGGCGATTGTTTACACAGGGGTCACAGCAGCGAAAAATAATTTTAAAAATATTACGTTTTTTTTTTTTTACATTTTTTAAATATTTTTTCCGTCGATAAAATTAAGCTTAGTTTCCCTCATTTCAATATGTGCACATTATGAAGACTCACACTGTATAATCGGATTTTGAAGACATATATTTTACCAACACGTTTAGGTATTGTTCAATAAATCTCCATGTTTTTTTTTAAATTTCACATCACGTTTCTCGCTGCGCGGAAACGTTACCTTAAATCTCGTAGTGTGTTGACGGGAGGGATGACGTCATGTAAACGAGTGCGTTCTCACGTCCGCGACCTCGGGCAGTAGGCTGTCACTTGCATCTGCAGTCTGCTGCAGCGCAGCGGTGCATCGATATTATGAATGAAGGTCGTAAAGATGTAAGTGTAAATAGGGCAAATGCCAGGTTTAGCAAAACTTCGACTTTGTAGAGCGTCCTTTCGGTCACTGTGTCTGACAGACTTTTCGTAAAGATCTATGTGAGTTGCAGCCCTAATGCGGGATACTAGTCAATATCTATACTAATAATAAAGCTGAAGAGTTTGTTTGTTTAAACGCGATAATCTCTGGAACTACCGGTCAGATTTGAAAAAAATATTTTTGCATTTGATAGCCCAATTCTTGAGGAAGGCTATAGGCTATTTAACATCACGCTATGACCCTTAGGAGCCGAGCAAAAAGAAAAAACTCAGAGTGAACGGTAAGCGAATACGAAGTGTTGCGACGCGACGGGGTGGGGGTACAAGAAATTTCACGCGGACGAAGTCGCGGGCAGAAGCTAGTTGACAGATAAAAGTAAGAGATTATGACTAAACATTATATTAGTCATAATACTAAAGTCCAGATAAGTCTAAATCTAAACTGGATTTTAGTATGATGAATAATGGATAAACAAAATATTGGAAACGGAAGCCGTTATACACACGATATTGATCATACACAAGAAAGACGTGCAGGATGTCATGAAATCTGATATGGGAGTAGATAATCTGACCGATGTTAGTGCAGTAGACCGAGCGAAGCCAAGATCACTGGAGCGGGCATCCCTGTAAAGAGGTTTTGAAGATGATTCATTGAGGTTTGTTACGTAGAGGTTTTTAATAAAGAAACAGCTGATTATGATTATACAATCATTGAAATCGAAAAGGTACCTCTTACAAGGGCATTTTGTCGCTATAAGATAAGGTATCTTAATGTCCATTTAACTCCTTGTACATTAAATAATTACCGTTAACCGTAATCGGATCCTTATTTCATTATCTTTAAAACTTGACTGATTACATGCATACTTTTTGGATCAGCCGCGCAAAGGTTGGTGACCAAACTTGGTGAGATATTTTCTTAAAATGTTGCAAATTGCACGTAAAGTTCAGGGAAACCAAGTACGACTGAGTATTTTCTTGCACGTGATAAATATATAAGAAGATCCAATATATAAGAAGTCCCATATTAGGAGAGTCGGTTATAATATTCTAAAGACCAGGTACATACCTATAGGTATTGCAATAATAATATCTTATGTAGACCGAATGACTTAAGTTGATGCCTGGCTCAACGTCTTGTGATTCTGATAGGTCACGATGGCTACTGGAGGTATATGGCTGTTGCGCTTCATCTTGGTCATTACCATCATTTAACTGAAAGCCGTCCACTGGTGGATAAGTCTTTTCCCGCATTTATTCAAATGAAATAAAATGGAACGTTGCTTCTATTGTAATAAGACGCTCTAATAAGCGTAACTAATTCTATATTATAAAACAAAGTCGGTTTAGTTACACCATTTATAACTCAAGAACGGCTGGACCGATTTTTATATGATCTTTGATTTGTCTCGTCCCAGAATAGCGGAATAAAATATGGTCAAAATTCACTAAAAAATAAATAGGTAATGAAGATAATTAATTTTCTCATACATTTTGTATGGAACGGGTTTTTGGATGATATCTCGAGAACGGATTAACTGATTTCGATGGCGGTACGAAGTTCGTCGGGTCAGCTAGTTTGAACTAATAATCTAGAAATAAGACCAAAAAATAAAATAGACATCGAGTGTAAGTTTTTACATAGGATACTGATTTGCAAGTTGAAGCAGACATCGAATTGTAGTTTTATGAATGTTGCAATGGAAATTATTACTTTTACTAGACATAAACTCAATTAATAGCACTAGAATAAGAACACATAATGATACAGGAAATTCATTATAAGACATCAATTTGATTAATGCAATATTAAAACTATAAACAGAGGCCGGCCATGAGCTGGGTGGGCCTGGCTAGCCACCGCGTCAGATAGAGAAAAGTGGAATTCTTTGGAGGAGGCTTTTACCCGAAGGGGGTCCACACACTAACGTTATTTTATTTTAATCACAATTATTTTATTATTTTATCGAGATGAATCAATTAATTTATCTGAACGCATGATTTAATCTTAATTCAATAATTTCAAGTAAGTTTTTCAAAATCAGGATGTAAAATTTGCTTTGTAAAATCGCACGAATATTTTTAAAAGCTTCCTAATTTTAACCACGATGTCGACAATCATGAACGTTCTTCTCGAATTGTTACTAATAATTTGTAATTAAATCATGCTCCAATAACATCGAGGCTAATAACTCGTTACGTAAAAGCCGACACACGTCGGAAGTAATGTTAAAAAGGCCACAGTAATGTAAGGGTATTTATTAACTAATAATTTGATGACATCATACCTTGGTATGAAATGTTTTTGATATGTCTAATGGGTATATAATTTGTTGGGTAATTTTGTGACTAACACGCTTTGACTAGCTTGAACTGTATCTCTCTATGTGACGGAATCTTTCAACGTAATTTTCTCCAACTTCAAGACGTCCGATTTACTTGAAAATTTGCACACGTATCAAGGACCGATGAAAAAATTATAATTTGGTATCTTGGAGCTGATTTGACAATGGAGCCAGGAGGTGGATAGTGGAACTCTTCAGTGGCTACTAGTAAACCGCTTATGTCATGACTTTGACATTAGACTTATTAACAAAATGAAGAATATAAATACTAGACTAAAAATAAAAAAATATAAATATGTAGTTTAAAAAAAACGCTTTTTTCATAAAGTGTGGACCACTTTGATGCGCTTTTTAGTTGGATGTGCTTTTAAAAAGCGCTCAACGCTTTTTGATTTTTAAATCATTGGATGTAAAAGCAGTGACAAGCTGCATAGGTAAGATTAATGAATTTAATTTTTAGTGCGTGAAAAAAGTGTTTTTTTCTATCGTCTACTCTCATTGATTGCTTATAATAATAGTGTAGGTACCTACATACCTACCTGATTCATTCCGTTTTACATAATAGTAGTGGTTGTAATGACAATCATATTATATCACTTGGTTTTAATAGGTTTTAATATTTTATTTATCCTTTTGATAGATTCTTATTTTGTAAATGTGAGGACTTTGTAGGCCTTGACTTTAGATCTGTAGACCATTTTTTATTTTATTAAGTACCTGGTACTTGTTGACAGGCCTACGCTGTCCTCCCATACATTGTAAAAGCCAATTATTTTTAAAAGAGTAACCGTGGAGTTTCTTGCCGGCTCTTCTCCGTAGGAAACGAAAAAAATATCTCCAAAAAGTCTAAACCCAGATAGAAAAACAGTTTTGCAGCGTGATTCTAGCTACCAGTGTTATATTACATAGTATTATTTATTGCGTTCAAGAGTTTAACTTTGTGATATTTACTTTACCAACCTAGGGCTTTCCGTCCGCCTAATTGGCTTTTATTTACATATTTCCAACAAGTATAATATCTAGTTTTTCTTGTTACAAGAACTTGATATAATGCAACCGTTATTTAAAATAATAACAACTTAGCCTTGTCTACCTTACGTTATGTCAAATATTGTTAAGAAATCAGTTGTCCTAATAGTACCTAACTGTATGAACTGCCGCCTGTGATACAGGTTTATCATAGTTCAGGCATCATAAATATATTATATTATTTTTAAGATTTATACGGTACCAGCAGCGCCCCGTGTTTTCACCCGCATAAGTGTCGATCCCGTGGGAATATCGGGATAAAAACTATCCAATGTCTTTTCCCGGGACTCAAACTATCTCTATACCAAATTTCATCTAAATTGGTTTAAGCGTGAAGAGGTAACAGACAGACAGACAGACTTTCGTAGGATATTACCAAAAAAAAAAAAAAAACTAGGCCTATATTAACTTTTATTCTTATCTTCATTATTCTGTTGCCTTTAACCCAATTTATTTAGGGTCGCGGTCGACGCAAAATATATTTTTCTTCTATACTTCTCTATTAAAGTCGTCATCAGTCACCCCCTTTTCTAGTCATATATGTCATATATTTGATATATCACTATCATCTTTCACACAGTCTATCCATCGTGTCTTCTCTTATCCACATTTAAACTCCAAATATTCCAAAAATTCGAAGACATGTGACATCTGTCAATCCGCACTGGGCCCGCGTGGTGGATTACGGCCCACTCCCTCTCAGCGAGAGGAGGCCTGTGTCCCAGCAGTGGGAACATTATAGGCTGATTATGTGTGTGTATGTGTATTCCTCATGAATTTTTTCCCATACCATGAGAACAGATTTCCACACAACTTTTCAGTCACCGGTGCCACTTTAACTCTTATTTTTTTTAAAACAATGGCACTCCGGGAGTGCCGACAGAAGTGAAAACAAAACACAAACAGACTACTTTGCCATCACTCACTGACATACCGGTTGTACATTAAAACCGAGTAGGTACATCCCGAGGACAGCCGAGCATATCCGAAGCGGGTATGTTTTGAATCGTCATAAACAAAACACGCGCGGTTTCGCTTACGGTAATAGTGGCGCGAGTTCAATCGGTTTTTCCAATCTCCAAAAATGACCAACGCGCTTAGAAGTTTTCACTTCAAAAAAACGTTTCTCCTAAAACTAATTGAGATACCTCAGATATTATCTTATAGCTCTCCTTTTACTCTTTTTACCCATCGTAGTTGTGACGACATCACAATGAAACATAAGATATAATCATGGTGTTTCTCATTAATTTCATTGCCTGTTACCTTTCGCCGTGGATAACGATCTATAACCGATAGTTACGCTTTCATTAGTTATCTAAGGAGTTAAATACATGGCTTTTGGTTAAGTAACCTGATAGTAAGGTGTAGTGATAAGTTGTTTGTAGAATGTTGTCTCTTTCGGTAAAGGGTACTGTTACGTTCGTGTAGGATGTAAAAGCTTTGTTTTCTTAGTGTCTTAAGCTATTATTATTATGGTATTGTACTCTATTAATCTTATAGTTAGCGTCCTACATTATGGCGGCACTATGCAGTGGTGGCTGACTGGTACCGGCCCCGACTTACTAGTTGCAGGTCGTGAGTTCGAATCCAGGCAGGCACTTTACTTTATGTACATACACTTTGTGTATTTTAATTTCATCACAACTGCTCGCGAAACGGTGAAGGAATTCATCGTGAAGAAACCGGCATGTCCTAGAACCAAAAAATTCGAAGACATGTGACGTCCGCCGACCTGCACTGGGCTCCGGTGGTGGTGGATCTATTTACACTAAAAAGAAAGATGGCTCACGGTATGTCATGGATAAAAGAATCACTTCTCTAAAATAATCACTGTACACACGACGACATATCAAGCTATACATATCCAGTTTTTGCTGACCTCGCATTGTTTAGGCTTTTCGTACAATGAGACGTCAGCTTATACTTGAAATGTGTAGCTTGATATGTCGCGCGGTACGTACAGCGGTAGACAATAACTATGGTCACTACGAAAACTATACAACCTCTGACCCTCGTAAAGCCCAATATTGATTACAATTTCCTTGAAACCGTCTGTTACATTGTCTGTAGTTCCCAGCTCTGCATCGAATTTCCCACACTCTAATAACAATTCACGCCCAAATAATGAATACCTTTACACTATTAATATACCACCTACAAACCAATTATTGTCTGTCAGACTCATAAGTTCACATTTATTTGAGCATAATTATATTAGTTTAAGGCCCTACCTACTAACCGACCAAGCCGGTGCACCTGCCCGCTTAAGGCCCGTAATCCACCAAAGCGGAGAGGAGAGGAGATGTCTCATTTTTGTATAGAATTTCGTGCGAGCAAGCGGGCAAGCGGCACGAAATTCTATAGAAAAATGAGACATCTCCTCTCCTCTCCGCTTTGGTGGATTACGGGCCTAAGCCCCGTTCAAAAGCTGAGCATTTAAGTTGCAACATAATTTTGTTTTGTTGGAAACATGTTTTTCAAACACTAGCCAGTGCAAATGAATACTTTTATGAAATACCTTTTCCCGCAATAAAAATAAAAATGTTGCTAAACAATTGTGCAACTTTTGTTTCCCACTCGGTAGTAGGTGGTAGTAGTGTTCTTCTTGGTATCGTTGAAATATTTGTGGATGACGTCACTACTAACTGACAGTTGCCCAGTTAGTTAACTTGGTTGGTTGTAATAATAACATAGCGATTAATGATCAACATATAGGTGTCGATGCGGTGGGCGTTCTAGTTGACTTGTCAATGTCGTATGGCGCCAGCGACTTGCTCCTGTCGCGCCTACTTGCGACAGTTACCTACAGCGGTACTATTCTGTAAAAATCTCACCGTGAAAACTTAGGTGAAGTGAGCGTGGAGTGAGCTGTCAATAGTGTCAATTCCTATTAAAAACAAACTCACTTCACCTAAGTTTTCACGGTGAGATTTTTACAGAATCGATCGGCTGGTCTTGTTTGGTTGGTCATTCATTATGCTAATGATTTAGGAGATAGTTGCGAAGTGTTTTACTATTTGTGTACTGTAGGCGTTCTAGAATGAGTCTTGGATTCCTTTTTAGACGTCTAGCTATCAGGAAAAAATTACCTCGGAAAATCCGATAGAGAATTTTGCATACGATGGATCATTTTTAAATTATTTTTCGCCCTTACATAGTTATTATTAATCTCGAGCAAGTCTGTCCAACAACACTAGTTGCTAAATCAACTTTGATACACAATCTTATTTGAACCAGTTATCATGATTGAATATCGCATTGTTATGTACCTACATTCGTTTATCATGTGTGCGAGCTTGCAATCTCGTTCTTTCATTCGTGAATGTCAGAATGAATCATAGCTTACTTACGTCGTTCGTGACCTTGGCATGACACAATGGGTCAAGGGCACGATATTGTTATTGACCATTGTCAATTTTGACAGCTATGTCAACTTTTGAGTTGGGAATGCAGAAAGCGCGCTGTGACAACCAGTATAATCTCATTCTTTGCATGATTTGCAGATTTAAAAATGTGTAGCTACTACTTACTATGTTTTGCAATAATTTTGCATGTTGTTTGCTAAGTGGTAAGACCACTTGCTACCAGTGTTAGGCTGAGCCGAAGGAAGGCAAGGTTTTTCTCACAATATTTTCCTTTAGGACCATATTCGGTTTCATGTGGATTCCTCAAATATTTTATGTGTAGCATTACATGCGTGCCTATTTAATTGAAGGTGACATGACATCATGACGACGTGTGGCATCGCCAGCCACCCGAATGGTTTGCCCTGACAGGTTGGAGGCTGCTTTCAGAGCAAGGTGCAGTTGAAAATCGGATGTTTTTTATGTTTCAACTGGCGTTTGGTTCACTCGCAACATTCGCGGAAGTTATCGATATCTCTTAAGAGTGCACGGTATTCAAATTAAATTGCACAAAGCCTAGATCCCGTCTGGTTGGTATTGCAGCAGATGACATCATAGGTAAACAGGACACTGTACTAAGCGCCAAAAGCAGTTGAGCCAAGTGAAATAATATTGTGATGTTACGAATACAAATAGCTTAAATACACACAGCATGTATCTGAAAGATGTCGTCATATTTAGGGGTTTGCTTGAGACCATCACACTGAACAACTTTTTACCATCATGGTATCGCGAAAAAATAATTAATAATATTATACATCTGGGTCGAGTAGGTAGGTAGGTACCTACTGAAGTTTTCTATGGGACACTTTATAATTTGTCGCGATTACGATGTTGGTTCCATGGAGGAAGTTGTTTAGTTTGATGGTGCACTGAAAAGAAGAATTTATTACTACAGTGTAGGTACTAAAGCGATTTTTTTACAGTAAGAAGAAATGTTTGTAAAAGTGTAAAAGACATAACAGTAACTTTTAATGATTGAACATACTATTTACTGAAAAAAAAGAAAAAAAAGTATAACACCATTACTGTAAGTAAATTTCAATGGTTTGAACGTTAGCACCAAATGAATAAAACAGTTAAATTTTTTTGACCTTTTAGAAGTTTATTATGCCTCAAGCTTTAACTGTTTTCGGATCAGTAAAAAATACTGTTTTGAACCTTAGGCTCATATGGAACTGTTTAAAGCATCATTTTTATTTACTGCTTATGTCTTTACCACAGCCTTAAATAAGACCACACCATTCTGTTACATGCTGTATATTTCTATACAGAGGAATAGAATGTCACTTAATTCGTTGTAAGTTACAGTTCAACTTTTCCCCATCATCATCTGCATCATCTGCCTTGCCTTTTCCCAACCATGTTGGGGTCGGCTTCCAGTCTAACCGGATGCAGCTGAATACCAGTATTTTACATGCAGCGACTGCCTATCTGACCTCCACAACCCAATTACTGGGTAATACGATACCCCTTGGTAAGCCTGGCTATCAGACTTTCGGGCTTCTCACTACCTGTAACGACTGTCAAAGATCCACGAATGACAGCCGGGGCCCACGGCTTAACGTGCTTTCCGAGGCACCGAGGGATCACGGTATGTAAAGATGGTCAGCCATCCACAGACCAACCGCGGCAAGCGCAGCTTAACCTGATCTATCGACCTTTTCCCCATATTAGGTAAAATTACAATACGAGAAACATCGGTCTTCCAAGCACGTTCTTTTGACTTACGGTCAGGAATTTTTGTCAAGTAGGTAACTAGGTACATACCTATGTGATAATAATCATTATAATCATTAGAATCATTAATACATCTTTCTAAGTTAGATTTCTACCATAAGCACTTTTCCATCAGATATTGGTTCTTAAGGTACAAATCTAACTCAGAAAGATGTATTAATGATTGGCAAAATGGTTGGCAGTTATTGCTGTAATACGGATAAACGAGTAAGACTCGGAATAAGTAATAGATGTCATAATGTTATCCTAAATATATCCGTGATCTCAATTCAATGCGATAAACTCTACAGATAAAATATTTCTAGTAAATATCGTCTTACGTGCGAATTTCGACTGATACTATTTGAAATAAGAGAAGTTGCATCCATCCTTTCGCTTTCAATGGCCTGTTCTAAACTAGAGTTCCGAGTGCTCTGCCTTCCGCATCCAATCTTTATTAGGTAGTTACCATTGCATTTCCTACCGCTCAAAGTTGCAAAGTCGATTCTGCCCTTATTACCCTTAATTTAATTTTCAGTTTTCATGAAAATGTCTGCCTTAGCTGTCATATTAGAATTTGCAATTATTATGTTACTCGCTCTGCCGTTGTCTACCGTAACTGTAAAACGTCTGTAGCTCGCACGGTCATTTGTAAATGTCGTAACTACACGTCTTTTGTTTTAAAAAGAAAACAGAAAACCTTGTAGTGAGTGCTTCCTTTAGTGTTGACATTTGTGCACTTAGAGCTTAATAGGGTCCTAGTTATCACCGTTAAACAAAACTTGGCAAACTATTACCTAACTTAGCGAACACTTAGTAAAATGACACCTTGCAAAATGACAATTAGGGGGTAATAAAGGCCATTGAGGTGCAATACGGTCATGGCAAATGGAAATTTTTAGCATTGCGTATAATGGACCTTATTTAAATAAATGTATTTAATAACGTTACCTTCCTTTTAGGATACCGCTGATGTCAAATAAATAGGAATAAGATGTGTAGAATAGTCGATCTTGTGCGATGAAAATGGTCAGTCAAGTGAGGTGTGATAGTAACTTAATACCGGTAGCGTGCTGGAAGCGAGGATACTGTTACGAACATGTGACGCTGCTAGTTGCCATGTGCTACCTGGTACAAGCGGAAGGCATTGTATTGTTTATATTATGACGGTGTAGGATTACAGACCCGTACCGTATAGGAAATTAATTCAGCTAAGAAGATAAAGGTACTGCAGTTTACGGACATTAATTGCATCTAACCAATTTCGGGTCATCATTGACTGCTATAAGCAGTTGCTAAACAGTGTAAAGCATGAAATATAGGTTATACCTAGATTCGGTTATTTACTTCGGCCAAGGGTTACAGATTACAATGGTGTTTTCTGCGGTGAGTAGTTACAAAGTTCTGATACGATCAGGATAATGTTTCGTTAATAGCAACAACATACTCGCAAAGCTACAAAATATACCATTTGTAAGTTAATATAATGTACATGTTAAGATTTTATCGAATCGTGTTGTTAAATGTTAAGTCGGTGATAATAATCTATAAACTAATATTACAAGAAGGTAAAATCGTTTGTTTATTTGTACGAGGTGATCTCTGAAAGTACTTAACATATTACAAAATATCTTTCACTGAAAGAATGCTACACTAATAGCCGATTGCCAATTATGTTTTATGGTATAGGTTGACATGGTATAGACTGACCACAATGGTGAGCATAAGCTAGTGTATAATATTTCATTCGCATTATACATACATATAACGAGATTTTCTGATGTAGCTTTTGATGTGGTAAAGATATGTCTGAATTTCCGTTTATATTAAGTATTCTTTTTTATACCTACTGCCTGTTTTTCTATAAGTTACCAATTCACTAACTGTTTTAAAAGACCCCCATGGAAATTTTTGATTGTTGATTTGACTAAAATAACAAAATTTGTAATTCGTACCCTATGTATTTGTGAACGATAAAAGTATATTGAGGTTTTAGTCGTGCCGATTACAAAGTTGTTATAAGATGATGATTAAGTACCTACGATAAAAATATTAAAAGTCGATAATTTATAGAAGTTATACCTACCGTCTTCGACCTCCTCTTCGTGTCAATCATAATACATAATTATATTTTATCCTTCGTCGGAACCTTCGTCCGCTATAAATCATAATTCACAGCTGATATCTCAATTAAATTTTCAATAACCATTCGCAAAGATTAATTGCACCCCACACACTCACGGTGTATGCAAATCATGTGCAGATAAACTAAAATTTAATGCAAGGATCAGTGAAAGGCTCGCTTTATTAAACCGGTCACGATCGCCTTCCATTAGCGGATTGGCCCGACATTGAAACATTAACTTATCTAGTTCATTTGTGGGCTGTTTTTATTCGTATGTACGACCTTTATCACTTGGCCGACTGGGGTGGTCAGAATATTTCGTTTTAATACTTTAAACTTTGTGCGGTTAACAAGCTTGGATATTGGCATAACGGGTTGCTTTGTGATTTTGTCTTTGATTAGCTGTCAAAATATGAGGTGAGCTTTTTCGCCAATACAAAAATCTGGTCCTTTTTTTATTTAAGTCATAACCAAAATGATAAATGAAAATTATTATGCTTGTACTTACTACCTATAACCGCTCGTTATGATTCGCGAATCTAAGAGTGGGAAAAGCTCTCAGAGCTTCAAGTTTCCACTTAACATACTTATCAAAGTCACGTCAAGTAGACAGATTTTGCTTCACAATTTATTTGACAGCCTTATTACGATAAATTTTTGTTAAGAGCCTGACAGATATAGGATAAATAAACGTCGATAAATCGTACAATTTACGGTCCCTAGAGTTGTGCAAGCTGATGTGGTCTCGATATCAGCGCAAGCGCAAGTCTGTAGGACGCAAGTGTTTCGTTTTATTCGTTTTATGGGGTATGACACAATTTTGACCGACATTTAAGAGTCTTATCTTGTTTTAAAATTAGCTATTACCCACGTGTGCTGTTGACACTCGTTCATTTCTTGTTTGGGGATAACTTGATTAACATTGTTATTTGATTATTATTTAATGGCTTAGCTGTCATATAAATATGAGTGTCACCAGTGCCACCTATGGCCACAGCTTTGATAATTGTTTAGTGTAAATAAATATTCTATGTGGTTTGTTAATCGTTGTAGGTAGGTACCTTGTACCTAGGGGTTTATAGATAGTGCCTCAGACCAAATAAAAAACCAAGGAGGGCTGTCAACAGTGAAGCCGGTTTCGTAAACATGGTGTGCACATAGTGAGGTGTAGTTTGATTGTAAATGTGTGCATGTGAGCGTGTTGTGCGGTGTGATCATTGATCATAAACTTGAATCTAGAGTCATATAAATTTTATTGCACAAGTGTTATGTTTGACTCTATTATCTAAGACTGTAATAGTTATTTTAGCTTATATCGGTTCTAAAATAATCATAATAGATTGAATCTAGATTCTAGAATGTAGTTCACACATTGCGTGACGAAAGGGCCCATATATTACAACAATGCATATTCATATGGGCATAAATCAAAAGCTTTATGCGCAAGAGTACCTACAATACGTAATAACGACCGCGCCCTGTGCAAGTGCCCTTTTGATTTATAGAGCTGTTGTGGAATAATATTGTTATACATAATATCATGATATTACATTTGTTTGTATTATATTATGATTATGTCAGTGACTTGCCCTGACTCGCGGTTTTCTAACAGTTAGTAGCAAAGACAAATATATTTTAAAGTTTGCACAGTAGGTAATTCACCTTATCTTACTGAAAATTCATGAAAGCTCTATTTCAGAACCATCGGGGAAAGATGAAATAGAGCTTTTATTGGCTCAATTGAACCCTCTCCGCCCTTCTACCTATCTATTAGTTATTTGAGATATTGAGTGCTTATATATTATATTAAGAACAAAAATACCTAATAAATATTTCTTGGATCGTTTAGTAAGTAAGTTATATATTGTATGGCTGTTCATTCGAACGGTTCAACAAGGCTTGCGCTTAACAGTGGACCATAGTTGCAAGTTTTAATTTTAAACGATTTAGCGATTTTTCAATTTTTTATCGACCTACATTGTTCCCACTGCTGGGACATAGGCATCCTCTCTTCGAGAGGGAGTGGGCTATAATCTACCACGCGGGCCCAGTGCGAGTTGGTAGATGTCACATATCTTCGAATTTTTGGTTCTAGGATATGCCGGTTCAATGTTTTGCTTCACCGTTTTGAGAGCAGTGGTGATGAAATAATTTACACAAAGTAAAGCGCCTGTCTGGGTTCGAACCTACGACCTACAACTCGTAAGTCGTGGCCGTTACCATTGGGCCACCACTGCTCCCATGCACCATCGATTTAGTATTATATGTCAATGATTTTTAATCAAGTAACAGGAATTATTTAGCAAATAAATAGTCCATGTTTGATGTAATTTCAATATATCGTACCTATGCATTGCTATTCCAAACGTTATGCAAACGATTTCGGTGCTCATAAATTCAGCTCCAAAGCGCAATAAACTATAATACTTATGCCTTAAATCTCGTATAAACACTTAAATAAACGGTGTGTATGATAATGACAGAACAAGATCTATTCACACCTAATGTCAGTATGCACATAAATTACAACCTCCATGCACCAAGGACCTTATTACCACGTGGATAGGGATCATATTACCAGTCAAGGGGCCCGTATTACCCTTTCACACTGATTATGCTGCAATTATCTACAATGTCATTGGCGTTGTTTATGCTCCAGTAAGTCGGTTAGCAGTCATTTGGTTGGTATGAGATGACAAATGTTACTGCATAATACATAATACTGCGGAGATGATTGGATTTTCGTGTTGCAAAGCGTAAGGGCCCACGAAATTATTTTTTTTTTACGTTTTTTTGCAATTTGCAGGTCGATATCAGGTTGTATGTTTATCTAAATATGATTCGCGGTCGTATCAAATATTTTCATGTAGAATTATAATCATAAAAATCATTAATATCTACATCTCTCTAAGTTCCTATTACCCCATTGAGTGACTATTTCATGAAATCATGTCATTTGAGGCCAACTCTAACTCAACGAGTTGTATTGCTGATTCTAAAGATAATAATTCTGTTAAACCACGGAAGAGATAAATAAGGTTGGAAAGGCCCTCGCTGCAATTTTGTACTAGGACCAGTGTCGCCGCTTGACTCCCACTATTTTAATTTCTACACATACGCAATACTATGTTTACAAATATTTCGCACACAACCAAATCACACACACATAAATCTCAGGGCAGATATTCGTTCGCCCACTAGCAATGAGCTCCCGTAGGCATAGACACTCAAACACGCATAAATGCAATAAAAATTTTCATACACGCTAGTGCTTGACAAAGCCGATATTCTTTGTCGATAAATTATCTGGTGAATTTATGGGGAAAAATGAAACATTAAATAAATATTAAGAAATTATTTTATTTTATTTGGATTAATTACAAATAATCACTGACCTTGGAATAAAACATATTTATTAAGTAATTGGCGCTTGCTATTAATTGCGAACGAATTTAGTACTCGTCTCGTCGTCGGCATTAGGTTCTTTAGGAAACCTAAAATTTATAATTTATTGCATAATTCAAATTCCTCAATTTAATTTTACTAAATGGTGTAAATAAAAGTTTTAAGAATATAAACGTAAATATTTAAATATAACAAAATAATACACATAATGCATAAACTTAAAGAAAAAATTAGAGATTAGTCCCTTTATAACATTCGGTAGGATTCATTCAATGATTAATATAATATTTAATTTACCTACTCAAAATACGTCTAAATAAAAATATACAATCATTAATTAAATATAAAGTAAACCAAAAATTATCTTTGTCAAACGTAAATATAGTCGAGAATTCTATCGATGATTTTATTTAACCACATGGTTACCTCACTATCGATAAACATGCGCCGTGCATCACAGCCAATCAGAGCAAAGGACGAAACGTCAACGGTTGAAGTGTAGAGGACGCAATGCATGCAGTACATTGTACGCGTACTTGGTCATTGTGTTGATTGAGCGAGTACACAGCGGGCAATGTATATTTTTTGTAAATTGTTGCAATAATGTTGTTAATGTTTGGTATTTCATAATGATCAGTATATTTTTATGTTTTTGACACATAATATTGTAATTAAATGTTATTTTGGACTTACCGATGGAAAGATATACCTCCTCGCTTTATACCTGAGGTCTGACTTTTTGTCTTACATGTTATAATTGCACAACACGGCATTATTAAGCAGAGTTCTGTTCTCCGAAGTATTCCGGCGCGCACTGAACGCGGTGAATGTATGAATCGGTCGAGTTATGATTGTCGAATCATAACTGTGGCGCGCTTGCCCCGCCCACATTACCATTCCAACCTTATTTATCTATTCCGTGTGTTAAACCATATTTGTTACGGTCGCGAATCATATTTTAATCAACATTTATAACCTAACACTTACCTGCAAATTGCAAAAAACGTAAGTAAATTTGAATTTCGCGGGCTACCTTAGCGCATCCCCCTTAAGTTGCTATGGCCAATATGGCCATATTACCTTCCAATAAAATAAATATACAGTTAACAAAAGAGATAAGTATGCAGGATCGTCGGATATAGTTGAAGTTTAGTAAGAAACCGATGGATGAACTGAATAAAATTTAATTTAATTAATAGAAAACAAACAGCTCATTTATCAAATTAAATTTCAGTCGACATCGTCCATCGGTTTCTTACTAATATTCAACTAAATCCGACGGTCCTGCATAATTATCTCTTTTGTTGACTGTACCTTATGTAATGTATGTAGGTAATAGGTAGTTACCTATTAGGTATACTAATAAAGCCTGTCTGATATTGGATAAGGAAACGATTGATACATACATTTAAGACACGTCGTAAACCCGCAAAACAGGGGCCTAGACAAAATCCAAGCGTTTTCCGCTCACGCTAAGGACATGACGTTAGCGTGTTGGGCGTCCAATCGTCCATGTTTAAAGGTTAAAAGGCTTCCGCAGACAGGCGTGACGTGACGGGTGCGACGCGAGTGCAGTCAAATAGAATAGAATACTCTTTATTATGTACACCATATAAATTACAGATATGAATACCTATAGAAATTTACAAAGGGTGACACAATGGGCGGTATTATTGCTAAGAACAGGGGGCTTACCATCACTTCTTAAAGCAGGGCAGATGTTGAACTGCACTATTTTTTTGTACTAAGACGTCATACAAAAAAGTAGTGCAGTTCAACTTTTGCCCTGCTTTAAGAAGTGATGGTAAGTCCCCTTTTCTTATTAGATATTATTTTAAACTAGCTACGCCCCGCGGTTTTACCCGCGTAAATGTCGATCCCGTAAGAATATCGGGATAAAAATTAGCCTATATGTTAATCCAGGGTGGCAGTCACCTCTATACAAAATTTCATCAACATTGGTCCAGCCGTTCAGAAGTAACAAACATATAAACACACACACACACCCTCACAAACTTTCGCCTTTATAATATAAGTGTGATATTAGCATAGATTATGTAAATATTATCAAGTTAACATAGATACAGTTTAAATACTATTTCTTAGTAAACAATTTGTCTAAATATTATAATCAACATAAGTCCTATAGGCTTAATTACGTTAAGATGGTTTTGTTGATAACCTAGTTCGAGTCAGAATTATAGTCAGACAAGCACATTTCCTAACCAAATCACTTCGTATAAACCTGCGAAGGCGTTAATTATTACATACGCCTAATACTTCAAATTAATATCAGCCGTATCAGCCATTTAAATAAAGATAACTATAAAACAAAATGTCAAATAGTTTGGTTTGATCGATCAATCCGTTTCAAGTTTGAGGCCTGTCTGCCGGATCAATAAAATTTATAGTGATCTCGATTTATCATTTTGCACATGGCTTGCGAAATTTTTATGTCATCGCTTAGGTGCAATAAAAGTAATGTATTACGTTTGTTTATTACTAGTTTATCCTTATATAATAATATTCTAAATGCTGGGTCTTTAGTTAGAGAAGTTATAAAGATATAAACAGAATGCCGTCAAAGATAGATTTATTATCAAAATAGAGATAGATCGGCCTTCTTTAATAGCGACTTTAAACTACTTTTTATAAACTTGATTTTATTGATCGATAGTAGATATTAAGACACCCGCAGAATCGCGGATTTTATCATTTTGCGGACTACATAATTTAAATTTACCTTCGTCCTGGCTTCTGCGGCCGCTTCGGCCGCGTGAAGGTCGGAAATTATCCTGCGGGAACATGCTACCGGGATAAAAAGTATCCTTTGTCTTAACCCAAATCATGGTCTACCTGTGTGCCAATTTTCATCGAAATCCGTTCAACCGTTAAGACGTGAAGAGGTAACAGATTGACAGACAGAATTACTAATAATATTAGTACGGATGTATTTTAAACAGTTCGAAGCATTCACAGTTCGGTATTTGGTCAGCTCTACATACAAAAAACACCAGAAAAAAGACAAGATAAATAACAAATGACGAGCACAACAATATTCTGAAACAAGTGATTTATGAAACAAATGACTAACTAATGTTCATTACCAAAGGACAATGCTTGACCAATGTTCTTTGGTCACAAATGACGAACGTTGTTCATTTTGAACCTGTGACATCATGTTCACGGTAATTACTTTACATCAGGACTTTGTTTCAAGATCAATGAGAGAGCGAGCATAAAGGCAGATTCACACTAGAGTTACGTGTCGCGTCGTGATGCTGGATTGAACAATCTAATTAAGCTGTTCAGGAGATCGCCGCATCACAACGAGTTTTGATTGGATATTACTGCGTCAAATGGCGTGCACATTAAAACCTCCCCTTCTACCTAGCTATTCTATGAAGGAAAGTAGTATGAGGAATTTCTTTGTTTTCGATTTTGGTCTATTTGTAACCGACGAAAAATTTCTATGCTAGAGGGTCTAAAATCATGTGCTAATTTCAAGGTTATAGTTGGCGCGTGAATGTTCCTGCCACCCTGTATTTCATTCCGCTTTTTCCTCCTAGTGATTATAATGATTCTACTTTGAATAGGTCTACCAATAGAAGAGCCATTTTCGAACTTGCCATCTTCTTCTTCTTAACGTGTCGATAGCAATCTAACTAAATGGACTCGGCCCAGAATTCGGCTACTTGTTTGGCGCCTTCACCAGCGTCGATCAGTTCCTGTAACGTGCAGCTGACAGGACACGCTATTATTTATTGCCATCTGGATGTGGCATTTCAACCTTGGTCATTGGACCATTGTATCTCATGTAGGTAACTAACTAGTCCCTTACCTCATCTTATAATAAATCTCACAAGACAGGTCAACTCATTAATCGTATTGTGATGTCACTACCATCCTTGAACAACTAGCCCTGATAGTCGAACACAAAACCGCGGAAATACAATGCTTCACATACAAGTCCGGCTCTATTTGGAAGGTTGGAGAGGTACCGCTTTATAAATACGCAATGGAACACGAAAAAGGCGTTGCTTTGATATCAAGGGCTGCCTTGAGATATTTGCAGGTCGTTCGCACGCGTGTGTACCTAGATGCTCCATTGTTTTTTGTGTGAGATCTACCAGCCGGGCAAAGTTATCGCAGCAATGTGTCAAAACAACAATTCCGATGAAATATAATTACTTGGTATTATTTACCTATAGCATAATCAGCCTGTTCCCACTGCTGGGACATAGTATATTTATGAAAATATAATATTAGTCTGCCTAAACACGATCTTACAGACTTGCTGTGGCAGAGCAGCTGAACTTGCAGATTCCGAAAACTCTTGAAAGCTTTCAGGAATTTTACTTAGCTACCAATTTTTTTTCTATTTTTAGGGTTCCGTACCCAAAGGGTAAAACGGGACCCTAGGTATTACTAAGACTCCGCTGTCCGTCTGTCACCAGGCTGTATCTAATGAACCGTGATAGCTAGACAGTTGAAATTTTCACAGATGATGAATTTCTGTTGCCGCTTTAACAACAAATACTAAAAACCGAATAAAATAAAAATTTAAGGGGGACTTCTATACAACAAACGTGCTTTTTTTGGCGTTTCTGCCTTGTGGTACGGAACCCTTTGTGTGCGAGTCCGACTCGCACTTGGCCAGTTTTTTTTAAGCTGTGCAGTTCCGTGCAACACAGATGCACTGATTACCTTTACCATTGACCTTTACACTAAATGCTTATCAAAATGGCCAAACACAGTAAGAAACACCACAAGTAAGTCACTCATAAAGATAACTTAGAACTAGTTTCATAAAAATTCAGTCGGCCTTTATTAAAACGGGTTATTTTGTAAAATGGACATGTTCAGGTCATATTCATGTCTAGTTTTCATACGCTTATGGAATATTAACTAGAATCCGGCCCGACTTCACATGAGGTCAGGCAGATTTAATGGTGTGTAGTGCCATTCATAACTGTACTACGAGTGTTATTTTAAAAGACATTATTCACAAAGTAATTTAACTTAACCTCGACGTTATACGGAGTAAATGCTCCTTCAAACAGGCGCGACACGCGATAAAACCGCGCGCGACACAAAGGCACCGCAAGTCGCGAAACGAGCGGTGCCTTTGTGTCACGCGCGATTATATCGCGTGTCGCGCCTGTTTGTAGGAGCCTTAAGAGAAATAGTTATTTTAATTGAAATGATTTTGAAAATATTAAGGATAACGTCACGACTGTAATCCGCGAAGGGTAAGGCAGAGGTGTATTTAAATTTTTCCCTAGTTTCTAATAAACCCTTCAGTCCTCTGTATTTTCCCAGGATGTCAGAATTATGCCTTTGTTGTATAGCTCCAGGACGAGATTTTTTTAATACACCTTTTCTTTTTGTAATTTCTATTTTCTGACCAACCCGCACTGGGTCCGCATGGTGAATTATGGCCCACTCCCTCTCACCGAGAGGCCTGTGTGTCCCAGTAGTGGGAACGTTATATGATTATACTGTTCGTGTGTTTGTATTACACAAAAGTGACCGAGTAAATTGAAATTTATAGCTTGTATCCTGCCACTGGAAATCGAATTGAATTACTTAGGTACCAAGTTACCAATATTGCCTACCTACCAGCATTAAGTTATAGTTATTGCCCTACGAAGGCCAGCTTCTACTAAACTCTTATAAAATTCTTACGCAATTGAACTCAAGATTTATTAAAAACAAGACCTCATTCAATTACTTTACGCCATAATGTGAATGCGCAGTTGTAGACCCGCGACATTCAATTTTCTTACGTTTTTTGCAATTTTCAAGTCAGTGTCAGGTTGTATCTTGATCAAAATATGATTCGCTACTATAACAGACGTATTTAGAGAATTAGAATCATTAGAATCATTAATACATCTTTCAGTTATATTTCTTCCATAAGAACAAATCTCTTGGGGAAAAGTGCTTATGGAACAAATCTAACTTAAAGAGATATACCTATTATTGATTCTAATGACTATAATTCTATAAATACATACCTATTATAGTCGCGAATCATATCTACCACTGCGCATTCAACGTTACTCTGCTGGTTCTTGTAAAGCGTCTATTAAAGTCTAATGAATTGCTTAAATTTATTATATGTATAGATTAAATAACTGGCTGGTCGTAAAGGGGTTTATTTATAAACGTTTTTAAAGTTAAGTAATGATTACCGACTGTTTATCCATACATTTATGACTTCTAAACATCTCTTAACTCTATGCAACATTTATATATAAAGAGGAAAAAGCTAAAAAGATAGATAAATGATTGAAAACATACAGACCTACTTACCTAATTAGCCCAAGTGAAAATCATTGCAGATCTCAAACATAAGCCAAAAACTTTAAAATCAGATAATTAGGCATGCTTTTAGTTTCAAGAACGAAAGAGGAGTGACATTCCCAAGCCTCCAACGAAAAGGGGAATCTTGAAACCAGGCCGATCATAATGACCAGTTCTAAGTACCCTGTTCGTTTAGCCACAACAAACCATATTTAAAAGCACTGTGAAGCGTCGTTATGTCCATATACTGCAATGATGACATCAGACCTAGCTCGTTCAGACAAGACTACTAATTAAGAAACTCTAATGGAAAGCATTGAGTCAAAAATACCTGTCGCTAAGTCAACCGGTGCGAACCTTACCTACCGGTAACGAGTAGTTACAAAACTAACGGATATGAAACGTACGAACCGTAAGATATTTGGTTGTAATATGAGGCAGGTGGCGTAAAGCGGTGTCTCCTAATAAGAAGCGGTGGAGGCCGTCTGTCATTCGGTGTGCTGTTTGTTTTAGTTAGGCTAGGGCTGCCCTAACAGCCTACCCTTTAGGTAGGCTGTTAGGGCAAGCTTTATTTTGTATGTAAGCTAATATAACCAGCTGACTTTTTTTACCGTCTGGACAAAAACAGGGTTTAAAAGGAGGACGGTGCAGAACCCTATGGCACAGAAATCTCTTTTTTTTCCGCAAACAAAAGGGTTTAAATCGACAAATGATATAAAAATTCGACTTACAGACTTCTCTACGCGCGGAAATTATCAATAAATTCATAGCGATATTTAATCCTTTGATTGAAGCCATCGCGATCGGCCGGCTACAATTAAAGAATTCAATTAAAATAAAAGAGATTTTTTGTTGTTTTGTTTTTGTGAAAAAAAATAGATAAGTATTTCTGTTCACGTTTTATGGTTGTTTCTGTCCAGACGGTAAAAAAATCACCCAGTATGTAGGTATTTAATAAGGAACTTCGCCGTTATTCGTGTCGATACGGTTTGTTCATCTATTAATCCATTTCCCAGCGCAGGTTATCCCGGAAACTCTTAACACAGACCTCTACTGAAAACCCAATAGACATTGCCATTGGTTCTGTATTTATGGTCAACTATGAGTGACCAAAGAGTGACGAAGAGCAGTGTTGGCTCAGTGGTAACGGCTGCGACGTACGAGTTGCAGTCGTAGGTTCGAACCCTGACAGGCCCTTTACTTTGTGTCAATAATTTCATCACCACTGCTCCGAAAACGTTGAAGGAAAACATCGTGAGGAAACCGGCATGTCCTGGAACTAAAAATTCAAAAAAATGTGACATTTGCCGATCCCCACTGAGCCCGCGTGGTGGATTACAGCCCACTCCCTCTCACCGAGAGGCCTGTGTCCCAGCAGTGGGAGCATTATAGGCTGATTATGTATGAGTGACCAAAAGAACAGTATGATATGGCCTTTTAATGCACATGCCAATGTTTTAATACTAGCTACAAAAAATGGTACCATGCATGATGGTTTTGAAACGTAGCTCTAAAAAAGTCTTAATCCGGTACGAAGTTTCGTAAGCCAGCTCTAAAAAAAGTCCCAATCCCTTCGAAATTTCTCACGATCAATCAGCAGAACAGCGACCTACTGCATCTAGATAAGACATGAATGGAAAGGTATTCGCGATAGATACGCTCCTATTCCCCCTGCGCCTGTGCAACATACAGACATACTGCAATCCATCAGAAGTGATAGGAGTCCAACAGATAGGTGCGTTTGAGATAATTGCGCAATAAATAAACAAACAAATAAATAAACAAATAAATAAACGGCACGGTTGGCGCAGAGGTTAAGCGATTGACTGCTGCGCTGCGTGTCGCGGGTTCGATTCCCGCACGGAACAAATATTTGTATGACCTACAAGTAGTTGTTCCGGGTCTGGCTGTTTGTGTATGTGAGTTTAAATGTTTGTAAACGCACCCACGATACAGGAGAAATTCCTAGTGTGGGGCAACGTTTTTTTAAAAAGAAAAAAAAAAGAAAAAAATAAATACAGGCTGTATAAACTATAGGATGTACAATACGACCGATGTAACTTGGCGGGCCTGAACTTCGCGCAGAAGGCTGCGCACGAACGTTTTTTAGGAACCAAATGGTGTGGCATGAGGCAAGTGTGAGTGAGAGAACATGCGCGAAAGTTCGCAAAGGCTATACTCAGGCCCGCCAAGTTACGTCGGTCGCATTGTACCTATGCGTAAGATGTGGAAAGCTTGGCTTTTGCTTTAACAAATACTTAACCGGTAAAAAAAAAAAAAAGTCACGAAACAATAGAAAATCAATTGTGTCTCATTAGCGCAGCTTAATGAGTTAAGTGTTGGAAATTAGATAAAATAATAGTAAGTACCAACTTGTCCGAGCTTCAAGATCAAATTAAATAGGTACGTTTATTGGTGCACTCAGGTTATAAGGTGTTACAAGTAGATATCACTGTGTCCTGTCGCAGTAAGTGACGTAATTTTTTTTTGCTAGCCCGTTTTGTGTCCCACTGCTGGGCAAAGGCCTCCCCTTTTTTCTTCCAAACCTCCCTGTCTAACGTACGAATAATTATTAAAAAATAGCAATCCTCCCACTCTTTCGTAAATTGTAGAGTTTTAAAGAAAAGTATTAGGAATAAGAACCTAATCGTTGACGTTATTCATAATAATATAATATTAATAGAAGCATTAAAGTAATATAAGTTAATATTATTAGGTAGTTTTTTGGTCTGTTATTTGCCATTGGCCGAGCTTTTACAGTATCATTATGCATAATGGGCCGCCTTATTATGCATATTACATGCTAGGAGATTTATACCACGCGTTATGTCGCCAATTTTCACACCTATGTAATGATTTATTAATTTATGTTTGGGCTAGAGTATAGCCTACCTATGTATTATGTAGTAACAGTGGTTGCAGCTCTATTGTGCTGCACCTTCAATCAATCAAACGTGAGATAACGAAGCTTTTCAGCTGTCGGCTACTTTGTCGGCAACTGTTTTTAATTTGCCCATTTAGGGCTGGTAAAAGTTGTTACGCTGCCTTGGGTTTTAGTCATGATTAATTATCATTTTCTCCATATTTTTTAAACAAAAGTGAAATTTTGTTATCGAAGTTGTGGTACCTACCTATAGAAATTTGGTCCAGAGGCCGAAAGCGAACAAAAGCGTGGTATAAAAGTAACGTACAGACGCCAGTACATCAAGCTACCCGAAACTGTAAAATTTTCCCAATCAACTTTGAACCTTATCTTTTAGCGATAAAGTTGAAAATTTATTAAAAAAAATTGACAGATTGTAGTAGCTTGGCGCTACCTATATTCGAACGATTCTTGAATCGAAAATACAAGTATCCCATGGCTTTTTTGTTTAAATTATAGCGCCAAGCGAAATTAGTGTCACCTATTAGATATAAATAAAGTCTTAGAGTAAATATTATATGCGAATCGAGTTTAAATAAAATCGTTCGTACGTAGACAGTCGTTAGACATAAAGTCCAAATGATTTTATGTAGAGTGGGTTTTCTTTGAGCAATCTATGAAGTCCTCACTCCTGATGTCATGAAGTTATGAAATTAAATATATTCTAGCCTAGTAATACAGTTAATTGAAGTCTATCGAACTCAAACATTTATAAGCTATGAATAGTACGAGTTCGAACTTTAAACATAGCTGTTTAATGTTACTTCAAACTTACTACTTACTACCGTCCGTACCGTTTCGTACTTACTTACTTGTTTGTTGTTACTTGTTGTTGTTGTTATGTTGTTGTTTGTTGTTTAATTTACTGTATTACTAGGCTAGAGTAATAGGTAATTTCATTACTACATACATGAGGAGTGGCTCCATTGCTCAATTTGTGGACGGAAGCTAGCTACCTATTTATAATGACTTCATCAGTTACTACATAGCCGTTATAAATGCCACCAGTTTCATTCATAAGCATAGTTGTAACTACTATCTAAATCTCATCTACAACACGATCTCGGATATATACATAATTAAAACAAAAAACCCATAACAAAAAACAAAGCAATTACTCAAAGTTTTTTGCAGATTCTACACTGACTAATTATATAATAAATCACAGTACAGTTCTATTAATAAGTACATGTCCTAGTAGCTAGTCTTAACAAAGCTAGACTCAAATTGGACATACATACGGTTGGGTCTAGATAATATAGTCTAGATCTAGGTCTTGTGACATTGTACTAAATTAAAGCCGTTTTTTGTGACCTGACTCATGTCTGTCAAATGAGTGGGACTATTTGTTTGTAAATAAAACGATTTGTTTGATAAGAAAACTTAATTCATTATCATTGCCTTGGTTTTTCGTTTAATACAGCAGAAACCAAGAATAGGCAAGTAGTCAGCTGCTTGTCTATGGCTAAGACGGATAGGCACTAGAGAGTGTTAAACGTATCAAGAAGAGGCAGTTTCAGTTTTAGAAGTTGTTATTTTAGACTCTATTAAGAGATATCGGACATGGGCATTGTAGGCTTAATAGGGCCATTTGCAACTCTTGGGAAAATAACCTTGAAAAGATACGATCCCCTGAAATTAACTTGCTAAATAAATGACAGACAGACGTATTCCACATTGGGCACCTGAGTGAATGCACCTGACACACAGCGGCACATTCACTCAGGTGCCATTTAAGCGGGGCGGGTGCCCAATGTGGAATACGTCGACAGACAGCCTACTAGCTCTTATTTCTACCAGAAGCTGAACACTTAAAAGCCACTTGCATGTATCACAAAGGACTTATATAAGTTACATAACTAAACACACATTGATGGGGAACAGTTTAGTCAAGCCATGACACGACACATTATACCGAGGCACTCCCGAGTTACGATATTGTGTTCATTTTTATACTCGTATGACTCATTTGTGTTGATAGGTATTAAAGATAATTGTTGAATTAGATTTTATGATAGTTTAACACGGTGAATATACTTGACTTACGTTAGTTGTAAATACAAAATTTGACGTTTGCGCAGCTTTTTTAAATAAGAGCAGACTGCCAGTGCCTAGATTGACTGTACCTAACATAAGTTTTCAAAATTTTCAATGTAGATATTCTATTCCCATCATGGATGGTGTTTTGAGGTTAGCGTAATCAATCAGCATATTGTAATGTGCCCACTGCTGGGATACAGGCCTCCTCTTTTCGATAGGGAATATCCACGGGAAATACAGCCAAGGGCCAAGTGCAGGTTGGGTATATCACAAGTCTTCAAAGGTTAGGTTGATTAGTGCCATTTGGATGGACTCTCTTGGTATAATATGTACCTATGCTTTGTAAGCGTCAAATCAGTCTACTAAGTCTCAGAAAAACAGCAGCTTTAATTTGGTACTCGTGGGTTAGGTACCTACCCGCAAATGGGTTCCCTATACGAGTTCGAAATATGTACTATAATCGATGTTATTTTTTCTGACTGACGGACAGCTGAACCAAATCGGGACATTTTCGCGACTTAACGACGTGTTTCCTGCACATAAATTAAATCACACCAATTTAATTGAACCACTCTCGTTAGATCTTGTAGGTACCTGAACTGCATGCGTGCACGCACGTGATTTATGTATGGTGACAAATATACTCGTATGTATCTGCGTTTATCAGGATATGCTATGAAATGGGAACAAGAACACGCCTACGTGCCGAGATGTCTATCTGTTATAATTAATTGCGTTTATTGAAATACCTAGGTGTTTGAATTATTTAAATGTTAGGTGAAATAATTCGTAGGCAACTTGAGTAAGGATTGTACACATGAGGTTTGCTACCTCACGTATACAACTCTTACTCAAGTTGTTGCAACTCAACTCAAATGTTCAGCGATAGTTGTTCGATTATATTGAACTAGCTGCCCCACGGTTCGCCCGCATACGTGTCAATCCCGTGAGAATATCGGGTTAAAAAGTAGCCTTTATGTTAATCTAGGGTGTCAGCTACCTCCATACATATTTTTTTTCAAAATTGGTCCAGCCGTTTGAGAGTGAAGAAATAACAAACATATAAACACACACACACACCAACTTTCGCCTTTATAATATTAGTGTGATATGATTGATGTGATTACTTCGGAGCATGAGATATTGTCGAGTGAGAACGAAAGAGAACGAAAGCAAGAGCTTTCAATGCCAAGAGATACCTAGCTTTTTAGTTGACTACTTGCATACGGCACACATACTATCAAGTTTGTTAAAATGTATGCAAAACACAATCTGTTTGAAATTTAAAACTATCGAATCTAATCCATCATTCATTTGTTTCAGGATCTCCGCACCCTTCTAAAATCGAAGCACGTGCAGGGTCTAGAGCTGCACAATGTCCACAAGTCCCTTAACAAAACCCAAGTTTTGGAGGTCGTGGAGGCCGCCCGCACAGCACTTACCTCCTCAGGAGGTGGGCCCCTGTTCCTGGCGCTGCCTGCCCATCCAGAACTGTTGGCTAAGTACTACGACCTGAGGACGTTGATCAAGAAAGTGGATCTGCTGATGGTGCAGACACATGCATTGGGAATCGTGAAGAAGATGACGTATCATCCGAGTAGGCTGAGCGGCATGTGGGACATGATGAATACTGTAAGTGTTTTATCTTTAAGTATACCTATTTATATTGGTTTTCCTGGCACCGTTTCTCGTTAGTGAGAGAGTAGGTTTTGGTATCTGGCCTTTAGATTTTGTATCTTCAAATTAAATTTAGTCCTTCGATTTTGTAGCGCCTAAAAGATCGTCGTTAGTTCTTGCAATGGAGTTCATATTGATATTAATATGTCAATGTTTTAAGAAAAGGTCTGCCATCATTTAAGACCTTGTTAAGGTTTAGGTCTACACCTTCGTTTTAATTTTCGACACACAGTAAATACATTCTTCAATTACATAACTCTATGTCTCAAAAACCGTATTACAAAGTCCAAATAAAAAACAAATGAACAACAAAGATTCCATCCAATTGTTCGAAACCAAACTAGTATGTCAAAAGATGCAAGCACTACAGCAAACAGCTGATGATTATCTAAACAATACGCCAGTATGTATTATAGGAAAGTAATCCAATACTTGTAACCTAATACAATAGCGTTATGAATTGCTTGTTATATAAAAATAGTCGAAGATCGAGTGCTGCTCCAGTTGCTATGATTGGGCAATTTCGAAAGACTAGAGAAAATATCCGGAAGGAGCATATAAGTACCTTGCTTGGGTGATGATGAATTAGATAGAAACCGGAATAAATAATCTTTTTGTCAGTATTCGGAGTGGTTGGCTTTGAAAGTGATGATTACCTAATACTTGCCTAATTGTGTATATAAAAAAAAAACATTTATTTGTCACTAGAAGTAATACATTAAAAATATGACAGACACTCAGTCACAATCTTACAATTACAATGTTAATGTATTGCAAAGAATTAAGAAAAAAGAGTGCACCTGTGTCTGCGCATACCTACACTTGTGCACCATAATATCTTTCGCTCCGAGAAGGCTGGTTCCCGCTGAGATTGGTCCTCCAAATCCCCCAGACCGGTGTGGAGGACTAGAACTCGAGTAGAATATTCTGTGGAATGTAAGATTGCTTGAAATCTTGATAATCTTAGATAGAGATAAAACCATCACCAAGTGAATGTGTGCAAACACTGACATAGGTACCTACATACATAGTTAAATTGAAAAAAATTACCTACAGACATAATCATTTTGACCACATTTAAATACAAAAGCCTAATCAAAATTGTAAGCAGGCTTAAAGCTATCTCATTATTAATTAACCAATTCATAATTTCCATCAATCGTGCTGCTCAGCAACCTGACAAGTTATAATTACTTATCAACACACGCTCGCAGCTTCAATAATTAGGAATCAATCATTCGTAAAAGACATCTATTATAATCCTTCACTTGTATTTCGGTCACGTCTAACGTACACATTTGAAGGCTAACTGCACTGAGAAAAAACCTCATAAACAAATACAGAAATTCACACACATGAACCTTGATTAACCAACCTTAAGGTTTAAATTTCAGTGATTGGAAGGTATAGTTAAGTTGGTTGAGTATGTACTATTTAGGGTATGTAGGCCAGTTATTAGCAGGTGCATCTCTCTTGAGTTTACAACGGTGTGGCTTGTATGGTATGTGTGGAGATGTTGGGCATTTTAAATGGATGGATGGCACTTAATTGGTGCGTGTACGTCTTTTAAAATTTATCGCTCATTGACGTATTGCTATGGAGTGTGAGTAGGCGCAAATTGAGTTAAGGTCGTCTGATACATTTACTTTTGTGTTAATTTATCTAATTAGTTGAGAACCTTTTTATAAATGCTGTTTTTAAGCATTTACTTTACTGTTGATAAATAAACAGTGTCATAAAGCTATAACTTACATCATACGACATGTTCCGACGTCGATAAGATTACAATCAAACATAAGCTATATTTATTAAAAATAATTAACCTAATACTTAAATTACTTAATCAAGCTGAATATAAAAAAAAAAAATGGTTGCCTGTAAAGTCGGTTTTACGGGCGAAGATTTTACGTGACAACGACCGATCATCCGATCATAGTTGAGTGGGAGAGAGACGCAAGGCATTCGGCGGGCCTCTCTCTCGTTCGGTGACTCATCGTAACGTTACCGAGCGTTACACTTTTTCATAAGTGACTCCCAGTCGCAACCTAATTTAAGACGTTGTCACGTCAATATCTAATTTATTGCATACTCATGCTACAGCATTTAACAATCGAGGAAAGTTAAATTCTAACTGTAGGTACTGTTATTGTGTTACGCAATTTCCCCGTTGTTCTAGAAGTATCTGATGAAAATGTAAACAAATGGATCAGTAACCGTTCACTGATTTATCGATGTATCATTATTTGTAAGAATTATTTTTTATCTATATAAAAAAAACCCGTAAAAGGCCATGTGTACCTAAACCTGTAAGAATCTCACTAATCGATCTTTTCAAAAAAATGCCACAATTAGTACTTACCTTTAAACTTTTTATAGGGTTAATCATGATTAGGAAGATTCGCGCTACCACTAACCATTTTTGTCATTGTTGTGTTCCGGTTGTGTAGCAGGTGCCTGCATACAGCACTTCAGACATTTCAGCTTTGTCTCTAGAATGGCAACGTATCAGCAATGTCTCTTGAATATCAAAGACATTGCTGACACTTGACCGCAGCCTAGAGACATCTGCAATAGCAGGCGACGATGACCACTAACCATCCGGTAGCCTGCCGTTCGGCATGTTTGCTATTCAAAAACAAAAATATCTAATATTCTTTCAACCCCCCACAGGACTCCGTAGTAGACCTAGTCATCGGTCTCGGAGTGCCATCATCGAAGGTCGTCATCAGCTTACCCGCGACTGCTCGTCAGTTCACCCTGGTTAATGAGACCCTCAGTACTCCTGGTAGCCCCACCGTAGAAGACGAGCCTAAGGAGATAGACCAAGCTGAACTGTGCAGGCAGCTGAGGAGTGGAAGGTGGACTCTGGAGAGAGACCAGGATCTGTCGGCGCCTTATGCTTTCAAGTGAGTGTGTTTGGGTTTGTTGTATGAAGGTGTTTGTGAATTTGGTTTTCTACAGGCGTTCGTTAATTTTTTAACCTAAGAAAGCCATAGTAAGGTGCTGTTTTTACAGAACTACAGAAGTAAAAAGAGTCGGTTTTGAATTTCACTTTTCTTGATCCTTAAATTGTACACCAGCTATATTGATTCATTGGTAAGTGGTCGCATCGATATTGCTAACGTTAAGAGACAAAGATACAACAACAAAAAAAAATAGTCTAGATATACTTGTAACGGCTTCTTCTTCTTACTTATCAGCACGAACGATATGACACGAGAATACATTATCAGCTAGACCTTGGTGGTATCGGATGTGACTGCCCAGGGTGCACCAGACGGTATCGCAATATTTAATGCCCCTTTTTATCAACACAATGTATCGTGATATTTGAATCTTATAACAACGCCTTAATTCTGACCAAATATGTATTTATTCTTTCTAGGAACAAAACTTGGATATCTTTCGAGGACGCCTCCTCAATCGACGTGAAGGGCAAGTACGCCAGGGTCCGTGGTCTGGCTGGTCTGGCCTTGCACCGAGCTGACCGCGATGTGGATTCTGCATGTGGACCCACGCTTAGAGCCTCACTCGCTAAGGTGCTCAACCAGCAGAGCAGAGCGCCTAGGGCTGCTGTACTTAGGTAAAACTTTTTCAAGAAATAACTTTTATATTGTTTCCTTTAGTAAAAGAGAACCTAGATATCGGAGAAGCAACGAAATGAACGAAAAAAAAAACTACCCAAAAATACCATCTATCTGTCTTAATCCCATGTAATTTCCAGGTCCCTAGAACATGACATCCTCTCAGCACCAGGACACGTCCGCGCCATCGACGCGCTGCAGGTGTCTCCCTACAGGATCACGCAGGTCGTCGACTCTGATGGAGTCATTCACTCCATAAGAGAGGTAAGAGCTTGTTATCATTTAATAATGATGAACGACAGAAGATTCTGCGAGCCTTATTGATAAACCAAACCTGAACTCATTTTACTTGACCAAGTTTCGACAGGGAGTTAAAACTGCTGAGCACTGTTGATCTATAAAAGTCAATCCAGTTTCAATTTCACAACTTTAATGCGTTAAAGTTTCACAACTTGAGTTTATATGGAGCATGTAGCAAAAACATGTGCTTTAGAAAATAATTACCTATGTCTTTCATATTTATAGGGTTGTCAATCTTTCTATGGACTTTGCGTTTGTCGTAAAGCAAAAACAAAGTGATTTCCATCATAAGACTGTTTCCAGAATATATACTGATTCGGTAAAAATCTCATCATGGGTACTTATGTGAACTGAGCTAACAGTGAGTTTGAAGTGAGCTGTCAATAGTGTCAATCCGAGCATCAGGTGGAATGACAGCTCACTTCGAGCTCACTTCACCCACGTTTTCACGGTGAGGTTTTTACAGAATAGACCGGCTGGTTAGGGACTTTCTTCGGTATGCAGAAACCGGTACAAAATACGGTTTTCTAGTAGAGAGGTTCCGTCCTATTAAAACGGCTACGCGACTGTCATGAAAATCTGTCAATTTCACCATTAACATTGTATGATCGTTCACCGCTTTCTTAGTGGACCAAAGCTTTCATAGTCAACCATTTGCCCACATAATAATGACTTAACACACTACCGTTACATTACAGGACACTCGTACGGAGTTCTCTTGCTCTCGTCAAGGTTACTTCGTGCACCCTCGCTCGTGCGCCCGATTCTACCGATGCGTCAAGTTCGACCAACTTTCACCCGAATATACTGTAAGTTTTGTTAGATTGAGACACAGTTGGAATCCATCTCCATTGGTGGTACGCACTCTGTTACAAGAAATGGGGCGCTTTTATTTTCAGTTTAGCTCTAAGCCGGAACTTTTTTAATAATCCCCAAATATAAAACCGTGAAGACTATTTATTTGGTAGATTTCAACATAGGAACTTGATTGACTGAGTTTTGATTAAAAATAAATACACATACGCAAGAGCACTGGTAGCCCAGTGGTAACGGCTGCGATGTACGGGTTGTATAGCTTCGAACCAAGTGAGGCGTTTTACTTTAAGTATGTAAGTTATTTCATCACCACTGCTCTCAAAACGGTGAAGGAAAACATCGTGAGGAAACCGGCATGTCCTAGAATGAAAAATTCGAAGACATGTGACATTTACCAACCTGCACTGGGCCCGCGTCGTGGTGGCCCTCTCACTGAGAGGAGGCTTGTGTCCCAGCTGTGGGAACATTATGGGCTGATTATGTTATACCAATGTTTGTCTATAGGTAAGTTGACTAAAGATTCATATACAGTTAAGGTAATTTCTTGTCTTAAGTGCTGACAAATACCAAATGCTCTATTTCCAGGTGTTCGAATTTGACTGTCCCGCCGGTCTGGCGTTCGACAATCGCTACGAGGTGTGTGTATGGCCCGGCAGCCTGCCACACTCGCAAGCCTGTCCTGGATCTTCCGAGATTGCTCCTGTACCTCGGACCAGGTTCATCTGTCCTGAACATGAAGGTAAGAATTTGTAGATCTATAGAAGCCTTAGAATGACAGCTGTATCAAGTCAGTTAGCAAGTTTTTTTAAAGGATTGCTGTAGGTAATGATGTTTTATAATATGTTGAGTTGACGTTGAGATTTTTCACCACTTATATTACTTTGCGCAGCTAGATTTATTATTGTTACATAAGACAAAATTTTTACTTACACCAGATAAATTTTGCACTGTACTGAAGAGATAGGTCTTTAGACTTAATTATAAAAATAAACTTCAAATTATTTTGCGAATAACGGTGCTGGAGTTTATACTTAAGTGTTTATGTAGGTAGTATTGCTATCCTGATGAAATAAAAAACTAAATAAATACCTTAAACTTTGTTTAATATTAAAGCAATATAATCCACAAGGCTTTAAGATTTGTTTGTTAATTCCTTTTACCCAGCGAGTGAATTCATTCTACATCTCTTCTAGTTTGAGTAGGTATCATTTGACTGTAGCCAAATAACATGTTTCCATCCCTCACCTTACTACGCTGACCTACTACTTCAGGTTACTACGCTGACCCCGAGAACTGCCGCTGGTTCTTCGCCTGCCTGGACCACGGCAAGTCTCCGCTGACGGCGTACGAGTTCCGTTGTCCCTTCGGTCTTGGCTTCGACGCTGAGAAGCTTAAGTGCGACTGGCCCTGGTTGGTGCCAGCCTGTGGAAACATCGCCAGATACGAGGCCGAGACCTATGGGTTCTCTGCTGCCACTCTTACTGGTAAGTTACCATATCTCACTAAAATATAATTTCAAAACCCACATTTCGACAATGAAATTCGGCTACTTCAAATCTTTAAGTTCAAATACTTCATTTATTTTGTCTTCACAAACAATGACATCATATTTAAAACAAGTTTAAAAAATCCGGGACGTTAGTTTGTGAGACGTTAGTTTTTTTTTGTTTCCGTTGTTAGCACTAGGACTGCCTGTATACATAGATCATCAGTCTCACGTGATTTCTCATTTTGAGCTAGTGTACTATCGTGAAAGCTTATATTGTATCCTATGCTCAGATAAGAAAAAAAAAACAAATACTAGAAGCATAAGCAAAGCGAATATTTACCTAATGATTTTATTTTTATTTCAGGCGCAGCAGGTTACCAAGGCCAAACTGCCGACGCGATCAACGTGGCTGCCCATCAGAGCCTGGTCTCCGGTGCCTCCCTCGACAACCTGGTCGGCATCCAAGGAGGGTTCCTCACTAAGGACGATGCTCTGGACTCCAACTTCATTGCTTCCCAAGAACTGGCCAACGCTGGACATACTTACGAAATTGGTCATGGTTCCGCTCAAATTGGTAATGGCATAATTGGTCACGGTTCTGCCCAAATCGACAATGGCCTAGCTTACCACGTTGGGGACGCAGGCGCTATCAATGGCAACTTAGGACTGGTTCAACCGACCCAATATAATGGACCAGCTAAATACTCTAGTGGTTCCATTATCTTGGATGACTACAGACTTCCTACTAAAGAGGAAGCACTCCGCCAAGGTGCTCATAGAGCAAATATTGGGCAAGCTGTCCAATCTGGTGGTTACAACACTCAATCTGGAAGACAAGGTTCTGGATACACACAATCTGGAGGACAAGGATACTCGACCCAGACTGGACATAATTCTGGATATATTGGCCAAACCGCAGGACACTCTACGGGATACACCGTCCAAGCAGGAGGTAATACTGCTGGATACAACGGATACTCAGGGTCCTATGCTGCAGGACAAGGCCAAAAGACAAATCAATACCAAAGCACAAGTTACGACGACAATAACTCAGGAGCTTACGTCCATGATCCTACGGGAGACGTCGCTGAGCCTTACAAACATGAAGGTTCGCCAATTGAACCATACTTACACGACGGTTCAGCTTACAAACAGTCTGGAGATTATTACGACGTTGGAAAATATTCCGGATCTTCGCAAAGCGGTTATGAAGGCAAATACTCTGAAGACGAAATAGGACAGTATGTTCAGGATAACTCTGGGGCGTATGTTGAGAATAGTGGTGGAAGTTCAGGTTACAAAGGAGATTATGGTACTGGCTATTCCACTGGTTATAGTGCCGATTACTCTGGTGCATACAACCATGATGACTCAGGTAAATACGAAGCTGGAGTGTACAGAGCCGACGGCCATATTGGCGAAGGCAAAGCTACAAGCCAATCTAACTTCCAACAGTACCACGGATACAGTGAAGCAAATGCTGGAAACTACATCAGCGACTCGAAGGCTCAGACTGGCTCGTCTCACACTTTGACCGCAGGAGCTATCAATGTTGGCTTAGTTGGAAAGACTACTTTAATTGATGCTGATTATAACAACCAAGTCAACTACCACGGATCGGGTTCCACAGTCTACAGCCAGGATCAGGGTAGCTATCAAGGAGAAGGCTCTCAAGGTTACAGTCAAGATCAGGGCAATTATCAAGGCTCAAAGTCTTACGGTCACTCCACACAAACTTTGCACCCAGCTCATGTGTCCTTTGTCTCGCAACCAGCTGTTGCCATAAACCATATTGGGACTGACGGTAACAACCTCGATGGATACAGTTTTGTGACTACCCCTACATCTTCTGGTATACCGACCACTGCCACTCCGTTCGCAGTTACAAGTTCGATACCAACTGTGACGTATAAGACTACGTTTGTTCCCCAAGCGCCTAAGACGACTATAAAGCAAATATTCGGTGTTTCGCAACCCGCTGTTACTTACGTTCAACCAACAGCTATCGCTGTCAAGCATGTCACTCCTCAAATTCACGTAACTGATCACAATCAAGGTTTGAACTACCAGTATGACAGCAAGGATTATTCTGGCAGCTACAACGGTGAAGCTGAGGTTGAGTCTGGGTATCAGTATTCGAAACCCAGTATCAAGTTTGAAGACGGTATTTCTTACACTACCGCAGCGCCTGCAGTTTCTGTATCTACGTACCAACCTGAAAGCATCAGTCACAACCAGCAAACTGTCCACCATGTTCAATCTGTTGGTTTTGGATATTCCACCCCTACGCCTGTTTATGAGGAACCTTTCAAGAAGGTCGTAGCTTACACCACTGGACCGGCAGTTTCCACATACTCTCAACCCACCGAGGCTACATACACTCCTCATTCAATCAGTCATCAGACGATCCATACAGTGGACAAAAGCAAAGTTTATACTCCATCAGTAGAGTCTGCTTCAGTGGGTACAGGTTATGACTACTCCCAATCAGGAGTGTCTTACGAAGAACCTAAGGTTGTTCAGTACACAACACCTCAACCGGCTCTCGCGGTCCAGCCTATCGTTTCTACTTACCAACCGCAAGTGATCAGCCAGCAGACTATCCACAAAGTTGACGCGAACAGGGTGAACACTTATTCTGGAGACTCTTCATCGGGCTATCACTACGAGCAACCATCTGTTCAATTTGAGGAAGTCAAGAATGTGTACTCTACTCCTGCATCAATTGTTTCATCGACTTACAGGCCTCAGACGATCAGCCACCATACCATTCAGACACAGCACGTTGTACCAGTGTCTTCTACACCTAAATACGAGGTCAGTTATCAGTCGACTCCAGTCACTGTCTACGAAAACCCGATCATAAAATATACGCAGAAGGCTACCCCAGTTACATATGTCGAGCCTACATATAATTCACAGTCGTTTAGCCACCAGACCATACATAAGGTTGAAGACAAAAAGGCTTACAATGCTGAATCTGGGTACGAATACTCCAAACCCGCGGTCGCTGTTAAACAACAAGTTCGCTACACTACAGTTCAACCGGCAGTAGTTTCTACCTACCAGCCACAGCAATACAGCCAACAGACCCTACACAACGTAGATGCTAGTCAAGTTCATACATACAGTCAAAATACTGATGGTTACGAGTACAATAAACCCGCTGTCAAATTCGTGGAAGCACCCAAGACAGTTTTGCAATACTCGACTCCGTCGCCAATAGTTGCTTCGACATACAACCCACAAACATATAGCCATCAGACTATTCACAAAGTGGAAACCCAGAAATATGTTCCAGTTTCCTCCACTCCAGCTCCTCAAATTGACTTGTCGTACCAACAAGCCTTTTCGACATACGAGAACCCTATTCTCAAGTACACGCAGAAGGCAACTCCAGTGACTTATGTTCAGCCAACAGCTGCAGTTTACACGCAGACGTACAAGCCCATCATTCAGCAACACGAAGTCAAACACATCCAGCCTGCGCTCTATGAACAACAACAGGTGCATGTTGGCCAAGAAGGATATTCATACAACCAGCCTGAAATTCAAAGAAGTGTTGAGCTTAAGGGCTATTCTGACGCAAGTGCTATTTCTCATCAAGTTTATCATCAATCCAGTGTGAACAATAACCACAATTCTGGCAAGGATGTCGTATATGTCTCAACTTCACCTTCAACCCTTGTGTATGAAGACCATTACGTTGAAGTCGATTCTCCGAAAGTACAGACATACCAGGCTCCTGAGTATGTTCCACCGAAGAACGACTACAAGTCATACTCCGTTGTGTCGACTGCTTCAACGCCTGTTGTTCATCAAAGCTCTGTCATCCATAAAGCCCAAGAATATGTTGCTCCTAAAGTACACTATCAATCATACTCAGTTGGATCAACTGCCTCTACACCAGTCGTTCAACAGAGCTCTGTGATTCACCAAGGTCAGTACGATGCCTCTAAGACGGATTACAAATCATATTCCGTTGGTTCAACCGCCTCGGCTCCGGTTATCCACCAAAGCTCTGTTATACATCAAGCTCAAGAATACGTTGCCCCTCAGTCAGGTTACCAGTCATACTCTGTTTCTACTGCATCGGCTCCAGTTGTCCAACAAAGCACGGTTTTCCACCAAGGTCAGGACAACTACGACTACTCGCAACAATACGATTCCGTTCATAAATCAGAGCCGACAGTACAGCAGCATTCGTTCAGCACATTACATATTGAACAACCACAGAAAGTGGAATCCATCCACTTCTCGTCGGTCTCACCACAACATCAGCAGGTTGAATATCAATCTCCTGAGATCCAAGTCGTGTCGAAGGGTGAAGAATATTTACCACCTGTTGTTTCTACAAGCGCTCCTGTTGTAAAGTCTACGTACAGACCTAGAACTTACTCTACTGTGTCAACAACTCGGGAGTATTTGCCCCCAGCAGAACCCAAATACGAATACCTGCCACCTTCCACCACAGCTAGACCTATCTTCAAGTCAACCACACCGACTTACAGAGCAGAATCTACAACGTCCTACAAGGCATCGGAATACTTGCCTCCTGTAGAAGATGGCTCTCAATTAGTTAATTTCGAAAGCTTTGGTTTCAATGATGCGAATGCTGCTTCCAAGATACAATACAATCCCTATCAAGAATTTACAGTTACCCATGACACCGCTCCTGTTGAAAGGAAACATAACATTGTGGTTGAAACAGCTAAGTCTCATTTACTTGGGTTCGGAACAGTAGGACCCGATGCTGGGTTAGTATCTCCAGTAACATATACCACGGCCGCACCTATTGTATCCTCCACATACAGACAAAGAGTAAAATCTACCGGCAGACCCGCTTATAAATATAGCACCACAACGGAGTATCAGGCTCCAGAATATTTGCCGCCTTCAGATGATTTGAAATCGGAAGTGAATGTTGAAAGTTACAGATATAACGAACAAGCATCTGGCGCTGATGGCCAATACAACTACCAAGACGTGTCTACTTTAGCACCAATTCAAAGGAAACAAAACATAGTAATCCAAACGGCTAAATCTCATCAACTTGGTTTCGGTACTATTGGCCCTGACGCAGGACTAGTCTCACCAGTTTCATACACTACATCAGCACCTATTGTTGTATCTAGTCCAGAATCGTACTCCTATTCACCGAAGATAGTTTCTTCTACATACGCTCCTGTTGAGCAAGGTTTATTCGAAGTTTCACCGTCACCCGCGCCTGTACGAAGAACTAAGCCTAAAGTGGCCGTTGTGACAAAGATCAATGACTTCAATCCGTTCCTCGTACGTAAACTTGGAGCTGTCTGCAGCTGTCAGTCACCAGTTCTAATCCTTAAAGGAAAGAGACCTACTCAAGCTCCTCAAGATCTCGGCGACTTCAATGACTACGATGACTCTAATCGCGGAGACATCAGTGACGGTGGATACGGTCATAGATACACTAAAGTAGGAGCTCCTACTGCCGGATCAGTTGCTACTGCTGCGCCAATTGTATCATCCACATTCAACCCTATCATTGTTCCCGACGACTCCTTCTATCAAGACTTCCAGGAGCAAAGTGGCTATAATGTGGCTGTTACGCCGAGACCTAAAGAAGTATACTCCGAAAGCTACGTATCGAGCACACCTATTGTGGCATCTACCACAGAAAGGTACGTCAGAGTCCGACCTCGTGTTAAGGCCGTTACCGTTGCTCCTACGTACAAAACTGTATTGTTGAACCAAGAAGTATCACCAACTGTTTCTATTAAGGATGGATCTGCGATTGACTCTCAGGCATTTGATCGTTACGGTCCTGGTGGATGGAGGAGCAGAGACGAGACGTTGCAAGGGTCGGTAGACTGCCAGAGAGCCGGTCTGTTCCGTCACCCGAAACAATGTAACAAGTTCTACGCGTGCAGATGGGACTGTACCAAGCAGAGGTTCACGCTGCACGTGTTCAACTGCCCCATCCAGCTGAGCTTCGACCCCAGCATAGGTGCGTGCAACTGGCCCAGCCAGGGCCCTGCATGCCAGGGAGACACACTCCTTACCAACGTTCTTTAAGTACCTTAACATAGTTGCCAATCTCGTCGTGCCATCGAAATTGTGATAAAATTGTGATCACGAATGTTCTCTAACTCTCTATCCTCGATACAGTTGGACGATTTGTCTCTCTTTTGTTTAAGTTGCTTATTTATTTGTTCGGTTTTGTTAATGTTATTTCATAGTTATTTATTACATAATCTCTTTTTCAGCTTAAAGCTTGCTTATGCTAAGCCTTTATGAACTTTCATTATTGGAATTAGAGTTACCATTATCTAGTTCATGTAATTGTAAAATAGTGAAGTCATATTTTTGTATTTTTATAAATTAATATAGAAATAATATGCTATAATTTGTAAATATACGATTTTATTCAATGAACAATTTATTTTTATTTAATAGTATTTTTAATACATGTCAATTCTTAAAAACAAAAAATGCATCCATTAAATCAACAAAGCAACAGGCTTTCCTACTTCAGCCAAAGCATGTTTGTACTTAGCAACGATAGGATTAACCTCTTCGTCAATAAACTCTGTCACTTGTTCAGGAGCTCTACCAATGAACGTAGTTGCATCCAGGATCTTACCCAGTTGCGATATGATAGGCGCGAAGTAGCTGTCTTTTTTCACACGTTCGATCAAATCATTATCTTTGCCGTGCTGTTTCACTTGAGCACCCGCTTCGTGAGAGAGCACCCTTATTTTTTCGTGGCACACTTGGCGATCGCCACCAGCCTGGACCATAGCCATGATTATATTCTCGGTAGCCATGAAAGGCAGCTCTTGAGCGATGTGACGGGCGATGACTTTAGGGTATACGACCAATCCTTGGCAAATGTTCAGCAGGGTCAATAAAGTAGCATCAGCTGTTAGGAAGCCTTCAGCGAGAGTGATGCGACGGTTTGCCGAGTCGTCAAGAGTACGCTCGAGCCATTGAACTGCATGGGTGTTGGCAGCATTGGCATGCAATGTGATGAGATGACGGGCGAGAGCGCAGCAGCGTTCCGACCTCATCGGGTTTCTCTTGTACGGCATAGCGCTGGAACCAATCTGGGAGGCTTCGAATGGCTCTTCTAACTCCTTACGGGAGGCTAACAGACGGATGTCGGAGCACATCTTGTGTACGGTCGCTCCAAGTCCAGACAACGCAGAGATGACTTCCAAGTCAACCTTCCTGGAGTATGTTTGTCCAGTGACGATGTATCGCTTGTTAAAGCCGGCAAGTTCGGCGACTCTTTGGTCGAGAGCACGGACTTTCTCGTTGTCTCCTTTGAAGAGTTGGAGGAAGGAGGCTTGAGTACCTGTGGTTCCCTTGACTCCTCTGAAGCGGAGGTCATCTCTTGCGCGGGAGAGGGCACGCTCGTCCATGAGCAAGTCGCTCAGCCAGAGGGAAGCTCTCTTGCCGACAGTTGTCAGTTGCGCTGGCTGCAGATGGGTGAACCCGAGCATGGGAAGTGACCTGAAAATAATAAAAGCGCGATTTAAATATGAAGTAAGTATCAATTGTATCACAATAACAAGTAAACATTATCATGGTATCCTCTAACGATGAGATATAAAATTATTGTTTTCTTCAATTTGATGACCTGCCGTAAAATTTTGCAAGACGCAATTAATCAGGAAGTTGTATCCAATTAATAAAGTGTCCAAACATAGAGATCTGTCAGCAGATATCAAGTAGTTCGTACGCTATGACAGCAGTTAACGATTATTGCTTATTGTTCTAAGTTATTGTATGCTAAACATATCTGTCCTAATGGCTGCGACATTTGATTGAAGTCTTTATGCTATTTGTTTAGTTATTGTAGCGTTACTTCTGGTATTCATCATATGAAATATGTTTACATGTTCACCTTGAAATAGTTTTGAATGCACTCTCTTACAAACAGTTTAGTTAGCTTATACAAATGTTAAAATGTACAACAGCAATAACAACCGATATAATTATTTGAAACTAAGTAAATGAGTCAAAAATAGACTACCTACCTACTTTAGTCACCGAGGAAAGCGGCAAGTATACCTGCATATACTCAAGCAGCATAATATTATTTCATTCTATTACTGACGAACACAAAACTATTCTGTAGGTACTCACTTGTAATCATCAGCGAACTTCGACAGCTGGCTGATAATGGCACCCAACCTTGGAAGCAACAGATCCAATCCGTGTCTTAACACGATCAGATCCGTGTTATCCCCCACGTAGCACGAAGTAGCGCCCAGGTGGATGATGGGGGCAGCCTTAGGGCACCTCTCCGCGAGGGTATGGACATGTGCCATTACGTCATGGCGGACCTTCTTCTCGTGGGCTGCTGCGGCGTCGAAGTCGATGTCATGGATTGCTGCTTCTAGCTCCGAGATCTGATCGTCAGTGATGTCAAGACCGAGCTCCTGGAATGAAAGTAAGGGAGGTTTAGAAATGTTATGATAAGTTTCGTTTCTGTGAAATAAGAAAGGTCATTTTCTTCTTTGATGATCAACAAATGCATAGATGTTCAGTTTGAATACATTTAATATCAGCGAAAGCTCAATGTTCTGTTATAAAAATATATTCAGGTTACCTAACCTAACTAATAAATGAAGATGATGTAACGAAGTTTTCAATGTCACCTGCACGTAAAAGCAGGTCATAAAAAGTATTTCACGACAGTTTTTTCCTGCTTAACTTGCAGGTAATATTATACACATGGCTGAATTTCCAAGAAGTGGCGCTTAGAAAAATGATCTAACTTGTTATTTTGGTTACAAAACCAAGCTCCATCTGTGTGGCCGAATCTTAGTCATTGTAAGTATCACTGCACGTTTTATAGAGCATTATTAATTAAAAGTTTATTTTAAGAAAACATTATTTCATTCATAAACCTGCATTGTGGCTTTGTGGTTTATTGAGCAATGTTTGCGTTCTTGTTTTTGAGATAAATATTTTGACATGCATTTATTACCTACCTACTGTTCAATTGCTTCATAGTTTATTTTCAGGGCTATGAAAACACTCAAACGTTCCATGAATTTCAAGTGATCTAAGTCTTTTTAGTCATTTACCGAAATAGATACAAACATAATAATATGTATATAGTTTTATAAGTTATAGTAATAAAATAACAGAAATGAGATGCTGTACAGTTATCAATTGCTAATACCTATATTTCTTTCGCGAATAATTAATGAAAACCGATCCTAGACTGATCATTACTTTATAGAAAATTAAAAATTTTCTTTGTCCCTGACATGCTATGTAGCAGCAATATAACCTGGCAGGGTTTATACTTAGGTATATAGGTACTGCTACTGCTGATCTTGCAACTTTTTTATCGCCTACCATCAGTGATGAAGAAAGGATTCGTTAGATTGTGTGAGGAATGATATTAAAGGCAAACAAAACTAACCCGTTTCACCCGTTTGAGAGCTACGATGCCGCAGACAGACACACAGATAGACATGTTAAACTTATAACAGCCCTGGGTTTCCGTCCGGGGTTAAAAAGGGAGTGAATGATAGCGTGTTGCACCGACCCCAAGTAACATGGTACAAGGGCAGGAATACTATGATGATCATTGATGAAGATGATAATAAAGAAAGTAACTCTAAATAAAAAGCAGCTACACATAGTTATGTACGAGGAAAACACCACGTCAAAGTAGACACTGCTATTAGTGCTATACAAACAATTTGCAATAACGAGTTCATTTTCTCAAGAAGATAATTGGATGTGTTAATTTTCGCGTTCCATTGGTAGAAAAGATGTTTTCTTTATTAGCGAAGTATTTTGAACAGAATTTTAACAACACTACCAAATATGGTTTTTCTAGACATTGATTGTATTACTTTACGTAGATGGATTTCACTATTCTCTGAAACTGTATTTAGAATTGACTGCCTTCGTGTTTTAGAAGTAACCAGACTTAGTGGACCATCATCCTGACTTTATATCAATTTATTGATGTTGACGCAGCATGACTTCTATAATACCCACCAACTCACCCACTTTCTACACCATATACAATGTGGCAATTAGGTTATCACATTACTCTTAAGAAATCATTATACTCATCATTATGAACAACTTTTACTATGGGACCAAACCTGAAATCGTGAAAAAAAAAACAGCTGCTGTTCCCTACATTTTGACGAGTTATACGAACATAAATGTAGGGAACAGCTGTTTTTTTTTTCGCGATGTCAGGTTTGGTCCCTTATTACCTAAAAGTTGTTCATAATGATGAGTACAGTGATCTCTTAAGAGTAATGTGATAACCTAATCGCTACATTGTATAAATACTTCTATAATTTATTTGGTATTTTTATTTTCAAGTCACACGCGTAATAAGATAGATCATCGTCGTCTGCCTAGCCTTTTCCCAACTATGTTGTGGTCAGCTTCCAGTCTATCCGGATGCAGTTGAATAGTGATCATGATGCATACTAAGATCTAAAAACCTGCAAGACTTATCGGTACAGACAATGTGTCACGATTCATTTTAAGGTGTCCGGAAACCATTTACGAAACATTTCTACAGTTCCCAACACTTTAGTTTCCTTGTGCAATAACCCTTTGCCTTTGTCTCTGAATTTGACAAGTTTTTGTTAGAAAACGAGAGTTGGTTATTTAGGACATTGTTTAATAGATTTCTAACCTTCGATGTGACACGGTGGATTGTTAATGAAGCCGTTGGATTGTTAATTAATAATTGCAATTTGTGTTTAAGTTGCGCAAGATTTTAAAGAATAAACTGCAAGTAACTCCATAGTTCATGACTGTCACTAATAGCCTACATCATTCCACTGCAGGTCTCTCCCCATGACTTCCAGCTCTTTCGATTCAGGGCTAATGTGGTCATTTGTATTATTACATTGGCTAATGTGCTGGTATAAAATTAATATAATTAACAGATTTAAATTAACAGATATGAAAAATAATGTTTTATTTTCTACAAATACTATCAAGCAAATTAATGATGTTATGCATATTTTATGAGCTGTGTTCGTTCCATTAGCTATCGTACACGTAGGTAGGATAGGACACAATACTTTTAAAAGCTAATGAGAGAAGAACAAATGGCGTCCATCAGTTGTTAGTTTTCCCGCGCAAACTAATTAGAAAATTAAATAATGGAGAATGGATAGTCGCATTGTGTAAACCGTAACCGCGCGTGTTCGCGTATAAATTTCGATCTCTTCTATCACGTTTTAAAAGTCAAAATTCTAAATTGAACACTAATACCTGTTCCTCCAACCTTTCACCATTGACTGGTTTAGATATGCAGAAAGCAGAAAACTCTATTTCATTTTTTGATAGGCTGCTCATGAAATAAGCAATCCCACCAAAAACATTTTCATGTAAAATGTTGCCAAGACGAGACCACATATGGCTCGCGCTGCCAAAAAGTAATCAGATCTCATGTAGAGCCAAGCTTCTAACTCTACACGCCCTAACTTCAAAAACTCTACACCTTAGTCAAAATATGAGGCTTGGCCGTTTCGTTACTACAAGAACTATTGTATAACAGAAAAGTAATGAAAAGTGAATAAATTTTTCACCTTACGCCCATGTGATGGTAGCGAAACGGCCAAGCCATATATTTAGTAGTACCCTTGCGCTTCGCTTGGCTCGTCTTGGCGGGGGCACTCCCGTGCCCCCAGATCTGAGAAAAAAATTTAATATTTTATTTCAACTTTTTAACTTTTGGATCCGGATGTATATATGACATTGAAACAAATTCAATGTCATATACTTGATTAGTATATGACATTGAATTTGTTTACAAATTTTTATCACTGGTCGTTTGGAACGTAGACGATTTTTGTTTACGGTTGGATGGCCCGCGGGCCATTCGGTTTGAGCCGTTCAGATTAAATACCCGTATATGGATTGCTTTTATTTCATTATATTCAGCATTTCCATTCTATTGATAAGTTCCCTGAAATATCGGTGTTGGATGTCAAAATAATAAGTCCTTTTCTTTAGTTTTATTAGTGAACAAGAATATCGATACAAACATTAGACACACAGATTATGACTCAAGTTCGAAAAGGTCTCAATAGTAGCCTAATAAAAATGGTGATAAGGTCTTAGATCAACAACTAAAAACAATAGACACTACAAAATCGTATCTATACATATAAAAATAAGGTAAAAATTTGAGAAGCAGGTGAAATAAAGGTACAGTGCAACCTGCCCTACTAATTCGCTAGAACAGATAAGATTAGAACTCGAATGTGCTGATAAAGCCATACAAACTGATAACTAGAGTCATACAGTGACGGGCAACGTTTTAGCGAAAACGGACATAAAGACAAAGTGTGAAATTATTTTAATTGTGGTGACTTCTAAGTGTTAGTGAAAATGGTGTCCGTGCAAACCATCGCGACTATAGTCGTGAAGACTTTCAAAATTGTAAGTAAATAACCGCTTTTGTATGAAGTTGAAGAAAGGTTTCATCATACAGAGAAATAGGTGCGGCTTGGATATTGAGTTTCAATCAAATGAACAATTATTAGGTATCACAGTTGGCCATCAGACCAGAACAGAATTCAAGTTTTGTTTTAGTCTAGACACTTGTATTCGTGGAGGTAGAACATTTTATTTCGTAAGAACATCGCTGGCATACAATGAACCTATTACCACTACTGACAAACGATTGGCGATAAGACTAGATATACGCTTAAATGTTGATTATAAATAAGTCTAGTATTAAGTTATTGTGTAAATATGTGTATATATAAATTATAATTAATTTTATTTAAGAAATACATAATTTATATTTAGTTTGGTTTTCTTTTAGGTTTAACAATTTAATTAGACTTAAGTGTGTAGGTCACTACATAACTACTAATCCACACAGCCCTTTGGAAAATATAAGCTTTGTAATGTGCATCTGGATGCACATGTCTTAGAAAAATGTCTGAAGAAAATTTAGTAGCGTGGTATATAGGTACCAAATGATATTGATGTCAAGGATGTTAACGGAGAAAATAGTGATATGTGTGGTGGTGTTGGTTTAGGTTTATGAGTCACCCATGAAGATTATTGTGAGTCTATAAGAAATAATAATGTAGGTAGTTGCCGGCAATGTATACGTAGACACCTACTTAATTTAATAATTTTGCAATAATTGTAAACACTTGCGTGTTTGTTTAGGGGACTTTCCCATCATAATTAAAATTAGTTTGCATTTATTATGGTTAGTGAAACACCCATTTAACAAAGTATACTAAAACCTAATTAGGTATATAACAATAATGGGATAGACCTTTGTGCCGCCTTTAACAACAATAAAATACCTATCAGTTAAAGCATGAGACATCAAATTAAATAAAGTACATAATTTTATAATTATTATAATAAAGTATTGTAAAGTGGAACAAAATACCAAGAACAATGAATATGAATCACTTAAAGTGACTTGGAAATGGAACTAGAACAGTTATAAATCTTAAAAAAAACAAGTATTTTTAGTAACTTTTTTCTGCTTCAAAATGATGTCATGCCTACTGATAATAATACTAGCACTTGTTGATTGATAGTAGATATCTATTTAATGAAATTAGTTGTAATTAATAGGATGTAATTAAGTTGATTGCAAAATATAACATTGAGGCCAGTCAGCACAGAAGAAAAATAAGTCAACTTCAATGAAGATGAAGCATGGATAATAATTCATGGAGATCATGAGCATGATTATGATTATGTAGCAAATATCAACAATTTCGTGCAAATAGTCATTGCATTAATTGGTAATCGATTTGTCAATATTGCCTAAAGTATAGGAACTTCATCAAAGAGATGATATCGATGGTAAGAAGCTAATAGGTACTAGCTTCAATCCTCTTAATATAAATACAGTAATTGATCAAGATGGTGACACACCAACCATGGTTAAAGTAACGCCACCTGTAGAATCTTCACAAGTAGTTTATTTGGGGTATGTGCATCAACGTTAAGGTTAATCGGCCCTAGCGGCCTCATTCCCTATCAAACTGATAACGTGATAACCACACCTACTTGATTCAACGTTTTAGTATCACATTCTTTTATAATTAATGTTTCTTTTAACTGTATGGAATCATTAGGATTTGAAGTTTCTTTCTGTGTCTTTCTCAATCGTCGAGAGCTAGTTTTCAGTCTTGTCTATCATATATATTTGGTCCTGGACCATCTCTTAAATATGAGGCACCCTATGAAGTTCTAAAATGATCAAATTCCATTAGGATGCGATAAGATTTTGACCATGAAGAATTTATCTCATGGTTATGTGAAATTAGCGCTTCGAATCGCACATCTTAATGAAACCAAACGTCTTCCTTGAAACATTCTAATTAGCTGTGAGAACATCATCAATACTCTACCAATTATTTCAGATTACAAACTTTGTTTTACATTTAGCAGTGATCGACTTTTTTGCTTTATTTCTTTCTTTAAGCTTTCCTCGCATAACTTTAATTGTCAATAGTTTTTGCTAATTATTCATCATCTTCTTTGACCAAAGGTTGTGTAGGTATTGCCTTTTCGCTGCGTTGAAATTAACATTCCAAAGAAAGGTCACGGTGTTGATTGAAAGCGTTTATAAGTTATAATTTAGATTAATGGGGTTGCTTTCCTATACAGTATATAAGTCTTAGCACTTTTAATATCCCTATTTACAATGCACGTGTCTGTGCAATGTCTTAGCTCACAAAATTAAGTCATCATTCACGTGCAATTACTCCTACTCATCTTGTGGTCCTACGCCCTCAACCGCAGAGCACATTGCAAAACAGTAGAACAAATAAACTTATCTGATAAAGCGTTACTCACCATACGAACGAAGGTACAATACGTACTACTGACTAATACAATACCATGAGTAATGAGCTATGGTCTATGAGTTGAATACAAAACCTGGATGTTTAGGGACTGAATCGTGATTTGTGTGACTCAGGATTGCCTTTATATGGGAGTCTTGGAGACAAAGATTGTGGAATGGAATCGATTTCTAACGTCGACTAGGATGAAATAACTTGATACCATAACGAACGATGAAATAATATAAAATAACGTGTTGGAAAATGCAGTGTCAAAACTTAATTCATAATAAAATAACATAACATGGATTTCAGCCACGTAAACGGCGCTAGATTGATAGGTAGCCTGTAATTTCAAGAATGTGATTGTAGTGTTTGACTTGAAAGTAATTTCCTAAGTTGCCGATACCACAAACTTTCTTATAGCAGCGAAAGTTGCACTTATAATGTTCTATCAACTTCTATAAAGGTACATATTTTACTATTGTAAGTCTATATTACTACTATTATTAAGTACTAGCTTCCGCCCGCGGCTTCGCCCGCGAGGTATGTCGATAAAAACTATCCTATGTTCCCCGGGATGCAATTTATCTATATACCAAATTTTATCGAAATCCGTTCAGTGATTTAGGCGTGAAAAAGTAACATACAGACAGACAAGAGTTACTTTCGAATTTATAATATTAGTATGGATAGTGAGTACACGCATTTTCTAACCCGCATTACAGATGCATGACATCTCGATCACTCCGCGCACGCATACAATGCCTCTCCCCAGTGACGTAGACAATCAAATCGTACGCTATTTACCTTGAATGCGCCCATTATGTGCCACATTATGTACGTGATCGATTCGCTCTGTGACTTCGGAGTATTGAGCTACTTTAGCAGTTTCATTGTTGACTTTGAATTTCATGATTGTTCTGAAGTCAGTTGATATGACTTATAGAATCACGAGAATAGGAACGAAATCTTGCTTACTATAGCTCTTCAAGAGACGTTATATGGACAGTTCCGTTCTCGACATAGAATACAATAATATTTGGCACTCACCTGCCAGCGGTTATCAATCAAAACATTCACATCAATTATAAATAGTGAGCGAAAAACAGTCATGAATCATGAACATAGGTCCATGCTCATTCTCCACAAGTAATTTACTAAACCGAGAGTTGAAGTCAGTGAAAGTTAATTTCTGGACAGCTGTTTTATTAACGTTAATAGCCTCATCAAACGCATAATTAACACCCTACCTAATAAACCTAACAAAAATCAGCACGATCATCTCATCGTGATTTGCAGAGGAAGTCAGTGCATGTTCCAATCCTTCCTGTCAGCGGTAATTAAAGCTGTTACTACTTATTGGTCGTAATTGTCAGCTGCTGGCTCAGAGTAGAGAGTTGCACAGACAGACGGACAAACACGTGCAGGATGTTTAGTGGCAGCTAGGTAATTAGATGGTGTGCAGGAAAAGCTTGATCAATGACACGTTTGTGGAGGAAATTTGGGGTTTTGTTTTAAACAATTTGCCAACTGTAGATTTCGATATTGCGTTAGATGGAAAAGAGAAAGAGGTTCTTGATATTTTTGTTCAAGAAATTTTAAAAATCGTCAAAAACAAAGAAGAAGAATGAAATTTAGTACCAATTTTTCGCTAACTCCACATAAATTAGAGCTTAATAAAATGTCTAAGTCGCATTAAGTTGAAGCCGTAGTCATTTCACTAAATTAGTCCAGTAAGATAGCTAAATTACTAGATCGTGCTCGAATCATATTTATGTTCCTAGTAAGACAGTTATGAACCGCTTTCATATTACTATATTATCAAGGCTTCAACCATCTTACTGCGACATCTATATAATAATAATAATTATAATAATCATTTTAGTATCAGACAACTAAGGCCCATAGATAAAATACACAGAATAATCTTGTACAATAATAAACTAATACATATTAAAAACCGATGTTGTGGCGCGATTCCAACCTTTCGACACTCGAAAGTCCAGTAAGTAAAAAGTCTAAAGCGATGAATTGACTATTATAGCAAGATGCATAATATATAGACAGAAAGACAACATGCTACTATTCCCACCATATAGACAAAAAAACACTAAATGGAAGTATTCCCTCGAAGCCACAAAAATATCGACTTCCCCCATTCGTCACTACTCTAACACCATCCGAAGTCATGTCACAGCTCCTTAACCATTGACTCCTGACCCATGACTAACGATTATATCAACTAATTGTCGTTATCCCGGACCTTGGAGCTCGCATAACAAATGAGATGAACAGACGGACAGGCAGATGCAGTTTCACACATGTGCCTAATTTTTGCAACTGATATGACTGAACAAGCTGCAGTTAGAAAAGTCTATTTTCAAATGGATGTTCAAAAAAAATATTTATCAGGTAAAAAGACACACAGCGTCACGGTAATTGAGTATCTATCTAATAGCTGAACCAAAAACGGCAAAAATGAATCGATAAATGCGGAGATGACACAAATTAAAAAAATATAATTTATGTAGTCGTCTTGAAATTGACGGATTTCGCGGTTTTGCTAAAACGCCTTAAAGGGCAGAAGCTGAAGAAAATAAAGCTATCGAAGCAAGGAACATAATGAAACATGGGAAATTTCGTTGAGCCATAAATAATATGAAGTAGCAGAGTTCTAGAAAACAGTGATTGTTAAAAAAATCTAAATGTCCTAGAAAACGATGTTTGCTTTCCATAACCACGTGTTTTACTTAAATAATGGTAAGTAAAAAGAGACCAATAATTTAAATGACGTTGTATTGCGATAGTGGAGTTGAAGCGCGATTTCGATCTGGCATCACATCACGGGTCAATAATGTAACGATGAAATAATTCAGACGCAATCCATTGATGATTGATGTGGGGGTCACATGTGTCAAACGAATGCTAATGTAACTCATGGAATTATCACTCCTCTTTTATTTATTTCTTTTGTTGATAATAAAGTTAATAGAGTTTTGATGGATGAATGAAAAACACCAAAGAAAAGATGAATGGATTATGCGAGAGATGATGTGAAAGAAAAAGTAGTGAGTGATAGAGTAGAATGGAAGAAAAACGTGTTGCAGGAAGAAATTGATCGTAAAGTTAACGATGTTCGTAACAAGATGAGAGTCCTCACGAATGGCAAAACTTAAGTTTAGATCGAGCACTTTTGGTTCTCCAACCTTGCTAACTGGTTAATCTCTCCCTGTTTAGGATACTTAGCTTGTACCATTAAAAATTGCGTATAAAATAGCATCTGTGACAAAGTTAACCTTTGTGAAACTTTCTCGGTAAAAAGCTTTTGAATCATTTTAGTCTTGTTCAGATTGTTTGTTTCCTTATTTGCTGATCGCTACTCCTATTGCTGCTAGTAAATTTTTTTATCATTATGATAAATTCGTGATTTATTTGCAACTATTACACAAATACTAGTAGCTACTCACTCAACTACCTGAGTCAGATAATCAAATGAACTAGAATCTATATTGCATATAAATAGGATTAACATTAATTTACCTTCTTACAGAGAGAATGTCGACCGATAAGAAAGATTGTGTGTGGTCTAGGGTTATCTAAAGCATACCAATCTTTACATATAATTATGACTAAGATCTTAATGAGTTTTATACACAATGGATTATTTTAGACACATTTCATGTCCCAGCATAGAATAGGGCTAGTAGGTACAGACGCCAGCACATCAAGCTACAACAATCTGTCAAATTTCTTTAATAGATTTTCAACTTCCTCGCTAAAGCATAAGGTTCAAAGTTAATTGAGAAAATTTGACACTTTCGGGTAGCTTGATGTGCTGGCGTCTGTACCATGTGTTCTGTTGACACCTTCAATGGCAAGGAAATGGTCTGGCGTTCTGCCTTCCTGTGATTGGTTACGATATCAACGACAATATCCAAAAGATTAACGAAGTAAAGTAAAAAACGCTTAACTGGGGTCCCTTGGAATTTTGTAGCATTTAGAGCTGAATTTCATCCAAAAACAAAAACGTTTAGAAAAAAGCAAGCCACAGTAAGACCTATCTAGAGACAATCGAGTTTAGTTAACCGCATGACATTTTTCTTACACTTATTTTGTTTTTTCTTATTTCCTTCAAGATATTTGCTGTGTTTAACGAGATTTATTTTTTGTTCAAGTGGCAATGATACTTGTGATGACGTCATTCAATAGTCAATGTCAACAAATCGTTCTGATAATGAACATCTCAAGAATAACTTTTTATCAATATATTGCACGGTTGAAATATTTCCGACAGAATTCTTTACATTACGAATCGGTGTGGGTTTTATTTTATTTTTCTTTTATGGACCTGATTACGAGTAGTTTCTTGCCGAAAAGTTAAATTTAGAATAGACTCGTAATATGTATATTCAGTTTCCTTACTATTCTACCAAAAATTGCAAACTAGGGGTAACCCCTAATTCATATCACGAATTCACGACTGTTTTACCCGACGGATTTGGCAGAGGTGAACCTAATAGTAGGTACCACAGATATAGATAGACCTAGATAACGCAAGTATCACGAACTGTATGAAAACCAAGCGTGCCATTTTTTGACTACATACTATGACGTCACAAGCTCGCGCTCTCGCTCACGCTTACCCAGCCAGCAGTACACAGGACTGAGCGCGAAAGTGGCGGCTTATGATTTTTTATCGTAAACTGGTGCGATTTTTGGCACGCGAAGTAGTTGCTCTTGCGTTATCTAGGTGTATCTATATCTATGGTAGGTACACTCACATTTCGCAAGTTTTGTTTTAAAGTCCCATTGTAACCGGGCACAAACCTAGACTCCGGGAGCTGCTGAGAAATTCCATATGAAACTACTCGTTTTCTCCTGGGATTGATTAACATCAGCCTATGATATTCCCACTGCTGGGACACAGGCCTCCTCTCGGGCCCAGTGCGGGTTGGTAGATGTCACATGTTTTAATTTTTTTAAATTCTAGGACATAATGGTTTCCTCACGATGTTTTGTTTTTTGATTAAGCATCAGTAATGTAGACCATTTAGCTCCCATGTCCTGGTTTCTATACCTATAAGGGAATCTGTATGATTCTTGAATGCACCTTACTTTCACCAGAACTGACCCGACTATGTAAGGCTGCACATGTTTACTTTATGGCAAAGTTCATGTGACAATTACACAACAATTAGAGAATCTGACCTTGCTTCTAGAACCAGTCTATCATTTCTGCACGCTTTTCTCTAGAACTACATAGACGCATGAAACTGTTAATGCATATTTATTTATTTCTTGGATCGCCAACAAAGGCTACACAATTACATGCACGTTAAAATAAACAGGGACAACACATGTGTGAGTTTCCAATAGGCTATTTGACTAGTTTCTGATAAACATCTCAGATTATTTAATGGTGTCTAACGAGCCCACAAAAACCTATTACTTCAAATTGCATAATGTATTTCTTTTAAAAAATTGTAAATAAAAATGTACTGTTTAAATAAGCCGCCAAAACGCTATCTTTAACAATATGGCGTCGTGACGTCACGATTCACGTAAACAAACGTTGAAACGGTCGAGATATTAGACAAAAGTCATCTGTTCTGTCATCAACGATAGACAGAAATTTACTAAATCTTGACGTCATCTTAAGTTCAGCCAATCCAGACCGTTTTCGATTACGTGGCGCCAGATTTAAAAAGATGAAGTTTTTTCGGGATTTTTTTTATAAATAATGCATTTTTTTGTAGTAAAATTAATGCAAATCGATTTTAAAAGCGATAATCTATACGAGTGTCAATAATTATGACCTTATTGTTTACATTGTCAAATAGCCTATTATGTATATCGAAATAAAATTCGAAATAAAATATATCTAAATACTGGCTCAAAGGTTTAGGCTAGAACGAAAGTTATATTATTTTCGTTTTGTAGATAATAAGACGGAAACGGTCTAAATTACCTGCTCAGTAGGTACCCGTGTACAGTCAGGGAAATTAGTTGTTAAGCAAATTGACATCTTTCCTCAATTTGCCATAAGTAGGTATTCATCAGTCGTGATTTGTATAAACAAACAATTTAAGTTGGTAGTCACTATGCTTAACAATTAATTACTTTCACTAAGTTTACGAAAGGTAGAATGTTTCTTGTAACTGGAAATAATGACAGTGTGGACGATTATCAGGAATTCTTCGATACGGTATCTTATCGAATCGTGACACACAAACTATTGTGCGATGTAGTGTTATCATTCCGGTTGCGATTATTTGCACAAGTTTTCACTTTTCACGGAAATAATAATACTTAATTATGTTAGCTAAATAAAATAAATAAATAAAATAAATTTTAATCAAGTATAAAGTAAAGTAAAATAGGATTGACATTAATTACAATCTAGGAAAAATTAAATTCTAACTGTAATGTAGACCTGCCTGATCTAGGTTTATGGAAAACCTGTGTTTCAGGCCATCAATTTACACCAAACATTTAAAAAAGAAGACAACAATAAATGTATTACAAGCTAAATTAAAAAGAAGGCATAATATATTCAATGTCTTAAAGAGTTACTATTTGGGTATATTATTCTAAAACTAGATTATGTAAGATATAATTCTGTTTAAATAAATTAACGAATAATACTAAAGTAGATAGAGTAGAGACTATTAATGAAGAGACTTATATTAGATTAGGTAGATAGATTTAATTTTAAAATTTCTAGTAGCTAAGTGGTGTTCGTTAAGTTTTTATTACTGGAGTCGTTAGTAGTTACGACTGCTAAATAGCTTTCGAGTCTTGGATAAATGGAATGGATTCTATATTTATCTTTTTATTAGGTACCAGATGAGAGAGACTTAATACATAAGACTATTTAAACTTTTCTTTTTGAAACAGCATCTAAGCAAATTACACTTTATTAATATATATCAACATTATTTTTATAAAACTAAATTGCAAGAGTACAGTGCTAAAATAATACAGTGTGCATAATCAGCCTATAATGTTCCCACTGCTGGGACTCAGGCCTCCTGTCTGTGTGAGAGGGAGTTGGGACGTAACCACCACGACGGCCCTGTGTGGGTTGGTAGATGACACATGTCTTCGAATTTTTGGTTCTAGGACATGCCGGTTTCCTCTCGGTGTTTTCCTTCACCGTTTTGAGAGCAGTGGAATGAAATAATATATACAAATTAAACGCCTGTCAGAGTTCGAACCTACGACCTATATGTATATAACTCGTAACTGCACCACCGCTGCTCCCATACAGTATGAAAGGCTGCGAAAGAGCAGTTTTCTTATTCCAAGCAAATATACAAGATGTCGAAACATGTAATCAAAATAACTAAACTAAATTAAAATGTCACAAGTAATGCCGGATATAAACACAATCAATCCGCCATCTGAAATAAATTCGTCATGAAAATTATCATCGTAAGCAGAATTCGTCTAACATTATCAATGACTCAGTGCATAGCTACGTCGCTGTCGGTAGCACCCACTGATTAACTAGACTCATCGGAAGTGACGATAACAGGCTGAACAACAAGAACTAGAGCTTCTACCTGTTCATGAATAACATTGTTTTTGAGATTAACTAGAATGTGCGTTAGGAATGAGTTTGTCTTATCGATTGTTAAATTTTCTGACAGGCGAAGTATATCTACAAACTCAAACTCAAAGCATTTATTTGTATTAAACCAATTACAGACACTTTTGTATTATCAAGGAGTCGGTCAGTCAGAAATATGAAGCCTTCCAAAGCGTAGGCACCTATGGAAAAGAACGGGCACTCACTCCACTTTTAAATTATGTATATTGTTACAAAATTATTAATTACATCATTAATCAGCAAGAAGACCATTAACTTTGATGTTAGAACATGGCTAGGCTCGAAAACACAAAATGATTTTTTTAAGAAAACGAGACACTTCATTAGAAACGATGCCAGTCATGAGTCACCGTTGCCACTTAATGACTTTAAAGGCTTATTTGGTGTACACATTAATTATCATAATTCCTCCAGAGATATTCTTAGCAAGTTTCTAATTACATGCAAAGTTTAATATCCCTTGACCTCTGCGACTTCTTGGGGATTAATCTTTATTAACTTTATCCTGTTGCATCATTACTGTTAACAGAATTATCTTTTTGATTTCTCTATTAACAACCTCAGATTCTTGCTGAATCTTTATAATATTGTAAATCTCATTATTAACTGTTCCTCTTTCATTCCACAGGTCTTAAACATAGTGATACTGGTCCTCTACCGAACTGGTTACAATGGCGAGTTCCTGGGTGTGGGCGGTACGTGGAACCTTAATGAGGAGAAGAACCCTGACGCTGAGATCGTGGCCTCGGGAGTCATCGTGGGGTACCTCATATACACGCTCGTACAAATGGTCACATTCTTGTTTGGCACCACTGAGCATAAGAGGTATGTATTATTTTTAGTTTTTACTAAGATATTTTGGTAGATGGGCCCAGGGATCCCACCAAAAACCTACTGAAAGATGGCTAAGATCACGATGGATCTAAAGGGACACTTTTAGATGCCTCATGGTTCCTCACGGTGGAGGTTAAAATACAACTTATGTATGATAGGACAATGTATGAACAGTCAAAGCATGTACAGTCACGAGCACTAATATGTAAACACTTGGCAACTTACAATTGCGATTTTTTCGTGAAATAAAGAATGCAACGTTGAAATACGACACTTTATACAGACCTATGGGTTCGAAAATACTTTGTTCGTAATAACATAAAATTTCATTCAAAACTAAAGGAGAAAATCGTCTTTGAATAAAGCCAAGTGTATACATACTTTTGCTCGTGACTGTATATTTTAATGGCGTGATACATTTATGTCTTTATAGACAGTTGTTTATTTCAGGGGCAAGTACCCCGTGGGTTCAGTTTGGAGTTGGCAACTTGGCCAACTTCAAACTGAACCCACCTGTCACGTGACACGGGCACTTGCCCCTTTTCAAAATTGATAATATAATTGTTCGCTGGTTCCACATCTCTATATCCTCTTTACCAATCAAGCCCTATAATGTATTTCGGTTTTCCAAAATCATTGAGCTAATTATTCAAACATGTTTCCAGGGCGTTGTCAGAGATAGTGATGAACTTCGTGGGAGTGTTCCTGTGGATCGCTGTGGGAGCTGTGGCACTGCACTACTGGGGAGGCTACCAGGGCGAGCACCAGTACCAGTTCGTGTTTGCTGAGAAACAGGTACGGAACCCAGTTGCACTACTATAAAGACGAAAGTTTTCACACATGTTTTGTGGTCACCGTATTGTCGATTTGTCGTAGGTGTCTCTGTGGAGTCTATCAAAGCAAACCAGTCTGTTAACAGAGAAAATGGTCTCTGGATTTAGTTCCACACAATACAAAAAAAAAATTCAGCCCGTCATCTCAACTGCCCGTTTCTCTAAGAAAACAACCATCCATGTGGCTGCCAAAAATAATATTTGTGAATTGTTGGGAGAAAAATAAGTGTAGCTAGACAATGGACGTTTTGGGAGCTGAAATGCGTTTTGTTTTTCCTGATGGAAGGCCTTTACTAACTACTATTATGAACATAATTATGTTTTATTTATTTGTACTCTTTATATTTTCCAGGTCGGTTTGGCTGTCGGTGCGTTGTGCGTGATCAACGGGGCTGTATACCTGCTAGATACGGCACTATCCGTCATACATTTTACCAAGGAGATGTAAACTATGACTAAACGTATATGAACTTAATTTTATTTAATTATAAGTACAGCTAAGTGTATTACGAACGACCCTCTATTGTCTGATAAAATCCTTTAAAATCTTTTTTTTTATATTGAGTGAAGATCTGGGGATTTTATCTATGTAATATTAAAAAAAAAAAAAAAAAATACCATAGTAATATATTTTTATATTAAAGGAGAATATCTTTTTATCACCGTAGGTACTCTAAGATTTTTCGAAAAAACGAATCGAACTTCGATCGAACCCAAAATAATGACGAACACAAACTATGCTCTCGCGCAAAAGATTTCTGTTTCCCACCTTCTTCCTATGTTAGTTAGAACCTGTTTTGTATGTCAGTTTTAATATTCTAATGTAATTATTATTTTAAAATAAATAAATGTAAAATAATGTGTCTCTTTATTTTCCTGCGTCCCACGGTTTCACCCGCGTGAATGTCGATCCCGTGGGAATATCGGGATAAAAAGTAGCCGTCAGCTACCGCCATACAAAATTTTATCAAAATTGGTCCAGCCGTTTGAGCGTGAAGAAGTAACAAACATATAAACACACCCCCACACACTCACAAACTTTCACCTTTATAATATTATAGTGTTTCCAATGTAAACCATATTTTCGGAGTCTGTTAGACATTCATTCCTTGTTAATATTTTGAAACGGACTTTAATGGGGAATTCTAATGACGTCAAATGTCAGTCACCAGTCCAGCCATGTCATAGTACAAAGTTACATTTTCACAGCCTGTCATCTTCGAGGAAAATACATTGTGGTCATAGCAGACATGCTGCTGATGAATACTTTGAAAGATGTGTAGAGGAAAGATAAAATGGCTTTTGTATCTTTTAAAATAATAAAACACAACACAACTTAAAATGTACACCTTTTAGTTAAGCTACAACAGTATAATTAGAAACTATAATTAGAAGGCTACATCTTAGATAACTAAATAGCATAATCAACCTATAATTTTCCCACTGCTGGGACACAGGCCTCCTCTCGGTGAGTGGAAGTGGGCTGCAATCAACCACGCAGGCCCAGTGCGGGTTGGTATTTATGTCTCACGTCTTCGAATTTTTGGTTCTACTAGGACTTGCCACTGTTTTGAGAGCAGTACCTAATGAAGAAATAATTTACACAAAGTAAAGCGCCTTTATCGTGTTCGAACCTACGACCTACAACTTCTAAGTCCCGGCCGTTACCACTGGTCCACCAGCAAACTAAATACTTTCAATTAATCTATCTCGAAGCATATATGGAAAATAATAGAACGTCAGAGCACTCACTATGAAATAAACATACGTCACACACACGGTGTCACGTATTCATTATGATGAGTAGGTACTGGTTTAATGGTTTTATCCTTATTTTGTTACCTATTAGGTAGGTAGGTAAAATTGGGATTACCTCAGTGTTGATAAATGATCCCCTTATTTGTCTAGAAGTAGGTACAAAATATGGTTTCAAGTCCAAACCGCGAATTGTTTCACAAGTTATCTTGTTAATAAACCCGATTTAATCGAAAACGAGTTAGAACAACTTCCTTTGGACATAAAGGTTGCAAAATCTATTCTAAACAAACGTACCTAAATATAAATATGTCTAGCCTTTTCCCAACTAAGTCGGTCTCGGCTTCTGCTGCTAGTCTAACCGAATGCAGCTAAATACCAGTATTTTACATGGAACGACTATTTATTTGATCCTCACAACGCAGTTACTGGGTAACACCATACTCCTTGGTAAGTAAGACTGCATGCTTGTCAGACTTATGGGTTTCGGGACTACCTCTAACGAATGTCAAAGATCTACCTAGTAATGACAGCCGGGCTACGGCTAAGTACTTTCCGAGGCAGGGAGGGGTCTCGATATGTAATGAATGGTCACCCATATAGGAACTGACCGTGATAAGCGTAGCTAAACCTTCCATTGAACCGTGTGGCTGTTATCATTTAGCCACCAGCCCCTCATCAAGGTTGCAAAAAAAATTAAATTAAAAATTTAAAAAACCCCCGACAAAAATAAAATTAAGGAATCCCTACAAAAAGCATGAAATAAAAAATAAATTTAAAAATATCTTATGGAAGTCGGGGGACCGTTCTGTGGAACACCTTCTATTCTGAGGTCTCCCGACTTCCATAAGATTTTTTAAAATTTATTTTTTTATTTCATGCTTTTTGTAGGGATTCCTTAATTTTATTTTTGTCGGGGGTTTTTTAAATTTTAAATTTAATTTTTTATTTCATGCTTTTTGTAGGTACCTAATATTTTTTAAGACTAAACAGATTTTTTTGTTTTATTATAGGTAAGTATTTTTCAAGTTTTTAGTTTTCATTTCGTTAGGTAGTTAATATTCCTCATTCCCTTTCAATATAGTGTAAGGTCAATGTGGGCAAATCCGTCTACGGGGCTATTCCGTATGCATGCATTTTCTACTCATTCCAGAATAGTTACGCTGTTACTGATTCGGTCGATAAAACAGGATCACTTTTTAGTGCCAACTATGATTCATAGATGGAGTAACGTTGTCTACAAGAGTAAAAAAATATGTTTGAAGTTTAGTTGTGCTTCGAATGCGGAACTCAAGTGTGGCATGCTGACGTTTCTTGTATGGTAAATATTCAATTTTACAAGTTACAACTTTCTGAGTATGCATATCATGCAGTTTAATAAGTGTTTTAACGGATTTTTCTATTTGTTTTGAATAAAAACCAGTAGATACAGAAATAATTGTTTAAAAAAATATGTAACTTCAAAATGGTCAAGTGGGAAAATCCGTCTAATATCAAAGGGGCTAAATCGTCATATAGCGGAATTACCCCATTGCAGATATTATCAACCTTTTTCATCCTTAATTTTTAGTTTTTACTGTCGACCAGAAAGATAATAAATAAAGATAATAGTAAATAAAATAGATATTATAAGTAAAAATGATACGGAGCACGAATATGAACAGACTGAGGAGACCATATTGCTCCGAAAAGAAGAGACTGAAAACATAAGTAAAATAGAATTTATAAGTAATGAGAATAATATGATACGGAAGAATAATGATACGGAGCAGGAATGTGAAAGTTATTCTGTGAATGACCATGTTCTGGTAAAATATTATGTTAAAATAAAGTGGACTTATTATGTTGGCGTTATAGATGCAATCTACGCCGACGAACAGACAAATGAACCGTACTTTTCAATAAAGTAAACAGTAAAGAAACCAAAACTTACATTTAAGATAACAAGAAAAATAGATCGAGATGAGGTGCCACAGAATTAAATAGCAAAAAGAATTAACTTGTCAAAAGATTCGGAAAAAACTAATGATTTCTTTTTAAATGATGAAGACGACGCAGTGACCTTTTGCTAGATTAAAAAAAAAATTGTTTGTAACTCTTTTGGTTTTTGTTTATGCTATCACTGATTGATCATATTCAGATATTTTATTTCTATTTTATTTTTTCTTTCTAATATTGTATTTTGAAAACTTAAAAGATTTATGTTTGATAATTAGGGATATTTTTTTTTTGTTTATGCTCAAACTGCTGATAGATCAGTTGAAATTATATTTTAGTTATTTCATTTGTAATGTTATATTTTAAAATTTAAAGATTTACGGTGTTACGTAATACCTAAGGAAAAAAATCAAGAACCCTACAACTTTCAGTATGTTTCGTTGAGTATATTATTCCATTTTTAACACTTATAATAATATGTCACTATGAATAAAACCATTTATTTTCGGAAACTGATTTTTATTTAAGTACATTTAAATTAGTTTTCAAACTTCTTGAAAAGGTTTAAAATCCCTGGTTATAAAAATAGGCCGGATTAGCCCCCAAAAAAGATTTTTGGGAATAAAACGTAAATTAAACCGTATTTTTACGACGTTACAAAACATTTTTCTTCAACATGTGCTTTTAGTTGTTTACAAATTGCATACTTTGATATAACGGCGTAATTCTAGGAAAATTTGCTACTAGATGGATTTGCCCCAATCCTCGGGAAAATCCGTCTAACGACCGTTTTTTAAAAAATCATTTTTAGTTAAATATGGAGGGATGTTCTGTTATTTCGAATGGATGTATATTATAGACAACAAAATTCTTTATCGCTTACAACCATCAAATTTATATTAAAGTAGTTAAGTGTACCAGTTATAGTCAACCAACTTCAACTTTCAAAAATATATGACGGATTTGCCCACATTGACCTTACATTATTCTACTTGTCATTGCCCTTGCATTTGATACCTATATTGAAGGAGTTGTGAAAAAAAAATGTAATTCGCCGTTTTGTGGTGGCGGCCATCTTGGATTTGAACTTTTTAATAGTGTATAGTATTCTAATAGTCAAGCCCTTTCATTTGATACCCATATTGAGGGAGTTGAGAAAAAAAAATGTAATTCGCCACTTTGTTGTGCCGGTCATCTTGGATTTGAAATTTGTTATAGTGTATAGTATTCTACAATTGAAGCCCTTTCATTTGATACCCATATTGAGGGAATTGTGAAAAAATATGTTATCCGCCATTTTGTAGCGGCGGCCATCTTGGACCGATTTTCATCAAACATAGCTAAGAACACTCCCGACTAATACACCTTTCAAACAAAAAAAAACTAAATCAAAATCGGTTCATCCGTTCGGGAGCTACGATGCCACAGATGTCTGACACACACACAGACACGTCAAACTTATAACACCCCGTCGTTTTTGCGTCGGGGGTTAAAAATAACCAACGTTGAAGATTCTGATGTGATGATTGGTTTAGGTTGGGTCAGTAAGATTTTCCTAAAATGGTGTGAATTTTTCTAGAAGAATACTATTTAGTTTTGTCAGGAAACAACAGGTATACAAGCTAGTATGGGATAACTGTCCGGGGTCAATGCAGGAGTCAAATTAGATGTCGGGACTAAGGTCGCAGGTTAAGTGCGATCCGTCGTTGAGAACAACTGACTCACTGACTTGGTGAAGCTTGGATTAGTCTTCTATTCCTCGTATCACGAACTTCACGACAACTAGGCCGAAAAAGTTAGGTTGCCTTGCGCTCATTAAGAAAAAACCGTTCAATCGAAAAACAAAATTCAAAAATATAGAAGGCACGCGCGATTGTCTTTTGTTATTGTCATTGAGTAAATTAATTTTAAGAGATTGCATTATCGATGTTTTATCGTTGCTATTAGTTGAAAATAATAGTAATCGATTTAAAAACTAAAAGTGGAGCATCTGTATGCGAACTGGGTAACCATTGCGCCCGATTCCAGGGAGTTTTTGTGTGAAGTCGACGTGGAAATCGCCAAAATTGCTCCGCTAACGGAAACCGTAAGTAAAAACTTAGATTATGTTACAAAACATAAACTGTTGTGTGTTTGGCGGATTTGTGGAAAAACTAGACCGTAATAAGTTGAACCCATTCTATGTTTTTACAAAATTACATGCTAACTTGGATAACTAACAATCCAAAAGATTGCATGATTTTGGGTAGGTACCTATATCGAATCATCCAGATTCCAGTTATTATTCAAACTGCAAGTACGTACTCGTAGTTACCGTATGAAACGTGAACAAACATAAGCTTAAATGTACTAAAACCATGACCCAAAATCAGAAGCCATGTAAGACAAACAAAACAATTTGCATACCATTGCGACATTTTCGAAGATTTTCATTAGAACTCATCTTACTGGACGGGCAATGAAATTTAAATAGGCTGTAATAATCGTAAGGCACAGAGTAAAAATACAAGGCGTGTCACGCATTAGCCGCGTCAACGCACCCGGTGTATGGTGCATTGTTAAGGTGCACACGAATTGAGTACATGCTGCATAGTGATGGCACTGATATTTTTTATTGTAAAATAATCATTAATTTAATGCTTAGATTTTTATCTTCGATAGCTGAAATCACCAGTAGGTAACTTTCAGAAACAATGTATATAATAAGGGTATCTGATCTATCTAAATCAATTGGAACGGGGTAGTTTTACAAAAAAACATCATGATTAAAAGCTGTAACCGCTCCATTCAAATAATTAAGAAGTAATTTGAAATGATAGGGTTCAAAAGAACCTGCGTATTTTGACACGACGATGTACGAATATAATGTCAAAGTAGGTCATTTTTCATACAAATCACATGTTATGTGCTGTGGGTTATAAACCCCCCCCCCCCTCCTCACCCTTGCCCTCTGTTCCAATTTACTGCGGTAACCTATTTTTCCTCATTGATTCTTTTAGAATACTTTGAAAGGTACTTATCGTACTGAAAGGAATACTTACTTAATTAAACCGCGTTCTAGTAACTTTTACAGAAGTTGGTTGATTTTATAGTTCTGCCATTTATTTTGTATACAATAACAGCACACAAAATTTCAGAACTAAGTACCATACAATATTATATAAAGCAAATATTATTAGTAATAGAGGACTCGTATGCAAACAACTGTTTTGTTTTGTTATTATTATTAAGTAGATCCTTTTGTTCATATAATTTTGCCCTGACTACAGTTATCTACGTTTGCCATCAGTTTGTAAATATCTAAGTTGTATTCTGTGGAAAATTAGTATATTTGTTAAGTTTATTGTTAAGTTAGTTCTGTTTATTTTTAATATAAGTACCTACTACAATTTGTTTTCCCTTACAAAATGAAATAGACTAAAGGCAATCTATGAAATAAGTCGTGTTAAACCCATCACTAGTCAAGTACTAGACAAACGTGAATTATAAAAGCTATTAGTAGAAACGATCGCTGCATACACTTATGTGCATGAAGCTTTGATTAATCAGGTGACATTAACATTATGTTCACTACCAACTGTTCTTTGTTTGACTGCAGATTATCGCTGCTCTACTGCTTAAGGACTTAATCATAGTTTTGATAACATTTTAAAGGGGTAATTACGTTAGTGGGTATATTCCGTTGGATGATGATTTCTACCAAACGCAGTGTCATTTTTATATTGGCAACATATTGATTTTAGACGCCATTTTATCACCTGTCGTCTCTTTCGCTTTTGCTTTAATTATAAAAATGCCACTGCGTTTGGTAGAAATTATCATCCAACGGAATATACCCACTATCGTAACTGCCCCAGTACCTAAACCTTACAAGTTACAACGTAAATGGATATTATGCTAATTTATCATTTAATACCAAAAAATATTGAATGATAAAGTAGATATATTGGCTGTGGTGGTGAAAACTCACGAAAATTCTTAGTTATTAAGACTGAAAATTCTGCACTAGGTATTCTGCACCACACAACACAACACAAACACATGTTACCTTTGTTCATGATACATTTGTTTCTGTTTGTGCGTAACTTAAGTTATCATAGGTACATAACTCTCACCACAACTGAAAAAGGAATAAGGAAAATTTTCTCACAGGAAGACAACAACTTCTATTGTTTTCAGCTTTCAGGAAACCCATTTCATTCATCATCCTAGGTAAAAATCATAGCGTCATATAGGGTAATTACTTAACATGTTGGCAATAGATTTTCACTGGCTAAAGAAATATCGTGGACAAGTGAATGATAATCGCCGGTCAACCCAGATTCGTCAGTAACTGTATTGTCATATGACATTACGGCGCTCGGAGGCACGCGCGTACGCATCTAACTGTAGCCCACTAAAGGGACGGGTCATTAGCATAAAAAGTAGGTGTCGTTACCTAGTTCGTTATCTGTTGTTTAGTGAGCGTCACAAACTTGTGAGTTAGGTATTCGTATTTACGCATTTCAATGATTTCTGGATATGCAGCATAGCATAAACAGCCTATTATGTTTCCACTGCTAAGACAGGCGAGAGGACTCGGTGAGAGGGAATTATGTACTTTAATACGTGAAACTTTAAACATTGTAAAGGTGTTTTGAAGTGATTCAGTGGCAAACTGCTTATCATTGAAGCACTTCAAAACGTCTAAAGGAATTTTGAAAATCGAGCACACAGGTTTTTCCCATTAAAGGGTGTCTTACGCACCCCGAATTCAATGCAGATGAATTCGTGGACAAAAGCTAAACTCAGTTTAATCATACTGGTTACAATAGGGGAATTTTAGTTTTCAGCCAAAGCTGAAAATTCCCCCGTCCAAAGAGTCTCCGTAGGTTAAAGTACACCAGTCATAGTACTACCTACTATGAATTTCAATCGTTTTTGCTGTAAATAAGAACCTTGTTATGACTAGGTAATTTTTGTGTTGAACTTTACTAGCGATGCCAAATTGTTGAACTATGCAATTGCCTTTTGGTAGCCGTTCGCCGGCTGAGCTTGTTATTTAAGTAAATATTGATATTGTAACATAACACTACAATTTAGCAGAATTTAGATAAAACCACTAGCGGGATAACAAGACAATTTGGTAAATAAATGCTCGTCTCTTATTACGTGGCACTTAAACAGAACTGGCGACACGAGGGTGTACTATAGGTAGGTACATACCTTTGTCCAACCCTTCGAGGTAACAAAGCTGATAAATAGTCATGTTAGGTATGATATTGTGAGGTACGCACCGCGTCGTATGTATTACCAAATGTCGAAATACATATCAGTACCTACCTATATTGTACCCACTAGGAGTACACTAGGCAATAGTAGGCTAAATAATAACAGCCGCATAGGTCGATCTTGCAGCGGTTGGTCTGTGGATGGGTGATCATCTTTACATACCGAGACCCCTCCGTACCTCGGAAAGCACGTTAAGTCTTTGGTCCTGGCGTGGATCGTGGATGTTTGACAGTCGTTACGGGTAGGTAGTCAGAAGCCCGAAAGTCTGAGAACCAGTCTTACCAAGGGGTATCGTATTACTCAGGATCTGGGTTGTGGAGGTCAGATAGGCAGTCGCTTCATGTAAAATACTGGTACTCAGCTGCATTCAGTTAGAGTACATGCGTGATGATATGTGTGAAAATTACGTGTTTTACTCATCAACTAGTACATACAGAATTGTGTTATACTCCACGTTTTAATATTATGAGTGCCAAGAGATGTCCGACTATTGTTTATTTAAGTTCACGTGAGAGAAAACCTCGTAATTATAACAGTATCATCATTCATACACTTGGTGCAGTCACAGGCCACAGCTAACGTAAACGAAGCAGTAGGCATGTACTGTAAACGATTTCGTATACACTATACAGGGAGACTTGCTTGCTTGCTTGCTTACTTTCAGGACGTGATAGTGTAACCCTTTTGCAACAATTAAGCACCCTATAAAGCATAGTCCAAAATTCATGGGATTCGAGAAAAACCAATTTTCATGTATTTTTGAAAATTTCCCAGAATTCGTCACTAAATATTACTTTTCTCTAAACTCTCAAATTGAATGGCCATCATAGCTGTTCCATTAAGTTCCTAACACTTTAACCTTTCGATGTAACAACATTTTCAAAAAAATCAAACTGTTTAACGTTAAACGAAGAAGATAATATTACTTAACCATTTTCAAAAATTATCTAGTTCTATGAAGTTTGACACAGTTATCTCAAAAAAATACTATGGCATTAAGCGAACAAATTACGAGGGAGACATCTTCATAACGAGGTAAAATACTTATTATAAAAATATATAGAGATGCCGAGGAAACGGTCGATAATGATGGCAAAGGTCGAATTCGGTATTTTTTGAAATACCTACTTAAAAACCTCGGAAATCACGCTAAGCCGTTGGTTCTGCGCCTGATCTTTCTCCGGTCGTGTCGGATTGCCGTTCCATCGGACTAGAGAGTGAGGGAAGAGGGAGTGCACCTGTATCTGCACGCACACTTGTGCACTACTTACTTATATCTCCCGCGCCGAAGGCTAGTCTCTGTTGAGATTGGCCGCCGTGGCTGAAATACGGTCTGTAGGACTTTATTTATTTAGGCTCTTTAGAAACTTTTTTCGTTACCTACAGTTCACATGATTGTGATAATTATGTTGACCACAATTGCATTTTGACAACCCAAACTTTATATTATTGCAATTAGCTTATCTATTTTGTACGACAAAAGTATGATTTCATACTTCAATAACACAAGCAACACATCTAGTGAAGTCATTAAGAACAAGACACAGAAACGAAACCCACAAGAAGTTTTAAACGCAGTTGAATGCGCCGTTTCTAGATCATACAGATGCATTGAGCATTGCCACACTTGGCAGAACTAATAATGATATACCTATAGCGAGAATTTTATCTATCGTAGTTGCGAATCTACGTCGAAATCATAACTGATTTAATTTTTCCTTATCCTAAGCAAAGAAAAGTGATCGAACGACAAAAACAATAAAATAAATCGTGATAACTTCCAAGTACCTACTTAAGTATATTAACTTAACCTACTAGTTTTACACAGTAATTACAAGACACATCTGTAGACATTAGGCCCGCTGTGCATACAATCCGGTCATAAAGGATACGTACTGTGTTATTTGAGCAAATAGGTCACTGTAACAACAGCCTCGGAACGCACCCCCGGACCCGGGCACCATGGCGCCAAAACTGGCGACAACATGGCGACGGCAGGCGCCATGTTGTCGCCAGTTTTGGCGGGACTCTGCTCTATTTTATGTTATGGAATACCTATTATGAATTAATTCTAAGATTTCTTAGCTAATATAAACAAACATGAGGTTAGTAACTTGGATTTGTAGGCATTATTTCTGTTCAAAAAATAAATTATGAAAAAGTAATTTTTTTCTTTGTCATGGACCTTTTCATACCCTATAATTATGTTTGACATTTAATTAATAGTATCGATTTCTGTTTTAAGCAAAATAAATAACAAAACAATCGTCTGTAATCCCCGAAGGGTTAAGCAGAGACTTAAACATAACCATTTCATAAACATAAGTCATTAAGCCATCAACCGGGCACAAATCCGAGCTCTGGGCTGCAACTGAGAAATTCCTGATGAAAAAAACCCAATAACACTTCGTCCGGCCTGGGAATCGAACCCGGGACCTTATGCTTAGCATTAACACTTGCGACCACTAGACCAACGAGACAGTTCTGTTCTAAAATGCTCAATTTAATCTTATTTTGGTAAAGCAGTCCCTTCCAGATGCAACCGTATCGTCAAACATTCAAAATGTCGGTTCGGCTGCGTGTTGGTAAGTAATGGGCACAAAACAATGGCCCATACCACCGTCGTCTAACAACATTAACCGCGAACGCGACAAATACTCATTGTTCGTATTGCTCACTCTTTGCCCTTACCAATAAAACCCGCACTTATGGTCTAATATTTCATTTATATGCAGCATACGACGGGATTTTGCCTTAAAACAATTGATATTAAGGAAACTTGCTTGAGCCTTGAGGTCTTGTTTCACTTAAAATGGAGACGTAGAAGTAAATAGCTATGTTAAAGTTTCAAGAGTTTGTATGGAATCATACAAATGTAAGTACAAGAATCGTAAATCGTAAACCCCATTTAACAAACCACTTGAATATTTTACAATGGTGCCGATCGATGCCGATTAAACTAAATTTATGTTCAGTGCATCTTTTTCTTTCCATTTCATTAAGAAAAGGACAGAAGATAAATTTTAGTTTATTCCTGTCAAATTAATCAACGCCTGACATAAATTGACGTAATTTTAGTAGACAAGTTTTTTATTACGTCTAAACTTGTATGCATACAAGTTTAGACGTAATTAAAAACTTGATGGAGTAACATCAGGCGCTGATTAATTTGACAGGACTAAACTAAAATTTATCATCTGTCCTTTTCTTAATGAAATAGAACGAAAAAGATAATAAAATAAATAATAATAATAATAAAAAACGTTTATTTTTCTCCACCACACAATGAATAGTTAGTAGGTAGGTACAATACATAAATGTGAATACAAAATACATTGATGTTGTGGAGACTGGAGCCTGTACTAGGAATACCTGTGTTACAGGTCTCCAGGCCTCCAAACTACACGGACAAGTCACACTGCTACAAACGTCTACTAACAGACAATGATAATGGGATCAAAGTTAAATAACAAAAGGAAATGTAAAAAAAATAAAAATAAAATGCAATGCAGGAAAGATGCACTGAACTTAAATTTAGTTTAGTGTGTAAACAAGAGAATCGACACCAATGTCTGTTTTTCCTTTGAATGTATTTAATGTAAGTATTAAGTAAAAAAAACAACTATTTGCCAATAGTAATACCTACTTATAGCAGAAATATAATAAATACTGCAAAAAAAAAAACGACACCTGATTTAATAATTCTTATCTTCTTAGCATAAAACAGATCATTCAGTAAAGTTAACAACCAGCGTATAATGTGACATTTTTCACGCTTAGTCACAGGCGTTTTCCGTTTGAGGTAGATAGAAGATCTGTGAAACGTAATTGTTAGTTTGTTACCATACGATGGCCTTGCGCGCGCGCACTATTTGCCACCAGCCATGGCCAGCATGAAGGTTAATAATCCTTGTAAAAAATGTAACTACCGCCATCAGTGTCAGTTATTAATTTGATGGTTGACATTTGACATCTATTTAGATTTTGTAAATTGTTCTAATTAAATTAGTCACGACACTTCACGACAGGGAAGGTGCTCGTATGTTATGCTTTTGAACTACCTGTAAAAAGAGGCTTCTGGAATTTTCTTCGTTTACAATCATCGGGTTTATTTATAAACGACTACCTGACCCGGCGAACTTTGCACCGCCTCAGAATATGAATTATCTTAATTTTTTTTCATTTCGTGAGATTTTCCCATGTTTTAAAAGATATTCTGCTATTCAGGGCGGATACAAATCCAACAAATCAAAGATCATAAAAATCGGTCCAGCGGTTCTTGAGATATAAATGGTGTAACTATCCCGACTTTGTTTTATTTTTAGCAGCCCTGCGGTTTCACCCGCATAAGTATCGATCCCGTGGGAATATCGGGAAAAAAAACTATCATTATGTCCTTTCCCGGGACTCAAACTATCTCTATACCAAATTTAATCTAAATCAGTTCAGCGGTTTAAGCGTGAAGAGGTAACAGACAGACACACTTTCCCATTTATGATATTAGTATGGATTTAAGTCAACTTCTTAACTTAACTAAACTAGTTTAACTCAAGTGTTGAAGTTAAGTGACGACGTCGTTCAAACGTCAAAAAAATGAATGGTTAAAAAAATAAGTTTAAAAACTAAAACCTGACTACTGAAAAGGATGAAACAAGAAAGTATGTACCTTCCCGCGGTCGCATGCTACCATAGATTTATATGCTAGTACAGCGAAATGCGACCACGGGAAGGTACTTTCTTGTCATCCTTTTCAGTAGTCAGGTTTTAGTTTTTAAACTTATATTTTATTTAATTATTTTGGGGCTTATTTCAGTAATATTTATATTTTTGAAATGTATTAATTAAGCCCTTTAATTTGATACCCAACACGGCATGATTTAAATATTTTTTTCTTTTAGGTCATGACTTTATGTTCGCTAGAGGGCGCCATATTCCATTTATTGTGACGTCACATAGCTTCTAACTACCGGACGATCAAGAGGCTTCCAACGATACCTCATTTGTCTAATTATGACAAGTAGTTTAGAAGTTATGAGGGAACAGATGAACATACATACGTATACCGGTTAAAATCATAACACTCCTTTTTGCTTCGCCGTAGTCGGGTAATTAAACAGTCGCTAATCAGTACTCAACTTTAAGCAACATTTATGAATAAATCTTTTAGCTTAGCTGTACCTTTCACAGTTGCAGAATAGAGCACAATGTTTATGTATTTTTAAGTTTTAAGATGTTTTTCCTTACAAAGTAATACATAAAGTTACGGTAACCTTAACCGAGTTTTTATTCTGACTAGTCAAGTTATTGAATGGAAGGATATATCCCATAAAAACAATTCTTCACATAGTGCGTACATTTCATGAGTAATGGGGTCTTAAAACAATTGTTTTATTGTAATTAGTCACATTTTCTGATGAAATAGATCATTGTTGCGAGTAAAACGACTGTAAACATGACTGGGTTTACGTCTGAAATACAGGAAAATGTTCAGGATTTTATTAATGAATTAATCATTACAAGTTACTACATGGGAAGTATAGGCAAAAACTATAGTAAGAATAGGCAAAAATCAAGGTTCCATTATAATCAGCGGGATTGTCCGAAAGGGTTACCGCTGCCCCGGAACATAAAGGGCTAAGGAAGGAACACGGTTGGGTTTCAGTCAGTAAGAGTCTGACACTCCCTTCCGCTCCACCCAGAGCGGGAGGGGTCATTTAATGACTTCCTAGGCTCAAAAAAAAAATATATATACAGGGTGGTGAGGAGTGAGGACATCGACGCGCAAACTGTAACCATGAAGTCGGTACATGATTCAAGCGTAGAAATTTTCCAAAGATTATTAAAAAAAAAACGGGAGTTTGAATCAAGTTCTGAATCTATGGTAACAGGTTGCGCGTCGATGTGAGGAAACTCAGAAAAAAAAGGAAAAGGAAACTCAGAGCTCCAGTTTTATTTTTTTGAAATTGAAGAAAATGTTTTCAATGACGAGTTATACCTACTTTTCTAATAGACATTCGAATTTCAACTGAAAACAACGATTGGTATGTAACTCCAGGCAACTTTAGAACTTGAATGAAGTAAGTATAAATCCAAAAGTCACTCAAACAAATTAACTTAGCAGGCCCATACAACAACTCATAAACCACATAAAATTGATGTTAATACCGATAAATAAACTACCGTATAAATATCATCTCGGCGTATAAATAAAGATCACAAATGGCATGTCGTCTGTTTTAAAGCAAACATAGATATAATTTCGCATAGTTATCGCCGAGCATCGTGCGTGCGCGCCGCATGCATGTGTGCAGTTATGCGCGCTGACTTCTAGACCGGAAAACGCTAGAAAGTGGCTTTTCAATTTACGAATAGCTACATAATAAATGCGTTTGAGTCGATTCAACGCGCACGGTGATATTAAATATTAATTAAAATATGTTGGGCCGTGATTAATATCCTGTATAATTGCAATTACAATAAATGTAATTTTGAGTTGAATTATGAAGCTGTGAACACTTTGCAGATCTTTAAGATATTCTAGCGAAAATCGTAAAATTAACTTTAAATATTAATCGCGAGACTGACTTTAAAGTTTGAACTTTTTGTTTTTAATTTTTTTTTAATAAATATATAATTACCCAAGTGCGATTAATTGCATTTATTTGATTGCAAAAAACAACAATTGCACTCGATGTGTTTCATGAATAATCATATCAATATCAATACGTATCGCGCGTTTTTCACTCTAGTGACAGTTACATACGTTTTCGCAATCCACCGTTTTCTAAAAGGTTTATCTTTATACCTAGATTAAACTGGACGATTTAAAAAATATATTTTAATAAGTAGTTAGTACCACCCTAAAATTATTTTTTTAAAGTTTTATTTTACTGACATTTAAACAATGTCATAAAAAAAGTTATACCTACCTACCTATCTAAAGAATTGTGTCTTGATATTTAGCCAAAACGCCCTTCAAGATTCCTTTCACCTACCAACAACACTGTATAAACATCGTAAACTATGAAAGAAACCAGCCTACTCTAATTATAGTACAAATAGTTCTGTTCCATTAACTAATAATTTAGAGGTATTTCGCAACCATCTCTGGGACTTGGAACTCTTTGATTGCCGATAGGAATGGATGCGTACCAAAATAAACCGATCAAAACTTCTGTGACCATTCACATCTGCAGATCTCGAAGGGAAATGTATTTTTATGGTAACCTAGTATTTACGAGTTTGGAATTCAGCTTCAGCAGTCTAATATTTGGAATGCAGTAGTAAGCTCTACTTAGCAGAATTATGTAAAAAAGAGAATGTAGCTGTAACAATACGTAACTAATTAGGAACTATTTAATTGAACTGCCTTTGTGTTACGCTGAAAACATTATTAACTCAAGTATCTTTTTTAAAAACAAACATTGCCTACTTAGATTCTATTCAAAAAGCTCGCGAAAATCAAGACGTAATTCCGTTTAAGTTGGATATGGCTAAGATGTCTATCAAGCTGGGTTGATTTAGGGTAATACCTCTTTGGTTTCCGTCCCGAGATAAGCTCACAGACCCACAACTTTAACGCATCAGGCTAGGAAAGTTTTGATAATGTTCTAGGCACTAGCTTTACAAATGAATGAAAGCTGTTTACTCATGTGCTACGCATTACTACGCCGGTTCTGCGGTTAAACAGCCAATTTTCCTTGACCTCTCATGGTTCCCCCATCGCTTTTACAAAGGGCGACATAAGGGAAAACGGAAGGACAATCAGAGACCATTGGTTTATTTTCAAATGAAGCATAGAGGAGCGCAGATTGTCGGCCAAGCGGTAGTCGCATCGCGTCGTGAGCCGAACGCACTCGTGTCTGCACTGAGCTTAGTAAACACCCCGCGACACCGAAAGCGTCTATCATTTTCGAATTTCGAAGTGCAAGTGAAATATAAAACAAATATAATAACAGTGCGTTCATTGTCGCTGTAAGGAGTTTAATTCCTGTCTTCGGTGAGATTTTATTTTTTTTAATTTGATTGCATGCAAGTGAAGTTGCTCTTCTATTATTATAATTGCATGTTTTGATGTTATCATACGGTACCTTGTGTATTTAGCATTTTAATGAGTTATTGTAGTGGAAAAATGTTTGTGTCAGTATATATACGGAAAAGCGCAATTGCATAAATTGATTTTCTTTATACCACGTATGTAACCGATCATTTGCGATCGGTTTTATTAGATAATTGAAATTTTGTCTGTACATCCATTTGTATTGTAAAATATGCGTTTAAAAAATAAAACGAATTTTAATCAATGTAGTTGTGGACTTGCAAAACGGATAATCTCCAAAGAGCGGAGCTTTGGCGCGAAACAAAGGAAAACTCATTATCCCCCATTTTCCTAAGCATATAAGAAAATCTAAAATAGATTTTATGGCACGTATTTAGGTCTACCAATGTTATACCAGCTGACTGCAACTTGATTAGACTTTCAGGAAACAGGAATAAATATATTTAAACTTTAATGATTTCTACAATTTTCCTTAGCTCCCAGAACACTCCATTCATATTCCAGTAATCCATAAAACTAATAAGTACTCAATCCATTAATGGACACAAAGCAATACTTACGTGATGTTTTTCATTATTCAGCAGTATCATTAAATTTGTAAAAAAAAAACTATTTCGTTTGGAAAGCATAACGCGCCAGTAGCGTTCCGTTTCAGTGATCGGCATTCAGCCTGTTTATGATTTATGCATTGTCGTCTGTAACCGGCTACTTTTACAATATTAACAACACGCGTTAATGAGGCTAGTTAGTATTAATTGAATTAATTAGGGGAATGTGTGATTCTAATGATATTAAGTGATTCAATCACGCTATACTTAGTAACGTACCTATTTGAATAAGCCATCATTTACTTGACCAGACAATTTCTCAGATATGTTAATTCTGCCAAGTGAGTCATCACTCTAATTACATGTGTAAAAAAAAGAGATTTAGGTATCATAATTTGTCAGATTCACGCAAACTGACGGACAATAAAAGTAATTACGCACTAGATTTTATGGTTCCTATTAGTACCATGGACGCACATCAAATTGGACACCATAAGTGCCACGTTAATGGTAGCGCAAGACTTCCTTGTAAACAGAATATATTACATTGTTTTATAGCCGCTTTGAATTTGATGGGCCTTAACATTTAAGAGGCGATAATGCGGAACATCTTTGTAGTCACACACACACCATTGCAATCCCCTAATAAAATGTATATTCTTTTGGGTTTATTTTTTCCCTTTTCTACACTTAATTTAATTTATAATACCTATCGTACAGGAAAATGAATAAAACTGAATAATAAAATACTAAACAGTAGCGCGTAGCATTACGTGATACGGAATGAATGAGTAATTAGTAAAATAACAAACTGTTCCCCATCGTCATTGAGTATAGCGGTCATCAGTTATCAGGGCAAGTCCATTCCAATCAATAACCTCCCATAGACTCTTATTTTAATTAGATTTTTTTTACCAGGTTTCCGAGTACGGAGGTGGCGCTCGAGTAGTGTGGGCGATGTCGGCGGGAGACCGAGAGGCCGAGGCGCAGGCCAAGAAGGGCGATGAGGCTGCCTCGAACGACCGAGACAGCCGGGCTGCTGCGGCATTGAAGCAGTACTGGTGTGTGGGGCTGCGAGTCGTCGAGCTGGTGAGTTACACACTACGACTAGATGTAATAGCTATAGTAAAGGATACTGCTAAGAAGGGTAATGAAGCTGCCTTTAACGACCGATACAACGGAGCTGCAGCTGCGCTGATGCAGTACTGGTGTTTGCGGCTTCGAGCCGTCGAGCTGATTAGTTACTGAAAGAGACTAGATGTAAGACATAAAGGATGCAGCCAAGAAGGGCGATGAAGCTGCCTGTAACTACGCAACATGAAAGCTGGTGAATTCCATACTTATAGAAACTATTGTATGTTTAAAACTTGATGACATGAAGAATCATCGATGTTATGGCAAAAAAAATGTAATCCTGGTGAAATGAGACAGCTTTCAATACCAGGCAACTCGTTGAACAGGAGTATAATGAAATCAACTAGACCAATAACGTCTTAGGCCACAAACCACACCCAATTAACTTATGCTGTTGCGGCACTGTTGTCTGGCTCTAGAAAGTCAGAAGATATAAAATTGGAAAACTCTAGGAAGAAAAACTTGCAATGGCTTCGCATAACATGATAATTAATCACCAATACCCAACAGAGGATGAAGAAGCAGACCAGAAAGAAGATGTGAAAGTTTCAAACACTCGAACACCGCAAAGAAAAATGCGAATCAGTAGAAAATGTTCCACTAAAAACTAGCCCATATAAACAATAGTAGATTATGCACCGAGGGGCTAAAGTGGTGTCTAATGTCACGGGCGTCATGTTGAATCTCGAGCGCAATGAAGGATTCGGGATTTAACTCACGAGCGAAGCGAGGGAGTTAATACAAGAATCCTGAATGCAGCGAGGGATTCAAGCTAGCCCAAGGCAAAGACACCTTTAGCCCAGAGGAGGATACTCTACTTTTTACACCTACTGTGAGAAAATAATAGCCATAGTACGAAAAACAAAATAGAACTGGTTCCGAAATGGACTTGACGCCTTTCGTACTTTTCCATTTTTGGAAATTGTCGTAGGCTTTTATATAAGTTTCCTTTGACTTTTCCGGCAGTAAATCATTGGAAATATTATTAGCTTCGGTTGTAATGAATTCAGGAGTACAATCACTTTCATCACTCGACATTTTATAATACTTTGTTGATAAATTTAAAGTTTAAATGCCAAAAATTCGCGCCTTTATTGCGTCTACCAATAAGTAGCCAAGACATGAACAATTCGATTTAAAAAAAAAAAGTCTCTTCTACGGTTTTGTCGTGTGTGTCTATTGATATCACTCTCATGGAAGTGGCGTTTGTGTAAACTAAGATTTATACAGGGCTGGTAGAATGGTTTTGGATGATTGGCTGTATGCATTTTGAATTTAGAACGTCATTGGAGACGCTCGTGAAAATAGAGTATTTTTGATAAAATGTGATAAATCGACTGTAGTATAGATAGGTTTTATTATTTATTTATTTATTCACAAAATCCACAGCAATCTTTGCGCAGTTTACTTAAAATAAATTAACTAATGTTACAGCCAATTACTATTACGGTATTACGGCGCGGTACGGTATTTGTTATTAATAATGCCAGTTTTAATGTTATTCCATTCCTTTTAAAAAATGGTTCGTAGTTATCTAATTATTCTTACAATATTATGTCTTCGAAAACATGGCAACGATATGAAGAAGCAGTCGTTATGATTTTGTAGGAAATCGAGAATATCATCCACGCGTAGTAAGGGTATCGAGAATAGCTTTCCTCTTTCTGGCACCAAAGGGTGTTTGTTAGTACTATACTGCCAATTTAGCTGAGCATGTGAGATTCCAAATTCAAATCACATTATTGACCAGCGGGTCATAATGAAATCCAGTACAACATTATTGACCGGCTGTGCCCCCGGCCACTAATGACTCACTTTAGGTTAAGGTTGCTTGATATATAATTTGACATTTTCGAGCAGGTGGTGTGAAAAACCATTTAATACATTGCATAATTGGAAATCGATACAACTGGATGATCGTGAGGCACTCGGCTCTCGGCGCGTAATTACTTGCAATCATGGCGAGTATGGGAACTGACCATGTTGCGATGCAAGACATGATAATTTATAGCACGACACACTGCCCTTGAAGTCAAAGGATTCCCTGTGCTCTTGTACTTGGTGGTAATTAAATACAGTACACCTCATCTTTATTCTGTTTATGTTTCTAGAAAATATGTTGAAGTATAGTAGAACTTTAGAATCGGTTTGAAAAAAATGGTGTGATTTAGTAAAGAATATCATTTGATGACAGACAGTGTGTTTACAAAGCAGATATAGGCTGTTTTGAATTATTAAAGCCGATTGCATTTAAACAGAGCTTCATTGACAGGGTGGCAGGGACTTTGACGTGCGACCTATTACCATGGTTTCAGCACATGATCCTGGACCCTTCTGGGTTGAAATGTTTCGTTCTAACTAGCCCCCTGCAGGTCAAAGGCCTCCCTCTCTCTTTTCCACACAATTCTGTCTTTTGCGAGTGTCGGCCAGTCCTTACGGTAGGAGTCAAGTTCTTCCCGCCATCTTCGTCTTGGCCTGGCGCGATGGCTTTGTGCGTTTAGTGGGACCCAATCGGTGGTTCTCTTAGTCCAATTGTCATCTGACATGCGGCAAACAGTCCCACTTAAACTTAGCGACTTTCTGGGTAACGTCCGTTATCTTGGTTTTGGCGCGCAGTATTGTGTTCCTTATACGGTCAGAAATTCGAACCACCAGGATACTGCGCTCCATGGCTCGCTGGCAGGCCTCGAGCTTGGACCTCTGCTGAAGTGTCAAAGACCAGGTTTGAGCACCATATGCCAGAACGTCGAGCCACGCAGCGCGACGCCGCCGCCGCGCGGTGTAGCTCACTGAATCGTGTACCTTTTTGTGTAGTAGATAAGGTCTGTAATTGTATTTCTATCTTGAAAACTGCGCGTCGCGTCGTGTCTCGGTGTGAACTGACCCTTATCCTTTAAAGGATATGTAGGGCTTCATAGGCAAAGCTTAAAGCCTGGAACGTAACCGACTTATAAGGTTGAAGACCGTAACACACCACAAACAGTCCTTTGTCTGCCTTTACTCGATCAAACACCTACCTAACTATACTAAACGTGCAAAATGATAAACAACGATCATCATCTGCCTAGCCTTTTCCCAATTATGTTGGGGTCGGTTTCCAGTCTAACCGGATGCAACTGAATACCATATTTATTACCTCTGACCTTATTATATCTGACCTCCACAACCCAGTTACTGGGTAATACGATACCCCTTGGTAAAATTGATAATATACAAAAATATACTATACTTATTATAATTAAAATATACATCTTATAATGGTGAAGGGAACAACCAAACGATGCGTGAAAGTGAAAACCATATATAATCATTTACGAAGATGCTTGCGGTATTGGAAAATCACTTGGTTGCGGTATTCAAGAACAACCAAAAGGAGAAAAGAAAACAGGCGTTTGACAATGCGACTACTGCACCAACGTGCGGAAGATACTTTCACTATCACGAGAACACTTGTTTTAAACGATCGTGAGCTTTGTTATTTGAATGAATTGTTAAAAAATTACTGAAAGTAATTTGGGATACCGGCAATGCAAAAAGTAAATGGGTGATCGTGAAAACGGTTGGTGAGCCGCTAAGGCAAGTGGCTGAAGCATTTGCAACTTTCCAAAAGGAAACGAGATTTACAATATAGATCATAATGTGAAGGATTTTCTTTGAAAAGTCAGAAACCAATCACATACCTATCGATAGTATTTTCCAAGCCAATTTCATATAGAAACTTCCGGATGTTAGCAGTGCGGTTGCACCAAATAAATGATTTATCTATCTATGCTCTGGACCAATTTTTCACTTTAGTTTTTATTTTCAGATCATAGCGGTGATCGCCATCGGTTTAATCGTCGGCGCTCTCTACTCCCCTCAAGTGGTGCAGTCGGACCATAGGCACATCGCTGTCATCTACTCTGCCTACTCGAGTAAGTACCTACTCGACATCTATTATTCACCCATCAACAGCTTTCAAACATTTTCTTGTAATGGGAAAGAAACCAACCTTCTTAGATGAAATTGTTGGCTCAACTGACTCGTCGCTTCGAAAAGCGATTTGACATCGTGTCAATTGCAATTGGTACCTAACTTAGCTGATTTCTACAAAAAATATGTAATACCTATTCTGTATTAATTCGACATATTTGTCGCGTCAAATCTGCTTTGTTTCAGCCAATTTCCACTAACTAAGGATAGAGCTGAAACCATGACCCGATTCGTTCCAACGGAATTTGTTCTAATCGTTCAATTTACCAATTGTCACAGAATCGATTCTGGCACGTTTCATGGCCGGTCTGGTGGCAAATCCATAGATTGGCAATTAACAAATAAAGCAAAGTGGAACACAATTAAATTACTTCTAAATAATAAAAAAAAAACAGGGAAAAGAAATATTCTGAAACTAAAAAAAAAATGGTTGCCTGTAAAGTCGGTTTTACGGGCGAAGATTTTACGTGACAACGACCGATCATCCGATCATAGTTGAGTGGGAGAGAGACGCAAGGCATTCGGCGGGCCTCTCTCTCGTTCGGTGACTCATCGTAACGTTACCGAGCGTTACACTTTTTCATAAGTGACTCCCAGTCGCAACCTAATTTAAGACGTTGTCACGTCAAAAAAAAAGAAAAACCAAAGACAAAATAGATGTCAAAATGTATACTTATATAAAAAATAGAATAATCCTTCTTCTATAAACAACATAAAAAAGTTCGTTATTCTACTGAGTGTAGTGTCAATCAACTTTTCGTTAATTAGTTTTTAATTCAGTGTGTAATTGTGTGTCAGTTCGAATCCTGTGGCATCCTTCGGATGTACCTCGATACTTAGTGATTTCACGCCTAAACAAACACAGTCAATTGACACAATAATCGTAGTTTTTTTTGCTACATTTTTTTTTTACAAATATTGGTCTTTGTTGGCTAATAAAAAATAGGTAAATGTAAAGTACGATGAATTTAAGCATAAAAAATGCGCAATAACTGTAACAAAATCTTTAAGAATCGAGTAGTTACCAATTGATTGATCATCATCCATGATCATGAATATTGAAGAAAACTTGTCATTTTGTTTCTAAATATTCATGAAATGCTGTCGATATTTTACGTGTTTATCTTATAAATCGGTTTCACTTCACAGTCAAGTGGAAAATTGGTTTCATTGAACTTTGTGTGGAAAGTGAAACCTGTAAACACTTGCAAACGTAAACCGTCAACCGTAAACCGATTTATGATAACTTCCTGAATGCGATGTCGATGGTCGATTTATTGTTCATAGTCATAACATTATTACCTACCGATAGGTATTCCTGTTTAGCGGTATTGATTTAGTTTCAAATGAAATCGGTCGAGCCTTCGTAATGTTGTTGTACTAGGTAATTCGTCTACTTCTAAAATAAAGTGAAAAAACCACTTTTCAAAAGTAAAATCTAAAGATTGGCTCAGGTTAGGTAGAGCGACGATCGTCGCAGGATGGCTGTTGCAGTTGGATGAGAGTTGACGAAAATCGAGTTGAATGGCGTGCAATAGGAGAGGCCTATGTCCAGCAGTGGACTACTGTTATAGGCTGATTATGATGATGTATGATTGGCTGGCCTTATTATTTCTTCTGATTAATTGGTTAAAATAGTTCGTAACTATTTCCCGTAGAAAAGGTTTTAAATGCTTCTACACACGCATCGTCACTGATTAATGTTATAGATATCATCCTGATAATTTAATTGTTCAATTATTTAGAAACCACCAAAATTAAGTTTCACGTAATTATATTAAATCATTTGTTGTAAAACCTAATCAATTTGTTATGACGTTCGGTAGAAGCGGTAATGGATTACTACTATAAATTATTTTTTCCGGTCAATTGAACATAATGTTGTTACCAAACTTTAATAAGTACTTTGTTATCGATATCTACTTACCTACCGATACTGAAAAACAGACTAATTGGAACAATCTCTAGCTCACCTGTGCAACTGATTCACAATAAAAAAACTAGAACTCCTCGTACTTTTTCAACCACGATATCCGTTGCATCGGCCTAAATATCGTACGTTTCCGTATCACTTATGAACATAAGATTAGTTCGGGGTCCGAAAAACGAATGAATGACAACACGAATTGACAGTTGTCCCTAATACCGACGGGTTTTTGCCTGTTTTAAAAAAATTAATGTGTCACTTGTTTCGACGGACTAACTACTGTCGGACGGGCCCGTATATTCGTTGACGGACTTTGAGAGTAGACCCCCTACTCCCTACTCATCTGTACGTCTATTAACGATGTCATTATAATCCAGGCTACATCATCATCACGGGCGTGCTAATCATCGCGCGGCTGTTCGGCGAGTCTCCCGGATGGAGGACGTCCATTGGCTTCTCAGTGCTGGGCGTCATCATGTTCACTGCCGCCGCTGCTGTCATATTCTATGGTGAGTGTTCCAATTAAATTATTTTTTTTTTGTTTTGTCTGACTAGCCAGTATTTTTGAACTATTTCAACGCCATTTTGTACACGTAGATTTTAGCTTTTCAAACTGTTATACTGTATATGTATTGAAAAGTTTGAATGTTTTCAATATAATAATGAGGATTATTACAATAGCAACTTACTTACATATTTTTTATATTTCATCGTAGCAGTAGGTATGATAAACTAGTTATTATACAACAGTTAACTAAATAAACATGTTATTTTACGCCATGTTGTGAACCGATTTATTTTTTCTAAAATTACATGCGTATCAACTAGTAATTATGCTATTTATTCAAGAATACAAACAACTGGCAATCTAGTAGTTTCCATGTCCAGTTATCCAATAGAGCGTGGATAATAATCGCAATATATAGCTCCTACTTTAAACTGGTCCTATGAGGAATGCTCAAATATGTGCTTGTTTACTGATTAAACAAATACCTACTTACTTTGTTTAATTACGTGAGTGGAATACTATGTCAGTTATTATTATGGTTGCTTTATAAAATACACAGATGAAGATGAGGCATGTTGTATGTACTTATTTTCAATATTCGATATCACATGTTGTTTGTATATGTGCAGTAGATACTAATATCCCTGCAGAAAAGTTCAGGTAACTTTTGAATAGAAAAAACTTATGTATTTGCTATTACTACATCATTTTACGAGGCAATTATATATAATAATAAAATATAAGTAGATAATAATAAAATATTTGTAGGTACTTACAAACATTTAGTTTTAAATAAAGGTTTCTAGTCACGAGTAGTTGTAAAATATTAATCAATATGCACAGTGCACCTATGAGCCCACTGGGCTGTATAAGGCTGGGCCTTGGCGTTGCCTATTAAAAATGTAGACAATTAGTCTATGGGGATTGGAGTGAGGTGTAACTTCCGTTCCTTTCTAATACAAGTTATGTTTTAAAATGATTTGGTCGCAATTTTAATTAAATATTGTCCACTACATTGGCGAAACATGATTTCTATCCTACGTAGTTCTTGGGTTTCAGGGTGGAACTTCGTAAAGAACCTTAATTTTACAATAGATAATGAGGAAAATACAGTTAGTTAAAAAACCATTACATTTAGCGCTACTCCATTACAGTTTATTTTTATAGCAAGTAAGACCCTTGATTACAACATAATTATTGAAATTCCTTTATTTTTAAATCTGTTAACACTAAGGTTTCTTTTACAGACTGGCACAGGTCTTACTACGCCAACCTCCGCCCGAACAAGCAGGCATACGACCTCCTTATAGCCTCAGGGGTATTCTCCGTCATAGAGGTGGCAGTCTTCCTTGTCCATGCCTTCATCACCTTCAGGGAGGAGGCCGACTACTGAATAAGGACTGGTCTTCTTTAGTAAATTAATTCTTAAGTTTGGCTGTTCTCCAATATTTTTAAACATTCGATATTTAAAATTTTCTATCAAAACCAAAGTCTTATCGTTATAACATATAATATATTCTTTTTACTTTTTTCCGCTACATTTCAATTGCTCTCTTATAGAGCAGTTATTTTGTTTTAAACCCGTTGCAAGTCTACGTATTCATCAAAGATCTTATATTTTTAAGTTTAACCTTTAAGAGTATTATTTTGACATAATCATAGATAAGTTTTTTAATATTCATTTATTTTAAGTGAAGTGTAGTAGGTATAAGTTTATCGATATGTTGCCTCATTGAGTAGCTAATGCTTTTTATTTCTATTTAACTTTTTTATTACATTGCCCTCTGCAGTAGCTACAATTTTGAACGTACACATTTATATCTACTTATTATAATGGCAACTATTTTATTTAATATTTGAAGAAAGCAGCTATATTTTTATTTGCGTAAGTGTATCGATTTTATTTAAAATATTTACCGTTGATAATAATATAGACAGCTATTTTGAATTCCCCAATTTCATAAAATGGCAGCACATTTTAAAATTTTATTATTTGAATACTTAATATGTTTATCGATTTTATCTAAAATGTTTATTATTGGTATTAATATGGACAGCTATTTTTAATTACCTTATTTCATAAAATGGCAGCACGTTATAAAATATTATTTGAATAGTATGTGTATCTATTTTATCTAAAATGTTTATGGTTGGTCATAAAGACAGCTATTTTAATAATTTATTTACTATAAGGGCAGCATATTTGGGAGTATCTATATTTAGGTAATATTTGTATATTGCTCTTTTATTTAAAAAAATATTGTTAGATGACAGCTACTTATAAAAATTATTTTATGTATTTATTTGATAAAATGGCAGCTAATTTAATTTAAAATACAGGCAACTTTTTTATTAATGAATACGCAGCTTTATTTTTTCGTGATTATTAATTACAGGCAGCAATATAATAAAACAAGCTTTTTTATAGGAAACATAGTTATAATATTTAAAATACCGAGATTATTTTAATGGCAGGTTAATTTTGTTAATATTTCGTCCAAAACGCAGCACACAAAATTGTAGATTGTAAAGCGTTGCTTTTTGATGTACAATATGTACAGTATGTTTATTTCTTCGAACAACTTTATAATCTGCAAAATTGAGCCAAGGCAGCACTTTTTAGGCAGCATTTTTCTTGTATTTTTTTTTTAAGTGAGCAGCTTTTACATAGATCCTATAGAGGCGGCTACATTTCAAACAACATTGAAATCCAATTTATGTAGCATTGCTTAAAGTTAAGCTACCTACATAATTCAGAGCTATATTTAAATGCAGCTATTTTTAATCAAATTAAGTTGAACCGTATTATTGAAGAGGCAGCTTTCCATTGACTAATATAAATCTTTGAAATCATTACAACTATCATTTTTATTATAAAGGCAGCTACATACTTCAGAGCTATATTTAAACGCAGCTATTTTTAATCAAATTAATTTGAACCGTATTATTGAAGAGGCAGCTCTCATTTTTATTGTAAAGGCAGCTACATACTTCAGAGCTATATTTAAACGCAGCTATTTTTAATCAAATTAATTTGAACCGTATTATTATAGAGGCAGCTCTGATTTTTATTGTAAAGGCAGCTACATACTTCAGAGCTATATTTAAACGCAGCTATTTTTAATCAAATTAATTTGAACCGTATTATTGAAGAGGCAGCTCTCATTTTTATTGTAAAGGCAGCTACATACTTCAGAGCTATATTTAAACGCAGCTATTTTTAATCAAATTAATTTGAACCGTATTATTATAGAGGCAGCTCTGATTTTTATTGTAAAGGCAGCTACATACTTCAGAGCTATATTTAAACGCAGCTATTTTTAATCAAATTAATTTGAACCGTATTATTGAAGAGGCAGCTCTCCTTTTTATTGTAAAGGCAGCTACATACTTCAGAGCTATATTTAAATGCAGTTATTTTTAATCAAATTGATTTGAAACCGTATTAATGAAGAGGCAGCTTGAAATTTAAATATAAAGGTAGCTACATACTTCAGAGCTATATTTAAACGCAGCTATTTTTAATCAAATTAATTTGAACCGTATTATTGAAGAGGCAGCTCTCCTTTTTATTGTAAAGGCAGCTACATACTTCAGAGCTATATTTAAATGCAGTTATTTTTAATCAAATTGATTTGAAACCGTATTAATGAAGAGGCAGCTTGAAATTTAAATATAAAGGTAGCTACATATTTCAGAGCTATATTTATACGCAGGTATTTTTAATATAATTAATTTGAAACCGTATTATTGAAGAGGCAGCTTTAATTTTAATTAAATATAAAGGCAGCTTATTTATTTTATTAATTACTTTCAGTATTTTAGGCATCTACATACATACGCAGTTTTACGAAAACGAAGCTATTTTATCGCAGCTTAATGTAGAAAAAACATATTGAATCTTATTTTTTGATCTGGCAGCATTACTTTTGTTCTTGCATTTTTTATTTGGCAGAAGCATATGTTTCTAGCCTTTTTACATTACAAGATGTTTCGGCCGATAGTGCAAGTATAGGTTTAGAGATAAGGTTTATAGGGATGTATGCAACAGTTATTATGTAGGTAAAGGGAGGTCCATCCTTGCAAGGACCGAGTAGAATGCTAGAGAGTGTAGAAAGTAGATTTGAATAAGAGGCTTTTGACATTACGAGGAATTTCTAAATTATTGCGTTTCAAGTTTAGTGTAGGTAATTAGTTTAAGTTGTTGTTTATTCAGTTAGGTATATTACTATAACATTCCGCTTAATTCTATTATTGTAGGTGTACTTAGTTTTAAATGCATTAGCTTGTGATCCTTACCACTTATGAAAAAGTGTTTATTTCCCTAAATTCGTAGATGATACCTAGTGTGTGTTTAGAGTTTTTCCCTAAAATCAGATCAAATCATAATGACATTTTCGCAAACAATATCTGATCATTTAAAACTGATAAAAATATGACGTTTTCATTTCTGGTAAGGATAACGGTTTATCGAATAAGTGAAGCAAAACCACCGCGAATATTTTTTTTATTATTTGCCCCCTTATTTCAGAAAAGATCCTCCGAAATTACATTTTCCGTTTGTGGCAAAATATTTTATAATTCACCAAAATATAAAGTCAAAAACACACGTTTTATTTTCTTTCGAATTTAGTTTCATGAATAATTTAGGTTTTATTTAAGTAATTATACATTATTTAGTTATATTTTAAAGGATAAACCAAAGCAGTAATCAGTATCCGTCCAGTGGTAGTTAGGTTTTCTCTGACAACTTCAGATTATTTCTATCGTCTTCAAAATTAAACGTAACTGTAACTTCACTGTCATGATCTGATTAAACTTATGTTTTCTTATTAACATTTCTTTTTGTATTTACCTATATTATGTTTAAGCCTATTTCTTTTGTGCTTCGTTTAATTTAATTTAATTACTTCTCATATATAATTATGGTGTCTTCGAAAGTAGTTGTAGATTCAATTGGTGTCTAAAATTTAATCGTAGTAAGTATTATAGAATATTTTTCATCATCATAAGATTAGTTAATTTAGATTTAAAATTATTAATTATGTGTGGATATCACATGAGTTGTGAAAGTTAATGATAAGAAAAATATAAGATTTATATGAAACATGTAAATAAAAATATATAACTTATGTAACCGGCGCTAATGTTACCTTATTTATTCCCCATTTTGATAACAAAAGGTACCCGCGTCACTCACAAACTAAACTCTTTCGATAAGAATAAAAATATTGTAAAACACAACATGTATTCTGTATGTAACAACCTAATAAATAAAAGCATTAAATATTGTTTTATTGAAATTAAATTCAGGTAGTATTCACGGTTTAGAAATATATGATTACGACAGTAAGAAGCATAAAAAGTAGTGGAAAAGTAACAATAACCCTGTATAAAGGGCCGAAATACCATATGTTTAAGAAAATCACAAAGAAGGCTGAAACTGAAAACGGTTCCTAATCTGCAATAGAGAACCGATTTCTGCAGTTCCCTGTTGCAGATTGGGCCGAGTAGGTTAGACTACATACATATATTATTGTATTGTATGTGTATCCACTTTGAAAGATCGATCCAATGCATTTCACAAATTGTTCAGTGGGCAATAGTGGTGCTTCGAATCCATAAAAACGTCGTTAGAAATAAGTATAAGAAATAATTAATCCCCAGTTCTAAGTTAGAACAGTTTAGTTTGATTGCAAAAACTTTCAGATCGAGATTGTAGAACCTAAGTAGTAGAAAGGATATCCCAAGGTTGCATATTGGTGGGCGGAGCACCGCCGTGTCCTCGTAGAGGCGATCGGCACCGGCGGCGACCTACCGCGTCCGGCCCTGGTGCAAGCCATAGTCCGGGGCGAGAGGGAGTGGGAGGCAGTCGCCTCCTTCTGCGAAGCAGTCATGCTAGCGAAGGAGGTGGCGGGACGGCTCAGGGAGAGAGCCTCCCGGCCCAGCCGCCGCGGGAGACGCTCCGGGCGTCGGGAGCCGCGTGACGACTCCCGGCCACCGTAGGCGCGGGCCTGCGGGCGGAGAGTAATGGGTAGCTCACCGTCCGATCAGGACCAGGCCCGTGCCGGACGGCGCGTACGTGTTCCACGCGCGCCTCAAAGAGATGTCAGCATCGAGGAGGGGCCCCATAGGGCCGAAGCCTGCCGGGTCAGCGGGATTGTCCGAAAGGGTTACCGCTGGCTCGGAACATAAAGGGCTAAGGAAGAAACACGGGTGGGTTTTAGTCAGTAAGAGTCTGACACTCCCTTCCGCTCCACCCAGAGCGGGAGGGGTCATTTGATGATTTCCCATCCGAAAAAAAAAAAGGTTGCATATTGAGCCCAATTAAGATTTTATATTATCAAATCAGGCGATAAGATATAATCATTATATAAATACATAAACTCACGCCTTCTTCCCATGGGGATAGGCAGAAACTACAGAACAGCACCTACTACGATCCTTACGTACTCCTTTTGATTCGTTTACCTATACATGGTCATACACGCACGCCGGTTACGAGTAAGTTCTACGAACTTGACCTTTCTGAAGAACACCATATACCTTAAGGTCACTATGTTCTATGTTGTCCCCTCCGCTCCCCATTATAGGTACAAAGTTGAATTCATTGAAGATTGTGAGAATCCTGACTAGACAATAAAGTCAACTTAATTCGCAAACTAGGTTTCGTCTCGATACCCCCATACAGACTACCTAATTAAGTACGGCTTGTGCGGTCAATTAAGAATGATTTTATACTGAATAAATGCACGGTGACAAGAGCAACTTTGGTCAACGCAAATAAACGCAGCTTATCATCATTATCAGCTATCAGCACACGCAGTCCAGTCCACACCTAGACATTGACCTCTCCAATCGCACGCCATTTAATTCGATCAATGACTACTCTCAGATTGAGCCAGCCTCCCTGCGCAGCAACGGCAATGAACTTAAGTCAGCTGTAGGTATTCACAATTTCTGAATAGGTAGTAAGACGAGACCATCACAGTATTTTGTAACACAACTATCAATCACAATCTGAATAATTTTGAAGGATATTGCTAATCCATTGCTTCATAAGTTCGAAAAATATTTTGCTCAACAACGTAAATAACGCAATGAATGTGGTTGAACTGTCAAAATGGAAGCCATTGCTACTGTTAGTGTTACGCAAATACCCCCCGGCTGCGCGTCGACATGAAAATCAATCGTCGACGTCAAAACGTAACAGTTGTTGTCAGTTCATTTGAATAGTCTTTATCAGCCAAAACAGATATAATAATGAAGGCTAAGGTCATCCTTTTTTTGTGGAAACATTTAAAATTGGCTGTAGGTATACTGTGGCTATGCTGAATTTGCGAGCACAGAATTGCTGCATAATCAACCTATAACGTATCACTGCTGGGACACAGGCCGATGAGAGAGTGGGCCATAATCTAATGTGTTTCTACTTAACTGGGCTCCGTGAGCTAGGCTCATAAAACTAGTGGCAATGCTTTGTTTGTTCAATGTACTACCTCGTGAATTTATCAACAAGGTCCAAGTACAGACGCCAGCACATCAAGTTACTACAATCTGTCAGATTTCTTTAATAGATTTTCGACTTTATTGCTAAAGTATAAGGTTCAAGGATGATTGGGAAAATCTGACAGTTTCGGGTAGGTTGACCTGCTGGCGTCCGTACCTCGATCATTTTGATATAAATCACGATAAATCGCCTCATCTATCCAGCGATGCCCTCGGCTGTATTGCGCTCATAATACATAAAAAAAAATCCTAAAAAGCCTAGCTCGTGGGGCCCAGCTAGTAGAAACACATCATAATCTACCATACGGGAGGCCCATTGCGGGTTGTCATGCAGAATTCCTGACTGAGTCCTAATAACTCGGCTCTGATTGCTACTATTGCGAGTCGCCATTTGGGATTGTTTAAGAAACATTCTTATTGGTTTAATTTTTGTTTCCTAAATGCGCCAGAGGATTAAAGGACCATGTATCAAATATCCAAAAAGTTCTAATTTGACACTTTGACGTCTTAGTGACAGTTCAAGATTAAAAAAGTAAGGAAAAAATTTAAAAAACACTTTCAACAACAAAATAAACAAATCATTAATAAATTATGAATTTATGTTTTTAACTAAAAACTTACCTTTTCAGCTTTCGCCAGATAAATCCACAGCTTTCTCCAGGTTGAAAACTTTTTCTGGTCGCTAAAATTGTATTGCATCTCCTTCGAAGCATATCTGGTACTCAGAGGAGACCGATAATTGCAGTACTCTGAATTCTGTATTTCAACGGGGGCGTCAATTGAAAACATTTTGATCACAGTTTATGTAAAATGTAAGAAACACTGTAAATATCTTGTTACGTCGATAGCCGCATACAGCTGACACTTTAATGAACATAACCTCCTAACTAATAACAATACCAAGGTCGGGCAAATCGGCGGGAGAATTCGATTCCGATAACAAGGTTATCTTTTAATGTTGGTCGCATGACGAAACTTGAAATAACTTGTGACGAAAGTAGATTGCTTATTGTGTCGCTAATACAAACAAAATGTTACTTCATCATCGAAAGCTAACATTGTTATAAATACGTACCTACCTAATGTAACTTTGTACAAATAACAAAATAATAAATTTTATTGTATCCTAAAATGGGAAAAGGCTTTAAGTTCACGCATGTATTCCCTTACCATCAGGCGTGATCGGGGTCAAGAGCGGGCCCATTTGGTAATAAAAAAATGAAAAAAATGATGTGCTGCATTACTAGCAGAATGAACAAAAACAAGGAATTTGTTAGCAACAACAGGATTGGTAACTAATTAAAATAATTTAAGACGGTTGTAAAAATATTTTTATTTACATCAACAGATTTTATCATTTTATTACATAGGTACATGTTTTGTTTTTTTATTATAAAAATACTAGCTGCATGAAAAATACAATCATTTGGCAGTTATGTACTTAGATCTAAGGCACCAGTTGTTAACAGTTCACAATGTGTATATTGCAGTGTGCTTCATAAATAGGCAATTTAAAAAATAAACCAGCGCAAGCGCATGCCGCTTTCAAAATCTCATTTTAAATATAGAACCCAATGATCCAATACTCAGTGACCAATCTACTTACAAATAATATACTAACATACAAAATATTGTACAGTTTCTCAGCGGCAGTCTATTAATTTATGATCCATCTTGCTTTACAACACAGATAATTATTTGTCACATTACACCAAGGAACTGATTATTACACTCAGTGCACTTTATGTTACAATTCAGTGTGGTCAAAATAAAACTAAGATATTATAACACCCTCTTTGAAAGTAGCTGTGATTCTATTGCACTATATTATAGTATACAAGACTTATTGAGGGATATATGAATCAACGTTATTTCTTAGCGAGGGATTTCATCATTTTCTCTAATTTCATTGCCTTCTGGATATCTCCCTTGATCTTCAATTTGCCCATCATGAATGCAGTAGTTGGCTTCAATTTACCTGTAAAGTACGTAAGTATAAATTATATTATCACAGTAGAGCAGTGAAATATCATGAGAGAATTAGGTATATATATACTACAGTAATATATCATGTGGTACTTATTATCCAGGTACATCACGTTTGGTAGATCCGGAATATTAAAAGATATTAAACAAAATTGTATGTACCGGCAAACATATCAGCGAAGTGCTGTCCATCCATGGTGAGGGTCGCGTCCGGGGGGTTCTTGGGCTCGCCCTGACCGCATTGTCCATCGCCGTTTTTCAGGTCCAAGTGCCAAACTCCTTCCTCCTTACCTAGACAAATTGCAGTGTTATAAAAATATATTGAGTACTGGCTAGGATGTATTCTTGAATTTAAAATCTTCGATAATTTACATTTCATCTTTTTACTCAGCTATCCACTTTAGATATTGATTATTGTGTGGCCAAAAAGAACAAGGTCCTAAATACATTTTAGTTGCAATGGAATTTGAATTTTTAACCCCCGACGCAAAAACGACGGGGTGTTATAAGTTTGACGTGTCTGTGTGTGTGTGTGTGTGTGTGTCTGTCTGTGGCATCGTAGCTCCCGAACGGATGAACCGATTTTCATTTAGTTTTTTTTGTTTGAAAGGTGTATTAGTCGGGAGTGTTCTTAGCTATGTTTGATGAAAATCGGTCCAAGATGGCCGCCGCTACAAAATGGCGGATAACATAATTTTTCACAATTCCCTCAATATGGGTATCAAATGAAAGGGCTTCAATAGTAGAATACTATACACTATAACAAATTTCAAATCCAAGATGGCCGCCACAACAAAGTGGCGAATTACATTTTTTTTTCTCAACTCCCTCAATATGGATATCAAATGAAAGGGCTTGACTAGTAGAATACTATACACTATTAAAAATTTCAAATCCAAGATGGCCGCCACCACAAGATGGCGAATTACATTTTTTTTTTCATAACTCCTATACTTAGGTATGAAATGCAAGGGCTTGACAAGTAGAATAATGTACACTATACTTATTGAAAGGGAATGAGGAATATTAAGTACCTAACGAAATGAAAACTAAAAACTTGAAAAATATAATCAAACAATAAAAAACTGTTTAGTCTTAAAAATTATTCTTCAACTATAAATTACTTAATCAATATTTTTTGACGGATAAAAATCCTGATTAAACACCAAATTACCAGAATCTTAAAACGGAAGAAAATAAAAGAAATGAAATACAAAAATTAAGGACTCCCTACAAAAAGCATGAAATAAAAAATTAAATTAAAAATTTAAAAAACCCCCGACAAAAAAAATTAAGGAATCCCTACAAAAGGCATGAAATAAAAAAATCTTATGGAAGTCGGGGGACCTCAGAATAGAAGCTGTTCCACATGCAGAACGGTCCCCCGACTTCCATAAGATTTTTTTATTTCATGCTTTTTGTAGGGATTCCTTAATTTTTATCATGTATAACATTGTGTTGGTTGTTATAAAACTTGAAAATTACTTGGTATTCTGAATTAAACTGGTAAGTAGATGATTGACCCATGCAGAAAAATTAAGAAATTCTATTTTGTAGCAACTAGATATTTTGTTAATAAATTATCAATAATACCTAATTATCATAATACCTTTGACATTGAACTGGAAGACGGCTTGGGTCTTCTTTACCAAGTCTGATGAGAGAACTTTGGTGATGGAAGCAAAGAGAGCCGGGATCTGGCCACCTGACCCGGCTTCCTGTAATAGGTAAAAAAATAGTATTAAAACAAAGACTAAAAGTAATAAGCGTGATGTTTTTAGGAATCCATAATGTGTTTATAAAACAGCAGTTATTAGTATTAAACCTTGATTTTAGACAACTGATTTTTAATTAAGTTTTTTTTAATGCAGGATTTACCAGTGCCTGTCCTACTTTAATAGCAAAGCATAAAGCAAGAGATAATTTAAGAGCATTCAGGCACTTGTGAGTAATGATTCATGTTATCACTATCTATCGATTTTTATTTACTTTTTATCGACAACCTATAAGTTCATATTTCAGTTACATTAGTGGTTTGAGATTTTCCCATGAGAGTAAAAGCGAGGGTATTTATTTAACTATTTTTATTAATAACTAAGAACGGCTGCAATCCATTTGCCTGTATAAATTACAAGAATAAGTCTGAATAGATAAAATCAAATTGCCTATTGCCTTTTTATGTACTTTGAATATTATACCTTTAACTTTATAAACATTTGTCTTTTTGCGTATCTGTGGAGAACGTTGGTAAAAGAAAGGAATCTTAAATGGCAGCTTGTACTTGCGTTGACAGATAGTACAGTTAGCATATTTTCAAGTCGAAGATTTTTTCAAATTAAAAATAATAAAAACATGACCGGGCCGTATTTATTTCAAACTAGCTTCTGCCAACGGCTTCGGCTTCGGCGCGTTACAGTTGAAAATTTGAAAGACACGTGGCGCCATCTATTATTATAAGATCGTTATTGTTTTTCGGCATGAAAAAAAACAAACAGGTAACAACGAAAAAATAACAGAAAACTATAACAAGGAATTCGTAAAAACGATTACTGAGCAAGTCAAGATAGCGTAAAAGCAAATCAAGACTGATTTTTTTTTCTGCCTACTACGGTACACGCGAGAAAACATGATAAGCACCGCCATTTTAGATTATTTTCTTTAATTAATGAACCATGTTATGTAACTCCTTATGTTATATTTACTTGTAATATATAATGTGTAATTGTTTGTTCTTGCGAATAAATAAAATAAAAAATACCTGCAATCTGCTTAGCGTTTGGGGTCGGTTTCCAGTCTAACCGGATGCAGCTGAATACCAGTATTTTACATAGAGCGACTGCCTATCTGATCTCCACAACCCAGTTACTGGTAACATGATATCCCTTGGTATAAGGCTGGTAGTCGGTGTTTCGGGCTTTTGACGACCTGTAACGACTGTCAAAGATCCAAGAATGACAGCCGGCACCAACGCTTAACGTGCTTTCCGAGGCACGGAGTGGACTCGTCTCGTTATGTAAAGATGGTCACCCATCCACGGACTGACCTTGGCAAGCGTAGCTTAACCTGATCGATCGACCCGTGCGGCTGTTATTACTTAGCCACGAGACCCTATTCTCAATATTATACATCTACTTTATTTATATGGCATATTTAAAAAGCTTCAAAATAGCGTATTTGTTATCGGTTACGTCAAAATGTTAATACATACGTATTTCCAACATGCACAATACTTTTTTTCATGTTATTATATTAGGCAGCAAGCATGCAGGCGGACCACGTGATGATTAGTGGTCACCGCCAGCACAAAATACAGATAGTACAGAAGGCAATCACATGTATGTAAAGACGCCATCACATCAAGCTACTACAATCTGTCTTTCTTTGATAGATTTTCAACTTTATCGCTAAAGCATAACGTTCAAAGTTGATTGGAAAAAATTAACAGTTTCGGGTAGGTTGATGTGGCGTCTGTAATTCACTTTTCATACCTACGCTCGGCGGTCGCGCTAGGGTTGTCAACTTTGGTTTATGCACAAAAAACTATAGTGGTAGTGGCACTCGTATCTAGTTGTTTGATTTATTGTTGAGCTTATTCTACAATATTAAAACAAAACAATAAACATAGTACAATACAAAAAGTTTACAGAAAAAACATATAAAATTTTACATTTGTAAATGTTCAATATCGAAAATACCTACCTAATAACTTCAAAACGGATTAAGTACCTTAATTACACAATTTATTTTGCCCTATCCGTTTTAGACCTAAACCTATCAAATGACACTAAAAACAACACAATATCTACACAAACAAAACATCATGTTTTCAACTTGCGTAATAGTTGGTGGCGTGAATTTACCTTACAAAAAAGTTACTCCGTTTAAACTGATTCAAGAAATTCAAGAAACTTTTATATAAATCGAGCTTATATAGGCATTTTTTCTTGCTCCATTTTTGCACTTCACAGACGCGTGTCTCAAGCGGATAGCACCCGCGCTCGCACTTCTCCCAGATACTCCGAGATAACGTGTCCGTGAGCGGTGTCTATGTGTGCGTTGCTCGAGCGCACTTTGTATGTAGATTGCCTTCTGTACTATCTGTATTTTGTGCCGCCAGTGTGTTAGTAAACTTCAGATAAAGATGAACCAATATCTATCAAAACGGGACTCATCACCGCTGCTTGTCGGAATGGTTAATAATACATGCACATGGTAAGACAACATAAAATAAAAAACAAACATGCAGAAGAAACAAATGGTCATAGATAAATCTAGACATTCATTTTTATTTTTCACACCGGTTTAGCTTTGACTTCTTTCTTGGTCATATGCGGTAGGTCCAGGAAGAAGTCGGGTAACAAATTGTCTATGTTGCCTGCGAACAAAGGGAGATTCCCAATTTGAATTTCCAAAAAAAAAAACAGTCAGTTTTTAAATTTCGTAACCATAAATTGGTTTGGACTGGTTTCCTGGACCTGGGAACTGCCTGTTTGGAAGACTTTTACCTTTGACCATTGATTGTTTTGGTTACAATACAAGTTTAACAGCATACTTATATACAAGTCAGATACGACAACCATTGTATATGACACAATGTTTGTCGTATCTTACGAAGTTGAGAAGGCGCGTATTTGCTGTAACTGACAGTTACAATTCAAAACATACCATACAAATATGAATGACAGATCTATTGCTCGCTAAAGCCATTGATGTTGAATTCTAACTACTGATACAGCTAAATACCTCCACAATCTAAGGTTTTCAAAGACAAACCTTTTCCTTGTAGTGGACCGCAGAGGTATGATACTGTCTGGCGCGGTTAGCCGTTGATACAGTCTGCCTGTGCTGTGACAGAGCCCCAGGAACATCCAGGAAACCGTCCAGTAATAATTTATCCACGTTTTCTGTGACCAATCATTACTCTGTGTAGTGTTCCTCTGGGTATAGCACAGAGCAATTAAAAAACAGAGATGGTATGGTAGAATGGTAGTTATTAAACCGTGATGCGTGACTTTGACAATACACAGTGTTCTTCACGTTACCCATAAACTTTGTCAAACGCTTCTATAGCTTTTACGAATTAAATCTTATAAAGGAAGTAGTACTTAATAAGGCTTCGTTACAAATATAATTGTAATTTCATTTAATGAAATTTAATTGAGCTATGCAGTAAGAAAGGGTCTTAACTTAGTTTTGACAAGTTTCAGCCCGACAAATCTTATGAATGAAAATTCGTCGTTGGCAATTCGGTTAAAAAATAATAATTCATCAATGTGTCCATAGTGAAAAATGCTTATTTTCATGGTCTGAACATCTGGTCGAAGTTTATGTAAATCGTCCGGAACACGGTGTATATTGGCTATGAGATGGAGGAGATAATGTAATCGTGGGCGATCCATGTGCCTATCAAGGTTAAAGCCTAATGGGTAGTCGACAACATTAACCCTTTGAACGCCATTGTCACATATACGTGACAATGGCGTTCAAAGGGTTAATGTCCTATCCTATTACGAGCGACAAAAATATGTGACAAAAAAATGCGGTGCACTTTATCACGAAATAAACAAATAAATCATTACTTTTGTGTGTTTTTATTTGTATACCTTAAATATTTAAAACGGGCGTAAAAGGGGTGGAGGGCACGCGCGTGCGTTTATGCTCTGGCGTTCAAAAGGTTAATACAGACTGGTTGCGTTATTATTAATTAGTTAAGCAATGAGCGTTATCTACTCGCTACATTGCAAGAAAAATACCGGGGTGACTACCAAGATGACGACTAATAGACATGTATGGAAGAAAAAGACATGTTGCGCCGACCACCAATAAATAATAGATAAAATAGGGATAAGGGCAGGAGAATGATGACATTGCAATCCATACTAATATTATAAATGCGAAAGTGTGTCTGTCTGTCTGTATGTTACCTCTTCGCGCTTAAACCGCTGAACCAATTTAGATGAAATGTGGTATAGAGATAGTTTGTGTCCCGGAAAGGACATAGGATAGTTTTTATCCCGATATTCCCACGACGTTTATGCGGGTGAAACCGCGGGGCGCTGCTAGTAAAAATATAATATGAAATAAGACGAGGTAAGAATAGAAGTCCTAACATCAAGCAATGGACAAAATTGTCAACATTTTATATGCTTGAGTACAAGGCTTTTGACTTTATGTAGGTATGTGATTATTTTGTCTTTTTTTAATTGGTAATGTGCGTTTTATTTGTGTAGAATAAACAATTTTTCTTTTTTTTAAGTCCAGCAAAGAACTTTAGCAAAAAAAAAAAAAATCAAACAGCTAAAAGCCTTCGCGGGTTGTAATTATGGAATGACACACAGATGACCAGTAGGTCTATTGCTGCAACTGACTAAATAAATGGACGAAAAACAAACTCAGGCATGGTAATGATAAAGGTATTTTAAAACATTCAAATATCTCAACCAATCTATTTGTAACTAAATGGCAACTAGAGATATTTTCATTAAATTCGAATACTTACTGGGGTCGCAAGCGTAGGGAGTCAAGTCCTTTACACCAACGGATTGCACAATGTCTTCGTCGATAGCAAAGTTGCCCGTGTATGTTTTGGGATCTCTGTGAAGAGTGAAAATACATGTCATGGTAACTTTTAAAAGATTTGTGTTCTCGCCGAAAAATTATCGTTTCATTCTGAGGCCCGTAAAAATGTATAGCTGATGAAATGAAAACAGTATAAAATCTGTTACATTTGAATTCATGCTTGAGTGCATGTGTATCTATTACGTTTGAAGCATGACTTATTTACAAATTGAACTATTTGCAATCATTCTCGATTGAGCTATTACTGAGCAGTCTTATTGAGGCACAATGTTTAATAGAATGAAAACGTCCAACTAGGTCTTCCTAGTTAGACGTTTTATGTACTCCTTGTACAGACTGCACATCAAACTACTACAAACTGTCAAATTTCTTTAATATTTTTTGAACTTTATCTCTAAAGCATAAGGTTCAAAGTTGATTGGGAAAATTTGTCAATTTCGGGTAGCTTGATGCCCTGGCGTCTGTACATCCATCCATACTAATAACAGAAATGCGAAAGTAACTCTGACTGTTACTTTTTACGGCTGAATGAGTTTGGATGATTGCCGCACACAGGTAGATCATGACCTTGATTAGGACATAGGATATTGTCTTTTTATCCTTTTCTGACACCCAAGCGGGCCAAGCTTAGGGGAATATAGCTATAGTTCGTTTTTTAAACCCAGAGACTAATCTGACAGGTGTAATGTCAAACTTCTAAACAAAAAAAAATCGCAAACACTAAAGACTTAAATGTCAGATTAGTCTTTGGGATAACAAAACGAACTATAGTACTCGATAAATCTATACTGAGTCCTAGGGGCAATACTCGTAATTTTAAGAACGTTCAGTCTGACCGTAATCTCAATCTGTCAAAAATACCTCTAATTTCCCTACATTTTTGACAAGTTTGTCGTCGAGATAAGACTGCGACTAAATTTTTAACGGTTTAAATTACGAGAATTGGCCTTCTGGTGTCATCTTGCTTCCACGTTTTTTGAACGCGGTTGATATGCAGTTTGGAGTGTACTCTAATAATATGAATTGCAGATACGTACTTGCTAAGCATGACGTAAGCGGCATCAGAGACGATGTCCACTTTACGACTGGTGGAGCTGGTGCCAGTCAGCATCTCAATGGCAGCAGTCGCAATAGCTGTGAAAGAGTGTTGCCATTATAAAAAAAATATTCCTTTGGCTGCATAGAGGTTAAAACGAATTGTAAAAAACTATGTGCGTGTAAAGGAAGATACATTACGGTCTTGAAAAACAAATTAAAATTCTTGGACCAAAGATTAAGATTTAATTAGTCTTGGACAGATATTTTATTTGATTGTTTTTTTTTTTTCACTAATCCATACCAGTCTTGGGCCAGAGAGCGTTGACGGCAATGTTGTCCTGCTTGAATTCTTCAGCCATGCCCAGCACACACATGGACATACCATATTTAGCCATTGTGTAAGCCACATGGACTGAGAACCTGAAATATAAATATTTTTTATTTTATTTAATAAGTAGGTAGGTACCTACCCATTGTGTAATAGGGTACTTACTTAATACATATGTTTTGTGGCTACACATTGATATAATATTAACAAAAATTGTAGACAAATGAATTCTTGCCTATATACCTATGCATCATTTTGTGGCTGACTGTACATAACCATGGAATCGATCGAAAAACCGGGTCGGGCGAAGTGTTATTAGGTTTTCTATCTGGTATTTTTCAGTAGCAGCCCGGAGTTTGGATTTATGCGCGGTTGATGGCACTAGGCTCGCCCCCTGTTACATGGGACTTAAACATAACTGACGAAATCTAGGTGAACTATAGGTACACCTCTGCTTAACCCTTCGAGGAATACAGGCGTGATGTTATGTTATGTTCGACCACAAAACTTAATAAACATGAATTCCCTGCAATCTTGTCTAAAAACTAGCTTCTGCCCGCGACTTCGTCCGCGTGAAATTGCTCCCTCCCCCCATTCACCCTCTTAGGGGTGGAATTTCGAAAACCCCTTAGTGGATACCTACTCTTCACAAAGAACACCCCCTCTAAATTTCATGTCTCTAGGACCAGCGGTTTAGGCTGTGCGTCGATATATCAGTCAGTCAGGACTTTGAATTTTATATACCTAGACTAGATAGTTAGATAAAAATAATCTTTTCCACTTCTATTTATGTACTGATTATGCTATATTAAGCTATGTTACTTACCAGTAGGGGTTCAAGTTCAAAGGTGGCGACAGGTTAAGAATGTGCGCATGATTGCTAGCCTTCAGATGAGGCAGGCACAGTTTAGACCTAAAAGATGAAACATTTTTATTATAATCGCTATTAAAATATATGTATGTTATCTATGCTCTCCCTCTATCACATGGGATCTACTCTTTTCACAGTTACTTTTTCTATGATTTTGCTTCAAAGTGAGCTTTATTCTCATTGCCATAAGGTAGCTGTCAGTTGTAAAATAAAGTAAAATTCTAATAAGGTATTTTTGTTTAGTAGAGTCGGTGCTAGAAATAACATGATCTTCTTCTAAAAAACAAAAAACCTTGCCCCACTAGGAATTTCTTCTGTATTGTTTGTGGGTGCGTTTACAAACATTTAAGTTCACGTACACAAACAGCTAGCCAGCCTCCCACGCTTATGGTCGTAAGGCTAAAAAAACATTAATATCAGGAGAGTATTTTTTTTATACGTTAACGTAAAAAAAATGCTCTCCTGACATTAATGTTTACGTTAAAAAGAAAATAAGCTAGATGGAGCCTACATTTCCTATCTGACTACCCCTAAGAAGAAATGGCGAAACAATAATTGATCTTTTTTTCTTTCATTTAGACAGTTTAGCCATGTTCATTGTGTTATTGCTTTGTTGAGCAGATGAATTCATTAAACCTATGAAGCAATGGAATAGAATATCCTTTAAATCACTCGGATTGTGATTGAATCATTGAAATTGAAATAGAGCAGTGGTGGCCAAGTGGTAACGGCCGCGACTTACGAGTTGTAGGTCGTAGGTTCGAACCCAGACAGGCGCTTTACTTTGTGTAAATTATTTCATCACCACTGCTCTCAAAACGGTGAAGGAAAACATCGTGAGGAAACCGGCATGTCCTAGAACCAAAAATTCGAAGACATGTGACATCTGCCAATCCGCACTGGGCCCGCGTGGTGGATTACGGCCCACTCCCTCTCACCGAGAGGAGGCCTGTGTCCCAGCAGTGGGAACATTATAGGCTGATTATGGTTATGGTGATTGAATCTGTGTTACGCAATAGGGTGCAGGGGTCACTTACGCCAAGAAAGTTCCCCTGGTGTTAATGTTGTGCATGAGGTCGTATCTCTTCATGTCGGTATCAGCGGTGCCGGTCAGCACAATAGCTGACGCATTGTTCACCAAGATGTCAATGCCATTGAACTGTAATAGACAAGAAATGTTAAGATTAAGTGAATTTTAAACCTAATAAATAATTAATCAATGCGCACATACAGAGAAAAACTCAACTAAACATATTTTTAAACCAAGTGTAGAAAAGAAGGAGCATATTTTCACTTTTATAATTAATTCATTACTTAGTGGCCTTCTACATTATGCATTGTTGTACTCATGCGAAAATGTGTCTGTCTGTCTGTCTGTCTGTTACCTCTTCACGCTTAAACCGCTGAACCGATTTAGATGAAATTTGGTATAGAGATAGTTTGAGCCCCGGGAAAGGACAAAGCATAGTTTTTATCCCGATATTTCCACGGGATCGACACTTATGCGGGTGAAACCGCGGGGCGCTGGTAGTTAATAAATAAAAAACTGATTTCTCACAATCACTTGCATTAGATTTGTCGGCCAAGTTGTGATTGAAAAACTAAAATAAGAATGACTACTTATCCACAAATATTAGTGTAAGATTTGACAAAAAATAAAATTGAACACACACCTGCAAGTGCGTAAAGCAAATAAGGATGATACAATAAGATATTATATTTGAGCTCAAAATAATTCATGTATTCATTCTTCCAGATATTTGCTTTTACAAATACCTAACACAACTTCTTATTATTCAATAGTAGTGATCTTTGACGTCATTTTTAAAATGTATAATTCTGAATGATGTTTTTGTAGTCAGTACTCATCAATCATTCCTTCTTTTGAATTGAGGTCCCTCATGAATATTGCAGTCATGTTTTGTTGTTGTTTTTTTCAATGAAATCTCATGTATTCGGAAAAACTAAAAAAAAATATAAATGTCTTGTAATTTATTCGGAAATTATTATCTTTTTGAAATGACCTTTAAAAACTAATTTTCAGATTTTGTTAAGTGTAAGGTGATAAGCATGGGGCCATCTTTTCTTCAGATGTTGATGAAGACTTTGTTCAGCTATGGATGTTTATGGCAGTTTGCAACAGGTAATAGCCTACATACCTTCATTGGAATGTATGGATAGCTGATATTTTATGAATAACTAGCTGCGCCCCGCGGTTTCACCCGCTTAAGTCTCTATCCCGAGGAAATATCGGGATAAATAGTATCCTATGTCCCAATCCAGGTCATGGTCTACCCATGTGCCAAATTTTATCCACATCCGTTCAGTAGTTTTAGCATGAAAGCGTAACAAACATACAAAAAATCAAATCTTTATAATATCAGTTTACAAAAATGTAGCCTCATATCAGCGGGGTAATTGCTTTCATTTTGACAGTTCAACAACAGTATTTATATTGTTGAGCAGACAAATTGTTTGAACATATGTATAATGGATAAGCAATATCCTTCAAAATGATTCAGATTGAAATCTACAGTGTGTTCTACAATTAGGATGCAAGTTGTACATATTATTATGTTTGAGGATGATTTACCTTCTTGACAGCCTCATCAATAGCCTTCTGTAGTTGTTTCTCATCCCTCACATCCACTATGCATGGCAGGGCTTTGCCTCCAAGGGCTTCAACTAAAAACATAAAAAAAATCTATGGTATGAATGAATGTTGTTGTCACTATACAATAAATAAACAAGTGCCCAAAGGGTGGCAACTAATGGAATAACAGTTTTAATATTTATTTTACTTAAGGCCAGTAATGGTGGATGGTCATATGTTACATCTTTGATCAACAATAGCACTAGATTAAGGATTAGGATAAAACATATTGCTTAAGTGGTCATGTTTGCGTACAATTTGATTATAAACCTTAACTATCAAATATAGAGTTTATTATTGTTTGCATTATATTTACTACTTACTTTGATTGAAAAGTAAGGGTCAGTTCACACCACAGATATAGATAGACCTAGATAACACAAGTATAACGAACTGTATGAAAACCAAGCGTGCCATTTTTTGACTACCTACTATGACATCAAAAGCTCGCGCTCTCGCTCACGCTTACCCAGCCAGCAGTACACAGGACTGAGCGCGAAAGTGGCAGCTTATGATTTTATATCGTAAGCTGGTGCGATTTTTGGCACGCGAAGTAGTTGCTCTTGCGTTATCTAGGTGTATCTATATCTATGGTTCACACCGAGACGCGACGCGACGCGCAGTTTTCAAGATAGAAATACAATTACAGACCTTATCTACTACACAAAAAGGTACACGATTCAGTGAGCTACGCCGCGCTGCGCCGCGCGGCGTAACTCGACGTAGCACACACTGTATTGTGTACCTTTACTGTATTGTGTCTCGGTGTGAACTGACCCTAAAAATACTTTAGAAAAAAATATTTATGGAAAAAATCATTCTAAGCAAATAAGGTAGAAAAATGTATGTATGTTTCAAAATAAGACCACAACATTACTTGTGGTCTTATTTTTCCGGCCGTTTTTGTTGCGCTCATCGGGTATCTAGTAATAACCATAACCGCTGACTTATGCGGCTATTGTTGATCGAAGGGTTAAATAAGATAAATATTCAACTAAATGTAAGTAATAAATTGTTATACAAAGTTTCTAAAGACTTCTCTGTATGTTTATAAATAAATAAAAAACGGTTTTAACAGTTTCCATAATAAGTAATTTAAAAAAATTAAACCGACTTCAAAAAGAAATTAACTCAAAATTATGAAATAACTTTAATTTCGGAAGTCGGTGGCAAAAAACTAAAACTATAAAAATAATTAAAAAAAATTAAACCGACTTAAAAAAGAAATAACTCAAAATTATGAAATAACTTTAATTTCGGAAGTCGGTGTCTTGGGATCTGTATTCTAGTTTAAGTTTTATGCCACCGACTTCCGAAATTAAAGTTATTTCATAATTTTGAGTTATTTCTTTTTTAAGTCGGTTTAATTTTTTTTAATTATTTTTATAGTTTTAGTTTTTTGCCACCGACTTCCGAAATTAAAGTTATTTCATAATTTTGAGTTAATTTCTTTTTGAAGTCGGTTTAATTTTTTTAAATTACTTATTATTTGGTAATTTTTAGTTGTTGTACTAGAATTTGACCAAGGTTTTGAGATGTTTTCGCTTTGACACTACACCCGTAGCTCGTATCAATAAGCCAGGCCGTCACACTTTCACGTCTTAGTCCATATCTTGAAAATTACTGAATCGATTTTGATGAAACTTGCACTGTTCCCTAAGTTGAAGTAAATGTAAGCCAATAAAAAAAGAATGGTCACGATCCGATTAATAGTTACGGAGATATGCGTGGACAAACATACATACATACATACATACATACATGCATACATACATACATACATACATACATACATACGTCTATAAAATTTTGTATATTTGTTTGGAAGCCCTAATAGATTGTCATATGTGAATATAATGCAATTCCAATAATATTACATACATACGTATCGAATTGATAACCTCCTTTTTTTGAAGTCGGTAAAAACAAATTGATCAAGGTCAACCGACGTTTAAAGTCCAAAGCACTAAGTCACTTTGGAACACAAAGTTCAATCCAAATAAGTACAGAATTTTATCAAGAGATTGTACATTTATGGCTTAAAATAAGACTCATGCAAAGTATGTTGCGATTATTTTTATCTGATTGTTAAACCTGTGGTAGATAACGCTATGCTATGATATGCATGAATAGATATCTTAAAACAAGACAAGAGTAGTATATCCTTCCTTTTTTTATCTTTAAGATGGTTTGCATGTTTTTTTTTGTAATTTCACGCAATACTGACAGGGAATAAATATTTAACCATATCCATCTAAAACATAACATGTACAAAAATGGAAGTCTCGCAATGCAGTCTACCACAGTTCTACGAGTATTACAAAAAGTTGTGAGATTTACCCCTTTATTCATAAACATTGCTTAAAGTTAAGTAGTAATTAGCTACTGTTTAGCCATAGATTTTTGACGTTTGAATATCACTTAACTTTAATTTATAAATAAACTTCGTAACGTAAAACCAAGTCGGTTAATAATAACTTTCGGTAATATTGACTGCTAAATATATGGAAATAAATGTTTAAGTGCTTTGTTGTATGGCCATCATAATATATGACGTACAGCTAAAGCTTTATTTTATCAAATGGATAAGATATTTTTTTATAATTTCTTAGGTGCCACATGCAACATCATATCTTCGACCGTAGGTTCAATTGAGGTAAGGGACAAAATACCCAAAATAAGTTGAGTATACAGTTTTGTTCAGAATTTTGCGCTCTTTCGAATGGTGTATATGAAAAAATTCTAGCTTAAAAAAAATGTCCCTTACCCTACTGATTTTTGGATTCGAATTTCGAATCGGCCCCATAATAACAATGTATCTGAAAAAGTATGCAATATAGCAACTTGAAATGGTGTAATTACCGCCGCCAAACCACTTCAAATAAGGGTCTTCCCAATCAACAAATTATTCTTCACACATTTTTTCAACAAGACCTTTACACTATTTTTTCATTATAGATTGGATCCAACGTAGAGATCAATTTAATGTAAGGGACATTATTATCAAAATACGTTGGTGTAAGGGACGTCTATTTTCTTAAATAGCTAACTTATTTAAATAAATGTTACACAGGTGGATAGGGCACTAAAATACAAGATTATGTGTGAAATCAGATCCGAAAAAGGTTAATAACAAAAAAGTTATAGGCGATTCAGTCCGAAATAAAACTTTGTCGACCTCTCCTGAAAAATCGTATTTTGTCCCTTACCTCAATTGAACCTACGGTCGACGATATAGTTCCATTGGTTTAGTAGTAATAAATAGCTTATTTCTGTGACTTCTGAGTTTGTTTCGGCCTTTCTTCTCAGAATAGTCAGATAGGAAACGCCGACCTCATCTAGTTTAAAAAAATATGATTGACGTGTAAAAGTGTTTGTACAAACTTACTTACCGAAATAAAATCATTTATCATTTATAAATGTAGTGGCTAAATAAGATACACTTTCAGCCAAATGTAATCATGGGCCCAATATGTAATACCTTTGTACTAAATAGGCCCATAATTATATTGTGTAATGTCATAGCTCTCTGTTTAGCAATTATTATGATTATATCAGAGTGGTACAAAAAAAGGCATTATGTATCCTCATTATACAATAGATATACACAACATTGAAGTGATAGTTTACAAAACAAATCCGTCTAGGTCAATTATCAGAAGTTCGAAGTCCAAAGCAATATGGAGGGCAAAGTCCAACTCTTAAAATTTCATATTTATTCAAGTTATAGTAGATTTATGAATTAATCAAGGTTCCTGGCTATTAATAGAAAGTATGCAAAGCTGATAAAGAAGGTGAATACACTTACTTTCTTCAGCTGCAGTGTAAATAGTTCCAGGCAACTTAGGATGCGGCTCAGCTGTTTTGGCGGCAATAACAACGTTGGCACCATCCTTTGCTGCTTTCAAAGCAATAGCCTTACCAATGCCTCGAGACGCGCCAGTAATGAACAGCGTTCGTCCAGCCAATTTCCTAATTATACAACGTTAAAAAATTAGAAGAAAGTAGACCACACAACTGTACAGGTTCCGAATAGGTACTTATATCTTACCCGGTGTTAGCCACTAAACTCATTATAACAAGATTATTTTATTTCTGTGTGGAAAGGGCAACGCTGTCAAATCTCAAAACTGAATAAGAAATTCAGTCCGATGTTAATTTTCTTTTTCAAAAGAATTCGCTATCGCTTGACAACAAGTTGACAACGTCAACAAACGTCAATGACTGCGTGAACACTAACAGGGTTGCCAGATGCCGATTTTTTTTTCTCGTACAGGGCTGCCAAATATCTCGTACTTTCAAAACATAATCTCGTAAAAGTATAAATTTGAAAAATCCTATATACCATAATTTACACTATGTACTATTACTAGCTAGCCTGGGGTAGGAATATTCCTTATGTTTGAGACTGCCAAATGAAAAATATTTTTTAAATAATTTTACCAAAATCTAAGTGTAAAAAATAATACAAATTAAGTATTAACTTTTGGAATATATTTTGTACTTGCTACTAGTACATGATTATTATTAAGGTTTTCTTTGTTAGTGATATGTAATGTCAGGCAGGGGTATTGGTAAAATCATCTGTCATTCTGGAATACATTTCCTGAAATGGTTCGAAATGTATACCATTTCCTTTGCGATCTGGGCCTTTTGCACTTTCTGCAGCTAAAAATGTACCATTTACTGTATCTATAATAAGACGATTTCATAAATCGATGGACCATAATGGAAATTCTAACCGTATTAGCAACATTGTTAAAATCTCGTAAAAAAATGTACGAGATTTTTTTTTTCTCGTTTCTCGTACGGAGACTGCTAAATCTCGTAAAGTTACGAGATTTCTCGTACGTCTGGCAACCCTGTGCGTGAACAACTTGAGTTGAATGAATGAATGACGGACGGAAATGAATGACAATGACAAAGGGCGCTTTCCGAATTAGCTATAATCGCTCACAGCGCTCACATCATCTCACATGCGTTCCGATTTAGATATCACGACTATGACAGCTGAGAGCTGTCAACAATTCGGAACGCCCGTGAGCGCGCTCACAGTGCTTACTCAATGTAAAAACGATATTATTACAGTATTTCTTTGTATAAACACCACATTTCTTCTTCTTTGGTTAGGTGGCGACTATCAGCCAGAAGCACAATTTCGAAAATGCCACTTTAGTTTAATTTTATGATAAGATGCAAATCAAAATAAAACACACACTGACACATCCTCACACACACACACACTGTCATTTTTGACAGCGCTCACGGTGATATTATTCTAGGGCATGGTCGGCGTTATCGCAAGATGGCGCATGTCATGACGTCATCTATGACGATTCACGGAACGTCGTTATCGCGCTCACGCTAATTCGGTACGGGTTTAAGCACGCTCACATCGATTATTTCCCAACTCGGAACGCAGGGAAAATGTTTTACTGTGTTGCCAGCATGTGGAATTAGAGGTTCTTGGTTGCCAGCTTTAAAATTAATAACTTTCTGCTTCTCCCTTTTTTTATGCGGATGGGAAATCATCAAATGACCCTTCCCGCTCTGGGTGGAGTGGAAGGGAGTGTCAGACTCTTACTGACTAAAGCCCACCCGTGTTCCTTCCTTAGCCCTTTATGTTCCGGGCCAGCAGTAACCCTTTTGGACAATCCCGCTGACCTCTGCTTCTCACTTCGATCAAGTACCTACTATTATATTTATCGAAGGCTTCTTCTCAACTTGTTTGTTTTCACAACGGTTTTCACTGAATTATTAGTTAAGTGGAGGTTATCGTAAGTAGTTTGTTTCGATCATTGTTGGTTCTACACTCTTTTACCGGCCATTGAAGGGGCCTTGAATGGAACGAATGACTAGTACTTAGCCATGTACTGAAACTGATGCAATCTATTAATATACAATAGCGCCAACTATCAACTTAAACGGACATTTTATTTACCAACACAAACTACGGTCAGTGGGTCGTCTTAGGGGCGGATTTGAAAGGTCCTCCATTGCAAAGGGAAAAGATTTCGTAGGTGTCATGTAGGCTTTCCGTAGCAGTAGTCACGTGGGCGTTCCGTAGCGGTCGTCACGTGTGCGTTCCGTAGCAGTCATCTAGTAGGCGTAACGTAGCAGTCGGCACATGGGCGTTCCGAAGTAGTCGTAGAGTAGGTTTTGTAGCAGACGTCGTAGCAGTTGTCTGGTAGGTGTCGTAGCAGACGTCTAGTAGCTGTCGTAGCAGACGTCGTCGTCTGGTGGGTATGACGTAGCAGTCGTCTCGTAACATAGGCGTTACGTCGCGTAGTAGGACGTGTCCTAACATAGGCCTTACGTAGCAGCCGTCTTGTAACATAGGTGTTACGTAGCAGCCGTCTCGTAGCAGCCGTCTCGTAGCAGACGTCTGGTAGGTATGACGTAGCAGTCGCCTCGTATCGTAGGCGTTACGTAACAGCCATCTTGTAGACGTTACGAAGCAGGTAGTCCCATAAAAAAGGTGAGTGAACTACCCTTTGCCTGACCCGGGGATCGAACCCAGGTACGGGACCTTTAGAGATCGCGCGTGCCACCACTTAATCATAGGGGCAGTACATATTTTTAAAATAGGATTATTAAATAAAATTACAAAATAGATTTGAAATACATTTATTTTTGTGCATCATTTCATAACTCCACTCTTGCTAATTTCTAATGTACAACACCAGATAGGGTGAATACATACATGATAATCTAAAATAAAACTTTAAATTATTTATATCATAAGACATTCAGTTAGGCTTTATTAAAAATTGCAATATATCTTTTATTTATGGCTCGAATCATTGATAATTTCTTTTACATCTTTATATTCTTTTTATAATTCTGTTCTAATTTACACTCCCTTTTGTACACAGCAATTACCTACAGAATTTACAATTAGAATTACTTTACCTACAGTAAAATTAATGTAAATTACACAATTCTTGAGTATTATATTTTAAATTAAGAAACAATCATTCAGTCCATTCATAAACATGTCACTATGATAATACTCATTAAAGAATTAGAAATAACAAAATATTTAGGAGATCTAATAAAAATAATCTTAGAGCACGTAGGAGAAATATTTTAGGAAAACAGTTTTTTTTTTTGGGACCACTCATATTTTCTATCAATTCATACACTTTTCGTAAATAATATTTAAACAAACTAATATAAAAGTGGAAACAAAAGTTATTTACAAAATAACTTGTCGACATTCGCACAGTTTAAATTATCAAAATATATCTACTTATTTAATTTTAACGATAGATTACATTAGTTTTAATTATTTACACTTAATCTAAGCCTGTAATTCGATAACAAACTCTTTTTATAATTGCATAGGATAAGTAGGTATTTTCCTAATTATGTTGATGTTGGTACCTACATAGACATTTATTACATGCAGCGGTGGTAAAAAAATATCGATGAATATCTAGGAAAATTCTGTTCAAGATGAATGTAAAGTAGGCAGATCGTCCACGACGCTACTCAAAAGTAACTGGCCACTCATTGGTGAATCGAGTTCAAATTCCAAATTCCTGTTTGGGATACCTAATCATATAATCTGTCCGTTTATTTTATTGCTATTAATCACATAGCGATAAAGACCTGTAAAAATAGTATCGTGGATTAGGTAATAAAAATGTAACCCTGTTTTCCTCAGAGATATGATTTTATCAGTAGGTAAGTATTATTTTTCGAAAATAATCAGGCACTTTGATATACGTTGTACCTACCTACACACTGCTACAGTTAACTCGTCAAGCTACACATTTCCAGTTTTAGCTGATCTCGCATTGTATAGGTTTTTCGTACAATTAGAACTGGTTATGTAGCTTGATGTGTAGCCGTGAGTGCGAGTATAAAAAAAAATGTTATTCGTTCTTTTTACCAACACAAGAAAAAGTTTTTCTTTTGTTTTCTATTTTCAAACCGATTGTTTTTTTTTTAATTTGTCTTTGCCTTAAAAGAGGAATGGGTTTTTGATGATTCTCTATCATATCTGAATAAGATTTTTTTTAGGTAAGTACCTAAGTCTATGACCTAAGATAGTTTAAATTGATCGATAGAACTACATAAACAGCACGATAAGAAGTAGAAATCCATCTAGACAGAAATAGCTATCTTGTTAAGCATAAACTTTATACCAGTCTAACAAAATAATAATCCGTGGAAATCTGATAAAGACATTAAAGCGATAATATTTTACAGTGAAAAGCACCATAAATTCTGTTTAAATATTTACTATTATTACTCACAACTTTCACTTAACTATTTAAAGCATTAACATAATCAGAATTGGCACCAAAAGTAAACAAATAAAGATGTTAGTCACTGTAGAAATTAAAAAAGTCTTATCAACAAAAAAAAATTAAATAATTGACCAAACGATTACCGATTTAAGCAGGTTAAAGACAGAAATAAATAATTGTAATATTCACCCAAATTAAAATAATAGGCGGTGAAGTTTCCAGACGGCTAAGTCATTTCTCATGTCTTATTTACAAGCGCTATCTACCTTCCTACTTTCACTAAGCAGTTCCAATTATAAATCCTATGCCACGAAAAAATATCTCTATTCCTTTGCCTAGTATACAAATAAGACCCGTTCAAATGTAAGCGGGTTGTTTGGCAGAATGTTGCAGTGCTGCCAACACATCATGTTTGAGCCTGACGTACAATCGTCCCTTCCTCCACGGATTTTGAAGTTGTAGGGGTCTGAAGTCATCTCGGAGGCATCTTTCGCGGGCACCTATGACGGCTACAAGGCAGAAATCTTGTAGTTTCTCTGGGCCATAAACTGGGCCAGCTTTGCCTTTGAGCACGGCGGCCATGTTGAGTTGTTTGACAACTAGGTCGATGACTTCCCGCGCCGACGTGCGCGGCGTCACGTGCAACTTGAGCGAGGTCCCCGCCGCTAAGCCGGTTTCGTATGCAGCGAATACCTGGAAAAAACGATAAGTATCAGTCATGCATTCGTAAATACAGGTTGATGTTACACGCATTAACATAAATGCAATTGCAGATGTGTACATTAAGTCGTTTCATTAGTATTTTTTGCTAAAACAAAAAGTTAAGTACTTAATAACTTATTTGAAGAAACATTTTAAGTACCTACTAATTAAGTTTTCGTTTGCCTGTCTGCTTTATAATGTTGAAATTAAAATGGTTTCTTGTAATTTACCTGCAATATCCCGGCCTGGTCAGGCGTGCGTTGCTCCGGCCCCTTCACATCCTCACTATCCCTCCTCTCATCAGTCTTTGGAACTTTATTGTGATACTCCGCATCCTCCTGCGTCTCCAACAATGGCTGACGTTTGACGCACAAATTTGACTTGGCGAACTCCTGTCCCGTGTCAGTAAAGTCTACTTCTCCTTTCACGTTCGTCATACTCTTCGAAGCTGTGACGTTACAAGGGCTCCTGTAGTGCTTCCCCTGAGGACGGACTTTCAAAGGAACGGTTGTTAAGGGACAGGTCTGGCTCTCCGAGTCACTTGACAGACTCTGGGCGGATTCGGAGACATTACCTTTGGAGGTTCTAACGCTTATCATACTCCCTGGATAATATCCCCCTTTAACTGTGAGCAGAGGGCTCGATGTGGTGGAGCTAGCGTTAATACTGTGAGGTCTCGGCTTCGGCTCTACGTTTTCATTCTGGAGTACCAGAGTATCTTCGCTCCGAGATGGCGGTAAACGATTGCTACTGATGCTATTATGAGAACCAGTCGACGACTTTATGTCGAACTGCGAATTGCTACTCATATAATTATTGCTTATAGCACTGGATTGTGTAAACTGAGAGTCGGCACTGCCTTTCCTAGGGTATTTGTGAGTTTCTGGGTTCAAGAATTGTGAGCTACATAGATTGAGCGTAGACACTGATGTCTGACGAGGTGAGAGACTCAGCTGTTGTTCAGATTTGCTGAACTCTGGGTGTAAGTTGGCATGGTTACCGTTACCAGCAGGACCGGGCCATGATCCCCTACCGGGGGAGGTTTTAGTTATTTTGCCATCTCTCGAAGGTATTTGCAGAAAGTCCTTAAACTTGCTATCTGTTTCATTCAGCTCTGCAGGGTTCTCTGTAGACTGTGATGGTGTTTTATCGAAAATGTATTTGAGCAATATTCCAGAACTGGGTACAGCTTTGTCCTTATCTCTCGCAAACCCTATCAGATCCATGAGCCATCGTTCTGCTTTCCACACCGTGTTCAGGTTATTCTGGAGATCTTCCAGTTTGGATAGTCTTTCTTTGGCTGTCTGCAACTCCGTGCAGGAGAACGCCTCTCTATGAGAATGAGCGGCTAAAGCCACGTCTAATTCTAGAACGCAGCTCAGTTTCGAGTATTTGTTCAGAATATTCGTGTGATACGTTTGCAGGTGTATCATTTCGAATGCTTGTATCGGTAAGCTGAGCAAATCACCCTTCTGAAGGAGGATTTCCTTCTGTCCTGGTACTGAGCAGGCTTGCTCTGCAGGAGGACATATCATGACGAAGCTGACGTCATTGTTCAGTTCAACGACCTCAAGGTCGTAGATTCGGTGGGCTATGACGCTTTCGATGGGGATCTCCATTTCCTTAAAGAGTCTTCGTGCGCCTGAGGCGATCATATCGAGGAACATTTCTTGAGATTCTGAGGGTTTCTCATGACCGCTGATAGCGAGACTGTTGATTGCTTGTGAGTCATCAGATTTTCCGGATTGGTTTTTTAGGTGCTCCCATTCTTCTCTGTAAAGGGAAAAGACAAGGTTGTATATAGACAGACATCATCATTCTGGACTGATTCTATATTTTTTATCTTTGAAGCACGCTGAATAAAGTTCAATCAAATGGTACTTACGCAGAAACATGTGGGTTGTCCCTGACGCGTGTGTGTGGCGGTACGTTAGGAGTCCGCGCAGGAGCAACGATGCGAACAACTTCTACTGACGACTGCAGCTTTAGGTAGCCCAAGTATAATCCTCTGGGAAGTTGTACGCGAGATACCTGTAATGAAAGGATAAAACATAAAATACGTGGATTCAGAAAACAGCGAAGGTGGTTGCTTTTGGTGTCTTTGGAAGGTTACTTAGCTGCCAACATTTTAACCCCCTTACTAATAAACGTACAGGTGAAAAGTTACACACCGATTTCTCTCTTTCAGTCGTCAGTAATTTGACTTTTGAAAGGAGAAGACAAAGCGTTGTGTAACTATACAGACGCTATACTACGTTTATTAGTAAGGGGGTAAGGGTTTTGTTTGATAAATCTATCAGAGTCGATTTTACTTAATATGTAGGTTTATAATATGTTGGTACACTTGGTTTAACCACAAGTAAAGCGCACGTGGCTTGGTGAGATAAAAATACTATAGCCAAGAGTTAGGTACCCAAAATTGTCAATAAATGAATTAATTAGGTACGTATTTGCGCCTCAGCTTTAAGCTATTGGTATAAGATCTTGTTTAACCAACGGAACGCAAATAAAGGTAGGAGTATAATTTAGACATCCTCTGATTCCTATAATACCTCATATTCAAACGGTTGTATATTTACCTGATGATAAGCAATCTGTTCATGTACAGAAGCCATGAGCAGTTCCCCTATAGTATTATCCTCGCTGAGCACTCTCCTGCGCAGGCGCGACACGGCCGCCCAGCGCGAGTTAAGCGCCGAGACTGACTTCACGGACTTAACGCTGTTCACGCAAGACAGGACTATGGTGCCGTGGGAATCCCGGAGGGGCTTGTGGTAGAGTTGGCCTGGAAGGTAATGGAGGATAATGTTAAATAGTAGATTGTTTGCCAAGGGAGCAACGAACTATTTTCAAGGCGAGAGCGAGGGATTCAAAGAAAGAAAAAATAAGTAAGTGCAACTCCATGAAAAAATAAGTAACTATTACCTACATACTATTCTTATTCATAAGTTGCACCTTATGAATAAGAATAGTATGTTTATTTATTTACATACAATTTTGAGTAAACAATTACGAACGAAGGCAGGATGCTTTCCGCGCGTTTTTTATTTTTTCACAAACATTTTTTTTTTAATTTGGCTCGCTTATGTTTTACTTTATCATACAGCCTGTTACTTGTTCATACAATGTTCGTGATTGATCTCTTTGGTGATTGGTACTTTTACTAACGATATCCACATACCAAATTCAAATCACTTTTGGTCCCTAGGGATTAAAGAGCTATTTTAGTCCCTGTTTACGAAGTATACACTAGCTCTTTTTGAATAAATGTGATAAATAGTGTAATTTATGGTTACGCAGTATTTTTTTTTAAAGTAGGTACAGGTGTAGTAGGCCACTGTTGGGACGAAGGGCGATATTGGAATGTAAGACCAGTAAACCGACACTAACCTAAGTCTTGTATACAGAGCGCGGACTGCATCTGCGCGGCCGCCGTCAGCAGCTTGAGTCTGAAGTGAATGGACGAAGACGTGTGCTTCTCCATGTCTGACCGTAGCGCCTTCACGTCGTCCCAGGAACATGATACCTGGAATTGGAAAGATTTGTTATTTTACTTTTAATTTGACTAAATTGCTATTGTTATTTTTATATGGTGTACTTAAAAGAGTATTATATTCTATTGCTCAGAACTTAGCCAGGAGTATGAATAACGTTGCCAGTGTGTGAGCCACACAAACCTGTTTAAGGCTTGTGCACATAGAAGGGCCAGTCATTCTAATAATCGGTTTGGCTGGCTAATGTTTTAACCAAGTTATGAGATATTCTTACACATAAGTAAGTCTAAGTAGGTCGTTTTTTGTTTTGTTTAAACGTGGCAATATCTATTGCCAAAGAAAGATAGACTAAGCTATATGCAGAATGAAAAAATAAAATCATCTGTCCCTAGTCAGATCAACATAGCAACTCACAACCACTCGATAGGTACGCTTCCGTACCGTATCTAACATCAATGTTGTTTTTTGTTTTTAGGGTTCCGTACCCAAAGGGTAAAAACGGGACCCTAATTACTAAGACTCCAGTGTCCGTCTGTCTGTCTGCCTGTCACCAGGCTGTATCTCATGAACCGTGATAGCTAGACAGTTGCAATTTTCACAGATGATGTATTTCTGTTGCCGCTATAAAAACAATTACTAAAATCCGAATAAAATAAATATTTAAGGGGGGGTGCACAGTGACCACTGTGTGCCGTCTTTCCAAAACCTGACCCTTGCACAGTTAGGTTTTGGGAAGATCCCTTTACAATCTCCCTAGGGATTTGCCCTAACAGGCGTTGCACAGAGGGGGTTTCGCACCGGTCTTTTGGGAGGTCACGGTGCCCCTTCCATGGGCACCGTGACCTCGGTGGAAAATTTCTCCCCGAAAAAAAAAGAGGTGTAATACAGGAGCAGCCTTTACCAGTCCACTGCTGGGTATGTCTCCGTTCGTACGCTATTTATTTCAATCTTCCGTTCATACATTCCTCTCATCCAGCTGTTATCTGCCACTCAGCGAGGCCCTGAGCTGTTATCGTAACTCCATCGGTCTTTAAAATGCTGGTTAGAAATATTTTCCAGCAAAAAAGACCTTACCTTCATGAGCCAGTGGAAGTCGGTGTAGATGCAGGTGGGGTACATCTCGTCCACTTCGATGACCGGCAGGAACTCCTCGCTGGTCACCAGCACTTTGTCCTCGTGGTATAGGATGCAGGCTAGGTATACGCCCCTGAAACATTTAAATACGATATTATATATTGGCCCGTGTCCCAGCAGTGGAAACATTATAGAGGCTGATTATGATTATGTTATGTTATTGAAAAAAACTGGCGATTTTTATAAGTTTCCGAAATTCAGTTTTTGGGGGAGTCAAAAGTCGATTTCCAAGTGGTGGTGGTGGTGGTGGTGCTACTATCATTATCATGATTCAACTGAAAGTGCTTGGCCAGACTGGCAGTGCGGGTGCGGCACCGCGCGCGGTCTGCCTGTCCGCAGTTGAGTGCGGCTGCGTGTCCAGTCCAGCGCATGTTGTCGTGTCCAGTGTTTGTCAAAATATAATATGGATCAAGAAGACTTATTTTTATAAGTTTTCAAAGGTCAGAACATACCTCCTCAGATTCTTCTGGAACTTGCTGGCGGCGGTGAACAGCTGCCGTATGGTGGCGGTCTTCTTGCGCGGCAGGCGCGCGCCGGCGCACTGCGGCCGCGCGCGCGCACTCGCCGCCGCCGCGCCCAGCGCCTCCAGCGCCGCCGCCGCGCCGCCCGGCCCGCGCGCGCCGCGCGTGCACACGTCGCGCCAGCCTGGACAGATAATACATTAATGTATCTATGATAAGTCATCACATGAAAAAAATTACATAAATATAAACTAACAGTCTTATAATAATAATATGTAGGACATCTAAGTACCAAAAAACTGGCCAAGTGCGAGTCAAAAACGACGAAAAAAACACGTTTGTTGGGGAGCCCCCCTTAAATATTTATTTTATTCTGTTTTTAGTACTTGTTGTTATAGCGGCAACAGAAACACACCATCTGTGAAAATTTCAACTGCCTAGCTATCACGGTTCATGAGATACAGCCTGGTGACAGACAGACGGACAGTGGAGTCTTTAGTAATAGGGTCCCGTTTTTACCCTTTGGGTACGGAACCCTAAAAGGCAAGAAAGAATCACAAGGGCATAAAAAAATTCTTCCGCATCGCTGTTAACACGAAAAGTACCCAAAAGGCTAGCAACATTACCACGTCCTTTATCAATGCTGATTGTTGATTATTTGGCCATACAAAAATCTATTCTTAACACACTTGATTGTTGTAGGTTTTGAGTAGGTAAACAGACCAACGCCGGGGCGGTAGCTGTCACTTACAAACCAAGGAATTTGGCAAATGCGTTGATGTCTTTTATACGAATATTATCTTGTTTGTAATACTTTCCCAGATAAGCTGTTCGGCTACAAAATACTACAACTAAAAGTGTTTCCAAAGAGTAATAAGATAAGAGTGATAAGTTTTATTGCTACGACATTTTTGATCGTGTTAGTCTTAAATTGAGTTATGACATTTGTTGACATAATCACTATAGTAAAAATGCCCAGTGCTGCACACCCCACCCTATTTCAAGTTAAACAAATATCAACCTTATTTCAATGCCAATGAAGTTGATTTCAGAGTGACTAGCACTATTGAAAAAGTTATAAGTGTTTGAAGTTGTAGCGTAAACTGAACTTTATTGTGTAGGAACTAAAGTTCTTTTTCCATTAATGCATATTTGTTTACATTTTTGGCAAATAAATCGCGAACACAGATTAAGCTGCAGCAGTGTTTGGGCCATTTCCTGACACTACAAATCATACTAAAGACTTTCAAAACAATACTTACTGCTAGGAACCACACTCCTGGGCACGGACACAGAATACGTGCCCCACCCCTTGATATTCCCTGCCGCTGCCCTGAAGAAGTACCTCCTCCCGCGCGTCAACCCAGCCGCTAGAACACGGGTACCGCTACTGGTACCAGATGACGCCACCTCGCGGCAGCCGCACACGTTGGAGAAGTCGGCGCGTGAGGACCATTCCACTGTAGATTGATAAGACGAAATATAAACAATTAGCAGCGGCCTGCGGTTTCACCCGCATAAGAGTCGATCCCGTGGGAATATCGGGATAAAAACTATCCTATGTCCTTTCCCGAGACTCAAACTATCTCTATACCAAATTTCATCTAAATCGGTTCAGCGGTTTAAGCGTGAAGAGGTAACAGACAGACAGACATATTTTCGCATTAAATTTTATAATATTAGTATGGATCAGGTAAATAATCTTGTAATAGAGTGCTTGCCGAAATACAAACGACGTTTGAATTAAAGTAATTTCTATATGAACATGAGTGGAAAACATTTTGAAGATGTCAATGACTTTTAAAGTTATTACAACATTCTTTCTTCTTCGTGTTCAGGATTCGCATCGTTAATGGGCATTTCTGACCATCCCAAACTGAAGACTCCATAAGTGTGAAATGACATTGTTTATTTTCTAAATAGGCTAACAGAATCACTTTGACACATCATATTATAAAAAAAATAAGCTAGTTGGATTCGACATTTCCTATCTGACTGTGTGGATAATTTTTGTACCATTTTTTTAATATTTTGAATGAAAGTCAACTAACCTCTATACTTAGTAATGATCGGCATGTCCTTAGGAACTGTCTGCATGGCTCTAGTGTCCTTCAGTCGCACTGTGACTGCATGGGCACCACAAACTTCCAGGTCCGGGGGTGGAGGCGCCGGCGGCACCCGGGTCTGTTGCCACCCTACGACGAGACGTCTGGAGAAGAAAAAATATTACTTATTAACCCTTCGTATTGAACGTGGATCCACGCGAGACACAATGGGTTTTTAATTGTTTCTGTAATTGCGGTAATCAACCGGTTAAATATGACTGAAACCACGGTGTCGCGGGATACCGTTGGATGTGGTGAGCACTCGAGCAGTCGATGTGGCGGCACTTGGGAGAGGCTTATGTCCAGCGGTGGACGACCATCAGCTGATAATTGATAATGATGAAGACTATAATATATATTGGTCTTCAAATCGAAGCTCGCAGAATATTACACTACTAAAATATCCGTCACGAGAAGTTATAAATTATGTAAACACACATTCAGGGGTTCCCAACCTTTGGATCAAATAAAAAAAAAAACAGTTTTGTACTGATTTTTATATAATAATCTGACAAAAAACAGAATTATTGTATGTATAGGTATTAGTATGGTTTTTATTGTAAAAAGAAAGTTTTTAGAGGTATCTTCATGATTTTTTTCTATCGTATCAAATTAGTTGTATTATGTTTTCAACACACTATCTACCTAGCATATCCTGAAGAATATCATATATTTTTCTGATTTTGTTTACTGTAGTCTAACAACTTTTATTGTTTCTAAAACTTGCGTTTTTTTGCGTTTAGCTCCTGTAAGCCCCTTAAACAATTCACTTAGTAAAATTAAACAAATATTATGAGAATATACTTACGTACATACAAATAAACACACAATTTTTTTCTTTTTTGTAGTCAATAAAATAAGAATGGGTCACTTATGTCGTTGTCTATACCACCCACGTTTTGAATACACAGGTGGACTGATAGCTTACTCGTGGACAACTTTTGTTTATCAAAACATATTTAGGAAATTGACTGATATTTATCACTATCATTTGTCGCGTGAATGCATCTGCAATAAGTAGTGAACACGCCTTTAAAAGCGGACGATATGCCGTGATTGAGAAGATAATTTCAATCAAGCGTGAGATAGTATACTTAGTGCTCTCTTCTACAATGTGCAGTGATGTAATCTTTATGATAACATGTATCTTGTATCTGTTACAAGGCTCTTCAGAGATAATTTTAGTTTAGACTAGCTTCTGCCCGCGACTTCACACATCACATCGCATCTCATCGCTCACTCGCGTGCTAAGTATTCCATATCGAATCATCACCAGATCTGTAAGTACTTCATATTGTTGCGAATACACGTTACCTTAATTTTATCCCTAAATTACATGGGTATCTAGATTTTGTTATATTTAGGAATTGGCAAGCCTTTGTCCTGCGGGGGACAACAATGGCTGATTTATAGTATTACTAGCAGCGCCCCGTGGTTTCACCCGCATAAGTGTCGATTCCGTGGAATATCAGGATAAAAACTATCCTACGTCCTTCCCCAGGATGCAGTCTATCTCTCTGCCAAATGTTATCGAAATCTGTTCAGTGGTTTAGGCGTGAAAGGGTAACAATCCGTCAGACAGACATCAGCCAGAGTTACTTTCGAATTTATAATATTACCTACTAACTTGAAACTACAAAAAATATATTAAACGAAAACTATGGGCTTTGGTCACTGTTTTCACTTGGGTCTGCGGTGTGGAATGTTGCTTCCTTGTTCAGTAGATTTATGGCCAAAGGTGGTCTTACTAAAAACCCAGAAAAATTTAAGCTTGACAGTTACTCACTTGAGGGTTCTGACTCTCCTCTCCCAATGCTGAGCTTGTTTGTCTTTCTCGGAGCCAGTGCCGCCCGCACACCCTGTTGTACCTGCTGCTTGATTAGCGGCTGATGACCTGGAACATTCACAAAAGAACACTTTAAGTTCCTGTAAGTTAACATTCAGACACCAACGACCTGCGGGGCAATTGCGTAACACATTATCAATCGGAATCGGTTTCATTTTGACAGTTCAACAATATTCATTGCGTTATTTAAGTTTCGAACTTATCAAGCAATGGATTAGCAATTTGCTTCAAAATGATTAGAGAAATCCACTCCGAAAAGATTTCTTGTTTGCTTCAAACACTATAATAACTAATTTCTCTCCAAAGCTCTGCGAGCGACGATTAAGCTTAAGCGTACCAAATTCATCTTACAAAGTAAGGTAATATTGGACTCCCCTCCGAAGTTGTTGGACTCGTTAAATCTAACATCAAGTTGATTAATATTTGCTTGCCTAACTGAAAATGCTTCCACCTCCTCCCTTTGTAGGATTCCCAGTTTACCCCGAGGCTACACTTGGAGGGACTTCGCTTTCGTCGCCCTAATGCAAAATTATGTCTTCAGGTTTTTAGACGAATGTTTGGCCCAAGCTATTGTGATAACACGAAACAACACGACAACACTGATAGGTGGGTACAACTGTACAACGCAAGTGTGCCCTCTAGGCACTACAATGAAACAAACATGAAGTTACCTCTTTCTCCCATGAGGGTAGACAGATGACCAAAACCTCACCTACCAACTCTATAATCATCATTCTCTATGAAAGAAGATTTAAGAGCAAAATCATATATAGATCCGACCAAAAGTAATATACCCTATATATATATATATTATATATATTATGGATATGACACAGGCTTTCGATTACGTTGACCATGATATATTAGTTGGCAAACTCAATGCCTATGGAATAAGAGGTAATGTTCTCAAACTAATTGAATCATACCTCAAGGGCCGTAACCAATACACTGAAGTGACTAAAGTGAATGTTCTTACTAAACAAGAAGTAACCTTTATGTCACATAAACGAAAAATAAACTACGGTGTACCACAAGGTAGCGTTCTGGGTCCACCGCTATTCATCATATACATTAATGACCTACCCAACGCCACAGATAATCCTATAGCTCTCTTTGCGGATGATAGCACTGTTACTGTCAAATGTGGAGACAAAAATGCTTATGAAGATGACTTAAATAGCACCTTGAGCTCTATTATGAATTGGTTGAATTTAAATAATCTAAAAGCTAACTTAGGTAAAACAAAACTACTGAACTTTAGACAGCGCATACCAGCACATAGCACCCTAAACGTAAATTATAACAACCAACCTATTGAAGAAATAGACACTACAAAATTTCTCGGCTTGTATATTGATAATAAAATGACTTGGAAACCACATATTGAACAATTGTGCAAGCGAGTGAGTCGATCAGCATATGCCCTACATGAACTTTCATTTAAAATTAACTTGAGTACACTCGTGACTGCATATCATGGGCTTGTGGCGTCTATACTCAGATATGGCATCATTTTTTGGGGGAATTCCACCAACAAAGATCTCGTTTTTAAGGCACAGAAACGGTGCGTTAGGGCTATGTTTGGTTTAAAATCCACCGAGAGTTGTGTACCTTTCTTCAAGAAGTACAATATCCTACCTTTGCCTTCACTCTACTTATTTGAAGTAGCTGTCTTTGTGAAACAAAATCCTCAACTTTTTGTGTTAGCATCTGAAGCTTTTAATCGTACTCAAAGAGATGAAAGTCGTCTCTGTGTCCGCAAAACTAATACTGCCTTAATGTATAAGAGTATTTTTCATATGGCACCAGTCGTTTATAATAAATTGCCAAGAGAGCTAAAAAAATTACCTGTTAATTTATTTAAGCAAAAATTAAAAACTATGTTATGTCAAAAATGTTATTATAGTGTCTCAGATTTTTTAACAGACACATTTTGACATTATGTATTGTAACTTTTTTATTACTAGACATTTTTAATACTATCAAAAAAAATTTTTTTTAAATAATTCTAATTTGACTTTATGACTTAATTCTACAATAATTATTTGACTGAAGCATCTATTTTAGCATACATTTTTATATTACTCAATTATTATTATTTTTTTTCTGTTGACATTTTTTAAATTATTATTTTTGGTTAATTCACTTTTAATTAATTATTTTATTCATATTTGTACGCCGTCATTGGCAAAACATAGTGTACCTATATATTTGAATAACAACTGTTTCTACACCACCTATGTTTTACAAATAAAATAACTTTGACTTTGACTTTGACTTTGACCCCTACCACTTTTTAATGTGTCTACAAAAGAGGTGCAAAATATTTGTCTTGTTTATGGATGGGTGTTATGATCAATTACAAAGTTATTGATGTACCAATTGATTTGAGACACCATGTGACTTATTGCATATGAGTGCAAAGCAAGGTTGCATCAATTGATTCTTAATATATGCTACAAAGTTTTGTAAGTTCAGTTGCCTGACATATTCACACACTATAGTACCTGGGCGTTAATGTTACTCATCGAGCTGGAGACGACACGCATTACAAAGGTGAACTTTTTCTGAAACTCGATGGGCCACATTTACGGGTTCACAATTTATTGTGTGTACTTAACTATTTTTTACCAGAATGAAAAGTATTACCTATACTTTTCATTCTGGAACTACTTTTTTAGAGTCAGAATCAGGCTACTACGACTACGGCTTGGTCAAAACAAAATTTTGACGAATCGGTATATCTACTGTTATCAATAACCACACCTACATTCATGCATTCGGAAATTAATTGAAATGCATGATGCATTTCAATTAATTTGTAATGCGTGTCGTCTCCAGCTCGATGAGTAACATTAACGCCCAGGTACTATAGTAACAGAAGTAGCCTATACCTGGTGCATGCATCCTCTCTGCAGGTCCTCTCAGGCGCACAGCCTGTCACGTCGTGTAGTTTGGACTCCGCCTCGCGAGCCAGTCGACGAAGGTGCGTCCCCAGAGAGTCCGAGTTTTTGACTGTAACAATGAGAGTTGGGATGAGCATTGGGACCGAATGGAACCGATGTCAACAGACCCTTTGGTAGGTACCCTACCTACTCCGTTACGGTAGAATTATTGTTTAAAAATCCTTGAACACATAGCTGGAGTTGGATGTACTTGAACAACCCCGGTAATCTGACCTTTCCCAGCCTTTTGATTGCAAACATTGCACCAATAGATACTTTTTTGGTTCCAATAATGACCAAGATTAAAAGAAACAAACCCTATACCTGAATTGTGTCAAATACGTAAAAACCAGGAATGAATAACTTATGATGATGAATATTTAAGCGCCTATTTTTGATATCGAACTGACTCATCTACAAATATCGAATCCGTTTTTCGAATACAACAATAAAGTAAATCCGAAACAGAATCCAAATCGCCAACAGAATAATTTTCGAAATCCCATTACTGCAGTGTTATAATTCCTGAGCATTCCCAAAACAATTACGCCAACGCAAGTTAAATTCGACACAACAACAGCCCCGTCATCATTGTTCCGTTTGATTGTATTGCTGAATATATTCAGCTCAATCTGTTCAATTTTGTCCAGCTAATTACGGTGAATCGCCGAACGAAGCCCATTTTGAATGGCGATCGCGTTCGCTCATCACAAAACCGATTAATTTACTACCTAACGTACCTTCATAATTGATTGTTGACGGATCACGGACGTGTATAGATTTCCGTGATCCGGTAAATGATGCCAATTTCGGATGCGAGTAATGAGGCGTCGGATGAAAGGTGGGCTTAGTATAGTTCTATAACCTAATCTAGTGGTGGCCCAGAGGTAACGACCTCGACTTGAGTTGGAGGTTCGAACCCTGCCAGGCGCTTTACTTTGTGTAAATTATTTCAACACCACTGCTCTCAAAACGGTGAAGGAAAACATCGTGAGGAAACCGGCATGTCCTAGAAACAAAAACAAAGCGAAGACATGTGACATCTACCAACCCGCATTGGGCCCGAATTACGTCCCACTCCCTCTCACCGAGAGGAGGCCTGTGTCCCAGCCACAAACACAGACTGTCTTCGCCATATCATGATTCATAATGTTATCCTTTTATGATTCTGCCAAAGTGGCCTTTTTAGCCCCAGGACGAGGAACTTGATTTTTGTTAAGATTTAAGCACAAATTCAATGTTTGGAGGGGGTAGCAGGGGATCCAGGAGGGGGGTTCAGGGGATCAGACCGGAATAAATATCATAACTCTTGAAGCCTCTCACTGATTTCAAACTTGGAAACAATTTTTTTTTTTTAATAATTAATGCAATTTTTTTTTTTTAAATAAATAATTTTGCCTTTACTAAAAAATATTATCCCTTACTCAAAGCTCTCCAAACCCAGGTAAGAGCTTCTTAAAAGTAGGTAGGTACTTAAGCGTCTTCTATACAGCGGTGTTTGTTTCTGGTTGAGTAAAGGCATTATGAACCTTATTATTCATGATAATGGGTCGCCATTAAGGTTGCTTTTAAAAAACGGCGGCAATATTTTTGTAACGCGCGTAGTGAGATCAATGTTTATGTTACAGCAGAGTGCTTTAAAGCGCTTTGTTGCGCTTTATCGGAACTCGGGGATAATAGGCTTCTCGCTGGAAAAATAAACGTCACAATACATTTTGTGTTTCCGAACGAAATTATATAGGTAACTTACTAGCTGCGCCCCGCGGTTTCACCCGCATAAGGGTCGATCCCGTGAGAATATCGGGATAAAAAGTGTCCTATGTGTTATTAATCCTAGTTATAAACTACCTGTGTGCCTTTCATCCAAATCCGTTCAGCCGTTTGTGCGTGAAGAAGTAACAAACATACAAACACACTTACAAAATTAATCGCAAATAAATCGCGAATACAGATTATAATCTTCCCACTGTTGGGAGACAGGCCTCTTCTCAGTGACCTCCTACCTCCTCTCAGTGGCCTACTCCCTCGAGAGGGCCATCATCCACCGCGCGGACCAGTGCGGGTTGGTGTATGTCACATGTCTTCGCAGTTTTGGTTCTAGGACATGCTGGTTTCCTCACCGTTTTGAGAGCAATGGTGATGAAACAATTTACACAAAGGAAAGCGCCTGTCTGGGTTCGAACCTACGACCTATCTCGTAAGTCGCGGCCGTGTAAAGTTATCCGGATCGAGACATCAACTTAATATAAGTTCGTTGGTAATACAAAAAAATGGCCAAGTGCGAGTCGGACTCGCACACGAAGGGTTCCGTACTACAAGGCAAAAACGCCGAAAAAAACACGTTTGTGTTATAGCGACAACAGAACTACATCATCTGTGAAAATTTCAACTGTCTGTGTGTCTAGCTATCACGGTTCATGAGATACAGCCTGGTGACAGACAGACATACATTATAATAACAATGCTAAAATAAAAACTGCTGTCTGGAAAACACGCATTTTTTCATCCTATAGGTACTTACCTATGTGTATCTAACTACGCTTGTCCTTGGGGTCAGCTTCCAGTCTAACCGGATGCAGCTGAATACCAGTATTTTACATGGAGCGACTGCCTATCTGACCTCCACAACCGTTGCTGGGTAATACGGATACCCCTTGATAAGACTGGTTATCAGACTTACGGGCTTCTGACTACCACGGGACCAACGGCTTAACGTGCTTTCCGAGGCACGGAGGGGTCTCGGTATGTAAAGAAGATCACCCGTCCACAGACCAACCGCGGCAAGCGTAGCTTAACCGGATCAATCGACCTGTGCGGCTGTTATTATTTAGCCACGGGCCCTCCCCGTACCGACCTCCTCGTATTTCACAAGAGTCTAAGCTATAAAATTTCTATAGACACGCTTTAGAGGATTCCATCAGCTATAAAATGCCTACCAATGTAACCGACCGAATGCGGAACCAAGGTAACCGACATAGCCCGAAGAATTAGCAAACTTAAGTGGTAGTGGGCAGGGCACATTGCTCGCAGAACAGATGGCCGATGGGGCCGAAAGGTTCTGGAGTGGCGGCCGCGTACCGGAAGACGTAGCGTTGGAAGGCCTCCCACAAGGTGGTCCGACGACCTTGTGAAGGCCGCAGGAACCCGTTGGATGCGAGAAGCACAGAACCGGTCGAAGTGGTGCTTGGGGGAGGCCTATGTCCAACAGTGGACGTCTTTTGGCTGAAATTATGATGATGATAAAATGCGTAAAAAATAATATATTCCTTTTGACGTGAATGTAATCTTGAAGCCAGGCGTCGCAAACCTAGTAAAGGTTGGCTGTTTAACATATTGAAGGAATATGTTTGAGCTACACGCAATGTTTGGCCAACTAGAAGTGATGTATACGACCTACTTCGATAGATATTCATAAGTTAGGAAAGAGACAGTCGTTTACGAATTTAAACGAAGGAATTTAAATGGATATAAAAGCATGTTTACCTACTTACATACTGATAAAACTTTTTTACTTATATAAAAAAACAAACGATTTCCAAATAAGATACTTCAAAGTTCAAAGTGAAAAAATAACTTTAATTTCGGAAGTCGGTGTCGTTGGGTTCGCATTTTCGTTGTTTGCCAGCGACTTACGAAATTAAAGTTATTTTTAACCGGCTTCAAAAATGGAGGAGGTTCCTCAATTCGACCGTATATATATATATATACCTTTGTACTCTAATTATAATGATGTCTTATCTCTATGTATTTTACTGTGTGTACATAAATTCTAAAATAAATAAATAAAAAATAAATAAATATATATTTTTTATGTGTGTTCGCGGATAACTTCGTCGTTTATGAACCGATTTTGATTATTCTTTTTTTGTTAGAGAGGAATAAGGAGATATGCCAAGGGTGGTCCCATGATAAGGAAACCAGGATCTGATGATGGCATCCCAGTGAAATCGAGGGGAACATTCGAAAATCGTAGGACCGACTAGTGCGTTTGTAAATTTTTTCATTAGGTATTTTAAAGCACTACATTGTAATGAAGGCCTGGAGTCGATCTGATGATGGAGCCGAAAGACAGTCGAGGGGACTCCTCAACGATTTACAGCAGTTACCTTGTGTTTGGGCTTGATTAATTTGTATTGATGTGAACTTTACACCTACATGGTTGTGACTGCCATTCGGGATCTGATGATGAAGACGAAGGACAGTTAAGGGAACTCTTCAACAGTTTACAGTAGCTACCTTGTTTTTGGAATTAATTCATTTATATTGATGAGAACTGTAATGGCAAAGGAAACATTTCATGTGATAAACAATGATAGCATCGGGAAAAGCAATATTTTGTAACATGTGATGAGCAGTTGACATTAGGCTATTGTAACTTAGATAAAAAAAGCTTGTAATTACAAACTGACCCACTAAAAAGTGAAAAATAAAAACTTTTTCCAAAAAAAAACAACCGACTTCCAAAAAATACACTACAAATTGAAAAATAAGTTTAATTTCGGAAGTCGGTGTCATTAAACGAACATGCGGAACCAAAGACACCGACTTCCGCAATTAAAGTAATTTCTTCAATTTGTAGTGTATATTTTGGAAGTCGGTTGTTTTTTTTTTTGGAAAAAGTTTTTATGTACTTAATGTCTTATTTGGAAGTCGGTTGTTTTTTTTGTAAAAGTGTTTTTATTTTTCACTTAAGGAGTACCTACTTACCCCACACAAATTCGTATAACACTACTTGCTATGTAAATATCAGTGACAGGAAGTTATTATAACATCATCAATCCATACTAATAATGTAAATGCGAAAGTGTGTCTGTCTGTTACCTTTTTACGCTTAAACCGCTGAACCGATTTAGATGAAATTTGATATAAGTAGAGATAGTTTGAGTCCCGGGAAAGGACATAGGATAGTTTTTATCCCGATATTCCCACGGGATCGACTCTTATGCGGGTGAAACCGCGCGGCGCTGCTAGTATAAACTAAGTGGCAAAAATACGTATTATTGAAGCTAACTCAAAAACTACTAAAGTTAATAAAATTTATATAGGACCATACCCTATCTATTAAAAAAAAATGTTTAATCGATTTACAATTGCCGGAGATATCGCGTAACAAACATTAAAAAAAACATACAGTCGAATTGAGAACCTCCTCCTTTTTTGAAGTCGGTTAAAAATAACTGTGAATTAAAGAAATAAGTAGCCTACATCTTTGCTGCTTGGTCATCTTCTTCGTAGTGTATAATCGATGGCAAAAAGATCAGACATCTTTGGCTCTAAATTCAGCTGCGCAAACTCCGTTCACTGATGCAGTCATAAGATCATCAAGTGCACAGGCTTGGTCATAAGAATTACAAGTATAGGTAAGCGTTTAACTTTTTCTTTAATAATCTTGAAAAGTTTTCATACCATTTAAAATATTTACCGCAGATTTTTATAAAACATATCATCAAAAATATTTTCAACTCAAGTCCAAGTGCAAGTAAGTGCCCTCTCCACTACGCTCCACATTTTAAGCTCAACATTTTTCCTTTTTAATTAATCTTGTCTTAAGTTTATCTGAGTGTGAAAAATGTAACATCAAAACATGAAAATCTCACTCATCCATTACCTATGGAATAAAATGTGAGATAAATTGTTTTGAAGTTTGTTTTCTTTCTGTCTCATGATGATAGAGTGTGCTACATGACATTGCTTCTTGCCAAATTTCATGATTTTAGGTCAACGGGAAGTAGGTACCCTATAGATCTTTTGAAATTTGATTTTTTCACTGCTTCAAGGGATTGCAGCTCTGAGTATTTCAACTTGAAAACTCCACGCGTTCCTGAGAAAAATGGTCTTGACCGACGGACAGACAGACGGAGTTCCGTTTTTCCTTTTGCAAGAGGTATGGAACCCTAAAAATACGAACAATAAGTTGATTTTATTAAGTTGTAACATTACACATGTACCCTGAATTATGCCCAGAAATATGTTTTTGATCCAAATATTTCAGAAGGAAATCCCATTCGCAATAATAATTATATTGAAAGAAAATACACAGCGTGAGTGTCACCGTGCAGCGACGCGACGCCCGCGAAACTAATATCATCATGACATGCATTTTTGTATTGGCGAGACTACATTCCGTGTTTGGAAACCTCTCGGTAACTTTCTGGCAATTTTCCCAATTTTTGGTGCAGTCCCGATATATTCAGTGCTCAAGGGTTTTGCAGCTAACAAGCTGGGAACTCTGCTGCCAATGAGAAACTTGTGATGTTTATGGTAAGTCAGTTTATATTCGGAACTTTTTATTTGGCTTGCAGTTTTTATAATCTATATATAAAAATCAATTGCTGAATGTATTACGCGTATCACTTCAGAACGGTTGCACTTATTTGGCATTTTTTTTTCAATTAATGCTGTTAGCGCCGTGATTTGAAAATCCAACAGTGTTTCTTGACGCGCTGGGATGCGCTCTGTTGGATTGTCAATGCTCGACTTAACACCGAGAGTTGAAAATCCAGTGCGCGATAAAATCCTGCCGCGATAATTTCACGTCCTTGCGATTAACGTGGGCTTATATAGAAAAAAAAAACTTAGAAAACAATTGAGCTTTTTTTTCGGATAGACGGGAATAAGTTTCCCACGAAAATTTGGACACCACATAAGCTTGGTTTCTTTATAGTTTCGTAGAGAAGTAACCAACAAAGTCTACCAAGTTGCGGTTTGTCAGGCTTAGCAACGCATGTTCATATTCCGGTCCCAAAGTTAGCTGGGTCACTCGCATTCATAAATATCGATAAACTTTGGGTGTTCTTCAGCTCTGCTCGGCTCGAGAAGTTTCGCCCACGGCAATCCAATCGAGATCCCGGTATTAGTGTTACTTTTTTGTTCTTTCCGATTTCCTATCTTTCGTCTGCAAATAAAAAGTGGTATCGACATGTGAGGATGCTTTGTGATTTGTCGTTCGGGCCGTAAATACACATGTATGTCAGTGGCTGTACATGGCTTTGTTGTAGGAATTGTCGGTAGGATGTTGGATGACTGGTGGCTTCGATTGCTCTTGTTACATTTAAACAGAAAGAAGGCTTTGTGCCAGTCATAAGAGCTTGGCTATTGAGTGCGATGTAAAGGTCTGTGGGCCTAAAATTGCCACTTTAGCCGAATCATAAGGATAACATAATGGACAGTTAATCGTTAAGTTAATCGTATCAAATCTCATTCGTGAAGCATTTTTCAGTTATTTTTTTTTGTCTGTGCTAAAATGCCAATCAATCCGATCGAAATCTCTTTGATTTATACCTACGTAGTGCAGCGAAAAAAGGAAAACACGGACTGTCTTCGCCATATTACGATTCATAATGTTATCCTTCTATGATTCTCCAAACTGTCCTTTTTAGGCCCCCTGATCTCAATTCTTTTCCGATTCTATCAAGAACGAAAAAGATCTGACGAAGAAAAATGTATAACCAATAAAATCTAATGCCTGACGTATGTCGACATCTGAGGGGCAATTCTTGTAATTTTAAGAACGTTCACAGTCGGATGTCAATCTGTCAAAAATACCTCTAATTTCCCTATATTATGAAAAGTTTTTGACATTGGTGGTCGCTGGGATGAGTTTGCGAATAGATTTTGAACTTTTTTTTTACGGGAATCGGCCTTCTTATTTTACGTTAAATGTCTGCCACTGACTGTATGTACATCAATAGCTTTGGTATATAGGAATTTTCGGTCTGACGGTTGCTTAGATTTGTTCTTGTTTAATTTATCAGAAAGGCATAATCAGGCAGGCTTTGTCAGACATATCTTAGCTAGGTCCAAGTAAGATTGATGTTGATCTGATCTCAGTTTTTTTCAGTTCCAACGATAAGGAGGAAAACGGATAAGCACTCATCTAAGGCCTGACGTATGTTGGGCACGCCACAAACGCGGCCATAAGTCCCCTCTTTGAGGAGTGGCTAGAGAGGCGCCACGGCGTCCTCACCTTCCGCCTAACGCAGGTCTTCACTGGACACGGCTGCTTCGGGAGGTTCCTGTTCCGAATAAGGCGGGAGGAAACGCCCGGGTGTCACCATTGTGTGGATCGCCCGGAGGACACGGTGGAGCATACGGTGGAGATCTGCCCAGCTTGGGTTAGCCCAGTTCGGTTGATATCCTTTAGGTGAAGTGAGCTTAATGTGTACTGTCAACAGTGTCAGTCCCTAGAATAAGCGAGGTGTCAACAGTGTCAATCCCTAGAATAAGTGAGATGTCAACAGTGTCAGTCCCTAGAATAAGTGAGGTGTCAACAGTGTCAGTCCCTAGCAGTGTGACGCAACTGTCTAATAAAAAAAGAAACTATGAAACGTGCACTAAACATAATGGCGGCTATAGCTGTCTCGCTTTAACATATATTCGACTCTATCATGTTTAGTACATCCCTATCTTGTTATTATGTTGGCAGCTTTACGTCATGTCTGCAGTCTGTGTTTTTTTTGTTTTGTTGGTATTCAGTTTTAGTGCACGTTTCATACAAGCGACGTTTTTCAACTTTTTCTATGGGAGTTCCGTCTCTTATAATTATATGTTTACATGTTTACTTACTCTATGGTCCCTAGAATAAGCGAGGTGTCAACAGTGTCAGTCTCTAGAATAAGTGAGGTGTCAACAGTGTCAGTCCCTAGCATCAGGTGGAATGACAGGTGCACCTGAGTTTTCACGGTGAGAACGTTTACAGAATAGACCAGCGGGAGTTTTGTAATCGAACATCCAGCCCATGTTTATTAACAATGCCTTCTACAGATAAGGTCCTGTTGAAAACCCGCGTTAGTGCCTGACGCGGGTTTGTTTGTGGATTTTTGCTGAACTGGGCCTTTTTACCGCAGCATGTGAGGCACACTTTCTTGCTAATTTCTTCATCGCACTTTACATGTTTTATTTAATTGTTATTGTTTTTATCTGCTGTAAGTATATATTTTTTTTTTTGAGTTCCTTTAATCTGTGTTAAATAAATGTATTTTCTTTCTTTCTTTCAGATCCAGCAACTTTTAGAATCAAGCGATAAGAGCCAAGCAAAGTGGATACGAAATCCACCTCATATCTATAAGCAGAACCTGTTCAAAATTCTTCCCCAATTATGACGTTCCAAATAACACGTTTCCATTCTATGCAGCTCTCAAATCTTCAAAACTCATCGGGGTATTTCGAACTTTAAACCCCAGTTTTAAGGTCGAAAATGGCAATTAGATAGATGAATGCGGTTAAATGCACATTGTAGTCCACATTTCGTGACATAACTGTGGATATGCGGTCGTGTGTAATGTCACGCGACGTAACAATTGCCTGTTCGTCACGCCGAGACAGCTCGGCTGTGCGGAACAGGGCTGCCAAGCCGTGGTCAAGTTATGATGGACGAATGTTAATGTGGGGGACGTGAAATTACAGATTTGTAGGCACATGAGACGTTTTAGTTTTGGGCCTAAGGTTGAGACATTGGGAAACTTCATAGGGTGTTGCAGGGCCCTAATTCACTATGAACACTCAAAGATTCCTTACTTCGAAACCACGTTTCGCGCAGTTTCGTTCATTGTGCCATAGAGAATACGTTATCAGGTGTGTAAAATGGAAACTATTTTCGTAAGGCGTTGCTGCAGGCCATACTGCTGCTTAAATAGGCAAGTTTTGGATGGAATTCCAGAACATATATTTTCTACGGAAAGAAAGATCTGTAAGTAATAGTCACATTATTGCGCCGCATGTATCACCTATGCCACTTGATGATCTTATAACTGCGTCAGTGAGCGGAGTTCGCACAGCTAATTTTGGACCAAAGATTTTAGAACTTTTTGCAATCGTTACGCTACGAAGAAGAATAGTCACATTCTATTAGATGTTAGCCGCCTCACACATAAACAAAGAAGATAAACAAGATTGATCGAATTTAGGTATCATTAAAAATCTTATTCCAAGCAATCAGTCGCCTTCCGTTCGCCAGACGCGACTGCAGATGGTATCAAGACGAAATACATGCAATTTATTTAAAGGCCATGAGAAAACAAATGAAAGAAAAAAACATATGAAGCCAGTTTTATCTACAATCTCGGATGCGTTTATAATCACTTGTGTATAATTAGCACTTGCTCAGAACCGGTTGGCAACCCTATATGGCTACTGGTTTAGCGATACGTTACAAATGTGGCAAAGCGTGTCAGGCGTAGGGTTACGCTTGAGGTCCTTATAGTCAATTAATCAACAGTACCAAATTATCACGAAAACTTTGTGCATGCACATACGTGCAGTAGGTACTTACTTACAGTGTTGCCAACCCTACCAAATTAAAAAAAAAAACAATAGATAACAGTAAATAGTAATTTCGTATCAGTAATTCTACTGTCTAGCATAAGATAAAGAATAAAAAAGTTTGAAAACCCGAAAATGTATACCTTCAGCGATTACTTTTTATAATTTTTGGGTAAAACACCAGGATCAGGAGACAGTCGACCTTGTTTGCACCCACACAAAAAGCAAGAAACAAGCATTTTGGATGTTTTACTTCAGATGGCGCCTAAAGTACCTACATACAAAAAAACAGTAGAAATATGGACTAATCCAAAAAACAGGGATGCCATTGAAATAAAAGTAGATCTACTGTTAAAACAGTAGGGTTGGTAACACTGCAGTTACCTACCCGGACGTTAATTTTGCATAAGACTTCGGCTCGCGTTTGATCACTATCTCACCTGATGGTAAGCGATGATGCGGTGCACGCTTGCCTAGTCAACAAATTCACTTTTTTGTTGTTGATGGGAAATCATCAAATGACCCCTCCCGCTCTGGGTGGAGCGGAAGGGAGTGTCAGACTCTTACTGACTAAAACCCACCCGTGTTCCTTCCTTAGCCCTTTATGTTCCGGGCCAGCGGTAACCCTTTCGGACAATCCCGCTATATAGAAAGATACGGTCACACTTGCCGGTTTCTTGGGTAAAAATTTCACCGTGAAATCTTTGGTGAGGTGAGCTGTCAATAATGTCAATCCCTAGCTGCGATTCGCGTAACTTTTACGCAATGTATATTGTCTTTGGTCCTTGATATTATCAAGCAATGGACAATTACAATTAAGTAAAAGCCTCGTATTCAACATAAGGGGCTTTTGGCTAATTTGTATGTGTGTATTTTTTTTAGTTTTTGCAGAATTTTTACTTTCTTGATAGTGGAATGACAGCTCTGCGTAAAGGACACAGATGAGGCTCTACTAGCCGAACTTTTTATAAAATTCAATTACCCTATGTACAGCCTTGATTGTAAACAACCTGCTTCCATGAAATCACCATTTATTTGTTTCCACGAACATTGCAACTGGCATCAGCATATGTAATTGGTAGTAAACTGTATTAGCATTTCGCAGTTCCGTCGTTATTGTGTTTCAGTGACATTTACATGCTTCGCAGGTGCATTTGTACGTCATTGCGTGGCCATTCAGTTACGTTTCCACATTATATGAACGATTTCACCGTATTTCGGTTTGCTTTTGATAGTGGAGGCCGACCTTATCACTAATCTGAACGAATACTGAACTATCCTAACTAATATTATAAATGCGAAAGTTAGTTTGTTTGTTACCTTTTCACGCCTAAACCACTGAACCGATCATCCTTAAATTTTGCATATACGTTGTCAAGGTGTACAAAAACGGACATAGGGTACCTTCATCCCGAAAAAAAGTGCTGTTCCGGAGGAAAACAACAATAACGTTATTATGATAACAGGTGGCGCTACGTGTCTTTCGAACGGGATCGACACTTATGCGGGTGAAACCGCAGGGCGCTGCTAGTAATATTATAAAAAGAAAAGATTTGATTTTTTGTATGTTTGTTACGCTTTCACGCTAAAATGGATATGGGTTTGGATGAAATTTGGCACATGGGTAGACTATGACCTGGAGAAGGACATAGACTACTTTCATCCTGGATGGCAGACGAAGTCGCAGGAAACAGCCAACATCTAGTATTAACGAAATTAGAAAAGGTCATTAGGAAAAGGAAATTATAAAATTTAAAATTTTATCAGCCTAGGGCAGATTAGAATAGAAACATGTTTTTATGTGCAATTTTCGACTGACTGGAATTGTATCGACTCGATTTTCAAACACGCTTTTGTCAACGCTTTTACAAGAAAAAAAGCGCCTGGAATTTTCTCTTAGTTGCCTTCAGATTCAAGTCTACGCATAGAATCCCGCGAAAAATTCCACTGAACATTGTTCTTTGGACCAAAGAACATTTCTCGAAGCCCCTTTATATCCCGCGTACGGTGGGAATGCAAATTATGAAAATACCTGAGGGTCCGAAATATAAGAGGGAATGACAGCAGAATAATATAATCCATAAAATTTCCGACGGTGAAAGAAGGTATGAAAACGGCGCAAGAATGAGTGGTATCAGAAACTGAAAATATATGAGTTCACTGGAGGGATCTACTTATTGTGCATTTGGTTGGATGCTCTTGTTGGGTCTCACGTGCGGTTATTTGATTTCATATAAGTATTCAGATTTTTATGAAAACGAGCAGTGTAGAAAACTGTTTCTGCTGATGTAGGCAAAAGTTTTATTTTAAAAAATTTTTTCCTTACCTACTGAAGAATACATTAATTTATTACCAAAAATTTTTGAATTTATGAGCGGTTTCTTTCCGCTAAGGATTTTTCCGTTCAGAGACATTAAACTAATTAAACACTGACGGAAGGAAAAAAGTTATAAAAAGTAATATTTACAAGAAACCGAAACTATTAAAAACAAATGACAAACATAACACCCATACAAATAAAATAAAAAAGGTTCAATCGCAAGGTTATCTATCACACGGGGCATGTCTATTATCAGATAATTCCAAACATGAGAACACTTGACTTATTCAAAATTTGATTAGATCAGCAGCCTCTACAGTCTCCAGCATCTCATTTCGGAAGTGATTCACATGTTTTGATGAACGATTGTCACCTTTCGAATCGGCTATTGACACTGTTAAAAATATCCAAAACAAACGTACGTAGCAAAATTCTATAGTAAAAGACGCAAACAATATCGGATCAATATTTGAGTGCACATAACAGTGCAAACAACATTTAGCTGCTTGTTTTCGCAGTTCAGAAACATTGAAAACAAGCCATTTGTTTAAGATAACAACTGAGAATTACATAGAAATGTATGACTTACATTGTGTTCCTTCTTTGGCTCCAAATTCCATGAGCATTTTGGCAAGTTGTCTGTTGGTTGCAAGCACAGCCACATCGAGAGGAGACAGGCCGTCTGCGTTAAGGCTGAAAAAAAAGAACAAATTAGCTACCATTCATCTGCCAAGCCTTTTCCCAACTACATTATTTGGTGTCAATTTCCAGGCCACCCGGATGCAGCTGAATACCAGTATTTTATATGGTGTGATTGCCTATCTGACCTCTACAGTCTAGTTAAGTACTGGGTAAAACTTACCCCTTAGTGAGACTGGTTGTCAGACTTTCGGGCTTCTAACGACTTGTAACGACTGTAAAGATCCACGAATGACCGGGACCAACGGCTTAACATGCTTTCCGAGGCACGGAGGGGTTTCGGTATGTAAAGATGGTCACCCATCTACGGACCGACCCCTGCAAATGTATGTTAACCCGCTACCATTGACAAACATAATGATAAAGTTTCGCAAGGAGAATTTACTTAGAGCATCCATACATTAGTGATGTAGTATTGGAAGCAAAAAGGGTTTCTAAGTCAATTTTCAAAGGTCAATCTCATTACATTCACGTTACTCTAAACTGAGAATATCTAAGTACCTACATGTTCCTAACAAGTTAATTCCTCAGAGGGAGAGGCAAAACGATATCACGATTAACTTTTGTTAAGTGCTTTAGCAAAAAGACGGCCTTGTCTAACAATACCATGTAGAAGTTGCTTAATTTACTTTATCAAGTTTACGTTCGGTAAGTGAAACCGCGTATGTCAGATCATTGTTAAATTGAAGAACAGTTATTAAGTCGTGTGACGATAAAGACTTCAATTTGTTGAGAATCGAAGTCAAAAATTTTGGAAGGATATCAAATTATTATGGCTAGCGACCTCTCTGCACGGTTTTTACGACTTCACAAAACATCCAGACATCTTCATTTTACGTAAGTTTAATTTAATGTATACACAAAAACCTTCTGGAATAAATTCTCTAAATGATGGTAAAGACTGCATCAAAGCTTAGGCGAATAGCGTGGTCACACAGCCAGATAAAAAGTAACTTTAATTTATAATACATATTAAGTACGCATAGATGGAATCTAAGGTTTGGAAAAGGTAACTAACTTTCTGACTAATAGACTGCTTGATCTTTCAGAAGTAGACCGTTCATAGGCGAAGTTGGCACTGCAACTGAAATACTTAAACGTATTGATCGACCTTTTCGACTTCCGATTCCATATACTTCGATACAAATACCGAAATAGCTTCAAACCCAATAAAACCATAAGTGATCCACTTCCAAGACAAAGTTCGAATGTGTAAACAGTTGCATCGTTTGTTTCACTCCGACAAATCCAGGTGTCTGAGCTCGAGAACAGTTCTTTAGCACAAGTAACAGTTGGACAGAGATAAATCCCGGGGGATGCATTTTGTTTGCAGTATTGATCGTAACAGTTGTCTCAAGTGTACTCTATTGTACTTGTTCTTTGATATAATTATGGTACCAGTTCCGCTTCGGAATTTATTTTGTTTCGAATATTTATCGGTTGGAACGGTTACGCGGCTTGAATTTCGAATCGTGTGGTCTTATCGCTGTGTTATCAAAGATGAGTGATGCAGGGTCAGAATCAAGCGGTTTTTCTGATAGATTTGTTTTATGAATGACTCAATTTTCAATATGTTGAGTGGATGACTGATTGATTGATTGATGAGTGATGATTTGATTTGTCTTATCAGTAATCTAGGATTTGGTTTTTTGCGTGATTCGTGAATCACTTCAAAAGCATCAACGGATTTGTTAAACGTCAATTTATCAAATCTCAGAAAATCCGCTACGAAAGTGTTGACAGCAATATTCCATATCTATAATTCAATAATAAAAGCTACAGCTAAAGCCTGTAGTAACCAGACTTCATCGTTTTCAATACAATTTACGCAGTAAACGGTCTAAGTACATAAAAGGCAAATGAATCACAAACCTGTTGACATCGACGTCGGTGGACTCCAGAATGTTTCGCGCCTTGTCGAGGTAGCCATGTTCCACGGCCGCGAAGAGAGCTGTAACAAACAGAACTAAGATTCACTTTATAGAACTACTGATGAGTTTATATCTTAGATAAAATCAGTAAAGGAGGAGATAGCTGCTCTTGTGTAAGGAGAAAACATGTTAGATGAAGAAGATGGAAGAAATCAGAAGGCCAATTCCAGTTTATTAAAAACGTTCAAAATCTAGTCGCAATCTCATCTCAGCGACAATCAATGTCAAAAACTTGTCAAAAATGTAGGGAAACTAGATGTATTTTTGACAGATAGAGACAGATCAGACTGAACGTTCTTAAAATTACGAGAATTGCCCCTCAGAGGTAAGAAACGTTTGGCGAATGTAGAAGACCTGGAGAAGCTTGATAGTCTGTTAGAAGAAATAGTGAGACGGAGATCACGGAGATGATGATAAATAAGATATGTGTATAGACGCTTGTACCTATAAAGTGTAAGTATGTGGTATAATGTAGAAAATAAGATAAACTGATAATTAAAACAAATTAAAATGATAAAAACCGAAGTGTATCAGTTGATAACAGTACATAAATATGATATAGAACATAATATTACAGAAAATTAAACAATAATTAAAAAACAATATAAAAAATTAAAAAAAAAACGAAAGAAATACCGTGTAAATGTATGTTAACTTGTGCAATTTTGTCTTGTTGCGCGCGCGCATCCTTCTGTTGCCGACGAGTTGCCTTGTCGAGGTGCGGGGGGTGGGGTGCGCAAGCGCTCAGCGACGGCAACTCCCCCCCGCACCCCTCGAGAAGCGCGCCGTACTGCAGCTCTAAGGGAGAAAGGGGAAAATGAACAAAAAGAAACAAAAATAATGTGTTTTTTTTTTCGTTTAGTCTATACTGTCCCACTGCTGGGCAAAGGCCTCCCCCAAGTCCTTCCAGGAACTCCGTTCCCGCGCCACCTCAAATACGCACTGGACCAGCGTGGCAGGTTACGGTCCAATCTCCCCAATGGATCCCCCCAATGGTTATGAGAAGAAATGTGAAAAAAAATAATGAGATAGTTTGTTGTGTGCTTTTAAGTTGCAGGAAATTTTATTTATCTTTCCATCAGAACAGAGATATGAACGTTTCTATATCAACAAACGATTACACGAAAAAGAATGAGAGTGAATATTTACAAAGTTGCCTTAGATACACAATTAATTGTGTTGCCATGTCACCTAGAATGTCTAATCAAATTATGCCAATTTACAAACAAAGGATTATTTCTTGTCCTATTCGTAATACAACTGCTGCCTCATAATGAATGAAACCTCCGAGAAAATGGCGCAGAAACATATCATATTTGGCGCCAGCTCAAATAAAAAAGGTTTCGTAAAACATTCTTATTTAGGACTTCCGACCTACCTACGTTTGTTGAGATAATTTATCAAACTACCCACGATCAGCCGACAGAAGGTTAACCTTATTAACAATGTAGTACATGATTAACTCAATGTCGAACGAATTGTGTGCCAACATGATATACTGAATACCTTTCAACTTTTAGGGTATGGATCAGCTGTTAAAGACGTGAAATGAAATATGAGAGGCAGTTGATCCAAATAGGAACTTAATTAACGCGAATTTTGTAACGAGAAGCTTTCAACAGATGATTAATAGTTTTTGATTGATTGGGAATATTGCAAAATTCACGCCTAACGGTCGTTTATTATGTGCTCTAGTTTAACATTGTACTTGCGACATATTTCAACTTTGGTTCTCACCCAAGATCATCATCATCTGCTTAGCCTTTTCCCTAGTATGTTGGGTCGGCTTCCAGTCTGATCGGATGCAGCGGAATACCATTATTTTACATGGAGCGACTGCCTATCTGACCTCCACAAACCAGTAACTTGGTAATACGAAATCCCTGGTAACTCACCCAGAAATATACCCAATATAATTATCTAACCACCATCTTCATCCACCCTTGTCCCATGTTACTTGGGGTCGGCACAACACATTTTCTTCGTCCATTCTCCCCTTTCAACCGTCACACTATCATTCAATCCCTTCTCTTTAATAACAGTCCTCATACAATCCATCCATCTTTTCTTTGGTCTTCCTCTCCCTCTCCAACTATAACAGCTATATATTTTTTATATTATCACAAAATATAAAAAATATATAGGGTATTATGCGAACAACGTAAGCCAAGATAGGTAACTTCGACAAATATTTTAGCGCCTAAAGGAATGCCCCAAGGCACATTCGAGGTAACGCCCAATAGCCTTATCCAGCACCTGACTGACTGCATTATGATTAGGTGTCGAATTCAATATCGATTACAAATCGAATTTACAAGGTGACATGACATGTAGACATGTTGGAATAATAAAAAGCTCACATGCATTTCAATGTCAGTCAGAATATTACCTTGTACAGGGCAGCAGAGGTCTTTAAGGTGAAACTTCATAGCTAATCGGAGTTGCAATCATAATGAGCTAAGGACCGGATACTGTTCGGCGGGAAAGTGTTAACGGAGATACTGTAGTTATCTTGATTTAGCTTCAAAGTGCCATTTTAGATTTTCTAATTTATTGTGAAATTTAAGGTTCTGAGAAGTGTATTTTCTCTGTTATTAATTTCAAATTTAATCAAATCTGCCTAGCCTTTTCCAACTATGTTGGGTAGAGCTTACAGCCTAACCGGATGCAGTGACAGTACAGTTCAGTCATTAATGATTTCATACCTTGTTATAATAACTTATTTAACTTTGCGGAAAATGGTAAGTACCTAACCTACAAGAAGATGTAACTGCACATACAGTTTCTGTTAGTCATTTCGGTGCTTCCCTACTTCCCAGGTATTGTTATTAACATTTATGTGTACATTTAATGAGAAGTACTGTTTTGTTTATTACTCATACGAATGCATGACAACATAACATAATAATAAGTATGTTGATACTACGCATACATAACGTCACGCCTGTCTCTCTGAAGGGTTAGGTAGAGGTGTACCTATAGTACAGAAGCCAGCACATCAAGCTACCCGAAACTGTCAAATTTTCTCAATCAACTTTGTACCTTATATGCTTTAGCAATAAAGTTGAAAATCTATTAAAGAAATTTGACAGATTGTAGTAGCTTGATGTGCTGGCGTCTGTTCATCCACATTTCGTCAGATATGTTAAAGTTGCATGTAATGGAGGGCGGTAACTGTCAACAATCGACACTGACCTGTATTATACAAGTACCTATGCTGGACTTCATACTATCGATAACAAAATTAAGATATTTGATTTTCGTCATTTTGGCGCTGATAGCAACGTGAGGGTCCGTGGAACTAATTATAAGAGATGCGATATATCCTTCGATAAAAAAAATACTTTAATGACCTTTATCGATCGTTATAACCACTGAGAGTAATTTATTACTTAAGAGAAAAATTCGAATCACTCCCAGTTATTTTTATGCTTCATTTTTAAGTAATAGAATAATTGCTGCAAAGGTTAACTGAAAAGTCAATGGCGCGGTCAGATCACAAGCTATAAACTAGTGGATAGTGTCCTAAAGTTATAGCGCATCGCGGTCAGATCAGTGAGCTTTTTTTTTTCGTGATTTCAGTGTTGGTCCCATAGTGAAAGTTGTTCATATTCATGGGTAGAACACTCTGTAAAAATTTGGAACCGGTATATTCCACTGCAATATTTTGCTTGTATGTAATAATTGTCTTGAAAATAACTATGACATTACCGAGGGAGATTCTAATGAGAGTAATATTTATCTGTAATTAGTATACGGAAAAATACGGAGTGTTATCTTATCAGACGGCGGTTTTACAGAAAGAGGCCTAGTCTGTGTGGTTACAACCGAAATAAACTCCAAATGTTAAATCTTAGATGGTTTTAAGAACATAATAATATGGGTATTTTAATTTAAGTTTCATCTTGTGGTTTTTAATTTTATGTAAGCGCCTAAAAATAGAATAATAAAATACCTACATAAATATACTTACAAATAATTTATTTAAACACTAATAATAAAGCTGAAGAGTTTGTTTGTTTGAACGCGATAATCTCTGGAACTACCGGTCAGATTGGAAAAGATCTTTTTGCATTGGATAGCCCAATTCTTGAGGAAGGCTATAGGCTATTTAATATCACGCTACGACCCTTAGGAGCCGAGCAAAAAGAAAAAAAGTCAGAATGAACGCTAAGCGAATACGAAGTGTTGCGACGGGGTGCGGGTACAAGAAATTTCACGCGGACGATAAGTCGCGGGCAGAAGCTAGTACCCAATATCTGGGTTGTCTGATAGGCAGTCGCGTCATGTAAAATGTTGGTATTCAGCTGCATTCCGTTAGACTGGGAACCGACCCTAACATAGTTGGGGAAAGACCACATTTTATTTTATTGCAATTTTTAATAAATTATTACGTAATTTTCCTCAACATTTTATAAAGTTCTCAGAATGACATAAATAAATGATAAAATAAATCAAATGGACGCGTGATGGTGAGAATATTTTTATAAGTAAGTATCTACAAATGTTGTTCTAAACAACTTGCTTAGATAATTCTCTGCAGCATTTGTCATCATGATTAGACGAAAGCTTATTTTGCGAGACATGTCAACTTTCTCTTCATAAATTACAACTCTTATCTAAATGCTGTGGCGCAATTTAAAACATCAAAGCAATTACCGGTTTATAAAAAAAAAAAACTTGTAAGACTACTTGTGACAGTAGTTATTAACATAATATAAAAAATGTTGTTTAGATGTCTTGTCTGCCTTGCTTTGGCGATGTCTCGCTTTTAATAATATTCTTTACTATTTTGGCAGTTACGAAAAAAAATTACATTAATGACCACAGCATGACAAGAGGTTTTGACCAAAAACGCCACATAGGTAGAATCGTTTAAATCCATGCCTGTTCAAATCAACCGGGTACAAAAAAGTTCTTGACGGAAAAACCCTATTACACTTTACTTTCCGAGACCTGGAGATCGAACCATAGGACTCCAAGCTTTGCAGTCACGCCTATGACCACTACCTAGACAAACAAGGCAATCATATCACTTGGTTTTAGTAGGTTTTTATATTTTATGTATCCTTTTGATAAATACTTATTTTGTAAATGTGAGGACTTTGTAGACTTTAGTTCTGTAGACCATTTTTTAGCCTGTCAACAAGTACCTGGTACTTGTTGACAGGCCTACGCTGTCCTCCCATACCTAATGTAATTTGAAAACATTATAAAAGCCAATTATTTTTAAAAAGAGTAACCGTGGAGTTTCTTGCGGGCTCTTCTCCATAGGAAACGACCAATTGGAACCGTGCACCTAGCTTCTGACGTTTCATAAGTGCCCATGTAGGCTTATGTGAAATAAAATATTTTGATTTTGAATAAATTACGTAGATACATTAAAACACGAAATATCTCGAAATATTACGTTTCAAAGCGAACCAGCGCAAAATAACGTAACGTAAACAAAGGAAAGCGTCACGAAGCAAACTCCCAGAACGGAGTGAGGTGAAAGGTTCCCATGATTGTGTAGCATGCATTATAGTTCCAATCAGTCGAGGGTTGGGAGGCGTAATTGCGCGGTTAGGCAAAGGTATGTGTGTCTATTTCCTTTTAGTTACGTAGGCTTAAAGAATGTTTCTTTTTACGTAGAATGTTTAGATTTAGAAGAATTTTTCATTAAAAGGAAATTGGTCTGGGCGTTGACGGAATTTTCGATAGATGCTTGGGAAAAGTAAGCGCTGCCTAAGGTAAAATATATGGCTTTTATTTATAATGGAAAACGAAAACTGAAATTCTTTTCTTAGTATAGTAGATCTTTAAGTTATTGGAAAAATTTATTCACAATGAATAATAATGAAAGGCTAAAATAATTGTTTTGTTGTTAGCAATTAACGCCGTGGCCATAGTAAAAAAAGCTTCTCAACTGTCATAAAAATCAGTTCACAATATGTTTCCCACCTCTATTTACATAAGAACAGCCTCGACAACCCTAATCTATGTCTCTATTGACGTGTGTCGACGCATTGCGTGGGTAACCATTACTTAACGCGTTAAAAAACCGCATGAAAGCAACAGTGATGCATCGTAAATCGTTTGTATTGGACAGAACGCGGAAGGATCATGGAACAACGACGATGCGGAACGTGGCGTCGAATAAATTAATATTAAGAGTGTGAGAAGGCTGTGTAAGTTGTGACCTTTGCTGGATCGCATGTGTTGTTTATGGTGGTAGCCCTGGGAGGTCATCGGTCGTGCGAGTGATTGCACTTGACAGATTATTTATTTTTTATTTAAAAATTCAAAAGCTTTTATTTTAATTTGTAAAAGTGCTCGCTGATGCATCTCCACAGATCCAGCGGGAAATATAACCACAAGTTCAAGTACTTATTAGTAATTAAAATAACTCACGAACACACGTAAACATTTTGCTTTAGAATCATTTTCTAATTTCTGAGAAAGCATGAAAATTTGCATTTTGCTTCCCATGAAACCAATAAAATAACACGTTAACACTCCTTTTAAAATTTAATTATTAGCACTAACAAACACTTCAATAAAATAAACGATAACACAACGTGGCGTATTAATTGGAATCAAAAACATTAAACCGAACGCGCCCGTATAAAATACTGGCTGAAATTGACCGACACCGAAAAGTTAAAACAATCCAATCACTTCACTGGGCGCAAAAAATAAAAGTATTTTGAATATAGAACACCGCAAGTTATAAATTCTAGCATGTCGCTCCATTGCAGTATCATAGTTGCAACTGAGATGGTTGCACGATTCTGAGTTTGGTCATTGTGAGGACTATCTAGGTCTTTTTAATTGGCGACATCATAATTTAAACCTACGTACACAGCGTCATAAAGCTGTAGATTCTGTGAATTAGTTTTATGCAAACATTATTCTTTGAAGTTATAGTACCTACGCCAATCATGTCAATAAAGTTACGTTTCAAATACGTAATAATTAGGTTCAAATATTATTTGTTGTATTATTACGGTTGGTGGGTTGGCCTTTCATTAAAGCACTCTCTATTACTGAAAGTATCCCTTTCAATCGGTGCTTTCAATAAATTTGTTTCAAACGAAACCTTTACGGGAATAGTTTCGGAAAACGGTCACGCAATTCAACGAAATAGTTTTGTTTGGAATCAATGGCGGCAGAAACTAGCATTTCCGTAAAAGTGGGGTAAGAAACTGTTAACTGTACCTACCAGCAGGCTTTTATTGAGTACCAACTACCAACAGGAAAATAAAGATGACAATACAAGAGCGGAAACGCAAAAAGGATGCTAGATGGAAAGATTTTCAATTCGGCTTACACCGAAAAGTCGACGAGACCAAAATTTATACTATTTCGTCCAGGTCCAGTGTGTTCCCGGCTTTAAAACCTTGTGTGAGTCGACACCTCACTAACTAGGTTGAGTGGAAGTTCAATTTAGTTCTCAAATTAGTTTAGCACTGATGGCAAGCGCAAATGGCTACCCTTCCTAACTAAGGGGATTTTAATATATTAGTTCAACGGATATTTTATGCTTTTTCTTGATGTTAGTCGTTTTAAGTATAGTTTTGAAAATTACTTTTGAATAATCAGTGTAATCTTCAAAATTCACAACTGTTCAATATGGACATGGTATGTCTTTTTCTTTCATATTTCTCTAATAGTTATCCTTTCTAGCCGTACTTATTGTCTTTCATACACTTCAACCATCGTTTCTTTTCCTACTCTTTTCAAAATGGCTCATGAAGATATACCTAGTTCATGGTAATGTAAGTCAAAGAAGCATGAAGTTGTATGCAAATCTTCCGACACACCATAAACAAACACTGCTGGGACACAGGCAACCTCTCTTCGTGAGGGGCGGACTGTAATCTACCACGCCGGCCCAGTTTGGGTTGGTAGACGTCACATGTCTTCCAATTTTTGGTTCTAGAACATGCCGGTTTTCTCACGATGATTTCCTTCACCGTTTTGACAGAACATCGATAAACATTTATGTTAATGGAATAATGAATAAATTATTCGATTCAAATTACATGACGAAAGTTCATCTCTAGCGGCTATGACAAAATATCTCAGAGAAAGCAATCAAATCACAGCGTGATTTGAATTGGAAATATATGAAATTAGTATTCGACTTTGTGATCTAGTTTCTGACCGCTTGTTGAATTTTATAGATCTTATATCACATTCACAAGGGTTGAGACACAGAGAAGTTTTATTGTTATTATGTCGAGCGCCGTTAGGAGTCCCGCAAAGTGTTGAAATGGGTTTTTGAATTAATTTTTTTTATGAATGGATCCACTCAGAAGTGGAGGTGCTTGTGGGAGGCCTATATCCAGCAGTGGTCGTCTTTCGGCTTAAATGATTGACGATGATAATGATGAGATAATTATTAAAATGGATCAGAAATAAAATATATCCTTTATGTTAAGAGATAGTTTCCCACACACACATGGGTGAAGACACTGTCTCCTGTAACACAGGAACCACATAGGTCAGGACCCAGAGCTTCAATTGAAAATGTAAAACCTTCTTTATATATCAATAAAACATTTTTATTTATTCATTAGTTTGTATGGAAAGCCGAATTTACCCTAATGAAGTAGGGCTTTTTTTGCTCGTAATTAGTTCTACATCAAACTTAAGCAATTTTTTGTGTTTATGATTTTAAGGGTTAGAAAATACAAATATGTGCTCATTACCTATGCTTAAAAAGGGTTCTTTGGCTGCATAGGGTTAAATTAATTAGTTTATTTATGCTTTGAAAAAGCCCTTTTTTTTCTAATGTTTTTAAAGACGAGCGACTATATGAGTGAATACAGTAACTCTAGATAAAGCCTATAAAAAGAAGCTACAAAAGAGGCGCCATGATGAAATTTGTTGGTCATTATACGATTCCAAGAAAAGGTCAATGTCTCAGCTTTCCTCATAACATTTCGTAACTGTTACTTAGTACGAAATTCTCATCAACCATTGTCAGTTTGGTTATTATGTAAAGAGTTATTATTATTATGTTTCCAAATTACATCCAAGTATGTAATGAATGATAAGTATGTATTTCGATCCTCTATTGTTTGAACCTAATTATTTTAATTTAAATATTTGTGCCAACTTTCCATTTTCAAATGTTTTTCGTTTTTGGCAAATTTCAATGGCGTTGTTTTGCGATTTTCACATGTTTTCGTGTATTATAGGGAAGTACGTAATTTTTATATGAAATCCGGTAGTGCAATTAAGTTAACTTAGTTTGACCTTCTTCCTTTCCAACTACAAGCTTCCTAAGCATTGGAAGGAGATAAGTATCAATGCGTTCAAACGTCAGTTGATGGTGTTTTTATCGCAAAAAGCATATCTGCTTATGCATCTGAGCACGTGTGTCTGAATTTTTGGTCGAAAAACTTGTCTGGCATTAATTTTATTATATAGGCATTAGTTTATTGATTTCTAATGATTAAACTAGTAATGTGACTAAAATATTTGTACGCCAATATATTACAAGGCTAAACATGTTTGGACTACCTATAAAGTAATTTATTATCATCTTGCATGCTCTTGTATGTATACCATATTTATAAAAATAAATAAATCTTATCTTTACCTTTTTGCCCGACAGCTCCAGCAGGAACGTATAAAAAAATAGGTTATTTGTGGTACTTATATTACCCATTTCAGTATATACCAGAAAGTGTTAATAGGCGATAATAATAACGTGGAAAATCAAACATTTTCACTCGTATGGGAATTACGAGCACAATGGTCTCTTTGTTAGATTTATCAGCAAAATGTAAGACAGTTTAATTCGTAGTCGAATCGAGCCTATTATTATTTTGTTCTGCGCATAAATTCTTGTTTTGCTTGCATAATGTTAAGAAGTTTCCGTTACTACTAAAAAAAATACATAACTTAGTTTGAAATTTCAAGAACGTAGAGGAAATCAATGAAATAGATATCGTGACCTAAATCATCGTCAGTTTCTATGTTTGCTAATTCTGTAATTATTAGATTTATAAAATGTTTGATTTACAGAATTTTTGAACCTAAAAAAAAATCATAAAATACTTTAGTTTGTTGTAGCAGTGATGGGCTAGAATCTCGGCTAGTCTTCTATAATATCTAATGAATTATTGTATTTTAATGTCTTTCCCTCTTTGTCTTGTACATATTCTTCTATGTACCTATAATAGGTGGATATATTCTGACCTAAATGTAATTTTCCTTACATAATTAATGAGGCATTCACCCCAACCCCATTGTGGTCAGTGATATTTGAGGATATTGCCACATTAATGCATTGATTGATGGCTCCAACAATAGGAAGGAAACTGAATGAATTTCCTATTACATTGTTTATTCAAACAAAATTTTGCCCTCGAAAAGGTGTGGGCAAAATTGGAGCACTTATTGAAAAATAAATAATAATGTCATCAAGGTAGCATAAAATTTCGGCACCTTGTCAAATGGTAAGATGGAAAGAATATTATAAATTTCTCACTTACTCTCCCTCGTTTGGTATAAGGTTTGATCCAGTGAAAATGAATTTATAGTCAATTGCTTGCGAATACTAATTATTGAATTAAATTCCATCTGATGTAAAGCGCAGACTGATGCCAATAACAGATTAGTGCTTCAAGTTATCTGTACCATATGCCCAATATGATTCAAATATTTTAAGTGCTCCTCATAGAAAAAGATAGATTGCTAGCATTTCGTCAGAAACGCAAGTGGTCAAGTACGCATTTCGTCATCTCTCTGGATAGACTCGCAATTTGTCAGAAACAGAACTCGACAGACACGCAGTTCGGCAGACACGCAACACGACAGATACGCATTTCGTCAGATAAGTTTCGTTAAAACCATCCACCCAGATTGATGTAAACAAAATAATAAAGATAGAAATATAGCATATTCTTTACTAAGTTCACCAAAAGATAATAAAAATATAATAGGAAAAGGTGAAGGAATTACATCATTATGGAAAAAAACTTTTAATTTTGTTAACGTAATGGTTACAACATCGGTCACTGTCTCGTTTGATTGTCATATAATCGGGCGCGACCAATACTCTTGTATCACGAACATTGATAAAATTTCTTAGTTTAAAAAAATCTCATATTTGGAAATAGTAATAAATGATTAAGGGGCTTAGAGGACCTAAACACAAAAAACGCAAGTTTTAGAAACAATAAAACTATAAATTATCTACTACAGTAAACAGGATATATGCTAGGTAGATAGTGTGTTGAAAACATAATACGAGTACAACTAATTTGATACGATAGAAAAAAATCATGAAGATACCTCTAAAAAATTTCTTTTTACAATAAAAACCACACTAATATACATACATTGTGATTTTTGTCAGATTATTCTACAAGCAACATACTACAACATACTAAAATATATGTTATATATGTAGGTATTGTACCAGATAAACGTGCTCAGACAAGTTAAAATTTGGCAAATAAAACATTTTCTATATACAAGCTAAACGATTAACTTTATCGTTTACTGTTTATCGTATTTCTACTACTTTTTATATATATTTTAGTCAGAATTCCACATGCAAGTTACTTGCTATGTAAAATAAGGAAAATGTAGATAACTAGTTACGAAACAATAGTTAATGACTGCCTATTTTTGCGGGTGTTTACTAACGAAAAACACGTAATTTTAGCACTTGCAACACTTATTGATCCGTTTACGACGAACTGACTTTTTTACTTGATAAGGTACAACGCACACGCACGACAGCAATCCTTCATTCCACTAGAAGACTGGAAGTCGTAATTGATTCATAGAATTAATGTTTTTGAAGGTGCAAAACATAAGAACAATTCAGTTCTACGTTTTTAAACTGACCTGGGGGCTTATCATCACCTCAAGCAGGTCAGAATTTGAACTGCACTACTTTTTTGTATGACGTCTTAGTACAAAAAAGTATTGCAGTTTAACTTCTGACCTGAATTTACAGAGATACAAAAGACATATTGACAATACATGGATCGACATTAGATTGTATTTTTTCCCTTTTTATCCTTTATGGTGGCTGTTGATTATGCAATACACGAGAATAAAGAACATCCGCATTTGTTTGAACAAGCAAGTTCCGTTCCGTGCTATAGAAAACTGTGTGATTTTGGTGACAGGCGTTTTATTGTGAGATGCATGAATGCATCCATTGATAATAATTGTTTGATTTTCAAAAGCATTTATATCTTTAACCTTTTGCTCTACTCTATGAAAATGTGTTCCTATTTTAAACTGGTGTCAGTAATACAGTTCTTTTTTTAAATTAACTTTTAAATTAATGTTTTTTTTTGTATGCGCTGCGCCCCAAGTAATCGATTTCATCGATACTTTTTTACAGTTTTAATATTCATTTATACGATGTGGTTTTGGCAATCCTGAATCGTAATTAGGATTTGTTGGGATCCAAATTAAAAGCTAGCGTAATAAGGTGCCACTTAGTCAAATATGAAATCGACTAATTGGGTGTTCGTTGTTTAACGGTAGACAATTTCACACACCACAAATATAACTAAATCGCATAAAACTGCATAATCGCCGTTTTTATTTACATACAACTTCAAAATGGCACATTATAGACCTATTTGCCTGCCCTATTTACTTACTATGTATCTTTTCTGTTGACGTAAAATATAGGGTGTTTGGTAGAAGGACCGACACAATTTTTTGAGATTGGGGATGTCGTTTCCTAGCACATAATTGTTTTATTTTTCATTTTTAAATTACAATTTTTCGTTTCTTAACACAATTTTTCGACTTTGGAAGCACCCCAGTAATTTTCTAGAACCAATTGTACAGACGCCAGCATATCAACCTATCCGAAACTGTCAAATTTTCCCAATCAACTTTGAACCTTATGCTTTAGCGATAAAGTTGAAAATCTATTAAATAAATTTGACAGATTGTAGTAGCTTGATGTGCTGGCGTCTGTACATAAATGTACATTGCAGATAACACCAAACATTAATTCGCTATATTACAACCACAAACAAAAAAAGTTGATATTTATAGTGATTAAAATAAACATAATATTATTATCTCAATTACCTACCGTAACACTTAAGAAAGGTGAAAACTAGGATAGTATGAAACTTCCTATCTCTAAGAAAATTGTGTCTGTGCTTCTACCAAACACCCTGTATAATAAAGGAAACCTGTTGCAAATGATTTATGTGTGCCTTTAGACCTTACTTTTCTTTGAACCCTTGTGAAATATTACGTATGTAAAAGATGGCTACTAGGGGTAATCCATTCTGACAAGTAGAGTTAACAAGTGATGAAAAAACCATTTTAGTACTTCCCAACATTGTGCTAAAAATACCATAATCTCCTGGGCTATTGAGATATTGAGAGCAGTGGTGGCCAAGTGGTAACAGCCGCGACTTACGAGTTGTAGGTCGTAGGTTCTAACCCAGACAAGCGCTTTACTTTGTGTAAATTATTTCATCACCACTGCTATCAAAACGGTGTAGGAAAACATCGTGAGGAAACCGGCACGTCTTAGAACCAAAAATTCGAAGACATGTGACATCTGCCAATCCGCACTGGGCCCGCGTGGTGGATTACGGCCCACTCCCTCTCACCGAGAGGAAGGCTGTGTCCCAGCAGTGGGAGCTGATTATGGTCTCCTAGGCTATTTGCAAAGAGCTTGAAATAATATTTAAATGGACAACCCTTTAAAAGTACTTAAAGTGATCATAAGAGAAAAACAAAGATCAAAGTTTATTGTTTAATTACTGTCGGATAACACCAACTAACGAGACTGAGATTTGAGCCATTATCTCACTAATCTTCGGTTTAATTTTATTTATAAAGCCAGATTCGTGGCCGTAATCCGCAGTCAAGTGTTGTGTCTTAATTTTTTGGGCTAAAGACTATTTAGAAACACTCCTTTTTTGTATTTTAGAAATTAGAATAATTTATCCTTTTTCACCAATATGACATCGGCCAGTAGTAGGCAGTATTACTGGCCGATGTCTCGCTAGGTTTTCGACAGCTGCGGTTTAAAAAAAACTGGTCAAATGCGAGTCGGACTCGCACACGAAGGGTTCCGTACCACAAGGCAAAAACGCCGAAAAAAACACGTTTGTTGTATGGGAGACCCCTTTTTTTTTTTTTGGATGGGAAATCATCAAATTACCCTCCCGCTCTGGGCGGAGCGGAAGGGAGTGTCAGACTCTTACTGACTAAAACCCACCCGTGTTCCTTCAGTTGCCTGTGCCAGGGGCCACGGTATCTCTTTCGAACAACCCGCGATATGGGAGCCCCTCTTAAATATTTATTTTATTCTGTTTTTAGTACTTATTTGTTGTTAAAGCGGCAAAAGAAATACATCATCTGTGAAAATTTCAACTGTCTAGCTATCACGGTTCATGAGATACACAGCCTGGTGACAGACTGACAGTGGAGTCTTAGTAATAGGCTTCCGTTTTTACCCTTTGGGTACGGAACCCTAAAAAAGAACAATAATAAATTGACTACTTATTTACGTACGTTACATTGTTAACTAAACGCATTAGGTATGTACCTGTTGTCTTAGAACCTGTTACAGTATATTGTGCGAAATTACGATAAATTGATACACCTACTTGGTTTCTGTCATGTATTACTGTTTTTGCTTAGACTCCAACCCACCTCGCCCGCGCCTTAGTCCGGATAAGATAAGGAAACTAATTTGTACTGATTTACTTAAAACATTACATTCGAGTCTCGAATGTCTCGATTACAATATCTCGTATAATAGTGCTCTGTTCATTGCAGGTTTCGAATAATTCCCCTTATAAACTTTCATCTAAATCGATTTGAGTGTTGCAAAGTGATTTTGTAAGGAGCATTTGAGCATGCGCACATATAGATTTTAGGTGAAATTAATTACGAAAGCGTGGAATTAAATAATAAAATATAAATGGTGTACCGTATAATTTGCGTAACGAAATGTCAACAGTAAAATTTTTGCTTGGATTTAATATTCAGGTCAAGTTTGATGTTGTTTGACGTTACTGATTTAAATTGAACAGATGTTGATTTTTATTGAATAAAATAACTCAATGTAGACGTATTTATACAATGCGTAAAATAAAGCCTTGAAAGGCTGTTTTTCAACGTATTTTAAAGGAGTGAGGCGGCGTTCTATGTTGAGATTAATTTTCCGGAGTGAAAAGAGCTTTTTTCCTTTTCAGTTATCAAGGTACCTACCTCAAAAATTTCATTAAGAACTGGTGCATAGTTATGAAAAGCTGCTATATGTACTGGCAGTCTAAGTCTTATTTATAAGGCTGTATATTGAAAAGAAAATTCCAAGGAAAATTCAAATAAGAACCATTTACGTTGATGCCAAATACAACTACATAATAGGTACGCACGACGACATTTCAAGCTTATACAATTCCAGTATATAAGCTGCCTTCTGATTGTACGAAAAGCCTAAACAATACGAGGTCAGCTAAAGCTGGAAATGTATGGCTTGATATATGTCGTCGTCTATACACCATTATTATGCAATAATGACATACAAGAGTCTATAAACGTGATACTAGTTTGAGCACAGGGTACTCGAATGATATCTCCCAATCACAGTACAAGTGCACCGCACGTACTGTAGTGTATAATTAGTGACACTTCAGTATGATTACTGTGACACACAATGAGTTTTCCAACAGCCTGAGCAAACTAAAGGGGGAGGGGAGAGGACTGCAGACGAAAACTAATAAACTGCCATGACTCTTGTTTGACTTTTAGTATCATTTTAGCTTGTGCCTGGTAACGGTCGATAAGAAAGTTAGTTGAGGAAAATAAATATTTAAATACGTACTCAAGAAAGCGGTGGGTGACATCGGCATCTTCCTGTCCTTCGGCGGGGTGCTGTACACAAACGCAGGGTTGACGCAGCCGCGCGACTGGTTCGGACACATGTCACTTTCCGAACCCCTGCGCACGCGCTTGTGCGACATCAACTCTGCCATTGACTTAGCCGACTCGGATTTTCCCATCCCTTTCAACTTCTTCTTCATCTTGTCATTCTCCGGTGAATGTATGTGTAGGAGTGCCGCTGCTTTGGGTGGTATCTTCTCCGGCACTATCAGGTCTTTAGCCGAGACACTCTTTAGTTTCTTATTTGAAAACAAATCACTGAACTTCTTTTCCACTTTTTTTGGTCTCTGCGGCTTCAAACTCAAATCGATATCTCCACTTTTCTTCCTCTGCTTAGGTGGCTCCGGCTTCCGCTTGGCCATGGCTGGTGTCTTTGGTTTGTACGTCCCTTCGATACCCGTATACGCTACGTCGTAATCCTTTTCCGTCCAGATCTGCTTCGGGAAAAATATTCCGTTATTTTTGATTTTTTCTATATCATCAGCTGTTGTTTCCTCGTCCTTAGACCGCCAGCGGTTGCCGATCAATCGTAGGGAAGCGCGGACGGATCTGGAGCGTCGCAGGCCACTTTGCTCCTTCTTGAACTTGTCGAGGAGGGTCTCCATAGCCCTGTGAGGGGTAGCGGGGCGCACTGGGCCCTGGGCATTGCACGTCACGATCGACTACGCGCACTCTATTCACTAACGATAGTTACGTGAGTCGCTTCCTACCCGACGTTCACTCGGTGCGGCGTCGGAGTGTCGAATGCGGCCTGCAACAACGTGGTAAATGGTAGGGCTGCTTGAGACCTCGCAGTAGCCCGGAGCGACGCGCCCGTCTGATAAACTGTTCTCATTTGCACAATCATTTGATTTGATAAGATATGATTGTTTGGCATACGCATTTCACGAGTCAGATTTGTTGTGACGTGAATTCTGAGATAAATCATAAGGACACAATGATAAGTTGATTTGAAATGCTGTGTATTATAGAGGTGCATTGCTTTTTACATTTGGTATTGATTCTTTCGCAATATTCGTGCTGGCGGCGCGCGGCGCTTGATCTCCGGCGATGCAGAGCACGCGAGCGGCGCCGAGTGCCGACCAACTATGCCGAGATCGATCATTCATTAAATTTATTGGACATTTCCAGTGAACGAGGTTAAGCTATGTCTCATAACTCCTCCGTTTGTGATAACTAGACGTTAGGTAACATCTACTGTTATGTGCAAGTTACATGATTCTCTGCATTTCCGATTGAGGTTTTTGGAACATCATTGTATTATTGAAAGTGCTTTTAATCGGGTTTAATTAACTAATTCAATTAAAGATAAGTAAATTGAACCGGTGCGGTGTGGATCACTTGTGAAAGTATTATGTAAGGTTTATGTTAAGTAGCAATGGTTTTAACAAATGCCGATAAATGATAGGACCATTAAAAAACGATTCTTAACTTATCCACTATCAAAACTATTAATATTGACACTAGGAATAGCTTTTATGATTGTCTCTTAACAAAACCATATTGTTGAGGACTTCTATGAAGTTCTGTGAACACTAAAGTTGCAGTTATCAATAAGATCTAGATATTGTCGCATATAAACTATCTTGCCTTAGCTAAGTTGCGTGAGGTCCTTTATAAATCATAGTTTGAAACTTAATAATGAGACGAAAGTTCTGCCAACTTAGCCGACACGGTGCTACTGGTAACTTGAGATAAAGTTCTATCTTAAATTAGTACTTACTAAGACGTAAAATTAGCAATAACATACATGAATGACGCCCGCAGACCTTGTCACCATTTTTGCAGCTTAGCGAAATTATTTAATCAAATAAATGTTAGGCGTACTTAATTTTAAGATAACGAGACTGGGAGACAAGAAAACAAGAGTGTTCTACTTCTGCGAACCAGTTTGAGTTGAAATAAATCTATGTATTTTTTTCTAACTTTTTTGTTGTCTATGCCTCTGAATCTCGATCGAAGCTAGGCAACGGCACTATTTCTAAATTCGAAATTGCGGGACAGCGCAGCGCTTTGAAATTCAGCGGGAAAACAATCGAACGTGCGGCTGCTAGATTTTAGAATTCTACTGGAATTCCAGTTTTAATTGAACAATGTTCTAAGCTCACTTTTTATTTACTTAGCTTTATTTTATTTAAAAAGACTTGCAGCCCCCGGCGGTTTCATATAAGTGTCCATCCCGTGGGAATATCGGGATAAAAAGTATCCTATGTTTTAATCTTGGTTGTAGACTACTATCTGTGTGCCCATTGAAATCCATACCATAATCAGCCTATAATGTTCCCACTGCTGGGACACAGGCCTCCTCTCGGTGAGAGGGAGTGGGCCGTAATCCACCACGCGGGCCCAGTGCGGATTGGCAGATGTCACATGTCTTCGAATTTTTGGTTCTAGGACATGCCGGTTTCCTCACGATGTTTTCCTTCACCGTTTTGAGAGCAGTGGTGATGAAATAATTTACACAAAGTAAAGCGCCTGTCTGGGTTCGAACCTACGACCTACAACTCGTAAGTCGCGGCCGTTACCACTTGGCCACCACTGCTCATGGAAATCAGTTCAGTAGTTTTTGCGTGAAGAAGTAACAAACATAATAATATAAACACATCCACAAACTTTCGTCTTTACTATTAGTGTGATTATTAAGAATTAGTAGCATCTTGGAGATAAGAGAGAGCTAAGGTTTATTTACTTGAACAGCATGTCCTAGAACCAAAAATTCGAAGACATGTGACATGCGCCAATCCGCACTGGGCCCACGTGGTGGATTACAGCTCACTCCCCCTCACAGAGTGGAGGCCTATGTCCCAGCAGTGGGAACGCTAGAGGCTGATTATGCTTAAGCTTATGCTATGGACTTATTTGGTAAGTAAACAAAAACGAAGACAGGTGTTAAGTTTTCAATGTTGTGATTTTTTAATGGATTTTTAATGGACTAAGCAGTTTCTCATGTAATTTGTAATACCGTTGTTGATTTTTGTAGAAAGTGTAGAAAAACAGACAGGCATTCATACACTAACAAGTGTGATTGATGCGAAAGCTCGTGATTTTTGCACCGTGTTTGTTTAGCAAATAAATGTAAGGAAAAATACAGTGCATCCAGATAGGTGCTGTATTTCTAGTTCTAAGAACCTAATAAAAGTTTACCAGAATCACATGGCATAAAAAAAAACATTGTGATTTTCATAATGGCAATGTCAATCCTTAGGAAAATCACAAATTTTTTTTTTGATGCCTTGATGTTCTGGTAGACCTATAATATAGCGGCTAAGATTTGTCCAATTGCAATTGTACAATTATTTAAGTAGGTAGGTATGGTCAGCGGGATTGTCCGAAAAGGATACCGCTGGCCCGGAACATAAAGGGCTAAGGAAGGAACACGGGTGGGTTTTAGTCAGTAAGAGTCTGACACTCCCTTCGGCTCCACCTAGAGCGGGAGGGTCATTTGATGATTTCCGAAACGAAAAAAAAAAAAAAATTAGGTAGGTATTCGAAACTTTTTCATCTCAAATTATTTCCGGCCGGGCACTTTACTTATTTAATTTTGTATCTGGTATTTTGTACATTCAACCTTCTTTGCCGTCAGCGGCTCAGCGCCTCATTTGTCTTCGATAAGGCACGTCGGATATACTTCAGAATTTTTAAAAAAAGGAAACAATTTAATTAAACGATCACCGCCATTATTGTAATGGAGTGCTACGACTAGTATGGAAGTAATATTGGCAGTCAATTTGTCAGCATTGAATTTATTGAGACTTCATTGATATAATTGGTCACGAGACTTGTTTTAATTAAAGGAACTGGTTGAAACGCGAGTATATAATTATCGACTATTAGTATGTATTACTCGTTTTTTTTTCCTAGTTGCCAAGCAACAGTTCCGTATGTACGTAAAACGGACACTTAATTTATGCCAACTAATGTTTTCGAGACATTGCCAAGCTGTTGGTCGAATTTTCACATGACCTATTTTTTGGCCAAAGAATCAGCTTTCCCATAGAACGTGGCAATGCTGCCAGACTTTTGGGCACTTCTTCTGTTGACACCAATGCGGATGAATTAAGTGATGCCCTATGATTATTTCCCCTCCTTTTTTTATAATTATGTACTTGCTATTTTAAGTTAAGCTTAACATTATCTTGGAAATTGTACTACTTACAAAATTTCATTAGAACATTGGATTTGGGCTGAACATTATCCACAACTAATTCGGGAGAAGCGAAACTGAGTTATGAAATGGTTGCTGCATCAATTTCTCCCTCGCTTACGCAATAATATATTTGTATGAATAATATTATAATTATTCGTAATAATTAGGTAGTTAGATTAGGGTATGATGAGGCGACGTACTTTTGAAAGGTACGTCGCCTCATCCTCAAGCCTCTAAATAAATAAAGATTAAAAAAAAAATGATGTCAGGAGACTAATATTTCTCCTGAGACCATAAAAAGTCAAATAAAATTATACTTAGGTTATGTTATTTTACCTGATCGTCTGAACTTCAAAATGAGCATCTTAATAATACCGGCCAGTTTCATTTCTACCGATATCAAAAACCGTTAGACAAAGAAAAAAAAATGGGGAAACGCGATAAAGATTGAGTTGACCCAAATCGGTTTAAATTCTCTTCACTTCGATGTAAACAAGCCGACCTAACATAACGACCTCGTTATGTCAGGTCGGTGATCGCTAACCACTTAACTTTTAGATAAATAATGAAAAAAGTCCTTTTGCGGCACTAACAATCATTCAACATGGACGTTTTATTCACGTAACTACGCCCAACAAGAGTTAAATTGAAGTACAGTTACCATTTTCAATTCATTTTCAATAATCGATTTGGAATCGATTGTGGCAATCGATTCCAAATCGATTGTGTCCACTAATCTTAATAAAACAATGACTTCTTTAATACTTAAAAAGAATTCATTCAGTTGCTTGCTTCTTAACAAAACCATAGATTAAAAACATCAAATACCTACGTAGAAACAGGCAAAGTTAACAAAAGCACCCTTCCTCATTGTCGTTCCAATTACAAAATTCCAAAGAAAAAAAAAACAATTGGTTTCCAAACTTGGAACCAGTGTGAAGCTAGCCATGTGTCGATCAGGTAGCAGGTGCTTTGGTCCCTAATGTAAGTGCGTGTGCGACCCCTCGCAGGCACTTAAATTCCTTGACTCTTTGTTATCTTTCAATGTGTTCCGGGTTTTTGTTAAGTTTCGTAACGTTTCGGCATTTGCATATAAGTAAAGTCTTCCGTTAAGTTTTAGCAGGAATGTAAGATAACGAAGTATTAATGAGGCAGAGTTATTTTTTTTCGACTTTTAAAAGTTATTTCAAAACTTTCTCGGTAAGTTACAAAAATAGACCAATACCTAGTAACAGTGCGCAGTGCTGCACACCCCCACCCTATTTCAAGTTAAACAAATATAAACTTTATTTCAATGACAATTAAGTTGATTTCAGAGTGACTAGCACTAGAAAAAGTTATTTATTTATTTATTTATTAGGCTCTTCAACAATGAGTACACTGTTACTTTATGAAAATGTTTGAAAGTGTAGCGTAAATTGAACGTTATTGTGCAGGAATTAAAGTTATTTTTCCAATATTAATAAATATTTGTTTACATTTTTGGCAAATAAATCGCGAACGCAGATGAATTGCAAATCGGTAAATGATTTCCTTTTTTACACGGGACTTAAACCAAACATAACTGTCAAAATGTGGGTGTACACCTCTGCCTAACCCTTCGGGGATTACAGGATTTACAGGCCTGATATTATGCGTGAATCCTTTTATTTAAAGATTTTTTGGGCAGTCTGAATTTTGTCTTCACACACAAAACACAATCGAATTAACCCTTTGCTTAGCGAAAGTTTGTGAGTGTGTTTGTTACTTCTTCACGCAAAAACTACTAAACGGATTTTGATGAAACTTTACAGTATTGTAGCTTATACATCAGAATAACACATAAGATAATTTTTATCCTGATATTCCTACGGGATCGACACTTATGCGGATGAAACCGCAGGGCGCTGCTTGTGAACCATATACCATTCTGACTCCTCCACCCGGCCGTGAGAGCTAGTGGTAATTATGGCATATATGCCTCCGAGATACGGTCACTCGGGACACATTATGATTACAAGGGTCTTATTAAGGGTTTATGCATGTGGCAACATTTATAGGTAATTAAGGGAGATCAAAGGATTTCACGGTCTCGGAAATCAATTCTATGATTATTAGAGCGGGCATTTTAGGTTGTTAGTAATGGAACTTACCTAATACTTGATCAAAAGTTACGTTATTTTTGTTTCTTTGAAAGTTAATTACTTCTGATATAAAATCTTAATAAAAATAATATAATAGGTATTGTATTAGTACTTAAAAAATACTCAATGTTCCATTTTTAATTAAACTTTTCTTCGTCTTTCTACGCCGTTTACATGTGGCCAGTAGCTAGCATTCAAATAGTTCGCGAAGTACGACATACTTATCAATAAAGATAGTAGACACTCTTGTCTATGACGATTATGAGTGATGACTTCAGAAGGCCAATTCTCGTAATTTAAAACGTTCAAAATCTAGTCGCAGTTTCATCTCGGCGACAAATAAATGTCAAAAACTTGTCAAAATGTAGGGAAATTATAGGTATTTTTGACAGATTGACACTGAGATCAGACTGTGAACGTTCCTAAAATTACGAGAATTGGCCCTCAGTTAGTAGCAAAAATCACAGACTTCTATTCAATGCATATCGGCACTATCCCCGATGTGTGTCAACCTAATCTTTTGATTATCTCTTGCAACACTTCACATGAAGTATTAGTAATCGATTTCAGATTATTTTAGAATCGATAAACGTTTTTCCCATTCAAATATAATCGATTCTATAGAAATTCTTTCAATATCGTATAAACAGCCTATTTTCCGGGTATTATCCTCCTTCGCGTGACATTAAGAATACAATAGTCAGCCAGTTTATATTATAGGCTCCCAATTTTGAAAAAATAAACGGTCGTTTTTTATCGATGGTTTATTTTGGTAAATATGAAATTATCGCATTATTTTATTGCACGATTTCTGCAGTCGGATAATGATTAGAACCAAAAACCAAATCCGAATGATGCGAGGTAAGTAGGTATAGGTAATACGACTAGATGACAGCTATAATTGTAGAGCCAATTAATGATTTCGTGACTATGTAATTATGGAGTACAAGGTAAAATTAAAATTAAGAATAGTCCTCGTTACGCAATAGTTCAAAACATTGCAATTTGTTGCGCGAATTGTTTAATATATTATTTTCTTCACGTGACCAGAGGGCTGGCCTATTTTTTGGCCAAAGAATCAGCATTGCCATACAACGTGGCAATGCTGCCAGTCTTTTGGGCACGTTTCCTGTTGACAGCGATGCGGATGAATTTTTTGATGCCCTTTGATTATTTCCTTTCCTTTTTATATACTTGTACATATTCTTATTATTATTTTAATACTGTACATAAAGTAATGATCTAATAAATAAAAATAGAGAGTTACTTATTCTGAACAAAATAAATAAAGCATATATTATTTTTGGATCAAATTATAGGTATATAAGTAAGTGCTTAGACTTAATAATCAAGAGCCTGTACTGAAATTAATTTGACGGTTCAGCAAGTAGTGCCGTCTAGTTTGCTAGGTAACAACAAGTTGCTAGGAACCACCAACAAAGGTTACGTGGCGGTTGTCTTCTGATGATAGAGATGATGTCAAAGGAGCCGCTGTCCCAAGGATATTTACTCTAGGGGAGCGCTGTTCTACCATGTACGCGATAAAATGCTATATTCCGGCACAATCCTTATGATATTGAAGATGCTGAACCACGACTACGATGCACGATGACAACTTCGGGTAAAGGCTATCCTGCGCCGTTCAATTTATTCATTATTATAACCAGTGGCGTAACTATACCGTTTGGGGCCCGTGGAAAATTCAAGGAATGGGGCCCTCCCTCAATGTAAAGAAGCTCTACCAACGTTATAGTTTTTTTTTTATTAGCACTTCTCCCGCGACTTCTTTCGCGTAAATTTCACATTTTCCCCTACAAAATTTAACACCTGACTGCTTCTGTCCTTATGTTAGGATCCTCCTGTACTCTTGGCCCTCTCGGGCCGAGGGCCCCTCTGGCTGGGGGCCCGTGGCATTTTGCCCCAATGTCACCCTATATTTACGCCACTGGTTATAACAAAAGCACAATGTTTATCAACATAATTATAGTAATTAAATGAGTGTTGTGGCAAAACGAACACCGAATATTTACAAATCAATATTCCCACAATCTTACATCAAATGTAACTAAGCGCGAGCAATGGGACCGCGTCAATTGATAATAATCATTTCATAGCGACCTCCGAGAGTTGCCGATTTATTGAGCAAAACACCGAAAAGTTAAAATTGCTCCTAAATTAATTCCTGCACAGTTCAGGAAACGACGAAACAGGATAAATGGAGGAAACGAGTTAATTCACGGATCCTTTATCGGTGTTCCTGTGATATTTATGTCAATTGGTTGATTTTGTCCATGTTGCGGAAGTCGAACTCCAAAGAATATTATTAAAATGGTAATTTCCGATGTCAGTCTGCGGCGTCTCTTGAAACGAGAAATTACTCCTTTGAGTTTTATTTTACATTCCACCGTGCTTATTTGAATAACGTTCGCCGGAAAGTTTGCAGTAACAGCGCAATGGAATAGGAAGCTATGTCAATTTTCGAACGCCATTCTTGGAGCGAGCGCCAGATGCGATTTTGAAGAGCAGAATACGTATTTCAGTGTCGTTAAAACGAGTTCAGAAGTGCTTATTTGGACGGTTTGAGTTATTACTTTGTCATCTAGATTGAGAACTGGAGATTTAACTTGTTCTGTATTTCCGTATCGGACACATGGAGATTGATTACACGTTCAGTTTAATGTTCTTTGCCGGAGTCCTGCACTAGCTATTACCAAGAAACAGTTCAGTTCAGTTGTTGTAAGTACCTAGTAGGTAATAGTCAGACAATTTACAACTGAACTGTTTCTTTCGACGTTATAATAAATATTGATTGTTAAACGTTGTGAAATTGTGCGTATCTTATTTTCTTAGGCTTGTCACTCAAACAGCTTCCAGCCTTTCCTGAATAGTAAAGGCTGCGAAACGTAGTTTTCTTTCTTTATCTTCAGTGCTTTTGTTTTACTGTTCTTCCTATAAAGATAAGTAGCTGGTATATTTTAGTTTGTTGGAATAATTCTCAAAATGTCCGGTCGCGTTGTAAATTTAAATGGGTAAATAAACACTGAACAGTAGTTTGACAATTTTGTGCAACAGCAGCTTAAATAAATTCCCAACATAATCTTTGTAGATCTTGTTGGGAATTTATTTAAGCTGCAGCAAAATAACAATAAGTTTCACAATTTCTTGCACTTTGAACCAACCAGAAGAGATCGAACGAACTTTGACGTTTACACAAAGCGCCAAATGAATGGTGTTTGCGTAACTGGAAGCGCTGCACAATACATGATCAGCACTGCAAAGCGCTGCAAGTGCTGTAACTAACTAACTGCCGGAAACTGATTCGATTGGACATGAAAGCTGACCTTATTTCTAATAGCGTAGTTGTTCGACGGATATTAGCGAGCTTGTGGGGGACTGAGTTTTGCTAACTTTGTTTTGCGATATTGGAACTTTAAAGTTGGGCAAAAATGCTGAACTTTACACTCGTATGAGTCGTATAACGTCTATTATGAATATGAAGTGTCCAGGAATACCTTTAAGTAGGTAGATCTAGACATAGAGTAAGACAATACAGTTTACCCAAAAAGTTTACTGAGACAACCGTGATTTTTGACAGATGTAAGAATCAAAAGTTTCGCTTAGTTACAAAATGGACAACACGAGACTTCGTTTGCTAATCTTGACGAGGTAGCTAACGATTTGACATTATGTTCATATGCGTTATCAGTAGTGGTATTCTGTAAAAATCTCACTGAAAACTTAGGTGAAGTGAGTTGGAAGCTGTTAATCCCCAGATTCTCTAGTGTCAGGTAGGATGACAGTTCACTTCAAGCTTACTTCACAAACATTTTCACAGTGTGGTTTTTATAGAATAGGACGGTAGTTCCTAACAAAAGACCGGATTAAGGTGCGAAATACGGATGAGGGATAGTTAATTCACCCTAGTTCCCGATTTTCTGGTCAGTCAGTGCTAACATAGACCAGTTGTTACACTTTCCGGCAAAATGCGACTGTGTGACTGACTGAACATCATAATCTCATTACGTAATTTCCCTGCCAGCAAATTGGCTATTTCAATTAATATGTTACATTAATTAATTTGTAAAAGTAGGTTAGTTTGCATTAATGATTTATGTTATATTCCTGTTTATAACATTACTATCACAGGGAAACCCATAGCTTCAAACACATTTATTTAATTACGTAAAATGATGGATCAATGTTATCAATTATTTTGCGGACAATGAAAAACAGGATAATTATGGAATGGGTTACATGTTAGTTTTTATTTTCGAGATTTTTGTAGACTTACGTTACGTGGTGAGACAGGCCTTATTATATGTATATGTTTATTTGTGTGGGTTTAAGTAAAAGGACAAAGTTCCTAATGAGGGTGTTTGTCGTAGTTTTGTTCCTAAGCGCGTAGTTTATCTATTGTGTCCTGTAACTACTGACAACTTATGTATACAGTGTGGCAGGGACATTGAAGCATAAATTGTAACCATGAATTCAGCACATGATTCTATAGCCCCTTATAGCGTAGAATTTTTTCGTCTAATTAACTAGGTTTTTGTAATCGAAAAATTTCAACGCAGGGTTCAGCATCAAGTACTGAACCCACGATGGTACCAAAGAAACACACAAAAAATCAAATGGAGACTCTTTAGGTATAATATAATTAGTTTAGATGGAACCCTAATACCTATTGGCAATGTGGTGTTCTTCAGTGATCTCACCCTTCAAGAGGTAGGAAGGTAGGTACAGTTTGAAACTAACTTTTCCACAAAGAAGCAGCTAACTAGCCAAGCTTACAGCTCTCTTGGTATAACATGCTCACTCGGATGAGAAGAGAAGAAATTTCGATGGGGGCAAACTTTTAGTTATTTAATGCGAATGCGCAGCTGTAGACCGCGAAACTCAATTTTTCTTAATTTTTTTGCAATTTTCAGGTCAGTGTCAGGTTGAACCATAAACCATAATCAGCCTATTACGTTCCCACTGCTGGGACACAGGCCTCCTCTCAATGAGAGGGAGTGGGCCGTACTCCACCACGCGGGCCCAGTGCGGGTTGGTGGATGTCACATGTCTTCGAATTTTTGGTTCTAGGACATGCCGGTTTCCTCACGATGTTGTCCTGTCAGGTTTTATCTTGATCAAAATATGAGTCGCGACTAAAACAAGTACGTATTTACAGAATTATAATCATTATTATTTACTTCTTTCTAAGTTAGATTTGTTCATTTGTTCCCTAATAACAAATCTCATAAGGAAAAGCGCTTAGGGAACAAATAAAACCCGAGCAGTCTACTATTGCTACTTCTCGAGTTTTATTTTAAATGCGAGATTTATATATTATTGTGTAATTATTTTACTTGAGAACTGTCATTTGCGATTTACTTTGACAAGGTTCCATCCCATTCTCATCGCGCGCGGATTATACTTATAACGTAACATCACGCCTGTAATTCTGATGGGTTTGGCAGAGGTGTACCACGGGTGTGCCCGTATTACACCCACAGTTCACCAGTTATGATAAAGTCCCATGTAAAAGGGGTAGGTAATAGGTTATGATCATAACCTACCCCTTTTACATGGGACTTTATCATGATAATCAATCAAACAATAAAAAAATAGTCAATCAATAAAATCAATTTAGCAATCGCTAGGTGTAAGCTAGGCAGGTAGACTTTTTAATGACTGGTAAACAAATAGTCCGAATACTTTTAATTGACAGCAAGACCAGTGGTCACTGGTCCAGTTTTTTCTTCTTCAGTTGTGTAAGCAATTATTATTACTATTACCTACACAGTTTGCCGGTATTTGTTTATTGTGTAACACAAATATAATAACGTTCCATTTGGTTACCGCTGTTCTGTAATTATTTAATGTTTTTAATTAAGAACGTGTAAACAAGTTTTGTTAACACATTTATAAATTCAATTTGTTAATTGAGTATGTAGATACAAGTGGTAGACAGCCGTTATATAAGGAAAAAGTATTTTATGTACATTATTTATTGCAGAGATGAGAGATCATGAAACTAAAGCACAGTAAAACTTAGTTTTGGACACCTTTTGACGATGGCAGACGGTTTCTCCGGGAAAAGTAGTTTTGCCAACATAAATAAAATTCAATGGACCGTAACTTAATCCTGCCTTTTCGAGACAAAATTAATTCGAATCATTGCCATAAACAGTTGAAGGTCTAAGACCGGGCTCTGCGAGATCTCGCGAGGTAGGTTTCAATAAATTAACACGTCACGTCATGTAACGAATAATCTGTCGGTACAGCTGCCACAAAAATCACACAATTAATAATTACCTAATTACATACATATTTTTTTGTACTAAACACGCTACAATCAACTGCTTTAATGAGTTCAACTGTCAACATAACCAAACTTTCACTAATACGCTATTATTAACACACACTTATCACTTAGCAACACTTTTATGAACAGAAAAATAACACAAAAACCGTTGTTCCATTGTCAAAGAAAATAAACAAGTTCGTTCCATTGATGAAAATTAAAAATTAGTTTATTTATAAAAACCGTGCGCCGATACACAAACAGTTCAAAACATAACTAACATAACGTTCGCGTAAAACCGCTGTGACTTGAAGTTAGCTGTGGTCGCCAGGGGTACCAATATAAATCAAGATGGCGTCAATGCTGCCAATATGGCGGAGCAGTATGGCCGACCGGCGGCGGCGACTACGCCGCAGTCAACGGCCTTTGTAGTAATGAATGGGGAACGAATGAACTTTGACGAACCTGTTCGATCACTGCATTCTGCTCTTTCGCTGGTCGCTTTAAACAATGTCTGCACAGACTACTTAGAGATACTACGTATTGACAGAGTACTTACTTAAGTAAGTTTTTAGAGTCAGAGCTGCTCGTAATTTTGTTAACAGATGCGGTTAATAGACTGATGATGATGTAATGTCAATAAGATATCGAGAGATCATAATATAATTAAAGCGGTACCGATACAGTATAGGCCCAAATGATGGTCCATGATTACCTAACTTTAAGTTGAAGATTAGTGTTAAATTATTATCCGTTAAGCAAAATATTGGGTTCCATTGGAACTGGAGCTGACTTCAGTAGAGGTCCTTAATCAAACTAAGAGGAACAAACTTGTTGAATAAATTAGCGAAACTCCTTGCAGCCAATTGAAATCATAACTGTAGATAGGTACTAAACAAAATGTCTTAGAACTTGATGAATTCATTAACTACATTTGATTAGACTATTTTTATAAAAGTGTTATACAATTTTGAACTATTGCTTTACCAAATTATGAAGAACTAGCTGCGCCGCGCGGTTTCACCCGCGTAAGTGTCGATCCCGTGGGAATATCAGGATTGAAAGTAGCGTCTAAGTTGATCCAGGGTGTCAGCTACCTCCATACAAAATTTTATCAAAATTGGTCCAGCCGTTTGAGCGTGAAGAAGTACCAAACGTATAAACACACACACTCTCACAAACTTTCGCCTTTGTAATATTAGTGTGATAGTAGTAGTTATATTCAATATCATGACGCAATGGTTAACATCGGAACTGGTTTTTAACCAAAGTTTCCAATTAGGCCACAATAAGCACGTAATAGTCGAAAAAATACAAAATGTTGAAGAAAAGGTAAAGATTACTAGAAGTTTTAAGAAGACAGACGAAAAACGCTAGCAAAAAGTAGGAAATAGTAGAAAATGCCTCTCGCTTTCATCCTAGACTTAAATCTTCAGAAATTTAGAGGCGACTCGTGTTTTAAAAGACTTTTTCTAGTACGGAGTATAGGTAAATGCCAAGTGGGAATTTACTCAAGCTTCATGGAGCAAAGGCTTCATGGATACCAAAGAAGTACGCTACAAGATCATTTAACGTTACGACTAAATTATTTGATAGCTGGCTGACAATTTTTCAAAGTTCGAAATGATTATCGAATTAATTATGAAGGGATTAACGATCCAGAGGAACATAGAGTTAAAATGAATAACTTGAGAAAGGGTGACAAAAATGAAACTTGAATTTAATATGAAAGACTAATTCTAAATCTAATCTGTTATACATAAAGTTAACTTTATTATTAAAGCTATTACAAATCTATAACATGATAATATTTACATAATCTGTGCTAATATTTAAAATAATAATAATATGTACATTTATATGAAAAAATAAGCAATAAAATCATAGGGCATCAAAAAATTCGTCAGCTCCGCTGTCAACAGGAACAGTGCCCAAAAGGCTGGCAGCATTGCCACGTTGTATGGCGATATTAATTCTTTGGCCAAGAAATAGGCCAGCCCTCTCTCTCCCTTCTTATTGAAGATTGACGTAAGAGTGTCAAGTCAGCGATCTTTAAAGTTTATAACCAGCACCATAGTTGCGAAACACTATCAATCACGATCTGAATGTTGAAGGCAATTTCTAATCCATTGCTTCATATTTATGTTTTAAAAATTTATCTTCTGAACAACGTAAATAACGCAATTAATGTTATTGAACGGCTGTAAGTGTATTGTAAATACCCCCGCTGATCCTGATTTTAGTTAGAAAACTATTTAACATATTTCCCCAAACAAACTCGCTTCCCACCTCTAGCTACTAACAGTCGTTGACACACACGTGCTGTTGCGCTAGAGTAGCACCGATAGTGAAAGTGTTGGCGTTAACTACTGAGTCTAATGGAACGTTATCTGATGCGGCTGATGCTCCCAGTAATAACGATGATGGGAGAAACGTTTAGGAAGTGGTTGGAGTGATTACTAGTTCCGAGATATCGTGGTTATTGATGTTTAGGCAAGACTTCGAACAAAACAAGCTACTGAATGAAAAAATGAGGTTATGATTGATAGAATATGCTTTTTGAACACTAAAATTGTAACAAAATTTATTTGTATAAAACCATTAATATTATGAGTACAATGTTGTGGCGGAAAACACAGGTTACTTTGTAACCTATCTAGGAGAATAGTACGGCATCCACGATCACTAGATTAAGAAATTTTATGCTTGTATTTTATAATATAGTAGCTCCTGCCCGCGACTTCGTCCGCGTGAAGGAGAAGGAGAGATTTCTTGTTCCCCCGATCCACCCCGCCTGTCGTATCGCATCTCCAGTCCACGCTATCACTTCGTTTTCGCTTAGCTATATTATATGATTTTTTTACTTTTGCCCGGCTCCTGAGGGTTCTAGCGTGATGTTAAATAGCCTATAGCCTTCCTCGAGAATTGGGCTATCAAATGCAAATATTTTTTTTTAATCCGACTGGTAGTTCCAGAGACTAGCCCGTTCAAACAAAAAAAAAAAAACAATAAAAAAGGACAAACTCTTCAGCTTTATTGTTAGTATACATAGATTACCTTGCCAAGTAATCTAGTCCTAGTTGAATAATAAATATTTATTATTATTATTATCAATAGTGATTACACATCATAATAATACGTCGCCCGGGCAATACCTTCCAATTTAATCACATCAACTCTGCACCAATTACGCTAAAGGCGTTCGTCACGGAAATACCAACCCTCCTCACGCATTACCACAAATTCGGATACAAAGAACCGCTTTTACTCAAATCGTTCGAACAATAGGGAGACCCTAAAAGTTACGCAACCAGATCTTTTGTTCCGTTCAGTCCCATCCTACACAATTAGCTTTCCACCGCTCCTTATCTGGGTATGTTATTACGTGTTTTATGTAATTGTTTAAGACGTAGTTGAGAGGCAGATAAGAATCACGTGGAGGTAAAGAAATTTGCTACTGGCTGTTGGGAAAAACTCTCGATATCCTAGTGCGTTGCAGCGGTAACAAGATCTTAGGATGATTCTTCTTTTCTACTATCTTTCTTTGAAGACTAGTTTGTAGTTATTGCTGGCATTCAAATGTAGTCTCCATAAACTTGAATTACCAGTAATAAAAATATTGCCATTTAGAAATAAATTCGCAAGGCGACGTCTTGTGTCGGCGTTGTCGGAGCTTCATCGACTTCAATGTCACCAGACATCTGTGCTGAACCTACATAAACAGTGTGATCTACAGGGTTATTGGTAAAACATTAACAACCTCTTAAGAGGTCATTGTACTCATCATTATGAACAACTTTTACTATGGCACCAAAACCGAAATCGTGTAAAAAAATGGTTGCCTGTAAAGTCGGTTTTACGGGCGAAGATTTTACGTGACAACGACCGATCATCCGATCATAGTTGAGTGGGAGAGAGACGCAAGGCATTCGGCGGGCCTCTCTCTCGTTCGGTGACTCATCGTAACGTTACCGAGCGTTACACTTTTTCATAAGTGACTCCCAGTCGCAACCTAATTTAAGACGTTGTCACGTCAAAATCAGCTGTTCCCTACATTTTGACGAGTTATAGGTACGAGCATAATATGCTCGTGCCTGGCTTTGTTAAGACATATTGAAGGAGTAAATAGGTGATGATGCAGTTTTATGCGAACTTCCTGTTGACATTGAAATTGGTAATCCAAAGGGCTTTGAAGGTCCGTGGCATACCTACATGGCCGCCATTTGAACTTGCTGACTTCTTGTTGCACAGATGTTTGATTACTTTAAATTTTCAGAGTGATTATTTTAAAACATTTAAGCAACAAAATGTACGCAAGTTAAAACAAATATGGGTTTCACGTGATCAACTTTGAACGTTAATATCTCGGAAACGTAACGTTTTACAGGGTTTGGTGCTATTATATTTTCCATTTGCATTGATGTCATGGCGGCCTCGTATGAAACCTTTAAAGATCTATAGCTGATAGATCTTTAGAGGTTTCATACGAGGCCGCCATTTTGAAAGAATATCAAAATGGCGCGACTGTAGGTAGCCAGGCTCCATATAAAAATCTTCAATCTCGGAAATTCTCATTTGGAAGTAATTGTTCTCAGTCTCAATCTCTATCATTTTGGACGATATTGCTAATCCATTGCTTCATATGTTCGAAAAATGTGTCTGCTCAACAACGACTACTAATATTGACTAATAACTTGTATGTGTGGTGCAAACTGTTAATAAAAGTTGGTTATATAAAAAAAAGTAAATAACGCAATGAATGTCGTTGAACTGTCAAAATGAAACCCATTGCTACTGATAGTGTGTTACGCAATTACTTTGCTGAACAGTTATCGACCGTTTAAACAACAGATTTTTTAATTACTGAAGTAAATCAGTTCGGAGTGGAGCGGCGGACATTTATGATTGTTTATCACGATACAAACGATCCAGTCATTATTATTGAGTAATTACTATAGCAATTAGGAAAATGGCGTGAATTGTACTCGTGAATTACTTACTTACTGCAAATCATTACTGATGTGTATAAATTATTAATATAATAATAATAACAGTCACAACAAGAACAACACGTCTACCTAGTCAAATAACCAGCCCCTCTTTTTTTTTTTTTTTGTCGGCGTGAAACGTTCAAATGGCACCCGACCTCGAGGAAGGGAGGTTGGGGAATGTGGGATTTTTACCTCACTAAAACCACCCCGGTGATCACCATCAGCACATAGGGGTGGTCCCGGTTCCTCCTATAAGACCAATTCCGGAACCCCCCCGTGCAACGCCTGTAAGGCACATCCCTGGGGACACTGTAAAAAGGCCTCACCTGAGCCTCGCTATGCACAGCAGCACGTGACCACTGTGCCACAATCTTCTCTGGGGTTACTGGGTGAACGGACAGAGTCCCCACTCTGTGAGCCCGCGACCCCAAAGGTCCACCTACCTAATTTGGTAAGCGGTTTTCGGCGTATTATGCGCCAAGGCGGTTGCCAACCCGACCCTCCTTCTCCGAGCAGGATCAGCAACCCGCCCCTAACTGTTCCCGGCGCAAAGGAGCCCAAAATGCTTGCTGCATTGCCACGTTGGATGGCAATGACTAACCTTTGCACCAAGAACGAGCCGGAGCGGGAGTCTCCCGTTTTGTCACGGAGCTTGTGCCCCTATCTCACTAATGAGCTTCCTGGCCTCAGTGCCCCAAGCACCTATGGTCTCCACGGCAATGGGCACAAAATGATAACGGTCCACCAACGGTGCGTACTTCACCCTCTACATTCATTACTTCATTACTGATTAATGAGTTAACCTTTTTGAATGCAAATTGCGTGACGTTTAATAGATTTAAAGTACTAATAGTAAAGCTGAAGAGTTTGTTTGTTTGTTTAAACGCGCTAATCTCTAGAAACTATCACTCGGATTTGAAAACATATTCTTGCATTTGATAGCCCAATTCTTTAGGAAGGCTGTATGCTATTTAAGATCACGCTGCCGCGCTGGGAACCCTTAGGAGCCGAGCAAAAAGCAAAAAAAAAGTCAGCTTCTGACTTTTTTTATTATAAAAAAGAGGGGGGGGGAGGGTATTATATAATAGCGCGGGCAGGCGATGCGATGCGACGGGGTGGGTCGGGAGAACAAGAAATTTCACACGGAAGAAGTCGCAGGTACAAGTTAGTATCCTCATAAATAGGTAATTTATGACTCAAGAAGAAGGGTTACGAAACGGTAGCTATAAATAATTCATAGCCTAATAAATTATAGTTAGATGCAGTGTTAATTATCTCAATTAATTTGAAGTAAAGAGGAGATGAAGACATTTGGACAAGCTCAAAGATAATAATAATAAAATTGATTGACTTATTCGCCTGGCATATTAATTTCTACCTTAAGAGGAAATGCGGTCGAAGAGACTTTTGAAAAAGCCTAAGTAAAAAGTCGTTATTCGAGGTTTGGCTCTAGCCTATTTCCTCCTCCAATATTGGACCAATTTAAAAGATATCATAAACTGAATACGAAGTATATATACTTTGTCCCTATGTTTTTCTTTTTACATTAATAGTTGTTAAAGTACACTAGGCCTCTGTTCACAGCGGTTTAAATTGGCATTTGTTGAGGGTTCTAGTGCCTATAAAAATAATGTATCATCAAAAAGGAAAACACAGGGACATTGACATACAAGTAGTTAATATTTATTATTCTGCAAAAGAACATTGCTTTATGGTCATTAACTAGAAAGAAAATCAGCGAGAGCTTTCTGTGGAGAAACTACCACACGCATTTCCTCTTAATTCTAACAAAGACTTCATCGAAAAACGCTTGGAAACAATAAAGTCGGGGGGAATAGACAGTGTTGGAGAAAAAGGCGATCGTGCTGAAATGTTTGTAGAAGATTCGATGTTCTCCTTCTTCGTATCGCTGGCAGGACAGTTATTTCAGTCGTTACGGGTCGCCAGAAGCCCGAAAGTCTGACAACAGTCTTAGCAAGGAGTATCTTATTACTCAGTAACTGGGTTGTGGTCCAGATTTTGTTTAATTAATAGGGAAAACAATCTGTGTTATAGTATGCTGGCCCAAAACTTCGCAACTTCCACGGCGTTAGCGGTGACAGCGCATAGGTCATTTGATGAATCCAACTTACAAAGAGATCTTAATAACATTTTAACGGAATTCTGATAAAAATGTTAGAATTTGGTAGAATGTTTGATAACAATATTGAGACACAGTGAAAATGTAAGTTACACCTACCTTAATTTATGGAATAATTGACTATTGTATATAGATTTCTACCATAAGCAAGCACTTTTCCATATGAGATTTGAATTTTGCGGTCTACCACTACCCATTCACCTTAATACTAAGGCGCCGTAGACGGGAGAGAGTATCGCAGCGATAACACACCGTGGCATCAGATTCAATAGAAACTGTATGAAGCAGTCTCCACACGGCGGTATCATCGCGGCGATAGTTTGATGGCACGGTGAGACCTATGGTTGAGAGTACCGCCGCGATTCTCTCGCCCGTGGAGATGGCGCCTTAGTTTTACATGCGGTGCAATGCTTTTTTGCTTATAAAAAGCACACGCCACTGAAAAGACTTTACAGAAAAATATCTTGGCTTCTTCAAAGACGAGCTATTTTAAGACTCTGAGCAAGTCTCATTTAGTCATTTCTTTCAGTCCCCGTAGAAAGATAAACACCTAACTATTTTAGTGTTTTCCTTCATAGCTCCGATGAAAAGTTCAGAAACTTAGCGCTCGCTAAGAGATAAAACTACGAAGTTTTAAAATATTCAGCAGTTTTCAGGAGAAGTTGCTAATTTCAATTAGGCAACTGAGAGATAGTTAAGACTTTGATGGTCTTCCTAAAGAATGTAGCTGTGCAAATTGGAGAGGCTAAAATCGTAAGCTTTTTATGAGTTTTTACGGTTCTGTACCCAAAGGGTAAAAACGGGACCCTATTACTAAGACTCCACTGTCCGTCTGTCTGTCTATCACCAGGCTGTATCTCATGAACCGTGATAGCTAGACAGTTGAAATTTTTACAGATGATGTATTTCTGTTGCCGCTATAACAACAAATACTAAAAACAGAATAAAATAAATATTTAAGGGAGGCTGCCATACAACAAACGTGTTTTTTTTTTCGATATTTTTGCCTTGTGGTACGGAACCCGTCGTGTGCGAGTCTGACTCGCACTTGGCCAGTTTTTTTTTAACGGCGCGGTTTCCACGGTGATGTGTATAAAAGGTTTTATACGGTATAAGTACTGGAAAAATAAAGTAGCAAAGATACACAGGAAAATAACTAACAAAAATTAATTTTCTTTGTTCAATTCTATAGTATGGAAATCTTAGAATCAATTTTAATAAATAACAAAAACAAATAATAGAAGTTTTATTTTTATTATTTGTTGTTATAGCGGCAACAGGAATACATCATCTGTGAAAATTTAAACTGTCTAGCTATCATGGTTCATGAGATACAGCCTGGTGACAGACAGACGGACACTGGAGACTTAGTAATAGGGTCCCGTTTTTACCCTTTAGGTACGGAACCCTAAAAAACGAGATTCGCAAAAAGACGAGCACTGAAGTAGGAATACCAGACTGCAAGTGGGATTGAGGAGTTCAATAATGAGGTGGGAGCACTAACGAGACTGACGCTGCTGATGGTAGCCATGATTGTGACTATCTGCCTTCACGACTTCCCAGAGGCCAGAAGGGGTGGGCTAACGCGCCTGCTCATATTTTGTAAGTAGATAGTTTAATGAGTTACCTAAGTACCTACGTCATATGGGTGAATCTATTGCCATTAACCGGACACGAGTTCAGAGTCCAGGTTGCTACTCAGAATTTCTTAAAGGCTCCTACAAACAGGCGCGACACGCGATATAATCGTGCTCGATACAAAGGCACCGCTCGTTGCGCGACTTGCGGTGTCCTTGTGTCACGCGCGATTTTATCGCGTGTCGCGCCTATTTGAAGGAGCCTTAAAGCTATAGGTAACCCAATTAGGTTACACTTTTACCGACCAACGAGGCAGCTTTTAAAGATTTTAATGGTTATCTAATAGTCAAAAAACTCAAAGCATATATTTCAATTAAACCATTTACAGGCAGTTTTGAATTGTCAAGAAGTCGGGCAGTCAGAAAATATGAACCTATGGAGAAGAACGGGCAAGAAACTCCTTTTTGTGTTCTTCTTTTGTGAATTTTGCTCGTCAAGTTCCATGCGTATCCAATGTAATACGATACAATAGAAAATCAATTGTGTCTCATTAGCGGAGCTTGAGAGTCACACTACCAATTTTACAAATTTCAGTTTTTCAGAGCAGCTATTCGATTCAGAACCAATATAGACACAAAAGAAAAGCGAAGTCCACAAAGAAACGAGCAATGGAGTAGAAATATCAGTCTGCAAGTGGGATCGAGGAGTTCATAATGAGACGGGAGCACTAACGAGACTGTGGCGCGCCGTGACGGTCGCCGCCATGATTTTGACGATTTGCCGCTTAATTTTAATGAGCCTGTGTTTCGTAATGATGACGGCAAACTTTTTAAAGGATGCTGTAGTTTTCCCTTGTTTTTAAGGGCTCAAAAGGAAAAAACGGAACCCTTATAGGATCACTTTGTTGTCCATCCGTCCGTCTGTCTGTCCCCTTATCTCGAATCTCGAAGACCCTTTATCTCGGGAACGCGTGGAGGTATTGAATAAAATCATATACTCAGGTCTACAGTCCCTTGAAGCTGTGAAAAAATCAAACACCTAAGTTAACGTAAAAAAAAGATACGGCCGTTTATGCCGCTAAAAACGTATATTTCGACACTCTCAAGGGAATGAAAATTTATGCCGATGACCTAGAATCATGAAATTTGGCAACAAGCAAGATCATGTAGCACAAGTAAAGGGAAAAATGCGAAAACTGTAAATTTGTAGGCACATAAAAAAACCCCGTGATAAACTATTTACATACCTACAACGTACGGAACCCTCGGTGCGCGACTCCGACTCGCACTAGACCTTTATAAATTCTTATTAATCTGTGAATTGTTCCTGTCATTTTGTTGGAGGTTATGTATTCATCTATGATTCTATGCAATCGAGATTGTCGATGCAGATTTTTAATGAGACCGGGCTAAATATGGAATGGGGGTGCAAAACAATTTTATGGAAAAAAAATTTGAAAAGAAAAGCCTAGTATAATAATATGATGAAGACTATTTATTTAAAGAAATAATAACATTTATTTAGACACATTTGATGACATGAAGCACAACAAACCAAATAGTACAGAATTTAAAATGGATAAATCTAAGCATTAAATTATGTAAGCACACGGAACAAATAATAAAACACCTTTAGCCAACCTTTACCAAAGTATACCTACCATCTATACAACTATTATAAATTAGGGTCACCTTTTTTTTTTCGTGGATGGGAAATCATCAAATGACTCCTGCCGCTCTGGGTGGAGCGGAAGGGAGTGTCAGACTCTTACTGACTAAAACCCACCCTTATTCCTTCCTTAGCCCTATATGTTCCGGGCCAGCGCTAACCCTTTCGGACAATCCCGCTGACCAATTAAGGTCACCTTTAGTGTGTGTCTGTATTACCGCGTGATTTTTCTAAAATACGCAACATGATGCGGTTTGCACCAGCATTTATTTAGAGAATTTGTTCCGGAAGGTTCATGTGTATAATAAGTAATTATATTAAACTTACTTTAAAGCAAAGAAATGATATGTTTAGAAAGGGGGTGACTACTGAGATGACGACTAATAGACTTCTCTAGGCCAGGAGAATGATGATGATAGCAAAGAAATCTTGATGTTTTGTCAGGATATAAAAACTGGGAGAAGCAGGGGCGGGACGCTAGTTAAGAGGGGACGGCGCCTGCGAGGAATTTGAAAAATAGGTACTTATTTGAAGAAACTATTGCCGTCGCCATACCTCAAGTCTGCCGTCGTAATGTGTGATAAGGACAGCTGCAGCTCAGACCGAAATTATCACAAACATTTTGACGAGATCGACCGCGACGTTTCGTATTCCCTTTTTTCTCCTCGAAAACTGAGCCGATTCAATTATTTTTTCATTAACATTTTAAGAAAGAGTATGTCTAAGTTCCTATTTTTTTTTCATGTTAAAAACTTTTCTAATTTGTCTGGTGGTCCTCTGATCACCGCGGTAAAAATAGGTCATTTTTTGTAGTTTTTAGAGGGTCATATTTTCTTAGTTACTGAAAAAAAATAAAATGATAGGAACGTGTTTACAGCAAACCTAATCAAGGTTTGCTGTAAACCCGTTCCTGTCATTTTCTAAATATGAAAAAAAATTGTTTGCTCTAGAGGCATTATTCAGGAAGAAAAAAGGGGAATACATTTGTATGGAGAATCGCACGCCCTGGTCCCTCGTCAAGCTATAAGACCATGTGCTTTTGTCATAAAACTCAGTACAGAAACCCACATCTGCACCAATTTCCAGTCCAATCGGCAAGTCCCAGGTGGCCACAGACCGCTATGAAATATAATTGGTGCTCCAAATGAGCCACAAACGGGCGGTGCAATTAGTCTTATATTGAAGGAAGTTGCCATTGTAAATATTTATACATGTTAGCCACCCCTAAGGAGTTGTAGAAGAGTTTCTGATCGATTCGTATAAAAAAACCTTAATTTATGAATTGGGAGCCATGCTATCCCAACAGTTTAGTAATTGATCTTTGTCAACATGAGTATTTAGAATAGAATTGAAATACTCTTTATTATGTACACCAAATAAATTACAGACATAAAAATAGAAACTGTACATAGAGTGACACAATGGGCGGTCTTATCGCTAAAAGCGATCTTTTAAAGACAACCTTTGGACCTTTTTTTTTGTATTTGTTTATTTAAGACGGTTTAACCAATTACAAAAAATAAAGATTCAGTTTTTACATAAACGAATGCATAAATAAAAGAGAAAAATAATATAAAATCATCAGTTCAGGTAATAAGTTAACAACACTTTTATAGATCCCTATCACAGTAGGTACTTCTGACCTGCTGACATGACATAAAATCATCATTAAAATCAAATCAAATCACAATCTATCATCATAATCGCCACCCTTGGCATGCGGGTTGGCGACCGCAGTATGAACAGCCCCCCACAACCAGATGGACCGACGAACTTGTGAAGGCCGCAGGAACTCGTTGGTTGCGAGAAGCACAAAACTAGTCGAAATGGAGGTGCTTGGGGGAGGCCTAGATCCAGCAGTGGACGTCTTTCGGCTGAAATGATGTGATGAATATTGTCTATTATCAGCAAACCCTCGATTCCTCCAATATTTGAGGACACAGCACTCTTTAATGAATTCCAAGTGGAAAGCTCTTAATCGAACGTCTGGAATTTCGTAAATATTTATTTAAAACCTTTTTGAGACCTTTTGTAACTTACCAACAATGAATCTTTGTACATGTAAATATCCCTGTTTGCGACTTAAGTAAATAAAGGACTTACTTTTCGATCGTAAGGTCGAAGAAACCAGTTTTACGTTTTGACAGGTTTTCTACAGCAAATCTATCAAAATGTAGTATCAAATAGTAAAAATTATTAAGGCTATTAAGAAAAATGAATCACATGACATGATGAGTCACATGATCTATAATTTATGGAGTATGGTACTATACTATTAATCTTCTTCTTCGTGTCGCTGGCACGACTGTATTTTAAATCTTGTTTTCCCAAAACTTTGCCACTTCCACGGCGTTGTCGGTGGCAGCGCAGAGGTCACTTTGACTGCATGTTTTGGGACACAGAGGGCAGGATAGGAGGTGGATCATGGTTTGTGGCATAGCTCCGCAATCACACCCTTCTGCCGTTGCGTCAAGGTAGCCCCATTTTACTAGGTTGGACTTACATCTTCCCACTTGTGTCCGGAGACGGTTCAGAGATTTCCAAGTGGGCCACGGAAGGTTACACCCTGCAGGGAGATGCTCCTTTGGTGGTAAGTAGTGAGTAGGAGGGGGAAGAGTATCCTGCCACAGTTTGCAACGGGCGTCGGCCGGGTTTCCTGACAGAGACGCTGTCGATTTCAAGAAGCTGTGTCTGCTTTTTAGCCGTTGCGTTGGTAGCTGTGCGCCAGATAGTGGGTGTCTGGTATCAGATTCCTGTTTGAATTTCTCCACTGCGCATGCAACTTCTCTTCGGACTTGTGGTGGAGCTATGCCAGCTGTGGGATAAAGTGTGCTGATCGGGGTCGATTGCAGGCAGCCTGTAATCGTGCGGCAGGTTTCATTCTACATTAATTATTATACTATTAATTATTTTATTACTTACTAGCTTTTACCCGCAGCTTCGTCCTCGTTAAGGTCGGAAATTATGACACAGGACGATATTAACGTACTACATCGGTACTAAAAATACCCAGGTCAGACCTGTGTGCTTAACAACGAAATCCGTTCAGCCGTTGGGCGCGGAAAGGTAATAGAGAGACTGTCAGACAGTTACTTTCGCATTCAAAATATCAGTTACTTATAGTACCTACCTATATATTTGTTACAGCAATTAGCCATTAGTTAAAGTAAGATAATTACGTGCACTTATCGAAACATTATAATGCTTTGCCGCTATCTACCTACCCTTACAGATAAAAAGCGACCAAGTGCGAGTGGGACTCGCACACGAAGGGTTTCCGTATCAACGTAGAAATATAAAACTTATATAACTATATAATTATGCGTATTTATACACGGTGACATATCAAGCTAATACATCCAGTTCTAGCTGTGTTGTATTGTATAGACTTTTCATACAATGAGAAGTCAGCATATACTGAAAATGTAAAGGTTGATAAATGTCGTCGTGCGTACCATCCTACAACATTTAAAACTAGGTACATACATATTATTTGTTGTAAAAGCTTCCAAAGTAGTATACACCAGTGGCGAAGGTTCCATACAACTGGATTCCTACCGGCTTCCCTTTGCAAAATGCCACATGTCAGTATTCTATAGACAAATAATATAATCATATTAAAAATATCTACCCCGGCTTGCCTTTTACAAAAATTAACCTTTCGCTACTGGTATACACTACATATAACACTATATATATAACACTACATATTTATTATTTGTATAGATTTGTTGTTAGAGTCACAGTAGTATACACTGTGAAAATTCAAGTGTCTGCTTAGTACCTACGGTTCAAAAGATACAGCCCTGTGAGACACGGACGGATGAATGGACATTGAGCTTTAGTAATAGGGTTCCGTTGCCACCTTTTGGGTACGGAACCCTATATAGTAACAGAATTTGTATGATGTTGTGCCATTAGAGGTAAAAGACTAACAGTGACTGTGACCTGCAAAATGCGCTACTATCAAACAATATCTCCTGAAACAATGACGCATGTGTCTGTTATATTTAAGTAATCGGTAGAAGTGCAATGTGTTGTAGGTAGTTTACAGTCCTGAAAACAAAAGGTAAATACCGCTGTGTTCAGGACACTACACTACAGCCTTCAAAGAATAATATTCTATTGAAAATAGAACGGCTGGAGTATTTAGAGATGCTATTTTAATTTTAATTATTGTTTGTGTGACGTTAAGTCAATACAAACGATGTAATATTGCATAAAACCCAGAACCTACTGACCCCAGTCAGTAGGTTCTGGGTTTTATATATTTATATTTTTATACTAGCTTCTGCCCGCGACTTCGTACGCGGATCCTGTTGGTTATGCCAGCGACAACGGGGTAGTCAAAATCGAAGATCTGAAACGTCTGATGTCGAATTCTAAGAACCCGGGGACTGGATAACAACGGGATGCGCGAGACGATTCGAGACGTCATTTTCAGGCAATAATGAACCAATAGGGTGGTAAACTTGGCCTTGCACTTTGAATGTTGGCATAAATGGGCCTTCTGAAATCTGTTTCGCAACAAAAGATGTCATTTGAAAGGCATTATTGTACGAACGAATGTTGTTCAAGAAATGTTTTGACTGTGATGGTCACCGATTAGCAGTGATCTTAATATTTCTGGAGGATTTTGTAATATTTCAATATGTACTTTCCCACCTGAGCAACACATACCGTTTGTTTCTTTTTGCTATTTAACAGCTTCACAAAAAGTAAAATTTTTAACCATACCTCCGATGGCGGAATATGTGGCGTAGTCAATCATAGGAGTATACGTAAATGCACTCCGTTCCTTATCAACCCAAGGAAGGTCGCCATGCCCTACGGCTATATCTTGAGACACATCCGATTCTTCAGATGATATCGAAATTCTGTTCAGAGAATGTCGAAGTCGATCAGAATTCAAACGTTCGTTGCGCTCTTCTTAATCTGTCTCTTCATGCCGTACTCCAGCAATTCTTTCTTTCTCACTTTCTGATTATGAATATTTTGCTGTGTGCTTGTTCGGAACAATGTATGATAATCTCACCGTATCAGCGGTCAGTCGCGCATCATATTCTTCACTGGTCTCTAGAGATCTGGATGTAGATGCGTAAATACGCTGAGAACGCAGGCGTGCTTCGCGATCCAAAGAGGTTTCCACGGAGCGAGTTGCAGCCTGATGTTCTCAAACAGCATCAAGTCTCTCCTGACGCTCTTCGGTAGATTCTTGGGATCTTATGATCCTCAATCTTTTAGCTCCTTTGGAACATTGGGAAAGATTTGACCTCGGCATGGTTATAGTTTTATTATGAAGATACCTGATCAATTAAAATCTAAGTGACTGCTCCCCTACCAAGGGTGCCCAGACACGGGATCGTCTGGCCCATGTGCTGGTTTGGTCCCTGGGGTGGTCACGGCGTGCTATGTGTTCTGGTGCGCCGGTGATGGGGAGTACTCCCCCCCCTATGAGGGCTAACGCGTGCCCATGTTCCCGCCGTAAGCGGCAGAGGAGGACACCGTGGAGTTTTAGTGGGTTAGAGTCCCACATAACTGCACTATCTCCCCGTGGTAGTGCAGAATGCATGAGCATTTCTTGACGTTAAAAAAAAAAATGGGAGTTTTGGCCAGTAGAGTCAAATTTTCAATGATATACCATCGTCATCGAAAATCAGTCCTAAACTGTTACCGCCTTCACCGCGTGGAGGTGAAATTAGTGATAGCTTAGATTTCCACATCAGATGTTTCTGATCTTCGATTTTTATAAGTCAACAGGAAATGCCCATCAGACCGAGTAACTTTTACTAAGACGTCATTCCTATATGTGTTATGGTGTAGCTGGGCTCTTGGAGTTCCCCATCAGGTGTTCTAGATCTTCAAATTTATTCTCTCAGCAGAAAATCCTCATCACGTGGAACAATTTTTGCTATGGTACCATTTTTGTATCTCTTATAGTTAAGCTGGTCTGTTTCGGTTCTGCATCAGGTGTTCAAGTTTCCAAGAAACATTATAGCCTGAATGTTGTCCAGCCATAATAACTATACAACAAAAAAAAAAACATTCAAATCCGTCCAGTAGTTCCGAAGATCGGACGCGCACGCCCGAGGCGTGTCCGTACTCTGATAGAATACCTTAACAAATGTTCGCCGTGATTCTTTAAATTGACATAACTTTTTTATTTATGAACCGATTGACATGAAATAAACACTAAATGTTAAGTGAAGCCTACTACAATATATTAGTGAAAACCGCATCTAAATCGAATAAGCCGTTTCTGATATTAGCGTGCACAAACAAACAGACAAACAGACAAACAGACAAACCGACAAACAGACAAACAGACAAAAAAAAAAATAATTACAATTTCGGGTTCGGCATCGATATAATAACAACCCCTGCTACTTTTTTTTTATATATTTCCATTGTACAGACACCACTTTTCTACAAATTTATTATATGTATATAGAATAGATATATTAGAAGACACTGGCTCCTGTAACTCTGACAATTCTCGTAATTTTAAGAACGTTCACAGTCTGATCTCAATCTCAATGTGTCAGAAATACCTCTAATTTCCCTACATTTTTGACAAGTTTTTAACAGACTCCCAAAAAGGAGGAGGTTATATGTTCGACTTTATGTATGTTCACCGATTTCTCCGTCAATTGTGGACCTATTACATTTTTTTTTGTTTGAAAGGGTATACTCTTGAGGTGGTCCCATTGTGTCATCAAGTTGGAATATCATGAGAGGATCCCATGGCAATCAAGGGAAACCCTCAAATTTTATAGGCAAACCTATAACGATTTGGGTGTTTTTTAAAGAAACAAAAGAAAAAAGATTTTGAACGTTTTTAATTACGGGAAATCACCTTCTGGTGTTTTTATCTATTAGTATTATTATGTACTAAATAATCGTACCATAGATACTTAGGCCCAGTTTCTTGAACGAAAATTATCACAGAAATAATGTGACAAATTGTGAAGCGCTACGATTGGCTGTTGATAAATCATTCAATCAATCGCAGCAGTTTGACAATTTGTCACATCAGTTAATTTTCGTTCGAGGCACTGGCCCTTAGCAGTTTCTTTTGGAGTCATGCCCTGTTGATGGCAGTAGGCTAGACTCTTATTACATGAGGCTTAACTAAGACTATATCGAGAATCCTATGCCTGGAAGGTACGTTGGTAAGTTCACTTGTCGTTCACCTGCGGAATGACTATGCATATGGCGAGTGTAGCATACCCAATTAGACCAGAGAGTCAATTCTCGTAATTTTAAGAACGTTCACAGTCTGATCTCAGTCTCAATCTGTCAAAAATACATCTAAAATCCCAATATTTTGACAACATTTTGATATTTATTGTCGCGGAAATAAGACTGCGACTATATTTTTACCCGACTGCGTCAGAAGGAGGGTTATGTTTTTAATTACGAGAATTGGCCATCTGGTTCTTAACCAGTACAGTAACACAGTAGTGGAAAAGTTGGCCGAATGCGTGGGCCAATAAGCCTGAAAAAACCTACAGACAAAAATAGCCCCTACAAACAGACTATAGGTACTTTTTCAGGTGATTAATCTCTCAAATCCAGGAGGATTCGCCCGGAATTGAAAATGAATTTCTAGACGACTGATGGACACGCCACTGTTTCACGAAATTATTTTCACAATGTAATTTACCTGCATAAACAAATTGAAACAGATAACTTTTTGTAGACTTTTTAAAAGTTTTTGTATTGTGTAACAATGGAAAAGCGTGCCTGTAACAATTCGATGTGAACTCATTTCTGTTTTAGGTACTTAGAAATGAGAGGTCACCCTGGGAGTTATTCCGTTCTGATCCCCTGAAGCAATGACTGATGCGATGGCTAAAAGAGATAAATTGGAAGACGACATTATGCCGAATACAAGTAAAACGCTATCACTGATTTAATAAATAACTGATATGAGAATTTTGTAAAGTAAACATGTATAAAAGTCACCAGCCAGCTTAGCTATTACGGTTTTTATCATCATCTGCCTAGCCTTTTCCCAACTATGTTGGGGTCGGCTTCCAGTCTAACCGGATGCAGCTGAATACCAGTATTTTACATGGAGGCGACTGCCTATCTGACCTCTATAACCCAGTTACTGGGTAAACGATACCCCTTGGCAAGACTGATTGTCAGACTTTCGGGCTTCTGACTACCCGTAACGACTGTCAAAGATCCACAAATGACAGCCGGGACCAACGGCTTAACGTGCTTTCCGAGGCACGGAGAGGTCTTGATATGTAAAGATGGTAACCCATCCAAGGACCAACCGCGTCAAGCGTAGCTTAACCTGATCAATCGACCCGTGCGGCTGTTATTACTTAGCCACAAGCCTCTAGCTATTACGGTTACCAACATTAAAAAACTTCTAAAAATTTTAAACCGTCCACAAGGATTCCATTCGCTTTTCCAGTACCATACTTCATGACTTGACGGGTCAGACCGAAGAAATGTAGCCAGCGTAGCTGTCTAATATTTATGAGGAGATACAACCAGCATAAGTGGGTCAACTTACTGTGCTGGTTTTTTGGCACTTCATTGCAGAATTGAAGCACAGTAACTGTTCAAAATGAAGATAAGTGCTTTTGTCGAGTTTTGGTTTGTTAGTTTATTGTTTGAGCTTTTTCTGAGAGGAGTGGTTTGGTGAAAATGTTAATCAATTCAATTCAATTCAATTCAATTTATTTATCAAGTATCATGACTCACTTGTTAGTAAAAACACTTATCCTATGTTAGTAAATTATTGATATTCATTTTACATCCTAAAAAAAAAAAAAAAAAAAAAAAAAAAAAAAAAAAAAAAAAAAAAAAAAAAAACAAAACAAATGCAATTCCTATGTACATACACAAAAGCGGCAGTACTGTCCGACGCTTCACCGCGGCTGCACCATTCCATGGGAAATAGCGCAGCAGCGATTCACGTACGGACAGTCCAGCCTGCTCGAAATTAGCGACAGGATACTGTTGCTGCTGCCCCACACCCCACGCACCAGGGACGCACAGCGCTTACGCATTGTGGCAAAGAAACAGTCCACATGTGCGTCCGCGAACATCCCTGATGCGCTGCAGTAGCGGGGCAGCCTCAACAGCACCCTGAACGCGTTATTGTATTGCACGCGGAGGGCACCGTACGACTTTTGAGTATATCTAGCCCACAGGCTGCTCGTGTAAAACGTCGTGCAGTACGCTCTGAAAAGAGTAATTTTGACGCTGACTGTACAACGAGCAAACCTGCGAGCCAGCATGTTCGCTCTAATCGACAAGGCCCTCCGCGCCCGCTCGATGTCGTCATCGTCTTTGAGATCAGGGGCGAGTATGTGGCCAAGATATTTGAACTTGTACGCCCTAGCTAATGGCATACCATTAAGGTAAACTGGTGGTACATAAACAGGATACCTACCCCTGGCCCCAAAGACCATGAATTCACTTTTTTTACAATTGTAAATTAAGCCATGTGTGTCGGCATACTCCTCACAAATGGCTACAAGCTGTCTGAGGCCACAGACTGACGCACTCAGCAGCACCATGTCGTCTGCGTAACTGATATTATTAACACAGACTCCATCAATATGACAACCGATCCTGGTGCCGCTGAGCCTACCAATCAACCCATCGACATATAGGTTAAAGAGCGTTGGTGAGCTCAAACCCCCCTGTCTCACCCCACACTCCAACCTATACGGATCAGACAAAGCTCCTGCCCATCGCACATTGTTGACCTGGTTTCTATACCAAAAATGAAAGATGTTGATTATTACGGGTGGAACACGGGCTTTTTCAAGTTTATCCCATAGAATATCATAAGAAACCAGGTCAAACGCTTTGGACAGGTCCAGGAAGCAGGCGTAAACAGGAGTGCTGCGGTCGGTGTAGTATGTGACAGAATGCTTAAAAGACAACACAGCGCTTTCCGTTGATAGTCCAGGTTTGAACCCGAACTGGTTATCATGAAGTGTTATATACTTATTTAATTGTCTATTAAGCATGCCGTCAAACACCTTAGATATAACAGTTGCTAATGAGATAGGCCTATAGTTATTTCTATCAGCAAGATCACCAGACTTATTTTTGGCTATGGGCACTACCACAGTCCGTATCATCTCTCCAGGCATGTAACCATGTGACACGCAAAAACTATACAATATGGTCAGAACTCTAGGTAGATGAGGACCAGCATATTTGAGGTGCTCAATGCTGAGCCCGTCATGTCCAGGAGATTTACCACGCGACATGGATTCTATTATTTGCCTAATCTCTTTCGACTTACACTTTAATCCTAGTTCCTTGCCAGGCTCAACATTCAGCACCGACTGAGAAGGTCCTAGTGGAGACTTCACAAAAAAGTGTTCCTTGAAGAGGTTGGAAATCTCCTCAGGTTCACTTACGCCGCCGACGCTCACAGGGAGACTCGGCTTGCTGTGCAACTTATTCGTACTTTTCCAAAAACCACGAAAGTCGTGTTTTGAATAGTGTTTTTTAATAGTGTTGTGGTTAACAATTTCACAATGTGATAACTATGTAGGTACTGTAAAAAAACATTATTAACTGGCACTGGTCGGGTGTCTGAATTGCTATATTATGCCCGTGGTTTTTCTTAAGGCGCGTTGGGCATTTTTTGAGATGGGAAAAAACCATTGAACTCGCGACACTGTTACCGTAACCGACACTGCGCTACATTCGGATATGTTCGGCGGTCCTCGGGATGTACTCGGTTTTAATGTATATATCCGATATGTCAGTGAGTGATGGCAAAGTATTCTGTTTGTGTTTTGTTTATAAGACGATTAAAAAAATACACACGTAATTATTAAAGTTTTCACTTTTATCGGCACTCCCGGAGTGCCACTGTTTTTTTTTTTTACTTGGTATTGGACAGGAGACGCTAAAGTAAAATATTGATAATTGATATCTGATAGGTATTGATTTTGCCAAATTAGTTTTTTTTTTAGTTTTTAAGGGAAGTTGTTCTTACCAAGGGGTATCGTATTACCCAGCAACTGGGTTGTGGAGGTCAGATAAGCAGTCGCTCCATGTAAAATACTGGTATTCAGCTGCGTCCGGTTAGACTGGAAGCCGACCCCAACATAGTTGTGAAAAGGCTAAGCAGATGATGATCATGATGGGAAGTTGTTTTGAGGTTTTTATAATAGGTTTGGTTATAGGTGGCTCAGGAAAAGGAGACTTATCTAGAAAAAATTGGATGAGGTCTTTGCCCAGCAATGGGGCAGTTTACAAACGATGACCCAGCAGTACGAAAATTAAGCTAAATAAATAAAACCTTCGAACCCTTCAATCTGCACATTCCTTTGGAAAACATACATGGTTGCATTGTAATGATAATTTCCACCATATTATGACAACTAAAGCTTCAAGCAAAACCAATACCTGTTGCATTAGTATTGCTAATCACGATGTGCAGTCACGATTGTGCATAAGCAGCGACGCGTTATGAGTGGACAGAACAGGAATCAATTTCCCTTGTTTGAATAATCACAGGAAGCTTCCTGTCATAACGTTAGACAAATGAAGCTTTGTTGATTATTGTTTTATTTTGCAGGTCATTGGAAAAAGCAATGAGACGCAAAAAAAATATAAACAGGGTTACTGGAAAAACACCAACAACCTCTTAAGAGGTCGTTGTACTCATCATTATGAACAACTTTTATCAAGGCACCAAACCCGAAATCGTGAAAAAAAATCAGATGTTCCCTACGTGTATATTCGTGTAACTCGTCAAAATGTAGGGAACAGCTGATTTTCTTTGCGCGATTTCAGGTTTGGTCCCATAGTAAAAGTTGTTCATAATGATGAGTGACCTCTTAAGAGGTTGTTGGTGTTTTTCCAATAACCCTGTAGAACCGAATATCAATGGAAGTAGTAGTTTTTTTAGTGGTCAACGACCGATGTTTGTTTTGTTACTTGAAGTATGATTTGAGAAAATATGTTTTATCGTGTTTAGATATCGATACCAATCATGTCTGTGAAGTTAACAAAAAAAAACTGTTTTTTTAAGGTAGATTTTTCAATCGACAGATAATTTTTTTACGTTGAATAATTTGACTTTTGACAGATTTTGTATGGAAGAATTATTGTCAAAAAATCAAAATTATTTTCCGGATAAAATTACGTGGCGTTGGAAAAATCAGCCCTTAAACTGGTATTTAAGTAAAGGCTGATTTTTCAACCGACATAATACTATAATTTTTATTCGTGGAATAAAATTGACGTCTGACTGTTTTTATGAGGAAGAACTGTCAAAAATTCAAAATTATTCTTCTGATAAAATTATCGGGCGTTGGAAAAATCTGCCCTCAATACACTAACAGCGGACGATGACCCCACAAAAAAATACCGTCACGTCTGCGGAGTTTCGCTAGCTAACTTTTAATTCCTGGTAAAACGCAACAAAGAAAACTTGAAAAAGCATAGTAATTTTATAAATATGTTTGAAGGTCCCCAAAGAAAATGTACCGCGCGTTGATGTCTTTATAATGGCCAAACCTTAAAACAGAGGTTTCGGTTACGGCACAGTATAAAGATATACAGTATTTCGACTTCATACAAACGGACGAAACGCGAGCTATACCTACGCGCCTCGACCGCGGCATGCGCTCGGCATGCAGACAGTCGCGACTGTGCCGCAGTGACGAACGGACGGTGAGTTGTTTTTTTTAACAATAACCGCGCAAAATAAATTGAAGTACATATAATATGACGAGTAGGATATATTGTGCTGTTTTTGGTTGCATGAATTCGTCAATAACGCATCCAGAGATAACTTTTTTTAGATTACCTGGAAACTCTGAAAGGTAAGACTATAAAATAATTTTACTTACTAGTAGGTAGGTACATAATGTGTGTCTTTTTAATGGATAAGTATTTCCTTTTATCTCCCGAAAAAAAAAGATGTCTGGATTAATAAATAAAGTGAATAGAGTAAAGGAAAGTGATAGACACGAGTGAAATAGGTAGTTAGAGTGAAGTAGGCGGTTCATGAATCATTATACGGTAGGTACGCTTGTGTTAAAACCTTGGGGCATGTGTGTTTTGTTTTGTTAGTTTGTAAAATTCAAAGTAAAGACGTGGTTTTTATTATTAATATTTATGTACACACAGTAAAATACAATAACAAAACTAAATGGAAACACAAAGTAGGCAAATAATTAAAATGCTGGAGGCAGGCAGCCCTATCGCATGTTTACGTACCGCGCGGCTGTAGGCATTTATTTCAAGGTTACGGCCGAGTTACAATACTGTATGATCTTTATACTGTGGTTACGGTGACAATGTAGGGAGTTCAATGGTTTTTTCCCATCTCAAAAAATAACGAACGCGCCTAAAGAAGTTTTCATTTCAATAACTGGCGAAATGTGGCTGTACTATTTATTTATTTCAGGCGACGCCGACGCAGGCCCATATTATTACCTATACAGGGTTATTGATAAAACATTAACAACCTCTTAAGAGGTCATTGTACTCATCATTATGAACAACTTGCCCATAGTAAATATGGGAACAAACCTGAAATCGCGAAAAAAAAATCAGCTGTTCCCTACATTTATGTTCGTATAACGTCAAAATGTAAGGAACAGCTGTTTTTTTTTTTGCGATTTCAGGTTTGGTCCAATAGTAAAAGTTGTTCATAGTAATGAGTACAATGACTTTTAAGAATATTGGCAACTGAGAGTATATCGTGGTCACTCAAATATCTCGCTGATTGTGTTCTGTGTGTTAAATCATTAAGTTTCCTTTAAAATTGTTGAGCTGAATGGTGCTGATCCATACGGGCGCCGCCATCAAGTAGGGCCTGTGATCTCTTAGCTGCCACTGCTTATTATTTTTACCACGCCTTGGAATGGGCAACTAGCTTTATCTTTCTGACTGACCGACCCCTTTTTTTTTGACGGTAGGTAATCATCAAATGACTCCTCCCGCTCTGGGTGCAGCGGAAGGAAGTGTCAGACTCTTACTGAATAAAACCCATCCATGTTCCTTCCTTAGCCCTTTATGTTCCGGGGTAGCGGTAACCCTTTCGGACAATCCCGCTGAACTGACCGACCCCTTGACAATTCAAAAGTAATAAGTTCATGAATCTAGCATTTCGAAACTAGACTAAGTAAAAGTTCTGCTAAACCCGATTGTCTCAATTAACGTAACTTATTCTCTAGAACGGAGCTGTATAATTTATCCAATTATTCCGACAGTTTGTTCGACAAAGGACTAACGAAGGCAAAGATTTGATTCTATTATGCAAATGTTGCTTGTTCAGTGTTCACTCAGTCTGCGTCTGCGCATTGACGTCATTATGGCCCTAATTAATGGAGACTTCCACTTTTTTACACGACATACGAGGTTAGGACTTAAGATCACCGATTTGCGTGTTATGGAGGATAAAAAGTTGTGGGTTTTTCCTATTGCATTAAGTTATTCAAATGTCTTGTTATTGATTACATATTTCATTAGGTAGGTACTTAGTATGAATTTTAATTTGTGTATGAAGCGAATTTTCCTTAATCTTTTGACCGCCACACGTCAAAAAATCAAAAACGTGCCCTCGGCGTCAGTCTGTCATGTAGTCGAACCGTGGCGTGCTGGGCCCATTTTGGTTTGCCATCTATACATGACTGTGGCGGTCAAAAGGTTAAATTTGTTGTTTGTGGTTTTGCGGTTGCAATATTGGGTAATTCCAGAAGTGATTTAAGTAAATAAATGGTGTCACACAATTTTCATGAGGTACCAAACAACTTGCGGATAAACTCTATGCGGTGAGCGGCGTACTAGTAGATTTGCACTAAATTACTCGCCCGAAACGCGAAACTCGGCGAATCGTCAATTTATAATAAAATATGGTACCTAATAAATATTATTTATTGTGTAGGCGACTCGCCCACAAATAAATTAGCTTCATGCGAATCGCCTATAGAAAAAATAATATTATTTAAAAATTACGATCGTAGCAGGTTGTGTCCTGAAGTTTCTACCTACCCCCATGGAAAGAAGGCATGGGTTAATATCATCATCATCATAATCAGCCTATAACGTTCCCACTGCTGGGACACAGGCCTCCTCTGTGAGAGGGAGTGGGCCGTAATCCACCACGCGGGCCCAGTGCGGGTTGGCAGATGTCACATGTCTTCGAATTTTTGGTTCTAGGACATGCCGGTTTGGGTTTATATACTTATGTATATTTCTCTAGATCTTTTTGCAGCAAGTTTTCCTCTAGGAAAATGTGAGGACAGCGAGTAGGAAAATAATGTTAATTAAAACGTAGGTAGGCTAGACGACCATTAGGGTCTGGGTAAGTACTTACCTAGGCCCAACTTTTCCGTATCTTGATCTTTCCAAGTTACCTCTCTCAACTTTTTCTATATCACGCGGCCATGTATTACCTATTTAATATTTAAGCGTAAGGTACCATTATGTTAAGTACCTTACTCCAACTTTTAGGACAGCCAGATGTGAGACTTTGACAGATCGGCGATCCTAAAAGTTAGAATAGTAAAAGTTGGCCTATACGAATGTAAGATATGCATCTTTTATTTAGACAGGTAAAAATAACAAAATTAAATTCTAACATAACTAAAACAGTGCATCTTTTTCTTTCTATTCCATTAAGAAAAGGACAGAAGATAAATTTTAGTTTAGTCCTGTCAAATAATCAGCGCCTGACGTAATTTGAGTAGGCAAGTTTTTAATTACGTCTAAACTTGTTTTGAGTAGTGTAACAGAATCGACACCTTGTTTTTCGATAATAAATAGAAGAAGACAGACTAAATAATGAATGAAAATGTATATTGTTTTAAGAGCAAAGTTGGGAAGACTCAAAGCCTCTTGAAGAATTAAAGGAATGAGGACGAAATAAGTCTGTTTATTCTACGACTAAAGCTTCTGCCCGCGATTTCTTACGCGTAGAAAAAATATATCCTATAGGACAGGGGTGGCCAACCGGTCGACCGCGACTATTAGTCCAGTCGATCGTGGCAAGGCAAAAAATATTTCCAATTACAAACCTGATTTTGCTAATCTAGCGAAAGATGCTCAAACACAATGTATAAATGAGTAGTCACTAAGAATAATTTACAGTTTTATATTTTAACTATTAATAAAATAAAAATACTACATAATTGTGTACTTACTGAACTATGCTGATATCATTTATATTTTATATCATTTAAGATTTCAAGAAGTATGTAATTGGTAGATCGCACAGGGACACCCTGTGCGATCTACCAATACATACTTCTTGTCAGTGAAAAGTAGATCTCGGGTCTAACCAAGTTGGCCACCCCTGTAGGATATATTTTTAGCACTCGACAATAGTTTAGCTTTCTATCAGTGAAAGATTTTTTGTAAACGGATTAGTACTTTCAGAAATTACCTCTACAAACAAACAATTTTACTTGACATATCGTCACGTCTGCATTCCCCAAAAGGTTAGGCAGTGGTAGACCTCCATTTCGCCAGTTTTCACATACAATGTTACCTCTTTATAATCATCTGCCTAGCCTTTTCCCAACGATGTTGGGGTCGGCTTCCAGTCTAACCGGATGCAGCTGAATACCAGTGTTTTACATGGAGTGACTGCCTATCTGACCTCCACAACTCAGTTACTGGGTAAAACGATACCCCTTGGTAAGACTCGTTGTCAGAATTTCGGGCTTCTAACGACCAGTAACGACTGTTTATAATACATATCCATACTAATATTATAAATTCGAAAGTAACTCTGTCTGTATGTTACATTTTCATGCCTAAACCACTGAACGGATTTCGTAAAATTTGGCAGAGAGATAGATTGCATCCCGGGGAAGGACATAGGATAGTTTTTATCCCGATATTCCCACGGGATCGACACTTATGCGGGTGAAACCGCGGGGCGCTGCTAGTGTATTTAAAAGTTAAGCTAAAATCAACCTAGATAGAAAAATAATTCAAAGCAGTTTTTCTGACAGAAACATACTATTTCTACGCCTCTTGCTAAAATTAGAGAACCAATCAAACGTGACCCCCTTCTCTATGCTTGGGTAATCACTGGAAAACACTGAGATTATAATGAGGTAGATACAAGAGGCTTGGGTTTTGTTTGATGTTAGTCTAGAAATGTTCTATTATACCTGGTACTAATACTTTTGATAACAAAGCGAAATCGAAATGCCTTTGGAGTTGAGGGTTTCTTGGGTGGAAACCGTAAACAAGATAGAACCACAACCCGAAGATACCGACACTTGCTGTGAGGTCTATGTCTAAGTTTCTTGATCTTAACTTTTGCAGAAATATATTTATATCATAGACATTTTTTTTTTTTTTTTTGTAACGACTTTAAAAGGGGAATGCGCTAGTCAGCCCGCGAAATTCATTACGTTTTTAGGAATTTGCAGGTCAGTGTCACGTTGTATGTCGAACAAAATATGATGCGGGAGCAAGTATGTATATGCAGAATTATAATTATTAAAACCATCAACGCATCTAAGTTCATAGAATCCCATTGATTGATATTTCATGAAATAGTCTACCAAAAAACGTAAGAGAATTTGATTTTCGCGGGCTACCTTTAGAGATTTTATCCTTTATGATAAAATAAGGAGCATTTTAAGATCTACTTAAATATCTACATAATAGATAATGCTCTGAGATACATTTTCCAGTAGCCACACACATCTATTATCACCTGTCATTCGTCAACGTAAGGAAATAAAACAAACCCGACACCAGCATACCACCACGTACATTCTGATGACGTCATCATTCATAGACAATCCTTATCGGCAAAGGAAAGTTGAATCAGCCAAGACAACGCGAGCATGACGCCTACAATATTTATTGTTAGTGGCCAGTAGCCTAGCACCACGATGCCTAGCACAGTCAACCGGACCATTTCATACCGAGACCCCGAGACCCCTCTGTGCCTCGGAAAGAACGCCGCGGCTGTCATTCGTAGATCTTTGACAGTCATTATTGCGGGATAATTGCGTAACACAATAACAATGGCAATGCCTTTCATTTTGACAATTGAACAATATTTATTGCGTCTTTTTCATTGTTGAGCAGACGAATCTTACAACCATGAAGCAATGTATAAACAATTTCCTTAAAAATCATTTGAATTGCCTTTCAATGACATTTTACTGGGGTGCGGATAGTCAGAAGCCCGAAAGTCTGACAACCAGTCTTACCAGGGTATCTTGTTATACAGTACTAACTGGTTGTGGAGGTCAGAGTCCTCCGTGTATCTAACATACTACTTTTCAGCTGCATTCGGTTACACCAAAAACCGACCCTAACATAGTTGGGAAAAAGCTAGGCAGATGATGGGATGGGTACAGTGAACCATACAACTAGGTTACTTGAACTACGAAAATCACCCATACTGTTACGCAATAAACTCGCTGTCAATGTCAAATTATTTATTATGTTTCCCACAAATGTGTGGTTGACTGTATCATGGGTAGCATGGTGTTTTGTAACCATATGTCAGACCAACTGTTTTGCTCGTTCATCCAAATCGAGGGGATGTTTCGTCATGGTGCGTAATTTTGGGAAGAATTGTGTTGTTGAGTTCCCACGCGCAAAGTTTTAAATTCACTTTGTTTTTGGACGTTTTGTCTCCTTTAATATTATTACCTAATTAATTTTTATAAAAGTAAATTTCTATAAGTGTAGGGGAAGGCCAACCGCCAAGGTAACGATGTGTGGACTGTGAAAGATGACAATATAGCTAGAAAGGTGCTGACTACTGAAATAACACCTAATAGTGAAGTTTGGGAGCAGTAATGGCCAAGTGGTAACAGCCTCGACTTACGAGTTGTAGGTCGTGGTTCGATCCGGGGCAGCCCCTTTACTTTGTGTACCTAAATAATGTCATCATCACTGCTTCAAAACTGGTGGTGTAAAACATCGTGAGGAAACCGGCATGTCCTAGAACGAAAAATTTCAAGATATGTGACATCTACCAACCGACACTGGGCCCGTGTGGTAGATTACAGCCAATATTACATCCCGAAGAGTGGAGGCCTGAGTCCCAGCAGTGGGAACATTATAGGCTGATTTTTGTACGTTTATGTTATGTAGAGAAGTATGGAAAAAGAAGACACCTTGCGCCTACCCTAAATAAATTGGGATTTGGAGAAGAAAATGATGATGATGAGGGTGAGTTTTGGGAAAGACATTCGTCGAGAAGAGGGATTTTGGTAGTTGTTGCCTATTTTAAATAGACTACAAGTGAAAACTTTTTCAGTAAAGTCTTAAGAGCCTATACTACCTCAGCAAAAAAACACTCTTTATCTCGCTCGCACGATACTGCGCGGACTGCTTTTTACAGTGAAAATAATGGTAAATTGAAAAAAATAAGAAACAGTATCTGTTTTATATTTAGTTCAGTTGTTATGCAAAGTTTCATGATCTAATTTGGAGTATTGTTACCTGACTGCGGCGAAGCCCAAAAGGAGGGTTGAGTGTTTGTTTTGAATACAAGCGGTTTATCGTTCGTTTGAGAAATTTTATGGAATCGTGTTTTCGCCAAACATACTTAACATTAAGCCTCAACTTTACCATAAATTTATTTCAAAATGAATTCTGCAATACTTTCCACATAACGGCGGATCATGCTAAGCTATTTGAGGTAGTATAGGCCCTTAAAGTTCGTGCGAATACCTACATAATTACATTAGTTGACCTTGTTATTTTGTCCTTTCTCTGCGTAGTGTATAAAGCAAATAAACTTATTTTCTTTTTTTTCTTCTTGATTCTAGTTAGTATTTTCCCATTCAGAGTAAAAGGCTCCTACAAACAGGCGCGACGAGCGGTGACAGTCGCGCGCGATTCGCGTCCCGTGTCGCGCGCGCCTGTTTGAAGGAGCCTTAAGCTTCGCCATTATTTCGGTCCCGCAAGTAAATAAATAGTTAATTTTATGACTCCATAATTATCATCTTATCGTAAAACAAAAAGTTAATTAAGATTCAGTGATGAGTTGTGTCTTCCCGAGCAAGTCATTAAAAAGTTTACGAGAAATAAAATCTTTTCCACTGAAAAGATTAGGTTTCAACTAAAACTTCTTTAACCAGGCTTATAAAATCGTTTTAAATACGTTTTTATGATTAAGACCAAGCACTTGACCTATTATTTTTGAGAGGGGCCCATGGCTAAATAATAACAGCCGCACAGGTCCATCGATCAGGTTAAGCTGCGCTGGCCGCGGTTGGTCTGTGGATGGGACCATCTTTACATACCGAGACCCCTCCGTGCCTTGGAAAGCACGTTAAGCCGTTGGTCCCGGCTGTCATTCGTGGATCTTTGACAGTCGTTACGGGTAGTCAGAAGCCCGAAAGTCTGACAACCAGTCTTACCAAAAGGGGTATCGTATTACCCAGTAACTGGGTTGTGGAGGTCAGATAGGCAGTCGCTCCATGTAAAATACTGGTATTCAGCTGCATCCGGTTAGACTGGAAGCCGACCCCAACATAGTTGGGAAAAGGCTGGGCAGATGATGATGACCAAGCACTTGACCGCATTGTCATCTCGTAAGGGTGCAAGAATCTCCTAAAGCTAGTTTAATTAATATAATATGAATGAAAACGATGTCCTATTCTGATGTTTTTGTTAACCAATGTACATTTATTTATTGAAGTGAAAACTTCTTTAGGCGAGTTGGACATTTTTTGAGATGGTAAAAACTATTGAACTCGCGACACTGTTACCGTAACCGACACCTCTGTTTTAAGTTTTGGCCGTTATAAAGTACATTTTCTTCGGGAAGAATGACCTTCAAACATATTAGGTATTTATAAAATTACTATGCTTTTTCAAGTTCTGTCGGCGCTCCTGAAGTGCCACTGTTTTATTTATTTAAGTTTACATGCGCAACATTACAGAATATAACGCAATTTACAAACTAATAAGTGAAATACAATTAAAAAAAAAATGCAAAAACACGAGAAAAAAAAAATAACAAACAAAAGACAATACAATAACACTTGTAAAATAAACAAAATGCAATCAAGTAAAAAAACACATAATTGATAGGTACTCATTAAGTCTAACAATAATTTACTTCACTTTCATTCGCGAAGCTTTGTTTACTGTACGTAATAGATATTTTTGAGTACAAATAACTTGTTCATGTAACAATAACGTTTTAGTATTTCTGTTATTACATAGTTATAAGTTTATAACTCGAGCGCTATGTTGAAATAAGTTAGGCTAGTTATTTCATCTTGTGGCTTTAATATTTACTGATATTGTTGGTTTTCAAGTATACTGGGCTTGTACTCATCACAATGGGACCAAAACTGAAATCGCGAAAAAAAAATCAGCTGTTCCCTACATTTATGTTCGTATAAAGGCTCCTTCAAACAGGCGCGACACGCGATATAATCGCGCGCGACACAAAGACACCGTAAGTCGCGCAACGAGCGGTGCCTTTGTGTCGCGCGCGATTTCAACTTATTTGCCAAAAATATAAATGAATAGGAGTTTATGGAAAATGTAATACAATAAAGTTCAGTTTACGCTACAACTTCAAATGTTTTTATAACTTTTTCAACAGTGCTAGTCACTCTGAAATCAACTTAATGCCCATTAAAACAAAGCTGATATTTGTTTAACCTGAAATAACATCAATTTTGGAACATAAGCTTGAATAGATTTTAGTAATATTGCGATGTCATGTAACTGATTTATATTGTTTTTCTTTAGTTATAATCTGATGCCCCATTCACTTTAGATATTAGGGCCTCTTCCAGGTACTTAAATATGAAGTACAATAGCCCACACATATACCAATTAGTTTTATATAAGGCAACACACACCTATTAACCAGTCGTTTATTGATTTAATTACTAGATAAACAAACTAATTGGTAGTTTGGCAGCCGCAGCCATAAAACATCACGAGTTTATTGACTTGAAATAAATTGTAAACATGTGAGGAAGTAAGATCGCATTTTGATAATTTTTTTATTAGGTATTATGAAAGTGAAATCTGCCTCGTTGGTCGCAAGCGCAACTGCTCGGTGGGTTGTTGGGTTCGTTTTCCTGGTCGGTCGAAATATGATCAGTTTATTATGAGACATTTCTCATTGAGGTCTGATGATTCTGTAAAAATTTTACAGAGAAAAAATCAAAATCAAAATATTTTATTTCACATAAGCCTACATGGGCACTTATGAAACGTCAGAAGCTAGGTGCACGGTTCCAATTGGTCGTTTCCTATGGAGAAGAACCGGCAAGAAACTCCACGGTTACTCTTTTTAAAAATAATTGGCTTTTACAATATTTTCAAATTACAGTAGGTATGGGAGGACAGCGTAGGCCTGTCAACAAGTACCAGGGACTTGATAAAATAATAAAAAGTAATTTAAAAAAATTAAACCGACTTCAAAAGAAATTAACTCAAAATTATGAAATAACTTTAATTTCGGAAGTCGGTGTCTTGGGATCTGTATTTTAGTTTTATGCCACCGACTTCCGAAATTAAAGTTATTTCATAATTTTGAGTTAATTTCTTTTTGAAGTCGGTTTAATTTTTTTAAATTACTTTTTATTTCGGAATTTTTAGTTTTTGCACTAGTAATTGACCAAGGTTTTGAGATGTTTTCCCTTTGACACTACACCCGTAGCTCTTATCAATAAGCCAGGCCGTCACACTTACACGTATTAGTCCATATCTTGAAAATTAAGTACTGAATCGATCTTGATGAAACTTGCACTGTTCCCTAAGTTGAAGAAAATGTAAGCCAATAAAAAAAAAATGGTCACGATCCGATTAATAGTTCCGGAGATATGCGTGGACAAACATACATACATACATACATACATACATACATACATACATACATATTACGTCTATGAAATTTTGTATATTTGTTTGGAAGCCCTAATAGATCATCATATGTGAATATAATGCAATTCCAATAATATTACATACATACGTATCGAATTGATAACCTCCTTTTTTTTGAAGTCGGTATAAAATGGTCTACAGATCTAAAGTCTACAAGGCCTACAAAGTCCTCACATTTACAAAATAAGAATCATCAAAAGGATAAATAAAAAATAAAAACCTAATAAAACCTAGTGATATGATTCCCATTACAACCACTAATAAAGAGACGAAAAATTTGAATTGTCTGTATATAATGTGCTTTAAAGAAAGTTTAAGAGGTAGTTGTAATAATTCCTTCTGCACTGTGCAGAAGGAATTATTGCCAAACTACCTCTTAAACTTTCTTTAAAACTTAGGTGAAGTGAGGATGCTTCACCGGATGCTAGGGATTGCCACTATTGACAACTCACTTCACGCTCACTTCACCTATGTTATCACGGTGAGATATTTACAGAATGGATCGGCAAGAGTTTGGATTTTTGTCTGGTTTATGGCAATACTAACAGCGCCCGTCGGTTTCACCCGCATGTGTCAATCCCGTTCGAAAGACACGTGGCGTCATTTATTATTATCAAAATAACGTTATTGTTGTTTTCCTTTGGAACATCACTTTTTATCGGGATGAAAGGTGCCCTATGTCCGTTTCTGTACACCTGACAACGTATATGCAATTTCAGGATGATCGGTTCAGAGGTTTAGGCGTGAAAGGTAACAAACAAACTTACTTCCCCATTTATAATATTAGATAATTGATCTCTATGAGGTTTAAGGGCCTTCAACATCCAGTACTGGCGAAATGTAGGAGTAGGTACCTACCACTAATTTCTATCCACCACATAGCTTATAATGAAAACTCACTCAGGTATGTTTTCAATAAGAATTTGCTTGTTATTACATCACTGATCATTTTTAATAACAGTAGTTACGTACTAATAATAATAATGAGTGCACAGTAGCATGGTTGGGTGATTCAAAAATATAGGCTACGTATTAGTTATGTTACTAATTGGTGGTGTAATATGAAACTAAATTAATTATAAGTAATATTAGGCCTGTATTTCGCCAACGGGTCGACAGAAGGGCACACCCACATTTCAGTAGTTAATGTAATGCAATGGGGGCGAGCAAGATTCGTGCCCATTGATGACTATGGGATCCGATTACATGGGAGTTAATCATATCAGACGAAATTTGGCGAAATGGTTGCACATATCGCTCATTTGGAGAAACATTCATTTGAAGAAAGCCTGTGTTCCAGCAGTCGGAACATGCTGCGCTGAATATGGAATAACAGATATAAAACATTTTACGTAGGATGACACAATGGGTGGTCTTATCGCTAAAAGCTACAATATAAACACTACTAGGCCTTTTTAGCAATGAAGGCCGGCCTAGGCCTTTAGCAAGGAATGGCCCGTTAGGCAATGAAGGGGCTCGTTAGGCAATGAAGGGGCCCATTAGGGCCGTAGCCTGCCGGGGCAACGAGATTGTCCGAAAGGGTTACCGCTAACCCGGAACATAAAGGGCTAAGGAAGGAACACGGATGGGTTTTAGCATAGATATCCGGGTTTTAGTCAGTAAGAGTCTCCCTTCCGCTCCACGCACGGGTACTCGATGATTTCCCACCCTCAAAAAAAAAAAACTAGGTACTTAATCCAAGTTGTGTTGTTTTGTTATGAGACCAGCTGCATAATGCACCAAGCCACGGAAAAATTAACAAACAATACGTTCTATAGATTATAATTGTTTAAAACATGTACAGTACACCCGCCAATTATCTTATTAAACCACGCCATTATTAATCCATTGTGCGCCTGCGTTATTATGTCTTCAAGTTCACTTATAAATCTTATAATTACTTGCTTTGAACATTTTGAGGTCGTTTTATAAATTATCAAATGCCTTTGCGTTATCTTATACGAGATTTTAGTATAGTACAGATTTTTAAGACGATATATAATTATTATATCTCTTGATACAAATCTATTGTCAAGATAAGTTTATTTCAAAACAAATTACGTATAGAATATTAAAACCAGTTTAACTTAGTTATCTGTCTTTGTCGTCCTGTTACGGTTATACCTGACAGATTAATGTTCTAAAATTAATCTGTCTGTGTTTTTCCATTATTACCTAACTATATGTAGTATACTTCACAAAAAAAAAACAATGTCCTCATTGCACTTTTACAACCAGAAACTCAAAAAAACCTCACGCTAGACACTAACATGTAAAAAGACGATAATTAAACCACTAGCCTAGTACCGGCTTGATCTAAAACACGCAACCGCTGACCCACAGTCATGAGTGATGTTATAATATATTCAATAACTTGGGCACTAAAGTGTCGTCCGTTATGTGACCCCAAACTCTAGAGAAAGCGCCATTTCGCTACGTATAAGGTCGATTGACTGAGCGTCTGGACACAGATCCGAAACAGCATTGTTGTTCAGTTTAAACTGGAGGGTTTATTTATGAGCGTTGCTTAAAGTTAAAGAGCCCTATAAGACAGCATTGTTGTTCAGTATAAACTGGAGGGTTTATTTATATACGTTACTTAAAGTTAAGAGCCCTGTAAACGCCAAAAATGTATGATTAAGCAGACATTAATAACTTCATGCAAAGTCAATACCCTCCTCTACCCCTGGGTGTCAAGCTCAGTAATTCTTGATATTTAGTTTCAAGAATTGAGCATTAACTCTTGTATATGTAATTGAGGATACAGAGTAGATACAGTCGGCAGGAAGAAACCAATATCTCAGTAATTTCTTGAAGAACGATTTTCAAGCCGTTTTATGCCTTATATTCAACAGCTGTGTTAAAAATTATGTCTCTGTGTCGCAAATTATTGTAAGATTTTTTAGGCAATGTTTTCAGATGAAATCGAGCGCTCCCAAAAATACTCATAGAAATGTTAATCTCGATTAAAATGTATTAGTTAGAGACTAGACAATGTAATCATTCGGTGCACCAACAATGCAATGTTTGATGAACAACAAGTGTCTTAATTTATGTATCTTTAACGTTGCTCCCATTTAAGTTGCGTCTAGTCTTGGTGTTCTAAGCTAAGTGTTTCATCGTGCAAATTATTCTCAACCATCCGCAATTCAGGACACTTGAGTAGACGTGTTGATGACAGGTGGAGGCCTGAAGGAATGTTGAGAAGACAAACGGTAGAAGGAGCCTTAAGACCTTTGTACCAATTTTTCTGTTCTGTTTTTTTCAGGTCTGTTTCTTACCCGTTCTTCTCCATGGAGTTTCTTGCCCGTTCTTCTCCATAGAGTTTCTTGCCCGTTCTTCTCCATAGGTACCTACGCTTTAGAATGGGCTACTAGCGTCATCTTTCTGACTGACCGACCCCTTGACAATTCAAAAGTGTCTGTAACTGTAATTTGGTTTAATTGAAATAAATGCTTTGAGTTTGAGTTTGAATAATTAAGGAGCGTAGGTAGGCTTATAGCCAGGTTGGTGGACGAGCTACAAAAGATCGCGGGAAGACCTGAATGGGACTCGCACAGACCAGGGAAGCATGGTACAAAAGGGAGGAGGTTTATTATACACAGCAATGGGTGGAACAAGGCTGCCAATGGTGATGTTGATGATCCTAGCAATGCGAACTGGGTTAGACTTAAGAGCGTTTACGCCGCCGTACGGATTCCCTACTTGAAATAAATTTAATTTTATTTATTTGGGACAAAAAAAATGATTTGACATTGACCTTAGTATGTAGGTACACTACGGCCGAAATCATGAAACTTTTATTTTCTTCTGGAGGGGGTGTTCAGGGGATCAGACCGGAATAAATCGGCATTGTGTTTCATACAAACTTTCAAGCCCTTGTTTTTCGAAATGAATGAACCGATTTCAATGAAACTTCATACGGCAGGATAGAAAGGTCTAAAAAAACTTTTATTTCGGAAGTTGGTGTCTTTGGGATCTGTATTTTATAGTTTTAGTTTTTTGCCTCCGACTTCCGAAATTAAAGTTATTTCATAATTTTTAGTTAATTTCTTTTTGAAGTCGCTTAAATTTTTTAAAGTACTTTTTCATAATTTTTAGATTCTGCACTAGAGTTTGACCAAGGTTTTGAGATTTTTCCCTTTGACACTATATACACCCGTAGCTCGTATCAATAAGCCAGGCCGTCACACTTACACGTATTAGTTCATATCTTGAAAATTACTAAATCGATTTTGATGAAACTTGCACTGTTCCCTAAGTTGAAGTAAATGTAAGCCAATATAAAAAAATGTTCACGATCCGATTAATAGTTGTGGAGAAATGCGTGGACAAACATACATACATACATACATACGTCTATCAATTTTGGTATATTTGTTTGGAAGCCCTAATAGATTGTCATATGTGAATATAATGCAAACCTAATTATATTACATACATATGTGTCGAATTGATAACCTCCTTTTTTTGAAGTCGGTAAAAATATGACAAAAGACGTGACTTCGATAGAACATTCGAAACGTGCAACCTAGTACGATCCTTATTCACGAATGCGTCGTCGTCCGATTTAGATAGAATCCAATTTAGTGTAGTGTGATCACTGGCTTCCGACTTCCTAGTTAGAGTGTTCCTAGTTAGATTTCATAAAAATTGGATAGTGTAAGTAATAAGCGCTTTATAGACTTTAAATACTGTGTACCTACACGATTTTACAATCTTTAGCGAACCGTTTGGGGAAAATCATCCTTTAGTTACATTATTATCTCAAAGGAATTCTTCAAAGTACTTCTCACTAATCTTTATTTATGAAATGCTATTGCATTGTTGAACATTTATTTCATAACAACGATTGGTTGACGCGCGATAAAGCTGTGCTGAGGCAACTTTATCGCGTTGTGGTGTGACTTTTAGTCCTGATTTATAGCCATTCTAAATTTTTGTCGGTATGCAAAGTTGCTTTTGGCTTTATAACTTCCTTATTTTCTTATCTTAGCAAGTATTGTTTTAGGAGATGCCTCATAAAGGTGTGGATACGAAAACGAATACATATTTTCGAAACATATCGTTGCTTCGTTTGTTAAGACACGAGTTTGCCAATAACATTGGCAAAACCATAGGAAACGGGGAAAAACTTTCATTTAAAGATTTCAAATAAAAGAGCAACATTTCCTCAAATTGCCAATCCAAACATCTTTAGTAACGTTTCTTTAACCGTCAATCAGCTGATAGATTTGTAACTCACATTCACAAATTGGCACGGAAATGCGCCTTAAAAATGGCAGCGCAAGTACAATTACTGATTACGATGACCGCCATATCACAGGTCGAAGCAATTAAAGCTATATACACATGTTACCATTTCCTTATCAGTTTCCTAGAACCATAACCCGTTGGCTGCAACACGCTTATTATTCTCAACTAAACCTAATATAGCTTAAGGAATTTGCTAACGAATGTTACCCACTGTTTAAAATGCGCGCCGCGATTTGCGTCGGCTGTCGCAGACGTTGGCAAAATTTCAAATAAAAACTAAGCATTATAATATTTATAGCCGGAATGGAGTTTGTGATAAAATTAAGGTAGGTATTATATACAATTATATGAGGAAAATTGGAGGACTGTAGTGCATTTTTAAACAGCTAGGAAGGTTGCTAAAATTGCCATAAGATTCTCGTATAGCAATTTTTGGCGACCTTCCTTGTTGTGCAAGGAAGGTTTTTCAACATATTATAAGTTATCGATGCTTGTAAATAGTGAGTTATCTTCGAATTTTCGTCATTGTTACCTTGAGAATTTGTTACTTTTTTGGTATTTTAGAAACGGTGCAGAAATTAATACCTACATTTGGATGAACCAGGAGCTTTTAAAGACGATCAGATGGGAACTGGCTTCTGACTGTTGCAGTTTGTCTTTTGTAGAATTATAGTTTTATTTTAGTTCACAATCAGCAGTGAAAAACATGTTAGTGTAATATAAAGGTTCAGCTCTAAGCCCCACTTTTAGGGCCAACATATTTAACTAAGGGCTGATTTTATTTAACTATGGGCAAAGTCAGTTAACCTTTATCCGTGGAATAAAATTGACGTCCTACAGTTCTAGTATGGAAAACTGTCAAATTTTTTTTTTTTCTCAAGCTATAACTTGCTCTATTTAGTTTAAAAGTGAGGTGGTATTCGCCCTAAGTCATTGGGAGGACAAAACACGTTCTAATATTTAATTTGCGGTTTAATAACATTCTTTCTTCGTCATTATCAACTAAATTACTAAAACTTTATAATATGAATAATTAATCGTAGGTTAAATTAACTACAGAAGATATTAATGAACGTATTTGCGTTCGGCAAATTAAAGTTTTAATTAAATATTTTAAGGATAATTAATCAAATAGGGGACGTTTTATGTTCTTTAAAGTTGGTAATGAGTTTTGAGTTCATATTTATGTTCGTCTGAAACATATTGCGGTACCTATGTTTTGTGCAATTATTTAAATATAAAATGAGAAAAATACATACGTTTGAGCTTTATTTTGATACTATTCTTCGGACTCCAAGTAAAAAACAATCCTGGTATGTCAACAATACCACGGGCACCCATTTACTGACACAAACTCACTTTTTTGTTCCGTCCACTTTCATAATCGCACTCATTTTTATGCATTTTGTTTAAAATGTTTTAAAACACACTTAAAACGAATTAACGTAGTAATAACAAGAACGCGACACAATACAAAGAGCATGCGCTTGGGCAACTGTCAACTAGTCCGCCGGGTTACCGCTAGTTGGCGTGCGCGGCGGGGAGAGTGAGACAGTGATGTTTTTTTGTCTGTGTGTGAGTGAGATGGGGGACGTGGCAGCCTTAAAAGCTCTAACCCGAGCCTCCACTTTGGCCTGGATTAAAATATGCACGCTGCAATGTAGGCGTAGTTGTTTTGTTTTGATTTATGTTGAATTTACAAGACTTCCGCTCGCGTCACTTGCAGCAGTGCTCACTAATTCACTATACGCGAGTACATTCAAACTACGGGTCGTTTTAGTAAAAGTTGTAGTGTAGTGAGTAGCCCGGTTTTGAACTGGTTTTTAATGTAACTGTATTGTTTTTAGGTATAGAATAAGATTAATAGATTTAATTTAAAAGTTTCTTAGGTAAGTAATAAAATATCGCACATGACAAATGGTAGAGTCCTAAGGACAAACTTTTAACCGGTTTTGGAATATTAAGTTTTTAAATCTAAAATTATCTAATAATTAAATCTTTGTAATAAATCGTAGTGACCTATAAGTTTTTAGATGCCAACTTTATCCTTTACTGTATGTACATAAAAACAAAGTTTATTTCTTTGACGTCATTAACCTTGTCTAAGTTTTAAATAAAATTAAATAAACTACGTCTAAGAGAAGAGATAAGATAAAGACAGTGAGATAACTGATAACGCAACGCGTCATAACGTTACGACGGAAACTGGTAAAAAAGTGAAGTGTGTGGCCGTTTCCTTTATTTACTTATAATCTTATTTAAATATACGCATGGTGGTATTTATAAATTAACATCTTCATATATACCTGAAATACCTATCCTATCCTGCCCGGTTGATGGCAATAGGCTCGCCTCAAATGTGACTTAAACAATATAACTAGTGAAATCTGGGTGTACTACAGCTGATACTTCTACCTGACACTGTGGCGGCGTGAATGCGTGATGTTATGAGTATGTGTGCACCTATAGTTTTCGTAAACTCACGCTTTATCCCATCGGGGTTAGTAGATACTAAAAAAGCCACGTGTTAATCGTAGCACGACAACAAAACGAAAACAAGTGTGTAAATATCGACTTACACACTTGTTTTTGTTTCGTCTATACATCCTCATAATATTAATTAATGATTAAAATACGCTTAATATTATCCTAGATTGCGAAAACTGGTTAATAGCTAATAAAATTTACGAAGTGAGAAAACCAACCGAACATTCGAGTAAACTTTTAATAGGACCTATTTAATTCTCTATAGCAGTAAATCTTAATTTTATTATCATTAAACAAGTTTCAAATAATAATTAGGTAATATGGCTATTTTATTAGTTTTTTCACCTATAAAATGGCATAAGCATAGTCAGCCTATAATGTTCCCACTGCTGGGACACAGGCCTCCTTTCTGTAAGGGGCCGTTATCGTCGCGGGCCCGTTGCAGGTTGGTAGATGTCACGTCTTTAAATTTTTGGTTCTAGGATAAATAATTTATTGAGTATTGTTGTGAGAACAAGATTGCTTTATTATTTACAAAATTGTTTTTTCTACATAGTGCGATCTATACGCATGGTTGCGTTTGATGTTATTCCTTCGATTACCATTAGATCAAGACACAAAGATTGCGTGAATTGGTGGTGGTAATTATCAATTGGATAAATCCAATTTATAGTAATTTATGGTTCTGAAATATAGCGTGCGTATAGGCTGTGGATCATCAAGGGGGTGACTTTACCGAGATAACGACTAATAGAGAAGTATGGAAGAAAACTATATGTTGCGCCGACCCCAAATAAATTGCGAGAAGGAGAGGAGAATGATGGTAGCCACTATCCACTAAATCAATTCAAAAGTGGAACAGCCACATAACATTACCGTAACTTATCGGGACGTGGTAAAACAGGCCACAAGATACACATACACTAAAATCAAGATAAATCCAATTAAAACTTACGAAGTGTCAAGTAAACTGCGAGAAAAACTGGATATAGGAAACGCAAAGGTGGCCATTGGCCGTGATATAACTGTATCCGATAAACAGGTTGCAGCTGACGGCTATCCTGCGGCACCAGTTGATATGGCCGATTATCTATATAATATTTGATAGTTTCAAAGGAATAAAGTTTTCTTTCTATGTTACAGAAAACTTAACAATAGTTCATAATTTATATATGATATAATTATTTTGATTAGTAGTATCTAGATGGATTCTGTTAAAGTTTTGTATATATGTAAATGGTACACAACAGACTAAGAGCACTTAACGATTCCTTACTTCGAAACCCCGTTACGACATCAGATGGGCAATTCTCGTAATTTTAAGAACGTTCACAGTCTGATCTCACTCTCAATCTGTCAAAAATACCTCTAATTTCCCTAAATTTTGACAAGTTTTTGACGTTTGTTTGTCGCCGAGATGAGACTGCGACTATATTTTGAACATTTAAAATTTTGAGAATTGGCCTTCTGTCATTTATAGAATAAGCCATTTTGAGAATTAGTTCGTTACAGACTCAGTTGCCATTTTGAGAAGTGGGAATTCTGCGCCTAAATCCTTTTAACGTGTTCTTTAAGATACAATGGCGTGGTTTGAACTGTCAAAATACATGTTGTCAGTACTGACTACCCGTAACCGATCCAACGGTTTAACGTGCTTTCTGAGGCACGGAGGGGTGTCGACATGTAATGGATGGTCACCCATCAATGAACCGATCGCGGCAAGTGTAGCTTAACCTTCTAGCCACATGTGTGGCTGTTATTATTTAGCAACTAGCCCCTTCACCATACGTCACTTCATATTATGGTATTAATTTCCTATTTTACTGGGCATTATAATTATTTTACTTCGTGCTGCGAACAAGCGCCAGATGTCATTTACGGGAAAAAAGTACCAGGTGCTCAGAAGTTAATGGTAGCGTATCGGATCGGTCATCTTCACGCTTATTGGCACGCTCAGTGTCAGTAGATCATCGAGCGGTATTGAGAAGAGAAGTCGTGCGTGCTGGACTAAAGATCACAGTAATTTGTCTAGGTTAGGTCTGGTTTTGAATTAGGTATGGTAGAGATAAAAATATGTGTAAACTTTAAGATTTGATAAAAAAATAGTTGCCGTTAGCCGATTCCCGACAAATTATGAGAAAGCCATAGGGTTCTGGCTATTCTGTGTTTTCATAGTAAGTTATTAAGTTATATAATACTAGCTGCGATCTGCTTTTTCACCCGCGTAAATGTCGATCCTGTGGGAATATCGGGATAAAAAGTAGCCTATATGTTAATCCAGGCTGTCAGCTACCTACATACAAAATTTTATCAAAATTGGTCCAGCCGTTTGAGCGTGAAGAAGTAACAAACATATAAACACACGCACACACCCCCACCCACACACACTCACAAACTTTCGCTTTTATAATATTAGTGCGATTAGGCTGAGAAACAGCACTTTTTGAACGTCGTTACATAAGACAGTACCTCGGCACGCCAACCCTTCACCACTTCCTAGTGCTTTAGATGGAAGAATAAGAAGTGGCGCAACAAACTCCCCAGCAGCACAACTGTCTGGTAAGTTAGAAGAACTTGAATCTTTACAATATAGGTACACAAACAGATATATTTACATATAAAATGAACAGTGTACAGATAATTAACTCTATTAATTTTGGTCCATAGGTAGAAGGCGAAGGTGGTGTGATGGACTGTCATACTGAGCTTCGAAGTTCAAAATACCGATATACTGTATTCATAAAGTTGAAAAGTACAACAAAATCATTTGCAGGGTCAAAGTGGCCAGAGATTGCACAAGACAGGGAGTGGTTTGGAAGACAAAAGGGCCTTTGGTCAGCAGTGGGACACAAAAAGGTTAACAAAAAAAAGGTAAGTAAGTTTACTTATAAAAAAAAGAACATGGAATCTGACATAAAATAATGTTTAACAGAGTTCATTCCGTTGTTTGTCGCCAGCGGTCGGTACCAAAAGGTCAATCGCTGTAATTAGGTACCTACTTAATTAATTTTAATATGGTAAAATTACATGTTTATTTCGTACTAACCACGAAAATTACAGACTATTAAACCTATTTCGTAAAAGAAAAACTTTTTTTTAGATTAAATATAGCGTGATTTGGTACCTATATTTTTTTTGCTTTGATTTTCAGTGCGTAGTTATTTTTGTACATTGTGTATTGTGGCTCTCGTGGCTAAGTAATAACTGCCGCACGGGTTGATTGATCAGGCTAAGCTACGTTTGCCGCGTTCGCGTTCGGTCCTTGGATGGGTGACCATCTTAACATATCGACACTCCTCCGTACCTCTGAAAACACGTTAAGCTGTTAGTCGCGGCTGTCATTCGTGGATCTTTGACAGAGACATACTATATGCCTTCTTGTCACAGTCATGGCGTGCAGCTGTCGACTATTTCTGTTCTGTGATTAAACTGGTTGAAATTTTAATCAAGTAACCTGAAATCGTGAAAAAAAAATCAGCTGTTCCTTACATAAATATGTTCGCTTATCTCGTCAAAATGTAGGGAACACCTGATTTTTTTTTCGCGATTTCATGTTTGGTCCCGTAGTAAAAGTTGTTCATAATGATGAATACAATGACCTCTTAAGAGGATAACGGTGATTAAAATTTCACCCTGTAGATAGCCTATAGGTAGGTATTTTGTTTTTATTTTTCTTTATTATTAGAGTTAATTATCTTTTCATATTCCTACACGTCTTTCTCTGACAAATAAACCTGTTTTTACAAGTTTTTCTTTCGGAACTGGAGTTTTGTTTCAACATGACAATGGCTTAAAAAATACGCTGTCCCTACAAGACACATGGCTCATATACATTATATAGCCCTGCGTTAATAAACTCGATGTAAATAAGCTTTAAACCGATGAGCACCTGTCCTCCTCGACACTAATGCGATAGTAAGCCGGAGCGTTATTAGCAACATAGCCGCAAGCGAAAACCTGTTGTAGCTAATGAAGACGAGAGGCAGGAAATTACAGCCTCACAGTTAGCTACAGTTTTTTAATGTGAATCATGGGGAATCTATCTGAAGTGTGGAAGTTATGCCTTATTTGGTGGGATGGTTATGTAAATTGGCTTCCGATTTGGGTCACGCGCAAACTGGAGCCATGAATTCAGCACATGATACTGATCTGAAACGCCTGCGTAAAAAAAAAAAATATGTTCCATACATTTTGACCGCGTAGTTACCGCACTTTTCTATGAAACAGCTGTTTTTTTAGGGTTCCGTACCAAAATGGTAAAAAGGAACCCTTCTGGTGAGACTCAGTCTGTCTGTCTGTCTATCCGTCTGTCACAGCTGGATATCTCAAGAACTACTAATGCTGTCAATTTGAAATTTAGAATATCCTTAGATGACGTTTGCCTAACTATTTTTCAATTTAAAAGAAAGAAATACAAAAAAAAAATCTGCAGCAGGGTCTGAAAGGTGGTCTTAAAAATTCGAAGTGGGGGGGGGGGGCTACTAGGGCTAAATTAGTCAATTTCGAATATCTATATAAATTAAAACGATGTTTCATTGCGTTTTAATGACATTACTAGTAGAGATAGTGTGGCAACATTTTTTAACGAAATGGCACTAAGAAGTTTAATTTTACTGCAGCTAACGAAAAGTCCGACCATAATAGAGTTTGGCTTATTCAAAGAGTTAGTATTATATCTAGTAGCGTAGGTATTCTTGTGAGGTATAGAGACAACAAAACATTCAATTTAAAAAGATTTTCTACAAGAGTATTCTTCAAAGCTGTCACACCAAACTGATTGCTTCCTAAAGTATTATTTTAACTTATGAAGCAGAAAAATGTAAATAACAAGGTTTCCCTTTGCGGTGAGACTTGCTTGAGTCAAAAGGGCCTTTGACATGTTAATGAGCACAGGATCACTCGCGATCTCATACACTACTATTTGATATTACGTTTCTGTCCGTTTTCGGCGCCTACTTAGAATGGTGTTACTGTATATTTTTCGAGAAAAACCATGGCTTTCGTGTCTCAAAAGCAACCTGAAACGAGTATTTTAACCAAAACCCTGCAAACATGCTTGATAAACCATGCTCTTGTCTTAGGAAAATAGTTGTCTTAGCTAGGCTATTTCCAACAAGAAAAATCTACTACCCTACAGTAGCGAAAGGTGAATTTTTTGTAGATAGATATCTTTAATATGATTATATTATTTGACTATAGAATACTGACTGAAGCCGGTAGGAATCGAGTTGTATGGTACCTTCGCCACTGCTATCCTACTCAGTGAAACTTCCTAATGCTTTAGCTGGGAAGAAGAAGTGGTGACAACAAACTGCCTAGCAGGAGACCCTCTCTCTCTTTCTGGTGAAGGAAGATCGGGAAGATCAGATATCTTATGTCTCTTGTCTATTACTTGTTAAAGGGCCTGGACCGCTTTGTTATTGGTCAGCTTCGTCTTTATTTATACTTTGAGGAACTTTTTTACAACAGAAGTTGTCAAGCTGGCAATATATGTGACGCTCATCTGCAGCAACCTTTCAGGCTATTACCGACAAGAAAAAGAGGGTGTGTGCTTTTGACCACACGATAGAAGTGAAAACTTACGACAGGACCTGGTATACGTATGGTACCTGGTATACTTTACAAAAAGGAGGAGGTACTATGTTCGGGTGTTAGTATGTTTTTTTTTTTTGTATGTTTGTTCATCGAATACTCCGCCAATTGTCGACGGATTTTCAAAATTCTTTTTTTGTTCGAAAGTAGATAGTTCTGAGGTGGTCCCATTGTCACCAAGTTAGGATCTGATGATGGGATCTTAGAGAAATCGAGGGCAACCCTCAAATTATATAGGCTTACTTATTGTTTTTCGCATATTTTATGAAGTATCTTGTGTATTTGTGTATGGTTGTCACCATCTCAGGTAGCTGGGCTGATGATGGAAGGTACAACTCCTTAACAGTAAGAAGTTACTCGAACAGGCAAGGAATGTTTTAGTAAATTGTTTTGATGTTTGATAGGGCATTTGCCACATTTGGTCTCATGATCATCAAGTCATGACCTGATGCTGCAGTAAGGATAGTCTGCAGAGTACCTAACTCCTCGACAACTAACAGCAGATATATCGTGTTTAGGCTCATTGAAAAGGGCTCGATGTGTGGATAAACGTACTGTTACTGAGGAACACCGAAGACCTGATGCTGAAGCCAGGAGCATCAGAAAAAGTACAAACCTTTAAATTACAGCACCGTAGTCGTGTTTGGGCTCATTTTAAACAGGACTAATTTTAAGTTCAATGCAATGTTGACATAAGTCTGGCCTGATGCTGCAGCCAGGATTATCAGCATCTAATCTAAAAACTAATAAAAGGAGAACTCCTCAACAATTAACGTCCCTGCATCGAGAAAAGGAATATTTTATAAAAAGGCGATGGGCAAGTTGACATTAGGCTATTGTAACTTAGATAAATTATAAATAGACCCACTAAAAAGCGAGAAATAAAAACTTTTTAACAAAAAAAAAACCGACTTCCAAAAAAAACACTACAAACTGAAAAAAAAACACTACAAACTGAAAAATAACTTTAATTTCGGAAGTCGGTGGCAAAAACTAAAATACTGATCCCTAAGACACCGACTTCCGAAATTAAAGTTATTTTTCAGTTTGTAGTGTTTTTTTTTTCAGTTTGTAGTGTTTTTTTTGGAAGTCGGTTTTTTTTGTTAAATAGTTTTAGTGTAGTAGATAAGGTCTGTAATTGTATTTCTATCTTGAAAACTGCGCGTCGCGTCGCGTCTCGGTGTGAACTGACCCTAAGGGGACTACAGGACCTAAACGCAAAAAAACGCAAGTTTTATAATGCCTAAAAGTATATGATCGACTACAGTAAACAAAATCAGAAAAATATATGATACCAGCTGCGCCCCGCCGTTTCACCCGCGTAAATGTCGATCCCGTGGGAATATCGGGATAAAAAGTAGCCTATATGTTAATTCAGGGTATCAGCGACTACAGTGGCTCACACACTTGTTAAAGTTCAACTACTTTTGCATTTTTTTTTTTTTAAATAACTTGTAAATATGTGAGCACCATGTATCTATCACTTATTTGATTTACCTGTCATTGCTTAATTTTTAATTCTTTTTACCTTTTGTGGTAGACTAATTTTATTATGGGTGCATCGTGTTCACATATAATTTTTATTATGTATACAAGACCTTGTAAAACATTTTTAAAAGAGTAACGGTGGAGTTTCTTGCCCATTCTTCTCCATACGAAAACTACCTTTTCGAATGGGCGACTAGAATCATTTCTATTTAGTTTTTTTTTTTTGACGTTCAAAAGTGCCTTTAATGTGCCTATTTGAAATAAATGATTTGACTTTGACTTTGACTTAGCTACCTCCATACAAGTTTTTATCAAAATTGGTCTAGCCGTTTGAGCGTGAAGAAGTAACAAACATATAAACAGACACACACAAACTTTCGCCTTTATAATATTAGTGTGATTTACTCATGATTCATCCAATTGTACAGACTGAAAATTACCTTTTGCTGTTCGAGTAACCCCGTGCAATAATTGCAATAAAAGAGTATTGTTTCGATGAATTTTCAGGAGGATATTATAATAAATCAAGTTAAATAGAAGCTTTTAATAAAATATGATATTTTTTTACGATTTTCAAATATTTCAGCTAGTTTGCAAAAAAGTCTTCTTAACTTTTGTCTTTTTCTTAATAATGTTTAAATGGAAATATAAACACAACACACACAATAAAGAGTATTCTAATCTATCTTTGCGAACCAAAGTATTATGACAAATTTATAGTAGGTAAGATTCTTATTAACTATCATTTGCAGGCTCGTTCCACCTACTGCTAGTAAACTGTACCTATAATGACCCATTCATGCTCTTCATCTAGTAGCAATTACGTGACAAATCAAGATTGTGCTAAAACAAACACTCATTTGACTGTGTACCAGTAATATGAAACATACTATCATAAACTAAGTTGAATGGAAATAATTAAGCGCCTGCAACTTTGGTTATAGCAGCAAGTTGTGAAAATATATGTTGTTAGCAATTAACACACGCAGGGGTTTAGTGCAGGGCGTTTGTAGAGACTACGAACTCTTGATTTATGGCAGTGCAGTTCAATCACTCTATGTATTTAGTTCGCATGCAGTAAACTTTGTGGTAACACATGGAATTTAAGAATCCATTGGATAGCAAAATTAGAATTTTTGAATGTAGGGTCCTTTTTGTTACTTCTTTTACGGTATGTAGTAGTGATAATATTAATTAGTATCATCTGGAGTTTCTGGTAAGTTAATAAAATATGAAAGTCTTTTCAAAACTTGCGATAATTTCACGACTACATAGCCAAGCTTTCATAATCCTAGGTAGGTATACTAAAGCACTTATGAAATGCAATTGTTCCAGTTCAACTATGTATCCTACGGTGGATTCAGTCGAATGTTCCGCAAATTGAGTCAGTTACAAGCCAAACTCAACCCTAATATCTCCAACTTTAATAGTCTATTCTTACAATGTTCAATAAAACTATTTCTCCGACGTAAACTCTTCGAAACGACACTAAGGTAAGTTGTGACGGTATGCAACCGGCATTAGCAGGTAGCACCACAGTTTAAATTATGCCATATTTTAAGTAAATCACCCAGAGTCACTTGCGTTTTGACGTCTATGATAATAATATTATTATACATTTTTTTTTTATTGTCGGGGGGAAACCTTCAAAAGACACCCGACCTCCGGGGAGTCGGGGAGTGTGGGATTTTTACCTCACTAAAACCACCCCGGTGATCACCATCAGCACATAGGGGTGGTCCCGGATCCTCTTAAAAGACCATTTCCGGAACGCTTGTAAGGCACGTACCTATGGGGAGACTGTAAAGGGGCCTCCCCTGAGCCTCCTACCTAGATTTGCCTAAATAACTTCTTCACTGAGCATTGGAAATGGAAATGTTGATAAAATATATTGAACTATTTCATCGTTTTTTAGCATAGGTGCATCGACGTTTTTAGCATAGGTGCATCGACGTTTTTCGTTTTCTTAACCGTATTTATGCCGAGGTATATAAGCACAAATGCCGAGGCAAAAAATTCCCGAAACGCCTCGTCATCAGTTACCACACCACAATTCTAATTTAATCACAAAAACAAGCAAGATGAAGTTCAAAGTGTCGGTTGACCTTCATTTTTCCCGAAAAACCTTTAGGAGAAAAATATTCAAATAAATTTTCTGTCTTTCCAATTTTCCTCCTCCTTAGTCGTTCACTCTTGACAGAGTGGTCGTGGTTGATGACTCCTCCACTTATTCCGGTCTTCGGTCGGAAACTCTGAACTATGGAGGTTTGTGTTGACGCTTTGATAAGGCCTGTCCAACGCCTAGGTGACCGACCGCGTGACTGCTTGCCCTCCACTTGTACCTGGCCTTTCCAATTTTAGTCATCTATGAAATGCTTTTTCGTAAAGGCAAAAATCCGTTGCGGAACGCTACTTAGGGTAATTGACTACCGGTATAACTCAAGGGACACTCTGCCCCTACATAATTCTGCTAAGATGGGATCTTATCCACCGTAACGAGGGAAAAACAAAGCAACTAGGTACCTTCCTCCATTTTGTTTAGGGATGAGACATTGTGGTTTCATTTCGGTTTTATGTAGATTTTTTTTTTAACAAGAACTTTTTATCTACCTACTTCTTTCCTTTCGCATAGGTATATAGCTGACTAGCTTCTGTCCGCAACTTCACCCGCGTGGATGTCGCAAATTATCCCACGGGAAAGTGCCACCGGGACAAAAATTAACCTATACGTTATTTCATAACATCAGCTATCTGCCAGTGAAAGTCCCAGTGAAAGTGCCAGTCTCAAAGTCGGTCCAGCCGTTTCGCTGATTAGCCGGAACAAACAGACAGACAAAAATAAATAAAAAACGTTTTTTTTGTTATACATAGCGTATGTACAGACGCCAGCACATCAAGCCACTACAATCTGTCAATTTTTTTTAATAGATTTTTAACTTTATCGCTTTATTGTAAATAAAAAAAAATTACAGTTTCGGGTAGCTTAATGTGCAGTTGCGTCTGTACTTTCTTAAGCATTTAGTAAAAAGCTGTTATTTTGATATTACTAAACAGACTCTTAAATTTTATTTATTTGTATCTTTTCTAAAGTCTATTCCTCTGGATTAACATAAAACTTTTCAAAACCAACCTTATTTTTCAATAACCACTATCCTTTACAGAAAAACTTTCATATTAATTTTCCTTGCAAGTTTAATAGTGACGCACATCACTAGCGCTAGCGACTGGCGTCCAGTGCAGCCGCGACCTCGTTATCATATCAAAGGCGCCGCCCCGACACGTTCCAGTAGCGATTTATATTTCGTGTTGACTTTAAAAAAAGATTAATATTGCAAGTAGCTTACGGTTTCACCAGAAAACTTAAAAGAAAGGAAATTTCATTGCATTTTATTCCACCAGTTATTGTGACCTCTCAAGCTCCGCTAATGAGACACAATTGATTTTCTATTGTATTGTATTACATACGTAATACTTGAATGGCCCCCCCATTCAAGTATTACGTATTACGCAAGAGCAGTGGTGGCCCAGTGAGCAGTGGTGGCCCAGCGAGCAGTGGTGGCCCTGTGAGCAGTGGTGCCCCAGTGGTAACAGCCGCGACTTACGAGTTGTAGGTCGTAGGTTCGAACCCAGACAGGTGCTTTACCTTGTGTAAATTATTCCATCACCACTGCTCTCAAAACGGTGAAGGAAAACATCGTGAGGAAACCGGCATGTCCTAGAACAAAAAATTCGAAGACGTGTGACATCTACCAACCCGCACTGGGCCCGCGTGGTGGATTTACGGCCCACTCCCTCTCACTGAGAGGAGGCCTGTGTCCCAGCAGTGGGAACGTTATAAGGCTGATTACGTACGTTACGTTACGTACGTAATTAAATTACTCTTTATCACAGCTGTCACACAATATGCAATTTTTTTTGACTAGGGCTGATTTTTCCATCGCCAGATGACTTACATTATTCGAGAAATAAAACTGACGTTTGACAGTTTTTTTATGGAAGAACTGTAAAAAATTCAAAATTATTCCTCCGATAAAATTATCTGGCGTTGGAAAAATTAGCCCTAATTCTTTTGTTTAGCCTATACTGTCCTACAGCTGGGCTATTTTTTTGCACATAAAAAAAATTAAAACATTTTAAAAGTGTAACTGGAGTTTCTTGCTCATTCTTCCATACTAAAAAACTATGTACCTTTTGGAAGGGGCGACTAGAATCACTACTATTTTCTTTTGTACAAAAGTGCCTTTGAAATAAATGATTTACTTTATCTTAAAAGACACAAAATATTAGAAGAGTACATTCTAACATATATATAGAGGTAAAGATAGAGGAGGACCAACTTTCAACAGTTTCAACCTTACCTTTCTGATAAATTGGAATCGCAAATCTTTTTCCTCAGTTGACCAGAGATCACAACTTTTTTTTAAATCCCCCTACGTCCCCAGAGTACCAACGTTGCTCGTAAATTGAAATTTCCAATCGGAATACGCTTGAAACAGTTTTACGGTTTGGTTCACACCGATTTCTGTCTCGGTGGAGTAAAAACCGTATTCGCCCGTGATTCATGTTGATTAATTCGTTTTTTTTATGATTAGGTATTTGTCTGGCTTTAGAAAGATTATGTGAGCTATTGAAGGAAAATGTTCTTCACGTATTAGGGAAAAAATCTGGGGCTTGATTTTCCAGTACCTACCTACTCATAAATATTTGATATCGTAACTTTATAAGTTAGATTCGAATGGCTGGAATCACTAGACGTGCAACTGACTCAATCATCATCTGCCAGCCTTTCCCAACTATGTTGGGGTCGGCTTCCAGTCTAACCGCGATGCAGCTGAATACCAGTGTTTTACAGCGGACCCCACTCAATAACCCGTCTTCTCTAACGGCCGGCCCATTGCCAATTCAGCTTGCTTACACTGTGAGATATGTTGACAACTTTGGTTCTCTGCCGGATCACCTCGTTACGGATTCGATGCATTTTTTTTTATTTTTTTTTTGCGGATGGTAAATCATCAAATGACCCTCTCCCGCTCGGATGGAGCGGACTCTTACTGACTAAAACCCACCCGTGTTCCTTCCTCAGCCCTATAAGTTCCGGGCCAGCGGTAACCTTTTCGGACAATCCCGCTGACCCGGCAGGCTTCGGCCCTAAGGGGCCCCTTCCTTGATGCTGACATCTCTTTGAGGCGCGCGTGGAACACGTACGCACCGTCCGGCACGGGCCGGATTCGATCCTCAGACAGAGACTTACCAAGCCAAAAAATAATCGTCATAATTATCTAAGCCACTGTTGCGTTTCACCCCAAACATACCCTCTATCTACCTACAACCTCGTCATTATTCCCCATGCGGTGTGCGGGCGCGACTAAACAAGATTCCTGAGTGCTCACATTTTTCCACATTCTTCAAGCAAAATATATGCCGTGTTATCTAAATGTAGAGATCTTTCTCTGTCACTTATATTAGTGTCGTAGACTTTTGAGGGAGATATATCGAGGTTGTTAGGCCTGAGATTAAAAATGAAATAAATACGGTACTTCGTTTTTCTTTTACGGTATGCTGGCAGTTTCTAATCAATTACCTATTTAAAAGTAGTAAAAAGAAGTTTTATTTTTGTACATTCAAGGACTGTGTGATTCTATAATAAAACGGTGTACGAATAACATTTTTTTAGGGTTCCGTACCCAAAGGTGCCAGCGGGACCCTATTACTAAGCCTCCAGTGTCCGTCCGTCCGTCCATCTGTCTGGCAGCGGGCTGTATCTCATCAACCGTAATAGGTAGCAAATTTAAAGTTTCACAAAGTGTGTATATTGCGGTTATAACATCACATAATAAAAATAAAATAATTGTACGGTGGTACGGAACCCATCGTGTGCGAGTCCTACTCGCATTGGACTGGTTTTTTTCTTTAAATATGTGTCTCTCTTTGCATAAACATTGGCTCGCTTGCTACTTATAATAATAATAATAATAAATGGAGATGAGTAATAAGAAAGTATATAATTTACGGTCGCTTCCCGGGGAGCGCCGGGGCGCATCTGGAGCCGATGCTAGATGCCACAGCATGCGAACCATCGGCGGTGAGGAGTTGAGCAAGCGGGCTCCTACCGAAAAAATTGCTACAGCTGGTCGTAGTGAACTGAACAGGCGGGCTCACTACGTAGAAGCTACAGCCGATTCCACGGGCGATGATACCATTTCATTATTCTCCTCCATCCCTTCTACTCGCCCCTTCTACATGACAAGAAGAACAGCTAGCTTGTCCACAACCAGCACGCTTGATAGTGTTGTGCGAGATGTCAACCCTGACTCTGAGCTTGCACCCACTACAAGCACTCCTAGTACGCGCAGACGATGGACACCTGAAATGAATAAGTTCATACTGCGCACTTATCTTCAATTAACTTTACTAGATACAGACAGAAGAACCTATCTTGAACCGCTCCACCTAAAATTTACAGAAAAATTCCCGAACATGCAGGTTAGTCGACAGAGAATTGGAGACCAACGTAGAGCTGTAATAAATAAGAAATTACTATCACAAAAAATAATAGATGAGATACGAAATGAAGTAAAAGACGAATTAGATCAACTACAGTTAAACCATTTTACCTTACACACACAAAACTCTAGCAAGCTTAGAAAACAAATATTTACACCAACACAATCTACAGAAAAACATCCTACAACACTAGAGACACAAAGCACACAAAACAGAACACAGACCCGAATGAGATGGACCAGTGAACACAACGAAGCTATAATGCGGTCATATTATAGAGTTACAGCTCTGGGCACTAACGAAACTACATACCGAAAACCTATGTACGAAGATTTCATTAATCAATTCCCTTCACTTGCTCACTTAAGTGAACAACGAATAGCTGATCAGAGGAGAGCAATTATTAACAATCAATACTTAAGCGATGAGAAATTAAATTCATTAAAGTTAGAGATATCGGAAGAACTAAGTATAGATAACACACGCAATTACGATATTGAAACGGTAGCAGTTAATAACAATATCAACAATGCCAATGCCGAGTTTACAAATAACATTGATATAAACTCTATAGAAGAACCCACACCTAGTACACAAACACCGGATAACACCGAAATAAATAGTACAGAAATTCTTCCTAACCCACAAATTAATTTAGAAAGGGACCCAATAATAGAAGATTATTTCCAACAAGCACTCCAATTTTATAAAAACACTAGCCCTACAAACCGAATTTATATCCCAAAACAAAAACCATCTAAAAACCTTGCAAGAATAATTAACTACCTAAACAAAATTATTCTCCCTGAAAATATTAACAACGACACAGATTTTCACACATTTCAGACCGTTATATATTGTGCGGCATGGACCGTTGCTAAGGTCAACGGAGCCAAGATAACACTCGAACCAAGAAAAATAACCCGCCGTGGTACAAAAACAGAATATAAACCAAAATGGCAAAGACGACTAGAACGAAAATTAAACGATTTACGATCAAAAATAGGAAGAATGACACAATTTATCAACGGCAGTAGAAGTAGAAAATTAAAGAAACATGTAAACAAGATCATAAAACTATATAGAATTCACACAGTACACGAAGAACCAAACACACAAGCAGCACACACACTTGACACACTTAAACAAAAACTCTCAGTAGTAACAGGCCGACTCCAAAGATATAAAGCATGCACTTTGAGAAAACAACAAAATACCCAATTCAGTCAAAACGAAAAACTTTTTTATCGCAATATCAGACAGGCAACAACAAATGTTCAGAATAACAATCCAAGTGGTGATGAGCTTAACACTCCTGACCCAGAAGCATTACAAAACTTCTGGGCAGAAATATGGGAACAACCTATCCATCATAACGCCCAAGCCGATTGGATACAAGGAGAACTATCAAATAATACAAACATTCAGACAATGGCTTTTGAGCACATCTCCCCACAAATATTTCATAAAGTTCTATCTCGCCTGCATAATTGGAAAGCACCTGGGTCAGACCACATTCACAGTTACTGGTATAAAAAATTCACAGCACTTCATTGTTATTTATTTAATTTTATAAACAACTTCATCAAAGATCCCAATATAATACCTTCTTATATAACGTCAGGCACAACTTATATGATACCGAAAGATCGCAATGACCTCTCTAACCCAGCTAAATATAGACCTATTACATGCTTACAGACCTTGTATAAGATCATCACATCCTGCATATCCGAAATGATATACGAACACATTGAGGCCAATAACATCTTAGCCGAACAGCAAAAAGGATGCCGAAAATATAGCCAAGGCTGCAAAGAGCAATTAATCATAGATTCCGTTATCTTAAAAAGAGTTCAAAAAACTAAAACTGATTTATTCACCATGTATATTGATTACAAGAAAGCGTATGATTCTGTCCCCCATTCATGGCTATTGCAAGTGTTAGAAATTTACAAAATAAACCCAACAATAGTTACATTTTTGAAGACTATGATGACAAATTGGTGTACAGTATTAAGGCTGACTACTTCAACAGAAACAACAGATACTAGCCCAATTAAAATACAAAGAGGAATCTTCCAAGGAGACGCACTCAGCCCACTGTGGTTCTGCCTTGCTCTAAACCCCCTATCTAAAATATTAAACGCTACCTCATTAGGAATCTCTCTAAATTCTACAGCTACTAGCCGACAGACTGACCCACAGAAAGACGTTTTAAATCATTTACTGTACATGGATGATATTAAGCTGTATGCAGAAACCGAGAGTCAACTTTACGAACTAGCTAACCTATCAGAAACATTCACAAATGACATTAAAATGGAGTTCGGCATAGATAAATGTAAAATAAATTCAGTTAGAGCAGGACAGAACTACCAACACCAATACACTTTAGGTACAGGAGAACAAATAGAACCCTTAGATGAACTAGACACTTATAAATACTTAGGGTACAATCAATCCCGTCAGATACACTACAAAGATACTAAACAAAAACTTAAACAACAATTCCAACACCGACTTAATACAATACTAAAAACACAGCTCTATTCACGAAACACCATAAAAGCAATCAACACCTTTGCTATACCTGTGCTCACCTATTCATTCGGGATAATAAATTGGACCAAAACTGACTTAAAAAATTTGCAACGAAAAATAAACACTACAATGACTAAATTTCGCAAACATCACCCAAGATCTTGTATACAAAGGTTAACGTTACCGAGAAAAGAAGGAGGCAGAGGACTTATAGATATCCTAAATTTACACAACAGACAGATCACAGCTCTTAGGCAATATTTCTTTGCCAAAACTGAATCTTCCCCACTCCACAAATTAATAGCACAAAGTGACCAACACTTAACACCTCTTAATTTAAAAGACACCACAGAACAAAGAAACGAGAAAGTGACTGATGACAAAACCAAATGTCAAGAGTGGACCCAGAAGTCTCTACACGGAAGACATCGCCAAGATTTATGCCAATCAAATGTCGACAAAGATGCGTCGAACGCGTGGTTGAATCGAGGCGAACTATTCCCGGAGACAGAAGGGTTCATGCTTGCAATTCAGGACCAAGTAATTGAGACCAAGAACTACAGAAAATATATTATAAAGAATTTAACAACCGATATTTGTAGAAAATGCAACAGTTCTCCAGAAACAATCCAACATATCACCGGCGCCTGCAAATCAATAGCCCAGACAGACTACAAACATCGACACGATCAAGTAGCCAACGTCATACACCAAAAACTAGCTCATAAATACAAACTTATAGACACTATAGTACCTTATTACAAATACAACCCTGAAACGGTATTAGAGAACCCCACAACAAAACTGTACTTCGACCGAGCCATACTCACAGACCGCACAATTCACTTTAATAGACCCGACATCACATTAATTAATAAAATTACCAAAACTGGGTTCCTTATAGACATTGCCGTGCCAAATACGCATAACGTACAGACTACAATAGCCGAAAAATTATCCAAATACACCGAACTAAAAGATGAAATAACCCGACTGTGGCATCTTCAAAAAGTCACAATAGTCCCCATAGTGCTATCTACAACAGGAGTAATTCCAAAACAGCTTCATCAGTCCCTTAGTTCCCTCAACCTGCCACCTAACACCTACCACCTGCTGCAGAAGGCAGTGATTCTTAATACATGCAGGCTAGTTAGAAAATTTATTCAGTGTGATTCAGACAACTTACATCAATACTCCCACTTAAATATTATTTCGTCTACCACACAGTCTACTTATAATATTACTCCCACACCTAACCCCACTGTTGGACACTTGGCTTAGGCCCGTGCCATCAGTTCTATCCGGCTAGGCCGAGAGAAAAAAATATAATAAACAAAATAATAATAATATGGAAATAATAATATTCCACAACTATCACACAACGCCGTCTAGTCTCAAGCTAAGCAGAGCTTGTGTTATGAGTACTAGACAACTGATAAACATACTTATATATTTCTAAATACATACATATATAGATAAATTACACCCAGACACAGAACAAATGATCATGCTCATCACACAAACATTTGTCCTGGGTGGGAATCGAACCCACGACCTCCGGCATAGCAGTCAATACTTACCTCTTAGAATGCTCTTAAAATGCAGGCATTTTATGCTAACACGCCCACTCATAAATGAACAGTTTACTTTACCCCTGCAATTAGTTAGAATATGTCTCCTGCAAAGCGTCCCTTAAACCCCTGTAATGAACGGTTCCGAAAGAGGTTTGCCCTGAATGGCCGATGGATTTACCTTAATCACCATGTATAACAGGCGGAACGCTGACCACAGCGGCAGTTATATTGTACCCCTTGGTTGTGGGCACTTATCCTTCCGATACACTTAGTAATTTCTCTGAAATTCTCGAAAGCTACTCAATTTTAAGTAGGCAGCTGTTGTATTACATATAACACAGAGAGGCTGTGAAGATTTTGGTAATATTCTCTTACAGTCAGAGGGCTTAAAAAGGCCACTTTGGCAGAATCATAAGGATAACACCATGGACAGTTAACTGTTAAGTTAATCGTATCAAATCCCATTGGTGATGCATTTTTCAGTTATTTTTTTTGTCTGTGCTAAAATACCAATCAATCCAATCCCAATCTCTTTGATTGTACCTACGTAGTGCAGCGAAAAAAAGAAAAACACGGACTGTCTTCGCCATATTATAATTCATAATGTTATCCTTTTATGATTCTCCAAAGTGGCCTTTTTAGGCCCCCTGGTCGATGTACTGACAATACCTGTCTGCAAAGTATTTTTAGTAATTCTTTCGGTGACATGAAATACAATTTTTACATGAACAAACACACATGATCAGTCAGGGGCAGAAGTTCCAATTATTCTTAGTAAAAGCAAATTTTAGGGAATTAACAATAGCGCAACGCGGTAACAAGTAGGATTCAAAACAGCAATGCGTTTGGAGTTATTTGAATCGAATGACCGCCTTAATAAATGTAAATTTGCAGTTTTAATTAAATTAAAATAAATGCACGGCTCAGTGGAATAATTTTTAGGTCTTTCTTTAGTTGATTGAATTCATTACATGGAATCGCTCAAAAATTTGAGAATTATGCAACGAAAAATATTTTTGAGCTCTGTTTTACGATTGTTTTATCATGATACCTACTATTGTTACTTTTATGAAATACTAGCTGCGCCCCGCGGTTTCACCCGCGTAATGTCGATCCCGTAAGAATATCGGGATAAAAAGTAGCGTAATGTTAATCCAGGGTGTCAGCTACCTCCATACAAAGTTTTATCAAAATTGGTCCAGCCGTTTGAGCGTGAAGAAGTAACAAACATATAAACACACACTCACAAACTTTCGCCTTTATAATATTGGTGTGATTTTTTAATAAGTCTTCTCTATAAACTTTTGACAATACACTATTTTTCTTTCTGGCTTGTAATACTCGTATACCTACGTACCAATACCGATGCCTAACTATGCGACAAAAAACTGAGCACTTTTCGGTGTCCTACGTTTGGGCAGCGTGCAGCGCGTTAAGATTTATGACGCTTTTAAATTTTAGTTAGGTAGGTAAGTTGGTACGTTTATCATACAGGTTAGGTTCTTAAGTGAAAATCAGAACTCGGGAGTTCATAATATGTGAGAGCTTCTGCACAATTCTCAAAGAATATATTATGATGTAAAACTAGTTGGTGGCTTGGAACAACTTTAAGTTTTAAGTTGGCGTGTTCTATGCTGCCCCGACATGTACTTAACTTCGCAAACTTTGCGACCGCAGAGCTAGATTCTGAGCTATCACAACTTTGTCGGGGTTCTCTTGTCAATTACTTTATATTGGCACTGAGGCTTGTATTTTCCATTGCTTGTGGTGAAGTTTATTTTTAAGGTTTTTTAAGCGCTATTTTGAGGCAATTTGCAAAGCTCATTTTGGTGGTAAAATGATAAAAATTAAATGTATTTACCGACTTCACAAAAAGTAGGAGGTACTATGTTGGGGTGTTTTTTTTTTTTTTTTTGATCGAATACTCCGCCAATTGTCGACGGATTTTCAAAATTCTTTTTTTGTTCGAAAGTAGATAGTTCTGAGGTGGTTCCATTGTCACCAAGTTAGGATCTGATGATGGGATCTTTGAGAAATCGAGGGCAACCCTCAAATTTTATAGGCTCACTTATTGTTTTTCGCATATTTTATGAAGTATCTTGTATATTTGTGTATGGTTGTCACCATCTCAGGTAGCTGGGCTGATGATGGAAGGTACAACTCCTTAACAGTAAGAAGTTATTCGAACAGGCAAGGACTGTTTTAGTAAATTGTTTTGATGTTTGATAGGGCATTTGCCACATTTGGTCTCATAATCATCAAGTCATGACCTGATGCTGCAGACAGGATAGTCTGCAGAGTACCTAACTCCGCGACAACTAAGATATATCGTGTTTAGGCTCATTGAAAAGGGCTCGATGTGTGGATAAACGTACTGTTACTGAGGAACACCGAAGACCTGATGCTGAAGCCAGGAGCATCAGAAAAAGTACAAACCTTGAAATTACAGCACCGTAGTCGTGTTTGGGCTCATTTTAAACAGGACTAATTTTATGTTCAATGCAATGTTGACATAAGTCTGGCCTGATGCTGCAGCCAGGATTATCAGCATCTAATCTAAAAACTAATAAAATGAGAACTCCCCAACAATTAACATCCCTGCATCGAGAAAAGGTATATTTTATAAAAAGGCGATGGGCAAGTTGACATTAGGCTATTGTAGCTTAGATAAATTATAAATAGACCCACTAAAAAGCGAGAAATAAAAACTTTTTAACAAAAAAAAAAACCGACTTCCAAAAAAAAACACTACAAACTGAAAAATAACTTTAATTTCGGAAGTCGGTGGCAAAAACTAAAATACCGATCCCTAAGACACCGACTTCCGAAATTAAAGCTATTTTTCAGTTTGTAGTGTTTTTTTTTGGAAGTCGGTTTTTTTTTGTAATAAAAAGCATGTTTCATTGAATTCTTGGCATGGAAAAAGTAAAGGTCGTGAGGTAGGGGAGAACAGGGTAATGAGAGCCAACGGGTAATGGGAGCCATGGTGATTGAACGGAAAGTAGGTACATTTACGCGATCGTACACACTCGGCCACTTTTGTCAACCATCGAAAAACTTCGCCTGACGAACTCGAGCCGTTAGTGCCATGCATTAAGTCACGAGGGACGATTATGTGTTTTTCGCTCCACGCTTATAAAAAAATTGCTGATTGCCAGCGCCGAGATAAGCATGAAGTTATGTTCTTATTTTATTAGGTTTATGCTTATTATATTGACTGATTGACTGATTTTTTTTGTAAAATCGTTATTGTACCATAATACAAGACTGTAATTAATTATAACTGTGTTTAAAATATACTCTAATAATGAATGTAAGAGTTCCTAAATAAACATTATAAAAATGTTAACGAATGTGGTTGTTATAAAAAAATTCCCTTAGTAGGCTCCCATTACCCTGTTCTCCCCTACCTTTGGTTTGGGGTGGTTAAGGAGCTGGCCCTTATTAGATTGGTAATACACCACCAAATTGTAACTAATTAGCCTATGAGTGTTCCTGTTCTTGTGTTACTAGCTCCATTCTCTGTGGTTTACTGGAAATAATCCACTAGGGCAAGAAATTTGTGAAAAAAAGTAGAACTATTCTGTAAAAATTTCACCGCGAAAACTTAGGTGAAGTAAGCTGTCAATAGTGTCACTCCCTAGCAACAGCTCACTTCAATGTCACTTCACCTAAGTTTTCACGGTGATATTTTTACAGAATAACACTACTGCAAGAGAAGGTAGACAACGAAGTACTCCCGACAGTTCTAAGCGTTATTGATAGGCCCAGTTTTATTAGTAGACTTATGTTTAATTTAATAAACTCGAATTATTACGTAATTTTGTTTAACATTTAACCTTTCCACCGTCCAGAGGTAATTTGTTGTACGAAGCGTGTCGCTCAGGTCAAGTAAACTTAATAAATGGTTTTATACTGTTTTATTATTACTTACGTGCGTAATAAAAGTCACTATGTTAAAACACCTTATTTAAAATTACGTCTAGCCTAGAAGGTATTAAGGGAGCTCTGTCGACCTCTGCTATTTATTATTACCAACATAATTTGCGTTCGACCAAAGCAAACGATGAACTCATTCTCAAGAGGCGCGAACTAACGTAATTTCGGCGACACATTTTGCGTAGCACAAAGTACAATGATTGTACCCTTGCCCCTTATAGTTTCTCTATCATGTATATAGTTTTAATTTTGTTATTGTTCTGTGGTTAATACAAAAAGAAACCAAAATAATAAAAAAAAAAAGTTATGCTTTCAGTAAAATTAGCTTCCTGTAAAAAAATTGTTTTTGGTGACTGGTAGATAATGCTACCCACCTTGTGTACCACAGCACCATAGTGCATTAGGATAAATGAAAATATTCAGCCTTTTTTCACTTCTAAATAACACTCCAACTTACCAGCTTGTCCCCTTTGAGTCTTGGCCCTCCGGCCGACGACTGGTGAAGCGAGGCTGAAGGCCCGGTCAGCTCTTGGCAGTTGCAGCGTCGTTGACTGGCTCGGCTCGGAGTGACGCGCGCAGATCGCGGCTTCCACGACCGAGTCGATGCTGGCTGAACGGGGGAGCTGACCTGATGATTCGCGGCTGAAACAATTAGTATGGCTATTAAAAATTTGCTTGTTATTTAGTTTAGGCTGTCGGTGATGGTGTAGTAAGATTGTTATTGTCTTGATCTTGTCGTCATCATCACGTCCACTTACTGGACATAGGCCTCCCCCAAGCACCTCCACTTCGACTTCTCGTATCCAACGGGTTCCTGCGGCCTTCACAAGGTCGTCGTTCCACCTTGTGGGGGCCCTTCCAACGCTACGTTGGCGTCGTCCAGTACGCGGATCTTGTCGTACCTAACATTATATTGGCTATTTTATGAATGTTATGTTTACTAAAAGTGCTGCACATACAGCACCCTAATTAGGTAACACATTTTTAATCAGAATCTGAATCATTTTGAAGGACATTGGTAATCCATTGCTCATATGTTCGAAAAATTTGTCTGCTTAATAACGTACATAACTCAATAAATGTGGTTGAACTGTCAAAATTAAACCCATTGCTACTGTTAGTTTGCTACGCAATTACCCTGCTGTATAACGAATGATAAAGAAAATCGTTAAAAGTTCAAACAGACTTCGATCCCAAGTCGGCCGGAGCAAACAATCTCCACAGATTCACGGAAGGCTCGGATCACAAGTGCACCTCCCACAAGCACTGGCCCACCTTCCATCCTGCGGCAGTCACAGACAGAACCTTAAAACGAGGATGTTCTTTCCGCTTTAGAACCAGATTTAGGTACTCGATCATTCTCATTAGGGAATGAGAAAGTAAGCTCCAAGGGGAGTGTAGCGGTATCTACAACGCCAAACGAGAACAACGCGTCATACTGACGTCACGCAAATCCTGCATCGCACAAACAGAGTTTACCGCGCAATTAGCATAGATACAACGGCCCGACATGAATCATCGGGCAGTTGCCCGCCAGACAAAACTCCCGTCTGGTCGGAGGATCCTCCCTTTTCTATAGAGTATGAGTGAACGTTACACTCTGTTCCTCATACCTCTATAGGAGCTTACTAGCACACAAGAGAGAATTTTCTGCAGAATTCAACTGGCAATAAGCCTTCTTAATGTTCATAAATATAGCTGACTTTCTCGCATCTTTAAATGCCAAGTCACAAATACAATATAGTTTAATTCTGCATTCTTATCCCACTTTCTTTGCATCTTTAAATGTTGGTATTACAAGCTTCACAAAAATATACAGAGGGGCAAGGACATCGACGCGCGACTGTTAATGTGGGTTCAGTACAAAATTGTGAATCCCCTGCGTTGCAATTGGCTGTTCCACACATTTTGACCGTGTAGGTAATGCACTTTTCAATGAAACAGCAGATTTTTTTTGATAACCAAAAATATTCTATGCTAAGGGGTCTAAAATATCTGGTTTCCTCACAATGTTTTCCTTCACCGTTTTGATACATCCGTTTTAATGGAAGGTTCCATCAGAAGGCCAATTCTTATAATTCAAAACGTTCAAAATCTAGTCGCAGTCTCGTCTCGGCGACAAACAAATGTCAAAAACTTGTCAAAATGTAGGGAAATTAGAGGTATTTTTGACAGATTGAGACTGACCACCCTGTATAAGTACAATACAATTTATATTCGCCCTAGTTTCGTTCTGTCCTATGCTAACATTAATTCATAATTTAGCACTGCTAAGGCTTCAAAGCCACAAGTTGGTGTCTTTGTAACTTAACATGATTACAACAATAACTTTGTGTAACTTTACTCTTGCATTAACAAAGCCTTCACAGTATCTTTGGATAAAGTTTCGGGTTTATAATAGAACTTGAGTAGACTCATGTAACAGTGTTATATTTATAGTTTACAACATTTGTATGGTTTATATCACTAAAGAGAGCAGCGGTGGCTCAATATTCAAACCCTGGCAGGCGCTTTCAATTAACTCAGCCTATCGCAGTCCAATGCTGGACGTCCTCTCCCAGGCTGCGCCACAACACCCTGTCCTCCGCCTTCCGCATCCAGTTTACCCCAGCCACCTCTTCTCTTTAGGTCGTCCGTCCATCTAGCTGGGGGGGCGTCCCACACTACGCTTTCCGATACGCGGTCTCCACAGGCGTTTTACTTTGTGTAAATTATTTCATCACAACATCGTGAGGAAACCATGTCCTAGAACCAAAAATTCGAAGACATGACAAGACCGCGTGGTGGATTACGGCCGAAAAAGCAAAGAGGAGGCCTGTGTCCCAGCAGTGGGAACATTATAGGCTGATTATACATACCCAGGAGTGAAGAGAGTGAGCTTATGGCTGATGATGATGATACAATATTTCATTATGTTACCTTGGCAACGATTAAGCAAGTCGACCAAAAAAATCTTTGTATCTATTTAGGCTCACAGGTAGGGTACCTGTACGCAGACATAGTTATTCTCGCTAAATAGCTCAATCCTCCACACATACCCTTCATCAGGTCTAAATTAAAATTAATGATTATACTTTTATTATTTGCAGCCGTAGGCGCCGCGGCGTGGCGGCGTCGCGTCGCTAGCTATGTTTACCGCCCCATTTGCATTTTAATCGAACTAAAACTTTCTTCCCTAGGGATGACGGGTTTTGGGCATATATTTTTAACAAGATTTGAGACAAGTTAACTCAAATATTTTTTGAGCATAGTTTGGCCTTTTCTGAAATGTGCTTAACAACAAACTTTTTACTTTTCAAATTGGTCCCATAATATTTGATTTTCTTAGGTAACTAGATGCTTTAAATATCATTACGTTATCATTCTTTTAATGTATAAACTTGTAAGTGAACATAGAGAATAATTTATTTATTGTGTTTTTTTTTTTTATAAAAATATATACACTAGTTAAACTTCATAAACTAAATTAACTAACAACCTAACTAAAATATGGCTTCAAAATATTCCTCCGCATCGTTGTCGACTGGCAATGTACCCAAGAGACTGGCGGCATTGCCACGTTGTTTGGAAATGCTTAGCCTCTAGCCAAGGTAAAAGGCAGCCCTTGGGACACGGGAAGTGTCAACCAGCCATTTGGAGATTTACAAACCATGAGCCGTCGGTCCCAACGGCCCGAGGGTTTCAACCCCAAACGGCTCGAAAATATAATTACCGATAAGGTATCTTTCGCCGCTTGAGGATTTCCGCATAGAGAATTGATACCTTCTTTTTACCATTAATACATTTTTAGATTAATAATGTGCCCCACCTACTACTGCTCCATAAGTTCGCCTGTGTTTAGTTTAGTTTGGGATCTTCCTGTACGAGTCGCAATAAAAAATACTTTTTCTTTCTTTTTTCCAATTCTCTGGGCTAAGTCGGCTATTGGTTTACCTGCGGCGGAACTCCATAATTCTAATTTGATATACATGCTTAATCCGTTCCATTGCTCTTTAATAACTTAATTCAAAGAAATATGCTGTTTTGTGTGAAGGAACTCAAGCATTGCCAACCCTATCTATAGGCGAGGTGTCAGCAGCTGTTTTAATAAAAATTAAACGAAACTAAAACTAGACGAACTTATTAAGAAAACTTTGAAACTTAATTGTTTTCTCGTTTCTCGACATCTTGACTTTATGTTTAAAACATGTTTCAGTTATTTTGTTATGTTCTTTGGGATTAAGAATAAGACTAACTGTTTGTTTTATACTTTTTTTTTTTCTCTTCTGCGCTAGTGAAAACATGGTGCAATCACCATTACGTATGCAAAACTTAGTGGTAATGGCAATATTGCTCATGATCGTGCTGTTTTTTTTTGCAATATATGTACAGGGTGGCAGAGACCTGGACACTTGGACACGCAGCCTGGAACCATAGCTTCAGTACATGATTCTCAAACCCCATGTACCCCCACGGTATTTTACTTTGGGGACGGGCTGCAGACATTGATTCTATTTTCATTCTGCAGAAAAGAGCCATCAGAGCCATATATAACCTCCGCAGGCGCGATTCTCTGAGGGAACTGTTTAAGGAAATTAACATCATGAAGGTACCTTGTCAATATATCTACGAAAACCTCATGTATGTAAGAAAAAACTTACATCTTTTTAGTAAAAGAGGTGAAAGACATAATTATAGTACTAGAAATAGGGACCTATTAGTTCAACCAGGTTTCAGACTGGCTAAAGTAGACTCATCTTTTATGGGGTACTGTTTAAAATGTTATAATAAAATACCTCCCCACATTCTTCAACTGAATGAGACAAAATTCAAGTCTTGTATAAAACGCACACTATGCAGCCAGGCATATTATAAGTTAGGGGATTACATCGCTGATAAAAATGCCTGGCTCAATGCTGGTCCTGCTCCACAACCACAACTAATTGATTAACACCTGAAAATACTGTTGGAGCTGCTGAAGATTGTAAGACTATCTTTGCATTGTATAAACTCAACTTCTGTTTGAGTTTGAGTTCATGCGTAGAAAATTTTCGGAAGTTATAAAAAAAAATGTTCCATACATTTTGACCGCGTAGTAAAATAAAAAATACCGCGTAAAAAATACTCAAAACTCAAAAAAACTCAAAAATCATTTATTTCAATTAAACCTTGTACAGGCACTTTTGAATTGTCAAAATTAAATAGTCTGTCAGTTAGTCAGAAAGTTGAAGCTAGTTACCCATTCCAAAGCGTAGATCTCTATGGAGAAGAACGGGCAAGAAACTCCATGGACACTCTTTTAAATCAAGATATTACAAAATCCTGGGTACATTATTCTTGTTGCTTCTATATGTGAGAACAATGTAAAAAAGACAGAAATGAAGAAACAATTCAAGACGTAAGATTAAAAATAAGCCTTGGCAGTTAAGAGATGACCAGTCTCAACCGACGGCGCCCGTTCACGAACATGACGCGTGGATCAGCACCATCCAGCTCAACCATTTTGTAGGGAACCGATATTCAGCTGCATCCGGTTAGACTGGAAGTCGACTTCAACATAGCTAGGGTAGGCAGATGATGACATTTTGACCGCGTAGGTATGGCACCTTTCTTTGAAACAGTTGTTTTTTTTTTTGATAACCGACGATATATTCCTACACTAGGGTGTCTGGAGTCATATGTGCTGATTTCATGGTTATAGTTTGCGCGTCAATGTACCTATCAAAGAAAGAAAAGAAAGAAAATACGTTTCTTTGCGGTAAACATGACGCAATAAAGAAAATAAACAACAAAAAAAATAAGAAAGGGCGCGCCCCGCGGTTTAACCCGCGTAAGTGTCGATCCCGTGGGAATATCGGGATAAAAAGTAGCCTATATGTTAATCCAGGGTGTCAGCTACCTCCATACAAAATTTTATCAAAATTAGTCCCGCCGTTTGAGCGTGAAGAAGTAACAAACATATAAACACACACACACACCCCACCCCCCCACACACACACACACACACTCACAAACTTTTACCTTTATATTATTAGTGTGATTATTTTTTTATTTATATATACCTACTTTATTGTACACCACAAAAATACATAACATGAAAAAGATACATCAAACACTACAAAATATACAATGGGCGGCCTTATCGCTTTCTGCCTTAACCTACTGTCATAAAAAGGAAGAGCCGAGAAGTAAAGCATATTATAATATATTATAAGGTAAATTAATTCCACCTACTTAATACCTTTCAGCTACACTGTATCTCTGCATGTATTTCTTCTGCCTGAAAATAATGAACCACCTACGCAACAACTTTCTTACATAAATCCTAATAATCACTTACACTTCCTAAGAGATAATATTATGTGAGAAATAAATATAAGGGCTACCTATAAACAAAAGTAGAGTATCTACTTAATCTAGTACAAGTTATGCTCATGGCTTTGCTTGTGATTTGCACACATCATAATTCACTCATTCACGCGTACACTTACACACATCTACAACATGTACACGTACACACACCACACACAGATACACCACAAACACTTATCAGTTTATCACACATACTTAAGGTTGGTAATAGGTAATACGGGCTGGTTTCCCCAACTCCACGTCAATGCGCGTATTTTGCGTACGAAAAACACATAAGTACCTACCTCACTCACGTATAATTTATACACAAAACACAAAAAAAAAGTAATTAGTCATCTGTAATTCTCTAAAATTATATAAATAGTAAATACTGGCATAATTTTTGTTTAAAAGAATGTACAGAAAGCGTCACTATGTCCTAACCCCTCAAGTTTTAAAATGTTACACTGCTACAACATTGAATTCCTTACGAATAATCTAAAGAATACTTCAAAAAGAGTCCATTGTGTTGACTCGGATTCGAACCATCGCATCACCGAACGTCGTCATACTCATACCGGCAGTTTGACGAACTAGCCAGCGAGCCCATATGAATTGCGATGAAATTGTTATCTACTATCGGCTGAGTCATTATATCTTTAGGTCCCTGTCTAATCGAAAGATGTTATAATTTGAGGGTATCCATTAATTTTACTTACTTACGTTGTCTTTATAAAATTAATCCATACCTTCAAGTTAGAACTTTGTATACGTTCTCTTAAAACGGCGAAGAGTAAACGACTACTATTTATCCATTATTTTTTTAAATGATTTCTGATTTTATAAGAACTAAAATAGTTGTTCTGTTTGTTGTAAAATAAGATCATAGTTTTGTTAGATAATAGCAATAATAAATATTATTAAATGATTAATAAAGTATTTTATTTTTCTTGATTTTTTATTTCTTTATAAATAATTACTACTTAAAACAAAATAGAAAAATATATCAAAATAATATAATGAACAAAAAGCACATTTCGTGCCTATATAGGATTTGAACTTCCAATCTTATGCACGGTAAGCGGTCTTGAAACCTCCAGTCTATTTAGACGCTGAATAAGTTGTCGTAAATGTTAACCCTATTATTGTTGCTTGTCGTCGCAAAAGTATTGTTTTATTGAAAAAAACAATAATAAAAACAGAATTAAAAAAAAAAACTTACTTAAACTTATTTATTCACTAAAACAATACATTATTTAAAGTAAAATGTTTTTGCAAAATACAAAAACCAACTTGGGCCTATCACGGATTTGAACGCACATGTCTTTTGGTGGGGTAACTACTTAATGGAGCTGTGTGTACGTTACGTAAAAAATTGCGGAAGAGTGGAGTGTTCTAATACAGCCATTTAATTACATAAAAGGACACTTCTATCACTAGCTATGGCAGTATTTTGTATTTGTGTATTTAAATGCTATGTTTATCCAAGACAAAAAAAAAACATGCTTCTCGGTGGGTCTTGATAGGGCGGCAAATATTTTCCTTGTGCGAAAACTGAGTCTGTTTTTATTTGAAAGGGACAAAAACAGAAACCAAGCAAACAGAAAGCTATCCATGTTGTCTTTGGTATACATTCAACGTTTGCTGACCGGTTTGTTGATGGGTGTCGTTACAGGTAGTCAGAAGCCGAAAAGTCTGACAACCAGTCTTACCAAGGGGTATCGTATTAGTCGCCCCATGAAAATTCAGCTGCATCTGGTTAGACTGGAAGCCGACCACAACATATTTAGGAAAAGGCTGACACAATATACGCATTCTCTACCAGTTAACCAAGGGCGGTTGTGAGATAACATAAGTTTAAAAATCTCCAATTTTACAAAAAAAAATATCTGGACTAATGCACAAAGTCAAAGTCAAAGTCAAAGTCAAATCATTTATTTCAAATAGGCACATTAAAGGCACTTTTGAACGTCAAAAAAAAAACTAAATAGAAATGATTCTAGTCGCACAGACTTCTTCAATAAGTAAGTATGTGTATTTAGATATTCTTTACTCTAATAGGTTATTGGTGTCATTAGCGTGGGCTTTGTAAAGGACTGCCGAAGGTCAGACGCTGGTAGGCGCCACTCTTCTGCCTGGGAACTGAACGACATTGGACTGAAAACGGGATCGTTAGCAAGCAAAGAAACTGATAATATTATCTTATTAAAATGTTATTCTTTTTATTATACAAAAACCATTTCTTTTGGAATGAGTTTTGTATGGTCAAATAACTGTCATAAATAAAATGAAATGTTAATTTATGTAAGTAGATCTTGTAAAACACTTTTACACGTCGTTGGTCAATATTTTAAAGTGCCTAAATTACGGGAAAACTATGCTCGGATCAGGTGGAGAGCAGTCATGATAGCCCAGTGGTAACGACCGCGACTTACGAGTTGTAGGTCGCAGGTTCGAAACCACACAGGCGCTTTACTTTATGTAAATTATTTCATTACCACTACTCAAAACGTTGAAGGAAAATATCATGAGAAAACCAAAAATTCGAAGACCTGTGACATCGACCAATCCGCACTGAGCCCGCGTGGTGGATTTATAGATACACAACCCATCACTCCCTCTCGATGAGAGGAGGCCAGCCAGTCGATTCTGTAAAAATCTCATCGTGAAAACTTAGGTGAAGTGAGTGTGTTTTTGCTAGGAATTGACACTATTGACAGCTGACTCCACGCTCACTTCACCTTTAGTTTTCACGGTGACATTTTCACAGGATAACACCGCTGTTGCCTAACTGTGTACGAACATTAAAGGCGAACCCCTTTACTAATAAAGGTTATAGCACACGTATAAAATCGGAAAGGGATCGGCACCGTATCGCCTTTCGCCTCGCCGTCAAACAGGCATCAACCTAACGTAAGCACGTAACCAAAGCGGATCAGAAGCTCCAATACGTCGACTCGGCCATGGCTAGACGACGCCGCGCTTACGGTTCGCCGGTTGATGGTGCTGCAGGCAGGCCGCGGGAGGGGTGAGAGGGGCAAGGGTGGACAAAGAGACGTAAGTTCGGGTACGGAGAGACGTAAGCGCGGGGACGACGAGTTCGTGAGCTTGTCCCGAGGCGAGGCGATTACGTTACGATTCCGATTAGTGTGCGTTGCAGTAGGGGTAGACATCTTATTATGTATGCTGTGTCTAATATTTGCAAATGTTTCTGAATTATATTGCATATTTTCATTACCATGCAATGCAATTCATAAAGTTTTGCGCAAAAACTACACTGCTGGAAAATAGAACCTAGAATTGACCTAGATTCAGACAAAATAACCTATGCAGAAGTTGAGTGATACATTGTATTGTTCCGGCACATAGTTCTTATGAATATTGGATTAAAATCTCTAGCTTAGGAACACTATACGTGCCCGAGTAGTTGCGGTTTGTTCACGTGGATCTAGTAACTGGAGCAAGTAACTTGACCTGGCCAGTAATAAAAGTCCTCCAGGCCGAATTTCGGCCATGGCGGCCAATCTCAGCAGAGACTAGCCATCGACACGGCAGTTATAATACAGAGTGCCAGGGACATCGACGAGCAAACTGTAACTATCAATTTTGCACATACAGCGGGGTCCATATTTATGTACTGAATCCATGGTACCTACTTACATAGTTTTATACTTAAATAGTTTTATTATTATTTATTATATATACTTCACCCACTAGAGCAGTGGTGGCCCAGTGGTCACGGACACGACTTACGAGTTGTAGGTCGTAGGTTCGAACCCAGACAGGCGCTTTACTTTGTGTAAATTATTTCATCACCACTGCTCTCAAAACGGTGAAGGAAAACATCGTGAGGAAACGGGCATGTCCTAGAACCAAAAATTCGAAGACATGTGACATCCACCAACCCGCACTGGGCCCGCGTGGTGGATTACCGCCCACTCCCTCTCATTGAGAGGAGGCCTGTGTCCCAGCAGTGGGAACATTATAGGCTGATTATGGTATGGTTATACTTCACCCAAGCTATTGTTCAGTTTCGCAACTACATCCATGTCACATACACATACATACAGATGACGCCGCATTAATAGGAACGAGGGTTTACAAGCACAAATGTTACCAACTGATCCAATTTATTTTATTGCTGTGCATTTGACATCGGTTTTGTTAGTAATTAGGGATTGTTTTTGGTATAAAGTTATTGTGTGGGATTGTTTAAAGTTAAGTGTAATTGGGTTGGCCGTACTTAAACATAGCCTTAGGCGTTCCACAACCCGGGTACTTTCTTGTGTTGTGTTTAATATAAATATAAAAATAAAAAACGTATAGGGAGATCCCCGGCAGGAACGAAATTCAAAATGAAAATCTAAGATGGAGGCTACAAAAATTTAAAAATATTTGCAGCCGCCAGCTTGGATTTTCATTTTGAACTCACTATCGACTTCAGCATCCTCGAAAACCATCAAAACGATACCCACGACGAAACATTTTAAAATGTTTGCAGCCGCCATCTTGGATTCTCATTTTGACCTCACTATTAGCTTCGGCACCTTCGAAAATCAGGGAAACTATCTCTATCTCTGACTCTATTATGTAATAAAAAGTCGCATGGAGGGAGCATAACGCTTTTTCGTTACGTGACTATTTCTCCCAGTTTACACCTACCCTAGATCTTCGTATGATGATGATCTACGTTAAAAGACAAAAGTACCTATTTTTTTCCTTCTATTATTTAGTAATGTCGAGTAGCATTGCACAGATAAGTAAACTAACTCAGACTTCGTTTTCTACAAAAGCGTTAAAAAGCATTCTGAAAACATTTTCCATTAGAAAGCTGTTAAAAATTGCATCGTTCAGGATTTGTGAGGGCATTCCTCGGAGCTGGCAAACTCTATTTGTATTCTTAGAGATAGTTTCGTCTATAAATGTGAATAATGTTAGTAATGGAGATGTGATTGTGAGGTTAACAATGTGATGGTCATTTTGAGCTTTAGGATCATATTGATAACAATAGGTACTCAATATTGTGTGTAGCGCCCGTGAGAGAGGAGCCCGTGGCTAAATAATAACAGCCGCACAGGTCGATCGATCAGGTTAAGCTACGCTTTCCGCGGTTGGTCTGTGGATGGGTGATCATCATTACATACCAAGACCCCTCCGTGCCTCGGAAAACACGTTAAACCGTTGGTCCCGGCTGTCATTTGTGCATCTTTGACAGTCGTTACGGGTAGTCAGAAGCCCGAAAGTCTGATAACCAGTCTTACCAAGGGGTATCGTATTACCCAGTAACTGGGTTGTGGAGGTCAGATAGGCAGTCGCTTCATGTAAAATTCTGGTATTCAGCTGCATATGAAAAAAAAGAAAAAAAAAGGAAAAGGCTAGGCAGATGACTCAATATTGTGTAGGTACCTACTTATTTGGTGGTGGTAGGTACACCTCTACCTAACCCTATTTTGGAGGTTACAAGCGTGTTATTATTATTGTAGGCGATAAGTGAGACTGCGGCAAGTTTGAAAGACTGCCAAAAGTGAAATGTTAAAATTATGTATTTATTTTCCTAAGAAGATCTTTGAGGCACTTTCTTTTTATTAACTTGTTAGCATACCCTGTCCTGGCAGCTGATACCGAAACAAACTCATGATTTAATTTAAGGTCCGGATAAAACAATAAGAGTAAGTGAAGAGTTTCAATATTTTCATTACCTGCCCCTCTTCACTGTTTCGTGGTATCGTTTCTTAATAAATATTTTATTAAAAACAATTATTTCCTAAGAATTAAAATACATTTATATGATTTTATCCTAAGGCACTGCATTTTCATTAATTATTTTTGTATATTATTTACTTTACTACATTTGTATAACATGTATTTCTTTTATTTTTAATCTAAATGCAGGGCACGATGTTATCATGAAAAATAGTGGCACAGCTAGACTATTACAAAGATATATGAGCATGAAATAAATATTTATTATATTTTTTTACACCTCATTTGATATGAGTCATTATATATGTATCGTTAGCACTGAAATATTATATGGAATAAAATACTTATTGATGATAGAGATAATTATCGTCGATTAGGTACGAAGTAAAAATAACCCGAAGCAATTCACATTTTATCAGAACGTTTTGTTTGCTGAAAAAGACGCTTCACACCGCACGTTACAAAATTTTGTTTCAGTGCGGTTAGTGGAAGTGCTCAGGTGCGGTTCGTCCAAATGCGGTTCAAATCAGTGCTCTCGTTGACGTGGGTCTGGGCTGGTCACATTTACCGCACGTCCAATGATCTGTGGTTACTATGTGGAGCCCTGATATAGCTAGAAGGCGTCGCGAGAACCCGTAGAAGATGGCGGAACGAGCTGGACAAAACAAACGACCAGTGTTCCATATTAGCATTGGAAGTCATGAGGAGAGGCCACTGCCCAGCAGTGGGATGACACAGGCTGATAGAAATAGTGAGACAAATAACAGTAAAACAAGTTTGTTTTTATGGCAAGGCAAATAATCACAATCTTTTGTTGACTGTACAGAATATTGGAAAAACAACGTGGGCTTTGTTCAGTCTTTGCGTTTCAGGATTATTCGCTTCATAAATCTGAGTAAATTCAACGAGTTAGCGTCTTGTAGGTACTGACATAACACTTCACGAGTTCTTGTTTTTCAAGGGAACATAATAGAATTTACTGGCTTGTTGGAAAAATCAAACGGGTGCGTTTCATATCATAAAAAGTTATTTGGTATATTTTCATTTCAATAACGTTCACGAGATGTAATAAACGTGAGTTAAACCAACTGTTGATTTATCTCATCGTCTTTTAGAATGGTTGTTGTTTGAGAAGTATGTTATCAATATGGAATTTCTTTACATCATATTTCATATAACATTTATATACTCTAAAACATATTTTGTATAACTTTATTGGATATAACATTTATTAAATCGAAAATCATTAGTTCTATCGTTTAAAATATACAGAGTATTATTAGTAAAACATGATTTCATAATGATGAGTACAATGACCTCTTAAGAGGTTGTTAATGTTTTACCAATAACCCTGTATATTGATACCATTATTATGGTTAACACCCCGATTCAGAACAATCCGACTCGGATAGGTTAGGTTAGAAGGCTAAGGCGGAAGCGGAGCGGAGCGGAGCCCCGCTAAAGCCTTCGTGGCTCGTGAATTAAAATATTGTCTTAAAAAGTCAATAGGTTGTGCTACAAAATTTAGTGACAGAAACGAATCGCTGTAAAACCGGCTCCACGTAGTCTTGTCTGCCCTATCCCTATCCCTAGAGTGCAATTTAAGCCCGCGTAGGCGCGAAGGGGCGAGGCGGCCCGCGGGCTGAAACCGCGGGGCGCTGCTAGTACCTACGTTATAAATAGTGGAAAAATAACGTAGCAAAGCTACACAGGAAAATAACTCTTACATCATTTAATTTTCTCTGAAAGAAATAATGATATGAGAGCAATTTCTGTTCATTTCAATAATTCCAGTCTCCTGAAATCCCATAGCATTGCCAAATGGTTTGACAAATTATATATAACGATATCAAAGAATTCTATTTTTATTTTATTAGCAATTCAATATATTTTTCTGTAATTTCTTAGATGTGAAAAAAAGAAATGAACAAAACATTTGATGGAAATCTTAGAATAAATTTTAATAAATAGATTTTTGCAAAATTCAAAGATGAGAAATTAAGGATATACGCAATTTGGAACCGGCATGCAATCAGCAGTGTCTCATAAAAGCAATTTGTTTGACGCCATACATTTATTTATTTACCGACATAGCTTGCAGAGTAAGCAAACAGAAGTGGCAGCGGGCTGGCCATGTTTGTCGAAGGACCGATGCCCGGTGGAGCAGACACGATGGACAGACCTGGAGTGGAGACCGCGTATCCAGCTAGATGGACGGACGACCTAAAGAAGGTGGCTGGGATGGACTGGATGCGGAAGGCGAAGGACAGGGTGTTGTGGCGCAACCTGGGAGAGGCCTATGTGCAGCAGTGGACTGCAATAGGCTGAGTTGATTGATTTATTTATTTCATTTGGAGTTTTTGAATGTGGGCAGTGTAAGAGTTTTCGGTGTGACGACTATTGGGCGACGCCTGGGACCAGCAGTAGACCGATAGATGATGAAAATACGTTCTTTTTGGCAATTTAGATCTTGTTTGGCCATTTGCTCGTTTCTTTCACATTAAAAAAATATTTTCCCAAAAATCCTTTCGATGTGAAAATAATCTTCTAGAAGGCAATCTGTCCAATTAATCTGATCGCGACATCAGTGTCTGCCCGTCACCCGTCGTAGATAGCGATGTAATATCCGTCCAGCATTGAATCTGACAGATCTTATCATTTCTTCGTGAAAACACCTTGATTATAAGTCACATTGAGGACAGTGCAATTTTTGTGAAAAGGGCTGCGCTGAGGTAGCCCGTGAAATTCATTTTTTCTTACGTTTTTTGCAATTTGCAAGTCAGTATCAGATTGTAAGTCTAATGTAATTAAAACCAGCAAAATAGAACGTCTTCAACGGACAGGAAATGTCGCAAGAATGGGTGAGACCAGAGCACCCAAACGTTTATTGTATAGTAAACCGGATGACCGAAGAAGTCAAAGGCGGCCCCAGCTCAGATGGTTAAATGGCGTAGACCAAGATTTAAGAACTGTTGGAGTAAGAAATTTAAGAGATAGGTAACGTTGGAGAATTACACTAGACCAGGCTAAGGCTCACCCGCGGCTGTAAAGCCTTAGATGATGATGATCAGATTGTAAGGTTAAAAGAAATATACGCGCCCGTAACAAAATAAACAATCGACATAGTTTATACAGTCTTGCAAAATATAGTTTTATTTTCTTTTCTTTTCAACTTAGAATGAGTTTTCCTGTGATTTAAGCAGAAGTTGCCTCCATAAGAGTCCGTTTTATTACCCTGTCCATTAATCTGGGCACGTTAGTACAACAAAGTTATTTAAAGAATTCGCTACACATTCCCCGAGGCATAATTATTTCCATTCTACCAAGAGTTGGACGTTTTCGTTTCCGCTTGCCCAAAAAGAAACTTCATTACTCGTTTCAACACTTCCAGATAATGAAAAGCTTTTACATTTTTTAACGGGTAGTATTTAAACGAGTGACTGTAAATTAAAGTTTTAAGTGACAAACATAATTAATTTACGTTAAAGTATTACTAAGTGGGCGACTGACTGCGAGTGACGAGAAATCAACAGAACAGCAACTTACAAACATTCATTTAAGTTACATAAAATACAAAATGAGAAGCTTCATAATATTTGAGCGACCTAATATTTGTTTGAGTGTCAAGGTTACGTCCTGCATTTATTTCAATATTTGGCATTATTTCTGTGTAAAAGGGTTTAAAGTAACCTAACACAACCGAACCTCGGGGTGCCCTTGGCTCGCTCTTGCATCCTATGTCGACGGGGGCCCCGCGAAGCGGGGCTCCGTCTATTTCTGTGTAAAGGGTTTATAGTAACCTAACACAACCGAACCTCGGGGTGCCCTTCGCTCGCTCTTGCATCCTATGTCGTGTGTGTTGGAAAAATCGTCTCTATCTTAATATTGAAGTTGCCCTCTCTGTATTTCTAGTCGCTCACTTAGTAATTTAGTCTCACGGCTGGAATTTTAATATCTGAAATGGATTAATCACAACCCACTTTTTGTAAGCTCGTTCTGGATTTTAATATTAATTAATATTCGTCGTTAGTTTAGTTAATTTTTCGCTTACTCAAATTCATACCGCTCAAGTTATTAAAACATTATATCATCATCAGTCGCTAAGCTTTTTTTTATTCGATCGTTTTATAATTCCCCTTTTTTAACTCACTACGAAAAAAACGAAGAACGCTAAAAAACAGTTGAACTATTTTAGTTCCACTGTATTTTTTTCTATGTGTGTATGTTATGGTAAAGTTTGCTTTGTTTTGATGAAGATACCTCCTGTCTTTTTGGTCTCGTAGCAATTATTTATGATCTGCCGAAGATGTTCGAAGATAGTGAATAACTAAGAGGCAACCAACAAGAAGTAATTTTAACCAACAAGAAGTCATTTGCAATAGTATAATATATCGCACCGCCGATAAAATAGGGTTACAAATCGAAAAACCTGGATTTTTAGAAAAGCGTAATAAACTCACGGATTTGTTAATCAGTCTTTATTCTTACATTACCTATTATTATTATGTGATCAAAATTATACATACATGCTTACAAAAAAATATGTTTTAATGGCATACGCTGCCTGAAAAACAACCTGGAAATTACTGTAAATGACTTTCGAGTTGTCACCCAATTTTATCGGAGCGGAGGTGCGATATGGTCAGCATATTGTGCATACTGCAGTCCTTTCACAGCTGTTATTTTATCTCTGACAGCTGCAACCCAACAACAACCTTATTACAACCACAAAAAAGATCACTGCGATTTTGACACACTTATCAGGGGCAACCAACAGCGCAACCTTAGTGTCACGAGATTAAAGATCACTTCCTTCATTCTCAACTTCATTCCAGAATTCAGCTACAATTTATAATTTATAATGAAAGTTCTTAATTCAAATGTTTGATTCTAAAAACGTTCGTTTAATTCGTTTGTTATTTTGATTCGAAGTGTCATAATTATGTCTTCATACTGTCAGTTTAAATTCTTTTAGTATGTTTTTCTTTTTTTTCTTTTGTATGTTTGGCACCTTGTTTTTTATTTTCTTTTGTGTATTGGTATCTACCTTGTTTTTATACATCCTTGTTATTTGTTAGCCTTGCTTTTGTGTGTTGTCTTATTATCTATCTTATCTAAAAATATAACTTTCCAAAATATGAGAATACCTCAAAGCCCTTCACACGAACTACCAGCAAATCTTTATAAACGTGACTAAGTAGTTAAGTACCCACTTTGGGAAGTCGTATAAAGTACAGACGCCAGCACATCAAGCTACTACAATCTGTCAAATTTCTTTAATAGATTTTCAACTTTATCGCTAAAACATAACGTTCAAAGTTGATTGGGAAAATATGTCAATTTCGGGAGCTTGATGTGCTGGCGTCTGTACATAACAGTTTCCTGGTAACCAACTCTGGTTGTTGCCAGCTAAAACTTGTCGTGTCTACTTATCCCTAACAAATAATTAAGGAGTAGACAGTTCAATAAATTTTAATAAAAAAAGATAAACCTACAACTACGCACTCCCACGCACTACGCGCTCCGACGCACAGTGGATAGGAAGTAGGCTTACGGGACGGCTCCGGGGAACGGGTGTCGACGTCAGTAGACGGCTCAGTTACCGTTCGAATTGGCTCGGCAGATCAGGCGTCGGTCGGGTCGAATTAGCGACACAGTCCGTCCGCACATAACACCTCAGCTCTCCGTTATTCTTAATACAGCATCATATTGTAGTCTTTGCTTAACAAGAATGTTTTCTTAGTTTTTCCTTTTAATAAGTCGTCATTTTTAAAAAACCGTCCTTCCTCGAATTCCTCCGTTCTCCCTGTCACCTTTCTTCTTTTCTGGCCATCTCCGTCTCACCTGCCAGTTTTGTCAGCCAAGACGTATATAACCTCCTTGTGAATGCCGAGAGTGCGTTTAAGAATATTATAATTATAATTTAGAATTTCATTATTTAGTAGACAGCGCAATTAAGTATAAAAACCAAATTTAGATTATCCAAAACGATATAAAATGATTTTTAGAAAATATAATCCTACTGCAACCTTCTTTGAATAGACTGCATAGGAAATTAGAAGAATAAGTAGACATCAGATTGACGCGTTTGACTTAAATGTCATAACAAGAATATAATTGTATATAATGATGGAAAATTATAATTTATAATCAGGTACCTAATTCTTTAGAGAAGATTCGTTTAAGAGTGATTCGCAGAGTGCTAACACAGAAACTACTCGAGTTCTATATTTTGTGTAACAGCCAAAGTGCGAAATATAATATTTAGTAAGAAAATCATAAAAGGATACAAAATCATAAATATGATGAGAATGAATGAAAATGAAGCGTAAGTACAGTATCAGTAATATACAGATACTATAAACTTTACTAATATCGAGTCGATAAATCCGTTGCAGTACGCGTGGTTAAGAGGGCGCCGACCAAACGCCGACCGCGCAGTGGCGCATGGTGATAATAGTGGCCACTGTTTTCCGTTTTAGTGATTATAATAAAACTAAACAATGTAAAACTACCGTTTATAATAATATTAACGTATAATCTTGTGGAGCACAACATAACGTGCTTATTTTCTGCATTTTCATTCTAAATTAAAAGAAATAACCAAACAAACGATGAGGGCGCCACTAGCGGTCGGCGTAGCCTTAAGCCAAAACAATGCTTGGTTTGAGTTTTAGATTATCAATCTATTTCTCTAACTACAATTTCTCTGATTAACTTGGAATTTAGCACTCTTAAATCATCATCTGCCTAGCCCTTTCCAAACTATGTTAGGGTCGAATAGTGAGGGGCTCATGGCTAAGTAATAACAGCCCTACGAGTCGATCGATCAGGTTAAGCTACGCTTGCCCCGGTCGGTCCGTGGATGGGTGACCACCGAGACCCCTACGTATACCTCGGCGGCTGTCATTCTTGGATCTGTGACAGTCGTTAAGACTGCTTGTCAGACTTTCGGGCTTCTGACGGCCCTTTACGAGATTTTCCTTTGCTCCCTGGTAAGCCAAGGGGTGCTAGGAGCAAAGGAAAATCTTCTAACTATGCTTCAAGCTAAATGGGACAGACCGTACCGGATGGTGACAAAAATCAATGACGTAACCTACCGGATACTAGATGGCGCTAGTGGTAACTAATGTCACCATGTACCATTGTGGCGCGCAATAATATTATAATGTTATAGGGTCTATAACATTATATGCAACTTTCTTCTATGCGGGGTTTGTTTGCCTGTAATATAGGCTAACAAACCCAGCATAATAGACTTGGCTACACAAAGCAGACATATTACTAAGTACACTATTCACAAAAATCTTAATATGAGACCTGGCAGCGTGCCTACAATCTCTGTGAGATGACTTGCTGCATGAAACCTATTCTTCCGCTGTTACAATAGAAGAAAGTAATGTTTGTCTATGGTTTGGCCGAGTTCCACATGTCCCGGACTTTTCTAGACCTTGTCGCTTTCATTTTAAATTAATTTACGTGTTCCGGTTTGAAAGTTTTGAGTATGAAGATTATGTGATATATTAGTTTTTTATGATTTGACTGTTAGTTTCGGTTCTCTGTTAGGTACTTAGTTTTATATCTAACTAGCAGCGCCCCGCGGTTTCACCCGCATAAGTGTCGATCCTGTGGGAATATCGGGATAAAAACTATCCTATGTCCGTTCCCTGGACTCATACTATCTCTATACAAAATTTCATCTAAATCGGTTCAGCGGTTTAAGCGTGAAGAGGTAACGGACAGACAGACACACTTTCGCATTTATTATATTAGTATGGACTAGCATTGCCCGCGACTTTGTCCGCGTGAATTTCCTAGTTCCCTATCGCATCGCCTGCCCACGCTATTACTTCGTTTTCGCTTAACATTCGTTCTAACTTTTTTTTTTTGCTGGGCTCCCAAGGTGTCATAAGCATGATGTTGAATAGCCTATAGATGATTTTTTTCAAAGCCGACGTTCAAAGTTTAGCGCGTTCAAACAAACAGCAGTTCTTCATCTTTATTATTACCTAGTATTAATTTATCGTAGAGGAAATGCCAAGTGTGAAAATCTGTCTATAATCAGCACAGCTTTTGTGATCATAATCAAAACAATGTTTGTTTATTCATTTATACATAAAGTTTGTTTAGGATAACATAAATGAACAAGCACAGTAATTACAGTATGTGTGTTTTTAATTAGGTGTGCTCTGATTACAAACTAAAATGAAAACTTATTAACAAGGTGGAAGGTTGATCAACACTGGCCTCAGATGGATATCACATCACACTAATATTATAAAGGCGAAAGTTTGTGAGTGTGTGTGTGTGTTTATATGTTTGTTACTTCTTCACGCTCAAACAGCTGGACCAATTTTGATAAAATTTGAGAGATAAAAACACAACACAATACAATTTTTTTTTGTTTTTTTTTTTTGTTTGGGTTTTTTTAGAGTTTAATTGAATCAAGCACCTAAATCACTGCTAGATGAAGTTGACTTTGGGTCGAATAATTTTTATCTAAAGATTTGATTTTTAGGGTTCCGTAGCCAAATGGCAAAAAATGTAACCCTTATGGATTCGTCATGTCTGTCTGTCTGTCCGTCCGTATGTCACAGCCACTTTTTTCCGAAACTATAAGAACTATAATACTGCTGAAACTTGGTAAGTAGATGTATTCTGTGAACCGCATTAAGATTTTCACACAAAAATAGAAAAAAAACAATAAATTTTGGGGGTTCCCCATACTTAGAACTGAAACTCAAAAAACTTTTTTCATCAAACCCATTCGTGTGGGTCATCTATGGATAGGTCTTCAAAAATGATATTGAGGTTTCTAATATCATTTATTTCTAAACTGAATAGTTTGCGCGAGAGACACATCTAATGTGGTAAAATGTGTCCCACCCCCATGTAACTTATAAAATAAGAGAATGATAAAACTAAAAAAAATATATTAACCATGTGAACTTCCACCGAAAATTGGTTTGAACGAGATCTAGTAAGTAGGTCGCCGGTGACATTTAAATACATTGATGGTACGGAACCCTCGGTGCGCGAGTCCGACTCGCTCTTGCCCGGTTTTTTTTGGATGTTTGTTTGTCACGCTTTCACGCTAAAACGGCTGCATGGATTTGGATGAAATTTGGCACATGGGTTAGGACATAGGGTACTTTTATCCCGATATGCCGACGGGATTGAGACTTATGCGGGTGAAACCGCGGGGCGCAGCTAGTTTTTAAGTATAAAATAAATTCTCTTTCTTGTGGAATTTCTACGGAATTAATATAAAAATGAACATACCCGGTACTGTCACAAAACACATTATTCTTCAATTTTAGTCAATAATTGTCAATCTTAATTTTGGTTAGTTATATCCCAAGTTTATCGTTAGGTACCTAAGATTATAAAATTAGAAAGGAAAAAAAATTGTTTATTCTGCACATTACAAAAAAGACATAAAATACACACACAAATTCCCCAAAATCCTAGTATTTTACCAAAAAAAGTTTAACAATTTTGTCTATTGCTTGATGTCAATGACAAGGCCAGCGACCAAAGAGAAATCACTGATGCATTTAAATTTTAATTATGGCTACATTTCCACATTCATCAACGTTCACACTTCTGTACAAATGTATGAAATCCTCTCACTTATTTTCCTAGAAGCATGTAACACGGATTACGGCGACTGCGCTTGAACAAGTTGTAATGAAAACGGAATCAGAATTCCTCGTACTTGGTAATTCTCTAAACGTACATTTTAAAATGCGTCCTCTAACGGCGCCGTTCTTGATTTCGTCCGTATTTGTTGTAATGTATGCGAAGTCCTTATAACCCAGGATGCACTACCTAAGTAAGTGTTTTGGTTATAGACGTGTTTATATTATGATCGCTAAAACCTAATAACCAGGGGGCTAAGTCCATTATCTTACAAACATTGCAATGGTTTCCGAAATCCTTTGTGAATTTATGACAGATTGGCCATACTAACCAAAGTCAAACCAAAAAAAATCTGTCAAAAATTTACAATGGCAAGACCTTTGCAACGTTTGTGGATTAGTAGACGACCTAAGTCTACTAATTCGCTGTAAAAATGAAGTTTGTGATGTGTGTGATATTTAAGATGTTCTTTGGCTTTTTCAATGTTTGTTAAGAAATAAATATTCAGTCTTAATTCTTGCACAGTAGTAGTTGCATTATTCTGTAGTTTCGATTGCAAATGTCGATTTATTCTGGGGATTACATTGATTGATTTCCTTTTCTCCACATCCACAGATACAGTAGGTAGAGAGCTACAGCTACAGAATTATTTTCAAAAACCTCTGGAACCTTCTACAAACCAATTACACATGCATCACACCGTAATATCCGGATTGGCAGTAGCCGTCGTTTCCATAGCCTTATGTCCCGTCCAGCTTATTCTACGCGAAATTGAAAAAGTTCCCGCCAAAAACACTATCATCTCCAGTAAAACGTTCCAAGTTTAAATTGCATTCGAAATATGTGGTTTTAGCAAGTGCACCTAGGAACGAGAAACTTAAACGAATCATATTTTTTTCTGAGGTACGAAACTCCTCCGTTCATTCTGCATAGTGGTTAGGTACAGACCCGAAACTGTCAAATTTTCCCAATAAACTTTGGACCTTATGCTTTAGCGATAAAGTGGAAAATCTATTAAAGAAATTTGACAGATTGTAGTAGCTTGATGTGCTGGCGTCTGTACCTAAATTCTTTTAAGTTGATTCTATGATCAATTTAGCTGCAATATATTATGCGTAAGGCACTTCACATCGCGATGTAAGTATGTCAAAGTAAATATCAAAAAATCATTTATTTCAAGTAGGCCTTCTTCTAAAAGGCACCTTTGAACGTCAACATTTACAAGAAAACAGATTAGATTCTAGGAGTAGTGATGGGCCAGTGGCATCGGCCTCGACTTACGAGTTGCAGGTCGTGAGTTCGAACCCAGACAGGTACTTTTCTTTGTGTATTTCATTACCACCACTGCTCTAAAAACGGTGAGGGAAAACATCGTGAGGAAAATGTCTTAGAACCAAACATTTGAAGACCTGTGACATGATGTCACATGTCATTTAAAAATTAAGTTAACTGGCGAAACTCTCCAGACGTGATGAGTATCGATATCACACGATAAAATAAAAATAAAATGATTTTATAATTCTTTCTTAAGGGCATTTGATGCTCCGCCCAAGCGGGGCAGACCGCCACCGTGTGCTCCACCGTGTCCTCTGGGCGATACTGGCAATGGTGACACCCGGGCGTTTCCTCCCGCCTGATGATGTGCAGGAACCTCCCGAAACTTCCGTGTCCGGTGAGGACCTGCGTCAGGCGGTAGGTGAGGGCGCCGTGGCGCCTCTCTAGCCACTCCTCAAAGAGGGGTCTTATCGCCGCTATCGCGACGTGCCCTGCGCTGGGTTGCGACAGTCGCTCCTTCCATGTCGCCATGAGATCGCGCCGGAGTTCCGTCCGCTCCGCAGCAATTTGCCGCGGAAGCGGAACTTCCCCCCGGCGTAGTGCCTCCGCGCGCCACTCATACAGGTGCGCGAGGACTATCGCCTCCAGATCCCATGGCGGCAGTCCGGCAATGAGGCTTGCCGCCTCGCCAGAGATCGTGCGGTAGCCCCGGATAAGCCTTATGGCTACCACCTTCTGGGGCGCGTTCAGGTAGTGGGCGGCTCGCCGCCGCAGTGAACGCGCCCACACCACCCACCACCACCACTCGTACCACCACTCGTACTCGTAGAGGCGATCGGCAGCGGCGGCGACCTCTCGCGCCCGGCCCTGGTGCAAGCCATGGTCCGGGGCGAGAGGGAGTGGGAGGCAGTCACCTCCTTCTGCGAAGCAGTCATGCTAGAGAAGGAGGTGGCGGGACGGCTCAGGGAGAGAGCCTCCCGTCCCAGCCGCCGCGGGAGACGCTCCGGGCGTCGGGAGCCGCGCGACGACTCCCGGCCACCGTAGGCGCGGGCCTGCGGGCGGAGAGTAATGGGTAGCTCACCGTCCGCTCAGGACCAGGCCCGTGCCGGACGGCGCGTACGTGTTCCACGCGCGCCTCAAAGAGATGTCAGCATCGAGGAGGGGCCCCATAGGGCCGACGCCTGCCGGGCCAGCGGGATTGTCCGAAAGGGTTACCGCTGGCCCGGAACATAAAGGGCTAAGGAAGGAACACGGGTGGGTTTTAGTCAGTAAGAGTCTGACACTCCCTTCCGCTCCACCCAGAGCGGGAGGGGTCATTTGATGATTTCCCATCCGCAAAAAAAAAAAAAAGGGCATTTGATAAAGGATGATTCAGCCATCGCTTCCACGTATACTTTGGTTCAGCGAGGGCAGGATGAATAGGCAAGAAGTTGTAATAGCTCTGAGACTCCGATGCGGCCATGTTCTTCTCAATAGTTTTGGTTTTATAATGCGCAAATTAAGTTGATTCACCTAATCGTGCTGTCTTTGGAGTCATAGAAGATGCAGTGCATCACATCTTGACAGAATGTAGTCGTATTGAAGTCTAAAGACGTGAAGAAGATAATAGCGTTCTGGCCTCACCATTATCAGATGAGGTCAGAACACTTTATCATATTATTATTATGGGTACAAGGTTGCGGGTAGGTTAGTTTGTTTATATTTATTGTAGAAAAAACTTTTCTAAATAAAGATAAAAAAAATCTTTCCTAAGGATCAACGACCCCTGGTAGTGTACTTGAAACTTGTAGTGTGTATGAGTTGTCAAACTGTGTTTTATCGTTTTTAGATATCGATACCAATCGTATCAGCGAAGTTAACACAAAAAACATATATTTCAAGTATATATACTAACAGCATTGAGAAAGGCTATAGTTAATACTTAACCTCACGCTAGGGCCATTAGGAGCCGAGCAAAAGCAAAAAAAAAACGGAAAGAAGGCTGAGCGAAAATGAAGTAATAGTGCGCGCATGCGACATGCGACGGGGTGGGTCGGGGAACAGGAAATTTCACACGGAAGAAGTCACGGGAAAAAGCTATACAAGGTGTAACAGAATAAACGCAAGTCCTGAAAGTAGATTGTTCATAATTGATTACTGAATCAATTTCGGTAACATTTAAGATAGGTATTTTTTTTAAATTATGTATTTTGCCATACTGATCGCCGATTGAGCCAAAGAAAATTAAATCTTATGTCAAGGCAATAAGACTCAATTTTGAATGCATAAAGTAATGATAGTGTCAACACAATTTACATAATAAAAATAGTTAGCTTTAAAAAAAAATTGTTTTGATCATTGTATTATGTTTTTAACTTAATACTCTAATTGGGGTGTATGAGGTCTTGCGTTCATTATGTTACGCATTGTATATTATTGATATTTAGATGGAAATCGTCCACTCATTTTTGGAATAATGTTCGAAAGGATACACCGTAATTCGTAGGTATTCGCAAAGCTCCACTAATATCCTTTTATTAATTTCGGTCTCAATTATAGAGATTTGTCTATGCGCATTTCTGTCCAATATTTAATTACTTCAATGAATCTGGCTTCCTGTAAAGTTCAGGCGGTCTCAAAAGAGTTTTCTATACTTTTTATAAAAAGGCGCTTTTCGTATTTTTTGTCGAGTATTTTGTTACTTACGCAGTTTTTTTGATGAAAACCTTTTTTACAAAAAAACATAAAAATACGTATTTTCTGGTGTACCTACATTAAAGTATATTATTATATAAATAAATAATAATAAGTAAAACATCAAGTATTTTTTTTAGAAAGTCGGTTGTTTATTTTTCACTTTTTAGATTCTGACTTGGTGACAATGGGTATACAATACAAATAAGACCTCGAGAGTATACAATTTCAAACAAAAAAATAAAATAGGTCCACAATTGATGGAGAAATCGGTGAACATACATAAAAAACCGTACTTAAAGTATATACCTATAAAGAATATAATAATATAAAGTCATACATATAACCTCCTCCCTTTTGGAAGTCTGATAAAAAGCATGTTTAATTAAAACTACCAACATTCAAGAAAACAAGGTGGAATTAAAAACATTCGACCGTAAAGTCCCTCGAAGGCTTTTTCTTAGAATTACGTCACAAATGCAGTGCTCGTTATTTAGGTGACCTGCAATCTAGCTCAGGAAAGTTCTAGGTTTGACCTGAGTTGCAAAAAATGGGTTAAATTGGGAGGAAGCAACTGAGCTTGATTTGTGTGCTAGAATAATGGAATAAATAATGGAACGTACCGTTTTCTATGAAACTTGTACATGTAAAAAATGCTAGGGGTGAAAATAAAAAGCATACCTATTTATGAAGTAACTCAGAGGTATTTAAAACAAGGTAGGTATGCTTTGTGCATTTTTTATCGAAACTAAATTCTGCGGTAATTTAACGCCAGTGACACACAATCTATACAAAAAATTGAAGTGTCTGTTTCAATCCGTCAATATAACAACTAATAATCCGTCAACCAATCCATAGGACATGTTGACCGGCACCGAAGTCACATGTCCGGACTTACCGGCTATTGTGGCGGTAACCTGAGAACCGGACATCCTGCGGCGGAACAATAGCTGTCTTCGGATAAACAGGTCGCGGCTAATGGGGTGACGTCACCTCCAGATGTTTTGTTCCACAATGACCTTCTGGCACCATTATCAGATAAGTAAACATCTTAAGGTGGAACTATAGTCCGCGCGGAACTCGTTGGCCGCGCCTTGGGTAGGGACGGAGGTAAGGGCGGCGGGGTTGCCTATTGTTCGTAACGCACGTACTGAGTAATGACAAAGCACCCCCGCCCCTCCGTCCCACCGCTCACATACCTAAGGCGCGGCCATCTAGTTCCGCGCGGACTAATGTTGCAAGCTCGAACTCACTGATGGCATACCAGTGAATTCGAGCTCACGAGCGCATGCCTCACCAGTGGTAGGCATGGCCAAAAAGCACGCTGTCTCACCTGGCAATGTGTTCGACAGAGATAGTATCAATGATGAGCAGTTAGACGCTAGTCTACACGCACAACGTCTGGTTCTCACACACACGCAAACACCGTTCCGAACTGAATCGCGCTTAAAAAATTCCAAATGTTCTTTGGGAAATCGAGTTATATGAAAAAACCACTGCATAAATCAATTACATATAAAGTTTATTGATCTCTTCGATAACTGAGATTTGTTGGTACCGACTTTATTTTGATGATTTTACAGTTCTTTTATTACTTATTTAAACTCAAAGTTACGTTAAAAATAGCAAAAAAAAAACGAATCTTTGTTGGCTCATAACTTTTTAATTTTTAATGGCTTTTTATTTTATTGTTCTGTTTCCGTACAGACACAATTAATAATAAGACAATACGATATCATGTTTAACTTTTGATGTAAAAGGTCAAACAGTGGAGTAATACCCTCCCGAAATTTGTAGGGAAAAAATATCGACTAGTGCCACCTTAAGAGATTGGTGAATTGGTTTATTATTGTGAGTGACAGTTTTGATGGACAAAGGTAATAGAATGATGTTGTTAAATTGTCAAAATGAAAAGATTCTTATTAAGGCATGACATAACATCACGCGTGCAATCCCCGAAGGGTAAGGCAGAGGTGTCCCTGTAGATAGAACACTCACATTTCGCCAGTTATGTTAAAGCCTTAAGTGGCGAGCCTATTACACCCCTTGCATTTTTTAGGGTTCCGCACTTCAAAATGAAAACGGAACCCATATAAGATCACTTCGTTGTCCGTCTGTCTGTCCGTCAATCAAGACCCTTTTTCTTAGGAACGCGGGAAGTTATCAAGTTGAAATTAATATTAAATACTCAGGGCTGCCATTCCTTGAAGTACTAAAAAAATCAAACTTCTAAGTCAACGCAATTAAAATAATGTTATGTTCCTAAATCAAAACCTATAGGGTATTTCTCGTTGACCTAGAAGCATGAAATTTGGCAAGAAGCAATGTCATGTAGCACAAGTAAACGAAAAAATCCGAAAACCGTAAATTTGTTTAAAGATTGTAAAATCCGTTCCGATCCGATGCGATGCCAGCCGTTTGGTGGAAATCATCCTTGATGGTCCTGGGGAAATCCCGAAACAGGCACGCGCGAAAGAACTGTAGATAATCGTGAGTTTCACGGAATTTATAATGATGTAAGAGATCACACTGAGATTATAGGCTGATTGTGGTTATGGTGGTTATGGTAAGAGATAAAACGGTAAGTATTATGAAAAGCGGTAAGGCGATTATTTACTCACACATGTCGCCTCGCCACAGTAGAGAACGGTGCTATACTGCAAATTTAATCCCGAAAGTGCGTGAAGCGATTAAAGAAAAACGTCGTGGAAAACTGTCATTGGGCGTGCTGTTTCTTCAAGATAACGCTCCTGCTCACCGATCAGAAGTTGCGCTCAATGCAATCCGCTGTGCTGGCTTCAACCTCCTTAACCACCCACCATATTCACCGGACTTAGCCCCAAGTGATTTCCACTTATTCCCAAAATTAAAAGAGGAAATTCGTGGAACAAAATTTCACGATAATGACGCGGTCATGGCTGCCGTAGAGGAGTTTTTCGAGAGTCAAGAAAAACATTTTTTTTCACAAGGAATAAGGAAGTTAGAAACGCGTTATTCTAAATGCATTGCATTGGAGGGAGATTATGTAGAAAAATAAAATATTTTTGTTTAAATCTTAGCATTTTTTTATATTGATTCCAAGAATTTTTTGATTCACCCCATACAATTTATAAAATCGAATCGAGATATTATAGTGCACACGTACATGCAAAAACACAGGGGCACTCAAAAAAAAAAAAGAAATCTACATGCACAAATGTAAAAACTACTCGGAACATTAAAATATCCTCATATTCACCATTTATTTTCGAAACAGCATAAGTCTATAAACCTTGTATACACAATTTATTGACCATAAAAATCGGCCTTGACCTTCATAAAACTGATAATTTTCCGCGACCTTGAGAATGCATTTCTTTATATTACCCTCTTTTAAGTAATAAAGTCTTGAAAGCTTTCGATATCAGATGGTTGTTAAGTACCTAAAACTTATTAGTTGAATTAGGTTTATTACGGTAACATGCTGGTAATAGGATTACGGAGATTATCGTCACATTGGAAAGTTTGTAGTTGTGTTTTGTTTTATTCTATTGCGTTTGATTTTAGCTAGGTACAACTTTCGGACAACTGCTTTCTAAATATTTTGCTGTTATTTTTTTTGTCGGAGATGTCGTCGTCATTATTTCTGTACAAACGCATTCCCCCTTTAATTTTCATTGGATAATGACATAATCAGCCTATAATGTTCCCACTGCTGGGACACAGACCTCTGTTCTAGAGGGAGCGGGCTTAAATCTTTTATCAGTGCGGGTTTGTATGTGTCACATGTCTTAAATTTTTGTTCTAGGATATGCCGGTTTCCTCACGATGTTTTCTTTCAGCATTTTGAGAGCAGTGGTGATAAAATAATTTACACAAAGTAAAGCGCCTGGCTGGGTTCGAATCGAACCCATGACCTAACCGATTTACGGCTTTGACACTGGGCTGCCACTACTTTTGGATAATGACAGTACAGTAAATAACATGCAGACAGATGAAGAAGATGGTGAGATCCTATAGTATTTTTTTTATAAATTACTGTCTGTGCCCCGCGGTTTCACCCGCGTAAATGTCGATCCCGTGGGAATATCGGGATAAAATGTAATCCAGGGTGTCTAGCTACCTCCATACAAAATTTTATTAAAATTGATCCAGCCGTTTGAGCGTGAAGAAGTAACAAACATATAAACACACACACATACTCACAAACTTTCGCCTTTATAATATTAGTGTGATTTGTTTCTAAAATTAGTTCGATCGTATTTCCTCCGAAGCAGATAGTTTTGTAAGCCCTTAAATCCGTAATGTATTATTATTTTATTACAAAGTACGGATTAGAGGCACGTTTAAACTTAAATTGTGTAAAAGTTTATACCTCTAATATAAATTACCTTCCTAATCGCAACATCCCGAGTGTAGTCACCATGTCTAACGTGATTTGACGTCACGCCGGAATTGGGACACACATCCGATGTCAAGTCCCGGGACACGGACACATGGACACGACTAACTGTCCAATACTTGTCGATATATTGCCACCTAAACATTCACTGTTCTGTTTGAATGGACACAGAAAATTAAAAGCGTTGATAGAGTTTGAATTCGCTTGCTTTAAATTGCCATAGATCTGTGAATCTAACTACCATAGTCAGAGTTGTCCGCTATTTTTCAAAATATCGGACAGGTATAGGCTCCTTATAGGTAAAAGCCTTCAATCCCTTTGCTACGGTCGCGAATCATATTTTAATCAACGTGTAACCTGATACTAACCAGTAAAAGGTAAGAAGATTTAAATTTCACTGGGTATACAAATCTAAATATACAAATCCCTTCAAACTTTGAAGTTTGAAGGGATTTGTTTATATTTGGGCAATTTACGGAAAGAAAAATTAAGTGAGGGCTGAATTTAAGTTTTAAATAATAAGGGAATCTCTTTTTTAAAACGTGATACCCACGGCTTTGTTCACAAACAAACTTCAACTCGATCAGCCGGTGGAGTTGGAAAAATACTTAAATATTATTTATATTCATATATATTAAAGGAATCTTGGCCTACCTCTGTACACCAACGAAGTATATCTTCAAAAAATTCTGTAACTTATGAAAAAGGAAAGAAAAGGAAAAAAGCGTGACTACTCAGATGCATTCATGGGAGATTTCCCGAAAAATGTAATGCATATGGAACAGTGGAAAGCTATGGGGAAGACTGAACTAGACTAGCAGATTGTTTTTATTTTATTTAACCTACATGGGCACTTATGAAACGTCAGAAGCTAGTACACAGTTCCAATTGGTCGTTTCCTATGGAGAAGACCGGCAAGAAACTCCACAGTTATTCTTTTAAAAATAATTGGTTTTTACAATGTTTTCAAAAACAGTAGGTATGGGAGGACAGCGTAGGCCTGTCAAAAAATACCAGGTACTTAGTACAATAAAAAAAATGGTCTACAGATGTAAAGTCTACAAGGCCTACAATGTCCTGACATTTACAAAATATAAATTATTCTATCAAAAGAATAAATCCATACATCACACTAATATTATAAAGGCGAAAGTATTTGAGTGTGTGTGTCTATGTGTGTGTGTGTTTATATGTACTTCTTCATGCTCAAACGGCTGGACCAATTTTGATAAAATTTTGTATGACACCTTGAATTAACATATAGGCTACTTTTTATCCCGATACTTCCACGGGATCGAAACTTATGAGGGTGAATCCGCGGGGCGCAGCTAGTACCTAGTATAAAACAAAGTCGCCGAAATGTCTGTCCGCGCATAACTTCCGAATGTCTGCACCAAATTGGATAATTCTTTTTTGTTGTGTTTCGGTATTGCCAGGATAAATAAGGTTTGTATGAAAGAAAATTTCGAAAATTAGAAAAATAATTGCACCAGCTGGGGCGTGCCGCTAGTAAAAAATAAAATATGTAACCAGGTGATATTGCCATTACAACCATTATTAAAGAACTCTACGGCTGTAGCCGTCATTACAACAAAACTTATATTGTGTATCTTTTACCGCGCCGGATCGTAACTTTTTAGTCTACAGGAGGTAAGTAAACGTATCGTATCGTATAGTACTTACATGGCCAAACCACGGCATCACCTAGGTTCTTAACAAATGGCATTAACCTCATCGCTTAACGCACCAATATAGATCGTGTAACACATTTCACCACGTGTTTAGTCACGCGCGTATTACGTTAATTGATGCCGCGTTGCCGACGTCGACAACGCCTTCAACCAAATCGACACGAGTGGGGTGCACGAAACACATTATGTCAATCTCGTATTATTACCAACCTAAATATAATTTTGACTTCGCTTCGGCTGAAATGACATCACCTCTTAAAGCAGGGCAGAAGTTGAGTCTGCACTGCTTTTTTGTACTAAGACGTCTTCCAAAAAAGTAGTGCAGTTCAACTTCTGCCCTGCTTTAAGGCTTGTATTCATGCCAACGACCTTGTGCATTTGGGCATCGCGTTGCCTAGCAACACGAGGCGCCCCGCACTGAATTCGTGGACGAGTGCGGGGATGATATAGACACGGACTTTAAACGATCGCATTTTTAATTTATTATATTAAAAAATATACATGTTTTTAAAAAAGTAACAAAACCAAATCATTTTCGTTTGTATTGCAAAGCAGTAGATATTTTTTTTATATTCTTTTGATAAAAAATGAAGGAGTAAAATGGTTTCATCTCAACGATGTGGAGGTGATTTGGTGGTTTTTTTTCTTAATAGGTGATATCGATAGAAAAATTATGGCTAAACCAAATTACGATTCATATCATGTAGATTACCAACTATTTTTCAGATGTAATTTCTCTGTAAGTTCCGGAGAAAAGCTGCTTCATCTGCACGCTGTTTTTAAGCTTTTTCGAAAGAGTAGCCTTAAGAGGTAATGGTAAGCCCCGATACCCCCCTCCACCCCCTCCTCGATCCCCTGCTAGTTCGTCTTCTGTTTTAATCTCTGTCTTATCCACTCTCTCTCTGTAGTTTTGACAGGTAAGTACAGTCAAGAGAAAATAAAAGTTTCATGATTTACAAAATTAAATAAAGATTTGCTGAAATGTGTGTAGGTCCCTTTTGGAAGATGGTAAAAATATTGAATAATGTTGCTACTGTTGAGTATATGTATGGGTTCGATTCCCGGGTCGCGCAAAGTGTTATTAGGTTTTTCCATCAGGAATTTCTCAGTAGCAGCCCGGAATCTGGATTTGTGCCCGGTGGACGGCAATAAGTTTGCCCCTGATTACTTGGGACTTATGTACAGACGCCAGCACAGCGCATCAAGCTACCCGAAACTGTCAAATTTTCCCAATCAACTTTGAACCTTTATGATTTAGCCATAAAGTTGAAAATCTATTAAAGAAATTTGACAGATGGTCGTTAGCTTGATGTGCTGGCGTCTGCACGCCTCTGCCTAAAGCAGAGGGGATTACAGTTAGGGGTGATGGTATGTTAATTTCTAACTACAATTTTTAAGCAGGTGTCCATCATCATCTGTCTTGCCTTTTCCCAACTATGTTGGGGTCGGCTTCCAGTCTAACCGGATGCAGTTGAATACCAATATTTTCCATGGAGCAACTGCCTATCTGACTTCCACAACCAAAACAAAATATTTTACATAATATTATCAGCGTTTGTCAGCGGCGAGCTCGCTAGCACTTCATCATTCCGTCTTGGAAGGCCAGACGTCTGATATGGCTGACTTAAGTCGTATGAATAAATTACGAGGGTAGGTACGTACTATCTGACAAATGACTTGGCGGGAAAGGATTGTTTTATAAAGTAGATTTTTTTTTAAGTTTTTCTTGAACATTGATAAACGTTCGTTCTGTTTTGCTGTTTACAAGTGGCGTGTCAAGGTCACAAATTCATTTGGTGATATCGTTCAAACCATTGAAATTTACTTACATTACAGTAATGGTGGTGTTGTTTTTTTTTTGTAAATACTCTGTCCAATCATTAAAAGTTACTGTTATGTCTTTTACTGTTTTACAAACATTTCTTCTTACTGTCTATAGTCAGTAAGTCTTAATGAAATCGCTTTAATGTGCTGTAAGAAGAAATTATTATTTTCAGTGTAAGCAAGCAATGCAGGTTGTAGAGGGAAATGAATTGTTTAAAAGCTATTTCACGCAACTGATTAAACTGACAATTTTAAATTGGTAGTCAATTTGCTTAACAAGTCAATTTAGTGTGTGTGTGTTAGTCAATTTTGTGGATGGGTGACCATCTTCACATACCAAGACCCCTCCGTGCCTCGGAAAGTACGTTAAGCTGTTGGTCCCGGCTGTCATTACTGGATCTTTAAGAGTCGTTACGGTAGTCAGAAGCCCGAAAGTCTGACAACCAGTATTACCAAGGGGAATCGTATTTCCCAGTGACTGGGTTGTGGAGATCAGATAGGCAGTCGCTCCATGTAAAATACTGGTATTCGGCTGCATCCGGTTAGACTGGAAGCCGACCCCAACATAGTTAGGAAAAGGCTAGGCAGATGACGATGAGCCAATTTGATTAACTATTAATTTTTCTGACTATAGTATTCCAGTTAACTTATAAAACTGGGCTAAAAAAATATCCTTATACTAAGACTGAATTTGTCAATAATACATCGGATTTGAACTCAATACATCTTACTAGCTATCCTACGCTTTAACCGTTGAGCTATTCCCATTCCAATGCATACATTCATAAACTAAAACCTTATTTTCTTGGGAGGCACAAAATACAGAACGCCATCTGCTACCTTCACATACCACTTCAATATGCTACCAAAGTTTAATTCAATATATTGTAAGTTTCAGGCACATTCTGGAAGCAAGTGACATTGTTTCTCTGTCGTGTATCTCAAAGGCGAATAATGTGAGTAATAAAACTTTCAACTTCACTTCGTGCAAGCGTTGCCTTGTAGGTACAGTCACGAGCAAAAGTATGTATACACTTGGCTTTATTGAAAGGCGATTTTCTCCTTTATTTTTGAATGACATTTAATATTAGTAGGAACATAGTATTTTCGAACCCATAGGTATATGTAAAGTGTCGTATTTCAACGTTGCATTCGTTATTTCGTGAAAAAATCGCAATTTAAAGTTGCCAAGTGTTGACATATTGGTGCTCGTGACTGTAGTCACTAAGAAAAGTAGAAGAACACGTGGCGACATTTTGTAAATGAAGACTTGCTGGCTATTAATTCTTTAGAACAAATGATTGATGATGAGCAGTGGTAGCCCAGAGGTATCAGCCCTAACTTACCAGTTGCAGGTCGTGAGTTTGAACCCAGGCTACTTACTTTTTGTTTAATTTCATCACCACTGCTCTCAAAACAGTGAAATAAAACATAGTGAGGAAACCGGCATGTGCCCGCACTGGGCCCGCATGGTGGAGTATGGCCCACTTCCTCTCATAGAAAGGAGGCCTGTGTCCCAGCAGTAGGAATATTATAGGCTGATTATGAATGAAAAAACTGGCCAAGTGCGGGTCGGACTCGCACACGAAGGGTTCCGTACCACAAGGCAAAAAGGCCGAGAAAACACGTTTGTTGTATGAGAGCCTCCCTTAAATATTTATTTTATTCTGTTTTTAGTATTTGTTATTATAACGGCAGCAGGAATACATAATCTGTGAAAATTTCAACTGTCTAGCTATCACGGTTCATGAGATACAGCCTGGTGACAGACGGAACATATGGACAGTGCAGTCTTAGTAATGGGTCCCGTTTTTACCCTTTGGGTACGGAACCCAAAAAACGTATGATTTGTATGCTGTGTCTATCGTTTAATATTATACACTTGGCATGTATGTTGGCTTGTGTTAATTGGTGAAACAGTGTTAAGATGTAGATAAACCAATAAATAAATAATTGAAAGAATATAAAGAAAACTTGAAACAAAAATAATGCTTTATGATATTTCTGAAATAATCAATGAATTTTATCGCAGACTGTACGTATCGGATCTAAGGGCCTGTGCACACCACGTTTTTTAAACGCGCCGTTGACGGGCGTTTTTAGCGATACAGACGCGATACGCACGCGAGTCAGATAATAGCAGGCACTGCTCTGTAGGATAAAAGCGCGCCGTCGACACACGTTCCTAAAACGCGCGTCGTCGCCGCGTCGGCGCGATTAAAAAACGTGGTGTGCACAGGCCCTAAGATGGGACCGAGTAGAGTGCACGTTTATTTAAGTTTGTGAAACTATAGTAGTGTGTTGCGGCTTTGTTTGTTAACATTGCTAAAATGTTGCTTCTTACAACTAAGCAATTAATTTGACGGCACGGTTGGCGTAGTGGTTAAGCGATTGACTGCTGCGCTGCGTGTCGCGGGTTTGATTCCCGCACGGAACAAATATTTGTATGACCTACAAGTAGTTGTTCCGGGTCTGGCTGTTTGTGTATGTGAATTTAAATGTTTGTAAACGCACCCACAATACAGGAGAAATTCATAGTGTGGGGCAACGTTAAAAAAAAAAAAAATTAAAGTTCTTTTATAGTTTATACCTCTTCTATGCTTCGATTCCGTGGAAATATCGGGATAAAAAGTATCCTATGTGTTAATAAAGGAAATGGTCTATCTATGTGAAAATTTACATCCAAATCTGTTCAACGGTTTACACATGATTGAGTAACAAACATCCAAACATCTTCACAAACTTTCATATTTATAATATTAGTAGGATTGCGGCAATTAAAACAAAACAGCGTTCTATTAAAGTGGAATTTAATATCCAAAAAGAAAACTACAAAATTGAGTTCATTGCACCTGTCATATTTAAAATATAAAAAAAAAGTTGTTTCATACATTTTGGTAAGGTAGGTATTGAACATTTGTATTAAACAGCTGTTTTTTTTTTCGTGATTTCAGAGTTGGTCGCATAGTGAAAGTTATTCAGTTCAGTTAGAGTTAGTTGTTCAGTTTGTTGGGTTAATTTTAAAACACCTTATACTTATATTAATGTATGTATTTACATGGTTTCCACAATGATGTAACCTTTTCAAAGAAAACAAAAGGGATAATGTATTATTTGATGGTTCATTAGCCTCATTTTGCTATAGCAATACATTTCGACAAATGTGACGGGTAACCCATTTCTGAATGTGACTATTATTTCAAAATAAAGACGAAACCAGGTGGAGTACGAATCTTGGCAGGGTTCCAATGGCTTGGAACATAATTTCAGTTCTGGCATTGCAAAGAAATTCTGTAGTTTACGGTCTGACTGAATAAATTACTATAATGTAGTAATTACTAATGAGTAAGATTTTTTATTTCAATTTGTAAGCACAGAAAGCCGTAACAAATAATTTGTAAATACAACCGGTCTGTACAGTATGTACACCATTTACTGGGTTGGTGGAAGCTCAAAATAAAATACTGGCAGACTTGGATGTTGATATAATTTTCATATACTGTTTTCTTAAGTAGTAGTAGTAGTATACAAGAGCACTGAGAACTAGACAGTAAAGCTCCACACCAAATGTGCCTATACCCAAGCTACATGGGCACAAGTAGTGGGTACCCTAAGCTGCTGTAGTTTATTCTTTCCCATAAAACTATTTATTTTAGTTATGGTTCCCGACAGGTTTCAACCTGTACGGACCTGTCGAAACCACGACCCTGAACTGCGATTGTATCCAATCACAGCGTTGCCACACGCACACAGATGATCACGACTGTAAACTAACTTACCAATCAAATTAAAGCAAATATAAATTGATCAGTCTTATAGCTAGTACATGATTATTAATTGTATTATTTTTCAAACTATCTAATCTATACATTCATCATTGATTGCACATATTATGCCTAATCATTATTGTCCTGCACACGGTATATTCTGTAAAAATCTCAAGGTGAGCTTTAAAAAAAAATTAAGTGAGCTTTAAAGTGGGCTGTCATATTCCAGTTTATGCTAGGGACACCTCACTTTACCTAAGTTTTCACTGTGATATTTCTACAGAAAAGATCAAACTGTTGAACTTTATTCGAACTACCTACACACGTTTTTCCCAACAATAAAATAAAACTCCACTTTTTCAAACACGTCAGAAAAACTGAGTCACGTACTTCAAATAGCCTGTAAGCTACGCCGCCCGTAGCAATTGTTAAAGTAGCAACGCGTAGCGCACGTAGCGTCTTAGCCACGTAGCTTCGTAGCCACGTAGCTTCGTAGCCCGTAGCGATAAATAAATAGCTAACATTAATCGTAGCGGCTGAAAGTGACCAAGGGGACTGAAGGAAGTGTGAATGTTAGTTGTGTTGTGACAATGCCGTATACAATGACGTATACATGTATGTGTACATACATAACATACATAATCAGCCTATAATGTTCCCACTGCTGGAACACAGGCCTCCTCTCTGTGAGAGGGAGTGGGCCGTAATCTACCACGCGGGCCCAGTGCGGGTTGGTACATGTCACATGTCTTCGAATTTTTGGTTCTAGGACATGCCGGTTTCCTCACGATGTTTTCCTTCACCGTTTTGAGAGCAGTGGTGATGAAATAATTTACACAAAGTAAAGCGCCTGTCTGGGTTCGAACCTACGACCTACAACTTGTAAGTCGCGGCTGTTACCACTGGGCCACCACTGCTCTCAAGGAGATTCATTGAGCCCCATTCTGATTCACGCAAAATAAACTTTCTGGTGACAATTGTTGTTGTGAAAACTAAGTTACTCCCAGCGTGCCGCAGCTAGTCAAAATGTTTGAGTTGTCAGGACTTGTCATTTACTTTGTCAAGTCACACGACCGCTTTCTTGATTGACTGAGGGTGTAAATGAATTTGTGTGTACGTAGTGTGTGTGCGAGGTTCTAAAATTATTTTGTCTGAAATTGCTTTTGATAATGTACAGATTTAGCCTTCTTATAAGGCAAATTGTGAGCGACCACGTTTCAGTGCCATAAGTAATCAATGGAGAGGGCTATGCTTGGAGTTTCCCTGCGTGATCGAATCAAGAATGAGAAGATCCGCAGGAGAACCAAGGTAACCGACATAGCCAGAAGAATTGCCAAACTTAAGTGGCACTGGTGGGGAGTTAGATTAGAAGCCGACCCCAACATAGTTGGGAAAAGGCTAGGCAGATGATGTTTAAGTAGATGAATTGAATTTGATAATTTAAGATTTATGAAGTAACTAGCTGCTGCCCGCGACGTCGTCTGCGTGAAGGCTCTACAGCACCAAAAATACCTAAGATGCCAGTGTCGCTATAGCATTATAAAGTAAACAACTTTTAAAATAGCATTAAAATATAAGTTTTTTTTTGCAAGCGAAGCAAGTGAAGAGAGTTATATGGGAATCCTGCTGAGTTCAGTCATAAGAGGTGACTGAAGGAAATAGAGGAAATAATGCAGGAATACATTCCAGGACACAAAAGAGTAAAAATACGTTCAAAGGTATCATATATACTTTATAACACTTCCCTATAAACTACGTTGGTAGTTATGCTGCCAGGAGCCAAAATGTGTGATGACGCGGGAGCAAGCGACGACGTACAGTTGCCCGTATGAGATGAAAATGGGCCTGACGTCGACACCCACTGCCCTCAGTGTCTGCCCCTGCGACTTATTGATGGTCATCGCAAAGCAAACACTCACGGGGAGCTGTACGCGCTTGAACTGGAACGGGAAGTTTTGAGGTATGAGGGGAATGCGTGGTATAAATACTGCCTTGCCGACGCCATAACCCGTAAGAATTTCCGCCTCAATGGTGTGTCTGTGGAGCGAGATGACTTTAAGGCGGGTCCCGTTACACAACTTCGGAGGAGATAGGTTGCGAAGAAGCATAACCGGGACACCGCTTCAGCTTGAATGCGCTGGAAGTCCACTTGCTGACAGGGAGTTCAGAAATTCCACGGGATAATGTGTGGCGTCATCTTGCGACAACAGTGTTTATCGAGGTGTAGACCACTTCATTCCCCTCAATTTCCGAGAGAATGCATTCGTTAATTGCTGCAGCCTGATCATTTTTGGGCGTCAAAATGGCCCGCTCACACACCCAAGAATTCTGCTGGTGCGGTATACGACTGAATGTCCCCGTACACACAGCGAATGAGGTCCTTCTAAGCTGGAAACCACTCTACCGAGAGACTCTGGAAGCACCACCTGTCTACCTCTCTCTTCTGGTAGAGTGCCTTCGCCAAGACTTAGAAGGACATCGGAGAATTCTTGAGCGCGTGCATTGCCGCCGAGCCGAGCTCTCATATTAATGGTCAAGCGCAGCGTACGAACTCGTGACCACAACGAAGATCGTTTCAACGAAGCATTCACCTCGTCAGCCCTCGATCCTCGGCCATCGTACACTCATCCCATACGATCAGAGAGCAATCCTTGAGCACGTGTCCCTTATCGCTGTTACGTGACACACCACAAACAGGTGTTTCGGCGCTCTGTAAATCGATGGGAATTTTAAACATGGCATGTGCTGTCTTGCAGTCCCGGAAGCAGTGTGGTAGACGACGCTACAGCAATAGCAATTTGCCTTGCCTCCTGACCTCTGCAAGTATGCCAGTGGTAACAAATGTTTTTCCTGTACCACCAGGAGCATCCAAGAAAAACATTTTACCCTGGTTTTGCCAAACGCTTTCAAGGACGGTGTCATAAATTTGTTTTTGCTCTGTAGAGAACAAAGCGACATGGTCATTTCGTATGGTGGTCATTTCGCCATCTCCGACTTCCGACTCGTAGAAAATCTTCAGACAGATGATGGCGATACTTCTCCCACAAAGCTACCGGGTTCGCGACTCCACAAAACACCAAGATGACGGCAAACAGATGACGCATGCGGCTGGGACTGTCACTGACGCTCGCCTCCGCGAGGGTGTCAGCCCAATTTTGGTCACCGTCGAGAAGGTGACGTGCTACGCAGGCTGCGCGGTAAGTGGGAAACTCCACGCCATCAAATGTCCTCAGAAAGGCGAAAGACTTTGCCTCGGACAGTGTGAAGTAACAACCGCAGAAAATCGCATTCGCCATTATTCGGATGCACGGTATAATTTAAGTTTATAATTAGGTATACGACATGAAAATATATTAATTACCAAGCAATAATCACACAGATAAATACCGAACAAAAGTATTAACAGTCAATGTTTATTTTGTACTAACAACATGAAATTGATGAAGAAATGATCATCATCAATGAACATAACTTTTTTGTAATACTTAACAACGCATTTTTTTTAAATTGTCTTCCTCAACTCTGCTCAAGATTTTGAGGGTTTTGTTGGAACTTGAATTTGTCAAAACGAACTATACAACTTTTATGAAGAAAATGCACATTACCATCTATGAATTTTAAGAATAACTAACTACTAACCTCACCAACATGATCAAAAAATTATTAATTTCCAAAAAGTGTTACTTGATTTGATTTTTATGAAATCTCATAGATGGCGCTGCTTCAAAATTGTCTTATACTACTAACATTCATTAAACTTTGTTTCTCTGCCCAAGTTACTTTAATGGCGTATTTTATAGTGTAAAGCTAGATAATAGCATGACTTACTCAAAAACAACATTTAAATATGCGTCGTTAGATTACACGCTGTCACAGAATGCGTAAGAAAATTAAAGATTCACAGCTCCTCCTCGTAGGTGATAGCGTGATAATATGTAGCCTATATATTGACCCGACCTCTTAGTAATATTCATGCAAAATTTGAAGTAAATCCATGCAGTACTTTTTGAGTTTAGCCCGGACATATATACAGACAAACAGACAAAAATTCTAAAAAACTATATTTTTGGCTTCGATATCGATTGTAGATCACGCCCCAAGTATTTTTTTTAATATATTCTATGTACAGTTTTGCCTTTCCTACGATTTTATTATATACGATTTTATTATATATGTGTTTATATTATTTATTTAAACATTATCATTTTTTTTTTTAAATAACACAGACATAAGGATCAGAATTATTTCGTCATAAAGGCAAGTGATTAAACACATATTAATGTTTTAAAGATAACAATATGATTTCGTTAGTACTATATCGAGCCAATAGATGTCGTTACATGTTTCCATTTATTGCAATAAAAATTGTTATAGAATGCTTTAAATTGATTATATCTTTTGATAGACTGAAGCGATTGCGATGAAACAAAGACTAATCACTGCTCCGAGTTCTAGACTATATTTGAGTATAAATATGAACCATATTGGTTTGGTACTTTTTACGTTGAGCCTGTTCAAAATCTGTCACATCCAAACAGACAAACAGACAAAAATTCCAAAAATTGAAGAAATGGCATCTGTTGGTTATCCTATAACAGCCCAACAATTTTTTTTATTTTTATTTTCAATGTACAGAAACGCCTCGTCTACAGATTTATTATATGTATAGATTAATTGATATGATTTGATATTTTTAAGGTTCCGTATCTCAGAAGGAAAAACAGAACCCATATAAGATCACTTCGTTGTCCGTCTGTCATCCCTTTTTTCTCAGGAACACGTGGAGTTTTGTAAATGTCGATCCCGTGGGAATATCGAGATAAAAAGTAGCCTATATGTTAATCCAGGGTGTCAGCTACCTCCATACGAAATTTTAGCAAAATTGGTCCAGCCGTTTGAGCGTGAAGAAGTAACAAACATATAAACACACCCCCACACACACACACACTCACAAACTTTCGCCTTTATAATAATAGTGTGATGAAATTTCATGTTATTACGAACATAGTATTTTCGAACCCATAGGTACTCGTATATGTAAAGTGTCGTATTTCAACGTTGCATTCGTCATTTCACGAAAAAATCGCAATTGAAAGTTGCCAAGTGTTGACATTATTAGTGCTCGTGACTGTAACATGCGGGGTAACTGCGTGGCATACCTACTAACAGTAGCAATGGTTTTCATTTTGACATTTCAACAACATTCATTGCGTTATTTACGTTGTTGAGCAGACACATTTTTCGAACATAATTATGAAGCAATGGATTAGCAATATCCTTGAAAATTATACAGATTGTGACAAAGTGTGTTACACAATTAGGGTACCTACCTACTAGAGAAAGAGATACTTTTCATTCTGGATATTTGTACTGAAAATGATAAAATACAAAATAGCTAGTTTATTATACATGCTCAATAGAGTTTTCGAGTTTTCTTGAGCTAAACTAAAAAGTCGCATTACATTTATTTAAACTTGTTGGTACGTGTGTGCTCTGACGGCTTACACTAACGAAGTCCTTTGCAATTAACGTAAAGTAAAAGTACAGAGGTACAGTAGAAACTTAAATTGGAATATAACTACGTGGGTAGTTTTAAATGTAAATGAATACAAAGTGAGAGCACAGCTCTAAAGTCATTCAGTTGACCGTCCTGAAAAGTAAAGACTAAATACAATCAATTTATATTTTCTGAACTTTTGTGCGTAAGTAACTGCACGAACCCACATCAATTTCATTTAGTTTAGTTGGATTTTTCTAGATCTAAACCCGCAAGTTTTTTTTTTTTTGTTCTTTGTAAGTGAGTAATATTAGAAGAAGAGAGATAATACATTATTGCAAGTCGATAAAATACGATTATAATGACAAGGAGTGATTGACTATGATAGTGAGGGAAGAGCGAGTGCACCTGTGTCTGCGCACACACTTGTGCACTATAATATCTCCCGCGCCGAAGGCTAGTATCCGCTGAGATAGGCTACCATGGTCCAAATTTGGTCTGTAAGACTATTATTATTATTAAATTCAAAGTCCTGACTGACTGGTTTAGGCTGTGGTTTAGGCTAACCTAACCTAAACCGCTGGTCATAGAGACATGAAATTTGGAGGGTGTGTTCTTTGTGAAGAGTATACACTAAGAAAGGATTTTTCTAAATCTCACTAATTTATTTCCTTATAGAGCGTTATGCTAACTCGTTTACTTGGTGGTTCACTTTCCTACATACTATTTTAAAACATTCGTCGTTTTCACTGTGTAGGTTGTGGTTGCAGAGAAAACTAGTGGTCATCATGAACTAAGTGGGACCTAAAATTAATATTTTTAATGGTAGTTAAATTAAATGGACCCCCAGTATTTTATCGATAACTATACTCGTTGGAGATGGCGTAGGCGATGTACGTAAAAGATGATGGGACGAGTTGGTTAAGTTCCGTCAAAACTGGAAGGAAAAAAAAAGAAAAAGGAGGACGCGCGGGCTCGCGAAAGATGGAAGGAGTGGAGCGAGGCTTTGCCCAGGAGTGGGACAGCGTAGAAAAAATAACTTGTCGTTTATAATACCCATAAACAAACCCTACGAAAGAAAAGAAATTTCGAAACGGCTGGTTGACACTACCCGTGACCCAAGGGCTGGCTTTTACCTTGGCCAGAGGCTAAGTATCGCCATACAACCGTGGTAATGCCGCCAGTCTCTTGGGTACATTACTAGTCGACAGCGATGAGGATGAGTTTTTCGACGCTATTTTTTAGTTTTGTTATTTTTACTGGTCAAATTGATTGAAATTTGATATAAACCAGTCTAATTTGGCTGTAACCCTACGACCAAAATGAATGTCTATAAATACCAGGAGGTACCCCACGCACAGACTAACACATGGCAAGCAAGGCACAGCACACAAACCATCCGCCAGTAGTACCACGTTTGTTTGTATTGTTTGTTTACTCTGTGTTCATTGTATGTTGTCTTGTATACACTGGTTCTGTTTTATTAGGCTGTCGAGAAGATTTACGAGATTAACTGCGAGTTTGTAGAGCTTTGCCTGCAATGAAGTTGTTTTGTGATAAGGTAACATTATTTTAAGCTTGGGAAGAAGATGAAAATACTTCTAGGAGGTAGTTATTTAAAGATTCTGTATAAAAACCTTTATGAAGGTAAACGTCATCATCTGCCTAGCTTTTTTCCAACTATGGTGGAGTCAGTTTCCAGTCTGAATAGTTGCATCATTATTTTACATGGACCGACTGCCTATAAAGGTAGACTTGCTGACCACAATTGCCTACGGGTAAGTCGATGAAGAAGTATTTGTTTAAGAATGTTTTATATAATCACGAGTTAAATGTCACTTGGCCAGATCCTAGCAATAACCGCTAAGATTTAAAATTCCTCAGACCAGAGCTAAATAATTTTATAATCGCTTTTTAATGTAGGGTCCATATATCGACATTGAAATAATAATGATTTTATAATGATCTATGTATACATATTGGATTTCGCGCCAATTTCTTTGATGACGCACGGCGGGGTACGCGGGGGCGGGCCGCCAGTGACGGCGCTCGCGCTCCCGTTCGGCCATCATCGGACAGACTCGTCTCAGACTCACGGACGAACGCACACATTTTTCTTTGTCGCACCGATTCAAATATTGTAACTGTTTTAATTAAATTTTCCAATATAATTTATTCACACAGTCCAGTTACCATTATTTCACGAGGTTTAGGTATCCAGCTATCAATATAGCGGACCGGGCCCAACATCTTATAGAATACAGTTTGTATCTACTGAACCGTGTGAGACAGTGGAACGGGAGAGGCGGCGGTACGCGGTACAATGAAACCACTACGTAGTACAGAAACCTGTAAACCATTTCATGGACAATGAGCACAACGCACAACTGATTTTGCAAACAAACGAGCGAATTTGTGAAACATTTCATCGAGCAAAGACTCGAGTCTGCAGATCCGACATTTTAACGAAAAGTAAACGCAAAGTAGGAAGTAATGCTCACTCGCCATGAGCATTACTTCGACCACCGCGTCGAGCATTCGTAAAAACGAAATGCTCGAGAAAATGCTCGCCTTTAAAAGAGCACTTTACAGCATGATCATCGTCATTTGTAACACTCCCATTTTCTAAAAAAGAGTCATAGTAAATTCTAAAATTAAAGTGTCATAATAACGCAAAAGCTGTGAATACTGGAATAGAAGCCCAAGCCAACACTAATGATGTACAAAATTACTCTTTAAGAGGCGAGGTCACATATGAAAACTAGTTCGTTACTCATTCCAGTTATTTTTAGTCTGTTTTCATATTTGCATGACATTTTCAGGATATTGTTTATTGAATGAGATATCTATACGGTATTTGTTTTAACAACTTTAATATCTTTCGTTCTGAGATATATTCGGAAGGATAAATAGAAGTCTTCGTAATATTTGCGTATTTACCATATTATACCATTTGCTGAATATCTATGGCAGATATTCAGCAAATGGTATAATATGGTCTTCGCGAATTATTTGGTATTCAATTACTTTTTATTACATAATGCCAAGTGTTTTGATAGTTTTCCTTTGTTACTGGTTACTGTATTTTGATAAACATAATATTTTTAATATTTCAAAATTATTTGCTTGAGAAGATTATATGAATAATGATGATAAAAAATAAATGTAAAAACTAAGACGCATTTTATATAATATACTCGTATGGATGCAGCCTAGGGAATGATTTCAAGAGAATTGTAGTACCCAGAGCTGATTACGGCGCGTAGCTCTTACCTGACTCGGCTAAGGTACTTACTGGCTCAGCTCACCGTGAAAGCTCAAGGAGATTGTAGTGAGACGATGCGGTGGTAGTTGGATTTTATTACAAGTACCTAACTTCTAACTCTGTGGTTTTTAGTTTAATTTAAGCAAACACGTAATATATTCACCGAGGGGCCCGTGGCTAAATAATAACAGCCGCACAGGTCGATCGATCAGGTTAAACTACGCTTGCCGCGGTTGGTCTGTGGATAGGTGACCATATTTACATACCGTGACCCCTACGTGTCTCGGAAAGCACGTTAAGCCGTTAGTCCCGGCTGTCATTCGTGGATCTTTGACAGTCGTTACGGGGTAGTCAGAAGCCCGAAAGTCTGACAACCAGTCTTACCAAGGGGTATCGTATTACCCAGTAACAGGGTTGTGTACGTCAGATAGGCAGTCGCTCCATGTAAAAATACTGGTATTCAGCTGCATCAGGTTAGACTGGAAGCCGACCCCAACATTGTTGTTGGGAAAAGGCTAGGCAGATGATGACATAATACATAGTGTGCCAGTCCATTTAGTCTATAATTAATTATTGAAGAGGATCGAACTAAGGCACACAACGGCCGGATTGGCTTCTTCCTTAACCTATCAATCATTCATCATTTAACAAGGGTTGTAATATAGTTGCACGGCTCCAATAACATTTACATCATCAAAATCATTTTTGACGATGCATTTTCCTTTTTAACTATTTTCTCAGTTACTAAATGAAAGCGAATTGAGCCGCTAAAAATCTCTGTCATGCTATTATTTTATCACCATTACAATGGCTATGTGGCGGCATCTACATCGCCACACATGAACTACGCTTCACGCTGACGCGTGACGTCACGCCAAATTCTGCATCGCGCAAGCAGAGTTAACCGCAAAACTAGCACATATTCAAAGTCTCCGCATGTATCGTCGGGTGCTGTAGCCCAGACAAAACACCCACCTGGTAGGTGGATGGGGCCTTTTCTATGAAGGATGAGTGAACTTTACACCCTGTTCCTCATACTAAGTACTCTATTATAGCTACTACTCTATAATAGCTACTTTTCTGACAATTCGTATCCACGCGAAAACTAACTAACCAGGGCATAGAAAAGTTTTCCCGAATAACAACTTTACGAAAACCTACTAAATTGTGCAATGGACCGAGTAAACGAATGATTCACGCTTCTTATCTATGCCAAATAAGACCTGCGGAGTCCGAGAGTTATTGGTTAAAATTAAGACTCCTGCATCTTTACCAATAATGAACACTGGGTCAGGGGTCCGAGTGCGCGTCTCCTTTTTAACCTTTTGACCGCCACACGTCAACAAATCAAAAACGTGCCCTCGGCGTCAAAGTCTGTCATGTATTCGAATCGTGGTGTGATGGGCACATTTTGGTTTGTCATCTATACATGACTGTGGCGGTCAAAAGTTTAAGGAAATTTCTAGCCGACTGGTCGACAGTTCACGTGACAAGAGGGCTGAGTCGTTCTTTGGGCAAAGATTTAGCATTGCCATTGAACATGGCAATACTGCCAGTCTTCTGGGCACTTTTCCAGATGACAGCGACGCGGACGAGTACTTCAACGCCTAAGTGTCTATTGTTTTTGTGTTTATTTGTATAGTTAGTCATTTAATTTAGTACCTAGTGTAAACAGTTAGTTGTATTTATATATTTATACAATAATAATAATAAATAAATTTCTTTATTCAAGTAACAATTACTCATAGTGTTAGTAAACTTAAGAACTATGTTAGTTTATTTTATTTTAATTTAATTTTAAATTTATTTCATCCCGTGGGAGATGGCACTGCACTGATTGATGTATAGGTATGCAATCGAGTCTGCTAGCGATCATTTTTAATAAAGTTCCAGTACCTACGTTAGATTCCAGCATAATGAAGCAAAAACGTCATACCTTTGCATAGTAGACATAGCAGAGTAAATTTGCTAATGAAACTATTTATATGCCCAGTGCGGCAATAAACAATATCATGTAAGCAAAACGATTCGTTTTTGTTTTTAGGAAGCGAGCATAATCCGCGCAAATAAATGGACCGAGTAAACAAATGAATCACGTTTTCTGTTACCTACAAATAAGATCTTTCCAAGTTTATTACAAGCTTTTTGTAAGTGTCACTATCTCTAAATTACCGGAGTAGCTATTACGTAGGAGCATAAAAATTATACTCAGGTATAAGTAAGTTACCTGACGTGTGCCGTCTGTTCTAGTTAGCATAATACATACCTACGTGTCGTCTTGACCCAGCCTTATCTTGTAGACGTAATGAATATGTCTGCAGTGAAGAATGAGTAAGGTCTGGAGTGTTTATAGGTAGGTAACCATTTTGTTTTAATATTTTCTTTGACGTCAACAACATAGTTGGGAAAAGGCTAGGCAGGTGATGATTTTCTTTGACGTCTTAGGCGTGAATTATACACAGGCGTAAGGTGAAGGCGCGGCGCAGGCATGATGCCGCTTCAAAACGTTTACATACAAAATGTACAAAGCCACCTCACCTTACGCCGTCTCTGTATAATGATGGTCAACTGGACCCACTCGGAACTGGACCCGCGGGTCCAGTTGACGTAAACATTTATTTTCTGTATTTTTATTGGTTAACTGGACCCACATTCAAACTTAGAAGAACATCTATAGTTTGAATAATTCTCGGTTGAATCGCATGAAACAGTATTTCATCAGAATTGATTTCATCTTTAAACATCTTTCGCCTCAAACAAATACCAAAAGAAATCACCAAACTGGATTCTTGCGGGGTAATTGCGTAACACGATATATATGCGTAACATACTTATAATGACAATTGATCGCAATGGGTTTCATTTTGACAGTTCAGTCACGTTCATTGCGTTATTTACGTTGTTGAGGAAAAAGTACATATGAGTTTTCCAAACCTATGAAGCAATGGATATCTTTTAAAACTCTCGGATTGTGATTGAAACTGTATTACGCTGTGTGCAGGGTGCTGGTAGGCATGTAGGTTCGACTTCGTAATTGCTTTATCGCTTTTGACAATAATTTCCAGTTTATTGAAATCTAACTTAGGTTGAAACTATCAAACTGTCACATCGACAAATAGCCCTCGTTGTTTTATGACGTGCAAGGGAAATTCAACCTTACGGTGCTAAAGCAATTAAGTACAAAGTCTACTATACTTCTTAAAAGAGGAGATAGGATGGTATCTCGGTCTATTCTGTCAATAAAACTTTATCTATTCGTATATATAGCCTTTTCGGTCCGGACCAGATAAAGAAAGGTTAAGCCAATAATATTGTAAAGGGTAGAGGAGTGCCGTACCGATCCTATTTGGTTTTCCTTTCAAATCTTTATCGTTCAGTGAACGTATTTGGAACTAGCAGCGCCCCACGGTTTCACCCGCGTAAGTTTCGATTTCGTGGGAATATCGAGGTAAAAACTATCCCATGTCCTTTCCTGGGATGCAATCTATCGAAATCCGTTCAGTGGTTTAGGCGTGAAAAGGTAACATACGGACAGACAGACAGACGGACAGAGTTACTTTCGAATTTATATATTTATAATATTAGTATGGATTAAGTAGGATTATCCAGGTATATATAAAGCAGTGGTTGGGAATCGTACTGAATCCATAGTAACAGGTTACACGTCAATGTCCCTTCCACCCTGTAATTTTCTTATACTACATAATCAATACTCCATACTTTATTGCATTCCATAATGTGTACATAATGATAGTTGGTATTTAAAAAAAATCGAATCAATCAAGATCGATCGATTTTCGTTTTTTTTTTTATTATCATGCAGTGTAATGCCACTTACCGTTCCCAACTAAGTCTCCTCGGCGTGTCGATGGCCATATCCTCAGGAGTCCCCCGGACTCCCTGTGTCAGTAATCTGGCCAGCCGGGACCCTGTGCTCGTACTGCCTGTGCTTGAAACTGAGCCGCGAGGTGTTGGGACTCTGTAACAAAAGATAATCAGAATTAGATTCATGATAAACAAGGTAGGTAAGAGATTGTCTGCAACCGATATTCATGTTTAAAACAGTGTTTTAAACTTTCACGGCTTTATTACAAATCAAGGCACATCTATAGACCCGGGCTTAAGCCGTCGAGCCATTTTTTAATTTAATCCGACAAAGCCAAAGTTCCAATAACAAAAGCTGACTTTAAATCCGAGTTCAAGCACCTACCTACCTTTGTTACCTTGCTCGAAACAAAGTTCATAATACAATAGTCCCAGCAGTGGGAAAATTATAGACTAATAATGATGATGACGAATAATAACAGGCCCTAGGGTACAATTCTGTCAGCGGGATTGTCCGAAAGGGTTACCGCTGGCCCGTAACATAAAGGGCTAAGGAAGGAACACGGGTGGGTTTTAGTCAGTAAGAGTCTGACACTCCCTTCCGCTCCACCCAGAGCGGGAAGAGTCTTTGATGATTTGATGATTTCCCATCCACAAAAAAAAAAGGGTACAATTCTTCAATGGAGTCACTTTTAGGTATACTTATACTCTTTTAAACCTACATTATTCCATAGCCAAAATGTCCATTTTATATTTACAAGTCACTTTCTACAATAAATAAAAGGTTTGACAGGTAACATATTATACAAAATCTGTGAAAAAGAATAAATCCATGTTTTTTTTCTCAAATACCAGTTCAATAGAAATGGGATGAAACTATCGCGATATAGACCCTTATCAAGCGCCTGTGACAACCAGATGATATGGGCAAACTGGAACATGTTTTTCCTTGATTGAACTTGAATTATATGTCAGTCAGGTTAGGTGTAGGTTAGTCAATAACTTTGTAAAGGAGTTTTTTGGTAGGTACGGTCATGAGACGGATACGTGAGAAGCTCGTAGCTAAATGAAGTGAAATATTTGGGACATATTATTTGGATCAAAGATCACCGTTGGTCGGTGAGAGTTAATATATAATATGATAATCGCTCGTAGGTTTGCACGTTGTTCTACAGAAGTGAAAATTTTTTACTTTATTTTTTATTATTGTGTAGGTATCCAACTAAGTATCCATACTAATATTATAAATGCGAAAGTGTGACTGTCTGTCTGTCTGTTACCTCTTCACGCTTAAACCGCTGAACAGATTGAGTTGAAATTTGGTATTGAGATAGTTTGAGTCCCGGGAAAGGACAAAGGATTAGTTTTTATCCTGATATTCCCACGGGATCGACACTTATGCGGGTGAAACCGCGGGGCGCTGCTAGTCTATTTATATAAAACAAAGTAGGGTTACACCAACTCAAGAACGGCTGAACCGATTTTTACGATCTTTGATTTTTTTGGTTTGTCTCCGCCTGAAAAGCAGAATAACTTCAAAAACATAAAAAATAAGATAATTCATATTCTGAAGCGCTACAAAGTTCAACAAGGGAAAATTTCACGAAAAAAAAAAATATGAAAAAAAAATAATTTTCTCATAGGTAGGTACATTCTGATGCGGTATGAAGTTCGCCAGGGGCAGCTAGTCACACTAATATTATAAAGGCGAAAGTTTGTGAGTGGGGGTGTGGGGGTGTGTTTATATGTTTGTTACTTCTTCACGCTCAAACTTTGATAAAATTTTGTATGGGGTAGCTGGCACCCTGGATTAACATATAGGCTACTTTTTATCCCGAAATTCCCACGGAATTGACATTTACGCGGGTGAAACCGCGGGGCGCAGCTAGTAATGATGTAACTGTGATTTCTCATAATTGCAAATACTCATACGTACCCGCATACCGTTAATTCAAAAGGCAGAATCCAACCCCATAAATATCTCCATCTGTCTATCTATCTCAGGCCTAGTCACGTATTTTATACACAGACCAATCCTTGCCCTAGTTTTATTAGCAGCAATGACCATAAATCCTTAGATCGGTTGTTTACCATGAGCCGAACATTGCCGAAAGTCAAGTTCGGGACTTGCCAAGTTCCATGAAGTGAAGGGTAGGTACTAATTAAGAAAAGTTTTAATACACAGCCTACGCACGTGACAGACATAAGAAGTTGTCAGACTGTCGAATCTTTGGAGATAGTGTATTGGTGAAGTATTTTCTAACTGAACAGACAGATCTCAGCAGTGCTGCTGGGGAGTTTATTGCACCACTTCTCTCCAGCTAATGCACTAGGAAGTGGTGAAGGGCGGGCGTTTTGGGGGACCGTCTTTTGTAATTTTGACGTTCGAAAAGTTCTGATTCTCAGTCTAGTTTGAATAAATGACTTTTGATATGATTTGATTTGAGTGGAGTAAGTATGAATAGACTGTTGGAGAATGAGTATTCTTTTTGTTATTGAGCTGTTACAGACCATTTCATACCTACGTGTGTTTATAACATCGTTGTTACTTGTCATAATTTATTTTTGGTTTATTCAGTAGATATGATCGCTATTAGCGATAAGATCGCCTATTGTGTCACCCTTTGTAAAGTTTTTATATTTATGTCTGTAATTTATATAGTGTACATAATAAAGAGTATTCTATTTTATTCTATGATACAGACTCATTTATTGCTGTACTCGGATTACTTGAAGTGTGGGATATGATGAGATAAGTAGGTGTTGATTCAAATACACAAATATCATAAGGAGTGTCGGTAAGTCTCGTATGGGAATTGATTCCTTTCGACCCTTGCATAACAATCTACTATTTTGTGTTTGTTTTCTTTTTATGCGTTATGTTTACCGCAAATAAAACGTATTTTCTTTCTTTCTTTTCTTTTTCCCTTTAACGTTAATTTGTCGTGCTATAGCCATTAGCATACAAAAGTCATGATTTGAATATAACTACGGACAAGTTGATAGTCAAGTAACCTAATAGTTAATTTCCCTGAATTTACAACACTTAACATAAAAAAGTGTAATTGTTTTGTGTAGTATAATAAACTGCATGTGTTGTTACCCTTGTACAATTTAATGGGTCTCCACAAGATAGCCAGTGGGTGGTCATTCCCTACTAGAGGTTGCTAGATAATTACACTTAGCTACACTTATAACTTACAGAGTTATAATCCTACGTGTGTCACAGTCACAGCCCTCGCTAAACCCGCTTTTAGGGTACCATGCTTCTACATTATGTCTAACCGGTTTGTTGTAATACAAATCGTAACACTTTATTGTTGTAGCGTGACGTAATAAACTGAAGTGGCAGTGGGCTGGCCATGTTTCTCGAAGGACCGATGGCCGGCGGAGCAGACGAGTTTTAGAGTGAAGACGGCGTATCGGCAGGCGTAGTTTGGGACGCCACCCAGCTGGACTGGAAGGTGTCTGGGACGGACTGGATGCGGAAGGTGGAGGACAGGGCGTTGTGGTGTAGCCTGGGAGAGGCCTATGTTCAGCAATGGACGGCGAATTACGTCAATCAATTCAGACTGAATTGATTGACGTAATTTCAGCTGTTGGTCTATTAAAAGTCAAACTCGACATAAATAAACAAAACATATTTTTAATGTAAGCGTCCACAGTTCCGCATCGCACGCATCAGACGCATCGCATCAAACGGATCCTTTGCCGATGAGCAGATTATTGCGATCCGTACGATGCGGATCAGTGGACGCACTTGTGTTACTTTCTATACAAAGAATACTAAAATCCGCTACGTGTGATGCGTCCGTAGCGTCCGATGCGAAACTGTGGACGCTTACCTTAAGGCGCCGATACATTTGTGTTATGGAAATACCTAATAATTTATTATTCCTGAAATAAACCAAAGCAAAGTATGTACATTTTATTCATATAAACGAAATAAAAAGCCTACATACCTTTTACCAAACGTACATTCCTATTTACCATAAAGGTTACCTTTTAAAGCCTTGTTTTTTCTAGACTTTTACAACCCAAAGTTTATGAATAAACTAAGTTAGGCTTTTACTGTTACGATTTTACTTTTTATGATAATGGAAACGATATCGTGTATGTAAGTATATTATTATGTAGGTACCTTCGTACGTGATTTGACATAAGGCGGGTCATCATTTGCCTAGCCTTTTCCCAACTATGTTGGGGTCGGCTTCCAGTCTAACCGAATGCAGCTGAATACCAGTATTTTACATGGAGCGACTGCCTATCTATAACCACAACCCAGTTACTGGGTAATACGATACCCCTTGGTAAGACTGGTTGTCAGAATTTCGGGCAACTACCCGTAACGCTTGTCAAAGATCCACGAATGACAGCCGGGAGCAACGGCTTAACGTGTTTTCCGAGGCACGGAGGGGTCTCGGTATGTAAAGATGGTCACCCATCCACAGAGCAACCGCGGCAAGCGTAGCTTAACCTGAACGATCGACCTGTGCAGCTGTTATTATTTAGCCACGGGCCCCTCTCAGGCTTCCTAAATTCCCCATAATTTTGCAAAAATTTCTTAGTTAAGTTTAAGTTTGTTTGTTACCTTTTCACGCCTAAATCACTGAACCGATCATCCTGAAATTTTCCATATACGTTGCCAGGTGTACAGAAACTGGCATAGGGTACCTTTCATCCCGAAAAAATTTATACTCCCGAGAAAAACAACAATAACGTTATTATGGTAATAGATGGCGCCACGTGTCTTTCGAACGGGATCGACACTTATGCGGGTGAAGCCGCGGGGCGCTGCTAGTAGTAAATTATATGACACAAACTTAGTCCCGTTTTGGAGAAAATGGATGCCATTGCTTTCTAATTAACATAACGCCTGCTTTCCCAAAGGGTAAGGTAGGGGTCTACCCATATTATATGTATATATATTAGGTACACCCACATGTCACCAGTTATGTTTAAGTTACATTTAACAGACGGCCAGCCTATTGCCATCAACCGGGCATAAATCCAGATTCCGGGCTGCTACTGACAAAATCCTGATGGAAAAAAACCCAAATCATTTTGCCTGACCAGAGAATCGAACCCAGGAACTCATGGTCTCCAGTAGTTCTTTCAACCACTAGACCAACAAGGCAGTTTCTAATTACTTGCACATTTTATGTAACAACAAGAACTTAAACAACCAAAACTCGCTGAAAAAGGCTCTAATCACTATGTTTCGTCTCAAATGAGTGGCTTGTTAAATACTTGTAACGTTTTGAATGAAGATCGATAAATAAATGCATTACCTTCATAACAGTTTTTTTTTTGGTTTCGTATATCAGCTCGTGAACTATTTAAACATAACTTAAACTTTCGAAATGCACAAATCCAAGTGTAGGAGAGTGCTAGCAAACAAATGTGTTTACTTTTGACAGCAAATGCAATATGGAATGCAAAGTTTGTTCAATATATTTAATTTCAGGAAAACGTTCTTTAAAAATTGTAGGTAAGTACGGTTGGTTGGTAAGGATAGACTCTCTCACACGTTTGCCCGCCTACCTGTCCATGTAGTTGAATGGGCGCAGTGAAGTCATTGTTTTAACAATGACAATAGAACAATGACACTGTTGTGTACACTTGGTGTACCGTTGACGTTTCGAGCACTTTTTCTTATGTAGGTACAGTTGGTGTACACTTGACGCTTGAGTTACCACTTACAGTTGTTTTGTTTTTTTTTGCTATGGCGGCCAATCTAAACAGAGACTAGCCTTCGGCGCGCGAGATAATATAGTGCAAAAGAGTTTGCGCAGACATAGACCAAAGCATGAGACCAACGGGGCATTTAAAATACTTTCATAATACTATGTATTAGCCCAGGATCAATTAGCTATATGATAACAGATATGAAATTTTTCATAACCAGCTGAAAATTTGCATACGCATTCAGAATAGGGTCTAGAATAATGTGCCAAAACACCCCCGCACATCTGACGCTTGCGTCCCGAGATATACCCCCTTTCGGGGAGGGGGGGGGGGAGGTTGGAAGTGAGCCTAACCTCATGTTTGGAATGGCGGACATTATTTTGGTAATGTCGTGTGGGTATAATTATGTTCGTAACACCATAAAATATCTATCATTTCTTTAGGAGAAAGGTGCTCGTGCTCATTAGATGTTCGTGACTGTACAAAAAGGGGATTGATGGTATTAACATGGCAGAGCTACCTGTCCACCATTTTGATTTCAAAATGGCGGCCACGCATGAAACCTATATAAATCAATAAGTGACATCAATTCAAATAGAAAACATAATAAGATCAAACCTCAATTATAAAACATCGAATTATAATTATTATGTTTCATGCATGGCCGCCATTTTGAAAAAAAAACAAAATGGCTGACCGGTAGGTAGGTATGCCACGGACCTTCAAAGCCACGGTTTAAAGACCTTTAGAAACTATTTTAAAAAGTACACTACGTACATTTTAGCTTACTTGTCTTCAGTAAACGAAAAAGTAACTTTTAGTTGCCACCTTTTCCGGAAGCCTATTGACTACTTGACCAACTAAAGTCGATGGAGAGCCTTTCAGTCTAGCCTATCTAGTGTACAGGCTATCGGACGCGCTCTAGGTTTGTGAGCTAGGGTTGATACAAGAAAATAATGTCTCAAGATCGATATTTTACAAGCATGCAATATTTATAATTTATGCTTAATAAAAGCCAGATTATAACTTATTATTTTAAACAACATGCTTTGATGAAAATAATAAAATTAATGACATTCTGTCAGCGATAACGATGATGGAAAAGTCAAAAATGTATGGGACTAACATAATCATGTCAGAATACATTTTACAACCGAAAGTGAAAGAAAGAAAAAAGTGACCGACAACCGATGTCAATCCCGTTGAAAGTTGTTGTAGAAAATACGATACTTTTTAAACGCGATTGTCACTTGTCTAGGCCCTAAGGATTCTGCTTCCCTGAAGAAGAAATAAACTTGGTATTTTAAGCTCATTATTTTCTTTTTCGGAAAGAGTCAGCGGTAGCTTCAACAAAATCGCGGGATTCGTATAACCATCAGCATTATTGGCAGCCCTGTGTGCAAAGCTTCTCTACTTTCGGATAATATTGAATTGAACAAAAACTCATGCCAGAAACTTCCACATTTAAAAGAACTAATCGTTTTCCGATAGGCACAGAAACACCAAGAAATTGAATTGTTTACAACAATGGAAAGCCTCGTAAAATTCGTAGTAGCTACGTAACACAAAAGCCACTCTTACAGATAATGCATTAACCATGCCGTCAAATTCTATCGCCTTATGGTCTAAGTTTTGTAGAACAATACGTGTTGAAAGTTTATTTATTTCCAGTTTTCTCCGCGGCAACCCTACCTGTAACAATTTGTCGCTGCTTCCGACTCAAAGCGTCCGCCGTGCTCGACTTGATTTCTATAGACGTTGCATGTGGACGCATCGGGTAGCCTTGTTTCAATTCTGGAAAAATGTGGTGTATTGGCTACGTAGAAAAGGGTGCTAATACTAATTGAATAATTTTTTTAAAACTCATTCGTTAAACATCATCATTGCGCCCAGCTTCACCATAGCATGGGCTTCTCTTTTCATATGGCAAGCCCCGGTGCCAGCCTCTTCTAGGTTCTACCGGCTATGGTAACAATGTCGTCCATATTATATGTCCCATATCGTTGCACATAATCACACATAATAAGCCTGTAATATTTCCACTGCTGGGACCGGGAACTCCTCTCTGTAAGAGGGAGTGGAGAACGTAATTCACACAAGACCTACGTGGATTGGTGGATAAAGGCTCCTTCATCAGGCGCGACACGCGATATAATCGCTCGCGACACAAAGGCACCGCTCGTTGCGCGACTTACGGTGCCTTTGTGTCGCGCGCGATTTTGTCGCGTGTCGCGCCTGTTTGAAGGAGCCTTAACTCATTTGTTGACTGTTTATATTTAATTTTGATAAAAACTTTTTAACAAAAAAAACCGACTTCCAAAAAAATCACTACAAACTGAAAAATAACTTTAATTTCGGAAGTCGGTGGCAAAAACTAAAACACTGATCCCTAAGACACCGACTTCCGAAATTAAAGTTATTTTTCAGTTTGTAGTGTTTTTCACTTTATAGTGTTTTTGGAAGTCGGTTGTTTTTTTGTAAAAAAGTTTTTATTTTTTACTTTTTAATGGGTCAGTTTGTAATTTATCTAAGTTACAATAGCCTAATGTCAACTGCTGATCACCTTTTACAAAATATTCTGATGCTCCTAGCTTCAGCATCAGGTCTCTATGCTTCGGTGTTCCTCATTAACAATACCTACGTTTATCCACACATCGAGCCCTTATCAATGAGCCTAAATACGATATATCTGCTGTTAGTTGTCGAGGAGTTAGCTACTCTGCAGACTATCCTAACTGCAGCATCAGGTCATGACTTGATGATCATGAGACCAAATGTGGCAAATGCGGGCTATCAAACATCAAAACAATTATTTTACTAAAACAGTCCTTGCCTGTTCGAGTAACTTCTTACTGTTAAGGAGTTGTACCTTCCATCATCAGCCCAGCTACCTGTGATGGTGACAACCATACGCAAATACACAAGATACTTCATAAAATATGCGAAAAAAAAAAACAATAAGTGAGCCTATAAAATTTGAGGGTTGCCCTCGATTTCTCTAAGATCCCATCATCAGATCCTAACTTGGTGACAGTGGGACCACCTCAGAACTATCTACTTTCGAACAAAAAAAGAATTTTGAAAATCCGTCGATAATTGGCGGAGTATTCGATGAACAAACATACAAAAAAAAAACATACAAACATCCGAACATAGTACCTCCTCCTTTTTGTGAAGTCGGTAAAAACATACAAAAAAAAAAACATACAAACATCCGAACATAGTACCTCCTCCTTTTTGTGAAGTCGGTAAAAATTGTTAAGCACGTTTGAGTAATAGGCATAGGTCTGTCCAATAAAATTTTCAAACGGCTGGTTGATATTTCCTGTGACCCGAGGGCTGGTTTTTACCTTGGCCATAACCAGCTTGCTTACAACGTGGCAATGCCTCTAGTCTCTTGGTACATTACCAGTCGACAGCGAAGCGGAGGATTTTTTTAAAGCCATATTTTAATTTGTTATTAGTTTTATAGTTAAATTAGTTATTTTTATTATTATTATTTACCTATTTTTGTTTTATTCACTAATTAAGTACTACCTATAATTTGTTATAAATGTACATTTTACTTTATTTCTAAATAAACTTGAATTTTCTCTCATAGGCTATATTGCGCAAGTTGACTTTTGTCAGTTTTAGGTCATAAAACTTACAGCAAACTAACGTATCATGAGTTGTACTAACTATAAGTCATTCTGCATAAAATAATGTTTCCCATGAACTAAATACTCCCATCGGCAATGAATTTGTAATTGTTACACTGTGCTAGTTTACTAGAACCATCAATAATTGAAAACCCAATTAGCATCGTCTAACAGGGCTACCTATTTATTCATTCCTGGAAACATTGTGTCTATGTTTCTTAAGATTATGTCAGTGACGACAGTGTGTGTCAACCAGTGAATTTCGATGACTAAGCGATCGTGAAAATTATATTTTTAATACGCTAGCAAATGTGTAAAAAAAAACAATTTGCACTGAGAAATAAGCAGTAAATAATAATGAAAAAACATTTATCATTATGTATTATCATTAGTTCGAAAAACAGTATTTATTCCTGATCCGAAAACAGTTAAAGCTTGAGGCAAAATGTTACCGTCATGAGTCATGACAGGCTAAAAGGTCACAAGATTAACTGTTTTATTCATTTGGTGATATCGTTTACGTATTTTACAGTAATGGTAGTTTTCCTTTTTTGGTTGTTTTTTTCATTAAATAGCATATTCAATCATTAAAAGTTACTGTTTTGTCTTTAATGAAAGTCAAAATCGCTGTAAATGTGCTCTAGTAAGAAATTATTTTTTTGATGTGGTGGCTTCCAGTGTTGTTCTGTCGTGAGTTCGTGACTAAAGCTCTGAAATAAAAGGAATCTATCAATTATGTAGATACCATTTAACACGCGATGCTCGAACGTATTTCGGAATACCCCATGCATTGGTAATAACGAACCTTTGACCCCAGATAACGTAGAACTTTTCGAGCGTCAACCACCGTGGGTAGGTTTACATTTAATTCATGCGCATATTACCAGTTTGTTAGTGCTTCACGCCTGACCTACCGAACAGATATACCTACGCTTGGAACAGCATAAACAAGACTTAGGCATTCTTCTTCTTCTTCGTGTCGCTGGCACGACTGTATTTTTTTAAATCTTGTTTTCCCAAAACTTTGCCACTTCCACGGCGTTGTCGGTGGCAGCGAAAAGGTCACTTTGACTGCATGTTTTGGGACACAGAGGGCAGGATAGGAGGTGGAGCATGGTTTGTGACATAGCTCCGCAATCACACCCTGCTGCCGTTCCGTCAAGGTAGCCCCACTTTACCAGGTTGGACTTACATCTTCCCACTTGTGTCCGGAGACGGTTCAGAGACTTCCAACTTAGGCATTGACATATTAAGATCTTTTTAGTCGAAAATATTAAGTAGGTAGTTCCTCTTACAAGTAAGTGACCACGTGCAAACATCAGTCAGTTTGTTTAGTTACGTTAAAGTTAAAATAAACTTGAACGTTAACTGAATAGGATTTATTTATTTATTAATAAACAATTTAAAGGTATTAACAGTTTGCACCACATAGACAAGTTATTAATAAATATTAGTAATTACACATGGCATACAATCATTAAATTAGTAACCTAATCACATAATAAAACTGGGCAAAATTTTATGAAATTGAATGAAATGAAACAAAATTAGATAAAAATTTGATAGTATTAAATAAAATTCGATAGAGTAAGATAAATTGGAATAGAATTGTAGTCAACCATGCCCAAAAGGAACTAATAACGTGTTAATTGACGCTCCAATTGATTCCGTTGATTCATTAATGTGATTAGTGGTGAGACCTATGGCACTATGGGTTATTTTTTTTTTTTTTATTATGACCCAATTACATGCAGTTTGGTATGGCCATTATTAATTTGATTACAATGCGGTTACCCGTTTACCTTATAATTACGTTAGAATTGGTTTAGCTAGGTTCAAAAATTTACTGACAAGCAGTTTCATTAAAGCTTCATTTGAAATTAATATTACGATAGACGGAACTCCGTCTGTGTGGTCCCTTGGATTACCATTACGGTTGAAATATGATTTGATGAAATGACGGTAGGTTACGCTAACAATGTGCGATTACCGCATTCCCCTTAAGCTTAAGAAGAAGATTTATAAAACAATAAATCTTGTATAATGAGCCACAAAAGGGACAAATGAAAGGCTGAGATGAGAATACTGAGAGGGATATGGGGTGTTATACAAAGGGATATTTTAAGTATAAGGGGAAGTCGGAGTCCGCGGGAGACGCTCCGGGCGTCGAGAGCCGCGCGACGACTCCCGGCCACCGTAGGCGCGGGCCTGCGGGCGGAGAGTAATGGGTAGCTCACCGTCCGATCAGGACCAGGCCCGTGCCGGACGGCGCGTACGTGTTCCACGCGCGCCTCAAAGAGATGTCAGCATCGAGGAGGGGCCCCATAGGGCCGAAGCCTGCCGGGTCAGCGGGATTGTCCGAAAGGGTTACCGCTGGTCCGGAACATAAAGGGCTAAGGAAGGAACACGGGTGGGTTTTAGTCAGAAAGAGTCTGACACTCCCTTCCGCTCCACCCAGAGCGGGAGGGGTCATTTGATGATTGCCCATCCGCAAAAAAAAAAAAAAGTATAAGGGGAAGTCTGAAAGTGGTACTGGTGACTGAAAAGTTGTACAGTGGAAGTCTGTTGACATGGTATGCATCTGATGCGGAGGAATAGAGAAAATGAAGGGGAGAGTTTTGAGTATAAATGTGGACGGATATATAAGAGTAGGGGAAGACCAAAGAAACGATGGATGGACTGTTTGAATGATGATATGGCTGGAAAGGGGTGACTACCGAGATGACGACTAATAGAGAAGTATGAAAGAAAAGAAAACCGGTTAATTGCGAGTCGAGGGTTCCGTACAAAGTAGGTATGTAAATATTAGTTTATCACGGGATTTTTTAAAATGTAACTACACGGTTTTTGGATTTTTTCCTTTACTTGTGCTATATGAAATTGCTTCTTACCAAATTTCAAGAACGTCAACGGGAAGTACCCTATACATTTTGATTCCCTTGAGAGTGTCGAAATACACGTTCAAGAGCAAGAGAATAATGATGACGTAGCCAATTTGATAAAACGATACCACTAAGAAGAAACTAAAGAATAAGTTCACCTTTATTTTTGACTAGCAGCGCCCCGCGGTTTCACCTGCATAAGTGTCGATCCCGTGGGAATATCGGGATAAACCTATCCTATGGCGTTCCCCGGGATGCAGTCTATATCTCTGCCAAATTTTATCGAAATCCGTTCAGTGGTTTAGGCGTGAAAAGGTAACATACAAACAGACAGACAGAGTTACTTTCGAATTTATAATATTATTATATAGTAAAACCTTTAAAGGAATAGGGTATTCGGTGTCTTTAAAATCTGTTTTATCTTACTGCAGTAAGCTGCAGTGTCATAAAGTGAATGTTTAGTAAGTACTACATTGCTATGCACGAAGCAAAACTCGCCGAATTAGCTAAGCTAAAGCGCACTGCACAGAAATTCCTGAGTGAAGACTTAATTAAGTAAATAACTTGAATAGTTAGTTAGACATTTCTCTCTGACGTGGTTCTCTAGAAAACTAAAATGGAGACGAAAGAGATTAAGACCACGAAGTAATTTGAAGAACTTAGAAGGTAGAGAGATACAACTAATTAATGAGAGTTCTGCGCATTTATGAAAATACAGTTTCTCAATTGGCTTGATACATACATATTCTTTCATAAAATACATAAAAAACGTTAAACAACCCGTAAAAAATATATTTACGTAATCGGATTCAGTTCCAAACTTGTGATACTTTGTATTTTTTACATACAAATTCAATAAAAACGCGCCTCCGCACGGGGAATTTGGCCATAAAGGTTCAATTTCAAATCGTAGAAGTACCTATGAGTGATTTAGGTAGTGCCAGGTAGCATTACCACTGATGGTGTGGTTGACTGTATCTACACTTTACCTATCACATAACTTCAATTTCAAAGATGAACTTATTTAGAAAATTATAATTTAAAAATTAATAAATTGAAATTTTGAATGACTATTATAATTTAGACCTATTTGTTTTGACTACCTACTTACTTTACCTATATATTTTTCCATGGTAACTATGAGTGTTATATTTTAATTTATATAATTGAATTGTGGTTATATAATAATGTCTATTTCAATAATTTTATTAGCTTGTATAATTTGAATACCTTAAAATTTTGCTTATACTTACCCACTTCAATATTTGTATGCCATTGTTTAAGGCAAGCATGACGACCTGTTTAATAATACTTTTAACAACTTGCACCCAGATTTTTCGTATGTCTAGTATACTCATGTTTTAACCAATAAAAATTTTCTTATCTTATCTTAGTTTTTCTTTTCTATGTCTTATCTACATACAACCTCTACTCAGTCAACAATCTTGGTCATCTAATAAAGGAGCCAACCTGACCCTTATCAAGCTCGTAAACTAAGTTTAACGTCTTAAACAACAAAGCTGAACTTCAGTTTAACTTAACTGTCGACTTACCACGACCTGACACGTTCGCCTCACTAGGTCACGCTGCGTTTATAACTTAGGTACTTCGAATCTGTTACAGTGTGAATTTGTGAAACGAGACGTTTAAGATTCTCGTTTTTTTTTTCAATTTTTACATTTAGAAAGAGAACTACTAGACTAGACTGGGGTAAGTAATAACAGCCGCACGGATCGATCGATCGATCAGGTAAAGCTATGCTTGCCGCGGTCGGTCCGTGGATCTTTGAAAGCCCGCGAAAGTCTGACAACCAGTCTTACCAAGGGGTTGTGGTCAGATAGGCAGATGATGAGAAAGAAAACGTTGGTCTAATAATCGTTGAGTTCCTCAAGTTCTCGGTTGAGCTACAGTGATTACTGACAAATGCGTGCACTGACTAGACAGTTCCACTCAAATCTATGTGGTTCTTTCCTCAAAAGACCATCTCAGACACTAATCTGCATGGTCAGGGAGTCCTGAATTCGATTCCCAGGTCGGGCTAAGTATTTGGAAGTTGGCGGTGTGATACCCCCGTGCCTCGGAAAGCACGTTAAGCAAATTGGTCCTGCGCCTGATCTCTCTCCGGTCGTGTCTGATTGCCGTCCCATTGGACTATGAGCCTGAGGGAAGAGAGAGGATACCTGTGTCTGCGTACTCACTTCTGCACTATGATATCTCCCGCGCCTAAGGCTAGTCTTTGCTTAGATTGGTCGCCATGGCCAAAATTCGGTCTAGAGGGACATGGGCCCCATATGGTCTGAGCAAAGATGACGTCTTGACTTTAAAAGAGACTGCAACCTCCGAGTTTGTTCCGGTCTCTTTTTCTTAGAGTAGTCAGATGGGAAACTCCGACTTCTTCTAGTTTTTTACCATCTTGCAGAAATAAATGTAATTTATCAAGTCCCTCTGCTAAGACTAGAGCACGACCTCATTCCCAGCTGTTTGGTATAAGGACTTTTTTCACTATCAGGTTTAAATCAGATTTGTATCTTATTTAATGACATAGCGGGACTGTAAAACCATAGAGTGCGCTATAGGTACCCTGCAAGAAACAGAGGATATTTTGTTGGTAAAGCCACCAATTTTCCTCCATCATAAAAAAATAATCTTCTGACCTTCCAACTCACCATTATTAATTAATGTTTTACAAGAAAAAACTTTACAGCATGGGATGACTTAGCATTTCTCAGTCACAAGCCAAGTTGATGGGACGTCATCGTTTTGGGTTATTATCTAAAAGTTTTAACATAATGACATACTTTCCATCGTAAGATCCTCGGTAACTTCTGGTGATTTTTTTTTATTTGATAACGAAGTGAAAGGGAAGCTCAATGCAAAAAGGTTTTATGTCGTGAAATTATTTATCTGTGGAACAGTCTGTTGAATTAAAAACAAACGACTGTGCGGTGCTTCAAGCCAGTTTCAAGCGTGAGTTTTTTTATTGAATTATGGAAGCAAGTGATGCAATTATTTGTAATTTGAAGTGAGTAAATCTGCCAAGCACAACTATGTTGGGGTCGGCTTCCAGTCTAACCGGATGCAGCTGATTACCAGTTTTTTACATGGAGTGACTGCCTACCTGAACTCCACAACCCAGTTGCTGAGTAACACGATACCCCTTGGGAAAACTGGTTGTCAGACTTTCGGGCTTCTGACTACCCGATTACCCGGTAACGACTGTCGAAGATCTACGAATGACAGCCGGGACCAACGGCTTAATGTGCTGTCCGAGGCACGGAGGGGTCTCGGGTCGTAGGGGTCGGGTAATTTAACTCGTCAATCACCGCGCGTATCCTATGTAATACGATACAATAGAAAATCAATTGTGTCTCATTAGCGGAGTTTGAGAGGTCACAGTGAGTATCTGGTAGCAATTAATATTTAAAACATTAAAGGTTTTTCAATTAATGACTCAATTAGCACTATATATTCAGTCTTAAGAAGTTTGGTAGTTAACTTCAAAGAGAGTTTTTCCGATTATTATCTCACATTTTTCTAAGAAAAAACACTTTGATTCTTTAATTAATATTTTTTTACTAATGAGACAAGGTTTTAGTTACGAGAATCACAGTCCTTTTACAATGACTTTACCTCTGATTGCAAAAAATCAACTTAACTCTAAAAAAGATAACTGTGACGCAAAATCAGAAGTAATAAAAAACTGCGAAAGGACTGTACTTAGGGGGCTTACAGGACCTAGACACAAAAAACGCAAGTTTTAGAAACAATAGAAATATAAATTGTTTATTTGATAACAATAAAAGTATGTGATCGACTACAGTAAACAAAATCAGAAAAATATATGATATTCTTCACAATATGTGCTAGGTAGATAGTGTGTTGAAAACATAATACAACTAATTTGATACGATAGAAAAAAACATGAAGATACCCCTAAAAACTTTCTTTTTACAATAAAAACCATATTATTATAGGTACATATAATCATTCTGATTTTATTTTTCAGATTATTCTACAAGCAACATACTAAAATACTAGTGTTTTAATTTTTTAGTCCAAACAATCGATTTTTTGTAAATAAATAATTGCTTCATATTTTGCAAGAAATTACCAGCGTTGTGTCATCGCGCTTCTCTTTCTTTTCTATGCAGTCCAACAGTGACCGCGCTTTAGGTCATGTAAGCCCCGTAAAATTCGTCATAAATTACCAAGAAGTCTAACCTCAAAGATAAAAATAGTCACAAAGAAACATATGAATCAGTTTGAATTCATCTATATTCCTCTCAGCATTCTTCACAATAGGTAGAATCAAACAATGTAGGGTAGTTCCATACATCATACGTGTAACAGCCTGTCACACAGAGGAATTCTGGCTAGAGTCCAAGGTGAATACAAAGTCTTTTATGAAAGTTATAACTTCTTTGTCAAAGACTTTGTGCCCACACAAAGTCTTTCAAAGGAAACATTGTAATTCTGCCTTGTGGAAAATGTGATGATACTGTTGTACGAACTTTTTGAAAATAAACAGTTACAATAAGTTTCAGGAAATCTAATAACATTTTCTATGAAGAAATTATTTCGGAACATACACAGACAAAACACGACACACATAACAACACAGACATAAACTGGACCCGTGTGCACAGCTGCGGGTCGGGTGCAGCGGGAAGGGGGCATAGTTATAGTTATAGTTATAGGTATATGAATTAGTGTTTTTATATTTCATTTTAGTTTTGTTTTGTTTAGAATGTTACTAACGTAGTTTATAAGTGTTACTAACAACAATATGAATCATGTGTTCGAAATAAATAAATAATAATAATAATAATAATAAACAATAACGATAAGTACCTATCAAAATCAAAATATTTGCGGCACCGTAACCTACATGTTGGCCGCTACGTCGTCGTCGGCTTGTCGGCAACAGCCCTGACGAGCGGCCCCTCCTCGGGTTCGCTTCACCGTGGGTGACCAAGCCACGGCTACTGAGCCCCCCTGCCTCGACAATGCCGGGGGGGATGACTAACCTAACCTAACCTTACCTCCTTTTGCTTCGTTTACGTTCATACATAGGCATGTTCTAAATAGTCTTTAGCTGTGAACGAAAATAGTATATTTCATTACAAGTGCGGAAAGGCTGTCATTGCAAAGAGTTCCGACAAATGTCTACCCGAGCCGAGGCGCAGCCAAAGGCGAGGGTTGACAGTCGGAACAAGTTGCAATGACGGTTCCGTAGGTGTACTGAACGACTATTTTTAATACAGTTGCGAAAAAATGAAGCAATTTAATAAAATAATAAAAACACAATATTGCTTTTTTCTCTTCTCTCCACGCAAAAAATTAGTCGTAGGTACCTATGTGGATATGTAACGACTTTTTGACTTTTCCGGTAAAATGTTCTCCGAAGCATTTTGTGCAATTATACTGAGTTCCGGTGGTGTTAATTAAAAAAAATAGGGTCAAAATTACTCATTTTGTGCAACAAACAACTAAACTCGCAAAGAAAATTTCTGGAAAATAGCGCCAACCGTAGAATATAAGCAGAGTTTTTTTTATTGATATAAAATGAAAATGAAATTTAATGAGATGAAATGAAACCTAACCTAACTCATTCAATTAAATCATTAAATCTGATATTGAAATAAATTAGTAGCTTCTTTTTAGAAATATACGTACTTATTTGTATGAATCACAAAAACTCTTTAGTAAAAACTTCATGGTTGGTTTTGACAGTTGGGAAAGAGACACGCACGAGTTCGGGAAAGGTAAAAAAAAAGCACTAGTATGTAATAGCCCACATCCCGAACGCTATACGTCCCTGCAATACACCACTTTTTGAGCAACTGTATTAAAAAAGCATTTTCTACGCTAACTTAAAATTAATCGCACATACTGTCAGCATTTCTAAGAACATTTTTCAATTTATTTCACTTGGGGCACGCCTTTATTCAACACTTTACTCGCGAAGCTATGTACTCTTTGTTACTCGAAAACTAAGGAAAGTTTAGCCGGAAACTACTGTTTACTTGTACTACCCACTTTCTGCTATTAAATAAGTTTTACTTAGAGTAAGAAACTGCGAAGATTGTACTGTTCTTTATTTTCTCGTTTGATGCAAACCTATATTTTCTCTCGAGTTAAAACTTACAATACTGTAACAATTCCATAATCTGAAATATAGTCTACAACAACAACATCCGCATTCCCCAAAGGGTTGGACAGAGCTGTAGGTATAAAACATCCACATTCCGCTAGTAACTAAGTCCAATGTAATAGGGGGCGAGCTTTTCCCATCAACCAGGAACACATCCAGACTCCAGGCTGCTATGCTACTGGGAAAATTCCCGACGGAAAACCCCAACACATACGCCAATAACCCACGCACAACGGACCGAATGATAGTCTAAGTGCGGAAAAGGGAGCCCCATCATCATCATCAACCCTAACACATAAGTACTACAGATTGGTAGGTAAATCAAAACTGAAAACTTAATTGTTTATCATCTCCCACAAAGAATTTTCCTAAGGGCGCGTTCCCACTATGTCGTGACGATTAATTTATCGTTGGACGACTGTCGTCTCTAGCTGTTCCCATTATATCGACTATTTATCGTCACTGTGTCGTCGAAATATTTTATTGTTGAACGACTGTCGTATCTAGCTGTTCCCATTGGATCGTGACGACATTTTTACTGTTCATGGCAGTCGCCTTGACATTTGTGTGATACGTGCTACGATAGATAGTCGCAATAACGACACATGATTGGTCGTCACCCTAACAGTCGTGCTAACCGTTCCCATTGACTTGAAAATCTGTCGTCACTGCAAAAAAAAGTCGTGGACGACAGTCATCGTGTAGTCCTATATGTGAACACCTCCATTTAAATTCACAAGCCAGGACGCTTTAAACGACACGATAATCTGTCGTCACGACATAGTGGGAACGGGGCCTAATTGTGCATACACACGAACGGCACGCGTTGACGGCTATCGCCGACGCGTCGACGATTACAGTTGCCTCTGTCGTCGACGCTGCCGCTCGTGTGTATGCACACTAAGATGCAAATTCACTCGATTTTAAACACAAAATTCAAAATAAAATACTTAAGGCGACTACACTACCTAAAGCGCGGACTTTGTCGGACGGCATAGACAAGAAAGAGAAGCGCGATGACACAACGCTGGTAATTTATTGCAAAATATGAAGCAATTATCTATTTATAAAAAATCTATTGTTTGGACTAAAAAAATTAAAACACTAGTGTTTTAGTATGTTGCTTGTAGAATAATCTGACAAAAAATCATAATGATTATATGTATATTAGTATGGTTTTTATTGTAAAAATAAAGTTTTTAGAGGTATCTTAATGATTTTTTTTCTATCTTATCAAATTAGTTGTATTATGTTTTCAATACACTATCTACCTAGCATGTATCCTGAAGAGTATCATATACAGGGTGATTGGAAGATGGGTGCAAAGCTTTAAGGCGATGATAGTACAGGCAATTCAGAACTATTTAAGCCATGGTTGTCTTAGACGAAGTCTTACCACTTTTTTTTTACCAATTTCTTAAGATTTTTTTCGAAAATTCCCAAAGTTTTAACTAAACTACTTATTTATGGCCAAATTGAATGATAAACGAATTCATTTTTATTGTATTTAATTAAAGTAATGTGTAAGCAATCTAGCAAAACATGTTTTAGGCCTCTGTGTCGTTAGACATTTTTTTTACAGATATTTAAAGTTCATAACAAATTTTAAAATTTATAAATACTTTTTGTAAACCTTATTTTAAAAATCACGGAGCGTGCTTTTTTTGTTCAAACCTTTTTGAAAACATGCTTGATAATCGCTCTTTCTTTTGAGGTAACATTTACGCAGATATCTTACAAATTATTGAAATTAGGACCTAAAAACCAATTTAAGGGAGAAATTTTAAATTTTAGGCAGTCTAAATAAAACAACATTTGAATTAAATTTATTTATGTTTCATGGTCAAAATGTTGTCCGTGATTCCTAATCCTAATACAAGCACGGCTCCGTCTTCTCACTTCTGTTGTTGTTATTTTCAACATCATCTCCAGCTTCACTGTTTCAAACTCTGAATTCATTCTCTCTATCAGTTCTTCTCTCGTGTTTATTTCAACATTCGTATACACTAGCTCCTTGGCCCGGCCCCACACGAAAAAGTCCAGCAGGGTCAGATCTGGTGAGCGAGCGGGCCAAGGGATGGGTCCATCTCTGCCAATCCAGCTGTCAGGAAAACAATTATTTAAGTGTTCCCTTACATTTAACATCCAATGCGTTGGACAGCCGTCTTGCTGAAAGATGACTGTACTGTCTCTTGCAAATATCGGGACACCGGTTTCCTCTATCAGCTCTGGTAAATCCACTTGTAGAAAGTGCAAATCATTTTCACCATTGAAAGTCTCCGGTAAGAAGTGGGGCCCAATCAACGTCCTGCAAATTACTCCAGCCTCCAGAATTTCCTCTGAAACGACACCTGCTTCTTAAAATGTGGATTGTTGTCTTTGGCGGCCCATTCATGAAGGTTATGAAAGTTTTTAATGCCCTCCCTAGAAAACTTTAATTTGAAATCAATCTTGTGGACGGATGAAAGCAAATTTTCTAGGGAGGGCATTACAAACTTTCATAACCCACACAACACATGGGGAACACTTAATTGCTTTCCTGACAGCTGGATTGGCAGAGACGGACCCATCCCTTGGCCCGCTCGCTCACCAGATCTGACCCTGCTGGACTTTTTCGTGTGGGGCCGGGCCAAGGAGCTGGTGTATACGAATGTTGAAATAAACACGAGAGAAGAACTGACAGAGAGAATGAATTCAGAGTTTGAAACAGTGAAGCTGGAGATATGATGTTGAAAATAACAACAATAGAAGTGAAAAGACGGAGCCGTGCTTGTATTAGGAATCACGGACAACATTTTGACCATGAAACATAAATAAATTTAATTCAAATGTTGTTTTATTTAGACTGCCTAAAATTTAAAATTTCTCCCTTAAATTGGTTTTTAGGTCCTAATTTCAATAATTTGTAAGATATCTGCGTAAATGTTACCTCAAAAGAAAGAGCGATTATCAAGCATGTTTTCAAAAAGGTTTGAACAAAAAAAGCACGCTCCGTGATTTTTAAAATGAGGTTTACAAAAAGTATTTATAAATTTTAAAATTTGTTATGAACTTTAAATATCTGTAAAAAAAATGTCTAACGACACAGAGGCCTAAAACATGTTTTGCTAGATTGCTTACACATTACTTTAATTAAATACAATAAAAATGAATTCGTTTATCATTCAATTTGGCCATAAATAAATAGTTTAGTTAAAACTTTAGGAATTTTTGAAAAAAATCTTAAGAAATTGGTAAAAAAAAAGTAGTAAGACTTCGTCTAAGACAACCATGACTTAAATGGTTCTAAATTGTCTGTACTATCTTCGCCTTAAAGCTTTGCACCCATCTTCCAATCACCCTGTATATTTCTGATTTTGTTTACTGTAGTCGATCATATACTTTTATTGTTTCTAAAACTTGCGTTTTTTTGTGTTTAGGTCCTGTAATAATGTATGGATTTTTTGATATCGATTATGTGTGGATTTTAAAAGAGACTGTGACCTCCGAGTTTGTTTCGGCCTTTCTTCTCAGAGTAGTCAGATATGAAACGCCGATCTCATCTAGTTTTTAAGATATGATTGACGTGTAAAAGTGTTTGCACAAACCTACTTAAAAAATGAAATCATTTATTAATCATCCTTAAGGTTTTATAAAATGGAAAAGTTTTTTTTTTCATTATTAATTAATGTTTTACAAGAAAAAACTTTACAGCATGGGATGACTTAGCATTTCTCAGTCACAAGCCAAGTTGATGGGACGTCATCGTTTTGGGTTATTATCTAAAAGTTTTAACATAATGACATACTTTCCATCGTAAGATCCTCGGTAACTTCTGGTGATTTTTTTTTATTTGATAACGAAGTGAAAGGGAAGCTCAATGCAAAAAGGTTTTATGTCGTGAAATTATTTATCTGTGGAACAGTCTGTTGAATTAAAAACAAACGACTGTGCGGTGCTTCAAGCCAGTTTCAAGCGTGAGTTTTTTTATTGAATTATGGAAGCAAGTGATGCAATTATTTGTAATTTGAAGTGAGTAAATCTGCCAAGCACAACTATGTTGGGGTCGGCTTCCAGTCTAACCGGATGCAGCTGATTACCAGTTTTTTACATGGAGTGACTGCCTACCTGAACTCCACAACCCAGTTGCTGAGTAACACGATACCCCTTGGGAAAACTGGTTGTCAGACTTTCGGGCTTCTGACTACCCGATTACCCGGTAACGACTGTCGAAGATCTACGAATGACAGCCGGGACCAACGGCTTAATGTGCTGTCCGAGGCACGGAGGGGTCTCGGGTCGTAGGGGTCGGGTAATTTAACTCGTCAATCACCGCGCGTATCCTATGTAATACGATACAATAGAAAATCAATTGTGTCTCATTAGCGGAGTTTGAGAGGTCACAGTGAGTATCTGGTAGCAATTAATATTTAAAACATTAAAGGTTTTTCAATTAATGACTCAATTAGCACTATATATTCAGTCTTAAGAAGTTTGGTAGTTAACTTCAAAGAGAGTTTTTGCGATTATTATCTCACATTTTTCTAAGAAAAAACACTTTGATTCTTTAATTAATATTTTTTTACTAATGAGACAAGGTTTTAGTTACGAGAATCACAGTCCTTTTACAATGACTTTACCTCTGATTGCAAAAAATCAACTTAACTCTAAAAAAGATAACTGTGACGCAAAATCAGAAGTAATAAAAAACTGCGAAAGGACTGTACTTAGGGGGCTTACAGGACCTAGACACAAAAAACGCAAGTTTTAGAAACAATAGAAATATAAATTGTTTATTTGATAACAATAAAAGTATGTGATCGACTACAGTAAACAAAATCAGAAAAATATATGATATTCTTCACAATATGTGCTAGGTAGATAGTGTGTTGAAAACATAATACAACTAATTTGATACGATAGAAAAAAACATGAAGATACCCCTAAAAACTTTCTTTTTACAATAAAAACCATATTATTATAGGTACATATAATCATTCTGATTTTATTTTTCAGATTATTCTACAAGCAACATACTAAAATACTAGTGTTTTAATTTTTTAGTCCAAACAATCGATTTTTTGTAAATAAATAATTGCTTCATATTTTGCAAGAAATTACCAGCGTTGTGTCATCGCGCTTCTCTTTCTTTTCTATGCAGTCCAACAGTGACCGCGCTTTAGGTCATGTAAGCCCCGTAAAATTCGTCATAAATTACCAAGAAGTCTAACCTCAAAGATAAAAATAGTCACAAAGAAACATATGAATCAGTTTGAATTCATCTATATTCCTCTCAGCATTCTTCACAATAGGTAGAATCAAACAATGTAGGGTAGTTCCATACATCATACGTGTAACAGCCTGTCACACAGAGGAATTCTGGCTAGAGTCCAAGGTGAATACAAAGTCTTTTATGAAAGTTATAACTTCTTTGTCAAAGACTTTGTGCCCACACAAAGTCTTTCAAAGGAAACATTGTAATTCTGCCTTGTGGAAAATGTGATGATACTGTTGTACGAACTTTTTGAAAATAAACAGTTACAATAAGTTTCAGGAAATCTAATAACATTTTCTATGAAGAAATTATTTCGGAACATACACAGACAAAACACGACACACATAACAACACAGACATAAACAATAACGATAAGTACCTATCAAAATCAAAATATTTGCGGCACCGTAACCTACATGTTGGCCGCTACGTCGTCGTCGGCTTGTCGGCAACAGCCCTGACGAGCGGCCCCTCCTCGGGTTCGCTTCACCGTGGGTGACCAAGCCACGGCTACTGAGCCCCCCTGCCTCGACAATGCCGGGGGGGATGACTAACCTAACCTAACCTTACCTCCTTTTGCTTCGTTTACGTTCATACATAGGCATGTTCTAAATAGTCTTTAGCTGTGAACGAAAATAGTATATTTCATTACAAGTGCGGAAAGGCTGTCATTGCAAAGAGTTCCGACAAATGTGTACCCGAGCCGAGGCGCAGCCAAAGGCGAGGGTTGACAGTCGGAACAAGTTGCAATGACGGTTCCGTAGGTGTACTGAACGACTATTTTTAATACAGTTGCGAAAAAATGAAGCAATTTAATAAAATAATAAAAACACAATATTGCTTTTTTCTCTTCTCTCCACGCAAAAAATTAGTCGTAGGTACCTATGTGGATATGTAACGACTTTTTGACTTTTCCGGTAAAATGTTCTCCGAAGCATTTTGTGCAATTATACTGAGTTCCGGTGGTGTTAATTAAAAAAAATAGGGTCAAAATTACTCATTTTGTGCAACAAACAACTAAACTCGCAAAGAAAATTTCTGGAAAATAGCGCCAACCGTAGAATATAAGCAGAGTTTTTTTTATTGATATAAAATGAAAATGAAATTTAATGAGATGAAATGAAACCTAACCTAACTCATTCAATTAAATCATTAAATCTGATATTGAAATAAATTAGTAGCTTCTTTTTAGAAATATACGTACTTATTTGTATGAATCACAAAAACTCTTTAGTAAAAACTTCATGGTTGGTTTTGACAGTTGGGAAAGAGACACGCACGAGTTCGGGAAAGGTAAAAAAAAAGCACTAGTATGTAATAGCCCACATCCCGAACGCTATACGTCCCTGCAATACACCACTTTTTGAGCAACTGTATTAAAAAAGCATTTTCTACGCTAACTTAAAATTAATCGCACATACTGTCAGCATTTCTAAGAACATTTTTCAATTTATTTCACTTGGGGCACGCCTTTATTCAACACTTTACTCGCGAAGCTATGTACTCTTTGTTACTCGAAAACTAAGGAAAGTTTAGCCGGAAACTACTGTTTACTTGTACTACCCACTTTCTGCTATTAAATAAGTTTTACTTAGAGTAAGAAACTGCGAAGATTGTACTGTTCTTTATTTTCTCGTTTGATGCAAACCTATATTTTCTCTCGAGTTAAAACTTACAATACTGTAACAATTCCATAATCTGAAATATAGTCTACAACAACAACATCCGCATTCCCCAAAGGGTTGGACAGAGCTGTAGGTATAAAACATCCACATTCCGCTAGTAACTAAGTCCAATGTAATAGGGGGCGAGCTTTTCCCATCAACCAGGAACACATCCAGACTCCAGGCTGCTATGCTACTGGGAAAATTCCCGACGGAAAACCCCAACACATACGCCAATAACCCACGCACAACGGACCGAATGATAGTCTAAGTGCGGAAAAGGGAGCCCCATCATCATCATCAACCCTAACACATAAGTACTACAGATTGGTAGGTAAATCAAAACTGAAAACTTAATTGTTTATCATCTCCCACAAAGAATTTTCCTAAGGGCGCGTTCCCACTATGTCGTGACGATTAATTTATCGTTGGACGACTGTCGTCTCTAGCTGTTCCCATTATATCGACTATTTATCGTCACTGTGTCGTCGAAATATTTTATTGTTGAACGACTGTCGTATCTAGCTGTTCCCATTGGATCGTGACGACATTTTTACTGTTCATGGCAGTCGCCTTGACATTTGTGTGATACGTGCTACGATAGATAGTCGCAATAACGACACATGATTGGTCGTCACCCTAACAGTCGTGCTAACCGTTCCCATTGACTTGAAAATCTGTCGTCACTGCAAAAAAAAGTCGTGGACGACAGTCATCGTGTAGTCCTATATGTGAACACCTCCATTTAAATTCACAAGCCAGGACGCTTTAAACGACACGATAATCTGTCGTCACGACATAGTGGGAACGGGGCCTAATTGTGCATACACACGAACGGCACGCGTTGACGGCTATCGCCGACGCGTCGACGATTACAGTTGCCTCTGTCGTCGACGCTGCCGCTCGTGTGTATGCACACTAAGATGCAAATTCACTCGATTTTAAACACAAAATTCAAAATAAAATACTTAAGGCGACTACACTACCTAAAGCGCGGACTTTGTCGGACGGCATAGACAAGAAAGAGAAGCGCGATGACACAACGCTGGTAATTTATTGCAAAATATGAAGCAATTATCTATTTATAAAAAATCTATTGTTTGGACTAAAAAAATTAAAACACTAGTGTTTTAGTATGTTGCTTGTAGAATAATCTGACAAAAAATCATAATGATTATATGTATATTAGTATGGTTTTTATTGTAAAAATAAAGTTTTTAGAGGTATCTTAATGATTTTTTTTCTATCTTATCAAATTAGTTGTATTATGTTTTCAATACACTATCTACCTAGCATGTATCCTGAAGAGTATCATATACAGGGTGATTGGAAGATGGGTGCAAAGCTTTAAGGCGATGATAGTACAGGCAATTCAGAACTATTTAAGCCATGGTTGTCTTAGACGAAGTCTTACCACTTTTTTTTTACCAATTTCTTAAGATTTTTTTCGAAAATTCCCAAAGTTTTAACTAAACTACTTATTTATGGCCAAATTGAATGATAAACGAATTCATTTTTATTGTATTTAATTAAAGTAATGTGTAAGCAATCTAGCAAAACATGTTTTAGGCCTCTGTGTCGTTAGACATTTTTTTTACAGATATTTAAAGTTCATAACAAATTTTAAAATTTATAAATACTTTTTGTAAACCTTATTTTAAAAATCACGGAGCGTGCTTTTTTTGTTCAAACCTTTTTGAAAACATGCTTGATAATCGCTCTTTCTTTTGAGGTAACATTTACGCAGATATCTTACAAATTATTGAAATTAGGACCTAAAAACCAATTTAAGGGAGAAATTTTAAATTTTAGGCAGTCTAAATAAAACAACATTTGAATTAAATTTATTTATGTTTCATGGTCAAAATGTTGTCCGTGATTCCTAATCCTAATACAAGCACGGCTCCGTCTTCTCACTTCTGTTGTTGTTATTTTCAACATCATCTCCAGCTTCACTGTTTCAAACTCTGAATTCATTCTCTCTATCAGTTCTTCTCTCGTGTTTATTTCAACATTCGTATACACTAGCTCCTTGGCCCGGCCCCACACGAAAAAGTCCAGCAGGGTCAGATCTGGTGAGCGAGCGGGCCAAGGGATGGGTCCATCTCTGCCAATCCAGCTGTCAGGAAAACAATTATTTAAGTGTTCCCTTACATTTAACATCCAATGCGTTGGACAGCCGTCTTGCTGAAAGATGACTGTACTGTCTCTTGCAAATATCGGGACACCGGTTTCCTCTATCAGCTCTGGTAAATCCACTTGTAGAAAGTGCAAATCATTTTCACCATTGAAAGTCTCCGGTAAGAAGTGGGGCCCAATCAACGTCCTGCAAATTACTCCAGCCTCCAGAATTTCCTCTGAAACGACACCTGCTTCTTAAAATGTGGATTGTTGTCTTTGGCGGCCCATTCATGAAGGTTATGAAAGTTTTTAATGCCCTCCCTAGAAAACTTTAATTTGAAATCAATCTTGTGGACGGATGAAAGCAAATTTTCTAGGGAGGGCATTACAAACTTTCATAACCCACACAACACATGGGGAACACTTAATTGCTTTCCTGACAGCTGGATTGGCAGAGACGGACCCATCCCTTGGCCCGCTCGCTCACCAGATCTGACCCTGCTGGACTTTTTCGTGTGGGGCCGGGCCAAGGAGCTGGTGTATACGAATGTTGAAATAAACACGAGAGAAGAACTGACAGAGAGAATGAATTCAGAGTTTGAAACAGTGAAGCTGGAGATATGATGTTGAAAATAACAACAATAGAAGTGAAAAGACGGAGCCGTGCTTGTATTAGGAATCACGGACAACATTTTGACCATGAAACATAAATAAATTTAATTCAAATGTTGTTTTATTTAGACTGCCTAAAATTTAAAATTTCTCCCTTAAATTGGTTTTTAGGTCCTAATTTCAATAATTTGTAAGATATCTGCGTAAATGTTACCTCAAAAGAAAGAGCGATTATCAAGCATGTTTTCAAAAAGGTTTGAACAAAAAAAGCACGCTCCGTGATTTTTAAAATGAGGTTTACAAAAAGTATTTATAAATTTTAAAATTTGTTATGAACTTTAAATATCTGTAAAAAAAATGTCTAACGACACAGAGGCCTAAAACATGTTTTGCTAGATTGCTTACACATTACTTTAATTAAATACAATAAAAATGAATTCGTTTATCATTCAATTTGGCCATAAATAAATAGTTTAGTTAAAACTTTAGGAATTTTTGAAAAAAATCTTAAGAAATTGGTAAAAAAAAAGTAGTAAGACTTCGTCTAAGACAACCATGACTTAAATGGTTCTAAATTGTCTGTACTATCTTCGCCTTAAAGCTTTGCACCCATCTTCCAATCACCCTGTATATTTCTGATTTTGTTTACTGTAGTCGATCATATACTTTTATTGTTTCTAAAACTTGCGTTTTTTTGTGTTTAGGTCCTGTAATAATGTATGGATTTTTTGATATCGATTATGTGTGGATTTTAAAAGAGACTGTGACCTCCGAGTTTGTTTCGGCCTTTCTTCTCAGAGTAGTCAGATATGAAACGCCGATCTCATCTAGTTTTTAAGATATGATTGACGTGTAAAAGTGTTTGCACAAACCTACTTAAAAAATGAAATCATTTATTAATCATCCTTAAGGTTTTATAAAATGGAAAAGGGATGAATGAAAGGCAATTGCATGCAGCTGAGATGAGAATGCTGAGAGGATGTGTGGTGTTACACGAATGGATAGAATAAGAAATGAGTACATAAGAGGAAGTTTGAAAGTGGCACCGGTAACTTAAACCTTACTTGAAGACAGTTCAGCAAGTTGTTCAAGAAGATATTTTTCCTTAAATACGGAAATTCAAACGCATTGCTTATTGTTGTTACCTACCTTACTTTTTATTTCACCGGGAAAATTCTCGGTGGATTTATTATACATTCAGGTGACACTTGGGAGGAAAAAGAAATATGATCCGGGTTTTTTTCGTTTCACTTCGTTAAGTACAAAGATTGCGAGCGTTTTTTGGTACTATTCATTTAGAATGATGTTCTTTTTCCAGTGGTGCTTTTTCTGAATTAGTAGCTTAAGCTAAGAAAGACGCTTTAGTTCTTATACATACTCGTATAGGTTTACCATGAATTAATGGGTTATTTAAATGATGAAGGATGAGAGGGGTTTGTGGCTAAGTAATAACAGCCGTACGGTTCGATCGATTAGGCTAAGCTACGCTTACCGCGGTTGCTCCGTGCATGGATGACCATCTTCATATACCAAGACCCCTCCATGCCTCGGAAAGCACGTTAAGCCGTTGATCCCGGCTGTCATTCGTGGATCTTTGACAGTCGTTACGGGTCGTCAGTAGCCCGAAAGTCTGACAACCTGTTTTACCAAGGGGCATACCCCTTAATTAAATTTCTGGGTAATACCATAGTATTACCCAGAAACTGGGTTGTGGAGGTCAGATAGGCAGTTGCTTCATGTAAAATACTGGTATTCAGCTGCATCCTGTCAGACTGGAAATCGTACCCAAAATAGTTGGGAAAAGCCTAGGCAGATGATGATTTAATGATCACGGCGATGCGGACGAGTACTTCGACGCCTAAGTGACCAAAAAGCAAAAATATTTTTTGTATTTATTTGTATATTATTATTGTACTTAGTCAGTCATCTAATTACCTAGTGTAAATAGTTTAAAAAAATAGTTTAAAATATTTTTTTAGGAATTAAAGATAGTTTATTTAAATTCTGAAGATACCAATCGGTTTATCGTTAACAAAATGCATTTTGTCAACATTTATATATTTATACATTTGAAACCAGTCGAAAGTTGCGCAACAGGAAACGCAACAACGATCAACTTTTGTTTGCACATCTTCTTTTCAACGACAAGACGCCCACCAAGTTACAATCGTTCTGGCAACATCACAAAATAATATGAAACTTTTCTAAACACACTTCTTACTAAGTGAATACACAGTCTAATTTTATCAGGGTTTCAGCATTATCTATTATGAGGCTGACATCGATGTCATTGCCAACTAAGTCCAGTGAACTTAAAACCACGTACGAGTACAGAAACATGCACTTTAGAAACACTTAACTGGAGACTACGCTCGTAATTGACAAGTCAAGCGTGTGACGCTTCTAGAGTCTAAAAACAGAATTATATCTTTGATCAGCCGTGCATTACAAAATGTTTTCTGACCCTTGAATGACGGGGATGGCTCATTTAACTCACTGAGGAATAGTCAAAGGAATGAATTGTCTAAGCGCTGTTCAAGTTTTGGATCAATTACTTTAGAGTTTAGTGTTTATTCGTTCGAGCACCAGTAAAAACTATTATGGCAATAGAACCAATAAGTATTTGACCCCTACAATTTAATAACATCGGCTGGCTAAGAAAAGTGGAATTAGTAAGTGAACACTAAAGATTAAATTAAAAACTGAGCTGCTTAATGAAATTTTCGCAACATGCGACATTAATTAATAATTAGTTGCGCAGCTGTAATTATATTCATTTTACCGTCCAATTAAAGTATAAATCTGTATCTACCTACTTTGATGTTTAAGGCTCCTACAAACAGACGGGCGCCTTGCGGTGCCTTTGTGTCGCGCGCGATTTTATCGCGTGTCGCGCCTGTTTGAAGGAGCCTTTAATATCAGATTGTTGATACCACATGTTTTAAGACGACCGCTAATCCTGCCGACAAACTGTCACGCAGTTTGGCAGGTTAATGAAATCTGCACAAGTGTTTGGTCCAAAATAAATTATTTATTTTTTATTTTATTTACCGCTAAATGCGCGTGTTCCCCGAAGGGAAAGGTGCACCTAGTGTACAACCACATTTCCCCAGTTATGTTTAAATCCCATGTAATAGGGGACGAGCCTATAATTGCCGTTAACCGCGCACAAATCCAGACTCCGGGCTGCTAATGAGAAATTTCAGATGGAAAAACCCAATAACAGTTGCCCGACCCGGGAATCAAATCCAGGAGCTCATGATCAGAAGTAGCGCTTGCGTTCCCTAGAAAAAAGGGCAAATAGTTTTTAATACCAGCTATTTAGCAGGTTCTTACAATCCTAATGAATATTATAAACACGAACGTTTGTGAGAATGGAAGGATGGATATTTGTTACTCTTTCACGCCAAAACTACTAAACGGATTTGGATGAAATTTGGCACACACATAGTTTATAACCAGGATTAACACAAAGGGTATTTTTTATCCCATTCAAATCCGATCGGCAGTTCCAGAGATTAGCGTGGTCAAACAAAAAAATAAACTCTTCAGCTTTATTATTAGTATAGATATTATAGATGTAATCATTTAGCAGAATCTCATATTATATTATTAGCTGCGCTCCGCAGTTCCACCCATGTAAATGTCGATCCCGTGGGAATATATTGGAATAAAAAGTAGCCTATACATATATGTTAATCCAGGATGTCAGCTACCTCCATACAACATTTTATCAAAATTGGTCCAGCCGTTTGAGCGTGAAGAAGTAACAAACATATAAACACACCCCCACACACTCACAAACTTTCGCCTTTATAATATTAGTGTGATATGCTGACTAAATTCTCACCTAACCGTCATCTATCACAAACAAACATGCCTTGTAGGACAGACACGATATAAACGTAGAAATCGCTCAGAGTCAACGTGATAAACTAATTCCGGACGAGAGCGATTGCGATATGATGCAGTACGATATTGAAGCTCTATTCAAGTAACGATATTTGGGTCAACAATTTGTGTGCAAATGTGTGGTTTTACCAGATACAGTTTCATTTTAATCTTATTGAATATTATGCTCGTTTATGTCAAAGGCAACGAAGTCAAAAGTCATCATCATCGTTTGACTAGCCTTTTCTCAACTATGTTGGGGTCAGTTTCCAGTCTAACCGGATGCAGCTGAATACCCTTATTTTACATGGAGTGATTATGCCTATCTTACCTTCACAACCCAGTTGGTTACTGGGTAACACGATACTCCTTGGTCATCATCATCTGCCTAGCCTTTTCCCAACTATGTTGGGGTCGGGTTTCAGTTTAGCCGGATGCAGCTGAATACCAGTATTTTATATGGAGCGACTGACTATCTGACCTCCACAACCCAGTAACTGGGTAATGCGATACTCCTTGGTCAGACTTCTTGTCAGATTTTCGGGCTTCTGACTATCCGTAACAACTGTCAAAGTTCCACGAATGACAGCCGTGACCAACATGCTTTCCGAGGCATGGAGCGGTCTCGATATGTAAATATGGTAACCAATCCACTGACCCACCGGGGGCAAGCGTAGCTTAACTTGATCGATCGACCCATGCGGCTGTTATTACTTAGCCACAAGCCCCACGATACTTCTTCGTAAAACTAGTTCACAGACTTTCGGGCATTTAATTACCTGTAACGACTGTCAAAGATCTGCGAATGTTAGTCGGGACCTGAAATGCATTGCCAGTTGTTGCCTGTATTTAAGAGACTCGTAAATGAACATAACTTTGATCATATCCTTCAGTCCTCGTAGCTGTTTAAATGGGCTACCGGCTTGTTAGCCACCATATAACAAAATAATAATTACCTATCAAAAATGCAGCGAACAGGAACAAAAGGTATAATTCTAATTCATACGAGTACACTGAAGACGTCATGCCAAAGATATTGCAATTGTTGTTTCAAGAATTTTTCAATTTGTTATTTATTTATTTATCAAAATTTCCCTTACCACTATCATTACAGGTGTATACATAATGCGATAGCGTGGTCTTAAAATGCAGTAATAGTACTTACCTATAATAACATCTAAAAATAATACCTATTATGTACTAAGTGGCCTAAATAAAATAAAACAAAATAAAAACAACTACATATAACCTGCTCTAATCTACAATATAACATAAAAGGAACATCAGTATTTTTGCGAGTTCACTAAAATGGCATGTAAATACATCGATCTTCACGTGAACATCGTTAATATCCCAAATTGCGCGGGTCAATGGTGTTTTGGCGAGAAGGTTGGATTTGTAAATTTGTTTACCAGTGTTGCACTTATAACTACTGAAACCTTAATTTCCTCACCCTCGCTCTCTTTTGTTTTAGTAATGGCTATTGTTTCAGCCAACGACGATATAACCACATTCTCTTTGGTTTCAGCCTACCCGATTGAATTAAACTTTAAGCATATTAACCCCATGACAGTAATAAAAGCTTTTAAGGAAATCAAGTTTAAATTGACTGAAGATCTTTGGGGAATGTCCATTATCGTCCTCCATAATACTGTACAGTAGATACCTCCATAGTCGAGATTATAGTAATCACGATTTAATGAAATCCATCAAGGTAATACCAGTTTTTTTTTATTTCATTTTTTTTTATTTGAAATTGGTTTGCTCTTGACTCTAGTCTAGGTCAGAGGTGACAGAGACAAAGTCGACGATGGAGTGAGCTTACCCAGAAGAAGCCTGTTCACTCTTACTTTGAAGAGATTCGGGTTGTATGCGCTCGGAAACACAGACGCAGGTAGAGAGTTCCACTCGTTTGCTGTGCGCATTATAAAGGACATTTTGAAAACGCTTAGTGCGAATTGGTGGAATAGCAACTAGGAAGGGATGGTAACTTGCAGTGCGTCTGGATGTCCGAAGGTAGAAGGGGGCCGGTGGAGTTCATGGGCACACTTACCGAAGTACAATCTGTAGAAGACCGACAAGAAGGCAACGTTGCGGCGATGAGCCAAGCTGTGAAGCTTGGCATCCACCAGTTCTACGTCGCCAATGAGCCTCTTAGCTCTGCGTTCCACCGAGTCAAACGCGGCAAGTTGGTATTTCGCTGAGCCATCCCAAAGGTGGCTGCAATACTCCATGCAGGATCGGACTTGCGCTTTGTAAAGGGTTAAAACCTGTCCAGGCGTAAAGTATCGCTTCACCCTATTTAGGATGCCCAGCTTCTTGGCCGCAGTTTAGGCTTTGTACTCGATGGTGGCGCTGAAGTTGAGACTCGATGTCACCTCCATGCCGCGCTTGAGCCGATCTGTTACAGGAACAGATGTACCCAGAAAAGTAGGAGTTTGGTCGAAACGACTCCTTTTGGCGGTAAAAAGACACTTTAAACACAATTGAAAAAGGATTATATAATTTCGAAAAACCCCCGACTAAACAAAAGTAATCACATGTTTTTCTCTCATTGTTCCCACATTCGGTAATTAATGATGATGATTAATGATGAAACAAATAGTTTGTAACAATATAATTTTTAAAAGAAACTCCATGGACCCTGGAGTTTCTTGCCCGTTCTTTTGGAATGGGCAGCTTCATATTTCTGACTCACCGACTCCTTGACAATTCAAAAGTGCCTGCAAATGGTATAATTGAAATAAATGAAAGAATTCAATTTGATTCTATCTCTTTTGATAATAATTAAAGCAATATTGTGTACAGCTACGCTATTCATATGAAGCGATTGAACTAGCAAAATGTAGGTCAATCAATTTGTTTGTTGTTTTGGTATTTGTTCCATAGGGCAGTAAACCATTGACATACTTTTTTAACCAACTCCAAAAAAGGAGGAGTTGTTTTTATTTATTTTTTGTTATATGTTTAAAAAAATACGTAAGTATTTCATTTATAAACTGATTTGAAAAATTCTTTTTTTATTTTTGCATTCCAGATTGGCCCCATTTTTGTCAAAATCCAGTTCTGATGATGGGATACATGAGGAATTGAGGGTACTCCTCGGGTATTTTCATCAACAAGTCAAGCATTTGCATTCAGTAAGTATAATTTGGTGAAGTGGAACTGATGAAGGAGACCACAGAGCACAGGAACTCTTCAATGATAATAAGTAGGTACCCAACGCAAGGGAGTACAGCACGGGTACAGAATGCCGGGTCAGCGGGATTGTCCGAAAGGGTTACCGCTGGCCCGGAACAGAAAAGACTAAAGGAGGAACACGGGTGCGTTATAGTCAGTAAGAGTCTGACACTCCCTTCCGCTTCACCCAGAGCAGGAGGGGGGGTCATTTGATGATTTACCATCCGCAAAAAAAAAGAAAAAAAAAGGGGTTCAGAATCATGTAGAATGAATCTATGGAAAAAGGTTGTCGATCGTTGTCCCTTCCACCCTATGATTGATTCCATTGAATAAGACCATAATTTGGCCGCTTTCACACGTAACCTAAATAGAAAAAAGAACAGAAAGAAATGCGGCTTTTATTCATACATTCGTCTCATAAATAATATTGTGGAAAATTCGGGTCGTTTAGACCTTTTGTAATATCTTGGTAGATAAACTTTCTTGGTCAAAACATATTTGTGGGTAGGTACTGTAGGTATATCAAGGAAAGTGTGAGATCGTGGTCTACATATTAAGGTTTACTTTTGCCAGGAAAAAAGAAAGTCAAAAGTCCTTTTCTAACTCGGTAGTTTGATTGAAAATCTACATAGGTACTTTCTTTATTTCTTTCTAACATATATTTATTTATAGAATTAATAGCAGCGCCCCGCGGTTTTACCCACGTAAGTTTCGATCCCGTGGGAATATCGAGATAAAAACTATCCTATGTACTTTCCCGGGACTCAAACTATCTCTATACCCATCTAAATCGGTTCAGCGGTTTAAGCGTGAAGAGGTAATATAATACATTTACAATATTAGTACCTATGGATTTTAGTATGCATAATCACACTAATATTATAAAGGCGAAAATTTGTGAGTGTGTGTGGGGATGTGTTTATATGTTTGTTACTCCTTTACGCTCAAACGGCTGGACTGATTTTGATAAAATTTTGTATGGAGTTAGCTGACACCCTGTATTAACATAAAGGCTACCTTTTATCCCGATATTCCCACTGGATCGACACTTATGCGGGTGAAACCGCGGGGTACTTCTAGTTAATCATAAAAACATCAATAATACCAAAAACGTCGTGTATACTTTCTATGATATTTCTCGTGCAAACATTCTCACACCGATTTAGGCTTCGCGTAGCATTAAAACTCTACATATACGTTCATACTTATTACCTATTGAATGATGATTTAGAATCATGTGCTGAATTCATTGTTTCAGTCACACAAGGTGGCAGGAACACCTGCCACCTTATATGACTGAAGCAATTTCGCCATTATTATTGAGATGATACATTTAGGATTGGATTAAATTTCAATATTTAGCGGTAAATGTGGTTCCGCGTGTGGTTTCGCGGGAACTAGTTTAGCAGAACTTGAGGCACATGAGGTAAACATTTCTATGTACAGTCAACAGCAAAAGTAGATGATCAAAATCAGAAAATCAATAGGAGTCAAAACTGATCACGAATATATGGCAGCTGTACCTACTAGTAGTAAATGTTTCGTATAATTTACAATCACATACTTTTGAATCACTTCGACGCCACACAGTTCTGACGCGAACTCCGTTCATTTGTATTGAATTTTTGATTTTGATCATTTACTTTTGCTGTTCACTAGGAGTTTTCCTACATCATAAGTTTCTCATTCATAATTTTCTTACCATCATCATCTGCCTAGCCTGCCTGCCTATCTGACCTCCACAACCCAGTTACTGAGTAATACTATACCTTTCTCATTCATATCTATCAATTCTATATCATAGCGCTCATTGATCAGCATCTTCAACCATTTTGATGGGAAGCAAATGCAGGCATCCCAACCCATGCGCCACCATCAGTGGCACATTTAAGTGAGCATTACATAGATACTCCATAGGATTCCTAGCAATTTCTTAGGATTCCGTACCCGAAGAGTAAAAGCGGGACCCTATTACTAAGACCCCACTGTCCGTCTGTCTGTCGCCAGGCTTTATCTCATGAACCGTGATATCTAGACCGTTGAAATTTTCACAGATGATGTATTTCTGTTGCCGCTATAACAACAAATATAAATATTTAAGGGGGCTTCCATGCAACAAATGTGTTTTTTCAGCGTTTTTGCCTTGTGGTACGAAAACCTTCGTGTGCGAGAACGACTCGCATTTGGCCGATTTCTTTTTTTTTAATAAACGAATCACTCATCGGCGATACCTTACACCACACCCTACGTCCTGAATTATTTATAGGTACAGGCTGGACTTGTTGACGATCAACTTATTTATGATGGTCTGATAAGAGGCGTTATGGTAAGTAAATGTGATATTGATTATTATGTAGCCTAAAAATTACCTACTTTGCGTGAAGAAGGTTTAAAGAATGATAGCATGGCTTGTGACGTCATAGGAAATAATAGATTAGAATACTCTTTATATTAAAGTATTACTCTTTACAAACCCGCATAGGGTCTCTGGGTGGTGGATTATGGCATTCCTTTTCACAGCGAGGAGGCCTGTGTCCCAGCTGCGGGAACATTAACGGCTAATTATGCTACTCTTTATTATGTACAGTCAACAAAAGAGATAAGTATGCAGGATCGTCGGATATAGTTGAAGTTTAGCAAGAAACCGATGGTTGTTGTCGACTGAAATTTGATTTGATAAATGAGCTGTTTGTTTTCTATTAATAAAATTAAATTTTATTCGAGAACAGTCATCGGTTTCTTACTAAACTTCAACTATATCCGACGATCCTGCATACTTATCTCTTTTGCTGACTGTACGCCATTATGAATTACAGATATAAATGACCAATAAAATGCATATAAATGCCTTTATATGCCGAACATGGTTGCTCATCTAGGTAAGTTTATAATTTAAATAAGCTAGCTCTGTTCCTTTAGAAAATCCAAAATGGTAATTATTTAAAGATTATCATAATTTATATATACATAGCTACACATTTAATCAATGAAAACTATTATGTTGTTTAGGGTTCCGTACCTCAAAAGGAAAAACTGAACTTTTATAAGATCACTGTGTTGTCCGTCTGTCTGTCAAGACCCTTTTTCTCAGGAACGCGGTGAGTTATCAAGTTAAAAAATAAAATAATATTCAGGCCTGCAATCCCTTGAAGCAGTGAAAAATCGAACTACTAAGTCAACGCAATCAAAAGATAGGTACGGGCGTTTAAATGTACTTCCTGTTGACCTAGAATCATGAAATTTGGCAACAAGCAATATCATGTAGCACAAGTAAAGGAAAAAATCCGTAAACCGTGTAGATAAATTACAAAAAAAATCCCCTGATAAGAACATGAACCCTCGGTGCGTGAGTCCGTCTTGCACGTAACTGTTTTTTTTTTATTTTGACATAATAAACATAGCCTGGGGAAATCTGGTTGTACTAAGGTACACATCTGCTTAACCCTCATCGAGGATTACAAGCGCAATCTTAGGTAATGTTATAGATAATTATTAATTTCCACCTACATATTAATCAACGTTTCCTATACGTTGTTGTTTGTTATTAATTATAACAGTGTTGAAGCAAGCTTAGGTACCGCTCAAATCCATAGCTGGTTGCTTTAATTGCTGGTTTGCCGTCAACCAACCGTAAACTACACGAGGTTGCTCGGTGTTAAGCCTTTTGATTAAGCAGTAATAACAACCCAGATAGTTATTATTAATTATAAGTGGCTTAGGATTCTGATCACTGAGATATAACCAGGCTAGAGCAATATTCAAGACCCTTCTATTAATATTCCCTTACATACTATATCCGTTGGATTTATGAGTAGGAAGAGTAGAGGGAACTCGTTTAAGAATCAGCTGTAAAAACGATCCGTAGGTATGTTGGGGTCGGCTTCCAGTCTAACCGGATGCAGGTACTTATATTCCATGAAAATAACAAAAACATTATAAAAAGTGACTGTTTTTTTAGGGTTCCGTACCCAAAGGGTAAAAACGGGACCCTATTACTAAGACTTCGCTGTCTGTCCATCTGCCCGTCCGTCTGTCTGTCACCACGCAGTATCTCAAGAACCGCGATAGCTAGACAGTTGAAATTTTCACAAATTATGTATTTCTGTTGCCGCTATAACAACAAATACTAAAAACAAAATAAAATAAATATTTAAGGGGGGCTCCTATACAACAAACGTGTTTTTTTTCGGTGTTTTTGCCTTGTGGTACGGAACCCTTCGTGTGCGAGTCCGACTCGCACTTGGCCAGTTTTTTTAATTTTCTGCAGATGATTATCATGAGAGCAGTGGTGGCGGTGACGGCCCCTGACTTGCGTATCGTAGTTCGTGGGTTCGAACCCAGGCAGGCACTTTACTTTGTGTATCACCATACTGCTCTCATAATGGTAAAAATTCGAAGACATTTTGACGTCTACCAACCCGCACTGGGTCCGCGTTGTGGTTTATGGCCCACTCCCACTGACAGAGGTGAGTCGTGTGTCCCAGCAGTGGGAACGTTATTAGCTGATTATGCACATCGCACATGATCATCATTGGACATTTCCATATTTTTAACCTTTTTTCCATTCCTACTTTCCATATCAGGATTAAAAATACTACGCCGTGTTTATTTCAGTGCGTAGTTCTCGTAAACAAAAACATAACAAAAGAGAATCGATGGTTCATGAATAAAATATTCGATTCACTGTACCTACCTATAGATCGATAACGAATTGACAGCATTAGACCATTTGTTCGACGAACCACTCTGGACAAAATATTAGGGTTAGAAATACGCAGGAGGGTTGGTCAAGAATTATAGGGTAATCCGGTTATAATCTCCGATAAAAGCAATAAGTAATTGACTATCAAAGTAACCCCTCATAGCTCCACGAGAAAAATTTCTAAGAAAATTTCATTGAAATGTTTACAGCTTTTACTTTTGCATCGAGACCCTTGGGTTAAAAATTACAATACAAAAATGCGGTTATCTATTAGGTAGGTACATTTATAACAATGTTATAAATAGAAATGATTTGATGTTTTGTATGTGTATTTGTTACGCTTTCATGACAAAAGGGCTGAATGGGTTGGCAAGTCTACCGACTTAGAAAAGGACATAGGATGCTTTTAATCCCTAAATCCTCATTGAGATTGAGACCTTTGCGGGTAAACGGTGCTAGTTGTGCTTATAATAGGTACAGACGCACATAAGCTACTACAACCTGTCAAATTTCTTTAATAAATTTTCAACTTTATCGCTTAAGCATAAGGCTCAAAGTTGATTGGGAAAATTTGACAGTTTCGGGTAGCTTGATGTGCTGGCGTCTGTACATCAAACTTAATTGTAGAACAATAATTATAAGTACCTAGTTTACACTCGAATCGATCGACATTTCAGATAAGCACGGTTTACCTATATAAAACTTGTGTGAAAATTTTAAAGAAGAATTAGTGCCATGGCCGCATTTAGCTAAAATCTTCACCAATTTCATTTAAAAATAATATTAAAAAAAAAACAGTTACAACATCTGAAAAAAATAGGTACTTAGTTGCATCATAAGTATCAGAATTTGCATACATAATCACCCTATGATGTTCCCACTGCTGGGTCACAGGTCTCCTCTCGGTGAGAGTGGGCCGTAATCTTCCACGTGGGCCCAGTACAGGTTGGTAGAAGTTACACGAATTTTTGGTTCTAGGACATGCCGGTTTCCTCACGATGTTTCCTTCTCTGTTTTGAGAGCAGACATGCGCATGGTCATCAAATAATACCTACAGGCAAAAATGTGGTTTTGTAGTTTGCTTACATCTAGTTGTTAGTATTATAGAGGTATGAGGAACAGGGTGTAAAGTTCACTCAACCTCCATAGAAAAGGGAGGATCCTCCGACCAGACGGGTGTTATGTCTGGCGGGCAACTGCCCGATGATTCATGTCGGGCCGTTGTATCTATGCTAATTGCGCGGTAAACTCTGCTTGCGCGATGTAGGATTTACGTGACGTAGTATGACGCGTTGTTCTCATGTGGCGTTGTAGATACCGCTACAGTATTATTCGTTTGAAGCTTCAACATTAAAATTTGAGTTTGAGATTTGGACTCCATCATGAATGCTAGAGGAGGCCTTCTCCCGAAGGCCTCCTCTAGCATTTTCATTTAGTTCGGTCTTTTCCTATTTCCATCCATTCTTCGCCTGCTATTTGGGTGATATCGTGGACCCATCGTTTGTTAGGTCTACCAACTTTCCTCTTTCCTTCGGGTTTAAGTCCTTATCACCATGCAATCCAGTAGTGTAGCCTGGATAATTTCCCATGATTATCGTTTCATATCTTAGCACGACGTAGATCAAAGTACAATGTAGTAGATATACCTACTAGTCACCTACTTGTAGCATCGAAACCATTGTATCGAAAATATCGTACACGCGTTCGTACTTGGTTGATATCCCCACGAGTCGTACTAAGCGCTTCTCCTCCACTTTTATTATGCGCACAGCCAAAGTGTGGAACTCTCTGCCGGCATCTGTGTTCCTGCCCACATTTAACCCGTCTGCCTTCAAAGCAAGAGTGAACAGGCATCTTCTGGGCACGCTCGTTCCATCATAGACCTCATCTATCGCTTACCATCAGGCGTGATCGGGGTCAAGAGCGGGCCCATTTAGTAATAAAAAAAAAAAAAAAAAAACAATATCAGGTATACTATCGAAACTACGGTAGAGGTTTACTAAAGCATATTAGCTTTACAAAACACTAAGGGGCGGCCTCCACGAGCGAGAGAATCGCGGCGATATTATAGTCGTGCCACGTATTTCTTCTATACACTCTCTTAGAACGTGTCTCCACACGGCGATATCATCATGGCGAAAATTTGATGGCACGGCGCGGCGACACTTTCGCCGCGATTCTCTCGCTCGTGGAGAGGAGACGGCCCCTTAGGATTACATAACACATGAGGTCCCAGCTTCTGATATGAACTGCCGAGCATCCTAATTTCGTTAATTCAATTTCAGTTGTGTGGAAGTGTGTGAGTGTTTGTGAACGAGAAGGACTGACATGCCGTGATACAGTTTTCACTAGTACGGAGTCAGTGTGAATTAAGCTCAAACAACAGCATAAACACAGGTATTTATTACAATATATGTAATTATATTTTGTACTTGTAAACACGAATCTCAGGATTGTTTTGATTTGTGTTTAAGGTTTTTTCTTTCATATTGTCAATAAACTTTTTTACTTTACTTTTGGCGGCACGGTTGGCGCAGTGGTTAAGCGATTGACTGCTGCGCTGCGTGTCGCGGGTTCGATTCCCGCACGGAACAAATATTTGTATGACCTACAAGTAGTTGTTCCGGGTCTGGCTGTTTGTGTATGTGAGTTTAAATGTTTGTAAACGCAGGAGAAATTCCTAGTGTGGGGCAACGTTTAAAAAAAAAAAAAATTACAATCCGAAACATTTTGAAGGAAATTGCTAATCCATTGCTTCATATGTTTTAAAACTTCGTCTGCTCAGTAACGTAAATAACGCATTGAATGTTGCTGTTGCTATTGTAAGTGCGTGACGCAATTACCCCCCAATGGTTTTTTTCATCTGATGATGAATCTATTATTATTTATTTAAAATTATACTAGTTTCATCATCATCATCATTTCAGCCAAAAGACGTCCACTGCTGGACATAGGCCTCCCCCAAGCACTTCCACTTCGACCGGTTCTGTGCTTCTCGCATCCAACGGGTTCCTGCGGCCTTACTAGTTTATAACTATTTAAATTGCCTACCGATTTTCCTCGGGAAAATCCGTTCTGACCTTGACATCACAATTTCCTTGTGCGTTGCCTGTCATTTAGTCTAAAATGACGATTAAAAAAACAATGTTATTGTTGATATTTATAGGCTGATATTATTTTTATTCCACCCAGAACGAAAACAATTAATTTATATGTCATGATTTCAATTGTAATTCTTTACTTATTGTGGTATAGTAATTTTATTTAGGTGCCTCGTCTTCACATATTATTGTATAATTAATGTATGCAAAATATTGTAAAACATTTTAAAAGAGTAACAGTGGAGTTTCTTGCCCATTCTTCTCCATACGAAAACTACCTTTTGGAAGGGCGACTAGAATCAATTCTATTTTATTGTAATTTTTTACGTTCAAAAGTGCCTTTTATGTGCCTTCTATTTGAAATAAATGCTAGATAATATTTGACTTCACTGATCCCAAATGTAGTGGGATAAGGCTAGGCAAAGAGGGAGAGAGGCTGATATTTTCCTACAGTAAGGGCGCTTTCCGAATTAGCTATAATCGCTCACAGCGCTCACATCATCTCACATGCGTTCCGATTTAGATATCACGATTATGACAGCTGAGAGCTGTCAACAATTCGGAACGCCCGTGAGCGCGCTCACAGTGCTTACTCAATGTAAAAACGATATTATTACTGTATTTATTTGTATAAACACCACATTTCTTCTTCTTTGGTTAGGTGGCGACTATCAGCCAGAAGCATAATTTCGAAAATGCCACGTTAGTTTAATTTTATGATAAGATGGAAATCAAAACAAAACACACACTGACACATCCTCACACACTCACTGTCATTTTTGACAGCGCTCACGGTGATATTATTCTAGGGCATGGTCGGCGATATCGCAAGATGGCGCATGTCATGACGTCATCTATGACGATTCACGGGACGTCGTTATCGCGCTCACGCTAATTCGGTACGGGTTTAAGCACGCTCACATCGATTATTTCCAATCTCGGAACGCAGGGTTGGTAAGGGTTTGAGTAGATAGCCTTGAAAGATTTGAAACCATTGATACCAGACAATTTGATTGCTTCTGAGAAAATAATAATGTTCATTAGCGTATTGTTGTCCCACTGAGAGCAGTGGTGGCCCAGCGGTATCGGCCGCGACTTAAGAGTTATAAGGTCGTAGGTTCGAACCCAGACAGGAGGAGGCATGACAGGCCTATGTCCGGCAGTGGATTGGGATAGACAGAGTTAATTTTAAGTTGTAGTCTGTAGTATACTCATGAATTTTGGGCAATTTTCAAGACATTGTAAATTTATGCCATACTAGCAGCGCCCCGCGGTTTCACCAGGCAGCGTAAGTTTCGATCCCGTGGGAATATCGGGATAAAAACTATTCTATGTCTTTTCCCAGGACCTCTATACCAAATTTCATCTAAATCGGTTCAGCGGTTTAAGCGTGAAGAGGTAACATACATTTACAATATTAGTAAGTATGGATTATCTAAATCTCCAATACAGACACCCATTTCCGTCCAGCACCAATACGATTACTGAACAAATAAGCACAAAATTTTACGATTCCGTTTTTTACGGTTGTCCCGAGTGTTTTATCTAATATACTAGTGTTACGGTACATTTTATTTGCGCTCATGTCTGTTTAGAAGGTCTCTATAGTATCATGGCGATGAGTATTATGTCACTGAAAACAGGGACATAAAGTTGTTGTTCAATCAAGATGGAAAAAAAATTGGTTTGAAGGACCATCACGGAAAATCGTTGAAATGAAATGATTTGAAATGAAATGAAATGATGAAATGATTTTATTTTTTGTAAGTAGGTTTGTACAAACACTTTTACACGTCGATCATGTTTTTTTTTTTTAAACTAGATGAAGTCGGCGTTTCCTATCTGACTACTCTGAGAAGAAAGGCCGAAACAAACTCAGAGGTCACAGTCTCTTTTAAAGTCCAGACATAATCTTGGTCAGGTTATATGAAGACCATGTAGATCGATGTCTGAGGTGGTCTTTTGAGGAAAGAACCACACAGATTGAGAGGACCTGTCCAGTCAGTGCACACATTTGTCAAAAATCGTGCAGCTCAACTCAAGACTTAAGGAGCTCAACGATTCGACGAACAATACCAAAGAAAGGACATTTGGGTAGGCCACATAAATTACTCAAACTGCCAGACCATGAAAAACCTTTCTTTCTTTCTTCTGAACCTTTTGAACCTTGATTTGAACCTTGATTTGCTCTGATAAAAGTCTAAACGTACTAACCAACGAGCGTCAGCACCCTAATTGCGTAACACACTGTCAATCGGAATCTGAATCATTTTGAAGCAAATTGCTAATCCACTGCTTCATAAGTTCGAAAAATTTGTCTGCTCAACACGTGAATAACGCAATGAATGTTGTTGAACTGTCAAAATGAAACAATTCCAATTGTCAATGTGTTACGCAATTGCCCCGCTGGTGCCCGTTCTCACTTACACTAGGTGACACCTAAGTGAATCCCTAAATTAAAGCGCTCTGTTGTATTTGCAATGCTCGGCTCGGCGTCTCGAGATGAAAATACAAGTGCCAATAATATCTAGGCATTCATTTAGGTGTTTGGGTTCACACCCAAGTACAAGTACTCACGTACTTGTACTTTTCTTGTAGTGAAAAGATTTGCCAATCACCAAAGTATCTCGGACAGACTGTACAGGATGCGCGGGAAAAATGATTAACTAGTAGGTACCATTTGGCTATAAATAAAAAAAAAAATTTCACGAAAAGTTTATAAATAGGTGTAAAATTGATGACATTAAGTCGTAAAAATGATATCAGCCAAACGACCTCCTGAGTTAGTGCACATTTGTGCTCGTTTTACGGCATTTTGAATTGTTAAACGCGAGATCTGACGATCTGGCCGACGAGTACAAATTGACAAATCGGCAGATCACATGGCCCCGAAATTAGTTTTTCAAAATCTCCATCTTCGCATGAGCTGTGTGACTGTGTATCGCTCCATTGCATTACCAACTAATTCTCTATCTGTCTTCAACTTAATGTATCAAATCACAATGACATTAAGTGTAACGCCAACCGTTCATTTATTACGTAAGACGATTTGAGGGGGGAGGGGGTGCCGGGTCAGCGGGATTGTTGTCGGGGCAGCGGGATTGTCCGAAAGGGTTACCGTTGGCCCGGAACATAAAGGGCTAAGAAAGGAACACGGGTGGGTTTCCCATCCACAAAAAAAAAGAAAGGGGAAGGGGTAAAAACTAGTCTTATTTTTTTTACGTAGGGAGAGGTCTAGATTGTTCTTAAAAGAGATCTCAAAAGTAAACAAAAATTAAGTTTTTATTTTTTTTGCTACTTTTTCATTGCAATTTTGGTAGATACTGATCTTATGTAAGATTGAAAGGGGCGGAGGGGGTTCATCTAAGTCTTATTTTTTCATACGCAGGGGGAGGGGTTCAAAAAGTGGTCAAAATTGTCTTACGTAATAAATGAAGAGCCCCTTAGCAAAAATTATGAGACATTCACATTATGACATACTTTTGCCCCACCCTGATTATCAAGTATTGTCGTCATTCATAGAGACTCAATTTTCTTCTATACTCTGTACAATGTACTGTCAGTACTGTGCATGTATGTTTGCGAGTACCCACGCTCCATGACCACAAGCTGATTACGTGGTTTGATAAGTGAACTTAATCTGCGTTAAGCCCTTTCACAGCTATATAATATGCGGCAATTAATTCACCAGCGAAGCGGTACGCCACATGTGTTACATACACAATGTTTATTCATAAAACATAAGTTCGACGTCCCGGGAAGGATATGAAGGGTAGCAGGTACAGACGCCAGCACATCAAGCTACTACAATCTGTCAGATTTCTTTAATAGATTTTCAACTTTATTGCTACATTTTAAGGTTCAAGGTTGATTGCGAAAATGTGACAGTTTCGGGTAGCTTGACCTGTTGGCGTCCGTAAATCGACGCGTAACCTGTTACCATGGATTTAGTACATGGTTTAGAACCACTGAGTTGAACATTTTCGTCGGTTATTAAAAGATAAAAATTGCTGTTCTATACATTTTGACCGCATTGGTAATGCACTTTTTTTTTATGAAAAATCTGATATTTCAAGTGACTACAGTAACTGCGGTCGTTTACCCCACAAAAAAAAACATAAAATTATTATTATTTTATTTTATCATGTTTAAATATTGATACCCATCACGCCTGCGGAGTTCCGCTAGCTAATTTAATTTGACCCCTTATGCTATAATTCAGGGGTGGCCAACTTGGTTAGACCCAAGATCTACTGTTCACTGACGACACCCTGTGAAACAGCATAGTTCAGTACACATAGTATTTTTTATTTTAATACGAGGGAAAATATAAAACTGAAAATTATTCTTAGTAACCACTTATTTATATTAATGTGAGCATTGCGTTTGAGCATCTTTCGCTAGATTAGCAAAATCAGGTTTGTAGTTGGAAATATTTTTTGCCTTGCCACGATCGACTGGACTAATAGTCACGATCGACGAGTCGACCGGTTGGCCACCCCTGCTATAATTGGTGTTCTAATTAAATAAATACCTACATAGTTGTTATCTTTGTTGCCGACAATCCGTTTTGCAGTTTGACAAATACTTACTTATTACAGTTGTAGGTATTAATATTCTAGGATACAACAAGATAGTTGTTTGTTTAAACTATAAGTAAAATAGAGTAGATTAATTACAAATTAGCCTCGCCCAAATAGTTTGGTGTTGGTCCGTAGGGAGACCGAAGTCTAGTGCCTAATGACCGTCTCTGGGTTGTTATTTATCTATATTAAATAGTGATAAGGCAACGTTGGCAACGTTGTAGGTCCTTACCTACAACGTTGCCAGAAGAAGCTTATTCTATCTTATATATATATTTATATATAACGGAGAAGGGACGTCTCTCTCGTTATCATCAGCCATATTTTAACTACTGTGGGCGTACTATGGGTAGTGTTGGTTATTGCGCAATAAAAAACCGTTTGCAGTTCCAATCAAATTATAATTTACGAACAAATTAATAGATACATAACTCAACTATATGGAACGCGCGACAGTTTCTGAGCACATGTTGTCCATACAATGTCCGATGATCAAGAGTGAAGAAGTGAGCGAATGGTCAAACGAATGACTGACATTTTTCCGACATTATACTTGTAATTCAACTGAAGAGTTTATTTGTTTGAAGTTTGAACGCGCTAATTTCTAAAATTACCAGTCGGATTTGAAAAAAATCTTATTGATTTTGATTACCCAATTCTTGAGGAAATGACCCTTAGGACTCGTGCTAGAAAAAAAGTCAGAACGAACCCTAAGCGAAAACGAAGTAATAGCGAGGGCAGGGGCGATGGGATGCGGCGCAGTGGGTCGAGGACCGAAATTTCAAGCGGACCAAGTCGCAGGCAGAAGCTAGAAATTAATATTGATTGTACAGACTTCAGCACCCAGCACATCAAGCTACTACAATTTGTCAAATTTCTTTAATGGATTTTCAACTTTATCGCTAAAGCCTAAGATTCAATGTTGGTTGGGAAAATTTGACAGTTTCGGGTAGCTTGATATGCCAGCGTCTGTACTTTGTAAAATCGAAACTAGACGGGTGCTATTACCGCAGTACCCAACTAAAGAAATAGAAAAGTTATGAGGACATAAATAATATCGCCACGTAATAAAAAAAATACATTAACTGTTTATTTATACTACATTGAAATAACTCACGAGCCACACTGAGGCCTTATCGTAGAAAATTTTAATAAAATATTAAGCACTCGAATAAATCATGTATTTATTACTTGGGCAAAAGAAAATAGTTCTGAAAGGAATTATTTCTTTGGGCCATACAAATTGCTTTTCTAAAAACTAACCTCTCTAAGTGGTAATTACGTAACATCTGTTAGTATGTTAAGCAATTACCTCTTAGAGAGGTTAGCAATAGCTTCTGTTTTGACAGTTCAATAACATTCATTGCGTTATATACGTAGTTGAGCAGACAAATTTTGTGAACATATGAAGCAATGGATTACCAATGTCCTCCAAAATGATACAGGTTGTGATTGATAGCTTGTTACGCAATTAGGGTCGGCGCAACACATTTTCTTCTTCCACTGTCCCCTGTCAACCGTCACGCTATCATTCTCTCCCTTCTCTGTCTATCATTCCTCACACAATCCATCCATAATTTCCTCGGCCTTCCTCTCCCTCTCCATCCATCAACATGTATATTCATCACTCTTTTAGTCACATGCGTTAGGGTCCTGGTTTTTAGGGTTCCGTACCCAAAGGGTAAAAACGGAACCCTATTACTAAGACTTCGCTGTCCGTCCGTCCGTCCGTCTGTCTGTCACCAGGCTGTATCTCAAGAACCGCGGTAGCTAGACAGTTGAAATTTTCGCAGATGATGTATTTCTGTTGCCGCTATAACAACAAATACTAAAAACAAAATAAAATAAATATTTAAGGGGGGCTCCCATACAAAAAAACGTGTTTTTTTCGGCGTTTTTGCCGTCTGTCTGTCGCCAGGCTGTATCTCAAGAACCGCGGTAGCTAGACAGTTGAAATTTTCACAGATGATGTATTTCTGTTGCCGCTATAACAACAAATACTAAAAACAAAATAAAATAAATATTTAAGGGGGGCTCCCATACAACAAACGTGTTTTTTTCGGCGTTTTTGCCTTGTGGTACGGAACCCTTCGTGTGCGAATCCGACTCGCACTTGGCCAGTTTTTTAATTATGCGCCTTGCCTCATGTCCGGCATTTTCTAAATGATTTGCATAATTTTTATTTAAACATCTGGTTGGTTCCATACAGTCCCTGAATGAATGTTTGAAACAGGAAAGTTATAAAATAGCTTTCCTTGATTATCGAAATCGATTTAAATTACTTTTTTTACAAGTTTATAGGTAAGTAATATTTTTTTGTAAACAAAACTCAATCGAATTCGTTGTAGACATCGGAAATATCGACTTCTGTTGCATTGTTTATTCAAATATCAGCTTTAGTCCTTATCTTCGGTTATGTTGGTATAATTTTCCTGTTAGATACCACGAGGTGATTTTCCTACCGTAAGCCCAATTACTAGGTATGATCTATTGTAAGTTTTATATAAATAAAATATTTTTTTTTAGCATGAACTAAAAGGCAAACAGCGCTAGTAATATATAAGTCAATAGCAAAGAGTATTTATATTGTAGGTACATCAGGGGGCCTAAAAAGGCCACTTTGGCAGAATCATAAAAGGATAACATTATGAAAAAAAGAAAAACACGGACTGTCTTCGTTTTTCTTTTTTTCGCTGCACTACGTAAGTATAATCAAAGAGATTGGGATTGGATTTGGATTGGATTGATTGGTATTTTAGCACAAATAAAAAGAAAAATAACTGAAACATCCTTCATCAATGGTATTTGGTACGATTAACTTAACAGTTACCTAACTGTCCATTATGATTCATAATGTTATCCTATTATGATTCTGCCAAAGTGACGTTTTTAGGCCCCCTGATAAAAACAAATAAAAAATGTAAAAGTCCGATGTAAGAAATAAGCAGGAAAGTGTGCCTCACGGCACGGCTACGCCAAAAAGGCCCAGTTCAGTAAAAATGCCAGACATCTAGTGCCTGGCGCTGGTTTTCAATTGGACCAGAGGGGACAATTCTCGTAATTTTAAGAACGTTCACAGTCTGATCTCAGTCTCGTTCTGTCAAAATTACCTCTAGTTTCCCTACATTATGACAAGTTTTTGACAGTTGTTTGTCGCCGAGATGGGGCTGCGACTAGAATTGGCCTTTAGAAGGCCAATAATTCTCGTAATTTAAAACGTTCAAGATCTAGTCGCGAGACTGAACGTTCTTAAAATTACGAGAATTTCCCATCTGTTAAGTGAGGTGACGGTTGTTGTATTGTTGGATGTAACATTTTGCCTCAAGCTTTAACTGTTTTCGGATCAGTTAAAAGTACGGTTTTGAACTTTAGGCTCATATGGAATTGTTTAAAGCAGTTCAGATCAATGTTTTTTAATTTTTATTTACTGCTTATTTCTTTGGGTTTAAAGATTCTTTATTTATTCTAAAAGAACATACATTGTTCACTTAGCGAATAAACACATAATAAAGGTAAGGTAAGGTAGTCCAGTAGCTAATAGTTTTGTTTTTTTTTTTCTTTTTTTGTTTTTTTTTTTCTTTCAGTGTACGATACATTCCTAATCCTAATGTTTTATCCTTTTTCTGCTTCTCTCTCTCTGTCATGTCTCTTGTTGTCACTGTCACTCATTACTATTTGTGTCACAGTGTCTTTCTAAACTCCATTTAAAGAAAAAAAAAAATCAAAACATTATATAATAATATTAAACCATTTATGTACTTTCGAAATGTCAAAGAGTCGAACAATTAACTCGTTGCCTATTTTGAAATGACGGGCAGGAAACTCCAAGGACACTCTTTTTAATCAAGATATTACAATATTCTGGGTGCATTGTTTAACATGTGACATCTACCAACCCACACTGGGCCCTCGTGGTGGATTACGGCCCACTTCCACACACAGAGAGAAGGCCTGTGTCCCAGCAGTGGTAACATTATGGACTGGTTAAATATTTATGTTGACTTGATCTCCAGGCTACCTAACCAGACTTTAATACCTCACGTATAAAAATAATCACACTAATATTATAAAGGCGAACGTTTGTGAGACACACACACTCACAAACTTTATATGTTTGTTACTTCTTTACGCTCAAACGGCTGAAGCAATTTTGATAAAATTTGGTATGGAGGTACCTGACACCCTGGATTAACATATTAAGCTACTTTTTATCCCGATATTCCCACGGGATCGAATCTTATGCGGGTGAAGCCGCGGGGCGCAGCTAGTTTATTATAATCCCCAACACAGTAGGATGCCAATATCGATACTTTGCCATAATCGATCATTTCGCTTTAGGTAAAGATTAGTTGATTTGTGTGCCCACCACGATGATGGATTGTGATTGGATAACTCAACCACTGAAGTTTCTTGATGCTCTGTATATTGTACTTATAAAAGTGTATGAGAGTGGAAGGTACGATAAGCAATTAATTTACTTACAGGGCGTAAAAAGACCCATTACATTCTGTATATCAAATTATGTAACATTGCAGGGAAACGACTTTTATTTTTGGTGTAAGAATGTTCTATTTACAGTAATGCGCAATGTAACGCACGCAAAACATTGTTCTTATGAGTCCATGCAACGGTTCAGGAGACGTGGAAGGTATTTAAAGTTGTGTTATAATTATAACATTAAAAACTATTTTTCGTGAAAAAACGTCAATACAAGGGGAATTTTGAATTTTGGCCTTCAATACCTCCGTAAACAGAAGGTCCAGGTATGGTCCAGTACAAAAAAATATTACCTACAATAACGGGGAGTATAAGTGATTCTCGGCTTCATTAAGTGTCTTTTTACACCCGTCTTGAGTGTAGGCACGTTTTATTTACAGCATTCCGTACTAAAATTCGAAACGGAAATGTGTTAGGCACCTATTTGGCATTTAGCGACTTGTTTTTTTATGAGGTCGTAAAATTGTTACAACACTGCCTACTCCAATGATCAAAACTGAAGGCACGAACGCGCGAAGTTAACGTTCGTGTAAATTCGAACGATTCTTGAAACGAAAGTACTTACAACTATCGAAATTTGGCATAAAATGCGACAAGCATAATATAATTAGTACCCATAGATAGGAATAAAGTCTGAAAAAAAGAGTATTTTTCGCGAAACGAGTCTTTTTTACTGTCAAGTCCGATGTTTTCACAGACGACTTAGGGCTGATTTTTCAATCGACAGAATAATTTTTATTCGTGGAATAAAATTGACCTCTGGAAGTTTTTGTATGGAAGAACTGTCAAAAATTCAAAATTATTCCTCGGATAAAATTATCTGACGTTGGAAAAAGACACATATCTTTCCGACATATCCGACACATGTGCCAACTCTTAGAACTGTAATTTTCATTCAAAATATTGTCTTAAGTAGTCCGAAAAATAATAAAGTGCATGAAAAAAATTATAATTTCACTCGTTACGTTTACTCCGCGCGTTCGTGTAAAGGCGGATACATACTACGATTGAAAGTTAATTTTACTTGTATTTTATTATTTTTCCGATTTTGAATGAAAATTTGCAAAAAACACTTTGCGAATCTTGCGATGAGCGCCGTGCGCTGCGCATGCCTCGCAATGTCAGTATCCGCCTTTAGGCCCACTGGACCACACCCTTGGCAGTTGTGCTTGTGACAACTAAACCAATGAGGCACTATAATACCAATAATTCCAGCCTATTACTGTCCCATTGCAGGACAAAGACCTCTTCTCACGCTTGCTCAAGACAGGTTTACGATTTAAAAGGATGATTTCCACCAAACGGCTCGCGTCGCATCGGATCGGAAATGATACGAACGGATGCGGCGACTGCCGATCGCGTTCGGCAGGATGTCGACGCATACGATCGGCTCCGTACCGTCACTTGCGAACGTATCCGTTTCTGCGCCTAGTCAAATAGCTTCATTCCTACCGTGTTGACGTGTTCTAATTTTTGAAAATGGTTGAAGGTGACGTAGAAGTTGTTGGCTATTGCATTAGAAGCATCAAAAGAAAATAGTCACAAAACACAGAAGAGGAAAAGAAAAATTTGGATTGATGATTTATGGCAAAGCTAACGGAGCCGATCGCGCGTCACAGCATACTGTCGGCTACGATCGCGTGTCGCGGAAGACGCCCGCGGTCAAGCTGCTGTGCGCGGCATGGTAATATAGACTTTAAATACTGTGTACACGATTTAATATCGTTTAAATATTGTAAAATCCGTTCCGATCCGATGCGATGCGAGCCGTTTGGTCTACGTTCAGGTCACGATGTTTTCCTTTGCCGATGTCAGTAACGGTAACAGTCCAAGATAAGCTTAGATAGTACCTATATATACTAGCAATGAGGCAGTTTTTTGCTAAAGCATGAATAAAGTTGTTTTCAAACAACGTAAACAACAAATGATTATGCCATCGTGTGTAACATTGTTATCAAGCACCTGTTAACCAATCAGAGCATACTGTCTGGAGCACCGCTTGAAACGTTATGCAATAACAAAGTTTGTGGCAGGCAGTTCACTGTAATTTGAAACTGTATGGATCAATAATTGATCCATACAGTTTCAAATTACATAGTTACTTTAACTGAAATAAATGAACTTTATTTTATTTATTTATTTTTATTTAAAAAAATAGGTTTATTGGTATTATATAATATTATTATCACGCCTGTATTGCCCGAAGGGTGAGGCAGAGGTGGACCTTTAGTACACCCACACTTTGCATGTTGTGGAATAGGGAGCGAGCCTATTGCCATCAACCGGGCACGAATGATATGGTCAACTGGTCCAGAAGCGACCGGGTTCAGCTGACCGAAGACTCAAAGCCAGAGTCCACAGTCAGAGAAAATGAAATGCTTTTCGTTGGTAAGCGCATCACTTGAGTACGGCCGGACCAATTTGGCTACTTTTTTGTTTTAAAATGTTACGAACATTTTAAAACAAAAAAGTAGCCAAAATAATCTAAAAATAGTCTAAAATAAGTTTTTATGGAAATAAAAATTGGGAAAGTATTCCCGGAAAAAATGCAAATTCGGGATTAACTGAAAGTGGTTTTTGCTATGGATTTTTTTATACATAATTGAACAGCACAAAGTCTGTCAGATGAGCTAGTAGGTATTTCAATAAAAAAAGCGGCCAAGTGCGAGTCGGACTCGCACACGAAGGGCGGATGCCGCCGCGCCGTGGCACGAGGCAAACAACGCCCAAAAAAAATCATGTTTCCTGTATGGACCCCTTTTTATTTTTAATTTAGGTAGTTTATTTTTTTTTATTTGTTATTATAGCGGCAATACACACACTCTGTTTTGTCAAATTTCAACTGTCTACATAATAATTATTACGGTTAATGAGATAGAGCCCGTTGACGGACAGATGGACGGACGGATGAACGAATCGACCGACGGACGGACATAACGGGGTACCCGTTGGCAGCCTTTGGGTACAGAACCCTAAAAGTACCCGAACGATAATTTTTGCTCTAGTTCACAGAGAGCAGCTTTACTCTTTCATACAGATGATAAGTCAAAATGGAAAGTCTCCGGCCTATAGAAATAATAAAGTAGGTAGTTTTATTTCGCTATCGAAGCCAAAAGTTCTCAATTTCCATTTAAACCCTCGCAGTGAAGTAAGCTTCATCATACCTTTCCGCACTCAAAATCTATTTCCAACTTTACATGCACAGAACTAAAGTTCAAATTGAGATGTCTGTCAGTGCCACCGGATGCGTTTCCTCACGTCGCAGGACATTCGGAAGGAATTTCATTAACTCAGGTGTCACAGTAACATGGTTGCATAAATAATGTGAAATAGAACCAGTATTAGTAGACCTATCCCGTTGGACTAGAAACAGCAATTTGAAGTCTCAGTTATCCAGCTTTATAAAATTGAGCCTTATGAAATACAGCTTAAGGTTGTTTGTAACAAAAACAGAGACTCGAACGTTCACTTTCCAGCTCCACAAAATTGAACCTTCTGACTTTCAAATGAGGGTTGTTTTTAAGTTGGTACGTATGGAAACCGATAACGAATGCAATAGGAATTTCCCTACGGCATGCAAGTCAGTCGTGTAAGCTATTACCGCAGTAATACAACAGATCATCCACAACCGAGGGAATCCAGATTGTATGTGAATACGATTTGAATCAATTGCACTGAACATCACTGAACATGGATAAGTTTATACTGATGGATGGTTGTTCTAATGCCAATAATTTAGCTGTATTGGACTCTTTTCAATGAAAGTATAGTTAGTGTTGTGGTGGAAATATAGGTATTGCCGGTCAGAAAGTTTGTGGTTAAGGTGGCTGTCTATAATGGTGTACATATAAAGGTAAACTACTACGCAACTAGCATAGATACAACGGCCCGACATGAATCATCGGGCAGTTGCCCGCCAGACACAACACCCGTCTGGTCGGAGGATCCTCCCTTTTCTATGGAGGTTGAGTGAACTGTACCTACACCCTGTTCCTCATACCTCTATATGTGTATAAGCGACCAGCGCCCGTGCCTCAGTACCATCCGAGACACGGGCGAAGTCGGAAGTGCGTGTGTGTCTGTGTGTTATATGCTGACGCTACTCGTCTACACGCACACATTCACGTCGTGTTTGTACACTTGTTTACTACAAGTAAAGCGCGCGTCACTTCCTTGCGAAAAGTCTTCACTTCACGTTAATTAAACCTATTGTTCCAACTCCCATCAACTAAACAACATACTTACAGTTTTCACATCACTGAGTTAATTTCTGATCGACACAAGCTTCCTTAGGGGACCGAATTTGGGGTCAATGGCTTCTCCGACGATTAATGGTATTTGATTACTTACCAATTAATTGGACAACCCACATGGGACAAAGATGTTTATTAACCTCGCTAAGGCTTTAACCTGTGTTCTCGCAGACTACTTAAAGAAATGAACGGTCATGGAGCGAGAATGCTAAGTAATACCCAAACACATTTCTTTCCCACATAGCGGAGTTATGTATGACCCTATGACTTTATCTACTTACATATATAATACGTTTATTAGCAAGGGGCAAATCTATATCCATATCTTCATAACTAGGTATATACTTATAAATACAGCTGCAGAGTTTGTTTGTTTGTTGGTTTCAACGCGCTTAATCTACGGAACTACCAGTCGGTTTTGAAAAAACCTTTTTGCATTTGATAGCTCAATTCTTGAGGAAGGCTACTTATAGGTTATTAAATATCACGTTAAAACCCTTAGGAGTCGCGGCCGTTACCACTGGGCCACCACTGTTCATGCTGCTGGTTTTACTATAATTCAGAAAAAATATTCCGGAAGGTTTATGTGCATTAATATTTAACTTACATAATAAAGAAATCTCCACGTTTTGTCAACTCGTTAAAACTGTGAAAAAAATCCGTAGTCTCGGTCGAAATTACGCTTTTGTTTCCTACTCCGTACCACCTTTTTCTTTTTTTGGGTTAAATTATCAAATAACTGTGTCGTTAGATTTCAAATTGAAGTAAGTCCAAAATGATTTAATTGATAAAAAGCGGTTTTTTATTCTGTTCGAGTAAGGCTTTTTATTATCTCATTTTGAGGGTGGTGTGACTTTCAAAAATCGGATTCTCTATAATGCTTTCTATCATTGTTTCTATAAAATGTTTATAGATTACGAGAAAAACTAATTTCTAATTTGGATTTAGGTTTATTTTGTCAAAATGAACCAAGTCCTTCGGACTTAGCTTCATTTGATCTAACAGAATACTGGACTTAGTGCAGTTTGAATTAAAATATGCGACAATCAGCACACAACTGGGCGCCATTTTGAACGATCGCGTCGCTCTGATTGGCTCAATGCGACTTGTTGCGTTTTGATATAACATGTCAAATGGACTTGGTTCAATTTGAAAAAAGGGGTGTGTTTTAAACTTATTTTGCTTGAAAACTACAGGGACTTGGTTCAATTCGGTAAAATATTGTGAAAGATACTTCCCCTGCCTTTTAAATAAGAATAAAAGCTAACTTTATGTCAAAAGTGGACTTGATGCGATTATGTCAAAAGTGGACTTGATGCGATACTTCTCCCGCTCTGGGCGGAGCGGGAGGGCGTAGCAGACTTTTACTGACTTAAAACCCATCCGTGTTCCTTCAGTTGCAGTTCGTATCACCTTCGGACATAAGATTAGTTCTGGGTACGAATTGTAGCGGTATCTACAACGTCACATGAGAACAACGTGTCATACTGACGTCACGCAGAATCCTGCATCTCGCAAGCAGAGTTTACCGCGCAACTAGCATAGATACAACGGCCCGACATGAATTATTGGGCCAGACACAACACCCGTCTGGTCGGAGGATCCTCCCTTTTCTATATAATAGAGTATGAGTGAACTTTACACCCTGTTCCTCATACCTCTATAGAACTAAGGATGAATGAAAACACGATTTGACAATAGCCCTTACTCCCGATGTGTTTTGTGTGCCGTCCGAAAAAGTGAATGAATCGGGAGTAGAGTTCATTCCGGATTATTGAACTACTTTCGACGTGAACGTATCTTCGTTGACGGGGTTAGAGAGTTGGCCCGGGCCGGTCGAAAGTAATAACAGTAATACCAATAAGACTTAGCAGGCTTATAAGCACTTAAGTTATATTAAATAAATCTTCTTTCCTAAATCAGTTTCGGTAACTTATCTAAATCATATCAAAAGTTTAAACCTTAACTTTTGCCCAAGCTGTTAATCCTGGGATTTGCTGGTAACTCCTAGAATGTCGGAATGCTTTGACGCTTACTTACAAGTTTTGACGCAGACATATTTATTAAAGATCAGGTACGTAGGTATGTATACAAGTATTTATGAAAGAAGACATAGGTATTATACATGGTGTTGATTTGCATCCTCGTCAAATTTCAGGAGGTTGTCATAAAAGACATTTTAGTACTTTAGTACTTTAGTATGTTAGTACTTAGTAAAGTAAAAGGCGTTTGTTTGTGCGTGAAAGCGCGGTTAGGCTAGTAACAGACGGGCCGTGTGTAAATACGGCTGGTTCACACTTACGGATTTCTGTAGGTAAATAAGAAAAAAAAAACCTACCCATTTCATTGTTGATTTGGGTCGAGAATCATTAGCATAATTACGTCCTTGAATTTGACTAGGATGCAAATCAACGCCTTGTATATAACATCAGGCCTGTTAAGCTCGAAGGGTAAGGTAGAGGTAATAGATAGATAGATAGATAAAACGTTTATTCAGTGCAACAAAAGACACAATACAGGTACCTATTAAAAACATCAAAAAAGGTGGAAAAAAAAACAAAGATTATAAAGATAAATTGACCCAGACACCTAGCTCATATATATCTATCTATAACGGTCGATCACTACTAGGCGGTGTGTGTCTCATGGTTGCAACAAATGGGAGTCCAGCTCAGCATATGCCAGGTACAATACCTGACGCTTGGTATTCTGCTGCATCCCGTTAGTGTCACACGGATGTCGAGAAGACACATTTGAGTTTCAACAAAATGGTACCTACATAGTGCGACGCGTATATTATAAAGGTGTACCTATAGTACACCCACTTAAAGCTAGTTATGTTTAAATCCCATGCAATAGGTGGCGAACCTACTAGGGGTACTATCAACCGGGCACAAACTTAGACTCCGGGCTGCTACAGAGAAATTCCAGAAAATAATGAAAGAAGGAAGGGGCGTCTTGAATCAATTATATTTTTTTTGTAAATTTTTACGTTCAATCAAAGTGCCTATTTCAAATAATTGCTTTGACTTTGAATAAGAACTGTTTTCCTGTTCCCTGATCGTTCGAAATTAATAGTAAACATATTGAACAAGGAGACAAATTATTTGATTTGGACCGAAACAGTATTTGTTTGTATTTATTTCCTTGAGGAAGTAAACGAATTTAGAAATGATTATACTCATTAAATAAAGTAAATTAAAAAGTACCTTTACCAAAATTACCTGTAGTAGTAATGTAAATAAATCTTTTTTTAGAATTTATTTTTGGTTGCTCTACTCTTCACGTGACCAGAGAGGAATTCATAATTCAGAATTCATACAATTCTCGTATCTACGTTCGTACGTTCTTATAAGAACGTTCACAGTCTGATCTCAATCTGAATCTGTCAAAAATACCTCTAATTTCCCTAAGTTATGACAAATTTTTGACATTTGTTTGTCGCTGAAATGTGATTACGAGTCGACTAGATTTTGAATGTTTAAAATTACGAGACCCTGACGACGACGACCTGACTTGAAGTTACTTCTGATAGACGGCTGGCCTATTTTTTGGCTAAAGAATCAGAATTGCCATACAACGTAGCAATGCTCTCAGCCTTTTGGGTACTAAAAATAAATGAATAAACGATTTATTTTGGACCAAACACACTTCATAAACCTGCCAAACTGCGTGACAGTTTGTCGGCAGGATTAGCGCTCGTCTTAAACACGCTCATAAATATTGGATATCAACAATTTGATTAAACATCTAAGTAGGTAGATACAGATTATACTTTAAATGGACGGTAAGAAGGTTAGGTATAATAACAGCAGCGCAACTAATTATTGGCAGTTCAGTTTTAAATTTCTTCTTTAGTGTTCGCTTACTAATTCCGATTTATTCCGGTCTGATCCCCTGAACCAACCCCTCCACCCCCCCCCCTCTCCTCGATCCCCTGCAAGTTCGTCTTCTGTTTTAATCTGTGTCTTATCCACATTATCTTTTTTTTTTTTCCTTTATTTTTCAATACAATCAATTACACTAACTAATTTTTACATGCATACACTTGTCTAAAAACCTTTGAAGGTTTATGTGACAAAGTGGAGGAAGCAAGCTCGCTCACAACCTTCGATCAATAATAGTACATTGATCGAAGCTCACAACACATCACTTAAAAATATTTAACACCTTACTAAAAATATTTAAAAACTTAAGATGAGGTGTCCCCAGTAATATAATATTTTTTCAAGGTAGATTTACATTTTTTATATGTACTAGTAACAATTATGACAATTTACGTTTACGTACGAATCTTTTGATGCCCTACGAGTCTTTCCTATCCTTGTTTATACATACGAGTATATGCTTGTACATACAGGGTGGCAGGTACCTATGTCCATCAACGTGTAAACAATAACCATAAATTCAGCACATGATTCTGAACCCTCTAGCTTAGAAAGCTTTTGTCGGTCATCAAAAATCGATGGTAACAGATTACGCGTCGTTGAGCGAGCAGCCACCCAGGGTATCAAGAACCTAACTGACACAAACATAGCGCGATCGGCGACATGGCTGTCAGAAAACGAGAGACAATTCTATTAACACTATACACTATAAAAGTAGGTCGGTTAGTTTCAAGGATTTATTTTAATTAGTTATTCTGTGGTATTATCTGAATTTAAAATTATAAAGGCGAAAGTTTGTGGGGGTGTGTTTATATGTTGGTTACTTCTTCACGCTCAAACGGCTAGACCAATTTTTATCAAATTTTGTATGGAGGTAGCTGACACCCTGGATTAACATATAAGCTACGTTTTATCCCGATATTCCCACGGGATCGAAACTTAGGTATGCGAGTGGAAAGAACAAAAAATCTCTAAATCTAGTAATAATATTACGTTACCATATTCAATTTTTCAAGACGTAATAAAATATTACGCCTATGACTCTAGAATACAATGGGCCAAGGTAGAAGGCTAATTATTATTAAATAGTAAGGTATATTAAAAGTATGTGTAAAATAAACACTAATATACACAACTACAAAACTGAGAAAACATAAACCCTTGAATAAATTAAAAATCTAGTGAAATAAGACGTCGGAAATAGTAAAACATATTTGTCTCAAAAATTATGAAATAACATTCTGTAAAGAACCTACTAGGCAAAGGTAACCTACCTACCTAACCCAAACCCACCCCTAACCCTATAAACCTACCGATCGAAGTGTAGGTGCTTGGGCTCCCCCAACGCCAAAAGACGTCTACTGCTGGACATACGCGTGGACGTCTTTGGGCTGAAATGATGATGAAAGAACCTACTCTCTCCGTAAGAAAAAAATGACTTTTAAGGCTTCCAACAAATTCGGGATTAGGAAAAAATCTTTATCGGCTTACAAATTTTATTCTCATGGGAAAAGTTACAAAGGGTTTTAGGGTAATGTAGGAAAAACATTGCAATATGGGAAACGCGCTCGCGGCTATATGTGATCATCTCAGAGTATCGACGGGTCTATGACATTTTTGTATGTCTCCATAGTAATGATAAAGCCAAAGAGTTTGTTTATTTTTTGTTTGTTTGTTTAAACGCGCTCTTTGGAACTACCAGTCGGATTTTATAAATTCTTTTTGCATTTGATAGCCAAATTCTTGAGGAAGACTATAGGCTATTTAACATCACGCTAAATGTCTTAGGAGCCGAGCATAAATAAAAAGTCATGAATGAACGCTACTTATAATGTTCTTCCACTAGAATAATGGGAAAAAATATGTAGATGCGAAAAAAAATTATGACGGAAAAAGCCCATAAGAATGTATGCCCTAAACAAAAATAAAAGCTTATAAAAAGATGATTAATGGTAATGTTAACGAGATGTATTGTATACTTTTGCATAGTAACCGGTCATACATTATGAGTAAGTCGGTTTACAATAGGAAATATCCCTCCGAGGCGACTTGCCAACTTCAGAGTTCTAAGGTTGCCGCTCGGATTTGACCTTGGCAGTGAAAGAAACACGTGTATGACAAGTCTGCCAAAACGAACTGTGATAAAGGCAAAGTTTTATGTTTTTATTTGCCATTCTTTTAATGGGGTCGACTGCGACTCTTTGAGGATACATTTTCCTAGGAAATGTTATCGGTATTATACAGGGTTATTGGTAAAACATTAACAACCTCTTAAGAGGTCATTCTACTCATCATTATGAACAACTTTTACTATGGGACCAAATATGAAATCGCAAAAAAAAAAAAACAACTGGACTTCATCTATGTTCGTATAGCTCGTCAGAATGTAGGGAACTGTTAAGTTTTCTTGACCTCTTAAGAGGTTGTTAATATTTTACCAATAACCCTGTATAGCATCAGCGTTAAATGGACAGTGTATGTTATATATATGTGTGTGTGTTAGCGTCTCAAATATATCTTAACAATACATTCCCATGCTCCTGGACCTCTCCTTCTTCAATTCTGTTAAAATCTCACGTTAAAAATAAAGGTAAAGTGAGATGTCATTTGACAATCCGTCGGGATCAGGCTCACTTCACCTAAGCGTTCACGAAGTTTTTTACAGCATCTAACGGACACTGATGCCGCATTAAGCGTGACCACATACTGCGTCCCACTCATTTAACTTAATACATTTATTTATCATCAGACGGGCTTGTGGCTAATAACAGCCGCACGGGTCGATCGATCAGGTTAAGCTACCCTTGCCGCGGTTGGTCCGTGGATGGGTGACCATCTTCACATATCAAGACCCCTCCGTGCCTCGGAAAGCACGTGAAGCCGTTAGTTCCGGATGTCATTCGTGGATCTTTGACAGTCGTTACGGGTCGTCAATAGCCGGAAAGTCTGACAAACCACTCTTACCAAGGGGTATCGTATTACCCAGTAACTGGGTTGTGGAGGTTAGTCAGGCAGTGTAAAATATTGGTATTCAGCTGCATCCGCTTACACTGGAAGCCGACCCCAATATAGTTGGGAACAACAACTCAAATAGAAGACGAAGAATATAAATTCCGTAGCAAGCATCTTAATGTTGCTTACGAAAAGACGAACGAGACAAAAGACGCTTATAGGAGACCGCAGACTATGCAGAATGTTGTGAGCGAGGTGGTGGAATTTCAGAGAAGTCTCTAAACAACTGGTCTGACTTTGAGATTGAGGGTAAAAAACCCAATCTAACTGCTTCAGTATCAGTAAAAGCTCCCGCAGAGAGGTGCTACGCGATTCTAGTGGAATTGTTCTAAAAGAATCGTTTCGGCAGAACAGGCTTGAAATATAGGTCTATCAATGCTTTTACTGTTTACCAGAATCGTGTGAGGTCAGTTGGGAGTTTAGCCATAGTTAACAAAACAAAGTTTTTTCTCATTACTATATAGTTTTGTTTATTTATATTTGTATGATTGTGTTTAGTTTTAGTTTGTGATCTCACAATAAATACTATTTCTTCTTTCTTTCTTAAAAACTTACGTATGTTTCAGCTGGTTTCAGAAATTGAAACTGGAATCCCATTCCAACTACGTTTGGGAGCTTCTATGCTCACAGTCGATTAAAGATGTTCCATCTAAATAATGCATCCACATAAATTTTCTATGCAATGACGTATCTATTCACTATTCTATACACTGAATGGAGCAGATAGGATTGCGCCAAGGGATTCCCTGGTAATATTTGCGGTGCACTCCCCGGCGAATGCTCCGCAATTTTTGCAGAAGCTGCTTTTTAAAATTCTCTGCACTAAGTGAAAGTTCGAGAATATTTTTGCTGCAGTTGGTGTGGACTATAAACTATTATATATTATTGTCGACTTTGTCTCTGTCACCTCTGACCTAGACTAGAGTCAAGAGCAAAAACCATAAAAAAAAATAATACCTACTTTTTATTCTAAAGAAAACTTTATAAGAGTCATATAGTACGTTTTACAATTCAGTTTTGAAACATGCAACATAGGTAGTCGTAGAATGCAAAACGGTATAATATGAATGTCAAACAAGTACAATATGGTGAGTAGGTATGTATGGTCCGTTGGTCACGTATTCCAATCCCAGGTCGGGTAAAATGTTATTGGGTTGTTCCATTAAGGATTTCTTAGTAATAACCCGGAGTTTGGAAGTTGCGGGGTGATACCCCGGTGCCCCGGGAAGCACGTTAGGCCATTGGTCCTGCGCCTGATCTCTCTCCGGTCGTGTCGGATTGCGAGACGTCTATCGGACTGTGAGAGTGTGGGAAGAGAGTGTGTCTGCGCATACACTTGTGCACTATAATATCTTCCGCGCCTAAGGCTAGTCTGCGTTGAGATTGGCCGCCTTGGTCGAATACAGTCTGGAGAATTATTAGGTATGAAGAGTAGGCTACTTGCCTAGAGACAGATATAATTGAATTGCGTGACTTCTTTCAAATATTTTTTCTTCCTGTCCGAAGAGCAAGGTGAAAAAAAATAACGCACAAAAAAACAGAAAAACCTCGACTTCTTTCGTCTTCTAAAACTAAATGGGTAGGTAATGTAGGTAGCGACTTCTTAAACATCTTTGTCTTCTTTCTTAAAGCGTCGAACTGGTAAACTGTTGAGACCGTTTTTACAAATGACAAACACATAAAAACTTCAACATCAACGAAACAAGATTTTTCTAAAATATAGGTAGGACTTACCTAAGTGCAATGCCATCAGCTCTATCCTCACTAGCGATACTACTTCTAGGCGAGCTTCCGAGGCGGCTGCTCGCGGATTTCCGCCGTAGTTCGTGCGGGTCCGGCTCATCCTTACTGGTGAACGAGATCCTCGGCGCGTGCGCTCGGAAGCCACCCACTTTGTGGCCTGACACGCCGCGGCATAGCATTTGACTTTGGGTTATGTCTGGAACAAAGAAAATCTGAATTATATTAGGATTTACTTGGCGACTAGTGCGTTAGATACTGGTCCTCGAACAACAACAACAAACACATTTTCTGAAGAATTCATCTTTTACATTTTACGACAGTTTGATGTTTTAATTTTAAAAACAAGACATAGCAAGAGATACCACGGACCTGCCGGTCGATTCTGTAAAAATCTCACCGTAAAAACTTAGGTGAAGTGAGTTTGTTTCTGGTAGGAATTGACACTATTGACAGCTCACTCCACGCTCACTTCACCTAAGTTTTCACAGTGATATTTTTACAGAATAGCACCGCTGTACCCGAATTGCGTAACATACTTCCTATCAGATCACAATCCAAAGGATTTTAAAGGAAAATCCTAATCCATTGCTATAGTTAAAAAAATTCGTCTGCTCAACAACGTAAATAACACAATGAATATTGTCAACATGAAGATGACGTCAGTGTAAATTTGCACGGTGAAAAATTCGCACTCTAGTGCGAATTTACCCTTCTTTATACATAATTTACAATACAAAGAAAAATAATAGATATTATGTACTACATGGCGTATCAAAATGAATGGCTTTGTGAGTGGGAGTTGGGATTGTGAGTGTTACGCAATTACCAGGCGGTATTATCCAGAAAGTACCTAACCAAACGTTAATTCTGAATATCCGAATTCAGGTGCTACAAACATTATCAGTTTCAGTCCCAGGTGTTAATCCTTTATTAATCTAGTTTAAATCATCCATTAAGACACAACCAGCTTAGTCTATATATCTCCCAAGTATAGGCACCTAACATAAAGGTGTTTTACCACGGATTAGCAATTAATATTCATCTGTAGGTTTGCGGGGTTCTGCCTAGGTGTCAGTAATAGTGCCATTAGTAGTTATTGTGAGATCATACATTCAGTAGAGCCTTCCTGAAATTAACAGGTAGATTGCTTGGTAGATGTGCAGGGTTTCAGAGGTTTAGATGAGTTCGAATAATGATAACGATATATAACGATAAGTGATAACCTTCACCGTTTTCAAAGCAGTAACGGTGAAGGAAAACATCGTGAGGAATCCGGCAAAAATTCCAAGACATGTGACATCTACCAACCCGCACTAGGCCCGCGTGGTTGATTACGGCCCACTCCCTCTCATAGAGAGGAGGCCTGTGTCCCAGCAGTGGGAACATTATAGGCTGATTATGCTTATGCTAAGTGACAAGTGTATATAGTGATGTAGGTTAGAAGACTTTCCCACCTGACCTGACCTGACCTGTCTCTGCCAGCAGTAGTGAGGGCTATGCTGACGGAGACAGAAAACTGGAGGGAAGTTGCCTCCTTCTGTGAGACCGTGATGATCCAGAAGGAGGCTGCCGAGCGGGATCGCTGCATCATTGAATGCAGGCGGGACTTTGAAATCACGGGCGCTTGGAGTGGGGACTCTGATTGCCCACCAAGTGATTTCAGGGAATACGGCGGCACTGTGATCACGTGCTGCCGTGCATAGTGAGGCTCAGGGGAGACCCCTTTACAGTCTCCCCAGAGACGTGCCCTAACAGGCGTTGCACTGAGGGGGTTCCGGATTGGTCTATTAAGAGGTAACGGGCCTCCCTCCATGTGCTGATGGTGATCACCGGGGTGGTTTTAGTGAGGTAAGAATCCCACACAACCTGGTCTTTTTCCCCAAAGTCCAGGTGCCTTTTGAAGGTTTCCCACGCAAACAAAAAAAAAAAAAGGTTAGAAGACTTTAGCGGCCCGTTTTAGAAAGTAATACTCGCGAAACGGGAGAAGATATTTGTGTAAAAAAGAAGAGAAAGCCATTAGAACCGTTTTCCCCGAAGGGTTTGCAAGTGTACCTTATATTCATTACCCACCAACATCAAACCTTTTAACTTTATTCATGTTCTAAAGCCCTTTGAAGAGATAAGTGGAAATGAAACTGTGCGGAAAACTTTTTTCTTTAAAAAAAAAGAATATAACTTGTACATAATAGAACAAAAATTATATTTGTTTATTTATTCAAAGAACCCTAGAAAGTATGTAGTCAGTACTATCATCTAGAGCAATGCGCGGGTGAATAAAATCATACCAAACCACTTATGCAGTGGGCCATATTGGGTCCCATTATCCCGAACATTTTGGCACAAGACAAATATTTGGGACGGCGAAAGAGCAAAGGGAGGAATTTTTTTATTGCCTCCACCAAATAGATATTGGGATAGTTGTTGGATTCGGTTGCGTAAAAAGGATTTTATCTGAAGTCTCAGGGGCAGAATGAGACCCTATTATTTTCAAGAACAAACGATCCACAAAGGTCAATCCTGATGATTATATGGGCTTGGGTTATAGTGTCATGTTTGTCTTTGTATCTGACATTATTTTGACCTTATATACCTTTTTGTTATTAAGGGTTGGTAACTATAGTTGATTGGGGATAGCACCGAGTTAACCCGTTATTGTGCTTGGGTTAAATTGGTTTATTTTTAGAAAAGAAGTCCTTTAAGTGGATACAATCTCGGGTTACATCACGTGTTCCCTGTCATATGTCTCTCAATCACTGACCTGTATTATACACTTGTTTAGTAGAGGTCAGTGCTCTCAATACCTAATTCTTTATTGCATTCCATATGTATTACATAGATGGTCACAATCAGCCTATAATGTTCCCACTGCTGGGACACAGGCCTCCTCACTGTGAGAGGGAGTGGGCCGTAATCCACCACGCGGGCCCAGTGCGGGTTGGTAGATGTCACATGTCTTCGAATTTTTGGTTCTAGGACATGTCGGTTTCCTCACGATGTTTTCCTTCACCGTTTTGAGAGCAGTGGTGATGAAATAATTTACACAAAGTAAAGCGCCTGTCTGGGTTCGAACCTACGACCTACAACTCGTAAGTCGCGGCCGATACCACTGGGCCACCACTGCTCTCCCATACCTAAATGGTATAACTAAGTAAAAGATCATTATACCCTGTCGGGCACAGCAACATTAGGGACCCTGTCGGGCACAGCAACATTAGGAGAGAGGAAGAGGGCTAAGTAGCAATTTAAGCAATGCATTATTATTATAATTTTTTTATAAGTATTATTTTATTATTCTCTCTCTGTTCCGTAGTGACACCTTAAGGACCGTTTAGCGGCTTACCTAAATGAAACTCTTAGGCTTTAAGAAGATTAATTGTTATTTGAATTTCCATAAGGCTCTTTTTCACAATTCGAAACATGGTGAAATTGTTGATGGTTATATTTTTATTATCCTTTATTTCATTTTCGATACTTAGGTACATATTATTTAAATTATTATATTTAAATTAGTATTTTTATAAAAAAGTAAAAATAAAACATTTAAAAATATAATTTAAAAATCGTAGCAACGTTGTCCCTTTAAATAAGTCAAAGTCAAAGTCAAATCATTTATTTCAAATAGGCACATTAAAGGCACTTTTGAACGTCAAAAAAAAAAAACTAAATAGAAATGATTCTAGTCGCCCATTCCAAAAGGTAGTTTTCGTATGGAGAAGAATGGGCAAGAAACTCCACCGTTACTCTTTTAAAATGTTTTACAAGGTCTTGTATATATAATAAAAATTATATGTGAACACGAATAAGAATTTACGCAATGCTATACTGGTCTTGTCCCAGGGTTTACAGCTTTTCCCAAATAAAGACCAATTTAACATAATTTAATAATAAATAAGTAGCTTCTGTCATTCTTTCAGGATGAAGCAGAAATAAATACAAAATATTATTGTTGCAAACATTTTCTTTTACGAAACTGTCAAGAGACACTTAATAAACTTACTTAGCAGTACTGCAGTAGATGATCTTCTTGGTTTTATCTTTATTTCATTTAATATACTAACTTCTGCCCGCCTCTCCTCGCTCGCGTTTTTTCTGACTTTTTTCTTTCGCTCGGCTCTTTTCAGTCACAGAGTGACGCTAAATAGCTTCCTTCCTCAAGAAATGGGCTATCAAATGCTAAAGATTTTTTTCAAATCCGACTGCTAGTTCCAGAGATTAACGCCTTCAAAAAAACAAAAAAAACTCTTCAGCTTTATTATTAGTATATAAGTATAAATAGATAGATAGATAGATAGATAGATATACCTTATCTCTACTAGAGAAAGAAATTAAGCAAATTCTTTGACCTCTGGTCACTCATCTATAATTTTGTTAGACTTTTATTCAAGAAAATGCGAAGTGAGAAAATGCTTTCAACAAGCATTTATTTCATCGTCGGTTTTATAGACGAATTTTATTCGCCTATGCTATTCTTTCTTCTAGTTTTAGTAGCATTTGGAAAGAATTGCACAGTAGGGGCAGAGGTTATACCCAATAGTTACGATAATGATTCTTTCGGGAATTTTCTGGAATTTTTATTCTCAAATTGTGTCTTACATCTATTGTTCGAAAGTTACTTCTTAAAATAGGTAATATTATTATTACTAGCTGCTGACTTCGTTCACGTGACATTAATACCTCTTGATTTTCTATAGCCTAAATTACTCAAAATCGGTCCAGTAGCCGTTTCGGAGATTAGCCGGAACAGAAAGACAAAAATTTTAAAAATAGATTTTTGCTTTATATGTACCATATAAAGTTTCATATTATGGATTTAGTGAAAAGCTGTTATTTTGACATTACAAACAGACACCTCTTTAGTATAAATTATTTGTATAGATAAATTAGCTTATGAATAAAAAGAAAAGAAATAAAGAAAATAATTTATTTGCGGTAAACTTATAGCAAAAAGAACATAAACACAAAAAAAAATAAGAAAAGGTTGGGGGAAACATGCAATCAACAACAATATGCAAATAGACAACCTTACGTGCGTAGAATTCATTCAGCGACAATTATTATAGTATTGAGATCTATTCAACAGCACTTCAGCTTCTGATGAGCTCATTTATATCATCTGCCTAGCCTTTTCCAGAAACATTTAAAATTAAGTTAAGGTGCTTACATGACCTAAAGCGCGGTCACTGTCGGACGGCATAGAAAAGAAAGAGAAGGGCGATGACACAACCCTTTATATTTTGCAATATAATTGCTTTATATTGCAAAATATAAAGCAATTATCTATTACAAAAAATCTATTGTTTGGACTAAAAAATTAAAATACCAGTGCTTTAGTATGTTGCTTGTAGAATAATCTGACAAAAAAATCATAATATGAAAAAATATAGTATGGTTTTTATTGTAAAAAGAAAGTTTTTATAGGTATTTTCATGATTTTTTTCTATCGTATCAAATTAGTTGTACTATGTTTTCAACACACTATTTGTATATATCCTGAAGAATATCATATATTTTTCGGATTTTGTTTACTGTAGTCGATCATGTACCTACTTTTATTGCTTCTAAAACTTGCGTTTTTTGCGTTTAGGTTCTGTAATCTCCTTAATTGAAAATTTTTGTGGTTTACGTCTCTACGCCACGGGCAAAGGTCACCCGTCAGAACTATTGCGATTTAATTAATTCTAGTAGGTACAGTATTTAATTAATTCGTAACTCGTAACTTTTTTAATTAAATCCGCTACCTACCTGAAATTACAACTATCTTCAATTAAATTAATCAATTTCCATGTTAATTGTTGGAGCCGTTTGTGGTTGAAACACTAGGGTAACGGAACCGAGTACATAATTAGTTTTTCGAGACCTCGTCGCCAAGCGGTCGACTCCTCACCTGACCATAGGGCTGGCCTATTTTTTGGCCAAAGAATCAGCATTTCCATACATCGTGGCAATGCTGTCAGCCTTTTGGGCACTTCTCCTGTTGACAGTATAATCACCCTATAATGTTTTAGTGGGAACATTCCCCATTGGCCATCCCACATTGGCCTGTGTCCCAGCAGTGGCTGGGACACAGGCCAATTTCGCTGTTCACAGCGATGCGGACGAGTTTTTTGATGCCCTACGATTGTTTCCACTCCTTATTTATAATTTTATATACATGTACATATTATTATTAAGGTTCAATCATTTCAATTTTAAAATTAGGCTTATTTCGTTAAAAGAATTAAAAACGAGGAACTTATAATTTTATGATTAGGTACGGTACGTAAATTGTTAATCGCAACATGACCAATTTTTTTTAGTGTGCGAGTGACTGAGTAGAGATACTTTTAAATGAAGATTTACTGGTACAAGTCAGCAAAAGATTCAGATATACTTGCAAAAATATCTATATATTTTTTTTTTTCACTGGTAAAATAAAGCTTTTTCTGCACATTATATCGTAGTGGGTACCTAAACTTAGCTACAAGTGCCCATCTGTTCTCCAGCTTCCACCAGTGAGTTTATTAAGATCTCTTGGGAAATAAGCTGCCAGCGGACGGAAGAATTTCACTTATTGGATATTGTAACTGTTATTGTTATTATTAATGTAGCTTTTGCCTTACCTAGCTATACCCCTGCTTCTTCCTAGTTTTTGACATGACAAAACATCGAGATTTAAAAAAAAAAAATATGTAAGTTTAATATCGTCGCACAGGGCAATCGATCAGGTTAAGCTACGCTTGCCGCGGTTGGTCCGTGGATCTTTGACAGTCGTTACGGGAGTCGGAAGCCCGAAAGTCTGACAACCAGTCTTACCAAGGGGTATCGTATTACCCAGTAACTGGGTTGTGGAGGTCAGATAGGCAGTCGTCTCCATGTAAAATACTGGTATTCAGCTGCATCCGGTTAGACTGGAAGCCGAATTACTAGTACACTACTACTACACACTACACTACTAGTGAAATTTCTTATTCCCCAAACGTTAGTTTTTCCAACTATTATATTAGCCGATATTTACCAAAAAATCCGCAGGAAAAATAAGGGCACATATTAGCCAAATTACTTGAATTTCTAAGCCAAGTTGCAAAAGCAACCTCTTCCTAAAATAAATTCTAAAACGTACCAAAAAAGAACCTACCTAATAGGCTACTTGAAGTAAAAATACGAAAACCTTTTTCCTTTTGGAATGGATTATAAATATGTAACAATACATATCAGGACCTTTTAAAGAATTGAATAGGTTACCAAGCGGTATTGGCAACACAATGTGGCTTGTGTGGTAATCAAAAATGTTCATACGAATCGGAAATTGCACAGTGGAATCATTTTGTCCAAATAGCGTTCTGGAATATTCAGAAGAGTTTGCAAGAGATTTTTACGTGAAACAATTTTTTGCAACATTTTGTTTTGTATAAAGACGAATAACAATGACTTCGAATTTTATTGCATTGCATTCCCTTAATAACTTGATTACCGAAAGAAGGGAAAACTCGCAGAATAAGCCCTTTCTTGCACTTCAATTCTGCAACTTTATGAAGATATCTAGTACTTAATAATTAAAACCTGGCCAAGTGCGAGTCGGACTCGCACACGAAGAGTTCCGTACCACAGGTCAAAAACGCCGAAAAAAACACGTTTGTTGTATCCCCCCTTAAATATTTATTTTATTTTGTTATTAGTAGTTGTTGTTATAGCGGCAACAGAAATACATAATTTGTGAAAATTTCAACTGTCTAGCTATCGCGGTTCTTGAGATACAGCCTGGTGACAGACAGACGGACGGACAGACAGCGAAGTCTTAGTAATAGGGTCCCGTTTTTACCCTTTGGGTACGGAACCCTAAAAAGACCTTCAATGTCAATTCTCAAATCAACAAAGAAATGGCATAACTTATGATCAATCTTCGCCGTCTTCGCCAAAGTAAACGTCGTCCAATCTAACTATTAAACTGAACCTAACCAAAAACACTTGAAACTTTGGACAATGATAGACACGTTCAAAGCAGTCCAGTGCTGTCCACGTCCCAGGAATAACATCAAATATCTTGCACTTCAAGATAATAAAGTTTGTCCCCCAAAACTACAGGGGCTCTTGGGACTCTTGGGGCCCTAGCTTTGTTGTATCATCAATAGTTTCTTCTACCCTGATGTATTCGACTTTGCCTTCTGACATTTTTGGAAGTTGACCGAGTTTGCGTTCGAATATTGAATTAGAAGTCTGGAATTTTTGTTGAATCAATTTTTTTTTTTATTGAGATTCGATAATGTTAACGAGAGAGAATATAGCAAAGGGATTTATGATAGAATAGAAGACATAAATAATAATGACAGCCTGTTATTATCATACCGAGAAGGCACGAGCATTGATCATCAGGCTTGCTAAAGACGAGTTGGCGATTTAAATTAAATTATTTATTTGCTCTTATGTACATCACACATTTTACTGAAAGTATAGATTTTTGTACATGAACCCTGTCAGGGCGCTGCAAAATAATGTTGGTTTGCTGCTGAGTTTGTGGTCATAATAAGATAATAACATAAATTGAGTCAACAAATTACAATTTCAAAATAAATAATCTAATAGAAATAGTAGTCTAGATGTCGTTAAGATGTCCAATTACCGGTAATAAACAAACAATAATAATAATAATATACAATACAATAACACAGATAGTCACATTTACGTCAGATGGTATTAGTTTAGTAGGTAGGTAGTAAAAATTATAATAATAATAGGTAACAGTTACAATTAAGTCATGTCAATTCATTGTTCGTAATTGAATTGAATTATGTTATGTCATTTTACAATACAAAATAAAATAAAATCTTAATCTTAATGTCACTGGGATATACAATATTTATGTCTTTGTTCAGACCTAATTTAACAAAACAGAAAAAGAATTACGAATTAAATACCTACAAGAGAACTTTTACTTTAAGACTGTCCTTTCATCATCATCAGCCTACAGCTGTCCACTGCTGGATATAGGCCTCTCCAATAGCACGCCATTTACCTCGATTCTCGGCAATCCTCATCTACCTACCAGCCACCCTGCAAAGATCGTCGCTCCACCGAGACCTGAGTGCGTCCTACCTTACGTTTGCCGATTCGCGGTCTCTACTCAAGAACATGTCTACATCTCGGTCATTCGGTTCTACGGCTAATATGGCCGGCCCATTGACACATCAGCTTGCTTATTCTATGAGCTACATCGACCACTTAGGTATATTATCTAAGATACATCTATTTAAATGTTTTTGAAATATAAGAACTCATCTACGTATAGATTTCGCAAAAACCTCTTGAGCTTATTTGCTGAAGCTACAGAACCACTAAATTGTACAAACTTTTACAGACATCGTTTGCTTCTTAATCAGTAGTCTTTCTAATGCAAATTCAACATCAAAGGACTCGTCTAATTTAAAATAAAGATTTTATAGGTATTGAGAAAAAACCGTGCCATTGAGATCCAATGTGGCGTGCAAAGTCATTATCTTGGCCCTCGCATAACTTTGTCACGATTCTCGTTGAAAATGCAGAGTATGGCCTGTCGGCTTTTTTTTGACGTAGGGTCGCTACGCACCGGATTCAGAAAAGTTTTTATTGATATTTCCATACATGAAGTCATGCCTTGTAACCTGGGGACAAACAGAAAATACAGAACGCCACCTACTATGGTCGCTACATACTCCATAATTTACTTCTTTTACGTTTATACATCTGCACCGAGGGGCCCGTGGATATATAATAGCAGCCGCACAGGTGGATCGATCAGGTTAAGCTACGCTTGCCGCGGTTGGTCTGTGGATGGGCGACCATCTTTACATACCGTCACCTCTCCGTGCCCCGGAAAGCACGTTAAGCCGTTGATCCCGGCTGTCATTCGTGGATCTTTGACAGTCGTTACGGGTAATCAGAAGCCCGAAAGTCTGACAACCAGTCTTACTAAGGGGTATCGTATTACCCAGTAACTGGGTTGTGGAGGTCAGATAGGCAGTCGCTCCATGTAAAATACTGGTATTCAGCTGCATCAGGTTAGAATGGAAGCCGACCCTAACGTATTTGGGAAAAGGCTAGGCAGATAGTTCCGGGCCAACGGTAACCCTTTCGGACAATCCCGCTGACCCGGGGATGTAAGCCCCTTAAACCGCACCATTCGTTGCCTTATCATATCAGTCCTCAGCTTACCATTTCCATAGTAGGTATTATTTTCTAGCAGAACAGCTAAGTTCCCAGTGGATGCCGGATAAATGCTTGTGTATAGCATTACTCGTAAAGTATAGGAGGCATTGTCCACAATCACCAACGCATTGTGCTCGGGTGACTGATTTTATGACGTCACTAGCGTACGGTTGGTTGGATTCCGGCACGGCGCGTGTAAGTGTGAAACTTTACAACCCCTACATAAGTTACCATTACATCATATCAAGCTATAAATTTCCATTTTTAACTGACCTCGCATTATATAGGCGTTTCCTACAATGAGAGGTCAGCTTATACTGGAAAATCATAGCTTGATTTGTTATCGTGCGTACACTTATAACTTTTTGTAAAAGATCTTGTAAAACAAATTAATTAGGACAATCATTATTTTGTTCCAAAATTATTTGTTTAAAGACTTATAAACGAAGTTTTGACACCGATCCAGAAGAAATATGAATTTGTTTGGGAATTGAACGCGATATCTGCGCGAAACACACATAAATAACATACACATGTACTCTTTCATCTTGTAGAACACCATTAGAGTAATAAATACTATGTTATACATAATATACATTCAATATAACATTTAAAATATTGACGGACATGAATGTAAGTCGGAACCTATTTTCCGTTCCTTACAGGACCTAAACACAAAAAACGCAAGTTTTAGAAACGACAAAAGTTTATGATCGACTACCAGTAAACATAACCTCCTTTTTTTTTAAGTCGGTAAAAATCAGAAAAATATAATATGATATTCTTCGGGATATATGCTAGGTAAAAAGTGTGTTGAAAACATAATACAACTAATTTAATACGATAGAAACAAATCATGAAGATACCTCTAAAAACTTTATTTTTACAATAAAAACTATATACTTACAATCATTATGATTTTTGTCAGATTATTCTACAAGCATTATACTAAAGCACTAATGTTTTAATTTTTTAGTCCAAACAAGATTTTTTGTAAATAGATAATTGCTTTATATTTTGCACCAGCATTGTGTCATCGCGCTTCTTTCTTTTCTATGCAGTCTGACAAAGATCGCGCTTTAGGTCATGTAGTCGCCCTAAAGTAAATTATAGACTAATTAAGTTACACGTATCGTATACTATTTTATAGCTCGTGTGACCTAAACTGTCACTTAAGTCACGCTTATCTGTGTAAAAATGCAACAGAAAAGCGCGGGTTGAGGTCACAGAGTGCTATAATAGTACATTATGATACATGTGTGCTATGTTGATCATTATGCACGAGGCGATATTATCGCGCGAGCCGCAGGCGAGAGCGATAAGAAAGCCGAGTGTATATTGATTAATGCACACGCGTTTCATACGACGTTTTTCAACACACTTGCGAGGAAAAAAAACAGACTTGTATTGTTAAATATTAACTTGTATGGAAAATGGCGCGCTGGTTTTGTTTTCCCGCGCGCCATGCTAACCAGCACTAGCGATGCGCGCGCAACATTGACTCATTTTAAATATATTAATCTATGGCACAGACAAAACCGATACAGCCTATAGAAAAAATATAATAAACACAAACCTGAAAATTGCAAAAAACCTAAGAATTTCGCGGTCTACCACTGCGCATTCACCTTAAATTGTCTGTGGTCCCCTGCGAGTTCATTTTGCGACCAAGGACAATACAGACTATTTAAAAAAAAATTGAAATATAGCCCGCGGATTTTTTCTTTCGGCATGAAGTCTCTTTGGGCGCTTTCCGAATTAGCTATAATCGCTCACATCACAGCGCTCACATCATCTCCATGGACGTAATATTACGTCCATGCATCATCTCACATGCGTTCCGATTTAGATATTACTATTATGACTGCTGAGAGCTGGCAACAATTCGGAACACTCGTGAACGCGCTCACATGACAGTGCTTACACAATGTAAAAAAGATATTATTACAGTATTTCTTTGTATAAACACCACATTTCTTCTTCAGTTCTTCTTCTTTGGTTAGGTGGCGACTGTCAGCCAGAAGCACAATTTCAAAAATGCCACGTTAGTTTAATTTAAAGATGATGCAACTCAAAACAAAACACACACTGACACAACCTCATACACACACTGTCATTTTTGACAGCGCTCACGGTGATATTATTCTAGGGCATGGTCGGCATTATCGCAAGATGGCGAATGTCATGACGTCATCTATGACGATTCACGGGACATCGTTATCGTTATCGCGCTCACGCTAATTCGGTTATTTCCCAATTTGGAACACATCGATTATTTCCCAATTCGGAACGCAGGGTTTGATGAGATTAAAAAAGCGCGCGTCTCCGACTAGTAAATAGTTATCTGTGGTATTACAGAACATGTGGATTAAAGTAAAGAAAAAGCACGCGTTCGTAATACACTCCATTATGGACCTAAAAGCGGTTCAATAAGAGCCACTTTACGAGCAAGTGTGTTGAAAAATTAATTAATAAATTAATTTATTTATTTTAAAAGATATTTTTGCTCTCGCGACAACCCTAAGCAGTGGATCTCATTAAATCGTGCCGCGCCATCGATCCTGTTGTGCATTGTTCCCGTGTCTGCAGGGTTCCTCCTCAACCTCAAGTGTACCCAACAGAACCCAGAGTTCACGTGCTTACAACCTTCAACTTAATTATGTTTGATTTAAAGTATTGGGCGACAAGGGTTTTGGTGAAAACAAATTCTTTCAAAGAAATGTGTTTACTTGATTGCCGATCAATAGTTCCCAAATAGGTTGGTTTTATGAACGGTCGAAAAAGTATCTATGTGTATCACACAATAAACACAACAAGCTCGTCATAGATGGCAGCACTCTTCACCGTCAACAAACCGCCATTGTTTTGTTTTTTAACCGACTTCAAAAAGGAGGAGGTTCTCAATTCGTCGGAACCTTTTTTTTTTTATTATTATGTTTTCTTTTGTGTCGAACACAAATTAAACGAAAATAGATCAATTTATTTATGTATATGCGACTTGGAGTGCAGCACTATTAAAACACGAGCTAAAGAAAAGGGAACCTCTCTAACACTGCTAAAAAAGCAACCGTAGTAGCAGAGTAAATAAAATATGAACATTTTATCATTAATTGTATGTAATTTTGTAATTGTTGAATTTAAGTTTATTTTTATTGAAGACTGGAGGCGTACGACAGGAATAATCTGATCGGAGTTGAAAACCAATAACACTCGAAGATTATCTCCCTGACTGAAAAACTTCAGAGATCAGATCAAATAAAAAGTCAAGACATAGCGCTGCCACAGATAATATAATAAGCGCTGCGAACAATACAGTGAAGCATGCAAGAACTACACCTCCGCTCTGTGCATACACGCTCACACGCACACATTTACAATCAAACTACACCTCACTATGTGCACACATGTTTACGAAACCGGCCTCACTTTACTGTTTACAGCCTTGGTTTTTTATTTGGCCTGAGCTTTAGAGACACTGATCATTGTATATGTATGATATAAACACACACACACACTCTTTTACTATAATTTACATAATATCACACCACAAGTCCTTGCAGGTAATATATAAAAATGGACTTACATAGTTCTCTTGGGATTATCACATGTTTCGAAATTCTCCCAGATAAGTCTTCAGGTTTAAAAATACAGCACATGGTCTCGACAAAATATCGGATTTCTATTTTATTTTCGGAGAATTTTCTGCCACAGTTTTCGTCTTTTAACATCTTTGGCAAATACATGGGTCCCCGTATTTTTGCACTCAACAGCTGCGCAACTGGGCATATTGAAAAAGAAGTCGCTTGTTTAAAAAAAACCATATGTATAGTGACAGCTAGCTGTCAAATTCTTAGACGTTGGATAGTAGCGACATCTGAAGTGAGCAAGCGGCAGTTTTTATCCCCATTCCAGCCAGCCAGTCTATGCTTAGAACGAAATACCTACCGTATTTCGTTCTAAGCATAGACTGGCTGGAGACTTATAACGAGTGTCCATTATCCTCTTGACATAATATCCTAGTCTTATGACCTGTCACAAGAAGAATTGCCTTATCTATACTAAACATACAAATAAATAAAATGTAAGTGTCTGTTTGTAATGATATAATAACAGCTTTTTACTATGAAAGTATGTATACATGGAAGTATATACGATACTTTAACAAAAAAAAAATATATAACGGGACTTTCACTGACAAATAAGTGATGTTATAAAGAGTAACTTAGGTTACTTTCATTTTAGAAAAATAATTAGTAGTAAAGAGACACATTATTGTTTTCCGATATCCACGCGAACGAAGTCGCAGGCACAGCTAGTCCTACTAATCACACTAATATTAATATAATAATATTATAAAGGCGAAAGTTTGTGAGTGTGTGTGTGTGTATTTATATGTTACTTCTTCACGCTCCAACGGCTGGACCAATTTGTATAAAATTTTGTATGGAGGTAGCTGACACCCTGGATTAACATATAGGCTACTTTTTATCCCGATATTCCCACGGGTTCGACATTTACGGTGAAACCTCGGGGCGCAGCTAGTCAAATTATAAATGTGAAAGTTTGTGAAGATGTTTGGATGTTTGTTACTCATTCACGCGTAAACCGTTGAACAGATTTGGATGAAAATTGGCACATAAATAGACCATTCCCTGGATTAGCACATAGGATACTTTTATCCCGATATTCCTTCGGGATCGAAACTTACGCGGGTGAAACCGCGGGGTGCTGCCAGTTAATAATAAATCACACAATTACAATCCCGCCTTTGCAATTTCTACGTAGATTACATAATGGATAGTGGCCACAGCATCAGAGGCATCAAATATTTGTCTCCAGGCAGCATCAAATATTTGTCAATAAGCGGGATTTCAACCCCAATCATTGAATTTCCAAAACACGCCGTCCAATACTAAAGCATTTACAACACAATTTCTGATAGATTACTCAATTGACGCAGTTTCCAATAGTTTAGTAAGACATTCTTGTTTGAATACGCAATTGCAATAGGCTCGCTCCCAGCTCCCAATAACATCTATATCTACTAATATTATAAAGAGGTAATGTTTGTAAGTTTGTGTGTAGGGGAATCTCTGGAACTACGAGTTGGATTTGAAAAATTCTTTTTGCATTTAATAGCCCAATTTTTGAGGAAGGTTATAGGCTATTTAACTTCACGCTACGATACTTAGGAGCCAAGCAAAAGGAAAAAAAAACGGCAGAAACAACGCTAAGCGAAAACGGAGTAGTAGCACGCGGGTGAGCGATGCGATGCGACGCGATGGGTCGGGGGCCGAAATTTCACGCGGACGAAGTCGCGGTCAGAAGCTAGTGAGACTTAAACATAACAGGCGAAATGTGGATGTATGTACAGACGCCAGCACATCAAGCTACTACAATCTGTCAAATTTCTATAATAGATTTTCAACTTTATCGCTAAAGCATAAGGTTCCTAGTTGATTGGGAAAATTTGACATTTTCGGGTACCTTGATGTGACCTTGATCTGTAGTGTTTTAATTTTTTAGTCCAAACCATAGATGTTTTTTAAATAGATAATTGCTTCATATTTTGCAATAAATTACCAGGGTTGTGTCATCTCGCTTCTCTTTCTTTTCAATGCAATCCGACAGTGACCACGCTATAAGTCATGTAGTCCCCTTAAACTGGCGAAATGTAGGTATATCTACTTATTACTAAGGTACAGTCACGAGCACCAATATGTCAACACTTGGCAACTTTAAATTGCGATTTTTTCACGAAATTACAAATCCAACGTTGAAATACGACACTTTTCAAATACCTATGGGTTCGAAAATACTATGTTCCTACTAACATAAAATTTCATTAAAAAACATTAAAAAATAAAGGAGAAAATCGACTTTGAATAAAACCAAGTGTATACTTTTGCTCGTGACTGTACACGTCTGTTTAACCCTTTTGGCGTGTTATTAACCTATTTGTTGTACATACAATACGCTCTTGACATATCCAATGCAGCCAGAAAAATACTAGGACTTTATTATGTTAAGAATATTAATAATAAAGTTAGCGGGAGTTTCTGACAGCTTAAATGGATCGCTCCGACAGAACGAATGAACTACATACATAGTTCATTCAGAATGTACGAACTAGTTCAGAAACTTATCGCTTATGTGGCGTCAGGTGTTATGAGGTTATGTAAGGAGATTATTAAATATCAGTACGAGTTACTATGGGGGTAATTATGGTGGTTTCCTTGAACAAAATATGTTTCTTAGCTTACATTTTTTGTAGGCAATCTGCTTCACATACATATTTTTCCTCACCCTTTAAAATGCAGAGTTTAAGAAAAAACTTACCTACACATAATATTCCAAGTTCGAAATATTAAGTTATTCCGATCCCCTAAATCACTTACATACACAACAAAAAACAGGGCCTTCATTAAATGACGAATCGAATCATATCCTGACAACTTAAAGTTAGATTATGTACAATAAACCTATAATTTCTAAGAAGAAGAAGGAGAAGAAGAACTACAAGAAACTTCATGGAGCGTCCATGAAGCTTTGGAATGGGAAACTTCAGGTTGTTGTTTCTGAATGACAAACCCCTTGGCAAAAGGATCAAAAGGATTTATTCCGGTCTGATCATGGACGTAATATATACACTTCTATATATTACGTCCATGGGTCTGATCCCCTGAACTCTCCCCCCCCCCCCCCCCTGGATCCCCTGCTAGTTATTCTTCTGTTTTAATCTTTGTCTTATCCACTTCATCTAGGTCTGATCCCCTTTCTCTTTTTGACACGTAAGTACAGTCAAGAGGTCAGCGGAATTGTCCGAAAATTACCGCTGGCCCGGAATATGAAGGGCTAAGGAAGGAACACGGGTGGGTTTTAGTCAGTAAGAGTCTGACACTCCCTTCCGCTCCACACAGAGATGATTTCCCATCCGCAAAAAAAAAAAAAAAACTAAATTTTTTGTTACTAATTCATAAGTGCGCTTGAACAACAGAACGCCTGGAGATAAAATTCCTTGAGTGCCTATCCGTGCTTTAAGGCTTCCGCAGACAGGCATGACGTAACAATGCGACGCGTTTCTGGTAGAACCATCTCTATGAAACTGTTTCATGAAAATTGTTCTACTAGAGCCTTCAAGAGGCCGCGTCTGGACTGAAAACAGCAGCTCCGATTGTTTGATCGCGGTTAAGATAAGGTGCACTTGTTGCGGTTTATCCGGGGATGTGGGACTATTTCTAAAACACCGCACCTCAGAAAAAAAAAGATTGTTCAGTCTCATCTCATAAGACGGCTGACACTTGCTTGGCTTAGAAAAGGCTAAGCGAAGGATTATACTTATCAAAAAATTAATTGAGAACATGGGCCCTAAAGCGCGTCTCCTTTCGGCTGGTCGACACTTTACGTGACCAGAGGGCTAGGTCGATCTTTGGCCAAAGAATTAGCATTGCCTTTCAAAGTGGCAATGCTGCCAGTCTTCTGGGCACGTTTCCAGATGACAGCGATGCGGAGGAGTACTTCGACGCTTTGTTTTTGTATTTTTTTGGATAGTTAGTCATTTAATTTAGTACCTAGTGTAAAGTTAGTTATCTATACATACAATAACTATGCTTGTAAAATAAACAGAAACATAATGTAATAAAATTTATTTTAGAGAGAACTAATTGTTTTTACTCTTCTTCAAAATTGAACTGAACACATCAAAATCCCTTTTTGTAGACCATTGGTATTTGCTAATGATTCTTCCTTTCTGAACTGTTTCCGAAGCAGCGAAATATTTTCTCATCAATAGTCGATTAGTGAAAACGATAGGCAAAATGAAAAGCCTTCGTACATGTCTAGAATGTATGAGCAAATCCATACTTCTATACTGTAATATTAGAAATGCGACAGTAACTTTGTCTGTCTGTTTGTCACCTTTTTACGCTTTCACGGCTGAACGGATTTGGATCAAAGTTGGCACTTGGGATATACCCGGGTTAGAACATTACTTTTTATCCCAGTAATATGTTCCCGAGGGCCTATTTCCCACTTCCACGTAGATGAAGCCGCTCTCAAAAGCCTGTATTTCATAAGTGAATCAATCTCGGTTCAATAGGTAGTAAATTATCGAGGATCACATGGGATTTACGGAATCTCATAAAGAGAAAAAAGAAAAAGAATTGGGCAGATGAAAAATGTAAAGGATATCCCTAGATTTAAATCGAATTTGAAGAGTTATTGGTTTTTAGGGTTCCGTACCCAAAGGGTAAAAACGGGACCCTATAACTAAGACTCCACTGTCCGTCTGTCCGTCTGTCACCAGGCTGTATCTCATGAACCGTGATAGCTATACAGTTGAAATTTTAACATATGCTGTATTTCTGTTGCCGCTATAACAACTAATACTAGCCCATATAACAAACGTGTTTTGACGTGACAACGTCTTAAATTAGGTTGCGACTGGGAGTCACTTATGAAAAAGTGTAACGCTCGGTAACGTTACGATGAGTCACCGAACGAGAGAGAGGCCCGCCGAATGCCTTGCGTCTCTCTCCCACTCAACTATGATCGGATGATCGGTCGTTGTCACGTAAAATCTTCGCCCGTAAAACCGACTTTACAGGCAACCATTTTTTATCGGTGTTTTTGCCTTGTGGTACGGAACCCTTCTTGTGCGAGTCCGACTTGCACTTGGCGAGTTTTTAATCACTAGTTAGTTTAAGATAATGGTCATATTATGTAGCTAGATATGTAGAGATGCATTGTTATTTCGATATATTATCGACGTAACACATATTTCTATACACTCTCTTAGAACGTGTCTCCACACGGCAATATCATCGCGGCGAAAATTTGATGGCACGGGAGACTAACGCCACGATTCTCTCGCTCGTGGAGGCGGCCCCTTAGGTAAAGGCGGCTAGGTAAATGAAATAATTTCCTACTTAGTACACAAATTAATACGTCTTTTGGAAGGGGCGACTAGAATCAATTATATTTTTTGTAAATGTTGACGTTCAAAAGTGCCCCTCGTCGATCCCCTGTGCCTATTTGAAATAAATGATTTGACTTTTGACTTTGACTTTGCACGTCATTGGGAACAAATTGAACAAAACCAGCTTATGCCTCTTAATCTATTAAAACAGTTACTCAACTGAACCCAGTGCTCGGCGTATCCTGGACATTAAATTTTTTTACGTAATTTTTGTTTTCTTTCGAAAATTCCCAAAATTTCAAGTGAACTGCTTATTTATGGCCAAATTGAATGATAAATGAATTCATTTTTATTTAATTCAATTAGAGTAATGTATAAGCAATCTAGCAAAACATGTATTAGGCCTCTTTGTCGTTAGATAACATAAAAATTAGGTAAAAAAAAATTGGTAAGACTTCGTCTAAGACAACCATGGCTTTTTTTTTTTTGCGGATGGGAAATCATCAAATGACCCCTCCCGCTCTGGGTGGAGCGGAAGGGATTGTCAGACTCTTACTGACTAAAACTCAACCGTGTTCCTTCCTTAGCCCTTTATGTTCCGGGCCAGCGGTAACCCTTTCGGACAATCCCGCTGACCCGGCAGAAGACAACCATGGCTTAAATGGTTCTAAATTGTCTGTATTTTCTTCTCCTTAAAGCTTTGTACCCATCTTCCAATCACCCTGTATAACTTGCTGTATTAAATTCCAAATAATTTTCTCTAAACAGAAGATAGACGCAGTTATGAACCGCAGTTAGGTTATGTCCAGAACTATTTAATGAAAATTCGTTAACTATCTTGACGAAGGTCCGGCTAATTATAACTTATCTAATTGACTAACAGTTTTGTTAATCATACCGTTAATTAACGCCTTGAAGGGTGGTTATAATTAACTTTATTAATTCCGGAATGGGTTCCTATAGTTTTGAAATAATTTGATAGTTAAGTATCGAGGACGACATTTTGTCGAACGTAACAACAGAAATTGTGTTACAGACTCACATCAAGCTACTACAATCTGTTATTATTATTCGCCTGTTATGTCCCACTGCAGGGCAAAGGCCTCCCTTCCGTCTTTCCATTTTTTCCTGTCTCTAGCTAAATCTGGCCAATCCCTTAGGTAGGCGTCCAATTCGTTACGCCATCTCTTTCTGGGCCTACCGCGTCGCCGATTCATGTTATTCGGAATCCAGTCAGTTAATTTTTTTAAATAGATTTTCAACTTTATCGCTTAATCATAAGGTTCAAAGTTGCTTGGGGAAATTTGACAGTTCCGGGTAGCTTCATGTGCTGGAGTCTGTACTTTAAATTGTTGGAAGTTAGAAGCATTGGTTGTTGTAGGAATTAAAAATAGTCGAAACTGCTTGAATATTTAAAAACAGCAAGTACGAGTCGAACTCTTACAAGAAGGGTTCCGTACCACAAGGTAAAAAGCCGAAAAAAACACGTTGCCATGCTTGTATGGAGACCCCCTTTATTATATTTTTATTATTATTTTGTTCTTATAGCGGCAAAAGAAATACACACTTTAAAATTTTAACTGTCTACCTATTACGGTTCATGAGACACAGCCCACTGACAGACGGACGGACAGCGGAGGTTGGGGTGGGTTTGGCACTGTTTGGGTAGGTAACTCTAAAACAGTATCACATGTCGCTGGTGCAAAGAATTTATAGGCTGCTAGTCAAAGCCACGTCTGTCTTACCAACCTCACAAGCCTAGCTGTTACTGTCGGCAAAAAATACTTAAAGATTAGTAGAAGCTTGTTAAAAATGTTTCGATACGTAATAAAAACTCAGTCTCAATATTTTTTGCAAATTACCTACATATTTTTTTTTTAATACCTTCGAAACTCGATCTACTTATCTTTGATAGCTTATTTTACTAACATAATGACTAACAATATTGTACTTAATTCTAACTTCAAACATACCGTTCCGATACTTGTTCAAAGGAACGTTTAATTGGCGAATGCGCCGCTCGCGAGCCGCTTGCGATCTGCTCGCGTGCATTTCATATTCGTACGCAGCCCCTGCGCCCGTCCGCGCGCCACTCGCGCGCAAGCTACGCGCCATACTCGAGCGGCGCAAGCAAATTCACAACTGAGGCTGGTAATTCGCACCAAATATAGGCCGTACCCGCACGCAAGCAACACGCGCGCAGTTCGTAAGCGGTGCATTCGCCAGGAGTCAACTGAACCCTAGGTCGACTGGACCCACTGCCCAATTTCATCCTGGACACAGCTTTTTATGTATGCAACCAGTGTTTCTCATGCTAAGGGCTCATTCTACCAAACTTTTATACCTAGAAAATGTACATCTATCCTCTGGAATTTTTGACAGTTTTTTCCATACCTACTAGAACTGTCAGTCATCAATTTTATTCCAAGGGACTTTGGCCAAATCCGCCCTAAGTGAATAATTTTCTTCTGTTTTTGAGAAAAAATGTCTTAAACCATAAAAACGAGCTTAGGTGAACTCCCTAAAAACTCGGTTCCAAATCGATAAATTAACTGAGCTTAAGCGTATCACAGTCTACCGCTGAACATTTAAGCCTATCCCAATTCCCGTCATAACAGCTAAATTTATTATCGACAGAATTATTGGTTAACTTTGCGTAATAATCAGAAATTCAGTTAGAATTCAGGCAAATATTTGAGTGGATTTATAAGTACCTACACCATGTTTATATAACGTTATAGATATTTTCAATGTTTATCGAACCCCATCATCTGCCTAGCCTTTTCTCAACTATGTTGGGGTCGGTTTCCAGTCTAACCGGATGCAGCTGAATACCAGTATTTTACATGTAGTGACTGCCTACCTGATCTCCACATTAACCCAGTTACTGGGTAATACGATACCCCTTGGTAAGACTGGTTGTCAGACTTTCGGGATACTGACGACCCGTAACGCCAGTAAAGATTCACGATTGACCGCCGGGACCAAGGCTCAACGTTCTTTCCAAGCCATGCAGGGTTCTTGATATGTAAAGATGATCACCCATCCACGGATGAACCGCGGCAAGCGTAGTTTAACCTGATCGATCGACCCGTGCGGCTGTTATTACTTAGCCACAAGTCCCTCTAATAGGACTCTGTATAACCTATATATTTTCTTTAGTAGGTTCCTATATCTTAACCTACCCTTCATCAAAATATCAAATTTTGTTAAGATTTTAATAAATAATTCAATATTCGTCGTTCTACTTAAATCAAGAAATTAATTTGTACCTCTACAAACGATAAAATAACTCGAAGTAAAACGAAGTGCTGATCTTTTCGCAAGTTTTAATTAAGACTTCTCTTAATTAAATAAATCTATTTAAGTGAGCATAGAACGCTTTAAGAGGTTGAGAAATATTTTGAAAAGGAAAGATTTATTTATTTTATTATGTCCTCGCGACTTCATTCGCGTGGATGTCGGGAAACAATAATGTACTAATTATTTTTGTAAAATAAAAGTAGGTACATAGCCTCCTTAAACCAAGATCGGTCCAACCGTTTCGGCGATTAGCGGTAACAAACAGACAGACAGAAAGAGTGTTCGAGAGCATCCATCGGTTTCTTACTAAACTTCAACTATAACCGACGATCCTGTATACTTATCTCTTTTGTTGACTGTACATAACACAACTATTTGCAGTAGCTAATAAATAAAATTACTAACTATACAAATAAATACAAAATCAAAAGAACACTTAGGCGTAGCAGTGGCCTGGCCAGGTTTGTCGAAGGACCGAGAGCCGGTGGGGCAGACGAGTCCTGGAGTGGAGACCGCGTATCAGCAAGAGTAGTGTGGGACGCCCCCCAGCTAGATGGATGGACGACCTAACGAAGGTGGCTGGGATGAACTGAATGCGGAAGGCGGAGGACAGGGTGTTGTGGCGCTGCCTGGGAGAGGCCTATGTCCAGCAGTGGACTGCAATAGGCTGAGTTGATGCGTTTATATCGCATTTTAATGTAAATGCTATAAAAATACTACCAATATAGACATTAAACTTGAATAGAAATTTCACAAAGATAACAATACATTCAATCAACTATTAAACCTTTTAAAACTTCTATCATAAAACCTCAAACTTCTCAAAATAACTTACAGATCAAATTTTAACGATTTTCGAAGAAAGACAACTTTCAAAGAGCTATCGATATTATACAAAGAAAAGTTTTAAACTCCATTAAACGTTGAATCTATTAAGAAGTAAATAATCTTTAAGTTTACTCGATAAACGTATCTATAGTAATAGGTTCAAGGGTCATTAATTCGCTTTTATTGGCATTTAAAACATTTAATTCTGCGGAAATACATTAAGAGTTCTATAAAGGAGGTTTTATTTGTATCTGCTATTTTTTTAGGGTTTCGTACCCAAACTGTACCAACGGGACACTATTTACCAAGGCTCCGCTGTCCGTCCGTCCGCCCATCTGTCACAGGGCTGTATCTCTTGAACCGTAACAGGTAGACACGTAGACAGCAAAATTAAACAAAGAGTTTTGTTAATATACATTTGATTTTTCTTGGAAATTTAAGGGAATTTCTTGTACTAGCCCTGAATCTGAATTTGTACCCAGTTAATACTTCACTTTAATTCCAACCTTCTTAACTACTTCACTCCAACTTTATTTTCCGTTTTTTCACCTTTTATTAACCTACTGACATTTGACGTCACGTCCTCACCTCTTCGTCAGAGGGTTAGCTAACTTAAATTAAGTTTCTTCAGAGGAACAACAACTTAGAATAATAAGCAGCCAATTCGTGCTGTTTTCCTTATATTACTTACATTCTTTTTGGGGTGTTTTTTTTTTTATTTAATTAGGGCGCCGACAAATCTAACAACTATCTGCGAAAAGCTACATTCACAGTGAGCAAAATATGACAGCACGTAGGTATATGTTCTCAACCAACAACGCATTGTGCTTTATGCTGCAGCATGCTATATTATGCTATGAAAATTCTGTGCCTAGGATCACACACTACAACGAGAACGGGATCGTAGCCAAATTCCCCGCGCGGAAACGTGTGATAATGAATTTGTATGTAAAAAAAATCACACTACAACGCGCCACACGACCGGAGGGAGATCAGGCGCAGGACCAACGGCCTAGGCCGTTATCCAGTGGTCCTGCGCCTGATCTTTCTCCGGTCGTGTCGGATTGCCGTCTCATCGGACTATGAAAGTGAGGGAAGATCGAGTGCACTTGTTTCTGCGCACACACATATGCGGGATTGTGTCTGTGGCTAATGTCCACTGAGATTAGCCGCCATTGCCGAAACTCGGTTTAGAGACTACTATGAGAAATAGTATGTAAATCTCTAGACCTAAGCGAATGAACAATTGCAACCCACAGCAATCGTCCATTACACAATAATACCATCTATTACATAGAGTATGGGATAGTTATTATATACTAGCAGCGCCCCGTGGTTTCACCCGCATAAGTGTCGATCCCGTGGGAATATCGGGATAAAACTATCCTCTATACCAAATTTCATCTAAAGCGGTTCAGCGGTTTAAGCGTGAAGAGGTAACATACAGACACACTTTCGCATTTATAATATTAATTATGGATTTATCGCGCCAATTTTAACTCTGCCTTGTTGGTTGCAAAGAAACCGATGGATGTTTTCGAATAAACAGTTAATTTATAGAAAACAAAAGAAAAAAGAAAATACGTTTATTAGAGGCAAACATGACGCATAAAAATAAAAACACAAACAAAAAATAAAACTAAAAGAAATAAAAATTTCTCAAATTAAATTTCATTCGAAAACATCAATCGGTTTCCTCATAAACTTCAACTATATCCGACGACCCTTGTTACTTATCTCATTTGATGAACGTACAAAACAAGGCGTGATAATGGTTCTATATAAAATACTTGGGACAAGAATATAACTCCTGATTCGGTCTTACCCAAATCATGTATACCAATTGCAAATACTTACTCGTATATCGCTAAAGCTAAGACAAGACATATAACCGAGCCAGTTGCACCGTAAACCCTGTATCTCTCACTGACGCTAAACCCCTTTAAATCACGATCAACGAATTAATTAAAACCAATAAAAGCAGTAGCAATGAATTAAACCGTCTAGTTGGAAATAAAAACGGTGGCTTCTATCTATACCTACTTGTGCTTGTACAGACGTCGTCAGCACATCAAGCTACCCGAAACTGTCAAATTTTCCCAATCAACTTTAGACCTAATGCTTTAGCGATAAAGTTGAAAATCTATTAAAGAAATTTGACAGATTGTAGTAGCTTGACGTGCTGGCGTCTGTACATTTATATCTAGTCTATAAAACTTATGTTTAAAATTAATATTATTTCCCTGATTTTACACTACCGACCTACATCACTTTGACTTTAACGTTATGTATTTTCTAAAAGTATAGCAACATTAGTAAAGAAACTTGGGTACCTCAACGGATGTGGGGCTGCCAGCACAAAAAAGGTAGACAGTTGATATATGGCGCGCTTTCTTTTAATTTCCTGCGCAGGCAAACACCATAAATATTAAGAAACGCGTTACTTGTATGTTCTTGTTTACACAGCTTTAGGTAAAATCAGTGGAACTCGTAGCAATGGGAAAAATATGTAGAATTCTTACATAAAGAATAGGAAAAAGAGAAGAAAATGGTAAATAACCTATTTTCAGTACTTCCGCTGGCAATTGCGTACGGACCGGCCCGTATTCAACGGTTGAAAATAAAAATAGATAATTTCATCCGAAACACTCGTGAGGTCTAAAAAATGTCAGTCCCTGTTCCAAAATTTTTTTTTTTTATTTAGTTGGGCAAACTTCATCTAAAACTATTCCAAATTTCAAGTTGATAGCATTATTAATAGTTCTTGAGATATCCAGCTGTGAGAGACGGACAGACAGACAGTCGCATCAACATCCACGCGCACGGAGTCGCGGGTATATTCAGTGATTACTAAATTAGAAACAATAAACAATGGTATTTTGTTCATAAATTCTATAATAAAAATGAATACTTTATTCTGCGTGCTATAACTGGGTAATGGGTACCTAATACCTAATAATGCCACAGGTACGCAAATTGCTCTTCTATTGAAATATTTCCATAAAAATTTTTACCTGTTAAGGTTTACTACCTTATCAGGTAAAAATTTTTATGGAAATATCACAGGCTTCATAAATCTATAATATTTAAGTATAACAATTAAAACTACTTTGACATAAACGCATTGTTTCATTATTTCTAATTTTGTTATCATTGTTTTAATGATCGCGATGAGATAAGGTACATTCTAATTATAGAATCATGTGAGAAACATAGGTACAATCACAACATAATTAAGAAATTATTTCCAAATAATTGTCAAATCCTTGCGGCAAACCTAAAATAAATAAAAAACTTTATTATGTACCTATTTTAACAGTGTTTGTTTTTTATTCCTTTTCAATAAACAATGCTTAAGCATATTATGCATGGTATAATCGGCCTGTAATGTTTCCACTGTTGGGGAACAGGACTCCTATCGTACGAATGGTTATATGTTAATAGTTTTTATAGTGTTAAGGATTTCATTGACAAAAAAAATGTTAATGTCAGTTACTGAAAATTTGCATGCTTAATATTATATTGGCAAAACATGTTTTGTTCTAAATTGTACTTTTACCATCTTTTTATACCGTGTTTTTATGCAAATAAATATATTATTATTATTACTATTATTATCATCCATAAGGGATAAACAGTGTTACGTAATCTACAACGTGGGCCCAGCGGGTTGGTGTATGCCACATAATTATAACGCCAGTTTTCCTGTTTAACGTATATTAAGGTCTCATGTGTTGGCGGCGAGCCTATTGCCATCAATCAGGCCCAAATCGAGACTCCAGGCTGCTACTGAGAAATTCATGATGGAAAAATTGAGAAATTCCTGATGGAAAAATTAAAGGAGATAATAATAAAGGAGATAAAGAGCGGCGCGCAATGATTGTTGACATAACCGTCCCGCATGATGGGAACCTCGTGAAAGCCGAGAAAGATAAACAAATCAAGTATCTTGACTTGGCTCACGAGGTTGTCGACATGTGGGATGTGGACTCAGCGATAATTGTGCCGATAGTCGTGACAGCCAATGGTCTAATAGCCAAGAGCCTCGACCAACACCTGAGGAGGCTCTCGTTGGGCAGCTGGATCAAGGGCTTGATCCAGAAAGCGGTACTTCTGGACACGGCCCGAATAGTTAGGAGGTTCCTCTCTCTGGAGCCCTGACCGCCGGTAGCTTGGACCCTGTTCCCGATACCGGTGGGCTACTATTTTTTATATTTTTAAATGTTTTTATATTTCTTTATACTAATATTTAAAAATATAATTTATAAGAATTTATTTGAATAAAGGAGATAATAATAACTTTATTTCATAGAAAACAGATTATAAATGTTTTATATAAAGACAATTTTAAATGAGCTTAGGTAGGAACACAATGCAATACAAATCTAAGAGCTAAAATCTGTACACAATATGGAAAACCCTGCCTCTCAAACTAGGCAACCTGTATCTTGAGAGACAGTGATTCAGCTTAAGATGTGGTACTTATTATAATAGTAGACTGTGTCGATCTACCCGAGCGATTGAAGATAATAATAATTAGGTACTACTAATACTAAAGCTAATTCAAGTATGTTTTATACGAGATGTGTGTGTGTGCGTTTGTGTGAGTTGAGAAATTCCTGATGGAAAAATCCAAAAGCCTGGGAATAGAACGATTGCGATCACTAGACCAACGAGGCAATCTAGGTTACATATAACTCATTACTAGCAGCACCCCGCGGTTTCACCCACATAAGTTTCGATCCCGTGGGAATATCGGGATAAAAGTATCCTATTTCTTAATCCTGTTTATAAACTGTCTGTGTTCCATATCAAAATGGTCCAGCCGTTTATGCGTGAAGAAATAACAAACATACAAACACACTCACAACTTTCGCCTTTATAATATAAGTGTGATGTCTTCGACTTTTTGGTTTGAACCACGAGTTTCCTCACGAGGTTTTCCTACACCGTTTTTTTAATAAGGGCCTTCTGGCGGCACGGGAGGCGGGAGATCCTCCGGCATCACTACAAGCAAGCGCATTCTGACACAACGAAGATGCCGCGGTATCTTTACTGGCATCACCATTAATATTTCAATAGTAACTATTGTCATAAGAGTACCTACTATTAAGTTATATTCCTAATCGTCGCTTAAAAATCGCTTGCAGTGCCGCTGTGTCGCTTGCCAGTGGGGCCCTAAACGTTGGTTTTTAAAACTAGACCTTTTCACCTGGGTCGCTACAGTACGTCAGTAAACAACGTACAGCAACATATATGCAATTTATAGAATGTATAAATGAATAAGTTATTAATAATTAATAATAGGTTATTATAACATGGTCTACTTTATCCTGGTACAAGTAAAAACAGAATTAATAACGAAAATACTTGTTTCATTATTTCTATTTTCGTTATTAATATTTTACGCGATGAGCCGACTCTATGAGTCACTTTACCTGAAACATTCTACAATCAGTATATAATAAAGGCAGAAACAGTATTCATACCATAACTACGAACAGTTCTATGTAGTGCACACTAATAACATAAAAAATGAGAGTAATATTTCTGTTATTTATATTCTTCGTGATGGCATCAGCGTACCGACACGGAGGGAGGGAACGAAGACCGGCACGACTATACGGGCATGATTCCAGAGAAATGAATCGCTATAATCACAAAGACATGAACAGGCATCGTGACGACGATTTTTATAAAGATACTGTCGACGATTCTGACGAAGACAAGAACAGGGATCGTAACTACGATTATTACAAAGATACTGTCGACGATTCTGACGAAGTTGCTGCCGAGGATTCTGCCCAAGATTCTGACGATGATTCAGGCGAATATTCTGATGACGAGGCTGACGAAGATTCCGACGATAATTCTTGCAAATTTTCTGACGAGGATAGTGACGAAGGTAAGTTTTGTCATATAACATAGATGTTGCTTACAAAATCGTTTGGATTTCCGAAACACTGGTGAAACTTAAAGCGCTACCCAAACTTAGGACACCGCAAAACGCTCAGTTTTTTGTCGCACATTTAGACGTATTGGTATATATTACAAGTCAGAAAAATAATTCAATCAACTAAAGAAATACATAAATTGATTCCACTGAGCAGCTGCAGCAGTGCATTTACTTTTATTTTGGTGGTCATTCGATTCAAGTAACATCAAACACATCGCTGTTTTAAACGTTATTTGTTGTTTTTTAAATTACCTAAGCTTCTTACGGCGCCTTAAGTAGATATAATTTTCCAAGCCTTTCTCATAGTTCGAGCGTCCCGCGGATATTGACTCCGAGCAACTGTAGTTCTTTACTTAAAATTTATGAGTTTGATAAACATTTTAGTTTTATAATTTATCATAATTAGATATCGATATCACGTTTCGCCACCATATAATTTGTTTTTGTATAGTGTTCATTCTTCTTTGTGCCACCCATTTAAAATAATTTATAGCAGGTAATCATAATTTTGACCGATCTACAGACGTGCGTCCGTTCGCTATCGCAAGTGCAGACAGACCCTTCGGATAATAAATCCTACGGTTTCTGTGTGTCGTAGGTATAGATTAATACTTGTATCTACGAAGTGCAGTAACCACATGGATTCCTAATGGAAATAACGTGTCGTAGAAAACGTACCTTAAAAACATGCATTGTCTGAACCGTCAACCCAAGACAAAAGTCTTGGCGCAAAAAAGTAAGCAGACGTGCGGGGTAATTGCGTTGTTTCATTTTGACAGTTCAACAACATTAATTGCTCTATTTACATATTTATAGATTTATTTGCATTCCATAATGTTGTAGAGGTGCTACAATGGCTTAAAACTAAGGTACAATTATAGACCTTCTAGAGTGTAGCAAAGAGTTTAAATTTAATTCTTAAAATAAAAATGACACAAATTAACAAATAGCAATGTTGTTCAGACGAATTTTTCAAACATTATGTGGCAATGGATTAGCCATTTCCTCCAAAATCCTTCACATTGTGATTTAAAATGTGTTGCGCAATTGGGGTCCCGATCCCAAATAATGGGATTAGGCAAGAACAAAGAAGAACTTCTAAAACCATGCCACCAATCATGCCATTACACGTTACTGAACCTGAGCCTCGGGTTTTGGAGTTTGTTTATCTCGGCAAATTAACAGCAAAAATGTTTTTTTTTTTTTTCAGAAGAAGTCTCCTATTATGAACTACCACGTCAACATATAAACCGACGACGTGTACCACCCCGCTTCGTGAGATACTTTGGACCGCCGCTTAGAAGCAATGGGAGACTACGACCAATTCGTTAGTAACAAAAGCAGTGCCATTCGATTGGGAATTAGGTTTTCTTATTCCTTTAAACATTTTATGTAAAACTGACACTCTACTTCAATCCATTCACAGTTATACCTCTTTCAGTGTTTACCTCTGATTTTGCATCACTGTCGAAATCACAGTTATCTGTATTCTCGTTACAAACATTTTGCTGCCACTAACAAGTATTTCGATATCACAGTGATCTTTATTTCGATATCACAGTGATCTTTATTTCGATATCACAGTGATCTTTATTTCGATATCACAGTGATCTTTATTTCGATATCACAGTGATCTTTATTTCGATATCACAGTGATCTTTATTTCGATATCACAGTGATCTTTATTTCGATATCACAGTGATCTTTATTTCGATATCACAGTGATCTTTATTTCGATATCACAGTGATCTTTATTTCGATATCACAGTGATCTTTATTTCGATATCACAGTGATCTTTATTTCGATATCACAGTGATCTTTATTTCGATATCACAGTGATCTTTATTTCGATATCACAGTGATCTTTATTTCGATATCACAGTGATCTTTATTTCGATATCACAGTGATCTTTATTTCGATATCACAGTGATCTTTATTTTCGTTTCAACAAGGGTATTACTGGGTTGCTGCTGTTAGAGGTAAAATATGTGAACGGACTGCCATTGTTGTTTTTGTAGCAACTGGGCGCCTAAAAAGGCCACTTTGGCAGAATCATAAAAGGATAACAGAATGGACAGTTAACTGTTAAGTTAATCGTATCAAATCCCATTGGTGAAGCATTTTTCAGTAATTTTTTTGTCTATGCTAAAATACCAATCAATCCAAATCCAATCCTAATCTCTTTGATTGTACCTGCGTAGTGGAGCGAAAAAAAGAAAAACTCTGACTGTCTTCGCCATTTTAGAATTCATAATGTAATCCTTTTATGATTCACCAAAATGGCCTTTTTAGGCCCCCAGTTCGTTTTACAACAGGAAGTACATAAAACACAAATGCATTATTAACATAATTAACACCGTTTATAACTTTTGCGATATAATTTATCTTTAGCTCCTTTTTTATTAACTATTATTTGTAAACAAACTTGGATTGCTCGATTAAACTTAGATCAATCTTAGTTTCAAGTGTTATATTGCAATTAAATGTAAGAAAATTTTAAACTCACATTAAACGTACACTTTGTAAACAAGCATACTATAAATTAGAAGATTATATCCAAGATAAGAATGCTCGGAAACATGCTGGTCCTGCTCCATAGGACAATCTAGAGTCTAGACAAAATCAAACTGGTTGCTAATTTAATTGTAAAATGTATTCTTTTTTTTTTGACATTGATTACATTCTGTAATTATTTTTCTTTAACTCACACCCTGACATTGACCCTGACAACTTGTTTTTTTTTATTATTTTAAATGAAAATCGTTTACTTTTACCATGTTTGTAATTAAGTGAGCACCATGTATCTATCAGATAATTAATTAATTTATATGTCATGGTTTCATTTTTAATTCTTTTACTTAGTGTGGTATAGTAATTTTATTTTAGGTGCATCGTCTTCACATATTATTATTATATACTTAATGTCATGCAAAATATTGTAAAACTTTTTAAAAGAGTAACGGTGGAGTTTCTTGCCCGTTCTTCTCCATACGAAAACTACCCTTTGGAATGGGCGACTAGAATCAATTCTATTTTATCGTAATTTTTGACGTTCAAAAGTGCCTTTTATGTGCCTATTTAAAATAAATGCTTTGACTTTGACCTAATAATATTATATTCATCACAACCATAATGTTCTGTTGTGACATCTAAATAAACAAAAAGCTTAATCTACTACTTTTTCTTTTTATTCGATTAAGGGTTGATTTTTCCAACGCCAGATAACTTTATCGGAAGAATAATTTTGAATTTTTGACAGTTTTTCCATAAAAAACTGTCAAGCGTCAATTTTATTCCACGAACAAAAATGATCGGTCGATTGAAAAAAAAAAACATTGATGACTACTTATTCTTAAGTTATAAAACAGTAAGTAATGTTTTAATATGATGAACTTCAGGCAGTAAACTAACACGCAGTAGGCTTACTATTTAATATCAATACCTATAATAATCGTACCTACAGGTAAACTGATGTATGAAATACCACAAGTGTTTTACAGTATATGTAGGTGAAAACAATGTGTGTTTATAATCAGAATATTTAAAATAAGTTTCATTGTTTCAATATTTCTAATTTTGTAATCATTGTTCAAAATTATCGCTTTGATAAAAAATCAGTACCTTTATAATGAACAATCATTACAATTTTTGCAACAAATACTACGAACCGTTACAAGAAGTGCACACAAATAACACTTGAAACATGAGAATAATATTTATAAAATTGTTTTTAATCCTTTTGACATGATCAGCTATTAGCGGACGCGGTCGGAGCTGTCGAAAAACTATACAACTACAAACAGATAATATTCACCATCGTCACTTTGGCAACAAAATTTACAATAATCGTATTGGTCACAAAATTCACAGTCTTATAGACGAAGATACTGCAGAATTTTTTTACGAAGATCCTTTATACGAAGGTTCTGACGAAAATTTTCACGATGATTCTGACGAAGATTCCGAGGAAGTTTCCGATGAAGATTCTGACGAAGTAGTCAACGACTATGCAGACGAAGATAGTGATAAATCTCGAAGCAGAATCCCCCGAAGATTCTGATGCAGATTCTGATGAAGATTCCGAAGAAGTCTCTGATGAACATTTTCTGACGGAGATTCTGACGAAGATTCTGATAAAGATTCTAATACAGATTCTGGCAAAGATTCTAATACAGATTCTGGCAAAGATTTCTACGAAGATAATGACGATGATTGTGACGAAAATTCTGACGGATATACTGAAGTAAATTCTGACGAAGACAGAATCTTCGTCAAAATTTACAATAATCGCATTGGTTACAAAATTCACAGTCGTATAGACGAATATACTGCGGATTTTTTTTACGAAGATTCTGTAAACGAAGGTTCTGACAAAAATTTGTACGATGATTCTGACAAAGATTCCGAGGAAGTTGCCGATGAAGATTCTGACAAAGTAGTCGGAGACTATGCTATGCAGGCGAAGATAGTGATGAAGATCCCGAAGCAGATACCGACGGCAATTCATACGCAGATTCTTATACAGATTCTGGTGAAGATTCCGAAGAAGTCTCTGATGAAGATTCTGACGGAGGTTTTGACGAAGATTCTAATACAAATTCTGACAAAGATTCCGAAAAAGGCTCTGATGAAGATTCCAACGAAGATTCTGACAAAGATAGTGACGATGGTCTTGACGAAGTTCGTGAGATGATTCTGACAAAGATAGTGAGGATGGTCTTGACGAAGTTAGTGAGTTGATTCTGACAAAAATTCCTACGGCGATTCTGACGAAGACTATGCAGGACAACGATGAAGGTAATTTACTAAGTTCTGTTGTCTAAACGCTAAACTGTTGCTCACGACTTCTTTCACAAAATAACATCAAACTCCTAAAAAAAAAACAATATTCAACATCAATATTTTTGAGCCTCTCATTTAAAATTGTTTATTAAAAAGGTGAAGAAAAACATCGTGAGGAAACTGGCATGTCCTAAAACCGCAAACATGTGGCATCTACCAAACCCGCACTAGGCCCGCGTGGTAGATTACCGAGACCTTCTCGAAGAGAGGAGGCCTGTGTCCCAGCAGTAGGAACATTATAGGCTAATTAACCTTTAAACTTATTTGACAGTTATTACGGATAGTCAGAAGCCCAAAAGTCTGACAACAACTCTTTCTTATTAATACTTCGATAAATTCATCTCAATTCCAGGGTTTCTATATTTCCCGGCCTCTATTGAGGCTGGGAAATATAGAAACCCTAGAATTCCCGCAATCTTCCTTTGTAGCGGTATCTACAAACGCCACATGCGAACTGCGCGTCAAACTAACGTCACACAAAATCCTGCATCTCGCAAGCAGAGTTTACCGCGCAACTAGCATAAATACAATGGCCCGACATGAATCATCGGGCAGTGGCCCGCCAGACACAACACCCGTCTGGTCGGAGGATCGTCCCTTTTCTAAGGAGGATGAGTGAACTTTACACTCTGTTCCTCACACCTCTATACCTTAATGGTTTCCGATAAAAAGTCATCGATAGAAAATTTATCGTCGGCGTTATAAATTGTTACCTTCTAACTAAAGGGTTCCGCTGGCGTCTAGACTAAGTGCTTTGGTGACATTGTTGTGTTTTATTGCTAAGACACATCAAGTCGGATACATTTACTGGTCGGTCTCATTGTAGAAGATTTTAGAGAATTCTGAAACAATTGGACGTTAGTTGTACAAACAGGAACCAAACAACAACTTGGGCGAAATTGAGTTAGATGCATAAAACGAGTATTTTAGACGACATGTACCAAAACGATCTAGGACATCAATCCCATTTATGACAGGCTGAAAACTACAATTACTTTTGATACCACCCTTAGAGCAGCAATTTTGAAAAAGAATTTTGGTAGAAAAATAATCATGATATATGATTCCGAATCTTTTACTGTATTTCGATTTTAATAGTAGGTCCGCGAACAAGATCCTTGCCGTATGGTACCCAGAAACTCCTTATTTTTTTAATTTGCAAAGAACCGTGATGTTTAATTACTATTCCAATAATTTAGGTTGCACGTTACGATACGCTAAGCATTTCATGTAGATCAAAATTACCCTTTACAGCATATCAGTATAATGAATATCTTAGGAGATAAAAGCGGGGGCAGAGTGGCTAGCGGGGCTGTACGAAGTTCGCCGGGTCAATTAGTAAGATAAAATAAATAAAATAAATACACAATACTTCTAAATGTATTGTCTATAAAAATATAATAAAACCGTATTGTATCCTAAATATCTTTTTCCTGCATGCACGTCTCCGCTTCAGTGGAAAAGCACCATTTCTTCGATGGAGTATAAAATCACACTGCAGTTAAAACTTGTGCAGTCATTAACCGGTCTAATGGCATAGCAATAAATATTACTGGCCACTCATAAATGTCACGCGTCCACGTGTAATAACTCTATGCTTTATTAGCGTTTGATTTTAGAAGTCTCATGTGGAGCTAAAACTGTTATGTGTACAATCCTTTTTTTTTTTGCGGATGGGAAATCATCAAATGACCCTTAGTATAATCCCCAAATGTCAAGATTTCATGAAATAGTCATTCTTGGGAATTACTTCGTCTTAGAGAGTTGTGTTGATGACTTTAATAATTATAATTCTGTTCATACATATTTGTTACGGCCGCGAATCATATTTTAATCAACGTAAAACTTAATACTGACCAGCAAATTGCAAAAAACGTAAAAAAAATTGAATTTCGCGGGCTACCCTGGCGGTTTCGCCTTAATTGTATTAGGTATGGTATTATTATTGACTTTGCAAGTGCTACGACCTCGCTTTTCAAAGTTTTTATTTTTGTGAAGAAGTTCGAGGTTCAGGGACACAAACTTGCAGTAGATTACATTAACATCCTAATTGATGCGTGGACAGAGACTCGCTCAAGGGTCCCAAAGCCCTGCTGCTGAACTGTTAAAACTTAGGTACACCATTCTAACAAAACATTAACACGTTTGCAGCATACAGCTGCTTTTAGCAGCTTGAATAAGCTTTAGATCGTGACCTTGAACAAAATATCATGCCAGGGCTTTTCTCTTTGGAACCTGAACTCTCAGCGACATTTTGACACAATGCATGGTGATAATCACTTCACATTATAAAATCAAGTCCTTCCCGCAGAGCCTGTCTGTATGTTTGAAATGTCGGATTTTCATACGGTTTTCACTTAAGGACGGAGTGATTCATGAGAAAGGTTTAGGTGTATAATATCATGAGAAGGGTTTGTGTATATTAGCTGAAATATTACGATGATTATTGAAGATGTCGGAAAAAATCATGCTGGCTTGAAGCTTTTCTGGAGTGCGCCGCGTAAACCAATACAGATACAGAATGGAAACCACATATTGCAATAAACTATACCATATATTTGTTATCGCCTTTTCTGACGCTATATAAAAAAATAACGAAATCGGTGGCGAAAAAAAGCAGCTGTTCCCTACATTTTGACGAGTTATGCGAACATAAATGTAGGGAGCAGCTGATTTTTGTTTCGCGACCAATTTCGTTCATTTTTTTGTATATCGTCAGAAAAGGCGATAACAAGTATGTGGTATAATTTATTGCATATGTCGGCAGACTCATTGATTAGCAGCTGTGAGAGACGGCGACTAGATGGCGCTAGTGGAACGTGCACCAGACGCAAATCATTCACTCTATCGATCATTTGGCCTAAAGGACTTGGTATCCAATCCAGTAAAATATTGTAACGGTTTCCCCCCACTAGCGATCGCCTTTATAAGGAGCTGCGCTGTTTGATCGGTACGCATTTCCAACGGTTGCGTCGTGGTGCACGGACCACTGTCTCTCGACAGTCAGTACTGCCCGATTATTGGATGTGGAACGCTGTCTCTGACAATTAGTACTATCCTTATTGCGGTGGGTGCATGGACCACTGTCCCTGACAGTCAGTACTGCCCTATGTGACCGCCTTTTGCCGTTATTAGTTTTAGTATTTCATTTCTGTATTTTCTAGATTTAAGATAACTGATTGTTCAATTGAATAAACTTGTGTTTTACTTCTGATGTCTGGGCCAATCCGACATCAGAAGTGGGATCGGATTGTCCGCCCACCTCTGGCACTTCATTATCACAAAATGGCCAGAAAAATATTCCGCTACCCTCAAATAATTTAGAAGCATTTCTTTCATAATTAACTGATGCTCTACTACCCGGTCCAATGCGCCACCACAACCATTCACAGTGTTGGTACCATTTGATCCTGATTACCCCAATTCATACGTAGAGGGCTGTCAGACACCATAATTAAAAGCAAAAATTTGAAAGGTGTCAATTTAATCATGACGCTGACCTTGCTTTCGAGGCGGCGCAGCCACATTACTGATCTAGATGCCTCTCAGTCATTATCAATGGGATGATATCTAGACCAGCAAATATGTACTGTAGGGGTTGCAAGAGTATTGTGACCTAGTCCAGTCAGCTGCAGGGATCTCATCCATGGGATGGTTATCTAGACCAGCAAATGTGTACTGTAGGGGTTACAAGAGTATTGTGACCTAGTCCAGTAAGCTGCAGGGATCTCATCCATGGGATGATTATCTAGACCAGCAAATACGTACTGTAGGGGTTACAAGAGTTGTGACCTAGTCCAGTTGTAGCTGCAGGAATCTCACCTGCTTTAGTGGGTGACGATTTAGACCAGCATGTTTGAACTGTAGGGTTTTCTATTGTAAAGAAATACCTAGACCAGTGATATTTGCTAATTTGATATGTAACGATGATGACGATGTGAATTGATGACGAATGAATGCACTCGAGAACGAGTGATTTATCAGGATGGCCGTGTCGGCAGACTCATTGATTAGCAGCTGTGAGAGACGGCGACTAGATGGCGCTAGTGGAACGTGCACCAGACGCAAATCATTCACTCTATCGATCATTTGGCCTAAAGGACTTGGTATCCAATCCAGTAAAATATTGTAACGGTTTCCCCCCACTAGCGATCGCCTTTATAAGGAGCTGCGCTGTTTGATCGGTACGCATTTCCAACGGTTGCGTCGTGGTGCACGGACCACTGTCTCTCGACAGTCAGTACTGCCCGATTATTGGATGTGGAACGCTGTCTCTGACAATTAGTACTATCCTTATTGCGGTGGGTGCATGGACCACTGTCCCTGACAGTCAGTACTGCCCTATGTGACCGCCTTTTGCCGTTATTAGTTTTAGTATTTCATTTCTGTATTTTCTAGATTTAAGATAACTGATTGTTCAATTGAATAAACTTGTGTTTTAGTTCTGATGTCTGGGCCAATCCGACACATATAATTTGTGGTTTCCATATCGTATGAAAACAATGTTTGAATAGGATATGTTCCAAAATTCACGCAGGTTAAAGGAGCGTACGCGGGAAAAGCACGTAAATAAATAACATTTATTTATTCTATATAACACCCATGTTTAAAAATTCATGCAACATTGACTGACAGACAGCGCACAGCCTAAACCGTTGAGTTATCGAAAGTGAACAAAAGAAGGATTTTTGAAATTTTATTAGAGAATGAAAGTTTGTATATAATTTAGCCTGATGTCTTGTAAAATATAAATTAACACGAGTATTATCCAGATTTTAATAGACAAATGATGTTGTTATCTAATGTTTTCCTAAAGCTGGTTTACTTTAAATTTTTATTTAATTTTTAGATTTTTGCTTTTGTGTTTTGTTTTATATAAACTCTAAAATAATAATAATATGATTTATTGTAATACTCAAATTGGGAGCCGAAACTGTCTCTCCTAAATTTTTTTTTTTTAGATAAACATTGCCCCACACTAGCAGTTTCTCCTGTATTGTGGGTGCGTTTACAAACATTTAAACTCACATACACAAACAGCCAGACCCGGAACAACTACTTGTAGGTCATACAAATATTTGTTCCGTGCGGGAATCGAACCCGCGACACGCAGCGCAGCAGTCAATCGCGTCAATAAATACAGATTACTCAGTGATATAGCTAGGGGAGCAGAAATTCACCCTACAATTTGGTGTACCTACTCCATATAATTAATAATGCATACTTTGCAAGTCCCTCAATTCTTGAGGAAAGGAAGAAAAATAAGTGGTAGGTACTATATATATATAACACAACTTTTGTATACCGTATTTCATAAAAATAAATGTAAATGCTTACCAGTTAATGAATAAACTAGAATAATTATAACACATGCAGAAGTTTCAAAGACGCGACCTTGCACAAATTAAAAGCAATGTGTAAATTCTCTCGACCCTCGGCGGCCACATTTTCACGTCAGCCCCGAGGCGCGGCGCTATAAATTTTGCATCACGCGTGACAAAATATAAATCAACGTTCCAGTACTAGGAGTTCAAAATATGATGTTAGTGTTCGGTCACCGTGTTTATGAAGATTTATACTATAACTAGCTGCTGGTTTCACCCACCCGCGTAAATATCGATCCCCTGGGAATATCGGGATAAAAAGTAGCCTATATGTTAATCCAGGGTGTCAGCTACCTCCATACAAAATTTTATCAAAATTGGTCCAGCCGTTTGAGCGTGAAGAAGTAACAAACATATAAACACACACAGGTACTCACAAATTTTCGCCTTTATAATATTAGTGTGACTTGTATTTCAGCATTACCTATTAATTAATTGATGTTCAAGTTCCATGGACATCGCCTTCGAAGAAGACCAACGGCGAAGGTGGTGTGACGATGTGATGACGTTTTCAGGGCCAACATGGCCAGAGATCGCACAAGACAGGGAGGTTTGGAAGGAAAAAGGGGGGGGGGGGGGCACAGCACACAGTGGCTTACAATATATGCTAACAAACAAAAAATCCTGCTACTAATTTTGTTATCAATACATTTTTGACTATTTTAATATTGATCAAGAGACTACTTGAAAACGTTTTTATTTTCGAAAGGGTTGTTGAACGAATCTGAATTCCTGATCCGGAAACCGAATCAGGAAACCGAGCGTATGCGGCCAGCCTAAAGATCACAATGCTTTTGACTGACTTGTCAATGGCATTATCACAACAGCAACCTTATTAAACTGAGAATAAAGTTCACAACGATTTTGACAGACTTGTCAATGGCAGCAACCTAATAGCAACTTTATTAGAATCAGTATAAAGATCATTATGATTTAGTCAGTGATGCAAAACCAGAGATAAAAATAATTGTGAACGGACTGAAACAAACTTCATCGAAGAGAATGCGTTTAAAAAAACAAACAACCGAACTCCTTCCTTTTACGAAAACAGTAAAACCTTTTTGCTTTATTTTTCATTAGCGACGAGTCCCATACATTAGGATCTAGAAAGAAAATAAGAAAAACGAGTCTGTTCACAACTGCACTATTTTGCTGATTATTTCCCGGAGATAGTAATTATTTAACTCAGTTAACTTTTAATGATACCCGTGGAGAGTAAAGTAGTAAACTGCTAGAAATAAAATTCCCTGTTAAAAGGGAGAACTCGGGAGAACTCTGACTAAAACATTTTTTTACACTCTAGTTACTATCTAATCTGCATTCGCGACTTATTTGCCGAAAAGTAAACAAATATGAGTTAATGGAAAAATTACTTTAATTCCTACACAATAAAGTGCAGTTTACGCTATAACTTCAAACATTTTTATAACTTTTTTAATAGTGCTAGTCAAAGTTGATATTTGTTTAACTTGAAGATGAAACATACATTTGCATAGACTTTATGTATAGACGTTGTTCGTTGCAACCTCATCAAGTTATCACATAACACATTACATCAAGCTTTATTCCCCGAAGGGTCTGGCAGTGGTACACCTATATGTAGTACCTACACCCAACTGATCAATGTAACTTTTATGATTTATCAACATAACAATGTATCCTAAAATGATTCCTTATGATTCATCAACTTATCAATTTACCTTATAATGATTCCTTATTGAACACAACATATTCAATTCCTCAACTACACACTTTCCAAAATTTTAAATGAACGATTTAATATTTCCGAACTTAGTGATTGGTTACATTATATAAGCACTCGGGTGGATCTGTTTTCTAATAAAAAAGGTATCGCTCCGAAACTAAATTAAATGTACCTACCTACCTACCTAACCAATTAATTGGTTTTCACACTTTATGTAATCTCTCTGAAACGTGTTCTGTAGGTAAATTCAAAGACCTTTCAGTATTCGAAACATGTGACGATTACATTCGAAAATGTTCCGAAACATCGATTTAACTTAAGGTACGGTTCTCTCAAACTTTTCAAATTGAATCGTTATACTTCTCGTTTACTTGGAAACTTCCCCTTATCTGTTCGAGGGGTAGTTTCTAGTTGTTACGAGCAATGATTAAAGTTTTAACCCCTTTATTGTGCTTGATTTAGCAGTGATTGTTGCTGTTGCTTTCCTTCGTGTTCTTCGTGTCGCTTTCACGACAGTTATTTAAATTTTATTGGCCCAAAACTTTGCCACTTCCACGCTATCGGTAACAGCGCAGAGGTCACTTTGCTTGCATGTGTAAGACCGTTTACGCCGTACGGCATTTCATACAAACTTTCAAGCCTTTGTTTTTCGAAATGAATGAACCGATTTTAATGAAACTTCATACGCATAAGTAGGATTCAAAGATCTAAAAAGTTACTTAAGAACATTTTCGAAATGTCTTATTTAAAAAAAGATAACTGGAAATCTCTGTTTCTATAGAAAATTTTAAATCGGTATAATTTGGCTGCAACACTATTTTTCGAAAATGTTCTCAAGTAACTTTTTATTCAATAAAATCGGTTCATTCATTTCGAAAAACAAGGGCTTGAAAGTTTGTATGAAATGCCGTACGGCGTAAAGGGCACAAAAGGCAGGATAGGAGGGGGAGCATAGTTTGTGACACAGCTCCACATCCACACCCTGCTTCCGTTCCGTAGAAAAAGGGACTTTCGAGGTTCGACTTACATCTTCCCACTTCAGAGACGGCTGTACTAAATCGGCCGGTTACGACCGCAGCCTATAACCAAAAGCGGTTGTCGCGCGAGTACGCGGTCGTCTCGCGAATATGACATAATTGTGCGATCAATCGTAAACGATCGCATAATCGCGTATGCGCGCGACAGTCGCTTTCGGTTACGACACAGGGTTTTAATGCAAAACCGCCGCGGAATTTTTTGTTAATTTTTTGTTAAAAAAAACCTTGTATTACGAACTGCAGTATGATAAAATAGACCTAAACTAACTGGTGATAGAACACGTAAAATGTGTTCCTATATTCTACAACGGTAACACATTTAGGGTCTCATAATAACAGTCTTCTACAGTTAAAAACATCTAAAACTTTCACATCTAAATATCTTTGGTAAACTGAAATTTTAAGTCTTAACCAGGATCCAAACTTGGTCAGGTCTCCTCAAACTGAAAGGTCTTTCCAAAGATATCAATTTTAATCACTTTCCAATGGTATCTTAACCACAGTTTCTTCAAACTAGAAACTTCGATTTTGAACTAAAATGTTCAAGTTCCAGGTGCAGTGGGGTACCTGCAATTTTGAATTTGATTTACATAGTAATGAATATTGATGCTGGCTGGTTTAAGTTCCATCATTCAATTTGTATAGTAGAGCTCTATCGAAGGAGACGGTAATCAACCTGGCTTTGGATCAATATTGAAGGTAAAACAGATTCACCTGGAAGTTCTGACATCATTGAATAGTGGTTTACTGTTGCAATAATTCAGAACATTAGACATCGATGGATTCAGTACATAATTCTGAACCGTGCTTGCGCTGAAATTTTTCGTAGGTTCATCATCATCATCATTTCAGCCGAAAGATGTCCACTGCCGGGCATAGGCCTCCCTCCCCCAAGCACCTCCACTTTGACTGGTTCTGTGCTTCTCGCATCCAACGGGTTCCTACGGCCTTCACAAGGTCGTCGGACCACCTTGTGGGAGGCCTTCCAACACTACGTCTTCCGGTACGCGGTCGCCACTCCAGAACCTTTCGGCCCCATCGGTCATCTGTTCTGCGAGCAATGCCCACTGCCACTTAAGTTTGGCAATTCTTCGGGCTATGTCGGTTACCTTGGTTCTCCTGCGGATCTCCTCATTCCTGATTCGATCACGCAGGAAAACTCCAAGCTTATTGGGTTTTTCTATCAGGAATTTCTCAGTAGCAGCCCGGAGTCTGGCCCGGTTGATTGCAAAATAGGCCTTCCCCTGGGACTTAATAACTGGCGAAATGTGAGTGTAATTTAAGTACAACCTTGCCTAACCGTATGGGTTATACAGACCCACCAAAAACATTTTCATGTAAAATGTTGCCAAGACGAAACCACCTATGGCTCGCACTGACAAAAAGTTATCAGATCTCATGTAGAGCCAAGCTTCTAACTCTACTAGCCCTGACTCTACAAGCCCTAACTTCACAAACTCTACACCTTAATCAAAATATGTGGCTTCGCCGTTTCTTTACTACAAAAACTATTGTACTATCAGAAAAGTTATGAACAGTGAATAAATTTTTCACCTTACGCCCATGTGATGATACCGTGAACCCAGATGTTATGTTATGTTCATGTGATGTTATGTTGTAACGCGTATTATTTTGACGGTCATTGAAAGTACTACCTCCGGTAATTGTAAAGTAGGCACACTTACAAAGCTCAACAGTATCAATGAATGAGATCTTTTACAAAGCTCTAAATTACCTTTAAGTATGTAGGTATATCCGAACGCGCAACCCTTATCCCACTCAGGTAAGCTGACAATTAAAATTCAAGTATTATGCAAATAAGCCTCACGGGACGACTTACGACGTCAATTTTGAACGAAACCCCCATAAATATGGACGGTTCGGGCAACTTCTGAAAAACTAGGCAAGATAATTCATTACTGGGTAAAATTATGAGGAGCATGGATTACTTTGGCCTTATTTGATATTCTTGTAAGAACCATTAGTTACAATGCTGCCTACCGTTCATATTCAGTCCAATTATGTGGTCTATGCAAGTAGGTAATTATAATTTCCTCTCAGCAAGCGCACTATGAGCCTAGCACAAACGTACCTATAACATACCTATGTAAGTGTGATGTTAATTGAGCTTCTCGCACAAAACATTTGAACCAAAATGTTTTAAGATAGTTGTATTTTCGGCTAGCTGCGCCCCGCGATTTCACCCGCATAGGTGTCGATCCCGTGGGAATATCGGGATAAAAAGTAGCTTATTTGTTAATCCAGGGTGTCAGCTACCTCCATACTAAATTTTATCAAAATTGGTCCAGCTGATTGAGCGTTAAGAAGTAACACTACTTTGTAAGTAATTTTTATTTTTTAAATTAATTATTGTGAATGTGAGGTCATTTCTTTTTTCCTTCTTAGTTTTAATCGTGATCTGGCAATTTGAGTAGTTTATGCGGCCTACCCAAATGTCCAGTCTTTGGTATTGTTCGTCGAATCGTTGAGCTCCTAAGTTCTGAGTTGAGCTGCACGGTTTTTGACAAATGCGTGCACTGATTGGACAGGTCCGCTCAATCTGTGTGGTTCTTTCCTCAAAAGACCATTTCAGACACCAATCTACATGGTCTTCACACGATCTGACCAAGATTTTGTCTGGACTTTAAAAGAGACTGTGACTTCTGAGTTTGTTTCGGCCTTTCTTCTCAGAATAGTCAGTTAGGAAACGCCGACCTAATCTAGTTTAAAAAAAAAATAATATGATTGACGTGTAAAAGTGTTTGTACAAACCTAATTACAGAAATAAAATCATTTATTCATTTATAACAAACATATAAACACACACACACACTCACAAACTTTCGCCTTCATAATATTAGTATGATTCAAAATATTTCGTTACGTTACGTTACATATTCGTTACGTTACGTTTACGTTACGCTTACGTTACGTTTACGTCGCTTGCTCGTGCATAAATTATCAGTCATAAGACGTTCACTGCCGAATTAAGACTTTGAACTTAACATTGTTCAGTGTCTAAAACGAGTCCCTGGTTTAATTAACCCATTATCTAAGCTCACATAGGTAAGTTCAACTTAAAACTACACTTACAACAAAGAAATTGGGACATTAACTTGAAAAACTTGTGTGTATAGCGCCATTACAAGTTGCTTCCGCTAATGTCGACCGCCATTAGTCAAGACTGCCGTAGACCCGGCGTTACGACATGGTGTAAGAAACCGAAAACCTTTTTATGAGCGTTAGATAATAGAGAAAAATAATGCCGTACGGCGTAACGGCATTATTTTTCTCTATTTTTGTTTTGGGGTTTTTATCTAAACAGATATGCCAACCCCATCGTGCCTTTTACAACTGTAACATTAACACTTATAATAATTTTAAATAACTAACAAAAACTACTAACATAAACTATAGTAAACAGTTCAACAATAGGATCACCGTACGGCATTTGATACAAACTTTCAAGCCCTTGTTTTTCGAAATGCCCAGTATATTGAAACTTTATACGCATAAGCAGGATACAAAGGTCTAAAAAGTTACTTAAGAACATCTTCGAAATGTCTTATTTACAAAAAGGTAACTGGAAATCTCTGTTTCTATGGAAAATTTAAAATCGGTCTAATTTGGCTGTACCTAACACTATTTTTCGAAAATGTTCAAAAAGTAAAAAAAAATTAAATGTGCAAAAAGTAAAAAATACTCTCTTTTAAGCTCGTAATATTCCGAAATTAAACCCTAGTTTAGCCAGAAATTTTGGAAACTAATTAGCCTGTTCCTGCGGTCAGTCTCGCGTGCTAGCGTCATAAACTGAATTAATTTTCAGTACTAAACTTATCCCATGATGAACATTCTCTCAAATATGCTTCATTATGAGAAACATACTGGTTTATTGTGCTGGAGAAGTAAACAAAAGCATACAAAATAAGTTTCGAATATATAAACGTAATATCCAATAAAATTATACGAAATAAGTTTTTATAGTATATAAATGCTATATGTAAAAAAATTATATCAACAGTTGGTATAACCCACGTTTATTATATCTTGTGAACGTTATTGAAATTTAAATATACCTACCAAATAACTTTAGATAAGGGACGCACCCCCTCTTCACGCTTAAACCTCTGAACCGATTTAGATGAAAATTTTTGTAGAGATAGTTTGAGTCCCGGGAAAGGACATAAGATAGACTTTGTCCAGATATTACCATGCGATTGACACTTATGCGGGTGAAACCGCGGAACGCTGCTAGTATTGCATATTTGCGCTACACAGCCTGTGCTAACATATATTTTTTCTATCCGTACTAGAGAACGGAGCAAGAAAGATGCAGCTGCTACAGACTCATTGCCAACAAAATATAATGTCTAGACTATATAAAGAGAACGTGACCTTTGAGTTAAATTCGGTCTTTCTTCTCAGAGTAGTCGAATATGAAACACGGTACTCGTCTAGTTCTAGAACTGTTTGTTTGACCCTAGCCTTTTCCCAACTATGTTGGGGTCGGCTTCCAGTCTAACCAGATGCAGCTGAATACAAGTGTTTTACATGGAGCGACTGCCTATCTAACCATCACAACCCAGTTACTGGGTAACACGATACGGTACCCCTTGGTAAGACTGGTTGTCAGACTTTCGGGCTTCTGACGACTTGTAATGACTGTCAAAGATCCACGAATGACAGTCGGGCCAAACGGCTTAACGTGCTTTCCGAGGCACAGAGGGGTCTCGATATGTAGGTAATGGATGGTCACCCATCCACGAAACGACCGCGGCAACCGTCGCTTAACCTTCGATCGACCAGTGTGGCTGTTATTATTTAGCCACAAGCCCCTAGTGTTTTTACTAACAAACTAACTTATAGAAATAAAATCATTTATCATTAAAAAGTTAGTTTTCCAAAAAAAACTGAAAAAGTGCATTCCCATTTGCTGACTCACCGCCACAGAATAAATGGAGTGCCAAATTCACAAAGTTATGGTACAATTCTGTTAAATAGGTGTTCGTGTCCCATGCAACGGTAATGCGGCTCCAATGGCTGCGGTAATCGTTCTGGAAGGCTGCCAGAATATGTAAGCTGTATGATGGATTTTGTGGTAGATACCTTGGCACTGGATGACAGGAGACTTTATTTTTTGGCTGGTATCTCTACCAGATATTTGCAGTGACTTCATTACAAAAAAAAAAGAATAGGAAATAGCAATGTCTAAAACTATAATATTTCTTAGATGACGATAAAATTAAGTAATTTATAGAAGAAAAATAGGGAAAGAAATGTTGAGCCGATTCATAATTCATTTGGATAAAAGCAGGAGAATGTTTCGTGGTGTGCCTAGTGCCAATTATTTTTTCAATTTTAGTTCAAAAATAGCTTTGAGCTCAATTCGTCCTGTCCTCGATAAATCAATCACATCTGTCAATCTAGCTGCCCACAACTTGACATAGGAGGCCTGTAACCACAGACAGGCCTCCTCGATGCTCTGGTTAAATAATATTGGCACAGCAATGCAACCGCATTGCTGTGCCAATATTATTTAACCTGAAAAAATTGCATTTTTCGAAAAATAGATTTTTTAAATATAGGATAAGTAAAATAAAAACACTATTTTTTGGATAATTTTCATAAACCTACATACAATAGCCACAGAAGGCTTGAATTTCTGTAAACATAAACGTGTTTACAGAAATTGAAGTGGTCTTATGGTAATAGTATTTAGTTTGTCCCAAAAAGTTATGGCATTTTAGCAGGCATCTTCTGGGCGTGCTCGTTTCATCATAAAAAAAATAATATTAAGGCTACTCTTTCGAAAAAAGCTTAAAAACAGCGTGCAGATGAAGCAGCTTTTCTCCGGAACTTACAGAGAAATTACATCTGAAAAAATAGGTGGTAATCTACATGATATGAATCGTAATTTGGTTTAGCCATAATTTTTCTATCGATATCACCTATTAAGAAAAAAAAACCACCAAATCACCTCCAAATCGTTGAGATGAAACCATTTTACTCCTTCATTTTTTATCAAAAGAATATAAAAAAAAATATAGTGCTTTGCAATACAAACGAAAATGATTTGGTTTTGTTACTTTTTAAAAACATGTATATTTTTTTAATAAATATAATAAATTAAAAATGCGATCGTTTAAAGTCCGTGTCTATATCATCCCCGCACTCGTCCACGAATTCAGTGCGGTTCGCCTCGTGTTGCTAGGCAACGCGTTGGCATGCGGGTGCATGCGGGTGGCGGAGTGGCGCGGAGAGGGGTAGTTAGCTCCGCCCAAATGCACAAGGTCGTTGGCATGAATACAAGCCTTAAGTTCATAATTCTTCTTCCACTTCAATTGTACCCCCTAAAACCAAATCAAAATGTTAGTTAACCACTTGCATACTTCTCCATAATAAATGCAAATTCAATAGATGGAGGATGAATATGTTTCCCTGTTCGTAATTTAATCTGACCGCGAAATGTAATCAACAACCTTATAATACAATTACCTACATTAAAATGAGCAGCACGGTTTGTTTCAATTGTTAATGCAGTTTAAATTCTGTACACAAACTGAATAAATTACGATATTAATCTAATAAAAGTTGGGATATTGAGTGTTTATACTAAAATTGACGATACGTAGCTACGCTTTATTTCGGATTATTCCAAATAAAACTTTATGCAAAAATTTCATGATTCTAGGTCATAGGAAAGTACTAACAACGCCCGTATCTTTTGATTTTGATTTGAAGTTTGATTTTTCACTGCTTCAAGGGATTGCAGCACTGAGTGTTTTAACTGAAAAAATAAATAAAAATGTTTATTTGTCTCAAAACAGCTACATAGATTATAAATGAGACAACCCCAGTAAGTAATTAATAATACTTGTGTTGGGGCTATCCCGCTCTTTCCCTTAATTGTTACATTATAGAGACGATTTTTAACAAAAGGTGACTAAACTATAAAAATAAAAAATATTTTTTTTTGGAATAAAAGGTAAGTGAATTATAAACTAATTGACAGCTCTTTGTGTAACTGTACTTGTATGCCTGTGTGAAACTATAATTAACTCCACACTTTCATGAGAAAAAGGGTCTTGACAGACGGGCAGACAGACGGACAACGTGTTCCGTTTTTCCTATTGAAGTACGAAACCCTTAAAAGACATTTAACATTAGAAGACATACAATGGGCGGCTCTGTCGCTCTATACGATCTCTTCCAAGCCACCTTGGAATAGACAGTGATTGCGTGGACATAAAAACGGGGTTGCTATCATTGGTGCAAACAATACACATTTCAACGGCTTATGGTTTCTTAGGCCGTTGTATTTCCTCATCATTCAAGATTTAATCAAAATTGATTTAGAAATGGAAACGTAACAGTCAGACGGACAGACACTTTTTGGGCCTGTGTCCCAGCAGTGGGAATATTATAGACTGATATTCCATTCATAATAGGAAACTCGACTATTAACGAATATGCAAAATAAATCGTCCCCAAAGAGACTTGACATCCCATCTAGAAACTTACTGATTGACTTTTGTAACCATAAATGAGGGCTTCAGACTGGCTTAATGTCGAACCCCACTCAGTGCAGATCTACATGTCAAATGACTACCGGATCCTTTTCAGAAAGAAGTTTTTCTGAAGTCTTTAGGTGTCGCGTGTCATTGAGCTTAGGAGGGAATATGCATGGTTCCGCTCCTCAATCTTTATCTACCGGTAAATTTATGGATTTTGAGGATATCTTGAAACTTAAAAATAGAACCATATGTACTCGTACCATTAACAGTAAAATCTTCTTATACATATAAAATTCAAAGTCCTGACTGACTGATATATCAACGCACAGCCTAAACCGCTGGTCCTATAGACATGAAATTTGGAGGGTGTGTTCTTTGTGAAGAGTAGGTATCCACTAAGAAAGGGTTTTTCGAAATTCCACCCCTAAGAGGGTGAATGGGGGGAGGGTGAAATTTCACGCGGACGAAGTCGCGGGCGGGAAGCTAGTGTTAAATAAGTGTTCTGCTAAGTCGTTATTTTTCCTATTGCACCTGATGTAATAATAATTTATTTCAAATAATCAGACAACAGAGATCCGTAATGTTTGTAAAGTACCTTAAACCTAGTGTTAGTAAATACATAAATTACGATAACAATTTGGGTATTATTTGGGTATGAGTCACTTTGTAAAGAAGACGAAACCAGTTTCTCAACCGGTCATCTTCTCCACAAAATGCCTCACGCCTCATGTTATGTGGTCACTACTGCCGGAGGACAACTGCACTACATATCAGAGCCATTTCAGATGCATTGTCATCCCAAAGACAAAGCATAAATATTAATAATAGAAAATTATTATACAGGGTGACCGGGACATCGTCACACAACGTATTATCATGGATACTGTGCATGATTCTGGAAAAAAATCAAAGAAGGCCCCCGGGCGATGAATGAAATTTTTAGTCCGTCATTAAAAAAAAATGAGCTTTTTCCAACAAAAATGCAATACCTACGCGTATGGAACTGCTAATTTCTTGTTTAACAACCGACGAATAATTTCAACGCAAGGGGACAGCGGGGTAATTGCGTCACATACTAACAGTAGCAATAGGTTTCATTTTGACAGTTCAACAACATTTATTGCGATATTTATATATACAAACTATCTATCCCGCTCAAAGTAATGTTTTGGTATTTTCTGATAGATTAGGATCAGGTTTTGGATCATTATTAAATAACCGCTCTAAACATACTATAGTTAACTGTTGTTATCATAACCTGCATTTTAATGAGCTTGTTCATAAAATAAAACATACACAAATGAATGAGCAGACTACTGTAGTTCTTTTAATTGGAAACAGTCTGAGCTTAACAAAAATGGACATAGTTAATGGTATTGACACCCTACTTAAATTAAAACTAGGTAAATTAATATTATGTGCATTGCCATATTCTGATAATTTGTATGATGCAGAAAACGATTACATTTATAGTTTAAACAACTTAATGCATATTTTGACATGTCGTCATAGTGACCGTTTATTGTATTTTGATACAAACTATTTTGTTAGGGATTTTGTATTAGTTCAGGAACATATGTTTCTACCCAAGAAAAGTCAACATGTATTGGCTACTTTGTTAGCTTACAATATACACGCAGTTATTGATGATTTAACTGAGACTAGGTTAAGTGACGAAACAGTATTATCTAGTACTTCTAATAATACTGTTATTCATTCTTTAAACTTTTAGAGTCGACAAAAGAGAAGCATAATAAGAATATTTTACTGTATCACCAAAATATAAATCGCTTTTCTGGCAAAATCCTAGACGTAGAAATGTTAATAGATAAATATCATATGGATATATTATGTTTTTGTGAAACATGGTTAAAACCGGATAGAATGTTGTTTAATGTAAATAATTTTTCAGTTGCCAGTGCGCACAACAGGTCCTCATTAGGGGGTGGTACTTTGATATTATGTAATAGTTCTTTTAGGTATAAAGAAAGAAAGGATATCACTGCTTGCTCTGTTGATCGCTTATGTGAGGTAGCATGTGCAGAAGTTGAAGGCCATACTTTCTTATGTGTTTATAGACCACCAGCCTCAAATTTGTCATCATTTTTAATCATAATGGAAGAAATACTTAGTAAACTTTTTAAAGATAGTAAATTTGTTTTTGTTTGTGGTGACCTAAATATTGATCTATTAGTTAATTCACCAGAAAAATGTAAGCTCATTTCATTGTTTAAATCATTTAATTTAAAATGTATATTTAATGAAGCAACTAGAATAACAGCAACTTCAGCTTCATGCATCGACAATGTATTCACTAATTGTAAAATAAAAGACTCGTCTTTAATTAGTGGCGTCAGGTCTGACCATACTGGTCAACTTGTGTCATTTGACTTAGGTAAAAGATTACACATAGATAAATCAATTCAATTAAGACCTCTAACTAAAAATAAATTGAAAATGTTTAATAATAATGTTCTTAGCAATCTTTCAACAGCAAGTTTTGATTCACAAGACCCCAACATAAACTATGGTACATTATTTTCTACAGTATGCCAAGAATTCAATAAAGCATGTCCTGTAAAAAAAGTTACTATCAATACTAAACCAAAATTTAGTGAATGGGCTACTGCTGGCATTAGAAAAAGCAGAGATATTTTATATAATCTGTATCACGAGAAATCATTAACCTCTGATCAAGCCCTTCATAATTATGTAAGAAATTATTCTAAAATATTCAAAAGAGTCTGCGCTGAGGCTAAATCTAAATTAATAAGTAACAAAATTAGTATGTCTAATAATAAAATAAAAGCTGTGTGGCAGGTAATTAACAAAGAAACTGGAAACACAAAACAGCGAGATCAGAATGAGTTGTCCCTAAAAATTGATAATGAAACCATTTCAGATAAGTTAAAAGTTGCTGAGACACTAGAAAATTTCTTTACCAACATCCCAATAGAGGTTACAAAGTCTCTCCCCTCATCACCTATATTAGCTGAAGCTCTTCTTAAAGAAAACTTTAATAAGGATATTCCAAGCTTTGAATTCCAGCCCATTTCTGTTGCCACAATTAAAAATGGTTGCCTGTAAAGTCGGTTTTACGGGCGAAGATTTTACGTGACAACGACCGATCATCCGATCATAGTTGAGTGGGAGAGAGACGCAAGGCATTCGGCGGGCCTCTCTCTCGTTCGGTGACTCATCGTTACGTTACCGAGCGTTACACTTTTTCATAAGTGACTCCCAGTCGCAACCTAATTTAAGACGTTGTCACGTCAAAAAGCTTTTAAAAGTCTTAACATAAAAAACACTGAAGACTTATGGGGGATTTCTGTTAAGGTTCTTGGAGATATTATTGACACAATTGCCCCTGCCCTAACAGGCATATTTAATCAATGTTTAGACAGCGGTACGTTTCCTGACTTAATGAAACATAGTAAAGTAGTACCAATTTTCAAATCGGGTAGTAAGTCTGATCCCTCTAATTATAGACCTATATCTGTGCTACCAGCTATGAGCAAAATCTATGAAAAAATCATGCTGGACCAGATGTTGTCACATTTTAATTCAAATGGGATTTTACATAGTCGCCAGTTTGGTTTCACGAAAGGTAGGTCGACGACGGACGCGGGAGTAAAACTCATCAGTCACATTTTGGAATCCTGGGAGAAGTCCCAGGATGCAATTGGCGTTTTCTGTGACCTCTCAAAAGCGTTTGACTGCGTTGACCATATTACACTGATCTGTAAATTATACCATTACGGAATTCGTGGACAAGCTGCTGATCTTGTTCTTTCCTATCTGTCAAAGCGGCAGCAAAAAGTAAACGTTAATGGGGCGACGTCATCGGGGTCTTTAGTTAAGATGGGCGTGCCTCAAGGCTCAATTCTTGGCCCTTTCCTATTTCTAGTTTATATTAATGACCTTCCTTACCTGATGGCTAATTTGTCGGATATCATTTTATTCGCGGATGACACTTCCCTTATTTTTCAAATAGATAGAAAAGATACGGATGTCTTACATGTTAACGAGAGTCTGGCTGTTCTTTCGAAATGGTTTGCAGCTAATAATCTTTTACTTAATGCGAACAAAACTAAATGTCTTAAGTTCTCATTACCAAATGTACCTCAAGTGGGTCTGAATTTAGAACTTGATGGCAAAAAACTAGACGCTGTTACGGAAACTGTATTTCTAGGTATTACTTTAGATTCAAAATTACAATGGGGCGCACACATTAGAGCTCTCTCAGGTAGATTAAGTTCAGCTGCATATGCAGTGAGAAAAATAAGGCAGTTGACAGATATAGCTACAGCTAGGTTAGTATACTTTGCTTATTTCCACAGCATTATGTCTTATGGTGTTCTGCTGTGGGGATCGGCAGCTGACGTAGATTCAATTTTCATTTTACAAAAGAGGGCAATCCGCGCGATCTATCAAATGGGTCCTCGCGAGTCTCTTAGAAACAAATTCAAAGAAATTGATATACTAACTCTGCCTTCTCTTTATATTTTAGAAAGTATTTTGTATGTTCGCAAAAACTTAGGACTCTTCAAAATAAGAAGCGATTTCCACAATATAAATACACGTAGTAAAAATGAAATTGTGTTACCTAAATTTAGATTAACTAAAACTAGCAAGTCATTTCTTGTAAACGGCGTCCGTTTTTATAACAAGTTGCCAAAGTCGGTTACAGAACTTAGCGATGGAAAATTCAAAACCTTCATCAAACGTGTCCTTATCAAAAAAGCATATTATAAGATTAAAGACTATGTTGAAGACAAGGTAGTTTGGCAATAATTCCTTCTGCACATGTGGCTTCCCTGGCTACTCATTAACGGCTTAACTATTTAAATGTCTATTAACTGCTCTCAAATTACGATGTTCATTTTTTATTTACTTTACTTTATTTACTTTTTTGACATAATCTCTTTATTACTTGACATTATATACAGAAAATTAAATTTTTTTCCATCTCTTTATTAGTGGTTGTAATGGTAATCATATCACTAGGTTTTATTAGGTTTTTATTATTTTTTATTTATCCTTTTGATAGATTCTTGTTTTGTAAATGTGAGGACTTTGTAGGCCTTGTAGACTTTAGATCTGTAGACCATTTTTTATTTTATCAAGTACCTGATACTTGTTGACAGGCCTACGCTATCCTCCCATACCTACTGTAATTTGAAAATATTGTAAAAGCCAATTATTTTTAAAAAGAGTAACCGTGGAGTTTCTTGCCGGTTCTTCTCCATAGGAAACGACCAATTGGAACCGTGCACCTAGCTTCTGACGTTTCATAAGTGCCCATGTAGGCTTATGTGAAATAAAATATTTTGATTTTGATTTTTGATTTTGATTTACGTTGTTGAGCAGACACATTTTTCGAACCTAAGAATCAATGGAGTAGTTTTCCTTCAAAATGATTCAAATTGAGATTAGGGTTAGACTCAATTAGGGCGCTGAATCATCATATACTAAATCCGTTGTAACAGGTTGCGCTTCGCTAAACCGTGTTATATTCATCTATGGAGTTTCTAGACAACAAATTAAAGCAATGGTCTTAATAAGCAAACTTGGCCACAAGTTAATTACGGTTACTCTGAATATTGGTTAAGTTATGACTTTAATTACGGCAGAGAAATCCCGGGGCGAAACATATTCAGCAAAACAATAACAAGATATACGTAGGCAATAAAGGTTTAAATGGAATACATTTATTTAATTGAATTCACATAATGCAGAATTAATTAAGCAATTAAGGCAGATAGCAGTCATCCAAAGGGCAACGGAGAAGATGCTTTAAGTTTCCCTACGAGATCGTATCTGAAATGAAGAGATCCGCAGGAGAACCAAGGTAACCGATATAGCCCGAAGAATTGCCAAACTTAAGTGGCAGTGGGCAGGCACATTGGTCGCAGAACAGAAGGCCGATGTGGCCTGAAGGAGGACCGAAGACCGGTGTAACTGACAGGAATCGGATGGATTCGAGAAGCACAGAACCGGTCGTAGTGGCGATGCTTAGGGGAGGCCTATGTGCAGCAGTAGCCGTCTTTCGGCTGAAATGATGATGATTATAAATTAAGCAATTTAGGAAAGTTTGTAGGTACCTACCCTAAAAATTTCTATACAAAAGAAATTTCTTTACTTTGAAACGAGTTCCTAAGAGCGGGGAATTTTGTCGGAAACTCAATAAAAACGCTCTATAAGACTTTCGAATCCCTTCTTTTGCAAAATTTTATCATCTTAAATAGAGAACAAAAAGTTTATTTTTACTGGTCCTTGAGTTCTTTCAATTTGTGACTTTTAGTTGCTTTGAAAGTTTTTCGGCATTAATAATAAAATTCTCATTTACTGGTCCTTTTTAGGATTTCGTACCCAAATGGTGCTAACGGAACCCTATTACTAAGCCTCCGTTGTCCGTCCATCCGGCCGTCTGTCTGTCTGTCTGTCAGCGGGCTGTATCTCATGAACCGTAATAGGCAGACAGCTGACATTTTCAAAGAATGTTTATTTCTATTGCCGCTTTAACATCAGATAATAAAAATAAAATACTCTTAATAAAAAAACCGCCAAGGGGTTAGCCAAAGAGCAATGGAGCGCAGCATTTTAGGCGTTAAACGAACTGACAGAATACGAAACACCACGCTGCGCTCCAAACGGGATCCTAGACGTAGGCAAAAAGGCTGCCAAGCTGAAATGGGATTGGGTGGGTCACGTCAGTCGCATGCATAGTGACCGCTGGGCAACAGTGTCCACACGGTGGGTGCCTGATGGATGGCGTCGCCAAGGCCCAGGAAGAGGTAGCGAGACGACGATCGCAAGGGTTGGATCGAGGTGGCACTAGAAAAGGATGCCTGGCTGGTAGGATTCGGGGGAGGCCTTTGCTCAGCTGTGGGACAGTGTAGGCTAGATAAAAAAAATAAAATTAAAGGGAGAGCCCATTTAATTTTCAATAACATTATTTTATTACCATACAAGAAACGACTTTTATTCAGCGTTGTTTGTCTTGTGGTACGGAAACTTTCGTGTGCGAATCCGACTCGCCGGTTTCTGCAGTTATTGTAATGGGTGACAAAAATGTCCATAATTAATTTAAGAATACATTAGGTACCTGTTCTTGTGTCTCCTCACAGATCAGATAATCTATGAAAAGGAAAATAATCTCCAATGCTTTACGCCGTACGGCATTTTATACAAACATTCAAGCCCTTGTTCTTCGAAATAAATGAACCGATTTTATTGAAACTTCATACGCACTCATACTTCATACTTTTTTTATTACCACATATTTGTAATCTATTTAACTCAATTTTAAAAACAGGCATATTCCCAAGTAATTTCTGTCATTCCAACATAATTCTGCTACATAAAAAGGGAGATAAATCCAATATAAGTAATTACCGTCCTATTAGCCTTGTCTCACATCTGTACAAAGCTTTCATCAAGGTCCTCGAAAACCGAATTTCTGACCAACTAGACCTCCACCAGCCTCTTGAACAAGCTGGTTTCCGCCGCGGCTTGTCAACTACCGACCACTTACACTCTTTAAACCAGCTGATAGAAAAGCACGAAGAATTTAACTTACCGTTGTACCTTGCGTTCGTGGATTATTCCAAAGCATTTGATAGTCTATCACATAAAGCCATTTTTACGACACTCTACAAACAGGGAATAGATACCACTTATGTTAAATTACTGGAACGAATTTATTTTAATAGTACAGCTGCCATACGCTTAGATACCACCGGCCCATCCTTTCCAATCCGAAGGGGTGTCAAGCAGGGGGATCCGCTGTCTCCAAAACTCTTCACAGCAACGCTTGAGGAAGTCTTCCAAAATTTAGATGTGCACTGGCGGGACAAGGGCATTGTCGTTGGGGATAGAAGATTAACTAATCTACGCTTTGCCGACGACATTGTCCTTTTCTCGTCTTCGGCGGCTGAGTTGAGTCTTATGCTAGAACAACTGAGCCACGCCAGCCTCGAGGTCGGACTCGAAATGAATATGACGAAAACGAAGTTAATGACAAACAGCACGAAATGCGAAGTGGACATTGGGGGTGTGGAGGTTGTATATGTCCATGAGTACATATACCTCGGCCAAATAGTCTCTTTCCAGGCGAGGCAAGATAAAGAGGTTGCTCGACGCACCGAAAACGCCTGAAAGAGCTATTGGTCGATGAAACACCTAATGAAAGGATCACTTCCACTTTCCCTAAAAAGGAAACTCATGGACATGTGCATCCTTCCCACCCTCACCTACGGAGCGCAAACGTGGTCGTTAACGAAACGTCAAAAGTCCGCACTCGGGGTCTGCCAGCGAGCAATGGAACGAAGTATTCTTGGAGTCAAAGTCACGGACCGCATTCGGAACAGTATACTTCGTTCCAAAACACAAATTGCAGACGTGGGCAACACAGCCGCCAAACTGAAGTGGAATTGGGCAGGCCACCTCTGCCGCATGTCGCAACAGAATTGGGCAAAAGTAGCCACTGACTGGATTCCGAATAACAGGAATCGGCGACGCGGTAGGCCCAGAAAGAGATGGCGTGACGAATTGGACGCCTACCTAAGGGATTGGCCGGATTTGGCTAGAGACAGGAAAAAATGGAAAGACGGAAGGGAGGCCTTTGCCCTGCAGTGGGACATAACAGGCTCATAATAATAATAATACGCATAAGAAGGATACAAAGGTCTAATAAGTTACTTAAGAACATTTTCGAAAAATAGTGTTACAGCCAAATTTGACCGATTTTAAATTTTTAATAGAACCAGAGATTTCCAGTTATCTTTTTTTAAATAAGACATTTCGAAAATGTTCTTAAGTAACTAACTTTGTATCCTGCTTATGCGTACGAAGTTTCATTAAAATCGGTTCATTCATTTCGAAAAACAAGGCCTTAAAAGTTTGTATGAAATGCCGTACGGCGTAAACGCCCTATTAACAAAATGAAACATTAAATTATGAAGAACTTTTTTATCTAACAGCTGCTCCCAGTTACAGCATCGATCAAAATATTAGTTGCGTATCGAAGAAATTTATTTACTCCACAATAATATTATTATATAAACTTTGTTGTTGAAAATAATTTTGTTACCAGTTTTTGAGTGGCGTTTGCAGAGACAAAAGTTTCGGACTTGTTTTTATTAATGACATTATCGTGTCAAGTTAAGTCGCCGAGAGGAGACGAGCAGTGGGAACGTTATAGGCTGATTACTTTTTTCGCGTAGTAAGTTAAGTTCGTTTAAATTCATCATCATCATCATCATTTCAGCCGAAAGACGTCCACTGCTTTACATAGCCTCCCCCAAGCACCTCCACTGACCGGTTCTGTGCTTCTCGCATCCGACGGGTTCCTGCGGCCTTCACAAGGTCGTCGGACCACCTTGTGGGAGGCCTTCCAACGCTACGTCTTCTGGTACGCGGTCGCGTAAATTATGTTTTCAAATAGGAAATCTTTAAGTCCATCAAAAGGTAAAGGTTCGCCTTTTGCGATAAGACCGCCCATTGCCACACCTCTTAATAACTTTTAAATAACTCTCTAAAGTTCTGATTTTTAATTTGTTATGGTGTTGAGTATTCTATCTATCTATCTATTCATTAACGGCCGAACCCAATTACTTAATCTATCACCAGTTTTGGCATACTAGTGGTAGAAAAACATCTATCTTTGGTTTTAAAGTCCCAATAATCTATATCAGTAGCGATCTGTATGATTATATTATACTGGCAGTTATGATTATAATGGCTACTATCAATAGCGATGTCTTTAACTGAAGATAAGTTATTGGGTTCAGCCGTAAATGTGAAATGAAAAATAAATACGAAATGAAATGTTTCTCTGTAAGTTGATCTTTTAAGCACTTTTACACGTCAATATTTTGTTGGTCAATATTTTAAAACTAGATGGCGCCGGCATTTCCTAGCTGAGTGACCCCTAAGAAGAAATGCCGAAACAAACACAGAGGTCATGGTCCCTTTTAAAGTCCAAACATTATATTATTAGGATTTTATGTGAGTCTAACAATGCAGGGCCGAAGGGGAAGGGCCTTTTGAAGAAAGAGCCATTGCAGCTTTAAGTTGACCTATCACAAGATGGCATGCATACATCGTGTAGCTCAACCCTATTTTAGGGAGCTCAAAGACCCGTCACACAACGCTACCAGATCTGCTGGGCATATGTAACCACAAATAACTCTTAATACATCTAATACCGTTCATATCTACCAAAATCACTATCACAATCCTATTCCTTTCCTTCCTTAAAAATACTTTCCGCTGCAATATTTTCTAATAGAAGCTGTTTATCTTCAAAATGGAAGAACGACGCAGAAACAAGTGACTCCAACAGCGTCTGTTTGACAAATGCATTAGATGGAACGTCGCGAGCGATTCCACACATGAGCACGACAAACTGTTACGATATGTGGTGTAAGTGATGAGCTGATATATTCTAGAACTGTGACGGCTTTTGTTTTATGTTCTTTGGCATAGTCATGTTGATCAGCTCCCAAGCTCGTAACACACTATCAATCAAAATCATAATAATTTTGAAGGATATTGTTAATCCATTGTTTTATACGTTCGTAAATTTTGTCAGCTCAACGTAAATAACGCAATGAATGTTGTTGAACTGTCATATTGAAAGCCAATGCTACTACTAGTGTGTTACATCATCACCCCGCTGGACCAGAGAAAGACGTTTAGTGTTCCTAGCACGTCGCGCGTACCAGTTCATAGAGTATTGCTAACTTCGGGGTGTCCTCCAAATGTAACTGCTAATTAAGAAATAAACGATTTATTATTATTATTTTATTATTTATTTATTAAAATAGTCACCAAGAGTGATGATACTTAAATATAGTGTCAAACTCACCCTTGGCAGTTAGCCTATTTTGCTGACTATACGTACATAGATTGAGCATAAAAAACACAGACATTCGTGCTCTTTCACTTGGAATAAAGGTGTTTTTTTTTTCAAATTGGTCAAACATGGTCTTTGACAAATCAGCAGAGGTCCACGCTCGAGGTCTGCCAGAGGGCTATGGAATGGAGTATTCTGGGTATTAAACTAACAGACCGGGTTAGGAATACGACCATCCGTTCCATCACAAAGATAAGTGATGTCACTTGGAAAGCTGCCACGCTGAAATGGAACACATCTGCCGCATGTCAGACGAACAATGGGCCAAACTTACGACCCAATGGGTCCCTCTTAATGGCAAACGACATCGTGCCAGGCCCAGACGGAGATGGCGGGATGAGCTGGACTCCTTTAACAAAAACTAGTCCTTAGCAGCTTTGAACAGAGAGAAGTGGAAAGAGAGTAGAGAGGCCTTTGCCCTGCAGTGGGACATCACAGGCTAATAATAATAATATAACCAGTTACACAATGTTTTCAAAAGCGTTTTGTCCATCGTGGAGGCATGGTTTTTGAGCAAGCATATGCAGGGCGAAAAATTGAAAGCTGAGTAGGTGCAGCATGAGAGAACACTGAAAATATATTTGAATAGTTTCAGATAGGAGCCCCGTGGTCAGGACTCCACTTTCAGCTTTCAAAAAAGGGCCACAAATATAAAGTGATCTTCAGAGCCATTGATTTTGGTATAATCGTATGCGGCCTAATTAACCCATAATGACTTAAATAGGCAAATCTGAATCGTGTAAATGTGTCCTTTCTGCTAAAATAAAATTAGGTAGTGTATGTAACCGTCTTTATCCTTTGTGCCAAACTATAAGTTGAATCGCATCCAAAATTAGATTCCGAAACGCTTTATTATTATTACAGTTATTATGTCAGTATATAACATTAGATGAATCATAAGATATATCTTTGGATATTTCGTATCATGTCGGCTGCAATAAACTCAATTGCGACTTTTTGTTGGCAGTAAATTGTCGTAAGTATATCATTATTGTAGATTTGTATGTAGTATATGAAATTTGAGCTCCATTGAGTCTATATTTTGGCATTAAAGCGGTTAACATTTTGTTGATTTTGTTTCATCATATCAATAACTATTATGTTATGTAGGTACACAAGATAATAATGACCTGTCGTGAAATATTTTAGACTAGCGACCCGCCCTGCTACGCACGGCTTTTACGACTTTTGTTTATTCATTATTAGATGTAAAGGCAATAGATCATCCTTATCAGAAGAGGTTATGTTGCGTGGGTTTGCGGGCGAGGAGTTGAAAGTATGTGAAAATCATTATGAACAATCACAAGATAGCTAATCCAATTATTTAACTAACATAATGCGTGAACGACGTTCCACCAAGTACGTGGGGCGCGAGCGCAACTAATTTACTCACAACTGGATATCTTAACACAATTCTTCCGATCAATCTCATCTTTTACGATCCACCCGTGTGAATGTACCCTCACTTCGTTTTGTTCTTCAATCTGGCGGGCCGCCTCCCCAGTACATGATGTTACGTCAAAATGACAGTTGACAGTAATATCTTCTAAAAAAAACAATATTAAGCAAAGAGGTTGGCATCGCCGAACCAATTCTCTAGACGCGCCGACAGATATATGTTTTTATACATATGTTTTTATTATATATTTGTTTATTCATTGTTAGGTTAGTATCAATGGATTTGTGCCCGGGTGATGGCAATAGGCTTGCCCTTGCCGCCTATTACATGGGCTTTAAATATAATTGGCGAAATGTGGGTGTGGGTGTGTAGGGGTGGTGCACGTTTGCCTAACCCTTCGAAAAATACAGGCGTGATGTTATGTTCTGTTATGTTAATATCATACAGACGCCAGCTCATCAAGCTACTACAATCTGTCAAATTTCTTTAATATATTTTCAACTTTATCGCTAAAGCATAAGTGATTGAGAAAAAATTGACAGTTTCGGGTGGCTTGATGTGCTGAAGTCTGTAATTACAACACGTAGGTAAACCCTCCGGAATAAATTCTTCACATCAACAAAGCGGTCACACAGGGCAGACACGACAAGCGACTTTAATTTATAATATTATGTACCTATACAGGGTTATTGGTAAAACATTAACAACCTCTTCAGAGGTCATTGTACTCATCATTATGAACAACTTTTACTATGGGACCAAACCTGAAATCAGCTGTTCCCTACATATTGACGAGTTATACGAACACAAATGTAGGGAACAGCTGAATTTTTGTTCGCGATTTCAGGTTTGGTCCCATAGTAAAAGTTGTTCATAATGATGAGTACAATTACCTTTGAAGAGGTTGTTAATGTTTTACCAATAACCCTGTATAATAGTTATATAGATTAGTGTTCTACCGGTACGGGAGGAAGCGTGAGTCCAATGCTCCTATTGCATTACCATCTAAAATAAGTCATTGTCACACCGCTTCTGACTATAGTTAAGAAAGACAACCTCGTCATTAGGTACAATGCGTAAATACTTCTTTTATTAAAAAGCGAGAAGTTTATCCCTCTACCAGCGCAACTTTTCACTTAACAAAATCAGGCTTATTTAAATATTAAGAGGCAACTTGCCGACAAAAGACAGGACGACTTTATGAATAACTAATTTCATGGTCAGATCTTAGAAGTGGAACTGAAACTTATACCAAAAACTAAGGAAACTAAAGAACTAAGAAAATGATATAATGAGTTATTGATATAATTTCATTTTACCTAATTATATATCGTTACTGGACATTTTCTACAATGCATATTTGAATTAATATTCATTTAGTTTAATATTCAGTTACTATAATATTCAAAATCTTTATGTAACGCTTAATATAATTTAGAAACGTCTACTTTGTTTCGTATATTTTCGTTAGGTTAGGTTAGATTAGAACAGTGACCCCCGGTGGGTTCCCGCATTGTCGAGGCGGAGGGGGCTCAGTAGCCGTGGCTTGGTCACCCACGGTGAAGCGAAGAGGAACCCGAGGAGGGGCAGCTCGTCAGGGCTTTTGCCGATAAGCCGACGACGTAGCGGCCAACAAGTAGGTTGCGGTGCTGCTTGGGCGACATCGCAACTGAGGCGGGCCGCGATGTGTTATGTTATGGAGGCGGCTTTGCGGCTGAGGGTTGGAGGCCGCGGCAGGAGAGGAGTCCGGTACTCCTCTTACCTACCTAAGTAATTTTAAGTCGGCGCCGCCGCCGCGCATCACGCTTTACGTAGGTACTTAATTAATTAATTTGCTTGTTTGGCGCCGACTCAAAATTACTTTGGTATACTTACCTACATAAGTTTAAAAGCTTAGTTATTAAATAAAATAAAAAAGGTTTATTATTTTTTGCTTTTCAGTTTTTTCGGCGGTTTTTTTTTTTTTTTTTTGTTGAAAAGTTTTATTATTTCTCGCTTTTTAGTGGGTCTGCTTATAATCTATCTAAGTTACAATAGCATAGTGTTAACTTGCACATCGCCTTTTACAAAATATTGCTTTTCCCGATGCAAGGACGTTAATTATTGAGGAATTCTCCTGGTATTCCACCATCAGCTCCATTTCACCATTCGCATTGTGACGAGCATAAATTGCCTAGCAACCATATTAAAGTAATCGAATCGCAACTCGTGAAATATTTATCATTGAGTAGTTCCGATGGCCATCTGTGGTCTTCAACATCAGCTCCACTTTACCAAATGATGATTTCCGAGAGCAAATGCTCAAGTTACTTTAAAAAATACCCAAATCGCTATAAATTTGCCTATAAAATTTGAGGATTTCCCTCGATTTCCATGGGATCCTCTCATCAGATTCCAACTTAATGACAATAGGACCACCTTCAGAGTATACCCTTTCAAACGAAACAAGTAAATCGGTGTCAGTGTTAGTCGTTGTAGTTGTCATTTCTAGCGCTCTATGGTAATAGGCAAAGAAGGTAATTACCTATTACCTGAAAGCACGAAAACAAATGAAGTAGGTAAAAAAAAACTAAAATAAACAAAAGAAAAACAAGACTGGTACAAAAAAAATGAATCTCACACCTTCCAATTGGGAATTCAAACAAATCACCGAAAGGAGTCCAGTAATGTTTGACAGCGATAATCAACCTTCAGACGATCTTGAAAAATAGGTTTTTTTACGATAGCGCCGAAGATTGCGTGCTGAGGAAATGCACCGGCTGGCTCTGGAGAAACTATTGTGAAACACGCGAACTTTAATGGAATTTTACAAACTCACATTAAGCAGAAGGAAGCACTAGGGTTATTTTTAACTTTGTGTCGTTTTCAGGTATAATAGCTAAGCTTCCAGGCAGTAAATATGCGGCAATGCGGTAATTTCTATGCAGGTATGAAAAATAACTATATTAAGGAAGTATGTGCATAATCGTTATTTTCTCCTACAGTACAACACACGGCCGTGTCCATGACACAGCCACACCCCAATTTTTTTCATGAGAATGTATAATTCGTTTTATATATTTCCGCACTTTATCAAATCCTTTTAGACGTTGTTGATCATCATCATAATCAGCCTATAATGTTCCCACTGCTGGCGAGAGACCCTGCTGGATGTCTGCGGGTCACAGGCCTCCTCTCTTCGAGAAGGACAGGGCTATAATCTACCACGCGGCCCCAGTACGGGTTGGTAGATGACACATGTAGTCGAATTATTGGTTCTAGGACATGGCGGTTTCCTCGCGATGTTTTCCTTTACCATTTTTGAGAGCAGTGGTAATTAAATTACTAACACAAAGCAGGAGCCTGTCTGGGTTCGAACCTACGACCTCGTAAGACGCTTGATTTTGTTGATCTTGGGTTAAAAATAACAGAACTTAGTCTCTTCCTTTGAAAAAATTACTTACTTACCTAGATCAAACCAGCGAAAGCAATATGGTAATTGGTGTGCAAACAAAATGGTACGTAGGTACACGGATTAAAAACAGAAAAGAATCGCGAATATGGGAGCAGTCAATAAAGACTTTCTATATTTATTTTGTATCGTACTTTTAAATAAAACATCACGAAAACCCCACATTTTGTGTGCTTGTTTTTTTAAGTATTTCCTTACGTGCTTTCGTGCATGTTTTCGGTTTATTTAAACTTAAACGTTGTTCAAATTCGTACAGAACAGCTATTAAAAAAAAAACTCGTGAAATTACCCGTGAACATAACGTGAATAGTCATTATTCAATCACTAACTTTGGCCCGAGGCTTAGCCCGCGTGGATGTCAGAAAATATCCTACGGGAACGTTCTATCGGGATTAAAAGTATCCTGCCGGTTGATTCTGTAAAAAAATCACCTTGAAAACTTAGGTGAAGTGAGTTTGTTTTTGCTAGGAATGGACACTATTAACAGCTCACTCCACGCTCACTTCACCTAAGTTTTCACGGTGAGATTTTTACAGAATAGCACCGCAGTTTACAAACTATCTGTGAGCCAAATTTTACCCAAAGCCGTCCAGCCGTTTTTGCGCCAATCCGAAACATACATCCAGAGAAACGGACAGACAGACAAATTCAAAAAATTAATTTTCGGCATCAGCAGGCTCGTCCGACCCAAAATATTCAATGTATGTACAGTTTTGACTTCGTTACTATTTTATTATAAACTCAAGTACGCATAGATTGTCTTGAACATGCTCACAAAAAATTAAGTACCTAATAAGACATTCTACAATGCACCTATTTACAAATTAGTACTTGTAGGTACATTACAATGTTCATGTCCGACAAATTTTAAATTGTCGCAACTCCTCATCCTGAAAATCCAGGGACGAAAGAAGGATTCGTGGACACACAGACACGATACTCGTACAGTTTGCTCGAGGAAAGTTCACAACTACTTTTTCTTTTTGCTGCACTTTTCGCCTAATTAAATTCCTTCAGAGGCAAGAGCTTAACTTTTCCTGGAAAAGACTTTTCCGGCATAAAGTAGGGTGTAGGAAAAATTGCCATTTTTAGGGTTCCGTACCCAAAGAGTGCTAACGGGACTCTTTCACTAAGGCTCCGCTATCCGTCCGTTCGCCTGTCACAGGGAACTTTAATAGGTAGACACTTGAAATTTTCTCAGAATGTGTACGACCTATGGCCGCTATAATAACAAAAAATCAAACTACAAATTAAAGGGGGGCTTACAAGAAAATATTTTTAAGAATAATATGAATATTTTAATATAGGACGGCGCACTTGGCCGCGTTTTCATTTCGTTATGTATAAATGTACAATATTTTATGAGGGAAAAGCATGAAAAGTGACATTAATATTAGGAATGGAAGCATAAAGGATTTAACTAAAAGAGCATCTTTCATTCAATTTTTTTTTAATATTACATCTAATGATGATGATATTATGAGTATTTAAAAGCGACCGTTTTCTCATTCAAGGTTACCCATTTCATTTCTGTACCGAGCTGTTTCTGTTTAATTATTTATTTATTTAGATATACCTACTTATAAAAAAATAGTACCTATACCAGAAAATACATACCTAACAAAAAATACATTTAATAGTACAAAACATACAATGGGCGACCTTATCGCTTTAATTATGTGCGTAATTACTTGAAAATCTTTATCTCTAAGCTTTTCTTCACTTTTCTTTTCGAAAGAAAACAGCTTAAACATTATCCCTTGTTTAATGACCACTGGTCACTAGGTACCTATTTACTACATCTATATACTTAGATACATGTATTGGTATTTTATAGGTTCAAAGGTCCCTCGATTTATTACCAGTTTACTTTATTGATTGGTTATTAAACAATCCGTATAGAGTCCATGAGACGTCTGTCCTTTACTCTTTTTAGGGTTCCGTACCCAAAGGCTAAAAACGGGACCCTATTACTAAGACTGCGTTGTCTGTCCGTCCGTCTGCCTGTCACCAGGCTGTATCTCAGGAACCGTGATAGCAGACAATTGAAATTTTGTATTTCTGTAATATAAAAAAATAACAAGAAATACTAAAAACAAAATAAAATAAATATTTAAGGGGGGCTCCCATACAAAAACGTGTTTTTTTTTCGGTGTTTTTGCCTTGTGGTACGGAACTCTTCGTGTGCTAGTCCGACTCGCACTTGGCCAGTTTTTTATTTTATTTCGACGAGTATTTTAGTTTACTATCAAGACAGACATTTTTTTAAGTAGCTTGATACATCTTTTCTTGATATTTTTTTTTTCTTTTCGTTTAGGAACGCAGCCTCAGAACGTGAGAAATACGGGTAGGTATGCGCGTGGATCTGGGAGGTCACCCTGTACAAAATTCGTTCAAAAGTTAGTATTGTATCATCTAACTGAAGTCTTTCTTCTGCCGTAACTTGCAGCTACGTGTAGATTTCGCAGAATTATTGTCATACAGGAATTGCAAAGGATCCCTACTTACACCGAGATCTAGTTTTTCTAATGAAAATAATAAGGAAGGCAAGAAAAACAACAATTATCATAGAAATTGAAATTGTCTTCGATTCGTTTTCAAATCAGAACGAATCAAAGACAACAGATAGATTCTCTTTTAAACTCGAAAGTCCAAACAAAGGAAGTAGGGAAAGAGTCCGTTTATAAATTCGAGTAGAAAAAAAAACAGTGGCACTCCGGGAGTGCCGACAGAAGTGAAAACAAAACACAAAAAGAATACTTTGCCATCACTCACTGACATATCGGATATACATTAAAACCGAGTACATCCCGAGGAGAGCCGAACACATCCGAAGCGGGTATTTTTTTTAATCGTCTTATAAACAAAACCCGCGTAGTGTCGCTTGCGGTAACAGTGGCGCGAGTTAGGCAGGATACAAAAGTCTAAAAAGTTAGTATTTTTAGACCTTTGTATCCTGCTTATGCGTATGAAGTTTCATTAAAATCGGTTCATTCATTTCGAAAAATAAGGGCTTGAAAGTTTGTATAAAATGCCGCATGGCGTAAACGCTCTTAACTAAATATCTATTTAAAATAGTTTGAGTCTAATTATAGAATCTAAAAAAAGCTTCAAAATGTCAAACGAAGTATTTTATTCAAAAAACAGCCATATTCGCTGGTATGCTGGTATGGTGAACTACGCCGTAGCATAGTGTGAGCTACGCCGTAGCACAGTTTGACCTACGCGGTAGCACTCTCCATCCGTCTTACGAATTTTCGATCAGGTCATGTGTCTTGATGCGAGTTTAAATTTTTTTACCCATCACAAAAAAAGTGTACAACGCCGCTAAAGAAGTTTTCACTTCAAAAAGAAAATCTTTGAAAGAAGCTGCTTCACGAGGAATAAAAAGTGAGTTCATTTGTTTGTACAGGTAAGCACCCGTTTACTCAAGTCCAGAATACTTCGGAAAAAGAATCTCAAAGGAGTAATTTACTTAGAGCTGGAATATGGACGCGGTTTTTAAACATTTTTAAAACAAGCTGCTTCAGGGTCCGTTTTATCTTTCGAAATTGTTTTGTTTCATTTTTATAGAAACACAAAGTGTTAGTGAAAGATATGACTACTGATACCATTGCAGGCTAAGTGCTGTCTGTATCTTTTACAGAGAAAATGCTACCATCATTTCGACAATGGTTTTGTTTGTATGTTTATAGGGAATCACTAGCTGTTAATTCACATGACACCGGTCACTGTATTAATTCAAAACTTAAAAAAACGTTGGGCAATTTTCCAACAACACAATTTTATAATGTATTATGAGCGTTTACGCCGTACGGCATTTCATACAAATTTTCAAGCCCCTGTTTTTCGAAATGAATGAACCGATTTTAATGAAACATCATACGCATACGCAGGATACAAAGGTCTAAAAAGTTACTAAAGAACATTTTCGAAATGTCTTATTTAAAAACTGGCCAAGTGCGAGTCGGACTCGCACACGAAGGGTTCCGTACCACAAGGCAAAAGCGCCGAATTAACACGTTTGTTGTATAGGAGCCCCCCTTAAATATTTATTTTATTTTGTTTTTAGTATTTTTTGTTATAGCGGCAACCGAAATACATCATCTGTGAAAATTTCAACTGTCTAGCTATCACGGTTCATGAGATACAGCCTGGTGACAGACAGACGGACGGACGGACGGACGGACGGACGGACAGCGAAGTCTTAGTAATAGGGTTCCGTTTTTACCCTTTGGGTACGGAACCCTAAAAAAAGATAACTGGAAATCTCCGTTTCTATGGAAAATTTAAAATCGGTCAAATTTTTCTGTAACACTATTTTTCGAAAATGCTCATAAGTAACTTTTTAGACCTTTGTATGCTGCTTTTAAGTATGAAGTTTCATTAAAATCGGTTCATTTATTTTCATTTACCGTACGGCGTAAAAGCTCTTAACGTGTCATTGAATTTAGACCCTGCTAATTTGGGTAATAATTAGCCTTGATTTAAATGTTACGGTTAATGGTTAGCTAGCGCTAATGCTGAACATGACGTCCTGGGCTCGATTCCCGGGTCAGACAAAGCGATTTATTCCGGTCTGATCCCCTGAACCCCTTCTCGATCCCCTGCTAGTTCTTCTTCTGTTTTAATCTTGGGTCTTTTTCACCTGACTTAGTACCTAGCACCTCGGAGTCTAGATTTGTGCCTGGTTGATGGCAATACGCTCGCCCTCGCTAGTTGTGTTATGTCAGCTATTTTGCTAGTTAAAATGTGAATGTACTATCGGCACAGCTCTGTCGAACGCTTTGCCGAATACACGCGTGATGTGATATTAATGATTTTTAGTTTATAAAAGAATTCAAATGGTTGTAGGTAACTTTATGGTCCGTTAGACCTCGGTCTCGAAGCCAGCGGTTGCGGGGCGGCGGCGAGGAGAGCGGCGCGGCAACGCTGTAGGTACCCGGTCTCGATGCCAGCGGGCGGATCGCTCGGCGCTCGAGCGGTGTAGTGTTGTGTTATGAGATATTAGTCTATGTTCGCGAACGAAATGTCTAAACAGCGACGACAACATCTTTTTGATACAACATTTTGAAACGTCTGTCGTTAAAAAGCAAAAAATAAAATGCACAACACTACGTCAATGCAGACGCGCGGGCAACGCTAGACTGATGCGCATCGCTCGTACGCCGCTCGCGGCGCCACTGCTTTCGAGGTCAGCTGTTCCCTAAATGCATAGATTTCTATTCACTGAAACGCGCCGCCGCCGCCCTACGCCCACTGACTTAGTGTCCGTAGCCTAAGTGCATACCTATTTACCGACTATAATGTTTTGTTTTACACCCTAACCTGGAAATGCAATCAGAATAAAAACAAAACATTTTACAGAAAGCCATAAACGATTATACTGCACATTTCAGTCATAATTTTGTGACTTCAGTAAATAAGTTTCAAGATTGTTATCAAGCAATTCATTGCAAGTTTCAGTTTACAGCCTATCGTGTCAACTGCCTTTTCCTTCATTATTACAGCCATAAAAACTTAGGTTGATTGCTTTGCATAAATATTTTATATGTTGGTCGTAAAAGAGGACTAGATCTTGTAGATTAAAAAGAAAACTCTATGTCACTAGAGACAGCTATAGCAGATTGAACAGTTTACTTGAACGGCCCGTTAACTGACAGGCCGCGCTAGGCGTTGCTACGCCTGTTGAGGCCTGTCGCGGCCCGTGCCGAGCATTCCCACAGCATGTGTCAGCCTGGTGGCCGCTATTCCAATATGTCAAGTGATACGGAGCTCATGGCTGCGTATACCCCTGTGGTTTTATTCAGTGGCCAATATCTGATAAACAAAACAAAAAGAAACGCGCCTGTACATACCGCGACAGGCGCCCCCGCGCCGCGTCTCGCCGCGCCCCTGAACTCCGACTCCCGACAGACCGGACGGGCCACGACAGGCCACCGCAGGCCTCATCAGGATGTGACGGTTACCACGGCCTGGCGCGATCTGACTGTGACAAAGCGGGCTGTGGGAACGCAGCATTAGCTGCCACGGCTTATTTCATTTTTTTTTTCGTTGTTCCTATTGCTGTACGTTCTCCATCTGGACGCTTTTAACGTGTACGTCTTTTTTACTATGCTTTTATTTCTGACACTGACCGACTCCTTAAAAATTCAAAAGTGCCAGTAAATGGTTTAAGTGAAATAAATGCTTTGAGTTTTCAGTTTGAGTTTAAATTACTTTTAAATGTGAGTCCATAGCACTGAAGAGCGTAACTTAACACATTGAAGGACACTTGAACGAGGCACAATAGAAGTTTTATTGATATTACGGTGTCCCGCAGCGTTAATATGTGGGGCCGATTAATTGTAAATAAAGGCACTTACTCGCCCGCGTGGTGGATTACGGCCCACTATCTCTCACAGAGAGGAGGCGTGTGTCCCAGCAGCAGTAGGAACATTATAGGTCGAGTATGTAAGGGCACTTAAAAGGTTATTGGTTAGTACTCACTAATCTCATTTTGTCTAAGCTTAGTGTTCAAAGACACGAGCGAGGCAGGCATCAACGGCTGTGATTGCCTTTCTTTGCCGTTGACGCGTGCGGTTCGTGGGTATGAGCACTTAAACAAAATGAGCTGTTCCGAATAGACGGCAATATAAAATTTTAAAGATCAAACAGCGCTATAAAAACGAATTTGAATGTTTGTTTTGAGAAACCACTAGCGTTAACAGAGAAATATATTTTTGTTTATCTTACACCACCTGAAATTCAGGTGCCACTGAATGAGGTAATACCGTAATTTTAGCTTTATGCTCAATACGAACTAAGTATATTTTTGAATGGCTTAATGTTGTAACATATCTATCGACGTGTTTGTTTCCTGCCGTTCAAAATCTTCACTTCTGAACCTAGGAGAGGTTAAGTTGAGACCCAACATCTTTAAGCAGTAGTAAGTATCTGCGTGGAATAACTTAGTGTGCCACGCGTCGACGACAGAGGCAACTGCAACCGCCAACGCGTGTCGGCAGCAGTCGTCAACGCGTGTCGGCGGCGGCCCGATGGCGCGATGGCAATTGCCGTCAACCAAGGTGTCGCTCACGTATTTGAACACCGTATTTAAATACACACACACACAGAAATCGAATAAATTAAATTATATTTCACTCACCATTATTAGTTCGTTGCGGGTCTATTTGAGCATGTAGTATGGAGAAGCCGGGTGCGATGATGGCGGGTAGAGTGCGCGAGCGCAACAGGGGAGGGGGAGCGCGACGCCCTCCCCCTCCCAGAGCCTCCGCCGCCGCCGCCGCTGCCGCCGCCGCACTGCAGGAAGAAAACAATGTCAATTAATAGGTGAAACAAAAAACGATGTAAAGTCAGGGAAATTAATTGCTTAGCAAAGTGACTACCAAACTTAATTTCCTCATTCTTTGACAGTTGTATGAAATCGCTTCTAACTCGGCAAATTAATCAAGATCAAGGCCTGGGTCCGATTCCCAGGTCGGACTAAGTATTAATGAGTTTTTCCATTAGGAATTTCTTAGTAAAGCAAGTGAAGCCGTTGGTCCTGCGCCTGATCTCTCTGCGGTAGTGTCCGATTACGTGCCATCCCATCGGACTTTGAGAGTAAGGGGAGGGAAAGTGCACCTGTGTCTACGCACACATATCTCCCGCACCGAAGGCTAATTTCCTTTGAGATTTGCCGCCATGGCCAAAATACGGTCTGGAGGACTATTCATTGCGTAACACTCTCACAACCCCAATACCATTCATTAAACAATACAACAATGTTCAATGCGTTACTTAGGTTGTTCAGATGAAAAAAATCAATCATTTTAAGCATTCAAATGGATTATGAATTTCCTTCAAAACCCTTCGAATTTTAATAGAAAGTGTGTCGCGCAATTGGGAAACAGGCCACCGGTACAGTTTTATGGCGCATTTACACAATCGCGCGAACCGCGAGGCGAATAACGAACACGCATGTGTAAACAGTGCGCTCACTATTCGCCTCGTGGCTCGCCTCGCGATTCGAGTGCTCGCGTTGTGGCTCGCGTTGTCAAAATACTTCACCCCGCGAATGGTTGAACAGTAGTTCGCGACGGCCCTCGTATACGAATGGTTCGTCGAATCGTTCGTCGAGTCGTGAGGCGAATAGCGAGCACGTTTGTGTAAATGCGGTATTACACTTTTAGGGAGCCAAACCTACGCTACGTCTTCCTGTAGGTACGAACTCCAAAACTTATTGGCCCCATTAGTCATCTGTTCTATGAGTAATATGCTCTGCCCACTGCCACTTAAGTTTGGCAATTCTTCATTTGTTATGGATCTAGGATTTGATATCGGATCACTTTTTCAACATACTTAGGGCATACTAAAAGTTTCTGGATTGTGATAAATAAGACTAGTTATAAGACTTACGATACATTTATTGTTTTTCGCAGTCCCCCTCGCAATTAATGCATTTTTGCATTCGCTGAAACCACTGTACAAAGCAGTTAGACCAGTCTTCCTTAGGGACCTCTTCAATGGCTTCATGGAACGCATTCACCGTCGATTCAGGGCTCGTTAAATTTGTGCCTCTAAGTTTGTCTTTAATTTTGGAAACAAAAAGAAGTCGCAGGGTGTAAGGCGGATGCGTCATCAGTTCCACAGTTGAAGCCCTCAAATAGGCTTCTGTTACCTTAACGGAATGTGAGACATTGCTTCAAGGACGCTTTTCGCGAACTTTTTCTAAGACTCCGGGCAAGCAAGTGTTGACGCACCAATCTGCAGTCACTGTCCTTCGATCTTCAAACGATACTCTAGTGTAATGTCCAGATTTGCCGAAAAAAGAAGCAACCATTTTTAAACCAATGCTTCGACTTTTCTTAACTTTCGTCGGCAAAAGGAGAAATCCACTCTGCCGATTGTTTTTTTCTTTCAGGTTCAAAGCAGTACACCCAGGTTTCGTCGCCTGTCACGATATTATAGACAGCCAATGACTGTCCTCCGTTAAACTTTTTTTAAACCAAATGCCAATTGAAGTCTCTGGCAACTCTCTTGTTGACTTAAGCGACAACGAAAGTCATAAAAAATCATTGAACGAAAATGTTCACGAGTTAAATTCATTTTGATAGCGACACACAATTTTCGACAATGAAAAAATAAATGACAGTCTCGACAAAAGAAAAAAAAAGACAAGTGACATGTTCCCAAAGAGTTCCATTTTCGAATTCCATAATTGTTTTTTCATTATTTTATTGTAGGCAAGTGGCCAGATCCGGAAACTTTCAGTAGAATTTCAGTACTACTTTCAGTAGCCCCACGTAGACTAGGTTTAATTGGAAAATATTTTAACTACTAACCAGTGGCATTTTTCGTACAAATAAGTGAATGACGTCGTAGCAAACACGAAACTTTCGCTACAAAACTAACGGTTCGAGATATTTTCAGATGAAACTTGTGAACCGAATTTCAATTTTGTTTCAAAAGGCGATATTGCTTTCAGATTGGAACGTTTACTTTCATTGCGGTGGACGCTATACAGTGTGCCAGGGACACCGACGCGCAAACTGCAACCATGAATTCAGTAGGTACATGATTCTGAACCTGAAAATATTCCTTTTTCGTCAGTTATAAAAAACAAAATTTGCTAAAATTAAATTTGTTTTTTTTTTTATTTGCAGCAAATTTTCTATGTAACAGAAGATATTTTTGATTGATCACCGATGAGAAATTTCTACGCTAGGAGGTCTAAACTCACGTGATGAATTCATGGTTACAGTTGCGCGTCGGTGCCCCTGCCACCCTGTACCTACACCTACCTACTACATAGTTCAGACATAGGTCGACAATACATAAAATATAATTGGAACAATGCAGTCAAACAGCTACACTTTGGCATTTTCTCTTAGCAATTAACAATCAAATAGGTAGCATACCTCCTCCTTTTTTTTTGTCAGAAATTAGCGAGTATCTAGTGGTTACAATAAATTAAATTATATATTACTTTAAAAAAATGTAGGTAGTTATATAATATATACATCTATACAGATCAATAAATTATGTACGGCGTTTATAACAAAAGTTGTCTGTCTGTTCGCGAATATCGCGAATATGGCTGTGCCAATTTTAATGGGATTTGGTATGTACCCTGAGGATGTAGGCTACTTTCTATCGACATACCACGCGGGCAAAGCCGCGAGTGGATTGAGCTATAAAATTACACAACACGAAATACGTCACGCGAAACAATATAACAATAAAAAAAACAATATTAAAGAAAACTACAAACAAAAAGACAATATCTCGTAAAAGTCATATAAAAAAGAAACAAAACACGCATAGCAGGGCTTGCAAATCATACACGATGTTCTCACAGTCCGCCATTTTGGTTTACGTAAGATCCGCGCATCGCGGGGAGTCGGTAGGTACCTTGACATTCACCCCCGGATGACACCTCAAGAAACTAGATTCCTACTTTGGAGATTGCGACTGAACTTTTCTATTCATGAAAGGTAGGGTGGAAATGAGAATCTTAGGGATAACCTGTTTTTTGAAACATGTTTGAACTTAGTAATTACTAAAGCCAGTTGTAGCAATTGAATATTACAATTTCAAAATGAAAATGATGGACGTAACGATTAAACGACTTTAAAGATATTATTAAATTCTGAAATTGTCAAAATTGCCGCAATTAAAATAGAACAGATAATGGAATTGAGCTGGACACGTCTGCCGCATGTCAGACGATCAATGGGCCAAAGTTACGACCCAATGGGTTCCGCTTAATGGTAAACGATATTGCGGCAGGCCCAGACAGAAATGGCGGGTTGAGCTACAGAGCTAGACTCCTTTAATAAAGATTGGTCTTACCTAAGTTTTCACGGTGAGATTTTTACAGAATCGACCGGCTGAAACTGATCTTGCAAACTTGGAGCTTGATCAAATTACATCTAATAAACTTACTAAGAAAGCTGGCTGGCTATACCTACATTAAGTTTTAGCGAATTAACTAATTGTCAGATTGGAGAAATAAATTAAGATACTCTGAAATTTACAATAACTCACAGAAAATATTCTTAGGCTCGAATTTACTGAACTTGGAAAACTTCCAAACTATTTGGCAGAAAATAAATGAGGTTTTATAGAAAAGGATTCTTTTACGTAAGATTGGAACTTGATAAATGGGCATTATAACTTTAATTAAAGAAGTATTGTTTTGCTTTCGTGCATGAAAAAGCAAATATCGTGAGATATTATTTTTCGGTTGACTGTAATTTTTCTCCAAGGAATATCAATTCGTCGAGCAAGTTATATGAAATAATATGAGCCATATAGCAGATATGCAGCTATATTTTAAATTGATTCAATAATTCAATATTGACTTGAAAGTCAGATAAAGAGAAATTCATGTGAAAGATAAGACAAGAGTTTGAAAAGAACTACCTATGTAATGTTTGAACGGCTTAAACTTTGCACATCATCCTGAGAATCTTATTTTTGGACATAGCCCTCCCATTCATGATCATTTCAGCCGAAATATGTACTTCAGGCGATGATTATCAGACCGTAGAGTGTTATCAATTAAATACTTATCTAATGTTATTTCATTTTTAGTGTAGATACCACGGCTTTGTTCACGCACGTCAAATTATTATAGTAATAATTTGGAGTTTTAATAGGTTTTAGATTTCAGAATTTGATTTTATTTGTTGTCAAAATTGAGGCTGTACTTTTCGTCGACAAAGCGGGTTTTAAGAATTACGACGTCTAGGCTGAAAGATTTAGAAATTTAGATTTAGGCCTCCCCCAAGCATAGCCACTTCGACCAGTTCTGTGCTTCTCGTATCCAACGGATTCCTGCTTCCGTTTATTCTATTCGTCGTCATTATTATTTTATTGTATTGTCCCAATTCATCACTTTATAATTACACAAACACGTTACCATCACCTTCATCAGAAGAACGTTCTTAGTTGCAGTAAGATGTTTCAAGTCTTTAGTCTTTTGTTATACCTACTTATCCGACGGAAAATGGTTTCTTCTCACATAATACGAAACCATTCCTTAATTACACCACAACGCCATGCTTCCTAATTATCGCTCCCGCGAAAATATTACCCTGTATTTATTTTGTCAATATATTGTGTTTGAATAACCTTATGCTCAGTTCCAGCGTCTTCGTGTGATATCACAATGCAAGATGGCGCTTATTGGCGCCGCGGTCTGCGGTAAACGACGCTCATTTCGCGCCAAAAGCCTTTGCCGTCCAATAGAATTTGAGGAGTTATGCTTACAGAAGCGCGGGAGAAAATGGACGTCGTTTGCAGTCGTCCTGAGTTCAAAGTATATGTTATTTATTTGGCATGTTTATTTTTTTTGTATGCCATATACCTCCATGATATTATGCTCATTACTGTCGAGTGTCGTGGAGGTTTTATCGGCTGAAAGTAACGTCTTTGGGAAATAGAAGATGCTCGTGAGGTCATTGATGACTACTCACTTACCATTTTAATAATAATTCATTAACAAAAAGTGCGCTTTTGTAATTTCTAACGTGTCGATATTAACGTTGACGCCGACGTTTACGTCACGGCATCGCGATAACATAGGGAAGTACCTAAAAAATATATATAAATAATTTATGAAGACTTTTAAATTTCCTTCCACGATAATAATGTAACGTGAAAAATGTGTAACGTAATTATTACACTCTACTTTTACAACTTATAGAGGATGATAGCAACCTCTCTCTTTTATTTCTTTACTACTCAATATAGCAATAAAACAAACATCTTCCACATGAAAGGAATTATTCAAGCGTGGAGGCCGAGTTTACCACTTTCCTTGGCTCGATTACAAGGTTAAGCATTAAGGTATAGTCCTAACGATCCGGATGTAACGATAACGATAACACCCGGATGCAGCCCTTTACCTACCCATATGGGGAAACAAGGCGTTATGTTATGTCATTAAACTTTCTACCCTAATAAAACTCATACCAACCACACCCTATTGACAACATAGTAAAAAGACTCTTTAATATTACGCATTCCATAAACACACGCCAAGAAAATGAAGTACCTAATAAGAACATGAAAACAAAACATTATTTGCCGTCTAGAATCATTTTCATTAGTAATCCAAATACTGGCTGCCTTTGTGATATTAAAAGGCCTCAATTAGAGGCATATTAGGCTGTTTTATTTTTAAATTATAGCAATTTTTGCAAAATCTCGATATAATAACGAGTATGGAAGAAATTACTGGAACAGACTGGATGCGGAAGACGGAGGACAGGATGTTATGGCGTAGCCTGGGAGAGGCCTATGTCCAGCAGTGGACTGCGATATGCTGAGTCGATTAATGGAGGAAATAAAGTAAAGAGCATAATCACAATCAGCCATGTTCCCACTGATGCGACACAAGGCTCTTCTCCGTGAAAAAATGGAGTTGTAGTCCACAACGAATAACGCAGTGCGAATTGGTCGATGGTAACATCAATATCATCATCATTTCAGCCAAAAGACGTCCACTGCTGGACATAGGCCTCCCCAAAGCACCTCCACTTCGACCGGTTCTGTGCTTCTCCCATCCAACGGGTTCCTGCGGCTTTCACAAGATCGTCGGTCCACCTTGTAGGAGGCCTTCCAACGCTACGTCTTCCGGTACGCGGTAGCCACTCCAGAACCTTTCGGCCCCATCGGCCAACTGTTCTGCGAGCAATGTGCCCTGTCCACTGCCACTTAAGTTTGGCAATTCTTCGGGCTATGTCGGTTACCTTGGCACTGCTGCGGGTCTCCTCATTTCTGATTCGATCACGCAGGGAATCTCCAAGCATAGCCCTCTCCGTTGCCCTTAGGGTGACTTTTAGCCTTCTAATAAGGTCCATTGTGAGCGACCACGTTTCAGTGCCATATGTCATCACTTACAACACGCACTGGTCAAAGACTTTCGTCTTGAGATACTGCGGTATGTGGGATGAGGAGATATTGCGTAGCTTTCCGAACGCTTTCCAGCCGAGTCGGATTAGACGATTTACCTCTTTCTCGAAGGTGGTATGTCATGTCATGTCATGGTAACAACATGTCTTCAATATTTTTCATTCTAGGACATGAAATTAAGAGAAACCATGTCGAATAATTCTTTATTACAATTGAACATATTTTATAACTAAGAAACAGTAGTGTTACTAGCTACAGTAGCTGTCGAATTGGCCGTTACAAGAGGCTGTACATCAGGTGTATTCCAAACTTGGACAGTGGAATTCTTTACTGGAGTTGCACGACCAATAGTCATTGTATGATGATTACGAGTTATTGTTGCAGTTGCTAAAGTAGCTGCTACTGTGACAGTTGTTTCATTTAAATTAGCTTTGTCACCGCTTCTTCGAGAATCATTTGCCTCTTCTGTGGTTGGTGCTTCAGTTGACGTTACGATAACGTGCACGTTTTTTGAGGCGTTTACGTGCCCACCATCTTAAAACGAAAATATAGTTTTTTTTTAATTTGGAGGGATATCAAATATTACTTGAACTAAAAATAGCTGGCTGTTAGCAAGGATTCCAGTCTAACTACTTAATAGCGAAGACAATAGAAGAGTTAGAGTGGAAACATTTATTTAAGTCAATAGTCTTTTACCTCTTGTTTCAAGCTTGGTTTCTTTTAAAGGCAACAAATTATAATTTTGTCATGAACAGATATTTCAGAATAAACTAAAACCAAGCTTATAATTTCACAGTTTGTAGATATAAAAAAAATCTATAAATCTTCTACAACAAATTAATTAGGTAACTAAAGTTTCCAGATACTCGTACTTGCAAAGATTTAGAGCGTTGTCGCTGATGTGTTGCTACCGTGTTTTCAGCTAGGCGACTTGTGAACGTGCTCTCCGCGGGTGTAAAGCGAGCTTGCCGCGCCTACGTGACGTGTTCTTGGCAATTTCGTAATATTGTACACTCACATGACTCGCTATCTATTGTACACACACTTCAACAGTTCATGTTACGCAAACGCGGTGAGCACGTTGTGCACACGTAGCTTGCTCGCTACGCACACGCAGCGAGAGCGCGTTAAACAAAACACGCTCACAAATCGCCAGTATGGTAAGGCCCTCATCAAAAACAGAAAGGACTTTCTTCAGAATTTATATCAAATAGATATAAATGATTATCCTTACCAACGAATAAGCTAGTCAATCCTGGTATAAATAGTCCAGTTTCTCCAACACCCAGTTCCACATGAGCATTACCTATATTAGATATTCCGTGAGCATCCAAGTTCACCAATGTATTACCTAAAAATATATTAGGCGTAAGCAGGATATTCATAAATTCTATCTCCCTTGGAAGCTAGCTTGTCTCATGTTTACTTATTATCAACGCTTATATAATATGGAGGCTAAGCATTGCCATACAACGTGGCAATGCCGCCAGTGTCGTGGGTACATTACCAGTCGACAGCAATGCGGATGAATTTTTCGACGCAATTTTTTAGTTTCTTTAAAGTTTTAGTTAAGTTAGGATTTAATTTTGTTATTTTTAGATTTGGTTAAAGTAAAGTTATACGCATAAATTGGTTATGAGACATTTTGCTTATACCTACAGTGCCTATTTCTTTTTGTTTTCTTAGCATGTTCTCGTTAAATTACACTTTGCTCTGAGAAACATGGTTTTATTGCCATGTTAAAAAAAATCCTAGTGGATACTAAAGGCACCCACAGATAGGCACGACGCGATTCTATTAGAACAATTTCAATGAAAACTTCATGGACATTGTTCTACCAGAATCTCGTCGCACTGTCGCGTTGCGCCTGTCTGCCGGAGCCTTAATAATTACTTATTTATTTAATACTTTAAGGCACAAGTGTATAGAGGCGGACTTATTATGCGGAAAGCCGGGGGTTTGATTAAATGCATTTGTCATGCTGTTCTCTCTTGATCAGAAATAATTCCAGCTAGGCTTTATTTTTAATTATCTTCTGCCCGCGACTTCGTCCGCGTGTATTTTCTTGTTCCGCCTACCGGCCCCGTTACATATCTGTCTTTATTTTGAACTAGTTTCTGTCCGCGACTTCGTCCGCGTGAAATTTCTTGTGCCCCGCCCCATTCCGTCGCATCGTATCGCATCGCCTGCCTGCGCTATTACTTCATTTTCGCTTAGCGTTCTTTCTGATTTTTTTTCTGCTCAGCTCTTATGGGTCCTACCGTGATTATACATAAGCCTTCCTCAAAAATTAGGCTAATAAATGCAAAAATATTTTTTTTTAAATTGATTGGTAGTTCCAGAGATTAACGCGCGCAAACAAAAAACTCTTCAGCTATATTATTAGTATATAGATTACTATTTGTATATTTATAATCAAATGATTTACTACAATTTTCCGGTCTACCCGGCTGAGCTTCCCCTGCTAACTGACCTTTCTCACAATTAAATATGATTTTCCATGTTAAGGTCGATTTTTACGTCGAGAATATCACATCATCTGCCTAGCCTTTTCCCAACTATTTTGGGGTCGGCTTCCAGTGTAACCGGATGCAGCTGAATACTAGTTTTTTACATGGAGCGACTGCCTATCTGACCTCCACAGCCCAGTTACTGGGTAATATCGAGTTCCTTACACGATCAGTGAGTTTAACTCCTAGGATAGGTACTGCGTTCCAGGGTTTTACTTTCATTGTTCAAACATTTACCTATACCAAATCTGAATTAGTCACGCTTGTTTAAAAAAAAAATTCTGAGGTTTCGTATTATAAATCAAACGTAATTTAAGCTTACGTCATCACTAATTAATTTACCCTGTTAACGCTCATTTTTGGTGGAGGACTTGGTTTAATTAACTTAACAATGGCGCATATTATGAAAAGGACGACGTACGATACCCCTTGGGACGAAAGGCTCACATGACTATTAATGACTAAATAAAAAATTCTAATTCAAATAACAGTTTCCATACCAGTTCTATACTTGAGTTCCAGATTAGTGTCGCCAACCGCACTGATGCCGTTAACGCTAAGTTTAACATCAACGTTTCCCGAATGTTTACCACTAGTTTTGTAAGGATCATTGTTAGTATTGTTGCCATCAACACTATTCGCCGGTTTCTTTTTTCTTTTGTCTCTGACTTCTTTCAGTTTTGTTTCTAGCTGAAATTAATATTTTAATTTATTCTGTAATTGATTTCAATTTATTGTGTAGGTAGTTAAATAATATATTAGTTTATCGTGTTTTAAAAAGGGCTTTAATTAGTAATTTATACTTTTACGTATACATAATTATTGAGTAATAATCAACGATAACCCTTTAAAGGATACCGTTAAGGCTAGGATTTTCTTAAAGAGAAAAACAACCATACCATAAATAGAAATAACGCTTATGAGAAGCGTAATAACATTAAAAACATGGATACTAATTCAACAATAAAAGAAACAAAAAGAGATTGATGACGTGTAATGGCAGATACTCGTATTACGTCAATTCAAGAAATAACGTAGGTACATGTCATCAAAGCTAACAAGAACAAACAAAAATGATAGATTTCACCTTGACATTAGACAAAATGTATTGATGTTCGAAAGAACGGTGAACTGCCTTCAGAAGTACTAGATCAACAGAATATAATTATATTGAAAGATACAGAGAATTGTTAATTAAGAAATATTTTCCTTTACGGAATGAAGAGTAAGATACCGATCTCATTACAGTCACCGAAAATCGAAACACGCTAGAAAGAAAAATAACATTAGAAATAAGCATGCATAGAGAATGTAAATGATTAATTAATTCCATCACTAAGTATGATATTAAAAATCACAATTTGTTTCTTTCTTTTACCTCCCTTTGTCTGCACCTAAGTTTGAAAAAGCAATGAATCGAAAGAAAACGTACCGTAGAAAAAACGTGTCGGATAACAATATAGAAATATAACTATTTTATAACTATAGTCAACAAGCTTATAGTGATCCATACAACACTGACGACCGTGCGTACACGGCGAATGAATCGTAGTTTTTCAAGGCAAACATGTGCGGCCTTAGGCTCTGAATATAAAACTCCTTCCAACTTTGAAACTGCGATGATTCCCTAGACTCCGAATATATGTATTAGAATATTTATCCATATCACGATATATATTTCAACAATATATCCCACACATCCAAGTTACACCACGGAGGAGGCTCCTAACAAGGTTAGTCGACCGTCCTGAAGCCTCCGGCATCAGATAATTGATTTGTTTCGAACTTCGCACATCGAGAGTAATTCACCAAAGGAGCAATTGTTTTATGGGCCAAAAAGCCTGATCATTAATTCAGTTGAAAGTTTGTGTGATCTTGAACTGAGATCGGTGTGACGTTGCCAAGTTTCTGATACTTTGGCTATAATTGTGTGTTAAGTTTCTGTTATTAAATGGTGACTTTTTCTATTTTTTGGTTAGTATGATATTTTTCAGTCTCATAAATTTAATATTTGGAAAATTCCTGATGATTTTGCCTCTCAACCCATCCACCAAAAGGATTTTTGCACTGTTGTCAGTTTCTTATTCATTCACTTCACAAATAGGTAATTCCATAATCGCCATTTAAATCACATCAGAAACTCCTTTCCGGTTGTTTGGAACAAAGACTACCACCATCAGTCAGCAGCAGCAGTTTTAACATAGGCATGTACAGTCAACAAAAGAGATAAGTTTTTTTTTATCATTTATACAAAAGAATACAGGACTATTCATATTAAATAGCAACCAAAAACCACTGTGGTTTAAACGTGTGCTATCATGAGTCAATCTCAATATCGAACTAAGCTACAATGAAGCATTTTATATGTATGCGTTATAGTCGATACAATTAATAACATCTTTAGATAGTTACAATCATTCCTACATAATACTTAAGTAATATTTCGATAAAAGTATGCAAGAACGTCGGATATAGTTGAAGTTTAATAAGAAATCGAAGGATGTCGTCGATTGATATTTAATTTGATAAATCAGCTATTTGTTTTCTATTAATAAAATAAACTTTTATTCGATAACATCCATCGGTTTCTTAGTAAACTTCAACTATATCCGACGATCTTGCATACTTTTCTCTATTGTTGACTGTACATACTCCATAAAGTTGATCTCTAACATTTTGCTCTAATCGTAAAACTGAATTGATTGATCAAAGAAAATAAGCATGAAATACGTACCATTTCTAGTAAAATATCTTTCTGTTCTAAAAATGTTTCGTCAACTATTTCACTTCGTCTTTTGGGATCTAAATAAGGCTTTGCATTCATGGTACCACTATGAGGATTTAGATTGGCTTGAATATCTTCCAGTCCTGCTAACATCTACGAAAAATATTACAAAGCTGTTAATAAATTAAGTTAAAAGTTTGAAGGAAGACCCCCACGAGGTAGACTGATGACATGGTAAAGGTCATGGGAATCCAGTGGTCGAAGAAGCGATGCTTGGGCTAGCCCTATGTCCAGCAGCGGGGGTCTTTTATTTAAATGATGACGATGAAAAGTTAATTCATAAAGCTAATGGATAATTAAAGAGTTTCTAGTATCTAGTTACGATTGTTTTATATTTTTGGAACGAAGTTCTTACGGAATTTGCGGTATGAGTAATTGTCACGTAACGAAAAAGCGTTTTTTTATTGTATGTAACAAAAAGAGATAGAACGAGAGAGAGAGACAGAGAGGTGAGGTTTCGTTTTCATGGATTTCGAGGGTGCTAAAACCAGTACACATGCCAGGTCAAAATGACAATCCAAGATGGCGGCTGCGAAAATTTTAAAATTTTTCATGATTGTCATTTTTATGGTTTTCGAGGGTGCTAAAGCCAGGTCAAAATGAAAATCCAACACTGCAAAAATGAAAAGTTTCCGTCATTTTGAAATGTTTGCAGCTGAAATTTTGGCTTTTCATTTTGAACTTCGTTCCTGCCGTGGGTCCCCCGAACCGACACATTTTTTTTTCATGAAAGCACTTTTTTACATCCTGCTCCACTCACTGAAGATTAGCAATCAAGCAATGGTCCCAACATCAGCCAGCGTATTCTGAAATTAATCTAGCCGATACATGAAATTTTGCGTGTTTCATCTCTAATTACCTTTTCATTCACATCAGACGAAGAGAAAATAGGAAATTCTTATCTACAATGTAACGAACTCTGATCTTTGACTTGTACCGTTATTTGTTCGTGTCTTTGATAACTCAAAGAGAAAGAATAGCATCAGTTTTCAATTCAATTACTTAGACAGCTGATTCACAAAACGAAACAGCCGAAGAATGTTTACAAACCAGCACATTTTGATACTTATTTAGAAATCTACCTTATTTACGAAATCTTTTGATGTGGCAGTTTTAATATTCAAATAGTGGTTTGCATTTCTGAAATAATTTTTCAATAGCGGCCCGCCCCAGCTTCGCACGTGTAGATATTGGTATTTAACAAAAACACGGATATCGAACAAAAATAAAATGGAAGGTTTTTTTTTTTGGTTTTTTTTTCACACCTTGGGTTACATTATCGAAGTTTTTATACGGATCCCTAACTTTTTTTAAAATATTCTATCGCCTATATTCATCAGGGATCATGTAGGATTCTAATGGGGAAAGAATTTATCAAATCGGTCCAGTAGTTTCCGAGCCTATTTAAATCAAACAAATACATTTTTCTCTTTATAATATTAGTGTAGATGTAGATAGAGAATCATCTTATTGTGATGTTGGCAGCTATATTGTTTTGCACAAAGCAACACGATCGAACCCTCCACCATTTCTTGCAATAACACATCTCAGAGCAATGTGGAACAAATCAAGCTATGGGACCGGAGAACCTACAACTCAAAACATTTAATTCAAATAAATCAATTTATAGGCACATTTGAACTGTCAAGAAGTCCGTCAGTCAGCAACTTGAAATTCACGCCCATTCCAAAGCATAGTAGGTTCATATGGAGAAGAACGGGCAAGAAAATCCACGGACGCTCTTCAATCCAAATTTAAGTTTACAAAGTCTTGGTTACAACATTCAAGTTAAGACTAAAAGCAAACTGCAAAAAGCAGGAATTATGGCGCTACTTGAAGCAGGCCTAAAACTCCAAGAGCTAAGTTCATCAATACTTAATTATACTAAAGCACTAGATGCTGATGCAGCCACTTATCTTCTAAACCCTTTTAACCACTTACAACCCTTTCAAACAAAGACGGGCGAGTCTATTTTTGTCTTCGACTACTCGACTGAACGGCACGACTTCTCTATAAATGTTACTCTGAAACCGTCACGTTGCATTTTAACTGTTTTATTAAGAAACAATGTTATTTTCTAAACAAATTAGCTGATGTTGAAGTTTGTGGGAAATTAATAAAAGCGTATTGTTTGATATTTCGAGTTTTGTTTAATTTTGCTGTTTGTTTATCTAAGCATTTTAAATAAAATTCTGCTAATTTGAAACAAATTTGTGTAGTATTTTGCTTAAATTTCTGCAAAAGCTATTTTTTTTTAATGTAGTGGGTCGTGTCGGTTTTAATGCGTCTATTTTCAAGAAATGGAGCGTAAGTATATTCGATCGTAACGTAACGTAACGTAATCAGCATTATAACGTTCCCACTGCTGGGACACAGGCCTCCTCTCAGTGAGTGGGAGTGGGCCGTAAATCCACCTTTCGGGCCCAGTGCGGGTTGGTAGATGTCACATGTCTTCAAATTTCTGGTTCTAGGACATGCCGGTTTCCTCACGATGTTTTCTTTTACCGTTTTGAGAGCAGTGGTGATGGAATAATTTACACAAAGTAAAGCGCCTGTCTGGGTTCGAACCTACGACCTACAACTCGTAAGTCGCGGCGTAACTATTCGATCATTGAATTAAAAATATGACATATGCCATACCTACACTTATCTTTCTATCAATCATCGTAATTACAGTGGCAATAAGTCACCCACAGTCACCTAGATCCCAAGTTCCCAAGCTGGCACAAATAAAATTACCGCTTTCGACCATCACGCACAACAAATTACTACCCAGAACGACACCAAGGTATACATTGGCGTAATATTACATATACATACCAAACATTGTTTACTTTGTACTTATCTACATTTTGAAAATGGAATCGCATATTGATGGATACGACAACATCCCTGGCGGTTCAAAGCTTAACGTGATTTATATTCGGATAAATAACGTACATTGGAATCTTTTTAACACTGACATGTATTCGTTCAACATCAAAATATTGGCATACATGAACAATGATTCCATCAAATGCCTAAGGTTTGTTCCATTAGTATCATTCTAATGAAAATGTAATGAAATGGATCAGAAACGGTACCCGTGTTTAAGGATGTACAGCGTCACTTACAAATTGAGTGGTTTGATTTGATTATTTGCACACTTAGCCCGAAATTCTAATTTAAAATCACCATAAAGACGTCTTTTATTTGATAATTGACGTTAATTTAACCTAAATTTTCGCCAATGATTTTTCAATTACAATTTAAACATTAAAATTACAATTTGAATTTGGTGGTGATGGCGAGACGAGCTGGATAGGTTCTGACAAAACTGGAAAGAGGACGCGCGGGGTCGCGAAAGATGGAAGGAGTGGAGGGAGACCTTTGCCCAAGAGTCCCCCACTTGTCTTGTCCCCTCTTGTTCGAATTTTTGGTTGTAGGATATGGCGGTTTCCTCACGATGAATCACCGTTTTGAGAGTATTGGTGAAGAAATTATTATAATTATAGATGCCTAGCTATCGGGGTTCGAATCCATGACCTGCAACTCGTAAGTCGGGGTCGTTACCACTGGGCCACCACTAATCTAGCGCTAGGTAGCGCTTGCAGCCAACGAGCTAATCGTGTATCTCATTTTTACGACTCCGACATTTTTAGGGTTCCGTACCCAAAGGGTAAAAACGGGATTACTAAGACTTCGCCGTCTGTTCGTCCGTCTGTCTGTCACCAGGCTGTATCTCAAGAACCGCGATAGCTAGACAGTTGAAATTTTCACAGATGATGTATTTCTGTTGCCGCTTTAACAACAAATACTAAAAACAGAATAAAATACTTAATATTTAAGGGGGGCTCTCATACAACAAACGAGATTTTTTCGGCGTTTTTGCCTTGTGGTACGGAACCCTTCGTGTGCGAGTCCGACTCGCACTTGGCCAGTTTTTATTACTTGGCCAAGCTGCTAATCCAATACTGTCTCTCACACGATAAGAAATATTAGTAACTCAAAGTGCCGCCTATAGAAAAAAAAGTAATCTTATCGAATAGGAAGTGACGCACGTACGATTGGCACGTGCAACCGCTGCGTACACTTTCTTTATGTAACCGATTATTTTTCAACAAATCCGACGCACAGGATGAAAATGATTAAACCGAGTTCTTTTACAATATTAGACTAATTTAACAATAAAACAAACGGTGTTGTATTATTACTAGAGATAATGTACAACACTACAAAAGTTCTATTGCGGCTCTAGGTACCAAATTTCAAGAGCAATTAATTTTTTTTCCAAAATTTTTGAAGCGTTACCAAAAAATATTTCTCACTTTAAAAGCGTTGGAAATGACCTCCTTTATCTCGATATTTCGTTTGATCCACGACTTTGTGACCACCCTGTATACAAGGTGTTGATTTGCATCCTAGTAAAATTCAAGGACGTAATTATGCTAATGATTCTCGACCCAAATCTTCTTTATATAAATATAAAATGGTAAACTGACTGACTGATTGTTGATATATCAACGCACAGTCTAAACCGCTGCTCCTAGAGACATGAAATTTGGAGGGTGTGTTCTTTTTAAAGAGTAGGTATCCACTCAGAAAGGGTTTTTCGAAATTCCACCCATAAGAGGGTGAAATTTGACGCGGACGAAGTCGCGGGCAGAAGCTAGTCAACAATAAAATGGGTAGGTTTTTTTTTCTTATTTACGGAAATCCGTAAGTGTGAACCAGCCGTATTTAAACGCGGCCCGTCTGTTACTAGCCTATAGCCGCGCTTTCACACACAAACAAACGCCTTTTACTTTACTAAGTACTAAAATACTAAAGTACTAAAGGACTAAAATGTCTTTTATGACAACCTCCTGAAATTTGACGAGGATGCAAATCAACACCATGTATAATCGAATACACTGAGATCCAACCGATTAAGAGACCGCTTAACCGTACTCCTTCCCGTGGTTATTATGAGTATATATAAAGGTGACTTTCCACAAAGTAACAAAACGATTTCAAACCTACCAACAAAACTCATGGCAAGTACCTTAAGCCATTTAGATGTATAACTGTTATTCGTTTCCGTATACGACGAAATGTTAATTACTCAGCTGTCACATCGTACCGTCCTCGTCCGCATCTAACCAATTAGGAAACGGTCTTATATTGAAAAGGTCACTGACGGAATGGTTTCGTCCACACATATAGATACACCTAGATAACGCAAGAGCAACTACTTCGCGTGCCAAAAATCGCACCAGCTTTTGTACAAAAATCGTAAGTCGCCGCTTTCGCGCTCAGTCCTGTGTACTGCTGGCTGAGTGAGCGTGAGCGCTGGCGCTAGGCTCCGGGGGTCGGGTGGAGCGAAACGGGTGCCGCACGTGGCATCGATTTGATTTTCTCATCATTAATCACACGTCATAGTTTTTTCATTTGAATTTGAAAATATAATAAAAATGGTATGGGTCCCGCCTGCTTCCAAGTTTATTTAATTTAAAATAGGCTTGTTTTTAGCTTTCAGTTTTTTTTCTTAAGTTTTTTACCGCAGTCGGGTTTTTTATTTTTTAAATTACTTTTTTTATTTCCAGCTTTTTAGTTTACAAATGTGAAAGATTTCGCAAACGATTTAGTTCTTGGTACGTGTTTTTTTACGATTTGTCACTTCGAATTACTTTAAACCATATAAGTTATATATATTTTTGTTATCACCTTTTAAAGCCCTTTATTTTGATCTCCCACTCGATAGGTTTTGAGAAAAAAATCGGACATTTTTTTTTTCAATTTTGATATACCCAGTGTCACTCTCACAATTAAGACGAATCTAACGGCACCTCTCAAGCTGAAATCGATCAAGCCGTTTAGGCTACAGAGCGTGCCAAAGAAATATACCTACATAAATACATACATACACTCGAAAAACATAACCCTCCTTCTGACGCAGTCGGGTAAAAAATGGCACGCTTGGTTTTCATACAGTTCGTGATACTTGCGTTATCTAGGTCTATCTATATCTATAGTTTCGTCCAATGGCAAACACAGCTATACAGGCTGGTAGGGACATCGACGTGCATACTGTAACCATGAATTCAGTAGGTACAGCATATCAAGCTACTACAAACTGTCAAATGTCTTCAATAGATTTTCAACTTTATCGCTAAAGCATAAGGTTCAAAGTTGATTGGGAAAATTTGACAGGTTCGGGTAGCTTGATCTGCTGGCGTCTGTACATGATGCTAGACCCCTGCGTAGAAGCTGTTTGTAGGTTATCAAAGAAAATCTGCTGTTTCATAGAAAAGTGAAACACATTTTCATCACCTACGCGATCGAAATGTGTGGAACGGGTATTTTTTTTTTAATAACTGACGTAAAATTTCAACGCAGTTTCTTCAGAATCATGTACTAAATACATGGTAACAGCTTGCGCGTCCCTGTCACTCTGTGTATAAAAGCTGATTTACATACCTATTTGCAAACTTCCGGGAATTCCTACATTTCTATAATAAACAGCAGAATAAACAGTTTTTCTTTCTTCATTCTGTCTATCTTTATGAAAAAAACTACAAACGAAACTCTACAGACAGCCAATAAAAAAACCGGTCAAGTGCGAGTCGGACTTTGTAGGTATGTAACTAGAAATTTAAGGTTTTCAGATTTTTTCCTATACTTGTGCTACATGACATTGCTTCTTGCCAAATTTCATGATTCTAGGTCAACGGGAAGTACCCTATAAATTTTGATTCCCCTGTGTATAAGTATTATGTTTACGTTTTTTGAGGCATAAACGGCCGTAGCTTTTTTTTACGTTAACTTCCGAGTATAAGTCACTGTATGATTTTTTTTCACAGCTTCAAGGGACTGTGGACGTGAGCATATGGTTTTAATTTCCCGAGATAAAGGGTCTTGATAGACAGACGGACAACAAACTGATCCTATAAGGGTTCCGTTTTTTCCTTCTGAGGTACGGAACCCTAAAAACAAAGCAATTAAATACAATTTTCTGGGAATTTCTATCTATAAAGAAAAACCTAGAAATGAAACTCCACAAACAGCCAATTGATTACGCTTCGATGACTAACGCCAAAACAACGTGATTCGGGAGACGTCTTATATTTGTTTGTATGTATATCACACACGGTACGTACCAGTAATGTGAGTGCCAAATGTGTTCCCGCCATTGCGTTTAACTGTTGACGTGAAACGAACCAATAAGTCCGCCAATGTACAGTGTTGCCAGAGACACGAAGAAAAAATCGCCAAAAGATGGTTTTGTGGATTTTACGAGCTAATAGAAAGAAACCCTCACCGTCGAAGATGGTAAAGATTTATGGCAAGATGGCAGACAGTCCTTTCTAAATTAAGATTAAATACTAGCTGATCCGGGGAACTTCGTACCGACTCAGAATGAAATAATGTGACAAAGTACAAAAACTAAAAATTTACAGTAAAAAAAACCAATACGGCTATTATCATTATCTGTGTCTCGCTGCTCAGCCATCAGTGCGGTTAGCACGTGACGTCATTACTTCCGTATTATTAAATTTCTGAACGCACCCTGTTTGACAGGTACGGTTTGTATGGGATAAAAAAATTGTTGCATAAACTATTTTCCTTACAACTTACACAACAAATAATTTAAATCCAAAATTAGCCAAATCGGTCCAGCCTTTCTCGAGTTTTAGTGAAACTAACAAACGTCATTTCATCCATACTAGTATTATAAATTCGAAAGTAACTCTGTCAGTCTGTCTGTATGTTACCTTTTTACGCCTAAACCACTGAACGGATTTCGATAAAATTTGGCAGAAAGATAGATTGCATCCCGGGGAAGGAAATAGGATAGTTTTTATCGACTTACCTCGCGGGCGAAGCCGCGGGCGGAAGCTAGTTTTTATATATATATATATGTTTAATGTTTGTATAAAGTTTTTTAGTTAAGTAAATGTTATGTATATGTTTTTGGCTTGCTGCGCGCTTTGGTGTCTTACTGTAAGTGCAGCATGCAATTGTTATATAAATAAATAAATAAATAAATAAATATACTTAGATAGTACCTACTTTTTGTATTGTCGTAAGCGTAACTGCATTACATACTTACTAATGAAAAAGGCAGCAATTTCTCTTATACCTACCATCTAACTTAAGAAAACTTTTTGTTGAAAGAAAAGATAAGTACCTAGTTTATCCAGGTTACTTTAAGATAATCTAGCAGGAATAGCAGCCGATCCCAAAGGAAAAGACAAAGACGACGACGAAAATCATCACCAGATTTTTTTTTCCCAGAAATGGTGAAACGTTCCCAAGGCTAGCAACACGAAACGTGCGAAATTTTACGATCGGTTTCAGAAATCGAGGTTTATAAATAAATACAATTTAAGCGCATTTTATTGCCTGCATACCCGATGCTGAAATGCATTCGGATCGAAATAGGAATAAATAAAACGACACTCCAATGTGTAGGCATAACGTTGAGTTCCTTCACCGATGTAACGTAAATAAAATGAACAATTCCTTGAAATACTTGGGTTTACTTTCAATGTCTTTTCCCAGTATTCACTGTCCACTGCCTATAATGGCTGACTTGAGTAAAAAGCATACTGAAATGATGTTTAGTTTTCATATGAGAGTTTTTCATACCAATCAAACGAATTGAAAAAGAAAATAAATAAAGAAAAACAAATCTGTACAAACAAAACGCACATTACAACAAAAATACATATGTAAAATACTCACATACAAAGTAGCCAAAAGCCTCGTATACCAAACTATAAATAACCAAATAAAGTTTGAAAATTGCTTGATGTCAGGGCCAGGCAGGACCAAAGACAATTATGAATGTTACGACACTGGCAAATGACATCAAACAAACAATCAATACTAAACCAAGCAGAGTGGAAAAATAACTACTTTTGTAACAAACAACAATAACAAGAGCTTAATAAGCAATTAAGATTGGTAATTGCAGTATTCTGTATGCCTGCGACTTGGGTCGCGTAAAATTTTAGCCCCGACCTACCCCGTCGCATCGCATCACCTGCTTATTTTATTTTCGCTTGACGTTCTTTCCGAATTTTTAACCGACTTCAAAAAAGGAGGAGGTTCTCAATTCGGTTGTATTTTTTTTTATGTTTGTTACCTCAGTACGCCGTCATTTATAAACCGATTTGGAAAATTCTTTTTTTATTTAAAAGGATATACTTCCAGATTGGTCCCATTTTTATCAAAATCTAGTTCTGATGGTGGGATCCACGAGGAATTGGGGGAACTCCTCAAATATTATAGGGACACCTATAGCGATTTGCGTATTTTTTACAGTAACTCATGCATTTGCTCTCGGAAACCACCATTTGGTGAAGTGAAACTGATGAAGAAAACCACAGATGGCCAACGGAACTAATTAATAATAAGTATTTCACGGGTTGCGATTCGATTACTTTAATATGGTTGCTAAGCAATGTATGCTCGTCACAATGCGAATAGTGAAATGGAGCTGATGGTGGAATACTAGGAGAAGTCCTCAAGAATTAACGTCCCTGCATCGGGAAAAGCAATATTTTGTAAAAGGCGTTGAGCAAGTAAGTTTACATTAGACTATTGTAACTTAGACACATTATAAACAGACCCACTTAAAAGCGAGAAATAAAAACTTTTTAAAAACTAAAATAGGTACAGATCCAAAGACACCGACTTCCGAAATTAAAGTTATTTTTACTTTGTAGTGTTTTTTTGGAAGTCGGTTTTTTTTTTGTTAAAAAGTTTTTTTTTGTTTATGCTCGGCTCCTGAGGTTCCTAACGTGATGTTAAGAAGACTAGTTATTAAATGCAATATAATTGTTTAAATCCTACTGTTAGTTTCAGAGATAAGCGCCTTCAAACAAACAAAAGACAAACAAACACTTCAGTGTTTTTATTACCATAGATCTATGACAAGTCTTCTAGGAAAACTACACATACACACACGGCACACTATCACACGGCTCCAAATCAATTTGTAGTCATTCAATAATTAAATTTAAGTAGGCATCTATTTAAATAAAACAAAGTCGGGTTAGTTACACCATTTATAACTCAAGAACGGCTGGACCGATTTTTATGATCTTTGATTTGTGGGGATTGTCTCCACCACAATTAACAGAATAACTATTAAAACATTCACGAACTTTCTCAGGCGGTACGAAGTTCGCCGGGTCAGCTAGTATATAAATAAAATAAAGTAGGGTTAATTACACCATTTATAACTCAATAACGGCTGGACTGATTTTAATGATCTTTGATTTGTTGGATTTGTGCCCACCCCGAATAGCATAATTAAAAAAATATATGAATATAATTCATTTTCTCACCCATTTTTGTAGTTATCGATTCTGAGGCGGTACGAAGTTCAACGAAGGTCAACTAGTAATAAAATTAGGAAAGGAACTACAACTTACTTTTCTCTTAAATTGCCTCGTTTATCAGATGGTCGCAAGCGCAACTGCTGAGCATGATGAGTTCCCATATTCGATCCCCAGGTCAAGCAAAATTTTAAAGAGTAAAAGGAGTTTTCTCTTAGAAAATTCTCCGTAGCAGGCTGGAATGAGGCTTTGTGCTCAGTTCGTGGTAATAGGCTCGCCCTTATTATGTTGGTCCATAACATAAATGAGGAATTCTTGGTGTACTACATCTGTTCCTCTTCATTCAGAAATTCAAGCGTGAAGTTTTGTGTTACATGAACAAAAGATATAAATTGTAGCGGTATCTACAACGCCACATGCGAATTACGCGTCATACTGACGTCACGCAAAATCCTGCATCTCGCAAGCAGAATTTACCGCACAACTAGCTTAAATACAACAGCCCAACATGAATCATCGGGCAGTTGCCCGCCAGACACAACTCCCGTCTGGTCGGAGGATCCTCCCTTTTCTATAGAGTATGAGTTAACTTTACATCCTGTTCCCCATACCTCTATAAAATACTGAATTTAATTGTAAACCCTCAAGCCGTCTGACTAATCTGGCTATCATATCTATGCTCATTCATCTTTCTCCGATCCCAATTTAATTGGGATTGGCGAAACCTGTCTATGTGTCATTAAAAGTATGTATTGTATAAAGAAATACAAGCACCAATTCTCCTTCAAAAGCCTTTTTCATTCTACCTACTCTTATGAGGCTTTGCATAAAAGATATTCTTTATGCCTGAAATCGTTGTAAGAAAGCTAGCAACATCGTATTTATAAGTAATATCGTTAGAACCGACAATTTGGCAACAATTCGTATTTCTCAATCGTAACAATAAAATGGAAAACCAATAAAACCGAATTGAAAGTTGCAAAACAAAAAAGTATGATTTGAACAGAATATCAATCAATTCGTTATTGCTCGTAGAGTAGGACAAACGGTAAGCTAAAACTTGAATATTCACTTATATGCTTCTCTTAAATCTTTAGCTTTTCGATTTTGATCTTTATTTTGCTTTAATTTAAAGCTTATTCTCTAATTACTTTTGTTAGCTTTTTGATTCTATTACCGTTTTCTTTTGTCTAAACAAATCAATATTTATTCTACGGTTCATATAATGGCTATGCAATTAGAACGTAATCCATTACAGTGTTTGCTTACGCTAACATAGGAAGCGGAAATGATGACAAGAGTACATAATATCAACGCAATTACACTAAGTGACGTCATATTTGCAAGTTTCTATAGTGTGTTCGCAGAAAGTTGATAAAGTCAGGGTTTCGATAATAACAACAATTTTAAACAGTATAAAACAGAAAACAACACGCAAACAACCAAATGACTCAGTCGAAACGCATTCCAGAACGGAATGGCAATATGGCCGCAATGGCAACAGTTATCAACTCTCAGCGAACAGACTTTAGTACTAGATGATAGAGACTTAAAAATAAAAGACCTAAAAGCAAAATACATATATCCAAAAATCGATTGTCCAAACCTCACGCAAATAATTTGGTTTATCGCAACAAAAACGTTACAATAAATACCGAATTACCATAAAACATCAATAAAATAAAATTGTATTTATTCCCAGAATATGTTTTCGCACACGTTGACTATACTGGTGGGGTATATGGCAGCCGCCTCCTCGCGGGAGACGGTCCGGCCCATGCCTACCATAACAAACTCCCTTGTGAACCTCGGGAAAATGGAAGTGTCATTTTATTTCTCTGGTAACGGTCGTGGTAAGATTTTGATGTTCGTGGAAAATATATCGCTATCCCAAAAGATAAAAGTGTAACTAAATCCTACGAATATAATCTATATATGTATATAAAATTCAAAGTCCTGACTGACTAATATATCAACGCACAGCCTACACCGCTGGTCGTAGAGACATGAATTTTGGAGGGTGTGTTCTTTGTGAAGAGTAGGCATCCAATAAGAAGGGGTTTTGGAAATTCAACCTATAAGGGGGTGAATGGGGGAGGGTGAAATTTCACGCGGTCGAAGTCGCGGGCAGAAGCTAGTATTTATTATAACAAAAGGACTTTGAGGACATTGCAAGACGAATTTGCTTCAAGATTTTATTTCGTAAGACGTCTTCAAGCCAAGCAATGACTTGTCTATCTCTATTCACTGAAATGTCAAATTAACATAGCTTAATGTTTTCAGATGGCCCTCATGCGATGAAACCAGACCATGGCCCAGCTTTTCCTCCTGCTTTCGTCCCAAAGCTTGAACCAGTTACTGAAGAGCCGTGTCTGTGCTCGAGTCACCGTAACACCAAAGATTCTTTCCTGACCAGCCCTGCTAGTCTTATTCACAAGATTATTTCGAATAACGAATTGTTCTCTTTCAACAACAACGATCCAGTCCGGTCCACGATATGTTGTGATTCTCACGAAAATGTACAAGAAGGTTCAGTGTATTTTGAATTCACTCCTGAACAGAAACCTATGAAGCCCAGCCCAGCAAGATCGAATCCCCTGCCGATGATGCCCTTCCTTTTTGACAGCATAATCCCAAACAAATCAATGTTACCTGCTACGAAGACAAAAGCAATAGAAGTGTTCCTGTTCCCGAAAAAGAAAAACTTGTCAACTGTCATGAGTCACTTCGAGATGCCAAAGTACAGTTTCAACTCAAAGAAAAGAGACACAGTTCCCAAAGATGCTATAACAGTTGTCGGTGACAAGAAACTAGAAAATAATATCAATTTATTCAGACCACCTCCTCCAGTAAAGAAGGATTTAAGTGCTCAACAAAAAAAAGCGAATGAAAATGAAAATGAGAAACCCGCTGAAGAAGGCAATAAGATTATGGTAGAGTCTGCTAGCAAGCCTAATGCAGTGTAAATGAGAAATGTAGTAAATAAAGTAGAAAGAGGATTTGAATCTCGTTGTTTTAGTCCATTTTACATAGCCTTGTTTAATGTTGTAGATCTTCTTTGGATCAAACTTGTTGAAGCTGGATTACACTTACAGTCTTAATCTGGAATCAACAAGTAAATTGGTCATTATGAACCACAATATTACATTGACATGTAAACTACGTACAAACTAGTAAAATCATCAAAAAAATGGTAATCCCATAATTTACCGAAAACAAACAAACAGCTACATCAAACCAGAATAGAGTGTGACTAAGATCAAAGATTAGATTCGTAGTCTGGCCGATATTACGTTTAAATGTAGTTTGTTCCGACTTTGACTTGTAGAAATTACCAAAACAAGATCTATACATATATGTATACTAAAATGTTCTTGAGTTTAAGCATTTGTTTTGGACGAACGATTTTGTCATTATTGTCCTTTTAGGCTCTAATCTACCTATCTTGAAAGAAAATAAACTAAGCTGTCTTGTAGTAGTCAACATAAAAACAATAGTAAACACCCTTAGGTAACCGACATAGCCCGAAGAATTGCCAAACTTAAGTGGCAGTGGGCAGGGCACATTGCTCGCAGAACAGATGGCCGATGGGGCCGAAAGGTTCAGGGGGTCTACTCCGAAGCGGTTAACCTCTGTATCGGCCGAATGTTCGGTCATTTTCTGATTCGAATATTGTTGTCCTACTACGAATTAAAAAAAAAAAAGGTAAAAAAAGGGTTAAGGGTTCTAAAAAGGTTCGGATTGGCACAGTTTGGTCGGGACCAATAGTCAATATAGGAAATTAATGGTAGTAGAAAATGACCGAACATTCGGCCGATACAGTGGTTAACCGCTTCGGAGTAGACCCCCTGGAGTGGCGACCGCGTACCGACCCCACAAGGTGGTCCGACGACCTTGTGAAGGCCGCAGGAACCCGTTGGATGCGAGAAGCGCAGAACCGGTCGAAGTGGAGGTGCTTGGGACCTATGTCCAGCAGTGGACGTCTTTCGGCTGAAATGATATGATGTGATGTGAAGCATTCTTAGTATTTACTAGAAGTGGTAGTGAGTTCGAACCACATCGAATCCAAATTTTGTGTGATTTATTTCGTCACCACTGCTCTTAAAGCGGTGAATGAAAACATCGTGAGGAACGTTATACATAGTATTTACCCCAATATCAAACTAAAAGAGCGATAATCATAAGTCAAGCAGCAAACACGACCGCTCTGCACTCTGGGGCCAAACGACCGGGCGGCGGCGCATAATAAAGCTGTTTCGTACCAACGTACCTCTGATATTTATTTATTCGCGCAATTACGCAGTATTCTATATTCAATAGTCGCCCCTCTCTCTCACCAAAGAATACCAGCATTGTAAACAAGCAGTGTACAGTTCGCTTCAAAGTTAAGGTACCCCCCTTGGTATTGACATCAAACCTATTTAAGTTTTTCGTAATGTAACGTAAGTGGCATGTTGGTCTAATGGTTAACACTGCGGCTTGGCGATACGGTGGTGACGAGTTCAAATCCGCGGATGAGAAGGTTTCTTTTTCCTTTATTTTATTTATTTATTAACCCTTTTTTTTAGTTTCTTTATTAGGTGATTTTCGTTAATTATTATTTAAGAAATCAAATGGAGGTTGTAATAAAAGCCAGGCATTTTGATAAACAATATTCATTTATTTTTCTAATTACATTTCTCGGACTTCATAGAATCCACTTCCTGGTTGAGTATACAGTTTTCTATCTGTGTTAAATTGGGGTTATTTACTTAAAATATTAACTAAACGCAAAATAGATACCCTGGATGAGGTTTAGAACATTTAACATTAGATAAAGGTTCGTTTATATATATTGTTCTAGAAACATAACTACAATAATATTTATTTATTTAAAGTTGTGAAAACAGATTTTTTTTATACTTACTTATCGGAAAAAAAACCTTTAAAAAAAAAGAAATGTTGTCTTTTGTGTCTGTGAATTACAGAGGAAGAATCAACATGCTAAACTATAATAGTATAGCAATATACATCTTTCTCTTTTATCACATTTTCTAATAACCCTTAATTAACACAACATTAGAAAAATATTTGAGGTCAGATGGTGCATCGTTAACACATTACAAGACTACTTGTAAACAAGATTATCTGGATTGATAATAATTATAAAGGTTGTTTGTTTTTGATTAACTACGAGATAATGATCCCACAAATATTGGGAATTATTAACACTTGCTCATATATGTTCCAACGCAATTTTATCAGATACGTTACACAATCAATCTGCCGAGTAAATTGCCTTATAATAACGGAGAAGATGTCACAGTCTATCACTTCTTGAAGTTTTGAAGGGTGCCACTAAATGAACTTTCACAATATTACGTTGTCGCTCCATTTGTATTTTCTCTGGCCTTGGCGACCACATTTCACATCACCCGTCGCTTGATACCTTTGTATCCATCTACGAACTGTTTTTCTCTGTAATGAAAATAATAATATTAGAAATACATAAAAATATCCAACTAGTAAGTAATAATGCAACATTATTGCAACAATAAATAGGTAATATGTGGAAGTAAAACATAAATCTTACCGTTATGCCCATAACTCGTACTATTTTCTTTATGCTTTGTTCCTGTTCCCAGATAACAACAATTTTAGCCTTCAAAAAAGTTGTTAATCAAACCATACCATCGGTTAATAGAATCAACTGGTCAAAAACTTAATAAATTTGATAATATTACGACGAAGATAATTACACACAAGCGAATCGGCACGAAAACGAAACCATTTAAAAAATAATTATACCCTCAATCACAGTTTACTAAATAAAGCGAAGAAGTATTCTAAATTTAACCTTAACTCGCAGTTCATACAGCAGTTATATTTCTGAAGTAAAATGACGGTAGTGCAACAATCGGAATCAACACATTATATTCAACCAAACAAGAAATCTATGCTAATTTCAACCTTATCTTTTAGTTAATTGAGGAGTTAATGCGTATTGCATTTTGTAAAACTAAGGTGCTAGTATTAAATATAAAACGAAAGTTGAAATTTAAACCTTATTATCTAGAAGATTAGACCGTTAATAACCTTGTTCGATAAAAGGAGTAATACTATTCCAATTTTCGTTGAGGTTGACAACTGAGCCAATAGCCTAGTGGTATAAGACACGGTCTCGATGATCGGCTGGCGCCTGGTGATGCGGGTTCGTATCTTAATCGCACGCAAAGTGTCTTTTTGTAAGTTATTCTTGGTATACAGTTCGGCCAGAAGGAAGCCGAAAAAATACCATATAGAATTATTAAAAACTCGAATGAAACTTGCAAATAATATCTGAGGCGGATCGTCGGATGCGCTCGGGCAGAGATGGGTGCGGCGGCGGGGGAGGGAGCTGCTCAAGGCTCACGTGACGCGCCCACGCCGCCGCGCCGCCGCCCGCCGCGCCGCTCGAGCGACGAGCTACGGCGGGCCCGAGCGTGCTCGGGCGATAGTCTTTAAGTCTTGGGGGGGTTCCATTTCTATGACGCTGACTGTACATCGCCCTCGTCAATATGTTCGTCATATAAATGGTTTACGTAGGCAGATCGTGGGCTCAGTAAACGTGGTACGTGCCTTTAATGCGAACTACCCTCATTTGCATTTGTATAAGCAAAGGGAATTATCTCAGGTAATGTGTAATGGATAATTGGGGGCAAGGTAATTAGGGTTTCTTTTCGTGGGATGTTTTTATTATATGAGTATGTGGAAACAAATTAGTGTCTAACTATCTAACGGAGGTGGGTAGATGCTAGATGGTCGGACTTTTATGACCATTTAAATACAAAATGTCCCGAAATTAACGCATACCACTAAACACCCCAATTAGAATATTATGTTATAATTATAATATTGACAACCAGCTTTGACAACCCTATTTTCTATCCTTCACAAACCCACTTCTCCTTCTTATCTGACTTCTCTGTGTCAATATTTATGCTCTGCACACAGCAAGAATCTTCGGTCAAAGAATAATCGTCTTCTTCGTTGTCCTTCTCATCGCTCTGGTTTTATAAAGTCTTCTTTCTTTGTCCAGGCGGTTTTCCTTTGAAATGCGCTCCATCAGAATATCAGGACGGTAACCAACCAGTTCACATTTAAAATGAAAGCTTGAGAACACATTCACAAGAAGTTGGCAGATTCGTCTCAAGATTAAGTTGTTGCAGGTTTTCTTATTTATCTCTCATAACATTTTTTATTTTATTATATTTTGTTGTATGTATGTATCTAAGTATTTATTTTTATATACTAGTTATTTTCTAAGCTGTTTTCTGTTATTGCACCTTGTTCGCAACAGCACTGGAACGCGTTAATGCCGCGAATGTAAAGGGCTGCATTCGCTGGAACGCAACGTGTCGCCTGCGCCGGCGGCCGCCATCTTTTCTCCTCTTCTCTCGTTGACTGCGAACGACAACGCGCACTAAAAACTTTTCTCATCTAATTATTGTTCAAAACTGATTTATTTTATTCTGTATAACTTGTCAAGGAACAATAAACGACATTGACTGTTAACACGCATCTGATTTACCTATCATCACACGAAACATTGGTGACCCCGACGTGATATACTAAGAAGATTGACGATGAATCGACCGCGTGCAATGATGAAGCTTAAAACGAGAAGCGGCGAGCTGAGGCTGCCTGAAACTATGTGACGAATGATGACCCACCTACCTACTTGATGAGCCTGGCGTAGTGAGTGATTTGGTTTGCCTACAGGGAAGTACGCCCAATTTTAGTATGCTTAACCTACATTGATATTATATTGCAGCCGCTTTCTGTGCATCAGATTTAATAGGTAATCTGTCTCGAGTCAGATTAATATTAATGATTTCTTATTTCTTATTAGGTAGGTACTAAATAAACGACACTTTGCCTACCTAAACTCTTTGGAGTCAGATAAAATTATTGACAATAGTTTCTTAGTATGGAGGTACCTACTACTAATTGAAAGACAATCATACCTACCTAACTAGTAACTATACCTACTTTCTTTCTTGCACTTTGCTTACGGGAACACCCTGGCATTTTCCAGAATCGCTGTGTACACCTGCTTCTTGGTTCCCGCTGGAGTGCGCTGCAATAAAGCTGCTTGTTCCTCACTTCTGCTGCTTGCATGCTGTGCTGTGTGACCTGCTTTGCTCGTGTGTGAGTCGCTGACTGCACGAGCTGTTGTCGTAGCTATTGCGCGACGTACATGGTTTGGCTTATTATCTTAACTTTTACATGCGGTACTGAATACCAGCATAGTTAATTTCTTGACGGTCTGTTCAGTTTTTGTAAGCATTCACCATGTCGATTGAATTGAAATCTCTTGTTCAACAACGTGGTACGATAAAGGCTAGAATAACTATATTTTCAAAATATTTAAATACAGTTAAACTAATAGAAGCTGACAGCATTCCTAAACAAATTCTTATAGAAACTGAAATAAAACTATCAAGATTTAAAGAATTGTTGATACAGTTTGATGATCTTAAAACTAAAATTGAAGGTTTGGATCCTGATCAGTTGGAAGAAAATGACATAATTGAAAGTGACTTTTGCTCAAACATTGCTAAAGCTCAATTGTTAATTGAAAGTTTTGCTCCTCGTGAGGTAGTACCCGAAAATACTAACTGTAATTCTATATCTAGTTGTCAAAATGGTAAACAGGATTGCCGCAACTATAACATTAAATTGCCAACTATTCAGCTGCCCTCCTTTGACGGAAACTATTTAAAGTGGATGGAATTTCGTGACACTTTCGATTCTTTAATTAACAATAACAATACAATTCCGGATATTAACAAGTTTCATTACCTCCGCTCTTCTTTAGAGGAAGGAGCGTCTGACATAATCAAATCAATTGAATTCACTGCTGCCAATTATAAATTAGCTTGGAGTTTACTTACTGAACGCTTTGATAACAACCGGATACTTACGAATAATCATTTAAAGGCTATCTTGAATTTTGAGACAATAACTAAAGAAAATTACAAGTCACTTCGTACTATGATAGATTACTATTCTAAAAACATTCGAGCCCTATCTTCTTTGAATGATACTGAATCCCGCTGGGACATTCTACTTGTGTATATTATGGCGTCTAAACTAGATGGCGCCACAGGTCGCACATGGGAGGAACACAGGAGTACTATTGCTGCTTCACCGACAATCGAAGAATTCTATAATTTCTTGCGAAACCGTGCTGATGTTTTGGAAACCTTGCAGTACAGCAAAAATGATGCTGCTACTAAAACTGAAAAACGTTCTTATTCTAAAGATAATAAGCAAACAAAATCATTTGTCTCTTCTTCTAACACTAAAGAAAAAGGGTGTGTTATATGTTCACAAGATCATTTACTATATAAGTGTGATAAATTCAAAGACATGTCACTGGATGCTCGATACAGTGAAGTTTCCAAGCATAAGCTCTGTCACAACTGTTTACGTCCTGGACATTACTCTGCTCACTGCAAACATAATCCTTGCAAAATCTGCAACAAAAAACACAATTTATTGCTACATAAATCACAGTCCGATAATGACAAGACAAACTCACCCGTTGATACGTCTTCTGCAGCGCCAGTTCCTCATGAAGCTAGTACCTCTCAGACATCTTCTACTATTGCTATGTTTAATCCCGTATCACTCTCTGCGGCAATGCCCAGGCAGATCCTCTTATGTACTGCTCAAGTGGAATTAATTGATAGCCAAACTTCTGAAACACACACTGTTAGAGCACTACTAGATAATGGAAGCCAGTCTTCATTCATAACTGAAAAAATGCAAAGAAAACTGAATTTATCCTGTTCTAATACTAATATATCAATTGCTGGTATAAATAATAAGCTAACTAATACTACTAAAAGGTGTAACATAAAACTTAAATCGCGGATTAACTTATTCCATGCGAATGTTTCATGTCTTTTAGTGCCTGATATTACTGGGATGTTGCCCAGCTCAAAGATTAACCCTTCGGAATGGAATATTCCTAAATCTATAGAACTAGCAGATCCTACCTACTACGTACCCTCTGAAATTGACTTACTGCTAGGAGCTGATATTTATTGGGAAATTGTAGATTCCAAACAAATCAAGTTGGGTAAAAATAAACCGACACTACTAAAATCTAAACTGGGTTGGCTCGTGTCGGGCCCAACTGGTGTAAGTCCTACTACTACTACTCATTCTAACTTTTCTCAGGAGATTAGGGACTCACTAACTAAGTTCTGGGAAGTTGAGGATGTTCCTGCCCTGCCAACCAATAATAATAAGTTTTCCAATGAGGAACAACATTGTGAAAACCATTTTATTGAAAATACTATCCGCCTGAGCAATGGGCGATTTTGTGTGAAACTTCCATTGCGTGAAGTCCCCAGTGAAACTTTAGGGGACTCTTATGTTATTGCTAAAAGGCGGTTCTTAAACTTAGAAAGGAAACTTAATAAATCTAAAATCAAAGATGACTATACTGAATTTATTAACGAATATAAAAGATTAGGTCATTTAACTGAGGTAAGCCGTCCTAGCTTCGGTTATTATATTCCTCACCATGCAGTAATTCGCGAAAGCAGTGAAACCACTCGCTTAAGAGTAGTCTTTGATGCCTCTTGTAAAACTTCTACTAGTAAGTCACTAAATGACATCCAATTTGTTGGACCGGTGGTTCAGGATGATTTAATGGCAATCTTGCTCAGGTTCCGTCAGTATACTTATGTAGTGACAGGTGACATAGAAAAAATGTATAGGCAGGTTATGGTACATGAATCACAGCGTCACTTACAACTTATACTCTGGAGGGAAGACGAAAGTCAACCACTCAAAACATTGCAACTCAATACTGTCACTTATGGAACGGCTTCAGCTCCGTATCTGAGTACTAGGTGTCTTGTCCAACTCGCAGCGGAGTGTACTGATGAAGCTGTTGCCAATACTATAAGACATGACTTCTATGTTGATGACCTGAACACTGGTTCAGACTCAAAATCTCTATTAAGGGCTAACATTTCAGGAGTAATTGACAAACTTGCTGAAGGTTGTTTTCCCTTGCGTAAATTTAGAACAAACTCCCCTGATATTTTTGATGGCATACCTACGACTGACCAATCTCAAGATTTTAGCAAACAGTCCTCCGTTTTGGGATTGAAATGGACACCTGGCTCTGATACTTTGCACTACTCAGTCGAAATTGAATCTATTCCTAAAGTTACGAAACGCTCTATATTGTCGAACTCGTGTCGAATATTTGACCCTTTAGGTCTCTTATCTGCTTGCACTATTTTTCATAAAATCATACTACAGAGGCTCTGGTTGCTAGACATAGGTTGGGATGATGAAGTTCCAAAGGACATTCAAAACTCATGGTTAGAATTCTATAATGAAACGCTATATTTCGCTCATATTCAGATACCTAGATATATATTCTGCAGTTCACCTATTCATATAGCGGCTCATTGCTTTACTGATGCCTCGCAAGATGCCTATGGTGCATGCATTTATCTTAAATTGACTAATAGTTTAGGCGAAGTGAAATGTAACTTATTGTGTGCTAAAACTAAAGTTTCTCCTTTAAAATCTGAAACAATTCCCCGCCTGGAATTGTTAGGCGCGTTACTCGGTGCGAAACTATATTCCAAAGTACTACACTCTTTAAAAATCAAGATTTCATGTACAGTATTTTGGACGGACTCAACCATAGTCTTAGGGTGGTTACACACGCCACCTAAAACTCTTAAAACGTATGTAAGCAATCGAATCGAACAAATTCGAGAATTAACTGACATAACTACTTGGCGTCATGTACCTTCTGAACATAATCCTGCTGATATGGCGTCTAGGGGCATTCAACCACGTCTTCTTGATAGTAATACTCTCTGGTGGCATGGTCCTTCTTTCCTGACCAAGTCTGAACATGAATGGCCCCAACCTAAATCTACTCCTTCCACTCTACCTGAAATTAAAATAGGCTTAAATATAATTTTATATGCTGACATTATACCCTTTCAAAAATACTCTAAACTATACAAACTACAAAGAATATGTGCTTACATACTAAGATTCATAAATAACATAAAAAATTCGAGTACTAAATTAAATGGTGAACTCACCTGTTCTGAGTTGAACAACTCACTGATACTTTTGGCTAAGGCGTCACAGAGAGAATACTTTTCAAAGGAAATTCACTCACTTGAAACTTTAAATAAATTAAATTCTAAGTCACGAGTTCTCTCTCTGAACCCATTTTTGGATAAGCACGGTGTGTTGCGTGTCGGTGGAAGGATCGACAATGCATCTTACTGTCCTTATGGGAAAAGGCATCCCATACTGCTAGACCCCAAACACACTTTTACCAAACGTCTATTTGAGCAGGAACATCTTCGTCTTCTACACTGTGGCCCTCAGCAACTTTTAAATACGATTCGTGAGCAATTTTGGCCTACAGGTGGAAAAGTGTTAGCTGCGACTACAGTTAGAAAGTGTGTTCGTTGTCAGAGATTTAGAGCTAAGCCTTTAAAACCCATAATGGGCAATCTTCCGCAACCTCGTGTAACTCCTGCTCCACCATTTGCGACTTGTGGCACTGATTTTGCAGGACCCTTTCTAATTTTAAATAGAAAGGGTCGCGGTGCCAAGACTTCCAAGTGCTATTTATGCATATTCGTTTGTTTCAGTACTAAAGCTGTGCACTTGGAAGTCGTGAGCGACTTAAGTAGCGATGCTTTCATCTTGTGTTTGCGTAGATTTATTTCACGAAGAAGTAAACCTCACACTATATACTGCGATAACGGTAAAAACTTCGTAGGAGCTAGCAACGAACTGAACAGACTGCTCAAGGAAAACGAACGGTCAGTTAGCGACTACGCGAGCAAAGAGGGTATAACTTTTAAATTCTCTCCGGCTTATGCACCGCATTTCGGCGGTATCTGGGAGGCAGGAGTCAAGACAGCTAAGTATCATCTGAAACGCATAGCAGGTAACTCTAGCTTAACCTTTGAAGAATTGTATACCCTGTTTGCACAGATTGAGGCCATTATGAATTCAAGGCCCATAACTTCTATGTCTGCTGATCCATCTGATCTGTCGGCACTTACACCGGGACACTTCCTTGTGGGCCGACCATTGACCTCACTACCTTCACCCATTATCCAACGTGGCGGCCTCAATAGATACAAGCTGATTGAGCGCCTGAAAAACCACTTCTGGTCTCGGTGGAGAAAGGACTACCTTACCACTCTGCAGCAACGCGTCAAATGGCAGCGCAAACAAGACCACGTTCGTGTTGGCGACCTGGTCTTCATCCTAGACGACCAGCTGCCACCTATGAAATGGCTCATGGGCCGCATTACCAAGCTGTACCCGGGAGCTGACGGCGTATGCAGGGTGGTCGACGTGAAGACTGAGTACGGCGTCATTCATAGGCCCGTCTCTAAACTATCCCTACTAGATTCCCAAGAGCTCCTTGGGGAACATGTCCCCAAGGGGGGGGAGGATGTTCGCAACAGCACTGGAACGCGTTAATGCCGCGAATGTAAAGGGCTGCATTCGCTGGAACGCAACGTGTCGCCTGCGCCGGCGGCCGCCATCTTTTCTCCTCTTCTCTCGTTGACTGCGAACGACAACGCGCACTAAAAACTTTTCTCATCTAATTATTGTTCAAAACTGATTTATTTTATTCTGTATAACTTGTCAAGGAACAATAAACGACATTGACTGTTAACACGCATCTGATTTACCTATCATCACACGAAACACACCTACTGTGTATTGTCTCTGCATCACCCTAAGGTAGACTGGTAGAAAATGCCTAAGGCATTAAGTCCGCCTTTGTACAGTTTTTACTTGTGCATAAAGTTTAATAAATAAATAAATATTGCACTGAATTTTTACTATTATGTATAAAACATTGTTTGTTTATTATATTAGTTATACTGATTGTGGGAGAAAATTGTGGTTACATTACAAATCTGTGCAAGAACAGACGTACACGTTTATAGGTACTTCAGTAGTAGTGTAGTAGGTACTTCAGTCATTTTGATTTGTTTTGACTGTACAGCGGAAGTGTAACTGTTATTTTACATAGTTTAAAAAAAAAGACAAAATTTGATTCTGAACAAACTACTTGCATATAATGCAAAGTTACACAATCATTGTATATGGCTATCATGCTGAATTCTTAATTTAATAATGGCGATGGACCACATTAATAAAAAGTCATAATTTTGAAATCTTAATTTTAGTAGACATCTATTCGACGGATTTTTCAGACGGCAGGCAATATCACGTGATGATTATGACGCCGCGAGTGGAAGTGGAACACAACGTTAGACCGCTTACGCACCTCTCGGTCACTTTTGCTCGGAAGTTCAGAAGCGACGGACTAGTAATTAGGAACTGTAGATTTCAGTTATTTCGGTGTGTAATTGTTTTCCGTTGTTGTGATTCATTTTCTATTCTGTTTTTTTTATATATAAATGCTTCTAGGTAGTGTTTCTTTTATTAAAGAAAAATATTGAGCTTCTGATCTATATGACTTAAATATAACCATGGCTTCACCATTCCCAAGATACACAATCTTGTTATCGTCTAACATTTACTACAGTACTTCTTATGGAAGTTAATCACACCCTGGGGGTGTAATTAAGTAACACGATACTTTCCTTCACATAAATACCTATATACTAGTAGATAGTTAGTAAAAATGCCTGAGGATGCCTTTCATCAAGTTTTCAAAACAGGCCCGAACTTTTCCAGCATGTGCCCACCCCACACGTGTCCTGTATTCAAAATTAAGCCTAGAGAAGTCTGCACGGAAGTTTTTAGTAGTTTTGGTTAACCTTAATTGAGAAAATCTATATATAAAAGAAAGTCTGTTAGTTACACCACTTATAACTCAAGAACGGCTGAACCGATTTGGCTGAAAATTTGTAGGGAGGTAGCTTAGAGCCAGGAGACGGACATAGGATACTTTTTTTTATTTTTTTATAGTAGGAGTAGGGTAGGAGTAGGGTAGAAGTAGGGTAGGAGTAGTGTAGGAGTAGTGTAGGAGTAGGGTAGGAGTAGTGTAGGAGTAGGGTAGGAGTAGTGTAGGAGTAGGGTAGGAGTAGTGTAGGAGTAGGGTAGGAGTAGTGTAGGAGTAGGGTAGGAGTAGTGTAGGAGCAAAACAACGTTTGCCGGGTCAGCTAGTGTACACTATAAAAGTAAATTATAAAACTTGCTTGTCTCCAAAGATTGAGTCATCCGCTTTAGCTCAAAGAACTCTTCCAGTGTATACGTATTTTTTAACCGACTTCGAAAAAGGAGAAGCTTCTGCAATTCGACGAGTTTAACTAATTCTACTTCTACTTACTGTTTCTCCTTTCTTTGCTGCCGCTTCTTCTTGAAGGCTCTCTTAACCCTTAGTAGTAAAAAGGCAGCTCTATCTATAGTTAGCACTGACGGCCGTTTGGTGGCGCTAGGCTCGTCCATCCCCTCCTCTTCGGCCGGCTCATCGCACAACCTCAGGCCGAGCCATCGCTGTTTAGTCGCAGTTCTCGTTGTGACGCCGAAGGGAACACACGTCTAGCTACGAACGCACGCTTTTAAAGTTATATCATTTTTTGGTTAAATTCGATCCTATTTATTATGCGATTTGTAATTTTTACGACACTTAGCACTGTTTTAATTAACACTAATTCTCACTGCACTTTCATTTGCGTTTCTCGCATGTAAGAAAAACACCTGAAACAAAGAAAAGCAGGCTTTAGTATTTTTGAAAATTAGACTAAACAGTTATACTAATCCGTAATTACGGTTTGTTTCGATAAAATGATTAGTTAGTTACAAGCTTACCCCATTACTAATAAACGTTGTACCTATAGCGTCTGTATAGTTACACAACGCTATGTCTTCTTCTTTCGAAAGTCAAATTACTGACGACTGAAAGAGAGAAATCGGTGTGTACCTATTCATCTGTTAAAATACGTTTATTAGTATGGGGGTTAGTTTAAACTAAAGAGCTTAGTTAACTTCTAGGAATCCCAAACACAATTTTGAAATTGAAGATTTTTAAAATAATTATTCCAAACATCCATTGGTCTTTAGAAATAAATTATATAAGTTAATTCAAAGTTCAACCCACCCTGTTCAAAGAAGAAACTTCGATAGCAATGAATGTTTCACAAATTCACGATATCTTATAGAAGTGTTTGTTGCGTAAGTTTATCAGATTTGTCGCTTCAAATGGCAGAACAAATACCATAACGAGTATTGATGGAGTCTAGACGAATCCTTACATCCATATCTATAAAAATAAAAACCGGGCAAGAGCGAGTCGGACTCGCGCACGCGGTTCCGTACCATCATGTTTTTAAATTTTCATCATCGAGGCCTATATTTGTTAGGGATTTTAACATTTCGCACTGCGGTGTAGAATATTGCAGTTTTCAGGTCAGCGCACTCTCTTGACCGATAGTGGAACTATCGTTTTATTTTTCCTGAATCTTTACATAAACTTCTATCACACAGAATTATTTCAGATTTTTTTCTTTAACTATGCAGCCTAAAAAAAAGAAAAAATGTTTGAGAATGTGCAAACTGCGATCTTTCATATGATACCCCACATGCCCTAGTAGCCCCACTTCGAATTTTTCAGACTCCCTTTCAGTCCCTGTTGCAAAAAAAAACTTTTTTATTGCTTTCTTATTAACTTATAACTATTCCAAATTTCAAGTTGATAGCTTTAGTAGTTCTTGAGATATCCAGCTGTGACAGACAGATAGACAGACAGACTGAGTCTCACCATAAAGGTTCCGTTTTACCATTTTAGTACGGAACCCTAAAAATGAATCGCCGAAATGTATGTACGCGCGCTTCTGAATTACTACACTAAATTGGATAATTCTTTTTTTGTTGTGTTCGGTATTGCCAGGACAAGGTTCGTATGAAAGCAAATGTCGGCAATTCGAAAAAAAAAATTGTTTCCGTGGGAAGCTGGGGCTGGCCGCCAGTAGAATATAAATTCAAATTGTTCAGTCATGCCTGCAGAGCATCGGAATAGCGGTACTCGTAAATATGAGTCTGTAATTCGATCTTTATTTCTTCATGTTGGTAATAAATTGTGTGAAATGTACTAATACTACATTTAATAATGTTATGGAAGCAAATGGTACGTATAAGTACCTACCAATATATATGGCACTCGCGTGCTACAGCTGGCATTATGCTGAGCTGAGGCCCTTTTGGCATAAGTATTTTTTAATACTCTTAGGTATTTCATTTGTATCTTTCTCTGTATATTTCTTACTTTTATATGACCAGCTGTATCATGCCATTTTACGCATTTTCATGAGACTTGAGACACGCGTCATGTCCGCGCCACTGGACATGACGCGCAACCTGTTACGATGGATTTAGGACATGATTCTGAAAATTTTAAATTTTCATCAGTTATTTTTTTAAATAGGTATTCCATACATTATGTCTGCGAAGCGAGTCACTTGTCTATGAAAAAGCCGTTTTTTTTTTTTTGGATAGCCTACAAAAAATTTCTTCGCTCAAGAAGTTAAACCTTCGACAAACAACATTGCTGTTAATCCACAAAAACATTATGTTAGCTTAGCGGGAATCCATAACATTATCACTAGAGGTGTGAGAAACAGAGTGGAAAGTTCACTCATCCTCCGGGAGAATCCTCCGACCAGACGGGTGTTGTGTCTGGCGGGCAACTGTCCGATGATTCATGTAGGGCCGTTGTATATATGTGCTAGTTGCGCGGTAAACTCTGTTTGCGAGATGCAAGATTTTGCGTGACGTCAGTATGACGCGTTGTTCGCATGTGGCGTTGTAGATACTGCTATACCATTTAGAGCTAATTTTTCAATCGACAGATAATTTTTATTCGTGGAATAAAATTGACGTCTGACAGATTTTGTACAGAGGAACTGTCATAAATTCAAAATTATTCCTCGAATAAAAATTATCTTGCGTTGGTAAAATTAGCCCTTAATAGAATTAATTTAAATTGTTTAAGATCAAAACAAAACAAGGAGCTAATAAAAAAATTAAAATACAAAAGTAATTAGACCCTCCATTTCTAGTTCTGATGTTGAAATTATTTTTCCTTCCCTGAGGCACTCTGGACCAGTCAAGAATGATAAAATACATCGTAGCTTTGCAGTAAAACCACAGAATAACTAAAACCCCTGGGATGTGCGAGTGCCCTTTCAAAACGGTTTCAAGGCTAAATAATATAGGCTCAAAGACAAATGTGGAATTGATATGAAAGAGGTTGTTATGGATTATTTGGTATGGATTCCAATTTTTTTTCGGGTTATTCGTTCGTTGTCACAAAATATGCTAAGTATAGGTTAAGTGAGACTGTAACTTAGCAAAAGCTCCTTTAGGTGCTTGTTTTTAATACCAGAATTGCATATCTACCTTTATCAGCATTAAGAGTAGGAGGGCAGAAAATATGCAATGGAATGTGCTACGGCCATAACATATTCCATATTCAGTGAGGTGCAGTTGAAAACAAGCGTCAGGCACTAGTTGTCTTTTTGCTGAACTGGACCTTTTTGGCGCAGCCATGAGGCACACTTTCCTGCTAATTTCTTACATCGGACTTTACAGTTTTTATCTGATGTAACTGGTGTACTGGTGTGCCTTTTAGTCTGTGCTAAATAAATGTTTCTACTTTCTTTTCTATTCCTAATCCTATACAGGGTTATTGGTAAAACATTAACAACCTCATAAGAGGTAATTTTACTCATTATTATGAACAAATTTTACTATAGGACCAAACCTGAAATTGCGAAAAACAAATCAGCTGTTCCCTACATTTTGACGAGTTATACGACCATAAATGTAGGGAACAGCTGATTTTTTTTTCGCGATTTCGGGTTTGGTCCCAAAATTTTGTATTGAGGTAGCTGACATCCTGGATTAACATATAGACTACTTTTTATCCCGATATTCCTACGAAATCGACATTTACGCGGGTGAAACCGTGGGGCGCAGCTAGTAAAAAATAAATGTCGCAGCGCTGGTAACTGAAGCATATTTCAACATTTTCCACTATGCCTTAATACTCTTTACCCCAAAACATATGGCTCACTTCTTCGAATGCAACAACAACAGGGGGCCTAAAAAGGCCACTTTGGCAGAATCATTAAAGGATACCATTATGAATCATAATATGGCGAAGGCAGTCCGTGTTTTTCTTTTTTTCGCTGCACTACGTAGGTATAATCAAAGAGATTGGGATTGGATTTGGATTCATTTGATTGGTATTTTAGCACAGACAAAAAAAAAACATTCTTCACCAATGGGATTTGATACGATTAACTTAACGGTTAACTGTCCATTATGTTACTCTGACACTCCCTTCCGCTCCACCCAGAGAGGGGTCATTTGATGATTTCCCATCCAAAAAAAAAAATTGTGATTCATAATGTTATCCTTTTATGATTCTGCCAAAGTGACCTTTTTAGGCCTCCAGGTAATTAGTTACCGGCTCCGTAAAACATAATAACAGACTCAGTGGCATGGTCCCCCGGTCTCAAAGGAAAGCACTTGGTGTTTTGTTTTCATTACCTAATTTCCTTTGTAAGGCAATTTTGGTCAGCATTGCGTTGGCTATGCAATTACCAGTGTGGTGCTTCCATTGCCTATTACTAGGTGTAGATAAACGTGGGTATCTTTTCTTATTTTAGTTGAATCTTTACAGGAAGATGCAACTAATTTTCCCAAAAAGTTGTTTAACATAAACAAAAAAAAATTGTTAGCCTAATATTGTGTCCCACTGCTGCACAAAGGCCTTCCCTTTTTCCTTCCAGACCATAAGTTATTTATTTCATAACATTTTGTTATGAAATAAATAACTTGAAATTGACATTGTGTTGAAAATATAAATAAAATAATAATAAAACCTCCCTGCCTTGTGCGATCTCTCTGGCCATGTTGGCCCTATAAACGTTATGAGATCGTCATACCACCTTCGGCGTGGTCTACCTCGACGGCGACGTCTTCCGTCAGGCGTCCAGTGTACATGAACCCTTGGGTACCTATGTGTGGCGGCAGCTAAAACGCCACATGTGAACAGCACATCATGTTAACGTCACGTAAAATACTGCATCGCGCAAGCAGTGTAACGCCCAACTAGCATACTATACGAGGTCTGTTCAAAAAGTATCGCGAATTTTGTATTTTTTGAAAAAGTATTTATTTATTCATGAATATCTATGCTATCCTCTTCAAAGTAATCCCCCTCGGATATAATACACTTATGCCAACGTTTTTTCCAATCCTCAAAGCACTTAAAAAATACATTTTTTGTGATCTTGTTCAGCTCCTCCTTCGTTGCTGTCTTTATCTCCTCAATCGTGGCGTATAGTTTTGGGAACAGGAAAAGTCACAAGGGGCCAGGTCTGGGGAAGCAGGTGGGGGGGCAGGGGTGCAGGCGTTATCATGGTGCAAAAGCCAATTTTTGTTCTTCCACAAATCCGGGCGGTTCTGACGGATTACTTCGCGCAAATTGAGCATAACTTGCATGTAATATTCCTTATTGACCGTACCACCCTGTGGCAAGAACTCATGATGCACCACGCCCCTTTTTTTTTTTTTTTTTTTTACGTGGAGAAATTGCTCATGCATTCTGCACTACCACGGGGAGATAGTGCAGTTATGTGGGACTCTAACCCACTAAAACTCCACGGTGTCCTCCTCTGCCGCTTGTGACGGGAACACGGGCACGCGTTAGCACTCATCCGTGAACCCGCCGCGGCTGTCCGTCACCGGACCCTCCTCCGGGGAGTACTCCCCATCACCGGCGCACCAGAACACATAGCACGCCGTGACCACCCCAGGGACCAAACCAGCACATGGGCGCCAGACGACCCCGTCTCTGCCACCCTTGGTCCCCCTGCGACGGGTCAGGTCATTGGCCCCGCCGCCTGCCAATTTTCGGCCGCAGAGGATAGGGAGAGTGGCCAACGTCATACCAACACTCCTCTTCCCCTGCGGCCCCACCGCGTCCGCCATCGAACGGTGGCGACCCCGTCAAGGCCGCGGAAGGTAGGGAGAGCGGCGCACCGTAATACCGGCACTCCTCTCCCGCCGCGGCCTCCAACCCTCAGCCGCGATGCCTCCGGTACGACATCGCGGCCCGCCTCAGTTGCGATGTCGCCCAAGCGGCACCGCAACCTACATGTTGGCCGCTACGTCGTCGGCTTGTCGGCAAAAGCCCTGACGAGCGGCCCCTCCTCGGGTTCCTCTTCGCTTCACCGTGGGTGTCCAAGCCACGGCTACTGAGCCCCCCCGCCTCGACAATGCGGGAACCCACCGGGGGGGATGCACCACGCCCCTGAAATCGAAGTCCGGCGCGCTCTTCGTCGCTCACATCTTCTCGGCTCTCTGAGATCATTTTGTACCACCGATAAACGCTCCTTTTGTCCAAGGTAGCTTCACCATATGCCACAGTCAACATTAGGAATGCGTCCGCGCACTTTATTTTGTTTTTTACACAAAATTCGATACAGATTCTTAGATCCATATTTTGGAATAGGTAAAAATCGCAGACGAGCCAAAACACGTCCAAGCAAAACAGCTGTCAAAACTAACTAAACATTCAAAATGGCCGACCTTGACAGCATAAGTGAGGGACATGAGTACCAATATAACGCGATAAAAAAATCGAAATTCGAATATACGTAGCCCGCGGAAATTCATAATTCGCGATACTTTTTGAACAGACCTCGTATACAACGTCCAGACATAAATCGTTGGGCAGTTGGTCACCGGACTTGACACCCATCAGCAGGGTAATTGAGTAACACACTATCAGTAGCAATGGGTTTCATTTTGACAGTTCAACAACATTCATTGCGTTATTTACGTTGTTGAGCGGATAAATTTTTCGAACATGTGAAGCAGTGGATTACCAACATCCTTCAAAATGATTCAGATTAAGATTGATAGTGTGTTGTGCAATTAAGGTGCTGACGTGGAACACGCGAAGTGGAGTGTGTTACGGTGACTTTTATTAAGTGAAATATTTGGCGACACGACTCATCCATTTCGTGTAATAGCATGTACAGACGCCAGCACATCAAGCTACCCGAAACTGTCAAATTTTCCCAATCAACTTTGAACCTTATGCTGTAGTGGTAAAGTTGAAAATCTATTAAAGAAATTTGACAGATTGTAGTAGCTTGATGTGCTGGCGTCTGTACCAGTACGCCAAATGTGAAGCCATTTTAATGTGACTGTGACACACCTTTTTATATGCACGTATTTGGTCGACGTGGCTAGGAATTGCCATAACGGCCCTCGCAGACAGGCGCGACGCGACAGCGTGACGCGACTATAATAGAACAATTTCCATGAAGCTTTCATAGAAGAGATAAGGATAAGCATACACGATCGTCTAATAAATTTCTGTTGGGAATGTAATCGATGTACCTAATCGATTTGAGCGTGGTAGCGTGAGCGCGATAACGATGACCCGTGAATCGGCATAGATGACGTCATGACATGTGCCATCTTGCGATAACGCCGACCATGCCTTTTAATAATATCACCGTGAGCGCTGTCAAAAATGACAGTGTGTGTGAGGATGTGTCAGTGTGTATTTTGTTTTCAGTTGCATCATAAGGGTCAGTTCACACCGAGACGCGACGCGACGCGCAGTTTTCTAGATAGAAATACAATTACAGACCTTACCCAGTGACGTGTCCCGCGTCCCAAGGTTAAGTCATCACTATGTACCTACATTTTTTTCGACGCGCCGCGGGGCGCCCTCGCCACTCATACACGACTCGTACAGAAAAAAATTCTATGGACCGCTGTTAAACTAATGGCTGTTTCTTTAAGTGGATAGACCAGGGTAGATTATAAAACTTGTTTCGTAACTTTAAGAGACTTAGATTTTTTTAAATAATCATTTATTTTTAATGTTTGTTTACATTACGAAATTACTGGTTACCTACTACACTAAAAGGTACACAATTCAGTGTCTACTAGCTACGTCGAGCTACGCAGCGCGGCGCCGCCGCCGCGCGGTGTCGGCGTCGGCGTCACTGAATCGTGTACCTTTTTGTGTAGTAGATAAGATAAGGTCTGTAATTGTATTTCTATCTTGAAAACTGCGCGTCGCGTCGCGTCTCGGTGTGAACTGACCCTAACTTTAAATTAAACAAACGTGGCATTTTCGAAATTGTGCTTCTGGCTGACAGTCGCCTCCTTACCAAAGAAGAAGAACTGAAGAAAAAATGTGGTGTTTATACAAAGAAATAGGTACTGTAATAATATCGTTTTGACATTGAGTAAGCAATGTGAGCGTATCATCAGCGTATACACGAACGTTCCGAATTGTTGACAGCTCTCAGCTGTCATAATCGTAATATTAAATCGGAACGCATGTGAGATGATGTGGGTGCTGTGAGCGATTATAGCTAATTCGGAATGCGGCCTAAATAAAGACTCCTCTGTATGCCAAACGACTATTGATTGTAATCGGATAGGCTAGGTATCTACTAGAAAACGTATCATTGTAACTTTTCTATCTTTTCAAAACATACCATAAAACATAAGCATGAGGTTCTCTTTTCGATTCCCAGGTCCCTAATTCACTATGACCACTCAATGGTTCCTTACTTCGAAACCACGGCAATTCCTTGCTAATCACACAATTTCGTTCATTGTGTTATATATAGAAAATACGGCCCCAGATCGGGCAGTGTTATTAGGGTTTTCCATTAGGAATTTCTCAGTGACAGGTTCCGGTGCGGTAAACGAGACAATAGATCCTTGAAAGTTGTAACAGGCCGGAGTCGGATATGTGCCAGAGTGTTATCAATCTACACTAATCTAAATATTTAAAACTCAAAGGTGACTGACTGACATAGTGATCTATCAACGCACAGCCCAAACCACTGGAAGGATCGGGCTGAAATTGGGCATGCAGGTAGATGTTATGACGTAGGCATCCGCTAAGAAAGGATTTTTCGAAATTCCACCCCTAAGAGGGTGAATGGGGGGAGATTGTGAAATTTCACGCGGACGAAGTCGCGGGCGGAAGCTAGTTAATATTATAAAGCCGAAAGTTTGCGAGTGTGTTTGTATGTTTGTTACTTCTTCACGCACAAACGACTGAACGGATTTGGGCGAAATTTGGCATACAGATAGTTTATAACCAGGATTAACACATAGGATACTTTTTAATCCTGATATTCTCACAGGATCGACACTTATGCGGGTGAAGCTGCGGGGCGCAGCTAGTAAAAAATTGTAGGCAAAATGTGGATGTACTACAAGTACACCTCTGCCTAACCCTCTATTAATTTCAGATGTAATGTAGATACGTACAATTTTTTTTTTCTTAAAGCAGAGGTAAATATTCTCTGCTATTCCATATATACAATTTTGTACTATTAAGTCAGTCAACTCAGCCTATTGCAGTCCACTGCTGGACATAAGCCTCTCCCAGACTGCTGCGCCACAACACCCTGTCCTCCGTCTTCCGCAACCAGTCTACCCCAGCCACCATATTTAGGTCGTCCGTCCATCTAGCTGGGGCACTACGCTTGCCGATACGCGGTCTTCACTCCAGGACTCATCTGCTCCACCGGCCATCGGCCCTTCGACAGACATGGCCAGCCCACTGCCATTTCAGTTTACTTACTCTGCAAGCTATGTCGACTTTTCGAGTATTATTAGATTAAATACCGTATAATTTCGCAGCAAATTCATTTATAAACTGCCTGCAATGCATTACAATATAATCCGATTCGTGAAATGACCCTCAAATTATGCAGGAAAAGCGCAAAATTCGGTATTTATAAATAGAGGGATGATTAACGCTTCATTGTTCGAGCAAACGGGGAAACTGTAAATACCGGTAACTGTGTTATATACAGTATATATTGGCCAGTTATTATTCGTAATGATAATATTTAGCCAGTTAAATTATTGTTTATTTATTACCTACATACCTTTTTGTATTGGATTTTGGCTAGATCATACTCGAAATACTAAAACGATCAAAGTATAGTCACACTGTAGTTGTTACCATCATAATTTTCAGCCGAAAGACGTCCACTGCTGGACATAGGCCTCCCCCAAGCACCGCCACCTCGACTGGTTCTGTACTTTCCGTATCCAGCGAATTCCTGCGGCCTTCACAAGTTTATCGGTCCACCTTGTGAGAGGCTTCCATCGCTACGTCTTCTGGTACATGGTTGCTACTTCAGAACCTTTCAGCCCCATCGGCCATCTGTTCTGCGACCAATGTCCTGCCTACTGCAACTTATGTCGCTTACCTTGGTTCTCCTATTTTATACCTACCTAAAACTTACTTTTAGAGACTAACTACTTTATCAGATTTACAATACAATAATTAGGTATAGTAGTTTGAAACTAAAATGATGTGTGGTGTGTGCGTCTAGATAAACAAATCTAATCCAAAAGTGGCAAGGTCAAAACTATGTGAATTTATTTACCCGTAGGCCGTATTTTAAACTTCAATTTCAGGGACATTCTATCCAATAAACCCTAGTCTCAAATATAACAGACTGGCTAGCAAGCTAGTTGAATGCGGTAACCGGACGGACACTCTATGCTTGTACAATTTTTTTATTCTGTGCTCTTTGTCCCGGCTCTCGGCTCATGCGAGGACATTCCACATATTATTAACCCATTTTGTCCGCTAAATGCTGTAGTGTATAACGGTATTATATTGCTATTTATATTTTAAACGGAACTATGTTTTGTTGGCTTTTGTATGTTATTGTTCTAAGAATATCTTATAAACTTAGGTAGGTACCTAAATAATGAAGAAATATGAACGCAACCTTCTCTGTCATTGTTGTTGACGAACATGACGATTAACTAATGTGTCCACTGGCAGAATAGTCGACATCGGCTCAATTGCAAAAAAAAAAAACTAAAGTGTCAAATTCATATTTTATACTGTATCTATCCTTCCTGTTTCTCTGGATTGCCTTTGCAACGATAGGCGCGCTTTATTTTTTTTAATCTTTATAGAATAGAATGCATTTATTTATCACAATATTGTACAAAGTTGTTATGTGCATTAGGTATCTATTATTATATTATATCTATTATTATCGTAATACATAGGTATGTATTACGATAATAATAGATATTAATTAAATAATAATACTAGGTAATCAATTCATAACTCAATTCACACACCTTTATCATATTTTCATAAATTTTATTGTAGGTCTCCTGGGTTAAGGCAGTTTTCCTAGAACTAGACATTCCATAAAAAACGTCCTATCAAAACATCAAGGTTCGCTAAACTTTTATAGGTACCTACTATCTACTACTGCGTTTTTCTTGATGTAAAATATACCTATGATTTGTCTATTTCAAATCAACTTGAATGAAATTGAAATGATTTGATACTATCAATATTCAAGTTTCATTTAAACTTATCCACGATCTAAACAAAATCTTAAAAACTACTTCAGCGTTGCGATTCTGTAAAAATCTCACCGTGAAAACTTAGGTGAAGTGAGCTGTCATAGTGTCGATTCAGCCCGGTCGATTCTGTAAAAATCTCACCGTCAAAACTCAGGTGATGCGAGTTTGTTTTTGCTAGGAATTAACACTATTGACAGCTCACTTCACCTAAGTTTTCAGGGTGAGATGGTTACAGAATCGCACTGCTAGCAAAAACAAACTCACTCCACCTAAGTTTTCACAGTGAGATTTTAACAGAATCGACCGGCAGAAACACATCATCCACAAAAGACACTCATTATAACAGAGTTATCAAACTTCCACTAACTTTATAACCCTAATGAAATAAAGTACCTACGTCCCAACCACTTTATTTCTAAGTAAGTATATTGTTTTTCTTAAAGTACAATGCGCCCTCCAAGTTTCGTTCAATAGAACACGTTGGCCCGTGTCGTTCCTTATAAAACTTTATGCCGTTGCTGAACTAAATTGATCTTTACAGACAGTGCACCCGATTTCGTTCGACACAAAGTTGTCGAAGACGAAGGGAAATAAACGGTTGAAGTTTATTAATGCTTAATGCTATGGGGGACAAGATTTGTGTCACGTTTTTTGAACAAGGGATATAATATTTAACCGAACTTATTGATCTTCAGTAAAAGTGGCCATCAATAGATGGCCACTTTTTTAAATTAATGAACTCCTTAAAAAGTTTTTGCGCTTCTAATGATGCCCTTTTTTTAATAAATAATTTGGCTGCTTTTTAAATTACAGGCCTTTTTTTAACATTTGATCGCAGTAACTAAGCTAGGGTACCCCGACCAAACGGTACAGGTTAGGTTGTAACTGGGACCAGCCACGCGCGAGCCGAATTGGTCCCAGTAGATAAGCTTAGGGCACCCCGACCATACCATGATCACCAAATCTAATCTAACGGTTACGTTAGATTTGATCTGTGACCAAACGCGCTTCATCCAAGTTTTTTTTTTGGCGAGTTAGTATTTTTAACCGACTTCTAAAAAGGATGAGGTTCTTTCTCAATTCGGATGTTTCTGTTTTTTTTCTGTCTCCTAGTTCGTGGTCTTTTTCCTTTGTTCTCAATTTTCAGGGTCGGACAAATTACTTGTAAAAAAATAACTGGGTTTGGAAGATGATTAAGTAAACAAGCCTGGATAGCCTAGCTAGAATCTAGCTAACAAAATTGTTTGTTCAATCAAAATTGCTAAAAATTCAATTTATTTCGTTTAGGTAATTTTCAATCCAACGACTTCCATTCAGCGTGTAAAGCAGAAATATAAATTAGAGTCAATAGAACCAATCAAGCTTCGAGAGGAATTACATCCTATAAATGTCTGTAATTGTAATATCAGGAAATTGTTTCTCAGCATCCACTCGTGAGCTGACTCTTGAGAGATGACTCTTCCAATTAATCTGACCTGCTTTCTAGCTGACTTGATTTAATCTATTTCACTTCTTTTATCAATATCAAGAAACTTCTGGACACAGACCCCCATTCCCCCAAGCATCGCCACAATGCCCTGACCTGAGGACCTAGACAAAGTGACATTCTATCAGCAATAAGTCGATAATGATGATGGAAAAGTCAAAAATGTATGGGATTGACATAAACTACCGAAAAGCTGATGTCAATCCTGTGCCTATATTGTCCACTGCTGGGACACTCGTGAGAGGAAGTCACTCCAGAACGCTTAAGACTAATGCCAACCGCCAATTTTCTTTCCAGAAACCGGTTTCGTACAACGCATTCGTTGTACTAAACCCAGTTTCAAGAACGAAACGACGTAGCAGAATATAAAACACACGTCACTGTGATCCGATCAACCGATCGATACAGTCTACCAATCACAGCAGTTTACGAGCGGTTGACGATTTTTTAGTTAATTTTTGTGTTCATTTTCGTTTGTTTCGGCGTGGCTTATGATTCCTTCCCATTTTATGATACCAACAAAGATACTTGAAACCTCCAAAAAGGCCAATAAAACTGGCCATAACTAAAGTAAGGATGAAGCTTCATAATGAAAAGAGCTATTCTAACTTATGAACCATAGACATTTAAATGTCTTTTTACTTCTTTGTTGTCATAGGTCATAGCACACATATCAACTCGGAAAGGAATCGTCACGGTATCGCCTTTCGCCTCGCCGTCAAAGCTGATCAGCAGGTCCGATACGTCGTCTCGGCTACGGCTAGGCGACGCCGCGCTTACGGGACGCCGACCGCTGGTTGATGGTGCTGTAGCTAGGCCGCAGGAGGGGTAAGAGGGGCAAGGATGGACGAAGAGACGTAAGCTCGGGTACGGAGAGACGTAAGCACGGGGATGACGACCCGTAAGCACGGGAACTGCAAGTTGACCGCGCACCGCACCGCGGTACGTGAGATTGTCCCGAGGCGAGGCGATAACGTTACGATTCCGAATACTGTTATAGAGGTATGAGGAACAGGGTGTAAAGTTCACTCATACTCTATAGAAAAGGGAGGATCCTCCGACCAGACGAGTGTTGTGTCTGGCGGGCAACTGCCCGATGATTCATGTCGGGCCGTTGTATCTATGCTAGTTGCACGGTAAACTCTGCTCGCGCGATGCAGGATTTGCGTGACGTCAGTATGATGCGTTTTTCGCATGAGGCGTTGTAGATACCGCTACACTGTGCATTGCAGTAGGGAGTTTCATACAAAGAATACTGAATGGCTCAGGTTGATACGATGACGATACCATTCCGAGTTGATACGTGTGCTACGACCTTTAGTGTTTGGGAATGCTGAGCATTAGGCCCGTTATCAAATATTTTATGGTGAGTGGAATTCTTTGAGAAATTACCAAGGTGTTAAGAACTGGGTAGGTACTTTTTGCACTTATTGTACACAAATTAGGATGTGTAACGGCATTTTTATCTTTTTGGCAGTTTCAAATGTGAAAATTACACTGTAAAGTTAGGGAACCTTAGAACTAAGTTAATGACTAATAATCTTTGCGATTTTCAAAAATGTTGGCTCTATTTTTGTGTAGATACTTACACCGAAATAAAGAAGATGGCTTATGCTATGTCCAGCAGTAGACTGCGATAGGCGGAGTTCGTTAATTAATTTAGGGCTGATTTTTCCATCGCCAGATAATTTTATCGGAGGAATAAATTATGAATTTTTGACAGTTCATCCATACAAAAACTGTCAGACGTCAATTTTATTCCCCGAATAAAAATTACCTGTCGATTGAAAAATCAGCCCTAAGAAAAACATTACGGGAATACCCTTTTCAAACAGAAGAACATCATAACTAAAGAATACATCCTGTATCAATTACCATAATTCTCTCTCCCTATTATCTTCACGTCTGAAACCATCGCTTAGATCTATCACCACAGAAAATATTTATACACAAGCGACCCGACTTCAAACAGCTTCAGTAAATATTAGGGATACCTATATAATATGCGAAAACCGTCAATATTTCACCTACAACGTTCAATATAGCGCATATAAACGCCATTCCTAGCTTACAATTTATCATGGACAATATCCTCTGTACGCTGCGTGTAGTCGTATAAATAAGTAAATAGACGTATTGACTAGCTCGCGGAGTCGTGGCTTTGTTGTGGGACTTCAACTTGTTACAACTTTGCCAATGGCAGGGTATTGATTGTTTAAGACAAATAACTGTACATGTTGGGTTTTGTCGATGAGTTTTCAATTGCTGCTGAAGGTTTATTTATTTTATTTTAACTGTGAGGTTTCTTGCACGATTGCACCCACATCTCCCCATCTCCGCATCTCCCCTAAAGGTGGACGTCACCTCCTTCTGCGAAGCAGTCATGCTAGCGAAGGAGGTGGCGGGATGGATGAGGGAGAGAGCCTCCCATCCCAGCCGCCGCGGGAGACGCTCCGGGCGTCGGGAGCCACGGGACAACTCCCGGGCACCGTAGGCGCGGGCCTGCGGGCGGAGAGTAATGGGTAGCTCACCGTCCGATCAGGAGCAGGCCCGTGCCGGACGGCGCGTACGTGTTCCACGCGCGCCTCAAAGAGATGTCAGCATTATGTGAAGGGGCTCGTTAGGGCCGAAGCCTGCCGGGTCAGCGGGATTGTCATTTGTCCGAAAGGGTTACCGCTGGCCCGGAACATAAAGGGCTAAGGAAGGAACACGGGTGGGTTTTAGTCAGTAAGAGACTGACACTCCCTTCCGCGTATCACACTAAAAATCGACATTAAACATGAAATCCTCGTCACATCCCTAAGAGTCGTTACCCAAATATTATGAGATCATTAAACAACATATCTATTGAACAGCTACTTTTACGGCCATTTTATGACGAGTTGGACTTTTGCATAGGTATTATTATTGTGTATGTGTATGTACCTACACAATACATGTAATATTAAGTTGTAGGTAGGTACGAAGTAGGTTGGTATGTATTAAATTGTTGCTTCATCAATATCCTCCTGTCCTTATCCTAATTTATTTGGAATTCAAAATGAAAATCCAAGATAGCGACAACTGGACATAAGAGCTTCTAAAAACTTATACTATAGGCCGACCGCTAAACTTAGACGTTTCCTGAGGTAGCTGCGCGGTGCGGGAGGGGTGATAGTTGTCACAAGTTGACGAATCACCGAGCTCACGCATCACGTCACCACACCCCTCCCGCCCCGCGCTGCTACCTCAGGCAACGTCTCAGTTAAGCGGTCGTCCGTCGGCCGATAAGTAGCGCGTATTCAATTTACACTTTGTCTCTCTCTCTCTGTCTCTTTCTATTATATGCGAGTGTGTGTGCGTAGGAGCATCGTAGGGAACTTCGTTCCTGAAGGGGTTTTTTTGGTTCTAGGTCATGGTTTCCTCACGACACGGCTTCCTCACGATGTTGAAACGGTGAAGGAATCACCGTTTCGAGAGCAGTGGTGATGAAATAATTTACACAAAGTAAACGCCTGTCTGGGTTCACACCTACTACCTACAACTCGTATGTCGGGGTCGTTACCACTGTTGCTCTGAACTCAGTTCCGGATTAAGACTACTTGATGCCCTAAGCAATCCACGCCTGTGGGCCCTCCTATCCACTAGTCACCTCGTATTTTTTTTAAAACAACGACGAGCGATTTGTAAAGATTGGCGTACATCTCTAGCTAGATTGACTTTTGGGTCTTGTAGGTAATATCTTGCTGATAAACAGCCTTGCCTTTCATGTGCTAGGAAATACTGTTTCGGTGCTGTTTCTGCCTTATGGTGCCCCCCGAGACGTGATGCCCTAAGCAAATACTTAATTTGCTTATGGGCTAATCCGGCACTGTCTGAACTGCTTAAATCCATCCAAAGGTTTGTGATGGAAGAGGGATGGGGAGACAAAAAGTGTGAACTATTAGTATATTGTATAAAAAAATACAATGAAGAGATAAATGGTGCGGGTAGGTTTATGGTCAAGTCTTTAAAAGGTCGCTTTTAGCGATAAGACCGCCCATTGTGTCACCCTTTGTAACGTTTCCACATTTATATCTGTAATTTGAATGGTGTACATTAAAGAGGATTGTATTCTTTTCTAAAGACAAGACTTGCGTTTAGACATTCCTAAATTAAACAGTTTCTGTAATGTAGCCTGCATCATCCCACTGCTGGGCAAAGGCCTCATGACTTCCAACTCTTTCGATCCAGGACTTAAGTGGATCACTGGTCGGTTTTTTCCAGCTTGTCTCACCATCTTCTACGGGGTCAGCCGCGCAGCCTTCTGGCTGTGTCAGGGCTTCACGTAGTGGTAATTTTGGTCCACAACTCATTGGGCTTTACATAGTACCTACAGCACTGTATTTAATCATCAGGTAAATACCATGTACGAAGCGAGGCCAGGCCACGGCCAATAGAATTACATGTTAAATCCAGAATCTAATCCAATCTATTAATTGAAAGCTCATACGACCACGCTTGAAACACTGAAATGTGTTAATTTAATTCGAACTAGTTTCCGAGAAATCGTACGCCACAAACCGAATATTCTCTCATTTACAACGAAATTAAGTTCAATGAATGTTAATGAAACCTCGCCACAATGCACCTGTTCTTAATTTATTCAGCGTCAAACAAACTTTACGAAAATAATATCCCCTCAATCAAATTCACTAATTTTAAACATCGTGAGAAAACCAAAATTCGAAGACATGTGACCTCTATCAACTCCCACTGGGCCCGCGTGGAGGATTACCACCCACTCCCTCTCACTGAGAGGAGACCTGTGTCCCAGCAGTGGGAACACTATAGGCTGCTTATGCTTTACTACTAAAACAAATGTCAATGCAGAAACTAAAATCTTGTTTGTTAGTAAATTATAGTTAAACGAGCATGTACATGTTTTAATTGGATGTCACAAACCGTGGTTTAAAACAAAGGAATTCATAATTATAATATTAACTATAACAACCATTTCTCCTTGACACGTGTAGGCCACAATTTAACGTTTCGCTGTGGTCAGAATTTTACAGACACAATGCTGATACGCTGGTCCACAGAGTTCTTATAGCTATTAAAAGTTTGTCAATTTTGTGGTGTATTAAAAAGACGAATAATTTCGTTTTTAATGTCCTTATAAACCGTTTTGGTTGGGAGAACTATTATTTTACGAGTTTGTGTAATTAACTGCTCTTTTAATGTTCATGTAATGGATTGAATCAGTCTTTCAGTGAGTTGCTGTTGTTTTTTTTAAGTTTAAAAGTAAGTTTGGTAGGTACCTACAGTCAACAAAGGAGATAAGTATGCAGGAACATCGGATATAGTTGAAGTTTAGATATAGTTGAAATAAGAAACCGATGGATGTTATCGACTGAAATTTAATTTGATAAATAAGCTGTTTGTTTTCTATTAATAAAATTAAATTTGATTCCAGAACATCCATCGGTTTCTCACTAAACTTCAATTATATCCGACAGTCCTGTATACTTATCTCTTTTATTGGCTGTACATTGACCTGTGTGAACCGAATATCCAACAGTGGAAAGGCTTAATTGTTAAGTCAGTAGACTTAGAAGTATCGTAAGTTTTCACAATAAAATCTAAACAAGTAGGTATAGAAAATACATAGCATCATGGAGATTAGCAACCATTTGGCGATCTTTCGGTGACATAGAAATAACTAGCTATAGATAAAATTCGTGATATTTTACAAATCAATGCGCAAAAAGAAATTAAATCCGATGTCGTTGGTACTCATAACAAAGAAAATATATTTATTTAGCACATACTAAAAGGCACACAACACTACATATATTCAACACAAAGATTTAAAAAAAATATAAAGGGTAAAGTGCGTTGCAAGAAATTATTAGGAAAATATGCCTCGCGGCTGCGCTAAATAGGCACAATTCAGCGAAAATTACAACTAGTGCCTGACAAATATGTATTATGTACGACTATGTAGCAAACTGTAGGTACCTATAGGTGTATATGCCTAATTTACATATTAATATAACTTCACGTATGCAGACTACTCAATCTTTGCATGTCAAATCACGTATGAACTGTCACCTGTCATCCAATTTGACATTAACATATTATTGTCGATTAGTTAGATTAGTTATACAGGGTAGCATCGACGCGTCAACTGTAACCAATGAATACGGCACATGATTCTAGACCTAGAAATGGGTAGAAATTTTTAGGAGATATTAAAGCGGTGCACAAGCGTGTGCACAGACTCATGTGCATTCTCTCTTCCCTCACACTCCGACACGACAGAGATCAGGCGTAAATATCGCTATAAGGTGCAGTACAGACCGATATTTCATCATTTCATTCAGAACGCATCCAATTCAAGAGTTTTCTTACCTACACGTTGGATCTATCTCATACATTAGATCAATGTGCGATATCCCTTACTCGTCTCATTAAAAAAATATATCTATCTAATTTACTAGTTACAACACTAAGGCATCAACCAACCATCAGGAACAATAGCGACGCGTGACGTCACAATGGAAAGCCCTGTAGCAGCGAAGTATGCTCCACCAGCCATTAGGCAGGGCCGTAATTAAGGATTAATCAAGTTGAGCATCTTTGCTATTGTTTCAAAATTTGCTGTGGAGATTCGTGTCGTTGTACGAAGATCTTTGAAAGAAGAAAATTTTTCAATAGATTCATTTGAAAAAATGCTGTTCCATACTTTTTGACCGCGTAGGTAGGTTACAGTACTTATTGCACTTTTCAATGAAAAGGTGTTTTTTTACTATTTTTTTTTTTTTGTAATTTTCTACGCTAGTATAGAAAAATAATGGTTGGTAATGGTGTTGGTAATGTTGGTTTGATGGTTGGTGGTGGTTGGTGGTTTGGTTGGTGGTGGTTGGTTGGTTATTCATGGTTTCAGTTTGCGCGTCAATGTCCTTGCCAGCCTGTGAAATGAAATGAAATGAAATGATTTTATTTTTTGTAAGTAGGTTTGTACAAACACTTAGATGAAGTCGGCGTTTCCTATCTGACTACTCTGAGAAGAAAGGCCGAAACAAACTGCGAGGTCACAGTCTCTTTTAAAGTCTAGACATAGTCTTGGTCAGGTTATATGAAGACCATGTAGATCGATGTCTGAGGCGGTCTTTTGAGGAAAGAACCACACAGATTGAGAGGACCTGTCCAGTCAGTGCACGCATTTGTCAAAAATCGTGCAGCTCAACTCAAGACTTAAGGAGCTCAACGATTCGACGAACAATACCAAAGAAAAGACATTTGGGTAGGCCACATAAATTACTCAAACTGCCAGACCATGAAAAAAAAAAGTAAGTAACAGAAACGTATACGCTGTATACGCTTTATTGATTTAAATCCTAGATAGGATTTGAAAATACCAACAGATAAAGAGAACTTTATGGTAGGTACCTATACAATCAAATTAAATTATATTTGACTTCTAAAGAGAGAGAGATTCTCCCTTTCTCTCTCACTCTTTGGTCTTTATATTATTACAATTATAGTGTAATCTGTCTATCTTCTTTTATACGATAAACATAAATTATGTTATTAGATACCAATAGAAGTAGTTGTTCCGGGTCTGGCTGTTTGTGTGTGTGAGTTTAAATGTTTGTAAACGCACCAACAATACAGGAGAAATTCCTAGTGTGGGGCAACATTTAAAAAAAAATAGTGAACTTTTTTTTTTATATGCAGGAGCTTTTTTATTCGAAATGATGAAATAAATAAAGTACGCACGTTGAATCGCTAACTTCTTTCGAATACCACTTCTGAAGCTTTAATCAACATCCTCTAAAAACAAGTGACGTCATAATTTAACTACAGTTTTCGTTGTCTTTCATAGCCAAATTCACTGGAAACTTTGATAACAGTAGTGGTCGCGGCAAATAAACCGATTTGATTAATTGATCGTGAGTCTGTTTTGATAGTCTGTTGAACTTTCAACGCTGACAACTATCGATTAAACTTTTGTCCTGATGGCATCGGGAAGTAAATGGACGGTTTAATTTATTATTGTGGAAGTTTCCTAGAATTACACACTGTAACTGCAGTTTTAGTTCTTTTGGAAAACCACTATTAGACATACCTAATAACTTTTGTGTGAGGTGAGGGTATCTTTTTATAGCCATTAGTGTGTGTTCCGTCTCATGGTAAAGGGTGATTCATTAAGACTTCGGTATTGACATATTAGTTATTCTGTGGTATTGGTCAGTGGATACGAAACAGGTACCTACTATAAAAAAAAACTAAACAAATTCACCAAAAACCATCGCCTATTCAAGCCTTCATGACCCGGTGTGATGTGGGAGTAGATAGTAGGGTGGGGGAATACCATGGGACACCTCAAGGTCATTGACCTGGGCCTCAGTGTCATTGACCTTGAAGTCAAGGTCATTTATGACAAAAATAAATATTAATATCAATTTTATCGGGTTATCTTTATTAACGTACAAAAAAATCACTTAGTATATTTATTTATTAAAGATTATTTCTTCCAAATGTTTGTCGCAACTGCAGTTAACTTTGTCTATTCTGAAGTTCCAACACTTTCTATGACGCGTCCGAGCATTTCGAGTGGTATTTAGCGGTTATAATGTTAGCTTCCAATTCTGCATCGTATCCGGCGCATGCAAGTAGACTTTGGAATTTACATAGCCCCAAAGGGAAAAGTCTAGAGGTACTTTTGACAAAAGTAAATCTTAATGAATCACCTAATCAATCAACAAAGAAGTGTTTTATCGCTTCGGCCCGGCGCGGGCGCCAGTGCGTACCATTCTGGTGGCACATTACAATAGGCAATCCCATTCAATTGTGTCCCATTAGCCCAAACAAGTGTTTAAGTGACATTTTGTTTTGTATTTATTTGTATAGTTAATAAGTTAGTTGACGTGTTATAATTGTATAAGTATACTTAAGCATTTTAATGTCATTAATAAAATAAAAGAGATCGACCAAATACCTAAACCTAAACCTCAGACCAAATAAAAAGGCAAGACATAGCGCTGCGAACAATACAGTGAAGCATGCAAAAACTACACCTCCGCTCTGTGCATACACGCTCACACGCACACATTTACAACCATTTACAATCAAACTACACCTCACTATGTGCACACATGTTTACGAAACCGGCTTCACTTTACTGTTGATAGTCCTCTGTTTTGGTTTTTTTTATTTGGTCTGAGACTTAGACATAAACTTATTTAAATATTTATATAAAAGAATAACGTTTTACCCGCGGGAGAGGTAAAAATTAATACAAATTATCACAGGTCACCTACAACGACGCTCAATCTTGTCACAGCAACCTTTGTCTACCCTCCTATGTTAATGATGTAAGTAACTTTTTCAATTAAAAACCATTTACAACTTTAATGGAAAACGTGTTTTCATTACATTTAACCTTCATGTTAAAGTGTTAATAAAAGTTAATGCTTCGTAAAACAAACATTAATAAAACACGAATGCAATTATTGTTAAATTTTCATAAATCACACTAATATTTTATAGGCGAAAGTTTGTGAATGTGTGAGTGTGTGTTTATATGTTTGTTACCTACTTCTTCACGCTCAAACGGCTGAACCAATTTTGATAAAATTTTGTATGCAGGCAGCTGACAGCCTGGATTAACATATAGGCTACTTTTTATCCCGATATTCCCACGGGATCGACATTTACGCGGGTGAAACCGCGTGGCGCAGCTAGTATTATAAAAAAAACCTAGCTATTTCGAATAGCCGACGATAAATTTCAATGCAGAGGTTCAAAATCATGTATGTACTGAAACCATTGTAACAGGTTGTTCATCGATGTCTGTCCCATCCTGTATACTTACATAGTGAAGAATTATGGTCGCATAAGCCGGTAACTCTATTCTCACCTCACTCAGAAATTAAACATAGGTACATTTTGACTACGTACGTACCTATTGCACTTTTCTAGGAAACAGCTGCATTATTGTTTTAGGGTTGCGTGCCAAAATGGTAAAAAGGAACCCTTATGGTGCGACTCAGTCTGTCTGCCTGTCTGTCACAGCTGGATATCTCAAGAACTACTAATGCTATCAACTTAAAATTTGGAATAGTTTTGATTGACGTTTGCCCAACTAAATAAGAAAGAAATTAAAAAAAAATGTTTTTTTTTTGCAGCAGGGACTGAAAGGGGGGTCTTAAAAATTCAAAGTGGGGCTACTAGGGCATGTGGGGTATTATATGAAAGAGCGCTGTTTGCACATTCCCAAACATTTTTCTTCTTTTTAAGGCCGCATAGTTTTCGACTTTTGATGAAAATTAAAAAAAAATACCGGTTCCCCCCATATCTCCGAAGTTTGCATAGAGAAAAATCTGAAATAATTCTATGTGATAGATTTATGTAAAGGTTACAGGAAAAATAAAACGGTGTCTCGAAATAGCACACTTTTTCAGAAATCATCGACAAAATTTATATTAGTTCCTCTAGCGGTCAAGAGATGGCGCCGACCTAAAATTGCAATATTCTACACCGCAGTGTTAAAATTCTCTGACGAATATAGGCCTCGTCGATGAAAATTTAAAAACATGTGATGGTACGGAACCCTCGGTGCGCGAGTCCGACTCGCTCTTGACCGGTATTTTTTTTAATATTCGACAAAAAAATTCAACGCGATCTATCATGCGAATTCATGGTAACAGGTTGCGCCCACCTTATATAATATTTACATATTATACTTGCAAAATCTTTCATATATCTACCTTGTCTACTTACATAGATGCAGGACCAATTACTCTACAAACGACTGGATTATAAAAGTAAAACCCTAGAACTAAGTACGACAAAAGGTTCACAACCCACGCCTTTCACAAAAACTTGGGCCATAAATCTTGGTACCTACTTAAAAAAATAAATGGCTGTTCCAAATTTAAACACAGGGAACTTGAAGCTAACAAAATGGCAGTGCAAATTATTCCATGAATTATGAAAGCATTTCATAGTTTGTGTGCGAGCTACTTGTTGCTTCAATAAATACTAACATGGAAATGAATTGAGTAGGTAGGTGAAGATATATATGTGTAAATTAAGGGGCTTACAAGACCTAAACGCAAGTTTTAGAAACAACAAAAGTATATGATCGACTACTGTAAACAAAATCAGAAAAATATATGATATTCTTCAGGATATATTCTAGGTAGATAGTGTATTGAAAACATACTACAACTAATTTGATGCGATAGAAAAAAAACATGGAGATACCTCTAAAAACTTTATTTTCACAGTAAAAACCATACAATATACTTATACATACAGATTATATATTTTACAAGCAACATACTAAAGCACTGGTGTTTTAATTTTTTAGTCCAAACAATAGATTTTTTTAATGGATCATTGCTTCATATTTTGCAATAAATTACCAGCGTTGTGTCATCGCGCTTCTCTTTCTTTTCTATGCAGTCAAGACCGCACTTTAGGTCATGTAGTTGCCTTAAGTGTAGATATCTCTATTTTAGTATTACTGTTATCTGTGAAAATAAGAAGAGGTCTTTGCTTCGCATTAAGACAGCAGAGACTCCAGACTGTATAAGTACCTATCAACAAAATCAAATCAAAGCACTCTGATTTGTAAGGCACCAGAAATTAGCATCCAGTGGTACCTACGTTTTCTAAAAGTATAAATATTGTACAGACTCCAGGACATCAAATTACTACAATTTGTCAAATTTCTTTAATAGATTTTCTACTTTATCGCTATAGCTTATGGTTCAAAGTTGATTGGGAAAATTTGACAGTTTGGGTAGCTTGATGTGCTGGCGTCTGCAAAAGATTATTCCTCGCCATTTTTATTATTCTTCTAAAAACAATCTATCGACTCCTAAACAGAAATTACGAGTTAGCAGTTAAGACACCGTCCTCGTTAAAAAGATACCTACTCACTTTGCATAGCCAGCAACTTTAATCGTCTTCATTATATTTTGCTTCTTTGAAGACTTTTATCCCATTAATGTCTTGAAAGAGAAATATTAAAATATTATAATCGAAAGAGAAAAAAAAAAAACACTACAAACTGAAAAATAACTTTAATTTCGGAAGTCGGTGTCTTAGGGATGAGTATTTTAGTTTTTGCCACCGACTTCCGAAATTAAAGTTATTTTTCAGTTTGTAGTGTTTTTTTTGGAAGTCGGTTTATTTTTTGTTAAAAAGTTTTTATTTCTCTCTTTTTAGTGGGTCTGTTTATAATTTATCTAAGTTACAATAGCCTAATTAATGTCAACTTGCCCATCGCCTTTTTATAAAATATTCCTTTTCTCGATGCAGGGACGTTAATTGTTGAGGAGTTCTCCTTTTATTAGTTTTTAGATTAGATGCTGATAATCCTGGCTGCAGCATCAGGCCAGACTTTTGTCAACATTGCATTGAACTTAAAATTAGTCCTGTTTAAAATAAGCCCAAACACGACTACGGTGCTGTAATTTCAAGGTTTGTACTTTTTCTGATGCTCCTGGCTTCAGCATCAGGTCTTCGGTGTTCCTCAGTAACAGTACGTTTATCCACACATCGAGCCCTTTTCAATGAGCCTAAACACGATATATCTGCTGTTAGTTGTCGAGGAGTTAGGTACTCTGCAGACTATCCTGACCGCAGCGTCAGGTCATGACTTGATGATCATGAGACCAAATGTGGCAAATGCCCTATCAAACATCAAAACAATTTACTAAAACAGTCCTTGCCTGTTCGAGTAACTTCTTACTGTTAAGGAGTTGTACCTTCCATCATCAGCCCAGCTACCTGAGATGGTGACAACCATACACAAATACACAAGATACTTCATAAAATATGCGAAAAACAATAAGTGAGCCTATAAAATTTGAGGGTTGCCCTCGATTTCTCTAAGATCCCATCATCAGATCCTAACTTGGTGACAATGGGACCACCTCAGAACTATCTACTTTCGAACAAAAAAAGAATTTTGAAAATCCGTCGACAATTGGCGGAGTATTCGATGAAAAAACATCAAAAAAAAAATATATACAAACACCCGAACATAGTACCTCCTCCTTTTTGTGAAGTCGGTAAAAAGTAGAACGTGAGAAGTCAGCATATACTTTTATTCCTTCTCATTTTTAAAATAACAATTTTTTCATTTTTTTTCAAATACCTGTCTTTAATTACTAAAATAACAATTAACCACTTAACCTAAGTTATATAAACACTTAGGTAGAATTTAGGCACTTTTTACCGACTTCAAAAAAAAAAGGAGGTTATCAATTCGATACGTATGTATGTAATATTATTGAAATTGCATTATATTCACATATGATGATCTATTAGGGCTTCCAAACAAATATACAAAATTTCATAGACGTATGTATGTATGTATGTATGTATGTATGTATGTATGTATGTATGTATGTATGTATGTTTGTCCACGCATATCTCCGGAACTATTAATCGGATCGTGACCATTTTTTTTTATTGGCTTACATTTTCTTCAACTTAGGGAACAGTGCAAGTTTCATCAAGATCGATTCAGTAATTTTCAAGATATGGACTAATACGTGTAAGTGTGACGGCCTGGCTTATTGATAAGAGCTACGGGTGTAGTGTCAAAGGGAAAACATCTCAAAACCTTGGTCAAATACTAGTGCAAAAACTAAAAATTACGAAATAAAAAGTAATTTAAAAAATTAAACCGACTTCAAAAAGAAATTAACTCAAAATTATGAAATAACTTTAATTTCGGAAGTCGGTGGCATAAAACTAAAATACAGATCCCAAGACACCGACTTCCGAAATTAAAGTTATTTCATAATTTTGAGTTAATTTCTTTTTGAAGTCGGTTTAATTTTTTAAATTACTTTTTATTGAGTCTAGCGATTCACCTTTCAAAGCTTGAGAGACCAACATAAACTCAATACAAACTATGGGTACATGATGACAATAACGCAAATTATTTAGTAAGTTATAATTTTACTGATTGCATGTGTGTAACTACTAAAACACTTCAAAAGTTCAATATTGTTTTGGCAAATTTAATAACCACTAGCTTCTGCCCGCGACTTCGTACGCGGATCCTTTTGCTTATGCCAGCGACAACGGGGTCGTCAAAATCGAAGATCTGAAACATTGTCGGGACCCAGTCCTCCTCTCTCCAAGAGGGAGCGGTCTATAATCATGCTATAATCGACCACGCGGGCACAGTGAAGGTTGATAGATGTCACAAATGTCTTCGAATTTTTGGTGCTAGGACATGCCGGTTTTCTCACAAAAAATAAATAAAACAATACACAATAATTTTAGTCATAAAACATGAGATGAATATAATTTATCAACTCCAAGGTTCATTGATCGTCCAAATCAGCGGAAAATTAACCTAACAGTTCCAATTTTAAATTCAATTACCAGCATATATCTGAAGGAAATGGCGTCCACGAGATAAGATTCTTAGGGATGGTGGTCATTTAATCCTAGCGAGTTCTAGCCGGATTTATTGCACACTATAAATTCACACAAGACATTATTTCTTCACTTTTCGTTGCTCCGGTGTGAAAAAATCTTATGATAATTCTTGCTGAAAAGTTGGTCAGAAAAAAATATTTTAATTTTTCTAGTATACAGGCTCAAATTAAATCAGCTAGCAAAACTCCACAGTTCACACGTCATGGGTAAACATATCTGATCTCAACATGATAAAACAAAAAATTAATTAATTTGATGAGGTTTTTTTGTGGGATCATCGACCGCAGTGAGTGTAGTCACTTGAAATATCAGTTTAAAAATCTGTTTTATTTGGTAATCTTCAAAGATGTGGTTGTTTTGGTGGGCATAGATATATATATATATATATCGCAGCCAACTGGTTTAATTAGCAATTGGTTTACTGCGACCAATGCGGCTCGCGCGTGATTGGTTACAGTTCCAACCTAAACTATAATTGAATATCATTCAAGCCGTTAGTGTTAGTTGAACGGCCGCCGTTTAGTTAAAATGCCAGGCGGTTAAATAAACGGTTAATTTAATAAATAATATAATAATGGAGTTGGATCACGACTGGGAGTCAGTGTGGGCCATTTTGTTAAATTGCTAAAGTGTTTGGCCAGACTAGGGCGCGGGCTCTGTGAGCGGCGCGGGATTCTCGGCGCGGGGATCGCGCGGGCAACTCACGCCATATTAGCTCGTTCATACAAGTGGCCGCAGTGGGTGCGCGACGCGACCGCGGGCGGCCCGCATGGGGGCCAAGGTTCTCAAACTAGTTCGAGCTTTTTTCTAGTAAAATAAAGTCTTCTTCATCCATATTATATATTGACAAACACCGGACACGACAACACGCAGAACGCAGCCGCGCTCCAGCAGTGCAGACAGGCAGCCCGCACGCGTTCCCGCACGCGCGCCAGGCCCGCGCCCGCGCCCTAGTCTGGCCAAACACTTTAGCAATTTAACAAAATGGCTCTCACTGAATCCCAGTCGTGATCCAACTCCATTATCATCCACTTATAGGGTTTTATGAATAAGTATAAGTAGCCAAGATACTTTTAAAGTTTTGTAGACTCTGCTTTACTATTAATTGCCTGAAAGTTTCAGTTACATGATTATACTGTACTAGCCACCCGCCCCTACTTTGCACGGGTGCAATATACAGTTAACAAGACACCTACTTTATTAACCGACAATTTAAGACTAATTATTAGAGTATTCATTACGTAAGTAAGAGATAATTGTTTGAGTAAGTTACTAACATCATTAACTAAATCATAATTAATTTAATGAATAATTACTATAATTTCCACTTAGATTATATTACCGAGACCCCTCCGTGGCTCGGTCTCGGCTGTCTTTCGTGGTTCTTTGACAATCGTTACGGGTAGTCAGAAGCCCAAAAAGTCTGACCACCAGTCATATCAGATGGGCTCTAGAATTCGTGCCCATCTTGATGTTGCCGGGAAGCCAAATATTTTATTTATTTACACGAATTACATATTCACAGAAAAGTAATTAAAGCTTTGCATGAAAAGGCTTAACCGGTAAAGCTCCGCGCGTGACCGATAGTTATCTGTGGTGTAATTTCTCGCACTAATGCGAGAATGCAAATGTTCAATACACTGTGTTATGAACCTAAAAGTGGTGCCATAAAAAACATTTTTAGAATTCCCCAATTTTCCAAAGCATTTCTGTTCGAATCGTGCAACTTCTATTCGATTTTTTTTTTATACCGAGACTAATTACATGCTGATTACGTAGCCACACAACTACATAAGATAGTGATGTGATACAATACCTACCTCGTGCACGGTGCAGGTGAGGTGTTACGTAAGAGACACTAGAGACGAGCGAATGGACGTAGGTACCTACGTCACTAATATGCACGTGTGTTTCTGAACGAGTTTGAATAATTATCACGGCAGCTTACGAGAGTTAGTGAAGAAAAACGGGATAAAAGAAGAAAATGTTCAATATTGCAGATGGCAAAAATACCTGTGCTTATTGTCTTTAGTGATGTCAAAATATCAGCTAATTTGTATTCCTTTTGTTGACAACACGGATGCATCTAAGGCGGATCGCACATTACAACGCGCCACGCCGCGCCGTCCCCCCGCATACATACAACAAACAAATAAAAAAAAATGGCGGGGAATTTAGCTCCGTTTTCAGCGCCGCATCGCGTAGTTGCGCGTTGTAGTGTGTGATCCGCCTAGGCACAGCCTTTCAGGATCGTTTTAAAATCAAATATGTATCTATACATAATATAAATTAAAGTTGCTTTTCGCATCTGCCTGTGTGAGACCGCGTTGTTTATCTAAACTACGCAACGGATTTTGATGCGTTCCTCATCATTTAGGGAATTTATGTCGGATGGTTTATGCGTGTAATAAATTAATATTTAAATTAAATATAGCACAAAAATCTCAATCTTTTGACATGTCGCCACATCAGTATATTGCACCCGTGCAAAGTAGGGATGGGTCGCTAGTAAAGAACAATCATGAAACTTTCAGGCAATAGTAAAACAGAATGTATAAAACTTTAATGTTTCATGTGTAGATTCTCGAAATTTCTTACGTCGTTCAATCTCAACTCGGATTATCATTAATATAATTTAATATTCCACTTGCTAAACCCTTTAACATCTGTTCTTCTAATAGAGTCTCAAATAAACAACTTCTCTTTGTACATAAAATAGTTTTAGTTCATTCTTAAATGGTTCTGAAGTTATAAACAAACAATAACCAGCCGTTACGACTTCAGCATGAGATTTTAAGTGGAAAGCTTTGTAGTGAATGAAGATTTAAAGTGATTACTTATTGTCTTCAATGTAACAGTCATCTGTGTCTTTTTAAAGTTACTGTTTTTTTTTGTTATAGTTTATTTATTTTCACTTCAAGACACAAACATCAGTGTAGCCCTGTTATTAAAAAAAATTTGGTGTTCCATACATTTTGACCGCGTGCGGAGGTATTGCACTTTTGTGTGAAACTGCAGATGTTAAACTATTTTGTCGGTTATTAAAAATTTAATAACCGACAAAATAGTTTCAACGGGAGATCCACGATGATGTGGTGATTCCATGGTTGCCATCAATGCCCTGTCACCTTGTATAAATAAAAATCAAATGCTATTCGTTGGTAAGTGCATCACTTGAGAATGGCTGGACCAATGTAGCTATTTTTTATTTTAAAATGTTCTTAATACTCCGAATTAGGTTTTATGACAATAATAATTGTAAAATTTACCCGGAAATTGTATATTTAGGGAAAATCGTGAAGTTTTCGAAAATGTTTGTATGATTTCAAGACCTAGTTGACATGACAATGTCTGTCTGGTGGCATCCGCCAACCCGCACTGGGCCCGCGCGATGGATTATGGCCCACTATGGCACACCAGAGAGGAGGCCTGTGTCCCAGCAGTGGGAACATTATATGACTGACTGACCGGGCTGATTATGAAGGACCATGTATTTAATCATCTGTCTAGCCTTTTCCCAACTATGTTGGGGTCGGCTTCCAGTCTAACCGGATGCAGCTGAATACCAGTATTTTACATGGTGCGACTGCCTATCTGACCTCCACAATCCAGTTACTGGGTAATACGACACCCCTTGGTAAGACTGGTTGTCAGACTTTCGGGCTTCTGACTACCCATAACGACTGTCAAAGATCCACCAATGACAGCCGGGACCCGTGCTTTCCGAGGCACGGAGGGGTCACGGTATGTAAAAATGGTCACCCCCCATCCACAGACCAACCGCGGCAAGCGTAGCTTAACCTGATCGATCTACCTGTGCGGCTGTTATCATTTGGCCACGTATTTAGACCATTTAGACCATGTATTTAATATGTTTATAAATTAAGGAACTCTAGCAACAGTCTGGAGTAAGAACGAGGTAACGCTGAGGCAATTGTTAGAAAAATATGGAGATTTTCGCACCACCTACTCACAAATATAAATCCACGCAATTTCCAACTTCGAGTAGGTAAAGCAATAAAACATACCACAACGATAACAGAATATGAATATAATTCTTTTGTGAGACGCCGAAAAATGTTCTAGATTTTTCACGTCCATTTTCGACCTTTATTAGGTTATTCAGTGTAGGTACATATTTCAGCACCCGAATACAGTGGGAAATAAATTGTGTCCCTTGTTAAAATCTGATACAAAACCTGAGATATTTGAGACCTGACCCATCCATATTACTGGGCTAATCAACAGGAATCGAGTTAAAATAAGGCTATACCAAAATTTAGAAATTGTGAAATAACTTTGTTAATTTGTAGCGGTAACTACAACGACACATGCAAACAACGCGTCATACTGACGTCACGCAAAATCCTACATCTCGCAAACAGAGTTTACCGCGCAACTAGCATAGATACAATGGCCCGACATGAATCATCGGGCAGATGCCCGCCAGACACAACACCCGTCTGAACTTTACACCCTGTTCCTCATACCTCTATAAATTTAATAGCTCCCAAAAGTGTTAAGCACCTCATTTGTTTGAAAGTTTCGATAAATGGCGGTCGCTATTACGTGGCTATGAGATTTTTTTTTTATCGAGAACCCAAAAATCCTCTCAGAACTTGTTTTTTTATTACAGGGCATCATCATCATCGTTCTCATGACCTCATCTCAATTTATTTGCGGTCGGCGCAACATGTCTTTTTCTTCCATACTTTCATCCATATCTTCTTTCACACAGCTCATACATCGTTATTATTACAATTCGTTAAAAGAATACCTAGTTTGTTAGATCTATAAGATAAGTCATAGTTAGGACTTACTTATGCAGGCTTTATACAGGTGACTATAGCCGCACTAAATGGCAATTCGGCTAGGCCGCAGGTGACTAAAATCTCAAGTTCCAAAGTAGAGTAGGTTCTAACGTTTGTCGTTCGGCGACAGGTCGCATGTGGCGGGTGACTAAAATCGACCTCGAAAATACTCTCAGTCGTAGCGATCGCTCGCCGCACGAAGCTCGAAATTTTGATGCAAAATTAATTAGTCACCAAATTTTTATAGACCTGTGTTAATGGGGTGGCGATTCGGCTTGTGATGCGATTTGGTAAGCGACCAGACACACGTCGAAAAACGACCTAGTCACAGAGTAACTAATAGTACTAAGTGTAAATCACCCATTAGGTATTACGACATGTTATTCATAGATTACTCATGTAGTGTTACAAATTGGAATTTTAATTTGAAACGTCAGTATTCACCTTCACATCGACCAACGTATTGTCCTTCAAAATCCGACTTCAAAGTCCGACTAGAATCATTTCTATTTCGTTTTTTTTTGACGTTCAAAAGTGCCTTTAATGTGCCTATTTGAAATAAATGATTTGACTTTGACTTTGACTTTGAAAAATAATTAACTAAGTACCTAGTGTTTAATAAACCTAGGTTATGTCAGCGTACCTACTAAACAACATTGCGTGAACAATGCCTCTTCAATATTACAAAACACACAATATACAAAAACACAATACAAAAAAATATTCCACCACATATCCAATGATACTTCACAATGGATGAAACCTTTTCAAAATTATGAAACAAAGAATAACAATGGAGGTAATGAGAGAGCATTGCTGATTAACCCTTTGAATGGAGCCGAGCTTTCAATCGAATCCCGAGATATGTAGGTATCACCAGATTTATCTCTACCTATCCCTACCTGACGTAAAAATATCGCGGCGGGATTTTATCGCGCACTGCATTATCAACTGTCAATCAACTCTCAGTTTTGAGTCGAGCATTGAGAATCCAACAGAGCGCATCCTTGCGTTAAAAAAACACTGTTGCATTTTCAACTCTCGGCGCTAAGCAGAGCGTAGAAAATCCAGTGCGCGAAAAAAACGCCGCGGTAAAAACACGCCCGCGCGTCCTTTACCAACTTTTGCCCGCGATTATGATCGCGTGGATTTTGAAAATACGAGTAACCGTTTTTCTTCCATCCTGTAGAATCTAGTTTATACATTGGCTCATCACCACACCATGCCTCTCGACCGCTTCACTCTCAACTGTTTTCGTAGTGACTGACAGTTGACATAAGTGACAGCTACCCCACTGCATGCACTGATATGCATGACATAATGCTTACATATCTATCATTTAGATATGTAGATATACTTAACACCCAAACTTCGAAACACTCCATGGCGCTTTTTTTTTTCAAGAAAAACCTTTGTAACCCTCTGGAAAATAAATATTTCATATTATAATGTTCCTTTCTATTTTCAGTTGGTGTAGGCAGTACGTCTGCCAATCAATCAAAATCAAAAGTTACGGAACTTTTTTCACAAAATTCCCAAATGGTTCGCATACATTTTCGTGCACGTCGCCGTTCGATCTTGGATAGCAACAAAGTAATCGAAAGATAGATAGGGGTTAGTGTCACCCTAATGTTTTGCTCTCTTCGTAAATGGAAGAAGAAGGCCTCTCGCCTACACAGGTTTGTGACAGAAAAGCTTTTGGAGAAACAACATTGATAATGGAGCCCGCTAAATCAATCTGACATCAAAAAATTTGCTAGACAAAAATTTAAACTGACTTATAATTCGTGACTGTCTCGATGCGATTGCACAGCAGCCCCTATGCGGGGGCAATTAGACAAAAAAACAAAGTTAAAGCTTAAACTTGTGTACGTGTATTGAAGTAAAAGTAGGTACCTACAATGTTCATATTCATAAAGGCCGATTGCAAAGCGACTCAAAGAACCATGATTGCAAACAAAATGAGTAACTAAATTAAAAGTATCTTGCGTAAACAAAGGATACACTCGCAAATCGTTATAATGCTTATTCACTTTCTGAACTTTACCAGTATCATAATAACGGTTCACTTCAAAACCGTGTAATACATATTCAACCTTTTTATTCTCTAATTTTTATAAAATCAGTATAGAATGTTATACATTCCATATTGATTTTGGAAAAAAATAGCAAATAAAGTAAACAAAGGCAACTCTTAAAACTGAAAGTCCTGATGATCAACAACAAATTCCCGCACTGCTTGCTGAATTGCAACCCATTATAAACAGTCATCGATCGAAGCAGTCATCGCATGCACTCTGAACTAAGTTTTCGTAGGTATATTTATAAAGTAATTTAACATTCGAAGTATAATATAAATCAGTAATACGTATCTATAGGTGAAAAGATTAAAATGACGCACCAACTGAACAAATTCTCAGAAGGTTTGACCACAACAAAAGAAACTGACTAAAAGAGACTTTCCTCGAAGGTCGTTCCGACTAAAGTTGACGTAAAACGAAGGTCCATATTTGAATGGACCTTTCCATTTCACTATTCTCAATGCTTTCTTTATTGGTTTCTATCCTCCAGCCAAGGTTTCTATTTCCAGGGATCTTCAATCCAACAAACAAAATGTCGTTAAAATTCTCAAGCTTGCCAACTACAAAAAAGTACATATAATGAACTTGGAATAACGACATTGGCATTGACAAAATGTTGAGCGCAACTGTGAAGTAGATTTGAAAATAGAACACGATTTTGTTGATAAATTGGCTCCCGAAATAAAGCTGGCTGGTGATATAAATATGCATTTATATCACCAGCCAGCCATATAATAGATTTAGAGAGACTTGCATTAAACAGATGATTGAATGGCACAATTCGTAAATACCATTAGATCTAGGTATAAATCGGTCATTCACATTGGCACGTTAATCATTTTTTTTATGAAAGACATGTTTTTCAATGGATAGAAAATAAAACCTCTTCAATAAAAAATCTTGAACATACGAGTATTTTCATGTCACCTGCAACAAACTGTTTCAGTATGCTCCGCCCGGCGACTGCATTTCCATTTATATTTTATTGCCGAGAAAGGTTGTGGATGGAAAGAAAAGAATTTGCAGAAATAAGAAGAAATAAGTAATATGAAGATCGCAAATTACTATTTAAAAATATTAAAGCAAAATAAAAACACGAAGATGTGACCGCCGGTCGACTTATCTCGAGTCACTTTGATCAATGCTTTGTTTGTTTCTACAGGTTTAAATGTAATATTGTATTTATACTTAATGCCAAGAACCATTAATTTACGAACAAACAAACACGTTTTTTAATGCTCCATTTATTTCTACGCTAGGTAAAAAGGGCATTTACAACGCCGTCACGTCCTTCATGCTCAATACTACTGTCACGCTACGTTTGCACCTAATATATTACTAAGACAAAAATACCTTTTTGTTTACAGTAAAAATACCATATAATCTAAGCAAACATTTATAAAAATGTCACGCTCCATTTGCTAAAGCTTCCCATAAAAAGGCCACCTAGACGTCGTCACGTCGCGCGCACGACCCTCTATTCACGCTCCGGTTGCGATCGCGGTGCATTTTCACGGCGCGTGCGTTAAGCCGGAAAATTGCGCTTTTTGTTCGATTTTCGTTTTTAATTAAAAAGGAATGAAAGAACACATACGTCACGCCTTCAACAAAAGCAGAGACGTGCTTTTGTACTTAATTTTTTTACTAGCGACCCGCCTCTGCTTCGCTTTTACGACTTGACAAAACATCGAGATTTCTTTATTAATGTAAGTTTAATATGAATGTATTATACACATAAACCTTCCGGAATAAATTCTCTACATGATGGTAAAACCCGTATCAGAATCTATTGCGGAATTTAAAGGAAAAACGCGAGGCATACAGACACGAAAAACGACTTCAGTTTATAAATGTCATGTGTCGTTAGTAGCAAACCTATCCCAAGGACACAGTGCGTAGTATACATCCCAAATAATAAATAATGTAACTATGATAGAATTAACACAACTCCACTATAATCAATTACATTGTATAATAAATATAAATTGCAAAATAATGACGTATTCTTGTATCGACGTCAACAACGTGGAAAATACACATGCAACACGTTTTTTTGCTGCACTGGAAAATAATAAGACACTTTGACCGTATGATTAAACTTCGTTCTTACACTCATTTTATAATTATTCACGTGATAAGGCGACACTATTTATTATATTCAGTAAAAGTTTCAGTTTTAGCTTTCATCGTCTTGCAACAAAACTATGTTTTAAAGGAAACTGGAAAATATTTTTAAATAAATAAACTTTAAGTATCCCAAATGTTTTTTGTTTTTTTATAAACTAAGGCCGAATCCGAAATATTTTGGCTAGTTCTGTCACCATCGAACAACTGTCAAACTACAAGTACACAATAGGGACGAGAATAAAGTTCCTTCGTGCAAAGTAACGTTTAAAAACCTTACAGGCAGTAACAGGCGACTAATTTTCCGTACACGTTTGTTTTAAATAGCATCCTCACTCGCAGACAGCTCAACAAAAGGTGCACCTAGACAGAAGCAACTCATTCACGCTCCGATTGCACTCTTACAACTTGTCCTGGGATGCATTTCTACAGACATGTGATAGTACTGTAAAATTACATTTTACGCTTATACTTTCACTAAAAATGAAGTCGTTTTAGGGCTGATTTTTCCAACGCCAGTTAACTTTATCGGAGGAATAAATTGGAATTTTTGACAGTTCGTGCATACAAAAACTGTCAGACGTCAATTTTATTCAACAAATAAAAATTATCGGTCGATTGAAAAATCAGGCCATATAGGAATAAGTTAAGTAACTATAAAAAAAAAATATTTAAAAACAAATTCATTGTTTAGATCGCCCTTTAACTCTTCCCTGATGTTAGAACAAGTCAAAATAGGAAGTAAAGTCATATTTACTTCTTTGCCACTAACTAAATTCAAAACTGTGCACTGGAACTAACAATACAAATACAAAATATAAATGTTAAATAACTTTGAATCACTCATACGTTTAAACGGATTTATCATAATCATCATCCAACATATCAATATTGAAAATTGGATTCATTTCATTCTAGACTTTAACGGCCAGTTTCTTCATCAATAGTAACAGCTAAAGTAACGCCACAAAAAGTCAAAGTAACGGTTTTTGTTTCTTCACTATTTTAGCTGTTATTTGAATGAAGAAACACAGTCATGTCTACGGCACATGTGTTTCATTTTATCAGTAAAGAACAAGTACCTAAAAGTCAACAGTAAAAGTCAGTTTGACTGATTACTTTTACTTGTTGATGAAGTCAGCATTTATCATCAAGCGATAGCAAACATCACCCTCGTTATTTATGAGAAACGGTAATGAGTTTAAAAACTAATGAAGTTTAAAAAACTACTGCAAACCGATCTTTATCCAGAATTTAATCAAAAAGTTAGAACTATTTACGTCTTTGAAAAAAGTCAACAAAAATCTAAAATTCTGAAAATATTTTAAAAGCTATCGTGGTCAAGAACTAACTTTGAAAATATTTTAACATAACCACTCCAAGAACTCTTGCACATTTCGCTTTATTAATTAAGATAATGAAGTCAGAACCTACCCCCGTTTTAACGATTATTGTTCCCTGTTCCGATACCTACTTTGTTAAAATTCAGGACAGAAAAACAATCAACAAAAAAAACAACCTCCTAAAATCTTACCTTTCTTGTTATTGAAATTTTATTAATGAGGGTAGGAAGGTTTCCTGAAAGGTCATAAACTTCGTCGTATTTCACTAGGTTCATAAACCTAGTGAAATACGACGAAGCTTCTTAACAGGCATACCTGTTAGGAAGCTTTTTCTTATGTATCTTTGTATAAAATCCATACTAATACTAATATTATGAATGCGAAAGTCGGTATGTCTGTCTGTCACCATTTCACGAGTAAACCCACAGATATAGATATACCTAGATAACGCAAGTATCACGATCTGTATGAAAACCAACCGTGCCATTTTTTGACTACCTACTATGACGTCGTAAGCACTATTTAGTGATGGGAAAATCAAATCGATTCAAAGACGCCGCCGCCGCCGCGTGCTGCACCCGTCTCGCCCCACTCCCGGGGCCTAGCGCCAGCGCTCACGCTCACCCAGCCAGCAGTACTACAATGGTGCTATTCTGTAAAAACATCACCATGATAACTTAGGTGAAGTGAGCTTATTAACGTGAGCTGTCATTCCACCTGATGCTAGGGATTGACACTATTGACAGCTCACTTGAAGCTCACTTTGCCTAAGTTATCACGGTGAGATTTTCACAGAATAGAGAGGCAGGACTGAGTGTGAAAGTGGCGGCTTACGATTTTTGTACGTAAGCTGGGCACTCGAAGTAGTTGCTCTTGCGGTAACTAGGTGTATCTGTGTATATCTGTGAGTAAACCGCTGTAATTTATATTATGGACGGATAGGTAGCCTTGGACCTGCAGAAGGACATATATGATGATAGTTTTATTAAATAATGATTACATACAAAATAAATTCACGCAGAGAGAGAGACCCCTCCGTACCACGAAAATCACGCTAAGCCATAGGTCCCAACTGTCATTTATAGATCTTTGACAGTCGTTGCGGGCAGACAGAAGCCTAAAAATCTGACAACCAGTCTTACTGTAGCGGTATCTACAACGCCACATGCGGACAACTTGTCATACTGACGTCACGCAAAATCCTGCATCTCGCAAGCAGAGTTTACCGCGCAACTAGCATGATACAACGGCCCGACATGAATCATCGGGCAGTTGCCCGCCAGACACAACACCCGTCTGGTCGGAGGATCCTCCCTTTTATGTGGAGGATGAGTGAACTTTACACCCTGTTCCTCATGCCTCTACATGGAGCGTCTGCTTATCTGACCTCTACTCCTTAGTAGAGGTCAGATAAGCAGACGCTCTATGTAGAATACTGGTATTGAGGTGCATTCTATAAGACTGGAAGCCGACTCTAACATAGTTGTGAAAAGGCTAGGCAGATAGTGAGGTACGTACATAATGTAAAACGTCACTTACATTTTGAGAAGAGTTTACTTAAAAAAGGACCGAAGTTATTTAGAAAACTCGCATCATTTAAAATTATTATAATAAATAACCTCTTGTATAAATATGAGAAAACATTCCACTATAAATGCGATCTAATATATTTAAATTAAGTATGAAAATTACATTTGTTTTGACAGTTCCAATTTCTCATGTCGGCTCAGCAGCTGTAATATTTTACCATCAGGCGTTTGTAATCAAAACTTGAAATTGCCAAGTTGAGAATATTATCATTTTAAATTGGATTAATACAAGTGTATAATTTGTGATTGTTAGCCCTCCTCAGCCCATCCATCTTGGCTAAGTTGGCGATAGAGAATTTACTTTTAGTTTTGTAGATTAGGTACAATTTTCCCAATCAACTTTGAACCTTATGTTTTAGCGATGAAGTAGAAAATATATTAAAGAAATTTGACAGATTGTAGTAGCTTGATGTGCTAGTCTGAACCAAATCAACATCAGAAATTGACAGCTGCGATTGCTATAATAAACGGGTAGTCAGAACCCCGAAAATCTGACAACTAGTCTTACCAAAGGGTATCGTACATAATCAGGCTATGAAATTCCCATTGCTGGGACCCAGGCCTCCGCTCGGTGAGAGGGAAATAATTTACATAAAGTAAAACGCCTCCCTGCCTTCGAAGCTACGACCTACAACTCGTAATTCGCGGCCGTTAGGTACCACTCGGTTACCACCCAGTATTAGGGCTGTGGAGGTCAGATAGGTAGTCGCTCCAGGTAATATACTGGTATTCAACAGCATCTGTTAGATTGGAAGCCGATGTTGACAAACTTGGGTAAGAGCTAAGTAAGCAGATGATGATGATGATGATTGCAACAAGGAACACCAAACTGTGCGCCTTTTTCCAACTGGCAGATTAGAGAAAGCTTTTGCATATCCCGTTTGCACGATACTACCAGCTGGTTATACTTTTGCATATCCCGTTTGCACGACACTACCAGCTGGTTATACTTTTGCATATCCCGTTTGCACGACACCACCAGCTGGTTATACTTTTACCTTCAATAAAAGATTTTGGAAGATAACAAACAACGTAAAACGTCTTTAGACAACGTTATTTTTAGTATATGCGAAACCTAAATATAGTTTGTTCAGAATAACTAACTGAATCGATTCCAATAATTTTTACCCTATGTTATATTTTGTCCCAAAAATATTTAAAAAAGGTTAAAAGTTGGACACCGAGCGACACTAAGTAGGTTATCCAATCTCCGCGCCGAACGGTTAGGTACCTAGGTACTATTATCAATGAGCGCAAGACGGCGCGTGTGAGCATGTTTTGTACGGATAAACAGGTAACTTAACAAGCTTATAAGCTTTTTGATTTTTCATGATACTGTTTTGAAGTTTTGTATAGGTACGTAATTATATTCATTTTTTTCGCTTAAACTAAAAATAACGTTGTTTATAGACGTTGTATTATTAAAAATAGTTGTTCATTTTTGGCTAAATGAACAACACTTCACTATAAGTACACACCTCTGCATGATGTGGTATTTTGTGTGTGTTGATCTCCTAAAGTTAAAATTTATAAAATTGTATTACAGAATCACTCACATATTTATAACGAACCACATCTTCTCTCAATATAAATTTTTAAATACAAGCTTGAAAAATAACAACCACAATCTGAAAGAAGCGAATACATTCCACAACGACCCTAGACGAAGCTTGAATCGCGTCGTGAATGCGACTCATTCATAAGCTGAGTATTCATACGGTCTGACACTTGATTACAGCATACATTACAGTACGACCGACAACTTGGCGGGCCTGAACTTTGCGCAGAAGGCTGCGCAGTAAGATTTTTTAGGAACCAAATGGTGACATGAGGCGAATGCGAGGGAGAGAACATGCGCGAAATTTCTTAGTGCCTATGTTCTGGCCTGCCAAGTTACGTCGGTCATATTGTACCTACGTTTTATTTTTATAGGTTGCTTCTTCGTCTGGAGGAGTAGTGGTGGTGTCGGCCCCGACTTGCCGTAGGTAGCGAGTTCGAACCAAGGCAGGCACATTACTTTGTGTAATTACTAATTTATTTCAACACCACTGCACCCAAAACGGTGAAGGAAAACATCGTGAAGAAACCGGTATGTCTTAGAACCAAAAATTCGATTCTCTTCTCTATTTTCATAGTATGTATGTATAGTGGTGGTGGTATAGTAATGTAGGAAAATATAGTAAATTTCCGGATGTATAGTTGTGTGTAAATAGAGTATAAGGTACAATGGGGTTGACTGTGGATAAAAACCCCTTATTAATGAAAAATAAAAAGACATGTGACATCTACCAACCCGCACTGGGTCCGCGTGGTGGACTACGGTCAACTCCCTCTCACAGAAAGGAGGCTTGCGTCCCACCAGTGGGAATATAATGGGCTGATTATGCCTTTACGAATCCGTTCAGTGGTTTAGGCGTAAAAAGGTAACATACAGACAGACAGAGTTACTTTCGAAATTATAATATTAGTATGGATAGTTAGACATGCTGTCCTGCATGGATCAGAATATTTGGCCACAAAAAACAACCGACTTCCAAAAAACACTACAAAGTGAAAAATAACTTTAATTTCGGAAGTCGGTGTCTTTGGATCTGTATTTTAGTTTTTTGCCACCGACTTCCGAAATTAAAGTTATTTTTCACTTTGTAGTGTTTTTTGGAAGTCGGTTGTTTTTTTTTGTAAAAAAGTTTTTATTTTTCACTTTTTAGTGGGTCAGTTTGTCATTTATCTAATTTACAATAGCTTTCACAAAATCTGGGGGCACGGGAGTGCCCCCGCCAAGACGAGCCAAGCGAAGCGCAAGGGCACTACCTACCTGTTCTCGAAGCACTTCGTCGTATTTTTGAACAAAAAAATGAAGCAATTTAATAAAAACATAATATTGCTTTTTTCTCTTCTCTCCACGCAATAAATTAGTCGTATGTAGATATGTAACGACTTTTTTACTTTTCCGGTAAAATGTTCTCCGAAGCATTTTGTGCAATTATACTGAGTTCCCGTGGTGTTAATTCAAAAAAAAAAATAGGGTCGAAATTACACATTTTGTGCAACAAACAACTAAACTCGCAAAGAAAATTTCTGGAAAATGGCGCCAACCGTAGAATATAAGCAGAGTTTTTTTTTCTTCACCCATTTTGGTAGGCAAAGGGAACTATCCACACAGCTTAGTCTTCAGTATATTTTTTTTATTGATATGAAATGAAAATGAAATTGAATGAAAACCTAACCTAACTCATTCAATTAAATCATTAAATCTGATATTGAAATAAATTAGTAGCTTCTTTTTAGAAATATACGTATTTGTATGAATCACAAAAACTCTTTAGTAAAAACTTCATGGTTGGTTTTTCTTTTTAATAGACATTATTTTGACAGTTGGGAAAGAGACGCACGAGTTCGGGAAAGGTAAAAAAAAGCACTAGTACCTATGTAATAGCCCACATCCCGAACCATATAGGTACGTCCCTGCAATACACCACTTTTTGAGCAACTGTATTAAAAACTACTATTTTTTACTTTCCCTATATTCGAAATGAAAAGTCAATTCCTTTCGACCCTTGTATAACAATCTACTATTGAGTTTGAATGTGGATGGCTATAAGAGTAAAGGAAGACCAAATAAACGATGGATGGCCTGTGTGAAAGATGAAACGGCTAGAAAGGGGTTGACAACCGAGACGACGACTAATAGAGAAGTATGGAAGAAAAAAACATGTTGCGCTGACCCCAAATAAATAGGAATAAGGACAGGAGAATGATGATAACGTTTTATTTTTATGGGTTCATTTCCTTCTTGTTGTTGAGAGAGTGTGATTTGGAAGAAGTAGGTACTCATAAATATATATGTTGCATCCGGCCATTCGTTTGACTATTCGGAACGCTAGCGTCATCTGGTGGCGCTCAACAGAGTCTAGCCTGAGTTCGTGGGGGTCGACGACAGCTCGACAGAACGATGTCGCTCTTGGACATTGGACATCATACGAACAACATGTGCTCAGAAACTGTCCTGCGTTCCGTATCTGGTTGTGTCGTGTACCTGCAGTGTGTAATTTGCTAGTGTGATTAAATTGTTCGTGAAATTATAATCTGATTTGAACTCCAAACGGTTTTTCTATTGCGCAATAACCAACACATACCTACTGTACTCCCACATTAGTTAAAATATGGCTGATAATAACGAGACACACCATACCTTCCCCGTCATATATATCTTATCATAATGACAATAAAATTGTGGCATGATTTTATGTGCAACTGTAAAAAAAAAATTGTTTATGAAGGCTTACATGACCTAAAGCGCGGTCACTGTCGGACTGCATAGAAAAGAAAGAGAAGCGCGATGACACAACGCTGGTAATTTATTGCAAAATATCAAGCAATTATTTTATTACAAAAAATCTATTGTTTGGACTAAAAAATTTAAAACAGTAGTTTTTTAGTATGTTGCTAGTGAAATAATCTGATAAAAAATCAGAATGATTGTATGTATGGTAGTGTATGGTGTGGTGGTGGTAGTATGGTTTTTATTGTAAAAAGAATGTTTTTAGAGGTATCTTCATGATTTTTTTTTATCATATCAAATTAGTTGTATTATGTTTTCAACACAGTATCTACTTTGCATATATCCTGAAGAATATCATATATTTTTCTGATTTTGTTTACTATAGTCAATCATATACTTTTATTGTTTCTAAAACTTGTCCTGTAAGCCCCTTAAACAATGCAGACACCACTTACAGGCTATGACTAGGCTAATCCTCTGAGTACATGACCCTGTTAGGGCGCAGAAAATAGTCACAGGTGACTAGGTTATCATCATCCTTTCAGACGAGACGAAAGAGGTCCACTACACAAAATAATACACCGCGATTAAACGGAAAATAAGATCTTTTTCGTGCATAACTCAATAACTGTGAAAATGGTAAGGTGCAGTGTAATAAGCTGTAAAAATGATACCTAGTATGATGAAGATTGCCGGATTTTTTTGTCCCTTTCGGTGACAGGGATACCATGAGTCTATAGATTACTCTACGAGTAGGTACGACACACGTTGTTTTGACAAGTGATCAAGTTGACATACGGGACGATGTTGACCGCACTTCAATACCTTTTCGAGAGGAGAAACCTCTACAAAAACTCGTAGTGACCGGAAAAAATGACCCGTTTTACTAAAGTGTCCTTTTTGTCACTAACACTGATTATCGACACTCACCACAAGTTCCAGGATCCCTGGTGGAAATCAACGATGAAACTTGATCACTGACTGATGGATTATTTTATCAACGACTTTGCCAAAACTCGACACGAATTAAGCGATGAAAATATTAATAAAGCCAATTATAAAATACCCCTAACAAAGTAACCGCCATTCGCGCCATTAATATGCAAAGTGTTTAGTTACAATATTTTTATTTATTTTTTATTTTATTTCACCCCATTTTGATGTTTCGGAAACTAAAATTCCATCATTAAACCTTGCCTCCGGAAATTGCCGAACGGCCTATTAGTAGAACCGAACGAGAGAACGAATGAATACGAATGAGTTTCTTAGTTTTATTTACGAAGGAGACTGACCATAAATATCTCAGAGCTATTCTGTCCGATGGAGAGCAATTGCCTTCGATCCCAACCCTTGCAAGGGCCACTTAGATCCCAGATAGCCGATATTGCTTCCGTTGGGTTAAGAATTCCGATGACCGTTGTGCTATTCTCAATTTTATTTTTCTTTGTACAGACGCCAGCACATCAAGCTACCCGAAACTGTCAAATTTTCCCAATCAACTTTGAACCTTATGCTTTAGCAATAAAGTTGAAAATCTATTAAAGGAATTTGACAGATTGTAGTAGCTTGTTGTGTTTGCGTCTGAATCCAAACCTGACGGAACGGAATCTTCGACAACACCTCTAAACTTTTTCCCGGGGACCAACATAGTAATCGTGAAAAAAAAACAGTCATCCCATACATTGGGTCAAGTAGGTATTGAAGTTTTGCATGGGACGACTGATGTTTTTTTCATGATTACTATGGGTCCCCGAGAAAAAGTACCTAGTTCAGTTTGATGGCCTATAGGTACTACACTCCCAAGTTTGGTGATATACCTTTTTTTTTTTCAGCATCGGCAATCATTAAATTACCCCTCCCGCTCTGGGTGGAGCGGAAGTTGGTCATACCCCTCTGAAACACATTGTATAGAGTGAATGCTTATCTCTCGGATATCTATGGTACTAATAATAAAGCTGAAGAGTTTGTCTGCTTATGTATTTGTATGTTCGAATGCGCTCATCGCTGAAACTACCAGTGGGATATGAAAAATTGATTTTGCATTTGATAGCCCAATTCTTGAGGAAGACTATTTAAAATGACGCTACGATCGCTTATATTAAACGGCGGGTGAAACGACGGAGCACAGCTAGTTTTAAAATTACTTTCTAACTTAATCCAAATAGACATACCTAACAACAGCGTCTGTATTATTAAAACTAACATACTTACAAATTCAGAATTACATCTGAAAATGTAAATGGCGCCACATTTAACCCAGTTTGCTCAAAGTGACAAGTCATTTAAGCAAAAGCAAATAATCCTACTCAAATATTACACCTCGCGTGAAACCTTCGGGGCTTCAGAACGCTCCGAGATTTAGTAAATCATAGCTAATTTGATAAACAGAAAGATACATTGGTTACCTGAAGTGTGTTCTAAATTATATATCTCGCTCACCTTCGACGCATTAGAGACGAGTTTCAAGCCGTTGTCTGGCAATGTGGATTATTTGTATGGAAAAATTCAACCTTCTTGTAGGCGGGTGTCACATCTCCGCCGCGAAACCATAGCAGCGAAACCGCAGAGAGTTCCGCCATGACTTGTCCGTTGTGCGACAAGCGAAACAAGCGAAACTCCCTGTTAAAACACACACATTTTATTATGATTCTATTTCTTTCATGTAGGTATCTGTGGCAGTCGATAAATTTATGAAGCAAATGTTTTTTTTTAAATGGATATTTATTTTACCGAAAAACTAATCTAAAAGGTCCAGAGTAGACATCTACTGTATTTACTAAGTAGAAAGCGATGACATGTTGCTCCGATCGCTACAATTCAACTGATTCTCATGATGTTCTACTACTTGGATCGCGACATAATGTAGTAATGTTTCTTAGCGGAATTCGTTAAGCGGTTTCACATCGTTATTTTCGCGGCGGAGGTGTGCTAAGGCTAAACATTTTCGCACTTTTTTTTCAAGGCTTTTTCTAGTCATAAAAGTATTTAAGTAAAGTGCAATATAGCCTTACTTATAGTCCTCTAGACCGTTATAGTGCACAAGTGTTTGTGCAGACACAGGTGGATTCACTCTCATTGTCCAATGGGACGGCAATTCGTCAGGACCAGTGAGAGATCAGGCGCAGGACCAACGGTTTAACGTGCTTTCCGACCCACGGGATATCTCACCGTCAACTTCCAAACTCCCCGCTGTTACAAAGAAATATGCCTTATAGTAAGTACCTAAAAGTCATTATTGCTCATCTAAAATTCATAAGAAAACAAAATGCCAGACAAAAATTCATTCTTCAGTATAAACAAAAGCTTTCGCAAGAATGCAAACGTTATAAGCTACCCATTTTCTAGACAACATATAAAGACGCTATTCTATCTGATTGGAAGTGCAACGTACAGCTAAACCGTCAAGAAAGTTAATCCCCAGTGCAATCTGATAAAAGTGGCGATGCAATTTGAATAAAATAACAGAATCTATCTCATAAAGGCTGATTTTTCCAACGCCAGATAATTTTATCCGAGGATTAATTTAGAATTTTCGACAGTTCTTCCATACAAAATCTGTCAGAAGTCTATTTTTTTATTATCTGTCGATTGAAAAATCAGCCCCACGATGAGTTCAATCGTCTTTCAATCAGGGAGTAAATTGTTAAAACGAGAGGACTGACTGTCAGTGGTTTCTTTTGTTTTAATTTTGTTTTGTGAAGATTTGTGAATAATGTTTGGGATATATAATATAGCGCTTGGCCAGACTGGCAGAGCGGCGCGGATGCGGGAACGCGCGCGATCTGTCTGTCCGCAGTCGAGCGCAGCTTCGGTATGAGTATTGTCGTGAGTGTTGTTAAAATATAACATGGATGAAGAAGACTTAATTTTAGTAGAAATTATTAATTATTGCGTCATGTTTACCGCAAATAAACGTATTTTCTTTCTTTTCTTTCTTTCTTTCTTTCAGAAAAAAGCTCGAACTAGTTTGAGAACCCGCGCACTCACTGCGGCCACTTGTATGAACGAGCTGTGGCGTAAGTTCCCCGCGCGCTCCCCGCGCCAAGCAGCCCGCGCCAAGCAGCCCGCGCCGGTCACCAGGTTTTCCGAAAGGGTTACCGCTGGAAGATTTTCCGTAGCAGCATCAGCAGCGCCAGCACAGCACGCCGAGCCAGGAAGATGGAATGGCGCAAGAATATCGACCCACGTTACGTCCCACACTAAAGGCCTACCGACCTTCCATGGAAATAAAGGCATGCCGTCCGACTTTATTTGATGTCCTAAAAATATCAACCTGACCTCACTCAAACTTTGGTTAACATGGCAATTCAAAATTTCACAAAATGAAAATCCTATTCCACATTGGACAAATTTATAAAAGCTGACGTCATCAAAAAAATTGTAACAAAGATGAAACCATTACAGTTTGAAATTACAATTTGTACCCTTCATGTAAAATGTCAAGTTTGACACGGGTCCCAAGAAAACAATGATATCAGAGGATAAAAATATTATGACGTAGAAAATACACGCTAGCAGGACATCGACTCACAAAACTATTATAACTATGAATTACACATGATTCTGAACCACGGAATGTTCTGAACCCTGAATGAATGCTAGGTTGAAATTTTGGCGCTAGAATCATGTGCCGATTTCATGGTTATAGTTTTCGCCTCGATGTCTCTACCATCACACTTTGCCTGACCCGAGAATGGAACCCAGGACCTCATGCCCAGTAGCAGCACTTGCGACACTTGACCAACGCAGTGATGATTTTCTCACGAGAAAAACCCTACAGAAATATCTAAAGGACTGTAAAGATTAGGTAGTTACACTGTAGTGGAAGTTTAAGTGTTTGGCAAGACTGGTGCGCGGGCGCGGGGCGGGTGCGGGCTGCCTGTCCGCACTGGAGCGCAGCTGCGTTCTGCGTGTTATCGTGTCCAGTGTTTGTCAAAATATAATATGGATGAAGAAGACTTATTTTTACTAGAAAAAAGCTTGAACTAGTTTGAGAACCCCGGTCACCGCGCGGGCCACCCGCACCCGCGCCTTGCACCCACTCCGGCCACTTGTATGAACGAGCCATGGCGTGAATTGTCCGCGCACTCCCGTGCCGTGCAGCCCGCGCCTCTCACCGCGCCCGCGTGCCCACTATGGACACTCAAAGGAAGTTCATAATTATTATGTTTGAGATCGCCACGCCGCGCGCGCCCCGCGCCCGCGCTGCCAGTCTGGCCAGACACTAAGATCAAATTTACGTACAAAAGACAAGGTCCTAACGGGTCACAAGAATACAAAATTACCAATAATCCCAGACGAAGAAAAAATACTAACGAGTGCCTTTGTATCTACTGTAAATAATTTCGTCTGTATTTCAATAGATTTCCTTTATCCACAACCATCGTGTTTTATGGGTAAAGAATTTTTTCTATGAGAATGAACTGAACTCGGTAAACATGTAATTCGGTAAACATGTTATTGGCTCAATTTTTCTTGATGCTGAAAGTACATTTCGGCATAGTGGTATTGGATATTGAATTGAGCTAGCTACAAGGCGGAGACGCCTCGTGCTAGAGGCGGCACTGTGTCAACACTCCCCATACAATCCAAGCGTGTTACCGTTTACAGCCGTCTTTAGACCATGCCACCGGCGCGGGCGGCGCAGTGCGGCGATTCGGTGCTGTATTGATTGAACAATAAAACATGCATCGTAGCGTTTATTTTGATCTTTGTTTTTTTTTTATACCTGTATTGTCTTTTGTTGCACTGAATAAACGTTTTATCTATCTATCTGAATGAAATTCAGTTTGTGTCGTATATTAACTAAACTAATAAATTAATAAAGAGAATAGATTTTTGTGTTTCTTTGTTCAGCTTTCACGCTAAAACAGCTGTACGCATACTTTTAAGGGGCTTACAGGACCTAAACACAAAAAAACGTTCGTTTCATAAGAGGGGAAAACAGTTAGTCCGTTTTACCAACAAGTAAGTAAGTAATAATAATTGAAATTAAAATGTTCAATATCAGCCAAACAACACCTGAAATCAAATCGAGACAAAACAATGTAAAAAAAAGGCCAGTTTATAATAAAGCCCTTTCTTTTTTTGTTTTCGTGGGGAAACCTTCAAAAAGCACCCGACCTCCGGGGAGGGAGGTCGGCGAGTGAGGGATTTTTACCTCGCTAAAACCACTCCGGTGATCACCATCAGCACCACGTCTGCACATAGGGGTGGTCCCGCTTCCTCGTTCAATTCCGGAAACCCCCCGTGCAATGCCTGTAAGGTACATCCCTGGGGACCTCCAATCCTAGGTACCTATAATTTCGTATCAGGTAAACCTAGGTAGCTAAACAATCTAATAGCAGCCAGTTGCCTTCCTAACTTATGTACCTTAAACTTAATATCACCTTCCATTCTCCTAGCCGCAGAAACCAATATTACACGAAAACTAAGAAAATTACAGCCATTAAAACCTCATATGAGTTCAGAAACGAAGCTCCGCACACCGTGCAGAGGTCATCAACCGCAGTGTCTGTCATAGCGAGCAATTTGCCGTGAATTATCGCCCCCACTCACTCGGTAAGGCAGGAAGCTTTTACCTTCACTTAAGTAAAGCACTTCATTCCTGAGGAATGACCTTAACAGAGCCGTTTGACGGGTTTTTTTTTTAATGTAGGTATAAGTTTCTAATTTTGCACCAATTTATCTACATTTTAACGATACATAAAACTCAAAATTCTCTCTACCAATTTTGTGGCACCATGTCGAACCAAACTCCTTCAACAATGAATTTCCGGAACGTTGTCAACTCCCGAGCAGCAAAATACGGTTCTTTAGAAGAATGTTACAAATGGTGAGCGATGATAAATTATTGCCGTTTCCCTTCATTCAAACGGGGTGATTATGGCCATATTTACTCATGTTTTATCAGGAAATGTCAAGAGGGTGTTTCACAGGCTGAATGCACTGTTGTTGTGTTCTGATTTCCTTCAGTTAAAGTTACAAAATTCCATCTTTTCTTTAGGTATGCAGTGCTTCAGATAACTTTGCGATGCTACAGGCTTATAGAGCGGTGATTAGCAATGTTCAAACCTATGTCAGTTTGTTTGCCAACCAATTTTAAGTACTTACTTAATATTGTAAATGTGAAAGTAACTCAGGCTGTTATGCCTGAACTGATAGACCAGGACCTAGGTTACATACACCTTTTATCCCGGTAAGTAGTACAGTCATCAAAAGAGATAGTAACCAGGGCCCTCGGATATAGTTAAAGTTTAGTAAGAAACCGATCCGTACCGTAAAGATGTTTTCAAATGAAATTTTATTTGATGAATGAACTGTTTCTTTTCTATTAATTAAACTATATTTTATTCGAAAACATCCATCGGTTTCTTACTAAACTTCAACCATATCCGACTATCCGAAAACCCCAGTTACTTTTTTCTTTTGGTAACAGTACGTTCCCATGTTCCCATGGGAAAATTTTCGATCTACAAGCGAGCAAAGTCACAGGCAAAAGCTAACAAGAAAGAAGAAAAACAAAGAACTTTATTGCTCCTGTGTACTTACAAACGTAAGGAATCCACATGATCAATAATGTACAGTTCGCTTCACAAATAAGGTACCCCCCTTGGTATTGACATCAAACCTATTTAAGTTTTTCGTAATGTAACGTAAGTGGCGTGTTGGTCTAATGGTTAACACTGCGGCTTGGCGATGCGGTGGTCACGAGTTCAAATCCGCGGATGAGAAGATTTCTTTTTCCTTTATTTTATTTATTTACCCTTTTTTTAGTTTCTTTATTAGGTGATTTTCGTTAATTATTATTTAAGAAATCAAATGGAGGTTTGTAATAAAAGCTAGGCATTTTGATAAACAATATTCATTTATTTTTCTAATTACATTTCTAGGACTTCATGGAATCCACTTCCAGGTTGAGTATACAGTTTTCGATCTGTGTTAAATTGGGGTTATTTACTTAGAATATTAACTAAACACAAAAGAGATACCCTGGATGAGGTTTAGAACGTTTAACACTAGATAAAGGTTCGTTTATATATATATTTATAGAAACATAACTACAATAATATTTATTTATTTAAAGTTGTGAAAACAGATTTTTTTATACTTACTTATCGGAAAAGACCTTTAAAAAAAAAGAACTTTTGTCTTTTGTGTCTGTGAATTACAGAGGAAGAATCAACATGCTAAACTATAATAGTATAGCAATATACATCTTTCTCTTTTATCACATTTTCTAATAACCCTTATTTAACACAACATTAGAAAAATATGTGAGGTCAGATGGTGCATCGTTAATACATTACAAGACTACTTGTAAACCAGATTATCTGGATTGATAATAATTATAAAGGTTGTTTGTTTTTGATTAACTACGAGATAAGGATCCCACAAATATTGGGAATTAATAACACTTGCTCATATATATGTTCCAACGCAATTTTATCAGATACGTTACACAATCAATCTGCCGAGTAAATTGCCTTATAATAACGGAGAGGATGTCACAGTCTATCACTTCTTGAAGTTTTGAAGGGTGCCACTAAATGAACTTTCACAATATTACGTTGTCGCTCCATTTGTATTTTCTCTGGCCTTGTCGATCACATTTCACATCACCCGTCGCTTGATACCTTTGTATCCATCTACGAACTGTTTTTCTCTGCAATGAAAATAATAATATTAGAAATACATAAAAACATCCAACTAGTAAGTAATAATGCAACATTATTGCAACAATAAATAGGTAATATGTGGAAGTATAACATAAATCTTACCGTTATGCCCATAACTCGTGCTATTTTCTTTATGCTTTGTTCCTGTTCCCAGATAACAACAATTTTAGCCTTCAAAAAAGTTGTTAATCAAACCATACCATCGGTTAATAGAATCAACTGGTCAAAAACTTAATAAATTTGATAATATTACGACAAAGATAATTACACACAAGCGAATCGGCATGAAAACGAAACCATTTAAAAAATAATTATACCCTCAATCACAGTTTACTAAATAAAGCGAAGAAGTATTCTAAATTCAACCTTAACTCGCAGTTCATACAGCAGTTAAGTTTCTGAAGTAAAATGACGGTAGTGCAACAATCGGAATCAACACATTATATTCAACCAAACAAGCTAATTTCAACCTTATCTTTTAGTTAATTGAGGAGTTAATGCGTATTGCATTTTGTAAAACTAAGGTATTAAATATAAAACGAAAGTTGAAATTTAAACCTTATTATCTAGAAGATTAGACCGTTAATAACCTTGTTCGTTTTATGGAGTAACACTATTCCAATTTTCGTTGAGGTTGACTACTGAGCCAATAGCCTAGTAGTATAAGACACGGTCTCGATGATCGGCTGGCGCCTGGTGATGCGGGTTCGTATCTTAATCGCACGCAAAGTGTCTTTTTGTAAGTTATTCTTGGTATACGGTTCGGCCAGAAGGAAGCCGAAAAAATACCTTAATGAATTATTAAAAACTTGAATGAAACTTGCAAATAATATCTGAGGCGGACCGTTGGATGCGCTCGGGCAGAGATGGGTGCGGCGGCGGGGGAGGGAGCTGCTCAAGGCTCACGTGACGCGCCAGCGCCGCTGCGCCGCCGCCCGCCGCGCCGCGCCGCTCGAGCGACGAGCGATGGCGGGCCCGAGCGTGCTCGGGCGATAGTCTTTAAGTCTTGGGGGGGGTTCCATTTCTCTGACGCTGACCATCGACATATTATTTCATTAATTTACACGTTATTGCTCCTTTGGGATATTCTACCCGGTACCGACCTACACAGTAAAGCCATTATACTTAATTTGTATCTAATTCTAATCCACCCCACACAAATTAACAGGGAAGTGTTTAGGGTGCTATTTAATACATTCTGATAACTAACTGCCTACGGGCAGCCATTTTCTTTCCTAATTTGTGGCTGTTGACGTAATTATTCCCTTTGAGGTTTTTTTTTTATTAGGTAAAGCATATTATCTTGTTTTATAATTTAGTTAATAAGTAAGTAAGTGCTTGGTTTTCAATGTCAAACCGAGGTGATTAAGTACTTTATAGGTCGACACGCGAAGTTCCTAATTTAGGTGTATCGTAATAAAAAGTCTAGACAAACTTTAGCTTGACACCTAAGCCATCAACCCTATTTTTTTTTCTATTACAAAGCATGTAGCTTTGTTAATAATGCAGTGACTTAAAAAAGTTAGTTGACATTTTTCCACTTCAGCTGTAAATAACTGTTGGAATAGTAAACATTAACTACTTCTTATAGTTTACTAAAAAATTAAGATTGACTTTGTTAAAAACTGTCATGTCACTGTGTGTGTTGTCTATGACTTACCGTGCAATAAAACGTTGTTAAACTATCTATTTGAGTTTACAATTACTTTTCCACAATAACGATTGCAAGAAAATCCAGAGATTTTTAGTTTTTGTGTTGGAAACTTGCAAATATAAGTAACTACCGTAGCTACTTGTTAATTGGTTTGATAATAGTTAAGAAAGAAATCATTCACAGTCAGCACCACTAGGTATATAGTAGATACCTACCTAGATACTATCAGTCTTCACTCGCCAAAAGTACTAAACTCGCCTAACTAAGACTAGTAAGGACATATTAATAACTACCTTGCGCCCGCGGCTTCGCCCGCGAGGTATGTCGATAAAAACTATCATATGTCCTTCCCCGAGATGCAATCTATCTCTCTGCCAAATTTTATCGAAATCCGTTCAGTGGTTTAGGCGTGAAAAGGTAACAGACAGAGTTACTTTCGAATTTTTATTATTATTATGGATATACAAAATTAGTAACTGTAATCTATTAACTGTAATCGAGTTACTTTTCATAATCGATCAGTTTAAAGTATTATGTAAATGTTCGATTATGTCGATCATTCTCACCTCTAAAACTGTGAAGTGTCATGCTTGAAGTTTCTGATGTCAAGCAAAAAACGTCAAATTGAAGATTTTTATTATTGTGGCAAAGTTATTGAACTCTTCAGCCTACTTTTGAATAAAAAGACTAGTCTAGTAGTAGTTTGTCTAGTTTTTTTTTTAATTAATGACTGCTTGGAATACCAAAATATTGAAATTAGTTGCTTAAAAAAACTAACTAAATCTATATATAAAAAAAACCTGAAAAAACTTTACATACCTACCGAATTCAGCCACAATAATCTTTGAAAATAATCAAGTCATAAAAGCCAAACTAAATTTATCCCTGCACCTCAATCAAGTCATTTTAAACACTCCTAAAACCACTAAAACCATAAAAAAATAAATCCAGACATTAATATCTCAGTTACCTACTTATGCTGAGCCATAAAGCGGTTCTTAATTACTTTTTCTCAGGAAGCAATAAAAAACCCTGAACGTGACATAATCCTGCTGAAGGAATTAATATTGTATGCTGGGACATATCTATTTATATTCATTAGGAAATATCAACGTAATTACGACTGTATTGTCTGCCAAATAGAATTCCATTTGGCTGTGGCGTGGGGCGAAATGTATTAGAGTATTCGTCATTGGAAATTAGACTTTAGTGTGTTAGAAATAGGGTAGGATTTGTTATGTCATTGTGTTTATATTTGCCCTAAATTAATGCGTCAAATGTAGGTGTCTGTTCGTCAATTAGAAGGGAATTTAGATAGCTATTGCGTTAATATATCATGACACCTCGGTTCGAGAACTTCACTATAGGTAGATTAAAATAGAGAATAAAGGCCATAGCACACGTATCAACTCGGAAAGGGATCGTCACCGCATCAACTAGAGCCATTAAGTATTCTTTGTATGAAACTCCCTACTGCAACGCACACTAATCGGAATCGTAACGTAATCGCCTCGGGACAGGCTCACGAACCGCCGTGCGGTGCGTGGTCAAGTTGCAGTTCCCGCGCTTACGGCTCGTCGTCCCCGCGCTTACGTCTCTCCGTACCCGAGCTTATATCTCTTTATCCACCCTTGCCCCACTCACCACTCCCGCAGCCTGCTTGCAGCACCAAAACCAGCCATCCATCACCGGGTAGGCGAGCCGTAAGCGCGACGTCGCCTAGCCGTAGCCGAGTCGACGTATCGGAGCTTCTGATCCGCTTTGGTCATGTGCTTACGTTAGGTTGACGCCCGTTTGACGGCGAGGCGAAAGGCGATACGGTGTCGATCCCTTTCCGATTTGATATGAGTGCTATGACCTTTATGTCTGAAACTTTGAAATAAATTGATAAAGAAAAGTCGGTGGAGTGGATTATTTCAGATTTTAATTAACTTTACCAAAACTTTAGTCAAAGAAACTGAGTTGATTAGGTTCATAGAGAGAAGCATTAACAATGAAAGAAAAAGTATTTTTTGTGACTCGTACAGGAAGATCACAACACTTCACTTCACTCTTCTTTCACTTCTTCTGTGCTCATAAGTTCATCATTATCTCTATACAACGTTATTTTTAGTATAAGCGAAACCTGAATACAGTTTGTTCAGAATAAGTAACTGAATCGATTCCAATAATTTTTACCCTATGTTATATTTTGTCCCAAAAATATTTAAAAAAGGTTAAAAGTTGGACACCGAGCGACACTAAGTAGGTTATACAATCTCCGCGCCGAACGGTTAGGTACCTAGGTACTATTATCAATGAGTGCAAGACGGCGCGGCGCGGGTGAGCATATTTTTGTACGGACAAACAGGTAACTTAACAAGCATATAACTTTGTGATATTTCATGATACAGTTTTGAAATTTTGTACACAGATTCTTTACATAAAAATACTAGACACGTGTTTCGGGTTTCGCATATTACTAAAAATAATGTTGTATAGGCTTTCACCCAGCAGCATCATCAGCACATAACGTTCCCACTGCTGGGACACAGGCCTCCTCTCTTCCACAGAGCATGTAAAACTTTTAGAAGTTATCGTTTGTACGAATTTGAACCTCAAACGCCTGGATCGTGTGAAACCTCGTGTATTTGCACAGATAAGTGGTCTGTTAAATTCATTTTAATAGCGACACACAATTTTTGAGCGAGTCGCACCGAGGGTTCCGTACCATCATGGGTTTTTTTTTAATTTCCATCGGCTAAGCCTATATTTGTCAGAGAATTTTAACACTGCACTGGGGTATAGAATATTGCAGTTTTATGTCAGCGCCATCTCTTGACCGATAGTGGAACTAATATAACTTTTGTTCATGATTTCTGAAAAAGTGTGCTATTTAGAGACTTCGTTTTATTTTTCCTGCAATCTTTACATAAACCTCTATCACATAGAATAATTTCAGATATTTCTCTTTGTAAACTTCGTAGATAAGGGTGATGAAAAATGTAAAAAACAATACCGTCCCCCCGGTATTTTGTTTTTACATTTTTCATCAAAAGTGGAAAACCATGTGGAAAAAAAAAATGTTTGAGAATGTGCAAACTGCGCTCTTTCATGTGGTACCCCACATGCCCTAGTAGCCCCACTTTGAATTTTTCAGACCCCCTTTCAGTCCCTGTTGCAAAAAATATACATATATTTTTATTTCTTTCTTCTTTGCAAAATAATTGGGCAAACGTCATCTAAAACTATTCCAAATTTCAATTTGATACCATTAGTAGTTCTTGAGATATCCAGCTGTGACAGGCAGACAGACTGAGTCTCACCATAAGGCTTCCGTTTTACCATTTTGGTACGGAACCCTAAGAAATGGCAGTCTCGCAAATTAAAAAGTGTTCGCAAAGAGTTCCATTTTCAAATTCCATAATTGTTTTTTCATTATTCTTTTGTAAGTAGCCAGATCCGGAAACTTTAGTATATTCTTTGCACTGATGACATTATTTCAGCAAACATCAAGAACGGTAAAATATAAAGACAAATATACGAAAGAGTACTTAAATTAAGAAATAACAAGCACTCGACGGAAACTTTTCTACTTTGTCTCCGGGTAACAGGCGGTATGCAATGATAAATAAGTATCCTAACTTTCATCATTTTAGTTGTTTTGAAACTCATCAGAACCCTACATATATTTTCATAATATTTACATGTAATCAAGGCACTGGACATTTACAATGTGAGCAGTAGTGGCCCAGTTGTAACGGCCGCGACTTACCGAGCCTTTGTGTAAATTATTTCATCACCACTGCTCTCAAAACGGTGAAGAAAAACATCGTGAGGAAACCGAGATGCCTAGAACCAAAAATTCTCAGACATGTAACATCTACCAACCCACACTGGGCCCGCGTGGTGGATTAAGGCCCACACCCTCTCGCTGAGAGGAGGCCTGTGTCCCAGCAGTAGGAATTATCGTCGACCGTAGGTTCAATTGAGGTAAGGGACAAAATACGATTTTTAAAACAAACAAAACGCGATCTTGAAACGCGTTCAAGAACTGTCAGTTTCAATATTCCATAACAATAATGACACTGACAGCTCTCGAGCGCGGTTCAAATGTCTTATTCACGTTTAGTATCATTGGTAAAAATCTTCTTTAAACAACATGTGTTAATACCATCAAGGCCATAAAACTATGACAGGTTAACTGTAACGGCGATGCCACGCCGCCGTGGGTGTTGATAATGCGTTGCGTCGGCGCTTGGACGCCTGAGCGCTGACGCTCCGTAGTTCTACATTATAAATTTGAGCGTCATGCCACACAGTGAGTTAAAATGACGTGTGGCGACGCGCGACGGGACGTGTGCGCATCGGACAAGGGGCCAAGGAGACGAAGCAGGGAGGGGTGCTGCGGTGAGACGACAGTGTATTTTAAAATATCGAATTTGGATATCGATGTCGTTAAGGTGTGACGTCAGGATCAGCTATGTTACGTTACGACATCGCAGGCTGCGATGTCGTAACGTAACATAGCTGATCATCGCAGCGCTCCTGTGGCACTCACTGCGTAGATATCACTACGCTGCGACGACGCAACGCATTGGTAACTCCCGTGTGGCATCGCTCTAAGCAATCAGGATTAACCTCTTATCAAATCGATTAAACCTTAAAATAATATCGACACTGATAACGTTGATAAGGTTTTGTGATAGTGCGCATCATGAAACATAACACATGTTTCATGATGCGCACTATCACAAAGTGGTTTCTATGAAAAAAGTTTCCGGCAAGAAGTGCTATCTATGAACAGAGATCTCTGTCAACAGTGCTTCCTATGAACCAAGATATCTACGAACAATGTTTTCTATCAACAAAGTTTTCGGCGAAACGTGCTTTCTAGGAATAGAGATTTCTATTAACCATGCTTTCTGTATGTAGTCGCATCCTACAAGCGTGTTTCTATCTTAAGTTCCACACTCATAATCGGAGTGGTCGTCTGAGCCCTGAAACTTTCACACCCACTTCGAAGACGTAAATGGGTTAAGCCGAGATCTGCTTAATAAAGACTAACTTCGCAGCCCTAGACTAAGTTCTTGAATGTTGTTTGAATTCTTGCTGCTTTAAGGGGCCGGCGAACTACGCATGCTAATGCGTTGTTCATACAAACGTATTACCAAAATAATTTGTAAATCAAACATAATATTCATAAGGTAGTGTGTATTTATTCCGATTGGATTACAGAATAGGTTCCCAAATCTGATATAAAGACGAGTTATGAGGAATTTCAAATTTCTATAGAAAACTTATTTTTCTCATAACTCGTCTTTAAATCAGTGTCCATTCAAAATATATATTTGGGAACCTAGATATTCTGTAATCCAATCGGAATAAATACACACTTTAAGAGGTTTTATTTACAAATTATTTTGGTATTACGTTTGTATGAACTACGCATGCTCCTTAATTAATAGAAGTTCATTGCGTATTCAATAGGTATTATAGTTATTTTACTGAAAATGCCTAGTACCAATTATATGTATACCTAACCAAATTATATGCATGGAAATCTAAAACATTTTTTTTCTTTTACATAAATACCCTCTTATCTCTATCAATAAGCTCATACTTTTAATGCTCGGATAATGAAAATAGATTGTTTAGCTTACCAATAGTAGCATTTTTATTGCCAAACTGGGCATATAACAAGATTTGTAATCAAATTTTACTTGTGATAGCTACTTCCTTATGGGAGGGTCTAAGCAAAGCTATGAATGAGGTCTTCGCTTCATTATTGGTAAAGATACAAGTCTTGTATCTTTACCAATAATGAAGCGAAGACCTCTCCTCCTTCAATAAGTGCCAGTCGTACAAAGAAACAAAAGAAGATGAAGGTGATGAATTCCCCTGTTCGCAACGACAAATTGCGTTCACTCATCTTTCTGTTCAACATAATGATATCGAAATTTTCCCCTTTAGCCGTTCATCCATTCGTCGGAAACCATCTCTTTTCGACCCTAATACAATTATATCACAATTCACACCTGAAAGTACTTACAGTCTCGGCACTTAAAGGTTTTTGACCTTAGAAACTGCAAAACAGCCCCCAAAAGTTCTATATTATCAGGGGAGTATACATCGTAACGAATAGTTTTATAGATAACAATAAAACAGACCTGCCGTCGTTAATCTTAACTCCTTTATTTACTGAAGCCCTGATAACGATTGTGAAGGTAATATCGAACGTTGCTTGTAGTTTAATTTAGTACCGGGTTTTCAGGCCTATCTACGATAGTATATCGGGCGAGACATATGGGATTCAAAATAGCCTTAAATTACGTCTTAAATTACACTAAGCGTGGCCTCGCTTTTGCTCGCTAGGGTGATTTCCAGGTCTAGCCCTTCAGTATTGAACAGGGTGGCAAGAACATTGACTGACACTGTAACCATGAATTCAGTACATGATGTAAAAATGTATGGGACAGCAATTTTTTTTTTCAGACTCGTTTACCATGGTAACAGGTTACGCGACGATGTACCTGCTAAGTGCCACCCTGTAAACTTTATCAGCGAGAATTCCAAGGTAAACCAAAATTACACAACTTACTACTTTCACATTACATTCAGGGTGAAAGTTTCGTCTTGTTATCGCCTTTTCTGACGATATACAAAAAATAAACGAAATCGGTCGCGAAAAAAAATCTGCTGTTCCACATTTTGACGAGCTATATACCTATTCCCTCCCTTATACAATATCTTTTAAAATTTATATAGCCAGATAAGTTAACATGAAAAATAGTTGACGAATTTTTTTGAATAAACAAAACATTAATCGAAGATATTTCGTAAATAATATAACTATAAATTATGAACAGTTTATATAAATCTTGCTTTTATTATGTTATATTTTGTGTCTGTTAATATTAATGATGTCCTACTGTGCTGGTATACGAAATATTTTAAGTGGTCGTTGACAAATCTTATTGTTTTGGTTTTGCTATAATTTACGAGATAAAGGTTTTGTTAGTGTCAGATTCCCCTGTAGAAAAGCTTTTACAAATAAAGGGTTTTTAAACAGGAACTTAATTTTTTTAATAAAAGGTCTTGTTGATAAATGATAAATTATTATATTTCTCGTCAACACGTCGTTGAAAACCCTTTACGTTACCCTATTTTTGGGTTTCACCGCAGTCGAATAATAAATATATTCGAAGATTTACTTACACTATGAGAGAACCTTCAATAATGAAAGCAAACTAGTGTAAAAATATATACGAGATGAAAGTTTCAGGGCCGCTATCAATCAACTGCACTTTTCTTCAATTCGATAAAATGGAACTTTCATACAATGACATCTTAAGATATTACGTGGAGACAACATTGTACAGACTTTTGACAACTTTTATCTTTACAGTATTGTTGTCTGAAATACCGTGTAAACTTGTAAAGCGACTGGTCGATAGACATAGTTATTATGTTGTCTGCTTGTATTTAGATAAATTTAAAGATTTGGTGCCGTCGCGCGTCGTCAACTTAGCACTGATTTTTTTTTAGATTAAATATCGGAACATAATAGACAACATAACAGAACTGACAGTAAAGGACAAAAACCTCTTTGATGATACAAGGAGGTTTTTGTCCTGTACTGTTAGTACTAAATACTTAATGAAAAAAACATCAGTTTTCTGTTTGTGTAATATGATAAACCATAAACCTGCCAAAATTACAGCAACAAGGAGGAAAATTCCTATACTTTCTAAGCTAAATTTTAGAAAACACTACCCAGGAATTGGATACCGCTATTCCTCTACACAACCTCATCACGTCACGTATACTCTAACCCCAATGAAGAGGAAAATACAAGAATGACTCCCACGCAATATAAGTATGATTGTTCTTAATCCTGACGTTTTCCCGTTAAAGTTCGGCTTGGTATAGATTTGCCTGTGTCGTTCATACCTGTGTGACAATCTCCCTCTAAACCACGAGGTCTCATCTACCTCGTTTACACACCGTATCGCGAATTCAAAATCAATTGTTTTGCGTCAACGGCTTATCGCGTTAATCAAGAGATAAGCCGGATTCTGGGATAGTTTACACCGTGACCGAACATGGGATAGGTAATGCACGATAACAGTGCCCTTCAGTGTCTGCACCACAGATATAGATACACCTAGATAACGCAAGAGCAACTACTTCGCGTGCCAAAAATCGCACCAGCTTACGTACAAAAATCGTAAGCCGCCACTTTCGCTCTCAGTTCTGTGTACTGCGGTGTTATTCTGTAAAAATCTCGCCGTGAAAACTTAGGTGAAGTGAGCGTGGAGTGAGCTATCAATAGTGTCAATTCCTAGCAAAAACAATCCATGAAAAGAAATGCCGAAACAAATTCAGAGGTCTTGACTCCTGGTCTCTTTTATTTGACTTTTGCGTGTTAAAAACGAATGAAATCCTTCTATCCTTCCTACTAATATTATAAATGTGAAAGTTTGTGAAGATGTTTGGATGTTTGTTACTCAATCACGTGTAAACCGTTGAACAGATTTGGATGCAAATTGGCACATAGATAGACCATTTCCTGGATTAACACATGATAATTTTTATCCCGATATTCCCACGGGATCGAAACTTACGTGGGTGAAACCGCGGGGCGCTGCTAGTATTCGATATAACCAACCCTCATTTTTTAAACAAAGACATCTCTACCGGCTCTTTAATAGTTACGTAAGGCTAAATTACATTTTGAAATCAATTTTAAAAGTACGTTGCCCTACTTCAAAAGGCGTCTCTCTAAAAAAGTACTAACATATTAAAAAACCAGGAGTAAAACTGAAAGCGAGGCTCGCCATAAATTAATTAATCAGCCCATAAAGGCCGTTTGAAAACGTAATGGAGACTAAAATGTGTGTTATGTTCAGGAAACGCGATATTTTCGCCACATATTAATTTTAGAAACATACCCATACTGTCCGGCTACCTACAATGTCAGGAATATCCGCATACGGAAGATTTATATACACCTGTTTGGTGTATATTAAGCTGATACCATAAAACAAGGGCTTAATATACAGGATGGCCCGTTACTACACGTCCAATTATAACACTATCACAGACTCATCAAAGGCAATGCTACAAGTTAAATATTTACAAACACATTTAACCACTTATAAGCATAATTATTATTATAAGAAGCCAAGCAAAAAGCCAAAGCCATATTAAGCATTTACGAAACATTTCTCCAGGGGCTATCTGAATCACCGACCATGTCATAAATTCAGCGACTTTTTTCAAACTATTTTTCATAATTTTCAGGATTTTTTCACCTGACTCCACACATTGGTGGCCAAGTTGGCGCTCTACCAACTTAAACGGTAATCAGCCACGTTATCAACCTTGCTGAATAGCCAATCTTTCTCACGGGTCACGCTATTCCATAGATAAAGTTAACATCCTTAAAGGCTCCCGCAGACAGGCGCGGTGCGACAGTGCGACGCGACTCTAGTAGAACTATTTCTATGAAAACTTCATGGAAATTGTTCTATCAAAATCGCGTCGCGCCTGTATGTGGGAGCCTTAAGTCAACTTAAAGGACTTCGAAGTTGGTTTATTCCAGCTCACGTAGCATGACCAATTCTATCTCTATTCTACCAAGAATAGACAAAATTCTTTCTATCCAACTCGACATCTCTTCTGCCCGAGCACGGGCGACATTTATTTTTTCCATAGCAACAGAAGACATTTAGTTTTTACATAGCAACGGGGAGCAAATTTTAAAATCAATATAGATTCTTGTCTATAAATGTTTCTACCACAAGTGTCAAATGCGGAGAAAAAGTGGTTGTCATACTTGACATTGTACACAGACTTTTGTCGACTGAAGAATAGACATATTTTCTTCTCTTCATCGACATTAGAAATCCTTCTACAATCTGTCATTTGTGTATTCTTCCGTCGACAAAACCCGTTTCAATGGTGTTTCGACGCGTGCTTTTGTTTAATCAAAAGTCTAACTCTAAACTGATTTTTCGTAATTAACACAAACGATATGTACAATTTATTTAAAAACTTAAAAATCCGAACTACACTTTCGGCCACACGAAACCGGTGTTCTATTACAAATCGTGCACATTAAAGAAGCCAGCATCATCTGCCCGTCTGCACGTCTGGCCATAACAATAATACAGTCTAGGATACCCCATTAGCGAAACATGAAAGGTCAATCTGTCTAGAATTCTAGATTTTTCCTCTTTTTCCCTTTACAATGTATAACAAACCAGGCAAGAGCGAGTCGGACTCGCGCACCGAGGGTTCCGTACCATCATATGTTTTTAAATTTTCACCGGCGAGCTACTTACTAGATCTCGTTCAAACCAATTTTCGGTGGAAGTTTACATGATAATGTACATCATATATTTTTTTTAGTTTTATCATTCTCTTATTTTAGAAGTTACGGGGGGGGGGGACACATTTTACCACTTTGGAAGTGTCTCTCGCGCAAACTATTCAGTTTAGAAAAAAATTATATAAGAAACCTCAATATCATTTTTGAAGACCTATCCATAGATACCCCACACGTATAAGGGTTCCGTTTTTGCCATTTGGCTACGGAACCCTAAAAACCAGCTTTAGCCCGTGGCTTTGCTCGGGTTGATGTCGGAAATTATCCCACGGGAACATACTACAGGGATAAAGTCTCTATTAAAAAAGTTTTTGGGTGCGTGAGTCCAGATAATCCGGCCAATAGTAACCTCTACCTCTAGTAGCCTCTACAGCAAGATGCAATCAATGACGGGAGCTGTATAACAAACCCCCTGACAATTTTATGGAACCATCTAAGAGCCTTCGGGCTCCTGCACACGATGCCGTCACCGCGCCGTCGCCGCGCCGACGCCGCGCAATTACACTGTAGATACGAGTCGCGCGAAGCCCTCCACCGCGCCGCCACCGCACCGCCTCCGCGCGCTTTCCCTCTGTTTGATTCATTCCATTACCGGCCGCGTACGAACGTGCACGTGCGTAACTTTTTATGAATGAATCAAAGAGACAGGGTGGGGAAGGCGCGCGGTGGCGGCGCGGCGGCGGCGCAGGGGCGGGCTTTGCGCGACCCGTATCTACAGTGTAATTGTGCGGCGTGCGTCGGCGCGGCGACGGCGCGGTGACGGCATCGTGTGCAGGAACGCTTCCGCCTGGGCACGCGTTGCCGCCGACTTGGAAATGTCTAAATAGACTTTAAACCCAGGCAGCCGTAGCAAAGACAATCTCAACAGATGAGGGTTCACGGACGGCTCAGATCTCAAGTGCGTATGCGGCTCCTTCCCACAGACAAAGGCCCACCTTCCGTCCTGCTCTGCATGCCCTGTCACCTGCGCACTTAATGATCTTATGACTACGTCAGTGAATGGAGTTCGCGCAGGTATATTGAGGGTCAAAACGTTTGAACTTTTTTTGCGTCGGTACGCAAAGAAGAACAAGAAGTCTCTATGTCCTAACCCATGTCATGATCTCCCGGGTTGCCAAATTTCTTCGAATTCCGTTCGGTCGCTATGGCCTCGAAAGGTCAGACAGAGTTACTTTCGCTTTATAATATTAGTTTAGATTCTTAGTGGAGCTACATAGATTTGTATGTTTAGTTTACTTTTATCCCCGACGCTTTTCAAATCGCTCTCTTCGTATAATTTGAATCCATCAAACAGTTTGCCAAGTGTATAAAGTTTTTGTTTTATTTTCTTTGGGATGATAAAGATTTAAACGGTGCAGTTCCGGGTCTTAAATGGAGCCATCTTATTTAATTTTATGACTGGAAGAACATTAAATTGTTGAGACAACATGAATAGAGCATGTCTCGCTCCAACTGTGTGTGCTCAGAATATGTACTTATTTTAATGACAGTTCTTTTAAGTACGCAATTAATATTAATTACTTCGATTTAAATACGATTAATACAGCAGTAAATAGCTTGAGACAACGTGTCGTTCATAGTGATAGTTGTCTGCTTCGAAGGCACAGATTTTTTTTTCTTCCAATTCCAATTTCTTGACTTTAAAAAATAAAATTCCCGCATCTTATGGAGCCATTACGTAATTATCTCGCCATTTCTCATTAATCTAAGTCTCAAGACAATGCAGACGCAATAACGCGATAACAGCAGTGTCAATATTAGATTTGTCGTTCTCACAGGGGCCGAAACGCGTGTCCCAATACCCAGGAAATTACAGACGGGAATCACGAGAAATTCTCACTTCCTACTACGGATTTACGACAAATTCCGACTTTCTTTCTCTATACAATTTATTGTGTTGTTGATCTTGAACGAACTTGTTTGGATTGTAAGCTTTTCTCGAAGGTGCAATCTTACCCCGTATTGTGAGAAAGCTTCGAACATAGACTTGATGTCAGGGTCTTACCTGTTGACAAAACCAAATAAAGATTAGTTGTTGAGTAGAACACTTAGTACTTTTTTTTATTAAGTATAACAAATTAATAGTTTAAAAAACACTAGAAAAACACGCTTTTATAAATGCACGTAAAAACAAAAAACACAAGTGCAAACACGACTATGATACGATATTCTATCATTGAATGCCAGTGCCTATCTTCCGGCTTCACCATCAGATCTTGAAACCTAATCGTGGTCAAAGTTCATTACAAGACTTTTCTAAGAAATCCAAAACAGCTATGAAACGATTTTCCATCATGAAGTTCTAGTTCATATCTTCCGGCTCCATCATCAGATCAGTTCGACAGTACCATATTATTGTATTGTCATCAGAACTACATACAGCTGCCAATTTTCATTACGCTACGAACCTTGGAAGATGGTTAAATTAGTTACCTTAGATTCCATTACATAGTTAGTTACATACAGGTCGACCTAATAAAAACGTGTTAAAAACCGATCAAGTGTGAGTAGGACTCGCGCACCGAGGGTTCCGTACAAATTTGTAGGTATGTAAATAGTTTACCAATTGTTTTTTTTTTGTAAGTAACTAAAAAACGGTTTTCGGATGTTTCGTTTTACTTGTGCTACACGACATTGCTTCTTGCCAAATTTCATGATTCTAGGTCAACGGGAAGTACCCTATAGGTTTTGACTACCTTGCGAGTGTCAAAATTTGCGGCATAAACGGAACATAAACGCCTGTATCTTTTGATTGCGTTGACTTAGAAGTTTGAGTTTTCCACTGCTTCAAGGGATTGTAGCCCTGAGTATTAAAAAAAAATAAAAAGTATTTGACATTAATTTCAACTTGATAAACCCACTCGTGTCTGAGGTTCCTTTTTTCCTTTAGACGTACGGAACCCTAAAAAGAAACAAAAAGAAAAATTACATTATTTGCGGTAAATATGACGCAAACAAAGAAAAAAAATTTGGGAGAAAATATGAGTCACATCCACGCAAAACGGCCATCGCTCAGCATAAGGCTGCGACCCTATGCGAGACAAGTCATAATAGCACTGGTTTTCAGCGACAGCCGGTGTTGACTTGATGACGTCGACCAATTTTTTTTATTTTTTTTTTTTAAAGTTGCCCCACATTTGGAATTTCTCCTGTATTGTGGGTGCGTTTACAAACATTTAAACTCACATACACAAACAGCCAGACCCGGAACAACTACTTGTAGGTCATACAAATATTTGTTCCGTGCGGGAATCGAACCCGCGACACGCAGCGCAGCAGTTAATCGCTTAACCACTGCGCCAACCCTGCCGTCAAATATTATATTAATTCGCCGTAAATAGGCACGATTAAAAAACAAAGTCACTTTTCGTGTCTTCCTGTGTGACCGCTTGGATCTTCTAAACTACACAATGGATTTACATACAGTTTTCACCAACATTTAGAGTATTTGTTCTGGAAGGTTTATGTGTTTACTAGCAGTACCCCGGTTTCAACCGCATAAGTGTCGCTCCCGTAGGAATATCGGGATAAAAACTATCCTATGTCCTTTCCTGGGAGTCAAACTATCTCTATACCAAATTTTATCTTAATTGGTTCAGCGGTTTAAGCGTGAAGAGGTAACAGACAGACACACTTTCGCATTTATAATTTTACTAGCTGCGCCCCGCGGTTTCACCCGCATAAGTGTCGATCCCGTGGGAATATCGGGATAAAAACTATCCTATGTCCTTTCCCGGGACTCTTTACCAAATTTCATCTAAATCGGTTCAGCGGTTTAAGCGTGAAGAGGTAACAGACAGACACACTTTCGCATTTATAATATTAGTATGGATGGATTACATTTCTATTTAACTTGACATAGCACTGACATCTCGACGTGCCACAAATGTGACAGTTTCTCTGTCTGTCAGTTACATTTTCACGCTAAACCAATTTTGCTGACAAGGTCGAGGGCAAAACGGTAGCGGTTATGAGGTATACAGTACGAAATAAAATCGACTTTCGAAGTCCGATAACTTCAATTTTAATTAAAACGAAGCGCTCAAGTCTAAATGACAATGTAAAGATTTATCTTAAACAAGAGAGCAGCAGGAAATTAAACAAGCACTCCTTTAATCACATCCGATGAAAAAACAGACGATAAAAAAAACTTTCGTTTCAGTCAGCAACACCACCATCACGGCGACCTTAAAACAAGGAGATAAGGTTCATTATTCAGCGACGTGACAGCAATACGGCTGTAGAGCTGCCGCCTTGAAAATTGAATCAATTTGCCTTAAGAGCAAATTGCGCGAGAAGGGAGATTGGCAGTCTCTTTTTTTTCGCTTCTAACCGTGTTAAATCAGACTCTGTTGTCATTTGTCGATAATGGACGGTGACCCAAATAAAGGCGGGATCAGATGTAGGCAAAGAAGAAAGAGATGTCAGCATCAGAAAAGGGGCCCCATAAGGCCGAAGCCTGCCCGGGTCAGCGGGATTGTCCGAAAGGGTTACCGCTGCCCCGGAACATAAAGGGCTAAGGAAGGAACACGGGTAGGTTTTAGTCAGAGTCTGACACTTCCTTCCGCTCCACCCAGAGCGGGAGGGGGGGGGGGGGTCGTTTTGATTTCCCATCCGAAAAAAAAAAGGTGTAGGCAACAATCGGACGTCTGCACCAATTGCAAATCATCATCATTTATTTATTTATCTATACCTTATTGTACCCAACAAAGTACAGACGCCAGCACATCAAGCTACTTCGATCTGTCAAATTTCTTTAATTGATTTTTAACTTTATCACTAAGCATTGGGTTCAAGGTTGATTGGGAAAATTTGACAGTTTCGGGTAGATTCATGTGCTGGCGTCTATACTTTCTTGGGTACAATAGGATACAGATAAATAAATAAATGATGATGATTTGCAATTGGTGCAGACGTCCGATTGGTGCCTACACCTTTTTTTTTCGGATGGGACGAGTCACGAGCATAAGTATGTATACACTTGGCTTTATTCAAAGACGATTTTCTTCTTTAGTTTTGAATGAAATTTTATGTTATTACGAACAAAGTATTTTCGAACCCATAGGTTTGTGTAAAGTGTCGTATTTCAACGTTGCATTCGTTATTTCACGAAAAAATCGCAATTTAATGTTGCCAAGTGTTGACATATTAGTGCTCGTGACTGTACATAACAAAAATAAAAACCGGTTAAGTGCGATCCGGACTCGCGCACCGAGGGTATGTAACTACAAATTTACGGTTTTCGGATGTTTTCCTTTACTTGTGCTACATGACATTGCTTCTTGCCAAATTTCATGATTCTAGGTCAACGGGAAGTACCCTATAAATTTTGTTTCCCTTGAGAGTGTCGAAATATACGTTTTATGCGGCATAAACGGCCGTATCTTTTTTTTACGTTACCTTAAAACTTTTAATTTTTTTCACAGCTTCCAGGGAGTGTAAACCTGAGTATATGGTTTTAATTTCAACTCGATACCACCACGCGTTCCCGAGATAAAGGGTCTTGACAGACAGACAGACGGACAACAAAGTGATCCTATACGGGTTCCGATTTTTCCTTTTGAGGTACGGAACCCTAAAAATACGATTATTACTACAAAACATACAATGGGTGGCCTTATCGCTTTCTGCGATCTCTTCCAGGCAACCTCATCATCATCAACATTTCAACGCGGAATCACCCACTGCTGGGTATAGATAGGTCTCCCCTTTCCTCTACTATACGTCCCGGTTCCGTGCGTCCCTCATCGAGGTGCTCCCTGCGACTTTGACGATATCATCAACCCAGCGTGCTGGTTTCTTTGGCCTAACATTTGGACCCACCACAGATTTTTAAAAAAAATGCAAATACCTGTCTCCTAAGGCTGCCTTTCCACCAGAGATGAGTATGCGCAGAGGATGCGTAGCGCGGGATGTGTGTGAAAACATGAAGCGATCATTAGTGAGCTTCATTTTTATAGCTTGAACTAAGTTAAAGTTCTCTGGTGGAAAGGCAGCCTAAGCGTGAAAATTACAATATCGTATTTGACCGTTCAGCTTGTATCAGACTGACATAACTTGATTGGGATATATAATTGCCAAAATCTTCATCATTCAATATATCCAAATTATTTTAGCTTCAGAATTTTCGTACTAACACGATGCAGAATATTCTACTTCGCTTGTCGACGTTGGACGATTGCAATGTCCAAATTGTCCATACAGTTAAGTTCAGATATTTCGAGAATAAATGTGACCAACACTAAGTGCTTAGTAAATTCAAGTCTGGCCCATCTAATTTGATTTCTGTTTGAGTCACGTAAATTTTGTAATATTTGAATATTTCATCAGTTTTTAAATAATCGTTTTATTGTAGTATCGCTATTAAAACAGAATAAAAAGTGTAAAGTAGTTTAGATTTTATCGAAAAAAGTCGTTGAATTGAAAACTGAATTGTTAAGCCGTCACTTATTTTTATGTGAATATTATTTTGAAAACTATTGCAATATTACACTTTTCAATTTATTTTATTGCCTGACATTTAGGATAATGATAATGACTTTCGTGTTTCGACCAAAACTCCTCAAAACAAATTCCTAAATTCACTTAAAACGTGCATTCGGAATTTCGGAGCGTAATCGATGTTTCGCGACAGCTGTTTTACATTTACGTAACACGGAATTAATCCAGAGAGAACTATTCTGAAATATCTGTCGCCTCAGATTACTTCGGAACCAATGGAAAATATTTAATTTGAATATCAGATATTCAAATAGAACGTCGAAACCGTATTCGTTCAGCAAAAAAACGAACGGAAATCTGATTTGAAAGTTTGACGACATCGCGGTGTTGTAGTGTCATAAAAATAAAAGTGGCAATAAATATCTAGCCGAGGATTTTTAATATTAGAAAGAGGACGGAACAAGCCACGTCAACGAGTTTCGATATCGAGTTACCACCATTTCTGTAACTGACAGCCCGGAATTTGATTTTAGAATGCGGTGTCAAAGTGAGAAGTTTTTGAAAGTTCGTTCTTTTTTAGTATTCATAAATTTTGTTTTTTTTTAATTGTCATAACATTCGTTTGTTCGGTTATCAATAAAAACAATATTTTTTTAGTGTCGATAAGAATCTGTATTTCACCCCATGCTACGCGTGCTGGTGAGAGACGTTTTATTCTAAACACGAACACTTCAAATTACACAACAACACGTAAATCCGATAAATTGTAAACGCTTCTAATGAAAATTGTTATCCATCTTTTACCTTTTTAACAAAATCATTTTAAATTATGACCGATTTGAGTAGATTATGTGGGAAATACAAATAAAACCCTAAATAAAAATCAATTTAATGCTAAGAGGTACACAATAGGTTATTCTGTGGTAAGGCGGCTCAATTTTCAGCACCGACGCGTCTCACTCGAAGTGATTTACGACATAAACATGATAAGGGAAAATCTCAATGCCACATATTTACGTGTGAATATTTACTTGGGTACTACTTGGTAAATGTGAGGTTATTTTATGTGTTCTGAATTTTATTTTTCTCGCAGGGTTGTCACAAATTTGTGACTGTCAAAGTCAAAGTCAAAGTCAAAGTTATTTTATTTGTAAAACATAGGTGGTGTAGAAACAGTTGTTATTCAAATATATAGGTACACTATGTTTTGCCAATGACGGCGTACAAATATGAATAAAATAATTAATTAAAAGTGAATTAACCAAAAATAATAATTTAAAAAATGTCAACAGAAAAAAATTAATAATAATTGAGTAATATAAAAATGTATGCTAAAATAGATGCTTCAGTCAAATAATTATTGTAGAATTAAGTCATAAAGTCAAATTAGAATTATTTAAAAAAAATTTTTTTTGATAGTATTAAAAATGTCTAGTAATAAAAAAGTTACAATACATAATGTCAAAATGTGTCTGTTAAAAAATCTGAGACACTATAATAACATTTTTGACATAACATAGTTTTTAATTTTTGCTTAAATAAATTAACAGGTAATTTTTTTAGCTCTCTTGGCAATTTATTATAAACGACTGGTGCCATATGAAAAATACTCTTATACATTAAGGCAGTATTAGTTTTGCGGACACAGAGACGACTTTCATCTCTTTGAGTACGATTAAAAGCTTCAGATGCTAACACAAAAAGTTGAGGATTTTGTTTCACAAAGACAGCTACTTCAAATAAGTAGAGTGAAGGCAAAGGTAGGATATTGTACTTCTTGAAGAAAGGTACACAACTCTCGGTGGATTTTAAACCAAACATAGCCCTAACGCACCGTTTCTGTGCCTTAAAAACGAGATCTTTGTTGGTGGAATTCCCCCAAAAAATGATGCCATATCTGAGTATAGACGCCACAAGCCCATGATATGCAGTCACGAGTGTACTCAAGTTAATTTTAAATGAAAGTTCATGTAGGGCATATGCTGATCGACTCACTCGCTTGCACAATTGTTCAATATGTGGTTTCCAAGTCATTTTATTATCAATATACAAGCCGAGAAATTTTGTAGTGTCTATTTCTTCAATAGGTTGGTTGTTATAATTTACGTTTAGGGTGCTATGTGCTGGTATGCGCTGTCTAAAGTTCAGTAGTTTTGTTTTACCTAAGTTCGCTTTTAGATTATTTAAATTCAACCAATTCATAATAGAGCTCAAGGTGCTATTTAAGTCATCTTCATAAGCATTTTTGTCTCCACATTTGACAGTAACAGTGCTATCATCCGCAAAGAGAGCTATAGGATTATCTGTGGCGTTGGGTAGGTCATTAATGTATATGATGAATAGCGGTGGACCCAGAACGCTACCTTGTGGTACACCGTAGTTTATTTTTCGTTTATGTGACATAAAGGTTACTTCTTGTTTAGTAAGAACATTCACTTTAGTCACTTCAGTGTATTGGTTACGGCCCTTGAGGTATGATTCAATTAGTTTGAGAACATTACCTCTTATTCCATAGGCATTGAGTTTGCCAACTAATATATCATGGTCAACGTAATCGAAAGCCTGTGTCATATCCATAAAGATAGAGCAAACGGGTATTCTTTTGTCAATATTAAGCATAACAAAGTCCAAAAAATCATAGATAGCCATGTTTATGGTTTTATTAGGTCTAAACCCTTTTTGTTCCTTTACTAAGATATTGTTCTTTTCTAGATAATTACTAAGCTCTTTGTAAATATGTTTCTCAAATATTTTAGAAATAACTGGAACTAGGGCAATTGGTCGATAGTTTTCCAGAAATTCTCTATCACCTTTTTTAAAGATCGGTTTTATGATCGAAGTTTTTAATTTATCAGGGTAAACTCCTGCGCCAATGCATAAATTTAAGATATAACTAAGATGAGTGGAGATATTTGTAGCTATATATTTAATAACTTTAGTTGATATTCCATCATAACCCACACTATTTGTGCTTTTTAGACTTCTAATGGCCTGCAATATATCATGGGGCAAGCACGGTTTTAAAAACATAGACTTTTGTTTAGTAGACATATATGAGTTATACTGCATTTTATTTGAATCATGGTTAGGTACAATTTTATCGACGAAATAATTATTAAAAACATTGGAAATTTCACAGGGGTCAGTTATAGTTCTATCACTCATTTTAATACTAGTTATAGTATCCTTCGGTATGTTTTCTTTTGCTTGGTTTATAATTTTCCATGCCGTTCTACTTTTATTGTCTGATGTATTAATTGAATGATTATTTTGTGCGCGCTGAGTTAATCTTATTATTTTCTTAAATCTTTTTGAATAATGTGTCAATTTAGTTTTATTTTCCTCACTTGGTTTTTTTCTATATTGCCATAAAAGTTCACGTTTCTTCATACTGCAGGCCTTGAGACCTCGCGTTACCCAACGAGCTTTTCGATAAGTATTAATAGTAATATATTTAAATGGAAAGCAAAGATCGTAAAACAACTTAAACAAATCGATGAAAATATTATAGGCTACATTTGGATCACAAGTTGTGTACATTTCTGAAAAAGACAATTTTTCTATATAAGTTTTAAACTTCCTAAGATTTTCCTCACTATAGTCTCTACGTTTAATTTTCCAATTCTTAATCAGGCATACTTTTTTAACAAGACACTTCAGTATCTGAGCTGAGTGGTCAGATAATGAAAAATCAATCACTTCTGCTTTGCATTTATTGTGATAGTTGTGAGCAAAGTTGTCTATGCAGGTGTTGCTAATTTTTCTGGTAGGTTCTTTTATCTTAAGCTTTAGATTATAGTTCAGTAGTAAACATTCAAATTCTGATGAGGTATTATTTTGTTTTAAAATATCAATATTAAAGTCACCAGCAATTACAATATTATGCCTATTATAGGTTTTATTAACATATTTGAGCATCTTATCTAATCGTGCAAAGAAACTGTTTATGTTACTAGCTAGAGGAACCCTATATAAACAAATAATAATCATTTTGTAAGCTATCAGCTCTATTGCAGAGCATTCAAAAGTTGAACACTCAGTGAATAACACCGATTTCGGAATATCTTTCCATTGATGTCCTTTTTTTACATATATACACGATCCTCCTCTGTTGGAATTACTTCTGCTGAAATGGGCAGCTAGGCAGAAATTGGGTATTAAACAAATATTTTCATGTCCCGACATCATGAAATGTTCAGTCAGACAAATTACATCAATATCAGTGTTGTTGTCCGATAATTCTTGTAGGCAGATCGTTAGTGCATCGGACTTGCTCCTCAAACCTGCAATATTTTGGTGCATTATGGTGATATATTTATTTCCGAAAAAGCTTCTGCGAAGTAGGTTCCTGCTCGTTGACGTCGTTGTGGGTGTTGTTTTGATTTTCAGTGTTTGATGATTGTATTTCCATAGTCATTTTGAAAATATCCTTAAAAATCGATTGTATACCAGAGTAATTTATTACACCCGTGCGTTTGTTGAACATAGTGTCGTCATACTTTAGGTTCATGTTGCTATCCAGAAAATATGCGTGTTCATGAGTGATAGTATCTAGATATAATAAATTATTAAAGGTTTCCACTCTTGAATTATATAGGTAGTTGTTTGTGAAGAATCTGTATGTCGGAGTGCAGATAATTATATTAGTGTTCGAGACTTCTTGCAACATTTGCCTAATTAGCAGAATGCTATCAAAATATTTATTTGTTATTTTAAAGTCTTCCTCACCTATCAATATAATACAGAAGTCCTGTAGAGTGAACTCTGACAACTTTTGTTTGATACCTTGTAATAGACGTTCCATAGTTCCATGAGGCGTGATGTAATGGCACAGTTCATACTTCTCAAAAGTATTTTTTGCAATATGAAGTAATTTATTTTTGTTGTCTGTGCTTAATATGCAAATTTTGTTACGCTTCGACTGGTGTTCGTCTGCATTATTTCTGGATTGTTTTATTGGTGGTGTAAGTTTATCGCTTTCTTCCATCATTTTCGGGATTTTGCACATTTTTATTACTGGAGTTTTGCTATTTTCTCCAAGCTTCATTGTTTCTGTTTGCGTGTGTTTATGATTTGTATTGAGAATTTTTGCCTTTTTTATGCTTGGTGATTTTAGTTTAGTTGGAGTGTAAGCGACTTTCTTGTACAGCTCATTTTGTTTGCTCAGATTTATATTAATTGTTTTGAGATTATTATTTTCTAAACTTAGTTCCTCTATTTCTAAGTGAGCGCTCTGGAGGTCAAGTGTGAGGTTAGTAATTTGATCTCGCAGTTTCTTGATTTCGTCGTCATCATCGTCGGACATCTCCGGTACACTAGTGACTGTCTCATTTAACGTTGCATGCGTAGCAACTACTTCACTGTCGATGTCGTTCAACATTGAGTCTGATTTAGTCCTGGTACGGCGGAAAGTAATATTTTCTAGAAAATTCATATTGGATACAGTCGACTTAGTTTAGTTTTATACGTAAAAACATGGAAAAAGAATATCACTCTCTTGGATTTGAACTCGCACACTCACGGGTTGCGATGTATCGATTGCAGCCGCTAGACCAAACGTGTTTTCAAATTGCTTTGCGAAATAGTGATCCGAGTTCGTTAACGTTGATCAATTCACAGCGACATCTATTGGTCACTGTGATAAGTAAGTAAGTACAGTACAGTCGTAAGTACAGGGTCACACGCACGCTGCTAGATGTACGGTAACAATCGAAGTCGAAAACTTAGTAGACAGTTCAAGATAGATTCGTTAGATGGCGCTGTTACTAATTAACACACAGTGATTCTGCATAATTGAGTTTGTTTTGAATGACACAACCGTTATTATTTATTTTTTCACTTGTTGTTTTTTCGTACGCAATACTTCTTGGAAATGATTTATTTGGGCTTTAACAGTTCGGGAATTAGTATTTAAGGGCAATGTTCACACAAAAAGCTAATCATAATGTTATTTACACTGTTGATTTGTATTGTCGTATTTTTCACTTTAATGACAATTTTGCACATTGTTATTATTATAGTCCGTGCTCCTTAGTTATATTGTTCATTTGAGTCACTTTTTTTATAGAAATTAACACTTTTACTATTTATTAAACAAAAAAAAAAATCACAGAGCCGAAGTTAACGTGTACGTTTCGTTTTACTGTCGTGCAAGTAATTAATAAAAAAAAGAAAATATTAGGATTTTCTTCAGTTTAAGACTTTAGGTACATACATTACTTCACCCCAATGGCGTAACACACTTTTAATTACAATTTGACGATTTTAATAAAATTGTCAAAATGAAAGGCATTGTTAGTGTTTTACGCAATCACCCCGCTGATTTTTGTAAAGATTTCTTTACACAAATCAGCGGGGTGATTGGTAATCTATTCTATTAGGTATGTAGAAAATAATATTTTTTTAACATAAGTAAGTACTTAATTTAAGACCTCGAAAATCTAAAATCCTCGAAAACCTACTAAGCGTGCAAAAGTGATGCAATTACTTTTGAAACACAAAAGAAGAGTGATGGCTATAATGTGCGTGCGTTCGGAATAAAACGATGTTTGTGCCAAAACAAATTTACTCCTTTTGTAACAAAATAAATGAATTAAATTTAAAACTACTTTGAGTAAACTTTAATATAATAATAATAATAAACATTTATTTCAGACAATATCCATATTTTAACACACACATTTAAAAAACTAATTCACATCAAAATAAAACAAACGACACACATTAGGACCGGGAGGAACTGTCCACTGCTCACAGTGCAGTATGCAAACGTATCCAGTGGCGCAGCAGTGGAGAGTCCCACCTGTCCGCGAACACGCTTAATAAACTGTTGCTACTGGACCTAACACGACTCAGCAGCGACGCACACTGCTTCCTTATAAGAGCATGAAACCCATCAGTGTGCGCTTCTGCGAACATAGTCGAAGCACTGCAGAATCGTGGCAGCCCCAGCAGCACCCTAAACGCGTTGTTGTATTGAACACGTAGGGCGTTGTATGAGCCAAGTGTGTAGTTAACCCACAGGCTGCACGTGTCAAGTGTTTGGCAGTAAGACTTAAAAAGAGTCACTTTCACTTCATTACTGCTACGCGCGAACCTGCGGGCCAACATATTACACCGGACAGCCAACGCCCTACGTGCCCTTTCCACATCCGCGTTGTCCTTTAGGTCCTCGGAAACCCAGTGGCCCAGATACTTGAACTGAGCGACTCTGTTTAAGGGGGTACCAGCTAAAGTGACTGTTGGCACAGTCACATAATTTTTGTATATTTTTTTAATTTTTGCCGCGCACTTTTCTTCGTGTTGTATCTGAGCCCGTGGGCCTCCGCATAGGACTCACAAATTCGTATCAGCTTACGCAAACCCCCAATCGATGGACTCAGCAGTACCATATCATCCGCGTAACTAATATTGTTGAGACAAACGCCGTCTATGTAGCACCCGACATTGGCACTGCTGAGTTCACCGACAAGTTAGTTAATGTACAGGTTGAAGAGCTTCGGTGAAGTCAGTCCACCCTGTCTCACCCCGCACTGCAACCTGCACACATCCGAGTAAGAGCCTGCCCATCTGACACTATTTTTCTAGTTGTTGTACCAATACCTAAAAAAGTAATTTAAAAAAATTAAACCGACTTCAAAAAGAAATTAACTCAAAATTATGAAATAACTTTAATTTCGGAAGTCGGTGTCTTGGGATCTGTATTTTAGTTTTATGCCACCGACTTTATTTCATAATTTTGAGTTAATTTCTTTTTGAAGTCGGTTTAATTTTTTTAAATTACTTTTTATTTCGTAATTTTTAGTTTTTGCACTAGTATTTGACCAAGGTTTTGAGATGTTTTCCCTTTGACACTACACCCGTAGATCTTATCAATAAGCCAGGCCGTCACACTTACACGTATTAGTCCATATCTTAAAAGTTACTGAATCGATCTTGATGAAACTTGCACTGTTCCCTAAGTTGAAGAAAATGTAAGCCAAAAATGGTCACGATCCGATTAATAGTTCCGGAGATATGCGTGGACAAACATACATACATACATACGTCTATGAAATTTTGTATATTTGTATGGAAGCCCTAATAGATCATCATATGTGAATATAATGCAATTCCAATAATATTACATACATACGTATCGAATTGATAACCTCCTTTTTTTGAAGTCGGTAAAAATAGATATAACTTCCGGACTGCAATCTGTCTCACCTTCGATCTTGCGCCACAGTAATAATAATGATAATTAACTATATTTTAAAGTAAATTCCATTGAATAACTCTGCGTTACGCCGTGATGTCGAAAACAGTAAAAAAATATATATAACTTTGTATCGAGAAAAGTTCATTGAATCATGTATTCCTTTTACATGATACTAAAACAAAGAGTCAAAAAACATAGGAAAATATTAAATCCCTATTCCATTACATTACACGAAATGAAAAACCACATTTTTTTTTCAATATATACTAAGTTGTATACAGGGTTATTGGTAAAACACCAGCAACCTCTTAAGAGGTCATTGTTCTCATCATTATGAACAACTTTTACTATGGGACCAAACCTGAAATCGCGAAAAAAAAAATCAGCTGTTCCCTACATTTTGACGAGTTATACGAACATAAATGTAGGGAACAGCTGATTTTTTTTTCGCGATTTCAGGTTTGGTCCCATAGTAAAAGTTGTTCATAATGATGAGTACAATGACCTCTTAAGAGGTTGCTGGTGTTTTACCAATAACCCTGTATATTGAAAAAAATGTGGTTTTTCTATGCCTAATGTTGATAAAGCATTGAAATATGTTAAAAAATAAATCATCAGTAAGTACATAAATCGTATAAGACTAACTTTTTCCACTAAAATATGTATTGAGTACATCATTGATCAATTAATTACGCACATAAAAGCACTATATAATAGCCAACCTGAAAACAAAAATATTTTCAGTTAACAGACAATAGATTGCGAAAAATATTAGCAAAAAAAAAGCGAGCAACAACAAAAGGCACGGTTCACGCCAGCCTCAAACAATAGCCTAAAACCTATCCTGTTTCAGCACCACGTCGTAATTAATAGGTCTAATTTATCTGGGGTCAGCCCTGATAATTTGTGTTATGAGACTCGTATGTCCCTGACCTTAGACCTTTGTTGTCTTATTGTGCTGTTCTTTTTACTCTGTGGCTTTTTCTTTGTAGTTTTATTTCGGCTTAAAGGGATTAAGAGTGGTTGTACCGCGTATATTGTGGTATAAATTGGCGTAATCTGTGCCACGTGCTGGAACTTTTATGATTAAGTAATGGTTCGTGTTATTTTTGTAATAAAAACGAAGAATTGCTTATTATTTATCAACAGTAGTCTTCAGTGGTTGGACTCCTAATCGTCATGTGGGTTTATAATAATGACATAAAAAAAAACTTGCTTTTACCTTTGGAAACCTCCAATAGAAGGCACAGTACATTATCAGATCTCCGCTAAAATGCCAAGTACCGAACATCGGCAATTATTCGGTTGATTTTGCAATCTTAATGGGGAAATAGGGGATCTTTCACGACCCTTACAATTCCCCTGACATTAATCACAGACATTGCTGATACCAGGTAATCGCTACAGGTGTGAGGATTTAAGGTAAGGTTAATATGTTTAGATTGGTTTAATACAACTTTATTTACAAAGGTAATTAACAAACTAGTATAGTTTTAGTTATATTACGAGATTTTACTTTTACACCAATCAATACGTTGCTTGAGTAGAAAAATGTGAAACAGGTTTAATCATCAAGAACCTATTATTTTTTTTTAATGGCAACATATACCTGTAAAGTGTGTGTTAACTTACCTATGGGCTTATCCCCAATCTCATTATCTTTGCGCAAACATTCTAGAAACAATTATTAGCTGCATTTATATTTTGTACTAAACATTGAACAAAGTTATCATAACACATCATAATAGTGACTTCGTTTGTATTCACAAAAGTAGTCGTAATAAACATTTTCTAAAAGCAAGTTTAGAACAAAAATCTAATTTTATGATCATTATCGAGTCATTATCATTTGAAACTTGTAATGGATTCTATATCAGGACCGATTATAAAAACCACTCAATGTGACCGATTCGCCCGCCATTCGATAACGTATATTCCGATAATTGCAATGTGTGATTTCATTAGGATTAAGGCAGATAAAGTCGCGATTTGGAAAGTATATAAATAGAAGTTCAATAAGCTCTGAGCTCGGGTATATGTTGGGTAACTTTTAATCCCTATATTGGTTGAGTTGTGGAAAGGTATTGTATATAGATCTGGTGTTATAATCTTCTATTATGTTAGGTGGGGAATTGGCAGACATTTAAACATTTTTTACCGCAGATATCTGAAATCTATTTGGGATTTATAGATGACTTGCTGCGCCCCGCGGTTTCACCCGCATAAGTGTCGATCCCGTGGGAAAATCGGGATAAAAACCTATAAATATCCTATATCCTTTCCCGGGACTCAAATTATCTCTGTACCAAATTTCATCTAAATCGGTTCAGCGGTTTAAGCGTGAAGAGGTAACAGACAGACAGACACACTTTCGCATTTATAATATTAGTATGGATAGTAGCCCACCGGTATCGGGAACAGGGTCCAAGCTAGCAGTGGTTAGGGCTCCAAAGAGAGGAACCTTCTGACAATGCGAGCCGTGTCCAGAAATACCGCTTTCTGAATCAAGCCCTTCAACCAGCTACCCAACGAGAGCCTTCTCAGTTCTCAGGTGTTGGTCGAGGCTCTTGGCTGTTAACCCATTGGCTGTCACGACTATCGGCACAATGATCGCAGATTCCACATCCCTCATGTCGACAAACTCGCGAACCAAGTCAAGATACTTGATTTGTTTATCTTTCTCGGCTTTCACGAGGTTCTCATCATGCGGGACGGTTATGTCAACAATCGTTGCGCACCGCTCTGATCGATCCACCACAACTATATCAGGCTTATTGGCAACAATACTCCTGTCAGTGATGATGAATCGATCCCAGTACAATGTGATATTTCCATTTTCGAGGACTGGGTCGGGCACATACGAGTACCCATAGTACGGCATCTCCGATTCCATAAGGCTGTATTTCAGACCAAGCTGCTGATGGATTATCCTGGCTACAAGGTTGTGTCTAGGCAAGTACTCTCCGTTAGCTAGACGAGAACACCCGGAGATAACTTGCCTTATTATTATTAGTTTTTAATTGGGCAAACATAAAGTGTAGTCTTCACAACTTTGGCCCCCAAGATACAGGCGCCGCCTAGTTTGGGGACCGCCGTAAAGATCCAAATGACAATCGCTAACAGTTACAGACCGCCGTTAAGTTAAGTTAATTATAAGACAATACATGTAACATTGGTTTGTAACATTCAATAAATTATTATTATTATTATTAAATACGTTTTGTATGTCCGTTTGTCATTCGTCGAAGGTTTCCACCAACCTTCTCTATTCCTGTCGCTGGCTAATCTGTTGTTGTCGCACTCATTATCCTAACTAATATTATAAATGCGAAAGTAAGTTTGTTTGTTACCTTTTCACGCCTAAACCACTGAACCGATCATCCTGAAATTTTGCATATACGTTGTCACCTGACAACGTATTGCAAAATTTCACAAAAACGGACATAGGGTACCTTTCATCCCGAAAAAAGGTGCTATTCCCGAGGAAAACAATAATAACGTTATTATGGTAGTAGATGGCGCCGAATCAAAAACAGGACAACGTCTGTCGAGTCAGCTAGTGTTTTAATAAAATAATATCGCAACAATATTCCGCATATTTTTTATATGGAAAACCATATTACCACGAACCAGCTACGCAGAAATAAAACTGAAAATGTAACCAATTTGCAACACGTAAAAAAGACTACGTTTTTCACTAACCGAGCACAGCTCACACAGTTTCACGTTTTAATTTTTCAGTCCTCTGAAGAGAGAACTTAATAGCTCATACTTTAGCTATTTTGTCTGAGGGCATACATGATTATCTTTTAATATTTATTGCGTCTGCCAAGAGCTACAGAGCTACGAAATTGTGCAGTAAATCAGATTAAACAAGTCATTTTTCAAAGTATGAAAGTATTATTTTGGAGTAATTTTATTCAGCGATATCGAATGAGGCATTTAAATGTTTGTTGTAAAAGGTTAGAAACTTTGGTTTAGGGTTTTTTGATATAGAAGACATGTGCTTTCTCAAAACTCATACTTTAAATGAAGTATGAAGTTTAAGGGAAGAAGCGGTTTTTATTCTAAACTTGCACAATACGTATTTCTTTTTAGTAGGATTACCATCCGTATGGATTAGTCTGGACATGTCCGACTTTTTGGCCCGTTTGGAATTCCGGAATGCCCGAAATTTTAAACGTAAAGAGTTTTGTTTTACTACGGTACTCATTTGTACCGAAAAAAGAAAGATTAACAAGTAAAATATCCGGACTTTTATGCAAATATCCAGTTTCTTGCCAGTACCTTTCTTTCGAAATGATCACAAACAATACCAACACATTAAATAAATAGTTTCCAAGAAATAGAGTGCAAATGCTTAGTATATTTAACATCCTTCTACGATAAAATGAAGTCCAGGAAACTAGTAAACTTCAGAATACAAAAAAGGAAGAAACTTGTTTATGTCAGGGATACTTCACAATAGTACAAAGGGTTCGGGTAGAAGCCGACCTTTGCCAACATATCACTTAGATGGCCAATGACAAAGCCTTTTCGCGTTGAGGTCTAAGTCCACCACACTTCCTTCACTTCCTTCCGGAAGTTTGTGTTTTTTTTAGTGCGGCTCGTGGCTAAATAGTAACAGTCACGCCACGGGTCGATCTAAGGTTAAGCTATGCTTGCCTCGGTCGTATCGTGGATGGGTGAACATCGATTACATATCAAGACCCCTCCGTGTCTCGGAAAGCACGTTATCCCTAGGTCCTGTCTGTCATACGTAGATCTTTCATCTTTGACAGTCGTTACGGGTAGTCAGAAGCCCATAAGTCTAACAACCAGTGTTACCAAGGGGTATCGTGTTACTCAGTCGCTGGATCCGTATAGACTGGAATCCGGTCTTAACATATAGTTGGAAAAGAGCTAAGTAGATTGACGGTTTTTGTTTTCAGTGTTTTTGCAATGTGGATTGCATACAAAAGCAATTTCCTGTTGCTATCATTGACCAAGCGAGATTTTCTTGTGATTTTACAGGTTCACGTGGTGGCTTGTGGCACGGGTCGATTAATCAGGTTAAGCTACGCTTGCCGCGATTGGACCTTGGATGGGCGATCATCTTTAAATACCAAAACCCCTCAATGCCTCAGAAAGCACGTTAAGCCGTTGGTCCCGGCTGTCATTCGTAGATTTTTGACAGTCGTTACGGGTCGTCAGAAGCCCGAAAGTCTGACAGCCAGTCTTACCAAAGGGTAAGACTGGCTGGGCATTAGTCCTCCACAAGCCAGTAACTGGATTGTGGAGGTCAGATAGGCAGTCGCTCCATGTAAAATACTGGTATTGAGCTGCATCCGGTTAGACTGGAAGCCGACCCAAACATAGTTGGGAAAAGGCTAGGTAGATTGATTGAAGTGGTGGGATCGTGCTGAAGACCTTTCTCTCACTAGACCCTCAGCTGTTTCTTAGCGTTAGACCAACCCATCTATCACCAGTTTTGGCATACTGGAGGTAGAAAAACCTCTAAATCTAGTAATCTAGTAATCTTACCGACACACGCTATCTATCGATGGGAGGGTATACCGCTTACTACGGATAGCTATGTGTATGAAAAAGCCAAAAAATGTGTCCCTCTAACATGTCGACAGCTATTCGTTTGACAGGAGAGTTACTACAGATGACAAATTGGTCTATTGGTCGAACAGTGATAAACGTATCGTAACCTATGCAATATTTACTTTAAAAAAATTAACAATCATTTAAAACAAGTCCGATTCAAGTGAAAGTACGTTAGGTGACAGTGACATTGAAATCGTAACAGAGTTACCCGATTTGGAAAAATGATTTTGATTATGTTATGTTATGTAAGTTGTTATGAACATACATATAGATTTCGTTCAAATAAATCAGCAGTGAGTCATTTACTCACCGAAATAAAACCTCATTTAAAAGTAACCTCTACCAGGTTTGGTGTTTCTTATGTCAAACTGTCAAAATAATTACGATTCATTCCTCCTCTCCAGCGTTAACTTTTTTCAGCAAAATGCAGTTAAATCTTGTATAATGTACTACTTACTTACAGACTTTTAATTTTATATAAATTATACTTGCTATCATCAGTAGCGATCTGTTTTTAACTGAAAATAGGTTATTGGGTTCGGTCGTTAGACAATATTACCAATTCCATTAATATTAGAACCTTTTTTCGCCACCTGCCAGTCTGCAAACCGTTTCTTTACATACCTTATCATTTGGCATTTATTATTTTTTAAATTTAAAATTATAACTCATTCCGCTCTTACAATTATATTATTAAAATTGCCGACAGTATTACTTATCTTACACTCCAGTTACCCTCAAGATAATACTAAATCCTATTACCATCATTTAATTGTTCCTGAAACGGAAAATATAAATTTAATACAAGTTTCGTAGCGCTACGAAACGCTACGCGGCGTAGGCGTTTCGTAGCAGTTCGTAGAAGACATTAAACAAGTGACTCCTTTACTCTTGACTGCTTGAAATGTTTGTGAGTACTAAAATCTAGTATAATCACATTATAGAGTAGTTAATTGATACTTTATTAATGAAGATAACGTTAAAACGTTATAATTATAGCATAATATTTGTGACGCACGACATCCAAGTAGGTTGCTGCGTTCGCAAAGTAAAAGTACGGTTGATGAGACCGTACATAGAGTATATAAATGTTATATGTAAAGAAATTACCATATCAACAGTTGGTATATCTCACGTTTATTATATCTTGTGAACGTTATTGAAATGAAAATATACCAAATAACTTTATATGGTATGGGACTCACCCGGTTCACTGAACTTATACTTCCGATTGGCCTTTCCATGTTAAAGCCCGACTTGAGATAAAATACCGTACATTTTGGCAGACATGCATAATATAATAATATGTAGGTACATAATACCTATATAGGGCAATTTCGTTAACTGGGATTTCTATGGCAGTTACGACAATCGTTGGTAAGGGGCCGGCGGAGCATGCGACGTAGTTCATACAAACGTAATACTAAAATAATTTGTAAATCAAACATATTCTTAATGTAGTGTGTATTTATTCCGATTATATTACAGAATATCTAGGTTCCTAAATATATATTTTGAAAGGACGCTGATGTAAAGACGAGATATGAGGTATTTAAAATTTCTATAGAAAACTTATTTTTCTCATAACTCGTCTTTAAATCAGTTCCATATTATAACGAAAGTGAGCGCTAAGGAAGGATTTATTTCAATTAAACCTTGTACAGGCACTTTTGAATTGTCAAAATTAAATAGTCTGTCAGTTAGTCAGAAAGTTGAAGCTAGTTGTTTAAATCGAGGACGAAAATTTGTATGCAAATTCTTTATTTTTGCCGATGAAAAATCCCATTGGGCACACGGCTTGTTTCTTAATAAGCATAAACTTATTATTTCGAAAGAAATTCCGATGTATTTATCGAACAATTTTTTTTTTTATTTAAATGTTCGTCTTTGTTTTTTTAAAGTTACAGTAAAATACATGAAAGAAAATCTACATTTTATTTTACGACAGCTTTTCCGTTTCACAGACCGAACATTACCGCGTGTATAAATGTTTGCATGTCTACAAACCGAGGCTTATTAAACAAAGCTCTCATAACGAAAATAAACAATTATTTGGTAGCTAGGCTTCAATTAACATCATATGGCTCTATTTTCTATAATTAAGAATGTCTACGAACAATCAAAAAGGCGTCAAAATATTTTTCTTCGAGAGTTCTTAATAATATTACACACAGAACAGACAGAATCATAAACGTACATTTTATGATTCTTATTATCAAAACGTAAAAGACTAAAAATCAGTCTTACCAAGAGGGTTCGTATAACTCAGTAACAGGGTTGTGAAAGTCAGACCGGCAGTCGCTTATTCAGCTGCATCTGGTTAGACTGGAAGCCGACCTCAACATAGTGATGGATGATACATGATGTTTATTGTAAAAAAAAAAGTTCTCGGAGCTCGGTTCATGTGACTTAGCAACACTCGTGTAACCCGCACCTTTACATAATTTAGTTACATGTATCGTGTGAAACCCGCAGGAGCTTGAGAACCGAGCAGCCCCTCCCGACCCCCGCGCTGTTACCACTCTCGCCATCGAGACCTCAATATCGGGCACTTACGTCATCCGAGCGAAGTCTCAAGTCAACTCTCGGGTTGTACGAACGCTCTATACTAGGCAAAACTCAATAGTATTTAAATATGCTGTTGTGCTATTTTCGTTTCGTCGCGTATTTCCCTAGAATGCTTAGGTATACAATATAAAATAACGGAGCTTCCATTTTTTATCCAATAAGTCACGTCACACACGTGTCGCAAAAACGAGTACCTACAAAATAAATTTCACAGAGACATACAGCCATTTTCAATGAAAAACATGCAACAAAGTCGTAGTTATTTTTTTTTTTAATGTATTCTTTATAAAATATTGTGTGACAACAGAATTCTGATGGCAAGGTGATTCAGTTTCATCGTTAAGTTTACACAAAGCGTCTATGAGATATCTCTGCATAGTTTGTCATAGACGATATCGTGTTGCTTTATTTACAAAGACACTGTTTTGACTTGATTAAACGGAGATATATTAAGATGTTGTTTTGAACTTGCACCTAAAATGGTACTAGTAATTATAGAAGAGAAAAGTGAATAAGATTCTTACACAGCAGGGCAAAGGCTTTTTCTGATACAGCTAGTATATAGTTATCACGCTAGCTGCTTGCGTGTTGAGGATTTTAGAACCTTGAGACGCACACCGCTACGCTTGCCGCGGTTGGTCCGTGGATGGGGTGACCATCTTTAGTTATGCCGCGGAAAGCACGTTAAGCCGTAGGTCCCGGCTGTCACTCGTGGATCTTTGACAGTTTTTTTTTTTAATACAGTGTCAAAATGCATTAGCTAGCAAAACTCCGTAGACCTGAAGGGTATACCTAAACATGATAAAACAAATAAGGAGTTAATTAGATTGTTTTTGTGGGGTTTCAGTTTAAAAAATCTGTTTTTTATTTCGCTTAATCTTCACACAGCTGATGGGTATCGATGTCTAAACACGATAAAACAAAAGAAAACAGCGGGGGCGAGTCATATCAGGCATAAAAGGAGGGTATCCAAAAAAACTTTCTCAACTCATACGTCAAATAACAAGCTGCCAAAAAAGCCATCTTTTATTTTTGTCACGCCCGCAGAATTTGTTAAAGTTTATTTAATTTGACTCTGTATTTGCTTTATATTCATGTACAGGCGCCAGCACAATATGAAGCTACCCGAAACTGCCAAATTTTCCCAATCAACCTTGAATCTTATATTGTAGCGATAAAGTTGAAAATGTATTAAAGAAATTTGACAGATGGTAGTAGCCTGATGTGTCTGTACCTAGATTTATTATCACTTAATCGTGCTTTATTGTTGTCTTATTTCTATTATGTGCACCAAATCAAAGGTTTATCTAAATAACAAATCAATTTCCTTACTGTTACTATGTTTTTCTTTGCGACATAAGATAATGAAGACAAACTATAGAGAAAAGGTTAACTGAAAACGTCAACGTTGTAGAAGTCGAATTCGTATATGACAAGTTTGAACTAACTTTCCACTTTTTTCTTTCTTTTTTTTACTTTACTAACTTTTTCGGCACGGTTGGCGCAGTGGTTAAGCGATTGACTGCTGTGCTGCGTGTCGCGGGTTCGATTCCCGCACGGAACAAATATTTGTATGACCTACAAGTAGTTGTTCCGGGTCTGGCTGTTGGTGTATGCCATGTGAGCTTAAATGTTTGTAAATGCACCCACAATACAGGAGAAATTCCTAGAGTGGGGCAACATTTAAAAAAAAAGTTTTTTTTTTATACTTTAGGTAAGCATTATTCCAGTTACTGTCGCACAATCATCAATGTCTGCCTAGCCTTTTCCCTACTATGTTGGGGTCAGCTTCCAGTCTAACCGGATGTCATTGTCACTGGCGCACAACCGTCGAACCACAAAATGCAAAATACAGACTGGAATATGTTTGCATGCAGCAACCTTATTGTGACGAGAATAAAGATCACAATGATTTTGACAGACTTGTCAATGACAGCAACCCAACAGCAACTTTATTGTAATGAGAATAAAGATCACTGTGATTTGGACAGTGATGCAAAGTCAGACGTAAAATTAACTGTGAACAGACTGTAAAGGCTCCTTCAAACAGGCGCGACACGCGATATAATCTCAAACTCAAACTCAAATCATTTATTTCAATTAAACCTTGTACAGGCACTTTTGAATTGTCAAAATTAAATAGTCTGTCAGTTAGTCAGAAAGTTGAAGCTAGTTCGCGCGCGACACAAAGGCGCCGCACGTTGCGCGACTTGTGGTGGCTTTGTGTCGCGCGCGATTTTATCGCGTGTCGCGCCTGTGTGAAGGAGCCTTAAGTCAAAATGATGTTTATAGATCTCTGCTTGAGAAAAAGGGCGTTGATTTTGTGCGATGAAAATGAGATTACAGCCGCCAAATGTTAAACCCCACTCGAAGGCAATTTAAAAGTGATAACAGTCTGTGTGCCATATTCTCAAAGGCGGCTAAGCCTCTGACTGATACTATAAGCTGAATTTCCCGACGGAGGCTGAAGAAATAATTTTATTGAACCATTTGTAAGCATTCAAAGATACTGTCTGACAATGAACCGATTTAAGTTCGAATGTTCGTGGACTAGTTTTTAGGGTTCCGTATCCAAAGGGTAAAAACGGGACCCTATTACTAAGACTTCGCTGTCGCACCAGGCTATATCTCAAGAACCGCGATAGCTAGAGAGTTGAAATTTTCACAAATTATGTATTTCTGTTGCCGCTATAACAACAAATACTAAAAACAAAATAAAATAAATATTTAAGGGGGGCTCCCATACAACAAACGTGTTTTTTTCGGCGTTTTTGGTACGGAAACGGAACCCTTCGAGTGCGAGTCCGACTCGCACTTGGCCAGTTTTTTTTTTGTCGTCTGGAGAAACTTGTTATTTGTAATAAAAATTTGTTCAGATGGACATCTTTGGATGTGTTTTTCGTAAGGCATTGGCACCGATCGCTGCTGCTCATATTACAATGTTGACTATATTATGAGCACCAGCGATCTCTAGTATTGGTAGATTGCCAAGTTTTTTTTTGAGTGGGAAATTTTCAAATTATTTCTCCCACTCTGGGCGGAACGGCGTGTCAGACTTTTACTGACTAAAACCCAACCGTGTTCCTTCAGATGCCTGTGTCAGGGGCCACGCTAACTCTTTCCAAAAACCCGCGACCCTGGCAGAACACCAACCACCTGGGATACTGTCTGCAAAACTGATGAGGACCAGTAGCTAACGTACAGCAACATTATTATTGACAAAAGAGAATCCTATTATTACCTGCGGGGTAATTACGTAACACACTAACAGTAGGAATGACTTTCAGTTTGACAGTTCAACAACATTCATTGCTTTATTTACGTTGTTGAGCAAGCAAACTTTTCGAACATAAGAAACAATAGATTAACAACATACTTCAAAATGATTGATATTGTGATTGATAGTGTGTTGCGCAATTCGGGTGCTGTTATTCACAAAAGAATGAAACATTTTCTCTGTGTATTAAAAATTCTCAGAAAAATAAACAAAAAGCACAAACATTTGCAGACTATCAGGTAAACGCACCTTCACTCGATTGACTTTCAAGCTAAAAATACACTTGCCTAATGTGGACAATTTTAGATCAGTCCCCTCCGTTCATATACAGCAATTAACATGGAACAGAAATAACTCGATGGATTTAAGTATATCTTATGCTACACACATAAAAGATAATATTCATATTATTTACCTATTATTATATCCTTTATTTCATTTTAAACATTATTATTTTTAAATATTAGAATATAAAAATAAAAACATTGAAAAAAATATAAAAAATAGTAGCCCACCGGAATAGGGAACAGGGTCAAAGCTACCGGCGGGCGGTTAGGGCTCCAGACAGAGGAACCTCCTTATATATTATTGTTATTTTTATTTTGTTATTATTTAACTACTGCCTCGCTGGTCTAGTGGTCGCAAACGTTGCTGACCATGAGGTCCTGGGTTCGATTCCCGGGTCGGGAAAAGTGTTATTGGGGTTTTAAAGGATTTCTCAGTAGCAGCCTGGAGTCTGAATTTGTGACCGGTTGATGGCAATAGGCTCGCCCCCTATTACATGGGACTTCCAACATAACTGGCGAAATGTGGGTGTACTATAGGCCACCTCTGCTTAATCCTTTGAAGTTACAGGCGTGATGCTATGTTATGTATATTTAGTTTTAATAATATTAACCTCTTTGCTAAAATGTGATTGCAGTTTAGAAAAACACGTCACGTAAAGTAAACGAAAGGGGCATCCATCATCATCATTATTTCAGACGTAAGACGTCCACTGCCGGACACAGGCCTCCCCCAAGCACCTCCACTTCGACCGGTTCTGTGCTTCTCACATCCAACGGGTTCTTGCGGCCTTCATAAGGTCGTCGGTCCACCTTGTGGGAGGCCTTCCAACGTACGCTACGTCTTCCGGTACGCGGTCGCCACTCCAGAACCTTTCGGCCCCATCGGCCATCTGTTCTGCGACTGCGACCAATGCCCACTACCACCTAAGTTTGGCAATTCTTCCATCACTATGTTTTAAATCTCTCATACAGAAAGAATATTTTTTTAATCATTGTAAGGAAATGGTGTTATAACCCCTATTTATTACGCAATTCTCACAACATAACTTTAAAGTACATTACTTGGGACACATTAATAACCCCTTTAAAAGCAGTACAAACAGAAACATTCCCTAACAAATCTTAGAGCGAGACGTTTCGCCCAGAATTTACAAGTAGACACAGCAAAACTTTCTAACTTTCTAGGCTGAAAGTCAACACTGTAAGTATCTTACAATTCGTGAAGCTGAATGGTTACAGAACAAAGGAATGTTCGTTTCTCGAAACTGTGAAATGTGCAAACAGTTGATTCTTTGAATTCAAAGTAGGATCCCTTTTGCGTCTCAGTCATAAGGACTGACATGACAGCCCGATTTGTTACAGACGATTGGGTTTTTCGAGCTGTCACTTTCAGGCAGTATCGGAAACACGCATAATCAGCCTATATGTAATATTCCTACTGCAGGGACACAAGCCTCCTCTCTGTGACAATGAATGGCCATCCATCCGCCAGCCCAGTGCGGGTTGGTGGATGTCACATGTCTTCGATTTTGTTGTCCTAGTGCATGCCGGTTTCCTCACGACGTTTTCCTTTACCATTTATGAGAGAAATGTTGATGGAATAAATAACACAAAGTAAAGCGCCTGCCTGGGTTCGAACTCACGACCTAGAACTCGTAAGTTGGGCCCGTTACCACTGGGCTCCCACTGCTCTCGGAAAGATACTGGCCTGAACATATGAACGATGCAAAATCATTTAAAATTCACAGTGAAAGCATGAATGAAGCCAAGCATTGATACCAGATCGAAAAATATACACTTTTCTATCATGTCCATTTTCTATTCAGTCCTCACTTTCGATGGAAAATTATATACGTGCTTTACAGTACCAAAACCGTAATTCATAATACGTACCTAGGTTACCTATATTTAAATTCATAGTTTACGCGTCAGAAATAATCTGAACGTGTAGTTTTGGAACCTACCGTGTGGAATCTCAGGGAACACTGAAATGTAAACCAAACACATCTATTGTATAAACTAAATACGCAAATACTAGCATATTGTCATATGAATATTTAGTAGCAAGTACTCGGAGCTGAAATAATATAGATTATACTTCATTTCCAAATAATCGAAATGACAAATTGAGTTCCAACGTTTGTTTCAAAGAAAGATCGTATAAATCATTTATGTCTACAAATAGTATCAAATCATAAAATTGAGTGATTCTAGGTATTTTATCGGCTTTTTATGTTCTCTGCTGATATTACTTTAAACGTTAGGTAAGTCTACATTGCCTCCAAACATCAGTTCCAAAACTTTCGCCGCCCAGTCCTGCCATTTACAGTTACCTAACGATTGAAATTTGGAATCACAGTTTTACAGGAATCCGATTCGGGCCGCGATTGCGATTGGGCGAATGTTTCGGATATCGGACTGAAGAGTTCGACAGCGCTAGGTAGATTATTGATGTAGGCAAGTGATCCCGCTTCAAAGGGGCTTTGAATTAATTGTGGTTGAAACTAATATAATATGGGTCTATTGGAAAACTAAAATAAACATTATCAATTAACTGTTACAAAATGAAACTAGGCAATACTGTGTTAGATTTAAGTATAATATTGACTAGTAGCGCATAAATGTTGATCCCGTGGGAATATCGTAATAAAAAAAAAATATTAAGAGTACGTACTAACGCGTCAAGGAGCTTAACTTCTAAGTGCCTTCACGTTGAAGTTTTAAAATTAATTGCGCGAAAGTGGAACGTAGGGTTGCCGGGTTGGTGACATAATTACGCGACATTCTGAGGTAATTTAATTACTGTTGTGTCTGAATTATGTCATGACATTGTTTTCTTGTATTAGGTATATTTTTAGAGGGAGAGAGGGAGTTTTTACTCAGTATTATAAATAGTTTACTGTTTTTCATCCGGAAAATACCTAAAATAGTTTCGCAATGTTTGTGGCATTTTTATATTGTACCTATTACACTTAGCACCCAATTAATATAGCGTCTTTGGATAGAACACCAGGGGGCCTAAAAAGGCCACTTTGGAGAATCATAAAAGGATAACATTATGAATCGTAATATGGCGAAGACAGTCCGTGTTTTTCTTTTTTTCGCTGCACTACGTAGGTATAATCAAAGAGATTGGTATTGAATTTGGTATAATATTGATCCAAATTCAATATTTGGATCGGATTGATTGTTATTTTAGCACAGACAAAAAAAAATAACTAAAAAATGCTTCACCAATGGGATTTGATACGATTATCTTAACGGTTAACTGTCCTTTATGGTATCCTTTTATGATTCTACCAAAGTGGCCTTTTGAGGCCCCCAGAACATTCATTTGTCATGGGACTTTAATTTAATTAAACTTTAATTTAATCCTCAAAAATACCTTAAAATATCCTGAACCTTTTGATCCACCTGCAAAAAGATCATCTACTTAGGTACTACTAGAAGCCGTTTGCATATAAGACCTCAACTGTTTTCACGATTACGAGTGTATTTGTCTTTCCTCAAAAGACCATTTCAGACACCAATCTTCATGGTTTTCACATGATCTGGCGAAGATTATGTCCGTCCGGACTTTAAAAGAGACTGTGACCTCTGAGTTTGTTTCGGCCTTTCTTCTCAGAGTACCTTATCAGATAACAAAGGCCGATATCAACTAGTTTAAAAAATATGATTGACGTTTAAAAGTTTTTGTACAAACCTACTTACAGAAATAAACTCATTTATCGAGTTAAACATACCTGAATCCTAGAACTTGGCAATGGAATATTTTAGAGCTAAAATATCGCCATCCGTAATATCGTCGACCGTAGGTTCAATTAAGGTAAGGGACAAAATACCCAAAATGAGTTGAGTATACAGTTTTGTTCAGAATTTTGCGCTCTTTCGAATGGTGTATATGAAAAAATTCTAGCTTAAAAAAAATGTCCCTTACCCTACTGATTTTTGGATTCGAATTTCGAATCAGCCCCATAATAACAATGTATCTGAAAAACTATGCAATATAGCAACTTGAAATGGTGTAATTACCGCCGCCAATCCACTTCAAATAAGGTAAGGGTCTTCCCAATCAACGAATTATTCTTCACACATTTTTTCAACAAGACCTTTACACTATTTTTTCATTATAGATTGGATCCAACGTAGAGATCAATTTAATGTAAGGGACATTACTAACAAAATACGTTGGTGTAAGGGACGTCTATTTTCTTAAATAGCTAACTTATTTAAATAAATGTTACACAGCTAGATAGAGCACTAAAATACAAGATTATGTGTGAAATCAGATCCGAAAAAGGTTAATAACAAAAAAGTTATAGGCGATTCAGTCCGAAATAAAACTTTGTCAACCTCTCCTGAAAAATCGTATTTTGTCCCTTACCTCAATTGAACCTACGGTCGACGATATCTAGATTTTACAGCAGTATCGTGTATCCGTTTACAAGCCCCACTGGTTTGAGCCTCGACTAATAATTTATGCATAGGTTGTCATTCACGCGTGTTCATACACTTAACTCTAACTAGACTAACCTTTATCTAACTAACACCCTCAAACAGCTTTACTTTGTAGGTACCTACTAAACTAGAATATACTCTGGAGGCCATTTCCCGTAATTAAAAACGTTCAAAATCTAGTAGCAATTAATATCAAAAACTTGTCATAAATGTAGGTAAATTAGAGTTATTTTTGACAGACTGAGACAGAGATCAGGGGGCCTAAAAAGGCCACTTTGGCAGAATCATAAAGGGATAACATTATAAATCATAGTATGGCGAAGACAGTCCGTGTTTTTCTTTTTTTCACTGCACTACGTAGGTATAATCAAAGAGATTGGGATTGGATTTGGATTGGGTTGATTGGTATTTTAGCACAGACAAAAAAAATAACTGAAAAATCCTTCACCAATGGGATTTGATACGGTTAACTTAACAGTTAACTGTCCATTATGATTCATAATGTTATCCTTTTATGATTCTGCCAAAGTGGCCTTTTTAGGCCCCCAGACTGTGGACGTTCTTAAAATTACGAGAATTACCTCTTATCACTTTATATTGTGACGTCTAGAACCAAAAAACAAAGGCAACGATTCCCCTAGCCGATTAGAAGAGTGCATGGGAAACGGAGATTTTTACTTTGTAACAAAGAGTGTCCGTGGAGTTTCTTGTCCGTTCCTCTCCATAAGAACCATAATAACTGTCATGTCAGTGACATAATAACTGTCGTAATAATACTCTAACATTCGGAAGTGTGTTGCTCCAGTATATTATAGAGAAACATTCTACGGTGACAGAGCCACATATTAGGTACAGAGCATTTATTTGACACATCGAGATGATTTAGAAAGACACTCACTCTCCAAATCTATTCTGTAAAAATATCACCGTGAAAACTAAAGTGAATTGAGTTGTCATTCCACCTGGGTCGTAATTCTCTGTGACACAATGAACGAAACCCATTGACATATATATTACTAGCGTAAGGACCGGGCTAAAGGCGCGACTAAATGGCACCAACGCGCTGGCCCTAAAATGACGGTTTTAGGGCCAACGCGACTCAGTTGACAGTGGTGCGCGCGAACTTCGAACTTCGAACGAAGAACTTCTATGTAAAATGTTCAGACGGGCGTATCCTTACTTTTGAAATCATTGACGAAACCGCGCGAAATCAACGCGAGATTGGAACTGACGTGGTTTTGAAGTAAGGAATCGTTAACTGGTCATAGTGAATTAGGGGATCGGGTCTGAGTGACAGTCACAGAGACGAGACGAAGCTTTACAAAGTTGAAAAGAGTTTCCGTGGAGTTTCTTGCCCGTTCTTCTCCATAGGAACCTCTACTACGCTTTGGAATGGGCAGCTTCATCTTTCTGAACGGCCGACCCCTTGACAAATCAAAAGTGCCTGTAATTGGTTAAATTTAAATAAATGCTTTTAGTTATAGAATTGGAGAATAAAGAATATCAAATATAGATATGAAAATATGAATACATAAATAATAACATAGTAATAACAATGAAAATATTTTTTAAAAACTTCATAATGATTTCCTACATTACTTTTACGTAATACTTACATAATATACTATACCTATATACACAAACCTAATAATATATAAACATACATAAATATACACCCAATTAAGCACATCTAATAATTTAATCAAAATAATAATAATTAGTAATTTGCGCATACAGGGATAATCGTCGGTTGGCGCCGCATTTCATTAAAATTTCCTAAGGGGCCTCTACGAGTTGGCTTCTTCCCCTCGTACGCCTTCCAAAGGACCGGGAGACCCATGGTCCCGAGATATATAAATTAAAAAAAAAAAAAAAAAAGTATTTATTTCACAAAAACATAGCACTTTGCACTGTATACATTGTTTGAAAATGATATTTATATTAATGCAATTTATAATAATATTGAATTGCGACTTAGCCCTCTTCCTCTCTCCTAATGTTGCTGTGCCCGACAGGGTCCTTAATGATCATTTACTTTGTAATACCATCTATGTAATACATATGGAATGCAATAAAGAATTGAGTATTCAGTTTGAGATGAGCGAAGCGGAGCAACGACAGACGTGCAGTAAATGACCAATAACAATGTTTGAAATCCTAATCGAGGCCCCGCTTCAGAGGAAATATGTGTCCTTAGACCAGCAGTCCAATTGTGTAACTCACATTCTAATATAACCCGAAGGATTCTTATCCATTGCTTGATTTGTTTCAAATTTATTAAGCTCGACAACGTAAATTACGCAATGAATATTGTTGAACTGTCAAAATGAATGACGTTGCCATTATAATGGCACCTACGTGTATTACGCAGACCTTTTCAGATGTTCGGGCTTCTGACCTCCTAATCGTGACAATCAAGTGTTAAAAGGCAAAATTAATTAAGTACTTACTTTTTATGGTGTCTGTAGAAAATAAATCTTACACGTTATGTCATATCTTCCACCAACAAAAAGAACCAGCAGTAGACAAGAAACCACAATATTTTTCTTTCATATTTCGAACAAACTTCGGTTATAAATAACGGTCACAAACTTTCAATAACAGAGTCACTGACCTTTGTTTTCAACATAAATAGATTTTCCTTGAAACTATGATGAAAATTTAATAAAAATGTGGATAATGCACGCTATATTTCACCTGGAAACTCCAGCTGTCGGTATTTTATGCGTCATATAAAAATTATAGCGCATTTTAGTAGGTCATGCTCTAAAACTTAGATTATGAAAATTCGTTCCGACATATTTTGAGTGGGAATATTTTTACCTCGAAAGCATTCGATATCCATACTTATTCCGATCCTGTCATATTCAGGGTTCGCTTTGTTTGAACGACTTGACACTCAGTGCAATTATTTTGTTCCTGTTTTTACTCTGCACTATTCAACTTTCGATAGCAAGCAGGTAAGTATTCCCAAAAGACAGTAATGATTGCCTCGTTGGTCTAGTGGTCGCAAGCTGCACTGCTGAGCATGCGATAATCCTGGGTTCGATTCCCAGGTCGGTCAAAGTGTTATTTTTGTTACCTGTAGTACGAATCATTTGATCTGACTTGGTTTCCGTACGTCCTTTTCAGGTAACCACTGAAAATCGGCGTTGTGCTTTGTTTGGGTCCCCCTATAAGCACAGTCGCACTTTTTTCGGTATACTTAGCTCTAATTCGCCAAGTTTTCAGACTAGAATGTGCGATAAGGAGATTCGTTTCAAAAAATCTTGTAACAATTATTTGCAGCTTCCAAATATTAGAAAAGAGGAGTCGACGAAACATGTAAGTACCTACAGTATATTAGATTTTCGCGACGCCATTACACTTAATATATAATTGTAGGAGATAATATTAGATTTCAGATGTACTCGTTAAGCTTCCATCAGTAAAAGTATGTCCCAAATCGGTTGAGTGGTTTTGTAGGTTACGCGACACACATAGATAGATAACCATGTAGGTAAGTATACTTATATGATAGTTCTCTTGACGACAGACGTCTAAGATTCTTTGATAAGGTGCTTAAAAGTTCTGCTCAAATATGTCGTAAGCACCATAATCAGACTATAACATTCCCACTGCTGGGACACAGGCCTCCTATCTGTGAGAGGCAGCGGGCCGTAATCCACAGCAGTGCGGGTTGGTAGATGTCACATGTCTTCGAATTTTTTGTTCTAAGATTTCCTTCACCGTTTTGATTGCAGTGGTGATGAAATTATTTACACAAAGTAAAGCTCCTGTCTGGGTTCGAACCCACGACCTACAACTCGTAAGTCGCGGCCGTTGCCACTGGGCCACCAATGCTCACAGGTACCTACTAAGAAGTGCAACTACCTAAATACAAAACAATCCAACAACAAAAAGAAACTCACAGAAATTAATCTAATACTTATAGCTTGGCAAATTACAGGGTAAGCGCTTGACCCCTTAAAACGCGCCGGTCGTATAGTAAATGACCCCTGACAGGTGGCATCCTTTATCGGCCTCCTTCGTCACAGTTTTTATTAAGAACGTGAGACCCGTAGTTTTTCCCCGCCTTTTAAGCTGAATATAAATTGTTTCGTCGCAAAAAAAAAAAACTTATGAGAATACCTGCTGAATTGCCAAATAGGTTCTAGAATAAATTACTTTAAACACCAACTGGCTGTAGATAATATAAACTCCTTTGTTATTGTAGTCTAGCGGTATACCTTTATTTATCAAAGGATGGCAGGGCACATCGATACGTAAACTGAAACCATGAATTCAGCACATGATTCTAGACTCCCTAGCGTAGAAATATTTATTTATTTATTTAAGGATTAGCAACGAGATACATTACGATTATCTTTAACCATTATAGAACTTGTATAATATACATTATCCTGTAATGCACACTCAACAAATAAATATATTAAAAAAACAATAACGTGCTAATTAGAGATTTACATGCTTTAAAACTTAAAAAAAATGCATTTATAAAATACAATAAAATAAAACAATTTAAAAAAATATAGGAATTAAAAAACATACGTAGTTTAAAATTAAATTAAAAATGATAAATTATAATATTCCATCGGTAATTTAAAAAAAACATCTGCAGATTCTTAGAAAAGTGAACTATCTACTCGGTCAAAATCTATCGAACAGCTTGTTTTTTATTAGTAACGGACGAAAAATTTCTACGCTAGTTCAGAATCATGTGCTGAATCCCTTACGCGAATCCCGCACCCCCGGCCATAGGTAGAGGTGGAACACCGCGGTGGTTTTAGCCAGTAAGAGTCCCCATGCCCCCCCTCATATATCCTGAATGTCATATATTTTTCTGATTTTGTTTATTGTAGTCGATCATAATTATTATACTTTTAGGCATTATAAAACTTGCGTTTTTTGCGTTTATGTCCCGTTAAAAAAAGTATCGAAATACAATTCACAAAATTAACAAAAATATTTCAAGGTGACGTGTGAAATATTACTTTTGTATTAATATTTCTGTCAACAATAATATTAATACTGTCATAAATATTCGGTTTACTGTTAGAATCCGTAGTAAATAAACAAATTTCAAAATAGACATGATCCATTGATTCCAAATAATATTCAAGTCACAACAAACCAGATTAGACACAATATCAATAATTTTCCTATCATGTATCAATGTTGATTCTACTTCGAAGAATTGAATGGTATAAACTCAATTAATCAAATGTTACAATAAATAAATCCATCGGACTTCGAACAGCATTTAGGTATTTCCTTGGCCACATACCTAGGTTTTTCTTTCAGCTATCAGTGAATTCTATAACCATCATATGTATATATGTCGGGCTTTTACGATATTGCTATTCCTGATCCAACCAGCGAGCATAAGAGCGGAAATCTTAAAAGTGGATTTCCTAACGTTTATTCAAAGGATTACATCGCAATTTCTGGCTTCGCTCGCTTTACGAACACCCAAGTAGATGTGTTACGTTTCTATTTTATCTAGCACATTATGGCCAGATTATAGTACTATTTAAGATATACGATTTAGATTATAGTACTATTTAAGATTTACGTTCATGCTACCACAATAAACCGCTCGTTGGCTATGAGATGTTGGGTCAGTTTCGTTTAGCGCCGCAAACGTATCATCATTGACGTCAGGGTAGTGAATGAAACCCAGTAACAACGGATAAATGTGATGGGGCCGATGCCCTACGTTCGAACCGACTGCGGTTTTTGTATTAGATTTCTTACCGCGAGTAAGGCTGGTTATAGCACTTACATTTATTACCTTGTTAGAAGTAGGTACAAGTAGCTACCTCCCTCCATTCATTATGTTCAGATCTACGTAGAGTTTGTTTGTTTGTTGTTTGGAACGCTCTTTAACATCACGCTACAACCTTAAGGGGCCGAGCAAATGAGCAAAACGAAAAAAGTCAGAAAGCGAAAACGAAGAAATTTCAAAGAAATTTCACACGGACGAAGTTCGCGACTTCGTCCTTGTGAAATTTCGTGTTGAAGAAGTTAGTAAAATAATATAATATGAAGGTGGGGTAACTGATACTTTTACACGCCATTTTTAAAGCGACTTTTTCCAGTGATAATAATGGTGTCTGGAAACAAAGATGAGCACCTACTGAGGTGACGATTGACAGAGATCGAAGAATTTGCCAGGCGGGCCTAGTCTGAAATCTATTTATAATTTACTACACATCTAGGGGTTTATTTATACCTAAACGTTGCTTAATGATTAACGACAGTTTAGCCATATATGTTTGACGTTTAAACGTCTCTTAAGTTTTAACGTTTACAAATAAACCCCCTATTGCTTTTCTTAAATAATTGCTAAATCACCTTTGACCTTTACATCTTTTTACCTTAATAACATCACACCTATTTCATAAATTCTAGGGCATACAGGCAGACAATATTCACCTGTATTACGTTCTCATAAATCTCTGCTTGCATCTACGTGAAACATGATTTATTTTAGTACCTCTGACGCATCTTGTGCATAACTTCATACAGGACCAGGAACCGACAATGTACTGTTTATAGCTTCTAACAAACGTCGACCAATAAACGGTACGATATGTGTATATTTCGGCGCATAAAACCAGATTTAAACATCAAAGTCTTTACTGCTTTTAATGTTAAATTGTCAGCGGTGGATGTTTGACATTGTTGCTTTTGTTGCTTTTGGCATTTTCCACACGATACGACCAACAACATAAATAATACCAGCTGTAGCCATAGCCAGGTACACGCCACATGCGAACAACCAACGCGTCATACTGACGTCACGCAAAATCCTGCATCTCGCAAGCAAAGTTTACCGCGCAACTAGCATAGATACAACGGTCCGACATGCATCATTGGGCAGCTGCCCGCCAGACACAACACCAATCTGGTCGGAGGATCCTCCCTTTTCTATGGAGGATGAGTGAACTTTACACCCTGTTCCTCATACCTCTATACAGCCTATTAATGTCCCAGTGCAGGGCCTTTTCTCATACAGAGAAGGCACGAGCACTGATCACCACGTTTACTCAAGATGAGTTAGCGATTTCAGACTTACCTATATAAACTACAGCTGACTCGACAGACGTTGTCCTGTTTTTGATTCGAAAGACACGTGGCGCCATCTATTATCATAATAACGTTATTGTTGTTTTCCTCGGGAACAGCACGTTTTTTCGGGATGGAGGTACTCTATGTCCGTTTCTGTACACCTGACAACGTATATGCAAAATTTCAGGATGATCGGTTCAGTGGTTTAGGCGTGAAAAGGTAGTATACAAACTTACTTTCGCATTTATAATATTAGTTAGGATAAGTCTAGGTTTCCTCATGATGTCTTTCCTTCACTGATGTCAGTAACGTATAAGATAAACTCAGAAAGTACATGACATATGAATTCAAAAAGTCACAACAAAAATATTGTCATTTTCTGTTTTTTCCTAACTTTACTTTAGATCATTCTTAATATCTATTTCAGCCTATTATATCGTAAAAATAAATCTTTTACACCATAGATAGATATTTCCTTATATTATAACACAGGTAGAAAGGAAAATAAAATAACCTTGTTTTTAAGCCTATGTTTAATTCGTCGTAGTCGTAAATAAAGAAACGTGGTGTTTTCTTTGATTGAGCCATTTACCATCCAATTTTCTCAATTTGCCTCAATTCATAACTTATCATAGCCAATTTCATGTATAAACGCTTAAACACAGATATTTGGCAACCATCCAACACTATTTACCTAAATGGATAGTGTGGCATAGATAAAAATCTTTGTAACCTACGGCTGTACCTACCGCGTAGGCGCAACATCGTCGATCCAATAACAATTTTGTTAATATTTTGATTTATAGGCACGGAATTAGGACATAAAGACTTCCACGAAAATATGACGAAGAAGAGTAAAATGCTTTCTTCAACACTTTGTTTTTCATGTTGAATTCTGATTAAAAAAAAAAAGAGTAACCGCCGTGGAGTTTCTTGCCGGTTCTTCTCGATAGGAAACGATCAATTGGAACCGTGCACCTAGCTCCTGACGTTTCATAAGTGCCCATGTAGGTTTATGTGAAATAAAATATTTTGATTTTGATTGTAGTGTAGGTACCTATTGGAATTTGAAGTATGAAGAATTCTGTGCTCTCAAATTGATTGGTAAGTTTTCTCTGTGAATGCAATTAAAGATGGCGCTCATTTTCAACCGACGAAAAACGGAGGAGGCTCAAAATTACTTAGGTATTCTTATAATAGTTTAAGAACTTAGATATTAAGTAAAATAAAAAAGGATTATTATTTTTTGCTTTTCAGTTTTTCCGGTGGTTTAATTTTTTTGTTAAAAAGTTTTTAAACTAAGTAATTTGTGTATGAATCGAATTCATTAAGCGGACGTTCGCACGCGGCGGAATTTTATCGCGCAATGGATTTTCAACCCACAGCTTAAAACCGAGAGTTAAAATCGAAAATCCTACAATGTGTGTTTTCGACGCGCTGGGATGCGCTCTGTTGGGTTCTCAACGCTCGGCTCAACACCGAGAGTTGAAAATCTAGTGCGCGATAAAATCCCGCCGCGATATTTTAACGTCCGTGCGAATGTGGGCTTAGAATACATGCCAACCAAGCATGAGTTCTAAGTGTACAGACGCCAACACATCAATCTACTACAAATCTGTCAAATTTCTTTAATAGATTTTCAACTTTATCGCTGAAGTATAAGGTTCAAAGTCAATCGGGATTTTTTTTTAGTTTCAGGTAACTTGATGTGCTGGCGTCTGTACATACACACGAGCGACACGCGTCGACGACATGGGCAACTGCAACAACATGTCGCTCGTGTATTTGAGCACCACACTCAAATACACGAGAGACGTGTGTCGACGACATGGGCAACTGCAACCACATGTCGCTCGTGTATTTGAGCACCACACTCAAATACACGAGGGACGTGTGTCGACGACATGGGCAACTGCAACCACATGTCGCTCGTGTATTTGAGCACCACACTCAAATACACGAGGGACGTGTGTCGGCGACATGGGCAACTGCAACAACATGTCGCTCGTGTATTTGAGCACCACACTCAAATGCACGAGGGACGTGTGTCGACGACATGGGCAACCCGCAACTGCAACAACATGTCGCTCGTGTATTTGAGCACCACACTCAAATACACGAGGGACGTGTGTCGGCGACAGCCGCCGACGCGTGTCACCCGTGTATATGCACACTAAGGTGTTATTCACCGGCTCTTGACAGGTTGGCGGTTTTTAAAAACCGTCAACCTGTCATGGGCCGGGAACTCTATTTTCATTATTAATAATGAACTGAATTATTAATAATGCTCACTATAATAGCCATTGACATGAAATTTACAATATGACGTCATCGGCATACAGTATAATTTAAGTAAATAATTTCACCGTTTTACGCCTACATGGATTATAGGCGAGACAGTGGCGTTATCTACATAGGTACATACATAATGGAAAATGAAAAATGTTCTAGGTAAACATTAAGCACCATGTCCGGAGTATTTAAAGCATACATAAATACATGAAGGATTTTAATTACTTAAGCAACCTCAAAGGGACGCAATTAATACTCTACTCTATTTATATGGAGAAGGAAAATATTTTCTCCGTATTTGCGCCACTAAAATGAACTAAAGAGAAAAAAAAGGAAAACATCCGAATTCGAAATGAGATACGTATACACTTACAAAAAGTTATTTTCACTTCTCATGCGTAGGCGACATAATATTATAGTCGCTTTTTATGTTCTAGTGCATATTTTTTTTTTTCTAAGACTAAGATAATCAGGCCCAACGCACAATAAAACGTCGCAGATTAAAGTCGTTATTTTATTTTATATCATTTCCGTGATTTATATCGTTAATTTAATAAAACTTCATAAAATAGTTGTAATTTATTATTTAAAAACGCAAAGAAACGGTTTTATGACTTGGCAGTATGGAGTACCCAAGTCGAATGACATGTTGAAAATAAAAATAAAAAACTTTAAAAAGTTTCGTTGCGGGAATTAGTTATTCTTTTTCAATTTTAGAACATTTTTTAACAGTGAAAATTCTGTTACTTATATACTTTATACCTGTTTCATTTTCTCGCAATCGACGTGAAAAGCAAAGTGTATAACTCGGGCATAAACGAGTCATTTTACCCCTCGACATAACTATCCACCCTCGCCTGCGGCTCTAGTGGATATAAACGTCTCGGGGTAAAATGGCTTCTTATAAGCACTAGTTGTACAATCTACTATTTTTGTGCCAATGCGTATAAAATATATATAACTTAGGTAATGTTATTTTATTCGTTTCAAACTCAAACTCTTTACTGCATTCATGTGTACATTTCGTTGTAACAATATACGCCTTGGTTTGACCAGAATCGTAATAAGTATGATTCAACCAAGGCGCTAAACGAATCAGCCAGAATCCAAAGAGTCTAGAATACATTGCCACAAAAACATTTTTCCTCTATTCTATTTTCGATACTGGCCAGTAAAGACTAAAGTTAAGTGTAAGTATCACTGACCTCTATCATACCTCATACAGGGGGCTTACTATCACCTTTTATAAAAACGTTCAATTTCCATTCAGTTCAAAAGCAGGCCTACTTCTGCTCTGCTAATAATCGTACTAGGAGAGTATTAAAAGTGAACGACTATTGCACGAATTTCACCGAAGTTGAATGGTAATGCTTGTCTGTGGCCTGCTGTAACGCCATTGTCTTTTTAATAGGCATCGTTCAAAAACTTAAATCTCCTATTACCGGTTTTTTTTAAATAATAGAAACATGATTTTCTTAGGTATTACATATTCTAACTATGATTATGTATAACAAATTACCTTGATACCATATCTAAAAGCACTATAGAGCTCAATTTCACGTTCAAAACAACTTTGTAACTTTGAAAGATTGAATGTGATTTTGAACGTGTGTGGTTACGTCGTGCAACAATTAAAAAAAAAAATGTATTTTTGCGCGCCAAATAAATAATTTAATTATTTATTTGTATGTTTGTATTGTCTTCACAATGTCGTAAGTTTGTTTACATGATGAAAATATCCTAATGGTGTACTTAATTTACGCATTTTTAATTGGATTGGAATGTCGCTCAGATTTTATAACAATTAATGTGGTGAATTTTATTTCTAGTAAAACACGAACAAGTCGTGTTATTATGACCCAACTGCTTCGCCGGGAGTTCTTAAATAATCCTAGAGAAATAAATGCAGTTAGGTATAACAAATCCTTCCAAGCATGGGAACAGCAAAATAATGTGGAAATTGGTTGCAGAGAGAAGATAGTATTTTTGGGCCCGCTATAGTGTAACGTCTATTAATTAATACCTAAAAAAAATAACCTTAATATCATTTTAAATTGTCGATTTTTGAAATAAAGTTTTACCTGGATCACGAAATCGCAATAAAAAGAAAATGTTTTGATAATGCACTCAATTGATTCAATTCCCGTTATGGTCGTCAGTGTAATAAATACGTGTATTGAAGCGTATATTTTAACTATTTTAAATAAAAATATATTATATTCCTATTATATTTATACAGATCGAGGTGGTAACCAAATCTATTTTTAGAAAAACCATTGCCGCTGCAGCAGGTCCTCCTGTGTTTAATCCCATTTTTTTAAGTTTACACTCTCGAGTTTAGTAAAAACAACGTGAAACGGATTGCAGCATTTGGTTTCTTGTCAGTTTGACTCTAGTGTTGTACTCAGTTATTAACGGTTGCTACATATTAGTACGTAATCTGTGATTAACGGTCAGGCACTCGATTGTCCCGATTATGTAGTTCGAAAACTCAATTCAAGTTGAATCTAAGGTAGGTACTAGAGGGAACCTCCCTCCAGTACCTACCTTAAAGCAAGATCTAGAAAAAAAGGTTACATGCTCTGTGATCCAGAATAAAGCAACCGTTCTTTATTGGTACATACATTTGATTTAAGTCAGTAACATTCAACTAAGATCGGCTTTGTAAAGAGTGTTTCTCCTACTCACATTCCACTGTCAATCAGAAAATCAATGACGATACGACGACGATTTTAATGACAAATTACACGTTATCAACTTCTCCCCAGCGAAAGCACTAGGAAGTGGTGGGGCGGGCGTTTTGGGCGACTTTCTTTTGTAATTTTGACATTCAAAAAGTGATGATTCTCAGCTTAGTTTGAATACTTTATCTAATCGCGACTACATCAAGTGGCACATCGAGAGAAAATGGACTCGATCCTTTATTTAGAGTAATGAGTTACATATTATAATCAAGCTGCAGCACTATCTATCTGACACTGTCAAAAAGACAAGTGTCAAGAAGTGTCCAAAAACATTTCATTCATTTATTATACAGCATTGTAGTCACAGAGTACATTATAGTATACATTGTAGCACAGTATAAAGATATACAGTATTTCGACTTCATACAAACGGACGAAACGCGAGCTATACCTACGCGCCTCGACCTCGGCATGCGCTTGGCATGCAGACAGTCGCGACTGTGCCGCAGTGACGAACGGACGGTGTGTTGTTTTTTTTTAACAATAACCGCGCAAAATAAATGGAAGTACATATTTAATATGACGAGTAGGATACATTGTGCTGTTTTTGGTTGCATGAATTCGTCAATAACGCATCCAGAGATAACTTTTTTTAGATTACCTGGAAACTCTGAAAGGTAAGACTATAAAATAATTTTACTTACTAGTAGGTAGGTACATAATGTGTGTCTTTTTAATGGATAAGTATTTCCTTTTATCTCCCGAAAAAAAAAAAATCTGGATTAATAAATAAAGTGAATAGAGTAAAGGAAAGTGATAGACACGAGTGAAATAGGTAGTTATAGGCCACGGAATAGAATTCCGTGATAAAGGCGGTTCATGAATCATTATACGGTAGGTACGCTTGTGTTAAAACCTCGGGGCATGTGTGTTTTGTTTTGTTAGTTTGTAAAATTCAAAGTAAAGACGTGGTTTTTATTATTAATATTTATGTACACACAGTAAAATACAATAACAAAACTAAATGGAAACACAAAGTAGGCAAATGTAATTAAAATGCTGGAGGCGGGCAGCCCTATCGCATGTTTACGTACCGCGCGGCTGTAGGCATTTATTTCAAGGTTACGGCCGAGATACAATACTGTATGATCTTTATACTGTGATTGTAGTCTTTGATTTAGTCAGTTTCTTTCGAATTGCATGAAATTGATATTTCTGTTTTCCTGTGTGTAATTGAAGGGTTATCTTCACGACGGTACAGCATTTATAACAATTATTATTAACACAACATCCTTCTGGAGAGAAGGATGTTGTGTTAATAATAATTGTTCAGTAAGATTTCAACGCAATGTGCGAAGACATTGTTGTTGGCGTTGGCTGTTGTGCTTGTGCACATGTAGACATGGTATCAAGATGAGAAGTGGAGCGACCTGCATAATTTTAGATGAAATACTATTTACTTCTAAGTCGTCCGACGTTGAAATTGTTATCCTACATATTAGTAATAAAAATATTTTGTTAATTATGTGATTTTTGATTTCATGAACCGTTTTATACACCTTTAAATTGTTTAATCCTACTATTTATTACTGAAAAGTGCACTATTTTACTAAATTATAAAACCGAGGCCAAACTACTCACTAAACAATAGCTGTTTTCTGTTTTAGTGTGCTCTATGTTATGATCGTATTTCTCAGTAGGTATTCCCGTTCGACAAGTTGAACTATTCTTTATTACCACTGTAATGTAGACATCCTAGGGAATAAATAAACCTGCAGCTTGTGACACTGAAGTAAAATTGTGCATTGAGTGGCGTGGGTCATCTTGCAGCTTCGCCCTCGATGCGGCTGGCTATAGTCCTGCGGAGGCGCGATGCCAGTCAGTGAATACAGCATTCGCAACAGGGTCAGTTTTAAGCAACCAGTAATAATCAATAATGTCTCATTTAGAGCTGTATCCACTAACTTAGCGTGGGCTGATCGGCTCCATACTGGACAGGCCTGCGGAAAAACAAAGCGCCATTCCAGTTGTTCGCACGACTTGAGCAGATGCCTCCCATCTGGTGGATGTTAGGCGACAGAGTAAGTGATTTCTGGGATGCACTTTCTGTTTGACATTTTTCGCAGTTTCTCCGGGAGGGACCTATCCAAAGTGATGCCAAGATACTTTGGGTGAGTACTGTAGCCAATGTAGGTGATTGGAACCCCTTGCCATAAGATAGGTATTTAATGTTCGTCCCGCTTTTCTGTTACGAACGTGGAATGCGCATGACTGCGTTTTAGAGGGATTTGGTTTCAGGTTTCAGGGCGTTGCTGAGATGGCGGTGGAAAGGTTGTTTTCAATCTCCTCAAAGTGAGTGGCTTGGCAAGAGGTCTGCGTACAGAAAGAGGGTTGTATTTGAGCTCACCGGTTGATCATTAGTGTAGATGTCAGCAGAGGGGCCAGTACATTGATTACACTAGGCAATGCTACGTGTGGTCACTATTATTTTATTTTTAGTAGGTACTAGGTCAAATAAGAAAAATATTGATTCATAAATTCCCTTTATTCATTTCAAAAGGGTTATTTATTTTCCTAGTGCGACGCCGCGCCGTCGTCGGTCGGTTTCTTTTTTCTATTCGATATTCACTCTCCAAATATTTCGTGCTCGTCACACATCTACAAAAGAATTAGAGAAATAATAAAAGTAAGTGTTGTATGGGCACTGAATTACAAAACAAAGTTGAAAAAGCTCGTCTAATAGTAACTTATTCAAGATGGGTATAATTTGACGTTACAAACGTTCAGCAGTCGTTTTACTGTTGTCAATTAGCACGCCATAGTATAAAATTCTATACAAAAAACAAGGTGAACAGTTTTTGTAAACGTCAGCGTAGCAGGCCTGTTGCAGGCCTGCTAATAAGACCGCATAGTACAAAAAAGCAATGCAGTTCAACTTCTGCCCTGCTTTAAGAGGTGATAGTAAGCCCCCTGGTCAGTGGTAAGTATCAATAAAAAAAGTATTGACCATAAATGAGGACCCATTACAGGCGAAGATTTTAAGGCTAGCAACACTCGTAACCCCATTCGGCTTTCAATGGACCACACCTTTGATTGCTCACGCACAAATGTTTTGGCCCCTTTCTTTAATGTTATTCTGGAGATAGTTGACAGAAGTATTGCTCGGAACAAAGGTGAAGTATGTGGATTGGTACAGAAACTATTGGATATATACGGGATCTTGTATAAAGTAACATAAAATCACGCTTTGTTTCCCCGACGCGACGGTTTTATAGGCAGTCCCTATAGTACACCCACATTTCGCCAGTTATGTTTAAAGGCTCCTACAAACAGGCACGACTCGCGATATAATCGCGCGCGACACAAAGGCACCGTTCGTTGCGCGACTTGCGGTGTCCTTGTGTCGCGCGCGATTTGATCGCGTGTCGCGCCTATTTAAGTAGCCTTAAGTCCCATGTAATAGGGGGCGAGCCTATTGCCATCAACCGCCGCACAAATCCGGGCTGCTACTGACAAATTCCAGATAGAAAAACCCAATAACAGCTTTTATAAAGTGATGCTACAAATACAGGCGCAAGATACAAGCTGAATCATTATTTTAAAAAAAATTTGTAGGAATATCTTTTGTATAATACCTATTATCATTTTATTGCGCAATTTGCACTCATCGAAAGATTACTTATGTGTTTGATTACGAATGTGTTACATGTATCTTAAAATAAAATAAGACCGGTCGCTGCCTTAAATGATAAATGATTTTATTTTTGTAAGTAGGTTTGCACAAACCCTTTTACACGTCAATCATATTTTAAAAACTAGATAAGATCGATCCTATGAACCTATTGGTCCCTTCACAACCTAAACCTAAATAAATAAAGTGACGTTAAGCAAAGTGATAGTCTACGTTAATTTGCCGTTTCATACAACTGTCAAAGAATTAAGGCTACCAACTGAAAACGTATATTAATGTCACAGCTCCACGATCTCCTCAACCTTCGTGGAGTGGTGCAGTCTGGACACGTACGGCTGCGTCGTCGGGATTGCTGCACTGAAAAAAATAAAACGTGACTTTTTACTGTTGTTGTACAGTAAAAAAAAAAACGGTACAGGGAACTTATTTTTATGTTAAAATAATTGATTACTAACCGTGCACTGAAATGGGCAAAAACAGTAAAGAGCTAAACAGTTATTTCTATTGGATGAACATTAAAGTTTACTGAAACAAACAGTTCCTTTCAAGTATTGCCATTTTCAGAGCTTTACTGATATCGTAGCAGTTATTTTTACTGTTTCTGAACAGTGATTGTAGCATACAGTAAAAGAGCTAAACAGTTATTTCAATTGTTTAAACATTAACGGTAACTAAAACAAGCAGTTTCTTTTAAGTATTGCCGTTTTCAGGCTTTACTGATATCGTAGGCAGTTATTTTTACTGCTTCTGAACAGTTTCTGTAACATACAGTAAGGAGCTAAACAGTTAATATCAACTGTTTCAACATTAACGTCTACTGATACAAGCAGTTTCCTTTAAGTATTGCCGTGTTCAGACTTTACTGACATCGTAGCAGTTATATTTACTGCTTCTGAACAGTTTCTGTAGCTTATAGTAAGGAGCTAAACAGTTAAAATTAACTGTTTGAACATTTAACTGTTACTGATACAAGCAGTTTTTTTTTAAGTATTGCCGTGTTCAGGCTTTACTGATATTGTAGCAGTTATTTTTACTGCTTCTGAACAGTTCCTGTAGCATACAGTAAGGAGCTAAACTGTTAAAATTAACTGTTTGAACATTTAACTGTTACTGATACAAGCAGTTTCTTTTAAGTATTGCCGTGTTGAGGCTTTACTGATATTGTAGCAGTTATTTTTACTGCTTCTGAACAGTTTCTGTAGCATACAGTAAGGAGCTAAACAGTTAAAATTAACTGTTTGAACATTTAACTGTTACTGATACAAGCAGTTTTTTTTAAGTATTGCCGTGTTCAGGCTTTACTGATATCGTAGCAGTTATTTTTACTGCTTCTGAACAGTTTCTGTAGCATACAGCAAGGAGCTAAACAGTTAAAATTAACTGTTTGAACATTTAACTGTTACTGATACAAGCAGTTTTTTTAAGTATTGCCGTGTTCAGGCTTTACTGATATCGTAGCAGTTATTTTTACTGCTTCTGAACCGTTCCTATAGCATACAGTAAAGAGTTAAACAGTTAAAATCAACTGTTTGAAAATTTAAGTGTTACTGATACAAGCAGTTTCTTTTAAGTATTGCCGTATTGAAGCTTTACTGATATTGTAGCAGTTATTTTTACTGCGTCTGAACAGTTCCTGTAGCATACAGTAAGGAGCTAAACAGTTAATATCTATTGTTTGAACATTTAACAGTTACTGAAACAAGCAGTTTCTTTTAAGTATTTCCGTTTTCTGGCTTAACTGATATCGTAGCAATTATTTTTACTGCTTCGGAACAGATTTTATAGCTTACAGTAAGGAGCTAAACAGTTAATAGGTACTATCAAACTCAAACTCAAAAGCATTTATTACAACTTGACCATTACGGCACTTTTGAATGTTAAAAATACAATAAAACAAAGCTACAGTCACAGTCACAACACAAGGCATAATAACTTGAGAAAGTACTGTAGTTGCCCTGGTTGCCCATTCCCTAGCGTAGATCTCTATGGAGAAGGAGAAACTCAATGGACACTCTTTTAAATCAAAATATTGTTACAAAACCAATACCTAATGTAACCATACCTATAATATTAAAGAAAATATTCTTACTTCTTGTATAAGTATTAGAAATCCCACCAAAAACATTTTAATGTAAAATGTTGCCAAGACGAGACCACTTAAAGCTCGCACTGTCAAAAAGTTATAAGATCTCATGTAGAGCCAAGCTTCTGACTCTACACGCCCTAACTTCACAAACTGTACACCTTAGTCAAAATATGTGGCTTGGCCGTTTCGCTACCATCACATGGGCGTAAGGTGAAAAATTTATTCACTGTTCATTACTTTTCTGTTATACAATAGTTCTTGTAGTAACGAAACGGCCAAGCCACATATTTTGACTAAGGTGTACAGTTTGTGAAGTTAGGGCGTGTAGAGTCAGAAGCTTGGCTCTACATGAGATCTGATAACTTTTTGACAGTGCGAGCCATATGTGGTCTCGTCTTGGCAACATTTTACATGAAAATGTTTTTGGTGGGATTTCACATCTTTTTGAAAGTTGCTAATGAAAAAAAAAAATTTTTTTTTTGGGGGCTTTAGGTATTTACAAAAAGTCCTGAAATACGTATTTTATTATTTATAACAAGGAGTCCCTATATCAATTTTCAGAACTCTAGCATCAAAATTTGCGGAAGTCTCGTACAAACTTCCCTATTTTAAGGGGTTGGAGGGTAAAAGTTCCAAGTTTCAGAGGTTTTTTGTTGTTCTTTCTAGGACTTCAGGAAGACCCTTAGAATATTGATGATCATCAGTGAGTCAGTGAATCAGTGAGTCAGTGACGAAATCGGGGTATTTTAGATATCAATAAAATCTAAAGTATAAGAGCTATGCAACTGAAACTTTATAGGTTTAATAAGTCAACCACTGACATCATATTCTGAAAATTTTGTTTATCTGGTATAATCCAAACCCAAGTTAAGAAGGTTCAAAAATACGACGAAAGTCCTTCGAGAAAAGGTAGGTAGAGCCCTTGCGCTTCGCTTGGCTCGTCTTGGCGGGGCACTCCCGTGCCCCCAGACCCCAGATATACCTTTTCATTAGGTAAGTAGGTACCTACCATAGGTAGGTACATGTACCTAGGTTACTAATACGCTGTAAATAGTTTTATATTTTTAAGTACCTACCTACTGCAGCATAAAAATCCACTAGGTAGGTAGCTGTTGTCAGCTTGCAAATTGGGGGTAAGAAAACTGTACGTAACTATGTACCTACCTAACTATATGTAAGTAGGTACCTATGTAATACTTAGGTATTACCTGGTACCTAACTTAAAAGTGAGCGCGAGTGACGGCGGAGCACTGATATTACTTACCTGCCTACCCGATGCATCTCTAGATTTATCAGACTCTGCTAGGTTAGTACATATTTGGCATTTAAGGTAGGTACCTCTAAAGGCTATATACTTACTTAGATATCAGACCCTACTCTTTCTTATACCTACCTATGTAACAAGAGCAATTTCGCATCTCTGCCTAATTAAAGTACCTAAACAAAAGAAAAGTATTTTTATGGCCTTTCGCCTTAAATGTTTAAAACATTAGCATTAAATCATATTCATAGCAAAACATTTAAAATAACTGTCTACGTGATTGGGAAGGGAGCGGGGCGCGGGGCGTGGACGCACGTTGCATCGTGATTTAGTGATGTAGGTACTCACCTTACCTCATCACGAGTTTCGATGTCGATTACAGCTTTATCATATTAGTGTGATTGAAATAACAACTGTTATATCTATTTAACAGTCCATAGTACTAAGTCCTATTTAATTAACCAACTTTAAAAAAGAAAGAGGTTCTATGTTCGGCTGTATGTATTTTTTATAGATGTTCGTCGGTTTCTCCGTCAATTAAAGACCGATTATGAAAATTCTATCAATATTGTACCTTTATATAATGAATAGATAATAAATCTTCGCCAATTCTCAATAGATTTTGATGATTCTTGTGTTGTTGTCTAAAAGTTGATTTTGAGGAATTTATACGTGTGCCGTAATACGTATCTCAAATATCATCTACACAATCATGATAATTTTCACAATCACTGGTGGTAAGTAATGGTTTCCGTGGCAACATGCGTAAGCAAGAGGTACCATGTGTGATCAAACTAAATTAGACGCGAATTGTAACTAGATATCGTGCAATAGAAATTTGAATTCGGTTTTTATGTAAGTTACACGATCTGACCAAGATTTTGTCTGGACTTTAAAAGAGACTGTGACTTCTGAGTTTGTTTCGGCCTTTCTTCTCAGAATAGTCAGTTGGGAAACGCCGACCTCATCTAGTTTTAAAAAAAAATATGATTGACGTGTAAAAGTGTTTGTACAAACCTACTTACAGAAATAAAATCATATCATTCATGTAGTTGTTTTAAAACACGCCAAATTTTTACCTTGCTCTTATAATTATAGAATCGATAATGTTTAGAAAAAAATACACATCCCTAGCGCGACATGCGATGCGCGCGCGTCGGCGACTGCCGCGCCACCGGCGCCACCAAACCAACAGTCAGTTGATCAGTTCGCTTCCGTTGTGTGATTGTGTGGAGTAGCGTAGCCGTGATTCGCATGATCGTGTAAAAATCACAAAAATATTAAACAAACAAATAGTGACAACGCAGTTTACCAAGTCTGTGCTCCATGAACGATATGGAACGTTTATTAAAGGAGTGGGGCTTTGAGAAATATCTCGACAAATTTATTGGTAAGTAACTAAGTTTTATGTACCTACCTACTTTGAAAGTACGTTCCCACCAATTTTAGGGCCAAATTGAATAAGATTTTATGTTTCAGTGATGACTTGTTGGAGTCCATTCTTGTCTAAGAGAGTTTAATGGTAATAATAATAACCTACACACTATGGAATGCTCTGTTATTTTTCACCTTGTGAAGATTCACGTTACGCCGTGTCGGGGCAGGATTAGTCAGATAATTTAATTAACCCTAGTACCTAGGTACCTACGCTTTTTGTTTGAAGTAGGATCTACTTGATTGATAGGATGTGTGTGTCCTGTGGACACGGTATTACATGAATCTTCCTATAAATGTTGGGGATGGGATTGCTTGTACCATTGCACCTCTGTGGCGTTTTTTATGTATGTTATGTACCTATGGCTTTATGGTTTATACTTTACCTGGGTACTTACATTTAAGTACGCTACGCAGTCGTGTTAGAACTGCTTGCATCGTGTACCTACCTAGGTATAGCTACCTACTCGTGCAGGTCAGTAGCTTGACTGGCATAAACTGTTTACATGTGTTGCGAGCTACTGACTGCACAGTAGGTAGACTGTCGAGTGTGTAACGTAAAATAAAGTATACTAATAAATTGTGCTAATGAAAATCTGTGTTAAGAATGCTGTCTGTGCTGCTGTCTGTATCTGTATGCAAGACTGTAATTAATTTAATTATAAATCTTTGTTATTTCAGAACATGAAGTTGACTTAGAGGCGCTTTCTTTGCTCGATGATGAGCAAATCCGGGAGCTAATACCAGCTATTGGCCCACAAGCCAAATTTAAAAGAGCGCTTCTGAAGTGGAATGCTTCCAAGCTAAATTCCTATGTAACTGAGTGGTGTAGTAAAGTAAGCACACAATAATTTATGTATAAAAATATAGTCACGCCTTGGCATCTATTTTTTGTGAACATAAATGTTTTTTTACAGATTTATGACAATCTTGAGAACCTTGTGGAAGTGTACGGAGAGAATGTTGGTGGACTTACAAATTCACCAATCAGTTCGGCATTATCATCACCAAGCACCTCGTTTTCATGCAAATCCATGTCCCCTATGTCTTGATGTAAGTTATCTATCAATTAACACTATTCATAGTGGCCCTGTACCAACCTAATATTTTTCGTGTTTGGGCGGAGCTTTAGGTCAAACGCCTTTCAAACTCATAACTCCCAACTGGGATATAATTTTAATAATTTTATTTAATTACTAGGTAGCTGTTTTTCGAACATATTTTTTAATTACTTTAGGTACTAAATGATTTCTTTTATTTTTCAGACCCAGATTCTGAGACGAGCAATCTTGCGATTCTTCTGCTAATTCCGCATCTGCTCGGACCTATTTACATAAAGAAAAAGAAAAGGTCAGCGGTAGAACTGCGAGAGAACTTCATCCTTCATGAAGAAGAGCAAGAGCTGCAAGAACAGCAGCAAACACGCCAGGAAAAGTACTTACATCTAGGATTAACAATTCAGCCATACATAATAGTTGCAGGCCCTCTGAAAAAAATTTCAGCCAGGTATGTGATTGTCGACAATATTGTTTATGAAATGCCAAACATTATCAAGGCTGTGGATATATGTATAATTTAAGTTTAAATATTAAATACATTTTAAGTAGGAAGTAAGTTAAAATGTGATACTCATACTTTTTTGTCAAAAGGCACTAATGTATTTTAAGCATACCTACTTACATATTTAGTTGGTAAATATTGAAATTATGAATATTATTATCATGTAGCATATCATAATATTATCTGTCAAATTAAGAGAGAAAAACAGTAGGTTTTTTGGTTTTAAGGTGTGGTGTGTTTCTCCTCACCACCACCACACACACCTCTCTTCATTCTTCCTCTTTCTTTTGCTTTGATACTTTTTTTTTATAGTACCTACCTACATATTTTTTACAATAGGTAATTGTAATCTAATATAATAATCTTAAAAAATAAATATAATTCTTACGAGTTTTTGCATTTTTACTGAAATTCCACACTGCTACTGAAATAATGCTATACATTGGATATTGTTTAATAATATCGATATACAGTAGTAATTACTACTTTGTATCGTAATATTAAATATTACGACATTGGGAACTGTTCATTCGCAATTACTGGTAGGTACAGTAATTACTGGGTACCCAACCCAGTAATTCTGTCATGAATAGTACCTGTCACTACGAATGAGTACTGTAAGCAAACTTTATCCGGAACTGTTCATTCGCAGTGACAGGTACCTGTTACATCACAGTAATTACTGGGTACTCAACCCAGTAATTACTACTGTCTAGCTTAATGTTTGAACATTACGATATACAGTAGTAATTACTGGGTTGAGTACCCAGTAATTACTGTGATGTAACAGGTACCTGTCACTGCGGATGAACAGTTCCGGATAAAGTTCGCTTACAGTACTTACAACTTAGCTTCTATAGTACCCGTTCCTGTGACAATACGTTATGGTAACTGAGTCTCACAGTACTAGGTAATGCGCGGTCACTGCATGTTACTGTGGAAATATGTACCTAAACCTGTAAGGCACAGTTACTTTTAATGGAGACACAGTTGTTATAACTGATAATCACGGTATACCTTAATGTGCCCACATTTCCTACTAGCAAACCTCACAGTATCGTTTAAAGTATTCTCACAGTATCTGATACCTGACAGTCAGTATTAGTTACTGTTTTCGCACAGTAACTAACGTATCTCAACTGTACAAATAACAGAGGGAACGGTTGTTATTAATGTGTACTATCAATTATTATAACTGATATCTAAGGTACTGCCAACTGGACAGCAAGGTATATTTTAATGAGCAACCAAAGTATACCTTACTGTGAATTTACATGCCTGTTACTGTGAGGAAACCGTTACTACTAATGCATACTTACAATGAACAGAACTGGTCGCTTACAGTTAGTTCTACTGGATCGCACAGTAACTGCTAACGTCCTGCACAAATTACCCGCTACTGTTGCTTACAGTACTTATAACTGGCCTTCCATGGTTACTACTACGTTGATCCCACAGTACTCATTCATGTTGTCCTACGTAGTATGTACTGTGTGAACACAGTAAAATCAACTGTTTGCATGACGATTATAGGTACTATCATGATTCAGTTAAACCTACTGTTAGAAACAGTAAAAAAAAACAGTACAGAAGACACTCTTTACTGTTTTTCTTTACTGTCTGTTCTGATTTTCCTTTACTGTTTTTTCTTACTGTCTTATCATTTACTGTCTTACAAACAATAAGAATAGCCGACCAAAAAACAGTTGCAGATGCACAGTAAAATCTACTGTTATAACTCAACTGTTTTTTTTCAGTTAGTTATACTTCTTTGGACAATAGGCTCTATTTTTACTGACCAAAGCGGTGAATATTACCGAAAAATCGATTGGTATTACCGATTTTTTTTTTCAGTGTGGACGCTGCAGCATGTTGGGTCCCGCCAGCGCGGTACCGCACTGGTTCCGACAAGGAGGCTTCTTCTTCGTCTTCTTCTCTACCTTGATGAAACCAGCCTTGTCGCACATGTCCTTCTCTGGATCCTGCCTTTTCAAAACCTTGTTGGGTTTGGACTGGCTCCGTTTACCCCCTTTTTGTTTTTCCGCTAGTTTTACCTGCGATTTTTGCGACTCAGCAGTTTTTAGTACAAATACTAAAAACTACTGAGTCGCAAAAATCGCAGGTAAAACTAGCTGTTATAGCGGCCACAGAAATACATCATCTGTGAAAATTTCAACTGTCTAGCTATCACGGTTCATGAGATGCAGCCTGGTGACAGACAGACAGACAGACGGACAGTGGAGTCTTGGTAATAGTGTGTCCCATTTTTACCCTTTGGGTACAGAACCCTAAAAATGAATTCATAAACTTATCATAGTAAGATGCATATTAAAATTTCACTGATGAGTTAATTTTCTGTACTACCTGCTCTGTGTGTGTGTAGATATCTGATTTATTTCTGTGTACATATGTAGTTACTCGTAGATAGTTGGGGTGAAAGCAATTACGTAGGCCTCTGTGACGCTCGTGAAGACTTGGAACCTTCGCAGAACTTTGACCGCATTTTTCTTCCGCTTTCCTGAAGCTTGTTCATAGCAGTGATCAAATACCTACTTTCATAAGTGCACAACATGTCCCGGAATTAACGCAAATCATTAAACACCCCAATTAGAATATTATGTTACAAGCATACTAGACGTTGAATTTTCACTATCCATACTAATATTATAAATTCGAAAGTAACTCTGTCTATCTGTATGTTACCTTTTCACGCCTAAAGCACTGAACGGATTTCGATAAAATTTGGCAGAGAAATAGATTGCATCCCGGGGAAGGACGTAGGATATTTTTTATCGACACACCTCGCGGGCGAAGCCGCGGGCGGAAGCTACTCCATACTAATATTATAAATTCGAAAGTAACTCTGTCTGTCTGTCTGTATGTTACCTTTTCACGCCTAAACCACACAACGGATTTCGATAAAATTTGCCACAGAGACAGATTGCATCCCGGGGAAGGACATAGGATAGTTTTTATCGACTTACCTCGCGGGCGAAGTCGCGGGTGGAAGCTAGTTTTGTATAAAACATCGTTGATTTATTAAATTAGTTATACTGATAGTGGGAGAAAATTGTTGTCACGTTGTAAGAAATCTACGCACACACACGGTTAAGGGTCCAGCCATACATCGATATCCGTGGGTCCAGCATAGTAGGCACTTCGTCCATTTTGGTTTGTTTTGACTGTACCTACAGCTGAAGTGTGACTGTAACTTACGTAGTTTAAAATTATTTTTAACACAAACTATGTTCATAGTGTGCATTCATTACACATTGTATACTGTATAGTATGCATTTATAGGTCCTAGAAAATATGTTGGTGAAAGTGTAGATCAGATGCGTGTAAAGAAAAACGCAGTTTTACTTAGCCCAGGGCGCTATTTTTATTAACCCTTTGAACGCCATTGTCACATATACGTGTCACAAGCACGGGCCTGTGCCGTGTATAATTATGTGTCAAAAAATACATATGTGACAAAAAATGCAGTGCACTTTATCACGAAATAAACAATTAAATCATTACTTTTTTGTGTTTTTATTTGTATACCTCATATAAATATTTAAAATTGTGGCTTGGCATCGGATATCTATGCTTGGCATGGAGGGCACGCGCGTGCGTTTATGCTCTGGCGTTCAAAAGGTTAATATAACTGCTGATAATACGAAATTCACATTCACACACACATTCACATTTTCACTACAGGTAAAACCACGACACTTATTCTCAAGTATTTTCTCTCTTTTTCTTTAGATGTTTAATAAAGCAGAAAATTGTTGGATTGTCGCCTGTCACCTGTCGCCTGCCAGCTTTATTAAATTTAAATAGGCCCCTGATGAAAACCGGGCCAGTACCAATGTGGGATGCGCAGTATTTGAAAATGGAAGGGCTCGCTATATTTCATGTAATAAATACGATTGAATTGAGGGCTGCATTAAAAGCACTTACGAGCACACCCGGTGTGCCTTAGGCAGCCTCACTATCAAACATGCTGATAGCATTTTTTCCACGACATCCTAAAATCATATCATAACTCGTGACGACACGAGATATAAAGAAGATAAGACATCCTAAAATCATATCATAACTCGTGACGACACGAGATTTAAAGAAATATCCTTATTTTTACAAATTATTCCACGATTTAGGGGTGATTTTTCAATCGACAGATAATTTTTATTCGTGGATTAAAATTTACGTCTGACCGATTTTGTATAGAAAAACTGTCAAAAATTCAAAATTATTCCTCGGATAAAATTATATGGCGTTGGAAAAATCTGTCCTAAGTTACCTACTCCACACATTTAGGGCTGATTTGGTCATAGGCACCTTTTATCTGAAGGTGAAGAATAAATATTGCGGATTGACAGTTTTTGTATTGAAAATATGTCAGACTATCATAATTATAGATTTCTATACATAAGCTGCCAAACCCCCCGATATTTATTGCTATATTCTTAAGATAAAAGTTATCTTTTTTTTTAAGTAATATTTTCATTGTTCACGTTTTAACCTACAGCTAGTATTTCGAGACATTGCCAAGCGGTTGGTCGACTCTTCACGTGACCAGAGGGCTGGCCTATTTTTTTGCCAAATAATCAGCATTGCCATACAACGTGGCAATGCTGCCAGTCCTTTGGGCACGTTTCCTGTTGACAGCGATGCGGATGAATTTTTAGATGCCCTTTGATTATTTCCCCTCCTTTTTATATACTTGTACATATTATTCCTTTATTTAATTAAATACATATAAATTATATTTTTAAATATTAGTATAAAAAAATATAAAAACATTTAAAAATATAAAAAATTCTTGTACATATTATTATAGCTATTAAAATTGTATAACATGGGAAAGCGCGGATATTGTTATAACAGAAATTTTGACTATTTCTAGAAGTATGGTAAATATTACCTAATTATTGAAAAAACAGCCCCAAAAGAAAAAGTCATTTGTAATCAGCGAACTCTATTAACAAAACTTATGAACCGTTCTAAGTACCTACAAAAGAAAAAGCTTATTAGGACATTACTCCATTCTTCATCCCTACTACCAAATATGTCTGTTAAGTTTCCAACGAAAATATTTCTTTGTAATTTATAAGCTCACTTTGTTACTTTGGCAAAAACGTGGATATTTGTGTCTAATTAATCATGCCCTTTGATGTGCCCAATTGTCTTGCCTTTAATAGACTGTTGGAAAAGATTATGTTTTTTTTTTTTGCTTTGCCCAACAGGGTCCATAATTGTATCTATCTATTATTTAATATTTACCACCTGTACTATAACAGTCAGAAGTCGACTAGCAATCTCACAAAACTATGGCATAAGAATATTAGTTGTACTTATGACCTTCTTCTATAAGAACGTTTGACAACACTACACATTGGCAACTTGTTGGACGCTTATGATTGTTATTACAAATTAAGAAGTTAATTAAAATAAGTTAAGTGAGCGTTACGGTGGCCAAAGTAGTTAGCATTGTGCCTCGCATGGCGAACGTTCGGGTTCGAGTCTCACATCAAACATGAAAAATATTTTTTAATCATGTGAAATAAGAATTCCGAGTTGCTAACAAATATTTTAAATATTCCACAACTAAACGAATATTCTTTCGTTTTACAATTATAATCTTAGCGTCGTTATTAAAATATGAGGGTAGATTTGAAACAAAGTGATAAGTTCACTTTGTAAATCTACCCTCATATTTTAACTACTTTACTAGTTTACCTAAATTATTCCACTATTCGCTATTGTTGGTTGGTGAACATAGTTACGAGCGTTTGTGTTATCTTGTTGTTGATAATTTAGTAGGTATTCTTTTGAATTCAATATGCAGGCTAATATTAGTATTGAAGGCAAGGCAAATATTATGGCCCTATAATAACATAAATAAGTGGAAAGGATTTCTTTTGTATAAAAAATATTATAATGTTACCATATCAAAATTTGTTTCATTTATTATCATATTATAATAATAAATTACCTTTATTGTAATATCTATTTGTTCAAAGTAATTTACTAAAATAAATTACTAAAACATACAAATAATAATAATTATATAAAACATAAAAAAATAACTGGCCCAACTAGGATTCGAACCTACACCTAACCCGTTTACATTAGCGGGTGCAGCCTCGTTACCGATCTAGCTAATGTTAACTTATATTCACTGGTTGAAATTTTGCATTACTATGAAAAAAATAATCAGACTGCGATAAAGAAACAAGTTACTGATATTGTCATCCTTGTCTAGCATTGACCACATCTATGACTACTCGTAGCGCGATGCTACACGACATGTTAGTTTGTTAGCGTTGGAACATCACTCACACGGATAAAAATGCGTATGTGTGTCTAAGCGCCGCAGCCCGTATAGCGCAGGCGATAATGGTCATTGCGGTGTAAGTGGACTTCTGGCCGTGACTGTACATTATGGACTGCAATAAAGAATAATTGAATTAAATGATGCATCGACGGATAACTTTGATTTGGAGAACCAGACCGTGGTCTATTGCTAATCAAACTCTTAGAACTCTCCACAAACAAGTGAAACCACTCGTAGGTATCAATATTTTACCCCTCGAAAGCTCAAAAAATATTTACCACAGAAAATTACCCACAGCTCTGGGCTAACCATTTTTACTTTAGATCTAAAAAATAGCTACTTTAACTTCCACCCCTTAAGTTGAACATACAAAAACATTATTTCTTATTCTGTTTAAATACAAATTCATTTGTATTTGTACTTAAAAAAAAGGTCTTCATTTCAACTTAAAAAACATCCCTATGTCAAGTTTAAGCACAGATCCTTTTTACCCTAGAAACAATAGGGTAGCCTGTCGGGGTGAAATACCCGGAGGATCGGTCAGTATCCTATATTCCTAGCTCAACTATAGGCTTATCCGAAATTCAGGCTCTCAGGGTACCTAAAATCGTAAACACTTCGTATCTCGCACTTTATAGCTTTTGTGGTTGATAACGGTTCTTGGTGAAATATTGAAGATAAAAGGATTTGTTTTTTTTTTTTTTCAGCCTTGGCAGTTGTCAACTTAGAAGAAGAAGAAATAAGAAGCTCTGCTAACCGAGAGAAAACATAATTAGTTCTGTGGCAGCAATTACACCGCCACTGCGCATCATACAGACGTCACGCAAAATCCTGCATCGCGCAAGCAGAGTTTGCCGCGCAACTAACATATTTATATACATCGTCGCGACATCAATCGTCGAGCAGTGGCCCGCCAGACACAACACCCGCCTGGTCTGAGGATCCTCCCTTTTCTATGGAGGATGAGTGAACTTTACACCCTGTTCCTCATACCTCTACATTTTTACTGCCTGATAACTATTTTGCTCACAGAGACTAGTTTCCACCAGTGTGATAGTCTAAGGGTCTAAACAGACGGACTGCATTTCAGCTGCAACATCGCAGTTTGGATGCAGTTAACTTAACTACTTCGAAACCTAGTTATGTCAACTGCATCCAAACTGCGATGTTGCAGTTGGCATGCAGTTCACACACTTGCTAAAGTTCAACTACTTTTGCATTTTTTTTTTTTTAAATAACTTGTAAATTATGTGAGCACCATGTATCTATCACTTATTTGATTTACCTGTCATTGCTTAATTTTTAATTCTTTTTACCTTTTGTGGTAGACTAATTTTATTATGGGTGCATCGTGTTCACATATAATTTTTATTATGTATACAAGACCTTGTAAAACATTTTTAAAAGAGTAACGGTGGAGTTTCTTGCCCATTCTTCTCCATACGAAAACTACCTTTTCGAATGGGCGACTAGAATCATTTCTATTTAGTTTTTTTTTTGACGTTCAAAAGTGCCTTTAATGTGCCTATTTGAAATAAATGATTTGACTTTGACTTTGTTCAAATGCAGTCCGTCTGTTTAGACCCTTAGCTGAAAAGAAAATATTTTTCTTTTTAATCACTCTCGTAATGGGACTTCCATGATGGTTATAGGAAAATGAATGACCTAAATTAAAACTTATGTGAAATATTCATTTGGTTACACAAAAGTCATATCTCCTAAATCGTCCATTATAAATACCTACAGCCCAATAAATAAATAAAACTCTGAATAAAGAAATATCGTTTGAAAAATAAAAAGCTCAATCGTAAAGCCGATTATGTACGGGTTTATTGTATCCCAGGCGTTCGAAATAAAAACACAAGAACACAAATACACTGGGTACGCAATATCTACGTGTACCTACTTGTGTACTGCCGGGTACCCACCTGTCACAGACAGAAATTATGTAATGGCCGACAGGTAGGGACCGTATTTACGAAGGACTTGGTTGGAGGACCGGACTCAGGTAGTGAACTCACACGAGTTTGAAATAAAACTGTGGAAATAATTAGGTATACAACGTTATTCTTAGTATGTTTATGCGAAACCTGAATATAGTTTGTTCACAATAAGTTCAATAATTTTTACCCCATGTTATATTTTGTCCAAAAATATTTAAAAAAAGGTTAAAAGTTGGACACCGAGCAACACTAAGTAGGTTATCCAATCTCCGCGCCGAACGGTTAGGTACTATTTATTATCAATGAGCGCAAGACGGCGCGGCGCGGCGCGAGCGGCGCGGGCTAGCATGTTTTTGAAAAAAAAAATCACAAAGTTGTTACCTGTTTGTCCGTACAGGTAACAGCTTTGTGATTTTTCATGATACAGTTTTGTAATTTTGTACATCGATTCTTTACATAAAAATACTGCATAGGTATGCATATGTACTTGTATGAAATTGATAATAGACACATAAGAATAGTGAAAGAATATGTATCATTTCGTATCATATTCTATCTTAAATATTTGCAATTAATCAGCGCATATTAACGCATCTTTCACGAAATAGGAGTATGTACAGACATTTTTTTTTTCTGTGGTAGATATAGTATTGCACTGACACCATTCCTGTGTCCAGCAAATGACAATTTATCCGTTTGCCCAGACCCCTCCAGTTCCTGATTGGATAGACATCATTTAAGACATAATTTATTTTACGAACAAACACAATTTACTTCTATTCCGACAAATGAGCTAATGTTCTTCAAATAAGTAGCAATTTTGTCCAATTCTCTAACAAACATTTTGTATTTTATCGAAAGGAACGGAGGTAAAAAGTTGTTGAGCTCATTTTCCGTCCAGTTCTCGGCGTTGAATGGGCTTCATCTATTCCCGATACGTCGTAAAAGGCAACTAATGGATTATCTTAGGAGTATCTTGGTACTGTAATAACGTCACATTGCAATCGTTAATTCTGAGGCGATATTGCTCTATAAAAAACACAGAGAGGAGGCCCGTGTCCCAGCAGTGGGAACATTATAGGCTAATTATGCTATTGCTCTATATGAAACTGGAAGGAACGTACCTAGCTTAAAATGTCTACAGATTTGCTGGATTTTTGACAATTGTTATTGTTGCTCGATATCCTGTGTTTTGACGATCCATAAGCCTCTGTCCAATCTGTGAGTTTCTTAGTATTACTCGATCGTTACTGTCGCCTGTCCCTCATGGATAGCCTTTTCCCAACTATATTGGGGTCTTAGGGTCGGCTTCCACTCTAACCGGATGTAGCTGAGTGCCAATATTTTAAATGGACCGACTGTCTATAATAACCTCCACAACCCTGTAGTGGTATCTACAACGCCACATGCGAACAACGCGTCAACTGACGTCACGCAAAATCCTGCATCTCGCAAGCAGAGTTTATCGCGCAAGTAGCATAGATACAACGGCCCGACATGAATTGACCCGTAACGACTGTCAATGTTCCACAAATGACAGCCGGGACCAACGGCTTAACGTGCTTTCCAAGCCACGGAGGGGTCTTGGTATGTAAAGATGGTTACCCATCCACGGACCAACCGCGGCAAGCGTAGCTTAACCTGATCGATCGACGATCGATGTTAACGATGGATAAATATCAAGGGGTTAAGATCGAGGTCAAATTAGACATCACTTTTTGAATCTATCGAAAAAAGCGATCCATAGTGACGACCGATAAAAATACGATGTCGATTGTCAAATCTGTAGGATTGCCCTTTACATCTTTGTAAACTTTCCTTCGTTACGTGAACAGTAGATGAGCAAGTAGGTATACCGAAGGCTATGTACAAAGTTAGTCGATGTCGACTCGAATGGGTCTAGGAACAACAATGTTTGATTGCAAGCAAACAGTCTAGCAACAGACACGATCTGGCTCCAAACATCTGTGTTCTGAATCAGACTCTGTTGTTTTGACTTACGTGAGACCATATTTTAGCCGCTAAGAGGTTTATGTAAGTACGCGCCCCTGCTTCACACGGTTTTTACGACTGAACAAAACATCGAGATTTCTTATTATATGTAAGTGTAATATAAGGGGCCCGTGGCTAAATAATAACAGCCGCACAGGTCAATCGATCAGGTTAAGCTACGCTTGCCGCGGTTGGTCTGTGGATGGGTGACCATCTTTACATACCGAGACCCCTCCGTGGCTCGGAAAGCACGTTAAGCCGTTGGTCCCGGCTGTCATACGTGGATCTTTGACAGTCGTTACGGTTAGTCAGAAGCCCGAAAGTCTGACAACCAGTCTTACCAAGGGGTATCATATTACTCAGTAACTGGGTTGTGGAGGTCAGATAGGCAGTCGCTCCATGTAAAATACTGGTATTCAGCTGCATCCGGTTAGACTGGAAGCCAACCCCAACATAGTTGGGAAAAGGCTAGGCAGATGATGATGTTGATGTAAGTAAGTTTAATTATGAATTCTGTAAAATCTCACCTTGAAAACTTAGACGTAGTGAACTTGTGGTGAGCTGACAAAAGTGTCAATTCCTAACATTCAAAATGTTTACAGAATACATAGATCAGAAATGAACTCATTCACTCATTTATTTTCCAGTTCTTGTTCCACTGTCATCCGAATGCTTCCAAAATACAGAGGAACATTACACAGATTCTGTTTCACACCGACATAATTTCTCGACGGAAGTAAAAGTAAATACGTCATAATATAATCTTCCACGCTTGTATCCAAACATTATAATTCTTGTTACAAATAATAACAAAAGAGTTAAACGTTGCGTGCTATCAACCCCTTGTTTGCGCATGCACAATATAAAATACAAACATCATAATTAAATCTGTACTATAATAATATTATAAAGAGGTAAAATTTGTTTGTTTGTAAGTTTGTATGTAGGGGGTAATCTCTGAAACTACCAGTCGGATTTGAAAAAATATTTTTGCATTTGTATCCCAGTCCTTGAGGAAAGATTTAGGCTCTACGTCCCTTAGGAGCCGAATAAAAGAAAAAAAACCGGTCAAGTGCAAGTCGGAATCGCACACACAAAGGGTTCCGTACCACAAGGCAAAAACCGCTGAAAAAATTACGTTTGTTGTATGGGAGCCCCCCTTAAATATTTATTTTATTCTGTTTTTAGTATTTGTTGTTATAGCGGCAACAGAAATACATCATCTGTGAAAATTTAAACTGTCTAGCTATCACGGTTCATGAGATATAGCCTGGTGACAGACATACAGACGGCGCTACTGCTGAGCATGAGGTCCTGGGTCCGATTCCCGGGTCGGGCAAAGTGTTATTGGGTTTTTCCATCTGAAATTTCTCAGTCGCAGCCCGGAATCTTGATTTGTGCCGGGTTGATAGCAATAGGCTCACCCCCTATTACTGGTGAAATGTGGGTAGTCCAGTACACCTCTACCTTACCCTTCGTGGAATATACAACATTATTTTTAGTATATGCGAAACCCGAAACACGTGTCTAGTATTTTTATGTAAAGAATCTATGTAGGTACGAAATTTCAAAACTGTATCATTTTTATTTACTGATTATTTCTTTCTGTGCCTCATTATGAAAAACTTAATATAGGATCCAAACATGAAATTCCGAAAAAATAATCTGATGCTCCTGCTCTATACATTTATCTTCGTTTCTCGTGGCTAAGTAATAACAGTCGCACGGGTACCATCGATCAGGGTTGCCACGGTCGCTCCGTGGATGGGTGTACATTTTCACATACCGAGACCCCTCCGTGTCTCGTTAAGCCGTTTGTCCCGGCTGTCATTCGTGGATCTTTGACAGTCGTTACTGGTTTTCAGAAGCCCGAAAATCTGACATCCAGTCTTACCAAGGGGTGAAGTGTTACCCAGTAACTAGGTTGTAGAGGTCAGATAGGCAGGCGCTCCACGTAAAGTACTAGTATTAAGCTGCATCGGTTAGACTGGAAGCCGACCCCAAAAATAGTTGGGAAAGGCAGATGATGATGAACTCGACATGGTACAGCTTGTTCTTTTTGTCGCGAATTCAGGTTTTGTGTCATAGTAAAAGTGGACAGTAAAATAAATGAGATATCTATTATATTTTGATTTTATTTAATTTGAATTTTATTTGATTTTATACGTGTGCCATTAATGGGTGTTATTTACCTGAAATAAATGAATTTATTTATTATTAGGTATCTATCTTAATCACAGTGGGTTTAAAGCTTAAAAGATTAGTACCTAAGTTCACAGGTATTTACGGTTAATTTAACTGAAAATGAACCAATTTAAAAACTGAATAACATAAATAGCTACTTTAGTAATATCTCTAGCGAAAATAACATTAGACAAATGACTTTTTTAAAGAGAACACTTTAGTAAATGAGTTCTACAGAAATTATTTTTATAATAAGTACTTACAAAGACTGTTTTCCTAAAGTGAAATTTAAAAATAAAAAGTGTCACTTTATTGTCTGCATTTAAAACGTCTTTTTTGAACGACTCTTGATACGTCATTTTTAATAATAAAACACGTAAATATAAGTCATAAAGACTCACTTTTTCAACTAAATATGACCTTTTTTCTATCTACAATACGGCCGACGAGAATAGAATAGAATATTCTTTATTTGCACAGAAAGTAGGTAGGTACAAGTTTCAGAATGCGTTCTATTGACACCTGTCAGTTTCATACAAACGAATATGTGTTTTGCGTATTAATTAGCTCCTAGAATTGTCGCACTGACAAGGACCCTTGAGCGCCTTGTCGAGGGTACGTTCTAGGGGCCTAAAAAGGCCACTTTGGCAGAATCATAAAAGGATAACAACATTATGAATCATAATAGACAGTTAACTGTTAAGTTAATCGTATCAAATCCCATTGGTGAAGGATTTTTCAGTTATTTTTTTTGTCTGTGCTAAAATACCATTCAATCCAATCCAAATCCAATCCCAATCTCTTTGATTACACCTACAGCGAAAAAAAGGAAAACACGGACTGTCTTCGCCATACTATGATTCATAATATTATCCTTTTATGATTCTGCCAAAGTGGCAATTTCAGGCCCCCTGATAGGGTTATCAGGATACCAAATACACTACCATAATACAAATATAATACCAATAAAACAGGTACCTACCTTACCTTTTGCTTTCGTTTAGGTATTTGCTTTTTTTTTCAGGTGTCCTTTCGAACTCAAGCTGCCAAGAATATTATTAACACTGACTCTACAAGATCTCATAGCCTCGAAGAACTTTATTGACGTTTAAAACGTACCTACACTACACAGTCTTCAATAGAATTATGACGTGACGGGAAAAATAGGACATTGATTACATGCCGAAGATGTTTGACTGCAATACCTCGCGATCACAGTTTAGCCTTGTACTATTTATTCTGTGGTTTAGCTCACTACCTCGATGTTACCTCACCTAAAACAAATGCATGCAGACACGCATGCACATGCCGAAGGGTACTGCGATACATGGCCTACGTGTACGTGATAACAAAATATTTTGTTTTCACTACGCGGTCGATGGCAAGCGTCGAAGTCATCTGGCTCGTGATTGGTCAAATCGGTTCAACTTGTTCTTCTGGAGTAGGTCTGTAGGTAGTGAGGTATAGTATATAGTGTATAGTACAAACACAGGCCTGAGCAACTGAGTTTTCAGGTGCAACTGAACCGACGTGCTCGCACGTCAATCCTGTATTTCATGTGCTCGTAAAAAGAAATGGCGACTATAGAGATCGCGATCGCAAGCATCTTCGGCATGTAATTACCCTTATACCCAGAGGCGTAACTAGGTTGGGGCCAGTAGGGCACGAGCCCCGGGCGCCTATCGAAGGGGGGCAGAAACTCGCCAATTAATCAAATAAAAAAAAAGTTATTAATAAAAAACCCGACTGCAGTAAAAAACTTTAGTTAAAAGAACTGAAAAGCTAATAACAAGCCCATTTTAAATTAAATAAAAGTTGGAAGCAGGCGGGACCCATACCATTTTTATTATATTTTCAAAGTCAGATGAGTCCCGCCTGACATGAGACATGTGACGATTTTGACAAACATTCATGATAGGCTTTAGAAACGTTTGATTGAATGATCTATTTTTAAGTTATTACATAGGTAGGTACTGTTTATAGGTAGCGTTATGTATAAAGCGATATGTGTAATATACATAATTATAATAATTACGCAATGAAGTGTACTTGTGACCGCAAACAATAGAGATACGATCCCCTAGGTCGCACTGTTGAGCATAGATATACCTGCCTTGGTATGAGATACATGGTTATCTAGGACTAGCTTCTGCTCGCGACTTCGCCCGCGTGAAATTTCTTGTATCCCGACCTCCCCGTCGAATCCCATCGCCTGTCCGCGGTATTACTTCGTTTTCGCAGCGTTCGTTCTGACTTTTTTCTTTCTCCTCGGCTCCGAAGAGTCGTAGTCGTGATGTTCAATACCTTCCTCGAGAATTGGGCTATCAAATGTAAAAAGAATTTATCGAATTCGACTGGTAGTTCCAGAGATCAACGCGTTCAAACTAACACGAAAACAAATAAACTCTTCAGCTTTAATATTACTATACCTAGTATAGATTCTGATATAGATTGGAAAAACTATAATAGCCTTTTTTTTTTTTTGCTTTGCCAGCGTTATTTGTATTCCTTTTGTGTACAGATAAGTAACCAGCGGGGTAATTGCGTAACGCACTATCAGTAGCAATGGGTTTCATTTTGACAGTTCAACAACATTCATTGCGTTATTTACGTTGTTGAACGGACACATTTTTCGAACATACGAAGCAATGGATCAGCAATATCCTTCAAAATGATTCAGATTGATATTGATAGTGTGTTACGCACTTAGGGTGCTGGGTCGTCGGATTTAGTTGAAGTTTAGTAAGCCTTGCAGGACTGGATTACTAACATCATAAACAACAACTTTTGTTCTATGACGTTTTACAAAACTACATTTACTAAAAACAATCCTATAAGAGCGTTAACGTCGTACGGCATTTCATACAAACTTTTAAGCCCATATTTTTCAAAATTAATAAACTGATTTTAATGAAACTTCATACGCATAAGCAGGATACAAAGGCCTAAAAAGTTAGTAGAGAAGATTTTCGAAATGTCTTATTTAAAAAAAGATAACTGGAAATCTCTGTTTCTATGGAAAATTTAAAATCGGTCTAATTTGGTTGTAACTAACTTTTTAGACCTTTGTCTCCTGCTTATGCGTATGAAGTTTCATTAAAATCGGTTCAATCATTTCTAAAAATAAGGGCTTGAAAGTTTGTATGAAATGCCGTACGGGCGGCGTAAAGGCTCTGTTGTATCTAACCCTCGCTCCCCTCCGCTGAATTTTGTACTAGACACGACACTAGCGCTTTCTTTTGTTTCGCGTAGAATCGTAACAGAAAATCGAATATTTAAATTCGTTGAATTGTAATATTTTTATTTTTGTATGAAAGTCTGATGAATTAAAAGTCATAGAACAAAAGTTGTTGTTTACGATGTTACCTAATAATATAGTCCTGAGAGGTTGTTAATGTTTTACCAATAACCCTGTATAGTACAACCACATTTCGCCAGTTATGGGGGAAACGCACGGTCCACACAAAGTAACGTAAGAAAGTTTTAATTTCGCGGGCTATCTCCCGCATCCCCCTTAAGTCCCATGTAATTAAGGGCGAGCTTTTTCCAAAACAAATATTTATATTGCTAAAACGTTGCCATCATAAAAATTGTACCTTCAATTATTTTTTCAGCAAAACAAATCAGACTTATCTTCATTAACTTAAGTACCTACATGCTCAAGTTGAAGCAAAATACGACTGAACAAATCCCTCCATTAACCCGTATTTTATTTTCTTCCCTTCTACTTTGTCCGCGTGAAATTTCTTGTTCCCCCGACCCGCCCCGTCGCGTCGCATCTCTTCGCGTGCCAGCACTATTTCTTCGTTTTAATTTAGAGTACTTTTTGAGTCTTTTTCTTTTTGCTCGGCTCCTAAGGGTCCTAGGGTGATGTTAAATAGCCTATAGCCTTCCTCAAGAACTGGGCTATCAAATGCAAAAATAATGTTTGAAATCCGACTGGTAGTTTCAAAGATTAGCGCGTTCAAACAAACAAACGGTTTATTATTAGTCTAAATAAGAAACAGTTAACTGGTATTTACTGTTCTTTGTGGAGATCCGTAGAGTGATAAAAAAACCCTTTCCTTAATGAAGATAGATCCGAGGTTACGTGGACAGTGGAAGAAATAAGGACAGGAAAAAAACAGAGTGAAAAATTAGGTCCACGCGATTGTGTTTATATGACAAGGGAAACCGGAATATATGGTACACAGGGTAAACTTACTGTGGATTTTTTTTAGGTTTTTTACATGTTCTAGAACCAAAAATTCGAAGATACTTATATATCACCTATCAACACGCACTGGGCCCGCGTGGAGGATTACGACCTACTCCCTCTCACAGAGAGGACGCCTGTGTCCCTTCAATTTATGGTAAACATAAGTAATGTTTCTAAATAAATTACTTTATTATTTGAGTTCTTATTTAAAAAACGATACAACACTTGCAATACAGTAAGATTTTCAGTATCATAAGACTTAGTCCTTTCCTTTTCGAGATTCTAAACGAACACAGAGAGAAATAGGTACATGTATGCCGCCTATAACTTTCCCACTACTGGGACAGGCCTCCTCTGAGTGAGAGGTACATAATAAATGTTTCACATTCGGAACTATCTCCTAAAAACCTCTCGAGTCACGATTACAACTACAATAAAAACAGGATATTGCACGAGCACAGTCGATGCAGAAGGTAACTCGATACTCTTGATTGTAAGTTTTTACAGAATAGTGAGGCTGGTGTGTTATTCCAAAGTACTATTTCAAAAATGACTATGGAAGACCAAAGTGGCCAGCTCTTGAACTCGAACTCGCCTGGTGGAAAGCGATGGATGAGGTCTATGATGGAACGAGCGTGCCCAGAAGATGCTTATTCACTCTTGCTTCGAGATAACTCTGGTATTAATTAAATACAAGCAGTGACTGCTACCACTAATATTTAACTGAACTAATCACCAAACTTTGCCAAATCGGATTCGTAACTACACCATTTCATAACCGTTCATCGATTCCCAGTAAACTAAGCGGAACGTTAATATCTTCGGATTGCGAAAATTTATGAACGCAAATTAATTCGAATGATCGAATTAATTCATAAATGAACATTGCCAACTCTATTATCTGTGGCGCATCACAAATTTAAATGGCGTTTGTAAACGCGGGAATTGTTATTTGCTGCACTGTAGGTCATGCTATTCTCCTCAAAATGAGATTGTGTGTCCACAGTCTGCCACGATTGAATTAAGTCCCATATTAGAAGTTAAGCCTGCCATTCTCCGGGCAAAATTGTAAACTCCAAACTTCCACTGGCTTTATTTACCAGAAAGACTTCATAAAGCTATATTAATCATAGCCATCTAGCAGAAAAATGAAACATAACATCTGTGGTAAGTACCATAGACTTGATCAAGAAAGCAGTTTGTCTTTAAACATTTATAAGGTCAAGTACCTACGTCATTACAGAGAAAGCCGAACCAACGAATGTACATTTAGTACCTACCTAATTTAACATTACCGGGACCTTAATTGCGTAACACACTGTCAATCACAATCTGAATCATTTTGAAGGATATTGCTAATCCATTGCTTCATATGTTTGAAAAGAAATCTGCTCAGCAACATAATAATTACGCAATGAATGTTGTTGAATTGTCAAAATGAAAAACATTGCTACTGTTAGTGTGTTACGCAATTAGGTACCTCGAAACGACGTAAGTCCAAGCCATTTGTTGTTGGCAGGAACCAACAACAAATGTTTTGTTATTTCTGAAGTTACCAGACCTTAATAAACTATTCTACTTGTCGCTTTGGGTGGAAATTAAACTCAATGTAAGTCACATTGAGTTTAATAAACATCCTGAACTAAGTATGAGATAAAATGTAGTTTTTTTTTAAAGCAATTTCTTTGTTTTTTTTTTGTATACCTACTGTTTGTACCTGTTGTGACATGTGCTAATTAATTACCTAAATATATTTTCATTCTTTGATACTTCCAAAATTAAATTATGCACAACTCTATTGGAACACAGTTGCCATGCCGATAGAAATAACAAAGAAGCAGAAATTATTTTCTATGGATACGTAATCATGTTGACAGGTACAGTCAACAAAGGAGTTAAGTATACAGGAGCGTCGGATATTGTTGAAGTTTACTAAGAAACCGATGGATATTCTCGAATAAAATTTTAGTTTAATAATAGAAAACAAACAGCTCATTTATTAAATTAAATTTCAGTCCTGAACATCCATCGGTTTCTTAGTAAACTTCAACTATATCCGACGCTCCTGTATACTTAACTCCTTTGTTGACTGTACCTACCAGCATTCACAACCACTCGATACGCTTCCGTACCGTATCGAACATCAATCAATGTTATCGTAGGAGTTCTTATGCTGTTCACAATTCCAAAACCCGAAAATTTTGTCAGTTTAAATCAAATGCGACGACCGCTATTCTTCCGCGGTTTGCTGTCAGGTGCAAGGCAAATCAGCAGGGTAATTGCGTAACACACTATCAGTAGCAATGAGTTTCATTTTGACAGTTCAACAACATTCATTGCGTTATTTACGTTGTTGACCAGACACACTTTTCGTACATTAGGAGCAATGGATTAGCAATATGCTTCAAAATGATCCAAATTGAGAGTAATAGTGTGTTACGCAATTTTATTAGGGTGCAGCCGGTCGATTCTGTAAAAATCTCACCGTGAAAACTTAGGTGAAGTGAGTTTGTTTTTGCTAGGAATTGAAACTATTGACAGCCCACTCCACGCCTTCACCTAAGTTTTCACGGTGAGATTTCAACAGAATAGCACCGCAGGTTATCGAAATGTATCATTTTCGATACGATAGCCTGTCGGATGATTGTGAATAGCTATGCTGGAGTACTTTACGTAACCGAACCATAGATCAGACAAAAGCTTTCTAGAACCCATTTAAACTAATGAACGTCTCATTTTAATCCATCAAATTGAAAGACAGAGGTTATCATCCTGCACCGATGACCATGTTGTTTGTAACCGCAGAGCGATTGAAAGACAGAGGTTATCATCCTGCACCGGCGACCATGTTGTTTGTAACCGCAGAGCGATTGAAAGACAGAGGTTATCATCCTGCACCGACGACCATGTTGTTTGTAACCGCAGAGCGATTGAATACGGCTGCCCTGATTACAGACTAACAGACTACAATCCGTCTGTCACAGGGTGCCATTAATTGATAGATTTTCTCTCACCAATTAATCAAGGCTTGGCTGAAGTTTAAATTGCTTTCACGGTACGAAGAATTAATTGTAATTGCTAAGCCGAGCGTGGAGTAAAGTAGAAGTATAAATTAGTACTTATTGGATTTCTACTGACCACAAATTGTAACTAATTAATTCTTATTGACTTGTTTAATTATTAGAACATGATTAACTTATTTGTTAGAGGGGCTCGTGGCTAAATAATAACAGCCGCACAAGTCGATCGATCAGGTTAAGCTACGCTTGCCGCGGTTGGTCTCTGGATGGGTGAGCATCTTTACATACCGGGACCCCTCCGTGCCTCGGAAAGAACGTTAAGCGGTTGGTCCCGGGCTCCCGGCTGTCATTCGTGGATTTTTGACAGTCGTTACGGATAGTCAGAAGCCCGAAAGTCTGACAACCAGTCTTACCAAGGGTTATCGTAGTAGACCCCAACATAGTTGGGAAAAGGCTAGGCAGATGATGATTAACTTATTTGTTAGTACACTTCACAATATAATAAAGTAGAGAGCAGTGATGGCCCAGTGGAAATGGCCAAGACTTACGAGTTGTAGGCCGTAAGTTCGAACCCAAGAGGCGCTTAACTTTGTGTAAATTATTTCATTACCACTGCTCTCAAAACGGTGAATGAAAACATTGAGGAGACCATTATGTCCTAGAACCAATAATTCGAAGGCATGTGACATCTGCACTGGGACCGCGTGGTAGATTACGACTTACTCCCTCTCATAGAGAGGAGGCCTGTGTCCCAACAGTGGGAACATTATAGGCTACATGATTAAGGTAGTACTTAAGCCAGCGTGTCACGTTAAACCCATTGCACGTGAAAGCGTAGTACCTATCAATTCCTTCAAATCATAATAATAGGTACCTAAACCATCATATAAAACAAATGAGAGCCGTTTTCATAAAAAGTAACACGTATTACATATTATTTTGTATAGTTATATAGTTTTGTTATCCTAAAATACCTAAAACATCTAAATTGTGAACTCCACCAACTAAAATGTTGTTTTTAATCACTGTGAAAAACATTGTTTGTAGAACAATAAAGCAAATCGTAACTATACTATTAACCACACATAGATAAATAGTCGTATGTTGCCTTTGAAATAAGAGAACAACAATTACCAACATTGGAAAATCGGAACATGAAAAATAAACGAATATTTTTTATCTCTGCTCTGATAAATTGTGTCTATGGTACGAGTTTTACTTTTTTAACAAAATGGCTTCTGACTTTTCATATTTTCATGCAGCCAGTTTATTTTTTAATTCGTTGGGTACATGAAACAATCTATAAAAGCCATTCTGTTATGATAAAATATTTAAGATCCAAAATCCCCTTTAGGTAAATATAGAATAGAATACTCTTTATTATGTACACCATATAAATAAATTACAGACATAAACATAGAAACTGCACAAAGGGTGACACAATGGGCGGTCTTATCGCTAAAAGCGATCTTTTAAAGACAACCTTTGGATGGATTAAAAAAGCTAAAAAAAAAAACCTTAAAGCTTAAATTATTCCTTAAGATTTGAAATGAAGGAAAGGTCAAAAGTTAATTAAAAACGCTAAGACCCACCAATTATGATATAATGCGCAATGAGTTGAGCTACACGATTACCTACTGACAAAATGCTTTCACTAACTCTACTGGTCCATTCAAATCTGTGTGGTTTTTCCTCAGAATACCATTTTCAGATGCATGCATACATGGTCCTTACATGATCTGACCAAGTTGTCTGGACTTTAAAAGAGACTTTGACCCCTGAGTTTGTTTCGCTATTTCTTCTCAGTGGTCAGATTGGCAATGTCGACTGCATCTAGCTTATTTTTTATTATGGACGTGCAAACGTAATTCCGATTTACAGAACTAGCAATTTCATTTTTCTTAGTCAAAAGGCCATTATTACGACTATGATTTATACTTATACGTCTATGATGATTAGAACGTAGAATGTTTGCTAAACATTTTTTTATAAGAATCTATAATTCGAATACTGTAAAAATTTATAAATATTTTCGTCTAAAGTGTAAGCTTTGAACTCTTGTAAATATTTATGCAGTTTGACGCGTCTAGTGCGTTAGGCACTCTTTTATTTATAATAATATTGTAGAAAAACCTTTTTTTTTGCGCATATCATTACAGATAAGTATACTACTTTTAAACATATTACTGTCACTTTAGTTATCATTTTAAACGACATAGCTTTCTTGCGTAAAACTTGTAAAACGTTCTTAATTATTTATAAATTCATGGTAACATCCAATCAAAGTAACATACTAGCTTTTATAATTTAATATTCGAGTAGTTTTACTAATGCGGAAGACACAAGCCAAAAATAAAAGCAAGGAATCTTTGATCTTATTTATACCTCAGTATTTTAATGTCTACTTAAAAGATTTGTGACAGATTTCCCAACTAACTAACAGCTGTTTTTAGATAACAACGTGTGAAATAGGTAGGTACGCCTGGCATGTGATGGACATAGTTTCGTAATTAAATACGTCTTGCAACTGACCGTAAAAGTCTTTCATCAGACTAGGTACTTATCCTAAAGTAAAATTTACATAAGTTGCGTGGTGTGAAAAATGTGATGCTAATGACTTTAATAAATCATCAAAGTTCTTATCACTTAAAAAAAAAACTTAATAATGTAAGTACTTACCGAATAATAAACGACGAACGGACCAACAAAAAAAATCCGCAAACAAAAAAGAAAACTTTATTTATACCGTAACCAACACTCTATAAATAATCAAAACTTTTTTAAATTAAAACTTTTTACACGTACGACACTTTGACACTCGTTACTGGCCACTTAGGCGCGCGAACTTAACCATTAGAATTCAAATTAGTTCGAATTTCGAAAAGCGCGGGAAAATGTCCCCGGGCGTGCGTTCAGAAGAAAATTTGAGTCGAACTGAAGGGCGGCGCTTCTGAATGGACGCGTCGCGACCACGCTCATGCGCTCTCATGTTAGCTACAACGAATGTTTTTCCAACGGACTTTAAGCTTTTTCACGCTTTAGCTGGAAAATATATTTTCATCTATAAGTGCACTGGGCGCCCGGGGGTTTGTTCTAAAAGCGAGGAAAATTCTATACGCTCCCTCGTAAGGTAGCGACGATGGATCTAATAAAGGGAAACTTGTAATCTCTTGCAGCGCTCCTATTGGGTACATCCCGACGTTTACCCATTCTTGTGCGGGAAATTTTATGGAGTATTATTGTCCAACTTTTATTGCAGTATTGTAAAATGTATGTTTGTATCTTTATAATTTTCTTTTTGTAAGGAAATATTTTCCACAATAGTCCAGTCAATAAAGGAGTTGAAGTCTTATCTTTTTTCGAAAATTTTCACTTTTCTGGAGCGTGTAGTTAAAAAACGATAAGACATTGGCAAGTTTTACTGAAACTGTTTTTTTTTTCGTTGTTTTGTAAAATATAAATAAACTTAATTTGTCCTAATAACTTTGTATTACAGGATCGGTTTACTTTAATATTACGGTAAGTAATATTTATTATTAAAAACGGTTGAAAATTCGGAAAAACTGCATTCATAAAAGTTGTAGAGAACTTTTTTTTTCTACAAGGCACCGTTTTTTAGATATTAGCGAAAAACTAAAAAAATGGGCACTTTATGCCCTCCCCCACTCCGGCTCACCTCCTAAACGTCAGGACTTTTACTATGTTTACGTAAGCACACTGAACAAGTTTCTGAAGGAATCGTTTAGGTCTCTGCTCACGCACTCTACCCCCTTTTAGACTATTCGTTGACTGGACTAAATATCCTAAATATCCTTCTGACTGCCAACCCTGAATGGGATGTGTTAGCGGATGAATGGAGTAAAATTATGCGTATAATTATGTCTGGTGTTTTATGAGAGAAAGTATGCAATAGTCCACTTGTTAGCTTTAAATTAATTTATATGTATACAACATAATTATTGTCAACGTAATAATTGTTTCTATGTCAGTTAATGTAGGTAATTGGTGTTTGTACCGTTTTAATTAACTATAAATGAATACACGGCGATCCGACGACCATAAGAAAGTGGCTGGGACATACTGGATGCGAAAGGCGGAGGACAGGGTGTTGTGGCGCAGCCTGGGAGAAAAAAAAAAGGCCTATGTCCAGCAGTCGACTGCGATATGCCGATGCCGAGTTGATTGTAATAAATTATGTTGATGCTATTTTTACCGACTTCAAAAAAAAGGAGGTTATCAATTCGACACGTATGTATGTAATATTATTGGAATTGCATTATATTCACATATGACAATCTATTAGGGTTTCCAAACAAATATACAAATTTTTATAGATGTATGTGTATGTATGTATGTTTGTCCTCGCATTTCTCCGTAACTATTAATCGAATCGTGACCATTTATTGGCTTACAGTTACTTCAACTTAGGGAACAGAGCAAGTTTCATTAAAATCGATTCAGTAATTTTCAAGATATGGACTAATACGTGTAAGTGTGACGGCCTGGCTTATGGATACGAGCTACGGGTGCGGTGTAGTATCAAAGGGAAAACATCTCAAAACCTTGGTCAAATTCTAGTGCAATATTTACAACAAAACTATTACCTATTTATTACAAACTAATATTAGAGTTTTTACTTAAAACTAAAAATTACGAAATAAAAAAGCACTTATAATTTTTAAAAATTAAACCGACTTCAAAAAGAAATTAACTCAAAATGATGAAATAACTTAAATTTCGGAAGTCGGTGGCAAAAAACTAAAATACAGATCCCAAGACACCAACTTCCGAGATTAAAGTTATTTCATAATTTTGAGTTAATTTATTTTTGAAGTCGGTTTCATTTTTTTAAATTACATTTGTTTTTCAGTATTGTAAAATGGAATGTAAGCATACACACAATCTTGTTGTTGTAGTGTTTTTCCTTACAGTTGGAATGCTTGTATGATAAACAGTCGGTGTATCTTCTTCTTATCTTCTTATTACAAGTAAACAACATTCGTCAATTTGTTGGTGTTATTTGACATCAAGACGTTATGTTTAACATAATATCTGCTAGAAGTTCTTGACTTGACTGGGGTGAAAGTCTACTAATTGCACACACTATTGTTGTTTGAAACATTATTTTTATTTTGTTATAATTTTCTATTTTGTGTTTCACGAACTGTGTTCAAATTAACTTTATTATTTCGTTCTTTCTTTTAATTGCTAGACCAAAGTGACAGCTGCGATGGATGTGAAATTGTCAGCATGATAAAAAACCGGCCAAGTGCGAGTCGGACTCGCACACGAAGGGTTACGTACCACAATGCAAAAACGCCGAAAAAAACACGTTTGTTGTATGGGAGCCCCCCTTAAATATTTATTGCATTCTGTTTTTAGTATTTGTTGTTATAGCGGCAACAGAAATACATCATCTGTGAAAATTTCAACTGTCTAGCTATCACGGTTCATGAGATACAGCCTGGTGACAAACAGACAGACGGACAGTGGAGTCTTAGTAATAGGGTTCCGTTTTTACCCTTTAGGTACGGAACCCTAAAAAGGTCGATCGCAGCTGTCATTTAGTATAACAAATTACAAATCAGAGCTGAAAGAAGCAACATTATTCTTCTTACCCCGAGGGCAAACGGACATCAATAAGCTACCCTCAAATATCTTTGCGCTGAATCAACTCGTCAGTGGGACTAGCGTCTGGACACAGAAGGAGCTATTAACTTCTGCGCTACGAATCATAGATCGCAGATTCGATGTCCGGACAAAAAAAAAAATTAGCTTGGAGTCTTGGACATCGCTTTTCCAAGATGGATGTAGGTATATGAGATAGTGTCTATGCATACTTAGAAGAAATTCCTTTTGTTGGAAAATGGTCTTAAAAATATTTTAATAGAATCATTTTCAAAGGGATTGAGCTGCTTCCAATTTCTGCATTTTTAATGTTTTTTTATAATAGTATACATTTTAATTTTTTTAGCCCTACAGCCCTAACCTATTATACCTAGTGGTGTGTGATAAATCTATATATATAAAAGAAAGTCTGTTAGTTACACCACTTATAACTCAAGAACGGCTGAACCGATTTGGCTGAAAATTTGTAGGGAGGTAACTTAGAGCCAGGAGACGGACATGGGATACTTTTTTTTTTTTTTTTTGTTTTTTTTTTTATAGTCGGAGTAGGGTAGGAGTAGGGTAGGAGTAGGGTAGAAGTAGGGTAGGAGTAGTGTAGGAGTAGTGTAGGAGTAGGGTAGGAGTAGGGTAGGAGCAGTGTAGGAGTAGGGTAGGAGTAGTATAGGAGTAGGGTAGGAGTAGGGTAGGGTAGGGGTAGGGTAGAAGTAGGGTAGGAGTAGTGTAGGAGTAGTGTAGGAGTAGGGTAGGAGTAGTGTAGGAGTAGGGTAGGAGTAGTGTAGGAGTAGGGTAGGAGTAGGGTAGGAGTAGGGTAGAAGTAGGGTAGGAGTAGTGTAGGAGTAGGGTAGGAGTAGTGTGGGAGTAGGGTAGGAGTTGGGTAGGAGTAGTGTAGGAGCAAAACAACGTTTGCCGGGTCAGCTAGTAAATATATAAATAAGTTCAGAATGTCTGCACCATGCGACCTAAGGTTACAGACGGATAGTAGACAGGAATTCCAGGTTCGGGAAGGGTAAACTCACTGCCAGTCAAGCAGACTCACAAGACTGATCAGAGATGGCTAAAGGTGTCTTGGCCACAGTGAGCGGTAATGAGACAAGAATATAAAATTCAAATCTGATTTATTTACAAAATGTTCTGCTTATATACTACTTTTTCTTGACACACACTATTATACAAATTCTGTGTCCTATGCGTGTGAGATGCAACCGAATCATTCTTTTAACTGGACCGCGCGTGAGCCAGGCCGAGTGCTGAGTCAATGTCCAAAGGTAACTTGAACACACATTGACATTAAATTAATGATTTTTTTATATACAATGACATTGCTTACTTTGTAAAGTATTATATTACTTTATTTATTGTGAATGTGAAGACGATGTGGGTCATTTTTTTTTTGTTATTCTCTCTGTTCTGTTAGTTTTTTTAAGTCGTTGAGAGTTGAGCTGCACGATTTCTGACAAATGCGTGCACTTACTGGACAGGTCCTCTCAATCTGTGTGGTTCTTTCCTCAAAAGACCATCTCAGACATCGATCTACATGGTCTTCATATAACTTGACCAAGATTATGTCTGGACCTAAAATTATTGGAATCGATTTAGTTACTTATTCTGAACAAACTATATTCAGGTTTCGCTTAAACTAAACGTTGTATAAACTCACGCCTTCTTCCCATGGGGGTAGGCAGAAACTACAGAACGCCACCTGCTATGATCCTTACATACTCCTTTTGTCTCGATTACGTTCTTAAATCTGGTCATACATGCACGCCGGTTGCGAGTACCAGGCACCTGACCTATCGGAAGAACATCACCAGTCACTATATGTCCTCCTAGGGCCAAGGGGAGTTACCAAGGGGTATCGTATTACCCAGTAACTGTGTTATGGAAGTCAGATAGGCAGTCGCTCCATGTGAAATACTGGTATTCAGCTGCATCCGGTTAGACTGGAAGCCGACCCTAACATAATTTGGAAAAGGCTAGGTAGATGATGATGTCCTCCTAGGGCGTCCCCTCCCGAAGGTTCCACTCACATCTGCCTTGTAAATACCTTTTGTTAGTCACCTTTTATTCATCCTCTCAACTTGACCACACCAAAATCAACAAATCGAAACAAGGAAAGGTAAGGCGATCAGAGAACAAAATTTTCTTTTAAAATATCCGCGCCATCTTCGTAGCTAAAAGGTTAATTTAATACTAAAAGATCCTAATCCGAAAATCGACCGAACCATAACACTGCGGTTCGTACAAAAAGTGATGGGTCTAATTACTTTCGTAGCAGATAAGATAAATCGCCTTAGTGGGGTTTAGGACTCGTAATTAAACCTTTTTTCTAGAAGGTGATTATAGGTCGTTACTTCGACCATACTTTGACCTATATCCATAGACATACAGTAAATTCCTATTGCATTTTAGCTTAATTTAGCTTAGGTACCTACCGACATACTGATGTCGTAATGGAAGATGGCTTAGGTACAGACGCCAGCAGGTCAACCTACCCGAAACTGTCAGATTTTCCCAATCAACCTTGAACCTTATGATTTAGCAATAAAGTCGAAAATCTATTAAAGAAATCTGACAGATTGTAGTAACTTGATGTGCTGGCGTCTGTACCTATGCTGTTTTCTCTAGTTTTCTTACGTATTTGCTCATTTTAAGGTGTGTATACTTACACGAAAACAATTTCGCGAGCATTTCCATGTAGTGTAACGTTCTTACGAAAATGGTACAATACAAGCAAAAGCTTAGTTTCCTAAAGCATTTCAATGTAAGTAATGTAACGTTTCTGTGAATGCTCAACGCTGCGTTCAACGTTCACGGCCAGTGAGCATTCACCTGTAACATTTCTTTCTAAGGTTCGTTTTTGAAACGTCGCTCGCGTCGGACCTAAAGGTACCTACGTACTTGCCATTGCTCGATAAAATGTTACACCAATACGCTTGTTAATAGTTTTTAAATTATATTGTAGTCTGTGGTGCTAGTTTAGTCGGGAATACGTAAAGACTCTCTGTCAATATAAAATTTAAAAAATCCTATCGTTGTTTTAATACTTTTGGAGGTTCTTCTAGTCTCTCACAGTACCTACCTATAATACGAATATTTCAAATTCAAAATTCATTAGGTAAGAATAAGGATCATTACCTATTTGCAGAAAATATAGGTGCTACCGCCTAAATAATTCACATTATGGCTTAGGTACTGTTCACAAGGGTGAAAAAACTGGCTTATCTTATTTTTGATGGCAAGAAAGAAAATCAAGATTTTGTGGACTTCGCTGACCGAGCCGTGGATACGATAATCCGTTTGACCCGTGGGCACAATACCCGTGGGGTGCCGTGGGTATGCGTCGTTTGACACTCAGCCAGCTTTTTTTCTGTTTTGTGAGCTTGTTATACCTACCTACTAAAATTGTAGGTACATATTGATACAAGTGAAAAAACGGTCATTCCACTCGAGGCGGGATTGCAGGCCGATCCGAGGCGAGGGCGTAGGTAATGGAGCCGTGATGTAACCTAATGACAAATCACATGACAAAAACTCACGTGTATTAGACGACTTTTTTGAAAACAATCGCGAAAAAAAATTAATTAACATCATATTTAATATTCTTTTTCGTGTGCCGTGCCTTCGTAATTTGAAGAAGGCACTGAAACGAGTGACACCTAGCCGCCAATCAGCCAACCTAAAAAATAAAAAAGATAAATTAAAACCAAAAATTTTAATGCATAGATGAATTATGAAATTAACGATAATTTGTAAAAAAAAAAAAAACATAGATAATTGACGGCCTCGTTGTCGTTGGTCTAGTGGTCGCAAGTGCGACCCACCAAGCATAGGGTCCGGGGCTTGAGTGCTTGACTACCGGAGCAAATTGTTATTAGGGTTTTTTCTAACGGAAGTTCTCAGTATACCTGGTTAATGGCGAGTTTCACCCCCTTTTACAACTCTGCCTATAGGTACCTTCGAGAAACGCAGGCGTTATAATATTGCCATACCTACACTAAATCATAACACCCAACTTCAGCACTATCCGAATGAAACACCTTGTATCCCGTTGCAATTTTTAATTAACTTACTGCAGATTCACAGCGTGGAATGCAATTCGCAGACCGCTACAGAATAACGCGGTCCATTGATTGAAGCTTACAGATTCAATTATCGATGTTCATTGTATCTACTGAAGAGCAGAGGGGCAATTCTCGTAATTTTAAGAACGTTCACAGTCTGATCTCAGTGTCAATCTGTCAAAAATACTTCTAATTTCCCTACATTTTGACAAGTTTTTGACATTTGTTTGTCGCCGAGATGAGACTGCGACTAGATTTTGAAAGTTTTAAATGACGAGAATTGACCTTCAGAAGTGTTTCGTCGTATTTTTAATTAAACCCTCATAGCTTCGGCCTGGATAATGCTAGAAAGGTCAATTTCTCAGAATAAGATGTTGTTAGCAGATTTATAAAACACACTTAGTTTCATTTGTCTAGCTCAGTCAGTCATAGTCATTTCATTAATACCTAAACAAAAATTTTCGATTTCATCACTGACCGACTCGGTGACTCGACTCACTCATCAAAACTTAGGTATAGGGCACTTCCCGAAGTCCTAGAAAGTTATACTAGCTATTCAGCCTAGCCTTTTCCCAACTATGTTGGGGTCGGCTTCCAGTCCTACCGGATGAAGCTGAATACCAGTATTTTACATGGAGCGACTGCCTATCTGACCTCCACAGCCCAGTTACTGGGTAATTCTATACCCCTTGGTAAGACTGGTTGTCAGATTTTCGGGCTTCTGACTACCAACTTTTATTTTCTTTTGACTGTACTTACCTGTCAAAAAGAGTAAACTTACATAATGAGACAGAGATTAAAACAGAAGACGAACTTGCAGGGGATCGAAGAAGGGGCGGTGGAGGGAGGTTCAGGGGATCAGACCGGATAACTCCCCGTAACGACTGTCAAAGATCCACGAATGACAGCCGGGACCCAACAGCTGACGGCCGACGGGCGGCGGAGTCAATGAAAGACATAACCCACTAAAAGCATTTCATACAAAACTAGGCTGCCAAGACTTACATAACGCTTACACTGTTAGAAAGTTATCATATTGAATGTAGAGCAAAGCCAAGAGATATTCTACAAGGCCTACTTCTATAAACGTTACGTCTTGGTCAAAATGTATGGCCTGGCCGTTCCATTGAACCATGCATTGCATGAGACAACATTAAAAACCAGTAACTTAATTCCTTACCAAGCTCATAGGGAGTGTCTGTGCTGCCAGGGTCGCGGGTTGTTCGAAAGAGATACCGTGGCCCCTGGCACAGGCAACTGAAGGAACACGGGTGGGTTTTTATTCAGTAAAAGTCTGACACGCCCTCCCGCTCCACCCAGAGCGGTAGAAGTTATTTGAAAATTTCAAACCCAAAAAAAAAAAAAAGAGTGTGCGACGGGCGCGAAACGTAGATTTTGACCAAGACGTAAGGTTTGTAGAGTCCTAACTCTACAAACTAACAAACCAAAACCCAAACCCCTGGGTTTGATTCTACATTCGATCTGATCACTTTTTAACAGCAATCTATGTACTTTACAAATGTTTTTAATGGTATATGTATGTCTTTCATTGACTTGAACATGGCCCGGCTGGCTTAAAGTAAGTAGGTATGTCATTTTCACTAAAATGTCTCGTTGATGTTGGCGCGTGTTTTTGATTATTTAGTTCCCTTCAAAATGGTTGAGCTGAATGGTCCAGACCTATGCGTCATATTCGTGTACAGGCGCCATCAGTTATTTTATTTTTCTATTGTTTTTTTTTATATGTATTTATTTTTGCTTTAGGTACTCTGGACGTTTTTAACGTGCACGACTTTTTACAACGTTCTCACGTAGCTTTAATTATAAATTCAACGTGAACTAATATTTTATAACATTAAAATTTAAAAGTGTCCATGAGTTTCACGGAATATAATAATATTATCTATTCCGTGATGAGTTTCGTGACCGTTCTCCTCCTTAAGAACCTACTACTCTTTGGAAAATAAAATAATTGCTTTGAGTTTGAATCGTAATAGGTATCAATTAGGTACTCTTGCTACGGCCTACATGTTTAGTTTGTGAACAACAGAATCGGCGCCACCCCGGCGCCGATTCTGTTGTTCACAAACTAAACTAAATTTAAGTTCATGCATCTTTTTCTTTCTATGTCATTAAGAAAAGGACAGAAGATAAATATTAGTTTAGTCCTGTCAAATTAAGATAGGTACTCCATAGACAATTTAGACGAGATAAAAAAATTGTCTATTTTACGTCAATTTGCGTCAGGCGCTGACTAATTTGACAGGACTAAACTAATATTTATCTTCTTCTTCTTTTTTTTTCTTTTTTTTTGTTCTTCTTTTTTTTATATTTTTCTTTTCTTTTTTTTTTTTTTTTTCTTAATGAAATAGAAAGAAAAAGATGCCTGGTCTTAAATTTAGTTTAGTTTGTGAACGACAGAATCGGCGCCAGTATCTGCAAAATTAGTACGTTAAGGTGCTTGCTTAAAGAAGCGGGTTTTCTGGGCCCGTCTCCCAGCGCTGCGCTGCAGGCTGATTTTCGGAAAGAAACAGTTACATGTTTTAACTTTTTCTTTGCACCGACTTCACTTTTACCGGGAACCCGCTTCCTTATCTATCTATCAATAATGTGCCCTAGTGACAAACATGACGGTGGTCCTTACTTGGTTGAATCTTGAATCAATCTTGTTTTTAAGTTCAACCAATAAACAATAAAACTCATATTGTGTCGTGATTGTGTCTCGTTCAGTGTCCTTCAATGTGTTAATATACGGGGAATGACGGGATTCGTTATGAGAATTCTGAGGGGACGGCGCGTACGCAGTCCCCACTATCAAAAATTACGCATCCGAGTTATCCACATTAGGGATAATCGCAGGGGTCAACCCAACCGCAGTGCAATGGGAAGGCCTCGCCCTGGGGGAACCGCCTTCTTGATCACGGTATCCCCTATGCCAGGTAAGTATGATTTCTTCACAGAAACGCGCGAGGGTCATTCAACAGTGGAGAATCTTGACACCCTAATTCAGAAACGTGACGTAAATGTAAAGCGCCATCTACTGATTAAAAACAGTACAAAACCACGATTTCTCGCATGTTACACACCCTTTGTTTTGGTTTACTATCCACTAATTTTGTGGATTCAGCGGCGATAGAATCGACAGCCTTCGAATGGTGTCACTGACTCTGGCATAGCCACCATCAGGGATTTTAATTTTGATAGCACAAAAAATTTGTCGCTAAATAGTCGAAATTTGTCGCCAAATATCAGAATTTGTCGGTCACTAGTTCAAAAGTTATAAGGGTTTATAGGTGGCCGATCTGGAGAGTTTCCCCAGCAGGGCCACATTTATATCTCAAAAACTAGGGCACCTAGCGAAGATCTGTTTCCTCCCATATTTAGTCGCCAATTAGTCGGAATCAGTCACCTAGTCACAGATTTAATCGGGTCTTAGTTTAGGAGATATAATGAGTACAATCAGTAAGGTATAGTCCAAGAGCTAGTCGAAGTTTTAACGTTAACTCTTCGATCTAGCTCTTGGACTATACCTACACCTATAAACCCATAAATCTTTTGAACCAGTGACCGACAAATTCTGATATTTGGCGACTGATTCCGACTAATTGGCGACTAAATATGGGAGAAAACAGATGTTCGCTAGGTGCCCTAGTTTTTGAGATATAAATGTGGCCCTGCTGAGGAGACTCTCCAGATCGGCCACCTATAAACCCTTATATCTTTTGAACCAGTGACCGACAACTTCTGATATTTGGCGACAAATTTCGACTATTTTTTTGTGTTATGTGGAAAATAAAACAGTTCCAATCGAATCGTCACCACTGGGAAGGAACGAAACTTTTTCTTCCCACTCGTGTCGTTCCCGTGTGCGTACGCGCAGCGGAATGTTGTTGAATTTAAAGATTTTAATTATGCAGATATTTAGTGTATGACGTCGTATAATTGTGTATGGTAAAAAAAAAATTGTGCACGCAACCATTGTGGAGAAATTCACCAAAAACTGATTCCGCTGGGCAAACGTTGTCCTGGCGGAACTTTTTTTAATCCATAGACTTTAGAAGAAAAGAGATGTGTCCAAAAATTTGTGTGTATTTGTGTGTAATTGTGTATGTATGAATAAAACTAGTGCATGCATAAACTTCGGAGAAATTCAAGTTTCCGCTACGCGAACGTTTGGCCATTAGCTAGTTTTCATATAAAGCGCTTACATAGAGAGCTGTAGATTTTTACATACGTTGTTTTGAATTTGTTTATATTTGTTTAAAAAACAGATTTAGAAAAAATCGTAGGGTTTAAAAGATAAAAATATAAACGTAAAATACGCTTATTAGGTCTTAGTTCTTAAAGTATGCACTTTGGGGTCTAGATTTTCACGTTTATACAAACCTTGTAAGTGTCTGCAACATGTTGCCAAGTATCAATGATGTTCCGTTAGTAACTAAAGAGTTATAGGACAAATTTACCATGAACAGATCACTGTTTACAAAGCAGTCAAATATCACGACGTTCTGAAGGAATTGCATGGTAATATGTATGTCAATAATTAGTGTATTCATTCAACTATTCTTATGCAAAATTTCATGTCATTAAATTCAGTAATTAAAGAAAAACAATTATAATACTGACGAAGCATCGAAAACCTACATAACCCGACCAAGTTCGGATGGCTACCAAAAAGCGGCCGTGCCATATATCTAAGAAACGTTCTTAACCTTCCAATATAGTACTTATTAAATTATGGTACAGTTGCGTACAGTCACGAGCATAAGTATGTATACACTTGGCTTTATTAAAAGGCGATTTTCTCCTTTATTTTTGAATGAAATTTTATATTAGTAGGAACATAGTATTTTCGAACAAATAGGTTTATGTAAAGTGTCGTATTTCAACGTTGCATTCGTTATTTCGTGAAAAAATCGCAATTGAAAGTTGCCAAGTGTTGACATTTTATTGCTCGTGACTGTACACAAAAACACCACAGGCATGGAACAGGGGTGTGGTGATACTTTTCTTTAAGAAGGGCGACAATGCCCTTCTTAAGAATTATAGGCCCATCTCACTCCTGAGCCATGTCTACAAGCTGTTTTCGAGAGTCATCACGAACCGTCTCGCGCGCAGGTTTGACGACTTCCAGCCTCCCGAACAAGCCGGATTCCGTAAAGGCTTTAGCACCGTAGACCACATACATACGCTGCGACAGGTTATACAGAAGACCGAAGAATATAACCTGCCTCTCTGCTTAGCGTTCGTGGACTACGAGAAAGCCTTTGATTCGATCGAGACATGGGCTGTGCTGCAGTCTCTTCAACGGTGCCAGATCGACTATCGGTACATCGAGGTGCTGAAGTGTTTGTACGAAAACGCCACTATGTCAGTCCGACTCCAGGATCAGACCTCGAAACCTATCCTTCTGCAGCGAGGTGTAAGACAGGGAGACGTTATCTCTCCGAAACTGTTCACCGCTGCACTGGAGGATGTCTTCAAGGTTTTGGACTGGAAAGGGGCTGGCATCAACATCAACGGCGAGTACATAACTCACCTTCGGTTTGCCGACGATATCGTAGTCATGGCTGAGACTATGGAGGACCTCAGTACAATGCTCGATGACCTCAGTAGAGCCTCCGAAAGAGTGGGTCTTAAAATGAACATGGACAAAACGAAGGTCATGTCAAATGCCCATGTAACACCCACTCCCATAAAGATCGGAGACGCTACACTCGAAGTCGTGGACGAGTATGTTTACCTCGGACAAACTGTCCAGTTAGGTAGGTCTAACTTCGAGAAAGAGGTCAATCGTCGAATCCGACTCGGCTGGGCAGCGTTCGGGAAGCTACGCAATATCTTCTCGTCCCACATACCGCAGTGTCTCAAGACAAAAGTCTTTGACCAGTGCGTGTTGCCAGTGATGACTTATGGCACTGAAACGTGGTCGCTCACAATGGGCCTTATAAGAAGGCTAAAAGTCACCCAAAGGGCAATGGAGAGGGCTATGCTTGGAGTTTCCCTGCGTGATCGAATCAGGAATGAGGAGATCCGCAGGAGAACCAAGGTAACCGACATAGCCCGCAGAATTGCCAAACTTAAGTGGCAGTGGGCAGGGCACATTGCTCGCAGAACAGATGGCCGATGGGGCCGAAAGGTTCTGGAGTGGCGACCACGTACCGGAAGACGTAGCGTTGGAAGGCCTCCCACAAGGTGGACCGACGACCTTGTGAAGGCCGCAGGAACCCGTTGGATGCGAGAAGCACAGAACCGGTCGAAGTGGAAGTGCTTGGGGGAGGCCTATGTCCAGCAGTGGACGTCTTTTGGCTGAAATGATGACTGTACACAAGCGTTAGGAAAAAATAAAAAAATTGCATTTCTTGAATGAAAAATATTTTTTTAATAATAACGCCACTATCTACGATAAAAACAAATCTTCAATTAACAAGTACTTCTCTATTTAAATATCCGCGTACAAAAATATTTTTAATTACATATAATACTTAATTATGTAATTATAATAACGTTAACAAACAAAGGGGAACGCTCGTGCATGCCTAGTCTATTGGTTAAATAGTGTAATAAGCTACAATATGATAAATATTTACCTAAACAGTAGTACATACTTACATGTGGTAAATATTTAATTTCCCTAAGGGGTATATAGTTAGAATCCTGATCCGTGAAATCTTCAATAGAAATTAGCTGTATGAATTTTATTTGTCTTAAATAATATATTTAGATTATATCTCAAGTCTCAAGCGCATACTTAAATAAAGTACCTACGTAAATAGTACCTACTTTCTGTCATAGTCAAATACATTTAAAAAAGTAGGTGTACAAAAATATAAATTATATCGAAACAACAATTGTGTTATCACCTATACCAATTCAATACCGGTATTATACTGTAAATTTTGGGATGTTACCTAAATATATTGCACGGCCGCTTTTTTGTAGCCATCCGAACTTGGTCGGGTTATGTAGGTTTTCGATGCTTCGTCAGTATTATAATTGTTTTTCTTTAATTACTGAATTTAATGACATGAAATTTTGCATAAGAATAGTTGAATGAATACACTAATTATTGACATACATATTACCATGCAATTCCTTCAGAACGTCGTGATATTTGACTGCTTTGTAAACAGTGATCTGTTCATGGTAAATTTGTCCTATAACTCTTTAGTTACTAACGGAACATCATTGATACTTGGCAACATGTTGCAGACACTTACAAGGTTTGTATAAACGTGAAAATCTAGACCCCAAAGTGCATACTTTAAGAACTAAGACCTAATAAGCGTATTTTACGTTTATATTTTTATCTTTTAAGACCTACGATTTTTTCTAAATCTGTTTTTTAAACAAATATAAACAAATTCAAAACAACGTATGTAAAAATCTACAGCTCTCTATGTAAGCGCTTTATATGAAAACTAGCTAATGGCCAAACGTTCGCGTAGCGGAAACTTGAATTTCTCCGAAGTTTATGCATGCACTAGTTTTATTCATACATACACAATTACACACAAATACACACTAATTTTTGGACACATCTCTTTTCTTCTAAAGTCTATGGATTAAAAAAAGTTCCGCCAGGACAACGTTCGCCCAGCGGAATCAGTTTTTGGTGAATTTCTCCACAATGGTTGCGTGCACAATTTTTTTTTTACCATACACAATTATACGACGTCATACACTAAATATCTGCATAATTAAAATCTTTAAATTCAGCAACATTCCGCTGCGCGTACGCACACGTCGTTCCCACCCTTATTATGGCAACCGCTCGGTAGAGAAGGCTATTTCGCCGGAATTCCCGCGGCGCCGCGGGCATCCGCGCGACTCGTTCGAGTTTCTCATGCGATAATAAGTATTATAGTAATGAAAATAAAGTTAAAATTCATATGACACTGAAACTGCGCTCCTCTTCGACGCTCTTTTGGTGTGAGTTGAGGCTTATGCAAAACATATCTTCTTAAAATTCCCAATCTTTTCTATAAATTGATGATTTCGCAGTGTCACTGACCCTGGCAGGGCCACCATCACGGATTTTAATTTTGATAGCACAAAAAAATTGTCGCTAATTAGTCGAAATTTGTCGCCAAATATCAGAATTTGTCGGTCACTGGTTCAAAAGTTATAAGGGTTTATAGGTGGCCGATCTGGAGAAAGTTTCCCCAGCAGGGCCACATTTATATCTCAAAAACTAGGGCACCTAGCGAAGATCTGTTTTCTCCCATATTTAGTCGCCAATTAGTCGGAATCAGTCGCCAAATATCAGAATTTGTCGGTCACTGGTTCAAAAGATATTAGGGTTTATATGTGTTAGGTATAGTCCAAGAGCTAGATCGAATAGTTCACGAAAAAACTTCGACTAGCTCTTGGACTATACCTTACTAATTGAACTCCATTATATCTCCTAAACTAAGACCCGATTAAATCTGTGACTTGGCGACTGATCCCGACTAATTGGCGACTAAATATGGGAGAAAACAGATCTTCGCTAGGTGCCCTAGTTTTTGAGATATAAATGTGGCCCAGGCGGTTCAATCTTAGTACAAAAAACTGAGGACAGCAGTGGTTACAATGATACTAAATCACGACGTATGTAATATTCCTTAAGCGAACAAGTTGATAGGTGTTTTTTTATTTTGTCGGATTATATCGTGACGTAGATGGATAAGATATTAACTAGGGAAAACAGATGGCGGCTCTGCACTAATGTTCACTAAAATTCCAACAGATGGCACTACAAGAAATCAAACAATGATAATTTTATGAGGCTGATTGCTACTAAAATAGTAGATTTTATTATAATTTGTGACAATATTATTGATCAATTCCAAAGATTATAATAATATAAATTAGTTAATAAGACGTTTCATTGTTATTGGAAAATACTATCAAATATTCCAAAAAAAAATAATAATACCAATCATAACTTTACTCCAGTAGAATGCAGCGACGCGATGGTAGTATTTCATTAATGGTCTATTTATTGATGAATAAACTGGTAACCCCAAATGCAAATGTCTGCTGATACCTGACGCTTGCGCCGGTTTCATGCTGTAATTTTTGCTATTTTTTTTGTGATCTTTCTGTGTTTCGTTTTGCATTTGTCGTTGAGTTGAGCTAAAGTTCCTCCGGCTTATCCATAATTGTGACCAGAAAGGAATTGTGTAATTTTATATCAAAACCGAGACAGGACTCTGGTATAGTGGTGTTCAAAGTTGCTATAAGGCAATCACTTGCTTAATGCTTAATGCTTTATATTTTAATCATGATTTTTTATATGCTTTATTAAAGCAAACTTTTTTATACGCGTAGGTACCTGATACTTGACTTGTTATGTTACGGGCGGGCGCGAATAAAGCAAGCGCGGTGACTGACAGCATGATAAAGAATATTACATCGCGTTTATGAATTACGATAAAACAGATACAATCAACTCAACCAACAACAACAACAACTCAACAACAACATCAACAACAACAACATCAACAACAACAACTCAACAACAACATCAACAACAACAAAATCAACAACAACAACTCAACAACAAAATCAACAACAACTCAACAACAACATCAACAACAACAACTCGACAACAAAAACATCAACTCAACAACAACATCAACAACAAAATCAACAACAACTCATCAACAACAACTCAACAACAAAATCAACAACAACAACTCAACAACAAAATCAACAACAACTCAACAACAACATCAACAACAACAACTCAACAACAACAACATCAACTCAACAACAACATCAACAACAAAATCAACAACAACAACAACATCAACTCAACAACAACAACAACAAAATGAACAACAACAAAATGAACAACAACAATTCAACAACAACAAAATGAACAACAACAAAATGAACAACAACAATTCAACAACAACAACAACAACAACTCAACAACAACATCAACAACAAAATCAACAACAACAACATCAACAACTCAACAACAACATCATCAACTCAACAACAACAACATCAACAACAAAATCAACAACAACAACATCAACAACAACAGCTCAACAACAACAACAAAATCAACATCAACAACAACAACTCAACAACAACAACAACATCAACTTTCCTTCATACTTATACATATCATCATATACCTCATACGATATTTATTAATATATATTTATTTATTTACACTAAAAAAGTACGAAGCAAAATAATCACAAAAGTAAAAAACACGAACCAAATAGCATATCATTAATTATATTACGTATTTACGTGAGCCGCCCGAGATCGCAAATCGTACGCGGTGCTTGCTTATAACGATTTATTATTATATTCATTGCTTAATGCGTTTCGCGCGATATCAGAGACAGAGTGCGATGTAAAAAAGCAATAAGCAAATAGCAACTTGTGAGAGCCACGATAGCGTTTGCTTTATGATGTGTGTATTAAGCAAGGTGCTTTATTTTGCTATATGATATATTAACCACCACTACTCTGGTATAGTGTTTGAGATAGGACTCTTTTATTGCATCTGTGTTATTGCACCATGTCTTCGGACAAGCACTGCTGTGTTCCAGACATAGTGCAAGGAGAGTGGAGGTATGTCAGACTTAATTTTAGTTATTTTACTTGCTTGTTGAAAGTACTGTTGTACAAAGGCGGCCATGTTTTTTGTTTGTGCAGAATAAACAATAATTTTGCTTTCTTTCTTTGTTTCCATGCATTATCTACCAGTCAACATAACATACAGTAATCTGTTGATCAATCCTTAATTTCCGTATTTATGAAAGTACTCTGTAATCCATTGCTTATAAAAGTTGTCCATGAATTTGACACTATTTATTATGAATCTTCATCATCACAGTACAAACTTATGTATTATCATAAGAAAACACTGCGACTGAACTTGGTCAATGTAAAAAACCTTGATCATCCATTGTCATCTTTGATCAAGTCATACTGATACTGTACCATTAGCACCCATCGGCCCAAAGTTCACCAACATTATAGTTAGTCTATTTGTTTATGAATGCTAGAGATCTTAGATTAGATTGATTTATTTATTTCTAAGTTTATGGTACATTAATATCTTAGATGTACATATATTTATATCTTGACAGTATAACAAAATTAGTGTTTAGGAACTTGACTTAATTATTTTCCAATTTTAAGGACTACATTATTTATTTTAGGTACGCGTCAAGTGCTGCATGGGTTCCCAAATCCTGAAAGCGATAGAGAACGCTTCAACACATGGCTTTATGCGATTGGTAGTGATATCTTGGGCTTGGAAAACGAGCGCATATTTAAGTACTGCCGTGTGTGTCACTCACACTTCGAAGATAAATATCTATGTCGTAACAATAAAATCGGCAAAATTGCTGTTCCAACATTAAATATGCCAGGTTAGTATAAATCATCACTGTACATAAAAGAATATACTCCACTGTGCTTATATGTATTCCTGTTGGATTTATGTTGATGCTTTAGTAATTTATGGTTCTTTCTTTCAGCACCATTGGTACTGAAAAGATTTACATCTGTTATTAGAAAGCCATTAAAACAAATTTTGGATCTGCACTCAACCTCATCAGGTACCTATTTATAATTGTACTCTTAATATGCTTAAATTTGTGAAAAGCATTTACTTAAATTAATCATAATCATGATGTATTTTTCTTCCAGCTCACACTTTAAATTTTGAACATGTGCCGCATACATCACCAGTTAATAGAAAGCCAGTACAACAAATTCTAGAGCTGCCATCAACATCATCAGGTACCTTATTATACTCTTGAATGATGGGCATTTTTGTATGGAGCCTGGCCTCAGGCCTGATGACAAATAGAGTTCTAATGTATGTCAACTTATTGCTTATTACCAGCAATTACCATAGCAAAACATTTTATCTCAAAAATGGTTTGTATGTTTGTTATGTCTCAAAAATGGTGTCACAGCCTTCTGCTCAGAATTAAAATTAATGGTTATGATATAAACTTCCATTTGATGTATATGTGGTTTTTATTGGACATACCGGCCAAAACGCCCATCATTCTTTGCTTAAATTTGTAAAAAGCATTTATATAAATTAATCATTAATCATGATGCATTATTCTTCCAGATCCCATTTTGAATATGTGCCGCATACATCAATGAACATTGAAAAGGACGTATTAGAAAAAGAAAATATTGGTAAGTCTTTATTATTTCTGATTTAATTAATCATAATTTAGATTTTTGCTGATTTATTCAATCATAAAGAGCATCATTCATCATGAAGTTTTCTTTTACTGCCATAAGATATTTGATCTTTTAAGAAACCCGAAAAACTGAAAGGAAATACATAAACCTTGCCACTTTTAGCAAAGAAAACATTAGGGGGAAGCACTAAGGTAGCCCGCGAAATTCAAATTTTCTTACGTTTTTTGCAATTTGCTGGTCAGTATTAAGTTGTACGTTGAATAAAATATAATTCGCGACCATAACAAATATGTATTTACAGAATTATAATCATTAGAATCAGTAATACAACTTATTAAGTTAGTAAAATCCCCAAATGTCAAGATTTCATGAAGACCAAGTAATCCCACTGAATGAAGAGGGATTACTTGGTCTTTAGAGAGTTGTGACTTTAGGCCTCGCCGATGAAAATTTAAAAACATTTATGATGGTGCGGATCCCTCGGTGTGCGAGTCCGACTCGCTTTTGCCCGGTTTTTATCTAAATTTCGCCTTACATACTCTGTCCCGACTCGTGTGTAAGGTTTCTTAATGTCTATATGAGAAGAAACATAAAGAACTGAAAATAATATAATTGATATATTTTTTTTATAAATACTGACTGATGGATTGCCTTGCTGGTCTAGTGGTCGCTAGCGCTACTGCAGAGCAAGTAGTTCGATTCCCAGGTTGGACGAGGTGTTATTAGGTTTTTCTATCTGGAATTTCTCAGTAGCAGCCCGGAATCGGGATTTCTGCCAGGTTGATGGCAATAGGCTCGCCCCCTATTACATGGGAATTGAACATACATGGCTAAATGTGGGTGTACCTACTATAAGTACGCCTCTGCCCAACCCTCCGGGGAAAGAAAGGCGTGATATTATGTTATATTTTTTATACTTAAATAATAAACTTGCTTTGTTAATTGTAACTATTTTAAATTGTTAAAAAACTGGCCACTTGTTGGTCTTACACCTTATTACAAGATTATATATTATAATATTGTATATTAAATATTTTTTGTAGTATTTGATATTAAAACATTGTTAGCTTGCTTATGGTTAAAATGAAATAAACTCATATTTCAGATCCGGACACTTCAGTGCATGAGCATAACATGCCACTTGGAAATCCTACAATACCCAAGAAAAATATTAAACAAAATCTTGGTAAGTTTCTAGTTTTTTGTGACCATGACTCATACAACCCGAATCTCTTCAAAGTAAGAGTGAACGGGCTTCTTCTGGGTAAGCTCACTCCATCGTCGATTTTGTCTCTGTCACCTCTGACCTAGACTAAAGTCGAAAGCAAATCCATTTAAAAAAATAAATAAAAAAAGACCACAAAATACTTTTTGAAATTATTTACCATAGTTGGGTTAAAATCCACTGATAACCAGCAAAAGTTCTGAGAACTTCCAATATGTAGGCACGACGACGTATTAAGCTATACATTTCCAGTATTAGCTGTCATGTGTGTGACTACGAAAAGCCTATACAATGCGAGGTCAGTTAAAACAAGAAATGTATAGCTTGACAATTAGGTCGTCGTGTGTAGTGTGTATATCTTCATTTATGTTAAAGTAATAATTATTATGAATAATAATATAACATTGGCGCAACATCCTTATTCATGCTATAAAGTCATATTATGACTAATTGCAGATCCCGGAGCTTTGGTGCATGAACAAGTTTCATTTTTAAGTACTCCAAAAATTAAGAACCAGCCAAATCTAGGTAAGTTTGATAAATGTAAACTATGATATTTATATGATACTAGCAGCGCCCCGCTGTTTCACCCGCGTAAGTTTCGATTTCGTGGGAATATCCGGATAAAAACTATCCTATGTCCTTTCCCGGGACTCCAAACTATATACCAAATTTCATTTAAATCGGTTCAACCGTTTAAGTTTGAAGAGATAACAGACAGACAGACACACGTAAGTTTAGATCCTGTGGGAATATCGGGATATAAACTATCCTATGTCCTTTCCCGGGACTCAAACTATCTCTATACCAAATTTCATCTAAATCAGTTCAGCGGTTTAAGCGTGAAGAGGTAACAGACAGACACACTTTCGCATTTATAATATTAGTATGGATTGTCCTCATTGTACATTGAAGTGCAGCCTATTATGCAAAGTCTTCTTTAATTAGTTGGCGAAGCTTTACAGATGTGTTGGGGACCAATATCTTATCTACATACTAATATTACAAATGCGAAAGTGTGTCTGTCTGTCTGTTCCTTCTTGACGCTTAAACCGCTGAACCGATTTAGATGAAAGTAATAGAGATAGTTTGAGTCCCGGGAAAGGACATAGATAGTTTTTATCCTAATATTGCCATGGGATCGAAACTTATGCGGGTGATACCAATTTATCTTCCCTTATGTATAGCTGTTGGTTTTCCTTCTAGTAGATAAGTAATGAGTTTATTTTGTTTTGAATTAACATCTTTTAAGTTTGATTCATATAGCTAGTCACTTGGTTTTTTTTTCTGAATCCCTTTTTTTTTTTTTTTTAAACGTTGCCCCACACTAGGAATTTCTCCTGTATCGTGGGTGCGTTTACAAATACAAATATTTGTTCCGTGCGGGAATCGAACCCGCGACACGCAGCTATTTCGATCACGCAGTATTTACTTAGAATGTTACTCAAAATATGTGAAATTAATAACATGTTATGTTATTAATTTCACATGACTGGCCTGTTGGTCTAGTGGTCAGTGACTATGACTGCTATGCCGGAGGTCGTGGGTTCGATTCCCACCCAGGACAAATGTTTGTGTGATGAGCATGATCATTTGTTCTGTGTCTGGGTGTAATTTATCTATATATGTATGTATTTAGAAATATATAAGTATGTTTATCAGTTGTCTAGTACTCATAACACAAGCTCTGCTTAGCTTGAGACTAGACGGCGTTGTGTGATAGTTGTGGAATATTATTATTATTATTATGTTTCTATTTTACAGGAGAAAGGAGAGTAGTCAAGAAAACTACAAAATAAGTATTCCTTACAAATGTGGAAAAATAATTGCATCAAAAACTTGTTGCTGCAAGAATAAAAATAAGCAAAATAAAAAAAAAAATAAAAACAGACAGCCAACATAAAAACAACAAAAAAAATTGCATCTAGTCCTGCAGTCTTAGATACCCTTGAAAATTGCACAAGTACTGCTAAATTATTAATGCGAATGCAAAGCCGGGAGGACCGAAAAAAAGAAAAAGGCCGACGTTTTACATTGCAAGAAAAAATTGCTGCTGTATCGATCTTCAAGGAAAGTCCCAAAGGGTATAGATTTTTCAGGAAGATTTTTATTGTGCCTGCTCAGCAAACACTTATTAAATTAGTTCAAATGAGTAATCTGAAGCCTGGGATTAACAAAAACATTTTCTCTCAGTTAAAAACCAAAGCTGGCCTTATGAAAATAGAAGAAAAGCTGTGTGTACTAATGTTTGACGAAGTCTCACTGAAGGCCAATGTCACATACCAGGAGAGAAAAGACAAAATAACAGGTCTTGTTGACAATGGACAAGAAAGAAAGGGTGAATTTGCAGATCACGCCCAAGTTTTTATGGTGCGTGGTCTAATTTATAATTATAAACAGGCAGTTTTGTACACATTTGCATCAAGTGCAACCAAGGGACCCGAGCTGGCGAAACAAATTAAAGACGTAATAACAGGCTTGCAAGAAGCAGGGTTGATAGTGGTTGCTTCAGTATGTGACCAGGGAACCAACAATAGACAGGCCCTCAAACTGTTGGCTAATGAGACCAGAGGAATCTATCTAAGAAAAGGAGAGGAACCGAAAGAAAACATAATTCTACTAAATGGCCAAGAAATCATACCTCTCTATGACCCCCCACACCTTCTCAAAGGAATGAGAAATAACCTCCTAAATAAAAACTTAGAATACACCACAAACGAAGGTGTTACAAAAACTGCAAAATGGTCTCATTTAAAGCTGCTCTATGATGAAAACCCAGGTTACAAGGGCATTAGATTGATCCCAAAATTAACGGAAAATCACGTCAACCCTGAAAAAGTAAATAAAATGAAAGTCAAATTCGCCTCACAAATATTCAGCTGTACTGTGGCATCTAACATGGGATATCTAGCAGGTAATGTTTGGCTTATTTTATATTAGGACTGTATTTATACATTATATAATAGAATAAATGTTAGCTGGTTGACACTTCCCGTGACCCAAAGGCTGGCTTTTACCTTGGCCACAGGCTAAGCATCGCCATACAACGTGGCAATGCCGGTTCTTCTCCATAGGAAACGACCAATTGGAACCGTGCACCTAGCTTCTGACGTTTCATAAGTGCCCATGTAGGTTTATGTGAAATATTTTGATTTGATTTGAATGCCGCCAGTCTCTTGGGTACATTACCAGTCGACAGCGATGCGGATGAATTTATCGACGCCATATTTTAGTTTGAGAATAGTTTAAGTAGAGTTAGGATATCATTTTGTTATTTTTATTAACTTTAAGTGTTATTTACACGACATACATATTTTTAATTCTGAATTTTAAAAAAAAATCTCTAGGGGCTGATTTTTCAATCTTCAGTTAACCTAAGTAGATATTTTTTATCTGAAGAACAAAATGACATATTTTATATACAAAAGCTGTCAAACTGCAATTTTTATTCCTCGGACAAAAGTTAACTGAAGATTGAAAAATCAGCCCTAAAATAAATAGATTTGAATTGGTAACTTTCAATTATATTTTCCCTACTATGCTCAGTCAGTTTAGGTTATTTAACAGAGAAAAACATTAATTATTTCTGTTGTTTATTGAGTAGTTATTGTCATTTAATTGTGTTTTTTTTTTCTGTTTGTTTTAGATAAGAACATACTTCCTACAGAGTGCAAGGACAATATATTTGACTCGGTGAAAGCAAGCCAAATGAAAAATAAAAACGCCAAACCCCTACTTGGCCCAGCAACGTCTAACTCTGTCCACTATAAAACGTGGGTGGAGGGCATAAAAATATTTAAATCAGTGAAATGTATAACTTCGGCTGGTAAAAAAGAAACTGTTCCCTCTGTAACTAATTGGGTGTGGACATTGAATGGAATACAAACATTGTTAAAAAAATTAAAAGATGAGTTTATCGTGTCGTCAGTACCTTAATCATGACCCCTTGGAAAATTTCTTTGGCGCAGTGAGAAGTCAAGGGTGTCGCAACACTAACCCGACCTGTGATCAGTTTGAATCTGCTTTCGCCACACTTTTAATAAATAATTTAAGCAATGTCCACACCCGCGGTAACTGCGAAGGAGACTTTTGCGATACATTGCACTCTCATCATTAACGAAAATGCGAAAGCAACGTCGACCTGCACCACATTCGATTTTACAAAAATATTCGATTTTAATTTTACCCCACTAGAGGTAAAACAAAGGGATCCCCGCATTATTGCTCCAATTCAATATATAAGCGGATATTTCTTAAAAAAAAAACAAAATCCCAAATTTTTTAATCTTGCGCTTATTGCTTAAAAGATTTATCATCGCAAAATGAGATAGAATATATTAAGTATAGGGAATATGCAGGTCGACGATGGCTTTGCACTCCCAGCAAAGAATTAGTACAATTAATTTCGAATAAGCAAGACATAATAAATGAAATCATTAAAGAAAACATTGAAAAATGCAATCTAAAAGAAATTATTAAAACAGCGATAATTATATTTGTTTATTTTGAATTTATAAAATGTAAAATCCATAAAGACAAATTAATTGATTATTTGATTAGCATTGTCATTCGTTGCATGGTTTTTAACTACTGTAAAAATATTAATAAAATATTAGCTGGGAGAAGACAGTTTGATGATGATGAGGACAATCTGCAAATAAAAGCCAAGAAGTTAAATAGGTGCTTTATGTTATTATGATTACAATTTAAATTTTATTACTATGATCTTATGGATTGAAATAAATGATTTTGAATTTGAATTTGAAAAGACACAAATAAACATGTTTTGATTAATAATATTATTAGATTAAATAATTAATTGACGAGACCCCAACAGGCTCGTACTAAGTGAGATTCCAAGGTTAACTAAATATAATAAAAGCTGCCTTGCAATGTGTGTACGTCTATATAATAAGTTACCAAATGATCTCAAAAATTTAAATACTAAGTTATTTAAAAATAAAATTTACGAATGGTAGTGTTAAGGATTTCATTGAGAAACAATGTTAATGTCAGTTACATACTGAAAAATTTGCATGCTTATTATTATATTGGCAAAACATGTTTTGTTCTACATTGTACTTTTACCATCTTTTTATACCGTGTTTTTTGCAAATAAATATATTATTATTATTAATAAAATGTTTCATTTATAATTCCTTAAATAACCTACAGTATAACCATCCATGAATAGTATAGTATACTACCTATATGTACGTACGTATGGCCCCTGTATACACAAATATAGCTATAGTTATAGATAGGATGAGTAAAGATTCTTACTAGCGATAACAGATGGCGTTGGAGGCTAGGCGTAAGCGGTTACCCATTTTAAGGCCGAAGATTGGTCTCTATTTCAGTATACTATAATGTACTCTGTGATGTGGCCCTGCTGGGGAAACTTTCTCCAGATCGGCCACCTATAAACCCTTATAACTTTTGAACCAGTGACCGACAAATTCTGATATTTGGCGACAAATTTCGACTAATTAGCGACAATTTTTTTGTGCTATCAAAATTAAAATCCGTGATGGTGGCCCTGCCAGGGTCAGTGACACGATTTCGCAATATAATTTCACGATCTTCAAGAAAAGAACTCGAAACTTCAAAAATGTTCACTCTAAATTATGAAAACAAACTTGAGTTGGCTGTGTTCATAAATAATTCTCCCTTTTCGGATGTCAATCAATTGTTTATTTCATACCATCATCTTATAAATAAATGTAACAAAAATAAATACAAACAGGTATTAAAAGGCCGTTTTCCATTTGAAACATATCAATTTAATATGATTTCTATAAACATTACCTATTGTATAATTTATAAACCGAAATCTTACACTGAACATAATGAAACTCGCGTATAAAATGCTTTTGTGACTTTAGCGGGATGAAGGTATAAAAAAACTGTATATTTTATGGTCTGTTTATTAAAAAGGTGTGTATCCGTTGTCCGGACTATACCCGAGGCCGGTGTTCGCACGCCGACCCCTAACGTTTGCGCGGAATGGTGACTACTCGATGACCGTTTGTTCCTCTTTCACGAAAAATTCTACAACTTCTTCTACCGTCGTTGTTGTGGAGTCTGTGTCGATAGCGTCTGTATCAACATCTGTGGGAAGAGAAAAGAAAGTTAGTTAAACAGAGGTAAAATTACCATGTTACAGGTCAGAAGACCACATCAATGGTTACAGCCATACGTTTAACAAAAGAGACATTCAATATGCAGAGGTGCGAGCTGTAAACTTTCTAACAAGTTTTGAAATTATTAACAACACTGACATCTAAATTCTATTCAAATACCAGTTTCCAATTTACGTTATCTCCACTTACAGAAATATTAACCTTACAGAAGTGTAAATTAAGTCGATTTCAGAATGACTTGAAGTTGTATTGGAAACCAAACTTTATGTGTAGGGATTGTTATTGTTCCAAAACAGAGAGCACGAAATCGTCGCGCCAGCAGCGTCTTGAGACCTTTGGTAACTACATTTTGAAAGTAGTTTACAAAACTTCGCCAAAATAGAATGCAGTAATACGTACAATTCCTGAGCTCGAGCCGGCGCGGCTTCTGCTCGTTCCACTCCTGCACCTTGGCCTCGCGGTACTCAACGTGCTTCTTCATCTGCTCAGTACGCTTCGCCACCAATTCCTATAAACAAATGTCACATAATGATTAATAAAGTGTCAGCTTCACCAGTGTAGGTTATTCTAAATATTGATTAACACTTCGTATGCGGCGAACGTGGATCTGGTGATGGTTTCTGTAATAATTACGGCATTTCTTTCCAGTTCAACAAAATGTAGGCACCTACTTCAAAACCTAGTCTTTATTACGTCAAAATTTCCGTCTCATCGGACTATGACAATAAGGGTACACCTATGTTTGAACCTCCATTAAGATTGGCCGCCGTGACAGAGTTCCAGTCGCGAGGATAAAATTATTATCCCAAATTACTACAATAATTAGTATTCCGGCTGTAAAAAATATATTTAAAACTACTATAAGTAAAACTACTTGCTTATTTGATCCCAGGTAGTATCAATAAGGTCGTAAAGAAGAGATACTTTAAGTCTTCAACTACACTTTGTAATGATGCTTCGTAATACTACTATGAGAGAAAGATGAACATTGTCTAACTTAAGTAACAGTTTTTTCTGAACATACCTTGCTAGCTTTGCTACTGCGCATACGATCCTTAGACTCGAACTGTGAGTAGTATTTCTTGAGGTTCTTTTTGATTTCCTTCTGCTGTTTCTCGGAGAGTAACGTCGGGGGCCTCGGTCGCCAGTTGAACTGCGCGAAGCCTTCCTTCATCACTCTGTAGGACACATATTAACCCTTAGTATGCCGGAACGTATATACACGCGAGACACAATGGGTTTTTAATTGTTTCTGTAATTCCGGCATTCAACCGGTTAAAGATTGAACCGATTGCACGATAAAAAAAAAGAAAAATTTGGCAGAATTATCAGAACATTGAGCTATGAGAATTATGCTAACACACTAAAGCAGCGAGTTTTTCTAAAGATCGATTTAGACCAAAAAAACATAGAACCCGAACATGATAATCATATTCAGGTAAGTATTCTTTTCTCGATATTTTAGTATAAACAGAACAGAGGTCAAGAGCAGGCACATAATGGCCTTTTTAATTAGAACTACGAATGCTTTACCTTTCCCTGCTTACCATAACCATAATCAGCCTATAATGTTCTCACTGCTGGGACACAGGCCTCCTCTCAATGAGAGGGAAGCTCCCTCCTTACATACAGAGAATTTGACAGGGATAGTATGTGCATTCGCTCGTTTGGTCTAAACCCACCTTTTTAAACATGGTTCTCTCCCTATACATTTCTAAATAGAAAAGATCTTAACTTGCGGGGTGATAACTAACATCGCACTGTATGCTGGGTAGTTCGAATAGAGATTATGACTTACATCCAACTTAGTATAATTAAGCTGGTATACTAATAGCAATCTCTATAGATTAGTATACCTTTATTTGGATAAAATATTAATACAATGAATGTATAATGTTAATACTGCTCCTTATCACAACAACCGTTAATCGCCTAAAACCCTTACAGATTACGATTATCATTTCCATTTCTACTTATTCATCACTGGAAGCATTTTTACAAAGCTGCTATACGAATATACTCTTTATGTTTACTAACCTTCTTAAGATTTTGCCCTGGAAGGACCAGATGTAGTAACCAGTATCGATCTTGCTCTTGAGCGAGGAGACGCCAGTCACTACGAAGCGGCCAGTCGGGTCCCATTCGATGCCAGACATCTAGGGACAAAAAGGTAAGGTTAATTAGTTTGCATAGTTAAAATTACTCGAGTTACATTTAGTTGTATCTGAAATTATCCAAATTGCCAATTTTCTTTTTGTTTTGTTGATGACGTTTTGTCATGACATGTAAAAACAAAAGGTGTTCAGGTTCCGTCACATATACTTCTTTCAAAAAATTACATAATTGACCCAACAAAGTAAACATGAAATTACAATAAATCAAATGTCATTTACATAATTACCTGGTAATGGTCCGAGACATTCATGATAGTGAAATCATTAGTGTCCAAGAACTCCAGAGCTCCACCAGTCAGTCCAAGGTTAGCGAGAACAATGAACTGCCCTGACGGAGACCAGAACAAGTGGTTGAAGGGCTGCCTCTCGAACTTCTTCAGCAAAGTAGGTGCCTGACCTGTATTCACTTGATAGAAACTAATGCAGATGTTTGCAGGATCACCATGGATAATAGCGAACTTGGATCCAACAGGCTCCCAAGCGAACGCTTGAATAGATTCCTTAATTTCTACTGAGTCAACCGGAATCTCCTTTTCCCTCATATGGAATATTTCAAAATTGTAGTACATTCCTGAGTACTTGATTTCATTTTTGTCTTTCTTTACTTTGGAGTAACGGTCTACTTTGACGCAGAGGTAGTCTCCGCTCTTCTGCCAGTGGATCTTACAGTCAGCTACGGAGAACAAGTTCTTGGACCGTATTTCAGTGCGGTTGGGGAGCTCGAGGAGTGTTACTCTGGCTGGTACGTCTTTGTCTTCTGCTACCCAATAGGCTACAATGTTGTCTGTTGGCGACCAACTGAAGTCTCTGTAAATGGAAATAGGGATATTTAAATTTCTGGGACTAAGAGAAACTAAGCTAAAATAGAAATAAACTTCATTGTGTCTATGCCAATGACATTAAAAACTGAATGGTTATAATATGTGATGTTTGGATAAAAACAATTTATTCGCAACACAAAGCAGTTTTATTTCCTGAATGCCAACATGAATTTATAACCTACATGAAGACACAACCTACATAAATAACAATGTATAATGAGTATTGAAGAAGCAGTTATTGCCAACACAGAATAAAATAAGCTAACACATAGCAATAATAATTCTATTGTTCCTGAAAAAACGCAAAATTATTCAGTTTTTTTCAGACGTTAATCCATCTTTACATGACTATTATGACTAAAGATTCTGGAGGCTGAGTATTAAAATCTATAACTGCCAAACAAACATCACCATATTTCAATTTTTTTGTGCCAAACTTTCAATCATCAGATAACTTTTATCTGACGAATAAAATATGGCGGCTTAACATATTTTCTGTTCCAGAAAAGTTACCAAACTGCGAATATTATTCATCAGATAAAAACTTGTTATCTGAATATTGAAAAATCAGTCCTAAATCAAACATAGTATAAAGTCTAAAATGTCTTACCTGATTCCGGGTATTTTAATAGACTTCTTGTCTAACAGACCGAAGCTAGGCGTCTCGTACACAGAGAGTACATCCTGGCCGATCCTGGCGAAGTACCTGTCGTCCTTGCTCCAGCGGAACACGGGCCACGTAACATACTCGTCCGGCGGTGGGAAACTACGCTTCTCTACACCCGTCCTGTTTAAAATAACATGATTAAAAACTCAAATAATGGAGGTCATCTATTACATGGTACTTAAACATAATTAGCGATGCGGATGTAGTATTTGCCTTCGCCACCCCTTCGGAAAATAGAGGCGTGATGTTATTTAAATAATGAGAACTAGCTTCTGCCCGCGACTTCGTCCGCGTGAAATTTCACCATCCCCCCATTCCCCTCTTAGGGGTGGAATTTCGAAAAACATTTTTTTCATTCTTATTGGATACCTACTCTTCACAAAGAACACACCCTCCAAGTTTCATGTCTCTAGGACAAGCGGCTTAGGCTGTGCGTTGATATATCAGTCAGTCAGACAGGACTTTGAATTTTATATATTAAATATAGAATATAGATATAGATTGAGAAAGAGATATTATTGTAATTGTATTATTTTGCTGTGCCCTTACAGGGTTCATATTTTTGCCTTTTGTAACATCTTTTTTACATTCATATTTATATAAATGAATATGAAAGGTGTTTAATATTATATGTAAAGATCGCTCCACATGCATATAAAAAACGATTAATAGCATCTGAATATATAATTAGAAAGTTACAAATTTTATAGCTTAGTTCATCAAACACTAACTTCAATCTATTTTTTTACTGCCACAGAGTGATTAGAAGAGTTTTTGAATGAAGTTGTAACAGAAGGCATCTCACCCTTTTCACTGACAACATTTTAATGTTCCTGGTTTATGTCGAAAATGGAACTGCCTATTTCCCTTACATAAGTCTTACCAAGAAATGAGATTTCTACATCATTACTGTAATGAGCCTGCTAAAGACACAAGACTACTCAGTAAGACAAGTTTTTGTTTATATGTAAATCTGTAATACCCGTTGGTATTCTAACTGTCTCAAGACTCTTCTGGCTATATCGCGAGTAGAATACGTAATAACTTGTTTGCGTGAGTTGGAACAATTCACTTATGTGACTCTATGTATGACAAAAAAAGGTAGATTGGTGCTGTCATTTTAGTCTAGCAAATTAAAATCAGTTTAGAACATAATAGATTTCCTATGAACTAAAACTTTTGGCACTAAGCTGTTCAGATACATACATACATAGTTGTGCATTTGTTAAGTAAAGTATTTGGCTGTTCAACCATAACATGTTTTGCAGCTAATGTGTGCCAAGTGTGTCAACTAACAGTAAAATCGTCTACTGTATTATTTGCATGTGTTCTTTACTTTAGACAGATCAATGCACATACTTAGATGGGATGTAATTAATCTGTCTAATATAAATAATAAGAAAATCTCACAAAACAAATTCAATGACTTGTTACTGCTTACTGAATTAATAAAAAAAAACTCTTGAAATTTGCCTATAAGTTGTTTTAGAAGGTTCTGCATCACTGTGAGATAGTTGTATTTTACATCAGGCTGGTGTCCGCAACTCCACGTCTAAACACGTATTTCGCAAAAAAAACATACAGAAGTCGAAATAAACATATAAATTACTAACCTGATATCCCAAATAATAAGCTTCTTATCTTCACCCCTATCGCCAGTTGGTGAGAATGTAACAACATAGTTTTCACATGGTGAGAAGGAGATGAACCGAGCTTCTGGGTGGAAGAACTTCTGGAACTGGGAAAACTTGGGACCGGCCCATAGCGCTACGCCCCGCCAATGGAACGTCGCCAGGTATGTACCCAGCGGTGACCACGCGGCGTAAGTCTCCGTCCAGTTCTGAGAGAATGAAAAATAAAGAAATCTTTTACATACTTATTAACAGAGCAAGAAAAGGCATTCAGTCCTAAATTGTATGAAGGTTTTAATTCAAACTTCTTTGATAGATCATACTGAAGCATGTTTTTAAACATTTCAAAACATGATTTCAATCAGTATCATTTGTTGTCGCAATAGTTTACAAACTACTGTAAGCAGCACTGCCAATATTTTCAAACAGGTTTTGAAACACACTTACATCGCAACATCGGAATATGTTATAGGTAGTTTTTTTTTTTTTTTAATTGATTAAAATTTTGGTTCCTTGGCATTATGAGATAAAGATACCAATATCGCTTGATTGGTTAGCCCTCAGTCCGCCTAAAACAGGTGAAGTAGCAAAGTACAACTTACCGGCCTCTCCTGCATAAGGGTAGGTTCCGGCAGGGCATTCTGCCACACCTGTAGTGCAGTACCAGTGCCAATGCCAACCAGGAACTGGTCGTATGCATCGGGGTCCATCAGGTACCATTGTAAGTCTGACGCGACCTTGAACGGTTGAGGTGCTGGTGGCTCCCATTCTTTAGGGATATCTGAATATCTGATGAGAAAAACAATTGATTGTAATTAGAGAAAGTAAGAGCATAGAAGCTGTAGTGTTTGATGTATTTTTTAAGTTATGTATATTTGTGGTGTACAATAAAGTACATTTAAATAAATATAAGACATTAGTCCAAGATCCAGCCTTCAAGTCTTTACACACTGAATGCGGCCACACATTTGCATGGGCATTCCCTAAAGCTATGGGAAAATTCATCAAAAAAAAATCCCTAGAAGCAACTCTTGTCTAACCAAGTTGTAACAGCATGGAATAGGCTCCTGGAAAATGTTGTGACAGCTCCCACACTGAACTGCTTCAAAAATCGACTGGACAGACTAAATATCTCCAAGCTATACGATACACACGCATCAGCTAATTAGCTGCTAGTGTGTCTAACCAAATAATAATTAGTTGAATGTAAAATAGTAGAAAGTGAGATTTGTTTTGTTGGTATACAAGTTACTAAAGAACTTAGTTTTTTTTAAGTAACATCAGTAGCACATTTGTGTTAGGGATTTCAACATAACTACTTGTTTGATATAAGGAAAAATGTATGGCAAATTACCTATAGAAATATGTTCACACACACAGAAAGTTGTTAAGTTCATGTGCACTATCAGATGTTCAGCTATTTTATCCAACGGTGATTCATCTTCTGCCTGGCATTTTCCCAACTATGTTGGGGTCGGCTTCCAGTCTAACTGGATGTAGCTGAATACCAGTATGCTAAGATACATATTAGCAGGAAAACATATAATTGGCTTGTCACAAGGTCAAAATTTGTGCTTTTTAAGAGTTCAATGAACTTCACATGATAACACTCATCCTTGAATAATAATTTGCACCTGAAACTTTTAAATTAAGTTGTAATGAATAGGGGTACTTACTTCTTAAAATCGGTGAACAAATTCACCAAGAATGTGTGCTGCTTATCTAATTTACAGTTATTTGTCGCTTTCACGGCTTCGGCGGCGTTCTGAGGATTGCTGTACTCCAAGAAAATGTAGCCAGTCGTGTTTCCATTCTCTTGGGTTGGATAATACTCGTTGACGATCTTCCCGAATTTGCTGAAGATCTTGTTTATGACACTCTGGAGCTTCTCCAGGCGCTCGGGTCCGACTTGCGGGCACCCGTCGACTACGACCACGTTCTCATAACTGTCAGATTCCTTCGGTTTCTGCTCTAAAAGGTCGGCCAACAACTCTGCAACGTCAAAGTTAGGTTAGAATTTTACGACTTTCATTACACTGCTAAACTCACGGGGAAAGTTCAAAATTTTAACCAAGTACACTTGCAAACACTCACTAAGCCTCACAATTACGTTAAAAATAGTAACAACATGAATGAAAACTTGTAAAATGCGTGGGTGACGCATATGGCCGGTCAAACTTGTCACAGAAAATTGCCCACCTTCATCAGGAATATCATCAACGAAACCCTCCGGATCCTCGAAATCGGGTTCCTCGTCATAATTGGGCTCCTCGTTATCACTTTGAGGAGCTGGGTTCACTTTTTCGTCGCCTTTTTTCTTAGCCATTTTGATGATTTAACGTGTGTAACAGGAAGACACGCCATTAGTGACTGAGCATAGAGAACGATTTTTTTACTTTCACTCAAAATAGCCAAATTACGTTTTGATAGCACTTGAGAAGATTTATTGTCAACAATTGTTAAAATGCGTGGTTAATTTTATTAATAATGTTGTCACGTATCTAATATTCCTAACTGACTATTTACGTTAAAAATAATTTCTCAACAAATGATTATAAAAACCAAACGTATATTCGGGTGTCATCCATAGACAAAATATAAAACATGGCGCGAAAATTAAAGTTACAAATGAAAATCTGAATAAAGTTTGTTATTTTATAACTTACTACTACTTTTTAGCAACGCTGTATTGTATAATGTTTTAAAATGTGCACAAAAAGGAATATGAGTGAAATAAATATGTTTATTTTTATAAAACAAAGGACGAGTCGGTAGGTATAACAGAAGTTTGGACTTTAATATTTACCTGTTTTTGTGATGTGCATTTATTTGCTTACTTACTCACTGATTAAATTTTTAACAGTTATTAGGCAAAGTCCCTACTACGTAATCTATCTATACTATATGTATACTAATAATAATATAGCTGAAGAATTTGTAGGTATATAATATTATAGGGAGGCCTATATCCAGCAGTGGACGTCTTTCGGCTGAAATGATGATGATGATGATGAATATAGCTAAAGAATTTGTGTTTACACGCGCTAATCTCTAAAACTACCAGTCGGATTTGGAAAATTTTCTTTGCATTTGATATCCCAATTCTTGAGGAAAGTTATAGGCTATTTAAGATCACGATAAGACCCTTATGAGCCGAGCAAAAACAAAAAAAGTCAGAAAGAACGCTAAGCGAAAAGGAAGTAGGTACCTAAGTAATAGTGCGGGCGGGCGATAGCCTAGGCGACGCGGGTCGGGGGCCGAAATTTCACACAGCAGACTAAGTTGCGGGCAGAAGCTAGTAATTCAAATACACCGGGGCTACCATAATGAAGAATAGAATCGGCCCATGTAAAAATGCGAGGCAACCAAGTAGATAGTAGCAAGCAATACAATTTAATGTCATGATTTCTTACAAGGTAAGAATCATCATCTTCATCATTTCAGCCGAAAGACGTCCACTGCTGGACATAGGCCTCCCCAAGCACCTCCACTTCGACCGGTTCTGTGCTTCTCGCATCCAACGGGTTCCTGAAGCCTTCACAAGGTCGGTCGTCGGTAAGGGTAGGCGGGCCGCCCGCCCGGGTACTAGGGGCCAAGTGTTTTTTGTGCTTGTCATTCTTGGGGTTTGCCATAATCGCCACGCTTGGCAGGCGGGTTGGCGATCGCAGTATGGTATGGTGGTGGAATGCACAGAGAACGCTGCTGCCCATTCTCCGGTACGACCCTTAGTCGACTTTTACGACACCCACGGAAGTATGGGGTGGTGGTATTCTTTAAGTCCGGCACCACACAGACTGTGGTAAGCCTGAATTAAATCTATTAGTCCAATTTGCAATGAATAGTACCTACCTACTTATTCACTTCTGGCAGTCGTTACTGCCGTGTTACTTAGTAGGACCACTATCACATTTTTTTTTCTCAAATTAGGTTAAGTTATATACCTACCCTCCTCCTTCTCCCGTTTACTGACTGTTGAATGTAGTGATGGGTCAGACTCAGACTATTATAATACTATTACCTAATGGCCAGGAGGATTCCTAATCCGGGTATTCTCTATGCTCACAAATCTAACTCGCAAATCGAAGACAGATGCAAACTTAAACGAATGTTATTCTTCCTACTTATTCAATAAGGCTCATATTACCTCATACAGCTAACGTTCTTTAATTAAAAGCCAATGTTTTTAAATTGCCAGTATAGCACGACACGCATCTCATCCGTTTAACAGATGAGGTGGCATTTATGGACGGCTGACGGGTCACCGCACATGAAAATTGAGGTCGCCCCGTATGCACCGCGTTGGGGCTCTACGTATACCTAGTTAGCTGTATAGGTGTAGGACTGTTACAGTAATATTAAACGCGAAGGTATGCAACCAGACGTGTTTCGATTAATTGACAATTTATGTCTTGTGAATGTTTCGATGACTGTAGATTATTGGCGAAAAATTATTGATTAGGTAGGTATACTACGTGTGATTATGGAGAAAAATTGCCTGCCTATTCCCATAACGTGGTCTCTTGGCTCTTTATTTTTAATCTAGGAAGCAACCTGGATTCTGGATTTGTGCCCGGACTTGCCTCTTGAAATGTGAGATACACTAGATACTGTAAACTCACATTTCGCCAGTAGGTAAGTACTAAACCCCACTTCTAACCTCTTCCTTCTATAGACCAAGGCGTGATTTTGTATTAGTCCTGTTCCCAATTGTAAGCTGTAACTGTCCCTATCCCTCCTCCAGGAAAACTAATAAGGACCTCTGAGCAATTCTTGCAAAAATGCATAAGAATATATTATAAGAATACACAACGTTCATCGACCTCCTCTTCAATTTCGTCTACATTTATTTCGGTTTAAAGACATTTATTTCTCAAAAAAGAACATAACAGTTCACTTACCTACATAATGAGAAATGTATACAAAATATATAAAAAAGTAGATAGGTACAGTCCCAATTCATTATAAAGTTTTGCTCCCTCATAAAGCTATATTTTTCCTACCATAGTTAGTTCTAGGTTTTCTTAATTCTATTTTGTCTCGTCGTCTTGCGTAATACCTATGTGTAAGTTTTCTTTTTAAAGTTAAGTTGCGAATGTGTGTCTTGTGTTATGTATGATTTTATGTATTAGAATGCATGTTTTATGTGTATAGAGTTGGTTAATTTTAAGTATTTTGGTATCATTGTAGATTTTGGTGGTTGGTGTAAGCGTAGGTAGTTGTAGTTGTAGAGTGTTTTTACCGACTTCAAAAAAAAGGAGGTTATTATTGCCTTATTTTGTAGTATTTGTAGGTATATCCTGGATTATCGATTTAGCTGCAATTCCCCATATCTCAATGAGATATTCTATATGGGGTCTAACAAGAGAGTTATATACCATTGCGCGAGCATATTTGACTATTATTAAAGGATGAGAAGGATAGGTAGGTATGCATTAGATAAACACAATGAAAAAACAGACTTGTACGGACGCCAGCAGGTCAACCTACCCGAAACTGTCAGATTTTCCCAATCAACCTTGAACCTTATATTTTAGCAATAAAGTCGAAAATCTATTAAAGAAATCTGACAGATTGTAGTAACTTGATGTGCTGGCGTCTGTACATAAGCAGGCATGTAGCAATTTGAGCTGTGCGTAGTTGGTAATAATATACTTCACTAAGTCATTACTCTGATGGTACCGTTATACTTGAATGACAAGAGGACATGATAATCCAGTGATGAGACCGCTGTGTTTTTGTGCGTTAGGATAATGTCATGACGAATGATGAAATCGAGACCTGGGTAATCACATTGACCATCGAGCCAGACTCGATTATTTGATACTAAGTGGTGAAGAGTGCACGATCGACGGAAGCCAAAATAGATAATTCCATTCAACCCACAGTTCTCTCCAAAGTTTCGTTATAAGAATGCCGAACCACACGTGGATTTCCTGTCAGATACCTACATGTAGCATGAATGTTGTACTTACAGTCTTTTTCAATTGCATTTCAAAAAGCGGTAGTTCGTCATATATACAGCCCATTGAATCAACACACTTGCTACCTCACATAGTCCTCGAATCACCATCATAAATAAAATATGACCGTAAGTTAGAGCCATCAGTACCTACGAGCCCAGCATCTTACATTCCATAAATAGCTAGCAGAACACTAATCCCCTTATCAGGCCATTTCATAACTCTTATCTAAAGCTCGAGTGTGTACAGCAAAGCTTACCGACACCGCTTTCTACGGGCCTTGGCTCGATCGAGGTCGCAAGTCTACGCAGGTTTTAATACTGGTACCTACCTACGTATTGCGTCACAGCCGGTGCCACTGACCGATGTTGATTGCGGCTTGTGCTGTGATTACAGTGTTTGTTCTTTTTCTTACCGGGGTTTTTTTTGCTAAATTATACATGTATTTGCGTGCGTGCCTTCTAAAGTTGGATCATGAAATGTTTGGAGAAAACCCGTTCTGTAAGCCACCTACCCCGACCTATGTGATTTCGGTATTTGTAAAATATTGTAAAAACGTTGTTGGTTTGGTTTGGGACACATGGAACATGCAGACAATTCAACTTTCCCGTGTTTCTATACCAACTCCAACACTACAATTTTATCTGGGACTCAAGTTTTCTCATTTCGAACTTTGTGTCGTGAATACCGCAGGCTGTGTCATTAAGTCCGTATATTATAGCTACCTACCTGCTACATTGTTTTTACGACTAACAGAGCACACACGTTATTATTTAGGTACACCTCCACAACAAACACATAGGTAGGTACACTAAAATAAACCGGTGATTAATGCATGCATAAAACGTTGCGAGAACTCGTCTTTGAACATTGTAGCAGTTCCTGCATCAATATTTTAGGCTAAATTACCAGTTTACTGCAGCTCTAGCTACAAACTAAAAGCTCAGGTCATGGTAGAAAGATTAGCCAATCAGCAGGTCTGACAACCCAGGATACCTACGCCAGAAAAAAAAACAAAACACATTTAACTTTGTGCAACTGACAAGACTCAGGAATACGTATTTTTCCAGTTCCACAGGCTTCTTTCACATGATACAAATTGATGCACAATGATCATTGATCAGTAGACACAATGATGCGTAACAGAGAAATGTTCCCATGCGATTATTCTCTCGGAGCAATCAAATAACAAGACAAACGGCCGGAAAATAGGGCGTACGGTTTACGTCATTTTCTTATGGTGGTTTTGCGGGAAGCTAGGAAAACTACGGACTACCTCGGACCACATCTATTAATTAAGTACAGACGCCAGCACATCAAGTTACTACAATCTGTCAAATTTCTTTAATAGATTTTCAACTTTATCGCTGAAGCCTATGGTTCAAAGTTGATTGGGAAATTTTGACAGTTTCGGGTAGCTTGATGTGCTGGCGTCTGTACCATCGGAAGCTCATGCCGAAAACGCCGGAATGCTAATGCCAATAAAACTTTTAAAAAGTTTCCAGCATCATTTCCATAAAGTTTTGAAGTTACAGAGAGGCATGCAGAATTGATAAAGATGATGTTAACTGCAGTCAATTTTCCCTTAACTCACAAACTGTGACTCATAACTGGATTACTTAATCATACAGATGAAGTTCCCAGTTTACATGGATGTAGCTACGTTGTTGGTATCTTTTGATACAGATTACCTCACTCGCTATTTTCTCGACAAAGCCGTGATGTCATCCACGGCCTATGCGTGACACAAAAACTATCTATGTTACTTCATTACGCATGGTGTAATCGAGAAAATTCTACAAAATGTATATATTCCTAAGTTTTGTGTCTCATCAACATAATAAATTGCAAAGCCTTTCTTGCACTTATTCTGACGTGCAAATATGTATGTAAATAGCCAACATCCAACATCTCTACTTACAAGGAGAGGCATCTCTATCTGTGTTTGAACTTTGCTAGTGTAGACATTATTCATGAACAATTTCCGTGTCTAAACTCCATGGCTTAACTTAGAAACTACACTAAACAAACTACTAAAGTAACTACCTAGGAAGAAAGTTAAGATGAATGTAGAGTCTACTTCCAGTTCCAAACCAAGCATCAATATGTGGGACAATCTACCTTTGTGGTGCTCACTTATTTACTGATCACATGTCAGTACAAGAAACGTTTACAATCGCACATCCACCAAGCAAGCTAAGTCAGCTGTATAAACATGACTGACATTGAAAGAAAATTCTTGTGCTCAGCAGTTGACTCGGATCATAATCATAGATGTAACTTCAACCTCATTCAATAGCATTGCTTATGTTTTGAGGTTGTAACTTGTAAGCACACTACACGCCAGGGCCCATAGTAGTGAGGCAACCGAGGTAAGCGCTCGCGTATTCGGATACCAAGAAGCCCAGTCCTGCCCTGCCAGTGCCTCTGCCATTGCGCCCGCGGGTCGCCGCGTTTCCCGCGTAATTGAACCATAGACAAACAGTGTTGTTTCCCGAATCATCCCGCGCAAAGGTAATCAGTGTATAGTACCGTTCGTTTAATTATTATTTTTAGTGAAGTGTTCAAGTGTGCCACAACTGCCACATTAGTGCACTGTGCAGGTTCACGCCCATTGTGCTGCTTTTGTTATTTGTTTGCTTTCAACTGAGTTGTGCTTGTGCCCACATTTTTTGTATACCATTCCGTAAAAAAGGTACCTACCCAACATGTTTCTTGAATTCTATGATGTGGTCGATGTGGAGCATGCGAATTAACCATTTTGATAATAAATTATTATTAACTTTTGATTTGCCGGTGCCAAATAGAGACACCGGCAAATCACCATCGATGTCGAGTTTTGTTGAACATTTTTGTTTTTTATTATTTTCTAAAAATAACCGGAAGTAGGCTATTAGTGTAGGTACTTCCGTTTAGTATTTTTCCTTTAAAATAAAATTATATGTGTAGGTATTACCTCTACCTTTATTTAATACATAATAGCCTAATAAGTATAGATCTATATTTATAGATAGGTACGAGAGGACTGTATTGTTGATAGTAAGCTGATTTGATGAGTAGGTACGTACCCAACTAGTTCCGCAAGTTTTTTTTATTAAAATAACGATCACTTGAGCCTTGCATCCAGCTATCAAATTATGTATTCTAGTATATACCTACATAGTACGAGGTAGGTTAGGTATATATCGTACCTAACAACTAAGGTGAATTTGCTAAAACGTTGAATCTTAGATTTGTTTTGCATAGGTATTCTCTGTCTGTCATGCATAATGTAGGTATTTACATTATAAATTACTAATTATAAAACATAATTTACACGTGTAATATCTAACGCATGTTATTATTAAACAAGAATTGAAAAAAGTTCCATCATAGACCTCATCTATCGCTTACCATTAGGCGTGATCGGGGTCAAGAGCGGGCCCATTTAGTAATAAAAAAAAAAGAATAAATTACTTATATTATTTACAGTGTTGCAGCGTTGTAGATGAACATAGGATTTGGAATGGAAGATATTCCCGATATTCCCATACAAACTCTTAGTAAATTTTATTCTCTTTGGGAAACTTACAGCTAACATATTTATCGCTGATAATCACTAAATTAAGAACCAAAAAGATCGGCACTAAAGACCCAGAGATAACATTAACAATTATAAAAAAAATACTAGCTACACAAAATACCTACAAACCAATAACCGTTTAGACCAGTAGTTCATATAGAGCACGTCTCCATTTTTCTAGAAGATGTGGTGGTTACTTCTCCTGGTTCTGGCCGTTGCCAGCGGCGAGGAGACCTGTCTCTCCGTGCAAGATGACCCTTACCTCCTGTTCGGCACGAAGACAGCCTACCTCTTCGCAAATAAGGACATTCCTACCACGAGAGCCCATGATGTGCCTGGTAAGTTGTAAAAATAATCAACTTTATTATTCTTCTCATTTTTTTTTGTCAAAATCAAAACAGGGATTCAGCACTTTTTGAAAGTCAAAATGACATAACACAGCACTTCCTAGTGATTTACCTGGGAAGAAGTGGCGCAACCAACTCCCCAGCAGCACAGCTGTCTGTTCAGTTAGAATAGGTTAGCTTTTAAAGATAAGCTAGACAATTGGCAGCAGGTCTAGAGTCTAGGGCAGTAATTTAGCATAAGATGCGCTGAGTACTAGGTATATGAATTAGTAATGAAAGAGAGCCGTGGTGGCCCAGAATTAACGGCGGCCCCGACTTAGGAAATGCAGTTCCTGGGTTCGAACCCAGCTAGGCCCTTTACTTTGAGTAAATAGGTTACAAAAAAACACAATTTCAAGATGATTGGAAATGGACAGAATAGCTCGTCACCATTTATGAGGCAATCTAAACCAACGCTGTGCAGATTATTCATAATAACTAGCCTTCCTTTGTAATTTTCGCGAAGCCAGTAATAAAACAAACATGACCCATAATTTTTCCTCGACTCTTATCTAATTGAATAGCGGAATACTAAAACTTACGTGACTTCAATTCATGAAAGCAAATGACCCAGTTCTCTAAATAATTTCACCCACCCGTTGACCTGAATATTAATAATGTTTCAGGATTGCCTTTACAGTTAAAGCTTTGCTGATCTAGTTCGTTATGACGTAGGTATGTTGCTAGGTATCTTTTTCAGTTCACAAATCATCAAACTTTTAATAAATACGAATTTAATAATGTTGAGAAAGTGATACCTACTGTAGCATCGGGGGACGCTAACTGTACCTACCGGGATTCATTAATAAAAGACTTTATTTTTATATAGCGTAATTTATATCTTCTTTCTTTGGCCTGTTAGCCAAATCCATAAATCTGACACCTACTTGTCTTAATGTTTGTCTCGTATTTCTAGCCAATAACATTCAACGGACTCGCGGATGTGCATGTAAACACCAAATAGGCTAACTCGTACCTACCTATAATCTCTACAGTAAGTACTCAATCAGACAGATAGCCTATGTCCACCGTACCTACGAAAACCATATTCCGTACAAGTTCCTTTCACTAAGAAGACATTTTACAATTTTGTGGCTTCTCATTGTAAATAATAAAAAGACTAATGTGTTTTCAGACTTTCGAAAAGCATTCAACTCAGTCGAGCTACTCTGCCTGTGTAGGTAAATCTTTCAAAATCAATAAGAAACTACCTAACTCATTTTACCAACTTTTGAGAATGATTTAGTTCTTTCCTTCCAAATATTTGTTTCTCTATAGTATTCATCTGACCTGAACTGAATAGATAATTAGAACCTTCATCTCAGACCTCGTCCTATAATCTGACGGGCCACATGCGATATTTTCCCGAGAAGGACTTCAGTTGGACTCTTTCCGAGTACATCACATTTCTGGGTGCCTGACCAATGATGAAAATGAGGCATAGTGATGTTCAACTTTTCTAAAAATAATGACTCAGTGTCATGAGTCATGACTCAGTCTCATGATTGTTCCCTAGGTCTCTAGGCATAGGAATTCAAACATAAAACAGCCAGAGACGACTTTACGAGATTTTAATTGAAATGTATTCTATTGTTGATAGCATAGCTCATAGATACTACTCAAGTAGGTATAATTAAAGTTCGGGGACGAGGACAATATGCAGTAGCCAATACCATTACTGTCCATAAAGTGCGTCCTCTACAGACATAAGATCCTTGAATTGACAACCTTCGAGACTAGTTTCCGTTTTCGTTCAGTATTCTCTCCTTCTGCCTTAATCCATCCGAAGATCGCTTTTAGCGATAAGACCGCCCATTGTGTCACTCCTTGTAAAATGTCTACATTTATGTCTGTAATTTTTATGGTGTCCATATTAAAAAAAACAGTTAAGTGCGAGTCGGACAACGAGGGTTCAGATTTTTTCCTTTACTTGTGCTACATGACATTGCTTCTTGCCAAACATGATTCTAAGTCAACGGGAAGTATCTAATAGGTTTTGATTCCCTCGCGAGTGTCAAAATATGTGGCATAAACGGAACATAATCGCCCGTATCTTTTGTTTGCGTATAAACACACACACACACACACACTCAAAAACTTTGGCCTTTATAATATTCTTCGATCAATAATATTGATCGAAGATAATATTATATATATATATTAGTGTGATAGAAGTTTGATTTTTTCAGTGCTCCAAGGGATTGCAGCCCTGAGTATTTGATATTAATTTCACATTGAAAACTCCACGCGTTCCTGAGAAAAAGGGTCTTGACAGACGGACAGACAGACGGGCAACGAAGTGATCTTATAAGGGTTCCGTTTTTCCTTTTGTTGAGGTACAGAACCCTAAAAATATTCTATCTATCTATCTAGTTGTTAGGCTTGTGGAAACTACTAGAAACAGAACTATCTCTATCGAATGTAGTCGAAGAAGAATACTTTTCTATGTTCTCCTCACGGATATCTATGTTTCTCCTTGATAGTACCTTTGCTCTCATCCTAATAGAATAATGAAGACATGGTTTAAGAAAGAAACAAGATCCAACATAGGTTAGTTAGGGCTATAGTGCGTTTTTTATGCTTTACACATTTTCCGATTTAAAAAAAAATCAGCTGTTCCCTACATTTTGACGAGTTAGACGAACATAAATGTAGGGTTTTTCGCGATTTAAGGTTTGGTCCCATAGTAAAAGTGGTTCATAATGATGAGTACAATGACCTCTTAAGAGGTTCCAATAACCCTGTACATGTCAAGGTCATAATGTTAATTTGTCAGCGATTTATCATTATGTTGATTTTAATCATATAATTAATGTGCAAGACTTGACATTGGCATCTAATGGAATGGACTGTGTTTAGAACGTTTCAGAATATTTTAATGGTAATCACATCAAAATACCTAATCATAATAGTTCTTTGTTTAGTAGGTATATTTTGTAAGCCATACACGATTAAGTAGCTCGACAAGTTAAAGCTTTAATTTTTCAAAGCCTTCCTCTTGTCATTGGGTCAGTGTTCTTTTCTGCAATTTATACTTCATGTCTCAAACAGCCTACATTATCTATTTGATTTCTTATTTCGCGATTGGATTCGTTACGCGTAGATAACGGTATTCACAAAATGTAAACTGTGGCTGCGGTTAATTTGCAATATTGGTTTACCGTCAAACACAAACAGGTAGGCAGAAAACAGATTTACTTGGACATTCAATTTCGTTGCGTAGCTGACTGTACTAAACATTGGTAGCTCTATCCTTATTTGCATGAACATAAGAATAATAATGATCGTCGTCAAATTAACTTTTTTCTTATCGAAGGCTGACCCGACAGACGTTGTTCTGTCCAAATATCGATAATTGATACAAAATTCCCATAGAAAATGCCATAGAAAATGTCAGTTTTCCCTAATTTTCCGACTACCCCGGCAACTTTTCTATTTTTTATTTCCAAAAACACCTCATTCGGACTAGGTATAATGAATATTTTAAAACAAAAAATCGCCAAATCGGTCTCACAGTACCTACGGTAGACAGTTGAAATTTTCACAGATGATGTATTTCTGTTGCGGCTATAACAACAAATACTAAAAATAGAATAAAATAAATATTTAAGGGGGCTCCCATACAAGTGTTTTGTACCTTGTTTATGCCTTGTGGTATACGGAACCCTTCGTGTGCGAGTCCTACTCGCACTAGGCCAGTTTTTATTACTTAGAGGTACTTACCTATAGATATAGATATACCTAACATTGGCGGGGTAATTGCGAAACACACTATCAGTAGCAATGGCTTTTATTTTGACATTTCAACTACATTCATTGCGTTATTTACTTTGTTGAGCAGACAATTCGAACATATTTACAAAGCAATGGATTAGCAAGATCCTTCAAAATGATCACAATTAGTGTGTTACGCTGGCCAATTCTATTTCAAGGATCTTTCCTCCTACAATGGCCGATACATTGAAATGCACATAACCATCAATTAACTAATACCGTACAGTCACGAGCATAAGTATGTATACACTTGGCTTTATTCAAATACGATTTTCTCCTTTAGTTTTGAATGAAATTTTTTAGAAAGTTATTACGAACAACGTATTTTCGAACCCATAGGTTTATGTGAAGTGTCGTATTTCAACGTTGCATTCGTTATTTCAGGAAAAAATCTCAATTGAAAGTTGCCAAGTGTTGACATATTAGTGCTCGTGACTGTACAACCAATTAAAGAATCAAGGAGAATTAAAACCATTTATTTTAAAACAGAAGAAACTAAGTATGTACGATATATACTCTATGAGCCAGGATTTAATAACATAGGAACCACCATACCAGCACCATAATCAGCCTATAATGTTCCCACTGCTGGGACACAGGACACACGCCTCCTCCCTTCGAGAGTAATAATCTACCACGTGGGCTATAATCTACCACGCAGGCCCAGTGCGGGTTGATAGATCATATCACATGTCTTCGATATACGAACCAATGAGGCGGGGTTTTTAATGCAATTAACCAACAGACCAAAATAATATTTTGGTCTATCTTCATGTATATTATAGATGAAGATAATAAATTTTGCAAGTAAGTAGGTACCTACTGCTAGGGTAAACTTTGAATCTGCACAATTTATAATTTTGACTATAATGATAGTTCTATATTCAGGTCATAAAGTCTATCATAATTTTGAACCTAACACCTTGCTAATGAACTTGACATCATATACCTTCGACCATACACGCCTTGATAATCTCCACGCAACGAAGCGTATAAATCGGCTTATATCGTCGGCAGCTTTGTTCTACAGTCTGAGCATGTCGTATGTGACTGGAATTAACTAATTGTAGCAGACATGGGTGTAGCCAGGCGTGACATCGCGTAGTTAACAGTAGACAGTCGCGTGGGCATACCTAGCAATTTGTACTCAACTTAATTTATTTCCCCGGGATTGAATTTATTTGTCTTAGAACCTGTTTATACGATGGAAAATATGAGGGAAGACATTGGCGCCGATTCCCTTGTTCACAAACTAAACTAAATTTAAGTTCAGTGCATCTTTTTCTTTCTATTTCATTATGTATGAAAAGGGCAGAAGATATTTATATTAGTTTAGTCCTGTCAAATTAGTCAGCGTCTGACGTAAATTGACGTACGAGTATTTTTAGTAGCCAATTTTTTTATCTCGTCTAAACTTGTGTATGGAGTACGAGTATCTTAATTTGACAGGACTAAACTAATATTTATCTTCTGTCCTTTTCTTAATGAAATAGAAAGAAAAAGATGCACTGAGCTTAAATTTAGTTTAGTTTGTGAACAAGGGAATCGGAGCCAATAGCTGTTTGTGTAATTTATCTATGCTTTCTTATATCTTCTCCAGTTGTTGCCAGTGACTTCGCCTGCGTGTATTATGTATTTAGTCTAAATTAATATTATAAAGAGAAACGATAATTTTTTGTATGTTAGCCGTTTCAATATGAAAGCGTAACAACGCTTTCATGCTAAAACGGTTGCACGGAATTGGATGGAATTTGGCACACGGGTAGACCATTACTTGGTTTAAGACATAGAATGCTTTTTATCCCGATATTCCCACGAGATCGAGACGTATACGGGCGAAACCGTGGGGTGCAGCCTAAAAAGGATTAAGGAATATTTAAGACTAAATAAAGAGAAGGACATAGGTTGACCAATCTATCAAATTGCACGACGATCGGATGGTGCTGATGGTGTTGGCGTAAAAAGGTAACAGACAGACAGCAAAGTATATTTTCGCCCATTTCTTATTATTATTACCAAGATTCTGTCCTCTCCTAAGTTATTATTAGCTAAGCGTAAGCACACACATAAAGTCATGGCTGTCTTCCTAGTGTTAGCTTTCTCAGTGTGAAACAATCACGCTTATGTATACCTAAGTGCCAAGTTATTACCATTTTTCTCGCACCAGACGTCTGCATGGTACATTCACCCCTGTAACACAATACAGTGATTTATTCTCACACTGGCGCAGTAGGTATTGTATAACTTTTCATGAACAAAAACCGAGTCCGTTAACCTGGCATCAAGTGCCTATCGCAGAAAACATCACGGATTCACTACACTGATTATTATTATGAAAATAACATCATTGTAGAAAAAATCTGTAGCTCTACTGTACAAAATATCCATGCTAACCACTCACACGTCCCGCTCCCCGCGTGATGTCATCTAGAATGTCCCAGAACATTGCTGGACATGGCCTCTCCCAGGCTGCGCCATAACACCCTGTGCATCCAGCCGCATCCAGTCCTTCCGGGGCGTATCACGTACACTACGCTTGCCGATACGCGGTCTCTATTCCTGGGCTCGTCTGCTCAACCGGCCTTCGGTCCTTCGACAAACATGGCCAGCCCAATTGCCACTTCAGCTTGCTTACTCAGCAAGTATGTCGTCGTTTACTTCCATAAAATCACCAAATCATGAAATTCGCTTTGCCTTGTCTTTGGTGACATTAATGCATCGCCACTGGTTCTTCCAAGATGTCATTTCATATTCGAAGTATAGAGACAACCACTCCGTGCCTCGGAAAGCACGTTGGTTAGTTGGTCCCGACTATCATTCGTGGATCTTTGGCAGTCGTTACGGATCGTCAGAAGCCCGAAAGTCTGACAACTAGTCTTATATTATTATAATCTAGTAACTGGGTTGTGGAGGTCAGATAGGCAATCGCTTCATGTAAAATACTGGTAATCACAGCCAACATATTTGGGCCAGGCAGTTGATGATGATTCAAAGAGACAGACAGACTGCGAAAGACTGCAGGCAGATACTGGATGCGTCAAGCTGAAGACAGGGCGCTATGGCGCTCATTAGGGGAGGCCTATATCCAGCAGTGGACTGCTATAGGCTGATGATGATGATGATGATGACAGACTTCCTATGTGTCTTTCCTATTCCCGTACTTTTACCAAAGTCCCCACGCAATAAATAGGTCAATAGCGAAACTCGCAATTGAAACCACTATCGATTGCTATTCGAATCATAACTCTATTGGTATTACTTGATGTGCCAAAAGACACATTTCGCTAGTTTCCCCAACTCGATTATCTCTCTCTTTAATCATGTACCATGTTTATTGATACAGTGTCACAGATATTTAGAGTATCATTGTGTATGACGCGATGCCCTATTTTAATTTTAATCTGTATTTAATATTTGGAGTTGGTCCAATAACGTCACTACGTTCATTACCGAGGAACGATGGGGCCTTTGAAAGTTAACACCGCGTGAACCGTTTACGACGTCACTGTACTATATTTTCAGCATTATTATCGATGTTGTTGCCTCATGTATCAGTCATTGCTAAACTACCTGAAACAAGTGCAAGTCGGACTCGTGCACCGAGGGTTCCGTACTTTGTAGGTAGGTATGTCAATAGTTTATCACGGGTTTTTTTTTAATGTACCTATCGGATTTTTTCCTTTACTTGTGCTACATGATCTTGCTTCTTGCCAAATTTCATGATTCTAGGTCAACGGATACTTCTCTATTAATTTTGATTTCCTTGAGAGTGTCGAAATATTCGTTTTTTGCGGCATAAACGGCCGTATCTTTTTTAACGTTAACTTAGAACACACCCTATGCCTACAGCCCCACCCCCCCCCCTATGCCCCTACTCACACGCCCTATGTACAGTTTCTATTTTTATGTCTGTAATTTATAATGGTGTACATAATAAAGAGTATTTCTATTCTATTCTTATAAGTTTGATTTTTTCACAACTTCAAGGGACTGTAGTCCTGAGTATATGGTAATTTCAACTCGATACCTCTACGCGTTCCTGAGATAAAGGGTCTTGAGAGACAGAAGGACAGAAGGATGGACGGAGAACAAAGTGATCCTATAAGGATTTCGTTTTTTCCTTTTGAGGTACGGAAGCCTAAAAATGGAATAATAGGATAATGCGATGATTCGCGCCCCCTTTTCCTATTGTGTCTATGGAGTGTACGTTTGACTGGTAAGTAATGCCACACCCAATTCGATCAACCACAAATAAAAATCACGAAATAAATCACGGATTCCCCAACCACTTCGGCATTTTCCAAAGCTCTCATAATTTCAGCTGAAGCTTCTAACTTTATAAATAAATAAATCTTAAACATATCTAAGCCAAGTAGTCGCTTTAAGTCGGCCCAAACGTAAAACGCTCAGTTTTTTGTCGCATAGTTTGTATTGGTACACATAACAAGCCAGAAAAAAAAATAAGTGTATTGTCTAATGTTAAAAGAAAATTCATAGACAAAAATATTTCATAAAAATAAAATAGTAGGGATCGTAAAACAGAGCTCAACGATTTTTTTTTTTATTTCTCATAGGTACTCGGAAAGTAGTGACGAGTGTTTGATCCGAATAGCGGGTGGAAGACGCTGCCACAAAGTAGACAAACGGCTAGTCAGTGACGTGGTTACTGCACGAATAAAAATTAACTCATAGGTACAAAATGGCCGTACCATTCTAAGGTGAGGATACACTAGAACATTTAGTATTGGTACTGCATACTGATTCCTTTATTGCATATATATAAATCATCTAATTTTACACACGAACGGAGTAAATAGTTTAAGGCAATTACCTTAATGAGAGTACGTAGGTATTAGGAAACAAGTGCGAGTCGGACTCGTACACGACGGACGCTGCTTCTCATAGTAATTGCTTCCCTATCGCGGGAATGAATTTTAAAAATAGAACCAAATTTGATTAGGTAGTCAGCTACGAAATGTTTTACAGATGCGGTCCTAAAAGTGTATAAACAGCCAGTGTGAATTAAAAAAATACCTACCTACTATGCCCGGAGCCCACGGGCGGTGTGTTCCATAATTAAAATTTAAAAAGGACTATAGTATAATTTGGCGAGATACTAACTGTATGCGTACCGAAATTCAAAAACTTGGTTTTATAGACTAATATTTGATTATAAATGAGTTTAAGCGATTCTGAAATGTTGACCCCAAATTCGGTTAAAGACGAGGCAAATACAATAATCGAAAATCTTTTGCCAGAAATTTCAAAAGAAAAATACTTAAATACCCATACAATGATATTATGAAGTGGCGAGCAGACAAGAAAATATAAATATTTTAGAAAAACCACTATTTTTTACTTTCCTTGATTATTAGAAATGAAAAAAATAGTGTTTTTAACATGGGTGAATTTCGATCCTTATTTAACAATCCTTATTTATCAACTGAAATATTCCACTGAGTCGCGCATTTTTTTAAATTTTTTTTTTTTTAATTTTTAAACTGCAAAATTATTTTGGTGGTCATTCGATTTAACTAACATCAAACGTATCGCTGTTTTGAACCTTATTTGTTGCCGCTATGCGCTATTGTCATTTACCTAAAAATTTACTTTTTACATATTTTATATTCTAGTTAGTTTCATAGTTTACCGTATAAAGCTTTTCCGAGTTAACAAGCTGGTCAGAACAAGGCTAATCTGTATACTTAGATAAGTTTATCCGACCGACATCCGCTGCTCTGTGGGATCACAGCGGGGGTGGGATGTAGGTTATAGGTAGGTAGGTACGTTACATGACACATTTTTGCAGGCTATTGTTAACTATGGAGGGTGCTATTATAGAAAAAACCTATGACACTGGAAATTTATAAAATAGTAACGTAAATCTTCTCAAAGAGGTTTTTGCAAGTTTTACAACTGCTCGGTTGTTTCACCGTGGTTTACAACTGACACAGACACATTTCAGTGTTTTCAGTACGTAATTAAGTAATACCTAAGCTCTATTGATAAAAAAACTTTCAAATACGTTTCTAGTAATTAGTTGTAATCAATTGGAACACGTCCCGCTATTTTTATTGTCTAAGTGGATCATTAATGTATGCATGCGGGCTATTACTGAAACCATATCACTATAATTATCAGCTAATGTAAGGGATAGTATACTTATACCCAATTTCTCATAATGATTTGACCTGTATAACTTAATTATACAATTAAAGAATGCTCCCAATCATCTAATAGTGGCAAATATCAATCTACATAATGGGCGGGCTAGTTCGATTGACAAATGGTTACTAATAGCTCGATCAATCTTAGTTATTAGGTCGACCTGCCATTGTATCTATTATGAGCATTTTATAAGAAGAGCATGCAATGTGTTGGTAACTTGTAATCATCATTAATCGTTAGGCCTACTTAATCGTATAATACTGCAACAATTTGTAAGATTTTTTTTTTCGCGTAACAAACATACAAAAAAAACATACAGTTGAATTGAGAACCTCCTCCTTTTTTAAGTCGGTTAAAAAGGCTAGGCAGATGATGAATGACAATCGCATTAAACTAAAGATCAGATTTGTTCCTATTAAGACCATAAATGCACTCGGTACTATTCGGTACTACGAATCCTTGAAATGATTCACTAAGAGACCTAATCTTGGTATTTGTCATTAGATCTCGCTACAGACTTCTCTTAGGTTAATCAGAGCAATTACTAATTGGTTAGGTCAGGGGACCGGTTCAGAGTTAAATGAAAGTTTAACTGCATTTTCATTTACTAGCTGTTGCTCACTGTTTCACTTGCATTCTTTGGAAACGTTTAATGTAAAAAACTATCCTAAGCATTATTTATTAAAATTCTTTCATGTAAAAAAATATCTTCACAAACCCTCATCATTACTTCATATTAGTAAAGACAAGAAAATAAGCAAAGGACAAGAGTAGGTAATGTTGAAGAAAGATAATATGTAAGACAGATAGACACTAAAGTTGAATAAAATACCAAATAGTAGTTTTAATGGTAGATGCTCTCTTGTCTATGAGAAACAAGAGAGCATCAATGTTTTGATTTACTACCAGATCAGGATATGATGACAAGTAATATAAATAAAACACCATGGGAACATGTACCTACTACATGGTAATCTATTTTTAATGTCTAGGATGTTCCATGGAACATTACCATGTTGTTCCGGGAACGAAATGAACGCTGCGGAAGATGCAATGTGCACGGAGTTACAAACTTCGGAGTCTTTGAATTAGTTTTATGGATGAAATGTTAATACACACACCGGATGTATTGATGTAATAGACGTGTAAAAACCGGGAACTGTTTTTAGAATTTAGGTGTTAAATAATTGTGAATTTGTGACACAAAGTTGCAGTTTGCAATAATTTTTATAGGTAGGTTACTACCTGATGCATAATTGGAATTGAAAATCGGACCAAAAAGTTTTTTGATCGGTAGGTAACCCAATCTATTTTGAAAATCGACGCTTGACAAAAACAACAAACACAACAAAACACACAAACAAAACAAAACACAAACAACAAACACAACCCAAAACAAAACATTTTATATCCAGTTATCAAAACAAAATATTTTGAGTTACCTACAAATTTTTTTTTTCTTATTTTAGGATACATTTAATTATTTAGTAGAATATTAAAAATATGTAAGTACCTTTATAAAAAAGTGGGAAAGCATCAAAGGGCATCAAAAGATTCTTCCGCATCTCGGTCTACAGGAAACGTGCCCAAAAGGCTGGCAGCATTGCCACTTTGTATGGCAATGCTGATTCTTTGGCCAAAACGTAAGTTACTAAGTTTAAATGTTAAAGAAGAATAGTGAGACTGTGGACACAGTAGTTACTTGATGTGCGAATTAACTCTAATACGGTAAAAAAAACTATGTCATTCTCATGTCAAAGACGCTTTGTGTAGCTCCAGAAACAACAGACACCACACACCTAATCACGCGCCGATGCCATAAAAACCTACGTGAAACGTATTTATTGACCAGAAAATTATTACTTATTGAAACTCTGAGAGGATGCTGAAATTACATCTCATAAACTATCTTAGTGTTTATTATTTTAAGAAATCGATATATTAGAATTAGGTAATGTTTTCATGGGTATGGCGTATTAGTTTTCTATTATTAACGGCAGTGGGATATTTGTATCTATGTTACCGTTAGAATACGGAAACTAGGTAATCTGGAAATTATCGGGTACAATCCGTTAAAGTGTGAAATATGTTACCGGCCAAACCCAGTTCTAATTTGCTCGCTCTTGTACCCTATGTCGACGGAGCTCCACTCGGCGGGGCCCGCTTGGCAGGGCTCCTATGTCTGTGTAAAGGGTTTAAAATAACCTAACCTCTGGGTGCCCTTCGCTCGCTCTTGCATCCTACGTTGCCTATCGAGCGACCGCAACCATGCAACCCGTGTAGGGAGAACTGGTTTGGCCTGGGCGAAACTAGTTCATCCTAAAACCGGGTTTGGCCGGTAAGAAACATTTTTTTCCACTTTAACGGACTCAACCAGATAATCTGCAGATGAACAAGTTAATCTGCACTCTAACTGATTTATGCACATTAGCGGTAACATCTATACCTATAAAACCACCGTCCGTACGGCATTTCATACAAACTTTCAAGCCCTTATTTTTCGAAATGAATGAACAGGATTTTAATGAAACTTCATACGCATTTAAGCAGGATACAAAGGTCTAAAAAGTTAAGTTAATTTTCGAAGATTTTTAATTTTCCATTGAAACAGAGATTTCCAGTTACCTACCTTTTTTTAAATAAGACTTTTCTAAAATGTTCTTAGGTAACTTTTTAGACCTTTGTATTACTGCCTAAGCGTACGAAGTTTCATTAAAATCGGTTCATTCATTTCGAAAAACAAGGGCTTGAATGTTTGTATGAAATGCCGTACGTCGTAAACGCCATTTATACAGTTTTTCATTAGCGTGCCGTTAGTACCACTTTACAATAGTATAGCCTAGTTCTTTTAAGAATAGTGGGACGGAAATGACAACATTAATTCTTCTAATAGCTATACTGAATCAAATTAGCTCTTATAATGGTTTTCTCTCTTGCCAGGTTGCACGCCCACAGCCTTCTGGTTGCTGAACCGGCACGGCTCCCACAATCCTGAGGCTCACGAAATCGCTGACCTGCAGAAACTTGGCGACCTCAAGAACAATATTGTTACCAACTACAGGAATGGCAACTTTAGGAACACTAATGTAAGTAAAATTCTAATAATAATTCCAAAAATCAGCATGAAGATTACAGGGGGATAGTGAGTCAAAGAACCGGGATAACTTTACTGGCGAGTTCGATCTAGCCTGTCCCTTGTCCCCCAGCGACACCCTAACCCGAGGTCCGTACCTACCCCACAGGGGGAGCCCTTAGCATGTAATCGCTTAGCCTTACTTTAATGGGGCAATCCCGGTAAAGCAGCCTATTTAAAAAAAATTGTGAATTTGTAGCCCTTGTTGAAGCGGAATGGTTTATAATTTTATGATGCAATATTGAAATTACACGATGATCGAATAAAACAGCACTTACTTTAGGGATTCGTTTTGATCAACACAGCAAATAGTACAACGACTTTCTAATAACGAAGAAATCTAGCAAACAGCTGGAAGTATGAAACGACTAACAAATTGTATGTCCAGAATGTTTGGTTTCGTAGACACGTGCAAATAGTTTACTCGCCTTACTTACCTTGGAAGTTTGACTAGGTACTTACAAAGCTATGGAAATATTCCGTTCTATGTACGATTTTGGTAAAGTTCCATGAGGTGCCAACTATGTATTAGCAGTTTAGCACATTGTTGCAGGCACTTAACCTACAATGCTTCATCGATTTGCCATTTCTTATCTTAATTTATGAGGTCCGTCATGTCAGCGCAAAATGATTAGGTACAGAAAAACAGGGCCTCAGAATTTACTGGAACAAACATTACCATAGTTCCATGCTTCTTACAGACTGTTATTTATAATAATTAGCACCGTAGTAGAATATATTCGAATTTGCTGAAGAATAAATATAAAAAATTGGTATTCAACTGCATTCGGTCAGACTGGAAGTCGACCCCAACATAGTTGGGAAAAGGCTAGGCAGATGATGATGATTCTGCTGTAGAACATTATTTTAATTATTAGGTACATAAGCGAACAGTATATTTATTTATTTATTTTACACCAGAACTTATATTATACCTATAACAGTTTATAGACCAATTACACGTGTACAGCCAATGATATTATAAGTAAAAAGGTTTTACACTTATAATATCATTGTGTACAGCTGTGTACATTATACAGCATTATATTGTAGTCTTTGACATAAAGCATCATCAGCATCATCTAAAATTGTATGAAATAAAATAAATATATTACCTATTTAAAAATGTTGCTATCGAAATGACTCTGGGATTACGATCATCCAGTCTATTCAAAAACGGCGTGCTAAAATAAGCTGAACATAGGTACCAAATTGCTTCATCATTCTTCTTATTCGGGTCACTTTGTGACTTTGTATACTCACTCAGTTTCTGAATTGATTTTCTATCTTCAGTCCACTTTACATGATTACGGCTCTGACATCAGATTGACTGACAAAAAAATATTCAAAGGCTTTCAGAAATGAAAGCTAACTAACTACTTAACTAGGTACTCTTTCTCTCGACATAACATTTCGTAAAGTCACATTCCATCCTTTTCAACTCAAAATTTCTCCACAGCAACGCATCTGCTCTTCGGACCTGAACCTCCTAGAACAATGGCAGTGGAACAACCGTCACAACGCAACCTTTGCTGGAGACCTCACTGCCGATGGGTACATGACCACGCAGCAGCTAGCACAGGCTTGGAAGCAGAAGTTCCCTGGACTTCTCACTGCCAACCGACAAAACTATTTGGTAAGTTTGATCTTACTTTTATTATATTTCTTGCGACTAGAACAGAAGAGTAAATATTTGCCATTAAAAGTCCTCTTCCACTTGTCTCTATCGGCTACTATGGTCATGCCAGTCTTGGGGATAGCTTGGTGTAGTTTTAACGCTTGCATGCACGTATTGTCTGATTAAGTATTCCTTAAGATGCTAAAAGAGCAGTGGTGAGTGTGGTGACCCAGTGGCAACCGCCCCGACTTACTAGTTGTAGGTCGTTCGAAACTTCGAACCCAAGCAGGCGCTTTACTTTGTGTAAATAACTTCATCACCACTGCTCTTAAAAAGGTGAAGGAAAACATTATGAGAAAACCGGCATGTGCTAGAATCAAAAATTCGAAGACATGTGACATCTACTAACCCGCACTGGGCCCGCGTAGTGGTTTACGGCCCACTCCCTCTCACAGGGAGGATGCCTGCCAAGCAGTGGGAACATTTTAGGCTGCTTATGTTCAGTGGTAAAATAATATCAGGGCTGTTACAACATGCAGTGTCAATATCTACTGCTTGGTTGACCTACAATATCTCCGTACCCGGAAGGTTCCCAGGCATGGTCCAGTATATAAAAAAAATCGCAATTACGGAAAGAACATGACTAAACTTTCGACTTCCTTTAGGTACATATATGTAACATATATTGGATACGAATAAAATCAAGATAATTTCCGACATCTTCTGTTGAAATCATGAATGGATCCCGTTAGCCTATCTGTTCGGTAATCGACTCATAGACTAGACATCCTGTCCAAAAACCTTTTAACAATCTTACCCACACTTACATTACCGTTTCGGTACAAAAATTTACCAAAACTTAACGCTATTATGAACGTGATCCGCATACCCAATGCTTATAAAACCTACGAGCAAAGATTACTCAATGGGTACGAGAAAGTACTTGCGTAACGGCCCATTCCACACCTACGGATAAAACTAAACAATGCCAGCAATGCAATCGACTTTCATAGGTTGGTGGAGGAAAAGCAATTCGACTATATCCTTCGCTCCATATAGCAGCTGTAGGGGAATTTCATTATCATTGCTTAGAGCATCTTGTGGTTTCGATTATCTGTAATGTACTTTGTTGAGCAGATAAATTGCAAGCTATAAGTATGCCATTAATATCTTAGTGTCGTATTTGGTTCAGTTTTTGCCTTGATGAATTTGCGATTTCGTCAACTTTGGAAATCTTGGGGCACGGTAGTGGCAAGACGAGCAAAAACAACCAAAAACATAGCAAGCCGTACATTTCGATCAAGATTAAAAAGTTTGTAGCGTAGAGTTAGGCCTTGCAAAGTTAGGGGCTTCAGGGGCTTGGCTCTATAATTTGATCGTGAAAGCGTTATGTAAGCTTTACATGAAATGTTTTTGGTGGGCAACTTATACCTTTAAGGGTACGTTTAAAGTTCAATATTGTTGTTCAGTGATCTAGTTTCATCTGTCTACTCGGTCCAGTTCCAAATATTTTAAAACTGTATTCTCGCTACTCGGGTGTACCTATTTTCAAAAGATATAACTCGAAATTGGAAAAAAACAACGTTTCGAAATAAGATTAATGCTTGGACAGTGTTGATACCTCGACTGTGTTTTTAACCGCAGCATGCGGGCTAATTAACTTCACTACTCTTTAATTTATTGCAGTGACAAAACAGATTCAGGGACAAATGATTTATAGGAGAGAATTTGTTTAGTTTGCGTAGCGTTGGAAAGGTCTCCCACAAGGTGGTCCGACGACCTTGTGAAGGCCGCAGGAACCCGTTGGATGCGAGAAGCACAGAACAGGTCGAAGTGGAGGTGCTTGGGGAGTCTTATGTCCAGCAGTGGACGTCTTTCGGCTGAAATGATGATGATGATGAATTGTTTAGTTCATTATGTAGATTCTAGATATTCACTTCCTCCATTGTCTCGACTTCTCCGAGATGTTACAATACAATTGAAATCCACGTATCATTCAACCTAGTTAATTAGTCATCCAGACCTCATTATATCATAGTTTGTCCTAGATATCTAACAACTACACTGCTCTCCTACCATGACCCATTCGTTCCAAGGAGGATCATTACGTTTTCAGTGACATTACGTGTTCTACGGCATGACTCATTTCGACTGTTTACTGGGCGACGCTGACGTCAGTGCACTCATTTCATGCTTTATGTGATTTTACATGAGTTTTTTTCGTGAACTTGTGTTGTTTATAGTATTTTGGTTCTAACTTTTAATGTCTCGCTATATTTGCCATCAATTTGGTATTTCGCCTGATCGTCTTCGTCACGTCACCCACCCTACGTTCGAAGAAAGTTTTTACAAGGGTAATTACATGCCGACGATGCCTCACTGCGATACCTCTCGGTCGCGGTTTAGCTCGATGTCACCTCCATGTAAAACAAATGCATGCTAATAGGCGCGCACGCACATGTCAAGCATCGAGGTAAATCCCCAAGCACCACGCGATGTATCGCAGTGAGGTATCCTTCGGGAATAATTTTTCATTCTCTTTTTCAGGGTTCCGTACCCAAAGGGTAAAAACGGGACCCTATTACTAAGACTCCACTGTCCGTCTGTCTGTCTGTCACCAGGCTGTATCTAGACAGTTGAAATTTTCACAGACAAATACTAAAAACAGAATAAAATAAATATTTAAGGGGGCTCCCATACAACAAACAAGTTTTTGCCTTGTGGTACGGAACCCTTCGTGTGCGAGTCCGACTCGCATTTGGCCAGTTTTTCTGCTTTGGACACACTACACACATAATGCCCATTGTGCCGAATTTACATTACCTTTTTTTATCCACAGTTCAAGTTCGTGAACGATCAGCGATCGAGCAACACTTTCAAGGCGTTCACGGAAGGATTGTTCGGAGACCAAGCAGATGGTTTGGACATACCCAAGGAAAATGACGAAAAATTGCTTAGGGTAGGTACAATACAATTCCACTAGCACCACAGTTATTTTAGCAACAAAAAAATTACCTGTGTGTTCCTGTGTGTTACCTGTGTATTCTAGATGAGGGGCCCGTGGCTAAATTATAACAGCCGCACAGGTCGATCGATCAGGTTAAGCTACGCTTGCCGCGGTTGGTCTGTGGATGGGTGACCATCTTTACATACCGTGACCCCTCCGTGCCTCGGAAAGCACGTTAAGCCGTTGGTCCCGGCTGTCATTCGTGGATCTTTGACAGTCGTTACGGGTAGTCAGAAGCCCCAAAGTCTGATAACCAGTATTAACAAGGAGTATCGTATTACCCAGTAACTGGGTTGTAGAGGTCAGATAGGCAGTCGCTCCTTGGATAATACTGGTATTCAGCTGCATCCGGTTAGACTGGAAGCCGACCCCAACAGTTGGGAAAAGGCTAGGCAGATGATGATGATGTAATAATTCTAGATTTCCTGATTTTAAAACCTATATTCTAGATTTGTTTGAATTCTACAAATTACAAGATCATTACCTAACTAATCTTGATACAAATGAAGTCGGTTATAAAGTTTTGTTTTATGCTTGACATATTATAGCATTTTTGTCTCTTATAGCCGTTTAAGTTCTGCCCAGCGTGGACAAAGGATGTCGGAGAGAACAACGACACGATGTCACAACTGTACATCTTCGAGTCCAAGAGGGAATATAAAGAGGTGAGTTTAATAACATATTATTAAAATAAATTATTATTGTAATTTTTTCGATATACCGACAGACAAAGAGAGCCATATGGTTGATAAGGTAGACTGAGTGGAATGCCACGCGGCCGCAATTTTATTGTTTTAGGTACTATTACCAATTTGCCTGAAAAATATGTTAACGACGTCATCGTCACGACACTCACGACTGCCAGTTGAATAACAAGTTGGTCGGTTAGTGCTACTAATTATTTTATACGGTAAAAATATAATAGGTGGGTTCTGTGAGAGAGAACTGTGTGAGCTGTGTGAGCTCTCGGGACCGGGATTAAACTAATTAAAAACAGTTTGTTAATATTTTAATTATGGATGTTCCATATTATTATTAGAATGGATTTAAGTTTTTATATTTATACAGGGTTATTGGTAAAACACCAGCAACCTCTTAAGAGGTCATTGTACTCATCATTATGAACAACTTTTACTATGGGACCAAAGCTGAAATCGCGAAAAAAAAAATCAGCTGTTCCCTACATTTATGTTCGTATATAACTCGTCAAAATGTAGGGAACAGCTGATTTTTTGTTGCGATTTCATGTTTGGTCCCATAGTAAAAGTTGTTCATAATGATGAGTACAATGACCTCTTAAGAGGTTGCTGGTGTTTTACCAATAACCCTGTATATTTTTTCATCTTGTCTTTCCGCTTATCAGCTAGACCGACCCCTACTTGTTTTATATTTAGGGGGAAGCGCTAAGGTAGCCCGCGAAATTCAAATTTTCTTACGTTTTTTGCAATTTGCTGTGTTTGATTAAAATTTGATTCGCGGTCGTAACAAATATGTATTTACAGAATTATAATCATTACAATCAGTAATACAACTTGTTATGTTAGTATAATCCCCAAATGTTAAGATTTCCTGAAATAGTCATTCTTGGGGATTACATGGTCTTAGAGAGTTGTGTTGCGTCGGGGTGGCAACCGCGCGTTGGTGCCTAATGGCGCCAAGGCGGTTCAGGATCAGCCCTCTCCCGATCCCGCTAAATCTCTACAGTACCTACTTACAACTGAATGGAAACGAATGGTTCCTAAGGAACCTATGGCCCTGTGCCAAACATTTTACGTAAACAATATTACAATAGATAGGTAACCTACCTTCTCTCCTCTGTGCTAATTACAAAGACCTTAGTCCAGAACTAATTAATACAAATGAGAGCATTGGTAGGTTTTAACATGACCGTGATGACCTTGGCCGTACATTTTTAATTAAGTCGGTAGGTATCTACTTACATTTCGCGGAAACGTACATATTTTTTGTGTTAATTTTCGATGTGCGCTAATTGGGTCTGAGTAAGATATTAAATACCTAGCATTTTTGTTTTTTTTTTTATGTTAATATTATGTATTTTAATAATCTATGTTCTAATATTTTACAGAATTTGTTGTGTTTTTGTGTTTCACTGTCAATTTTTTTCTTTTGTTATGAGTTTTATTTAATTTGTTAGCTTAGTTGTTAATTTTATTGTGCATGCTGTGGTATCCTGTAATTGAAAGAGTACCTACACCTACCAAATACTTTGGGTGAAATTGAAAACATGCGACACATCGAAATGGGAGATTGTACCTACTCATCATTATGAATAACTTTTACTAAGGGACCTAAGCTGAAATCGAGAAAAAAAATCAGCTATTCCCTACATTTTGACGAGCTACGCGAACATAAATGTAGGGAACAGCTGATTTTGTGTTCGCGATTAAAAAATACTACAAAATAAAAAAATACTGGTATTCAGCTGCATCCGGTTGGACTGGAAGCCGACCCCAACATAGTTGGGAAAAGGCTAGGCAGATGACATAGTTACGTGTCGAATTGATAACCTCCTTTTTTTGAAGTCGGTAAAAACTGACGCCATGCCAATTATGAATTAAGAAAATTACGTTCGTCGAAATAAAGTTTAATAAAATACAGTACCTAACTGTCTCGCAGGTTTAGGCTAGGTCTAAATTTAGGACACGTTTTGTAATAAGACGGAACGTGTGCAAAATCCGTTCAGCCATTTTTGCGCCAATTCGGAACAAAATCCAGACGAATAGACAAACGGAGAAAAAAATATTTTCGGCATCAGACTCTTTCCCACACCTTGTAGCAATTACTTTTTTCAAAAATATTCAATGTACAGTTTCGCATGACTTCGTTACTATTTCATTACTTGTTATATATTCTTTATCCACAAAACGAATCGTCATCCAACGTTTTTTACCCAATTTCAAAGCTCACAGAAAACTATATCTCCAAATCCCAGTCATATTTTTAATGTTAAAATTTTCAACTCCATAATCTTCCTTGAACAGATGATGAGCAACATATCCCGCCGTCTGGGCTTCAACTATGACATGCAGAAAGAGATCATTCTCCGCATCTATCAGATCTGCCGATACAACAAGGCTTGGGACGTCGTGAAAATATCACCTTGGTGCTCGGTGAGTATTTGTGGCATTTACATGCTTTAAATTTTATAGAATAACAGCCGCACGGGTCGATCGATCAGGTTGGTCCGTGGTTGGGTCACCATCTATACATGCCAAGACTCCTCTGTGCCTCGAAAAACACGTTAAGCCGTTGGTCCCGGCTGTCATTCGGGGATCTTTGACAGTCGTTACGGGTCGTCAGAAGCCGAAAAGGCTGACAACCAGTCTTACCAATGAGTATCGTATTACACAGTAACTAGGTTGTGGAGATCAGATAGGCAGTCGCTCCTTGTAAAATACTGGTATTCAGCTGCATTTGGTGAGACTGGAAGCCGACCCCAACAGTGTTGGGAAAAGGTTCTATGGGTTACGCAGATATGAGTGTGTTAAATGTGTTAATGTGTTTCTAGCAAGAAACTGTCCTGAAATTGTAGTGTTTCTGACTTTCTGTCACAACAGCGGTTGGCAATCGATGTTAATACGGGAACTATTCCTGTCGAGTTCCCCAAGTCTGTACTAATCATATTTATCTTGGTTCAATCACAATCAACAACAGCCCAATCCCTGGGTGTCAACAGTCCGCCCTTCGTCGAGCTTTAATTCGCGGTGACTCATGGAATGGAAGATTTGGGTCACATCAAGGGCTTCGCAAATTTTTTCTTGCCCGCCTATTTTGAATATGGCTTAGCCTGAAAGTTTTAAACTAGGCTAAAGGTAACTTTATGAAGGAGATGCCTTTTGGGACACCTAGTCTTATTTGTTCAGAATTCGTGTAGAGGTACTCAAGATATGGCTGGCCCTATATAGAGACCTTAGATCATACTGACCAAATAATTACTCAAACAACTTTCTTCCCAGGCCTTCACTCGCGAGGATTTAAAGCGCCTGGAGTACGCTGAAGACTTGTCCACGTACTACAAGTACGGCTACGGATCTGCACTCAACAAGGACATCGGCTGCACCCTTGTTAAAGACGTGATGACTTTCTTCGAGAAATTTGTTGGAAAAAGTAAGTCTATACTAATTTTAAAAACCATTTTTTTTCATATGTGTGTGGTTTATGGTGTAGACAAAGTTTTGTACCACCAGCTTTTGTATATCTATGTCATAGGTTCTCAACGTGGGCGATAACGCTCCCTCCGTGGGCATTTGAGGCTTTCAGGGGGGCAGTAGAAGACCCTGAGAAAATTATATATCCTCTCTTTCAACTAGATAATATTACACGTTTAAATAAAATCATGGCCAAGCTGTTTCAGATTCGCGACAGACGGTAATTAAAAAAAATTGGGGGCTTTAGAAAAAAAAAATCTTAAAGTGGGTGGTGGCCAAAATAAGGTTGAGAACCTATGTTCTACAAGTGCTTATTGTCTTTGTTACAATCTTAGATTTCTAAATCATACTTAACTTTCTAAACCTAATCGACTACATATCTTACTTACTAGCCCTACTAGAAAATGGTATTTATTTCATACTTAAAACTTAACATCTATGAATCTACTTTACAATATCAAACTTAAGCTACGTCGTCCGTAACATTGTATATCTAAGTATAAGTATACTAGTAGTAAAGTTGAAGAATTTGTTTATTTGAACGCGCTCTCTGGAACTCTCTCTGAAATTATTAGTCGGATTTGAAAAGTTATTTTTGCATTTGATAGCCCAATTCTTTAGGAAGGCTATAGGCTACTTACATCACGCTAAGACCCATAGAAGCCGAGCAAAAAGAAAAAAAATCAGAAAGAACGATAGGCGAAAACGAAGAAATTAGCGTCGTCGGCAAGCGATGCTATGTGACGGGGTGGGTCGATGTAATCATGGAACATGATAGGACATCATTTAAGTTTCGAATATTTTATACCTAGGTACTTACCCAAAAATTAAAGTGGCGGCCAGAAAAAAAACTTTTTTTGGGAAATAACATCTTGAGCATTTTTTACTATTACAGCAGCAAAAGTCTACAATTAATCCCCCGGCTGAAGCTTAACTTAATTATTAAGGCAGCCACAGGGTAGTCCGGTTAAGCAGCAGACAACCTCCGAGGTTGACCTTTTTTTTTGTCTAGGGGAAGCCTTCAAAAGGCACCCCGACCTCTGGGGAGGGAGGTCGGGTGGAGTGTGGGATTTTTACCTCACTAAAACCGCCCCGGTGATCACCGTCAGCACATAGGGGTTGTCCCGGTTCCTCTTAAAATACCAATTCCGGAACCCCCCCCCCCCCCGTGCAGGCACTTCCTGGGGAGGGGCCTACCCTGAGCCTAGCTATGCACGGCAGCACGTGGCCACTGTGCCTTCCCTGGGGTCAGAGTTCCCACTCTGCGCGAAAGTACTGTACTACTGTAATTTCTCCGAGATTGACCTGCGAACGCCATTAAAAAAAATACAGACTACAGTACAACTACAATATGGCGCTAAGACCTGTGGACCCACTAATTAAACATTCAATTATCCACAAAGCAACCCAGAGATCCATCAAATTAATTATGAAATAAATGAATTAACCTTGAACAACATCCTGCATCCTAATTAACCTCAACTAAATGACCGCATACAAAATAATTGTTGACGTAACAAAATTAAAATGTTTACCTTAAAATAACGTTCAGCTACTGTTATCTCACGAAGCGACGCGCGCCTTACATGTGGTAAGCAAGTGTACCCGAAACTGACAAATTTTTCCAATCAACTTGGAACCTTATGCTTTAGATATACAGTTGAAAATCTATCAAATAATTTTGACAGATTGTAGTAGCTTGATGTGCTGGCGTCTGTACACTGTGTACAAACATGCTGTGAATGTGTGCGTGAAGTAGCGTCAGCAAATAACAGACACACGTAGACACACACGCACATACACACACTTCCGACTTCGCCATTATCTCGAAGATAGGTTATAGGGGTTTGGGCCATGCCCACCCTAGAATGGTCTGGTGCCCACCCTAGGATGTTTGGGGACCTATTTGAAATTCTAAGCTGGATACTTACATAATACCTATAACTTCACACAAAAGCAATCAATTAAATAATCCTACCACCAAGACCTACACAAACTTATTATTACTTACAAAATACATTCCATTTAATTAGGTACTTTTGAAATGAAAAAAATAATTGAATCGTCTTAATATTGAAAAAAGAAAAGGATCGGTCGTGGGATCGCCCGCACTTGGGGATGGGGCCCACTAGGCATGGCGGACTGATATTAATATAGTGAAACTGACGACTGAGGCAAACTGACCAGTGATACGCGGACTCATCAGTCGACGCCGACGGTGCGGCGAATGTACAAGTTCCTCTCGGGGCTCTCGGGCCCCCGACTTATGGTAGTAGAAGGAACAGTGGGGTTTTAGTCGGGAGGAGTCCGACATAACCCTCCGTTCATCCCAGACGGAGGGTTTCCATGAGGATTTCCCAACGAAAAAAAAAAAGTTAGGGGCCAGGCCCCCCCTGGAAAAAAGCCAATGATCTCGAACGGTATATACCGAGAACTCCTGTGCTTACACACATTCACAGCGTTTTTGTACACTTGGTATCCACAAGTAAAGCGCGCGTCGCGTCGCTTCTTGAGATAAAAATGTATATAAATAAAATTCAAAGTCCTGACTGACTAATATATCAACGCACAGCCTGAACCGCTGGTCCTAGAGACATGAAATTTGGAGGGTGTGCTCTTTGTGAAGAGTACCTAGGTATCCACTAAGAAAGGGTTTTTCGAAATTCCAACCCTAAGAGGGTGAATGGGGGAGGGTGAAATTTCACGCGGACGCTACATAATACAGTGTGAGTCTTCATAATGTGCACATATTGAAATGAGGGGAACTTAGCTTAATTTTATCGATGGAAAAAATATTTAAAAAAAATTTTCGCTTCTGTCTCCTGTGTAAACAATCGCCCCTCAATTGAGAATTACGGTTTTTTTTAACAAAAATCTGAATTTTTTTCATAAATTTTTACAATAATTGTAAAATTACTCAATAAAAGCCCCGATTACCTACCATTTTTTATTACTTTAAATTATTCTCCATCGTATCAGATTTCTAAACGTAAAAATACCATGTTTATAACTCAATCACAACATTTCCTATCAACTGTTAAAGAAAGGTCTTGCAATCACCATACTTTAGCAGGTAAAGATCCTTTTAAATATTTTTTTATTTTTTCAAATATTTTTTCCGTCGATAAAATTAAGCTATGTTTCCCTCATTTCGTTATGTGCACATTATGAAGACTCACACTGTATACACGATTACTGTTGCTCGCATGCCGTCTGTTGGGACAGCTCAACTCCAAGCTGCAATGCCTCTTTCTTCACATGACTTCCTAATAATAATAATGTTTGGGCCCCTGACCCCTGATTTTTTTTCGGATTTTTTTTCTTAGGGTAATTAATTACATGCCAAAGATACCTCACCTCGATACCACGCGGTCGCGGTTTAGCTCGCTACCTCGATGTCACCTCCACTCCATGTAAAACAAATGCATGCTAATCACGCACGCACATGCCAGGCCTCACAGTGAGGCAGCTTTGGCATGTAATTACCCTCAGGGATCAGTCAGTTAAGAAATCCCAGCGCCATATAGTTTCAAAATATTGACCAAAAAATGGATGCGTAAATGTCTTCGAACTTACAGAAATAAACATCATTTCTTTTCAAGTCTTCTTCTTCTTAGCGTGTCGATAGCAACCTAAATATACTCGGCCCAGAATTTGGCCACTTGTTTGGCGCCTCCACCAGCGTCCATCAGCTCCTGCAACGTGCAGCTGACAGGACACGCAGGACACGACATTAAGTGTCCCATCGTTTGTGGAACAGCACCACATTTACACTCCAAGGCGGAGTCGTCTATGAATCTCCACCTGAACAGGTTTTCCTTGCTTCGGCCAACCTGGGTCCGGAGTCTGTTTAAAGACTTCCATGTTACCCATGGTAGCTCATGTCCAGGTGGGAGGTCTTCAGCGGGTGGGACGAACGGTAAATTCGACGGAATTTCGTTAATAAACTATTTGCCATTTATATATAGGTAACATTGAACACTATGAGCTATGAGTCAGGGTGTTATTGTATTTGTTGAACTAGAGCATTCGTTATGCTTGCATTATATACGAGGTGTAATTTGGCGTGACAACAACAAAGTTTGTAAATGTTGAATTTTTTTTTTTTTTTTCTTAATGAAGGACGTAGCTATTTTTATTTATAAATCGATTAGGTGGATCACACACTACAACGCTCCACGCGACGGGGCGCGGTAAACGGGGCCTAATTCCCTACGTGGATGCGTATTTTTATCTATAATTATCATTGATGTGGGTTTTTATACATCAATGATACTTATGTAAAAAAAAATCACACGCGGGGGCGCGTTATCTGCGCGCTGCGTCCCGTCGCGTGGAGCGTCGTAGTGTGTGATCCAACTAATCGATTTATAATAAAAATAGCTACGTCCATCAGTTACCAACGAATCCAACGATTGGTGTTTTCAAAAATTTCACTAAGGGTAACGCGGGTAGTTCGAGATATATTAAAATACCCGCTGTTATACAATGATAGTGATGTAACCACAGAACAGAAAAAACAGGATGTAACCCACAAACTTCAGAGTTCTCGCGATCACCGTCCATGTTCTTGATCGAAACATCGTTCATATGGAAAGTGCTGTTTAGTTGAATGGCCATGCCATGGTCACGGATGGTAGATGAGTATGAGTATGACATCTGTGGGTAGTGCGAGTACAATCACGGAAATCATAGTCGTGTAAATTAACTTTGTATGTCAATTCACCGTTTTATAGCCATTTATTACAACTGTCAAAGAATGACAGTTTTGATTTGAATACACGGACAATTTAAGTTATAGTACTTTAACACTAGAAGCGCCCCGCGGTTTCACCCGCATTAGTGTCGATCCCGTCATTCCGTGGGAACATCTTACATCGGGATAAAGAGTATCCTGTGTTATTCTGATGTTTATAGCTGTAAACTGTAAAGTTTCATCAAAATCCGCTCAGTAGTTTTTGCGTGAGAGTACCTAACAAACATCCATCCATCATCATCATCTGCCTAGCCTTTTCCCAAATATGTTGGGGTCGGCTTCCAGTATAACCGGATGCAGCTGAATACCAGTATTTTACATGGAGCGACTGCCTATCTGACCTCACACCCCGTTACTGGATAATATGATACCCCTTGGTAAGACTGATTGTCAGACTTTCGGGCTTCTGACTACCCGTAACGACCGTCAAAGATCCACGAATAACAGTCGGGACAAACGGCGGTCACGGTAGGTATGTAAAAATGGTCACCCATCCACAGACCAACCGCGGCAAGCATAGCTTAAGCTGATTGATCGACCAGTGCGGCTGTTATTATTTATCCACGGGCCCCTCACAAACATCCATTCTCCATCCTCACAAAACACAACACACACACACCCCCACACACAGACACACTTTACAAAGACGAGTTTCTTCCTACCTTTTTGTAGACGTATAATAATTTTTACTAAGTTTAAAACCTCGTTTTTTTTTCCCAGATCAACAGCCCCAACAGCCCCGCGCCATGATCCACTTCACGGAAGCTGCCATGATCCTCATGACCATCACCGCGATGGGAGCTCACCAGGACTCCGCCCCCCTCACCGGAGACAACTACCACTCCGCCATAGTGCAGTCTCGCAGGTGGACCAGCTCCACCATGACGCCGTTCAATGCTAACCTTGCTGCTGTGTTGTACAAGTAAGTGTCATCCATCCTATAATGTTCCCACTGCTGGGACACAGGCCTCTTTGTGAGAGTGAGTGGGCCATGCAACCCATAATAAAATTCCAACTAAAATGATGAACTTTCATACAAACATTCACCCCAATTTCTATACTTACCTACTTACAAGTTTCACACTATTCAACCCCATGGAGTCTGGAAGCCGACATGCGTGCATCTGGATTGAGGGCCCATTTTTTGAACCCTTGCGAAACGAAATAAGACTTACAGGGAAATTAGTTAAAAACAGTAAAAACTTAAAGCAAAGGGCCATGAATTTCTTAAACGTGAATTAAAACTGTTATGATTACCTAATAACTTGGGCCCTCAATCCAGACGCGTGCATATTAAAGTGGCATAGCCTAATAATCAGTAAGTGCTATCTCTGGGTTAATATTTTTTACCAGAAAACGCGTTAACTAATAATTTCAACATTGAAACATAATAATAACACTAGGTATTTTGGTGAACGTCTGATTCGCAGGTCAACAGTCACATTTAGCATTGAAATTATGCCTAAAAATTACTTATCAATTACTTATATTTGCTTACCATAATGAGAGAATTGCTTATTTCATAACTAAAAAGAATTAAAACAATTAAGGTTGACCAGCCATTCTGATATCAGAATGGCTGGTCAATCTCTGTAGAGTAGTAACCATGAGGAATTACTGAAATTTTCATGGGCAAAAGATTGCTTATCAATTGCTTATTTCACAATTTATAAGCCTAGACCCTGTTTATCCTCTCTTTATGCTAGCCACGAGTTAAAAAGCCTCTGCGCCTGTTAAAATATGTGAGCAAACTGACGTATGTTCGTACTTGTTGCTTTATTTTCTGTAATAACCAAACGGTGCCTAGTTCTAGATTGTTTGTAATCATATCATCTTCCTGCCCTTGTCAAATGTTACTTGGAGTCGGCGCAACACGCTTTTTTCTTCCATTCTCAGTCGTCCCCTGTCAGTCGTCACGCTATCGCTATCATTTACTCTTTTTTCTTTCATAATATCATTCCTCACATAATGCATCCATCGTTTCCTTGGTCTTCCTCTCCCTCTTCATCCATCAAAATGTATATTCATATTCTCACTAGACTCAGTAATTGAAAAAATATGAGCTATATATAGATATACAGGGTGGAATTTTTCCATGTCACCTGGAGGGAAAGTAAGTACCTACTGGAGATAGCAAATTTTACTCAAAGGAAACATTCCTTTATTTTTAAAAAGAAACAAATCTGCATTCACCGATTTTAAAAAATTCGCTTGCCACACTCGGGAATCGGACCGACTAAAGTTCTAAAAAATGACATCCTTTACTCACATACATCCTTTTGACTGTATACAGGGTGTCCCGTAACTCAACGTCAAGCCGGAATCGGGTGATAGGACAAATCATAATAGTTGTCAGAAAAACATAAAAAACAAGTGCGAGGCAAGTCGGACTCGCACACGAAGGGTTCCGTACCACAAGGCAAAAACGCCGAAAAGAACACGTTTGTTGTATGGGAGCCCCCCTTAAATATTTATTTTATTTTTAATATTTGTTGTTATAGCGGCAACAAAAATACATAATTTGTGAAAATTTCAACTGTCTAGCTACCGCGGTTCTTGAGATACAGCCTGGTGACAGACAGACGGACGGACGGACGGACAGCGAAGTCTTACTTCCGTTTTTACCCTTTGGGTACGGAACCCTAAAAATCTTAGTCATGAAGTTTTAAATTACAGTAATTTCTTTTTTTTTTTCGAAAAGTGTACACCCTGTGATAGTTTTTCAGCTCCTTTAGCTACAAATCTTTACTTTTTTATATATTTTTTTTTGTGTAATCTTGAGTAGTGCTTGTGTAATCTGTTGTTTTAAAATTACTGTAATTTAAAAAATACATGACTAAGATTTTTTTAAATATTTTTCTGGTAACTATTATGATTTGTCCTATCACCCGATTCCGGCTGCACGTTGAGTTACGGGACAACCTGTATATAGATGAAAATTAAAGACAAGGGTTTTTTTTTGAAAAACGTATAATAATTATTGTTATATAATTATGTAGTTGTACAAATAAATAACATGACCTCTATTTCCTAACATAAACAATACAATGTGGAATCGCCTTTCGGTTGGTACTTCGTATGATTATCGCACTTAGATCGTCATAGCATTGCCATACGTTTTCGATGAAATGAATCTACCCTACATAATTTTTTATAACTTACTTGCGTATACTTACTTGCGTGGGTAGTGCGAGAATCATACGAAGTACCAACCGAAAAGTGATTCCACATTGTATTATTTATGTTAGGAAATAGAAGTCATGTTATTTATTTGTACAACTACTTACTTACTACAAATAAGAATAATTATTATACGTTTTTCAATAAATAAAAAAACCCGTGTCTTTAATTTTGATCTATATGTATATTAGCTGACCGAACAGACGTTGTCCCGTCAACTATGAACATTAAATTCGAATTGACCTACCTACTAACTACCTATGACCTACCTACTACCTACCTACTACCTACTTACTACCTACCTACTAATAAAATAAAATATTTAAGGTCATCCTTATCATTTAGGGGTATGAAAAATAGATGTTGGCCAATTCTCAGACCTACCCCATACAAATATCGGTTCAGCCGTTTCGGAGGAGTTTGGTAACAAACACCACGGCACGAGATTTTTTTATATTAAAGAGATATATGTATAATATAGGGTGACTAGTAATTAGGGACCGATACTTATACATGCGATTTTACTCATGATAACAAACTTGAACTTTCCCAAAGAAACATTTTTTTTAAATATTCATTCACTTTCATCACAATAACACAGCAGCCGTATGACAATGTTTAGATCGTTGCTAAATTAAAAGTATGAAAAAAAAAAAAGGATTCTTTGGCAAAGTTGTTTGTTTACTTGAGTATAATCACGTGTATAAGTAGATATCGGTCACTAATTACCAGTCACCCTATATAGCTCACATTTTTCTAATTACCGAGTCTGGTGAAAATAATAAAATATAATTATGATGAATATAAATGTTAATGGATGAAGAGAGAGGAAGACAAAGGAAACGATGGATGCATTGTGTGAGGAATGATATTATGAAGGAAAAAAGAGTAAATGATAGCGATAGCGTGACGACTGACAGGGGAGAATGGAAGTAAAAAGCGTGTTGCGCCGACCCCAAGTAACATTTGACAAGGGCAGGAAGATGATATGATTACAAACAATCTAGAACTAGGCACCGTTTGGTTATTACAGAAAATAAAGCAACAAGTACAAACATACGTCAGTTTGCTCACATATTTTAACAGGCGCAGAGGCTTTTTAATTCGTGGCTAGCATAAAGAGAGGATAAACAGGGTCTAGGCTTATAAATTGTGAAATAAGCAATTGATAAGCAATCTTTCGCCCATGAAAATTTCAGTAATTCCTCATGGTTACTACTCTACAGAGATTGACCAGCCATTCTGATATCAGAATGGCTGGTCAACCTTAATTGTTTTAATTATTTTTAGTTATGAAATAAGCAATTCTCTCATCATGGTAAGCAAATATAAGTAATTGATAAGTAATTTTTAGGCATAATTTCAAAGCTAAATGCGACTGTTGACCTGCGAATCAGACGTTCACGTATTTTGAACTAAAATCACAGGAAACAAAGTATTTCGCCACAATAATATAATTTTCCAATTTCACTCTACCGTCATCCTTGAACCTAGAACTACATTCAGGAAAGTTATGATGTTATACTGTGCCAAATAGCCAGTGAGCAAACAATAATATTATTATAATTATTCCACTGTCATTCCTTGAAATAACTCTGTGAGAAGTAGGTAGTCACACATAGCAATAGGATTCCTAGGCGTGTTCTTAGTTCTTACTATGACTGTAATACCTACTGCATTGTCTAGGTACCTAATGCGTGCGTAATGCCATGTTTACCAGTTTACCACAATGTAGGGAGACCTTTACTTTCCTATCTTCTTTGGTTTATTTACATAGTCACTTCGATCAATAATACCAACGATCGAAGCATAGTCACGACTTTATTCCTCTACCCACATTTCGCCGCACATGTCACATGCGCCACTTCAGAGTGTCGAATCCTGGGTTCGATCCCCACAGCAGGGTAATTGCGTAACACACTAACAGTAGGAATGGCTTTCATTTTGACAGCTCACAACATTGATGGCGTTATTTCACCTGTCAACACTACAACTGTCAACACTGTTTCACGTTTCGTCCCGAGTTGAATATCTCCGAAAAGTGTTAAAATCATTGGAAAACCCTAACTTTTTACTTCAGTGGGCTAATCAACAGCGCAAAAAGCCCACCAATTGTTATTCTCAAGAAGTGCGACCGCTTTCTGGACAAATTATAGCCGCAAGTACTGCATTTTTATACCCACAAATTATTAAAGTGACAATTTTTTAAAGTACCCACTTCAAGACAACATTATTTTCTGTCAACTTCAAATGACAGCTGTCTTTCACTCACAGTGACATTGACATATTAAGTCATCAGTCAAATAAAGGGTTGCCAGAAATAGCAAATCTCCATACATATATGGGAAAAACCGGCACAAGTAAGGAAGGGGCCTAACATAACTTTCTAACGAAAATGTTTAAAACACCAGATAATAACTCGGAACCTAATTTATCTACAATTGGAATAACCGAGACCCCCACTAAATATGTAACTAATAGCAGGGCAATGAAGCGTTTTAGAAGTACATCAGGAGATATCTCATTCAGAGATGAGTTTTTGAGCTTTAAAGATGATATCAAACAAATGTTTATTAAACTTCAAATGGACACGATGAACGAAATTAAGACTCAATTCTCGTCTTTTAAAATGGACACTGATGCAAGACTCACAAAAATTGAAGATTCCCTTATCCTAATTGAGAAGTCTAACCAGGAAATTGACAAGTCTATAACATTTACTTCACAAAAATATGATGATATGAAGATTAAAAGTGATCGCTTGGAGAGGGAGTGTAAGGAGCACAGGGCACTTCTCTTGTCTTTAGAAGAAAAGATTGAGGAAATGCAAAGGATCTCAAATATAAATTTTCTGGAATTAAGGAATTTACCGAGAACTCAAAGCGAATCAAAGAGTGACTTATACAGATACTTAGGTAACCTGTTTAAAATGGTTAATGCCAATGTATCTAATTCAGACATAAAAGATGCCTTTCGTTTACCAGGAAAAAAGGACAACCACCCTTCTATACTCATTGAATTTTGCAATAATACGTCGAAAAATAATGTACTAAAGGCAGTTATAACCCATAACCAGTCTAAGGATGTGAAATTAAACAGTGCCGACCTGGGAGCTGGTGGATCATCCCCCGTGTATATCTCTGAACACCTTACTCCGAATGCAAGAAAACTACACTTTATCTCAAGAAAGCATATTATGAACAATCAATTGAAATACTGTTGGACCTCAAATGGAAAGATTTTGGTTAAAAAAGGCGAGTTGGAACCTACTATCCATATTAAAACCGAAGAACAACTTACAAAACTAATTAATACGAAAACATGACTTATAACGAGATCATATTGTTGTCATACAAACATTTGCATTCTTGCTAAAATGGCAACTAATAAAATTGTATCTTTTTTCTTATGTTATAAGTTTAGGTTCTTATCGCTAAAAACACTGCTAGTTTTGTATATAACTTACATTTTTGTTCATTCTGCATTCAAAACGGTAAAATTACACCAAATCATACACATACTTACTTATAACTTCACAATACAACAAACATACATACGTACCTGGAATACACTGTTTACTTACATCACACACCTAATGAGTACTAAGGATTTTACTACCCCACATAAAATAATAATGCATAGCAATTTTATTATTAAAAAACTTTACCTAATAAACCATGATTATTGTAACGGGACAATTCTAATAGATTTTAGTCAAATGTATCAGTCGGGTTGGTTATTTGACAATGTTACAAACAAATGTCACGTATTAATGTTGTACACCTTTATGAACCTTAAATTTAAAATTCGATAAAGATCTATTACGTGAGATTGATAACTATTCATTATCTGAGACGATTAGCTGTGAACCTGAATGTTGCGCGTCTTTTCTTAAAGAACCTAATTGCTTCCTAAAAATCTTGTCGCAAAATATTCGTAGCCTTAATGCTAACTTTGATAATCTTGCTATCCTTCTGCAAAGATTGCAATTTGATTGTGACGTTATAGTTCTTTCTGAGTGTTGGATGTCGTGCGTTCGAAATCTCCCTGTATTGGATGGATATTTAAGTTTGTCAACAACTTCTCATTATAACCAGAATGATGGTGTGGTAGTATTTATAAAAAGTAGTATTAAAGCCTCTATTGAAGAACCCGTTATACTAGAGGCGAACTGCTTACTTGTTAAAATTAATAAGGATGTGGCTATCTTAGCAATTTACCGCCCTTTTTGTTTCAAAACCATAAATAACTTCTTACTGTCCCTACAAAAAATTATAGATAGTTTATCATCCTTCAAAAATGTTATATTGGTGGGTGACATTAATATAAATATTACTACCAATAGCTCTGATCGCTTCATGTCGGATTATCTTGATTTTCTTTCCCATAATGGACTTATTCCAGCATTTAACTCAGCAACTCGTGCAAATAGCTGTTTAGATCATGTAATCTTAAAGACGAAAATACCAATAACCACGTTTATAATTGAATCCCGTATTACTGATCATGCACCCATACTTACCTGCGCGAAAATTAAAAACGTTAATAAACACTCAAAAAGACAAATAGTTAAACTTGATTTTGAGGCCATTAAGCTGGCATGTGAACATCTTGATTTTACGTCTATTTTTAATGCGATTGACCCAAATTCTGCTATGGATCTATTTATATCTAAAATAACTCATATTATGCAAATAAACACAAAATTTTTAACTGTAACGAATAAGTTTAGAATTCTAAAACCTTGGATGACGCTAGGACTTGTCAGGTGTACCCGTAACAGGGATAGGATGCACAAAAAATTAAAACAAAATCCGGATAACGTTGTGCTCGAAATCACATACAAACGTTACCGGAATTTTTATAATAAGATTATTAATAAGTTAAAGCGAGAATACGAAAAAGGGCTACTAAGAGATGCAGGTAATAATAATAAACACATATGGAAAGCTATAAATAATATTACTAATAGAAATGCTAAAAAAGATAACTCTTTAGATCTTCTTTCAATTGAGTCTACACCTCACCTATCTGTTAATGCCACAAATGAGTTCTTTGCCACTATTGGCGAAAACTTAGCAAACAATATCACCCGTCCAACAGGAATACATCACTTTACAGATGTGACGCATGGACACACGTCTTTAACTGGAAATTCATTTGTTCTTCTTGACACTGACGAAGATGAAATTGAGAAATTAATTATTGGTCTCAAAAGTAACTGTGCTACAGGTGACGATGGAATACCATCGGACATACTTAAACTGTTAAAAAATAATATAAAAGCCCCACTCACGCATATCTTCAATATGTGCCTACAGATGGGTATTTTTCCTGATTCTCTTAAACGGTCTATAGTGAGACCTATTTTTAAGGGTGGAAATAGAAGCCGTGTCACTAACTATCGACCTATTTCAATTCTGACGTCTCTATCAAAACTCCTTGAAAGGTTAATTAATAAAAGACTTACAAATTATTTAGAAAAATATAACCTTCTTTCGAAAAATCAATTTGGTTTCCGTACAGGCAAGTCCACGGAAGATGCATTAAATGACTTTACTGAACATATTGTTAAAAACTTAGATAAAAAAAAGAAATGCCTTACTATATTTCTCGATCTAGCGAAGGCGTTTGACACGGTTTCTATTCCTACCCTAGTTAACAAGCTATATCGACTCGGAATCCGTGGAAACCAACTCAAATTACTGTCTAATTATTTGTATGGAAGGACACAAAAGGTGAAAATTGGCAATTATACAAGTGAAGGATTACCTGTTACCCATGGAGTGCCACAGGGTAGTATTCTAGGTCCAACGTTGTTCCTAGTTTATATCAATGATCTAACACTACTTAATATTGAAAAATGCAAAATAATTTCGTACGCAGATGATACTACCCTAACATTCCATGGTGATACTTGGAGTGAAACATTCCAAAATGCACAACATGGCTTTAACATGGTCACAAAATGGCTTGCACAAAATTACCTCTCTCTTAATACCGATAAAACCAAATATATCACATTCACTATTCGCAACTCAAGTGAAGCGCTACAATCAACACATTGTATAACCTCCCATATCTGCCATAACGAAGATATCAACTGTGCTTGTCCGTCTCTCTCTCCCGTTGAATATATTAAATATTTAGGACTCATATTTGACAAAAATCTTAATTTTAAAAATCATTTAATTAATCTCTCAAGCAGAATAAGAAAACTCATATACGTTTTTAAGCAAATAAGACACTCGGCCAATGCTAATATTATGAAAATGATTTATTACTCCTTGTGTCAAGCGGTTATAACCTATTGTATTACTTGTTGGGGAGGTGCCGCGAAAACGCATATTTTAATTGCTGAAAGAGCTCAAAGAGCCTTATTAAAGGTAAGTTACTTTAAACCCAGGTATTTTTCTACCACGGAGCTCTACAGGGAATGTGAGGTACTATCTGTACGCAAATTGTTCGTACTAGCCTTAATTATGAGACAGCATTCCTGTCTCCAGCTAAGTTCCCTGACTGAAAAAGAAATTACAGGGAGAAGACGTTTCGATCTATTAAAATCTGTACCCTGCAGAACATCATTTGCTCAAAATTTCAACATGTTTCTTGGTCCTAGACTATTTAACATTGCAAATAGAAAGTTGCAAATTTTCTCTTTGACAAAAAGAGCGTGCAAACAGAGTCTGATAATTTGGCTTCTATCCCTAACTTATGATGAAACTGAAAAGCTATTTAGCATACTTGCATAATTTCTTTGTGTAATAAATAAAAAAAAAAAAAATAACATAACATATTATTTTAATTGTTTATTTATTTCTATGTTAAATGACGGGAGTAAGTGAACGATAATACTTGATACCTATTCATGTTGGTTCAGTATGTTGTTTTACTTGTATTTCTCTGGCACTCACACAAACACACAATCACGATACACACACACTAACACACTCACTAACACACCCCAACATACACTCACACACACCCCTAAACGAACTAGCAGATACCGTTTATTTGTTTTTATTTTGATTTTTTGCTTTGTTTTTTATTTATTTTTTATTCTAGTTTTGCACCTAATCAGTCCTTTATTATTATTATTATTTTTTGCTTTGTGTAAGACAATTTAAAAATTCAACTTGTTATACTTTATCTAGATTATGTAAATTATCAATGTAGTTAAGAGACATCTTTTAGAGGGTGGGCGCTGATACCTATAATTACAAGATATTAAGTTATCTTAGCTTAGGTATTGGCTGCAACTCCAACATACAACTCTACCTACCTTGGGCCTATTTTTGTTGTAAACCATATACTTAATGTTACTTACTTGAGGTGCAAATAAACTATTTTTTTTTTTTTTTATTTTTATTTTTATTTTACGTTGTTGAGCATTTTTTTCGAATGAAGAAATGGATTGGCAATATCCTTCAGATTGTGGTTGTTACGCTATTGCTCTCACGGTGACGCGGTGCTGGTCGTGCAACGTATAACTTTTTTACCCAGTTTATATTTTTAGGGTCTTTAAGCATGCCCTACTAAACGCTCCATTAGAGACCAAAACTACTCGGGACACTAGGATAGTCCCCAATACAATAACCTACTCATTCCAAACCTTCCATTTATTTCAGATGCACCCAAAACGGCAACTTCCAAATAAACGAAGAGTACCAAGTGTTGTTCCTAGAGAACGAACATCCGATGAACTTACCGGGTTGCAGGGTAGGACTCTGCGACTGGACACTAGTCAAGAACCGCTTCGGAGAGCTCGCCAAGAAATGCGACCTGAACTTCTGCAATAACGCCAACCAATTAAATGGTCTTACGGCTTTAAGTTTCGTCGCGATCGCCTTTTTAGTCAGGTATGCTGTGATCAGGATATAAGCATGTTGAAGAGTCTATTTGTGTATGGCCAAGTGTTGATTGCATTTAGGAGTCGCGAGCTTACGAACACGCAAAATATTCTGTGCTTGAACGAGCCATCTCCTTAAGATTTCTTGTGGTTTTAGAATCACTGATAGATAGTTAAATATCGCATTTTAACAGCTACCTATGTTGTGTAGGTAGGCTTACCTTAGATTAGAACAGGTTTTTCAAATCAAAAGTCATGTTTGTACACGGCTGAGAATCAGCACGTTTTCGAACGTCAAAATTACATAAGACAGTCCCTCGGCACGCCCGACCTTCACCATTTCCTAGTGCTGGGAAGAAGTGGTGCAACAACCTCCCCAGCAGCAAAACTGTCTGTTCAGTTAGAAGAACTTGATTTAGCAAAATAATTCATATTAAAACAATCAGGTTTTCAGTCATAGAATTTATAGATAAGTTAAAATTTTCTTAATATATTTTTTTTTCTAAATACTTATTGAAAATCATGAATGTAAAATATTTATTGAAAAGATAAAATTAAGGAAAGTTCACTCACTTTGGTATCGCACCTAAATCGTACAAAATCATAGTTGCATTTTGTTTGCCTTTTTTTCTGTAAATAGATGTCCTAAACTAAATACAAGGTGTAAAATGTATATGAAGGAAAATATCGTTATATTATTGTTAAAATATTAAAAAATCTATCTTCATAATTGTTCATAATGCATGCAACACTGTTAAATTTTTGAGTAATTTTTCATAGTTTAATGAATCGTGTTTATTAATGAAGTTAACATTCTTAGGCCAGTATTATTTTTCGTTATTTAATTAATATTTGCTAAAGGATCCTGAATAACAGGACTCTTCAGATAATATTGTTCTATTAGAATGAATCCCAAAAAATCGTGGGATTCCCGGTTGGAACGTATTTCCTTTCGCTGACTTGGCGAATGAGAGCTAGCGTGAAGGGCGTATAAGAACTTCGTTCCAAAAGTGTTTTAAAATAAGGTCATTTAGGCTACAGGTGTACTTATTTTTTCTAAATAATAGCTTCGTATTTTTATCATTATTTCTCCTATCGTTTTAACTCTAAAACTTATGTATAAGCACAATATTTTTACACACGTTGTTACTAAGTAAACGCTTAATGTTGATGTTTGAGAATATAATATTGTTGTTGTAACTCGCACCAAATAGAACTATGTAATAGTTGAAATAAAATGTTTTAAGTAGATCTTGTGTTTTTACTTCGTCGACTTTCAATTTCACACACAAATGTAGACCGTGTTATTTGGACGACATAATAAAATCAGCCAAAATTCCACAATGTCTGAAGTCCGCTCCTCTATAAGGCCTGAGGCATGGACGCTTACCCAGAAGGCTGTGGGATAAAAGTTGCACAGAGAGCCACAGAGAGAGCACAGGAGCTTCTTGGCATAAGGTTTATAGACCGAGTTCCAAACGTCGAGATCCGAAGACGTACGAAGGCTTTCCATATCGGAATAGTCGGTACAGACCACCACATCAAGCTAACCGAAACTGTAAAATTTTCCTAATCAACATTGAACTTTATGCTTCAGCGATAAAGTGGAAAACCTGGTTGGTATAACCGTTAGGTACCTAACGGTTACATTTTAGAAAGTACGATTGTGAGGGAGGCGGCGCAGAGCGCGGTCCCAGACAGATTGTTGTAGCTTAATGTGCTGGCTGTACATTACGGTACGTGTCGATTATTGCACGCAAACGCGATGGTCACCCTTCGGGATGTTAGTCAACGGACTAACGGGTGACTTAATTGACTAAAAATTGACCTTTGCCAAAAATTGTTGGATTTCACAACCCGTACAACTGTGCTACTAAAGCGTGGTGATGTCACACATGCGGTGTCTCGAATTGAAAATGGAAAGGAAAATACCTTGTACTACTACAGTCCGCGCGGAACTAGTTGGCCGCGCCTTGGGTGGGGACGGGGTGAGGGCGGTGGGGTTGCCTATTGTTCGCAACACACATACTGAGTAATGACAAAGCGCCCCCGCCCCTCCGTCCCACCGCTCACATAACTAAGGCGCGGCCAACTAGTTCCGCGTGGCCTATAATGCCATTTATTTCCCACAGACGGCTACATGTAGTACCTACAGTATTTTTATCTCACGAAGCGCTTTGCTTTACACGCTGGTAGACGAGTAGCGTCAGTAAAAAACACACACACTTCCTACTTCGCTATTGTCTCGGATGTTACCTAGGCTCCTGCACTTAATAACCACAAGTAAAACGCGGGTCGCTTTCATGAGATAAAAATACTGTTATCAGGAAGCAAGCAAGATGACCGTTTAACATAAAAGATCTAGTACGTAAAATAATAAACGGGTTTTATTTCGTTTACAAAAATTAACAACTTATCGATAAAATCACAAATTGCTCATCCACAATTTTACATTATGATAGCATACCTACAATAGTTTAAATATACAAATGCGACATATAATAATTTTTCACCTATAGTTTGACCGAAATCGCTGTACCCACAGTTACCTATAGATAGACCTAGATAACGCAATTCGCAAGTATCACGATCGATGAAAACCAAGCGTGCCATTTTTTGACTACCTAGGTACTATGACATCAGAAGCACTATTTCGTGATGGGAAAATCAAATCGATTCAAAGACCGACCCCCCGGGGCCTAGCGCCAGCGCTCACGCTCATCCAGCCTGCAGAACACAAGACTGAACGCGAAAGTGGCGGCTTACGATTTTGTACGTAAGCTTGTGCGATTTTTGGCACGCGAAGTAGTTGCTCTTGCGGTATCTAGGTGTATCTATATCTGTGGCTGTACCGAATCCGCGGCGAGGCGACGGCGCGCGTACTGACAGCGCGGAGTGGCCTACACAGTGCACTGCCGGGGGGTCTCGCCGCGCAGGCGCGGTACACCGGTTTCGGTCAAACTATAGTAAGATTAGCGGCATAATTGTTGGTATAATTGGACTTGTTTTTAGGTTATATTTTACTTTTAACGGTAAGTAGAAGCACTCATTCGGGATAACCAGTGGAAGCTAGATTAATATTTTGCCTAAACAAGCTTTTACGTGGCCATAGTATAATTTTACTACATTTACATGTTATAAAACAAAGTCGCCAAAACGTCTGTACGCGCCATTACGTCCGAATGACTGCCCTGACAAGGTTTTTATGAAAGAAAATATCAGAAATTCGAAAAAAAAAATTGCATCCTTGCGAAGGTGGGGCGGGCCGCTAGTGGTTCTACATGATCAAAAACAGAACAAGAAAAATACATGTAAAACATCCTAAGCAGCATTGATACATTTCAACACTTGCGAATACCATTGACGTTGATTATGGGCGAATTTCACAAATTAAAATGAATGCGATCAGCATATCTAAACCGCGTTCAAGAGCTGTCACTGTCATTATTGCTCTGAGGGACAATGAACGTTCACTTCATGATCTCATTCTCAATCTGTCAAAAATACACAAATATAATAATACATTTTTCACATTGATTGTCGCTGAGATTAGATTGCAATTTGAATGATTTTTTTAATACAATTGGCCTTCTGGAATTTTGGACACAGATAGCTCTTCAACGCAGCTTTCTGTTTTCCCGCGAATTTCACCAATGAAACTGAACGTGACCAACATACAGTTCCATTGGTGAAATTCGCCCTTAGTCGCAAGTAAAAATAAACACCACGTGAAAGCTTGATTGGGCGATCTTGATTATTCAGACAATTTTTTTTTATTGCATAATTTTTGAGTACTTACATGTTTATAATTAGTAGTCTGTTTTTTAAAAATAGTGTGGCAGTGTTTGTCATGTTTAATTATTACCCGCCAGTTAGTTAAATTGTGCTAATAACATTAAAAATATTATCTTAGTTTCATTAAAAGCTATTCGAAAACATCATTTAGGCACATTTTTTTGCATACATACATACATTTGATATCACTTGTAACTATGATGTTGAATGACTAATAGTTATGAATACTTTAATAATTTATTTACTACAACTCTGAGCCACATTTTTCTTCTATTGGTAAATTAAACTTTTTAACTGCCATGCAGTTTTACTTACCTATAATATGCCACCGCTTTATGCATCTAACAGAATTATTAAAATTATTTAAAATTTTATAAAATACAGACCACTAGCATTTAATATTCAACATAATATTTAAACTATATAGTGCTGAGGTTGAAAATTGATCAATCTACGGATTTAGTCTTCCATAACATCAAATTATGTAACGTTGTTACTAGATAAAGCCATTTAGTCATGTCAATACAATAATTTAATAAGTCTTGACTTTGATCACTCATGATAATTCGTAAAATATCGAGTGAACCATGAACCAAAAGTGAAAAACAAAAACACTCAAAATGAATGAAGATTGATCAAAATCAATAATGCTAGGCTAATACAAAAATATATATTTCATCAGATTTTCAAGTCAACAACCATTCCATTATAAACTAATACACATTTTAACAAGAGCATAAGCAAAGAACATGTGTAAGAACATTAAATTAATTAGACTTAAATACGAAACAACAGTTCTGAATAAGAAACAGACATTCACCTACTTTTCATGATAACTTAAACATTTTCGAAAGTCCATTGATAATATTTAAAAATCCATTTAAAACAACTGCAACTGATACACGTCCATACATTGATTAGCAGCACCATAATGTATATCTGTGTAGATTAACAATGTGTAGGCTCACAGTTCACTTATGTTCACTAAGCATGTGGTGGGTCACACTACACTATAATTTGATAACCTAGCTAGGACGAGAATCACGTCGCGTCTTGCGCACTGCTTGAACTAATATGCCTAGTCCTTTTCCCACTACCGGTGGCGGATTTATTTTTGTGTCTTTTTCTATCACTGTCTTCCTCGGTAACACTGTTACACCGCGGCTTAGGACTCAACATCGTGTCAGACGATACTGAGTCTCTTTGAGATTTCTTCCTTTGTCTCTTTGGCATGTTTTCGCCGATCATCATTTCGTTGAACAATCTCTGGCGAGCTTCCCAGTATAAGTTCTGTCGCTGGACTACTTCGGGGTACTTCGTCTCGAAGCTGACGTCTGGTGGTATGACTAGTTCCCATCCGGTCTTAGGGTTGAACTTGGCGACGGAGCGGATGATTTCTAAGACTTCTCCGGCGGGGAGACGCACAGCTGCTGCTACCTTTCGTCGATCGACGTATGCGTGTTGTGTGAAGAGATACAACTGCAAAAAAAAATACATTTGGATTAGTAGCAAGAAATACACGCTATGTATATTCTTGTTTCTATTATACTAGAGAGGAAGGTTATGGTCTTTTTTACTTAGGACTCAAACAACATTGTGTGTTGTGTTTAACGTTTTATTACTTGTCGTTCCTTAGTATGTTTCCTTTACTAATTTTATAGCAGATTACTCTTCTATCTATCTTATAATAACCAATAGAACAGAATATTTTTTATTATGCACATCATAATAATATGATAAACGTAGACATTTTAAAACGGGTGACACAATGTGCGATCTTATCGCTAAAAGCAATCTTTTAAAGACAATTACAACATAACAGATGATCCACATTGACGCAAGATCGAGATCCATAGAATGTCGAGTTCATATGTGGACGCAATAAATATATTGTGTACTTATTGAGTATTGAAAAGGTGAATTACTCACCACATGATCCCTAGCCGCACACATGAGCCTAGCAGGCACAGGCAGGGCTCGCGTATACAAGTCGGCTGACCGCGGCGTCCACAGACCGCGCACGCAGCACGCCGCACCGCTCAGTACGGATAACAAGGCGGTCTCGCTTATAGGGCCCTCGTCGGTTCGGATGAGCGCTCTGAGGTCGTTGAAGGTCATCAACTTTGCTGGAATAAATAGATGCCATTTATAAATATTCTTTTATTTTCTTTTCATGATGGAGAGAAGACAGTTGCTACTAAGTTCTTCGAAAAATGAAGCTGGGAATTAAACCTACTCAGCAGAATCTTTGTTCAATCCATACATCATATTTTTCTTCTTCATCACACATTTAATCAGAGAAAATGACCAACCATAAGCAACATTATTCCAGTGTAGAATAAACGTCACTTACCTCTGACAAGTATTTCCTTTAGTTGGTCCTGCGGGGATGGTCTCTTAGCGGGCGCTATATCCGCCTCATCTTCAGGCGGCGCGGGTACCAACGCTCGTACGTACTCTCGCGCACGCACCGTCAACGACGACCCGTCCGAAGTGGTCGCGCTAAACAGTTTCAAACGCTCCAGCTGTGGGGAATATAAGAGAAATGTTTTATACAATAATCTATAATACGCTGTCAAAACCAGATACGACCCCAGGCATTATATACTATTCGTCGAATTTACGGTAGACAAAAAAATGTAGGTCTTTAGCTATGAACTCGCCAATTTTTATTGAAAGTTCCAACAACTTCTTTAATTAAAGAACGCACAAATTCAGGCCGCGGGCCGTGATTTGGACAGCCCTGCTCTATATTATGTTTTGTAACGGCCTGCTGGCCATTACCAACTTATTAAATGTGAAGGTGCAATGCTGATAATGCTGGTATAGAAGCCTTCCATAAACCATCAGTTGCCTGGCTAGGCAATGGGCCACTAGCATCCAGATTCGACCTGCAATTACAAAAATGTCGGCCCATCTCGCCGCCGCGCCGCCGCAGCTGCCAAGGAAAGCTTAGCCTACTTCATCTACACTGTACTTGGCAATGGTAAACTAGCTTCATATTTTCTGACTGACCGACTTCTTGACAATTCAAAAGTGCCTGTAAATGGTTTAATTGAAATAAATGCTTTTGAGTTTGAATGTATTCGTCCCAGCTTTATTTGAGTTCCAAACCACACTACTCAATGTTATTTAAACATAAAAACTAGATAGTTCTTGTTATTCTAATAAGTTTTGTTTTACTGACCTCAGCATGATCCGTATCACAATGTTTCCATAGCGCGTCGTACCACGATTCCTCGTTGATTCTCTGAGATATTGTTTCAAAGGATTTCTCTCGCGCCTTCTTTGATACTTCTGTCTCTTGACGCGCGAACTTTACTGTCACCTGCAAGATAAATATGATGTTATGATACTACAGTTATTAGCGTTGGTAAGTAATCTATACATAATTTAATTAAACAGTAACAAAGAATTTTTGTTTGTTTGTCTGCTCGTCTGGATGTATGTTCCGGATTGGTGCAAAAAAGGGCACACAGATAGTTTATAATATGGATTAACACACAGAGTACTTTCAATCTAGGTAGTACAGTCACAAGCACTAATATGTCAACACTTGGCAACTTTCAATGTCGATTTTTTCGTGAAATAACGAATGCAACGTTGAAATACAACACTTTACACAAACCTATGGGTTCGAAAATACTTTGTTGGTAATAACATAACATTTCATTTAAAACTAAAGGAGAAAATCGTCTTTGAATAAAACCAAGTGTATACATACTTATGCTCGTGACTGTACATTCCCATGGGATATTATCGATATCCACGCTGGCGAAACCGCAGGCAAAAGTAATTTAATACAGCCCAAAATTGTCACACTGCAGGGCAAAATCTCATAGAGAGAAAACTCCATGAATAAATTGACGTGCCATATTTGTTCACTGGAGTTGGAATTTCCAGCTATATTAATCAAGTCATCATAATCATTCTCTTGCCCTATAGGCTGGTCCTTTATTTATATGCCCTTTGCAATTTATTTGGGGTTAGCACTAGCACAACTTCTTTTTCTTCCATACTTCTCTATCCTATCTATAAGTCGACATCTCAGTTCTCAATTTAGATCTAGTATTTCTCATTGATATACATGATTAGTCTGAGGTTATAAATCTACAAAAAAATATTGTCTGTAAGGGAATTACTTAATAGTTGACTAGAAATAGTATATTATGTTATTACACCTACTTGAAATTAAGAATCTAAGGGCCTGTACACACCACGTTTTTTAAACGCGCCGTTGACGCGCGTTTGTAGCGATACAGACGCGATACGCACGCGAGTCAGACGCAGCCCGTAGGCCGAAGCCTGCCGGGTCAGCGGGATTGTCCGAAAGGGTTACCGCTGGCCCGGAACATAAAGGGCTAAGGAAGGAACACGGGTGGGTTTTAGTCAGTAAGAGTCTGACACTCCTTTTCGCTCCACCCAGAGCGGGAAGGGTCATTTGATGATTTCCAATCCGCAAAAAAAAAAAAAAAGCCCGTAGGCCTTCTGTAGGATAAAAGCGCGCCGTCGACGCCCGTTTCTAAAACGCGCGTCAACGGCGCGTTTAAAAAACGTGGTGTGCACAGGCCCTTAGATGTTTACATTCCATTGCCACTCTAGGGGTGACTCAAGTTGAATTTTGAATGACCATTAATTTGTAGTATACAAGTTTAATTGACATACTTATAGAGGTGTGAGGAACAGGGTGTAAAGTTCACTCTCTATAGAAAAGGGAGGATCCTCCGACCAGACGGGTGTTGTGTCTGGCGGGGTAACTGCCCCATGATTCATGTCGGGCCGTTGTATCTATGCTAGTTGCGCGGTAAACTCTCCTTGCGAGATGCAGGATTTTGCGTGACGTCAGTATGACGCGTTGTTCTCATGTGGCATTGTAGATACCGCTACATACTAATCGAATCTAATCTAGCCTGTATTAGCCCACTGCGGGGCAAAGGTCTCCCTCTCCCTTTCCCACACAAGTCAGTCCTCTGCTAGCTGGCCAGTCCTTTTAATAGGAGTCATGCTGGACCGCCATCTTTATCTCGACCTGCTGCGATGTTGTGTCGTCATGCGTTTAGTGGGACCAAATCTGTGATTCTCTTAGATATACTTAAATTAAATTACCTGTTGTGCGTCAGGCTCCTTGTCTTCATCGTCTGAATCTGTTTTGCTCTTATCATTCTTACGCTTGTCTTGCTTATCATAGTAGGAATAGGAAGGCCTCATTTGTACAATACCTATAAAGAAAATCTTAATCAGTGACTCCTTTTAAGATAAAAATTGCAATTTTGTATGATGAATATTATTTTTGTGATAATTGCAGACCTCCGATTGTTGACCTCTCTGTGCCTCAGAAAGCATGTTAAGCCATTGGTCCCGGTTGTCATTTGTGGATCTTTGACAGTCGTTACGGGTCGTCAGAATCCCAAAAGTCTGACAACCAGGCTTACCAAGGGGTATCATATTCCCTAGTAATTGGGTTGTGGAGGTCACATAGGCAGTCGCTCCATGTAAAATACTAGTATTCAGCTGCGTCCGGTTAGACTGGAAGCCGACACCAACATAGGTGGGAAAAGGCTAGATGATGAATTGGAATATGCAATTTATGATAACTGGTGTAATCTTTATGCACAATTATTTTAAAATGCACTAAAGGTATTAGAGTAAAGATAATGTGTTTAACCAACTTCTTAAAAAAGGAGGAGCCTCTATTTGTCTGCAAAGGTTTTTTATTTATAAAAAAGGTTTATAGCCTTGGGAAATGTATGTTGCAGACATTAGTCAGCACTCACACTCCGCATCTTATAAACAGGAGTAACTATTATCAAAAACCATACCTTGTATAGGAGTACAATGTAACTCCTTATCCTGCAATATGGCCACAGCATAGTGCTGTGTCTCAATGCAGGGAGCACTGCTCTCATACACAATCTTGTCCATGATGCCATGTCTAAAGTATTGGGACTTGTCCTTCTCTTTAATGTGCCATGATGATTCCTGTTCATAAATAACATAATTACTTTACTACAGCTGTTAAACCCGGAATACACATACTTGTAACTTGCACAAAAGTACACAAATAAAGCTATTTGTGTACTTTACAGCATGCAAGCGCATGCTGTGTGCCTTAACAACTTCTGATTGGTGAATACCATAATGGTATGCCAGCCACTTGCATACTTCTGTACAAGTTACATGCATATGTATTCCTGGTTTTAAAACACTCTATTAGTGTTTTAAAAAAAGGAATACATAAGGAAGTAATAATATAGTAGTAATATAGGAAGTAAGGTTACTTGATAGTGTTGTAAAAGCAGCAGAAACTGTGAAAAGCAAATTAAGTGGTCACAGGGTCATCTTATGGGAGTGTAACTATTCCATTTCACAAGCAGGTGATGATAATTCTAAATTATTATAGCCATTGTACAATATGGTAAACAGCCACCAAAAGGGCACAATGGGTACAAGAACAATGTAACTATTTTTAATTAGGATCTGATTTATACCTGTTGGCCATCAGTATTGAGCGCAATCTGCTCGCCCTTAGACGAGCAATACTTGTCACTGTACGTGTCCAAGCCGACTTCCAGTCGCACCATCTTGTTCCGAGGCTTTACAGATGCATTTAAAACTTTCACGTCTTTCCAGTCCCTATTGGCTGGTCTCACTGGATACTGATATATGTACAGATTCTGTGCTAACGCTTGAGACAGAAACACAGGTATCTGCAACGAATAAACGGCAAAAATTAACCAAAAGCGACGTTTTTCTCACAACAACATAACCTAATGAACTACCACGTTGTAAACGAATTATAACTACGATTTTACCTCCTGCACTACTGGATCTTCTTCCTCCATTTTGCTATAACGTATTTTTGCAAACGACGCTATAACATGACCGGAATAAATAAAATAAATTTCTATTATAGCAAACCGCAACGCCAATATGACAGAAATCAACCATTTATTCATAGACTAAGAAAAGAGAAGTTACCTTTTTAGTAGTCTACTGTCTATGAATCACAGAACATTTTATTCTGTCAAAAATGGTGGATTCATAGCATAGGGTATATATTATATACCCTATGCTATGAATCCACCATTTTTGACAGAATAAAATTTTATTCTGTCAAAAATGGTGGATTCATAGCATAGGGTATATATTATATACCCTATGCTATGAATCCACCATTTTTGACAGAATAAAACCAGTGCACCAAAGAGTATAATAATAACAGTGCTAGTGATGGGCGATTCCGATATGTTTTAACAAAGTCAACCATCAACTCGCCGTTCTACAAAACAATCGAGATGTTTTTCGATTGTCTCGAGTCAATGGAATCGACCACTAGTTTTCGACTCTTCGAATCAGTCATCACTCTCACTCACCGAGTCTCGCTCGGTCACCTAACTACCGAAGTCAGTCGATTGCATGCATCAACCCGAGGTGCATGTTAGCTAGGTATCTAATTATTCGTAAGTAAGCTAACTACATACTTACATTTTATTCCCGTCGCGGTATTGATTATTTTCAAAAGTGCCTATTTTAAATAAATGATTTAACTTTGACTTTGACTTTTCGATTGCTCTTGTTGAAAGAATTAGTTTGGATTCGCAATCATAACGCAAGTCAAGAACTCGCGAAACTAAATCATTGATGAACAACTCTCGAATGAACGCGCAATGCGCCAGTCGCAATACAGCTTAAACAGACCGAGTCGAACTCGAGTTCAAGTCGAAACAATCGAGAACCATCGAGATGTTCGAACAATCGAATAAAACCTCTCGCCATCGCGCATCGCTACAAAATTGGTCAAGCCGTTTGAGCTTGAGCGTGAAGAAGTAACAAACATAAACTATGATGACTAGGATATTAGTGTGAGTGATATCATAATCGTAGACAGAGTCTATCGTGTTGTATCTCGGATTCGTTCTCGAACTCTATATTAGGTGTGCTGCCATATTATTACCGACTTCAAAAAAAAGGAGGTTATCAATTCGATACGTATGTATGTAATATTATTGGAATTGCATTATATTCACATATGACAATCTACTAAGGCTTCCAAACAAATATACAAAATTTCATAGACGTATGTATGTATGTATGTTTGTCCACGCATTTCTCTGCAACTATTAATCGGATCGTGACCATTTTTTTTGTATTAGCTTGCATTTACTTCAACTTAGGGAACAGTGTAAGTTTCATCAAAATCGGTTCAGTAATTTTCAAGATATGGACTAATACGTGTAAGTGTGACGGCCTGCCGTATTGATACGAGCTACGCGTGTAGTGTCAAAGGGAAAACATCTCAAAACCTTGGTCAAATTCTAGTGCAAAAACTAAAATTTACGAAATAAAAAGTAATTTAAAAAAATTAAACCGACTTCAAAAAGAAATCAACTCAAAATTATGAAATTAAAGTTATTTCATAATTTTGAGTTGATTTCTTTTTGAAGTCGGTTTAATTTTTTTAAATTACTTTTTTTTTATTGTAGTAGTAACGTAAACTTATAGTGTGGCAAGTTTCAATTATAGCATAGATGAATAATAAAAAGTTCAACTCGAGTTCGTTCTTTTTATGAAATTCCATACTGCAAAGCATACGCATACGCAGCGAGGCCATCCGTGCCGTTACGATGCTGATTAACATCGTAACGGCATCGCCTCACTTTGAGAAGTTGGACTATGGAATAAGTAGTGATAAGCTAAAAACCGTATGAGGAACTATTTTTCTATTCGAAATCCAACCATACTCAAGAATTTCTGGCAATCAAGTGGCATCCAGCATCAATAAAAAAAAAATATTTTGACATACGGATATCTGCGGGCACAGAGTACTTTTTGATAGACTGAAATCTGCGGGTGTATTTCGTACTGTCAAGAATATTCTTTTTGAACCTATTTATTTTATGTTTTATATATATTTTATTTTTGTGTGAATATGTATTAATTCCGAACCCGTTAAGGCTTTATGGTAAATGTTCCACCTCCAATTAAAGAAAAGGAGATAATTAAAATACCTCGAAAATGTCGGATATGATAATAAATGGTAAATACAATAGTTTTGTACTCGTAATATCTCAAGTTCCGAACTGCATTCCTTTTAGGATAGGCTACAGAATGAGCAGAACTTCTAGCTCTATTTCAGTTTTCAAGGATCAACTTCATATTCTCAATATCACAAAAATTATAATTTGCTGTCGTCTTAGAAACAGTTCACACCAACGACAGTCGACCATTCCTTGCGGGTCCTCGAAAAACAGCCAGCCGGCTTCATCTATCAAGTATCTCCACGCAACGTTGAATATCAGTGTGAACTGACCCTTATAGCGCCTTCAAATTAGCCGCAAACAATCGCGCGATTGAAGCAAAGTAGAAGTGAGTAAAGTCGGATTCATACTACTGTGTTGTGTCTTGTCGTGACGCCTTCTGACGCAGTGTTAGCCAATCAAAACTCGTTCTAATTTGACGTAGTCCAGAACAGATTCGTTTGATTGGTGTATCCCGAGTCACGACACAACACGACACAGTAATGTGTCTGTGGCTTAAGACCGTACCCAGACAATCAGACATAAAGGTTATTGTAGCATTATGAACTTTTTTGTTTTTTGTTGCCCTCGTGGAGTAGTTTAATTAATCCTAAGACTCTTATTCACTTGGAGAAAAAAGATATGTGAGGAAATTAAATTGATACAAAAAAGCTCAATTATTATAAAAAAGCGGACTATTAGAACCGCAAAAAGTTTTTGGAGATTAATTAATTTCAAAAAGGGTTCATCATCACCATCAGCAGGGTAATAAGTTCTTAGAGAATAAGTTCAATATTTCCCTTTACTAAATCAATCTTACTTCCTCAAATATCTTTTTTCTCCAAGTGAATTGAGAGTTGAGACATGCTTTCCTAGGACTATTCCCTGAGGGCATGAAATAAATACCTAGACATAGTTCATAATGCTAAAGTAAATTTTTTTTTTGGGTACTGGTCCCACACAAAATTTCCCATTGTCCTTTGAATAATTGAATATGCCCTTCGTTTATACAATGTACCCTACATTTTCTTTTTCAGACTCGGTTCCAGTTGATAAAAAATGGAACGAGTTAATCAGATACAATATATTTATTATGAAACTTGTTGAGTTTGTGAGTATTTTCTTTTCAGAACTTTCTTTTTCTTGTACTGCATTCTTGAATATATTATTATTTTCTTGATATTAGTTACAATTTCATTCCTTGTAGGGAATTTCACTTATAATTACCATATTACCGTGGATAATTGAAAAACCAGTGGGACATATGTACTGCATATCAACAGGTCCTACTCTAGTAATATCTTTATTATTCATAATCTTGTATTTACGAAGAAAAGTGCCGTTATTTATGGAAAAAATGTACTTATTTTTCCAAATTTTGTTTACCTTTGGAGCTCTTATTCAATGTTTTCTACTGAATCTTGTTAGAGTTTGGCTATGGTTTATTTATGGTGTATTTTATTTTGGATTGTTAACAGTATTATCACTTGATTTATTTCTCATTGCCAATGAAAGAGGATGTACTTTTAGTTGTGCATAATAATAATTTATAATCTAATCAGTTTTACGTGTACCAGGCATAATTAGTATTTTAATACAATTTGCATTGCATAAATGTCTTTTGATTCAACCTTTAAACAGAAAATATTTTTATTATCTACTTACAATTATTAAAAAAATATCACTAATAAAATAAGCTTCATAAGACTGACTTTATTAATTTTTTTACCTGTTAGTCGAAAATTCTAAGTACAGCACTAGAAATGTCCTTGACCCTCCATGACCCTTGTAATGTCACGTCATGATCACATGCATGACTGATGCTGATGGATGAGTGATGACAGTAAATCAGTAAATAAATAAACTATTATGATAGAATTATGGGGGCGTTGTGAAACAATGATTCGAACTGGGTGTCCATCGTACAGAATTAATAATAGATAGATTTTGTTCCTTTGTTTCGACAGATTATACACACAATTTATATTTGCGTCAGGCGCGAAGTATAAAATGCATACATTTTTAACATCAGCAGGTAGTAGGTACAGATACTCAATTGATACGCAACAACATAGGACTTCCATTTTATCCTGATACACTAGATCTTAAGATTCAAATAGGTAAGTCCCAAAACAATACGAGACATGAGTGTTACCAAAATTGTTACTTTTAGGTTATGTCATTGATCCTCATGGTTCTCCCGTTTATAATAACGGAGCCCGAGGTCATGCACTGCCTGGCCGTCGCTCCGACCCTCATCCTGTCTGTTATGTTCGTCGTGCTTTACTTAGTGGACCAAGTGCATGATCTAGCTGAACAACTATACTTAGTATTACAAATATTTTTCACTGTCGTTGCATTTTTTTTTGTACTCATAAATGTAAGCGCCTCTGGAGCTTTATACGGACTATTCTATTGTCATCTGCTCATTGCACTGTGCATAGATATGTTCTATGTCATCAGAGAGAGAGGATTTGCATTAACAAGACCAGATTAAATGTGAAAATTAAATAAAATGCTACGGAAAGCATAATAAAATTCGTATTATTCAGTAGTTTTGAGCATTAAAATGTCATGACTTGAAATCCTCATCTGTAAGCATTTTTTCATACTTGAAATTTTCAGCACTTGATAAAAGTGCTTGAAAACAATTTGTTATATTAGTAATTAGATTAGGTAGTCCTGTAAAATATCGAATATAATAATAAATTGAATAAAAGTCTACAAGTGGGTCCATCTCTTTTAGGTAGTGGCACTGCTCCTCAATATACTGCCTCACGTTGTGGAACCCCTGGATGCGTTACAATGCCTGGTGGCCGGGCCCACTATCATGTGCTCCATGCTTATAATGGTGCTATATGTCGTGGACCAAGTACAATATGAGGCAGAGTTATATTACGTCGTCATTGAGCTAGTAATAACTGTGCTAGCATTCATAAATTTATTTGCAATAGGTAAAATGGTAGGAGCCATATATGGATTGTTTTATGCAGATTTAATAATAGCATTCTCTATGGATTTATTCTACCAGCAAAAAGAGAGAGGCTGGACTTTTTAATTTGTTCATTAAATTTGTTTGTTATCTTAACTATTGTATTATTTTTAACAAAGTTTTGTGATTAGGATAACTTTACTGATAATGTATTCCTGTCACCACAGCAATATCCTGTGGATTTCATAAGTATGTGGGTGTGTGACTAATGATAATGAAGATAAAAAAGAGAATTCATGTGCCATAATAATTGTCATAATGTGTAAAAGATTAAAACATTGTACATGGACTGTTGTATTTTATATTGGAATAATGTTAAAGAATATTTTTAAAAGACTCATGAAAGTGCGGTTGCGTGTGTTAATGTGGTTTATGCTAGTTTTTTTATTTTTCTTCATCATACTGTGGATGTTTAGTGATGTGAATAATACATGTGTAACCAAGGTACCTGCTCCATATCCAGTGATACTGTGGTGGACTATGGAGTTTCCTGGCATATCAAGCGTTAAACATTGCTCCAATGATGTAAAGTGTTATGTTTACAGTGATAGAAATCAGGACCAATATTATAACGTAGGAGCATACCTGTTCTATGCAAGTACTATTGATTTTAAGAAACTTCCTGTACCAAGGCAGCCTAACGATGTAATTTGGGGACTATTCCATGAAGAATCTCCAAGAAATGTAGAAGAGCTTTTGCACGAAAATGCATTGAGCTTGTTTAATTTTTCTTCAACGTTTAGCAGGTTTAGCGACGTCCCCTTTCCATTGCAACATTTACAATCATATGCAGATATAACAAGCCAGAAATACTTTGTTGAAACAGCAAAGAAAAACGAATTCTTAAAAGATATTGCACCAATTATGTACTTACAAAGCGATTGTGAAACATCGACCGAAAGGGATGCATATGTTGATCAGTTGATGAGATATATAAAAATTGACTCTTACGGCACATGCCTGAAGAATAAAGATATGCCGGCGAAATTCAAGAATGACTACTTAAATAATTTGAATGAGGACGAGTTTTTAAGGTTCATTGCAAGGTACAAGTTCGTAGTAGCGATAGAGAATGGCGCATGCAATGATTACGTTACCGAAAAGTTTTGGCGCGCTATTAAGGTGGGTACTGTCCCCATATATTTTGGTTCACCTACTATCAGAGACTGGTTACCAAATAGAAAGTCTGCAATACTACTGGAAGATTACCCTACGCCAAAGATTTTGTATGAACATATTAAGATATTGTTGAACAATAATAGTTTGTATGAAGAATATTTAGAACATAAGACAAAACATTTAGTAACAAACCAGATACTGTTTAATGAGTACAACGACAGGCCCTACCAGGTCGATGGTTTGAAGATTGTTGATGAATTTGAATGCTTTGTTTGTAAGAAGTTACATGATAAAATGAAGGGTGGAATTGGAGTGAATATTGTAAATAAAAGTCACTATGATTGCCCCAAACCGCTGTCAGCATTAACTTTAGGTGTAAATCCTGAAAATAGTTGGGTATATTCTTGGGAAAACGCACAAAATAATGCTAAAAAAATCTACAACAATGTGATTAATGGAGATTAATATTTTTGTATTATTGTTTTATTTTATTACATTATTATACATTATTGATACGAAATAGTATGATTTATATTTTTACTGACAAACTGCGTCTAGAGGTGAAACTGGAAGTATATCGTAGCGCATACCCCTCTTGATAACGTGAGGAATTGTCTTGGGAACCATCCTGTAAAAAATTAAAAAAAAACCTAGAGTATTTTTAAATACCTAAAAAAAAAACTTGTTTTTACAAAAACAGACGCACTTACAACACTTCACCTACAAGGCAGCCAATAAGAAGGTTAACTAAACAATCAAGTTTTGGGACAAAAAACTCAATGTCATAAAGGCAAAGTTGAAATTCCATTGCAACCAAGATTTATTTAGGACCTTTTTGTTTTAAATGGCCACGCAAAAATCAACTTAGACTACATAACGCTAAAGTTGATAATTGAATAAGTGGCAATGAACATAAAATATCTAATAAGTATTTTAAATTCAAGTATAGACTAACCCCCTTACTAATAAACGTATTATATCAGATGAATAGTTACACACCGATTTATCTCTTTCAGTCGTCAGTAATTATACTTTCGAAAGAAGACAAAGCGTTGTGTAACTATACAGACGCTATACAACGTTTATTAGTAAGGGGGTTAATCTAATTTTATTTCTTCATGCCAATAAGTTCTATTTAACTATGCTAAAAAGAAAATGGCCAATACTTACGATATACAGTCGATGATAGGGCAAACAGACAGACACAACGTGCATCCAGTGCAGTCGTCTGTCACTTGCGGTATATGGGTCTTGGGGTCAAATCTGTAAATAATAATCACTAGATTGCACTCGGATCTCTACATTTAAAGATTGTCTAAAAGCTAGAAAAATTTAAGGGCATGGCAATCGTAGAGCTATAATAAGATCAGCATGGTTTGACTTAGAGCGTTTACGACGAACAGCATTTCATACAAACTTTCAAGAACTTGTTTTTCGAAATGAATGAACCGAGTTTAATGAAACTTCATACACATAATCAGGATACAAAGGTCTAAAAAGTTACATAAGAACATTTTCAAAAAATAGTGTTACAACCGAATTAGACCGATTTTAAATTTTCTATAGTAACAGATTTCCAGTTATCTTTTTTTAAATAAGATATTTCGAAAATGTTCTTAAGTAACTTTTTAGACCTTTGTATCCTGCTTATACATACGCCACATGCCACATGGTAAATAATAGGTAACCGAAACATTAGTGCCACACGCAACTACTTATTTTTTGGGAAATTTATAATCGCAGTGTCCTCCCTTTAGTTGACTTTTATGAAGATGAGAAATGCCCTATTATTACTACCTATTTAAACGACTAAGAAAAGAGTAATATTTAAGGTAAGCACTTACTCGATAGCCTGATATCCGGAGTCTGCGCAAGCCATGTAGCATTTACCGCAATTTATACACATGTCCTGGAAAAAATACAAAGTTTTTAGAGGAAACATTAAAAACAATCTTGTCTTGATACTCGCAAGGCGTAGTGTGCGCTTTTTCATCCACTATTAAATCAGTGCCGGATTAGACTACTTGATGCCCTAAGCAATCCACGCCTGTAGGCCTTCCTATCCACTAGTCACCTCGTATTTTTCCAAAACAACGACGAGCGATTTGTGCGAAAGATTGGCGCACATCTCTAGCTAGAGTGACTTTTGGGTCTTGTAATATCTTGCTGATAAACAGCCTTGCCTTTCATGTGCGAGCAAATACTGTTCGGTGCTTTTTTTTCTCTCTAAATGGGCCCGCTCTTGACCCCGATGACGCCTGATGGAGAGCGATAGATGAGGTCTATGATGGAACCAGGCGTGCCAAGAAGATGCCTGTTCACTCTTGCTTTGCTGTTTCTGCCTTATGGTGCCCCCCGAGAAGTGATGCCCTAAGCATTTGCTTAATTTGCTTAGGGGCTAATCCGGCACTGCATACACAAATGGATTTACGTAATACTTATAAGCTTAGATAGCTATATACTCATAAGATTACAAACAAAGCTAGTGAGTACCTATGACATCTTCATCAGCAAACCACCGATAAAATTAGTTTGAAGATGTATATCGCAGCCTGACTGTTAGGTATGTATTTTCGTGACCTTGCTCCAAATCAAATCAAAATGGTTAATATGCTCATGTTTGATAGATTAAGTCTACGATGCTGGAACGAGCACACTCAAAAGATGGCGATACACTTAAAATTAGTTACCAGGGCTAGGCAACATTTCATAGAATATTGTCTTATCAGATTTTCCTACTTACATCATCAATAAGTGCGACGACTTGCTTAGTATTATCCAAATGTTTGTAAGTTCCAACTCTGGGCAAGGCTTCCCCAACCACATTTTTGATCTTAGGAACCTCTGGACTTTCTTCATGGTGACCATTGACAGAGCTATTTGTCATGTAAGTTTGGACCTTATTGTCTGCCAATAAGTCTGATTTTAGTCTGGCTTCGTGGAGTAACTCTTCGCGCTTTCTGCTGTATGGTCCGAAGTGGGCTAATACCTGGAAAAGATAATTGAAAAAGGATTTATTATGAGTATACAAAGTGTACTGTCAAAAATAACGAAATATGGTTTTTGTTGACAGTGAAGGGTTCGAGCCCCACATTGAGAATCCCTGACAAAATATCAACATTGATCAAGTTAAAAATAAACTATAAGTACCTATAGCAGTGTTAATAATCTCAGTCAGATAATTTACATTCCATCGCCACAGATAGGGGCAGGAGGAGAGTTTACGACTTTATTTTGATAAGCGCAAGGTTGATGTTTTTTTGATTCCGCAAGATCTAGATTGGGAATAGATACCTAATTATTATTAAGTTCGTCGTTCGCCACCTATTATTATGTGGAATCTCATAGTGTTATCGGTCCGTCCGCAAACTATTTCCGTACAACTGTGCCTGCCTGCCTATAGATAAAAGCAGACACGGCTCACACAAACACCAACTAACTGTTATAAAAACATAGTATCAATAATGAACTTTATTTATTTTAGGTACTCCAACGACTTGTTCACTAATAACATATTGTATCAATTAGTACTAAAGATTATTACTAAAGTCATATAGTCTTATTTAGGTACTTAAAAAACCTATTTGTTCTATTTCGTTACTGTTACAAAAAGCATGACAATAAACTATTATTAAAGCCATAAACTCGAAATTCGCCAACGGGAAAAGGAGCGCAGCATAATAGGTGTCGAACAGCCGGACGATTCTGTAAAAATATCACCGTGAAAACTTACGTGAAATGAGTTTGTTTTTGCTAGGAATTGACACTATTGACAGCTCAATCCACGCTTACTTCACCTAAGTTTTCACGGTGAGATTTTTACAGAATAGCACCGCAGATCGCGTTAGAAACACCACCCTGCGTTCCATTACACAATTAGCGGATGTTGGAGAAAAAACAGTCACGCCAGGAGTGTGCTGGTGGCCATCGCATGAATGCACCCGGAGAGATGGGCAAAGGTGTTCACTCACTGGACGCCTGAGGGAGGACATCGCCGTCGAGGTAACCCGCGGCGAAGGTAGTGTGACGATCTAATCATGTTTGTGGGGCAACATGGTCAGAGATCACACAAAATGGAGAGATTTTGAGGCAAAAAGGGCAGGTCTCTGTCCAGCGTTGGGACAATACAGGGTAGCAGGGCCATAGACGCACAACCGAACGCCCCTCGTTGAACAATTTCTACACTAGAGGGTCTAAAATCATGTGCTGAATTCATGGTTACAGTTTGCGCGTCGCGTGTCGATGTCCCTGTGGAGGTATACGTATACCTAAAAGCCATAAGGTACAATTTACCTTGCCATTTTCGTCGTAAAGCGTTTGAACAGGTTTTCCCTTCTGATGCTTGAAGGTGGGCGGTGACTGGCCCATCCAGCCTTCGAGACCTCTGGACCTTAAGTATAGGAGAGCCTTCAGACCTGTTATGTAGTCCTCAACTACTGTAAAGTCTTGGTTCTGGACAGCGCTGCAAATCTGGAGAAGAAGAAAAAAGATTTTATATTTACCTACTTAGAAACATACTACAAATTAAATCATGTTGTGTCTGTGTGTGTGACCGCGATGCTAACTTCAATCTGTCATACATAGGTATATACAGGGACATCACACTAATATTATAAAGGCGAAAGTTTGTGAGTGTGTGTATGTGCGTGTGTTTATATGTTTGTTACTTCTTCACGCTCAAACGGCTATACCAATTTTGATAAAATTTGGTATGGAGGTAGCTGACACCCTGGATTAACATATAGGCTACTTTTTATCCCGATATTCCCACGGGATCGAAACTTATGCGGGTGAATCCGCGGGGCGCAGCTAGTATATTATAAATGCGAAAGTTTTTTTAGAAATCTAGCAAAGCCGCGGACAAAATGAAAAAAAAAGACAATTTACCTGAACAACGGGCGCTCCGCACATAATGAACTGTAGGGCAGACTCGGCAGAGTCGATTCCGCCGATGCCCAGTATAGGGAAACCGGGCAGCTTGTTCCCGATAGCCGACACTGCCTTTAAGCCCATTGGACGAGTTGCGTTGCCCGATACACCGCCGTATGTCGTGTGTTTTTCTACACCTGTTGATATGGTGTTCTCGTAAATAATTACCATTATAAAGGCTTTGACACTAAAGGTGCCAACAGATTTTCCCGATTATCGACTTCTTTTCTTTCTTTTTACTCCAGCATGACAAAGACGTACGAAAGAAAACACGTGTCAATCGTCAAAAATCAAGCAGATCGAAAGCAAGGGACAGCTGACATTAAAAAAAGAACACCTCTACAACTCCTTTGAAAAATATTAGAGGATATAGTTCTGAGGGTTGCAATTTCAGGAATCTTCGAAGTATGTGGTCTTTTAAGAAAGTACATCTATTTGAAGCCACATACCTCGATAGTGTGGGTATAATAGAAAAGAGGGGGTAAGGTTACCTGTAGAAAAAATAAAAAATACTGTACGAAGGTGGACTATTAAGTTCGCTTTTTAGGGTTCCGTACCCAAAGGGTAAAAATGGGACCCTATTTGTTGCCGCTATAACAACAAATACTAAAAACAGAATGGGGGGCCCCCATACAACAGACGTGTTTTTTGTGGTATCTACGGAACCCTTCGTGTGCGAGTCCGACTCGCACTTGGGCAGTTTTTTTACAGTATTTTTTACTTGTGTGTTTTACGTTTTAATAAATAGGTAAATAAAATGATGCCCTTACCGACTGCCGGCCAGGGTGTGGCATCAGCTTTGACTGACATCAAGCCAGATACTGTGTTGATGGCTGACACACCGCTCGCGCCACCTGTTAACATAATACATTTTCATAATCATGTTTTTACGCATATCTGAAGGCTAATTCCCGTAATCAACCCTTCCTGGCAGAGGTTCTTATCGACCACAGAATATATAATATGAGTTTACTACTTAACCATTTACGTTTTTAAGTTACAATGAATATGATTTTAATACTCAAATGTCTATTTTTTATTGAAGTTTCTCGTTTTTTTTCTGCATTATGATCTTGTGTGAAATAATGTCTCGAAATAAGTGGTCCATTTATGCACTCTGCATGTTAAGATAGAATGGAAACAAGTACTACCTATACTTGCTAAAGTATAGGTAGTAACTGTTTCCATTAAACCTACCTACTGAGAATTTTAATCAAAGATAAGTAAACGTTTGAAATTATTTTTATTTTATGCAATATTAGTTGAGATAAATTCAGGATTCCTCACGATGTTTTCCTTCACCGATGTGAGTAATGTCCAAGATAAACTCGGCACGTACAAATGTAGGGAACAGCTGATTTTTTTTTCGCGATTTCAGGTTTGGTCCCATAGTAAAAGTTGTCTATGGTTCTGTAGTTAGTACAAAAAAAACCATAAAAGCTATGATAATGACTGTTGGTTAAAAATAGACGCTAGCACATCAAGCTACCCGAAACTGTCAAATTTTCCCAATCAACTTTGAACCTTATGTTTTAGCGATAAAGTTGAAAATCTATTAAAGAAATTTGACAGATTGTAGTAGCTTGATGTGCTGGCGTCTACATATGAATTGAAAAAGTCATATTTGCTAAGCGGTTTTTCAAAGACTGCATTATTCATCTGTACAGCCATTTGCAAAATGTTCATACCTTTATGCGCCGCCACAGCGATGCTGACAATGTCTGTGATATTCGGAGTCAGCTTCACAAAAAACGGGATCTTGACGGCTTTCCTCACCCACTCGGATATGCCTTTCACTAGCACGGGATCCTGAAAATAAGAAACAATATCGATCAGTATCTAATTTTTCTCTAGCCGCTTCAGCCATCATGACCAGGGAAGTTAATGACCTCTCGATCCGCATACTCTCTGACAGCATGGCTGTTCTACAAGCGCTGAACAGTTACACAGTTGGTTCTGGGGTAATTACGAGTGCCACCAGCGCCTCAACCAGGTGGGTAACCTCAATAACATAACCCTTCAATGGACCACAGGCAGGACACATCGGTTCGCTAAGTAACGATGCAGCCGACGAACTTGTGAGAGACCAGTGAGAGCTGAACCCATCGCGCTATTCCCCTTCGGGTACTTACGCACTCTGGTGAGGAAATGCACCAGCGACCAACATCACAAAATATTGGTTCAAAGTGAGTGCAGGCAGGCTAAGGAAGACAGCAGCAAATAGAAAAGCCAGCCAGCTATCAATTGTAGGGTGCAGGAGCTGCCTACAATTGATGGTCGCATCATGAAACAGGTTCTCCGCCTAACTATAACAATTGCTGCGCACTGTTACAGCAGCTTTAACTAGCCACGGGCCATTTAACGAAAAGCTCTTTGTCATAGGAGTCACATGGAGGACGACGAGACAGCGGCACATGAGCTGCTGAACTGACCGGTGGTCGAGACGGACATCAAAGCGTTGCTGGCCTTCCTTGAGGAGCTGGGGTGGATCCAATAATCAATTTTCCCACCCGTACGCAAAATACGCACATTGACGTGGAGTTGCGGACACCAGCCCGTATTAGATACCTATTAGTATCTAATCATATTTGATACGTGGCGCGTTTTGATGAACGCCTTCATCCACGTTCATCAAATACCATAGTTTATAATCTCGCGAGAATCGAGATAGGTAGATTATAAACTGACGATGTTCATAATTATACGGTGACAATACATAGTATAAGTAATATAGTGTGAATTACCTGTCCACACGCGAGTCCCATCCCGGACTCGCCCATCCCGTGCGGACACGACAGGTTCAGTTCCAGCGCGTCGGCGCCTGCCGCCTCCGCCTTCTGCGCGAGCTCCGTCCAGTCAGCCTCGTTGAACGAACACATTATTGATGCTATTACTACCTGAAACAAAAATAAATCAATATAATTAAATATGATTCAAGGTTCATGATTCCCAAACACAAAAAGCACGCCGGCTAAGGGCCTGTGCACACCACGTTTTTTAAACGCGCCGTTGACGCGCGTTTGTAGCGATACAGACGCGATACGCACGCGAGTCAGATACTAGCAGGCACTGCTCTGTAGGATAAAAGCGCGCCGTCGACACACGTTTCTAAAACGCGCGTCAACGGCGCGTTTAAAAAACGTGGTGTGCACAGGCCCTAACTGGAAGTTACAAGTGAAACGGTGCAAGAAACATCGCGCACGCGCCAACTGTTACCGTAGCCGAGCACAATGATTCTATACACACCAGCGTAGGAATTTCGACAGTTGTTTAAAAAAAAGGTGTTCCATACATTTTGACTGTGTGCACTTTTGTATGAAACAGCACATTTGTGTTTATGAAACTGTCAATACTTACTTTACTAGGGAAGTCTTCCTTAAGCTCGGTGATGCTCTGGCACCAGTAGTTGGCGCACTTCTCAGAGATGAGCTCGATGTTGAGGAAGCAGCCCTGTCCCGGGCCGTAGTTCTCGCCTGACGTCACGCCGCGGACTATGCGCGGTGACACGTTGGTTACTAAGTCCTGGTGGAAAGGAGAAATATTCTATGGTATTCAGTACTAATAAACATTCTTCTGTAAATATACATAACAGTGTACAGTCAACAAAAGAGATAGGTATGCAGGATCGTCGGATATAGTTGAAGTTTAATAAGAAACCGATGGATGATATCGACTGAAATTTAATTTGATAAATGAGCTGTTTGTTTTCTATTAATAAAATTAAATTTTATTCGCGAACATCCATCGGTTTCTTACTAAACTTCAACTATATCCGACGATCCTGCATACTTATCTCTTTTGTTGACTGTACCTACAGTACACCCACATTTCGCCCATTGTGTTTAATTCCCATGTAATAGGGGGCGAGCTTAGTCCTTATTACCACTTATTAAATAGTCATGAAACCAACTACCACGGCTCGTTATAAAAATCTCTGAACCATAGAACTTGGTACAAAATAGAACTATCGTCGGGGTCACCAGTATAGAGGTAGGAGGAACAGGGTGTATAGTTCACTCATCCTCCGTAGAAAAGGGAGGATCCTCCGGCCATTGATGATTGCTAGTCGCGCGGTAAACTTTACTTGCGCGATGCAGGATTTTGTGTGACGTCAGTGCGCTGTGTGGTTCGCATGTGGCGAAGAATATGCCTCCACAAGCTACTCCAGTGAGAAACGTTGTGATTGAGAACGGACAAAAGTATCAGTGCACAGGAGGTAACTCCTTTTCTGCTCAGTTTGCACTGGTTACTGTCAGCCTGTTTCATCCCACTGCTGGGCAAAGGTATCTTCTCCTTATGACTGGTCGTTTTTAGGGTTCCGTACCCAAAGGGTAAAAACGGGACCTTATAACTAAGACTTCACTGTCTGTCTGTTTGTCACCAGGCTGTATCTCATGAACCGTGATAGCTAGACAGTTGAAATGTTCACAGATCAGCTCCCATATACAACCTAATATTGTATAGATAATGGTACGGAACCCTTCGTGCGCGAGTCCGTCTCGCACTTGGCCGGTTTTTACACTTCATAAAACCCGTGCAGAACTACTGGCAGTTCCCAAAAGAAGCCGCTGGAGTACCTAAGGCAGCAGAACTGTTACATGACTGTCGAACAGAAGTTCAACAGTCATTTAACATTTAAAGAGTCGCCAAATAAAGAAGAATATTAAAAGCGATAACGATGAACTAACTACAAAAATTATCTGTAAAACCTTCACATACCTTATCAAGTCCAAAAGTCTTAGTAACAGCGAAGCCCCAGCCCTGCTGGAAGGCCCTCCGTATCATGGCGGTGCTAGTGGTGGGCGGAGCGCTAGCTAAACCGAACGGGTTCTCGAACTTGATGCCGCACACCTCTACTGACAAGTCTACGTCATCGATAGGCGTGTGGAACTTGGGCAGCTCTATTGGGGCTGAGAAGGGTATGCCCTGAAAAGTGTAGAATTAAGTAGAAATGATAATGTAGGTATCTACTTCAAAGGTGTCCATGTCTTGATTTAGGAAAATACGGTAACCATGCCCGTTCTTATGATCTTTTTTCGTATACAGCAGGCTGACTGCGAGCTACGAGCGATTTACAGCCGTGATACACACGTGAACAAATATATAGGTACATCCAAAATTGACTAAAATTTAACTGAACTTTTTTAGGGCTCAACCACGGGACATGATTTGAAGCTATATAAGCTATACTTACTCCATTTGTTTAGGTAATTAAAAGGTAAACAAAAAAAAACACGTGAATTAGTTAACCTTTTGACCGCCACGGTCATGTATAGATGACGAACCAAAATGTGCCCAGCACACCACGGTTCGACTACATGACAGACTTTGACGCCGAGGGCACGTTTTTGATTTTTTGACGTGTGGCGTTCAAAACGTTAGCCGACTAAACGTAATACCAGTCACTTCAGTTGTCACGCTACATCACAGTTGTACTCTTCAATTTAGCAACGTTATTAACCTTTTGAACGCCAGAGCATAAACGCACGCGCGTGCCCTCCCACCAAGCCACAATTTTAAATATTTAAGGTATACATTTAAAAACACACAAAAGTAATGATTTAATTGTTTATTTCGTGATAAAGTGCACCGCATTTTTGTCACATATTTATGTCGCTCGTAATAGGATAGGCGACACACGACTGGCGGACAGGGCACGCGCTTGCTTGTCACGTATATGTGACAATGGCGTTCAAAGGGTTAACTAATTATAACGTTGCTAAACTGAAATGGTCTTAAGACTATCGGGGCAGTAATATCTAAACCTACATTACCAACTTACCTGTAAATAACAATGCATGTACCAGGCGGCCGTCTTGCCATCATTAACGGATTCCACCGTAGTCTCGGCGACGCCCGCGAGGTCTCCTCCCACGAACACTTTCGGGTTGCTCTTGCTCTGCATGGTTGCTTCGTCAACTTCGGGCAACCCCCAGCGGTTTAGTTTTACGCCTGACATGGCGTCTTTTACTGGAAATAAAGAGGATAATTTAATATTGTTTTCAAGGCTTTTTGGGAATGCCAGTATTGACAACTCTGCATCTTAATCATAAGTTAAAGAACAAGAAGTAAAATGGCAACTGTTAATAAAATCACAATATATAAAGGCGAAAGTTTGTGAGTGTGTGTGTTTATATGTTTGTTACTTCTTCACGCTCAAACGGCTGGACCAATTTTGATGAAATGTTGTTATATGTAGCTGACACCCTGGATTAACATATAGGCTACTATCCCGATATTCCCACGGAATCGACACTTAGGCGGGTGAAACCGCGGGGCGCAGCTAGTGAAATATATTACTTCCCTGATTCGTTTTGCACTCTCATACCGCGTATAAACTACTTCTTTTTACGCCATTTCAGTCACGCAGTAGTTTTTTTTTTGTTAACCTATGTATGTTGTGTGTCCTGATGTGACAGTTTGCAGGGAAATAGGTACCTAAGTATTGTAAAAAATAATTTGTAATTGTTATTTCAGAAAAAAAAAAACGCTTGCGTTTTATTAGGATTTTCCTGCTTCGAGTATTTTAGAAGTCTATTAGACATGGCTGTTTTGTTGCGTCTAAATACCACCCTCAACTTATTTTCCAAAACTCAAATAACTTGACTCTCACCATCGGCTTCATAAAGTCCAGAGCCAAAAGCAGAGATAATAAAGTTAGCTTTCAGTTGCATCACTTGATCTTCATCCTCGATCCATTCTCCATCATCCAACTGTTCGGTACGACACATCTTTAACGCTGCAATCTGTAATTGAATCGAAATTTGTATGAAGAAATGCCCTTAATAAAACTTTGCTGTACCAAATCATAAAAAATGGTGAATAGCAGCCTTTTTAATGTTCTTTTAAAATAAATAAAGGCGGGTTTGAAAAAACTTAGGTATTATTTTTTATGGCTGTTGAAATTTCTCGTAGCACAACATGAATTGCAGGACGGACCTTTCCATTCTTGACGATGACTTCTCTGGGAGACATGAACGGCACAAATTCGCATTTTTCTTCTTTTGCCAAGTCAACCTGAAATAAATTAAAAGTTATTAACGATTGAAGAGATTATCAATATCGTCACAATGTTATAAAGTTATCGCCAAAAGTGCTTTTCACTTTTCAAGGTTAAGATAAATCAACTTAGCAGCTGTAGAAAGTGTGCGTTCTACCCTGCGGCTACGCCACAACACAGTTCACATAAAATAATCTAGATATTAATCAAAATTTTCAGTCGTTATTTAATCAAATTTCTCACCGCTTCAGGCCCCCACCTTAATATTCATAACTCCTCTTCTAAAAACAACATAGGTACACCTGCTTACCGCAGAGGTCGCGCAGTACTTATTACCATTTGTGTTACAAAAAAGTACACAGACAATGAACAAGAGTGTTTAAGGCAATTTTTGACGTTTGTTAAACAAATTGCTCACCTCTTCAGGCACCGCCCTGATGTTGGTGACTCCCTTCCTAAACACAACATACACCCGTCTAGCGCCACACCTTAGCGCAGAGGTAGCGCAGTCAAACGCAGTGTCGCCTGCGCCTAAGACTATCACGTTACCGTGTAAGGATGGCAGCGCAGATTTGCAAGCGCATAGACCTGAAATGGAGAGCTTCTTTGAAGGTTTTGCGGCTTGTATGTACAGCCAGCACATCAAGCTACTCGAAACTGTCAAATCCCAATCAACTTTGAACCTTATGCTTTAGCGATAAAGTTGAAAGTCTATTAAAGAAATTTGGCAGATTGTAGTAGCTTGATGTGCTGGCAAATGTACACAAGAGCTTAACGATTTTGAATGTTTGGGGACTTCCCCCGAACCCTGAAACTACATTTAACTTTAAGATGTTATTAAAAGTCTTGTGGCAATCCTTGAGGCAATCCTTTGATGCCTTTATAATAAGAGAACTGAGACGATGAGAACTACCATTTAGTTGGAATGATGTTCTCTAACTCCAAATGAAGGTAGGAGGAGCTGCTTCATGCTTCCGCTTATTAGTAAGTAATTAATCATTTATTTACCAGAAACTTAGCCTAGCCTAACATCAGTGTTGTTTTAATAAGGGATGGGTATTTATATTATAGAGGTATGAGGAATAGGTGTAAGTTCACTCAACCTTCATAGAAAAGAAGCACACAATTTTATCATATTACGAGATCCAAGAAATAACTCCTTATTGAAAATAAGCCCCATTTCATCATACTGGTATCTAAGTTAGTTAAGTTCACGTACCTTTCTTGCTTCCCTTAGATACAAGAGGTAGGAAGTCCTTGCTGGTATAGAAGCCCATGTCTTGGTTGAGTCCTTTGAAAATTGGAATGCTTTTTGGTTCCGGGAGGCCAATTCCTAGGAATACAGCTGCATGTCCATCTTCTAGTAGACCCTAGAAATACAGTGTAAAATTTTACATTTCACCAAAATTTCTTATAGGGGTAGAAAGGGTCACTTGTACTGTAGGTAACTTCAAACTGTTCACTGAAGCATCTGCACATTACATTTAGGGTTGAACAAGGCTGTATGTAAAGTGAATTGGTGAAACGATAGAAATAAACAAAATATTACATCGCCGGTAATTAGGAAAATAGAAACCCTTTTCTAAACATTTTTTTTGTTATGGCAAGGTAGTAAATAAAATAGGTACTTACATTGACAGTAATGTCCTGTGTAGACAATTTCCTGCCGGTGACGAACTTGACTCCGAGGTTCTTTACTAGGTCCACCTCAAATTGCACAACATCGAACGGAAGGCGATATTGAGGGATCTCTGCTGAACTGGAATTTTAAATAAATAATGAGTGAATGAGTGTTTATCATACTTTTTGAATGAAAGGCTACTAACAATTAACAAAAGGTATTTACAAGAGGGATGTGAGTGGAAACGCCGGATGGGGACGAAATGTTAAGGTACTTTTTTAAGGTTCATTTTTACTTGCACCTTATTTTTAACTAACTTTGTATTGCTAACATTTAAACGAACAAAACATTTCTAAAATGTAACATCCGCCGGCTATGTGGGAAAGGAATTTGTTTGAAACCTGCTAAGATTTTCTCTCCTTGACCGTACCTATGGTATACAGGGTAACATCGACGCGCCAACTGTAACCATGAATTCAGCACTATTCTAGACCACCTAAAGTCTATTCAAACTTATGTTTCAAATTAATTTTATTTTAAGTTAAACAAATATCAACTTTATTTTAACGGTTATTAAGTTTATTTCAGAATGACTATTGAAAAATTTATAAAAATGTTTGAAGCTGTAGCGTAAACTGAACTTTATTCTGTAGGATTTAAAGTTATTTTTCCAAAAATTTGTTTACATTTTTGGCAAACAAATCGCGAATGCAGATTAGCGTACAAATTTTTCGTCGGTTATCAAAAAAAAATCTGCTGTTTCACAGAACAGTGCGGTCAAAATGTATGTAACAGCTACTTATTTTTTTTATAACTGACAAAAATTTTAAACGCAGTGGGGTTCAGGATCATGTACTGATTCGTAACAGGTTGCGCGCCGATGTCCGTGCCACTCTGTATGGTATGGTTATCATCTGCCTAGCCTTGTCCCAACTGTGTTAGGGTCGGCTTCCAGTCTAACCGGAAGCAGCTGAATACCAGTATTTTACATGGAGCGACTGCTTATCTGACCTCCACAACCCAGTCACTGGGTAATATGATACCCCTTGGTAAGACTGGTTGTCAGATTTTCGGGCTTCTGACTACCCGTAACAACTGTCAAAGATCCACAAATGACAGCCACCACAGAGGCACGGAGGGGTCTCGGTATCTAAAGATGGTCACCCATCCACAGACCAACCGCAGCAAGCGTAGCTTAACCTGATCGATCGACATCCTTCCCAAAATAAATACATACCTCAGTCCACCCAAGTACTTCTCCTTCTCATAGACAGTAATATTTTTATAGCCCAGTCTAGCTAAGAAGCAGGCACAACTAGTGCTGGCGGGTCCACCACCGATCAACGCGATCTTCTGATCACCGCCGTTTGGAAGAGGCTTGGTGGCAGGGTCCAAGGTTTGTGGGATGCCCATCTTCATGAATACCTGGAATTAAGTTGGATTTTAGTTGGCTGTGAGGAATCTGGTTTTGAGGACAAAATCTGCACTGGAATCAAATAGTTTTTCCATGTTTTGTGATTTTAGCACAAGTGTGTGCGCAATCACAGGTGCACTCTCTGTTCCTTTACCCTCATAATCCGATCGCACGGCAATCCGACACGACCGGGGAGAGAAAAGGCGCAGGACCAACGGCTTAACATGCTTTCCGAGGCACGGGAGGAATATATGACTTGAGCGGCGACACGAGCTTACGGTCGGGCTACTTTCCTGTCCTAATGATGTTTGATTGCTAATGGATGTTTGTAAGCTGTACTGCTAATATAATGTTTTTATAATAAACAACTTTGCAAAGGGCAACCAGGTAATATAAAGATTCTGAAATATTGATAACGAACTGGGAAGGAAAGTGTTGGACCGAAAACCTATTATAACCTTGCTCAAAATAGGGTCAAAGATCAAACTCCTTGAATCCAACAGCCGTTGAAAGAAAATAACGTTGTTGATAATAAAATTATAGACGAGGTTTTAGTCCAGCAATGGACGTTTTCCTGCTGACAACACCAGTTTAAAAGGAACCCCCGCGGGCGGGCAACGTCGCATTTCTAATGGTTTTTCGTGATTATTTTAAAAAATGTAAACCAATGTACATTTTTTTTCCAGCCAAGTACAATACGACCGACGTAACTTGGTGCCTTGGTGGGCCTGAACATAGGCACTAAGAACTTTCGCGCATGTTCTCTCACTCGCACTCGCCTCATACCATTTGGTTCCTAAAAAACCTTACTGCGCAGCCTTCTGCGCAAAGTTCAGGCCCGCCAAGTTACGTCGGTCGTGTTATACTTGATCGTTGGTATTTATATTTATTTTTAACATTTACTCTTAAGCTGAGGTTCCAGCAGGACAAGTCATCGGGCGATCTATCATTAACACAAAACTTACATCAACAGCAAAATGCTGCAGTCCACCGATGTTGATGGCGCCCTCCTCACTAGCATGCAGGTTACACCCCCCCACACAGAGGTCGCTGGTAGGACACACCATACCACATGTTAGTCCCAGGGGATTGTCAGAGAGGATCGCCTTGGCCGCTCCATAGTAGTTCTGAAAACAAATGACGAATTATTCCTCTGTAACATAACCTTATTTTCGAGTTATTCCGGTCTGATCCCATGAAACCCCCCTCCACCCCCCACCTCGATCCCTTGCTTGATCGTCTTCTGTTTTAATCTTTGTCTTATCCACATTTTATGTAAGTTTACTCTTTTTCGTATTTGTGCGTGGTGGATAATGTAACTTTGTAAGAGAGTATGTCTAGAGGATATTTTAACTTAGCAGAATCAGCCTATAATGTTCTCATTGGGGTGGCACACACACAAAGGCCTGGTACTAGAAATAAAGATTTTTTTTATAAGCTGGTGATACCTTTTCGTGTATCAAACAGGAACAGGACATAGAAACCCAGTTACAGTCAACCACACGTCACGCGAATTGAACTACGAAAACCGCCCATACTGCAACGAAATAAAGGCGTAGATAATCAAATTGTTACATGCGCTTGACTTTACCTCTATAACTACATGTTTTTTTTTGTCTGTCTAGAAAATTGTCTACTCACCTTAGTAGCAATGCTGCTGATAAAACTCTTGACATCTATCTGCGTAGGACAGGATTTTTGGCAGGGTGCGTCTGCGCACTTGAGGCATCGTGCCGCCTCCTTCAAAGCACCGCGCTCGGACAACGTCGTGTGTTTGATGTCGTCGAAGTTCTTCGTTAGAGTTGGGCAGGCCTGGAATGAATTATTGCTATACTTCAATTCATAATCTACTTAATAAAAAACTTGAATTATTTCACCGTCAGACAACGGACAGCCTTAACCGCTGGGTGGCTAAAAGCATGTTAACACAAGAGTTCCATATACAACGATGCTTCGTTGAAAGATTTTTGAAAATTCATCTCCTAAAGGCGTTAAATAGGGGATGAAAGTTTGTAATTTTGGCGATGGAAAATTTCATCGGGCACACGACTTATCTTAGGGCCGTAGTTCTCTATGACACAACACAATGAACGAAACCGCGCGAAATCAACACGAGATTGGCGGGATTACCTCGATAAGAAATTGACGTGGTTTCGAAGTAAGGGATCATAGTGAATTAGTGCCCCGTTAATTTACATTCCATCGTCACTTACTCAACTACCTACTTGAGTGTTATGTACGTATTCTAAGTTGATTTTTAGGGTTCCGTACCCAAAGGGTAAAAACGGGACCCTATTACTAAGACTTCGCTGTCTGTCCGTCCGTCTGTCTGTCACCAGGCTGTATCTCATGAACAATGATAGCTAGGCAGTTGAAATTTTCACAGATGATGTATTTCTGTTGCCACTATAACAACTAAAAACAGAATAACATAAATATTTTAGGGGGGCTCCCATACAACAAACTTGTTTTTTTCGCGTTTTTGCCTTGTTAATTTAGTAAACATTTGTAACAAATAGTTCCTAAAAAAAATTGGCAGCAATGGAATTTAAACTTTATCCTGTAGGAAGCCTGTAGGTAATCATGTAATTCGTTGTTCCAAAACTTGATAGAAATGAAAAGATGAATAGAAGAAAGGAAGGCGAAGACGCGAAGAGAAAAGTTTCTACACAAAATGTTTCTATCTGAGGAAGTAGGTCTTGTATTACAAATCTATCCCTAACAGATTTATGTCGAATAACAAAATGTACAGAAGAATGTAAGATTAGCCCACCTACATCGTAATATATTCTTTTATCATTTTTGTTATAATTTAAAGTGATAACATTATCAGTTATGCTTTATGTTATGTAATTACCTATAGCTTGTTGAAGATTAGGGCCCGCTTGCACAAGAATTCACTAAATGCGTTTGCCGCAATTTTTTTTAACCTTTTGAACGCCAGAGCATAAACGCACGCGCGTGCCCTCCACGCCAAGCCACAATTTTAAATATTTAAGGTATACATTTAAAAACACACAAAAGTAATGATTTAATTGTTTATTTCGTGATAAAGTGCACCGCATTTTTTGTCACATATTTATGTCGCTCGTAATAGGATAGGCGACACACGACTGGCGTACAGGGCACGCGCTTGCTTGTCACGTATATGTGACAATGGCGTTCAAAGGGTTAAACATAATTCTGTCTTTGCTATCTTCAAAAGATTGACAGAAACTGAACGCCATTTTAAATAACTTTAGCGGTAAGTATACCGCGGTAGACCTACTGTCTATGTCTGTCGACGAAGATACTGGCCTGTCAGATAGTAGTTGAACCGTCAACACCGTGTCAAATTCATTTTTTCGGACGGGCATGTACGGACGCCAGCACATCAAGTTACTACAATCTGTCAGATTTCTTTAATAGATTTTCGACTTTATTGCTAAAGCATAAGGTTCAAGGTTGATTGGGAAAATCTGACAGTTTCGGGTAGGTTGACCTGCTGGCGTCTGTACACTGACCTCAATACAAGTAGGTACGCTGACTGGAGCGGATTGAAGCTCGCCCAAGACGAAGACATATCCTCAAGGAGGATACTCTTTTCATACCTTCTGAGAGGTATTCCATTGTGCGTACTTGTATTATAAAGGTCAGTGGGCATATGTATATATCGGTTGTAGGGAATAGGTACAGTAAAATCGTATTGTCATTCATTCATAATTGGAACTAAGGAGTTCGTGCTTAGGGTAGGGAGTAAACCTGTAGCCCCCAAATATGTCAGTCTTTACTAAACTGCCGTTTACATGGGACGAGTAAAGTTAGATACCTAAGTCGATCCTGTTTGACGGACTTGGCGTCACTATCAGTGCGATAGGGCTAACCCTAACGCACTGAACGCCTGAGAAACAAATGCATACGGTCAGACATTTCGGTCGGCATTTGTTTCTCAGGTAATAAAAGGTGTTAGGTGTGAATGCCCTCTGTCTTCGAGCAGTTTTCTGAACTCGGATCCCGTAAAAATATCTTGTTAATACTCACGGTACATTTTCTGTCTTCGTTCCTCTTCCAATGCTGCTTGTTCCTCTTCGTTTGGGCTGAAGGGACCAAGTTGGTGTATGGCTTGACCGTCGGATTGAGCCTTAAAAGGTTCTGAAATTACGAATAATCTCAAATTATCAGTTATAATTATTTTTGTTTAAGTAAAATTATATTAATCAATATTTCAGGAATTTTATATGGATCAGGTATTACTGAAGCTATATTGGTCCCGTCTGTCATTCGTAGATATTTGACAGTCGTTACGGGTAGGTAGTCGGAAGCCTAAAACTCTAACAACCAATATTACTAAGGGGTAAGATTGGTTGTCAGACTTTACCCTGTAACTTTGTGAAGGTCATAAGAAGTCAGTCCATGTAAGATACTGGTGTTCAGCTGTATCCGGATAGACTGGAACTCCAACATAGTTGAAACTGCCAACCCCAACATAGTTGGGAAAAGGCTCAGCCTGATTGATGGTCAATATTAAAAATCATAAAGGTATTATAAACTCCATCATTTGTTTCCAAAATAATAATAATGAAGTAGGTATGGAGATTCATTAAAACAACTTTGGAACTATTATTTACTTTCCATGTTGTTTACTGTACGTAAACATTACCTACGTATGATGTGAATATTTTAACCTTGATTCAAATGCGTAGACAATAACGAATAAACATTTATCTTTAACAAAAGATAGCCTGTGACATTAAGTTATAATTATTATAATTACGTAATCGTATCATATTTGCCACGAAATCAACAATGAATCTATGAAACACGCCCCTTTATCAGAAGACGATAAAATAAAAAGTAATTTAAAAAAATTAAACCGACTTCAAAAAGAAATTAACTCAAAAATTATGAAATAACTTTAATTTCGGAAGTCGGTGTCTTGGGATCTGTATTTTAGTTTTATGCCACCGACTTCCGAAATTAAAGTTATTTCATAATTTTTGAGTTAATTTCTTTTTGAAGTCGGTTTATTCTTTTTAAATTACTTTTTATTTCGTAATTTTTAGTTTTTGCACTAGTATTTGACCAAGGTTTTAAGATGTTTTCCCTTTGACACTACACCCGTAGCTCTTATCAATAAGCCAGGCCGTCACACTTACACGTATTAGTCCATATCTTGAAAATTACTGAATCGATCTTGATGAAACTTGCACTGTTCCCTAAGTTGAAGAAAATGTAAGCCAATAAAAAAAAAATGGTCACGATCCGATTAATAGTTCCGGAGATATGCGTGGACAAACATACATACATACATACATACATACGTCTATGAAATTTTGTATATTTGTTTGGAAGCCCTAATAGATCATCATATGTGAATATAATGCAATTCCAATAATATTACATACATACGTATCGAATTGATAACCTCCTTTTTTTTTTGAAGTCGGTAATAAGAAGAAGAAGTCTTTGAGAATCGCGCAGATTCGGGTAGAGTTCCATTTCTGTCTCCCTCTTTAGCATAGCTAAGCTTGATGGTTGTATAGTATGGGCTTAACTAGTTTCAAAGTACATAGGGTAGCCCGCGAAATTCAAATTTTCTTACGTTTTTTGCAATTTGCTGGTGTAAAAATAATATGTCAAGATTTCATGAAATAGTCATTCAGTGGGATTACTTGGTCTTAGAGTTGTGTGGATGATATTTGTTACGGTCGCGAATCATAATATTATAATCAACGTAAAACTTGAATACTGACCAGCAAATTGCAAAAAACGTAAAAAAAAAATTGAATTTCGCGGGCTACCTTAGCGCTTTCGCCTTATGTATATATTTTTAGATAATTATGTTCTTTAGAACCAAATCTGAGAAACAAGTGAAGACACCTATTGGGTTGATACTACACCCAAATGTGCCCATCCTGAAGCATTATCCTCCTTTTGGGATTTGCCGAAGTAGGGAATGAACAATCTTGTACTTCTAGCAAAATAAACTAGAGCTGTATTTTACTGTGACAGTGTGTTTTTAACAAACTATATTGGCCTTGGCCGAAGCAAAAATGTGTTGTGTTAATAAAAAGTAGGTAACCAATCACACAAGTCAATTATTGTGTCCGCAATGACTGTTAACCGGAATTCCTAGGTACTTTATATAGTCTTTGTGTTTACGAGTATTATTACATAGTGTGTTAAATTATTTACATTATTATGGAACGAATACCTAATCATTATAATATTGACGAGTAAGTACCTATAGAATAAAATAGTATTGTTTGTTCCCGACCATTTCTTGAAAGCCAGTAATTTTAGTTTACTATGTATTTTTACCCGACTGCGCGACGCAAAGGAGAGTAATGTTTTTTGTTATCAATCAATTAACCGGTTCACATTGATAGTGTTGATACAACTATGTATCTTAAATGTACGTTTAAGATAAATAGTTGTATTAGTACCTATTTAAAATTATCTAACACGAAAACATAAGTGGGTAAATATAAATAGGAGTAACTAACCTCAATATCAGGCAATTCCTTACTCAGAAGTACTTTCGACATCTTTCAAAATGAACTTTATAGTTTTAGATTTAAAGTAAATTTTTTGGTGGCACGATTTAATTATTTTGTTGTTTTTAATTCGCGGGACAGACGAAGGGGACTGCTCACTGGCAGTGCCACTCAAGCGACTGATTACAAAACGTCTCGTGAATACTATCTTTATTCGCATCCAGTTTACGCTGAACTTTGTTTTTAGCCTCAAACTTAGTTAGCAGTTCTATTTCGTGAGGAGGGGTCAGGTCAACTTACACTGGTTTAACAAAACTACAATACGCAATAGAGCCTCTATTGACCATCATTGATAAGTAATTAATAGTTCAGTCAATATCGTTCATATTGGTCACTTTTGTATCCATTTTCTAGCTTTTTCTGTGGTTTTAAATCGCTAAATTGTACGATGTACATTCATGCCTAGCTGTGTTGCTCACAAGACCTTGACACACAGCTGTTGTGTTGCGATTCCGAACGAACTTTGTACTGTAGAGTTGTATGTACATTGAGTACATTCATCAATTTTCTATGCTATCCAACAATGTAAATCGATTCTAATGACACCAAAGTAGTTTGAGTCTTTGTTTACAAGATAAATTAGAAAAGGAATTTGAGGACAGATATCTGTGAGATAAATTAATCAGAAGATATAAGGAGGAACAGAGCACAGGGGCTCCTCCCGGATTGGCACATGAAAAGAGAGGCTCGTTAGTGGGTGAAGCCAGGCTGTGGATGTGGAAAGGACAAGGTGAAAAGTCCGTTCACCTGCACCCCTGACGATCTGATACCTCAGGCCGCAATAAACTATGCTACCTACTGAGCCCAAACAGTAGATACCTACTGTTTGGGCTCAGTAGGTAGCATATATACAACACAGATGTACCGTCAGAACGAAAAGAAGGATATGGAAAAACAGGCCATAAGGATAGTTTTTTTATCATTCGCTTGTTTATCAAAGTACATAATCGCGAGCCATGTTATCATAAACGTGAATGTTTTCTTAACATAGCTACAGTATTTTTTCCTTACATTATCTAAAGTAAGTTTCGAACTTTAGATAAGTATCTGTTACCAAGGTTGCGTAACTTTTATCTTTGTACTACTTCTACCTACGCACGGCAACACATCAAGTTTTACATAACGAGGATAAGCTGACTTCTGATTGTAGGTACTTTTAAACCTATACAATGCGAGGTCAGCTAAAACTGGAGGTGTATATGTAGTTTGATGTGTTGCCTTGTGTACCTATAAGTGTCCAAACACACTATGCCGAAGGTACGCGACCGAAGTTCCGCGGCTGATTTTACGTTCCGACGTATTCGGCTGATATGACACACCCATAAGTGCCGAACTTACGCGGCAGAAATGCCTGCCTCCCGCTGCTCCCCGCCCCGGATCTTCTTTGGCAATCGAACCGAAATTCGGTCGCGTATAATGTGTGCTCTACTGAATACGCTGCCGCCGAATTGCCGCTGAACTTATGCCCGACCGAAGTTCGACTGTACGCTATAATGCAAAGTAATTTCGGCATAATGTCTCGTCAGTTCAAATAGCATTGCAGGCGTAATCTAGAAAACGTAAAAAAGACAACTTTTATCTACTTACTTTACAGTTGCGATTCTTTACATAAGGTCAACGGTATTTATAAATATTTGCACTAAGAGCACAGACCCATGATAAATCTGATAAATATAGATATTGTTATTAAAAATATCGTGTGACGACACGTGTTCTATATAGTGAAACTTCTTAGGCGGCTTTTGGCACATTTCGTTACATGAGAGAGAAGAAAGATATAATTCTCTCTGTCTCTCACACTAAATCTCTCCTAAACTTTTTTTTTTAGTCTATGACGTGTACGGACCTGCGCGCGCCATTTTTATTGAACTAATGATATAGAGATATATATATATATATAGGTTATGTACATAAATAAAACACATAGTTTGAACAGTTAATATAAATATATTTTGAATTATTCAGAGGCTTTACAATATTTGGAAGAATTACTCGACAGCGTTATCTAACTATCATATCAATCGAATTATAGACACAGCGCATATCTATACATATACAATTTTGTATAAAAATAATAATATTATACAAGCCGTTACTTTGAATGAAAGCAAATGCAGTACATGGCATAAGTGACTACATATCCAACAATACAGTACAATCAACAAGATGACAACAACACAAATACAAATTAACGTGTCTAACATACACTACAAAATATATACTTACGGAAATTTGGACTAACGGACATACTAAATTAATAAAAATACATTTTTTTTTTATACAATCGTTATAGTCCTGTAGTTATAGAATACATTTGACAAAGCTATTGATACATTGGCTATGATGACGCCTTTACTCATTTCACTCGTTGTAAAAAATATTGACAAATATTTCATAATTTTCTTCTTGACAAAATAATAATATCGCATCTGTTTTAAGTTTAAAAATATTATTTTATGTTTCATATCTCGCCCCTTCGCTGCCTCAACATGTTTATTATATTGTTGACCTATTGTTAAAATTATATATTTTATAACTAGACATAATATAGTTAGTCCATTCAACCATAAACTTATTACGATACGAGAATACATAAAACTACACAGTGAAATTATTTATTTTGAATTAGCATTAGAAAGTCCATTTATTGTGAAAACAATTGGATCTAGTATAAAACGTTACACCAAAGTAAATGGCGTGCGTATTTTATTTTTGTATTTAATACTAAATTACCGGTATTTACATGCTGATTCTTCTAAATATTTGCATCTGAACAATACATACATTAAAATCTTACCGCTAGGGATGTTCTGTGCAATTGTTCAAGCTTTCTTTTTAAATTTAGAAACAGAAGAATAAAAACTCAATAGTAAAATAACTTTTTAAACGAATAAAACTCTATGGCATCTAGTTATAAACGGCGTGCCGCGTTCGGTGACAAGCAACAACAATTGCACACTTACACACAAACTTACGTGTACTGTTTCTCTTATTATATAACATTTATATTTTAGGAGTGGATTTAGACAGTAATTAACTTAGTGCCATTTTATTTACTAAAGAAACGATCTGTAGACTCTACGACAATCGTGAAGTTAGGCGTATAAGGTAAAAAAAGCGTCTCATATCTAGAGGCCGTGTAAAAATGTCTAGACAGTCAATTAGAGCCTAAACCCGTTATCACATTTTTTGCGAAAAATGCCTCCCGTGACAGTAATGCGACCGAATCGAGATGATCGGTGAGCAAAACGTAGAACAGAATGCTGTCCATCGCGATTCGGTCGGTTAATGCTAAAAGTAGTTGTGCGGATTTCATATTAGCCGTAGAAGACTAAACGTTTGCGATACAATCTTGTTGCTTATTGAAAATTCCTCCAGCGGACATAGTTCTGCGATTCCAAACTTGAAGAAATACGTTATGCTATGCTCATATGTCAATACGGTAAAATTGACTCTAGTCTTATAGAAATTAAGTTCAAAATCGCAAATCTATCGCTACTAGTATTACAAAGACGCCACGATAGCATAGCTACACTTTACCAACGATATGTATCTAAGTATTGACCATTCACGCGGGCGCTTATACTCTTAAGCTTTTAGCCAATTTAGAGAAATAATACGCAGTAATGAAGTATAGTCATTGCATTATGCTACGTGTGACGGCGGCATAAGATTCAAAATACAATGTTCACAGAGCTTGATAACTGCAACGGCTATTTTCTTATGAAATGGCATATAATTATTGACCAAATGACTCTTCATTTAGTTTCTGACTTCAATCGAAATCGACTTCAGCATGAGTTACTTGAATTATTTGAATTAATTAGTAAATGCAGGATTATGTGCTTGGGTTTTAAGTTTTGTACAGTACAGTGGGTTCTTATTTAAGACATTTTAACCTACAAATCACATCGAAGTCAATTATCCTGGAATCTGCGTAGCGTATTAAAACGAAATACAGTTTACATCATACATAGGTACATATTATAACCTTTAAATTAATTAAATATACAATGAATACGAAACTTTAATGATTAACCATTTTCTTACGAACGAATGCTGTACTTATGACGCCACTAGTCCTAGTCGACATTGTAACTCGTATACAATTTGAACCTTGACACATTAGAAATAAGGACTAAAATGTATCCGAGTTTGAGTCGACTGTAAACATTGAATACACAACAATATGGAAACAAATAAAAAGCAATAATAAATCGAAAAATATAATCTCTGGCAAACACAAATTTCAACAATTTCATTTTTTTTTAAACAACCGTTTAGAAGCGACTGTGAAGTAAGTTTAAACAATTTGTACCCGAAATTATCATAGATGTAGGAATGTAATTACATTTTCGTAATAGCGACGGTCAAGTTATGATAAAGCACCCAAATATGAGTTAAACTCGGATAGTTACCTAGCAGTCACTGACAGGCGGCGGGCGGCGGTATGGCTACAATGTGACACAATGTACAAATATTATTAATTATTAGCTAGAGGTAGAAAGAAGTTCACAAGTATTACGACAGCTCCACGACATACAGACAATGAAACTACGACACAATTTGAATAAAGAATCCAGTGACATCCATAGACAAACTTCTGCAACACATTAGGCAAAGGTCATCCTTTGTGCAGCCTCTACAAACTGCCAGTGACGAGAATATCCGGTCGATATAAAAAGCGTTATACATTAAACGGACCTCACTCACACCAACCCACGTTACATATTAATTAATAATGCGTACTTTAACAGTAAAAATTAACATCTATGTATGCATTTATTGCAGTCCATTCAGTTACAGCGCTCGTGTTTTATGCACATTTATACTGATGTTGGTGCGCTCTATTGTAAGCTATGCTGTATACACTGGCATCGACGTCTGTGCTACGCTATCTGTAAAAAAAAAAAAATAGGAAGCATTCATTTACTGTTTCAAGAGGAAGGCCTTTCAGTTTCAAGGCTCAATAGTTCGTTACGCATAAGCTAATTGATGCATGATGATGATGATACAAGAAATTCATGATTAATTATGTATTTATTCATTTAGTGCCATGATAATTCTGTCAGTCAAGTTTTCTTTTGTTACCAGAACCGTTCTAATAAAAACATTACCCTTCTTTTGAGCCCCACTTCAGTCGAAAAAAAAAACAAAAGTTACTTCACAAAAAGAATTGGTAAAGTTTTTTTGAAATCGATTTCGACGTTTAGTATCGGTCAGTAAATGATTAATCAACGAAGATAAAGGGGCATTAAGATCGATCATTACAAGATTGAGAGATGCACCTGACAGATAATCAATAATACCTTTGTTTACCAGGCCCATTAATAAGTCCACCGGATTTTACTTCACATCATCATCTGCCTAGCCTTTTCCCAACTATGTTGGGGTCGGTTTCCAGTCTAACCGGATGCAGCTGAATACTAGTTTTACATGGAGCGACTGCCTATCTGACCTCCACAACCCAGTTACTGGGTAATACGATACGCCTTGGTAAGACTGGTTGTCAGACTACCCGTAACGACTGTCAAAGATCCACGAATGACAGCCGGGACCAACGGCTTACCGTGCTTTCCGAGGCACGGTGAGCCGTCGATGGTCACAGAATTTTACTTCACCAAGAATACAATTAAGTCTTTCAGAGGGGAGTTATGTATAGGACGGTATAGTTCACATCAAACTTTATGGCGGCTCTCGCGACAAGTGCGCTTCTCGCTGCGCAGTACCTCACCCGTCACCCCCGCTGAAAGGTGAATTTGTTACTGCGCAGCGACTCGCCTACAGATATAGAGACCTAGATAACGTAAGTATCACGGCCTACATGAAAACCAAGCGTGCCATTTTTTGACTACCTACTATGACGTCACAAGCACTATTTAGTGAAAAGACGCCGGCCGCGTGCGAAACCCGTCTCGCCCCACCCCCGGGACCTTTTTTTTTTTGGGTGGGTTATCATCAAATGACCCTTCCCGCTCTGGGCGTAGCGGAAGGGACTGTCAGACTCTTACTAACTGAAACCTACCCGTGTTCCTTCCTTAGCCCTTTATGTTCTGGGCCAGCGGTAACCCTTTCGGACAATCCTGCTGTCCCAGCAGGATTCGGCCCTAAGGGGCTCCTTCCTTAATGCTGACATCTCTTACACGCCGAACACGTACGCGCCGTCCTGCACGGGCCTGGTCCTGATCGGCCGGTGAGCTACCCATTACTTTCTGTCCGCAGGCCCGCGCCTACGGTGGCCGGGACTCGTCCCGTGGCTCCCGACGCCCGGAGCGTCTCCCGCGGCGGCTAGGACGGGAGGCTCTCTCCCTCATCCATCCTGCCACCTCCTTCGCTAGCATAACTGCTTCGCAGAAGGAGGTGACTGCCTCCCACTCCCTCTCGCCCCGGACCATGGCTTGCACCAGGGCCGGACACGAGAGGTCGCCGCCGCTGCCGATCGCCTCTACGAGGACACGGCGGTGCTCCGCACAAGCGTGGCAGACCTCCACTCTCACTCTGGGCGATTCTGACCCTCGGGACCTAGCGCCAGGCGCTCATGGTCACCCAGCCAGCATTAAACAGGACTGAGCGCGAAAGTGGCGGCTTACGATTTTTGTACGTAAGCTGCGCACGCGAAGTAGTTGCTCTTGCGTTATCTGTGGACTCGCCTCATGTTCCGAGCCGCCATAAAGTTTGAATCGGCCTGTACACCACTGCCGTCGCGGAATATAATAATATGTGTGATATTCTTACTTCTTAGAGAAGTGTGGTAGTAAAAGACATGTTGCGCCGACACCAAATTAATTGGGTTAAGAGCAGGAGAATGACGATGATAATTATGATGATTCTTATTTCTTAGTAAAAGTGTTCGTACCTTATCTGACAGTGCTACACAATCCTTAGAGAAGTCTACACTTCCGCCGCGGTTTGATGGGCTGCACGGGACACAGCACGGCGCGGATGGCTTCGTCGAACACCGTCTTCAAACCTTTCTGCGTGAGCGCAGAGCATTCCAGGTACTTCACCGCGCTGATCTCTTTAGACATGCCGAGGCCCTGTAACAAGATATACGTTTATTAGTAAACTGATATGGTACAGACTTGGTGGAACCTGTAATGGTCGACCATGTCCGTCTCTGCTTCTGATCTAATTTCGTTTCTAACCAATTTGCGTAAACCTCGCAGGCATGTTTGTGTTGGCTTTTTTTAATGTGTGTGTGTGTGTGCGTATATTAACAGCGTCATAGCCAGTAGGTAGGAAAATTAAAAAAAAAAGGGGGTGGCAATCAATGCATGGAGAAAAATAAAGAATGGATGAAGAATTAATGAGAGATGAGAAATTATAGGATCAAGTAATATTATGGGACTGTCATGCATGAACAGTTCACCTCCTAGTGACTATGAAGTTTTATTTATTAATGGTAAATCCGAGAACAGCACTGTGGGCTACGTTATTACTTATGTTGCTTGTTTTTCTGTTTGTAATATTGCATAATGTAGCTCTTTGTGGTTCCTATTTAAGGGGACTACATGACCTAAAGCGCGGTCACTGTCGGACTGCATAGAAAAGAAAGAGAAGCGCGATGATACAACCCTGGTAATTTATTGCAAAATGTGAAGCAATTATCTATTTACAAAAAAAATATTGTTTGGACTAAAAATTAAAACACTAGTACTTTAGTATGTTGCTTGTAGAATAATCTGACAAAAATCAGAATGATTCTAATTAGATAATTATATTAGTATGGTTTTTATTGTGAAAAGAAAGTTTTTAGAGGTCTTAATGATTTTTTCTATCGTATCAATTAGTTGTATTATGTTTTCAACACACTAGGTATCTACCTAGCATATATCCTGAAGAATATCATACATTTTTCTATTTTGTTTACTGTATGCGATCATAATAATATACTTTTGGCATTATAAAACTTGCGTTTTTTGCGTTAAATATAAAATATATTAAAAATAACATTTAAATAAAAATATTATTTCAAGAAATTCAATATCAACTACGAGTATCAACCCCGAAAGCTTGAAAAGTATGATATAATGCCAACAACATTCTAATACAAATAGGTGCCATTTGCCACGTAATCACATTCCAGCTGCATAAGATGGAACGCCATAATATTCGCGACACATATGCGAACATTTGTAATATCCTGCGGGCGACAGGCTGCGCCACTTCCCACCTCGGATATGACAAAGGGCGCCACGAAAATACATCAAGTGTCAAGCTCAAGCATATATATTGCCCGACATGACGTTTCTATTTACCTTTAGTTCTATAGGTGTTAGGTAAGGTATTCAACAATATTTAATTTCACAGTTCATTTTATTGGGTTTTATTAATTACTAACAGCACCCCGCGGTTTCACCCGCTTAAGTGTCGATCCCGTGGGAATATCGGGATAAAAAGTATTCTGATGTATAAGCTATATTACTGTAAAATTTCATCAAAAACCGTTTTGGAGTTTTTGCGTTAAAGAGTAACAAACATCTATCCATCCATCCTCACAAAATAAACTTTCGCCTTTATAATATTAGTGTGATATTATTAGGAAGTTTATGGGCTGATTTTATGGCAGTACTTTCATCATCGAAATACAGATAGCCTTTAATGGTTTAAAAGATTCAGCCCTGTGACAGACGGACGGATGGACGGACAGCGGAACCTTAGTAATAGAATCCTGTGGCTCTCTTTGGGTTACGGAACCTTAAAAAGGAACCGTTCATATTGGTATGCGCATGTGAAGAGGAGCGATGAAACACATTTGTATAAACGAGTGATTAATATGAATGTTGAGTGAATGATAAGGTGACGGCTGACATGGGAAAAGAGAAGAGAAAAACATATTGCGTCGAACCCAAGTAACATGGGAAAAGGGTCGGCTTAGGGATAACTTAAAGATCAAATACAATAGTGTACCTGTGTGTAAGTGATGGGCGCGAGTTTCTTGTCCTTCAGCTTCTCAATGGTGTCCTTGTCTTCGCGCAGGTCGAGCTTCGTGCCGACCAGGATGATGGGCGTCGACGGGCAGTGATGCCTCACCTCGGGGAACCACTGGAAATCGCAGAAGACAAGATTGGTTAGAAAACATCATGATATTGAGACCATCACAGCTGGACATTGGTCACCAGCACAACAACGATTGCTTATAAATACTACGATGTTTCATTATTATTATAATATCAGATCAGATTTGGTGACTACCGAGATGACGACTAATAGAGAAGAATGGATAAAGAAGATATGTTGCACCGACCTTAAATAGACTGGGACAAGGGCTAGAGAAAGATCATGATTAGACTGTCCCACTGCTGGGTGGGCAAACGCTTCCTCCATCTTTCCGCTTCCCACAGATGTTTGTTGTTGTAGTACAGTCTTTCATAACGCCATGATATTGATCTCGCTATCTGCGCTTGTGCGGGATAAACATTCATCTACTACTCGCTTCATGAAAACTTGGTAAGTACTACATAAATCCTAAATCAAGTACTTTACAACATAATGTTATATCTTGTCAAGATTTTCATTCTCCGTTTTAAATTGGACTTCGTGATTACATGAGTCATATAATAGAAATAACTAATTGGTGACATGCATCAAGTTCAGAACAAAGAACAGTAGCGAGGGCACATGTGCAACTTTACAATATTATTCTAAGTTATGTGTAGGAACTTAGATTTGACGACTTGCTATTTCAGCACGTTTTGACGTGATAAAGTCTAACTGCGCAGGCGAGTATGAACATAAATTTTCCCTTGTCTAACAACGGCTGTTTCTCGGAAACTGTAATATTCCCTGGGCTAACACATACGTAATGCATACAGTATCTTGGTATCATTATGTACCTAGCTTAAAATCTTAAACTAGTTTTATTTTATTTCTATCCTTGTCTGGCTCAACCTGAGACAATACCATTTTTTTATGACGTTTGATTGTCATTATTGCAGCCAAAACTGAATAGAAAGCCCTGATCCAGCTCGAACTTTTCTAATTATTATGAAAAGAAATTGACACTCGTGGTACTAGTCTACTACCGTTCCTCAAAGGTCCAGGTGGACAAAAATATCAGCACACTGTTCGCGGAACTCACTTTCAAACACAATAACAAACAAAAAAAAAACTATAAATCCGTGGCGTTGATATTTAAAAAATCATCCACTCGACAACATAAATAACCCAATGATATTGATGGAACTGTCAAAATTAAATGCATTGGTGGTATTGCAAGTGTGATACGCAATTACCCCGGTGATTCTATCAAAAGAAGAAAAACTTAATGATTTAAGGACCCACCTTAGCCCGGACGTTTTCGAACGAGGCTGGGTTGACGAGAGAGAAGCATATGAGGAAGACATCAGTCTGTGGGTAGGAGAGCGGTCGCAGCCTGTCGTAGTCCTCCTGACCTGCCGTATCCCATAGGCCCAGGTTTATGGGTTTGCCGTCCACCATCACATTCGCCGAGTAGTTGTCGAATCTGAGGATGTTTAGATTTTAATGATGTTTTTGAAGATCCCTTTAGCTATCTTGATTTTTGAAGGCTTTGCAACACCTATCCTGTTTTTGGCAGTTAGTCGACTTTGCAAAAGTTTGTGGAAAAAATAAAGAAGTCATGCTGGTGTCGCAGCTGAATGTTTTCAAATTCAAAGTATATGCTGATCACTATCAGTCACTGCAGCAATACAATAAATTAATTGGACCTTAAAGCATTCATTCAGTTTAACAAATTTAATTATTTTGATGAAGCTTTCTCTCAAACAGCTACAAATTATCTCGAATACCATCCATAATACTATCTTGTTAATTTTCTTTGACTTAGGTAAACTTTGCTAACGAGCTGCGCAGAACTTTGTAGTATTCAACGTTTCTGTGTGACTTCTCAAGCTCCGCTAATGAGACACAATTGATTTTCTATTGTATCATATTACATAGGATACGCGCGGTGCTTGACGGGTTAAAATTCAACAATTCCATATACTTACACTGTAGGTATGTACTCTCCTGGGAAGGCATTCGTGGTGTAACTGATGAGCAGACATGTTTTACCGACGGCTCTGAGGACAAAGAAAAGAGAAACATTAAATATTGCCCTCTGTAGGTTGACCCTAGGAAAGTAGGTATGAGGATACACTTTGGCCCATTTCGTTGGAGTTGTGACAACCGTGATTATAAATCTCGCAAAAAGGATGAGATTATGAACTGGAACAAAAACCAACAATACTTTTTCAACGGAAATTGCAACCTCATTTCAAATCATGATGTATTTTTTTAGTTACAAATCCGCGAAAAATCTGAAAGTATTTTACCTACATATTTTCAAGTATGGAACGTAGAATTTTTAGTCCGCATGACTTCAAATCAGTGAGCTGTCTGGTAAACTGCCAGTGTTTTTTTTTGTACTTTAAAAATAATTAATAAGGCAGTATAGCGCATTACACTGACCCAAAGAAAAAACAACACTTGAGCACGTTCTTGCGTGCTAAGGATGAAGGATGTGATAAGTCAAGTGGATAGCACATGCTTGCCACGGCAAAAAAAAAAACAAAAAATCTAGACCTCAATGCAGAATTTATGAACCCAGGCACATTAAGGCACTAGACCTGCAGCTTTATTTATTAGAAACAAGTTGCAGCATCTATTTACGGCTTTAGAAAAATATACAAGTTACCAAATTTTACGGGCGTTGTGAAATAAAATTTTGAGCAAACCAACGCTAACAAAAATAAACAATAACAAACAATAGATTCATCAGCTCGCATGTAGGAAAAATATTACGAAATCATGTTACCCGATAACAGAATGCAGATTAAAAATACCATACACATTGTATCTGCTGTAATACCGTTATAAATAGCCAACACTATTTTCGCCACCTACGAGTGAGTATACCCTCCGAGCATGCATATAAATCCTGTGTTTAAAACAACACAACGTTGCCCTCTATTCTCGGCCACGTCTAGAGGTCACAAGTGCACAATATAAATTGGCCGTGTTATAACGATCGCTAATATTCTGCCCTCGTATCGTGTCGAGTACGACATCCTGTCAGATATTCCTGGCAAGGGAATGTCGATGTCGATAAACTCGTTTTTGTTTTACTATGCAGAATGTTGTTTTTAATAGATGGATTTGTATTCCAACATAGAAAACTATATATCACACTAATTACAATTACAGATCTCGCTTAGAATGTTAATGACTTCCAAATACATACAATATATGTCAATGCGTCATAATTGATTCTGTTCCGTTATCGCTTATTTATGGTTTGTAGAAAGGTCTAAATACCGATTTTCGCGCCGTATCACAAAACTGCATCAACAAAATACGAAATTAAATATGATTCATTGTAGCGTAATACCAGTACAAACCCTAACGAATATAAAGAAGGAAAGATCGTCGACTGACCGCCCATAACCCTCGACCCGGCGCGTACGCATCTCTACAACGATCGCTCTTCATTCCACAAATGAATCACGTTGCATAACAGCCAGCTCGAAGGAATATTGAACATGGGAACATCTGACCTGAGATTGTTAGTCACCGACGACGCGACGAATAGGAAGAAAAATAAATCACTACTAGCATAAATCCGTAATATCCGTATGACTCATTAAATATCATGACAGCAATCAGAATGATATAATATATTTTATTATGTTGATGTTTTTCTAAAAGACTTTTATCAGCGTTTGATAGACGTTATCGTGAATCAATGGGTTGACTTGCCCTACCATTGATTTATGGCAAACAGTTACGCAATGTCAGGGTTTAACTTAGGCAAAGTCCTATCTACTATCTGTTCTGTGCCACTGCGGGCACTGCCGCCTACACTCAACTTAAATTAGATAATAAAACGATAAGATAGTTTCACCATAGTTGGTTTTCCTATTCGCTCAAATTAACGGCGAGGCTACCGATTAACCGCTGTATTTTGGATTTCAGTAAGATACTCGACAACTTAATTTATTGTAGTCGGATTTGGACGATCCATCAATTAATAAATAACCCTGCAATCAGCAGCCTTTGCGGCCTTAAATTATCAATGTAATGCTATGTTCAGAGCTTTGAGTTATATTATGGCAAAACCATCACCGAAATTATACGTTAACATAAAAGTAGGGTATTATTGGGCATTCTACCCCACCTTCCGTTCCATCGGCTCACTCTGTTCGCCTCGTCACTCTCGGTGGAGTAGAATGCCCAATAATACAAATGAAAAGTATTGGTTCGGCGCCTATTCCACCTGATGGAACGGAAGGTGGAGTATGAATTCCTACGTAGTGCAGTAAAATACTGGTTCGGCGCCTATTCCACACCAACATGACTTACAGCTTAGTACGGCCATTATTCCAAGCGCGTACGTGACGTGGCTATGTCTGAAACTATAAACCTAGCCCCCTAGTTATCCTAACGCCCTAGCCTACCATACAAACCACACCAAACGTAGGTTTAGTTGGTTTAACGTGAGGGAAGTCTGTTACAAGGAAACCTACGGTAACAGACGGAACTTGGGTAGGAATAGGGATTTGTGTACGTCGTGCAATGTACACAGGAAATGGTTTTCTCACCGCCGATCCCACAGACTCATAGGATCGATGATGGCTAAAGGTGTCTTGGCCACAGTGAGAGGAACACTTTAGTTCTAAAACTAAATATTAACTTACCGTGTTACCGTTATTTTAATTAAGTCATGCAGGGGACACTAGTTTACTTATTAACAAACAAGGGCGGTCACTGCTTGAACCGTTAGCCTAAAATTCAGGACAGATTGTCTCATGTCTCTTCACAGAGCAAGAAATAACATGCACTTACAGGCACACGTATATTCTATTTCTATGACCCCAGATTGGGTACCAAGGACATCTGAACTTTAGGATATCGCAAACATTAAACTAAAATTTGGGACAGATTGTCTCATGTCTCTTCACAGTGTAAGAAATGCATGCACCTAATGGCACACACACATTCTATTTCTATGGTTCCAGATTGGACACCAAGGACATCCAAATGTTAATTTAATTAATTCATACAGCTAACACTATCTTACACGTTAACAACAACTAGTTTACTTATTAACAAATAAGGGCGGTCACTGCTTGAACCGTTAGCCTAAAATTCAGGACAGATTGTCTCATGTCTCTTCACAGAGCAAGAAATAACATGCACTTACAGGCACACGTATATTCTATTTCTATGACCCCAGATTGGGCACCAAGGACATCTGAACTTTAGGATATCACAAACATTAAACTAAAATTTGGGACAGATTGTCTCATGTCTCTTCACAGAGTAAGAAATGCATGCACCTAATGGCACACACACATTCTATTTCTATGGTTCCAGATTGGACACCAAGGACATCCAAATGTTAATTTAATTAATTCATACAGCTAACACTATCTTACACGTTAACAACAACTAGTTTACTTATTAACAAATAAGGGCGGTCACTGCTTGAACCGTTAGCCTAAAATTCAGGACAGATTGTCTCATGTCTCTTCACAGAGCAAGAAATAACATGCACTTACAGGCACACGTATATTCTATTTCTATGACCCCAGATTGGGCACCAAGGACATCTGAACTTTAGGATATCGCAAACATTAAACTAAAATTTGGGACAGATTGTCTCATGTCTCTTCACAGAGTAAGAAATGCATGCACCTAATGGCACACACACATTCTATTTCTATGGTTCCAGATTGGACACCAAGGACATCCAAATGTTAATTTAATTAATTCATACAGCTAACACTATCTTACACGTTATCAACAACTAGTTTACTTATTAACAAATAAGGGCGGTCACTGCTTGAACCGTTAGCCTAAAATTCAGGACAGATTGTCTCATGTCTCTTCACAGAGCAAGAAATAACATGCACTTACAGGCACACGTATATTCTATTTCTATGACCCCAGATTGGGTACCAAGGACATCTGAACTTTAGGATATCGCAAACATTAAACTAAAATTTGGGACAGATTGTCTCATGTCTCTTCACAGAGTAAGAAATGCATGCACCTAATGGCACACACACATTCTATTTCTATGGTTCCAGATTGGACACCAAGGACATCCAAATGTTAATTTAATTAATTCATACAGCTAACACTATCTTACACGTTAACAACAACTAGTTTACTTATTAACAAATAAGGGCGGTCACTGCTTGAACCGTTAGCCTAAAATTCAGGACAGATTGTCTCATGTCTCTTCACAGAGCAAGAAATAACATGCACTTACAGGCACACGTATATTCTATTTCTATGACCCCAGATTGGGCACCAAGGACATCTGAACTTTAGGATATCGCAAACATTAAACTAAAATTTGGGACAGATTGTCTCATGTCTCTTCACAGAGTAAGAAATGCATGCACCTAATGGCACACACACATTCTATTTCTATGGTCCCAGATTGGACACCAAGGACATCCAAATGTTAATTTAATTAATTCATACAGCTAACACTACCTTACATGTTAACAACAACTAGATACTGGTTGTCTGCTGTTACTCTGCGTTGCGCTTGGATTTAGATTAAGATGCTTTCTCACCTTCGAAACGGTTCGTGCACCGTACCATAGTAATTAATTGTGTCATACTTATTCTATGTAAACCACCTGACGACGGCGTCGGAAACGATCGTACAGTATAAGTGTAATTAAGTCTTTAAAATCTCAAAGACTGCAAAATTGCATCATGTAAATTTGCAGTTATAGAACTTTAACATCGTTACATGAGGTGTCGTGTCTGTATGAGTAATTTCCATGTATTTAACAATTACACTGTAAGATGATCCTCGTGCATGTAGCAGTCTTTGATTAAAATTTGTCTTTTTTACGATTTCTTATTTTTAAGTATTTTTTAATTCGTCTAAATGTGTTTCATTCTGACTATACACTTTTAACGTTTCATGTAGAGTTGGGATGAAACCTTTTATAGAACATGATCTTATACCAGTTTTGATACCTTTGTTTATTATTTTATATGTTTTATAATAAGGCGATAGTTCTATCAATCTAGGATTGATTGAAAGATGATTCTTAATATCAGTACCTACTGAACATTTGCATGAATGAAATGGTTATAAAAAGTTGTTTTCGTCGTTGGATGATTTTATAACAATTTTAAGTTTTACTGCAACATACCTGTGAACTAACGTTTTGACATGGCTTCGTTTACATGGATTGTTTTGCACAAAAAAATTAAAAAAAAATGATTTCAGGATATTTTACTATCAACTCACCTTCTATCAACTCACCTTAGCTTGCATCTTTGAATTTTTTTTTTTTTTTTCACTTGTCATGCAACAAGACTTATTAAACAAACATACATACTTTATTATAATACCTATTGTATTAATTATAAGTAACAGCCTGGTATCGGCTTCACCTTTGTCGGTGAGGGTAAGAAGCTGGTTTTGTAATTCATTTCTCACGATAAAATTGCAATTTGACAGAAAAGGTTTTCAATCAACACGGTTTAATTAGACGTAAGTAACATAAATTAGTCATACACCTGTGAGGATATGTAGTTAAGGTTTAATTTTGTTATGAGGTAAATATTGCTGAAATGGTATTTTTTATGTATAAAACCAATCAATTTTGATCATAAAATTACATTCGCTCCAGTATCTTCCAGTGATCTACTGACCTTTTTCGTTACATACCTACTACAATATCCTACAACTTTAAAATGTGAGTAAGTACTACTAAGTTTACTGAATTTGATAATGTGTACTCAGCTACGGACCTGGTTTCTGCCTGCCGGCTGGTGTAACTTTCATCTGTTTTTAATTGCTACCTAGCTACGGACCTGGTTTCTGCCTGCCGGCTGGGGCAACTATCATCATCATAACATCTATAGTCATCTTCTAGCGAGATATATTCCATTGAAACTCTCCTCTCCATAATTATCGAGGTTGCTTATAGTTACAAAATTAATCTTAGTGTGTTCTATTTCAGGTCTGACTCGGAATTGGAATACCATTCACAACAGCCCACAGCTGCAGTAGCCGAGGTGACAAAAAAGCAGCCTAAGAAAAAGGCGGTGAAGCGCCAAACACCTGAAACCAGCGCCCACCCATCGGACTCTAAGTCAAGGTAATTTATATTACTGCTTGTATGATTAGGTGATTGATGGGTATGATAAGTCAACTAAATTGGTATGTGCAGTAATACATAATGGTTAATGAGTTTAGAATTGTAACGCAGAGAACGGTAAAATCATTGTCCTATTATATTCAATGCAGGAATGTTGTCAGTTACTTCATGAGGTATTCTTATTGAAATGGTTATAATCTAATATGTATTACGCTTTATATTCCCCATAGGATTCAACAGGGGTGTATAATACACATTAATTTAGTTAGATAAGAAATAAATGTAAATTATTATAATTGAAATGTGTAATTGTTTACAGTAAAAGACGCAGCTTGAGCTCGGACCTCTTTGGTCTGGAGAACAGTCAAAATTTAAAGACGCCATCAAGCGGGGACTTCGCTTCATCGCTCATCAGCCGTGTCGCCAACGGGAAAGTACGGCGAACGGCAGACCTTACGGGAGACTTCTACGTGGAAGTTAAAGTTTACTCAAAAGACGAAGTTGCCTCCATCCCCAAGGAAGAACGGTGGAAGAAAGCTCAGGTCTCGTTAAAAGTACAACTTAATACCAACACTCCCCAGTGGTATGGGCTGCAAATGTTTATGAGACGGACTCACGAATTGTTCGACAATTCCGAGCCTGTCTTTTATAGCGATAGTATAAGTATAAAATAAGTTAGTTTTAAATTGTTGGGGACACTAAATTAATTATTAGTAGGTACCTCTGTAAATCTAAACTATTTTTGCGTACCTAATAAAAATAATAATCTAAAATGCCTTTTTGTACCGTTTGTAACACATCTGTTGAGCGCAGTCACTGGACAGGTCACTTACGTAGTACTAATCATAAAAACAAAAATATTTCGCATTTTTGCGAAGGTGTTGCAATAATACATTCTGCATTTCGGAATCGTATAGCTTCTTATAGAATTATCGATCCGTCTGAGAATTGTTCTCTAGAATCATTTTTTAATAATATTGAAAATAAAATTAAAACGTTAATTGACATATCTCTTATAGAACACACTTGTCTAAAAGTTAACTTCGAATATTTCGCTTTGTTTCTAATGGTTAAAAATGACTCTCAGGAGATAAAATCATTTGCCACAAAAAACTTTACTTTGCATCAGAATTATGAATTGGATTCATTATTGTCTCAAGTCAAAAACACTTTAACAAAAAAGATAGAAGAATTTCAGGATCGAGATAGTGGATGGACGTTCTTGAATAATTCCCATTTGGAAATCAATGTTAACAAATATCAACCTTTGCGCGGTTCAGGTTTTATCGAACTGCCTGCATCAATAAAATCGAAAAAAGCATGTGTTAATATTCGCAATAATGATGATTATTGTTTTTTATGGTCCGTTGTTGCTGCTTTATATCCAGCTAAAAGCCATCCTGAAAGAGTATCTTCTTATCCTGATTTTCGTAACGTATTAAACGTACAGGATATATCATTCCCAATGAGTTTCTCAGATATTACCCGGTTTGAAGGAAATAACCCTGAAATTTGTATTTATATTTATGGTTTAAAAAATAATATCATCGTAGGACCTCTTTACAAACCAAAAACTTTAAACGGAAAGGTGATTCATTTACTTTATTTAGAAAGCGATGATTTATCGCATTACTGTCTCATTAAAGACTTACCGCGACTTGTTAAGAATCAAATAACAAAGCACCACAGCAAACTGTACTTTTGTAATGTTTGTTTAATGTTTTTTAACTCATGCGTTAATCTTAGTTCACATAATTGTGGAGGTGTTGTCACAGAACTGCCTCCAAAAGGTTCTTTCATACAGTTTGAAAATTATAACAGAAAGCAAATTGTACCATTTGTTATATACGCAGATTTTGAAACAATGCTAGAACGGTATGAATCTTGTGACCCTGATCCCACTAAGGCGAGCACCGTTACGCAACAGCGACACGTGCCTATAGCTTACGCTTACCATATCACGTGTGCGCTAGACGAAAGCTACAATCGTTACGTTTCTTATCGCGGTTCAGGGTCAAGCACGAATATCAAACGATTTCGAATCGACAATGTATCGAGGCCTCGATTCGAAAACAGAGTCTGTCGATAGTAGGCAGCACGAAGCACATTCGAAGCACTATCGAACACTCGATTCGAATTCGAAGGTGACGTCATGCTAATGTAAATAGGGACGCGCCATAGTGAGCAAAATGAACGATTGTTGAATGAATCGTGCGTTCGAAAACTAAATCAAGTTGTTAATATTTTTTTCAACTTTGATTAAACGTTTTATTATTATTAAATTTAAATAAAAACTGAATGTTATCTAAAGAAGAGATCCAAAGTTAATTATGAGACATTATAAAGTGGCATTATCTTCAGCAATATAACATAGTTTCGGAGATTTTATTTAAAAAAAATTACGGGTACCGAACGCACCCACTTGACATCCGATGCGTGAGGGCGCCAAGCCAAGGCTAAGTTTGTTTATGTTTTACTACACGTCCACAGCAAAAGTATTTCTGTTTCTTTTCTATAAATAATTAAGTGCTTTTAAGTGAATAAATAATTATGAGAACTAGTCAGACGCAATATGAAATGATGGTTGAATTCATGGAAGCGTGAGTAAACAGTTTTAATAAGTTTGAGTGGCATAAACTTTAGTGTGAAGTATTTTAAAGTGCAATGCTATTTCTATTCCAGAAATGGAGATTTATCTAAACCTTCAGGCGGCCCACGAGGTCGGAATTTCATACAAATGAAATGGAAGGAATTAACAAATAAATTAAATAGTGAAGGCACAGGCGAATCTAGGTCTGAGGAGAAATGGCGCAAGGTATGTTAACTCAAGTGACGCAATTTTTTTTTGTTGTTGGGGCACTTGAATAAAGTCACTCTTAAGTCTCTGCTTTAAGTAATAGTAGTGTTGATGTATCTTTTTTCATGTTATGTATTTTTGTGGTGTACAATAAAGTATACATAAATAAATAAGTACTTATCCAATATCTTTGTGTTTGGTAGGTAAGTTTGTTTGGAATTCCTGCTTAAATTATTGTTGTTTAATTCAAGGTGTGGAGTGATTACAAAAATAATTGCAAGAAGAAGTGTGCCAAAATTAATAGGGCCGTTAGTGGCACTGGTGGAGGGCCAGCACTCCAATTAACCTTGACCGATTTAGAAAACCGAGTCATGCAGATAATTGGAGTGCAAGCAGCTACTGGCATGGTGGTGGAAGAAGCAGGGTTTCAACAGGTTAGCTACTTACTTACTTTTAAAATTGTTTTTTTTTTTTATTACCTAGTAATTAAATATTTTTTTATTTCAGGAAGCTGCTGAAATTTCTCAACCATCAGAGATGAGAGTTCCTGATGCACATGTGGATGATTATGAAATAGGTAAATATGAATCTTACTTTTATAATAATTAATCAGTTAATATAAATATGTTTAGTGTCTTGTGGTTACAAATATTTGCTGTGTATGTTTATGCATCCCTAAATTACATAAAAGCATCATCATTTTTGTTCAATGTCAAATCTTGAAAAAAAGATTATTTATACATAAATCCCAATATACACACATAAATATATACATATATTACATAGTAAATGTTTCTATGAAAACTCAAGTTTCTGCTAATAAGAAAAAGGACTAGTCTAATCAACATTAATAAATGTTTTACAGATTGGAATATTCCGGGCACAAGTAGTCAGCCAACAGTGGCTCCTCCTCCACCACCGAGTCCACCAGATGAAACCCCTGCTCTCCCATCAACTGAGGCTCATCCTCCATCTCCTCAAATACCAGTAGAAGAGACGTGGAAGCCACCACAACAAAAAAAGGCAAAGGATTTAGAATTAGGAAAAATGTTTTTAGAAGCAGATAGAAAGGCAAGGGAGTATGCTAGAGAGCGTGATAGGGCCTATGAAGAATTAGAGAAAGAGAGGTTGCGGATTAGGACAGAGGAATTGAGAGTTAGAGAATTAGAGATGCAAGAAAGGGTGAGACAGAGAGATGATGAATTGCGATTACAGGCTAAATGGTTGGACTTTATGAGAGAGGCTATGGAAGTTTTTGTAAGGTTTATGGAAAAAAAGTCTTAGATTAAGGTTATTTTTTAATTAATATAAATATTCTATTTTTTAACATTATTAATTAAAAAGTAAAGTTATGTGTGTAATCTATTAATTCTATCTACTAAAATATTCCTTATCGCCCTTCCCCTAATTAAGTCATCTCCTCCATTTTCCTGAAAAAGATGGTCAGAAAAAGATAAAGGCATGTTTTGGAGTTCTGCTGGTTCCGGTTCAGGTACTTTAAATTTTAGGGCTAAATTATGCAACACACTGCACGCAGTAATGATTTTTGCACATTTCTCGGGTCCATAGTGGAGTGTGCGATCTTTGCATAAGCAACGCCATCGGTTTTTTAATCGGCCAAAAGTATTTTCAATAACCACCCTCGTCTTTCCATGGACTGCTGTGTATTTGTAAGCTGGAGTCCCCTCAGCAGCATCCGGAATTGGTGTCATTAACCAGGGGCGTTGTGGATAGCCGGAATCACCTGTAAATATTCAAAACTTTAATTCCCAAATTGTTTTTATCATAGGTAAGGTAAACTAGCTGACCTAGCGAACTTTGTGTCCCCATTTTTTACCCGATTTTTCAATTATTTTACTTTAGTAAAAAACGTGTTCTGACTAAAACGAATACAACAAACAAAGAATTATCAAATTTAGTATTAGTATAGTCGTTTGAAAATTATGCGTCTACATTAGATTATACATACATTCGGCAAATCATTTTTATTTATTTATTTATGTAGATGTAGATGGATGAATTTACTTGATTGTTACTAACCTAATAACCATACATGTTCATTATTTCGCTGTAACTCCTGCATGTAGTTATTAGCTAGGCTATTGTCCCATATGAAAGCGTCATGGGTGGCTCCTCCATATTTTGCATTCAAATTTAAAATTCGGCAGTCACTATCACATATCTAAAATAAAGAGTAAACCATTAGTAGGTACACTGATATACCATAGTAAAGTGGTAGAATACATAACTAGTTACAAAAACTAAATGCTTACCATTTGTACATTTAGTGAATGAAAATGTTTTCGACAATAAAATAAATGTTCAATTTCTTTACTGGGTGTAAAAATATGGAAATGGCATCCATCAATGCATCCTATAACTCCAGGGAAACCGTACTTCGCAAAAAAGCTGTAAGACAAAAATAAATATATGTTAATAGACAATCATATGGTAGTATTAGAAATTAATGTTACAATAGTATACTATAACATTATGTTTCAAACATATTTCTACAAAAAAATACTTAGATACATTTTCCCTAATAGATAATATATTGCAATGTTCATACTAACTTGCTTTTTATTAGGTCTCTATCAGCTCGAGTACTTGGGAATCTTATAAAGGTGTTAAGGATTGCTGGAGTTACAAGAGCATCAGTGACTTCCTTTACACATTTGCTCACTGTTGTTTGGCCCAAATATTTAGCCATTCCCACTATTCGCTGATATGACCCAGTGGCATAAAAAGATAATGCACAAAGTACCTGTAACATAAAATATTTACTTATCCACTCACATTTTGTGATATTAAATACTAAATAAGTTTTAGTTAGGTATCCACTTCCATTTCAATACTGAAATACAAGTAGGTAGAAGATATTGAATAGGTATACTTATGTAGCATCAAAGTGGGTACCTTAAGTTCTAGACTAATTCTAGAACTCGATGTTAATGATGTTTTTTGTTGAAGTTGCTCACAGAGGAACATAAAAGCTTCTTTATTTAGGCGATATCTATTTTTAAATTCGGTTTCATTTATGTCCAGTGGGTTAATTCTATTCCTAAGTTTTGCTCTGCGCGTAATTTCTCTATAATGATAAAAAAAAAAAATATAAGCAACTCAAATCTTTTTCAAACACATTAATTCTATAGGTACGCAAATAAATAAAATATGATTTAAGTACTTACCTTGTTTCTCGTGATTGATATCCATAATTTTCTAGTAAATTTGCCGCCAAAAAATAATATATGGTACTACGTTCATACAGTGGCGGTCTTTGCATTTTAAATTATTTTGGAGCTATTAATAATTGTTCCAATAACTTAACAATAATTTTAAAACACTTTTATTCACAAAACTAACTCTAAACAAAACATAAACACGGTTAAAACTTTATTTTTACACTTTTCGAAACCTTTCTCACCGACTATTTTCAAGTGAAAAATGTTTCGAGCATACTCGTTAGCCAGCCTTCGAGAGTTTACATTACCGTACGTCAAAACAATGTTCGTGCTATCAAAAATCTCACAATTGTTTATAAGTTTCGAGTTTCGTTTACCATGTCGTTTCGATTTCGATTACGAGAGCGCGCTAAAATCATTCGTGCTGCCATGTTTCGTTTCCTTTTACGCCCGATAGGGGCGCTGTACAATTCTCATACAAATGTTACTCGATTTCGATACGAATAACTTTTCGCAAATATTCGTGCTTGGCCTATTGTGTATCTAATTTTGTGAAGTCTATTTATAAAGATGCACGAAAATATTACGCTATTTTAAAAAATAATGTTCCTATGATATACTCAGAAGATAATGCTCGCGACTTTGAAAACGCTATGACTTGTCATATTTGCAACCACTTCTTGTTTGGCGATAGGGTTCGTGATCATTGTCACTTGACTGGAAAGTATCGCGGCGCAGCTCATAGTTACTGTAACCTACAATACAGATTACCAACATTTTTGCCAGTATTCTTTCATAATTTGTCCGGATACGATTGTCACCTTTTTATAAAAGAATTAGGTGAAGCTCCTGGATCTATTAAAGTGGTACCGAAAACAAAAGAAAACTATATTTCATTCACAAAGTTTATTCCGATTTCATCTGAGGAAAGCATTCAAGTTCGGTTTGTAGATTCTTTCAAATTTTTAGGCACTAGTTTAGAAAAGTTAGTTGGTACAATGAAAAAACAAGACTTCAACCATTTAAAATCTTATTTTCCTAATGAATCACAATTTAACCTACTCACGCGTAAAGGAGTGTATCCTTATGACTATATGTCTCAATGGGAACGATATGAACAAACGTGTCTGCCAGCAAAAAAATATTTTTTTAACTCCTTAATCAATGAGTCAATTACTGACGAAGACTATAATCACGCTTGTACCATTTGGTCAACATTTAATATTCAAAACATGGGTATGTATACCGATTTATATCTTAAAACAGACGTTCTGTTGCTAACAGATGTATTTGAAAATTTTCGGAAAACTTGTAAACGTCATTACAATCTCGATCCTGCGTTCTATCTTACAGCACCAAGTCTATCTTTTGATGCAATGCTTTTAAAAACAGGAGTTAAATTAGAATTAATTAGCGATGTAGAAATTTTTAGAATGATACAAGAAGGTATTCGTGGAGGTGTTTGTATGTGTTCCAAAAGACATGCCAAAGCCAATCATAAATATTTAGATACCTTCGATCCAAGCCGCCCAAATTCATTTATCATTTATTTAGACTGTAATAATTTATACGGTTACAGTATGTGTCAATCGCTGCCCTGTTCCGGTTTTAGATTTATGAATAGACAAGAAATAGATTTTTTACAAGAGAATTTGACAGACATCGATGATAATGCGGAAAACGGTTACATTCTTGAAGTTGATTTAATATATCCAGAAAATTTACACAATGAACACAATGACTTTCCTTTTTGTCCAGAAAAATGTTTACCACCTGGTGGTAAAAATAAAAAACTAATACCGAATTTGTACGACAAATATCACTATGTAATTCATTATGTTCATTTAAAAAAATGCTTACAGTACGGTTTAATATTGAGAAGGATCCATCGCGCTATTATGTTTAAGCAAAGTTGTTTTTTAAAGCGATATATTGATATAAACACTCAGTTACGTCAAAAAGCAGAGTCAACGTTTGAACAAGATTTTTTCAAATTATTAAATAATTGTATTTTTGGGAAAACCTTAGAAAACAGTGAAAATCGAATAGACGTTAAGTTAGTAAACAAGTGGTGTGACTCAAGCAATAAAACAAAAAAGACAATTTGTGCTGAGAAATTGATAGCCAGTCCATATTTTCACAGCGCTTCTGTATTTTCTGATGATTTAGTAGCAATCCAAATGAAGCCTTTGCGTGTTATACTTAATAAACCGATATACATAGGGTTCACAGTATTAGAATTATCTAAGACGCATATGTACGATTTTCACTACTCTATCATGAAACCTTTTTATGGCAAGCGAATTGAATTATGTTATACTGACACAGATAGTCTAATTTATGATGTACAGAGTAATAACGTTTATAAAGATTTCAAGCTCAATTTTTTAAATTATTTTGATACCTCTAATTATGACTTAAACAATGAATTTGACTTACCTATTATTAATAAGAAGATTCCAGGACTGTTTAAGGACGAAATGGGTGGCAAAGTTATCAAAGAATTCGTAGGACTGCGCTCAAAGCTTTATTGTATTAAAACCTTAAACAAAACAATTAAAAAAGCCAAAGGTACAAAAAAATGTGTAACGAAAAATTTAAATATGTTTGATTATAAAAATGTTTTATACAATTGCAATGTCATTCGCAGAAAAAATGTATTGTTTAGATCAATAAAACATGAAATATTCACTCAGAACGTAAATAAAATAGCACTTTCAAGCAATGATGATAAACGATTGCTATCATTTGATAAAGTATCTACTTTAGCTTGGGGTAATGCAAATATATTTATGTAGGTAATGCATTACCATAATTTTAAATGTAATTAGGAACCAACTGTAGTTACATGTTACATTTATAGCATGTATTTTATTGATTGTAAAACTTATAACGTATTAAATGGAAAGTTATAGGTATAATCTTACAACCTACCTACTAATATACTTAAAAGGTATGTGAGGGTGGATAGATAGATGATTGTTACTTTTTTAGTGTGAATGTAACATTGTAGTGTAATATAATTGAACCCAGCTTTATTATGTATGTAATTCTAAAATGTATGTATTCTTGGTGTCCCATAGACTTTATTAAGTACATAATTATTAGTTTTAGTAAAATATCAACATGAGAATTAGAATAGTGAATATATTTAGCTAAACAGTGTAGGTATAACTATACTCTATCTATACGGCTTCTGTTAATTATACTTACGTCTTATAAGTTTACTTTTATTTGCATGTACCTACTAAATAATACTTAAATAAATAATAGTTCAAGTTCATAAATCTGTTTCATTTCCATTCGTGATGACAAAGCGCATTGCGCCGACTGGATTGTGCAATATGACACCGATCAGCTGCACGCGCACGTCGCTTCATGTTGTACATATCAGGCTGAACTTGTCGAAACATGAACTTGATTCACAGCGCAAGGTTTTATGGAGTTTGCATTTTATAATAATATGATGGATTAGTACATGAAATACATCAGAAGGCAGACAGTCGGACCGGTCACATCACGTCGAATAAAAACAGAACAAATTGTAAGTACCTATTGTACAAACGTATAAGTACCTACTTATAAAATTATTACCATAAATGCTGTTAGATATAATTATTATCAATAATTTATAACTTTGTTTGTTTCAGATCATCAATAATGTGTGACTCTCCCGATTTCATCTTCTCCCAATACGGTCAAGGTTTTCCCACTCCAAGTTTAAGCTGGCATGTTCCAGAGCAACAAATACCTGAACCAACCATAAAAAAGTCTCGAGCAAGACGGGAGGGTCTAAAACGGAAAGCATCTGAACATCAACATCCTTTATGTCAATCATACGTCATAAACAACGAAAAGAAAAAAGGTTTACGACTGATCCAGATACAGGTGTTGGACATCAGTGAACGACAAGAACCAAGTGTTGCAAGTTCAAGTGATGGTGAAGAGGTGATAGTGTTAAGTGCGCAATATGTAGTTAGTGAACCGGTGGACTATATTATGGAAGAGACCCAATCATTGATAAATAAAATTTCAAAGAAACTTTGTGGTGACGATTGTTATTAGTAAGTAAGTAATCTATTTATCTAGTACTAACTTATTGTGTCAGTTTGTAGACTGCTTCGCTGTCTAGTGGTTGCAAGCGTGACTACTGAGCACGGGGTTCTAACATTACTGGATATTAGTTAATGTATGTATAAGTTTTGAATGTTTATGTTTAATGTTTAAAGAGAAATAAATAATTAGTTTAATAATTGGTATCTATTATGAATTTATTTATTAATCTGCTAGTGTATTAAATTGTATAAAAAAATATTAAGGAAACTTGTGGCTCTTATTTAAGTCCTTAGTACCTAAGTTTTTTAGTTATTATAATATGTTTTGATTGTATAAATAAAGTATCTAAGGTATAAGTTTTATTGTAACTATAGAGATTAAGTTATAAGAAGTAAAATAATGTATTTGTTAATCTGATAGTGTATTAAAATATGTTTAAATACATAATAGATCATAGTAGTTACATAAGTTTCAAGTACATAAATAAAATATTATATAATTGCAAATAATGTAAAAACTAAATAAATAATATACTTATTTATAATTTAAAATATGTTTTATTGGCAATACATAAACAAACTCACACTTTAAATTATCTCTAATGAAATGATCTCATTACATGTCAATACTTATTTTAAAATTAATAGAATACTTACTCAATTCGATTCATTTTATTAGGGCTAATATAAAGTTTGATGTTTACGTTATCCTGAATAAATTTAAATAAAACAACCATAAATACATTATTAATAAATTTTATTAACTTCACATGACAAAATAAATTAAAATAGATTAAATACAGACATATTATTGTCCACATACCATTTTCTAATACACACCGCATTATTTAATGCACAATTCATTTTATGGTTCACACAATTAAAATCATTTTTATTTTTACAGAACTTTTTTTGTAATGTCACAAAATTAGGACACCCTTTTTCACCTATTTCAATCACTTCACAGTTTGCACATAACTCTTTAATCCACTTAATTTTTTCCAATCCCTTTGTAATAATTTTTTTATTTTCTAAATATGGTACGATGACGTGTTGAAACTCTCTGTAGTCTACAAAACCCTCACTCCAGAAAATTCCACGATTTCTTTCCAACCATCGCACCTGCTTCTTTTCTTCTTGAGTCAAATAATAAAACGAATGCGGTGGTTTAACCAAGAACGTCTGTGTGTGTTCATTACTTACTATGGCCACTTCTTTGACGATAAAATTATTATCTAAATATTTAAATCCTTGGAGTTCGACAATGATAATATCTGCGTTCATGATATCTTCTTCACTGTGTTGCTTAATGGTTTGTATTCAACAATGCAATCGTTGAGAATGAGGCAGTATGCTGAAGTTTGATCTGGTATTTCTGAATCACTCTCAATTTCTACCCTTACATCCACAACGGGTCCAGTCTTCAGATTATCGATCTGTCTAGAGCAATCAACAACAAACAACGGTGCTAACTCTTTAAATTGATTCTCGCTTAATAAAGACTCCGGACAACGTCCATAATACGATTGTTGAAATCTGATGTATTGCTCATATAATAAAGCAATTCTGTTATTAGCGAAGTTCACATTGAGGCTTTCATACGGGAAATATGTTGAATTAAGATACACACGAACATCACGAACATAGCAATGATCAAACTGTGACATGTCAGAACTTGCATTATTTTTTCTACTTGTTTGTAGTCCAATTATAACATATCTTGGTTTTTCTATTTGAGATGAAGTTTTGATAGACCAGGTATGTTTTGTAGTTTTAGGTAAAGCGGGGTATTCATATAGATCCCAGTTTCTAAATATCATCTGAAGCGATCGATCTTTTTCCAACAGTTTTAATAAACTTATTTTTTCTTTATCTGATACTTTAACATGGGGTACGCGCCATATGATTTTATTGATTTGAATGTCTTCCACTATTTCACCGGTGTTCAGTTTTACAGCGTTCAAATTAGTGTTGCTTCGTAACAATATTAGTTCATGTCTACTATTTATCACAACTTTTTTAAAATCTTCTGCGAAACCGAGAATATTCCGAAGTGGTATAGACGCAGAAAAACTTCCTCCATTAACATTTTTTATACCATCGATACTCCAACCCCAAGCTTTGGATAATTTTGATTCATTCTCACTCATTGATATTAATGATTTCATGGTTGTAGTTATACCTGCATTTTTTATTTTATCAATCTCCACTCCGTTTAGTTCGTACCTAATATCTTGGAATAAGAAGAGTAGTCCGTTGTTCGTAAAATTGATACTAGTAGCTTTCTCTTTTGAATCTTTTTTGCTGACGATAACGGTTCCTTCTAAATACAGAGTGCTGGCTGATGGTAATATGTAAAGATCCTGTTGGTTGATAGGTATGCGAATTTCATCGTTCCTGTTGAAACTCGTTACATAAGGTTTGTACGAATGAAATTCGATTCCTTCTATACTGTTGTCGTAAGTCGGAGTGGAAACGACGTCTAAGATATTCATTTTATCAATCCGATCGCTCTGAGAAATGTCTTATTGTCTTTAGTTAACTTTATTTTGCTCTTAGAACGACGTCTTATTTGGTAGGTAGCTTGAGTAGAACTGGTATTTTTCATTTGTTGAGGCAGATATTTATTGTAATCAATCATTTTTTCTTCTAAAATGTAAATACAGCTGCACTTCTTCACCACGCAAATTAATTAAGCGATTGTTTATATCTAGTAGTCGAATATGTACGCAGCTTATGTTGTTTTGATTGATTGGAAAATATATAGCGTTCTTCGGGATTTCTATGATTCTGTATCCAGGTGGCACGTTGAGTGCGAATTCGTGAATTATGTGACTTGTTTCACCGTTTATGTAAGAGCCGCTCACAATGTCACATTCGATCCTTACCACTGTCGTCGGTAAAATGTTGACTGGATACTGTGACACATGCCATTTATTTGCTTTCAAGACCTGCTTGTCAAACCCTAACAGTCTACTGAAAGAGTATTCTTTCTTAAAATTAATATCTTTTGAACAGTATATGTTAGTTTTTAAAGTATTGTTATTGCATTGTAATTTGATGGAAGCATCTTTTATTTCAGATTTTAAATAATCGTTGATATCTTGCAATTCATAGCTGCCTTCCGGTATTTCAATAACTTCGTTTGAGCCATAATAGAACTTGTTATTACTTTTATCAATATTTGGTATAGAATTAAATGTTGAAAAATGTAATAAAGCACATTCATATTCTCCATTTAGTTGCAACGTATTAGGATAGTACGTAGATAAAACTGATGAGTTTCCAGTTATCGACAAAGTGAGTGACATCTTGCAAATGATTGTAATAAAATAAAAACAATTTATTTTATACATTTTTATTCCAAAAAGTCCACAGATATTTTAAACATAAATGACCACAGTTTACAGTGTTAAATTTTTGATACCTTGTGTAGTTGTATGAAACTTTACAATTCTTGAAATATCCTATCAGTTCTAATGGAGGTTTTAAATTTCCATAGCTATCAAAATATTCACAATAGTCATATACTTTTACATAAGCTACCCAATGCGTTCCTTCGTTTTTAGAATCGTCTAAGTTGACTATACCACATTCCATACGTTTCGGCTTCCTTGGTAATTGATCTTTCATATATACTCCTCGGAAATATGGGATGTCTCTTGCGTAGTTTTGGATGTCTACATTAGTTAGTGGGCGATTGGGTAGCTTCTTGTTCAGTTTTTTGATGATTTTATGAACAATCCTTTACCGTTTTTATAAGGCTTTATGTATAATCCCTTACCCACTGCTAAACCCTCCATAGTTCTGTTATGTCGTTCTGTCTCTCGCAAGTTTTGCTGAGCTGATTTGTAATCATTCACAGTTTTTGCAATTCCAGCCGCACCACCAGCTAAAGCTCCTAAAGCCGACAAACCAGCGAAAATTGGAATTAAAGGTAGAACTCCTCCAGTCTTTGGTATAGGTATTACTCGAGGTACTCGAATTCGATGATGTATGATTGGAAATAACTTTTTTGCGGATAAGTAAGCTGCTTTTATTAAAGTCTTATTATCTTTGCGTTTGAGTTTCTTAATTTTTGAATTTATTTTTGAAACTAAGCTTTTAAATGTTTTAATGCCTGATCCAGACTTTAGTTTCGCTTTCATAACTTTGCTCACTAACCAAGAGCTTAGTTTTTCACCTTTCCCGGCATCTTTTGATTTAAGTCTTTGTTTAGCCATGTTAAGTAGTTGTAAATCGGCTTTGTGACGATTTGATAAGTCTGTATGGTTTGTATACGCAATGTCGTGTTGCATGCAAGCTTCATCTAGCTTATTTACACCTCGGTCACCTCGCGCTAAGCGTTTGTGAAGTTTGGTTCCTGGTCCGCAATAATTGTATCCTGGCAAATGAACTTCGAATGGTAGATTATTAATTATGTTGTTAACTAGTCCACCCCCTTGCATTACTCAAATTATAATGATAGGATTTCAAATGAAAAATGATTATATAATATCTTAGTCCATTAATGCAGCTTTTTCAATCCAACTGTTTTCTGCACTGTTTAGACCTAACCATTTAACATACAATTTATTTCCTTTCTTTTTCAAAACCTTTTCTATCAAATAAACATCAGGATAATTAGATTTTTGCAGTTCTTGTTCGTAAAAAGCGCCTAATATGATTTGTTTTCTTTGATCTTCTATGTGATATGTCACTGGTAAGGTTTTATTTACCTTTTTTATAATAAATAATTCAGTTGACCAATTAGGAGTATAACCTTTCTCAAAATTATGTTTGTATTTACTTATACGAACACAATCACCAACTTTGAATTTAGGCTTCCACTGAACTAAAACATGTTTGTTTATTTTTTTAATATTTTCTTTGATTATTTGTTCATTACATTTATTCACATCAACCGGTTTAAATTGAATAGTACGATGTTTTGTGTTGTTATATCTCTTCAATGTATCTTCCAATGGTAGCCCTAACCACTTATAGTTTCCATTGAGACTAAAATATTTATATAATTTATTTTTTACAGTTCTAATCAATCTCTCTACAATGGATGCTTTTTTGGTAGAAAACGATGAGTAATGGTTAATGTTGTGCTGTTTCATGAGCGTTTTAAAAGTGATGTTATAAAATTCTGTCCCCATATCAGTTTGTAAGTTAACAGGATTATTACGACTGCTAAGCAGTATATGTTCGAATGCACGAGCAACATCAAATTTATTTTTCGATTTTAACGGTTCAGCCCAGGCATACTTTGAGAAGCAGTCAATCACCACTAAGATGAAAGCATAACCTTTGTTATACTTTTTCAGGTTTTGCATGTCCATCAAGTCTGCTTGCCATAAATCATGAATTCCTTTCAGAATAACAGAACGTCGAAGAAAATTTCTTCGTGCTGCTTTGTGTATTTCATTTACAATTTGTTGTTTTACCATTACGGAGTTTTTTGAAGTAATTTATCTACCTCTGCTTTAGTATAAAAGTTATCATGCAAATGAGTTGAAACCTCAGGTATTCTTGTTTTTAAAGTAGCTTGAACTGTAGTCTTTGCATCTTTTATGATTTGAGAACGCAATGTACCAATCAGGTTATTAAATTCTTTAAACGTATTAGCATTCAATTGATCTACATAATCCTTGTTCACAGCCAGATTATTTATTTCATTTAATGTGTTAGCATTCAATCGATCTACATAATCCTTGTTCACACCATCGTCTGCTTCTACTGGAGATCTAATTCCTCTCAGTCTTGATGTTTTTAAATCGAAATCTCCGTTTTCTGATTTTATCAATGCATTCTCATTAAACTCGATTAGCTCTGATAAACGCATTCTTTTGTGAATGTAATGTCCGAATTTGTCTACGTTCATGTTTAAGGTGTATTGTATTGAGAGGTTGGTAGTAAAATAAACACATTTTTTAGATATTTATTTATTTATAACTTTACTTTCACGCAATTCTTCAATGATAGATATAATTTCATTATCTAATCCTGTGTTGCCAGCATCTCTAGACGCAATTAATAATTTCAACCTTTCCACTAATTCATTTGGATTATCCCAGTACACTAAATCTACGTTTTTTCTCCACTTTTTTATTAACGGTAGACCCTTTCCCTGAACTGCATTCTTCAGTTTAAAAAGAGGTTTAATAACTTGCAAATATTTTTGTCCTTTATTACTTTTTATTGGTTTACTTGGATCATAGTCTCGACGATGTGCATTTGTAACAAGTAGCATCGACTTATAATTTTGCATATCATTATCTGTAACCAAGCTTAGATCTACATCTTTCTTAAGCAACAACTGTTTTAAGCCAGGTGTATTTTGATATTTACGTCCAGCCACGGTGATGTATTGATCGTTGATCGATATGTAAGCAGAACCTAACAGCAGTTTCCCGCGGTCTGCTCTAACTCCAAATGGAATATCTACCAACGCTTCTGAAGATACTGACCAGGATGACGTATCACAATCTTGATTCCTTTCAACTACTGATTCATAAGAAGAGTCACTGTCGATATCGGATTCATATTTGTTTTCATCAGCATTATTATCATTACTTTCTGCGCTACCAATTCCTTCTTTCTGCAAAGATTCGTTAATAAACGGAACATCAGCAAAATCATCACTAGCATGCAGGAAAGGAGTTTGCTTACTAGCATTAGCAATTAGGTTGAGAGGGTCTGTTACAGGTTTGAAAACAGTTTCCAGTGCTTGTTTATTGGTAATCTCAGCATCTCTCATTTTTCGTACTTTTATCTTTACAGCTTCTGCTGCATCAACAATTTGTCGTTTCAGTGATTTTTCCATATTGTTAAAATAGGGTGTAATGGTTGTGGTTGTGTGTTGTTGAAGTAGGGTCGTAAGGTGAATAATAATGTCAGACAGGTAACAGCCTTTTATATGTATTCGTGTTCTTAGTCAAAGACTACAAATGTATCAAATTTACTTCTATAACATCCTTTGTTTTTGGAACAATCTTTATTAATTACAACATAATTAAAAGGTATACTCCATATTTCAGAACACATTTCACGAAATTCAATCCATGTCATGTCAGTGTTGACGTGTTCTTCATAAACATGTCTCATATTTCTTTCATCTTGTTTAAACAATACGATTAGGTTTGCGTTGTCTCTTATTAACTGCTTAGGGATTTTACTATACGTCTGATTTAGATAAAAACAATCGATGAACTTGTGTCTCCCCATAGCAAAATAATCACGCATACTACTTTGATTTTCACAAGCAACATCATCAAATACAATTATAGAATTCGGTTTTGCGGTCTGAACACTCAGTACTTGCTCATTTTCATGATATTTCTGAAATGAAATGTCTGGTACTCGTTGCAAGACTTTTTCTAAAAAAACGTACTTGGGTTGTTGCAAGGTTTTAGAATAAACATAAACATTTTGAAATCTTAAACCATTCTCGTGTATAAGAAGACCTATTAATAAATTAGTTTTTCCACAGTTTGACGGCCCGCAAATGATGCATCGTACCGATTTAGGTAATAATTCTCCATGGCGAAAACCAGTCTCCTGAGAATGAACACAAAGTTTGTTCACATGTAACGATTGTGGTTGTTTTACAAATTTCATGATGACTGCTTGAAACGGTTATATTAATAATGAGTCAATTAATGTATTACATTGACATTTATAACACATTGTCGCTAACTCGATCAAATGTACGAGCAACCGCCATTCCAACCACCGAAAGCGATGAAGGTGAACGTATCAACAGCTATTTAAAATGAATCCAAAAAATTATAGTCCTCGATATGAAATTTACAACAAACATCAAATTCGTCTATTTTCGTTCAGACATTATTGGGCGACCGCTCAATCACAAAAAAGGTTGGTGATGGAAATGGTTGATGCAGGATTTTTTTATTGTGGAAATTGTGTAAACGATAAAGTCATGTGTTTTTCTTGTGGAGGTAGTATCAAAGATTGGGAGATATATGATGATCCTTGGTTACAGCATGCTACGAACTTTCCTGAATGCTATTATTTAAATGCTGTGAAAGGAAAAAAATATGTTGAGAAGTCAATATCCTATAAAGAGTGAATGTTAGAAAGAATAAAACGAGTCGAAAACTGAAGTACATCGAAGAATAGGATCCAACCGGACAAGCCATTTATGCTATTGTCAACCAAACAAGATTCGAAAGTGGAGTAGCACCCAAACCACACACTGGAAAATATTTCCGTTTCATCAGGTGGAATAGGCGTCGAACCAATACTTTTCATTTGTATTATTGGGCATTCTACTCCACCGAGAGTGACGAGGCGAACGGAGTGAGCCGATGGAACGGAAGGTGGGGTAGAATGCCCAATAATACCCTACTCATAAACATAAAATACAACAATAGGCAAGGGTTTAATTAAAACAACAAAATTTGCAAACACAAGGACCACCCCCAAAACATTATAAAGAACATGACTCTTGGATATCAAACAAATGAAGCCGATGCGTCAGTACTCGCATAACGATTCGATAATATCGGTTCGTGGTTGACTAATCATTCCATGACTCAACGAAGGTTAAGAAAGCACACATTCATCATCTGCCAAGCCTTAAACCATCTATGTTGGGGTCGGCTTCCAGTCTAACCGGATGCAGCTGAATACCAGTATTTTACATGGAGCGACTACCTATCTAACCTTAACAACCCAGATACTGGGTAAATACGATAGCGATAATACTGGTTGTGGGCGACGACGACCCGTAACGACTGTCAAAGATCCAAGAATGACAGCCGGGACCAATGGATAACGTGCTTTCCGAGGCACGGAGGGGTCTTGGTATGTAAAGATGGTCACCCATCCATGGATCAACCGCAGCAAGCGTAGCTTAAATATCACAAACTAGACACGGAGGGGTTCATCCAAAGACCGACGACCGCGACATACGTAGCGATCGATCGACTCAAGCGGCTGTTATTACTAAGCCACGATATATTGGGTAAATAGGAGTGTTTGGCCGACCAAAGATTTATTTCGTACATTTTATTTCCTGCTATAAAGAACGTGGGTTGTCGTCGCCTGTCCAAATATTGGTGTTAGTATTCTCGGGTCGAGTACTTTCTCAAAATTGGGGTGAAGTAACAATTAGTAATCTTTCCGGTCTCCAGCCTCTCCAGGGTTGATTTATTTGTAAACATAAACTTTGCGTTATCTTTTGATCGTTTTTTTTAAGTTTTCTTTTACATTGAGCTTTTATTATTTCCGTATTAGTTTCCGATTTAGTTTTTCCGTATCAAGGCATTATTATATTATTAGCATCAAAACTATGATAGAAATAATAAATTCAATCTGCGAGTACGGCTGAGTAAATTAGAATCTGTCCCACACTTTTGGCTTGCCTCTGTATTTCACAGAGGAGTCGTTGGTCCACAGATAACGTCATGAATCGTTTAAAACACGTGTTCCACTATAGCTGGTGACACGTTAACCATGTGTGTAACTCGCTTAATTATCGCGTTAACTCACCCAGGGGTTATTGTGTTTCCGTGTGAAATAACAGCGCTTCGCAAGTTCCGACTGCTTAGTATTCAATTAAACGGTTATTCCGGCTAAAGTCCGTTTTTTAAAACCCAAATAGTAATCTGACATTTCAAGTATTTGTCTTTGCTTCCTAGTATCGGAGTTTGACATTACACCTGTGAAATTACTATCTGGGCTTAAAAACGAACTTATAAGGTCTTTTCGAATAGGTACCCTGTTGAAAATCTCATGGAAAGTAATTACGTGCAACAAACCGACGAAAACCGTTAATTTTAACAAATAACACAGCGGCGCTCAAAGGCAAGGAAGGAATAGAGCCTTTAAAATGTGACACAATTTCCTTTAATGCAGAAACATTTTAAGAATATTTCTGGACGAAAAAATATGAGTTTCACAACGAAATGAGGACGAGTTACTGAAGTTGAAGCGTAGGGCTGTCGCGAAATCAAAACACCGCGGGAGAGTTATTCGAACTTTATAAATAGACCGGAGTAACTGACGACTTATGGTTGTATAAATATATGAAGTCAGTCATCGTAATACCCGGCCGAGAAGAAATATAAGTTTTATCTGTCTAGACTGGATCCATTTCAAGTTGCCATGTTTTCACTCACGGTAAAATGACTGTAAGTGAGTTTGAAGAAATGGTTCCTTTAAGATTTTATCTCTAAGTACTTGATAGTTAATCAATACTACGAATAGACTGGATTCAGTAGAATTGTGAGAAATTGAACTATCAAAACCACAACCACTAATTTGTAAACTGTACATTTGTTGAACATTTTCTATTTTGTTAAGTACCCGGCACTTGTTGACAGACCTACACTTTCCTCCCATAACTATTAACACTGTAATTTGAAGAAGTTGTAAAAGAGGTAATAGCCAATTATTTTTAAAAGAGTAACCGTGGAGTTTCTTGCCGGCTCTTCTCCGTAGGAAACGACCAATTGGAATCGAGCACCTTGCTTGACGTTTCTTAAGTGCAAAGGTTTATGTGAAATAAAATATTTTAATTTGATTTAGAACAGTCTTAGCTTAATTTAATACCAATGACGAGACCATGAATTCTTAAGCGGAAGTTTATGAAACAATTTAAACGTTTTTCGGCTACGATGACGTTAAGATAGCCTTCAGTTTTGTTTCTCAATGTTTTCCTAGTAAACTGGTGAGTTGAGACAAGTGTTTAATGCTTCCAGGCATTGATGTGATAGCATCAACATCGCGTTTTGAATAATCTCATGTGTTGCGGTTTTATCAAATATTTTAATCGCTGAATTTGCCCTCACCGTACTTGATTCACATGAAAAAGTGTCCATAGTGACAAGAGTGAGCTCACACATTATTAAAAAGCCTTTCCATGACGTCAAGCCACTGCGTCATTGTGTCAGAGGTGTCAAAACTAAACTGAAACGCGACTATCTTTTGACGAGTTAGGGCAAATCGAACAATTTAAATCTTTGTGTTTCAGATGCACACTCACTCATACAGTTTTTGTTACTTTCAAAGTTTATGTTTGCTTCCAACAATTGTGTTCTGTTATCTTTATTGTTGTGGTTTGAACTTTACGCCTGTAAAACATTTCAAGCAAACGGTAACGGTTCTGTCTGCCATCGTGGATTATAGTTTAACCGTACTAGAATTGTTCAAAGTTATCTTGAGGAAGTGTTTAAGACACACCAAAACAAGGTTGAAATCCAATGCTAAGTCACGGACAATACTACTTTAGTTTTGTTTTGTAGAACTTTAGTAACGTAACAAAACATTTGCAAGTTTCCTTGTAAGTACAGATATTGTATACGGTTTCCTCAATCCTTATGGATAATTATCACCAAATGGGAATTGGAATACTGTATTGAGGAAAAAAAAATCCTAGTACAGTACTCTTTGGGTAATCACAAACCGCAGATAGAATAATACTACGAGTGGTTGAACTCATTTATTTTCCATACCGCGGTACAATTAACCGATACTATACTTCCTTATAAAATAAAGTAACAGCAGAGGATGACGCATTGCCTGCTAGTTTTGTGCGCACACGGCACAGCTGACTCAAACGATCTTTGCTCTTTTATTTACAAGAAGACGACTAATGTATGATTATTTAAGTACGTCAATTTGGTTACTTTCTACTTTTTAAAACCTTGAACTTTCCGTTTGCTGTTCTCCGTGAATCAGTTTCGGTAGTATTGTTTAACTAGTATAAGGTAATTAAAATGATCATGCTCCATTTTAAGTCAGGATTTAGTTTATGGTACACAAAATTATACAATAATATAAATAATACCTAAATAATTAATATGTTAGTTTCCTCTGACTTGATGACACATACAATACTGCGACTTATCGAATATAATAGAGGCAATAAGTCCTTGCATGGCCTCATTCAATTTCTTTGTAAGTCTATGAACTGACGCTGCGTGCATACACATTCAGGCATTCCTAGTTTATTAATTTTTACAAGTGTGTTGTACTCGTATGAGAACATATGCACCATGCAATGCTGGAGGTCAACGCCCTTCGCAGACGCATTTTGTTTATTCGGATACAGTATGATAACGCTATATTTAGAATATAGAGGTTAATTTTGCGGAAAATCATTTAAATATGTCTGCATAGAGTGCCTATTTGTGTTTAGTTTACTTTACGATGTTTAAATTGCAAATATCGGAAAGAGCCTGCTGATGTTATGATTTGTTTAATTCCTTTCAGATTGCGTGAACGTCAATCATTGTTGTAAAATGCTCGGAACTTGCCTACTTATTTTTTTTTTTTTTCCTCCATACAAAGAGGTTGTTACTAATGTAACTACCTTACTGAGTATCTATAAAATTAACTGCTTTTTTTTACTACAACCAGTGTTATCTTTACGAGGAGAAAAGTAGAGCAAGAACAAAGTAAATCAACGTATAAAGTTGTTGGTTGAGCTTACATGGTATTATCTAATGGTGGTATCGTTATTCGGCGCACAACTAACTGTAGTAGACATAATGTTACGTTGCAGTGCAGTGATTACACCGTCTGGTGATAAGAGCCGCTAGATACCGCTACGATACCCATTGGGGGAAATTGTTGAAAGGTTCTGTATACTAGATAGGCAAAGAATATTCCTACGGAGCATTAATAGAAATACAGGGTGAAATTAAATTCGCTAGCGAAACTGCAAACGTGATGAGTATCGATATCTAAACACGATAAAATATTTAATAAAACATTTGAGGTTTAAAGAAAAAACTGACTTTTCAACTGAATACACTAACTGCGGTCGATGACCCAAAAGTCATCAAATTAATTTATTTTCCGGTTTATTAATTTAGATATGCCTGCGGAGTTTCTCTGAATAGTAGACAGATACTTTATTACAGTTTACTTATAGTATTTGAGGAAGACTGTTTTTTACAAGTCGTCATTAATGACGTGACTGAATCTAGTATGATGTGATGACCATAGGCACGGCCATAGGGCCTTCCCTATAATTAAGTCATTGTTATTATTGACTCTTGTTTCAGTTTCCTATGATGCTATAGTCCTTCTAATGGAGCAGAAATATAGACAGGTCCGTTATTACAGTTTATAGTATTTGAGAAGACTGGTTTATATGACGTCATCGTCATTAGGCTGACGTGACCGAAACATAGTACGATGCGATGTGATAACCATAGGGCCTACCCTATTAAATATGTCATTGCTATTATTGACTCTGATTTCAGTTTTCTATGATGATGCCATCCATAGTGGTCATCCTACACTGTGCAGTATTAGGGACCCCATTTCCATGATCCATATTCAAATGCAAGAATTTCTATTTCGAGTTAGACGATGTTGCTTAAAACATAGGCTACAATTTGACACGGCACATAAAATTGTTTATTGTTTGGCAAAATCTTAGTTAACGGCTTAACATATTGAGTAAGCGATAAGTATTCAATTGCATAATTAAATAAAATAGACATATTTTGTAAGTAAATAAATAGGTTCTACAGATAAAGTATTGCAACATTAATGATTAGTTTTATCAAGGTTTGATAATATAAAGTACAGAGTTCATGCGTGTAAAATGCATAGTAGATTTTGTCTTTGTTTATTTACTGCACGTGCAACACATCAATTAACATTAAAACAATTAGAACATACGTTTGGTTTGCTACGGGCGAAGCCTATTACAGATTGATTCAATAACTTGTACCTTAAGAGGCACGAATAATCAGTTTCATATTAAAATATTAAAGATGAATGCCTTTTATTAAAGACTAGCTGACCCGGCCGACGTTCTCTTGTCCAACTTTCAATAGTTCCAAACCCATAGCCTGAATTTGAACATTTTCCCGGAATCTCTTTATTTTTTTTTCCATAAAGTCTTAATTCGAACTATTAGGAACATTTTATAACAAAACATAGCCAAATCCAAAGCCAAGAGATGTGCTTACGAACAACGAACAGAATTTCATTTTTATTTACTGATAGAAGAAGATAAATTACCAAAGCGATGAGCGTAACAAACGAAAATGTTGCAGCTAAATGCTCCCGATTCTCAGGGATAGTCCCAGAATATGAGAAAAGTTGGCAGAGCTCGTGATCGTATCCAAGAACCGGCTATAAAACCTTTACGTACGTACCTAGTGGTGGGCACCCACTAAATCTATTTAGCACTTCAAGTACAAGTCGGAACCACTCGCGTGAGTAATGAATGCATGAGTCACCCAAGATTCTCATTAACTTTGCCGTCGCCCGGTAACGAAATTGAACAAACGGGACTATGTGTGACTCAAGAAACGTTAAAATATCATTAAGTGCAATAATGTGCACTTTAAACCGCTACTTCGAAACGTAAGAGCTGGTGCGTAATCATGCGTAAGCTTGTAATATGAATTCTGATGCACTTTTTACATCATGGCTACTAACGGGTGTGCTTTGAATTCTGTGCAGCATCTCTATTCGAAGTCTATTCATGGAAAACTGTTTATTATTCAGAGCACACACTGCTGCTCCGTTATTAAAACAATAAATTAAATTTTCTAAATTAATTAATTATCACCTTTCAGCATCGTTTCGTAGTTACTCTATCGATAAAACTCAAAAGCATGTTGCAATTCAAGTCGGTCTTATAGAATGAATAGATAGAACAAGTAGTGGCTAGTGCACCGTGCCCTTTCGCCCCTCGTATGACGTACGGTACGGGCGCTATGCTAATTCCATTACTGCCAGGCACTCACAGCGCGAGTAGTGCGACTATAGCCGGATCGCTTAATAGCCCGGGTATTGGTCCAAATTGATTCTGTGTGAAGTGAATTTCGAGTGCAAGGGCTTGATGTGACGTTGGTAAATTATTCAGTGAAATTCTGAAATCAAATTTAAAGGGAATCCGTGACGTTGTTGAATCATTTCCTCTATGCAAATATGGATATGGATTTGGTACAGTCCCAAGGTAAATTGCAAAAGTTGCAAATTACAATTCGGGAAATAAATTTGTACCTAACACACAGAAAAATAAATATTACAACCACCACACACCACACTAGTAGGTAGGTACTACGCTCCATACAGGATAAATGTTTAAAACCAGCATAGCTATTCACAACCACTCGATACGCTTCCGTACCGTATCGAACATCGATCAATGTTATCGTAGGAGTCCTCTAAACACTGTTCACAAGTCCAAAACCCGAAAATGTTTTCGACAGCTGTTGCTGCTGTGGGGAGCAAGGCGAATGAGATTAACGAAATGTGTTGTCGATACGATAGCTTGTCAAATGGTTGTGAATAAATAAACTGTTCGCAAACTGTAATCATGAATTCAGCATAACTATGATTAGTAGAAATTTTCCGTTGGTTATAAAAAATAATACCTACTTATTAGTTTTGCCATACATTTTGACCGCGTGGCCACTTATCTATGAAACAGCAGATTTTTTTTTTTATAACCGACGAAAAATTTCTACGCTACCCCCGAGCGTAGAAATTTTTCGTCGGTTAGGTTAGTCGTCGTCGGTAGAGTTATATGCTGAATTCATGGTTACATGTTGCGTACTGGTTAAAAATGTATCCTGTATAGTATATCCACCCAGCCAGTTTCATCATCCAGAAACATACCTAACTCCTTTAAAAGTTGGGATGGGTGGTCCAAGCAAATATTTGCGGTATTCCAAACGTTCCTCTATGTGTTTGGACACTGAAAACTCAGGTATTCGCGAGATGAATGTCAAACATTAATTTTATTACCGTGTCCCTTCCTTGTATGTACCGGGAAGCAGCTGCATTCGTGGAAGCAATTTAATCTCTACCTGTTTGCTTTGTTAACGTCAAATGTTATTCCAACGTATGTTTATAAGCATTGTTAATTACATGCGCATACTTTGTTTTGCTACAATTGTCTTTACTTAAATAATAACAGCCGCACAGGTCGATCGATCAGGTTAAGCTACGCTTACCGCGGTTGGTCTGTGGATGGGTGTACCATCTTTACATACCGTGACCCCTCATCCGTGCCTCGGAAAGCACGTTAAGCCGCTGGACCCGGCTGTCATTCGTGGATCATTGACAGTCGTTACGGGTAGTCAGAAGCCCGAAAGTCTGACAACCAGTCTTACCAAGGGGTATCGTATTACCCAGTAAATGGGTTGTGGAGGTCAGATAGGCAGTCGCTCCATGTAAAATACTGGTATTCAGCTGCATCCGGTTATACTGGAAGCCGACCCCAACATAGTTGGGAATAGGCTAGGCAGATGATGATGTCTTTAGTTAATTGAAAGCTTTTCATGACGAAAATTGCATTGAATCATAATCATTTATTGGTTTACCAAAATTGTCATTTAGGGCTAAGCAGACGCTTTACTTGTGTGAAGGTTTAATTTTGTTTCATTTCACGTTCACACGACACTGAAAAAATTATATAGGAATGAACATTCATCGGTGGCAGTGCTTGGGGAGGCCTATGTCCAGCAGTGGTCGTCTTTCAGCTAAAATGATGATGATAAACAAAACATTCATCTGCTCCTTTCATTTCATTTTTGGATTATTCGGTAGCCGAGTGAAAGATGCCTAGTCCCGAAATCCAATATTGTTGGATCGGCTTACTAATGTATTCATTTTTCACTTTTGATTTATTTTGTATTCAGGCGTTTCCCTTGGAGTGAAAGATGCCGAATGTAAGGCAAGATAAACAAAACTGAACCGTCTGAATCGGCTAAAGGAACGATTGGATTATATCTCACCAAACAACCATCAGTGTTTAATGCTTTTCTTAGCACTTTTAATATAGCTATAATAACGCAATCTGTTCTCGGTTATAACAGGAATAATGTTATTGCCTTCGTCAACATCAAACTTATAATCTTTCCGTTGAATGAGGTTTTATAGTTGTTTAGCTCAGTAAAGCTAGCGGTACTGAAATAAAATGGTTAAATGTACCAGCAGCTCATACTCAAGTACTAAAAGCTTTCCCTCAGACACTCCTATAAAATGGTGCAAGGTAGAAAGGCTTTTCGCAGCAGTCATTAAGTGCACAGGCGATAGAAGCCTGTAGTTGGTAGAAAAATAATTAAGCATACATTGGCGCCGATTCTGTTGTTCACAAACTAAACTAAATTTAAGTTCATGCATCTTTTTCTTTCTATTTCATTTAGAAAATGACAGAAGATAAATATTAGTTTAGTCCTGTCAAATTAAGATACTCCATAGACAATTTAGACGAGATTAAAAAATAGGCTATTAAAAATACGTCAATTTACGTCAGGCGCTGACTAATTTGACAGGACTAAACTAATATTTATCTTCTGTCCTTTTCTTAATGAAATAGAAAGAGAAAGATGCCTGAACTTAAATTTAGTTTAGTTTGTGAACAACAGAATCGGCGCCATTATGTGCACTACCATTTTGCCAGTTAATTTCGGCCTTTTCCATACAATCTTTCCTCCCCTATTTCATACCCTTTTTTGAAACAGGTCTTTAAATTTTTTTTACCGAAAGCCCAAATATTAATTATCATTGATTTAACTTAAAAAATAACATGTCTGGTTTAAACCAGACGTGTTTTTTTTAATAGAAAGTCCTAATCGAAAATATAAATTTTAAATGCAGTTTAATTTTAAATGTTTCCAACAGATTCCTTTGACAAAGGCAAAACAATGTATTAAAACTTGAAACTAGTTTAAAGATGCAAGGCGTGTGCAGACATGATGGATATAAATGTGTAGCCTGCAGTAAACGCGACAGTAACTTCCACATACTCCAGGAGCCGACGACCAGCCTGAATACAAAACATTGATAAAAGCCTCCATGGCCCTGCGAAACGTCGAGATAAATGGAACGGAACCAAATATTGTATGTCATTCCTTGACATTTGCGTCAATGGTTTATCAAGATGAATCGTTAGCGGTTTCCGAAACTTCTTCATAGATCATATAAGGGAGACTGATTTGGATTATACAGTCCGTCATACAAAGGCGGAGATTCCTCGAAAACGGTCAAAAAGTTGGTTTTTAAAGCAGTGTATCCGTAAATAATTTTGACCGAAAAAAAAAATGATATTTTCAAGTCATATTTTAATACAGTGATGGAACTCAAATCATAATTAAACATACATTAATGTATCAAAAAAATCTTCAAATACACCTCTTGATTGTCTTTAAAAGCAGTTTATCCCTTCATTAACAATTTTAATTATAATTAAAAATATGCCATTAAATTGCTAATGCTAAACTGCATCCAGTGACGGATTATTTATTATTAAATAGTTTTTGTAAATAGATAATTTCTTCATATTTTACAATAAGTTACCAGTTTTGTGTCATCGCGCTTCTCTTTCTTTTTTCTATGCAGTCCGATAGTGACCGCGTTTTAGGTCATAGAAGCTACTGCTCGCGACTTCGCCCGCGTGAAATTTCGGCCCCCGACCCACCGCGTCGCATCGCATCGCCCGCCCTATTAGATACTTCCTTTTTGCATAGCGTTCTTTCTGACTTTTTTTCTTTTTGCTCGGCTCCCAAGGGTTGTATCGTGATGTTAAATATTTGTGATAATATTTGTGTGCCTAGCTTGATATTATTTGAAGATTTATTCAAATCCGATTGCTTGGCGCGTTCAAACAAACTCTTCAGATTTATTATGTGTATGATTAGTATAGATTTCGGACATAAATATTGAATAACATTAAAAAACGAGCAGTATAACTATACTTTTATCCTGAATATAGGTACTAATTGAGGACATTTCTAACGTCTCCATTATTGATACATTACAACGTCAAACAAACAAGCCTAAGCTGGATTTATAAATAAATATATACCTACAATGCACCTAAAAGGGATCCGATTGACGTTAACACCCGCTTACTAATGTAGAAAATATGTTATTATTGTAACTTTTATTCCATTTTACCGTAAACATTCAACCGCACACTGAATGGTTTTGCCGTTAAGCCGGAACTTTTTACTGCAAAATGGCGGGCATTACGAGAATGTATTTTCCAACTTTTCGATTCCCAATCGGAAAGCAAAAGCGCATACAAAAATAAATATTTAAGTACACAAACACGAGAAAGCTCCGTAACACACCTCTTTCATTTTCCATTTGTGTTTCGATATCAGTATTTGGTGTATCGCACAGGAAGCGACGCATAGGAATTTATCCGCAGTTCCATATATTATCCAGTTTTGGTGTTCGTAGGTACAGACGGCAGCACATCAATGTAAACTCTATACATATCTATAACTACGACGCGTCGTATAGTGTTAGAAAGAAAGTATCCTTGGTATGATTGGTGGAGTTTTCAACGTTTCTAAAATTGCCCAATGGTTGCACATACTAAGAATTGGCAGCCAATTATCATGTCTCACTAGGAATAAGCCACACCCACCGCTCCCGAGATCGTTTGACGTTTATTCAGTACGTCACTTGGAGTTGTGTTGTGTGGTACTGTGCGTTCAGTGCCTGGCGGGATGTCTTCTGTCCCCAGACATTTTTGACTGTGCGTTTTTTAATTATTTTTACCAAAGTTTTTGAGTGGATCATGCCGGGTGATTGATATTTGTCGGTAGACGACGATAACGGTGAGTAATATTTTTTGTATTTATAATTTTTAAAGTGAAATAAAATAAACAAAGGTTAGTATTGAAAAAATGTGTCAATGGTGTTTTTCTATAGAATTTTCGAATTAATAGAAGGGATAGGTAGGTAGGTATCTTCTTTGGGTCAGTAGGTCGTCTTAGGGGCGGTTCTTTCCTAATGATGGGTGCGCGCTGTAGGGTAGGTAACCGTGAAAGCTTAAATTCAGAGTTATACCTACGTGAGCATAATTCGATGAACTTATTGTTTTTGATTCCATTTAGGGCTGATTTTTCCAACGCCAGTTAATTTTTTAGCCAGCCAATTTTTTACTATTGGAGGAATAATATTGAATTTTTGACAATTCTTCAATACTTACAAAAACTGTCAGATGTCAATTTTATTACAATAACCAATGATATTCTAAAACAAAAATTATCTGTCGATTGAAAAATCAGCCCTTGGTCATGGAACATTCTAAACAAAAGTTATTCCAGCGGTGCTATTCTGTAAAAATCTCACCGTGAAAACTTAGGTGAAGTGAGCGTGGAGTGAGCTGTCAATAGTGTCAATCCCTAGCAAAAACAAACTCACATCACCTAAGTTTTCACGGTGAGATTTTTACAGAATCGTCCGGCAGTAGTAGTGATTGGATTTTAAAGTAAATACCGTAAACGCAGGTTACTTTAGCTAATTTTTTCATCTTTTACTGACTTCAAAAAAAAGGAGGTTATCAATTCGACACGTATGTATGTAATATTATTGGAATTGCATTATATGCACATAATAATATGACAATCTATTAGGGCTTCCAAACAAATATACAAAATTTTGTAGACGTATAATGTAATAGTATGTTTGTCCATGCATTTTTCCGCAACTATTAATCGGATCGTGACCATTTTTTTTGTATTGGCTTACATTTACTTCAACTTAGGGAATAGTGGAAGTTTCATCTAAATCGAGTCAGTAATTTTCAAGATATGGACTAATACGTGTAAGTGTGACGACCTGGCTTATTGATACGAGCTACGGGTGTAGTGTCAAAGGGAAAACATCTCAAAACCTTGGTCAAATTCTAGTGCAATATTTAAAACAAAACTATTGCCTACTTATTACAAACAAATATTCCAGTTTTTACTTAAAACTAAAAATATCAAAATAAAAAAGTAATTTAAAAAAAAAATAAACCGACTTCAAAAACTCAAAATTGTGAAATAACTTTAATTTCAGAAGTCTGTGGCAAAAAACTACAACTAAAATAAAGATCCCAAGACACCGACTTCCGAAATTAAAGTTATTTCACAATTTTGAGTTTTTGAATTTGGTTTAATTACTTTTTTTTTAGAAACCCTTTGATAGTAGGGATTATGGTGGATTTCTTAGCATTTTAATATATTTGTTTTACAAAATATAGGTATGTGTATATTTTCTTTTGTTTTTTACTTTTGAGCCAATGTTGTTCTTTGAAGAGGGTTAGTTTGACTTGACCTGCAGATTTTGTCGACACAAAAACAATATTTATGCATTGAGCCAATGTAGCCCTATACAACAATAGAAAATAGAAAACCCTTTTTTGTATTGACCCAAAGTTCCCCCCCAGAGCTAAAGTAACCCGCGTTTACCGGTACCTACGCAATTATGCAACGAACGCCGGGCGTGCGAATAGTGAATGTTATTAAAAGTGATAGAATAGGAATATCGTTTTTAATACTATTCGTAGTAGGTATCTGACAGCAATTTTTGAGAATTTTAGGCCGCTTTCCGAATTAGCTATAATCGCTCACAGCGCTCACATCATCTCACATGCGTTCCGATTTAGGTATTACGATTATGACAGCTGAGAGCTGTCCACAATTCGGAACGCCCGCGCCCCCGTGAACGCGCTCACAGTGCTTACTCAATGTAAAAACGATATTATTACACAGTACCTATTTCCTAAACACCACATTTCTTCTTCTTTGGTTAGGTGGCGACTATCAGCCAGAAGCACAATTTCGAAAATGCCACGTTAGTTTAATTTTATGTTAAGATGCAAATCTAAACAAAACACACACTGACACATCCTCACACACACACTGTCATTTTTGACAGCGCTCACGGTGATATTATTCTAGGGTCGACGTTATCGCAAGATGGCGCATGTCATGACGTCATCTATGACGATTCACGGGACATCGTTATCGCGCTCACGCTAATTCGGTACGGGTTTAAGCACGCTCACATCGATTATTTCCTAACTCGGAACGCAGGGTTAATGTGAAGAAAAATTGTAGGCAGAATAGTTACGTAACTTGTATCTACTTAAATTGAAAACGTGATTTTTTGTTTATAGGAATATTTGCGTGATTTTAGTGTCAAATGAGAGGATTATGTTTAAAACTGATATTCCCGTTTGAATTATGATGTAAATCGGTCAACGGGTTTAGAGATAGAAAGAATTTTGTATAAGTAATGAAAACATACCAAAGTTCGATTTTAGTAAATTAATGTTCTAGAAAGTTTTTTTTATTATAGATAGGATAAATGTTGTTACTTAATACGAAAGAAGATTACATAGGCTACACAATATAATGAAATTGTAACGATCGCCTAGGCATACAGAACATAAAAAACTGGCCAAGTGCGAGTCGGACTCGCACACGAAGGGTTCCGTACCACAAAAACGCCGAAAAAAACACGTTTGTTGTATGGAGACCCCCTTAAATATTTATTTTATTTTAATTTTATTACTTATTATTAAAGTAAAAATACAACTGAGTATTTTGTGAATATTTCATGTGCCTACCTGTTACCACTACCTATTGATATCGATCAAAAAAGGGCAATAAAATCGCGTTTGTTGTATGGGCCCCCCTTAAATATTTATTTTATTTTGTTTTTAATATTTGTTGTTATAGCGGCAACAGAAATACATAATTTGTGAAAATTTCAACTGCGACAACTATCGCGGTTCTGGAGATACAGCCTGGTGACAGACAGACGGACAGACAGCGAAGTCTTAGTAATAGGGTCCCGTTTTTATCCTTTGGTTACGGAACCCTATAAAACAGGGCTTTATAGTGTCAGAGCCAAGAGAAAATTAGATGTAGGTAAAAGTGGCTTAAAATCAAGGGCCTCTTTGCCTTATAGTAATTGAGTAATCGTGGGCAAATAAACTAAGCTATTTGTTTCGTTCCAGAAAAGAACAGTTTACTTCGGGCTTCGGCGGTGGGAAGAAAGTGGAAGCATTGAAGCCCACCACCGCCAACTTTACGCGAGAGCCACTACGGGGCGGCAGACGATGCGGCTATGGTCGCTGCACACTCTGCCGATCCTTTTCTGAGCACACGAGTAACCTCAACTTCTTACAGCGTGAGTCCATGTGTAGCTTGTAATCACACTTACCTATCACCTTAGCTTATTCATCACTAACATAAAACATGGTTTCCTTAAAAATAATAACAAAATTGATTAAAATAATACCTACTCCCTAAGTGTGCGTCTTGCCTGAGTGAAGGCGGCGCACCGCGCAGGCGGAATGAACGGCGCATTAGGCCGGTCGCACACGTCCGGTTTCCTGATCAGGAATTCAGATTCGGAGACCCTGAATGCACGCATTTCATACAAAATCGTCTCTAAGCGCATACGTTCTTATATATCATCGGTAAAGAAAAAATCTAAATCTAAACTTCTTACTCTTCTTTTTTTTTGCTTTTTTTCTTCTTCTTCTTGCTTCTTTCTAAATATTGTAAACGTTTGAGTTTTGATATCGACATTATTATGGCCTAAGTTAAATGGACGCGTAACTAAACATGCGCGCACGCATCAATTTCCCGCATGCACTAAGGACAGTTATCGACGAGTAAATCCGCTCCGCAATCCGTCATACGCGGTGCGCTGTCACTCAGGACCCACACTGATAGACAAAATAATGTTTCCGGTTTTATGCATACCGCGCGGCCAGACTCAGCTAATATTATTTCAAGTTAAAGAAATATCAACTTTATTTTAATGGTAATTAAGTTGATTTCAGAGTGACTAGCACTATTGAAAAAGTTAAAGTTGTAGCGTAAACTGAACTTTATTGTGTAGGATTTAAAGTTATTTTTCCATAAAGTCATTTTTGTTAACGATTTTTGGCAAATAAATCGCGAATGCAAATTAGTTAAGTTAGCCCGTATAATTTCTCATAACAAAGAATCCCATGTAAGTATTGAAATTGACAAAATTTTCTTTGTTTTAGATATCAATGGACACAGTCAGGAGGCGCCTGAAGGACGTCGGAAAGAAATACCGCCGCCCTGCTAAGAAAATTCAAATAACCCAGGCGCAGGTCACAGACGTAGCTATAATATTGAAATTGTATACTTCTTTTCGCATCATTGTTAAATTCTTGAGAATTTGTCCTTTACTATTGTTAGTGATAATTTAAGTTTGGGCCGTCACCCACTGTCGTGGCGGCATGACACGACAAGGAATTTTAGGAAGCGCAAATGATTTGAAATCTTATTTTATCGTGATTAGCGTTCACAATGCGGCATGCCAGAACGTGCCGAAGGAAACCAAAGCAGGCTGTGACGTATTAATGAAATGTTTTTGTTAACAGTGTTTAATTAGATTCGAGATCATCTGTAAGTATTACAAAAATCCCTTGTCGTGCCGTGCCACCAGTGGACAGTGGGTGCCAGACCACAGCCCAGTCAAATTATACGAATCTGGGTAAAAGCTTATTTTTACTTGGCAATCAAATGCTACCGCATTTTTTTTTTTTGTTTTGCGGATGGGAAATCATCAAATGACCCCTCCCGCTCTGGGTGGAGCGGAAGGGAGTGTCAGACTCTTACTGACTAAAACCCACCCGTGTTCCTTCCTTAGCCCTTTATGTTCCGGGCCAGCGGTAACCCTTTCGGGCAATCCCGCTGACCCGGCAGAATGCTATCGCATTTGATTTTGCTTGGTAGGCATTGGTGGATGTAACTTTATAATTAATGTTACAAATAAAAATAAAAGTTTGTAAAACATAAATATTATCTACTTGTTTTTAATTTAAGTATAGGTATACTAAATAATAATAACGCCTTCCAAAGGTCCCCGAGATGTGTTAGGCATTTTAAAAATAATAATAATAATTATTTATTGACGTAATTGGTTACAGGAACTTTTATGTATGAAGCATGTTTATTATAAATTACCTAATTAAATAAATAAAAATATTAAATTGTAGGTTATTTAAAATTAAACTATGTAAATGGCTGAATGAAAATAATTTCTATAATATTAAGGATTTTTTTAACATAAATTATAATGTTTAAAAATTCAAATTTGTTTATTTGTGAAGTTTGCATGCTTTAATTTTTAAGCAAAACTTGTATGATTTATTAACACCTGTGTATACCATGTTTTACGCAAATAAATTATCTTATCTTATCTATGGTATAGTTTGGTTTTATAAACTTTGTTGTAAGTATATTTTAATTTAATGCAGGTAGGTATTTGTGTGTTTTCAATTATATTTATGGTTAACATTAAAAAGATTATGATTGTTATTCCGCATTTTATTTTGATATTTTTCCAGGGTTTCACACGCGTTCCTGTAGGAACATAATATCTTAGGTATGTCCTTTTCTGATTGGTAGGTCTGCAAAATTCCATGATGATCGGTTGTGTAGTTATGGCGCCAAAAGCAGTGGGGTAGCTACCGCCGTATCTGTTATACAGGGGGCCCCGACCGACGGCATATTTATTTCCTACTTAAAAAAACGTCACCGACTCACCGTCCGTTAAAAAAAAGCTTGTCGCGAGATTTAAGTAGGTACTCGTATTTACTTAGTTTGAAAATTTATAAAATTAAAATCAATCAGATCACATGTTATTTAATTTATTTGTAACACACAGGTAAACCTCGCGACAAGCTTTTATATCATATCAGTTGTGTAATGACGTTAAAAGTTGATAGTAAAAGTTTTAAAGGAAAAGTTTATTTTATTATTTTTAGCGCATTGAAATAAAAGCTTGTTTTAAAAAAAGATTTCTACTTTTAATTTATTTTTTACTTTTTAGTTACTGGACAGGTTTCTCAGTCTGTTCATCTCATTCACGACATCACGTAATGCTATGTTCACATGCACGCCGTGCAGCCCGGCGGGCTGCCTGGCGGGCTGCGCGGCATGCAGCCCGCCCCAGGTCGGCGAACATTCAAGCTGTTCACACGCACGCCGTCGTGTCAGTCAGCACGCCCGGTTCGCGGCATTCACGTTCACAGGCGCGTTTACGGGCTCGGGCGTACCGTTTACACGCTCGTGAATGTGAATGTGCACGTTGAATGTCGAGTTGAACGCGCGTGTGTGAACATAGCATTACACCTTGATGCCACTCAGTCCTCGGCATGGCCTCACCATGACTTGAGTGTTTGGAGGAATGCGCCACTTATTTCAGCTGGAAGCTTACTTCTGCCTTACGAAACACAGTTCCAGGTTTCATTTTGGAGTTATCATTCTCCTAGACAGGTTGCAAACCAATGCTGTTGACGCCAATCTCACCAAATTACACAAGTAAAAGTTAACCAACCGATGCTACAGACACGAACAATTCGACCTTAATATCATAATCGAGGACTCCAAAAACCCCAGTACACCAAAATTGCAGACGGATTGGAGCAACGGAGTTTAACTCGCATTCGTATTCTCACCTTTCATTTGATACCCATTTATTGTAGGAAAGCAAAAAAAACTGCGCAACGTTGGCGATATGAAATGTTTATACACCCTCATACCATTGGGTCATCCATCTAATCAATCAGACATAATCCACATTCATAACAAACGGAACGAACTTTTTTCCCAAATTTGTTGGAGTTGCATATTCGCGCCAACCAAGATACTCGTCAAGACGAATCAAACGAGCCCAAACTCGATGGGGTTGCGTTGTTTAATGACGGAGTTCCTATGGCCCCCTTTCAGCTCCATCATCAGACCCTGGTTACCATGTAGTATCACAGTAGGTACTCGTCAAGACGAATCAAACGAGCCTAAATTCGATGGGGTTGCGTCGTTAAATTACGGAGTTCCTATGGCCACCTTCCGGCTCCATCATCAGACCCTGGTTACCATGTAGTATCAAAGTACTCGTCAAGACGAATCAAACGAGCCCAAACTCGATGGGGTTGCGTCGTTTATTAACGGAGTTCCTATGGCCACCTTCCAGCTCCATCATCAGACCCTGGTTACTATGTTGTATCAAAGTACTCGTTAAGACGAACTAAACGAGCCCAAAATCGATAGGGTTGCGTGGTTTCATTACGGGTTCCTATGGCCACCTTCCAGCTCCATCATCAGACCCTGGTTACCATATAGTATCAAAGTACTCGTCAAGACGAATTAAACGAGCCCAAACTCGATGAGCTTGCGTCGTTTAATTACGGAGTTCCTATGGCCACCTTCCAGCTCCATCATCAGACCCTGGTTACCATGATTGTAGTATCAAAGTACTCGTCAAGACGAATTAAACGAGCCCAAACTCGATAGAGTTGCGTCAGTTAATTACGGAGTTCCTATCGCCACCTTCCAGCTCCATCATCAGATCAGCTCTATGTCATAATAATATTGCATTGTCATCCGATTTATACATGCATGCAAAATTTCAGCTTAATCGGATACCGGGAAGTGGGTCAAATTTAACTTTCAAGAGTCCACCTTCACACAAGTCAATAATAATAAAAGCTTTTAAAAATCGTTTATTTTGGAACAATAACATATACAATAGGTATTATAAAAATAGTTAAACGATGGTAAGTAACTACAAAAGTTAATAACTGTGGCGCAGCTATCAATAAGAACGCGCTAAAACAGGTGACCGCCATCGCCAGCCCGTCAGTAAGTAGGTAACAAAACCCGGAAAAGGTCATTAAACCCTGCTTGAAATTTAAAAAAAGAAATGTTTTTCTGACTTCAGATTAAACCTACCTACCTGTCTACTTAACAATATTCATCGAGAGCGTGAAATTTCGCTAATTAATTGTGTAACAGTGTATACCGTACTTACCTACCAGGTTAAATGTAATATGAGTAGGTAATACCTACTTAACGTAATTTTCCAACAAATACGTAAAAATGAAGGATTAAGTAATTAAAAGATCATTTAAATAAAAAATATTGATTATAAGCTTTCATACTATTTAGGCATTGCGCGGGCCACGGCCGCCTGCTTTTATATTATTTCGATCGCATGGCCATTATTTCGATTCGATTCAAGTGTTCAACCTGCTACGCTATTTCTTATCGCACAGTATTTTATTCTACACCACGACGATCATACGCACACACCCTCACGTACGCACTGCAGCACGAAACATTACAAGTAAGAACAGACAAAAAGCTATATATCTCTTTCGCACGATTCTCGCTGTTGCGCGCATAACGCGTTCAAGGTCAACGTGGGGTAACCTGATGTGCTGGCGACTGTACCTAGGTAGGGATTTAGGATCAATTTGACCCACTTTTTTGTGAGTACCAAAAAGGTAAATATTCCCAAGCCGTGATCTTCAGATTATGTTTGCAATACGAAAGACTTTTCTTGTTTGAATACGCCTCGAATACTCTTCGACGAACATTTTGACCCTGGGATTTAGGGAAGATTTTGTCGGCACGGTTGGCACAGTGGTTAAGCGATTAACTGCTGCGCTGCGTGTCGCGGGTTCGATTCCCGCACGGAACAAATATTTGTATTACCTACAAGTAGTTGTTCCGGGTCTGGCTGTTTGTGTGAGTTTAAATGTTTGTAAACGCACCCATAATACAGGAGAAATTCCTAGTGTGGGGCAACGTTTAAAAAAAAAAAAAAGAATATAAAATGTTAGTTAAAAACATTGTTCGTGTATATTATAGTTATTTAACAGTAGGTAATTAAGTGGAATGAGTGCTGTATTTCATAGTCATAATTATAACAGTTTATGTGGCATAAGAGCTAAATCCAGACAGACAGTATCAATATGAAAATACGTAAATTAATTACACTTTATTGTTCTGACTCACTCAGATAACAGCTGTGGGCAGACAATAAATCAAATTAGTATGATTGTATGTAAAACGAGAAAAAGATGGCGTATTTTAGGCATCACATAATTATACGGAATCCCTTTTCAGTCGGGTAAATAGAACAAAAGCAAAGCGCGCGCACCAGGGAGTACTAACTTTGTGGAAAGGCGAAAGCCTACTTTGCATAGAAGAGAACAAAAGAAACAATGTAAATTATGCTTTATACGAAAGTGATAAGCTCTAAAACAACACCAGAGATATGTCTGTTTGTTTTACAAATGGTGTACTAAATGAGGAAATTATGATTTAGTGACGCCATGACGTCATTGCGGGTAGACGAAGCGTTACGTACCGCAAACGATTATTTTGAATGTGAAAAATCACACGAGCAGGAAAACAGAATTATTCCTGTTGTGATCTTCTCATTTGTACAGACGCAAGTATTTGAAAATACATGACGTTTTATTAGTTATATCCATTAAGTTTCAGGAAAACTTAAACGTTATTGCGTAAGGAATATTGTTTTCAGTTGCAAGGAAATGTTGTTGTTTGTTATGGCTGTACATATTAAAAGAACTGTCGTAATATGTCTTGGTGAAGCGTAATTTTTTTTAACGTTGCGATAGGTCAATTTCATGGTATAAACCATCAAGACTCAAAACTCACCATCATGTAGTTTTTTTTCGTCAAAATTTTACATCCATTATTATCAATATTCCACAGTTTAATGTTACATCATACCTACATAGATATTATTTATTATGTGGTATAGGCATTTTGTTTAATTAAAACTACAAACGTAGCCTAGACATGTAATATAACACCACACAAAACTAGCGTTTATAATCATGAATCTATACAAATAAATAAAATTGAAGTATCTGTTTGTAATGTCAAAATAACAGCTTTTTACTAAATAAATATGAAAGAATATACAGTTACAAAAAAAAAATAAAAAATTGTGAGTGTTTGTTCAGAGGCTAATCTCCGAATGATGAAACTTGGTATGGGGATTGAGCCCCGGGAAAGAACATAGACTACTTTACTATAACCGAAATAACACGCGGGCGAAGCCGCGGGAGATGCCAGTTTACTATAAAATAATTGAGGAACCAACAAAACAGAAATTTTACAAAAGCGGCAGCAATAATTTGAAAACAATATATGAACCTAATAATAAATTAAAAGTAAAATATAACAGCATATATTATGTCTGTCTCTTAAGATACAGGTTTACCTAGTTTAAGAGGCAGGGTTATAATAATTGAGTACAGATTTTAACATAGAACCAGATGTATACAAAGTACAATATCTTATAATATATAAACTAGGTTCCCATCTGTATTTTTATGGCAAATAAATTTATTATTATTATTATTATTAAATATATGCTGTTATATTTCACTTTTAATTTATATTACACAAGTTCGTGACACAGAACAGAAACCAGTGCGTGCTTTATTGCAATAACAATAAACATTACGTTCTCAAACACTTCCTAAACAATTGCACTGAAATATGGCTGAAAAGTTCGTCGCAGGTCAATTATGAATAGACGGTAGATGCATAAGCATAATGCAATATGAATAAGAAATCTTAGCGAAGTCAGAAAACGTTTTCCGGTTTTCCTTTTCCGCCAAGAAACTGCAAACTGGCATAAGTTCGCAATATTATATGCTAATGTGCAGCGGGAATGAACTCCACAAACCCTTACGTAGGTACAATAAATGTAAGGTTACGAGGAAGCTCAAGTCGTAAAATATGGGCTCGAGTCAAGTGGTAAGCATGGGTGCACAAAACGCAAAGGGGTAAGAGAAAATCATCAACACTAGGGCTGGCAGATTTTAAACTAACTTAAAGCCTTCAAAACTGCAAGACAGGTGATTCAGAAAGCCACACAAATACCGAGGAAGCAAACACTTCAATTTTGCAAGGCTTATCTTGGGCGAAAATTCTTTAATTTTTCCCGTTGAAACTGTTTGAATTGCTCCAAAATTGCGCTAAGTCAGTAAACTCCTACGTTAAGCCACAGCCCGTTACACCCACTAAATCCCGGACCTAACAAGTACTAACAACTAAATACTCGGTAAATCGCAGCCCTATTACGTTGCTGTAGCACTCGGGGCCTAAAAGCAGTCACATCTACGTAATGCTCCTATTCTGAAAGCAATTCATTTTACTCCTGCAGCGTTAGTTTGTAAAGCACCATTTACATGGTTCTCCAGTGTAAATGGTTATGGCACATTAAGAGACGAATTATTGTGCTTAAAAGCTATGAGAAGTTATGGTAGTATTCTATACTGTAACTGTAATGTTCGTTGACAACAAATTAAAGTGACAGCTGAATTTACTGTCATTTGGTCTGCAACTCACAGCAGTTTTAATACCTTATACCGTGTGAATCGTTCCGATTATTCGAAAGTGTCACTTCGGAGTAGACACCCTGAATCTTAATAAATGAACGAAATCTGCAGATATTAACACGACGAGCAAAAATAATACCACATCAGGTGCAAAACTAGTATAATGACCGCCTAACGACTATGTTGTTGACTGCCAATCGAAAGGTCACCGGTTCAATGCAATCCATTCCATTAATATATAGCAGGAATATTAGTGACAGACATGCAACATATAGTTTTGTGTAACTACGTTTTTTATGAAAAAATTCGCTTCCACATCGTTTTTTTCCCTCCGTAGCAATTCCGTATAATTTATAGGTAGTAAAATGCATCGAAACTAGGTCTTCACGCCAGGTTACACAAAAAGCTCGTCTATTTTGAGTGTAGTTAACAAACAAAGGGTATCTGTTCGATCAACAGACTGCGATGAACAGTGAACTCATTTACTAGTTAGTGCCTGGAGATGCTAATATGGTGCAGTAACGTAGCCAGGGCTTATGTGGTCCCGTAAAATACTGGTGGAAATTAATAGTGCTCTTATACCGACAGCAAAATGTTGTATTTAAGAATAAAGGTTATCAAAATTGCATGAGATATTCTATTTTCATAAGCCAGAGCACGTCTCAAAATGCAAGCTCATTGATTTACAAAACCACTGCTCATTAGGATTAGTTCCAAGCTAGGGTGCCCAGTTATGAATTTTCACAAGCAAAATGTTTCATTTTGAAACGAATTTTGATGAGACTAAAGAACATTTTAAGGAAGCTAATTGAGTTAGCGGCAGGCTAACTAAATTAGCTTCCGCAAGTTCGATTCAGATTTTCGGGGACGTGTTGCAGTTCCAAATTAAATTTTCCAGTACCGTAGGCCGATGGATCCTTTTGATGTTTCCAGCATGGGATCATCCATGTATAAATAACCCTAGAAATGTTACGATTATGATCCCAACACGCGGCACACTCGATGACGCAACTAAACCGCGTATGCTAGTCGTGGCAACAACAATATCTTTATTGTTTGGACTCATGATGCTATTTCTTATTCGTAATAGTTGCCGGCGTTGATAGCGTAATTATTTTGACCCCATTGTTCAGACACAAAACGTACAATAATTATATTACTCGCATCCGTCACGTAACTCGACGTACTACTATCGAAGTTATCTAAAATTGAGTGTTTTTATTGCAGTTTATCTTTCATTCTCAAATTGCTCCATTTTAATCGTAGCAACCCAGTTGCCCATGGTAACCTAAATTCGTCTATCAAACGCTCTCGGTTGCAACTCATCGATTCAACAAACCGATGCAGTTTGCAATGAAAGCAAACAGGTCAGTCCACTGACTAGCCGGGATCACAGAGGCACCAGGAATTAGGGCAGAGCAGTAATTACTTACACGCTCAGCGGCCTAGGGTCGAACCGGCAGAGCTGAAAGGGCTTTGTGAGGGAAATAGTCTCTTGTTACGGCTTGTTGAGCATTTCGAGCCATCTCGGCTACACGGCAAAACGGAAGTGGGTTAACTCGAAAATCCTTTGTTTATTTATTGCTTGCGTCTCTGTAATAAACATTGTTTTAGACGTTTTACTTTGCACCATTCTTGGCTTTGAGGCATCCAGTAAAAATTAGAAAGTCGGCTGTCTATTTTTCTTTGTGATTTATTATAGGATTCAAGTACTCGTGAATAACATCCATTATCGCCCGAGTGGCTAAGTACCACCAATCAAAACAAGTGCTTTGCAATCACTTTCACACAAAGTAGAATTATTGTAGTCTTGTTCTCGACCGCGTGCGATACGCTTGGTAGTATTATGAATGAGTGTGTAAATATGCCATGGATATTTAAGTCTATCGTATTGTAGCTCGATGGATTGTAACTTGTCAGTCCAGCCTTGATGGAACCCACGCGTATTTTATTGCTTCAGGTTTCTAAAAAAGAAACTACGTTTTGTAATTCAAGATTATCATAATTGTTAGAGTTTCGATTTGCTCTTGTCCTTAATAATATTGCGCAACCGATACCATATTTTCTCCAGCTTACTTTACACTTTTGCAACGTATGTTATTTCATAAATATTGCACGTAGCGTGTGCTTTTTCACCATTCAATCTATAGTAGTTCGTTCGTAAAGAGAACTGGCTGTGCGAAGCTAACCAGATTTCTTGATCCCTGACCATTATTTACTTTCCCGTCTGAGAGCAGCCGCTAGATGTGTCTCGAGGGGATCGGGAGAGCTCGGCTGACTGGATCCACTATTGTCTCCGAGTGAAATTCCGGTATACGCCGGATCGACCGGTTCCTGCAGGACGAGGGGAGCGCAAGGTTACACGTTATTTAGCACGCACGTGCGACGACTGCGTCGACTAAGTCGTGATCGAACCAAAACTATGTTCCAAATTCATATTTGGTTTGGAACGTAAGATTTGTTTTTTTTTTAAACAAAGATCTTAAACTCACAGCATTTAAGTCAATTGAGCGCTGAGACTGTGTCATCAAACATAATTTATGAATGGCTGGTGCGAGGTTCCCACGGTCGTGTTGACTGCTAGTAATGGCCTCTAAGGTTAATGTTGAACTACAGGCGCATTACTAGTCACGATAGGTACTAACCGCTGCAGTTATTTTTAATGACATCTGTGTTTTGATGACAAAACTTTCTTTCACGAAGTCATGATTATAAACATCGATTTGATCGAACTGCAGTACCAGACAGTACAGTAACCATTATCACAAAGAAAATACAATAACCGTAAAGAAATACAATTCCTACAATAACTGTAGATAGAATTACATAACAATGGGCCTGCCAACTGTTCCCACAATTTCGAATTGTCTGACGCATCATAAAGTTTTACAGAGTTTAAAATTACCCTCATTTCAGATAAGGAACTTGGCGCTGCGTACTTATTGACACACGGGAGTTCTGGATTATATTAAGCAGGTCAAAGTGGAAGGAGGTTTAAATTACATTTCCGCTGTTCTTAAATTTCATAGCAGAAGCGTGCGAGAGCTCGCAATATGGAGACTCAATTACGGGGCTCGAAGTGGTTGGGATAAAAATAGGCTGAAAAACGGAGCCTACCTTACCATGTCCCACCGAGACAGAAAACAGGAATGAAAAATTACATTCCAAACGGAATTTACGACTTTTTATGATTAACAGTGGCAGACTGACAGCGTTAAAACAAAAAAAAGTTTGGGAACATTAATTTTTCAGTGTGGCGTTCTGAGAGCTTCGAACTCCCAGAGTATGAAAATGAAATGAATGATGATGATGGGTATTGATTTAGAGGTATTTTAGTACGAATGGACGCGGAATTCACACATACATTTGTAACACCAAGCAGACCATGATTAGAATCACTAAAGTAGCCTCAACAATTTAATATTTTGCTTTTTAATTAATATTATTAGAATAGGAGCTTTTACCGGTAAGTATTTTTTATTATGTGCTTGCTACTACGTCGTTGATAGTTGGATTAGGTTTGTTTGTAGCCAATTTCCCAGTCACGGCTTTTGGCTATGACACAACTTTTGTCTTTTGTAGCAATTTCCTCTGAACTACCCTAATTATACGGTTAATTTACATTTTTATAACTGTGGCTTCGTTTGGGGATTCAGTTACTTAAATAAAATTATACTTTACGAATTACACTGTAAAATAAAACTAGTTTCTATCATACCTAGTTTATTTATCATTTTCCTCCATGTAATATTGGAGCTTAGATTGTTCTAAAATTATATGGCTTTACATAGCTGGGTTCGATAAAATAATTATAATATTATAGTCATTAGTCCTCAACGCCAAAAAGGAAGGAAAATTCGTAATAATCATGATACATGGTAACATAATTTAAAAATAAATCTGGATTTACAACTACACCACTCGTGTTTATTATATCTGATAATTATTTCATAATTATAGTCATCTGCCTAACCTTTTCCCAACTATGTTAGGGTCTACTCAGCTGAATACCCAGTATTTTACATGGAGCGACTGCCTATCTGACCTCCACAACCCAGTTACTGGGTAATACGAGGTACAGAGGCGGTGTCTCGGTATGTAAAGATGGTCACCCATCCACAGACCAACCGAGGCAAGCGTAGATTATCCTGATCGATGGACCTGTACAGCTGTTATTATTTAGCCACGGGCCCCTCAATTATTTCATATACTATTATAGGTAAGTCATTCTAATATTTGCTACCTATACTTTACGGATTTATCGAAATAAACATTTACGTTTTCCAAACCAGATTGTAGGTATTATTGCATTTTATGTTAATATTATTTATTAAATTCCCGAACGTCCCACCCGTGGGTCGAAGGCCAGTGGGACGAACAGGAATACACGTTTTATTTAATTACTTACCTACATAATAGTTACAGGCAAAATACATAAATTTTTTTAACCACAATCCCAGCAGTATTGTCTAAGGACACTCATAAAAAGTCAAATAAAAACGCGATCATTAGCAGGCAAATAAGGAGAAACTTCTTGCGAGCCAAGTGTAGAAAACGTGGCTCCAAAAATCTTAAAAAAAAAAACAAAATACCTTGATCCCAATTAGGCTGGCGATTAAAAATAAAAACCGACACGAGTACTTCTCCTTAATTAGATTATTTTAGCAACCCGTACCGTACTCATGAATTATATTTTGGGCCCACTTGAAGGTTGAATCATAACTAATTCCAAAGCAAACGATACTTCTGTTCCTCTTCTTCATTCAAGCGTTTCAGTCTATTGCCAAGGTTCGCTTCACTAGAAACTGGTTGTGAACGTTTTAGCAAGGACAGACTTAATTAATAGCTCGCGTACAGACTGCGATTGAACGCAGAAACGCTATTATACATCCAAGCTTTGCTTTAGCAATGCGAAATAACACATCATCTTTACGATCTATTTTAAGAACACGAGGTCAACGTCTGGTACACCTCAGGTGGCTACTCTTTTGGTCAGCTGACAAAGATCTACGGACCCGTCCGAAAGCAGGTCGAAACTTCGAAGTGAACCCTACCCCCGGATAATTAATTACCTTTTTCGGACGGGTAAAAACACTTCAAGAATAGCGACAACAGCTGTGAAAGTCAATTCGTGGTGTTAGTCAATTTTAAGTCGGACCCCGAACTAACCTATGTCCGTAGGTGATACGGAGTACGAATCGCCCGTCACTACGGATTTCGAACTTAGGAAGTGGACCTCCAGATCCCAGCCTAATCTTGCTTCACACTAATGCTTAGTAGTTACATAAAAGAGTACAACCACATACCGTAGACTTACATAATCCACCCACAGGCTCCCAATCGTTTATCAAACAAAGATCTGTCTACTTAGCTGCCAGCATCCATCACTTAATAAAAGCAATCAGATTGTTAAGTTGCGTCCGTGGCCAAGAGTGGGATTTGTACGGCTGGTACACTACTAATTTGATTACGTACAAAGCGGGTTTTGTATGCGGGTGCGCATTGTCTGAAGTCGTGGGGACATGCGGTCTACCGTTTGCAACTATGCCCGAGGCTGTCTATAACTAATTCGATTGATTGCACAATAGAAATGAAAGTAGACTGTTTTAATATTACATGTCAGTTTCAACTGTCTAGCTAATGGCCCTCATTGTTGGCAATATTACCGGAGATTAATTAAAAAAAAAACTGTTATTATTTGCTTTCTATGCGAGAAGCTGTGATCTCTAATAATACAGCACGGACTAACGGCTCAGAATCGTTGCATTGCTGGAGATAACTAGTATAGATATGATTTCATTTAATTACAACGATTAGAACGTTGTAATTGCATGTTAATGCCTCCTAAGGTTATCTAGAGGTAGGCAATAATAATAAATACATTTCTTTATATTAGGCAATAAACGATAGTAAAAACGTAGATCGTTTCTAAGAACGCACTAGCCTACTACTAAACGCTATCGTTATCGATACTAATAAAATACTCGAATCCATAGTCGATTGTTCATAGTGATAACATGAACATTCGATAAAGTTGATAGCACGCCTTATGTTCTGGTAAGGCCTATTTAGGTGACAAATCATTTTCAAGTGCGGACGGAGAAAATGATTAGAATTTACATAACTCCGTTTTTTAGACAGATTTGTTTTGCCAACTTGTGATGCATTATTTACACCCTTTCAAGTCCGTTGTAGTAGAACGACACGAGTTTCGTAATTCATCACTTATTTCTAATGGGCTTGGAATGATTCATCTATCTTCTTCTATATAAACAAAACAAAGTCGGGTTAGTTACACCATTTATAACTCAAGAACGGCTGGACCGATTTTTATGATCTTTGACTTTTTGGATTTGTCTCCGCCCCGAATAGCAGAATAACTTTAATTGGAAAAGTTCATGAAAGAAAATTTTGAGGCGGTACGAAGGTCAACTAGTTTGTTATATTGAGTAACAGGCAGTACACAGATATTTCGATAATTGGATTAATCATCAAAGTATTCAAAATTCCAAGTTGATTACTTTTTGAATACGAAAACTAAGGCGCCTATAACAAAATATACCTTCACTAAAAGTGTTGTTATGTAGAAAGGCCTGATTTTTAAGGCCGTGCCCTATTTGCACTACACAAATGAAAACCCATTGTTTCAACTTCCATTCACAATGACAGGAAAAGTTGCCAAAAGGTAGAAAGTCTACTGCCAATCTTGGTGAAGAAATAGGTTGAGATTACATAGTAACTTCGCAATGTGAACTAGGTAATAGGTATTAGAATCGATTCGCTAATAAAGAAACCCGGTTTCTTTCAGTTGATTTTAACAATTTGCACTGCAGATTAACAGCTGACACACACCTTTTTTCATACGTTTAGCTTTGGCTTCGCCTTTTAGTGTTATCGTTTGATCGAATAGTTCATTCCGTCACCGGCTATCTATGGCTAAATACACCTCTGCCCTTTCAGGATCAAGGCTAACTTCGTTTGCCCGTCTATACCCAACCATCTATCGACGAAAGAGATTGCTCATCGTTACCCCTCCTGTCAAATACATACTTTAGCACAACGTCAAATACTTTCTAAGTTTCTGAGAGCAAAGATTAACGTGATTGATTAGATGTTAACGTTATGTAAACCTAACGAACTCTGTGATCGTGCACTTCTTTGAAAGGAGTCTGCAATCCCTTTCTTGTAAAGTGCCCCGTAATACCTACATTTTCAAAGTCGTTCGGAAACTTGATGGTGGGCTGGCGGGAAGCTCCGCAAATAAATCTAAAATGTTCGAGAGGCTCACGAGAACCGGTTTGAAAGTTCTGCAATAAAAGTCATTCCTTTATTTTTTCTTTGGTCTCGGTTTGGGAATTACGAATCTATATAAAACATTCCTGGAATTGGAGAATGGATGCCTGCTATAAACTGGAAGCATTAGTTTATTATTTACGGCTATGTACCTTAAACGACCTGCGTAAATACTTGCGGTGTTCTTAGAAAAGGGATAGGTAATCCTCTCATGAGACCCAAGCCCTGTCTGCTTGGAGTCTGTCTGAATGAAAAAGGAAGGAACATCAACTCGTAAAATAGCATTAAAGTAATAGATGCGTCAAATTCTATTCAAGACGACCTTCAAGCTTCGTGTGGATTTTGTAAAAACATCAGAATGTGTGACGAACAGGAATAGATTTTTATTATTAGTGCGTTAAGTAGGCTACATTGGCCTAGGTCTGAATTTTCTGCTGCAGATAAACAACGCATTGCCCTGGAAACTGGACTTAATAATCGACGAAGTTGTTAGTACATTGTCCCTCATGATTTTCAAATCTGTCTACGATTTCAAAATTGTAGGTACACAAAATGAGGTTGGAACAAAGGTCGCGAGCGTGTGATTTACACTCGAGTCGTGTTTAAGTATTTATTCGAGACTGTACCTACCTACAACGCTTTACTGAGATCCGAGGGAAAATCGAAGACCTTGAGAAAGGTATAAATCAGACTACGACGGTTTGCTGACAGGGTCCCGGGCACCCTAATCCAGAAAAATATATACCTAGACAGATATCACAAATATTTCGACAGAATATGCTTTATTGTACACCAAAATACTGATTACTGTTTAGTCATTTACACAAAGAACTGCAACAAGTCTACCATGCGTGTATTTGTTTTGTCAGGATGAAAGTATAATGGATACCCAACACATCAGAAACAGCCAAAGAGGGCAGAAAAGCAATATGCATGAGGATGGGATTATTCGTATCTGGCCAGCAAAATTGTGAAGACTGCATTTAGGAAGGTAGTGCCTATGCTTATGGTTGATTGATGCTAAGAAAGCCAAAACCTGATTTTATTTTTCACAAAATTTTGTACCTGTTTTAGTCAAGTAGATATCATGCGTCAGTTTTCTCCTTCCTCTTATTCTAAACTTGAAATATTTAAAACATCAGACCTCTCTCCAATTAGAAATGGCTGTTTAAATATTAAAAGCAAACAGCTCCTTAAGTGAATAAGCAATATGCAGAATGCATTTCTAGGTAAGGAGATTAGGTACATAGTGCTAAAAGGAAGTCAAATATTAGCTCATTGAGACTGTTCTACTTCCAGTCTTTGTGTGAGAAAATGATAGTGAACATTTTATAGCTTATAAATAATTTTATTTTTTATTGTTTAATATTAAAAAAAAAAGTTACAAAACATTTATTGAAACAATACTATTGTACTATAATAATAATCAAATTAATAATAGAAATGACCTTGACCGATGATACCGTTGAACCTTTAATCTTACCTAAAGTAACTACAGAAATTTTATTTTTAATTAGCAGCGCCCTGCGGTTTCACCCGCATAAGTGTCGATCCCGTGGGAATGTCGAGATAAAAACTATCCTGTATCCTTCCCCGGGATGCAATCTATCTCTCTGCCAAATTTTATCGAAAATAGTTCAATGGTTTATACGTGAAAAGGTAACATACAGACAGACAGTTACTTTCGAATTTATAATATTAGTATGGATTTAAAATATCACAGCAATTATTATAAACAATAATTAATACCTATTTTGGTCATATACCTACATACTACATATTTCTCGTTCTGCTTCCTTTTGCCAGAGCCCAGCTAAGGAAACATTTAATGATAACCACAATTTTAGTACCCTTCATAAAATCCTTGAACAAATCTTTTTCCAACTGTACACAGAATCTGTCATGGTGCATGATCTCATAAAGCCCTATGTATTTCATGACTCAGTAAGGGTTAGGTTCACATTGTAAAACAATATATTATCACAGTATCAACTAACTGCATAATATTGTGTTACTCAGCATCTGTACGAGTTAGGATGCAATCTGAGAAACTAAATCCATTGAAGACACATAGCATAGGCTTAACTAGAATGCTCAGCACAATGGTGTACTGAAGGACTAAGTGCGGAAACCAAACCCATAACATAGAACTAGAATGCTCAGTACATTTTGATTAAATGGATGTGCAAATAAATTCTAATAGTTATTTTTGCCATATTGTTTGCTTTGTTTTACTGGATTTGTTTTAACTATAAATATTATAAATGAAAGCCTCTTTTCATGTCTGTGTGACTGCATTGTTCTTCTTACACAATGAATTTTGAAGCGTTTTCACTATCATTTAGCAAATTTATTCTGGTAGGTTTGTGTAAACTTACATTTAATAAAGAAATTTTGATGTTTTGTTAAGTCGTAAAAACCATGCGGAGCAGAGGCAGAGTTTAGTATATTTTGCGTATCATTGTTGCAATGCTGAACATATTGCAATGACAAAGTTTTACTTATCACTGAAACTCATAATTATTGTTATGTTGTTGTTGTAATTGTTATGTTGTTGTTGTAATTGTTATGTTGTGTTGTTGTTGTGTTAATTATTATGTTCAACAATGCAATTTCCCCAGAAAACACAGCTAGAATAATTTTACTACAATATATTTAAAATTTTCCACCTGGTTGAATTTATGATTTATAAGACAATCAACAAGCATTGAGTGTTGATTTTTATCAATTCTTATCATTGTTTTTATCTATTCTCTATATTAGGTTACATGATAAGATATCAAATCTCCATTTAAATTATTGTGTTCAATAAAAGGCCAAAATACTATTAGATACAAAACACACCATTTATCCTTAATTTTGTATTCCTAGCACATGACTTTCATACAGCAACTTCCTTTGTAACTGATTTAAAAAATTACATATTCAAATTAGGCTCTATGGTAATACAGTTGTATTGCTATCTGAAACTGGAAAAGGAAGCACTTAACTATGGCAAGTTTTTAACTATAGAACAAAATATGTAAATGAATGTCAAAACAATAATAAATTGATAAATCCGTTGTTTTAATCATATTTCTGTAGCAAACTGCATAACATTTTCTGTTTAATGTAATGTTTGAGTGTCCAAAAGGATACCTATGAGGAAATTGACCAAATGACAATAACCATGAGTAGGTAGTCTTTTTCCCTAATGTTAAAATTATAAAAACCATCCAATGAACTTTAATCAGAATATACATTTACATTCACCAGTAATTCATAGAGAAAATAGATTACCTAAATTAGTTGTGTGCCTAATACACAATTCCTTCAGTCAAGTACCTGGCTGGTTATTCGTAACCCTAGCCATGATGGCATATGTTCCAAACATTTCTAAGACCGAGAGGCCGAGAACAATAACCTACAGGTTAGGTACTTGGCGTGTTATTTTTTATCACCTCGTTACTCATACTTTTCCAGTCCCCGCGTAGCCCGAGAACACAATGGGACAATGGTAATAGTAAATAAAACGTGTATTATCGTTGTATAACCAGCACTAATATCGAACGCGCTGGATACAGCTCAAACCAACTTCGCATGAAGTCTATTCAATTTAAAATATGACGTCAGTGAGGCAGTTTACCAATAAATTGTTACGATAAGAAAGCATTCATTTCATGTAAATATAGAAAACTTACCCGTCACCGACCACTACACATTTAATCGCCTGCATTTCTGCGTTCTACTCGACCGTTGTCACTAATAAAGCACAATTATCAAGGGTGGCTTCGGATAGCTCGGATTTGCGAAAACTGCACTGTTACCACGTCTAGTTGCAATCAATACACATCCGCATCACAATCAACACTTGTACGAGTGAACTGCACAGTTTTTAGATAAAAATATTAATTTCATATCTCTTTGCTGGCGATAAGAGCAAATTGTTCACGAATCCTCCGTTTCGTTCACTTTGGAGACGTTTCGCTCGCCGATTACGTACGTTCACGTTCGGCATTAAAAAATAATGTTGCCAACAATGAATTCAGTTTCACCCGTTTTCTACAACTGTCCAACTAAAATGCCAAAGCAGTGTTTGACATATTGTTGGAAGCAGAAAGAAGTTAATAATTCGTTGTAACTCTTGAGAACGTTTATTTTCATAATGTTATAAGACACCCCCAAGAAACCCAGAGAAAATGTCAAACGCCACTATTCAAAGCATTTATTTATATAATTTATGCTAATATTTAAAATAATAATAATATGTACATTTAAATGAAAAAAATAAGCAAAATGATCATAGGGCATCAAAAAATTCGTCCGCATCGCTGTCAACAGGAACAGTGCCCATAAGGCTGGCAGCATTGCCACGTTGTATGGCAATGCAATTTTTTTGGCCAAGAAATAAGCCAGCCCTCTGGTCACGTGAAGGGTCGACTAACCGCTTGGCGATATCTCAAAAACAATATGGCTAAACTAGCGTTGTTATCAAACGAAATTAATTTAATTCTTAACGTGAGTAAAGTTGTCAAAGATTTTGCTTTATTTGTTGTTGTTATCGAAGAATGAAGAAGATGAAAAGAAAGAGCGGTCAACGCTAAAAACTCCCGATTTCATTGGCATTTTATAATGCTGGTCACATTGAAGTACCATAAACAACAATGCTTTTTATTTTTTTGAACACAATTGACAAGCTTATTGTGCCTAAAAAAAGGATCAATTTTTTTCATTGATCTTAAAACACAACTTTGAATTATTATTATTAAAAAAAAAGTTTTTACGATTAATCATGATTTATCAATTGAATTTTAGAACAACATATTTTTCTAGCTTATTTATCGAATATTATACTAATTTACGGTTTTTGGTAACCACTCTATCATAGCACGTTTTTGCGCGTTTGATTTTCTATAATCTATGGCATGCTATTATGGCGACTTCGATAGATCGCGTTGCGCGGTATTGCGTGATACGATTGTTGATTTCCGCAATAATATGGCAAAAGGTGATAAAGAGTTAGAAAAACCTATAGTGAATAACGAATTACCTAATCCGGATTGTCGGAGCACTGACCATGAAGACTCGGAGTCGACCCAGGAGCAGCCTCTCGACATCGGAGAGCATTATTTGGTGCGGCGCTCGGATGACTCATGGCACCCGGCTGAGATTATACAGACGCGATACAATGCCACGGAGGGCTGTTACGAGTATTATGTGCACTATGTCGGCTACGATAGAAGGCTCGATGAATGGGTATCCCGCCTTAAGGTTATGTCTGATAGATTCGACATGTGCGAACAGTCTAACAACAACATAAACTGTGATCACCTGCTCACCGACAAGTCCGGCCGGAAAATAACAAGGAACCAGAAACGTAAACATGATGAAATTAATCATGTTCAAAAGTCTTACGCGGAGATGGACCCCACGACAGCGGCGCTCGAGAAGGAGCATGAAGCTATCACTAAAGTTAAATACATCGACAGGATACAGTTTGGCAAATATGAGATAGATACGTGGTACTTCAGCCCTTACCCCGATGAATATGGCAAACAATCGAAGCTTTGGATTTGCGAGTACTGCCTAAAATATATGAGAATGGAAAAAACATACAGGTACCATCTCAGCGAGTGCACAGCGCGACAACCAATAGGTAGTGAGATATACAGAAAGGGAACAATAGCTATATTTGAAGCAGACGGCAAGGATCACAAGATTTACTGTCAAAATCTTTGTTTAATCGCAAAACTGTTCTTAGATCACAAAACGTTATATTTTGATATAGAGCAGTTCTTATTTTATATATTGTGTGAAGTTGATAAGCATGGAGCACATCTTGTTGGCTATTTTTCTAAAGAGAAGGATTCTCCGGAAGGGAACAATGTGGCTTGCATACTGACTTTACCTCCATATCAGAGACAAGGCTATGGTAAGCTGCTTATAGCATTCAGTTACGAGTTGTCCAGGCTTGAGCATGTAGTAGGTAGTCCTGAGAAGCCATTATCAGATTTGGGTAAACTAAGTTATAGATCTTACTGGTCCTTTGTCTTATTAGAAGTATTAAGTGTGAGTCGAGGTACATTAAGTATCAAAGATCTGAGTTCAATGACAGGAATATCGCAAACAGACATCATTTCCACCCTACAGTCTATGAACATGGTGAAATATTGGAAAGGGCAGCATGTCATATGTGTTACACCGAAGATAGTTGCAGAGCAGTTAGCAAGCTCTCATTTTAAGAAGCCTCGGTTGTCTGTAGATCCGTCTGCATTGAGGTGGACACCTCCGCACAAACAGGGGAACTCAGCAAAAGCTAAAAAGTAGTACAGGCTCACAGGCACAGCTTAGAGGATAAAGTAATTAGTCACAACCAAAGGACTTTCTCTAAGTGCTGGCCTGTTAAAAATACAAATAAATTGTTTTCTGATGTTTGAATGTTTATGTGCTAGGATGTAACTTTAACATCACAAATGAGTTTGCCGTTCTAGGTTCAAAGTGCCTTTAGAGCATGTATGGATGTGGATCCGGTCCAAAATTGTTATAGATATTATTCCATGTATTCACAACCTGTACATTACTCTGATAAACTTTAAATGGAGAATGTCACATTCAATTTTTGAGTTATAGCGAGGGACTTGAGTGAGGAGCAGTATGAGCTTTATAATTTTTTTATTTACAGCTACTCAATTGGGATGTTAAAAGTATATCTTTGTGTTAAGCAGTGTATAGATCATTGCTAGAGTATTATTGGTAAGTTATGAATCCTCCTTCTTCTCCTTCTTGCAAGTAAATTCAAATGTTCTGTGGCATTTGTTGTTGAAGAAGAGATAGATTTAAAAATGGCTGTAAAGATATACCAGTAAAGGATTAACAAAGCACTTTGAAATAAAGTAGAATAAATATAGAAAAATAAGTCAAAAAATTATAATATTTGTAAACAAAAAAAAAACATATTTAAACAAATTGGAAATTGAATTCATGAATTAAAGTGTAAATAACATTATCATTGGACTATTGAATGTGGCTAGATAATGTGTGTATCATAATAACATGTTGATGACCAATTACTTGCATTATGTATGCAGCTGACTCAAACCACTCATTATGTTACTAATTATATATTCTAACAAATCATAATGTGTTAATTATTTTTTTAGCAAAACAATTGAAGAGCTGTACATTTTGCCAGTTGTATTTTTTTAAATTTGGCAATGGTGAATTTTATAATCTTGTAGTCTGGTAACTCTAATGCCTTTCATTATAATTACGAGAAAATTAGTATTATTGTAATTTTTACCTCTATGGAAGCATTAAAACATCTATTAGCTACTATTAACGTGACTAAACTGGTTATTTACATTAAATTTACGATAGGACATGGTACAAAATTCACGATTCTTATTTAGAGTTTTCAGCATCATAATCATAAAGCTTTAGTGGGAATTAGAGAGATTTAATTAATTTGATGTTCTTTTCAACTGCTATTGATTTGATGAAGTTCATATCAGGTTGTTGACTTTCAATGTTGACATTAATTGCTAACTTTGGTTGGGAATGTTCATTTGATTAAACTCTTGCCCACTTTCATCCCAAAGTTTTAACTGTAAACTAGATCTGTATTCTACAACATATTCAGTTCCTTTTTATACTGGTAACAGTGATACTAATGTTTAAGTTTAATTAAGTTTCTACAGTGATGAATGAAACTGTCTGACAGTATGGATGTTTAATTTAGCTTTAAGTATATTCCCGTCGTTCATATGTTTGCGACTTTCTGTAACACTGTTACAAAACTTTTAATTAATGTAAGTAGGGCTTTTAGTTGTCGTGACAAGATAGCGCAACTGGCAATTTGGCGCACTTTTTCCCGTTCAATTTGCCTCAGAACATCTCCATACCAGAACGTTGTTCATTGTTAATAATAATAATTATTCAATACCATAAAAGAGCGTTTACGACGCCGACGCAGGTACGGCATTTCATACAAACTTTTTAAGCCCTTGTTTTTCGAAATGAATGAACCGATTTTAATGAAACTTCATACGCATATGCAGGATACAACAAACAAATATCTTATTTAAAAAAAGATAATTGTAAATCTCTGTTTCTATGGAAAATTTAAAATCGGTCTAATTTGGCTGTAACACAATTTTTCGAAAATGTCTTTAAGTAACTTTTTTTAGACCTTTGTATCCAGCTTATGCGTATGAAGTTTCATTAAAATCGGTCCATTAATTTCGAAAAACAAGGGCTTGCAAGTTTGTATGAATGCCGTACGTCCGCGTCGTAAACGCTTTTAAGTCCAGGAGTCAGTGGTATATTTTACAGATATTGTATAAAATATCAATTGTAATGACCCTGTTGAATTAGCAATCTCTGCGCTAATTGAAAACATAAATATTACGTCATGATTATTTTTACTCCGACGCGACGCGACACAGCTCGGCCCACATAGATTTGGAAAAGTCTATTATGTTAACTAGACGATGACGATGCCCTCAAACGGGTGTGCGTGTAGAAGTAGGTCCGCGTAGGCAGCCCGTTATTGTTAAAATATTCTTCTGAACAAGCCTGTTCTTTACTGTCATCTCAGTAGGAAATGTGCAATGTGGTTGAGAACAAACTTCTTCACTTTGTGTGAATTCGTACTTCCGCATCTAATGTACAAAACGTAAATGTGTGAAAACCCCGACGAAACATTAGTAGTTTATTGAATGTATTTCATTTGTATTTTAATTAGCTTTTTCTACGTTGGAAGGCCTCCCACAAGGTGGACCGACGACCTTGTGAAGGCCGCAGGAACCCGTTGGATGCGAGAAGCACAGAACCGGTCGAAGTGGAAGTGCTTGGGGGAGGCCTATGTCCAGCAGTGGACGTCTTTTGGCTGAAATGATGATGTCTGGTTCCATTCTGTTTCATAAGTTAGGTACTTTAGTTGTTATTCGGTACCTACAGAACAGTGAAACGCATTAATACTCGTGACTCAATTGGTCATTCAAAATCTGTAGTTCAACAACGGTTTTAGATACTACATGTTCGAGTGTAGCGTGTGAACTATGCTAATCGCCCTCATTAACAGCTGCTGTGAAGAGTTGAATGACTTTTGTTGCTAGCTGGGTGTCCCCAAAATAGTGTCGCTCTCGAAAAGTCATTATTAAGACTCCTACACACTATGTCGGCGGCCTAGCCAGTGGGCATGCCGCCAACAAGCCCGGGGCATTCCCGGCGGGAAGCCGGCTCAAATAGAGCCGGCTTGCCGCACAAACGAGCTGCGCAACTGAAATGATGCTCTGCGGCATACCCGCGCGGCAAAAACCCGCCGGCCGTGCCGCCGGCATAGTGTGTAGGAGCCTTTACATCACCCTAGTGAGGTGAACACACTGAAATTATTGTGAAATACTTATTTTTGATATAGTACTGAACAATGTCTACGATATTTTTAAACGGTTTTATTTTTAGTAGGATAAGTTTGTTTTAAAATTCTGTAATGTTATTTTGCAATGTAAGCATCTTAAGTTGATAATAATTTGCCACTTTTTGTTGTGTCAAGTTACATTAGAAATTTAAAGGTCTACCCGTTGCCGTTTTTTATTAGATTCTGTGAATCATCAGTAATTTTCACTGTTTATTTGTGATAATTCTAATCGTAAGTAAAAGTGTCAAATAAAATGAATGCAGAAAGCAATTCGTTGTATTATTTAATTTTCCGTAGGTACCTAGCAATCGAAACCTTGATAAACCTTGTTTTATTTTTACGAAACGGCAAGGTTTACAAATTTAGGATTTCGCAAATATATCTCAAAACATGATGTCAATTTTTTTCCCGGTTCTACCATGTCTTAGAGTAGACTATGAGAGCAAATGAGATGGTTTTATCGTGATGGGCGCTAGTCCCAGTGGAGTCTGCCCACAGATCATATAAACACACACAACTATGTATTTATATGAGCTGGGGGGTACTTTTTCCGGTACAATAGACCTCAGAGTTCTGAATATCCCGCTCAGTTTTCTGATTCTGTAAGTGACCTGAGATACCAAGATAGAGTCTGGTCAACAATGACACCAATAAGGGTTCCTTGTTGACCACGGAACCCTAAAAATTGTCAAGCGCCCGTAACCAATCTCTTATGGAGAAGTGCTTATAGTAGAAATCTACCTACTCATATTATGTACGTACCTACCTGTTATTGTCGCGAATCATATTATTTTGATCAACCACTACCCATTCACCGTTATTTTAAAGTATCTAAATTTTCGTTCCAGAAATCGGGCGTTAGTCCGCCACTGAATTGTTCTCCTACCCTAGGCTCTAACTAACCCAAATCTGGAAAATCAATCTGCCTAGTTTTTACCAACCGTGACGGGGTCGGCTTCCAGTCTAACTGGATGCAGCTGAATACCAGTATGTTACATGGAGCGACTGCCTATCTGACCTCCACATCTCAGTTACTGGGTATCACAATACCCTTTGGTAAGACTGGTTGTCAAACATTTAGGCTTCTGACTACCCGTAACGACTGTCAAATATCTACGAATGACAGTCGGGAAAACGGCTTTACGTGCTCTTCGAGGCGCGGAGTGGTCTCATTATGTAATGGATGGTCACCCTTCCACGAAACGACTGCGGCATGCGTAGCTTAACTTTCGACCGACCCGTGCGGCTGTTATCATTTAACCACGAGCCCCTCGATAAAGGGCAGCTGGACGCTAGGAGTACCTATATGTGTTCTGTGAGCTGGACAAATGGATGGTGAAAGGACTGGGCATTAAATAAAACACTCCGTCCACAATATCTATTAGGTATTCCAATTAATTTTTATTTACCATTATTTCATTTGCACATTGTTATCGAACATCTAAACACAGTACATAAGGTGTAGGTACTTATTGAATATACATAACTACCGAATTGGACTCAATTTGGTTTGTGCGTTGGGAGTTGTTCGAAATATAATTTTTGGAGAACGAAAATATCGCTTCTTTTTTTCTTTTTCTTGGCTTGTTATTTGAACCGGTATAGACATGGGGGGCTTCACGAGATATTTTTTAGTGAGGTTTTTTAGCAGGAATGAGAATTAAAATGGTCGGCATAATTCTAATGCGCCACGTTATAATCGCGTTTCGTCTGTAAAAACTGTTATCAACAAAAAATCAGGTCACAAAATTTTATGATATGACCTATCAATTCCGTACCTACTTGATAAACTAGGTATGTTATCTACGGCTTATTGTGTTATAGTAAACTGTAGCTGATAACAGTTATACTTATAACCGTATTTTGAATTAGTCTGATAAATATTGTAACACGATAACGGTTTATTTCCAAACTTGCAACACCGGTTAAATGTCTTTTAGGGTTCCCCGATTTTTTAGCACACATTCAAAAATTCTCATAGCTTACTATGTATTTTTTTAAGTACCTACATAATTAAATTTAAGCAATAATAATGAAGGCTACCTTTGATATCCAAACCGATACCTAATCATATAAAAAAAAACGTATAAAACAACAAACGATCGGCGTTCGAGCACAAATTATGAGCAACCAAAATGAATACACAATACGTAGGTAGATAATGTCTTTATTCCGAGATGGGAAGTGGGGCTTGTGTGGGTATAAGTAAGTACCTACTTAGGTAATAGGTACATAAGGTAGGTACCTATTACAGTACAGGTACCGAAGTACCAGTGGCGAACTACACTCAAGTTAAATTAATATTACAGAAGCCCTGCTGGTAAATTTAGCTTGATTTAATTTATCGCACAATAGTTTGTGTTTAGGCGCAACGCGGCACAATTTCTATGAAAACTTCAGGAAAATTGTTCTGCCAGAATAGCGCTTGTCTGCCTTTATTCTCTAAACGATTCATGATGACTTCGCAAAAAGATAATGAACTTGTACTAAGAGTTAGGCACCTACCTACATACCCAAAAATCGAGCTGAAATTCTTCGAGATTCTTTATCTTTCCACTATCCCATCTCCCAGGAAATGTCTTTGGTAACTTAAAATAATCACAATAAAATAAAATAAATAAATAGGAAATAAAATAAAACCTCTGTATAAACACTCGTCTTAATATTAAGTATTTACCGAACACTGAACGACTTTAGCATTAAAATACTCAACACTTATTACAATATTTTTTTTACCGTTTAGTAGATTTTTTTATTATCTTCAGAACTACTAACCAACATACAAGGTACAGACGCCAGCAGGTCAACCTACCCGAAACTGTCAGATTTTCCCAATCAACCTTGAACCTTATCTTTTAGCAATAAAGTCGAAAATCTATTAAAGAAATCTGACAGATTGTAGTAACTTGATGTGCTGGCGTCCGTACATCTCTACGGCTAATATTATCTACGTTATAGTGTACAGATGAATGTTTACATTTTAGCGATTATGTAAACGAATAGGTACAACTTTTTGTAAATTACATAATTTTTTATCAATCATGTGCTTGAAGGGCATTTTATGGAATTTCAAAATTAATAGGTACAAACATACATTGCGTAAAACATGGCTCTTAAAATACTTATGTTTGCGATAACAGTGGTATTTTTGTACATACCTACATAAAATACATTTATATTCGGAAAAACGCAATCGCTTTTCACTACTGTCACTCGGGTACCGATCTATACATTTTATTCGGTTTTTGATCATCATAAAGATTTAATACAGACTTCAGGAGTCAATATAGTAAAGCAACCCATCAATAGAAAGAGACAGAAAATGAATTGGCCCGTTGGCTTTCCTTTTGTTTCCCCAGATGACAGAGGGCCAAGCCATCTTCTATTTCTTTCATAATTTATGCTCCCAGTTGTCTGTTTTTTTATGTTGTTAAATCTAAAGTAATTACCTACTTCAGATTTAACATGCTTTTGCAAATGCATGAATTTATTGATTATAATGGAATGTAAATAGTTCTTTGCAAAGTGGATATGATATAGAACGTTAGATATTATAATTTTATATAAGTATTTACCTAAATAATACCTTGATTGAAATGTACTTTTTTATATATTACGCCGATGCCCTTAACACATAAGACTGATATGAACTTTAGACAATCCAGATGTACTCCATACCTACTCCGGAAGCTTGCAAGCGTAAAAATCGAAGTGTTGCCAACATTAACAGTGAATAGATACTTTTTGAATGAAGAATACATCTGAATACCGATAAGTATTATTGCTAAGATTTTTTTATAAATTATAGTGCAAGCTATGGAAGTGATAAAGACAACTATTAAAGGCTTGCTGACATATGAAGCCAACATTGATAAATATGACGCTATAATATTTTTTATATATTTGAAATAATAGAGTTTAGAACCATTATTGCACACATTTAATACCCTAGAAGTAATTAAGAAACGCGAATTCACGTTTTCGCACGATTCTAACGTACAGAAAAATTATTTAAAATATATTACGAGTTGAATTTTTTTTTAAGAAGATTTTTACAAATATCTGTCGACTTACTTTACATCTGTATAGGACACAATTTCACACAATAAGTACTTTTCTATACATAGTGAGTACAACAATCACACTTAAAGTTATATTTTAATAGTTTTCCATTATTAAACATCAATCTATCAGCAAGCCGACTCCTCAAAGTCCTACCAGGACACATTTCAATTATTCACCCTGGGGTCAATTCTTTTGTACTCAATTTTAGACCTTAACAGTACTCTAATAGACCACAAATTACATCGATACCTTAGCACAGTAAGACCATTAAAAATATGCAAGAGTAATAATAAAAATGTGCCCGGAAATTAAATACATAGTCTAAAGATAGCATTTCCTAGAATATAATTTTTTTATTAAAAAAATACTATGATCTTGGGTAAAGCGCTTACGTCATAGATAATAATATAACTATGTATTAATACTGAATGTATTGGATCGATAAGTTACATTAATTTAGTGCATATTGAGACACAAATACACTATCTTAAGTAGATGTTTTAAACACTGCAATCTCAAAACATTGAGATTAAATTATACAACATTATTATTTGCCTTGGACACTGTCTTTGCAGATGAAATATACAGGGTAACTTTAATGAGTCAGTTTCATATTAAAAAACAAAAATCATCATCATCTTCATTTTAATATCCAAGCAAATCACTCTCCATTCCAAGGTTGCCTGGAAGAGATCGCAGAATGGGATAAGGCCGCCCATTGTATATTTTTAGTATTCGATAAAATACTTATTTTTTTGTGGTGGTTTAAAGTAAGTATAATTTGAAAATAAATAAAAAACATCAGTTGAATCGATTTTAAGTTGATGTTGAATAATAACCCTGTATATTATGTTCTTTAAATCTGCAACGATTGCATCCAAAGTATACTAAAACTACGCACTTTCAAAGCGTTTTAAATCTAATATGTGGTAACAATACATAATATATTGCACAAAAACCAAGTAAATAATGACGATATGCTGTTTACGAGTAAATATTAACTAATGTAATTAATATTTCGTCCTAGATAAAAGAAATTTTCAATATTTCCAAGCGTGGTTACATTGTACATTATACAGGGTAGTCACTAAAATATAATTTTAGATAAGTACCTTTAACTATATTATACTTATCTAAAATTATGTTATACTTATATAATATTGTTTTATTTAATATATATTGATATATGATAGATATATTGTAATAATACAATTTTAGTCGATTAACTGAGGGTTTGTATACTGATCAAAACTAGTGTTGCACTACCTCAATAAAGTATGAAACTACTAATTGATAATAGTTCTAAGCCAGATATTTTTTTATTAAAAATAGTGCAAAACTTATTTGATCAGTTCACTTAGAAAGTTACAAGGCCAACTTGATGAATTCTAGGATAATTTGAAGAATATTTTTAATAACTATATAATTTTTTTGAATATTATACTTTTTTCTTAGTAACCACTCTGCTTCAAGGATTGCTCTTAGATATTAATATATGTTTTATTATCCTATACGACGTATCTAGAATGAGGTATGGGTGACTTGAAACTGACTGATTATGACAAAATAACAATTTTTATTAAAAAAATAAACGCTCTATATAGTTTAAAGACATGGCACAATGATAGTGAAGAAGTAATGAAAATAATATATCACATGAAACTGGATTTGCGGTCTCAAACGACAGGTGGCAGCAGCATCGAGATTCGAGATGGGTAAGATAAACTTTTTTTTAACAAAGTAGGTACTTGGTATTTTCTGAAGAATTATTTTAGCCCCAACGTGTAAAGAGAGTTGTTATAAGTTTGACGGCTACGTCGTTCTGTGTATCTGTGTGTCTTTATGTGGCATCGTAGCTCCCAAACGTCTGGTCCGATTTTAAAGCAGTTTTTTTTTTCGATTTATTCAAACGTTTTTGAGTTATCGTTTGAGACCAGGAATATTTTTATAAGTATTTAAAATCTGTTACAATATATTGTTATTTACATAATAATATACGATGTTATATTACATTATATATGTGAATATTGTCAAGATATACCTACAAGCAGGTACTGTGAAGCGATACACGTTTTCATTACATGAATATTGAATATATAATATATATCATCTGATTACAATGTACTTGAACTTTGGTAAATTTTAATGTAATGACTGATTATGACTACACTTAATAAATAAATAGAAAAATAAGCTTCATTAAAATAAATGGACATGATTGCTATCATTGAATAACTTTTAATAATAATAATCAATAATTACATACATTTTTAATTGTATGTACAGGATAGTTTGGTGAATCTTTGGTTGTTATCCTAAAGTAGGTATCGACTATCGATTATGAAAATCGAGTTTTCTAAATCGGTTAAAACGAATTAGTCGATTTCAGCAGCGTTTAATTATCATGATGTTCATAGGTAATGCTTCAGTAATAATAGTTAATTATTACTCACGCAGTTAGATGTGAGATTGCAAATAAAACTTGAGAATCAATCATCCTGGATAATCCTGTTGCTGTGCAACGGCTTAGTAAGTTGGGGCCGTGTAGTCGATGTTTCCTGAAATCAGAATAAGGTTATATTAAAATCACTAACTCTTAGTACTTTATTGGACAATCTGTATACCGGGTTATTTTAAATTGGTTACCTAAACTCCGCAGACGCGATGGGTAATCGATATCTGAACATGATTTAAACCAAAAATTTTTTTTTTTTTGTGTTGGGATTGACCGTGAATCTTGTTGTCCCTTGAAATATCAGTATATTTTTTTTTGTGTATGTAAACTTCCCAGACGTGAAGGGTGTTTTTTTTGGAAGTCGGTTTTTTTTTTGTAAAAAGTTTTTTCTTATTTTTGATTGTGTTTAGATATCGATTCCCATCGCGCCTGCACAGTTTTAGCTAGCCAATTTAAAATAACCCAGTATTTGGGAAATATTTCCCAAAACTTCAAATTACTAGCCAAGATTTTAATACAGACCTAACTGATGACACATTAGACTCCCAGAAATGTTTTTAAAACGTTTTTAAACAAGCTCTATATTTTTATCCGATATTAGGTCTTTGAGGATTGCATGATGATTTTTAAATGTTCGGTGATTTAAATTAAGGTAAATGTACCAATACTCGTCGGGTTTTGAAATTCACTGACTTTGAAGAACTGCTGCGTGAAAAATATTTTATTTAGAACGAAACTTTTTGCATGACGAAATAGAAAAATTATCCGTTATTCTAAATAAGTTTTAATATTTATAATTTTTAGTGACAATAAATACTTATTAAAGCAAATATTGAAAAAGGGTGATTTGTACCAGTACTCGCCAGATTTGTACTATTAATCATCAAAAGGACCCAGTAGTCGTCAATTTTTGATGCTAATATGAACTCTCAGGCCTTTAACATAGGGTTCAAGATGATTACACATAAAACAAATTGTGTTTGTCTTTCATAATTATGAGTGGCAAGTCTAAGAAACAGAAGGTAGGTGAAGACCAAATCGCAAGAAATTACTAAAGGTTGTGAGGTATTAGCAGAGTAGGTAGGTAAATTCAAATATATTTTTGCTTAAAAAATTAAGATATCAGAATCACAGAACCGGTTTTTATCAGAATAAATTTTTACGTGAAAACGTCGTTTCAGTCTCTGGTAAATTCAACATTTTTGACCGACAAAAGCATGTAAAATTTCAACCAAGAGAATTTGAATGCTAGGGTAATGATTGAGCATTCAAAATATTGGTCATAATTGTACTAATTTTGAAGCAAAACATAATTTGCCTTTGACGTCACATCGCAAGTGCAGGCGTTTGCTACATATCTTTTAATAATTACTATTAAGTGTTTGATATTTCCAACTTCTTAATGCCCACAAATCTTTACAAAAGGGTCAGCTTCAAAAGTAAATAGCAATGAAATCTACTCGGTTCGTTAAAAATAAATGCAAAATTACTACCACTTTTGGGTGCTTTTGTGAATCAATGATCAATCAATCAATCAACTCAGCCTATCGCAGTCCACTGCTGGACATAGGACTCTCCCAGACTGCGCCACAACACCTTATCCTCCACCTTCCGCTTCCAGTCTACCCCAGCCACCTTGTTAAGGTCGTCCGTCCATCTAGGTTGGGGGTGGGGGGGGGGGGGGGGGGGGGCACCACACTGCGCTTGCGGATACGCGGTCTCCACTCCAGAACTCGTCTTTTTCGGATAATTTCATTCCTGATTTTATCCAATTTGTTTTTGAGTTTGAGTTTGAATTTATAGACCAGCCCGACCATCAGTGTCCACGTTTCAGCATCTGACGGGCAGGGCGCACTGGTTAGTCTTCAAACACTGCTTGATAGGCGACGAGAAGACTTGACGAAGTTTTCCAAATGCTGCCCAACCCAACTGGATTCTTCTGTCGGCCTTTCTCAAAGTTGTATCTACCGAGCTGGATGACTTACCCTGAATTGCTTGAATCAATGAAATTTCGTCATATTTGCCAAAAGGCTCCATTAATCCGTCAGATATTTATATATTCACTATCAGGAAATGTAACACTATTGCACAGAATAATTTTTATTCGCCCTGAATATCCTTTTAAAAATTGTCCAAATCTGAGTTTTCAAAGATTTTGAAAAAGCCCTTTTTTTTAATCTGAAAGTGAACTCTTGACCACCGGGCTCCCATCAGAAAGTTTGCCAATGGTGTTCTCTCGTCATGCCGCACCTACTCAGCTATCAAATTTTCGCCATGCATATGCTTGCTCAAAAACACTCTGGGCTCCCCCTAACATAGCAAAATAATTTCAAATGTCGTCTCACACCGGCCGTAAATCTGGCCAGAAATGAAAAATCAAAGTAAGCTTGCATCATAAGGAATTCAATTAATCTCAAAAGCCCAGTGCCGAGCAAATCAAAAGCTACGGCAGTATCAGAAAACGAAAGAAAATCTGCAGCAAAAAATATAAAGATATCGTCTCATATAGACCGTAAATCTGCTTAGAACTGAAAAATATCACATACGGTGAAAGGTTTTTTTCAACTAAGTCCAGTCTCGGGCAAATACAATGGTTAAGGCAGTATCGGAAATCGTATGATTATTTTTACAAAAGCCTTTGAGTAAAAAATAATTCGCTTCATAACGACCTTGTAAATCTGCTCGAAATTATAAAAAAGCCAACCAAAGAAAGTTTTAAATCGTATGTAACACAATAAGCCTAAAAATATAGTTATAAGCTAATGCTAACTATTATTATTAAAAAAATCGTGTTGACCATAACATTATTTTATGCATTTAAAATTGAGTCTTATGGCTTAGAAATAAGATTTAATTTTCTTTGGCTCAATCACCGGTCAGTATGGCAAAACACATAATTTTTGAAAAAATACCTTTTTTTAAAGTTACTGATATCGATTCAGTTGTCAATTATGAACAAACTGCTTTCAGGACTTGCGTTTATTCTGTTACACCTTGTATATGTTTGTACAGACGCCAAGCACATCAAGCTATTACAATCTGTCCAATTAATTTAATAGATTTTCAACTTTATCGCTAAAGCATAAGGTTCAAATGACGAGTTTAAAGACAACTAATTGAGCGGGTCCCAGTAATCGTCAAAATAGCACTTAAAGTGACGAGTTCTGGGTCAACTAGGAATTTTTAGGTACCAATAGATGTCACGTTCGAAAAAAAATACTTTTATGATAAAACCGTTCTAAACTTCAAGTTACATCATTAGCAAATTAACTTAACTAATTCATCAAACGATCAGACTTACCGTAGACCTCACTGAAGGTTCGTAAATCAAAAAACAAAACTGCGCGCTGAGTTTGACATTTAGCAGTTAAACTTGCAAAAAAAATTAAAAATTGTGGGAGGCAATTTTTAAGTAAGATATCTCAGCCACCATTACAGTTAAAACTCAGTGTTGTTATTTTAACTGTGCATTAAGTTACCAAAAATAGGTTGCCATAAAAATTGCCCAATTAAATATTTAGTAGAAAAAGATATTGAAGTTTTTAGACAATTTGACGACTTCTGGGTCACTGTCGACTTCACCCGCGTTTACCTTACTTCAAACTTTTCACTTTGTTCATCGCTGGGACGCTGGATTGGAATAGGGTGGTAAGTACCCACCAGAGCCATGTGTCTGTGAGAAGGGCGGGTCGCTGTAGGCAGGCTGTGGGTCGGGGGCGGCGGGGTAGGCTGGGAAGGCGCCCGGGCTGCCCACCGCGCCCTCTACTTCGTACGCCGGCGCGAACGCTGCGTCTGCGCCCACGCGGAACCGCTGGAAGGCGAAGAAGGCGCAAGCCACCTGGGGAGAAGAGTAGTAAGAAGTCCATCTTGCTAAGTTCCATGTCCGTATAACCCTTTCTCCTCCTGCCTGAAGGTCAGTGGTATTCCGACTGCTCAAATTTTGTAATTTAGCTCCAAAATTGCAAAAAATAATAGTAGTTTTTTCTAATAAAAGTTTTGACAAAGTGGTTTTTGCCCCCACCCCCAATTTCCTGGCGTTAGTTATCATAAGTTCAGCTGTATCTTATAATCAACGATGTGCTACTGGCAATTACTGAATAAGTAAGTTACATTAATTAATACTTTTTGGTATTTTTCTTCTTCATGGCACGATAGTTATTTAAATTTTGTTGGCCCAAAACTTCGCCACTTTCACGGCGTTATCGGCGGCAGTATCACTTTGGCTGCATGTTTTGGGACACAAACTATGCTCCACCTCCTATCCTGCCCTTTGTGCCCCAAAACATGCAGCCAAGGTGACCTCTGTGCTGCCGCCGATTACGCCATATTTTTTTGTGAGCTCGTAATTTTATCTACTTACTGGCTTTAGGTACCTACATTGATATCTATAAATATTTTATGGAAGATGAAATCACCATTTCGGAAATTGTCCAGTTGCAGTCATAATTATTCTTCATTTTGCATTTATATTTAGACAGAAATGATAAGTACCTATAAGTGAAATATATCCCAGCAAATATATCCCGTCCCTATTCTATATGAACCACAATAGAGAGGAGATGAAATGGGTATAATCCCGTCTCGTAATACCTTTTTCTTGCTGAATGGGCCTGCTCTTACCTCGTCACGCCTGATGGAAAGCGATAGATGAGATCTATGAAGGAACGAACGTGCCCGGCAAGGCGGACGGGTTAAATGCACCTTGCTGTATTTTCACCACTACATACTCGTTTAGTGTCTCTCTGCCGATACGAGAGAGAAGAAGATCCCGCTTCTCTTCAATATGCTGAACATGTGACGCCCGCCACACTTAAATTTTTTGTCAGATGTCCCTCTCAGGGCGGGGTTCTCTTCTTATTTTTTGTTGGATGCTGTTGCAAACTTCAATTAACTCACCCAGGCGAAGATAGAGAAGAAGCAAAAGGCGATGGCTCCCTGCATGTTGTTGGCGGTGCCCACCGGTGGGTTGTCGGTCTTGCCCCACGCGTTGGATAGGTAGCAGAAACCGACGAAGTACAGAAACGCCCAGAATGCTGAAGACAATGGTACATAAAGTTAGATTTAAGTACGTCTAATACCTACGTCATCTCAAAATTCTGTCGCGTATAAAAATGCAGGAAATCCACACATTATAAGAGTTTGCATGGACTCACAAAAAACACCTTGGTTAGGTACCTTGGTGCCTTAAGTTTTCAGGGAAATTACCTTAGGAAAACGTGACCTGTTATATTTTTTTATGATTAATGTTATATCTTGCAGTCAGCCTGATAATAAATACAAATAGGTACTGTAATTAACGAATATACCTAAAATCACATTCGTGACAATGGACGTGAAGGTATTTACATGTTAGTTAGTAGATAGATATATACTTATGCGGTAAAGTAGGTATTACATAACGTCCTTGCAGTCTAGCATTTTCTCGCTACGGAACCGGAAAATTTTCAAAATTTTCTCCGAAAGAAAAGTGGCATTACTTGTAAGATGAGCACATATTTTGACCTCGTAAACGTGAATCCGTTTTCACACGATAAGTAACAAATTAGGGTAGATTTTACGATCTGTAAAATTTTACGCCCAAGGAGAGGTATACAGTATACACCTACCTATTGTTGAGCCGATCAAACCGCGTTAGAATCCCGTCGTTGTGGAGTCATAAAAGATCAAATGACCTGACAATAATGAGAGTTGTAAAAAATATAGACGTAGCTTAGTTTTATTTTATAGGTGGTAATTAATAAGTGTAAGTAGGTATTATGGCAATTATTTTTTAATCCGCCTATAACGTTCCCACTGCTGGGACTGGGACACAGGCCTCCTCTCGGTGAGAGGGAGTAGGACGTAATCCACCACGCTCGCCCAATGTGGGTTGGTAGATGTTACATGTCTTCGAATTTTTGGTTCTAGGACATACCGGTTTCTTCACGATGTTTTCCTTCACCGTTTTGAGGCTATTAGTATCTTTCTTAGGAATTGGGGAAACTGACTGAAGAGGTAACACATTTCTTCAAGAAAGCCGCTGTTTTCCCGGTACTCCACAAATCCAGAATTCGCATTGAATTCAAACCTTCATGTTATTCAAACTTTGGAAGAATATCGTTTTATTGAAGGCATTATGACGTATAAGGCTATGCGGGCTTATAGCGGATTTGCAGCTTGAATAGGACAATGCTGTTTACTTGACATTCTTTTGAATCCCAGTATCTGCTTTGCTTAAGTAAGTAGCTACCTACCTACTCTACTTCTTTAAAAGGGAAATTGTGTAAGAATGAATGAATACGTAGAGTTATGTTTTCAGTTAAAAATGTGTGCATTTTCTCTATTATCATCGTGCTCTGCCTCCGGTATATAAGTTTGTCTATTGTCATGGCTATGATCATTAGTCATGAGCCGGTCATGAGCAAACTAATAATTAGCTCAGCACGCAATGACCAGTCAAAATCAAGTCAGCATTTTTCGAATGTCTTAATTACATAGGACATGCAGTCCTCCAAAACGCCCGCCCTTCACCACTTCCTAGTGCTGGGAGCAATAATTACAGCCTTCGCTTTAATAAGTTATTCATTGATCAAACTCAGACACTGACCTCTATCATACAAGAACCTACTTGTATAATACAGGTCAGTGAAATCAGAGCAAAAGGAAAACTCGAACCGAATATACTTTTCCACCTCTTGGAAATGAAATAAACAAAAGACAGTTTGGTACTTGCCGATACCGATTATATCAATAAGAACAACTCAATGAAGTAATATTTACCCGACTGCGCAACGCAAAGGAGTGGTAATGTGTTCATCAGCCTATGTATGTATGTTCCTTTGAAGCACTATACAGACCAAACGCCTGGGCCGATTTTTATGATTCACACCGCACACGTCAATCGATTCCTCTTAGTCCGGCGAGTGTCACTAAAGACATGACGTTCGTGAAAATTCAATATGGCGACTACTATGTAGGATGTATGTCTTAAAAAAAAATTTTTTTTTTCAAAACCTATCGAGTGGGGTATCAAAATAAAGGGCTTTAAAAGACGATTACCCATTTGAATTTGAAAATAATTATAATAAAAATGGTATGGGTCCCGCCTGCTTCCAACTTTTATTTAATTTAAAATGGGCTTGTTTTTAGCTTTTCAGTTCTTTTAACCGCGGTCGGGTTTTTTTTTTTTTTATAACTTTTTTTTATCATTGGAGTGAGGAACGACGACATTATTTTCTTTTTACCCGACTACGGCGAAGCAAAAAGGAGGGTTATGATTTTGACCGGTATACTACCATCCATAATAATGATTATAAATTCGAAAGTAACTTTGTCTGTCTGTCTGTATGTTAACTTTTCACGCGTAAACCACTGAACGGATTTCGACAAAATTTGGCAGAGAGATAGATTGCATCCCGGGGAAGGACATAGGATAGTTTTTATCGACATACCTCGCGGGCGAAGCCGCGGACGGAAGCTAGTAGCTTATAAGTATGTTAGTACAGCGCGGCAGCGGCATGCGACCCACGGGAAGATACCTACTTTCTTGTTTCATGCTTTTCACTAGTCCGGATTTAGTTTTTAGGGTTCCGTACCCAAAGAGTAAAACCGGGACCCTGTTACTAAAATTTTACTGTCTGTCCGTCCGTCTGTCACTAGGCTGTATCTCAAGAACCACGATAACTAGACAGTTGAAATTTTCACAAATTATGTATTTCTGTGGCCGCTATAACAACAAATACTAAAAACAAAATAAAATAAATATTTAAGGTGTTTTTTTCGGCGTTTTTGCCTTGTGGTACGGTACCCTTCGTGTGCGAGTCCGACTCGCACTTGGCCAGTTTTTAAACTTATTTTTACACGTCTTCATAAAAACAGTTCGCGGTACAAACTTCGACTGCAATTAGTACCAACCTACCCAAGTACCTTCAGATCATATGACCGTCTCCTTACCCTCTTCATGACACGGAATGCGCTACAGATAATAAATCTGCCTGTCATTGACGAGGGCAATTAATTCGACCCCAAATTAAATTTAGATCCTCTTCGAGTTTATTGACATACTTACGTAGTATGGAATGGATCTTATTACCCAAGTGCTCTTTTCTAGATTTTGCGGAATAGTAAGTTGCATATGTACTTGGAAGTAATAATGGTACGAAGTGGTAAGGTGGCCTAATGGTGGTATCATTATCATAATCAGCCTACAATGTTCCTACTGCTGGGATACAGGCCTCCTCTCTGTGAGAGGGAGTGGGCCGTAATCCACCACGAGGGCCCAGTGTACCACGCGGGCCTACTATTTTGCTGTGCTCGACAGGGTAACCACCTCCTTAGTATACATATTGGACTGCAAAAAACGATTGAGTATGAGTATAGTCTTACCTATTTCCTATTTTAGTGTTTTTTGTAACTTTGATCGTAACTTCAAAGTTAGATTTGTACACAAGACCTATTGATAAGTCCCTCCCTATCCCTATGTATGGATCTAATCATTTCATCTTATAAGGCAGAGGAACATCAAATGAAAATTCGATTTAATAATCTTGCCAAAAAGTTTTTTATCTGGGTTCCGTGTTTGGCAAACAAATCCCACAAATCAAGAACTTAAAAGATTACCAACTTCGCTCAAAAGTGGCCTCGACGTTTTGATAGCACGTGTAACATTTTAAGCCGTGCAATTATGTGCAACATTTAAAGCCAAGACGTCCTAGGCAACTGCTTTAGGTAGTATATTTCTCTCATAGCATTTACCACTTTTTACTTTGATATTAGTACCTACTTGACATTTCTCACCTTTGGGCACCTTTTGTACAATATTACTAAGTTTCATGTGCAGAATGCGTAGATGACAGCGTTGTGATGGGTCTTTTAACACCCTGGAGAGTGTCAGGTAGGTTTAGCTTACATTTTGGCATTGACATCATGCACCAAGCGCTTCTCGGTTATGTCTTTATATGGTCTAAAGAAAGAGTAGAAGTTTACATTACATAACGCGTGAGTCCGCGTGACTAAGTACCTACATAATACCTACCACAATATTAAATCGATGTTTCATAGCTTTATAGACTGTAAACATTAGCATATTTACTTTGTCACGTCTACCTAGTAGGTTCTAATACAACACATATCTTTCACGTGATTATTAAACTTCTTGCAACGAAAAAGTACAAAGGCAGACTTAGGTAATGCCTCGGTCAAACATAGGGTGATAACTGATAACAAAGGTGATAAAATAAAAAGAGAAAACAATGTGACAAATTCAAACACAGAACGTTCCTTGCTCTTTGTTAAAAAAAAGACAAAACAAAAGAGCATCAACTTACCAGAGAATCCCATGTCAGCCAGTACATAGTGCTTCCTGGTCTTCACAGAGGACATCTGTTCAAAGAGGTACTCTCCAGCGATGAAGCCGATGGCCGCTATAAAGGCGATGACGGAGATGCCGACGCCATAGTTGCAGGCATTCGTGTCGTCGTTATAGACGCAACGCTCCTTGCCGTCCTCTCCTGTGCGCCAGCCCTTGGCTGATATGCAGCCCATCACTATTACGCTGAACAACTGGGGAACATAGGAGCATATTGTTATGAAACGTCACTGACCACTGCTGTTTAGTCATTGTTAAATAACATCAACCTAATGGAGAGACTTGACGTTATCAGTCATAGCAGTCCACTGCTGGACACAGATTTATCCGATCACCCGCTATTCAACGGGATCCTTATTTGTTCTACGGCAAGTATGCAGGCCGATCCATTGTGGTTATTTCTATTTCAGCTTACTTGTTCGCCACTATGTTGACCACTTTGGTTCTCTGTTTGCTAGTCTAGTGCAATTAAATGACGTAATAACAATCTCTGGTAATTGATAACTTTTTAAGATTAATTCATCTGTCTACTGTAGCAGCGATCAGTGCGATCACCAATATCCGTCTGCCAAAGCGATGATTAGAGCAAAACACCTCATTAGCTATTGCCTTAATTTTAATGGCTACGCGTTGTCTGTCATCGTCAGTTGCGGAACTACTTTATTTATAGATTAACCGTTATTTGTGCTTGCATACAGACTTTTAATGAGCTACAGGAATTTCCATAGCAGTGGCAGTGTTTGGTTGAGGACGTCACCGCGACTCATTTGTTTATTTATTTATTTTATTATTTTGTACACACTATAAAATGGGTACAGATACGACATAATTAGTATTGAGTACAAAGGTTGTTCGTAGTAATTAATCCTGTTTAGGAATACATTAGAATAGCACTTTACCTATAAACCTAGTTCTATGTTACGAAGTTAGGTATACAGTCAGGGGTAAAAGTCGATAAACACTTTAGTTTTTTATTTTAAATCTTAAATTGACCCATTAAAGGACACTAAACGAGACACAATATTATAAGTTTTATTGTTACCTATTACGTCGAGGGGCCTTATAGGAACCCCTTAGGTGCCTGTAACGCAAACTTGAGTAAAATCTTTTTTCACCAAAACTTTAATTTTGGCATAGAGTTTTCATTTGTACTTCTTTTTTCTCGGGCATCCGAGCGTACGGCCTCCACGGTGGCAACATAAGGACAGGTCTGAACAAGAACCTGGGGTTCAGTAAGGAGGATCGTGACGAGAAAATTAGAAGAGTGGCTGAGGTCGCCACACTTTGCTGACAGTGGTGTCGTATGCCTGTGCAGTTTCTTCTAGACCTCTGTGGCGTGCCATTAGAACGGGCATATGTCCAGCAATGGACTTATAGATTTTATGAATAGTAGTAGGTTTCTTTTTCAAAACTTGGCAGCAATGAAGCTACCGTATTAATAGTCTCGTCCAAAAAAGGCGGAACTGATCAAGTCCGTTCTAAGGCCAGTCTTCCGTCCTCTTTTAATTGCTCAAGAATTGTTTATACTGCATGCTTACATGAATGATCTAGTTTACTGACCCACTTTAATACCATAAGCATAGGACATAAATAATTAGTAATAGTACCCACAGTCCATTCACAGTTACAGTCATTTTACCTCTGATTGTTCATCACTGTCAATATAACAGTGATCTTTAATCTCGTGACATTATGGTTGCTGTTGGGTTGCTGCAGCTGACAAGTCTGTCAATATAACAGTGATCTTTAATCTCGTGACATTATGGTTGCTGTTGGGTTGCTGCAGCTGACAAGTCTGTCAATTTCACAGTGATCTTTGTTCCCTTTACAATAAGGTTACTGTTGGCTTGCAGCTGTCAGAGGTAAAATAAGTGTGAAAGGACTGTGGTATCTAATAGTACCTGTCAATCTGTGTTAAGTGTACTTAGAACGAAACAGGAGGTAATAAAATATTTTTGTTATGTACAGTACACATCTTACCGGGTGCGTGGATTGCTATCTGATTGGTTAGCTTGTTTTTCATCACAAATTATGTATTTCTGTTGCCGCTATAACAACAAATACTAAAAAGAAATAAAATAAATATTTAAGAGCCTATACTACCTCAGCTAAAATTCACTCTTTATCTCGCTCGCACGATACTGCTCGCGGACTGTGTGAAAGCGAGACAGAGTACGGTGCTGGGCGGGAGGCAGCGCCAATAGTTTAGGTATTTGCTTTTTACGGTGAAAATAAAGGTAATTCAAAAAAACTAGCTAACATAAGACCTGCTTTATAGTTAGTTCAGTTAGTATGCAAAGTTTCATGATCTAATTTGAAGTAGTTTTTGAATACCAGCGGTTTATTGTTCGGTTTGGAGGTAACTTTGGTTTTTTTTTATCGAGAAAATTTTATGGAATCGTGTTTTCGTCTAACATAAGACCTTACATTAATCCTCAACTTTAGCATATATTTATTTCAAAATTAATGCTGCAGTATTTTCGACATAACGGAGGATCATGCTAAGCCATTTGAGGTAGTATAGGCTCTTAAGGGACCCCCCATACAACAAACGTGTTTTTTTCGGCGTTGTATTTTTGTTATGTATACTTTTTGTTATGTGTGTTTTAGGATAACATCGTGAGAAATGTCCTAAAACCAAAAAAATCGAAGACATTGTGACATGTACAGACGCCAGCACATCAAGTTACTACAATCTGTCAGATTTCTTTAATAGATTTTCGACTTTATTGCTAAAACATAAGGTTCAAGGTTGATTGGGAAAATCTGACAGTTTCGGGTAGGTTGACCTGCTGGCGTCCGTACAAGCACTGGGCCCGCGTGGTGGATTACAGTCCACTTCCTCTCGAAGAGAAGCCTGTGTCCCGGCAGTGGGAACATTATAGGCTGATTATGCTATAACTATGTGTTTTGTAATTTATTTCTTTAGCCCTTTTTCTGCTGACAATCGTACCTATAACAATCATGTAGATAGATGGATAGATAAAGGTGTACTATTTTTAGATACTTTTTATTGGTTTCAAATCAACCTTTACCTATATAATTACACTCTACGTAATATTCTATTATCTACTAGAGTCATCAACATTCAGTTATCTAATAATATAATGGGTTTTAGGTATGGTCAGCAACAAAAGTCGATTAAAACTTCAGTTTTTTAAATCTCAGTTATTGAGCAAAATATTTGTTCAAAATTGCAGCAGAAGTACAATGCAATTTTGAACGAATATTTTGCTCAATAACTGCGATTAAAAAAACTGAAGTGTTAATCGACTTTTTTTGCTGACTGTAGGTAGGTACATAAGATACCTATAATTATAATGGCTTTAAAATGTAGGTCATACCTACTTCCTTTTGGTTTAAAATATCATTTTTATGAGCAACCGAAACACAAACTTTCAATTTTTATTAGTTGGATAAAGCTGCATTATCGTATAATATATTTAAAGAGTATGAATAACGTATGATGTTATATCAGCCAATTGTCTTTTAATATATCCACAGAGCAATGTTCTAGAAATATTGTCCTGATTATTTAAATTGTTTTTTAAATAGGTCAAGATTGTATGAACTAGGAAGACTGATGCAGAGTAGTAGGTACCTAGTAGGTACTAGTGTTTAATGGATTCGTGCATGACGAATACTATAGCATTTTCTACTCATAAATCATATGAATCATAAATTACGAAACTTTAAGGAACTAGACCCTAAATAGTCAGAAACTATCTTCAAAATAGAAAATCATTACACTGGATACATAATGATCTAATGTGACCCAGTTATAGACTCTATATATATTTTATTAGTATATTTTTAAACAAGTTCCATGCTGTAATCAATGCACAGTGCAGTGTTGGTGTAACACAAGATTCAATTACGACTATCAATATGTACGGATAGTGGAATAATTGTCTGTTCTTGGTTACATAGCCCTTTACTTAACACAAGGTCAGTCACACACACGCCATATAAAACCTACTTGCTGTTTAAAAATAGTCTATGTTTAAAAATATGTCCATAGATAGGTATGTCTTTTTGGTTTTAATTAGCAAGGGTTCCTAATTTGAAATATAAATCCATTTAGAGAGAGATGTAAGGATTTTGTTAGATAATTACTTAGATATTATTTAAATTATGCATGTAGATCGTCCTTATACATTATAAACAGGCAAATCATTTATCAAATTAGGGAACCTCCTACATTCCACGATCGTAATGATATTAAATAAGTAGGTCTGTTTTTCCGTGAAATAAAAACGCTAACTGACGTAACTCGTTCTTTCTGACCTGGAATAATTAATAAAAGCAAGTTCTACGCCTTACGTGAGGTCCGCAAATAGTGCATTCAAAGTATCTTACCCAACAGACCGCCCTGACGATCACGGGAGGCCTCTGGATGAATTGCTGAGGATCGAAGGCACCCCCGGCCTTGCCGCCACCGTACGCGCCGCTCGTATCCATTTTATCACCTTAGAATGAGAATTTTGCTACTCCAAGCACCAACGTTAACTATCTGTCCATAAACGGCTCAATAAGTATTCAACCTCTGTAACTACGAATAGCCAATTCGTGTTATCGATCGCGCAGACGAAATTCACAGATGACAACAGGAAAATCTGACATTACTGCGTTCTCTACGCCCGCGTTACGGCATCGATCTGCTGTAGCGCGCGCTGATTGGTCGAAATAAAGTGATTCGAGTAGGGTTGCCAATAAGAATCCGGAAAATTCGGTTTTCAGGAAAATGTGCCATAGACTAATGAAAACGGGCTGTCGATTAAATAACTATTTTTATTGTATTTATTTACAACAGTACTAACAATGTTGTTTATAATTTTATTTATGATGAAAATATTGCAGTTGTTTTAGTACTAACGCCTTTTGTTTAGCAGAAGAATGAATTAACAACAAGAAAATGCTTTTGTTTAGACAAAGTAGGTTAGAGGTGGCGCGGTGTGGCGGCACATATTTACTTCCGGTTTTCCCGGATAACGGAAATGAACTCGTGAATATTGCGCGGTATTTTTATTTATGTAGGTCATTGATAAGAATATGTACAGATATTAGATAAAAATAAAGACTTGTATGCAATTGAAAAAGTTTTTCTTAGTAATCCATGTTAAATTCAGTTTATTCAAGAATTAGGTCAACACCAGACTCTTCAAACGCGGAAAATTCTTGAATAAAAAATACAGTAATTACCAATGTATTACAGTTTTTTATTCAAGAATGTTTCGTACCCGTCACGATTAATTTACCTACTGAAGATAGTGTTAGAATAAAACTCTTTCTTTGCAGGAATTTGGACATTGTTTACCTTATTATCTAGGATATGGCCATATTTTTTTTGCTGTAAGTAGAATGCAATTTCCCGGAAGGAAGCGGCAATATTTAAGGAAACGCTTGTTAACTACACAAAAAATCTAACTGTGATAGTATTGACTTGAAATTTTCAGTGAATCCATACTAATATTATAAATGCGAAAGTAACTCTGTCTGTCTGTCTGTATGTTAACTGTAGCGGTATCTACAACGCCACATGCGACCAACGCGTCATACTACGTCACGCAAATCCTACATCGCGCAAGCAGAGTTTGCCGCGCAATTAGCATAGATACAACGGCCCTGACATAAATCATTGGGGAAGGAGGGGCGCGTCATCATGCTGCCCAAGGCGGGGAAAAACATATTGAAGCCGGAGAGCTATCGGCCGATCACTTTGCTGCCGACCCTCTCCAAGGTGTTCGAAGCACTCCTGCTGCGACATCTCCAGCCTCACATCGCGCCGCGCCCGGAGCAGTTTGGGTTTCGGGCGGAGCATAGCACGACGCTCCAGCTGTCGAGGGTACTGCATCACCTCGCAGCCGCGCTAAACAAGAAGGAATACTCGGTGGCAGTACTCCTCGACATGGAGAAGGCCTTCGACCGCGTGTGGCACGACGGCCTCGTGTACAAGATGGCCACATCGGACGCGCCCCGTCGCGTCGTAAAAGTGGTCTCTACTTTCCTCTCCAACAGGACTTTCAGGGTGGTGGTCGACGGGGCGCTGTCTAGCGCCCGCCCGGTGCTCGCGGGTGTACCGCAGGGCAGCTGCGTCTCGCCGGCGTGTTACTCGCGTTACACCGACGACATTCCCACCACTCCGGACGCTATGCTCGCGCTGTACGCAGATGACGCCGCGTACATTACTACATCGCTTAATGCGAAGTACGCGGCCGTCAAAATGCAGCGCGCGCTCGACAAGCTTCCCGAGTGGCTGTCCAAGTGGCGGCTGTCGGTGAACGTGGGTAAGACGCAGGCGATGGTCACCGGGTCCGCGCCTCTCCCACCACCCTTGAAGCTGCAGGGAGCCGACGTCGCGTGGTCGCCCCGGGTCAAATACCTAGGGGTCACTATAGACCGTCGGCTCACGATGGGGCCGCACGTCCGCTCGGTCGCCGCACGGGGTAGGGTCGCCCGCACCCTGCTCAAGCCAGTGCTCTCGTCTCGCATCCCGGCGCGCGTCAAATTGGGCGTGTACAAGTTGTACGTACGCCCGATACTGACGTACGCCGCTCCGGCATGGTTCGCCCTCACGAGCGAGCCGAGCCGAAAGCTACTCCGCGCGCAGGAAAGTCTTGCGCTGCGGACCATAGTAGGCGCGCCTCGTTTCGTGAGGAACGATGTCATCCGGAGGGATCTCGGGATTGAGAGCCTGGATGAGTTTGTGCGGCGCCTCGCGACGGGAATGTTCGCGCGTGCCGACGCATCTGCCTGGCCCCATGTCCAGGACATTGCGCCCTGGCACGCGCGCCCCCCTGACGCGAGACCCTTGCCCCGCGACCTGGTAGCGGACGACGACCCCATCGCACCGGACTGGACGCCTCGAGTGAGCCGTACCCAGGTTACACGCGGCTCACTCGACTCAACTTAACTCCACCGACTACATACGCTCGTCGCGTAGCGCGTGCTAGGTTAATATAGGCGCGTTGCGCGGCGAAACACAGACACCCACCACTATACAGACGCCTATACTCACGCGCGTACGCGAACGCGGGACGCGATACGCGCAGACACTGGGCGGTGTTACACAGTACAATACCGCTCACACACACACGACTGCCCTTCAGCTCGGACCGTGGACGGCTAGCTCTGGAAGCGGGGCGGGCGGGGGCAACTCACCTATACTCTGTAGGAGCGTCGAGTCGGCACCTCTGTCGCTGGTCGTCCTCCGCCGGGCCTCCCCCAGGTAACTGGGGGTCTCACCTGGCGGGGACTGACCGCCGGGGTGTCGTGAAGAAAGCGGCGCTGCTTATCAGCGTCGCGGCGCCCTTACAGAGACACAACACGCAACCACTCACATGGGCGCACGTCATCTACGTGCGCCCAATAATCTTCAGGCCATTGTCGCCGTCCTCAGGAGGGGTCCGTATTTACGGGCCACCGTATGGCTTTTCGCGGCCGGGGGGCACAGCCCCGGTACCGCTCGCCACGCCCCCTTACGGGGGCGTCGCGATCTCTACGAAATCATTGGGCAGTTGCCCGCCAGACATAACACCCGTCTGGTCGGAGGATCCTCCCTTTTTTATGGAGGTTGAGTGAACTTTACACCCTGTTCCTCATACCTCTATATTAACTTTTCACGCCTAAACCACTATTGAACGGATTTCGATAAAATTTGGCAGAGGAATAGATTGCATCCCGGGGAAGGACATAGGATAGTTTTATCCCGATATTCCCACGGGATCGCCGCTTATGCGGGTAAACCACGGGGCGCTGCTAGTTTACTATACCTAAACTTTACAAAGCGAAGAGGCCTGATATAGTACCTACCTACACTGGATTTGGGATAATGCTAAGTTAAAGAAAACTGTGGTGTCTTGACTTTTGTCGAAACCATTTATTATTAGGTATCTATTATAGGGGTCGTTTGAGGTAAAGAGCTAAAATCTTACAACTAGTCTTGCCAAGGGGTGTCATGTTACCCAGAAACTGGGTTGTGCGGTCAGACAGGCAGTCGCTCCATGTAAAATACTGGTATTCAGCTGCATACGGTTAGACTCGAAGCCGATCCCAACATAGTTGGGAAAAGGCTAGACAGATTTTTGTGGTAGAGAGAAATTCCGCTGTTCAGCACCATCATCGTACATAGGTCTTCGTGTTTTTCTTCGTGTCGCTGGCACGACAGTTACCAACATGGTCCAATACTTTCCCAATTCCAGAGTGTTATCTGTGGCTGCATGTTTTTGGGCACAAAGGGAAGGATAGGAGGTGGAGCATAGTTTGTTGTTTGCTTAGTTACGTGGGTAAGTAGTATATAAGGGGCCGTCTCCACGAGCGAGAGAATCGCGGCGATAGTCTCGCTGTGCCATCAAATTTTCGCAGCAATGATATCGCCGTGTGGAGACATGTTCTAAGAGAGTGTATAGAAAGAAATACGTGACACGACGATAATATCGCCGCGATTCTCTCGCTCGTGGAGACGGCCCCTAAGGGTTCGAGATAAGAACACAGGGAAATAAGACCCAGATTAGATATTACAAATATATTTATTGAAATAAGAAACAAACTAAATGAGGATCATAAGCTGCTCAATAATATTAAATTACATTTTAAACAATTCTGATTTGTCAATATAAAATTGCTTTCATCTGCAGCCACTCGAAAGAAATAAAATTTTGACTAGTTCAAAGAACGTTACAACTAAAAGTATGTTGGGTAAATCATTTTGCTTTATTTTTCTAGCACCTTACAAAATATGAGTGGCGGCCATAATGGATTCATAACATTATCATGTAGGTATACAAAATGTTTACATTTGAGAGTGAATATCAAAGAAGACTGTATAGAAACATTGATTTCTATCAAGATATTTACAAAGTTAAGCTTAAATAATTATGCTGTTCTACGTTTTATTAAGGTGTTATTTTAATTACATTCACGGTGTTAGTCACAGATTGTATTAGTTATTGTTTCATTATTGTGGGCGTTACTTTGTATACAATGTTAGGTAAAATATAAAATCAAGCCATAGACGACATTGTTAAAATAATTAGAAAAAACAATCATGGTTAACCTTGCTAACTAGTCAAAAATTGAATAAACATTAGTCATTCCACATAAATATTTAAATAAGGAACGGCGGTTTTTGTGCTTTCGCAGTTGTCTATGGAAAGTTTCATTTTACATAACATTGTCATCACACCAAATATTAGCAGTTTACTTTTATGGCCGCTTGATATCACGTTGGAAGTGGACATGCGTTGAAAAGTGGAAAATAAATTAGAGAACGTGTTTTGTGAGTTTCATTCAGATTTAAACGGTATCAAAGGTGTTTTTAATGTAATTCGGTAACACCATAAACATTTTTAGCGAGGGCGATTCCGCATTCCATTGTAAGCAGGGTGTTGCTAAGCTTTAGATGGAGGAATATCACTATTTTTAAGTGGAAGCATAACTTTGTAGTGGTTTTCAATGATAGGGCAAACGGCATGTCCTTAATGCGTTACAAGAATGTTAACATACAAGGTCTATGAGGTCTATAGCTAACTTTATAATTGTCTATAATACATTAATATGTAAACCCTAGTTTTTCACACTATCACTAGACTAATGTTTTGTATAAATTCTAGCTACATTAATCTCTACATCATAATCAAATACTCTACAATTATTGTACATGAAAAACTAACTACTGGGATATATTTTATCTATGACATAATTTAAGTAAAACAATATTTACAAAAATAGCCATTTTGTCTGTTTTTGGATCCGTCTAACATCTAATTTCTTTAATATCCCAATAAAAAACACTCAATTTTTAATATTACAAGGAACTAATTATCTGTAATAACAAAAATACACAGCTCACTTAATTTAAATAACAGAGGATATTTAGCAAACTATATGTTTAAATTACAAGTATGTATAAAATGTACTACGTCGGTACAAAATGCTACAAAACTATTTTATAGTACGTTATGTATATTATCCGTTTGTCGTGTAGGAATAGCTTGATGGCAAGTGACACTATCATCTAGTAGTGGCTTCATGTGTAGCGAACTCAGCCGGTAATGGAATGGTCACACATATTGAAGCAACATTGGTAAAAATTCAGATTTTAGTCACATTACAATTTGGGGGACTAAATCCCCCCTCTAGACTTCGAAAGTCGAAGTTACATCACATTCTACTTTACTCAGTCCTTTGACATAGAGGTAAATATAATTATGCAATGGAAGAAATGCTTACACAGCTCGGTCTTGATTGTAAGTATATTTTATAAAAACCTAATAATCTGAGTCGAATAGCTTCTCAATAAAACAATAAATCCAATAAAGTTTAATCGCGTTATTCGGAATTCATAATCGTCACAACGTTGCAATACACAAAAAGTTTGCTTTCTTTCATATTGCTAAACTCCTAAAATAATGTAGATGCTTATAATAAGCTGCTTGCGTTATCAAAATGTCAGCATTTCATTAAATTAGTGGAAGTCTTTGCCGATGTCCAATTCTTTGGAATTTTTGACAAGTTCTAATGTATTCGAGTACAAATATGTATTCTAGATTGTCTGTGGGTTTTAGGAATCTGTGAGTCCTTGGCGCTTTTCTTCTTCTAGCATGGCGTCGAGTTCGTCAGTGAGGTTGGCGAGCATGTTGCCGATGTCGTTGAGTACGTCGACTGGTTCGGTGCTCTTCTCGTCTTTGTGTTCGGGGAGGGCGTGCGGTGCGTGAGGTGTGCTGGGCTTGAGGTCGCCCCCGCGCGGCGGCAGGCTGGCCAGCCCCATGCCGGCGCGTCCGTAGTCTACCGTGTGCGGCCGGCCTCCTATCTGGCCCCGGTTCTGCTTTATGGTCCCGGCGTTTTCATTCGCGAAAGGAATACTATCCGATTCTGTGCTGGAGCTTGACTGGAATGAAGAAAGTAGGAGACCGTTAGTATACTTTTGCAGTTTCGTTTAGGTGTCTATGTTGCTGATTGATGTATACTTCGTTGAAGTTCATACAGGTAAACTCACCTTAAAACTAGCATCGGATCCCGTGCGCAGCTTGTCGTCATCGTACCTTCGGGGAGGACTGGAGGGCGCGGGCGGCGGCGGCAACAGACCCGTGCTGTCCAGCGACACGGACAGCGAGTCCGAGCTCGGGTACGCGGGAAGGGACAGCGGGAGGGACTTCTCAGGGTGGATCTCCACCGTCGTCTGCCCGAAGCGAGAGAAAGGCGCGTACTGGGAGCTCTGACGCTTGGGGGGGTCTGGCGGCGGCTTCCGCGCCACGTGTGGACTCGCTCCGTAAGCCACGCGCTGTAAACGCGCCGAGTACGCGATCTCGTCGTACGTGTAGTCCGGAGACTTGTCCCTATACGCCGGCGTGGCAGTGATCTTGGCCACAGGTCGCGGCCGCACGAGCCCGCGCGGACGCGGCAGCGTGCCGCCTCCCTCGTACGAGCTATCATTCGTGGGAGTGATGTCGCCGTCGTCGTACGAGCGTCGCCACTGACCTCCCCCGTAATAAAACCCAGCTTCGGGCGAAAACGTAGTATGCGACGCTCTTTCTGAAGGATCCTCTAGACTTTCTAGTGATTTCCCGCGCGGGTGACGTATCTGTTGGCATTTATAACACATTTTAGATCCATCCCGCATTCATAAGTTGTTGAATTTAATTTTGAAAGTTATATTACAGAGAAAGTTTGTTTAAAAACATTTACAAACAACGGCAACAACTTATTTTACAATTCATGTTAATGTCGCTCCTCTTACCATGCTGTCTGTTTAAGATTTTGTTTGGTCAGTCATTAATCCAAATATTTATAATGTTAGCGTTATTAAAACCATGCGCAATTAGTATAATATTGTATTAATTCATATAATAATTAAAATTAAAGTGAAACATCTAACTACCGTGCAGGAAAGATCAATCACAGCGGTTTCTAAGGTAGTGGGGAGAAAAGGCTTAAATCGTAAAAAATAAAACACACATGGAAAACACTGCGTTCACTATAAAGATAAATCGTGTGCACATAAAAGCCGGGTGCTCGGGTGCATCGAGAACAAACTGACAAGACCTGTGCCAAAGGAGGTTGTCTCATACCTGGATAGGGACCAAATCTGTGCCACAAAGGGGCGTCGGTATGGCATCAAAGTTTAGGTCGGGGGGTTTATGGTAACTCCGTTGTCTCTCCCAAGGCTGGTAATGTAGCTCCCTCGGATATAAATCCTTTAGCCGATTATGTCCAAGGTGCGGTTTGTGTTTGGAAAAAGAAAAGAAAACAAAACATTCACATGCTGCTTCGGGCTAGTGGTATGAGGTGGATGCAGCGGATGGACGTGTGTGCTGGCGGATCACAACTCTGCGACTCTGACTCTCCGACTGACTGACCGGTTCAGCCATCTTTCTTTAGAGTTAATTACGAGAATAAATGCCGTCCGGCTAGAAGACAATTTATAAGGAAAACATTTTCTTCCGAAAGTGCTAACTTTATTTATGAGTTAAATATCAAAATTAATTCACGGTTACTTAAGTAACGGTTAATTGATTTGGTAAGTTAAATGCAGAAATAAAAGTGATACAAATATGTTATGACTGTGGAGGAAATAATATCGCAGAACTGTTGGACATCCGACCAGCGAAGGCGATGGCGATGGTCGACACCTAAAGTCTAAGCGAAATGATAACGATGTTTCTGAACGCATCGGGGAAAGTTCACAAAATTTTGAAACTACTCTCGTATTACAGAATATTGTTATAAACTTTACGCCAATTGGTTGATTACATCAGATTTCCCATAATGTGTCAGCTTTCGGCTCGGCAAACAAAGCTTTCCAGCCATTTTTGTGCTATAGGGTCACACAATATGGATCTAACAACAAAAGCCTCGACTGGCTCAACGGAAATCTTTAATTAGTAAAATAAAGGTCAAAATAATGAAGCTTTTAAAACGCTTTAAATTGTTAAAATAACGCTGTTAGTATAAAAAGGTAAATAATTATGTGGGTAAGTATTAGACTTTTTAATAAAATAGCTTCGTTTCTGTTAGAAGATTTGGCGGTAAAAATCAAGATGGCCGATGAATGAAATGAGATGTAACGTGAAAATAATCAAATCATAAAATTATGACAAAATAAATTAAAAAATATTGATTTGAAGTGATGCTTCGAAAATCATCTTGATCGACAGAATATAAATCTAATTTGCTCTCTATTGCACGGTCTATTTAGAATTTTATTACGAAAGCGGATTTTCATAGATAATTTAATGTTTTTTTTTTTCAATAATACCTATCCGCTGTCATAAATAGGGCTGTTCTTATAGCAAACTATGGATTGATATGTGAATATATTTTAACCAAAATAAGTACTTATTTTATCTACATTAGAACTAGAGAAAATTATGGGCTTCCAAAGTCTGCTACAAAATGAGCCCTAATCTATCAAGACTCTAAATTCTAAAACATCACTACAAACACAATGACACTGGGGGCTAAGTATTAGTGCATGGTACTGACCTGGCCCGGTTGTATTCTTGTAAAGTCCAACGACCCTTGGTTGCTAATGCTTCTCTTGCCTGCTCTAATGTCTTTCACTCTTTTGATGGCAAGAATTATTTTCTTTTGGTGGCCCAAACGGACTATGCCCATGTCTTCTAAATCCTGAAAAGGAAATGGAACTGGTTTATTAATTTGTCGTGCTGTAGTTCAGCACAGCTTATTGATACAGGCCAAATTGTATACATATAGCCACTGTAGGTTTATCTCGCAGTTCAACCTACGAGGTTGTCGTGTGCTTATTAACCGGACTTGCCTGTGGGTGCCTCAATAAATTAAGGCCTCCAGCCAAGGCTTATACACTTACAGTTTTTCGGAACACGGTTTTGACTTTATACTGCAGTAAGTACCACAGAATATCCATTGTTATTGTGATGCAATTTTTTTTGTCTAGAGTTAGCAGTCATAAGTTTTAATCTACTCTAGTTCTAAGTCTAAGTTCTAACTCTAGGTCTAAGTTTTAATCTACTCTAGTTCTAATCACACTCAATCAGACTGACCGACCCAGGAAGTAGTATAGCGATCAACGCCGGACGCCCTGCTTAGAGTCAATTATATTGATGTTTACGCCATACCAAACAACAAGTGGTCAAATTTTATGTTGGCTTTACGTAAATTAATGTAAGAGAAGTATCCTCACCTCCCAAGCGAGTTGCGTGACGTCATGAACGGTGCGGTAACCCTGTGCTACTAAAGCTGGTCCATACTCCTCCAGTCGAAGTAGTCGCAGCCATTCTTCTAAGGAACCCTGGAATGAGAGGAGGTAACGTTTTAGTAGGTTAACTTTTGGGAGACGAAAAAAAATTGGAATAGGATGAGATTGTAGATTTTTGAATCAGTTTCTACAATATTGAGTGGAAAAGAGACGTAATTTTACGATTTGTGTCGAAAAGTGCCTTCGCTTGGTTATTTTGGATACCATGTTGGCATGGTTAGTATTGACGGAATGGCTTAACATAATTTCAGATTCACAAACAGTTCTTTGAATGAATTCACAAATAATGCATTGTTTGTTACAAAACTTAATCATTGTCAAAATAATTAGTTAGGATAACAGTAAAATAAGTACCTACACAATCGCATAATGTAATTATGTAAAAAAAAAAAACCTGTAATGATAGGCATCAGATGGATAACCGCACAGGTCGATCGATCAGGTTAAGCTATACGCTTGCCGCGGTTGGTCTGTGGATGGGTGACCATCATTACATACCGTGACCACTCCGTGCCTCAGAAAGCACGTTAAGCCGTTGGTCCCGGCTGTCATTCGTGGATCTTTGACAGTCGTTACGGGTAGTCAGAAGCCCGAAAGTCTGACAACCAGTCTTACCAAGGGGTATCGTATTATACCCAGTAACTGGGTTGTGGAGGTCAGATAGGCAGTCGCTCCATGTAAAATATTGGTATTCAGCTGCGTCCGGTTAGACTGGAAGCCGACCCCAACAGTTGGGAAAAGGCTAGGCAGATGATGGATAACTATAAAAAAAAATATAATACATACCGGTATATAATCAGGCAGGTTATCCGGAACATTCAAATTGGCCAGTTCTGCCTTTAACCTCTTGCGATGGTTAGGTTTCTTGATACCCACGGCCGTGAGGTCTTCGGGCGTCATTCGTGTGACGGTCGGCAGGTCGTAGCCAGCGTCTATGAACAATCGGGCGTACTCCTCCATTTGAAGATCCGCTAGACACGCGTGGATTATGTCCGTGTCCTGTAATGTTAAAGGGGAAAATTTAGTTGGTATGTTGGTAGGTCTAATAAGAAATTGGAAGTAGATTAAAACTTATGAACAGGGGCCCAAATAGTAATGATTGTTTTTCCATTACTTATTATTGCAGAAAAAGAAAAAAGTTTGTCACTTGGTATCTGTTCTTATTTCTTTTAAAAAGGTGACTGGGTCTTTTTGGTTCAGCCTTGACTTTTGCATTACATGACCTTGTTTATTTCTATGCTAATATTTCTTTTGTATGTCTTTTAATTGTACTAAGGGGGCTTGTGGCTAAGTAATAACAGCCGCACGGATCGATCAGGTTAAGCTACGCTTGCCGCGGTTGGTCCGTGGATGGGTGACCATCTTTACATACCAAGACCCCTCCGTGCCTCGAAAACCACGTTAAGCCGTTGGTCCCGGCTGTCATTCGTGGATCTTTGACAGTCGTTACGGGTAGTCAGAAGCCCGAAAGTCTGACAACCAGTCTTACCAAGGGGTATAGGTACCCTGTAACTGGGTTGTGGAGGTCAAATAGGCAGTCGCTCCATGTAAAATATTGGTACCTATTCAGTTGCATCCGGTTAGATGGAAGCCGACCACAACATAGTTGGGAAAAGGCTAGGCAGATGGATTATCTTTTAATTGTACTGTTCGGAAAGCAGGGAAACCATAGTCCTGCATTGGGAAACAGGCTAGATAGACAGAATAATTTAATTTCTTAGGTTACACCACAATCATCTTTACTCACCGGCAGACCCTGCGCGATCATCGCTCGTACCCTATCAGCCAGGTCCCCACAGTGACAGGCGGCGTGGTGGTGGTGAGGCATGCGACCTGACGCGCGACCACTGTCCAGGGATGCTGAGGAGTGACGTGAACCAGACCCTGCCGACCCTGACGAGGAACCAGGGCTGTCGCGACCAGGACTCTGGAAATGAGCACGAAAGAGGTAAACACAGGTTTTTGGAGTTTTTGTACGTGCAGACATTGGTTAGAGGTGGGTTGAAATAGGTTATGAATAGTAGGTAATGAAGTTTACATATTTTATAGCAGAGAGTAATTGTTATGATTTAGTTTATGAAAGATTCGACCATAGATATCCGGATTCGAGAGACGAGTGAATGTCATGTGAAACTTTCAGAAACTGCGTGTTTGTATTTTTTATATGTATAGGAAACGACAACGATCGATAAGAGAAATGCTTTCAAATTAGAAGCTTAGCCTCACTTATAGCTGGATGGTTACCAGCAACATACATTTGGGTCTTTGGAGAGTAGTGTACCTATCTCTATCTAAGATAGGGTTCAAAAACTTATCAAAGAGGTTTGTCTTGCAATCTCACCTGTGTCATGTCGATCCCCTGATCATCGCTAAGTGCTAGCTGGTGGTGGTAGTACACGGCCGCCTTATGTGTGAGCGGCTGCGCGGGCGGCGGGAACGTAAACGTGCCGCCCCCTGCCGGACTCTTGCCAAGGCTGCCACTCGCGCCCGATACGCCGGAGACGCCGGACACTGTGCTGCCGTAGTCTGAGTGGTCATCTGGAATCGAAGGTTTAAAGTCAGGATAGATATAAGTAATTGATGCATTCAGGTTCTACGACGGGGTGCCCTGTCTTCTGTGGTCTGATTCGAGATTTTAGGATGGACTCCGCTTGAGTCAGAAACTGAGCTATTTGCCCTGACTCGATTATTCTTAAAACTGTTAGGGTGCTTCTGTTGTGGAAATTACAAAAGTCACAAGACAAATGAAATAAGAATCAGATATGTAAGTAAATCAATTTTTTGGTTATGAAAGAGCTACATAGCCTAGTGGCTGCGTCGCGTCGCTCTTTCATAGAGACCCATGATGTGACTAAACTAAGGAGGACCAATATTGCAAATTGTTGCTTACCTCTGGTATGTGAAGGCGTATCTGGCGGCTGTGGGTACGGCTGTTCCTCGCAGGAGGCGTACCCTTGTGACCCGAAGCTGGAGCCCGAGTGGCGGTGCTGCGGCGTCCCGAAGGCGTCTCCGGGGACTGCCGGCGGGGGCACGCGCTTGGCGGTGGCCGTCTTCCCGGCGCCGCTCCCGCCGCGAGACATCCCGCCCACTGCAAAGAAGGAGCAGGTTTAGGTTTTTTCCAAGTTGCTAGGTTTTTCTTGTATCGTGTTGGCACGAGATATTTTGCAGGGGAGTTTGTTGCGCCACTTCTTACCAGCTAAAGCACTAGGAAGTGTTGAAGATCAAGATTGGCTAATCAGCTAGGTTGGTTCGTTGGTTGGTTGGGGCTAAATGTCCAGGGTTTTCTTAAAGAAGGTATATCCGTAGGTATATGAAGTGCTTAGTTCTATAGTGAACTATTATTTCATATTATGGAGATAAAAAAACCAAGTCGATTCTTAAGTCAATTAAGTACCTACCTACTGTAATTTTTAGAAGTTCATGGTAATTTTCGCGTCATCGTCTAGTAGATTATTTTGCACTTGCTTGTTAGTAGGTAAGTAACGTGAATTTATTTCTGTTCAGTAACAAGTGATAATTAAACAAAATGGTGCTAATCAAGCCATCAGTTTTTCCTGAAACTTATGATTGTGAACATTATTTACTTGCAAGTAACCTAACCTCCTTTAGCACCTCGTCTCATCGTGTTCTGAACTCCGTAAAATATTTGCACAGACCAAAATCTCATCATTCAAATAAAGGGTTGCCTTTAGACCCGTAAAACCCAATATAATGAATACGCAAAGTAACCCAAAGGGAGGTAAATGAAATAAATGAAACCCTTCAAAGAGTTCAAACACTGTTATCAGGCTTGAACACGACGTAACCGCAATCTCGTAATGAGAAGCTCCCCACCCCGCTCCCCCGCCGTAAGCTGATAAGCCGTGGAGGGGATAACTTGGGTAATAAGGTAAAAACGCCATCAATCATGTTTGGCCCGTCGTGGAGATCGGACGTCGGACGGCCCGAATTGCTTGTGTCGAATCGATAACGTTAACTAATGGGCGGGAAAAATCGACATCGAATTAATTGCGATGCAAACCCCTGATAGGAAACCTTGGCGAATTTATGCGGGAGAATGGAGTTTTTAAAAACAATTTCTCGCTTGAATATTAAGGTTAGTGTTGTTGAATAAGGTTGTTTTTATTTTGTAAATAGCCTAGCGTTGTTAATTGGCAGAGAAATTGTTCATTAGATTAATTCAACGAGGTTGTTTTTTGAATAAAAGCAAAACGAAGACGACGAGATAAAGGGGAAGGTTCTGAGAATACGTACCTACAGTTTTTAATAGCGTAAATATTATTTTATATCCCTCGGCATTCTTTGGTACTAAAAGTAATGGCTTCAATTACACGCACGCAATATTGGGATATAAAGGTTCAATCATGAAATAAAAATAGTATCGGCGAACATGTGAATTGAACAGCGTGCAAAATTGCAGGAGATTGAAATGTGCAGGTTCTGTGAAAAACAACGAAATAGTACCCACTCGACGACTGACTGACTTTTTAATGATTTCTTAAAACGTATAAATATAATCTATTTTTTGAAATAGCTAGATATCTTTGTGATTAATTAGTTAATAATAGTACCTATTATATACAACTTACGCGTCCAAATACTTTTTTTAAATATTTTGGATGCATGGTAGTGCATCTCGAAAAGTTCGCAAAAAAAACAGAGCGGTCAAAAACTAAACAACAAACGGCGCGAGGACGACTCTTTTATAGTGATTTAATTTAATTCTTATGTCTCTAGCACGTTACTTTAAAAAAAATATAATTACAGAGCTTAACTACCTACTCAAAACGTAAGCAAAGAATGTCAGATAATGATCAGAGAGACTGGCTGGTAATCCTGTAAGCATTGCCACCCACTTCACGTTTATTACCCTGTCATTATCGTGGCGGATTACCCACCTGGCCAGCTTAAGCTTTGATGGATCATTTAGACGTGGTTCTGTCTCAAATCACGAAAAAAGTCCGCGTTTTTTATCCCCTGTCGTTAAAAACGGCGCGGCGTAAAACAATTGCTTTTTAATAGTTGTTCGCCCAAAGGCTCAGTTTATGTCTGAGGTAATATGAGGTTGAGATTGTCTAGATATTCAAATAACAATAATTGTAATAAAAGCGTAATCGAAAGTCTAGCTGGTTTAATAGTTTATCCTATTAACTTGAACCCATTGCTTTATAAATTACAAACACGCTTATTGAAATAACGTCCGCAGGCTAAGTCTTATATGGACATATTATAAATTTATGAACGTAAAATAAACTCTCAAGCGCTTAGCGTCTTATAGAATATTAAAATGTGTCAATTATAAAGTAAAAGTAAGATATCGAGGTACTCATTAAATTAAACCTTTCATTAGGTTAAATTAAATGGACGGCGAGCTTTCTTATCGTTATTATAGTACAACTTAATAAAGTTTGAGTCCATAAAATTTGATTATTATTTCTACACGATTATTGGTTTTATAATTGACACACAAACAGATAGCTTTTATAAGCGCGGCATTAAATTATGATTATCAAAGTATAGAGCCAATAGTTCCGCAGATTAGGAATTGCAATATTTGCCAATGAGCAAAACGGTAGCACTTCTGGCGCATAATAAATAAGTGTGTATCTGCTAATTCCCCACGATTAAGCCTGTGATTAAGCTACTATTACCAACCGACACAAACTTACTTTTTGCGATTGGTTTATTGAACTGCAGTCCGATGTACACCTTATGTGCTTACCTTAAATGTTAGAGTAACGAGGAAATGGTGACAGACTACTGTATTACCCTACTGACGCCATCTAGTAACGTCGCATAGAATTAACTAGACATATCTGCAGAATCAAGCAAGTTGCTAATGTTGGTGTCTATTGACATACGCAAGCGACCCGACATTATTAACAATTATGCGGCGCCGACATCAATGCGTTGTTTATTTTTAGAAGCTTTTATTAGTTATGTGGCTGCATGCTTACCAATGAAGCATAATTTTAAAGGCCCGATGAGTTTGATAAGCTGGCTAGTCGTAAACACGATAAGTTAGGCATGCAATAAACAGAATAAAACAGAAAATTACCATTGGTAGCGTATTTCTCACGGGAAATTAAAACGGATAGAATTCAATATAGCAATAAAATGCAAGACTTGATAGGATCGATTGGGACGTATGAACAGGTATTTATTAAGGTAGCTTTATAAATTTTCAGCCGCCATATTATTTATAAGTTTTGATATCTCGTTCAAATGCTGTAACACTTCGTTCATGAAGTGAAATACCGTTTCCTCTTTCTCTCTATAATTAAAAACAATGATCTCTTGAGAATTGCAGGCAATTAAGCAAACCCGATATAATGATCTTTCGATATAAAATCAGGTCGTTTTGGATACGAAAGAGTCTTAAACATAGAATAAGTTCTATGGTCTTCATCATCATCATCCACAGCCCGATTAAACCCAATGCTGGACATGCCTCTCTTTTCTTGTGCCAATCCCCACGCTCCTGTGCCAGTCTCATCCAGGTTTTGCCCGCGACGGCAACAATGTCGTCTGCTCATCTCGCCGCCGGACGACCGCCATCTCGTCTTTCAGTCCTTGGACACCACTCTGTCACAACCTTACTCCACCTGTTATCACTGCGCCTTGCCACTTTGCCAGGTGTCCTGCCCAACTACATTTGAGTTCCATTACATGCGTTCCGATATCGAAGACCTTCGTACGTCTTCGTATCTCGACGTTTGCCTTCGTGTCTTGGTTGTTTTATGGTTTTCATTTATTATGAGAAATACATAATAACTATCGTCGCTAACTGTAGTTAAAAGGATTAATTGTTAGCTCGCTCGACATAATAACTGTCATAATACTCGTAATATTCGGAATTATATTGCTCCAGTATATTACAGGGAAACATTCTACGGAACCCGAGGAATTATTAGACACGTAAAGATTTTGAAAGACACTCCCTCTGATTGACTGCCTCTTCCGGTTCTGAATTCGATTCCCAGGTTGGGCAAAGTGTTATTGAGTTTTTCCATCAGGGATTTCTCAGTAGCAGCCCGGGGTCTGAATTTGTGCCCGGTTGGTGGCAATAGACTCGACCTCTATTAGATACAGACGCCAGCACATCAAGCTACTAAAATTTCTTTAATAGATTTTCAACTTTATCGCTAAAGTATAAGGTTCAAAGTTGATTGGGAAAATTTTACAGTTTCGGGTAGCTTGTTGGCGTCTGTACATGGGACTTAAACATGACTGGCGGAATGTGGGTGTACTATGGTACACCTCTGCCTAATCCTTATGCGTGAATGGCGTGATGTTATGTTATGTCACTGGTTCTAGTATGAGTGACAGAGTCACTGAGACGAAACGACGCTCCACAAAATTGAACTTCTCCTAGAATGTGGCATAATTATGTGGCTTACTCTTACTAGATAGGTACATATTTTTGTATTACATGGCAATTGTAATAACGAACCTTATAACCTTACAAAATAAGATCATGCATAAACGGACTTGGCGCTGTACTGCAATGCAACCGGTACAACCAAAAAATCTTACGGCTCTCTAATTCGTATTTATTGTACCTAGATGGGCAAAAGGCCATGAAATTCTACGTAGTTACTTTAAAATTGAAATAAAATTTTAGCACTTCTCCACTTAATCTAAAAATAAATAATTTTCTACGTACCAATAGAAAACCTAATCTAGATATATACGAAAATTAAAAATTCGAACCCAGGAACCCAGGACTTCATGCTCAGCCGTAGTGCTTGCCACCACTATGAGGCAGTTCAGAACCAGAAGAGCTGTATTTTAAACTTTTGTAAACATAGTTTGCAACTCAACCCATCCGCAATTTGTAAGGATTGTTTTCCAAAGCTATTATATTTCTCAGTTTGTTTATTCTACGTAATTTGATCAGTTTGTTATCAATCAGGGATCAATTAGTCCTAGTAACTAGGAGTATCGATATCAAAGTGTATTTAATTGGCGTAAAAATGTCAGTTAACGTTTTGACACGATATCAGTATTTTTTCCCTGCTCTGTGTTTATATTCTATCGTATTATTCAAACTGTATCGTATCGTAGTTAAGTGAATTGTAGTCTTACCAAGGGGTATCGTGTTACCCAGGAACCGAGTCGTGGAGGTCAGATTGGCAGTCGCTGCATGTAAAATACTGGTATTCAGCTGGACTGGAAGTCGACTCCAACATAGTTGGGAAAAGACTTGTCAGATTGATTGTAGTTTGGTGAAGGCATAGAATTTATGGCGTTATTCTATGGAAACGTACGTGGGTTGTTGCTGTGCTGTATTCAGTCATTGTAGGTTTTAAGTTTTTAGAGTTCCGTACCAAAATGGTAAAACGGAACCCTTAAGGTGAGACTCAGTCTGTCTGTCTGTCTGTCTGTATGTCACAGCTGGATATCTCAAGAACTAGGTACCTACTAATGCTATCAACTTGAAATTTAGCACAGATGAAGATGAAGATTAGAAATTTAGCACAGATGATGCTACGGAACCTTCGGTGCGCGCACCGAGGAGGGTTCCGTACTATCATGTTTTCCGACTCGCTCGTAGGATGAGAGATTTGGCCATCATTCTAGAACCATTCCTGCAATCCCAGGGATCCTTTAACAAAATGTAAGCTTGCATTCTCATATTTGTCCTGCGGCTAGCTCTGCATAATCAGACATTTGAGTCGAGACAAGATGTCTTATATCTCTCGATATTCAGTTGTTGAATTTACGATGCACGATTAGAAAGGACTCGAGATTAACCGCTTGAACGGAGTCGTAAATAGTAATCCTATGCTAAGATATTATAAAGTTTGATTTTAACTTCTGTTACAAACGCGGCTTGTGAGCGTGGCGGAGGCAGCGAATTGGCGATAGGTTGATTGCGGTAGCCAATTAAAAAAAAAAAAAATAATACCTATTTTTTTATTAGTCTGTTAAAATCATTCTTTTGGCTTTGCCGTAGTCATTTAAAAAAGGCTAGGTATATCTATATTTGTAAATGGTTATGCTTTTTTATGTGTGAACTTTCTTTTGGTGCACTTTGCGCTCTTTCTGAACATCACGTTCGACTGGGGTCGGTGATGCTGAATCGGGTATACTCGGCTCCAGTCGTCCGGTGACGCGGAATCGCGTAGTAACACACTTTCAATCACAATCTGAATAATTTTGAAGGATATTGCTAATCCATTGCTTCTTATGTTCGAAATATTTGTCTACTCAACTACGTAATTAACGCAATGAATGTTGTTGAACTGTCAAAATGAAAGCGTTAGTGTGTCACGCAATTACGCCGCTGAAACTGAACCGTCACGCTCGGATCCAGTCGGTCGGTGAAGCTAACGCTGAATCGCGGATACTCGGCTCCAGTATGATGTTGATTTTGGTATTGTTAATAGGTAGCCTATATTTTTTGTTCACTTTGAATATCAAGATTTCTCCGAGCAAACGAGTAGCTTTTAATATGTGGTAGCCTAGCAGTTGACCGCAGGTGTGATATTTATATCTGCAACTTTATCCAAGGTAGAATTCTGTTACTATAGATGATCGTAGGCTATTTAAATTTTGTCTTCCAGTTCCCAAACTACATAATCAGGCCTCAGGACACAGGCCTACCCTCGGTGAGAAGGAGTGGGCCGTAAACAACCAAGCGGGGCCCAGTGCGGGTTGGTGGATGTCACATGTCTTCGAATTTTGGGTTCTAGGCACTTCTAGGACATTCCGGTTCCCTCACGATGCCCCGAAATAGCCTCAGACTAAAACAATTCCACTCCACACTCCAAATTAGATATTTAACTTATTCCCAATAACAATTCCAAGTTATCGCTTGCTTCACAAAATTAGACCACTCGAATAACTCTCAAGTTATCTTAATGTCACTATTTGCGTAACAATAAAGCGTTGGGCGCAGACATGGCTACTATTGATTTAACTTACAACTATTGTTCGAAGGATCGAGTTACAAAGCTGGCGGCCTGCGAATACTAATGGTAATCGTTCGAGGAATTTGTGTTTTATCGAATACATTGTGTGTTTAGGTATTAAACTGGCAATAAGTGCTTGGAACATTCGGAAAATTAGGGGTTTATTCTTAAACCTTGCTTAAAGTTAGAGACGTTTAGGCGTCAAAAGTGTATGGTTAAAAAGTCGCTAATCATTGCAACGTTTATAAATTAACTCCAGAAGTGTTTTAAGCTTCGATTCGGGATAAATAATGCAGTTTTCCAAAGTTTGGGACAAATTTCAGGTGGCATAGCGCTTGAAACGCGAATGCTGTCGCACGAATGTGGATTCGTGCGTCAGCATTCCCAAAAAAAAGAATATTGTGTTGTGCACTCATTAAGAGCTAAAAAGTATCACACTAATATTATAAAGGAGAAAGTTTGTGAGTGTGTGTGGGAGTGTGGGGGTGTGTTTATATGTTTGTTACTTCTTCACGCTCAAATGGCTGGACCAATTTTGCTAAAATTTGGTATGGAGATAGCTGTTTATCTCTTCCGTGGCTGCCACCCTGGATTAACATATAGGCTACTTTTTATCCCGATATTCCCACGGGATCGACATTTACGCGGGTGAAACCGCGGGGCGCTGCTAGTAATAATATCTAAATCAATAGTAGTTCTGTAGATTCTGCCTAGCCCCATGTGAAAAGGCGTGAGTTTATGTATGTAATAAATCAATAGGCCATATTTTTAATACTTAGCAAGTACAGACGCCGGCTATCATATATCAAGCTACCCGAAACTGTCTAATTTTCTCAATCAACTTTGAACCTTACGTTTTAGCGATAAAGTTCAAAAGTTTGACTGATTGTAGTAGCTTGATGTGCTGGCGTCTGTAGGTATGTATTATGACTATTATGTCACACTGGCATAATAGTCATAATAAACCCTAAAGGCATAATGAAAACTCTTTAGTCGCACCGTGGCCCCCGTGGTCGCAATCTCTTGGTCGCTTTCACTTTTTAGGGTCCTATTACGTAAATAATTTTCGTACACTATCTCGATTCGATTTTTATTGTGATTGTGATCAATCAACGAAAGTAATCGTTTGTAATTGTGTGTTGGACTCGCGTGATTGCTATTATCTCGACATATGGAATTATGAAAGTGTTTTACTATCCGAATGGTTTCGTTAGGCAATCAATCACGGCGACCGATTGATTGATGTATTTTTAGCTAAGTAACGCTATCTAGATCTTTGCATGTTTGGTATTATTAAATTGATACGAGTATTATATAGTGAAATATTGACAGGAGGATGCGATAGCAAAGTTTGTTCGCGCATCCATTACTCAATGTATCGTAATTTCTTATTCAATTTGATATACAGTATCTAATATTTTATCAATAAACTAATTTAGAATGTCTAGCTTCTATAATTATTACAAATTATTGGTTAGACTTGCGCTAGTATGCTAGTAAAAGACAAACGTTCCAAAACAAAAACAATTGAATCCGAAAAAAGGTTGTCGAAAATAGTTCCTAAATGACCGAATAGGTATATACTTGCATATTACCTACCGTCCGTTAAGTGAAAACAAAGGGCACTATTATCACTCATTACGGCTACAATGAGGGCCGCGGGGGCATTGTACGGTAATGACTTAACCGACACCAATTAGCTCCACTTGCTCAACATTCGCCGAACTTAATGTATAGCCGATCTCGTATACGCTTTACCACCCTAAGGTTGAATGTCACTTGCTCTACATAAAACGACAAGGTCCAAAATCAAAGTCTTTTATTCAAATTAGTGCTGAAAATCAGCACTTTTTGAACGTCAGAATTACATAAGACGCCCGCCCTTCACCACTTCCTCGTACTTTAGCTGTAAAGAAAAAGTGGTGCAACCAACGTCCCAGTAGCACAGCTGTCTGTTCAGTTAGAAGAACTTGATTCTATTTATGCAAAGTAATTAGATTAAGAAACACAAAACTTAAGATATATTAAAATATTTGCCAATTATGTAACAAGTACAGTCAACAAAAGAGATAAGTATGCAGGATCGTCGGATATAGCTGAAGTTTAGTAAGAAACCGATGGTTGTTTGCGACTGAAATTTAATTTGATAAATGTATATCCGACGATCCTGCATATCATTATCTCTTTTATTGACTGTAAATGTCAATATACCATTAAAAACCGATCCATTGTCGTATTGGCTATTTGACAGTTATTTCATTCTTTGTGAAGTTTCAATTTACTGGAAATTGTTTGTCAAAAGTGATAAAGCATTTACTAGGCCGACTATACAATATGGACGAGCTAATTCACATTTCACGCTAAATTCTCTGTTCTATGCAACGTTGCTGTAAATTAAATCAGTGCTGTACAAATTTTTTATAGAGCAATTTAGTTTCGGCTCGAAAATTGTTTTTGTAGTGTTGTTGAACTGATTCAAGGTCACATTGAACGATTGGGCTTTTTGTTTTCGCAAATATATTATACAATATATAAAAATAAAATCTGATCGTTTGTCAAATTAATTTATCTACTTAGCTAGTTACGCAGATTACATGTCTAGACGATTAATTAAAACACTGAACAAAAAAGCTCTCGAGAATAGACGCCCTAATTGTTAGTTTACACAACATTATTATAGATGGCGTGCTTGTGCTATTTATCAACCTTTTTGTGCAAGATATTCAATTAAACTCAAATGTAATTAAAACTAAGAATAACATAGAAAGATCATTATGTTCTAGAATATATATTTTATAAAATGTTGATATTTTAATCGTTATTTAGAACTTACGATGTTAATTTATTATGCAAACGAGTTTTAATGGACGATGGTCATGCTACATTGGAGTTCCATTTACAAAATTATTTGCGTTCAATTTGTCATAATTCGAATTTTTTTAAACATTCAGCCATCATTTGTATTTTACGGTTGAATTATAGTTTTAACTATAATATTTAAATGTGGGTTTGTTGATTGTTAATTTTAATTGTTATTAATTATTTTAATGCATGGGAATCAATAGTAAATATTTCGTTATGAGAAAACACTCTGCCAACCGAATATTAATGTTTTAGATATTTTTAAACGATACTTTAGAAGAAATCAAGGCAATATTACTTATTCAAAAGTACATTATTTATTTTTAATTTGAACTTAACTTTATTGGTCTTACTTAAATTAAAAATGTTCGGGCTGCTACAGAAGCCGGTGCCTCATTGGACAATACCTGCTTGTTGCTCTTCACCCATTTTTCTATCCCACCACTTCCAGGCATCGCTACGTGGGTAACGACGCCACAATAACAGTGGGAATAATGTGAAAAAGACTGTTTGTAAATTCTTGGATCCGAACTCGCGCTCACATACGTGGGAGGCCGCCTTCGTATCCACGACGCCAAACGTCGTATCGCAGAGCGACGGAAAAATTAGGTCCCATTCTATCAAGCTGAGAACAACGCCATCTATTGGTGTAGTTTGATGTCTGTCAGTTCCAGATGACAGTTTTGCAACTTTTGCTACCTTCCGTGTCTGTAGAAAAATGACGACTGCATGAATCGGTTACGGGTAGTTGTATTTGTATGCGTTATTAGAGGTATCTAATTAATGCAAACATAATAATCAGCGTATTTACAAAACCACTAGGTATAAATCCGTTTCGCACTACAAGCAGCTAAGTTTCTCCACACATTTTTAAATGAATTCCGTGACCATAACTGCTTAAACGGGAATATACAGAAAGTTGTATTGGACACTGTCACACAATGTCGCCATTTCGCGATCTATTGATAACCGTGGGATATCGTAGACTCGAGGTTTGTGGAGGAAGTGAAACAGAATCCAATCGCGGACCGGACGCTGCGTCCGCCGTGCATGAGCCATGGTACCCACTTTCCCTCTCTAACGGAGTTATGATTAGTAATATGTATGTACTAATAACTGGTAACAGTGGTAACTAACGCGCCAGGTGGTGCCTAGACTCTGTTAATATCTATATTTTCAAGCTGTTAGCTTGAAGGATGGGCTGCGTAAGATGGAGATATGTTTTACGGAGAAGATTGTAGATATTCAAGCGTGAGTTAGCATTCAATGATAGGTTTATTATGTTCTGAGAAAATAGTGTAATCTATTTTTTTATGACTAATCGCAAGCTTTAACACAAGCAGCTGACTGAAATAACTGGCATTTAGCGAAAGCTGCAACCATCGATCGTCAGCTGGCTGTGCGTTAGATATTCGATATCCTTGTTGTGTTGCGCCTAGTTTATGCCATTGTACTTCACTGCATAGTCTCTTCATGATAAAGAAGACATGTAGTAGTCGCATCCGCTAGCCTTATGTCACGATTTTTTAGAGCTCAAATACTCAGTACCCCAACTCTAGAAACAAACTTTTATGGGCACACCACTATATACGTCATTATCGTTTTTCGTGCAGCCTGAGTCACAGCACAAAAAAGAATTCCTTTTCTAATTAATTTAAAACTGAGTTATTATCTTAAAAAACAATGCCTAAACGCAAACGTGAGTCCAGTGAAGAAAAAATTGAAAGGAAACTAAAAAAGTACAGCGATTTACTGCAAAATATAAAGCGTCGCAGGCGCCATTCGCGCACGCGGTCACGCACGCCATCGCCATCAGCGTCACCCATACCGCCAGATAATGATATAATTGTGGGATCAATTGAAGACCTCACTCAGGAAGATCCTATTCAGGATGACGAAAATCGTAATTTTGAAGAAAATAAGGACAAAGAAGGTAAATGTTTTTTCCCTCTTTTTTTTTTAGGTTATAAAATACAGTGTACCTATAAACCACGTGTTTGTCAGAGGCCTATTGAGGCATTCTACTATTCAACAAACCGCACTATAAGACGGGCTATTTAGCCTTATTCTATCGTATCAAGATGGGTATTCACCCGCTATACTATTTTCTACTATTTAGTAGAAATAGGTATTTCGTTTGTTACCATGTATTGACATGGCCCTTTCGTCCTTCTTTCAGAGGAGCCTTTAGATGATGACATCTTAAATCTTCTCGGGGATGCCCCCCAAGACAGCAATTTTGGACCACCAATACATAAAGAATTGGCCACAAGATGGGCTGATATCATTAAAAATGGCCTAGCCAAAGAAAAAAGAAATGAACTCAGGGAAAAATATCCACCACCAGAAAATTGCAAAACCCTAGGGGCCCCCAAATTGAACTTAGAGGCACAAGCTGCCATAGTAGAAGTGGCAGTAAAGAGAGACAAAGCTATTGCAGCCAAACAAGATCAAGTTGGTCGTGCATTAACTGCACTTGCTACTGGTTTTGGAAAACTATGCAAAAACAAAGAAAATGCCCCTATAATCAACGTAGTTGTGGATGCTGCTCGTCTATTGTGTGACCACCAACATCAGGAGACCACAACAAGAAAGAATTTCATACTGCAAGGGTTGGAGCAAACTACTAGGGAGGCAATCAAAGACACAGAAACGGACACTTGGCTCTTTGGAGAAGGTTTTGCTGAAAAACTTAAGGCTTCAAAGGCAATTAAAAAATCTGCACAAGAAATCAGTATGAATAAAACTAAAAAGCCAACAAATCAACAACAACAGAAGCATTTAAACTTCAAGGGCCCGGTAACACACCAGCCTCGGGGCCGTGTATACCAGCCCGGGCCACAACGTTTCTACCAGTCTTACAAGAAGCCAATACCAGCGGCCCAATCAGCTTTCCAGAAAGCTTATCCGAACAAGACTCCCATGCGAATAAACAATCGCAACTAAATGAGGTTAGTCAAACACACTGTGGTAGACTGAAATATTTTAAACATCAATGGATGACTATAACTTCTGACCCTAGAATTTTAAGCTGGATAACTGGCTATAAAATCCCTTTTAGTTGTACACCATCACAACAAGTTATCCCAATAAATAAATCCTTTTCTTTTAAGGATAGTCTAGAAATAGACAAATCTGTAAAACTGTTACTGAACAGTGGTGCCATAACTGGTTGTGAACCATGTGAAGGACAATTCCTTTCAAAAATTTTTACAGTACCTAAACCTAATGGTGAGACTAGATTTATCTTAAACCTAAAAGAACTAAATAAGTTTATTTTCACAGAACACTTTAAACTAGAAGATTACCGTACAGTTACTAAACTACTTACTCGAAATTGCTATATGAGCACCGTTGACCTCAAAGATGCTTATTTTTTAGTACCCATTCACAACAGTGACAAAAAATACCTACGTTTTCTTTGGAAACAAAAATTATATGAGTTTCAGGTTCTCCCATTTGGGCTTAATACTGCCCCATATGTGTTCACAAAGATTTTAAAACCAGTTGTACAACATCTAAGATCAATGGGTTTCATATCAGTTATATACTTAGATGATATTTGGTGCTCCGGTACTACATATGCTGATTGTAGTATTAATGTACAAAAAACCATGACAATTTTATCTGATCTGGGATTTATAATAAATAAACAAAAAAGTTCTTTATCACCTAGTATGTGTGTTACATTTTTAGGTTTTGAATTCAATTCCAAAGAATACACTATTTCTTTGCCTAATAAAAAGAGACATGTTATAAAACAAGAAATTCAAAAATTTTTATCCTTAAAATTTTGTAAAATAAGAGAACTTGCACATCTAACTGGATTACTTGTAGCGGCATGTCCTGCTATAGATTATGGATTTTTGTACACTAAGGAAATGGAAAGACAAAAATTTATTTATTTAAACAAGGTTAATAATAACTTTGAAAAAGTCATGCCCTTATCAGAAAAATTAATACCTGACTTTAAGTGGTGGTTTTCACACATTGACACAGATGTCAGCAAGATAAAATGTAGTAACTATACTCTCGAAATATTTTCAGACTCTTCGCTCACTGGCTGGGGAGCCTCATGCGGTAACGAAAAAGCTGCAGGGTTGTGGAATGAAAAGGAAAGACAACAGCACATCAACCACTTAGAATTAATGGCAGCCTTCCTTGCTCTTAAAGCTTTTACTAACAACCTTCAAGACTGTGAAATTCTACTGCGTGTGGACAACACTACAGCTATTTCATACATAAACCGCATGGGAGGCATACAATACCCACATTTATGTTCTGTTGCTAGGCAAATATGGCAATGGTGTGAAAATCGAAAACTTTATTTGTTTGCATCTTATATAAAATCTACACAGAATGTGATTGCAGATACAGAGTCTAGAAAATCCCACTCTGATATTGAATGTGAACTGAATGATGATTATTATAAGTCTATTTTAAGAACATATGGTGTCCCAGAAATAGATTTATTTGCTACTCGGGCTAATGCTAAGTGTGATTTGTATGTGGCTTGGAAAAATGATTCTGATGCTTTTAAACTTGACGCTTTTACTTTATCATGGAAGCCATATTTCTTTTATGCTTTTCCGCCTTTTGTCTTGATAACAAAAGTCCTGCAAAAGGTCATCTCTGAACAATCGGAGGGTATAGTGGTAGTACCAGACTGGCCAACACAGCCTTGGTACCCAGTATTTCACAGACTTGCCATTTCTAAACCTATACACTTTGGCCCCTGTGATAACTTGCTTAAATCTTATTCCAGCAACCTCCAATTTCGTCAACGCCTTATCCTGGTTGCCGCGCGCTTGTCAGGGAAGCGCTTGCAAGACGCGGCGTGTCTGCGGGCCCAATGACTGTCATGCTGGCCTCCTTATCTGAAAATACTTTCAAACAGTACAGTACTTACTTGAAGCAGTGGTATGAATACTGTCTTAAATTTAATTTAGATTACCAACAATCATCAGTGCCACACATTCTGGCATTTTTATCAAAATTATATGACGATGGTGCAGTTTATAGCAGCATAAACTGTTGCAGGTCAGCTTTATCCCTTATTATTGGTTCAAAAATATGCAGTGACGATAGGATCTCCCGTTTCTTGAAAGGAGTATTTAGACTTCGCCCACCACATCCCAAGTATGATATTACTTGGGATCCATCAATTGTTCTCAGTTATTTAACTCAGAGAGGCGAAAATAACCTTCTATCTCTAGAAGATATTTCTAAAAAATTAATTACCCTTTTAGCAATTGTAACGGCCCATAGAGTCCAAACATTTTCCGTTATTAAAATAACAAACATTCAAGTTTTACCTGAAAAAGTATATATTAAAATACCAGATCTTATTAAAACGTCGAGGCCAGGCAGTGTACAGCCAAGTCTGATGTTACCATTTTTTACAAGCAATGTAAAAATTTGTCCGGCCAGTGCCTTGCTTAATTATTTAGAACGTACATCATGTTTAAGAGCCTGTGACAACCTCTTTATTGCATATAAAAAACCGCACAAAGCAGTGACGTCTCAGACGCTTAGCCGCTGGATCAAGACTACTTTAGAAAAAAGCGGAATAGACGTGTCGATATTTTCAGCACACAGTACACGACACGCAGCCAGCTCGGCGGCTAAGCGTTTGGGTGTCAGCATCGATACCATTAGAAGAACAGCTGGTTGGAGCAGTTCTTCGACAACTTTTGCTCAGTTTTATAATAGGGAGGTTGTTACTGATGAAGATTTATCTATTGTTTTAAGTTCGAATGCTTAACTTTATGATTAACTAAAATAAACATACATAATAAAAATATCTTTAAATGCATGTTATAATTATTTTACGACTCTCTAAACATCTACATGTCTTCTTTATCATGAAGAGACTATGCAGTGAAGTACAATTAGAAATTAAACGAACTTACCTAAGTGAAGTTCCATTTTAATTGTACGAACTGCATAGTCTCGAAATGATACCTATATCCCAACCCCCCCAAACTTATTTAAAAATAATTTCTACCCTATAAACAAGGAATCTTTGTCGTAAAATAATGAAAGTTAGTAGGTATACATAATATATGTATCAGCTGATTCTCTGAACTAAATGACGTATATAGTGGTGTGCCCATAAAAGTTTGTTTCTAGAGTTGGGGTACTGAGTATTTGAGCTCTAAAAAATCGTGACATAAGGCTAGCGGATGCGACTACTACATGTCTTCTTTATCATTTCGAGACTATGCAGTTCGTACAATTAAAATGGAACTTCACTTAGGTAAGTTCGTTTAATTTCTAATTATATCCACATTTTTTAGACGGTAAATAGCAATTTCCTTTAGCAATTTTACCCATAAAAGACGTTGGAGTTTGAGACCGTAAAAATAGACTTTTATTTAGGTATTTACCGTGTTTTTAATAAACCCTAAAAGTGATATTAAAAACACTGAAATATTAGCATTTATTTTTTGCCCCCATTCATTTATTTGCTATGGAGAAGCGTCAATTAAACTCTATTATCTATAGTACAGGAAACCCAATATCTTTGCCATGAACAAATATCTAATAGCAACAAAAAACACGTCCTGCCGTATATAAATAAGTTTCTCGTATTGTTATGACATATTTCCCACGTAACACAAGCAGTCAAAGTTCCGCCAATCACACGACAAGACAGCCGAACGATGCCGAACGGCACCGAAGCGTTATTAGATCCGCTCGACATTATCTATAATCTTGCCGGTGCCTGACTGCCCGTAGACCCTGGGAAATGGCTGTCAGAAGACGTGACATGTGTGATCGCCATGTTTTTGCTACTCAAATATTATTTAGGATCGCTCATCGAAGTACCTAACTGTGATAGATTTAGAGGGAGGGGTGTAGTAGCGACTCTAAACTGGTGTGGTTTTTATTAAACTTGTGTCAAAAGTCTGAATTCTGCAACAATGCTATTTTTTTTTTAATTTTAGATTTAAAACTGTCTGATTTCATACATAAGTCTATTTAGATCGAGTTTCACAAAGGAGCATTCTTTTAGAATACGACCCCAAGTTTCTGTTCAGAACAGGTTCAAACAGATATTTTAAAATTGAGTTTGGTTTCAATCTAATCTAGTTTTATAACTCATGAGCTAGGTAAGCTACACTTGTCTTTACAGCGTTTCTTATTTTTCTAGTGCTTGAATGTGTCTATAAGTAAGTCTTACTACCACTTTCTCTACGACGCTGATGCAACTTTAATCCCATCCATTTATTTCGGAGACCTTTCGTATATTATTTACTTGGCACATATTTCGTAACGTTTTTTTTTTATCGGAACTGTCACAGTCCAATGGTCACTTCTCTCTGAGATATGTTTGGTCCATGTGTTATTCAGTAACAAGGTCCGTTGTTAAGAGATTGTGGAAGACAGCTTATAATAATTGGGTGTCCTGACATTACACACGATTTCACCACTTTCTTTGTATCAAATAAATATCACTGAAGTATCACAAGTGTCGAGAACATAGGTAAATTGATGACGTCTTTTATTACGGGGGCGTAAGGTGCAAAATTGTGGGGAAGATAGTCTCAAATGAGTAGGTAACAGTCGCCTTCAGTAACGGGATTATTTCGAAGAAATGGCCATTGAAGCCCTTCGTTTCATCTCTAATTGCTTCTGGGGAACTGATGTTATTAAATTTGTGGATCCTCGCATCGATCCGCGGCGTTTTTATGTTGCCATGTAATACTGAAATATTGCTTTATTTTATTTATTGCTGGGGTAACACTGAGGCGCGGCTTCTGTGGGGGCTTAAGCTACCTGATGGCCATTGTGCGCTTTGTAAAGGAACTGTAAGAGGGGATTGTTTTACAATTTAATTACCTTTTAGTTTTAGGGGAGCTTAATTAGGGGGAAATTGCTCATTAATAGTTCATCTGCCTTTTCCCAAGTATGTTGGGGTCGGCAGCCTCACCGGATGCAGCTGAATAGTAGTATCTGGGGCACGGTAGTGCCAAATGAGTAGAACTTTGTTTACTCATGTGGTAGTGCCCCCTCCGCCAAGACGAGCCAAGCGAAGCGCAAGGGCACTACCTACCTTTTCTCGAAGCGCTTCGTCGTTCTTATGACAAATTACAAAAATATTACTATGCACAGTTCCACCCAAAATTACCTTTTAACAATTTCACAATCGTGCACAAAACAACAAACGTGAAATGATCGGTAAAAGTTACGGTTTTGTTTACCGTAACCGCTCCCTGTTCACCCCTAGGGAAGATGGCTAACCGAAAAACAGGGAGTTTCATGTTCCAACTAGTTAAAAACTCTGGTGCTGCTCGCTTTATAACTTTATCAAACAAATCTAATAAAAAGAATAATACCTTGATTTCCATACTTTTGAATTTTGATTAAAATAATTATCAGAGTGCCTCGGTGATTGTGTGGGGGGTCATAAAATCGATCCTTGGACTTAGAAAGCTGTGTTAAACGTTGTTCCATTAAATGACATACTAGGTACATAACATTCATGGGACATTCAGTCTTTTGAGGAAAGAACCATAGGTACAGATTTAAGTGGACCTGTCTAATGTGTCCAGCGGGTAATTGAGTAACACACTATCAGTAGCAATGGCTTTCATTTTGACAGTTCAACGACATTCATTGCGTTATTTACGTTGTTGAGCAGACAAATTTTTCGAACTTTATGAAGCAATTTATAAGCAATATCCTTCAAAATCATTCAGATTGTGATTGAAAGTGTATAAAGCAATTTGGTTGCAGTTTTTGAAATTAAAAGTTACTATAGTTAAAAATACAGTTACTTACAAACAAACCGACACACCTACATCTACACGTATGACTAAAAATTTACAATACACCGATGAAAAGGGAGTTTCAAATGTTAAAATTAAGTTTGTGGCTTGTTACATGAATTTGGGTGGCCAACTAACTACCACGTGGAAATTTTATAGATACACGAAGGTTTACCTTCCGCTATTATTTTAACGTAATACGGCACATTTGGTAAATTAATTTTGCGTGTTTAATTAATACTTTACATTTGAGTAGGTAGGTGTTTTATTTAGCAGACTACTTTTTATGTAGGAAATTTACAGTGACCTCATTGGTAGGGGCTTGTGGCTAAGTAATAACAGCCGCACGGGTCAATCGATCAGGTTAAGCTACGCTTGCCGTGGTTGGTCCGTAGATGGGTGACCATCTTTACATATCAAGACCCCCCGTGCCTCGGAAAGCACGTTAAGGCGTTGGTCCCGGCTGTTATTCGCGGATCTTTGACAGTCGTTACGGGTACCTAGTCAGAAGCCCAAAAGTCTGACAACCAGTCTTGCCAAAAGGTATGACGTGTTACCCAGTAACTGGGTTGTGGAGGTCAGTCAGGCAGTCGCTCCATGTAAAATACTGGTATTTATTAATGTGTACTCTTATGTAATTTATTGGAAATAGCTTTAAAAAAAAAAAAACAAAATCAAGTAATTTACTCAAATCAGGCTGAGGATCAGCACTTTTGTACCGTCAAAATTACACAATAGTTCCCCCAAAACGCCCGCCCTTCACCACTACCTAGTGCTTTCGCTGGGAAGAAATGACACAACAAACTCCTCAGCAGAATGTATGACTTGCGGGGTTATTGCGTAACGTAACACACTATCAGTAGCAATGGGTTTCATTCTGACAGTTCAGCAACATTCATTGCTTTGTTTACGTTGTTGAGCAGACATACTTTTCGAACATATGAAGCAATCCATTAGCAATATCCTTCAAAATGATTAAGATTGAGATTGATAGTGTGTTACGCAATTAAGGTGCTGACGTGACCTTTTATTTACTTGTAGCTAAGTATTGAGTTTCAATTTTAGTTGAGCCTAGTAATAAAATTAAATTTATATGCCACGGCTATTGTTAAAAACGTATTATATCTCGTTAACAGTTAAACCGTGACTACAACAGCTGGAGCCCAAGTTGTGAAAATAGGATCTATAAATAAAATAGATTGACATGTAATTCGCTGTTCAGTCAGGTCAGTAAGCAATACCTACCAACCCTACTTACTGTTTCAATTGGTTTCATTGAACAGTTTTCGCAATATCGGAACTAATGCAAATTAATGCCTGTATGAGGAAGGGACATTTTGCGAAAGGGACATTCTGCGAAAGGGACATTTTGCGAAAGGGACATTTTGCGAAAGGGACATTCTGCAAAAGGGACATTCTGAGAAAGGGACATTCTGCCAAAGGGACATTCTGAGAAAGGGACATTCTGCGAAAGGGATATTTTGCGAAAGGGACATTCTGAGAAAGGGGCATTCTGACAAAGGGACATTCTGCGAAAGGGACATTTTGTTACCAGTAGTCATTTTGAGAAGTGGTCATTTTGCGACAGAGCCGCGTAAATGGAGCAAAAGGACTAAGTGACGGTGAAGGTCGTAGCAGGTGACGTTCTGTATTTTCTGCCTACCCTCATGGGAAGGAGGCGTGACTCGGCGTGAGTTTATGTATGTGTTTGTGTATACAAAATAAGTTCGTGAATTTATCGGTAGTTTAAAAACCCACAAAAGGGTGTTCCTCTGGCCCTCTTCTACCTCATAAACAGTCGTAACTCCTCATACTTGTGATGCGAAATTTCTTCCCAATTAAAATCCCATAACGGTAATAATATCCATCAATTATAATTTAATTTCAATGATTTTTATGAAGTCCCTACCCAAATTACGCATCGCATAACTACTGGATAATAAATTCATGTAACAATATACGACAAAATTTAAAATGTAATTACAATGGCCGACTTGCCGTGGGGAGGGCCGACATCATTAAACGGTCAGGTAATTAGCAATTTTGTAAATGGTCTTATTCATTATTTTGTTGGGGCCTAAATTAATGCGGCTGTAAAAAAGTCGCCTCTTCAGAACGTACCTTGTTGTTCGTAATTTGTATGCTCCTTGCCTTATTTTATTTTATTAGTCGCACGATAGGTCGGAAGAATGTTGCTACTGTAAAAAAAGTTCATCTTGGAATTTTCATTTTGGATTTTTGTTGGGACACTTTAATTTATTATTAGGCATTTTTTATAAAATTAAGAATGTATCTAAGTATCGGTATTAGTTATTCTGTGGTATCGATGATATTTTGAACATAAGATAGATTATCGGCCTGCAGGTAGGTATCAGAGGCGTCTCTAGCCCATGTTGCGCCCGTGTGCAAACATTACCCAAGCGCCCCCTAGTAAGCGCGCGGTCAAAATGGATGGGTATATAGTACAAGTAACAGCACATCAAGTTACCACAAACTGTCAAATTTCCCCAATGGATAATAAACTCTATTGTTTGGAGATGAAGAAGAAATTCGTCGGTTTTGGTGCTGTTGATTGTATTTAGAATTATACAGGGTGTTCTGGTGTTTACCCTAACAAGCCAAAACGTACTCATGTTAACATGTCTATTTATAGATGTTATGTTACACCCAAATTTTGAAATTTCTTCATTCTAATTACGACCTCATATCAAACAAAGTTCAATATCAATTGGGAACATTTGACAAATTTGGGAAGCTCACTGCGAGCGAGGCTCACTGTACACGGGTAAAAAGTATTTTTAGGAAGGAAAGAGTGACAAGAAAAACAAAGCACACGTTTATGTTTTTTTTTTAATGTTTTCTGTTTTCAGACTTATTTGGTAGCAATTTTTGACGAGTGCTCCGACGCGGTCGAAGTTCGCAACAGTTGTGCTTGTGGCAGACTGGCAACTAATTCAGCTAATATCAAAATTAAATCTTACTTATTAGGTCAATTTCAATCAAAAGAAAAGCCGCAAATATGAAGTAAAGATATTTACATGTTTACTCAAATATAAAACTTAATCCATTGCGCCAAGGCTTATTTCGCAAAATTACGTGTAGCGAGCGGTAGAACACAAAGTGCGGCACGCGCCACGCTTTTTTTTTTCTGATTGGAAATCATCGTTCCGGGCCAGCGATAACCCTTTCGGACAATCTCGCTGACCCGGCAGGCTTCGGCCCTATGGGGCCCCTCCTCGATGCTGACATCTTTTTGAGGCGCGCGTGGAACACCTACGCGCCGTCCGGCACGGGCCTGGTCCTGATCGGACGGTGAGTTACCCATTACTCTCCGCCCGCAGGCCCACACCTACGGTGGCCGGGAGTCGTCCCGTGGCTCCCGACGCCCGGAGCGTCTCCCGCGGCGGCTGGGACGGGAGGCTCTCCCTCATCCGTCCCGCCACCTCTTTCGCTAGCATGACTGCTTCGCAGAAGGAGGTGGCTGCCTCCCACTCCCTCTCGCCCCGGACCATGGCTTGCACCAGGGCCGGACGCGAGAGGTCGCCGCCGCTGCCGATCGCCTCAACGAGGACACGGCGGTGCTCCGCCCAAGCGGGGCAGACCTCCACCGTGTACTCCACCGTGTCCTCTGGGTAATCCTGGCAATGGTGACACCCGGGCGTTTCCTCCCGCCTGATGATGTGCAGGGACCTCCCGAAACTTCCGTGTCCGGTGAGGACCTGCGTCAGGCGGTAGGTGAGGGCGCCGTGGCGCCTCTCTAGCCACTCCTCAAAGAGGGGTCTTATCGCCGCTTTCGCGGCGTGCCCTGCGCTGGGTTGCGACAGTCGCTCCTTCCATGCCGCTATGAGATGGCGCCGGAGATCCGTCCGCTCCACAGCGATTTTCCGCGGAAGCGGAACTTCCCCCCGGCGGCGTAGTGCCTCCACGCACCACTCATATACGCGCGCGAGGACTATCGCGTCCAGATCCCATGGCGGCAGTCCGGCAATGAGGCTTGCCGCCTCGCTCGAGATCGTGCGGTAGCCCCGGATGAGCTTTATGGCTACCACCTTCTGGGGCGCTTACTCACGCTTTTGAGAAATGCCGCGCGCTTCGTCCATGGTAATTAGTAGTTTATTTTCTATCCCAAAACTGTTGAATTCGCATTATTCGCAATATGATTGTCGGCGTGTTTTCAAACTAATCATTGAAACAGGTGCCGCCGAGCGATGCGACACTCGCTACTACACCAAATATAATCGTTAATAATGTTCATTTCATGTTGAAAAAAAAGTTAATATTGTAAAAGCCGCTCGCGCGCTCGTGGCGCGACTTGCTTTGGTGTAACTCGACAAATATAAGAAGAGCTCCAGATGCTATACAAAATGTATGCAAAGCGGAACTCTTTTTACGCGAGTGGGGCTCCGTAGCGAGCGGCGCTCGGCGCCCCCTAGGACCGCTGCGCCCGTGTGCAACGCACACCCTGCACAATAGGTAAAGACGGCCCTGGTAGGTATCAATAATACGGAATGCAGCAGTAATTTAATTATACACAGATTATTCTATTATCTGTGGTCTGTGGTCGCTGACGTCATTAGGTATCACAACAGATAATTCCCGATATTGAAACATATCTATTGTAGCTAATTAACACAAAACACTAAATTATTATTTTATTGCCTACGTTTGCGGCAATCGCATGAATTATAGTCGACATTAAACAATGATTAAACAATTCTTGCCTATTGAATTCAATGAAATCATTTTACTTAGTGCAAATTAACAGATTGAAAATGATTTTGGCGAGTTCATTTACTTGTGTATTAATTGGACCAAAGCGTCGCGTTACGGTGATTGGTGAATTTATGTAGCTGTCCGATTTGATCTAAATACATAATGTGTTTTAATTTAACTATGTATTTTTATTAAGCATTGAGCATAATTAAGTCTATGTAATGGTTTTCATTTGGTAATAAACTTAGCCGTGTTGCTTAGGTGTGTCCGGTGTGTGCACCTAAATGCGGTCTTACCTGCAAACAAAAGAAAATAGCTATTAGAAAAAAATCAAATAAAACATAACAGGTAATCACAAACTAGACAGTAACAGACGGTATCTGTATACAAACAAAAAATGGTTGCCTGTAAAGTCGGTTTTACGGGCGAAGATTTTACGTGACAACGACCGATCATCCGATCATAGTTGAGTGGGAGAGAGACGCAAGGCATTCGGCGGGCCTCTCTCTCGTTCGGTGACTCATCGTAACGTTACCGAGCGTTACACTTTTTCATAAGTGACTCCCAGTCGCAACCTAATTTAAGACGTTGTCACGTCAAAAACATAATACGAACCTAAACAGTTGACGGGCGAAACTATTGTATAGTTTCGCCCGTCAACTGTTTAGGTTCGTATTATGTTCGTATTATCTAATAAATAATTTTTAATCACACACGTATGATACACTTTATCACCTGCTTGCTTTTTCACTTCTAATTTTAAGCAATCAAAACCATAATTAAACCACTTCTATAATCTATCCCACACACACACACACACACACACTTCATAACGTTCATGCAATAACAAAACTTAATTAAAAAAAGAATTACAATGACTCGTGCATCTGCATACGTGAGCCGGCTTCGGCCGGGTACACAGATGATCGTGACTAGCCAGTGGGTCAAGTCGATCTATTAAATGGTAATGGTTTACTGTTCGACAAGCACGTACTTGCATACGTTCGAGGAACAACAGATCAAATATGTCGAGGGCCCGGTGAAGACGACTGTCGCCTTTAATGGGACGTTCGTCTACTAAGCGAGTGAATATAGGCTTTAAATTGTGAGTAGTTCGCAATTTGTTTGGCAAATATTCTGTTCTTTCATTATCTTTAAGTATCTAGTCCTAAAATAAACGACACACCTAAAACATTTTCATGTAAAACTAGCTTTTGCCTGCGACTTCGTCCGCGTGAAATTTCATCCTCCCCGCATTCACCCTCCTAAGGGTTGAATTTCGAAAAATCCTTCCTTATTCCTTGTCTACATTATGAAGGGAACCTCTGTGCAAAATTTCAGCTTTCTAGGTCCAAGGGTTTGGGCTGGGCGTTGATGAGTCAGTCATTCAGTCAGTCAGGCAGGACTTTTCTTTTTATTTATATAGATAGATGTTGCCAAGACTAGACCACATATGGCTCGCACTGTCAAAAAGTTATCAGATCTCATGTCATGTCTGCGCTTCGCTTGGCTCGTCTTGATTTTTAATGAAAATTTGCCCAGTTTAGCAGATTTACAGTAAAAAAAAATTGGAAAATCAGACGTCAAATCTTAATTAATGAGTAAGTACTGAGGACTTTCATTTAAAGACACAGGTCGAGCCAGAAAGTGTCTACATCTATTCTAAAAGGTTACAAAGTTGAAACGGATGAGACCTTGTTCCTTGTTCAGTGTAACATGGAGTGACATTTCTTCCTTCCTCACTTAGGTACGAACGCTGTATTAAATTAGAATAAGTTTTCATTACATTTATATTTTATCTCTGTGCCGTGCAATACGTCAACATGTCGTACGCAATAACCCGCTCCATTGCTATCCATACTTATACAGATATTTTGTCTCTCAGTTAGCTGCTAATTCTACGGTTGTCTGAACATGTTTTAAAGCGTATCGTGTTAAAATGACAGTTTCAATAACCTGTTTATGAAACATAAAATATATTATTTATTGCAGTTTCTCTAATTCAAAGCCGCCGAAACAATATAAAAGTAATAAAACTGAGTACACGTCAAATTTGAAGGTAAAGGGATTGTATATTTGTCAAATGTTAGGTTAGGAATTTTGGCGCCAAACATATGGAGAAAGCGTGCCGTCTCGACCCTGAGGCAGAATAGATTGGTGTCAGTGCTCGAGAAGTGGTATAAAAATGTTTTGATTTGTGAATACGCTTTCAATGTCATTGTCAAGTTTGGGTGAAACATTACTGCCACATCAATTTATTTCGTCTATTGAATACTTGAATATTAAATGCTTTGATGGAATCTATTCCGCTTTAGTGAAAATAGCCATCTCTGTCTTCAGTCCATCTGGAAATTATTACTCCGGGTTCCGCATCATTATCATTTCCGGTTGAAAGGGACTTTGCTCTTTCCACATCTGTTATACCTATCAATGTGACGTGCCAAGTCCACTACCGTCTAGGGATGAACTAATTCTTAGAAACGGCGCATTCAGAGTAATAAAAAAATATGTAGGTACCTAATAGGTAGGTATTATTTTGAAACTTGTGTCCCAGTTCTTCATAAGCTTTATCCCCAAATTGATCGCCAAGGCACCGTTACTTCGGAAGTTGGTAAAACCGGATTTGGTGAAGTCTTCCACTCTTAACTTCTAAAAGCTAATAAATCCTAATTAAAACATCATTAGCGGCGTTGTATTTTTAATCCCCATTCAAGTTTGTGCTTTGAAGTTCTATTTGCGTCTTAAAGTTCATTTACCTACATTCAAGATGATGGATTGCACTGTTTGTCGTTTAACAATAATTTAAACTTAAGTTATGCGGTATTAAAATGCCAACATGGTAAGGCGCCTGCGTATGGGCTGTCAGTTATGTCGATTTTTTTTTCTATAGTAAACGTAATTGCTTGTGAAAGGCAAACATGTCTATTAGAAAAGATGATTAAGGAAATATGTAGCAAAAACGATGAAGTGTATAATCGAAGACATTGGCTGAAACGGTCCAGCGTTAATTCAGTACATAACAAAACCTCAAACACATGAAATTAACAGTGAAGACGATAATGTACAAGCACCAACTAACATAGCTACGGACATTAGCAGGTCGTTCCACCCTAAATAAATTGAAGCTGTATCAAAATGCAAATAGGAGTAACACAGCGATTTGTCCGTGGCAGATTATAATCTGAGATGAATGTATCATTGTGCATTCGGCCCGCTGGATGTTGGATAAATAGTGCCAATTGCTGGAGCAAATTGTCGCTATTTGTTTGTGAAACTGAGCTTTCTGACAGTTTGAGACAAATTTTGTGTTCCGAATTTCGTTTCTACGACCATTCATTCATGTAGACTGGTAGAAGGACCTAGTATGTTTGTAATGATAGAATTAGTATGTTTTGCATTTTCACTTGGGTCATTTCGTATTGTTTGGTTACTGTTTCATTGATCAAGTTTAGCCAAGATGTCAAACGTGAGATGCTCTTGAAGTCTAATTATTCTTTAGATTTGCATAAAGCAATGAGCTTGTTAAGGAAAAATCATAGCGAAATACACTACTTAATTTGGTTTCCTTGTCTTCATATACTGAGAATAATGACTCCGCTAAAGCAGAACTATTTGGCATAGAAACATTTGAAACAAAAAACTAACGATACCAAAGCCAATATGCTGTTGTTACCCCGGTGACATACTTGTCTCGTCTGATGACAACTGGTATGATGGCGCCAATGAAACAGGTTCCATATTTATATAACCTCCTTACGAATTCACTGATTAATATTCACAACGCACGTGTCGAGTTGTTTAAATATGTACCATATTTTAATACTTTTAATATTTGAGTACTTAAGTGCTTATCGTGATAAATGACATAAAATATGTCGTCGTGTTTACTTAGTGGGATTAACCTAATGAACCTTTTAACTCCTCTGAGAATACAGTAGCAGAAATCTTTGAAATATAGCTTCATTGGTATTTGGTATTCTATATTGTCCTACTATCGAGTAGAAACATTACTCCCATCCATCTTCGTCACCATTTTCATCTAGGTCTGCTGCGAAACTGCTTAGCCTCTATTCTGTGCCTTTATTGCTGCAAAGTTTTGCGGGATAATTGCTTAACACACCTAACAATAGGAATGGCTTTCATTTTGACAGTTCAACAACATTCATTGCGTTATTTACGTTGTTTAGCAGACAAATTTTTCGAACTTATGAAGCAATGGATTATCAATTTCCTTCAAAATTATTCAGATTGGTATTGATAGGGTGTTACGCAATTAAGGTGCTGGTCAGTAACCTTTACAGCCATTTCATCTTCCAATATAACTACAGCAGCCATTACAATTACATGTCATTTCAAAATCGTCTATTTGATTACTTTCGGGAAATACGTACGAGTGGTTTCACCACGTTTACCAGCAGAAGTTATTTCTATAACCAGTAGTGGCAGGTAAAGCTACCAGTACACGGCCACTGATAGCCTATGACATGGGATTACCTGAGTACATAACATGTTTACTGCCAGTAAATTTTCAGATTATCGACTTATCATAGATTTCTTGCTGTGAAATTATTATAGCGGTGTATCTGATGTATGCGTTGAAAGGTGGAAGTGATGTTTGTTCAATTTTAAATGAAGCTGTTGGCCAATAAAAGAAGAAATGAAATTGATACGGACGTTTTTGGAGACTGGTATCTAAACCCAATAAACCCAAAATACTTTTTTCTAAATCTTGAAAACTCCAATCCATTCAGAACTTATCAAGAAATAAAAGTTCCGCATAAGTGTCCCTTTCTTTTTTTGTATTTATTTGTATACTTAGTTCGTCATTTAATATAGATAACTAACTATTTACACTAGGTAGTGTAAATAGTTATCTATACTTTCATATAATACAATTCTTAGAAAAAGATACCTATGAATTAAGGACCTCCATGATATGAACATCATAAATATTTTTCATATCCTTATAGAAAACATAAGATACAGCCTAAAATCGATTTCAAGGTAGAATGACGCGATCCTTGCATCGCGCGAAGCCAATTTCCGTTTGGTGTTTTAAAAAAATTGCAACCTTCTGAGTCATTGCTGGCAACACTAACAGGTTTTGTTCTGACATCATCCTGTTCTCTCACCGTGGCTGTAGAAGTCACGTAAGCAAGACCGCGATAGTGAAGTAGACTGCCTATCGTTGCAAGGTTGAGTTAATTCTAGGTATTGTAACTTCTGCGTATTGTGCTTCATTTGCATTTGTTGATAGCTCTTTTCCTTTTCATTGTTTTTTACCTATGTGAGGTATTCTCATATACCAACTTTTTATAACTTGGGTACTTTATCTTTCTCATTGTATTTTCAACATCATTAAAGAGATCTACCAGAGAGATTATTTACAAAATGTATACAATGTGGAGACAGCAATACGACCATGAAATTAGTGAGAACACTGGCAATCCTACTAATCCATACTAATATCACAGATGTATAGACTGCGCTAATATCATAAATTCGAAAGTAACTCTGTCTGTCTGTATGTTACCTTTTCACGCCTAAACCACTGAACGGATTTCAATTAAATTTGGCAGAGAGATAAGACTGCATCCAGGGGAAGGACATATGATAGTTTTTATCGACATACCTCGCGGGAAAAATCGCGGGCGGAAGCTAGTAAGTAATAAAAGAGTAGACATCGTAGAAATAGAAAAGCAAACACATAAAACGACTAAAATAACAGTCATATCATAACACAAATTAGTTATACACAAACCTGATTAGGATCAATCAAATCCAGTCCTAAGAGAAACACATTAAATCAAACGCGAGATCGCTAATAAAAGTAAAATAAATAGCCCCTCCGTTGATAGATATTGAAACACAGATCTCTACGTGTTCCTTAATCAATCAGTTAGGAACTACTGCCCACTGATTTACTACGTTTATTGCCCATATTATTTATTTATTATATTTAATGATACATGTTGCTCGCTATCTATTATTGCATACAGAGAAATCTCTGTCTTCATCGCTTCAAGGAAAGCCTATATCTTCAAACGAGTTGCAAATACTTTCTTCGAGAAAAATCTATAATTGTTAATGAATGGTTTATGATTGGCTAAGGAAATTGATATAATTTCCTTGGTAAATGAAGTTTAATTAAGTATCTTGTTTTATGGCATCTGTGTTTTTATGCTCGTTAAAGGTATGATTGGATTATTGATTTCTATTGCAATGAAAGTGGCATTTAGAAGGGCTGTTAATTGAGAAACCTAGTACTTATAAATGGTTCGATATAGCCAGACTTTGAGAGCAATGGTGGCCCAGAGGTATCGGTCGACTTACAAATTGTAGGTCGTCAGTTCGAACCCAGGTAGGTACCTACATCACTTTGTGTATTTAATTTGATCACTATTGCTCTCAAAATGGCGAAGGAAAACACTGTGAAGAAACCACATGTCCTAGAACCAAAAAATCGAAGATATTCACCAATCCGCACTGTGCCGGGCCGAGTAGCGGATTATGGCCCACTCCCTCTCACAGAGAGGAGGCCTGTGTCTCAGCAGCGAGAATATTATAGGCTGATTGCGTCAGCCAGACTTTGAACAAACATCTGAAAGGCTCAGCTTCCTACAATAAAGGAATTGAGCTCCTGAGTCTGTGACCCTAAACACAAAAGGTGCACGGCTGCTGCGAATTGGGTCGTCAGATTTACGTTAAAGAGATATTCTGCGTGCGAACAGCAAAAGTATCGTTGTTACTACATAAGTATAGGGATTAGTGTTTTGTTCGCTAGATGGCACACAGCAGGGGTCAAAAAGCTATCTGACAATCGTAAAACCGGATCGTCGCTTGTATCCCAACAAAGCATGGCCCGAGATGCAGTTTTGCATTACGAAAACAGTATGCATCCTGCCTCGGTCTTCGGGGCCCTAAAATGTAGCATGAACAAGATTGTTCCATTTAAAGTTTATTCCCGGCGGTGTGGTACGATTTAAATTGTGATAGTCTTAAGTGGATGTTCACAGGTACCCGCACTATATTAGGTGCGTAAGTTACGCAGGGAGAATACTTAGGTATATACTTGTTCAGTTTGCGACCGACCTTACTTCTAGCGAAATAAATAGAGGTGTTGTGTTACTTCATACGGGTTTGAGTGGGTTTCTAACTTTTATATTAGGCTACTAGTTCAGTGTCTAACTATATTTTTCTTTATACGACATTTACGATTTTCAAGGGAAAATATATTGGTAGATCACGCCCACTTTCTTTTTCAAGGTGGCTATACTGATCAAGCTTGTTGTTTTTTTATAAAAAAGGCTATATTTAAAAGTTTAACCTTAAATGTTTTTACATAAATCGTCAGTCTCAAAATATTTAGGTGCAGTTTTCCAATTGTCTACTTAAAAACACTGCTATACCCCATATTTTCCCAAAATATGAATGTAAAACACAATTTGAATAAATCAAATTGAAATCGAACTCCCGCATTTAGCCAACTCGCTTTTTCTCAATTGAAGTGTCATGAGCACATTTTAACGTCCAGTGCGCGATGTTAGCCGTATTGTGGCGCGGTATTGGGCGATGTTAACAAATGTTATCGACTGGCCGTGCCGTTGACATGGCCATTATTAATGATACCACTATCTACACCGGTAATATCTAACAATATTCGGTACATGCGATATTATTGTTTTTGTCGTCAGTTTTAGGAGGTTGGGTGGTCCGGGGGATTTGATTACGTGACTGTAAAGTGAGTCTGTGTTTGTTTTACTGGCTGAAGTGAAAGTTTAAGATGAAGAACATTTATAACTGTAATTCCTATTAAGGTTTAAGACAATTGGCAATTTACCACTTAAAGCGCCAACTTCTTCATTCGAAGAAAATACGGTAACGGTCCAAAAAGATGCGCCCACGACTTCCTTATCCATGATTCAATTAAAGATTAAAACTTTTCAATGCCGTCACAAGAAATCGTGTGCAAAAAGATGAATTCTTCCTGCTTCCAGCGTAGATTGAATGCCATCGTTCGTTTATGTGGTGCGACCATAAAACGTGTCACGTGATTGCTATCGGCATTCCTCTCCCTATCTGAGGGTATTTACGGCGAAATTTTATCACAAGCCGGTATGAAAGAGGGACAGGTCTCAGTCGACGTGGGACGAACTGCCCGGTTGGACCCGCTTATATAAGCTTCGGTATTAAGTGTTGAATGTGTCCATTAAAATTGGTGTCGCCGTCTCAAGGGCATTTGTGTATCTGGAGCGTGGGATGGCTTCAATTTTTTTTTTAAATTTTTTGTCTCTTTGATTTTTTATATCGTGGGATCTGAGATTGATAAATGTCAAATTCATTACTCTCTGTATTTTGTGCATTTATTTCATTAGGTACGCTCAAATTCCTTTAATTCAAGTAGAGTGCGCTTTTATGTGTCCGCTATAAAGTGCGCAGTACCAGCTAGTAGATTAAAGTTGAATTAACTCCTTCCTGAGCTGCCGATGCCAGCCTATTAAATCGTCTTAATGTTTTTAGCATGTGAAATCTGATTAAGTTGTCGTCAGACGGCTAGGTTTCATTATAATGCCATCAATAATGTCCTGCCTCTAAATGTCTTAAACGCAATTACTGTCAATGGTGTTACAACATTACCATTTATTCGCACCTTAAGGTGTTAATTTAGTTATTGGAGATTTATTTATAGAGCGAGTCTTGCCAACACAACAGGTTTGTAATGTGTTCAGGAAATAACTATGTCACCAAAGTAAACATACGACGGGAACCGTATTAATTTTGATAAATTGTCGTATAGGCGCCGTATTTCAATATGGCGGAGTGCATTGCACGGAGTTGTGCGCAGGCGCACCGCGGACCCAGCTTGTTAGTGCGTTCAGGCAGCTCGCGCGCATTTTTCACAAAGATGGCGGGCGTATGTTACCTCTTGGCGCCAACCCACTCGATAACCGATATACGAGTATGAACGATTTATGATGCCTGCCTCCATTTTATTAGTTCTGCACTCAATCGACAGTCGGACGAATTTAATCGAATGCTTTATTAAAAATTAGTTATGTCTACACTGCCGCGCCATTATACAGTTTGAATTATGTTATGATCTGTCAGTTGTTTGTCGGTGCTGTATATCAAAGTGCCTTTATTTGAAAACAAAAGTGATCATACGATACATCAACGGTTTATTGTTATATAGGTATAACGGTTTGCATTGGCAAAACCTGGAGTCCTGAATAGAGCTTTTCCTATTCTAAAGCGTTGGTAATAAAACGAAGTATTTAACTTAACTATCGGTAGTTCGACGGCTGTAATTCAATAGAGGACTCTGAGCACATTTAGAGAGTTTGGCTTTCCTGAGAGCAGTGTTAATAACTCTTTACTAACTGTATTACCTAGGAGAAGTCGTAAATGTGTCCACACTGGATAACGATATTAGGCGAGCGGTTAGCTCTTAGGATATGAAGATATAAAAGCCGTTCACTAAATCTAATAAACTGCCGCAATTCAGGATAAAGCTATTTATGTACCTTAGATCATATTGCAGTACATAAGAGGAAGTTTGAAAGTGGCACCTGTAACTGAAAAGGTGTGTGGAAATCGGTTGTCATGGTATGTCGTGAGGAGAGTTATGACTCATAACTCTCACACCACACTCATCCATACTCGACATCCATACTCATAACTTATGAGTATGGATGTTGATGGCTATAAGAGTAGGTGAAGACCAAAGAAACGATGGATGGAATGTGTGAATGATGATATGGTTAGAAAGGGGGTGAGTACCGAGATGACGACTAATAGAGAAGTATGGAAGAAAAAGACATGTTGCGCTGACCCCAAATAAATTGGGATAAGGGCAGGAGAATGATGAGATCATATTTTGGTAAACGTAGGTTCGTAATCTTCTTGAACGTAGCAAAAAAGTGTATTGAACTTTAGCTGCTGCGAATGGTGGTGTATATAAAACGCGAGTGCATATGTGATTTATCGTTCCCCTTGCTGGAGGCTTTTAGTTTACTTAAGGCAATCACAGGATAGTCCGGTTAAGTAGACACGACCTCTCAAGGTCAACTACGAGATGCCATTTATAAAAAAAAAGAAGATTTATTGTCAGTATCGTCGCGTCGTTCGTGGGCGTCATATCTCTCTGGTAAAGTAGTTCTACTGATCTAAGTTCCGACTTGCAGTTCAATCTCGAGTTAGCATCTTTCAATCTAATGGGTTTTCGTTACAATGATTCATGGTTTGTTTATACAAAGAGAAAGCGAGAATTTGCAATTCAAATGACAATTCTATTTTAGTATTTGTCACGCAAATGCCTGTGTATGTTTGTTTATTTAGATATTATGATTTATTGTGATGGTTTTACTATTAGTATGCCATAATATTAGACATTGACGGTTGGACACGTTTCTCAAATAAATCTTTAGTTATTGCTCTTGCTTCTGTTAGCAGTGAGTATACGATGAAATTAATTACAAGTAGTATCGTTCTGAACGATTAGTATCGTTGAGTGGACTTTACACCCTGTACCTCATGCCTCTATATACGTAAGCAGGCACTTTGTGTAAATTATTTCATCACCACTGCTCTCAAAACGGTAAAGGAAAATAAAGATTTGAAGACATATGACATCCGCCAACCTGCACTGGGCCCGCGTGGTGGCTTATGGCCATCTCCCTCTCACAGAGTGGACGCCTGTGTCCCAGCAGTGGGAACATTATAGGCTTATTAATGCTTACGCTAGTATCGTTGTTCTTAACGATAATATTCTATTGCCTTATGAACTCTTTAAAGTCATATATAGCACTATTTCTTTTTGTCTTACTTATCGTATACTTCGTTCCACATTCCCCACATTTGGAAGTTCAAGTTTTCTAACTGAAAGACTTATTGGTACACTAGTTTGAATGTAACCGACATTTTCCTCACTAACGATTAGCTTGTCTTGATTATGTTATATCCGTACTCGGGAGATACATGTTACTCTAGAACTGACTGGAATCAATCAATTATACCATATTGGTTTACGCAAAACAGCTAGAGGTGAGACCTAGAAAGCGATTCTGCAAGTTTATATGGGTTTGTAGAAAAACGTATTTCTGCTCAGTATGTAAATGAATTAATTACTGACACCTAGTGTGGTGTTGATACAGATTTACATGTAAATATCGATTGAGATTCGCGTAAATTTTGTTTTCGTTTGGTTTTATTACAATATTAAGTAAATGTATTCTTTCGTTAGTGTTATTTGGTAAATGAAATAGGTAGGGCTCTTTTCATTAAAATTCCTACTCTTAATTCGGAATGTTTTATGTACTTAGTCTATGTTCACAAATATGACTATCAAAAATTTACCGGTCAAAAACATCTTCGTTGGCCCAATTTTTGTAGGTACCGCCATACCTTTAAGGCTCTGACTAATACCTCAAAATTTCGTAACCCATAATAGTTTACAACTCGCTAAAGAAAGGCAAAGATACGAACTGAAATGTAAATGAACGATAAAATTAGAACTTTACTACGCATGGCGCCATACCATTTGGACCAGCCGAGAAAACTGCCGGAAATGACGTATTTGCGTGTATCTGACAGATTTTTTGGTTCTGACTACTGTCATTTGTTTTATTATGGTAATAAGGAGCTAAAAATTAACTAGAAAAGTGGATTATGAGTGTCAAATCCTGTTGACCAGCTGACATTCTTGAAATTTTTGCTATTGCAAACAAGAGTAGAATTTAACAGTGATGAATCAGCCGCTGATGTTGTCATATTGTTGAGTGATATATCAATAAAAAGCCTATTACCCAGGGTTCAAAGTATCCCAATTTCATTAAAATCGGTCCAGGCTTTTCGGAGACTAGCCGGAACAAACGGACACAGACAAAAATTATAAATATTGTTTTTTTGATATTAAGTACGGTACTCATATGAATTTAGTAAAAAACAGTTATTTTGACATTACAGACACTTCAATTTTATTTATTTGTACTTATAGATAAGGTTAAAAAAATTAAAAGTCGAATTAAAACGCTAATGAAAAAATAAAACAAACAAGTTGCAGCATTTTAAAATACCATAAAAATGAGGCCATTTTAATAGGAAACATAAATGTAGGAACTGCTACTTCCTATAAATTCCAAAACAATAAAATGAAACTACATGCACTAAAGTATATTATTATCAATAAAAAATAATTGAATCATTTAGCCGTCAGTGATGACGTGATAACGTGCAATAGAACCAATAAAGCCCTCCATCCACCGCAGTGCTATAGGCTATAATTATTGCAACGCTATGTAAATCGTCATTATGATAGAAATCGGTGACTGAAACACTGCGGGTCCTGCTATAATTGAGCAGTTGTGTATAGTAATACAAATAAATATACTTAGTTTGTAATAACCCTAAATACTGACACTGTTAGCAGTTAATTGTCCCTTTATATTTTGTCTGCTTTTGTTGCCATGTTTACATAATTTACTGTTTTACTACCAACATTAAAGCATTTGTAATCGTTTAGTTTAGTTACAAAATTATTGCGGCTATTTTACATCTGAGAGGCAAAGCGGTCTTGGAAAACGTAACCAGATATAACTGAACAACACTTTACGTAAAGATACGGTTTCCTAAAAGAACGGTGGCCGCCACTTAACGGCCGTAGTGACGATTGTCATGAAAATGATGGCAGCAGGGTTTGACTTTACGGTGTTAAGAAATACCTACTCTCTAAGAAAACACACCAACTTTCTTTCGAAAATAACGTATTAGTGCGTCATTCGTCGGTAAAACGAAACTAAACGCATACCTATTACAAAAAAATACATAGAATACACGCATACAAAGTAGCCAAAAGCCTCGTCTTCAACCAATTAAAGTTTGTAAATTTTCTCCATTGCTTGATGACCAAAGACAATCACACTAAGTAATATTATAAAGGCGAAAGTTTGTGAGTGTGTGTGTGTTTATACGTTTGTTACTTCTTCACGCTCAAACGGCTAGACCAATTTTCATAAAATTTTGTATGGAGGTAGTTGACATCCTGGATTAACACATAGGCTACTTTTTATCCCGATATTCCCACGGGATCGAAACTTATGCGGGTGAAACCGCGGGGCGCAGCTAGTATAATTATATTGCGTAAATGTTACATTATGCTACTATATCTCTATGTTAATTGCGGACGCTATGTAGGGGTCACCGCTTTTCTAGGAAACTGTAGCTTAACCTAATAAAACACTAAGTAAGTAGGTTCACCTCAGCCAGTTTTGAAAAGAAAACAGACAGCAGCAGCATCTGAGATTGCGAAAACCTCAAAGAAGTTCTTACTTCCCATTCACAAAGAAGCAGCCTTATAAGGTTTCCGACAAGGAAGTGGAGCAAAAATAAATGTGATAAAACCTAGTCTTCTAACTAGAGTTCAAAGGAGTTAATATAAATCTGGCGAGTGGAAATTCTTACAATTTTGTTATGTTCGTCCATCTGTTACTCCCCTTATAAGTCGTAGTTTGCGTCGGTGCGTGATATTTCATAGTAAAATATGACGGTTGCAGGATTATCTTCATAGAACGATGTTAGAAGAGAAATGTCTATGAAATTTTTCGAAAAGGTTGTAATTTAGAAAAATGTTTTTGCCATGTGCATGGTAATTCCGACTTCTTTATTTGAAAAATAAACAAATGGCGCCGCCATAATGGAAGCTTCTCATGATGCTGGTTCTAAAAATGATTTCAAATCGATTACGTGTCTTCCAGCTCTACATTTTCAAAAGTGAAATTATTCTGGCTGGTAAGCTTAACGTGAGAGGTATAAACACCTCGTTAATATCAAGAAGATAATTTATAAATGACAATGCAATGATAGCATTATGCAGCATTTAATCGTTTATTTAGAGTAGGAGTGATTTAAGTACACGACATTTGAAAATACGGTCCTGTTCTACGATAAACCTAAATAACTACAAATTAGTTTATTCATCTTTTCTTGTTGTCTATGGTCAGCAAATCATAACAAACATGAATCGGAGATGTAAATGGTAAAAACTCAATAAAGAAACAAAATTGTCATACAACGTGGCAATGCTGCCAGCCTTTTGGGTACTTTTCCTGTTGACAGTGATACGGACGAATTTTTTGATGCCGTTTGATTATTTCCCCTCCTTTTTAGACATATACTTGTTTATACATATTATTATTATAAGGCTGTTATCTTTTTAACCCGTCAAGCACCGCGCGTATCCTATGTAATACGATACAATAGAAAATCAATTGTGACTCATTAGCGGAGCTTGAGAGGTCACATTATGTACGTAAATTAAAGAAACTCACTTCAGTATGCACTAAGCTGTCAGTTATTTATTAGAGTCACAACTCTAAACACAAAAGTGAACCGACTAGATAGTGAGTTTTCACAGAATAGGACTGCTTTTTTGGTAATTATAAATATTTAAACTGATTATATGTTACATAATTGCATTGGCTACTTGTTGCCAACAATCACACGTATTATTTAAGTGTTATTATTCCATTTCTTCCTTCGACAGGCAGCGGTCGCATGTTACAGCCGCATACCCAATTCGTTTGCAAACAAGTTTAAAGTGCATCATAAAAAATAATTGTTATAGTCACGTTGAAGGGTTTTTCGATCCCATTTTATTTAGAATTTCCACATTGTAAGTAATTGCGTTCAGTTTATGGCTTTGAACCTACTTAAGTAGGTTCAAAGCATTCAAAGCCATTTTCATTCAAAACGTGTAACTTTTAAAGCTCTGGCTTTAACAGTGTGTTAGGATATTTTCACGCAATGTTGAAGATATTATCTTGTATATTCATCTTATGTATGGAGTGGTGTAGACGTGTAGTTGAAACGGCTTTAATAATGTTATCACCAAATACGGTCGAGTTATTATTATGATTATTACTTCATTCACCTAGACCTCTACAAGTATGTATTCATTTTGACAAGGTTGCATGTAACCCTGATTTGACTTTTACGCTATTTTGGTCACTTTTGAACAGTAGATAAGTTTGTGAGTTTGTACGTAACTACATAGATACTTTTTATCAAGAATCCTGTCAAAACTCATGTCAACTTAAGGCTACCAGGCCTTTTGGCGCTTGACTTGCCTATAATGTTCCCACTGCTGGGACACAGGCTTCCTCTGTGACAAGAGGGCGCTCTTGGTAAACATTAGTTATATATTTGTGAAATTCTATTGAAAAAACAAGATGGCGGCGTTACTTCAGATTTAGGCCACGCGCCTTGGTTGGGTTGTTACTTGAGAGTTGATGCACCAGATTTACTGATCAAGAACTCGATCAGGTTTTAAACCAGTGGTTAGATTTACACAGTAAAAAGTAATCAAACATCGCGTGCAAACTAGTCGAGCAAAATTCATAACGCATAAAGGTGGGCACACACTTGCAGCAAGTAATTGAGGCGTAAAGCCGCGATTACATCGGCGCGGGTGGCGTTGTCTCGACACGGGGCCGTATCTTAATTGATTGGACCGTGCCCATTACACACCATTGACTTTCGGATACTTTAGGGCTGCTATTTATAATACAGACTGTCCAAATGGGATATTTAAGGACCAAAGTGTCCTTGAATGTTTCAGAGTTGATTGGCCCCATTTGGGACCTAAAGTACACCTTTTACCACTTTTTATTTGTTTTTGTACTAAACGGCAAATAAAAACCAATTCAGAAGACGTAATTTAAAATAATGGTGCCATGCGTCAATGATAATAACCGTTTTCTCTGACGCGAAGCGGGCACAGATTAAAAATAAACCACTTCTCCAAATTCAAAATAACTTCCGAAAGTATGCCTTCTGACTTAGAAGTGTGGTAACCCTAAGTTAGGGCTGTCATGCATAAAATGTATGTGTGTCGTGCGTTTGTATCTAACCTTGTAATAATTCGTGCGTAATTTGATTAAGATGTCGATATTTCGTCAAAGTAAGCTCGCTTGTTAGTGTGGGGCTCATTTTACTCTCTTGTGTCAATACTGCACTTTCGCTGAAGCAAAAAACGATTTTTGAAGCGAAAGAAAGTAAATTGTTAGCTAACTGCTTGTAATTTTCATTTAAAAAAATAATTTTACATTGCCAGGAATCATAATTGAGGTTGTAATTGATTAGGGCGATATGTCACCACTTTCTTCAAAAAACATTGACTTTTTACATTTAAGGCGAAATTATTTTAACTTATGCAGTGCCAGTTCGAGACATCCTACCATTTAACCGACTTGGTTACACGTGTTAAAGTACAGTTGATTTAATTTCCACTCATCCTCAAAATTACGGAGGACAATTTTTTCTCCAAGTCCATGTCCATTTAACTAAATTACAGTGCACAGTCTTCATTGCATATTTAAGCCGTTTTATATCCATTTATTATGAAAGCCCATCAATTAATGACAGTTTCGCAGACCATACATCTTTAGCACATCAAGGGGATCTTTTAAACCCTAATATTACGCAACATACATCTCTTTTCGCGTGCTCGTTAAAAACATCCAGTTTGTTACAAGTGTAACAAATCAAAACGTAACATGTTACATTGTGTAACAAATCATATCGTGGAATATATCATGCTGTCATCTGAGGCCCCGGGGCTCCGAACTCCTTGTAACTTTTCGTATTATTTTTTCGATATTGAAAGGGTTATTTCAAAGGAATGCTGATTGTAAGTAATTTGGGCGAATTTCGAGTGTTTTTGAGATCGTATGAGGAAAAGTCGGAGGCAAATGAATAGGGCTGGGGAAATGCTGGAATAGAACATGGAATATGCCTGAGCTTCTAATGAATTGTGGGTTATGTGCAAAAATGAGACTATACAGAGTCAAATAAAATTAGCTCTAAACATCAGTGATCTAAACATGATAAAATAAAATAAAAAATTTTTTGCATGATGTTTTTGAGGGTTCATGGACCGCAGTTAGTGTAGTCACTTGAAATATCAAGTATTTTTCGTGTAAACTTCACAGACTTGATGGGTATCGTTATCTAAGCATGCTAAAACAAAATAAAAACGGATTTTCTCATACTTTTTTTTTCCGGATGGGAAATCATCAAATGACTCCTCCCGCTCTGGGTGGAGCGGAAGGGAGTGTCAGACTCTTATAAAACCCACCGTGGAACCGTGTTCCTTCCTTAGCCCTTTATGTTCCGGGCCAGCGGTAACCCTTTCGGACAATCCCGGTGACCCGGCAGGCAATTCATACTTCAAGTAACAACAATACAAAGGGAAGGTGACACCAAAAAAAAAAGTTGTTTTTTTGTTTTTTTCTTTTGATATCGCGTCCCATCACGTCAGCAGGTTTTCGTTAGCTAATTTAATTAGACCTTGTATACGCCATTTCAGCCAGTTCTATGATATCGATGGTTAAGTAACAAGTTTACGACCTGACTTCACTCGGCTCTTAACTTAAACTGTACAAGTACTTAACAATTTAATCGTCAAACATAGGAAAACCTTTAAATCGAATCACTTACGCGTGTAGATTACTGTAGATCTCTAGTTTTCCATCAATTAGCCATCACCATAATAGAGCTGGCCAATCAAAAACACCAACGTAGTTTAAATAAAACCAATTTCGCATAATTGTCCACTATAAACATAGCCTAACGACTAACAGTGTCGTCAACATTGTCTGCAAACGACGACAAATCGGCTCATCTCAAAAGCATCACGTATTCTTTTATGCATCATTGCAACAGGGATGCAGCACACGCGTCGACCCACACGCAGAATTTGTAATCGGCTCGTCGTAAATAAACGAGTTGGCACAGCCCTATTCGGCGAGATGCAGCAGGGATTCCTGCGTGTTTTATTAAGTTGGTTTTTATACTTTTTATAAGTTTTCTTGGAACTTTCAGCCAGGTTCTGCATTATATCGTGGTTCTTCTTGAGTTTTTGCAATGTAATTGTTATGGTCTCTAAGTTAAATGAATTTTAATGCCGGTTTTTGTTCATTGCCAACGGAAGTGTTTGACATTGATAGTCGATTGAGATCGAGTAATTTTAGAAGCGAGAGCAGGAGAAAACTGTATGTATTTAAGTAATATAGTTTACGAAGCAATAAACATAAATCTGATGATAAGACGGACGTAACAAGAAAAAGCAGATGAAACTATTGGCAACTTATTTTCTTCTACACTCGTCCGTTCGTCATTGTCTATTGAAACTGTCGGCAGCCCTATCAACCCGTAGTGTGGTGGGCGTCTCGGATTTATGCATCACGCCGAAATTTAGACGTGCTCACTCGGCGTGCACAATATGCACGATAATATTCATCGCACATAATGCGTTACTTATGTTTTTGCATAAAATGCAAACGTGTTGCAAAAATACAGTTTTAAGGTGTGGCTCGGTGACAATGAAAAAATTATGAGCAACAAACTTTGATTTGGGAAAAGAACACAAATTTTAGAATTTGCTAAATTATTTGGGATGAACTTTATGCCAAACTCGAAAGTTAGTAGCTATTTATTTGATTAAAAATGAAGTTTATGATTGCAAAAGTAGCAATTTGTAATATCGTACGGTCGTACTCAGTGCAAAATTTAGGCTGCAGTAAACGTCTGCAGCATATTTTACATCGCCTGCTTGCAAATTCGATATTTATGCGTCGTTAGGCCAAATTTCGACCGCACAAGTGGCCGCAAACGACCAGTGTTTACCCGAGGTCTTAATAATGCATCGATTAGACTTTTACGAGTATGTCGTGGAACACAGTCACAGGCATTTTACCTCTGTGGTAATTCAATATTTTACTTGTAGCAATACTCGCACTGGCATAAATTATCTTTATTATTGGCAACTCATGTGTTCTTTATTTAAAATTAAGTAGACTGTTCGAATATTGTACGTGTGTCATTTGCAACGCGTGTACTCGAGGTTTATTTGAAATCAGTTCATCCAGGCGTTTGACCTCATGCTCAAGTGAAAGACTTACGGAAGTTAGTTTAAGTTGTTGTTCAAACTAAAAGTTTGCAAGAATCACTAAGCCTTGGGTTCAATAATATTTGATTACATCGTCCATTGACGCGGGAAAACTAAGCAGCTTATTGTATGAAAACCTTTGCAAAATTTTAATACCAATATAGATACATACCTACTGAATTTAAAAACAGGTAGCCCTGTAACCTGTAATCAAACCTTATAAATAAAATATTTGCTTAGGTACCTTTATAAAAGTAAATTGCTTTTCCGCTCCTTGAAAATGAACCTTTATAATAATAAAAACCGAAGTAAGTATTTTAAAATATCAAAAGACCGTTTGCATTATCATACAAAAGGCGTTCAAGTCATCGTGTTTATTTGGTCGTGAGCTTTAAGCCAACGTACGGCACGATCCCCAAATGCGACCATTCGAAGAATATTAATAACCATTATCCATATTGTCAAACACACCATGTTTTTCTAAATTCAAAATTAGAATATTTCATAGCTCTAAAATTACATTTTGAAATTGCGAAATGGATAGGTATCTGACAACCTTTAGTGGAATTTTAAATTAAATGTGGATGTTCATAGTTAAGAAAACATATTGCAGTATTCCTAATTATTATACATTTAGGTTTATGGTCATCATTAAGTTTTACGGTAGCTAAACTACACGCCATAAACAGAATTTATCGATTTAATTAAATTAATGATGTAATTATGACTGACACGTAGTGTTGTGCAAAAAAGGAGGAAGGAATAATTTCGAATAGTTCAAAATTCTAAGAAACGAGCAAAAATAAACCTAATTTATAAGAAAAGAACGTCATATTTATTTATGAATAATGCTAACAATGAATGATATGACGGAGCGCCTCCATCGGTGATGTGGCGAGACTACAAATGACTTAAAACTTTTATAAATAGACTTTATTGTGACAGTTTGGTTATTCAAGCGATAATATTTGAAGAGGCTATGAAAATAAGGAAGCATTAGTGATGTTATTGCGTCTAATAATATTTTGTTTAGATTTCACTACCTATAGTTTCGAAAGGCAATCGCTTCGTTCAAATCACGTTGAGTTTTATTTATTTTTAGGCGATATAAAATCTTGTTATTACTTTGTGGCCAATAAAATATACCTATTTTTATGCTTATTCAGACATTATTTCCTTCAAAGTATCCAATTTGTACATCCACCTATCCTATTAACAATTTTCGTCGTACATAATGGATACTCATTTACCTCCATAACAACACCCTAAATGACACTGTAGACTTGTAGAGTGTAGGAAACATCAAATAAAAACTACAGCATTGTTCAGAACAATGCTGAATAGTGCAATACAAACACATTACTCTTTGATTTCATCACTTAAGTGGTGAGGCAAAGGAAATCCCTTTCATTCCAACTCAATTATAGGAACCTACCTACCGCAGACGAAGTGTCAACTTATGAATATGTATACATAAAACGGGAACCGGGACGTAATGTCATCGTGTGTAACATTTCCTTTTCGGCTTTCGGCTTCGCCTTTCGGCATCGAACATGTACAAGATTAAAAGTCCATACTTATACATGCAGCGACGGTCTTTAGGAGCCGGAAATGAAAAATGAAAATTAAGTAGCTGTTTTGATTTAACCGCGTAGGGGAAAAGGGATGACGTGTTTTGTGTCCTTAGCGAATACCTACCTGATCCCGTGAGGGTTTATTTAGGAGTCTGTTACACGTGTAATTCGTTGATCAAGCATTTTGTAGAGGTATTTTAATGTAGTTGCTACTTAATTCCTTTATGAACAAATCGCTAGTAAAAACTTTTGATGTTGACGGCTATAATTCTTGGAATTTTTACTATCTAAACATCAAAGTACCTTTTAGGTAGTTCTCCGAATGATTCATAATTACGTCAGCTTGTAAACTTACACTTAAAGTGTCACCGTAATGCCGAAAACAAAGTCCTAAAAAAGCGGAAAAACTTGTCAAATAAATAGTGTTGTCATAAAAACTTTCTTGTAGCGCCTGTTAGAACGACTTCCCTTAATCGTTAAAACTGTTGTGACTACGTTAATATAGTTAATAGCGCAACACTCGTTAACGCTAGAACGGCTAATTATTACAACACTAAATTTTAAAATAACCGTTGAGATTTTGATCGCGCCTTTAGCGTTGTCTTTACTCTAGTCTTCACTCAATGTTTCATTTAAAAAAATAACAAGTTAAGTTTATGTTTCGATATTTATGACGACTAATGAACTAAAGAATTATGAAATTGTGATATCGCCATTACTTTTTTATGATTTCCTTTGCTTTATTAAACTGGATTTAATTTATTGTTGCATCTGTATTATTAAGGTCTTGTTAAATAAAGTGGACATCACACTAATATTATAAAGGCGAAAGTTTGTGAGTGTGTGTGGGGGTGTGTTTGTATGTTTGTTACTTCTTCGCAATTTTGATAAAATTTTATATGGAGGTAGCTGACACCCTGAAATAACATATAGGCTACTTTTTAACCTGATATTCCCACGGGATCGACATTTACGCGGGTGAAACCGTGGGGCGCAGCTACTTAATGATCCATGCGATTAAATAACAATCAATATAAAGTTTATGGATTATTGCGCAGTGAACAATAATACTTATGGCATTTGATTGGCTACGTATACAGTAAAGATAATTAAAGTTTTTAGTACTTACGTTAAATAGCCGGGTGTAAATTTGAGCCAAGAATTTACCAACCACGGGTACTACCACAATTTGTTTAAACTAACATTATAAAGAGAAAGGATTAGATTTTTTGTAATTGTTTATTCGTTGCGCTTTCACGCTAAAATGGCTGAACGGATTAGGATGAAATTTGGCACATGGGTAGACCACGACCTGAATTAGGATATAGAATATTTTTTATCCCGATATTCCTACGGAATCGAGACTTCTGCCGGTGAAACCGCGGGGCATAGCTAGTAAAAAATAAGTTTCTTTGCGAATTAGATACACTATTCACATACGACCACAAATAGCAAAGCCAATTCATTTAACATATTAAAAAACGCTTAAAATTCCCTAACAAATGTTTAAAACCGTGCAAGGTTTAGGTGTTCTCGTCACGTCTCCTGTCACAAGGTGGTGGTAGACAATGGGGTATAAATTACGGCATTAGCACGCCAGTATGGGACCCCATGGTAATTCACCACGGCAGAGGTCGAACCGTGCCTCCGACATCATACGATTTTATGTGAGGAAACTTGTACCTTGGATTATTAAAACTATGGAATAGGGAAACATGTTCTGTGAGCATGATTTATTAAATTTTAGTATTTGGTCACGATTGTGATTTTGAAAGGTTTATAGGAGTGGAATCGCTGCTTAGTGCTCGCTCGCTGATCGCTGAGATTTAAATCGTTTTGTTGCTAAGTGATAAAAATTATACATTCTGAACACCTAAAAGGTCACTGTCAATTTTTCCCAATCAACTTTGAACCTTATGATTTAGCGATAAAGTTAAAAATCGATTAAAGAAATTTGCCAGATTGTAGTAGCTTGATGTGCTGGCGTCTGTACGTATGTCACGGCTGCTTTTCAGTCATTACTTCACTAGCTGTACTGTCTGCTTATAAATATAAGGTATTTTTTTTACTGAAGAATTTCAGACTTTTTATCTTCGATCAATAATAGTAGGTACTAGATGAATGATTAGGAACAAAAATAAGTCGTTAAAGTGGCCACGTTTGCACACAGACATTTATATTTCTTACTACGAACTATAGAAAAAAGTTTAATAATATTAACAACTTCAGATTATTATAAACCTTAACACTCTAACATAAAGTTTAATTATGATTGCAAATTATTAATAATTAAGTCCTTCTGTCATCGAAGCAATAAATTTAAAATGTCACTTGAAACAAAGTCATTTTTATAATAAGTACAAAAATATTTATTCTAAAATGAAACTTAATGTCTAAGCAATAAGGTTAAAAACATTTTGTTGACAATTTCGTACTTACTCGAATTTGGAACTAGACGTAGTTCTTGGAATTACATTTCAAAACTTCAATGTTTGTTAGAATAGTTGGCGCGTTGTCGCAAACATTGGCCAAACAATAATAATATTTGCTAATTGATTTATATTTACTATTTAATTGTGTTACTATTTTATGAAAAACATTTAATGATAAAAACTTACCGAAAAAAAGATATTCCTTCCAAAATGATGGAGTTACGGTGGTTATTTACACAACTTTTGAACGCGCACTGAGGCATTTTGACGTCTTAATATTGGCTATGATTGGACCATACTAATTTGAAATAAAAGCACAACAGTATTCGTGCTCGTATTTTTCGGACCGTTTTTGAAGCGCTTATCGGGCATCTAGTACTATTATTGATCGAAGCTTTTTATTGTGCAAACGAGCTTGCCATCATTACAATATAGGTAAGGGCGCAGGATAGCCTTTACCAGAAGTGGTAATCGTATTAGTGATTAGTGGTTCAGCAGCTTCAATACAGCAGGAATGTGTGCCAGAATATAGCAGTTCATCGTGGACGTCTGTGGTGGACGTGGTCAAAGACTACAATATGATGCGTGGTAAGACAGCGGCTTCTTTGACGTCATCTGTCATCAGAAGATAGCCGCCACGTAACCATCGATGCGACGCTCTGACACTAGTCTATCAAAAAGTACTCTGTGGCTCTGACACTGACGCGACGCTGTGACACTGGCTGGTGACAGTCACTCTAGACTGTCACCAGCCAGTGTCACTAATCCGATCTCTTTCTTGCTGCGCTGTCAAATATTTCCTGCGTCTACTGACTCTCATAGCAGTAGGTACACGTCATAGAGACGCGAATAAGATTTTATTAAAAACTGTAATACAAGTTGACATGGTAACAACAGTTGTTCTATTTATTAAAATGAATTTGTTTGCTTTAAAAAACTAATTACGACGTGTAACGCTAATTATCTTTTATGATTTAGCTGTTATTATGGCGAAAATGGGAGCTTATGAACTCCAAACAAGAAGTTTATAATTAAGTCTACACTAATTAATTTAATAACTACTTAATTTTACATTTAATTAATTAAAATGTAACAGCAGTTAATTAATTTTGAGCTTCATTCCAATTTATTTTCAGAGGCTTTTCACAGAAAATGGAACAAAAAACTGTCTGAAACTTGGAAATGTAAGGTCTTAAGTTTCTTAATTTCAAACGTATTATTATTTTACTTTAAGTGGAGCGCTAATTACCGAAATAACGGTTATTTTAGAAACGAGAACATCTTTATTGAAAACTGAATAATTTATGGCCAAATCTAGAGCTCCAAATTAAGAATAAATAATTGTTACAACGTTTAGTGAACTAAATGGGTGATAAAAATGACCAATATTCATTATTCTTTTTTTTGTTAGTCTACGCTGTCCCACTCCTGGGCAAAGGCCTCATTAACCTAACTTAGATTAATTTTAAGCTGTTTTAATATAGCAGTAACGGTTGCCACGTAATTTATAACTTTAAGTTATAAAAACCATTCAAAAAGGCAGCAAAGTTTTTGAATATTTTTTTTGAAAATAAATTTCAAATCTTATTTCGATTTGATTCTTCTAAGATTACTAAAATAGAATTGTCATTTTATATCCTAGGCAATATTTTTCTTCATTGAATATTTTACGTATGTGACTGTGTACGTGCGTAGATTCGTAATCACACTAATATTATAAAGGCGAAAGTTTGTGGGGGTGTGTTTAAATGTTTGTTACTTCTTCATGCTCAAACGGCTGTACCAATTTTGATAAAATTTTGTATGGAGGTAGCTGACACCCTGGATTAACATATAGGCTACTTTTAATCCCGATATTCCCACGGGATCGTCATTTACGCGGGTGAAAAAGCGGGGCGCAGCTAGTTTTTCAATATTTTTTAAAAATAAATTTCAAATCTTATTTCGATTTGATTCTTCTGAGGTTACTTAAATAGAATTGTCATTTTATATCTAGGCAATATTTTTCTTCATTGAATATTTTACTTTTTATGTACTTATTGTATATGAGGGACTTTAAAATTAACGATATCATAAATTAAATATGGAACTATTAAATTGATTCTGCTCTAATTGGCGACAGATGCCGTTTGTCGTAGCGACAAAAAAAAAAGCAAAAATGGATACTCTCCCCATATGGGCTGATAGAGACATAAACATTTATAAATTCCCGGTCCGTTTGATTTATTCGCGCTTCCTATTACGATTTTTATGGCTGAAAAGATATATTATAACCATACAGTAGTTTGTTTTTATTCCTATTTTAGAGTAACTGACATTTAACGTCACCCTACTTTCTCCAACTGTTAGTGGTGATTCATATACGCCAGGTGACATGTTTATTAGGCATGGTAAAGAGGAAATCAGATCAAAAGGAGAGCACGTAATGTCAGTCGGACTTAATTGTTTCTTTTGGTGCGTTTAAACTTATTGATGGTACGTGCTCGTCCATTGCATATAATGTCTTATTTTAAATAAATCAATCACGAGTTCACGACATTGAATATTATGATTAATTAATAAGTGTTGCTATAGGTACAACGTGCGTGTGTTACAGACATTACTTTCTTCACTTACTACTTAATACAAAATAAAATAAATAAAGAAAGAAAATACATTTATAAATAAGACTTAAATTCGGCCGTGGCGACCGATCTCAGCGGAGACTAGTTTCTGCGCGGGAGATATTATAGTGCACAAGTGTATGCGCAGTCACAGGTGTACTCTCTCTTCCCTCACTCTCATCTTACTAATATAGTAAGTAAAGAGCATTTAATTAAATTTTCTCAAAAAGAAACCGTTTTTAATTTACCGGCCAAGTTAAATTAAACGTCACATTTAATCGTAATAGTGACAGAAGCGCATCACTATTTCGAAATAATCCGACATTTTATTAGTCCTTATTGTTAATTTTATATATTAAAACGAGTAATAAATATGGAAGTGACTACCGTGCGTAGGCAATATTAATAATTTATTATTAAATAAAGTGTGTAATTTAATTACAGTTCACAACACCAATTTGTAATATGAATGTTTGACGTCGGCACATTTGTAACAGCAATGGGCGTAGAAATGTCTGATAGTTATGCGTTAGGTACCGTATTGCTTACAACAGCTGATAATATAATAATTATTATTTATTAAAGTCTGTAAGACACCCACGTTGTTCGCACATTAGTAATTAAAATAGCAACGGTACAGTAACATATAATCTAACAGATTGATTTTTGCGTTTAATTATATTACTTACCTATTTTAATTAAACACCGCGTTTTTATAAATATTTTGGATTTAAAAAAGTTGAAAAAAAAAAGATTGCATGCAGCGGAGATGAGAATGTTGAGATGGATGTGTGGAGTGACGAGAATGGATCTTATCGATTCTCGTAAACTTTAAACTACCTCTTATGAGGAAGTTTGAAAGTGGCGCCAGTGACAGAAAAGTTGAACGGAAATAGTTTGGCTTGGTAAGTATGCCATGCATGTGATGAGAAGGGATGAAACACATGTGACTAAAAGAGTGATGAATATACATGTTGATCGATGGAGAGGGAGATGAAGGCCGAAGAAAAGTTGGATGGATTGTGTGAGGAATGATATAAAAGAGAAGGGAGTGAATGATAGCGTGACAGGGGAGAGTGGAAGAAGAAAACGTGTTGCGCCGACCCCAAGTAACATGGGATAAGGGCAGGAAGATGATGTTTTTATAAATATTTTTTGACGCATTTTGGCATGGTCGTGTATTAGACATTTGACACATTTTTTTTAAATTTTAATATTTTCTCCGGCTTATGTTCACACTAAATTACTTTTTCAAACCTGTACCAGTACACTGTCATCAGTTTTTAATCGTTTTTTTTTTTATAATTAACAATTTTTCTATTCAGGAGACCAAGCTAATTTCCAGGAGAACAAAATAATTACAAAACCTAATCAATTTCAAAGGCCTTTGTTACAAAATGACATTAACAGAAATAGAAAGACGGAACCGTTTACAAAGCTAGTTTCAAACCGCGGAGGCGTCAGGGGTCAGCCGAGGTCAGATACCCGATATGATTTATAAGGTCTAATTAGACCAGAGACGGTACCTACTGATAGTCGGTAATAGTTTCCTAATAAGGTTACTGATAGGAATTTGTAATTATAATTAGCAAGTAATCTATGTGTAATCGATGCTTTTGTGATACTGGGAGTGAAAGTGACGAAATCGGAGATAATATTTATTTATTTATTCTTCCAAAACTTGCTTAATGCATAATCAGCCTATAATGTTCCCACTGCTGGGATACAGGCCATGGAGTGGGTCGTAATCCATCACGCGGGTCCAGTGCGGGTTGGTAGATGTCACATGTCTTCAAATTTTTGGTTCTAGGACATGCCGGTTTCCCCACGATTGGTCAGTGGGTCGTCTTAATTTTATCTTTCACCGTTTTGAGAGTAGTGGTGATTAAATATTTTACACAAAGTAAAGTGCCTGCTTGGGTTCCCCCGACCTTACAACTCGTAAGTCGCGGCCGTTCCTGTATTCCCGTTGTCCCCGTAGGCCATGTCCCCGTTAAAGGGGACAAAGGGAAGTTACCACTCGCCCACCACTGCTCTGAAATCGGAGATAATATTTATTTATTCTTCAGAAAGCTTAGTCTCAATTTTATATACCTAAATAATGTACAACAATGAATGCTTACAGTTGCCTTTACAAGCTTCCGCAAATTAAATCAATCTGAACTTAATATGGTTTGCTTCTGAAGAATATAACGTAAAATGTGAGAAAGTCAGATAATTGAGACACATTGTTTTGAATCTGAAATAAAATTACTATTCTGTTATCGGAATCAGTTTTACCCGTAAAACTAAAAAAAAAGGAAGATGGAGTCGACATTTCCTTTTTGACTACCCCTATAAAGAAATGGCGAAACAAACATAGGGTCAAAGTTTTTTTTAAAGTCCAGACATACTGATATTCTGTAATGGTTTCTCGTGTTCCCATTACATTTTATATTTTACCTGTTATTTAATTTTGAATGCATTTTTTGATCATTAGTATAAATGGATACTTAGATCTAGTCTGAAATGGTCTTTTGAGGAAAGAATCAAACAGATTTGATACTGATAGCCGAGAATCGGTTGTTGATAACTTAGCCTGAGATAACTAAGACTGTGTTACCAAACAGCATCCTGAGAAGACTGCTTGACAAATTAACAATCTTTCCGTCCGTATCTAACCTCCCATATTAAGCACTTATGTCCACTAATGAATACCGATTAAGTAAAATCTATTTAAAACATAACTTATCGTAATCAGGAAGCGGTAAAACCGTTTAGCTGTAACATTATATTCGAAACTTATTTGCTCATGGCAACATTTTGCGGCTCGGCCCACCGCTAACGTATCGTGGTTTAATTAATTGCCGTAACGACCGATTTATTTCAAAACTAGCACGAAATATAGAACACTATGTAGGACGATGGTATAAAATAGTCGGGTTCGCGTGCCCTTGTGGCTTTGAAAAGTGGATTAATGAGGAATTTTATTAGTGTTATGAAAAAAAACTGGGTTCAATGATGTCATCAGAGTCAGATCATATCTAGCATGGTATATCTTAACCTACCTTTATTCAAACTAAACTGTGAATCTAACCTAATTAAAACTATATTAGATTTCCAGCCAGTCTCATTTGAATTAAAAATATAAAAGACTTAAAAAGTCTGTCTACTTAAATATCTTGTTCTTGATTCGAATTTCGAAACAATACATTTCACCATAGTGATGTGCCATTACAATACCGTTTGAGTTGAGAAAAGTAAACAATTTTGTACAATACATCAGGTTACGTTGGGCAACAGCGCATAACTAGAGAAAGCTGGCTGCCATCGCCTACGTACAACAATAACTAGTTTCCCTTAGCTTTACAAGTCGCAGGATGATAAGATGTTGACACAGGTAAATACTTGTTATAATAAGAAACTAACTGAATTTATTGGAAATTGTCATAGATATTTTCCGTCCTGAGACGGACTTGTTCTTACCAAGGGGTATCGTGTTACCCATTTATTGGGTTGTGGAGGTCAGATAGGCAGTCGCTCCATGTACCTAAAGTATGGGTATTCAGCTGCATCTGGTTAGACTGAAAGCCGACTCCTACATATTTGGGAAAAGGCTCCGTCCTGGGACAGTTTGAACATCTACCGATTATAATCTCTATCTAGGTATACTCGGTGCATTATAAAAAGGGTTTCTGCTAGAATGCACCTGACCTGCAACCTCCTTCGATACCGCATTTGTTTCTTTTATGGGAGAGTTGGATTAGCCTCTAGTGTGCCAACTCCCAATACAAGGCAAAATCCTCGCATCCCTCGTGCCACTTACCCCTATATGCCGCTCTGAGGCATTATTATCATCAACCGTTTTGAGGATAAGATCCTAGTCTTAGCTAAGTTCATCTTGATAAGCGCCATTTGGGAATTTTCATTCAAATCGCGAGATCGTCCATCGTTCACACATCCATAAACGAACAGCCAAACAGTATCGTTGTCAATATCACAATCTAACAGCAACTGACCTTTAGTACCAAACACTTTATTGTCAATCAGATATATATGGAAATAATTATAGTGTGCTTTGACAACAAGTCTCCATACTGCATAAATAAAAAAGATAAATATCTACTGACGTGGAAATCGATTTAACATCTTGCAATATAAACGGCTGAGGTAACAAGCGACAAGCTGACTTAGTTCATAAAATCGCGTTTATATTTGTAGTGATCACTATAAATAAATATGCAGCGAGATTGAATTTAAAAATATATTGACGCGAACTAAGTAAAGGTTGCCATAAAAATCAACGTTTAGGAGATAAAGCTTGACCACAAAGTCAAATTTATGCATGCGAAATAACCGATGGGTACCTACAGTAAATAATAATTCTCATCACAAAATTTACATAAACTTGTTAATAACGCAATATTAATTATCCTGTCCCCGTACCCTGCCCACACAAGACGCTACCAATCGTCAATGATTAAATACCTATTAATGAATTAATTAAACGTCCTGATGAGATCCTAATCGTAACATGTCATTTAGCAAAACGTATAGCATTACTTACAGGGATCGGCGTGACAGATCGCTTGGCTGTCAGCCAATCGGAGCTCGTAACATGTATGGAACACGACGCCGACTATGTTCGGAAATTAAATTTTTGAGAAACAATACGGTGAGCGAAGCGTGGACGGCGCTAAATTGAAACGTTCGACTCTTGTGTACTCTTGACCGCTTTTGAAAACGGAAACAAAACAACTTCTGCACTTCACTTTCATTCATTCTTTGATCTGCACCCTAATTGCGTAACTCACTTTCAATCACAATCTGGGTCAATTTGAAAGATGTCGGTAATCCATTGCTTCATATACGAAAAATTTGTCTGCTCAACAACGTAAATAACGCAATGAATGTTGTTGAACTGTCAAAACGAAATCTAAGTGTTACGCTATCACCCTGCTGAACTTCAATTCATACACATTCGATTTGTTAGAGTAGTAGGTACTCGTACCATAGCTCAATGCCGCCCCCCTACCTATACCTTTGCTTAATTCAACGCATGCATTGCTAATAAATTAGAGCTAGAAATATAAATTATTAATGCTGAGACCTGCATTGTTCTATTCCTAGATTCGAAGAAGTCGGTTATAGGGGTTTAGTATTCCTATTCACACGAAGCGAAAATGAGCGTGTGACACCAAATACTCCGAGAGAATGATTGCTGGCTGTTTGGATTTAAAAAAGCGGCCAAGTGCGAGTCGGACTCCCACACGAAGGGTTCCGTACCACCTTACAATATTTAACACTACTTACATATTTTTAAGAAATACTTTTTTATTATTATTTGCTGTTATAGCGGCATAGTAGTACACACTCTGTGAAAATTTTAAGTGTCTACTGTCTACCTATTTCTGTTCAAAAGATGGTGTATGTTATTTGAATTATAATACCTGTGACAGACGAACGGACGGACAGTGGAGCCTTTAAAAGGGTCCCGTTAGCATCGTTTGGATACGGAACCCCTTAAAAGCATAATCACGCGAGGTATTGTTCTAAATTAAAAGAAAAGGTTTTCTTTAAATTAAAGCTTATTTATAGTAACTGTCGCTGAGCACAAAAGCGTTGAAAAGGGAGAGTGCTTTGTGAAATATTACTTAGTCAGAGGACAGAGGGACAGAGGGAGTCCCGTTCCGACATGTAATGAAAGAAAAATTACACGAGCCAGCCTTTGTACAGTCGCCACTTTCATTTCGACGAAATTAACTTTTGAATGCTCTGCACTTGTGTGGCGGTACTGTGGAAACTCGATGACTAGGGTTTAAAGCGGAAAGTGAATCATCTGCCTAGGCTTTTCCCAACTATGTTGGGGTCGGCTTCCAGTCTAACCGGACGCAGCTAAATACCTACCAGTATTTTATTTACGTGGGGCGACTGCCTATCTGACCTCCACAACCCAGTTACTGGGTAATGCGTTAACCCCTTGGTAAGACTGGTTGTCAGACTTTCGAGCTTCTGACTACCCGTTACGACTGTCAAAGATCCACGTACAAAGAGAATATAACCGGTTGGTTATATCGTCGTTGTCCACGAATGACAGCCGGGACAGCAGCTTAACGTGCTTTCCGAGGCACGGAGGGGTCACGGTACGTAAAGATGGTCACCCATCCACAGACCAACCGCGGCAAGCGTAGCTTAACCTGATCGATCGACCTGTGCGGCTGTTATTATTTAGCCACTGACTTTTCCCAGATACTTATAGAAAATCTCCGCTTTTTTTCTGTGCTTTTTTATTAAAGTTTATTTAAGACACCTTAAAATGAGCGAGAGCAAGAGTTGAAAAACCAACAGTGTTTTGTTTGACGCGCTCTGTTGTATTCTCAACGGTCGGCTCAATATAGAGAGTTGAAAATCCAGTGCGCGATAAAATCCCGTCGCGATATTTTTAAGTACGTGCGAACGTGGGCTAAGAGAAAGGACAGCTTTTACAGCCGTTGTCAGTAATGTCAGTGATAATTTTGTGAGTTCTTGTATTAGAAGAAGATTCAAGAGACTCTCTTGAAGCGTTGTCCGAATGTCCTCTTCGCTAATAAAATTAAATTGAAAAAAAAAGCGGACCAGGGGAAATGACACTCCTACAAAACTTTCCAATCTCTCAGATTTTCACTACATAAAGCGGAATAGATGCTTCAGCGCTATTAGAAACACCAATTTATTTGACTAAATAATTCATTTGCCGAAAGGATAATTCACAAAGCGATGGCACCGTTCCTCTGTAATTTGAGAGATAGCAAGGGAATGAGATTGGAACAGATCTCTCTCGGTCGCAAACGTAGTAATAAGATTTTAAATGTGAATTTCTGTCTAAATGAACTCGGTCACATTGACATCGCGATGTTTATGTTCGTCAACTCGTTCGTTTTAATTAAATTGTGATAAACAACGTTTGTTAATTATGTAGCTAAACATTACCTACACAAATTAAAGTGGGACTGTGTTTCGCTTATATTGCAAAAGCATGTCATTTGATTTAAATGCATTGTTACGAGTATTTACTATTATTACTGACGAAAATTATTACGGTCTAACAAACAGTTAAAATACACTGACGAGCAATTTAAAAAACCACTTGCAAAGTGCCTAAATAATATAATTATGTATCTCCTAAACCACATAAGTTATTTCCATGAAAGAAAAAAAACTTGCGTGGTTTTGGTAATATGTTTTATAAGTAGTGCCATTTTTATGGGTTAGTACTGATTCCCCCGTTCTTGTGAACCTGAAAACTTACAAACTTTATAATCCTGTTTTATCAGACGAAATCGAGGTATTGTACAGACGCCAGCACATCAAGTTACTACAATCTGTCAGATTTCTTTAATAGATATTCGACTTTATTGCTAAAGCATAAGGTTCAAGGTTGATTGGGAAAATCTGACAGTTTCGGGTAGGTTGACCTGCTGGCGTCTGTACTTTCTCGCTGCACTGTACTTAATTTTTAAATTTCGGGGGGAATCGAAAATCAAATATAACTGCGATATTTTTAATATAACTGTCGGAGGGAAACAAGAACGGGGGGAATTAGCACTAACCCATTTTTATATTGGTCGTCCGTGTATTACCTACTCCATAAAACTATTTTAAGTACAATACGACCGACGTAACTTGGCGAGCCTGAACTTCGCGCAGAAGGCTGCGCACGAACGTTTTTTTAGGAACCAAATGGTGGCATGAGGCGAGTGTGAGTGAGAGAACATGCGCGAAAGTTCGCAAAGGCTATACTCAGGCCCGTCAAGTTACGTCGGCCGTATTGTAAATCATTGTATAATCGCAAAAAAGAGTGTGAAAATACCAACATACAAATTGTTTTTCCGAACATTTATTTCGAATGTTCCGAAAATAACTTAAAAGCAGACCGGAAAGTTGACCTTAAATAAAAACACAGCGACACGAATTCCGTCAGAGTGTAAAATAAATAGCAGCACTCTATCGAGAGGGCAAACAGCATTTTTTGCAAATACCAAGATAGCATTTAAACATCGATCACCATACTTGGATAAAAACCCGTTGCCGCTGATTCAGTTTGCTTACCGTGTGAATGTTGATAAGAGACATACATTTATTTGAAGCACTGAACACATTTCTCATTTGGCGGGAAAGTTGGCTAAGGTGTTTTTGCAAACACATGGGCGGATGTTCAGGTTTAACTGATTTGTTCCTTATATACTTTGATGGCCTGATTGAAGTAGATTAGTGATGTAGATGGAATTTAATTAAATGTAGGTACTCATTCCTGTGCTAAGATGTATTCCCACTCATCATCATCGTCATCATTTCAGCCGAAAGACGTCTACTGCTGGACCTAGCCCCAAGCACCTCCACTTCGACCGGTTCTGTGCTTCTCGCATCCAACGGGTTCCTGCGGCCTTCACAAGGTCGACACGGACCACCTTGTGGGAGGCCTTCTAACGCTACGTCTTCCGGTAGGTACGTGGTCGCCACACTCGCCACTCCAGAACCCCTCGGGCCCCATCGGCCATCTGTTCTGCGAGCAATGTGCCCTGCCCACTGCCACTGGAACGGCGATATCTATAGATACTTTTGTTTGTTTTAACACGCTAATATCTGAAACTACCAGTCGGTTTAAAACAAATACTTTTTTCATTTGATAGCCCAATTCTTGAGGAAGGCTTTATGCTTAATTAACGTCACGCTAGGATCCTTAGGAGCCGAGCAAAAAGAAAAAAAAAGTCAGAAAGAACGCCAAGCAAAAAGGAAGTAATATCGCGACGGCGCTATTCGGTCGGGGAACATAAAATTTCACGCGAAGTTTTTCTTTTCTTTATTAATAAGAACTACAGTTCTTAGTAATTGATTAAAATCGAGCCTAAATAGACTCATAAGCAATTTAACACTAACTTAATATTTTACGAGACAGATCATGTTATAACTAAGAATAGTGTCAATTTGCACTTTTACACAGTTTAGTAGCACTTTCTTAGGGTCTGATAAATTGATAAAACAGTTTGTTCACGTATTACGTGTATAGCACCATTAGCACCGCACTATTATTCATTCACTATACAGTGTGAGTCTTCATAATGTGCACCTATCGAAATGAGGGAAACATAGCTTAATTTTATCGACAGAAAAAATATTTGAAAAATTAAAAAAGTATTTAAAAGGATCTTTATCTGCTAAAGTATGGTGATTGCAAGGCCTTTCTTTAACTGTTGATAGGAAATGTTGTGATTGAGTTATAAACATGGTATTTTTATGTTTAGAAATATAATAGATACGATGGAGAATAATTTAAAGTAATAAAAAAGGGTAGGTAATCGGGGCTTTTTTATTTTTTCTTTTATTTAGTAATTTTACAATTATTGTAAAAATTGATGAAAAAATATAAGATTTTTGTTAAAAAAAAACATAATTCTCAATTGAGGGCGATTGTTTACACAGGGGTCACAGCAGCGAACAAGAATTTTAAAAATGCTAAAAAAAAAATTCAAAAATATTTTTTCCGTCGTTAAAATTAAGCTTAGTTTCCCTCATTTCGATATGTGCACATTATGAAGACTCACACCGTATAAATACTACACTAACTCAAATGGTTTAGATCTCCTTAGCCTACGCACTATGTCCGTGTTGTCTAGCAGCTGAATTGCCTCTACATTCACACGCGGACGAAGTTGCGGGCAGAAAGAAGCTAGTGAATGATAATTATGGTACAATAGTCTCTTAAACCGAGCACCTAATCAACACCCCAAACCCTTAACGGAAGCAGTTGAGCAGAAAATAAAGCTGACGTGAAAGTTAATCCTTAATTTTCCATTTGAAAACGAGAAAAATATCATTCAGCCGGCTTCCGCGTGATATACAAAAAAAACTGGCCAAGTGCGAGTCGGACTCGCACACAAAGGGTTCCGTACCACAAGGCAAAAACGCCGAAAAAAAACATTTGTTGTATGGGAGCCCGCCCCCCTGAAATATTTATTTTATTCTGTTTTTAGTATTTTTTGTTATAGCGGCAACAGAAATACATCATCTGTGAAAATTCTAACTGTCTACGTCTAGCTATCACGGTTCATGAGATACAGCCTGGTGGCAGAGGGACAGTGGAGCCTTAGTAATAGGGTCCCGTTTTTATCCTTTAGGTACGGAACCCTAAAAAAGCGTTTTTATATGTACAGCGTGAATACAAAGCGGGTAAGTCAGCTGATGAAATCGTCGTCCAAACAAGCGTTCGGAGGATCCTGAATAATTTATACAGAGAAAAAGAATGGTGGGACCCCTGTTTACGTTCCCTTGTTGATATTCCATGGGGATTGGTTCGCGGCCTCCGAAATACACACCTCTCCCTCTTGCATACGTATTATAAGCGGGACAGGAGTATTTGTTGTGTATCGGGGCTGGATTGAAAAGGATTTGAAATTTCGGCGCGATGAAGTAACATTTAGATGGACGCGGGGGAATGAAATGGATGTAAATTTAAATGAAGGTTTTATCTGACGATATTTAATTTTCTTGGGGAATAATTTAGATATGGAATTTTAGAATTATTATATTCACGTTCTGTACAGGGTCAGGGGGTGGCAGCAACACCGACGCTCAAACTGAAACCATGAATTCAGCACATGATTCTAGACTCCATAGCGTAGCAGTTATTTTTCGTCGGAAAAGTGCAATACCTACGCGGTCAAACTGTATGGAACAGCTATTTTTTTTAGGGTTCCGTACCCAAAGGGTAAAAACGGGACCCTATTACTAAGACTCCACTGTCCGTCTGTCTGTCTGTCACCAGGCTGTATCTCATGAACCGTGACAGCTAGATAGTTGAAATTTTCACAGATGATGTATTTCTGTTGCCGCTTTAGAACAACAAATAATAAAAATAAAATAAAGTTAAAATTTAGAGGGGTAGGTATAAAAGAAACGTTTGTTTCGGCGTTTTATGCCTTGTGGTATGGAACCCTTCGTGTGCGAGTCCGACTCGCACTTAGCCGGTTTTTTTTAAATGTCCTACCAATTTCAACCCGGGGGTTCAGAATCATGTTATTATGACTCCATGTTAACTGGTTGCACGTCGATGTCCCCCTGCCACCCCGTAGGTATACATAACACTGCCGGTACATAAGGGCAAGGAAAAAACCTATTGAATCAAAACTAGCTGACCGCGCCGCGAACTTTCTACCGGCTCAGATTTTTTTTTCGTGAATTTTTCCCATGTTTTAATAGTTATTCTGCTATTCGGGGCGGAGATAAATTCTACAAATCAATCATCTGCCTAGCCTTTACCCAACTATGTTGGGGTCGGCTTCCAGTCTAACCGGATGCAGCTGAATACCAGTAGGTATTTTACATGGAGCGACTGCCTATCTGACCTCCACAACCCAGTTACTGGGTAATACGATACCCCTTGGTAAGACTGGTTGTCAGACTTTCGGGCTTCTGACTAGTAGGTACCCGTAACGACTGTCAAAGATCCACAAATGACAGCCGGGACCAACGGCTTAACGTGCTTTCCGAGGCACGGAGGGATCTCGGTATGTAAAGATGGTCGCCCGTCCACAGACCAACCGCGGCAAGTGTAGCTTAACGTGATCGATCGAAACAAATCAATATAAAGATCATAAAATTCGGTCCAGCCGTTCTTGAGTTATAAATGGTGTAACTAACCCGACTTTGTTTTATTTGTGTTTTGAAACCGAAGCTACCTGAGGGGTTTAAGCAAAACTCACACTATATTACACACAAAAGTTTCAAGTTAATATTTATAATACCAGTGACCTATTCGGGCTTCATCCAACTAATGTTATGCCTTAGGGATAGATCGCTATCAGTTTCACTAAAGTGCGAACTTTAAACACCTAGTTTAGTTAAAATTACACAAGTTGGACATAAAGTCATGAAATACGAACATTCTATATTAGTCACGGGAAATGTTCCAAGAACTTAATCTGACAGGCGTAAAAACGTCGTAAATATTGAAAGTACAAAACCTATGTACCCACACGCCGCCTACGCAGTGCACTATGGACGGTTCTCAGAAATGGCGAATTTAACTTCTATCTGCGTGTACGCATAATATTACCTAGAGTAATAGTGAGTGCTTTAGGATCGAACAAAGCCTTAATGCATGGCTGACGTCACATACATTGTTATTGATCATAGGAAGCAGCCTATTGTCTGATAGTAGATGAATGCTAAACAGTCTGTCAGATAGGATCGTCTGGTTTAGAAATGGATATCTATGGTTGGAAACCATATTTGGTCATTTATTTTGAGTTTATATCGACTGTGTGATTTATAAAATACATATTTTCGAAATAAAAAGTATCCATGTCCTAATCCAGGTCATGGTCTACCCATGTGCCTAATTTCATCCAAATCGGTTTAGCCGTTTTAGCGTGAAAGCGCAACAAACATACAAAAATCAAATCTTTTTGACTAGAGATCATCGTTCTTTAACAATCTAGCTAACAAAACAGAAAAAAGTAATAAATATGTTCAGATTCCGAATATTACATTTCCAGGTAAACGTAAAAGTTAAGTTTAAAAGCTATAGGTGCAAAATGAAATGCAGCATGAAATACTAAAAGAGAAAATAAAATGGCGGCTCGGCCCTTATTAGAGAACACCTACACCTTCGTTGTGGGGATTATCATATTTTTTAAAAGTGAACGTTTACGGCTTGTACTGGTGAAAGAGAAAAGAATAAAACATCTTTTAGAGTAGGCAAAGTTTCCATAATCATTAACGGTTAACACATTGACTTACACAGGGTTATTGGTAAAACATTAGCACCCTCTTATGAGGTCATTGTACCTGTATTGTTGTTGTGTATTGCCATTGTAATCGCGAAAAAAAAATCGGTTGTTCCCTACATTTATGTTATATGATTTTTAGGGTTCCGTACCTAAAGGGTAAAAACTGTCCGTCCGTCTGTCTGTCACCAGGCTGTATCTCAAGAACCGCGATAGCTAGACAGTTGAAATTTTCACAAATGATGTATTTCTGTTGCCGCTATAACAACAAATACTAAAAATAAAATAAATATTTAAGGGGGGCTCTCATACAACAAACGTGTTTTTTTTTCGGTGTTTTTGTCTTGTGGTACGGAACCCTTCGTGTGCGAGTCCGACTAGCACTCCTCTACGCACGCATCAAATGTTTTGCTTGGCAAAGACAAAATTTGAAAAAATCTGTTTAAAAAGATTGATGACCAGACATTAATTAGAAAAGAAGGTTGTAAACGCAAAGGTCACGCTGCAGTAGTAAAATCGTTGGAACTTCCAAACATAAATATCTGTAACCCCTAACATTTGTCTCATTTCCCTGTCGTCTAATAACTCCCCTGTAACTTTACAAGCGTCTCATTTTTCCGATTTTACACTCGCACAATGGGCGTTCTCCTTAATTTAACCTTTTAGATCGCATGTACGGTTCCCAGAACGGCATGTAAACGTTTTTCCTCGTTCCGTTCCGATTTTACGAGTCAAGTACCAGTTTTAGAATGGCTTTTATGGTTTCGAAGTACCCCTGCCTATGTCTGAATTATTAAATTGAATCCTGAATACGCTCGTGAAGTGTGAAGATATAGTTTTACTGTGCTGTTATTTATTTATTAATATGATTTTAGGCAGGGGAATCAGATTGGAATTTGTTTAGAGATTTTATGTTCGCGAGATCTGACACCTTGTAGAGAACGTAGATCTTTGTGAAACTGCGGGTGGTAGGTAGTGGCAAGCTGAATATTAACACCGTATTTCGCAGCGCTCACTTCAAATGGGACTGTCTGTTACCTGCTAGCTTCCAAGAAAAGTCTCGTACTTACCTGAAAAAAAAAAAGAAATAAGTATAGATTTAATAAAGGGCACGATAAAAATCTTAATGTTCTCAAAACGTGGTAAATGTACAAAATAAAGTGAACCAAAGTAACCGTATCTACGGCTACGCTACGAACTTCGTCCCCTTATCAAGCTAGAGTACACAAACAGTACACCATTAATTTCGACGATATTATCCAACATAAATTTATATTCAGACGTATATAATTAGCTGCCCACGCGCAAAGGAAAAAGCGTACAGAATTTCACAATCCTGGTCGCCCACACTCCGCCCGAGCCTTTAAAATACGCGGAGTATTTACACGAAAACGGACTTTTCTAAGATTAAAATGTTGTCGGATTTGCATTGAGGCGATAAGAGTATAATGAGGCGGGCGGTTGCCGGCGCCAATAGATCACGGTAGACGGCGCCACTGAGACGCGCTTGCGCAAGCGCCGCACGCAGACTTCGCACTCGATCATAGATTAGATCTCTAAGATACGAGAGGAATTTGCAAAAATACCAAATTATTGAATAAATTATATTTTTTCGTATGCGAATCATAATAACTTTACAAATAACGATCGTATGCTAATTACATTGGACATTAATACGTATTAAGGCTCGTTTTGATGACATACTATTAATCTTTAATATGCGTAATCTCACTTGTTCACCGGATTAAACACGAAATAATTATACATTTGCATTTTTAAAGGACGATTTAATCAGCTGATAGTGGTATTTTTTAACAATAAATGAAGCTTTAAAGAACAATTTAAATGTACCGGTATGCCAATCAACTTTTCTGTATTTAATCCCTTAATCCGATTCAGCAACTGAAGCATTAATATATTTATAGGTGAACATTTCATAATTTTCAGAGCTTTTTACAAAAACTCCTATTTTGCCATTTTATCTGGGGGAGGATCCGAAGCGGGTTAGTACTTATGTCAATAAAAAGTAGCCCAAGTCTGTTCCCAGGGTTTCCAGTATCCCAATAACAAATTTCATCAAAGTCGGTCCAGCCGTTTCGGAGATTAGCCGGAACAAACAGACATACAAAAAATTTATAAATTGTTTTTTTTTTTTGTTAATAATACTTTCATACATTTAGTAAAAAGCTGATATTTTGACAGACACTTAAATTTTTGTATAGAGTAAAGATGCATAGATCATTTCTAATCTAACCATGTACCTACTAATAAGAATTAGCATTTTATTTAATTATTCTCTTTCTTCTAGTAATTGCCCATCTACCATTTTCCTAATCTCTGCCTATTTAGCGTTGTAATGCGGGCTCTCTTCACTGACTCTCGAGGCATGCCTATAAATCGGCCTCTATTAGCCGATAGCGACCCGCTGATTACTAGACTGACAACTAACAGTACCAACTTAACATCATACTAACACGTACTCAGTAGAATTAGGTAGGTAATCATACGAGACTTAAATATTAAGCGTTAATTTATGTAATTCCACGTACTTTTCCTAAAGGGGTTGGCGGAATTTCAATTAAGAAAATATGTGGGAATGAAGTATGTGCGGTAAATATTGGATTAAAGATCGTGATGAAAAAAGATGGGCATAACTTGTTTAAGGTATTGTGTCAGATGTTTAAAGATGGTGGCATACTTACTGCGGAAATCGTCCGCGAAAAACATACAACAGATTGCTACTGAACCCTAATTACGTAACACACTATTAATAAAAATCTAAATTATTTTGAAGGATATTGCTAATCCATTGATTTATATGTTCGAAAAATTTGTCTGCTTACCTATAAAAATAACGCAATGAATGTTGTTGAACTGTCAAAATGAAAGTCATTGTTACTGTTTATTTATTTACGATCTCCAACAAAAGATGCACACAATACATGACACTTAAAATAAAGGGCAATATTAGGTAATAAGTAGGTGCACTCCTGCAGGGTTAGTGTGTTACGCAATTAAGTACCCGTGGTCTGAGGAACTATTGTAAGTTATGTTTCCGTTTTTAACGCTACTAGTAAAATGTAACGCTACGTAGGTATTCAGGCTGGAAACTCACAAAACTTACGAATACTAGTACCCCAGTTTCTGTCTGCTTGAGTGCTAGCTTTGTTATAATATCCAAACATTTGTACGTAAAATCTACACCTAAATGTGTGACAGGTCACATTCCCACGTTCCTGTATCCATTTTAACCCGGTTCCTTCATTCCTTCCCACAATAATTTATCTCTCATAAGTACTAGAAACTAATAGATTTATGGCTAAGTACCGATTAGTTTTACTATGGTTTTACTTGTCTTCGTTCGTTTATGTTCATTGAGTGAAATGGTTTAAGCGACAAACGCTTGCAAACCGGCTTATTAAATTGCTTCTATTTCCCCTGAAAGCCAGGGGAAAATGGCCGCTGGGTTATTGTACACGATTAGCTTACAAGTAATTTAATTATCACTTAAAATATTGTTATGTCTGTGCAGGTGCCGTTCGGTCAAGTGTCGTTGAAATCGGTGCTCTGTGTGGAATACGTCATAATATTAGGTTTTAGTTACTGGCTAAGACCCTCTTACCGAGAGAAGACCTGTGTCCCAGCAGTGGGAACATTATGGGCTGATTATGCTTATGCCCCAAGATACAGACTAACTGTCTAGTTTGGGGCTCATTGGCAAATAAGTTGTAAGTAGTATATTAATCTACTCATGTTGTCCCAACTTGCTGTTAACTTACTGTATTACCTGGACAATAAATGTTTTCTAGTTCTTTATGCTATTGGCTAAGAAGAAGCTAACATGGGTTTAGACAATTATACCAAGGTACGAATTTGAATATTTCGATTCAGCAAATACTGATTGAAGCAATTACTGGCAGCTAAATCTAAATAGTTTCTACGAAACTGAACAGCCAGCATATAAGTGCCTAAATTGAGACATAAAATTATGGCTTTCTAGTTTTCCCACACTTACATAACAGGTTCGCCATATATGCGTTCGGTAACTCACGATTTCATTTTACAATAGCTCATATTACCAGTGCCCATATAAAGGGAAGCAGTTAGAAATAAAACCGGCAGAGAGGCAAGGAGGTTGGCAGCTAATAAGGTGTATAAAGGCAGACGCTTCGATGCACTAAAATAAAGTTAATTGCTCGTAAAAAGCTGGCTAGGACGGCCATTTTTGAAATCTTGTAGACAACTGTACTGGTTGCTTTGAGGAAAGTGTTAGTGGAAGAAAGTGATATCTGTTGCGTTGCTCAGTACTTCAAGTTTCTGTTATTTGGGAAAGGTGAATTAATGAGTTGTTGGTGGTTTTGGTCATAATTATAATTTAATCTCGCAGTAATTTGCATATTTTTATCTATGACTATGATCAGATTTTTATCTATAAACGTGGACGGAGTTTGGAATCGTATCGTAGAGTTGTAAACACCACATTGAGAAAGTACCTAAACCTAAGTTTATAAAAAAGGCGTAAGTTTATGTGTGCCTTTGTCATTACAAAAATGCCAACTTACAAAACCTAATTTTAACCCACTCATGATTAATTTGATTTTGATCTTAATCTTGGTTCAACGTTCAAAATCGCTAATGTACTTTTTCTTAACACCGAGAATGGGCAAGTGGCCCCACAAAACCGAGGTTCCGTTGTTTTATGGCCTGGTATATGCGTTTATGTTGATTTGTGTTAATCAAAGGAATATTTGACTTAGGCGGGGCGCCGGTGGTAACGTGGGCGAAGACCTGCCAGAGCCCTGACCTACTGGAGACAGGCTATAAAACCTATTTCCAAAATATACACAACCAACTGCAAATATAATTCAAACATATTTCACAAACACATGATTTGCAAAACTAATAAATCTATCCTTCAGTTTGTTCAAAGTTTCTTTTTATATAAATTATGACATAAAATATAAACACAGTAAAATATTTTATGTCCGTTCTTTTGACGCGGTGGGCCCAATTCTTTTTTAAATAAATGATTTCAATGTGTTTCAGAAAAACTGGGGCAAAGATTAAAGATGCAAAGAGAAAATAATCTTTATGGATTGGAGGGAACAACAAACAAAAGTAAATCTATGATTTATGTAGATATTGTATGTGTACACTTTAGATAAATTGATGTGTTTAGTCTTGTGAATGAGGTTGAATTGACGATAGATAAAGATAATAATCTGTTTTCAGAAAATCGATATGTTGCTTTACTTGCTGTTGAGTAGCAAATAATAGTCAGATCCATGAAAATTCAAAGTCAAAGTAAAAGTCAAATCATTTATTTTAAATAGGCACATAACACTTTTGAACGTGAAAATTTACAAGAAAAAAAATAGAATTGATTCTAGTTGTTTCCAAAAGGTAGTTTCATATGGAGAAGAATAGGTAAGAACTCAACAGTTAGGTATTCTTTGAAAATGTTTTACAATATTTTGCAAATATGTGAAAATAGTTCGTTCATTATTCAGTACAGAGTAACAATAGTGAAACAGTAAAGTGCCGATAAATTAGCAATAAATAAAGCCGATGACACACTTAGTGCCGAACTCGTCTATTATAGGTACTCCAAAGTTCGCATCACGAAATTACGAGCGAACCTTAATACTATAAATCACTATCGTTGTCCAGTTTAATTACGAGTCGAGCTTTATCTAGGATTCGACATTCATAGCATATCGTAGGGATTGTCGCACCCACGGACCTAGGCGCCGGCTGGACACGTGGGCGACACAGAGTGAAAGGAATCAGTGAACCAGTGGTATTTATAGAAAAACCTGTGTCCAATTCACCTGCTGATTTGCGCACTCTGGGGGTCTCTAAATAATAACAGTCGCACGATCGATCGTTAAGTCGGTCGATCGAAGGTTCAGTTACGCCTGCCTCGGTTGGTTCGTGGACGGGTGAACATCCATTACATATCGAGACTCCTACGTGTCTCGGAAAGCACCTTAAAACCGTTGGTCCCGGCTGTCATTCGTAGATCTTTGACAGTCGTTACGTGTAGTCAAGACCCCAAGTCTGACAACCAGTCTTACCGAGGAGTATCCTGTTACCCTTTTACTGAGTTGTGGAGGTCAGATTAGACAGTTGCGTCATGTAAAATACTGGTATTCAGTTGCATCCAGTTAGACTGTAAGCAGACTGTAACTTAGTTGGGAAAAGGCTAGTTTTGGGTACTCTGTAGTTACATAAAAGAGTACAGTTGCCTAACTCATTGTTATTTGGAACAGAATGTCTTTATGTTAAGGTTTTATGATCGGTTTAAGATTACTATAAGTTTTATCGCTCAGAAATATGTACAACATATTTTTGTTGTTACGAAGGGCTATTGTTATACCAAAAGCAGTAAATTCCTTACAATATTGCGTTTCGTCTTAGAATTTCATCATGAATGTATTTTTTTACGGCGCAAGATAACCGATACCAGAAGTGGTAATCATATTAGTGCTTCAGCAGCTTCAGCTTCTGTTATAGGAAGACAGCCGGCACGCAACCATGCATCGATGCGACGCTCTGGTAGAGTGACTGTCACCAGCCAGTGTCACTCTTATCCGACCTTTTTGGTGATTGCAGTAACTTCGAAACAAAACTGGACGGCGCCACTTGCTGCGGCGTCAAATTTAAAGATTTTTGTTTTCAAAATACTGCAGCATTCTTGGTAACCATTACTCATACCGAACATGACCAAAAACATAACCCTGAATACCTACATTGTTACACTCAGGTAATTTGATCCTCTTATAAATTAAAAACGACACCTACAGCTTTATAACATAAAAGTAAACAACAACCGCAGAAACCAATAAAACGTCATAATGTTTATGAAAGATTACGACCACACGTAAATCTCAGCAATTTTACCGAGACCCCTAATAACCTCATAATTTTAACTGCCTTTTACAAGTTTTACGAAGCGAAGGGGTCGTTAGCCGGCTTAAGATACGCTGGTTAATCTATGTAAGGATGTTACATCTAATAAACATCAGATAGATAAACATACAGATATGGAGCGGATAAACGAGTGAGGTTATTTACCTAATCTATTACAATTTTTGTCTTGTGATAAGCGAATATAGGCCTTACTGCGTAGGCGTTTAAGTGTGTAATAAGGTGAGAATGCTAGTGATAACCGTTGGGCGCCTAAGGATCGCTCTCACGACTATTTCGCCCACTCGTTTTGGGGACTCACCTAGACTAGTATTTAAAGTAATCGAACTCATTTGCACGTAGACGAAAATGGTTGGAAAAGGCCAAATGTTTGGCAATATTTCTGACCAATTAAAACTATGTACATAATATGCTATACCTAACTGTAAGATTATTACTAACACCAAAATAGATTTAATTTCTGAAAATAAATTATTTCATTATAAAACCAAAAGTTTTGGTCTACAAATTTATGTTATAAACTTTTGTATTTCTGTAAATTTGTAAACGTCGAAGAAATAATCAATAGAACGTGCCTATCCATAAAATAGCAGTAAGAGATATTTTTTTCCCACGATGAAGGTTTTAGGACATAGCACGAGTTGGTCAACATTTCTGGCCCAAGTCACCTTTCCTTTTAATAAGCCCTTTCGTCTATAAACATTTACAAGTCAAACACGATAAGTATACGGTCACTTTTTCCTTCCTAACTGACACCGACAACAGATCATTTTCGAAACAAGTTCATTCTTCTTCTTAGCGTGTTGACGGCAAAAATAACACGAATATATAAGTAATTTTTCTAATTTCTTTGGCCCAAAAATCAGCAACGCGACTGTCGTTCGCTGACGCAGACATTAGGTCCTCACATGGCATGCGGTGCAAGATGGGAGGTGAGCCATTGTTTGTAGAGAGACGGCGCATACACACCGGAGGTCTGTGCCATAACCCCACTGGTAGAGATTCGGAGATTGTCCTTGCTGCGGCCTACTTGAGGACGATTATAACGAAGTTCCATATAGCATGTTATACTCTGCACATTTGGCGAATGAGAGCTAGATCGAGAAAAGTATATAACTTGACCGCCATTGCCGTGGGCAGGGTAGGTACATTGCTCGCAGAACAGATGGCCGATGGGGCCGAAAGGTGTTGGAGTGGCGACTGCGTACCGGAAAACGTAGCGTTGGAAGGCCTCCCACAAGGTGGACCGACGACCTTGTGAAAGCCGCATGAACCCGTTGGATGCGAGAAGCACAAAACCGGTCGATATGGAGGTGCTTGGGGGAGGCCTGTGTCCAGCAGTGGACGTCTTTCGGCTGAAATGATGATGAAAGAAACTTCTTTCCGGGTGTCCCATGACACCTATCGTTTTTTCACTCCCTTGACTAAACCTTAATTAATAATTTCGTAATTTCAATTCGCAATATCGGTCTGTTCAGCAATAATTTACATTTTATGAATATTTATTTTGACCCGCGCCGCTAACTAATTATTATAATAAACGGTAATTGGATTAATAAGACTTGTTATTAATACTTCAATGATAAGTTGGACGTCGATCTGATTTTAGAAAGCATTTGCAGCAAGGGGATTAATTTGTTTTATGATCAAGTGTGATTAATTTTATTAGCCGGAGCATTTGCCATCGGAAATTGATAAATGTTCAATGGAGATTGATTTGTTGGAGGTTGCAACGAGCTCTTTATGTATATAGATTGTTCGTATTGTATGTTTATTGACATTTGGTGGTTTTCCACCAAACTTTTATACATAGAACAAGTCTTATACTGAGAATAAATTTTGAATTTTTGTCAGTTTTTTCATATTACAACTGTCAGATGTCAATATTATTCCACGGATAAAAGTTCTGATTTTGGTAAAATCAGCCCCTAAGTATTTTATAACATAAATGACCATCACGCCTAGTTTCCCCGAAGTGTTGGGCAGAGTAGTAGATACCGATAGTACATCCACATTTAGCTAGTTTTGTTCAAGGCCCATGTAACTGGGGGCGAGCCCATTGCCATCAACTGGGCACAACTGGGCACGTCTCCGGCTGCTACTGAAAAATTCCAGATAGAAAAACCCAATAACACTGCTTGACCTGTGAATCGACCCCAGTACAGACGCCAGCACATCAAGCTACCTGAAACTGTCAATCAACTTTGAACCTTATACTTTAGCGATAAAGTTGAAAATCTATTAAAGAAATTTGACAGATTGTAGTACATAGCTTGATGTGCTTAGCAGTAGCGCTTGCGACCATTAGATCAACAAGCCAGTCTAGTTTCTTTAGTAATTGGTATTAAGTAACTACTCTTAAGTATTTTAGTGTATTTCTTAAGTGAGAAGAAGAATAGCCAATCTTTAACTGCATTCCATCCACAATTAAAGTCCCTGTCATATTCTTTGACATGACATAATGGCCGCCTCCTAACTTTCTTGTACAATTTGTCAAACGTCTGTTACTTATTTATAGCACATAATAATTATTTAACGAGATGCTCTTAGAGTGCTCTCCATAATATATTCGACGGCGTAATTATACGGGACTAGTTGCGACGTCCTTTGAATTATGTATGCGTGCGCGCAGCTTTGACGGCACGGTTTGATTTGATTTTCTGTAAATGGTTGCATGTAATGCCTGGTATGGTATGACGGCGACATTGTTTTGTTTGAATTAATTTATTCAGGCTAAATATACACCTGCCGATTTATTCTGTAAAAATCTCACGGTGAAAACTTAAGTGAACAGCCGGTCGATTCTGTTAAAATCTCACGTGAAAAATTAGGTGATGTGAGTTTGTTTTTGCTAGGAATTGACACTATTGACAGCTCACTCCACGCTCACTTCACCTAAGTTTTCACGGTGAGATGGTTACAGAATCGCACTGCTGAGCTTGTAGTGAGCTGTCATTCCACCTTATGCTGGAGACTGACACTATTGACCACTTCACAGATATTTTGACGATAATAACTCGTCCTTATTTCAACCTATTAACACTCGGTTCCTATAAACAAAAGCGAATCGTTTTGCTTACCAATGGTAGCATTTTTATTGCCAAACTGGGCATATAAATAGATTCGTAAGCTATGCAAAGCTACTATAGGTCTTTGCTTCATTATTGGTAAAGATACAAGATTCTCTTAATTTTAACCAATGACGGTCTGTCAGCAATAGGTACTACAATTTGCCAAATGTGAGCGTAATGAGCGCCATGAAATTAATATAAGGTAAACCAAACTTCGTCGTACCTTTATCAGCCGGGATTATTTCATTACTTTTTGCCCAAGAAATCAAGTCAATTAACTACGAATTTTAAATTCTGATGCAAATTCGATTCCACCTACATTTGTTTAACAAACTGCATTAGAAAACGGGGTTTAAGCTTGAGTCATAATTAACCTCAGGTTCAGCGGGTTGTGGAGCTTCAAAAGATCCCAAAAACCGCAGAACTCGACCCCATTACTGGTTAAACATTTGACATAATTAATGTATGGTGTAACTGAATAATCTGTTGAACGGATTAGTGTGGTCTCAAATAGCTAACACCGTGGATTACATCAGAACGAGGATGGGTTCCTAAACCAGCGGGGAATCATAGGCGGAGACTTTGAAGCCAAGTTAGTGGCTTAGCGGAACGTGATAACAGTCTCGGAATGTGCCAAAATATTTAATTAATGTTCTGGTTAACTTTGAAGCGGTTTTATTTGTTTATTTGTCGGTTTTAATGATGGAATGCGGCAATAAAAACTGTGCGAAAAACAGCTTTGTAATCGGATTGTTATGACAGGCGGTTATCTTTCGAACGTTAAAATGAGAGTGCATAATATTGATTGGACCAAGTGGCGTCCGCAATTATTTTTTCAGTGTCGATTTTCGGTTCGGATAATTGTTTTCGGTATAAATTCAGAGTTTATCTCAGGAATTTTCACTTCTGGCTCGAATGAAGACCGTATTTTTTTAGCTTACCACGATAAATATACACTGTCTCTCGATGTTTTAATATAAAAACATATTATGTAAGTATACTATTGTTCCTATACTGAATGAAAACAAAAGATAGTTTAAACACAACTAAATTATACTCGTATGTAATTATTCCATAACAAGTGGCAACGGCCGCGACTTACGAGTTGTAGGTCGTAGGTTCGAACCAAGACAGGCGCTTTACTTTGTGTAAATTATTTCATCACCACTGCTCTCAAAACGGTGAAGGAAACATCGTGAGGAAACCGGCATGTCCTAGAACCAAAAATTCGAACACATGTGACATCTGCCAAACCGCACTGGGCCCGCGTGGTGGATTACGGCCCACTCCCTCTCACCGAGAGTAGGCCTGTGTCCCAGCAGTGGGAACATTATAGGCTGATTATGATTCCATAACATCTTCACTCATAACTAAATTTTCTCCACCGCTTACTTCATAGCCTAGTCCTAACATTGTGGGAACGTCACGTGGAACTGTATCGCTTTTGTTATAACTCTCAAAGTTATGAAGAGTAATGCTGTGTGAAAGCGGTGCAGCTTAGATTTATATGCGTAAGACGTTCAACGTGTGGGAAGAAAGTTCGGGACAAAGTTTGTCTGTCACTGATAAGTAGACTGTTGAATAAATAATTTTCCAGAAAAACAAGAATTTGCAAATCCATCATGAAGCATATTATATGTACTAGCTGCGCCCCGCGGTTTCACCCGCGTAAATGTCGATCTCGTGGGAATATCGGGATAAAAAGTATAAAATAAAAAGTAAAAAGATAAAAAAATAAAAAGTATATCCTATAAGATAATCCAGGGTGTCAGCTACCTCCATACAAAATTTTATCAAAATTGGTCCAGCCGTTTGAGCGTGAAGAAGTAACAAACATATAAACACAACATAAAAGCTAAACTAATCAGTTTAGCGTTTATGTTGAGTTCAGTTTCGAGGATTAAGGAAACGCCAGAGAAAAGTGCCCGCACGAAACAACTTAAATACTTACTAGATTTTTTACCTAATCGAAGTGTGAAACTCGATTGCTTTTCATACCTAGAAAAAGATTATAGCGGACAGCAGGAAAATCTTGCTGTTCGCTATTATCTTTTTCTAGGTATGAAAATAAAGACATTTTCCAACCCTACCTATCCTTAAACAAATTTTGTCAATTCAATCCTATTTGAAAAACATCAATTGATACTCATCGTATAGGTAAAAATACAGTTATTCCTATTGCTCGTAACATTCCAAGATATTCCACTTTGTGAGATCAAGCGAGTATGTTTAGAATTACAATTTAGCGTTCAGTTCCCGGTTGTGAGTGACGAACTGACATGTGACACATTGCTCAATGTTTGTCCTCCATTGTCCACTGTGGAATCGTTGAAATCTTCCCTGATGGCCCAAGTTGGAAGATAAAAGTAGGGAAAGGGTCAAAGTCCTTCTTATAATTTTTTGTTTTCAGGTTTAACAGCTCTTGATTTGTCCTCACTAAATGAACAAGCACAAAAAAAAGATACCCTGAAAAGTATGAAGTATCCTTCTATTGCCTTCAAAGTACTGAATATTCCTCATTGGCCGTCCAGAAAGATGGTGCAAATACCCTGGGTCTCCTCATCAAGTTCAACCGAAGATCAAAATGCATGTCAACGAAGCTGTCTGCATTTCTGCACCCCATACACAAAAAAATATGGCCTCAAAACAACCTCCCTACAAATGTAATCTGTATTCCTTTTTGAAAACCTTAAAGCCATATCCCAAAAGCAGTATTCCTTTTTTTAAACCCAAAAGCAATGCCTACTATTCTCGCTACCATCTACTCCTTGCACCGTTCCCTCTCCGACGTCCAGTCACTTGAATAGCCGGCAGTCAGGTGGATGCGTCGTATTCAAGCAGACGTGCCGCATAATTATGTTACCATTTGGAGCTCAATAGAACCTCATTAGCATACGGTCATCGATGTTGTTTTACTGATCAAACGAGGAATGTTTTTGTTTGACTTTATTGGTGGGAGGAATTTATGGTTGTGATTGTAAGAAATGGCCCGGATTTTGACTCCAAATGGCAGACTGCTAAGGAATTATGCTGCGGATTATACTTTGCATTTCATAACTTCTCTCAAAAATGCAATTAAAAATTAACAGTCCAATTAACGTCCAGCTAATTTTTCTGCACCTGTCTCAACCGTCATGGAGGCTCTAGTCATGACTGGAGCCTCGGTTATCGCACAATTTGCATAATCGGCCGGGTGTGCGCGTTACACCATAACGATCGAATTAACCAATCACAGGCGACAGCCGCCAGACTTTAATGCCGAAAGGGTTATTTGAAAGGATTCTGTGAGATGACACACTTATAATATGAATGGTTATTGTAGGGTTTTTGAATCCTCTGCTATTTGCCTTTTGTTTGAAATTTAATGTGATGTTTCTTGGATTCGAGATTTTGGATGTAAACTTGAGTGATTCGCCCTCTTTTATTGACTAATTTCTCTCTCTCAGTTCACTCTAGATTCTAAGTGAACCGAGAGAGATTAGTCAGGCATTGCTCTCTTGAGAGCAGTGCCTGACTAATCTGAGAGAAAATGCACTAGATTCTATTGAACTATTTCGCTCACCAACACAAACAGGACGTTAAAACCAGAATTATTATCAGAAGTGGCAACACTCATGTCGATGTTGCCAGCTACATTATATTATTACAACCTTTTAATAGAACATTATTGCATGTAACACTGGTATTATCGAATCACTCGACGCGACCAGCCATTTTAATACCACAGTGGAACGAGAATTTTGTATTAAAATGAGCACTTACAAGAGGCAGGATTTTAATTGGGAGTTATTGAAATAAATGTTTTTCATATTAATGGCGGAATACGGGATGAAGAATAATGATGGCGATGGAAAGCAGTGGAGTGGTAACTTTGTGGGTATTATGTGATGTGATAACAATTTGCGTAGATTTACTGAATCCTGTAATCAAGATTTTAAATAATCATATTAATAAAGACAGATATGATACGAAGAATGTTCCAACATTTTGTAGTTCTCATAAACGACAGGCCTTTATATTTTACATAAGAAGTATAAGAACAGTGACCTATGACTTACCTTCTACCCATTACTCTGGATACTAAAGTCGTCCAACAAGAGCCACCATTACTGTCAACGCCTCGTCTAAACAACCAACAGTTACTTCTTTTTGAGTAGGTATAACGGATATCGTCACGTCGAGTCTACGTGTAGTAGCGGGTAGGTCGTAGCGTACAGCCGTGGTCGCCGCAAATTACCGACAGCTGTTACAAGCCTTAGAAACACCACACGTATTAGGCATATGTATACGAGAAAGCTTGGTATGAGACCAAATTTTTACTATAACTTAGGCTGATTAGCGTGTTTAACAGAAAACTTTGGAGATTTAAGAGAAATGAGAGTGATATTTTTGGATACATTAGGTTTTTATGATGTAGCTACTGAGTCGGTACTGGTATTTTATAGAGTTGCAAATTGCATTACGACTGTAGATGAAATTTCCTAGAAGGACTTTATAGACACTTGAAACGATTGGATAGTAAATAAATGGAAGGCGATGGATTAGGTATCGTACAGATATCTTAAGCAATTTTTATAAGAGCTTCCTACATTTTATATGGAAACAACAGTATGATTATCATCAACTGTAAACATTGCAATTACCTACTGAATATATGATAAGGTAGCAACATAAAAATTTTATGTTGTGTGAATTCTTCGAACCGTTTATTTAGTACAATGTTGCAAGTCATCCAAGATGTTTACAGAAGCTTTTTTACTTAATTAACAAAGATACGAGTTTGTTTAATAATTCTGTTCAAGTTGTACTACTTCTATATTACAAAATAATGTTCCCAGGCCCTAAACCCTTTGAAATTATGATGCTTAATAAAAATTCAAGTAGCAGCTAGCTTGTTCGCACTTAACTCGCCTATCACTTGTCCATTTCTGCGCCAATTACCTCCCTAGCCACGAACCAGGCTATTTCATATATAATTTCCCGATTAAGCCCGTGGTATGTTATATATCACATTAGCATAGGGCGCGTTTACATTGATTGAGCAAGGTAGGCTAGTCCATTCAATCTATCAGACTATAAAGGCCTCTTTCAAGTTGTCAACAATATCCAGTTCCATTTTGTTGCCCAGGTTGAGCGCAGAAAATACAATTTCCAGCAAAAAGCATTTGGAATAGTGACAAAAGGAGTAGCGTACAGTGCTTTTTGATTCGATTTGAGGTGGCATTTTAGTTTTCAGCCTGACAAAGGTGAATGTCGAAAAATTTGATATTTAATTGGATATCTTCTTTGCAAATCAATGGCTTATCTTTATCATTTTTGAACAGTAACTGGTCTTTGGAATCTCTTATCTGAAGCCCCCTCAAATCATCATTCTCCAGCCCGTATTCCAATTTATTTGGGATCGGCGCAACATGTCTTTTTCTTCTATTAGTCATCATCTCGGTAGTCACCCCCTTTCTAATCATAACCATATCATTATTCACACAGTCCATCTAGTTTCTTTTGTCACCCCCTACTATAATAGCCTTGAAGCCTCCATCAAATCCACCAAATATATTTCCAGTACCTAACACAAACGCACCCTTACATGCGGTAGACCTATGTATTCATAGTACCTGTGTCTAGTCACATCCAGTTAGCTCTCTGATATCGTGTCATTTGCATAATCGGGCCGTATACGGGACAGGCACGGGTCGGGCACGGGAATTATCTCGTGTCACAGTTTGGACGCTTCTGTCGATAGTTTTAGTTTTTAGAGCTTGCTCCGGAGTTTCATTATCGGTGTTTAGTCAGGGTTGATGAGGCAGTTCGTTGGAGTTTGTGGCTTTAGATGGATCATTTTTTACATGGTTATTATGTCCGGAGAGTTAACGTAGTGCTTCTTTTGCAAGGAGAGGAAGTCCTTGCAAAATGATTATCTCTTGTATGTCAATAACTTTTTCGCTAATAGTAATAGTCTCATAAAGCCTTTCTTTGTTAGTCGTCATTAAATGGCCATAACTGACACGACTTTATAACAATTGTGATAATGAATCTCTGTTGCATTTTAATCACATACCAACATAGATTTACCATAATAAGCGTAGGTGACCAACTTAAAGCCAAGATACCTTAATTGGGACAACATTATTCAACGTCATTAATTTCTGACAGTCTCCCATTGTTACAAATCAAGTAAGCAAACAACAATAGTTCTGTAAAGGTCACACATAAGTCACAATTGTATTGAGTCCTGCTCCTTGTAATGGCTTCCTATCAGGTTACAACCAGTCTGACACTCGACCAATCTGACATGGCTCTAGGATACTAAAGAGCCTATTAATAAACTGGTGAACTTTAGATTGCATGATGCAAGTTTGGATCATTTGATTTATCCTTAACAACTGACGAAAACTGTACGAAAATGTAGTAAACCAAGGGATCTAGCAATGCGTTCTTGGCACAGATATAGATACACCTAGATAACGCAAGAGCAATTACTTCGCGTGCCCAGCTTACGTACAAAAATCGTAAGCCGCTACTATCGCGCTCAGCTGTAGTACTGCTGACTGGGTGAGCGTGAGCGCTGGCGCTAGGCCCCGGGAGTAGGGCGAGACGGGTGTCGCACGCGGCGGCGTATTTGAATCGATTTGATATTCCCATCCAAATAGTGCTTGTGACGTAATAGTAGGTAGTCAAAAAATGGCACGCTTGGTTTTCATACAGATCGTGATACTTGTGTTATCTAGGTCTATCTATATCTGTGGTTCTGGGTTTATCAGTGGGCGTGTGTGTTTTACTTGCATTTTCTAATTACCTACTGTCAAATTCACTTTTATTGTATTTTATCATGCATACATAAATACATAAGCTCACACCTTCTTCCCATGGGCGTAGGTAGAAACTACAGAACTCCACCTGCTAATCGTAGCAGGTGGCGTTCTGTAGTTTCTGCCTGGAGTATGTAAGGATCGCCTTACATACTCCTTTTGCCTCGTTTACGTTCATACAACTGGTCATACAAGCACGTCAGTTGCGAGTACTACGCATCTGACCTTACTGAAGAACATCACCAATAAGGTCACTATATGTCCTCCTAGGGTGACGTTTCCACTTACTCGTTTATATTTCATCAATTAATTTAAAAATCTCTTGGCACCTCAACTTGGAGAGATCAAAATGATGTAAAAAATTCAGTTGCAATACTAGTTGGAATTTGTTGCTTTGTTTTTATATATTCATACTCCATAGTAACTATACCTACATCTTTATGCTGGGGGCAGTATCTATATTCCAAGCCAACAGTTAATCTCCAGTACCTACACGCTCTACAGCTAACCGATACTTACTCCAAGGATCAAACATTCCGGAATGCTAATCCCATGTTACGAAAACCTCAAGTCTTTCGATTACACCTGCTGATAGACACGCATGCAAATTATTGTTAATAGAAATTGCGAAGTCCTGTCCCAAGCAAATCTTGTTAGTTTCTTATAAACCTGGCTAACATTCACTTAGTGCAATCATATATTTGTTTGTACAACCATTTTGGAATTGTAATCGAAGCGCTGCATTTGGTTGTTATTGCTGTCTGTTGTCGTTTTGTCATCTTCGAATTCGGTTTGTTTTTGTACAGACGCCAGCAGGTCAACCTACCTGAAACTGTCAGATTTTCCCAATCAACCTTGAACCTTATGCTTTAGCAATAAAGTCGAAAATCTATTAAAGAAATCTGACAGATTGTAGTAACTTGATGTGCTGGCGTCTGTACATCTATTTGTGTATGTCTATCATTGTTATTGAGTAAAGCTTCTACAAAGGATTCCGTATCTTCATTATTGAAATCCTTGACTCACATAATGTAGTTAATAGCGGGGCCTCTCTTTAAAAAAATATCATGACCTTTAACACTATCAACGGAAACCTCACCTTCAGCAACGATGCACTTTTTCAAGCCATTTTAAAAACAGCAACACAGTATTTAGACACAAAAGTAAACCAGTTTATTTAATTACAAAAGCTTATTAACACATTATATTTCACGGCTCACAAAATATTCAGCAGCTTACTTGTATGCACCTGTTCTTAGCCCCGTCTTAATAGTAAGATTGCTTGCTCCCAGCAGGTTGGGGCCCATAACTTGGGGCCCCGCGACGCTCAGCAGGGGGTCATTATCGCCACAATACACAATATGAGTTATACCTTTATGTAATGCTACGTTTACACGTCACATATAAGTAAGGGATGCAAGGATTCAAGCAAGCAAAGATATAATAAATATTAATCTATGCAGTTTGCAAAAATTTTGTGGTTTTGAGAATAATATAATCTACGGTCCGCGTAAACGGGGTGTTTTATTTAAGTAAATCTTCTTTGCGTTTGTAACGAATTTTCTTGGAGAGATGCAAAGATTTGTATGTGTGGGCAACTCTTTAAGATGTGATCTTTTTGATATAAATAAATTCAATTAAAACATCTTGACTGTGGTCTTGACTCAAGTCTGCATACAGCTTTAAGAATCACAATACGTTCTGATTTTCGTAGTTCTGGACAATACCACCTGGTAAATTAAGACACTAGTTACTTAGTAACAACAGAACAGCGCTTTCTCTATTTAAGACTAGAAAGTTTATTGCCAACTTTCCAAGCACAATGAATAAGCAATTAGTTTGAAGCTTTTGCCAAAGCTTGTTAAACCTATTACGAATTTAGCGATCTTTTGTTTTCATGTAACCTTTACAACGGTATATTGTGAATTACCTGTAATCGCCAGTATATTCTGTAAAAATCTCACCGTAACAACTTAGGTGAAGTGAGCTTGGTGTGAGTTTCATTCCACCTGCGTTGCTATTCTGTAAAAATCTCACCGTGAAAACTTAGGTAGAGTGAGCTGTCAATAGTGTAAATTCCTAGCAAAAACAAACTCACTTCACCTAAGTTTTCACGGTGAGATTTTAACAGAATAGCACCGCTGATGCTAAGTATTGACACTATTGACAGCTCACTTCACCTAAGTTTTGACGGTAAGATTTTTACAGAATAAGTCGGCTGCATTTTGTTTGGAGCGAGAGACTTGAATTAAAATATCAAATTCTAACTCTAACTAAACCAACTTAATGTTTAGTTTTTTTGCATTCAGATTGTAAATCATTGTTTATGGCACAAGATTTTTATTACTATGCAATGATGTCATAGACATTTTGACATTTCCTAACACTATTGATTCAGAATTCGTATGTTCGAAGTTCAAGGTTTTATTTAAATTTGAATGGCCGGATATTCGATAATCTTACGTGCCATGGAAAACTCGCACCTATGCATTAAGTGGGCGAGTTAAATAATTTGCTTTCAAATCAAGTTTCATTTAATAAGTAGGTACCATTAGATAAATGAAGTACACTTTAATGATAATTATTTAATGGTAGGATGTGAAACTGAGGATGTTATTAAGCAAAAATATGACGTTGAGAAAGATCTCATGAATTTATATGGGCACTGATAATTTGAATAAAGAATATGAAGATCGCTTAATTTTACGATGTTGGGGTTAAATGTCAAAAAAGTGTTTTATTGTAGAAATCTTAAAGACATAAAATTTAAATAATCGTATCAAACGTGCATTTCTTTCATAAATGGAACGAAACAATTAATTTTATTTATGTTCGACGTAGAAATGACTGCGTCGAATCGAATTTACGTCCAAATCGATGAGAATTGTCGAGAATGGTGCTTTACCACATAGACAAGTGCCAGAGACAAAGAAAAGAAGAAATTATTCAAAAGTGACACAAGCGCACGTTGACAACGTTACAACGGTTACAACCATTGCATCTTATAACAACATAAAAAAAAATGGTTGCCTGTAAAGTCGGTTTTACGGGCGAAGATTTTACGTGACAACGACCGATCATCCGATCATAGTTGAGTGGGAGAGAGACGCAAGGCATTCGGCGGGCCTCTCTCTCGTTCGGTGACTCATCGTAACGTTACCGAGCGTTACACTTTTTCATAAGTGACTCCCAGTCGCAACCTAATTTAAGACGTTGTCACGTCAATAACGGTGTGCCCGATAGAGCCTTGAAAAGCAGACCGATTCAAAACGATTCCGATGCAGCTAAGTAAGCAGGTAATAAATAAGCAATTCTAGATATAAAGGTCTGGCTCGACCTGCTGGCGTGGGCGTGTGGACTGGTTTTACACTTCTTTTATTTTTAATTCTCGTTTCGCTAATAACGCGGTGTGAGAGCATCTTTCGAGTTCAATACACTGATTGTGCTATAGTGTAGAACTGGCTTTATTGACAGAACAGGATTTATTGTGTTCCTAAAACAAAACGCAGATTCTTTTTTCTTTTATTTTGTGCCTGTTGGGTTTTATATTTTTTTTTTAATTGAACATATTATTTTTATTAAAAAAATGGTTGCCTGTAAAGTCGGTTTTACGGGCGAAGATTTTACGTGACAACGACCGATCATCCGATCATAGTTGAGTGGGAGAGAGACGCAAGGCATTCGGCGGGCCTCTCTCTCGTTCGGTGACTCATCGTAACGTTACCGAGCGTTACACTTTTTCATAAGTGACTCCCAGCCGCAACCTAATTTAAGACGTTGTCACGTCAAAACTCCGTGGTGTTTTTTCTTACAAGCTATGTTATTGTATGACCATAATACTGTAGGTACGCAGTTTATTAGAAAATTGTAACAGGAAAATTAATATCACCTAGTCTACTGTATAAGGAGCTGGTGACAATTGAATTGCCCCAGGCTTAGACTCAATTCTCAGGTGTTAGCCTTTATGTGCGAAGGTTAAGACAATGTTTATTATCATATTTTACGCTACAATGAACTGACAGACAGCGCAATTATTTAAATTGTTGTATTATGTGTTTATTTTGTAAACAAAATTCCATAATAATATAGGTACCCACCTATCTATGATATTTAAATAAACAACAAAACTTTAACTTGCTGATACTTTTTAGATTCTTATTAAAAGAAAATTTAATAAAATTAATATGGGCATTAATAGTGCACACCAGGCTTTATACTGTGCAATAAATGTTCTGTTTTATTTCGAGAGCATGCCTGTGGGATCTGGATTATAATGTCCACAATATCTCTGCGAGCTCTTGATACAAAATAAATGTCGTAAGCTCAACTTTTACATGCATACTCCATTAAGTAATTGAAGGCATGGACACTTCATTCAGGTATTTGTTTTACAATGTTAAAGTTAATCGTATTATTCGTATTTGATAAGAAATCTCTCGGTATGGAATGAAAAGGAATTTGTATTTTAAAATATTGCCAACATAAAAAGTCGAAACCATAGATTGACTTTTATCTGTCTGTGACCATAACAATAAAAAATGGCGCCAATATTTGACATATAACATGTGCTTCCACGGCCACGGCGGTTTTGAATAAAATTGGAATTGAATTCTGTGACAATGGTCATAATCAGATTCACCAGAATATTTTTCCAATAGGATACAAGTGAAAAACCATAAATGTCAATTAATTTATACAAAATTTATTTTATAGTGGTTTCGGTCGGTTGTTCGCAGCGGGGGCTGGTGAATGCCACAACTAATGGCGCCAACATACTTTATTATATTGAGATTTGTTATTCAATAGTTTATTAACGTTATTATTATATGTAGGTGTTAATTGAATTGGGAATATTCATCAGTCGGTCATAAAACTTTCTGTGATCATTACTATAACGACACGAGCTTTATTATCGAGTAAAGATTAAATTCCGTTAAATGTTTTACATATTATTCAACGAATGGCTTACTTTTGGACGTGTAACAAATTGCATCAAACTGCTGATTTAATATTTATTACAAATACATTTTGTGTATAATGTGTGCAACGTGCAACCATAAACTAAAGTAGGGTTGCCAATTCGTAATATACCGACTGTCAAAATTTCGTGATTTTATGACAATTTTCAAGCAATTCTGCTTTCGAAATTAGAACCATAAGTTGGTTATCGTTTGAAACTTCGCAAACATGTGGTATCAAGGCGCAACCCTCCTACCACTGACGGTCATGTAAACCTACCAATGCCATATTAGGGCAGTTGGATCTGTTTAATTTACATTTTCCATACAAACATGTCCGAAGTGATGTAACATGACAGGATAGTGATCAGTTGCACAACGAGAATGTCGGTACTTCTCTTTTTGTGTTATCTGCGAACTGAATAATTTAATTTTTGCTTACAATATTAGTAAAGTCAAATTGGGATTCCAACTTGAATTACTACACTACCAAAAATAGCTCTAGAATTATTGCTACTTTTACGGCTTTTCTTACAGAACACTGCTATTCTACAGTTACTTTGACACATGACACTTCAAAACAGTTGACATTAGCTCTCAACATTAAACAAAAAAAAAACTTAACCAAACCATAAACTCTACAAAGGTCAGGTTTTAATATCAGAGACACCGCTTAATAGTTTCTTAAGAAATTAACAAAGCTTATCTTAATGATACCGTTTATGAGTGGTTTATCTTCGAGGAAATGCCTGCATGTTTGCTCTTGTTCCTTTACATATGCCGCGAGAGGAACTGGCTGATTGTTTTATAAGATGCTAGGAACTTTGTTATGAGTTCATTATGGGGAAATTAAAAGGAAACAGAAAGAAGATGAGACTGTAGCAATAAAAATCTGTGGTCTGTTCAAGAGTATGTATTTACCTACTTATTTTCTGCCCTTTAAAGTCTTGAAAAATAGAAAAGTACGTTCCTACATTTACGCTCCAGTAAAACGTAACAAAGTAAAGCAAGAAGAAAACTCAATTTATTACGAGAGCATTGACTGATAAGATTAAGAGAGAACCGATAACTGACCGAATAGATCTCAATCGCAATGATAAGCGGAAATTGAGAACGGTGACCCACTTGTGTTGATAAGAGCTGCATTTTATGTTGCTGATACACGCGATTGAGTTTAATACCAAGCGTTGGAAAGCACATTCATACTTCGTTTTCAGAACAAATTCTTTCATTGAAAGTCTTTTAAATTGGTTGGTTTTAAAGTGCTGGTTGGTCTTTAATTTTGGAAGTAAAAACTTCTTTAGGCGCGTTAAGCGATTTTTAGTAGAGGAAAATCTTATGGATTCGCATCACCGAGTAGGTATACGTGTTTCATAGTTTTAAGTTGACTGCCTATGTTTTACTAAAATTGAATTGGCAAATTGCGAGTCGCGTATTTTTTTAACATCTCATTTACACGTTGAAGTAACTCTTTTATTGAAGCAATTAAATAAAGCATATTTTCCTTAATCCAACATTATGGACATTTAACATCATATTTTACACAACAAACCGGTCATTTTACTACTTTAACTACGTTTTATTTTCTCTTTCTCACATTTTGATGTGACAAAACTCGAGAATCTTACGTGCAACGGTACCAGTTTAATTTAATCTTTATAATCTTGAATTTTGGTGTCCATATTGAGACATTAATGAAAAGTAGAATTACACAGCGCTCCAAATACGTTGTGGGCCGCGAAGAAAGCGGCGCCGGCGCGGTGATCGCTGAGTGATAGCCAAACGGCGGTGTAAATGACACAAAAATCTTGAGAATATTTTCCAGTGTCAACAAATGGCTGTCATGAGTTATGACTTTATGACACAATTTCTGCATCACAGTTGTACATTTTTAAACCCCAATAGTGCGCCATTTCTTGACAGCACAGCCATTTAAAGAAAATTCTGATGGTCAAGGAACAGAATCAGGGAATGGTACTTATTAAGGGATGAATATCCCTACTAAGTAATTTTGTGAAGATACCTTAACTTAGCAAGACATAACGTTTCTTTTCCTTTATTTATCATAGCAGATCATCATCTTGTCTAGCTAGCTAGGGGATCCGACTACAGGACTAGTACCGCAGTACCCGCTGTCTATGGCTCCTCTATCCCGCTCATTTAAAAGTCTCAGAATAATTATGGAAAGTGTCAAAATGTACATAAACAGGTCCTACTAGTAATTCACGACATTAGATCAAGTTCGTTAGACATATCGTTTCTTATAGCAGATCATAATCTTTTCTAATTAGCTTGGGGATCAGACTACCAAGAAGTTAGGACACAAGATCCAAGGGGCTGTCTATGGCTCCTCTATCCCGCTCATTTCAAAGCCTCAGAATAATTATGGAAAGTGTCAAAATGTACATAAACAGGTACTACTCAATTTAGAGTGAGGACATTATGTTAAACCACGGGCGGTGCCGGCTCTGACCACAGGAGACCACTTCAACAACCTAGTGATATTGTAGTTGGCTGTCAAATTATTGTCATTACATAGTTTCGTGGTGTAAGATATCGTGGGAGAGGTGACAGGTGCCGTAAGTGCGGTGTTGTGGAGATTATCATTGTGAACTTGTGAAGCAATTGGGAATAAGGTTAATATTGTAAAGATGGCGGTTCAACGGTAATGGAGATGTAAAACGAAGTGGAATTTGAAATTTGTTGGGAATAGAGCCAAAATGGATTAATGGCTGTTATTTTATAGTTAAGTACGTCATCGATTTTTTATGTTTTCAGAGTATAATAAAGTGTAAACCAGACGTTTTGTGTCTGTAATAAAACCAATATCAATACATTTTTATGTTCGATCAATTTAGTAACCCATTTATTACTTCTGATTGGAACTGTTTTTGGACATCATTAGCTAGATCAAAGTGTCCGCTCAGTCTATCTGTGCGATCTTGTCTAACTAACATAAATGGTTTGATTTTAAATGTTGATTACTTCCTTTTCTTAATTCGTGCATGGAAGCAATTATAAAGTTGTTATAATATCTTGTTATTTATTATTAGAAGACTGTTTTTAAGTACCTACCCAATTCCAAAACTGTAGCAGCAGTTACTTAAAACAAAACATACAATTTAATTTGACAAACTTTCTAACAACTTATTCATTGGATTATACATAAAACACTACACATAAAGTGTTCGATTTCAATAGCAGAATCGAACCATAACTCTTGTTGAAAGACAAGCCACGTAGAATTGCAATGTCAATGCCTGAATGCAGAGGTGTCCCAATACCGGACGAAGATTTATTCCTTTATTGATGTTTGAGTAATTGCGTTGTGGCCATGTCTTAGGAAATTAACGTGTTCATCTTTTAAGGATGGTTGGTTAGCTGCCATTGTAGCGATGTGGGTCAGTCAGGACGAGGAAGTGAAGGCTGATTGATTCGAGTGAAGGTTCGGTTGTGATTGTGAGTGATTGTTCGGTGTATAAGCGTGGACAGTTCTTGGGAATGTTTGAGGGAGGAAAATCGGTGTCCATGGTTTGACCAGGCAAATATGAGTCGGCCGGAAATTGTAATGGCTCTTCGACTTCGATCGGGACACATTCCAATGAACAGTTTTGCATTTCTCATGGGTAAAGTTGGGTCACCAAATTGTCCGGAGTGCGATATAGTGGAAGACACCTACCATATACTGATGGAGTGCATCCGGAACGAGGCCGAAAGAGTTATATTGTTATCCAAGTCACTGGATGTTGGAAGATGTAATAGCATTCTTGCGTCCCCATTGTCAAAGGATGCAAGACTCTTATATAAGTTAGCGAAAATAGGATTTAGATCATAAGGAATAATTGTTTGCATAATCAATTTGTGATTAAACTCTCTATAAATAAAATAGAATAAAAAAAAAAAAAAATTGAAATTGATTTGACTTGTAGGAGACATAGGCACACCGAAGGACAGTAGCAATCTTCTTGCACCATTAAACATTAATTGTTTGTTTTTATTTATTTTATTCGGCAAAACAAAGAATTACAAAAATATCTTAGTAAACAGGCAGTGAGAAAAACATAGAGATTGGTACTTAACATGATGTGTAGCTCACATATATTTTGGACACAACAGCAAGAAAGGTTAAATTAATGACCTACATATGGAGCTCGTGAATGAAACCACACCAAGTTTCATATCTAATAGGTAGGTAAAAGGTAATACGGGCTGGTGTCCGCAATTCCATCTCATCCAACTCCAAGTTTCATATCTAACAACAAGCAGTAATTCCTTCGTCGCATAAATGTATAAACCACATACCTAGACAGTTTACGATCAACACACGGAAGCGACAATAACGCATTGTGTAGGTTACATTGACAGGCGGCGGCGATGATTTCAAAGCGATTGACAATGTAAACGCGCAACTCTCAAGGGAATGATAAACTGCAAATTGAATAGACAATGTTATGATCGAGTTGTTACTACTCAAGTTTGATGTTTGTGGAGTTTGTACGGAGATTTGGATTGTTTGCACGTACCACAGTCAAAACAGTTTCGTCTGCCTTAGATATAACAGTTGGGTCTTCCGAAGATATAACGGTTTCGTCTTTTGGCGAAACAGTTTTTATACCTGACTTCAAAAAAGGAGGAGGTTCGCAATTCGGATGTATATTTTTATTATTCATGTTTGTTATATATCTTAGAACTCCGCCAATTATAACCCAATTTGAAAAAAATCTTCTTTTGTTGGAAAGGGTAGATACATAATAGAGTGGTCCCATGTAAAGGTCTGAGTGAAAAGGATGAGTGCTTTTTGAGTTAGCTTCAATAATACAATTTTTTCCACTTAGTGCATGTTGCTGATGTTTATATTTTTTTAGATTATAATAATGTGATGTTTAGATTATAATAATAACTTCCTGTTACTGTTATTTACTAAGCAAGTGAAGGTATACGAATTTGTGTGGGGTAGGTAAGTAGGTACCACAACTAAAAAGGGAAAAGTAAAAAGATTATTACAAAAAAAACAACAGACTTCCAAAAAAAACACTACAAAGTGGAAAATAATTTTAATTTGAGAAGTCGGTGGCAATAAACGTAATTTATCATGATACTGTTTGTTGTGTTGTAAGGATGACCGTCATCAGTCATTACCATCTGCCTAGCCTTTTCCCAACTATGTTGGGTCGGCTTCCAGTCTAACCGTATGCAGCTGAGTACCAGTATGTTACATGGAGCGACTGCCATCTGACCTCCACAACCTAGTTACTGGGTAATACGATACCCCTTGGTAAGACTGGTTGTCAGACTTTCGGGGTTCTGACTACCCGTAACGACTGTCAAAGATCCATGAATGACAGCCGGGACCAACGGCTCTCGCAAAGGGGTCTCGGTATGTAAAGATGGTCACCCATTCACAGACCAACCGCAACAAGCGTAGCTTAACCTGATCGATCGACCTGTGCGGCTGTTATTATTTAGCCACAGACCCTTCATCAGTGTTTCTAATTATTCAAAGAACATCTAGGTTGAAAATTATCATTTCGCTGAAAGTCTTCATCATCATTTCAACCCGGAATCACCCACCTGGGTATGTACAGGCCTCCCCTTTCTACTGCCATACTTCCCTGTTCTGAAAGTCCTAATTTCGGCCATATTACGGACAGTTTTAAATCTACCTGTATATCTACGCGCTGCTCTACAAATCCTTTAGCATCCTAAATAGCTGTATATTTATTTAACTACAAACCTTAGTAATTCGTTCAGGAAACCATGAATATTCATTTATGATCCTTTGTTTGCTTAATTCGTTCCGTCCTCTCTAGGCTATTGCCTAGGTCACAACGTGGAGAAACGGAGGTAAATATTGTCTTTTGTTTCCATGGTTTCCAATGACTTAGCTTGTACTACAGTTAGCGAGTGGTCAGTGCATATTTCAATATTTAATTTTACGAGTCGACCGACATAGCTTTGTTTGGTTTGAAGTACTTAAACCTTAAGTTTAACTCTGAAAACTGCACTCACTAGTTAGAACAGTTTCGTCTACCGTAGACAGAACAGCGGGGTAATTGCGTAACACACTAACAGTAACTTTCATTTGACAGTTCAACAACATTCATTGCGTTTTTTTACGTTGTTGAGCAGACAAATTTTTCGAACTAATTATGAAGCAATGGATATACTTCAAAATGATTCAGATTGTAATTGCTATTCCATACATACCGCGAGGACGCGAGACCGCGTAGGCATTGCACTTTTCTATGAAACAGCTGTTTTTTGTTAACCGACGAAACGGTCTGGAATCATGTGCTTAAATTCATGGTTACAATTTGCGAGTTGATGTCCATGCCACCCTTTGTATTTGAGACAACTAGGAAAAGAGGCTGTTAGGTTGCGCCCTATGATTATTTACATACAGCGAGTTAAAACAGAGATAAAAACAGAAGAAGAACTAGCAGAGGATCGAGGAGGACGGGGGTGGAGGGGGGTTCAGGGGATCAGACCGGAATAACTCGTCTCAGCTATGCCCATAGCCTAAGTCACTTAAAGAAAAAACAAACGAGCATCTGTATTTTATATTTCCTCGCACATGACGTGAGATGCAAACACAATCACACACTACAGTCATAGCCCTCCATAATGGTGCAAAAACGATCGGCTTACATAAGAGTAGTTCCAAGAACTGAACAGATCGGGTTCGGCGACAGCACGACAGGCAAGAAAACTGAGACGTGCTCAGCAATTCTGCTTAGAATACCGTTTCCATTGGTACAAGAGATTGTAAGGAACAAGTATAAGTTTCCAGTAAAATTGAAGAGAATTCTCATGAAAAGTCAGGCAAATTAATTGTTCAGTTACTTTTAAATTGTCCGTATGTATATGAAATGCCTATATGTAATACGTCAAATTAGCGTATTATTAACGTAGGGTGAATTCATTTCCCTGACTGTACCTAATTCGGAAGGAATTCTTAGGAATACATATCTGGTTTGCAACGGTATTTGAAACAGTTGGAAAACCTAATTGATATGCAAGAAAACCTCCTTTTTCAATGACAAGATATAATCAGATTAAACGTTCAACTTCCTGAATGAGTTCTTAAAGAAATTAATAAATAAAGTAGTGCTTGAAGATCAGTCAGGAATGCTAAAGACTTGAGAGCTTGAGTTTAAATGTCCCGTAGACAGAAATGCAAGTTAATAACGTTGATGATTGTTGTAATCTCAGAGGTTGATGAAGCAATTTGATTTAATCAGCACGGACTTTCTAAGTTAGTCGTATCGTATTACAGCAAACAACTTCGTTTGCATGGAATACGCAAATTGAAGTAGCACCACTTTTACGGACGGACGTGAGAGTGGCTTAATTTAGACAGAATAATCTAAGCATTTCATAGACATCAGTTAAATTAGATTCAGTAATTAACTAAGAGCAGTGGTGGCTCAGTGGTATCGACCCTGACGGACGAGACCGTGCGACCAAAGCAGGCGCTTTACTTTTGTGTGTAATTTAATTCATCACCACTGCTTCAAAACGGTGAAGAAAAACATCGCGAGGAAACCGGCATGTCCTAGAACCAAAAATTCGAAGACATGTGACAGCCACCAAACCGCACTGGGCCCGCGTGGTAGATTATGGCTCACTCCGCCGAGAGGAAGCCTGTGTCCCAGCAGTGCGAACTTTAACGGCTGATTATGCTGATTAACTGTAATAAGTCCACAGATTAGATCTCAGACCTTATTTATTCAAACTCCCAACAAAAACTAGCTACAAACATCATAAATCAAACATCTTCTTCAACTTTTTATAGCAACGTTAAACAAATTCTAAATCTTCAAGTCTAAAAGCAAAAGCAGTGAACAAGTTATATCAGGATGTTCCAAGACTCGCTCCAAACCAGTTTGTGTTCATTCATAAATAACCATTCTAGTTTTTTTATCTAAATTGGCAAAGATCCCGGCGTGTACAGCATTGAGACGGAACAATTGGTATTGCAAAAGAATTGCTGTGTGTATCCGAATGAATGACAGGTTTATAATTACGCAATATTATCTCTGGCTGTCATAACATGTCCAAAGATTCGGAGTTTCATTTTGTTCTTTGTCCACTATTGACAAAATAATTATTTATTTATTTATGTACACACTACATGCATAATAAATAAAAATAAAAATACTTATATAATAGTACATTATGATACATGTGTGCTATGTTGATCATTATGCACGAGGCGATATTATCGCGCGAGCCGCAGGCGAGAGCGATAAGAAAGCCGAGTGTATATTGATTAATGCACACGCGTTTCATACGACGTTTTTCAACACACTTGCGAGGAAAAAAAACAGACTTGTATTGTTAAATATTAACTTGTATGGAAAATGGCGCGCTGGTTTTGTTTTCCCGCGCGCCGTGCTAGCCAGCACTAGCTATGCGCGCGCAACATTGACTCATTTTAAATATATTAATCTATGGCACAGACAAAACCGATACAGCCTATAGAAAAAATATAATAAACACAAACCTGAAAATTGCAAAAAACCTAAGAATTTCGCAGTCTACCACTGCGCATTCACCTTAAATTGTCTGTGGTCCCCTGCGAGTTCATTTTGCGACCAAGGACAATACCAGACTATTTAAAAAAAAAATGAAATATAGCCCGCGGATTTTTTCTTTCGGCATGAAGTCTCTTTGGGCGCTTTCCGAATTAGCTATAATCGCTCACATCACAGCGCTCACATCATCTCCATGGACGTAATATTACGTCCATGCATCATCTACTACTTTATTACTACTACTATTACTACTACGATATTACTATTATGACTGCTGAGAGCTGGCAACAATTCGGAACACTCGTCGTGAACGCGCTCACATGACAGTGCTTACACAATGTAAAAAAGATATTATTACAGTATTTCTTTGTATAAACACCACATTTTCTTCTTCAGTTCTTCTTCTTTGGTTAGGTGGCGACTGTCAGCCAGAAGCACAATTTCAAAAATGCCACGTTAGTTTAATTTAAAGATGATGCAACTCAAAACAAAACACACACTGACACAACCTCATACACACACTGTCATTTTTGACACCGCTCACGGTGATATTATTCTAGGGCATGGTCGGCATTATCGCAAGATGGCGAATGTCATGACGTCATCTATGACGATTCACGGGACATCGTTATCGTTATCGCGCTCACGCTAATTCGGTTATTTCCCAATTCGGAACACATCGATTATTTCCCAATTCGGAACGCAGGGTTTGATGAGATTAAAAAAGCGCGCGTCTCCGACTAGTAAATAGTTATCTGTGGTATTACAGAACATGTGGATTAAAGTAAAGAAAAAGCACGCGTTCGTAATACACTCCATTATGGACCTTAAAGCGGTTCAATAAGAGCCACTTTACGAGCAAGTGTGTTGAAAAGATAGAAGAGCACAAAGGTATCTGCTACCTACTACTTCATTAGCTTCCAGCAGACCTGCGTGATGCGACAGACCCGTAAATTATTGTTTTCGACGAAATATTTTAAATAGATATATATCTAGGTATTTACATATAATAATTAGTATCATTTGTATGTAGGTACCTAATCAGTGCCAAGATTTATTCGTCTGGCTGCACATTCTAAGCACAGGAACTAGTTTTCGATGGGAAAAAATCAAGTGCCGAATAAAATCTAATCATATAATGAGATGGTACAAGATAAGCTAAACAGAGATACTTAATCAAATACCGCTAACATGAATTACTTTTTCAAAGCCAATTACGTGGATAGAGTTGCTTACAGCCTGTCATAAAACCTGCTCCATTAAATTGTACGGGACCATAAAATCGAATACTCGTAGTATTCGATACCGGTGGTACTCGGATTAAATCGATAATTCGATATTAAACGGATTCGTGCTTAGTGCTCGCTGATCAACACCGTTTTAATTTAGTTTGGACAATGAGATTATTAAATGCTATTGAATATAATGAACCTCATTTGAGTTGATTGTTTTCGGTGCAAAGGCCGAATTATTAACATTTCGGTGAGTCCATGAAATTAATGCACATTTCAATGTATTTATCGAACTGTAGTTTCGGTAAACGAACGACGAATTTTGTCGAAAATCTTGAATACGGTTTTATCAAGATCTGCTACAAAAAAAAAAAAAATTGTCAAGAAAGCATCTTTAAAAGAATAAGATTTTATCAGAATGTGAAGATCCGAGCAACATACGAACGTTAAGACGAGGAAGGGGCGAGATAAAACTGCAACAAATCGAATGTCAGGAGCACGCCATATTTGGCGTTTCCCGCCAAGGCATGACACCGTTATACACTCGCTGACTTAACTACAATATTATGAAACATCCCGACACGCGAATTAAAGCTTTAACACTAAGGAGATAGGAAATAAAATAAAAGTCGTGAGATGAAACGCGAATGGCGACAAATTGAGAATGTTGGTGTGACGGCTAAGGAACCGGATAATGGCGGCTATTTGACTCCACTAAAGTATTTTTATGTATTAATTGTTGTCAATATTTCGCAAATATCGACATATTTGGATGTTTCTTTTAAATCAGGAAGCTTAACGAAATATGTGATCAATTTGTCGAAAGACAGAAAGTTGCGCCGGAGCAAGTTCACTTTTTTTTAATAATAAAAACAAACAAGTCTTGTGTTACTTGCATTGCATTATCCCACTTTTATAATGAGTGTTGTCATTAAAAGGTACTTTAAAAACGTAATCTACACTCCAAAAGTAAAATCTTACGTATCGTGAGGTCACTGCAATCTGTGACGTCAGAGGTGTATTACCTCAATTATTTCTTCTTAATATGTTTTATACAATATTTTCCTCATTTCCTCTCATAATCTCATTACTTATTTTGACCAATATCATTATTAATTATCCTATCATACTTCCTACTATCCTACTTAGGACTGATTTTTCAATCGACGGATAATTTTTAATCGTGGAATAAAATTGACGTCTGACAGTTTTTTTAAGGAAGAACTGTCAAAAATTCAAAATTATTTCTCAGTAATATACATGTCAATGTAAAAAAAAAAAAACCCCGATAAAATTATCTGGCGTTGGAAAAATAAGCCCTTAATATTATAAATTATACGAAAATTAGTGAGATTACACACATTACTCCGATCAAGGGAGGTGGGGAAGGTCAAGATATCACAATTCACGGTTGGTGACGTCACATAGGTCAGTCTGGTCAGCCCGTAATGTGCTCGACAATCTGCCGTAATTAAAGATGACGTGACCACTGTTCACAGTAAATGGATGGTTATAAACAAATAGCGATGATGTTTTAATGGCTACTAACTGTTAGAAGATGATTTTGCTTGTTAAATATCGTAGGGTGCTTGAATAAAGAAACGGATTTTAGTTGGTTCTTTATGCGTGAGTGCATAAGTTGAAACATTGGACTATTTCACCCGCACCAATCGGTAATAGTCTTTATCGGGAATCGCTTCTTTATGCATCCACTCTTATGTTGCCTTACCAACATGAATTGAGGCCTCCAGAAGTATATCTTAAACTTGGAACTTACCTGAAAGAATAGAAAAAGAACAAATTAGGTACAATTTATTAAAAGACAGTCATTATTACCTTCACTAGATACTTTTAATGGTGTATATGTCGCAGGTTTTTCATAAAATTAGATTTTTGATCAAAAACCTAGGTTTTTGATGAAAAACCGGAAGATGACATATTTTAAACACAATTTCATCATAAACCTGTAAGAATCCAGATTTTTGATCAAAAACCTGAACTAGTTTGGATTTATGATCAATCTGATAGACATTTCCGTTTCAACGGAAAAAATTCAAAATTCAAAATTTCAACGACATGTTCCCTCTCGATTAGTATGTTTTGTTCTTTTTGACATATCACACAGAATCTTTGATCCATACCCTTCATTTTCTTCTGATAATATCTTCCCGCAAATTTGATGAACTGGGTTGTTACAAATGCCACTACGATGTGCTCCAGTGGATTCCTTTCCACAGACAAAGCAAAATATTCGTGTCTCATCAATAAGTATTTCTTCTGTTTCAATTATTCTACTTCCTGATTGATCACATATTTTCTTGTATGGATGCTGGAGGATCTATAAGAACTGCTGCAGCTGTTTCCATTTCTTGCTGAGAGGTTGAAGCGCCTACTTTGTCAACGGAAATGTATATCAGATTTATCATAAACCCAAACTAGTTCAGGTTTTTGATCAAAACTGGATTGTTACAGGTTTATGATGAGATTGAGTTTAAAATGTGTCATCTTCCGGTTTTTCATCAAAAACCTATTTTTATGAAAAACCTGCGACATATAAACGGAAATCATACCAAGAGTTATTTTATCTTATAAAATTGTATTAATATTTTGATTTGATTCTCATAGTTAGTCCATTTTGTCTTGTAGTCTCGTTGAGGCTAACTGGCTTAACTGTAGCCAATTTCAACTTTAATTTTACTTATTTTGTCTAAAATTATCAAAATGTTGTACAGACGCCAGCACACAAGCTACTACAATATGTCATATTTCTTTAATAGATTTTCACCTTTATCGCTAAATTATAAGGTTCAAAGTTGATTGGGAAAATTTGACAGTTTCGGGTAGCTTGATGTGCTGGCGTCTGTACCTATGTAACGGTGACCATGTGCCTATAGTTTGGGACCAACGATACCTCCATTTGTAATTTTGAATTATGATGTGATGTTCGCTGGGATGCTTAATAAAACACACTTTGACAGATACATAGGTAAGGTAGCATAAACGAAACACAGAGACGTCTGTTGTCGCCCACGGCCGGTAAGAGACTGACTTGTCAATGCTTTCCGCATACACTACATCCCTCCTTTATTTTTATTAAATTGAAATGTTGAATTGATTCTAATCGCCCATTCGAAAAGGTAGTTTTCGTATGGAGAAGAATGGGCAAGAAACTCCATCGTTACTCTTTTAAAATGTTTTACAAGTTCTTATAAACATAATATTTAATTATATGTGAAGACGATGCACTCAATTCTGTGATAGATACATCGTGCTCACATATTTACAAATATTGTAAAAGTAGATGATTTTCCTAGAACTTTCGCATTGATAAATCCAATTTAATGGAGTGTTACATATGGTTTCCTCATGATGTTTTCCGGTTTCCTCACGATGTTTTCCTTCGCCATATAATGGATGTCCAAATGCGTCCAATTTAATGGATGCTCATTGCGTCCAATTTAATGAATCACATGTCTTCGAAGTATTGGTTCTCAGACATGCCGGTTTCCTCACGGTGTTTTCCTTCACCGTTGATGAACAGTGGTGATGAGTGAAAATACACAAAATGCCTGCCTGGTTTCAAACCCACGAACTTAGTCGGGCTAGACCATCACCACGGTTGTGCTGAAATTAAATGCTATTATTATGTGTATGTGCCTACGTGTGACATGGTGAGTGATCTTGTCTGTTCAAACTGTTAAATAGCAAGGTGTATTATTCTTTTGACAATATTTAAATGACAAATTTTAATTATACTTTTTAACTTAATCCAATATAAGCTCATGTTAAGACATACTAAATAATTTTGAGTATTGTTGTATGTTTTTTTTCCACATGACATTATGGAACCTTTGATATTTTGTATGCCTTTTGGCGGGGCACAGCTCGGATCTTATGTATTTATAACACCTTTTGTATGTACCCTGTGTTCACGAAATAAGTGAATTTGAATTTGTTTCCGTCGCTGTTTTTATAGGTGGTAGGTGAGTCGTTGAATTTAAATCACACTGATCTGACACAACTTAACTTGTTTGGTAAACAATAATTATTGAGATCTTCTATTATTTTACATCTGTCATTGTGGTTGTGTCCTTACACCTCCTACCTAATATATATCTTACTTCGTTTCTTTCCATATTCACGAACCTACCTTTAGATTCAACGCTTGTATTTCTATATTATGGTCCCAACAATTGCCATGGAATTTGAACCTTATCATGAAGGTATGACATTAAGTTTTGTGTTCCCAAAATTGATAATTATCTGAGAGTCTGAATTCGAATATACTGAGACTTCTAATTACTCAGTTGATTAGATCATCCAAACAGTACTAAAGAGCTTCCCATATTTCGATATAACTAGGTACTACAGTAACTTAGTATTCCAGTACTAAGCCATCTCCAAACATCGTTTATATATATCGTTAAATAGATAATATAATGGTTCTAAGCAGTAGGTAAGGTATACTTGCAGAAGTATGATTTGTTTGAGATCCCTATCACATAGTTTTGAATATTTGCTGTTTATATGTGACGGATACTTTGACAAATTTATACTTTTGCTATGTTTTTGCTGTTGTAATGTTTTATTATTTTTAAACAGCGGATGTGTCTATGCTTAGATTTATTTATAGTGTTCAATGTGTGTAATGTGATTTACCTGAGTTTAGATTGGTTCAAGGGCCAGTGTTGGTATTAACTTAATGACAACAATGATGTTGGCATGTGCCTAATACACATCATGGAGTTTGTATATGTGTCTATAGAATAATTTTTCTAGACAGATGTCACATTCATAAACGTGCTTGTAATTCTGATCGTTTGCCTGTGCGGATGCACAATATATTTTGGAGTCTAATTATGGTATTTTATTGAGTAGTCCACGGAATTACCACCAGCGCGTATCTACCTATTTCTGTGATTATTCTTCCTTTATTTTTTTTTTTTTTTTTTTTTTTTTTTTACCGATTGAACAATAATAGATTTAGAAGATATTTATGAGTCAATGCGATTTTTTTTTTTTTTTTTTTTTTTTTTTTAGGGTTATTGTTCATTTAGTAGTATCATTAGGTACTTTTAACCACTTCAATACCTATTAGGTACTACTTGACAACATTTCCGGTAGGTAGTTCAAGAAGTTTAGTCAGACAAAAGTTGTATTTTTGCCTGTTGGTTAGTTAATTACCATAACATTGAATCATCAAAATAATTTATAATCGTATCATGTTCTAGAATACTGGGTTGTCCTGGTGATGATCGCTGAGCGAATTGACTGCCCCTACATTAGGAAATGCTGTAGCAGACATGTATAGCCAGTGCACTTAGTTTTAATTGACATTGACATTATTATCTTAATTTTAATTCCATTACCTTTTTAATTTTGTATTCGTTAATTTGTTTTATTTCTATGCATTGAAATTTTATTCTGTGGTAGTAGGCATTGTAATATTTTAATTTCATTTGGGTCTTGCCTGAATTAAATGAATTTTATTTATTTATTTATTTATTTTTTTAAAGCTGCATCCTAACCAACTTTCTTACGGATGCAGCCGAATAACAGTATTTCATATGGGGCGACTGCCCACCTGACCTCCAGAACCCAGCCACTGGGTAATACAATAGGTACCCCTTGGCAAGACTGGTTGTCAGATTTTCGGGCTTCTACCCGTAACGACTGTCAAAGATCCACGAATGACATCCGGGACCAACGGCTTAACGTGCTTTCCGAGGCACGGAGGAGTCTCGGTATGTAAAGATGGTCACCCATCCACAGACCAACCGCGGCAAGCATAGCTTAACCTGATCAAACGACCTGTGCGGCTGTTATTATTTAGGCCTACTTGTACCCCTACTACCTACTGCGTAAGCAATACTTGTACGCCTGGCAAGGCAGCACATAGTGACATATTTTTTCCCATCATGGGCCAGTATGGTATATCTATGTGTACAATTAAATATATTTTAATTTGAGTTTTAACTAATCTTCCATCAATATAGACTGACTTCTAATGTGACAAACAATACAAAAGATGGTGCCAATCTCATACTGAAGGTATCAATACTTTCACACAGACCATTGTAATACTAGTAACAGGACCTCACCTAAGGCAGTATTATCAACTTTGTGATACTTAAATAAGAATTATAATCTCATAACCACATCACGCCTGTACCTATGTTTGAATAGGTAAGCAATCTTTATTGTTATAAGTACATTATTGTCTTGGTTTCACATAATGATACATGGCACCTGTAACTTAGTGACCTTTGATAGTACCACAAAACTCCAACAGAAGAAGGGAACTTCTCTTCTCAAACAAAATTGATTTACCGATTCATCATATCATAAGAAAATATTATGTCATACTAATTCATGTTACAGGTGAAAACAGTTTTACTAAACATTTTGTTCATCTATCTACCCTTATGGAATCACTGGTCCCCAAGTCACAGGCTATAACCTAGTTTGGGTGCCAGGAGATAATTACTCAATGCACTTTATGTTGTACCATATTACTGTACTTGTAACCTTTATGAACATTTTACTGGAAATAAACATTAGTATTATTATTTTTAGTGTCTTTTTTTTCTCACCTCTTAGGCTGGTTTTAGCTACATTTACGGGCTAAAGTCAAGTAAATGCAGCGTATGGTGTGTATTAGAGTGTTTTCTTCCTCTAACTGTATGAATTTCCTAACTATTCTGCAGGTGTTTAAGATGGCAGCTTTCTGTTGTTATTATATTATTATTAATTAATCATTGCAATAACATCAAACAGCAGTTTACTGTTATTGTGACTTTTTATTTTCACTTTGCCCCTATTTTATTTCAAAGTATGTATACTTATTATTTTAACTGGTTGGTAGGTACTAGTACCTAATTATAGTAACAATTACATAGCTTTTGTCTTTCCCATAGTCTGTTGATACCGATCTAAATTTAGATCGGTATTTATGTCACCCTAGAACTCAGGTACACATGTTAAGCATTATCAGTATTACTCATTAGTTACTTATTCCTACACGCAGGAAATTTTCCTATGTGGAACGGGTCTACAATATGAATCTTTTTACTACCATCAAGTACCTAATAACCCATTTTTTTTTTTTTTTTTTTTTTGCATTGTTTATGTTTAATAGGTATTACAATGAATACCTACATTCGTTTGGGTAATTCTCTCAACATGGAGAAGAGTAGCTCGTTTCATAAATTTCAAGTGCCCTCTTCCATTTCCTCCAACTAGTGCCGACAGATGTCGGATCGCCTTCGCAATCAAAATGGTCTTAGTTGGGAAGTGTGGATGATGCATGAGTCATTTTGCAGCTTGCATTAAAATGTATTGACTCTTATTTTTGCGTGGCTTTTACTGAAAATCAGTAACAGTATTACAACTGCATGCCCTATTATATTTTTGTAAGTACTTATTGCGTGAGTCATTTTTTTGGGGCGACCTGTAACAGGATTTTGAGACTCGTATGCGTGGCCTTTTATCTTTTATATAGATAACAGTATGCGTAGCCATAAGGTACTTGTTAGTATTTGCGTGGCCTTTTATCTTTTATATAGATAACAGTAACACTACTGCGTAGCCATAAGGTACCTGTTAGTATATGCGTGGCCTTTAGACCATTTCGGATTCAGCATGACCTTTGACTTATAATAATAATAATAATAATAATAATAATAATAATATTCCACAACTATCACACAACGCCGTCTAGTCTCAAGCTAAGCAGAGCTTGTGTTATGAGTACTAGACAACTGATAAACATACTTATATATTTCTAAATACATACATATATAGATAAATTACACTAATAAATTATGTGTAAGTATGACTAACTAAATATACTGAATAACTTTATTCAGTAGCGTTACTTTACTATTATTATGGAAATTGACTGATAATAACCTTTATCTATTAACATATTAGGTTTATTAACTGGTTGGCAGTAAATATGCTAGTAATTAAGCCATTATTATCGCAATGGACTGCGATAGGCTGAGTTGATTGATTGAAGCCATTATTGATGCTTACACTAACATTTCCCGGTCTTTTCTCACATTTATCCGTTATGCATGGTCGTATTGAGAATAGTATTTGCGTGACCTTGATATTTCTGTGTCGAAATGTAAACAATTGATCCTGGCAAAACCAGTGACCTAAAAAATAAAATGATTAAAATAGTATCCAATGATTTTGTTTTATTTTTACAATAGGTGGGTATGTAGGTTATTTACTACAGAAAAGTTAAGTATGTCCAAGATTTATGATAATAATTGGTTATTATTTTTATTTAAAATAAGAAGCGTGCAAATAACTCAATTATCTTGTTATTTAAATGAGAACACTTACCCAATAACAATAATTTACTGTTTGCATTCCAGCACATTGAAATAATTGCGTACTATTCAGGCATAGCCCTTTGTTTTGTTGTAACACTTGTAACCAACACTTACTGCATGGCCTTTGTAACATTTACGCAATGATATTATATTCAAGGGGTAGATATGGCACTAGCGGGCGCAAATTGTTGCAGGCAAATTTAGACAATATTGTTGTAGTTTCATTTAGTCCGCTAATTGCAGCAAGCAACACAATACATATAGCTATCTCTTTCTGTGTCATACGCTCCGCATTGTCTATCGCAGTAACTACTTTGTAATAACAACGCAACAATACAGAACGTCGGCGTCGCTCAGTATGAACGTAGCGTATCTTTCCTTTATAATATCATTGCATTTACGCTTATAAGTTGTTTACATCAATCGAAGCAGAATTTATTTTTCGTAACTTAATCATACGAAACTTAGGTAACAAAGCAATCATTAGATGTAACCTTTTACCTTGGTAACGATTTATTTACGTGTAGGTAGGTAGGTACAGCGTGACTACGTTCTGTTTTTACTTTAGTATCCAACTATTAACGATCCTTATCGAAATATAGTCGCTTAACTGATCGTAAACCACTATCAACGTGCATTATTTTTCAGCCTGCATTCTTCCTCTTTTTTTGGTAAATGTTTTCAGCACTTACTTTTATCCTCGTCGCCACTTGTGATGTTCGCTGGGATGCTTAATAAAACACACTTTGACAGATACATAGGTAAGGTAGCATAAACGAAACACAGAGACGTCTGTTGTCGCCCACGGCCGGTAAGAGACTGACTTGTCAATGCTTTCCGCATACACTACATATGAAATAAACGATTTTTACTTTACTTTACTTCTAGAAATAGTTAGTAGAATCGAGACAACTTAAAATGGATGAGCAGCTCATCAAAGGCAGCTGGAAGGGCTTACCCAGAAGTCTTACAATATTTTTGATTGACTTGTAGACTTTTCAATTGCAATTTACCATGGGGACTACAGGACCTAAACGCAAAAAACGCTAGTTTTATAATGCCTAAAAGTATATCATCGACTGCAGTTAACAAAATTATAATAAAAATGTATGATATTCTTCAGGACATATGCTACTTAGATAGTGTGTCATAATGCAACTAATTTGATACGATAGAGAAAAATCATGAAGATACCTCTAAAAACTTTCTTTTCGTAATATAAACCATACTAATTTACAATACCTATACAATCATTCTGAGTTTTTTTTTAGATTATTCTACAAGCAACATACAAAAGTACTACTAGTTTTAATTTTTAAGTCCAAACAATATATTTTTTGTAAATAGATAATTGTGTCTTCTCTTTCTTTTCTATGCAGTCCGACAGTGACCGCGCTTTAGGTCATGTAGTCCCCATATAGAACTTGCATTACCTATTATACGTTTTGCACTGTAAACGAATCAGCTCACTAACTTCCTTGCGTATAGACATCAAAAAGTTTTGTGAAGAAGTTGCCAAAAAGCTTGCTAATCACTAGATACTTTGTCCAAAATGTTGTTATGGTTACAATACATACAAAACAGAATCTACTGCAGGCAGGATACAAAACTCTCAAAATGAAGAAGCCATGTTCCGTCGGAGACCAAGTTTATGTCACTATGGCACGGATTCAAAATCATCAGAGGATGTTACAATTTCCTGCAGTATTTTTTTTACAAAAAGTTTCCTGGCTAACTATAGTAAACCACCAAGGTCGTCAAACAGCAGTTATGTTATGACTATGACGAATGAGATTCGCGACGATACGTCGAGAATGTCGTGCCGACTTCGTGTTACCTCGTTTTATTCTTATTTATTATTCAATTGCTTTATTTATGACTTACGACGTTTCTGCTTCTGGCTTAGGTAACCATAGTTAAATGAGACCTTGGTTATGTTTCATTTTAGATGGTATTTTTACGGAAGTTGTAATATTTTTGGATGTTTGCTGTAACGCCTCTGCTTGATAGTTATGGCAACCTTTTATGTTTATGTTTCGAAAAGTAGGCTGCTCGAACACTTTGACGGGTAATGGCACCACTAACAGTAGCTATGGCTTTCAGTTTGACAGTTCTACATCATTGCGTAATTTACGTTGTTGATTATGTTATAAAACTTTGTCTACAAGTTTTAGAACATATCATGGGGTTAGCAATATCCTTCAAAATGATTCAGTGCTGGCCTAGCGTAGTAGGGAGTTCTAATAGAATGAGAAGCCAGCTTACAGTAGTATTTTCCATTGATAAGCGGTCTACCGTACCTAATTTCAAGAAAGAAAATTCCAAAACACTGTAAGTTTAGACAATAGAATAAGTACTAAATTAGTGCCTACCATATCTAATGTAATCGTTATTACCTGTTCTCATTAAAATTTCCAGGAATGTATTTCAAAAAAGATAAACTTTTATATAAAATAACTTGAATATTTAATTATTCAGTTTTCATGCGCGAATAATGAGCGTGCACTAGTTAGCTGTTATTACTAATTCGTAATGGCGGAAAGTTCGAACATTAAGTAATAAGTTATTATAGGTAGTAATACTTAATCTAAAGTTATAAAATTATCAAGGTCTCTATGTGTTTTAATATGACTTAGTCCGACGTTGAACGTAGAGATTGGAAGAATGATAATTTTGGTTCAATACGACACGATTATTCTTCAATCGGTCCTTCATTATTGAGGATCGTGGTCACTCGACCCCTTTAAGTAGACTATCTACCTCCATCGACTCCGGTACAAAGTTGCCATCACGATCTGCTGTAAAGGGACTACATGACCTAAAGCAATTATCTATTTACAAAAAATCTATTGTTTAGACTAAAAAATTAAAACACTAGTGCTTAGTATGTTGCTTGTAGAATAATCTGACAAAAAAATCATAATGATTGTATTAGTATGGTTTTATTGTAAAAAGAAAGTTTTTAGAGGTATCTTCATGATTTTTTTCTATCGTATCAAATTAGTTGTATTATGCTTTCAACTCACTATCTACCTAGCATATATCCTGAAGAATATCATATATTTTTCTGATTTTGTTAACTGTAGTCGATCATATACTTTTATTGCTTCTAAAACTTGTGTTTTTTGCGTTTAGGTCCTGTAAGGACATAATATCTTCTTTTACTTAGTCAGACTATCGTGTTGGCGACCGGCCTCGTGCGATAGGTGTAGGTACAGGGTAGATGAAAATGGCAACGGTTAGACCAATATGCACGGGCGATTTTTTTTCACAAACTGTATTTTCCACTCTCAGCCGAGCATTGAGAATACAACAGAGAGCATCCAAGCGCGTCACAAAAATATGCTGTGGGATTTTTAACTTTCGGCGTTGCGTTGCGCCGCGTTAAAAAATCGCCCGTGCTAGGAGCTAAGCGTTACCGTTTTCATCAACACTGTATACCTAACCCTTATTTTAAGATACATTTCTATATTGTCTTAGTTACGAGGGCTTAGTGTTACCGTGTATAACTTCAGGATCAGTCTTGTCATTCTTTAGAAGAAATTGTAACTAAAAGTGTTGTCTTTTATTATTTAGCCACAATTAAATAAATCTTTCATCCATTCCGTTCCTACAAACTCCTCACCGCTTTCCTATAGAGAATTAGCAGTTAATTCCAAATACGCAAGTAAAATAGTGGAGCTAAAATCACTGGCCCTTATCTCCATCCCATACTAAGCTTAAATCCCCTGGTAGACCAAAGCGTAGGTAATTAGACGGAAATATTTGCAGCCGGGACTCGAACCCACTATCTGCCGACATCGTGGCGACGGCACTACCCGACAATGTGCTCAACAAAAGGTTGCAGGTTTTTTTTTCGAAACTCAAAAGCCGAGAATGTCCACAATAAGTTTGGGCGGCAGATTCCAAAAAGTTTGGTATCGTAAGATTATCGAGTGGCTTTTGTTTTGTTTTCGATATTTGAAAGAATCGATTGTTTTTTTATGTTTGATTTTTATGTGTCAAAGATATTATAGGTAGAGTGCTATAAAGATCTCTTGGCGACTGAATGATATTGACAAAGGGGCGTTGTTGGTAAACATTTGTGAAATTGTCACAGAAATTGTACCTATTGAAAAAACAAAATGGCGGCGTTAGTTATGTTTTTCGTGACGCGCCAAAAGATACTTGTTCAACATTTACTACTTATCATCATCATCACCATTTCAGCCGAAAGACGACCACTGCTGGACATAGGCCCCAAGCACCTCCACTTCGACCGGTTCTGTGCCTCTCGCATCCAATGGGTTCCTGCGGCCTTCACAAGGTCGTCAGAACACCTTGTGGGAGGCCTTCCAACGCTACGTCTTCCGGTACGCAGTCGCCACCCCAGAACCTTTCGGCCCCATCGGCCATCTGTTCTGCGAGCAATATGCGGCTGCCCACTGCCACTTAAGTTTGGCAATTCTTCAGGCTATGTCGGTTACCTTGGTACATTTACTATAAGTAGTTGAATTGAAATAAAATACCTATAGTAACGGAATTTATAATATAAATATATTCAGACAATTGGTATATTGTCCGAAATATTTAGAAATATACATAACTAGCTGCGCCGAATATCGGGATGAAAAGTAGCCTATGTGTTAATCCAGAATTCCAAATCCAAATTGATCCAGCCGTTTGAGCGTGAAGAAGTAACAAACATATAAACACACCCCCACACTCATAAACATTCGCCTTTATAATATTAGTGTGATGGCAAACACTGACGCATAACAATGGATAACTAAACCCCTTACAGAACCTTTAACACCTAGTTGAAGCCTACAATAATCCTCTTTATTCAATCCTATTAAAACCTACGTCATAGAGTATCTATAAACTACAAAACCGACTATTGTACCTACTGAGTACTGTTTGATAGACTGAAATAGATTGTACCACAAGAACGCATTTATTTGAAAACATTTTTTTTGTAAGAGAAAGTATTGCACAGAAGAAACAGCTTTTGCCATTATTTAATACTTTTTTGATCTTTGTCGTTTTGCTACTGATGTCATTTATAACTGAATCAACGGGACAGGTTAGAAAGCAGTTATACATACTGTTACTTACTGTATGTCTTGTATAAAAATGCAATGTTTTGTATTTTATAATAATGACGACGTTTTCCTGCTTCTAATAGCTTATCAGTGATATCGAGTTAGATAGTATCGAAACCACTAATTAAATTGATGTTAACAAAGCAGTTTTAATCAATCTCTTTAGAACCTCAACCATGAAAGAAAAGCAAAACTAGTAAGCCGGATGTTCATCTCTTATTGCATGAGCCAACGACATAAGAATACTAGACATAGGATCTAAAAAGTGCCAATACATTTCCACATACTTCTAATGGAAGGGAAAGTTCGAACATATATTAAAAGTGAAACATGCAACAAATGTGCAGGCAAACCTATACTCCAGATACATTACCGTGCAGATTACAGGCAGTTTCTATGGCACAGAAAGACAGTGCTCCGTTAAATAATTACATACTGACATAGATGCCGCAGGAAGCAGGAAAAACTCCGATCAAATTGAAGAACTCACACAAACATCACCCTCCTGCCCTTATTCCAATTTATTTGGTATCCGGCTATCGGCGTAGTTTGTCATTTTTCATCCATAGGGTACCTACCTACATCCCACTCTACGACGCTTTGGTTACCCGTAGTAATAAATACTTACTAATATTACAAATTCGAAAGTAACTCTGTCTGTTACCTTTTCACGCCTAAACCACTGAACGGATTTCGATAAAATTTGTCAGAGAGATAGATGGCATCCCGGGGAAGGACATTGGAAAGTTTTTATAGCAATATTCCCACGGGATCGACACTTAGGCGGGTGGAACCGCGGGGCGCTGCTAGTGTTGTATATTTTATTTTTCAATAAAGAAATCTCTGTTAGCCGTTCATGTGTTAGCCGCTCATGTTCCACAAAATCCATCTTTTCTTTTCCCTACTTCTTTTCTTAAAGCCATCCACCGAAGGACACATATGAGGCAATAAATATCTCTCATGCCTAACCTCAGTTCGGAATGTGGAGACAATGTAATAGATGCCATTTGGGCCCACACCGCCAGGAATGCGCTACCTACGCCACTTTTGATCTAATACTTGAACACAAAACATCAAGTTTCATAATCCTCAGTGCTATTTCTGTGATACCGTTGACAAATATATTGACAACAGGCCAGTAGTTGAAGTAGTTTATAACTTTCCGGGTGGGTAATATCCTGAGTGCATGATGCGGGCTCTTCAAGTTATCGAATGTAGTGGCGAAGTGCAGCTGAATGTTCGAATAAGCAACACATATATTATTATGGTCTACTTACTGTTAACTTAAAGGCTTGTTTTCTTGATTAGATGCTACTGCAGGGTAATTACGTAACACACTATCAGTAACAATGGCTTCCATTTTGACAGTTCAACAACATTCGTTGCATTATTATCGTTGTTGAGCAGACAACATTTTCGAATATATGAAGCAATGGATTAGCAATATCCTTCGAAATGATTCAGATTGAGATTGATAGTGTGCTAACGCTATTAGGGTACAGCGGTGCTATTCTGTAAAAATCTCACCGTGAAAACTTAGGTGAAGTGAGCGTGGAGTGAGCTGTCAATAGTGTCAATTCCTAGCAAAAACAAACTCACATCACCTTAGTTTTCACGGTGAGATTTTTACAGAATCGCCCGGGTTTTTTTTCAAATAGGATATATTTTCTTTAAGCTCTTTATGACTTCCAATCAAATTATTGTTGTGAAAGGCACATAATCTTCAAATCCTATCAGAAATAAAGTTAACTGTAGCTTCAGTATCAGTTTCCTGGATTGGTTAGGTTACGTTAGTTCTAAACGAAACAAAGCGCACAGTCAATTGTTTCTAAACAGGAAGTCTTACTTATAGACGTGGCAATAATGATCCACAGGATGTGCATGTGAGGTTTATATGAAATAATGATAACATTACACTGTGGAGTTTATTAAATTTATTGACGCGTAGTAGGAACATACTCGTAGACTAACCGTTATTGTTGTGCGAGCAGCGAGGTAATTGCGTAACACAGTATAAGTAGCAATGGGTTTCATTTTGACAGTTCAAAAATATTCATTGCGGTATTTACGTTCTTGGGTGCATTTTCCGAATATAAGAAGCAATGGATTAGCAATATCCTTCAAAATTATTCAGATTGAGATAGTGTGTTACGCAATTCATCGGCACGGTTGGCGCAGTGGTTAAGCGATTGACTGCTGCGCTGCGTGTCGCGGGTTCGATTCCCGCACGGAACAAATATTTGTATGACCTACAAGTAGTTGTTCCGGGTCTGGCTGTTTGTGCATGTGAGTTTAAATGTTTGTAAAACGCACCCACAATACAGGAGAAATTCCTAGTGTTGGGCAACGTTCTAGTTTAAAAAAAAAAAAAAATTGAGGTGCTAGGTTATGAATACGATATTCGGATAACTGCCCCGTTGGTCTTGTGGTCGCAAGCGCGATTGCTGAGTGTGGTGTCCTGGGTTCGATTCCCAGGTCGGACAAAGTGATGATTTCTTAGTAACAGCGCGGAGTTGGCTTAGCGGCTTGAGAGTAAAGGAACATAGAGTGCACCTGTGTTTACGCACACACTTGTGCACTAAATCTCCTGCGTACCTGGCTATTCTCCGTTGAGATTGGCCACTGTGACCGAAATCGATCGGGAGACTATTCTTACTATTATTCGGGTAAGGGCTGATTTTTCAATCGACAGATATTTTTTTTGTCGTGGAATAAAATTGACGTCTGGAAGTTATTGTATGGAATAACTGTCAAAAATTCAAAATTATTCCTCCGATACAATTACCTGGCGTTGGAAAAATCAGCCCTAAGTGAAATACGTGGCCGAAAAAACAGTTGTCCATAATTCAGGCTGAAGCAAACACCCACGCATCAAAACCCAGAAAATGAATAGCCAGCTGAACAAAACAGTGTCCAACATGACGAAACAGCGATCTTTAACATCATGGCCCTCTTTAGAGAAGTCAGTCCAATTTTAATGGCTGTAAACAGAACAGATCTCGCTTGCCGCAACCTTTAACACTGCAGCAGATAGTTACGTGAGGTGATTCGTAAGTAATACACCAACTATCATCCCACACTACACCTTATTGGTCCAAAATCACTTTGGAACGCGCATTCACGTTCAGGTGTCGTAAAAAACACGGACTATTTTACTGTAGGGACGGAAATGTTTTAGTGAGCCTCGTAAAATAAAAACGCTGTAAAATTCACGCATTGTAACCCAACGTCCATGTTATATTTATGACAGCCGTACATACCATCCCTGAAATTATCTGTTACGAAATGACATTTGCAGTGTTTCTTGCTAAATCTTTGTAGCTGTCGAATTAAGTAAAGCTAACATCGAAAACATCTCAAAAACAAAACATCACAATTCCGAGTGACAAAACAAAACAAGAGAAAGAGGAAAACAAAACATTCTGTCAAAACATTTGACACAAATATGTAATTTGTCACAATTTACGATCAATCCATTTGACAGTATTACGCGAGTCGACAAAAAAATGGACGAAATATCTATAAATAGCAGTTTATTGCATGGAAATGACTACGGTTGGTCTGAGGAGAATAAAGAACTATAAAAGTCGATTTTTATAAGGCACAAGCTTCGAAAGCGGCCGAGCCTTGAGCCTTGAGGGATAAATGTCAGTGCTTTGGATTCTTTCCAGTAATTTATTTGTGGTTATCCAGCGTTCCTTGCAGCGAAATGGGTAAAGAAATTGCTAAGTTATGCTTTTTCTTTGTAATTCGAATTGCGAAAGCCAACTTTACAAAGATTGTTAATAGAATCTCCGATATGCAAATTGTCATCTTAATAAGTGTCATCTCAGCTCACCCTACCAGACTTTTTTTTTAAACCCAATATCATGTTAAGGTAGAAGCCTCTTTGGCTTAGCAAAGGTCTCCTTTTTTTGGTTTTCACTATTTTGTTAGTTTTAATTTTTATTAGACATTATGCATTAGATAAAATTGAAGGTTTTAATGTTCTTTTTGAGTGATTTTTTTAGTTTTTTCATGATTTTGTTAGATTTTGTATTGTTTGTATTTCCTGTGTGTGTCCCAAATAAAATATTTTTCTTTCTTTCTTTAATCTTAATGAAACGGTACCACATTTTAAGTTCCTTAATGATCTCACCGTTTTGCAAATCATTACCGTCAACTAAGGTAAACAACTTACATTAGGCGAACTCAATTCAACCTGTTATTGCTCATTGCAATTGCAACTGATTTCTAATCCAATTTAACAACTATGTTCGCCATTTTGATAGTTCAATGGCCTGTCAGGCTACTGTAAATTGTACCTAAATGTAGAATGTCAATGAAACTGTTGCCTGTACAATTATTTTCCCATTTTTCATCAGTAGTCACCGCACCGTCATAGTCTGGTCCCAACAATTACGCGGTGTGTTATTAAATAAAAAGGTGCCAATTATAAGGCTCCGGCGACTCAATTATCGTCGGCTATTGGCTCGCTATTGAGGCCGCGCACGCTTACTGGGTTGCCAGAAAAATAATTAAAATATTATGTGATTCACGTAACGCATGTATGAGCTTGAGATTAGGTAGGCCCTGAACTTTTTGTGAATGTTTTGGGAAGTGTTTACGAAATTTCAAGTTCTGTTACTGTAGAGATAGATAGTAGTGTCCACTGGTTAAATAGTAGCTGTAACTTTATTGCTAAGCGTGGTGATCACGTCAATATCACCAAGTTTACCGGACAGGCGCCGCGTAGAGGGCTTTTCTCGGCTAATATACCTAACACGATGAATCTCCATTACCTTAATAACTTTCCAAAGACCGCACAAGAAAAAAACATCTCTAAAGATAATCTGCTTAGAGACCGCTATAAAAAATGTTAGAATGATGGCAACACCGACGTAACATGATTGATACGGCGCGACGTGTCAGAGCATGGCGTCTGTCGGCCGACGACGTCGATTGCTAACTAGGTAAAAGTGAAGTCTGAGGTATACTGCTTGTCCACTTAATCACTTGTGTAAAGCATAGCAGGCGCCACTAAGATATTGGAAGTTGGAACACAAAGCGACATACGCAGTTGTCTCAAGGAATTCTAAATTGGTACTAGATTTTTTCAATTTAATGCGGAAATAAAGAATGGAATCGTAAGTGATGTCTGGGAATTTAAAAGACTTGAATGCGTTCGGAATGATAATATTGGTAGTGATGCTAATGTTTTTATTGAAAATACAACAGACGAAGTAGATGGTAGTAGAAGATAACAAAGTATAGAGCAATGGCAGCGACAGAATACTAATTCAAAACACAAAAGTTCTATAAACGTTAACATCATATTTTACATAAATTTTGATCTAGACATAAACAAAGGCTTTACCGAGGGACAAGATGTAAATATTGAATTAAAATCGCCAAGAAGAACTTCTATCAACAAATAGTCCACGAAATTTATGTTTAAACATAAATATGGTAACCTCAAAACAACAGTTTAGAGAATTCATCAATTTTAATGAGCGTTTGGATTGGTTTTAGATCAAATGTATAGGTATGTTTCATGCGCTGGCGCCGGAAAGACGCCGTGTGGGATGAACTACCTGCGCTACGACGAATAACTTTACATATAATGCGAATGGTCAGCTCTGTCATTCCTCGCACAGCTCTATTTGCTCGCTCGCTCTAAGAGCTACTACTTTAGAACTATTAAGTGGGGCAGCTAAGTCATTCCTGGCTTAGTTTTGTTTACCCACTCGAGTTGTAGTAACTATAAGCTACTTAGTTAAGTGGTTGACACATAGAGATTAATGGGTTCCACTGAGAGGTTCATTCGAATATGACCTCGTAAGACTGATCAATTGTTATGTTTTGTTACAGAATCATGTCTTGAATGACCTGAGCTTAAGTACGAGATTTTGCTTAATAATTTTGTATCAGATAAGACTTGTGAACATGAAGAGTCAGATGTCAGAAATGCAGGGACAGTCGACATAAAATAACTCAATCTGGGACTCTCGGTCAAATTGAGTGGACACTTGAAACTGATCCTTATACTTGTTGACCTCAGTTATTATTAGCAAACACCTCACCTTTAGGTACAGTACTATTAGATATACAATCTAAATAATCTTGTTGTAGTAAGCAATGCAAATGCCAAGTTCTTGATGGTCGAGATTGATAAATATTAATTTGTTCTTGAAACTATAGTTTAATTATAATTATAAAATTGTAAGCAGCTGTCAGCATAATTGCTGAACGAATTTGAATATTGATCTTAACTAGATCTTAGAACACCTATTTTTTAACCGACGACCTCCCAAGAACTAGCTATAATTTTAAACCTAGAAAATACGTGCTTCAGAATATAGAGAGCTGAGCGAAATTACTGCTTTAACATGAAGAAAAAGCGAGGTGGCACTATATATTTTTTGGCAGCAAACGAAATTATAACAGTAAGAAAAAAAATTCAAGGAAGCAATAATAAGTTCAATAAATTATAGTTATTCCCAATTTTATCGACATGTTACCAATAAATTAGTTTCGTAACGTCTTTATTATCACAAGCTGTTGTAAAATTAAAGATTTCGCTTGTAACAAAGTCGTAAACCTGGATTTGTTCGGTTGGGTCGCCAGTAGGCGTCGTTTACTGCAAACGTTTACGTTGCGTTGTTCGCAACAGATCGATCGGGTTTATTATTTCTGAAACCTCGTAAAAGAATTATTGAATTAGATCAATTTGCTGGTTGCTCGTAGATTTATAAGTGACTGGCACCTGGTGTTACTTCAAGGTACTACGTAACAGTATATACGCCTGTGTTAACTAAATTGCAAGTTCAAACCTGAAATCAATATTGATATTTGGGGCAAAAAGAGAATTAAAACATTCAACGTTGAATTCAGTACACATTTGGCTGACAAAAAATGAAAGTGACATGAGCTGTATCAACAAGTGGGTGTATCATATCATGACAAGCAAAAAGATAAGTCAATACCTCAGCACACAATAGCTACAATAGACATACCTCTATATAACCATCGCAAAATAAATAAAGAGAAGTTAAAACAAATAAAAAACACATTTTAGGTCGCGTTCATTTTATTGCCAGTGAAAATAATACACCGGTATCGACGCGTTCAGAATTTTAGGCACGTAGCCCGTTTACACCAGCCTGTTTATTTTAAATAAGGTTTCTGTTAAGTAAAAGCAAACCCGAGGGATTCAGTGCCCCACTGAGCTGGATGAAAAATTAAGGAAAAATATTCCGAATCTTCGTTGGAAATTCGAAATATGTGGGGACACCTCGGAAAAATTTGATCGTAATTTCGAATGAAGCGTTTCAAATTTTATTACTCTGTTAGGTTCTTTTGCGAATTCCAATGTTTTGGTATGTGCTTATGCGATAGAATTTAATCCATAATTTAGTCCTTTCTCTATAGATAAAAGCATCCCATATAAAGGATGTCGGAGATAAACGAAGATGGACATTTAAAACGAAACAGTGGTCCGGATGCAATCATATTGAATGTATATCAATCATAGTAAGAGATTTTGTAGACGGGTGCTGATTAAACTAGTGGGTCACCGTGTCCATTCTAATATCGACCCCTACTATGTGTCCGAGTGTGTCTGAGTGTCTATTGCATTGTATTTTTTTAGGTCCATGTGAACTTGTACGTTTTATTTTGAAATTAGCAGATGAAGATAAAGATGAGAAGAAACCTTGAAAATGTAGGTCTATCTTTCTATTATTGTAGCTAAGATATACAACCTCCCTAATTAAAAGCCAAACAAAAGCAAAACAACGAAAACACAAAAAACGGATCGCGCCAGTTCTCACGTTCAAAATGAGAGTTCTAAAGATTTTGCATTTTATATTATGCAGAGATTTGCGAGTCGGTCGACAAATTGTAAGGAACCCGACAGACTGAGAAAATATACTGTAGGTGTAGAAGAAATTCACCCAAATCTTGCTTCACAATCGGCTCTATAAAACGTGGAAAAACTTAAGTATTCCATCCGCATGCGTAGAGTACGACAAAGGTTGGCGGAAATACTAATTTAACCCCTTCGTACCCGCCTTTGCGATGAAACCGTTTATTTTCTACTATGAACGAAATTGGTCTGATATTTACCTGACTTTTGAACAGTACGATAACATCTTTTTCTTTTTGGGAGTTGCGAGTTTAGCGTATATTTTTTGTATTTTGCCAGAATGTTTCAGTAATATTGTTCTGAATTGAAATTTTTTGAAACTATGTTTTCAAGGTTGTTGGAAAGTATTGTGAGAATTTTATAGAAAAGGTATAAAGTTGTTAAGTTTATGTTCTAACAATAATATTGGTGCTTCAGCCAACCGTATTAACAACATAGCTCTAGGTAACGAATCAAAATCAACGATCCCACACATAATTTTGTTTAACAATTTTATTTCCTACAGAATTTCCTATAATGATGTTTTAAAATCTATAATTTCATCGGCAATTACTTCAAATATCACTGTGACCTTTAGGTCGTTTTCAGGGCATATTACTACACTCACACCCACAGTTTCTCCGACATGTTTATCTTCATCTCTTTGAATGACTTCGAAATCTAAAAGTTATTTTTCGAACTCTTTGGTTAAAATTGTTTTGGGGTTTCTGGACGAAGGCAAACCAGATTCTAAACTGTCAAATGTCATATCGTAAGTATGTCATTAATCTTTCACTTGTTGGGGACAACGATCGAGTTTGTCTTTAATAGTAGCGTCAATAGATCTGCCAACAGTGATCATTCAGTCGGCGCTGCTCCCCAGAACCCCATTAATTATTCAGTACCGATTCCCTGTGAATCAACGCCAAGTGTTTCCTTTCCTAAATTAGAATTATGATGGCGGGAACAATGCGGTTTGGAAACGTGATGATTCGATGTAACCAACTTTAATTTATTGCTTTGGTCTTTCAGTTCATTACCTGAGAGATTAATGTTCGAATTGGGGATTGGATTCTGAAATGTATATGATGATTACGGGAATTGTACATTTGGATGAATAGGCTCGATTTTGATAACGGGGTTTTAAATAGATTGTAGGTTTTTTATTATTCAATCACATACCAAAAATCCTAGAGGAGATCCAAAAATGTGTTGTGTTTTTCTAGCTGCGGCGGCAGAAACAAAAACAAAATAGACAATTATTCACAAAGTGCGAACAGAAAATGAGCAAACCACAGCAAAAGCAGAAAATCGTAAAACCAAACGCTATAAATATGTATGTGCGTAAGTAAATATTCCAGTTATTTATCTCCCTAGCTTCTTAATGCATAATAATGTACAGTTTACCTCCAGCCGACGACTGTGCGATGCTCGCTTGTTTTGCGGTGACATTGTAAAAACGTGGATGAAGAAGCGATTTCCCTCGGGCACAAAGGAATCGATAGCTATTGTGATTCCCCCTACGACATTAAATTATATGGAAGGGTGCCTCCTGAACACTGAGACATCTGCCAAGTTTATCGGCTTTGCATTTTATCAATATTTGCCTATTTGATTTTAGAGTGGGTGTGAGCCTGTGAAGATCTTTGATGTTATATGCACGTTGTCTTTACATGTGTGTGTCACATCACAGATTTCCATAGTTGTCCGGTTCATGTGCCCTTTCGGTAAAGCTACTTGTTACGCAGGACATAGACATGTAAGTAAATAATATTGAAATCAAAACAAGTATGGTTCATTTCATACCTGCAACTATATTCCAAAAGCTGTTCTGTATCCTTGAATCTTTCCTTCTTTATTACCTATTATTAGATGTAGCCATATAATTTTGTTCTGTTCTCAATCTTAGACAGAAACCTTCGATTCTAGATCAGCCTACTTCTCATGAAATATTAAAAACAACTCTTGTTTGTGCACATTTCGTTCCAAAACGTGTACAAGGCTGTCTGATATAAACAAGTAGATACAAGTGTGCTGGTAACGCGAGGGGCACAAAATTGTGTTTGTCGTTCAGTAGGAGCACAATTTGTGCCAATAAGGGAGCTACCGACGTTCCTTATTGGTTTATGAACGATAAACAAATCAGTTTGCCTAGTTCTGATGTTTGATAAAGGGTTGCGAGAGACTTGGGAAATATTGGCTTGTTTATGTGTCTTCATAAGAAAAACAGTTTTTCGAGTAAAGAACAGATATTAGGAATCTAAGTTGGGATAGACATCTTTCCCAACTTAGTTAATCTTTCCTAAAACTGCCAAAGTATTTACAACGCTAATCTTTACTGTATCTTCAGATAGGCAAATTACTCATTCAGTACCATCTTTATCAATCAGATTAATCATATCAACAAGGTTGATACTGTATTCACCGACGGTTTTAATACTACGTTGCCAGCTATATTAAACGGAGCATATAAATGCATATTGGCAGCTGATATTAAACAGAGCTATATTAAACTGTCAAACTATGATTAAACCAGCAATCATATATGGGTGTGAACTGTGCTTAGATTTGGTCGTGAGATTATGCAGTAATTATTTGTTGGCATGTAGGTGAAAAAATAAGGTGACTTTAGGTACACATGGTTGGATGTGTTTACATAATATTATACATAGAAGACAAAAAATTGGACAACAGAAGTTTAATGGGAATCAGGAAATTGTCTCAGACATGACAAATATTGCTGAAAGAGATAAATGAATAGTGTCTGCAAAATAACAAAAGAAAGAGATGATGAAGAAACCGATTACAAATCCTGATCAGTTTGCAAAGAAAAAAGAATTCTAAAGATGACGTAAGAGCTTTCAGTAGAATTTGTCCGGTAGTTCAATTAAATATGTAGGCGCCACTTAATACCAACACGTAGGCGCTTTGCTAACATCAATAGATATTTTATGGCCGGATTTCGTAATTTATATTACCTCTATATTAATCCCTATCATTATCCAAATAATAAGAACCCATTAAACACTTGTTTCTTCATCTGTAACTGTACATGGACGATACTATTCATTACAATCCAAATAAACAAAGAAAACATAATTTCTGACATGGACTATAATTATCGGTGGGGTCAAAGCCTGATGGATTCGGTAGTATATCGATAAAATTGCAATTATAGAGTCATAACTCAATACTGAATCGCGTTATGTAATTACTTGATGAGAAATCTTGGTAGCTGTCGTCGCGATTGTAAGTGCAAGTCAGAGAAGAGAGCGGAAGCGGACGCGACTTTGGTCTGAATCCAATGCGAAACATAACAGTAGAAGTTTTGTTTCGGTCGGACGGTATTCAAATTTATAATAATCGTTTCTTTGTTTTTATTCTTTGCTCGTTGCTGCTTTGACTGCTAGTGGTCAACCCCTAGTCCCTGCTTCCCTACTCACACTAAATCTGTATCATGTATGTCTATCTAACTTCGAAGAACGCTATAAGATTGTTTTTCTATCTCTGTAGTCTAAACTCTGTATCTATACGTTAACTTGAAGTGGGAATGGATATTCGCTTTAAGTTTATCAATTCGACGTGCAAGAAGTAATAAATAAATCGCCAATTTTAAGTTAATACCTACTTACTTACAAGTTCCAATAATTGTAAACTTGTTTTTAATTTCTTTTAGTTGATAAAGTATTTAAATACGGACGGTTGACAGATTTATTACAGATATAGGGGAAGAAGTAGGCGAAGAGTTTAAAAATTAGGAGCTAACATATACTTGTGCTTATACACACAAACGAATGAGTTTAAAAATGAATATGACAGTTGAAGAAACAAAGAAAGAAATACAGTTCTGTTTTTCTTTAGGAATGGCATCTCGCAGGCATCCTTCTTAGGTTGCCTGCGAGATGCCATAATAGCCGACAACCTCATGGTTATCGGCTGCTTAACCGGATTCTCCTGTGACCTGTGGGTGTTCCTTAAGGCCAAAACTTATAAACTAAAGAAATACAGATATATATTTATATATTATGAACCTGCAACTATAATGTGACACTTTCACACTACACCCAAAACTTCAGAAATCAAAACGAAAAGTAAACTTTAAATTAAGAGATAAAACTGCCAAACTCGTGATGGACATTCGTCAGCCTGTAATTTATGTGTCGCAATATACTGTTGCATATAGAGGCTGATTTTCTTAAAAAGGCGATCTTTTCGTTTCTTGTAATTAAAGTAACGGTAATGCGTTTTTTTAATAAACATGTGTAAATCGAACGGACTCCCGCGTTTGGGTGTTATGTAACCGGAAAAGTATAAGATAAACATTGTAAAATAGAAAGGGCTTTTGTACTTAAGTAAAAGCAAAACGGAGGTGCAACATAAAATGTAATTTTCTTGTTAAACGCATCGTTAAGACTATTACATCTTCTGTTTGTTCAGGGCTTTGTGTTACTCAAGTGGTTACAAATTAGATACATTAATGTTCAAAGACAAAATCATAGCTGAATACTTAGAAACTAAGAACTGAGAAAAGTTTAATATTGTTGCGTTCACTTTGTATTCCAATTCCCATAAATTACGAAAGTTTACCAGATCCTTGTCAAAAAATTCAATAATTTTTTACGCCTGATCTTAAGTGGACTACGTGTTAAACAAACCACAAGCTATAACGGTGAAATTTTTAGTCTTTACCTACAAAAAGATATGTACTTAATCACTTCCATATTTGCAAGCAAAAAGGCAATAAAATCGAGTAAGACATCACTTTACGATTATAAACGGAAATGTAAAAATGTAAGTTAGCGCACTTTTATTAGTAATTTTCGATCGTAAAGTTAAAACGTTCACACGATGTACCGGTATCTTCTCTAAGGTCGGCCAACACGAATGGAAGATAAGATTTTTGGCAAAAGGTGTTCAAGCAAATATGTATTTAATTTATGTTTGGACAAGTAAATTTTGACCTACATCGTTAGATTTTTCAAAGCTATTTAGGATAATTATGGCAGCAAACATTTTACAATTACATGAGTTAGCTATATCGTCTAATAGTATCAACATAACCGATATAAAAACAGTTGATGATGAAGAAATCGATGAAAAAAAACCAAATACAGCTGACTCAACAACCATAACAGGTCCAGCTAAACGCTTACACCGTAACGTTGACATTTACAAAGCAGGAGATATAGAATTACACGCCGATAAAGACCCAGGGAGTCTAAGATTAAAAACTAGTCCACTTTACCACTTTGAATTTCAAACATAATCTCCTATGGCGGTTTCCAATGCGCTAATTGGTCATAAAATCATTCAGCTTCTATCAGTCGGTTGCTGCAAATATGTATGTGAATCTCGATTCCAGTCGCGATTTCACTTAATTATTTCATGCGCTTGCTTCGAACGTTTCCATTTGGTCGTGATATTACTTTTATGGACAAGTTTTCCAGTTCTTATCCATCTTGAGGATCCGTCTAAATCCAAGATGTATTAATTTGAGCAAGTTAGAGTGATTTTTAGATACGCTAAATAAGTTGAAATCGAGAAAAATTCTTCGAGAATATCTGGAAGTTCTTCATTGAGTATAATCATTTTACCTCAAGAACACAAATTTTCATCAAGATCAGAAATTATGAGTTTCTTATCGACAGCTTAACTATTTAATTAGACCGGAACATTATTACCAACAAGATACCTATTAAGAATACTCCATTTCTTCTAACCCCATTACATTTTCATAAACATTTTTACTGCCATTTTCCTCCTTCGCACGTATGTTAAGAAAGGCTGAACGTATATATATTTTCCGGCATCTCCATTCATTACTAACAAGTCCTGTTGGCTTACTTTTGTTGCGAGGAATTAAGGGTACGTTCCCTTTTTATAAGAGATTGGCAGGATTACCCATCATTAGGGTGCAGTAAACAAAGGAAAGTTACTAGTGCTTGTTCTGCATTGTTCTGACATATATTCCTAATGGCTAGATTATATCTTTTTGTATTTCGGCGCTTTTCAAAGGTCCAGGCCGTTTAGTATGATGACAGTAAGCTGTGTCTTATGCAGATAGAGATGGTTATCAGTAGTTTATGTTCTAACGTAAGTTAAGATCATTTTAAATTATTTATGGTCGATGTTTCTGTGCCTTTTAGCATTAGAACTAACATTTAATAGTTGAAACATTGCAGTAAGTAGGTACTGAATAGAGAGTTGCTATCCTATCAAATCCTATGTGTGCTCAGATTTATAACAAGATTCCTAACCAAATTAAAGAACTTCCTATGGTCCGCTTCAGAACCAAATTAAAGAACTTCCTATGGTCCGCTTCAGAAAGGCATTACACAGTTGGTTAATTGAGAATCCCTTCTATACTATAAAAGATTTCCTTCAGTTTAAATTTAATTGATCCAATTGTACCTATACCAAAAATTTGCATGTCATTATGTTATGATTGAATATGTTAAGCTACTATTATACTACCATTGTAAGAACTTTTGTAACCATATTTATCTGCAAATAAATCTTTGACTTTGAGAAAAGTTAAAGATTCCAATATGCCTATAGTCGTTTTCCCGACAGCAACGTTTACTTCTACGAAACTCTTGTTCACGAATGGAGCAAGATACATAGTAGTTGACTGTTTATGTATTATCCATCACAATCTCAAACACTATTCTTTAAACGTCCAATTCTCCGTGATAACGTCCCATTACCAAATCAATGGCATCCCACACGTTCGTAACAGGTCCCAAATTACACTCAAGTGCGTTAGATGATCGATTCGGTCCCGAACCTACGAATTATAGCCGATGGGTGCCGAAAGCGTCACAACGGCGTCAAAGTAAACAGTTTTCATAGAGTGGACATGTTTATCTTGCTGGCTGTATCTTCGGGGCTCGTCAGGGGCGGGACTAACACTCGCTGCAAGCATTTCGGGCATGGGTCAAGATTCACGCTATAAGCGACGATTTTACTTTCGGGTATAAACATTCTGAAGTGGAGCATGTTATCTTGAAGCAGTATTGCCATAGAGTAAGTTTTTTTTAGTAATAATTGTCTAGGAGTATTCCTTTTTAAGGGAAAGCACCATGGTGGTAGCCCGCGAAATTCAAATTTACAGACGTTTTTTGCATTTTGCAGGTCAGTGTCAGGTTGTATGTATTGATATTTCATGAAATAGACATTCAATTGGATTATAATATGGACTTAGACATTTGTATTCATGAGTTTAATGATAATAATTCTGTAAATACATACTTGTTACGATCGCGAATCATATTATGTTGTTCAACACACAACCTGACACTGACCTGCAAATTGCAAAAAACGGAAGAAAATTTGAATTTCGCGGGTTTCCCTGGTGTTTCCCCCTAAGAAAGTTGATTTCGCAAATTCTCATCAAATCTGTTGGTTGGTTTGTTTCCTTGCTCTGCATTCAGTATATATATATTGACAATAGCTTCATCAACAGTTTGCTCATCGCTGTTCGTCACTGAGCAAACATTTGTAATATAACCGCTTATGTCTTACACCAGCCTACACAATTATATCCGGTGCCTACCTACATCTGCCGATAATTCTACTATGTATAATAGTATATGATGTATATTTACTATAATTACGCCGATAACATCGTGGGTCAGGTGGCAGCGATTGACGACCGATACCGAGGCGATATCGCGACCGAAATCTAACATAATTGTTTTCTGCATCACTTTCGTTTAGTTAGCGTTATCTGGGTAATACATCCGGCTAGCGGATGTTGTATGTGCTTTGTCTAAAGTGCCGCAAGTAGGTATACCACTTTGACAATCCTTACTATGTGATATATTCGGGGGCCTGGAGTGCTAAAATACAGGGCAACGCTTAGTTTAGACTCCAGACCACCCAAATATTCCAATAAATTGACCGAACAATTCGCTTTTGCCAGTGACAGTCTTAAGACCTTATACGATTTTGATATGCGGAAGGGCAGAATCATCTTTCTTTGCCTTAAGCCTCGTTCTACGAACTATCTGTTTTAACACCTCATTGAATAATCATCATTTGGCAAAGAGTCTAATGACACTTACCACAAGGACCAAGGTCACTTGATATTGATACCTCATCACCAATTTGTATAAGTAGTGTGACGACCAATAAAGAAGTATGAAAGAAACAGACAAGTTGTATCGACACTAAATAAATAGGGATAAGGCAAGAGAATGACGGCGAGTGTGACGAGAATAGCACTTGAGAGTCTACCATGTCAACTAGCTGTTTGTTTAGAATTAAATCTTCACAATGCTGGCAATTCTCTCGTACCTATTGTATTTCCACTTTCAAGTGTACTTTCACATAATTGCGCGAGGAGCAAATCAGATTTAGAACTACTTGAAAAGTCGCAAACGAATGATTCTCAAACACTCTCCAACTCCACTTACGTGCTCCAGTAGAAAGGGGTTAACTGCTCGAAAGTCAAAGTACTTACCTGAAACAAAAACAACAACAATAAATAAATGACTATCCAAACTTTATATTATTTACTTCTAATAGACTAATTTATCAAACTTCCCAACTCCACGCTTCAATAGATCAAATTTTGTATAGAAAGGGAGAAATTCTTAATCCATTGTAATCGCTCGCACGTGTGTCGCGGAACTTCGGCTAATTCCACCTAATAACCGTATTCATAAAACACAAAGGAAAATCAACTCTATTCTTACTCGACTAAAGTTAAAAACTAGGTTTTCACCCTCACACAAGGCCACGGTTGAGAGTCAAAAGAAGGTAAATGAAAAATCGTAATTTTGTCAATTTAGGTAGATATTTCAATTATTTTACTTAGATTTTTTTTGTCATATTTTCTTGGTTTGACGAGAAATCGTTATTGCCGTTTGGAGAGTTTCTAGGAGTGTGTTAGTCATAGGAGGATACCTGTACTTAGGTATAAGTGTCCAAGGGAAAATATTAGGTAGGTATTCTAGTTGTTAGTCTTTATTTGGAAAAATATTGTTATTTCATCAGAGAACTCAGAATAGCGTGTTAGGCGTTTCGGACCTATTCGTTCCATCATATTATTATTTGAAATTGATATCTGTTGCTAGATTTATTGAGCTCTTATTGTTCGAAGAAATTGACTCTTTCAAAGCTACAATTTGTCCTTTTTTTTTGCATAAACGATTTACGCAGAAAAATAAAAAACGGCGTTAAGCACTTTTGCCGTTTGCCCTCTCTTGAAGGGTAGACACAAAGGGCCAGAGCGTATAGGGACGAACAATAAAGGTATTGAAGGCAGTCTGCAAAGGGCACATGCTTTCAAATAATAGCTCAGAGAATCCAAGTCGACGTACCCAAAGAATTTATACGAGGTCCGAAGTCCGAGGTTTTATGCGACTTGTCGTCTCGCGAAACAAACCGTTTGATTTTTGAAAAAAAAAAAAAAAGTATAAGTGGACGTTTTGAATAGACGATACTGAAAGTGAGCTTTTACGATTCGACATTTAATAGATTCGACTCTATTGTTACATTATGTTCTAAAGTATTATTATTATTTAAGTCATATAGTGAGAACCATGTAAACTGTTTGGTCTCTCTAATTTATTCTTTTCATTCTGCAGAAAAGGTCACGTGAAGCTTTTACTGTTTACATTGATTGAAAAGAGAGAATATGGTAATTATTTGCAATACAAATATGGAAGAATTATTAGGTCCAATACATGCTTGTAGATTTCCATATTGTCTTCTTTTGCATTTCCACCGTTTGCGTTTGCGTACTTTTCCCGAACCACATTTGTAGTGTGTCTATCTGATAGATATGTAAACACTATCTCATATTCATCAGTAGTGAAGTAGCTGTCACTAATGTCAACTGTCAGTCACCACGAACGGCGGGAAACAGTTGAAAGTGCAAAAAACGTAAGAAAAAATTAATTTCGCGGGCTACCCTTTTTTTTTTGACGCAGGATTCTACAAGATTATTACAAAAACGTCACGATATAAGTGTCCCTTATTAAACCTATAACAGTGCAGAAATGATATCCTTGCTAGGCTATCCATTAAATGCAAATGTCATCTTGTTACGCCCTAAAAGGGAGGGACAATCGTGCCGAGAAAAACGAAATGCTTAAATTTTTATAAATGTTTGCACGAATGCTTTGTCCAATGTCTGGAGCGAGACGGAGATTTTTTTTAGGACAAAAGAGGGTATTTGTTAAAATATTGTCAACTTTTTTTGCTTGAGATGTTCCATTGTGATAGACGCGCGTTTTGATGAAATTATTAGTGTTGATAGGTACACTCAGAAGCTTGTTTTAAAGTTAACAGTTGGCGCAGACAATATTGTTTTATTATAATTATTTGTTTAATTAGATGAAGAAAAGTATCGTGAGAAGAGTTTTGAGTATGGATGTTGATGGCTATAAGAGTAGGGGAAGACCAAAGAAACTATGGATGGACTGTGTGAATGATGATATGGTTAGAAAGGGGGTGACTACCGAGATGACGACTAATAGAGAAGTATGGAAGAAAGACATGTTGCGCTGACCCCAAATAAATTGGTATAAGGGCAGGAGAATAATGATGATATGAAGGTATGTACAGTATAAGTATGTATTGTGTATGTATTACATAACTATCAGTGTAACGGCATGAATGTATATTTTAAATAGTTTTTCTTCAACGCAGAATAATTTGATTTACCCACGTAAGTAAAAAATATATTAGTTTTGCTGAAAGAGCGGCTCAAACTCGCGAAGAATATCATAATATTATTATGTCCATTTGTAGCCAAGTCGGCATTCAATTGGAAGGCTCAAAAGACTGAAACTGGAGTTTTAATTCATGACTGCGATCGGTATGAATGAAACATAAGAACTTTATTGAAAAAAAAAAACATCGATAAAAAATAAGAAACCTCTTTATCTTTGACATTCGATAGCACTGAAAGTAACCGAAATATTATATCGATTGTAAATCGTTGTCAGACCAACCGTTACGTCCATACAAACTGTCAATTAAAGGCAAGTTTATATGAGTGTGAGAACAATAGGACTCGAAAACATGTGATCAGTGTGAAATCACGTGAAATTAAAAGTGGGACACTCTGATAAACATCTGGGGACAATGTAACGGTTAACACGTATGGTGAAGTGAACAATTTGGTAGTGAATTTAATGAGTGTGAGTAAAAATTCGAAAAAATTCCAAAATCATTATTTTGGACGTTTGTCGAATACATACAAAATACATTTTTATGGTAATATAGGTACTCGTATAATCGCATTTAACATTAGTAAATTATTGTATTAAAAATTGTTGTGCTGGTGGTCAGATAGGCAGTCGCTTCGTATAAAATACTGGTATTCAGCTGTATTCGGTTAGACTGGATGCCGACCTCAGTTGGGAAAGGGCTAGGCAGATTCATTGAAATTGTATGAAAAATCCTAAAAAATGTTACAAACTCAGAGAGAGCAGCTGACTTGGAGTGTTTAGAGCGCTGTGTTCCATTCGAGTCTCACGATTAAAGCAATTTTTTGAGTAACATAAGATTTGTGTTACTTAAAGTCACATGTCAATTCACTTCTAAGGGCCAACAGTGCCTATAAATAATACCTACAGGGTACAATATGTAGCCCTAACTCACCATAACTAGATAAACGGTCTCTTTTTGCCCATATACGGCAAAACCTGATAATACCTCACCGAAGGAAATTTACGGCTTCATTCACACTGTGCGGCATAAACACTGCACTCCAACCATTCAAAACTGGCCCTTAGTCGAAATGTCCGAAAAAACATGGCGGAATGTGACGTCATACATATAGTAATTATATTTACCTTAATCTTAGTAGGTATACATGGTGTTTACAAATTCCATAAATTCATGTCAACCCAGCAAGATAAAAAAAAAAAAACAACTATGATTTATTCATTTTTATCAGCTATGTAACTTTGAGCTTAATATAAATTAAACCTATCGCAAGATACTATTAAAACAGGGGGCGGGACGTGTTATTCCAATGAATAATTTTATCTATGAAAGACTAACAAGCCGACCGTCCCAACAAAAGCCGTAGCAAAGTTTATAGCTTGGCTTGGCAGCCATATTTTTGATGGCCTGCGTCTTGACGGTTCATTGGTTAAGGCCTCGCCTCTCACACCAGAGGTTGTGGGTTCAAATCTGGGCAAATACCATCATCTGCTTAGCCTATTCCCAACTATGTTGGGGACGGCTTTCCGGGAAAGTACCAATGTGACTTTTTCAATATGTACTTTCAGAGTTTATCTTGGACACTACTGACATAGGTGAGAGAAAAACATCGTGAGGAAACCTGATAAGTAGTTCATAAGTCTGAAAAATCGCCAACCAGTCTTGAGCAAGCGTAGTGATCAATGCTCGAGCCTTCTCTGCAATGATAAGAGGTAGATATGGCACTAGCGCGCGCAAATTATTGCAGACAAATTCAGACAATTGTTGTAGTTTCATTTAGTCCGTTAATAGCAGCGAGCAACACACTACAGATAGCTATCTCTTTCTGTGTCATACGTTCGGTATTATCTATCGCAGTAAGTACTTTGTAATAACAACGCAACAATACAGAACGTCGTCGCTCAGTATGAACGTAGCGTATCTTTCCTTTATAATATCATTGCTTCTCTGTTTGAGAAGTTTGCCCTGCAGTGGGACTGTAACAGGCTGGTTTTATAGCCCTGTTTTTATTGATTTCCGTTAGCAGTTCACGAGTTTCGACGATATTACACGAATTATGAAACAACCTATAGGTACTATAAATATAAATAAATTCTTGTATAGTATAGTAATAAGCCAGTGATTTACTGTTATTACACGCTATTTATATCTGATTGCTTTGTAATTGACATTTGCCGACCAGCGGGCAATTGATTGTGTTGGTTCTTATTACACGGCGTACGCGCAGTGCATACAAAGTTTGTTTATTATGTTGTAGCTGCAATGATTGCTTGTTATTGATTTGCGTTAGAAGAATATGATTGACCTTATATGGCCTTCGGAACGGTAGGTCCCGCAAATGCGCCTGAAACCAAGTATGAATAATAAATATGAAAATAACGTAATCAGCCTATAATGTTTCCACTGCGATACAGGCCTCCTCGCGGTGACAGGGAGTCCACCATGTGGGCCCAGTGTGGGTTGGTAGATGTCACATGTCTTCGAATTTTTGGTTCTAGGACATGGACGGATCCTCACAACGTTTTCCTTCACCGTTTTGAGAACGGAATACGAAAATGAGAAAAAAAAGCGTTGATAGGATCGTTGGACGTTGCATTATAATATTGGTTTTGGCTGCTTTCTCCTGCGTGATACAAGCGTAAATTTACCTTCGAACTCTGAGTTTGGTCGTTTGTGTGAACAAACAACAAACAAAGACGCAAAACAAACGAAAAACAAAAACACAAAGTTAATAGCAATAGTTGCACGTATCAGGAACTGATGGACACTACTGAAGGTGCCAAACTTCTACCCAAATGAACTGATACTATTTAGATCCGCCAGGGTAGCCCGCGAAATTCAATTTTTTTACGTTTTTTGCAATTTGCTGGTCAGTATTAAGTTGTATGTTGATTAAAATATGATTCACGACCGTAACAAATATGTATTTCCAGAATTATAATCATTAAAGTCATCAACACAACTCTCTAAGACCACGTAATCCCCAAGAATGACTATTTCATGAAATCTTGACATTTGGGGATTCTACTAGCTTAACAAGTTGTATTATTGATTGTAATGATTATAATTCTGTAAATACATATTTGTTACGACCGCGAATCATATATGAATCAACGTACAACTTAATACTGACCAGCAAATTGCAAAAAACGTAAGAAAAATTGAATTTCGCGGGCCACCTTAGCGCTTCCCCCTTAAGAAGACGAAGAAGTAAAATAAGTACTAGTAAAGAAGTACTTATTTCTTGTCTAATATCATCGGTAAGCATCAACAACGAATTCTTCATGTCTAGTCTCAACACAATTAACAGTTTAACTAATTCTATAAGAAACTTTAAATACCACAATATTAATCCAAGGTTAGATCAGAGTATTCACTGAAGGTTAAACAGTAACTATAGTAAAGGGAATTCACATGAAAGCTAATAATTAAACTGTGAAACCTCTAACTAAATACCTCAGACTCGGGAGCTAATTAGTGTCGCTCAATTAATTTCTAACTATAGAATACAATAATTCCTTGTACCTGCCACTTTCTATTCTCCAAATAGGACCAAGCGCTCTTCAGTAGGTATCTATTACATTAGATAGTGTTAGAAGCATCTTATGGCGCCTGAATGACATTGTCAGGGAGATTGTTCATAACATTTGTGAAATTGTCAAAAAACAATGTATTAGCAAAACAAGATGGCGGTGTTAGTTCGCCAAAAGGACTTCATATCTTCTTTATTTCAAACTAACCAGCATCTAATCTCAACTTCTTGTATTTTGACACATCAATAATATTCATCGTGCTTTTTGTTAGATTAAGAAGTTCGATTCTTAAAACATTTGGCGCAATGAACGCTGTGGAACTGTCAATTTGGACTGTCATTTGTTTTAGGTGCGTCTGAATGTCAAACCTCTTTGATACGAAGGGACTATTCACCACCATCTGTCAACGAATATAACCAACCAAAATGAATTTCAAGCTTGTCTTCAACCACAGCCTTCCACCTTCCACAAATTGATGTATTGTAAGCGAGAAGGATGAAATTCATATCATTCATAAGACGAAAATTAGGAACAGGCCTGCCTTAGTAATTATTATTAATTGAGGGGGTTGGGAGTCAAACTATATTGGTATCGTAATGAATTTAGACCTCTGTAACCGCAGTTGGGAAGTTTATACGAGGAATGGTGGGGTTTAAATTGTTATGAGCAGTTGAATTTGTTGATTTATTTTAATAAATATGTTGTCGCACACTAAGTAGTGTGCGACAACATATTGCTTGTGAAATAAATTTTATTGTGATTTTTATTTAAAAAAATACATATTATGTAGGTATTGTTTGCTTAGATGCAGAGGGGCGTGATCGTATCAAAATTTCATGCCATGAAAGTCGGCAATTGGAAAAGGAACATGTCTAAGGACACTTAGAGCGGTTTTGCACTATATCCGATCCGAATCCCAATTAAAGATCCGATTTCAATCCGAATTGGATGTTCTAAATTAGGACGGATAGAGTTCGGATCTAGTGCGCAACCCCTCATACAGATAGGACTATGATCACTTCGGACCGGCATTTCTCGGATTCGGATTGGATGTAGTGCAGAACCGCTCTTAGATATCTACAGTTACATATCTACACTTTAGGTATTGCAGTTCGAGGCAACATTGTGTTTTATATAATATGTAGAAATCAAACAAGAAAATAAGCATGTTCATTTCTGATTTTCTAGTTAAATTAAATTCTAATTCAATCTAGAATCAATTTTAGACCAGCTAAAAATACATCTAACTGTCCCCTATAGCCAATGACCAACTTAATAAAATCCGTCAAAACACGTCGTCCGCGATCATTGAAACACGTACCCTGGCGGCCTCGGACGGTTATTGGCACCGCTTATGGCCTTATTACCGGCCATACCCGCCGTGGTGCAATCTCAGTGTCGTTTGCTCTGACCTAATAATCTGAGGGTAATCTTTATACTCCAGTTATGTTGTGGTACAAGGCACCACGTGTTAGCGTGATGGGTTATAAGCCGGTATACCTATTCTGTAAAATTCTCACCGTGATTTATCTTAGGTAAAGTGAACTGACCTTCCACCTACCAGTCTATACTCGCGTGCTTAGAAGATGCTAAAGGCACTGGAGCTCCCACGCATCGAAGAAACACAGCAGGCTACTTGACGCCGGCCTCCGGTGGGAGGCCGGTCGCAAACCAGGCGGGCGTTAGCCCTACCACCGCAAGGGAAGAATCTTTAAAATAATGTTTTGGGTCTGACTCCAGGATGCGCCGAGCGCTCTTTTCGGTTGGGTAAGTGGCGGAACAAACTGCGCTACACGAGGAGGCTTCTTCATGCTTCCCAAAATAACAATAAAAACCGTGTACAGCCGGGGGATCCCCGTCAGGAACGAAGTTCCTTACGTGATACTCCTACGCAAACACACTCGTATAGACTAAAAAGAGACGGAGAGAAGGTCGCATGGTGAGGGCGTAAAGTTTTTTCTTTACGTGTCGATTTCTAGCAGTCAACTCCTACCGCTAGCCGCGTTTTAAAGGGGAAGCGCCAGGGTAGCCCGCGAAATTCAATATAATAACTAATATTGATTGATATTTCATGAAGTAGTCATTCTACAACCTTCCTATTAGTAATTCATGTAACCCATGAACTCAAGTAAGAGGGTTGTATTGATGATTTTAGTGATTACAATTCTGTAAATACATACTTGTTACGGTCGCGAATGATATTTTGTTAAATATACAACCTGACACTGATCTGCAAATTGCAAAAAAAAAACGTAAGAAAATTTTAATTTAAACTAACTAAACCACAACTTGTTACAAAAGTTACAAGAAAAAAAAACAAAAACAGACTTTCTAAAAATAGAAAACTAATCACCTATCGTTTACAGTTTCGAACGTTAAAAAAGCATTCTAGAGTTCTAGTGAATTCTAAAATGGCGCGGTAAGACGAAAATGGTGGGAACTTGGTCCATGCGTACGGAATGTGCAGATATCATGCTTAACTCACAGTATCGACGTGACAGCGATGACCCTGCCTCTACGTGAGGTGGCTAGAAAGACTCACTGTACGATAAAAATAGATTATCCCAGTTATTATCGCGAATGTACTCTTTAGTGTTATTAATTTTCATTTACGTCCCTTTTTGTTGAGCTTCATTACTTACCTTTGTTTTCGCAAATGTCAGGAGTTTGTAAACAGAGGGCAAATTCTCGAAATTTTAAGAACGTTTACAGTCTGATCTCAGTCTCAATCTGTAAAATCCTAGCATTTTTGACAAGTTTTTGACATTGATTGTCGCTAAGATGAGATTGCGACTAGATCAACACGTTTTTAATTACGGAAATTAGCCTTCAGGTTAAATCATGAAGTGCTCGTACTCGTGCAGTTACGTCGTGTGTGTAAACAATTGTAAAGATTCCTTACAAATGAATCAGCGTCATAATTCCGTAAAGACTATTGAATGGACAGCTCTTCAGTAGTTGAAGGTCCAGTTCCAATCTTAAAAGATAGGCAAAACGTGTGCAGAAAATATACCATTATAAAGAGAATTCTCGAGGTGACAATATTTACAGGAATCTGGGTCTCCCTTCTTACATCATACGAATCCCCAATTCTAATAGGTATTAAACAATTAATTAACAAGGTAATAGCAACGACGACAGATGTACAAACAAAAGTAATTTCGCTAAAATACCCCACAAGCTACCGTCTGTCGTTGTCCATCCGGGGATAGTCGTCGACAGGAGAGACAACCATCAAACGCTGCCCGTGATATTACGGAAAGGGATATTTAGAAGCCGTGATATTAGGGGGACATTCCGTCCGCTAATCGTATTGTTGCCAAATGTGGACGGGAAGATTAATTACTTTAGTATTGTTGAGAAGCAATTGTTTTTATCAAAACGACCCTCAAATGTCATTTATTTTGAACGTTACACAAGATACAGAAAAACAAATCTTACGTAAGATATTGAACTAAACACGGAGTATCGTATATTTGTAACTCTGCCAGATTATATAGACGACTTTAATGTTTTTTATTCGTATGACTTTGACAAACTGATAGTGTTTGCTGTTGCCAAATGTCCCGATATTAAGGCATTATGTAGGGTTAGCTCATTATAACATATTTATTACTTGATGATGTATCTATGAGCTGATATTTCAAGAGTAATGATTAGCAACTGTTTAACCATACATTTTTGACGTTTAAACGTCTCTTAACTTTGAGCAACGTTTTATAAACCCGTTTTATAATGATGTCTAATATTTCTGTTGATGGCAGAAATTCAAAGGAAACTTGAGATAGCAAGTCACTTTTAAAGCCGCAATTAAACTATTGATATTGCTGTTATAGTATTATTACATTGAATAATGCTATTGACGATAATCTGTCTGCGAGAAACTTTAGTATCCGATAAAATTTAACGGCTAGCAGTAGTGGCCCAGTGGCCCCGACTTACCGAGTCGTAGGTCGTGGGTTCGAACCCAGCCAAGCTTTAAATAATTTCATCACCTCTCAAAACGGTGAAGGAAAAAATCGTGAGGAAACCGGCATGTCCTAGAAACAAAAAATCGAAGACATGCGACATCTACCAACCCGCACTGGACCCACGTGGTAGATTACAGCCCACTCCTACTCATCGAGAGAAGGCCTGTCTCCCAGCAGTGGGAATAATATAGGCTGATTATGCTAAACTTTAACGAGGATAACTGAAACCAACTATGTTTTTTCATTCCACTTGGTAGGTAGACTGAACTCTGAACATAGGCAGGTAGATAAAGGTACTACATGTTCATGTTAAACACATGTTCCGGTATGTTTTCACGACAAAACTAGAGCGTTCAGTTCCACTTAACCGTGCATTGTTCGACAAGGGCCTGCAAGGCCAGTGTACCGGAAAATTAAAAAGGCAATTTTCTTAATGAGCCCACTCGCAGCGGGGGGTTAGCACGGCTTATGCGACACTACACAAGATAACAGCTTACATGCATGAGGGTATGTATACATTAATTCATGGGGAGCTTATGTGAGCTATGGTTCTTTTAGTGCCTTGTTTGTAGGCTCAATTTTCTGCTTGTTTTATTCTAAAAACAATGAGTGATAGACATTTTTTTCGGATTGGGCTAAATCTGCCTTTACCTTTATTTTAGACGTAATTTCTATACTGTTTTGTCTCATATAAGTATATAATTTTCCATAGCGTTCCTAAATAGCCGAAATTCCGTATAAGCAGAAATTCATGTCAAACAGTCAATGGGTAGCCACAAAATGTCAAAACAGAGATAAAATAATCATTTACACGTCCATATGGGCTTAAAAACAATAATTTACCATATAAACGCATGAATAAACAATTTCGTATGTAATATACGCATCCTACACTCTATGTAGGCGGTGTCGGAGGCGTAAACCTCAATCTTAACACAAAATATGGTCAGGATATTTGTACATTTATGTGATAATAGCACTACAAATGTTTGTGTGAACTTAAAGTCAAGGTTTAAGCATTTTTAATTAAGTTTAAAAAACGGTTGCTGCCTACATGAAATATACCGAATACTTTCCGAGTTGAGCTGCATGATTACTGACAAATGCGTGCACTGACTGGACAGTTCCAATTAATCTGTGTGTGTGGTCCTCAAAAACCATTTCAGACACAAATCTACATGATCTGACCAAGATTATGTCTGGACTTTAAAAGAGACTGTGACCTCTGAGTAGTAGTCGGAAGGGAAACACCGACCTCATAAAGTTTTTAAAAATGAGATTGACGCGTAAAAGTGTTAGTACAAACCTACGAGTACTTACAGAAAAAAAACAACAAAACTTTGTAAGTAAAATGTTCGCGATAAAGCTAAGTAAACAGTCGAGACCACGCTTAGTGTCAAGGCTAGAGGAAGTTACGTCCTAGAACATCGTGAAGTAGCGATAACGAATATGTTTAACTTACAAATATACAAAATGTTCGGCGTTTTGCGCCTGAATTTGTATCTAGAAAGATAAGACACGAAATAGCTGACGAATGGTTTGTTTACCAAAAGTAAGATTAATCACCTAATTTGTTCTTTTGAGTAGTAAACTTTATGGTCAATGAGGCAAGCCAGGCGCCATGGGGGCGATAAATTACAATAAACTTTAACGAACCATCGATATCATCCAGCTATTATGTCAAACTTAATTAAGAGGTATCGTTTCCATATAAAATACAGCCACACTGTCTAATCCGAGATTAATTACCACCCTACCTGGCAGTACAAACAATCAGTTAATTTACATAAAAGAAAGCTTTTAATTCGGTTAAGCTACGCGGTTAATCACAGGTTCAAACTAACTAAGCTCCTAGTGGTCATTTGTACCCGTCACACCAATAATTAACCCGGACAAGCCGAGAGCAGTAAACGGTTAACTACCATTTAAATAACAGAATAATGAGAGAAGAAACCGGATTTGTAAAGGTTAAGAGTTATGTTTACGCATTGGTTACGTTTTTAGACACGGTTAATAGATGATGTTAATTATAGTGGTCTGTGGCTGCTTAGCGGTTAAACCTAGGCAAGTCCGTCGCCAGTAATTTAGGTACAGAATTAATCAAGAAAGCAGTTACACCACATATCTCGAGGACTCACATAGTAAAAGATTCTTCCAGCTGCCGCCAAGAGCTCGCAGACAGCGGTGGAGGCGCGGCGCGGGCGCAGCGGGCGGGGCGCGGGGGGGAACCATCCTCACATCGCCCTCTGAAGAACTTCTGCCTAGCAGCGACGAGCCTCTATCCCTCGACAAAGACCGACGCCTCCCGAAAGGCGCTCCTCTCACAGTCGCGAAATTCTCCTCGCAAGTCACATTGAAAGTATCTAAAGGTATTCCTTCTGGTTCTGTATTTCTTCTGCTTCTCACAGAGAATGTTCTTCTAAAACCATTAGCAAGACCTTCAGCTATTTTCTTTTTCGGCTTTGGAACTTCTTCAGAACTAATAACAGTAATATCGTCCATATCTTGTGGTTCGTATGTCCTGTAAGTTCTGGTCTGTTCTATGCCAGTGAGGTCTTCAATCCCTCCATGTCTGTACTTCAAGGGTTTCGCGCGGTCGATGACCCCGAGCTCATCGTAGCTTCTGTAAGTGGAGGAGGCACGCCTTGGGGCTGGTGGCCGGCCGGCTCTGTCAATCGTCATTTTTAGCTGATGATCCAGTCAGTGACCTGACGAAGAAACGGGCGAATTGAAAATTGTTTCGAGAAACTGATCCTGGTTTGCACGACGAGGCTTTTCACACAGGTGATTGTGATTTCGGTGAAGTGAACACTGGTGCAGCACACGTTTAGACAAGCGACAACAGTGAGGTGACGGCACACAGACAGACAACGTGTAAGCGATACATCACGACTATGTTAATGATTCACATGTAGTGTCAGAAATTATGCAGGTTGTAAATTAATTGGGAACCTCATTATAAGAGTCTATTTAATAGTTTATTTATATATACATATTGTGGTAATAAAATTAAAACGAGTAGTCTTAAAGAGGTTTTTGGTGTAAATATACCTAAATCAGTGTAGGTTAAAGAACTCTTATTGTAGCCTTGGAAACCAAATTTTGGAAGTCTGCTTTTATAACCTGAATCACTTTGATCATTCGAATATTCATGAGCTTTTCCTTGTATCTTTAAATATTCTTGACTTTTATTTTTGCGTTTTGCTTTTATTTAATGTTTTCATGTTCCGTGCATTTATATCGGGCACATAGTGTTAAGTGCGTGTATGGCAGCAGTAGACCAACAATGCCGTGACTAGTGCACCTTGTGGACGACATGCCCATAAAATTTGTTTACCATCCCCGACGCCGCGGTGAACTCAAATCTATTGATACCATCACGGAACGTTTATACGCAGGCAGCCTTAACAGACCTCATTTTCACGTAAAAAAGTTTTTTTACTAACTTATTACGTTTGTAACGGGTAATAATTTGTAGATTTAATTTTTGTGTTTTCCCTATTACCTACCTACCAAAAAATTTTCGTGCGTCTTTTATTTTTTCGGTTAAACTTGGTATTACTATAAAAACTTCTGCCTTTACAAATAGTAGCTCTGTTAAATAAATTGTCAAACAAAAAGCATTGGCTTTGACCTTCAAACAGCACTTCTCCGAACAAACATTCGACACAAGAGATTGTCAATAAATTCACATTCGTTCTACATTAATCCAAACATTTAAATACTTGTTTAGTCTCGCCTAGCAACGTAAACATACGTCGTATGTCTCAAGTGATAAACACACGAGGAGCCAGAGGAACTCGACCGCCAATTCAAGTGGCTAATGACCGACACGTAATTACCAACAATTGCACTAGCCTGCCAACTGGTGTCCACTACTGTCCTCGGAAACTATCCGATTAGTGAGACGGAATTCGAACAATTATTGAATTAGGTACCGTTTCCTGCTTGTTAGGACACTGTTCGACGTCAATGAGATCCTTATTGAAGAAGCGTGTCCCAAATTTTTGTGAGTTTAAAAGTTACCACAGGATTAAATAGATGTAGACAAAGCTTTGCGGTTTTAAGAATAGAAAATCTAATATACAAGATCATTGAGGTCTAGTGATGGAAATGTTAACATACATTTACAAAAATCAGTTAACGCTAAAACTTCAAAAGCAAATCAATGAGCATGAACACTTACCGACGGAAACATTCAATTAGCAGAATATTTTACTAATAATCCCAATATTTGCATCTCGTCAAAGGGTTGATATCTTCATTAAAGTGTGCTTGATGATTATGTAAGTAAATGATAGATAAATTGTAGCCTTGATATCAATTAACGGACTCAACGAGGCAATCAAGCTACTGAATGAAGTGATGACAATTAGACTCATTAATGAATTCTTAACGATATTGCCGTCTCTTTTCAATTTGAAAAGGACTTTATAATTGAAGAGAAAGAGGAGGCGAGATAAATAATGATGATGATTGCGTTACGAATTGAATAAGGGTTGATGAAGAAGTTGATTGGTTGAAATATTATGTTTTTGTCAACAGAAATATTCTGACGTCTTTTATAAATAGACTCGGTCAAGCATCATTTGGTAATAATAATATGGTTATTTATGTATATGTACCTAATGCAGAAAACTTTAGTTTTAAACAAATGCATTTTTTGATTTATCAAACACACCCTATACATCTTCAGTTGCGTACACTTTTAAACTAGATGCATCATAATCAGTAACATACATATATCATTACATGAACTTGAATGCATTTATCATTATTAAGGCCTGGAACAGATTAAAATTAAAAGATTGCATCATTCGCCCACGTTCTCTTCCTCCTACAATATATATCTTACTATAACTGAATAGATAATACCAGTTTTCAACATTCATTCTTCATTCGTCTTGTTTAGTTTATGATTGACCGAATAAAACAATGGTTCTGTTACGTAAACAACACAATTGTATACTTCATCAGCATTCAACGTATCATTGTTAAAAAGTAAATCTATGTCATAAAATGAGTTTAGCTGTTTGAATCAAAATTCGATGTTGAAAATTTAATTTTAAGTTCGAACTATTTGGAAAGTATCAGAACCTTTATCGCGGAATTAGAAAATGGGACTTTCACTTTTGAGATTGCTACTAGATAATTGTATAGGGACGTTACATCGCCGAACGATAAGGAAGCAATTAAAAGAATGTTCAATGGCGAAAATCACGTGTGTGTACCGCTGCGGGCAAAGCTATTAATTTAATCCACTTTTGCTAATATTCAAAGCAATTAGAAATTGTCTTTGCAACAACATTTTGAATATTAATGTTCGATATTTCAATAAGACAACGCTAAATACTCGTGCGCCTTGGGGCGGTCAACCGTTGGTTCTATCGCTTGAATCTTTATTCGCTTCATAGCGTAGAAATAATGATAACAACAGTAAATAAATATAAGTTGCAGAATCAGTAATTTCTTGCTCTTTTATGTGTTTAAAGTTATTGGTTTTCTGTCATAATGTATATTTTAAGTGTCAGCTCAACATTATTATCTGTGTATGTCTTATCCTCTCTCACAGATCAATCCCCATCCCTTGTGAAGTTGTTATATGATCAACATTGTCTATGCCTTTGTATAGCCTAAGGGCTATAAGTAATTCAGGAAGTCTTGAGCCCCGTTGCGTCAGAATTTAATAAATAATCTCACCATTTATGAAAGCAACATCTTTCACCTATCACGTCTCGTTACAGCTTCCACGATCATCGCCCAGAGATATTTTATAACGAATTACAGCAGCCGCTCGTGCGTGAAATGAACCGCGGGAACTTGTAATGAAAACAACAACGTAGTTGCACAAGACACTGATAGTATCAATGAAAAAATGAATTGAAAATCTGTTTAGATACGGTTGATGGTATGGCACAGGGGCGCGGGAAATGGCAATTGAAAAGAGAGGCCTCAAACTCAAACTCAAAGCATTTATTTCAATTAAACCATTTACAGGCACTTTTGAATTGTCAAGAAGTAGGTCAGTCAGAAAAATATGAAGCTAGTTGCCCATTCCAAAGCGTAGGTATCTCCTATGGAGAAGAACGGGCAAGAAACTACATGGACACTCTTTTTAAATTATATTTTACAAAAATATTAGTTACATCATTACTTTTGAATTTATAATTAAATAATGTGAGAACGATGTAAAAATAAACAAGACGTATGCGTTAAAAGCGTCCAGAGTACAACAAATAGTACTAAAACAACAATCCATAAATAATATAATTAAAAATAAGCCGAGGCAGCTAAGTGATGACCAGCCCCAACTGACGGCGCCCGTTCACGAATATGACGCATAGATCAGCACCATTCAGCTCAACCATTTTGAAGGGAGCTAAATGATCCAACATACACGCCACCGTCAGCGAGACATTTGTGTGAGTATGACATACTATCAGCCGCCAGGGCACATTCAAGTCAATGAAAGACATATTACCTGGTAAATGGTAAATAAGTTATAGTACTTACATAGAACTCACATCTGTGCTATGCAATTATACAATACAATCAGCCTATGATCAGCAGTATAAAGTCGGCCTGTGGATGATTGTATGGAAATTGAGGAAACTGTCTTTGTAAAATTTTGGAAGTGATTGAGGAAAATAAAGGCGTAAATTGTATTAGGTATCGAAGTAATACCATTTAAGCAAAATTTGAAAATTATTTTGTCGGTTGACGTAGATTTAAAGCCAGACACTCCTTGGTAATTTTATGCAGGCAGGCAAAGGACCAGACAGTTTCTTTTTAACTCGGGCGAATTGTGTTGATGACTACAACAATGTGAATATTTTGAACCGGCATGCGGCAGCAGAATTTCTAGCAGAGTTCTTCTAGAGAATTAATTGCTGTGACGTTCGTAGTGCCTGGCCCAATAACCTTTCCCCCTCTGTCAACTGTGGCGAATTATGTGAGACCATGAGAAGCACTCATGTTGGGTGACAACTGAGTAAGGATGAAGATCGTTTGTAGAACATTTTGGAAAAAGTTTACGCCATGATATTGCTGATGGACAAACTTGTTTCAATCCATTTTTGCTTATCTTGTTAAAGAGTCGTTGACTCTAAATTGGATCTAGTTCAGTCAACTCTCAGCGGAAGTAGTGCTAAAAAATATACGATTCTTGAAGTATGTGTATTTATGTATAATGTAAATATAAAAACGGTTTAACTCACTTTTTGCGAACATCTACTTTTCGCAAGTATTACGAATATTATTACTGCTATATTAATAAGCATCCAAACTTAAAAAAAATCAAGTAATCGCGTTGTTTTTAAAGTTAAAGTTTTGTTATCGCAAATTTAATCAGCTCTTAAACTAAAAAACTTGGTAGCTACACTAGCTTCCAACATTTTAAGAGTGCCACTTGAAATCGCGGCGTTAAAAATAGTTTTTTTAAGTGCGAGTGGCACTTATCCGAGTGTTTTAAATAAAGGAGGTATTAACAGTTTTAAACAAAGTTTTGGGCGCCGGAAACCGTCGCGTCAGTTACGAAACCCATTGATTATGTACTAAGTACCTACTACAATGCTCTTTTGTAATTTTAATTGTGTTTACCACAGTGTGGAGTGTAATGGGATCCATGTTTTTGCTGCTAATACTGTGTTGTTCAGTTTATACGGATGTTGATGTTTTCGTTTTATTTTGTAATTGAGTATAAGAAGTTCGGAATAGCTTTTTTATGGAGAACTAGCTAATAGCCGAACTGACTGACGTTTTCCTGCCCAAACTTTCGTTAATATGTACAGACGCCAGCAGGTCAACCTACCCGAAACTTTCAGATTTTCCCAATCAACCTTGAACCTTATGTTTTAGCAATAAAGTCGAAAATCTATTAAAGAAATCTGACAGATTGTAGTAACTTGATGTGCTGGCGTCTGTACAATAATTCCAGAGATATCATCCAATTACCTTTTCGGGAAAGTTTTCCAATTTTTCTTTCCATAACACCTAATTCGGACTTTTTCAAATATTCTACGAGTAAAACAAAAAATAGCCAAATAGGCCCATTTTATTTTATTTATAAGATATCATGCGTGCTTATTTATGAGTACAATCATGATAAGGGTCTTTGTTGGCTTGAATATCAGATTTAGGAATATCTCTAGAGGGTAAACTGAGGTATTTCCATAATTTATTAACCACACAACATTAATTATTCGTATTATTACAAAGAGTAACATTTCTGAAACCAATCTTTCTCTTTTATTTTAAATTTTAAACAAAAACCTTTCGCAAATAAACGCATTAACTGAAGTTACGATACCGTCTGCTTTTCAGCTGCACTTATCAATACCTACATCTTAAGTGTTAATTAAACATCAATACCCATATAAGAGAGTCAACATCAAAACAATTGCCGTTTCAATAACCGAATAAAAACTATTATTATACGATGAAAATAATTTAAGCATTCTTAATGATCTGCACGTAAATGGTGGACACTGGGTTAATGGGGGGAGACACGCCATGCTATTACGACACACAACAAGACACTGTAATGTAATGTATTATGATGCATGCATTCAGGTTGGGTAATGTGGTACAAATATGGCACTCGTGCGTAAACAAAAGAAAAGCGACACTCCCATGAACTTTGGATGTTAGGTACTGCGTTTTAGTTTCGTGGCATGAAGTATAGGACGTTTTGTTGTAAAAGTTTTCCTGATACGGCCACACAAGTAGGTGAACGTCTAAGCTAATAGCGGATAATAAGAAATTCTTTATAGAAAATCCACTTTTGAACAAATTTGGCTCGTTTAATTTAGCTTTCTTCAAATGAACGTAGTTTTACCCCGCACACTTTGTTCTTCCCCACTATCATGCCAAAAATAAATTGGAGTAAATATATACGTTATTTGACACAAATGTCGACATTACAATCGATCTATAGGTATCTACACTAATATAATAATTATAATATATTATAAAAAAGTAAAAATTGTTTGTTTGTTTGAACGCGCTAACCTCTGGAACTTTTTTTTTTTAACTAATGTTACATAAATGTATTTCACAAATCTTCTGCCAAACTGCAGGACAGTTTGTCGGCAGTGTTCTCGTGGACACATTAACATTATTGCGTAATTCTAAAGCCCTATTATTCCTATTCCTATTCTACTTGCCCGCCATCCCATCACGCGCGGCGAAAGCACATGCCCCTAGCGTCCCGACCACCGCCGCAGCCCTACTACCACTCGGATTTGACAAAAAACTGTTTGCATTTGATAGCCACTTGAGGAAGGCTATAGGCTACCATATACCATGGGCTAACATCACGTTAGGACCCTTGGGAGCACAGAACAAAGAAAAAAAGTCATAAAGGACTCTAAGCAAAAATAAAGTATTGGGCAGGCGATGCGATGCGACGGGGTGGGTCGCCGAACGGACGGAGGTCTAGCGGACAAAGTCGCGGACAGAAACTAATAGATGCTAAACTAGCAGCTTCCTAGAATAGACACATTAACAGACAGGAATTCAAATTAAACTTTAAATGAAATGACATCTGATATGCAGCGCAAAGGAGTTTGCAATATTCTGCCAACGAAATGATTCAATGTGTGTTCTTGCTTATTTCTATTTACCAAACCGTTCCATGATGTGTGGAATTAGCGTGTTTACATGCACATAAGTAATGTACTTGCTTATAAATCGTTTATAAACATGTATGACTGATAGCATGAAGAGGTTATGTGCACTTTATATAAAGGTTAAGTAATATTCCTTATAAGGAAAGATCTGATTTATTATGAAACTCTGTCTCTTTATGTTGTAGAAAAATTAACCGGCATAGTACCGACCTTTTTTAGCTGCATAATCAGCCTATAATGTTCCCACTGCTGGGACACAGGCCTCCTCTCGGTGAGAGGGAGTGGGCTGTACTGTAATCCACCACGCGGGCCCAGTGCGGGTTGGACTTGCTAGATGTCACATGACTCACATGTGTTCGAATTTTTGGTTCTAGGACATGCCGGTTTCCTCACGATGTTTTCCTTCACCGTTTTGAGAGCAGTGGCGATGAAATAATTTACACAATGTATAGTGCCTGCTTGGGTTCGAACCCACGACCAACACCTCGTAAGTCGCGGCAGCTCGTCTTCGTCTAGTGGTCGCTAGCGCTACTGCTGAGCATGACGTCTTGGGTTAGATTCCCGGGTCGGGCAAAGTTTTATTGAGGTTTTCCATCTAGAATTTCTCAGTAGCAGCCCGGAGTCTGGATTCGTGCCCGGTTGATGGCAATAGGCTCGCTCCCATGGGAGCGACATGGGAGTTAAACATAACTGGCGAAATGCGGGTGTACTATAGATACCTAACCTACACATCTGCCTAACCCAATACAGGCGTGATGTTATGTTATATTGTGATGTATTCTCCGTTCGTCCTGAAGTTTTGTGCCACATTCCAAAAACTCCCGCGGGGCAATTGCGTAACACATTATCAATCAGAATCGATTTCATTTTGACAGTTCAACAACATTCATTGGGTTATTTACGTATTGAGCAGACAAATTTTTCGAACTTACGAAGCAATGGATTAGCAATTTGCTTCAAAATGATTCAGATTCCGATTGATAGTGTGTTATGTAATTAGGGTGCTGGTTATGTAAATTTGGCATATACAAAAAAAATATGGGCCGTAGAAGGAATATATAATGGGACGAATCGAGAATAAATAATAAAAAATATATATTTTGGGACGAAGCAAGCATATTGTTTGGGACGAACCAGGATTTTTTGGAATGTGGGACAAAACTTCGGGAAGAACGAAGAATAGATCTATTTTGTCAGTTTCTTTTGTGTTTTTAATAATAATATTTAATATAATTAATAATATTTGATCAATTTGTATGATAATACTTAGGTATGCATCATGCAATCAATATCTATACCTAAGCAGCCACACCCAGTCTGGGAACAGATAACGCGTTTGTTTTTAATCAGCTATCCGATAATAACATTGTCAATGTCAACAAAGAAATAAATAAAATAACACATTTTTATAGGTAGGATTTATTTAGGTAGCTACCGAATTCTTAAGGTACTTCCCTATCACCGCAATATGTTATTTATTCTGGCTGACTACCATTTTTCAAAAAATATCTGCACGCATTAGCAATTACTCAACAACTTAAGGAGATTCTCATAATAACGTTTTTCTGTAGACACAACTGTTAAGGTACCTGCCCTTACTACCCGTCTCAAAAATCCACCCTGTATACAGAGCCTTTTTAAATTAATTGGCGAAACTCCATAGACCACCTACCTACCTAAGGTCTATGCCAATTTGTTTCCAATTGATGTTATTTCAAGTTAAACAAATATCAATTTTATTGTGGTGGTAATTAAGTCGATTTCAGAGTGACGAGCACTATTGCAAAACTTATAAAAACAAGAAGTTGTAGCATAAACTAAACTTTATTTTGTATGAATTAAAGTTATTTTTCCAAAAACTCATATTTGTTTACATGTTTGGCAACTAGAATTAAATCGTGTATGCAGATTACCTATCTTCTGCTCTTAATGTTGTAGGTATGTCTTCTGTCAATGAGTCAAACGGCCGAACTCAATAACCTATTGCCAAATAGCTACTGATGGATACAGACAAATAGATACTGACATGGTGTTTATATTATACTGACAGTTATAATTATTATAACTGTCATTATAATATAATCATACAGATCGCTACTAATATATATTATTGGGACGTTTAAACCTGAGATAGATAGGTTTTCTACCTCCAGTATGCTAAAACTGGTGATAAATAGGTAATATCATAGATATAGGGTAAGCATTTCTATGTGTATTATAATTGGGTTCGGCCGTAAAAGTATTGATTTTGTCGCCTGTAAGGAAATTAATTGTTAAGTAAAGCACTCTACGTCTGTTTGCCGTGTCATAGCAATTTCTTTGTGATTTGAATATACGGACAATTAAGTTGGTACTTAGTAAATTTTCCCAGATTTTACAATACCTACATCCTATTTTCATATTATTATTTGCTAGCCCAACACTAGGAAAGATCGATCGCCATTGCAGCTCAGCAGAAACTGCTCCGATACCTCGACTCAGCGTCTATTAGAATTGCTAATTGGCATCTGCGGCTTATAGCTTCAGCCTGTATAATATAACATAGTGTGCCTCCTGTATAATATCGCAAGCTTGGCGTTAAGGCTCCTACAAACAGGCGCGACACGAGATATAATCGCGCGCGACAGAAAGGCACCGCACGTTGCGCGACTTGCGGTGCATTTGTGTCGCGCGCGATTTTCTCGCGTGTCGCGCCTGTTTGAAGGAGCCTTTACTGTAGAGATTTGATTTTTTGTATGTTTGTTTATTACTCTTTCACGCTAAAACGGCTGAACGGATTTGGATATAATTTGGGTACACATGGGGTAGACCTGGAGAAGGAAATAGGCTACTTTTTATCCTGGACTGCAGACGCAGTTGCGGGAAAGGGCTAGTATTTCATAAAATGGGCAGGCGATAAAAAGGTTTTTGGGTTGATGTCAACTCGACATTTGTCAAAGGCGTACTCTTATGCTATTTTGATCAGCATAATATGCAATATCGCCATGCTGTAGCTTCAAAAGGGATTATGTCTTGACTTGATAAAGTAAATAATTTTAAAACTGTCGAAGATATAAAAGACAACTGTAGGTACCTACTGTTGTAACCTATTCATCGAAGCTGTCACCGTAACACACTTTCAATCTCAATCGGAATCATTTTGAGGGACATTGCTAATCCATTGCTTCATGTGTTCGAAAAATTTGTCAGCTCAACAACGTAAATAACCCAATGAATGATGTTGAACTGTAAAAATGAAGGCCATTGCTACTGGTTATGTGTTATGCAATTATCCCGCTGAACGTTATAAAACAGGTGTCCCCAAATTAATTTCGTACCTTTTTATTTAACAAGTACTTTTCCAATTGCTAATAAAAAAAGAAACGTTATATTTTCTTCCTTCTATTTTTTAAATAACCGCTTCCGGCCAGGAAAACACCATTAAGCCGGAAGAAAATAAAATGGAGGAAAAACGTTGAACTTCCCACTCAATACAGTCGTAGAATTCAATTACCTATCGTTGGTCAATGACCTTCAGTAAACTATTGAGGGCGACACTATGTACAGACGCCAGCACATCAAGTTACTACAATTTGTCAGATTTCTTTAATATATTTTCGACTTTATTGCTAAAGCATAAGGTTCAAGGTTGATTGGGAAAATCTGACAGTTTCGGGTAGGTTGACCTGCTGGCGTCTGTACGTAGGCGTAAGAACTGATAATTAGCACACTCGAACGTAAATTACCTATAATATCAAGTACAAAGAACAGCGTTGACAAGTATTTATACAGAGTGAGTCTTCATAATGTGCACATATTGAAATGAGGGAAACTAAGCTCAATTTTATTGACGGAAAAAATATTTTAAAAAATCTAAAAAAAAAAAAAAAAAATTAAAAAAAAAAATTTCGCTGCTGTGACCCCCGTGTGAACAATCGCCCCTCAATTGAGAATTACGGTTTTTTTTTAACAAAAATCTGATATTTTTTCATAAATTTTTACAATAATTGTAAAATTACTCAATAAAAGCTTACCTACCATTTTTTATTACTTTAAATTATTCTCCATCGTATCAGATTTCTAAACGTAAAAATACCATGTTTATAACTCAATCACAACATTTCCTATTAACTGTTAAAGAAAGGCCTTGCAATCATCATACTTTAGCAGGTAAAGATCCTTTTAATTTTTTTTTTTTTTTTCAAATATTTTTTCCGTCTATAAAATTAAGCTATGTTTCCCTCATTTCGATATGTGCACATTATGAAGACTCACACTGTATATATTTACGATATATTTAATATTTTAATTATTTTTCGTAAACTGAGTTAACTACCAGTCGGTATTTACAAAGGAAACTTAGAAGGAAAGCCGTCACTACGTATTTGAATTGCAAATAAAGTCTCTTTGGGTAACCCACTTTGAAGTATCCTAAAATAGAAATGGCCACGTTTTTTGCTAATGAAACGGTTTGAGTATATCTGTCGTAAAATATAAGATTTGAATCTTCAGTTTAGCTCTAAATATCTTCCTTCGTTCATAAGAATAACATCTGACAGGTCCATATTCGATCGACATTTAATTTAAATAAATACTTCAAGGACAGAATTACAAGCGAAGCTTTCTTGATCCTTCTTACTGAAATATCTTCGTACCTTATTGCAGCTTTTAACCTACTTGATATCCATTAAGATTGGTACAAAATGTAAATACCAAGGCTTGGTTCGATAATGTCTGTTTGTAATTGTGAATGAATTCGCGTGATGGCAACCGGTAGGTAGCGGTTGCCATCAATTTACGTAATACGTCAATTACCACGGGGTATAATATTTCGGTGACACGCTTTGGTACCTAATAAAGTAATAAGGTTTCTGTTTTTGATCGAAGCCTGAGGAAATAATGAGGACACAGAAGAAAATAATAGAAACGACAAAATTAGATGGATACTATAACATAGGTAAGGCCTTTCCACAAGACACAACCTGTGTTACCATGGATTCAGTACATGATTCTAGACCACCTAGCGTAGAAATTTTTCGTCGATTAACTAAAATAACTGGCCAAGTGCGAGTCGGACTCGCACACGAAGGGTTCCGTACCACAAGGCAAAAACGCCGAAAAAAACACGTTTGTTGTATGGGAGCCCCCCTTAAATATTTATTTTATTCTGTTTTTAGTATTTGTTGTTATACAACAGAAATACATCAACTGTGAAAATTTTAACTGTCTAGCCACCACGGTTTATGAGGTTCAAGCCTGGTGACAGACAGACAGACGGACAGTTGTAGGTCTTAGTCATGGGGTCCCGTTTTTACCCTTTGGGTACGGAACCCTAAAAAACAGCTGTTTCATAGAAAAGTGTAAAAAATGCTGTTCGAGCATGTTCTCAAAATGTACTGAATAGCAATTTTTTAAATAGCTGACGTATAATTTCTACACTAGTGAGTCTAGAATCTCTCTAGATCTCTAGAATAGAAGGTCTCTAGAATCATGTGCTACAGTTTGCGCTTCGATGTCTTTGCCACCTTGTATATAGTCTAATAAAGCATTCTTTAGTGTACCTATATTGTACCTTGAAGACAAGAAGAACCTATCTGCTTACAATTAATAGCGCTAATTAAACTAGAGAAAGCACTTGGAAAGCTTACCCTACAATTGCCGTCTAATTACCAACTCTGATTAGAAGAAAATAGAAGCAATCACTAACACTAAGGCATTAAACGACTAAGTAGGATGTTGCTTTTTCTGAACTACCTTTTAGAGATTAATCTCGTTTCATAACTAGTATTATTTTCTAGAAACTAAATGACTATAGTTTCCATACAAATTCCTCAGATCAATTATCGATATATTCTTTATTTTTTTCCTGTTTTTCTGGAAACTAAACTCATTTAATAAATTATTTTACACGATGTATTTTGCACCCGCTACATTTAATAGTTCTAATTACTAAAGTATATAACAACACCTGTTTCAATGCTTACAAATCGAATTTGCATTACATCAACGGAGCAAGCAAAACGTCGACGGCTACCGAGTGATAAAATAAGCTTCTTAATAATTGATTAAATAAACAGCCATGTTGGACTAAACAGTTATCGTCTGATCGCTATTATATCGCGTGAGTTGCGGATATTCGTTATCTAAGTAACTTCTTAGCGTAAGATTATGTAAGCGTCAAACTCGTATACTCAGTCAACTCAGCCTATCGCAGTCTACTGCTGGATATAGGCCCCAGGCTGCGCCACAGTACTCGGTCCTCAGACTCGTTCACTAAACATATTTTATTAGTTCCATTGTAAAATTTAATTGGTCAGCGCGAAAGGGATATAATGATCACGTTTCCCGATCATCTGTTATGCTACAGAGAAACCCACAAACTGATAACACTAAACAACAACCACTTTCGCATGGCGACCGTCGACGATCGCCAGTCACATTAGCGCCAACAATACCTGACCCCACTAGAGAAAGTGACTATCCAATCGATTAATCTGTCGAGTCCCCCGGGCATCGGATACCAGACGTATGGTAATAACAGATCAGCATCGAAAGCCGTAATTGTTGCATTGATAATTCGCAACTGACAGAGCAATTGCCGGTTGCGAAATTGATACTGCCGAGCGAAAATTCATATTGGAACCTCCTAGCAGACACCACCACTGTTGATATCTTAACGAGAGCCTCTTAGATGAAATTTCTTGTAAACAAGACAGCGAGAGCGATGAAAGGGAAGCGATTTGTGCCGCTCAATAGCACGTCATGAAGTGTGAAGGGACGCGAGACCCGGGTCATTCATCAGTAGTGAAAGCGGGGCCAACTGATAGTCCTAAATTACCCCGGGCCACGAGTAAGGCCATCGTTACCCGGTCCGCTATAAAGACTCGACAAAATGTAGGAACCGCCGACGAAATTGCAAATCATTCGTCAATGGATAGTAAACGACCTCACCTTGTGGAGCTATTGACATTGACGTAGATACAGGTTACTGAAGCTAACGAGATTGATGGGCCGCCGCTTGCATCCAATTTATTACACGATGACATAATGCCAAAGAACTAAATAGAAAACGATATTGATGTCGAAAGTGTTTAAGTTCACTTTAGGAATACAAAGTGGAGGAGAAGTAAATTGGGAATGTCAGGCGCACCGCATGTTGTGGCAGAATTTTGCCAATCTATGTCGTCTCGTTTGCATTTCGAGAGCACGGACGCTGTGAGGGCCTTTATTTTATCTTTTTACCGGACAGCTGTTTAAATGAAAGCCAGTTTTTGTGCATTCCTCTCAATTTTTAACGAGATTTACCTGACAAAAACACGATAGCTCTGACAGTTATTTAAGCATTCTCTTGTTCTCTGTGAATGTACTCAGTTTTTTTGAGCGAGAGGGACATACGTGAGGTCGCGACAGGACCTCTTAAAAACCAGAAGATTTATTCGAGTTGTGAGTTGTATTTTTAGCGTGTTACGTGGAATTTCACGGGGACGTCATAATAACACGGCACGGCGGTTCAAATTTCCGCGATATGTGCGATGTGAGGCTTGTTAACAGTTGTTAACGCGGTGACGCTATATGATCATCAATACGTAACGGAACACCGACCATAAACGGCCGAGACATTATCGATTTGTACTTCCACGAACGCACTTTAGGTCAGATGTGATTATGCAGTTTCGAAATTTCTGAAGCGTCATGACATGCTTATAATTATTGTAGTGATAAATCTGATAAACACATCGACTGCTAAGCCGAATGCCAAGCCTCACGACAAAGCTCGCATTAGAAAGCTGAATTCCTATCACCGTTCAAATGGGTTCAATAGAGACATGGCGAAAACGTATTGAACTCTTATTAGAGTCGTTACTCGTAATTGCGTATCATGCAAAAACGAACGAGTTATACTTACGAAACAAAATCGTTTTCGCTTCACAACCTCCATTGTACACGATGATAGTGATTAATATAATTTTTATTAGCTTAGATTGTGTGTGTCTACGGCGTGATTCTGTTCTCGTTATTGAGCGGCCGTTGACATCAAATAAAACCCTGATTGGACCGGAGGTAGTTTAACTGTACCCATGGTACAAGCGGCGCATGATGGATTGGCCTGTCAAGCGTTAGTAACCTCAGTTTCTATTGTATAGTCATCCAATTTCTAAAAGTTAATATTTATTATGGGTTGCAATTAATAATCATATGTTTGGATATGCGAGCGATCGGAAATTCATTATTGGGAATTGGTGGAAGTCGTATCATGACGTAACAAAATGTTGAAGTACTTATTTAAGTAATGAGGTTTAAAATGAAATGTAATTGCTTTGGTAAATAAAATATGGCTTAACAGCAAATGCTGATTACGATAATAATAAGCACTTTACTAAACTAAATATTATTGCTAGCTTTAAAGTTATCAATATTGTTGGCAATAAACAAATACCTACACTAAATTCTAATATAAATTCCATCCTAACAAGGCATGAAAACTTGACAAATGCGTCTACAGCTCTGTGAGAACATAGAAATGCGTAAGGAATTCCACCAAATGACAAATACACTGGTGCCTAAAGTTGAACAGACCTAAATCAATTGTATCGTCGATGACAGATACTTGTATCGCGTTACCATGAGGTTACTGATAGGACTGATGATAATCATTGGTTAGCGGTTGACATTATCGTAGGATATAAATTGAGTATTCATGCCGTCAGCCGGTGAATATAAATCGTTGACAACGCACACGGTGATAGCTACGATATACTTAACTTACGCTGTCACGTTATAGTCGGCGACATCGAAAATTGACCACTTTTGATGTTGTCAGCTGCTCCCCAGCCTAGAATAATGAGGGGTAAACTAAAGGAATTTTAGCAAAAATCATGTGATTGTGCGGAAACAATCTCTATTCTATTATATTTAACAAAGGAAATGATTTCTCAACATTATTTTCCTTAGAAACGAACTTTAAGGAAACAAGATCTGCCTATTTGTGTGAGCCCTTTTCAAAATCCAATAAAGAAATACGAAAGACGAGGACCAGGATATTATTGAAATCATTTACTACATGGGAATTCAATATTAAGTTTAGAAGCATCGTTCTGTTTCAAGCATCTTTAGTCTATACTCTACAGCCCTACCTTACCTACCTCCATTTAGATCTAATGGCTATACACCATTAAAGGAGTAGCATCATCTAAGTATGTTTCTACCTTCCCGTTGTCATTGTTTACGCTTCATAGACCTTATGGAGTCATTAAAACGGCTTTCTTAGACACATCGGCCCTTTGTTCGGCTGATAACTCTATAATAATATGTTCTGGTACCGTATCCTTTGTTCCTAACACTTTAATTAGTTTTTATGACGGTCTTGAGTTGCCAGTAACTGGGGGTCAAGGATCGGAGAGGCGTCATCTCGTGCCTCTTTTGTTTTTAGGGTGTTTATCATTTCGATTCGCATAAGCAGCAAAATGTTAATTTTGTTTGAGGAATGTCTTGTTGTAAGATACAGAGATATTTTTATGAATAAATAAATAATGAAATGTAAGTTATCTCAGAAATGATAGGTTGTTTGATCAATCATTTAATGAATTCTGAATTAATGTTTTTGATGATTTATTTACTTGATTGGCCGGCTTATTTGCATCATAACGAACGGTAATATAATATCTAATTTACGAAGTTATCATACAAAGACCAAACAACACATTTACATATTTAAAGATAAATATCGTACAGGTGAAGCAGTTTAATCGACGTTCATTTAAATTCGTCGAATGCACTTGATTTATTATTTTACTATTGACAAATCGTTCGGAGATCTTGTCTTATATTTCGAAAGGTTCGAATAAATAATCGTGTGTTGATTTAATCGATTACTTTTTTTTCCATTCTCTTCAAAGGAGTAAGGTGATAATAGGATTTATTGTGCCGTCAATTCCCATGAGGAAGATAAGGCAACTGGAACAATATATCAAATAATTATTTAAGATAGTGAGAATTGGATATTTAATTGAGAAGAAATACTCTGATTAAGGTTTTTCTCATGCTGAAGAAATTACGACCGCGTAGAAACAATTAAACAAAATAAACACGAAGCTATCCATAAACGAAACATACAATCATACAATAATAATTTCATACACAAAAAGAAATCCCAAGCATCAGTCATAAAATAACACAGACAAAACGTGCACAAAGGAAAATGAAATGACAGCTAATTGTAGTGCCAAATATGGTACACAGATTACACCAAGTGTCTTTGCTTGATACGACACCGCCCGGAATGGACACCTTGACTAATCGCGACACGACCGAACAAAATGGGTCGAAGTTCTGAGACAGATGCACTTTTGTTATAAAGTGTACGTGAGACGGCGAGGGAACTTAACATTCGTTAACTCTGCCTTTACAAGAGCATAAAAAAGTAAAAAACACTTTTTTAAATATCGTCGAAAACGTTTTACATGCCACCTGTGACATGGACGTGAATTCGTGTAACGTTTATCGAGTGATGACATCCACTTATTTTATATGACACTTCTGCCACTTCAATAAAATTACTGTAAAATATTTTACCGAAATTGCCATCAGTTGCATAATGATTTTGGTTTAATATTTTTTTATGGCATCCACAAACATCGCACCATTTTCAATGTCTTTTGGCAAGCTGCCAGCTCCAAGGAAATATACCGTGATAAAGTATAGAGAAGAACAAACGAAAACAGCGACAAATGATGATTTAACAAAATTACCACATTTTAACGACATACAGGATAAAACTAAACAACAATTTTGTTTTAATGAAATAAAATTCGTGGCACAGATAATAATCAGCCATCAAATCAAACACCTCATTTTTCTTTTTAATTTAGGTGCTATGCAAATGGACAAGGTTTTATCTGAGATTTAATCGTATGAAACGTCTTCGGATTTGGCGGGGAGATAAGATGTCTGAGTGATGGTACAAGTATACTATTAGTGTATGTGTGTTTAGACATTAGAAAGCTTAGTGATGATATTTATTTTCGGTATAACAATGGTAAGAATGTAGCTACTTAGCGAAGGCAATATGTTTACAGTAGATAGCAGATATTGTGGTGATGATTCAAGTGGTTCTGTTTTGAACAATGAGGATAACGCGTTGTAAGAAGGAACTGATAACAGGTTTGCACCTGAAATCATTGTACAAATGATTCATGAGCATGACACCTTTGTTGTTAATATAATCTCGATAGCCAAAGTCAAACGAGCAAAGGAGTCATTTAAAGCTTTAACACTTTATGACAATCTTATATCTACGGATTGTTTTCATGATCTCAATCTATTAGTCCAAGTCCAAAGTCCGTATTCCTTTTTCAATACCACTAAAGATTGTTTACAATACATGATCGTTTCCGAGTAAAAATCCATTGGAGACGGTGCAGACTGTGGCAGACTTGTTGCAAGCTCGGCTGGCAGTGTGCCAGAGGACATTAATCAGAGTGAGGCACCTGCAATTCACACTCATCCCGTCAGGTGCGAGATACTCAACGAGCACAGCGCGAGATGACACTGAGAGGGGTATTAGACGATTTTTGTGTAGACTAGAGCTTGTTGATAAGGAACAGTGCTTTCTTGCGTTCGGAACGAAAATATGTTACTATGTATATATTTTTTTGTTTTTTTTTAGGGATTATTGTTGAACCCTTTCTTCTGAGATTCTGAGCATTACATTATGGATTACTTTAATCATTTGTTGGTTACAGGATTGCTAGAGAATATACAATGTGTGCAATCAGCACTCATAGTATGCTGGTGCAAATTCATCTCGAAGTACCAATGAATTTATAGTTCGGGTTCGAAATTAACAAAAATATGGCCATCTCTTAGCTTTTTTTAATGTCAGCAAAACAAAGAGCCTTTAGTTTCATAAAATTGCTTTTTAATATAATCTGTTCCACCATGTAAAACATTTTAAGCTCGCGTGTTTAAAATATTTTACTTATTTGTTTTAAGTTAAATGCCAGATTATGACGTAACTGTAGCATATAGAGCAATAACTTTATCTTACTTCAAGGACGTTTTACTTAACATATCCGTTTTCCTTAATATGTATTATCCTTTTTAGTCGTGACTTAAACTTGTTTGCACCAAGTCTTACTTAACAATCTATTTTAATTTAATAAGAATTGCTAGTAGTGTTAGTGCCGATAATGCTAGAACAAATAATAAATTAAATTGTCCTCATTTCAATCTAGCTAAACTAAAACAATTGAATCATGATGATACAACACAATAATACGAGGAATTGTGAAAATGAAGTCATTCTGAAGCCAAAAGACGAAAAGAAGTAGTCGTAATGTAAAACAAAATGTACGCAGATGTAACGGTGTCTTGTTTCACAAAAAATGTTTTTTTATATTACTCATTCAGATGAGCTTGTAAAGAAAGATGAAAAAGAAAACACAAAATGTATTACGGTTTAATGGACTAGTTGAAAGTATGATCTTATTTCTTTCTGGTAATTTAAAGAAGTGAATAGTTAGTTATGTCAAGATAAAGATGCAAATAGCTTATCGTATCAGTATAGGTAACTACTAACTACTAAATTATTTATTTTCTGTAAGTAGGTTTGTACAAACACTTTTTACTAGATGCCATATTTCAGCATTTGGTGAAAACAGTTTAAAAACAGAGGGCCAAGAAACCAAAAATCTTTAGTAGTAAATCAACATTTGTTTAGATGAAAAAGTTAACATGTTTATACTAAACTAAGCGTACAAAAAATACAAATGACAAGCAAACAAAAAGTCACCCCAAAGAATCAAAACAAAAACAGAGGAAATTAAAAAACGAACATATGTAGCTAATACAAAATCCAACTTAATTCTATTCAAACAGGATGATAAAAAGCACAACCCTATGGGAAAGTTACAAATAAAAAAGCTCACATCCGGACCTATGACCATATTTCAATTTAAAGGGCAAAGGAGATGGAAGTGTAAGTAGATGAGAATAAACTATGAAATAATAAGTTTTCTCAGATGGTTGGGATTCCCAAGGATGCAAATGTCAATATGTTTCCACAAATAGACCGTTTATTGAATAAACAAGACATATGCATCGATATATACAAGACATATGAATATGCAGATGTAGGCATTAAGAGACATGACAAAAGATACTTAAGTGGAGCTTCGGTAATCAATTTCTCGCTTAACATTAAATCCATCTATTAACAAACTTGTTTCAGTAAAAGAAAGCCCGTCACGTCTAAGATATCGGAAATTTTAATTAACCAATGTCATTTATCAACAAGTATTGGATTTGGTAATCACTGTGGGCCATTCAAATTGAAAATCAAAATTTTCTTTATGAAGAATGAGAGTGATTAACGATGTAATGTCACCGGGACCGCCCCTCGTCAAGCCACAATGTTCAAGTCATGCTATATAATAGCAATATTGTAATGCTTTGGCGTGAAGTAAATTACCTTCCGCGCCATAATTAACCGTTATTACATAATACTTTAGTATGGAACGGAGGAGTCGTAAGTTTAAACTACACAGCATGCAGCATAATTATGTCAAACTCAATATGGTCCAATTTCGGGTTAAGTTCGACTGAAAACATTATGAAAGGCAAAGGCAAAAATGTTGTGGGATTCCATTTGTATATTTATAAAGGTTCAAACGCAAAGGCACTTTTCTAGGATATAAAAATATTCAAAACATAGTGTTATGGGCACGCGGACTCAGCCCAACACATCGCTGCACAGGATATGGTAATGGTAGCAGAGAAATGGAAGCCGTCGAATGTTCGACTATTTTAGTTTAAGTTCGTTGTAAGGGCGATTTATTTTCAGCTCAATTTCCTTTCCAGACGCACCGGCGGAGATGTGATACCACTTCCACTGAATAGATACGTCGTTTAGTTGCGTTAATGTAGGTGTTTTACGTAGGCCGAATATAGTGTGTTTGGGTTCGATATCATAGGCAAAAACATGTTCATTGAATTGAGTAACACACATGCAAATGAAAACAAAAGTGGCAGTCACATGGGCGAGCCTAATTTGGGTACGCAAGGTTACAATACAGACGGTCTTTGAGGAACATGAAAGCAACCTTGTCTCAATAACATCAGGCCCGAAATAGGGGATTAAAGGTGGGATGAGATTAATTATATTAGACTCGGCTCGTCTTTGGCACTTTCAGTTAAGAGGGGCTTCTTTGGGTGCGTTTCAAGGAATTAATTTCATAAATGAATCCGTCAAGATTCTTGAAGTAAATTAAGTTGGAATGAAAACTCTGTTAGATACTGTAATGAAGAAGCTTAACGTTGTCAGAGGCCTTTCTGAGGTCGGAATTTATTAATTTTTATTTTCTTATCAAGTTTTTACGATACTTTTTTCTTGTTCGCAACTCTTGACAGTTTATTGCGAATTTTACCTTTGTGATGGTTTTAATGTTTTTTCTTTTAAAAACTTTAATATAATTTCTCAAGTATTTTTAGAAAAAAATGTTGGTGTTTATCCTCCAACCTGCTCTCAAAAGTTATTATAATTTCATCACAACAATTTGATACCATTCATTCACATCAAGTTTCTGCACTTTCTAATTAATCATCTCTAATACCGATACCGCGATCAATTCCGAAACTACCTTCAATTATTGCAATTGGGTCATATTCAAAATAATTGTATATTTACTACTGTCTTAATGTCCAACCCAATTATTTTCATAACGAGATGCAACTGACTAGAATTTCATAAACAAACAGATAAAATATTTATTTGAGCTTAATAAAAAACAACGAAACATTTGGTAAACCTAAATAATTCATTTAAAAAAATTAAACCAGACATTGCGTAGGATCCGTTTCATACAAGTATTCTATGTCCACGTCTTTAACGGTAAACTAAAAAAAATAATTTAATTATTATTCCTACACAAAAGTTAAAAAAAAAAAATATATTCAGAGAATATTGTTTAAACTTTCAACACTTTACTAAACAAAATATAAAATACTATTTAGTGTACTCCAAATTTAATTTATTAATGAGTGTCCTGATTTTGCACATATCTGTTATTCTTCTCTGTTAGGCTATTTTAACATTATTTCCATGGCAATAAAGAAATTTGAAATACTGGCAAAATTAGTTCACTAGCTGTTACTACACGACGCGTAAGAATAAACGCTTTGCCATTTTGTTCAATATAGTTTTTTAGCTCGTTTCGTTGTCGAAGAAAATTAGACTTTTAAAAGTAAATATTCAATGTGAGTCGTTTACAGTAGCGGTAAGTACTTACTGTTTTATTACTCATACTAGGAAAGGGCTGTATTGTGATATTTGTTATAACTATAAAATATTCGTATAATCATGTGAATTGGTGTGGAAATAAATAGATTTGTAGGATAGACACGTGCAATTAATTCATATACGTTATTTTATCTGTCACTTTTTTCCGTTACGTAACAGATATGAATGATTAGGCGTTATTCACATTGTCTCGTGTATGAATTAATGAAAATAAAATATTAATAGGTACTTAGTGCACCGCAGGTTAGCCAAAACATTTTTTTTTACTTACTTAAATTTATTTGAAGTATGTAAAGTTTGCGTATATTGTGCCATGTATTGCATTGCTGTGCCATGTATTGTGTGTGTGCATGTTTTACTGCGTATCCTCAGTCCTCACTGCTTGAGCCTTGTATACTAACAGCCTCGCCGAGGCGTACCCAGCCTCTCGTCGGCCGTCTCAGTATCAGTTAAGGGGGATGCGCCAAGGTAGCCCGCGAAATTCAAATTGACTCAGGTTTTTTGCAATTTACAGGTCAGTGTAAAGTTGTATGTTGATTAAAATATATGATTCACGACCGTAACAAATATGGCTTTAAATAATTCTAATCATTAGAATCCTTTTGCCTTAATATTAATATCAAAATTTTAGGCTCGGTAGTTTCGGAGATAAGGCATTATGGCAATGATGATGATGAATTTATGGCAATTATACCAACTAAAATACGATCACCAAAATGTTATTTCATTATGTACCCACCTAGCGACCCACACCGACTTCGCACTCGTAGCCTGTTATAAACGTGTGCTATTTAAACTTGCCCTAATAATTCCTTTCTGTTATTTTTCTGTTACAATCAAATAATATTCATATCTGTTTCCTATCCGTAACTTACAATTATTTTGAATATGACCCAATTATAAAAACGAGTTTTCCGGCTTCAGTCTACATTTACGAGTGTTTTAATTCTAGTGAAATTCTCAAATTGTCTGTGTAGTTTACACACCATGATTTTAAAACATCTGTTCACTTTCGGGGTGTAGTCGGGGGAGTCATTTTTCACCGTCAGATGTAAATTCGTACAGCTGTCGGGGCAGGTGGCGGGAACGTGCCCGCTATTGAAGGATTACATCTTTATTGTGTTGTTTTGATTAACGAATGCATTTGTTTCAGTTGTTCATTTAGCTGTGTTTTAAAGTTCAGTTTTATAAGATCAGCATCTTCATTTTGTGGATTGTCAGCTTCAGCTTCTTTTCCTTTGTCAATGTCGGGTATGTACTTTAATCAGTCTTCTAAATGTGGTAGGGTGATTCGTGTATCGTGTTTGACTTGATTGAATATTTCAGAAGGAGGCATATTTCATTCGCATTACATTCTTACAAGTACTTCGACAAGGGAATCAATTTTTAGATGGATACAGCGGAAGATAGAAGTAAGATCAAGATCGCTGCTAGTGAGATTTACAAAAACTGGAAACGGATAGTAGCGAAACTTCCGTCGAAGACATTGAAAACAGCAACATTTAACACAACACAGCAGAGCAATGACATACAAAAGAACCGAGAAAGCAGGAGAAGCCCGCCAAAAGACGCACCGAAGAAGCTCGACCTGAACCAACCTAGCGGCAAGGTCGATAAAAGATGCCCATCCATAGATAATAATTACCCATCTCTCCACTAGTCCAATGCTTACTCTAGGATGCATATCCGGTAGGCTTTTAAATCCTTACCTATCCTACGGGCACGTCTTCCCTACCATTACCGCGCCCCCCGGTCTATTCCTTGATATGCAATGGTCGCTGTAGCACCATGAACATGAGGCTACAGGAGTTAGTGCGAATCTTGGGGTTCATTCGATTAATCGAGTCTGGTTTAACCACGCTGGGATCGGTGCAATTCATTCATTCATTCGGAGGCATATTTAATTCGCATCTAATATTTATCTTGGTTGAAACATGATGTGCCGAAAATATGTCTATATTTTCGTGCAGTAATTTATTCAAAGCAGGTTCTATCTTCAGTAACATGCCCAAAATAATTATTTACGAAGCTTGTTTTAAGACGAACATATTTCTTCAAGCCAAAATATGTTCTAAGACAGATGGCATCTGTTATAATTTTCTGCTCACTTTGCGTCACATTAATATTCCTAAAACGTTCTCAGTTGTTATTCTAAGTTGAGTTTACTCGATACGTTTTACCTAAGAACTGTTTAAGTTAACAATGTGTTTGCCATACCAAGTTACAGCCAATACAGTAACAAATGGAAGTATTGTATTACATTTTACCACTTACAAACTATGTTAAGCTCGTTGCTATGTTCCACTGATGCGTAAAATTGTTATACTTTATTGCTTTGCTTGTTTTCTTTTTCAAGAAACGTGTTATTATGAGCAACAGTAATATTGCTTGCATCTATAGACTTTTGTTCTCACTTTTTTTGCTTAACACTACCATAACGACTGACTGCCACTTCTTTAGAAAGAGTTGTAACAAAACAAAACTTAACACTGATTTTCTGTGTGTAAGGCAAAACTTTAATGACCAAGCAATATTTATACGTCACCAGTATGCACCACGTGACACCGTGAATTATGAGCTTTCCAGTCGGACTATAATATCAAAGACTATCTTCGTCAAGCGGTCACAGTCGATATTCTCAATAGCCGCACCTCGAGCAGGGATAGAGAAATTATGAAAACACCTAGAGAGTCGATAGTTATCTCAGATACTGATGTCGACTATCCCACAGTTGTCAGTACTAAGTCGGCGCGAGCGCAGGTTGCCGTAAAAGGCGAGGACCGTCTACGAGATACAGGCGATCATAATCGATGGAAAAACTCGGTCCTACGAGCCGGACTTGACCTCTTTGAAACTTAGACACCCATTACTTCACGTAAAGCTTCTGTATCAACAATATTCTTTTTGAAGATACGTACACGTGAGTGGTTATCGTATTTTTTAGTTAGTGTCAAGTTCTTTTAGCTGGAGAAACGTGACCCATGACAATTTCTTTTGTGAGATTATATCGAGGCCCTTAAAAGTATTAACTGCAGAATAATGGATCTTAAATCTCAGCAGCTGTAAGCAAACTCTGCGAGATTGTGAGATAAAGAGTCGTATGTATCGCAGAGTGGCCTCGGGATGCGCTTGCACATCTGCCTGCCCACGTGCCACCCTCGCCCGCGCAGGTTTCTCTTTAACTTTTTTGTTATTTTCTCAACGAACGCATTCATCATGTACGGGCAGATGCATACGGTAATAACATGTTACCTCTGGTAATTCTTTCTTTAATTAAATTTCTTTCTTCCCTTTGTTTTGATTCCGATGCGTGGGCATCATTTGGTTTGTTTACCATTAGAATTGTTTTTATTTTTGAAAGCTTCCATTCCATTGAGGTACGTTTGGCTGTCGTACGAGTCTCTTTGGCCTGAATTTGGGCTCACACATGTGCGGAACGGTGTCTGTTTTTTGTCAGTCGACATCTGAGGTCTACTCCGTAACATGTGCAAAATTTATGTCCCTCGCTAGCAACAGGATGTTGGAGATTGTAAGGATTCTTGATCTATTCTACGTCTGACGTTTTTATAGCTTTATTAATGCTACGTGTCACAAGGATGAATTAATTTATTGTTCGCGTCTCGCAAACAGACTATTACAGACTTAATATACCGATGTTTATCAATGTACATTATATCAAGTAAACATAATATTCGGATTAATGATTAGTACCTATGTAAACTACAAGCCAAAATTTGCTACTCTGTCGAAAGCTTTGTTAGTGACTATTCAGAACATGTTATAAAGGGCTTTTCATCTACAAATCGAGCCATGGGCATGCTTATAGCTTTGTTGTGTAACCTCTATGGCGGTGATTAAATCTCACCATTATTATTAACTGGCTCCATTCAAACACCCACTGTCGTTCTAGGCGGTTCGGAACTATGCCGTCCACCCACAGCGGCTGGTCCCGTAGGCGCACCACGGTCACACACACTAGCTTTTATTCATATATATCGACTTCTAAACAAAACTCACTAGGTTCGATTGTTCGCGCTAACTCAAATTTACATTCGGAGAGTCAATGTCGCCTGACAGACACAAGGTCCGCCATTGTTTTGGCCGTTTTGGTGGTCCGGATGGAATATCGCCGCGCTCATTTGAATATTTTAATAAATAAACCCTGGCTCCTCTCCGAATCCTTTATCCCGTGCCAGATCTCCCGTGTGCTGCCACCACGTAATGTGTGTACGAATGGGTCGTGCGTCGTGCAAGCCAAGATCATCAGATCATCCAGGTGAATAACAGCATACCAACAGTAACAGTGAACACAAGAACACATGCAAAAACTTATTGGAAGACTTTATTTACCATTAATTTTCATGTTACTATTCAAGAGGACCATCGGCTCGGTTTACACAACTTTTTTTAGTAAAAAGTTTCGGCACTAGAAACACACATTCATCGTAGTCGAACGTCACAAACACTGCAGATAATCCGATCCACTCGTAATCGGAGTGCACTAAGTTTTGTCACAAGTTATTAAACACTCGTCTGAGAGTCGCACCACCGAAACGCGCGTCTATACTTGCGCTGAGCGATTGGTAGACTGGCGCTGGCCGGGCGACGCACGCGGTGCGGTCGGCGCGGCGCGGCCCGGTGTTGCCGCGCGGTAGCTCCCCCCCCCCCCCCTTCTCGCGCGACAGTTCCGAACACCCGAACACTGCACCCAACAAATCCGATGGAACTGTCGTGACTAGAAACCCACCTTTGTATGAAATTTCTTGTCATTTTTACGCGGGATTTCGTTTGAGTTCGTGATTTGACGGACGCGCGATACGCTCGTGTGGGCGCATGGCCCTTGCGAAGCCTGTTCGGTAATATCATAAACCGAGATTGTACAATTTATTTACGATACGAGACCGTTATCTGGCGTGTGGCACTCGGTGGTGCAGCGGCAGTGTGGAGCGCATCGATAACGATGCAACACAATCACACTCCACCATAACAACGTGAAAGATGATCTCATAGATACAATGTGGACCATTCGTACCTACCAACGATAATAATATTTTTCCAGATGTGAGTATCAAACAACACATGTCAGCATGTACAAAGGAAGAGATGAACTCGTAAAATTGAATGCTCTATAGATGGATGAAGCTCGATTACATTTAAAAGTCGAGAGGTCCAATCGATTTATCATTTTAGATAGAAAGACGACTGACGATGACTTCTAAAATATCAAAACATGATGTGATAATAATGTACAATTATCGTGTTTTTAAATATTTGCTTTGAATATAGGTGTCTAAGATTACTGAGCTTTCATTTGATGAAGAGTTATTTCGCGAAGCCCCTGCGGCCAAGCCAATATTTCAATTCCATCCATTATTTTAATACACAATCCTTCAGGTTTCGTACTGACAGTTATTGTATCCTCACTCTGTCATCTATCATGAGGCTTTCTTTGCGAACCCTATAAACCTGTGTTTCTTTAAAATTTAATTTTTGGAAAAAATCCTCCTGACCCAAAATTTTACCTTTCACGCTAAAACGGAGTCTCGCACTCGAGTAATTAGATTCATAATCCCATCCCCGGCACACAGATCGTACAGAAGCGATAAATTGTTAAACTAGTTTGGGATCAGAGGCAACAGAGCCCGTCTATCAGCTTGGGGCTCTCTACTTTTAGTTTTATTTTCTGAATAAGTTCTGGGAAGGTCGGACCGCAAGGACGTCTGACGGGTCACGATTACACTTCGCCCGTTATTATTAACATTATTTGATGGGAGCTAGACGTTGATATTTAAAACTTCGCGTTTTGTGTGGGAATTGTGGGATTAACAGAAACGAGTTCTAATTAGTTCTGCTAAAATTCAACTTTTGCAATTTATCTTATTAAACTTGATGCCCGTGTCAATAATAAATGAAGGGTATTGCTCTGGTTCGAAATCAGAACGAATGGAAAGTGAAGCCTCAGTTTTAAGTTTTAAGTGTCGAGTCTCATAATTAGGATCTTTTCGAAAACTGATAATTAGCTAATAAAACCGGTGTTCTTGGCCATTGCACTCGCTCAGTCGAAAGGGACCAAGATACGCGTTTCAAGAAATTAAGATTGGATCGAACATTTTTACAACTTGAGGCTACTTTCAAACTACATATTGCGATGGCGAATGTTAAAAAACTTGGAAAGGATTGTTCAATTTTCGTAATTTCTCCAGTTAAACACTTGGAGGAATGATTTAATAAGTTCCATAATTGCGTTCGTGTATTGAAAATTATATGCCATTTTGCAATCTGTACTTTCAAACCAAGTTTGTTTTTGCCCATTAAAACGTTTAATTTAACTTTATTAAATGGAGCATTGTAAAATATTATCTTAAAACATATTGATGTAAGGTAAATACACGTGTGACATGTAATTTCCGCTCCTTTCAGATACCAATCTAACTTTGCTGCGTAAACTTGCAAAACATATTAATGAATTAATGAGTCTCGTATATACAGTTGAATGGTATATTTTCGTATGTTTACAGTTCATATCTCTTATCGAGAGTAAATACTTCTTCAATAATTTTCGTGTCTGCTTCGTCTCTTTCATTTTTGTCCATTGAGAATTAGCATTACTGAAAAATATGAGGATTCAAATATCCATTTTGCAATTTTTTCTCATCACATTGTTGTTTAAGGTTTTTTATAAGTTCAAAATAAAGTACAAAATAAGAAAGGCTTCGTATTTTCTCCTCTGACTTTTCACTTTTGCAATATTCATTCTCCCGCCACAATATTTCATCGGTTGAGTTCATAATCGCGTCTACCTACGCCTGGGAGCCCTACTTGTCATGTGGCCACGCATTCTGTCTTCACCGCTTCCCTTTGTTGACATATTGTATCGTATACAATTTTATTTCTGTCCCACTTTCAAGTGGCATGTAGTTTTTACAAACAATCGTACGGATACCACATTTTTTATAAATCGCAGCTAATATATTCTTTAAATAAACTTTAAGACCTAAATAGAAATAATTATTGGTAATATTACCCATATCATTAAAATTGGAGATTCATCATCAATCATTATTATTTTTTCTGGCAGCGATCAGTTACGGTTTATGAATTTAATTATTAAGGCAATATGAGGTAACATGTTCCAAAACAGGTACAGTATCTTCTGCCTGTGGCTTATCGATAATCTCATAATTAATAGTTTATATAAAATTCTCATACTTATTGTATAAAAAATTACGATGACCTAAAGCCACATTCTTTTTTTTCAGAATCCGTTCAGCCGTATTTATAATATTTACCTGCGGAACGGGAAATTGAGTGATTTCTTCACATTTTTTTAAATATTATCTTTGTATCGGTTCAAAAAGAGCAAAATGTTACTTAACTAACTATCAGTGCCTACTTACTTAATTTTGTTTTAGATTTTCTTTAGACCTCTAAATGGGTAACACAGAATCAGATCAGCCGGTCGATTCTGTAAAAATATCACCGTGAAAAAATTAAGTGAAGTGAGTTTGTTTTTCATAGGAATTGACACTATTGACAGCTCACTCCACGCTCATTTCACCTAAGTTTTCACGGTGAGATTTTCACAGAATAGCACCGCAGTACATTAAAAAAGTTATCGCGATTATTCGATGTCATTTGTCCCTATCGGAAAGTTCTTTAACGTTACCATTTTTGGTTTCGATATTGTGAAAATAAAAGACCAATAAACGGCGCCGGCGCACCAAACATTGTTTCTTCTGGATAAGTTATTTAAACATTTGAATTGTAATCGCCCACTTAAAATGCAAAATCAATATTTTTTGCGAATGAATCAGATGTAATCTCCACTTAGTTTTCATTCATTTAATAGTTTAATGTTTGGATTCTTCAAGAACTTTGATTTATATTGATGATTAATAAACATTGCTGCACGAGTGTTTTACAAAGTGCAAAGAATCTTTTGTATAGACAGATCACAACGTGATTCAACCTCCAAAAGAAAAACAAAATAGGATAGTGAAGTTATTAACTGCAAATTAAACCAATGAACGACTATTAAAAGGGCACGAGCAATACAAATAAACGAAAGACGCAATCTGGCAATAAAACGTCTCTTTCAGCATCACTATATTGTGTAGCCGGAGTACAGATATAAATTAAATAATAATTAATCCGTCAAGCCGTTCGTCGGTAATGGACGACGCAGCATGTTCATTAACAAGACTTTTGCCACATATTTTTGTTCGGTCCTTTTTTAATTGATCTTTCATTCAACTGATTGTCTGTAATGGATTTACTTACAATCTCATTTAATTAATTATGGGCGCATTTAAATTGGTAAATAGGTGCGTTCTAGAGGCGTCAAGGATGTTACTGTGATTTAAGATGTGACATCATCGCCAAGATTTTTGATGACGCGGAGGGAAGGACCAAGTTTTTCTGGTCCTTCCTGGAACGAATCGTTGCATTCTTGTTTCCAGTAGCTGCTTATATCTCTAATCTATACTAATACTATAAAGAGGTAAAGTTTGTGAGGTTGTAGGGGATAATCTCTGGATCTACTGAACCGATTTTGAAAATTATTTTACCAATAGCCACATTAGTAAGTGTCATAGGCTATATTATTATTATTTATATAAATGAATATCTTAGTAGATATCAGAGACTTAAAAAGCGGGGCGGTACGAAGTTCGCCAGGTCAGCTAGTGCATACATAAAGCCTTCTAATGTTTAGTTACTTTATTTACCAGCATGGCAAGCTTTGATAATTATATAAATAGTTACAATAAATTTAAAAAATAATTCTTTTTTAAGTGTTACTAATAGCATTAATAAAATTCAGCGTGTTTTTAAAGGTCATCTTAAAGCAAATTCGACTTACGGTACTTATCAAGGAAAGTTTTATCCTGCGAAAACATTTTTGAATGTCTGACAGTTTTTTCATCCAAAAAACTTTCATACGTCAAAAATGTATTCGCAGCCGGGTAATTGCGTAACAAATTAACAGTACCCTTTGTTAGTTCAGCAACCTTCATATCATTATTTACGATGTTGAGCAGACAAATTTTTCGAACAGCAATGGATTAGCAATAACGTTAAAGATGATTCACATTTTGAGTTATATTTACTAGGCATTAAAGTTTTGACGAATTCGTCCTTAGAGGACCAATTTGAACTTATCGTAGGAAAAGTTTAGCTTTAAACACCATCATATTTATTTATACATCATCATCATCTGCCTACAGTAGTCCACTGTTGGACATAGGCCTCACAAATTTCACGATGCCCCTGCGAAGATCTTCGCTCCACCTACCCCGAGGGCGTCTTACCTTACGTTTGCCGATTCGCGGTCTTCACTCAAGAACCCTATCCCAGCATTATCCCCATACTTATTATTAAACATGATTTCATACAACGCAATCATGTTTTATATCACAAGCGTAATTTTATCTACTGATATGTTTGTAATCTGTGCGTTACCCATGCAACTAATCACGTTCCTACTTTGTTGATCGGATGGAGGCCCTGTCGGAATATTAAATCGTGTTTATTTTTATATCTGACGGGGTCGTGCGTTGATTGGCATTCCGTTTGCATTTAATTAGGTAATAATAGGTAAGCGAAGACGAGGTTTGTAGAAAGACGAGAAAATTATTCTAAAGTGGTTCGTGAGGTCCTGCCGACTTGGTCCTGACTACCTTTAGCGATGTGACTTTATTAGAGCTTATTACCGCTGTATGCTTTGTTGAAAGCTACTGTTTTGATGACAGAACAGATATTTAAAAATCTTCTAATTAATCAAAGTTATCACGAATTAACACTCATGATATTGTTGAATATAGGTAGTCCTTTATTCCTTTTCATAGACTGTCGCTTTGAAGTTTGATATTTATATACAAAAAACTAAAATTATTGCGCAGTATCGACATTTACGCTGTTTAGACGATGGGCCGCATGTGACTGAGTCCGAGTGCAACTGTGTCTATTGGACTTGGTTCAGCAGGATCGCGCGCTATGATCAAGTAACGTATCTTCCGCTAGTTAGTTCTGAAAACAATATATTTTACATCCAGTACAATCAAAATGCAGTTAAAGCTTCAAAATTAATCACCTTCGCACCCATTACCTAACTTGCAGCAACTTATTTAAATGTTTTTAATTCGTTTCTAGTCTTTAATTATTTCTTTACTGTCTCGCAAAACAGTAAGAAAACAGTTAACAACTTCAAAGAAATAATGACTCAGAAACCGTACTCTTGGTGTCGGTAATATAAAAATCGGTCCAGCAGTTTCGGAACTAATAGCCTGACAGACAAACATTTTTAAAATGGTTTTTTTTTTGTTACAAGTACTGTAAGTATATTTGTACTTTCATTAAGTATTTTGACATTACAGACACTTTATGTATAGATGATTGGTAAGGTATTATTCACAACACTACTCCTAAAATATTCACGATCAAATTTGAATGACATAAAACCATTGCACATTGGTAGGTAATTCATTGCAATATAACTCTTATCTAATTTTAATAAAGTAATAAATTAAAATGATTGCTGCGAGTTTGATAAAACTCTTGGTAATCAATCTAATTTAAACCTTACCTCACCGAGATTAGAATTACATTCCAATAACTTGGTTTTACGACGATCGTGAATGTCCCACCTAAGTCTAGGCGAACCTGAACCTAGTTCTGTCCATTTTAGTCTAAAATAAGCCATTACACGATCTGATTCCATAAAATCCCAGCTTTTCCTTTTTTGCGGAAACCTCAACGTGGCTACTGTCATGTTATTGAGCGAAAATGACTTAACATCGCGCGAATGGATGCTCGTTTTAAAACTCCTTAAGAGGAGAGAAGGACCATCTAGGAAGAGATCCAGGTTAATATATCCTACTTGTGTCAGCCAATCAACATTTGTAACGAAATGATTTATTTTTCAATCAGAAATAAGAACTGAAGGAGGAATTAAAACAGTTACAACGCGTCCACAAAGTTGGAAAAGTTATTGTGGAAAATAAAATTGTGAGTGCAGGAAATAAACGACGAAATCTAGGATGACGGGCTTCACGAGGCTCGTTTTGTTAGGGGGTTTATTTTACTATGGTGAGAGGGGTTGTTTTCTCTACGTTCATAACTTATACAATGTGAAGACAACGTATAGGGTTTTTGGAAGCTGGATGCAAAGCCTTAAGGGGGGTACTCGTATGTTATTTTTGACTAAAAGTTTGTAGTTAAAATATAAAAAAACATACTTCGTCTAAGACATGTATGGCTCAAAATGCTGTAAATGGTGTCAACTATCACTCCCTTAAAGCTTTGCACTCAGCTTCCAAACACCCTGTATAAAATTCAAAGTCCTGACTGACTGATATATCAACGCACAGCCTAAAGCGCTGGTCCTAGAGACATGAAATTTGGAGGGTGTGTTCTTTGTGAAGAGTAGGTGTCCAGTAAGAAAGGGTTTTTTGAAATTCCACCCCTAATGATGAATGAATGAATGGGGGGAGGGTAAAATTTCACGCGGACGAAGTCGCGGGCAGAAGCTAGTACGACAATAAACGAAAACACTGAAAATAATGGCCTAAGAGTATTTTGGAACCATCAAATAAATCCTAGCTTAGAAATTTAAAAAAGTAATTTTTTTGACAAATAAACTAAATAGTAGATAAGGGTCGACTATGGGTTTTGCCAATCTTTGACTAGCAATTGTGACTTAGCTATGGGATATATTTGATTAAATTTTCGTATACAGACTGGGAACGACATTAGATTTACGCAGTTTAATTTATTGTTGTATTGTCGTCTCCACCTTGTATATGTGTCGCAGCCAACTGGTTAAATAAGCCGTTTAGTTAACCGCCTGGCTTTTGGAAGTAGTGCTCACCTCGCTTCGCTCTCTCGGCTCGCACGCGGTTGATCACAGTTCAAACCTACCTAACCCATTTGGTCGGGGTGCCCTGGCTTAATTACTGCGACCAATTCGGCTCGCGCATGATTGGTTACAGACTTCCAACCTAAACTATAATTAAATATCATTCAGGCCGTTAGTTGAACGACGCCGTTTAGTTAAAAGGCTAGACGGTTAACTAAACGGCTAATTAAACCAGTTGGCTGCGACATATGTATAAGGACCCTTATACCCGTTTTCATAACACAAGGCGACGACTAATTAATGTAATGCCTAACAATTTTTGCACTGTTGGATCTTTGAGCTCTCGGCGCTAAGCCGAACTTTAAAAATCCAACAGCGCGTTTTTATTAAGGCATTAAGTTTAGCTGTTAATGGTTTTGTATAAGCAACCATTAAGCCTACCTGCTCCCAAAACAAATACAAACTCGTCCATTCATTAAGCTGTATGAAACGTCTGAGCATGTAATTACGTGTCGTTGGCCCGTGATGCTAATTCTTGAAACATACCTACCTACCGGGAGGTATTTCATATGTAAATGCGTTCTTCCTCCCAACATTCAATTATTTGTGCTTGGGCCCGCGGAAAACGGAATAAGTGCGAGTTATAAGTAGCACAAGTTTTACTGTCTTTGTGGTTATTAAGTTATTTGTTTCAATTTCATATTGTTCGATCATGACAAAAGATTCTAGAAAAATATGACCAGAAAATGGGTGAGCTACCTACTGCTAAGACGGATGATAGAGATGTAGGTATACGGAAGAAGATAATGCAGCTGGTGATATCAGATAAGTTAGATAATAGTCCAATAAACTCATGCAGCATGAGATTTGTGGACCAAAAACGAGCAATCAGCTAACATGAGAAGATTTGAACGATGAATTCAATTGTTTACAAGAAACAAACCATAATTGGATGTAACCTTGTAAGTTGTATAAACTCGTAACAATCAGTCTTATTCCTATCTTAGATCAGTCACAACAGACATGTTATTCCAGTTCCGTAGACTTTGTCTTACCAGGCGGTACATAATAAAAACAAAACATTTCATAACAGTAGGGACAGCGATAAGCCGGTGCCGACCCGTCTGCAAACAGTCGATTGTTTGCATTGAGCAACAATCGTTACTCCATGATTGATCGATACCTAAGCAAGTACATCCTTATCATTGTTCTGATAATACTATCGATACTTTATTGGAATTCTTTCTACCTCACCGATGTTGTTTACACTTTTATTGCAATCGACGATACGTACATTAAATACTTCTCTGTGGTATGTGTGGAGTTAAAGGTGCCTTCATTTACGAGAATGTGTCCAGTTTACGACATAATTGTGTGTTTACATTCGCTTATCATTGATATTATATTGCGGTCAGTAACCCATATACGTGGTCCAAAGGGTCAAAGATGAAGGGACTTAAACAGTTTCTTAATCCATACTAATATTATAAATTCGAAAGTAACTCTGTCTATCTGTCTGTATATTACCTTGTCACGTCTAAACCACTGAACGGATTTCGATAAAATTTGGCAGATATAGATTGGATCCCGAGGAAGGACATAGGATAGTTTTTATCGACTTACCTCGCGGGCGGAAGCTAGTACCTACTTAATAAATAATGAAAACTTTATTGTTCAGGAAAAACATTAGAATATTCAAATAGCACTAGTCTCCAGACTAGGATTACCTGTGTCGTGAAGACCAGTCTCCTTCGTCTTATAATATTAATTATAAGATTATTAGGTACCGACGCCAGCACATGAAGCTACTCGAAACTGTAAAATTTTCCCAATCAACCTTGAACCTAATGTTTAGGCAATAAAGTTGAAAATCTATTAAAGAAATTTGACAGATTGTAGTAGCTTGTTGTGCTGGCGTCTGTACATAGTCTGTAGGATTTCTGAGGTTACAATAATCGAGTGTTCTCCCAATTAAATAAATTCATCTAAACATATTATTACCTATGTAATTAACTTGGGTGTATTAAACTGAAACTTGTAGAGCAATAGTAATATGAGTTACTACATTTTTTGTTAAATTGTGGCATGGAAGGTAAACAAAGTTACGTTTAATTTTAATACAAAATTCAAACGTAACATTCTCGCGTTAATTCGACATCGGAAGTTGCACCACCCAACTTCCACCTCCTGCCATTCGAATTCACATCAAAGATTCCTGAACTATAACACAATAGTCAAAGAGATACACAGGAAAGTAGCCTAAACGTCCGCTTACAAAAAACAATGTAGGTATTTTAATGTAAATTTCCTCGACACAACGTCACCCAATACCGTTGTGGTATAAAGCTATAGGTTTATAGCGTCACAGAATAAGAAAACCGTACAGAAGCCCTTTGTGCTTATAGCTAAGCTCGCGCCCTATTACACGGCGAAATGTGGGATATAGTTGAAACTATAGTTATGTACCTACATACCTCTGCCTAGCTCCGGTTATGTTATAATCATCAACACCCTAGGATGCCCGTTCGCCCAAACAAAAGCAGGGTTGGTAATTTTGGAGATGATACAGCGTCAAGCACGTTACGGGTAGTCAGAAGCCCGAAAGTCTGACAACCAGTCATAACAAGGGGTATTGTATTACCCGGTAATTGGGTTGTGGAGGCAGTAGGCAGTAGCTCCATGTAAAATACTGGTATTCAGCTCCATCTGGTTAGACTGGAAGCCGACCCCAACATAGTTGGGAAAAGGCTAGGCAGATGATGATACAGCGCCAAGCACGTAGCTTTCGACTCAAGAGATGCCACAATCCTGACACCCTGGCAGCGTTGAACGTTCCCTACGCCCTAAAAGTGTAGGCATTTAGAATTCGATCAGACCGGGATTATCTCCTTAATAAAATTCTTAAATTTACTGACAGACAGCCTAAACCGCTGGGTCTTGAAGCAAGAAATTTTGCATAAGTATTCATATTATAACTAAGGAAGGATTTTTGAAAATTCATTCTTCGAATAGGGAAGTAAAGTTTGTATGTAATATGGTAATTTTGTGGGTTCCGTACCCAAAGGGTAAAAACGGGATCCTATTACTACGACTCCACTGTAGGTCTGTCACCAGGCTGTATCTCATGAACCGTGGTAGCTAGACAGTTGAAATTTTCAAAGATGATGTATTTCTGTTGCTTCTATAACAACAAATACTAAAAACGGAATAAAATAAATATTTAACCGGCTCCCATACAACAAACGTGTTTTTTCGGAGTTTTTGCCTTCTGGTACGGAACCCTTCGTGTGCGAGTCCGACTCGCACTTGGCCAGTTTTTTTCCGCTTTGAAATCGCACGCCGCAAGCTTATCTCTTCTTTAAATTCTTACTCTACGGTAGCGTTCCATCTCATTTGACACAAAAACTCAGTAACTGGATAGCAAGTTTCCCGCGCGCTAATTGGCCGAGCGCTTCAGTATAGGATTACGAAGTAGGACGACAATGAGTTTTCGACTATTTTCCGACGAATTGTGTTAAGATTAGCTACTGTGAAACTTGAGGGTCGTTATGTGAGAGTAAACGGTGTTGTGTTGGCTGTTTGTGTTTAGGTAAATTGCTTATGGCTTTTTAAGATGGCGTGATTTGAAAATTGATGGGAATCAAAACGTGAGGGAGTCATTCTTTTCAAATAAATGAGAAACTTTGTCGGATTCAATGCTGACGGGTGCTGGATACCTTAAATTGGTATCTAATAAGCACCTTGCCCAAGTTTAGCCTAGGAATCTGTTACATTATATCCTTATATCCTTGGTTAAGTATCTTCTTGACGGAGAGGACGACCATAGAAAATATGGTTGGATTATGTAAGGGATGATATATAAAAAGGAGTGAGTGATAGAGTGATAGCTGACAGGGGAGCATGGAAGAAAAAAAATCGTATTGCGCCGACCTCAATTAACTCCAACTTAAATATTAGGCAATCATGTGGTAAGTGATGTTACATTCAGGGGCCCAGCACCTGACATGAACCCTGTAAGGGCACAGCAATTTACAAAGTATTAAAATGACTTTACATTCTTTACATTAGTGTTAGCTTGTAAATTGTAATTGTTGTGTCTAACCCCCTTACTAATAAACGTTGTATAGCGTCTGTGTAGTTACACAACGCTTTGTCTTCTTCTTTCGAAAGTCAAATTACTGACGTCTGAAAGAGAGAAATCGGTGTGTAACTATTTATCTGATATAATATTTTGTATGATAGTTTATTAGTGTATAAGTTTAAAATTAATAAAAGGAAAGTAACATGGGCAATGGCAGGAACTGTAGGAAGAAGATGATTCTTAGGTACCTTCTATTTAAAATGTCCGAAATAATTTGGCACATAAAAATAATAAAAAAAGCCATAAATCGTGGTGTTCCTACAACGTGTCATACCGTCAGCGTGGGGCTATTTTCGACAATTTTATTTGCATATTTTAACGCTCAATTGATAGGGGCCTATTAATTTAGGGTAGGGTAGGGTCCAATCTACCGTAATATATTTATATTCTACGAAGGGACATTACGATAGCCCTGCGATACCTCCGATAAATTGATAAATGTATCGAAATTTTATTGAAGTTAACTAGCTTTTGGCCGCAACTTAGCCTATGTGTAAGATTTTTTTATAATTTGCATAATTGTCATCATGTGCCCATGATTATTGTGTGTAAAGTGTATGTTGTAAGCAGTTAAAAATACATAATATCCTACTAATATTATAAATGTGAAAGTTTGTGAAGATGTTTGGATGTTTATTCTCAATCACGCGTAAACCGTTGAACAGATTTGGATGAAAAATGGCACATAGATAGACCATTTCCTGGATTAACACATATGTTACTTTTTATCCAGATATTCCCATGGGATCGAAACTTACGCGGGTGAAACCGCGGGGCGCTGCTAGTCTGTCATAAGCTTTGAAAGGTGAATCACTAGCCTCATAAAATGCCTAAATTATAATGAGTTAATGTAACTCAGGGTAAGTGCATTTTGTTTATTGTTCCGTTGGTAAATAATGATTAAAAAAAAAAAAATGAAAAGTATTTTGTATTTCATTACTTTTTTTACGAATAGAATATACCTACAGGATGAAAAGAAACCCATGTTTTGCTCCAGGTCCCAGGCTACCTATCTGTCAAATGCCCAACGATCGGTTCAGTGGTTTGGCCGTGAAAAGGTGACAGACAGACGTATTTATATAATTATAATCTTAGTAGATCGGGTAGCATTAATGTGATAACATTAACTCTATTTATCTAATTAAATCTTAACTTGTTGAGTTAATTGACTTAAGGTGCCACTAGTCGATATTTTTTCTATACAAATTTCGGGAGAGTATTACTCCACTGTTTGACATTGAGCACCCAAAGTTAAGCATGTTATCGTTTTAACTTATTATTAATTGTGTATGGAAACAGAATAGTAAAATAAAAAACCATTAAAAAGTTATGAGCCCACAAAGATGTTATTTTTAACGTAACTTTGGGTGTAAATAAGTAATACAAGAACTGTAAAATCTTAAAATCCAAGTCCGTACCGACAAAGATCAGTTATCGAAGAGTTCATTAAACTTTATTTATAATTGATTCATGCAGTGGGTTTTTCATAAAACTCGATTTTCCAAAGTACTTTTCGATTATTTTACACGCCTATCAGTTCGGAACGGTGTTTCTGTGCGTGAGAACTAGACGTTGTGCCTGTAAACTAGCGTCTAACTGCTCATCACTGATACTAGCTCTGTCAGACATGAAGTCAGGTGAGACAGCGTGCTTTTTGGCCATGACCACCAGTGAGTTCGAGCTCGCGACTAGTGTACTCTTAAAGATAACTTCTCTAGAATTTTATTTTAACTAATAAGATCTGATTTCAAGATTGATTCAGGTAATTATTGACACTTTTATTTAATTATTCTAATTATGTAAATCATTTATCTAGTAGCTATCGACAGTTGCCATCAAGTGATAAGCCTGTATTAAACAACTTTCGTAAGATATGTGTAATGTATCATTTGATATGCATCTTTCTTTGTGCATATCGTAAATACCATACTGTGATTTACAGGCAAGATAATGCACAAAGATGGGAAGATAAAAGTAACAAAGTTTTATCTACAATTTTGAGGGGATTACAGGACCTAAACGCAAAAAACGCAAGTTTTAGAAGCATTAAAAGTATATGATCGACTACGGTAAACAAAATCAGAAAAATATATGATATTCTTCAGGATATATGCTAGGTAAATAGTGTGTTGAAAATATAATGCGGAATATAAGGCGGACTTAATGCCTCAAGCATTAAGTCCGCCTTTGTACAGTATTTCTTTTACTTGTGCATAAAGTTTTAATAAATAAATAATACAACTAATTTGATACAATAGATAAAAATCATGAAGATACCTCTATAAACTTTCTTTTTACAATAAAAACCATACTAATATAATATACAAACAATCATTCTGATTTTTTGTCAGATTATTCTACAAGCAACATACCTACTTAAGCACTAGTGTTTTTTTTTTGTAGTCCAAACAATATATTTTTTGTAAATAGATAATTGCTTCATATTTTTCAATAAATTACCAGAGTTGTGTCGTCGCGCTTCTCTTTCCTTTCTATGCAGTCCGACAATGACCGCGCTTTAGGTCATGTAGTTCCCTAAAGGTGCCACTAGTCGATATTTTTTCCGTACAAATTTCGGGAGAGTATTAATCCACTGTTTGACACTGTGCATCCAAAGTTAAACATGATATCGTTTTAACTTATTATTAATGTTGTCTGTATGGAAACAGAATAGTAAAATAAAAAGCCATTAAAAACTTATGAGCCAACAAAGATTCGTTTGTCTTGCTATTTTTAACGTAACTTTGAGTGTAAATAAGTAATAAAACAACTGGAAGATCTTCAAAACCGTCGTAACAACCCCGACAAAGCTCAGTTATCGAAGAGTTCAATAAAGTTTATTTGTAATTTATGCAGTTGTTTTTTTCATAAAACTCGATTTTCCGAAGCACTTTTCGAATTTTTTTACTCGCCTATCAGTTGGGAACGGTGTTTCTGTGCGTGAGAACTAGACGTTGTTCGTGTAGATTAGCATCTAACTGCCCATCACTAATACTAGCTCTGTCGGACACGTAGCCAGGTGAGACAGCGTGCTTTTTGGCCATGACCACCAGTGAGTTCGAGCTCGCGACTAGTTTACTCGTAAGTGTCGCCTCCTAGTGTTAGTGAAAACGGGCTGTTCCTATCACAATCAGCTCATCTATCTGAACAGCACTGCCTAACAGGCTGTAACAACATAACACCAAAAAACCATATATTTTTCTAACACTATATCAAAAATGATAGAGATAAAATTCTCAAGTCCCGACCACCCATAATTTCACGTTTGGCTGATCCCGTATACATCTAAACCGAGTAATGCCGAATCTAAATTTATAATTAATGTTTTCGTGGCATATGGCATGTGTTGAATGAATTATTTATGACTGTTTTGTGATAAATATAACAGCAATTATTCGGGCTTTGGGTAGGCGTAACGGAAAGGAAGTTGAAGTACGGAATTTACACTTTTGAGTTCAATCGAACATAGAGGATGGTGACTAGCTCACTCAGAACCAAAACTAGAGTGCTACAAAGATCATTGACGCTTGATTGACATTGACAGGGGGCGCTCTGTTGGTAAACATAAACGGCCTTAATACAAAACAAGGTTTATCTTTAAACCCATGTTTAAACAATCAAGCCATTTTTAAATTTTGATCTATAATCCGACAAAGTTAAAGTTCTTAATACAAAAATGACATTAATCTCGAGTTTAAGTTGTCAATTTTGCATTAAGAACTTTACGTTTGTCGGGATATGTTTCAAAATACAGTAACTGACTCGAAGGTTTAGGCTGGGTCTAAAGTTAGAACTCGTTTTGTAATAAGACGGTAATTGTGCAATTGTTTTGAAAAAAGAAGATGATAGCATTCGTTCCGATCGTTTTGTAAGAATAACATCATTCAGTGTCGAGTCGGTCATCAACAATACCATAAACAGCTAAAGTCAGTCGAATTATGTCTATAAATCACCTTCTTAAAGATCTACACAAGTGTCTCATTGTCCCCTTTCTTATTAACGTGTAAAGTCCCGTAAAGTATTTTTGATATCTATCGAGCCCATGACAAGATAACCTGCAGTGTGTACGATTAGCGACCAAAGTCGATTAACATTGTTACTTTAAGCGGTAAAAAGCGTTATGCCCCCCCTCCATGCGACTTTCTGAAATAGTTTTCATGGTTTTTGAGGGTGCTGAAGCCAACAGTGAGGTCAAAATGAAAATTCAAGATGGCGATGGCGGTTGCGAAAACTTTAACATATTTCTTCATGGGTGTCGTTTTCATGGTTTTTAAGGGTGCTAAAGCCGATAGGGAGGTCAAATAAAAATCCTAGATGACGATAACTTTATGAGAGCTTCTAAAAACGCGTATTAAATTGACACTTTCTCTCTCTCTCTCTCTATTTCTTTTATAAACGACGGTGTGCGAGTGCGAGTATCGCGAAAAGAACTACGTTCCTGACGGAAGTCCCCAGAACGCACACGTTTAAAAAAAATATTTTGCTCAACAATTAAGATTTAAAAAACTGAAGTTTTTATCGACTTTTGTCGCTGACTGTACCTGCCTGAGTGCACTACTGATAAAGCTCTTCCTCAACCACTACAACTGCTCGTTTTCCACTTTCATACTGTACACTTTCGTGGAAAATCGTTTATTGCGTGAGACAGTTATTTCTATAGAATTGTTTCCTGATGATTTATTGCACTTGGGACTGAAAGCTATCATACCTGTGAAGTGATTTCTTTGTATTATGTGAATATCGCTCTGATATTCATATTAGAATAAGTACCTGTTTCCTGTTTATGAATCAAAACTCTTATTTAAACATGATTAGTATTCAAGTCAATTCAAATTGAATTGATTGTCATCCTTGTCATCTAAACTAATATTATAAAGAAGTAATATTGTTGCTATTGTTATTGTTTTGTTGTTATTTTTGTTTGTTCATTGTTTGTTGTTGTGCGTTTGTTTTATTCTATTTTATTTTGTTTGTCAGAGATAAACCTAATATCTGCCAGTAGGTACACAATAGAATTTTGAAAAAAATCGTTCACTGATAGAATTCTACACTATTGCCCTTAAGATACCCGGACGAAATCGCGAGGTATTGTCTGCGGTGTCTCAAAGTATGACACTTAACCATTTCCCTTGACCACTTAAACATTTTAATCGCCAAGTGATTTCCCAAAGCATTTCCTTCGGTACAAGAACTGCAAAAATAAAAGCTTCAAAGCAAATACGTCTTTATTGCTAAAGTAAAAACTAAAAAGTTAAATGGTCAAATGGGTCGGCAACCGAAGAGGCATCAAATAACTTGAAAGTTTTTACAAAGAACTTATTAAAACCCTTAATATACGTGGGTTCTTAATTTTATAATACATTGTTGCAACTTATTAAATTGGTTTGAGAGAAAAGAAAATTGCATTTCTGTCTAATAAGATACATAGATAAATAAGATACATTGTTCGTTTAATTAATAAACTGAAAGAAAGGAATATAGCAAATATGTAGAAAGAGGCAGTAAAGAACATAAAATAATAGACAACACTTTCTAATTAGAAAACCGAGAAAGTAGCTCAAGTTAAGACTAAGCAGTTTGAATTATGGTATACATATATGAAAGAAAAGAAAATAATTTTATTTGACCTAGGTTTAAGGCACACAGTATTCACAAAAAAACAGAAAAATACTTATAATAGTATTGTGTGTTACATGAACGATATCGATAAAAATGGTCTTTACATACATGTAACTATTTAGATACCAATAGGAAGACCCTTTGAAATGACAAGAAAAACCAAGAAACCAAAGTAAAACAACAAAATAAAGAAAGTAAAAACAATCAAAGAAGGAACTAATAAAAACCCAATTAAGCCCTTACAGAACAAAACCATTACATGAAGGAATCCGGCAGAAAACATAAAAACTATAGAAGAGACGGCACGTGGGCGAACGCTCCGGCCCAATTATAATAATGGATATTATTTTTACGGCACAGACATTCCCGTTCCCTACGAAGGAAATAGAAATAAAACACCGGTAAACGAAAGACAAAATAAATGTTACGTGCTGAATGAAACGGGGATAACAGCTTAGTCCGTGTACTGTTTTATTTATCACTACCGCGCGGTCTAAATTAAATTTGAGTTGAAGATACACATGTACAGGTGCAAAAATAGGAAGCTGCAGCTGCATTTATTGCAGTTTAGGCTGGATTTTTAAGACTACTAATAGCAGGATTAGGAACAGCGAGGTAATTGCGTAACATAACAATAGCAATGCATTTCATTTTGACAGTTCAACCACATTCATTGCGGTATTTACGTTGTCGAGCAGACGAATTTTTTAAACATATAAAGCAATGGTTTAGCAATTTGCTTTAAAATGGGTTGTGATTAAAAATGTGTTATACAATTGGGGTGACGGACATATCACCCCTTTTATATCATATAGCATATGTTTTGTGGTTGAAACCCTAAGTGACAACGTCGATTGAATTTTAAGGTTATAATGCATTATGTAGAAGCAGGTGCTACAGTCACCAGTGCGTCATCGAATAACCTCATTAGATTACACCTTTCCCTTAATTTGACTTGACGTCAAGCTAATGCATTTTTTCTTTGCCTTTCTTAAAGCTATATTGAATTTCATACGAGTTTAACACACAAGTATTTCTCCAAATAAGAAACAAACATTTTACGTAAGCGAATGCCTGTGAAAATTCAATCTGTCATGGCGGACTCGGCAAAAATATCATCAGCATTTATAAAACAGCAATTACAAAAGCCGTATCTAACAACACAAAGACAACACGGACAGGCAAAAAGAGTAATTACAATGTGATCAACGCTAAAAACACAAAATTCGTTGTTAAAACGGTATGCATCGTCGAGATGCAGGCTGTGGGCCGCGAACGCGAACGTACGGCCTTCTATAATTGTTGCTTTTTTATACACTCACCTGAAGGTCGACGGAGTTAAAATTTTAATTGCCCGAAACATAAATTCAGTGGGAACTCGTTTGCAAAATTAAGGACTTCGAAAAACTGTTGTTTATTCACTAAAGAATGCGCAGTTTAATTGTAGATTTGAGAGAAAGATGGATGGATGGTTTGTGCGCGTTGCTCAATTTGTGCTCACATTTTTTTGGTTGATTTGGTTTGGCGAATTGTCTCAATTTCTTTAGATCTATGGGCTGAATTAAATAAATATGAAGTATGTCAAGTAAGAAAATTTAAGAGTAGGCCAAGCAAATATATTCTAACCCAGCTGTTCAAAACAAATGAGTATAGGCAAACATGTTTTGCTTATACACTGTGTCCAATCTAAAAGTTACATTATGTATATTAAAATTATGTCAAATATGTGTGTGTTATCGTAGCAGGTGGCGCTCTGTGGTTTCTGCCTACCATGGAAGAAGGCGTTTGTTTATGCATGTATGTGTATATAAAACAAAAGGGCTCCACAGTTGTTATTAATAAACAAAAGCAACTCAAGTTCAACAATTCAAATTCTTGGCATAGTTTCGTGTCAATCCATCACACAGAGCCAATAGTTTGACAGCATGTCCTCCCCTTGAATTGTCTCTGGTTATGTGTTAATATTAACTGAGCCTCCACACGACATTGCCACAAATAGAGAACATTCCTTCGAGTAATAAACCTTAGGATTTGTTAGAGAATTTTCCTTGTACACTCTAGGCTTCAGGAAATAGTAAATGCCTCTAAACCGTTAGCTGTTATTGGATTTATGATTGAAATGGACAAGAAGCTTTTGCTAACGAAATTAAAGAAGTTAGTTTGCACGTTTTAGCTTCTATGACGGAATGTATTTCTGTTTTGATCGTGAAAATTGTAACACCAGTATTATAAATTACCTACACCCGACAAAACTCAGGTCTTACTTAATCAAAATTCAGTCTTCAATAAAAAAAAATGTCAAAACTTTATAATTAATAATGGTTTATCACGGCCAGATTTCAGGTTAAAATTGTGTCCAAATCTTCCCGTATGTCTTCAAAACCCATTTTGCAATCAAAATTTTAGTACAGTGACTCGTCTCGAGTTTCGAGTCGAGTCTCAGTCTCGAGCGCTGGATGAAAGAGTGGGGATTTTTTTTACCATAAGTTTATAATGCGCAAACCGATCCCCACTCTTAAGGAGCTTACATGACCTAAAGCGCGGTCACTGTCGGAGCGCAAAGAAAAGAAAGAGAAGCGAGATGACACAATTATTGGTAATTTATTGCAAAATATGAAGCAATTATTTAATCACAAAAAATCTATGGTTTGGACTAAAAAATTAAAACACTAGTGTTTTAGTATGTTGCTTGTAGAATAATCTGACAAAAAATCAGAATGATTGTATGTATATTAGTATGATTTTTATTGTAAAAAGAAAGATTTTAGAGGTATCTTCATGATTTTTTTCTGTCGTATAAAATTAGTTGTATTATGTTTTCAACATACTATTTACCTAGCATATATCCTGAAGAATATCATATATTTTTCTGATTTTGTTTACTGTAGTCGATCATATACTTTTATTGTTTCTAAAACTTGCGTTTTTTGCGTTTAGGTCCTGTAAGCCCCTTAAACCGAGCCCTCAAGATTCGTGCCAGTCACTATACAACGCGCCCGCGAATTCGGAGCATACGCCATCTATTTTTAAGTCATCAACAGCGACCAGCGTCTAACTGACAGTTTATCAACATATGTGGCAAGGACCTCATGTTTACATGAAGCACTGATTGCTGTTCACACGATTCTTTTTTACAGCCGACAGCTTCGTTTTATTATTATAAATGACGACAGTCGCTTGAGTGACGAGATAACGAACCCTAATAAGGTATAGTTACGTTATTTGAAGTGTTTAACGGTGATCTTTATGGTTAGTTTGGGGTTAATAAGCAATGATTATGGTTTTAACGCGTGCTTATTTGTAGGGTAAATGTAAATCACTGTCATTAAATTAGAGCAAGCCATTAGTTAGAATATTTTAGAGGTTTGTGGCTAAGTAATAACAGCCGCACGGGTCGATCGATCAGGATAAGCTACGCTTGCCGCGGTTAGTCCGTGGATGGGTGATCATCTTTACATACCAAGACCCCTCTGTGCCTCGGAAAGCACGTTAAGTCGTTGGTCCCGGCTGTCATTCGTGGATCTTTGACAGTCGTTATGGGTCGTCAGAAGTCCGAAAGTCTGGCAACCAAAGACTGGTTGCCAAGGTGTAGTATTACTTAGTAACTGGGTTATGGAGGTTAGATAGGCAGTCGCTCCATGTAAAATACTGATATTCAGCTGCGTCCAGTTAGACTGGAAGCCAACCCCAACATAGTTAGGAAAACGCTAAGCATAATTATGATGAATGAGTCAGAAAAGGTATTCTTAGGAAGTGATTTGTAAGTTTTGTCTAGCAGATGCTAGCACTGCTTCACGTTCACAAGATGCTAGACAATTTGTCATTTTTGTCACAGTAGATTATAACAGTGATCAAAGGCGTAGCTACGTTCTTCAACCTTTTAGCACACTAAATGAGGAATGTTATGTCCAAGTTATCTCCATCGCCACACCATTGTCTACAAGTAAGCAAACCTTCCCATTCAAAACCCAATCCAATATTGAAATCCACAACTGTTTGCAATTTCAACGTTATTTGCTCTGAAGCACACATATTAATTGTAACGTTTCAAAATGTTGAACGAGACGCAAGTTCAGTGTTTGCCCGTTCTTAGTTACAAGTATTAATGGGGTATGAACGTGACCGTCGGACGAACGTCGTCTCTATATATAGAGGCCTCGTAATGGCTTGTATTTCCTTGGCTTAGCGGGTTGCACACTGTTTTGGGTATCAACAAGCATGTTGTTTGCAAGTGGAATGTCTAATGGATTTGAACAACGATCTACGAGTGAATTGATATTGTGGCAACAACTGGAAATATTGTGCTTCTTATGTTTTATCTCGGCTAGTCTAGGAATTTTGGGATAGGCCTTCGTCTAATTTGTGGGTTCCTCCCATTTTCCTTGACTTCCCATTTATCATCAGTTGCCTAGCCTTTTTCCAAACTACGTTGGGGTCGGCTTCCAGTCTAAGTGGATGCAGCCGAATACCAGTATTTTACATGAAGCGACTGCCTATTTGACCTCCACCCCCCAGTAACTGGGTAATACGGTACCCCTTGGTAAGACTGGTTGTCAGACTACACATTTACGATTTCATATTACTCCATAGATATCGACATACGGTCGAGCCCTCCTATGTCTTGAACCATTTTTTGTTATCCAGATCATTCGTCGATCGGGCTTCTACTACGTACAGCATTACGATTCTACCACAAAAAACAAACACCGTCTTTAAAAAGAAGTAGTAGACACAAGGTGTGCTTACTTTTACTTTTGAAAGACGTTCTTCGTCAAATAGATAATCCCTAGGGATTGTCTGGGCAGTAGGACATGAGTCTACCTAATATTCGAAAAACGTACGGTCTATCTTTTCTGTTTGTCTCCGCTCCTGTCTGTATGCCCGCACGTAATGAGTTGTATTTCCTCAGCTTAGCACAGTACGCACTATGAATCCCTGGTATTCGACTGCATCTAACTGATGAAGCGCCGCGATGCTGTTCGCATACAAATTATCGGCGCAAATCAATGGCTGACATTCTCGCCGTGAGAGCGATCCGCGTCGGCGTGACAGACAGATGGATTTCTGTTGTTGTTAATCCGTGGACTGACGTAGCAATTGTATTTGTAAGTATTTTTTCTCAGGCTGTGGCTTTCCAATTTATGATCTTGGGTTCTCGTCGTTTTTAGTCACTAGCTTTATTGCCAACTAATTGATCTAAGGCCGTAAGCCACACGGCGTATTTTAAACGCGCGTTTTAGGAACGCACGTTTTCGGTGCCATAGATGCTCGTTGTTTTAGGTTCGAATCTCGTTTGAAGCGCGTATACGCGAGTCCCCTGCGCGTCGTCTGCGCGTTTAAAATACGCCGTGTGCTTACTACCTAACTGTTGCGAAACATGCTGATTTCTTAGACGTTAGCAGACATGCTCTGCTGAATACTAGAGCACACTGCTTGCAGTATTACGAATCTCTTAGACTGAGCAGGTTCGTCTGTGTTAGAAGCTGGATCTTGTGTACAGTTCTTTCACAGTTATTTTACCTCTGAAAGCTGCAACCCAACAAAACCTTATTACAACAACAATAAAGATCACTGTGATTTTGACAATGATGAAAAACTTGACAGTTGCAGTAACCCAACAGCAACTTTACATATGTCACAAGATTAAAGATCAATGTTGTATTGACATTGGTACCTATAGTCGGACTTTTAATTAGCTGCAGTAAAATGACAGCTTATGTCTTACTTAAATGACTGAAATTGGCGTCTCTAATCGTTTTGTCGCGGCCATCAACAAAATCTTGTTTTTCTAGTACAGAATAGCGTAACAAACGAAACTTGACATGCATATCTCTAAACTCAGTTCGATATGAGTTATTAAGAAGTGTCATTTTACTGCAGCTAATTGAAAGTCGGACTATAAGTACCTACATTCAATATTAACGTTCTCAAATTACTACTCAAAACTCTCTTAATTCATTTGGAATATTCAATTCATCAACCAATCCACACGAAATAAGCAACCTAACCAATTTTATTAAGTTTTTGCACATTAACATACCTACCTTACGCCGACGTATGAACCTAACCCTCCGAATATTCAAGGAATTTGAATTTCATATGAACGAGGCCATCAAAGTCAACACTTGTGTGGCCAACAGGCATGACACAACGGCCCTTATGATTCAGGCCCTTGAAAATCGCGACCACTGCTGAATGATAGACGCTCTTGAAGATGTAAGTGGGAATTAATGACGTTAGCTACTTGAGTGGTGTTTTTAATTATGTGTATAGACGAGGAGTTATTGTGGCTAAGTAATAACAGCCGCACGAGTCAATCGATCAGGTTAAGCTATGCTTGCCGCGTATGGTCCGTGGATGGGTGACCATCTTTACATACCATGACCCCTCCGTGCCTCGAAAAGTGGTCCCGGCTGTCATTCGTCGATCTTTGACAGTCGTTACGGGTAGTCCGTAAGTCTTGTGGTACGCACTCGAAGGGTTCCGTACCACAAGGCAAAAACGCCGAAAAAAACATGTTTGTTGTATGGGAGCCCCCCTTAAATATTTATTTTATTCTGTTTTTAGTAGATAAGTATTTGTAGAAATACATCATCTGTGATAATTTCAACTGTCTAGCTATCACGGTTCATGAGATACAGCCTGGACAGACAGACAGACGGACAGTGGAGTCTTAGTAATATGGTCCCGTTTTTACCCTTTGGGTACGGAACCCTAAAAACCTATAGGTACAATGCGAGGTCAGCTAAAAGTGGAAATTTATAGCTTGATGTGTCGTGATCCGTTATCGTTGTTTTATATCCTGTTAGCTGCACGTTACAGGAACTGGTGGACGCTGGTGATGGCGCCAAACAAGCAGCCGAATTCTGGGCCGAGTCCATTTAGATTGCTATCGACTCGCTAAGAAGAAGAAGATCGTTGTTTTCATTAACTGAGCGCACCTTCTGGAAGCCCAACTTCTTACGTCCTGATCGAAATCTGTAGTAGGTACTAAAAGTTAGAATTTCTCAATATGATGGCACAGAGAGCTAGAATTATCGCGGTCAGTTATAGCTGGACTCATCATGGACCCAGCAATCACAAGGACGACGTGATAAACATAAAATTGATATTCATCATGTCGCATGCCATTTCTCGTCGTAAAACCTGATGGAGAAATATCTACGTAAGTATGCCCATCACATGTTTAATGCGAGAATTTAAGTTATGAAAATTAATGTTAATTAACAAAATCGCGGGTTTTGTTTATCGTCTTTAAGCAAAAAACGCTTATAACCCCAATGTCACAGAGGTGATGAACATATAATTATTAAGTCATCGTAGCAAGTGTTACTATAAACAAAAGAATATCACAATAATATGCTGGTAAACATCGAAGAAACAGGGATATTGTAACGTAACAATACTGAGAGCTAATAATGAGGGCTACCGAAAACAAGATAAATATTGAAACAACGCAAAAAATAAACCATTACGAACGGGCGAAACCCCATCGATTCACCCTGTCCGTGGCATGCCACTGACAAATGCAATGACAGATTTCTGGCCCCGTTTTTGTCGTCCTTGCAAACTTAACTATACCACCAATCCACACCTTAAAACTTACATACTAAAACACACTTTCCTTTGCATGAACTGTAGTCGCAAGATGGCAGGACTTATCTATGGTATTTGGGAAATTCCCTTCAGTGACCGCACTTTTTTTTTTCTTTTCTTTTATTGTCCTGTGGTTAGGGCTGCCGGAGAATTTAATTTTATGATAATTTATTTCACTTTACCACTTAAAATTAATCCTTATTCGTTGTGATTTCAAAATGTCGCCATACCTGTAACAAAAAGAAAAAAAACAATGTTTACTAAAAATCATTGGATATAACATTTTAATAATACGTCATTTATTATTTAAACACAAATAAATAAAATGTTATATGACAAATATCCACACAATACAACAAAACGTAAAAAGTTTCTGACAGCGGTGGGATTCGAACCCACGCCCTTTCGGACTGGTGCCTAAAACCAGCGCCTTAGACCACTCGGCCACGCTGCCTACATTGTGCAACAATGAAATTGCCGGCAGGTTTACAAGGCCAACTTATACCTAACTCAAAAACAGGAACGAACGAAAAGAAACTGGAATGAAAATACAGCAGACCTCTCAGTAGGCATGAATATAATACAAAGTAATAAAATCGTAATCGGTGTTTAGTCATCGGAAATTAAGCGAATAGAATTTCAGGAGAGCTCCGACTACCATTATCATTATTATATTGTCTCACTGCTGCAGGGCAAAGGCCTCCCTTCCCTCTTTCCAATTTTCCCGGTTTACTGCCATTCAATTCACCTACAGTTCTTAGTAAAAGCCGTACCTACTTAATTCTTCAAATAATTCCCGATCATTAAAAATAAAAAAATCATCAGGATACTTTATTTACAAAATAATGAAGACACGATATCTCGTATGTAGATTATGCGGCTGCTCGAAGCGTCGGTACCGCTTGAAACGATGCACGTCGCCTTCGAGGAAATCGCACTAGGTACTGCAATAAAGTTCAGTTAGCAAGACCACTAGCCCATAGCCGTGGCGAACCATATTAACCCGTTTGCCATCGTTGACAACCACAATAATAAACAACCACTAGCAATCAACCTGCAAGTACTATCAATTGACTCCTACAGGCACTCTCCACACACTATATTTTACATCCATTTCAAGCGCTTCTACGGAAACAATTATTGCTTCTAACAGATTTTAAAACCTTAATTTGCCAGCAAGTTCAGCACTCTCATTATTGCCAACGCATTAGACCCAGAACAAGGTCTAATTCCGAGTGACGCACCTCATTTACACCGATCACTTGTAATAGGCACTTATCTGCTCGCAAGACGGCCAATCATTATGGATTTATGCGCGATAATAACTTGGCCCTAGTCAGGGTACGCCTACGAACTTACGTGGTTGGTACACCAGGGGTATTCATGAATTAGTTGTGTATTACTAGAAACAAACACAAATATGTTGTACCTACAACCAGGCTCAAGAAAATAGGTGGCTCGTTCAGATGCCAATGTATACGCTTTTACAATAAACTACCAAGCCACGTTCAAGATCTAAGCCTTAATAAATTCAAATCTTTCATTAAACGTAAGTTGTGCCAGAAAGCCTTTTATACCGTTAAAGATTATATTGAAGACAAAAAGGCTTGGGATTGAGCTGCTTCCAATTTCTGCATTTTGAATGATTTTTTTCTTTTTTATATACACATTGACATTGATGAATATTTTTTTTTTAAACAATGACATTTGCTTACTTTGTAAAGTATTATATTATTTTTTCATTGTGAATGTGAAGACGATGTGGGTCATTTTACATACTTATATATATTTTTTTATTATTCTCTCTGTTCTTTTTTTTTTTTTTTCTCATGGTCTGGCAGTTTGAGTAATTTATGTGGCCTACCCAAATGTCCTTTCTTTGGTATTGTTCGTCGAATCGTTGAGCTCCTTAAGTCTTGAGTTGAGCTGCACGATTTTTGACAAATGCGTGCACTGACTGGACAGGTCCTCTCAGTGGTTCTTTCCTCAAAAGACCACCTCAGACATCGATCTACATGGTCTTCATATAACCTGACCAAGATTATGTCTGGACTTTAAAAGAGACTGTGACCTCTGAGTTTGTTTCGGCCTTTCTTCTCAGAGTAGTCAGATAGGAAACGCCGACTTCATCTAGTTTTAAAAAAAACATGATTGACGTGTAAAAGTGTTTGTACAAACCTACTTACAAAAAATAAAATCATTTCATCATTTCATTTCAATCATTTCATTTCATTTCATTTCATTTCATCATATTTTTTATGTCTGTTATTATAGATTAACTAAAGTTAATTTGTATTGAGTATGGAGTCGACATCCTGCTTGATTTTATTCCTTTCTTTTCTCTGAATTACTGTCTCACTTGTTCTTGTATCCGACGAAATTATTTATCATTTTCATCTTAGTCTGGGGAATAATCCTTAACCTTAGTTGTACGATGAGTCAGTGCGATTTAGTAACGTTTTGAAGCTGCTAGATGCTCCTTCCTACGTACGCCCATCAGGATCTGAAGTATGGATCGTTAGTTATTTATGATAGTGATTGAGTATTTAAGCATACACTTGCGTTGTTCAGCTCTGACAGATCAAGCAAACATGTTAACTAGGAATCAGGTGAATCGTAATTAATTATTCTAGCGATTTCGACTGCTAGTAATATGATATTAATTACTCTATTAATATTCAACTCCTTTATATGTCGCTTAAATATTCTGTGATATTGCCATTGTCTTTGAATTAAGCCTTCGATTGAAATAAAAACAACCTTCAATTCAATTGATCATTGAGACGTATCGACAACGCAACGTTATCGAATAATTATCTAACTGAAGAAGTTTGAATCTCAAGCAGCTACTCAAATTAAACATTGCGAAAACACTCCAAATCATCTCGAGATTATGTTAAGACTTCGTAGGTACAATCTATCGAGAGTGAAATGGAGTATTTCTCCGAACAATACACTTAGATTTACTTATAACGCGAGGCTCGGAAAGCAATCACAAAAATCGTTCCGTTCAGACAAAGGCCGAACTGTGTCGAACATAATTTGTGGCCCCAGCATCCTATAACAATAAATCTCGAATGTCAGCAGATTTACGACACTGTAAACATGCAATATCATCAAACTTATTTAAGTGCGTTTAAGGGATACCATTTTGAACATATTTAACGGCGCCCTGACTTAAATCATGTTTCGTGAATTGTTTTCGATTGGTTTCAATTAATAAAATATGGATGTATAAAATAATAAACGGTGTGATTTATGATGTGCCTTGATTAATTTGGAAATAAAACGAAAGGGAAAGGATTGTATTAAATTGAAGGTAAATGAGTGTTGAATGCGTTGTGAGTAACGACATGCCCGCAAAAAATGAAGAAGCATCGCATGGATGTTTGTTAAAAGTCTGGGAAAACGTTAAGATAATTGAAAAATCGCAGACAGTTGAATGAACTCGGAAAAATGTATTACACTAAAGTCGTCTTGTCGAAGGATATTAAATGCCAAATCCAAGAAATGTATAAAGAACCCAAAGTATTCATTCGCGCCAAAATACTGAGATTTTATTATTCATTTTGTTGATCATAGAACTTTATAACACCATAACTTTGTTACAATCCGCCATCTTGAAAAGTCCAATACGAAGAATTTATTGTTTTTAATATTGGTGAAGTTAACATCGTGTTCATAATGTTGATATTAAAATGTTAAACTGCTTAGTTTTATGTTCCGTTATTACACTTAACGCCACAAATGTTTAGGTGTTTTTTATTTACGTTTTAATTTAGGCAATCAAATATTTGATAGGCTGCACATAAAATATTGTCACAATGTTTATTTTGATACAAAAATGCAGGTCTGATAGCATTCCGATGGTCATAAATGTTTCGGTCGACTATGCCAAGCCTATTAACTGCATTATCGAAAACCGAGTAACGGAAAATGGCTATAAAATCGATAATATATCTGTGTGTTAGATATTTAAATACGATGAATTCCTCTTTGTGGACTTGACCGCGATACGCGAATACGTGAGGAACAGCGGGGGCGAATTTTTGTGACAACCCAGAGCTGCTCGTAAAAAATTCTTGCCACCCGTGGCGCCCATTTGTTTAGTTAATGCAGTTTCTACGAGCCATGAGCATCGTGAGGTTTTAGGAGCGTGTAAAAAGGCACTGCTATCTTTTGTATTAACTGTTGTGGTGACGAAAATTAGAAAGATTCTATGCAGGGTTTTGGCTATTCTTTCGACAAGATCAGGTGAGATTATTACTTAAAACACTAGGACGCGTCGTTTTAGGAGTACTAAGTCTGAGATTCACTGGCATTCTGGCACAAAAGTTAGCTTCTCGGAAATGTGTAACTTTTCCAACATATTCTCTTTGAACTTTTCCGATATTCCCCACTTAATTGTCCGCGAACTGCCCAAGCAAAAACATTTCATCAACGACAAGAAAAACCTATTCCATTATTCTTATTGTAATCCCAAATTACGTCGTACGAAGAAAACACACGATTACTAAGGAAAACCTCTCGTCATTCCGCCAGTGCCGACGAATGCCGACGATATCTTACGGAGGAAAGATTCATCACATGTCTAACGGCTCGTAGTCGTGGGTACTAGGTAGTAACGAGGGTCGACGCCCGAAAGGGTGCGTTTTGGAACGCGCGATAATCCTCGCTAACCACCCGGCTTATAAACTACCCGGGCGGATCTGTTCAGCGATTGTTTTGTGATCTGTCCGATGATTCGGTGAATTTGTTCGTGATGGGTGAAACGGTTTTAATTGAACTTGTTATGTTCGACATGTTTTTGGTACGGAATTAGAGTTGAAAGTCACTCAAGCGACTCGAAATGCAAATAATGTTCCAAATAGGAAAATGTTATTCCAATAGGCCACAAAATATCGACAAACAGAGGATTTGGAACCGTGTCACGAAACATATCTCTAGGGATATCTAGTCCTTAATGCCCCCATCAACTGCAAACTAAGTGACTACACGCTGACGCTGACGCTGACGCTGACGTGACGCTGTAGAAGTGTGGCAAAGTTTTAGGATCATATTTAAAAAAAAAACATCAAAATCGGTTCAGCCGTTTGCGAGCTACGACAGCACAGACAGACACACAGATACACACGTTAAACTTATTTATAACACCCCTCTGTTTCTGTCGGGGTTTAAAAAATCATACTAATAAGTACCTATTATAAATTTGAAAGTAACTCTGTCTGTCTGTATGACACCTTTTAGCGCCTAAACCACTCAACGGGTTTCGATAAAATTTGGCAAGAAGACAGCTAGCATCCTGAGAAAGGACATCGACTACTTTTTGCCTCAAAAATAATCCTAAAAGGGGCGATATAAGGGATGAAAGTTTGTATGGGAAACCCATCATTTCTTAAGTTAGGGATATGGATATTCAAATGAATGCTTTTAGTAAGAAATAAAGAATTTTGTGTTTCAGCGTTTTTGTAAAATCATACCCCCAGGGGGTAAAACTGGGGATGATTTTAAAATTCGCATGTCTTTATAATGTATTTTTTTATTAATCAAGATAATATTTACTTAACATAAGCATAACAGACTTAAAATAATATTAATAATATGCATGTAGGTAGCTACCTTATATAAAAAAAATATATTTATATTTTGTGTACTTCTTTTTAAGCGAAAATATAGTCTGTCTGTTACCTGTTACAGAATTGAATGAAAGGCATAATGGCCTAGGCCATGGCCTGAGTTAGGAGTTTAGGACATTGGATACTTTTTTATCCCGGTAGTAAATTCCCATGGGATAATTTTCGACAATCACGCGGGCAAAAGCTACTTCTTACTTGTTCATAATATCATCGATAGGAAAAAGAAGGTAAAAATTGGGCTATTTTTTATCAGATAAAGGATACTCTTGCTAAGCATAAGTATCTCCAAGACGTGTGTGGATAGCTGCGAAAGCCACCCACTTTAACATTCTCTAATAACTTGGCAAAAAGAGGTCTCGGCGCTACCTTTTTAAGCCAGCCATTCAATCTATTTCAGACATTATTTTCACATAGTTAATCATCTCCTACGTAAAGTAGCCCTTAAGCAACATAATAATATGTTAAGTATAAGATATCATGATTGATTAAGCAAAAACAGGGCGGATAACGTAGATAATGACACCCAATTATCTGAAATGATATTAACGCCTAAACACACACCACGTCTTACGCAAATCAATGCATTAACCAGATGATCAGGTCACAGTACAGTGTAACAGTAAGACCACTTCGCATAACTTGCGAAAATAAAGACTTTCACACTCCTGAATATCAATTTTTTATGTATTGTAAGAGTATAGGTACTAAGAAGAATGGCCAAACTTAAGTGCCAGTGGGTAAGGCACATTGCTCGCAGAACAGATGGCCGATGGGGCCGGAAGGTTCTGGAGTGGCGACCGCGTACCGGAAGTCGTAGCGTTAGAAGGCCTTTCACAAGGTAGACCGACGACCTTATGAAGGCCGCAGGAACCCGTTGGATACGAGAAGCACAGAACCGGTCGAAGTAGAGGTGGTTGGGAGAGGCCTATCACCAGCAGTGGACGTCTTTCGGCTAAAATGATGATGACGATGTGAATTAGGTGACAAATATTTCTTAAGTTTCACCACAAATACGACGGTTAAATTTTAATAAGCGTTAGTGGAACTTCTCAATGTTCTCTCTTCTATAATGATGTTGATGCTGCCTGAGTCATATCGGCTCCTAACTTTTGCAATAAGTCATTTAGTTGAGCAGTAAAGGGACCCCTTGCAATATATTGCTCCCTATAATATTCACTTCCCGTTTGTCTATTTGCTCTTTGTTAGGGTGTCAGTATGACGAATATTTCCGTTGGGTTCACTTGGGTTTGACAAAGTTCGTGATGAGATTTGCAGGGTCAAAACTGGGTTCCTACTTGAAAATATGTGTGTAGTTGAAGACTTTGGCAAATCATCATTGGCCCAGTAAGTTTCTCTTATTTAGGAAGAAATGCGGTTAGGTCCATAGCTCAAACCATGGTTAAAATTTTAGCCAAGGTTCAACGTTGGTAGCAGGGCTGACTACCCAACACTCAAATTGGGTCACACTATCTATCTCAATCTGAATCATTTTGAAGGATATTGCTAATCCATTGCTTCAAATGTTCGAGAAATGTGTCTGCTCAACAATGTAATTAACACAATGAATGTTGTTGAACTGTCAAAATGAAAGCCATTGTTACTGATATTGTGTTACGCAACTACCCAACAGGAGGTTCGAAATAAAGGTAAGTAAAAGAAACCTAGGTAAAGAAGGTAGGTAAAGACAAGGTTTTCTTAAAACTTTGACTCTAGTCCGCAAGCACATAGCTGTATGTTTTTAAACTTATAAACAAAAGTTTAATAAGCTTTCCACAACAGCGTTAAATATTTTCATAAAAAATAAAATAAACAGAGGAAAACAGCGGTTGGCCAATTTCTTCGCGAAAATCTACAAGAACAATTCACCTTATGATGCAGCCTTACTTGCTATCCACATTATATCCTTATTTTCCTCCTCCAACTGTAGCTGGGGTGATTCTTTTAATGTAAAAACAACCTTGTGTTGGAAAGTTAGGGTTGTTTATTGGTTGTGGTCGGAATAGGCCATCAACAACACGCATGATAAAAGCCAGCGGGGTACAAGTGATTAAAATAAGTACGGATTTAGGTGCGGCCGCCCTAATAGGGGGCACCACGCCCTATTCTGACCTGACGAACTTCGCTTCAATGTTTTGTGGTAGCTACATTAGTGGAAGTATCGCTCTTGGGTACCTACTACCATCCCTCGAAGCATTGAGCAGAGTGAAAGAGAAAGCGATAACAACATGACGCCGTAATTTAGACACAATGTGTTATGTCATTCACGGTTTTCAAGCAGTCATTTGTTTTAAGTTAACCTTATTTCGACAGCTATTAAATATATACAAACTCCAAAGGCTTGTAACAAAAACATTTTACTAACGCTTTGGCTTCCTTCGAAAGTGGTTCCGTCATACTATAAACGCTGTCATGAAAATCTGTAATTTCCACTCACTGTCAATTTCAAAGGTTGCCTGGAAGAGATCGCAGAAAGCTGTAGGTAAGACCACCCATTGCATGGTTTGTATCATATGTTAGTATCTCTCTTGTTATGTATTTTCTGATGTATAATCTATACAGAGTGGTCAAAAAGTCGTGGATCAAACGAAATATGGAGATCAAGGTCATTTCCAACGCTTTTAAAGTGACAAATAATTTTTGGTAACGTTTCAAAATTTTTGGAAATAAATTTATTGCTTTTGAAATTTGATAAGTAGAGCCGCAATAGATTTTTTTTAGTGCTGATACATTAGGTATCTAGTAATAATACAACACCGTTTGTTTTCTTACTTTTATATCACTTTATTTTTTTTTAATTAGTCTAATTTTAAAAGCTAAACTATTTATAACTTTTAGGGCAATTGAATTATGGCCATGCTGTAGAAAGATTTTTTGTTGGAAATGACCTCCTTTATCTCCCTATTTCGTTTGATCCACGATTTTTTGACCACCCTCACCCTGTTTATATCTATCTATAAATAAAACAAAGTCGGGTTAGTTACACCATTTATAACTCAAGAACGGCTGGACCGATTTTTATGATCTTTGATTTATTGGATTTGTCTCCGCCCTGAATAGCAGAATAACTGTTAAAGCATGGGAAAAATACACGAAAAAAGAAATCTGAGGAAATACGAACTTCGCCGGGTCAGCTAATAAATAAATAAAGGTCAGCGGGTCGTCTTAGGGGCAAATAAATAAAATGGTCGTCATGAAAATCCTGTAATTTTCACCATCATTTGAAAACGCCCGTTTTATTTGGCCGTTTTTATGTAACCAATTGACTATTCACGGTTTTCATAGGGTACCAAGTACCAAAGCTTAGAAAAACTTTTCCGAATAGCAGAAGTAAAATGAAATAACTGCATAAACAATTCTACGTCTAACTTGGTCGCCAAACAATACGTCACGGTTACGAAAAAAGTTTAAAAACATTTTCACACAACGTTTTTTCCACATAACGTTTCGTCTTGCTCATCTTCATTCAACAATACTAACAAAGGCGACGCCATTTTTATGACGTTAAAAAATCATTAGCACACCCCAACGCAACGGAAAATCCTATTCTGCCATCGTTGACATGCCAGCTCGAGTGTTGCAAAAATAGAAAAATTATGCGTGTGATTTAGTGAAAACGGTTTGTTGGTTATTATTTATTTTAAAACGAGGATTGTTTATTTATTGTTGTGGGTTTAAAGGTCGATCGGAGTTATCGCACTAATATTAAACAGGCGAAAGTTTGTGAGTGTGTGAGTGGGGTGTGTGTGTGTTTATATGTTTGTTACTTCTTCACGCTCCGACGGCTTGACCAATTTTGATGAAATTTTGTATGGAGGTAGCTGACACCCTGGATTAACATATATGCTTTTATCCCGATATTCTCACGGGATCAAAACTTATGCGGGTGAAACCGCGGGGCGCAGCTGGTAGACACTAATTTGACAACTTTGATCATGATATAAGCATAAAAAACATTGCAATCATTTTTCATTTATTTGTAACATATTGTTTTATTTTTTCGGACATACTCATATTTTTAACCGACTCAAAAAAGAGGTTTATTTAATAACGAGCTATTTATTGATCCAGGATGAAAAGTAAGTAGCCTATGTCGTTCCCCAGGACATGGTCTACACACACTAGCCGTTTAACGTAGAAGCTTATCAAACAAAGAAACAAACTCACTTTATTAATAATATCAGTAAGGATTTCTAATTTAGTACCCTCTAATTTAATGTAAATTACCTTGTTTATTTCGCCATTTCATAACAAACAACATTCCAAAACAAATCACATCTAACAATCAACACAATTCCGGTATAAAATCTCATCTCGGTACAATTTCATACGGGAATACGTTATCACATAACCTAATACCAGTGTTGCCACTATTACGACACAAAGAAGAGTTCACAAAGAACTTGTGGTAATGTTGCTACATCTAATTCGTACCTAATTGGCTTTGCATTTGACTACGTTACCCGCTTTCGGGTAATTTTACTCGTGGTTGGAGCTTATAGTGTGTTTGTATCTGGCTCATTTAATTTATGTGGGAGACACGGGCAGACACCTCGTCCTTTGTATTTAAATTTTTTGTAGTCTCCTAAATTATTTTGCTGGGGTCGGTCGGTAATTTTCGGTTTTAGTTTTTCTTTTGTTTTATCCCCGGAATATTTTTTTTTTTTTTTTCCACTTCAGGGCAAAGGTCTTTTTTTTAGCCACTCCTCTCTCTCTTGAGCTATTGTGAGCCAATCCCGTCTGTAGATGCGTCAACCCCAACCCGCCATTTCCTGGATCTGCCTCGATGTCACCGGACGTTTTCTGAGAGTGTTATGATGTTACGAGTTATGGTCCAAAAGTGGTGGTCCACGTGGGCCACCACTTTTGGACCATAACTCGTTCGACATGCGGCTAACGTGTCCGGCCCGGCCCTGCTTTTTTGGTGACGTCGGCGATTTTTGTTTTGGAATAAAGAAAGGAAAAAGGAGAACTTGCCCAGCAGTGGGACACAATTGCATAACATAACAAAAAAAAATAACCACGGATATCGAAACATAACACAAAAACCTCAGAATAAACAAATGTTACCATGACACAGAAGCGAGTAATCATTACATTTACTGTTTACTTTTTATTACATGCTTTTCTTTACGAAAGTGATATGCAGGTAAGTATTTTATTTTGTCAATATCTGACTCTTCACCATGTTATGATAGCCAGCTTGCTTTTAAACCGCATTGTCTTGCTTGTTTCCACTATGACCTAAGTATGACAAAGAGACATCCTTTCCCACACATTGTGCCACCTCCAGCCATACATATCCATAGATTCAGTAGCTAGGTAAGTAAGTATAATCTGAAACAATACGGGCAATCAAGAGTGATCGAGGCTCACGTAGATACCGATATCTGGCGATGCCGTGGGGTCACCGTCATTAATCACATCGGGACTGTTCGACCGCCCACTGGTGACGTTCGGGCTGATAGGTCAGCGAGCAAGTTGGTTTTACAGACGCCAGTACATCAAGCTACCCGAAACTGTCAAATTTTCCCAATCAAATTTGAATCTTATGCTTTAGCGATAAAGTTGAAAATCTATTATAGAAATCTGATAGATTGTAGTAGCTTGATGTGCTGGCGTATGTAACTTAGCGTTCGATCGCACTTTTGGATGCCGTTTGGAACGATAGAAAATGGCTGTTCATTCAAAGAGGTGACAATGATCTTCTCAGTAGTAAAGGCAAAGGCAGGCAAACATTGTTTGGAGGAGAGGAGATCATGTAAAGCTGATCCCAACAAAAACATTTTCATGTAAAATGTTGCCAAGACGAGACCACATATGGCTCGCACTGCCAAAAAGTTATCAGATCTCATGTAGAGCCAAGCTTCTAACTCTACACGCCCTAACTTCACAAACTCTACACCTTAGTCAAAATATGAGGCTTGGCCGTTTCGGTGCTCTATGTAAGAACTATTGTTTAACAGAAAAGTAATGAACAGTAACAGTAACAATAACTTTTTCACCTTACGCGCCCATGTGATGGTAACATAATTAGGCTAATTTTTGTCCCGATATTCCCACGGGATCGCAATTTACGCGGGTGAAACCGCGGGGCGCAGCTAGTCTCTACATAACTTTAGTCCAATAACAGTTTCCCTTACTTATTGGCTACACATCTTGTTCGTGTGTCCGCAGCGGGGCACGCGTATCTGTGATCGACATTCCCTTGTGATTACTTTAACAAATCTGTCGGTAGATATAGCGAGTAGTTTAGGGACCTATTAGTTGTTCCTGTTATCTCTTCAGACTTGTACCAGTACTGGGTGACTCAAAAAAACTTTTTAACAAAAAAAAACCGACTTCCAAAAAAAACACTACAAACTGAAAAATAACTTTAATTTCGGAAGTCGGTGTCTTAGGGATCAGTATTGTTGCGCGCCACAATTAATGCCTGGTACATGGTGACAATAGTTACCACTAGCGCCATCTAGTATCGAGTAGCAGAACTAGTCGAGTCACGATCGTTCTAGAAAATTCGATACTAGAACTTTGTAGAACTTTCTCGAACTATCGACACCTAGTCGGTCGAGGCCGGTATGTACTCGAACATTCTAGATGTTTCTACAATGGAAGGTTCTAGAACTATCTGCGGCACTATATAAGGCCGGGATGCGCGACGACCGACACAGTTTGGATAAAGCGACAAGAGCGAAAACATCTAAGCGATCTTCAAGTGCGAATTAAGAGTGATCAGTAGTGTGATTGTGTTCTTTTAATTAGTGTTTTGAGTTGTAATTAGTGTTGGAAAATAAATTGTTATTTTTGGTTATTAAATCGGCAGTTTTTATTGTCACGAACCGGAAGCTCGTAACAGTATTTTAGTTTTTGCCACCGACTTCCGAAATTAAAGTTATTTTTCAGTTTGTAGTGTTTTTTTTGGAAGTCGGTTTTTTTTTTGTTAAAAAGTTTTTATTTCTCGCTTTTTAGTGGGTCTGTTTATAATTTATCTAAGTTACAATAGCCTAATGTCAACTTGCCCATCGCCTTTTTATAAAATATTCCTTTTCTCGATGCAGGGACGTTAATTGTTGAGGAGTTCTCCTTTTATTAGTTTTTAGATTAGATGCTGATAATCCTGGCTGCAGCATCAGGCCAGACTTATGTCAACATTGCATTGAACTTAAAATTAGTCCTGTTTAAAATGAGCCCAAACACGACTACGGTGCTGTAATTTCAAGGTTTGTACTTTTTCTGATGCTCCTGGCTTCAGCATCAGGTCTTCGGTGTTCCTCAGTAACAGTACGTTTATCCACACATCGAGCCCTTTTCTATGAGCCTAAACACGATATATCTGCTGTTAGTTGTCGAGGACTTAGGTACTCTGCAGACTATCCTGACTGCAGCATCAGGTCATGACTTGATGATCATGAGACCAAATGTGGCAAATGCCCTATCAAACATCAAAACAATTTACTACACAAACAGTCCTTGCCTGTTCGAGTAACTTCTTACTGTTAAGGAGTTGTACCTTCCATCATCAGCCCAGCTACCTGAGATGGTGACAACCATACACAAATATACAAGATACTTCATAAAATATGCGAAAAACAATAAGTGAGCCTATAAAATTTGAGGGTTGCCCTCGATTTCTCTAAGATCCCATCATCAGATCCTAACTTGGTGACAATGGGACCACCTCAGAACTATCTACTTTCGAACAAAAAAAGAATTTTGAAAATCCGTCAACAATTGGCGGAGTATTCGATGAACAAAAATACAAAAAAAAAAAAAAAAAAACATACAAACACCCGAACATAGTACCTCCTCCTTTTTGTGAAGTCGGTAATGACTCAAATGGCCAAATAAGGCATCAAAGTGAAATTATGTAGCATTATTTTCCCGATGTTCACGGTAAAACCTAAACGAAAGGAACGTTATGTTTATGAGGGGAGAAGAAAACTTCCAGGACACAACAGAAGATTTATATTCGTTCATAATTTGTGTTATTCTAATGTATAGCTATAATATTACTGTAAAGTTTCATCAAAATGAGTTCAGTAGTTTTTGCGTGAAAGAGTAACAAACCCATCCAACCATCCATCCTCACAAATTTTCGCGTTTATAATATTAAATGGTTACAATTTTACGAATTTCTACAACCATGTCCAAAGATTAAAAATATGTACAGTCACGAGCATAAGTATGTATACACTTGGCTTTATTCAAAGGCGATTTTCTCCTTAATTTTGTGATGAAATTGTATGTTATTACGAAGTCATAGTATTTTCGAACCCATAGGTTTATGTAAAGTGTGGTATTTCAACTTTACATTCGTTATTTCGTGAAAAAATCGCAATTAAAAGTTGCCAAGTGTTGACATATTAGTGCTCGTGACTGTACGTATTAGGTACACACGGCTATAATACATCAAGCTTAACGTGTCTAGTATAAGCTGACCTCGCATTGGTTCTGTTTGCCATACAATAAGAGGTCAGCTTGTACTGGATTTTGCCGTGTGTGCATATTTTTTATTACCTACTTAACTAGCAGCGCCCCGCGGTTTCACCCGCGTCAGTTTCGATCCCGTGGGAATATCTGGATAAAAAGTATCCTTTGTCATAATCCAGGATATGGTCTATCTATGTGCCAATTTTCATCCAAATCTGTTCAACGGTTTACGCGTGATTGAGTAACAAACATCCTAACATCTTCACAAACTTTCAGATTTATAATATTACTAGCATCCGCCCGCGGCTTCGCCCGCGTGGTATGTCGATAAAAACTATCCTATGTCCTTCTCCGGCATGCAAACTATCTCTCTGTCAAATTTTATCGAAATCCGTTCAGTGGTTTAGGCGTGAAAAGGTAACATACAGACAGACAGACAGAGAGAAAAACAGACAGAGTTACTTTCGAATTTATAATATGAGTACGGATTAGTAGGATCATTTTCACTCGTTCTCACGTATGTAACAAATAAATAAAGACAACCAAAAGATTAAAATTATACATAGATATAGTAAAACATTGTTCTTAAATTGTTAATTTAAAACACGATCATTTGTAATGTTTATGACAACATGATTTATAGAAATATCTTCGGAAATTCTTACACCCTCTACACACTTAATAAATTACATAGATAAGACATATATTTCTTCTTATTCTAAAGATAAGATTTACATTTTATCCCACATTCTTATGATAAAATAAGAATGGAGGCTTTAACTGCTTACACAACTGTGTTGACAATCAACTAAAATATTAGTTTCTACATTTTTCGTTTGTAGGGTTATTAGGGTCAATTCACACCAATTTGATGTATGAAGATAGGGAGGCGATACGTCTTTCTTAGCATAGGTAATCGAGCATAATCAGCCCATATCGTTCCCACTGCTGGGACACAGGCCTCCTTTCTGAGATACAGGTTCCCACCTAGTTCAGGGGATAGGGTCAAAACTTCATGGCAACCATCAGAGCCACCACGTTATATTATTGTATACTTATACAAATATTATTTGGTTTTGTAAAAGTATTTCGAAACGATCATCATTTCCCTAGCCTTTTCCCAACTATGCTAGAGTCGGGTTCCAGTCTAACCGGATGCAGCTGAATACCAGTAGTTTACATGGAGCGTCTGCCTATCTGACCTCCACAACCCAGTTACTGGGTAATACGATACCTCCTGCTAAGACTGGTTGTCAGACTTTCGGGGTTCTGACGACCCGAAATTACTGTCTTATATTTATTTATCACTAGCTGCGCCCGCGGTTTCACCCGCGTAAGTTTCGATCCCGTGGGAATATCGGGATAAAAAGCCTATATGTTAATACAGGGTGTCAGCTACCTCCATACAAAATTTTATCAAAATTGGTTCAGCCGTTTGAACGTGAAGAAGTAACAAACATATAAACATACACACACACTCACAAACTTTCGCCTTTATAATATTAGTGTGATTAGTGAGACTAGTACAATGTGAAAATTCTTTGAAAATACATTATCATATTTAAAGCTTTCGTAACAATGCAGATGACTGGTTTCGACTTTGATACTACGATTTAATCAGCCAGAAAACTTTTTTTAAATATAAAGAGGATCTTAACAATTTCCTTAGGCTTGAAATCTCTTTTTATTCCCCAGGTAACCATAAAATTTTACATCGACACCTAAAATCTAACACCCATACCTTGTATCTTTAGGCCCGAACCGCTTTTTAAAAGTCGAACAACACTAGATAAGCCCTGTAGAGGAGCATAAATCATTTTTACGGCGTCTATGCCTCCCTTGTCTATGCGACAGGCTTTCATGGCCCGTGAATAGTCCTCTTTATGCTTCACTTGCTGTACAACTACACAACTACACATTGGAGGCTATATTGGCACCTATGTCTTAAAGATAAGAGTGTTTTTCGCATGAGGTACTTTTCTGTGTTATGTTAAGTGCCGTTCGCTCTGAAATGCCTAAACAGGGCCTATAAATATCGAATGCATATACTTGTGTATGGTGTGACTTATCGATTTAATCTGTTATTGTTTACGAAGGTTTTTGACACACATAACTAATTGGAATTAAATTAAATTTGATATAGTTCACTGTTGTAATTCTAAAATATACAATTAATCAAACTAATGCTACTATCCTATCAACCCACTACTCACAACAAAAAAAAAAAAAGTTTGTTGAGTATGTTTGGATGTTTGTTACTCAATCACGCGAAAACGGCTGAACGGATTTGGATGAAGACTGACACACAGATAGATTATAACCTGGATGAACACATAGGATACTTTTTATCCCGGTATTAGCTGATATTCAACGAAGCAGCGGGCAAAAGCTAGTTCTCCATAATATTGTAAAAAAAGGCACCAAGTGCTTTTAAAAATATTATATTCGTTCTGTGTTGCGCCAATCTCCTCTAGTTTACGTAATCGAATATTTCAAACTACACTCAAATAGAAGCTTAACTGGGGCAAATATTGGAAACTACATACAGGACCTAATACGAACCAACTCCCAAGAGCAGTCTACTCTGTGAAACCTAAATTGCAAGAAGTTGTGTTACTACGCAATTATCTGAAGATCGTATCTAATAGCCTGCTGTACATAGCCCGTTGGGTATTGCTGTGTTTGCAAGCATTGTTAACTAAACTTTAGATGTAAAGCGGAATTTGCTTCAAACCACAACTATCGCTTCGAATATCACTTGATGTTTAAAAAAGAGGGCAAACGTTAAGCAATGCTTATCGAGGTCGGTTCGTAGACGGGTGAGCATTCATTACATACCAAGATTCCTCCCCGTGCCTCGAAAAGCACGTTAAACCGTTGGTCTCGGCTGTCATTTCTAACTCTACAATAGTCGTTACGGGTAGTCAGAAGGCATAATGTCTGACAACAAGTCTTAACAAGGGGGGTATTGTGTTACCCAGTAACTGAGTTGTGAACTAGACTACCCGAAAACCCGTCCCCAACATAGTTGGAAATAGGCTAGGCAGACAATGATATGTTTTGAAAAACGAGGGACACAGGAGGAGGACAGGAGGGGGGGAGGGGTACAGGTTTAAAAATAAACCGAAGTTCGGTATGAATGAAAGTAACGTCTAATTACAGCTATCAGGCTGCTCACACACAGATTAATAACAAACACAGATATTCAGGTACACTTCATTTAATCCAAACGTTCTGTTTAAAAAAACATAACCTTTGTTTGTAACCAGTTTAATTAGGACTAGGAGCACACGAAGTGTAGGCTTTAAGTAAAGGAACAAAGGGGTTACAGGGATCAATTCAAATTGGTTAGGTTAGCACAATCGCAGTCGCAGATAGCTACCGCGCGACACCCTGTTTATTTGTTTAGGATACATCCCTCTTTATTTACATATCCATTCAAACACCGCAAAATGTCCTTTAATTGTTGAGACATACGTTTCAAAATCGATTGGAAGCTGTTCTCATGTGGTGCGGTAGAGGCTGTGTAAGTTTAAGGTATGCATGGATAAACAAAAGGGTTTATTGACCTTGGCTTTCGGCCAGATTTGGGAGCAGGCGAATTAGGAGCATCGGGATAATCCCAGATAAGTTGAGTTGCTTAACAGTCTACCTGTTGTATTGTGTTGCTAGATTAACAGTCGTTGAGTGTGTCATAAACTAATAATCCAATCTAAAGTGAGAACGAATATATACTTATTACTCGGATATCTATGCCTGACTCGTGGCGCCATCTATTATCATAATAACGTTATTGTTGTTTTTTTTGCCTCGGGAACAGCACTTTTTTTCGGGATGAAAGGTACCCTATGTCCGTTTCTGTACACCTGACAACGTATAGGTATGCAAAATTTCAGGATGATCGGTTCTATGGTTTAGACGTGAAAAGGTAATAAACAAACTTACTTTCACATTTATAATATTAGTTAGGATTAATAGTCTTGAGGGCTTAAAATCGAGCAGGGATCGTGAACCTACGAAAAGTAAAAATTGCAATCCAAAGCAGAACATAACCAATTATAATCGATAGCTTCTTCGCAGCGGCGCTAGAATTTTTTTTAGATGGTGCAAAATCTTAACGTAGCGCCCCTCTATGTACCAACTTACCATGTTCCTATGATAAATTCATAATTATGCAGTTGCTTGCTTGCTTGTGGACGATCGGGTTTACAATAAGCTACCACCATCAATGACCGGTGCCTGGTGGACTGTCCACCAGGCACCAGTCATTGACGACAGCAACTTACCACAAAGCCGACCGTCGAGGCGCTGAAATCAACCGAAATGCGACCACCACTGGTGGTTGATTTCAGCGCCTCTCCCATGACGACGACGCCCGGTGCCATCGCACCGCTCGCACCGCCCTAGGGCCGCTACTGCTTCTTCGTGTCACAAACTTAAAAAAAAATTGCGTTCAAAAGACATTCGTGTAACTAAAATATATTCTGTTTAGTTCACCAACTAGTGTATTTATTTGCATTTAAATGTTTATATAAGTCGATTGTGTATTATTTATTTACTAATTTATGTTATAAGCATTTTGTACCGACCTTTTTTTGTCTTTTTTATTTTTAGTGTTTATCAGTGAAAACGTGTAAATGGCCATCAATTGCATATTGTTTAAGAACACTGTTTATAATTATATTAGCTGCAAGTTTCCCGAATAGAATAAAATAATAAAAGAAAGAAATAGATATTTGGCACTTTTGGTCTTTTAGGAGATATTCTACCTATAAAATAATAGTCTTAAGACCTTGCAATAGAGTAGGCATTGAAAGCCTGTGAAAAATAACAATGGCAACCCGGCGCAGAAAAAAAACAACTGTGATAACTTGTTCTCGTCTAAACTTAAAATAAATTGACACTAGTATAAAGTGATACTAAATAATTTAATTTATTTAATCAATTAACAAAGTTGACATTAAATACATAGTTTCATTTATTAACAAAACAGTTAGCTAAGTGTTGCAACCAGCACCCTGGCTAATTTAAAGGAAAAAAAATACGTTTACGTTACGTTATTAATTTACCAGATATTTTTTTTAGTTAACAAAACCCCAACTTCACCTATTATTATTTGCCTTACTTACCTTCATTTTTTCATTTGCATTTTTGTAAGTACAATTAAAAAACAATTAAATAACAATAATAGTACCTACAACAAAGAATCAGAACAAGGCTGTTCTGATTCCTGGGAATTTGAAGACTATAAAATTAGCATTATAATGTTTACTTTTACTTCACAATTGCTGGAGTGCTTTGTTTACCGTATAACCTTGCGATTTAAGTTCTCACTGTATTAAAACAATGTATTTTCAGAGTCAAATAAATCTGCTTAAGCGACAAGAGTATGTACTTCATTGAATACTGAACTTCTTTATTAATTATGCAATTAATAATGATTGTAGTATTAACATGTGTATAAGTAAAAACAAAAATTCTTATATTATAAGCTACTTGTCTTGGTTACCTTTTTGGGAATACATGACTTAAAGCGGGGTCACTGTCGGACTGCATAGAAAAGAAGAGAAAGAATGAAAGAGAAGCGCGATGATACAACGCTGGTAATTTTTTGCAAAATCAATTTTTATACAAAAAAATTAAAACACTAATACGTTAATATGTTGCTTGTACGTACACAAAAAACGCGCATTGACGTGGAGTTGCGGAAACCAGCCCGTATTAGGTACCTATGTTGCTTGTAGAATAATCTGACAAAAAATCAGACATGTTTATTATTATGGTTTTTAATCGTTATAGGGAAATTTTAGAGGTATCTTCGTGATTTTGTTATACCTATCATATCAAATTAGTTGTATGTATTATGTTTTCAACACACTATCTAACTAGCATATTAAATCCTGAAGAATATAATATTCTCTGATTATATATTTACTGATTTGGTTTACTGTAGTCGATCATATACTTTTAGGCAATATAAAACTTGCGTTTTTTTTGCGTTTAGGTCCTGTATTTGTTTCAATTCTCTGCTTTGCACGGGATATATTTTGATTTTTGTAAAGCCGCGGCTTTACAAAACATCAAAATATCTCCGTGCCTCAGAAAGCGTCGTTGGTCCCGACTCCCGGCTGTCATTCGTGGTTCTTTGACAGTCGTTACGGATAGTCACACGTCCGAAAGTCTGACAACCATCTTACCAAGGGGTCTCGTATTACCCAGTAACTGGGTTGTGTAGGTCAGATAGGCAGTCGCTCCATGTAAAATACTGGTATTCAGCTGCATCGAGTTAGACTGGAAGCCGACCCGAACATAGTTGGGAAAAGGCTAGGCAGATGACGATGTTGCACTATGAACATAAACTTTCCGGCATAAATTCTGTAACTCGTAATTCGTAGTTTACAAGAACAACTCGGTCACACAAAAGCGACTTCAATTTATAATATTTATAGATGCAAACTGTGTAAGACTATTTTAATTTCAGCTATCAAGTAACAATAAATTATTTTCTTTAATTAATCACTGCGCCGCCTCGCCCAAATTTTCCAAACAACGTTGTTTACAAAACCAAAATGGCGGCGTTGTCAAGGTACACCGCATTACGTAAACGCAATTTAAAATTCACGCCTGTAAAAACAGCTTTCATCTCTTTAATGTAATCCGTCTGAGATAACTAAGTGACACCCTTCAAAGTACATAGGTACTTCGTAGCCTCTTAAATAATAAATTGACTTCTAAACAGAGTAAAGATGACTTCGTTATGTCACTACGTATAACGCGCATTTTGTAAATGTGGTTAAAAACGCCCAAATTGGATTTTCATGTCGAGAAAATTGGTTTCAGGCGGCGTAAACCGTGAAATTCTCTTATTTGGATAAAATGACAATCTCCTTTGACGAGTTTATATTAATTGTGGTTGGTGTCAGATATTAATTTGGCTAATGCTATCGGTCTCGCTGCTAATCGGCTTAAACGCTCGAAATTGTTACAATAATTTCCACGCTATTTGTTTCGATTGTTACAGATAACAGCACAATAGTCGCGTACACAGTATTAACTATATAAACAAGGCAAGACTACCAATTTCTAATTAAATTATTCATTTGCACATCACAAGAGTCAAACACTTTTATTCGCGAAGCTACGCCAAAGGCTCGATGCGTGTAGTTAATTTCGTCGCGCGACTTTGTCACACTTTGTGATGCTAATGTGCTCCTACCTTCGTGACAGACGAACGCGTACATATTGGAGTCTTGACACGAGACAAATTAGAAGCAGTTCTATTAGAACAAAAACATGGGAGAATGTGGGGAAGTAGAGATGCTAAACAAGAGATGCATGGATTAATTACGCTTAGGAGTTATTTGACCAGACAGATATCTTTTATCCGTGGAATAAAATAAAAAAACTGTAAAAAAAATCAAATTTATTTTCAGGATAAGATTTATTGATTGATTCCAGTCTGATCCCCTGAACCCCCTCCACCCCCCCCTCCTCGATCCCCTGCTAGTTCGTCTTCTGTTTTAATCTCTGTCTTATCCACTTTATCTAGGTTACTCTTTTTGATAGGTCAGTACAGTCAAGAGAAAATAAACGTTTCATGTTTTACAAAATTATAGGAGATCAAGCAACAACAACGGTCTTAGGCTTAGCTCATTTCAATATTTATTTAATGCTTTAAGCACACAAATGTATAGAGGCGGACTTAATGTCATAGGCATTTTATACCAGTCAATTGACATTCTATGTAGATCAGGTTCGAATTGAAATAGTCTGGTGCTAATAATGTTTCGGTCCTTGTTTTATATTATTATGAAGAGGGCTAAATGTTATGCCTGTTAAGGGTACCTTCGCAATTTAGCAGTCCAGTAATTGCGTAATCTCAATCTAAATCATTTTCGTAAAAATATCAATCTTAATCTGAATCATTTTGCAGGAGATTGTTTATATCCATTGCTTTATATGTTTAAAAAAAAATTCTGTTCAACAATGTAACTAACGCAATGAATGTTGTTGAACTGTCAAAATAAAAGCCATTGCTAATAATAGTGTGTTACGCAATTACCCAGCAGTTTTTTTTTACAAATAATCACTTTGATCTCTTTGTTTTTTTTCTTTGATTTGTTAGATCCCTTTTTTGCGTCGTTAGGAATCAGTATCTCATTTTCGAAGACGGAAATGAATTAAGTACCGTTAAAATATTCTGTGTTAATTGAAAGCTCTCACTGTACCTGAAATACACACCAGTTACTTTCATCCGTCAGACCAAAGACTATTCACGTAGCGGTATCCAGGGTCAGTTCATTTTGACTGATGATGATTAATGAGTTTACAGGTAGAGGTGTTTCTTAGAGCTGCTTTACACTCGGTTCAAAGATTAAAAATATCAACATTTTACAGTGTTTTATTGTATGGAATGCAATTTCGAACGGAAATGAGTTTATATGAGCGTCGATTTTAATTGCACAATTACAGTGTGGCAGAAATGAACAGAAATAATCCTATTTGTAGTATAAAACCACTCGATACCGAACTACTGGGAACTTACACGCATACTTACATAGTTTTTAATTACAGTTTATTCCTGTACTACCTTAATGAACCAGTATTGTAATGATAAACATTTTATGCTAAAAGAATTGCGACTTTTTGCACGCCCTATGCTGCAGACGATCAAACGTTGAGTGAGTATTTTAATCAAAAGTTCTTTTTTCAAAACCATTTTTTTTCTTTTTCTTTTTTAAGTGGACATCGCCGTCCAATTAAGGATAAAGCATACAGCCTTTAGGACGAGGGTATAATTATTAACGTTTGTCACGAAAGTCTACAAAGGTTTTATTAGCTAATTTAACACAACTCAGCTTTTTGTCGTGATTACTGGCGTAAGGGAAAATTGGTTGTATTCAGACGCCATGACGCAAAAAGTGACAGTAATAGAAGATTATAATGATGTTGTTATAGGCTTTCAGATATTTTTTAAAATAATGTCAAATTGGCTGCCATGGTTGACGTAGGTTGAAGCTTGCTTGCTTCTGTAAGAATAAGTATTAGGAGGTACTTATCTACATCAATACAAAGATTGAAATACTCGTAAGTAACTATTATATCATTCCTAAAAGCAGTATGGTGATAGACATGGACAAGCAAGACATATTAATGTTTATTGGGACACATATGAAAATAAGACAATTTAAACTGAAAGTTCTAAATTACAGATTCTTTTTTTTCATCCAATAAAATTCAAGCTTTTTTTTCTAACAATTTTAATTGCCTGAAAACGAGGAAGATTAGTCAGCTGGCATACTTGGCATAGTTCCTTTGCCCCAGAGGAAGTCCATACGTCATAAAATTCGAACGCATACGAATCATTGTCAGACGAACAATCAATCTTACGCCAGACGGCAGCTAGACACTGTTATATAAAAGAAAGACAAGAACAATGAGGAAAGTCCATGTATTTTTTGTACAGAAACATTATTTGAACTAATTACGAACTAATTTCAATCTATTGAGATAATTAAATGTTGTACGCCGAAATTAACTGACTTGCGAAAGTGCAAAAACAAGTACAATTTTTTTTTATCAAAGTCTCGGTTGTTTTTTCAGCGCAATCTTAGATTTGATGCCACTAACTGCATTAGACTGCTCGAAAAGTGAGCTTGTTTTGAACTTTTTAGTTGTACTTGTTGTTTTTAGGGTTCCGTACCCAAAGGGTAAAAACGGGACCCTATTACTAAGATTTCGCTGTCTGTCCGTCCGTCCGTCTGTCTGTCACCAGGCTGTATCTCAAGAACCGCGATAGCTAGACAGTTGAAATTTTCACAAATTATGTATTTCTGTTGCCGCTATAACAACAAATACTAAAAATAAAATAAATATTTAAGGGGGGCTCCCATACAACAAACGTGTTTTTTTTTCGGCATTTTTGCCTTGTGGTACGGAACCCTTCGTGTGCGAGTCCCACTCGCACTTGGCCAGTTTTTTTATTTATTTATATTTTTGAAATCATCTCCAAGACCTTTATTTCGATACCCCACTTGGTGACAAACTTTTTTTATCAACGTTACTTAATGTCGTCTAATGTTCCGCGAATCCATCCAAACGTTAGGATGCTTCAAGAATCCCACATACAAATATACAGAGATAATGGGAACAGGGTCCCAATATTGGATAAAAACCTCATTTAAATTTAACAAATTAATGCATCTATTTTAGCCCACACGTAATGCTGGGTACACACAATGGTTTAGAACATTAGGGCACGCACACACGGCGCGGTCAGAGCGCACCGGCGCCGCCGCGTCCGCTCCGCCTCCGTCCGCTTCCGGAATTCGCGCCAGATGCAATTTGTAACGTCCTCTCCCATTTAAAATAGTGGTAAGCTGGATATGAAATAGAAAACCTAGTTTGCAGCAGAGGAAATTATATGTAGAAACGTTTGTGTGGAAATGGAAATTAAATATTAACAGTGTTGTGTGCATTGTTCAGTCTGTGACTTGGTATTCTAAATTGAAATAGAAAGAAAAAAATACGTTTATTGCGGCAAACATGACACAAGAAAAACACAAAAAAGAACAAGTTGGGGGAAAACATGCGTCACATCCACGCAAAACGGCCATCGCTCAGCATAATGCTACGACCCTATGTTAGACAGATCCCCAGCGCTGAAAATCTAAAGTGAAGTAGTTTAAGATGACTGGTGGATACATGTCTTGGTCCTATCCAGTGATACTGGGGGGGACATGTTTTAGCTACAGTCCGTTTGCACGGAGTGACCTAGCCTGCAAAATACATATTTGGTCCTAAGATCCGTTTGAACTTTCAACCGTAGTCGGCATGACATTATTAGGTAATTATATCAACCTAAAAGATACAGGCGATCACTGCTGAACACAGGGATTTTCATAAACAGTTTTACTTACAAACAATGGCAAAGGCATAAACATTGCCATCTATAAATATCATGAAATCCAAGGAAGATGCTTAAGTGTCTAGGCTCTGGCTATACCCCTGACCTTTACCCATTGAAACCCACACTAAGGAAACGGAAGGTTTTTGGAATCCCATCTCGCCGGTCAACCTAAGAGAAACGGAAGGTCCATTCTCCAAAAACCATAAATATAACCAAACTTCACAGTAGCACCAGTTCAGCAAATATTGCCATAACACCGAACGCTAATGTTCTAAGATTCATATCAAGTTTGCAGAAAGCCATAGTCAACAGCACAAAGGCTGAAGGACCAAAGTCTAGACGAGGCATAAACTTTGTAGACGACATATAATATGCATTGAGTTCCTCGTCAATAAATGTGGTAGTTACAAGGAATGGTTAAGAGTAACGACTGGTAGAATAAACGTGGTGTACGTTCACTAATAGTGATGATGGTAGGTGGAGAGGAATCCAAGAGTGAAACGGAAACACAATGACATAGTTTTCACAAAGGCTTCGTGAATCATCATTGTTAAAAAAAGTGCAAGGATCGTAACGTTCTATGTACAGTAAACTAATCGTCTTTATTATATAAAAGAAAAATAAATACTTTTTGAAGAAGTACCTGTCCTCAATCTTCACTGCCAAATACCTTCGGGAAATACACAATTGAATGTATTGCACTACATACCATTGGTTAGGCTAAAGCTATGTAGTAGCCACCATCAGAAAGTAGTGATACCTTAGTCGCGATTATGCTCTAAAAAATTACAAATAGTTCTTTAACAAAATCCATACACTGGTCAAATATTAAAAGTGGAATAAAGTCAAGGTATGCACCTTGCTAAAACACGGTTCATACATTTAAGAATAAGTCTACATGTTTCACAATAAACGGGTAAGCATACAAATATCAGAAAAAAACAATAAATACAATAAAAAGATAACCCAGAAAACAAATTCAACTAAATATGAGTAACTGTACCACAAAGAACTTGCCACAGACAAAAAAAAATTAAAACGTGTGAAACAAATCTAGTCCATCAAACATCTAACAACATTACTCAGTATAGATGAGTATCAGTATCATCCCAGAACCTCATTACAATACTCATTTCCCGTTTTCAGTGTCGAACGAGCATAAACTGTTGGCTATTTTCATTTGACACCATGCAGTTGTCAGCGAACTCAGTCTACACACAAAATACTTGAATTAGGTGTTCATTGTGCTAACAAATTGCCAATGGACCGTGTTCTGAGCTATTCCGATGTTTTGTTGGGTCACAGATGCGTTTTTGTTAAAGCGGGTGCATCATTCTTTGGCGACGTAATTGTGTTAATTGCTTGTTTTTTGATTAAATACTTTTTGGTAATCAACGGTTGATTTGTCTTTTGTTTCTTTTCTTGCGGACTCGTTTAATAAAAATTGTTGAGCGTAGCTTGTATTAATGCTTCTTTTGAACAATGGGAAAGCGCGCTATAAGCCAATTCATTCATTTGTTTCTTGGCTTATTACTCCTTCAGTGTCCTCCTTCCTTCCTCGTAAGTGGCGCATTATTTTGTTGATCAGTGTAATACAGAAAAGATTCCACCTCTACGTTGAGAAATATATTAAATCCATCTTTTCTACTACTGCTGCACTGATGCACCTTGTATACGAGTGGATCCCAGACGTAATTTAAAATAAATGAACTCGGAATATAAGTCGAAATAAAGAGAGTACGTTGATCCTCGAACGTAATAAATTGGCAATGTTAAGAAACAAGGTTATGTGGATAATAAATAATCCCGTTCTCATGACGTAAGAGTATTTGTAAGGTTGAGTGCCGTGCCGTGCGAACAACCGGATGAAAACACCAATAATCGATAATAATCGTAAAGCAGCAGCAGTCATCGACAACTCGACTCGACTGAACCGAGCCACCGACCCGGCACTATTATAATAATTGAATCAGGAAATCGTTCCCCTCCAAGCAAAAGTATAAATAAATCAAAAAGGGCTCTCATCGGCGCGGCTGCTCCGTGCCTTATTTATTTAGACTCGATAAAAAACCTAAAGTGTACGTCCATGTCCACGAATATACTCAGTAGTGTGGGGACGCCAGGCGACAAGAGATCGAAAGGACAATCTAACGATCGATCATAAAGTCGTATAAAGATATTTAAACTTTTTGCTGACTTAATAAAAAAGAAATTGATACAACTGGTGCGTACTAGTGTAGTGATACTTTTTCTATTACAAAAAAAAAATAATGAAGCCATATTTATCGCCACAAATCCCCATTTCAATGTCAATGCAGTAAGCCGTACCTATGTAATTGTTGCGGAGCTTTCGCTGTTAATATTTCAAAAGGTCTGCGTCCCGCATTCATATTAACAAAAGTTGGCAGTCCTACTCGCCGCACACACATGCAGCCCACACCTGGGACCAATACAGCAGCGACAAAATCATTATTCATCCCCGCGCCAACTTGGGCCGCACAAAAACCATTCAAAAACTTGTATCCGAACGAAATCCGCATAAACAAATCTGCGTCAATTGAAAAATACGCGGCAAAGGAAAGCAGGCATACAGCTCAGGTGGAAATGGCGGGAAAGTTCATTGAAGGTGGCACGAATTTTCCCTTTGCCATAGACTAAACTTCGATTAATTGAGGTAAGTTTATAACAGTAATTATAATATAAATGGCAATCCAACAATAGCTACAAGTGTAATAAAACTTTTATTAGCGTTATTTCGGTTCAGGGAAATCTTATTGGATAATTATTAAAGATAATAAACCTTCTGGTCTATAATTACCAAATGTGAGGTCAAAGATGCACTTTCACGCGCCTACAATTTGTTGATGGACATGACTTACGCGCCAATATATTGGGCACAGTTCCAATCTCTCACAAGCTGTGGTGCCCATTATTAATATTCCTATCAACCTCTCCAACTAAGATGAATATGCTCGTAGGATCGCCTTAATCGTTTAATGGAGCAGGGTTTAAGCTCACGACACTCGATCGCCAGTCAACGCCTTACCCGTTCAGCTCAGCGCTTATGGTAGCAGCAAGTTCACGAAAGTTTATCTATCACAAGTTACAAAGGTCAACGCGATTATGAATGACCTCATGTATAATAATAGTCGTTACTTCAGTCAAAGGGGAGTAAACGGTAACGGAGTGCTCGAGAACAAAATGCTAATACAATTTGCGAGTTTAAAGAGGAGCGTCTTCATGACAATAAACTTTATTGTTAGCGCAAGTTATGATAAGATGGAGTCATCATTTCATCACTTCAGTCCAGTTGCAACGAAAACAGAGTAGGTACATAACAATTCGAGCGAAAATTTTATCTTTATCAACGAGCGCATGTTTTATGAACACTTTGTGTCGATATAAAGTTTATGACACGTCCACGTTTAGGGCGCGTTCACACGTAGGTACCACAACCACACCACATCGCAGCGACAAAGTGTGGACAAGCAGTGGTTACGTGTGAATAGTGTCGCTGCAGATTCTTGCAGCTGGTTGTGGTTACGTTGTCGCTAGTTGCAATGTGTTCTCGTTGTGGCTAGCGTTTGCAGACAGAGAGATGGTTGTGTTTTTGATGTGGCCGGCCACTAGTGCGCGGTCTCGCTGGTGGTTGCGTTGTGGCTGCGAAGTGAGCTAGATGTGGTCGGTATCGTGTCGCCCACACGGTTGATATTGACAGCCAAATGTAGTCCGTGCGAATAAACTATTCATTTTCATACAAATTAGCGCCCGTCTACGTGTTGTCGTTGAGGTGTAGTTGTGGTACGTGTGTTCAGGCCCTTAATAATACAAATATAGCGAAATTTTGCATCGCGAGAGAGTCAACTTTCGCTAGCGAATATGGTCGTGGCAGGTTTTATTTCGCAATATATTGGCGCGGTGCAGGGCTACCATATGCTCGTTTCCCTTCAATTGTTGACCATCTAGGGCTGTGTCTAAGTTCAAAGTGGTATTTGTACAGTTATGTTTTGTTTTTGGTATATCAAGATTATATTGTTTGCATACTGATTTAAGATGTGACATATATTTTAGGTTGCCGAGAAACTATCCCTGGAAAGTTTACTGCTTTTCTTATAACACGTGCACAAGGAAGATGGAATATAATAGTGATATTTTAACACTATAACTTATTTCCATATTTCGCTAGTCCTTTGGAAAAACAAGGTATGATGTTATATGTACTCATCATCTGCCTAGCCTTTTCCCAACTATGTTGGGGTCGGCTTCCAGTCTAACCGGATGCAGCTGAATACCAGTATTTTACATGGAGCGACTGCCTATCTGACCTCCACAACCCAGTTACTGGGTAATACGATACCCCTTGGTAAGACTGGTTGTCAGACTTTCGGGCTTCTGACTACCCGTAACGACTGGTGACCGTGACCGTGATGTTAATGTGTAGGTACTGATTTCCATAATTATTAAGTCATCCTTTGGTCAAGTTCCGTTATTTTTCTTAACCTAGGCAGGGCGTAAAGTTCAGAAATAGCACAGAAACATTAAAATGTCTGCAATATTTCTCATTTAATCGCCAGTGTCAACATAAACAACCGTCTATAAATCGAACAAACTTGGGTTTTACAGTTCGACTGCATAACTAATCAAGGCTAGTTAACATCCTAGTTGTAAAATTGAACACGTGTCCCTTGATGTTACCCTATAATATTGCTGCAGGCCTATCTATGTTGTACCTTTAAACAGGGTTATTGGTAATCGCGAAAAAAAAACAGCTGTTCCCTACATTGTGACGAGTTATACGAACATAAATTTAGGGAACAGCTGATTTTTTTTCCGCGATCTCAGGTTTGGTCCCACAGTAAAAGTTGTTCATAATGATGAGTACAATGACCTCTGAGGTTGTTAATGTTAATTTTACCAATAACCCTGTATACCTAATGACGGCACGGTTGGCGCAGTGGTTAAGCGATTAACTGCTGCGCTGCGTGTCGCGGGTTCGATTCCCGCACGGAACAAATATTTGTATGACCTACAAGTAGTTGTTCCGGGTCTGGCTGTTTGTATATACGTGAATTTAAATGTTTGTAAACGCACCCACAATACAGGAGAAATTCCTAGTGTGGGGCAACGTTTAAAAAAAAAAAACCTGTATCCCTACAGTAGCGAAGGGTCAATTTTGTAAGAGGTAAGTCGGAGTAAATATCTTTAATATGATTATATTATTTGTCTATAGAATACTGACTGTGCCATTTTTCAAAGAGAAGCCGGTAGGAATCGAGTTATATGGAACCTTCGCCACTGATACCCTACATTTAAAACCGTAACTTACAGACAGACAAAGTACCTAATTCCTCCATTGACACTATTAGTGGGGGAGGCAGGCAGCAGCGTAGCTTATGCTTGCCTCGGTGGGTCCGTGGATGAATGACCATCTTTACATACCAAGACCCCTCCGTGCCTCAGAAAGCACGTTAAGCCGTTGGTCCCGGCTGTCATTCGTGGATCTGTGACAGACGTTATGGGTCTTCAGACGCTCGTAGGGTTGTGGAGGTCGGATAGGTCGTCGCTCCATATAAAATAATTGTATTCAGCTGCATCTGGTTAGACTGGAAGCCGACCCGAACATAGTTGGGAAAAGGCTAGGCAGATGATGATGACACTATTAAGTAGGGATTAGCTAAAGTTGACAAGACTGTTTATGTTGATTGCAGTTGTCCAGCCAGTGAAAAATTATAATTTTGCAGAATGACAGTTTGAATAATGCACAATTTACACAGATCGACAGATAGATATCAACCATATTTAAGTGAAGTTGCCATTTGCTGGAAGTTTTTGTCAATCAGTTTTTTTGTTGTCAGTTTTTGTTTTTGGCAGTCAAGCTATGATTGCCTTACCCACCATTGTACAGTATTTATATCTCATGAAGCAAAGCGCACTTTACTTGTAATAACCTAGTGTACAATCACGCTGTAAATGTATGCGGGAAGACGAGTATAGCACACACACGCACACACACTCACTTCAGACTTCACCATTGTCTCGGACGGTACCGAGAGTACACTTGGTTACCACAAGTAAAGCGCGCGTCGCTTTGTGATATAAAAATACTATACAAGGATCTTTTGGCGCGCGCCCAAAATCAAAACTAACGCCGCTATCTTGATTTTTTTAAATTCATTTCACAAAACATATGCACAAATGTTTACCAACAGCGCCCCCCTGTCAACGTCATTCAAGTGTCAAAAGATGAAAAAGATCCTTGTCACAATGTACGAGTTCGATTATACCTGTCTTGTCACTTGTCAGCCCTATTATCAGATGATATCTTCGCGTTGCTTAACCAAGCCTTCTTAATTGATCGAAGGCTAATTACAAGAGTTGTGAGGCCAATTTAATTATTGACGAAGTAATCAGCGTTGAACAGTTAATACAGACTTTCGATCAGGTTGCGTTAAGTATGGCAATCGAAACGATTTTAACAGATAAAAAATATTATAAAGACTACAGGATTAAAACTTGACATCATTGTAATCGCCCAATAAGTTTGTATTCGGCATTTGTGTCTGTCTGCTGGTTCTTGTTGTGAAAATAGGTTGATTGATGTAATAATCGGTCAAACGAAAAAGTGGTTTCAACATTATTAAAAAGTAGAATAAGTTTAGGAAAAAGAACTATGGGGCAATCGCCGAGTAAAGCAAACGAGGTAAAATACGGTAGGTAGTTGAACTTTGTTGGTGATTCTGAAACTAAACATTTGGCAAACGACAAAAAAATAATTAAAACCTACATGTCAGAAATAGTCAGGCACTAACGAATTTAAAGAAAAAAAATAATTCGTCACTAAAACAGCTCGGTTAGTCGGTGTAATAACAAATCTTTTTCATGTCATAAATATGAATTCCTGTAATAATAAAACATAATTCATACAAAGTTGAGCAGTAAAACGCAATCATTTCAATGCACATTTTTAAACAGTTTTATGCAAACAACGTTATGTTATCAAGCGTTTACTTTTTAATAAGCATGTAGATGTACACGATGGGGCTTCACGTGGGGCTCAATTTATGAACATTGTACTCACAAACACGAGATTTATTCAGCGAATGCCTTACCTGCAACAGAATAATAATAATAAGTATTACAGTTATTATTCGGGGCGTACATTTAGAGGCGTAATAATAAAGGCATTTTTACAGGCGTAATAATTCGAACACATTATGAAAGGTTTTATTAAGTACTTCATTTACAAATATTATTCAATGTAAGTAATAAACGGATAATTTACATGTTTTAATTAAAATAAGTAACCGAAATAAACTTGAACAAACATGTATTATGTTTCATTTATGGATTTGGAAAATTAAAAACTTGCTTTATGTGATTTGAGAATTAGGTACCTACGTGTCTTGTTGCTAAATAATAGCAGCACGGGTCGCTTGCTGGGGTCGGTCCGTGGATGGGACAATCAATTAACCTCCCCCCCAATTCCGTGGCTCGGAAAGCATGTTATGCCGTTGGTCTTTGACAGTTTCTACGGGTGAACAGAAGTCCAAAAGTCTGACAACCAGTCTTAGATACCAAGGGGTATCGCGTTACCCAGTAGTTAACTGGGTTATAGGCTCCATGTAAAATACTTAGTTAAGCTGCATCTAGCTAGACTGGAAGCCGATCCCAAAATAGAAAATCCCTGTAAATTCTGTGCACCATGAATAATAATAGGTTCCTTATCACTTTACTCCTTTCCAGTTTTGCTATAATTATCAACATTCTCTAACATTAATAGTCAAATAAATACTTGAAACGACGATAAAATTATTACACAAACAGTTTCGCAAACAACTACCCAACCAGGCTCTTATATAATAATTAATATTATTTATACAGGTAGATCCCCCACTTTAGCTCTTTAATAACAAAAGCTTACGAGCATAATAGCCTCACAAGAGGCTAACATATTTCTAGCTTATAGCCAGTTGTAGCCTGCGAGCATTTTACGAGAGGCTAAGCAAGCTGTGAAAAATTACGTAATCAAGGTGAATCCTAGACCTCCTATGTATATTTATAAATATGCAACCGTAGTAATAAGAATAAAACTAGCATTTAAGGAATAGCACTAAAATAAATGTGAAACTAATAAGTTAAGAAAACCAGTACCTTTGATACTATAAATAAATTGTAAAAAAAGGTCTCTGATCATACACGTCAGAGGAAACACGCAACGCCCTGTGAGGACGGGTGAATAAAAAAAAAATACCTTCTATGTAAAGGGATGTTTTATGTAAAGAACATTGAGATTAGATGTAAAATATTGGTATTGTTCCTCGTCGGTCTAATGATCGCAAGCGCTACCTATTTTTATTATTATTAGCTATTTTTTTCTATCGTATATAATTAGTTGTACTTATTATGTTTTCAACACACTATCTACCTAGCATATATCCTGAAGAATATCATATATTTTTCTGATTTTGTTTACTGTAGTCTATCATATACTTTTTATTGTTTCTAAAACTTACGTTTTTGTGTTTAGGTACTGTGACACGGGGATATCACACCGCCGACTTCCAAACTCCGGGCTGATACTAAGAAATTCCTAATGGAAAAACTCAGTAACACTTTGCCCGACCCGGGAATCGAACCCGGGACCGGGACCGTGGTCGCAAGCGAGATGCAAGTAAAAAGAGTTCCAACCAACACGGAGTAGACTGCAGTTCTTACTGCTCCTGAAAAAAATACCTGTATTATACTTATAGATACAGGACCTCACGCATCCCATGACCCAAACTGAAATACTCTTCTTAATAAACCACCCGAACTTAATTTAATAAAGCTTATAATAATAAATTCTTATTGTCGATATATTATACAGAAGTAACGGCGTGCGCACGCGCCATAAAAATTATATAATACTAACATAAATCACGGGACCGCACATCCTGCACTCAGCTTTATTACACAGATTATATTCGACAAAATTATTAAGTTGTATTTTTGAGGCATATTGAGAAACTGACACAATTTAGAAGGGATTAGGTACGTATACTTTTTAAAAGTTGTCGACATAGCACACAGAATATGCAAGCTAAAGTGGCAATGGGCTGGCCATATTAGCCGTAGAACGTGTTCTTGAGTGGAGACCGCGAATCGGCAAACGTAAAGTAGGATGCCCTCAGGCTAGGTGGAGCGACCATCTTCGCAGGATGGCTGGCAGCAGCTGGATGAGACTTGCCGATAATCGAGTTGAATGGCGTGCAAAAAGAGAGACCTATGTCCAGCAGTGGACTGCTGTAGGCTGATGATGATACCTTTTAAAAATAAGTTAACAACATTGAAAAAAAAATCAAACTAAAAATGCGAATAAATGAACTGGCACATATTCGCGATATGCGAAACTGTATAAAAAAATAGTATATTATGCATCGTTGCTGCTGAAAACATAACTTATAGTTGTTACTATTACGTAACTTTTAACTGGAATGTTAAAAGCTTATCTCAATAATACTTCGTACCAAAGCCAAAAGTATACCGTACCTACTATCTTTATTGCTAACTGAAACTGAATAAAGATAAATCATGAAAACCAATAGCATTGCACTAAAAACAAAGGATCAAATTAGATTGGGATTGATCAATGAAACATTTCTATCTCTCTCTATATTAAAGAACTATACAAAGAAGTGTATCTGCTGTCATAACCAATCGGTGTTACCCATTTATCCAATATCCGAATGTCAGACTGAAACGAAAGACTAGTTTAGCAGTTGTTAACTTTAATCGCTTTATCTGTTTTATCTTAATTAATCCCTCTCTACCACTTTGAACATTTCTTTTCTCTCTTTGAACGTATCATAGGATCCATTAGCGACAAAGAAATTTCTGAAAAGATAGCATTTCTCTAGAGAGTTCAAGTTTGCTGACATTGAAGATCTCTGATAGGTACCTACTCGTCTGTATTTTTGACTTCACAAAAAGGAGTTACGCAATCGGCGAGTTTTTTTTTTGGTTGTCACAAAGGAATTCGATTAGGTCCGAAAAATTAAAAAAAAACAACATTTCTTATTTTTCAAACATAATCGGTTTTGTTCCTTTGCATTGTTTTTCAATCGACAATTAATAAGTAAATTATGAATAAAATTAATCGTTAAACTCGTTCTACCTACTTACATGATTACATATGGCTTTATTTTAATTTCAGCACAAAAAGCGACTCAAAAGCCAATTTTTTGGAGGGGTATTCAATTCATTTCGGAATGAAACCAGTCAAATGATTTTTTTTCATAATCCCTTTTTATATTAAAATTTCTTTCTAATAAATCCTAAGTGGCCCTCCAAGCCCCTTTGTTCACTAAAAAGTTTAATCAAATTGAAATTCAAGACTTCAAAATAATAAAAAAAAGCAGATGGGATTAGTGTCTACCCTCAAATAGAAAATTACATTATAGTGAACAAGAAGGATTACCAAATACTTTTAAAGTACAAAAGTTATCCTTTGCATCATTTATTAACCATTTTAATGAGAAAATTACAGTGGCAAATTTTTCAGATGTTTAAATGCTCCCAAACTGAATACTTATTATGTTTTGTTTGACGTGAGTTTTGGTTGTGGAAAAATACAAGAAAAATAATTAACTAAATGAATAAATGATTCTAGACTATCAAAGGTAGAAATTTTTCGACAGTTCAAAAAAAAATCTTGTTCTATACAATTTGACCGCGTAGGTATTGCACTTTTCTATAAAAAATGTTTTTTTTTTTGTGATAACAGACATAAAAATACTACCATCTTATTATGCTGAATTTATATTATTAAGAAATGTATTAAAAATTTATTGTGATTGTTTTTTTTTATTGTTGTTTTATGTTAATGTTAAGTATTTCATTATTCTATGTTTTAATATTTTACAGAATTTGTTGCTTTGCTTTTTATTCCACGTCAAAATTTTTCTTTTATTATGTCTTAGGTATTTAATTTGTAAGCTTAGTTGTTCATTTTATTGTGCATGCTGTGGTTAATTGAAACAGTACACCCACCAAATACTTTGTCGTCCATTAACTAAGTATAATTTATTGTTTAGTGTGTCTTTTGTGGGAGATCCTAAAAAAAAATCATGTTTACAGTTTGCGCACTGGTTATTTTTTTTATTTTTTTTTAAACTTTGCCCCACACTAGGAATTTCTCCTGTATCGTGGGTGCGTTTACAAACATTTAAACTCACATACACAAACAGCCAGACCCTGTAATTGTTTTTTCTCTATAGCTTTCTTATTCTACAAACAGCAAAGCCCTTTTTTGTTGCGATAGAATTATTTACTCCGTCTCCAACTTCTACATCAACAATACTAGGCGATTTATCATAATCAGGCCCAAAAGAAAACATGTACAAATCCGGCCAAGAATAACCCAGACCACTAAGTTCCGTACCTATTTACGAATCCCGAATCGCAGAAAACTGTTGCTAACGATCCATAAGCGAACCCGTTTACTACAAAATAAAATCAGAGTAACGTACTTCATGTAGGTACCAGGTAGGTAGGTACTTGATGCACGACCTTTTGCAGGCAGCAAAGCAAATCGCCTAGATTTTTCTAGCGAAACAGACGTTGAATTGGCAAATAAGTCCCGCGGACGTGTGCATGTACAAGTCCGGGGTGAATAACGGACCGCATTTCAGAAGGCGTGTAGATATTTTTATTACAGAAAATAAATTATTTGAGATGCTAACAGGTTTAAACAGATTAATGCTAATAATCCTACTAATATTATGAATGTGAAAGTTTGTATGGATGTTTGTTACTCAATCACACAAAACGGCTGAACGGAGTTGGATGAAATTTCACTCACAGGTCACCTGTGAGCGAAATTTCAAAAACTACTTAATTTATAACTTGTATTAAACACATAGGATACTTTTTATGCCAGTAGTAGGTTCTCATGGGTTAATTTCCGACCTCAACGCGAGTGAAGCCAGGGGCAAAAGCTCGAATTATTACATCATCATTTGTCTAGCCTTTTTCCTATTATGTTGGGGTCGGCTTCCAGTTTAACCGTATGCAGCTGAATACCAGTATTTTACATGGAGCGACTGCCTATCTGACCTCCACAACCCAGTTATTGGGTAATACGATACCCCTTGGTAAGACTGGTTGTCAGACTTTCGGGCTTCTGACTACCCGTAACGACTGTCAAAGATCCACGAATGACAGCCGGGACCAACGGCTTAACGTGCTTTCCGAGGCACGGAGGGGTCTTGGTACGTAAAGATGATCCACGAAGATGATGACAGAAGATTCACGGACCAACCGTAGCAAGCGTAGCTTAACCTGATCGATCGGCCCAAATATTATATTAATTAAATAAGTGCAAAACTCAATAATTACACAAAAAAAAAACTAGAACCAGCTTCACCCAAAACCAGATCACTAATCTACTAATTACCTTAAAACCGACCGGTATTAAATTAATCCGTCGGCCCTTTATCCGCTAGTGCTGTACTGTACACTTTCTCAAGGCAGAAAGTGTACGAAATATGTGTAGCGAATAGCACCGCACCCAGACTTGCGATGTGAAAATGATTTACGTAGTCGAAGAGGGAAAAGCAACCGATTTCCCCGAACATAAATCCGACGGGTCCCGACCTAAAAGAGTTATAAGCGAATCACATTTTTCCATTCGCTGAGATATTCTGCAAAGTGATGTGCCCAGTCCTTTCTTGTGGAAGTTAATAATGAGAGGCACTGTTACGAATAAATCATTGGTTGGTTATTGGTTCCGTAACAAGAATGTCCGTGGAGTTTCTTGCCCGTTCTTCTCCATAGGTACCTACTACGCTTTGGAATGGGCAACTAGCTTCATCTTTCTGACTGACCGACTGCTTGATAATTCAAAAGTATTTAATTGGTTTAATGAAATACTTAAATGCTTTGAGTTTGAGCTTTGAGTTGGTTTTTGGTTCGGTAGCCAATGATTACTTATTTATGCTTTAGAGGACTTTTCCAAGATTACAAAAGATCAACTTCTGCTCTTTAATACTAATTTACGTGTTGAAAAATAGATAAACAATCTAATTCGCTACTTTGATACGATCTGCAGTTTTATTCAAAAAACAAATGAACACATAAGAGAAGCAATGGAGTATAAAACTGTACTCAGAACCTAATGTATCGAGTTTCCATTGTGGACATAATATCCCCAAAGAGAAGTACACTACAGTCTACAGTGAATGCAACGAGAGCCACTACCTATAAATTGGTAGCAGTGGGTAAACAAAGCTCTCCTGTACCGTGAAAATACCGCAACACTGCAATGTGAAACATAATTGAGGTTAACGGAACGAAATTCAAGTTGGCGTGTGTTTCATTCTTTATGAACGAACGAAACGTTTGGTAAAAACCTTCCTCCCACTCTACGAATGAATGGTTATTTTTTATTAAAATAAATGGCACATAAACAAGTTCAAATTCAATAAAGTGACGAATCATGTGAAATGACGAAATGATTGTAATTACAGTTACTTAATTGTATTTTATCATAATCAAGCTCAGTTGTAATAGAAAATTCCAATAAAATTACCTACCAATCACGAAAACCGTTTAAAAAAATAACATTTTCAATTTCCATAAATCGTACAAAATATCATTAAATTAACATTTTTGGTGTCATTTGTAGACTGTACTTTATTAAGTATTAGGTAATCGTTAAATAATAATTTATTAAAATGCATTCATGATTTTTACTGCTCGATAGTGGATGAGTTTCTGATAATATAAAGTGATTTTGGATAATAACTGATCTCATGTTATTCAAATTCTCTCACTTCAGAAGTTCTTGATATGTAATTAAATGATAATGATAAATGATAAATGATAAATGATTTTTATTTCTGTAAGTAGGTTTGTACAAACACTTTTACACGTCAATCATATTTTTTTTTTTTTAAACTAGATGAGGTCGGCGTTTCCTAACTGACTATTCTGAGAAGAAAGGCCGAAACAAACTCAGAAGTCACAGTCTCTTTTAAAGTCCAGACAAAATCTTGGTCAGATCGTGTGAAGACCATGTAGGTTGGTGTCTGGAATGGTCTTTTGAGGAAAGAACCACACAGATTGAGCGGACCTGTCCAATCAGTGCAAGCATTTGCCAAAAATCGTGCAGCTCAACTCAGAACTTGAGGAGCTCAACGATTCGACGAACAATACCAAAGACAGGACATTTGGGTAGGCCGCATAATCTACTCAAACTGCCAGATCATGATTAAAACTAAGAAGGAAAAAAGAAGAAATGACCCACATAGTCCTCACATTCACAATAATTAAAAAATAAAAAATAATAATAAAATTACTTACAAAGTAAATATTCATGTCATTGTCTAAATAAAATTCATCAATGTCAATGTGTATATAAAAAATCCGGACATAATCTTTGAGGACCATGTAGATTAGTGTCTGAAATGGTCTTTTGAGGAAAGAACCACACAGATTGAGCGGACCTGTCCAGTCAGTGCACGCATTTGTCAGTAACCGTGCAGCTCAACACAGAACTTAAACTTTAATTAACTTCCTACACATAATTAGAAGCGTTTATGGTTAATAGATGGCCCATATTTTACTTTGTCGGCTATCGCCCTATCGTACTAGTAACTCGTGTAATTATATTTATGCTTTTTTTCTCTTTTTTTTTTTTTTTTTTTTTTTTTATTGAGACTTTTATTTAATTAATTGTTGTTTAAGCAATACTACAAACTACAAACGCAGAAAAAAAATGCAAACAGTTTAAGAAAAACCACCTAAGTAATTAGTGTCACATGCCTAGCAAAATTACAAAGACAAAAAAAAAACAAATGGAAAAGAAATTAGCGAAACATTGTATATTGTTGTTTAAAAACACAAAAAACAACAAAAAAAGAAATAAAAAAAACAATGCATACAGTTTAAATTACATCATCATCATCTGCCTAGCCTTTTCCCAACTATGTTGGGGTCGGCTTCCAGTCTAACCGGATGCAGCTGAATACCAGTATTTTACATGGAGCTACTGCCTATCTGCAGTTTAAATTGCATGTCTAGCGAATTATAATGAGAGAAAAAAAACAAATGAAAAAGAAATTAGCGAAACCTCATTTAATACACCCAAACAAAACAAACAAATCCTAAATTAATTGTCAAATTAAACTAACTAGCTAATAACTATGCACGCAAGTGTACAGGCGTGGCGCGTATTACGGTAGCCGATAATTACTTGAGCTCAATTACACGTCCGATAAACATAAAGTAAGAGTCGGAATTAATTGATATTAGATCAGCGGGGAAAGTCGCCCGCTGACCGAGGTTAGCATCCTAATGAGTTGGTTTATGAACTAGGAAACGTGTTCGTGTTCCCCTTATTTAGTTTAGGTATGGAATATCGACTGACCGTGGAGAAATTAAATTACCTATGTCGGTTGATTTATATAGATATTGCTCGAGATAAATGGCGTCCAGTAGTATCTGGCTACCCCCATGGGAGGAAGGCGTAAGTTTATGGATGTATGTATTAAAGGCAAAGGAGTTTATTTATAAATATTTATTAAAGTTAAGAGACGTTAAACGTCAAAATGTGTCGTTTTAAACAGTCGCTTATCATTACTTAACTTTATGCAACGTTTATAAATGAAGGGGTAGGAGTCTAGTGTTCAATACTTCTGGGTGCTATTTGCGTATACACAACTAGCTTCTGCCCGCGACTTCGTGTCCGTGTATTTTCACCCTCCCCCCATTCACCCTCTTAGGGGTGAAATTACGAAAAACCCTTTCTTAGTGAATACATACTCTTCATAAAGAACACCCTCCAAATTTCATGTATCTAGGACCAGCGGTTTAGGCTGTGCGTTGATATATCAGTCAATGTAACTTTGAATCACACAGTCACACTATATCACACTAATATTATAAAGGCGAAAGTTTGTGAGTGTGTGTGTTTATATGTTTGTTACTTCTTCATGCTCAAACGGCTGGACCAATTTTGATAAAATTAGGGTAGGTAGCCTGTCGGCTACCTACCCTGATTTTATCAAAATATATATATGTTAATCCAGGGTGTCCCCTGGATTAACATATAGGGTACTTTTATCTCGATATTCCCACGGGATCGACATTTACGCGGGTGAAACCGCGGGGCGCAGATAGTTTTACACTTACTTAATAGCCTACCTACTCCATTTCCAATTTATATCCTGTATAATTGGCCTCCACACGCGTGTTGACACACCAATCCTTGTAGTAGGAGACCTCGCAACATCGCCTTGGTCAGCTGCAATTCCTGGAATCCTGCCTAGCGTTCAGAAAGACCATTAAAAATAACCAAACTGCTACGGACTCTACGGACTTTTCTTTTTCAGCAATGGCGATGATTTCATGATAAACTGTGGCCTGTGGGTGTTGTATTAAATACCTAGCCCTGACCTTTACGGAATCAAATGTGTGAAGATATAAATGAGACATTAGAGAACAAAAATGTGTTAATGGTATTACGCAGTTTTTAAAGAGACACAGAGGTTATCAAACAAGTAAGAGGTGATAAGCGACTATGAAAAAAATATCTGTGGTTTAGATTAAAACATTTTAAAAGGTTTAACAAGCTTGCCTACACTTTAACAGTGTGAGCTGGGTTTTTAATATCAACCTTTTGTTATTTTCGGTATTATAAAGCGGTGCTGAATCTCGATTTAATGCTGACAGATCTCATACCTACTAATGGATGACATTAGAATGAAATCTGGTTTTAAATGAAGAGACTCATGAAATATTTATTTCATGAGCTTTTAAGATTAAGTACTAAATTATTACTGATGCAATTCAAACTACAATCATAATCAGCCTATAATGTTCCCACTGCTGGGACACAGGCCTCCTCTCGGTGAGAGGGAGTGGGCCGTAATCTACCACGCGGGCCCAGTGCGGATTGGTAGATGTCACATGTCTTCGAATTTTTGGATCTAGCCCATGCCGGTTTCCTCACGGAAATGAAACCATAGATAACTTAATGCTTAGGATTTAATCTTATTAAATTCTTAAAACCAAACACAAAAGAGGTCAAATCTTTCTTAAATAAATGCAAATGAAGCGAACAATAAAAACTGAAGACCACGTTAAAGGGAATATAAAAATTTATTACAAATATCAACTCGGAACTGAATTCGGGGCTCATTCCGGCAAATCCAATAACCGAAATGAAACGAGCAAAATTATTCCTGTAAGGGAGATTATTGTGAGCAGAGCCGACGGAAACGTTAAGTGTTCGAGTTGCTTCACGACTAATGTTAAAATCGATATGAAATATGAATTTCCGAGTTTTTTGGTACACTTTAAAATATCTATAAATCTCTGTAACTCCCTCTATAAATCTAAAGTTTTGAACTTGTGTAAAAGTTGGTTTCCGTGTCTCGTCAGCGAAATTATTTATAGCTGTTATGGGCTGCTGGGTTCGTTCTTCTGCAATGAAGTGCTGCGTCAATATCATGTGCTTACGTAATGCTTAGTGGAGTAATTAGTGTTCTGGTTAGTTATAGTTTATGGGGGATTTACAATAGGTCGATTTTCGCCGTATGGCTGGTCTCTTACTTCACCTCAATAGCCCAATTGCTACCCCATTTTCACAGGTCGATAAAAATCGCAGGTGACTGATATGGTTGGTTGACATTTTGCATCAAAATGTCGACCTCCATGAGGCGGGCGATCGCCTGCGATTGAGCATTTTCACGGTCGATTCTAGTCACCCGCCGAATGCGACCTTCCGCTGCACGACAAAAGTCGAAACCTACTCTACTTTGGAACTTGTGATTTTAGTCACCTGGGCCTGTGGCCTGGTCGAATCGCTATTTAGACAGGCAGGCGATTTTCGTTTTGTGGCAAAAATTTTCAAAGATTTTGAATTAAAAGATTGTAAAGCCCGAATTAACATACAAAATTCTATCGAAAGCTTTTAAGTATTTTCTTAGAGTCTGAATTTCCGTATTTCCGTACCGATAGCTGCGTATATCAAGCCAAATGTTCAGTTCAGTACATTAAACAGTTATTTACATGTTTGCCGTATTTCCGTATGTTCTGGAAATAACACGCATCTCGCACTACTCTAAATCAAAACAAACGGGAAAAACAAACACTGTAGTGACGTGTTTCGAGTGGGAAAAAGTAAATAACAATAAGAAGAGACTACTTAGTGTGGGGTGCGTGGGGACCCCAGGACTTTTGAGCACCCCAGTCATTCGTCACATGTGCACTGACGGTGGGATGGCTGTTCGCTCGTATTTGTGCAGTCCATTGTCCGTTATATTATTGGAGGGAGATAAAAAAGGATTCAGGACCCGTGTGTTACGAGAAAAGGGATCGCAGTAATAGAACTTTTAGTGGAACTGTGAAATTTAATATTGGTATTGTGCTTTTAGACCAAATTGATTTTACTGAAGATACTCGTATGATTTATTGTTAAGTAGTTGATTTCTTTATGTAGTGTCTGATGTTGCTGATGACACAATAATTCCCAAAACAAGATCATTTGTCACATAAATAAAATGATAAAACTAATGCTTGTCCCCAATTGTCTTCAATTGAACATCATTCTCATTTTCGGTCGCTGCAAAAATACTGCTCACTGCATCCTGGTACTTATAGTGTAATAATCAGCCCATAATGTTCCCATTACTGGGACACAGGCTTCCTCTCTTCGAGAATAAGTAGGCTATACTTAATCTACCACGCGGGTTGGTAAATGTCACATGTCTTCGAATTTTTGGTTCTAGGAGATCCGGTATCCTCCCAATGTTTTTCTTCACCGTTTTGAGTAAATAATTTCATCACCACTGCGGTGATGAAATTATTTACACAAAGTAAAACGCCAGCTTGAGTTCGAACCCACGACCACACAACTCGTAAATCGCCTTTACCACTGGGCCACCATTGCTCTCGCATCCTGGTATACCTAATAAAGATGAAGTTTTATGAATTTCGAACAAACGAAAAAAAAACAGGCACATGAATTCCGAGCTGTTGCAGACAAAAGGAATCCGCAGTAAACATGTGTAGGATGTACGTATGCAAAAGTTGATCGTATGAATGTTGGAAACAATTTACCCGCGGTTCAAGCAGCTTGGATGGACCAACACGGACAAAACACTGGGGGAAACTGCAGCATTGAGTTTCCTACTAACTTGCACCGTCATTACCGTAACAACCGAGCCAAGTTTTAGCATAATGTCATATTAATTCGTTGGATAAACTCTTTGTCTAAAGATATTAGCGAGTTTAATTATTTTAGCGCTCTGATTAATCACTTTATTATCATAAATCGTGAGTAAAATTTTGTTTTGTTAATTACATCGAATACAGAACGTTCTTTTTATAGCATAATCAGACTATAATGTTCCCACTGTTGGGACACAGACCTTTTCTCTGTGAGAGGCAGTGGTAATCCACCACGCGGCGGGCCCAGTGCGGGTTGGTTCCCTTTACAGACGTCCTGTCTATTGTCAATAAAAATCAGACTTTTATAATAGCTTCTATTAAGATGATAATAATATTAATATACCCTAAATTAAGTGCAGTGTAAATGACTAGCATGACATCAATTGTTACAAGGCCATGTACTGATTGATTCCATACAAGTTATTTATGTTGCACGATGTATAGGCTAATTGAGAGGTCGTCTATAAAAAAACCATTCTGAGTTCTGTGTAAAAAATAATGGCCAAAAACATAAACCCGAGTCAATTAAACTCCACATAATAATTTTGACAATGTTTTTCCACAGCTGCGCGCAATTTAACCCTCGCAGAGCTCGCTGCGGCACAAATATCCGCGGCGCGCGGCACTCAAAACATCCGAATTATCCGCACAAACTTACCACCCTCGACACATGTCCGTAATGATACGACATGTCAACCCCCCAGACGCGTGTGAAATGAGCGCACTTCAAACGGAGCCCCAACACCCCTCCTCGAATGCATTTAGTTGCAGGTGCTTACAATTTTTCTTCTCAGACAAATTCGAATGGAGTTGTTACGTCTTATGGAGGCCGTAATATCTTTGTGTGTGTCGCTTTAGGGTAAATTTTTCATTCATGTGTAAACGCTTCAGGGGTCGTTTCTTTTGAAGAATAATGATGTCGCTTTAAGTGGTTCACTAGTTTACTTATGTGTATTGACATCATTGTTTGTTAAGTGGAGAAAACATTTTAGTTTTCTTCGCAACCATTCACACAAATGAGATTTGCAAGAAAACAATGAGTTTTGTTATTTGGGTTGATTGTTAATGCCATCAAAAATGAAATCTCAGTCAATTCAGAGAATGACAAAAGAGAATGCAAAACATCGAGTAACAATTGAGAGAATCTGGCAAGAGCACTGGAGTCAGACGTTCATTAGCATAATAAATACGTACCCACCGGTGCACTTGAAACGGGCATCGTCTCGAGAACACGGGAACAACTATTTGTCTGAAGCACCTCCGCAGTCTTGTTCATGCTAATTTTCATTTTACAAATTGCCTTGTATGCAGTACCTTTGAACGTTCCTATGAAATAAGATACCCATTTGAACGTTACCATGACTCTTACAATTGTGTGAAAGGCTGAAAGCCTTTAGTATATATGTCGCAGGGAAATGAGGATATCAGGGATTTCACGAAATCCCGGTATCTAGATGTCGAATATTCTTGTTTATTACGTCTTCTTACTAAAACTATCTAGTGATATGACAAAACACCAATTTATCGTCAGTGATATGTCGTTTCACTCTAAATCTAGTAAAATGTCAGAAAAGCGGATACTGCCGAATAAAAATCGAGCCATGCATTTCTCTCGTTCGCTCTAGTACCCACACGGGCACTAGTGGGAGCGAATCAAATGCGTCGCTTGATATTCGCAGATACAACATTTGTTTAAATAAATAAGAAGATTTTCCATTTTCCATCAGGAGTTAGTCGTCGTCTTAATTGTTGAGCCTCGCATACTTTTAGAAGTCTATATTTTTTTTATTAATACTTCTAACATTTCTTTTTTTGTAGCTAATGAACGAATCCTCGTAATAGAAAAAGGTATAATACCTGATATCATTGTCAGCTTATTGTTTAGTTGATTAAAACTTTTTTTTCTAATAAAAATGCACCAGCTAATTTGTAATTTTGTTTTATTACTTTATTCATCAACAGTATTCTTTATTTCACTACATTTATTTCAGTGAAATGACATATCTCTGACTTTATATTAGTATTTTGTCATATCACTAGATAGTTTTAGTAAAAAGACGTAATAAACAAGAATATTCGAAATCTACCGGGACTTCGTGATATCCCTAGGGATTTCGTGAAATCCCTGATAACCTCATTTCCCTGCGACATATATACATATGTAGGATTTCTGATTTAAGCCAACAAATGGATAAATACTAATAAAGTTTGATGCATAAAGCCGTACAAGAGTTATAGCAATGTCAAGTATCGTAGCGATGAATGATTTATGAACTATCCAACAAAACCGAATAGAAACTTAATTATTAGTACTCGGTTGCGGTTCAGACTTCAAATGAATTAAAAGGCGAATTAAATGGTGGTCAGTTATATTCATCAATAAAACTGAATACGATTTACACAATAAACTGCGTTCAAAAGAAAGAAAATACGGTTACTTGACGAAGAAAGAACAAAAACACAAAAATAATTTAAAAATAAAAGCAAAAACTGCCATTGTCAAAATTCCACAACAATGGTGACACTGACAGCTCTTGAATGCGGTTTAGATGGAGCATAATCAGCCTATAATGTTCCCACTGCTGGGCCACAGGCCTTCTCTCTGCGAGAGGTACTGGGCCTTAATCCATCACGCGGGCCCAGTGCATGTACCCATGTCGCATGTCTTCGAATTTTTGGTTAAAGGACATGCCGGTTTCCTCACGATGTTTTCCCTCACCGTTTTGAGAGCAGTGGTGATGAAATAATTTACACAAAGTAAAGCGCCTGTCTGTGTCGGTCTGTGTCCCAGCAGTGGGAACATTATAGGCTGATTATGGATTTATGGAAAGTGCCTATCTGGACCTGCAACCTACAACTCGTAAGTCAAGGCCCTTACCACTGGCCCAGCACTGCTCCAACTGCTTGGCTGATCGCATTTAAAAAACCAAGCTCATTTACATCCACACATGCGGAAAATAAATAGTGTTACTTCTATAAATAAGTTGCAGTGGACATTAGTGCAGCGTAACGCGTTATTAAATTCTGATTTATCGTCGCGTGCCTCGGGTAGCTATACGACCCGCCTGCCTTTTATAGGGTTAGGTTAGGGCGGACGCATTCTTTCTAGCTGAGTTTTTGCGGAAGATTAATTTGTAAGCGAGAATTTTCTATTCTCTTTGCCTCTGTTGAAGCGATGTTCTGAAAGTAATTTATTCTGTCTACTACTGGTACCAAAGTATTGTGGTCGCTTGGAACTTTCAACTTGATTTTTTTTCCCGTCAACAAGAAAAATGTGAAGTACGGAGTGTTTTCAGAATATTATTTTTTATTGTCTTTCAACAGACTTCACGACAACCCAAAATAGACCTATCACGAACCGATCCCAGATAAACGCTCCTCTTACCCTTTTCTCGTATTACCCAATAACTGGTTTGTGGAGGTCAGATAGGCAGTAGCTCCATGTAAAATACTGGTATTCAGCTGCATCCGGTTAGACTGGAAGCCGACCCTAACATAGTTGAAAGAAAGAAAAACTGTTTATCCTGCACAAACAAAACGCACATTGCATATAAAAAAAAAAGATAAATATACACACACGACGTAGTCAAAAGCCTCGTACTCAAGCTTAAAAAAAAAATGTTGACAATTTTGTCTATTGCTTGATGTCAGGGCCAGGGACCAAAGACAACACACATTATTTTATTACTTGTTGGGAAAAGGCTAGGCAGATTGATTGATTCCCTTACCCTAATCCTAATTTATCCGGCGTCGTCGGCTCAACATGTCTTTTTCTTCTATACTTCTCTATTAGTCGTCAAATGAGAGGGGGCAATTCTCGTAATTTTAAGAACGTTCACAGTCTGATCTCAGTCTCAATCTGTCAAAAATACCTCTAATTTCCCTACATTTTTGACAGTGATTGTCGCCGAGATGAGATTGCGACTAGGTTTTGAACGTTTTTAATTACGGGAATTGACCTTCAGATAAACACAAACGGTAAATTTTCATTCTACAAACAGCAAAATTAATTCAAAAATTGCTCAATTACTCCACAAATATCAATACAACCGACAAGCCATAATTAATAATGAAAGCAGCAAATTAATATGCTATCAACAGCCCCTAGTTTCGATGATCAATACACGATTGTGTAATTACGGTGTAACCAACTAGTGTAGGTAATTATAATCGGAGTTTAGAGGCGGCACCATCTGCCCCTGTTCATATTATGATTAATTTCGTATCGAACCGGTAGCAGAAACTAGTATTTGCTAATGTTTTATCCATTGAGAAGCATCGGAGATTTATTGGCTTTCGCTGGCGGCAAAAGCGCGGCAGTTTGTTGTTTTGGGGTCCCAGTCATTTTAGAGCAATTGGCAAATACAAACGAATAAGGCCATTAACTAATTACTATAATATCTAATATATAACACCACGCCTTGTTTCCCCGTAGGGTTTGGCAGAAGTGTACCTACCAACAGTATTCTCAGTGTGTTCGCAGATCGGTGGGATTCCCCGATGTTGCGGAGGTGGTAGCAATTCCACGCTGAATTTTAATTGTATGTTTGTGTCTTATCCTACTAACACTAAAACTTAAGTAAAATTGTTACCAACCTCATGGACTCCTGTCTGAAATAAAAGTATTCTATTTTAGACTACCTACTACTTCAAAAACCAGAGATACGTAGGCAGCAGTCATTAGGAAATACAATCTCGAGTCGAGATTGACAAGGTGATGGTGTCGATATTGGCCATTCGCGGTCTAGTTTTCGAGATTTCACCTACTTTTTGAAATAATGCGTTTTGTAAATCAAGATTATTAAACTTAAGTAATTAAACTAAAAACCACACTTCTGGTAATCGGGTTTAGGGTAGTAGTAGTGATTGTAGATTATAGATACCCGCGCGGTGTGTGACGAAATCTCGATCGAGATCTCGAGCTGTTTCTCGAGAATCGAGATTGCATTCCCCAGCAGTAATAAAACGCAGAAGTGTCTAAACAGTACAGTCCGGGTTATCAAATACATCGCAAGCGCGGGTCAACGATAATAATAGTTTATTTGTGACTTTTTTAACCAAACTCATTCATCATTATTTCCAAGGTGGTCTATTAAAAAGATATTAAAGCTTTTAAGCTCAGTAATTGAGCAAACAGAATTAAAAGCGCTGTAAAGCGGTAAATTGGTTAAGTTGCCTTAATGTGTTTTCGTATACTTACTTAATTACGGTGAAAATATTACGGCAAGTCATTTGATTGGATTATGTTTATGAGAGTCATTATCATATTAGCATCAATCATAGATTATACGACGTCTACTTATTTATTTTCGTTTTCTTTTCAATTTTAGATACATGTGTCTGTTAATTTCAGAATCAGATGTACAGTATGTATCAAAAAGGTATGGTCATATTTAAGGGTGTGGTATAAGTACCTTATGGGGAAGCGCTAATGTAGCCCGCGAAATTCAAATTTTCTTACGTTTTTTTAAATTTGCTGGTCAGTTGTAAGTTGATTGAAACATTTTTTTTTTCACGACCGTAACAAATATGTATTTACAGAATTATAATAATCAGAAGGTCTATCATGCGGCCATCTTACTTTATACTTATTTATTTATCATTACCTATTTATTTTTTCTTCTGTCTATATTTGCAATATTACTCAATATCACACTTTTTTATACATAATATACCTACCTATTCGTTATTGTTTTTATGTGTCACAAATTTATTTTTATTTATTTATTTAATTATGCATAAACACACCACGATGAATATATATAAAACTGATTTACATCCGTCACCTCACACACCAGGTCCAGTTGAAAACCAGCGTCAGGCACTAGTTGTCTGGCATTTTTGCTGAACTGGGCCTTTTTGGCGCAGCCGTGAGGCACACATTCCTGCTAATTTCATATATCGGAATTCGCACTTTTTTTTTTTTTTCTTTTTAATATCTTTTTTTGTTTTTAACTGATGTATGTACGATTACTGTCAAACTATTTGGTGTATTGTGTGTCTTTTAGTCTGTGCTAAATAAATGTATTTTCTTTCTTGTTTCTAATACAACTTGTTAAGTTAGTATAATCCTAAAATGTCAAGATTTCATGAAATACTCATTCAGTAGGACTACTTGGTCAAATCGTAAAAACGAAAAAAATATCAACTGTCCCATAGAAAACTTCAATCACTCGACCCAAATGTATCCAATATTATATATACATTCAATATTATGTACACTATTTTTCAGACCAAGGACCTGAAGAAGCGAGCCTTTGTAGACTGGATACTCTGAAAATGGAGGACCAATTGCGTCTAGCAGTAAACGGTGATAACTATTTCGGAATTAGTAAAACTGAAACATTCTCGAGACTTAGGCTCTAAAACATACCAAGAATTTCATTTACCGAAAGCGTTGAAAGTTTATCGGCAATAGTTCAATGCTCTGTTATCATACAAAACAGGTACAAAATACATCACGAGAGCAGTTATCGCTTTGACAGGCGTGTGACAACAATACAACGAAGTACCTATCCCTTATCAGAGGACCTAAGGTACTTGCCTTATCGTGTAACCGACTTGACGAAGAATTTTGGGGAAAACCGTTAAACTAATGATTTTTTAATCGGGTTAATTTGGTTCGTGTTATACAGTACCCTAATTGAGTAACACACTATCAATCACAATCTGAATCATTTTGAAGGATATTGCTAATACATTGCTTCATATGTTCGAAAAATTTGTCTGTTCAACAACATAAATAACGCAATGAATGTTGTTGAAATGTCAAAATGAAAGCCATTCCTATTGTTAGTGTGTTACGCAATTACTCCCGCAGGGTGGTTAAGTAAAGGCATGTCAATCTTTATATATAGATTTCAAAATTATTTTAGTCTTAAATTATAAATGTGACTACCTTTCCTTTAATTTAAACTGATACTTGAAAGGTATTGCTAGGCTTCATATCACATTATACAAACTATCATTAATTTAACTATCTACAAACGTATAATCTATACTAATAATAAAGCTGCAGAGTTCGTTTGAACGCTATAATCTCTAATTCTCTACTACCAGTTGGGTTTGTAAAATTATTTTTGCGTTGGATAGCACAATTCTTGAGGAAGGCTATTTAACATCACGCTTGCAAAAATTCAGAAAGAACGCAAAGTCAAAACGAAGTAATAGCGTAACCTGGAAGTCTTTAAACAGACTCCGGACCCAGGTTGGCCGAAGCAAAGAAAACCTGTTCAGGTGGAGATTCATAGACGACTCCGCCTTGGAGTGTAAATGTGGTGCTGTTCCACAAGCGATGGGACACTTAATATCCTGTCCTGCGTGTCCTGTCAGCTGCATGTTACAGGAACTGGTGGACGCTGATGATGGCGCCAAACAAGTGGCCGAATTCTGGGCCGAGTCCATTCATATTGCTATCGACATGCCAAGAAGAAGAAGTCGGGGAACAAGAAATTTCACGAGGACGAAGTCGCGGGCAGAAGCTAGTATCTTATATTTACGCGGATATCAACATGAAAGTGAAATTATTTTCTCAGATTACTTTAATCATAACTTGTGGTTATTGCAGTGGAGAAATTTATCACACTTTAAACCAATTATGTGGCTTTGAGCCGAGTGTACACAGTCGATCAAAGGAAAACTTCTGATTAAATATTGAAACACACTCCTGGGGGCCTAAAAAGGCCACTTTTGCAGAATCATAAAAGGAATTCATCAAATCATTATAAATCATAATAGACAGTTAACTGTTAAGTTAATCGTATCAAATCCCATTGGTGAAGGATTTTTCAGTTATTTTTTTTTTGTCTGTGCTTAAATACCAATCCAAATCCAATCCCAATCTCTTGCAACGAAAAAAAGCAAAATACGTTTATGATTCTGCCAAAGTGGCCTTTTTAGGCCCCCTGATTGCTGCCTAGCTTAATTAAACATTTAAGTGTAAGTACTTGATACTGATTTATTATGGAAACTAAGCAATTTCTTGGGCAAGTGGTAAGTGGATATAACAATTTCTTAATTTCCAAGTAGATACAATTAGTTTTATGGGTAATTAGCAGCGACAGACAAGGTTTTCTAGCAATTTCTGGTTTTTAATTGGGTGTTTCCATCAGGAATTTCTCAGTAACGGCCCGGAGTCTGCATTTTGTCCGGTTGTTGGCAATAGCTATGGTTGATGGAAATGGCACGCCCACTGAACTTAAACATAACTGGTGAAATGTGGGTGTAGGTAAGTACTATAGCTACACCTCTGTTTCACCCTTCGGGTATCACAGGCGTGTTTTATTATGTTGTAATTTTAATTATACCCATATCATCTGCCTAGCCTTTTCCCAACTACGAGTATGTTGGGGTCGGCTTCCAGTCTAACCGGATGCAGCTGAATACCAGTATTTTACAAGGAGCGACTGCCTATCTGATCTCCACAACCCAGTTACTGGGTAATACGATAACCCTTGGTAAGACTGGTTGTCAGACTTTCGGGCTTCTGACTAGACTTATACTTGACTGGCGCGTTTTCTAGAAATTCAAGTTCTCATACTTTTCTCTAACCATTTCATGGAAACATGAAATTATTCGAGCTCAAATGTATTTTCAAAAAGGTTGTTTCTATCTATGTCAACTGCAAGTGACAGGTGTCATATTTCCCGCGCAAATGTAAACATGGCCGCTTACGTAGGTATCTCATTACGTTTTCCAACATGGCTAAATACAATATTGGTATACTTATTCATAATCTAATCCTATGAGGACAGGCCACGTGATTTATCAAAATATTTGAAGTGAGTTCTGTAAACAACGCAAGTAGGTAAGTACTAACTTTACACTTATTTACGTTTACCTACACCAGAGACGTTACCAAGTAATAATTACCACAGAGCATGTAACCTTATAATTACAATGTTTAATTATTTGAGCAAAAACTTATGGCTGTGTATTTTTGAATATTGACGCTAATATTCTGACATCGGAATGTTCACTTTTTTATTTGATTTTTATTTGTATTTATCTGATGTATATTATGTGTATTTTACTCTGTGCTAAATAAATGTAATTTCTTTCTTTCTTTATACTTGTTCTCAACAAAGACTCGTGATTTAGTAATGTAACGTAGTATATAATGTACCTTGTCCTCATCAGTTCTGAAAGAGGACAATGTATAGTAAAATTATTTTAGTCGTACCTACTACATACCTACATAACCCTTTTGTGTGACTATCTTTACTGTACCTATAGACGCCTCGGAAACTACGTTAAGCCGTTGTTCCCGGCTGTCATTCGTGGATCTTTGACAGTCGTTACGGGTCGTCAGAAGTCCGAAAGTCTGACAACCAGTCTTACCAAGTGGTATCGTATTACCCAGTAACTGGGTTGTGGAGGTCAGCTAGGCAGTCGCGTCCTTTAAAATTCTGGTATTCAGCTGCATCTGGTTTGACTGGACCTCAACATAGTTGGGAAAAGGTTAGGCAGGTGATGAAGACATTGGGTCATACAAGCCTACCTATTAATTTTAGACAGATATCCATTCTTATTTAGGCAATATTTAGGAAATTGATAGTAGTTAATCGGATGATTACCATCTTGCCATCATCTATCATTGCATTATCTCCAAACAGAACCAGTTTCCCAATAAATAATAGAGTCGCCCATAACGCTAAATGTCATCAGTCTACCAAATTAATGATGCAAAGTTTCGCAGGCTAAGTGTTTAAAGCACTTCTCCATCAGAGATATATTTAAATTACAAAAGAGAGTGCTAGTTCATAAAATCAAGTGCCGAGACATAGGATAGGAGTGTCACAGACGCGAGGGGGGAAGGGGGAACTAGGGCTGCCTTTAAAGTATTACGTCATTTTCATGTAACACAGGCCTTTGATGGGAGTCTGCAATTAGGGATTAGTGTTTAGGTGCATTTGTTTGTTCTGTTTTAGGCTAAAAATAAGCTAGATCTATAATAGAGATTAGAAAAAGTTTCTAGTAGTGAGTTTTCTAATCTCTGGAACTACCAGTCGGATTGGAAAAAATCTTAATGCATTTGGTTGCCCAATTCTTGACAAAGGCTATAGGCTAACATCACGCTAGGACTCCTAGGAGCCGAACAAAAATAAATAAGTAAGAAAAAACGTGAAAACAAACTAATAGCGCGGGTAGGCGATGCGATGCGACGGGGTGGGTCGGGAGAAGTCACGGACAGAAGCTAGTATAGTATACTTTTATATTATATACTAGCTTCTGCCCGCGACTTCGTCCGCGTGAAATTTCTTGTACCCCCACCCCGTCGCGTCGCAACACTTCGTATTCGCTTACCGTTCACTCTGAGTTTTTTTCTTTTTGCTCGGCTCCTAAGGGTCATAGCGTGATGTTAAATAGCCTATAGCCTTCCTCAAGAATTGGGCTATCAAATGCAAAAAGATTTTTTTCAAATCTGACCGGTAGTTCCAGAGATTATCGCGTTCAAACAAACAAACTCTTCAGCTTTATTATTAGTATAGATTATTTATATTATATATTATTTATATTTTTGTTAAAGCGATAGCCAGTAGTGCTTGATTGGTAAAATAGTCAGGAAATGTAAAATTCCACAAAATAATTAAGCATTTTTTAAACGTTTTTAAATAATTATATAGACGTCATTGATTCTAACATACCTACATATAAAGCTGTAGATAACTTCTACAATGTTTATAGTATCCGGGGTCGCCTGTTATTTAAATAAAAATCGTGCCAATTACTTATCGCTGGACACGAGCTCATAACATGAATGCAGTTCAAAACACAACAGATTATTTACAACCGGCAACCTTCGGGATTTTCCAGAATTTAAAACTAAATAACTTGATAAACTATCGCAATCTTGGCAACATTTCCAACGGTGAGCGGTAACAGTAACACCCTTAATAACAAAACTCGGTAACCCTGGTCGGAACTGTCGCAGAGTGGCTCGTATATCATGGGAGCATGGAGGTATCTGCGCCAACGGGCCAACTTGCCGGGTTATCGCCACCACAATGGATAAAATTATTAAACGCTCCAGGTGAGCTTATGAAATAAAGTGATTTTATCATTCATTGCCCTATAAAGATGAAATCTTCTTCCAAACCCGATTGTACGAAAAATCGGTCTCGACGCGCCGAATCCTGCCGATGTTACGCGAAGTTTGAACATTTTTCTTGGTGAAGAAATCTTGTGAGTTTAGACGATATTGCCTCGTTGTTACACGGTTTATAGTTTCCATACATTCGTTCGATTGTTTAACCACTGAACAGAAACTTTATCTACCTTGTAAGACCGAATTTTAGCACACTGCGTCATGATTACACAAAATATTTACACAATTGCTCATAACACTCATATAATGTTATATTTTACCAAAACATAATCATCTACGTTACCAAGGCAGCCTAAAAATATTTAGGTAAAGTCCTTTGCGATTTAAATGAGTTTACCCCTAATTCCTACCCTACAAAGAGCTTACGAAAAACATTTCCCTCCAGCATTGCATTCCAAAATAACTCAACATACTTTGCTAAACAATTTGAAGTCGAAGTGAGCCGCGAAACGACAACCAATCAAGGACGTGCTCCATTTCTGGCCTACTTAACGTTTTCCAAGATTTAGATGTCGGGACGTGTTTTAACAGTGACATGGTTCGCTCACAAATCGTTAATGCGTCCGAGATCCGAGACGAACGTAAAGTGGCTGCCCACGCGGTGAAACTATTGTCTTACCACGGAACAACTTCACCTGAATATAGTGAAATAGTAACCGTGTCAAACGACGAGTAACATTTTACATAGTAGTTGTTTGGAAACAAAGAAAATTTATAACAAGCCAGGTTGGAGCTCCGGAATTCTTTTTTTATTGGACCTTTTTTCATCACAACCGGTTATCAAAAATGTGGAAGTTCTACAAGCCAACTTGCATTTTTGTTACATCTTCATGTCGGTATTTTTGAAATAAGAAGCAAGAAACAAGGCAATTTATCTGATGTCACCTTTAAAAACTAATTAAACTACTGGTTTAGCCATCTTAACGGCGCAAATTGCACTCTTATACCTGATAGCCGGGCAAATGCCCCGAAACCAATTGAAGCGACCAATAAATAGCTAAACTACCCACAATCTCACTATACAGATTTCTTCAAAGACATTCCCAAACAGAACTTCCATCTTGATTGAGGGAAACTAGCCAGTTTTACTGTTAATAGGGAACCTAATTCTAATACGACGTTAGAGATTCTAAACACTGTAGATGGTCCTCATTTACATAAACAGACGATGTTATTCGACGTAGGAGCAATAAATTGGCCACAGAGAAGTGAAACGAGCGACAAAGCCCATAAGTAGTCGGGACAATAACACTTCATGTACGGAATGACGTGTATTCCTTTACATTGACGTTAGGTTTGACTTCAGTGATGGTTCAGAGAAATTCCTTTGGATTAATGGCTTATCTTGGGTATTAAATGTATTTCTATTTGCCATAGATTTGAATAAATGTAAATTAGACACAGATGACCTTTTATTTATAACGCAAATTGCTTGTTTACCATTCCCTCCTCTTTTACATCTTGATAAAACTGATCTGTACTATCATTCTTTTTACTTACATATTGTGTATATCTACAATGGCGTCTAATGGAATCTTCAAAGCTTCATAATCGTCACCATTGACAATAGAGTCGCGTGTCCAGACCGGTCGGCGTTCAATTAAGCGGCGAGTGATTTGTGAGCGGATGCTGGCAACACCGACTGTGACTGGATTCTTGCACCCGAAGCACTATCGGACCCATTCTGTATAGCTAACTGCTTTCTATAAAGCTGTCTTCTAACTGTTGCGTACACGATATTGATATCAGAATCGAGACTCGTTTCATCTGATTTATTTGGAGTAATGCGTTAGGACTTAAAATTTTGTTCGAAGGATACAGAATTTAATAAAGGAGGAATTCGTTTTGTGTTTTTTTTTATCGATATTGAATAACTAAGCAATTTCAATATCACAATTTCAACTTCGCAATAAGCATGTCTTTGTCCCAACATCGTCAAATGTTTCAGATTTTTTGTTATGAAAATATATTGTGCGAAAACTGAATTTGATATCTTTGCCTCATAATCTTCAAAAAGCTTGTCTTGAAGATTACAAATATTTTTCGATCGAAATGAAAATATGATCTACAAAGGATTAAGCCCTATAAGTATATCTACCTAATAAAAATCATAAATGCATTCATTCGTTGACAGACATCGCACAGTCTAAACCGCTGGGTCTAGTAGCATAAAATTGTGCGTAGGGGACGAAAGTTGCATGGAACTTCGTCATCGCCGATGAGGAATTCCATCGGTCACACATCTTGTAAGGAATAATATACGAATCCATCCTATTCAAATCCGCAAATCCGTGCGCAAGTCCCCTCAAGTCCGCATTTCTCATTACCAACGCCATTTTTATTGCCTAGAAATCTATTGTGACTCGAGAGCTTAAATCGAAGATTTATCTACCACTTATAATCTTCACAAACGCCGATGTTGTTTAAATAATGCAGAGCTATAAACTGAGCTGAGAAACTTATTTGTTACCTATCCGAGTGTTTGCAGATTGACCTGGTATTTACGGGTAATAGCCAGTCAATCTTGTTATAACAAAGCTGGCCTACTATTGTCTGGCTTGATGTGTTATTTGTGTGAGAATGAGCTGCTTAAGGCGGATGATGAATCAAAAATTAAGACTATAAGGATCTGGGGAAAAAAACAACAAAATCAATATGGATAGAAATGGGAGAGAGGTAGTTAAAAAAGGACAAGACTTACACAGAAAGGGACACAGAAATCGTGGAACTAAATGCTGCAATCAACGTTTATGGCTAAAAATTTCGCACCTTCCCATTTTATTGCAAATTATTTTTCCCTTAGAAGATTGTGTTAAATTTCGCACTTAATTTTGAGTGTTAAATAGATAATTGTGATTGCATGCATCATCTTCGTCCACCACACAAAGATAGTTATTTACGGGTAATAGCCAGTCAGTCTTGCTAGCCTACTATTGTCTGGCTTGATGTGTTATTTGTGTGAGAATGAGTTGCTTAAGGCGGATGATGTATCAGAAGACTATACGGATCTGGGAATGGAAAGGATTCGGAATGTGAATAAAGAACATGATGTTATTGTTTTAGGAAACTCTTTAATTGTAGAAAGGAAAGCGATCTTTGCAGTCTGTTCAAACTACAAAATCAATATGGATAGAAATGGGAAAGAGATAGTTAAAAAAATAAAAAACCCGACTGCGGTGAAAAACTTAAGTTAAAAAACTGAAAAGCTAAAAACAAGCCCATTTAAATTACTTAAATAAAAGTTGGAAGCAGACGGGACCCATTTGAATTTGAAAATATAATAAAAATTATATGGGACCCGTCTATCTAGCCTTCGATGAAATCAATAATTCGAATTTTATTTAATACACTGTAGGTTACACCGGAGGGAGCCGTGGCTAAATAATAACAGCCGCACAGGTCGGTCATACGCTTGCCGCGGTTGGTCTGTGGATGGGTGATCATCTTTACATACCGTGACCCCGCCGTGCCTCGGAAAATACGTTAAGCTGTTGGTCCCGGCTGTCATTCGTGGATCTTTGACAGTCGTTACGGGTAGTCAGAAGCCCGAAAGTCTGTCTTACCTAGGGGTATCGTATTACCCAGTAACTGGGTTGTGGATGTCAGATAGGCAGGCGCTCCATGTAAAATACTGGTATTCAGCTGCATCCGGTTAGACTGGAAGCCGACCCCAACATTGTTGGGAAAAGGCTGACAGATGATGACACTGTAGGTTACACGTATTTTTGATACCATCAAGGTATCGAAGAAAACACAGGCATGCTCCCAACTTTCAAGGACCAGAATTGACTACCTAAGTAGCATAACTTCTTACTCTAAAACTCTAATGAATCTAGAGGGTGTTGCCGCACCGAAGTGGATTAATTACTTGCATACATTCCAATTAGCTCTGAGTGGGGTAATAGACGAGGACTAGCAAAATCGGTAAGGCGTAGGGTAACAACGAAGTCAAAAAACTGTTGCTGGTAAAAAAGTTGAGGTAACCATACAATGATTACAAGTTATCATATTATTTAAATAGACATTACTTACTTAGTAATATCAGTAATGGGATGATTTAACTAGTTGATAATGACGCCATAACCAGACGTGATTCCACTAACAAAACACTTCAAAATTAATAGACATATATTGTTCAGAAAATAATAAAGTTATAAATAGTAGCATAATAACACTTACGCAATAATTACAGCCTTAAATTAAATAATTAAAATAACCCATTAGTGCCTTCTTCGACGACCGAAGGTGCGATCGCGTAACTCAATGCTGCAATCTACGTTAATGGCTAAAGACTTCGCACCTTCGCATTTTATTGTAAATTATTTTTCCCTTAGAAGAAGGTATTCAATTTCGCTTTTAATTGTGTGTGATAACTATAGTCGGACTTTTAATTAGCTGCAGTAAAATGACAGCATATGTGTTACCACTTTTTAATGAAAACTTAAATAGTGTTTTGACAAAATAATCGATTCATTCAATCAGTTCAAAATCGATCCATGATAAATTGATTTTATAATGAAATTCAGGAGAATATAAGTTTACAACAAAAGCATTGTTTTGTCATGACATCAGTGATCGGATTGGATTTATAAAAAGCATTCATTCTAATCACAAACATTTATTTAAAATATATTTGAAGTTTTTGGAACCCTGTAAGTATAGTAAACGTTATTTCCTAATAAAAACTTTCATTTATTTAAAAAAATATTTCTTAAATCGACCTTTAGAGTAAAAATTGAAACAAAATTATCTTTAGTAGACTATCTACGTTGATTTAAAACTACAACATATATTTTTTATCCGATCAACACAATTAATATTTGTTTGTTTACGGTTAAGTAAAAATTGGTCAATTTCGAATATCTAAATTAAAACGATGTTTCATTGCGTTTTAATCACATCACTAGTAAAGAATGATAGTGTGGCAAAATTTTTTAACGAACTCACAGTAAGGTAAGAAGTGTCATTTTACTGCAGCTAATTAAAAGTCGGGCTATAGATAATGGTGATTGCATCATCTTTGTTCGCCTTAATTTTTTCAACATAATGTATTTTTTTAATTAATTGTATTTATTTATTTTTCACATAGCTATCTACTAATAATATACATTACAATGTAATAATATCTACAAGTACCTATATAAAATAGTAGGGGAACGATCATAGGGCATGAAAATCATTTCAATATAATTTTTGATCCAGTCGATAAATCAAAGTCATATAAACCAACAAAGATAGGTATTATAAGTTCTTACTTCATAACAACTAACAAGCGAAACTTCAAACAGAATTCAGCTCAATTCTTATCAAACTGTCTGGAGCACACTATCGACCGCTATGAAGACGATAACGCAGCAATACCAATCGACTTTATTCGATAACTTCGACTTTATTCGATAACAGCGAGTTTTGCACCGAAGTCGCGACTCGTGAGCCCCAGCACTAAGGTGTATCTGGCGATGTATAAATTGGCTATTTGCACAGCGGGTAGATATTGTAGGATCTGGGCTTATATGCCGGACAGTATTCAATTTATTGTAAGATTGCTCCCGTCAAACGTGGATTTATGAGGGTATCGATGGATAAACTGATGCTTGTACATTAACGGACTTTTTGAGAGAGGATGACAAATCGATTGAGATATTTCTCAGATGAAATTCTTACCTTTAAGAAAGTGGACAGCCATTTGCAAGGTTGATGCTGATTGGAAACCATTCCGTTTCCAATCAGCATGTTGCTTGATGCACAATGTGTATCTAATAAGTCCGTTTTTAACACAGAGTTGGAAAAGCGGAGACATTCTAAAAGATTATTAATCAATAAAAAAACTATTAACCCATCTAATGCCGTTATAGACAGCTAATACCAAAAGCTAGTACAGTCATAAAAATAGTCACAAATTCACCGCACTTCATAAAATCATAGGTAACCTATAAAACGACGCCCACTTTGACATCAAATACTACGACAACCACGGAGTATAAAAAAAAATGGAGTGCGCAACCCACCAGTATGCTTAGTTGTCCCAAAAATCGCATTCTTCTTCTTCTTTTCGTATCGATGTTACTCTTATTCGATGTTTTATATTGTTTGAGCCCAGTAGGGGGCCACGTTCATTGCAGCATCAGTGGCATTCGTTAGGTCATCCAAGGTGCAACTGAACGGGCACTTAGGACACTCCAGCAAGTGGGTTTGGTCTGATTAGAGGCACCGCACTTGCAGTGGGTACTGGATGGGTCAGTAATCCCCCAATTTGACAAATTGTGTCCGCAGCGGCCTACTTGGGTAGGCAATCGATTGAAAGCTTATCATATAGGCCACTGAAGGTCAAACTTAAACAATCGCATAACTGTACAGACAAACTGGTCCAACGTACGCCCTACCTTATGAGGAAATGCAGGTGGTTTCTTTCTGGTTAATGGCCATAAAGCAATGATTTTTTATAGAATAATAAATATTAACTACTTGTAGTCCCTATGTTTTTCTTTTTGATGATACATTAATCCTCAAAAAATGCTGATTTAAACCGCTGTTAACAGAGGCCTAGTGTACAAAGACAACTATTAATGAAAAAAAGAAAACATAGGGACACAGTAAATAACCTTCTTATTCAGTTTATAAAATATCTTTTAAATTGGTCCAATATTGGAGGAGGTAATAGGCGAGAGCTAAACCTCGAATTACGACTTTTTACTTAGGCTTTTTCAAAAGTCTCTCTGACCGCATTTCCTTTTAATAGCCGCGTGTTACTGGACGCAAGGAACATACGATCGAAACAATCGCTGTATACCTAGTTGTCCTTATGTAATCAAAGTATCCATAAATACTGTAACAGTCAGTCAGCTGAAACAGTGAGCCCTAGCCATGTCTACCGAAAGACCGAAAGTCGTTGGAGCTAATTCGGATGATAATATCGTGCTACGTAATAAAGATAAGATGTTCTTGCCCATCTTTCTGAAGTCACCTTACAACATCGAATTACTCGGATATACACAAATAAATGCTCCATTTCCTACTACCTCATTGCAGTGTCCTACTTTATTGTAAGGCGCAACAAATTGTCAGTTTCTCCCATAAAATCCGAGAATACAATAAAAGGTGCAGATCAAATGAAACTCCGACAGACAAAAGATTACATTTTAATTCAGTGATAAAACGGTTTCACGACTTTCAAGTAAAAGACTGGATACACGCAAGATAGTAAAGAATTGATGCGATTTTTATTGATTTCGAAACGGTTACCTTTATTTAGAACGTGGTTAAACTATTGCAACACAAAGTTGATAAATACTTGATGGTGCTTTTCAAGCATTTTTTAACTGATCCCCTAGAAACTTATTGAACTTTTAATGACTGACCCTTTTTAAAATTAAAGAACCTCTAAGATCTTTTGCGCTTCTGATGATGCACACTTTTTTAATTAGTTTAACCTCTTTTTATGTTTCTTGCCTTTTATCACAGTTGGTAGCAGTAACTAAGCTACTACGGTGCGACCAAACGGGTTAGGTTAGGTTGGAACTGTGACCAACCAACCAGCGTCCATGTTGGTCGCTGTTAGTATTTTTCGGACCCTAAAAAGGAAATTCTTTGAGGTTCGATGCAAGTCTGTTTTTGATCTACACGCCTTTTTTTGGTCTATATATTTGATCTTCATGACACAACTAATTAAAACAATATGAAACTTTGGGAAACTTTCTGCTTCTTAGAACTTCTTATTTCTGACGAATCACCACTTATTTGGTATGTAAATAGACGTAACAAAAATGCATTTTCAACTGCGAAGGTAGTATTTAAATAGATCGCCCATTGTCTTGTCCGTGGCAATAAAATGCATAACAAGTAAATAGAAGTACTCGTAAGTGTTCATCACAATGATTGACAGTTGACACAATAACAAATATTTACATTAAAACTCATGAAAGGAGGAAGCAATGAGGAGGGCCATACTTTTAGAGTTGGACACTCTATTAACATTGTTCTATCCATGGTAATTTTAAAGTCGCTAAGATACACGAAAAACTTAGTGAAAACCGCTTGCGCTGGTCCAGACATGTGATGAGGTGAGGTGATGACCATATGACTAAAAGAGTCATGAATAAAGAAGATCGAAAAAGAGGCCGTGAACGACCATCAATAACTTGCTTATAAACAATAAAAAATTACATGATACCGACCACAGGTAAAGACACGCCTAGATAACGCAAGAGCAACTACTTGTCCCAACCAACCCAAATGTCCACCAAATGTCCTGTCTTTGGTATTGTTCGTCGAATCGTTGAGCTTCTCAAGTTCTGAGTTGAGCTGCACGATTTTTGACAAATGCGTGCACTGATTGGACAGGTCTGCTCAATCTGTGTGGTTCTTTCCTCAAAAGACCATTTCAGACACCAATCTACAAGGTCTTCACACGATCTGACCAAGATTTTGTCTGGACTTTAAAAGAGACTGTGACTTCTGAGTTTGTTTCGGCCTTTCGTCTCAGACTAGTCAGATAGAAAACGCCGACCTCATCTAATTTAAAAAAAATATGATTGACGTGTAAAAGTGTTTGTACAAACCTACTTACAGAAATAAAATCATTTATCATTTGACGTGCCAAAAATAGCACCAGCTTACGTTCAAAAATCCTAAGCCGCCACTTTCGCGCTCAGTCCTGTGTACTGCTGGTGCGGCTGGGTAAGCATGAGCAAGAGCGCGAGCTTGTGACGTCATAGTAGGTAGTTAGGTAGGTAGGTAGTTCGTGATACTTGCGTTAGCTAAGTCTATCTTTAACTGTGATACCGACCAACACAACAGAAGAGACAACCCAAAACCGTATGGTGTGGCAGAAGTACTAGAGGGCTGACCCCAAATAAATTGGAATAATAAATAGCCAGGAGAAAGAAGAAGACTCTTTTAACATTGTTGTTTCATGAGTTCTTTCATTCATTCATTTTCATTTATTAAAACTTTGTGTAAGTTTGTGTTTTACAGGTGAACAAAAGCCAATTACTAAAAGAAAGGCATACAATTTTCATTGCACTAGTCAGTGAATCAGTGTCCCAGTGTCCATAATGCTGTTCGCTCCCACAGTTCGTCGCCTTCATAACATTATCTAAAACTATTGGAAAGCGTCAACCTTGATAGTAAAACCATGCTATCCCTACTGTATATCACGCAAGAGTGTCATTTATAGTCACAAGTACAATATATGCATCAGCCCTAAACGTCTGACGAGCCTGTCAGTGACAACGTTAAGGCCGACGGTTTTATAGTGACGATAAAATTGTACAATTGAATTAAGCTTTTCTAGTAACCAATTTTAAAAGCGAAGCCACACGACACACGATGCGTTGTCGGCGCGTTGCGATGTTACGGGTATGTCCAGGTATTTCACACCATACATACAAACGACGACGAGCGTTGCGACGACGTGTGGCGACGCAACGCAACGCAGGAGCCACTAGAGAGATGAAACGGAAGTTGCAGTGCGACACCGAGCATCTGAGCGGCATCGCAACGGAGCGCAGTGTTGTCTGTACTGCCGCGCGGTTCTCCACGTTTCGACCGCGCGGCCATGGTTAAACCTTTACAACTTTCTGAATATTGGATCTACGAATTTGCGAGTTTCATTGTTAGTGTTTTACAAATTCCTTCGTAATGTTGACGTAGTCGTTTTTTTTCTACGACACTGTGGCCGAGCAGTCGAAACGGACACTATAAAAGACTGACACATTCAACAGCGAGACGCTGCGATGGCGTTGCGTTGCGACACCGCATTACCTGTGGCGCTCAGTGCGTTGAAATCATAGCGGTGCGACGATGCAACGCCCGTGTGGCCTCACTCTAACTAGGTGAATTGTCACCTGTGAACACATTAGCACCGTAGCACGTTCGAGATTAATTAGTAATGAAAACCCACGCCGAGTCCAAATGTCGAAACCATATATTTCCGTGTCGGCACACCAGGATGAACCATTGACGTTTATTGAGTATATTGAGTTGTTTTGTGTCCAACACACTGTAATGTGTCCACTCACTGTCAGGTTTAACGTCGAGATGCACTCAAGCTGTAAGTTACACCCGCCACGTTATTTAGGTGTGTGCTTGACAAGGCTATTGTGGCTGCGGTTAGGTAACGGAGAGAAATGTCATAATTCTAACTGCGAGCCGCTTATGAGCCCACGTCCTTACTGATGTAAGCTAGTTTGCGTCCTGGGAGAGACGTTGCGGAACGTTTAACTGCACTGGTTGAAATACTATTATGTATTTGTTTACCTATTTTATTTGTCGGACTCATTGGTTTGACAGTCTACCCTGAGTTCGTGGGAGTCGACGGAGAGCACTACAGAGCGGTGTGGAGCTCTCTTGATCATTAGACATCGTACGGACAACATGTGCTCAGAATCTGCCTCGCGTTCCGTATCTAGTTGTGTCGCGTACCTACAGTGTGATTCGCTAGTGCGATTAATTTGTTCGTAAACTTATAATGTGACTAGCAGCGCCCCGCGGTTTCACCCGCATAAGTGTCGATCCCGTGGGAATATCGGGATAAAAACTATCCTATGTCCTTTCCCGGGACTCAAACTATCTCTATACCAAATTTCATCTGAATCGGTTCTAGGTAACAGACAAACACACTTTCGCATTCGTAATATTAGTATGGATGGATACATATATTTTTAAAAGTTTTTATATCATTGTCTCAACCGAAGAACCTGCCATCTAATCTCTTCATCACCCTTGGTTGACTTGGTAGAGAATGCCTAAGGCATTAAGTCCGCTTTTGTTCCTTTTCTGTATGCGAAAAGTTTCAATAAATCATCACCATCTGCCTAACCTTTTCCCAACTATGTTGGGGTCGGCTTCCAGTCTAAAAGTTTAAATAAAGTAAACAAAGAAGTTGTAAAAGCATGAACCATATTTTATATTAATTTATTTTTATACTTAACTAATTTTAACTTTTGATTGTCAATTGTCGCATCAATAACAATTTATGTGTTTTAATTTAATGCAACTCCGGCCCCCAAGATACAGGCGCCGCGCCGCCACCTAGTTTGGGGACCTCTGTATACCTAATTAAGTTAAAAATACAACTTGTTACCGATATCCATTAATGTTAAGTATGGTTAAAAAATGTCTATAACAATGGTTTTATTATTTGTACTTCTTTCAAAGATATGGGAAAGATAATCGATTTTCTGGATTGTTTTAAAGGCTTAAAATTCTAGAAACATTTTATACGTTTCAAAGGACGGACGGTCAAGAATTTATAATCTATGTATTTACACAATGTTTGCAAATCTCGCGTTTCTAACAAAATGTATCGGATCTTTTATGCTTGTTACAACGTCTTCTTGTAATAAGTGGTAAACTTAGCTGAGTCTAAGGTCGTTAAGTAACTTTTTTACGATAATTCGCATACACTAATACTCGTCTAGGTTGCCATAAAAACTGTTGAAGGTTTACGGCCCTCTTTACGAGGGATGCTGAATTTGCGGAAAATTAAATTACAGCAGCTTGTTTTATACGGCTTACTGTGTAAAGGAGTTATGGTGGGACTTAGTTAATAGGCTTTTTTAAATGTCCACTAATTTTGAGTCTGCCTAGCGTTTTCCGAAGTTCTATATTGGGGTCAGCTTCTGGTCCAACCGGATGCATACCAGTATTTTACATGGTGCGACTGCCTATCTGACACGATTTGTCTTGGTAAGACTTGTAGTCAAGCTCTTGGCTTCTGACTATCTGTAACGACTGTCGATCTACGAATAGCAGCCTCTTTTTTGTGACTCTTTTATGCATGCATTAATAGAGAGGTACCCCAGAAAATAATATTACAGGATCAGCTAGGCCACCCTGTTAATCCATAATAATATTATAAATTTGAGTAACTCTGTCTGTCTTTCTGTATGTATGTTACCTTTTCACACCTAAACCAATGAACGGATTTCGATAAAATTGAGTCATTGCGTGATGTTAACAAGTATCAAATGCTAAAAGAATTTTTCAAATCCGACTGGTAGTTTCAGAGATAGCCCCCTACATACAAACAAACAAATTTTCCTCTTTACAATATTAGTATAGATAATATGTATATTGTATAATACATACAAGCTTTAGATAAAGATGCTGCAGTCTGCTCTCTGTTTTCGATGATGTATTCAAATATAAATACATTTTAGAGATACAATTACAGATTTACCAATACCAGCTTCTGATAGAAATTGAAGTTCCAACCGAAATTGCTAATAAGATTTCAACTTGGAAATCCGGTCACAAATGGCTTCAGTTGTTCGGAACTCATGACTAATTCTCTCTACTGTGATCTCTGAAGTTCAAAATAAATTATTAACGTTAATTTAAAGCTATAGGCAAAAACAGGTTACCTAACGTCAAAGGTTGTCTTCTCTTGATCTTCTCTTTCTTGAAAGAAAGAACGAAAATTTATTTATTGAGACTCAGAAGAACACAAATTAAATAGTTATGAATTTACGACACAAACATAAAAAAATAATAACAACAGTAGTTACATAATATTTAAACAAACTAGTCCAAAGTGTACGCAAGTGTGGCCTTGTACTGGATTTTTAATGTTTTTTTTCAGTTTTTTTGCATCTTCTTTCATTAATACTCCATTCACTGAACGAATTTGTTTATCTATCTTCTATTCTTTTTCAGTTTAGTTTATATAGAAGTCCAGCTTCCGGCCGCGGCTTTGCTCGCGAAGTATGTCGATATAAACTATCCTATGTCCTTCCCCGGGATGTAATCTATCTCTCTGCCAAATTTTATCGAAATCCATTCAGTTTAGGCGTGAAAAGGTAACATACAGACAGACAGACAGAGAGAGTTACTTTCGAATTTATAATATTAGTATGGATGTCATTACGAACCATTTAGGCTTCGTTGCTGTAAGTCGATAGAAGAGCAACGGACATAGACTAGAAAGAAAGATTAAGAAGGTTAAAGACTTAAGTATAAAAATAACCGACCGTGTAAAAAGACGCTTAACAAAGCCTACAGTCATTTGTTATTCCCGTCATATTTTTTTTTTGTACTGCAGTGCGATTCTGTAACCATCTCACTGTGAAAACTTAGGTGAAGTGAGCGTGGAGTGAGCTGTCGATAGTGTGAATTCCTAGCAAAAACAAACTCACATCACCTAAGTTTTCACGGTGAGATTTTTACAGAATCGACCGGCTGAACTATACTTGGAAAGTTTTTGGTTACGGAAATATTGAAGGTCAAAGTTCTATCTTTTATAATAAAAAATCAGGCAAGTTTCAAATGTAACTTAACTTTAAATGTCCCCCCGCAACTCCTGTACCGTTGCATGCATCCATTAGTACAATGTTTTGCGTGCGTTACATTGCGCGCTGCCGTGCCGTATAAACAGCGATTTTTCACACCAAAACTAAAAGTCGTTTCCCGTACGATCCGAATGCGTAGATAACGACTATTCGTTATCTACACCAAACTAAACAACATTGAACAAAAATTGTTGCTGGGAAACACACACACACACACCCCTGTTTGTACAGACACCCTTACGAGGACCTTGTTATTCCTAGAACGAACCGAGGACCCTCCAAAAAACTGGTTTAAACACCTCGTTGGCCTTTTAGAATAAGATAGAAAGAGACAGGTGAGTAAATCTATAGTGATGAGCCTACTGGGATAATGCTATCTCAACATTTTTCTGTATGAATTTCGGCTATCATACTGAGGACCTGAAATACACAGCTAAATGTGACCAGCGATGCACATACGAAGACTTTGTGTAAGCCAACCGAGGACCTCTTACGTAAGCCCTGCGACGTCCTTCCGAGGACGTATTTTTACACAATATTTCTTATAGCTTGTACAAAGTGCGGACGTTGTGTTAGACTTTATATCACTAAACCGAGGACAGTTTTTCGCGTAGAACTTGTACAAACCGAGGACCTGGAAAATACCTAACTACCTACCTAAAACATTTTACGTGTAAGATAATATTCAATGTTCCGATTTATTTCTTACACACTTTTTCTAGAATGAAGTACCAAGCGAGGACGAGTCAATGTCTTTACGTTTGTCAGCGGTTCTCAAAGGATTATTTATCAAAGTGAGCCGAAAGTAACGGCTTTATTTTGTTAAACACTCGTGACTGTTGCTTTTAACGTAAACAGTAGGTATTAAAAATAGTGGCCGTATCTATATACATATTCATAAGGAAAAACTGACTGACTGACATATCAACGCACAGCCGAAACTACTGGGTCTAGAAATGTGATTTTAGACATTACGGACGCTTTTAACGTTCTGCATCGTTCTCACATGCATAATTTTTTACATGAATGATGTAAACAAGACTTTGTAACCATATTATTTTGATTTAAAGAGTGTCCATGGAGTTTCTTGCCCGTTCTTCTCCATAGGTACCTATGCTTTGGAATGGGCAACTATGAGTATCTTCATCTTTCTGACCCCTTGACAATTCAAAAGTGCCTGCAATTGGTTTAATTGAAATAAATGCTTTGAGTTTGAGTTGAGTTTTAGATTGTGAAAATTTTGCACACGGCTTCCTTTTCTAATGTAGGGGAGCACTAAGAAGGGGTTTTTGGAAATTCAACCTTTAAGGGGGTGAAAAGGGGGATTTCGTTTGTATGAAAAGTCTTATTCCTTGAGTTAATAAACTTGAAACTTGGCACAAATACTTAACTAAGTAAATTATGAAGTTTGGCATTTTTTGTTTTTCTAAACTAACCCCTAAAGGGGGATTGTGGGGTGTAAAAATTTGTATGGAAGATGTTTAACTCGCGGTCCGATTAACTCGAAACTCAGTATTTATACTTAAGACCAAAAAAATAAAGAATAACGTGTATCAGGGTTTTTCAAAAATCTACCCCTAACGGGGTGAAAAGGGGTAGTTAATTATACAGGCGAGGATGTTTTCGAATCGTGGGTTGAATAACCCGAAAATTGGTATAAATAAATCTTCGAGTCAAGTAATCAATATATCCCAAACGATTTTTCGAAATTCCACCCCTGTGGGGGTGAAAAGCAGGAATACAGTTTATAAGAAAAATCATAATCATTTGGTTAATAAACTTGAAACTAAAGGGAGATTGGGGGTGTAAAATTTTGTATGGAAGAATTTTACCGTGCGGTCCAATTAATTCGAAACTCAGTATGTAAGACCAAAATAAATAATAAAGTATAATCAGGGTTTTAAGAAAATCTACCCCTAACGGAGTGAAGAGGGATAGTCAATTTCTTAGAGAAGTATTTTATTACGTGGCTTGATTGGATAATTGGTATAAATAATCTTTAAGTCAAGCTATAGAAACATCCCAGACGATTTTTCAAAACTACACCCCTATGGTGATAAACTATTTTTAGTAGCCATGTTTTTAATCACGTCTAAACTTGCTATGGACTATCTTAATTTGACAGGACTAAACTAATATTTATCTTCTGTCCTTTTTTAATGAAATATAGAAAAAGATGCACTGAACTTAAATTTAGTTTAGTTTGTGAACAAGGGAATCGGCGCCATTAAGTTATTAAGTTTGCATGCTTCCCAAATTATTTTGATCTCACTTGATAAATTTCTTTGTTGTTTTCTAACTAAGCATTGTGTTATGTAATTTTATGTTAAGTTTTTAGCACAAATTATGTCGATTTCTTTTAATTATGGTTTCTATGAGTCTTTTTGTTTGAGTCGTTTTCTATTAACTGTTATATAAGTTTTCTAATCATTCTTCTCAAAGATGTTACTGCAACTTGATGATTATTTCTATAAGTAGATCGTTGGTAAAACTTTGTTAAATAATTTGTTTCATTTTAAAATAAACCTACTTTTATTTCAGTAAAGTTTATGACGTGGTTTTCTTTAGTACGTTCATGTTCTGTATTTCTTTGTACATTATATTTGCTTCAAATCTTGCTGCAGACATTTCACCTAGGAAGGCATTTACATTAGATTCTTTATGAAAAGCACACGTATTCAGCTCCTACCTCCAGACAATACAATATTTTATGGTGCAAATCATAATGTTGAATAATATAAGCGGGCCTAGGTACTTAGCACATACTGCAGAAGAAGCCTGATTATTCCTCGTGCTCCTAGTAGCTACTAACAATTTGTTTAAGGATTCAGTCTACCTTCGATTTTCTCCTTCATAATTTTATTTAAATGATAGCATATAATTTGTCTTCTACACACGAGGAAAACTGTCGAAACGAGGACTAGAATACACACTGTTCGGAAAATCTAGCAAACCGAGGTCTTAAATACACATTGTGTGGAAAAGCTACCTAACCGAGGTCTTTTGTGTTAAAGTTAACACATAGGTCCTCGGATAATACAACAAACATGAAATGAGTGTAAAAAGTCTGTGTATGAGGCGACAGTGGCACCATCTGGTGGATACACAATGTTTGTGTAAGATTATGAATAATCTTGATCAAACCAAGGTTCAGACAACTTTTTCGTATTAAGTATATAGAAAGACTCAAAATCGCTTGCAGAATACGAATCTTTGGTCAAGTCAAACCGAGGACCCTCGAAAAGGTCCTCGCTTTGAAAAGGTCCTCGGTCGTGCCTTGTGTATTCATACGCACGTCCTCGGATGGTACTTAAAACAAACACACACACATAGGTGATGGGTATTTGTACACCCTGTTTATCACTGCGTCTTTAATAGCTGCCTTTTCTCCAAATCTTCTTACTTTTCTAAAGAGTTGTTTTGTTTGACACGCTAGTCGCTACGAGTGTATTGAGCCTCGATACTTCTCAACAATAGATTAGTGGGATTATTGAGTTCTAAATCCTTTTGATGTTCAACGCTTCGGAGTGTGTCAATACACTCAACCCCGTCTTTGGAAACTTTGATGTTTTTCACGCTCCGTCCGTCATTGGCTCTATCATTCTATAGCTATAAAATTAAAACGCTTATTATTAACTGTAATGTGAAATGGTATGTATATGTATACACACTCAGGTGAATCATATTATTTGGCAATAGTGTCTACTATTGCCAAATAATATGGGTGTATCTATATCTATGGGTTCACCTGTGTGTGTGACACGAAGAGTGGTTGGAGAGGAATGGGGTTGCTTAGAGGCTGAGCCGCTGTAATATACCCAATTTTTATAACTTAATCATACCTTTTTAGCACGTTCGCACGGATGTAAAATCCAGAGCGTGAAAAAATCGCCCGTGTGTACCTGGGCTTAGGGTTCCTATCCGCTTGTAGCTTTTGGTGTTCATTATCAATATTTTGAATAGATTGTATTTTCCTTCAACTATAGGATTCCTTCTTTACCGTGGAGGCGAGACCTTACACATACAAGTCCCACATGCACAAACACCCAATTACAGCGGATTTCTATCGTTGTCACTATAACGAGAGCACCTATTGCTTTATCCTATCATAGAATATAATATAATAAAGAACGTAATACAGCACCCAATTAAATGGAAAAAAAATGTAAATATATCGGATATCTATGAAATATATTCAGTCGTTTATACATGATTGACTTACAAATAGTCAATCATGTATAAACGGCTGAATATATTTGGATAGTACTTACACAGTCAGCTTCTGTTATTAATAATGTATGATCCATAATACTGTATCAATATGTAGCTCCAATTAAGTAATTAAGTACCTACCCATGAAAATTATACAGGGTGGTAGGGATGTCGACGCGCAAACTATTCCTATGAATTCAGCAATTTTTCGTCGGTTATCAATAAAAAAATCTCCTATTTGATAGAAAAATGCAATACTTACGCGGTATGGAACATCAAATATTTTTAGTAGTTTCAGAATTATGTAGGTACAGTGGACAAAAGAGATAAGTATGCAGGATCGTCGGATATAGTTGAAGTTTAGTAAGAAACCGATGGATGTTGTCGATTGAAATTTAATTTGATAAATGAGCTGTTTGTTTTCTATTAATAAAATTAAATTGAACATCCATCTAAACCTCAACTATATCCGACGATCCTGCATACTTATCTCTTTTGTTGACTGTACTTACTGAATCTATGGTACTAGGTTGCGCTTTGATGTCCCTGCCTCACTGTATTTTGTGGCTACACATTAATACAATACTATGGAACTAACATTGTAGGCATTCAAATTAACTCTTGTCGATATATACATATTTTTGAGGCTGACTGTACACTGATAGACAATTATAATAATTATCATGGATTATTTTATCTAGTCATCATCTGCCTAGCCTTTTCCCAACATAGTTGGGGTCGGCTTCCAGTCTAACCGGATGCAGCTGAATACCAGTATTTTACATGGAGCGATTATTTTATCTAGTACCATGTAGATTTTCTCATGGGACCGAGTGGAACCGCGGACAACAACTAGTTCGTCAAAAGACATCAATCAAACACGAAAGACATAAAACTACAATCAAAAATCGTCAGCGAAATCTTTCGCCCATACTATGCGTTGAAAGAACATATCATAAAAAGAAAACTGCCTAAAATGGCGCTTGACCCGAATAAAAAGAGCTACTTATGTGTGTGGGTACCTACTTTAGATTTATGTACGGCCCATTCTAGATTTCAGATAGGCTGTATCTGCGAGATAAATTGATTTATTTTGGGGACTATGGAACTAGCATTTCACTTAAGTAAGTATCGTAGTCGGTTAGGAATTGACTATTCTTTTTTAGGGTTCCGTACCCAAAGGGTAAAAACGGAACCCTATTACTAAGACTTCGCTGTCTGTCCGTCAGTCCGTCCGTCTGTCTGTCACCAGGCTGTATCTCAAGAACCGCGGTAGCTAGACAGTTGAAATTTTCACAAATTATGTATTTCTGTTGTCGCTTTAACAACAAATACTAAAAACAAAATAAAATAAATATTTAAGGGGGGCTCCCATACAACACACGCGATTTTTTTGCCCTTTTTTGCTCGATATCAATAATGGCAACAGGTTGGCACTTGAAATATTCACAAAATACTCAGTTGTATTTTTACTTTAATAATAAATAATAAAATTAAAATAAAATAAATATTTAAGGGGGCTCCCATACAACAAACGTGTTTTTTTCGGCGTTTACGCCGTATGGCATTTCATACAAACTTTCAAGTCCTTGTTTTTCAAAATGAATGAACCGATTTTAATGATACTTCATACGCATATGCAGGATACAAAGGTCTAAAAATTTGTTAAGAACATTTTCGAAAAATAGTGTTACAGCCAAATTAGAACGATTTTAAATTTTCCACAGAAATAGAAATTTCCAGTTTTCTTTTTTTAGATAAGACATTTCGAAAATGTTCTTTCAGTGCTGTTACTGCTTTGAAACATGAAGTCGGCCATCTGTTAGATCCATCACTTTTCATCCACCGCTTCTGCCCACGACTTCATCCGCGTAAAATTTTTGCTCACGTCGCATCGCATCACATCGCCTGCCCGCGCTATTACCTACTAAATGCGATGCAACGGGGTAAGTCTGGGGAACAAGAAATTTCACACGGACCAAGTCGCGGGCAGAAGCTAATATAAAATATGCCCATTTTGCCCTAAGTACTCAGTTAAAACGTATCTCTATTGACTGGAGAATCACAACACATACTTCATGCTGCCTCAATATTCCTCTTCATTGCCAATCGTGCCTGGGGAACCGCGTGCAGTCCTTTATAAGCTCTGTGTGCGAGCATTCACAAAAATAACGATGTTATCATTGGGTCGCGTTTACAAAACAACCTTTTCGACTACTTCTACACGTGGCAACTGTAAAAGTAGCTGTAAACTTGTAAACATAGCTACAATGTCTGTAACAGATAGACTGACTTGGACAATGGCACATGCGGCATGGTGTATTATTGTAAACTGTGTCAATGTCAAGATAAACAGTTGTATTCTCTGTGTCATGTGTCTTTCGAGCGCGTTCAATATTTCTTTAGATCTCAATGTAGAAAGGCAAGCAAGTTTCTTCCAATTTCAGAGATAGACTAATTATAGAGTTAATGCTAAATTATTGGTGATGTTGGAACTTACAGTAAACTCACGAGAGAGTAGGTATTCCTTGGATGCACAGGAATACTTACCTATTTTTTTTCTGTGAGTTCAAACTATCTTGGTTGTACGAGCTACGCTGTAGATACATTGATCTTTGTGGTAGTTTGTACGTCACACATTTATTTATGCACATCAATATTGTTTAGCTGTGCATTCCTCCAACATAGCATTTAAGTCTTCGATCAACAATTAAGTAGAACAATTGTGTAATTATATTCAGTAGCAATAAATCTATCATGGGAAATCATTCGTCTACTCATTTATATAACATAACATAACGTACCTTACAAGTTTACCTACATAACAAATCAATAACATTTTCACTGTTGGGAGTTACGTTTCAACATTGATACTTACTTAAAAATGTTTGCGAAAAGTAGACGCCATTCAAAAATATTTGTATAGCGAAGTAACTATTTAATCTGTGGTATAGCAGGAACATTACAATTAATTTTATTTCGCTCAAAACAAATCTCTCGGGGTGCCCTCATCTCAGTTTGTTGTCATGTTTCATAAGTCGGAGACTCGCGACAACTCACTGACAGTCACTCCGAGCCGGGAAGACGTTACAAGCTCTCGTATTTTAAGATAAAATCAATATGCCAAATTGCCAAAGGCTCTAACAAGTTAACTGTTACAGTTATCAAAGCTAAACAGTTTGTATTTTTTGTTTAAACGCGCTAATCTCTTGAACATCCAGTCGGATTTGAAAAACTAATAATGCATTTGATAGCCCAATGAGGGTTTTCTGATATGTAATGTCCTTTATTTGGTATTGTTCGTCGAATAGTTGAGTGAGCTCCTCAAGTTCTGAGTTGAGCTGCACGATTTTTGACAAATGCGTGCACTGATTGGACAGGTCCGCTCAATCAGTGTGGTTCTTTCCTCAAAAGACCATTTCAGACACCAATCTACATGGTCTTGACACGATCTGACCAAGATTTTGTCTGGACTTTAAAAGAGACTGCGACCTCTGAGTTTGTTTCGGCCTTTCTTTTCAGAATAGTCAGATAGGAATCGCCGACATCATCTACCTAGTTTAAAAAAATATAATAGACGTGTAAAAGTGTTTGTAGGTACAAACCTACTTACAGAAAATAAATCATTTATTATATGACGTTCACTAGGTGACAGCACCGCGACGACTGAAGAAAATATAGGTGTTCAACCAAACAAATGATGAACGTCATCATAAATATTTTATGTTCATTGTCTCTAATTGTTATAATATTGTGAAATGGAAGACCTCTTGACTATGTGGTGAATTTTCATGAAAACCCTCATTCTTAAGGAAGGTCATGGGCTATTTAACATCACGCTACGATCCTTAGGAGCCACGCAAAAAGAAAAAAATCAGCAAGAACACTAGCGAAAACGAAGAAGTAGCGCGGGCGATGCTATATGACGCGGTGGGTCGGGGTCGAAATTTCACGGCGACAAAGTCGCGGGCAGAAGCTAGTGAAGTTTTAAGATAAAATCAATATGCCAAGGCTCTAACAAGTTAACTGTTTCAGTTAGCTACTGCTAATGTTGTTACGGTAAACTTCACGGAAGGTTGTCGCCTTGGATTAGCACGGGTAAGTTGGCAGTTTGGCACTAACGACATAGATTATGATAATGTGACAAAGTGATGGGTCCCGTCAAATGCAACTCAGAGAGGCCCGTTTGCACCACAAATCACTCGAGCTTATTTATTAACGTTGCTTAAAGTTAAAGAGATGTTTTGACCCATATCGACGGGTTGTCAGAAGCCCGAAAGTCTGACAACCAGTCTTACCAAGGGGTTTCGTATTACCCAGTAACTGGGTACAACCCAGTTACTGGGTAATACGGTCAGATAGGCAGTCACTTCATGTAAAAATAATACAAAACTAATAACTACTAATACTGTAATACTATTGGTACTCAGCTGCATCTGGTTAGACTGGAAGCCGACCACAACACAGTTGGGAAAAGGCTAAGCGGGTGATGGTCTTTGAACAATTTATAAAACTGATTCAATAGACCTGTAATATTTTACGTTGTCTGTAAATAAATATCAAATCTCGCTTACCAGCTTGAATCGCCAAGTAATAAAAGTATAAATTACCTGCAAACAAAAACAATTTTAATTAAAAGATTATAAAGGAAAATTAAAAAATATATAAAGGGAAACTGATTTATGCGGCAACACTTAAAAGGTATACAATGTGTTAAATGTTTCCATTGTACTAAATAAGGCTGAGTTCATATATGATTGAACTACGTTTACGATTGTCTGACGCGCGTCTGTAGTTATTATTCAATGCTTTTATTGATACTTATTGATGTTGTTAATGTCCGTTGAATATAAATTGGTCACCCAAAATCATGCAGCGCGCTTCCTTAGATGATAAATTTCATGAAGAATAGAAAATATCATGACGTCACAACACTATTGTTTTAACGTCTATAGTCTTTCACTATTCCAAAGTTTTTCAGAGTGACTTACTCATCATCATCATTTCAGCTGAAAGACGTCCACTGCTGGATATAGGCCTCCCCAAGCACCGCCACTTCGACCTACACTACCAATCACAATCTGAATAATTTTGAAGGAAATTGTTAATCCATGGCTTCATATGTTCGAAAAATTTGTCTGCTCAACAATGTAAATAACGCAATGAATGTTGTTGAACTGTCAAAATGAAAGTCATTGTTACTGTTAGTATGTTACGCAATTACCCCGCGGATCTGTGCCTCCTGCACCCTGCAGATTCCTGCGGCCTTCAACAGGTCATCGGTCCTCTATGTCGGTCCTAGTAACCGTAGTAACTTAACTTAGATAAAATGGATAAGACAGAGATTAAAACAGAAGACGAACTAGCAGGGGATCGAGGAGGGGGGGGGGTTCGAAATCGACTTGTTATACTTATACCTATTTAATTTTAGATTTTTGCAATACTCACAATGTTTTTTATAATATTGAATACCTACCTCCAAATTTTCCTTTGCGCGTCTCTGGTCATGGTCGACGAGTTTACTCCCGAGACCAAGATGAGCTCCAGTTCAAGATGGGACATGAAAATTAAAAACCAACAGCCTCTTGCCGAGTTGCCCCCAAGTCTCGGGGGACATTCGAGTAATGGTATGCTGATACGTAAGTTATGTTGAAGATTATTACGAGAAATTGGGGGAATTGGGGGATTTGGGGTTCAGCTTTCGTTGAAAGGTTTGAAGGATGTTTAATTTCTAGGCAGAATTTTGATGTTGGTACATAAAATGCGAATTTATTTACAGTTTACAGCACTTTTTCAAGTTTAAACAGGAATTTAGATTAAAAGTTAAAATAATTACTAGTTGTGGTTACAACAGCTACGATGCTTTCACAATTTGCATCTTTTAAAATATTGTGCGCGTTTACAAATTTAATTCAAGCACACAAAGTCATTCACAAAATTACAAGCTTTTTAATTTAGCAAATGAAATTGCCAGACTAAATAAATTAAACGGGCGGTGGCGGTGAAATATTCAAACAAAATAAATGTGTATCGGAGCCGGGCGGGACTACTCCAACTTATTTCAGACTTTTATTGCGAAGTTACATCAGGGCCGTATCGAATCGTCGATCTAGGCCTTCAGTTGTATGGGAAGATGAGGCGACAGCGGAGAGCGCACTTAGACTAAGATTTAATCATTTTAGGCATAAAATACCTAAAGGTTCGCAAGGAAAATGCGAAGGAAATGGGTGAAAGATGTAATGTATCTGGGTCGTAAGTTTCAACAGGTCTGTGCCCAAAACACGCGGCTTCCAACCCAATTAATGAATATCAATTCATGCATGATGTTCATATTTCTAATTTGATTTTTACGTGCGTTTTGCGTTAATTAGAAGGCATAAGTAAGCCAAAGCGCGACTTACGAGTTGAACCCAGACAGGCGCTTTACTTTGTGTAAATTCGCGATTTCAATTTTGGACCCATAGTAAAAGTTGTTCATAATGATGAGTACAATGACTTCTTAAGGGGTTGTTAATGTTTTACCAATAACTCTGTATAAGGAAGCCAAAGCATCGCATTGACCTTGAATATCATTAAAACCAACAAGCGAATCTCTTTTTCCAGCTTCCCATCAGTCGCTGCCCGCTACCATCCAGACCTGACCATAAGGTGAGTTCGATGCGATCGGAAACTTCCGGGAAACTATTGTCCCAAGAGGGCTATGATTTGACCGCAGTCTCCCAAACTTTCCGCTTTGTTTCTTACTCCTCCTCAAGTTTGTATGGAATAAATCGTACGTTTTTATTAGCACATAGCACCTTCATTTATCTAGTTTTTTATTGCGTGTAAAACGAGGGAAAAGCTGGTTGATAATGTGTTCCATTTTGTACGACAAGCGTGTCGGGTTTATTTAAAAGCTTGTTAATCAGACGCCATTTGAGAAAATTTCTTTACATAAATTAAAAGGAACTTTGGCTGTAAAAGCTTGTCACGTTCTCATATATTTTTCACTTAGTAAAATTGAAGTTGCGAAAAATTGCTTCCGATATACAACCTAGATTTCAGAGCATCAATCATTATTTCCCTAAAACACTACATTAATTTAGCCAAAAAGTTCATGGCTGGCACATCCCATGGCCGCAACCATCTTGTTACGCATTACCCCGCAGTTTTATTCACAAATATATTAGGCAAAGGAAAGAGATTGGAGTGAAGCCAGGAAGGAGAAAATCGATGGTACTTTGACGCAGGACGAGAACAAATTGTACTTACAAATACGACTGGCTGATCAGAAAAAAATGTTGTCTATGATTTATTAAGCTTTCTTTCATAGAGAATAGTTTGAATAGAGAATCGAATATTCATTGTGTGGTGGAAGTTGAGATAGCAGAATATTATTATTATTTACTTCGGGAGTTGACAAGCTTCTTGATTGTTGTACTTATAAGTCAAGTTAACTTCGAGGGCTAGTGGCTAAGTAGTAACAGACGTACGAGTCGATCGATCTTGCCGCGATCTGTCCTTGGATGGGTGACCATATTTACATACCGAGACCCCCGTGCCTCGGTCCCGGCTGTCATTCTTAGATCTTTGACAGTCGTTACGGGTAGTCAGAAGCCCGAAAGTGTGACAACCAGTCTTACCAAGGGGTATTGTATTACCCAGTAACTGGGTTGTGAAGGTCAGATAGGCAGTCGCTCCATGTAAAATACTGGTACTGCATCCGGTTAGACTGGAAGCCGACCCCAACATAGTTGAGAAAAGGCTAGGCATATGGTACCGTAGACGTCAAGATAACTTCTAAATAAAACGGAATTATTATCCCGGACCAAATGTTATGGACGGCTTCACTGTCACATCTGTGCCTAATTATAACATTGCTAATTAGAACACTAATTACAAAATAAGTAAAACACAATGTATCTGACATGTACTTTCCAAACATAATTAAGTAACTCTCATAATTAGTTCTCCAAACATTGTTTTTTATAACTACCTACTTAAAATTCTACTCCATTATTTTTATCAGTGTCCAATTTCCGATCTCACGCCCTAGTAACAACGTCTTCCAAAACCTTACATCGTATAAAACAAAGTCGCCGAAATGTTTGTACGCGCATAACTTCCGAATAACATCATTCTTGTTGTGTCCGGTATTGCCAGCAAAAGGTTTTTAAGAAAGAAATTTTTGGAAATTCGAAAAAAGAACTGCACCCGTGCGAAGCTGGGGCGGGCCGCTAGTCTATACTAATATTATAAAGAGATACAATTTGTTTGTAATCTGCGGAAGGCTCTGAAGCTTAATACCAGAATCGCTAAATACCAGACTCGCAAAACACCGGATTCGCCATATAAGTACCAGATATGCAAAATACCAGAAACGCAAAATACCAAAAGTGCAAACTACCAGTTGAATTTAAAAAAAATATTTTTCATTTGATAGCCCAATTCTTGAAGCAGGCTATATAACATCACGCTAGGACCCTAAGGAGCCGAACAAAAATAAAAAAGTCAGAACGAACGTTAAATTAAAACGAAGTTTTGGCGCGGGCAGGAGATGCGACGCGACGGGCTAGGTCGGGATAACAAGAAATTTCACGCGGACGAAGACGCAGGCAGAAGCTAGTACGTAATAAAATACAAGTAAATGCATGACGTCGATTCCAGGGTCATGCAAAGGGATCTATTGGGTGTTTCCATCTGGAATTTCTCAGTAGTAGCCCTGAATGTAAATTTGTGCTTTGTTGATGGCACTATAGGCTCGCCCCCTATAACATGGGACTTAAACATAACTGGCGAAATGTGGGTGTACTATAAGTACACTTCTGCCTAACCCCTTGGGGTATACAGGCGTGACATTGTGCTATGTAATTAATTCATAATTATGCATGCAATCATGCATTATATATACTATCGCCGCGATAATTAGTCGGCTGCCTAATTATTCAGAAGCTATCAATATGCAGTAAACACGTGGGTATGGATACACTCGGGTTCTATTTATCATCTTGCACCCGCCGTGTGTGTTAGGCAGTTGCCACATTGAGCTACAAGCGATTTTGAAGGTTTATTCCCGAAACGATTGTGTTGCAATTTCGTATGATTTTTTTGGTTCACGATGCACTCTATTTAAAGAACTTATTGATTTCATACCTAATTCATTATTCCCTTACGCTGTAAACGAAGGATGGACAATGTGAAAGATGATATGGCTAGAAAAGGCGTAAATACCAGGATGACGACTAATAGAGAAGTATGGAAGAGTCATCATCTGCCTAGCCTTTTCCTAACTGTGTTGGAGTCGGCTTCCAGTCTAACCGGATGCAGCTGAATACCAGTATTTTACATGGAGCGACTGCCTATCAACAAATACCCCACAACTCAGTTACTGAGTAATAAGATACCCCGTGGTAAGACTGGTTGTCAGACTTTCGGGCTTCTGACTACCCGTAACGAGTGTCAAAGATCCACGAATGACAGCCGGGACCAACGGCTTAACGTGCTTTCCGAGGCACGGAGGGGTCTCGGTATGTAAAGATGGTCACCCATCCACAGACCAACCGCGCTAGCGTCGGTTAACCTGATCGATCGACCTGTGCGGCTGTCATTATTTAGACCCCCCCCCCCTCTCTCGGGGCCCCTCAGAAGTATGGAAGACTAAGAAAGAAGTATTCATTACGGGTCAGAGAATGAAGATTATGATGATTGATTCATATGTAAGTAGCTACAGCTAGCTACAAAACCCCTAACGGTAATGAACTTCAGTGGTAAAAATCGCAACAGCTTTTAACTTATCACATTTTTTTTTTTTCCTGAAATACTGTGCATCGGTCCCCTAATCTTCTATCCACAACAGTGGCTACAGTCAATTTACACTATCTGATTCCACTTCACATTCTTTGACATCAACAGCGGAAACATACCGTGCCTCATCGACCCCGATAAACGCGAAATTCGTTTACCCGCGAGTTTGATCGCACGTCGCCGCGTGTGGATCGCACCTTAGATATGATGTACGAGATCGACGACCCCGTCGAGACGCCTCCATCATTTAAGCGTACGCTTCCGTATCGAGAGTTGCGGTTTTTAGCCGCACACGAGGCGTCTGCCTAATTTCTGTGCCGTACAGTTTTCAAACAATGTTGGGTTACAGTTTAGGGATATTGTTCGTGTATAAATGATACGGAATATGTTAACAATCTTGTTTGTGTTGCTTTGTTTTGGATCGTCTGCTTTTATAACTGTTTGCGTTAACTGAAAATAGCAGCTATGACTGCAGAGTACGGGTTTTAGTATCGTTAGCATAATAGCAACCTCAGTGATTAGGTTAGGTAGTGATCAGTGATTAGGTCTGATGCATAAATTGTAGGTTTTCCCCACGGATATCAGTTTTCCCTAAACCTGAGTCCTGACAACTTTGAAAACTCAGATTTGAATTTTTTTTTAAAAGGACCTATAGGGGAATTAAAGTTATTCTATGCAATAGTGTTACATATCCTGATAGTAAATATATAAATGTCTGTCGGATTGATGGAGCCTTTTGGCAAATATGACGAAATTTCATTGATTCACAAAAGTATCCAAAAGTTATTATTTATAATTTTACATTTCATCAACTTTTCGCCCTGCATTTAGGCTAGCTCAAAAACCCCCTGGGGTCTGCTACCAGTATTTCATCTCCTGGGAATAATAGCGCCTGCAGGCGACTAGTTACCGATCAGGCGATCACTCACTATACCTCATTTCACCGACAATTAGTGCAGCACCGTGTTTTAAAACAAACTTAATCTAATCTAATGTGTCTTAGCGTTCTACAGCAGTCATTGAACTTATTGAAATTTATCGGCTTTGCCTCAGGGTTCTCAATGAAAATGAATCTAGCTCGGTACTAATGTATCATTTGGAATTTATTAGGTGATAATTCAAGCTGTTTCTATCATTTATTGGTATGGTAACATTGTAATAAACTTATTGCTGCCTCGTTGGTCTCGTGGTCGCAAGCGCGACTGCTGAGCGTCTCTTGGGTTCGATTCCCGGGTCGGACAAACTGTTATTGAAGTGTTTTTCCATTGGGAATATCTTAGTAAGAGCCCGGAGTTTGGATGCGATTTTCACCTTTATTTAGAGAATTTATTCCGCAAGGTTTATGTGTATAGTACATTAATATTATAAATACAAATGTTAAAGAAGTCTCGATGTTTTGTCAAGTCGTAAAAACCGTGCGAAGCATGCGCTGGTGATAGTTAAGAAAGAAGAAAGTATGAGACTTTTCAGATTGTCAGTTTTCGGTTATGAAAACTTTCATGGTAATGTAACAGTATAAAAAACAACAAAAAAAAACTTCTTATTTATATCTATGAGTGTAACGGTCATCTTCAGAAGCTAATCTTCAGGAATTTAAATTAAGAACCATAAAACTATGATCGTTATCAGAATGCAATCGACGGAACCCCTCATTCAGTCCTTCCTGACGAAACGGGTCGATGCAATTGACTCGTTAAACAACAATAAAACAACAACCGACCTACATACGAGTATAGAGCAATTATCTAACAGCTTACTGCATGATAAGCGCGTCAGTAATTACTGACAGTCCACTTTTACTTCGTTTACGGGAAATGCTATAAAACTTGCTGTTACGAAGGACATTGACTTTGTCAGTTATCTTGAGTTTATTGAATTGTTCAGTTTAACTGTTATGTGGGTTGTTGATAGGTCTGGAGTTATTGTTATGTGTATCCGGAAGGAAGACCGACATCAATTGTGATGGGGTGGCAACTGAACGTCTTATACTAACTCATTTGTGAGAAGCTAAAAGTTACTTAGGAGCAATGACAGCCCTGTGGTAACAGCCGTGACTTACCTACGAGTTGTAAGTAACGGTGAAGGAAAACATTGTGAGGAAACCGGCATGTCCTAGAACCAAAAAATCGAAGACATGTGACATCTACAAATCCGCATTGGGCTCGCGTGGAGACTACAGCCCACTCCCTCTCGAAGAGAGGAGGCCTGAGTCCCAGCAGTGGGAACATTAATGGCTGGCTATGCTATCAGGAAGGTAGAGCGTCATCAACAGTGATGGCATGACAAGTGAACGACTTTTACTGAATTACATCTCGTTTGTGACCAGCTGGGAAAAGAAAGGGGCTCATGGCTAAATAATTACAGCCACACGGGTCGATCTCTTACCGCGGTCGGTTCGTGGATGAGGGACCCTCTATAACATATCGAGACCCCTCCGTGTCTCGGAAAGCGCCGTTGGTCCCGGCTGTCATTCGTAGATCTTTGACAGTCGTTACGGATAGTCAGAAGCTCAAAAAAGTCTGACAACCAGTCTTAACAAGTGGTATCGTGTTACTCAGTTACTGGGTTCTAGAGGTCAGATAGGCAGTCGCTCCATGTAAAGTACTGGTATTCAGGTGCATCCGGTTAGACTGGAAGCCGGAGTCCGGCGTCAAGCAGCCTGCTGTGTTTCGTCGATGCGTGGGACTTCCAGTGCCTTAGGCATCTTCTGGGAACGCTAGTTCCATCGTAGACCTCATTCATCGCGTTCCATCAGGCGTCAAGAGAGTCTCGAGGTCAAGAGAGTCTCGAGGTCAAGAGAGGGGCCCATTCTTTAATTAAAAAAAAAAAATAAAGCCGACCCCAACCCCCAACCTACTTGAGAAAATGCTAGGCAGATTAATTTTGACAAGTTCAAGACTCTTGAGAATTTTCCAGTTAAGTTCGAACTAGAGAAGAGGCTCGGACCAAATTAAAAGAATAAAACAACCCAAGTACTTCTCGAAATTAATTCCCGATTCACTGAACGTGGACCCCGAATTAATTATCCTGAAAATCCTTATCTTTTCAAGGCCTATATTTTCTAGAACCCATTCAATTTCAATCGCCTTTCCTTAACTCCTTAAAATCCAATCAACGCCGAGGTAATGCCAGTTATATTAAAGAGGGTTTAATTATACCGTACTATAGTGAGGGGTGATGTTATGACGTCACGAATATAAAGGGAAGAGACAATACCGTGTCGGGCCACAATGGCTGAATTTTAATTGTCCCCGTCGCAGGTAGTGATGTGACACGGGCCACGGCCACGGGTAACGGATCTTCACTTTGTAGACTATATGATATTATAATAGTAGGTAAGTACTGTCGTGTACACCGCTCCGATCCTGGGAAGACCTGAAATGTGGGTCAGATAAAAGCCAGAGTGACGTAGGGTTGATCTTAAGTGAGCATTTGAACGCATTGTGCCTTACAAAAATATTCTGAGTATTTTTTAGGATTCGTTTTGTTTGTTCACTGATAAAACGTTCATATTATTTTATACATGTAGTGAGTAACATTGAACATTTTGGTTAATATATAAATACGTTTATTTTCGAGTGTTTGCGGTAAACATGACGCCGAGAAAGAACACATAAAAAAAGAACAAATTGGGGGATAATATGCGTCACATCCACGCAAAACGGCCCTCGCTCAGCATAATGCTAAGACCCTGTACGAGACAGAGCAGCAGCGCTGAGTTTCAGCGACAGCCGGCGTGGATATGATGACGTCAGCCGCTGCAGCATGCGATAAGTTAAAAAAAAATACAAAATAATAAATGAATATAACCTAAAATAATAAAAAAATAATAAATGAAATGAATGAATGAAAAAAAATAATAAATGAAGGTAACCTAAAATATTCTAAAATTTTTAAAAACTTTAACTTCAACATTCATGATTGGTCAATTTTCATGATTGCACCAACCACTGTTTGTCTTTGCATCACCCAAAGGTTGACTGGTAGAAAATGTCTATGGCATTAAGTCCGCCTCTGTACAGTCACGAGCACAAATATGTCATCACTTGGCCACTTTAAATTGCGATTTTTTCACGAAATAACGAATGTTACGTTGAAATACGACACTTTACATAAACCTATGGGTTCGAAAATACTATGTTCCTATTAATATAAAATTTCATTCAAAAATAAAGGAGAAAATCGCCTTTGAATAAAGCCAAGTGTATACATACTTATGCTCGTGACTGTACATGTATGTGCTTGAAGTATTAAATAAATAAACATATATTATTAGACTACCTACCTAATAACATAATATTGAAGAACCAAACTGTTTAAAAAAATAATGTTTAAACTTTTGAAGGCCATTATAGAAGAATAACAAATAAAAACACCTTGTAAAAACAATGTGGTCTATGTCTCTTCTGTCCATTAATCCGACTATGATCTTTGGCTAGCATCCAAAGCGCTTATTCGAAAGAATTTTTCTCTAAGAATTCCCACTGAACTAGTAAAAGCTTTGCTATCGATCCTCATATTAGTATGCTAGACTATGCGCAAACTATACCCACCTGGGTAAAGAACCTTTAAAACCTATCAGCACGGTGTATGCAAAAGAAATGCAAATATTTTAAAAGGCCAGGGATGACCGAGACCCGAGTCGCCGGCGCGCATGCAAAAACTTTCTCCCGTCGAAGAAAAATGTTGACGATCCTTTTATGGCAACCGGGCGTCGGATGGGACGCCGATCTCGTACACTGTCTTACTAAATATGCGTATTGATATATGGACGTAATTAAGCCACACATGTGCCGTTAACGGGCGATGTCAAGGAAGCTATAACAATTCGCATGTAGGAGTGAAAGAAACAGATATTGCTTCGGGGAATGCGAACCTGCGCGATAAACTTCTCTTAAAACCTCTTTAGACCTGCAAAGAAACATTTAATTGGAAATTTGTCATGGCGGTCTGCGAAGTTTTGTACTGAAAGGCAAGACTCGGGGAGAGGCGGGAAGTTCGCTCGAGACGGAAACAAAATATCTAACATTTATGGTGAACATTCGTCTAGACAAAACGCTCACAGCGAGTGAGGTGCTTTGCATGAGTTCCTGGGACTTGTGTTGAAATGTTCCTTGTACATTTCTCCAGTGCATACAATTTGTCAAAACCTTGAATGTGGAAACTTGGTGGAACTTTGACAAATGTCTTTGTAAAACATGCGCCTTACTCCGCGACTCGTTGAGCCTATCTACTGTATACGTCTGCTATTCTTTATGATTCTTTGGAACAATTTTAACTTGAACCAGTAACAAGGAACCTGTTGAATAATAAACCGTGTAGGCTCCCAATGTTTGATGTCCAACCGTGTAATTATTGAAATCACTATCAATAGTAGGTAATTACGAAACAATCGTTCAATAAATCGATGACCCACACAACAACAAGGGCACATAAACATGAACACACGACACGTCGATTCTATTAACGATCACATGCTGTGTCCACGTGAAAGATTTGCGAAACTACTGTCACGACAATTGAGAAGCGACTATTGATTGATCTATTAACAATAACTACGTCGTTCATGAAGGAATGCAACTATGCTCTACAAAATGAAAATGTTACCGAACCTACGGTACGTTTTCACCTTCCACAGCCCCAAAAAGTCTCCTCAATTTCGCCTACAGATTTCCCTGCAGCTTTCCACAAATTTTATTTTCGATAGTTCCTTACACGAATAGGTTATGAGCGGGGTTCAACGGCTCGCCGCCAACGACAAATCCAATAAAGAAGCGTGCCTCCAAGAAATTTATGTTATTGACCGGATTATAGCGAGTGACGTGCGAGAACTGGCTGAGGACCAGACCAAGGAGGTCTCCGATACTCCTCACGATCCCCTCAAGTGCTGAATTTATTATTAAAAGCGGAGTTTCAAGGAGGGGTCTGCGAGAGTGGTCGTGTTATTGATTGTTCCAAACACCTTTTCCGATGCGTCAGCGATCAGGGGGTTCTGCCCTACATATTACGTGCTAAACGATTTTGGATATGCACCATGTTTGCAATTTATTGTTTTCTATCATCATTTCTAATAAAGTTTCACTCGTATGATGACGCGAATGTTTTTGGACTCCATTTCAAACCTACGCTTAGGTTTCGTGATTTACGACAGACCGATAGCCACTCGTTGTTACGCAGTTATTCTGATTTCCCTCGGGGGGTCTCACATTTTCCGACAATGCTATGAAGTTTATTTCTTCTATTTGGAAACAATCTGCTTGCTAAACTGAAATATTTATATATGTATGTATTTAGAAATATATAAGTATGTTTATCAGTTGTCTAGTACTCATAACACAAGCTCTGCTTAGCTTGAGACTAGACGGCGTTGTGTGATAGTTGTGGAATATTATATTATATTATATTATTATTATTATTTGAAAAAGAAAAACAAATCTGTCTGGGCAAACATGTCTGTGTAAGAAATCTTCGTATTCAAGAAAATGTTGAACGAAGACTAGAATATCTATAAACGATGGTGTTTTATTAAAGAGGATAAATATATATATACACTGGGTCAAACTTCTCATACTAAGTAACCTCACAAACTATTAAAATACAAATAATAATAATTTAACCTAACTAAAACTAATAACTAACTAAAATATGGCTTCCTTCACATCGCTGTCGATTGGTAATGTACCCAAGAGACCGGCGACATTGCCACGCTGTATGGCAATGCTTAGCCTCTGGCCAAGGTATAATCCAACTTTTGGGCCTCAAGAAGTGTCAACCAGCCACTTGGAGATTTCGTTGAATAAACTATGAGCGCTCGGACCCCACAGGCTGAAGGTTTCAAGTTTCAACCCCAAACGGCTGGACAATATAATTATCGATAAGGTTAATATACTTTCGCGGTTCGCCGCTTGAGGTTTTCCACAGCCGCAGTAGCAGCTTTAAACTCTGCAAGATAGATTCATTACGTGGAATTCCCAATGTGCAGTTATAACTAATGGAATGGGAATCTCGAAACAAGTTGCGGCATGAATCAAACATGTTACTGCTGAATTACAATTGCTAATTATGCGCCGACAATGCAGTTGACATGGTCTACAAATTAAGTTATGATTGTTACTAACTTCGAGTCAAAACTCTGCTGAGTACCAACTGATATGCTAATCTCATTTCAAGCGCCGCCCGATGTTTTGAAAACAATTGTGGGCTGTGATTTTATACATGGTATATTGAATATTATAGTACAAATTATATTACCATTGACACAGAAACCTAATGAAATCGAGTATTCTTCATCTTTTAAACAAATATCTATTATGAATTGAAGTCGTTTTTCGTGTCTGTCTGAGTGACCGCGTTGTTATCATAACTACCCAACGGATTTTGATGAGATTTTCAACATCATTTAGAGAATTTATTTCGGAAGGTTAATGTGCATAATATATTTATATTTAACTTATGGCTGATTTTGTCATCGCCAGATAACTTTTATTCGAGGAATAAAATTGACGTTTGACAGTTTTGGTATGAAATAACTGTCAATATTCAAAATTATTCCTCGAATAAAGTTATCAAATGATTCAAAAATCAGCCCTTCGATATAATAACGAAATCTACATGTTTTGTCAGGTCGCAAAAACCGTGCGAAGTAAGGGCGGGATTAGTTAGCCTTAACGAACGGGAAAACGCACAAAATACCAATGGACATAAAAATTCTGGGCCACAAAATCTATAACAAAGACGGTGCAAAAACGCTCTTGAAAATATAATAGAAGCTCGGGAAGGGTATATTGGGATCACAGCATAAGTTTCCTTTCACAAGGGGTTTTGTTTTAAACCTCCTTTCATCGACTCCACTCGAACTTGGCCATAGTTTAATAAATACTATGGGGTTTGTGGCGTCGCCTCGCAAATTATTTATAGCGTCTTCGTGAGCACTTTCTATTCCACTTCTGCTCATAATGGCATTACTTTGGTAAATTATTATAGAGTAAAAACCAGTTTTAATCCCATGCACATTTAAAACAATTTCGCATTTTCCACCAGATTTTCTTCCGTTGAAACTTTGAAGAATTTTTTGTAAAAATTCTTGAGAATGTGGTGCTTGTGAAGTGATATAAAGTAAGGGAACATTTTTTTTTTATGGAACATCTTTGAATTGAGCTTATACTCCTAACCTTCGACTAAGATCACAAAGGATACCTACTATAAAGCCACAAATTATCACAAGGAGTATCTAAAAATCTTTGCTGAAAGGGTGAAGACCTTAGAGATTGCGGATCCCTGACTGCCAACATGTTAAGTTTATATTAATAAGGAATTCTGCTGGTATCATCAGCGATTCCCGATTCCGCGTATCGGCAAGCGTAGCATGAGACGTCCCGCAGCTAGATGGACAGACGACCTTAAGAAGGTGGCTGAGACGGACTGGATGCGGAAGGCAGAGGCCAAGGTGTTGTGGCGTAGCCTGGGAGAGGCCTATGCCCAGCAGTGGACTGCGATAGGCTGAGTTGATTGATTGGTCATGAGTGATTGAAAGTAAAACTTTGATGAGGTAAACAGAATACCTATAGACCAACAAAGTACGAATTTAAGTTTAACGCTATCCTAACGAAATATTTCTCTGTCAACCTTAGCACCAATGACACGGTCGTTAATCTCACACAAAACATAGGAAACCAACAAATAGTAACATCCCACCAGACTGACGTTCAACGAATAATTTTATTACTATGTCTACAAATTTCAAAGCGTTTCATTTGAAGCCCAATTTTAACTCGTTCTGAATTTCACGGTTTTAGTCCGGCCAGTTCTTCCGTACATTTGGTTTATATATCGTCTTGGTTATAAATCTTGTTAGCTTTGATCAGTGTGGCGCTGTGGGGCGCATGGTGGCCACGTCCCAAATGACCAGAAAAAGAGCAGGGGAACTTTCTTCTGCCCCTTTGGATTTAATCTCGGTTCTCAAGTTCAGGTGCGATTTAAATTTTATTTATAATTTGATGTTTGTGTGATGAGCATGATCATTTGTTCTGTGTCTGGGTGTAATTTATCTATATATGTATGTATTTAGAAATATATAAGTATGTTTATCAGTTGTCTAGTACTCATAACACAAGCTCTGCTTAGCTTGAGACTAGACGGCGTTGTGTGATAGTTGTGGAATCTATTAGTATTATTATTATCTAATGTAGCGAGTAATTTATTTCGGATGCTTTATTGTTACAGATTTGTTTGGGGACGGAATTTATTTGCCGTGTTTAAGACGCGATTTGAATAAGAATTAGAATTGCGTTCTGCGACAGTCTTAGAGTTCAACATGTTTCAACATTTCGTTTCGTATGTTCAGCGTAATTATTTTATACTTACCGCGTTTATCATAAATTCCAGGTATTATAAGACTAGCTTCTGCCCGCGGCTTCGCCCGCGTGGATGTCGGAAATTATCCCACGGGAAAGTGTTACAGAAAAAAAAGTTATGTCCTTTCCCGTGAAATCCTTTCAGTGGTGTAGGCGTGAAAAGGTAACATACAGATTACAGGCAGAGTTACTTTCGAAATATAATATTAGTACTTATGGATTAAATCATAAGAAAATAACTCAAGATATAAAAAATCTCTATCGTATGCAGTATAATACCTACTCCTTTACATAAATCGATACGTAATTGAAATAAACGTACATTGTAAACGATTTGAAAGATGTCACAACATCGAGCCAACGATAACAAAATTAGTGGTCGATCGGCAAAACGTTTATACTCGATTATGTTGCAAATGAATCGATAAATCGGGTGTATTATCAGTCGATTGGCGTGACGTAACACTGCTCTATCACGACACGACCATTAGGGGGAGATTTGTCCGCTATGGACAAATGTACTACCAGCCAAGATTGGTCTGCGGTATGTTTTATTAATTTGAAAGGGAGTGTATTGGGGTCGAGTGGAATATCACATACTTTTATTAGCAAGTTAAATATTTTCCAACAGTTGTTGTGAGAAGATTTGATAAAGCCATGCTCGTGTTTTTGTGTTAAGCTTCCAAAGAATAGCATAATCAGCCTATATGTTCCCATTGCTTGGACACAGGCCTCCTCTCGACGAAAGGGAGTGGGCCGTAATTCACCGCGCGGGCCCAGTGCGGGTTGGTAGGTGCAAAGAATGCCGCCTGAAAATAAAAATCAAGCCTAAATTGAATTTATGGCGATCGATGGCTAATGTTTGAGAAAATATCTGATAGATACACTTGTGAGATACAAGATTCTATTTATGACTATTCATTAAACATCCTAGAAATTGAACTGTTTACAATAACTTATTGCTGGTACGAGGCAATTAAAACTGAGATTTAAGTGTGACAACTACAAATAGATTCACCCCGGGCGGTGTACGATTTAAATATGCAATGCAATCAGTTTTAAAACAGAAAGTGAAGGTAATCTTGAAGACTAATTTGGTTCAAAAGACGGGATATGGCACAATCATTATGGGAGTTACTTTAGACCTCACGATATCTAAAGTAATAAACCGCTGGAGTAATATGCATTCATCCCCGAAATGCAGTCAAAGTGATGACCTCTGCGCTGACACCGACGACGCGACGCCGTGGAAGTGGCGAAGTTTTTGGCCAACAAGATCTGAAGTACAGTCGTGCCAGCGACACGAAGAAGAAGATCCCCCGTAACAAGAGATAAAAGAATTAGAATGCTCGACAAGACAACGTTTCACGACATCTTCAACAAGTTTCTATATGTGTATATACACATATAGAAACTTGTATAATTATATCATTTGTATAACTTTGTAGTTTTTTTAGCCTATATAATTATGTACCTACCTGTGTTTAGGTGACTATAGTCTAATTTAAGTTTTCCTGCATACTGTTTTTCACAGTGTGACTAAGTCTCCCATCCATCTCCTGTCGCAGGTCCTATAGTAGCAACTACCTTTATGCTCTTTTATCTTTATGTATTTTCTCTAATATGTGTTTAACATTAAACAGCCCCAGACTTAATAACAGTAAACTTCTATTGTGTCTCGTTCAGTATCCTTCAAAGGGTTAATAAATAAACCGCCTGGTTTTAAAGAGTATTTTGGCTGAAAAATTCACAGCTACTACGTGAAGGTAGGGATCTCGTTTTAAAGACATGTCAATTCAAGTCATACACACCTTACTTCATACAAACCCATAAACGTCCAAAGCATGGGACTCCCCGTAGATGGAGAGATAACCATTAAAGCGGACGATGTATATCCTAAGCATTGCCATAATCACAAGTTGGCAGGCGGATTTGCGCCCGCACTAACGTCTGATTAGTACGCAGGAGGAGCTGCTCTCTGTCTTCCTGGTAAAGTGCCATCACTTACGTCACTAACGGGAAGTGATGGGTGGTCTATGGTCTGTTCAGAGACAAGACCACACATAGCCAGTTGAAGTTTATAGTTATACTTGCCAAGATCTGTGATAACAGTTTTCGACCGAAAATTTTCTAACCATATAGGTAATAGCTTAGTCATAGTTCTAAGAGTGATAGGTAGTATAGGTTTAGCTAAGATGCTACTACATAATATGGTATGATTTCGTATAGCCTTTATCGTATCGTATAGCACTATCGGCCTGAACTCTCTTACTTGGACGGAATAACAGACGATCTATTTTATAAACAAAAATAAGACGCAATTACTTAACATACTGACTGTACCTGGTGCATCCGATACACCGCTATAGGTAAGTTTATGTAGCGTTACCAAACGGGAGTGACCCAAAAAAAGCATTTCACCCATGGACTCAACGTTTTTTGCGGCATAAAAGACTTTTTTTTTTCACGTTAACTTAGAAGTTTGTTTTGTCACAGCTTCAAGGGACTGTAGAAATTCAACTCGAACCTCCACGCGTTCCCGAGATAAAGAGTCTTGACAGACAGACAGACAGACGGACAGCAAAGTGATCCTATAAGGATTCCGTTGTTCTTTTGAGGTACGGAACCCTAAAAATTAACATGTGTAAAAATCTCATCATGTCATTTTAGGTGAAGTGAGGTGTCATATTGATATGATGCTCGGGATCGACTCTATTGACAGCTCACTTCATCTACGTTTTCACGGTGAGATTTTTACAGAACATATCGGCTGTCATAATTGATTTGTTCAACGTGCCCAGTTCTCACTGTGCTATTCGAGCCATTTACACCCTTTCAGCATTAAGAGCTATAAAATTACAAAGTAAGCATTAACAAAGCAGGATCTGCAAGTACAGACGCCAGCACATCAAGCTACCCGAAACTGTCAAATTTTCCTAATCAACTATGAACCTTATGCTTTAGGGATAAAGTTGAAAATCTATTAAAGAAATTTGACAGATTGTCGTAGCTTGATGTGCTGGGCTGCTGGCGTCTGTACATCTCATGGATCAGAGTCAAGTGGTGTGGCAATCGCACAAAACTTTGCTTTTTGTGCAAATTGCTTCGCTCCGGGGGACATTTGCAATGCGGCGTTCCATTGTAATACGCAAGCTAAATATCACTATTTATTGTAGCCGTTTTGCGATGATGCAGTACATCAGCCTAGTTATTTCTTCTAGGGTGTCGTCATGAACGTTTTCTTTTGCAATATGCTGTGCTATCATGGGTATCCTAAAGTGTTCGCATACAGTTGCTTCGAGCTGCGGAATTTATTGAACCTTGGAAGAAAGTCTGCGTGGTAATTGTGTCACATAGGTACTTAAAATTGCAATGCCTTTTATTTTGACAATTCGACGACATTCATTGCGGTTTTTGCGTTGTTGAGCATATGAATTTTGCAATCATATGAATCAATGGATAAGGAGTTTCCTTCATTCCTTCGGATTGTGAATAAAAGTGTGTTACGCAGTTATGCTGGTCCTTTGATACCTACTATAGTTACGACCCAGAATAGTTTCCTTCCGGCGAAACCCTGTGACCATTTTTTTTCTGTAAATATCAATCATGGTTATTTACACCAGATTATCCGGGCCATGTGAACTTAATACTACATTAACCAAAAAATAATAAATAACCTACCCCGGGTGTGCCCAGTTGGTGGCAATAAACTCTACCCCTACCTATTACATGGTGCGAGTCTATCTGGCGGGCCCCAACGAGATTTATCAACAGGTGATAGCTTTTCATAAAGACATTATTTTGTATGTAAAGAAAATAAATAAGATATATTTTATACCTCGACAGTTTTTTATTGAATTACGTTTTTATGAAGTGTCTAGCTAGCGGGCTCCTTATGTTTATTTTTATTGTTAATATACTTTTAGATCGTCCAATAGTGCCCGGAGTTAGAAACATTGTGTACCTTACAAATCCAAAATTTCGACATTCTGTGAGCTATACTTCAGAAGATTTTTGATATAGGTACATGTCATGTTGACTAGGTAACTATTTATTAATGAAACAGATTGTCTGTTACATATTTTTATCAAAATGACTAGCTGCGCGCTGCGGTTTAACCCGCATAAGTGTCGATCCCGTGGGAATATCGGTATAAAAAGTATCCTGTGTGGTTATCGTGGTTATAAACTATCTGTGTGCCGAATTTTATCCAAATCCGTTCAGCCGTTTGTGCGTGAAAAAGTAACAAACATACAAACACTCACAAACTTTCGCGCTTATAATATTAGTGTGATTGATGTGATAGTGTCATAGAAATGTAAAAAACTGGCCAAGTGCGAGTCGGACTCGCACACGAAGGGTTCCGTACCACAAGGCAAAAACGCCGAAAAAAACACGTTTGTTGTATAGGAGCCCCCCTTAAATATTTATTTTGTTTTGTTTTTAGTATTTGTTGTTATAGCGGCAACAGAAATACATCATCTGTGAAAATTTCAACTGTCTAGCTACCGCGGTTCTTGAGATACAGCCTGGTGACAGATAGACGGCAAAAACGCCGAAAAAAACATGCTTTTTTGTATGGGAGCCCCCTTAAATATTTATTTTATTTTGTTTTTAGTATTTGTTTTTATAGCGGCAACAGAAATACATCATCTGTGAAAATTTCAACTGTTTAGTTACCGCGGTTCTTGAGATACAGCCTGGTGACAGAGAGACGGACGGACGGACGGACAGCGAAGTCTTAGTAATAGGGTTCCGTTTTTACCCTTTGGGTACGGAACCCTAAAAACAGTAATGGATAGTGTCATAACATGAACGTGCGGTACAGTCAACAGCAAAAGTAGATGATCAAAATCAGAAATTCAATACTAATGAACGGAGTTCGCGTCAGAACTGTGTGGCGTCAAAGTACTACTACTTAGAATACTTACTACGTAGAATACTTTTGAATCACTTCGACGCCACACAGTTCTGACGCGAACTCCGTTAATTAGTATTGAATTTCTGACTTTGATCATCTACTTTTGCTGTTGACTGTACAAGCAAAATAAATACCTGCATGATTGCAATTTTATCAATTGGCACAAGGCCTTAATTAATTAATTAGCGGAAATTTGTGCATTGCATTAGTACCTATTACGAATTTAGTTATCAAAACAAATAAACGACCACCAGCACCATCTTAATTTAGAACGGGTCCTAACTTTAGTCCAAGCCCAAACCTGCTAGCCTGTTATTGTATTTGGGACCTTATGCCAACTGGGGTAAAGTTCTTAATACAAAAATGACAATTTATGACTCAATTTTTGTAATTAGAACTTTAAGCCGTCGGAATAAAGTTCAAAATTGAAACATGGCTGGATGGTTTAAACCTGGGTCTAAAGAAAACCGTTGTTTTGTAATGAGGCTGTCAGTGTTTATATTTTTTAGATTCAAGTTAACACTTTGCGGGACACTAAATACCCCTAGACGTAAAACTTCTATTGTGTCTCGTTCAGTGTCCTTCAACCGATTCAAATCACTAATTTTCCAGGATATAACTACAGACAGCAGTCCTGTCAATTCCTGAGTTTCTCTAAGCGCACAACTGTCTTACTACTGTTACTGTTAGCCTGCATCATCCCACTGCTGGGCAAAAGCATCTCCCCATGACTTCCAGCTCTTTCGATCCAGGGCTAAGTGGACCATTGGTCGTCTGTTTTCTCCAGCTTGTCCCGCCATCTTCTACGGGGTCTGCCGTGACGCCTTCTAGCTGTCGTGGCTCCACGTAGTGTTTATTTTAGCCCACAGCTCATTGGACATACGGCAGACTTGGCCAACCCAGTATCACTTCAGCTTAGCAGCTTTTTGAGCAACGTCATTCTTACGTTTACGAATAATTTCATTACCATTGGTTCAATCGCCAAGTTGATCTAAAGAATCATTCTATGTAAAAATGCTGTAGCCGAGGCAACCGAACCGTTATCATCAGGAGCACTGCCCATTACCTAAATGAAAACAAGGATGTATTATGTCATGAAGCTGATGTTTGCGTACGTGCAAGTAACTGATCGTTATATGAAGCATTAATTACCCTTTGTTTCTTTATCACATGCTCCTAGAACTCTGGAACATTCTTCAAATATGACACCGGTGCTCAGTTAGCAAAATCCATCAGTTCATGTAACCGTGTGAAATCGGTACAACGCATGAGGGTTTTTTGGCGCGTGGTCAAAATCGGAACTAATCCAACCATCGCCATCTTGTTTTGTCAATACCATTTCTGTGTCATCATCATCTGCCTAGCCTTTTTCCAACTATGTTGGGGTCGGCTTCCAGTCTAACCGGATACAGCTGAATGCACTTGACTTACTTGTTGACAGCTGTCAAACCATCTCAGTAATTTTAGCGGGACTAATGTTGCCATCAAAATACTACACAAAGCAAGAAACATGATTCACTTCCCAGCCATTATTTTCTAGGTAAAGATATTACTTTATCGCCTAGTTTGGCATTACAAGGTTAGCTCTTATCTAGATTTCTAAACGGCCGGCACTGATGACGTTACCCTGGCTCAATGACGTCTCCCTCCAAATATTTCCTGCGTACGTGAGATTTATCACGTAAGTGACATCTTGGCGATGTTTTGAGATCAACAACGACACTCCTTGATATAGTCAGGTATCTATATCTATCGTATTATATATTGAAGTCGCTTTTCGTGTCTGTCTGTGTGACCGCGTTGTGCTTCTGAACTACATAACAGATTTTTGATGCGATTTTCAGCATCGTTTATAGAATTTATTCCGGAAGGTTTACATTAATATTTAACTAAGGGCTGATTTTTCCAATGCCCGATCACTTTATCCGAGGAATAATTTTTAAATTTTGACAGTTCTTCCATACAAAAACTGTCAGACGTCAATTTTATTCCACGAATAAAAATTATCTGTCGATTGAAAAATCAGCCCTTAGAATACTTAGATTAGATATACAGTTTATTGGGGAAAAATTACTATAGTGGGTATATTCCGTCTCGTGACAATTTCTACATATCGGGTTAGACTGGAAGCTGACCCCAATATAATTGGGAAAAGACTAGGCAGATTAATTGAATGACAATTTCTACCAAACGCAGCTTTTTTGAAAAGCAACAATGAAAGAGGCGGCGGGAGATAAAATGGCGTCTAATCATTACTTTGCCAATATAAAAATACCGCAGCGTTTGGTAGAAATTATCATCAGTAATAAAGAAATCTTCACACTTAATTAACTTAGATATAATAAAAAAATCTTCATACTTTATCAAGCCGTAAAAACCGTGTGAACCCGGTAGTGAATGATAAATTTATAAAGTTGATTTGTTAAAGATAATGCATTCCTATTCATCGAATATCGATAAGGCGTGTAACCGATTACTTTTGCTACAAAACAATTGTATTTGGTTCCGGTTGTAATGATGACTAGCTGTTCCCCGCGGTTTCACCCGTCGTTTCTATGTTTTCGCTTAACTTTCTTTACCTTTTTTTTTTATCGGATCCTAAGGGTGTCCACGTCGTAGCATTCCTCAGGAATTAGGCTATCAAATGCAAACATATTTTTTCAAATCCGACTGCTAGTTCCAGAGATTAGCGTGCTCAAACAAAGAACAAACAAAGCAATAGCTTTATTATACTATACCTATAGGGTTGATTTTTCAATCATTTGATAACTTTATTCGAGGAATAATATTGAAATTTTGACAGTTATTTCACACAAAAACTGTCAAACGTCAACTTTGTTCTTTGAATAAAAATTATCTGGCGATGGAAATTTCAACCCTTAGGTATATTGAGAAGTTACAAAGTTTCGTATAATTAAAGTTTAAACTGTTAAAATAATGAATTAAAACTTTGACACTGCATTTATTTCACTTTTTTGCAAAAGCTTGTTTACGTTTTTGGCCGAAAAGAAAAAATAATTTTCTAAACAAAACTATTGTATTTGGTTCCGGTTGTATGATGACGTCATCGTCAGTACCTCAGATACTTTATGAGGGCTATTTCCTTAACAAGGCGTTTATCGATTATAGTTTAACTATTAATAATTATTGTACCACTGTCAATAGAATAATTCTCGTTATGGTTAGACTAATTAATTAATCGGGCCCACTTTGGTTATGATGACTACTCTATTAGGAACACTATTTGTGTTTCTATAACTTATTAATTGTTTTGCCTACATACCATTTTTTTTAGTTGCAGTTGGTTTTTAATTGTTTTTTTCTTTATGTTATAGGGTTGCTCCTCAAAAATTTTATTTTAAATAGGCTTATCGTACAATAAGAAGTCAGCGTAAACTGGAAATATATAGGCTTCATGTCGTCGTGCGTACTACCATTTATATTTATTATTTACTTATTTATTTAAACTTTACGCACAAAAAAACATAAATACTTACGTCTAAAATCAGCCATTTTGGTTTTGTAAAAACAAAATGTAGTCTTTAATCGCATGACATAGATAATAAACTACATGCAATAAACTTCAATCAGCCATCAGGATGCTTCGAGAATACTCTCGAAGTATCCCGACGGCTGATTGAAGATCCCACAAAAAATCCCACAAGCTTGTGAAAAATATAACCCTGTCTTTGCTGTCACGCAGTCGAGTTCTCCACGTACAATCGCGAACACAACGTAAACAAAAAGAAAACTCTGAACGGACTCCGCCTTTCCCATTTCCATAAATTACGCAAAGGGCAAGGTCACACAGTCAGCGACCGTGCACTGTGCAGCCGTGCGCAACAGTATTATTAATTTTATTGCGCAGCATTCAGGAACAATATATCATAACAGGTCATTTGAAGGAAAGCTCGGACACAGAGGCCAAGGAAATAATAACTTAATTACAGATCCATAAGATTGCTAATTAGTTGACCTGTGGACTACGGCAGCTGATAACGGTTGCGGACTGTGATTGACGAATACCCATTTATGTAAAGGCAGTAAAAGTTTTGTTTATAGTAACTATATAACTGTTTATGATGCAATTATAGGTAGCAGTTCGGTATATGATATCCTTGGCCCGAGATAGCACAGCGTAAAACCGGCAAATTATACAAGAGTTGTCCGCGACTTTGCTCGTATATTAACTCCTGTTACATCCTCTAACTCCATCAGGCTATAAACATCGGAGTCACGTAGATACTGATACAAAATCAATAGCACAATCTTAATCAACCTATAACGTTCCCACTGCTGGGACACAGCCCTGTTCTTGGTGAGAGGGAGTGGGCCGTTATCCATCACGTGGGCCCAGTACATGCCGGTTTCCTCATGATGGATATATTCATTTAATAGCGGAACCGTTTTATTATCCCTACATATTCATTGGTTCCTGTCTACAATGCGGATAGTAAATCAAATACATACTCAACAGCTTTGCTCGCGTTTATAAGTAATTTCCGGTCTTGTTACTGTGTTATCGCGAAATGGAAATGTTCCATTTTATCTGTGGCATATTTCCTTTTGCTTTTCCAACTTCTTTCAAGTACTACACACTGCTACTAGTATGTTCACAGTTATTTTACTTCTGACAGCATCAACCTTATTGTGACAAAAATAAAGATTACAATGATTTTGATAGACTTGTAAAAATGGCAGCAACCCAACAGCAACCTTATTAGAATGAGAATAAAGATCACTGTGATTTGGACATTGCATTGATGCAAAATCTGAGGTAAAAAACTGTGAACGGACTAACAAGAATCTTGTGTTACTCAAATGACGTTAACAGGGGGGCACTGTTGGTAAACATTTGTACAATTATTTTTTGTGAAATTAATTTTAAAAACAAGATGGCGGCGTTAGTTCCGCAAGATGGCGGCGCTTGTACAAATAATCTTCTAGAGCTATACGAGAACAGATTTTCAGTACAGTTTGAAATGAAATTACGTGTTTATTTAAGTCGCAATTATACCAAACGCAATAAGGTTTTGTCAAGCTTTTTAACACAATGTAAACATGTCCTAGCCCACGACAGTATCTGATTACTACCCAGTATTACTACAACAAAGTAACCTGGAAGTACACGATTATGCTGAGACAAAACTATTTACTTTAGAGCGTTCGCAGACGGCATACAAGCGGACCAGTTTGCAGTGATACCAGCCCCGAATTACTAGTTGTAGTTGGTGGTTTCGAACCCACACAGGCGCTTTACTTTGTGTACATTATTTCATAACTACTGCTTCCAAAATGGTGAAGGAAGAAATCGCGAGGAACCCGGCCCAGAACCAGAAAATTCGAAGACATATATGACATCTACCAACCCGCACTGGCCCACGTGGTATATTACAGCCCAATCCCTCTCGAATAGATGAGCCTGTGTCCCAGTAGTGGGAACATTATAGGCTGATTATGCTATACAATCGGTGGCTATATTTTTGTAGGAGCTAAATGAAACAGTATATCAAATGTATCAACGCACACGTCCTAACGTAGGTTATACAAGATGACCGATTGTAGGACCTGCAAAAAGTATGCCTCCCTCGTGCGAGTGTGCTTAAAGACGCGAAGCAGCAGAGATCAAATTCGGCTCAGCGAGGCGGCACCGTAAGTAGTCACAACCTACTAAGTTACTAAGTCGAGTGGTTTACACGGTACCACTACGTTTATTGAATACACTAAGCACATTAGTGATTTATTTCGACTGAATGTTATTGTGGGCCTGAGCCCCTGAGTATTAATCGCAGTAATCCATCAAGGTAACCCTCAGTGGCGATTTCAATTCGCCTCTGTTAATGGAATTCACAGCAAGATTAATTTCAGTTGAAAAATCAGAAAATCTGTATAGAATTAGCACCCTAATTGTATAACACACCTTCAATTATTTTGAAGGTTATTACTAATCCATTGCATCATAATGTTCGAAAATTTGTCTGCTCAACAGCGTAAATAAGGCAATGAATGTTGTTGAATTGTCAAAATGAAAGCTATTTCTGCTGTTAGTGTGTTACGCAATTACCTTGCAGGTGTTTTCAATCGGAATTCAGTAGAGTTTCCAAATGAATTATTTAAAGAAATAATAAAAACTTCAGCTACTTGAAAGGCAGCCGTGCCGCGCAATAGTTTATTCTGCTTTTCTTTTTTTTTTCTTTATGTTTTAAGAGTTCCTTTGAATCGAACGTAAACACCATTGAATAAATCTGTAAACAAAATAACTTTAGCCATTGAAAGCCGTATTCAATCATCATTCCTTCCCATAGAAATATAAATTCTACTATATTAATATAAAATGTGGTTTATGTTAATTTATACAACGTTATTTTTAGTATAAATGCGAAAAATGAATATAGTTTGTTCAGAATAAGTAACTGAATCGATTCCAATAATTTTTACCCCATGTTATATTTTGTCCCAAAAATATTTTAAGAAGGTTAAAAGTTGGAAATATAAACATTGAGCAAATGTAAACCATTTAATATTTCGTAAAATTAGCACAAACATTTGGGAACAAAGGCGGCAGAAACATTCAACAACTATAAATTATAGCACTTTGGTTTGTTTCGGTGTAGGCTATGGTTTATATTGAAGACCTGGGAATGAAGGAAGCCAGCTGTTTGCCGTTCATTGACTCTTTTCACTCCGCCTCACCCTGCGACCTAACCAAAAAGTGACAACTGATCGAGTACGAAATGTACACTAATCCTTTTTCCTGTTGACTTTCACAACTCGCGCGTTGACAAGCAATTAATGGTCCACATTTTTCATTATTATCCTGTTACGAATAGAAAGTTAACTTCATGTAAATGAAAATAAATACTGTAGTAGTGGTGTAGTTATATTTTATGATGTACAGTCAACAAAAGAGATACGTATGCAGGATCGTCGGATATAGTTGAAGTTTAGTAAGAAACCGATGGATGTACTAGAATAAAATTTTATTTTATTAATAGAAAACAAACAGCTCATTTATCAAATTAAATGTCAATCGACCACATCCATCTGTTTCTTACTAAACTTCAATTATATCCGACGATCCTGCATACTTATCTCTTTTGTTGACTGTACTTAGGTTATTTCGCTATAGTTTACGGTAGATAGGAAAGCTGGTTGGTTCAGGAGCGAGACCAATTGTGCGGACACGGTTCGTTGAGGGAAAGTCACTGGGCTACCTAGTGCTGTTATGGACATGTATTTTGCATCGAATATTAATATATTTTATTTATGCTGTGATCTGATTATGGACGGATATGGACTGGGTATTTCCTTTAGGTGTGGAGCGCTAAATACACTGTGCTGATATTGAAAGGATTTTAAACTTTGTTTGTTTTAGTCCTTGTGGCCTCTTATTAGAAAGAAAAGAAAGAAAGAATGTAAGTTTATTTGCGGTAATACATGACGCAAAGAAAAAACTCAAACACAAAAAGATCAAGTCAGTGGAAAATGTTCGTCACGTCCACGCAAAACGGCCATCGCTCAGTATAATGCTGTGCCCCTATGTGATACAGCGACACAGTGCTCATTTTTAACTGGTGCAGCATAAAATGAGTTGCAAATTCACACTATAGGTATATCACACAATATCATAAAGGCGAAATTTTGTGAGTGTGTGTGTTTATATGTTTGTTACTTCTTCACGCTCAAACGGCTGGACCAATTTTGATAAAATTTTGTAAAAAGGTAGCAGACACCCTGGATTAACATATACGCTACTTTTTATCCCGATATTCCAACGCGACGGGATCGACATTTACGCGGGTGAAACCGCGGGGCGCAGCTAGTAAGAAATAAAATAAAAATAATAATTGTCAGCTCTGCCACAACAGACACACAAAGTTGGAAGAATATAAAATCCGGACTATACGAAAGATGAAAGTATGGATCCAGTTTCAGCACAATTTCAACAAAAAGTAGGACTTCAGTTAGAAATTGCATGGGAACCGGATCCGAAGCAACCCATCGCGACATTGTAGTCCTAGCTTAACTTCAATCCGCCTCCCACATATTTTGACTAGAGCCTCCAAATCTTTATGATATAGGGTGTCTGACTTTCTGGAAATTCCGTATATTATACAAAATATAGAAAAAGAGAAACAATTTCTAAACAATGCATGACCAATGTAAGCTTTCATTAGTTAGCTGTTAACGATGTTTCTACATAACAACTTTCGACCACAAGGATTCCGCATGCGGTAAATACAAATAATAATGATAACATCTCAAGAATTGTATCTCTTCTGTAATCAGTTTAGTACTATGTACTCTGGTTTGTAGCAAATTATATGTAGATACATGAGGTAGAAGCCGAACCATTTCGAAAGAACGTTTTTTATTCTCTTGGTTAATTATTAAAAATTATCACTAAATTAAACTAATGCTTCGATTGTAATTGTACATACAAGGATCTTTTGGCGTGTGGCCAAAATTGGAACTAACGCCGCCATCTCGTTTTCTAAACTAATAATAATATTATAAGAGAACATATTTGCTTTTGGTGTGTTTGTTTGTAATGGATAAACTAAAAATATACATCGCTAACCGATTTTTAAAATTCCTTCCCCTCTAGAAAGCTTCATTATGAGCGAGAACATGAGCTGTATTTTTTGTTGTATGGTGTCTTACCTACGACTTTCACGCGAATAAAGTCGCGGGCAGAAGCTAGTTTTTAAAACAATTTCACGAGTTCACGACAAGATTTGACCAATAACGCCCCACTGTCAATGGCATTCATGCAGCAAAGAAGTCTTGTATCACTCCAATTAAATCAATAAACTTATGTTTTTAATATAACAATAAAAGAAATCCTCTCGTCATTTACCTTTTACTCTAGCTTACTTTTTCATTACAGGCAACACAAAGGCGATAGAAACCTAGCCTGCCTTGATCTAAAAACGGAACAATATGAGCACGGATGCGAACCCAACATCTCATAAGTTTAAAGAATTCGTATGAAAGAAAGGACACGTAGTACCTTTGTTACGGCCTACGGGCACGTTACAGGACTTACAGGTTACAGGTGATCTCATTCAATACATGATATAAAAATTTTACTTTTCTCGTTCCATGTTGTGAAATTGTATCATCGTTTCTACGTGAAAGTGGCAAGAGGTGCGCGACGCAAATCGCAAATTATCCTTGGTACTCCCGTCTGGCATGAACTGTGGTGCAACTGAGGAGATGCAGCGGGATCTATTGGTTGAAATAAAGTGTTTGAATTGAAAGATAGCCCTGGCGGGGTAATTGCGTAACACACTATCAGTAGCAATGGCATTGGCATTCATTTTGACAGTTCCAACAACATTCATAGCGTTATTTATGTTGTTATAAGCAGATACATTTTTCGAACATATGAAGCAATGGATTAGCAATATCCTTCAAAATGATTCAGATTGTTATTATTAATAATGTTAATATCAACTCGCTCGTGCCTTAAACTAAAAATAATATCAGCACTATCTTGGTGCAGTGTGAATGACAGCTCGTGAGGTCACGACATGCGTTTCACTGACACACAGCCGAGTACATTACAGTTCACACTTTCGTGACCCACTGTACGGTGGTATTGTTCTCGCTGTGGTGATATTTAACTTTGACAAGGCAGATTTTTTCACGTTTTCGAGTTTTGAACACGGTTCATGTTTTCGTAAATAAAACAGTATTCAAGTTTGGCCTGAGTGGCATTTTGGGCATGTTAGATTTAAAGATGATTCACGTTGCACGAACCATGGAGGATAAAACATTTTGGTCAGAATGGTTACAGATTTGAGGAATAAACGCACATCTTCCTTCGACCTTTCCAATAATCTCGCAGTAGAAGAGCATTTGGATTAGATGTAAAACTATAGACATGTCTTGCTCATCTCTTTCTAACATTTGGGTAGGACATTCACGATCGACGTAAAACCATAAGCATATCATTGCAATGTAACGCTTATCTCGGTTAAGTAAGGTAAAAATTAGAATGATTTAGAGTTATATTGCAATGACTTACTTTTTACGTCATTTTCAGCTCGGAAATGCGCTGTTTTAGGAAACTGTTTTTTTGTTTTCACAAGATAAGTTTTACAAACCCTGTCATAAATAATAAAACCCTTTAGATTTATATTAAATACGACCAGTATCGTACGTACACAAGTAATTTTATTGTTCTCAACAAAGAAACACAAAGTTGCAACTAACGACACTTGCATTACAAGTACCTCTGATAGTATATCTCTTTTACACACTCAAGCTTATGGTACATCAGAGGGAGCAAGATGATATAAAATATGTGTTACGGACAAGGAAGTCACTGGAAGTCTGTCAGCGTCCATTTGTGGAAGACTGCGAGCGAGCACGTCCGGGGTATGAACTTGTATAAGTTTTAAAGTCCGTTTTAAAGATCTGAGGAGACGTTTGACTTTCTTGTCTTCTTGTATTTCCAATTGGATTTCGTTTTGTTTTGATATCATGGTGTGACACCTTGCTGGATCAAATTCAGTGTTTGTTTGTAGGTTTCGCTGTGGTAAGTACTAATAATTGTTCTACAAATCAAAAAACTTAGTTAAAATGGCTCCCACTGCGTGGCAACACTAGCCCATCAGGCGGGCCATGGCGTCAAGCAGTGGGAGACAGAAGAAAGGCGTCGTCGCCTGGGGGAGGTTGAGGAAACGCTGCTGTCGTAATGACAGGCGTTTATGGGAGACTAGCTGCGCCCCGCGGTTTCACCCGCATAAGTTTCGATCCCGTGAGAATATCGGGATAAAAAGTAGCCTATATGTTAATCCAGGGTGTCAGCTACCTCCATACAAAATTTTATCAAAATTGGTCCAGCCGTTTGAGCGTGAAGAAGTAACAAACATATAAACACACACACTCACAAACTTTCGCCTTTATAATATTAGTGTGATTGGCCAGACAAAACAACACACAGGGAAGAGTGGAAACCTGTAGAGACACCTTTGCCCAGCAGTGGGGTAATACAGGTTGAAAAATGAAGTATGACAGTAAGGTAGCTTGGTGCCTGAAGGATTAATAGTACCTATCTAATCTAACTTAATAATAAATACGTTTTTAACGCTTTCACGCAAAACGGCTGAACGGATTTGGATGAAATTTGGCACATGGTTAGACTATGACCTGGTGAAGGACATAGGCTCTTTTCATCTTGGAATGCCGACAAAGTCGCAAATAAAGGAAATAAAATTGTTAGCCATAGTATCTACCTACCCTTAATGTAGACCATTTAACCTCTAAAATTCTAAATGATCAAAGTAACTACCTAATTCCAATAAAATCCGTAAAAATATAAAAATGTCAATAAAACTAGAGAGAACGTTATTTATTAGCGAATGCAAAAAGTCTGTTTGATTTTCACATAGTAAATAGATAATTATGAGATTTATAGGCATTGTAATTAAGTAGAAAACTTGTAATCAACCGGCCATAAAAGTTGTGTTTTACTTTAAAATGCAAAACTTAATAAGCTCTCACGACTGCAGCTTTTCTCTTAGTTAGTTGTATAAACGGAACAATGTACTCATGTAATAGGTATACATAAACCCCTTTATTCATAAACGTTGCTTCAAGTTAAGTAGTGATTAGCGACAGTTTATGTTTGAACGTACTTCTAATTCTATTGAAAAAAGCCATAAAATGTTTGTAGTTGTAGGGAACAGTCACACACTGAATTTTAAAGTCGTTTTTCCTAAAAAAAATATTTGTTTACACGTTTGGAAATGAAATCGTGACTACAGTACAGTATACTTAACAAATTCTGCTCGTTTTTTTTTTAGTTTTGACGGAACGGCAACAGGGTGTCGATGTGGAGCTATGTCGCAAACTATGCTCCACATCTTATCCTGCCCTCTGTGTCCCAAAACATGCAGCCAACCAAAGTGACCTCTGCGCTGCCACCGACAACGCCGTGGAATTGGCATAGTTTTGGGCCAACAAAATCTGAAATATTGTCATGCCAGCGACACAAAGAAGAAGACTCGAATAAAAAATTGCATTTAAATTGGGTGATACTTCTTGGTAGCTACACAGCTGCAATTTGGATAGGCATAGAGTTACCTACGTCTACCTATATTTACTGTAATGATTTTACAATGTAAAATAATAAAGCCTGTACTTTACATCGTAATCCGCAGTAGAAGACAGAGCAAACCGCTTTCTTATTATATCGAGGTAAGTACATTCCCAGCGAAATCTTGTTACAGTTTTAATGTAATATGCAAATCCCTATTATCTGAAGTTTAAACAATATACATTGTATTAAATACAATGATAATAAACAACGCATGATAACGACCTCGCATTTGCGATGATATGCTTAATGCAAGAAGAATGGGAGAAATGGAGTCGCATTTGCATGATAAATTAATTTACGTACGCATTTCATTTAATTGAATGATGATCATTTAAGTATTTAAAGTCTTTTCTTATTGTCGGATTAATATTGATGGTGGAAATGTGGGGGAAGGAATTTAAAAATTAGTGTTTATTTTCTTAAAATCTGCGGAAGTACCACCATACAACCTTCGAATCCTACTAATCTTACTATCCTACTTCCTACTAATCCTATCCTACTAATATTATAAACGCGAATGTTTGTGAGGATGGATGGATGTTTGACTCCTTCACGCAAAAACTACTGAACTGATTTTGATGAAACTTTACAGTACTGTAGCACATCAAAATAACAACACATAGGCTAAAATTTCAGGGATATTCGCCTGGGGTATATATAATAGGTACATAAAGAAGCCGTAAAACATACTCGTATGTTACCAATGCTATGGAAATAATGATGATACGACATTTTGCTGTCAAATGGGACTTTATTGAATCAGCAACATGGCTTCTCCTGTCAAATTAGCCATCTCTTGTACATTATCGTATTTTATTCAATTATAAGAGAGTATGGCGTTTTGATCAAATTAGGTATGCTGTACCTAGTGTTTTTTCCTTTTATGTTATTTGGTTAAGAATTATGATACATGAGTTTTTGCATCGATCACACACTGATCGTCTTGATCTTTGTAAGAAACACATACTGTATGAATAACATCAAAACCGACTTCAAATTAACCATTTAAAAACGCATTGCTCAAAACCGACATTTCAGTTCGCCATTTATTTGTTTACCAAATCGGACAAATAGAAAAATACACTTTATAATTAGTATTAGGCTACCTATAGCTGTACAAGGATGTTTTACCGCGAAAATCCAAAGTAACGCCGCCATCTTGTTGGTTTTTTAAATACGTTCACAAACCCTGCGTTCCGAGTTGGGAAATAATCGATGTGAGCGTGCTTAAACCCGTACCGAATTAGCGTGAGCGCGATAACGACGTCCCGTGAATCGTCATAGATGACGTCATGACATGCGCCATCTTGCGATAACGCCGACCATGCCCTAGAATAATATCACCGTGAGCGCTGTCAAAAATGAAAGTATGTGTGTGAGGATATGTCAGTGTGTGTTTTGTTTTGATTTGCATCTTATCATAAAATTAAACTAACGTGGCGTTTTCGAAATTTTGCTTCTGGCTGATAGTCGCCACCTAACCAAAGAAGAAGAAATGTGGTGTTTATACAAAGAAATACTGTAATAATATCGTTTTTACATTGAGTAAGCACTGTGAGCGCGCTCACGGGCGTTCCGAATTGTTGACAGCTCTCAGCTGTCATAATCGTGATATCTAAATCGGAACGCATGTGAGATGATGTGAGCGCTGTGAGCGATTATAGCTAATTCGGAAAGCGCCCAAAACAGCGCCTCACTGTCAATGTCATCCGAACGCCAAAAGATCTTTTTTTATTGTTTTAAATTTCTTAGAAAGTGTTTTTAATATAATTATATATTGCTCGATAACAAGTGTGCAGTTATAAGGCTAGCAGTGCACGGGCGCGTTTTTCCCACGGCGATTTCGCACACTGGATTTTCAACGCACTGCTTAGCACCGAAAGTTGAAAATCCAATACTGTGTTTTGTTCACGCTGGGATTGCGCTCTGTTGGATTCTCAATGTTCCGTTCAACACCGAGAGTTGAAAATCCACTGCGCGATTAAAGTCCCGCCGCGATATTTTTACGTCCGTACGAACGTGATCTAATGCTCATAGTATCGTTGCGGTCTACGTCACATGTTTCATTCAACTATGGTGTTGTTATGCCCACAATAATGATGGCTGGGCTATTGACACAATGATACAATGACGTCGATCAATTCATGTGATTAGTGAATCGACCGTATCGAAGGACCAATAATGTCTGTCTAGTTGATCTGTAGGTATGAACAGGCCTTTATGTGATATTATTTTGTCTAATATTTTTTAGAAACTTTCTGTAACTTTACTCAGTCTTAATCATAACTCGTAACCATAAATAATCAAATAGGTGCCTGCTTTTAACAGGATCATAAAGAAGTATATCAATTGGCTGTGTTCAGGCTGCGTGTCCAACTATAAAAGCCTTTTAGGAAAGTTTATATTTTCTAAGTATTCCCATATCCATTCCCTATAATCACGTAACGAGCATAACGTTCTTAACTCACAAGAACATTAAACTATGGGGTACTAGGATTCCATATAAGTTCAATAGTAAAAGTTCTCAAAAATCCAATAACTACCATCCATTCTAAACTTTAATCAAAGAAAATAGAGTTCGATTTTCGTTGGAGTGCTTAAAGTGTATAAGGAAGCGAAATGGTGTATAAAGAGATCAATTACGAACAACACAGTTTGCTGAGTGATACGGCCTACGGGTTTATTTACAGTGGCCAGTATTTATCGATATACGGCAGAAAAGGGAACTAACCTTAAATGTACTGAATCTGACACTTCACCTGAACCAGCAGCGCCACCCCGAAATGTCAAGACTTATTGGAAATTGTATGTAAACTAAGCAGGAATGCGTTATGGTGTAAAACAGATAAGCACGCTTGATTCGATACGGTTTTAATGAAAATATAAACATTGTTCAAAGGTAAATGTTGTAGAATCATCATTACTAGGGAGCTGTTTTTGCCTATGGTAACGTAGGTAACGGTAGAGGTAACTCGCGCCTATTTGCTTACGTTAGTGAAACTGATACATTCTGTGAGAGCTAAGATAATTATTATGTAAGTTAGGTATCTAAGGAAATATTTAATTATATATTATAAAGGAGGCCTATGTCCAGCAGTGGACGTCTTTTGGCTGAAATGATGATGATGATATTATAAAGAATTCAAAGTCAGGACATAATTGAAATCAAGTTTGGATTATAAACGTTCCGATTTTCATTTGTTCAGAACCGGAAATTATACCAAATGCACGCTACAGAAAAGATGGCACACTACACTCAAACAAAAAGTGCAAACGTCAATCGAACCTAATAAAAAAACTTAACATACATAATCAGCCTATCTTAATGGTCCCACTGCTGGGACACAGGCCTCCTCTCTGTGAGAGGGAGTGGTCCACAATCCACCACGTGGGCCCAGTGAGAGTTGGTGTGTGTCACATCTTCGAATTTTTGGTTCTAGGACATGTTGGTTTCGTCACGATGTTGTCCTTCATCGTTTTGAGAGCACTGGTGATGAAATAATTAACCCAAAGTAAAGTGCCTGCTTGGGTTCGAACCACCGACCTAGAACTCGTAAGTCGCGGCCGTTACCACTGAGTCACCACTACTCCACTAGGCCACCACTGGACAAAAACATAACACAGTAATTGCCTAAATGATCCCAACACCAACAACAGCAATAAAATCCATATTCCTAAGCACAAATCACAAACAAAATTAATATAATTCGTTCCGTAGGGTAGGTAGGGTGACAAATTCGAGTGTTACATAAAAATCGTTTATATACTGACCATCGGTAGGGTCTTCATAATCGTGTGAACTGAGCGCCCTTCATTTGACACATCCGTCTTGTGATAACCCGGCCGTAAACACCCTGACAGCCCTGATGATGGAATTTTTAGGGTTGCCAAAGGTGGGATTTGTTTATATTATGACGAACTATGAACAACGTTTTTGATGGATTTTTTACCGACTTTACAAAAAGGAGGAGGTACTATGTTCGGGTGTTTGTATGTTTTTTGTATGTTTGTTCATCGAATACGCCGCCAATTGTCGACGGATTTTCAAAATTCTTTTTTTGTTAGAAAGTAGATAGTTCTGAGGTGGTCCCATTGTCACCAAGTTAGGATCTGATGATGGGATCTTAGAGAAATCGAGGGCAACCCTCAAATTTTATAAGCTCACTTATTGTTTTTCGCATATTTTATGAAGTATCTTGTGTATTTGTGTATGGTTGTCACCATCTCAGGTAGCTGGGCTCATGATGGAAGGTACAACTCCTTATCAGTAAGAAGTTACTCGAACAGGCAAGGACTGTTTACCGACTTTATTTAGAATGATGTTTGATAGGGCATTTGCCACATTTGGTCTCATGATCATCAAGTCATGACCTGATGCTGCAGTCAGAATAGTCTGCAGAGTACCTAACTCCTCGACAACTAACAGCAGATATATCGTGTTTAGGCTCATTGAAAAGGGCTCGATGTGTGGATAAACGTACTGTTACTGAGGAACACCGAAGACCTGATGCTGAAGCCAGGAGCATCAGAAAAAGTAAAAACCTTGAAATTACAGCACCGTAGTCGTGTTTGGGCTCATTTTAAACAGGACTAATTTTAAGTTCAATGCAATGTTGACATAAGTCTGGCCTGATGCTGCAGCCAGGATTATCACTTATCAGCATCTAATCTAAAAACTAATAAAAGGAGAACTCCTCAACAATTAACGTCCCTGCATCGAGAAAAGGAATATTTTATAAAAAGGCGATGGGCAAGTTGACATTAGGCTATTGTAACTTAGATAAATTATAAATAGACCCACTAAAAAGCGAGAAATAAAAACTTTTTAACAAAAAAAAAAACCGACTTCCAAAAAAAAACACTACAAACTGAAAAATAACTTGAATTTCGGAAGTCGGTGGCAAAAACTAAAATACTGATCCCTAAGACACCGACTTCCGAAATTAAAGTTATTTTTCAGTTTGTAGTGTTTTTTTTTTTAATAATAATCAACCTGTATTGAACTACTGCAGGCTATAAGCGTTAAGTTCGTCTCACCATATACTGGACGGTGGTTGGATGTTTTAAGAGTAAACTAGTCGCGAGCTCAAACCCACTGGTGGTCATGGCCAAAAAGCACGCAGTCTGGCACCTATGTTTTAAGTTTTGCCAGTATAAAGACATCAACGCGCGTTACATTTTCTTTGGGAAGAATGACCTTCAAACATATTTATAAAATTACTATGCTTTTTCAAGTTTTCACTGCTGTCGGCACTCCTGGAGTGCCACTGTTTTTTTTTTCTTTTTAATTTGGAACAAATTATCCTCCTGACTTCCAGATTCAAAACCTAAAGTGATTGACTAGCCATATCTCCCGAATGTAGTAGGAACAACCGAGTCCTTGACATGAGACTGGAGTTCGTGAATTGGCAAATTTATGGATGTATGGATTGTCCTCTAGCTCAATAAAACGATGATCCTTATGTCGAGTAGAAGACTATGATAGGATATGAGAACCTGAAACGAGACCAGAACCCTCAACCGACAGACAGAGCACAAAAAAAGGTAAAGTAGGCAATCGTTCCATGGAAAATACTGGTTTTCAGCAACCCCAGCATAGTTGGGATAAGGCAAGGCAGATGATGAGAAGAATGCAGGTATGATATCAAAAAACAACGCGTAACATGTATGATCGTAGCGATGGTCTCATGAACAATTGACATTAAATTGAAGAATGTCATTGTACAATGTGCGAATATGTGCCGAATACTTTGTGCATGACCGCATGACCAAAGTGACAGCAATGAGCAAACGATTTCATTATGTCACGTCTTGAGAGTTTCACACAGTTCTGAGATGGAGAGATCTTTCCTTGTTATTTTGTGTTCTGACTAAGCGTTTTGCATCGATAACAAGATTGAACCTAGCTTAGATTCTTTAGGTGTTATTCACTACATGAAAAAAGCCTTGTTTTTACTCAAAATACGAGGTAGCAGGCCACACCTACTTTTAAAAAATCACTCTATCAAACTATCTGTTTTTATTCTTGAAAGTGACAACCCTGCTTCAAATTCTAATACAAACGATATCCCTCCACACGGTCATAAACGAGCGGCCGTCAGGGCTGACACACACGATTTGTCCGACAGCGCTTGACCCAACACCCGGTGCCAGCAATTGACACATTTGTCAAACCGACGACTGTCCCAAGACGATCTAAGTTACGCGTTTAGTCAACTAGGCGGCAGAACTATCGATAGGAAAATATCGATTTGTAAAAGAGTAGCGATTGGTGACTGCTAATTAGAGTCCTACAAAGATCTTTTGGCGCCTTAATGACATTTACTCGTACAGGGGATTGTTGGTAAACATTTAGTGAAATGGTAACAGAAATTGTATTGACAAGCCAAGATGGCAGCATTAGTTCCGATTTTAACCACGCGCCCAAAAGAACCAGCATTATAATTATTATGACCATTTTATTTCATACAAAGAACAAAGATCTAAGTTACGTGTATGGTTGTATTTATAAATTCACTGGAGTTAACTATTACAACCAATGGCTACTTAGCTGTCAATTTGTAAAATTATATGGTAATTTTTATTGTATTTTAGATGTTGCTTATTCTAATTATTATACCAACTACCTACCAATATCTACAAAATTTTTACAGATTGTATTTAAGTATTTTTTATTTGCTCTTATTAATTAATGATTATAACTTTTTTATTTTTAAAGTGAAATTTTAAGCACCTGTCATCTTACTGTATTGAAAATAATTCGAGTTTAACTTTCTAGCAGAGGTAGCACTATCGTAAAAATATTGATTGAGGTGATGACACTGATGACATATAAGTATCCATTAATGAGCTGATGACTGCTAAGTGCTAATTATGATAATACCATGTAAATTGTAAATTAAATACCTTTGATGAGGTTGACCAGGTCAGCAGTGATTTATTGTCTTTAATCCGACTCATATTGTAATATTGATTCATGTTTCTAATTAAATATGCGACAGTTTTCGAGAATCATGATATTTATATACCAGGCTGGTAACAGTTTTTGATAAAATACGACCGAGTAGCCATAAATCACGAATCAATCTGCCTAGCATTTTTCCAAATATGTTGTGGTCGGCTTCCAGTCTTACCGGGTGCAGCTAAATAGCAGTATAGCGACTGCCTATCTAACCTCCACAACCCTACACGGGTAACACGATATCCCTTGATAAGACTGGTTGTCAGACTTGGGCTGCTGCTGCTGACTACCAGTAATGACCGTCACCCATCCACGAACCGACAGCGACAAGTGACAAGGCAACCCCCCATGCACATTAAATAACTAAAGCGTAGTCAGTTTTAGTTAATGTTAAAGCGATTATATAGAGCGTTTTCTGCAGCTTTAGTCTAAAAAAAAATAGTCTATGTTGCCTTAATATAATAAAAAAAATTACATAGAATCAGTGTAAATAAGGAAGTTGTTCGACAAAACCATCGAATAATACGAAACATAAAAAATCTTTGTAGAAACCGAATCAAGTTCAGACTGGCATCAAACAAGTCTAGCTAGAAACTTATAGGTACCGGACGCGAAATAGCCACAAAAACGATTGGTAACACCTCGGACAATGACATAGGTTTTTGCTAATCGATCGCAGTGGTCCGACTATTTCTTTGTATCCCAATTTGTTTGCAACTTCATAAAAAATGTCTACTGACGATGACGTCCGGCGACGCGCACCAGTAAACATAAAGGTGATGATAAAAAATACTTACCGATGAAGCAAATTATTTCTTCTATTTAAGACATTTTCGTTAGTTTTTCGCAATATACTGACCTGAAACAAAATGGGAAAAAATTAGACTTTTGTTTAGAAACATCTTGTTGACAAGACAACAAGAAATTGTATGTTTTACGATTTTTGCAACAGTGGGTTTTGAAATAGCAAAAATAAACGGAACTACACACATCAAAAGTGTCTAGGGATCAACATATATTTTTGCAATAACTTTTCTCCTGATTGATATTAATTAAAATTTTCTATAAGGATTCATCAAATAAAGTGTTTTCGTTTGTCACAGTAACGATAAACCAAGTCACCTTTGCATTAATAAAGAAATTTGCCATTTTCCTAATAAAGGGATTTTTGACATTTGAACCACTAACACAAAAGTTCGAAAAAAAGACTGAAATAACAGTTTTCTTTAAAATTTTATTGGGTAACTTAAACAATTAATAATCCGTGTTTCTACCGCGAACACTAACAACACAAGAACATCGGTTTGGCATACTCAAAATGAGTTCATCCAAATCACGCTGTGGAATGGCCGCCCATGTTCGTTGCAACAACAAAAAAAGGTCTTCTTGCGACTGGATACCCTCCATATTCGGCAGAGCTCTTCTCTGTAGCATATCCCATGCATGCTCAATCGGGTTCAAGTCTGGCGACTGAGCAGGCCAGGGCAGGACATTGATGTTAGCTGCGGCGAGAGTCTGTCTTACAACTCTTGCGGTGTGCGGTCGTGCATTATCATGCATTAACTGAAATAAGGGACCGATTTGCACTTGTAGAGGAACGATGACGTCTGATACAATCGTCTCAGCATAAATTTGAGCGTTGAGGTTGCCTCTGATCCAAATCAACTCAGTTCTTCCGCCGATCCAAATACCCGCCCATACCATGATGGTTCCACCACTATAAGGATGGACTTCCTGGCAGGATTTTAATCGCTGTTGGCGTCCAGGGGTTCTCCAGTGTCGTATACGTCTTGTATCCGGTCTCATACCAAAACGAGACTCATCAGAAAAGCACACGAAACGCCATTGTTCTTCTGCCCAATTTCTGTGTTCAAGAGCCCATTGATATCGAATCCTACGATTGTGCATTGCTATAGGTGGTACCCGTAGCGGTCTTCGGGAATGAAGGTTCACTTCATGCAAGCGGTTTCTGACGGTTTGGTCGCTAATTAAGTTCCCTGAAGAGTGATGAAGCCTCACGGCTAACATCATGGCGGTTATTGTTGGAGCTCTTCGAGTTAAGATTTGAATGTATCGGTCTTGTCTCCGTGTGGTGCAGCGATACCGTCCTCCATGGCGCTCAGCCACGGTACCAGTGCTTCGGTAACGTGTCCAAAGTCGACTGATAACACTCTGACTTGTATTCAGAGCTAAAGTCACAGTACGTTGCCGGGAACCAGCTTCTATCATTCCCACGGCTCTGAGCATTTCTTCCCTGCTTAAATGACGTCGCCGCTCCATAATAACGTTGGTTTTAATCAGTAGTAGGGAAACAGTAGCACTAATAATGTCTTCAATGCGTTGTATGTTTTTATAGGGAAAATATTGACAGCTGATTTTCATCTTTTACTCGAATTTGATTCACAGTTCCTGATTCAAATTATGAAATGCACCAAAAAGGATCCATATAAATTTATAAAATCATAAATTTATTACAAAGCCACATCTCAATCTCAAGAAATCCGCATAAAAATGCTTGATCCCTAGACACTTTTGATGTGTGTATATTTTCTATCACCAAAATTAATATTTGTCATCAAGTTGTATCACCTAATAAATAGATCTATCGCCACGAAATATTTTCGTTCTCAGATAAACAAAAATTGTTCCCAGGTATGAATTATCAAATTAATGTTAATATATGTGTAAAATAAGAGATCGATAACCAATAAAATTATATTGCATTACATGAATATAAACTTCGTTCTTATAATAACAGTTTTGTTACTTGAAATGGACATTATCGAGAACCGAATTAGTTACGAGGTTAATTATTAAAAAAAAAATGCTTAGGTTAGGTTAGGTTAAAACTGTGACCTCCTACGCACGAGCCGAGCGAGCGAAGCGAGCGGTGCCGCGGCAGCGGCCGGCGAGTGCCAGAAACGACTAAATTTTAAAGAAAAAAAATATGGAAAAAGAGATTATTTAAAAAAAAAAATATTATAGACCTTATATCTCAGGATTTTAGGTGATTTATTGTGGAACTGATTTTGCATTGTTTGGTGACTACATTTTGGTGACAGATCTACTATTTGGAGGACAAACCCTATTATTTAAGAAACACAAAACTAATTAAATTGGTGATAGCTTAAATGATACCCAAAATAAACAATGTACTGGGAAGCAGGGACATCGAAGCACAAACTATAACCATGAATTCAGCACAATGATTCTAGACACCCTAGCGTTGAAAATTTGCGTAGGATATTTAAAAAAAAATAGCTCTTCCATACATTTTGACCTCTTTGGTTTTGCACTTTTTTTATGAAACAGTTGTTTTTTTTTATAACCGTCAAAACATTTGTACGCCTTGTATAGAAAAAAGTTTTTAATGTTCAAAACTCTACATTCATACAACCCTGCTGTACTTTGCAAAACACAGTAATTTAATCAAAGCACACAGTTCCACGTAATTCACATCTAAAATCGGTCTCAATAAACTTAGTTCAAGCCTTCAAAGCGACTCCACTAATCTTGTGAGTATCAATCATCGAGCTACGAGCTCTCTCAGATAACGCACAACATAAACTCCGGGAGAAAATCCATTATCACCTTTCATTGAACAAATTAATCGAAACGGAACTCCGAGACTCCTACTAAGATGCATAAAAGATGCAAATAAATTCACAATTATCACAAAATAGGTTAGGAAGCCAGCATTTCCAGTACCACCAGTCCTACAGACTGCATGCAGATAGACAAAATAGATTTACACAGATTAGAAAATTATTCACTGTTTTCCCTACGCCACTGTTGTAAATAATATTTAAATGTTGCCGAGGAAAATAGACTGTGTTTTATTGCAAGTTCTAGATAGAGTTGGAAACTTGTGGAATTTGATCTGGGGTTTCAAGTTGCTCTCCTGCTGTTTTCTATTATAATTTGTGGACTGTTTCGGTGGCTTAGTGGTCGCAAGTGCCACTTCTGAGCTTGAGGTCCTGGGTTCGATTTCCGGGTCGGACAGAGTGTTATTGGGTTTTTCCATCTGGAATTTGCCAGTAGCATCTCATAGAATTTATAGCTTGATATGTCGCCGTGTGTACAGCTCCTCTATGACTACAATGACGTCAAAGAGATCCAGAGACGGACGCGAGTGTGTAAGCACAGCTCTTTTCAGTTGGCACTTTCATAACTTAAAAGCCAATATTGCATTCACGTGTTAGAGAAAAATCTAGTCAAATAACTTTAATTTAATGCTCAATGTCATGAAAGAAACTGTCCTCTCTAAAGAACCGTTTTGTCTTCTAACCATACAGTTTACTTTTCTCCTAAAATACTTTATGATTATTGACGCAGTTCTCCATTTGTATCGGACAACAGAAAATACAGAAATCAGGTCTCATTAACATTTCAAAACCCGCATATGAGTTAGCGAAATAAATAGTTTATTTTAATATGAATGCCATTGAAACCAATTGACATCTAACATTGAACATGAACTGCACTCCATTGGTACGTCATCATAATTTTAGATTAACAACCCACTGAGGTATTTAAGCACCTTTTTATGGCCAACATGACAAATTGGACGATAACTCCTACTAATATTATGTTAAAATATTTATAACGTAACAAAATATCGATATTTAGGTGATAATTGAACGCTGTCATGCCATAATTTGATGGCAGAATACGGGGTATGGCGGTGTTAAAATTAAAAAAATATTGAGGAAGATGGCGATGACTTCTTGATTGCAAACCTTTTGGGTGAGTAAAAAATGTGATTTATCGCCTTCTGGGTCCTGCAGATATGCAAATATATGAAAAAGTAAACCTTATTTAGTGTCTGTCGTGATCATGAGTCATGTGAGTGATCGCATAAATTAAAAAAAAATGTCGAACAGATATCCAAGTTTTATACCGTTTGAAATATTTCAAGAACTTCTACCCATGAGCTTGGAAAGGTAGCGAATGAAAATACCTTTTAAATAGACAGCGGTAATGATAATAATGATTACACCATTTTGATGTAATCTTTACCATTGTAACTTAAGGGGCTTATATGACCTAAAGCGCGGTCCCTGTCGAACAGGGACTGCATAGAAAAGAAAGAGAAGCGCGATAATAACGCTGGTAATTTATTGCAAAATATGAAGCAATTATTTATTACAAAAAATCGATTGTTTGGACGAAAAATATTTTAATAGGTTGCTTGTAGAATAATCTGACAAGAAATCAAAATGATTGTATGTCAGAATGATTGTAATAATTTCGGAAGTCGGTGTCTTTGGTTCCGCATTTTCGTTTATTGACACCGACTTCCGAAATTATAGTAATTTTTTAATTTGTAGTGTTTTTTTTGGAAGTCGGTTATTTTTTTTTTTAGAAAAAGTTTTTGTTTACTGTAGTCGATCATATACTTTTATTATTTCTAAAACTTGCGTTTTTTGTGTTTAGGTCGTAAGCCCCTTAACAGACAGCTGCGCTGCTAGGGTAAGCTAAGTATGGGGTGGTGATGGGCGGGCGTCGTTATGGCGAAAATCTTTTCTTACCTCTTGATTTTGATAGATGATATATTTATTACTATTCTTTGTCTACATTATCACAATATTAAAATAAATGTCACCACCTACCAGCAGATCGACCTTTTCAACGTTTAAATCTTTGAGGATCTTTAAGTTATACACAGTAAAGTAACCCCATCACATTAAAAAGCTAAACACACAAGTATCGATGTCAAAGTAGATATTATAAATACGTTAACAAAAATAAAGATCGTTGTAAACCTCAGACCACACTCTCGGAGTAACTTGAGTGTGGGGTATAATGACAAACCGACGTATAACGTGATTTGACGACGCGAGACGGTAATAACTACTTTATATTAAACAGTTATCGGTACTTAACGATTTATAAATTATGTTTTAAACAGTCTAAACTTTATGGTAGTTTAACACTTTAACGGATAAGGTATACTTAGTAAGTATAGATTTATTTAAACAGATATGGCTTTAGTCATTATTTTATACTAGCGACCCGCCCTTGCTTCTCACGGGTTTAACGACTTGATAAAATATCGAGATTTCATTACTTACCTATTATTATAAGCATAATCAGCCTAAACTTAACCTCTCACACGTTTGCCCGCCTACCTGTCGAAACACCCCACGTGTCGAAATACTTAGTTGAATGGACGCGGTGATATCATTGTTTTAACAATAACAATAGTTGTGTACACTTGGTGTACCATTGACATTTCGAGCACTTTGTCTTACTTATGTACACTTGGTGTACACTTGACACTTGAGGGGTTAATGTTCCCACTACTGGGATACAAGCCTCTTCTCGGTGAGAGGGAGTGGGCCGTAATCCACCACACGGGCCCAGTGCCGGTTGGTTTCATTATTATATATAATATGTAAGTTTACGTACGCAAAATACGCGCATTGGCGTGGAGTTGCTGAACCAGCCCGTATTACCTATTACCTATGTAAGTTTAATATTAATATAATATACCTACACATAAACCTTCCGGATTAAATTATCTGAATGATGGTGAAAACAGCATCGAAATCCTCGAGTAGTTTGAAGAAAAACGCGGTCTCTCGCGGACTTTAATTTATAATATTACTAGCAGCGCCCCGCGATTTCACCCGCGTAAGTTTCGATCCCGTGGGAATATCGGGATAAAAAGTATCCTATGTGTTAATCCAAGAAATGTTCTATCTATTTGCCAATTTTCATCCAAATCTGTTCAAAGGTTTACGCATGACTGAGTAACAAACATCCAAACATCTTCACAAACTTTCACATTTATAATGTTAAGTAGGATGTAAGTATAAGTTAAATAAAGTAAGTGTGGCAAGTATATAATAGTAGCTTCCGCCCGCGGCTTCGCCTGCGAGGTATGTCGATAAAAACTATCCTTTGTCCTTCCCCGGGATGTAATCTATCTCTCTGCCAAATTTTATCGAAATCCGTTCAGTGGTTTAGGCGTGAAAAGGTAACATACAGACAGACAGAGTTACTTTCGAATTTATAATATTAGTATGGATTTAGTGAAACATTTGTTTCATGGAATGTTTTTATTCCTTTTATGAAAATAATCAAACAAGATAATAATAAATTCTTCAGGGATCTCCGGGGCTCCGGATATTTATTGTAAGTATCTCAATCTGAAATAAGGATCTCAAAGAAGGACGTAATTCATAAACCCACGTTTAATATAAAGCTTAATGCATCGTCTAAGTAATAAGAATAAAAATCAACGCCGAGATATTTCTCGAAAAGAAAATAATAATATGAATATTGCATGAACACATCAACAAAATTATTCGCTTAATAAAATTTAATAGAAAAAAAAAGAGAATTAGGCGAAAAAGATCCCAAAGCCAGTCCTTGAGTCCTTTCCCATCATTCCCAGGGCGATACAAAAATGCAATAAACAGAAAAATTATAATGATTTTCCGCTCTGTTTGGCGGGAATATATTTTTACGCTGGCAACAACAAGGAGCGTACCGTCTACCGTACCTATGACGTCATTTGAGCAGACTTCCCTTTATGTGTAGGTCACGCTACGCGGTACAGGCTGTAGTACACAGGTCTTTATTATTGCAGGGGCAGGGCAGGGGGGGCTCTTTGTCCGCTGAATACACACGTATTAGCGAGTCTAGACGGAGACTGGATAAATTAAAATAGAATAATAAATTTAAATTCGCCTCGAGGTCCTCTTTTGTAACGAACTTTAATATTAAATGGACCGTGACAATCTTTTATCATTCATTTCGGAATATTTTAGAGTTTTTTTGTTACGTATAGTGATTGTGAAACCTAATTGTTTGAGACACAATTTGTATATATAAAATTAAATAGCAACTTATTATTTAAAACTGTTTTATTCGCAGTTTAATACACGATTATTTTACTTTAATCAGCTGTCTCTAAATTACACTAATATTATAAAGACGAAAATTGTGTGTTTGTATGTTTGTTACCTCTTCACGCACAAACGGCCCAACGGATTTGGATCAAATTTGGCAGACAGATAGTTTATAACCAGGATTAATACAAAGGATACTTTTTATCCCGATATTCAAACGGGATCGAAACTTACATGGGTGAAACCGCAGGGCGCAGCTAGTATATTATAAAACAGAGTCGCTTTTTATTATGTCTGTCTTGTCTATGTGACCGCGTTGTTCTTCTAACTAAAATATGCTAAGAAAATCCTTAGCATGCATGCATAAGATTTATACATATACCTAAGTAGGTATAATACTGCCTAATGCATTTTATATTAGACTCAGGGCTGCTTTTTCCAACGCCAGATAATTTTATCCGAGGAATAATTTTGAATTTTTGACAGTTCTTTCATACATATAAACTGACGGCACGGTTGGCGCAGTGGTTAAGCGATTGACTGCTGCGCTGCGTGTCGCGGGTTCGATTCCCGCACGGAACAAATATTTGTATGACCTACAAGTAGTTGTTCCGGGTCTGGCTGTTTGTGTATGTGAGTTTAAATGTTTGTAAACGCACCCACAATACAGGAGAAATTCCTAGTGTAGGGCAACGTTTAAAAAAAAAAAATATATATATAGATATATATAAACTGTCAGACGTCAATTTTATTCAACGAATCAAAAGTATCTGCCGATTGAAACATCAGCCCACGTAGTAGGCTAGACAGAAGATACAAACTATAGGTACAAACAGTTTGGATGGGACAAATTGTACTTACCACTGGCCAAGAAAAACTTTCCAGAATTGTAAATACATAGCTTGCTTTTTAATTGCAGCAAATAAAAACCAAAACCAATTTGGCTAACGTCTGAAAAGATCACAACAAATACACGCTTTCTACAAACCCCAGTACGATGTCAATCGAAAGACGACAGATGACCATTAAACTAATCCTGGCAGCAGTGGCAGGCACTGGCACTCTGGCAGCCAGTAAATCTGGCAACAACACGGTTCGCTCCCACTACATTTTTTAAGGTTCCGTACCCAAAGACTGCTAACGGGACCCTATTATTGCTAAGGCTGAGCAGCTGTCCGTCCGTCTGTCAGAGGGCTATTATCTTTTGAACCGTAGGTAATAGGTAGACACTGAATGTGTACGGCCGCTATAACAACAAATAATAAAAATTAAATAAAGTTAAAAATCAAAGGGAGCCGCCATACAAGAAACGTAAAGTATTAAAAAAAAAATGTAGTGTAAATCTTGTTTGGGTGTTACGGAACCCTTCGTATGCGAGTCCCTTTGCCGCTTTTTAGGGTTCCGTAACAAAATGGTAAAAAAGAACTGTCTGTCTGTCACAGCTGAATATCTCAAGAACTAGGTACTAATGCTATCAACTTGAAATTTAGAATAGTTTTAGATGACGTTTGCCAAACTATTTTTCAAATTACTTTTTCAGAAATCGTCCACAAAAGTTACATTAGTTCCACTATCGGCCAAGAGATGGCGCTGCCATAAAATTGCAATATTCTACACCACAGTGCACAGTATTAAAATTCCGTGACGAATATAGGCCTCGCCGTCCGCCGATGAAAATTTAAAAACGTATGATGGTATGGAACCCTCGGTGCGCGTCGCGCGAGTCCGACTCGCTCTTGCCCGGTTTTTGTCAGTATCACAACCCGGTCGGCAACGTGACTCCTGTAGTGTTACGCATTGAATTTTGCTATTCTAGCACAAAACCATTTTGTAGTGCAATTTTTCCCCGAAATTGAATCGGCGGTGACAAGGTATTTTTTTCGTCCAAAAAAAAGTCATGTTGGCTTTGGCTATTAATTTTGCTGGGCGCACGTTTTTGAACGGTCGGAAACTTTAAAATTGTTTGTTTTTTAATCCTTTTGTGGTCAAAAATGCAAAGTTATAGTTCGTTTTGACTGCCCTTTGAATACGGCAACATCCAAACACAGAGAATGAACCAAAGTCATAAAAACTGACAAAAAAACCACTACAAAGTGAAAAATAACTTTAGTTTCGGAAGTTGCTGGCAAAAAGGAAACGAAACTAAAGACCAAGACACCCGACTTCCGGACCTCGCCGAATAATCTCCTCTATTTTTTTTGAAGTCGATTAATAACTATAATGGAAACTGAATCCCACCGCACTTGAAACTCTACCAATATTGATTAAATCCTACCCTTCCTCTTTCGAATCTCACAAAAGTAAACCTACATAATGACATCAAATAAGCGTTCAACTTCATCATCTGCCTAGCCTTTTCCCAACCATGTTGGGGTCGGCTTCCAGTCTAACCGGATGCAGCTGAATACCAGTATTTTACATGGAGCGACTGCCTATCTGACCTCCACAACCCAATTACTGGGTAATACGATACCCCTTGGTAAGACTGGTTATCAGACTTTCGGGCTTCTGACTACTCGTAACGACTGTCAAAGATCCACGAATGACAGCCGGGACCAACGGCTTAACGTGCTTTCCGAGGCACGGAGGGGTCTCGGTATGTAAAGATGGTCACCCATCCACAGACCAACCGCGGCAAGCGTAGCTTAACCTGATCGATCGACCTGTGCGGCTGTTATTATTTAGCCACGGACCCCTCAATAAGCGTTCAACTTAAGGAGTTAATACCAGTCGTGGTTGGTTCGAGCCAGAATATCTAATAGTTCCGAACTTTGGAACCCTTGACCGTACTCACATGTAAATAGTTTCTTTGAAACTAGGGCCATTTAAGTATATAAAGGGAACAGTACGTGCACATAAATCGAATAAAACCGCTTTTACAAAACAACACTTAGCGATCGCGGAAGAAAATGACGACGTCAAGTGCGCACGAGTCGTTTAAGTTGTGTAGTAAGGAAGGACTTACGAACGGTCTCAAGTTGTTCTGTAACTAAGCTAAGACGTCTCGTAAGGCATCTATCCCACAGACGGCGAGCAACGAGAAGCGAGTAGAGCTAACCAATGCGCGAGCGATTAGTCACTGGTACGCGTACGTAACTACGTAGTGTACGTAGACTCATACTTAGTACCTACGTACTACGTACCACACTCCCAGCGAGTGTTCTGCCCACCAAGGGAGCGTTGCTGAACGAATACTCTCTTTGATAGCTCTTGTCGCTGCGAAAAACTAGTACTTACTTACTCGCTGGCGAGGTGGCAGCGGTGCAGTGTGATCAGTCAACGATCAACTATAACAAGGTGGAGGTGGTATATACAAATTGGAGGTGGAGGTGGTACAAGGTGGAGACGACAATACAGCAATAAATTAAACTGCGTATATCTCATGCCGTTCCCAGTCCGCATGCGAAAATTCAATTAAATACATTCAATAGTTTAGTCACTGTAGCTAGTCAAAGTTTGGCAAAGCCCTTAGTCGGCCCGTCACTACTGTCTACTATTTAGTTTGTTTGAAAAAATTACATTTTGTATTTTGATGCTAGTATTTATCTGATAGTTCCAAAATACTCTGATGCATTAGTATTGCCAATGTTTTCAATTATTGTCGTATTGTTGTCTCCACCTTTTTCTTTTGTTGTCGGGGGGAAACCTTCAAAAGGCACCCGACCTCCGGGGAGGGAGGTCGGGGAGTGTGGGATTTTTACGTCACTAAAACCACCCTAGTGATCACCATCAGCACATAGATCTATTTTACTTTCACAGGACCTACAATCTTTTGTACGTTTCTTGAGCGAGAAAATCGTCGTTAACTAGTCGCATCCTCGTCGGTGGGACAGGCACCTAACTCTGGTGACGGAGCGTTTTATTGAAAGAGACGGAAAAGTTATCGAGCGTTTATGACACAAAGTTTTATGAAGACAAGAGGAAGGAAATAAGAGTTTTGGAATGTATTGAGTGTCCGTGTGTTTCAAGTGGCTTGTTAGCTAAAACATTTTCAAGTTATTTGCAAGCCTAACTTAAAGTAGTGTTTTAAAGTTAATGACACTTCAAATCATCGTTAAAAATCATAATAGATTTTTACAAGCAACTCATTTTTATTGCCTCGCAAGCCGCAGAAAAACCACCAATGCAAAATCGTGATTCAAACATTCAACAACGTCGTAAAAATCACAACAGATCATTAGAATTGAAGCAGCATCAGCTGGCAACATTCCCATCATTTGTGAAGTATTGCGTCACGGTAGGACCACACCAGTGGCTGCGCGTGAGTTGATCAATCATTCCGATCGAACACTCGATAAGGCAGCGATGCTCAAAGTTTCAACGTCAGTCTTTACGACTAACATCCGATAAATCTCGAGAGGTGCTTCTGCAATTAGACATTGATTCGTGAGTTTAATATAAAACTTTCCTTATTTCACGCCGGCTGTTGCTGTCGATATTTTGGCAATGACGTCGTCGCCGAGGGAGGCCGAGCCAAACGGTAGCATGAAGACTAAGAGGTGTTTATGAGAGATTGGTCGGAGAAGGCAACACACAGGGAAGAGTGGACAGCTCTGGGGGAGAGACCTTGGGAGTGAGACAATACAGGTTTAAAAAAAAGTTGTTCTGGTTGTTGTCCGCTTCACCGTGTGTGAATTTTCGCTTATTATTTTAAAAAGATCCATAAAAAGTATATTCTTGCCTAGATGTATGATGTATCATGCATGGGTGTCGTAAAAGCCACGAAGTTTCCGTTTAGAGGTCGGTTAGGAAATCAGAGGCCTCCTCTCTGCTTATACATAACAACCTTGGACCCTTGTACCATTCCATTTAACGGTCACTGATGAGGCTATGTTCTCCATTTTTAGCAGCCTCCTAATGCCTACAAAAAATGGTGTGTTAAGAATGTAGGTACTTACTTAAAAAGCAAGTCATTTAAAAGTGCACATCACTTGAACGACATACTTCAGTTTAAGACTTAAGCTTGGCTTAAGTTAAATGAAAAGTCAAGAGGCACTTGAGATTAAGGCGCACTTAAAAAAATGCCAATTGTAAAAGTGACTGGACAAAATATGGAAAGCTGTCTTTGGACCGATATGGTTTCGGTTTAAAGAACTTTATTTCTCATTAAGACAATCGTCACTTACATGAGAACAATAAATCTTATTACTAATTATGTTTTCAACACACTTGCTCGTAAAGTGGCTCTTATTGAACCGCTTTTAGGACCATAATGGAGTGTATTACGAACGCGTGCTTTTTCTTTACTTTAATCCACGTGTTCTGTAATACCACAGATAACTATTTACTAGTCGGAGACGCGCGCTTTTTTAATCTCATCGAACCCTGCGTTCCGAATTGGGAAATAAACGATGTGTTCCGAATTGGGAAATAACCGAATTAGCGTGAGCGCGATAACGATAACGATGTCCCGTGAATCGTCATAGATGACGTCATGACATTCGCCATCTTGCGATAATGCCGACCATGCCCTAGAATAATATCACCGTGAGCGCTGTCAAAAATGACAGTGTGTGTATGAGGTTGTGTCAGTGTGTGTTTTGTTTTGAGTTGCATCATCTTTAAATTAAACTAACGTGGCATTTTTGAAATTGTGCTTCTGGCTGACAGTCGCCACCTAACCAAAGAAGAAGAACTGAAGAAGAAATGTGGTGTTTATACAAAGAAATACTGTAATAATATCTTTTTTACATTGTGTAAGCACTGTCATGTGAGCGCGTTCACGAGTGTTCCGAATTGTTGCCAGCTCTAAGCAGTCATAATAGTAATATCTAAATCGGAACGCATGTGAGATGATGCATGGACGTAATATTACGTCCATGGAGATTATGTGAGCGCTGTGATGTGAGCGATTATAGCTAATTCGGAAAGCGCCCAAAGAGACTTCATGCCGAAAGAAAAAATTCGCGGGCTATATTTCATTTTTTTTTTAAATAGTCTGTATTGTCCTTGGTCGCAAAATGAACTCGCAGGGGACCACAGACAATTTAAGGTGAATGCGCAGTGGTAGACCGCGAAATTCTTAGGTTTTTTGCAGTTTTCAGGTTTGTGTTTATTATATTTTTTCTATAGGCTGTATCGGTTTTGTCTGTGCCATAGATTAATATATTTAAAATGAGTCAATGTTGCGCGCGCATCGCTAGTGCTGGCTAGCACGGCGCGCGGGAAAACAAAACCAGCGCGCCATTTTCCATACAAGTTAATATTTAACAATACAAGTCTGTTTTTTTTCCTCGCAAGTGTGTTGAAAAACGTCGTATGAAACGCGTGTGCATTAATCAATATACACTCGGCTTTCTTATCGCTCTCGCCTGCGGCTCGCGTGATAATATCGCCTCGTGCATAATGATCAACATAGCACACATGTATCATAATGTACTATTATAATTGTGTAGGGATACCTCATCTTATCATCTATACCCTTGAGCAAAGGGGTATCAAAATTCGACCAGGCTATTTTGAGAAAAATATACTTTTATAATATAAAGGGTGGTTAGAGGCTAAGTAATAACAGCCCAACAAAGTCAAAGTCAAATCATTTATTTCAAATAGGCACATTAAAGGCACTTTTGAACGTCAAAAAAAAAACTAAATAGAAATGATTCCAGTCGCCCATTCCAAAAGGTAGTTTTCGTATGGAGAAGAACCAACCAACCAGAAGAACCAACAGATCAGGTTAAGCTAAGTTAGCCGAGGTTGGTCCGTGGATGGGCGAACCTTTACATTCCGAGACCCCTCCGTGCCTTGGAAAGCACGTCAAACAGTTGTTCTCGGCTGTCATTCGTAGATCTTTGACAGCCGTTACACCGTCCGCGTCAGAAGCCCGAAAGTCTGACAACCAGTCTAACCAGCGAGTATCGTACTACCCAGACACTGAATTGTGGAGGTCAGATAGGCAGGCGCTTCATATAAAATACTGTTATTCAGCTGCATCCGGTTAGACTGGAAGCCGACCCCAACATATTGCAGATTACAGACAATATACAGGGTGGATATTCGGACAGTTAGTGAGAGCTAACCATAATCCTTGTAGCCACAGGAAGGTATTCTTAGGAAACTTTTCTCATCCATACTAATAATATTATAAATTCGAAAGTTACTGTCTGTCTGTCTGTATGTTACCTTTTCACCCCTAAACCACTAAACGGATTTCGATAAAATTTGGCAGAGAGATAGATTGCATCCCGGGGAAGGACATAGGTTTTTATCGGCATACCTCGCGGGCGAAGCCGCGGGCGGAAGCTAGTCATCTATAAAATAAGCGACCTTACACGGAGGTAGGAGGAGTAGGACTAGCAATAAATCTTTAAGAGAGCAAAATGGCCGTTACCAGTCATCACGAATTTAAAGATACGTACTACATAAGAGACGTTAAAGGTGTACTTAACCTAGTTATCCAACTATTAAACTGTCTCCCCGGGGATGGCAGTTAGGAAGTCAAATCTTCTATCATTGAAAACCATGATACACTATAAAGACTTAAAACTAATAAACGACACGATTCTAGGAAGCTAATTGAAATATTTAGGCGAGTAATAAAGTTAGGTACAAAAACAAATCTAGATCATGATACACTACAAAGACTTAAAACTAATAAAAGACACGATTCTAGGAAGCTAATTGAAATATTTAAGCGATAGTTTTTATTTGATAAGTATTTTTGTGGTGTAGAACAAAGTATAATATAATATAAATAAATAAATAATAGGTACAGAAACAAATCTAGATTATGTTTGGTGATCTAGTAGTTTAAAGTAGTTTTTAGTAGCGTGAGCAGTTGAGCATCTATGTATAAAGAGTGAAATGAATTGAATAATGTCTGTATGTATACCCCTAAGGATCAGGCAGTGGTGCACCTAATAGTACACCTACATTTCGCCAACTATGTATAAATGCTATGTAATAGGGGGCAAGCCTATTGCCATCAACTGGGCACAAATCCAGACTCCAGGCTGCTACTGAGAAATTTCAGATGGAAAAAACCAATAACACTTTGTCCGACCGGGGATTCGAACTCATGCTCAGTAGGAGCGCTTGTGATTACTAGACCAACGAGGTAGCGGATTGAATAAGTCGAGCGTTCACTAGCTGCGCCCCGCGGTTTCACCCGCGTAAATGTCGATCCCGTGGGAATATCGGGATAAAATGTATCCTATATATTCTTCTTCTTCTTCGTGTCGCTGGCACGACTGTATTTTAAATCTTGTTTTCCCAAAACTTTGCCACTTCCACGGCGTTGTCGGTGGCAGCGCAGAGGTCACTTTGACTGCATGTTTTGGGACACAGAGGGCAGGATAGGAGGTGGATCATTTCATCCTATATATTAATCCAGGGTGTCAACTACCTCCATGCAAAATTTTATCAAAATTGGTCCAGCCGTTTGAGCGTAAAAAAGTAACAAACATTATACACACCCCCACACACACACACACTCACAAAATTTCGCCTTTATAATAATAGTGTGATTTAGACATAGGATGAAGGAAAACGTTTCTACACACCAAAAAACCAACACTGAAACACCATAACTTTTCTTTGACAACATCAATATTAACGGATAACATAGGTAACCAACCACAAGTAAGCATTTTGAAAAAGCTCAAAAAAATATGTAAGTACTAACAAACAATATTATAAATTTAAAGAATCCGTTAAGAAACAGGCCGGAAAATAACAAATAAAGTTATAATATTCTATAAAACAGAGATAGACACTTACATAGACCATTAATTAAAGAAAACAGCATGTATTAGATGTTAATCGTCCGAGAAAGTTGTAAGTGTCAAGTGGAGGGAACGAGTTGAAATCAGCCGGACAGAAGTTATAGACTTGAGCGTTCTTTACGAGAAACATGAGAAGATACTAGTGTAGGACACCGAGTCGCTTGCAGCAAGACGCAAGTACCTATACAAGGTGTATCAGAATAAACGCAAGTCCTGAAAGTAGTTTGTTCATAATTGATTACTGAATCAATTTCGGTAACATTTAAGATAGGTATTTTTTTTTAAATTATGTATTTTGCCATACTGATCGCCGATTGAGCCAAAGAAAATTAAATCGTATGTCAAGGCAATAAGACTCAATTTTGAATGCATAAAGTAATGATAGGGTCAACACAATTTAATTAATAAAAATAGCTTTAAAATAAAATTGTTTTGATCATTGTATTAAGCTTTTAACTCAATACTCTAATTGGGGTGTATGAGGTCTTGCGTTCATTATGTTACGCATTGTATACAACGTGTTGTTTCTAAATCCCATAACTGGGCTGTAATCTATAGGTAAAAATAATATAAAAAATCCTAGAACATGTGATCCAAAAATGCATAGTTTCGAAGATAGCACTACTCGTATTTATCAATGAAACTTAGATACACGTCACGTAAGGGTGTTTTACATTAATAATCGTGACTTTGTCGAGTTATTTTGTATGAAAAATTAAAACATCGTACCTACACGTCACGAACCGGGCGCACGCGCTTTCTTATATCGTTTATTCTAGATTAGATAGTTCCCGTGACAGTAATTTTACCTGTTTACCGTGATTATACGACATTTAAGTTACACAAGTGTTTGATTCCAAAATCCACTTTTATCCAGTATGGACACACTTACGAAAACTTATATCATTGAAAACTAATTCATTTATGCCAGTTGATTCCTTGATATGGTCTCATTCATATTAATACCCTAGAGTTATGGAATATCAGGAAAAAAAACCGGGCAAGAGCGAGTCGGACTCGCGCACCGAGGGTTCCGTACCATCATATGTTTTTAAATTTTCACCGGCGAGCTACTTACTAGATCTCGTTCAAACCAATTTTCGGTGGAAGTGAATTTGCAAAGATATGCATTCCGAAGATAATAAAATAATATGGTACCATCGAGGTGGTCTGATGACTGACCTGAACACTAGATAACGGAACTATTGAATAGCTACTAGTATATAAACATATCGAGTGCGCGCTCATTAGATGTGATCATTGTAGATCCTGTCGGGTACAGCAAGATAGTAGGAGAAACTTTGAAAACTCATATTCATCTTTAGTCTTCTGAACTAAATCTAATTTTGTATTATAAAGCCACAGAGAAGGCTAATAAGCTAACCGAAACCTGGCTGAGAGAGACCATGAGAAAATCTGATTTAAGTTATTCAAATCCGAAATTGCTTGGGTCTCTTGCCCTTTTGACTACCCAACGATCCGTAAAATCAATTATGAAACCAGTTACTAGCACAGCAGTGACACAACAAGACAATCTGCTAGAAACCAATTTGTTTATCACACTAATCACACTCAGATTATAAAGGCAAAAGTCTGTGAGTGAGTTAGTATGTTTGTTACTTCTTCACGCTAAAACTACTGAACGGATTTGGATAAAATTTGGCACACAGATAGTTTATAATCGGGATTAACACATAGGATACTGTTATCCCGATATTCCCACGGGATCGAAACTTATGCGGGTGAAACCGCGGGGCGCTGGTAGTACTAGATAAAACTATGACACATCCAAGAAAGAAAGATGGTCAAAGAAACTGAATGATATAAACTAGAAATATGATCTGCCAAAGTTTGAGAACCATCGACAGCTCACATGTCGCTACTTTATTGAAAGTTAATTGATGTATGCGGGCTCTGAAAATATGCCACGGCTTCAACAATAAACACTTTACAGAGATACCGACGACGAATAACCCAGTTATTCCCACATTATAGTTCTTTCGTATCGTGGTAGAACTTATACGGGTGAAATTTAGTAAACAGCAGAAAATCTATTTCTGTAACAGTCGGCGAATGACCTAGATAAAGTTTTCTTGCAAACCGAAAAATACGTTTTATTTTCTTTGTCGGTCAACTTTTTTGCCACCGTCTTATGGAATACACAATAGAACGCAGTATTTCAAGTTGGTTGAGCTAAAATGCTCAAAAACTTTATGAAAATCATAACCTATCAGCCTAGCCTTTTCCTAACTATGTTGGGGTCGGTTTCAAATCTAACCGGATGCAGCTGATTACCAGTATTTTACACGGAATTACTGCCTATCTGACCTCCACGACCCAGTAACTGGGAAACAGTATACCCTAGATAAGACTGGATGTCCGACTGTCAAATAATTTAATTATAATATCTGAAAAGGTCAAGCGAAGTTTGTCATAAAGTACGGTATCTCACAATCAAAGACAATCAGAATCATTTTGAAGGATATTGCTAAACCATTGCTTCTTATGTTCGAAAAATTTCGCTGCTCAGCAACGTAAATAACGAAATGAATATTGTTGAACTGCCAAATGAAAGCCATTCCTACTGTTAGTGTGTTACGCAATTATCCCACAGGTCATCAACAAAGGTGCTTATTTGCCTGTAACAAAAAGCAGATGGCTCATTGACCTCATTTCATCTCGCGAACTTGATCATAACATAACATCACGCCTCACGTATGTATACCCCGAAGGGTTAGGCAAAAGTGTAAGTAATATTACCTACAGCCACACTTCGCCAGTTTTTTTTAAGTCCCATGTCACGAGCAACACTTGGCAACTTTCAATTGCGATTTTTTCACGAAATAACGAATGCAACGTTGAAATACGACACTTTACATAACCCTATGGGTTCGAAAATACTACTACTACTCATTCAAAAATAAAGGAGAAAATCGCCTTTGAACAAAGCCAAGTGTATACATAGATATGCTCGTGACTGTACTTAATAGGGGCGAGCCTTTTGGTATTAACCAGACACAAATCCAGACTTCGGAGTGCTACTGAGAAATTCCAAAGAAATTTCGTCGTGGCCTTTAGTTTCTGACAGTCAATCCGCCAATGAGCACGAGTGGCTTAGTGTCGAGGGTTCCAACAAGTCTACCGACCTTAACCCCTCGTCGCAGCGGTCTCTATCCAAAGCACTAATTCACAAGGTCGAGTATCCATGTTCTACCGCTTGTACAAAGGATTATGTAGTTCTAGTTTACTTTAGTTTATTACCTAGACGAAGAAACTTCGACACTCGGTGTTTGCAGACAGTTTCCGAATGAATATCTTGGGAACTAGTACAAGAGCTGAAGTTCTGTTAAAATCAAATTTCAGGGGTCTTGCTTGAGGCTGAAATACTAGGACATAGTCTACATAAAAATCTAGATTGAGATCAAATTGTTGTGGAACGACATTGTCTATTAATTAAGGTCTGTGGCTCGAAATGCTCATTTAGTTAGTGTGAGACTTAAACTCCCGACAGATCAAAGCGAAGTGAAGTCCAGACGGATTATGTAAATGTATAGAACTTGCCAGGTTTTGGGGCCTTCTATCCAAGTTTTGATGATTATCTAAAACAAAGAGGAAAAACTAACTCATTTCTAAAACAAACACCCAATTTATATCTAAAACAAAAACAATAAAAAACAAACAAACTATATTAACTAGCGACAATCTCCGCAATATAATCGCGTTCAATTCTCACAGTGTCAAGTAACAAACGGACAACACATACATAATGCATGACACATTATAAGTGCACCTACAGACGGCCAACAAAAACACCGCTGTGCGAATGGCGAATGCTAACACCGTTTTGGTAAAGCTCTCTCGATAATGCGAGATGCGGAAGTGAGAATACGGACGACGACGACGCGCAGACGCCTTCGAGGTGCCTCTGAGCCCTGAGCATTGCTCGTAAAAGCCTTATTTATTGTAGAAACTTGTGTTGAAGTACTGTTATACTTGAAGCAAAGGACGACGTGACAGGCATTAGGTAATACGGGCTGGTTTCCGCAACTCCACGACAAAGCGCGTATTTTGCGTACGGGTGGGAAAATCGACTGTTATTCGATCCACCCCAGCTCCTCAAGGAAGGCCAGCAACGTCTTGATGTTACTGACCGTCTCACGTAGGGTACCTGGGTTACCGAAGTACTTTGCCCTGTACGGTGCGCACATGTGCCGCTGTCTCGTCATCCTCCATGCAGGCTCTGCACAGCGGACTGTCTGTTACTCCTATGACATAGAGGTGTTTATTAAATGACCCGTGGCCAGTTAAAGCTGCAGTAACTATACGCAGCTTTTGCTTGGTTAGACGAAGAACCTGTTTCGTGAGGCGGGCGTCCAATGCGGGAAGTGCTTCCCTAGCCTGCCTGCATTCTCCTTGATCCGTCCAAAGTTTGTCGTGCTTGTCTCTGGTGCGTTTCCTTACCAGAGTGCGTAGAAACCCGAAGGGGAGTGGCGCGATGGGCTCAGGTCCCACCGGTGCCATGCTCGACCCTCTCCTGGCAAGCTCGTCGGCTGCATCGTTGCCCCGCGAGCCGCTGTGTCCCTTGATCCATTGAATGGTTACTTTATTGAGGTTACCCACCTGATTGAGGCGCTGGTGACACTCGTATATTAGCCCAGAGTCAACTGTGTAACTGTTCAGCGCTTGCAGAACAGCCATACTGTCTGAGAGTATGCGGATTGAGTGGTCCTTCACTTCTCTGGCCATAATGGCTGAAGCGGCCAGAGTAATACCCATGCACTCGGCCTGGAACACTGTGTTGTGAACCCCCAGTGGAGTGGCTATATGTATGTTGAAATCCTCCGAGAAGATTCCAGCACCTGTTCCACTACCTGTTTTGGATCCATCTGTGAAGATACGCAGCTCTGCAGGGCTTAGCCCCTCGCATCGACGATCCTCGTGGAGTTGGATCTTGTATTTTTTATCAAAGATAAATTGTTTGGGTACCTTGTCGTTAATAGCTTTTGTAATGGGGAGCTCCTTGTGAAGTTCCTCAAGCAACATGGTGTGTTGTGTAGAACTCTTACCCCAGAGATTTAGTGTGTTAAGACGTACTGCCGCCATCAACGCTTCCTGCTGTATGAACAGATGAAGCGGTGGGATTCCCAGGATGGCTTCAACTGCTGCAGTCGGGGTAGTCCTCATGCAGCCTGTAGTCGCCATGCAGGCTAGCCTTTGTATGCGTTGTAGTTTGTTGGCGGCTGTAACTAGCTTGGTGCGGGGCCACCAGACCACAGCCCCGTAGGTGATCATGGGGCGGATCACTGCGGTATACAGCCAAAGTGTTATTTTAGGGGATAGGCCCCACTTCTTACCTATCATTCTCCTGCACTGCCAAAAGGTTATGCAAGCCCTATTCAGTTTGTTGTCCAGATGACTGCTCCAGTTTAACTTACTGTCTAGTGTCACTCCGAGGTACTTGACTTCGTTGGTTAACTGGAGTTCAGTGTCGAACAGTTTAGGTAGACGAAAAGGGCCTAAAGCCCGTTTATGAGTAAACATGACCAGTTCAGTTTTAGTGGGGTTAACTGAAAGGTCGAATTCCCTGCACCATCTCTCTACTATACGTAGCGCTTGCTGAGTAAGATTGCATACCGTGCCCGTTACCTTCCCCGAAACCAGGATGGCGAGGTCGTCAGCGTATCCTACTGTGTAATAGCGGTTGGCGTTGAGTTTGGTGATGAGGTCATTAATCACCAGATTCCATAGAAGGGGGGACACGACCCCACCCTGGGGGCACCCTCTGGCTATCATGGCCATCTGCTGCTCTCCTTCAAGGCGAACCACTCGTTTGCTTAGCATGCTTGTGATCCAGTCCGTTAGTACCTGTTCTACTCCATGCCTGGAGAGGGCGCTGCTGATACTGGAGAAGTTGGTTTTGTCGAAGGCTCCTTCGATGTCTATAAATGTGCCCAGACAAGTGCCTTTCTGATGAATCGCTTCCTCTATCTGGCTGACCACCAGATGAAGGGCAGATTCAGTCGACTTACCTGAGCTGTATGCATGTTGGTTACCGTGTAACGGTATAGTCTTCAACGCACCATCCCTCAGCTCCCTATCGCACAGCTTTTCCAGAGTCTTTAGTAGAAAAGAGGTCAGGCTGATTGGTCGGTGGGATTTGGCGTTTGTGTAGTCACCCTTACCTGGCTTAGGGATGAATATTGTGACAGGCATTATAAGGCTTTGTAATTCGTGAAGCGAGATTTTATTCTGTAGCAGGTGTATTTGTAGTAAGTCCGATGAAAGTATATCTTTTAATTTGGGGAAAGTTTACTGAAATTCTGAAACCTCATTTGGTTTCAATGTGGTTTTCTGGAGACATATGAAAATCTGGTTATATGAAGAAGAAAAAAAGGAGGAGGTTCTGTGCAGGGTGTAAGTGGTTTTAAGAAAGAGGATTCCAACTGTAATCAAATCAACGAAACAAGAAGAATGATTATATGCAGTCACAAATTCTTATTGATTCTGAAGAATATCACAATAACTACATACAGGAAAGCAGTCTGTATAATAGAGAATACAGTTCTCAGTATCTGCATGAATTCAACCACAGTGAGTATCACAAAGCAGCGACCAATCAAACTGCATCAATGCGCCAGCACACAGCACTAGAGCAACAGAAAGTACGTAATGATCTCGGTTCATCTGGCTTCAATCACGTTCAATTCACAAGTCGTTCAGTCCCAATCCCATTCAATAGCGATAGCGGTGCACCTCTGTTGAACTAGGTACGCTCTTGATTGATGTTTACATGCATCTTTTTCGCTCAGAATTTTATTTGCACTTTTGCATGTTTGGCTTGAAGTTGTAAAGGTGAATATAGTTGAAGAGGCAAGTCAATAAACTATGAATTATTGCAAATGAGCTTAGCTGAAAATAAAACTATGTAACAATATTGAGGTCTGTTAACGTCAATTTAAACAACAATAGCCTATTCCTTTTCATGGCTGTTTTAAACTTACTCGGCAACAGGAAACTAGCGATATAGTTGCTTTTAAAATGCATAGACTTTGCTCTAAACTTTAACCAACTTTTTTGCAACTTGGCTTGAAACCGAACTTGTCAGCTAAAAATTCGCAAACCTTTTTCCAATCATCTCAAGTCGCCTTTTCTTGCCAAAGAAAGACCATTTTTGGCGCCAACTCGACCCACCATAAAGGCGGAACACCAAACAGCAATATACAATTTCAAATACCTAAACTGGCTGGCACAAAACAAAAACGTTTCGAAATTCGAATGCAAGTCAGCTAGTCCCCTGGAATTAGTAGTATGTACTATATTTATAGAACAACACACCAAACAAAACCAAGTTAAATACGTTTATGGTTCAGGACATTAGAGGGTCCTACGGTATGTCGTTGTTAGCGATACACAAAATACCTTCCCTTTTATACGAGAAAACGCCATCAGCAGACATATTAACATGTGAGGTACAGTCGTAAATTTTTATATGAACGGGTAACACGTCACTGTGATGACGTGTTCCGTGAACGATGGGAAGTATGGCAACACACGTCGCATGCTCCGTTATTTTTACGTAGACGGGGGAAAATTGCGTGACAAAGTTGCAAACGAGACAGTGTTTCCGCACAAACAATGCACGCACGATTTGAAATATCTGTTTTGTATACATTATACACATAATACGTGTGATAAGACTGATATGAGGGGACTTGGGCGAGGTTTTTGTTTATTTGCTGTTTAGTAGGTCAGGTTTAAAACGTGTAGCATCTTTCTTTGGACAGATTTTAACGTTTTTTAGAGTCACATTAGTAACTAAACGTTTTACACTCTTGACAGTTACGTTTCGTTACGCTTGTTAGTGTTGCCATAGAAATAAAGTTCTTGTCACCAAGTTGTTGATTTTCTACTTGTAAATTATTATCAGCGAAACAACAAAAGCGGTAGCTGATGTCCAGTATAATAAATAATCAATTAATTATACTTCGCACATTATCATTATAGTGTTAACAAGCATGAACCGTTAACTTTAAGATAAAGTTTCGAAAAACCATATCCATAACCATTTACGCATTAACACTTTAAAGTTCCCACTACATTCCACTTACCGTGAGTACCTACCTACTATAATACAGAAAAATCTTTAAAATACATTCAACTTTATACTTTAATCAGATATTATTAAACTAGAATTTGAATGAAGAGAACAGTTTCCTTAAATATTATAGAATGGCTGAAAGAAATTAATACCGTGGGACTTCAATCATTGACAACTAGCCCCTGTAATGGGGCATCGACAACTTAAAATTATATCCGTTGAAGTTTAATTATCACTTTATAGTATATTGGCCAATAATTCTCCAACACAAAGAAGTTATTAACGACACAAAAATGGGTAAGAAATAAATGTTTAACGTTAATACGTTATTCATTGAATTTAATGGTCAGCTGAATACATCCACAGGTGCTTTCTCATTTATCTTGCAACAGAACCGAGAGCTTGACCGAGAGTCAAAAGAAGTAAAGAGAATCAAGCTGTGTCGAATGCATGGAATTAGTATGTACTTTATAGTTGTCAATTTATTATTTACGGCCGTATGAATAATCGTAAGCAAAACTCCAGCAAAAACAAAGGATCTATGAATTAAGATTATTTCAGTTGATTGCATCAAATAGAAAATAGATTTATTCGTAATAGAGAATAATGAAATCGATGCACGTTAGAGAACTTTTTTAATATCATGAAACATCATGAGGGTGGTATATACCTAGTAAAGACTTAGTTTTAGCAGACTTGCTCCCATCATCTTTGAATCAGTCAAATCAGTCTGAATCGAATCGAACTTGATTCAACTCAATTGATGTTCAATACTCAAAGTATGTACTTACTTACAATATCTAGGTACAATCGAATCCCAGACATACTATCGTCCAACATAGTACAGACTCTGTTTTCATAAGCGCTCCATGTCAGGAGAGATTAGGCATGTCAAATGTCTTATCTTTCTATGATAACAAGCAGTCAGAAGTAGGACATTAGAAGACTGAAGTAAATTCCTATTTTATGATCAACTTTAATACTTAACGATTCAGGGACGAATTTGGGAGGACATCTTCATCACTAATATGAAATAGTCACTATCTGCTGTTACCACCAAGTAGAGTGCTACAAGGATCCTTTGGCGCCTGAATGACGTTGACAGGAGTTGTGGGTTGATTAGTCAAATTGTCATTGAAACTGTATGGAAAAACAAGATAGCGGCGTTAGTTCCAATTTTGGCCACGCGTCAAAAGATCCTGTAAACACGAACCGATGTGAATATTTACTTCGTGACTGTTACATTAACTGTCATTAGTTTAAATGATAATGATAAATGATTTTTATTTCTGTAAGTAGGTTTGTACAAACACTTTTACACGTCAATCATATTTTTTTTAAACTAGATGAGGTCGGCGTTTCCTAACTGACTATTCTGAGAAGAAAGGCCGAAACAAACTCAGAAGTCACAGTCTCTTTTAAAGTCCAGACAAAATCTTGGTCAGATCGTGTGAAGACCATGTAGATTGGTGTCTGAAATGGTCTTTTGAGGAAAGAACCACACAGATTGAGCGGACCTGTCCAATCAGTGCACGCATTTGTCAAAAATCGTGCAGCTCAACTCAGAACTTGAGGAGCTCAACGATTCGACGAACAATACCAAAGACAGGACATTTGGTAGGCCGCATAAACTACTCAAACTGCCAGATCATGATTAAAACTAAGAAGGAAAAAAAAGAAATGACCCACATAGTCCTCACATTCACAATAATTAAATAAAAAATAATAATAAATTTGTGAGCATAGAGCGACAATCTAAGTCCTAAGCGTAAATTAAAAAGAAATACTAAGTTATTTCCTAAATCAAGATCTAAGACAAAACAAGTGTATCAATTTGTACCATTTAATTTAACATTTTCAAGACCTTGTTAACTAGCCTTCGATAGTATTTCTACAATGTAAGCCAATGAACTAGGTCGAACCTGAACTAGATTTTCCGCTAGGCAATATTTTTTCAAGCGACACTGACACTGATACGGCGCCCGCGCCGCCGCCGCTGCGTACGCGCAAGTCATGACCGCAGGTACACATGTGTATTGAATTAAAAAAAACTATATACACACTATTTATAATTACCTATAAGAAAAAAACACCAACTTAAGGAAGAAAATGCGTCGTAGGTTTATCCGGGCTATCAAAATGAGCTAAAACTCTACTGAGAGATTTGGTTAAAAAGATACAGGTAAGTTTTTATATTATTATAGCTCCTTGAAGTTTATGTAATTCTACCTTTTGCTCAGAGCTTCGTTGCGAGGTGGTAAATTGTATGACTCCAACACGCAAGAGCTCTGCCAGGGGCATAGTTATAAAACAATTAAATGATTAATATAATGTTCAGGTACCTATTATTTACAATACCTACCTAAATACTATATAAAATAACGTCTTTCTTATGTTATTTTCAATACATAGGTACCATTTTATTAAGCACTAATGGCTCACCGACAGAAAAATATTTTCCAGATATGTACTTTAGTTAGATGCGAGAAGCACAGAACCGGTCGAAGTGGAAGTGCTTGCGGGAGGCCTATGTCCAGCAGTGGACGTCTTTCGGCTGAAATGATAATGATGATGATGATGTACTTTGGAGGTTTTCATCATTTTCTTCTCACTTCCTAGAACAGTTATGTATAGTAGGTATCCGCATATTTTTAATTTATTTAACACCTATAATTAAGTTCAACAAACCTACATCACAATTAAAACAGCTGTTTATATATTTGTGTGTAATTTGGACAAAGTATCGAAACGAATATCTTAATTATTATCACGTTTGTATGGTCTACAACACGCACTTGACCAAATATGTAAAACTACACTATGACGTCAAATGGACCTTTTTTTTGTTTCCTATACTGTCCCACTTCTGGGCAAAGGCCTCCCCTAAGTTCTTCCAGGAACACCGTTCCCGCGCCACCTCGAACCAGCCCTCGCGGTACGCGTCCAGGTCATCTCGCCACCGCTTTCTGGGCCGACCTCGGCGGGCGCCGTCCATCTTCAGGCACCCATTGTGTGGAAACTTTTGCCCAGCGGTCATCCTTTTATTTCCGTGGGGATATCCTCATGGATAGCCTCCGTCTGGGAAGAACGGAGGGTTATGTCGGAATCCTACCGACTAAAACCCCACTGTTCCTTCTAGTACCATGAGTCGGGTGCCCGGGAGATATTTGTACATTTGCCACACCCCTGAGTGGTATCAGCCCGCCATGCCTAGCGGGCCCCATCAATAAGTGCGGCTGATCCCACTGCGTACCACCTCTTTGAGCGGTCATCCTGCATACGGCTGATGTGACCCGCCTAATCCCACTTGAGCCTGGCAGCCTTCTTGCTACGTCTATTATACCCGTTTTGGGCTATAACCAGTGGACGCTATAACGTCAAATGGACCTACAATATGTTTATGTAACTAACCAACATGGCACACCTAACTTTAAAACGGTTAAGTAATTGGCGAAATTTGGGTGTACTATGGATACACCTCTGCCTAACCTTTCGGGAACTACAGGCGTGATGTTATGATATATGCAAAACTGTTGCTAAAACTTATCACAATATTTTCGTCACTGTCTTGGATTAAGTTGTTGTCGGCCGAAAACGATCAATCGCGCCATGTCAAGACCGTTAACAGACTTCTGGAGATTAGATTAAAAGTTTGTAAGTAATGCGAAGAGTTGCGGTCTGAAACAGTGTTAGCGGATCTATCGACGTGCGCAGACACCGTCTTACCATTTTTGGAAGCGGTCCACTCAACTGTCACGGGTACTCGCGAGCTCGTGATTCTTCGCAGAACTGAAGGGTCGCTATGCGCACACAAAACGAGAAAAGTATTCCATCTATTTGATTCGGAGAACGCCCACAGACTTTTTAAAACAGGTTTCGTAATTACGGTGAAAGATATGAAAGCGCGATATTGACTAAAACCAGAAATTACAGCAAGTCTTTCAAATGAACGCACTGAGGCATCTACATAATACTCACATTAGTAGTCCGCGCTTTGTTCACGTCCTACTAAAATATCTTGAAGAGAATGAAGCCTAGGAAGTGGAAAATAAGCTTTTTAGCGCTAACAATGAACTACAGAAACTCAGAGAGAGTTATTTGAGTTAAGTCTGCGTAATTAATTTTGCATCCTCTGAATTAAACATGTTCTGCGGTGTGGTCCCTTGCAAAAGCGTACCTACGGTTGGAGATGGAATTTCAGATTACAGAGGCAATTTCAGTCAACAGTCGTTCATTGATATGATAACAGCATCCCTAATTGAAAAGTACACTTTAATAACAGTCTATTCTGTAAAACTCACTTCGTGAAAATGGTATCAAATCCCATTGGTGAAGGATTTTTCAGTTTTTTTTTTGTCTGTGCTAAAATACCAATCAATCCAATGCAAAAACAATCCCAATCTCTTTTATTATACCTACGTAGTGCAGCGAAAAAAAGAAAAACACGGACTATCTTCGCCATATTATAATTCATAATGTTATCCTATTATGATTCTGTCAAAGTGGCCTTTTGAGGGGCCCCCCATGGACGTAAGGGCCCCCTGATGGATTGACACTATTGCTAACTTCACCTAAGTTTTAACGATGAGATTTTTACAGAATAGATCGACTGGACCAAAACAGAACCCACGTGTCACCTATATTGCACGATCGTGTTCTGCTACGAATCTTGGTCTTGAAAAAAGACGTTGCGTGCCTTAAAGATAAGGCACGCAACGAATATTCACAACCGCTACTTTCATCAATGTCATGAGAGCAAATATGTCCTTGTAAGAACATGTTTAAAAAAAAATCGGTACCGCTAATTGCAAAAAACTGCTAACTGTCAGGAAAAACAATAACGAGTCGAACAAAATGGAGTAAATGCAGGTGTCCAGTTAGCAGATACCAATCGGTTTTCAGAAGTACCGGTGGACACGCAATGTGCAAAAAATAAAATGGCCTTCCTGACAGATGGCATTGATTCCGATGGTTGACAGAAACATTCGGGGAAGTATCAACAACAGGTGCACTCAATAATGAACAGATAGCAGTCATTTGTAATGAGTCAGCTCAAACTTTAACAATCATCATCATTTAGCAACATCAGAAGAACAATTCTCGTAATTAAAAACGTTCAAAATCTAGTCTCAATCTCATCTCAGCAACAATCAATGTCAAAAAATTGTCAAAAATGAAGGGAAACTAGAGGTAGTTTTGACAGATTGAGACTGAGATCAGACGTGACGTGAACGTTCTTCAAATTATGGGAATTGCCCCTCCCTCAGACTTTGTGCTCCTTTTAACCCATTTCAAAAAAAGAAGGAAGTTTTATGCATTCGACGAGTTTTTTTTAAATTCAATAATCCGAATTTGGAACGATTTCAAACTGGAATCAAAAAGAGCATTAAGGCCCACTTGCACCATATCTAAGTACGTTTAACGCTAAACGAATTTAAACAGGGTCCAGCAGTGCGATTCTGCAACCATCTCACCGTGAAAACTTAGGTGAAGTGAGCGTGGAGTGAGCTGTCAATTCCTAGCAAAAACAAACTCACATCACCTAGGTTTTCACGGTGAGATTTTTATAGAATCGACCGGCTGTATCTGTCATCTACAACGATTAACAGAAACAGAGCAAATACATTTAGCGGTAAACGTATTAAGCCATTTGTGGTGCAAGCGGGAGGGAGCTCAGTGGATACTGTGGTCATCGGTTTCGAGACAGGTATAAAAACTAACCAATTTCCATAATATTCATAACTGGTAAGTAACTATACAAACGAGCCTTCACCACTCGTTCAGATGTGCCACATACAAACGCGCCAACAGCTAGATGCAAGTGTCAGGACAGGAGATACCGATCATGTCAAACAAGTACCGGTGCCTGCAAGATGCTGAGGATAATGTTGTCACCCATTAATAAGACGTCGCGTGAGGAACGAGCACGCACTCTGTAATGAGGATGTGATGAAGGGACATGGGAGTAAAGACACACTTAACATCAGACCTATTCAGATCTATTCCCCGGAGTAGAGAAAGACCGAATTTCGTTTTCGGTCTTCGCTTGAAAAATTTTATGAATTTGAAAAAAGTAAGTATAAAGTTTCTTGTGATTTCAGTTTAAACAATGATCAAAAGATGAACACTGTATTTTTTTTTACTTCTACCAATGAAATACATATCGATGTTTTCGTTCTGGGTTTCGGCCAAAAAACAAAACATTTTTAGTCGGACTCTACATGGAAGACTTGAAACACTTGACAAACGTAAAGAAACTACTGGAATTTGTCAAATAATCTGACGAGTAGGTCAAACGGTCAATGTTGTATGTAAATCAAGTGCGAAAACAAAGTTAATCATAAAGGTCATCATCATTGAACATAAAAAAATATCATCATTCCACTTTTTCGGTCGAAAAATGGAGCTTAAAAAAGTGCGATCCGTGCAGATCTAATAAAAACTTGATTATTAAGGAAGAACCGTTAAACTGCGGGCCGCAAAGTTATTTTAGTTGTGGTTCATCTACTCTAACTTAGGCCCACTTGCACCACAAATTACTAAATACGTTTAGAGCTAAACGAATTTAAAACATTGTTCAGATGCCATATTATGACGGTTTAATGCCATCATGATTCCAGTGCGAAAAAGGGATAGTGCTATCGGTTATGTATAGCTGCGTCTCTCTCTTACACTGGAATCATGATGGCATTAAACTGTCATAATAAGGCACGTGTTCTTGTCAATCGTTTGAAGATTATAGAGATAGATTGATGTTTTAAAAAATGTCTAGCGCATCACTACATGCGTTTAACGCATAATAGTGATTTGTTGTATGGGAATCGGTTGTCATAGTATTAAGTATGTGATGCGGAGGAATGTGGAAAGTTTTGAATATGAATGTAGACTATAAGAGTAGGGGAAGATCAAAGAAAAGTAACAAAATTAAATTCTAACTTAACTAAAACTATACAGAAACTAAAAAATAGCGTCGAAAAATTCATCCGCATCGCTGTCGACTGGTAATGTACCCAAGAGACTGGCGGCATTACCACGTTGTATGGCGATGCTTAGCCGCTGGCCAAGATAAAAGCCAGCCCTTGGGTCACGGGAAGTGTCAACCAGCCGTTTCGAAATTTCTTTAAAAAGACCATGAGCACTCGGACCCCACGGCCCGAGAGTTTCAACCCCAAACGGCTCGAAAATATAGTTTCCGATGAGGTTATTATATTTTCGCCGCTTGAGGTTTTCCGCAGCCGCAGCAGCAGCGCCAGCACAGCATGCCGAGCCAGGAAGATGGGATGGCGCAAGAGTATCGACACACGTAGCGTCCCACACTAAAGGCCTACCCACCTTCCATGGAAATAAAGACATACCGTCCGGTCTCTTGCCATCGTCGCGTGCCAAGCCATTGGGTTCTACTAATACAGCTGGAACGCCGACGGTGACAAGAGCTCGTCGGATGATGTCATTAATGTTCGCGTGCCGCGCTAAGCGACCCGCACTTCGGCTGCAAGACAGGCCGTGGTGTCCGAGGCTGTTGACATCTTCGCCACAGTGACAGCGAAGAAAAGTTGGATAGACTGTGTGAAAGATGATATAGCTAGAACGGGGGTGATTACCGAGATGACGACTAATAGAGAAGTATGGAAGAAAAAGACATGTTCGGCCGACCCGAAATAAATTGGGATTAGGGCAGGAGGATTATGATGGTGCAAGTGAGCCAAAAAGTTTCTCTCGTTGTCTCCTTTTGTTGCTTTGAAACTAGTACGCACGACGACAAATTAAGCTCTACATTTCCAGTTTAGGTTGACTTGACAGTGTATACCGAAAAGCCTACACAATGCGAGCTCAGCTAAAATTGGAAATGTATAGCTTGATACTTATGTCGCCGTGTGTACAGGCTTCAGAGACATCGGTTGGCCGACTGGATCGCATGAGAACCACAAATACACTAATCCTATAGCAAATATTGTGCAGTGTGCTACAACCATTGTTTGAAAGTGAACGCGTGCTCATTTTTAGGGTTCCGTACCCAAAGGGTAAAAACGGAACCCTATTACTAAGACTTCGCTGTGCGTCCGTCCGTCCGTCCGTCCGTCCGTCTGTCTGTCACCAGGCTGTATCTCAAGAACCGCGGTAGCTAGACAGTTCAAATTTTCACAAATTATGTATTTCTGTTGCCGCTATAACAACAAATACTAAAAACAAAATAAAATAAATATTTAAGGGGGGCTCCCATACAACAAACGTGTTTTTTTCGGCGTTATTGCCTTGTGGTGCGGAACCTTTCGTGTGCGAGTCCGACTCGCACTTGGCCAGTATTTTTTTTGTCGTTTTACTTTTCAAACAACTCTTTTTAATACACAAAGAGTTCCCAGACATTAAAAATAAATTCGATTGTTGTCTACGCTTTTTTGCAACGCTTATCTTTTTTTCATTTGGGTTAGGTATTGTTTGATGTTATCTATATTGGGATTAAACTTATGACTGTTTTCACTAACACTAGGACTATTTGAATAATAAATGCTTTTATTTAGATATTAATTTTGATTCTAAATGAATGTCGAAATATATAAGCATTTATTATTGCACTAGCTGCGCCCCGCGGTTTCACCCGCGTAAATGTCGATCCCGTGGGAATATCGGGATAAAAAGTACCCTATATGTTAATCCAGGGTGTCAGCTACCTTCATACAAATTTTTATCAAAATTGGTCCAGCCGTTTGAGCGTGAAGAAGTAACAAACATATAAACACACACACTCACAAACTTTCGCCTTTTAATATTAGTGTGATTGTTGAATTTGAAACTCTCGGCGCAAAGCTGAGCGTTCAACATTCCGCGGCGGGTTTTTTTAGACATTCATTTATGTGTCGTCTAGTGTTAGTAAAAACGGACATTAAACATTTATTTGAATACAATACTATCTAGAAGAAATATTTTAAATTTTATTTGTTGTTAGTCAATGGTGTGTCACTGCTGGGCAAAGGCCTCCCCTTTTTCCTTCCAAACCTTCCAGTCATGTTCGATATCTAGCCATAATATATCAACATTTAAAAAAAAAAACCTACCCAAAATTTTCCTGCTGTATCTCATCAGACATAATTAGTTCAAATGCAAAGAAAGATCATAACTACATTAAGGTCTCGTTTATAGATGATTCGCCTCATAATCTCTGAGCTTGGGATCACAGATGAGCTTCTAAAAATCCCGTGATATTCTCAGATAGTAAAAACTCCGGCTTTTGTGAGGGTCCGAACATAACTCTCGATGAAAAAACACCTGTCGCCGACAAGGACTGAACGTATGAACAGGTAAGTCAACATTTGGATACCATAGCCACAGTAAAGATATGAACAGTAGGGAAACTACGTACTAACGTTCGAAACGGCACACTCACACAGACGCGCGCATCTTCGGTACCCCTAAGCCGCACCCGTGACTGAGAGCACCGCGACTATCGCTAGATAATATAAATATATAGCTAAATAATAACAGCCGCACAGGTCGATCGGTTAAGCTAGGCTTACCGCGGTTAGTCTGTGGATCGGTGACCATCTTTATCAACATACCGAGCTTCGAAAGACAGTCGTTACGGGTAGTCAGAAGCCCGAAAGTCTGACAACCAGTCTTACCAAGGGGCATCGTATTACCCAGTAACTGAGTTGTGGAGGGCAGATAGGCAGTCGCTCCATGCAAAATAAAATACTGGTATTAAACTGCGTCCGGTTAAACTGGAAGCCGACCCCAACATAGTTGGGAAAAGGCTAGGCAGATGATGATGATGCCGCCAGGAATTAACACTATTCACAGCTCACCTAAGTTTTCACGGAGAGATTTTTGCAGAATAGGTCGGCAGTTCATACGCTTAATAACCACAGATAAAGCTGCATTCAGACAACATGCTACTTTATCAAAATTCCTACATTTACGTTTTCCTTGACAGTCATCCGGATTTTGTGTCCTTGCACCGTGAGCAGCGATTTTATTTTCGTGAAAACCTTAATCTCTAAATCTCTGACAGGTTGGACAACGCTGTCTAATCGCTTGCCAAAGGCCAATCCTAAGGACTTAAAATGTCGAGAAACGAGAACTTGTCAATTATCCAGTTGATATTTGACGGCCATATTGGCTCGAAGGATGGGTCTTGCCAACTACAAATAAGTGTGGTTTCGCTCGACGTTCGCAGAGCTGGTTTCAACAGGGTGACCACCTAACATATGTTCAAGTTAAAGTACAAGCTATAAATGTAAATTGGCGTTTTTTTACTACTTTGCTTTAGGTGCCAAAGTATACGCTTTTATAATAAACTTCCTAGCCACATTCAAGAACAATGCCTTAATAAATACAAATCATTTAGGAAACTATGTATTGTGTGTACCTATTATGAGTTAGTTTTAAATTAATGATGGTCTGACAGTTTTAGTACTTTATGCGACCTACCTAAATTTCTCTTTCCGTGGTAGGTATTGTTCGTCGAGTCGTTGAGCTCCTTAAGTTCGGAGAGCGTACAGTCACGAGCACCAATATGTCAACACTTGGCAACTTTAAATTGCGATTTTTTCACGAAATAACGAATGCAACGTTGAAATACCTACGACAATTTACATATACCTATGGGTTCGCAAATACTATGTTCCTACTAATATAAAATTTCATTCAAAAATAAAGGAGAAAATCGCATTTGAATAAAGCCAAGTGTATACATACTTTTGCTCGTGATTGTACAATCGTGCACTGTCTGGACAGGTCCACTCAAATCTGTGTGGTTCTCTCCTCCAAAGACAATTTCAGACTACTTGGTCCTCCCATAATCTGACCAAGATTATGTATGGACTTTAAAAGAGACCTCTGAGTTTGTTTCGGTCTTTCTTCTCAGAGTAAGTTCTTTTATAGGAAACATTGACCTCATCTTAATAATATTATATTTTCTCTTTTTATTATCTCTTTTTAATAATATTATTGACTTGTAAAAGTGTTTGAATTAAAAGTGTTTGAAAGCGTGTAAATTGTTCAATGACAGTTACTTACAATTATAGTGACAATCTGAAGTATTAAAGACTCGTATTCATTTTTTTCTTTAATTGTCAGTGCATATGGCATACGCACAAAAACAAAACCCTTCTTGGCAGTCGGGTAAAAAAGGGGAGGAAAGTATTCGATAAAAGAAATAGAAGCCGCAGCCATAGTCGAGTGGATCAAAGAGGAAATAGTCTGCGTCGGGCAGCCGTCGCTCAGACCGTATAACTAACGCTAGAGGACATTTGCTCTTATTAGTGCTGTGAAACATATACGATGTCGATAAATTGACCTGACTGAACGTTTTAACATTTCCTGGGGTCAACGCATATAAATGACATGTTTTTTCAACGTTTGACATATTTCAGCTTGACTTTATAGCACGTCTAGTTAAATTAGATTTAAGACGACTAATTTTAGTGGCAGTAAACTAGGGAAAGGAAAATTTTACTATCCCCTCGCTTCAAGACCGCTGGTACTTGATTAAAAGTAGGACATTTTATGAAAGTACCTATTCAACTCTCTAATCGGGGTATAATAAAAGGAAAATAATTAAATTCAGCAGCATACGAACGCTGCAACAAGTGGAATAACGGCTACGTAGCCGACTCGAGCCTTAATGATATCTCAAACAATTAACAGTAACACAACTTACACCTGCTCTTGTTCATATTCATTAAATTTCATTCGCACGAATTTGAAACGTTCGCGTGTTCGTTTAATTGTAATTACACGAATTCACATGGGGGAGTCCCGAAAATCGATACGCAGGTGCGGTCAGCACTAGACGGCATGGCGCCACTAATACGATCCGGTCAAGAAGGGGAGGACGCTTATTGCTGAGCCCTTACATACATTACACCTCGCACTCGATTCGGCCGGGTTGTATCGCCCATGACTTTCGACAGACCGACATCCCCCTCCAGTCATAAATTAACTTCCTGTGCAAAAGTACCCGGCCTAATTATGTTGGGATACTTCTGAATATTTCAAACGTGTTACCAGGACTACAATCCCCCCTTTGAAGGTTATCACCGACTATAATTACGTGGTAATATTTCAAAAGGTTTGGAGCTGCCCATGAGAGTTGCCGAGAGGTAAGACGGCCTGGAATATGGATCTGTGTAGAAGGGTCGTGTGACGTCAAAACTTCCCAGACTTTGCAGTAGGCGTTGTTATCTCCTCTTGGGGATTAAGTACGCATAAATTTATAATAGCCTCGAACAGACGAAGCCACTTCTATTGTGTTTAGGCAAGTCGCTTCAAGTCGCTGCTGAGTAGAACTTATGTTGATTTACTTGTAGATGCGTTATCCACACTAATATTATAAATTCGAAAGTAACTGTCTGTCTATGTGTCTGTGACCTTTTCACGCCTGAACCACTAGATGGATTTCGATAAAATTTGGCAGAGAGATAGATTGCATCCCGGGGAAGGACATAGGATACTTTTTATCCTGATATTGCCACGGGATCGCTGCTAGTAACTTATAAGTTTTAAACTGAAGAGTACTAATAGGATTACCTCGTTGGTCTAGAGGTCGCAAGTGCTACTGGTGCGCATGAGATTCTGGGTTCGATTTCCAGGTAGAGCAGTGTTATTGGGCTTTTTCCATCAGGAATTTCTCAGTAGTAGCCTGGTGGCTGGATTTGTACCCGGTTGATGGTAATATAGGCTCGTCCCCTATTACATACATGGGACTTACACGTAACTGGCATAATTTGGACGTAGGTACGAAGATACATCTCTGCTTAACCTAGTAGGTACTCTACTCTTTATGCCTGACTTAAATTACTGGCTGCTGGTTTGTTAATAATTACTCGAGGTTTTCTCCTATGCCTTCTATTGCTAGTATGAACTGCGAGGTAATTGCTTAACACACAATGTTGGCAGTTCAACAACATTCATTGCGTTATTTACGTTGCTGAGCAGATTTTTTTTCGAACATATGAAGCAATGGATTATCAATATCCTTCAAAATGATTCAGATTGAGACTGATAGTGTGGTGTTAGGGTGCTGGCTTCTTAAGGATTACTTGAGGATATCTCCTATGCCTTCTATTGCTAGTATGAACTAGCATAAGCATAACATAACCGGCCTATAATGTTCCCACTGCTGGGACACAGGCCTCCTCTCTGTGAGAGGGAGTGGGCCGTAATCCACCACGTGGGCCCAGTGCGGGTTGGTAGATCATAGATGTCACATGTCTACAATTTTTTGGGTCTAAGCCACCTTTAAAACATAGGAATCTTAAGCTACATTTTCTATTCAAATACTAAACCTTACACAGACAAATAAGGACATGAACACACAACGCCGCAACAAAGTGTCGCGAGGTGAACGAACGACAGCCGCAAACGGCTCCCTGAGCATTTCTCGCGACGTTTCCGTTTCCTTCGGCCAATCGATAACAATATCTTCGCGAGTGTGAAGTGTCTCACTACGACCACTGACAACTAGACGAACATTTTTCATTGATAGAATATTTGTTAGAAGCAGTTTTTGGAGTAAACTTTTCTTGTTTTGGCCAACGTTTTGGAAGCTCCCAAGAATTCAGGAAATACTCATTTCGATATGGGAATTAAAATACTACAATCCTACTATATTAGGTACAGTTTATATAGGTAATAGGTACTACGGGCTGGTATCCGCAACTCCACGTCAATGCGCGTATTTTGCGTACGGTACAGTTTATAATAAGTAAGTATACATTATTTATATTACAGTTTATATAATATAAATAATGTATACTTACTTATTATAAATGTGAATGTTCGTATGTTTGTTACTCAATCACACAAAAACGGCTGAACAGATTTGGATTAAATTTGGCACACAGATAGTTTATAACCTGGATTAACACATAGGATACTTTTTATCCCGATAGTACGATCCCGTCGGATAACTTCTGAAGTTCCGACTTCCACGAGGGCGAAGCCACGGGCTAAAGCTAAAACTGACTTCAGTAGATAAGTACGTGCATTGTATTTTCCAAATCAGTCCCTAAAACAAAATACTTTTACATGCAATATCGGAATGGCTCTTACTTTACAATTCATATCTGACAAGACAGTTAGTCGAGCATACATTTTACATTAGCCATAAACCACTTCGACCCAGTCCTAGTTCAGAGCCTTAGTTTAAATTCTATACTATTCTATTCACCAGGGATCACCAATTAGTTTCATTGCGGGTCCGTTTTTATTTCGACCATCACGGTCCGTTTGATAGACGATTACTAGCAACCAAGATTAAAAACTTTTTTCTATTATTAAGTAAGTAATCAAAATTATATTCCGAAATAAATAAATATTAGTAGAAGTGTGATTGTACTCTAGTTGCAGCCAAATAAAAAAATATTTAGTAATAAACAAAAATAACTAAGTGAGTAGGTACTTTGATTGAACTATCTGTCTGAACTCTGAAGTAAGGTTTGTGTAAGCTATTGCCATTTAATTCTTGTTAATATTTTTTTATTAAATTTTAGTTATAAATTTTTGCGTTTACATAAGGTCCGCACAAAATAGGTCGGCGCGGCGGTCCGGACCGCGTTCCGCCATTTGGTGACTCCTGCTATAGAGCATTGTCAATGTTAAGAGCCTATAAACTGAGCGGGTAAGGTGCTGAATGTCAAGCTAAAGGTCGTGAGCCGCGGTTCAAGCACATTTAGCGAAGCAAGAATGTGTATCGGGGACGCGAGATCACCATTTCAGTCTATTCCTTTCGAAAGATTTGAAGCCTAGGTTTTCTTTTCCTTTAAGCTTATAAAGCCACGGTTTACTAGGGAAGAAGTTCCGTGATTCCGTCATATTATAACGGCCGTCACGGACATCTGTCATTTTCACCAGTGTTTGACATTAAGGTGTCAAAATACGCTCTGTATTGGACAGTCGTTATTGTGTGACCGTTGTCTGTTTTCTTAGGAAACTATAGCTTAGAGGAACTATGAAGACGTAGCGTTCAAAATAGGTGTTTTCTTTCAGAGCTTTCTGTTCTTTGTCATATTACTCCCAACAGTACCAACACTTTAATAAGACTCTTCCCTTACTCTTCTCTTCTTCTTCTTTTTCTCTTTCCTTATTTTAAAATCCAAAAAAACTATCATACATTCCCAACTAATCGCAGGTGAGACGAAATCAAGAAATACGTTCCTCTTAAACGTTTATGTGAAGTGCTCTCAACATTTTGTCGTTCGACGCGTCGCGACGTGCACATTAGGCCTACTCTGGCCTACCCTTGTGATGTGTGAGCGAGCCGGAATAGGTAAAAGGTTTTCAACATCTGCTCCCCCAACAATATTAAAAGTTGTGCAAAGTGAGTGCGAGATTATAAAAAACCGGGCAAGAGCGAGTCGGACTCGCACACGAAGGGTTCCGTACCAACGTACAATATTTAACTTAGTAAAAAAAACGCCGAATAAAACACGTTTGTTGTATGGAAGCCCCCCTTAAATATTTATTTTATTTTAATTTTATTATTATAGTAAAAATCCTCCTTAGTCGTTCACTCTTGACAGAGTGGTCGTGGTTGATGATGCTGCATTTTCTTTGGCCAAAGTAGCCCTCGCGATGCTCCTCCACTTCTTCCGGTCTTCAGCGTCTCGGAAACTCTGGACTATGGAGGTTTGTGTTGACGCTTTGATAAGGTCTGTCCAACGCGTAGGTGACCGACCGCGTGACCGCTTGCCTTCCACTTGTCCCTGGACAACGAGTCGCTCCATGGAGTGTTCGTTACGAACCACGTGGCCGAAATATTGGATAATTCGTGTTTGCACAGTCGACGATAATCTCTGCTTGACTTTTAGCTCCTCCAGGATCGAAACATTGGTCCTAAACGCTGTCCAGGGAATCCGCAGCAGTCGCCGCCAGCACCACATCTCCAGTGCATCGATTTTGCGTCGGTCTTTGAGGCGAACCGTCCACGTTTCTGCGCCGTACAGAAAAATCGGGAAGACTAGGCTTCTCATTAGGCGGACTTTTGTGGCTTTGGTAATATTACGGTTGCACCAGACTCTTTTAAGCTTGTCAACGGCAGATCGTGTGATAGCACATCTCCTTCGAATCTCGTCTTCACATCCTCCAGTGTTTGTGATAGTGGAACCGAGGTACACATAAGATTGGACAACCTCACAGTTGCCAACCATAGAGATGTCAGGATGGTTTAGTTCAGCTCGGTCCACGATCATCATCTTGGTCTTGTCTCTGTTGATCGTTAGTCCGAAGGAGAGGCTTGTTGTCTCTAGACGGGTCAGCAAGTGTTCCATGTCTTCTCTTGTTTGTGTGAGAAGAGTAGTGTCGTCGGCATATCTTAAGTTAGATATCTTCCGACCTCCCACTGAAATACCCTTGTCCCATTGATCCAGAACGATTCTCATAATACATTCCGTGTAGATGTTGAAAAGGAGTGGAGAGAGTATGCACCCCTGTCTGACACCAGCGTGCGTATGAAAGCTTTTCGAGTCAACGTCGTCTATCCGAACAGTCGCAGTTCCGTCCTCGTAAAGTCGGCGTATGAGACGAACTAGGTGGATAGGTACTCCCATTTGAATGAGTACGTCCCATAACTTATGCCATCTCACGGTGTCGAAGGCTTTGCGAAAGTCAACAAAGCATATGTAGAGTGGGATGTTAAACTCTCTAGACTTTTCAATTATTTGTCGAAGAATTAAAATCTGCTCTCTTGTTCCTCGACCCTTGACGAATCCCGCCTGCTCAATAGCTATTTCGGGATTCAGAAAAGCTCGTAGTCTGGTATTGATGATATGAAGGAGTACTTTGCTGGCGTGTGTAGTTAGGGATATAAGTCTGTAGTTGCAACATTTCTTCGTTGATCCCTTTTTGTGCAGTGGTATGAACACGGAGTGTGCCCAGTCTCGAGGCCATTTCTCTGTCTCCCACACGCGGTTGCAGATGAAATGCATTATGTCAACTCCGTATTCACCCATAGCTTTAAAGACCTCTATTGGAATGGCATCAACACCTACAGCCTTATTCCTCCTCAGGTGCTCAAGTGCGGCTCGAACTTCACTTTCCAGGATTGGTGGTTCCATAGCATCCTGTGACAGTGTACTAATGTTACACGATGGTACTGTGCTGCCATCCTTGAAAAGTTGCGCGCAATATTCGCTCCACACTCCCACAATGTCCTTGATTTCTGTTACGGTCACTCCATTTACATCCTCAATGGCCCAGGTTTTCGGTTTGAATTGACGGGTTATGGTTCGAATCTTCTTAAATAAATCTTTAGATTCGTGGCGCTCTGCGTTTTTTTCTAATTCTAGGCATATGTTTTTGAGATGGTTATTACGATCCTTGCGCGTAGAGGATCGTATCTGTGTACCCACCAAATTCAATTCCTGGACAGATGCCCCCTTGGCCTTCAACTCGCGACGGTGCTCTACTAGACGCCAGGTGTCGTCTGACATCCAGTGTTGATGTATGTCTTTCGTTCGAGTAGGTTGCGACGAGCGTATAGTATTCTTTATGTGTTCTTTTGCGGATTGCCAGAGTGAGTCGGGGTCGTCATCAAGGGCTAGTGACCTCCAGTTGCTATTATCTGCCGCCAGTTGGTTTCTGAAAGCCGTATGGTCTACTATTTCAAGCCTCTTGTTAATTTTACGAGGTATGGAGTTACGTAACTTAAGTTTGAGTTTACATACGAGAAGCTGGTGGTCAGATTGACAGTCGGCTCCGGGCAGTGTGTGTGCGTTCATAATTGAACTACGCCATCTAGATCTTATCAGTATGTAGTCAATCTGATTGCGGTGGTTACCATCAGGGGACGTCCAGGTGTACAGTCTTCTGCGGTGTTGCTGGAATACTGTATTCATAATGGTGAAGTTGTTGTCGGCTGCGAACTGGAGCAACCTCTCCCCTCTATCATTCCTTTGGCCGAGACCATAGTTGCCTACAATATTCCGCAAACCTATATCTAACCGTGTGTCACCCACTTTCGCATTAAAATCGCCAAGTATGATCATCAGTTCTCTACTTGGTATAGTTGCTATTGAAGATTCGATGTCATTGTAGAATCTTTCTACGTCTTCATCTTTCGCCGTGCTAGTGGGCGCATACACCTGTATAATATTAAGCGGGGTGGGACATGCATCGATCTTCATTGTGATAATTCTGTTGCTGACCGGATTATAACCTAAGACCGCTTTAGTCCATTGTTTGGGGATTGCAATGGCCACTCCAGCGAAGCTACTGGAGTCATCTCCTGAATAATAGATGGTGTGCTTATCCAAGTCTCGGTGGCCACTACTTTTCCAGTGAGTCTCGCTTAGACCCGTGATGGTGATGTCGCATCGCTGGAGCTCATTATCCAAGATGTGTAATTTACCCTCATCAAGGAGTCCTCGTACGTTCCAGGTGCCTATACGGGTGGTATTTCGTAATTGAAATTGCTTTCTTCCAGTCGCATGATTTCCGAGGGATGCCTGGTTGCCTACATTCCCTCGGCCGGTAGCCAATTTCACACTGCGAGTCCCGGTAAACCCACAGCGCCGGTCGCTACGCGGATTGCCAGGCAAACGTACTTCTCTATTGTGTTGCATTACATCATTCAACTCTCGTGGGAATTTATAATGTAGTAGTATCCCGTTGCTTTCTACATCGCGGTACTACAGACTCAATGTCCGCAGAAATCTGTAAGTGAACCTATTCCGAACATACGGTTCTTACGCTTCACCACAGTATTGATGGCTACCGCTGCCCTCCATCAGGATCCAGGTACAACGCCCCTGTGGCTTGCCTCCTTCGCTGGTTGGACCGTACCGACAACTGTTGTCTCCGCTCTTTCCACCGTTGAGGTCTTCACCCGTAACCCTGGGCACGGGCTCTGCGATATACCCCGCAGAACTGGGTCCCTGCTGAACTTCGCCATCTGCACGCTCCGGCCTACTGAAGTGTGAGATGCCCACCCCCGCGACGAGGACGCGCCAAACAGGAATTGCTCAAGTGGAGCGCAGAGAATATGACTCTACTCTCCCAGGAGCCGGGTTAATGGACGTGTATGACTCCGCGTCCAAGGGTAGTAAAAATACAACTGAGTATTTTAAGAAAATATATCAAGTGCCTACCTGATGCCATTATTGATATCGAGCAAAAAAGGGCAAAAAAATCACGTTTGTTGTATGGGAGCCCCCCTTAAATATTTATTTTATTTTGTTTTAAGTATTTCTTGTTAAAGCGGCAACAGAAATACATAATTTGTGAAAATTTCAACTGTCTAGCTATCGCAGTTCTTGGGATACAGCCTGGTGACAGACAGACGGACGGACGGACAGACAGTTAAGTCTTAGTAATAGGGTCCCGTTTTTACCCTTCGGGTACGGAACCCTAAAAAGCGTCGTCTGGAGAGAAATATGACGGTGTTGAAGCATGAATGTGTATTGAACGCGTCTAATATGCACTCTTTTCTTGCGAAGCGGCAATAATCCTTGTACGAGATATTTATTTGTCGTCTTCTTGTTCATTGAAAGTCACGCATCATATTCTAAACATCTTCCCGTTTATTAAACGTTATAATAGGCTATTTGACAATGTAAAAAATAAGGTCATAATTATTGACACTCGTATAGATTATCGCTTTTAAAATCGATTTGCATTAATTTTACTACAAAACAATCCCGAAAAAACTTCATCTTTTTAAATCTGGCGCCACGTAATCGAAAACGGTCTGGATTGGCTGAACTTATGATGACGTCATGATATAGTCAATTTCTGTCTATCGTTGACAGAACAGATGACTTTTGTCTAGTATCTCGACCGTTTCAACGTTTGTTTACGTGTATTTTGACGTCACGACGCCATATTGTTAAAGGTAGCGTTTTGGCGGCTTATTTAAACAGTACATTTTTATTTACTATTTTCTAAAAGAAATACATTATGCAATTTGAAGTAATAGGTTTTTGTGGGCTCGTTAGACACCATTAAATAATCTGAGATGTTTATCAGAAACCAGTCAAATAGCCTATTATGTAAAACATGTTTTAGGCAAAATACGGTTGGATTAAAAGTGGATTCAAAAATGTTCAATAGATTTGGTTCTTGCTGGCTTTTTGGAATATGGTCCATAGAAAATAACATGATGTCACTATAGTCAGCATTTTGATGGTTCAGTCAAGAATTTCATAAAATATTTTCTTTTGTTGTTATCAAGTAAGGCTGAGAAAAATAAGCTTTGGAAGAGTAATGCTAACAAACTACAAAGATACAAACGACTGTGTAGCCAGCCAGCTGTTTCCACTGCAGGGACACAGGCTTCCTCACGATGAGAGAGAGTGGGCCGTAATCCACCACGAGGGCCCCGTGCGGGCTGGTGGATGTCACATGTCTTCGAATTCTCGGTTCTAGGACATGCACTCGGTTTCCTCACGATGTTTTTCTTCACCGTTTTTGGAGGGGTGGTGATAAATTCATGAAACAAAGTAATAGGTGCTTGCTTGGGTTTGATCTTACGACCTACAAACTCGTAAGTCGCGGAAGTTTCCACTGGGCCACCACTGCTCCTTGAATTTGAATGGAAATTGAATAAATACAAATACTGATTAGACGCAATCTGTCTACCATTGATTCCTAAGTAAGCTTTGCGGTTAAAACCGTTGAAAAATTCACCCCAGGAGCGGCCAACTTCGTCCAATCCAATTACTGACGCGGAACTCCGGAAATTCTAAACCGATTATACGGAATTGAAAACATTAAGTACTTTACGGATTTCGACTGCCCCTCGTCGGGATATCGAACCTTATCTCCGGCGAATTGGTGTCACATTATAATGGCGAGGAAATGATTACGAAGTCAAAGATAGAATTTGGATGAAAATTATTTATAGAAAACTCTTATTTCGCACTCCAAGCAAAAAAAGTACTGATTAAGAAAGTTTTATAACTTGGCATCCTGAGGACAAACATCGTTTCGATAAAAACGTGACTGAAATTGCTCGTTACAACTTTTGAACCGCGACAGATCAGTTTTGATACATAAATCGTGTTAAATATAAACACCGTAACAGCGACAGTCGGAAACTTATACCTATAGGTAACTTAACTATTTTCTACTTTTACACTCGGGGATCTAGGTAAATACACATCATCATTTTCCTGCTCTTATCCCAATATTCCCAATTTATTTGTGGTCGGCGCAACATGTCTTTTTCTTCCATACTTCTATAGTAGTCGTCATCTCGGTACTCACCAATACACTTATTAAGTAGTAGTAGTAGTTAAAGTAGAAAATATGGAAATACCTACAGTGTAAACTCCATGTAACGTCACACGATTTAACGACAAACTCCCTAAAGCGTCGAAATCACTCTTCTTTGGTTGGTTTAGCTTGTTTTCCATACAGTGATACACTCCATATCCAATAACGACAATTAAGTAATAAAAAGTACCTTTTAAGTTGCCAAAATTAGTGAAAACCGCGGAGCTGTGTACGTTCTTTTGTCGAATTATTGTCCTAGCCCGTAATAAACTCGACTGTCGGCATCATGCAAACCAAACTTTCTAAGAAATTCGATCTTTTGTTTACAAATTGGGATTGCACGTGTAGACTGTTGTTGACCATGACTAGGAGGCATGGTCTTAATACATTATACATGGCTAGTAAAAGATAATCACTGTGTATTGACGAAAAAGTTTTACTGATACGCGCCATAGAAACGGGAGATTTTTCTTCTTTCCATTTAACGACAACTCTCTTTAACGCCATAAAATGTACAGTCCCTTTAGTGTCGTTATATAGAGTTTACACTGTATATGGAAAGGAATCATAATAAGATACCTACTGCTGAATTACTTACCTAACTCAATTGATTCGATCCTCAGGTCGTGCAACGTGTTTTGTTTTTCCATAGGGAAAAAAATAGTAGCAGCCTGGACTCTAGATTTGTGCTCCGTTGATGGCAATAGGATCGCCCCCTGTTACAGTGTCGAAATGTGGATAAACTATAGGTAAACCGCTGTCTAGCCGTTCGGGGATTACAGGCGTGATGTTATTATGTTATCAATTGATTGAATTCGGTGTTTTCCTTTACAAAACAATTATCAAGGATATTGACATTATTTCTGAGAACGAATCAAACCCTACGAGAGTACGTCTTGCGTTACGTCATCAATATTTCTAAAAAAAAAAGACATCAGCATTCAACTTCAATAACATATAACATTCATTATCATTTCGCAATTAGTTTTTCAATAAATTAGATCATCTTACAAGTACAACACACCTATCCTACCAATTTACACATGCATACACAAACACAGTAAACATTACATCAGCAAAATGAATATTGATGTGAACATTCACAGATTGCTATTAATTAGAGCACTTGCACAATACATCAAGTAACGGAATCGGCTTATTAGTCAATTCGCACGAATTCGTCACTTTCAAATAACATTAGTATTTCTATAGGCGACTCGAAAGCATCTAGTTAATTTATTTGTGGGCGAGTCGACAACTCCAGAAAATCCAGAAATATGTATTACGGAATTGGCCCATTTTGAAATTTATGCAATTAGGTATAGAAAACAGATTAACGTGTTTAAAGTGTTTGTACCAACCTACTTACAGAAATAAAATCATTTAGCGCACAAAAATGTTTTTCCTATCTTAATTGCATAAAATTCAAAATGTGGCAATTCCATAATACATATCCAAAAATATGTATTAGGGAATTGGCATATTTTGAATTTTTGTAGTAGTTGTCGGCTCGCCCACAAATAAATTAACTTTGTGCAATTCGCCTGTAGAAAAAATAATATTATTTAATTAAAAGAGACGATTCGCCCGTGTCGGGCGAGGAAATTCGTGCGAATCGACTAACAAGCTACGGAACCGCAAGTAATGCTAACGATACGATTTGTACCTTAAGTCACGGGTGCGAGGTTATTAAATGCTAACTATTCGAGATTTATGACAGCAAAGTGACCCTAGCATTAGATGGAGGCAACGAAAGCTCGTTGTCTTCGTGAGTCACGACTCGAAAGTGACAACTTACACGTACAGACACGGATAAAAGTGCAAATTGCATCCGGTTGTAAAACCTCGGGAACATTCAATTTAACAACGCTCCGTGAGCGATAATGACGTGTTACGTTGTATTGACAGCCTTCTGAACTTCACGAAATTACGGCTCTTCTTAAGAAGAATGTTTAGTGTTAGGTGTTTGCTGTTCCATTTCTACTCAACCACCAATATTTCATCCAAAGGTTGTCTTTAAAAGATCGATTTTAGCAAGAAGACCACCCCACTAGCAATTGTGTCACCCTATGTAAAATTTCTACATTTATATCTGTAATTCTTATGGTGTACATACATTAATAAAGAGTATTCTATTCGGTTTCTGCTATGGATTTTCTTAGCCTTTCTCCAAAAGTCTGAAATTAATTTTCACGTGATATTTTGCTGGTCAATATTTTAAAACTAGATGACGCCAGCATTCCTTAGCTGACTGATCCGTGAGAAGAAATGCCGAACAAACTTAGAGGTCATGATCTCTTTTATAGTTATTCACCCTACCCAAGTGCATATTAAAAACATTCTTGTTTTCATTTCAATTTTCTTCTTATCCAAGCTGTCCTCGGAAGTACTTTCACGGAGCGTTGTTACGTGCCATAATCCGTATCAAAATTATTTAACGTCACTTTTGACGCTTCTTGTTAGGCTCCGTTGACATTAGTAGACGGTTACGATAATCTATTTAGTAACAGCTCTTTCAGTGACCGGATGACATTGTTGTAACAAGAACCCATTGTTTTTTTTCTCGTTATTAAATGGTATCGATTTAATCTCGGTACTTTCGATTTCTTTTGTTCGAAAGAAACAATTACATTGAAATGACGCAACATTTCTTTTGGCCAGCCAAACTTTTAACACTTAACCTTTTTCGAGTGCCCAGAGATAAGTTCTAAAGTCTGTAGACAGAGTAGCTGTTGATAACATATCAGTGGGTGCTTGCTACATCAACTTGGTTAAACTTCGTTATTAGTTTTATGAGACTCTTTTCAAGAAAGTTAGCACTTATAATGATTTACTGTGTGATAAAAAGTACATAATTTATAAAATTTCTTGTCATAGGAAGTTTTGCACCATATGTTAGTTTTCGTCAAAGTTTCAGCTGATTTATTTCTCAATAGCCTTTTACATTGGGTATTCGTTTGCAGTGTTAACCAGTCAGTTATTTTCCAAACGCAAAAACAGAACAGCGCAACTGCAAAAGTTGTGTGAAAATCCTTAAATTATCTGTGCCTCGCAAATAAAACAGCAAAGGTCAGCGGACATACAGCCCAGCAAGAGGCTCCTACGCGAACTTTCATAAAAAGGCTGAATGTAAAGTTTCCTGCGCCTTTACGTAAGACAGCGATGACGGCGCGCCACCGTGCACCGCGCGGTCGTGATCTTGAACCGTGGGGCATAGCATTGTCTCATTGACTTGTACTTTGAATGACTCCGCTGTGGTCCCTTCAGACCCTTCCGAAGTTTTTGAAAATTTTAATGGAATTTAACTCAAGACGCTGCAATTTTCAGTACTGACTGACGGTGATTGTGTCGACGAGCAAAATATTAGAATGTCAGAAAGCAGTCAAAAAGGTAAGTTATCTAAACCTCCTCCTGATTTAAGGCAAGTATTGCTATTTTGTAAGCAAATATTGCTAAGCCATACTGTTCCTCTAACATCCAATTATTGGGCAAGATCAATATCGATCATTCTGCATTATACTCCACAACTAATTACAGCTATTACAACACATAGAAACGCATCTGATAAAGACCACTCTTTTAACTCATGACGTGTGGATTAAATGAGATTAACTACCAGTGCTGAATGTGTTATTCAACCTATTTTTACTCGAATAACACTAAGTAGACAAGTTTATTCGACACATCGTTGACTTTCCTCACATAAAATACACAATGATTTAATCCTCAGATTTTCAGAATAGACTTTTTGGTAAAGTTCTAAGATTATAATGTTACTAAACGTGGAACATGCCTTCGAAATGCCGCCATTAATAATGTAAGGATCCATAGGTTATTAAGATAGCAAAACAATGGATTTGTGGAGTTGTATAGTGAAGAATGGTACGGGTATGTGAGTAGGACTGTGTCGCGATTCCCACCGTCCCGAGCACGGTACCACGTGGGCTGTCGTCTGAAATAAACATGACAAGCTAGCTCTCCCTCATTATCATTGAAACTGTGGACCTGGGGCCGAAGGAGTCGTCCTTAGACCAAGAATTAGTTACAGATTTTTTTACTCTCCCTTTCTTTGGACTTCTTTGCAGTCGTCAGCTTGGTTACAGCTTAAGCAATCTTTTCATTCTTAGTCCATAAAGAAAGCAAAGATTACTTTTAAGTTTAACTCTGGTGGCGGTAGCTAGGTACTGTATAAATCTAGGATTGTCTGGACCAATCTTGCACATGAATAAATTTGGATTCTTCTCTTGACGATTTTGCGTCTCTCCCAAAGGTTCTTTTAATTAAACCCACTTTTCCAACTGCCCGATGCTGGTCAATAATCGGTCCCAAGTCCCAACGGATTACGTAGGCAACATGTCCTACCAATTATAATATTGTATCTCATTACTGCGCTATCATGGTGTTATTATGTTAATTTAATAATAGTACATGATACAAAATTCGCCCGCGTGCGACAGACATGACGCGGTAAGCTATTACACGGACAAGCGAATCGCGTTCAGTCTGCCGGTCACAAATGCTGTGATACAAATTTTGGACAATAGGAGACGAGGTGCGTATCAAAATTAGCGCCTCTATTATTCAAATGCCTTTAAAACATGCTGGTCAATGCCATCGGGCAATCAAACGCTGATGGTGAGGTTAATAAAACTGATATATCGGTCTTTTAAAGTGACGGAGCAGAGAGTACCTATTTCTTTAAAAAAATGATACCTAACTTTTTCTTTCTGAAAAATATGCTGTTTAACAATCCTTACGAATTTGGTGAATTGGAACAGCTTCTGCAGACGAGCGAAATGTTGGGAGACGCTCTGTCACTTCCACCTTTCTCGTGAATACATCACCGTCCATCCATGGTGCTTAGGTATAGAGACATAATGATGCTTCAATCTATTCTGTATGGATACCAAAACTACCCAAAGGACAATGAGACTTAACTTGATTCCAATAGAGTTGCACAATAAGGTCAGACAGTGTCATATTTAGAGGGTAACTACCTAAGTTGGTTCGACTACTAAATACATAATTTATTAGAGCTCCTGGTATAACATAGGCCATGTACCTAGCTTTCTCCACTTAGTTGCCATACTTCAACAAATTACGATAATTTTATAATAGTAGCTAAGTGTGAGCGTGGTTTGTGGGCGATCCTTGCACCTGGCAGGAGTGAGTTTGTCAACAAAGCCCCGCTAAACCTGTTATAGTAAACGCGTAGACGGTATTATTACGTAGAAAACAAACGATATTTCCTAGGATTACAAGTTTCTACTAGTCTTGCACTCTTACTTCATGAGGCCATTATTGTTTAAGACTTGATCTTGTCTTGATTTTATCCGTTGTATGTTTTCTTTTTCAGCAAACAAATATGAAAAGCATGAATTGTGAATTGATATTCACCATCTCATTTCGCAGAGGATTTTGATCAATGAAATCTATTCTAAGACGCTTTATGATAAATAACCTAATTTTACTTGTATGGCAACGATAACTCCAGCATCGGTTGCATTATTTATATCTAGGGCACACACAAGCCACTCGTCTCCAATAATTACTTCATGTCCTATTTCTCTTGCTTTGAATACAGTCAACACTGAGTCAATAGCTACTTACTCGAAAACCGCACACACCGCAAAGAAAAGAGACACAAAATTATGCAGTACCCTGTACGGCTACTAAACAGTAGCTCTGCCGTATTTATGCAAACATGTCGAACAAGACAAAGTTGACTGCAGCGATCGTCTCTCAATGAAATATTATGAAGTCAATGTCGCCTAACAACGGACATTTCCTTGTCGAAAGTCCAAACACATTGTTAGAGTCGGGAACCAAACATCCCATTGTGAACTCGGTAGCAAGATGGCTTTAGACAACCTCGTGACTCACGACCTACGCTTAATCAGCGAAGAAAGTCATACAAAATGTTTATTTATTTGTCAAACATGACCCTAAGGATGCCCTAGGGCTAGACTGTGAACTATGGCGTCTTTGTTCCAAGTGACATTGATTTTGGCTGTAAGCAACATAATGGCATATCGAGATCTGCTAAATATTTCAACTTGAAGTCTTGCGTGGGTGTCTTGTTTGAAGAGGATTGATAGCTTGAAATATTTCATTACATATGATAGAGAATATAGGTTATCTATGATAAAAGTAAATTAGAAGATATTTTCGTTTTATGCGTTTATTAAATAAGTTCTTAGAAAACATAATTGTGATAAATAATCCATGGTGCTTTCTTTATTTAAGGAAATAAGTAGGTATATTCCAATGTGAGTTCTTAAAAATGATTTGAAAAAGATTTGAAGGTTCAAATCTTAAGCTGAAACTAGGTATTCTACAACAGCCGGTCGATTCTGTTAAAATCTCACCGTGAAAACTTAGGTGAAGTCAGTTTGTTTTTGCTAGGAATTGACAGTATTGACAGCTCACTCCGCGCTCACTTCACCTAAGTTTTCACGGTGAGATTTTTACAGAATAGCACCGCTGCATCTCTTTAAGACGCAGGCAGTTATATCAAAGTGGCATCTCGGCCTCAAAACGCGAGTCACAATGACATGCTCTAAAATCAAAGCGCTTTGAACAAAAGAGACAAAAGTACTGTTGTAAGGCTTTTAGGTGAAGGTCGAGAAGACGTGCAGGAAACGTGTGTGAGGCCATGCGGTGACGTCATTTCCTGGGCCGATGAACGACTTACATTATGCTAAGGCATTCGACGCGATAACTCGCAGTGTAAACTGGTAATGGAGTTAAAGTTTCAATGATTAACGTACTAATTTTAACGCCGATGCCGATCAACGCATTCCTTCGGGAATCGGGATCATGGACCGACCAAAGTTTACACCTTCCAATTTTCTAAAGGTCAGTGTGGGCGGCCATTTGGGCACGAGATTTAAGTGCTCTTTTTCATTGTGAATTTTATAACCAGTTACAACATCAGCGCTGGATCGCGGAAGATCGATACTGGCTGGTTGCAGACTTGTACCCTGAATTTGCATTCAACTTTCGCCTTTAACGCAAATTGAATTAACATAAAGTTTGCCATAAACTTTGACTGCATTGCGAAAAAAATAGTTTCTTTCGCTGTTTTGAATTCCGCACAGAAGATTAAAAATTGAGTAAGACGAACTTGGGAAAGCAACTTGCATTTTGAAAGAAAGGGGGAAAGAAGTAACTAAAACTCATTCATATTTTTAAAAGTGCAGTTTATTTTCAGAAAAGTGAATTAGCTTTGTTTACATCTCGATGATGATGATATTGATGGCAGTTGGATGCGAAAAACCCTTCAAAGATAATAGCACCAACTACCACAAAATCATCAATAAAGGCTACAGTAAATTACAATCGAGTACATTGATTGTTCTATTGGCCATGATAGTAACACGATTCAATTTGAATGCAGACGTATCTATTGGGCACTAGGCTGACGGGTGCACGGTTCAACGCGCCGCAAGTTTATCGACGTTCTTAAACCCGTAAATAGATCGAATGCAGTAAAAGCGAGAACGCTGCATACACTCAGGGCACTGTACACGTCTGTTTCCAATTCCACTGCAATGCGATCAATGGAATCCAATCGATATCGCCATGATGTTAGAGAAATCACCAATAAAATGTCTGCTCATTGAGGGAAATTGTATTGCTAAGAAAACTTTAACATTTTACTGCGACAAATGATTTACGAACCGTGATTAAATTACTTAAGTACCCCAGCATCTCGTAAGAAATAAAGTACCAACCTACAATAATTTAAAAAAGTATTGTCTCATAACAATGCACAAGCGGTTCCACATAAATCAGATAATTTTAAAATAATACCCGACACTTTAATAGTAAATCATGAGCAACATTGATAAATAAGACAAGTTTATAAATTCAATGTCAATGAGCAAGTACCAGACTGCATAGAAATCGTTGCGTCCGGATCGTAAGTAATTACGGCAAGAAATAAAGGAAATATCTCAATACCTGTAGCACTGCTGCGGACACACGGTAACTGGGTCTGTTCTGGTCATTTGTTAGAAAACTTTCCACTCGTTAATTAAGCTATTAAAAGTCTTGTACCTGAGCAACAATGTGAGAGTAAAGCTAGATGCTAATGCGAATGTGACTTGCCTCGTATAAACTGTGCCTAGGACCCAGGTACGTCTACGTGCTATGAAGTTTCGCGTATTTTCACTGAAAATTACCGCATTTTAGTAATATGTGATGCTGATACTGGCCCTTTATCTACATATTCGTTTACAATCTCAACCCCAAAATGAGCCTACAATATTCCAAAGTTCACCGGCACCATATCAAGAGTGCTCCAGATAAATGGATCACGTTACTTGATTAACCGGCGCACATCCCTTCCCCTTATCACCCCTGGGAATATTTAAATGGGCCCTGAATATATCACACCACCCTCTCGAGGTAAACGAGCCAAGTAGACTCGTTTACCTGCGCTCTAGATTGAGGATGTAAATAACGGTATCTTCATTAACGAGTCACACAATATTAAAACTGTACAAAAGTGATACAGTCGCGAGAACTCAAAGGAAGCCTTTAATAAGCTGGTTGCAATGAACTTTCTGTGCATAAGTGCGTATTCCCGTCACACGCGAATTGGAGCGACAATTTGTAACATACGTGTGATCTCAATCAACATGGCAATCACGCGCGGCGCCACCACAACTACTAATGCGATGCTATTGAAAATCAGCATTCACGGCGTCGACGCCGCACTAACGCGCCTAGTTACACTCATACCATTTACATAACGCTGAAAGTGATAACTCGTTTTGACAACGTTATCACACAAACACATCAACGTTTCGTGATCGACCCGCAATAATGCCAATTGTATTATAATGCGGGTCCGGAGCTCGGCTTTACCTTAGTGCCACTAAAACGTTTATTTCGCTGAATAAGTAGGCAGTGAGTAGGTATGCACAGAGCTTGTCCGGGCACTCGTAAAGTGTTTTGTAGCTATAAATCCTGCCCCTAAGATCCTTGTCTTCGAGCCAAGGTCTGCAAACTCATTCACAAGATCAAGTGGCAAAAAACTGGAGCAATGAACTGGGAGTCACGTACCATTCTCATCAACTCCCTAAGCACGTAGTGGCGTCTAAACTACCGCTCATTGTCAATATTGGAGTGCTGTTCCGAGCCACTGGCAAAATCAATAAAGGCATTATCGGTTATTAGACGTATGATTGCTAGAAATTGTTTTATGAGCTAATGAATAACAAACAATGGACTTGAATGAAGTACCCTCAGGAGACAATAGACAGAGAGTCACTTTACTCACATCTGCGCTAAGAAGGACGTAACGCAATAGCAATTTTACAAGGAATGCTATCAAGCCAGCGAGGCTTTATTACCTTAAGAAATTAACCCCAGCTCATTAAAGGTAAACAAGATAACTGCTCAACAATTAAAGGAATTAAAACTTTAATCAAGCCCTGGGGAAATGCCAGTGAAGTGTACGCTTTTTATGGTCGGCAGGCAATGCAAATTAAATAATCGATATGAATTGCAATTGAGTCGGCAACCTCGAACGTCTGAGTAATGGTCGCTGCGACTGAACAGTTGTTCACACACACAAAGTGCAAGGCTACCAAGTGCATCGCCGATAAACCGGAGATGAAAGCGACTGTTTATTTGATTTTGTGCCGGTACGAGCAAGCATATTAACTAAGCTTTGGCCAACGACCCCTGCTGGTCCATCCTTCCTTGAGCTCGTAAAACTGCCGCAAGTTTGATGTTCGCACCACGTTACCGTAAGGTCGAGGAGATATAATTAACTCCGTCCGAATTTCTGTTTATTGGCAGGTAAAGTTTGATGGATACAGTTTAATTAACCATCACACCAGTAGGAACTGCTTTTATGACTTCGTCTGAACGGCTCTGGACCATCAAGTTGTCATGTAACATATTATAATTTGTGTCTTCGTCGCAGCATGTTATTAAAACAAATAGATGTTCTCCGCCGTCTGTGTCGCAATCTTTAAACAATAAATCTTGCCGAGCATCTAACGCAAACCTCACAACACAATGTGTCACATTTACAAAATGGAAACTGTAAATTATGTATGAAAATTTAAATTTGCTTCTGAATGGAATATTAATTGAACAGCTCAATGGTGGTCAATACTATTCGTTTCCTTTAAGGCTTTGAACCATTACATCATCGGCTTTGTCCTCGGTGGATGATCTTTTAACGATCTTTGTGCTTGCGACCTTGACCGATAGTCTTGATATTTGGCATTTTGTTTTAGGAATTTAAAATCTATCTGAGAAAAGATTATTCATAAATGATACTTTATGGTCTCGAATCTCTAATAATCTCGATGTCACACGCAGCTTTTGTCTAGGCAGAGTCAGAGAATGCCGGTTTCGCAATCGAACGGCCGCCCAGCCGGCAACCGGCAACCCATCAAACATTGTCGGATTACGTTTATGGACCATTTGTATGGGATCTGCTACGGTTAATGATTTTCGGTCGTTCCTCCGTCTCTTGTGCAATTCTATTTCGTTCAAGACAGATATTTAATAACTTTTTATTACTGTTTCAAGTTTTTTTCCTTTCCACATTCTTTGTGTAAGTAATTAGTTACGAACATTTCTTGGTCAGAGTCATCTTAGGAGCCTTGATATTCATAAGTGAATATTACAAAATTATGTTTAGTTTAGAAAGTTAATTTGTCCGAGATGATAAATTCAAGGACAAAAGTTCGAACCCTACAGCTATTATTATTACGGAGGCACACCGGTCCCCTATTAAATTACAAGCACCCCATGTTCTTGACATAATGGCTACGAACGGCAATCTTCTGCGATAAACTTTAAAAATTATAAATTCTTATTAGTTCTGAATATTCAATCAACATAAACTGTGTTTTACTTTGATCTAGTGCTGCGTTATCGTTGGACGCAACCCGGTGACATTTTCACATGCCTCATATCTGTGTTGTTATCTAGTTGTTTGAGCTCATGCGCTGCAGGCATGCTTGAAAGCATCTCAAATATTCGTGTCCTCACCGTTTATTTTCCTCATGCCGGCCCTAGACCTTCACTGCACGGCCAAAATCCTGCCCTCTCGGTATCGGCAACAACAAAACACACACATACGAAACACTAACAAGAACTCCACAATACACACTTTTGTAAACATTCGTAGATCCAATTATGTTGTACAGCAACACGCAAGATAACTTGTGTACACTACTTTGATTAGTTGATAAGGAAGAAAACACATAAATTGTTTATCGCGATGCGATCTACACCCACGCAAACATGTTGCGACGCGCGTCAACGCCGCGTGACTGCAGGCGTGTCGCCGGCTGACACTTTGGCGCCACTAATGACGGCAGGAGCGCGAACAAACGCTAGTTAAATAATCCTACCCAGAGATGGCGCTTTATTCAGCTCGCAGAAAATTCAGTGTTTACCTCTCCGAACAACCATAAAATTTTCAACATTACTACGGTACTTGAAATAGTAAACAAACATAATTAATAATTTTAATCTAAAGCTGTATACACTACGCATGAATTGTTTTTTTTATCTAAAGGTTTAAGCGGCAATTTATACCAAACGTACGAATATTTTCTTAAATACTATACCTAGCTTATTTTCTAGACTAGGTTAAAACTTACCTTAATGACTTCTATGTTATTGTTCAATATTTAGGACTAAAAAATAATTTAACTTCACCTCACTTTAGCCACAAGAGCACCACAATTTTACTCAAGAACTAAGTAATAGGAAACTGTATGTATGGCAATAGTTTCCGCTTATCCAGTTGTAAAATCCGCATTGAGAGAAATGCCGGTCGCTAACCGCTACAACCAACAAAATCACTGAAAGAACACTGTTCACCACAATTTCAGTTTAACATGGGGTTTTCCACGATACACTTAATAATGAATGCACGAGTTGAACGCGGAACACCATGAATAGCGACCGATAACACTATCCATCACCCCATTATCCTACGCGACTTGAAGTTAGCAGCGAGCGAGCACGTCAAAATATACCATAAATAACATGGTACGAATTTGGGGTGCGCCACCCCATCCCCGCCCTTCGATCGTCTGTAAACAGAAGGTTCGTTTTCGATTCGAATAATGAAAGTTCAAAATTTTAAATTCTTTAAATCGATGCCGGCCTCAGCGTGCGTGAACTGGCGACTATCATTGAGCTATGGTATTAGCTTGAAGGCGTCGGGCCGAGGGGGAGGAACGTCGTATAAACTCACATTACAATACGTTAAATCGCCTCCAGCCCTCGCCGACTGCGGTCGTAGCGCGACGGGAACTTCCCGGCGACATCCCGACTAGGCTCTCACCATACAGCTAATTAACTACAACTTTAATGACGCTTTTCCATTAAAGAACTTGGGTAGCTTTCGCAGTTATAATAGGGTGTCTTTGTTATAAGTATGAAAGGGAATTTTTAATTTTACAGCAGGTAAGAAAAGTTTGTAAGTAGGTATCTAACTCCTAAATTATTATGTTACCTAATGTTTTTAGGTACCAAATTTAAAAAGTGTACCTACCTAAATGACTTATGGAATTTAAATGCTTTGTCGTCGCTCCCCTGTCATCTTTGATATAAATATCCATTCGTTACAGCCCGAAGGCGAAATGTGCTGAAAGGGAAAACCGACAAAGGAAGCCTTTTTAGGGATCCGGATAAGACGCGACGTGAAGAAAAAGAGAGCGACAATTTTTCCGGTTCATATCTTTCTGTACATTTCATTACTTCCGCTATGTATGGACGTACGAAGTCGGAAGTGTTCGGCTACGGTCGTCTGTCGTCGGGTAATTCCGGGAGACTAATCGATACGCGTTAGCCATGCTACCGACGACGTGCTACGTTACAACGTAGCTACTACGCGAGTCTACAACTTCGTAGCTTACGCTACGGTTGTGTTGTTGTTACCCAACTAAATTAAAAAGTCAGCGAACTTGACTCTACGAGTGGGGTTGTCGCCCCGTACATCTTTGGGAGGTGTTGTTCCGCTTCCGGTTAATTGTTTTTGCAGCCAGCCAATGTCGCGGTGCTGGTGCACCATTGCAGATACATAATACATTTTAGTTGATGAACTGTGATAGTAGGTAAATGGCGCTGGGAATTGAGATCACGTTCCGTTTTAGTTATTGTTAGTGTGATTAGTGTTGAATTAAAGTGTTCACGGCAATTGAACGCCGATTCATATAAAGAGCTTCAACCATCCCATTTAATTGCAATCTGGAATTCTCTGTACCTACTGATTTTGAAATCAGTTTTGAGGAATAGGTACTTTTGATCTAAAATTTTATGTGCTTTGCAAATCTACATGTTTGGATACTAAAAGGAGTTTATGCTTTTGGTTGTAAAAGTATTGATAGAAGGGTATCTATCTACGTTAGTAAGTTATGTACCTACCTACGTCTTTGCTTAACGTATGTTGGTACTTCAAAGAATTAGGTAAATTAGGTAGGTACACACACCAGCACATCAAGCTATACTACCTACAATCAGTGCCGGTTTAAGACTACTTGATGCCCTAAGCAATCCGCGCCTGTAGGTAGGCCCTCCTATCCACTGGTCACCTCGTATTTTTTTCAAAACAACGACGAGCTATTTGTAAAGATTGGCGCACTAGAGTGACTTTTTTGTAAAGATTGACACACATCTCTACCTAGAGTGACTTTTGGGTCTTATAATATCTTGCTGATAAACGGCCTTGCCTTTCATGTGCTAGCAAATACTGTGTCGGTGCTGTGCCCCCCGAGAGGTGAATTTCTAGATTTTCAACTCTATAACATAAGGTTCAAAGTTGATTGGGAAACAGTTTCGCGTAGCTTGATGAGGTGGCGCGTCTGTACTAGGTTCACTGCACATAAAAGTAAACCTGTCATGTGCTTGTGGTGCAGGGTACACTTATAGGTACCTCAAACACCTACTAATAAATAATATAATAAATAATAAAAATATTTATTGAAATAATAAGTTTACAAAAAGTATACTTACATAAGGTTCATTAGTATTATATTAATCTAGGCCTATAATAGGATTATAAAAATCTGGATAGACTATGGTATGAGAAATATGAGATTACAGTCAAAAATAAAACTCTCAAGGTAGGTAATCTAGTGCGTTGCCTGATCTAGGTTTATTTAAACCTGTGTTTCAGGCCATCTCCCTACGAAAGTATTTTGTTAAATACGACAGTCAGTGAATGAAGTTAACATATATTGCCAGTATCTAAGCAGATACAATATTTTGCGCAACCTGACATAGACCTAGGTATATTCTGCTCCTTTAACGGCTTCTTATAAAACTCCCACCACTCACGATCCAATACAGTGATCTATCCGTTGATACAGTCAACAGCACGTCAATAGCAACAATTTGGCTTTACCCTAGCATTACCCCGTACCATGGTTTTCGTAGTTTTCAAGTGTTAAGTACCTACTTTACGTGCAGTTGACCGTAGGTACCAAAGTCGTAACGATGTCATGCCCTTTTTTTGCACCTACGTTTCCGAAGTACCTACTATAGAATGAATATGGGCTGCCGTATGACGATAAAAAACTGGCCAAGTGCGAGTCAGAGTCGCACCCGAAGGGTTCCGTACCACAAGGCAAAAACACCGAAAAAAAAAAAAACGTTTGTTGTATGGGAGCCCCCCTTAAATGTTTATTTTATTTTGTTTTTAGTATTTGTTGTTATAGCGGCAACAGAAATACATAATCTGTGAAAATTTCAACTGTCTAGCTACCGCGGTTCTTGAGATACAGCCTGGTGACAGACAGACGGACGGACAGCGAAGTCTTAGTAATAGGGTTCCGTTTTTACCCTTTGGGTACGGAACCCTAAAAAACGCTATGCCCCATTTCTCGTAAACCTACACAAAAAAATCGTAGACCTACAACTAAATACACAAAATATTTAGACGGTAGATATTTTTCAGCATCATCAGCCTACAGCAGTCCACAGCTGGACAGGCCTCTCCAATTGCATGCCATTTAGCTCGATTCTCAGCAATTGTTATTTTATATCACATTCAAAATACAAAAAAGCTCTTATGTCATTAGCTCTTCATAATAAACCATATGCCTCCTTAATAATAATGTTATCACCCTGTAGGTACAGATGTCAGCACATCAAGCCACTACAATCTGTCAAATTTATTTAATAGATTTTCAACTTTATGGCTAAAGCATAAGGTTCACAGTAGATTGGGAACATTTGACAGTTTCGGGTAACTTGATGTGCGTGGCGTCTGTAGATATAAGTCCTACCGTAGCCACCGTAGGCGTAGGTACAAAGTCAAGAAGCAACGGTAGGTAGGTACCTAATGTACAATGTGACATTTTATATTTGACTGACTTTCTTTATGTTTGCAATTGTTTTTGCTTCCTAAATCTAAATCATACATACCTTAGAAGAAAGAGAAACTAATTACCTACGCTGAAAGCACTTATTAATTTATTAGTCCTTCTCTCTACCTGCACCAAAATTAAGGCACATCCTTCTATAATAAATAACAATACAGCCATGCGGAAGATTTTTTTTTGTATTGTACTGTCCCACTGCTGGGCAAAGGCCTCCCCCATACGCTTCCAGGAACTTTTTTCCCGCACCACCTCGTAAGTAAAATTAATTATGTAAGGGTATACGTTATATAATATTGAATTACTACAATAAATTGTTTATTTAAAAAGGGAACTATATTTTCTATCACCAAAATTTATATTTGTCATCAAGTTGTATCACCTAATAAATAGATCTATCGCCACGAAATATTTTCGTTCTCAGATAAACAAAAATTGTTCCCAGGTATGAATTATCAAATTAATGTTATTATATGTGTAAAATAAGAGATCGATAACCAATAAAATTATATTGCATTACATGAATATAAACTTCGTTCTTATAATAACAGTTTTGTTACTTGAAATGGACATTATCGAGAACCGAATTAGTTACGAGGTTAATTATTTAAAAAAAAATGCTTAGGTTAGGTTAGGTTAAAACTGTGACCTCCTACCATACTATAATGTACTCTGTGCCTCCTACGCACGAGCCGAGCGAGCGAAGCGAGCGGTGCCGCGGCAGCGGCCGGCGAGTACCAGAAACGACTAAATTTTAAAGAAAAAAAATATGGAAAAAGAGATTATTTTAAAAAAAAAATATTATAGACCTTATATCTCAGGATTTTAGGTGATTTATTGTGGAACTGATTTTGCATTGTTTGGTGACTACATTTTGGTGACAGATCTACTATTTGGAGGACAAACCCTATTATTTAAGAAACACAAAACTAATTAAATTGGTGATAGCTTAAATGATACCCATTTAAAAATACTTTTTGTTTAAATATTTAAAAAATAAGTTTTACCTAAGTGTTTAGAGTCAAGGATCAAAATATTTAGGTTCACTTTTTTACTGTGGAAAAGCCATAAAGCTTTTTGGTGTTCGATTCAGGACTATTCACGCCATCTATCGGTGAAATCAAAAGTTCATGTTGCTAGGTTGCTACCGGTTGCTACAGAATTTTGTAGTATTGCAAGAATTTATTAATTTTAGGTATATTCCTGAAGTATTTTAATTCGTGATTAAGTGGTACCCAAACTTATTCTTATAATTTAATTTTTGCTATGAAATGATTCAGATGGTTTTTAGTTTTATTTTTTCGCCAATAAAAACATGACATTTCGATTTTTGGTTTATTTGGCAACACCGTCGTGCTTTATGTCAATCAGTCTGACTTTTTGTGTTCCTTGTTATTGATATTTATTGCATCAAGCTTATTTGTTTTCTCTATCTTGTTAGTAGGAATGATATAACGCCATCTCGCTTAGTCGCAGATTTTGCATTTATGAAATCTTTTTTTTATTTCCAGTCCATCATTTTCCTTAAACGTCAATAACAATTTGATGAAAAGTAAACCCGATTTTAATGTTTTCGGGTTAAATTACTACGAATATTAGCTATGAACCGAGTGTAAACCACGATGGAGAAACCTAGAGTTTTGTCGTAAGTAAAACTAATCCCATACAAACTTATTTTATCCGATGGCCATAGTTTACAAATATGGTATGTACTCGCTAAGTTTTCCAATGCGGTGTACACAGAAATCTAAACAATTATAGGAGGTATTCACCATAATTTTCAACAGAAAGAATTCTAAGGGTTAGAATTTAAAGATTTCAGTAGATCGTAGATGCCCACACATTTTATTTAGGTGATTAGTAACAACTTGCTAATCAGCTGTTAATTCCCAGAAAATAATCTAAAAATTAACTTACTGAACTACCCGACCTGCATCGAATCTCCTAAACTCCTTGACAATAGCCATATTCCAATAAGACAAGAGATCTAATAAATGTATTTCCAGACCATTACCAGACCAACAAAACAGTTGAATGGATTAATTTAATATTTATAGACAATGATGACTTGGTCAGTGGGTCGTCTTAGGGGCGGATTTGACTTCTCAAGTTCCGCTAATAATACACAATTGATTTTCTATTGTATCGTACAACACAGGGCGCGCACGGGGCTGGACGGGTTAAATTTAATAAATCATGGTTGTATTGCTAACGCACAATTTTATTTATCTCACTAGATTCTGCTTTTTATTTATAACCTTTTTTCAGTGATAGTTGTAGTACAAAATATTTAAATATTAGTTCTCGAGTCTGTGTGCTTTTTAGCCAAGGCCTCCTCCGACCCCATCAAATTCTCCCTGTTCCTTGCCTGTTCTATGTTATGGGTTTGGTTTCCGCACTTAGTCCTTCAAGTGGACCATTGTGTGTGGGCCACGGTGGTCATCGGTGGTTATACCAACCAGCCCACCTCCCTCCAGAACTTGATTGAGTCTCCTGGCCTGTTGAGAACTTCTGTATAACATCTGGGTGTCCGAGGGGTTTCTGACCTAACCTGGGTGATGCCTGTTCACTCAAAGGTTCCTTGTCTGTCTAGTCCATGTCTTTCCAGCCATCCTCACCAAGTCATCCTGTGATCTTTTCAAGGGTTTTCTTTTCTTTATCTTCCCCTCCCTAGGGTACCATAGGGTCACATTCTTGTTCCATTTTTCTGACCCTATTGTTAACACATATTTTATTTTTCATTCTGCTTTAATAATTAAATAATCAGTAACTTGAAGCATTTTATTGAAATTTCTTTTCATAATTACAACACAATGTTACAAATTTTCAGAGGTGAAGCTCTTGTAGCGAAAGGCATAACAAAGATAGATGCATCCCTGCCTGAGGTAGGCTTGAAGGATGTCATGCCCAATGGCTCCTGGCTGGAACAGAAGCAGATACAAGCCACCTTAGAGGCTCGCAAGTACTTGATAGAGGTGGAGAGGATTGAGAAGTGGTATGTATATTATTATTTTTTTATGATAAGCTATATTATTGTAAAGTTTCATCAAAATCCGTTTAGTAGTTATTACGTGAAAGACAAACATCCATCTATCCATCCATCCTCACAAACTTTCGCATTTATAATACACTAGCTGCGCCCCGCGGTTTCACCCGCATAAGTTTCGATCCTATGGGCATATCGAGGCAGGGTGTCAGCTACCTCCATACCAAATTTTATCAAAATTGGTCGAGCCCTTTGAGTGTGAAGAAGTAACAAACATATAAACACACACGAAACTTTCGCCTTTTTTATCAAAATTAAATTGGTCCAGCCGTTTGAGTGTGAAGAAGTAACAAACATATAAACACACACACTCACAAACTTTCGCCTTTATAATATTATTGTGATAATATTAGTAAGAAGAAAGCTGCAAAATGATCACATTAATTCTAGAAGTCTTTAGAAATGATTATCTTGGCAAAATTCTGATACTTACTTAGTAATATATTTTTATGATGTCATGGTTCAATGTTAACTTTATAATCTAATCATGAAGAGTAGACATAATTGACTTCACAAAAAAAAATCGGTAAAAATGTGTAAGTTAAAATCGTTTAACCTATCTGGAAAAGTGTGAATGCCCAAATTCCATGTTGCTTTATTGTGAAACTTATAAACCATTGTTTAATAAGTTATGGAATCGGGCATTATTTTGCGGGAAGTCCATGATGGTAACATTTTATGCAAAAACACAACATGCAACCCAAACCTGAACATCATTTAATAAGTGCACCCACTGCATGTTCATATTTTTGCGGTTGGGGAGGGTGCTGTATCCAATACTGGATTTAGGTATTGCGAAATTAAAATACATATTTTTGCATAGCATTTTACCTTGTTAAACGTTAACATAATGTACTGTAATTCCAGTGGCACACTTAGTCATGCTGAATGGCGTGATGATTTGATGCTTGCGCAGGTCACACAAAAGGCTGGCAGTTATTGGCAGTACCTTGGCCACAATGTTGGCAAGACTTTGTACCTTCGACCTGAAGAAGCCTTGTTTTTAATGGAAGTTGTAAGTCATTAATTACTTAAGCATAGACATGCAATGTCATTCATATTTTGCTTCCATAGCAATTAAGGTGGTCGCATCTGACGGAAGAAGCGTCAAGTATCGTCGGTCGCGTAACGCCAGAATGGACAAGTAGATAATAAAAAATTCAACCTTACACACTCAACCGATAATCATGCGTTAGTGCGTCAAGTGTACTAACGAAGTTACGCCTGGCGCATCCTCCGTCAGATGTGCGACCGCCCTTGAATTACCTTTTGTCATATTATATGCTCACTGCTGCTTAATCTCATTTTTCCAACAAAAACAAAACTTAAATTAACATTATCAAAGAACAATTTGCTGCAATATAACTCACATTCACAAAATCAATTTAACATCATCTGCCTAGCTTTATGTCGGGGTCGGCTTCCAGTCTAACCGGATGGAGCTGAATACCAGACAACAACTCCCCTTGATAAGATTAATACAATTCCCCTTGGTAAGACATGCTTGTCAGCCACGAATGACAGCCTGGACCAACGGCTTATGCTTTCCGAGTCACAGAGGTGTCTCGGTATGTAAGATGTCACCCATTCACGGACCAACCGCGGCAAGCGTAGCTTAACCTGATCAATCGACCCGTACGGCCGTTATTACTTAGCCACGGGCCCCTCCGTCAAAATCAATAACATGAAATAAAAAAGTATTATTCTCTTTGCAGAACTGTCTGTTACTAAAACACAATGAGGTGACAGTATCATTACAAAAAGCATACTCTTTACTGCTTAGCTCATCAACAACAATGATACAATACAAGGTTTATGCATCACTCAGTAGACTGGGCTACAGAGTATTTAGACATTCAGGCCCAAAAGTCAATGATGAGAAAAAAGGTTATAACCAAAACGTTAACAAAGTTGAATTGAATGTTGACCCATCAACAATAAGCATAGATGATGAATCTAAAGATGTTATGTCACCTACAGCTCACACTAATAAATCTCGATGTGTTGATTCACCAATAGTTACCACAATAAAAGAATGTGAAAATGTTGATTCCCCAATAGTCAGTAAAGAAAAAGAATCTGAGAATGTTGATTTAACTTTAGATTCTACACTCAGTAATTCTGATAATGTTGGTTCAGCAATAGAGATTGTAGTAATGAATGTAGATTCTTCAGTAGTCAACACAACTCTTGAGCTTGAGAAAGCTGAATCTGATCAACCAATAGATATCACAGTCATTTCAGATACAAAGAGTGACAATTCCACAATAGTTGATACAGTTCCTGATTCAGACATTGTAGAATCTACAAAAGATGATGACAATGTTGAAAGGTCAGAAAATCAGGAGTCACTAAAAGAGTCACAGGCTATTAAAGTAAATGAAAGCGAACAAGCACAAGTTAATGATCAAGAAACTAAAGGCAGTGAAAAAAATGGGAATATTGTTGAAATGTATGAGGTTAAAGATAGTGAAGCAATGGCTGAACAATTAGATGCTGAAAATAATGTAGCAAAAGAAAATGAATCTCCAAATATAATGGAAGTTGATGACACTGAGTTTAAGACAGCAGATAATAAAGTAGAAATTGAGACTATCCAAGAAGTGTCATCTACTATTATAGAAATAAACAAAAATGTTGAAAATAAAATTGATAGTATGGAGATATGTACCGAAAATCAAGAAGCTACAGGTAATGTGTCAAGTAATTTTTAAATATCTTGTTTTTTTTTAACTATAGTACTAATTAGACTGTAATGTTATTTTCAGGTAGCATTTTAATTGAAGAAAGTGATGATAAATCTAAAAATGTTGAAGCTACCTCAGCTGAGGAACCAAATAGCATGATAACATCTGATGTTCCAATTGATATTGGTAAGTATCTCATTTAATTTAAATAATTGTATGGACAAATTCCTGTTTATATGCTGACTGTCACAATTGTACTGGAAATAGTACAATGGAAAAAGATAATGAGCTTAAGAGTCTTCCTCTACACAAGTGCGCCACGTAGCTCACCGTCCGATCAGGACCAGGCCCGTGCCGGACGGCACGTACTTGTTCCACGCGCGCCTCAAAGAGATCAGTATCGAGGAAGGGCCGAAGCTTGCCGGGTCAGCGGGATTGTCCGAAAGGGTTACCGCTGCCCCGGAACATAAATGGCTAAGGAAGGAACACGGGTGGGTTTTAGTCAGTAAGTCTAACACTCCCTTCCGCTCCACCCAGAGCGGGAGGAGGGGTAATTTAATGATTTCCCATCCTCAAAAAAAAAAGTGTGCCACGACTTTGCTATATCAGTCTATCCTAAGTACATTTCTGTAAGTTCGTACGCGACTTGTGTGTGACGTTGCAAGTCCAGAGTCACAACTTTACCGATCGCACGTCAAGTCAATCCTATGTGGTTAGCCTAAGTTCGAGAAGGTTGCCAATCAATAGGTATGCTTGATATGCAGAGTCAAATTAAATTAGCAGCCGAAACTTCACAGATATATATAGGTATCGTATCTAAACACGGTAAAACAAAAATGAACTGATTATCTAAACCCTTAAGTCAAGTAACTACACTACCAGCGGCTGCCCAACCTGGCCAGAATTTAGCTATCAGTTTGGCGCCTTCAGTAGCCTTCATCAGATCCTGCACACAGAACACGATATTAAGTGTCCCATTGTTTGTAGAACAGCACCACATTTATCGTGTAAGATATCGATACCCATCACATCTCTGAAGTATCGCCAGCTAATTTAATTTGACCCCGTATTGTAAAATATCAATAGCAATACACCACTTTATACTTTTAAGACTTCTTGATTAATAAAGTGTAGCTCTGAAAAAGAATCATCCTACGATGACAATACTTCTGATGTTTCAGTGGAAGTGGTTGATATAAATGAAGACGCTGTATCTGTCAACAACTCAGAAGTCGGGAGAAAGGATACTGGTAATCATTAAAATATTTTACTAAATATTATAATGTTGTCTCTTTCCTTCAAGCAATCATCTCAGGCTGAGTTGATCGCACTCCTTCAGTAAATCCATCAATTAAGCCTACCGCAGTCCACTGCTGGACATAGGCCTTTCCCAGGCTGTTAAAACACCCTGTCTCATTCCTTTACCAATTAAAATTCGATGCCCAAATTGAAGGTTATTTTACATTGACGCTAACGTTTTTTTTTTTCACAGGTACCCAGACTAATGAAGATAGCACAAAAAGTTTAGTGTATGTACCAAACAATAACAATCCGAGTGACTCAAAGATTTGCACATCAACTGAAAACAGCACACAAAAAGCTTGCTGTAGTATAGATAACGATTCATACAATTATTCGGACAAAATAGAGAAACTGACAAAGAGGCAGCTGAAACCTATTGACTCAGAAACTATGGAGAGGTATTTCGAAAATATTCCTGATTTCTCAAAAGAACGCGTAGTCACTGTAAATGTACCAGATCAACAATTCATACCGAAAAATATATTTGTCAATAAAGCATCCTACACATTGAACTTGCAAAATATAAAAATGAGATCCATCCGGTCTGCCTCATCAGAGTCACCAGATTACACAAGTTCTGATGAAGTCAATGGGACTAACATCAGAAGAATTAGAAGTAGCTCAGAAGTACTCGGCATCGAATATCCTCAGAATCCTAACTTTTTCCCACAAGTAAGATTTCCAAGGTATCACCATTTCAGACCTTACGGATTTTGGCGGCCGCAGAATAATCACAACTTTTATCAATTGATGTTTTTCCAAACCCGTATCCAATACCATCAGAGGCCACATCCGTTCTTAAGGCCAGCTTGTTTTACTATGACTCCAAACAATCTCAATATAAGTCATAATGCTAGAAAAAGACTGAGAAGTGGAAAGACAGCCCATTTTCAAGGCATAAAGAATTTATCAGTTCGATTGAAACAAAGTCTTATCTCTGGTAACACTGATATGAGAAATCTTGAAACCCTGCATGGTCTCCTACACTCATACAATTTGAGATATAAAACTAGATTAAGACTAACTGAACATTTCGATGTAATTAATGAAGAAAAGATTGTCGAAACGATAGATCTGGATGATGATGAAGAATCTAAAAGTAAAAAACCTAGACTCGAAAAAGAGGATGACGACAAGTTTGATGAGAATCTGTATAGACTAAGACAATTAGCATTAAGATTAAGAGATCTCGAAACTAAGGACAAAGCTACAGCTAGTCATAGAAGAGCTCTCTCTAAGGCAATCAAAACATTCAATACATCTTATGATGCCGATATTTATTTAGATGATGATAATTACGAAATCATCGACAGACGATGTATAACGCTCGACTCTAGTTCAGAATCTGATTGCGTAGTAGAAGAGCAACCACAAGTTCGTCCGAAGAAATTGAGGAATCCATTCAATGTTCTAAAACGTCGCAGAGAGAGGCTGCAGTCTTTGAACAATCCAGGTACAAGCAAAGACGATAATTCTTCCGATCCCATTAAACCCGATCCTGGCCCCGCAGAGGCTGACGAAGACAATAACAAATATAGTGAACTTACACCTAAAACTTTCAATGAATCTTGGTTGCCGAGTGAAAATGACTTCGGAAGAGCAGAAATTGTTCCTAAACGGTTAATGAACTCTCGCCTTGAGTTTAGTAGCAAAGAGCAATTCCTGTATGAGTACATGAAGGACCAATTTCAGCAGTATCAAAATTGGTTGGAAGCAAAAATAAATTTTCTAAGGTATTTAGAAGAAACAAATAATGCATTTAAACGAGAGAAAGCAAGAATTCTAGCTGATGCTGAACTGTGTAACAATGGATTAAAACCTCTAATCGATTTTGAAGATAGCTCGGATATGCCGTCAGTGCTCGAAAAGTTAAGAATCATAGAGAACAATAAAGAAATCGATACGGAAACTAGTCTTAGAGTAGATTTTGATGTGTACAACAGAAATGTACAAAACTTTAGAAAAAAGAGCCCACCGAAACCGCATTTCAGAATTATTTGCATAGAGTAAGTTGAGTAATTAACTACCTTCTGTAGTTAGTTTTTTTTTTAATTCATGAATTTTATTATGCAGGGACACGCAACCTTTTACCATTGTTTTTTTTTTTTTTTTAAACCATACATTTTGACCGCGTAGGTATTGCACTTTTCTACGAAATAGCAGATTTTTTTTTTTGATGATCGTCGAAACATTTCTTCATTAGGAGGTCTTGAATCATGTGCTGAATTCATGGTTACAGTTTACGCGTCGATATCCCTGGTACCCTGTAGATAGTTTCTTAATGATTTATTATATTAATTTCCTATAATTTATTTCAGTGAATCATCAGGGGTCCCTTCGGCAGCGCATGTCATGTCTCTGCATTCAAAATACAAGGATAACGTACCAATCGTCTTTGCTATAGTCAGCACGGCTTCTATTTCCTACTTACAAATGAATCCCATAGACTTGCCAATTTATGTTCCAAGTAATGATGTAGTATAAAATATTTAATGGTAAGTCTGATGTATAATATATTTTGTACAAAATATTATGTATAAATATCCAACAAAATGTAGGAACTAAAATATTCTTAAGATATTTAATTACTTCTTCCAAGTCTTTGGTGAAGTTTGGTGTGATTGTTTTTTTTTTTAATTGTGTCTATGCATCTTAAACTGAATAAATGTTTATTACTTTTATTAAGACTGCTATTATACCAAGACATTATGTGTGATGTAAAACGCTTTTATGATACGAAAATAAAAACAATATACACAGATGTCAACTTTATCCCTTAGGATATTGGGTTGCCTTTAGAATGGTAAAATTTTCAAAAATCAAATCAAACATTTTAATTAATTGCAGGCAATATTTAAGTTTTATTGAACTATGTTTTATAAGGAATAAGAATTTATACGCCAAAGCATGTCCATTCTATACAGCTGATGTTTATGTATTTTATTATGCGCTGATTTAAGTTAGCGTTAAGCCTTTCTTAAAAATGGCTTAGCATTTTTAAGTTTAAAAAAATATGTAAAAATTATTTATTAATTAAAATGATCACCGCCACACATCTCGAGTTATCACTTATCCCATAATACAGGTTTTATGTAGCTAGTATTTACCTTTTCTCTACAAACAAAATCTCAGCGTCATAATTTTCTTGTCCAATTTCTTTGTTGTCGGCGAAACATGTCTCCTTCCATACTTCTCTACAACATGCCGCTACAATGGTGACATTAAACTCAAACTCAAAGGCCCCTGCGCTACAGTAGGTACTTGTACAGGTTGCTCCAAAATGCTGTTTTAGAAAATTGTTTTTTTTTTTTTTTAAATTAAAATATAAAAGGAAAACGCAATACCGTGTAAGTGTGATAATTAATGTCGCCATTAAAGCGGCACGCTGTGTAGTCGTAATCTCGGTAGTCAAACAAAATCTATTAGAGACATATTAGTGTCATAAAATGATTAGTAAACAAATATTTTATGCTAATTAAAACACCAGTTAGTTGTATGTGTATTTTATTTAAATAACTTTAAAACAGCCTTATTATGATATATTTAGCTATCTATACTACTAAGCGGCTACATGGCACAAGTGATTCGGAGGGCTCGGTGCAAATATACCTAAGACTAAACACTACATTGCATTATTTATCTAGTCCTCTCTACTCCTGAAATTGTTTTTTTTTATTGATTACGCGAACACACGTAGTACACATAGTACACGAACAGATTCTGTGTATGCATAAACATAACTTAAGTACTATAGGTAACAATAGCCTCGGACTTGCACAGTCGCCAATTACAGGTTAACCGGCCATCTTAGAAATAGGTGATAACATAAGATAATTATAATATACTTATGTAATTATAATTAATCAATAATTTAATATACCTATTATCTATATATATAAAAGAAAGTCTGTTAGTTACACCACTTATAACTCAAGAACGGCTGAACCGATTTGGTTGAAAATTTGTAGGGAGGTAGCTTAGAGCCAGGAGACGGACATAGGATACTTTTTTTTTTTTTTTTATAGTAGGAGTAGGGTAGGAGTAGGGTAGAAGTAGGGTAGGAGTAGTGTAGGAGTAGGGTAGGAGTAGGGTAGGAGTAGTGTAGGAGTAGGGTAGGAGTAGTGTAGGAGTAGGGTAGGAGTAGGGGTAGGGTAGAAGTAGGGTAGGAGTAGTGTAGGAGTAGGGTAGGCGTAGTGTAGGAGTAGGGTAGGAGTAGGGTAGAAGTAGGGTAGGAGTAGGGTAGGAGTAGTGTGGGAGTTGGGTAGGAGTAGTGTAGGAGCAAAACAACGTTTGCCGGGTCAGCTAGTAATAGTATAAAACTGCAATTGCATCATAGGGGTCCGTGGATAAAATATAATAAAAGCTGCACAGATCGATCGATCAGGTTAAGCTACGCTTGCTGCGGTTGGTCTGTGGATGGGTGACCATCTTTACATACCGTGACCCCTCCGTGTCTCGGAAAGCACATTAAGCCGTTGGTTCCGGCTGTCATTCGTGGATCTTTGACACTCGTTACGGGAAGTCAGAAGCCCGAAAGTCTGACAACCAGTCTTACCAAGGGGTATCGTATTACCCAGTAACTGGGTTGTGGAGGTCGGATAAGCTCCATGTAAAATACTGGTATTCAGCTGCATAAGGTTAGACTAGAAGCCGACCCCAACATAGTTGGGAAAAGGCTAGGCAGATGATGAATAATAAAACTGCAGGATCTAGAATTATTACAATATACCACGTTATAGGAAAAAAGTAATTGAAACCAAGTTTGGACTTACGAGTAGAGAGGAGGCTGTATAAACTCTTTTGTGTACAAAATTGTATCTAATGTATGTAAATTATCTACCTACGTTATATGGCACATTATTCTATTCTCTATCTCTCATTCGTTCATAATACACAACCTTCGTGTTCATATCATTAATGGCAAGACTTTCAATGAATTTGAGTACGTTTTACAAAATAGTAAAATTTTATATTCAAGCATATTTTGGCATAAACAAATATACCTAATGTTTATTCGAAATTACAGGATTTTTATATACTTACTTAAATATTCTTGTTTTCTGGAGTGGAAAGAACATGTAATATTATATGTTCATATTTTGGCAAAAACAAATTTTATGTTTATGCGAAATAGTATTACAAACTCAAAACATTTATTTCAATTAAACTATTTACAGGCACTTTTGAATTGTCAAGAAGTTGATCAGTCAGAAAATATGAAGCCCATTTCAAAGCGTAGGTACCTACACCTACAGGATTTAATATACCTAATGTTCTCGTTTTCTGGAGTGGAAAGAACATCTAACATTACACGTCCAAATTATTTTAATTGGCCTGACCCACTTTAGGCTTTGTTATTAAATAATGGGTTCATGTTTTTCGGCTCACATATCAGCCATCCGATCTGTTACTCAATCCAGCAGTTTCCAACTAGGAAATTGTTAGTTTAGCGGTAAAAATGACTTTGTCATACATACTGTACCTACTCACATTTTAGAGTTTCGTATATCCAAATATTCTCATTTAAACAACATGGAAGGCCTAATTTTTTTTTTTCTTATACAAGCATGCTAATAATACATGTCATAATGATATTTTTAACTTCATAATCGTATAAATTATGAAGCTATCATAAATGATATCAAATGGAACACTTTTGTAAGGAATGCCGACTAGGAACTATGAAGCAACTACTTGCATAAATACAACTCGAATAAAATTATTATACGAATTATTCGAATATGCTAACTTTTTAAAATATTTTTTATAGACCTTTGGTAACTTTAGTGGAATGGATTCGATTTGGTTATTTTTTAACTAAACAATATTGACCTTTAAATACATTGCAAACATAACAATTAAATGTAACAGAACACTTAGTAGAGTTAGTAAAATTAACTATATCACATAGTTTGATCAATAGTAAGTTGGAAATTACTAGAGATAAAATAACAATGCACTTAGTGTGCATACCTACACACGACCGACAGGCGTTGACAATAGTGGCAACTGCTGTCGTCGACGCGTGTCGGTCGTGTGTATGCACACAGAGAATACAGATTGCAAAAATATAAATAGTAAGTAGTTCTATTATTATAGCGCAAATAGTCAAAATTAAAATTATGTTTACTTAAATTATCTGATATTGATATCGCCTGAGTTTCTCACATTATAGAGCATTTTGCTCACAACTTTATTTAGCACGCAGTACAGTCTATAATCGTACAAAATACTGATATTTCTCAAACCGTATACCAAAAATTCAAAATCACAACAATTCAAGGCCATCCGAAGTTCATACCAGCCAACTGGTAAAATCTCTCATTGAACGGCCTGTAGAAATCTCTCAGTCTTTCTAAAGTTCTAGGATCTATGTGTGGGTGGCTCCGGCCTTTAGTCTTGCCTAGACAGTGTGGCGTAGACCGACTTTCAGATTTCAGGAGGCAAGGGAAGCCTTTGGTAGAATTGAAGTAGAAATGCTTCTCTGTTATCACCCGTTTCAGGCCTAGAAATTCCTGTAAATAAATAGAGTTCTTCAAAACAAAGTACTAGGGTCCTATGTCTAGCCTATCGCATGCCCCAGCTGGATATGAACTTCTACTATGTTAGCTTCAGACATTCAATTACCAAGGTGCATCTTAATACTCAGTTCTCAATTTAGTACGTAAAATCTGCCACCAGCTCCAAGTTATCGACTTCAAATTCTACTAAAGCTAGGGTTTCCTATGACTGTGGTTACCGTCACAAAACGGCCGAAATTTGACGTCACTGAAATGTTATTTATGAATGTAAGTTGGTGTGTTTCCCCAGAGAACGTTTTTTGACACCGTAAAGGCAAACCCCGCTGCCATCATGTTCATGACGGCCGTTATATGGCGGCCACCGCTGTCGCACGAAACCCAAGCATTAAAGTAAGTACTCGTCAGAAAGCCACTAAGACCATTTTCACCTGTACTCTAGCCATCTCAGCAGCAGGATCAGCGACGAGCCTCTCCCCGCTGATCAGCAGTAACCTCTGCCTTGGGAACCGTCTCAGCCATCGTCTTAACGGTCTCGCGTACACGCCCAGTCGGACCGGCGGCCATGATGAGTCCACCACCGAGGGGGCGCCACCCCAACCTGCCGAACTGTTCGCTAGGGCCAAGTCTTCGAAACGAGGGAGGGATGGTCTTTTACTGTAAAGGAATGTGCATTAAATGAGGACCACGTTTGAGAAAGTCATAAGTTGCGCCCGCCAATATTCAATTTTTAATGCAATTTTCGCCATAGCTGCTGAGATTAGTGTAGGTAAGCAAAACCGATATGAAACGCGTCATCACTAGATCGAAGGTTCATTTTTGTTTTTGTTTTATTCCACGTTCACACAGTCAAAATCAAGGCATTTATTTCAAATGGGTACATTACAGGACACTTGTGAACGTTTTTCGCGAATTGATTCTAGTACACAGCACCGACAAAATTGTATAGGAATGAACGATCATCTGCCTCTTTCGTTTCATTTTTCTCTCATTCGGTAAAGATGCTGAATGCCGAAATCCATCCTCGTTGGATCGGTTCACTAATGAATTCACTTTTTCTTTTTTCGTATTCAGATTCAGACGTTTCACTTCGTGCAAGATCGGTTCAAAGAATTTATTCTCATCAAGAACACAAACAGTTCATTTAAAATATGAGACAAACAAAATCATGCCGAGATGTCGAATGACAGGCAAAAATTAACAAAAGGTGAAGCATCTGATATCGGCTTAGGCCCGAATTCCTCTGTTGCTGATGTCGGTCGCGCGTACGAATATACGTTGTGTTCTATGAAGCACCACACTGTGACGCTGACATCAGCGGCGCGCGAGTTGCTACGCGCCGCTGATGACGCGCGTCGGTCTCGCTCGTCAGCGCCGCGTTCGTCGGTCGACTGACGCGCTATAGAACGCTATGAGCGTCCTCACTCTGTTCCCGACCGTCGGCACGCGCGCGTACAGTCGCCCGCCACCATGAACATTGATACCGAACGTGTGATTGCCGAGGTGCGCCTACGTCCTGCATTGTGGGGTTTATCGAATGAACTTTACAAAGATCGACAATTGGGTGAATGTGATATCTTTTTTTTCTATATTGACGCGGTCTCCGCTTGCGTAAGTATGCTGCAGCAACTAAACAATTTATAAACGGGTTCATAATAATATCCCAAATTCAAACTCCGCTTCACAAATCCACAACAAATCCACTTGGAGACGCCTGTACCGTGGAGCGGTCAGTATCGCACTACGGATGTTTTCATTGGCGCTGATGGTCAGCGCGCTACGCGACTGACGGTACGCGACCGACGTCAGCGACAGAGGAATCCGGGCCTTAAGGTCACCAGGGGGTCTACTCCGAAGCGGTTAACCACTGTATCGGCCGAATGTTCGGTCATTTTCTGATTCGAATATTGTTGTCCTACTACGAATTTAAAAAAAAGGTAAAAAAAGGGTTAAGGGTTCTAAAAAGGTTCGGATTGGCACAGTTTGGTCGGGACCAATAGTCAATATAGGAAATTAATGGTAGTAGAAAACGACCGAACATTCGGCCGATACAGTGGTTAACCGCTTCGGAGTAGACCCCCAGGATTACCTGGCTGACTGCGTATAGTCGCTGATGGCTCTAGTGACCGGATCCCGCACGACTGCTAACAGTTTGACACTTGGATTCATGGCATACACTCGTCTGGGGGCCGACCTCGTCACCCAGTATGATGGGGTCTTCTCCATCGTAATCTGGCCCTCAAGTGTTGGTGGCATTTTATCCCTGAAAGTTAATAATGTCCCTGATTAACAGAGACACCTACGTGTCGTTGCCCGCTATATGCGAACTATTCACGGTTGATGTGCTTTCAATATTCACAATAATAAGTGAGTTTAGTACTTTCGAAAATTATTATTCGAAAAACGATTTCGCTGGATGGAACGCTGGTTTTCTTAATAAATAGTGGGTGGTGTTAAGATTTAAGTCGGACCTTGTGTACCTACTGTGATCTTGGCGAAATACATGCAAATAATACATAATTACATAACAGCCGCACAGGTCTATCGATCAGGTTAAGCTACGCTTGCCGCGGTTGGTCTGTGGATGGGTGACTATCTTTACATACCGAGACCCCTCCGTGCCTCGGAAAGCACATTAAGCCGTTGGTCCCGGCTGTCATTCGTGGATCTTTGACAGTCGTTATGGGTAGTCAGAAGCCCGAAAGTCTGACAACCAGTCTTACCAAGGGGTATCGTATTACCCAGTAACTGGGTTGTGGAGGTCAGATAGGCAGTCGATCCATGTAAAATACTAGTATTCAGCTGCATCTGGTTAGACTACTAGAAGCCGACCCCAACATAGTTGGGAAAAGGCTAGGCGGATGATGAATACATAATTACATAAAAGTTGGTACAGTCAGCAACAAAATTTGATTAACACGCCTTTTTTCTATGCGGGTAGACAGAAATTACAGAATCATCATCTTTTTTTTTTTTTTTTTTTATTTAGCCTATACTGTCCCACTGCTGGGCAAAGGCCTCCCCCAAGTCCTTCTAGGAACTCTTTTCCTGCGCCGCCTCGAACCAGCCCTCGCGGTACGCGTCCAGGTCATCTCGCCACCGCTTTCTGGGTCGACCTCGGCGGCGCCGTCCATCTTCAGGCACCCATTGTGTGGAAACTTTTGCCCAGCGGTAATCCTGCATGCGGCTGATGTGACCCGCCCAATCCCACTTGAGCCTGGCAGCCTTCTTGCCTACGTCTATTATACCCGTTTTGGAACGCAGTATGGTGTTCCGAATTTTGTCCTGTCTTTTTACACCCAGGATGCTGCGCTCCATCGCTCTTTGACAAACGCCAAGGCGGAACTTTTGCGACTCGGTGAGCGACCAGGTCTGAGCACCATATCATCATCATCTTTATTGATACAAAATTATTCAGTACTACTATAGTAGTATAAAATGATTGCTTTTCTGCATTTCATGTAGGTACCTACTTAATATCTAAAAGTTTCTTAAAATTGGCACACATTTACATAAATATTTTCCTCAGTAATTATGGTTAAAAAAAACCTGTGCGTTAATAGACTTTTTTTTCTGACCATATAATACCTACCTAATAAATAAATATCTTACCTATACCATTCGAAGCCTTTGTGATAGAATTTATCAAAGAAGTGAACCTCTGACCCAGCAGCCCTGACATCTGGGTGTAATCTGAAGTTGCAAAACAAAATAATGATTACGACCTTTACGATTAATATACCTAATGTAGGTTGCGTTGGGAAGAAGAAGAACACAACATAATAAATTAGGGATGAATAATAAAATTATTGCTATTTGTATTTATAAGTAAAATAGGCCATACAAATGTCACATTACAAAAATCTACTCAACCCACCTCAAAAACTCCAGTACGGCCCTCGTCCCACACTTCTTGACGCCTATGATAAGTGCGTCGGGCAGTCTCTTCACCGGAACTTGGTTCTGCTTCAATCGCCTGTACTTGTAGTTCTCGGCTACGTTGAATCCTAGGAGCGAAGCGAAGCGCACGCTTGCTGCTCTGTACTTCGAAATATGTTGCTTCAATAGTATGTATTTTATTGTGAACTGAAATAAAATGGTTTGCTGGTCAATAAAAGAAAAAGTAATGGCAAGTTGTACAAGAAATTTTGCCTACCTATTGCTGTTATTTTTTCGGGCATGAATATCTAGTTAAATAATATTATATAAGCATTAATTTAATTAAAGGTAACAGACAAACAACTTTGATGTGCTAAAATCGCCTTGCTCACCTTGTTTTCGTCAACTAAACAAGAATTCAAAGCATAGAATAAATATAATAGAAATAATAATATGAAACAAATAAACATAATTCGCTTTGATACTGGTACACATCTCATTGCTATTCTTCGGATTCATTTGTGGTGCTTTGTTTTTCCTTTCGTCAATAAACGAAATTCACTTCAGACAACATCCTACACGAATATTTTCAATAGAAAAAACTAAACTAATATCTGGGGGCTAATATTTAACTCTATCCTCTAACATGTTTCAAAGTTAATTGATATGCATATTACTGTAGAGTTCACACTGAACAAGCAGTGTCTATGAACGATCGATGTAACTTTCTTCGAAACCTGCACGAATCACGATGCGCACAATCGCTGTCGAATCGCCACAGAGTCGGACCTCGGATGGAAAATCGCATTTTGCGCAAACGTAATTTACCGCGACGGCCCTAATCCCCCCACGGCCACTTACGTATTTCCGGTTTTGCCGCTATGCTATACCACAGAATATATATACTCCTAAAGCACGATATACATGGTTTGAAACTAGTCTACAAACCAAGGTGACCTTGAAGTTGTTGTTGTTGTGAGATGCCTGCTACACGGTTTAAAACCAACATCTGCTACTGGTTTGCAACGCAGGCCTTTCTACCAAGGACGTTTAAAGGTCATACGAAATTTGGTTTCAAACCACTGTCTACACTGTATGAAACTTAGGTTTGAAACCACCGTTTCAAACCTTGTTTATCGTGCTTACGGTGCTATAATCTGAAAATTAATATTCTTACAATCATGTCAATGCCACGGATTAAGGTAACTTCTCTTCTGTGCACCGTAGACAGAGAAACTTTCTATGTTTACGCTGTGCACGGAATAAAACCCCCCGGCCCCGGGGATGAAGACGTGAGTTCATGGATGTATGTGTGATTCTAAATTGTTTGTAAATAAATCTTGCTTTTCTCCTAAAATTAGAACAAGCATGCAGTTTAGCATTTAAAAAAATGGTAGCATCGCTAAAGACAAGACCAAGACATTATTACATTGGCTTATTGGCTAGAACATGGAATTAATATTTACTATAAAGTACACTAGAATGAAGACAGGTACAAAAAAAAACTGGTTATGTATCGTGCAACAGGAGTTTTAGAAGTACCAACATAAAGATAATTTAAAATCAGTTGACAGCCGACAGCTAAATAAAAAGAAATTTGATCGCGTTGAACTTTGAAGCTGTGAAATAAATTAAAATGACAGTCCAACAGATTAACTCGAATATTTCTGACGACTCTGATGATATGGTTAGTTTACCATCCGAAGAGGAAATCTACAGGCGAAAATACCAACTGTTGTTGGAGCGATGTGAAGTCTTGCAACAGGATAACGAAAGAATCATCAATAGGTTTGTGTTTTGAGCTTGTTTTCTGTTGAAAATAGGTATTTGTGAATGAGCTAGCGTCAAATATTGTTGCAGAATACATGAAGCGAAGAAAATAACCAAGCGCTACCGGAAGGACATTAAATTGTTGGTAGACAGATTGGATAGGCATGGCGATCAGTTCAGAACTGCATGTTTGGAGGTTGAAACAAAACCCGAGGTGATAGTACGACCACCCCGCGCGGGAGGGAAAACACAAGCTGTGTCCAAACAAGCCGACAAGCAGAATGCTAGTGGTGCCAAGAAACCTGGACCTAAAAGGAAAAGCAAAGCAGATAAGGTACTGTTGAATGTTTTTTTTTACAAATCAAGGCCTGTGTGATTGTTACATACCATTCTAACTTTTTATTTGACATATTTTTAGAGTTCTGTAGCCAAATTGCCAAAACAGAACCATTATAATTTCATTGTCTGTCCTGTTGGCACACAAATGCGATTTTTCATAGTTGTGTTGTGATACTATACTATGAAATACAATACAAACTTATTATTGCGGTCGATAAAATTACTACTGTGCATACATAAATAGTCATCCCAACAATGGAACCCTTCACTGTCTGTGGTTTGACATTTCTGGTCAGTTTTTTTAATGTATATATTTATTTTTAGCCTGAAAGAGATCCTAATGCTCCCAAAAAGCCTTGCAATGCATTCTTCCAATTTTGCCAAGAACAGCGGCCTCTGGTTGTAGCTGAGGCTAACTCCGAGTTGGGGTCAGAGCCTTCTAAACAGGAGGTCACCAGACAACTGGCTTCACGCTGGAGAGCACTCAATAATGAAGAAAAGAGGGTAAAATATTTGAGATAATAATTTATTTATTTATTTTCTACCACAAGTTAACTACTACTTAGTAGTACGAAGCTTCTAAGAACATGTTTGGATGATCAAAGTTTCAAGTTCTAAATAACAAAAGTAGATTCCTTATTTATTTGAATGATAAATTCCTATTTATTTAATTTGGTGCGCTTTTGTCATCCAAGCGAAGTCTCTTGCGAGTTGTACACAATTTTATTTTTACACAAATATTTCAATTAAATATCTCATTGTATTGTTTTAGGTATATGTGGCAATGTTTGAGAGATCAAAGGAAAAGTATGTAGAACAAATGTCAGCCTACATAAAGAAGGAACAATGACAATTACTAACACCGGCCAAGAATAGCACTTAATTTTCTTGTGATCATCAGCTTTAAGATTAGGTTAACTATTAAACAGTAACTTGTAAGAAGAAATTGTTTTTTTTTCTCATATCAGAAGAAAATCCTTTATGTAGTAAGTACACCAACAGCATATACATATCATCATCATTCTCCTGCCTTTATCCAAATTTATTTAGGGTCGGCGCAACATGTCTTTTTCTTCTATACTTCTCTCAGTTATCTCAGTAGTCACCCCATTTCTAGCCATATCCTCTTTCACACAGTCCATCTGATGATTCTTTGTTGATTCTCAACATATACCAAGGAACTTTATGTTGCGGTCTGTACATATTCTGTCTAAGCGAATCTGACCTAACGCGAATCTATGAGAGTCAAAATGGCGGGTGTACCTTAACTAATAGAATCCTTCCATTTACCAAAAAAAATGTACCTAAATTGTACTATTTAGTACCTAGGATTAAAAAAATTGTACCTTCAGAACGAAATTATTTCGAAATTAAGGTACACCCGCCATATTGACGTCAAGATGGCGAGTGTTCTATAGTATTTTATTATTTAACCATTACTCATAATATATAATTACACCAAAAAAAATTACCTAAAATGTACTATTTAGGATCTAGGTTTAAAACAATTGTACCTTCTTCAGAACGAAATTTTAGTACACCCGCCATATTGATGTACATACATCAGAATGTTCAGCCTACCGAGGTAGGGAGCTGGCTGCTACTCCAGTTTTTAGTGACGCATAAAGATGCCAGCCAAATAATTTGTGATGTTCTGTCACAAATTGGCGGATAGCGACTGAAATAGGGTGACAATGTAACCTCTGTAGGCTGAACGTTCTGTACATCAATATCGCGGGTGTACCTTAATTTAAATACAATTTCGTTCTATTAGTCGGTCATCTTGGTAGTCACCCCTTTGTAGTCATGACATCTTTCACACAATCCATCCATCATTTCCTTGTTGATTCTCAGCATATACCATTAGCTTAACATTATTTAGGCCTTACTTCTAAGTTTACACAAAATAAGGATACTTAACATTCAAAGAAAAAATACATTGGACAGAAGTTGCATAATAATTATGTGGTTTCTAAGTTTCTTTGAGCATTTTAGTTTTGTTGCAAATAAACTCTTCCATACCTAAATATAATAATGTGTATACCTAGTAGATACCTACCTATATACATATACAAACTTTACAAAAACCATCGTTATTTACACAAAATTAAGTATAAGTAGGTTTAGTATAAGTAGGTAGTAGATTTTTTTTTATATGCCTTTTTTTGCAGAAAATAATATTTGAAAAGAAAAACTCGTAAATAAAACAAATAATTTGATTAGACAATAATAATTTATTATTCAGTATACCACCATAAATAACAATTTAAAAAAAAATAAATGAAACTGTTTTAAAACATAAATAAATACCCTGTCCTATTGAGATGCCACATAAATTTGCGCCTGTTCTGTTGTGCCTGAAATACTCATAATTCGGTATCTTTACTAAGAATCCTTACTAATATTACATAATATCTACTAATATTATAAATATAGTTTTTGGTTTTAAGACATCAATTTCTCAAAAACACTGGCAGAATAAGTAAATGTTCCTTTGAACGAGTAGGTATCTGAACAGTACCTACCTATGGTATGTTAGAAGTTAAAAGTACCCAAGTACAGACGCTAGCACATTAAGCTACTATAATCTGTCAAATTTATTTAACAGATTTTCAACTTTATCGGTGAAGCATAAGGTTCAAAGTAGATTGGGGAAATTTGACAGTTCCGGGTAGCTCGACGTGCTGGCGTCTGTACAATATTCCGAAAGACATTAACCTTTTAACCGCCCGACTTCATAGTTCATTATTATTATCAGTTGTCGTGGCCCCAGGCAGCGCCCCGCATAGCACAGTGAAACAAAAAATAAAAAATCGGTCAAAGGCGAGACGGACTCACGCACCGAGGGTTGCGTGCTATCATGTTTTTAATTTTTCATCGGCGAGGCCTATATTCGTCAGAATTTTAACACTACTGTGGTGTAGAATATTGCAGTTTTATGTCAGCGCCATCTCTTGACCGATAGTGGAACTAATGTAACTTTTTGATGATTTCTGAAAAAGTGTGCTATTTTGTGACATCGTTTTATTTTTCATAATTACCTATCAACTTTGAATCCATACTAATATTATAAATTCGAAAGTAACTGTCTTCCCAGCCGCCGCGGGAGACGCTCCGGGCGTCGGGAGCCGCTCCGGGCGTCGGGAGCCGCGTGACGACTCCGTCTGTCCTGTCTGTCTGTCAGAGCTGGATATCTCAAGAACTACTAATGCTATCAATCAACTTAAAATTTGGAATAGTGTTAGATGTTTGCCAAACGGAAGTTATTTTTCGGAAGTATAAATTTTACGCCATACGACAGTTAAAGGGCGGGGTAAGATACGAGGAGATAAGGATTCACAGAACTTTTGCCAACCTACAGCCTTCTCCTTGGCTAACAGTCTCGCGGCTTTAGCCCCAGTTTTCTTAAAACTAATATAATTAATTGCCATAGTTAAGTCCGTTGCATATGAATTTTCCGACTCGTTGCGTAGGCGCACCATGTTGGTAGGTACATTCTGAATCCCACCAAGGGGGAGAAGGTATGTGACCACAAGACGAATACTTGAGCGGTATAGATTGATCGGCACCGGCAAGTAGGTACACAGGAAACGAAATAGGCCACTAAAAAATTTGAAGGATCTACAAGAGGAAGACCAGATAATTTGGAGTCTAAGGGAAGAGAATACTTGTCCCAGTCTGCATCTGATCAATCCATTGCTTCTAAGTTTGAAAAATTGGTTTGCTTGATAACGTAAATAACGCAATGAATGTTGTTGGATTGTCAAAATGAAAGGCATTGTAATTGTTGGTAGATATCGAAAGCATTTCTCAGTAACTGGGTCTGAATTTGCGTTTATTAGTAAACATTATTTGAAAAAAAAAGTGCGAAAGAAAGTCTGTTACCTTTCACGCCTAAACAGCTGAAATGAAATCATGCACTGCACAGGTAGACCATCTTTAATTTTTTTTTTATTTGAAATGGGTTTGCTCTTGACTCTAGTCTAGGTCAGAGTTGACAGAGACAAAGTCGACGATGGAGTGAGCTTACCCAGAAGAAGCCTGTTCACTCTTACTTTGAAGAGATTCGGGTTGCCCATCTGGGTTAAAACAGGATACTTTTTACCCCGGTAATACGTTCCCGTGGTATAATTTTAAACCATCACGCGGGCGAAGCCGCGGGTAAAAGCTAGTACTAATATACGACGGAGAGTTGTTTTGGTTTATGTATTTGTATAACTTTAATTTAGATAATGTGTTATAATATCTAGTTCAACCTTACTCTGCTTATTCTTGTTTTCTCTGCAAGTAATACATAAACGACGCAAAAGGAGTATGAACAATCAACAAATGAGATAAGAATGCAGGATCGTCGGATATACTTGAAGTTTAGTAGGAAACCGATGGATGTTGTCGCTTGAAATTTTATTTGATAAATGAGCCGTTTGTTTTCTATTAATAAAATTAAATTTTATTCGAAAACATCTATCGATTTCTTACTAAACTTCAATTGTAACCGACGATCCTGCATACTTATCTCTTTTGTTGACTGTACATACTCCTTTTGCCTCATTACCTGCCCACTTAAGCCTTCTCATGGGTATGGGCAAACACTACAGAACACCTTATGTAGAGTCTGCTTACCCCCATGAAAATAAGGCGTAAGTTTATCTATCTATATTGTATGTATGTAATACATTGAATTTAGCTGTACAGTCAACCGTACATCAGTGGTATATTTGACAGTGACAGCGAATTTATATTGGAGCAGTAAACGAACGGTTTCCTAGAAGAGCGGTGCGATGGCCGCACTTACCGGCCGAAATGACGGCTGTCATGAAAATGATGACAGCGACAAAGATTTAAATCGTTAAATTCGTCCTACCGCAGCGTCAAAAGATAGTCGCGCTTCTGTTTCGCTTTGACACCTCTGACACAATGAAGCAGTGACTTGATTTGATTGTCATGGAAACGCTTTTCGCGTGGCTAAGTAAATAAGTACGGTGAGAGGAAATCTAGCGATTTAAATCTTTGGGCAGCAGACTTAATTTCAAATACTGGTGTAATTATATGACAGATTTTCATGACGGCCGATAAAATATGACGGAACCTCTTTCCTAGGAAACCAAAGCTTAAGAGCCTATACTACCTCAAATGGCTTAGCATGATCCTCCGTTATGTCGAAAATTCCGCAGCATTAATTTTGAAATAAATATATGCTAAAGTTGAGGATTAATGTAAGGTCTTATGTTAGACGAAAACACGATTCCATAAAATTTTCTCGATAGAAAAAAATTCCAAAGTTACCTCCAAACCGAACAATAAACCGCTGGTATTAAAAAAATACTTCAAATTAGATCATGAAACTTTGCATACTGACTGAACTAACTATAAAGCAGGTCTTATGTTAGTTAGTTTTTTTGAATTACCTTTATTTTCACCGTAAAAAGCAAATACCTAAACTATTGGCGCTGCCTCCCGCCCAGCACCGCACTCTGTCTCGCTTTCACACAGTCCGCGAGCAATATCGTGCGAGCGAGATAAAGAGTGAATTTTAGCTGAGGTAGTATAGGCTCTTAAGGGATATTTTCGTAGTGTTACCAGAGATGTAGATACGTTTGAATGTACGCACAACAACCGAAGAAATAATGTAGTAAACTTGTAATTTATGCGTGCCAGTAATCTTTCTCCAATCGAATATTCTTCATGGTCTCAACGGGTTCAGTCGCATTTGCGTGCGTCATGACCTCCGTCTCACACACCCTCATAAATGGATTGTACTTCTTCTCTTCGCCTATAGTTGACGGCACCTGTGGAAAGAAATGAGGATTTTATACGAGTGGTCTTTTCTTTTACTGTCTAGGATTGTAATGTTATCATTCTCCTGCACTTATCCTAATCTTATAATTCTGTGCCTCCTGTGATAAGTGATACAAGTCAAAAAACGTCATTTTACAGGACAGCAAAAACAAGATTTAAAAAAATCTAGTTCGTTAATTAAGTGGGCTAGGTAAAATATCAGTGCATTCTTTTGTAGAACAAAACATTTTCTTTCTCTATATAATTTAGATTTTTTGATAGATATTTAATTTTGGAAGTAATTCATGAAAAACCTGCGACTTGTAACTTTTACTTAGTTTTTATGTGCTAAAATTAAGTTATTAATGATACTTGTACAGTTATATTACGTTGCACCAAGCTTGCACCAATAAATTGAGATAAGAAAACGAGAAACAAAAGATAGAAGAACGTGAGTTAGACCAAAAAAGACGTTTTTTTTTTTTTTGATAATGCTCATGTGAAAATCACATAAAGGGTACAACTCGAGTTATATCACTTATCACAGGAGGCACAGAATTTATTTTGGGTTATCTCTGGTTTCACCATTGTTTTAAAGGGAATGCGGGAGTAGCAAATTGTTCCCGTGACCAGCCGCCATTTTATCCATCCAGTGTTAATGTTTAGGATTGTTGTATTTAATGTAAATCTATTCATAGATAGATTTACATTAAACGCACTAACTAATCGCTGGAACTACCAGTCTCATTTGAAGAAATATTTTTCTGACAGCCCAATTCTTGAGGAAGGTTATAGGCTAGGTACTTAACATCACGCTACAACTTAGGAGCCGGGTGAAAACAAAAAACTGGCCAAGTGCGAGTCGGGCTAGCACACGAAGGGTTCCGTACCACAAGGCAAAAACGACGAAAAAACACGTTTGTTGTATGGGAGCCCCCCTTAAATATTTATTTTATTTTTAGTATTTGTTGTTATAGCGGCAACAGAAATACATCATCTGTGAAAATTTCAACTGTCTAGCTATCACGGTTCATGAGATACAGCCTGGTGACAGACAGAAGGACAGTGGAGTCTTAGTAATAGGGTCCCGTTTTTAACCTTTGGGTACGGAACCCTAAAAAACTGAAAGAAAAGAACGCTTAAGCGAAAACGAAATAATAGCGCGGGCGGGAAATGTGCCTGTTATTTTAATACCTATATTGTGCACCATACAAATTATGAGCTCATATACCTATGCTCTAGTTTTTATTCAGTTAAATTATTATGAGCAACATAACTAGTTTCTGACACTGCCACAATTTAAATCTGTGACCACAACCTGATCCCATGATAATACCAGAAGGTAAATTCTCGTAATATAAAACGTTCAAAATCTAGTCGCAGTCTCATCTCGGCGACAAACAAAATAATGTCAAATACTTACTAGTCAAAATGTAGGGAAATTCGAGGTTTTTTTGACAGATTGAGATCACTGTGAACGTTCTTAAAATTACGTTTTTTTTTTTTTTTTTTTAAACTTTGCCCCACGCTTGGAATATATAATATATATTACTGGCTACTTACCGTAGGTTTCCCCTCCTCCCGCCTCTGCTGCGCCCAAGTCAGTTTTTCTAATAAATCTCTATTATTTGGCTCGACGTGCGCCGCGAAACGAAGATTTTGTAATGAATACTCATGGCCACAGTACACCCTAGTTTCGTCTGGGAGACTGCCTAGGATCGACATTGCTTTTAACATCTGCTCAGCAGTGCCTTCAAAGAATTTTCCACAACCACCTATGAATAAGGTGTCACCTGGAATTGTAATCACAGTTGTTTACAGTGAAAAGGCCGAGTTGCTGTTGATGCTCAACCAATGGCTATGAACAGTGAAAGAAAGAAAAATGCGATTATTGGCATTACAGCAAAATAAATACACCTTAAAACTATAAAACAGAAAACAAAGATTATAATGCCAAAAGAGCCTCGGTGCAAATTAAGTAACTACCTAATAAGAGCTGAGTTTGGAAATTGGCGGTGTGATACCCCCGTGCTTCGGGAAGCACGTTAAGCCGTTGGTCCTGCGCCCGATGTCTCTCCGATCGTGTCGGATTGCCGGGATTACGTCCCGTCCCATCGGACTATGAGAGTGAGGGAAGAGAGAGTGCACATGTGTCTGCGCTGCGCTGTGCACACACACTTGTGCACTATAATAATACCTGCCGCGCCGAAGGCTAGTCTCCGTTGAGATAGGCCGCCCTGGCCGGAATACGGTCTGGAGGACTATTAGTATGAAGGTCAGAGTAGAGATGTTGATTAATATTTTTTTTTAAAGCCATCTAGCATGGCAGCCCGGCCAGACGTGCGGCCGCTAAATTACTCGAGTTGAAACTTTAGCGCCGATGGCCGCTTCTGGTGATGCGCCACAGGAACAGTTGCTTCGCGGTTGCGTGTACGCGAATAACTACAGCCAAAAATGTTCATTTTACCTGTAAACACTACAGGCTGTGAGCCTTCCTCGGGCGTAGTCACAAAGTAACACATATGACCTTTAGTGTGGCAGGGAGTGAACAGGCAATGGACTAACAAGTTCCCGACATGGAACATAGTATTGTGCTCCACTTTCTTTGTTAAAGCTCCAATGCGGTCATCTGCTCCGTAAACTTGGAGGCCTTTAATATGCTTAACTAGGGCTTCATTGCCGCCAGCGTGATCCCTGGAAGATAAGAGATACTTCATAGGTTAGGTTAGGTCATAGGATCTGTTTTTTTGGGGTCCAATGGTAAAATTTACAAGTTTGGTAATTGTTATCTAAGGCTACTTTTGGTTTTGCTTCCAACAGTACCTATAGGTAGAAATTATAAGCGACTGTATAAGTACATGTGACCTCTCAAGCTCCGCTAATGAGACACAATTGATTTTCTATTGTATCGCTTACATAGGATACGCGCGGAGCTTGATACCTACAGCGTAGGTATAAGTATCGAATACCATAATCATAATCAGCCTATAATGTTCCCACTGCTGGGACACAGGCCTCCTCTCGGTGAGAGGGAGTGGGCCGTAATCCACCACGCGGGCCCAGTGTGGATTGGCAGATGTCAGTCATGTCTTTTTTGGTTCTAAGACATGCCGGTTTCCTCACGATGTTTTCCTTCACCGTTTTGAGAGCAGTGGTGATGAAATAATTTACACAAAGTAAAGCGCCTGTCTGGGTTCGAACCTACGACCTACAACTCGTAAGTCGCGCCCGTTACCACTTGGCCACCACTGCTCCGTATCTTCTTCTTCTTTCGTATATCGAATGGTGTGGTTAAATAATTAGTCACCGGCGGCGGTGTGAACGGTCAATGATCAACCATGAATATAATTTATGTAGATTGGTATCTCTTTTACTTATACGAGACCTTCAATCTTTTGTATGTTAAGGATGTGGTACAGATCTGCTGTATAAGTTTGGGAGTACCTACCTACCTACAAAATAAATCAAAACTCACCAGTGATGATGAGTGGTCAAAACTGTAGTGAGTTTGACACTACGATTACTGACAGCTTGTACCACCGCGTTGGGATCAACTGGGTCTACAATAGCGGCCTCATTTGTGGCTCTATCCACAAGCAGGTACATATAGTTATCCTGAAGAGCTGGCAGTATCTGCACTTCCATGGTTGGGTATTGATGATGTTCGCTAAAGCTGTGTCCTCCTCGCTGGTTTCGAGCTAGTACTGAAACAATTTTTTTTCATTAAATTTCGCTCATTATCTTTACCAGTCTGTCTTTGATAGGTAGGTAAATGAATATATAAGATTTGAAGATTTTTTTTTTGGCGAAGGTGTTTGAAGTAGCGAGCTGGCACGGGGCACCATGTTGAGTTTATACAGATGCAGATTATTGCAGATGTCTGTCGGTGCTATCATGGACATTAGGTATTTTTCATTTTTAAAATTAATGAAAAATAATGTCCAGTGACTAAACTATTGGATTTATTTGATTGAATTTTTGTATGCAGACTGGGAACGTCATTATGTAGGTATACGAAATTTAATTTATTGTTGTAAGTATTGTCATCTCCACTTTGTATAGGCAGCTAAGATTTAGCTGGTACATTCTATTGTTTGAGAGATAGGTAAAAATAGGCTAACCACAAGACTCTCACTTTTGCTTGACCTGAACCTTAGCAGGTTAAATTTCATGAACCAGAAGTGACATAGGTAGGTAGGTACCTATTATGCCCAGGCAGGGCACACACATGTTGTGTCCTGCTACTGGGAATTTACAGTATATAGTACCTGCCTACTTATTAAAACTTGAACCACAACAGCATCAAAATATTTTATTTCACATAAACCTATGATACGTTTGGAGCTTGGTGCACGGTTCTAATTGATTGTTGCCTATGGATAAGAGCCAGCAAGAAACTACATGGTTACTCCTTTAAAAAACAATTGGCTTTTACAATGTTTTCAAATTATAGTGTTAATAGGTATACCTATGGGAGGACAGCATAGGCCTGTCAACAAGTAGGTACCAGGTACTTAAAAAACTAGGAGATGTCCCATTAAAAGACACACACATCTGACATGTATGAATACATCTACGAGTCTACATGACTACAACATTCTCACATTCACAAAATAGAAGAGAATCTATAAAAAAAGATATAAAATAATACAAAAATAAATAAATAATTAAACCATAATTATGACATAACATGATTGTCATTACAAGTATTAGGTACAACTGTAACAAATCTAAGTAAATGGTCCACAAAAGCCACTGAAATTGTACCTATAAAATGTCAAATCATTGTATGATTTTGTCATTGAAAGATATGTAAAAAAAAAATTGCCATGTGATGTGAGAGCAGTTCATAGATATTTACATAATTATGCCGTAAATGAGAGTATTATTGCCGATAGTTTTATGTTCTTTTCATAGGTAAGGACACATTTGATGTGAGTTTTGAACTTTTCGACTATTTATTTATCCATACTTAATATTATAAATGCGAAAGTGTGTCTGTCTGTATGTATGTTACCTCTTCACACTTAAACCGCTGAACCGATTTAGATGAAATTTGGTATAGAGCTAGTTTGAGTCCCGAGAAAGGACATAGAATAGTTTTTATCCGGATATTCCCATGGGATCCACACTTATTATGCGGGTGAAACCGCAGGGAGCAGCTAGTCCTGTATTAAATAAATGTTTGAATGGTGAGTAAATACAGTGTGAGTTTTCATAATGTGCACATATCGAAATGAGGGAAAACTAAGGTTAATTTTATCGATGGAAAAAATGATAAAAAAAATATATAATATACCTATATATTATTATTACAGGATTTTTAAAATTCTTGTTCGCTGCTGGGGCCCCTGTGTAAATAAATCGGTATAACTTTTAAACTAAACAATCTGTCACAATGAAACAAACTCAGTAATTACTGGAAATAACAGGGCATAGAATAGAATAGAATACTCTTTATCCATCCAAAAAATAACAACTAAAGAAAAAAAAATCGCTCTCAACTGAGAATTATGGTGTTTTTATAACAAAAATCTGATATTGTTTCATAAATTTTTACAATAATTGTAAAATTTCTCAATAAAAGCACCAAATACCTAAGTACCTTTTTTATTACCCTGAATTATTCTCCACCGTGTCAGCTTTTTAAAGTAAAAATACCACTCAATCACAGCATTTCCTGTTAACTGTTAAATAAAGGCCTTGCACTCGGCTACGTACAATACTTTAGCAGGTAACCTTTACCCTAAATTTTTATTATTTTTAGATTTTGACGTGACAACGTCTTAAATTAGGTTGCGACTGGGAGTCACTTATGAAAAAGTGTAACGCTCGGTAACGTTACGATGAGTCACCGAACGAGAGAGAGGCCCGCCGAATGCCTTGTCTCTCTCCCACTCAACTATGATCGGATGATCGGTCGTTGTCACGTAAAATCTTCGCCCGTAAAACCGACTTTACAGGCAACCATTTTTTGACGTGACAACGTCTTAAATTAGGTTGCGACTGGGAGTCACTTATGAAAAAGTGTAACGCTCGGTAACGTTACGATGAGTCACCGAACGAGAGAGAGGCCCGCCGAATGCCTTGCGTCTCTCTCCCACTCAACTATGATCGGATGATCGGTCGTTGTCACGTAAAATCTTCGCCCGTAAAACCGACTTTACAGGCAACCATTTTTTTAAATGTTTTTTTCGACGATAAAATGAAGCTTAGTTTCCCTCATTTCGATATGTGCGCATTATGAAGACTCACACTGTTAGGTAAACAAGATAAAACTGAAAAATAATGATATTCTGTTCAATGGGCTGTCTTATCTTTATATCAAGCTTTCTATATGATAACAACATTAACAACTATTTTATTGGTTTTAATTTATGACTTTTCTACTAAAATACATAGCAATTGAATTTATTACTGCTTTTTCGCCGTTTCAATTTGTCCATTTTGTTCATCCCTGCAGCCTCAATAAACCAAAACGTAAAAAGAATGAAAAGTTTGTAAAACATGTGATTTTCATAACCTGCCAACAGTATTGTTTTTATTTAAGTTTTTAATTCCCTGTTAAAAGTGGACAGGATGTACGAATAAACAGTTCTACATTAAAAATTATATTGTCATCCTTATGATAAAAAAGCAGACAGAGGCTAGGTGAAATAATACCAGTAATAACAGAGATTATAAATCGATGAATATTAAAATACCTCGGAAATACAACTTCGTGATTTGCTGTGATATGCCGTTCGGCAAGGAATTTACAAACCTGGCGAGCATCTTGTTAATTATTTATCAAGTAAAGTTATTAAATATCTTGTTTAATATTTTAATGTTTTTTTTACAAAAAATGATAACATGGAAAAACAAAATACCTTATCAGTCAGCTGGTGTTGACAGCTTTTTGCACAGAACCAAAGAGTAGAGTAACTATGCACAGAACACTTTTTGTACAGACTGAACCAGTGTTGCCAACTACTAGCTTTACCAGTTGCTAGACATTTTCAAAATGTTTCTAGATTGCCGGTTTTTGTTAACCAAAAAGTTGCTAGAAGTCGCTAAATGTTATATTAGTTAAGTAGATTACAATTGACGGCACGGTTGGCGCAGTGGTTAAGCGATTGACTGCTGCGCTGCGTGTCGCGGGTTCGATTCCCGCACGGAACAAATATTTGTATGACCTACAAGTAGTTGTTCCGGGTCTGGCTGTTTGTGTATGTGAGTTTAAATGTTTGTAAACGCACCCACAATACAGGAGAAATTCCTAGTGTGGGGCAACGTTTAAAAAAAAAGTCAATTTCTGACAATAATTTTTATTTTCATTATTTCCAACATGAGTTAAAAATGTCTTGTGTACATACATACAATTAAAAAAAATGTTCAATTGTGAAAATTGATCAATTAAAGAAGATGTCAATGGTTGGGGTTCAGTGTCTTTCGTCGTTAATCTCGAATACTTTTCAGCTGTGCCCATTTTATGCAGTACATCTTTAGGCAATCTCGATAGCCTCACGTCTCATGATGAAATGAAAAGTTGCTAGAAAAAGTAGCTGAAAAGTTTAACTACTGAATTGTTATTTGGACTCATTTTATTGTTTATCAAAATTTTGAAAATATCGCCTGATAGTATCTGCATCACTTTGTTTTAAGGACATTCGTTTCATAGGCTTTTATTACGTAACGAACATTCATTTGCAGAACGAACAGTTTGGTGAGTACGTACCTACGTGAATGTAAACTCGAAATACAAATCTGTGCTCCCGAACGAATGTCGCGAATAAACGCAATATCGAAACTGGTGTCAACTCGCGAAATATTCGCGTAAAGCACTTGCCTGCCTGTTAGGGTATATTTATTATGTTTTGCTGCCTGTGTCTGGGTGCGTACGGGTGCGACCTTCGATCGTATTGTTGATCGAAGGGTGCGACTGCGACTGAGTGAATGCATTGCAGTGCAGGCTGTTGTGCCGCGCTAAAATAGTCATGGATACGGTATACAAATTACCAATAAATTTTTAAACTAAGACGTGTTCTTAGTTATCTTTCGGCTAATCATCCTGACATAAAATGACGTGTCTATTTTTTAAAAAGCCTACCCGAATAACCACCAAATACCCTCCGAACTTGGACAAATCCAGGGAAACCCAGATGGATGGCAGTCTTAAGTTGGGGCATTCTCACTATCCACATTCCTACTTTGTGTTACTTTTACGAGTTACGTAAGAAAAATTAAAATGGTTTTATTGGAATTATTTTTCAGATTTATGAATAGAAGTTTAAAAATTCAACATACAAAGTAGGCACACAAAGCAGGAGGAAAGTAATTAAAAAACAAATGATGGCAACATTACATCATTTGCGTCACTGTCATTCCTTTAACTTTTTGTCATATGCTTCCAATGTCAAAATTTGACATGTGTTTGTGACTTTGTGACAAACTCTGACAAACTCATCGGCATGTGGATTTATTTACAACAGTTTTCTAGCATTTTATAGTGAATGAGTTGGCGAAACCTTAAATAAATATACGCAAGATGAAGAGTAAACCTGTTAAACATAAGACAGCAAATACTTTCCGTGTAAGTCCTAAAACAGATTGATATTTTGGTGTTTTAGGTTAAGTGCGAATTTTGTATAAATTGTTCTTATTTATCGTATTTTATTCGCTATGTATCAAATTTTTGCTGAAAATAGTTTATGAGAATATCTATAAATTGTTTATAATTACTTCCACCATCATTTTCTTGGTCCTTTCTCAATTGAAAAAATATATATAAAATAATTAATATCTTTTGAATCCTAGCCTAAATAGTCATCCTCATCATCATCATCTCATTGTCATCCTCCTACCCTTGTCCCAGAATGAAATAAAAATCATGCAATCTATTTAATAAAATACTTTTTATTGTCCGTATTTTATCTGATTTTATTAATTATGTTGATGCTGATTTTGGACCACAAGTTTAGTTTTGATTAATTTTTACACAAAGGTCCTTAACAAAGTTTGTTTTTACAGTTTGTACCATTTGCTGAACGAATCAATGGTATTGACATCCGCCATGCTGCTCTATATCACATTGAGCATGCATATGCACAGCAGCCTGGAGAGAATGAAACTCATTTCTTTGTGGCACTACAAAAATGGCATGTGCTCAATTTGACAGATAACTTTAAAAAGTTCAGGAAGGAAGTCTTTGGTATTATAACAGTGCCACAACTTATTCACAAGAAAGATGAAGTGGTTGAGGTGTTGGAGAAATATTTGAATCTAGAGGACCAACTGTGTTTACAACCATTGCTGGAGTAAGTTTAAGTATTTGGTAATTATTGAATAATATTCATAGAATTGGAACATTCTTCGAGTGTGTTATTATTATTGTAAACACTTATGTGTAATAAATATAAGCCATACCATTTATGATAATCTCTGTGCTCAGTACTGAATGATTAACCTGTTAAAAGATCGCCTACTGGAAGCCGTTTGCATGTAAGCGCTTAATGGTTTTCACTTTGATTATACATTTCTATTGTTGTTTCAAGCATATTTTTTTTTATGAACCTGCACTTGTTCATTAAACATTTGTCAGATTAAAGTCTTATTTATATGTGCTAACAGTTCTTCAATCAATCAATTAACTCAGCCTATTGCAGTCCACTGCTGGAAATAGGCCTTATGAACTAATAATTAAATTATCTTTCAGAATTTTAGTATCATTAGCAAAAGATCTAAGAGAGGACTTCTACCCACACTTCCCAAGGTTTCTGGACATCCTCATAAAACTGCTAAACACCAAGGATGCAGAAAGACTAGAATGGACCTTAGTCTGTCTAGCGTTTTTATTCAAAGTCCTGAAACCATACCTAAAGAGAGATATTGCTGTTGTTCTAAAGAGGATTATACCTTTACTAAGTGAATCTCAGCCACAGTATATAAATAATTTTGCAGCTGAAAGCTTTGCATTTGTTGCCAGAGATATAAGGGATAAGAAAAAGTTTGTCAGTCTTGTGCTTAACTATTTGCAGACCAATGATGATGTAAGTACATCTGTCAAATAAATACATAACATCTCATAATCAGCCTATACCGTTCCCACTGCTGGGACACACCACTTCTCTGTGAGAGGGAGTGTGCTGTAAACTAAACAAATACATAATGCCATAGTGTCGTACATTCATGTAATTATTTAAACGTCTTTTCCAGGCAATCACTGGCTTTGGTCATCTCATATTTGAAATACTGAGAGGTGTTACAGGTAAATTCCACAGCTGCATAGAAACATTCCTGCCTCTTCTTCTTCAATATCTAAAAGAAAATAAAGAACACCAAGAAATACTGTTCAAAGTGCTGACACAAACAATAGAGGACAGTCTACAAAGTATTTCACACAAAGAGTATGGAGTCTTTTGGGCCAGTATCATAAAGTTTACTGAAGAAATCTTGAAAGAGCATGATGAAGAAAGTAAAGGGTTAGAATATATCCTCAGACTTGCTGGTCAAGTCATAGAACACCAGCAAGGGAAGTATCTAACAAACCCTCCACAGTTTGTGCTCCTGTTGATAAAAGTTATATGTGAACAGTCTTCAGAAAGTGTTCTAGAAGTTTGTGCACAGATTGGTGCCGTGCTACTCCTCTCGCCAAACGTGTCCTTATCTCAAGAACATGCTGGTATTATCGTCAAAGTGCTACTGCCACTACCATTCCCAAATATACTCATCAACTTTGTGCAGAATGTCATTGAGTACTCACAATTTGATATGCACATACTTCCTCCGTTCATCAAGTTTGTTATACAATCTAATTTTGATAATGATGCTTTGGGTACACTGACTAAAATATGCTTGAAGAAATCGCCTTTGTCTATGAATGGCATAAAGTTATTTGATTGGGTGAAATATCCCTTAGACTTTGGTAAGAATCTGCCGAACTTTATGGAGCATTTCAAAAATGTTTTGTCTGTAGACATAGAAAAATATGTTGAGAACCCAGTTAAACTTACAAATGTTTTATTCTGCTTGCCGCATGTAGAGAAAATCGATGTTGGCTATTGTGTGAAAATGTTAGGACAGCTGATATCGAAACTATTGGATATATTAAAAAGTTATTACTTGGAGAATCAGCCTAAAGAGAACAAATTCCACTGTGACACAACTGCACTATCGAGATGTTCTAGGAAGGTTTTGTTCATGTTATCATTGGCGCTTGAAAGTGCTATTCACATATCCAGTTGTAAGAAGCTGAACGAGATTTGTCATATTGATACATTGCTGCCTGCGATCCTGCCGTGTGCTGCAGATCCTAATTACCTCTGCTCACTGCATCTTCTTGACCTGTATTTGACAGCTTATGAACAGGAGCAGGGACTGACCTATCCATATTTATCGCTAGTTGATTCGTATCTAAAAACGAATGTGTCTTCGCCTTTCCATGTGGTAAGCATTTTATACAAGTTTTATACCTTACATCACACAGATCAATATGCCATAAAATATTTTATTAGCGTAAAATATTTGTTTTCAGGTTCGTCTACTGACTACCCACATTTACAAGTTATTCGAAAATGTTGAGGAACTAAATAAAACAGTGGAAGTGGGAGGTACTGTTGAGAAATTTTCAATCTTTAGCATATGTTACTCAGTGGAGTCCATCAAACCATCTATACAGGAGTATAGAGCTCAGTTGAACATGCTGCAGAAAATGACCTTTAATACAAGTCAGTATGCCCTGGCTAAGGATACTGACTTCCACCTCTTTGCATTAAATTACATGTTAGGTGTCTTGTACGTCAATTTCAAGCTGCTGTGGGAACCCGTGACTGAATTTATTGCGGGTTACGGAAATTCCCTAAGTGTTGACGATTTTTGGCCCACTTTTCATGAAGCTCTTGAATCCTCATTTGTAAACGCAAAGAAAAATCTTAAACAGTTTCATTTCGATGATGAAATCGACACAAATTTCGAGATTCTTCAAAAATTATACTCTGATTACAATAGCATATCTGAGAGACCTGATTTATACAATTATAGGAACTTGATTCTGAAGGTTATGACGAATTGTATTCAAGTTTGCGAAGCGAGGAATCGCGATGTCGTTGTCTTGTTCTTGAATTTCATTGAAGAAGAATACAGAAGGAATGATAGCATGAATGCTCTAAAAATTGACATGGAAGTACGAGAGAATAAAATGGAAATTGATGAAGAAAAACCTGAAGAAATTACAGAGAATATTGAGGAAATAATTGAAGAAACAGATGATGCAAAAGAAACTGTTTCTGGAAAGATAGTATTTAAAACTCTCATTAACATTATGCAAGTTCTATCTCAGTTTAAGAATCCAAGAGCTTTGCATAAAGAGCCAGTTTTCTGGGAACTTTACATGGAATTTTTGAAGCACAAAAACCCAGGACTTCAAAAATATGCTTTAGATTGTGTTCTAAACTATAAGAACAAAAATGTTACACAATATAAAAGCAATTTGTGCAACCTAGTTGATGAGAAGAAGTTCAAAGATGAACTGACTCTGTTCAAAATAACTGAAGATGCCAAAAACATTCAGCCTGAGGACAGAGAACATGTAGTGCCAATAGTATTAAGAATACTTTATGGTAAAATGACGTCGAAACTCGTAGCGGAGAAGAAAGGTGGTGGTCAGAACCGACGGTCGCTTGTAATGAGATATCTGGCCGGTTGTAACGAGAACGAGATTAAAATGTTCATTGAAATGGCGTTCTCGTACTACAAACAGTATTTAAATATGAAACCTCGGGAAATATTTGAAAAAATAGCGTCTGACGTAGATTTAAAATCTGTCACCAGTCCTGGAAAACTTCACAGTGTTTTAAATCTGTTTGAAGTTGTCCGTGAATATTTTGGAGGATGTATGAATGAAGAGGTGTTGTCTCAGCTCTTTAACATATATTTCGCTATCTGTTCTACCATAGCAGTTGTTCTAAGTCAAGGAGAAAAGGTGCATGTTGGATATGTAAAGGTTATGAAAAACCTTCGCACGCTTGCTTTGGGTACAACAAGGAAGCTCTTTGAACAATTTACCAAATATCCTTGGAATAAAGACCAGTTGTTTGTTATGTATGAGACATTGATTTGGCCGTTGATGCCAAAGTTACATATTGAAGGTATTCATAGTCCAACAGCACTGTTAAGACTTCTAAATGCGTGGTGTCAGAATCCCCGATACTATATTTTGCTAATCACTTGCTCAGAAAAAGATTCTATTAGTCCATTCCCAGCTATTTTCAAACTTCTGCTAGCTCCTAAAACAAGTCCTGGTGTGGTCAATATGATATTAGATATGATCGAAAAATTAATTACACTAACTGAAGACGAAGAAGATAAAGAAATTCCTAGAATAGAATCTTTCAATGTATTACCAGTTGAGGCACCTCAAAATGTAACCGGTATCAATTTCGGAAGCAAAATTCTGGTGCCGCACATACCAAGCATATTGGAAGTGATGAAAAGACGAATAGCAAATTCTGCAAAATCTAACACTGTGAACAAGAGAGATTTGCTGATTCTCTCAAGAATCACAGAATTGGTAGCGTCACCAGAGCTATGTGACGAATTACTGAATTTGTTACTGCCGATACTAGTAAAGAAAGTATGTATGAACATGGCGGAAGAAAATATGGAACATGCTGTGAACACAATTATAAATTTACTAGGACACAGCACAAATCCTCAAGTATACATAAAGAATATAGCCATTTTGTTCAACAAAGTTGGTCCTGTAGAGGTTAGGAAATTGCTGATGAAATTACTTACGTCGATAGCTGAAAGTGCACCTAAGAATAAAGATATACTTACTAGAATGGCTAACATGGTAGCAGAAATGAATGCTTTCAACAAGAGATGGATCGAACAGCCAGATTTTGACCGAAGAATAGACGCGTACAAAGAAATATATCAGTTACTAGACAAGGACGAAATTGATGTAGACCTTGCAATACTTATTGTCAACAATTGCTTCTACTTCATTCGTACTGAGAAAGATATTGGTCTGCGTGACAGCGCTGGCCTATGTTTGAAACGAATTCTGCCAAAACTTCTCATGAAATACAGATCAACACCTGATGGCCAATTTTTAGTAAGGGATACTGTCCTATCGCTAATTTCCACTGGTATAAGAGATAGCAAAAACGAATTGTTAAGAAATGAATGTATCAACTTACTAGGAGAATTGGCAAGAGAATGCCCTGATGCAGACGTAGTCATATCGGATTTAGCTCATTTAATTAATAAAGAAGATAGAGAAGTAGATTTCTTTGATAACATGTGCCATCTTCAAATGCACAGGCGTGTGAGAGCGTTGCTGAAATTCTGCAAAGTTGCCAGAAAGATGACGAAATGTCCTACTCCTAGGACTTTAACTAACTTTATTTTACCATTAGCATCTATGTATATTTGTGATGATAAATATACAGATAAAAACACTTTGATAGACGCGTGTATAGAGGTCGTATCTACTTGCTGCAGGTTGCTGCCATGGTACCATTACGAAGTTATCCTCAAACTTTATTTGAATAAAATGCGTCATTCTTCCGAACACCAAAAACAGTTGACTCGAATATTGGGTGGGATTATTGACGCTTTCCATTTTGATTTCTCAAATGTTAAGAATATTGAACTGCCGAAAGCACTGATTACAAATGTGCATAAATTTAAAATGGCTAAGGCAAGTTCGGAGAACAAAGAAAATATAGAAAAAACAAAACAGATAGAAGAAAATGGTGATAAGGATATAGATGGTGAATCAGAAATAAAAGAAAATTTAGAATTAGATGAAGAGAGTGAACTTAAAGCAGCAGATGACGAAGCAGCGGATGAAGAGCCAAGTAAAGAGATTACCAACGTACCTGCGTTTGAGAGAGTAACGAACGTGTCGCCATCTGTAGCTAAAAGAATTATCAAATCCTTGTCGGCTGGATTGTTACCACAATTAAATCGGTAAGTCAAATTGTTGCCAAGATATATCGGTAAATCGATATCTATATAATTATGAAAAGAAAACATTCATTTGTATTTTATTTCTCTAGTGCCATCGGAAAAATGACTGAACACGAAGAGTCCCATAAGGTGAATCGTCGTAAAACCGGTTTCGATCGTCAGCAAGAGGACATGCTTCGCGTACCGATAGCTCTGGCGCTCGTCAAATTGTTGCAGAGATTGCCTGGCGATCTGCTTAAACATCAGCTGCCTGGGTAAGTTCATATAAAAATATCGTATTCCCCAATGATCTCAGTCTGCTCTAAAGTTACATTCACTTTTAATTTTTCCGAATATCAATAAAATCTTTCGTAAGTTTGATTTATCTCAACTTTAGTTACGTTGTCTATTTTCTTCTCTTTTAGAATCATCATCAAACTCACCTCGTTCCTAAAATCACCTCTAAAGCAAGTTAGGATAACTGCGCGTGATATTGTTAAGAAGATCATGCTAACTGTTGGAACCTCGTACTTAGGAGTTCTACTGGAACACTTGACTTTGTTGCTAACCAGAGGATACCAAGTTCATGTCTTAGTCGCTACAATACATACAGTTCTAGACGCTTTGAAAGCGGAATTTAAACCTGGAGATCTGAACGAAAATCTTGATTACATACTCGATGTTTGCACTAACGATCTTTTTGGAGCTTTGTCAGAAGAGAAAGAAGTCGACAAACTACACTATAAGACACCAGAAGCAAAACCCAGCAAGAAAAGTTACGTAACACTTATGATAGTGTCTCAAAACATAACTGAACAGTGTCTGATAAATCTAATTATACCTTTCAAAGACGTTCTCCAAAAGCATCATTCGAAGAAGATTGTATTAAAAGTTCAGGAAGCTCTAATGCACATTACAAGTGGATTAGTCACTAATAAGTTTATAGATATCGAATCCCTATTCATATTCTTACACGGAGTTGCCTCTGACAGCATACCAGAATTTGTATTAGGTGCTCCAAAGAGACAAATAACTGAAAAGCAAAGAGAGAAAATGCTTAGAGCGAAGCCAGATTGCTTCCTAATTGCTGAAACGCCGAAACGTAACAAGGAATCCCAAGCTAAACATGTTAAAACTTCCGGGAAAGCCAATGCTCACGTTTTGGTTGACTTCAGTTTGAATATTCTATACGTGATCCTCAAAAGAGAGAAAGTGCCAAGAATGGATTGTCGAGCGTTTGTAGACCCTCTTATACCTTTACTAGTTGATGCGTTGAAAAGTGACCATGTAAAGGTGTCGACTGTTGCGATGAAGTGTATAGCTACTCTGTGGACGATCAGAGTAAGCACGCCAACATTAGAAGAAATGGTTCAAGATATTGTGAAAACGATATTCTTGACATTGCATAAGTACGCAACGTTTGAAATTAGTAAACAAAATGATAACTTCCATTTAGTTAGGACTGCTTTTAAGGTAAGATTTTTTTTTTGATAACTTTCATTCCTGGTAATATTCTGCTGTCAATTCTCAGTTTCTTGTTGCCATTTAGTTAACCTAGAATATACATACCTGAGATATAACAACAGACCGAAAACCGGTTATAATCTAATACACCAAATTATTACTGATATATATTTTGTGTTTACAGGCGGTAACAGTACTGGTGCGCAACGTTAAATATTATAAACTAGAGGCAGACCAACTAAAAACCCTCCTGTTATATGCAGAAGAAGACTGTCAGAATGACGAGAAGCAGTCCAACTCGTTCGCTCTGTTGAAAGCTATATTAGAAGCTAGATTAGTATCCAATGAACTGCACGAAGTTATGGAGAAAGTATCCAAGATATGTATACTGAGCGAATCGGCTAGATCTCGGTAAGTAACTTGATATCCTTTATATTCTTTATTCAGATATAACACTCTTTAATATAAACCTTAATTAACACAAAACATGTATTGCTTGCATGCATGTACGTGGTGTTGTCAGGATAAGAAACTACTTTGGCGTTATAAATGACTGACGGAACTCGTAATATGCAGTTGGTATTACCGGTGCGTCCAAGGTGTTCGACTGCGTTCATCACAATACCTTTATTTGTAAGCAGAGCATTTACGGTATCTGATAAAGGATACGTGCTAGTGCTTTCTTATCTGTGATTGAGCCAGCAAAAAATAAAAATATGTGGCACTACTTTTTCTGACACTAGTTTTAGTGGAAGTTCCCCAGGGCTCAGTTCTATGACCCTTTCTGTTTTATCTCACTATATATTTTTTCAATTGGGAAATATAGGATTCAAGAAGTACATATATTTAGAAATGATGAAGTGACTATAAATTTAGGTATTTCTTTCAGAGAGGAAGCTCGAGTTATATTCGTCAACTACTTAACGCATTATTCTCCTGGCAAAAGGCTGGAGAAGTACATCGACTTCTTCGTGTCACAGCTCAACTACGAACTGCAGCACGGTAGAGAGTCTTCACTTAAGTTCTTAGAGATGATCATTAATAAGTTACTTGTGGTAAGTCATTTGAGTTTTGTATTATTTCTTGTCTGTTCTAGAATTATTGTTTGCGTAACATTATGAAACTGTAATTGGAAAATCATCAATGAAAAATTGTTTATAAAATTAACATCGGCATCGATTTTATTGTCGAATAAAAATTTAGGGTTTGTAAGTGGCACAACACATACATTTGGTTTACATTTTCATCACATACTTTTTTGTAACGGACCATAATTATTTACTAAATCTTAAGCATACTTTTCTGATATTCTAGGCCCAACTATCAAAGCACGGAGCGCACCTCATGCTGGCACTGGGCGCGAGTATGCTCAATGACAGCGCGCCTGAGTGCCGCGCTTCCGCCGCTAGCTGCATAGAGGCCATGTTGAAGAGGTTTCCTCTGCAGGAGAGGAACAAACTCTTTGATCTGGTGATGACGTTCTTCCAGGATAATCAGGTAAGGAGGAAGGATTTTGTTGAATTTGTACAATGACGTGTCTTGTCTGTGCATAACATATGGTTGATTTTTGACAAATGAAATGCAGGTGTTTTTTTTAAGACTCACGTTATACACAGACCATATAACGTGTGGCTTTAATACAAAATAATGTGTAAAATACACCTTTTAATATTTCAAAATAATGCAAGCAGACCATAGGCAACATGACAAAAAAATCGGCTGTTGATTAACCAGAATTTGCTCTGTTTTATTGATACTTAGAATAGATTCCTACATAATACCAACTTACTAAGTTTTTACTTATTAAACCCTTGTTTCCATGTCCACAGCCAGTACACTTCGAACTAGCGGCACAACTGAGCACACGCTTCGTAAACGTAGAACAAGACGACTTCAAGAATCGACTGAACACTGTCCTTTCACTAGTCAGTGGCAAAATCCTTTTACTTAGCAACGACATCACTGAAGGCAGATTCGTCAAAATAAAACTGAACCAATCAGAGGAAAAGACTGATGAAGACAAACAGAAAGAAAAAGACCACAGTTTAATACAGATATTAAACCTTATAGAAAAAATTACGTTCCATTGCGCGTCTTCTTTGACGAATAAGAAGTTCGTGAATGAGTTTGACGAGATAGCGCAGCAATGTAAAGCGCTGCTTGCCTACCCTCATTCGTGGGTGAGATTGAAATCTGCTAAGGTACTGGGGCAGTTGTTATCAGTCGTTGATGCTGAAGAGTTGGATAGTATTGTAAAGAAGAAGGTAGAGAGTGATAGAGGGTTTATTTATGATGACAGGGAAGATGTTTTGAGGAGTCTTGTGCTGGATTTGTGTGCGCAGTACACCACTGGAGCTTCGAAGGAAATGGTTGAACAGGTGAGCTGTCTAGCTGTCTTAGATATTAGCGACAACAAGGGTTTCAAAAGACGCAACCAAGTGTTATAACTGTTGTAAGAGATGGGAGTGGGAAAATTTGATTGATCTATCAATAATAGTATTTAATATATTATTGATATGCGTATATTGTACTATATTTCTGTACTGTACTTGCCAATCTGTTTGTAGATAATTAATGTTATGATTATTAATATTCTACAATTACTGTGTCATCATCATCCTTTTCCCAACTATGTTGGGGTCCGCTTCCAGTCTAACCGGACGCAGCTGAATACTAGTATTTTACATGGCGCGACTATCTGAACTCCACAACCCAGTTATTGGGTAATACGATGATACCCCTTGGTAAGACTGGTTGTCAGACTTTCGGGCTTCTGACGACCCGTAACGACTGTCAAAGATCCACGAATGACACCCGGGACCAACGGCTTAACGTGCTTTCCGAGGCACGGTAGGTATATGAATGTGGTCACCCATCCACGGACCAACCGCGACAAGCGTAGCTTAACCTGATCGATTGACCAGTGTGGCTGTTATTACTTAGCCACAAGCCCCTCTACAATTACGGTGTATTCTGGTTATTATAAAATTCGTCATCTACAGCCCAAGTTCATCCTGTGCGCATGCGTCTCTCTTTTCATGTGCCAATCCCCACGCTCCCTGTGCCAGCCTTATCCAGGTTTTGCCTGTGATGGCAACAATGTCGTCTGCCCATCTCGCCGCCGGACGACACACTTGGACACCACTCTGTCACAGCCTTAATCCTTCACTATAAGGGTGTTATCACACCAATCGATCGATCGTCGATCGATGCAATCGATCGATGGTAGAATGGATTAGTCGACGTCGATCGATAGTTTCTACCACACCAATCGATCGATAGTCGATAGATGCCATCGATCGATGGTAGAATGGATTAGTCGACGTCGATCGATAACATTTCGAAAGAATCTGATGGAATATAGCCGGGGTCAATCGATCTACGTCGACCGATGCCATCGACCGGCAATCGGTCGATTGGTTAGTCGACCGGTATCCGTCGATCAATTAAAGCTACCACACCAATCGATCAACGTCGACCGATGTCGATCGATGAAATCGATCGACGATCGATCGATCGGTGTGGTAACACCCTAACATTATGTCTTTTAATTAATTTTCTTATTTCAATTCGCAGACAACAGCAGTGTTATTCGTAATATTGAAGCTTGTGCATTCGATGTCAAGTTTCAAGGTCGACAAGAAGACTCAGGCAGAAGGCGACGACGCTGAAGGGGGAAGTAGGATGAACATCCGCTGGATCCTGTTCAAACTGAGGAGAGCTATCAACGTTGAAGTAGCTAGAGCACCTAGTAATATGGATATTGTAAGTAAATTATATTCATATTATATACTTTCTGAGTTTATATTGGACATTACTGACATCGCTGAAAAACTCACACTAATATTATAAAGGCGAAAGTTTGTGTGTGTGTGTTTATATGTTTGTTACTTCTTCACGCTCAAACGGCTGGACCAATTTTGATAACATTTTGTATGGAGGTAGCTGACACCCTGGATTAACATATAGGCTACTTTTTATCCCGATATTCCCATGGGATCGACACTTATGCGGGTGAAACCGCGGGGTACAGCTAGTAGTAATATAAGTCTGAAATCGCCATCTCGTCTTGAGCAAGTGTGGTGGTCATTGCTCGTGACTGTATGAGAAGAGGTCTTTGCCCTACAGTGGGACAAAATTGGGCTGGTATTCAAAAAATTATATTATGTTCTTTTTCATTTTCCTGATATCTGTAAAAAGGTTTTGAAGACCTGGACTACACTATGCTGGTTTTGGAGTTTCTAAGCTAACTGTCTGGATGATAGAAAACGCTCAAATCTTCTCTAATATCGGCACTACCCGTAAAGGTCATGCTTTGGTAAAATTTTGGCCAGTCAGCAAAACGGTATCGGGTTTGACTATTTAGGGTGCACGGAACACTCATTTAATTTATGTCACTGTAATGTACGCCACGTGAATTAAAAAAAAAATAGGAACACAAACACTTAAAGTACAAGTTGTGACAAGTTGGGTTGGTTGTTGTGTTTACGCATACTTAATTATTTTATTTGTCAATTCATTAAAAAAAAAACATTTATTCAAACTAGGCTGACAATCAGCACTTTTTGAACCTCAAAATTACATGAGACAGTCCCCCAAAACCCTTCACCAGTTCCTAGTGCTTTAGCTGGAAAAGAAGAAGTGGTATTATTCGATATAAAATAATATATTTTTACTTCCACAGAGAACATCAATATTCACAATGTGGACGCACGTCATCAGCTCCTTAGAAAATGAAGACGTAAATAAAATACTGGACGTGATTCTCCCGCCAATAGTCCGGGAGCTCTCGACCGGTGACGCGGCCACTCCGGCGACCGCTGCTAAGCAACTGGCCGGTAGACTGGGCAAGAAGCTACGAAGGAAGATAGGGGAGATAGAGTACAGTAAACTCGTTGCGGAGGCACAGATGAAGCTGAATATAAAGAGGGCTGAGAGGAAAAAGGTTTGTATACGTTTTATTTGGTATTAGTCTGCCCATTAAGCCCCATTTAGACGATCCAGGTTTCTTGACTGTGGCTCACAACAAAATTAAGTTTATTTAATTTTTAGTTGTTGCAACTCTCATTGTTGCTTGAACTCATGGTATGCCACAGGCAATGGCAACGAATTATGCAGTACTATATGTTAGGCGAATAAACGTGTGGTGGTGGTGGACAGACGAAAAAAAGAACAGCACATAGTTTCTATGAAATATCGGATTTCCATATCGGGATTCCAATTTTTTTTCGGAGAGCTTTCTCCCACAATTTTCGTCTTTTAACATCTTTGGCAATTACATGGGTGGTATTTTTGCAGTCAACAGCTGAGAAATATTAATTAATTAAGCGTAAAACGAAGTGGCTTGTTTACATAAAATGTATGGATCATGACAGCTCTTGCTGTCAAATTTTTTGAGCGCGTTGGAGCGCAGCGACAGCTGAAGTGAGCAAGTGGCAGCTTTTATCCCCATTCGTTATAAAAATTTACTTTGTATTGTAGTGCAATGGCTGCTTCAGGTGCAGGGGGCCTAAAAAGGCCACTTTGGCAGAATCATAAATGGATGACATAATGGACAGTTAACTGTTAAGTTAATCTATGAAATCCCATTGTTGAAGCATTTTTCGGTTATTTTTTGTCTGTGCTTAAATACCAATCAATCCAATCCAAATCCAATCTAAATTTCTTTGATTGTACCTACGTAGTGCAGCAAATAAAAAGAAAAAACACGGACTGTCTTCGCCGTATTATAATTCATAATGTTATCCTATTATGATTCTCCAAATTGGCCTTTTTAGGCCCCCAGTTTTATCTCATGACAAAATCGCGAAAGAAGTAAATACCTCGACTGTTTACTAAATATTATATTATTTTCCAGTTACTCCTACAAGAAAAAGTAAACAATCCAGAGAGGGCAGCCAAGAGGAAACTTCAGCTAAAAGAAAAGAAGAAACAATCCAAGAAGGTGAAAATGGAAATGGTAACTGGCAAGCGACCTCGGCCTAAGAAACGGAAGGCCGAAGACTTTGATATAGAAGACCAATTACTAAAAGACGACGATTAAGTAATTAATGAGTCGCCACTTTTTACTAAAATATAGGAAAGTTTAAAGCAATACGGTCTATTGTCGTTTACCATCGGAATTATGTCATTAGAGGTACATACTTATTTTATATATTGAAGATTATACTCGGGCAATTACAAACGTAAAGTTACAGTCATGAATAGTTTTATCGGACCTCTCGCTCGCACTTATGGAGCAGTGCTAGTGTTGTGCGTAAGAATTGCTATTGACATAATGATTTTTGACTCTAACTTTGAATTTGTAATGGCCCTAGCATAGTGATGTGACCTGTTTTTATTACGGGTTCGATAAATAACATGGAGATTTACCGTTTTGTTTGACAAAAACAAATATTTAAATGACTGTGTTTTATAAAGTCATAGATATTTTCGGAGATAAAACTTTTGTAAATATAGGTTAAGCTGTTATTATGAAAATAAACACTGTTTTCTTATAATTACTTTTTTATTAATCCATACTAAGTTAGTTTTGTTCCATATGAAAAAACCTCTGAAACCTCATAGGGAAAAGTGCATATGGAACAAATCTAACTTATGGAGTTATATTATTGATTCTAATGACTATAATTCTATAAATAATCATATTTTGATCAAGATACAACCTGATACTGACCTTCACTGACACTGAATTTCGCGGTCTACCTTCGTAATCAAATTTTTTTTGGGATAAGTCATCACTATGAAGTTAGAAAAATAAAACAACATTTTATAAACAAAATAAATATTGCTTTATGCATTCAAAGTATAAAAGAACAAAATAACAAAAACACCGAACGAACAACATTCATTGAAATGAACTGATATCACAATGGGAACGATGCTTTTTTACAAAATGTGCTTTTAAGCATACTTAGTTGTAATATTTTATATCAGCAACTTCATTGCTTATGCATATGTAGGGTTTTTCTTAAATAAACTATAATGGTATACAGCGTGTCAGGGACATCGACGTGCAACAGGTGTTACCATATGGGTCAGTACAGTCACGAGCAAAAGTATGTATACACTTGGCTTTATTCAAAGGAGATTTCCTCCATTATTTTTGAATGAAATTTTATATTAGTAGGAACTAGGAACATAGTATTTTCGAACCCATAGCCTAGGTATATGTAAAGAGTATTTTAACGTTGCATTCGTTATTTCGTGAAAAAATCGCCATTTAAAGTTGCCAAGTGTTGACATATTGGCGCTCGTCACTGTACATGATTCTTAACAAATTATTCGTGAGTTATTATAAAAAAAAATGCTGTTCCATATATTTAATGACCGCGTTAGTAATGCACTTTTGCACGAAACAGCACATTTTTTCAAAAAGTTGAACGCGGCCTGCGTTGAATTTTTTAGACTCATGTACTAAATCCATGGCAACAGTATATCCCTGCCACCTTGTATTAAACATTTCCATACATTTTGTATAATTCGTTACATATCTCATAATGCAAACCATTTTAAAGGGCAGGCTCACTTTCGATCTACGATACTAATATTTCGATCTTATATTTTTATCTTATCGCATTTGGTAACTAAACTTAGCCTAATATGCATAATATAATTTATTTAATAGTAAATAATTTAAACTCTTAGAAAGAAAATGTGCGTAAGTAAATGCTAGTTTGGTTGATTCCAGTTTTTAATATACCTACATAAGTATTTAATAAATATCGGAATGAAAAATTCACTATTTAATTCGTATTTCTTAAAGAAAGTTTCTGGTTTTCTGTACCTAATATCAACACAGGGGAAAATTTAATGTTAATTAATTACATAATCAATTAAATTAGATAATATTTTTGATACTCAAAGCACCATAACTCTTTAAAACACTAATATTATTTTTAAAATAATATTTGTAGCATTAAAATAATCGTTTTAATAATATCTGAAACTATTTTTGTTTATCTTTGTGTGTCTACAACTACCAACAGTGAGATATTGAAATATTTAAACGTTAGGCCGGGAGCTGATACCTCGAACATTAAAGTCATCTTGAATTATTTTACTGTATATGTAGAATTTTACTGACTACGAAAGCGTCTAATTCGTATTTCTGAGAATAAGGGGTTTATTTATAAACGTTCAGTAATAGTTAGCGACTGTTTAACCGTACATTTTGGACTTTTAACCCTTCGTATCCACGAACGTGGATCCACGCGAGACACAATGGCTTTTTAGTTGATTCTGTAATTACGGCATTCAATCGGTTAAACGTCTCCTAACGTTTATAAATAAAGGGGTAGGTTGGTAGAGCGAATACCTAAAATATTTAAAACGTTTATTTATAAGTTCGTAACATTGTATAATTTTAAAGTAGATAGCAATATGTCGTGAAATACGTAAAAGTATAATTTTAGAAAGGAGAAGTATAAGTAACAATAACATTAATAGCAATGGACGGCAGCAAGCTCGGCGATTATCTAAAGCTTATAAAAATTCAAAGCGTAACGTTGGAGAAAAAGTAAGGTTCGTAAGAAAAAGTTAGGAATTTCAAAAGATCACGAAACGGCACCCGGCAACGACGTAACACACTAGATATCAATCACAATCTAAATCATTTCAAAGGATATTGCTAATCCACTGCTTCTCAAGTTCGAAAAATTTGTCTGCTCCACAACGTAAATAACGCAATGAATGTTCTTGAACATACCTAGTTCAAAATGAAAGCCATTGCTACTGTTAGTGTGTTACGCAGTCACCCCGCCGCGCCGGTCTGAAATAGGTACAGACGGCACATCAAGCTACTACAATCTGTCAAATTTCTTTAATAGATTTTCAACTTTATCGCTAAAGCATAAGGTTCAAAGTTGATTGGGAAAATTTGACAGTTTCGGGTAGCTTGATGTGCTGGCATCTGTACAATTGTCTACAAAGCTTTGGAGTATGTAGCAAATAATATCTCTGTGAATTGTTCTTTTTTTAAATTATTAGGTATTAGTAGGTAACTATTTATAAAACGAATATCAAATGAGATCTTCCCCGTACGGCTACACCTGCTAACCAACATTTCAAAACCTTAAAATTGGTAATTGACTAGTTATTTGTAAGAAATGAAATTCTAGGGAAGATTTCAGATGGGATACGATTAGACTAACAACAGCATAGCAGATATAGGGTTGTATCTCATGATTTTGGAGAGTAGTATCCAGAGGAGGGATGTTGTTGTTGCTAGGGCGACTCCTCCCCAGCCGAGGTCGAGCGACCACGCCGTGGAGAACTCTCTTGCCGACAGTAGGGACAGTGCGGGTCCGCGTGGGCCCACCACGCCGTCCCCGGTGCCGTCCGCGTGGGACGACCCGCGAGCCGACACACGCTGGACGCGCTTGAAGTGGATTATCATTAGTGTGAACATGGCGAACAGACCTGGAAGGAAAAGTAAGTATTTGACCTTTGTAAGTTGGTGTAAAAGACCATACCGTAGTAGTGTAACACACTTTATCACAATACGAGGGTTTTGAAGTGATGCTGTAGTGTTTTTATTTTTTTGAAGTCGGTTGTTTATTTTGTAAAAAAGTTTTTATTTTTCTTTTTAGTTGTACAGACGCCAGCACTTCAAGCTACTACAATCTGTCACATTTCTTTAATCGATTTTCAACTTTATCGCTAAATCAGTTCAAGATTGATTGGGAAAATTTGACAGTTTCAGTTAGCTTGATGTGCTGGCGTCTGTTATGTAGGTACATACCCCACGAAAATTCTTTTAACACTACTTGCTATGTAAATATCAGTGACAGGAAGTTATTAAAAGTTTTAAGAACTTCCTGTCACTGATATTTACAACATCATCCATCATATTAAACTAAGTGGAAAAAAATCGTATTATTGAAGCTAATTCAAAAACTACCCAAGCAAGTTAATCATGGGACCACCCCTGCGGCATACCTTATCCATTAAAAATAGAATTTTGCCTACTATTTAAAGGTTACCTATAACCTACCTTTAAATGACGGAGCTACGCCCGGACATATTAAAAAAAATATAAACATCCGAATTGAGAACCTCCTCTTTTTTTGAAGTCGATTAAAAATAATATCCAGCACGCAATAAGTGAGTTTGTAAGAGTTAGTCTCGGAAGGTTATTGATGATCGGCTTTGACGATGACGGACCGGATTACCATTCAATTTGCAAATCTGATACGAAACGGAGCCAGAGCATCGATCTGCGGGATTATTTTCCATCTTTTACAGTACTGTAGGGAGTCCCGGCACGAATTTAGTGAGGCAATCTAGGAGGTTTAATTTGATTTGAAAAATGTAGTCCCCCTGAAGAAGGGGGAGTGACGCTCGGCCTAGGCGGAGACCATCTTTGCTAACGGGGCAAAGCCTTCGCAAAGTGTGTTTTGTTGACTCAATTCGTTCAGCTGATAACCATCACCCACAGTTCAGTCAAGATGGAATGATAGTAGTTGGAGATTGACATGAGTAAAGTTTGGAGGTGTGGGAATTCCGAAATTAGTATTCGTGGTTAAAAGATTAGCCAACATCTATAGTGGCTGGGCTGACTACCTCCACATGAACATCACATATACGTACCGGCTAATAGATACATGACGCCAGTTATAAGTACAGCGCTGATCTGATGCTTGCAGATACCGAACGCGCCAACCAAAGCGGCGCTGCCCAGCACTATCAGGCAGACTAAGGCGCATGATATGGATAGATTCTGCATACCTGGAAGAAAAATTTTACATGTCAGTTAAACTTCAAGTTAACGCTGTACATCTTTTACGAACTGAGAGTCCACAGTTAGACGATATGAGAATAACTTCTACGGTCTGCCTACCTGCCTGGTAAACCGTTTCAAGCGTTTTAAGGGTATCCAAATGTCATGTCTGAAGGTTTGCCTGAAGCTTGAGACTTCCAGAAAACAGAATGTATTCTCGGAGTACGTAGTTAAAGTACTTCAAGTTCCCTCAAAGTCCCAAGTAAGATTTAGTTCTTAACCTTTCAACAGCCATCAGATTCCAAATATTTGTACCTAAGTACCTACTGAAATTCAATTAATCTCGTGAACCCGATCTTGTAGTGGTACCTACATAATTAAGTATAATATTATTCAAATATTTACGGGTCCACGTCAAAGGCTGGAGTTGCCGGCCTCTTTAAACATGTAAAGGGTTAGAGCGACGATTAACGCCGCTGCAAAAAATATAAATTTCCGCCTCGAACTAGCTAAAAATATCGCAGCTTCATTAATATTTAGTTTGATTATGAGCCAGAAATATGACTTTTAGAGCAAAATATTTCTGAGCTGAAAATGTTCATTAAACATTCAAAGAACGTCGGGCCACTTCTGGTTGTAATGAAGAAGGCTTTTTTATCGAATTAGGTAGGTACCACTTAATTAAAATAGTGTTTACAAGAAATCGGCCCTAGGAACACTGCTATGCAGGCTATGCTACAAGACAAGTTGTGTATTGAATGACGTTGACAGGGGGGCGCTGTTGGCAAACATTAGTGCAATAGTTCTATTAAGGTGCCACTAGTCGATATTTTTTCCATACAACTTTCGGGAGAGTATTACTCCACTGTTTGACATTGTGCATTCAAAGTTATACATGATATCGTTTTGACTTATTATTAATTTTGTCTTTAAGAAAACAGAATAGTAAAATAAAAACCCATTAAAAAGTTATGAGATGAGCCAACAAAGATCTGGGGGCACGGGAGTGCCCCCGCCAAGACGAGCCAAGCGAAGCGCAAGGGCACTACCTACCGTTTTCTCGAAGCACTTCGTCGTATTTTTGAACCTTCTTAACTTGGGTCTGGATTATATCAGATGAACAAAATTTTCGGGATATGGTGTCAGTGGTTGACTTATTAAACCTATAAAGTTTCATTTGCATAGCTCTTATACTTTAGATTTTATTGATATCTAAAATACCCCGATTTCGTCACTGACTCACTGATGATCATCATATTGTTAAGGTTTTTCCTGAAGACCTAGAAAGCTGAAATTTGGTATGTAAGCTAGTATTAGTACACAAACAACAAACAAATTCTAAAACTTGGAACTTTTACCCTCCAACCCCTTAAACTAGGGGATGGAAGTTTGTACGAGACTTCCGCAAATTTTGATGCTAGAGTTCTGAAAATTGATATAGGGACTCCTTGTTATAAATAATAAACTACATATTTCAGGATTTTTAGTAAAGAACTCCCCAAAAAATTTTTTTTTTAATTTCTTAAGCAACTTTCAAAAAGATGTGAAATCCCACCAAAAACATTTTCATGTAAAATGTTGCCATATATGGCTCGCACTGCCAAAAAGTTATCAAATCTCATGTAGAGCCAAGCTTCTAACTCTACACGCCCTAACTTCACAAACTTTACACCTTAGTCAAAATATGTGGCTTGGCCGTTTCGCTACCATCACATGGGCGTAAGGTGAAAAATGTATTCACTGTTCATTACTTTTCTGTTATACAATAGTTCTTGTAGTAACGAAGTCTACATGAGAGAGATGTAGAGCTAGTATCAGTGATGAGCATATCACTGATACTAGCTCTGTTGGACACGAAGCCAGGTGAGACAGCGTGCTTTTTGGCCATGACCACCAGTGAGTTCGAGCTCGCGACTAGTTTACTCTTAAATAAAAAAACAAATTGGTTTGATTTTGGTTGTGCGTCAAAATAACCCTGTAGTGCTATACAGGTAGGTACCTGACTGCCTGTCTGTTTGGTTTTGAAATTCTGTAAAGGGCAATCGGAAAATTTAAAAACTTTGCACACGAACGGAGCAATCGCACAACTTATATCCCTAATCAACGAAAGCAGCCTACCAGAAAAAGAAGATTTTACAAATGTATTTTCAGTAAACTTTTTCTTGTAGGTACCCGCAAAACACGTTGATAAATGAACTTGGCCGAAAGCAAATGGTTCTCCAAGGTTGAACCACCGAGGGATGAAAAGGGCGTTGTTTATGCATACCTTGACTTATCGCCGTTGAATATTTTAACATCTAGTTTTCTTACTGTACACTGGTTTTATTATATTGAAAGGATAATTATGACAGCTTTATGGAGCGTTTACAGCTCGTTTAAATGTTAAATAAGTATTTGTTTTTTTTTTCATTATTTGTTTGTTTCCATGATAAAAAGATACCTATTGGTATACCTACTTTTACAAATAACGGTTTTTTTTTCCAAAAATAACTTACGATGCTGCCAATCAGCTCGGGGCTCTTCATCATCACTGTTTGCTAAATAATTTGTGCATACCGGCTGCGAGGGGAAACCAGCCCTGGACAATATCGACACCTCTTCCTCTGGAACCAAAAACATGCATTAAATGGGCAATCCCTTTTATAGTTTTTAAAGTATTTTGTAAAAAAAATTGAATAACTACCTTCAAGAGACACGCACATCGTCCAAATACCACCATTCATCGGCACTAAAAAGGTCCCCCCTCCGCCTTTTCGATGACTTGTATCTTCGATCTGAAAAGAAGAAATATAATTGAGCACCAAACACCTCAAATTTACGTTATATGGAAGATCAAGGTTAAACCGGGAAGATTATCGTAAATCGAAGTTAAGAATTAATGTGAATAACTGATCGATCGATCGATCTAAATCTGCTTAGCCTTTACCCAAATACGCTGGGTCGGCTTCTAGTCTAACCGGATGCAGCTGGGTACTAGTATTTTACATGGAGCGACTGCCTATCTGACCTCCACAACTCAGTAGATACTGGGTAACGCGATGCCCCTTAAATTGGTAAGACTGGTTGTCAGACGGCTTAACTTGCTTTTCGAGGCACGGAGTGGTTTCGACAAGTAATGAATGGTCACCCATCTACGAACCGTTCGCGCCAAACGTAGCTTAACCTTCGGTCGTTATTATTTAGCCACTATTACTAAAAAATGAAAAGCCGAAATGTGTCGATTCCCGGTCTATCGTGCTTACACAAGGCTTAATTAATGTAACAGCGTATTTGCTCAATTATTTGCTTACATACGTGATCGCATAATTGCAGCTTAAACGTGAAGTTAGTGTTTAAATACCGGATTAAAATTGGTGTGACCTTTTAAACGGTTGTTGGCACATTTTTGTACGGCACGATCTCTTTTTCAGTCTTCTTTATGGTCTCATGGTGTGCCTAGGTCGCGATTATTCCCGATGTCCACCACTTGTTTGGCCACCACGGGGACACTTCATGGTTTGAATAGGTCGAATCTGTTCCAAAACCTCTCCAGAATTTACTCTGATTGATCTATAGTCAGAGAAATTAATTGTTTATCAAATTGACACAGTACGTCAATTTTCCATGTTATTTTTCATATCTTTAACTGTTAAAGAATGACAGTTATGATTCGAATAACCCACGCTGGAATAAACGCACCACATAAGTTATTAGAGTCAATTTGATTTTTTTACGACAAATTATTGCCCTCATTCTACTTAGTACGTGACTACTTAAGTAAGAAATTAAGAAAGTTTTAAGCTTCTTATTAAGTATTTTCCAAAGAAACCCAGCCGAGTTCGGATTAGCGACGACGACATCGAATTAAAACGTGAATTTATAAGCTTCATAAGACTCAAATGTTGCTTTATTTTAAGTAGGTAAGTAGCGATTTATTTACAGCTAGGTAATATTTTTTATCCATCTGATTTAGACTGTCTGGGAATTTGATAGGCTTCATTGTTTATGTATGCCAAATGATTTAGACAAGCCTTTTCATAGAAGTCCTGCACACTACGTAGGATTTTTTTGCACGCAGTATACTACCTATCACGCAATTTAGGTTTATTAATCACTTTACGTCCTAAAATAACTTGAGCAGGATACGCTTAGGTAGTAAGTAATTTGTCTTCATTACATCTTATTTCATCAGAATAGATGTTAAATTGTAAATGTTCACTGTCGAATCCGCGGTTTTACATGACCACTAGTCGTTTTACAAAACAGCTCCGTAATGTAAAACAGCTGAATGACGTTTGGCGATTTTCCATATATATTTTTATATTTTTTATTATTAATTACTGAACTATAACAAACAAAATTGCATATAAACATTTTGCATTTATCAATGCATTGGGTCAACGAATAAAGGTTAAATGTAAAACAGCGTGAAATGAATGTCAGATTGTAGAATTTAGTTCTAGATTCTGACGCTCGTGGGTCTGTACCTATGTCTTAACAACAATAATGGCGTCCAAAACAGAAATAAATAAATGTGTAATATGAGTGAAAATGACCCTAACTCAAATGAAAACAGTGATTGATCAGTTTTATGAAAGTCAGTCCTAAAATAATAATTATTCAAGTAACTGCGACCAACTTGGAAGTTGGTCACAGTTCTAACCTAAACTAAACCAATTGGTCAGGGTGCCTATTGGCTTAGTACACAAAACGCTTATTGCGACTGCAGAAAAGCCATTCTGCATTACGTCTTAACGTGAGTAGCAGTTGTGTTAAACGTAACGCGATGACAATCCAGCAGAAAATTGTTCAGCTGTTTGACAAAACGGTGCTGTTTTGTAAAACCCCCCCGAAGTGAAACTTCTCGAGAAAGATCTCCACGAAGGGTAAGGCAGAGGTATATCTATAGTACCTACACCCACATTTCGTTTCAAGTCCCTTATAATAGCGGACGAGCCTATTGCCATCAACTGTCACAAATTCAGACTCCGGGCTGCTACCGAGAAATTCCTGATGAAAAAACCTGTATAGAAAGTACTTAGATTACAATCTCAGAAAAACCTAGAATGTTCTCTGTAAATACTTACCTACCTAGGTATTTAAAAGTCTACTTTCCTTTACTGGCAATAACAGCCCGTTCTACGTAGATATCTACTTAGATTTAATAATCTCACCGCATCGCTGTTCGCGTGCAAAGTTTAGGTGCAGTCCACGGCAATGCTCACGTGATTACGGAACTGTTTTATTCGCTGCCCGCAGCCTTGACCTGCCTGCCTTGTGCCAATATCAATAGGTACACGGGGCTATGAAAGGCGTAACCCCAGAACATATGCTGGTGACGCGGTGTTGAAGTTTATTTTGTGAATAATAATGAAACTGTTTATAAAGGATTTTTGTTGGTAGTTTTTTTTTTTTTTTTTTTACGAATGGTTTCTAATGTGATAACTATTTTACTGGCTTTTTAGGGGCCATCTTTAAATAGCGTCAAACTAATTTGAATGATTTTTGGAGCTGCTTGTAATAATATTTTAATTTTAATATTTGTGGGGAAAATAATTCAGAATTGCAAAATATCTGACGTCACACCAGGTGTGGGGTCCTCTGTTAAATTAGACCTTAGATAGATACTTATAAAATAATAATGTTGGTCTTTGTATGAATGTCGATGGTTATAAGAAACCAAAAAAACGATGGATGGACTGTGTCTGTATGAATGATGATATGGTTAGAAAGGACCGGGTGACTACCGAGATGACGACTAATAGAAAAGTATGGAAGAAAAAGACATGTAGCGCATGTGTGTGTGTGCATATGTGTGTGTATTATTGCCATGACGGCACGGTTGGCGCAGTGGTTAAGCGATTGACTGCTGCGCTGCGTGTCGCGGGTTCGATTCCCGCACGGAACAAATATTTGTATGACCTACAAGTAGTTGTTCCGGGTCTGGATGTTTGAGTATGTGAGTTTAAATGTTTGTAAACGCACCCACAATACAGGAGAAATTCCTAGCGTGGGGCAACGTTGTATTAAAAAAAAAAACCTACTTATGTAAAAAATTTATGATTATAGTCGCTAATCATAAGTTAACTTTAAGCAACTTTTATAAATATACTCCTAGATGTATACATGTGATGACGTCGCGAAGCTTATGACTCGTCCCTCCCTTGTCACATGACGTCACACTTTGTTGACCTTCTCCATCCCCCATAACGTGTGATGTAATTTATGGCAAGCTCCATACCTTATAGTTGCACGTTATTGGCGTTTTGGCGTTATTGGTTTCGGGGCCTCCTAGCACAGAGGTATATCTTTTACTTATAAAAGGAGGTCTATAAGTAAGATTTACTGTAAAAGTTGTACAAGTTTCTGTAGTAGACTTTTTGTTCTTTTTAAGAGAGCACCTACTACCTACTAAAGTCGTCGAGTTTTGTTTAGGTACACATTGAGTCGTCCACGTCCAAGCATAAGTTTCAAGCTTCCTTACAAAACAGAGAAAACATTAGCAATACAATATTAAACTATTTAAATACCTACTTTTTTAAATAGGGACATGTGACACGTGTTGATGTTCTCTGCCGTAGACGCGAAACCTCCTTTCATGCATTTTTTTTGTGACCAAATAAAATGTAATAATTCCAATCCAGCCCTTAAGGTATGCAGGTACATCTGATATTGTATCTCCCGGGCCCCCAAGTAGACGGAACAGTGGGGTTTTAGTTAATAGGAGTCCGACATAGCCCTCCGTTCTCCCCAGACGGAGGAGGACGAGGACGGAGGCTTTCTGTACGAAAAAAAAGGTAAGCACGTTTGATTAATGTCTGAAACCTTTTAATTTTTCCAGCAAATGTTTTCATCGAGCCAAGTTAAGGGAAATCGGGCTCGAAAATTATATCGAACCTAGTCATTAAGGTGCGACTAGTCGATATTTTTTCCATACAAATTTCGGGAGAGTATTACTCCACTGTTTGACATTGTGCACACAAAATTAAACATGATATCATTTTGATTTATTATTAATTTTGTCTGTACGGAAACAGAATAGTAAAATAAAAACCCATTAAAAAGTTATGAGCCAATAAAGATTCGTTTTTCTTGCTGTGTTTTTCGTGCCTAAATAAGTAATAAAAGATCTATATTATCTTTAAAACCAAGTCCGTACCGACAAAGCTCAGTTATGGAAGAGTTCAATAAATATTATTTGTAATTGATTTATGCAGTGTTTTTTTCATAAACCTCGATTTTCCGAAGCAGTTTTCAATTTTTTTTACGCGCCTATCAGTTCGGACCGGTGTTTCTGTGCGTGAGAACTAGACATTAGTCATGTAGACTAGCGTCTAACTGCTCATCACTGATACTAGCTCTGTCGGACACGAAGCCAGGTGAGACGGCGTGCTTTTTGGCCATGACACCAGTGAGTTCGAGCTCGCGACTAGGTTACTCCATTGATTTATAATAAATCGCCGTCGTGTTCTTGATTTGATTGATGGCTTGGGCGTCAAGGGGTAAACCCAGGCGGAACTATCGGGGCGGAAACTTGACATTGAATCGAGAAAATCAATGGAAGGAAGAGTTGACTTGTAACACATTTTCTCAAGGTTATAAAAAACAAGATCGATCATGTTAAGCTACGCATGTGGCGGTTGGTCCATGGATGGTAGACGATCTTTACATACCAAGACCCCTCCGTGCCTCGGAAAGCATGTTAAGCCGTTGGTCCCGGCTGCATTCGTGGATTCGTTTTTGACAGTCGTTACGGGTGGTCAGAAGCCCGAAAGTCTGCGACTGCCTATCTGACCTCCACACCCCAGTTACTGGTTGATACGATACGCCTTGGTAACTCAGACTTTCGGGCTTCTGATGACCAGTAACCAAAATTGTTCAATATCAATGTATTTTATCATTTTCTTTTCTAATATAATACCTAGGTACTTATTATAAAAGTTTTCACAAGCCGGCCTACCTAAGTACCTAAAATCATTTCTTAGTCTTAACCAGCAGCGCTGTGGTTGTGCCTAACGCTGGCAATACCAACTTATAATTCTTTGAAATGTTTCTACACTAATCATCATCTGCCTAGCCTTTTCCCAACTATGTTGGGGTCGGCTTCCAGTCTAACCAGATACAGCTGATATACCAGTTACGCATATACCAGTATTTTACATGAAGCGACTGCCTATCTGACCTCCACAACCCAATTTCTAGGTAATACGATACCCCTTGGTAAGACTGGTTGCCAGAATTTTGGGCTATGTTCCTACACTAATATTTAACACAAATTAACCAACCAACCAACTTAACCAACTCCCTCTCATCGAGAGGAGGCCTGTGTCCCAGCAGTGGGAACATTACCTATAGGCTAATTATGTATGTTAACCAACTATTTGTACCAGCACCCCAAAATTTTTCATCTAACTGTGTTTACATTAACATACGAGCATTTGTTTTAATTTAAACTTTAATCTCTAAACATTTTCATTAATTTGGCAAGCGAAAAGCGTGTAACTCTCAATTGAATTATAATAACTGGGGCTGAAGTAAAACCAATTACCAAATGGATATCGTTAATTAAATTAGCGGGTTTATCATCAACTCTCGTGTCTAAATTGTGTACCTAGTTGTAACATTCAACTACACACAGTTTAGACACGAGGGTTACCCACACTAATTACAATTAGTGTGGGTAATTCTGACATTTCTGACACTGGATGTCTGTTAATCCATGGACTCTAGTTTGTACCTAATCTGTCTGTTGGTAGTTTGCACTAATGCATTTTGGTCATTATGGCTGAGAATAGTAGAGTAATTTGGTTGTTCAGTTATGATTATGGTGTAGGTGAAACTAGTAGCAGTAGGTACCTCTGTGTCTCGGAAAGCACATCGAGACGTTGGTCCTACGCCTGATCTCTCCCCGGTCGTGTCGGATGGCCGTTCCGTGGTACTATGAGAGTAAAGGAACAGAGAGTGCACCTGTGTTTGCGTACACATTTGTGCACTATAATTATCTCCGACGAGATAATATCTCCATTACGATTGGCCACCGTGACCAAAATCGATCGGGTAGCAGTCATATCTAAATAGTTTGCAACTGAATGTAATAATGTCGGAACATCAGAATTCGATGAAACTTCGTATCTGCTGAAGCGGCATTTGTCCAACCCGACTAGAATAGGTAATCAATAAATAGGTAGTAAATCATACCTTTTCGTATCCATTGGTCTACACGTGGACGAAGTTACAGGTAGGTAATACATTCAAATATATTATTATACAGGATGTCTAAACTCTAAACCAATACCTCTTTCTTTCTTTTCTTTATATGCTAAAACGGCTGAACGGATTTAGATGAATTTGACATGGTTGATCATGACCATGACCTAATTGCGTAACACATTATCAATCACCATCTTTATGATTTTCAAGGATATTGCTAATCTTTTGCTTATTGTCTGCTCAACAATGTAACTAAATAACGCAATATGTGCTCAAAATGAAAGCCATCCCTACTGTTAGTGCGTTACGCAATTGCCCCACTGGATTAGGACATAGGATACTATTTATGTCAATATTCCCACGGGATCGACACTTATGCGGGTGAAACCGCGGGGACAGCTTGTATGAAATAAAATCCAACAAACTGTAATTAAATAACTATTTTGGACGAGTGTTGACAGAGGCGTCTCTAGCCTATGTAGCGCCCGTGTGCAAACATTACCCAAGCGCCCCCTAGTAAAAAAAAAGCGTCCCCTAGTAAGCGCGCGGTCAAAATAGAATGGGTACAAAGTTCAAGTAACAGCACATCAAGTTACCACAAATTGTCGAATTTCCCCAATGGATAATAAACTATTATTTGGAGATGAAGAAGAAATTCGTCGGTTTTGGATACCTATTATGATATTTAGAATTATACAGGGTGTTCTGGTGTTTACCCTAACAAGCCCAAACGTACCCATGTTAACATGTCTATATAGATGATATTACATCATATCAATATCCAAATTTTGAAATTTCTTCATTCTAATTACGACCCTGATATCAAACAAAGTTCAATATCAATATTGGGAACATTTGACTTTGGGAAGCTCACTGCGAGCGAGGGCCACCTATACACAACACACGGATAAAAAGTATTTTTAGGAAGGAAAGAGTGACAAGAAAAAACAAAGCACCAGTTTATGTTTTTTTTTTTCAAAAAATGATTTATTTTTTCAGTTTTCAGACTGAAATTTGGTAGCGTAGCTAAATAATTTTTGACGAGTGCTCCGACCCCGTCGAAATTCGCAACAGTTGTGCTTGTGGCAGACTAATTCAGCTAATATCAAAATTAAATCTTACTTATTAGGTCAATCAAAAGAAAAGCCGCAAATATGAAGTAAATTTCATATTTACATGTTTACTCAAATATAAAACTTAATCCATGGCGCCAAGGCTTATTTCGCAAAATTACGTGTAGCGAGCGGTAGAACAGTGCGGCACGCGCCACGCGTACTCACGCTTTTCAGAAATGCCGCGCGCTTGACGTTCGTCCATGGCATGGCAATTTGAACTTTATTGTCTATCCTAAACAGTTGAATTCGCATTATTCGCAATATGATTGTCGGCGTGTTTTCAAACGAATCATTGAAACAGGTGCCGCCGAGCGATGCGACACTCACACTACACTCAAAATATAATCTTTAATAATGTGTATTATGGTTTATTTCATGTTGAAAAAAAGTTAATATTGTAAAGCCGCTCGCGCGCTCGTGGCGCGGCTTGCTTTGGTGTAATTCGACAAATTTTATATAAGTAGAGCTCCAGATGCTATACAAAATGTATGGAAAGCGGAGCTCTTTTTACGTTGGTTGGTTGTAAGTGCCGCGGCCGGCCATCGCGCGCGCCGAGTGGGGCTCCGAAGCGAGCGGCGCTCGGCGCCCCCTAGGACCGCTGCGCCCGTGTGCAACGCACACCCTGCACAATAGGTAAAGACGGCCCTGAGTGTTGAAACGAAAATTACACAGATAAAAAAATACACTAGAACCGAGGCAAAGGGTTCTTACGGATTCTAATTACGAACGTGAACATACATCGCATGTTGTTTTAAATTTTATGTAACTGAAATAAAGCTCACTTTCACGTGGCAAGAACTCTCTACCATGTTATAACTGGATTAAAACCTTAAAATTTTCATATTCCGAAACTTTGTAAAAATATTAAAGAGTTTTATAACGAAAACACTGACTATAGCTGTACACGGTTCTTCTGGCGCGCGGCACAAAACCATAGAGAATTGACCATAGATAGAAGATTTTATATTTATATGGAATAGATTATACGTTAGCCTCACATTAGTGACCACTCTCTAGAAAGAGACAAAGCCACTGTGCGGCCAATACCTGTCTCTTTTGTCACGCAGCGCAGAACGATGCTCTCCTGACCGCCAGTGACGTGGACCAAACAGAACTCTAGAAAGATCTACTGGCAGCATATTTGTTTTGTCTCTCTCGGCATTCATATTCGGCAGAGCTCTTCTTTGGAGCAAATCCCATGCGTACTTAATTGGGTTGAGGTCTGGCGATTCAGCAGGCCACGGCAGAACGTTGATGTGCGAGCATCGGCAAGAGTGCATGTTACGATTCTAGCCGTGTGTGGACGTGCATTGTCGTGCATTAGTCGAAATGAACCGGCTTCGCAATGTGATGATCACGTCTGAAATAATCCTCTCCGCATAAATCTGAGCATTGAGGTTGCCCCTGATCCAAATGAGATCGTTTCTTCCACCGATCCAAATACCGACCCAAACCATTATTGTTCTCCCTCCATATGAATGAACTTGCTGACAAAATTTCAAACGTTCTTGACGTCCAGAGGTCCTCCAAACTTGAGTACTTGTATCCGGGCTCATACCGATTCATAGGAAAAGCAAACACAACGCCAGTCTTCCTCCTCCCAATTTCTGTGTTCTCGAGCCCATTGTAAACGGGCTCTACGATACCTAGGTTGAACTCTCAGCGGCCTTCGGGAATGCAGAGCCACTTCACGTAAACGCTTTCGCTTACCAGCAAGCCTGAAGAGCTGTGGAGCCTCGTAGCCAACATCATGGCAATCATGGTATACGATTCCGTCGAGCAGTATTTTGGATGTACCGGTCCTGTCTGCGGGTGGTAATGTGAGATCGGCCTCCATATCGCTCGGCCACGCTGCCCGTGATACGATAGCGTCTCCAGAGGCGGCTTATGATACTCAGTGTAGTGCCGAGAGCGACAGCCACAGCACGTTTCCTGGAAACAGCTTGTCAAATTATGTCGTCGTTCCAGAACGATGCAATTTTTTTCAGTTCTAATGCAAAAATTGTAATGGTTTCGTAAAAACGCTATTACACACTTTTATGGGAATCCTGATTGACTGTTGATTTTCTATTTTTAATCAAAATTTAATATGGAAAATTCTATCAAATAGTGAAATTAAATAAAAAGAATCAATACGATCCAAAAAAGTTAAAATAATAATCCTCAATTGCGGCGATACTCCAAAACGTACATGATCCCTAGACAGTTCTGATGTGTGTATATTATAAACGTGGCGTTCTGTGTAGTTTCTGCATACCTACTCCCATGGGAAAAAGGCCAGGTTTATTCCGTTTCAAGCAATGGAACTGGTAATTCTATTTACCAACCCAGTAATTCCTATTTCGCTAATGAAAGAGCGACCGTCAATGCATATAAAGGCCGGCCAATAATTTATTCAACGCAACCATTTACAATAATGAGTCTACGGCACTTGTTCCCCGTTGTGTATTCTAATCATTTAAGTATGTAGGTATCTAATCACTTGGGGTTGAACGGAATTAAATCAATGGCGGAATACCTACTGTGGGTGGTCGGGTGACGTAGCATGTATAATGGTTCAGTCAAGGCAACATCATCTAATCATCATCTGCCTAGCCTTTTCCCAACTTGGGGTCGGCTTCCAGTCTAACCGGATGCAGCTGAATACCAGTATTTTACATGGAGCGACTGTCTATCTGACCTCCTCTACCCAGTTCCTGGGTAATACGATATCCCTTGGTAAGACTGGTTGTGAGACTTTCGGGCTTCTGACGACCCGTAACGACTATCAAAGATCCACGAATGACAGCCGGGAAAGATGGTCACCTATCCACGGACCAACCGCGGCAAGCGTAGCTTAACCGAATCGATCGACCCGTGCGGCTGTTATTGCATAGCCACAAGCCTCACTTTAGCTTTAGCCCCACCTTTAAGTCTAACTAAGCTCTTAAATTACTAATTTTGAGGCGCCGCCGCCAAATAAAACAATTACGAAGATCACTCAAGCTGCCATCGCTTTATTCGCGCCTTTTATTGATCCGTTAATAAAGATTTCAAGTTTTGACATGACAGCATCTAGATTGACCTACATAATATTAGTTGTGACGTGATCCTAATCTCTCCCGATATAACAGCTGTTGAACAAAATGCGTATTGATGGTGATAGATTGGCAGAATGAGCTTTCGCTTTCAATCCCATTAACACAGATGGAAACTGCCCGCCACTGTGCTGTACCCAATAAATCCTATCTGGAAGATTTTTTTTTTTTTAGGTTACACACAGATATAAAGATTGCCCAACTGTAACCATAAATTCAGTACTTGATTCTAAACTATTGCACTTTTGTATGAAACGGCAGATTTAAAAATAAATAGCCGACGAAAGGTTTCTACGAGGCGGCGGCCAAGAATCATGTGAAAGAAAAGAAAGAATAAGGAGGATTGTAGATTTTATGCATGGCATAAATACCGTCGCGCCATTTTTTTATTTTCAAAATAGCGGCCACGCTTGAAACCTTATAAATCGATAGAATGCAAACAGAAAAAAACCCCGTAGTGTCACGTTTCCGAGATATTAATATTCAAAGTTAATCACGTGACTTCCATATTTTTTTAGCTTTCGTATAATCTTGTTGCTTAGATGTTTGAAGTAAACGCCGTGGCCGCTATTTTGAAAAAAAAAACAAAATGGTGGACAGGTAGGTATGCTACTGACCTTCAATTTAACAGTTTGCGCGACGGTGTCCCTACATTTACACCATGCACCACAAGCACAATGATATTATACAATAAAGGATGTAGATACCATGTTATTTTTGAGCAACAATTTATTTATTTTTAGGTTACACACAGCTATAAAGATTTATTTGTTGGTGCTGCAAAATTACGGTTATAAATAGTATTTAGGAGTAGGTACATGCACGACACAAGCGAGACCAAACTATTGTAAAAACATAATGCTTCTTTGCAGTCGGATAAAAGACAGCCATAGCTGAAGCTTTCAATTTTCTTTGTAAGTAAAATATTATTAGGAAAGTCCCTACTAACTTAGTACTAGTATAATAATATTAACCAATATTGGATTAAAGAATTGTGATTCTATTCTTGTCCAGCAGCAATCCGTTTACAAAGGTTCCTGTAGATTTGTTTTGTCAACATACGCTATAGAACAACATTTATACTGTTTACCTATTCTATGTATGAAACTCACGTACCGTACGTATATATACAAACACTCGACGTAAAACATTTTTTACGGCCACCATACCGGTTCATAAGGTACTGTCCCACCACCGGCGATAAACGAGTTCGAAGCGAGTGGAGCTAGCAACTAAAAGCGAGTTTAGTCAGCGAGCAGCGAGTGCACGACGACGGCAGCGCTGCGGGGCGGCAGCGACGGGCGATTAAGGTATGCGTATGTACCAAGCGTGAGTCTCTCAGCGAGTGGTCTGCCCGCCAAGCGAGCGTCGCTGAGCGAGTATTTTCTTCTAAAGCTCTGGTCGATAAACTAGTACACAGAGAGTTCTCGTCGGCAGTGTGATAAATTAAAGTGGGGCTTGTGGCTAAGTAATAACAGCCGCACGGGCCGATCAGGTTAAGCTACGCTTGGCATGGTTGTTCCGTGGATGAGGGACCATCTTTACATACCAAGACCCTTTCGTGTCTCGGAGTGGTTCGGCTGTCATTCGCGGATCTTTGACAGTCGTTACTTATGGTGCGTCAGAAACCCGAAGGTCTAACAACCAGACTAACTAAGGGGTATCGTATTACCCAGTCAGCAATCAACTACACGGGACCTACAATATTTTGTCCGTTTTTTGAGCGAGGAAATTGTTGATAACAATAGTCGGTTCCTCATCAGCGGTGAGGCCGGTGCCTAAGCGAAGCGTCACTCATCTTGTTATACGAGTCAAGTTACGGTAGCCAAAAGTAAACGAAATCCTACAGGACCAGGATTTAAGTATGAATTTTAAAATGTTCGTAGCTAAATAATAACACCCGCACGTGTTCATTGCCGAGGCCGGGCCGTGCATGGGTGACCATTCATTACATATCTTGGCCTATTCGTGCCACTTCCGGCTGTCATTTATAGATCTCTGACAGTCGTTACGGGTAGTCAGAAGCCCGAAAGCCTGATAATCATTCTTATTAAGGGATATCGTATTACCCAGTCACTCGGTTGTGGGTCAGATAGGCAGTAAAATACCGGTATTCAGATGCATCCGGTTAGACTAGAAGCCCCAACATAGTTGGCAAAAGGCAGATGATGTTGAAACCCACGTATACAAACACTCAACGTTAGACAGACATTTTTACGGCCACCGCACCGAGGCTCCATAAGCGCCACTCATCTTGTTATGCAAGTCAAATTACGGCAGCCGAAAGTAAACGAAATCCCACAGACCGGAACCCGTAACTTTTTATTTTATTGTGAATTATAAATGAAAAACATCTTCGTATACACCGGGCTTTATTCGGGGTTGGTTGGTATTATGGAGTATTACCAACCAACCCCAATTCCCCATTTATTTATTTATTTATCTCAGGCGACGCAGGCCCATACATAAATACCTTAACCTAAACATACATATATTATATTCTTATTATATAAAACGGTACTTCACTAGCTAACTCTTGAGCTGCTCTGTGGTACCTACTTGTCCGCGGAAGCGACGGAACACCACGTCCTGCGGCCATTACTTATGGGAAGTTATTATATAGGGTAGGTAATTTTTTTGCCTGTGTCTTTTGGGATTATGCCTCTCATCTCGGGTCCTAAAAAGGCCACTTTGGCAAAATCATAAAAGGATAACATTATGAATTATAATATGGCAAAGACAGTCCGTGTTTTTCTTTTTTTTCGCTGCACTACGTAGGTATAATCAAAGAGATTGGGATTGGATTGATTGACTGGTATTTTAGCGCAGACAAAAAAAATATCTCAAAAATCCTTCACGAATGCGATTTGATACGATTACCTTGGGGCCTAAAAAGGCCACTTTGGTAGAATCATAAACGTATTTTGCTTTTTTTCGTTGCAAGAGATTGGGATTGGATTTGGATTGGTATTTAAGCACAGACAAAAAAAAAAAAAAATTAACTGAAATATCCTTCACCAATGGGATTTGATACGATTAACTTAACAGTTAACTGTCTATTATGATTTATAATGATTTGATGAATTCCTTTTATGATTCTGCAAAAGTGGCCTTTTCAGGCCCCCTTAACAGTTAACTGTCCATTATAATTCATAATCCTTTTATGATTCTGCCAAAGTGGCCTTTTTAGGCCCCCTCATGAAATATTATTGTATAAGTAAACACTTATACAATTTTACAGGTGTTGTGTTTTATTAAACATCTTTTATATAACCTGCCACCATTGGGTTTTTCCCTCTGGAATTTCTCAGTTGCAGCCCGGAGTCTGGATTTGTGCCTGGCTGATGGCAATGCGATGGATGCTGATAGGAAGTGGTGAAGGTTTTGGGGGACAGTCTGTCTTATGTAATTTTGACGTTCGAAAAGTGCTGATTATCATCGTAATTTGATTATATGACTTTTGATTTTGAATAGGCTCGCCTCCACTATATGGGACTAACAACTGATAACTGGCGAAATGTGGGTAATTATGTAATTTTAGTTGGTAAGTACACCTCTGACCAATCGTTCGGGGAACGAGGCGTGATGTTATGTAACGTGTTCTAAACACGTTCGCGCTTGCAATCGAATTCGAAACCTTATAAATGCGACACCAAACATATTTTTGAATTGACCTAGTTTTGGTAGTAACACTTCCGGATTTCAGCACCTATTACAAATGTTTCATTTCAATCTACACAGAATCCTCTAGGGGACGAATTTAAACGATGAAAAGCGTCTGCAGAGATTTCAAGTTGTACGATGACGATATTATACCCTGGATATTCTAAACCTATACCTAATCTTTACCCATCTACATTTAATAAATTACAGCTCGCTTTTCTTGTCTCTCTGTGTGACAGCATTCTTCTTCTTATAAACGCAACGGATTTTGATGCAGTGTTCACCATCATTTAGAGATTTTTTTCAGAAAGTTATATGTGTACACATAAACTTTTAATTAATATTAAACATACATTATAATAATGAATTAATATAATTATTATTATCAGCGATGCCGATTAATTATTCGACGCTATTTTTTAGTTTCTGTAGGTATAGTTTTAGTTAAGTTAGGATTTAATTTTGTTATTTTTAAATGATAAATAAATGATTTATTTCTGTTTGTACAAACACTTTTACACGTCAATCATATTTTTTTTTAGATTTGCTTAAAGTAAAATTGTATTTATCTTGATCATAAAAATAAAATCTTGATGTTTTGTCAAGTCGAAAAAGGGGTGAAGCAGGGGCGGAGTGCGATAATAAATGCCTGAATTCCACAATAAATTGATGGACAGCAGACCCCTCAAAGGTCATACCAGTTCATTTACTAGCTGTAACGGAGGGTATAGAAAAATAGCAGTTAAACCCTTCAGAGTTAAAAACAGTCTGATTGGGTCATCTCTGCTTAACCACAAAGCTTTCTCAATTTCAACGCTAAAAGCGCCACAAACACAAATCTCACACAGCAATAGGTACATCATAGTAGACGCCTACACGGTCCAATTACGTTTGGCAATCCACTTCCTAGTTACAGTCACATAATTTATGCGAGCCAGGTCAGCCGCAAGGGATTAGCGGCCGTATTGGCTCTGTAACATTAGATTAGGAATTAGAACTAACCCGGCTTGGTTGGTAGGTTGGTACGAGCAGTTCTATCCTTTAATTAGGTAGCGTGGTTTGTGGGCTGGTCACGAAAATTTTTTGTGTAAACGATCGGTTTTGAGCGTGTTAGCATAGATAATTTGGAATAATCTACTTACCTAATAAACATCGTGACAGATTACTCACGGCCTAAACTGCTGGGTACCTATAGCGTAGCATTTAAATCAGCCTATAATGGACACAGGCCTTCTCTCTTCGACAGGGAGTGGGTTACCTATAATCGCGGGCGCAGTGCGGGTTGGTAGATGGTTTCCTCACGATATTTTCCTTCACTGTTTTGAGAGCAGGGACAGGCAACGCATAGCCCAAACCTCTGGGTTTAGAAGCATGAAATTTTGCACAAGATTTTCTTATAGCGTAAGTGAGGACTAAGGAAGGATTTTTGAAAATTCAGCGCTGAAAGGGGGCTAAATAGGGGATTTAAGTATGTATGGAAGTTTGACGTGATTTTGCCGAAATGGAATCCCATCGGGCACACTGTTACAGGATAAAATGTAATGTAATCTGCATTCGCGATTTATTTGCCCAAAATGTAAACAAATATGAGTTTATGGAAAAATAACTTTAAATCCCACACAATAAAGTTCAGTTTACGTTATAACTTCAAACATTTTTGTAACTTTTTCAATAGTACTAGTCACTGTGAAATCAAATTAAATATCATGAAAATAAAGTTGATATTTGTTTAACTTGAAATAATATTAATTTGAAACATAAGTTTGAATAGACTTTCTATTGTCACAGAAACAAAGGATAATGGCAATACCAAAGAGAAACCATTCGCAATCCTTGCAAATGTGGTCGGGGAGAACGGTTCCCTGCGCGCTGAGATATGATTTAGAACAGGAAAAACTTTTCCTCCCTTCTTTCCTTAAAAATATTTACTAGCAAAGCTACTTTAGCCTTTAGCTTCCAGAAAAAAATAAAAACAAATCACATTTTTAATGCAAATAGAAAAAAGAAATACAATAATGGTGAAGAACGTTGAAATTGAAACGAAAACCTCGTCCAATTTGTATTTGTCACTATGTTTTTGACTAGCTCTTGCCACCGACTTTGCCCGCGTGAAATTTCTGGGTTTATCATAAAATAACCTATGACACTCGGCAATACTGTAGCTGCCCATTAGTGAAAGAATTTTCGGAATCGGGTCAGCAGTTCCGAAGATTACCCCCTACATACAAACTCACAAATACCTCTTTATAATACGTCTATGTATTAGTAGTATAATTGAAATATGGATAAAGCAATAATGGGACATTTAATTGTTATAGGTACATCAAAACAGTACAATTTGTAGAAGCGATTATGTAGATACATCAGCTCCAAATTGCCAGCTTTAGGTACTGAATAAACAAGTAGGTCGTATGTACGAATGTTTTTTACTTAATGAAATATTTCCTTCATTTTCTTTGATTAAATGTGGCTTATACACAGTACAGGTCATAATATTTCCTTTTTTATTTATTGCGTGTTCATAAATATTTATGATGTTGTATAAAATATTGTCAAGAATATAGTACTTAGTTGAATCAAAAAAATTAACCTGTCGACTTAAGAACCCCCAATTTTCCGCGCAAAATAATTAAATTCGTTAACACGTGTTAATAAAGTACCTCACAACATTTTCGACAAAAATATCAAGTTAGGTAGAAAGTTTTTATTGTTTTGGCAAGTCCCATTGTCTCTCACCTGGTGATTGGACAGGACGAGCAATTAAAGTAATCATCCAGTTTATTGTGGTCTGAAATTGGCTACGATAAAACGGGGATCACTTCATCTCTTTATAGTCTCACACTTCCTCCACTATTCAATTTGAACACGTCTAAGGCAGAGTTTTCCAACAACCTCATACATAAATTTTGCCACCTACGTCCAATTTCTATTGAATTTTGTATGAACTCTACCTACACGCAATTTGTGTTATTATCATATTTGTATGCCGGTGTGAACCTTGCTCTGGCAGCACAAAATATAAAACGAAAGAGGTGTCGTAAAGTTCTGAATTTTTATTATGTAAAACTTAAGAAAGCCTGGAATTTTTACCCTGGATTGAAGTAACAATTCAGTTTTTGAATGGAAAAGTCGGTGTCGTAGCTCAATGTGCTGGTATTCTACTAAAATGGAGGAAAGTCTCAAACTCAAAGCATTTATTTCAATTAAAACATTTACAGTACCTTTATAATTGGCAAAGAGTCGGCCAGTTAGTTAGAAAGTCGAAGTTAGTTGCCCATTCTTAAATATAGATCTCTATGGAGAAGAATGGGCGAGAAACTCCAAGGATACTCTTTTAAATTAAGATATTAAAAAACCTGGGTACATTATTCTTGTTGCTTCTATGTCTCAGTTTCTTTTGAATTTTTAAGTTAAGTTATTCCTTTTCATGGGTGCTTTTTGACTAGAAGTGGACAGAACTTTGCCCTGAAAAGTGTCACGCAATGTTCTATGGAAAATTCGGCTACACGATCTCCTCTGTGTATTTACTTCGTGGTTATTCTTTGTCTTGCTCCCACGATGATGCTTTCGCATCCCTTAAGGTTCTTGTAGGTACATATGTACTCGTATTATACGATACCTAACTAGACAAATTACAGTAATCTAAGTTCAGGACATTCCCCGCAGAGCTTAAACCCACGTTGATTAAAATGTATATTAGGTGCGCATTAAACTATGCTTTTGTTTAACTTTCAATAATGAGTACCTGACCTAATTTTACCTACAATGTTGAACCCATTTGCAGGCTCTAAGCTACATTGAGTTTCATGCCTCCTAGGTAGTTGTATTGCATTAAAACTAACTAACTAACAAAAAATCAGCTGTTCCCTACATTTTGACGAGTTATACGAACATAAATGTAGGGAACAGCTGATTTTTTTTCGCGATTTCAGGTTTGGTCCCATAGTAAAAGTTGTTCATAATGATGAGTACAATGACCTCTTAAGAGGTTGCTGGTGTTTTACAAATAACCCTGTATTCTTTATTAGTAAAGTATTGTAGGAAATAAAATGGGAAGCTATTTTATTAACCGACTTCAAAAAAGGAGGAGGTTTCTCAATTCGACCGTATATTTTGTTTGAGAGCTGTTCTGACCCCTTTGCTCCAGTTACGCTGATACGTGGGTAATCACGAACGTACGTTGAACCTTGGTGACGTCATTCAATGACGTGACCAAGAAATCCGTGAACATATTGTGAATGTTTGATCAAATGTTCAGTCGTGTTTACAGTAGGTGTTGAAGTGATAGGTCTTCGTTCGGTCGGAGCCGCGTAGGCGACTAAAGATAACTTGAAAATCGTTCTCGAAAATGGGCTTATGAGAACATGCGTTAAATGCAAACGAATTAGAGAACAGATTTGTGCCTGTTTGATGGCAATATTATACTCGCCCCTTTAACAACGTGCGTGTATAAATCTGCCTAACCTTTCGGGGCATAACGACGTGATGTTTTGATACAATATGAATTAGAGAATCGATAGTCCTACCTGAAATTGCAAGTCGTTTCATTATTGCAATAATTCAAAGGATGTTAGTCAATTCTAGTTAATCCATTGCTTTATTATTTAAGAAAAAGTTTTCTGCTCAACAACGTAAATAACGCAATGAATGATGTTGAACTGTCAAAATGAAAGTCTTCGCTACTGATAGTGTGTTACGCAATCACCCCGCAGATAAGGAAACGAACGTGATCGCTTAAGTCTGGAGGAAGCTTCTAAGATAAAGCTTACCATTCATCAATCAACTCAGCCTAACATATTATTTTGCCACTAGGCATAATAGTCTCCCAAAAAAAGTATGCAACAATGCCAGTAGGTATTCAATAGTCATCACTCATGACTAAGTCCTAACTAAAATATACGAGTATTTACTGAAGCTAAAGGCAAAGTGATCTAAGCCCTTAATGATTGATCTGTGGTCTGCGAAATTAGACATAAGCCCACAGGTCACAAGGTGGTCACAAGCCGGTAACCTCGCGTCAAAACACCCACGTTCAAGGTGACTCCATTTAGTTTAAAACAGTTTTGGCTTTGACATTTTAACTTTAGGTAACTATTGACGAACTCACCAGTTTTATTGCGGAATGTATTTAATTGAACCTCTAATAATTCCCATTTTGCGTTGCTAAAAATATTATTGAACACTTTAAGGCTGCGCCGACCGCCAAGTGGCGCCCTCATCGTTTGTAAGTCAAAAACGGAGAATAGTGGCCACTATTTTCCGTTTTAAGGATTATAATAAAACTAAACAATGTAAAACTACCGTTTATAATAATATTAACGTATAATCTTGTGGAGCACCACTTAACGTGCTTATTTTCTGCATTTTCATTCTAAAATAAAAGAAATAACCAAACAAACGATGAGGGCGCCACGCAGTCGGCACAGCTTTAATATAATGATTGCGCCTCTAATTGCCTCCATGCACGTCAATGCGTATTTTGCGTACGGGATTGGGATTGCGCCTCTTTCTGTGAACCTCAAATAATTCCTATTTTGGGGCCCTAAAAATACTAAATAGCCATGTAACTGCGACCGACTTGGATGTAGCGCTCGCTGGCCGCTTTCGAGATAGAAGTTCATCATCTGCCTAGCCTTTTCTCATTTTTGGGGTCGGCTTCCAATCTAACCAGATGCAGCTGAATAGCAATATTTTTCGTGGAGCGACTGCCTAACTGGCTTCCATAACCCAGTTACTGGGTAACACGATACCCCTTGGTAGGACTGGGTGTCAGACTTTCGGGCTTCTGACGACTCGTAAGAAGCTTCACGAAAGACAGCCGGGACTATTATATCAGCTTGACGTGCTTTCCGAGGCTCGGAGGGGTCTTGGTATGTAAAGATGGTCACCTATCCACGGCGACCGCGGCAAGCGTAGCTTAACCAGATCGACCAACCCGTGCGGCTATTATTACATAGCAACGAGCGCCTCTTTTGAGATAGAAGTTAATTTTAGTTTTAAAAAGTGTCCATCACAAGAAGCGCAAGAAGCTTTTAGAAGATCAGTTAAACATTTCCCTTTTATTGCTAGAGCAAAAAACGTTTCAACTAAAAGTTCTTTGATTTTAAAATGTATTGACGCAGCACTCGGTTTGTGGTTGAAATATTATTTTGATAGTTCGGGTAGTTTTAAACCACAAACAAGTATGAACGGTTTCATTGAATCTGAAAGGTTGTTGGCACAATGTTATGATTTCAATTACTTTTTTCTGAAAGGAGTTGCTTTTCATTCGTTTCGTTTTGATTCAATATTAATAAAGTCATGTCAGTAGCAGTAGCATTTTAGTGATCGACAAGATTGATACCATTCACGACACAATGGAAAATATGTGAATAAAATTTTCACCCATTATCAGATTGATTTTCCTGGAAAAGGGTTTGGTGTGAAAATGGAATGATGAAAAGGACGTCACCTATACTTAGGTGTGTAAGTGGAGATCGATTCGTAGAAGCCCATGGTGGAATAAAAATATGGAAGGCTCTAAAATAGCGCGCAGTCGGTAATACCTTCATACGATCACGACTTCCATATTTCCTTTTAGAAAACTGCACCCAAATTGCGTATCACACTTTCAATCTGAATCACTTTGAAGGATATTGCTAATCCACTGCTTCTTATGTTCGAAAAATTTGTCTGCTCAACAACGTAAATAACGTAATGGATGTTGTTGAACTGTCAAAATGAAAGCAATTGCTACTGATAGTGTGTTACGCAATTTCCCCGCTGTTTGGCTGCAACATTTTAGCTTAAAATTGGTTTAAGTCTAAGCGGGCGCCATCTCTAGGACATTTATCTTACAAAGCGTTTTACAAGCTGCTAACATGACGTCATTAAAGGCATATCATAGCATTCTAGTATATGAGCGAGTCGTGCCGGTAGCTCTAATAACAGCTTTAAAGTATAGTATTAAGTCGTGAAGCTATTTTCAAGGATCACATAAAATATAAGAGAGATTGAGGCCAACTAGACCGCCCTTAATTAGAATATAAGATAATGAAAGTCACCGAATTTATTACGGTAAGTAATTGTCATTGTAAACGCGTTGTGTGGCTCAGGGGAGGGAGAATATATAAATTTTAAGTGTTGCTTTTTTACTCATTGTAAATATTACAATGGCGAGATGTGTCTCGAATTTTGAGGGATTATAAAATTTTGCCAGAGAGATTGAGTTAAGTGAGTTATTGAGTTATTGAGTGTAGTAAAGTTTTTTGGCCATCTCAGAAAGTATGTTCTCTTTGCAAAGAATAGACAATATTCAATCTTTTTCTCCTTTTCCAGTCGTTGGCAAATACATCAATCAATAAACTCAGTCTATCGCAGTCTACTGTTGGACATAGGCTCTTCCAAGCTGTGCTACAACACTGCCTTCCGCATCCAGTCTGCCATCTTTTTAAGGTCGTCAGTCGACCTAACCGGGGGGCGTCCCACGCTACGCTGGCCGATACGCGGTCTTCATTCCAGGACTCGTCTGGCCATAAATACATGTGTTTTGTTATATGCATCTTATTTTCATTCATTATCTTGTAGGTGGCCATGCCAAAGTCCTCAGAAGTGCAGGCGTATGGACACTTTGGACAGTCTAACATATGGTACATGGTTTGGTCAGGAGTACCGCATTCGAACTGGGCATCGGTTTCAATTTTCTAAGCTTTGGCTATCATATGCAAGGCTATAAAAGTCCACTTCAATATGTTGTATGTTTGAAAAAGAAGATTGCTTGGCAGACAAATCAGTGATCGCTTTATGTTGTTGTTTCCTGACAAAAGCTACCACCGGCGGGGTGATTCTGTGACGTAATTGCAGACACAAGTAGACACAAGATACAACGCCTAAGGGTGAGAAAGAGGATATTCTTTTCCAACTTGTCTAAATTCCCACCGTGAAAACTTAGGTGATGTGAGATTAAATTGAGCTGTCATTCTACCTGATACTAGGGATCGAAACTATTGACAGTTCACTTCAAGCGTCTTCAAGCTAACTTAGATAGACAGGTCAAACTTTGCGCGATGAAAATTACTTCGAAGAATTAGGTCACAGTGACCTAATTCTTCGAAGTAATTTTTGTACAGTTTTTTTCAGTAGCCTGAAATAAAAATTTTATTTCATCCATAAACATGTTGGCGTGGTTAATTCGACAAAAAAATATTTTGCGACTTAATGGGCCTATTTAACCCACATCGCGTGAGAAATAAAAATCCGTCAAGGTGACTGTAGAAAGTTTTACACTACCTAGTAATAATGCGATAACAAGTTTTCAGAGCCCTTGGTGAGCTGGACAAAGGGGTTTGTGACATTGTACAAAATCACGGACGTCATCAAGACTAAAAGATATAAATTACAAGGATAAAAGTTAAAAAGTTGGTCAAAAGCTTCTATATTTATGTCTGTAATTTATATGATGTACATAATAAAGAGTATTCTATTCTATACAGGGTGACAGGCGACATCGACGCGCAATCTGTAACCATGATTCTTCCGCTCGCGTAGAAATTTATTTTTCGTCGGTTAGCAAAAAAATTAACAGGTCAAAATGTATAGAATGGCAATTTTATTTCAGGGTGTTCCGAATCATGTACTGAATCCATGGTAATAAGTTGCGTATCGACGTCCCTGCCACCCTTATTTTTCCTCAGAATTTACACGCTTTTACAGATAGAACGCTGGATGGACTGCATGAAAGATGATATGGCTAGAAAGGAGGTGACCACCGAGAGAACGACCAATAGAGTCAGTAGGAAGAAAAACACATGTTTCACCGAGCCCAAATAATATTGGGACAAAGGCAAGAGATTGTTGATGATGTAACTTGATGGCTTACTAACGGATAGGTACATAACCTGCTTACTACTACGTAACTCATTTTCGATTTTTTCATGATTATATTTCAAAGCTACCTCCTGTGAGGCACACCTACGGAGCGCAAACATGGTCTCTTTTACAAAGCGTCAAAGTCCGCACTTGGAGTCTGCCAACGGCTGTGTCAAACTCACAGCGCATTAAGAACTCTATACTTCGTTCCAAAACACAAATAGCGGACGCTGGCCGCACAGCTGCTGGACTAAAGTGGAACTGGGCTAGCCACACCTGTCGCATGTCAGAGCAGCAATGTGCAAAATCCACCACTCTGGGGATCCCCAATGGCAGGAAACGACTGCGCGGCAGGCCCAGAACGAGATGGCGGGATGAGCTGGACTCCTTCTTAAAGGATTAGCCCACAATCGCAGTAGACCGGGAAAAGTGGAAAGAGGGAAGGGAGGCCTTTGCCCTGCATTGGGACAACACAGGCTTTATAATATATAATTTAATAAGAAACCTCACCTCACATTTTTCTTTCTACAAAATTAAGAGTAATTTATCATTCCGCTAACGATGAAAATGGGGAAAACTTGTAGTTTCAAAACATCAGAATTTCCCTAAAACGTCCATTAATTTCACTCGAGCCCATAAACTCAAGGGCGGCCGACAAACAGATAACGAAAATTAGAATTATGTACCTTCAATATCACGAAAACTTTACGAGAACTTTTCTATTTATTATGTAAGAGCAGCGTAAAGTTTCATTAAGTTTGTTTTGCAGATTAAATTTTATCCTAAGCCTTATATTTTTCAGTGTTTTCAAGTAAAATTTTGTTCGAAAGTAGCTTGTTTTTGGAAGTTGAAGTTTATTACAAGTACCTAGTTTGAATTTTGATTGTAAACCTGATCTTATAAGAACGGAGTAATATTGATGTTAAAATTCGCTGTAAAGGTTATGTTTTAGTGTCTAATTTAAATAACACAGGGTTGTAGAAAAGAGCTTCGTTTTCATACCTATTGTAAAGTTTTAAGCACTGCAAAAATCCCTAAATAAAAAAAGGATTCGGAGTTAAGTAAAGGGGTGGTCTAAAAAGCACGTTTTTAATAAAAAAGGACATCATGAGCGATGCATGAAGCCATAAATTCTTTGAATGTCACCGGAAAGAGACAAACGAGAATAACAGCCCAACTCAGACGAAGATATAATAGAATAGAATAGAGTAAATGCGGGACCCGGATAACTTGCTCTCCTGACCCAATTTGAAGCAAGTCTTGTGACCCACTGAAGACTACCAACTATCTCTATTAACAGTGCTTCTACATTTTTTTTTACTTTATAGTAAAGTACAATTTGTGTGTACTTTGTAGTTAGGTATATACTTCTTGTTTGTACGAGAACATAAAAGGAGGTCTGAATTATCTTATCTTTATACTATATACATAAATAAACCGATTTTTCTCCATTTCCTCTCCACATTTCCGACTGTCCTTAAAAAAAATTGTTTTTTTACGTAAGGTGATTACATAAATAAATACTTTTTTTTAAAAGGTGATTTCGTGAAGGGCGGAAAGCAAAACAGTAAAAATAAAATAATTTCACATACGAAGGATAAGTATAAATACACATATACACGCACATCCTTACACACACACACACACCCCTACACACCCTTACATATACATACAACAGATACTATTTATTGTTTTTATTAATTTATCCTTTCATTTTTCCAGCGAAATTCACTGATGATTGAAATAAAAAGAGTATAAATAAAAAACAAACAAGTGATACGATGCTGTGACGATAATTTCAATTAAATTCTGCTTTGTCCCTACAATCCCTGTCAGATACAAATGCCGTACGCAGCTTTATTGCAATTCCCATTAGTTTTTGCAGTTTTTACAACTTCGAACGTTTTTAAATTGAATGTTCACGTTGAAGAGGTAAATCTGTTTCAGACAGTTTATATCGTATATATACGTGCATTAAAATTTCATATTTGATTTAATAAATGTGAAAAACATTTTCGCTCATCGCCCTTGCGATGAACAAAATATAAGATAAACATGTTTTTTAAATAAATTCTTTGTTGACATAAATTGCACATTACCTACAGAAATAATTTGAAACCCTGACTCCAGAGCTAGGTTTGAGTAAATGTATTTCAGGGGCACAGAAGCCCACTTCTGTCTACCTCTTTTGATAATACTTATAGGCGTAATGTTATGTACTTACAGTTGATATAATCTGCATTGGCGACTTATTTGCCAAAAATGTAAACAAATATGAGTTTATGGAAAAGTAACTTTCATTCCTACACAATAAAGTTCAGTTCAACTTCAAACATTTTTATAACTTTTTCAATAGTGCTCATCGTTTTCAAGAGTCACTCTGAAATCAACTTAATTGCCATTGAAATAAAGTTGATATTTGTTTAACTTGAAATAATATTAATTTGAAATAGAAGTTTGAATAGACATTATGTGTCGTCATCATCATTCTCCTGCCCTTATCCCATTTATTTGGGGTCGGTGTAACAAGTCTTCTTCTTCTATACTTCTCTTCTCTACTATTCGTCATCTCGGTAGTCACCCCGTTTCTAACCATATCATCATTCACACAGTCCAACCATCGTTTCTTTAATCCTCCCCGACCCATATAGTTGATATATATCAATAGAAAATATACAGTTGTAAAGACACCTTTTTAGGAAATCCAAACTTTTTGATGGAATGGGCGGGCAGTGAGTCAATGCAGTCAACCCTGAATAACCATTGGTATTTCCTACCGCTCGCTATCCGGTATACCTACCCAGTACCTAAAAACTATTCCAATTACCACAAAGTCTGCCTCGTGGGAAATAACATCAGTGATGTGAGGCATAGCTGACTGCTGGAACTTTCCGCCATTGTCAACTGGAATCCCGATTAATAGTGCAACCAAATGTGTACTGCTAACTTCGAAGGAGCCCAACATCAATTTAAAATTTACCAATTTTGTACTGTTTCAAGATTTTTGACCTTGGGATTGTCGGGACCTTTTTTGTTTGAAATTTGTTTGTCATGCAAAGCTTCCATTATTATGGTGACTGCGCGATTTTTTTTGTATTGTTAACTTTTTTTCTTTACTTGGAATTACGGTTGTACCTAGTTTGGTATATAATGTTAAGCTATAGCAGCGTCATAGAATTTTTAACAAAGTTGATTGCATTTATTCAACACCGTTCCATTCAAGTTGCCTCTTCCGGAGCTGTCTAAAGTCGGACGGAACGCTTGTTGAAAGCTGATATTTTCCTGTTTCTCGACAGCGGACCAGGAAAGCTGCTTCCGAATTTCGAATTAGATTCCAAATGTATGAAGACTTTGTAGTCTTACGTAGCTATAAAGCGTCGCTACGTAAGTTGCTACGAATAAAACTCGTAGAGAGCTACGTGCTACGCTTCGTAGCAATTCGTAGCTGAGCTACGAGATTATAGAACTACATAAGTTTCTTTGATAGTTTTTTTTGATTTGCAATTTGAACTCCGATGCGCAAAACTTTGAAGATTGTGTAAAACAGTTTACTGATGGAGTGCCTTGTCCTGTCACAACTATGAGCTACAAAGATCATTTGGCCCTCGAATGACTTTGACAGGGGGCGCTGTAGGTACACATTTATGGCAATTTTCTGTGAAATGTATTGAAAAAACAAGATGGCGCCGTTAGTTCCGATTTTGACCACGCGCCAATAGATCCTTGTACAGGTATATGTAAGTTACCTTGGCGACTTTCGCGTCGAGCAGCCACTGCAGCGCCGTGTTGGAAGCGTTGGCAAGCGCGGCCAGAGCGGCGTGCTCCCACACCACGTGCTCCCAATGCTCTGTCATGATGGCCGCGCACAGCATCGCCGTCGAGCAGCTGGGGCAAAGAAAAAAACCAAATGAAAATCAACGCCTTTAAAGATTCTTCAGCAGTAGCTGACGCCCGCGACTCGTCGACTCGTAAAGGTCGCAAAACATCCTACAGGGACGTACTACGGGGATAAAATAAAAAGTATCCTATGTTCTAACTGAAGGTCATGGTCTAACCATGTGCCAAACATCCAAATTCGTTCAGCTGTTAAGACGCTATCGATTAACAAACATTCAAATGTACAAACGTTCACATTCGCAATATCAGTAAGATTTTTCGGAGGGGCTTGTGGCTAAGTAATAACAATCGCACGGGTCGATCGATCAGATTAAACTACGCTTACCTCGGTTGGCCCTTGGATGGGTGACCATCTTTACATACCAATACCCTTCCGTGTCTCTCTTTGACAGTCGTTACGGGTCGTCAGAAACACGAAAGTCTGACAACCAGTCTATACAATACCCCTTGGTATTGTATTACTCAGTAAAGGGTTGTGGAACTTGTGGAGGTTATAAAGGGTTCTTGGTAAAACATTAACAACCTCTTAAGAGGTCATTGTACTCATCATTATTGAAATCGCGAAAAAAAATCAGCTGTTCCCTACATTTATTTTCGTTTTTTTTTTGCTAGCCTATGCTGTCCCTCTGCTGGACAAAGGCCTCCCCCAAATCTTTCCAGGAACTCTTTTCCCGCGTCACTTCGAACCAGCCCTCGCGGTACGCGTCCAGGTCATCTCGCCTTCTCTTTCTGGGCCGGCCTCGGCGACGCCGTCCACCTTCAGGCACCCAATGTGTGGAGATTTTTGCCCAGCGGTCATCGTGCATACGGCTGATGTGACCCGCCCAATCCCATTTGAGCCTGGTAGCCTTCTTTCCTACATCCAGTATGCCCGTTTTGGAATAATTGTTTTAATAATGTTCGTATAACTCGTCAAAATGTAGGAAACAGCTGATTTTTTTCGCGATTTCCAGTTTGGTCCCATAGTAAAAGTTGTTCATAATGATGAGTACAATGTTAATGTTGTACCAATAACCCTGTATAGATAGTCGCTCAATGTAAAATACTGGTATTCAGCTGCATCCGGTTAGACTGGAAGCCGACCCCAACATCGTTGGGAAAACGCTAGGTAGATGATGATGAGTAAGATTTTTCGGCATTAGGTAGGTATGTGGGCCACATTGATTTTGGCCTCCGGGTAACCGTAAAGTTAATCCTCTCGTAAATCAACCCCACATAGCCATTAATCAGACACGGAGTAAATCCTGACCTGAATAACTGACAACTTAGCAAAAAAAACTGTTACAGGACCTACATTTTTATCCAACCGATCGATTGAGCTCGAGTCGAGAAATTTGAGAGAATGGAGAGGTGTAAATTGTAGGTACTTATATCTGTTCATCGCTTAGCGGGTAAGAGCCCTCCAGCGAACATAATTTGTTAATCTTAGGAGACTTGAAAGCAAAATGAAAACGGACAGCTCCACAGTTTTAACCTTTAAGTACTCAATTTCTCATCATTAAAGGAACCGTTGATCTAAAATGGATGGAGTGATGCATTATTCTTTTCACGCATCACTTAAGAATCGCTTAGGGTTCCGCGCACACACTTCGTCTTCAATCACCATTATAGTTTCTTGCAAAATGTATCGAGCTCTAAGATGAGAGACCAGATGGGAGTCTAGAAGATTGATGATACGAAAAATGCTGTTTCGAAAAATGCTGTTTCAGCTGCCAAATGAAATTGCTCGTTTTGTGTGGAATCACCTTTTTAGGGTTCCGTACCCTAAGGGTAAAAACGGGACCCTGTTACTAAGACTTCGCTGTCTGTCCGACCGTCTGTCTGTCACCAGGCTGTATCTCAAGAACCGCGATAGACAGTTGAAATTTTCACAAATTATGTATTTCTGTTGCCGCTTAACAACAAATACTAATAACAAAATAAAATAAATATATTAAAGGGGGGCTCCCATACATCAAACTTTTTTTTTTCGGTGTTTTTGCCTTGTGGTACGGAACCCTTCGTGTGCGAGTCCCACTCGTACTTGCCCAGTTTTTTTAGTATATGCAGTGACAGGCTTTGAATTTACTTTAGATCAAAGAGATTTATAGCTGATTTTCCAGTCATCTGATAACTTTATTCGAGGCATAATTTTGACAGTAGTTTCATACAAAAACTGTCAAACGTCTATTTTATTCCACGAATAAAAGTTATCTGGCGATATCCAAAGCCAGATAATTTTATCGGAGGAATAATTTTAAATTTTTGACAGTTCTTCGATACAAAATATGTCAGACATCAATTTTATTCCACGAATAAAAATTATCTGTCGGTTGAAAAATCAGCCCTTATTCAATTACATAATTTAATGTCTTTGCTTTAGATCTTTGTTTTTTTCAACAGCTTTTTTTCTTTTCAAACCAGTCAATGAGAATGTAGTCATTTGTTTTATTTCAGTGATTCTGCCATGTCTTTGAACTTGATTGTATTTACAGCTTCAGAGCCGGGAACCCCTCAGGGAAAAAATGGGACACAGCCCTTTGACTAAAAATTCTGTGTGACACAAAGAAAGATTGCCTAAAGATTCATCAAGAAAAACGTCAAAGCAATATTCAAGTCTCAAAAGATGTTTCGATTCGGAAATTCAGTTAACTTTTCACAGTAAAGTTATGTTCTAGAAAGTTTTTAGCGGCAACACTTGCATATTTCATTACCCCTGGGGCGAGAGAGCTACAAAACATGTTCAGTTTAACCGTCCATTCTGTTTTATGGTGTATTTGGAGATTTAGATACAGTGTATGCTCCATTTAAGGCTCCTTCGATCGTCAGAATAATTAATAGGATTTAATATTAGAGACGTGAGAGGAATACGAAATCCGAGCAAGACCTAATAATTAGATTTGCTGACAGTTTTGGCACCGAGGCAATGAATACTAAGTAGTATAAGAGATTTAAATGTGTTTGATATTGTCTTTGACGATAAAGAGCACTAAGCCCCGAGTGTGTTTGAACAACGAGATTTGTATATTCGCCGGGATTTTCAACGCTGTAATGTCTATTTGAAAAAGGCTTAGATACAGCAATAAATTCTCCAGGACAGCCTTTGTGTCATAACTTTTAGCGTTTTATTTCAGCCATTGCTCTTGCTAGGCAAACTTATGAGTTTGTAGATACGAGTCGTTTTATGTATAGGTCTATACTTTATGCTTTTACACTCCATCGTAATAGACAACAAAAAGCGAGTGTAAGAGTAAAAAGTAGATAAAAGCCGCCATTGGGAAATGTCGAACACAATTTTTCACGAATAGCTTTCGAGAATATCGTAATAAAAAATATTTGGCAATACTACAGAATTATTGTGTCCACTTTTTTAATACCACCTTAAAATTTATTATAAAAGTAACAGACAAATACTTACAATAAATATGTTCATAAGTTATATTATAGCTGGCGAATGCATCGTAATGTAACATAAAAACAAATTGAGCTATTAAAACTATACGAGTAATTACGCATTATCATGAAACACTATACGCAAGCTAATCTTCCATTGATCAGAAACACAGAATAATATAAATATCAATGGCCTTCAAAGTCGAAATTGATAGCCAGCCAGCATCGATTGCATACTCAGCCTGTTCCCACTGCTGGGACACAAGCCTCCTCTCTGTGAGAGGGAGACTGTAATCCAACACGCGGCCCCAGTCCAGCGGGGCAATTGCGTAACACATTATCAATCGGAATCGGTTTCATTTTGACAGTTCAACAACTTTCATTGCGTTATTTACGTGTTGAGCAGATAAATTTTTCGAACTTATGAAGCAATGGATTAGTAATTTGCTTCAAAATTATTCAGATTCCGATTAGGTACGTGTGTTACGCAATTCGGGTGCAGGCCGCGGTTTTGGTGGATGTCATGTCTTTGAATTTTCGGTTCAAGGACTCGTGTTTTACTCACGATGTTGTCCTTCACCGTTTTTAGAGCACAAGGTTAAGCGCCCGTCTGGGTTCGCATCGTAAGCATTTATTAGTTCTAAGTAATTATTACTGCTAATAAAATTATTCGCATGAGATCCAACCATTATTAACTAAATATTTGTAGATTTAATTGCTTTGTCTATAATTGGAGTTATGCTGTGGGCTTTAGTTTATTGCGCACTATTCATCAATTAGTTCAAGCCAACGGGTTACTAATTGCATTAGTTATGTACCATTAATACTATTAAATTTTAGGTACTAGCCTGTTATTGCCCCATCATCATGATCATCAGCCTATAATGTTCCCACTGCTGGGACACAGGCCTCCTCTCAGTGAGAGGTAGTTGGCCATGATCCACCACGCGGGCCAACTGCGGGTTGGTGGATGTCGCATGTCTTCGAATTTTTGGTTCTAGGACATGCCGGTTTCCTCACGATGTTTTCCTTCACCGTTTTTAGAGCTGTGGTGATGAAATAACTTACACAAAGTAAAGTGCCTGTCTGGGCTCGAACCTACGACCTACAACTCATGTCCGTTACCACTGGGCCACCACTGCTCCACTGCAGGGTGAAGGCCCCTTCTTATAAAGAGAAGGCACGAGCATTGATCACCATAATTGCTCAAGACGTGTTGGCGATTCCAAACTTACTTTTAATACCATTATTCATGCTTAAAACATTGTATTTATTAGTATAATTACCATATCTTAAGTTCAATATTGCTGTATAGTCTAAGGATAATTAATGGATATTTTATTCAGTAATATCTGAACAAGCGATGCCATTACAGATAGTTCATAGCTTTTTAAATTGATATTGTTGTTTCAAAAACAGTTCAACTTTTAATATCTTTTGTGTTTTTATTTGTTAGTAACACTGTTTCTAACCAATTAACAGATGTCCTCGGGTAGGCGGGGTGATTGCGTAACACGCAATCAGTAGCCATGGTTTTTATTTTGACAGTTCCACAACATTCATTGCGTTATTTCCCTTGTTCAGTAGACAAATTTTTCGGCCATATAAAGCAAGGGATAGTAATATCCTTCAAAATGATTCTGATTGTGATTGATAGTGTGTTATGCAATAAGCCTGCTGGTCAAATATATTTCTCCAACATGACGTATATCCGGCTTTTTATTTTGAAGAAAAAACTTTAAAATGTGAACAGTTTTTTCAAAGACCCATTTGCAACACAGCATCAGCTGAAATACAGTTAAGTAAGATAGTACATTAAATTAGTAAAAGAAAACCAATTAAAAGTTTCCACAGCTAAGTAAAAGTCTACTTAAAGTTGTCTTACAGAATTGAGTGTGCTTTACTTTTGACGTTTCAATTATTTTGTCGTGTAGAATATTATAGTAACTAAGTAGTGTAAGTTTCTCAGATTATAGCCTCACTTACTCTGACACTCTAGGAGGTAGAAGTCTTGTCTTTGTGTCTGAGATGAATTTGTAAATATGAATCAGCACTTCAGTGTGCAGTGATGGCCAAGTGGTAACGGCCGCGACTTACTAGTTGTAGGTCGTAGGTTCGAACCCAGACAGGCGCTTTACTTTGTGTAAATTATTTCATCACCACTGCTCTCAAAACGGTGAAGGAAAACATCGTGAGGAAACCGGCATGTCCTAGAACCAAAAATTCGAAGACATGTGACATCTGCCAATCCGCACTGGGCCCGCGTGGTGGATTACGGCCCACTCCCTCTCACCGAGAGGAGGCCAGTGTCCCAGCAGTGGGAACATTATAGGCTGATTATGGTACTTCATTATAGAGGTATGAGGAACAGGGTGTAAAGTTCACTCAGCCTCCTTAGAAAAGAGAGGATTCTCCGCCCAGACGGCTGTCGTGTCTGGCGGGCAACTGCCCGATGATTCATGTCGGGCCGTTGTATATACGCTAGAAATACGCGCATTGACGTTGAGTTGCGGACACCAGCCCGTATTACCTATAACCTATATATGCTAGTTGCGCGGTAAACACTGCTTACGAGATGCAGGATTTTGCGTGACGTCAGTATGACACGTAGTTCGCGAAAACTACCATTTGGAATGGGCGACTAGAATCATTTCTATTTAGTTTTTTTTGACGTTCAAAAGTGCCTTTAATGTGCCTATTTGAAATAAATGATTTGACTTTGACTTTGCATGTGGCGATGTAGACACCGATACAGCATTATGAATTTATGATCATAGAAACTTCTATATTATAAATTAAAGTCGCTTTTACGTATCTGTATGTGGGACCGCGTTGTTCTTCTAACTACACAACGGATTTGATGCGGTTTTCATCATCATTATGAGAATTTATTCCTGAAGGATGTCTGCAATACATTTAGGTATATTAAACTTACACATAAAAATTGCAACAACAGTGCGAAGCAGGGGCGGGTCGCTAGTTCTACACCATTTTAGACATTTTGTTTTTTCTATACTTAGTTGTTTTTTTTTATTGAATTAAAAGAAGCTCGAAAACTGTCAATACTTAAGTATTGTCTTTTGAGCCAGGTGTTATGTACAACTGGCTAAAAATGGATGTTCAACCCCTCCACGATCTCTTACATATTTGCCGACTAGGAAATAATTTTATATAGGTAGGTATGCTGTTGTTAGAAATAGTTCGTGCCAACGCATGGATTGAAGTTTTATTCACCGTAATAACGATCAAATAAGAGTATATCTAGTACCGTCCGGTGTCCCAGCAGTGGGAACATTATAGGCTGATTATGCTCACGATTATGATTAGGGGGAAGTCCCCTAGTGACGGACATATAAGGTTTTCCGAAAATAAAATTAAAACTACTTCGAGAAATATGAATTTATTTATGAATTAGTTAAATGAACAATATATAAAATCAAAATCAATTAACAAAAATACAACCTCTGCGTAAACATAATCTTGGAACGTTAATTAAATTTTAGTAGAAAAAATTTAGTCTTTAACATTGGCACCTAGTACCGGACGGGTTAATCTCCAAACCCTAAGCGCCAGACATTCTTAAAACATTGTGCATCTATCACATATATAGGTTATCTACCACATTCCGGAACGTCTGCACATGCTTCATAGGCCCATTCTTGGCAGCTGGAGCATTGTTTCCAGTCCTCGTCGTGGTCCTCTAATCACACCACAAGTAGTTTTTTTCATATTAGATATTACAGTTTTCAAACTTTGCTGATCCCATTTTCCTTTCTTTTTTGTCTCTTCCATGTTGAAATATGTCCCTCCTTCTATCCTGTAAAACAACAAACAATCATTATTATGATAAGTATACATGTTTAGTAAAAAAGCCAACCTATAAACTGTCCGGTGATAAGGGACTACTTTGTGTCCGGAGGTAGGGGACAGGGAATGTCCAAAATTACGTACCGTAAAACATGGCAACTTTGCCCATAAATTTAAAAAATAAATGCTTAATTAATGATATTTTGGAAAATTTTAATAAATTGATTATTGTTTCGGTGCCACATAATACTATATGCTCATGTCTCGATACACAAAACTAAAAATAGTAAAAAAAAGCATATTTATTAGTGAAAATAACAATTATAGGTGTTGGGCAAAAAATCATATACATTTGGTAACTTTGCCCACATTACAGATCTCCGTTACTATGGACTATATCACTATTCAAAAAGGACTGAATGAAAATACTGAGCAATGCAATAATGTATTAAATTATACGCCAAATATTCACATTCTTTGACCCTTAAAAATGAGTGGGCAAAGTCAAAAAGCCTTCTAGAACATTTTTCGTACAAAATGGCGATTGTTCAAGGGTTGTCACCATTGACAATACTTAACTATTTAATAATTTTTAGTGTGGAATATTATAATATATTATACTGATAAATTAAAAATAATATAACATCATTTTTTACATAATATGCTTTATTTCTAAAGTGTTCAAAAACTAAAAAATAATTTAAAAAAAAAACTAAAAAGTATGTACCTATCCCGGTCTTTGTTTTTATATGAAAATAACAAATAACACTAAAATTTGTAATGAGTTTTACAGAAAAATTATATTGCATAGTTAAAATTGCGATGACTCATCGCAATATTAACTATGCAATATAATTTTTAGTAATTTTAAGTACCTATAAATATTAGGTACTTACTTATCTTTTATGTTATTGTTATATAATATAATCAACATTTAGCGTAAATTAATTTGGATACATATCTACACTGACGGACAAATAAACTGCAACAAAGTTCAGGATTAGGTACTAGTATGCAAAGTTTTTAGATTAAACTAAATGAAAATGTCGAGACTACCCATTATTAAAAAAAAATTAAATTTATAAACAGAACTGCAGTAAAAGATAAAATTATAACCGGGAAAATAAAATTTGAATAACTTTCATAGTACTTATATTAAAAGTTATTGCGTCTTGAACTTGATGCGATTTATAAATCCGAACCCTCCTTTTTTTACTAGGTTAAAAAATGTACCTCGGGTGACAACCCTAGTGAAAAAGAAACGTTGGGCAATGTTGTCAACGATATTCAAAAAATATGCTTGTGACTTTGCCCACCGTTATATTTTATGATTATACGACGCATTTAGCGAAGAAAACTAGTCTATATTATTCATTTCCAATGTAATAACGGATGTATAAAAATTACTTACCTGCGATAACTCCAAGTAGCACTTCTCGAAAAAGTTTTTTTAAAAGATTTTGCCCGCAAAAAAACACTCTAACTTCAACGACGTCTGACAGACAACTGAAGTAACATCTGTGACAGCGCGTGTTTGCCAGAAAAATGATGATTTTTTTTACCATAGACAAAATGTTCTTACTAACTATAGACAAATTTGGTATGTATTAAGTTTTAAAAAAAATACACAACTGGGCAAAGTCAAATGTCGAGGGCAAAGTTGCCATGTTTTACGGTATTTCATACTAAAACTGTTTAAGTAATTAATAAAAACTTTCACAATTTACGAATTATTATGGAACATTGTCTTTATTAACAAATAACAAAACGATTAAACACAAAACCATAGCAGTAATACTCACTTGAAAATTACGAGACGCAACGCTTTCCCGCCAAAAACAGCAATCCACCTCTCCCACCGCGGCTGTACGCCTCACTCGCAAACCGCGTCGCGTGATCCTGTATCGCTACGTTCCCCCGCACCCCTTTCACCAATATTTGAATAGATCGCGTTGTCGTTTGTCGAGATAGTACGAGTGTCCGACGCTAGGTGCCGTCCGGCGCTACGGGACTTCCCCCTATTATTAGACATATTTTTGTCTAGCCTAGGTTCGACGTCGATACATTTCCAAATCGGATATCTGAAGTGAAGCAAAGTTGCTGAAATTCATAATAAGTGAATTCTCCTTAGGGGCTGTTCATTTATTACGTAAGACAATTTTGACCTTTTTGACCCCTACATAAGAAAAAATAAAACTTGGATGAACGCCTCCCCCCTTTTTAATCTTACGTAAGATCAGTATCCACCAAAATTGCACAGAAAAAGTAGCAAAAAATTAAAAACTTAAGTATGATTTTTGTTTACTTTTGTGATCTTACGTAAGAACAGTCTAGATCACTCCCACCCCCACGTAATAAAAAAGAAGACTTGTTTGGACCCCCTCCCCCCTCAAATCGTCTTACGTAAGATGATCAGCCCCATAAAAATAAAATAAAACTGCTTATTAGTTCGGTATGTTTTCTTTTCCGATGTTATACAACGTCGGAAAAAGATTAAATACAGTTTGTAAGGAACATCGACCCGAAAACTGTTACCCATATATTTTGCACGTGATTCCAGACTTCTCAGCTTATACATTATTCGTCGGTTATTAAAAAAAAACAACTGCTTCATTGAAACAAAAGAGCAATATACGGTCTAAATTCTTTGAAGAGCTGGTTGCTATTAGATAACCGACAATTTTGATAAACTTAGTAAGTATATTATACCTACCTACCGTATTAGGTATTAGTCTGCCTTAATATTTAAAATGTGCAGATATATACTGATTTAGAACCAAAAAACGCCTATCGCAACAGATTTAAAACTGCCAACTGTTCCTACCATCGAACAAAGTAAAGTAGTACCTAGGTACCTTATGCAAAGGCTGTAAAACCCGATAGCGTGCTTCGTCATAAATGTCGTATCGAACTTCCTTCAGCGAAGAGTTTCCATAAACTTTGCTGGCAATCTCTCGCCGAACTTAGGTACATAATATGAAATGTTCAGCGTTACGACGTGCCCGCTGTATCGCGAAAGAAAATGAAAACCACTGTCATAAGTTTTGAAAAGCGTTGCAGAAATCTTTACAGAGAACAACACGTACTGAAACTGTTTTGCTGTAAGGAAATGTAATTTTACAGAATTATTAGGTAGGTATAGTCATCTATAAAATGATTATATTATTTGTCTATAGAATACCTACTGACTGTGCCATTTTTGAAAGGGAAGCCGGTAGGAATCGAGTTATATGGAACCTTCGCCACTGATAGTCAGTGTTAAAAGAAACGATAGGGTAAATATTTTCATATCATAAACAGCCTATAGCTATAGTGGCCCCACCGCTGGGACACCGGCCTCCTCTCTATGAGGGAGTGGGCCGTAATTCACCACGCAGGCCCAGTGCGGATTGGTGGATGTCACACGTCGTCGAATTTTTGATTTTTCTCACGATGTTTTTCTTCATCGTTTTGAAAGCAGTGACGATGGAATAAATTACACGAAGTAAAACGACCGAAATAAAACCCACGACCTACAAATCGTAGTCGGGCCGTAACCACATGGGCCACCACTGCTCCTATTATCATAGTGGGTGCATAATAAACTGATTATTATAGCTACATACAACGCTACAAAGTTCTTCTGGCAAGTGGCCAAAATCGGAACTAACGCCGCCATTTTGTTTTTTCAATACAATTTCACTAAAGGTTTACCAACAGCGCCCTCCTGTCAATGTCATTCGGGCGCCAAAGGATCACTGTAGCACTTTATAGCTACATAGAAACAAAAATATCCTAAACATTAAAGATTAAAGAAAACCAACAAGGAGGCCATGCTTCATGGCTCCAAAATTGCAACTAGTAAACGTCAGGATTAAATACATAGCACCTTTTAACATGTAGGACTGTAGGTATAATAAACAAAGACCAAGATTACACGTTTACGTGAAGGGAATTAAATTACCCCGATTACCGAGGATCGTGAGTTGTCTGCGCATCAAATTGTCTAACATATAACGAAGATTAACTATTTCAACAAATCAGTAGGTACTGCTTCAGCGATTTAATGCTTACCTACGTGATTTTAATATATTTTGTTAGAGGAACGGTCGACCGTTCACTGCGAAAGAAAAGAAAGAAAAATGTTTATTTGGCAAAGTTAAAAGTACTATTAGGCAAGTAACACATTGGAACTGCTACGTAGGATGTGCAGGAGAGGTTTGCCATGGTTCATTTGTTTCGTGCGTAGCGTGGTCGTAGGTCGCAGTAGCTTAGGCCATCCCGCATACATTTTCATACAAAGCGAAGCTAAGTATAGTGTTTACTATAATCATTTAATAGGGGATTAGAGTAAAACCACCGAATTATCGGTAAGTACACAACAACTCAAAGGGAATGTCTAGTCCCCACAGGGGATAGAGCGGGACTCACTTGAGGCGCTACCATTGAATTGTGTGCTACATTTAATAGTATATCGTGTGTGTAAGTGAAGCGGCGTCTTTACCTATAAAGGAACATGAAATAAAGAAAAGAAAGACGGAAAATTCAGCACAAAACAAAGATAACACAAGAGGGCAAAATTGGAATCCTTTTATACAAAGAACAAAGCAAAACAAAACATGATATAATATGTCGGTATACAAATATGTAGCTACCTTACGTGTTGTCAGCATGACAATGTTGAAAGGCTTATTATTTTGTGTAAGTAGACTTGTCAGCCTATATAGGTCGTAAAGGAGTATGAATGAAATATTATTTCTCTTTGTCGCTTGAGCTTGACAGAATAATAATATTTTTTTTCGGACTGTACTTGGGTGGCGTATGAAAATGAAACATTTTTGGTTGAGGACAATATTGTTGTTATGGTTTTCTGAGAAAATAATCTGAGAAAAAATATTGTTGTAAGCAATATAGGGTCGCCTCCTATGACATTGGACGAAATGTGGGTTTACTATGGGTACACCCCTGTCTAACTTTTCGGGGATTACAGGAGTGATTTTATGTTATCTGTTTTTTTCTTCTAAATATAAAAGAAAATGTATTGTAGCAAAAGTCTAATAACAATGCTTGTTATTTCTAACCATTGATATATTTTTTACTTTGTATTGTGCAGAAATGTAATTTTGTCTCATAAAAATCGAGTAAGCCTTCGGGCTGCGGACATCACACTAATACCTATTACAAAGGCGAAAGTTTGTGAGTGTGTTTGTATGTTTGTTCCTTCTTCAGGCAAAAACTACTAAACGGATTTAGATTAAGTTTGGCACACAGATAGCTTATAACCAGGATTAACACAAAAAATACTTTTATCCCGATATTGCCACGGGATCGAAACTAATGCGGGTAAAACCGCAGGCGCTGTTAGTCATCACACTAATATTATTAAGGCGAAAGTTTGTGAGTGTGTGTGAGGTGAGGGGGTGTGGGGGTGTGTGTGTGTGTGTGTGAGAGAGAGAGAGGGGGTGTGTGTGTGTGTTTATATGTTTGTTACTTCTTCACGCTCAAACTGGACTAATTTATATCCCGTATAGGGTACTGTGTATCCCGTTAAGGGATCGACGTTTACGCGGGTGAAACCGTGGGGCGCTGCTAGTTATAAGATAAATATCTTGGAGTGATGGTAACTACCCGACATCAGGTGGGACGGGGCTTTATTCGCCTCAAAGCTAAAAAAATAACAAGAAAGATAATTTTTTTACGACTTAGGGGCCGTGAACTTTGTTTTTGTGAACGCCAATGAAAGATATTGTGCTATGATCTAAATAAGCGTGGGGTTTTTTTTTCATTGGGGACGCGGTGGGGAAAGAACGAATACTTACCTTACTTTATTCATAAGCATAATCAGATTATAATGAGACACAGGCCTCCTCTTTCATTGAGAGGGAGTGGGCCATAATCCACCACGCGGGCCCAGTGCGGGTTGGTACGAGTAGATGTCACGTCTTTGAATTTTTGGTTCAAGGACAAGCCGGTTCCCTCACGGTGTTTTCCTTCACCGTTTTGAGAGCAGTGGTGATGAAATTATTTACACAAAGTAAAGCACCTGCCTGGGTTCGAACCCACGGCGTATAACTCAGAAACTCGAGAGCGATACCACTGGGCGACCAGTGCTCCTTTTTAGGGTTCCGTACCCAAAGGGTAAAAACGGTACCCTAATACTAAGACTCCACTGTCTGTCTGTCACCAGGCTGTATCTCATGAACCATGATATCAAGGCAGTTGAAATTTTCACAGATGATGTATTTCTGTTAACGTTATAACAACTAATACTAAAAACAATAAAATAAATATTTAAGGGGGTCTCCCATACAACAAACGTGTTTTTTTCGGCGTTTTTTCCTTGTGGTACGGAACCCTTCGTGTGCGAGTCCGACTCGCACTTGGCCAGTTTTTTACTTTATTCATGTCTCCTTGAAATACATAAGCGACATAATATTCCTTAATGTTCAGGACTGAAATATTGCGGCCATTTCCTGAAGAATAAAAGAAATATTCAAGGCAAGGAATTTGTTGACGGAAATATATTATTTGATTTATGATAAGGGCATTATTTCCTTACGATATTTGTATGATTGTATGCAGGGAAACGGAATGAAATGAAAGTTGAGCATTCTTTACTAATTTCAGCAGTTTTATTGCAGAAGTTTTTTGCTGTTCTACACCTTCATTACCTACTCCAAGCTTATTCCAGACCAGAGATCCCATTGATTTTTAACACGCTTTTAAAGTCGACCTGTATATAACTAACTATGTAATGGACTCTAAGGTATCTAATTTAACCATCTTCCAAGGGTCGTAGCGTAATGAAAATTGGCAGCTGTATGTAGTTCTGATGACAATACAATAATATGGTACTGTCGAACTGATCTGATGATGGAGCCGGAAGATATGAACTGGAACTTCATGATGGAAAATCGTATTATAGCTGTTTTGGATTTCTTAGAAAAGTCTTGTAATGAACTTTGACCACGATTAGGTTTCAAGGTCTGATGATGAAGCCGCATGGCATTCCATGATAGAATATCGTATCATAGTCGTGTTTGCACTTGTGCGAAAGGCCACGTAATGGACTTTTAACACGATAAGGTTTCTTTTTTTTTTTACGTGCATTTATAAAAGCGTGTTTTTCTAATGTTTTTTAAACGATTAATTTATTATGGTAATACTTGAGTACTCAGGCGTCTGGGACCGTGGTTTAGAACTGTAACTCATAACGCGCGAGCGAGCAAGTTGGCCGCAGTATCTAAGGTAGGGCCCAGTATCCCGACCTGACCAAATTAGAGGACCCACGGTAGAACGAAGAGGAACCCGAGGAGGGGCCGCTCGTCAGGGCTTTTGCCGGTAAGCCGACGACTTAGCGGCCAACAAGTAGTTTGCGGTGCCGCTTGGGCGACATCGCAACTGAGGCGGGCCGAGGAGTGTTGGTATGACGTTGGCCGCTCTCCCTATCCTCTGCGCCCGAAATTTGGCAGGCGGCGGGGCCAATGACCTGACCCGTCGCAGGGGGACCAAGGGTGCCCAGACACGGGGTCGTCTGGCGCCCATGTGCTGGTTTGGTCCCTGGGGTGGCCACGGCGTGCTATGTGTTCTGGTGCGCCGGTTAAGTATGGGGAATACTCCCCAGAGGAGATAAAAAAAAAAGGTCAGAACAGTGACACACCGCGCGCGAGCCGAGCGAGCACTACATCCAAGTTGGTCGCAGTTACTTGGTATATTTAGGATAACAAAATGGGAATTCGAAAACTCGACAATCGTGGACTGCCACCTTGTAGAATATCGATGTCGATTACACATCACAAGCACAGCAAAATGTAAACATTTTCCCATGGAAATATTAACCGATTTGATTCGTTATCAACAGCTCTGATTCAGGAGACAGATCCAGTAAGGAGTATTTCGCCTCCACATCGGATATTACCGGTGGATACCAATAATCTAAGATTACATCGGTGCCAGACTGTCGAGTTCTTATTGCCCATAACGACAGTGATTGGTTTTCGATTTACATGCGCTCCGAAGTAAAGTGGGGTCTCAATTTGTGAAAATCGGATACCTATCAAAAAGTTACGTGCTCTACAGCTGTCAATGGTGACTTAAATAAAAAATCTGGACTTCGGAAACGTGTAAGCCAGGTCAGCCATGAGGTTTAGGAATAGGACATCATCATCTTCATTTCAGCCGAAAGACATCCACTGCTGGACAAGCATAGCCACTTAAACGGGTTCTGCACTTTTCACGTCCAGCAGATTCTTGCGGCCTTCAACAGGTTATTGATCAACCTTGTGGAAGGCCTTCCAACGCTACGTCTTCCGGTACGCGGTCGCCACTCCAGAATCTTACCCGCTTATGAGAAGGTATAAAGTAACAAAATTAAATTTAAATTAAAAAAATCTTCGTATTAAAAAACACAATACAATGAAAATTGAGTTAGATAGCCGACATTTTGTGTATTACGGCGGCCCGATAAATTTCCATTTGAAACGTGAACGGGGTTCCGCTTACCCCTGTAACTTTGAAATATACATACGAATGAAGACAAAGTTATTCGTAGCTGTTTCAATGTAGCAAAAGCTTGTTTTGAAACTCTCCCTTAGACCTGATTTATGCTGGTGAACTAGACTCGTAAAAACAAAGTAAACGAATACCTTTTTCGTGCAGGATTACCCACCCACCCGTCCCAACGGTCAATTTAATGCCACGTAAGCAGAAATCACCGAGGCACGGCATTCTTGTCCACTGGATTTGAATATATTTTTCCATTTTACCTTAAATTGATTTTAGGATATACAGGGTGTGGCGTAAATAGTGGTCCTCCGTTAAGGATTCTATATACCAGATAATTTATTGTAACATATTACGATTTTACTATTTTTATCCAGGGGTTCCGAAAATATATTTTTTTGCTTTTTATTTACGAAATTTCTACCTTTTGTTACAAATTTGGTGGTAGTTTCATCAAAAACCATATTTTTTTTATTTTGATTTCTGTTAGTTACTGCTGAATACTAGAGCTATCGTGTAAAATTTTGAGCTTTTGAAGTAAAAGTCGGTTCTTCTCTATTTTAACCCAAATTTTTAACATATCATGCAAATCCAAAATTTCCAAGATTTTTGCAAAAAAAAATGTACTATTTAAATGGTATGGACCACTATTTACGCCACTCTCTGTATTTTGTATATTTCATACCTCGTGGATTAGATTCGAGCCACTGGACCCAGAATAAATAGTACAAGCCACTGGGCTCTAAGAATCTTGTAGATATAAAATTCTTTTGTTTTCTGCCGATCAATTTTGTAAAAATCTCAACGTGCAAACTTTGCTGAGGTGAGCTGTCATTCCAAGGGATCTACAGACTACACTATTGACAGGTCACTTTACCTAAGTTTTCACGGTGAGTTTTGTACAGAATTTATTGGCAGAAAAAATAGCGTTTGTCTGTTGCCTGACTGACAACTGTTTGCTCTGTGGAATTTGTCATCATCATCATCTGCCTAGCCTTTTCCCAACTATGTTGGGGTCGGTTTCCAGGCAAATGTGTTCTGTGGTGTCCAGACTACATGTAGCGACTGCCTATCTGATCTCCACAACCCAGTTACTGGGTAATACGATACTCCTTGGTAAGACTAGTTGTCTGTGGAATTTGTATGGTGTACATAATAAAGAGTAGATATAATTCTATCCTATTCTATTCTCTTCAGAATGCATCAGAACCGTCTTTATGCTTCTGTGGCCTGTATCGATGATTCGTAGGACAATTCTCTGGGGCACATTGCCTCGTACTGGAAAATGAACACGTCATGATTTAATTTAATTTTACCCCGATATTCCTACGGGTTCGAGAGTTATGCGGGTGAAACCGCGGAGCTCAGTTAGTCTATTATATTATTGTCATTCAGAAAATGAAACTATTTGCATTTAATCGCGAAGAAAATATCTTAGTCATGTTCTCAGCAAAGTTAGAACGTGTTCTAAAAAGTCAGCATCACGCTACATACAAATGAATTACGAGTGACATAAAGTGTTACCTAGTAACTTATTCCGCTCTATAATGTCTATTTAGTTAACTTGACAGTGGAATGGGAGCTCCATCGATTGTCGGGCGAGGCGCCAAAGTGTCTGGTCTAGAGTCTTGTCCCCATACATCACCATTATCTATGATTCCCAGCGTTATATTATGTAGCCAATTTCAGCTGCGGACGGACCAAATGGCCCAAACGTCTTTAACTTTGAGGATTCGCACTTAAAGGACACCAATGAAGCTTTAAGTGGCCCGCTAGGAAAACTTTTGGGTATTGAATGAGAAGTATTATTACCTACGAATGAAAAGGTTACTGCACATAACTTCTGAATTACACAAATGATGATAATATTCAGTAATGTTCAATGAATCACCGATACATTATTATTCGAATGAGAAAAGACGTCTTGTGGATCTGCGTAGAATTTCACAATTTCTACATCGCCTTCCAATTTCAATTACAAAGAATTTTCTTTAAACAATATGTCTGAAACGTAACGTCCTTTCGAACCCGATGGTATTGACGTATTAAGGTCTCTGTAGTGTGAGCGAATAATAAAACCCAAATCTTCGCCAGATTACGTGACCCACCGAACTAATGAGTTCTTGACCTTATTTAAGACCTGCAAGCAAAAAGGCTTAGAAAATGTCGCTCACCTTTAAATAACATTGAAAAAGTGATACAAAAGCACCTCTTTTGAACATTCTCTAAAATTCAACCCCATCCCGACAACCGATTAAGGATTATCTGAGCTTATCTGATTAGTCCTTTAAAGAACGAAGTGAGTAGACCGAGTGTTTTATTTCAAACTAGCTAACCCGGCAAACGTTGTTTTGCCATATAAATTATTTCTAGCTGCTCGGCGCTACTTCGTTCGCGTGGTGTCCTACCCCTACCCTACTCCTACCCTACTCCTACCCTACTCCTACCCTACTTCTACCCTACTCCTAACCTACTCCTACCCTATTCCTACCCTATTCCTACCCTACTCCTAACCTACTCCGACACGACTCTTACACTACTCCTACCCTGCTCCTATAAGAAAAAAAAACAATAAAAACTATCCTATGTCCGTCTCCTGGTTCTAAGCTACCTCCCCACCAATTTTCAGCCAAATCGGTTCAGCCGTTCTTGAGTTACCTATAAAAAGTGTAACTAACACGACTTTCTTTTCTAGATATAGACGTAGATTAAATCTGTCAAATGGCCCGGCCACGTCAAAGGCATCGTCTAGACTTTAGATAGGTATTTACCATCTATTACGCTTAGGTATTTTATATTGGGTTTCCAATAAACGAGCGGGAAAGTAGGTAAGCTTGCTTCTGTTTTATTTCTTCAATGTATCCAGAAGCTCTCTGGCGCTCAATATTTTTTTATGTCGCCTTTTCTCAAGAGCAACCGTCTTTATGTGCGATTTTGCGGCGTCACTTTTGTTATTCATACAATAGGTGTAGTTTCCAACAAATGAAAGGAAAACCGACGCTTTCATGTCGAGTTTTCAGTGTCGTTTCTCTGCGTAGACGATCGTGACGTCATTGAAACAGAAGCATTGTTATTCTGTCCATGAAAAAGCCCGAATGCATATTCACGGGCTACATAGCTTTCTAAACTTTGCTTTTGTATCACAACTGCCTACTCTGCGTGCGCAATTTATTTGCCAAAAATGTAAACAAATATGAATTAACGGAAAAATAACTTTAATTCCTACCTACACAATAAAGTTCAGTTTACGCTACAACTTCAAACATTTTTATAACTTTTTCAATAATGTTAAGTCACTCAGATTTTTTTTTTTTAAACGTTGCCCCCACACTAGGATGTTCTCCTGTATTGTGGGTGCGTTAAACCAACTTAATAGTCATTGAAATAAAATTGATATTTGTTTAACTTGAAATAGTGTTGGGGGTGTGCAGAACTGCGCACTTTTACTATAGTTACATAGAATAACATTACACCTGTAATCTCTGAAGGGTTAGGCAGAGGTGTACCTATAGCACACCTACATTTCGCCAGCTATGTTTAAGTCTGTAATAGGGGTTGTACGAGTCAGGTATCGTATATGGCACGCGCGCATTGCAGAGATCAGCACTTTTACGTCGCCTTGCACAAATTATAGTGTAACGCGACAAGTCCATCGGTCTTTTCCGTGTATCACAACAAATGCTTGGCATAAAAACCTAGAAAATTAGACAGGCGAGTTCTTTATAAACACGAGAGAAAACGGATTCGATACGGAATGGCTGGCTGTTTACCACATAAAATTTAATATTACATCGGACTAGAGACCTAACACGTAAAAGCACTGAAGTTTCACGCTGCGACCGTTTCAGGAAAGCCTGACCCATAAAATAAAGTAGGTACTAAAGTTTACGAATATGTTTTATATTTGGTACTTAAAAGGGATTCTTGGACACGAATGATGTAGTTGTTCTACAATAAAATCTTTGCCGACCTATTTATTTAAATTCAACTATACGGAAATTTATAGGCGTCTTCAACTAATATTCTAAATTCGAAAGTAACTCTATCTGTCTGTATGTTATCTTTTCACGCCTAAACCACTGAACGGATTTCGATAAAATTTGGCAGAGAGATAGATTGCATCCCGGGAAAGGACATAGGATAGTTTTTATCGACATATCTTGCGGGCGTAGCCGCGGGCGGAAGTTAGTATTTCCATATATTTACTCCCCTGTGTTTTTGTGATGCCGTGACGTGAACGGGACGTCCACGATAATACCTATTGTGCCGTAAGAAATTATAAAAGCGCACAAAGTGTTGCTTTCTTTACCGTTTAACTATCATAGTTCTCAGCAAAGGTATATAACTAAGTATGTAAGTATGTGACATCCACCAACCCGCACTGGGCCCGAGTGTTGGTTTATGGCCCACTCCCTGTCACAGAGAAGAGGCCTGTGTCCCAGCAGTGGGGACATTATAGTCTGATTATGATGATGTTTAAGACTAATACTTGTTCTTAAGCAAACATTAAGTAGAATTTTATAGAATATATATATCCATTACCAGTCGCCATTTACGAAAGTAAAAAAAACAAACAGAAAAATTGCGCGTGCAGCACCGTACACATGATAGGAGCGAAACTTCTTTAAAAAAAAGAATAAGAGTCATGTAACGAAATGTGCATAAACGTGACGCGTCCTTTAAACACTCTCAATATCGAATCAAAAATTCAAGACCAAAATTTACCAAAATGACATAAGTAGGTAGGTACAGCTAGAAATAAAGTCGAGGGATAAGAAAACTCATTTAATTCCAATCACCGATCTAAAAGGAAAATAATGGCCGACTTGAGTTACGTAATCTCTCCAAGAAAATAAGATAAGTTCACCTAGTCACGTAACTGAAGATTCTAAAGAGGAATCGGGACAATAAATTGTGTACCGATTTGTATAAATGATATGGACAATACGGTATTAATTCGAGTCATTGTCCTGTATTGTTGTCGGTACTTACGATGAATGAATGAAAAATGAACACAATATGCTAATGGTTGGCTTTCCCAGTGGCTTTGTTTATTCAGAGCCACTTTGTTTGTAATTGATACCTACTGTCGACAACAATTTTGTGGGCGGTACTCATATGTCTGCAGGATACTAACTGTGAAACTAAAAAAAGTTTGTTCTTTATCAGTATCTCTATTGTCTTCTTCCCTTATTACGTAATTATTTTCTGCCCGCGACTTCATACGAGTGAAAATTCTCGTTCCCCCGACCCACCCGTCGTATCGCTATTACTTCATTTTCGCTTAGCGATCTGTCTGACTTTTTATTTTTGCTCGGCTCCTTACGGTCCTAGCGTGATGTCTCAAGAGTTGAGTTATCAAATACAAAAATATTTTTTCAAATCCGGTTGGTAGTTTGAGAGATTAGCGCATTCAAACAAGCTCTTCAGCTTTATTATTAGCATAGAGTCTAGTTTTAAACACTGAATGATCGAGTTTTTAAATCGAGTAATAGTCTTCTAACTAATAATTCTGTCATTAAAGAGTTATAAAATAATAGATAATTTACAAAGCATCATTGTCAGAAACTTTGAATAATGAAAAGGCAAACGCAAGACACAAAGGTTCGTGTAACATTAATTACAGAACTTTTACCTCAGCATAGAAACAAGTTCAAAATAATACAATATCGTGTTTCTAGGCTAACTTCGAAGGAGAAACATGACACTTCCCAGGTACTTATCTTTCCTAAGCAATTTGTACAGGGCAATTGAAGGAAATGAATCCATTTACCGTTCATTGACTGGGTGGGAACATGCAAATGACGACCTTTAAATTCCCATAACAAATATCGATTTCTATAAAAATGTCTTACCTCACAAGTGAAAGCTGATAAGGATGATATAAAAATAATGAACCAGGAAGGAATATTTTGTAGACATAATGTGCCAGTATATATCAGAATTTAATTTAGCTGGAGTGTATGCAGGAAATTGAGGCGAAATCTCTCAAAGCAAACTTAGTTACAGAGAGTTGCGTATGCTGCTTTGAAACAGTTTATTTCAATTCTCAGTTGCGAGTTGAAAAGGGTAGATAGGTACTTCACTGCTGAAATGAGTTGCTACTGCAACTAGTCACTATCATTAGGTACATTCAGAATAAACTTCTCCAATACGTTACTAAAAACGTTACGTTACTTACGTTACATTTATTACATCTAATTACGTCTCCAATACGTTACGTTAAATTAACAGTTGTTAATTTAATTAACTTTACCTACGTTATTAGTAGGTATGAATGTGTCTTTGCACTACAATTTTACATTATCATCTTTTGTACTACCACATTTTATGCAAACAAACGAATTTGATTTGTTAAGAATTGCCTTTGGAAATAGATGGCATGTTTTACTGCTACCAAACGCAAGCCCATGTCTGTGTTGATCTGATTAATAGACAATATCTTTTAGCTTCTTATTTTGAAGACACCTCAAAAATATAGTTATTTCTGTAAATTAAAATAATAAGTAAGTCAATAACAACTAATACCTAATTAATTAATAAAAATAATAAAATACAACTTAACTAAAACTGTACACAAACTAAAATAATGTTGTGTCGAAAAATTCATCCGCATCGCTGTCGACTGGTAATGTACCCAAGAGACTGGCGGCATTACCACGTTGAATGACAAAACAAGACACCTCTTAGTTAACCAGCATAAATTGCGAGTTTGAAGATTGTACTAGTAACCTTTAGTATGTATTTGAATCACGCTGATCTATTCTGTAAAAACATCATCGTGGACATTTAAGTGAAGAGAACTCGAAATGGGCTGCAATTTGGCTGCAATAGTATCAATCTCTAGCATCAGGTGGAATGACAGCTCACGTCAAGCTCACTTCACCTAAGTTTTCGCCGTGAGATTTTTACATAATAGATCGCCAGTAGGTATACCTATGTAAAATCGGTATACCTTATACATAATTTTGATATGATTTCCCATCGAGTTTCATTAGTAGGCACCCTCGGTCAAATTATGTTTATAGGTACTGTCAATTTGGTGTTAGCGTTAGTTTCATGTCTTTTGTTCTATCCTGTTTACATTTGCGTTCTTGTAGATATAGTCCCATCGTATTACCAAACAAAACGTTATTTTACTACGGAATAGGGTTGTCTATGTCAATGTTTGTTGTGTGTAGGTTCCTACGCATTTATTCGAGCGTAGTTATTATCTCTGGCACAAGGATTTAGCTTACCTATATTATTCTATCGTTTTGCGTCTTTTTTTCGTAGAAATGTATTCAGCTTCTGTGATTCTGATTATATTAGAACTCTTTAGATGTGTTGTGACCTCGGTAAGGCTTAGAATACAGGCTATGGCTTTTGTTTTACCGAATAGGTACTTATTCGAAAGTAGAAAAAACATACTTAAATAATGTCGTAATATCTTTCGAATTGGGTCGAACATTCACCGGGGACCAATTTATATCGTTCAATATGTCAAATATTGCGTAGTAAATGCTACTTACTGTATTAAAATATGAGTAAAACACGTACCTACCTCTAATGTTATTTTGTAGTTTTTATAATATAGGAATACATGTACAGTATAAAACGACGTCGCAATGAACGTGGCCACATATCTATTGGGCTCAAACGAGATAAAAAAACCGGCCGACTGCGAGTCGGACTCGCACACGAAGGGTTCTGTACCACAAGGCATAAAACGCCGAAAAAAACGTTTCTTTTGTACCCCTTTAAATTTTAACTTTATTTTATTTTCATTGTTGTTATAGCGGCAACAGAAATACATCATCTGTGAAAATTTCAACTGTCTAGCTACCACGGTTCATGAGATACAGCCTGGTGACAGACAGACAGACGGACAGTGGAGTCTTAGTAATAGGGTCCCGTTTTTTCCTTTTATTTATTAAATTATCAGCAGTCAAGAAAACTGAATTGCGTGCTCAGTACAAAAATCAATTATGTAACATAAAATGTAAGACTGCTTTGATGTACAAAAGCTTTTTCGGAATTGCTCCTAGAATATAAAATACAATTCCTAATTCCATAAAGATAATGCCATTGTCAAAATTTAAAATTGTAGGTACTGCAGAAACTTCTTCTTGACAAATGCTATTAAACAATAGACGAGTTTTTAAACGATAAAGTGTTATAATAAAATTATTAATGCTGTACCTTTTTTAAATTTTGACATCTGTAATTTTTTTGTGAATAATAGAATGTTTATTTTTGTTAATAACATTTTTATAGCATAATTATTTAAATTGCATGTTACCATATTTGTATGTCTTATGATATAACATAGCGTACTATTGTATACCTATGTTTCACAAATAAACTTTATGAGTATGCTTAAACTTTGGGTACGGAACCCTAAAAAGAACAACGGGGAAGAGTACCATCGACACTAACCCCCTTACTATAATAAACGTATTATACTTAGGCTTCGTTCTCGATATAAAATTTACATTGCAGCTTCCTCACGCCAGTCGGCAACCAAACGCATATTTAGAGCTGAAAGCAAACACTAAACGCACAAGTGTAACTATTCCCGTTCTATACATAATCTGTCATTCTTTACGTTTGCGCGGCAACCAGTATGCAGTGATTTCCCAAAAAATATTAATTAAAGTGTTTAAAACTAGTTTAAAGTTTGCAATAAGTATCATGCCGAAACGAAAACATGGAAAAGATTATTATCTTCAAAAAATCCGAAGATTAGAAAAGAAAATGAAACGACACCGGTACCGCACCGATTCATCAGAGTCGTCCATTTTTTCTTCACCAGGTAACTAATGTTTTAAACAATCTAAACAGTAAAAACTGGTTCTCACATGGCTTAAATACGATATGTATTGTACCACGCGGGTAATGTACGAGATACATTGACGCGACCAATAATTCGGGGCGTTTACGAGATAAACGCACGAGTTTTTTTTCATTCACCTAATGGCGTATTCCGAGAGGATACGCGTAGGTATGAATATTATGGTACTTTAACGGGGTCAATTCTACTTTTTGCAGACCGCAAAAATGATGAAGACATTGAACTAATAAATGACTGTGTCGAACTACCGGTTCCAATAGAAGCAAACCCGGATAACACAAATACAGCCATGACTGTAACTGATGCTCTACCTGAGCCTGACCCGGCACCTGAGCTAGACACTGAGCCTACTCTATCCCCAGAAGTGCTGGAAGCATTAGGGGATTTGATGACGGAAAAACCCAAACATGGACCAGCACTTAACAAGGACTTAGCCCGTATTTGGAATACCATTTTGAAGAATGGAATCTCAAGGGAAAATAAGCTAAAACTGGAGAAAAATGTACCAGAAAACTGTTGTCTGCTTAAAGCCCCTATGCTCAATCCAGAAATTATTGCTACAGTGAACGATACAATAATTAACCGTGATAAAAAGATAGAATCGGAACAAAACCAGTTAGGAATGGGACTCACCATTTTAGGTGATGCATTATCAATGTTAATAAACAACAACAATATTGATAGACTCAAACTGATCTCTCAGCTCAGTGATGCGGGAAGGATTTTAACAGACTTACACTTTATACAAACAAAATCTCGTAAAAACCTTATTTTCCCTGTCCTGGACAAAAAATTCTTAGATATTGTCAAAGAAGTAGATAGAGATGATTACCTTTATGGTAGCAACCTATCTGAAAAGATAAAGATCTTACAAGCTTGCCAAAGAACAGGCCAATCTATAAAAAAGCCAGCTACTTTTACCACAACCCGTCAGGGAAACTTGAGTGGTCCACCTCGTTACAACCAACAGAGGACAAATCTGAGGCCGGGACACAAAAAACCAACGTCCTCATACCAAGCAAGGAAATATCAACCAGCACAACAGTACAATCAGTACCAGCCACAGCATGCTGTGAGAAAGCCCAAAGCCCCACCACCACAGGACAAGACTCGTGCTCGACACTAGAGGTTAGTCATGCTGGAAGATTAAGTTATTTCTTACCTTGTTGGCAAAGGATCTGTGACGATGTTTCAATATTGAATCATGTCAATGGATACTCAATACCTTTTACTGACACACCTTATCAGTCACAATCACAACAGTTGTTACAAAATGATATTATAAATAATCCTGATATGCATACAGCCATTAATAATTTACTGACATTAGGTGCAATTTCTCCTTGTGCACCATGTAAAGACCAATTCATATCTAAAGTGTTTTTGATTCCAAAACCAAGTGGTAGCAAAAGATTTATTCTAAACCTTAAACCTCTTAACAAATTTGTTAACACATGCCACTTTAAAATGGAAGATCACAGAACGGCAGTAGCTCTAATTTCTCCTGGAGAATTTATGTCAAAAATTGATTTAAAAGAATCCTATTTATTGGTAAATATTAATCCAGCTCACAGGAAGTATTTACGGTTTCAGTATGATCAATTATATGAATTTAATGCACTCCCATATGGCTTGTGTTCTGCACCCTATGTGTTCTCTAAGATTATGAGAGTGGTGGTTACATATTTAAGATCTAAAGGTCACAAATCAGTACAATATCTCGATGATCTCTTGTGCATTGGTTCTGATTATAAAACGTGTTTGAAAAATGTTAATGAAACAATTGCTATTTTAAAATGTCTTGGATTTGTTATTAATTATGAAAAAAGCATAATTAGACCATCACAGTCCTGTCAATTCTTAGGTTTTGTATTTGATACAAAAACAATGACACTAACACTACCCACTGACAAAAAATTGTCTATTCAAAAATTTGTTGAAAAATATTTGGAAAAACAGAGTTGTAGCATAAGAGACCTTGCTCAGTTAATAGGAACATTGACTGCCGCATGCCCGGCAAGTACATATGGTTGGCTTTATACAAAACTATTAGAACACCATAAATATCATGGTTTAATTAAAAGTAAAGGGAATTATGATACAAAGATTATAATTCACCCAGATATTAAACTAGAACTACAGTGGTGGGCCGATAATATCAATAGTTTACACAAAAGTATAGGATACTCAAAATATGATTTGGAAATATTTACAGATGCGTCAAGAAGTGGGTGGGGGGCCGTTTGTAATGATAATAGGGTTCATGGGTTCTGGAAAGAGACTGAAAAATTATATCACATAAATTATCTAGAACTACTCGCCATATTTTTAGCCTTAAAAATGTTTCTTAAAAATAAACAACATTTACATATATTGTTGCGTGTTGATAATAAGACTGCCATATCATATATTAACCGAATGGGAGGTATTCAGTACCCACATTTAAATAACTTAGCCAGAAGCATATGGCAATGGTGTGAAGATAGACAAATTTGGCTATTTGCTTCTTACATAAAATCGAGGGATAACAAGGAAGCAGATGAAGAATCACGTAGAGTCAATCCTGACATCGAGTGGGAACTGAATACCTCCACATTCCAGTACATTGTAACTCAGTTTGGCCAACCTGATATTGATCTTTTTGCCTCAAGAATAAATGCAAAATGTGAATCTTACATTTCTTGGAAACCAGACCCAGACGCATCAAATATAGATGCTTTTACCGTGTCTTGGACAAACTATTTTTTTTACGCCTTTCCCCCATTTAGTCTATTATTAAGATGTTTACAAAAAATTAAGAATGATAAAGCAACAGGCATTGTGGTCATGCCATATTGGCCATCACAAGCCTGGTATCCATCAATGCAAGCAATGTTAGTCTCCAAACTGTTAATTTTTAAACCCAATAAACAATTATTGCATTCCTCTTTCAGAGAGAATCACCCCCTACATCTCCACCTTACACTAATGGTCGGGATATTATCAGGAAAGCATGGCTAAGACGAGCCATCCCCCCATCAGCAATAGAGGTTATGTTAAGTTCACTTTCAAACAATACCTTAAAACAATACAATGTCACCTATAAAATCTGGTGGGCCTTTTGTCAAAAACAAAGTATAGATCCATTTACACCATCTATACCAATTATTATGTATTTTTTAACCGAGCAATTCAACTTAGGAGCATCATATGGGTCTTTAAACTCACATAAGTCAGCTCTTGCTGTAATAATAGGCTCAAAAATTGGGGGTGATGACCGCATCAAGAGGCTACTTAAAGGTTTCTATAAAATCAAACCACCTGGGGCCAAGTATCAAACTACTTGGGACCCAAGTAAAGTCCTAAACGTTTTAAAAACTTGGACTCCAAATAATTCTTTAAATTTTGAAAAGTTGTCCAAAAAATTGGTAATGTTATTAGCACTAAGCACAGCTCAAAGAGCACAGACTTTGTCTCTAATTAAAATACCTAACATCACAGTAAATCATGAAGGAATTCACATTGCTATTACAGATACTATTAAAACATCTGGTCCCGGGCGCAGCCAACCGAACCTCTTTTTACCTTTCTTTGAAAATTTCGAAATTTGTCCAGCTAGTACTTTACGTGATTACATTGACTATACTCGGAGCATTAGGGGAAATAATATTCACTTAATACTTTCATTGAATAAGCCCCACAGACCAGTTTCTCCCTCTACCATCAGTAGATGGATAAAAAATACTTTATCGGTTTGCGGCATAGATATTAGTATTTTTTCAGGACACAGTACTAGACATGCCTCGACATCCACTGCTAACGCTAAGGGAGTGTCAATAGATGTAATAAGGCAAACAGCAGGTTGGACAAATAGCTCTTCAACTTTCGCTAGATTTTATAATAGACCAATTGTGAATAATTCAAGCGAATTTGCTCATGCTGTGCTTAATGCTGAACAAAATACTTGATTATATATTATTAACGTTACCTATAATTATTACTTGTCATAAAAAATATAAAAATAAGTTAGAAATAAGTCCAATATTAAGATAAATAATTTGATTGTTTATCTATTATTATAATTTGATTTAAACTTATTTAGAAATAGGACAATAAGTCCAATAACAAGATGAATGAGACTGTTTATCTATAATTGCCATTTTTAGGATATCATAATATTATGTCTAAAAATAAAAGATTTTAATTTACTATTGAAATACTATTTATTTAACAATTTCATATTTGGAATCTCAATTTTCCTAAAAAACTCTTAACATCTGCAATGTAAATTTTATATCGAGAACGAAGCCTAAGTATAATAAGTGATCAAACGAACTTACCTGTTGTGAAGTTCGATCATTATTATACGAAGGGCTTCGTTCGAAGATATAAGGACCCTCCCTACCCAACCCCTGAAAAATTGAGATTCTCTTAGCTTACTCTAAAAGAATGACAGATTATGTATAGAACGGGAATAGTTACACTTGTGCGTTTAGTGTTTGCTTTCAGCTCTAAATATGCGTTTGGTTGCCGACTGGCGTGAGGAAGCTGCAATGTAAATTTTATATCTTCGAACGAAGCCCTTCGTATAATAATGATCGAACTTCACAACAGGTAAGTTCGTTTGATCACTTATTATATCACATGAATAGTTACACACCGATTTCTCTCTTTCAGTCGTCAGTAATTTGGCTTTCGAAAGAAGAAGACAAAGCGTTGTGTAACTATACAGACGCTATATAACGTTTATTAGTAAGGGGGTAAGAGAAAAAGAAGTATAAAACAAAGTCACTTTTCGTTGGCAGTCTGCGTGACGGCTTTGACTTTCTAAACTACTTAGTGGATTTTGAGGCTGTTTTCACCAGCATTTAGTTAAATCATTTATTCCGGAAGGTTTACGTTAATATTATTTAACTACGATCTAGCACTGAAATCGCAGTGGCGGTCCAGTGGTAATCGGCCGTGAATTATGCTACCCATTGCTCTCAAAAACGGTGAAGGAAAACATCGTGAGGAAACTCACAATAGTCGCAAATTCACAGGCACAAATTCAAAGTCATGTGACATCTACCAACCTGCACTGGGCCCGTGTGGTGGATTACGGTCCACTCACACAGAGAGGAGGCCTGTGTCCCAGCAGTGGGAACATTAGAACATTATAGGCTGGTTATGCTTATGCTAGTACTGACATCTCGATCTTTTGACATTGCACGCGAAGCAGGGGCAGGTCGCTAGTTAATCTAAGAATATAATATTACGTGTCATCAAAATAGGTACCACAAACTTGCGGCCTTTGTTTATATAGGAAACAATGTACTTACTGCTTTAGGAAAAGTTTTCCGAATTACTCAAGTTATATATTTCCGCCCAGTGGTACCGGCCACGACTTAGGAGTTGTAGGTCGTGGGTTCAAACCCCAGCAGGCACTTATCACCACTGCTCTTAAAAATGTTGACGGAATACTTACATCGTGAGGAAACCGGCGTAGTCCTAGAACCACAAATTCGAAGACATGTGACATCTACCAACCTGCACTGGGCCAGTGTGGTGGATTACGGCCCACTCCCTCTCACAGAGAGGAGGCCTGTGTCCCAGCAGTGGGAACATAATGCGCTGATTATGCTTATGCTAGTACTGAAATCTCGATCTTTTGACATTTCGCTATTGCACCCGTGCGAAGTAGGAGCAGGTCGCTAGTTAAGAATGAAATATTGCGTGTCATAAAAGTAGGTAGGTACTACAAACTTGCGGTCTTTGTTTATATAGGAAACAATACTGCTATAGGAAAAGTTTTTCCGAATTACTCAAGCTATGTTTCCGTCTTAATGACGATCGGTCGCTTTATTAACCAGTTCCATATTCTTTCCTTTTATATCAAAACAGACGTTTTTCATATAATATTTTTCTTTTCTGTTAACAAGCTTATTTATTGGGTAAACAAAAATTTACGATTATATAAATTATCCATTTGTTCTATTGAGGAATTGTATGTATTGCCTTTTATAGTTATCGTAAAAGTGAAAGGCGAATCTTTGAGACGGGTATCATATCTCCGCCGCGAAACCATAGCAGTGAAACCCCCGTAGTTCTGCCACGACTTGTCCGTTGTACGACAAGCGAAACAGAAGCCAAACTGCCTGTTTTGACGCACTTATGATACAATGTCTTTCCCGCGTGATTTCGCCGATCTGCTCGGAAGTCGGAACTTCGGAAGCCAGTTACAATACGACCGACGTAACTTGGCGGGCCTGAACTTCGCGCAGATGGCTGCGCACGAACGTTTTTTAGGAACCTAATGGTGGCATGAGGCGAGTGTGAGTGAGAGAACATGCGCGAAAGTTCGCAAAGGCCGCGCTTAGCCCGCTATTTTGTTGCGGTGCTGCGTTTGTTTTGCACGGTATCTGGGCAATCGACCAGTTTATAAAGCGAAACTTATTTTTTTTTGTAAAATGCATGTTGATTTTACGAATAAATTAATCTAAGAGGTCCGAAGCAGACTTAAAGGTAGTGTTGGCGACAGATCTGGCAACCCGGTTGCTAGGGGCTTGTTATTGTTGGTTGGCTAGCGACCGGGCGGCTTGCGTGTTTCTTACCTTTTTTTATAAGCTATTCTTGTGATCTTTATTTAATTTTATTATACCCTCTTGCACCTTACTTGGTTTTAATTTGGTGCCTAACAGGTAGTATTTACTAAGTCGAAGGCGACGACATTTTGTTCCAATTGACTCTCATGATTTCCACTACTCGAATCGCGACTAAATGTCGTAATGTTTCTGAATTCGTAAAACGGTTTCTCATAATTATTTTTTGCGGCGGAGGTGTGCTAAGATTTTTCCTCTTGAATGTTTGTCGTTAGCCGCTGTGAGGCATGAAAGGGAAGGTATCAATGTGAGAATTTTAAGCTAAGTGCTGAATGTGTGTACCTACGAAATACTTAGATAGATACGGTCCGATAAAAAAGTAGGTAGGTACATACCAGCTAAAGCTGCGGATTTATTCATTTCAGTGAGTAGCTTTAGCTACAGTATTCTTTTCTTCATGCGTGCTTTTCTTTTACTGGTTGTTGCACAACGAGTTTTTTTTTTATTAAACTTAGGGATATCTATGCGATGAATGTTTATGAATCTTTAATTATTATTAATGACTAAATCACTACCTACTAATAAATTCTGCAACCTCATCCGTAGAATAATTAATTAAATGAGTCTTTGATTTGAACAGAATTGTTTTAATCTGTTTTCGTGTTTTGTTAGATCCTAAGTAAATTATGCAATCATTCAGTCGAAAGTCTACAAAGTTTTCACTTGATAAGTATTTCGTACGGAAAGAAATTTAGAACACGAAATTGTAAATGGTTTTTAGTTTTGCTGTTTCACAAAGTATTACTTACTTAGATACAGCTTCTGCCCGCGACTTCGTCCGCGTGAAATTTCGGGCCCCGGAGAGAGAAATCCCATTTACAAAATAAACAGTCCGGCTGCGTAATACAATGTGTCATTATAACTCGTGTTCAATTTGAAAAGCATTAAGTAGAGACTGGGGACATATAAAATGCCATTAAAAACGCTGAGATTAAAAAAACCTTTTGTAAATTGGTTTCGAAGCGTGTTTAGAATGTCTAGGTTTTTTGTACCAATTAAAAAGCTCGTTACTACCTACTGCATTAAATATAGAAGAGTAGTTTGAACTACTTGTATTATCGCCCTCTGCAGTCTTCATAATATACTTAGCACATTTAAATAATAAAATTGAGCTTAACAAATTTTATGAATCATTGAGAAATCTTTAACATTTATAGAACTTTTCAGCGAATTAAGTACCTAATACTGTTTCGGATTAGTAAAGTAGTTATAGCTACTTAATTCCTATTAATGTGTAAGTCGAATTGAAACAATTGATGCCATCAATTTCAGACTTCACAAAGACCTTACAGACGTTTAAGTTAAATCCGCTTTCAGGAAAAGCGAAAAGGGTTGCGTGCTAGCCAGTATTTTATCAAAGTCGATTCAAGCTTTTCGCTCTTTTCGAAGATTTAAATTTCTTTTCAACAACGGAAAACTCGTTTTTCTTCGTCCTCTGAAGTTTTATGAAAAAATATTAAATTTTCTGAGGCAGAGGGCGTCGAGTAGCCATTTTAACGAGACGTTTGTCACAAGATGAATATAGCCTGCCTTTGAGGAACATTTTGCAATTAGTTCATGTTCCGACTTTGGCAATATTTATAGCCCGTATTATTGTGCGATCTGGTAGCGACAATAATAAAATGTCGGCAGAATGATGTTGATATTCGATAAACACATTTTTATGGGGCAATCCGATGGAGATCGCCATCAAATTGGTACGTGGCATGCGACTGCCTTTACATTCAAAGTATTTCAATATTATGAAGCCTTTAGAGGTTTAGTACCCCCCTGAATGTACCCTCTTGTCAATGAATGTGTATTGTTTATGAAATAGACCCAAAAACAGATTTGTTACATAAGGTAAATAATACTACATATTTGCAATTCATAGTGGAACCTCAGTAAAAGCTGAGTTAGCCAAGTCGCTTGGGAAAATTTAAATAAAAATATTGGTTTAACAAATGGTCGTGTCTGTGTATTTGTTTAGACAACAAAATAAGCTTTGTGGGGATATTTTACCGCCCTGTAGAAAGTTATGTGTACACCTACATACAAGGTACATATAACGTAAAATACGACCTAGTGTAGCCTACAGTTACATTGAGTAGAGGAGGGTTACCAATAACTTAGGAAGAGGTAGATACATTAGACCGTAAACTTGAGATGGGTGAAACGAGAATCTACGAAATGGTGATTGAGACAAATTGAAGAGACAAGAAATAACATGCCTGGACCTCAAATTATGGCAATAGGTATGTTAGTAAAGTAAAGTCCTCCAGACCTTATTTTGGCCACGGCGGCCAAACTCAACGGAGACTAGCCTTCGGCGCGGGAGATAATAAAGTGAGCAAGTGTGCGCACAGATACAGGTGCACTCCCTCTTCCCTCACTCTCATAGTCCGATGGGACGGCACAACCGGAGAGAGATCAGGCGCAGAACCAACGCAACGGCTTAACGTGCTTTCCGAGGCACGGGGGTATCACACCGCCGACTTCCAAACTTCGGGCTAAGAAATTCTTTGGAAAAACTCAATAAAAAGAAAAAAAACCGGGAAAGAGTGAGTCAGATTCGCGCACTGAGGGTTCCGTAACATCATACTTATGTTCTTAAATTTTCATCGGTGGGGCCTATATTCGTCAGAGAATTTTAACACTGTGCACTGTTGTGTAGAATATTGCAGTTTTATGTCAGTGCCATCTCTTGAGCAGTAGTGGAACTAATGTAACTTATGTTGATGATTTCTGAAAAAGTGTGCTATTTAGAGACTTCGTTTTATTTTTCTTGTAATCACAGTTTCCTGTCATCATAATATTATAAAGGCCAAAGTTTGTGAGTGTGTATGTGTGTGTGTTTATATGTTTGTTACTTCTTCACGCTCAAACGGCTGGGCCAACTTTGATAAAATTTTGTATGGAGGTAGCTGACACCCTGGATTAACATATAGGCTACTTTTTATACCGATATTCCCACGGGATCGACATTTACGCGGGTGAAACCGCGAGGCGCAGCTAGTATTTACATAAACTTCTATCACAGAATAATTTCAGAATTTTCTCTTTTCAAACTTCGGAGATAAGGGGGGGGGGGGACGGTATTTTTTTTTTCATTTTTCATAAACTCGAAAACTATGCGGCCTAAAAAAAAAAGAAAAAATGTTTGAGAATGTGCAAACTGCGCTCTTTCATATGATACCCCACAAGCTCTAGTAACTTAACTCCACTTCGATTTTTTCAGACCCCCTTTTATTTCTTTCTTATTTGCAAAATAGTTGGGCAAACGTTATCTAAAAGTGTTCAAAATTTCAAGTTGATTAGTAGTTCTTGAGATATCCAGCTGTGACAGACAGACAGACAGACTGAGTCTCACCATAAGGGTTCCGTTTTACCATCTTGGTACAGAACCCTAAAAAAAGAAAGAAAAAGTGCAAAGATACTGCAGATGTTATCTAAGCAATGTAGGTAAGTTTGCATTGTCAAAAAGTTTGATTGAGTCTCGCAGCTAGGATTGATCGATCACTGGCTGATCGAGCACGAGGCTGTATTGATAGGTGTAAAAGGTTTTACAAAGTAAAAATCTCAGGATACTCTCTCTCAGCATATCAATCGTAATAGGTTATAGTATCACAAATCATAATAGGTAGGTAGGTACCTACAGCTAAGTTTGGTTTGTGGTCAAAATCAGTAGGTATAGGTAACGGATAGAAACAAAAAGTATAATTATTGTTTATTCTTTTTAACCGACTTCCAAAATAACGAGAAGGCGATTTTTTATTTATGGGACCGATTTCTCCGTGATTACTGGGCTGACTTACGTGATTATTTTTCATTTGGTAGACGAAACTCGCGAAATGGTCCTATAGAAACTTTATAAACTCTGCTTGGATTGTTTTTTAATTTAGCTTCAATAATAAGTAGTTACGTATTTTTTTCGAGAATTTGTTTAGTTTATCCGGTCCATGATGTAAAACAAATAAACTACAGTCAAACTAACCTGGTGAGGAGCAAGGTGGCCAGAAGGTAGAACACTGAAGGGTGTACACCACATTCGCACTCGGTTTGCGGCGTGGCGGTCTGGGCCTCCATGCCTGTCCCGAGCTTATGGTAGGCGATGTACGCACGCGCAGGACTGCCGTGGGGAGCAATTTTTGTGGCCTTTCCTCGCTCCCGATAACACTGAAACTGATCATCTGGTCGCCGAGGAGACGGTACTCCTCACCTGAGAAAATAAAAACACAAATGTCACAACACATTCCTGAGAAACATAACAAAAGCAAACCTAAGTAACTCTTCTTTGGTTCAGATGGAACAAAGGAAAATACTCATAATAAACCGGCTGTTTATCGTTCCGGGTGAGATGTTACAGTGGGGTGGACAAAGGTCAGAATAGTGGTCATAAATACTACGAGCCTCGGAAATAGCTAGTTTGTGAGGTTTACTGCAGACCCAGAAGTTATTGCTAAACGCGGTTTACAAAATCAGAGTGATCTTTAAAAAAAAAAAAACAGACATTTTTACAGAACTTATAATATTTATTTATAAAAGCGTCGCGAAAGGTGTTCTCGTGTATTTTCTAGAGTAGGTACTCAGTTATCCAAAGAAAAAAGTGAAGTTCTGCAGCAAAATGCAAGATAAAAAAAATAAAAATCGGAAACTGCAAAAGTAAACTTCAATATAGAGTTTACATAACCAGCAGCCGAGCCTGGTCTACACGAATAAAGCTGCATGTTGAATATTAAGCTTGTTGGAAATATTCACACTAATCCCATATATTTGCGTGTGCCAACGCGTTTACACCAGCATCATTTGTAGTCTTTGGTTTACACTTCAGAAAATACCAAATAATTCATACATTGTAGAGGGACACAGGTGCGACGCGAATTTTAATACTTTTTCTAAGCTGTAGGATGTTGTGACTTTTTAGGTCAGACACATAGTATGAAAGAAGGTCAGATACGTGAAAATAGAATAGAATAAACCTACCTAAGTTACACCTACATCTACCTATCTAAGTTAATTCTGCATCAACAGATCTGGGGTGGGTGACTCATTTGTGAACGCTTGCACGATTTGAACAAGACGCTGTAGTAAAAAAAAAAAATGTTGCCTTTCCAAATTATTAGGCACTTCTTCGTACATATTTTAATAAAAGCTATATATTTTTACCTAATGTAGTACGAAGCTCAAACTTAAATCCGTGAAAGTAGCAATCAGTAAGCAGTATTGATACAACAAAGTTTTAGAAATTCTGCGTCCTTCATGCTGAACACGGGCCACCATCCATCCTGACGTCAGAATGGCTGGTCAAAAAAAGTTCATATTTCTCTGAATGTATCATTATGTAGCAAATTATTGAAGAAATGTAGCAAATATAAGCAATTGGATAGCAATTCTTGAATATACTTTCAAAGCCGCTTGCCATATGTGTGTGTTGAAGTTAGCGTCAGAATGGCTGGTTGTCACCAGCCATTCTGACGCTAACTTCTTCAAAGTGGCCTTTTTAGGAGATCCATCAATCCAGAGCAATTCAGGCAATTCTTAAAATAACTCTGATAAATCGGCCCAGCTTTGCGACTCGGGTAATCACGCTCTACCAAGCTGAACTCTCCTACATTCATAACCTACTTATTTCGAAGTGCTGATTTTGGTATTCTTGGCACGACCACGAAATATTCCTCCCTGTTCCTAACGCCAAAACACGCCTTTAATCTAAGGGAAAAAATGGTCAAATGTATTCGTTTCGGGTTATTTATTTTCCATATAATTGCAACTTGTATTGCGCATGTTGTATTTTACCAGATTGCCCTATGCTGATTCTGCTATGAGAAGTTTATTCCTGTAGGGTCTAAAAGATCATCTTTATTTCTCTTTAACATAGCTTTGAACTTGTCAAAAATGGTGCTAGCTAGATGAAATGCTGATGAGGCTAGAAAGGCTAACACTAGTTAATGAAGAGGCAAGAATCTTCTACTAAGTAAGTACCTAGATATAGGTTGCAGAAATGCAGATGAGTAGCAGGCCAAGTGCTCTATAATTCGGTTACAGAAATCATGATAATGTTTTAAATGTATTGACCAGCCTCTGTACTTCTTTGTTTTAAGAAGTAGGTATGTTCGTCCTCTACCTGAAATCTCTACAGTTCCCTCTTGTGTCCAAACACTAATAAATCGACTCATAAAATTTAACGTCGGCGGTTACCTTTACTGGCATTAAAACATAATACCTAATACAGCTTTGTAATTTATGGATCATATTCCCAAATTGTGGTTGTTTATTGTACCTGTTTTGTTATCTAGTTTACCTAACTAATAATTTCGACCTCGTACTGGAATTACGATGTGTATGTTCCGATTGTTTTGGACTCTGATATAGTAGATTGTTATGCAAGGGTCGAAAGGAATCAATTCCCATACGAGGTATTTAGACGCCCGAGCGCAGCGATAGTCCGAGTGGGAATTGATGTCATTCACCCGCGTTAAACACTCTACTTTTCATTTCGAATTTAAGGAAAGTAAAAAATAGTAGTTTTTCTAAAATGTTTATTGATGACATGAACATGAATACTACCTATTTAATAGTCTCTTTTAAATTTGAAATATGGAACACACCGCGTCACAGCCACATAAGTAGGTAGATTCTGTTCACCGCCGCGGGCAGGCCGTCCCACTTACTAAGTTTTTTTTTTAATTAACACTGGCTGTTTAAAAAAAAAAAAACGTAGCTGACTACCTAAGCAAATTTAGTTCTATTTTTAAAATTCATTTCCGCCCTAAGGTGGGAAGCAGCGTCTTCCACCCGCTATTCGGATCAAACAAACACTACTTTCCGAGCATGAGAAATGAAAAATATTTTTTCAGTGTTGGTATAAATAAGTTGATAAAATCGGCTACGAAATGGAAGCGACTATTTCGTCATCTTCTAAAATTGTTTCGGTACGAGCCGAGCTATGAGAGAATAACTAAATACCTACCTTTGTAGAAAGGTCAGCGATTTGGTAATAGGTAGTAGCGAAACTCATCGAAACAGACTGCCTTAGGTGCACTGTTGGAATTTACGTAAGTCGCCTATCGCCAATCGTCATGGAGAATAGAATATAGTCATAATAGAATAGAACACTGTTTAATAAGTACACCATATAAATAACAGATATACTTAAATGTAGAAATTAAAGGTTATGGTTCATCTAAAGACCCCAAAATCTACTTCTACTCAAACCCACGGCCTTAACCTGGCATAAGCTGCATGAAATTTTACACAAGACTTCCCTTTCTAACGGAGGTCTGCACTAAGGTGGGATTTTTGAAAATCCATCCCATAAAGGATTTTAATAGTGGATGAAAGTTTGTATGGAAGTTCGTCATTTTTGCCGATGGGAAAACCCATAATTATCTACCTACTTAGTCAGTTGCCTGTAAAAGTTTTAGGCTGGTAAAAAGGTTCAGACGCATGAGTAAAAACTTTTTGGTTGTTTTGCCTTATTGACCCAAAGCCTGTGACGTCCACGGCCTCCTTATTTTTTATCGTCCTAAGGGCGAGTTTAATCAGCCTGTTGCAAACCACCTTTGGGCTTATGAAATGGCTGTATTTCGCTGCAGTGTTGCTGATGATGATCGCCAAACAAACATGTCTTCGGGCATTAGAGTGACGTGGTTCAAAACTGAAAGTAGGTAATACTACATGACCTAAAGCGCGGTCACTGCCGGGAGCCGGGACTGCATAGAAAAGAAAGAGAAGCGCGATGACACAACGCTGGTAATTTATTGCAAAATATGAAGCAATTATTTAATTACAAGAAATCAGTTGTTTGGACTAAAAAATTAAAACACTAGTGTTTTAGTATGTTGCTTGTAGAATAATCTAACAAAAAATCAGAATGATTGTATGTATATTATGTTTTTATTGTAAAAAGATGGTTTTTTTCTATCGTATCAAATTAGTTGTTTTGTATTATCAAATTAGTTGTACTTGCGTTTTTTGCGTTTAGGTCCTGTAAGCCCCTTAAATATTTTCTTTAAGGGCCTTACAGGACCTAAACACAAAAAACGCAAGTTTTAGAAACAATAAAAGTATAATGATCGACTACAGTAAACAAAATCAGAAAAATACATGATCGATTTTGCTAAAAAGCCTACCTATTCGTGAAAGGTACGTAGTACCTACTATGCACCTACCAATTTACACAATAGCTTAGATACCTAGATACAAGCACTTATATCTAGGTATCTAAGCTATTGTGTATATTACTTACTTAACCTTCACTAAAGGTCATTTGAGTAATTAACCATCATGGTGATATCGTAGGGCGATAATGATAATAGTAGGGATTATTACGAATGGAATAGGTGTAGGTATCAATTTAAAAAGCACCCCGTGTATAATTAGTAGTATGTATATTGTGTGAGTACCTAGTTGTTAGTACTACAAATGTAATAAATCGTATGGGTTCATTGAACGACCTTAATCTACGAGTATATTCATAGATATAGATACTATATCTGTGAGTATATTGGTATAGTGTAGGTACCACAAGTCCACAACTCTAATTTATCGTAAACTAGCTTCCGCCCGCGGCTTCGCCCGCGTGGTATGTTGATTAAAACTATCCTATGTCCTTCCCCGGGATGCAATCTATGTCCCTTGGCCTTGGCCAAATTTTATCGAAATCCGTTCAGTGGTTTAGGCGTGAAAAGGTAACATACAGACTGACAGACAGACAGACAGATGGACAGAGTTACTTTCGAATTTTTTATAATATTAGTATGGCTTTATAGAAAGAGCATTATGCCTAACATAAATCTGACAAAGACATGGAATAAGTGAGTAGGCATAGTAAACATTTGTAAGCTTTAAAAATTAGTTACTTGCAAACGTAACATAAAAATGAAAGAAATAGCCAAATCAAAACTTACTTATTGGGGTTCACACCACCTTGCATGAAAAATAGTCTTTTGTCACATTTTATATAGTACGAACAAACTTTTTATTTAGATCTCGCGTGATAGGTATGTCAATAAAGGGTTGTAATAGGTTCGCGAAGGAGGCCGTACGAGGGTACGAGCTGCCGGTCCCACCGTTGCAGGCAAACTGAGGGAAAGTGGGAAAATGAAGCGGTACGTAGTGCTGGCGCTACGGAAAACTGTTTTATCGATAGTTAGTAAACTGTGATTGTGTCTGCTTGGTACTTAGGCACGTATTTAGGTGCGTAGAAGATTAATTGGGTTGACTATAGCTGGACATTTGGAATAAAGGTGTCTTGTGTCTTTCAAACTTGTCTAGAAATTGTTAGTAATTAGGGAGTGCTATTTGTAGGGCTTAACTTAGGTATGGTACTCTATGAGTCGTTATGATTACCTACAAAATTAGATACAAATCATGTGGTTTTTCCATTCAGTCAGAAGTTTGAACTTTGAAAAATATGAATAACGTGAATTTATCGATAAGTAGGTATCTCGATAATGCACAAACATTACTAAAGTTTGATTGGGCGGGTGACCGCTTTGGGTGGGGCGGGGGAAAAGTCGATAGCTACCTACCCTGTCATTACACGATGCAAGTTGCACCGTAATTATTTTAGATATCGAAGTTAACTAAAACGGTGAAATGGCCTCTTAACATTCATTCGACAAATAATAAAAAAAAAAATGTTAAAAAATTCTGGAATAAATCATTAAAAAACTGATTGAAAAGATCTAAGTAGTAGTATCTAATTTAGTAGATATAATACACTAGGTACGTGATTACCTACTGATTAATAATAGTTGGTTTGCCGAAGCAGTTACCTATAACAGCCTATCTTGTGTATTTCCGTGTCGCATTATATTCACTAAACAAACAGTAAAGAGAAAGAGGAATTGAGTTGAAAACACTGACCTCTATCATACAAGTGTTACATAATAATTTAGGTCAGTGGTTGAAAATAATTTTCTAATAATTTTCTAAAAACGAAAGCTACCAAACTGCCTGGATGGAGAGTAAAAATCCACAGATGTAAATCTTACGAGCTTGCCAGTAGCTTTGTTTCCACGTGTTCGTGCAACGAGATCGAAAGGGTTGATCACCTAAAATACCTTGGAGTGACACTAGATCAGCATCTCTCCTTCAAACAACACATTACGGTTATGGCTAAACGAGTTCGGAGGTTGATTTATGTCATGAAACTTCTACGTGAATGTGCTTCTGCCGACATTCGCAAATTAGTTTACCTTGCCCTATGCCAGTCTTTACTCCAGTACTGTCTAACAGTATGGGGTGGGGCAGCCAAAACCTTTATGCTAGAGCTAGAGAGGGCTCAACGCGCTATTTTAAAAGTCATGCTTCGCAAACCTTACCGATACCCAACTGACAGACTATATAAAGAGGCAGCACTTCTCGGTGTGCGGAAACTGTATATTTCAACAGTTGTTTCGAAAAGTCACGTAAAATGTTTAAAGAGAACTGATTTAAAAACCCTGCAAAGTAAAAGAAAATTCAGAACCCCGAACCCTAGAGTAAACTCTGCGTTCGCCCAAAGACTTCCATCATTCCTACACACTCACATCTACAATAAGGTAAACTCTGTTCTGAAGATCCATAGCTCCTCCTACACCCAAATGAAACACACAGTTAAAATTTGGCTTTTGGAACAATCATACACTTCTACTGAAAAAATACTAAGCATAACCAAATAAACTCAACTCACACTGCACCAACACAAAAACACGTATTACACACATCCTTACAATTACACACACCCCACACACATAGCCTCTAACCCCTCGACACACACACACTCATACACAGGCGCACAAACGGAAAGCAAACCAAGTTTTACTTTTTACTTTTACTTTGTAATTCATTATAAGAATTCTTTTGTTTTTAATTTTAATTTTAAATTTCACTTAATTAGTTATTTTGTACCTATGTAATGGTGCCCAAGACACAGGCCGTGCCTAGTTTGGGACCAACGATACCTCCATATGTAACTTCTAATTAAGAAATAAACGATTTTTATTATTATCTCCTTTATTCATTTAAATTCTTATAAATTATATTTTTAAATATTAGTATAAAGAAATATAAAAACATTTAATAGTAGATTATGCACCGTGGGGCTAAAGTGGTGTCTAATGTCACGGGCGTCATGTTGAATCTCGAGCGCAATGAAGGATTCGGGATTTAACTCACGAGCGAAGCGAGGGAGTTAATACAAGAATCCTGAATGCAGCGAGGGATTCAAGCTAGCCCAAGGCAAAGACACCTTTAGCCCAGAGGAGGATACTCTACTTTTTACACCTACTGTGAGAAAATAATAGCCATAGTACGAAAAACAAAATAGAACTGGTTCCGAAATGGACTTGACGCCTTTCGTACTTTTCCATTTTTGGAAATTGTCGTAGGCTTTTATATAAGTTTCCTTTGACTTTTCCGGCAGTAAATCATTGGAAATATTATTAGCTTCGGTTGTAATGAATTCAGGAGTACAATCACTTTCATCACTCGACATTTTATAATACTTTGTTGATAAATTTAAAGTTTAAATGCCAAAAATTCGCGCCTTCATTGCGTCTACCAATAAGTAGCCAAGACACGAACAATTCGATTTTCAAAAAAAAAGTCTCTTCTACGGTTTTGTCGTGTGTGTCTATTGATATCACTCTCATGGAAGTGGCGTTTGTGTAAACTAAGATTTATACAGGGCTGGTAGAATGGTTTTGGATGATTGGCTGTATGCATTTTGAATTTAGAACGTCATTGGAGACGCTCGTGAAAATAGAGTATTTTTGATAAAATGTGATAAATCGACTGTAGTATAGATAGGTTTTATTATTTATTTATTTATTCACAAAATTCACAGCAATCTTTGCGCAGTTTACTTAAAATAAATTAACTAATGTTACAGCCAATTACTATTACGGTATTACGGCGCGGTACGGTATTTGTTATTAATAATGCCAGTTTTAATGTTATTCCATTCCTTTTAAAAAATGGTTCGTAGTTATCTAATTATTCTTACAATATTATGTCTTCGAAAACATGGCAACGATATGAAGAAGCAGTCGTTATGATTTTGTAGGAAATCGAGAATATCATCCACGCGTAGTAAGGGTATCGAGAATAGCTTTCCTCTTTCTGGCACCAAAGGGTGTTTGTTAGTACGGACGCCAGCAGGTCAACCTACCCGAAACTGTCAGATTTTCCCAATCAACCTTGAACCTTATGGTTTAGCAATAAAGTCGAAAATCTATTAAAGAAATCTGACAGATTGTAGTAACTTGATGTGCTGGCGTCTGTACTATACTGCCAATTTAGCTGAGCATGTGAGATTCCAAATTCAAATCACATTATTGACCAGCGGGTCATAATGAAATCTAGTACAACATTATTGACCGGCTGTGCCCCCGGCCACTAATGACTCACTTTAGGTTAAGGTTGCTTGATATATAATTTGACATTTTCGAGCAGGTGGTGTGAAAAAATATAAAAAATAGTAGCCCACCGGTATCGGGAACAACAGGGTCCAAGCTACCGGCGGTCAGGGCTCCAGAGAGAGGAACCTCCTAACTATTCGGGCCGTGTCCAGAAGTACCGCTTTCTGGATCAGCCCTTGATCCAGCTGCCCAACGAGAGCCTCCTCAGGTGTTGGTCGAGGCTCTTGGCAATTAAACCATTGGCTGTTACAACTATCGGCACAATGATCGCTGAGTCCACATCCCACATGTCGACAACCTCGTGAGCCAAGTCAAGATACTTGATTTGTTTATCTTTCTCGGCTTTCACGAGGTTCCTATCATGCGGGACGGTTATGTCAACAATCATTGCGCGCCGCTCTGATCGATCCACCACCACTATATCAGGCTTATTGGCAACAATAGTCCTGTCAGTGATGATGGATCGATCCCAATATAATGTGATATCACCATTTTCGAGAACTGGGTCGGGCACATACCTGTAGTACGGCACCTCCGATTCCACAAGGTTGTATTTCAGAGCAAGTTGCTGATGGATTATCCTGGCTACAAGGTTGTGTCTATGCAAGTACTCTTCGTTAGCTAGACGAGAACACCCGGAGATAATATGCCTGATTGATTCTCCCGGCCGGTGGCATGCCCGACAGATGTCAACCGTGCCGTCTTTCACAATAAATCTCCGGTAATTGTTCGTCATCATAACTTCGTCCATAATTGCACAGACAAAACCTTCGGTTTCCCCAAAGAGGTCACCGAAACGCAGCCAGGCTACGGACGCTAATAGATCAACATCGGGTCCATGTAGGGCCCGGAAAAAGCGTCCGTGAAGCTCCTTACTCTGCCATACCTCCATGCGATCATTAGTGTCAAGCACTACTGGCTTGCGCCAGTTCTCTTTAGCCAAGGAGAGCGGGGTGAGGCCCTTGTCCACGGCGACTACATCTCGATGCATCCCCACGTCGGTTTCTAGAAAATATTCCCTGAGACTGCATATCTCGCGATTGTGGAGGGTCTTAGCGTTTAAAAACCCTCGACCTCCACACTTTCGCGGGATATACAGCCTCATTACCGATGACCGTGGGTGATGCATTCGATTTGCAGTCAGCAACGTACGGACCCTCCTATCCAGGGCGTCGAGTTCGGTCTGAGTCCATTTGAGTATGCCAAAAGAGTACATCAAAACCGGCATGACCCAACCGTTGAAGGCGCGCACCTTGTTTCCGCCTGATAGAAGACTATTAAGTACTTTTTTCAGGCGGCCAAAGAAGCGCTCCTTCAACGATTGCTTCATGTCGGTAACATTGATGCCTAACGCTTCCGACATTCCCAAATACTTATAGGTTTCGGATGCGGAGAGGGTTCTAAGGTTTGTGGAATCCGAGAGTTGGGTTCCCACGGATTCAACAATCTCCCCTCGCTTTACATGCATGACCGCACATTTGTCCACACCAAATTCCATCCTGATGGCGCTACTGAAAGTTTGAGTTACTTTCAGTAGCTCCATTAGTTGCAAATTGTTGGGGGCAAAGAGTTTTAGGTCATCCATGTAGAGGAGGTGCGATATAACCTGACCACCTCTCCTCAGCCGATAGCCTAGACCTGAATCCTCCAGCAGCGTGCTTAGGGGATTCAATGCTAAGCAGAACCAAAGCGGACTCAAACTATCACCCTGAAATATGCCTCGCTCGATCCTTATCGGTTCGCTATTCCTCTGAATATTTCGACATCCTGGATATCGAAGGACCGTCCTCCATTGCCCCATACACGACATCAGGAAGGTGCGCAGAGTTGCATCTACTTTGTACAACTCCAACACCCTCATGAGCCATGTATGTGGCACCGAGTCATAGGCCTTCTTATAATCTATCCAGCATGTCGACAGATCCTTTCGGGAACGACGAACCTGTTGGCTAATGGCCATATCAATGAGGAGCAGCTCCTTAGTACCCCGGGACCCGTTCTTACATCCATTTTGAGAGACAGACATGATGGAGTTGGTGTCTATATGTTTGTTAATTTTAGTTCTCAAAATGGATGTAAGAATTTTATAGACCGTCGGTAAACAAGTGATCGGTCTATAATTTTTGGGATCCGCGGTACTACCTGATTTATGGAGCAGGTGGGTTATTCCTGTCGTTAGGAACTGGGGCAGCGACCCTGACTCTAAGGCTGACTGGAACTGGGATGCCAAGCAGGCGTGCGACCCTTGGAACCATTTTATCCAAAAGTTGTGCAGCCCGTCCGGCCCTGGAGATTTCCAGTTAGGCAACGGTCGGACTGCACGAGCAACATCTTGGGGGCTGATGGTAAGTACCCCCATTTCTGGTATTAGATCGCACGCTCGCTCAATCTTCCCAATCCAATCACCCTCGGTGTGACTGACAGGCACCGACCAGATGTTTCGCCAGAACGAGCACATAGCGTCATCATCCGGTAGGCACGTGTCAGTAACACCTTGGTCCGGTCGCTCCCAAGCCCTATAAACCCACCTTTCATCACTCTGGAATGTGCGATTCTGAGTGTATCGCTCCACTCGCCGCCTGTACCGACGAATACGGTTCGCCCATGCATACACTTTCTGCTTCAGGAAGTCGATGCGCTCCGTGACACAAGACATATAGTCTTGAGGACTGATATCAGTCCCCAAGAATGCCCGTCTCACAAAGCGCATCACTCTAGGGCGAGTATTGCCCTCCCTGAAGCAGATTAGTTTGCCAATGAGCGCTCTGGCCCCACCAATACGGCGTTCAATTCTGCACTGCCAAGCTGGTACGGCTGGTTTCGGTCGTGTAGCTCTAGAGTCATTGGCAAATTTGACGTGAGCTACACGACATGCCGCTGCAGCCGCGCAGTACAGAATTGAATGAGCATCGGTGAGGTCTTCGCAGCCATCAAAATAGTTTGACAACTGCGAATCCAGAACCGCCACCAGCGCCCTATTTTTGTTATGCATGGGCAAACGAGGTAAGCGTGGCCTAAGTTCGGGTGACATGAAGCGATATTCCTGAATCGCATCCTCCAAAGCACTCCTCAATTCCTCATTAAATTGGGTACTTACGTTTGTAGCCCTGTCATTACTCCCCTCGTCAGCATGACTTGTATCAGACTGCGGTAGTAGTACAGCAGTCTGCGACTGGGGGGTGATGACATGGCTACTCTGCATTTCAATTCGCAGGCGATCAAGTACAGTGTCATCCAACATATGGTTACGCTGAATGACACGCACCTGATCCGATAATCGTTGTGCCGAAACGTTGACAGCTGGTTCAAGCACCTGAAACAGAGAGAGCATCCGAACACGGTACGCGGTGAGATTGTTTCCCCCCTCTGTAGCCCCATAGTATGAGCGCATGACATTTTCATTGATGGATCGTGTCCATCTCATGCGCTGCACACTTCCGCCGGGAGCTGGGACCCTATCAGAGGCCGGTGGGCCTCGAGGTCCTAAGCCGTCCGGCGGCCGGCGTCCTCCCCGTCGACGAGCAGGTGGTGGCGTCGTGGGCGGAGAGAAGTACTCGTCGCTCGAGCTCGACGCAACTGCCGCGGTCGGTGTCGTCACAGCGCTCACAGTGGGGCTGGGTACCGGCGGCGGCGAGGCGGAGCTGAGCGAAGAGTCCGGAGGTGTTAGGCGTGCACGTCTAGCGGCGGCAGATCTTGTCAACATTGTCTTGTCCTGTATTTATTTAGTTTTAACGGAGGTGACATGACAGATGTCACCTCCGGTTCGGCAGTTTTTTACTAGTCTTATCAAAGTACTCTGTGGCAGTTTTTGGTGTAATTTTGTTGGATTATGGTTCATTGTGAATATTTCTTTTTAGCGATGTTTAAATGGCGTTTTTGGGCTATGGCTGTAGTATTTCCAGATGATTATCACTGATCTCGTATAACTGCTTTTAGAAAATAAATTAAACTGAAAATTGTTTGACTTGTTGACATTGGTGTTGCCAGTTTTTATTATTATTATTGTTATTATTATTATAATTGACGCGGGAATAGATTTGACAATTTGAATTTGCGCGGTAATACGTCCATAGAGAAATGCATTTTGAGTTTGACAGACAGTTGACGTTTCTTTTTGTTGCCATGTGTCATTTGTCAGAGTTGTCAGTTTGTCAGTCAAAAGTTCACTTTTTTTATCTGTAACGGCAAGAAAACGGAATCCACCGCGGTCGACACGCGTGCATTAATCCAAGTTTTATTGGTTTTTGCTTTGAATTTACCAACAGTTTTGTATTAAAATTTTAATACTCGAAAGAAACCACCAAAGTAAGTATTTACCTTGTTATTTACTTTCACATGATTACCCATCGATTGCGGAATCTAAAATTTTGGCGCGGTTCTTTCACTAATCGTGAATCTTCATTTTATTATTTTAACATGTAAAATGTAAATGTACAGTATCTAATAGCGTCTACAACATAAATTAGTCGGGGGGTGTCATTTTGCGCCCTTCCACGTGGAATTTGTTAGTTGCCTATTGTATTTATTGATGTAGGTATTGTTAGATTACCGCCGACCGTTACATCGTGGAAAGGAAGAAATGAAAGTTATTGGTCTCTTTCACTGTAAGTTTTTCGTTAGTATCTATCGTAAAACAGCTTTAGTTCGGCAAGAAGTAGTATAATTGACATTCATCGAGTGAATAATTGGTACTTACACCATAAGCTTGAAAGAAATTTTATATTAAACGCTTGAATACTCGTTTGCCGTGCTCGCTTGTGTTCAATCTCAACCTTCGTAAAAGTCAACTATAACTTGTACTTGATGATACTTCATGAATGATTACATAAGTTCCAGATTCTTCTAAAAAAACCATTCTCTCAATTGATCAGACACTAACAATTATCTTTTGTTTGCTTTTTTTTATTCCTACTGGTTGCATAGATACTGATTTCTCATTAAGTAGGTACATAACTAGTAGAATAAAAAGGTTAAAAAGCACCACTATGCTGACCTGTAACATGAATTAACTGTTTTCTTTGCCTCTAGATGACTGAGGTATCAGAAGTATCAACATCATCTCCAACAGAGCTGCTAGCTTCGGGCCGCAGACATCTTGCCGTGAGAGACTTCAGTGCAGCGGCCAGCACCCTTGCTGAGGCATGTGAGGGGCTTGCTAAAGAACATGGTGACACTGCCGATCAGTGTGCGGAGGCTTACTTGTGGTTGGTTATACTTTATTTACTTAAATGTTTATCTAATTGTTATGAAAACTTTCAGGTTTGTTCGACTGTTCTAACAAACTTGAAAGTTTTCTTAAGTTGGGAACATTGATTCAGTTTTGTAGATTAAAATTCAATATAATTACTTACTGTTTTTTCCCCCATCACATTTATTGGTGATTATTCACAAAAGAAAGATTCCCAGCTCTTTTTTATACAAAATTAGCCTTATCTTATTTTTATAAAAACAAAAGATAAATCCACTCCTACAGCAACTCGTATTGTTGTACATTTGATGTGTTTTTTTTTACACAGGTATGGCAAAGCTTTACTTGGCTTGTCAAGAGAAGAGAGTGGTGTCCTTGGTGATGGTGTGCCAGGCTCAGGCAATGCTGAGGAGGAGGACGAGGATAATGAAGGTAAATGTCTGAAAATAAAAATCAAGATGATTTTCAACAGCGTTTCTTACAATTTTAGTTCTAAATGTTTTCTTTAGAACAAGAGGAGAATGGTGAGAATGGAGAGGCAGATGCAGAAGCGGAAGCAGAAGCTGCACCAGAGAAAGAGAAGGAAAATGAAGTAGTAGAGAAGATTGAACCAGAGTCCACCACTAAAGAAGATGAGCCGGGCAGCAGTACTGCTGCTGAGGAGAATGAGGAGCCTGTGAGTCTTCACCATAACATTGTTATATCTTGTGTATGTTATTGCAAAATGAGTACTTTTGCCATAGGTTGTGACTTGTATTATGAGTACACCCTTGCTGCCAGTCCTTGCTCTATAGAGCGTAATAGATATTGCAAAATAGAGCTAGAAAATATTGGTATTTGCTTTTGAATTATCATCAATTTAGCAGAAAGGCGTCCATTGCTGGACAAAGGCCTCCATCAAGCACCTCCATTTCAACTGGTTTTGTGCTTCCCGCATCCAATGGGTTACTGTGGCTTTCACAAGGTGGTTGGTCCTCCTTGTGGGAGGCATTCCAACGCTACCTCTTCTGGTACGCGGTCGCCACTCCAGAACCTTTCGACCCCATCGGCCATCTGTTCTGCGAGCAATGTGCACTGCCACTTAAGTTTGGCAATTCTTCGGGCTATGACATCTTTGACAGTTGTTACGGGTCATCAGAAACCCAAGTCTGACTACCAGTCTTATCAACGGGTATTGTGTTAAACAGTAACTGGGTTGTGGAGGTCAGATAGGCAGTTGCTCCATGTAAAATACTTATATTCAACTGTATCCTGTTAGACTGGAAGCCAACCCCAACATAGTTAGGGAAAAAGCAAGAAGATTGAAATTCATGTGACTACCACTCGTCTTTCTAAATGATTGTTCATTGATATTAATCTTTTATTTAACAGGGAACCACAAATGGCGATCATGACGAATCTGCAATGAACATTGATGCCGAGGATGACGTTGATAACCTGCAACTAGCATGGGAAATGCTTGGTAAGCTTAAATCTTCTCCTTAATAAGATAACAACTCGTAAATTATTTATGAAGAACGACAATCGAAGCATGTATTGTTCCTTTAATTTCAATGCTTGTGAGGGGCAAAGTTTAAAAAAAAAAAAAAATTTATAGTTCCTGATTTGACACTATGCAATATAAAATGTGGAATGAAGGCCATCATCTAATCTATTTCCATGGTCTTCTTAGCGTGTCGATGGCAAACTTAACTGGTTTTACCCAGAATGTAGCTACTAGCTTGGCGCCGTTATTAGTGCCCATCATTTTGGTTCTATAAAAATTAATTAAATATTGTAATTATTTTGTATTGTTCAGATTCAAAGATGCAAAAAAACGTAAATGTCGTCAAGTTTATGTAATTAATAAAAACTTATTTCTCTCCATAGACCTGGCCCGCAGTATCCTATACCGTCGCGTGCAGGACTGCGGCGGCGACGCGGCGCGCGCCCTGTTGGCCGACGTGCATCTCGCGCTAGGAGAGGTCGCGCTCGAGAGCGAGACCTACGACAAGGCGGTCATTGATATGCGTAAGTAGTATACACAGTTCATCTGCCTAGCCTTTTTCCCAACTATGTTGGGGTCGGCTTCCAGTCTAACCGGATGCAGCTGAATACCAGTATTTTACATAGAGCGACTGCCTATCTGACCTCCACAACCCAGTTACTAGGTAATACGATACCCCTTGGTATGACTGATTGTCAGACTTTCGGGTTTCTGACTACCCGTAACGACTGTCAAAGATCCACGAATGACAGCTGGGACCAACGGCTTAACGTGCTTTCCGAGGCACGGAGGGGTAAAGATGGTCCACAGACCAACCTCGGCAAGCGTAGCTTAAACTGATTGATCAACCTGTGCAGCTGTTATTATTTAGCCATGGGCCCCTCGATAATAATATGACCTATACAGTTATCATGGGTAATTTCATTTATTCTACTTAATCATCATCAGCCTACAGCAGCCCACTGCTGACCATAGGCCTCTCCAATTGCACGCCATTCAGCTCGATTCTCGGCAAACCCACTTAATTTAAACGTAAATTCATTCACTGACGGATGACACACACATCTGGGTCTAGAAGCAAAAAAATTACAAAAGAGTTTCATATGTAGCAAAGCTAAGCTAAGCACTAAGGAACAATTTTTGAATGGGTTAAATACCTCTATTTAGCCCATTGAGGGGATGAATTTTCAAAAATTGAAATAAGGCTTTTATAGAAGTTCCTCTTTTTTGCCAATGGGAAACCCCATCAGGCACAAGGCTTTTTATGGGCATACAACTGCATCTTTTTTGAGTAAGACCTGTTGTAAATTATGAAAAGTTGTCTTGTCTCTATTTGTGAGTACTTTATGCAATCACTTTATTCTTCAAACAATTATGATGATAGCGGACAAGCTCGACTGTCCATACATGCGACCCTGCAGTGACTTGCACGTCACCTACAGTCATCAGTCATTAAATGTGTAAGGGGTGGAGGTACGGTGGTTTTTGTTTTTGTTTTGTATTGTTAATGTATTTAATTTTATTTTTTGATGTATGTGTGATGTATTGAATTTTATATATTGTCTATGAGTCTTTGTAACTTGAATTAATAAATAAATAATAATATTAATCAGTTACTCATGACACACAAGCCACTAATCTGCCCTACTTTTAAATAATTGGATAAGTAGTAACAATAGAATGGCCCATTTACTGAGAGTATTACATTGAACCATTTATTTTATAACTTGCGTGGGTTCGACTACCTCACGCATCTAATGTTAGCGTTTTTATTTGTTGCCAAGCAGTTTCAATTATGTAGGATTGGTATGTGAGTAATGTATTTTCTGTGTATTTCAGAGAGTTGTCTGGACCTCCAGAAGGAATTGTATCGCAGTGACGACAGGCGCATTGCTGAGACACATTATCAAATTGGTAAGAATACGTTTCGTAATTTCAATAAAAAAGTTTATAATAAATTGATAATAATGTATCAAATGTGCCTGTTCAACTTGCCAAAATTTGGAAGAAAAAATGGAAGTACAAATATTGCAAGGTCACAATTTCATTGCTATCTTACAGGTCTGGCAAATTCTCTGGCATCAAACTTCGAAGATGCGATCACACACTTCAAGAACGCAGCGAACATTCTGGAAACACGCATCAAAACCTTGGAGAACCCAGCAGCCGTCATTGATGACGCCACCGTCAAGAAATTCACATCTGCAGACCCATTCTACTCAGTCGAAGGTGAAATCAAGGAGTTGAAGGAACTACTTCCGGAAATTCAGGAGAAGATCCAGGATATGATGGACTATAAGGCTGAGGTAAGACCTTGTGAATGCATTGAGGTTACTAGGAAGATGCTTCGCAACATGATTATTAAGGAGAGGACCCATTGTCAGCTGGAATGTCAAACATAAGATGCTTGATGAAATTTCGTATTGTTGCAAATATCTTTTGATTTGAAGTAACTTTTTATTATCTGCGACGACCATATGATGAAAGATGTTTCATTTGCAACAAATTTATTTAAATAACATTCCCTAAATAATCATAAGCTTTCTTATTAATAAGAGTAGAATGTTGACATTCCATGACGTTGTGATAATTGTTATGTAAAATTGAATTTGTTCCTAAATTATTATGTGCCAAATTGCTAAATCCATGCCTTCGTTTGTGATATTGTGATTGTTAATTTTAATATTTGACTGTTAATAATGATCAGTATTATTTTTTGGATTGAATGTGTGCCTTACTTTGAAATATTGATGAAAATGTGATTTTTGAGAGACTATGAAATGACCCGTTGATCTTACCCAGTTTTGACTGAAAGTATGGACTGAAAGTTGTTAATTAATCATTGTAATGTTAAGACTTGTATTAATTTGGAATGTGATATTGTAATCTTGTATTGTGAGAATTCGAGAATGTATAAATCACTATCGTAATGTGGATTTAAAGGCTGTATATGAAAATGCCTTGTATATTATCCATACATAAACATATTTAGACTGATCCTAATGTATCTGATGAAACTATAATCTCATCAGTCATCAACCCAGACTGGCAGCTATCTCTAGCAGCATTAGTTATAAGACAATACTCCTAGTTATAAGCTCAATGTACTGATTTAATTTGATCTGAATCGTGTTAGTTTTAAGCAAACATTTTACCACACGGCCATTTTTCTATTGTGTTTAGCAACATTTTGAAATAAATTTGTTCAAAGTTGTACCCTGTGTATTATTTCAGATAGAACCCAATACATGAATGGCCATGTGGTTGATTTGTTGCTTATTTCTGTTGTGATCATGGCCATTGATGTTATATTCATGGTTTTAAATGCTTTTGAAAACTTTAGGGTTATCCCATCCATAATCTAAATGTCTAAAGTTCTGAGGTCATAAAGTCACGACAGCACAATACAATGCTTATTGCAAGGTCACAAATAGTTTTTTGGAGTTAAAGAACTTTGTTGAAGACAAAGCTTTTTATGTGCTCGACTTCTGGAAAGATAACCCTGATTCGAGTAAAATTATTAATACTAATTAATAGTATAAAACAAATATCACGAAAATCTGAAGCATATATATGAAACCTAACCTAACCTACTACATCTGCCAACCTACCCATGTTTATTAGGCCTTGCGGAATTTTACATAAACTTGGTAAAAATAACCATCACGTAATGTCAGTGGTCAAGAGAAAAAAAAACGAGATATTCTACAAAACATCGATTCGATTACAGCAAATTGCATAGGTCTGGACTATTTATCTATGCTACGGCTAGGCCTACAACTTCTGATAAGTACTAGAACCTCTTTAACATTTCCACAGACAATAAAACGAGTACGCGAAACTCTTTGCTCCACGAACGGCGAAGGTTCGTCTACTTCCAACGGTGCTGGAGCCAGCTCAAGTTCCAGTTCTTCAGCCCCTAAACCTGCTGCGTCCGACATCTCGCATCTTATCAGGAGAAAGAGGAAGCCCAGTGAAGGGGAAGCGGACTCTTCGGCCGCAAAAAGGGTCAACACGTGAATACCGCATAGCGACACACTTTCACTAACCTGTAAGGGCCTCGACGCGATTGTAAATTACTTTAAAAATCGACTTAATTGGGATGTGAAGTTTTTTGAGCCTGTTAGTTGATACTTGTTTTTTTTTTTAGTTTAGACATTTGTCAACCAAAACGGTTGTTTCGGACTCCTATTTTTTTTTAAATCTCATTTTCCGGTCCTTTTACCGATAAACAGTAGGTACTGAATATATTTTTGAAATAAGTAATTTAAAGTTTAACAAATAGGTAATGCAGTAAAGTGCGATGATTGTGTCCGGATTTGATTAATGACGACCCAAAACAGCAAACATTTATAATCTTGTAGTTTAATTAGTCTGTTAAAGGACGCTGAACGAGACACAAAGAAAGAATACTGTTTATTTAGACACAGTTCGTGAAACACAAAATACAAATAAACAAATAAAAAAGTGAAAATTATGTTCTAAACAATAGAAGTTTTATTGTTATTACGTCAGGGTGTGTTAGTGTCCCGCAACGTGAATAAACAAAGTCTTCTATGCATTTTTTTACGGACGCATTTATGTACTAGCTGCGCCTCGCGGTTTCACCCCCAGAAGCCTCGATCCCGTGGGAATATCGGGATAAAACGTATCTTATGTCCTGGTCATGGTTTACCCATGTGCCAAATTTCATACAAATCCGTTGAACCGTTTTAGCGAGAAAGCGTAACGAAAAACATAGAAAAAATAAAATGTTTTCTCTTTATAATATTAAATTACGAATATAACAGTTTAGTTTAGATTACGAATAACTGCCACAATATAATTGCTCAGAAATACCTCTTCATTCAAAATCTTATGAGGCTCTTATTAGTTGGCTGAATCAAAAACCTGATACAGGAAACAGTTCCTCGACAGGGGTCACATTGCGAGGCGTTTTCTGTCTCAAAACTGATCTGGCTCAAATATTATTAAATATAAATTCACTCTAAATTATTTAAAAAAATTATTCGTGTTGGGGCCCAAATGTTGTGTAATCTTGTGTACAAAGCGTGATGGTCAAATGTTTATGTGAATCTTCTGTCTAATTGTACCGACTCATTATTATGAGGATAGTACGGCTGCCTGTCCATTTGAGCGAGTAAGGGTCAGTTCACACCGAGACGCGACGCGACGCGCAGTTTTCAAGATAGAAATACAATTACAGACCTTATCTACTACACTAAAAGGTACACAATTCAGTGTCTACTACGTCGAGCCACGCAGCGCGGCGCCGCGCGGCGTAGCTCAATGAATCTTGTACCTTTTTGTGTAGTAGATAAGGTCTGTAATTGTATTTCTATCTTGAAAACTGCGCATCGCGTCGCGTCTCAGTGTGAACTGAACCTAAGTGTGCATACACACGGCTGCCGTCGATGCCGTTAACGGGTGTCACTCGTGGGCACACTAAGTCGAAAACAGAGGGCAGTAGTTTAAAGCAGTGTAGCGAAGTGTCTGTCCACCGAAACACGTCTAGTTTCCCTCCCAAACGTCGCCACTCAAGCGTAAATCACGTGATTTCAGTATTAGAATTATATTTTGGTTAGCTATTAGTTATAGTTTTGATCAAACTAAGGCGAATCTCGCGCGAGATGCGGCTTTGCGCGTCAATTTTTTTTTATGATTAAGATGTCACGCGAATTTTCGCGCCGGTGTGAACACCTTTGAACAAGTTACAAACGACCGACGTAACTTGGCGGGCCCGAACTTTGCGCAGAAGGCTGGAGAGAACATGCGCGAAAGTTCTTAGTGCCAATGTTCAGGCCCGCCAAGTTACGTCGATCGTATTGTACAAGACGGCGAGACAACGCGTTCTTGACATCTGTCAGTTTCATATAAACGAATACGTGTTTTGCGAATTTGATCTTTATGTTACTAGTATTGTCGCACTGACAGGTACCAGGAACGCATCCTCTCGACAGCCGGACTGTAGACGACACAATCGCCGCGAGTAAATGTAATGTATCGCTACTTCGGCGCCGCAACTCGTTCTCGTTGACGTCCTATTGACGTGGCGGTGCCGGTGGACAAACGGCCATACCGGGCAGGCTTCTCCGCTCAAATGGGCAGGCGGCCTGATACATAAATGTGTATTTGTATGAGTCTTGTTGTGTTAGTCAGACAATTGTTAGCTTGATCGTATGTGTCACTTAGGTACAGACGCCAGCACATCAAGCCACTACAATCTGTCAAATTTCTTTAATAGATTTTCAACTTTATCGCTAATGCATAAGGTTCAAAGTTGATTGGGAAAATTTGACAGTTTCGGGTAGCTTAATGTGCTGGCGTCTGTACCACAGATTAATAGTTAGCGTCATTGTATGCAGCGCTTTCATACCCCAGAAATAAACAACTTCCATTGAGACTAATTTAAAGTAAGTTTTTTGAGGCTTTTTTTGGAGTATTGATTTTGTTATCGTTAGCCTTAGGTACACATTTAATTTACAATATAAAGTTTATTACGAGTTGAATGAAAAAAAATCAAAGAATCTACAGGGGAGAATTAATCTAGCTACCGAAACTGCAGACGTGATGAGTATTGATATCTAAACACGAAGGAAATAAAAAAGATTTGATGTTTTTTTTGTTTAGATTATTTTATGGACAGCTGGTAGTGTTGTTACTTGAAGCACTAGTTGAGAAAATAATTATGTTTTATCGTATTTAGATTTAAGTTTATAAAAACTGATATTTCAAGTGCTCTCAAAACGGTGAAGGAAAACATCGTGAGGAAACCGGCATGTCCTAGAACCAAAAATTCGAAGACATGTGGCATCTGCCAACCCGCACAGGGCCCGCGTGGTGGATTACGGCCCACTCCCTCTCACCGAGAGGAGGCCTGTGTCCCAGCAGTGGGAACATTATAGGCTGATTATGATGATATTTCAAGTACCTAAATATTAAATGAGGTCGACGACCCCACAAAAAAAAAATCATCAAATTAATTTCTTTTGTGTTATGCGCAGTTGTCCTAGCTAATTTAATTTGACCTTGTATATCCACCCATTTTAGTTGGTGTAAGTTTTGATTGTAGAAATCAGATGGACTTATAAACATTAGTATTAATTTTAAACTTAAAATCAATGACTGTTATAAAAAAAGTAAAAGACGTAATCAAAAAGAGATAATTATAACCATGTTAAATTATACAATTTAGGAGTTAGACAATCCAGTGACACTTCCCTTAGATTAAGCTGTTTATTATTATTGTCTGATGAACATTTGAGTGATAAGCGATATGTGACGGACTGAATTATTTATACCTAATTACCTACCCTGTAAGACTAGCATTGTAAAGCGGAGTACCAGTAGTACACACCAAAGTTGCTCACATTATCGCTTGAGGGGATTAGCCCGCCAAATTCAGTTTTCTTACGTTTTTTGCAATTTGCAGGTCAGTGTCAGGTTGTAAGTTGAACAGAAAATGATTCTCGAGCGTAAAAAGTATATGTATTTATAGAATTACTAGCTGCGCCCCGCGGTTTCACCCGCGTAAATGTCGAACCCGTGGGAATATCGGGATAAAAAGTAGCCTATATGTTAATCCAGGAAAGTATTTTTTTCATTTGACGAGCTAACAAAAATTCATTTTGTTATATGTGTATAGAACGAAACGCGCATACACCTATATGAGTATACCGCTACAAGGTTCATTTGACGCGTGGCCAAAATCGGAACTAACGCCGCCATCTTGTTTTATCAATACATTCCACAAAATAGTTGCACAAATGTGTACCAACAGCGCCCCTGTCAACTTCATTCGAGCACCAAAAGATCCTTGTAGCAGTTTATCTGTATGATAAATATTATTATTTATTATTTTATCTTTTTTTTCGGCCGATTGTATGATTCGACTCATTATACATACGGCGCCGTCCGTTTGCATACCGTCGCCGTTATGTATAATGCTTATGGCAAAATTTATAACGCCTAGGCATTATAAAGTCCTTAAAATCCAATTGATGATTCGATCGCCGTATACAATATAATGCCTAGGCGAAAAATGTATGGAGTCGTCCTTCTGTGCCTATTTTGCGGCTTGATAAAAAGTTGAAGCCGAGTTGCCACTTTGGTGTGTATTGCCATTTAAAACAAACAATAATTTAAAAAAAATGCGTTGGTACCGCGTTTAACGAACAGACTTTAACAAGCAGTCTTTATACCGACATAATATTTTAATCAACAACTGATAAATGAAACGCTTTACGTTATAAATCAAGTTAATTTCATTTTTGTGTGTGTCATTTATCAACATAAAATATTATTATGAAATCTGATAATATGTTGTTCGATAATTTGTACTGTAAGGTAGGTAAGTAGATAATGAGTTGCAAATAATAATGTTAAGCCTGTATGTTAGTTCTTGATAATTTACTTTGTAATATCGTCATTTCAGACTTTGGTTACAATAAAATTAATAATTTTGATATACTTTAGTATTTTATCTATTGATTGTTGATTGATTTTCTTACTTGATATCTACATTATCTGATTTCATTGGTATCATTATCGTATTAAATCGTCAGCACATGATGCTAGCGTAGATTTTTTAACTAACGAAAGTTACAACGGGTGTTCAGAATCATGTACTGAATTACAATATGGTAGACAGGTTGCGACCCTACTACCCTGTATAAAACAAATTATATCGGTATTCCAAAGTGCCTAGTAGGTCGCCACTGCTGACCGTACAAATAAATGGCTATAACCCGTAGCTATAACCTCATTGCATTTTATAATATCAGAGTACTAGGGGGGGGGGGGGGGGGGTTCTCTCTATGTTTGCAAAAGAGGCCAAACAAAATTCCCACACTTTTCTTCCAATAGACTTCACTTGATACTTGTCAGTGGTCACAACAGAAAAGAAAATCACAGCTGTCAAATTAAGAAGTATCCTGCAACAAAGTTGTTAGAAATTTTTGTTTCATACAAATTAAGATCAGCAACAGGCATGGCTACCGGCGCGGGCCCACCGAACGTCTTACCGAAGCACATGACCTATTCGAACTCTAAGGTGCCGATAATAGGCGCATTCATTGACTATGTGGATACTAGTGTCCAGTATTTGAGGAAGAAGACTTTTGCTCAAGCGGAGAAGCTCAATGAGAAGGCCTCAAGGGCGACGCTCTCTGCGACGTTTCTAGCCGGTGTATGCCTTATGTTAGGGGTCGTGTGTAACGTCAAGTTTGAGGTGGTAACAGTCGATGAAGAACCACTCCGCTATGACCTGCACTTCATGCTGATAAGCAGGGAAGATAAGCTATACATCGACGATATCGATGTCACGCGTAAGTGTTTGATAATACAAGCTTTATATTGATCATTTCCATGATAGTGGTTATGATAACAGGATAAACGTGTTTTTGTGAACTTTGGATGTTATGCAATACCTGAGTAGGTAGAGCGCGTGTACCAAGATCTCATTCAAGTGCTAAATAAAAACTTCCTTATTCATTATAATAGGTACCTATCTAAACAACCTTGGAAGTTCACAAGCCAGTGATGTAGCATTCCATTAGAGTGCAAAGGTTGTTATCGTTCTAAAAATAGGATTATGTCTGTAAAATCAATTAAAGTTTACCTACAGAACGATTCCAAACGAGTTTAGGCTGGTCTGGAATCTGTCTTAACATCATAAAATATCTAAGAATCTACCTAAAGCAATAATATTCTATAGGTACTGACTGTAGCTGTAGGTAATATTTTTACTTATTAATTTTGGAAGTCTAAAGGATATGATAAAAAAACGTATAAAGGTAGGTAAATGACAAACACTACTAATTTCGTATGCATAATAAATGTTTACTACTCTTTTATTAAATTCCACAAAAATTCATGTATCGTCTAAGTAGGTAGATAATATTTTTATAATAACATGTTGTTACAGGAGTGAAGTGGTGCGTTGAGGCGTCGGACGGTCTCGTTATATTAATTAGCACTATGCTCATATGGAACTCTTCAAACGTGGTAACATTCCTATAAATCTTTCAGTACCTAGTAAGTAGACTTTAATGTAGTAAGTTTAGGTGATTCAGTTCCGAAGAAAGAGCAAGTGGTAGGTTTCAACAAATTGACCATTGACTTTAATTTTAGAGAGTACATAATACGTGTTGTATTAATATTAACTTACAATTTAATAACAGCCTTTCCAGTATTTTCACCTTGTAACATTCCTACAAATGCGTCGAAGATGTTTTCGAAACCTTCAGTAATGTGTTCCCTTGGCTTCAACTGTCCACTATGAATCCACTTGATGAGTTCTGCAAATGCCTCCGGTTGTCGGTCAATCCATCGCCACACTATGAAACCTTCAATTTTTAGTTGATTAAATACTATAGCAGGTTGTATGATGCTTGCCTTGGGCAAGTTAACCTCGTTGTACGAACTGATGGAACCGCAAACTGAAATCCTTCCGAATTTGTTCATTTGGTTTATGATCGTCGAGCTGAGCTCTCCACCAACATTGTCGAAGTAACAATCCACACCCTTGGGAGCTGCTTCCTTCAGAGCCGCTGCGATGTTAGCAGTCTTGTAGTTGATCGCCTTGTCAAAGCCGATTTCCTCGAGCCACTTCACTTTATCATCGGAGCCAGCGAATCCGATGACCTTGCAGCCCTTGACCTTCGCAATCTGTCCAACAAGTGAGCCAACCGCTCCAGCAGCGCCGGACACAACGACTGTTTCACCAGCTTTAGGCTTGCAAATTTCCAGAAATCCGAAATACGCGGTAGCACCAGGCATACCAACAGCGCCAACTCCCAAAGAATTCGATAAACCTTTCAAGTTTGGTAATTTGTACACCTTTCCACCATCGCTTTGGGTGTCATTTGTATCAATAATGCAGTAGTCACACCAGCCTTTGTGAGAGACGACTCTGGTACCGACCGGGAATCTAGGATCTTTCGAATCTTCTACTAAGCCGACTTGGTAGCCAAACTGGTCGTATGGTGATGGGTAACGTGAGCTGTATGCGCGCATGTACGGGTCCACACTCACCCACTCAACTTTGACTAGGATCTCTCCATTCTTGAGGGCTGGTAACTCGTATTCCACTATTTCAAAATCTTCACGTTTGGGTAAACCCTGAAACTTTTTCTTAACCACGTACTTCCGTGCCTTCACCATTATGATCTATCGTTTACAAGACGTTACGAGCGACTGAGAGTATAAACAAGTGGAACATAGTTTATAGGTTTTCGGCTTAGAGTGCGTAATCATTGTGATTAGTATGTCACGCGGTTATTATATCATGCTTACTCACTCACACTCGCCGTGTATTAGATACCTACCAAGTAAGTAGGTAGATGACCGGTGTGGAGTCCAGCGATATTGCCGCTCGAGTCGTGGTTTTTGTTGACAGGTAAATGTTAACCCACCGCAATAAATTCAATTTGTATGCTTAATGATAATGAAACATTAATTAAATCGAATATTTAATAATAAAAGATTCTTAGATGCATTCGTAAATTACACCAACTCAAATTATGTAAAAAAAATTAAAAAATACGTACCTACGTACCCAAAATACGCGCATTGACGTGGAGTTGCGGACACCCACCGGACACCGTATTACTTAGGTACTTACTCTATGTAGTCTGTGTCGAGTTTTATGGTGGGACAATACAGACTCATCAAGTTCTATAAAATTTTGTCTGTGCAACAAAGCAGTACAGACAAATGTCGGTGTATCAGAAAAGCAAAGTCTGCATATAGGTATGTCTGCGTATTTGTCGAAGCGAAATAAACAATTATTAAATAATTTGATAATGAAAAGTCTGCACAAACATTCTGTGGAGATGTCCGCGTAAAAATTTTTGCTCAGACTTCAAAGTCTGTGCAGATATCTGTATGATCAAAAGTCTGTATAGTGTGGGTTGCACCTACCTGGGTGTAATGGGTAGGTGTTTGCACTGCACACAATGGCTAATTATGTGTCAAGTGTTTAGAAGTAGGTACCAACTTACTTAGATATTTGGAACTAGTTGTTAAACAATGTCTGGAATGTAACTTGGATATTCGTCTATTTCATATTACGGATTGTGTATACGCGCTTTTGGTTACAATACAGGTTAAACATTCATTGTTACTTACCTAATGCAGACGGATAATATTATTATAATAAAATGAACATTTATTTCTCTTCCACAAAGGCGCCTAAACCGGTTGAATGCCGTAATTACAGAAACAATTAAAAAGCCATTGTGTCTTGCGTGAATCTACGTTCCGGCATACTAAGGGTAAAATATAACATCTGATAAATCCTTAGTGGGAGACTGGTATCTGCAGTGCGAGTCTGTAACCATCTCACCGTGAAAGCTTAGGTGAAGTGGGCGTGGAGTGAGCTGTCAATAGTGTCAATTCCTAGCAAAAACAAACTCACATCACCTAAGTTTTCACGGTGAGATTTTTACAGAATCGACCAGCTGCTCTAAGAAAACCTGTCACATAGATTACCAAGCCCCTCCCAAAAAACAAAGATGACAATATATTCGCCGTGTTTTGTCTAGTCTAGCCGTCCGTAGGTACGGTCAGCAACAGGAGCAACACACACACAACATTTTTATTAGTGATCTAAATATAATTATCTAAAATTATTCGATGCCGATGCGCTACTTTTAATGTAATAACTATTATATTGTTTTTGTGAATTCAGCAAAAGGGCCAATGTCTTTTCCATTTTTTGCTTGTCTAAATGAGGGGCCCGTGGCTAAATAATAACAGCCGCACAGGTCGATCGATCAGGTTAGGCTACGCTTGCCGCGGTTGGTCTGTGGATGGGTGACCATCTTTACATACCGTGACTCCTCCATGACTCGGAAAGCACGTAAAGCCGTTGGCCCGGCTGTCATTCGTGGATCTTTAACAGTCGTTACACCCGTAACGACTGTTAAAGATGTCAGATGATGAAGAAGAAGAAGATGATGTCAGACTTTCGGGCTTCTGACTACCCAGTCAGAAGCCCGAAAGTCTGACAACCAGTCTTACCAAGGGGTATCGTATTACCCAGTAACTGGGTTGTGGAGGTCAGATAGGCAGTCACTCCATGTAAAATACTAGTATTCAGCTGCATCCGTTTAGACTGGAAGCAGGCCCCAACATAGTTGGAAAAAGGCTAGGCAGATGATAATCTTAAATGACTGAAGTGTTAATTTCTTTTTGTTGCTGTCCGTCCGTACCACAGTGAGACACGTATTCTTAATCAGTGCTTGTGCTGAGCTAGCAAAGACGGGCAAGGCCAAGAACTAATAATATTTATACCTACCGGGGGGCTGGGGGCCAACCACCAGCTCTTATGGCAGGCTTATTAGAGGTGGTGGTAGACCCCTTGATGCCGTGCTTCTTATTACTGTGGTAAGTGGTGCGTTGAGGCGTCCGACAGTCTGGTTATAATAATTAAGCAATTTGCTCATTGAACTCTTCGAAAGTGGTAACATTCCTATTTCCTATCATGTTTTTATGTGAAATATCTATTGGCGCCCCTTAAGGGTAAATTTTGTTCTAAATATCTAAAATGTGTAGGTACTTGTGCTGCCATCTACGCTTCATAATAAAAGAGCATCACTTTTCTTTCTAACACATAGCACGTTGTTATATTATAGATTCTCCCCGGCGAACAAAATTAGGGACAATTAGAAAGAAAAGACTAGTAGGTAACGTATGCCGTGACGGCAAATGACATGACACTCTCTTACCTATGTCGTCACGGGCCCTTCCCGCCATGTTTCACATTTGCCGAGCGTCCTGTGACGGCCACATTTTTTTTTTATCAAGTAGGTATATCCAACTAAATAAGTAGACTGAAATATCATTAGGTACTTAGGTTCCAGAAAAGCAGCATATGAAATGAAATAGTTTTCAACAAATTGACCTTTGAATTTTATTTGAGAGAGTAAATACATAAATATTAACTTACAATTTAATAACAGCCTTTCCACTATTTTCACCATTCAACATTCCTACAAAAGCGTCGAAGATATTTTCAAAACCTTCAGTAATGTGTTCCCTTGGTTTCAACTGTCCACTATGAATCCACTTGATGATTTCAGCAAATGCTTCGGGTTGTCGGTCCATCCATCGCCACACTAGGAAACCTTCAATTTTCAGTTGATGGAATACTAAAGCTGGTTGTAAAATGCTTGCCTTGGGCAAGTTAACCTCGTTGTACGAACTGATGGCACCGCAAACTGAAACCCTTCCGAAGTCGTTCATTTGGTTTATGATCGTCGAGCTGAGCTCTCCACCAACATTGTCGAAGTAACAATCCACACCCTTGGGAGCTGCTTTCTTCAGAGCCGCCGCGATGTCAGCAGTCTTGTAGTTGATCGCCTTGTCAAAGCCGATTTCCTCGAGCCACTTCACTTTATCATCAGAGCCAGCGAATCCGATAACCTTGCAGCCCTTGATCTTCGCAATTTGTCCAACAAGAGAGCCAACCGCTCCAGCAGCACCGGACACGACGACTGTTTCACCAGCTTTAGGCTTGCAAATTTCCAGAAATCCGAAATACGCGGTAGCTCCAGGCATACCAACAGCGCCAACTCCCAAAGAATTCGATAAACCTTTCAAGTTTGGTAACTTGTAAACCTTTCCACTATCGCTGTTGGTGTCATTTGTATCAATGATGCAGTAGTTACACCAGCCTTTGTGAGAGACGACTCTGGTACCGACCGGGAATCTAGGATCTTTCGAATCTTCTACTAAGCCGACTTGGAAGCCAAACTGGTCGTATGGTGTTGGATAACGTGAGCTGTATGCACGCATGTACGGGTCTACACTCACCCACTCAACTTTGACGAGGATCTCTCCATTCTTGAGGGCCGGTAACTCATATTCCACTATTTCAAAATCCTCACGTTTGGGTAAACCCAGGAACGTTTTCTTAACCACGTACTTCCGTGCCTTCACCATTATGAATTATGATTTATTCTTCACAACGCGTAACTCAGCCAAGTTAACAAACAAGTGGAACATAGAATATATTATAGGTACTCGGTCAATAGTGCTATCGTCATCGTGTTGTTCGCAGCTAGGGTTGGTAACTTCTTTTGGAAGAAATATGGTAGGTATTTCAAAAAGGTTAAATAAAGAGTTCAGACTTACAAAAAAGAGCTCGAAAATTTTAGCACGCTGCCTGAAATATGTAAGGTTTTCTTTTGATAGCCTTTCGCTACGACGCTTGATGGTACACTTGCTTGAGTGGAAAAAAAGGCCTGACCCAAAAATCAGTACCTAAATGCTGAAGTGGCAGAAATTCGTTCAATTCAATTTAAAGTCACAGTCAATACAATATGTAACAAAAACCCTGTTGTTCCTTTTAAGGGGTCACCTTCCTTTTAAGGTTGGTTCCTTTTAAGGGGGGTAGGGGGTTTTTTTTTCGCGATTTCAGGGTTGATCCCATAGAAAAAGTTGTTCAAAATGATGAGTTCAATGACCCCTTTCAAGGAACAACAGGGTTTTGTTAGGATAAATAGAGTAGTTTAACATAAGCTATTGCTTTTGTAGATTGTTAGGTACGCATACGGGATATAGAGTACAATCTTCTATCTATACTTATAGGGAACAAAAAGGAGAAACTGACTTGACTGACTGACATACCTACCTATCAACGCACATCCGATACGACTAGGCCTAGGAACGTGAAATTGCGTAAGATTTAATTTACAAGTGGTAAAAAGGGGGGATTTTGTTTGTATAAGAAAACTTATTTCTTAGGTTAATAAACTTGAAACTTGGCCCGAATACTTGCTTGAGTAAATAATAAAGTTTGTCATAATTAGTTTTTCAAAACTACCCATCAAAGAGGTTTTAGGGGGTGTTAATGTTTGTATGGAATATTTTAACGCACGGTGGCTCAGTGGTAAGGCCCCGAATAACAAGTGGTGATCAAAGCGCCTCCTTGAGTTCGAACACACGAGTGTTCGAACTCAAGGAGGCGCTTTGATCACCACTGCTCCCTAAAGCTAAAACTGATGTAAATATGGTAAGTTCCCGTTTTCACAAAATAATGTTGATGCTACAATGCTGTGCAACTTTCGTTTACTAATCTAAGACTATAATGCATAATCTATCACATACAATTACTTCAGATTTTTCTCTTTGCACTTCGTGGATAAGGGTTGGGGGATATGTTTGACAATGTGCAAACTGCGCTCTTTCATATGATACCCCACATGCCCTAGTAGCCCCACTTCGAAATTTTCAGACCCCCTTTCAGTCCCTGTTAAAAAAATATACATATATTTTTATTTCTTTCGTATTTGCAAAATAGTATATAATAGAGATATCCAGCTGTGACAGACAGACAGACTTAGTCTCACCATAAGGACCGTTTTTACCATTTTGGTATGGAACCCTAAAAACCAAGTCTCGCAACTCGGTTCTTAGGTAAAAAGTGGTGAGATCCATGTAATACCAAGTCGGTTAATTTATTCAGTCCCTTAAGGGACCTTCTGTCGTAATTAGCTAACCTAACCACATCTTATAGTGACCATATCAATATTATAAATCTTTTATGATTTAAATAAATAAATTGACTTGGCCCTCGCATATATTACCTATGAAATAACAGACTGATTAAGCTAATTAATTAATGATAAAGATATTACGATCGCGTACCTACCGGAAGACGTAGCGTTGGAAGGCCCCACAAGGTGGACCGACGACGATGTCAAGGCCGCGATACCAGTTGGATGCGAGAAGACAGAACCGGTCGAAGTGGTGGTGCTTGAGGCCTATATCCAGCAGGGGACGTCTTTCGGCTGAAATGATGAAGATGACGTCTATGAAAGATATTAAAAAACTTTTTAGAAAGCTACCTTGCCTTTTAAAAGGGATGTGTAAATTTTTTAGAGGAAAGTACGAACTTTATTACGCGAACGAAGTGCTGAACCAACTCTGTATCAGAGTACCAACGGTTGGCAACCCTACGTTGCGCTAAAGTGAATAATCATGCTTACACACTCATACTCGCATCGTATGAGATAGTAGGTTCAGACCGGCGGTGTAGAGTCCAGCGATACCGCGGCTTGAGTCGATGTTTTTGTAGATAAGCGACTTTAAACCTACCACAAAAAGTGTAATTTATATGTTTGATGAAGATAAAACATGGAAAATTAATGTACTTATTAGGTATTAAAGTATCTTTAGATGTATCAGTTTCTGCTATTCATGCTATGCATAACATGTATGCTATGCATGCACGCATAGGCGTAAATAGCTTAGCACAACCTGCGTATCATGGCAAGCATAGCATGAATAGCATAGTATGCGTATCAAAGCATGCATAGCACAAAATGCATAGTATAGCATGCACAGCATAGCATAGCTAGCATAGCATAGCATGCATAGAACAGTATAGCATTAATATCATAGCATGCTCAGCAAAGCATAGTATAACAGCATAGCATGCATAGCGCAGTATGCATAGCATGCACAGCAAAGCATTGTATAATACATATAGCATTGCTTGCATAGCATAGTATAGCATGCATAGCACAGTATGCATAGCATAGCATTCATAGTATAACATTGCATAGCTTGAAATCAAATCAAAAGTTATCTATTCTAATTAGTCTGAGAATCAACACTTTTCGAACGTCAAAATTACTGACAGTCCCCCAAGACTCCCGCTCTTCACCACTTCCTAGTGCTTTCGCTGGGAAGAAGTGGCGCAACAAATTCCCCAGCAGCACAGCTGTCTAGTAGGTAGGTATGCAAAGTAATTATTAACATTACAAGACGGAGAACATTAAATTAAATTATTTGCTATATGTCAGCTAGCCACGCTGCACCAACAAATATAAATAAAAACTATACTAACTCAAGCAAAAAAAAAAAAAATAGAAATTTAAAATGTAAACATAGTACCTAAATAAAAGCCTGCAGGCATAATAAATTTGCCTATTAACATAGCATGCACAACAGCAATGCGTAGTATAACATAAATAGCTTATAATCTACTTTCATAGCTCTTTTGCTACATCCAACATTATTATCAAATATTGTGCTGACAATTACTGAATTTCTAAAAAAGTGAAGTGTTTATTGCCTTTTGTTGCTGGCTGTACCAGTGAGACATGTCTGAACAACATGACATGACTGAATTAGTAATCTGTGTTTATGCCGAGCAAGGACGGGCAAGGCCAAGAACTAACATCCGCCTCATCAGCCGACTTCACCTAGTTTAAAAAAAAATATGATTGACGTGTAAAAGTGTTTGTACAAACCTACTTACAAAAATAAAATAATTTATCATTTATTATAATATGTATCCTAATTCCTACCTAACCTGCCAGGAGCTCTATAGGTACCACCTCTACATAAGAGCATTTACGCCGAACGGCATTTCATACAAACTTTCAAGCCCTTGTTTTCCGAAATGAATGAACCGATTTTAATGAAACTTCATACGCATAAGCAGGATACAAAGGTCTAAAAAGTTAGCAGAGAACATTTTCGAAATGTCTTATTTAAAAAAAGATAACTGGAAATCTCTGTTTCTATGAAAAGTTTAAAATCGGTCTAATTTGGCTGTAACACTATTTTTCGAAAATGTTCTCTGCTAACTTTTTAGACCTTTGTATCCTGCTTATGCGTATGAAGTTTCATTAAAATCGGTTCGTTCATTTCGGAAAACAAAGGCTTGAAAGTTTGTATGAAATGACGTTCGGCGTAAACTCTCTTAATAACAGTGTGGGAAAGAGGTGGAGCTAGAACGTAGGTATAGGTAGTGGTAGACCCCCCGATGCCGTTTTAGGCTCCGGGTGCCGTATCTTTTTGCGGTGGTTGGTGGTGCGTTGAGGCGTCCGACAATCTCGTTGTAATAATTAGCAGTCTGCTGATATGTAACTCTTCGAACGTGGTTTCCTCAGTTTAGAAAAGATCTTCATTACCATAAAAATATACATAAGTACTTAACTGTAGTACTTTTCATTAATATTGTTACAACACATTTACAGGCTATGGTACGTTTTAGAGCAAGCATGTAGGGCGAAAAGTTGATAGTAGGTAGCTTCCGTAGGTGCAGCATGATGAACACCGAAAATATGTTTGAAAAGTTTCAGATACGAACCTCGTGGTCTGGGGTCCACTTTCAGATTTCCAAAATGGAAAAAACATAACGTGATTTTCAGAGCCTTTGATGGTATGGTCTTGTGCGGCTTGACGCATTTACAATAGTCAAATCTGATGAAGAAATTGTGGGCTTTGAAAACTCAGACTTTGAATCTTTTATAGAGGATATTCAGGGTACCTATATATCTAAAAAGACATTTTGTGCAGTAGTGTCTTGATAGTGAATGTATAAGTATATGACGGATTGATGAAGCCTTTGGGCTTTGAAAACTCAGACTTTGAATCTTTTATAGAGGATATTCAGGGTACCTATATATCTAAAAAGACATTTTGTGCAGTAGTGTCTTGATAGTGAATGTATAAGTATATGACGGATTGATGAAGCCTTTGGGCTTTGAAAACTCAGACTTTGAATCTTTTATAGAGGATATTCAGGGTACCTATATATCTAAAAAGACATTTTGTGCAGTAGTGTCTTGATAGTGAATGTATAAGTAAGTATATGACGGATTGATGAAGCCTATATTATATTTAACGAAATTTCATTGATTAAGGAAAATACCCACCACTAATAATAATTTTGCATTTACATCTAAATCCACGACTCCAAATTGAAGCTGACAATTTTTTGAAGATTTGTCGGTATTCATAAATTCCAAAATATCAAACAGTAATGATTAAAAGTAGTAAAATTAGAACATCGTCGGAATGGGTTGTATCTATCAAAATTGTACCTAACGAAGCAAACAAATTATTGTCTTATTATTTATAAAAATATTCAATTGTCTGATAAAGCTGGCAAAGATGACCACAATTTCTAATAATTACGAAAAACCATAAACTAAAGTCCTCATTTACGTCGTAACATTTTTGTATTCAAGGTTTTATTGTAAGTACGAAGTTACGAACCTCTGCACTCGATATCGTATATAAAGAGGTCAATTAAAAAAAAAATATTCTTTACAACTTTTTTTCGCAATTCCTCTAGTTTGACGTAACCCTTCCGATTGTTTTCTTTTCTCCTCCTTTTTGCCATCTTTTTTCTTCGCCAAGCTCTCTGCGTGTGTCAACTTTGGATTATGGTTTGTCATTCTGGAATACAAACAATACATAAATTAATATTTTTTTATCTAATCGAAAGCCTAAGTAGCACGTATTTAATTTTTGCTCGTTCTTTAATCTAATATACTTATAGAAATAAATATTTCTTTGTTCGTTTGTTCCATTTCCATGTGTTTCTATACCATATACCTAGCCGATTACGATGATAGTTTGGTGAGTTATTTATTGTACGCGGTCCCAAAATGGGTTCTTTATTATAGAAAGCCTTTTTCGTACAGGCGGGGGCGTACAGTACCTACACGAACGTCTTAAAGGAATGACTATTGCAGAATGATAAAATTTCTTGTTTCTTCATCACTCTGAAGCTACAAAGGGCGCATTTCACGAAACTTTTATACCTAGAATAAGTCCTATCCTGAAAATTAATTTTGATTTTTTGATAGTTTTACTATAGGTACTAGAACTGTCAGACGTCAATTTTATTCCACGAATAAAAGATACCTATAAAATCAGCCCTTACTCGTCATCATTATGAACAACTTTTACTATGGTACTAAACCTGAAATCGTGAAAACAAAATCAACTGTTCCCTACATTAGTGTTCGCATAACTCGTCAAAATGTAGGGAACAGCAAATTTTTTTTCGCGAATGCAGCTTTGGTCCCTTAGTAAAAATTGTTCATAAGGATGAGTACAATCTCCCATTTCGGTTTGTCGCATGTTTTCAGTTTCAACCTGTATATACTTCCAGACCGAGTTGTTTTATTAGAATAGACATTCTTCGTTTTTCTATGAAGTACCTACGTTACCTACTTGAAAAACTAAATGGTGTAACTAAGCAATTTTTGTGATTGGTAAAATACCACCAAAATTGCACCACCAAAATTAGAATCTTGTATAGTATTTTTATAAAAAAAAATACTACTAAGAATATTATTTTTATAAATTTGTATCATTTTGAAACTATACCGAAGCTTTTTTATAAAAAAATATATTACAACACCGACTTGGTTATAAAACGTTTTAAAACATCGACACCAAAGTTGTAGGTTTTTGTCCGATGACTAAGAAAAGACTAAACTTACGTTTTACCGGGAAATCAAAACAGGATGGCTCTAATCTGACACTGCTGCATGTGAGCTCCTGGCTCAAAGAAGTGAACGATGGTAGTGTCGTCCTTCTGGGATTAGGTATTCTCTTCGAGCACTTAATCATTTCATTACCAAAATTTAAAATTTCACGCGGACAGACCTTTACGATTTTCTCTAGGATAAAGTATTGCACTAAATGTACCTAATAATAAAACTGTCATCAGATAGAGAAAGTAATACTGAGTTCAAATAAAATGAGTAATTTCTAGTAAACTAGTGAAGTTTCGTTTAAGCGGTGGCAATTCCCAGAAAAACAGATTGTGGCCAAACTTAGAATAATGCCAAATAACATTTATTTTTTAAAACTTCTAAATTGTTTTCTACAAAAATATTTACGACCTGATCAAGATATGCACGTCTACTTTCTTTAAAAATCTTTATTGTATGTTTGATTCACAGCCGCGCAGCGCGCCCGCGCCGCCTAAAAATTTCGCTTGTGAAATTTGCTCATATAATAAGCGTTGCAGTAATATTAACTTACAATTTAATAACAGCCTTTCCAGAATTTTCACCATTTAACATTCCTACAAAAGCGTCGAAGATATTTTCGAAACCTTCAGTAATGTGTTCCCTTGGCTTCAACTGTCCACTATGAATCCACTTGATGAGTTCTGCAAATGCCTCCGGTTGTCGGTCAATCCATCGCCACACTATGAAACCTTCAATTTTTAGTTGATTGAATACTATAGCAGGTTGTATGATGCTTGCCTTGGGCAAGTTAACCTCGTTGTACGAACTGATGGAACCGCAAACTGAAATCCTTCCGAATTTGTTCATTTGGTTTATGATCGTCGAGCTGAGCTCTCCACCAACATTGTCGAAGTAACAATCCACACCCTTGGGAGCTGCTTCCTTCAGAGCCGCCGCGATGTCAGCAGTCTTGTAATTGATCGCCTTGTCAAAACCGATTTCCTCGAGCCACTTCACTTTATCATCGGAGCCAGTGAATCCGATGACTTTGCAGCCCTTGATCTCCGCAATCTGTCCAACAAGAGAGCCAACCGCTCCAGCAGCGCCGGACACAACGATTGTTTCACCAGCTTTAGGCTTGCAAATTTCCAGAAATCCGAAATACGCGGTAGCACCAGGCATACCAACAGCGCCAACTCCCAAAGAATTTGATAAACCTTTCAAGTTTGGTAACTTGTAAACCTTTCCACAATCGCTTTCGGTTTCATTTGTATCAATAATGCAGTAGTCACACCAGCCTTTGTGGGAGACGATCCTGGTACCGACCGGGAATCTGGGATCTTTTGAATCCTCTATACTAAGGCGACTTGGAAGCCAAACTGGTCATACGGCGGTGTGTAACGAAATGTAATTATTTTACATTTCCAGATAGGCACGGTTTATTCATACAAGTAGACTAGATTGTAGTACTACTGGTTTCCTCGGTGCTGCTCGCGTCTGATTTAATGAAATTTAATCAGTGGCTACCTAATAGCAAGGTATGTAGGTATAGCAAAATAAATACTTAACAATTATAATAAATTTAATTACCATATGACATATTTGTAATATTAATAATAATATAGGGGCCTCTGCGAGTTGGCTTCGGCCCCTCGTACGCCTTCCAAAGGACCGGGACCGCATGGTCCCGAGTTATGTAAAATATATTTTAAAAAATAATAATATTGCTATCCTATTGTAATTTTAATAACTTTAATAGAATCATATCATAATTTTTTTTTATCGATTTCGTATAATTAATATTAACATAAATGTTTGCATGTCACAGTAATATGATTAAGTGTTAAGGATCCATAATATTAATATTATAATATTAAGACCGATATTGTACCAACACTTGTCGCAAATAAATTGATTTGATTTGATTTGTTATGGGACAAGAATAATTTAACCCCTCAATTTAGACCAAGGAAATTGGTCTGAGACTTCAAGTAATCCTGCAAAGTATATTTATTTTTTTATTAAAACTTTATGCACATTTAAAAACTGTACAAAGGCGGACTTAATGCCTTGGTATATCCTTCTCAAACTTGTTTATTTTATGTATAACCACTACGAAGATGGCAGCATGAGCTTGACTCCTACCGAAAGGGCTGGCAAAAGACAGAATTGCGTCAAATTGCGTGGTTTTCCACGAGACCTTTGCCCTGCAGTAGGACAATACAGGCTAGTTAGATTAGACTTAGATTAGATATATAACCATATTGTTGTATTAGTGACAAAAACACCGACTTCTTTATGTTGCTGTAGTTGTGTTTATTTATAAATAATTGACCATTATGTACTTACCAGAATAATTGATTAAAGATTTGTGACTTGATAAGAAAAAACATAATTGTGAAATTAAAATTTTTAAAACAGTATTTATTGTAATACTATGAAAATATGTAAATTAATTACTTAGTTACTAATTAAAACTGAGCATGAAATAAAGAAAGAAAGATATTTATTGCGACTCGTACAGGAAGAAATAAAAATGCACCTGCAATTGAATGGACATTTGTGTCACTGCCTATCGTAGTTAGGTAACAACGGAGGGGCCCGTGGCTAAATAATAACAGCCGGACAGGTCGATCGATCCGCCGCGGTTGGTCTGTGGATGGGTGACCATCTTTACATACCGTGACCCCTCCGTGCCTCGAAAGCACGTTAAGCCGTTGGTCCCGGCCGAAAAGAAGAAGAAAGCCGAAAGTCTGACAACCAGTCTTATCAAGAGGTATCGTATTACCCAGTAATTGGGTAGTGGAGGTCAGATAGGCAGTCGCTCAATTTAAAATACTGGTATTCACTTGCATCCGGTTAGACTGGAAGCCGGCCCCAACATGGTTGGGAAAAGGCTAGGCAGATGAGGTAGGTAATAACTAGGTACATCCGCATTTCGCTAGCTATGTGAAAATTCTACCTATTAAAAGGCGAGCCTATATAGGTAATGACCTATATAGGCTCGCCTTTTAATAGGTAGAATTAATGGTAATGACCCGGGCACAAAACCAGACTGTTAACTGAAACATTCCAAATGCAAAAACTCCAATATCACTTTGCAAGTCCTGGAGATTAAATCCAGCACCGCATGCTGTTTGTTAATACACAAACACATATAATACATCACGCCTGTTTTCCACGCAGGGATAGGCAGGGTAACAGGGTAACAAATGTGTTGAACATTTTCGTAAGTTATTAAAAAAAAGCCGCTGTTCCATACATTTTGAGCGCATAGGTGTTGCACTTTTTTATGGAACAGCAGATATTTTTTTTCCACCCTGTAGTTGTATAGTCTGGTCTTAGGGTTCCGTACCCAAAGGGTAAGAACGGGACCCTATTGCTAAGGCTCCACTGTCCGTCTCTGTCACCAAGCTGTATCTCATGAACCGTGATAGCTAGACATTTGAAATTTTCAAAGATGATGTATTTCTGTTGCCGCTATAACAACAAAATAATAGGTACTAAAAACAGAATAAAATAAAAATTTAAGGGGGGCTCCCGTATAACAAACGTGTTTTTTTTCGGCGTTTTTGCCTTTCTTGTGGTACTGAACCCTTCGTGTGCGAGTCCGACTCGCACTTGGCCAGTTTTTTTTAATAATCTTAATTTGATACATTCCAGCGTTCTCCATTAAGCGAGTACCTATTCCTGCCATGGCTGGGCGCGACCCTTCGCGGCCTGTTCCTGCGACAGGCTCCCACGGCTGGGGCGCTTCTCTACACGATGGCTGTCATCAACGGCAACATCAACCCGTTGTTCCTTACCGCCTTCTCTTTCCTGTTCTGTAAGTTCTTTTTACCCGATAGTTCGACAGCAATGCCAGGGTTATGTTTCTCTTTCACGCCGATTTTGCATTGCCGACTGATAAGGTTAAAAAAAAAGGTTCAAAAAGGTGTTGATAGCACAACATCAAGCCGGTATTCCTCAAAAGGTTAGGCAAAGGTATAACTATGATACACTCGTATTTCGCCAGTTAGTCCCATGTCATAGAGGGAAAGGCAATTGCTATTAACTGGGCACAAATCCAGACTCCGGGCTGCTTCTGAGAAGTTGCTATTATTTTTCCAACGACTTAATACTAGGTATTGCCTTGCCACAGTGTTGGAGGCGCGACTGTGGCTCGAGATCGCTCGTCTGGTGCGCGCGCGGTGGGAGCGACGCCAACACGGCATCATGTCTCGTGACTCCGAGTACGAAGTGCAAACTCTTTGGAGTAATGAAGACGTGCATAGCATTGAAGAACACAACTATGTTTATTAGCAAGATCTCATGATTCAGCACTTATTTTTAATGGATTGAGTGTTGTGTCATCCTTCTTTATTTGTGCAGACCGATTTCCTTTACTGAAACAAACGGGCAACTAAAAGTTGCTTATTTTTTTATTAATTAGTGAGTATCTTTTAGGTGTTCATAAAGTCTTCGGTCGTTTGTCGTCTTAAGCCTGATTTACACGATGCGATTTAATTGGCAGCGAGCGGCATGCAATATGTTGAAGCAACAATAAAAGTGCAAGTCAGTTGGTGCTTCAATTTTTATTGTATACCTACCACAGGCAAGAAAGTTTTTTCGAGTAAACGAGGCAATAGACTTATCGAAACTGTCTTTTAGTTAATGATGGTGTTATTTTGTATTAAACAAATTTTCGTATTTTGTTCTATTACTTATTATGTTTAATTTAGATGAACTTTTTTGAATGATACTTTTTGATTAAGTAGGTAATAAAAAAATAAAGGTAATTTTGTGTGTTTTTTTAAATGCTTTGCAACAAATTCTTCGCCGCTTTCTTGGATAACAGCCTCATAGATTATTGTTAATTACTTACAGTATGGCTAAAAAAAGGAAAAAAAAGGGAGGGAGGGTTAAAGTTAGTAGAAAACGTTTCTATGGAAAATTTAAAATCGGTCTAATTTGGCTGTAACACTATTTTTCGAAAATGTTCTCTACTAACTTTTTAGGCCTTTGTATCCTGCTTATGTGTATGCCTAAACGTCAGAAATTGCAGGCCGTTGAGAATCCAACAGAGCGCACCCCAGCGCGTCAAGAAAACACACTGTTCGATTTTCAACTCGGTAAAAATACGCCCGTGCGGCTAAGAAAACAAAACTATAACATAAAATTCTTTAATCCAAAGGCGAAAACCTATTCTCATAAAAGCGCTTACAAATAAATACTGACCTAGAAAATGTACAACTACTAAAATAAAATTAATACCTACTAAACTTTAGTAACAAAATACAAATGACTAAAAATATTAATATCACAATCGGCTTCCTGTTTTATCTTTACAAATTAATACAAGGTGGAGATTTAATACGAAAATAAATTAAAACTACGTACCTACTTCTATCTAATGCCGTTCCCAGTCTGTATTCGAAAAATCAGTCAAATATATCCAATAGTTTAGCCCCTTTATCTAGTCAAAGATTGGCAAAACCCGTAGTCGGGCGGGAAATCACTACCATTTATTTTATTTGAAAAAAACTGGCCAAGTGCGAGTCGGACTCGCACACGAAGGGTTCCGTACCACAAGGCAAAAACGCCGAAAAAAACACGTTTCTTGTATGTTTCTCCCATAAATATTTATTTTATTCTGTTTTTACTATTTGTTGTTATAGCGGCAACAGCTGCCTACCCTACATCATCTGTGAAAATTTCAACTGTCTAGCTATCACGGTTCATGAGATGCAGCCTGGTGACAGACAGACAGACGGACAGTGGAGTTGGGTCCCGTTTTTACCCTTTGGGTACGGAACCCTAAATTTCAATGCTAAGATTTATTTGATACTTAGGTCCAAAATACTCTTACGGTCATAGCACACGTATCATATCGGAAAGGAACCTTTATGCATTAGTATTGCAAGTGTTTTCATTTAGTGTCGTATTGTTGATATATTCGATCGATATTCTTTAGGTTTAGGTATCGTCTTATACACTACCTATTCATAAATAGCAATTAAGTGATTACAAGGTTATCAAAGTCTTTAATGATTATTGAAACGAACCCGAGGTTTATATTGAATCACAAAAAAAAAATCTGCTGTTTAATACAAAAGTTCAATACCTACTTGACCAAAACGTATGAAACAGCTGATTTTTTTTCGTGATTTCAAAGTTGGTCCCATAGTGAAAGTTGTTCATATTCATGGGTAGAACCACCCGGTACAAATTTGGATGGTGATAAAAAAATCTTCCTGTATAGTTGTTGCGTAAGTGTGAGGGAATTATGTTCGTGAGTGACTGTACCAACTGGAAAACGTTCGAAAAAAAGCGCAATGCTCTATGCTACGCAAGTGTAGCTCTTTTTCCGACACTGTCTGATTTTGTAGCACTCGTAGCGGCAAAGGCATAATATCGTAGCCATTGTGCTACGAGCTACAGGGCGTAGCAGATTGTGGATCGGTTACGCTGTACCACTGTTTTACGCATCGCTACTTGGGTTGAATAATAGTTTTATTTTTGCGCATATCATTGAAAGTACCTAAATTCCCTAATGATTACGAGCTCTTACGAACAAACTTTCTAACGATCCCTACACATCAGTGGCATTGTGGCTAAATACTAAGGGCAAATTTCACTGAAAGTGACTGCGATCATCATTATTTGTATTTGTGCTGCTAAACCCTCATTTATCACCAAACAGTACACTTGTGTGTAGGGTTCATGGGTGACCCGGGCGGGCATTGGAACTCTCGTGCGAAGTCGTGTGAGTTTGAGAGCGTGCCGATGACTCGGAATCGTCCCGGGGAGTGTACGGCCGTCTTTAGCTTGTTGCGCATCGCTTCTGGACGCATCGCACCGCACCACACCTGAAAATACCAATGAAAGCCGGTTTTATGCCAGATTTGAGAGTGAGGGAAGAGAGAGTGCAGTGTGCAGTAAGAGCTCTCTCTCTCTCTCTCTCTCTCTCTCAGCCGTCGACGACGTGTCTGCGGGAGTACCTGTGTGTGTATGCGCACACATTTGTGCACTATAATATCTCACGCGTCGATGGCTAATCTCCGCTGAGATTGGCCGCCATGACCGAAATTCGGTCTGGAAACTATTTTTTTTTGCGTACTTTACCATTTTTGGTTATTTTTTTGGTGTTTTTGGTTGTTGGATTTTCGGTTCTTGCATTTTTGCCGCCATGACCGAAATACAGTGTGGAGAACGAATTTTTTTGTGCCTGATTTCTGACTTGAGTACTATTTTTGGTTCTTTGTTTGTTTTAAAACGTTCACAGATGAAATTCTGTATTTTTGAGGGACTATAATATACCGAGATATTATCAAAATCTCGACCGAGATGTACCTAAGTCCCTAGGAAGCACATCAAACAAAGAAATGCAAGACGAGCCAACCAACATAAAACAGTTTGCGGTCAAAAATACAGTTTCGTCACCAAGAGAACAACAAACACAACCATCAGTTAGTGTTTCTTGTACATCTCGTCCTGAAAGGCAAAACATTCCTTCTAACAGAAGCAATAAGCGCAAGAAGCTCTTACAATCACCTCACTAAGGCTTTTTTAACATGCTCGCGGTCTGAAAGTTCTCTTCCGACTGGCATATAATAGTAGTCTATGCGACTGGCGGTCAACCGCGAAAAAAAGTAGTCAGCGCCTGACGTAAATTGACGTATTTTTAATAAGTATTTTTTTAATCTCGTCTAAATTGTCTATGGAGTATCTTAATTTGACAGTACTAAACTAATATTTATCTTCTGTCCTTTTCTTAATGAAATAGAAAGAAAAAGATGCCTGAACTTAAATTTAGTTTACTTTGTGAACAACAGAATCGGCGCCAATGTCCGCAGTTGTACAGTTCGCGTCAAATAACTTTGCCGCTCTGAAGTTGAGCCTCGCCAATCCGCGCCATGCGCGCTGCCGTTTTGTTCGATTAACTACTGCGCAGTGAATTGTTGCCTACTTCAGAGTGTCAAAGTTATTTGACGCGAACTGTACTTGTAATTTTATTAACATTCTTGTTTCACCTGTGCAAAGTTGAGAAAGAATAGCTGCGTGTGAGTATGGTTGAGTCCGGGCAGTGTTTCACCCTTGACGCCGTGTCGTTGTACCCAATGCAGGTACGCGCGGAACGCCTGCTTGACGCCACCATTATCTGCTATGTTCTCGCCCTGAAGACAAGAGGAGTAACATGACATAACGCCTGTATTCCCCAACAGGTTAAGCAGACGTGTATAGTACACCCACATTTCGCCAATGTTTAGGTCTCACCTCATGAATTTGAGGCGAGGCTATTGTCATCAACTGGGCACAAATTCAGACTCCGAGCTACTACTTAAAAACTTCCAACGAAACTCAACAAAAACCCCCGACTAGGGTTTGGAACAGGCGGAACAGCTACTCAGCAGTCACGGTTTCAGCCAATGGACCAAAGCGCCTATAGATGAGACAATAGTTCTCAATTGCGTAAATGTAACGCGTAAACGTATCGCGTAAATGTAAGCCTTTAGATATATTTATTTAAATGACTGTTGGTATACTATACAGTGTAACTGAATTAATGCACATTATGAAAGTAGTTTGTTTAGCTGTTCCAAACATTTTGTTCGGCGAACCCGAACGCGAGGTTGTGCTGATAAGGCGCTTACCAGTTTTCGTAGCTAAAAGTGGCATAATACCCCACATTCTAATAGACAGCGATCACGGTTTCGCGCGTAGATCATTTTGATTATACATATAAGTATGTTGATTCTATTATTTTTGCACGCAAATGGTCTATAAGAGGCATTTTTTTCAACCATGCGAGCGAAACTGCCGGCAAAAACGAAGTTGTAAGCTATTTAAATAATATAATATATCACCTGAGTATTAACACCATCCAGCTTCATATTGACCTCAGGCACGACGTATCGTCCGTACTGATCGATCAGGCACTGCGCACGACGATGGAAGGCTTCTATCGCGGAGTCCGACCACCAGCGGTGAAGATTGCCATCGCAGTCGAACAGACGACCTTTGTCGTCGAACCCGTGGGTTATCTCGTGACCTAGAAACACAAGGACGAAGCTTATTAAGAAATGAATGGAATGAAAAGCTGAGTCACATGAAAATGCTTAATGAGAGAGTAGAGAACGTGACGTAACGTATCATCACGCCTGTATTCCCCAAAGGGTTGGGTAGAGGTGTATATACACCCTCCACACCCTCCACACCATAGAGAGAACATTTTAAAGTCTAATCAAATAGTTTCCCGGAAAGTTATGTACTCAGTGTAATGTGTGCGGATATTAATGGTTATCGGTTCCTCTTAAAAAGGATTGGGTCTCATTAGCACTTGGTTGAAATCTCGACCAGTCGTACTCACTGAAGTTTCTGCCAACATTTGTGTTCCCCTTCCAAATTAAACTTGTCTGCCTTCAAAGCAAGAGTGAACAGGCATCTTCTGGGCACGTTCGTTCCATCATAGACCTCATACATGATCGAGGTCAAGAGCAAGCCCATTAGGCATTACAACATATTAAAAAAAAACATGTTTCCATGCCCGTTTTAGTAATAATTCGTGTTAGTAAAGCTAATGGGGATTCCAATTGCCTTTAAAGTCCTTGAAGTTGATATATCTATTATATATATCAGATAACATCGTGCTTATTGACGCTTACTAATATTTCGAAAATAATCATCAAAATATAATTTCACCTATAACAACTCCAATGCCGCCGTAGTTCAAAGACCTGGGGAAATGCCTGTGATAGAAGGGAGGCTGCAGGATCCCTGCTGGGAACATGATCTGGTTCTTGTTGCGGCTGTAGTACGCATTGACCACAGCTGGAGCCGTGTTCCATAGTGTTTTGTTAACCGGCTGGCCAATACTGGAATGAAATCACAGAATAAATGATAAAATGAGATAGAATATACTTTATTGTATAGGTACCAAAATTTTACAAAGCTATTAATGTTAAGGGTACAAAGAACAAGGGTAAGGAGAATAGATTTCGTTACAGCTAGCTTTTTCACTGCAGTGGGACTAAGGAGATGCTAAGCAAGGATTCCCCTTTGATAGAGTAAAATATAACAGAATGGTTTGGCGACATACAGCCTAACAGAACACTAGGCTGTAAGAGATAGTTTTCAGGCGAAAATATATGTCACCACGATTGTCGATACTGCTGTATTACGACGTTTTATGGCCATCATTGTTCCAGTTCAAGAGAAAGATAGGACATAATAAACTCCGTTCCTTTTTCGCAACGGACCAATTATGACTTTAACACTTCATCAGATTGAAACAATTTGTCCTAATAAATATGCACTTGTATCGTATTACTAAAACAAGAACGTGTCTGATTACTTGATTACCTACATTACTGGTTTAGAGATGAGTTGCCTCACTGAACTAGCAGGTAACATGTTACATCAACTAGATATTTGATACCAAACTGCAGTACACTTTCTGCAATGTACAAGGGTATAATTTTACCTGATTTGTTACTTACCGCGATTGCTCCATCTTCGTCAAATGTTGCAGTATGTTCAGAATGTTCTCGAAGTATTTGTCTGGATGTATTTTCACTTCTTTATATCTGTCGTTCAGTTCCTTCTTGTTCAATATGAAATCGGGGTACCCTATTCTCAGCATCATGGCGTCTACTTTATGTGCTGCAAGCTTCTTCGTTTTATCATCAATCCAATCAGTTATATGGAGCAGTTCTCTGAATGACTGCTGGATCTCTCTTGTCATGTATAATGTGTCGTTTTTGCTCATTTCGTCGAAGTATTTCCTGACGAACATGGCACCTAATGCCATCCCCATGTTGGAATTCACCTGTGAAACACAGTTCTTCCATCTTGGAGGTGCTTGCTCTCGTCCGAATAGGATGAAGTAAAATCTGGAAAATATTCAAAATATTTGCGAATACTGCAATAAAACTATTGGTTATTCATTGAATTGCAGTTAGCCATGGCAATTAAAAAAAAACAGTAGTATCTTAAGGTTACATTAAAGATTACTCACTGTTGTTTGGCAGATTGGAATCTGTCGTCAAGGTTGTTGACCCGGTGCCTCACGAATCTCCAGAGCAGGTAATTTGCCAAAATGCTCGGGTCAGTGTCATGTATCAATTGAACTAAATGCTGCCAATGAAAGAGTTAAAGAAAGGTATAATTTGTCTTAAGTTTAATCTCTTTTGTCTTTGAGAAATTATTTTTTGCATTTTATAAATATCTGAAGGTATTGCTTCTTTAATCTGGATCGATATTAGCTTAGTGCATTTTTTCTAATAATCATAATGTTAGTTTGGAAAAATATCTTGCACAAAATCCAATTTTTGACTTCCTATACTTAATTGCATAACACTCTTTCAATCTCAATCTAAATCATTTTGGATATTGCTAATCCATTACTTCATATGTTCGAAAGGTTTGTCTACTCAACCATGTAAAAAACGCAATGAATGTTGTTGAACTATCAAAATGAAAGCCATTGCTACTGATAGTGTTACGCAATTAACCCGCTGAATGTGTATAAAATTTGACTGTTCGCGAAATAGTCTCAATAGTTTACAATCGGCGGAGCTGTAGTGTACCTACATAGATCTCTGGACTGGGAAAGGATTAACTCACGTAACAGTAGGGTAAAGAGGTACTTACCCTAACATAACACAGAGCAAACAGTACAACTGTTTCATTAGGGTCCACGGTCCTGTTCATCACGATACAAAGGTATCGTCTCCACTTCACTTCAGGCACCAGCTCCTCTAGCTTCCCTAGTGGCATCCTTCGGTACAGTTCCGATACATTCCTCCTGTCTTCTGGCGCTGACGTGATCTTTGCTAGTCTGGAATATTTGACAAGACTGATACCTACGTTTTCGTGAAATTATGGAATGATCTACATTGTTTATGACAATGAGGGAAACATTATCTACTAATTCGATTTCAAATGTTTTGAGATAAGTACTTTAGGGTGAAAGTTAACAATAATAAATAAAAGTTTTATTAGGAAAAAAATATGTGTAATTTAACAAAAGACGCGAAGATAGCTGCAAAGTAAAATACTGTAGCGCGACTATCAACACCGCACACAAAATACATGGAAGACATTTGTTCCAGATTTTCACATCTATAGAGAAAAGTTAAAATAAATTAGATTTCCTTAAAAGCGTTTACGACATACGGCATTTCATACAAACTTTCAAGCCCTTGTTTTTCGAAATGAATGAATCGATTAATGAAACATCATACGCATAAGCAGGATACAAAGGTCTAAAAAGTTAGTAAAGAACATTTTCGAAATGTCTTATTTAAAAAAAGATAACTGCAAATCTCTGTTTCTATGGAAAATTTAAAATCGGTCTAATTTGGCTGTAACAATATTTTTCGAAAATGATCCTAACTAACTTTTTAGACTTTTGTTCCTGCTTAAGCGGCTTTTACGACTAAACGCTCTTAAAGATCTATAAGTCTAGTGTATAATAAGAATAGGACTCTTACTTTATTTCAAAATCAATCAGTTCATCCGCACTTTTTTTAACGTGTTCAGCATCACCTCCCAGTAATATTGCAATTTTCATTAAGTAATTTTTATAAGCGGTCAAGTACACTTTATTTGATTCTTGTAAGAAATAATCCCGTGTTGGTAATCCTGCAAGTACATGTTTATAAACGAAGGTAGTTTAATAATAGTAAAAATAAGTGAGCTCGGCTGTCATTGTGCCGATTGTCGTATCAGCCAATGGACTGATGGCCGAAAGCCTCGATCAACATCTTTCGAGGCTCTCGTTAGGCAGTTGGTTCAAAGGCCTGATTCAGAAGGCAGTACTCCTCGATACGGCTCGCATTGTGAGGAGGTTCCTGTCCGCCGGAAGCTTGTACCCTGCTTCCGATACCCGGCAGATTTATATTTTCAAAACTTTTATTTACGTTTTTTATAAAAATATTTAAAAATGTATTGAATAAGTAAGAATATGAATAAACAAGTAGAAAAATAAAAAGAGGGAAAATTACTGTACCTAAGCTTGTTTGGTCAAACTGAATAACAAATTCATCCGAATTTTTAATATCGGGGCCAACCCATTCTGATATAAGAATATCGTTATTGTATAGCCTCAGTTTCGCCATTAATTCCAGCCAGTCAAATTTGGTAGGATTCCAGACAGGGTTTAGGATCGGCCAGCCACCGAGAAGGTCTAATAAATCCACCAGCGGTTTATGTGCACGCTTTTCTAGGATTCCATAATTCATACAAGATTTGAAGAGGAATCTTGCTTTCAGAGCAGCATCGCCGTTTGCGGGGTCGTCCCCACAATGATCTCTGGTAGTTTTAGCTGACGTAGTTGTTGACGACGACGGTGTCTTTCTTCCTTCTAATAATGTAGTTTCTCTTTCTCTTCGTCTTTTAAATCTTGCACTGTACGCCATTAATCTTCTACCATTTCGTATTTGTTTAGGCTTAATGATAAATTTTCTTCTAAATACTTTATTTTTAAGTGCTGCATCAGATTTTCTTATAAATCTTTTCACTGTATCTTTTTTAAATTTATGATTACGTGACAAGTACTTTCGAAATTTTGTTTTCATTTTAAATATTGGTTGCATTACTTGTTTTGATTTTTTGTCTAAATATCTACGAATGCGATATACAATCTGCGTTTTTTCCTTATCTTTGGAATTGTAGCGGTATTCTTTAGCTGCGGTGTTATTTAATAAATCCTTTGAGTGAGATTCTATTGTGGTCGAAACTTCAAGGTGAAACGGCGCCGCGGACTCCGCATGCGGAAGTTTCATCCTCAGTAAGAAATTATCTTCTAAATCTAAATTAGATCCTGGGTACTTGCAGGATATCTTATCCTTACTTTTAAATTCTAATAATTCTTTTAAGACAGTGTCTAGATTTTCTCGGAGCATTTCAAAGGTGTCGTATCTGAAAAAGATGAACGTGTTATTAAACTTGCTTCTTGGATACACAACAGTAGGGATATTAAAATGAAAATAACAAACCCTGCTTTATCAGCCGGGATGGGATTGAGTGCAGGCCAGTTCCCACAGGCATACTGATAAAAGTCGTGACACGGATCTGCTTCGGCGTCCATGTATTGTTTCATTATATTTGCTTGTGTAGTTCTGATCTGATCTCTGTCACCTTGACCCTTCCAGAATGCATGAATACCTGAATGATAGTTAGGAAATATTTGAACATCGTCAGTTTAGACATAGGTATATAATTGTCTGAACTTCCGATGTTCAGGAGGTCCTCAAAGTAATATTAGGTACCTTGATTGTGTAGGACTTGAACGTTGTCGTTCGACTAACCTTGGCTCGTTTTTGACAAGCGTCAATTGGATAATTCGTGACACAACGTACAAACTATTATCGAATTGATTTAGCTCTCGATCATACAATGGACAGGAAAATTGTTTAATGGTTCTAGAATTACCTGCGACTGACAGAGAACTAAGAATAAACTGATTGCTCATATGACGGTTTGAGTCTATATAGCAGAGGTATAGCCAGGTATAACTTTATATATCTTAGCTTGGTTTCTTGTGTTTGTTTTAATTTAGAAGCTACAGCCAAAACATCTACATGTCCTAGAACCAAAAATTAGAAGACATGATATTCACCAACCCATACTGGGCCCGCGTGGATATCTACACATATAATAAATATTTAAGAACACGAAAAGCTTCGTAACAGATTTTGATGCGGTTTTCACTATAATAGAGACAATTTATTCCAGGAGGTTTAAATGTGTTTATCACATTAATATTATCTATCTATAATATAAAAATGAATCGCTGCATGTGTTGCTAAGCGCAAATCTCGAGAACAGCTGAACCGATTTCGCTAATTCTTTTTTTAGAATATTCCTTGAAGTACGAGGATGGTTTAATATATCTATGGGAGTAGGGTAGAAGTTGGGTAGGAGTAGTGTAGGAGTAGGGTAGGAGTTGGGTAGGAGTAGTGTAGGAGTAGGCTAGGAGTTGACGGAGACAGAAAACTGGAGGGAAGTTGCCTCCTTCTGTGAGACCGTGATGATCCAGAAGGAGGCTGCCGAGCGGGATCGTGAGAGAGTCAATCCCGCTCGGAGAAGAAGTCGTCGAGGAGGCAACCGCCTTGACGCCTAACACGCCGAAACCCCACCTGCATCATTGAATGCAGGCGGGACTTTGAAATCACGGGCGCTAGGAGTGGGGACTCTGATTGCCCACCAAGTGATTTCAGGGAATACGGCGGCACTGTGATCACGTGCTGCCGTGCATAGTGAGGCTCAGGGGAGACCCCTTTACAGTCTCCCCAGAGACGTGCCCTAACAGGCGTTGCACTGAGGGGGTTCCGGATTGGTCTATTAAGAGGTAACGGGCCTCCCTCCATGTGCTGATGGTGATCACCGGGGTGGTTTTAGTGAGGTACGAATCCCACACAACCTGGTCTTTTTCCCCAAAGTCCAGGTGCCTTTTGAAGGTTCCCCCCGCAAACAAAAAAAAAAAAAAAAGGAGTAGGCTAGGAGTAGGGTAGGGGTAGGGTAGGGTAAGGGGTAGGACACCACGCAAACAACGGCAAAACAACGTTTGCTAGTTACATATAATAATGAAATCACTCAAGTCCTAAATCTATGAGAAGCTGGGGCGGGTTGCTAGAACAAATAAAGAACTTCTTTTTATATTACCTGCGTAAGATTTAGATGGTTTGTATATATGTGCGGAGGAGATCATCTCAGCCTCTTCTAGTTCAGGCTGGCCACGGACCTGCTCCACGACGTCATCTAATGGGCCTCTATCCACGTGCATCTCCGGACGAACTATGCTATTTAATCAAGCAGTAATAAGAACAATTTGTTCGGCACACGCGTGTCAGTTTAGTTTAGTCTGAGAACTGGTGTCTATGTGATGTTTCGCAGGATTACTTCTGATGCAGGTTTTATATGTTTTAGAAGCAACAAAAATGTTAACTGTTCGTTCATTACGAAGTTGTATTTCGTACTGGAACAGTCGCAGTTTAGATCGATAAATTAAAATTACAATAAGATTGGTCATGCTGTTTTTTTTTATGAATGGAAAATATCTGGGTGAATGGTTAATCAACAAATTCAGTTAAAATAGAAAGCGGTTATAACAAAAACATCGCAAACTATACTAGTTATTACTATCCGAAAAACTTAAAGCGTTTGGCATGAGCGTTTGCAACAACGATTCCAATTAATATATTAAGTATATAAAAAATATACGTCCATGAAGCTTTTAAGGGTTAGCTTTTACGTTGTATAATTTTTTCAAGTACTCCTACTAGGACCATTTCTATGCAGCGGGACAACACAGGCTGAATTATTTATTTATTTCAGGACCCTTATTTTAAGGGGTTACCTTTCAATATCTGTATCTTTGTCGTCCTCGTCATACTGATCACTAGAGTCCGAATTCTCGTATTCCTCTTCAGTCTCACTTTCACTTTCATTGTCTTCGTCATTGTCCTCACCACCCTCGTCCCTATGCGCCCTATGATGAGGGGGAGCTTTGCTAAAAGTGAGTAGAACATTCTCTTAAAATCCACCAGGTAGGTATGCAATAAGAAACTTTGACTGTAGCATGGCAATAGTGAATATTTAGTTCACTAAAAAATTGTAATAGTAGATATTAAAAAAGCTTTTATATAGTTTGAAAACTTACTCATAGTCTTGTGATGTGAACGTGAAATGGCTTAATCGCTTCACCCTGGTGGGTGTCGCATGCCGCTTGTCAGAAGAACCCCATATCAGAATGTCACTGGTTACATTACCCTCGTAATATTCTCGTTTGGAATTTGCATTCGACCGAGCAAGCACTATCTCTTCGGGTGGCAGGAACGACGTACGGAACCCTTGAAACACATCCCTCTCCTCAGGATCCACCTCGCCCTCTAACCGGGTGTAGACTCTCGGGACGTTTTTAACAATATATTGATCAGAAGGATCGCCTAACGAGTCATACGGCCTTCTGATAAGGAAGTATGTAACTGCGACGAACGCCGCGAAAATAACAACGGAGATGAATCTACAGAAAGTGGCACTTTTCGCACTTGATTTGACTGATACAGTTTGTGATAGGATCCGCGTGTCCCCGCGCGTCATGGCAGCTTCTGACTGACAGTGCATCGCCGGACATTCGTAACTGGAACATCATACATACGAACACGAACTGCGTAGTGGCCGTCGTAATCTTGACCCTGTTGTTGCAGCCGGCAAGTAAATTGCTTACAATCAACAACACTATTTATGTACGCCAACTATTTTTAGCTTAGCCTGTATGCAAAGTTTTTTATTTCTTATTCAATATGTTGTGTAGGTGCTGTAGGTGCACTGGCAATGAACGATGACCTGTTTATTTATAAAAAAAGAAAAAGACTATTGTGACATTGACTCAATGTCAGTTTTTGACAACGATATTTTTTTGTAATTAGGCAGATAGTCTATATTTTGTAAAGCAATTGATAAAACACAACAAAGTTAGAATGACTTCGTTTGCGGAGTTAACGAAACAAGTGCATTTAATCAACGATTTGATTTTAGCTGATATGACTTGTGGTATGTTTAACATTTATTATTATTATTATTTATCCACTTTCATTAAGACATGTTATCGCACTACAAGACACAGTATGTACTTAATAATAATAGCCTCCCCGACCGTTTTCGGTCACGGTGGCCAATCTCAATGGAGATTAGCCAGGTACGCAGGAGATATTATAGTGCACAAGTGTGTGCGCAAACACAGGTGCACTCTCTGTTCCTTTACTCTCATAGTCCGATGGGACGGCAATCCGACACGACCGGGGAGAGTTCAGGCGCAGGACCAACGGCTTTACGTGCTTTCCGAGACACGGGGGTATTAAACCGCCAACTTTCAAACTCCGGACTGTTACTAAGAAATTCCTAATGGAAAACCCAATAACACTTTGTCCGACCCGGGAATCGAACCCAGGACCCCACGCTCAGCAGTCGCACTTGCAACCACGAGACCAACGGGGCAGTCACAATATGTACAAGGTATAAGACTAAGGCTTATATCTCTTTAGAGAACATGCTCCAATTCACAAAAGCTTATGCATGGTAGAATTACTTCAAAAGAACTATACGGTATTGAATGTTAATCAAACTCAAAACAACTCATGTGAAATCACAAAAAGTGCAGTTATGCTAGTCTTGGTGCGATATAGTCGTAATCGTCGTAATGTAAAACAAAGGAATACTTAGTTAGTCCTACCTACGTTTCAGAACCGGCGTTTTCTTTAGTTTCAGGAGTCCATACAATATACTACAGAAACTCACGCTTTCCGTCACAGAAACTACAGAACCCGACCTGGTACGATCCTTAATACAGGAGTTCAAAGTACCTACCTAGTCTTTAATCTTCTCTGGACTAGCGAAATAAAACAAGCATTTAAACCCTTTTCCCTTAAACACAGAGGACCTCGACAGTTCAAAAGACGCCCTCACGTTCAGCAAGCATCTCCTGGCTACCAAGTATTGGTTCGCGCGCATATCTTACCCAAACAAGAAGAAATACCTAATCGCTCTGCTTCACGACGTGCGCAGTGCGTGGACTCTGTCTCTGCTCCTCAAGTCTATGTGGAACTGCCGGCCTAAGGATGCTGTACTGTCTGTTAGCGAGTTAGTTGCAAACTACTGTACTGTTACGGTGAAGCCTAATGAGTCGTCATCATCATCAAATTCCTGCCCTTCATCATCATCCACAAACTTTTTTTTTTTTTTGAGTATGTGAAATCATCAAATGAACCCTCCCGCTCTGGGTGGAGCGGAAGGGAGTGTCAGACTCTTACTGACTAAAACCCACCCGTATTCCTTCCTTAGCCCTTTATGTTCCGGGCCAGCGGTAACTCTTTCGGATAATCCCGCTGACCCGGCAGGTTTCGGCCCTAATGGGCCCCTTCCTTGATGCTGACATCTCTTTGAGGCGCGCTTTTATTTTGGAATGGCGCAGCATGTCTTCCTCTTCCACACCTACTCCCTACATCTCTATTAGCCGTCATCTCAATATGCCTTTGTAGCCATATCATCTTTCACACATTCCATCCATCATATCTTTGGTCTTCCTCTACTCCTATCCGTGGCTTAAAATGCGTTATGGAATTTTTCTTTGACAAAGGTGTAAATCAAATAACTGGAAACCTGAAGGGGTTAATATTGTGCTTATTCATAAATTATGAACAACTTGTGGACTAACATTGAAATCGTGAAAAAAAATCGGTTCATCCATACATTCATGTTTACTTCATTCTTCTCTTCTTCTTCGTTCTTTCAATGCTAAGGATTGGGACCATATACGACGCGTCTCCAAGTTAAAGGTAGCATCTACCATGCTGCCTCGAATAGCCCTCTTGATCGCGTCTGACCATCATGACCATAAGTTCACATAACTCGACATAATGTTGGTCACTGCTGATTATATTTTTTATTCTTCTGTAATAATGGTTTAGATGCCAAGGGCGAAAAACCGTCTGTTATAGGCGCAACTTTCGATATGTCTATGTCCAGAAGTGTTCAGTGAGCAGTGGTGGCCCAGTGGTAACGGGAAGTGGTCAGTGAGTAGTGGTGGCCCAGTGGTAACGGGAAGTGGTCAGTGAGCAGTGGTGGCCCAGTGGTAACGGGAAGTGTTCAGTGAGCAGTGGTGGCCCAGTGGTAACGGGAAGTGGTCAGTGAGCAGTGGTGGCCCAGTGGTAAAGGGAAGTGGTCAGTGAGCAGTGGTGGCCCAGTGGTAACGGGAAGTGGTCAGTGAGCAGTGGTGGCCCAGTGGTAACGGGAAGTGGTCAGTGAGCAGTGGTGGCCCAATGGTAACGGGAAGTGGTCAGTGAGCAGTGGTGGCCCAGTGGTAACGGGAAGTGGTCAGTGAGTAGTGGTGGCCCAGTGGTAACGGGAAGTGGTCAGTGAGCAGTGGTGGCCCAGTGGTGAAGGGAAGTGGTCAGTGAGCAGTGGTGGCCCAGTGGTAACGGGAAGTGGTCAGTGAGCAGTGGTGGCCCAGTGGTAACGGGAAGTGGTCAGTGAGCAGTGGTGGCCCAGTGGTAACGGCCCCGAGTACGAGTTGTAAGGCGGGGGTCGAACTCAGACAGGCGCTTTTTGTGTAAATAATTTCATCACCGTCTTAAAATGGTGAAGGAAAACATTGTGAGGAAACCGTCATGTCCTAGAACCAAAAATTCGATGACATCTACCAACCCTCACTGGGCCCGTGTAGTTAATAGATTACAGCCCACGCCCTTTCTAAATGAGGAGGTCTGTGTCCCAGCAGTGGTCATAGGTAAATTGAATGACCAAGATTAATAATAATTTCTAATAATAATAAGAACATTTCCACCGCAGGCGACAGGTGTATACCAGCTACGACCAGGTGCCAATGGATCACAACAGAACGGCCATGCCAGCCCACACTCTAGCACAAGTCATGAAAAAAGACCGCATTTGGATTCATTCACTTGATCCGGTTAGATTTTAACATTATTTAAAAATATAAAAGATATAAATATTAATTTCTTTGATAAAACAATAATAATAATATTCCACAACTATCACACAACGCCGTCTAGTCTCAAGCTAAGCAGAGCTTGTGTTATGAGTACTAGACAACTGATAAACATACTTATATATTTCTAAATACATACATATATAGATAAATTACACCCAGACACAGAACAAATGATCATGCTCATCACACAAACATTTGTCCTGGGTGGGAATCGAACCCACGACCTCCAACAATAACTTACAATGTTATGTTCTAGATTGATTTTATTAGCAATTTGGTTGAACCTTCCTGAAAAAGTATAAGTAGTTCTTTACAGCACTTATGGGCGGATTTTTTTAAAAGTGTACCTAAGTTAAAATGAAGGTCCTCATTTTTTTTGTTTGGTTTTCAATATGTGTAGTTGAATTCTTATTGTCTATTAATTGAACTTTAAGAAAATGTATAGAATATTTAAATAGCTGCTACAAATTATTCATAATTGTTATTGAAATTATATTATAAAGGATTTTGGGTTCCACTGAATAACGATTTATTATCTTACTCAGTAAGTTTAATAAAACTGGTATAATGGAAATCATACTTTTATTAAATCAGGTAGGTATTATTTAATTAAAATAATCAACATTTAGTTCGGACAGAGAAATTTTACAATAAAATAATTGTATGTTTATATCCTCTGACTAACTTGTTGAATAATCAGTAGTGTGTTTTTCTTTATAACAGATTCAAATCGTCATTGATTATTATTTTGTTATATAATTTGAAAGTAAAACAAATATGTTGTCTTTATAATAATATTAAAATATCAAAAACTGAACACAAAATTTATAAATAAACCCTTAATTTTGAATTATTCTAAGAGGGACAGTTACTCATTGGAACGTTGAAATTTGTCAGTGGAAAAGTAAGGGCTCTGGTTACAATGAAGGATTTTTTGCCAATTTTGATTGTTTTACCAACTTATTGAAATTGATTTGCTTTGTTACAATATACTTACTAGAAAACTGAATAAACTTCTTAATGAAAAACAATATTTAAAAAACCTTAAAAATATCATTAAAACTGACTTTGTTTAATGAGTCTTAATGGTGCGTCCAGATCTGACGAATGCGCCGCTCGCGAACGGCTTGCAAACTGCGTGCGAGCGGCGCATTCGCCAAATGTAGACGCACCATAATATCACCATATATCACCATAATATCAAACATGAGACAAAATCAAAACTTTAAACGTAGCATACGTTTAAGTACGTTAAGTGATTATGTAATGAATTTATTTCAAATGAAATGGCAAATCATAATATTTTACAACTTAGTTATTATTTATTTATTTTCTCCACGTAAAAAAACAATTAAAATTTTTGGGCGCTGCGAGTCGTCAGTGCCCTTTTTTTTTTGTACGTAGTTTTATCGCTTACTGCAATCCTGCCTTAGTGGAATGAAAAAACGTGCACATACATGAACCTAAATTTGGTTCTAAAATATTTAAGATTTCGTTTTAGTTGAAACTCCATGTGTTATTGAAAAAAAAAAAACAAAAAAAAATCTTACTATAGTTACTGTCTGACAATGTTTCAAGCAAAACAAAAACAATTCAAGCACAACAAAAACAAAAAAATATCCAAATTCAATTCAAAACAGTTGCTAGTTTTAATGATTTTGTGTCTATTTTAATAACGCAATAAAATATTAAGTGATCTGACGGAACGCTGTTCGTCGTGAATACAGCTTTAGCGTTCCACTGACTAACAATTTTCTCCATTGTGTAACGTTTTCGTCAGAATTAGTCAGTGGAATGTAACGAAAGTCCGACAAAAAATATGTTTGCATTTTTATTTCCATGATTTGCCGTTATATCAAGGAAATTATGCAACAATTTATAAAACTATTAACTAACAGTTGGTAAATTAAGTAGGAAACGTGTAAAAAATTTTTCAATTACTTAAAAAGTGCCGCTAGTCACTGGATGTATTTTATGCATGACACTGTGCGCGTCCTCCTTGTAGCGGTTGTGCACGATGACAGAAAATTTGTTGTCAAGATGGCGGCAGTCAATCAGACAGCTTTGTAATGTTGCCAACGAAAAAAATTATTTAAAATTTAGTAATATTTTTTTAAAACCACTTAAATTCGCGTTACTCACGGGAAAGTTCCACCCGGTCAAATTTCCAGACTATGATTTAAAAAATAATTTAAAATCAATTTGTTATTAATGAATTGTTATAACTAGGTTTATCAGAAATATATTATTTAAGCCGTCATATAATGTAATTACATCAATCTACATACTGATAATTAAACTATTATTCTACTTTTTAAGTTACTAGTTGACGAGGGGACATGACAAAAACCTACTTTTTAGTCATTTAATTGTACTGAAAAGTTATAAATAAACCAGAAACAATAAAAAAAGAAATACAGAAATGCTACCAAACATATGCTCAATCAAGACACGTTTGAAAAATCTTAGTTTATTGCACTTAAGTAAATAAAAAAAAACATTAAACTTAAGGGACATCATGAAAACCTAAGGTACACTTTTAAAAAAATCCGCCCTTATACTGCAGGTCAAATACCTGGTGTAGACTATTGATCTTTTGGGTTATTCCACGCGGAAAGGCATGTCCGAGAATCCATCCTAGGCCTAGTTGGACAAAACGGAATTTATGGGTTTAGGGTGGATTCTTAGACATGCGTTTCCGCGTATCCACCTGGGGGTGGATTTTTTGGGTTGGATAAACGGAATAACCGGGAGTTTTAGGCTGTATGTACATATGTTGTGAATATGAACTATGGCATTTTTTTAACTTACCTACTTTTTTTTTACTTTGTTTAGCAGTACCTACCTATTTAAAAGTTGATAGGTACAAATCGTTTTTCAGTGAACTGGCATTGTGCATGACTGCTAAAGTGAATCTAAGTAGTAAAGTTTAACTATTTACGGGTAATCAACATTATCAGCTTGTAGCAAGAGATAGTTCTGGGCTCGACGTAAGAATCTTCAATTACCAACTCTCGATCGTCGGCTAATCATAAAATATAAGCTTAAAATGTTACCTACTCGTATGGAACTTGCTATTAACCACCTTCTAAGAGTGTCACTTATAGCACGTCGTCGATAAGAGCGAGGAAAAACATATTTTTTTTACAAAACTGTACTTACTAATCAATTTTTAAACACTATCAAGGAGCCTCAAGCTCTAGTGTTGTCTGAGCTGACGACAGTGGCTGGTGGACCGGCCATGTGGGAGGTGCTGCGATATGCGCAACGGCTATTCGAAAGCAATCGGGATCTGATGCTGAAGAATCTCCTGGAATGCATCGTGGTCAACGACCAAGGTGATCATCAGGTATATGGCATTAAATAGTCAGGCAAACACCACATGTTTTGGAATTTTCAGTGAGTGAGAATTTTGAGTCATTTTCAGCGACTTTGACGTTGTATTTAGACAACATTTTAGAGTTTCTTCTAAATATTGTAACCGTTAAAATAAACATGCTAGCCTGTCATATTCGGTTTTAGAATACGGACCAGTCACACAACCGTGATGCCGCAGCAGCAGGTGACTCCAAACAACCTGGCCCTAATATTGCGCCGCCGACGCCGTCAGAGGTACAAAAAGCGGTTGGTATACCTACTCTATTTTAGTCATATACTCCGCATCATAGTCGCGAGCGCGACAATTATACGCGACAAATGTTGGAGCGCGAGCGCAAGTACGATATGTCGACCATCAGAGATGCCACAGGACGACGGAACTTTTGACCGAACGAGCGATAGCACAGCACGACTTTCGCTCGACAATCTAAAGCACGACAAACGTTTCTATATTTTGTTGCTACTTTGCGGAGCCTGTGCTGACCGGTCAATACGTCTGCCACGTGCTAATAAGGACGGTATCCCTTTATTTTAAGTGTGTGCGAGTGCTCAGAACAGACCCTTACAAGCGACCTAGCCGTGTTACTTCTACCTATTAAGGGGCTTACAGGACCTATACGCAAAAAACGCAAGTTTTAGAAACAATAAAAGTATAATTATTATGATCGACTACAGTAAACAAAACAACCGACTTCCAAAAAACACTACAAAGTGAAAAATAACTTTAATTTCGGAAGTCGGTGTCTTTGGATCTGTATTTTAGTTTTTTGCCACCGACTTCCGAAATTAAAGTTATTTTTCACTTTGTAGTGTTTTTTGGAAGTCGGTTGTTTTTTTTTTGTAAAATGTTTTTATTTTTCACTTTTTAGTGGGTCAGTTTGTCATTTATCTAATTTACAATAGCTTTTACAAAAAATTGTTTTTCCCGATGCAGGGACGTTAATTGTTGAGGAGTTCTCCTAGTAAGAACCAGGAGAACTGGAGCTGAGAAGTCACCCTCAGCTCCACTTCACCATAAGCATTGTGACGAGCATAAATTGCTTAGCAACCACATTAAAGTACCTAATCGAATCGTAACCCGTGAAATGCTTATTATTGAGTAGTTCCGGTGGCCATCTGTGGTCTTCATCATCAGTTCCACTTCACCAAATGGTGCTTTCCGAAAGCAAATGCACGAGTTACTATAAAAAATACCCAAATCGTTATAGGTGTGCCTATAAAATTTGAGGGTTTCCCTCGATTTCCATGGGATTCCGTCATCAGATTCCGAGTTGGTGACAATGGGACCACCTCGAGACCATACCCTTTCAAACAAAAAAAGAATTTTGAAAATCGGTCCACAATTGGCGGAGTAATCGCGTAACAAACACACAAAAAAAAAAACCGTCGAATTGAGAACCTCCTCCTTTTTTGAAGTCTGTTAAAAATCATCAAGATACCTTTAAAAACTTTCTTTTTACAATAAAAACCATACTTAACATACAATAATTCTGATTTTTTTGTCAGATTATTCTACAAGCAAAATACTAAAACACTAGTGTTTTAATTTTTTAGTCCAAACAATAGATTTTTTGTACTTAATTTAATGTTTGCTTCATATTTTGCAATAAATTACCAGCGTTGTGTCATCGTGCTTCTCTTTCTTTTCTATGCATTCCGACAGTGACAGCGCTTTAGGTCATGTAACCTAACCTGCTAGTTTTACTTGCCTCTCTACACTACCTATCAGTTCCCGGCCTGTGCAGTCTTCCTGCAAAGACTCAGCCGTTACAGCGGCAAGTAGACTGCTTAAGTCGCCAACTGCTCTGTCAAGTGGTCTTGTAGATCTAGCCGTAGGACCGCTGGTAGCGTGCGGTTACTTACTATCTACAATTTTACAAAATGCTTTTTCTAAAACTTGTTCGGTCGGAGGACCCCGTCAGGAATGGAGTTCCCTTACGCGATACTCGCACACACACACCCCTCACACACACACACCCACCCCCCCTCACACACACACACACACTCGTATATAATAGAAAAAGACGGGGAGAGAGAGAGGTGTGAATTTAATAGACCGTACCTACGCGTTTTTAATACAGAGCTATTTACTTAGTATAAATTTTGAGATACTTTCATATAGTTATATAAATGATTTTCATTTTGACCTCGCTATCGGCTTTTACTCTCAAAAGTCATGACAACTATTATCTACTAACTAGAGAAAAAGAAAGTCGCATGGAGGGGGCATAACGCTTTTGCGTTACGTGACGATTTCTACAAAAAAAACTGCTATCAGCAACAAAATATAGAAAGGTTTGCCGCGCTTCAGTGTGTCGAGTGAAACACGTGTCGCACTATCGGAGAGTTTGTGAAGTTAGGGCGTGTAGAGTTATAACAAGGAGTCCGAATATCAATTCTCAGAACTCTAGCATCAAAATTTGCGGAAGTCTCGTACAAACTTCCATCTCTTAGTTTAAGGGGTTGGAGGGTAAAAGTTTTAGAATTTTTTTGTTGTTTGTGTACTATTACTAGCTTACATACAAATTTTCAGCTTTCTAGGACTTCAGGAAGTACTCTAAGAATTTTAATGATCATCAGTGAGTCAGTGACGAAATCGAGGTATTTTAGATATCAATAAAATCTAAAGTATAAGAGCTATGCAATTGAAACTTTAGAGGTTTAATAAGTCAACCACTGACATCATATCCCGAAAATTTTGTTTATCTGGTATAATCCAAACCCAAGTTATGAAGGTTCAAAAATACGACGAAATGCTTCGAGAAAAGGTAGGTAGTGCCCTTGCGCTTCGCTTGGCTCGTCTTGGCGGGGGCACTCCCGTGCCCCCAGATCAGTCGCTATAGCGTACCTACGTCGAGCTGATGTGCACCACTGATGGTAGACATATCCATATCGTGCTGTCGCCCTAACATTTGTCGCGTATTTGCTTATCGCAATTATAGAATAGAATAGAAATTTTCTTTATTAGAGTAACTCAGACTCAAAAAACAAACAATATTGTTAGTAAAACTTATGACTAGGTATGTTAGTAAGCACAGACACTAAACAAAAAATTTACGAAATAACGGTGGTCACCGTTGCGACATCCCATGAGAGACGGCACAACAGTGACCCACGTAAACACAGTCTAGGCGACTCGCAACCATGTTTAAGACACTGTTGGAGCTGCCCCACACCCTGCGCACCAGGGAAGCGCACCTTTTACGCATTGTTGCGTAAAAGCAATCTACATGCGCATCCGCGAACATCCCTGACGCACTACAGAAACGGGGCAGCCCCACCAGTATCCTAAACGCGTTGTTATATTGAACGCGAAGAGCGCTGTACGATCTTCGCGTATAACTAGCCCACAAGCTGCACGTGTAAAAGGTAGTACAGTAGGCTCGAAAGAGCGTGATTTTTACAGGAAGTGAGCAACGTGCAAACCTGCGTGCCAGCATGTTCGCTCTAACCGACAACGCTCTCCGCTCCCGTTCAATGTCGTCATCGTCTTTGAGGCGGATGCGGAGTCTATTTAAATACTTACACTAGGTCCTAAGTCAAGTACATAATTTAAATTCTCTATAATCTTGTTTTCGCTCACAAATTTTCTAGATTAAAAATGTAAAAAGTTTTTGTAAGCAATGAAAAACATCGTCATCACACAAACTAAGTACTTACCTACTATTTTACAGTTGGACGCAAATTTGACGATTTGGAATGGAACAATCAAATCGATGCGCGACAGCTTGAAACTGGAGGAATTTGAGATGATTTTCAACGACGGCTCCACGCGAAAGATCTGGAAAGTCAACCGACCGAAACCTGAAAATATCGAAACTGTGGACTTAGTTAGTACCTATTATCTATTGAAAGTATAAAAGTAACAGGGACATCATTTTATTTATATATATTTTAAGGACCTATACATAGTGGCTGGGGATTACTAGCATGTCGCATGTCGTCAGAAACGCAAGTGGTCAAATACGCATTTCGTCATCTCTCAGGATAGACTCGCAACTTGTCAGAAACGGAACTCGACAGACACGCAGTTCGGCAGACACGCAAACTGTACCCGGCGAAATATTTCTACGCTAGGGGGTCTAGAATACTAAATCCATGGTAACATGTTGTGCATTGAAGTCCCTGCCACCCTGTTGTATAATGTATTTCTGCTGGAAGAGTTACCTACCTGAAAATAAAGACAAATTGCTATTCTAAACCCGGCTGTTCACACATAACAAACTTAACATCACTTGAGTATTCCTCGCAGAAGTGCATATAACACCCACATTTCACCAGTTGAATAAGTTAAGTCCCCTCTCTCCTATAGGTAATAGGTTAGACGGGTTGGTGTCCGCAACTCCACGTCAATGCGCGTATTTTGCGTACGGTCTCCCTGGTTTCCCTTCAAAACGCATAAATCTCTCTATATAATGATTAGCGAGTCTATTGCCATCAATTGAGCCCTAATCTACTGAGAAATTCATAATGGAAAACTCACTGTTTTCCTCTACGAGAACCACCATATCACCAAAATGGCAATGGCAAATGCAAAACCTGGCATTTATGGGTTTCTTTTTTTTTTACTAGCTATTTGTCATTCATACTTAATTCTGACCATGAATGACTAATAGCATTTTTTATGTGCACTCTTACAGCGCAGTTTTGTTAATGTTTTGCGTTTCCAGGTGCAACTGCTACCATCAGCCATCGGCAAGATGATCTTTTCTTACCTCCCTCGTGCCCAACTCGGTGACTATGCCAAGGTCAACAAGTACTGGGCTTATCTGGTGGACGAGCTCCGAGTCGAGTTAGCAACCAGGACGAAGATAGCAGCAGACTGTGACAGATTACATGTAAGGGGTATAAAATAAATGAATCCCTTTTCTCCCCCTTAATGGTCGAGTCTCTCTTCGTTTTAAACTACAACTAAAATCCAAAATTAAAATTACTATCTTTAGGCTTTAGGTTGAGGCTGGCCGAGAGTCTAACGAACATAGCCTGTTCTTATTAAACACATGTGAGCGGTGCTATACAGATTTTCGGGTCGGCACATTCTATGCACTATTTGGTGAACAAAGCCGCCTACCCGAAGCAATTATTTATTACACATATTCGGCATTCATTCGGGTTGTGCCGATCAGCAAACTTGTTCGGCATCTACCCTCGCTTTAATCATGTCTCGGCTTGGCTTTCGATGTTACGGCCCGGTTGTGCCGAATCATGCCGACTAAGTATTTTATAAATTTATTCATAGCCTAAAAAAGTTGCAGTTCGTCAAGATTGGTAAATCTTGTAAAAACCTCTTTGGGACTCTCCAAAATAGCAAATAATTTTTTTTCTTGTTATTTTTATTTGAGAAGCTGTTTGTTAAGATCAGATAGGCAGTTAAGTATGGACAGACAGCTGTGCTGCTGGGGAGTTTGTTGCGCCACTTCTTCTCCCCGGCGAAAGGACTAGGAAGTGGTGAAGGGCGGGCGTTTTGGGGGACTGTCTTATGTCATTTTGACGTTCGAAAAGTGCTGATTCTCAGCCTAATTATTTAGTCCAATATTGCTATTCAGCTGCATCGGGTTAGAAACGGAAGCCGACCCCAACATAGTTGGGAAAAGGCTAGGCAGATGATGATGCAGTTTGTTAGTTTAGTTCAGGTCGCCATAGCAGTTACAAAAAAAAACGTATTTCTAATCAGTTTCTTCCATAGTTCAGATTTCTGGGCAGAAGCTGTGTGCACGCATTACAGGAAAGCACTAAAAAAACCAAGCCGCCAATTGTAGTGTTATGTTTTTTGTGGTTTTTAAAATCATGCATGTTAGCCTTATAAGGTATAAATATAGGTCTTTGTTGCCTGATTTAAATTATTGATTTAATTATAATTTCATTATTTAAAGGAACTGTTGCTGCACCATGACACGAGTCTGGAATTCTTCGATTCAGACGAGCCACCTCAACCAAGCTCCATAAAGATGAGCGCAACGCCGCCCACGCCGAATGTGCGACTCATGCAGCCCATCAGCTTGAGACCCAGCGAGAAATCCGGGGGGGCTCTCTCGAGTTACTCGCACAGACAATTCATTTCTGAAAAGCTGACCAAGCCGGCCATTGTACATACCTTTTTTTATTTTTTTAGCCTTTAGGGGTAACACCCATATTTCACATGCTACGTTGATAAAGTTCCATGTAAAATAATAAGGGGTGAGCCTGTTGTCTATTAATCGGCAAAAGTTGAAACTGCTGCTACTGAGAAATTCCTGGTGGAAAAACCCAATGCTTTGTCCGACATGAGAATCGAACCTGCGACCACAGAACAAAACGTTGTGCGGGTCAAATTAAATTAGCTAGCGAAGCTCCGCACACGTTATAGGCATCGATATATAAACATGGTACATTAAAAAAAATGGACTATACATTTTTTTAGGGTTAACGACCTTAGAAATATTAGTTTAAAAAATCAGTTTTTTTTTCGTTTATACTCCATAGACGTGATGGGTATCGATGCCTAAACACGTTAACAAAAATGGCGCCGATTCTGTTGTTCACAAACTAAACGAAAGTTCAGGCATCTTTTTCTATCTATTTCATTAAGAAAAGGACAGAAGTCTGTGAACAACAGAATCGGCGCCAATAACTGATTTTCTCATCTCATATATTTCGAGTAGGTAACTACAATATCAGTGATCGCAAATCTCCCAAAAAAAAAACATGTTTTCATATTAATATGTTTAGATATCGAAACCGTAACGTCTGTCGAGTTTCGCTAGTTCATTTAATTTGACTCTATGTATATAGTGAATTATTTCATATCGTACCTACCTTCAGCTTCATTTAATTTAATTTAATTTTAAAATATTTATTTGACACTAAGATTTACATGTTATCTACAAACCAATCATCATAAAATAAACACGAATGTATTGCCACAAAACTGATCCTAACCCCCAAACTAGGCCTGGACCTGTATTTTGGGGGTCAGCGTTCAGCCATGGGTTCTATTTCCACAATATAAAAAATTCCAGGGTAAATTTCCAGTCTAAAAGCAAAAGCATTAACCTACATACTTAGTATAGAGCACACGATTTTAATTGCTTTTATGATTTCATTTAGATTCAGAAACCGATACGCAACTTGGCTGACCTATCAGAGAGGCTGGAAAGGCGTGGCGCTGCAGACGAGAACATTTGGAAGTGGTGCGACTGCGTACTGGCACATGCCAAGAAACACAAGAAGCTCACACAAGTGAGTATATACCCGGGGTGGCCAACTTGGTTAGACCCAAGATCTACTGTTCAGTGACGACTCCCTGTGCGATCTACCAATTAAGTACATACTTCTTGAAATCTTAAATGAAACAGCATAGTTCAGTACACAATTATGTAGTAGTTATATTTATTTTATTATGAGGGAAAATATAACTCGTAAGCACTTGTAACTCCGCTAGTCTGTCGTCAAGGTCGTCAACGTCAACTGACTGACGGATTGACAACCACCCGCGCCCCATTCCTGCGTCCCACACGCTTCCCGCTTATTGTTATCGCGCACCGAAAACAAAAGAGAGCTATATTATACTGAATAGAAGAGAGGATAAATAACGTGACGGGACGGCGATTGAAAAATGATACAAGATGATGCGTGCAGCAGTTAGTGATTAGGTACGTTGCGCAGTCTGTTCTACGTATTTATATGTTTTTGCTTGCCACGATCAACTGGTTGGCCACCCCTGCCCTATACTGTTCCCACTGCTGGGACACAGGCCTTCTCTCTGTGAAAGGGAGTGGACCATAATCCATCACGCGAGCCCAGTGTGGGTTGATGGATATTACCTACATGTCTTCGAATTTTTGGTTCTAGGGCATACCGGTTTCCTCAATAAGTTTTTCTTCTCTGTTTTGAGAGCAGTGGTGATTAAATTAAATACACAAAGTAATGTTCCTGCCTGGGTTCGGCCTCACGACCTACAACTCGGTAAGTCGGGGCCGATACCACTGCTCTACTGGGCTACCACTGCTCTTAACCGGTTTAATCTAAAATATAATATATAAATAATCCACCCCGGGCGTAATCTTTTGCTTGACGGTTGAATCCTCAACAGATTCTGATTACCTCGTGTGTGTTCCATCACCTGAGTGAAATCATAATTATATCTATGTGAGATAGAATAAAGTTGAGAACATAACATGAAGTCATTTCAGCACACAAGTCAGGAAGCTAGCCCACAACATTTTTATAATTTATATTCTTCTGTCAACCGAAAGGGATCTTTACATAAAAAGTTAGAAGTGAAGAGGATAGTTACTTTGCTCATTCTATAGACTTTGTGAAGAAAATATTTTTTCTTCTAGAAAACGGAAGAAGGCGGTGTGCTTTCATTGGGCAACGTGCACTTTCCTTGTCCTCTAATGAAAGTTTCCATGCAAATTCCTCTTGATCCTCCTATGTATACAGATCCAATCATGACGTGAGTGCAAATCAATTAATTTCTTATATAAAATAGATAGTGATTTGAGGACCCTGCAAGCTTGTCAGTTGACCGCCAGTCAAACCCGCTGTTGCTAAGTTCTCATTCTTGTGTTGAAAAATAAATAAACCACAAATCTGAGCTTGATGTGCCGACCGATAAGGCGCATGATAGTTTTTAGTTTAGCCTGTGACTTGGCCTTATATAGGTATGAGGAACAGGGTTTATAGTTCACTCATTCTCCGGGTGTTGTGTCTGGTGGGACACTGCCCAATACATGTCGGGGCATTGTTTAAATGTCGCAGATGGATTGTCGAATCCACTGTTTTACATAACAGCTGGATTGTCATTCATTGCATTACGTATAACAAAACTGCGACCTATGTTTAGACGTAGGTAGGTAAATAGAAAAAATAGAAAATATTTTATTATCCAGGTAATACAATAAGTAGGTGGATTACAGCAAGTTAAGACGACATGAGTAGCTTAAAATATTACCTATAGCTAGGTTACAATAAGAGTATTAACTAGTGAGCCCCAAACTAGACAGTTAGTCTGTATCTTGGGGCTCGGAGTACGAATTCCAGAGTGGAGACTAGAGAGGTGATTTCAGATATGGTATGGTATGGTGCATGTGTATGTGTGATATTTGTGTGGTGTGTGTATATGTGAGATGTGTGAGTGATGTGTGTGTAAGTGTGTGTGTTTGTTCCATTGTGCTTCCTTTAATTTGGTGTCAGTTGAGGTTCTTTATATTAATTGTTCCGAGTCATCATAGCCAGTGTTATGTAAAATTTCCTTTACAATTTTTTTGCAGCCGAATGAGGTAGTATTTTTAATTTCGCAGAGTTTGCAGACTTTATTGTACGTATTAATGAGAGAGTAGGCCGGGGAGCGTCTTGCTAGCAATGAGGTGCTGTCAGGTGTTGGGATTCTGTAATTTCTTTTGCTTATGATAGATGCGTAGTCGGGTCTCCTTTTAATATTTTTGTGCGTTTTTGTGCAGGCAGAAAGAATGAAAAGCTGACGGACTCTGAGGACTCTCGTTTCGCGGTAGAGTAGATCAGTAGAGAATCGGTAGGGCTTCTTAAAAGTTACTTTAAGGAGCGCCCTCTGTGCTCTTTCAGCTTCGATTAAGTAGGTTTTTCCAGCGCTACCCCACACGCTGATGCAATACTGAATTATCGATTGGCATAGCGCTAGGTAAACTTGTTATAGTGTGTCTGTGGGCAGACAGTCTCTTAGTCTACGCATGGTGTGAATAAGTTTTCTTATTCTGCCAGAAAGGTTGGATATATGTTGCTTAAATGTTAGGTGGTCGTCGATAAGAATACCAAGGTATTTAATGTAAGAAGTACGTTCAAGAAGAGGACAGTCGCAAGAGGAAGTAGAAATGTTCGAAGAGCAGTGATGTAGTTTGAGTTTAAGGTGTTCCGGTGGGTTTGAAGCGGCGGTTTTGGAGAAAACAATATATTTTGTTTTACTGCCATTTAGCGTGAGCAGGTTTCTGTCCAGGTTGTTTGCGATTAATGATAATCCCTCTTCTGCTAGAGAGTGTACATGTTCCCACGATTCTCCATGAAATATTACGGCAGTGTCATCCGCATAAGTTATAATTTCAGCATTATTTATGGAAAGGTTTACTATGTCGTTAATATAGACAATGAAAAGCGTGGGACCAAGTACACTACCCTGTGGAACTCCGAAATCAATGGGGAGTTGATCACTAGTGAAAGAGCTTACTTTCGTGAACTGCTTCCGGTTTGTCAGGTAGCTTTTAAACCAATCAAGGCAAATTCCTCGTATTCCTATGCATTCTAGTTTCTTAAGAAGAAGGCCAGTTGAAACCGTGTCAAATGCCTTTGCAAGATCAAGGAAGATGGCTAGGCATTTTTCATTTTTCTCAATATAAGAGGAGACACAATTGGCAAGAAGAGTTGCAGCATCCTCGGTTGACCTATTCCTTCGGAAACCAAATTGGTTATCAGAGATGAGATGATTTTTATCAATGAAAGAAATAAGACGGGAGTTAACTATCCTCTCTAATATTTTAGAGACGGAGCTTAGCAGTGCTATAGGTCTGTAGTACTGCAGAATGGCTTAGCGTTTGGTGTGCCTTCTATATGCCGAATAAAGGTCACACACACAGCACACGTATCAAACCGGAAAGGGATCGGCACCGTATCAACTCGAGCCGTTCAGTATTTGTATGAAACTCCCTACTGCAACGCACACTAATCGGAATCGTAACGTAATCGCCTCGCCTCGGGACAAGCTCACGTACCGCGGTGCGGTTACGGCTCGTCGTCCCCGCGCTTACGACTCTCCGTACCCGAGCTTACGTCTCTTCGTCCACCCTTGCCCCTCTCACCCCTCCGGCCTGCCTGCTGCACCATCAACCAGCGGTCGGCGAGCCGTAACCGCTGCGTCGCCTAGCCGTAGCCGAGTCGACGTATCGGAGCTGCTCATCCGCTTTGGTTACTAATGGTTACGTGCTTACGTTAGGTTGACGCTTGTTTGACGGCAAGGTGAAAGGCAATACGGTGCCGATCCCTTTCCGATTTGATACGTGTGCTATGACCTTCAGTCGCATTTACTAAGCTATAATGGCTAGGGCTAACCCTGACCATACGTCATTCAGCTGTTTTACATAACGGAGCTGTTTTGTAGAACGGCTAGCGGTTACGTAAAACAGTGGATTCGACATTCCATCTGCAACATAATTGCGTCTCGAACTTCGCTTGCGCCATGCAGGATTTTGCGTGACGTCAGAGTGATGCGTAGCGTAGCTCGCATGTGGCGATGTAGATGCCACCACAGCCTAATGGCAACGCAAATTGGCACAACCTTTAATTGATTATAGGAAGGGTAAACATATTCTATCAAACGGTTTTATTTGACAACGCATTACGTAAAAAAAACCTACTCTATGGAACTTTTGGGGTGACATGACATGAGCGAAAAAGATCGTCGAGCCATAAATACATGAACTTGCTCATGCGTCTATCAATGCTGTATCTATCAGCTACTTTCGTTAGATAAGTAGGTATATTATCAATTAATCCACTACTGTTATTTTTCAGCACGGTTGCCAAACCTAGAAAAATTATAACGGATTATAATTTGGTGCACGCTCCAAAAGAAACAGTAAAGCGTTACAGCCTCTGGACTAAAGACCTTTCGAATATTTACCGTGTCGTTAAAATACCGTCTTACTTGAGTCCTGAGAATATGATCGCTGGGGCAATGGCCGGAAAGCAACCTTAAAGAAACATCTCATTTTTGTTACTTACATCGTGTCCCACTGCTGGGTTCACCTTTCTGTTTTGTGCGATTTCTGGTAACTAAAAATAATTTATTTGTTTTTTTTAATACTTGTCAATTTAAATAAAGTGCACTTGGTTTAAAGCCTCTTTATTATAAATAAATATTCATGACCCTGTGTAGAGATGTCTAGTTTAAAATTGCACGCCCCTTCTAGGTACAAACATTAGAAATGTTTAAGCAACAAGCATTGGAAGAGCGAGCAATTCTAAATCAGATGATCTTTAAAAATTTCAATACATGCTTAACAATAATTAGTTACCTAGTTCCTCCACGACAAATACAGGTGGCAGGGACAACCACAAGCAACCTGATATGCCACAGCTATTTAAAAAAAAATGTTGTTCCATACATTTTGACCGCATAGATATTGCAATTTTCTATGCAACAGTTGATTTTGTTTTGATAAGACATATCAAAACAAAATCAACTTAGTTGATAACCGACGAATCATTTCTTCGCTATCGCTTCGATCTATCTACAATGTGCTGAATTCATGGTTACAGTTTGCGCGTCGATGATACTACACTGAATTTTAAATACACAACAAATTAAGGGCCATAGTTTTAAATAATTTTGTAGAAAGTAAACTAATTTAATAAGTTAAGTTAAAACGGCGTAGGTAACGCACGTTTGCCAAGACTGCATTGCAACTCGCATCAAAATAAACCACCAGGTTGAAGATAAAGGCCCTTTTACACAAATGTAAAATGTTGCCAGCCCCGAAAATATAAATAAAATCATTCGTTCTAACGAGAATGTCTGAATAAATCTGAATGTCAAAAACAAAAATATGCAAATGTCAAAAGCTGACAAACATATTTTTCTAGAAGAAAAATAATCACAATAATTTTAATCTTGTGCAAATAAAAACAGTTGCGTAAACTCTCTACAATATCGCCTGAGTTGAATAATGATATTTGTGACAAAATTGACTTAGAAGAAGTGAGAATTTAGCAAGAACAATGAGTAAACACACGTATACCACGGCGAACCTTACCGATAAAGAACTGAAGGAGCAGGGCAACAGAATGTTCAGTCTGAGACGTTTTGAGGATGCTATGGCCTGTTACACAAAGGCTATTGTGAGTAATAAGTATTTTTACAACAAACCCAAACCCTTCACCATGTCTTTGCACAAAGCAAGGGAAACCAAGACAGTCTACCTTTGTTTTTTTTTAATTTTGACTACATGCTGTCATATATCTCTATCAATTTACCTCTTATTTATCCAGTTTATATAGGTCAGAAAAAATGCTCTAAATTTATCATTCAAATGTGACTTTTGCATGTTGAAAAACTATGCTGTGGACCTATATTTGGTTAAAGTCTTATATCAAGTCGCCTTCGTACGAAATGTGAGGGGTGTAGGGGGGAGGGTGGGGGATGGCTGTTTCACCCCCCGGATTCTTTTCTTGCCGGAGATGCGTAGTTTTTCTATTATTCCACTTTGAATCCCTAAGACGACCCACTAACCGAATAAAATTTTCTAACCTAACCAACACAAGCCTGTGTGCTCTGGGTAGGATCTGTCACTCATTAGGGTACGGGGAGATAGTTACTTTCTGGCGCTTCGCCGGCCGCTGCCGCGGCACGCTCGCTGCGCTCGCTCGGCTCACGCTAAGTGGTCACTGTTCTAACCTAACCTAACCTACCAGCACAACTCGCTCGGCTCGTGCTAAGTGGTCACCGTTCTAACTTAACCTAACCAACACAAGTCTTTGTGCTTTGGGTAGGATCTGTTACTCATTAGGGTGCGCTGAGCTAATAATCATAGCAACATATAAAATTCACGTAAACTCGAGAGCAACAGAATGACAAAACGAACACCAAAAGTATTTGTCAATGTAAACAGAATAGCGGCTTACGTTTCGTTTCACACATTTCGACAAACGGAGCATCGAAATCGCTACGAAATGTATCAAAATTACGTTCCTTTTTAAGTATTTGTAAGTTTTTGAAATAATAATTAAAATATTTTGGCGCGTGTCCGGCAGCAAAAAATACATTTTATCGCTTAGTACGAACCCCCTACACCCTCCCATATTCACACTTACCTCAGATTCAGGCGACTCGATATAAGACCCAACCCCTATATTTTCCTATTTCCTTGTTCTTATGGATTTTTCCTTAGATGGCCTGCTATTTCTGTCTTGAAAAGAAACGAGATACCTACATAGCTATACTTTACAACTTAAGTATGTGGACTTAATAAAACCATAATAAATGATGTGGTCTATACATGTTGCGTTATTATCGTGCACATTAACTTTGTTTAGTTTGAAAACCTATTCATGATTCACAAGCCCTGCTGTGTTTATTTCTCAACAGAAAGTAAGATAATGAATCACCTTTATTTTTCAAACAACATCTTTAATGTTTTTTAGTTGTTTTTTCAGAAAGGATAATGAAACCTTTGGCCAGATATTATAATATTGCATCATTACTCCCTTTTCTTCTATATGCAAGCATAGCGCGAAATATTACTTTGCTGCTTATTTTTGTTTCTAAAAAAAAAATTTAATCAGCAAGTCACAATCTCACATAAACCAGAGCTTGCAAATCTTTAAATTGTTGTAGAACAATGAGTTATAAATTGTTTACACTAAGTCACTTGGCCTACTTTTACTATTGGCTCCATGCAGTCTGCACTTCACCTTACTAGTAAAACCTAATTTTCATTATTCCATAGGACTTTTGACCTTTAAGTTTGCTTTTGGCCTTTGCTCTCAGAGTAGTCAAATAGGAAACGCTAACCTAGCTAGCTTATTTTAACATGACATCTAAAACTGATTCTGATGTCCTATTTACAGAATACATTTTTCATTTCATTCTATTTCCCGTTTTTTTCCACCCCTTTTCATGTTTCGTTTGTAGGGTTCTATTTACATTATTTCAGCATTTCCTTAATATATTTCTTTTGTTCATTTGTCAATACAGTATTTATGTATCCTTCAAACAAAACTAAGGTCCGAGATAAATACCATTCCAGATTAAAAATCCTTCAGTAGCAACATACTTCACAAACCGTGCACTATGCCATCTGAAGATGAAGCGGTGGGAGGCTACGTGCCAGGACTGTCGCCGTGCACTGGACATAGACAACAACCAGGTCAAGGGCCACTTCTTCTTGGGCCAAGCCTTAGTGGAACTAGACTGTTACGATGAGGCTATAAAACATCTGCACCGAGGTAGGTAGCATGTCTTTCCCTATTAGAAGATATTTAAACTACGATTTTATATTCAAACATATTGTCCAATAAACCCTTTGAACTCTGTCGATCATGTAATTTATTAATTTTTTATTTATTTATCATATAAATTTGACCATAAATGACTAATTGGACAAGCTATAAATTTGAATTAGTAAGTACTTCATGTTTTTTAGTATTTTCAAGCAAAATGATGCTGAGTTTTATAGTGTATATTAATGATATATTTATTATCTGTACCTTTAAAAGAATAACCTATTTGCAATGCTGATAGTTATTTACGACTAGCTGTTGCCCACGACTTCGTCTGCGATCCAGGATGAAAAGAAGCTATGTCCTCCAGGTCATCGTCTACCATGTGCCAAATTTCATCCAACTCTTTTCAGCCGTTTTAGTATGAAAACGTAATAGACAAACATTCACTTTCACATTTATAATATTTGTTAGAAAGTAAATTAATGGTAGTTGGTTAGATTGACGAGGTAAATGCTGCTGCGCTGCGTGTCGCGGATTCGATTCCCGCACGGAACAAATATTTGTATGACCTACAAGTAGTTGTTCCGGGTCTGGCTGTTTGTGTATGTGAATTTAAATGTTTGTAAACGCACCCACAATACAGGAGAAATTCCTAGTGTGGGGCAACGTTAAAAAAAAAAAAAAAACAGGCTAACAATGGCGCCGATTCCCTTGTTCACAAACTAAACTAAAAAGTTCAGTACATCTTTTCTTTCTATTTCTTCACTATGAAAAGGACAGAGGATAAAATATTAGTTTAGTCCTGTCAAATTAGACAGCGCCTAACTTAAATTGACGTACTTATTTTTAGTAGCTTTGTTTTTAATCACGTCTAAACTTGCTATGGAGTATCTTAATTTGACAGGACTAAACTAATATTTATCTTCTGTCCCTCTCTTAATTAAATAGAAAGAAAAAAAAGGTGCACTCAATTTAAATTTAGTTTAGTTTGTGAACAAGGGAATCGGCGCCAATATCTGTTGTTAGAAATCTAATAACTGTTTGGGCAGGGTTTATTTTTAGCCACAGTCCAAAGGATTCACTTAGAATTTTCATATCCAATTATCATAATATTTTAATCAGTCATTCAAGGTGGTGGTATTATTAGACTGTGTGTGGCAAATTATGCCTATTTCTGACATAGTTTTTTTTACATGACTTTTATTCGAATTTACCACAGAAATGAAATAGGTTATTGTTCTTGCGAAATTTCATGATTCTAGGTCAACGGGAAGTACCTTATGGCTATAGATTTTGATTTCGGAACATATACGCCCGTATCTTTTGATTTCTTCAAGTGATTGCAGCCCTGAGTATTTGATATTAATTTAAACTTGATAACTCCACGCGTTCCTGAGAAAAAGGGTCGTGACTGACGGACAGACAGACGGCCAACGAAGTGATCTTATAATTGGTCCGTTTTTCCTATTGAGGTACGGAACCCTAAAGAGACGAAAGAAAGAGAGAGGAGGTTTTTGTTTAAATGCTGATGCTATAAAACCTTGGAAATCCGAAATTCTTTAGAAAAAAATAAGTGTGTTTTTGGTTTCAAAAACATTGCCCCTCGTTTTTAAATCTTTTACCCAATATTACTGGTAGGATAGTGCTAGCGTTTTATTAAAACAACAAGAAACCAGAAAAAACCAGAAACCAGCGAGAAACCAGCATAGCTATTCAGAACCACTCGATATACGCTATCGTACCGTATCGAAAGCAATCAAGCAAGGCAAATCAGGTTATCGAAATGTGTCATTTTCGATACGATAGCCTGTCGGATGGTTGTGACCGCAATCCGTAGACAGAGTAATCTATAGACTCATGGTATCCGTATCACCGAAAGGGACAAAAAATTCCGGCAATCTTCATCATGCTATCATTTTTACAGCTTATTACACTACACCTTTACTAATCCATTCATAATTTTTAATATTTCAATCATAAACGTCAAACTTGTTGTGCACATTGATGTGCTTAGCCGACACGCAGTAAGGGACAGAAATATTCTTACTCTGTCTCTTTTCTTTGCTAGTCACGTTAATATTTTTCTCTTTTTCTTGTGCGAATGAAAAAGAAGATATGCAGCAGTCTATAGTTTACTCTGTCTACGCCGCAATCCATTATATCCCTACAAAATTCACATAGCATTTCGGCAATCCATACTTCTTAATATTATAAATGCGAAAGTAACTCCGCTGTCCGTTATCATTCCACGATTTAACGGCTGAATGGATTTCGATGTAATTTGGCACACGGGTAAACCATGATCTAGGTTAGGACGTTGGCATATATTTTGTCTCGGAAGTACGTTCCCGTGGTATAATTTCCACCATCCACGTGGGCGAAGCGGTACGCTAATAAATAATTCATATTCTGTACATAAATAACATTTGGCAGCACGGTTGGCGCAGTGGTTAAGCGATTGACTGCTGCGCTGCGTGTCACGGGTTCGATTCCCGCACGGAACAAATATTTGTATGACCTACAAGTAGTGGTCTGGCTGTTTGTGTAAGTGAGTTTAAATGTTTGTAAACGCACCCACAATACAGGAGAAATTCCTAGTTTGGGGCAACGTTTTTTATAAAAAAAAAAAGACAACACAGTATTTAGTTTTAATGGTTATTTAAATCTGGGAGGGGCCCGTGGCAAAATAATATCAGCTACACAGGTCGATCGGTCAGGTTAGGCTACGATTGCCGCGGTTGGTCTGTGGATGGGTGACCATCTTTACATTCCGAAGCACGGAGGGGTCTCGGAATGTAAAGATGGTCACCCATCCACAGACCAACCGCGGCAATCGAGACCCCTCCGTGCCTCGGAAAGCACGTTAAGCTATTGGTCTCGGCTGTCATTCGTGGATCTTTGACAATCGTTACGGGTACTCAGAAGCTCGAAAGTCTGACAACCAGTCTTACCAAGTGGTATCGTATTACCCAGTAACTGGGTTGTAAAGGTCGTAAAGGATAGGCAGTCGTCAGCCGAAAGACGTCCACTGCTGGACATAGGCTTCCCCCAAATACCTCCACTTCGACCGGTTCAGCGCTTCTCGCATCCAACGGGTTTCTGCGGCCATCACAAGGTCGTCGGACCACCTTGTTGGAGGCCTTCCAACGCTACGTCTTCCGGTACGATAAATAGGCAGTCCCGGTAGTTCCGGTAAATAGGCAGTCGCTCCATGTAAAATACTGGTATTCAGCTGCATCCGGTTAGACTGGAAGCCGACCACAACATAGTTGGGAAAAGGCTAGGCAGATGATGGTTAGGATTTAAATTCTCTTTCTAGCCTACGATGAACAATTCAGTAGATTATCCTGCAGCACATTAAACTTGGTTTCTGGCAAATTGCCATTTTTATTCAAAACGTATGATTAAAAAATTGTTAGTTCTAAAATAAAGTAGATAACTGAGCCATTCCCGAAAAATATAGTAGGAGCTGCTCTAAATTCTAGATATTATTGGAATCACAAACTTGAGATGTATATTGCAATAACAGCAAACACGTAACATTGTTAGAACGCTAAACTTTGGTCCCAGCTGTAATCAGTAGGTCTTTGACAGTCATTTCGGGTAGTTCAGGACCGGTGACCCCGAAAGTATGACAACTAGTCTGTATATGCTGCTGTCCATTAACTGGGATAGCAGCCCTTGGTAACCCTTACCCTTGGTGGCTCTTAGTTACTGGGTTATGGAGGTCAGATAGTCAGTTATATTACATGGAGCGACTTTGTAATACTGATATTCAGCTACATCCAGTTAAGACTGTAAGCCGACCCCAACATAGTTGGGAAAAGGGTAGGCAGATGAAGATTCTAAATTGTAAAAAAAAAACTGCTGTATTAAATCTAAACTGTTTTATTTCAGCAAATGATTTGGCCCGTGAACAGAAGCTGAACTTCGGCGACGACATTGCAGCACAAATCCGTATCGCCAGGAAAAAACGATGGAATCTACAAGAAGAGAAGAGAATATCACAGGAGATTGAACTGCAGTCTTATTTGAACAGGTAGACCTAATGTCTTTTATGTCATCACTAGCTTCCGCCCGCGGCTTCGCCCGCGAGGTATGTCGATAAAAACTATCCTACGTCCCCTTCCCCGGGATGCAATCTATCTTTCTACCACAATCCGTCAAAATTCTTTAATAGATTTTCAACTTTATCGCCAAAACATAAGGTTCAAAGTTGATTGGGAAAATTTGACAGTTTCGGGTAGCTTGATGTGCTGGCGTCTGTATATAAACCTACCCCAAAACTCGCCACATTGAACGGTCATGTGCTCCTATCCAGCAGCTTTCCGCGGCGGATTTTTATTTAAAAAAGCCGCGGAAATCTAAAGCCGTGGAATAATCATCCTGTCATATCTAAATAATAATTAACAATCGTCACACCAGCTGTTTATTTTGCTGCATTAGTGTAGTTCACTTATTTATATTTGATGTCAAGTTTACATTGAAATATTCAATCCGACACAGTTTCTTGCACATCACGGTTGACTGCGCAAGATGGTCGTCGGCCTAAGATGGTTTACTTACGAAGGGACACAAGGTGACACTAACAATGGGACACCATTTAGCCAATAATTTGTTTGTTTATTCTTCAAAATTTGTCTGCTTCAACAGGTTAATAAATGAAGATATGCAGCGCAGAATAGAAGCAATGAAACTAGATATAAGTAATAAAGATGATGTTAATACGAATGCATCTAAAATTGAAGATGAATGTGTAAGTTCATTTTTATATTTTTTTTTAGTTTTTTCTATTGACATGTATCATTATATTAATAGCTGCGCCCCGCAATTCCAACCGCGCAAGTCTCGATCCTGTGGGAATATCGGGATATAAAGTATCCTGTGTCCTAATCCAGGTCATGATCTACCTCATCGTCTGCCTAGCCTTGTCCCAACTATGTTGGGGTCGGCTTCCAGTCTAACCGGATGCAGCTGAATACCAGTATTTTACATGGAGCGACTGCCTATCTGACCTCCACAACCCAGTTACTGGGTAATACGATACCCTTTGGTAAGACTGGTTGTCAGACTTTCGGGCTTCTGACTACCCATAACGACTGTCAAAGATCCACGAATGACAGCCGGGACCAACGGCTTAACGTGCTTTTTGAGGCACGGAGGGGTCTCGGTATGTAAAGATGGTCATGATCTACCTATTTGCCAAATTTTATCCAAATTCGTTCAGCAGTTTTAGCGTGAAAGAGTAAAAAAATAAACATACAAAAAATCATCTTTCCCTCTATCTTTTCTCTTTATTATAAATATTAGTTTACAAAAGAGTGTCTAATCTGTGCGTTCTTTCGTTTCCAGAATAACTACAGGAGTGAACTAAATATCTTATTTTCTAAAATGGACGACAGGAGACGGGTATGTAACAAACATTCAAAACATAAATCTATCAGACCTCATCTTCTATTGAAAAAACGAAGCTAACTTCAATATTTCGTCTTCAGAAACGTGATGTACCAGATTTCTTGTGTGGCAAGATAAGCTTCGAGATACTGAACGAGCCTGTGATCACACCTAGTGGCATCACCTATGAGAAGAAAGACATTGAGGAACACTTGGAGGTAATACTAATCATCATAATATCCATAGACGGAATTTATTATTTGTTAGCCTTGAATAAAATTCTTGGTATGATTGATCGCTTGCATATTTGCAATATGATTGGTGACAGTTTTTTCATTAATAGTAGTACCTAGTTGATAATTTGTAGATTTATTACACACACACACCCCCCCCCCCACACACACACAAACACACCCCGACACACCCCCACGCACACACACAGACACACACGCCTTTATAATATTAATGTGATGTGATGGAACGATACGTAACCAACCAACCAATACCACAAAAAGAAAAATGAGAATTTGTATCATCTGCCTAGCCTATCACCCATCTGGGTTCCAGTCTAACCGGATGTAGCTGAATACTAGTGTGTAGTATACAGGGTTACTGGTAACTCGACCACTTTCCTGCAGAAGGGGTCTAAAGTAAATAAAACGGAACGGAACGTCTTTACACTACGAAGTGTTTAATCAGACTCAAGAATACCCAACTTTGATTTTTTAAATATTTTTCTGATAATTTTCTGATAACTATTATGACTGTTACCTACCCGATTCCGGCTTGACGTCGACTTCTGGGACACCGTGTAGATTACGTGGGTACCCATATTAAATTGATTGTAACCACTTATTTCTTCCACAGCGTGTGGGCCACTTCGATCCTGTGACCCGCGTGAAGCTGACGGCCGACCAGCTGATCCCGAACTTTACTATGAAGGAGGTGGTGGACGCGTTCTTGCAAGATAACGAGTGGGCGCTTGATTATTGAGCGGGATACCCCACTACGTGCTCAGCTTAGTTCGTTTATAGGTTGTGTAGTTAAATGTAAAGTGCAGTAATACCCTGAGTAAAGACCAAAGGTCCGTAAGTGTCCACACACTATGCCGAAGGTACACGACCGAAGTTCTGCGGCTGATTTTACGTTCCGACGTATTCGGCTGATATTACACACCATAAGTGCCGAAGTTACGCGGCAGAAATTCAGTAGCGCACACGCGGGGCGCGGGCATGCCTGCCTCCCGCTGCTCCCCGCCCCGGATCTTCTTCGGCAATCGAACCGAACTTTGGTCGCGTATAATGTGTCTACAGAATACGTTGCCGCCGAATTGCCGCTGAATTTACGCCCGACCGAAGTTCGGCTGTACGCTATAACGCAACGTAATTTCGGCATAATGTGTCAGTAATTCAAATAGCATTGCAGGCGTAATCATGCCGAACTTCGGTCGCGTACTTTCAGCATAGTGTGTTTAGACACTAAGGCCCTTTGTACACCGCTAGGTTTCATTATGATACGGCGGATAAATGGACCCGAAAAAAAAAAGTGTGTCAACAAGCTTCCATAGTAATCCATACAACACTGACGACCGTGCCTACACACGGCGAATAAACCTTAGTTTTTTACGCCAAGAAAAACGAGTGTGTACAAAGGTCCTAACACTCTCTCAATGACGATCCCTTTCATTTTGACAATATAAAAATCCATTTTAAACTGTGTGAAAGATGATATTATGACTCGAAACGGGGTGACTGCCGAAATGACGACTAATACACTGACCAAATAAATTGGGATAAGGACAGGAGAAAAAAAACCCTCAGGTATTTTTTTTTTCTGTTTGACAGCAAAAATAGCGTAAAGGCTCCTACAAACAAGCGCGATTCGCTTTTAAGGTGAAATTGGTTAAAATTAGTTGGGGTATTACTGCTTATGATTGTGTCTGGTTTTATTTACGTGCTTGTTTTACATTTGCTCGTCTAGTTTACGGACTAGAACGGACCCCTTTATCATGAACATTCGTGACTAGTACAGTGTTACTGTAAGAAACTTCCATCTTTGGCCCAAAATTCAGCTGCGCGAACTCCGCTCACTGATGCAGATCATCAAGATCAGGTCATCAAGTGCACCATGTATGAATAACGTCGTAGGGTTAGGCACTAGGTTCAGCGCGGGCCGTCGGAGTGCTTAAGGAGCTTACAGGAACTAAACGCAAGTTTTAGAAACAATAAAACTATATGATCGACTACAGTAAACAAAATCAGAAAAATATATCGTCGACCGTAGGTTCAATTAAGGTAAGGGACAAAATACCCAAAATGAGTTGAGTATACAGTTTTGTTCAGAATTTTGCGCTCTTTCGAATGGTGTATAAGAAAAAATTCTAGCTTAAAAAAAATGTCCCTTACCCTACAGATTTTTGGATTCGAATTTCGAATCAGCCCCATAATAACAATGTATCTGAAAAACTATGCAATATAGCAACTTAAAATGGTGTAATTACCGCCGCCAATCTACTTCAAATAAGGTAAGGGTCTTCCCAATCAACGAATTATTCTTCACACATTTTTTCAACAAGACCTTTACACTATTTTTTCATTGTAGATTAGATCCAACGTAGAGATCAATTTAATGTAAGGGACATTACTAACAAAATACGTTGGTGTAAGGGACGTCTATTTTCTTAAATAGCTAACTTATTTAAATAAATGTTACACAGGTAGATAGAGCACTAAAATACAAGATTATGTGTGAAATCAGATCCGAAAAAGGTTAATAACAAAAAAAGTTATAGGCGATTTAGTCCGAAAAAAAACTTTGTCGGCCTCTCCTGAAAAATCGTATTATGTCCCTTACCTCAATTGAACCTACGGTCGACGATATGGTATTCTTTAGGATATATGCTAGGTATATACTGTGTTGAAAACATAATACAACTAATTTGATACGATATAAAAAAATCATGAAGATACCTCTAAAAACTTTCTTTTTACAATAAAAACCATACTAATATACATACAATCATTCTGATTTTTTGTCAGATTATTCTACAAGCAACATACTAAAACACTACTATTTTAATGTTTTTGTCCAAACAATATATTTTTTGTAATTAAATAATTGCTTCGTATTTTGCAATACATTACCAGGGTTGTGTAATCGCGCTTCTCTTTCTTTTCTATGCAGTCCGACAGTGATCGCGCTTTAGGTCATGTAAGCCCCGTATCTATTGACAAATATAGTATCTAATCTATATGCTATGGATAATTTAGCCTTACATAACAACAAGCTAAGTTTTTATTGATAAATTGATCGCTTTGTCGGCAATCCGATGGCCTGTGCTGGCCCTTATTTATACAATGCTGAAGTCGAGAATAACTTGTTAATATAACTAAGACGTACCCATTTCTTGTATGCCACGATTCGTCACGGAATACTAAAGAATGGAGTGGAAATGCAAAGCAAATAACCGCTTGTATCAGCCTGAAATCACTCCATACTGGTCCGTTTTTTCCCCATATGTGATTTACCCTCGGTCTTTGAAAGCAGATTCGGTCTGAAGCTATTCGGTCATTCAACCATAACAAATCCATGAGGTATGACAGCAGATTAACTTATCGTGCTTTTGGAAACCCGATATCTAGCCGGTTTTTCCGTTTATCCACCCCAAAAAAATCCACCCTAAAGAGGGTACGCAGAAGCGCATGTCCGAGAATATCCACCCTATAAATATAAGGCTATAAATTCCGTTGTAGTAACTTATTTACGATAGCCTATACTTCATAGGCGTGAGTCGTGTTTTAGCTAACATAACATGTTAGGTTAGCTCCTTCTTACGGCCCTCTCCCTGTCAAAGAGAGGCCTGTGCCCCAGCAGTGGGAACGTAGTAGGCTGATCATGTGTTCAACTAGGCCTAGGGTGGAATTTCGGACATGCGTTTTCGCGTATCCACCTTAGGGTGGATTTTTTGGGGTGGATAAACGGAATAGCCCTATCTAGACTATAAAAGTGTATTAGGCTAGTTTCTAACGTGTCTATTTAGAAATAGTCCATGTATAAATATGTACCTAAGATTTTAAAAGCTGGCGATATGTAAAACACGATTCACATTAGTTACGGTTTTCCTCTCGTGCTTTACCAAAGAGACTCGAACCCATAATTCATCCTTATTATAATATGGCGCCATGTACAACGCCACATGTGAACTACACACCTTGCAAGTCCTGCATCGCGCAAGCAAAGTTATCCGCGCAATTAGCATATTATAATACAACATCCCAACGTCAACTGTTGGGGCAGTAGCCCCCCAGACACAACACCCGTCCGGTCGGAGGATCCTCCCTTTTCTATAGAGCATGAGGGACTTTTCTCCCTGTTCCTCATGCTTCTATAATAAGTTAACGAGTTCCTGTTAAAATTGAACTAAAACTTGCACGTGAGTTTAACCGGTAACCATCAGAATCATGAATGTGTCAAGAAAGAAATATAATAAAGATTAGCTTGCTAACATTACTCACAGATTTTCTACCAAACATATTCGGATATCCCAGAAATTTCCATTGCTCTTATTTTTTTAATTTAATTTTGTCTAACAAAGCTTCTATAGAAATCCAGCCATTTTTCTTCGAATTTCCCTCACGTTTTGCGTAAAAAGAACTAAGCTTGCAACAGACCAGTATCATTCGGCAAGTTGATTATCATCGCACCGCTTCAAGCGTTAAGAGTGTTTTTGATTTAAGTAGTATTTTTTCTCTCACAAATACTGGCACTTTGCACAAAATTTAACTTAAACTGCTTGTCACTCTTGCCTTCTATGTAATAGAAAATAATAATAACACCATAGTCTAAGAACCTCTAGTGTAGATATGAAAAAATGCCCACTTTCAATAACAATCTGAAGGATTTTGAAAGAAATTCCTAATACATTGCTTCAAATGTTTGATAATATCGTCTGCTCGACAGCGTAGATGACGCAATGGATACTGTATTTACGCAATTACGCCGCAGGAGCACAAGCTTTTTGTAACTACCCATAGAAGTGACATTCTCTCAATGGCAAAATATAATGTAGTTCAATACTAAAACAATTGACATGGTAGTGATTGCAAACTGCCAAAAAGCAGGGGTTCGTTCATAACTAACTTTGTTTAGTTATACCTTGTTACTGATAAACTGTCTGAAAAAAAATAGATTTGGAGTGTTCACAAATTTACAAGTGTTGTTTTAATAATAACAATTATGGTCTAGCATATTGTAACACCTTATTTTGTCTGGCGTTACTTGGGCTTGCGCTAGAGTACGTCCAATGGAATATGGATCTTATAATGATACCAATAAATAATTGATTTCTGTAACAATTGCCTTAACCTTACTGCACTTACTTCAGAAAATACTATGCTTACGGCCGAACCCAATTAACTATCTAACACCAGTTTTAGCAAATTTTTCGTTTTAACGTCCTAATAATCTACATCAGTAGCGATCTGTACGATTATATTATACTGGCAGTTATAATTTGTACAGGTTACCATCAGTAGCGATCTGTCAATAGGTTATTGGATTCGGCCGTAAGTTGATCAAAGCCTTAAGAAAGGTTGCGTTATTTCTTTATCATGTTTTATACATTAATTACAATAATATTAATAATACTCTCGAGTGTTAAATGTGGATTATGAACTTATAAGACACTGCAGTAATAAATTGTATTTATTCAAGGATTTTATTAATTATGTCACTTTAATATTTACATAGATTCCTTATCCTGATGTTGTCTAATAAAATTTATGAAATATTCTGTACATTTCGTCTGTGGATAGTTCTATGATTAACGATTCATTTTGATTAAAGATTCGATTGGTTCGCCTATGTGTATGTTATCGGTAAAGATCTCAGTAAAAAAAAAGTACTGAATTGACCGTTTTGGTAAATTTGTGTGTAGAACTATATTAATTATAATTAATATACTGTTTGGAAGAAGTTACAGCTATACCTTGATTTTTCGATATAGACAATAAAACTTTAGAGGAGTGAGCAAGTGAATAATACCAAAAAATGGACTATTAAATGTATCAAAATCATATGCATACGGCGTGTGAACACATTTTTACGTGATTAACTGTAATTTTTTACCACTGAATCTGTTTCGCCAGCTATTCTATGCAGATGTGACTAGAGTTCACGTTGTATGCGCTGTGGTGACGGAATTCGAATGTTGAGACTTTAGACATTAGATATTCATGTAATAATATTGTTTTTAAATGTGATAAAATGTAGTTAGTAATTATAGAAAACTGTGGTAGTTCTCTATTTATTGGACATCATTAATTGATTTCCTTGTTTCGATGCAGTTTTAACAAATCATGCACACTATTTTGTTTTTTTTTTGTAAAAAATACAAAAGTGTGCACGCTTTGCTAAAACTAAGTGTTAATTAGTCGAACTTGTCTAAATTAAATGTAATGTAACTTTGGGTACTTTTAAGAAGTGTTTTCTAATTTGCTAAACATCCAATGATAATGTTGATTACGAATTTTCAACAAATAAATTCTTAGAGACAGCATATTATAGTCATAATCTATAAAAATTTTGGATTGCCATTAACTATAATAATCGATGTTGGATGGTAGCGTGTACACGCGAGTTTTTTTTTTGTATGTATTATATTGAAGCACGCTGTATATCGCGTTTATCACACGCGTGGCGACATTTTCGTGGCCAATCTATGTTAAAACGTACGTACCTAGCGCCACCATCTATAGTTATCTTTGAAGCTGGTCCACACTGAATAAAGCCCCGTAACAAAAGTTCACAACATTGTTGCAGCAACATGTTTTTATGTTGCGAACACTTGTTACAATTTCAGTGTACTTTGTGAACAAATGAAACATAATCAGCTTATAATGGTCCCACTGCTGGGACACAGGCTTCCTCTCTGTGAGAGGGAGATGGCATGCCCTTGAATTTTTAGTTCTAGGATCACGATGATTTCTTTCACCGTTTAGAGAGTAGTTGTGATGAACTAATTTACACAAAGTGAAGCACCTGTCGGAATTCGAACCTAAGACTTTACCACTGGGACAGCACTGCTTCTCCACACATGAAAAGCAACACAAATTTGTTGTTGCTGCAACATTGCTTCACAAGTTTCCTGCCACGAATACGGGGCTTTGGGTGCCTGTCCCATCACCGATGAGCAAGTGACTAGCTATCGACTATTTCTCGCTCAAAATCTCGCAATCGAGTTTTCGCCGGCGCGCGGCGGTGTGAATAGTACCTTATGTATCTTTTACTGACACATGACCCACATCTATTGCACGTTGCTTGAGCGATAGCTAGTCGGGGCGGTGGGACAAGTACCTAAGATACGTGTATACAGCCTACAGCACAGACGCATAATATCATTTAAATGCATTAGTTTTAAGTGTGGCAATATACAGTTTTCTACATGACACGCGTCATTCAGTGTGGGCCTGTCTTTAGTTGGGTATGTTTAATAGCAATTGTTTGTGTGAAAGAGCAAGGTACAGTCAAGGAATTAAAATGTTATGCATGTTAAACGTTAGGTTTTATTTGCCTTTATGTCCACATATTGCCAACATTATGTCCAAAAATTTTATAAAAGCAGTTCGAAAAGGTGACATGCGCCTCTATGTGTGAGAGGAATTTGTTTGAAATTGCTTAAAGTTTTCGCTCCCTGACCGTACCTGCATTGAGTCGCTAGACGAACAGATTCACTTGTATGTCGCAACCGTCAGGTATTAAGTTACGTTTAAGTAAATGTTATTTTGTACTCGTGATTTTTATTTTAACTCTACCCTAAGTCCTATAGTTCAGTTCATAAGTTCACATAATAGATTTTCGAGCTCAATCACAGAAACGGCAGCCAGTTAATTAAAACTAATTAGTGGGTAAAATTAGTACTTACCTATTATATTTTTGGTCTACTTATTTGTTAAAATCTCAACTATTTGTGATTAGGTACAGAATTTTAGGACTAGTAGAACTCGCAACCGGCGTGCGTCTATGGCCAGATGTATGGACGTAAACGAGGCAAAAGGATTGTAGCAGCTGGCGGTCTGTAGATTCTGCCTATCCTCATAGGAAAAAGGCGTGAGTATGTATGTATTTTTTTTGGGTTTTTTCTTTCACAACCCACAACCCTACTAACTCATTGTAGGTGCATTTAACCTTTTGAACGCCAGAGCATAAACGCACGCGCGTGCCCTCCACGCCAAGCCACAATTTTAAATATTTAAGGTATACAAATAAAAACACAAAAGTAATGATTTAATTGTTTATTTCGTGATAAAGTGCACCGCATTTTTTGTCACATATTTGTGTCGCTCGTAATAGGATAGGCGACACACGACTGGCGTACAGCCGGTCGATTCTGTAAAAATATCACCGTGAAAACTTAGGTGAAGTGAGTTTGTTTTTGCTAGGAATTGACACAATTGACAGCTCACTCCACGCTCACTTCACCTAAGTTTTCACTGTGAGATTTTTACAGAATAGCACCGCAGGGCACGCGCTTGCTTGTCACGTATATGTGACAATGGCGTTCAAAAGGTTAAAAAAGTCACACTACTTACGCAAATGAATGCAAAAAGGGTGCACCCTAACTAGCAAGGCAGGCATTAGATACGAAGGCAACCTGTTACCGTGTTCAATTGTTTATTAAAGGCACACGACACGGGCACCTGTTGCGTCGCGCTAATGCATGGCGATAGCGCACGGAATGTTTACACCGGAGTTACGTTCATGTTGAAAGGGCAGTGAAGACGACAGAATAAACAGTCTTGTTGCAATAGAGTAGGTACTTAAATACTAGTCTTTTGCTCGTCAGTGTTCGGAACAGTTCGTAATTGGTGTTTTTGAGTTTTTGTGATCTCCCTTCATCATATTTAGATTGCCTTGTTGGGCCAGTGGTTACTAGCGCTTCTGCTGTTTACAAGGTTCTGGGTCGATTCCCGGGTCGGGCAGTTATTGGGTTTTTAAATCTGAAATTTCTCAGTCGCAGTTCGGAGTCTGGAATTTTGTCCAGTTGATGTCAATAGGTTCGCCCCAAAATTAAATGGGACTTAATTTTAACCGGCGAAATGTTGGTGTACCTACCTACTATTGTTACACCTCTGTCTAACCATACGGAGAATACAGGCGTGATGATATGATATTTTAAATAGGTACCCAAAGTTGAAATTGACAAGCCGACTGTCTTTTTGTCTGTACAAGACAAGCCGACTGTCTTTTTGTCTGTACAAGGCTGTATCTTTTTAACCGTTTTACCATAGCCAGTTGAAATTTTACCAGACCCTTAGTACAGACGCCAGCACATTAAGCTACTACAATCTGTCAAATTCCTTTAATAGATTTTCAACTTTATCGCTAAATCATAAGGTTTAAAGTTTATTGAAAAAATTTGACAGTTTCGGGTAGCTTGATGTGTGTCTGTACATACTTACGCGAGTCCGACACGCACTTGGCCGGTTTTTCATTTTTTTTTGTCGGCCGAGCTTTGCATTGTCGGTCATAACGTTCAGAACACAGTCGTGACCGGTCGGTTGTTACAGCGAGTGTTTACCGGCTATGAATTAGTTATTGCGCCCGCGTTGATAGTATACTCGTTGAAAAGCGAAGTTTTCGGTTGCTTGGATTCCACGGTGTTGGTGTTAATCATAGTTCAGTGTTAAGTGATAATCCAAGAACGACGTTTTCTGCAACGAAAATCAAACCAAAAATATTAAGAGTCCGTCCCCCGAAAGGAGTCCAGTCGTGGCGCTACAGACATGCGACGGAGTCATAAACCTTTACTTATTTATTTAAGTATCTCAACTTCATATTAAAGAAACACTGCATAAAATGCATAATCTCTAATAGAGAAAGGTGCGTGAGGTACCTACGCGTACGAGGGTTGTTGTTGGAATGTTGCTAACTAAACATACCTATAATAATTATTATTTCAACTTATTGCCGCGGGACTTCTTCCTTGGGACGGACGGATTCTTGCTTACAAATTGTCAAACGCATGTCAACTGCTGTGGTTTGTCAATAGCTAATCAGAGGGGCGATTTTATGAGCAATCTCATTCAAATTTTAGTCTCGATCTGTCAAAAATACATGCATTTAAATCTTATCTACATTTTGACAAATTTTTGACATTGTTGGTCGCTGAGATGAGATTTGCTACTAGATTTTGAACGTTTTTAATTACAGGATCAGAATACCAATTCCCGTTATTAAAAACGATAAATCTAGCCATAATATTCTCATCTCAGCGACAGTCAATGTCAAAAACTAGCCAAAAATGTAGGGTAATTAGAGGTATTTTTGACAGACTGAGAGCAGACTGTGAACGTTCTTAAAATTACGAATATTGCTCCTCTGATCACTTGACACCATGGACTTATAATGCTTGAGACCACTTCAATTTTGACACGTCTTTGATTTTCGTCCCAGAAACCGGGTGCTAGAGTGAAGTCTGTGGTAAAGTGTTTAGTGACATGTGGTGGAGTAGCACCAGGCGGTCGCAACGTGGTGGACATGTTGCTGGGACCACAGCTGGACAAGAACATCTTGCGCAGGTAGGTAGGCTTGATTTTCTTTCTAGATTTATCGATATTCTTGTTCGTGTTTAGGTTACCTACATACTATGGAGCTGCTCTAAACCTCAACAAGAGATATGTAATAGGGAAGAAGAAGTGGCTTTATACTTTTGGGAAATCCTCATGGATACCCTGCGTCTGGGGAGAACGGAGGGTTAAGTCGGAATCCTACCGACTAAAAACCCACTGCTCATACTACCATTCGCTGCACCCCAGACTGTTACATATTATATACTTGCCTTCTAATTTAAACTTGCCTATAGAATAACTAATAGGCTTTTATGAGATGAATATGGTATTATATTGGTATTATAAGCACGGTTCTATAAAAAAAGTTCATACATCCAGAAACTAGATAGGGAACTACTTACAGGAAATTCTACTTGCTGAACTAAAAACTAGGTGGTCTCTACCTACAACATAGATGACGCTGTCGTTGATCGGTAACGACCCATAGCTAAATGGAATTAGCCTAACGAGTTCCATCCAAGTCCCTGATGCAACTTCCCTTGCACTTTATAAGTTATGCGGTCACGGCGGAATAGTTATACGCTCTGTTTGCGTTGGTTTTCTTATTAAACCCTTACCTATTTAAGGCTTATTCTTCCTCGTGTCGATGGCACGATAGCAAAAAGCAGCCATAGCGACCTTTGCGCTGGCACCGCCGATAGGACCGTGGAAGTGGCGAGTTATGGGCCAGCAAAAAATTCACCTATATGTATACCTAAGTAGGTATTAGTTGATATCGGAATATCTTTCAGTGGCGAAGGGTGAATTTATGACAGAGGTAAGCCGGAGTAAAAAAAAATGCATGTAGGCGTTTTGCAATGTTTTAATTTTATGGTGTATTAAACACCTTTAGTATGATATGATTATATTTCAATGATTAATTGACTATATTATACAATAATTCATCATCATTTTGAATTTTCGAAGGGAAGCCGGTGGGAATCGAGTTGTGGTACCTTCGCCACCGCTATCTTTGTAACTAAATTGGAACCAACGGAGGTGTTAATCCCACCTAAGTGATTTGAAGATTTTGGAGTCAGTTGAATATTGATTGCTTACATATTGTGGAGATACCTACGTTTTCACCATGATACAAGTACGATATTTTTTGTTCAAATTCGCCTATCGACCAATATAGTTAAGAATGGTATGTTCTAGGAAGGTTGGCTGTTTGTGTTTGTCCTACCCATGAAACAGAAGAAATACCTAATGCCCGCATTTTAAATACCTGCCATGTACGAAGGCATGTGAGCTGGCTAATGAGCGCATGAATAGTTTGCTCATAGCTAATTTATGTGGCCCATGGGTAGGTGTTTGGGTAAACTTAATTTCAGCCCCAGTTCCTATATAGACAAACAACTGTTTTTTTTACCCATGCCATTTATTTATTTATTAAACAAGGCACACCAACCGCAACGACCTATTTACAAGAATAGTAACACAATGTAAATACGTATAAATTAAATACCTACTTCACTTATAAGCATGCACAATAAGGTAAATAATTAATCAATTAAATTATTTAATAATTACAATTTAGGCAATAACATTACGTTGATATATAGGTGAGTTGATGGTAAACAGACTAAATAATAGGATAGGATATTGTTACCTGTACACACTACTACAGATTACCTAAACAAAGCCTAAATCACGAGATTCAGAGGAAATGCGGGTGGTCTTTACTCCATAGAAACGCTCTCGCCTGTTTTCTTTCTGGTTAATGACCGAATCCCTTTTTTCTACAGATAAACATTTAGTGGGTCTTCCTTAATCTATTACGCGAAACCTACTATAAAGAATTCTCCAATACGTTGTTGATTTAAATCGAATAACATACATGAATGCGTTTTGCTCACGAAGCAAAATTGGCGACAAAATCTATCGAGACTCGTGTTCACCGAGAATGCTGAACAAGAGTTCGAAAGTGCAATAAATATATTTTCGGGAAGACTGTTTTGTCGATAGGCATCTTCTTTATAATATGTGGTAGTAGTGCAGTGTGTTAAAATGAGAGTTTTTCTACAATATTTGAGCATGTTCGGGAGTTGTTTCGTCGCCAACTTAAAAATCAGACTTTTGACAAACACCAATGTTTGTCAAAAGTCTGATTTTTAATTTGCTAGACTAAAATGACAGCTGTGATCGTTGTACAGCTGTCAACATGACAAAAAAGGTCGATCGCTGTCATTTTGGTCTGAAAAATAAAAAATCAGAATATACCGGAAAAACTCTAGATCAGAGAACATGTGTTTGCTATGACTGCTACGGCGTAGCCTACTTGCGTAGCTGCTACGGCATGCCATGCCTGCGTAGCTGCTACGCGAGTAGGCTGCTTGCTTAGCTACTCAAGTAGAATTATTACTATAATAATTTCGTGGGTAAATTAGAAAGAGATGCTACTGATAAATATGCTAGGTAAATAAAAATAAATGCAAACAGTTAAATGTAGTATAAACTGCAGTTTGCGTGGTGATTTAAGTCCCATCATTGCGGCTTTAAATTACATCTAAGTGAAATCCAAAATGAATATCTATCAAGCTTTATAACAATGACAAGCACTTTTTTCAGCCCACGATCCGCCCACACGTTAAGCAATTACCTAAATCGCCAAAATTTTCGCTGAAACTGAAAACAGAATCACTTAAAGTTGTTCTTCGTCCATAAATCGCGTTGTCATGCCGCGTATCGCAGCATTCATTCTGCAGTCGACTGGGAACGAGTGTCGCTAACCAAATAGACCGTGTTCAAATAAGACGGCGATTTAAAGAGTTGAGACTTGGTCTCGAAGAATACAGGGCGGACAGCGGATAGCTTTCGCGATTATATCATGAGTCGCACAAGAGCAGAAATTTAAAAAATAAAGAATCGTTTTAACCTTCAATTCTAGTTGTAAATAAGTTTGTTTGTAATGCTACTTACTATTTAATATATATAGGTAACTGCCCCGTTGGTCTCTTAGTCGCAAGCGCGACTGCTGAGCGTGGGGTTCTGGGTTCGATTCCCGGGTCGGCAAAGTATTATTGAATTTTTCCATTAGGAATTTCTTAGTAACAGCCCGGAGTTTGGAAGTCGGCGGTGTGATACCCCGTGCCTTGGAAAGGACGTTAAGCCGTTGGTCCTGCGCCTGATCTCTCTCCGGTCGTGTCGGATTGCCGTCCCATCGGACTATGAGAGTAAGGGAAGAGGGGAGCACCTGTGTCTGCGCGTACACTTGTGCACTATAATATCTCCCGCGCCGAAGGCTTGTGTCCGTTGAGATTGGCCGCCGTGGTTACAATTTATTTTATAAATAAATTAATAAAATGCTAAGCGGGATTGAGGCGATGCTTATAGTCAGCAATCACACATCGTTCAAAATATAAAGACAACAAATAACGGGTTCTGTTGGATCATAAAAAAATATTTATTGAGTGGTTTACACAACGCGTCTTCCGCTACAATCGTGCCCCGCTTCTCGCGTTCAGCGCGACATAGCCTTACCCAAATCCCCTGCCAAAGTATATCCGTAGAAAGAAAGAGTATATTGTTACAATTGCATCGAAGCCTCGTAAAGAACTGTTGCTCCTGGCTAGCGTCCAGGACGCCGACGTTAGGTGCTACCATTCAATTACACATTAAATAAAACTCTACTTTATCTCATATGATGAATGTTTTCACTTTCTGTTGAGATTTGGTTGAGAAAGCGGCGAAGCGGTTGGTTTTATTTGCGATTTGTATTTTATATGTAACGATTTTACAGGTTTTAAGAACTGCTAACTAAGAAGTTATAACGTTTTAAATGTGTGATCTAGCAGATAATTATAGCTCTACATTACCCAAAGAAATTATTCGAAGCGTAATTAAAAATCATGCATCTCAATTATCTGTGTTTCTACCCATCATAAAGTTTTACATTTTCTGGAATGGAAAGTCTAGGTATAACGTATAGGTATGCTCATGAAACCCTTTATGCTAATTCAGCACGTAAAGATACATTCTAACAAATCCGTTCATCAATCTAAACAGACAAACTTTCGCGTTGATAAGACATCTAATTATTCAAACTTCCGACCTTCCCGTCCCATCCATTCCGTGCAGCCTATCGTATATGAACGTGTCTCGTTCTACTCCGTCGTGTGTCGTGTGGTCGCCGCAGCGGTCGCCGATGGACTCGTGACGGCTCTCGGGATGCTGAGGCAGTGCCAGCATCAGGACGATATCCTGCACGCACGCGCCGTGCACACCGCCCGCCCCTTTAGAACTAATGGTAGGATGTTCAGCACAAACATGTGACGGGATTTGTAGCCTCGCACGCAAAGGGTTTTTACAGGGTAAATTACTTATCTCTGTTAAATGAAGAGAAAACCTGATACTTATTGTGTTTTAAGTTAAATGTGGTCAAATGTATCGTAGTTTCACAACATAACAGCATCCCGTGCCAACCAGTTGCGTTATTCCCAACTTCACCCAACAGTTGGATTATGAAGCACACTCGCTGAAAGACTGCACCGTGTTCGGTTGAACGTTGTATGGTGTAAGCGTTCGCATTCGGCAGCGCCCTGCGCAGAGTAGGTCAGGACAAGGGAGCGCGGGGGTGTGCGGCGCAGGGTGCGGGGCGCGGAGTGCAGGGAGGGGTCCCGATTCATGTTTACGGGGCTCGGCCGTCAGCTGTTCGCGCGACATGAATGTGCCGCGCCCGCGACGCGCCCGCGCCGACTCCGCGCATCGATTGATTGATACCTGAGCGGCCACGTGCGGCGGGCGCCGGGCGCCAGTACCGCCGCGCTCGCCGGCCCGCGCGCGCGCCAGCTCCATGCGACCCCGCCCGCGCTGCTTGCCGCCTCAGCTCATCAATGGAGTGCCCGAGGTGACCGGCCCCCGGAGCCCGCGAGCCGCGCGACACCGCCCGTCTCGTAAGTACCGCGCCTGCATCGCACTGTGCCGCGCCACGCGTCAACACGTACACGCACTAGCACCCCAATCCGTTAGTAAATAATGGTTTTTCCGATAGCATTAATACCCAGAGACAATTTATGCGACTGCGCCGTGTGATGTTTATTGCGAGCCGTTCCTCGAGCCACCTTCTCATTACATTAGCGGCGGAAATTTTCTATATAGAAGCGTTTTTCTTATCGATCGTCCAAAGTTTCGTTCGTTTCTGACGGAATATTTATAAAAAAAATCTATCGGTTTACGTAATCGAAGAACAGTGTGATCGTTTGTTATTGAAAGCCGCGGATATCTGCGAGGTGTGCACGAGACACGCACCCCAATCATTACATAAAACATTCAATCGGTTTCTATCGACCTTGTCATCTGTCCTCTGCTATCGCTTTCGTACGAACCGAAAGATATCGTAAACTTTGAGGTCTTAACATATTGGTGGTTCAACTGCAACGTACATCCCATGGGATTAACAAAAACATAATCATAACACGCGAGCAGTTTATTCTATGTTAAAACGTGTAACATACCAGTTTTGCCAATATTTACTTAGCAACAAGTCATAATGTAGTAATAATACGCAGCGTTCAATTTTGTTCATAAGCATATTGCCAGCTTATGTTACAGTCGATGGGGCTGCCAACAAACTGTCAATCATGTCGTTACAAGCACTCGGGGTATTATACAATGTAACAACTTGCGATCCTCGCCTAATTGAAGAGCATCGCGTTGTGGAGTCGACACTCACTGATAAGTGATATTTACCTTTACGATGCTGTTACAGTGAAGGTACTTAACTCAGTATCGAAGCATGAGGGGTTGATATGATTGATTGACGATTTGAAATAACCCTTATGTGCAAGTTTATAGAATGATTATACATAAATAGGTAAAAAGTGAAGACCTGATTCGTAAAATATTTCGGCAAACGTGTTGACGAATCTATAAATTTTATTGTAATGCCTTAAATTTTTGTTCGACTTTAATTGCTAAAAAGATTGTCGTCAATTGCTACATTAGCCGTCATGGTTGCGAAATAGGCGAAATACAAATACAAAAGTGGTGTCATGGTGTGTTACTAAAAACGCTGTTTCCTGAAATAATTCGCTGCGTACTTACGAAGCCGTTGCATTCCTGTAAAGGCTATCGTTATTTAACACTTTGGTACGTTCTTATGGCAGTTCTAGGTTTTTGGAAAACATTACGAGATTTAGAGGATGATGTGTTCCATGATTCATTTACTGTGATGCCACTAGATTCATCTTTCTGACTGACCGACCCCTTGACAATTCAAAAGTCCCTGTAAATCCTGTAATTGGTTTATCACACTCATATTATAAAGGCGAAAGTTTGTGATTGTGTGTGTGTATAAGTTTGTTACTTCTTCACGCTCAAACGGCTGGTAGCTGTGGGTATATGTTTGGTACCAAACATATAAACGCATACACTCACAAACTTTCGCCTTTATAATATCAGTGTAATTTATGTATTTGTGTACCTCATGTGTACTATTTCATTTATAATTCAATATTTTTAATAGTTTTTTTTATTGCTCCTCTCAACCAAACCACCTGCCATAGAATCTCTTCACCACCCATGGTTGACTGGTAGAGAATGCCTAAGACATTAAGTCCGCGCTTTGTACTTTTTTTGCGTGCGAAAAGTTTAAATAAGTACCTAGTTATATCGAAAAGTCGTGGCAAATAAAGTCTAATTTAGATGGATTACTGTAATAAAGAAAAGAAAGAAAGAAAATAAATAATATAATAGCTGTAATACTTACTGCTAATAGCTGTAATGATTACTGTAATAGTGCTCTCAAAACGGTGAAGGAAAAGTCATCGTAAGGAAACCGGTATGTCTTAGAACCAAACATCCAAAGACATGTGACATCTACCAACTCGCACTGGGCCCGCGTGGGCTTGTGTCCCAGCAGTGAGAACATTATAGGCTGATTATAACTGCAATATTACTTTAATTTTACCACGGGATATAAAAGATTACAAAAAGATTTATGTCAAGAGAATATGCCACAGTACCTATACCTTTCCGAACGCTTGTAATAGCAACGCAGCGTAATTATCTCATCTCCCACCGTTAAATATGCACCATGTGTAACCAACGGGTTATTATGGCAATAAACCCGAACAACCGATAACTTTATAGTTGTGTTGAAACATGTTCAGTTAGCTAGGCTTTTTCTGCTGGTTTTATGACTTTATATATTTCTCGGGACCCAGCGTCCCGGACCTTTGGAAGGCGTACGAGGAGCCGAAGCCAACTAGCAGAGGCCCGGCCGTAAGACGTTTTTAATGAAATGAGGCACCGACCGACGATAATCCCCGTTCTGAATATTAATATTCTTTCTAAAATATAAAAAATTTAAAATACTTTCCGAGTCAAGGCCCTAGTAATCATAGCAAAAACATCTGAGGAAACCAGGATGTATCCTACTAATATTATAAATGTGAAAGTTTGTGAAGATGTTTAGATGTTTGTTACTCAATCACGCGTAAACCGTTGAACAGATTTGGATGAACATTGGCACATGGATAGACCATTTTCTGGATTAACACATAGGATACTTTTTATCCCGATATTCCCACGGGATCGAAACTTACGCGGGTGATACCGCGGGGCACTGCTAGTATTTAATATGAGTCTGAATCGTCAACCCGTTTTGAGCATGCGTGGTGATAAGTGCTCATGCCTTCTCTGTATGAGAAGGGGGCTGTGCCCTGCGGTGGGACAATAATAGCATAATCAGCCTATAATGTTCCCACTGCTGGGACACAGGCCTCCTCTCGGTGAGAGAGAGTGGGCCGTAGTCCAACACGAAGGCCCAATGCGGGTTGCGGGATGTCACATGTAATGACATGAGGTGCATTTAATTGTGTTTTTGTGTGTTGTGCTATGTCTTTTGTGTGCACTAAGTAGGTAAGTGATTTATCTATCAATCTACATGTTTTCGAATTGTTGGTTCCACGACATGTCAGTTTCTTCACGATGTTTTCCTTCACCGTTTTGACAATAATTGGTTTGTATTACAGTCTTGGAAAACGAAAGTTGCACAGCATTGTAGCATCAACATTATTTTGTTAAAACGGGACCTTACCATATTTACATCAGTGTCTTAGCTTTAATTCAATTCAATTTTTATTTAGTCTAGTAACCAGGACTTCATTTGTTAATAAAAAACTTATCATATTTTAGTAATTAAGATAATTTATCTACGTCCTAAACAAATTATTGTCTAATATATACAGCGGCAGTACTGTCCGACGCTTCACCGCGGCTGCACCATTCCATGGGAAATGGCGAAGCACCGATCGACGTAATTAGAGAACCTGCTCGAAATTAAAGACAGGATACGGTTGTTGCTGCTCCTCACCCCACGCACCATGTAACCACAGCGCTTACGCATTGTGGCAAAAAAAACAGTCCACATGTGCGTCCGCGAACATCCCTGATGCACTGCAGTAGCGGGGCAGCCTCAACAGCACCCTGAACGCGTTGTTGTATTGCACGCGGAGGGCACTGTATGATTTTTGAGTATATCTAGCCCACAGACTGCTCGTGTAAAACATAGTGCAGTACGCTCTAAAAAAGCTCAGCGCTTTAGGGATAAGCTAGTGATATATTGTCGTCGTCTGTAGGTATCTGAGTGTGGGCACTCTCTCTCACGATGCTTGCCTTAAGACGCGATTAAGGGATTTTACCAAATGTGTAGGGTTCTGGTTTTATTGCATCCGGCTCAACAGTGATAACATCTATCTTATAACACAGAGTTGCGGAAATAGGACGGCGGTATTTTGCATCGATGGAATCTTTTACCTACTATTAATGTTACGAAAATACATAGGACGGCTTAGCGTACGTTATTTATTTATCTCTTGTTTACCAATTAAATTTATAATATCAGGATTTTTCCCTTACCCCCTAACTAATCGTCTGTATAGTTATACAACGCTTTGTCTTCTTCTTTCTAAAGTCAAATTACTGACGACTGAAAGAGAGAAATCGGTGTGTAACTATTTATATAATATAATACGTTTATTAGTAAGGTTGGTGTTCAACAACTTATATTGATGAATGACTTACCAAACTGGCTAAATATAGTAAAAGCTGTTTAGCCATGTGTGTTCGGATACATGATAAAACTCCAAATGATTTAAAAATGTTAGATTTTAGATAGTTTTAAAAGAAAACCACATACATGGATAAACACTAATAATTTTTACGGAATAAAATAATTTGCTGACAGGAAACCTTTTGTAATGTAACCTATAATATTCGGATGCTATGATATAAGCAAAACATGTATCTATGCTCTATAATGAATTATTAAAACAACTTTATATACCATGATGTATGTAAATAAATATTATTTTTATTTCTAATGGTACCTAAACTATTACTTTAACGCAGTACATTAGTTATCTAAACCTTAAAAGTTTTTTGAATGAATACCGAATCTCTACACAATATTTATTTAATTATTTTCTTTAAAGGAAAAATTATACCTACCTACAAAGAGGTAATTTCTATTATTTCACAATACAAAACTATCTACACACATTTCAATTTCCTTCAAACAAATTCGTTCACACAGAACCTTTTCAGCGTTAGACAAAAGCAATTTAAAATCTCACTACTGAAAACACCTGAGAGATGCATTTGAAGTACAATCTATGCTGAAACCACACAGATTTACTGCAGATGTCAGCCGTAGCACCAAAGCAAATCAAATAGCTCGTAGCCTGTCATCGTAGAGGTGCTACGAAATGGCTACGTGAGTGCTACGAGATTTTGAACAAACGCTACGGTGATGATAGCTAGTTTCGTGATACATACTGTATTTTAGAACTAAAAAAAGTTTAACTAAGCTGCTTATATACCTTATAAAATAAATTAAATGAAACTTAATCATGTTAATTTATTACAAAAAAATGTAAATACGCCAATCAAGAAAATTGTGTCACGTTTGCTTCTCCATCCTTGGAAAATATTATATGCTGTATTTTTTAACTACATATAGAAAATTTCAAATCAGCAGTTTAATTACCTACCTTAAAAAATAAACTGTGTATAATTTAATCATGGGAAACCTACCAAATTGATAAAAATGTCAATGAAGAAAATCGAGTAGTCTTCACTTTGCTTCTCCGTAAAGAAAAGCACTTTAAAATATAATTTCTGAAAACACCTAAGAAATGCATTTCACTGTAACCGCACAGATTTGCTGCAGATGTTAGCCGTAGCACCGAAGCAAACCAAATAGCTCGTAGACTGTCATCGTAGAGGCGCTACGAAACGCTACGAAATTGCTACGAGATATTGACCAACTCGCTATAACTGGGATCATCCTCCTCCTCAAGTCGTACTCCTCATTACTGAGGGTCGTGATCCTCCCTTGAAAACATCTTTTCCCTGACGATGTTTCGCCATCTCTGTCTTTCCTTGGGATTATTATACTGGGATCATAACCTTCTAAATATACTGATTATTTAAAAAAAAAACTGTCTTAGAATAGGTTAAAGTAACTTAAAAAACCTTAGTAAGTAAATCATATTAGGTACCTAATGTCATCGACTTTACGAATCGCTACGACATTTTGAACAAAAGCTACTGAGATGAAAACATCGAAAATATTCGTGATAAAGATGAGTATTTATTTATACTGGGTGTATTTTATTAATGAGCAGCTTATAAGTATACATAAAAAAAAATGTAAGTACACGTATTTTAATTAACCTTGAGCAGTTCATCAAAAATAAAAAATATAACTCAAAGAATAGTAATAGAATCAGCATTGCCATACAACGTGGCAATGTGGCCAGCCTTTTGGGCACGTTTCCTGTTGACAGCGATGCGGACGAATTTTTTGATGCCCTTTGATTATTTCCCCTCCTTTCTATATACTTTTAAATATTTTTATTATTTTAAGACTGATAGCTTTTTAAATTATGTAAACACTTTAAATAGGTAAATACTTTATTGTAAAGAATAGTGGTTTGAAAAGTCCAAAAACTTTTTCGTATCAATCGTGTTCCTTAACAATTTGAAAATTCACTTGTAACCACATGGCCTTAAATATAACCTCCAAAAATACTTAACTTTACCTAATCATGACACAAGCCAGTAAAAACCGGTCAAGCCATTTATTTCTCCTAATCAAATGTAGTCGCTCTGTATGTATATATGCACGTTACGCCACACTGCTTCTTTGTAGTTGTTTATACAGTCCTCTATTTACGAGCACGGCCCACAAACGAATGCAACCGTTTCCAATCTCACTCCGTGTCAAAGGGAACACTTTAATTCCCCTCTTAAAGGGATTCGCCGCAAGCTTTTTCTTGTGCTCGTTTCAGACGGGCCAGAGTCTCGTTATAATGTTCGCATTATAGGCTAGGTATAATAATTTTGCTGATTTTTCAATCATCTAATCTACGAATAAGGGCTTATTACTTATTCGTAGCATAGGGCCAATTCTCGTAATTTTAAGAGCGTTCACAGTCTGGTCTCTCAATCTGTCAAAAATATCTCTAATTTCCCTATATTTTGACAAGTTTTTGACATTTGTCTGTCACCGAGATGAGACTGCGACTAGATTTTGAACCTTTTAAATTACGAGAATTGGCCATTACGAGAATTGGCCTTCTGATAACTTTATTCGAGGAATAATTTTGAAAATTTGACAGTTATTTCATACAAAAACAGTCAAATGTTAATTTTATTCCTCGAATAAAAGTTATTTGGCGATGGGAAAAGGCCTAAATCTTTGTTGTAAATCATCATGAATAGAAAAAAAAACAAAAATTGTTTATTTGTTCCATAATTGAAATTTTGAATGAGGTCACATTTTAAGACAGTTTATTTTTCTTAAATTTCGAACTGGCCAGTGTTATGTTTGATTTTATTAGAGGCTATAAACTTTTTGGTTTATTTGATGATTAAAGGATTTGGGGCTCTTGATTAAGCTGAGTTTTAGACCCCATTCTTTTAATTCATTATTTTAATGATGTGATTTTAATAGACTGAGTATTTTGAAATGGGTTTCCTTAATTGGCCAATCTTGTTTGAAAGTTGGAATTTTGTAATATTGCCATTAGCCACACGGTGTGGCTAATGGCAAAACCATCTGTGTACTAAATGTAAGTCTATTTAGGTGTGGCCCACACCTAAACAGACTTGCATTTAGTACACAGATGGTTTTTATTACTTGACTAGCTTCTACCCGGGACTTCGCCCGCGTGAAATTTCTTGTTACCCCAACCCACCCCGTCACATCGCATCACCTGCCCGCGTTATCATTTCGTTTTTGCTTAGCGTTCTTTCTGATTTTTTTTCGTTTTGCTCAGCTTCTAAGGGTTAAAGAATGATGTTAAATAGCCTATAGCCTTCCTCAAGAATTGATCTAACTTAAGCAAAATGATTTTTCAAATCTGAACCGTAGTTTCAGCGATTTGCGCGTTCAAACAAAATCTTTATTTTAATTATTAGTTTTATTTATTAGTGTAGTGTTAAGTTCTAATAATATTTCCTGATATGAGCAAGCGATTTAATAACATAGACAAATCGGTTTAGCCTCTCATCTAAGTACATTATTTAACACAGCCAATCCCAAACAAATTTAAAATCACACACCATATTGGATCCTTAATTTAATCCGCTATCCAACACCATAAGGCTTAAAACCTGTTAAATCCCATGAATGCATGGTGTGATAACCCTGTTAATGCTTGCCTTAAGAATCGTATTGTAACAGCCCTATTAGAATGTGTAAAATAGTTCTGAACTATACGGTGCGGACGGAAATTGTGCTAATGGTATAACGAGAAAAGTTTGTTTGTTTGTATGTTCGGAATTTATACGGAACTGCTTATCTGATTGACGGGGAATATTTCAATTTTGGATAGCTTATTGTTGGTATTAATATTGTGTGAAACGTTTAGGGCGTTTAGGTTTATTGTATGGGATTTTGTAAATGTTTTGGGCAACGAAACATGGTTTATTGAAGATCATATTTCGACAGTGAATGATGATAATTTAATATCTGTCGTTTATTAAAAAAAAAACATCTATAGTCTCTCCAGAAGCATCTGATTAAAAAATGTAAACATATGGATCAGAAAACGTACCTTTGGATGCCAATTTGTAGTGTCAATGACAAATCGAGTGCTTTTATTTGATTATATTAATTCTTATGCCCGAAATTCTAATTTTAAACCAACTTGACGATGTTTTTCATTTGACAAGTGGGTATTTTTATAACATCATTTTTGCCGCAGATTTTTCAAATACGATTTAATAATGATATTCAAACAATTGGAAAAAATGGTGAGACATAACGTTAAAACATTTTAAATATAGTTGAATATGTAACTAATTCCTTTTAGTGAGTGATTGCGTAAGAATTTAACCCTCAGCAAATACTTTTGGAACTGACCATAACTAATTACATACATATCAGAAGCACATAAATCTAAACGGCCTAATTTTAAAACAAGCTTATTGTTTATACCCCGGTTTAAACCATTGAGCCATTTTTATTAATTTGGAATTCATTTCGACAAAACATAAGTTCCAATTACAAAAATTGACGTTGAAACCCAGTCTAAGTTGTCAGTTTTGTATTAAGAACAAAGTTCAAATTTAATAACAGGCTCGATGGTTTACGATTTGAATAAAGTTAGAACTCGTTTTGTAATAAGACACAAACAGTTTTACAATGACACACATAAATTCTCGCACGTGCGCATCTGATTGAATAAAATATTCAAATAAAATGTTCACATTCAGATACATCGTATATACACTACGATCCTTGAATTGGGGACACGGATTTGCGAACGACGCTGTGTCTTTATATCGGACGGATTTCTGTATGGAGCTTTAGATCTGGTGCACACCCACGCAATGTAACGTCTCTGTACATATGGCCTTAAAAGGGACAAGGTTAGGTTGTTTTTGATTATACTTTGTATTTATTTGGATAGCAGAACTTCGCTCGCATGGAGGTCGAAAATTATTCCACAGGAACGTACTACGGGATTAAAAGTATGGTCTAACCCAGGTCATGGTTTATCCATGTGCCAAATTTTATTCAAATTCGTCTCAGCCGGTAGGTGTGGCAAAGTGACAGACAGACTCAAGAGATACTTTTGCAATTAAAATATTAGTCTGGAAACTTTATGGCAATAGACTTGCCTATTACATGGGACTTAAGCATACCTTATTGGCGAACAGTAGGTACACTTGCTTACCCTTTCGGGAAATGTAGCCGCGATGTTAAATAGTGTAAAAAAATAACGGAGTTTATTTCTTGAGAAACGAAGTGTAACCATTGTTTATGGTTGAAATGGCGTGGGCATGTTATTATTTATCTATAAACTTTCGAGTGTCCATAACTCAAAAACACAGGTATATTATTATCACTTAGACAAGCATTTTCTGCCACATCACGTAAAAACACGAAACACGAAACAAACAACAAAACCCAAAAACATGTTATGAGCGCGGAAGTTCCAAAACCGCTTGTTCATCAGTTAACTAACAGGCGAGTCCGATCACAAATCAGTTAAGCGGAACAGTCCACACAACAACTGTAGGCAGCCATCCATCATATCCCTACCTCGGGCCTTCGTTATCGTACAAACTCCCACGAACACTTACGAACTCGCGATAGAAAGGGGTGTTATACACTATTCGGGTCGGCATGATTCGGCACAGCCGGGGGGTAAAATTTAATATATTATGTACTCATAGATGCTTCGATTTTTTTACCATTTTCTATTTGTTAATTACCTAATACTTGTTGGCAGGCATACACTGTCCTCTAATACGTATTAACAGTGTTATTTGAAAACATCGTAAAAGCCAATTATTCTTAAAAGATTAACATGGAAGTTTTTTCCCGGCTCTTCTCCACAGAAAACGACCTATTGGAACCGTGCACCTAGCTTCTGACATTTCACAAGTGCGCAAGTTTATGTGAAATAAAATATTTTAAACTTGAATTTTAGAGACGTATGTTCGGGAAAAGCCGAGTCTTGGCTTAGCTCGAATTGTGCCAAGGGTAGATGCCGAACGAAGTCTTCCAATCGCCACATGCGAACTACTTGGGTGGGAAACTATCAAGTAACTTCTCCCGCTCTCGGGAGGGGTGTCAGACTTTTACTGACTAAAACTCACCCGTGTTCCTTCAGTTGCCTGTGCCAGGGGCCACGGTATCTCTTTTGTTTAACCCGCGACCCTGGCAGGCATCGGCCCTAGCGGACCCCGTCAGTTAGTGCTGACATCTCTTTGAGGCGCGCGTGGAACACAACGGGCCATCGACCTGGGCCTGGTCCTTACCGGACGGCAAGCCATATACAACGTCCCGAAATCAATCGTCGGGCAGTAGCCCATCAGATACAACTCCCGTCTGATCGGAGGATACTTTTTTTTCTTTGGAGGATGAGTGAACTTTGTTCCTGTCACCCTGTTCCTTATACCTCTATAGTACAATCCGAATGAACGCCGAATATGTGTAGTACCTAATTACTTCGGGTCGGCTTTACTTTTCAAAAAATACTACCGAATCGAACGTGCCGACCCGAACATGTAAGTAGCATCCCTTATCCAATCTCATCGAATCGCCCTCTCGTTTCATTAGTCGGAGTAGAGAAATATCATAACAGAGTGACAAGATAAACAGAACAGTTCTTTGTTAGAACACGGTATATTAGTATCGAGTTGTTTGCCAAACATACGTGGGTAATTGAACCGATGAACCAATGCTACTGTTTATCGTATATTCAGTTTTACCTGTCTGCCGTAGGGGGATGTTGTTGTAATAAAGCTTTGTCTGTAATCAATTTCGTTTCTTGTTGATTGCACCTTAATTGCGTTATCTTCTACGATGACAATGAAATATTGTTGTTGGTTGAACAATTATTGTTTTTATGTTAGTCTGTACGTTTACTTATCTTAACATCTGTACGTATAAGATCGCGTTTACTCGTAAAAGGAGAGATCAGATAGGGGAATTTTTAAAAACCACTGCTTATTTGCCACAAAAAAACCTATAGTAAAGTGCTCCATTTAAAACTTTTTGGTCAAAGAATCAGCATCATACAACGTGGCAATGCTGCCAGCCGTTTGGGCACTTTTACCGCTGACAGCGTTGCGGACGAATTTTTTAACCTCCAACCAAAACAGAGGGGTGTTATAAGTTTAACGTGAGTATCTGTGTGTCTGTTTGCGCCATCGTAGCTTCCAAACGGCTGAGCCGATTTTGATTATTATTTTTGTGTTTGAAAGGTGACTTGATCGAGAGTGTTCTTAAATATAATTCAAGAAAATCGGTTCATCCGTTTGATGATTATCAGCTCTTTTCCAGTTGATGAATTGATGTGAGCAGCTTCCACAAGTCTTTTTGAGTCGAAATTTGGTATTTTGTTACTTCAATGACATTAGAAGAACATAGTGCCAACACCTTGAACTGCTGCTCCAGCATTACCTGGATTACAGGATATCCCACTCTCTTAACTTACAGCAGAGGTATCGTGTTTGGGTTCCTTGGAATGGTCTCAGTTAATAGGTTATAGATAGATGGTGATCAGGGGCTGATGATGGAGTAGGAAAGATAAGACCGGACAAAATGGTCCCCATGGCCAATAACAACCAAATAAAAGTAATTAGATATGCATTTTAATATAGAGCAATAACTACTATGGCGGTTCATTTCAAATCACTGAGTGGAAAAAGATATGGTGATATTCCGTAGGACCTACCTGGACGGTAGATAACGGAATACTTGAATAGTAAAGTTTGAATATTCTCATTCCGATGATAACAAAATAGTATGGTACCATCGAGCTGGTCAGCAGATGATAGACCTGGACGCTAGATAACGGAACTCTTGAATAACTGACGAGAACTATTCCTTTCACCAGATGACGAGGACCTCATGACTTATCTGGACGCTAAATAAAGGAACAGTTGAATAGCTACTAGTGAACCCCTTGAGTGTGGGCTTATTAGATGTGTCTCATCTAGTACTGTTCATTTTACTTGATGACGAGGACCTGATTATTGCCCTGGACGCTAGATAAAGGAACTCTTGAATAGCGACTAGTAAGCCCCTCGAGTGGGGGCGGCATATAAGTTGTGTCTCAACGAGTCTTATTCATTTTACCTGATGACGAGGACCTCATTACTGACCTGGACGCTAGATATCAGAACTCTTGAATAATTACTAGTAAACCGCTCGACTGTGGGTATTAGAATTGTCTCAACTAGTACTGTATATTCTACCTAATGACGAGGACCTGGTGACTGACCTGGAGGCTAGCAGAACTCTTGAATAGCTACTAGTAAACCCCCCGAATGTGGGCTCATGGGCTCACTAAATGTATCTCAATGAATCCTGTTAATTTTCCCTGATGACTGACCAGGACGCTACTTAACGAAACTCTTGAATAACTGCTAGTAAACCGATCGAGTGGACTCTTAAGATGTGTCTTAACGAGTCTAAATAAAAAGTCTAAAGTTTTTATAAAAAACAAGTAGAATAGATAAAACAGTTTTATATGTTCCACTCTAACGTGCCTATGTTTTGGTTTTTTGAGTATTAATATTCATTTTAGAAAAAAATAAATTTAAACATATAATTAAGCCTAAATATTAGAACTAATAAGAACGCCAAACAGACGAGGCTTATTATACCCAGCAATAATGAATGTATGCTATTGTGGAAAACATAGTTACTGTGATGTGCACAGTAACTATGTTTTCCACAATAGCATGTTAATTTCTGCTGTTAACTTCCAAGTAAGCTGTTAACTTCCAATTTTTATTAGCCGTCCCCCGACGCGAGGACGCTTGGAAATATTTCCTACAACTTATATTAAACTTAAAGGGCCAATATATATAATTATTTTTTTTTACTTTTTGAGGTTTTTGTTTGTGTCGTGGGTTTTTTAAATTAATTTTTTTGATGTCCTATGATTCTTTAACTTCGTTTTGTTTTACATTATACATGTACATAAGAGCTGTTAGCTTATTTATATATTAAGTAAATGTTATCTTGTTTCAAAATAAAACAAATTACCATAGAAAACATATTCTCTTCTATGTACATTCGAAACCACATTCGGCTACCTGCAACAACCAAAATTTAAAACTAATTTAATAAGCAAGATTTAATCGCCCACCAACGAAAAGCAGGTTCACAAAACAGTGTCAGGCCACTATATATACCGTGCCTCTAGTGGCGTGGCGTTCTGACAGCCGCGCCATATATCAGACTCCACCTGTCATGGACACGCCACTATATGGCCAAGACGATGGCTGTCCGACTATCATGTTAATAATAGAGTATGAACAGATTCGATTGCCTGATAGTTTCGAGTGCTATTCAATTGTTTTAGAACAATCATGTGGAGTGTGATGTGAATATTTCATTCTAAGGTGAAATGAAGGAGTTTGAATAATCTATTGATTAAGACAGATTTTGCTGAAGGTCTTCTGTTGACACAGATCCCTATTGACTATTTAAGTTGAACCTTTACTAGCCCTTTACGCATATGAAAGCGTATTTTGTGATCTGTTTGGCTTTTATATTTTTGCTTGTATTACGAGTATGTCACCGTTTATTTATGAACATCGTTAGTTTATAATTTATCCCGCAAGATTATAAATTATCGAAAGATTGTGAACTGCTACAAACCATTTACTAGATTATAAACTATCGAAAATTAGTAAGTTACCTATTCTGTAAGCGGTATGGTACAGTTCACAATTTATCGACAGTTTACAATCTCGCGACATAGATTATACATATAAACTAACGGTCGTTGCGGTGTTCACAATCATTCGGTTACATATGAACAACTTCACTCATTGAATCAAAATAAACTCATAAATGTACGAACATAACTGTGTTTCTGACCTTGTCAACTCAAGGTTTTAAGTTTCGCAAAGGGTTCGGGTTTTTTTATTTTTTATCACGCTTTCCATCAACCTTGTATAATTTAAATTTTATCAGACCATTACAAAATACTTCTTACCCTTCTCACAATCGTTTAGTACATCACAAAAACAATACGCATCTGCTCAGCTTACGCCTTTGAAAACATATCTTTTGTAAGTAGGTACTATTATATACGTATTGCTTAATAATATTTTTAAAGTCTTTATTACGAACATTCTTCCCATACCTACGTATCGAAGTATATTACGAGCGATGCTTGCGAAAGTATTAGATAGTATGGCTTCTTAACTTAATAACTTCTATGACTCGACACAAAACCTGAGTGGTATTGGCTTAAGGCTAGCTTCCGACAGAAACTAATATTTTTACAACCCCCTGAAATGGTTCGCTTCAAATAATTGGTGGATATTTTTGGAAATAAAAACCATTTTTATGCTAACAACGTGGTCTTCAATGGCAAAACTTTTCTATCATATATTAAAAATTAATTTCGGTAAAAAAATCATTTTTTCATTAGTAAGCCGTATGTTATTTTTATCCTACACAATCTGACATTTCCGGAAAAATAGGTTTGCGTTTTTCCGGAAATGCCTCGGTGTTCAGCAAATTCCTTATTAAAACCGAGTACAGTCGCAAGATCTTAAAATACGATTAAATTATATAGTAAAATGGGATTTTTACCTCCATGAAAACTCACGAAGAATGACACAATATACGAGTACCGAGTACGCTACAATGAGAGCTTCTGAATGGCGAGTACCAAACAGACACCAAAATAAATTATTCTCCAAACCAGTGCCGACACACGAACTAGATGAAGTAAACCAATAAATATATTGCGAAGCTTATTTCTGACATACGGCTTGACAAAAGCGAGTCGGCAACAAATGGCGGTTCCTCGGCGGTTGGCGAGACCATTGCCAAAACTGTGTCCGCGAAATATCAGGTACATCCCGTAGCGGGAACGAGCATCTAACTCACATCCGAAGTGCTATGTAGGTCACTGTGCGTCCTTACTCGGTATTACATGCAGTTGAAGTGACCACACGGCACGGGATCTCGACACGCTCTGGTACGTTTTGCATTTTTAAATTAATAATGCAATTTTGCTCCCTCCTATTTCCCCCTTCGTTTTTCTTTTGTTTCTGCTCTGATTAAGCGCTGTCTTCTGGAACAAAGCAAACGTAAACAAGACCTTATAAGTACGTAGGTGGATCATAAATATTGCCCTTCTTTGGTGAGGTTATTATACATTAGAGTCTCATTAAGTTGGTTGACCTTTAACAACAGCTTAGCCAACTTTGTGCCGTCTTTGATTTTGATAGACACAAATAATAAGTTTTGAGGAAAATAGACAGGTTTTTGATTACTGTAGCGAAAATAAGGCCGATCTATTTGAATTCTAATTAGTTGCTGAAACCGAAAAAAAAACGACTTATTAAGGGTCTTATAATGAGAATGCTTAACTTTTATTAAGGTTAGTAAAGCAGTGACGTACGAGTACCTGCACCAGCAGGGCCGGTGCTTAGCAGCGACGTCGACGATAATAAGTATACATGAGACTGTTAAATTGATTCAAAGACGATAATAATCTCAGTTACCATTCCGCAGTGTATGATCAATAAACAAATGAAAGAAACGCAATGTAAGTAGTAAAAACAAGTGACTATCAAGAACAAAACAAAAGCGTGTTTAATAAAGAGGCAACCTCTGCATATTCAATCGCACAAATCTCCTCAGATCATACATCTCGATACCAAGCCGACACATCAATTCATCACTATGGACACAGTATAATCTATCAAGGAACATGGTAACACTACCGTTGACATTATTATATAGCCCAATGCAGTATTATTTGAACCGTCGCGAACCGAGGCGGGGCGAAGTGGTACAGCGATGTAGAATACTCAAGATGCTTTCTTAGAGCAGTCTATTATTAATTTTCTTGTAAGATCTTGTAGCAGGATACAATTTGTGTGGAATATTAAACGTTGGTATGGCATGTGTTTTGTTTAAGTTGTGTATAATGTAAGTTTCATTGTTTCTTGTGTAACGTTGGTTTTTGGGTCTGTTTCATGATTTTATCTGAATTTATTTGACAATGAACTATAAGAAGTTCACCCAGAATTCACCAATAGTTAATTACCGAGATACTCTCTGGTTATTTATGACGGTTTCTATAGGATTACTTTTATCCTTTGTTCTTTATCTCGCTCTCTGGATCAATATGGCAGTAATTTATGAGAAAATTGAGAGGGATAAAAGTGGCCTTAAGCGTGCAAATGAGGTCAGTGTCAAGGGCCCACATCTCAGCTTCAAGCACATATTGGACAGCCTTTTGTCTTCATTTTGAAGCATTTTGCTCCACATAAAATGCATAGATAAAACACAATATAGGTTATAGGTTATTTTGCGATTAAAGTCTTCGGAAAAAATCTTTCACAAAAATTTTGGTACGAACAACTTTGCAAAGAAATAGTTGTAGCCGATTCTCCAGCGATAGTTTCCGCCCGAGAGCATCTCTGCTCCCGGACTGAGATTACATAATCAAATAACATGTTGATAGCACTGACAAATTCCACTTATTTACCGCCTTGCTCTGAGGTCGTGCAAGCAGGCCATGGGAATAAAGGCAGGTACACTTGCCACCATACTTCACTAGGGAACTGTGCCTTGCCTTGCGTATACTTGGAACGAACCTTTTACGTAATTTGGCGTGTGAAAATTTTTTCAACTCCTAATCAGGTTGCGTATGGAAATCTGTCCAATAAAGTATGAAATATTGGCGCAAAGTCGTTAACTAAGTCGAAATTCACAAAGTTTTCTTCGTGTTCCAGCTAACCAAATCAGGTGTGTTTCTAGGTCTACTATCAAATTAAGCTCATTCTATAGTAAATTGTGACATTTCGTGATAAATATTGCGGTGTTTTCGCAAAATATCAGCGCGGTATGAAAACAGGCGGTTTAGTTCATGACATTATCTAACATCTTTATACCCCATAAAGCATGATGTGGCTGATCATCGCGCCGCGGTGACACCATTGATTTGCTCTGGGGATATTGTGATAGACTGAGAGGTCGCGAATATTAATGACGATGTGTCAAATATTTATAAAGTTTCAGTTATTCGAAAATTTTCTCTTCTTGCGGTAGAAGAAAAGAAGAATTTCGAAATATCGTTGCTAAAGGGCGTGAAGTACCTACACGTATTTCTGTCATTCTGTAATGCTATTCTGTAAAAATCTCACCGTGAAAACTTAGGTGTAGTAAGCTTAAAGTGAGCTGTCAATAGTGTCAATCCCTAGCATCAGGTGGAATGACAGCTCACTTTAAGCTCACTTGACATAATAAGTTATCACTGTTTTTTTATAGAATAGCACCGCTGTTTCTAACCAGAAGAAACAGTTTTATCAAAATCACTACTATATCTGCCCAGGCTCACCATCTGCCTAGTCTTTTCCCAACTATGTTGCGATCGGCTTCCAGTCTAGCTGGATGCAGCTGGATATATGATATCTGTCCAGGCTTTGATTAAAAATTCGGATTGATTTAACTTCATGTTTCGTCTTTCATAACAGCGCATTAAACGGTTCGTGACACATCATAATCATATCAATAGGTATGCAAAAAATCCTTCGCTTAGGTACTTATTAGCTCAACTGTCACTAATGAGTCGCAATTATTTTTTCTATTTTTACCGATCTTTAGGAGATTTCGCGACATCGGAGCGGATAAAAAAGAGCCCTAGTTATGATTTAAATACTTGTATCCATGTTACAGCCCAACAACTTTTGATGTTCGAAAAGTGCTGATTCTCAGCCTAGTTTGAATAAATGACTTTTGATTTTGGAACTGACTAGAAATAAAACAGGTATTTGCGTTACATATTTGTTCCCTTGCTCCACATGAACGCAAACAGACTACTTCGGTTTACTTAGTATCGTTAATTTAGAACAATATTTGCGTTGTTACGAATGTTGTATTCGTATTTGCTTCGTCTAAATTACTAACACTGTTTCGTTCTACTAGTTTGCATCTTGCATAGGTTTAGTTTGAATGTATGTAGTTTGCATACGTCACGAGCAAAGGTTACGTTAAGTTCAGAGTGAGTCGCTTCCGCTGTCGCGCCGCTTATCACTGTGAACTTGGGCTTCGCATCATTTATTCAGTTTCACAGTTCGGCCTATTAGGTTACGGAATATTCCCGCTCTGAAGCATTAAGATAATGATACCTCAGTTTGCTCATAATACTGGGCGTGCCCGTGCCTGTACACAAATTAGAATGAGGAGGTGGTGCGATAGTTCACCTATACTACAGCGCGGCTGACTCTAATCTGCTACTACAGTTTCGTACAAACGAATACGTGTTATGCGAATTTGATCTTAATTAGCTACTACAATTGTTGCAAAGACAGGTGCCAGGAACGCATTCTCTCGCCGGCTGGACTGTAATTAAGCACAAAGGCAGTTGTATTTAAGGGGCATAAAGGACCTAAACACAAAAAACGCAAGTTGTAGAAACAATAAAAGTATATGATCGACTACAGTAAACAAAATCAGAAAAATGTATGTTAGTGTGTTGAAAACATAATACAACTAATTTTATACGATAGAAAAAAATCGTGAACATACCTCTAAAAACTTTCTTTTTACAATAAAAACCATATTATTATACATACAATCATTCAGATTTTTTGTCAGATTATTCTACAAGCAACATACTAAAATACTATTCTAATTTTTTAGTCCAAACGATAGATTTATTGTAATTAAATGCAATTATTTAATTTCATATTTTGCATTAAATTACCAGCGTTGTGTCATCGCGCTTCTCTTTCTTTTCTATGAACTCCGACAGTGACCGTGCTTTAGGTCATGTAAGCCCCTTAAGGTGTAGACCGGTTGAGACTGAGGTATTAGCCAATATATATAATGCTTTTTTATGCTTTAAGATATTTTGTACTGAATTTTTCATCGAGTAGAGCTTGTAGCGTTACAATTTTATTTAGATAGGATAATTTAATTTCTTGCGCTGCTGCAGCTATCTTATCATATCAAATCTATAGAAATAACCCTTACACGTTTAAAACTATTCCAAGATAGAAAAATATATTTTGCTTATGTATTGTATCCTCATCTATACGAGTGCTTAAAAAATCAACTTTATGCGCTTATGGGAACTGGTTAAAAAAACCAGTTTCGTTTTTAGACAGGATATAAAAAAAGAAAATAGTGTTTTTCCTGCAAATACTTTCCTAGTTGCAGATACTACGCAGTTTAATTACGTAAGTTGTTTTATAAGGGCCTTTACCTTCAGTATCGTACCTACAGTACTCAGGGGAAATTACAACACGTTGACCTAATTCTGTAACAATTAATATCGAATAGGTAGTTAATAATTGGAAACCATCATCTCGGCTCATTGCATAATTATGGTTACCTGGTGAAGGTTTCATAAGTTGTTAGTAGTTAAACTTTAAATTACTGGCCGACTTTCAGCTACGTATTTTCGGCGAGGTGTTGGTTGGTTCTTGCGTGGACGTCGGAAACACGGGAACGTACTACCGAGATAAAACTATCCTATGTCCTTACCCATGTTCTACCCGTGTGCCAAATTTCACCGAAGTCCGTTCAGCCGTCAAGGCGTGAACAGCTAACATACAGATAAACAGATTTACTTTCGAATTTTTATTTATTAGTATTGCTACAGACGCCAGCAAAACTAGCTACCCGAAAATGTCAAATTCTCCCAATCAACTTTGAACCTTATGCTTTAGCGATAAAGTTGAAAATCTATTAAAGAAATTTGACAGATTGTAGTAGCTTGATGTGCTGGCGTCTGTACCTACCCATAGATTATTAACTCTCACCTATAAAAGGATGGTCCAGCGTTATGCCTGGTGCTGATAGTCAGATAACTTAAAGCTTTATTTACACAGGGTGAGGGCGTCGACGCGCAAATTAGACCCCCAGAGAGTTGACATTTTACATCGGTTATAAAAAAAAAAATCGCTGCTCCATACATTTCGACCGCGATAATTATTTATAGTTGACGAATAATTTTTACGTCGGGGTGTTTAGAATCATGTTCTCCATGGAAACAGGTTCCACGTCCGATATCCCTGCCACCCTGTATTGTGGACATAATGTAGATTCAAGATAATCAAAAAACCGAACGAGTATTGTTTAACTGATCCGAAGTTATTTGTGGATTTAACACAATATCTACATCCCTCCGTACCTTTTTGTATCCCTTACGTACAAATAATCTTGGAATCGCCTGAAACCCATTGTTGAACGTAATCCGCTCAAAGCAAGCTCCGGTAAGCTGGATTCAGCTTCACATACACAAGTACATAACATTGCTTTACAAGATATTGAATAAAAAAAGATTAAATTTGATTTTGGGAAAGCATTCTAAAAGGGTCGTTCTATTTTTCTACAACCACCATCTATTTTCATCGCCTGTTGGTGTGCATTTTGATTGTTTTCCATACAAAGTTCTCGGCATGGAAGGAATATATGAAACGGCAACAAATAATGAGAATAGCGTTTTGTAATTTTACTAAAAATATTTCAGTTTTTACTAACAATTTGCTTCTTGGCTGTCCTTCTTCAGGCATAGTACTTTTTCTAGAATTGAGCAAAAAAGTCATAGTTTTTTAATTCGTCATCATCATTTCAGCCGAAAGACGTCCACTGCTGGACATAGGCCTCCCCCAAGCACCTCCACTTCAACCAGTTCTGTGCTTCTCGTATCCAACGGGTTCCTGCGGCCTTCACAAGGTCGTCGGTCCACCTTGTGGGAGGCCTTCTAACGCTACGTCTTCCGGACGCGGTCGCCACTCCAGAACCTTTCGGCCAGAACTTTTCAGTTTTTTGATTAGTGTGAAACTATCTGCTTGATAAGGTAACCGGGATCGATAATAAATCGAATACAACTGGATTTTACTTGAAACCTGGAAACAGAACTAACAAACTTATCAGACTCGACGTTGGTTAGATACAGACGTCAGCACACCAAGCTATCCGAAACTGTCAAATTTTCTCAATCAACTTTGAACCTAATGCTCTAGCGATAAAGTTGAAAATCTATTAAAGAAATTTGACAGATTGTAGTAGCTTGATGTGCTGGCGTCTGTACATCCATTTGATGACACTACAAAAAGTAACATTAAACACAAATAACAACGCGCCATAACACGTTCTATAAAAATATGTGTCGCGTTCTTTATGAGACATATTAGTGTAGTGCAAACAAAATTCGGCTATGTAAGGTCGCCTTCATGAATAAATGATACAATACGTAGTGTGGTGTAGTGCCCTTGTGTGAAGGACACACGTGTCTAATAATTACAATTTATTGTCATTTACTTACTGATGACTTTATAGAAGCTCTTTGTTGATTAAAATTATGTTTTATTAGAAAACTAGCGACTCGCCCCTGTTTCGTAAGGTTTTTACGACTTAACAAAATATTTGAGATCTCCTTTATTATACCTATACAATTTTGTGTAATTTATTAATTAAATAATTTAAATTTAATTTATAAAATTGTATGAAACTTTAATAATAATGTTTTATTGAAAAATCTAATCAAAATCCAATACCAACGTGGCGACTTTATCGCCACGTTGTTTATGTTGGGGTCGGCTTCCAGTCTAACCGAATGCAGCTGCAGTATTTTACATGGAGCGACTGCCTATCTGTCCTCCACAACCCAGTAACTGGGTAATATGAAACCCCTTGGTAAGACTGGTTGTCAGACTTTCGAGCTTCTGACTACCCGTAACGACTGTCAAAGATTATGTAAGTTTCAAATTTATCCCACGAGCGTACAAGAACCCCAAAATGTGATAACTTTTCACTGCCAAAGTTATTTTTGTGGTATTGTGAATATTCCAAACTAGTTATTTCCTGAAAACTTCAATATGCCAGAAAGCCAACCAGCCAGGCTGTACGTGCATATAAAAATGTTGTAGCAGTTGGTTGCCAGACCGCATTGTGGTCGATAACATTTGTCATATATTTTATACCAGGGAAATGCGATGTGGTTTGTATTCCCTGTTTCCTATATATAGCTGCAACAAGAATTCATTCGATTGTCTACAATCTACAAGTATCAACGTGCAGCTACAATTATGTAACCAATGTAGGTATAATAGAAATGTTTCGTGGCTACACAGTGATCTTATTTATTATGGAACAAAGATCGAGTCCTGACAATTAAATACATGTATTACAGGGCTTGAAATGTATTGAGAAGGGGTTTTTTTTAAGGGTGGGATGTCATCAAATTACCCCTCCCGCTCTGGGTGTAGCGGAAGGGAGTGTCAGACTCTTACTGACTAAAACCCTTCCATGTTCCTTCCTTAGCCCTTTATGTTCTAGGGTAGCGGTAACCCTTTCGGACACTCCCGCTAAATGAATTGAGAGGGGCTCATGGCTAAGTAATGACAGTCGCACGAGTCGATCGATAAGGTTAAGCTATGCCCGCCGCGGTCGGTCTGTGGATGGATGCTCCGTGCCTCGGAAAGAACGTTAAGCTGTTGGGCCCGGCTGTCATTCTTGGATCTTAGACAGTTGTCACGAGTCTTCAGAAAGCCGAAAGTCTGACAACCAGTCTTACCAAGGGGTATCGTGTTACCCAGTCACTGGGTTGTGGAGGTCAGATAGGCAGTCGCTCCATGTAATACTGGTATTCAGCTGCATGCGATTAGACTGGAAGCCGACCAACATAGTTGGGAAAAAGCTAGACAGACTGAGGTAGAAAGCATTACAGTATTCGTAATCTACCTACCTATATGCCTAAATACTTTCCACCAACTATGGACTAGTAGGTACGCGGTTCATTTTACGATGATGGAGATGCCATACAGTGTGTGTCTTCATAATGTGCACATATCGAAATGAGGGAAACTAAGCTTAATTTTATCGACGGAAAATATATTAAAAAAAAAAAAAAAAAAAAAATTGTAGAATTTTTATTAAAATTCTTGTTCGCTGCTGTGATCCCTGTGTAAACAACCGCCCTCAATTGAGAATTATGGTTTTTTTCTAACAAAAATCTGATATTTTTTCATCAATTTTTACAATAATTGTAAAATTACTCAATAAAAGCCCCGATTACCTACTCTTTTTTATTACTTTAAATTATTCTCCATCGTATCAGATTTCTAAACGTAAAATACCATGTTTATAACTCAATCACAACATTTCCTATCAACTGTTAAAGAAAGGCCTTGCAATCACCATACTTTAGCAGGTAAAGATCCTTTTAAATATTTTTTTATTTTTTCAAATATTTTTTCCGTTGATAAAATTAAGCTATGTTTCCCTCATTTCGTTATGTGCACATTATGAAGACTCACACTGTATACAATAACAACCTTTTATGCAATTAGAAATGCTTTTAAAAAGCAATGATGAGAATGAGACGATGACCTCTAAATTTGTTTCGGCATTTCTTCTCAGGAATCAGTCAGCTAAGAAAAACCGACCGGCGCCATCTAATTTTAAAATAATAACCAATAAATTAAAACGGTGAAGGAAAACATCGTGAGGAAACCGGCATGTCCTAGAACCAAAAATTCGAAGACATGTGACATCTACCAACCCGCACTGGGCCCGCTGGGTAGATTATCAGCCCACTGCCTCTCATAAAAAGGAGGCCTGTGTCCCAGCAGTGGGAACATTATGGGCTGATTATGATGTAACCAAAAAGCTGGCCTGAAAAGTGTATTAGAAGATCTACTTACAGAAATAGACATAATTTAATTGATTTGAACTGCATCAACACATACCTCGGCTTTAAAAGCGAGAGACTGTCCGTTACTCAACGTAGCCCTAACCCTTTTCAGTGAACTTGCCTCACAGGAGAGTGTGCTGTCCGATTGGATTTGATTCTGCCGTTAGGCAATATGATTAGAGCTACACAGTCGTGTCGACGTGTGTTACCACCTAGGAAACTGGATTTTAGCTAAACCCCTTTATGCACTAACAAAGTCAGACAAGCATTTGACGTTCAGCTTTGTGTTTTGTTAACTATAGTTAAGCAGTACGTTTGTACTAGGCTAAAACAACTGCAGAGGCAAATCTGTCGGTAGATAATTTTTAAATATTAAAGTCACTCTTTGTGTCTGTCTTGTGATCGCGTTATTCTAAACTACGCAACGGATTTTGATACGGTTTTCATCATAATTTTTTCTGGATCGTTTTTAGTTAACTTAAAAATCTTGAAGTTTTCTCAATTTGTAAAAACCATGCAAAACAGCTTGTTATCAAGCTTGATCTTAGTTGCGATGACATTAAGAAGAACAAGAATAACTTACAAAACTCGCGCTAAGAGGCTTAAGTACGGACGCCAAGCACATCAAGTTACTACAATCTGTCAGATTTCTTTAATAGATTTTCGACTTTATTGCTAAAGTATAAGGTTCAAGGTTGATTGGGAAAATCTGACAGTTTCGGGTAGGTTGACCTGCTGGCGTCTGTACAAGGAATTATTCTTGCTTAAACACGTAACATACTCAAGTGGAATTCTCATAATTAAACGTTTGCTCGCTTCGCTGCCTCCACATTCTACCCAGCGTAACGTTTATAAAAGGAATTACATTCGAAATCTGGGATAAAAAGGTACCTCCGTATCCCAGGGGGCTAGCGATGCATTCACACTTGTGTGGTCGTGAATTCTTTGGTACCGAGACCCTGAATAATTCATTGGTAGGTACTTTAGGCACCTGTCTCACTGCCGGCTGTTGAAGAACATAAATTAATACTTTGTTCGTAATAACATAACATTTAATTCAAAACTAACGGAGAAAATCGTCTTTAAATAAAGCCAAGTGTATACATACTTATGCTCGTGACTGTACATATGTATGTAGACCAGCGAGTAATCTCTCGTCGCAGTCCCGCACTCGCCGCTCGTTGCTCGCCAACTCGCTTATAGTTAATCGCCGATGGTGGGACGGTTAGCTAACACACACACACACACATTTTTTAGTCAAAAACTTATACGTTTTATCCACTAAAACGTGCTCTCCAAAAGAGAGTGTTTATGCAACGTTTTAATACTTTGCGTTTTTGTGTTACTTTCAGCTTTTGATGTAAGTTTCGGTGCAGGTGCATTACTTGAATTCTTTACTTTTATAGAAAATATTTATGAAAGCTACATCCACATTGTTTACGTTCATGGCACAAAGTAACCAAGTACAATATTTTAGCCGGTTTAAAAATAAAGTTTAATTTTTAATTAATGTTTGGTATGTACGTTAAATAAATAACGCGTGAAAAAGGTAAACAATGATTACAGCCGTGTGGGTATGATTTATGAGTACGAGTGAGTAAAAAAAAGAAAAGATAAATAACACTATCTCCATCATCATCTGCCCAGCCTTTTCCCAACTATGTTGGGGTCGGCTTCCAGTCTAACCGGATGCAGCTGAATATCAGTATTTTACTTGGAGCGACTGCCTATCTGACCTCCACAACCCAGTTACAGGGTAATACGATACCCCTTTGTAAGACTGGTTGTCAGACTTTCGGGCTTCTGACAACCGGTAACGATTGACAAAGATCCACGAATGACAGCCGGGACAACGGCTTAACGTGCTTTCCGAGGCACGGGGGGGTCTCGGTATGTAAAGGTGGTCACCTATCCACAGACCAACCGCAGCAAGCGTATCTTAACATGATCGATTGACCTGTGTGGCTATTTAGCCAGGGCACAAAATATAAACTTTAATAAATAAATAAAGTAAAATGTTGTTTCCTCTGCCTTGCCCTTTATTGTAATAGGTACAGGCGTGATGTTACGTTGTGTTATCGTTGTTTAGTGATCCATAATAAGTCCTACTACAGAATTGCGAGCTAATACGATTTTATAATCTTATAGGTCCGGATTGTATTATTCTCTTATCTGTAAAAAAGTAATTGAAATTTAACAATACATTATGAAAGCTATAATCATTTCTCTACTCTATTATTCTGCTTTAATTACAACATGGTCAGCAATTATTTGGTCATTTGGACGCGGCGACAAAGCAAAGCGGAACAAACGATAATTATTTAAAAAACAGATGTAAGTAATTGATCCACGTGCTGGCCGCAATTATGAAAAGAAGCTGTAAAATTTTCTATTAATTATAAAATATTGTCTACATTCGTGCTGTCATTTGTGGATCTTTGACAGTCGATACGGGTAGTCAGAAGCCCGAAAGTCTGACAACCAGTCTTACCAAGGGGTATCGTATTACCCAGCAACTGGGTTGTGGAGGTCAGATAGCTAAGGTAAACGCGGGTGAAGTCGACAGTGACCCAGAAGTCGTCAAATTGTCTAAAAACTTCAATATCTTTTTCTACTAAATATTTAATTGGCAAATTTTTATGGCAACCTATTTTTGGTAACATATTGAACAATTAAAATAACAACACTGAGTTTTAACTGTAATGGTGGCTGAGATATCTTACTTGAAAAGTGTCTCCCACAATTTTTTCATTTTTTTGCAAGTTTAACTGCTAAATGTCAAACTCAGCGCGCAGTTTTGTTTTTTGATTTACGAACCTTCAGTGGGGTCTACGGTAAGTTTGATCATTTGATGAATTAGTTAAGTTAATTTGTTAATGATGTAACTTGAAGTTTGGAACAGTTTTATCATAAAAGTATTTTTTTTCGAACGTGACACCTATTGGTACCTAAAAATTCCTACTTGACCCAGAACTCGTCATTTTAAGTGCTATTTTGACGATTACTGGGACCCGCTCAATTAGTTGTCTTTAAACTCGTCATTTGAACCTTATGCTTTAGCGATAAAGTTGAAAATCTATAAAATTAATTGGACAGATTGTAATAGCTTGATGTGCTTGGCGTCTGTACAAACTTAAACAAGGTGTAACAGAATAAACGCAAGTCCTGAAAGTAGTTTGTTCATAATTGACTGCTGAATCGATATCAGTAACTTTTAATAAAGGTATTTTTTCAAAAATTATGTATTTTGCCATACTGACCGGTGATTGAGCCAAAGAAAATTAAATCTTATTTCAAAGCCATAAGACTCAATTTTAAATGCATAAAATAATGTTAATCCGTCAACACGATTTTCTTAATAATAATAGTTAGCTTTAAAAAAAATAAGTTTTGGTTATTGTATTATGCTTTTAACTCAATACTCTAATTGGGGTGTATGAGGTTTTGCGTTAATAGTAAAGGGCTCGCTTTACCTATCGTAAGCACGCTCTACTCACTCAGCCCGTAAAAAGTATTCTCAGGTCTAACCTAAACTGTCCTAATGAGAAAGGTATAATACTAAGTTGTAATTAACCTCTCGCTAATTTTCCAACAGTAACTCACTCAGATTGAGCGCGGTTGGTACAGTTCCAATAAAATCCTCTCCTATAAAGAGGTGTTTCCTTACTAAGTCTTCTGCCGTTGAAACATCCTAATGTTCTCGTAATCTTGACCCATGTACGCACTTGCACTATGACACGATGCCGCCGATTAATAACTTGACAATTGTCGATGATTTTTTTAAGTTTTCAGTTTAATACTTGAATATTTTTTAAAATCTGCCCCCTAGTTAGCCTAGCTTTTGAATTAGCTTATAACTATATTTTTAGGCTTATTGTGAAACATACGATTTAGAATTTTCTTTGGTTAGCTTTTTTATAATTTCGAGCAGATTTAGTCGTTACGAAGCGAATTATCTTTTACTCAAAGGCTTTTGTAAAAAAAATCATACGATTTCCGATACTGCCTTAACCATTGTATTTGCCCGAGACTGGACTTAGTTGCATTGCACTCCTTATAAAAAAACCTTTCACCGTATGTGATATTTTTCAGTTCTAAGCAGATTTACGGTCTATATGAGACGATATCTTTATCTTTTTTGCTGCAGATTTTCTTTCGTTTTCTGATACTGCCGTAGCTTTGGATTTTCTCGGCACTGGGCTTTTGAGATTCATTGCATTCCATATGCAAGCTTACTTAGATTTTTCATTTCTGGCCAGATTTAAGGCCGGTGAGACGACATTTGAAATTATTTTGCTATGAACAATGCACAAGCATATGCAGGGCGAAAATTTGATAGCCGAGTAGCTGCGGCATGATGAGAGAACACCGAAAATATTTTTGGCAAAGTTTCTGATGGGAGCCCCGTGGTCAAGAGTTCACTTTCAGATTTAAAAAAAGGGCCAAATTAAAGTGATCTTCAGAGTCGTTGATTATCGTAAGATAATGTGCGGCCTAACCCATAACGACTTAAATAAGCAAATCTGATGAATAAATTGTGGGTTTTCCTAAAATCTGACTTTGAAAACTCAGATTTTGACAATTTTTAAAAGGATATTCAGGGCGAATAAAAGTTATTCTGTGCAATAGTGTTACATTTCCTAATATTGAATATATAAATATCTGACGGTTTGATGGAGCCTTTTGGCAAATATGACGAAATTTCATTGATTCAAGCAATTCAGGGTAAGTCATCCAGCTCGGTAAACACAACTTTGAGAAAGAGGCCGACAGAAGGATCCAGTTGGGTTGGGCAGCATTTGGAAAACTTCGTCAAGTCTTTTCGTCACCTATCCAGTGTTTGAAGACTAACCAGTGCGCCCTGCCCGACAGACCTACGGTGCTGAAACGTGGACACTGACGGTCGGGCTGGTTTACAAATTCAAGGTAGCTCAGCGTGCTATGGAGCGAGCTATGCTCGGAGTCTCTTTGAAGGATAAAATCATGAATGAAATTATCCGAAAAATAACCGGAGTTACCGACATAGCTTGCAGAGTAAGCAAACTGAAGTGGCAGTGGGCTGGTTATGTCTGTCGAAGGACCAATGGCCCGTGGAGCAGACGAGTTCTGGAGTGGAGACCGCGTATCGGAAAGCGTAGTGTGGAATGCCCACCTCTAAGGTGTTGTGGCGCAGTCTGGGAGACTCCTATGTCCAGCAGTGGACTGCGATAGGCGTAGTTGATTGATTGGTAAAAAGTGGTAGTAATTTTGCATTTAATTTTAAATTCAACAACCGAGTAGATTTCATTGCTATTTACTTTTGAAGCTGACCCTTTTATGAAGATTTCTAGGCATTAAGAAGTTGGAAATATCAAACACTTAATAGTAATTATTAAAAGATATGTAGTTAAATTAAAGCGTCGTCGGAGTACACTATAAACAAACTCGATTATTTCAAAATTATACTATGACACTAATTGAAATTTCGACGCATAGTGAAAAAGGAGGGTTGGGCGTATGCGCCTGCACTTGCGATGTGACGTCAAAGGCAAATTATGTTTTGCTTCAAAATTTGTACAATTATGACCAATATTTTGAATGCTCAATCATTACCCTAGCATTCAAATTCTCTTAGTTATTAAGGGTTGAAATGTTACATGCTTTTGGCGGTCAAAAATGTTGAATTTACCAGAGACTGAAACGACATTTTACGTGAAAATTTATTGTGATAAAAACCGATTCTGTGATTCTGATATCTTAATTTTTTAAGCAAAAATATATTACAATTTACCTACCTACTCTGCTAATACCTCACAACCTTTAGTAATTTCTTGCGATTTGGTCTTCACCTACCTTCTGTTTCTTAGACTTGCCACTCATAATTATGAAAGACAAACACAATTTGTTTTAATGTGTAATCATCTTGAACCCTATGTTAAAGGCCTGAGAGTTCATATTAGCATCAAAAATTGACGACTACTGGGTCCTTTTGATGATTAATAGTACAAATCCGGCGAGTACTGGTACAAATCGCCCTTTTTTCACATTTGCTTCAATAAGTATTTATTATCACTAAAAATGATAAACATTAAAACTTATTTAGAATAACGGATAATTTTTCTATTTCGTCATGCAAAAAGTTTCGTTCTAAATTAAATATTTTTCACGCAGCAGTTCTTCAAAGTCAGTGAATTTCAAAACCCGACGAGTATTGGTACATTTACCTTAGTCGCTCTATGTAAAATACTGGTATTCAGCTGTATCCGGTTAGACTGGAAGCCGACCCCAACATAGTTGGGGGAAAAGGCTAGGCAGATGATGATAACATATTTTCTAAAAGAATTTCCGCCTAATTACTCTACATACCTACTATATTTAAAACGGAAAACATTACTTTAAAACATTAACATAGCTTTGGTTTCCTATGAAAGCGGTGAACGGTCCCACAAAATATGTTGGCTGTCCAAATACAGAGCGTTTTTTGAAACCTTAAGCTACCCGAAACTGTCAAATTTTCCCAACAACCTTGAACCTTATGCTTTAGCGATAAAGCTGAAAATGTATTAAAGAAATTTGACAGATTGTAGTAGCTTGATGTGCTGGCGTCTGTACATACAACTAAACTCTATAACACAAGCGAAAACCAATAACATTTTACGACTTATTTTAACAAAAAAACTATAAAACCTTACCTAAGCAAATTGAATTTTCCCTACCTCATTAGTTATCATGTCCTAGCAGCGAGATATAATGCCTTCAATCTTCTATGTACCTACTATGTTATAAAGTTCCTATGTAAAACAGGATTGCAAGCGAGTTCCGTGCAAAATTAATGTAGAACTAATTCCCTGGCGACGCCTGTCTCTTCGTTATAATTAATTAGGTGAATATGCACCTGCCCTATGTTGTAAGGTATTAGCCATATCCTATTAAGTTCTGTTTAGTGCGCAAACATGTCATTATTGATGGTAAGTTATGAATAGGATTATCTTCTTGGGTCTTCCACACACATCTAGGTGTAAGACCGAGAATGATCGCAGCCACTGTACCTATGCACAAGCACTAGCACCCAGAAGCATTCCGGAAGCGACCACAAGTATTTTATTTAACAAATGAACTGGCGAGGAACACGTTAGGTACAGCCAGCAAAAGAGAATACAGGTTCGTCGGATATAGTTGAAGTTTAGTAAGAAACCGATGGATGTTTTCGAATAAAATTTTATTTTATTAATAGAAAACAAACAGCTCATTTATCAAATTAAATTTCAGTCGACAACCTCCATCGGTTTCTCCCCCGTCGGTTACCCCTTGCCTATAGCCTTCCTCAAGAATTGGGCTATCTAAGTATTGCCACGTTGCATGGCAATGCTGATTCTTTGGCCAAAAACAGGCCAGCCCTCTGGTCACGTAAAGATACTTACCTTATTTAAAATTGTTTTTTTTTTGTGAAAGTGTTATATGCTGAGCTTAAAACTACTATAGCTAAACTAGCGATATTTTCATCATCTTCCTTTTACGAGTATCTCTCCATAGTGAGCGTCGTCCACGGTCCAACATGATTAGGTGCAGCGAGTCTTACAGTCCGTGCGTTGAGAGCTAGTCGTACCTCTTATATTGTACACGGGACTAAGGATGTGCCCAAGTAGGGAAGGAAGACAAATCCGGAGTTTTAAGGGGGCAAGTAAGGGTCTGGACTTGTAATGTTTCTTCCAGGTTCTTATTTATAACTTAGGTAATGTATGATTTTATGTATTTATTTATATATACTTTATTGTACACCACAAAAATACATAACATGAAAAAAGATCATCAACATTACAAAATATACAATGGGCGGCCTTATCGCTTGTATGTAATAAGGTTCTGCTGGTTAAGATAATAAGCGAATACGAAGTTGTTTCATATGTGGAAGACAGGAAAATATTAGACGCAGAAGATTCCTCTCTGGTAGTGTCTGTTCATTTTTATGAAGTATCTGAGAGTAGGGCCAAGGTTTAGTAATATTTAGAAAAATAAGAATGATTTAGCGGTTTCCAAAGTGTTAGTAGTGGGCGTTGTTTAGGCTAAACTTATTAAGTGTATTTTATTTTGTTTGTATATTTAATTTCATCACCACTGCTTTCAAAACGGTGAAGGAAAACATCGTGAGTGAAAGAAACCGGCCTGTCCTAAAACCAAAAATTCGAAGACATGTAACATCCACCAACCCGCACTGGGCCCGCGTGGTGGATTATGGCCCACTCGTCTCACAGACCTGTGTCCTAGCAGTAGGAACAATATAGTGGGATTGTCATAAGTAAGACAGTATTCAAACGTAGTGATGAAAGAAAAGAGAATGTAACAATGTAAATGTATTTCGTGAGTCGATGCAAAAGTGCCGAGAGCCCGTAGGTACTGCATTTGTTGGTTGGTTGTAAAAACAACGTATGTACTTACAAAAAGAAAAATAAATATTTAAATTCGGAGACAGGGTGGGGCTAGGCTTCTTACGAGCTACTAATGTATTTTAATGAAGCAATACTGGGTCTGCAATTGAGAAGTAGTTGAATGTGTATAGCGTCAACAATTTCTTTTAGACATCGCGGGCGCAAGATGTTCCGCACTTACTTACAAAAGGCGCTACCGCGAAAATAAATCATAGCGACTGATCTACTAAGCGAGCGCAAGTGATGCAGTTACTTTTGAAACGCAAAAGAAGAGAGATGGCTATAATGTGCGTGCGCTCGGAATTAAAAGTACGTATGTGCCAAAACAAAACTAAATGAATTAAATTTAAAACTACTATGAGTAAACTTTGATATGATAATTCTCTATGTTTTAAAGTAAATTCCATTGAATAACTCTTAAGCGTTACGCTGTGATGTTGGAAAAAGTAAAAAAGTAGATACTTATAACTTTGCAATTTTTTGGTACTTATCAAGAAAAATTCATTGAATCGTGTATTCATTTTACGTGATACTAGACCAAAGAGTCCAAAAAACATACCAAAATGTTAAATCCCTATTCCACATACTTAACAAGTTACATGAAAAAGAAAAACCACATTTTTTTCAATAAGGGATTGCTTGACTGAATATACAAGCAGGATCTAATCCATTCATCACTACGAGGCATCAGCCAAAATACCAAAGATAACTAGAACGGAGACGAAAGCTTGTTGAGTATACTTATTGAGCAGAGCTTATAACTACCGATGTATGATAATGGAGGGTTTAATATTAAAACGATTGAAAGTGGTGATCAGTCATGTCTTGCAATGTTTTAACTCAGATGGAAATGTTTAGGTGAACTAATATCGTCTGCATTTCTGCAATACATAAAGTCGTCAACAAAAAGTTAGGTACACTTATAAAAATCTAAGTGTCACACACTTCGCGTTCGCAGTTCTTTCACGAGAACACGTCCCATCTCTACGTCACACAAGTATCTATCGGCGGCCATCTTGGACTGGGGCTAAAGCGATAAGCTGGGAAAGTCGAAAACGTAGCGTGGCTTCGTTTCAAAGAGCTCGTAAGTATGCTAAATTGTTGTTTATGCTTATGATAATGTTATGGCCTGTACTTCAGACTCGAAGGCCCATTGAGGCCGAGCGCAAGTGGCCTCACCCGAATTTTTGTGAAGGAATTTTAATTTATAAACGATTTACTGTTTGGAATGTGATATTTGAGAACGGAAAGCCAATGATTAAATTAACTTTGGAAGGGAATTGCATGAATGTTGTGGTTATGATTTATTTAGTTAAAGTAATTCAAGGTTTTTTTTCCAAGTTTAGGTTTATGGATTTAGTGCAAAGTCTCTTTCGTATTTAATCAATTCCTTCAATAGGTACTTCGAGATGGTGCTGATTGATTTTCTGATGAAAAAAAACCATCCAAGTTGCAACAACCTCAATTGAATAACCATAACCATTCGTGGTGCGAGTACCTACATGCTACCTGCACCTCGTCATGGCAGAGGACTTTTGGCCGCAAGGTGTAATGTTCCGTCGCTTCCGCGGACAAGTGCCACACGATCGCACAAAGACAGTGCTCGAGTGAAGTGAATTTTACTAACATAGTTTTAAGTTTATACACTTTGTATTATTATAATATATATGTTAGTCTGTAAGGTATTTATCTATGGGCCAAAGTAGCCTGAAAATAAAGGTCTTATTATTATTATTATATGAATAACACACTACGATAATTTGAAATCTTGAAAGTTTCGAAATGGTAAAACAAATGACGTCAAGTGTTCGTCAAGCCATTTATTCCGCCGCATATTTATAAGTGCCTTTACAACGTGTATGTAATTATGCAAGTCCCTGTTTTTTGATATCGTTATGTTAAATATATTGTCGGTATACTTTAACGGTTATAGCTTTAACTATAACTAAGATTTATGTTTTTTGTATGTATAGCGGTTTTATAAGCCAACCATTTTTATGAAAATAGCTCCTTTTTCTTTCCTTTAGTATTGTATGCCTTTGTAAGAAGTATACGATCTTTCTGGGTATGTTTAGAGTAGATATGTTATGGTACAGGCAAGTGTAACCATTTTGTGTCCCCCAAATTTACTCGTCTCTCTGGAGTCCCTTCGGAGTTTACAGTCGTAATGTTCTGCTAGTATGTATGCAAAATTACACGTGAAATCTACATTCGACGTCGATGAAATTGTAAACGGTCTGACTGATTTGCGACGACTGTCTCACGAACCGTTAAATTGTATAAAAGTTTACTCCACCTGACTTTCAGCCGTGTTCCAGCCGCAAAACTTTCACTTCACTCCTCTAGTAGTTTAGTAGCAATAAAACAGCACCATACAAATTAATGATGAGCAGTGGTGGCTCAGTGCTAACGGCCACTACTTACGAAGTGTAGGTCGTAGGTTCGAACCCCGACAGGCGCTTTACTTTGTGTAAATTATTCCATCACCACTGCTCTCAAAACAGTGAAGGAAAACATCATGAGGAAACTGGCATGTCCTAGAACTAAAAATTCGAAGACATGTGACATCTACCAACCCGCACTGGGCGTGGTGAATTACGGCCAATTCCCTCTCACCGAGAGGAGGCCTGTGTCCCAGCAGTGTGGGAACGATATAGGCTGATTGTGGGATATAAAGTAATCCATGATAAAGGGTAGTTCTTCGAAATTTGATTCTTTGACTGATCCATATGGCCAAAATTTAATTTCACTTTCAGCTCTGTAACACATGTTCATATGAAAATAGGTAGGTATACCAAATAACATATATTTGAATGAGGGACTCGTTTTTATAAAGTAGTTTTCAAGATATTAATTTTGTGCCCAGATGAATCAGAATGTAATGTGTGTGTGTTCATATTAATCAGAAACAGAAATAAAAAGTAATAAATACACCGTTAGTTATGAATGTAAATTCTAAACAATAATTATTAATTCTTAAATAGGACTAAGACATAATTACTATATTACTAAGACATAAACAAGCAGCAACTGAAGCGGAACAACTGCACTCGGTCACAAACAAGTAACATGAGCCCAATCTTGCATAGTTCATATCAAACCCGTATTTATCTGCACCCCATTAATTCGTGCAACGATTACGCGCGCCCGGACGGATCCCGACACATCCGTTCTCCTAATGACCTGGATTTATAGCACTAGATAGTATTAACTCCGTGAGGACTAAAATGTAAATGTGTGGATGTAGTTACGGCTGTTTGTTGTTGAAAGTTGTTAGTCTGTGGATTGTTTGAAGGGGGATAAAGCATCCTTCATTTTATTTTCTCTTGGTGATTTTATCTGATTTTAAGCTGCTAGTAGTAATATACAACCTTATTTTTAGTATATGCGAAACCCGGAACACGTGTCTAGTATTTTTATGTAAAGAATCTATGTACAAAATTTCTAAACTGTATCATGAAAATCACAAAGTTCTATGCTTGTTAAGTTACCTGTTTGTCCGTACAAAAACATGCTCACCCGCGCCGCGCCGTCTTGCGCTCATTGATAATAATACTAGGTACCTAACCGTTCGGCGCGGAGATTGGATAACTTACTTAGTGTCGCTCGGTGTCCAACTTTTAACATTTTAAAAATATTTTTGGGACAAAATATAACATGGGGTAAAAATTATTGAAATCGATTCATCAGTTGCTTATTCTGAACAAACTATATTCAGGTTTCGCATATACTAAAAATAACGTTGTATAGGTTTGTGAAAGAAGTTATCAGTGATGATAACAGACTATATTTTCTAGATAGGTTTTTAATGCAACTTTAAGAAGCATTTTAACACCAATAAATCAGTGATACTGTAAATTTCAAAATCTGTTCTACCAATGTCCTGGCTGGATTTATAGCACGAGACGGTAGGAATTAACTCCGTGAGGAATAAAATGTAGATGTGTGGATGTACTTACGACTTTTTGTTGTTGTTAATTTTATCAATTGTTCCTGCTACTGTTGGTACCTTCGGTACTTATGTGGGATATAGTGCAATGAGTAGTAGAATGATGAATTATAGATTAAAAAAAGTAAATATAGGTAATTGCTTCAGCTGGACTTTCAGAGCACAGCCATTAAGGAAATTGCACAAGTTGCTTTTTAACTTGCAGCAGACAATCTGTCTTAGATTGCTTTTTAGGCTCCCCTCTGAACCTTTACAAAATCACTTTATGTTTGTATTTTTCATCTTCTGTAATTTCTTCCGGAGCCCAAAATGGCCCGTTTTTTATCTTATTTATTTTACGAGAACCATATTATCTTTACTCTATACCCATGCAGGCATCACTCAGTTTCAAGCAGAATCTCCCTAACAAGGTAAATCAACCGATCCTCCGCTAATGAGCGCTCATGCGTCAATTACTCCAAAGTCAAGGCTGCGATATTTCTGCACCATTTGCTAAAATACTTACCTTTTATACTTTACTAGCTGCGCCCCGCGGTTTCACCCGCATAAGTGTCGATCCCGTGGGAATATCGGGATAAAATCTATCCTATGTCCTTCCCTGGGATGCAATCTATCTCTCTACCAAATTTTATCGAAATCCGTTCAGTGGTTTAGGCGTGAAAAGGAAACATACAGACAGACAGATAGACAGACAGAGTTACTTTCGAATTTATAATATTAGTATGGATATGCGAACCATATATTCTCTATTCGTGTTTTAACTTTCGTGAAATTAATACTTTTATACTCAAAGCATTCATTTTAATGAAACCACTTACAAGGCACTTTTGAATTGACAAGGAGTCGGTCAGTCAGAAATATGAAGCTAGTTGCCCATTCCAAAGCGTAGCAAACCTCTGGAGAAGAACGGGCAATAAACTCCATGGACACACTTTTAAATTATATTGTCACAAAAATATTAGTTACACAACATTTATTTATAGTATTTGTACAATATTAATGATGTACATTAATGTTGAATTTATAGTTATAAATATGAGAACAAAGACGTACACGTTAAAATCGTCCAGAGTACAGCAATCAATCCAAAAATAAAAAATGATGTATTCGGAATTGCAATCAAGTCAAAGGCAAAGACACATGCGTGATCGAAAACAGACCGTAAGCCTTTGCCGCTGCAGGAGTCTAACATAACAATTCGTCGATAAAAATATTAGGATTTGTAAAAAAAAGGCGTCGGAGTCCGACGCCTCTTTTTATTTATAAATTTTAATATGCTGAAACTCAAACTCAAAGCATTTATTTCAATTAAACCTTGTACAGGCACTTTTGAATTGTCAAAATTAAATAGTCTGTCAGTTAGTCAGAAAGTTGAAGCTAGTTGTCCATTCCAAAGCGTAGATCTCTCTCTAGATCAGATGCATATCAGTAGTAAAAATTTAACATTGACATTGCCTTTATGCCGTAGCAGTTGGGGCGATTTCCGTATTGCAAGTGTTACCACTGACATACCTACAGACGCCAGCACATTAAGCTACTACAATCTGTCAAATTTCTTTAATAGATTTTCAACTTTATCGCTAGAATATAAGGTTCAAAGTTGATTGGGAACATTTTACAGTTTCGAGTAGCTTGATGTGCTGGCGTCTGTACATTTGACAGCACCCTCAAAACTCTATTTACACTTTTTACGACTTGAATATCGGATTTAAGACCAACGAGTTTACCTAGCAGCCATACAATATACCAATGAGATCCTATTTAAAAAAAAAATCACTAACATTTCCATAACTCTAAACCTCATAAACCTCGCTATTTAAAAGGCAAAGTGCATTCCTTGCCTTTAGAGCAATCCTTCAGAAGTTAGCAACATTTATCAATAGTGTTAGGAACACTCCAATGGGTAGTGAATCTCCAAACTTTGGGTTCCGCACTTTGTCATTCGGCTTACTAAAACTCTAATCTTGTTTGTTCTAGCGATTTGGCTTTACCTAGCCTGAGGATTGGTCAAAGGAGAAGTTCTGAAGATGAGGTAATGTTTGTGTTGAGCCAGAGGTTACAACAGCTATTTCCTACGAAAAAGTGTTTGAATTGAGTAAATACCTACAGGGTGGCAGGTATAAATGCACATCAAGCTACTACAATTTGTCAAATTTCTACAATATATAGGGTGACTGGTAATTAGTGACCGATACTTAAACACGTGATTTCACTCATCATTAGCTGATTTTTTTTTCGCGATTTCAGGTTTGGTCCCATAGTAAAAGTTGTTCATAATGATGAGTAAAATCACGTGTTTAGGTATCGGTCACTAATTACCAGTCACCCTATATTCAACTGTATCGCTAAAGCATTAGGTTCAAAGTTGATTGGGAAACTTGGACAGTTTCGGGTAGCTTGATGTGCTGGCAACCTGTTACCATGAATTCGTTGCGTACGCGCGTTGGGCATTTTTTGAGATGGAAAAAAACCATTGAACTTACGACACTGTTACCGTAACCGACACCGCGCGTGTTTTGTTTATAAGACGATTAAAAAATACACACGTAATTGTTCAAGTTTTCACTTTTGTCGGCACTCCCGGAGTGCCACTGTTTTTTTTTTCAATGGCTTTTCCATACATTTTTCCCGCGTATTACCCCGTTTTATTTTTGCATACTATGGTTTTCACTTATTGAAATAAGTAAGTACCTACTTGCTACAAACGGTACGATTGTTAGCTCAAGTCCTTCTGTGTTTATTACCTGTGGCTTAAATATAATAATTATCGTTCCTTTACGATAATTAATATCAAAATGTAAAAGATTATTTTCTTCATACAAACAAGACGTACTAATAGCTTGAAGCATTCTCCGTGGGTGATCAAAACAGCATTGCTCTTTACTTAAGATCTAAAAAGCAAATAAAATGTAAATCAAAAACCTACTTACAGAGCAACATTCAAATACCCTCAAGTGATCAAACGTGACCTTTTCAATAATACCTACCCACGTCATAAAATATTTAATTAAATGAATCCTTAGAACCTATGCACACGCCATTGACGCGTGTTCTGCTTTTTCAAGTTGAGCAGCGCAGATAATGCGCCCTCGACGCCCCGTCGTGTGTATAAGCCCTTAGAATTAAAACCCCACTGATGATCTTTGAAAGAAGATTGGCGAAACGAAAGGAAAATTAAGCTCTTCAGTGAATGAAAAGGTGTGAGAGATTCAGTTTCACAGTGCGCTTTAATTGCTCAGCTTTCAGGGATTTCGGAGACCGACTCATTCCGGCACAGAGCTAAGGGATGCAGTAGGTCAATGCCTGCTCGTTTATCTTGATGAAGCCTTTAGTTTATTGATGCTTCTGGTTTAATAGACTTTATGCGTGATCATAACGATGTTGATTTTATTTTTTCTTTTTATAATAATCAGTACGTATTCGTTCATGGCATTAAAACATAAGTTTAGAAACTAATAATAGTCTGCGACTTCAATTCCTGGCGGGTTGTTGTGGTCGGTAGTGCAGCGTCTTGCTGCGATCTGATGAGACTCAGCCCTACGCCAGGTGATTCGTCCGAGGACGATGATTGGTGGTCTCTTGAGTGCCTCTTACAATATTAAATTGTCATTATCAATTTGCCAAGCGTGGTTACTTATGTGTCGAAAATATTCCCTAATAGTACGGCGCGACGGTTGTATTACAAATGACCTTATCGATATTTATACCCTACTAGCAGCGCCCGGCGGTTTCACCCGCATAAGTTTCGATCCCGTGAGAATATCGGGAGAAAAGGTATCCTATGTATTAATCCTGGTTATAACCATCTGTATGCCAAATATCATCCAAATTCGTTCAGTAGTTTTTGCTTGAAATAGTAACAAACATCCATCCTTTCTCGCAAACTTTCGAGTTTATAATATTACTAGCTGCACCCCGCGGTTTCACCCGCATAAGTTTAGATCCCATGGGAATATCGGGATAAAAAGTAGCCTATATGTTAATCCAGGGTGTCAGCTACCTCCATACAATATTTTATCAAAATTGGTCCAGCCGTTTAAGCGTGAAGAAGTAACAAACATATAAACACATATACACCATACACACAGAAGCACGCACACATACACACACCAAACACACCCCCACACACACACACACACTCAGAAACTTTCGCCTTTATAATATTAGTGTTATTAAGTAGGAAGTAGGATTCTGCAAATTCTCTGAAATTTCGACGCTGTGTTTGTAGTTTGATCTACTGCTCACTTGTACTCTATGGCCTATCACTAACGAGTGACGAATGAGCTCTCCCATCGCCCGGTGACTCATTTTCATTTCGATTTTAAGGGATGACGTCACGCCCGATGTCACTCCAAACCTCTTTACATTAATTGGTTTTTCTGTTATTTACTGTTAGCTATAGAATGTAATTACTGGTTACGATTTTAATTTCGCTGAAATTATTACTTTACTAGCAGCGCCCCGCGGTTTCACCCGCATAAGTGTCCATCTCGTGAGAATATCGGGATAAAAAGCATCCTATGTATTAATCCTGATTATAAACTATTTGTGTTCCAAATTTCATCTAAATCCGTTCAGTAGTTTTTGCGTGAAGAAGTAACAAATATACAAACACACACAAACTTTCGCCTTTTTATGAGTTTATTAGTTTTATTAGTGTGACAGTTGTTTTTATGACAATCAATATTCGTGCATGTGGAACTGCAAACCAAGCCCTTATAAAACAGATATAAAAACTAGCTTCTATTCGTGGCTTCGCCCGCGTCGATGTCGATAATTTTCCCGGACGGAACGTGCTACCGGGACAAAAAGTAGCCTATGTCCTTCTTTCCGCAAAACTTTATCGAAGTCTACTTAGTGGTTTAGGCGTGAAAAGGTGACATACAGACAGAGTTTCTTTCTTTTTGGCAAAGAGCAAAAAAGGCACTTTTGATGTTCAAAAGTGCCTTTCATGTGCCTATCTATATATATAAAATTCAAAGTCCTGACTCACTGAGATATCAACGCACAGTCTAAACCGCTGGTCCTAGAGACATGAAATTTGGAGGGTGTGTTCTTTGTGAAGAGTAGGTATCCACTAAGAAAGGGTTTTTCGAAATTCCACCCCTAAGAGGATGAATGGGGGAGGGGGAAATTTCACGCAGACGAAGTCGCGGGCAGATGCTAGTTTGAAATAAATGCTTTGACTTTGTCTTTTGAATTTATATTATTAGTATGGATGTATTAACGAAGTATACAAGAAAAACACTTGTCAAACAGATTTCTGTTTGAATAGACTTCTATCAAATTTCAATACAATTATTTTTTATAGCTGGACATTATGTATGAATAAATATGGTGTCATCTTGTGGGGCAATAGCACTGACGCGCCCACGCTATTTACCCTACAAAAAAAACTAATTAGAATTTTAGTAAATATTGAAATGACTGATAGCTGTAAACCCCACTTTCAGGAACTAAAGATTTTATCCCTACCCTGTCTCTATATATTTGAAATTTGTAAGTTCGTGCGTAAGTACCCAGAACTATTTACAAAAAGAGAGGACATACAAACAAAAATTACTTTAAGACATAAAAATAGACTAAATTTACCAACATCGCGACTAAAAATGCACTCCAATAGTACCCTTGTTATGTCCATAAAAATTTATAATAAGTTACCCGAAATAATAAAGAATTTAAATAAATATAACATTTTTATCAATAAATTGAAGCTTTTCCTTTTAAGCAAATGCTATTATAGTATAAGCGAATACTTAAGTGATAGATTATAAGTAGGTAACTTCATAATTACCTATTTGTACCTAATCTGCATTCCCGATTTATTTGCCATAAATATGTACAAATGTGAGTTTATGGAAAAATAACTTTAATTCCTACCATACAACCTCAAACATTTTAATAACTTTTGCAATGGTGCTAATCACTCTGAAACCGACTTAATAACCATTAAAATAAAGTTAATTTTTGTTTAACTGGAATTAACATCAATTTGAAACAGGCTGAATAGACTTTACAAATGAATACTCCAATACAAATGAATAAGAAGCATCCAAAAAATAACTTGCCTTAGGGATATTATAATAAATAAAAAATAAATATTAATAATAAATATTAATTACGTAATAAATTAAAATAATAATAAGTAAATAAAACAATAATGAATAGTTGCTAAAAAAAATATTTTTTATAAAGTTCTTACTAATTAATTAAATGTATTGAAACAATATTATATTTCGTAAATTTAATTCTATAAATAAAATAGTATAACTACTAACTACTTGACTAATATAAAATTTATCACATTAAACATAGTGTTCTTCCTCCTCTCTCCTACTATCTATGCTGTGCCCGACAGGGTCCATAATTGTGACTAATATAATTATTTCCATACCAACTATATACATTATGGTACGCAATAAAGAATTGAGAATTGAGAATATGTTGGTCAACGTTGTGGTACTGTAAAAAGGCTACCAGCTTGTCGCAGCCAATGAGTTGGCGGAATCCGTAGGTTGAAGTTTACTAACGATAGCTTCGACTAGTGGTGCTTTTCAGGAAAACTGGAAAATTGTGAAGAATAAATCATTGAAGTTGCAGGTACACTGATGATGTAAACAGCAGTGGTGGCCCTTGGGTTCAAATCCAAGCAGGCGCTTTACTTGGTGGAAATAATCTCATCGTCACTGGTCTCAATACGGCGAAAGAAAACATTGTGACGAAACCGGCATGTACTAGAACCAAAAATTCGAAGACATGTGACATCTACCAACACGCACTGGACCCGCTGGTGGATTACGGCCAACTACCTCTCATCAAGAGGAGGCCCTGTGTCCCAGCAGTGGGAACATTATAGGCTGGTTATGTTTATGCTTTTATTTAACAAGTATTTTTTTTAATTAGAGGATATTTACTGCCAAGAACTGCCTTTGGCTTGCAAAACGATTTGTTTACACGGAAGGCTATATGAGAGCCATATTAATACCCACGTTACGTCCGACAGTTTCCAACCTTTCATTAAATATTTACGAAAACGGGTAAATCTGGTGGCACATTTGTTTTGGCTTTCAACACCGCCGAGGTATCAAATTGAAGTTGATTAAATGGACAATCTCGTGCCAATATATTTTAAATTTTTAAGCGTAGTAGTAGAATATATTTTTAAATACCAAATTATTGTTTTCGCTGTCAGTCACAAGTCATTCAATAAAACATTTTTATTAATAAATTGAAGCTTTTCCTTGTAAGTCAAAGTCATAAATGCGAAAGTGTGTCTGTCTGTCTGTCTGTCTGTTACCTCTTCACGCTTAAACCGCGGAACCGATTTAGATGAAATTTGGTATAGAGATAGTTTGAGTTCCGGGAAAGGACATAGGATAGTTTTATCCCGATATTCTTACGGGATCGAAACTTATGCGGGTGAATCCACGGGACGCTGCTAGTAATTTGTAAAACAATAATATAATTCGTAAATTCAATTCTGTATTAATAAAAAAGTTTAACTTACTAACTATTTAACTAATATTAAAATGTAGCACATTATACACCCAGTGTTCTTCCTAACTCTCCTACTATCTATACTGTGCTCGACAGGGTCCATAATTGTGACTAATATAATTTGTTCCCTACCAACTATATACATTATGGTACGCAGTAAAGAATTGAGAATTGAAAAAACGTTGACTTAAAATAGTTTACAAAAAATGTCGCTGAAATACAAAATCATTAAGAGCATTTACGACGTACGGCATTTCATACAAACTTTCAAGCCCTTGTTTTACGATAAGAATGAACCGATTTTAATGAAACTTCATACGTGTCGCAAACCAGGCGGGTGTTAGCTCTACCACCGCAAGGGAAGAATTGGCCTGTCAAATAAGGTGTTGGGTGTGACTGTCTAGGATGCGCCGAGCTCTCAGATCAGTTGAGGAACTGGCGGAATAAACTGCGCTACACGAGGAGATTTCTTCATGCATCCCTAAAAAAGTGTCATTCCTTTGAAAAACATGAGATTTCGACGAGACCTCAAAAGCGATACTTAATGCTAATGCATCGTATAAGTTAGTTTTAATCTATCTGCATTTATTTTTATTTGAATATAATTTTCTAAAGTGATTATTTTAAAACACAAACAAGCTCAAAGTTGCGAAAGCTTTCAAAGCTATAAAGTAATTAAATAGCCATCAGGCGGTTGGAAATAAAAAGGTTTCGACTTAACGTGTCCCTTTATTAATAAGTTAAGTACATAATCTAATGGGTTAAGCAAGAGGGTTTGTGGGTACCTATTTTATTTTCTAGGGCGATAAACTCAAACAATAAAATTCAGTGAAACTAATTCGGTACTTCAAACCCAAAGTTTAAACTTGCTCAGGCGGGATCTGACAGTGTTAGGAAATAATTTGTGAGTGAAGCGAAGCTTAAGTTGCAGTGGGCAGGGCACATAGCTCGCAGAACAGATGACCGATAGGGTAGAAAGGTTCTGGAGTGATGACCGCATACCGGAAGGCGTAGCCTTGGAAGGCCTCCCACGGGGTGGAGAGATTGACCTTGTGAAGGCCGCAGGAATCCGCTCAGTATTGAGCGGATAGAAAGCACAGAACCCACCGAAGTGGCGGTGCCTGTAGGAGGCCTATGTCCAGCAGTGGACGTCTTTCGGCTAAAATGACGATGAAGAATAAAAGTGAAGCGAAAAGAGGCGATTGATATTTCAAGTTTTGATCGTTCGATTGGTTCGTTTCGACATCATATAATCAGTTTGTCGGCTTGATTGACACAGAGATTTACGGGTTGCGGGGTTTAATTATAATTCGGAGAAAATGTTTAGGTTTGAGGCCTACATATTGTTCTGTATTTGGATTTTTCTGTAATTTCTAGAATTTGGCAACATTTTTACTAAAGAGTGGCATTCCTGGAATGTACCGTACCTACTACAAGTTCTGTTTAAGCTTTTGGTCTTAGTGCTCCTACATACGACCAACACGAGTCGACAGCAGAGGCACTGCAGCCGTCGACAACACGGCGCTTGTATATTAGAGCACCGTACTCAAATAAACGAGCCGCAAGTTGTCGACGGCTTCACTTATCTCTGCTGTTGTCGCGTGTCACTCATGTGTATGCACACTTACAGGCATGATATTTCAGAATACATTTCCTTATCAAATACCCACTATTTTCTTTCCTCCACACATGAAATAAAAACAGCAACTCTAAGTATAGCCATTAGTCCACACACGCGATTTCTAAGACATTATTTATAGCCGTGAATGGCAACACAGTACATTAATAGTCGGTGAAAGGGAAAGTGTCTCACGCTTACATAGTTGCATGTTACTCACGAGAAGTGGACGTAGACCTTTATTTAAGGAAGGGAGCATGGTGACGAGAAAGCGGAGTTTTATTAGTATTGTTTATTTATTTATTATTCACAAAATCCACAGCTGTTTGAAATTTTATCTTAATAAAAAAATATACAACGTTATTTTAGTATATGCGAAACCTCAATGTAGGTTAAGTAACTGAATCGATTCCAATAATGTTTACCCCATGTTATATTTTGTCCCAAAAATATAACATGGGGTTAAAAGTTGGACACTGAGCGACACTAAGTAGTTTTCCAATCCCCACGTCGAACGGTTAGGTACCTAGGTACTATTATCAATGAGCGCAAGACAGCGCGGCTCGAGCGGCGCGGGTGAGCATGTTTTTGTACGGACAAACAGGTAACTTATCAAGCTTATAACTTGTGATTTTTCATGATACAGTTTTGAAATTTTGTACATAGATTCTTGACATAAAAATACTAAACATGTGTTTCGGGTTTCACATACACTAAAAATAATGTTGTGTACGCTAGTCTTACAGCCAAAAGACAAACAACGAAAGACATGCATCGTTGGTCTAACGGTCGAAAGTGCAACTGCTAAGCGTAATTCAATCCTCAGGTAGGGCATTGTATTGGAAAATAAATATAACCAGTGAAATATGAGTATAGTGTAGTATAATAAAAGAAGATCATAAAAAACAAGTAATTTTTTTTTAATAAAAATGCATGAGAAAAAAACCTATAAAAGGGTAAAAAAATCGAATACTATAAAACAGTTGCGGAACAGGTAAAATATAGAATGTAATTGGAACACAAGAGTATCAGTAGTCTGGTATCTTGGACGGTAAACTTTTTATAACGCTGGTTTACGAACTAGCGAATCGATTGCAATCGGTTTTTGGGCTCGTTACCACTTATTTGCACAGGTTTTAGAATGAATACAATCTAAAATAGATTACCTAAGTTGTCCCGATTAAAAAAGGGTCAAGTTTAAATAAAGAATAACTACGTTTAAGTATTAAGCACTTAAGTGTTAATAATAATATTAGGTAAAGATAGTAGTTTCCTGGACTCTGGCGAAGGTGGCCTCGAAGTTCAGCAGACTTCAACGGAACCGCTGGTGATGCGACATTCAAGCATCGTGGAACATAAAGGATATACAGAAGTACAGAGGTGCTGTGCAGCTGGCCTGGCGATAGCGACACAATAGACTAGCAAGCCTGATAGATAATTAATCCGGTATCCGGAAAACGGGCCGAAAGCAGAATTTTAACTGGTTCTACACCAGATTGGAAGAAACTCGTATACCAATTTCTTTGGCGACTTGATTGACTTATACTATTGCGGCAATTTGGAAATATATTTGTGCTAGGATTCCATTAATGTTAGAAGCGATAAATTCTGAGAATCGACTGTCATGATTTCGATTATTCCGCAACTAAAAGATTTTTATATCCATCAAATATTTTTGCCTGTCATGTCTAAATTTGAATTCTGTTTAAAAAGATTAACCAGACAGACAGACCAAACATACCAGATAGACCAGACAGACCAGATATATTAATTAGAAAAGAAGGTTTTAACTGCAGAAGTAACGCTGCAATAGGTATTGCGGGTCTACTTCTGCTTCCCTATTTTTTTTAAACCAAATATTTTGACCACCACAGGTCAAAATATTTGGTTTAAAAAAAATAGGGATTCTCAAGATAGATAAAAAAGAATTAATCAGTGCGCAAACAATGAATTCAGCATGGTTGCAGACAATTCTGAGTAGAAATTTTTCGTTGGTTATAAAAGAAAATATTAGTTGTTCCATACATTTTGACCGTGTCTATGAAACAGCTGATTTATTTTTGAATACTGACGAAACATTTCTAGATTTATATGCTGAATTCATGATTACAGTTTGAGCACTGGTTGATTTTTTTCCTATAGGTAACATATTAAATTGATTTTACAATACTGTGCTTATGACTCATGGTATTTTCATCATCATCTGCCTAGCCTTTTCTCAACTATGTTGGGGTCGGCTTCCAGTCTAACCGAATGCAGCCGAATACCAGTATTTTATATGGAGCGACTGCCTATCTGACCTCTACAACCCAGTTACTGGGTAATACGATACCCCTTGTTAAGACTGGTTGTCAGACTTACGGGCTTCTGACTACCCGTAAAGACTGTCATAGATCTACGAATGACAGCCAGGACCAACGTTCCGAGGCACGCGGTCTCGGTATGTAAAGATGGTCACCCATCCACAGACCAACCGTGGCAATTAGCTTAAGCTTAACCTGTGCGGCTGTTATTATTTAGCCACGGGCCCCTCTCGGCCCCATTTTTTTTCTTGTATGTAACATATTAAATAGATTTTACCTTAGTTACTATACTATGCTTCTGGGTCATGGTATTTTCATATAAAATTATGATACTGATAAAATTCACAGAATGATACAAAATAATATGTTTTATTTTGAAGCAAGTACTTTAAGCAAAACAGTAACAAAATATGAAGCTTTAAAGAAGTGTAAAGAAACTGTTTTAAAACCCTAGACTGCTCATCATGTCTGGCGAAATCTACTCACTAATCTACCTACGCCCCTGGAGAATACAAGCGTGATACGTGAATTGATAAAATATATGAGAAGCATTGGTAAAGGTGGGAGTGAAACTGTATTGTATTGCATAGTGGGTGGTCACAAGAAAAGCCTCGCACGAATACCTTGATGCAGGGAGCGGTTGTGTTAGAGAGCGGCGCGGCTAGCGGAGCGGAAAAGGAATCTCCTAAAATTCATTCATTCACTTGCAGGCATCGAATAATCTAAACCACGGGGTTTGAAATTTTGCACAATAGGAACTATTTCTAACAAAGGTGAGCACTAAGGGAGGATTTTTGAAAATTCATCTCCTGGTTTAATACAGGATGAAACTTTGCACGGAAGTTCGTCTTCTTCTTTCGAATCTTTGCCGGTGGGCAATTCCATCGGCCACATGACTTGTTTTATTAAAAGTTTTTATGTTCGGACAAAATTAAACGTAATTTTATTTTGTAGTAGCCAAAATTTTGGCGTATTGGTCATTCTTTTATCTTTCATAATCTACGGTTGATAATAAAAATAAACAGTTAGAACACTACATTAAATGTCATTTATCTACTTTGTTATGTTACATGAATGAAACTAATCAATCAGAAACAAAATTCTTTAGTTGTAATCACTGTGGTTGAGAGTTACGTTAGTGTAGCAATCTCGTAGCACTGTAGCACATCGTCGTAGCGGTGTAGCACATCATCGTAGCGGTGTAGCACATCGTCGTAGCGGTGTAGCACATCGTCGTAGCGGTGTAGCACATCGTCGTAGCGGTGTAGCACATCGTCGTAGCGGCGTAGCACACCGTCGTAGCGGCTACACGTTCTATATTGCTTTAGTTTGAGATCATTTTGTATTAATTGTTACTATTGTTAACTATCGATTGTTCAGAAATAAATTAGTAAATCAGATATAACTAACGCGATTGAAACTGGATGCTTGACTATGCCAAGCTTTTCATCAATTACACTAAAAAAAAAGCTGTTTCCTAAATTTATGTTCGCATATCTCGTCAAAATGTAGGGAACAGCTGATTTTTTTGCGACCGATTTCGTTAATTTTTTGTTTATCGTCAGAAAAGGCGATAACAAGTATGTGATATAATTTATTGCATATTATGTGGTTTCCATAATGTATGCAAATATTTCCAGACATCCCACCTAAACACAGTTCACATCGCCGCAGGATACATTCAAGTTTGGTTTGCATTGAGATCACAGGGCTTCCCGAAGCGTATGAATGGTGTAATGAAGTCAGTAATGCAGCAGCCGCATGCGCTCCGACGCACATGTTTGTTTCTATCTGTATCTGTTTATATGGTGATGTTACCCAGTTTCAATGTCTTTTAGAGCGTGTTATTTATACTGGGTTTAAGATAAATCCTTACATAGTATATAAGAAAGTCGCCTAAACGCCTGTACGCGCATAACTTGCGAATAACTGCACCAAATTGGATAATTCTTATTTTTTGTATTCGGTATTGCCAGGACAAGGTTTGTATGAAAGAATATTTTCTATACATGAAAGAAATTCGAAAAAAAATTGTAGGTATATTTTATTTTTAGATGTGTAAAGGGATTTTCTATTTTCGTGCCTGTCTCATTAACCAATCGTTATCTTGCAATTGCATATAATAATTATGGAAATCAAACTCAAAGCATTTATTTCAATGAATACTTTTGAATTGTCAAGGAGTCGGTCAGTTAGTCAGAAATTTGAAGCTAGTCACTCGTTCCAAAACGTAGATCTCTATGGAGAAGAACGGGCAAGAAACCCAAATTTTTTTATATCTGATTTTATTTTTTGTACATTTTCGCTGAATAAGAAATGGGAAGTTTCCATTTTTCTGTACATTTTCATAGTCTTATTGTGTGTAAATGTAACTTTTATTTTTCAATATAAAACAGATTGCTGACCTGATGTTCTGGGATCGATTCCTAAACCAAGAATTATCGAATCGTTCTACTACCCGCTCCACTTGATTCCTATACACACGACCTTACGAATTCGCGGGAGTCAACTGCAGAGCCCGTGCACATTTATAAAAAAAATAACACGCTCTTCTATCCGCTTCGCTCACTCCTATAAACATAGTCTTATAAATGCAGGGGTGGCAAACGTGCGGCCCACGTTATTGAATATCAATACCTAATGTGTTTGCGGACGAATGGCCGAATAGCAAATCCATGTAACAACTGTGTAACCATTGTATGTGTTACATTATATACTAAGAATAGACGACTATCTTGTTAGTATCTCTAGAGGACTGTGGGTTGAGTGTATTGCTATGATGTCTTGGTAATTATACCTTTCATTAAAACAAGGTGGCAGGGAAATCAACGCACAAACTGTAACCATGCATCCAGCACATCATTCTAGACCCCCTAGCGTAGAATTTTTTCATCGGTTACAAAATAAATAAATCTGCCGTTTTAAAAAATACTCTGTCAAAATGTGTGGAACAGTAAATTTCTTTTTATAAAAAATTCAACGCAGAGGCGTTCAGAATTATGTACTGAATCCATGGTTGCACGTCGATGTCCTTGCCACCCTGTATAATTGACTAATAAGTTATTAAACATTTACTCGCTGTACCTACCTATTAAAGCGAAACGAGCATTTCGCTTTACATGCACGATTTAGCAGCTGAGGTAAAAGTAGCATACCTGCAGCTGCGTGGGGATAGATATTATTATGATCAACAATATGATCATCAAAACGGTAACAAGATCTAACGAAGGAGCAGCATCGGGGCACGTGTTATTTGACAAACAAACAAAACATATCTACATATCTTTAATCCGCTCTACTACCCGCTTCGCTTGCTCCTATGTCCACTGCCTTACGAATGCAAGGGTGCCGCGAGCGAGTGATTGGTTATCAGAACGCTAGCCCCGTACTGATGACCAATCCGTATTTTCCGTAATATCTACATTTAATCCGGCTATAGCTTTCCTCAAGAGTTGGTCTATCAAACGCAAAAATAATTTTTCAAATCTGACTGGTGGTTCCAGAGATCCAAACAAACAAAACTTTTATTATTAGTAAGAGAAAACATGAGATAAGAGTTTGACTAACTAGAAATTAGTTAAGTGAGAAATTGTCAATTTATATTTGTTTGGATAAAAGTCTAGCTTAAGATTGCGAATTTATGAATCACGATGAATATACACATTACTTTTATATTACAGCTCAAATCACTACGTTCAGAAATCGATTCTTATAATAAAATTATCCACTCGTTACCTACCCACTTCGATAAGTTTCTATAAACACCACATTACAACAAAAATATCAAAGTCGAAGTTAAATCATTTACCTATTTCAAAGATTATAAGGCACTTTTGAACATCACAATTTACAAAAAAAAAAAAAAAAAAATTAATTCTAGTCGCCCCTTCCAAAAGGTACTTTCGTATGGAGATAAATGGGAATGAAACCCCACCGTTACTCTTTTAAATATGTTTAACAATATTTTGTATACATTAATTTTCAATTCAATTCAATTCAATTCATTTATTAAGTCAGACAAAAAAATATCCATAATCACAAATTCAACAAAAATAAATAAAAATAACATTAACATTTTATCGCTCAGCTACTCGCTTCGCTTTACTCCTATACACACAGTCTTACGAATGCAGGGGTGGCAACCGCGCGGCCCGCCCGTGTAATTGGCAGTAATAAACGGCCGCGCCGGGTTTATTACGCGCCGATCCGGCAAGCAGGCCGCCCCGACGGCCGTTTAGCGTATCAAAAGTGAATTGAACCCGCTTGCGGCCGTTTCTGATATGTTTATTTTGTTCTGATTAAATTAATTGGTGGAAACACTGGAACCCTTTGTTAATTTGAGTTGAATGTTTGATGATTGACTCACGGATATCGATTGCTACTGGTGGGGCAGGGCTTGAGTTGAATTTTTGAACATGGGTTTTTAGATTGATTGTATAGGGCTTTCCAAATGGATGTCTTGCATGTAAGTGTTATACAAACTGTTACTTATTATTTCAGTTTAATTACTCTAGCTAGATAGGTATTTAATTTTTTTTTAATTACAATTGTCTAGAAGGATAATAAAATAATGCAAATAATATCAACTTGTAACATGCTTGCCTATGGTTTTAATTTCAACTCGATACCTCCACGCGTTCCCGAGATAAAGGGTCTTGACAGACAGACGGATGGACGGACGGACGGACAACAAAGTGATCCTATAAGGGTTCCGTTTTTTCCTTTTGAGGTACGGAACCCTAAAAACAAAAAAGGAAGACCCATGTCTTCCTTTATTCTCAAAGCCCGACTTCTTTCATAATCAACTAATTAACTAAATCCTACTTAACTCTTAAATCTCCCAGTTCATTATAATTTCATGTGAAATACCGCTTACCAAGCCAAACAATTGAATGTTATACTCGTAGTAATTAAAAGTAAACGGAAGGAGGTAATTTGCAAGTTCAAGTCAACGGCACGCTAACTGAGAAACGTATTACAAACTACGTGCCGTTTAGCTCCTGGTTAGTTCTTAGTAAGAACTGAACTTCTTACAGCTCAAGATTTTCAAAGTTTCTAAGACAAGTTTATTACAGAGGCTCATGGCTAAATGATAACAGCCACACGGATCGATCGAAGGTCTGTGGTTCATAGATCTTTGATAGTTGTTACGGGTAGTCGGGAGCCTAAAAGTCTGACAGCCAGATAGGCAGTCGCTCCATGTTAAATACTGGTATTCAACATCCGGTTAGAATGGAAGGCAACCCCAACATAGTTGGAAAAAGGCTAGTCAGATTGATTGAAAAATTTATTAGAACATTTGGTTGGGTAGTTCTGGGAAAGTGCCACTAGATGGCGCTAGTAGCGCTGTATGAACGCAGCCGTGAATCCGTGACATAGTTTTTGTGAGAAATTCGTTTGATGTTTTGTCTTTTTTGCTAACTTTAAACGGATTTAAACTTCGTTATGGCCTGTTTCGTTGTCTCCGGATAAGTTCCGGTTTACTTATTTAGCAGACAACTTTAGACGTACGATTCATTTTTAATTTGTCTTGTGAAACATGACCCATACGATGTTATGAATGTATCGCTTGATATAAACAGGAAAATGTATATGAAACACAAACAAACAAACAATAAATTAATAGTAAGCTTGTTAGGAGTTTATGTGAGTAATAACATATTAACCTCCTGACACAATTATTTGTTACGTGCAGGGCATGTGAACTAACGAGCTTCGTATTTTTTTTTCTTTCTTTCGTTCACATACTATGATTGTTTTTGCTCTTTTGTTTCATTCAAGCCAGCACTTTGCTCTCGCGGTCTCATTAGCGAACGTTTCAGCATTTCGCTTGTCAATGAGTTTTTGTATTTGAAATTTTAAAGTATAGATTAATTTTTTATAATGTTGTATGTTATATGGTAAGTAAATAATTATATTCATTTTTATTTCAAAGAGTCAGCGACGAAATTCGCAGGTTATTTCGAAACTGCAAATAATTTTAAATGATAGATATAATTATATTTTTAAATATATTTTAATACTAGTCATTAGCTGTTATTTACGCTTTAACTCCTACTTTCCCCTCCACTATACGTATTGCACGTTCCCCAATATCAACTGAACCATATGGACTTAAAGACTCACATGTGGTTCTACTGGCCCCTCGCCAGAGCCAGCTATTAAGAGAGCAGTGCATCACTACGTGCCAAGCCAATACACAAGAACATGATACTCGGAGTTGATATTGTTCTGGGAGTAATTTATTAGGACAAATAAGCTGTTGCTTTGAACGGGCAACTTTGAGAGGCAGATGCAACATTTTGACTGTGGTTGTTCTTTGATACTTATTTTCCATTTCACACATAAAAACACGCCTTTATTCCCTGAAGGGTTAAGTAAGTAGAAATGTACCTATAGAACACCCACATTTGAAAAAGAGAAAGTTGTACAGTTTGATGGTCTGTGTGTGAAGTTGTGATCATATTCAAGGGTGTGGACCTCCACACCTTGAATATGATCACAACTTTCTGACGCATGCTGTTTAAAGTATGGGAACCATTTAAATGCTGGTAATTATACCACATACTTGTTATCGCCTTTTCTGACGATATAGGTACGAAAAAATAATGAAATCGGTCGCGAAAAAAAATCAGCTGTTCCCTACATTATGCCCGCATAACTCGTCAAAATGTAGGGAACAGCAGATTTATTTTCGCGACCGATTTCTTTAGTTTTTTGTATATCGTCAGAAAAGGCGATAATAAGTATATGTGTACCTATGTGGTATAATTTATTGCAATGTGGTTTCACTGGTTTCCATACTGTATATAAGATTTTCCCTCTGACTTATTTTCAGTCACTGAAAAAAGGGCGTAAAAACGCATTTTATTATAAAACTAAAGCATTTTACATCGCTTTCAAAGGCTAGAATGTTAAACTTCGATGTTTTGTTCCCTATTTTCAAACATTGTTCTCTTAATAGTTGCTATTGTTATCAGCAGCTGAAGAATGTTGAGTGCAGCCTGCGTGTGGCTTGCAGAGTGCCGATGTAATTAAACTTGTGCTCACAGAGTTCTCCCTTGTTCGGGAATGGCGAGAGTTCCGGCTTTCCGTCGAAAAGTTTGCCATTTTTAGGGTAGTTCTTTATGAATGATAAAATAGGTATAAGTATAATAGATAGGTACTCAAGTTAAATACCTACCAAATTTCGAATCCGATATTTTACAAAAACCTTTTTTTTTAATATTTATTAAAAAAATAAGAAATTATCAAAATAAGAAATTATTTTTTTGGCTTGCCAATTTTATATACCTAGTTTTCTTCTACCTATTTATCACTTACTTTTTTATTCGACATTATTCTTTCTTCTACAAACTTTCGTCTTGTTTTAAAAGTTATTGTATAAAATCATTCATCCATTCATCTTCCAGTTACATTCAATACGAGAACTTGAATTTTGTTGAATAGAATTTAGATTTGGAGGTACAAATTCAACAAGTACCTAAACATTCCATCCATACATTATATTAAAAACGCGGACTTTAAACTGTCCGATATCAAAATTGATCGTCTTGTCGCAACATCGCCAAACAATAACAGCATTTGAACAAAAGACTATCAGATCCCTGGGCCATCAACCTTCGATCGTGTAGCCCCCACCTTGATTGATTGACTCAACTGTTGATTACCCCTGCATCTACCAAATATTACGTGGTCTTTAACAACAAGAGATTTTTTAATAGACGGGGGCCTAGGTATTCTGGTGGGGCTATTGTAAGGAAAAGAATGGGAAGGATGTCAAAATGTCTTTTTAATGGAATGGCGTTTTGGTGTTGTGAATTTATAATGCTGTTTAAAGTGAGGGTAGCGGTGATTTTCTATTATATATTCTGTCTTGTCATAATGTGGGCACCCCTATAATAATATTCTGTTTGACCTTTCTAGGTATAGTTTTTGTAATTGGCACAGGAATGATGATTTTATTTATTTGTTAATTTTTCATGCAATAAACGAACTATTGTTATAGGAAAAGGTTGTAACAGAAGCAAGCTTTACCATTCTCCTATTAAGGTTTAGGTATAGGTTTAACTGTTTTCGGCTTGCTCCTTCATCAATCAATCAACTCAGCCTGCCGCAGTCCAGCATAATCAGCCTATAAAATTCCCACTGCTGGGACACAGGCAAAGAGGTTTCTGTGAGAGGGAGTGGGCCACAATCCACCACGCGGGCCCAGTGCGGGTTGGTGGATGTAGCATGTCATCAAATTTTTTGGTTCTAGGACATGCCGGTTTTCTTACGATGTTTTCCTTCGCCATTCTGAGAGCTATGTTGTTGAAATAATGTACGCAAACTAAAGTGCCCGTTTGGGTTTGAACCCACGACCTACAACTCGTAAGGGACATAGGTATTAATAAAATCAAATTACTTAATTACTCAACTATTGAACTTTACTTTAAAAGAGAAAAAAAACAATAATAAAAATGCAAATGGCAAACAGCATCACGTCCATTAACAAACATTCGTTATTAAAAAGCTTTTCGCTTCCATCACTTTTCCCCAGAATTACAGTGTAAAAAAATATGTAAATCCAAATTACTTAATTACTCCACTATTGAATTTTACTTTAAAAGAGTCTACCCAATAAAATAAAAAAATGCAAATGGCAAACCGCATCATGTCCATTAACAAACATTCGTTATTAAAAAGCTTTTCGCTTCCATCACTTTTCCCCAGAATTACAGTGTAAAAAAATATGTAAATCCAAATTACTTAATTACTCCACTATTGAATTTTACTCTAAAAGAGTCTACCCAATAAAATAAAAAAATGCAAATGGCAAACAGCATCATGTCTATTAACAAACATTCGTTATTAAAAAGCTTTTCGCTTCCATCACTTTTCCCCAGAATTACAGTGTAAAAAAATATGTAAATCCAAATTACTTAATTACTCCACTATTGAATTTTACTTTAAAAGAGTCTACCCAATAAAATAAAAAAATGCAAATGGCAAACAGCATCATGTCCATTAACAAACATTCGTTATTAAAAAGCTTTTCGCTTCCATCACTTTTCCCCAGAATTACAGTGTAAAAAAATATGTAAATCCGAATTACTTAATTACTCCACTATTGAATTTTACTTTAAAAGAGTCTACCCAATAAAATAAAAAAATGCAAATGGCAAACAGCATCACGTCCATTAACAAACATTCGTTATTAAAAAGCTTTTCTCTTCCATCACTTTTCCCCAGAATTACAGTGTAAAAAAATATGTAAATCCAATATTTTCCTGCCATACATATAAAATCAACTAGCTTCATATTCATAAATCATCACGAGACCGGTAGGCCATACCTTGCCTAACAAACAATACGGTGTTCGATTACTCCCCATGAATTGCGTAGCATAAAACCATATTCCTCTTCACATCACCCTTGTGTCCTTTCCAAAAGGTTCAAAATTGCTCTGTAGTGTTGTTTGTTGGTTGTAAGTGTATGTTTGTCAACAAGAGCGTATACTGCTGTTAACACCAGCGACCCTGATTGATGATTCATGATTGTTTACGAAGTCAGTTAATGGCGGAGAGAGTGTGTTCCGTTTTCGGCTGTAGCAAGTCTGCTTGTTGACATTTTTGCCATTGGGAAAGGATTTGTAGATTGTAAGAAAGGGTAGAAACTAGGAGGAAATAAGATGTAAATAGTTAGAGAAATAAATTAGGGTTGTTTGTTTATGAAAATATGATGGGACCTTCACGAATTGTATGGGATTGTAAGTTATTGATGGTACACTATGATCACATAAAAGGTAAACTGAGGAGTTTATACTATGTCATAGAGTATAATTACGTGTTTTCAGTGTTATTCCGTTTACTTCTCCAACTTCAAAGTCCATTCGTGGCGAAGCCCGAGGGCGATGTCTTTGCGGGTGCTGTAGCGTCAGTTAGCGTCTACTAAACTAAAAAGTTTGGTAAAGAAAAAATAAATATAAAAAAATAATTAAAAGTACAATTAAGATAAGAGTCTTACCCCCTTACTAATAAACGTTGTATAGCGTCTGTATAGTTACACAACGCTTTGTCTTTTTCTTTCGAAAGTCAAATTACTGACGACTGAAAAGGAGAAATCAGTGTGTAACTATTCATCTGATATAATACGTTTATTAGTAAGGGGGTAATTGTATAATTATATTGAATTTTTCTTTCCCAAAACTTTTTCACTATCTATGGAAAAGTTCACATTTTGAAGTTTTGTTTAATTTTTTTTTAAACAGTTCGTACATAAAATTATAATATAAATGTCTATTTTGGTAGACAAAAGTGCGTCGGTCTTACAGCTTATGCACATCAAGCTACCCGAAACTGTCAAATTTTCCCAATCAACTTTGTATCATAAACTTTAGCGATAAAGTTGAAAATCTATTAAAGAAATTTGACAGATTGTAGTGGCTTGATGGGCTGGTGTCTGTACATGTATCGAAAAGTCATGCATTTCATAACACAAGTTTTTCCTCTATACAGCCACGGCGAAAGTTAGCTAACCACTAGCCAACTATAGTAGGTAATTGATGCTCGTCACTATACACAAATGAAAATGATCCTCTTTTGTTCAGCAACTTCGCTTGTATAGTGAATACCTGCACTAAGTAATTGGGATTCATAGTGGATGCTGTTATGCCTTGCGAGAAGATATATTTGTATTTCGTGTTTATGGAAGGTTTAATTTAAAGGCAAAGTCCTCTTCTCATACAGATAAGTCAATTAGATTGATCACCACTGCGCTTGATTTTTGCTTTTTGGCGAGAGTTATCTATAGCACACACACTGACAAACACAAAATACATCACATCCTTAACACATTCCACATACACCTTGAACTCCACTGCACTTCATACAAATTTAAGTTTTTTTTTTTTTATTACTATTTTATTTTTTATATATATTTTTTTTCTCTTTTCTTCCAACTGATAGTTTGCCCTTAACATAATAATGTAACTTTCGTGCATTGTCTATAATGTTCTTGCTTGTAGAGGGGAGTCCCTGGTGTCCTGAAATACAAGTCACGGCTTAGTTTAGGCACCAGTCTCCCACAAATGAACATTGTCCTTCATCATACTAATTATGTTTTCCTCTTTTAAGTTTTAGTTAATAAGTGTTATTTGTGGAAGAAAATAAACATTATTATTATTATTTATTATTATTATAGGTAGGCCTGTACCTGCCTACGATATGCTTACAATATTGAAGTGAAAACTTCTTTACGCGCGTTGGGCTTTTTTTGTGATGGGAAAAAACCATTGAACTCTCGCCACTGTTATCGTAGGTAAGCGACACCGCGCGTGTTTTGTTTATAACACGATTAAAAAAATACCCGCTTCGGATTTGTTGGGCTGTCCTCGGGATGTACTCGGTTTTAATTTATATCCGTTATGTCAGTGAGTGTTGGCAAAGTATTCTGTTTGTGTTTTGTTTTCACTTCTGTCGGTACTCCCGGAGTGCGACTATTTTTTTTTATTTAGCGAATGTTGTTCAAGATAGTTTAGAAGAATTGAGGGGGATGCGCTAAGGTAACCCGCAAAATACAAATTCTATTACATTTTGAAGGATTTGTATGTTGATCAAAATATGATTCGCGTCAGTAACAAATAGGTATGTGTTTACAGAATTATAACCATCATTAGAACTAGGTATCTATGCAACTTTCTAAGTTAGAACTGGACTCTAATGTCATGTCAATTACGCTTAGAGTATGTAGTTGTATGGAGAATTTCTCACTGTCCTGGCGCTTTCGCCTTAAAATAAAATTTATATTAGGGTGATGTAGAGATACTGCTAGATTTTCACCCAAACCACAGGATTGGACTAGGCGATTTTGCAGCCAGTGAAGTGAAATTCTAACTAGTTTAAACTGTCACTAACTCCTACGGCTAACTTTATGCCTAGGAATAACGTGATTGAGCTGTGTGCCGGTGCCGCTGAAATTTCAATTGTCGGGTAACTTGCTGACTTGCCTCGTTTTTCGGAAACACCTTGACAAAGAATCAAACTCACTGTCACTGGATATTTACTATTTTGAAGTAAAAAGTTTTTGCTATTAAAACCGCATTGGATTAAACCCTGAAATTTTCAATAGAAAATGAAAATCCTCGTAGTTTACTCTAGGGAAAGTTGGTACACATTACCTAATGTATTGTTTGCATCGGTAATCGAGTGCCAATCATCACTATGAATACCTGTCCCTCAGTGTGTCCACGGCCTGTCAGTAGTTCATGCCAAACGCGGTAGATGGCGCTAGCTGCTGCTATTGTTCAGGTAAAACCAAGTTAGATTCGTGTTGTTATCGCTGAAAAAGATCATGAAAACTTTGTTTTGTTTCATTCAGGTATTATACAACTGATCATTTCTATAAACATGAATTAAAGTTTATAGGTGTGTAAGTTATGATCCAATTTTTCACGCATTTCATTTTTTTTAAGTTTTCTATAAATTTTTGTTATGAAGTAAGTACCAAGAGGTACTTACTTCATAACAAAAATTTATATTATTTACACTTTATAGAACACAACAATTTTTTTTTTTTAAATATAATTGAGCAATGAATAATCTTTGTGTTTAAAATATAGATGCAACCAAGTCAAAAGCAAAGCTTCATATCAATGCTTTGTATTTCTTGGCAACATCAACCTACATCATAAATAATTCAGCTAAGCCAAGTCAGTTCACAAACCTTTACGTATTAAATATTTATCCGGTAATTACCACCTGTTGTTCAACTACAACCGGCTCTCGGTCGTGGTGTCGTCCGGCGCCGACACGGGAATAAAAACGGTGTTGATCGCATTGACGAGTTTGAGGGCTGAGGTGCGTTGTGTAAACGAACGTGGTAGGTATCGGCGCGGCGTTTCGATAATTAAAATGTGGGCTTAGGGGTAGGGCACATTGATCGACAGCGTTCGACGGTTTGTCCATACAAAAAGAAAGCAAAGTATGGAACGACATACGCATCCTTTCGCATCGACGGCGACGCGACGAACGCGCTCCGGCGCCGGAGGCGGATTGACACAAAATCGCGATCGTTCGTCGCGTCGCGTCGGCGGGCGTCTGCGGGTGTAGACGGCGTAAGCGGTGGATCGGCATAATGCGTATAACTAGTGTGCTCCTTTTCAATCGGCAAAATGCGATAAACAGTCGATCAATGTGTCCTAACCCTTAATTGTAAACGTAATATCACGTCTGTATTCTACGAAGGGGTAGACAGAGTTTTGTTAGCTATATTAAGGAAGACGAGTTGAGGTATTTCGCGAAATTCAAATTTACTTACGTTTTTCACAATTTGCAGGTCAAAAAAATTTAAAAATAGTTTTAATTATTTTTTTTTTACACCTTTTGTTATTTTTGGCCTCAAATGTCATGATTTCATAAAATAGTAATTCAATAGGGTAATATGAACTTGAGAGATATATTGATGGTTTTTATGATTCATAAATCAGCCTATAATGTTCCCACTGCCGGGAGACAGGCCTCCTCTCGGTGAGAGGGAGTGGGCCGGAAACCACCACGCGGGCCCAGGGCAGATGTCACATGTCTTCGAATTTTTGGTTCGAGGTCATGCAGGTTACCTCACAATATTTTCCTTCACTAAGTAACTTGCCTGTCTGGGTTCGAACCTACGACCTATAACTCGGAAGTCGGGGCCGTTATCACTGGGCACCATTGCACCGAACTCTAATTAGTGTTTATAAAATGTAGGTTTTTTCAATTATCAATTCCGACTAATACAAAGTAATGAAAGAGTATGCTAACTTATCATGTCAGCCGTCACTCAGCGCGCTAAGTTCTCAGTACCTTTCAATAATCAACGGTCTTCATACATGTCAGTAGATAGAGATTCAGTTACCACAAAAAGTAAGCAATGATTACGGATATTTGTTTAATACATATTATGACTGAAAACTTGTCCATGTTAGTGTTTTTTATCTGTGGTAAAAGTACTTATAGTATCGCAAGTGTGATTTGCTTTAATTATATGTCACTGAAAACTGTAATGACTACCTGCAGGTACACCTGGAGGTTGATACTCAATATCAATCTCCAGGTGTGCTGCTGGTGGACTTGACTGCTTAATTAAATTGAACAGTAGGTAATGATTAGTATTAACAGAAGGTATGTGACTTCATAATTCTAATAACTAATTTGATTTTTTACCAGCTAACAACCCATCGCAACAATTCAAAGTTAATATCATCTGTCTGTTTTTATGTGCATTATAATATTTTTAGTGAATTGTTTTTCTTTATTTCAAAATACTATAACCCTTCTCTATTGATTAACTATTTTATTTAACCATTTATGCACACATATACAGTGTGAGTCTTCATAATGTGCACATAACGAAATGAGGGAAACATAGCTTAATATTATCGACGGAAAAAATATTTGAAAAAATAAAAAAATATTTAAAAGGATCTTTACCTGCTAAACTATGGTGATTGCAAGCAAGGCCTTTCTTTAACAGTTGATAGGAAATGTTGTGATTGAGTTATTAACATGGTATTTTTACGTTTAGAAATCTGATACGATGGAGAATAATTTAAAGTAATCAAAAGGGCGGTAATCGGGGCTTTTATTGAGTAATTTTACAATTATTGTAAACATTTATGAAAAAATATCAGATTTTTGTAAAAAAAACCATAAGTCTCAATTGAGGGGCGATTGTTTACACAGGGGTTACAGCAGCGAAAAAATGCTACAAAACATTTTTTTTTTAGGTTTTTTTTAATATTTATTCCGTCGATAAAATTAAGCTTAGTTTCCCTCATTTCGATATGTGCACATTATGAAGACTCACACTGTATAAACAGAGAAGAAGAAAGGAACTGAAAAGTACGTACTACGGTGATGCTTATTTCTAAAGAAATCTCTTCCAGCATACCTGCGATAGAAGAGTAGATGAAGAGAGAGCAGACAACGTGTGTAAGAGTAGAACAAAAAACAAAATCATCTGCCTAGCCTTTTCCCAACTATGTTGGTGTCGGCTTCCAGTCTAACCGGATGCAGCTTAATACCAGTATTTTACATGGAGCTACTGCCATTTTTTTGATTAATGCACACGCGTTTCATACGACGTTTTTCAACACACTTGCGAGGAAAAAAAAACAGACTTGTATTGTTAAATATTAACTTGTATGGAAAATGGCGCGCTGGTTTTGTTTTCCCGAGCGCCGTGCTAGCCAGCACTAGCGATGCGCGCGCAGGTGTAAATAAAAAAAGCATTGACTCTCATTTTAAAATTATGTTATTCTTTGGCACTGACAAAACCGTTATACAGCCTATAGAAAAAATATAATAAACACAAACTAGCTTATGTTTAGACTGATCGTAGTGTTGTCGTTCGTCAAATTGTAGTGTATTTAGTATGGAATTAGAAAATACTATTGCCTATTGGCATAGAGAAATATACATTCGTTCAGTGAGAATCCGCAATAATAGAACGCCAGTCAGGGTCTTTTCCGTTTGGTACCTTACTAAATATCAGGTTGTATCTTGATCAAATAAGATTCGCGACCACCTATAATATATATGTAGGTATTTACAGAATTATAGTCATTAGAATCCTTAAGTTATATTTGTCCCTTAGGAACTTTTTTCCATAAGAGATTTGTTCTTAAGGAACAAATCTAACTTAGAAAGATGTATTAATGTTTCTAATGATTATTATAATTCTGTAAAGAGGTACTATACCCGCAAATCATATTTTGATCAAGATAAAACCTGACACTGACCTGAAAATTGCAAAAAACCTAAGAAAATTTGAATTTCGCGGTCTACCACTGCGCATTCACCTTAAATTGTCCGTGGTTCCCGCGCATTCACCTTATGGTAAATAAAAATATTAGTTCATTTTGCGGCAAAGGACAATACAGCTTATTAAAAAAAAAGTTTAATATAGGCCGCGGATTTCTTTTGGCATGAAGTCTCTTTGATGAGATTAAAAAAGCGCGCATCTTCGACTAGTAAATAGTTATCTGTGGCATTCGTAATACACGCCATTATGGACCTAAAAGCGGTTCAATAAGAGCTACTTTACGAGGAAGTGTGTTGAAAAATCAATTAACTCACAAAAAACAATTCACTAATAATTTTTTTTATAAAAAACGTTATTAAAATAAAACTCAGCTTGCTGACCGTACCAGTACAAGCGCTCCCCGACAGATGGCGGTAGCAGAAACGTTCTCAAGACATTTAATATTTATTATTTACGAACTTCATAGATATAGATTTAGATACTTACTGTTTTCCTTCACTGTTGAAAAACAAAACTAAGAAAATGTTTAGATCGTTTACGGTTAACACACTCTAATAGTTTGGTTAAGTGACGTGTACCTAAGTGTTAAAAAAAAACCTTTTAAAACCCCTGTAAAATAATGTTTCATAATTTTAACGAGCACATTACAATAGTCTTGTCATACACTGGCTAATGAAATCCAAAGTGGCCCAGCAACTAAAGAAATACCTACTGATAGTTCTAAACAGTACTTCCTCAAAAATTAAAAGAGAAAAAGTTTAGACACCCCTTTTAAATGCTGTTGAAAATATTTTACAAAAAAAAAAAAAAGTTTAAATTTAATAAAATGAACCTGTAAATGTAATCATATTGCATTTTACTACGGCTGAATGTGAATGGGCGTTGATTTTTTAACGTAACCCCCTCCCCGTTCCGCGGCGTGTCGACGCCCCCTCCCGTCTACTTGTTACTAGAAAAATTAAGGTGCAGAAGGTCCATTCTATGTGGCCAACACACGTGTCTCGGCTTGGTTCGTACGAATTTTTGTTCGTTGAATTTTAATTCATAACGGATTTTTATTCGTCAGAAAAGTAAGTTAATTCGAAAAAAAATTATAACCTGTTTCATGAATCCGTGTTCTCCAAAACGACTGAGAAAGGCTTGTTATTGCTCCTCACATCCCCATACATGACAATCTTAGCTTTCCTCCAAGAACGAAGTTAAGTGCCTACGCTTTATTTGGATACGCTTACTGCTGGTTATTGCGTAAATATTCGTTGTTGTTAGTAGTAAGTGTCTCAGCTTATTTAGTTGTTCCTACATGATCTCTCAAGCTAGACTTTCTGCGAAAAATCCTCTGTAGTTCCGTCACCACGACCACCCCACCCGCGTCCGATACACCGAATGCATTTAAAATGCAATCGAGTTATCAAGCTCGGACTCGATTTGCACGGAAACGATGCGCGTCGGAATATCATTCCGCTGAACAGAATATCATTTTGTCCCGTAACAGCACAATTTTGTTCCACATGTGGAAAAAGTTTATCGTTTGCAGTGTGGAGAATCGGAGAACAAACGATTCGAACACGTGTATCGGATCTTAGAATAATCCTCTTGGTAAATTACGTTGCATAGTCTCTCGCTTTGCTTCCTGTTACCAATTGAATCTTCTATCTGGTTTGTGGACAAAAAGTTAATTGGGCGCAGTGGAATCTTTACTGTTTTTTTACGACAGCATCGTGTAGGTGAACATTATGTACAGTCAACAAAAGAGATAAGTAAGAGTTAAGAGACCGATGGATGTTCTCGATTTTTTTTATTTTTATTAAATTTTATTCGAGAACATCCATCGATTTCTTACTAAACTTCAACTATATCCGACGATCCTGTATATACTTATCTATTTTGTTGACTCTGTTTTACCTGCATAGGAAAAAAACCTAGTTTTTTGTTTGAGATTTATGTACAGTGAGTTTCATCGTTGTCCTACTGGAAAAACGTTTCCTCTATGGAAATTGTGTATGGACAGGTAATGTTCAAGCAAAGACAAAAAATGTGTTTGGAACTGTAGCAAAGCAGATAGTTACATCTTTAAAAGTCTTTTTACTAAATTCAATAAATCAAAGGTAGAAAAAAATAACAGGACAAGATTAGTGGAATTGCCTACGGCGCCATTTTGGTATTATTTATGGTTACAAACTGGCTACCAAACTAGTACTTAAATTGTTTTATAGATAAACTAGTGACCATCCCATGCTTAGCACGCGTGCAATGGCGACATGTCAAAACATCGAGACCTTTGTGTTAAAGCTTACTTAAATACTAAACAACATACAACAACAACAACAACCAACATACACCACAAACACACACCACAACAAATAACATATAAACTTTCCGGAATAAATGCTCTAAATGATGGAACAAACTGCATCAAAATCCGAAGATCTAAACGTTCATACAGACAGAAACGAAAGACGACTTTGTGTTATGCTACGTATGGGTTAACGAAAACGTTTTCTAGTATAGCCGTGTTTTCAGTGAAAAGGACCGTTACCTAGGTAGTTTCAAAACCTTTTAAACTTTATAAAAGGTTCAGAAACTAGTTAGTACAGACTACTTTAGCTCTACAACTTTTGAAGAAGAAAAATGAGAATCGCCCAATTAAAATTATCCGCAGCCGCCACGTCTGGAAGTGGCCCTTTAGTATAAAGAAAAAAGTAAGTAGTGTATAGTTGTACATTTATGTAGGAACTAATTCATTTAAATAAAAATTAAATGCTTTTCGTTGGTAAGCGCATCACTTGACGACGGCAGGACCGATTTGGTTTTTTTTTGGTTTTGGTAAAAAAAAATTAATGTTCATAATAATCCGAATAAGATTTTTAGGGAAAGAAAATCTGAAGAAGTTGCCCGGAAAATTGACAAATTCGGGAAAAAACTGAAAGGGCTTTTAATTGAAATTTGGACATAACGCGACGTCTATCGGATCAGCTCAGTTATAAAACACAGCACATTATATATTTTTCAGTGCAAATATTTAAACGAAAAACATATAAATTATTACACACGACTACCAGTCATAACATTATCTAATAGAAAGACTCTGAAGATAATTTTATCTGTGACCTCTTAAAAAAAAAAACCAGCTAATTTACTTGCAAAATAGGCATCTAATAAACGAATCAAAACCTTATAAATCGAGTGTGTTAAGCGTACTAGAGTGAGAGCATTAGTTCCTGGCCGGAAGCCAGATACAAACAAATGAAAGTAACCACCTCGCTGTATCAACATGTCCCATGTACTGAGACCAACACTTTATCTTTATATACTGTCTTTTCTTTCACGCTTGCGCTGTAAGGATCCACAGATATGTGGAGCCTTTATTAGAACATAGTAAGGCTGCAATTTGTTTTTAAATTCCTGCAACTTAAAAGGGTTTTTAAATTTTCACAGATTAACAGGACACTGACATAACATCATTGTATGCCGTCTATTGTGACAGGTCAACTCAAAGCTGTAATGACTCTTTCTACAAAAGGCTTGCCCAGACATAAAATCCTAATGATTGATCCTAATGATTTGGACAAACTAGACAAACAAACGTAGAGGTCATCCTCTGAGTTTGTTAGGCTCAAATCACACCGAGATGGAAGCGAAGCGGAGCGCAGTTTCGGTGTCATAAAATTTTAAACTTTATCTTCATTACTATAATACATAGTATCGCTTGAGAAACTTGAAAGGTCGCGCGGCCGCCCGCGGCGCCGCGTGCACTCCGATGACTCAAGTTTCTCATGCGATAATAAGTATTATAGTAATGAAAATAAAGATAAAATTCATATGACACGGAAACTGCGTTTCGCTTCGCTTTCATCTCGGTGTGATTTGAGCCTTACGGTATTTCGTCAGGGGTCAGCTAGGTAATGTGGACGCCAAATAGTTTTTAACATATTTACGCGTAAAAGTGTCTTCAAAGATCTACTTACATAAATAAACATTTCATAAACATACATGTACCTACGCGTATATGCGTTTAGTGTTTTGTATTGTTAATTTACGACTGGTTATTATGAAAGATTAAATCTAAATTAATTATATTCTCATGAAGATCTGACTAATTCAGTAATTATCTTCATTTAGAGGTCTCCATCTTCCACACAGAATCTCATTTATCATAGTAATGTCTGCATTGTCAAAGTTTGCAGACGTTAATACTTTAAAACGCGTTGCGGATGATAGTGATCCATCCATCCACCCAGGGTTGGGCAAACAGACCGCTTGCCCTGATAGCCGGCGGAACCTTCAAATATTCACCACTTATTACTTGTACTCCTACTACAGGTAACTCGATTTAATTTTGGAATTAGTGAGTTTTAATAAGTTTTTTAAATCATTAACACTCAAGAACTTCATCTTATTATTGACGTGTTCAAGTGTTTTTATAAACCTTACAGGAATAAACATAATTTATAATTTATCGTCAGATTATGAACTAAAATATCGATACAACCGTAAGATTAAAAAAAAAGCGTTTAAAAACATATTATAAATATTCTTGAAATTATCACGATCTGCCTATGAGCTCAGTAAATACACACCAGTATCCACCTCCTTAGCATAGTAAATAAATAAAATAGGTATCTGATCTATTGAAATTGTTACATCGCTAGCTGAAATGTACCAAAATATCTAGAGTACCTAACTACAGACAAATAAATTGTTCTATAAAATAAACATTTTTCATAGGTACACATACTTATTATACTTAGAATGTATAGCACACAAATTACAATTATGAACGTAGAACGTATAATGCTGACAGAGTGGCCGGCCTTATCGCTAAAAGCGATTAAAACTTAGTGCGTTTTAAAATGTAGGTCATCATCTCGATACCGTTGACCGTTAACTGCATCTGATGCAGCTGAACACCAGTATTACTATTTTTTTTCCATTACGTTAAGATGTGACGTAGTTTAGTTTCAATAATTGCAATTCAAAAATATAAATTCATGAATATTGCAAGGCCACTGCAAAATAATGTGTTGAAAGTGAATCGAGTTCGCATAGTAGGTACCTCCCCAGGGACGGACTTGTACCTATACTTTTATAACTTAATTTCATATTTGCCGACTTTTAGTGGGCATAAAATAGCGCTATTTTGCGTCAAAATCGTTTAGCAGACAATTTGAATTTAATAGGATGTAAAATTCGACGTGATGAATATTTTGCTGCTTCGTCGCTGTCATTATTAATTAATAAGCTACTTTGTGTATCCCTAACGGCTATTAAGAGGGTGAATATTTCATTCAGATTTTATGAACTTATTTAGGAAGTAACTTTGTTGCTTCCAGAACCTTTGCCACCATTTTTTGGAAGCCTTATCAAATTTTTTATTTTCTTCTACCTTCCGGCTTTTGCCAGTTATTTGAATGTCAAAACCAATCGTTAACATGTTGACATGAAATTTGAAACAATGGGGTAATTGCGTAACACACTATAAGTAGCAATGGGTTCCATTTTGACAGTTCAACGACATTCATTGCGTTATTTTCGTTGTTGAGCACAAAATTTTTTTCGAACCTAAGAAGCAATGCTTCGCACTATCCTACAAACCGATACAGACTGTGATTGTTAGCGTGTTACGCAATTAAGGTGCAGATTAATTTAAATTCTAATCGCTGTTTGAAACCAGGGAATGCCCCATTTAAATTACATTTTAAATTACGGCACTGATGTTGTGTTTAAATCTTTAAATTTTTATCAACTGGAATGTTCAGCGGGGGAGCTAACAAATTGCTTTTGGGATCGCCGGTCGCTGCCTAGCTTCACAGATTCTTCTCTTCTTGTAAATTCTTCACTTGTACTGACTTGTACAGATATTTTTAATTAGACAGTTTCACTGGACGAAGCTATTTTGCATGAGGATGGCATGCTTGTAAACGTTGTGTATCAAGTCCTTTAAGAATTTTGCTAACACGTTGGGTTATAGGTATATTGCGGACCAGGTTTCCATACATTGTTTTTAATTACTTAAATTATATACAACTGTTTAGGCAGCGCATGCAAAAACTTTGATATACAAAAATTGTGATAGCTCGGCTTATCTGCATGAAATTAATATAATTTAAATTCTATAGCACTCAGGAATAATGTAGCTTCTCTCTTCTTCGACCAATGAGAATTGGATCATTAGTTCCGGAGATTACCCCCTACATACAAACTTACAACCAAAAAATATTACCTCTTTATAATATTAGTATAGATAGGTACAGTCAACAAAAGAGATAAGTATGCAGGATCGTCGGATATAGTTGAAGTTTAGTAAGAAACCGATGGATGTTGTCGACAGATTTAATTTGATAAATGAGCTGTTTGTTTTCTATTAATAAAATTAAATTTTATTCGAGAACATCCATCAGTTTCTTACTAAACTTCAACTAAGTATGTATATTCGACGATTCTGCATACTTATCTTTTTTGTTTACTGTACATATAAATTGTTGTTTATAAGCTTCGCTAGTGAGTTAAGAGTATGTGCATAACACTTTAAGACTTCTCAGCTAATAGCAGTCCATTTGCACGTAGGTACTTATAGATTTTTACAAAAAGGGTCTCTATATGAGTGCAGCTATTTATAAAATACGCTCAATTAAAGATTTTAAAATTATGGTTTTGGTTGTTTTTTATAGGGTCCGGTGTAACACACAATGCTGTGACCAGCTGATCAATTCATAACACCTTAGTGAAAGTTACTATGTTAGCCTAGTCCTCATTTTTTGCCCCAACCCTAAAGCAAAGTGCATAATGGCAGAAAAATACATAAAAAGCCTTAATGTGAAAATGTAATCACAAATTATCATTTGGTTTAGAATGTTAATGTTATATTATCCAAGGTGAATTGTTGTATGTCGTGTCCGACTTGACTACAATGTCGACATTACGTCACTGAGGTGAAACGCCCAAAGTTTTTTTAGTGCTGTATAAGGTATTAGTGAAATTGTAATAAAACCTTGTCGCATATTGAATTGCAATTTTGAAAATGAAAATTGCAATTTGTAGTTCATTAAAACTCATCCAGAGTTATATTGAACTAAAAATTGCAAGTTTGCATTGTATTGTACGGTCTACTAAATTGCGTTGTACTAAAGTTTGGTTGCAAAACAATTTACCAAACATGCCACACGAATTTTGTATTTTCAATTAACAAATCGTTCGAATTCACGTTACGTTTACTTCACGCATTTGATCAAGTCCCTGATCAGTAAATATATATTATTAACAAAAATAGAGCGAAATAAGCGAATAATTCGTTTTCATTTTCAAAACTTCGAAGTCGTTTTTGATATAAGTATAATCTACCTGCGTTACTGCAAGAAGAACTCGATCTCGTGTTAACTTTTGTAAGACCAAAATTATAACAACAAATCACATACTACATTACATTAAACCGATCAGCCTGTTTAATAAGGCTTCTATCTGGAAGCCAACAACAGAGTTAATACTAGGTTACACCCTCACATGGTTATTATTAGCTAAATGACATATACAGAAACGTTACACGTGACAGAACAGAACATACGAAGAGTTTATTCAGATTTTTTAAATAATTCATTGCATCGCGTTTTGGACATCCTTATTCACATCACTCGACCAATATAAACTCAAGAGTACATAGTCAACACTCTGCAATCCCTTTTAAAACACAACAAACAAGCTCAGTTACAGCAACGTGCTACGTATCATGTTGCGCTACAAACAAGGTCTTTGCAGGCACTCGTAACATCCCAGGGGCTGCGATGTAAACTCGACAGTGGATTGACTTGCGGCTGCACTAACCCGTTTACTCCGCCTACCTATGTACAATTTCGGTGCACAAACGGACATAATGGAATTACTTAGTGAATGTAACCGTTTGTAAGGGATATTCGGACTGTTTGGCTAGCATAATGGCCGTTCAGACATTTCTACAATTGTAACGTAAACGGGTTGCAAGTTATCGCTTTGTGGTTTAGACAGGTATTGGTTTCTAATTACTTGACTACGGTAAAGCTAAAATATGGGTTTTGAATCTCACAGCATAGTTATGTGATATGGTTTGTTTACTCCTACAGAATTAATTTAACAATTGACGTCGATGGATTGGTTGTTATCCAAAACAATCCTAACTATGCTTTACCTATGAGACGTGACGTCATAAATGCAATTTAATAACACGAAAGCTAGACGTCATTATTTAAAATTAAATTCGTTTTTACATTTATATTTTTAGTTTATGCCTTATCATTCTTCTACATTTGTTTTAATAGGACTTGCTATTGTTTTGGGGTGGCATTTTGAATAGATAAGCAGCAAATACCTGTATGTATTTCACCTATTTGCTAAGTATAGGTTGCTATCTTACTTATCAGCTTTATGTTAGTTAAGGGTAAATGTTTGTGCCGCGAATTAGTAACCGCAGGAGAAGACTTAGAAATTGTATGAGATAGTAAGGCAGCCGTATCTTAGGCCGTTGTACGAGGCTTACATATTTATATGATCGTAAGGCAAAAGCTCGATTTCCCCAAAGAGTGGCAAACCGAAATCTTATGTCTGTAATCTAATGTAGTGGAAGAAATCATTTGCTCTAGTGCAGTTTTTGTGATAGAATTATTTGAAAGGACTTTATCGACAAGAAAATCTGACGATATATAGGCTTAATTAAAAGTTTTTACAATGACTGAGTTATAATACCGTATTAGTTTTCTAACACTGAGTCTAAGAAGACAATAATGAGTTGGAAACTTAAGTAATAAAATTACTAACTTATATTAGGAAACAAATTTTAAAATATCGAACATTTATTTAAGTATGCGTAACAACCCTTAACTATAAAATGCACAATCACGCAGCAAATTTTACCGTAGGTACATCACTTCCATCCCTACGGTTACTAACGAATCTATCACAAAATAAAAATAAAACTGACTTGTAACACGTTGTTATTTTAATAAAAATTCGGACGCTCTGGAACAAATATTTTTTTAACGGGAAAACAAATAGAATGCTGCGCGGCTGCTATTGGCACCCAACATGGGACCGAAATTTTCGTGAACGAAGTTTTGAATTCGCATATAAACAAATAGACTTTGACGGACAGTGTGCATTGAACACGGCTTTAACTTTTATCTTTGCTTTGTTGCTGTGAGACGTCATGAAATTTTAAAAGTGTCAATTTATAGCTATTGTTATCTGAAAATGTACTGTTTCGTCATATTGCTGTTTTGTTGAATTGATTCTCTTTGATTCAAATCATATTCTGCCTAGCCTTTTCCCAGCTATGTTAGAGTCGGCTTCCAGTCTAACCAGATGCAGCTGATTACCAGTATTTTACATGGAGCGACTGCCTATCTGACCTCCACAAACCTGTTAATTAATTAAAGTCCTCCAGAACGTATTTCGGCCACGGCGGCCAATCTCAACGGAGACTAGCCTTTGGCGCGGGAGATATTATACTTAATAGTGCACAAGTGTTCGCGCAGACACAGGTGCACTCCTTCTACACAACCCAACTCAGATACTGTGTAACACGATACTCCTTGGTAAGACTGGGTATCAGACTTTTGGGCTTCTGACTAACCGTAACGACTGTCAAATGACTGCCGGGACCAACGATTTATCATGCTCTCCGAGGCATGGAAGGGTCTCGATTTGTAATAGTTGGTCACCAATCCGCGGATCGGCCTTGGCGAGCGTAACTTAACATTTGATCAACCCGTACGGCTGTCATTATTTAGCCAGCTCAAAAAAAGTAAAACATTGGTTCAATATCTGTATCACGATGAAGCAAATTCTGAAGGGCTGGCAATATATTTTTAATAAAAAAGAGTCAAAGAGTCAACAACGTCTTGAGCTCGAATGTCTTCGATAGCTTCGTGAACGAAAGTAGAAATTTTGTGCTAATTTATAATACAATTTTATGACCTTGTGATCGGTAATATTAATTCATCTTTGAAGTCTGGATCCAAGAGAGGGCCCTTTACATGATGTAGGTTTCTTGCCTGTGACTTGCTGTAAGCAACGATAAAACTCGCACTACCTACTTGCTACTTTCATTGTCGCTTCAAGTTATAGTATGTGTGTGTAGTAGATCAGCTGCTTTTTTTTACCGTGTGGACAAAACAGGGTATAAAAAGTGAACGGGGTAGCCTATGGCACAGAAATCTCTATAAAAAAAAAAACTACTATGAAATTAACTTCAGTAAATATTATAGATATTAATATATTTGAAGTAAACTTTCATAAGTACTAAAAGAAAAAATATAAAAAATAACACATAATCGATTAATATTATAAAAATGAACCATATAGGCAACCCTACTCTAGGCGCAAAAATCAATGAATTCGTAGCGACATTCAATTTTTTGATTGAAGCCATCGGCCGGATTCAATCAAAGGATTGAATGCCAAAAAGAGAAATATTTTTTGTGAAAAAAAGTGATTTCTGTGCCCATAGGCTTCTAATCCATTCATCTTTTATACCCTGTTTTTGTCCCGACGGTGAAAAAAGTCAACCGGTATAAGTAGTAGCATGATAGAAGTGCAGCTCTTCCCCAAAAGGGGAACAGACCTAAATAAGAAAATTTTATTCAGTCTATGGTAATTTAGGAACAGTCACATAGAACGCACCCGTTTATTTTCATTCATCGTTCATCGCGCAAAGAGACAATAATTGCATTACGTTCCTCTTTTAAACGCATTTCGTAGACAAAAGAATTCTCATCCGATTACACGCGGTTTTTATCATAAAAGCGAAAGAGCAAAATATCAGACCAAAAATTCGTTTCACATTTTCCACAAAACTTTTTATTTTATCGTCAGAAAGTTTGTTGGCAATTAAATTTTCCGCCATCACGTCAAGGCTTTAAAGCATTTTGTGCATAAAATGTATAATTTGTTAATAAAAAAATGGATTTCGATCGTAATAGCTTGTAGTACACGGTAGCTTGGAGTGTTGCCAGGTTTCTAGTGTTTAAGTAGCTCGACTTTCATGATACCCACTGTAATGTAGATTTAAACGTCTGTAATTTTGCTTGTAATGTATGAGCACTTTCATTACTCTTTAATTCGTCGACTTTATCAGGCGAAATTATGGTTTCTTTTGCCAACGAATTTGTAGAATGCACTAGAAGGAAGGGCGGAATTTCAGTTTGTAATAAAGCCTTTTTACTCGAGGTTTAGAGCAGTGGTGGCCAAGTGAAAACGGCCGTGACATATGAATGGTAGGCCGTAGAGCGAACCCAGGCAGGCACTTTACTTTGTGTAAATTATTTCATCACCACTGCTCTCAAAACGGTGAAGAAAAACATCGTGAGGAAACCGGCATGTCTTAGAACTAAAAATTCGAAGGCATGTGACAGCCACCAAACCGCACTGGGACCACGTGCTGGACTACGGCCCACTTTATAGCTTGATTACATGACTCGAGGTTAGTTAGCTTTTTATTGTAAATGTAGAATTAAAGAAGCTATTATTTTTTACATGATGATTGTTGCTGCATTAAAAGGTAAAAGGCATCGATCACCTTCTAGCACTTTAGAATGTTTTTAATGCAAACGAGTACCTACAGTAGCAGGGTACCTATTTTATTATAAACTTTACTGTTACTTGACCTGCATACCTATTACGTAGATACAAGCAAGGCACAGTGCAGGTGGAACTTGAAAACTTACCACAGGTGTCTACATGGGTAGTCAGTTATAATCAAGCCTAAATATTTAACTAACTTCAGCCCGTGACTTTGTCTGCGTGGTATGTAGAATGTTCATGTCATTTACCGAGATAAAACCCTAGTGACCTAGTTTCCAATGTGGTAATCCAGGTTCAAATCCAAATCCGTTCAATCGTTTTTGCGTGATTAAGTAACAAACATACAAACTTTCACATTTATTATATACACATAAAATAATATAAAACTTTTTAAATTTAGGAGGCCATGGAGGCTCAAAGTTTCTGCTTGTGAATGCCGTGCGTCGACAAAAGTCGAAATTATTAAAAGAAGCCGTGGGATACGCCGGCGTGTCAAAAAGAAGCCGTGGGATACGCCGGCGTGTCAAAAAGAAGCCGTGGGATACGCCGGCGTGTCAAAAAGAAGCCGTGGGATACGCCGGCGTGTCAAAAAAAAATCTTTCAGGACGCCGTGGGAGCCGCCTTGACCTCCCGAATTCAAATAGTTTCTACAACTACTGGCGTGCTGTTATGGAAAATGTGATAAAAGTATCAAAAAATGTGCTTTGGCCTGCTGAACAAAATTTTTTGAGGGTCGCCGGCCGGCGTTTCCCATGGCAGGGAGAGTGTTAAGTGGGATAGGACAAATTGCTTGTAAAATCATAATAAAGCTGCTGTAGCATAACTACTTAATCTAAGAATAGACCTTTATAAAGTTCAGTTTTCTTTGATAACATTTAAGAATTCAACCCAAGTTTGCGTAATATCAAATTGCAAGCCGGTTGAACGTTGCCAATTAAATGTCGGGTTATACAGTCATGGTTTCCAGGAACCTACAGTTGCATGTTTCCAGGAACCTACAGTTGCATGTTTCCAGGAACCTACAGTTGCATGTTTCCAGGAACCTACAGTTGCATGTTTCCAGGAACCTACAGTTGCATGTTTCCAGGAACCTACAGTTGCATGTTTTCAGGGACCTACAGTTGCATGTTTTCAGGGACCTACAGTTGCATGTTTCCAGGAACCTACAGTTGCATGTTTCCAGGAACCTACAGTTGCATGTTTCCAGGAACCTACAGTTGCATGTTTCCAGGAACCTACAGTTGCATGTTTCCAGGAACCTACAGTTGCATGTTTCCAGGAACCTACAGTTGCATGTTTTCAGGGACCTACAGTTGCATGTTTTCAGGGACCTACAGTTGCATGTTTCCAGGAACCTACAGTTGCATGTTTCCAGGAACCTACAGTTGCATGTTTCCAGGAACCTACAGTTGCATGTTTCCAGGAACCTACAGTTGCATGTTTTCAGGAACCTACAGTTACATGTTTCCAGGAACCTACAGTTGCATGTTTTCAGGAACCTACAGTTGCATGTTTCCAGGAACCTACAGTTGCATGTTTCCAGGAACCTACAGTTGCATGTTTCTCCTAATTGCCTCCTTAATATGCATCTTTTTGACGTTTTTTGATCGTTAAAGACATTGTTAGGAATCCTAGAGTAAATTTGCCTGTAGCACCTTCCGCTTGCAATTTTTAATAGGATATCTCGTGGCCTAGATGATGAACGATTTGCTTTTTAGGGTTCCGTGACCAAAGGGTAAAAACGGGACCCTATTACTAAGACTCCACTGTCCGTCTGTCTGTCTGTCTGTCACCAGGCTGTATCTCATGAACCGTGATAGCTAGATAGTTGAAATTTTCACAGATGATGTATTTCTGTTGCCGCTATAACAGCAAATACTAAAATCAGAATAAAGTAAATATTAAAGGGGGCTCCCATACAACAAACGTGTTTATTTCGGCGGTTTGCCTTGTGGTAGGTAGGTACGGAACCCTTCGTGTGCGAGTCCGACTCGCACTTGGCCAGTTTTTACTTAATATGCATAGGTCCATCTGATAGAAATACCTTTTTAAAGATGTTTTTGTTCTTTTTTAACTTGGTTTAAACATAACTGGCGAAAAGTGCGTGTCCTGTACACCTCTGTTTAACCCTTTGGGGATTACAGGCGTTTTATTAGATATGTTATGTTCTATTTTACTTTTTGGTACATCTACGTTTGCATTGTGTGCTGATAACTTGACACCTACTGCCAAAAACCTGTGCCGTTACATCTATTTTCAGATATACGTTTGGCTCTTAAAAACGATGTCCAAACATTGTACTGAACTGCACTGCGAGAGCACACGAGCAATAAAGCTAAACGAAGGTTAAACTAGCGAATAACCGTCAAAGTTGTCGCGTATGCTGCCAACCCCCTAACTGTTAACACCGGGTTGAAGACTTGGCAGCCGGCCGCACTGTTATGTCGCTTCATAGCACTTCATACAACGCGTTTCTTGAGGTTATTACACTAGTACGGTGGGCAAAAATTCACAATTAGTGATTCGATTTACGAAGAATTGCCAAACTTAAGTGGCAGTGGGCAGGGCACATTGCTCGCAGAACAGATGGCCGATGGGGCCGAAAGGTTCTGGAGTGGCGACCGCGTACCGGAAGACGTAGCGTTGGAAGGCCTCCCATAAGGTGGTCCGACGACCTTGTGAAGGCCGCAGGAACCCGTTGGATGCGAGAAGCGCAGAACCGGTCGAAGTGGAGGTGCTTGGGGGAGGCCTATGTCCAGCAGTGGACGTCTTTCGGCTGAAATGATGATGATGATGATGATTCGATTTAAGAGAAAACTATCTATGAATAAAATGTTAATGATCCAAACTAATTAGAGGCCACCTGAAAAGTTTATTTAATCAGAACGACTTTTTTATGATTTGATGTTGTTGATAGTTGAATCGGTATAAATAAGAAACACTAAGTGGTATGATTGAAACAATAATTTCAATGGTAGGAGCGAGGAGGTGGAAATGAGGGGAGATCGTATTTGCAACCTACATTCCTAGAAAATAAAACTTGATGCTACCAACGACTTCCTACTACCCTATAAAGATTTAGGTAATAATTCATTTGCTTAGTCATTTTAAAGAAAATTGCGCTTTTTTCTGTACTGCGTGCAAAAACTATTTTTAACGTTTCAATCTTGTTAGGCTAGAACTAGATACATTGTTGAGTTCATTGCAGTTTAATGTTTGAAATAAAAATAATTATTTCTGCCGTCTAAAGTTTAGGGGTGCGGTACCTAAACAAACATAACAGCATTGTTTTTGTTTTTTTTGTAGGTATTTTCAGCAACATCGCCTGCACTTCTGTAAGGCGAAACTCCTGCCAGTTGTCTCGCCTTTACTTGTTAGTTATTAGACTATTGAATTCAAGGTTTTTTATTAGGAGGTGCCGCCCCTGGGATAACGTTTAAAAAAAAAACTATTTTTATTTAAAATTGTTTTTTTTTTAAACATTGTTAATAGGTGCTTTTTATTAAAAATATTAATATTAATTATTTTTTCTAACTATTAAGTTATCAACAATAGTTTTTTTAAACATTGCCCCAACCACGAAATTCTATCTGTGACGTTGCGTTTAAAGATCAATTAAATTCTCTCGTTTACAAACTAATTATTGTCTACACTAAAACTTTTTCCTTGCGAGATTCGAACTTGCCACCCGTAGCAGCGCGCGTAGCACAGAAACCAGTCGCCCAACCGCGGAGTCAACTTTGGCAACACTGAAAATATAAATCTTCTGATTACGCACTACTGATTCTTGGCTGTAAACATAACCTTTCATAAAAATGATTTTAAACATATTTAGCAAATCTTTTAACGGTCTCTAAACTTTAACTTGACATAAAGTTAAGTTAGTGTTATCGCAAAATCTTTAATTAGTAATATTATAATATTTTTATGTCTACAAGTATATGCTGCGTTCGTTGATGGCGTGAGGCAAATTTATTCTCACTTCCGTAGTATTGCCCTAATGGCCGCACACTCCCATTAACTAAAGGTTCTCAGTGAGAATTTAAAAAATGTATGGGTTAAGTGAAAGCACGGTACGGTCAATTACAAACACTATGAATTCTGAAGCAGAAGTTGCCTAAACTAAAATCGCCCTCCCTACCTATTTGAAAGTTATTTGAAGTTGTATTGAAAACTTTGACAAAACAAAACTTAACTCTAAACTTTGTTTATATTTTTCTGGAGGTATCATTTGGGTATGCCTTTTGTGCAAATATGAGCGAATACGAAAAACATCAAGGTCAGAACGAGGAGGTCGTTTCGCCAAGATCGAAATTTTGCGTGATCGAATCCCTTACCACATTCATCCTGTCCACGTCGACCAAAAGTGTCATAAAACATTTGGAATTATTACAGTTACAGTAAAATGAACGTGCAAAATCAGCGGTGGGTAAAGCAGCAACTATTCATGTGGCGTGCAGTTCGATCGTGGCGAAGCAAGGCGCGGAGGAAACGTCAGAAAAATCGAATTTCCATGCCCGGCAGTCGAGGCTGAGGCGGCGTGGCGCGAACACCGCGCACAGAGCGCCCGCGCGCGCCCGGCACAACGCGCGCTGTCTCACGCGCCCGCGTCACAACACGCGCCGAGCTCGCCCAGCGACATCCGCGACAACCGCGACGCCCGCGCGACACTGCACTGTCACTCAAATCCTGATTAAATCCTACACGGTGGGCTAATTAAGGGATTATGGGTTTGGCAACGGCCGTCCCGATCGCGGGTCAGTTTGTCGCCCGACCACATAAATTCGTGCTCGTTTCTTTCTTCATTAAAAGGTGACGTCACTCCCGCGGTCGATTTTTGTGTAATCGCGATTAATTCGCGATTGTGTTAGTGGATAATAAAAGTTTGTTGATCTTTAATGGTTGCATTGTCTCACGTTTTAGTGGTGTCTGTTGATGCGGACGTAATCCACAGGACTACGGCCTTCAGAATTTATTGATTGCTAAACAGTATTGCATTCTATACCTTGTGTTTAAACAAACATATTATAGCCTACTGTCTGCATTATGATTCATTTAATTTTTGCTGTTCATGTTTATTGACGTTTGGAGAGCGATTGTACTAATTTGAAAACTTTTATTTCGACGCTCAACAACTCAAACTTTTGAAAATTAACTTTTATGAATATCTGGCAGCTTTTAAGGACGATAAACTCATTAAAATTAGTACTAAACCTTTCGAGAACCAACAGTTTGTTCACTTTCAATTGAATCCGAGATCGAACTTGGAGATCTTATCCTAACTTTACCATTTCAACTTCTTTGAAACTAATGAGCAAGATCTTCTCTTCAAAACTTACTAAAAATAGTCAAAAACCTATCCTATACATTTCCGAAACCCATCTCTTTGTCATAGTACTAGCTAGGCATAATACAACATTTTATTGTAATGGTATCTCACATAAGACAATATATTACTGACAGCAATAAGATATTTTTGCGTATTCGTTAAGATAAAATGAATATATCGCTCTCCTCTCATTACTTGCACGACTTTTTCGCGGTATTTTTCCCAAACAATCTTTATCTATGTAATACATCCTTCATTTTTTAATAAATTTCTGCCAATGAAGTTTTATTTGTGTTATCTTGAGTTGTATTCGCGACTCGGCAACATAAGGTTTCGGCAAATGCAAATTTATAGGCATAGTAGAATCAGAAAATAGGTAACAGGCACGGTAAGGTATAGAAATAAAGTTTGATCGAAATCTGAAATGTTGTTAGCTAATTTGGGACAAGTAGATTATATTCCATGAAAACAATATGTACTTTTTTCATAATAAGTTTTCGTCACAGTTCAAAAACTTTTAAAGCAATTTCACACTAAGGGTGACCACTACTGTCCAATCCATCTTTGCCTACTCCAAAAACCCTGACAACATCAAAATAAAAATTCATTTTGAACTTCTTAATTACACAAGAAAGTCCCCCAAAACGCCCGCCCTTCATGAGTTCCTGGCGTTTTTTAAGAAAGAAAAAGAAGAAAAAAAAGGTCTGGGAAGAAAAAGTGATGCCACGTACTTTCCAGCTGTATAATGTTACGTTAGAAGACCATAGTTCTACACAAGTAGTAGGTATGCAACGTAAATCAACACAAAATAATATGACAAAAAAATCTCATATCCAGTACTTAGGCACCTACATTAGCTCTGTATAGATTTTCGTATTATAAAGGCTGTTAGTTTGCTCAATTAAATTAAAAGGTCAAACGAGCAATATAGCGGTCATGGACAAAATTTCGATGTCATTCACAGGTTTTTTTTTTATAAATAGAAACCTGAAAATTACGCAGCAATAATTTGAACTGCTTTGCAACGCAACAATATTGTCGTACCTTCGCATAACTCAATGTTTCTTTCTAATTGAACACCGTTTTCCTATCAAAACTACGATCGGTTTCTAAAAGAAACAAATAGTTTTCAAAACTATACCTACAAAAGTTTGATTGAAAAAAAAACCTACAAAACTTTGTTACTTCCCTTTTGTTTAGTAAAATAAAACTCATCCGACTTACTATGAAAGTGGCTTCAAAATCGTTAACAGTTCCCATTAACTACCTTCAAATACAAGTAAAAACTAACTGATTAAAAGAAACATAAAAACTGAATGAAACTGACCCCTAAAACCCCTACCTCTAAATCCTCTGTGCAAAAATCCGAATTGCTCTAAAAATGCAGTCATTCTGTCACTGTCCGTTTCTATGAACCGGATTCAGTTTTTAGTGAATTCGAACACTTTATAGTGACGGACGGTCGGAAAAAGTGCCACGTACCAGCTTCGAACTCAATTAATTTGATTTTTGGTCTGCCATTGTGTTACTACTGTTGTTAACTTGATTTGGTAGATCTACAGGTTTTGTCAAGTAACAGAGAGCCAAAACAAAAACCTACCGTTCTTCATAAATGGTCATGTACCAAGTATAAAGATTAACTTGCATTTCTCATGATAAGTGAATTGTATTATTTTTCAGAAATAAATGTCTTAAACGGTAATAATTTCGTAGAAATGAAATATGTATGTCAAAAAAAAAAACACATGCGGTCACTTTTGACCTTAAATCTTGCATCTATGACTAAAAATATGAAACATAATTTCCATAACCTAAATTGGCAGGCAAATTGTATTTCATAAGTATGATTAGTTAGTTTACGAGTTTTCTTTATTCCAATACATAGGCCACCCATGGCCGGTATAATGAACGGTCGAAAGGAAAAGTACAATAATCACCTTTATGGCCAGACGGATTGGTAATCACAGTCTGTTGTTATTAGCAGACAGGGTGACGCTACTGCCGTACCTTACACGACCGTTTGTTATTTTATGAATGTGAACCTTATTAACAAACAAAAATATAAACTTTTATAACTGTTAGGTACCGAATAAAAGTTTCAACGAAACATCCAGTTCCGATCATTACTCAATATTTATCAATATTTAATGCTTTTCCCACAATTTATCGTTTGAAACCAACATTAAATGTCGACACTCGTTTTATTTACTTGCCTCGTTATATCGAATCGTCACTCCACATTTATACCGAACATTCGATAATTCCTACCTGTAGGTTGTTTACTTTTTACCGACGGATTAAATGCTTTGATAACTAACTAAATATTATTCTTACCGAGTGGTATGTGTACGGGTAATTTTGTCAAAAAAAATTCTACGACTGTCCAAACAGTTTTGATACTTTATGGTATTAATTATTTTATTAAAATGGACATTAGTCAGAGTTATTTCGACAGTGTTCATGGTTACTCATTCTGTTCACGTAATGCCTCTTCGTGTTGTGTTGTGCAAACAGTGCTGTGGATCGGACTTATGGAATTAAATAACTGTACAAGGTAATCTAATCGTATTTTTCTTTGCTTAGTTTCACGTAGAGTCTGAACTTTAAAAATTTGCAAATACTTCTGAAGTGCATTAAAATTAAATTGTTTTCTATGACAACAATAAATGCGATAAAGTTATCTTAAATATTACGCACCTTACTTAATCTTCCTTTGTGTAGTTATTTCAATAGCAATTTTAGAGGATGTATTTTCTGTACCTAACATTTCCATTAAATCGAATGATTATTTTTTTCTTGCCAGGAAAAACTACTAGTTCACTTATAATTTTAGTGCTAATAGGGCTAAATGCTACTTTGTCTACTTTTCAATTTACTTACTTAAGCTAGTTTGCAAATAGACATAGGTATTACTTACTCTAACTAAAACTTAAATGTTGTATTTAACTTTGTAATATCAATACACCTGATGTCCTTCACCACCTTCGAACAAATAACACATACAATTATGCGAAATAAATGTCTGTGTTTCACATTTATTCGGTCACTGTACCGATCAATTTAATAACTTTTTACAGGACATATGAATGTCATACGTTTGACAAAACGGTAAACATGCATTAATTTGACATCTGTACATCTCTATATAAATAAAACAAAGTCTGGTTAGTTACACCATTTATAGCTCAAGAACGGCGAGACCGATTTTTATGATCTTTAATTTGTTGCATTTGTCTAAACCCCGAATAGCAGAATAACTGTAAAAACAGGGGAAAAATACATGAAATAAAAAATTTGCCGGGTCAGCTAGTATAAAAATAAATAACAATCTTATCTAATAATTATCACACCTTGAAGTATAACATTATCGTTCTTCAGGTTAAATGTATCCCATTTAACCTTTCGTATATTTACTAGCTTTTGCCGTGATTCGCCCGTGTGAATGTTGGAAAATATCCCACGGGAACGTAAGTACTTCCAGGATTTAAAGTACCCTATGCGTTAATCCAGGTTCTAAAGTATCCGTGTGCCAAATTTCATCAATTTTGCCGCGGCGCATGCCAGTGAAGCTCCCAGTCGGCATGACTTTTTCCGACATCTTCAACAATGATCGTTATATTTCAGCATGTCTATCGTCCATTAGTGAAAACCGTAAGTATAAAAATCGGTTCGGTAGTTTTTGAGTTTACCGCGTTCAGACAGAGACGCTGGGGGAAGTTTGTTTTATAGATAGTAAGTCAAACTTCTACACCAGTACGATTGTTTGAAGCAAAAAATACAACAAAAACACACAAATTAATAGTTTCATCATTAACAAAAAAAAGTAACCTTAGGCAATAATAATAATATACTAGAGAAATTATATACACAGTCTGTACATCAAAAAACAATGTTTATAAGTATATAGACGGTGTGATTAAAACCACATTACTCCACTTCGATGTAAACTATAGAATCTATGTAATCTGCTTTTGTTTTTGTCGCTCGGTTCTGCGGCCTTTGTGGCAACGAATATTTTTTTAAATATCATTTGCGTTATTTTGTACGTCAAAAGAAAAAGGAATTTGTAATACGATCGCTGCTAAGTCAAGTTTCGTTTCACCTCTTTGTTGTTTGATGCCGATCTTAATTTTAGGTAGTTGGGGTGCCCTTAGTAGTAATAGTATGTTGTTCTAATTCCACTATGCCGAATACAATTGGCCTAATTCTCTAGTTCTCATTCATTATTTGGAATAAGTAACTTTTGTGCATGATTGTTTTGAACGTCGTGACGTATCTAAAAGTATCAAAAACATTTTTAAAAATCTAACTTTACATAACGTAGCATCACACTTGTATTCCCAAAAGGTCAGGCAGAGGTGTACGTACACCCACATTTCGTCAGTTATGTTTAAGTCCCACGTAATAAGGGGCGAGCCTATTGCCATCAAACGGACACAAGTCCGGACTGCTACTGAGAAATTCTAGATGGAAAAAAACCCAATACCACTTTGACCGACCTGGGAACCGAACCCAATGAGGCCACCAATATATCAAAAGTATTAAGAACATTTTCAATACTGTAACTTTGAGCCTTTTCCCAACTATGTTGAGGTCGGCTTCCAGTCTAACCGGATACAGCTGAATACCAGTATTTTACATGGAGCGGCTGCCTATTTCACCTCCACAACCCAGTTACTGGGTGAGTAATACGATACCACTTGGTAAGACTGGTTGTCAGACTTTCGGGCTTCTGACTACCCGTAACGACTGTCAAAGATCCACGAATGACAGCCAGGACCAACGGCTTAACGTGCTTTCCGAGGCACGGAGGGGTCACGGTATGTAAAGATGGTTACCCATCCACAGACCAACAGCGGCAAGCGTAGCTTGACCTGATCGATCGACCTGTGCGGCTGTTATTATTTAGCCACGGGCCTCTCCTTGGCAAACAAAGAAAATACACTGAAATAGAAAAGCTTTTCTAAAGTAACTCTCTCGGATATTGAACACAATATTGTACATTAAAAATAAAAGCCAGTGCATTGCCTCCATTCACTTCCATACAAACCACACGAGGTAGAACATCCTTTGTTAGTTTAATCTAAAGCTGCACGTAAATGTTGAATCACACCAGGATTGTGCTTATTTTTAAAATTCAATAGTGCGAGACTGTGCGGGTTCTGTGGGTCTGTGCAAATATCGCTGGTACTAGGTAAGTATCTACCCACGGTTTGGGTCGGGCAAATCCCATATTAATATCGCCAGAGTAAAGGTGCGTTTATATTTTGGTCGAGTAGGTACTAGAGTTACTGCTATTCCGTAAAAATCTCATCGTGAAATCATAGGTGAAGTGAGCTATCAATAATATCAAATCCATCAGATTTAAAATGACAGGTCAGTTCAAGCCCACATAACTAAAGTTATCACGGTAAGATTTAAACAGAATATATCAGCTGGTAAATAGGACCATAGTTAGTACTTTTCTGGAGGGGCCCGTGGCTTAATAATAACAGCCGCACAGGTCGATCGATCAGATCAAGCTACGCTTGCCGCGGTTGGTCTGTGGATGGGTGACCATCTGTACATACCGAGACCCCTCCGTGGCTCGGGAAGCACGTTAAGCCGTTGGTCCCGGCTGTCATTCGTGGATCTTTGATAGTCGTTACGGGTAGTCAGAAGCCCGAAAGTCTGACAACCAGTCTTACCAAAAGGTATCGTATTACCCAATAACTGGGTTGTGGAGGACAGATAGGCAGTCACTCCATGGGCGGCAGTCGCCTCCTTCTGCGAACACGTCATGTCCCAGAAGGAGGCGGCGGAGCGCGTGCGGGAGGAAGACCCTCTCGCGGCGCCACTCCGAAGGCGGAGGAGGGGTCGAAGAAGACGTCAGTATGACAGTCATCTCCGACTCCTCCCAGGTGGAAGCCAGCAGGCGACGGGTGCGGGGGCACCCTCGCCTGTATTGCACAGGCTTCCACCAGTGCCGGACGGGAATGGCCAGGTGTTCCCGGCCATTCCCGTAGCCCCCCCCCAGACGGGGGGCCATGCGGGGCCCGCCAGCTAGGCGGGCATGCGCCGGGGGGGTTGTGGATGCAAAGGCTGAGCCGGATTCCCATGACCTCCCCATCAAGGCGATGAGGGAACACCGCTGAGTTTTAGTGGGTATACTGCCACCCTGGCAGGGAGTCCCACATACTCCGTCTCTTCCCCCGATGAGCGGAGATGCGTAACGTCATTTCACAGCGAAAAAAAAAAAAGGCAGTCACTCCATGTAAAGTACTGGTATTCAGCTGCATCCGGTTAGACTGGAAGCCGACCCCAAACATAGTTGGGAAAAGGCTAAGCAGATGATGAGTTAGTACTTTTCTGGTAGTTTAGCAGTCATTCTATAAGCCAAAGTGGCCCGTCTAATTTATAGTCTCTCTAACTGCAAACCACTGAACTTGATTCTCGACACTTTCATGCATCTTGAATACTAGAGCTACCTCCCTGCATCTTCAAAATGAACCATTTTTGCGTTTCGTTTCCATTGAATTTCAAATATTGAAGAAGTCAATCGTTTTCATTTCATAGAAACCAATAACATCACATTCTACGTAAAATCGAATACAAACTCGAAACTCAAACTCAAACTAAATATTGTTACAACAGAATATTATTATAATAATACATATAATATTTATAATGTTTATTTCAATAATTGTTTACAATGGTACACATATCTTGGGGCCTAAAAAGGCCACTTTTGCAGAATCATAAAAGGAAATCATTATAAATCATAATAGACAGTTAACTGTTAAGTTAATCGTATCAAATCCCATTGGTGAAGGATTTTTCAGTTATTTTTTTTTGTCTGTGCTTAAATACCAATCCAAATCCAATCCCAATCTCTTGCAACGAAAAAAAGCAAAATACGTTTATGATTCTGCCAAAGTGGCCTTTTTAGGCCCCCTTATGGGCTATAATTATTTCTTGTTACAAATGAGTTAGACATCTGTAGCCGAATTAGGCGATAGCCTGTATTTCGGCTATCAGCGCCAAAACTCTCAAAAAATAAACACAGAGAATACAGTTGTATCATTAACCTTTTGACCGCCATGTATGATGACAAACCAAAATGTGCCCAGCACGCCACGGTTCGACTACATGACAGACTTTGACGCCGAGGGTACGTTTTTGATTTTTTGACGTGTGGCGGTCAAAAGGTTAATATTTTCTTTCTCTACTCGTACTTGACCGCTAACTAGCTTAATGTGAATGCGCCTTAAGGTAGGCCCGCTTATTGCCGCATTCACATCGGATATTGTGCACATTTTATATGATACTATCTTCTGTAATGAACGTCGAGATTACAAATCTTACCTATTGTACGAGAAAATGTTCGCGCAAACTAGTTTTAGTATTTATGCCCAGTTGTAAGTTATAACTTAAGGCAGTTATGTTGAATAACTTTGTTACCTACTTGGAGGTAATGTGAGCCTATAACAATTGCATGGAATATTCCGCTATGTAATGACTTTGTAGCAGCAACAGATAGTTTGTGAAGTTTTAGTAAGTAGAAGACATTTCATTTCAATATCTTTATAAAATAAAGCTAGAAATATTAAAAAATATTTCTAGCTTTATTTTATAAATAGGTAAGTAATCGCACCATATGTCTACATTTATTAGAATTTAATAGCCAAAACGGTACCCTATTATTGCGTATCCACTCTCAATCACAATATGAACCAATTTGAAGGATATTGCTAATCTAATGCTTCTTATGTCCAAAAATTTGTCTGCTCAACAACGTAAATAACGCAATGAATGTTGGTGAACTGTCAAAATGGAAGCCATTGCTAGTAATAGTAGGTTACGCAAATTACCCTACAGATTCATAAACCAGACGTACTATTATTGTAAATGCGAAAGTAACAGTGTACGTCTGTCTGTTACGTTCTAATAGGATTACGATGACATTTCAAACACAGGTAGTCCATGACTTGGGTTAGGTAAGACATTCCCTGGGGTGGTCACGGCGTGCTATGTGTTCTGGTGCGCCGGTGATGGGGAGTACTCCCCAGAGGAGGGTCCGGTGACGGACAGCCGCGGTGGGTTCACGGATGAGTGCTAACGCGTGCCCGTGTTCCCGCCGTAACCGGCAGAGGAGGACACCGTGGAGTTTTAGTGGGTTAGAGTCCCACATAACTGCACTATCTCCCCGTGGTAGTGCAGAACGCATGACCATTTCTCCACGATAAAAAAAAGGTAGGTTAGACATAGGATACTTTTTTTATCCCGGTAGTACATTTTCGATATAAACGCGGGCGAAGCAGCGGGCAAAAGTTAGTAGACGCCAGCACGTCAAGCTACTACAATCTGTCAATTTTCTATAATAGATTTTCAACTTTATCGCTAAAGCATAAGGTTCAAAGTTGATTGGGAAAATTTTACAGTTTCGGGTAGCTTAATGTGCTGGCGTCTGATCTGACCTGTAAAATTAATTCATTTTTAACAATTCTTCATATATTTTTATAAGTTCCAGTTATTACTCACACCCCACTCTACCCCCATTAATCACATATAATTCAAACACCAAAGCACAACAATTTGTGAGCGTTCCATACCAATATACCCAAACTACCCTACAACATCTCAAAGAAAGTCGTGACCTATAAAACGTCTGTACAAACAACTAGCCTACAAAACAAAGTGCCGGTTAAAACAATTGATCCAGACTGTCAGATGTTTGACGTGGCTCAAAGGGCAGTGGCTCGATGACGTCACTGGCCTATTTTACCTTACGCTTGCCCTGCCCGACAGACGGGGAACATAGAATAATAGGGACAGAAGGTCGTCTGTTTACAGGGGAGAGACAAACTATTTTAATCCTTAATGCCGTGTTTCTATGTCTGCTTATTGAAGAGATAAACATGCCAGTTTTACAGTTTTAAGCTCATTATGACCAAAAGACATTAAAATAAATGTACAAAAAATATTAACTAAAACTTTGTTTATCATTACGTAACTATGTTTAAAAAAATGCTATTCACAAGTTAATTAAACGCAATGAACCACGCCAAAATATTGTGAAAGCCTTCGTTTCTCCTTAGGAATAATCAGCCTATAATGTTCCCACTGCTGGGACACAGGCCTCCGTTAAAAGGGAGTGAAATGTAATCTACCACGCGGGCCCAGTGCGGATTGATAGATACCACATGACTTCCTAGGACATGCCTATCCTCAAAATTGTTCCCTTCACCATTTTGAGAGCAGGGGTGATGAAATTATTTACACAAAGTAAATTGCCTACCTGGGTTTGAACCCACGACTTAAGGCTCGTAAGTAAGTCGGGGTCGTTACGACTGGTCCACCACTGCTCGTTTTCCTTCTGTTTTGCTCAACATGGTTTTGCTACTTTGTCTAGGGCTGTACCATCACGTGCCTACATAATACATTTGTCATAATTCTAAGGTAATTTAGAACTGTCGGACTGTCAGTGATTAATTTGGAATTAGGTACACAAAATACAATTCCGTATGCTATTAATTGAGTAGGTACTGAAACCAGTTGACTTTAGATACACAAGCTGAGTTCATTAGCCTTTGTTTGCGTTTCATATGAAAAAACAAATACACATTATGTTGCGTGGAATAATCCTTAGTTAATTATAAATATTATAACATCTATGCATTGTGTGAACTCAGTTAATTTCTGTTGTTATAATGCGAATATTCATTTCTTACGCGCAAGAAATAAGTTCAAGATTAAGATCGTGATAATATTACGCCTACATTAATTCGTTACCTACTTACCTTCTCTTTTGAAAAATAGGTTTTAAATGTGTAAAAGTCTAAGTGCGTAAGTGTGCATAGGTATACACGAGTGACACGCATCAATGGTAGAGGAAACTGCAGCCGTCGACAACATGTCGCGAGTGTATTTAAGCACCGCTAGTGCGTTTAAGCACAACGTGTCGCTAGTGCATTTAAGCACATACACGAGCGGCAGGTCCGTCGACACTCGTCGACGGCTGCATTTGCCCCTTCTGTTGACCCATGTCGCTCGTATGTATGTGAGCTAACACGCGGTTTTTGAATTGAGAATAAATAATCATTTCGTTAGGTTAGGTCATGAATTAGCTGATACGTTATTTAATTGTAATTTTGAATATCGCGGGATTTCGCCCTATGTAAGTAGAATTCGAAACGTTCTCAAATTCAGATTCTCAATTCAGAAATCAGGGGTTGTATACTTTTTTGTCGCATAAAGTTTATTAAATAATATTGTACTTATCAGCACTAAGCTCATTTGATTGATTGGTCGACAGTAGTTGAAACACATCCCAATGAATGGCATAAAACAGTAGTATACATATTGAACCAGCTTTTACCCGCGGTTTTGACTGCGTGGTAGCCGGAAATTATCCCACGGAAGTGATCCACCGGGAGGTTAGGACATAGCATAAAAAAAATCCGAAGTCCTAACCTCCTGGTAGAAACCCTGGGGGTCTACTCCGAAACGGTTAACCACTGTATCGGCCGAATGTTCGGTCATTTTCTGATTCGAATATTGTTGTCCTACTACGAATTAAAAAAAAAAGAGTAAAAAAAGGGTTAAGGGTTCCAAAAAGGTTCGGATTGGCACAGTTTGGTCGGGACCAATAGTCAATATAGGAAATTAATGGCTGTAGAAAATGACCGAACATTCGGCCGATACATCAGCTAACCGCTTCGGAGTAGACCCCCAGGTCATGGTCTTCCTGTGTGCCAAATTTCATCGAAATCCATTCAGCCATGAAGACAGACCGAATTACTTCCACAATAAGCCTATAATGTACCCATTGTTGTGCCACAGACCTCTCTGTGAGAGTTATTTTCGCATTTATAATATTATTAAGTATAGAAGTATGAATAGTGCTATACACAAATTAGTAAAGCCTTTCCTACACCATACAAGATCTCCATGTCAAGACTCATATTCCATTATCCCATACACCACAGTCGGCCATTACAGAAATGCAACAGTTAGCCTAAGTGGCTTTACGTAAAGTTAAGCCCTTAACCGATGGTGACTCGGATAAGCACGGCACAGTCGAATCGATTAAAACAGTAGTCGAGTTGCTTCGATATGAAAGCCACTAGTGCAATTAGGGCGCAATGGTCAGCACTAGTTAGGACGGAGAGGTGGGCGTGGCTTTTGGCTAAAGAACTGACGATTCATTTCATTTCGATCCATTTTGCAGGGATCGATTTATTGAAATAGTACTGTGTGAGTCTGATGAAAATTTAAAGGAATGGATGGAACTGAACGGAGTGGAACCTTTTTTGTGGTCTTTTTGTTTCAAGTGTTTATCAGTGGAAACTTGTAAATGGCCTTCAAATGCATATTTGAAAACTGTTTATTTAGCTGTAAGTTTCCCGAATAGAATATAATAAAATAAAATGTACGTTCAGAAACAAAAGTCGATTAACACTTCAGTTTTTTTAATCTCAGTAATTTAGCAAAATATTTCTTCAAAATTGCATTGTAGTTCTACTGCAATTTTGAACTAATATTTTGCTCAATAACTGACATTAAAAAAAATGAAGTGTTAATATTTTGCTCAATAACTGAGATTAAAAAAACTGAAGCGTTAATCGACTTTTGTTGCTGACTGTACCTGTGGATGCCAATTTGTTGTGTCACTTAGAAACTGAGGGCTTTGATTTGACTGTTTGAATCATCACCTTAAATATATTTTTAATTTGATAATTGAGGTAACACAATACACAACAAGTTATTCAAGCAATCATTGTTGAAAAAAGGTATGAGAATTAAAGTTGAAACCTTCTAAATAAAGATAAATAATGTTACTAATTTTCTTTAGTGAGTGATTGCGTATGAATATAATCTGAACAGGTTACAGCTTTGTTTACACTTTCATCACATACTTTAGAAACAGACCATAAGTGCTCATACACACGAACGACACACGACGACAGCCGTCGACACCTATTTGAGTACGGTGTTCAAATACACGAGCGGCATGATGTTGACGGCTGCAGTTGACTCTGTCGTCGGCGCGAGTCGCTCGTGTGTATGCACTCTCGTGTTTTAGAGAGTTTGTTATTCAATCGTTCTGGTTGCCAATCAGATACCAACTTAGGCCAGAGGTAATAAATGGATCCAGGTTGATAAACGGCCGATGCTTCCGGTTTTACAATGTTATTTAAGCACTGCAGTCGAATGAGCACATTATTATAATATTTATGTCATAATTTTTGCTATGGAAAATAAAGATACATATACATACGTACATATATAAAATAATTTCCTTATTTAAGAATTATGAAATATTCTCAATAACTCATAATCATTGTGACTAAACTATTAATTAATTACTAAGGTAATATTTATATCATTATAACTTTCGTCAAACATAATATTTTACATAGTCTTTCATCATCATCTGCCTAGTCTTTTCCCAACCAAGTTGGGGTCGGCTTCCAGTCTAACCGAATGCAGCTGAATACCAGTATTTTACATGGAGCGACTGCCTATCTGAACTCCACAACCCAGTTACTGGGTAATACGATACCCCTTGGTAAGACTAGTTGTCAGATTTTCGGGCTTCTGACTACCCGTAACGACTGTCAAAGATCCACGAATGACAGCCGGGACCAACGGCTTAACGTACTTTCCGAGGCACTGAGGGATTTTACATTGTCTTTGAATATAATTTATATGTATATGCCTAACAGTAATAAAGTTAATGGTGGACGTTTATATACTGCCATACTAAAATGTTACCAATTATAATTTGAGGAAATTAGAAGGATTTATGACTACCTTATATTTTAACACGAACCGAAGGAACATAGTAGCAAACTACCCTTATACGCTAATAATTACTTTTTAATATGCAACTTAAGTATAAAAATACTTTTGGTTCTTATTATACAAGAAACCAACAAAATAAATTTATATGTAATTTTTAATTATTTATTTATAAACTATTTATGTAAAATTGTACAGACTAAGAAAACGATACAAGACAATAATACGCAAGGCATTAATTTCAATGATGCGCTATGTGGATGTTTTTTTTTATAAACAAATGAGTGCAGAAAATAGCTCAAAAGGCATGCTTAGTACCAACTTTAATTAGGTTTGAATATACTATAAATATAGCAACTGTAAAGCCTAGAATTACGAAAGCTCATAGCTCGGAAAATACTAGGATGAATATATCGATCGACTTCGCGACGACGGTATTAAACAATATTGGTGAAAATAAGCCTACGCTTAAATGTCGTAGCATTTGCGTAGCACTACGCTACGAACCGCTACGCCACCGCGTAGCGACTGCTTAGTCAATTTGGGGCTATATTTGTCCTAGTATCTTTTCGTATATTAACAGTAACCAGTAGAACATTATTCAGGCAGTTTTATATTTATTTATTATATTTTTTACAGAAATCTTAAAGACACAACACAACACACAACACAACAACACAATTAAAAATCATTCGTAGGTTTGCTAATTACAAGCTTCCACATATAAAAAGATACCTACATACATTTTAAATGTACAATAGCTGTTTAATCTTATTTCGCTTTCGGTTAGTAGCGGCGTCACGATATTTCTGTGTTATCGGTCGATCTAAACGTTCTTTGAACTTTTACCGACCTCAGAATGTAGCCATAAAGCAATTCTGAATTCCAATTCAGTTCCTAAACATAACGAAAATATTAAAATGACTTCGGTTATTGGGCAGGTTGCGTAACATCGGTAAAAACAGGTTTTGTTTGACTAATCTGAGTATGATTTTGGGCTTAGATGTTTCGAAGTTATTTTTATTTGTAAAAGGTGTAGGCTGAGGTATATCTTGGCGTTCTAAAGATTAGTATTTTATCCAGCCATAAAAATATAAATATTAAAATATATTTCCAGGAAAGCCGTAAACTTTCAGTAACTTTAAACCATTTATTGAGAACTGAAAAACTGCTTTTCCGGACTGGCCGGCTAGGATAGGCTATTAAATTTTTTCATCACGAATTTCTTACTAGATTTTTTGCCCGGTCAATATGCTCGCCCTTATTACAAGTGACATAAACATACCTGGCACTAAACACCTTGCCCGACCCCTTCGGAGAATACAAGCGTGATATTGTGTTATATACATATAATAGTCGATTCATGATCCTCACAGTACATTAGGTAACATAGATCGGGACCTCCCCGGGGAGGTGTACCATGTAGGTACTACAAGATTCACCAAACGCCTGTTAGTTGTTCACTGTTCATTACAACTTTAGCTGGTTTACATTATTAAACTTGGTCAAATTACACTTGTTAGTGGGCTAGGCTATTGGGGGAGGCCTATGTCCAGCAGTGGACGTATTTCGTCTGAAATACAAGCTAGGACACAATACTGACGTGTATGGGATTGAATTAAAAATACCGTAATTCAACATTTCAAATGACATCATAATTCATAGTATTTGAAATTGTATTTGAGTTCATTTTACGCATGTGCCTTCATACGTTCCACATGATTCATTAACTTGGTCTATTAAAAAGTTGACCTTGCATAATAATTCGAGTGTTATTGCACGACTAAGGAGAGGCTAAACCCACCTGTATATAGATGAAAACTATTAATTTAACAGGATTTTAAAGCTCTTCAAATGACAAATAAGCTTATAAATAAATCAATAAGAAGTGCCCCCATAATACAGAAACATAACGCATTTATATAACCAGCCAATCACCAATACATCGCACACGCAAATGTGATACGTCTCTTGCTACAAGATTCACCGAAAGCCTTCCGAGCACGTCATTAATTTAGATTGGCGGCGCACACTTCGATTGTTTATTCCATTAAACTTATATTGTTGTTGGAAAACCCCCGCGGTTTTCACTCCCACGAAGTTCGCGTTGCGCGAGCGACGGACACAGTGCTTGAATTCACCTTACCTTTTAGGTAAATAACGCTAGGTTCGTCGGTAATTTTAATTAAGGCAATTTAGTTATTCGAAATTGATTTTGCTGGAAAATTCTAGAATTAAATCAGTCAGTGGAGCCTGTTGAATTGGTTAGTAGAGTCAAGCAACATTATATATTTAAGTTTTTTTATATATTCGAAGTAAGGGAATGAGACAGAAACCAACTAAACAGCTGATTAATTATCTGCCGGTTGTAAAAATCGGTGGGAAACGGGGTCAGGGACTCATCGTACTGCAGGTGATGCATTGGCACTGAGTTAGCTAATCGTATGCATCGATGCGGCTTAAACCATGGTTTAAATACAGGGTGTTTGTAACTGCACGGTTTTAATGGTGGTGGGTTATTTTATGGTCTTTAGTCATGTGCTGTTAATGGGCACGTATAGGTGTTTGGGGGAGCATAGGTCGTTTGTGGTGCTATTTATTAAACTTGGTCGTAAAAAATATGTTGACTTAACATCGTAAATCAAAGTACTTAATTATGTTTTTTAAGTTTAAATAAAAATGGGAGCTTTGCAAGAGCACTGTTTTGTTCTCGAGATCTATGCAACGTCAGCATTTTAATTTTAGCAAAATGTTTCGATCTCGACGACGACGTGCGCACAGATCGCCAATCAAAGCCCAAAAATAAAATTATTTGTACGGTAAAAAAAAAATTACGTATTGTGTTTCGTATCGTTGAGAAGAGATGTCTTTAAGGATTCGAAAAACTTTTTTCTATTGGATTTGATATGTTTATGGAATAATGTTGAGCTGTTTAATATTTTATTGATGGGTCTGCATTTGACCACTGTCTCACCTGAATGAAAGCGATGATGCAGACGACTTAGTGTCCTTAGTGTTTCTGGTAAAAGTAGGTTCACACCAACAGTTCAACAGGCGGGTGGGAATAAACTCACGAACTTCTCGCTAGTCCAATGAACTAACAAGTTGGACTAGTGGTGAAACATACTCGTTCATTATTTTTTATTTTCATTAAAACAGGTACTTATCAAGACTCGTGGCAGCCGGTCAAACAAAAAACAAATAATACGAGTATATTGTAACCTAACTGAGAGGCTCCTGGATAAATAATAACAGCCACACGGTTCGATCGATCTGGTTAAGCTTGATACAGTTGCCGCGGTCGGCCCGCTGATGGGTGACCATCTTTACATACCGAGACCCTCTGTGCCTCAGAAAGCACGTTAAGCTGTTGGTCCCGGCTGTCATTCGTGGATCTTTGACAGTCGTTAGGGGTCGTCAGAAGCCCGAAAGTCTGACAACCAGTCTGACCAAGGGGTATAGTGTTACCCAGTAACTGGGTTGTGGAGGTCAGATAGGCAATCACTCCACGTAAAATACTGGTACTCAGTTGCATCCGGTTAGACTGGAAGCCAACCCCTGAAATAGGCAGATGATGACATTATAACCTGACTGTGACATGTTTGTGGACGAATTAACGTGGAGTTCTGTGAGATGAGTGTATGAATTTTGACTATTTTGATTAAACTAATGAAATTGGCGAACAACCGTTTCATGTTTTAGTAAAATAAATAAATACATTATTGAACAAATCAGAAAATCAAAGTTTAATTGGTTTCCTAATGCCATCAATAATTTGCATACGTGAAGCCAGCACACTAAATAAATTACCTATAATTGAAAATTGATTCCCATCAAAGAGTTAATTTATTTAAATTGCCACGTTAGTTGAAACTATTCCAAACTAGCTATTGGTTGCTCAGCTCCAATTAAATTATTAAATGGACGGCCGATGTAATTACATGCGTCTAGTCTATAATTAATTAAATATTAGGACCCAGAGGATTATTTTGTAAACCAATATTTTGTATTCGCGAAATGAGTGTGTAAAGTCGTGTTGGAAACATTGTGTTTTGCGCTTGTATTTCAATTTAATATTGTGAATTTTTGTTAGTGTATTTACGAACCTACTCGCAGTTCGCATTAAGTATTTTCTCCATTATTTTCTGCTTTTCTCCGTAACATTGTTTGAAGTACCGCTATGGCAGTTTTACGCAGATGAAAGCAACTTCTGTCAGTCATCATTACTTGTCAACGTAATTAAGCCTAAAATATTTTTATGAGTTAAAAGGGTAATTTGGTGGCTCAGAGCGACGGCCGCATACGTTTCGTAAGCTGTAACTAACAAGCTTTTATTGCTATAAAATTTCGAACAAAATTTTTAAATCAGTAGTTGAATTACCATCACTTATTATGACGTCTTCGGCTTTAAACTTTAGCATAAAGCAAAAACTTTCCCGATCACATAACCGTCATTGTCTCCTTTAATATTTTAAAACGGAACCTTATTATTATAAAAAGGGGTGCTGTACATAACGACACACACGCCACACGATCTCACTTGCTTATAAGTTTTTGATAATAATTATTATTTTCGCGTATTTTTTACTACTTGCCAATACTTATAAGAGACTTATCGATAACTTATTTATTAGTATTCCAATTGTATCACATTTTTAGGTACAAGTCTAAAAAGCCCTTTGTTAGAATGATGTGACTTGTTATCATATTGGCAAGAAGTGAAACCTTTTCTACACACACATTTTTGATTGAACACACCTTAGTTTTCCTTATTTTTCCGCACATCAAAATGTCCTTACACCTAAAGGAGAATGCCCTAAGGTAGCACGCGAAATTCAAATCAGTGCAGGTCAGTGTCAGGGCCTATGTTGATATATGGATTCGGGACCGAAACAAATGAGTATTTTTGCGAAGACTTGTATGGATGATAGAAAAGTTGGACTCCTGAGAAAGTTGGACTCTTTCGAACAGAGGAACATTCAACCTCACATTGACCTGCAAGTTACAAAAAACGTAAGAAAATTATAATTTCGTGGACTCCGATGTCTTAGGCGAAGAGCGCACATGGCTCCGCTCTCTGTAGCATGAGATGGTCTGCAGATATAGAATTAAAAGAGAAAACTCTTCATTAACATTTCTCCATTTTTTACATTTAAAGAAAACCTCGCACTTTGTAACGAGCATTTTGAAAGTTGGCAACATCGCAAATAGCTATCAAATGTTTCACTGTCTTGACTGAACACATTTTTAATTTAACACACATTAGTTTTTAGTTTTCCTTATTTTTCTGCAAACCAAAATGCCTTTGCACTAACGTTAATTGTACCATGTCCTGCGATGTCTCAGGTGTTGGTGAGTAGCCCGGATGCGGCGGCGACGAGCGCGCATGGCCCCGCCCCCTGTAGCCATGCGGTGCGCGTGCGCTAGCTGAACGCCGGCGCCGGCGGTGCATGTACGCGGCGGCGGGCGGCGCCTCGCTCGCGGGCCGTAAGGTAACCATCATCCTTTGTTTTTATTTTATTTATTGTCTTAAAATATCTTCTGCATGATTGTGGGGGGTTTATCTGACATGTATCGCGACAATGACCATCATTTTGGTTAGAAAGCCCTACTTGGATTGTGGAGATAAACTGGACGTAACTCGGGGCGACAAAATCCGTGAGCTTGTCTGAAGGTATATTAAATAGAGACTTCAATTGAAGAAACCTCCCACATTGGAAGCGTGACGTTAATTTCCTAGACTACGTAGGTACAGCAAACCAGCAACACTTATTCCCTAACTTTTCGTGTCTTGTTGGCCAGGCGCGCCAGCACGGCCGCCTGCCCGCGCCGTCGAGCTCGCGGCCGCACAGCCCTCTCCACCCCGCGCCCTCCGGCGTACGCGCATACTCCTGCCAGCACTGGGAGTCCCGCCTCGCCGCGCCGCCGTCCCGCGTCAACCCACCCCATATCGACAACCCGCCATCGCCATGCGAACTCATCGAGGTATACAACTATAGTGTGTTTTTTTTTACGTGTCCGTTTTGGTAAACAAATATGGCGGACAAATTTTTTTACGCATTTAACAGTTTTTGATGCAATTGCCGTATACGTTATACGTATACGTTCAGTCATTTTTTGTGTGTGATTGATCCTGCGACTAGCATAGTTTTCATACTATGTTTTTTTACCAAATAAGACATAGTAAAATAAACTACACAGTACAGTACTCGCCGTTTGACAACATCTGACACGAGACAGAAATGATCGGAACAAATCGATTACAAATAATATGCAAAAGCAACAAGCAATTTTCCGTAAATAGTAGTAGTGTTTACATTATTGGGTATTCCAAGATGTTGACAAGTCAACTTCAAAGCAAAGGAGTTGTATATTGGATGTACTTTGACTTATGAATAGAGTAGAATCAAGTTGTGATCAACTTCACTTACGAGTAATACAAATTGGAAGACGCTGATACTGCGGTGTAAATGGTTAATATTATTACCGATAGTCTCTTTCTCCTGTCCGATATTTCTCAATCCCTGGCGAGTATTGTACCAACATAAGTGTTACATGTAATAGCGTTGGCATGGTATCTCATTTATATGTGTTGTGTATGTACAGAGGCCCTTTGCGCCTCGCATCTATGCTCTAGAGGTAACCATACGTAGCTGCGCTGCTATTTAGGTATGTATTCAATGTTTACTGTATTCTATAGTTAGTAAATGTAAGCATGTAAGTAAGTACTGAGACAATGCAACGAACGGGAAACGTCACCTTTCATATAACGCGGGATATATCCTTAATATCCCTAATTAGCCTCTCGTTGACATGTATGTTGTGTTCAGTTCGCGTTAGAAGCCGTGTAACATGTGTTACTGTGAAGTGTTATTGAGTGAAGTGATCAAAGTGGGCCGGCCATGAAACTGCGACACCCGGTGGACACTAGCGTCCGATGGCAGGTGTCGAAGAACCAGAGACTACGGCTCGACGTTCGGAACGAAACATGAGCTATACGTGCGACAAACACTCCGAACTAACCAACTAAACAACTCAACGCCAAATTGCGCTCGCTTCCATAACGTATTCTCTTCTCACATATCGTAAATCTAAGATCGACCACTTTACCTTAATAAAATAAATTAGATATAAATTAAAAATAGTTTCGCGCCTTTCTTGTGCCTATCTCAATCCAATTCTAAAGCGTTCTATAGTGAGATTTAATTGAAATTAAATAATTCTGTGATGGGACTAACTTAACGGTGATATCGACGTTTGATGTGTACATAGTCTTTGTGTCTCTTTATCGCTAGTTAGGGGTAGTGTAGACGCGCTAGAAGTAGTTCTTCGCTGTAAAAGATAAGACTAAAAATATAGTGTGTCGATCCGCGGTAACTTTGATAACTGTATTAAGTGCGTAAAACTGAGAGAGAGACAAAGTGCGCGTTGTGGATAGCTGCAGAGCTATCAGGGGCCCCTGGCTGAGTTTTGTGCCAGCGCTCACCAACGGCCACAAACCTGGCAAGTATGCAGGCAGCTCTTATGCTAAGAAGCAAATCGCGGGAGAGAAGAAAACAGCGTTTAAAGAGAGGGTACAAGCACGATCTGCCGAGCAACCTAGCTACCAAGTTAATCGCGCCCTTCCCGAGATACCCTCCTGCTTCATGGGTATGTCTTATGTTTTATTGATGGTGTGTGTGGTTGCATGCTGAATGGTAGTTATGATCGTATTATAATCGTTAATATACTCGATGTATTCATAAGACAGTGCCTTTAAATTTACCTGATTTTTGTCGATTTCTACAAACAGTTCTCGTCAAACTAAAATATGAACAAAAACATCGACCAAATGAAGTAAATTTTTTGCACTATCGAGTTTTCTTAACAGCTGATGTAAAGCGAGGTAACTAGCAAGAATGCAGCATGAAAGTTACGTGTTTCATATCGTTTAATGAAGTGTTGGTGAATGTTTCGTAAAAGGTGACTCGGTTATAATTAATTGGGCAAACCTAAATACTGCATTAGCGAAGTTGTAGTTTGCCGATATAATTGGCTGACTAAACTTTGTAAAATGTTGGCTTGACTTAAATCGATTAAGAAAATCTTCTCGTCTCTCTCGGAATGGTCCGTGATATAATTTATCACCTCTACACCCTACCACCAATGCACAACTTTATCACACCACTACTAACCAAAATAATATTAAAATGATCATTTCGACGAAACTTCCTAAAATTCACAAACCCAATATTCCCGTGCGTGCGTTTCCCGTGGTTGAAATGTGTTTTAATTAAAGTGCAATGCCCTAATATTTATTTCATGCAACCGTACATGACATAGCTACGATAAAACAAATATGAAACGACTTTTATATACTACTGGCTGCAGTCTGTTGGGTTCGTTCATACCAACTTCAAACTTACGTTTGACTCTCAAGTGCTAGGTACGAAAAAACAATGCGTACATGCCTCTCGATCCGCAAACTGTAACCATTTCGACAGTTATAAAAAAGAATCGTGACGATATTATCGTAGACGTCCACGTCGCGGCAAAACGATAACACAGGGAAGTTAATTGTATGGAAATATATGATGACGCTTTTGCATACATATTATGCACGTGCACGCATCGTGACTTTAGACATTATGAAAGCGCACAATCAGGCAATTTGTCAAATTAGTCAGTCATTTGGATATATTTTTATTATATTTATTTATTTGTATTAAAGCCTGATTTTTCAATCGTCAAATAACTTCTATCGGAAGAATAAAAGTAGCGCTTTGATATATTTTCGATACAAAAGCTTTGACACCTGGCTAGTTCTACAAATTGAGGAATTATGGTTGGCTCAGGTCGTAGAATAATATATATTATATATTTGTGTTAATTGACACTATGAAATAAAAGTTTATATTGGTTTCTAATTGGGCACTAAAAATAATTTCTCTCAAGCAAATATTTATACGATAAATTTACATAAAAAGGGGCAAAATTGTCACTTCCCTGTGGGGCGACATTCCAAAATGCAAAATATAAGACCATGTAATAAGGTTTAAAAAGCAGTTTAGTAGAATAATTTTAATATAAGATAATAATCATATACACAAGGTTTCCATAAAACGCTAAAACAGTTTTATGGTCTCTTATTTTCTCCGAATATTGTCGACTTTACAAAGGCGACGCGTATTGAGTATCACTTCCCTGTCACCTAAAAGTTTGTTAAAATCACCTTGAAATTGAATAGTAAGTAACGTTGCCGCTCGGGCAATAGAAAGAAAGGGGTGACGACAGCATGTAACGGCTGTGTTTTGTTTCATTCGAGCAGCGATCGGGTCGTGTCCGTGCGTTTAGTGGTGACATTTGCGTTCGGGGTCAGTCAAATTCTCACTCACATGGTACGTATTTACAGTTAAATTATAAAATATTATTTAATTTTAATACATTGTAAGTATGTATTTTAGTTGCACTAAAGATTTATGGAGATTTTAATTGTAATAAAATAAAGCAATCTTCTAGATTTAGGGAAAAAACATTCAAAATATCACTTCCGTGTGTATCACTTCCCTGGAAATACATAGACAGGGAAATGAGAACACTCCAGAGAAGTGATAAAAGGCTTGTTCTGTGGCTGTTGGCACTAAATAAAATGTGCACTGCGTTATTACAAGCTTTTATTTAACTTGCCGTGTGCGTTAGTTTGTTAGTTATTATGTATGGGTCAAATCTTGCAAGTAAAATTTGACCAACTTCCCAGGGTCCAATCGAATTGAAATTTTGTACACCTGTTTAGGTCAGGTGACAATGCAATATTACGTTACCATTGAGCTGGTCTAATGAAGGAGACGAATGTTGGCCATAAGAACTCCTAAATTTTACTGTTTTTTCGTTATTTTAATGTATGTGATTCTATTTTTACTTATATTTGCCAATAATTTAAGAGCCGAAAATAATTTCGAAGTTCTTTATAGAACCGATATGAGTAAACCAAAAGGGAAATCGCAGACTACAGAAGAAATATTGAGAAAAAAAGGAGAAAATGAGAGAAAACACAAGTATAAGAAAGACTATCTCTGAAATGTCGGATCGAGAAAAACGACTATTGTAGAAAAAGCATGGCTGGAGAGATCCAGTAAACACTATAAAAAAGAAATGTGCTGTAAAAAAAGCTTCTGTAGATTTTATGAGAGCTAATACATCATCTTCTCGTCCCACATACCGCAGTCTCAAGACGAAAGTCTTTGACCAGTGTGGGTTGTTGCCAGTCATGACATAAGGCACTGAAATGTGGTCGCTCACAATGGGCCTTATTAGAAGGCTAAAAATCACCCAAAGGGCAATGGAAAAGGCTATGCTTGGAGATTCCCTGCGTGATCGAATCAAAAATGAAGAGATCCGCAGGAGAACCAAGGTAACCGACATAGCCCGAAGAATTGTCAAACTTAAGTGGCAGTGGGCAGGGCACATTGCTCGTAGAACAAATAACCGATGGGGCCGAAAGGTTCTGGAGTGGCGGAGATGTAGTGTTGGAAGGCGTTTCACAAGGTGGACCCGACGACCTTGTGAAGGCCGCAAGAAGTCGTTGGATGCGAGAAGCACAAAACCGGTCGAAGTGGAGGTGCTTGGGGGAGGCCTATGTCCAACCTCTTTCGGCTCAAATGATGATGATAAATGATGAATACACCATCAAGCCTCATTTCGTTTAATAAAGAAAACTTAATATTCTTCATAATTCATATTTCTCTATAACGACAGCATTATCTTGTCTGAATTATCACTTCCCTGGTTGGTATTATAGTACACGTTTAGATTTATTTTTGCATATAAACTGTTCTATTTATTTAATAAATATCATATTTACTAGTATTTACTACAACGTTTACTGTCAAGTCGATTTTAAGATCAAACAATCTTCTAGAGTCACTTCCCTGTATCTACTCTCATTTCCCTGTCTTCTGCAAATTGAAAAATGCCTATAACTTCTAAATTAATCAATATTTTGACTGACCCTTTCAAATCTAGATTACTCCATCATGTTTTAATAAAATAGTTAACTTAAAAAATGATTTACATTAAAAAAAACGATGGGCCGAAAATAATTCATTTTTATTCCCTTGTTTGTAGAACTAGCCACCTACAGGTTTGACACCTACCTACAATCCTACAATTGTATTCCTTGGTTAAACAGTAGATTGTTTGCCAAGGGAGCAAACAACTATTTTGAAGGCGAGAGTGTTTCTTTGAATCCTGAGCGCAGTGAGGGATTCAAAGTACGTCACTCGAGCTTAAAATAGTGTGGCTCCCGAGGTGGACACTCTACTTTTTATCACCCTCTATGAAAAATAAGTAAGTGCAACTTATGAATAAGAATAGTACTTACGTTTATTTATTTACATACAATTACTTGAGGAAGACATATTCATTTTTTATAATCCTAATTTAGTTAACAATTACGAACGAAAGCAGAATGTTTTTCGTGCGGTTTTTATTTTTTCACTAACTTTTTTTTAATCTGACTCGCGCCTTTTCTTTATCATACGGCCTGTTACTTGTTCATACAATGTTCGTGATTGATCTCTTTGATGATTGGAACTTTTAATAACAATATCCACATTCCAAATTCAAAACACTTTTAGCCCCTAGGGATTGAAGAGCTATTTTAGTTCCTGTTTACGAAGAATACACTAGCTCTTTTTGAATTTATGTGATATAAAAGTTATTACTATTATTGACGATTGGAAAATTGACCCTTAGGACCGGTTTTTTGATCCGTGGTTAACCCGAACAATTGTTAAAAATAGTAACTAATGCTCAACTGGGTCAACTAATAGTAAATTAAAATTCAAAGACAAACAATTGATCAAAAAACACATTTTGCCAAAATTTAACCATTAGTTACTATTTTTAACAATTGGTTGAGTTAACTACGGATCAAAAAACCGGCCCTTAGACACTCGATTATTACCTTCTGGAGCACTTCGTTTACCGTCAACTTTTTGCGTTTAATGAACTGCTCTTGTTAATAACTGCAGGTATATACTAAGTAGGTCAAACGTTTCCAAAAGTTCCACGTAGGTAGATTAGACAGAAAAAGTTTTATATCCTCGTACCTTCGTTTTTCTAGCAAAAAGTTTTTCAGTTGTTCCGGTTCAAAACTCTCATTACATCGTTTGTAGGTTGTAAGTAATAACCCGCATAATTATGTAAGACTACGAAATAAAACCTTTATTTAATACTTTTACGTTCAAGTACATTCTGCTTGTTATTTAGAAAATTAAAATTATCGGATGAATTTCATCTTTATACAGCGGCAACAAATTGAAAAATAAATAAGAAACTCAACACAATGACAAGTCAGTTGTTAAATCAACTCAATTTACAAATGCGAGTGTATACCTAAATTATCTCTCATTGTGCTGAGGTAGGAGTACCTACTTGTATGTATGAGTAATATGAGTATTTCAGTCGATCTAATCTTCAATTATATTCAGGTGCTGCTGAATATACCTACTTAGACCTTTTTCCTAAAAATCCGGAAAAGTGTGATCAAAACTTAGCATGCTTTGATATACTTAATCACTTTTGAATACCTAACGATAAAATCTGTTCAGTTCCTAAAAACCGTGATAATTATTTCCAATAGGTAAGTCATTGTAAGGAACATCATTCTTATCACGAAGTTCCTATAAATATTTTATCTTACAAGAGCACCAATCCATAAAAAATCAGTAAGAAACACTTAAAAAAACAATTCCAACACAATATAATTATATTTGACAGCCGATATATTCAAAGTTCTCAGCTTACGATGATAAAACACATAGATTTGGAGCGAGTAGACTATAAAAATGACGGATGGTTGGCCACTTAGCATGTACGGCGAGTGGCTCGACCATTTATCAAACGTTGTCCGCGCCCCGTGTTCCAAGCCTGTTCCCGGCTTTGTTTCATTGCTCGGTGTTTCGAGCGCGTTCCGAGCTTTGTTTCAGAGCTCGCTACTCGCAGCTGGGACACAATACAAATAATTGTACTCGCTGCTAGTTTGTACTCTTTGTATGTGACGTCCCACTTGCCTGGCTTCAGAAGTTATCAAGTATGGAAGTTTGTTTTGTGATTCTGAAGTAGCAATATGTACATACAGTGCGTTCATAAGTACCTACAGGTTTTATCAGAGTGGGTTGTTATCCCTGCTGTAACATTGTTCTGGACTTCTTCTTTTGAGTCGAGTCTTTGAAGCATTTATGACCTTAAAACATCCATACTAATATTATAAATTCGAAAGTAACTCTGTCTGTCTGTATGTTACCTTTTCACGCCTAAACCACTGAACGGATTTGGCAGAGAGATAGATTGCATCCCGGGGAAGGACATAGAATAGTTTTTATCGACATACCTCGCGGGCGAAGCCGCAGGCGGAAGCTAGTAGTTAATAAGATATAGTATATTCACTGATAGGTACTTATCTACTTATAAAGTCCTCCAGACCGTACTCCGGCCACGGCGGCCAATCTCAACGGAGACTAGCCTTCGGCGCGGGAGATATTATAGTGCACAAGTGTGCGCGCAGAGACAGGTGCACTCTCTCTTCCCTCACTCTCATTGTCCGATGGGACGGCAATCCGACACGACCGGAGAGAGATCAGGCGCAGGACCAACGGCTTAACGTGCTTTCCGAGGCACAGGGGTATCACACCGCCAACTTCCAAACTCCGGGCTGTTACTAAGAAATTCCTAATGGAAAAACTCAATAACACTTTGCCCGACCACGCTCAGCAGCCGCGCTTGCGACCACGAGACCAACGGGGCTACTTATACATTACTATTAAAACAACTTTGAAACTTTTGAAAGCTCAATTCCTCCAAATAAAACACTATTCTTTCTCGAAATACAGACTACAGAGCATCCAATATTTACACAAGGAACACATCGACATCGTATTTCAAATAAAACAAATAAACACTGCAATAAAGTTGGAAGCTGTATTTGGTGCAGCAATCTCTCTCCGAGCTAAATAATGCCTTTCCCTGAATCGGAGTTGACACCATTCTAAGCGAACGCACATAATTATGTAGGTAAACAGGTAGCTATATACACAGTATTATAGTTCTCTGTGAAAGGAAGGACGTGCACTCGGTTGCATATTCCATCACGCGGAATGAGGGCAAGTAATTAGAGAAAGTAGATTCTCAGAAAAGTAAATTTAATAATCTCTCTTCTCTAGTTTTTGGCATGAAGCTTGCAGCAAATCTTTGAGATGTGAAATAAAGGCCACTGAAGACCTATAAATTACAGTGGCACCATGATACTATGGTCTTTGGGTAAGATATTAGTGCACCATAAAGCTGTTTAAGGCGAAAGCGCCAGGATAGTCGGAGAGATTCAATTTTTTTTTACGTTTTTTGCAATTTGCAAGTCATTATCAGCTTAAGGGCCGTCTCCACGAGCGAGAGAATCGCGGCGATATTATCGTCGTGCCATGTATTTCTATACACTCTCTTAGAACGTGTCTCCACACGGCGATATCATCGCGGCAAAAATTTGATGGCAAGGCGAGACTATCGCCGCGATTCTCTCGCTCGTGGAGACGGTCCCTACTATGAGACATTATCAGGTTATGTATTTAAAGAATTATAATAATTCAAATCATCAATACAATTCGCTACGTTCAAATTATCCTATTTAATGAATATTTCATGACAATTCTGACTTAGAGAGTTTTATTTATGATTCTATCATCTGCCTAGCCATTTCCCAACTATGTTGGGGTCGGCTCCGGATGCAGCGGAATACCAGTATTTTACATGGAGCGACTGCCTATCTGACCTTCACAACCAAGTTACAGGGTAATACGATACCCCTTGGTAAGACTGGTTGTCAGACTTTCAGGCTTCTCATTACCCGTAACGACTGTCAAAGATCCACGAATGACAGCCGGGACCAACGGCTTAAAGTGCTTTCCGAGGCACGGAGGGGTCACGGTATGTAAAGATCACCCATCCACAGACCAACCGCGGCAAGCATAGCTTAACCTGATCGATCGACCTGTGAGGCTCTTATTATTTAAAGATGGTCACCCATCCACAAACCAACCGCGGCAAGCGTAGCTTAACCTGATCGATCGACCTGTGCGGCTGTTATTATTTAGGATGATTCTTGAGACTAGACGGCGTTGTGTGATAGTTGTGGAATATATTATTATTATTATAATTCTGTAAACACATAATTCTAACGGTTGAGAAATCATAATATTTTGATTCACCTGACGCGCTGAACTGTAAATTGCAAAAAAAGCAAGAAAATTTGAATTTCGCGGGCTACTTTAGCGCATCCCCCTTAAAGTACCACATTTTGTTGGCAACCCCACCATGGTTGCTCCACCATGTTTTCTAGTTTAGCTCTCGAAGTTTTGTGTTAAAGTTTTGTTAAATTATTGTCCGTTGTTAATGTGTTTAATTATCTACCAGCGATCGTGGCTTCGTACACGTGACCTTCAATTTTCGGCTTCGCTGTACCTGGTTTCAAATGGTACCCCACTTATCTACACAACTACATAGGTATCTCTGAAACGCAAGGGTTACAATTTTGCTGCACAGTTCGAATACAAAACATTGAGAAATACTGTAAAACATTAATTTGTAATATTATTATAGGAAAATATTGAATTTAGGAAGTAGATATTGTTATAAATATAATAATGTCGTCTAAAAGAAGCGTTAAGATAAAAAGTCTTTAAACATGCGCATTATACCGTATTTACATTATTTCCCCCAGGCGACACCCCCTAAATACATGTACTATGAAAAATCATTCAGTTTGCGAGCGAGTTTATAAAGCGAGCGAGTGCTGTCAGGGCCCATTCAGATATCACGAGGAAGCTATTATCGTTCTCGGCCCCACGAACGTTCCTTCCAGCACCATCAGTCAACACCCGTATTTTAAAACAAGCTTTAATACGTTACTAGTAAGGCACAAAGTTCATTGTATACAATATTGATGGGCGCCAATGATAAAGTCTACTCGTGTTAGGCGCGAATGATGCGGCAGAAGTTTTACTTACCGGCTGACTTATTTACAGTGGCGTACATTTTTGCTGAGGAAATGACAAAATTATTTTTTAACAAAGAAAAAAAGACGAAAGGGATGTTATTTTTGTTAAGTATATATACTTTTTTGGTTCTCCAAGAGAGAATTATTTTTTGCGATCTGATAAAAGAACAAGGTGGGGTTTCCTTAGGAAAATTTCAGACGGATTGAGTTGAAATACTTGCACTTAGTTTCTCCTCTAAACTGATATTAACATAATACCTACACTAGTGCACTACTAATGAAAGCTTTAATAAACCATAAACAGTATAATATAAAGCAGTATAACGTTTTCATCCTGTATTTGAAAACTCCCTTAAGAAAACCCTAGACTGACGCAGATTTGTTTACCAAACTAATCGACCTAGAAAACTTTCGTCTATTAGGAGTATGACGAGGAACATTACAAAGACACGGGAACATGAAGACTATTGGCACACTGACGTTTAGCGCTGCGTTTTCACTGTGAAACACGATACTCTTTCATTGTGTTACTTTATATTCATCTGCCGAAATAACGCGAAGAAAAGTTGACGTCTGCAATGCTTTTTAAAATAAAAGCAACACACCTGTCTAAAATTGCACTGCATTTTGACGTAAAAAATTGTCGGCACTTCCACTTCTTTAGCGTAGCATAATCAGCCTATAATGTTTCCACTCCTGGAACGTAGGCCTCCTCAGGTGAGAAGGAGTAGGCCGCAATCCACCACGCGGGCCCAATGCGGGTTGATAGATGTATGTTACATTCTTCGATGTTTTGGTTCTTGGACATCCTTTTTCCTTGACCCCGCACTTCACCGTTTTGAGAGCAGTGGTTACGAAATAATTTACAAAAAGTAAAGCGCCTGTCTGGGTTCGCACCTACGACATACAACTTGAAAGTCGCGGCCGTTACCACTGGGCCGCCACTGCTCTCACGTACTTCAGCTTCCACTTCTTTGCATTTTGTTTATTATTTGTGATATTACGAGTATAAATCGAATATGTCGAAACGTCCATTTGTGTGTTAGAAGACGTAATTTTCGGTAAGTGTCGCTACGTTTACATTATTGTTCTGTTAACGCAATTTTAGCTACCCGCAGCTTCAGTGTGCTAACAGCGGAAAAGCGCAATTTTTCCGAGAAGCCCGCAACTAAGCTAATTAAATTACGGAAAATGCAATTGCTGGCGCAAAATGAAAATGTTTCCGTAGCATTGAGGAAGGGAAGCTTTGTAGACGACAATTATTAATTATGCAACCGTATGACCAATTTGTTTATTTACATAACATAATCAGCCTATAATGTTCCCACTGCTGGGACACAGGCCTCCTCTCGGTGAGAGGGAGTGGGCCGTAATCCACCACGCGGGCCCAGCAGCATTTGTTTATTTAACTGTTTGATTTTGTCCTGACCGTATCTTCGGTGATAAGGAAGTGGTTTAAGCGGTCGTGAAGACCCATTTTGAGAACCCACGTTTTAAGATTCAAGTGGCGGATGTATGTTTGGCAAGTGTCGAGGTAACTTTTTGAAATGCCTTTAGAGCGGTTTCGCACTACATCCGATCCGAATCCGAATTAAAGATCCGACTTCAATCCGAATTGGGAATGTTCTAAATTCGGAAGAAAGAAATAAATTTTATTTGCTCGATCATGTGTATACATATAGAATTACGGACGGATAGAGTTCGGATCTAGTGCGCAACCCCTCATACAAATAGGACAATGGTCACTTCGGACCGGCATTTCTCGGATTCGGGTCGGATGTAGTGCAAAACCGCTCTTACTCTGAATTAACCCTGGATAAAAAAAAAACAGTGGCACTCCGAGAGTCCCGACAGAAGTGAAAACAAAACACAAACTTACTAGTCTATCAAAAAGTACTCTGTGACAAACAGAATACTTTGCCATCACTCACCGACTTATCGGATATACATTAGAACCGAGTACATCCCGAGGACAGCCGAACGCATCCGAAGCGGGTATTTCTTTAATCGTCTTATAAACAAAACACGCGCGGTGTCGCTTACGGTAACAGAGGCGCGAGTTCAATGGTTTTTTCCCATCTCAAAAAAATGCCCAACGCGCTTATAGAAGGTTTCACTTCAATAAAATATTAACATAACGTAAAATCACGCCTGCATGAAGGTTAGGCAGAAGTGTAGGTACCTACTTGTAATTGTGGATCTAGACTCACTTAGCACAAGGTGATCAATGCCTGATTTTCCATAAGAAAAGAGACATTTTTCTTGAATTTCTGCATAACCCTTCGGGGGATACGGACTTGATATTATGTCCACATTAGGTACACTTTAGAAGGACTCCGCTACTGAATGTCGAAGTTTGAAATGTCGACGTTTGTTAGTTCTAAAGTACAGGATCTCGATGTACGCCAGTTCGAAAGTTCACTGGAGCGAAGTATGCAAGGCCGACGTATCGTTAGTTAGAAAGCATACGAGTGCAGAGTAACAGTACGGAGGCATTTCATACTTCGTAACAGGGTAATTTCGAACTGGCATACATCGCACTCGTATGCTTTCTAACTACCGATACGTCGGCCTTGCATACTTCGCTCCAGTGAACTTTCGAACTGGCGTACATCGAGATCCTGTACCTACTTTAGAACTAACATACGTCGACATTTCAAACTTCGACATTCAGTAGCGGAGTCCTTTAGAAGACCCTTCCTTCATTAACTTAAACATACTGCCACTGTAAGCCAAAACGATTAATTTCAGTGTATAGGAGTAAAGTGACTGTGTTATAGTAGAATGTGCTGTAATCGAGTTTAATAGAGCAGTTATCGTGAGGTACCGCTTAAGTAACCATTTTGTTTGCTTGGCGTTAACATACCCGGAGTGCTGTCTATGTAATAATTTTAAACGAACGTGTTTATAAAACAAGGTCGTATTAACAGGCTTCTGAAAGGATATTGAATTTTATCACATTATCAATCTCAATCTGAATAATTTTGAAATATATTGCTAATAGGTACATTGCTTCATAATTACGAAAAATTTGCCTGCAATGAATGTTGTTGAACTGTCAAAATGAAAGCCAATGCTACATTTGCTACTGATAGCGTCTTACGCAATTACCCCGCTACAATTATTTTGGTTAGACAATTTTATTACCTATAGAAGTTAGGTAGTGTGAAATTTACAGTCTAGGTATTATGAAAATCCATGTTTGTTTGTTTGTATTTTATGCGTTGCCATACCAATAAAACTCTCGTCAACTTATTGCTAGTATTTGTCGAAGATTTAAGGCATAAAAAACTCGCGGGGGATATCACGGGCAAACGCTTGTTAGTTATATAAATTTTGTGTTGATTACATTGATATAATATTCCCGTTGATTAGCCAAAGACTACCTTTAATAGTAATTACTAGCAGCAACCCGCGGTTTCACCCGCGTAAGTTTCGATCCCGTGGGAATATCGGGATAAACAGTATCCTATGTGTTATATTTCCGTGGTGCCCTGGTTATAAACTATCTGTGTGCCAAATTTCATACAAATCCGTTCAGTAGTTTTTGCGTGAAAGAGTAACATCCATCCATCCCCACAAACTTCGCGTTTATATTATTGGTAGGATAGGAAATAGGAATAAAGTAGGAATTTACCAACTGCCTGACTTTAGGTTAATATTTGGTTGTTGCCTTCTGTGAACTTTAGTAAAATAAAGGAAGTATTTTTGTACTACCTACATACTTTCGCTCACGGTCACCGAGTCGCGACCTTGAATTTTTAACCATTTCCCCGAAACCATCAATTTGGATCAACGTTTGTTCTTTTGTCTATGCACTCTTTTTGATGTTAGTGAATATCATTACGTATAACATTCTTTCCCACATCTTTCACTGGCGTTGATGTCTTGTCATTTCTTAAATATAAAGGCACCATCTGTTTACCTTTCGAATGACGTGTACCTGTCTGACCTGTAGGTGTGTGTATAGTATGCAGTTTAACACCTCAATTTCGTAGTTCAATTTCAATCGCAATTCGAAGGATCCCTAATCCATTACTTCACCATCATCATCATCTGCCTAGCCTTTTCCCAACTATGTTGGTATCGGCTTCCAGTCTAACCGGATGCAGCTGATTATCAGTATTATAAATGGAGCGACTGCCTATCTGACCTCCATAACCCAGTTACTGGGTAATACGATACCCCTTGGTAAGACTGGTTGTCAGACTTTCGGGCTTTTGACTACCCGTAAGGACTGTCAAAGATCCACGAATGACAGCCGGGACTAACGGCTTAACGTGCTTTTCCGGTATGTAAAAATGGTCACCCATCCACAGACCAACCACATCGATCGCGAACCTGTGCGGCTGTTATTATTTAGCCATCACGGGCCCCTCTAATCCATTGCTTTATATTATGTTTCAAAAATTCATCTGCTCGACAACGTAAATAGCGCAACGCATTTTGAATGAACATATTCTTTACGTTGTCAAAAACACTGTCAAAATACTCCCAGTATATGAACGAACTGAACTGCAATTTCATTTCATTGCAGTTCTGTGACAGTGCCCATGAGAAGGCCTTAAAGATATTATTTTACTGGGTCAATTCATAAGCACTATCAAAAGTTACACATAAAACAACAAAGTATTACACTGTGGCTGCACTAAACTTTAAAATTGTTTCGTTTAACCTGAATTTGCAATTTAAAACTGGTAACGGTCCGTTCTATTGGTGATAAACAGGATAGGTTTTATTAAAACTGTGCAAGTTTATTGACCACAATTTTAAATAATATTCAGGCTTGCGTGAAAATTGGTTCTTATTTATGTATTCAGCGAATATGTGTAGTTGTTTAATCGTCAATTTTTAATTAACAATATTATGGGGTGGGACACAATAAGTAATGGGTACCTATATTTATTTGTTGCTCGTTTGTTAAAAACAAACTTGAAACATACAAATTAAAATTGAGTTGAATTTTAAATAAAGCATGATCTGAGCTGAAATTCAACTCAATTTTAATTTGTTTGTTTCAAGTTTGTTTTTAACAAACGAGCAACAAATAAATATACCCATTACTTATTGTGTATGGGTATACACAATTAAAATTAAGTCAACCTTCTACACAGAACAAAAAGCATTAAAACTAAATAGCGTTATAATTACAAGAGCAGTCCCTGCACGTAACAGATGTTAAAATATTCACGAAACCAATATCAAAGCGAGCATAGATTAAATAGAAATCTGACAGCTAGTGTAGTGACACGGCCGGCCGTGTCAAGGACTGCCTATGCAGATATCGACGTGACGATCGATACGATGACTAGTGACGTGCCGCGATGACGAACATTTGATTAGCTGAAGTAATCATGTTAGGATAGGTTCTATCGATTATTTTGTGGTTGTGGGCAATTTTTTGTTGGGAGTGTGGCCTTGGCTTTTAGGCAGAGGGTTCTATTCAAATTAATTGGTGTTAAGTTCTACAATAAGGTAAAAAATGTGGAACTTGTGGCATCTAATACCAGCTATAAGTTCTACAATTGCTGAAATACAAACGCTATAGCGTAGGTATGTATTCCGCAATCAAAATGTCGTTGACATTTTGCGAATGTTAATTTAACTTAACCTGAGTGATAGGTCACAAGTTTTAATACAGTCTAGACTTGTTGAGTTATCTCTTTCTGCCTATTATGTAGCCATCCTTAGATTAAGTAATACAAAGATAAACAAGTACCACCTCATCATATAATAAACTGTCTCAAAAAAATCTAGAAAAATTACGGGAACGATTCAACATTTTGTAAGGTGTTTTGTTGACACTACAGTAAGTACCATTTTTTTTTCTTTCATTATTGCAGAATAGCTGCAGGCTGCTTACCTATGGAATACCTAACCGCGAAGTACCGTATCGTGATAATAGTACGCGCGGATACAGGGCGACGGATGCAGTTGCCCCCCCCCCCCCCCCTGGACTTAGACAAATTATGTAGAATAAATTATGTATGACATGAACATATGTAGTTTTATAGCCCGTTTTTTCCTTTGTGTATTAGGTACTAAGATACAGATAAGTCGTAGTCATCCTCGAGAAAAGGGCCACATTCTTGAGTGTACGGAATTTGTGCCGAAGGTTTTTTTAATAGGCTATCAACATCACTCAAGGCTTGAGATATGAGGCCCCTTTGAGGGAAAACCAAGATCGGCGCCTGGGTATTAGCTTGCATTCAACACTATTCTTAGACTGATTGTTGACATTCTATTTAAAACAACAGTAGGGTATGCAGAATCCCATAGAGCACATTGCTTTTTACCTAATAAAGCCGTTAAATCTATGGAGTACTTACCTACATTCCCTCAAGTATGCTCTCCAAAGTATGTCTTACGAAGAAACAGAGAAATTACTCATCATTTGCCTAGCCTTTTCCCAACTATTTTGGGGTCGGCTTCCAGTCTAAGCGGATGCAGCTGAATACCAGTAGGTATTTTACATGGAGCGACTGCCTATCTGACCTCTAAAACCCAGTTACTGGGTAATACGATACCCCTCGGTAAGAAAACAGAGACAAACAGAGAAATTACTAACTGTGTCAAAGTAAATATCACCTACCTATAGAATTACACTACTCAACGTATATTTATTTGTCTATTATCAACTTTTGATTATTTATTGATTTTATAAGACTATTTTAGGTCTTCTCGTCTGAAACACAGGATAACCTAGTTCAGGCACGTAGGTACCTAGACTTTAACTACTAGGAATAAAATTTACATTTACCTAAGCAAAACTGTATTAATTTCTATGCCATAATAAGGAAACGTAAACACTGTTTTTGGCAAATAAACATTATCTTATCTTATAATTTTTTGAATAAATATATTTTTATTTTATTATTTATGACTTATTTGTTTTAAGTACCTACCTATTTTATCAACATGATAGTTGGCTAAGCGCCATATTATTTTAATCAGTAAGGTATAAAACCATAATTATTTAGCATAGCAATACTTAAACATATTCTTCATGGAATTAATTTTTTCACATAATTTTCAATGCGTCATGGTACTTTAGTAGCATTTCTATTTACTGACGACGTAGGTACCTACTTTATTTATTGCATACCTTCATCCTTAGTGGACAAGGAAGGTTAAACAAACTTAGGGTAAAGTTTAAAGTGAATAAAACAGGTGGATCCATTCACAAGGATATTTGGCAAGACAAATAAGAAGCATTATATAGAATAAATAATGAAGTTAGAGTTTTCAGAAAATGTCCGTAATACCTAAGTTTAAAAAAATGCGGTTGCAATCTGAGAAAAGATTCCGAGTGGTAGGTATGCAATTTTGTTCATGCCTTAAAGCCATTCCGATATACCCTGTCTCCCTTTGCTATCGTAACTAGAAACTTACCTACACCTGGAAATCGAGAACTGCGGTACTATTCTGTAAAAATCTCACCGTGAAAACTTAGGTGAAGTGAGTGTGGAGTGAGCTGTCAATAGTGTCTTTTCCTAGCAAAAACAAACTCACATCACCTCAGTTTTCACGGTGAGATTTTCACAGAATCAACCGGCTGGTTGGATAAACCCTTTATCTAAAGAGCTGGCACAGCAACAAAAATAATTAATATTCGTTGACTACGAACACAAAAAAAAACCTTCGGTTTATGTACCTGCCTACATCTGATCTTTCACTCTAGACTGGGTTAACAACCTCTAATTAGCCTACTGCAACACCTAGACAGGAATGCTAAATTAACAGATTCTAAAATGGCGACTCTGTTTGTCAGTTTATGTATGTAGATTGTAGAGACGCCAGCACATCAAGCTACTACAATCTGTCAAATTTCTTTAATATATTTTCCACTTTATCGCTAAAGCATAAGGTTCAAAGTTGATTGGGAAAAAAACAAAAACTATTAAATCTTATCGCCCAATGACACGTAACGCGAGCCCGTAGTTCTACGGTAAGACAGTTTAATGAAAGTGTCATTGAACTGTTAGAAAACTTGCTAAGGTATCGCAGAAGGTACAGTCGGCGACATAATCAAGCTAAAGTTACAAACACAAAGTGACCTCTTATTATACGGCAAGCTGAACCAATGCTAGGTCAGCTTAAACTGCAAATTATAGCTTGATATGCTGCCGTATGTACTTACTAACTGTAATTGAAAACAGGTAACTGAAAAAATCTGGCGAGTTTAGCTTACATGCTGGCCCTGGTCTACTTCCCAGTCCAAGGGGAGGGAGAGCAATTAAAAATAAATGACTTGTATTTATTTTCATTTTTAAATTGAAGATAAGGCATTATTTGCAAAATATACCTATAAGCTAACAGTCTTAAAATAATACTATCAAAAGTATAAAAAGGAGGGGAAAGAATCATAGGTCGTTAAAAAATTCGTCCGCATCGCTGTCAACAGGGAAATTATTTAATTACACCTAAATTAATTAATTACGTAAGTAATTAGGTATTAATTACTGAAACACAACTCTCACAACGAATTTAATTTGCTATCCAATCATAGTATACCTATTCGTTTCGTTGTGAGAGTTGAGTTCATAATTACCTTATAACAACAACAACAGCAATCCATCTTCGGGCACCTAATTTGTCAGTTTTTAATTAAGGGGCTTACATGACCTAAAGCGCGGTCACTGTCGGACTGCATAGAAAAGAAAGAGAAGCGCGATGACACAACGCTGGTATATTATTGCAAAATATGAAGCAATTATTTAATTACAATAAATCTATTGCTTGGACTAAAAAATTAAAACACTAGTATTTTAGTACCTATGTGGCTTGTAGAATAATCTGACAAAAAATCAGAATGATTGTATCTATATTAATATGGTTTTTATTGCAAAAAGAAAGTTTTTAGAGGTATCTTCATGATTTTTTTCTATCGTAACAAATTAGTTGTATTATGTTTTCAGCACTGCACACTATCTACTTAGCATATAATTATCCTGAAAAAAATATCATAATATTATAATTATTTTTCTGATTTTGTATACTGTAGTCGATCATATTCTTTTATTGTTTTTAAAACGCGTTTTTTTGTGTTTAGGTCCTGTAAGCCCCTTAACATAAAAACATTCTGCATTATCTCTTGCACAAATATGGATTCACTAAGCGCTATTGTCGCAACTATCTCGACCGTTGACGTGACGTTTAACATCCGCCATTGGATTTTCAAATTAAAAAGAGAACATAAGTAGTAACAGTCAACTGCAGTACCTACGTACCAAAATCGATGACCGACTTAGAAAATTCATTCAGTGCTTGTAGACTTAAATCGAAGTCTATAGCGTATTGTTGTGCCTTAATAGTCTGACATTTATGCCAGTCAAGAAACGTATATCAACAAGAATGAATGAGTAGCAGATAAACGCTGCTGTAACTGATCGTTTATCAATAAATATATTCGCTTTGTGTCGTAATTTTTGACATTTCATTTGCTTTAGTAGTATAAAAGGTATATATATATAGATACCTATACCTAATGCAATTTAAGCAGAGATCGACTGCCTAAACATTTCTTTTTTATTCAACCTGTTTTGTCCCACTGCTGGGCAAAGGTCTCCCCACAGCTTTCCACTCATCCCTGAGTATTACTTTGTCCGGCCTATCTCGGGCTAAGCATAAACAATACCTGTTCTTTTTTAAATTCAAAGAAGCTAAAGGTTACAGATATTTCAGGGTGTAAAAACTGAAATTTTGCTATTTTGACACACTTATATACCACGAAACGCATAAGATGAAAAACCAAACCAAAACCTAAATCTTTTCTTCGTCAATTGATTCCCATCTGAACACATTCAGTAGTTAGAATGGTATAAATACCGTTTATTTATAATTAATGTATGTGACCGCTCGCTGCAGCAATGAGTCGGTGAAAGAATGAGGTTTTAGATCAATGGGAAAGCCGTTGACCGTTGTGTTTTAATTTGTTCATACAATAATAATGATTTTGTGCACGGCTTTTTTCTATTTCTCTTTTGTTTTACGGGTTAGAAAAAGACAACAATATGCGAAGTTACCTAGGTATTTACACTATATAGTATACTATCATCATGGCTGGCAGTAAAAATTGAGAAAAATCTAATTTAAGCAGGGTTCCAGCAGCCCGGGTTTTTCATCACATTCTGAATTACATGTTTTTTATCTGTTAAAATGAATTAATGTTGAAACATGACCCGTCAAGTTTTTCCGCAGACTCCAATGTTATTGCAATTAAGCCAGACCCGTACAAGATGAGGTGTAGTCACATAATTAACAGCAGCGGGGTAATTGCGTAAGACACTATCCCCCTTACTAATAAACGTTGTATAGCGTCTGTACAAAGCGTTGTGTAACTACACAACGCTTTGTATTCTTCTTTCGAAAGTCAAATTATTGACGACTGAAAGAGAGAAATCGGTGTGTAACTATTCATCTGATATAATACGTTTATTAGTAGGTAAGGGGGTAACAGTATCAATGGCATTCATTTTGACAGTACAACAACATACATTACGTTATATACGTTGCTGAGCAGACAAATTCTTTGAACATTTGAAGCAATGGATTAACAATATCCTTCAAGTGTTAGCAATTAGGGTGCAGGACACAAACATCTCATTATAAGGTACAGACGCCAGCACATCAAGCTACTACTATCTGTCAAATTTATTTAATAGATTTTCAACTTTATCGCTATTAGCTTATGATTCAAAGTTGAATGGAAAAATTTGACAGTTTCGGGTAGCTTGATGTGCTGCTGTCTGTAGGTACATAATACTTGGTAGGTACCGATGGAGCTTGTAACCCATGATTTAGATGTGCCAAGTTAAGTGGTTTACGTGATATAGGGTTTCATTAGACAGGGTAGCCTCGACGCGTAACCTGTTTCTAACGTAGGAATTTTTCGTAGGTTATAAACAAAAAAAAGTGTTGTTGATCTTGAGAAAACTGCAATACCTACTACTACTGCGTGATCAAAATGTATGGAACAGCCAATTATTTTTTAGGGTTCCGTACCCAAAGGGTAAAAACGGGACCCTATTACTAAGACTCCACTGTCCGTCTGTCTGCCTGTCTGTCATGAACCGTGATAGCTATGCAGTTAAAATTTTCACAGATGATGTACTTACTTCTGATGTCGCTATAACAACAAAATACTAAAAACAGAATAAAATAAATATTTAAGGGTTCCCATACAACAAACGTGTTTTTTTTCGGCGCTTTTGCCTTCTGGTACGGAACCCTTCGTGTGCGAGTCCGACTCGCACTTGGCCAGTTTTTTTATTTTAATAACCAAGGTTCAGAATTAACTACCCTGTATAGGTTCAACACCAGTAGACAAATTTGGTACTTACCAAGAGGGTGGTATGACATGTTGTTAATATGACTGCTTTAATTGGCCCTGTGACTCTTGCAAGTTGCTGGGTCCGTCAAAGCCCAACATAGCCGAATTTTCAAAAAAAATAAGTTGCGTTGTACTCACAGAAAGATTCTCAAGAACGTTTCGAGTAGGTATTCGGGATAGAGCAAAACAAAAGAAAGATTCTATTCTGAAAAAGTTACGAGGCTACAAAATCTGTAGGTACTCCTTAGTCGTTTATTTGCTAAGAAAGTAGGTATGTCTATGTATGTATGTACCCGAACCTGCCAAATTTTCCCAATCAACCTAATGCTAATAGCGATAAAGTTGAAAATCTATTAAAGAAATTTGATAGAATGTAGTAGCTTAATGTGCTGGCGTTTGTACATAAATCTTGATATACCTCCAATATTTACCGCTGTCAATGAAAAAACACGCCTCACAAATCAATAAAAACAAGCCGTAATTTACACCTCAAAGAGATTACTGACAAAATTACCTGTTGATTACAAAATCGATATAATTTATACACGTGCCTTCTCTATAGCTTTAAATTATTGACATTTAAGTAAGTGCCGCCTCGAAGTAATAATCCACTGGCTGGTAATTTTCCCTTCGGTAGGTACAGTCAAACGGACATCAGTGCTACGGAAATCGTCCTTACTGCTAAGACTTAAAGGCGCTGTCTATTTCAAAATGTTACCACTAATGTGTTGGGTGTACCTTCATGTTACCTTATCAGCTGACGTTCGGGCATCACCGGACTCTTTCCATTCATTAAGGAGATATATTGAAAAAAAAATTGGTTTTTCTATTTCGTGTAATTTGTTAAGTATGTGGAATAGGGTTTTAACATTTTGGTAGTTATATGTTTTTTGACTCTTTGGTCTAGTATCATGTAAAAGGAATACACGATTCAATGAAATTTTCTCCCTACGAAAAAATTGCAAAGTTATATCTATTTTTTTCACTTTTTTCGACATCACTGCGTAACGCTTAAGAGTTATTCAATGGAATTTACTTTAAAATATAGAGAATTATCATATCAAAGTTTACTCAAAGTAGTTTTAAATTGAATTCATTTATTTTGTTAAAAAAGGAGTAAATTCGTTTTAGCACATACACCGTTTTATTCAAAGCGCACGCACATTATAGCCATCTCTCTTCTTTTGCGTCTCAAAAGTAATTGCATCACTTTCGCTCGCTTAGTAGATCAGTCGCTACGATTTATTTTCGAGGTAGCGCCTTAACGATATTTTAACAACACCTTTTATATTTTGAAGTTTACCTCATCAGTCATTGTGTAGACTACTTAGTGGATAGTGTCATTTTTATGGAGTTTTTAAAGTGAGAGTCAAAGGCTCAATTAGCGGGACTTTTTGTTAATTAAGCAGGTTTTTAAACATACAATATTTTTAGTTAATTTCACCACAATTAAAGTTTCAAATTCAGCTTAATCTTGAAACTATAAACATTACAAAACTTAGAATACAATCAGGAACTGTCGACTATCTGAAAAATACCCCTCAATTTTCATACTATATCGTATTTATCATATCAGCAACCATAAAAGGTAAATATCTTCTTTAGTAATCCTCCACAAAATTATATATCTGAATATTAACATTACAATAAAAGCCAAGCTTTAAAAAAAACAATGTACGCTTACCTAGGTATTCGTTGAAAAAATCACTCGACTCAATAATTCGCTATTCGCAGTGACGCTAAATTATTTATTTATTATTCACAAAATCCACAGCTTTATGAAATTTTATCTTAAAATATATAAAGCTAGTCTTACAGCCAATTACGGATTTACAATTTAATAGCTATACGATACATGCAGCAGAAACAAACATACAGAATAAACTAATAATAACACTAGTAGGTACTACTAATAACCGGTCATTGTATACAACTGCCGCCTACGGCTTACATCACGACTCGCCAAGTGCGGTGCGCTCTCGATATCCGTGGCTCTCATCAATCAAATTACTAGCCGGTGAAGCGGGCCAACCTGTAATATGTAGGTAATAATTAGAGTCATTTATACGTTTTAACGCTTTTCAATTTATGTCAATTATTCGGTAGAAGGACACTGAACTAGTATTGTTATTACGTCTGGGGGCGTTTATTGTACCGCAACGTGTTAATAAGTGGACTGGTAAGTGTTAAAATGTTAGTTCACCTAGAAATATATGCGAGAATCAAATACCTATGTCAAAACTGCCGCTTGTCTGAAAAAATCCCTTTGTTTCATCACTTGATTTAAAACCTCCCGTGAAATAACCATGAATTTGCTGTGGATACGTCGAAAACGCTAATAATCGGTCATTGCATACAACTGCCCGTTACATCACATTTCATCAAGTGCGGTGCGCTCTCATCAATCAAATTACTGGCCGGTGATACGGGCCACCCAGTAATGTACTTCCTAATTAGGTAGGAAGAGTCATTTGTACGTTTTAACACTTTTCAATTTATGTCACTTATTAGTGGGCTGGTAATTATTGTTAATCGGTTGAAGGAGGATTTATTTATATAATCTGCCGCGTAAAACTGCCGCCTGTCTGAAAAACTCCTTTATTTTACTTACCTAAACTTTTTAAACCGAATCTTTAAAATGAATTACACGTTATGTTTCTGCTTGAAAGAATTCACTCGATTCAAAACCTCCACTCAGTAATCAATACGTCGAAGTGGCGCTAATAACCGGCTATTGTAGACAACTGACGGTTAAATCATGATTCGTCAAGTGCGCGCGATCATCAATCAAATTACTGGTCGGTGATACGGGCCACCCAGTAATGTACTTCCTAAGTAGGTAGTAAGAGTAATTTGTACGTACTTTTCAATTTTAGTCGATTGGTAATTATTGTTAATCGGTTGAAGGAAACTGAACCAGACACAGAGGTTTTATTGTTTAAGATTTATTTTTTATTTAAATAATCTGCCGCGTAAAACTGTCAACTGTCTGAAAAACTCCTTTATTTTAACTAAACATCTTAAACCGAATCTTTAAAATGATTTACACGTTAAGTTTCTGCTTGAAAGAATTCACTCGATTCAAAACCTCCACTCAATAATCAATACGTCGAAGTGACGCTAATAACCGGCTATTGTGGACAACTGACGGTTACATCACGACTCGCCAAGTGCGGTGCGCTCTCATCAATCAAATTAGCAGCCGGTGATGCGGGCCGCCCTGTAATGTGTGTAAGAGCTCATTTGTACGTTTTAACACTTGTCAATGTATGTGCCGGTCGATTCTGTAAAAATCTCACCGTGAAAACTTAGGTGAAGTGAGTTTGTTTTTGCTAGAAATTGACACTATTGACAGCTCACTCCACGCTCACTTCACATAAGTTTTCACGGTGAGATTTTTACAGAATAGCACCGCTGTACACAACACAACAAGCAACCTGTAATTAATTAAATGCTAGTTCTTGTAAAGTTAGAGTTTTATTTATAAACGATGATTAAAGTTATGTGACGTTTAAACGTCAAAAATATGTGTGGTTAAACAGTCGCTAATCAATACTTAACTTTAAGCAACGTTTATGAATAAAGGGGTAAACGTTGGGATAGTAAAAATGGTGGTGATGTGTGGAGATGTTATTAATTAAGAAATTGATAACACGAGTATCGCAATGTAGCTGCTCTGCAGCTCTGCTGTTTATCCACTATAGGTTTTGTGAAGCATCTATAATTAGTTAATAACTATCAGGAAATACATTTTACGTTGACGTAAACACAACTTTACGAAGGTAAGTAGTCTATTGTTTTTTTTCACCGAAAAGTGAAACAGTTGGCAGAAACAAAACTCGCAAGAGGTACGGCATGTCAAAATTAATAAATCCACATTTGTAAATTGAAACGACTTACACAAATTGAATATATTTCATCAGAATAACCGAGTCTCGAGCTCAGCGAATATAATAGATTTATTACCTTGTAATAGGTCAAACGTAAAACGAGCTTCATATCTTTAAAAGTTCTCTCTGGGGTAGTATTTCATAGTGAAAAGTTTATACGAACTATAGTGAATGATAGATGTTTACGTTGGCAGATCAAAGAAAAGCTACTCCCTCGCAGTGCACACTGCACACAATAAATACCAGTGACCTGAAGAGTCAGGTCAATCGGGAGCGATATCCATTCGTTTGCATACATAATGCGGGCATAACTAGCCGTTTTACATTCTCCATAACAGACGGGGCACGTTCAATGATTTGTGCGCTTTCAACTACTCAACGAACGATTTGAATGGGTAAAACATAACAGGAACACGTATAGTCTGTTTCAAATGTGTCTGATTGAAATGTTAACAAATGGATCATAAATCAAACCTATGGATGTCAATTTATGGTGTCACTTACAAATTGGGTGATTTGATTGGATTACTTATTTGAAAACTTAAACCCGAAATTCCAATTTTAAATCACCTTAGAGATGTATTTCATTGGCAACTAATGTTGAGTTTATTATCTCAGTTTTCGTCAATGTTTTTTCGTTTTAAATTTAATAATGTTATTCACAACAATCGTTGAAAAAAGTGGCGGTGAGATATAAAGTTGAAACCTTCTTCATACAGATAATGTGTTTCTAATTCCCTTTAGTGCGTAATTTCGTAAGAATTTAACCTGAACAGTGTTTGTTTACTCTTTCATCAGATAGTTTTGGAACTGAATACGTATTCCCATTACGTACGTACATATTTGCAGTAATTCTGAAATATATTTCCGTGAAATGTTTTCTCTCAATGTTACATTGCTTACCGTGAGGCTACACATAACAAAGCGCTATCGTAAACTCTTATCTTTGACACGTAATAAAACACGAAAGTCCAAGTGTTGGTATAGCCTGAAAGCACGTGGGTGAGCTTTTGAATCTTTAATGTAAAAGGTATTGCAACACGCTTGCAAACTAATCCCTTACCTACGTGTGAATTTCGGGATTGGGAACGTATATTTTATTTTACACCTACCGGCTTTAAAGGCTGATGAATTGAAGATGACTTAATAAATTCCAAAAAAAAAAGTTGTCCTGTCGTGAAAAACTGCAATAGTCAAATGCAATGGCAATGGGAATGACGGATTTAAAAAAGTCTATCGCAGTCCAATACTTTTATTCTGCTGTAGATGTTCACGAGAACAAAGTATTTTAATCTATAATACACTAATCAAATCAATTTAATGTTTGGATATCAGTAATTACGTGACTAATTAAGACATGCATTCATAAGTAATTGCCTATTGAAACTGTGGTGGAGATTACACAAATTAATCGGACACACGACGCTCAGTCTTAACTGATGAGTTTACATTACAAATTAATTCTGCACCCTAATTGAGTAAAACACTTTCAACCACAATCTAAATAATTCCGAGGGACATTGCTAATCCATTGTTTCATATGTTCCAAATATTTGTCTGTTCAACAATGTAAATAACGCAATGAATGTTCTTGAACTGTCAAAATGAAAACCAATGCTACTATTAATGTGTCACACAATTACGCCGCGGTCTCAGGAATGTGATTGATCGGCATTTATTATTTTTGGGTTACAGGTACTCGGTTTGCAGGTCATTAAGTTAAAAATCTTCGTCAATCTAACTAGATTTTTCCAACCCCAGATACTTTTATCAGAGGAATAATTTTGAATTTTTTACTGTTCTTTCATACAAAAACTGTCAGACGTCAATTTTATTCCACGAATAAAAACTACCTGTCGATTGAAATATCGGCCTTAAGGTTAAATTATATCTGCGAATGTCTCTTGCATTTGCTTTGTATTGTGTGCATTTGGCTGTTTGTGTATGTGAGTTTAAATGTTTGTAAACGCACCCACAATACAGGAGAAATTCCTAGTGTGGGGCAACGTTTTAAAAAAAAAAAAAAAAAATTGAGGGTGTGGCAGGTACCTACTCAATGAAGTTTTACAAATAGCTTAACTACATAAGTTTAGTTTACACAGTAGATAGCTATCATCCTTTTTCTTTAAATGTAAACAAAACTGTAGTAACTTAAGGATTTTTTTTCTAACGATTTAAAATCTCATATCGTTCTCACTCGCTTCTCTACAGTAAAATAAGATCCCATATCCCAAGCAGAAGAACAAACAAACTGCCATAAAAATGTGTGTAAGCTGTCGCAGGTTTACGGTTATCGATCTTACCCCGATACAATTCGCAAAGCTTGCCGTGCTTGCCTGCGTCACCGCCTAAATGTCACTGACGTGAAAACGTAACCTTTCTTCTAGAAAAATGAACTTAAGTAGGTAATGTACAGTCAAAAAAAGAGATAAGTATGCAGGTTTGTCGGATATAGTAGAAGTTTAGTAAGAAACCGATGGATGTTGTCGACTGAAATTTAAATTGATAAAAGAGCTGTTTGTTTTCTATTAATAGAATTAAATTTTATTCGAGAACATCCATCGGTTTCTTACTAAACTTCAACTACCTATATCCGACGATCCTTCATACTTATCTCTTTTGTTGACTGTACATAGGAAGTATAGGAAGGCACTAGTCTATAGTCACTCTCGCGTACGGAAATATCTGTAGAAAAATCTAGGCATATTTTCTCGCTCGCTATGTGTTTTGTCGCTTAAGTTCCGTCGCCGCTGGTGATATTGTAATGATCGGGTTTTTGAATTGCAAAATATAAAGACATTTTGTGTTGAAGAATACGTTGTTGTTTGCTTATTCTTCATTGTTATTCGTTTAATGATACAGACAGGTTTTTATATTTTAGGTACGGGGTTAGTAATGCCCCTTTTTGTCATTAAAGTTACTTATATAAGTAGGTAGAACATAGGAACGCACCCTGTCTATAATAGTGAGTCTTATGTACGGAATTGCGAGGCAAGGAGGGGTCTCTGTATGTAAATATGGTCAGTTGGTCACCCATCCACGGACCGACCGCGGCAACCGTAGCTTAACCTGATCGATCGACCCGTGCGGCTGTTATTACTTAGCCACGAGCACATATAACAAATTTATAAATTAACAAATATTCACATCAATGGAGAATGTATCCTCGTTTTGAATCCATCATACCATATTTCGGAGTTCGCAATTCAGAAAGCGATAATTATCAACGGCGCGTTCAGCAGAGAATATGGTTGAATGGGCCTAAACATTCAAAATGTGGTGTGCTCGACGTTTTCAGTCATCGTGCATGTTTGATCTTCGAGCTCGAATACACAATCATGTGGTCAGAAGCGGGATGTTCAAACTGAATTTGTACTCAACAGCATTATTGTGGGTTGAATTTGATTATGTTATTTATTTACAAGCTGTATTTCTTGCCCTTGTATTTCTGATCGGCAAAAATGACGAACTTCCACACTAACTTTCATCACCTATTTATTCTCTTTAGACATCCTTTAGGGCTTTAAGACCTACTCTTTTAGCCCTAAAGGAAGACCACAAAACGATGGATGGACTGTGTGAATGATGATATGGTTAGAAAGGGGGTGACTACCGAGATGACGACTAATAGAGAAGTATGGAAGAAAAAGACATGTTGCGCCGACCACAAATAAATTGGACAAATGGCAGGAGAATGATATCAGACATCCTTTCAAAATCCTTCTTTAGTGCTCACTTTCGTTACATAAGGAAACCTTGTGCAACATTATTTTTTTCTAGACCCAGTGGTTTAAGTTGCGCGTTGTCTGTCTAGATTTTTATTAAGTAGATAATACTAACAATGGCTGGGCCTGGGAACCTCGGAACTATAGTCCGCGCGGAACTAGTTGGCCGCGCCTTGGGTGGGGACGGGGTTGAGAGTGGCGGGGTTGCCTATTGTTCGCAACGCACATACTTTAGTAATGACAAAGCGCCTCCGCCCCTCCGTCCCACCGCTCACATACCTAAGGCGCGCCCAACTACTTCCACACGGACTAATAGCCCTATTTAAAGCATAACGGTGTCATTCAAAGGTACAGTTCGTTCACAGTTATTTTATCTCAGACAGCATTAACCCGACATCGACTTTGTTGTGACGAGAATAATGGTCACAATGATTATGACAGACTAGGTTGTCAATGGCAGCAACAAAACAGCAACCAGATCACTGTGATTTAGACAGTGATACAAACTAACTGTGAAAGGACTGTAGCATGTTCAAAATGTAATTTGACATAAGGTAACTATAGAAACCATATAAAAACTAACTACTGTGTCATATCACGGACCAATTTAAAACTGAATAATTATTAACTACTGAAATAACAATACGCTGGGGGTCTACTCCGAAGCGGTTAACCACCGTATCGGCCGAATGTTCGGTCATTTTCTACTACCTTTCATTTCCTATATTGACTATAGGTCCCGACCAAACTGTGCCAATCCGAACCTTTTTAGAACCCTTAACCCTTTTTTTACCTTTTTTTTTTTTTAATTCGTAGCAGGACAACAATATTCGAATCAGAAAATGACCGAACATTCGGCCGATACGACAATCAACCACTTCGGAGTAGACCCCTAGGTTCTTGGTAGTAAAACAAAAGTATATAATCTGTCAATCAAAAGTAAAAACCAAAAGGTAGAAAAAGCATAAACAAAAGGTATAATAATAAAAAGAAGAAAAGACTTGCACAATAATAATCAGCATTTAATTGACCGTTGCCCGCTACATTTGACGATTTCAGGTCATTATGACTTTTACTTTCCATCTTTTCCAAGATCATAAGTCAGTTTCACCCGCCCATAGAGCTTTAAATACTGAATTAAGGGCCCTTGTTCCCTAAATTTTGGAAACCCAAGTTATTTACGCGTTGGAATAAACTTTTACTCCGACATTTCGCAACTTCAATATGCATAGTAAAGTTGGGAACTTAATTTTCGCGTCGTGAATTTTTAAAGGACGCTCATTAGCATACATGCTTTCTGTGTCAAAGATTTCAGGTTCTAATTTTGTATCACTAGAGTTTAAAGGTTAAAATCATAAATTGCCAGTAAAATATAAATACAAATATTTTAAACACCGTAGCATAAAGTACTTTTTAACGATCAATAAATTAACTAGGTTTAAAACATTACTAATATTATAAAGCTGCAGAGTTTGTTTGTTTGTTTGAACGCGCTAATCTCTGGAACTACTGGTCCGATTTGAATGATTCTTTTAGTGTTGGGTAGTCCATTTATCGAGGAAGGCTATAGGCTATTTAACATCACGCTAGGGCCCTTAGGAGCCGAGCAAAATAAAAAAAAGAGCGCTAAGCGAAAACGAAGTAATAGCGTGGGCAGGCGATGTGTCGCGACGGTGTGGGTCGGGGGAAGAAGAAATCTCACGCGGACGAAGTCGCGGGGAGAAGCTAGTAGGTAATAAAACTTTCAAAACAACGAAACTTCTTCAGTAAAATCAGAGCTATTTAAACATGAATCGAGTTTTTCTTCACCAGTCGGTAGTTACCACCGTTTCCTCTTCCTGCCTTTGACCTGACTTTTACCTAGAGGAAGCGAGCCGTAGCGGTGAGTCGCTACGACCGTAATCGTAGCAAAAGCGTAGCAAATATTTATGTTTGAAATGTGCTACGACTTGCTACGAACGCTACGCTGCTACGAATCAATAGTTTGTGCGATTTGTTTATGTTATTTTGATGAATTATCAAAAAATGTTAGCCAATTCAAGCATAATAATGGAATAGGTAATAATATTACTACTTTGCGTTTTTTTTATAGGTCTATCACATTAACCAAATAAAATTAAGTACCTACAAAAATACAATTAAGTTCCTACAAATATAACCCATTGATTGTCCCAGAAGAAAATATTTAGGCTTGTTATAAGTTTATTGAACCCTAAAATCAATTTGTAAGTTCTTAGCATGTTTCATTTACGTGAATGCTAATCTGCTTGGAAATTATGAACCGTGGCTTAACTAAGTACAGCGGCGATAACCGCAACAGAAAGCGTGTCGACATGCTGTGAGTGAGGGAAATATATATTTTACATTATATTGTTGAGAATTTGTAACTTTTTTTAGTGTAACAACGTGATGGCGGCCAGTCTATCCATCATAAAAAGTAAGTAAGGGTCTAAAGCTAAACAAACGGACTGCATTTGAACTGCATGCCAGCTGCAACATCGCAGTTGACATAACTAGGTTTCGAAGCAGTTAAGTCAACTGCATCCAAGCTGCTATGTTGCAGCTGAAATGCAGTCCGTCTGTTTAGACCCTTAGAGTCTCATTTCCTTCGAAATGTATGGGAAAAGTTTTTTGCGATTTTTGACTTCTCTATACTCCCTCTGGTGGTCTTATAGAGATTTTTGATCCTCATAAGAAACAGGATCGATTGACATCGAAAAATGTTTTGGGAAAATTGCCCATTTTCTTGCTGACTGTACAATAAAAAAAAACTGTGAATCCAGAACTAAATATCTCAAAATTTTAAGGACAGTCACCTAAGACCATTTTCCTGTAGTTACAACCTTTTACGTTTTCAAAAATCCACACCATACCTACTACAACAAACATGATCTTTACAATTTCATATTCTGCTAATCCATGCATCCTGAAATTGTTTGGAAACATCTGTAAAACCGTACTGGTATAAAATCTGCTGTCGCTAAATAGATGCTTCACAAATTTTCAGTCAACGGAGATAAGGCACTGCGATTTTTCTCGACAATCGCTGAACAAATATAAGGGCTCCTCAAGTACAATGCTTAGGCAGGCATAAATTACAAGAAGTTGTTAGAATAACAAAAGAAAACACTTCAATTTTAACAGATAATTAGAACTCGTTGAACTGGGAACAGATGGCGGACTTTTCACGTAGGTACTACTTGGTACAGTAGAGCGCACGTATTTTTCACTGATTTCTTTTCTGTGGTACGGAGTTTCAATAGAGTAAGAAGCCAGCTTATATGAGTTTTGTTACCTCTGACGTACAGCCCACCTTACCTTATTGTTTTCTACGTAATTTGACTGGAAATTTTATTCAGTTGTAATTTATTTTACGAGCTATTTCATACCTACATATTACTATTATGAGTTATTACTTTATTAGACCATAAAATGTTTTCATAAAAAGGTTTTATATTTTAGAATAAAGCTCCAAACGAAACTGTTTCTATTCAATTTGAATTCAAAAGCTAAATTCTTTTACAAAAATATTTGCGCAAGGATGGAATAAAACCGTTAAATAAAAACTAAAATAGAATGTTTATTGCAACTCCTAAACGTCAAAACATTGAATTTATGACGTCCCTCGGTTTGTTGAGTCAATTCGCAACGATATAATGAAAACCGTATTTATCATAATTTTATTACTTCTTTGCCGAAACGAAAACTGCAAGTAACACTTGATTTATAATACTAGCTGTATTTTTTGCGAACGCGAACTTAACATTGTTGTACGTTTATTTAAAATATGGAAATGTTTTGGCGTGCAAGCGACGGAATGAACGAAAGAAAACAGAATATTTTCAACGTCCTGCAAACGTTGAGTGAAGGAAATTAATTTATTACTTGATGCAATCGTCTGCGGCTTCTTGGTGATAAATTAAACTGTGGTAGGCGTAGACAGGACTTGCCATGATTGTTTTGCACAATAAGAATAACTTGAGTAAAATTCGTTTAAAAATACTGGAATTGTTTTATGCCTTTTAATAGAGGTTAGTTAAATGCAACAGAATCTCAAGTCGCCGTTAAGTCAAATAAAATGAAATTATTTATTCTGTAATTCGAATATAATATATCGGAATAACTTTTACACTGCTTAAACATCATGTTTAAAAAAAAAAGTAATCTACATGGAGTCGACATTTCCTATCTGAGTGCCTTTTGCTGTATCTGTTACTTTAATATTTATTGTATCGTAGATAACATACAAAAAGAATGGTAAACTTAGGTATTCGGGGGTGACTCTTCTTATTGGCAAAGAAACAAAAATGTTACTTTTAGCCTATAATAATCAATACAAAAATCACTTTGTAACAAGCCGAAAAACCTTCAAAATTTTGTTTTCCAAATCCAACTATAACTAACTGGTAGCGAGCAAGGCTTGTTTGTATGTACAATTGCAAAACTAGTTCCAAAACAATCGAACGACCAGAGAGTACACGTGGGCGAGTTTTAATTGAACCAGCAATCATATCGAAACTGTTTACCAGTCAATATTGCTGCTACCATGTTGTTTTAGTTTTGTTACAAGACATTCGTTAAAAGATAAATTCATATCAGTTGGATTGTATGATAACGGGTGTAAAAAAACGCTTAACGATGCCAAGAGTCACTCAAACTCTACGTCACTGTGACAATTTTTTTGTACTGGGCCATACCTGGGAACCCTCTGTTTACTTATTACGAGATATTGAAGGTCAAAGTTCCAAACATTTTAAATTTAATAACTTAGCTTTAATACACCCACAACTAGTGTAATGGTTGCACAAAGTTTTGTGTACGATTCATTGCGCTGCCATAAATAATTAATCTCTTTTAATATCAGCGAAACATCGCTGTTTGTAGCAAAAATAAAAGTTGTATCCCAGCAATAATTTGTCGCTTAGTTTGATGTACAGAATCGGTAGACAACCGCTATGTGATGGGTATTTTTACACCCTGTATGTATCTGTCCTTGCAGGACCTTTTAATTAGATTTTTTTTAAATCAGGGAAGATTGTTTAAAAGATGGCAATAGAAAAAATGGAACAAACTTTCTTTCTTTGAATTGTATCTTTAAACAAACAGTCCTTTCATAGCTATTTGACCCCTGACAACATCCTTATAGTAAAGAGAATAACGATCACTGTTATGTAAATCCTGTAAGAACTCTGAGATCAAATAACAGCGAAAAGACTGTAGCTCAAAAAAAAAGTAAATTTTAAATCGAAACTAACTTAGAAAACAACTGAGTACCTACCTACCTATCGAAGTCGTATTACAGTGATCCATCACCGATTCGCAGCGATAAGGTGGTTATATCATACCGCTTGACCTATTAGCTGCCCCCCTACATTGACGGGGAGGTCAATGTCCTACTATTATACCTTCACCCACTGGCTATTGATGTATCATTACCATATAATATACTTTTGAGATACACGATGCAGTAATCATGAATGACTGTATCAGTATTCATGCATGTTTGCTGTCGGAGGCCTCATATGGATGGTCATTCGACAAGATCGAGACGTTACACGCTGCAATGATATTAACAGAAATATATGAGTAAATCCATCATCATTTCGATATGCCTGTAAAATAATCCTTGATAACATACCATCACGCCTGCATTCGTCGAAGAGTTTGGCGTAGGTGTGATTTTAGTAAACCCACATTTCATCTCATGTACTATGAGGCGAGCCTATTTTTTTCAACCGGGCACATATCCAGACTCCGGGCTGCTAACGAGAAATTCTGAAGAAAAAAAACCAATAACACTTTGCCCGACCTGGGTGTCGCACCCAGGACTTCATGCTCAGCAGAGCGCTTGCAACCACTAAACCAACGAGGCAGTCTCCTTGATCTTTGGAGTATCTTTCCAGTAGATTTCATCAAAATACATATTTAGGTACCAAGTTTTAAGTTTTTTAAAGTACTTACGTCAATTATTCATCTATATTTATTGGAATCCTTTGCTTCTATGGATAAAAACTGCAGTAACTTTTAGAGACCTTACCTTTGCCCATTATTTCCTAAAACTAAATGAATCTCAGATTTTCCTTTAAACTTTGATAACAGATATTAATTATATTAATGGTAGTTCTACTGCCACGTTATCTATAATACCCACGTGTCAAACATGAATATTACAAATAGCCCCGGATCAGGGTAATTTTACACAATTAAACACTCACGATTTACCTGCCCTCGAAGTATGTAGTAGGTATATATAGGTGTGTGACCCAAATACCTGGGTATATTAAACATTTCGCTTCTTAATTGCTTTGAAAAATTCGCGTTGTTGGAAAATGTGATAGAGCTTGTAGTTATGACCGTGGAGATTAACATTCTTTTGTATAAACTTGATGCTTGTAAAGTGGTGTAAAGCTGTTGTGACTGATTTTATTAAAAGCACCCACTTTTTACATACAGGGAACTCTTGTTATAAAGTAGGTACCAATTGAGGGTTTACGTGCAAAATGGTTATAGAATGGAAAAAAATAAAAACTAACTTGTGTAAGCTAACTTTTTAGGATTTAGATGGTATCGTCCTAGAGTCCTAGATTGATGAACTTCCAGATTTTATTAAATATGACCAAGTTAACAGCCCCTTGAAATTGTTACCTACTAAAGCACTTGATGACAGAATCATTGCATGTAAAATGTACCTATGTTTGTAAAAGATAATAAGCACCCGGAGTTTCCATAATAATATATCCAACCACAGTATAATATAAAATTCAGTATAATTTTAAAACATTTAAGCCGCTTGCATGACGAGGTGGCGTGTGCCGCGCCCACCGTGTAATAACATTTTTGTCCACATAAATCAAGTTGTAATAATTTGCACAAAGAACTTCAAATTAACATAATGTGGGTTTCGATGTCGCTGGGACTAAGACTATTATCGCACATGTTTTTCTTGAGTTTTTATTCAAAGGAATGAGAGGTACCTAGTATGTTACCTGTTATTTACAAGATTATTATACTTAGGGACAATAGATTGTGAAGCAGACGAGACTTTGTAGGTACCAATAATGCTTGTGAGATGAGAGAGATCCTAAATTCTAGTCCTATTTCTGACAGAAGTTTGATTGCGTCTTCTAAGTCGGGTAGATAACTTCATAGTTCATACTTACCGAACGTATAAATGATTCTACGCTATTTGTTACCGCATAGACAATTGCCGTGTTTGAAAAATGACGGCTCGTGGAAACACCGCCGCGCGATTTATATTTTAGTAGGCTCGGTAAAGCTGACTTAGACGCAATCATTTCAGTAAGTATTTACGTTCTTTATTGACCCAGAAACGGACGATTTGCATAGTTACGATTTTACCCGTACACAAGCGTGGTGTGGGCTTATTAAACTAAGAGTCAAATGTCCATTATATAGGTCAACAAGTAATCCACTTCCGTAAATCAAAATCCTACGAACAATAAGACGGGAACGCGAGAGACATCGGAATAACTTGTTTGATATATCGATAGTCTTCGATTCTTAGCTTCCTTTCGCTGCTTGTAAGACTTGTTTATAGCCACTTTTAGAGGATTTTTATTGCAGTCAGTGTTCCCTTGTGTGCACATGATATATCGCGGGCGGCCCAATACCCCGTGTAATATGCTCTCAAATCCACTGGTATTGCCTATATGTCCTCATTTTCTGTTTATCGAAATCGTGACTTGTATCAACAATTTTTTACCGAGGGAAGGTTGACTTTTAATGTATTTATTGGGTTTACTATCGGATGTACCTAATTATGTTTTCGTTTTACAAGACAATAATGTGGCCGTGTTGTTTTTAGATATAAAACCATCAAAGAAAACAAAGAGGCAAGTTGGTAACATGTTAGGGAGGTACCTATAGGCCCCCCCCCATATCTGATTCAGTTATGGTATAACGAGAATTTCTGTTTCAAACGATATTTTTACCTACAGGAAACCTACAAAAAGTTAATGAGATCCGGTAATTGCAACTCTTTATACGAATAGTTACAAAACTGCCTATATCTTGTCCGGACTGAAGAACGAAGTTCTCAATTAAACGATCGGCGTTCTGCACTTGACGTGGTGAATTTAGCACGGAGGAAATTGCTGTGCATTAAAATCTTCAATTGAACTGCCATCCCTATAAAAACGAGCAGATAAAATGATTGCAAACAAAGCCAAATCCATGTCATGGTTTGAATATTTTAATATAGATGAGGATGCATGTACCTATAGATACATCTGAAATATGTATTTCAAACTTGGCGCATAACTTGTGTGCCTTCGATTAGGATAAGGCCTAAGCTTTGTGTTTATAAAACTTAGTAATTATTAAGCATCTTAAAGTTTCTGAATTTTTAAGTTTACCTGTGTATGTTGTATTGTGCAGTGCGCGGCCGGACGCGCGGCCTGGGCGGAGGCGGCGGCGCTGTCGGTCGGCGGAGGGTGCGCTGGCGCAGGCGGCGCGGCGAGGCGCTGTTCCGTGCTCGGCGACCACCCCGGCGCGCGCCAAGGCAAGAACCCGACCGGCAAATGGCACAGGAACAACCGGGTATAATACTGTTGTACTTATGAAATTGCATGGAAATTGGTGAGCTTCGAGCTCGAATCCATTGTGGCGAACACTTTCCAGCCTGCCTTATTTACTGACCTTTTTGAGGGCCACTAACTATGTTACATTACCTTCATTGTCTGTCTTTCTCCAAGTTTCTGACTGGAGTGATAATAGGTATATGTGTGTGTAGGTACCTATATTGATGGTGAAATGGATATTACTCTGCCATTGAAGTCTGAAGCACCAGTGTCCTGCTCTGTGGTTGGATGTGGATTAAAATCAGTTCTCATGCTAGAAGCTAGACGCTAGAAAGCTAAGTAATTTAGTCAGCTTACAATGCTAAATGTGGTTGAACAGGTTCTTGCAAAGGCCGAATTAGGAAAAAAAAAACGTGCCTCCAAACAAGAAGACAAACGTACAGCTTGATGATCATTTTAGTATGAGCATTACAGATTCCATAAAAAAACTGGTATAAAGTCCAACACTGAGCCATGATTGTCAATGTTTCCAGGTGCGAGACGCTTCGTACGGTTCGTCGTCGGAGTCGGACGGCGAGGCAGACCGGGAACCCGGCGACACGTGGGGCGTCGCGCGGCTGCTCTACGCAGGCCTCGGCACGCTCGCGCTCGGCCTCGTCGTCTACTTCGTCGGCACCGGCGACAAGGTACGCGTAAGTTGCAACTTGTCTTAATTTTGAGACGTAGTTTGTTGATTTAGAGCTCTCCTGACCATTCTCCATTTTGACATAAACAGCCCCCTCGTAGCGGGGCTTCTATGATCTGCGGTGCTATTCTGTGAAAATCTCACCGTGAAAACTTAGGTGAAGTGAGCGTGGAGTGAGCTGTTAATAGTGTCAATTCCTAGCAAAAACAAACTCACTTCACCTATGTTTTCACGGTGAGATTTTTACAGACTCGACCAGCTGGTCTGCTTTCAATCCGTTCAGTTACATAGTTACTGATGGATTGATCGAATACCATATCCAGCCGTGAGCTAAGATGACAGTCAATCCCATTCATCTCAGCTTGGGCAGCAGTAGGCACTAGGTACCTACTGGTGGTCAGGCCTACGCCTGAGAGGCAATTCTCGTAATTTTAAAGACGTTCACAGTCTGATCCAGTCTGATTTCAGTCTTAGGGCTGATTTTTCAATCGACAGATAATTTTAATTCGTGGAATAAAATTGACGTTTGACAGATTTTGTATGGAAGAACTGTCAGAAATTCAATTATCTGGCGTTGGTAAAATCAGCCCTAAATCTGTCAAAAAATACCTACTTCTAATTTAATTTTAAAACATTTTGACAAGTTTTTGACATTTGTTTGTCGCCGAGATGAGACTGCGACTAGATTTTGAACGTTCTAAATTACGAGAACTGGCCTTCTGATCACACGCTGTAGCGGTGTAGTAAAATACCAAATATATACGCACAACGAGCATGAATCAAGTAGGTAATACATTTCTAGTATAAGCTGACATAACATTGTACGAAAAGTCTATAATGCAATGCGCGGTCAGGTAAAACTGAAAATGTATTATAGCTTGATATGTCGTCGAGTATACTTAGATGGTTTCATAGTAAATAATTTGACTACTCGATAACGCAACATTTAAACATCTCGAGTTGATGTTCCTAAAACTCGTTACACAAAATGCTTATCATCATAAACTTTCAAGTTTCAACGTTGCTGCAAGAGGGTGCATAAAAGTTTCAAAAGAGCACAAGTTGTCCTTTGTGTAGCGAGTGACAATAGGAGACGTCGACAGGCACTCGTAGATTCGTCCTTTTATGTCCATTTGCCGTGCACGTTGTGAAGTCTCATATTTATGGCACTAGCAAACGTGATAAAGTGCTGGATATGATACCTAGGTACCAACCTGTTTAGGTAAACCTATACTTAAAATGTTTTCCCAACAATTTCGATGTCAATTTCCAATCTAATCTGCTGCATTTTAAATAGAGATAGTAGATAATTCTGATACTGAATTCCACAATCCAAACCATCATTACCTACCGCTTCCATATTGGTTAGTGGTTTCCTATGACACTTGCTGGAGTCGGCACGGCCGGGCGGCAAAATATATATTAGATTTTGCTACCCGGCTGTGCACGCCTTTACGCTTCCCCACTAGTAGCACGGAGTCATAGGAGCCGTACCACCACAGTCCTGAGTCATACCATTGATATTCACAAGCTTGCTTACATTTTGACGGTACTTTGCAACTAGTGTTTTATAAACAAAAATAGTAGACATTGAAAGTGATGACTGTATGATAACAGGGTGAGATTTTGTCATAGAAAACAAATGAAACTTTCAATAGAAGCTAACTTCATTTCGAACGCAGCCGGAGCATGGCTGTGATGAACCTACTCTACTATGTTCAGTCAGTATTGGACCCAGTTAAATCAAGTTGTAGGTTCTAATGGCACAACTTTTAACGCGTTCGAAGCTGTAGACTTTTTCTACAATTTTGTCCTGACTATGAATTATCGCATTAAGTACAACAAATGATAAAAAGTGGTAAAAAATATTTCCAGGGTTTCAAGACTCCGGCCCTGCGGCTGGTGGGTCCTTCGCTCATCGTCGCAGGTCTCGCGTGCTGTCTGCTGCGTATTCTCTTTTGCATATTTGCGAAGCCTTGCTGTCGACGGCGAACCAACTACAAGGAGAACAGAAGGTAACCTACCCACCCAGGAAATTTCGCTTTAGGACTTGTTAAAGAGACCAACAGACCGCAGCGGGAATAAGCCCACACCCACAAAATGAACAGATGACCTGGTGAAGGTCGAGGGAATCCGCTGGATGCGAGGAGTGCAGGATCGGTCGATGTGGCGATGCTAGGGGAATACCTACATATGTCCATTGTTTGCTGACTGAAGCTGATGAGGAGATCAAAAGGCTTTGAGGCTAAAGCTGAATCCAATGGGCTTTTTGAATATTCCATTCAAGCGTTGCTTTTGTTCCCAGACTGTCCGGGTGTGGGGAAGGCGAGGAGATGCCGCTGGCGGGGAGCGTGGGGGGCGGCGGCGGGGGCGCGACGGGTCCCCGCGCCGGGCCCGCGCAGTGCTCGCCCGCGCGTCGCCTCGACGCGTCGTCCTGCGATGTGTCCTCGCTGTCCAGCGGCGAGGAGGACGAGCGCCTGCGCCGGTACCGCACCGCCTCGCTGCACCCACCACCACTACACCAGGTGATTTCAAGACCCAAATTCAGTCATTCGACTCTTCCCCATAGGAACCGACTAATTAGAACCGGGCGCACCTTGCTTCCAACGTTTCATAAGTGTCTATGTAGGTTTATGTGAAATAAAATATTTTGAATTTATTCAAGGGAATCATAAATTTATTTTTTCTACCACGAATACGGAACTTTATCACGTTGCCAGCAACACCATCAAATAAGTTACTGAAATAATGTTCTTTAACTTTGTGCTTTCACGAAAATGAGACTTGATCTTAGTTTACCAGTTAGTCTATCAACTTCAAACTTAAGTACGAAGTAATATGGATAACCTAAAGGAGCCTAAAACTAATTTTGAACTGTTACACAGGTCACGGCGCATCAGGGCGCAAGCTCGCCAAATGGGTTACACCAGAGCGGGTCCAACCAAAGTGCGTTGCAGCGGAGCGGGCAACACAGCCCGGTGGCGGGCCCGGCGCCGATGTCACCGGGGCTGGTGGCGCCGGCACCGCTCAGCGGGCCCCCGTCGCCGGCGCTGGGCGCCCAGGCCCCGCCGCTGCCTCCCAGCGCGCTGGCCGGGGCCCCCACCCGCCGACCGCCCCCGCGCAACGTTTCCTTCGCCGGCGGACAAGACGGCGAACTCGTGCTTAGCCCCGCACAACTGCGCTCCTAACCCACAAGCAATAAACGTCTTCGCAATACCCCCTTTTTTACCAAACTCTTCGGACGATGTGACTATATCGATGCGAACCGCTACGGATATCGGTTATGTGATAGCGTGAGACTCTTGACAGTTTTAACAAGTTTTTAAGTGAATTTTCTATTCGATAAGCTACGAGTTCGTTGATTTATTTGCACGTTTGGATATATTCTCGCAAACTCCTATCAATACTCGTAACTAATTTTAAGTATAATTTGCTAGAACTAACTTGACTGTTTTTGGAATGCCTACATTTGTGTATGTGACGTGTAACAAAATAAGTGCTCTAGAGACGAAGAATGGTTTTGTTTCAGGCAAAAAAATAATAATTTTAAAGAATCACTCGTACATAATAGACTGATATTTGTCTTAGAACTGCAGGTAGACCTGGATAATGATTTGTAAAAAACCATATCGTCTCTTAAACATTGTATTATAATTTGTAGAGGTGTTGACCGTATTTTGTTGCACGTCGTGTCTCTATGTCTCAGTCAGTTTCTGTGGCAGAATGCTTCGACTGCATGTTCATTGAGCAACGAGTGCATAAGGATCTGCCAGACCAGACATACGTTACCTGCGTGGTTGACTGGTTGTCCAACTAGACGGGCCATCCGACCACCCGTCTGGCAGATCTTTGACTATTTTTACCGTAGTACTCGTATCATGTAACTGTAAGCGTTAATTCTAACTGTGTAGCAAATTACTGAATGTGCTAGATCCATCCATCTCAGCCGGCTAGTAGACGCCACGCTGCACAACGAGGTGTGGTGCTGACGACCAAACTTTTTGTAAATAATTGTAAAGAGGTAATACTTATACATACTAAAGCCATTTCATCAGGTTAATCTCTCTCTGTTTTAACCGACTTCAAAAAAAGGACTAGGTTCTTCATTCGGTTGATTATTTTTTTGTTTTAGAAAATATAATAAATGTATTTCACCATGGTTTCAAAGCCAGATTCCCAAATAATTTGAATTTTGAAATTAAGCATCTATATTAGTTAAATAACATGTTTTAAAAACTTTAGGAACGTTTATATATATCAAAGTGTGTTCCTAGAATGTGCAAACGTTCCTGCACTGATGAATGATTTAGGTGATAAAACCTATTGAAGTTTGGCTGAGTGTCCATTGAGGAATGAGAACAATACGTGACAGTCCATCCAAAGATATATAAGATGTTCATTATAGACAGTAGAATAATTTATTAGTACTGATACAACACCACACCTCGTAGCAGTTGGGAACTAAATAGTGAATATAATTATAAACATAATTGTTTTAAAACTGCCTACTACTAGACGCGAATTTATACTTAAATATAAAATTCATAAAAATAGATTTATAACTGACAATAATGATTGTTAACTGATGTATAAAATGTTATGGCGTATGTGCGTTGATTTTATTTTGATTATGTCCAACAAATCGTGAGTAGTTCAAGCGCCGAGTGCCGACACCGAGGAGTGACGTCACGGCTCCTTCGTGCGTGCCCGTTGACCAACTCGTCGCAACGGTCACAACAAGTGAGGAACCTTACTTTGCAGCTTAATTAAGCGGTTAATTTTATATAATAAACTTGGCGTGTGAACTACGTATAGACACCAAAGGATATAATATAATAGTTAGCTAATTACATAAAGGTTGGTGTATAGCAAGTGATACTGTCTAACAGTAATGTTTTTATGTGTAAGTAACTACGGTAAATTAATAATACATACATGTGTGTTACGCGTGCATTGTATATGGCACAATATAGTGAATACTGTTTATAAATATATAATATATTTTAGAAATATTTGCACCTTTAGTAGTGAAATATTAAAATGTATATCTGCAGATTTTAGCTAGACTATTGTGGAAGACACTAAATGGGGTGTCATAAAAACATATTTTGAAAATTATGTTTCTGTAGACGAAACAGAAAATTATTGTAAAAGTTTTTGATTAGTTTTTGTCAATTATATATTTGTAATCAAATTAAAGTGTAGTTACTTTGAATTGTTTAAATCTAAGGAGGGTCAATTACTTACTGATTATTTTCGAGATAAGATTCGCTTTGTTTTACTTGCTGTCTGTATCGAGCACTACTTGTTCTACTAACGCTTAGAATACTCCATTTAATTATACAATCATCGTAACCGTTGATATGCTTTCTCGATCGCTAAATTCTGGATCTTCAATACAAATCAATGCATTCATATTCTTGGTATCTATTTTTTATATTTTCTTGTCGTCTTTATTTATTAGTAAACACTCGAAACCAACACACCTTAGTCCGATTATTGCGATTGGTGATTAGGCAACCAGAAAAACACGCTATTACGGACATACATTTAAATTTCACGTTGCCTGAAATATTCGTAAAATTCGTATAAAATATTTTGAACATCACAATAACATAATAGACGTATACATAATAGATGTTAAGAAAAATATGAGCTTCGTTTAGACTAACTGGCTTGTGTAACAAAGTGTTGTGTACATTAACGAAATAGATATCCATTACTAGCATTGTCACTCCTTGCATCTCTTCACTTACTAGTAGTAAATTAGGTTTCGTCGTGTGTAACTTTTATTTTGAACATCACCTGATATAACATTGTTTTCGCTTCACTTTTGATTAATACGATCTAAGCGCACATACAACTGGTGACAGGGTTCATTTATTTTTGTCTACTAGCAGACGAGTTTTCATTTACTTGTTAGAAATCACATCACTTCTATTTTACGAAGGGAAATTCGTCTGCTTATTTACGTATATAAAATTATATAGATCGTTTTATAGAAAAACTGTAATATTGACATAATAAAACTTTTCACTTCACAGTTCGTACTGAAAACATCAATGTTTAAAGTTAAGAAATTAATTTCAATTTCTAATGAAATTGTGTAAATAAGCAATGAAAAGGTCGAATCTTAGCGTGACGTCATTGTAAGCGTGATGCTATACACCAATAGACATTTTGTTCCTTTAGATTAAACTGTAAAGTAATCATTTGCGCCAATTGCTGTACTTGAAATTTCTAGTTAACTTTGTGAAATTACTAAAATACTCGGAAATTAGATTGAATATCCAGGTTAGGAAGGGCTAGTGTTTTCACACGGTTAATATATTTTAGTATACCTATACGTGCTTCCATTTAAGCTTGCATTGAAGATGCTTTTTCGTATTTCCTAATAAGTGCAACTGCGTAGCGTGAAACCTATATTTATTTACCTAATGAGCTAAGCATTTAAGTTCCAGGGCCTAATAGCGACTGCGTTTTGATGGCAAACTATATTTTTTCATTGATTGTAATTAAATGCCGTGTTCAAAATGTCGTAATTTATAAGTTTCACGTAAGTATAATATTCCTCGCATCACTGTAGAATGTTATCAAAACGCAGCTTATGGAATCTCCTGACATACTTTCGTAGATAGATTTATGTAAATATACAGTGTTCCTGCTTTATGGACAACATAAGCGAAAATGAAGAGTAATTTATGAGTGAGCGTCCCTATCTTACTGTAGCATTTATTTGAATACCTACAGCTTACGGCTATTACCAAATCCCTGCAAGTAGCAGTTTATTTTTGATTAAGAAGTGGTAAATCGACTGTCGAAGTTAACTGCTTAAGTTCAGTAAAAAAATATTGTTTTCATTTGATGTATTTTAATTGTAGTACAGTTCATGATAGTTGTGTACATGGATGATGTTGTAATATTAGCGAGAAATATCCTTGCCATTATTTTGTGAATAAATAAAACTGTAACATTAGGTATAAATGTTAATGACAACGTTATTTTTTATCTCCAGTGTGTATTTTGTTGGTCTGTGTGTTATTTGCCCTCGCTTATAAATTGCTACATTTTGATTATGTTGCGACGACCAAATCGTAATGCTATAAGTTACATGCTGTGTTATTAAAGTTAACAAATATTTTTTATTGTACCTAATAAAGTGTTCCTTTAACTAATGTATTGTTCAGATATCGTTCTTTTAAATTTTAAGGGTAGTTTGAAGTTTTGTATGTATTCTATTCCTGTTTTCTGCTCTTTCTGAAAAAATAGAAATTAGAAATACTTTCTAAAAAAATGAATCTTAATGCTAGAACTGAAACTGTTTTGATACAGATTAGCTTCACACTTGGAATGCTGACAGAACAGTCGTACCTTCTCTGAATTAACTTTGAATGAACTTGACGAGACTATTTTCTGACTTCGGAAGTTTTCAATTTTCTACATCTGTGTGCGGATTCTACACCTTCCTATATTATAGGAAAATAATTGCGGTGCAAAACATAAAGGACAGAACTGTGATTTAAATGTTATTGTTAAAAGAAGGATGTAAAGACGTGTTGGGCAAAGATGAATGTTAATGTTTAGTTCCAGAGGATATTGAAATAAAATTAATGACATAGCTCAAGGGTTACCTAAAGTGAATTTTTATTATAGAATTTTATAATGATAAAGAGCAATGGTATGTAATATTGTTTTGTTACGTTAATGTAAATATGTCATAACCGGTATTGTTCATCATCGTTTATATTATTTATAGGCATTGGTGCATATCATGTGTATAGAGCAGATGATTAATCAAATAAATTAGAACAAAAATATAGTTGACGATGACGTTTCATTTCTATTTAACCCAATTTTACCTGAGCAAAGGATTTTAAATTACAAAACACGCATATAAATGTAACATGTGATATATTTCATTTCAACACTACAATATTTTCATTTAAGAACATAAAAATACATTTATTTACATCAATTATTATTGCAACTCTTAAAATAAAATAAAAAAATCACAACATAAAACTTCTTAATTTTTTATCAATAGAATATTCTAGTTAGATCTGTTTCTCGTCGGTATTGTATCTTTTTAATTTATATAAATTTTGTAATTTCAAACAAATACAAGGAATGGTTTTATTGCAAGTTATTGACAGTTTTAGAAGTCAACATTTAAAATTAGCAAAATTAAACGTTACGAAGGATTTTGATCCTAAAGATCACTTAGTTTGATAAGTAGTAAAATATCAATAATAATTATTATATTTAAGATGTACGTGAAATGAGCAATACATTATGCAAGCTTCGATAATTAATTTTACGTACACATACAACCGTCGAATTAATTTCTGGCCAGCAAATGGGACACATAACACCGAATAAGGAAGAAATACTTTACTAAGATACACAATACATACAAAATACGATACATAAATATTTAATAATAGGTACATTATATTTTCTTTCTATCTAATGTTAGAGTTTGCGTTGTCAATTTATGTGTAACATTTAACTACATTTTATGGTACTTTAACATTAAGATTGTTTATCAATACTGTATCAAACCGCTAGTTCAATTTGATATTAGAAAAATTTTGGACTTTTGAAGAATTATTTAGATTTCAACTTTAACCTATTCTGATTAAGGACTAAAATACTTTTAATCAACGCAAACTCGATCACAGATAGTTTCTCACACACAGCAATTGAATTTCAGATACTGTTTGTGTGAAACCATTTTAATTATTTCTATTTCTCTTCATACACTACGTGGACGTAACAAGAGATCCCGTTAATTTTTAGAAAAATAACCAGTATGAAATCTCCTATAATTTATGTTTTCGTGTTATTTTGTCAATTATATAATTCAAGTTAAATGCTACGTGTTCACATACTGTCAAACTGCTTTTCTATCTTTTAAGTTGCGTATTAAATTTTATATTTATTTATTGAATCTACAAATTGATTATTTAAAATTTAAAACTTCATAGTTTCAGCTTTGACAGTATTTAAACACACGAATGGAAGTGTCGATACGAAGTCTATTCTAGGACAATAAAGTTAACATACCTTAGTATTGAAATAATTAAGAAGGACCTAACAAATTAATTATTGTTTTAGTTGGTAACTGAAATAATACTTACATGAGTGTCGAAGGCAGACAAACTTAATATTTGACCGCCTATGTGATACCTAACGCTAAAAATATATTTGATATCCAGTAAGATTCAAAATAAAACTTCTATGTTTTGAAAATCTTAGATTTTCATGAAATGTGTATGATATGATATCACTTTTCTCAGCTTGTAAACTGCCAGTTGAGTATATGAAAATCCTTAACAATTTGCGCTATAGCCATGGACGAATGTCAAAAGAATACATACTTGAAAGATGGTCAATTATATTTTTTTATTAAAAGCTTTTTTTAAAACGTGATCATGTATAGAGGTTTGAAGTTTAAATATAGACAATAATCCCTATTCTAACATCTCGGATTTATTGTCAACTAGAGCATGTTCATGAAACGTCTAATATTTTACATCTTTATAAACAATACTCCACAGGATTGTCAATCGGAATATGTAAACAAACATCTAATGAACTTCGTTAAAATGTTATAGCCTTTTCAATTCAAACAGTAATTCGTCAAAATTGTAAACAAAATATAACAGTCAGTAAAATGTAAATAAATAAAAATTAAATTTCACACCACATCACTGATTAAAACGGTGAAAATTTAAGCAATGACATCAACATTTACTCTCCTAATTTAGGGGGAGGGACCAAAGAGATCGTTGACCCAGAATTAAATTTTGTAGTACTATAACATCCGTCTTTGAGCCACTTGTTCATCCCACTACCAAGTATAACTCCTCACTATAGTTTCTAACTTTTTCTTAATACAAAAGGTTTCAAAGGCCTTTGTCCATAGCGTCATAATCATATGACACGTTTCTTATCACATCTTTTTGCTTAAATCGCACAATTCCTTACAATCTTTCGTTTTGATCATATTAGTTACTGACGAAGAGATTAAGTGCATTTACCGTGCAATTCTTCCAAAGGTCGCATGTGCCAGCTAATATCATATGGTTTCCACGAGCCCCTTGATGCGCTTCGGTCGTGAAGGCTCGCTCGATATGAACGATGTTTCTTCTGATGAGTTACTCGGCTTAAGGAGAGTCGCCGATGTGCTTGGTAGACTCTGAAAAGGAAATAGGCTAGATTTGTGGAGCTGCTAAGACATGGGCGTAGCCAGGATGTTTTTAGGCACAACTTTAATGGGATGTCTCGAATCGGGCAGCTGTCAGAAAAATGGTTGGTTTGGTTTTCGCACGAAAAAAAACGTGATCAGGCAACTGGTGAATGATGTGTTTGTTCGGGTGTTTAAAGTGTATTTTAATTCACAATATTCGATTCTAGTATAGAAGCCATAAAAAAGATGACACAACCTTCTGCTCAAAAATAAAAATTTACCACCAGTCACAAAACGGTCTTGTTGATACTAATAATAAAGAATAAAAATGTAACAATAAGGAATTCGGAGAAAATTAATTTAACCTCCCTCCGCCACGTTTACTTGTACTTTGGCTACGTCCATGTTTTAACATAATAATAATTGTTACAATGATTACAGTTAATACATACATTACAGAATATGGATGTTCGACTGTTCATGTAAACTCATCTGCTCGTCTGCATCGTTTGATAAGTTCTTGTTTCGATGAGATTTGTTCGGAATCAAAAAGAATATCTGGGTCAGTGGGTATGTGGGTAGGATAAGGCTTTCCTTCTAGCCGATAGATGTCCACTGCCGAACATTGACTGGGCTAAGAAAAATATAGACGGTGTAAGAGAATGACGCGCAATTTGTTACCATGAATTCTGCACATGATTCTAGACAGTGTACAAATATTTCGTCAGTTAGGTATTGTTCCATACATTTTGAACTTGTACGGTTGTGCTTTTGTATGAAACAGTAGATAATTTATAACCGACTTCAAATTTCAACGTTGGTGGCGCCCTCAAGGCCTTATTCTTATTAACACTAATAAATAAACAACATTTTAAAATGGTTTGGGTATGTCATGTCCAGCAGTGGAGTACCATTGGCTAACATTTATACTTGAACTCAATAATCTCAGATAATTTACATTTCATCCCTTACTCAACTACCTACATACTTTAGTGTTTTGTATTCTAAGTTGGTTTTGGAGTAAGCGTTTGCTAAAAAAATCCTAAATAAATTTCGATTGTAATGGAATTTCAACTTTGTCATGTACGACATTGAGTTCGTTGTTCTAAAACTTGATAACTATTTGATATTCTGAATTGAAGTTTAGACAAGACAAAGACAAGTCAAGATTAAAGTAGGTAAATACCTGTGGTACGACGGGCGGGGCCGCTAAACTGGAAACTACTGCGTTCCTCTTAATATCTTCCATTGGTATTTCTTCAGATCGCGAACGCGGAGAGCCTTCCCGAGATCCGTGCGCGCTGCTGCCTCGTGAAACACTACTATAATATTGTAAAATATCATAAAATTAGTAATCTTTAAAATATTATTTTTATAAAGGTATTAAGTCTTTCAGAAAAACGTAATAAGATGAATGTCATTAATTAAAACTGTTTATTGCATTGCGATTATGGCGACTCGTTATAAGTAGTAAGATCGAGAAACACTTGGATTAAATTTAACCAATTATAATTAAATTAGCATACTGTAATTGTTATCAGCTTATATTATTTATTGACTTAATACGATTTTCGACGACGACGATACGGATGACACGATACGATTTACGATTTCATGTTTGACGACTTTTTAGAGACATTTTTTAAGAAAAAAGCATCCTCAGGGAGATAATACACTACCATTTATATATTTTACTCATAGATAGTGTAATATTCCCTTAGTAAAATTTTATGACAACCACAAAAAGGAGGTTTATTTAATAATTTTCTTGATGGCTTACCTTTCTCTGCTAGTAGTACGTTCCCGATAGACAACGATACCATCTTTAAGCATGTGTCCGCTAGGCCTGCGCAGGCGTCGATCTGTGTCGTCTTCTCCACCTACCGACAAAACTGTATAGAGTGTGATATTGATTCCGTATAGAGGTTAACTGTATGAATTGGTTTGTTTGTTATTTTATCTAGGTTTTATGTGAACTTTATGATAGTTATTCCATCATGTTACTAACCGTAAGCTAGAAACATAAATTGTTTTTAAAGTTCACAATATGTACCAATTCGGAACTAATAGTAGGTATAGAAGCTTAGATTAAAAATAGACAAGGGAGAATAATTAGAAGATTTTCGTTCAAAAACAGCCACACTGACTGAATTTAGCGTAAATTTTTATTAATTCGAGATTTGACGATTCAATCAAACCGCTCGTCAATAACCTGAAGGTCAATTATTCTCAGACGCAATCTATCTCAATGACAATATTTCGACTTGTAAAATATTTAGGTAAATTAGGCGTTTTTTGACAGATTGTAATGCGAACATTCTTCAAAATACGGTAATTGGCATCTTTATCGATTCTTATCTATAATTCTAATTCTTTTTTCAGAATATTCCTTGAAGTACGACGATTGTTCTTACGCTGTGAAAAAATTAATATATCTATGGGAGTAGGGTAGAAGTAGGGTAGGGTAGGAGTAGGGTAGGAGTAATGTAGGAGTAGGGTAGGAGTAGTGTATGAGTAGGGTAGGAGTAGTGTAGGAGTAGGGTAGGAGTAGGGTAGGAGTAGTGTAGGAGTAGGGTAGGAGTAGAGTAGGGGTAGGGTAGAGTAAGGGGTAGGACACCACGCAAACGAAGTAGCGCCGGGCAGCTAGAAATAATTTATATGGCAAAACAACGTTTGCCGGGGTCAGCTAGTTTAGAATATTATTAAATTGTTGAATACTTTTCTAAATAAGAATTGAAAATAAATAAGAGTTTTCGTTTTTTGATCAGGTTACAAACATATTTACCTGTAGACCGTCGTACAGTGGCTAATGCTGGTCTGGCAAACAATGGTCGATGTCGTGGTGCCATGGAAGGTGCGCACATGCCTGACACTTCTAGTAACCGACCGATCTGCTGCATCTTCTTCTGACGGGATTTCGTGCGCCCCTGGTAACAAAAGATTGTATGGGAAATGGTTAATCGATGCTTTACCTACCTATAATTGTAAACGAACTGGGCAAAAATGATATTAAAACTGGTGAAAAAATACATAAAGAACTTGTTACTTGATGTAACTGTACAATACGACCGACGTAACTTGGCAGGCCTGAACATAGGCACTAAGAACTTTCGCGCATGTTCTCTCACTCGCACTCGCCTCATGTCACAATTTGGTTCCTAAAAAATCTTACTGCGCAGCCTTCTGCGCAAAGTTGAGGCCGGCCAAGTAACCGCGACGGTCGTATTGCAAGTAGTTCGTATTTGAAGTCAGTGAGCGGAGTTCGCGCAGCAGAATTTTGGGCCAAAAACATTTAAACTTTTTGCCATTGATACACTGAAAAAAATAAAACGTGACTTTTTACTGTTGTTGTACAGTAAAAAAAAAAACGGTACAGGGAACTTATTTTTATGTTAAAATAATTGATTACTAACCGTGCACTGAAATGGGCAAAAACAGTAAAGAGCTAAACAGTTATTTCAATTGGATGAACATTAAAGTTTACTGAAACAAACAGTTCCTTTCAAGTATTGCCATTTTCAGAGCTTTACTGATATCGTAGCAGTTATTTTTACTGTTTCTGAACAGTGATTGTAGCATACAGTAAAAGAGCTAAACAGTTATTTCAATTGTTTAAACATTAACGGTAACTAAAACAAGCAGTTTCTTTTAAGTATTGCCGTTTTCTGGCTTTACTGATATCGTAGGCAGTTATTTTTACTGCTTCTGAACAGTTTCTGTAGCATACAGTAAGGAGCTAAACAGTTAATATCAACTGTTTCAACATTAACGTCTACTGATACAAGCAGTTTCCTTTAAGTATTGCCGTGTTCAGACTTTACTGACATCGTAGCAGTTATATTTACTGCTTCTGAACAGTTTCTGTAGCATACAGTAAGGAGCTAAACAGTTAAAATTAACTGTTTGAACATTTAACTGTTACTGATACAAGCAGTTTTTTTTGAGTATTGCCGTGTTCAGGCTTTACTGATATTGTAGCAGTTATTTTTACTGCTTCTGAACAGTTCCTGTAGCATACAGTAAGGAGCTAAACTGTTAAAATTAACTGTTTGTACATTTAACTGTTACTGATACAAGCAGTTTCTTTTAAGTATTGCCGTGTTGAGGCTTTACTGATATTGTAGCAGTTATTTTTACTGCTTCTGAACAGTTTCTGTAGCATACAGTAAGGAGCTAAACAGTTAAAATTAACTGTTGGAACATTTAACTGTTACTGATACAAGCAGTTTTTTTTAAGTATATCGTAGCAGTTATTTTTACTGCTTCTGAACAGTTTCTGTAGCATACAGCAAGGAGCTAAACAGTTAAAATTAACTGTTTGAACATTTAACTGTTACTGATACAAGCAGTATTTTTAAGTATTGCCGTGTTCAGGCTTTACTGATATCGTAGCAGTTATTTTTACTGCTTCTGAACCGTTCCTATAGCATACAGTAAAGAGTTAAACAGTTAAAATCAACTGTTTGAAAATTTAAGTGTTACTGATACAAGCAGTTTCTTTTAAGTATTGCCGTATTGAAGCTTTACTGATATTGTAGCAGTTATTTTTACTGCGTCTGAACAGTTCCTGTAGCAAACAGTAAGGAGCTAAACAGTTAATATCTATTGTTTGAACATTTAACAGTTACTGAAACAAGCAGTTTCTTTTAAGTATTTCCGTTTTCTGGCTTAACTGATATCGTAGCAATTATTTTTACTGCTTCGGAACAGATTTTATAGCTTACAGTAAGGAGCTAAACAGTTAATAGGTACTATCAAACTCAAACTCAAAAGCATTTATTTCAATTTGACCATTACGGCACTTTTGAATGTTAAAAATACAATAAAACAAAGCTACAGTCACAGTCACAACACAAGGCATAATAACTTGAGAAAGTACTGTAGTTGCCCTGGTTACCCATTCCCTAGCGTAGATCTCTATGGAGAAGGAGAAACTCAATGGACACTCTTTTAAATAAAAATATTGTTACAAAACCAATACCTAATGTAACCATACCTATAACATTAAAGAAAATATTCTTACTTCTTGTATAAGTATTAGAAATCCCACCAAAAACATTTTAATGTAAAATGTTGCCAAGACGAGACCACTTAAAGCTCGCACTGTCAAAAAGTTATAAGATCTCATGTAGAGCCAAGCTTCTGACTCTACACGCCCTTACTTCACAAACTCTACACCTTAGTCAAAATATGAGGCTTGGCCGTTTCGTTACTACAAGAACTATTGTTTATCAGAAAAGTAATGAACAGTGAATAAATTTTTCACCTTACGCCCATGTGATGGTAGCGAAACGGCCAAGCCACATATTTTGACTAAGGTGTACAGTTTGTGAAGTTAGGGCGTGTAGAGTCAGAAGCTTGGCTCTACATGAGATCTGATAACTTTTTGACAGTGCGACCCATATGTGGTCTCGTCTTGGCAACATTTTACATGAAAATGTTTTTGGTGGGATTTCACATCTTTTTGAAAGTTGCTAATGAAAAAAAAAAATTTTTTTGGGGGCTTTAGGTATTTACAGAAAATCCTGAAATACGTATTTTATTATTTATAACAAGGAGTCCCTATATCAATTTTCAGAACTCTAGCATCAAAATTTGCGGAAGTCTCGTACAAACTTCCCTATTTTAAGGGGTTGGAGGGTAAAAGTTCCAAGTTTCAGAGTTTTTTTGTTGTTCTTTCTAGGACTTCAGGAAGTCCCTTAGAATATTGATGATCATCAGTGAGTCAGTGAATCAGTGAGTCAGTGACGAAATCGGGGTATTTTAGATATCAATAAAATCTAAAGTATAAGAGCTATGCAACTGAAACTTTATAGGTTTAATAAGTCAACCACTGACATCATATCCTGAAAATTTTGTTTATCTGGTATAATCCAAACCCAAGTTATGAAGGTTCAAAAATACGACGAAGTGCTTCGAGAAAAGGTAGGTAGTGCCCTTGCGCTTCGCTTGGCTCGTCTTGGCGGGGCACTCCCGTGCCCCCAGACCCCAGATATACCTTTTCATTAGGTAAGTACCTACCATAGGTAGGTACATGTACCTAGGTTACTAATACGCTGTAAATAGTTTTATATTTTTAAGTACCTACCTACTGCAGCATAAAAATCCACTAGGTAGGTAGCTGTTGTCAGCTTGCAAATTGGGGGTAAGAAAACTGTACGTAACTATGTACCTACCTAACTATATGTAAGTAGGTACCTATGTAATACTTAGGTATTACCTGGTACCTAACTTAAAAGTGAGCGCGAGTGACGGCGGAGCACTGATATTACTTACCTGCCTACCCGATGCATCTCTAGATTTATCAGACTCTGCTAGGTTAGTACATATTTGGCATTTAAGGTAGGTACCTCTAAAGGCTATATACTTACTTAGATATCAGACCCTACTCTTTCTTATACCTACCTATGTAACAAGAGCAATTTCACATCTCTGCCTAATTAAAGTACCTAAACAAAAGAAAAGTATTTTTATGGCCTTTCGCCTTAAATGTTTAAAACATTAGCATTAAATCATATCATAGCAAAACATTTAAAATAACTGTCTACGTGATTGGGAAGGGAGCGGGGCGCGGGGCGTGGACGCACGTTGCATCGTGATTTAGTGATCCTGACCTCATCACGAGTTTCGATGTCAATTACAGCTTTATCATATTAGTGTGATTGAAATAACAACTGTTATATCTATTTAACAGTCCATAGTACTAAGTCCTATTTAATTAACCAACTTTAAAAAAGAAAGAGGTTCTATGTTCGGCTGTATGTATTTTTTATAGATGTTCGTCGGTTTCTCCGTCAATTAAAGACCGATTATGAAAATTCTATCAATATTGTACCTATAAATAATGAATAGATAATAAATCTTCGCCAATTCTCAATAGATTTTGATGTTTCTTGTGTTGTTGTCTAAAAGTTGATTTTGAGGAATTTATACGTGTGCCGTAATACGTATCTCAAATATCATCTACACAATCATGATAATTTTCACAATCACTGGTGGTAAGTAATGGTTTCCGTGGCAACATGCGTAAGCAAGAGGTACCATGTGTGATCAAACTAAATTAGACGCGAATTTTAACTAGATATCGTGCAATAGAAATTTGAATTCGGTTTTTATGTAAGTTACACGATCAGACCAAGATTTTGTCTGGACTTTAAAAGAGACTGTGACTTCTGAGTTTGTTTTGGCCTTTCTTCTCAGAATAGTCAGTTAGGAAACGCCGACCTCATCTAGTTTAAAAAAAAAATATGATTGACGTGTAAAAGTGTTTGTACAAACCTACTTACAGAAATAAAATCATATCATTCATGTAGTTGTTTTAAAACACGCCAAATTTTTACCTTGCTCTTATAATTATAGAATCGATAATGTTTAGAAAAAAATACACATCCCTAGCGCGACATGCGATGCGCGCGCGTCGGCGACTGCCGCGCCACCGGCGCCACCAAACCAACAGTCAGTTGATCAGTTCGCTTCCGTTGTGTGATTGTGTGGCGTAGCGTAGCCGTGATTCGCATGATCGTGTAAAAATCACAAAAATATTAAACAAACAAATAGTGACAACGCAGTTTACCAAGTCTGTGCGTGCTCCATGAACGATATGGAACGTTTATTAAAGGAGTGGGGCTTTGAGAAATATCTCGACAAATTTATTGGTAAGTAACTAAGTTTTATGTACCTACCTACTTTGAAAGTACGTTCCCACCAATTTTAGGGCCAAATTGAATAAGATTTTATGTTTCAGTGATGACTTGTTGGAGTCCATTCACGTCTAAGAGAGTTTAATGGTAATAATAATAACCTACACACTATGGAATGCTCTGTTATTTTTCACCTTGTGAAGATTCACGTTACGCCGTGTCGGGGCAGGATTAGTCAGATAATTTAATTAACCCTAGTACCTAGGTACCTACGCTTTTTGTTTGAAGTAGGATCTACTTGATTGATAGGATGTGTGTGTCCCGTGGACACGGTATTACATGAATCTTCCTATAAATGTTGGGGATGGGATTGCTTGTACCATTGCACCTCTGTGGCGTTTGTTATGTATGTTATGTACCTATGGCTTTATGGTTTATACTTTACCTAGGTACTTACATTTAAGTACGCTACGCAGTCGTGTTAGAACTGCTTGCATCGTGTACCTACCTAGGTATAGCTACCTACTCGTGCAGGTCAGTAGCTTGACTGGCATAAACTGTTTACATGTGTTGCGAGCTACTGACTGCACAGTAGGTAGACTGTCGAGTGTGTAACGTAAAATAAAGTATACTAATAAATTCTGCTAATGAAAATCTGTGTTAAGAATGCTGTCTGTGCTGCTGTCTGTATCTGTATGCAAGACTGTAATTAATTTAATTATAAATCTTTGTTCTTTCAGAACATGAAGTTGACTTAGAGGCGCTTTCTTTGCTCGATGTTGAGCAAATCCGGGAGCTAATACCAGCTATTGGCCCACAAGCCAAATTTAAAAGAGCGCTTCTGAAGTGGAATGCTTCCAAGCTAAATTCCTATGTAACTGAGTGGTGTAGTAAAGTAAGCACACAATAATTTATGTATAAAAATATAGTCACGCCTTGGCATCTATTTTTTGTGAACATAAATGTTTTTTTACAGATTTATGACAATCTTGAGAACCTTGTGGAAGTGTACGGAGAGAATGTTGGTGGACTTACAAATTCACCAATCAGTTCGGCATTATCATCACCAAGCACCTCGTTTTCATGCAAATCCATGTCCCCTATGTCTTGATGTAAGTTATCTATCAATTAACACTATTCATAGTGGCCCTGTACCAACCTAATATTTTTCGTGTTTGGGCGGAGCTTTAGGTCAAACGCCTTTCAAACTCATAACTCCCAACTGGGATATAATTTTATTTAATTACTAGCTGTTTTTCGAACATATTTTTTAATTACTTTAGGTACTAAATGATTTCTTTTATTTTTCAGACCCAGATTCTGAGACGAGCAATCTTGCGGTTCTTCTGCTAATTCCGCATCTGCTCGGACCTATTTACATAAAGAAAAAGAAAAGGTCAGCGGTAGAACTGCGAGAGAACTTCATCCTTCATGAAGAAGAGCAAGAGCTGCAAGAACAGCAGCAAACACGCCAGGAAAAGTACTTACATCTAGGATTAACAATTCAGCCATACATAATAGTTGCAGGCCCTCTGAAAAAAAATTCAGCCAGGTATGTGATTGTCGACAATATTGTTTATGAAATGCCAAACATTATCAAGGCTGTGGATATATGTATAATTTAAGTTTAAATATTAAATACATTTTAAGTAGGAAGTAAGTTAAAATGTGATACTCATACTTTTTTGTCAAAAGGCACTAATGTATTTTAAGCATACCTACTTACATATTTAGTTGGTAAATATTGAAATTATGAATATTATTATCATGTAGCATATCATAATATTATCTGTCAAATTAAGAGAGAAAAACAGTATTTTGGTTTTTAGGTGTGGTGTGTTTCTCCTCAGCACCACCACACACACCTCTCTTCATTCTTCCTCTTTCTTTTGCTTTGATACTTTTTTTTTATAGTACCTACCTACATATTTTTTACAATAGGTAATTGTAATCTAATATAATAATCTTAAAAAATAAATATAATTCTTACGAGTTTTTGCATTTTTACTGAAATTCCACACTGCTACTGAAATAATGCTATACATTGGATATTGTTTAATAATATCGATATACAGTAGTAATTACTACTTTGTATCGTAATATTAAATATTACGACATTGGGAACTGTTCATTCGCAATTACAGGTAGGTACAGTAATTACTGGGTACCCAACCTAGTAATTACTGTCATGAATAGTACCTGTCACTACGAATGAGTACTGTAAGAACTTTATCCGGAACTGTTCATTCGCAGTGACAGGTACCTGTTACATCACAGTAATTACTGGGTACTCAACCCAGTAATTACTACTGTCTAGCTTAATGTTTGAACATTACGATATACAGTAGTAATTACTGGGTTGAGTACCCAGTAATTACTGTGATGTAACAGGTACCTGTCACTGCGAATGAACAGTTCCGGATAAAGTTCGCTTACAGTACTTACAACTTAGCTTCTATAGTACCCGTTCCTGTGACAATACGTTATGGTAACTGAGTCTCACAGTACTAGGTAATGCGCGGTCACTGCATGTTACTGTGGAAATATGTACCTAAACCTGTAAGGCACAGTTACTTTTAATGGAGACACAGTTGTTATAACTGATAATCACGGTATACCTTAATGTGCCCACATTTCCTACTAGCAAACCTCACAGTATCGTTTAAAGTATTCTCACAATATCTGATACCTGACAGTCAGTATTAGTTACTGTTTTCGCACAGTAACTAACGTATCTCAACTGTACAAATAACAGAGGGAACGGTTGTTATTAATGTGTACTATCAATTATTATAACTGATATCTAAGGTACTGCCAACTGGACAGCAAGGTATATTTTAATGAGCAACCAAAGTATACCTTACTGTGAGGAAACCGTTACTACTAATGCATACTTACAATGAACAGAACTGGTCGCTTACAGTTAGTTCTACTGGATCGCACAGTAACTGCTAACGTCCTGCACAAATTACCCGCTACTGTTGCTTACAGTACTTATAACTGACCTTCCATGGTTACTACTACGTTGATCCCACAGTACTCATTCATGTTGTCCTACGTAGTATGTACTGTGTGAACACAGTAAAATCAACTGTTTGCATGACGATTATAGGTACTATCATGATTCAGTTAAACCTACTGTTAGAAACAGTAAAAAAAAACAGTACAGAAGACACTCTTTACTGTTTTTCTTTACTGTCTGTTCTGATTTTCCTTTACTGTTTTTTCTTACTGTCTTATCATTTACTGTCTTACAAACAATAAGAATAGCCGACCAAAAAACAGTTGCAGATGCACAGTAAAATCTACTGTTATAACTCAACTGTTTTTTTTTCAGTTAGTTATACTTCTTTGGACAATAGGCTCTATTTTTACTGACCAAAGCGGTGAATATTACCGAAAAATCGATTGGTATTACCGATTTTTTTTTTCAGTGTACGCTAAGAAGAAGTAGGTTTAGGTTAAAATTAACCTAAATCTTATCTTTATCCCTAAAATATTTTACCCCACGGTTTTTAGAAACCCAATCAAGTCTCTGATTAGCAAATCTACTGTCTTAAAAAAATATTATCATTCTATCAAATAACTACTATAAAGATACATTGACAAAAGATTTAACAATAGAATAAATTTAATTTACATCAAAAACCGGAGGTTACACTCTGTAGCCAGCACGCAGAATGAAATGTTCTAAATAATCGTACCTTAGTAAGTCGTTGCTTAGCAGCCATGCTGCGTATATGATCGTCAAACTTGAACTTGGCTCGTAACAGTACCGTGCGCGGTAGTGCGCCCGACGCACCTACTCGCGGCTTATGTATGGTTAGGTGCAGACAACGGGGATCCTCTTTATCGCCTTGTATCTGATAGGAAAAGACAATAAATCCTATTTTAGATATAATAATAGTGTTACAAGGCACTAGGGTAAGCGTTACTATGTACTTCTTAAAATTCACTCTATAAGCTTCAAGTAGTGTCGAAGCTTGCGGTAGTGAAAAGCAAAAAAAAAAGTGAAGTATGTTCTTATAATTATATTTTTGTTTTTTTTAGGAAAGTGCTAAATACGAAATCAAAGAAAGCGTAACATAAAATTGATTTAAAAATTCTATGGTGAAAAATAATAAGTACTAGAAAAACTAAAATTACATTGATTTGGTACCTGATTTATCTAGAACGCAAAAAAACACAATGATAACGATTACTTTTTGAAAAATCAACTTTAACACGTAAGATTAGATTGAATGAATGTTACTTTTATTTTATGAAAATGTGAACTTACTTCCAAGTCTTGAAGACTTCCAACAAGTTTGGCGACACCCCACCCTAGCCTCTGCTTGTCCGGTTCAACTAAAATGATTTGTATATTGTCTACTGCAAGAAACCTATGCTGCCATGTGCCGTCTTTTTGTATAATATCACAAGAGATGAGATCAGAATCATCTGTAAAAGGAAAAAAAGCAATGTAAAGGTAAATCCCGCTATTTTCTAAACTTGTTTTCCAAAATCGATCTCGTCGTGAGCTATGTATGTCCAACATACAGCCTGATTGCATCAACAACATAGAATTTGAATTAAATTTAAAAAAGGTTTACATAAAAACTTAAAAATAAACAAGCAGTGCAGGCCATTTTTGGTAAAAAAATTCAGATGCCATATAATTTTATTCTTAATTTATTTTTTCTTTTTCTCGTTAATGGTGACACCATATTTTTTCTGCTAACGTGGCCACGTGTTGGTGTAATAAACAAAGGTTTTATTGAATAATAGTAGTGCTTATAAAATTCGGCTTTTCTTCAGTAAAGAAAGACGCTATTTTACTGTTTTAATTTGATCGAAATTCGAATTGTTTTACTGTGAAGTATATATCATTCAGAAATATAAAAAAGAATGGGATGCGGATGAATTAGGAAAATGTCGTGAGGAAACTTTTGAGAAAGAATGTGGATGGCTATATGAGTAGGGGAAGACCAAAGAAAGGATGGAGGGCCTGTGTCAAAGATGATATGGTTAGAAAGGGGGGGTGACTACTGAAATGACGACTAATAGAGAAGTAAGGAAGAAAAAGACATGTTGCGCCGGCCCTTAATGTATAAGGTTAAAAAAAAATGACGAAATATAAAAGAAAATATGTACTTACTAAGGTCCAAAACGTCCCCAACTTGAACGAACGGCACTGGGTTAGTTAGAGGCAACTGTGTTTCAGGTTTCCCGGTCAGCTTCAAATATAAATCCCGGATCAGAAAGAAGGTACGTATTGCTCGCCGCGCTCTTTCCATCTGTTTGAAACAACAATAATAATTCTTTACCGACTTATATTTTACTACTATAAAAGATAATTATATATTTGATTGCAAAATTAGAAATAAAACTAAGAATAAGTACCTATAAAGTTTATAATAAATAAATAAGATGCGGATACACCGTAAAGCTCTTCCCCCTTAGGGGGAACCGACCTAAACACTAATATTTAACATAATTAGGAACAGTCACATGTGGTCACTGTGTTAAAAACTATCTTTAAGCCCTTTTGTAAGTCAAAATCTTAATAGAATAGTTAGCATTGATGTCAGCTATTGATTTATAAAGGTTGCCTACCAGGCCGCCATTTTGAAAAAAAAAATGGCGGATTTGTAGGTATGCCACGGAACTTCAAAACTCTTTAAAACTTGTTTTTATTTTGAAATGTTGATAATAATCTGTGTCTGAGGGAGTGTGTGGAGGCCTCGTGGGGCGCAGCTAGTTATTATAATTATAAATAGTTGTATGTTTACACCATACATGATTTACCTCTCCACTCGGCAGTCTCTTGGCGAAGGCGATACCCGACATCGGCGTCCTAGTAGGCGGTAACAATATTGCCGCGTCCATGCACAGCCATTCCACGTTCAGTGGTCGTTTGCTCGTCTCGCAGTATCTGTACAAATAAGATACACATTATTATGTTAATACAGATACTAGTATAGTATACCTAGTTAAGCGCACAAAACGGAACGCCGAAACGGCTTGCACCACGAAAATCGCCTGCTACACCATAAAGGCGCTGTCAATGTCAAATTGTTACCACTGATATGCGGTTGACTGTACCTAATCACACTAATATTATAAAGGCGAAAGTTTGTGAGTGTGTGTTTATATGTTTGTTACTTCTTCACGCTCAAACGGCTGGGCCAATTTTGATAAAATGTTGTATGGAGGTAGCTGACACCGTTTATGGCAGATGTATGAACGTAAACAAGCAAAAGGAGTTTGTAAGGATCGTAGCACGTGGCGTTCTGTAGTTTATGTATGTACAGTCAACAAAAGAAGTAAGTATGCAGGATCGTCGGATACAGTTGAAGTTTAGTAAGAAACCGATGTACAGTCACGAGCAAAAGTATGTATACACTTGGCTTTATTCAAAGACGATTTTCTCCTTTAGTTTTGGATGAAATTTTATGTTATTACGAACAAAGTATTTTTCGAACCCATAGGTCTGTGTAAAGTGTCGTATTTCAACGTTGCATTTGTTATTTCACGAAAAACCGCAATTGTAAGTTGCCAAGGTGTTGACATATTAGTGCTCGTGACTGTATGCTGTCTAATAAAATTAAATTTTATTATTAGAAAACATGCAGCTGATTTATTAAATTAAATTTCAGCCGACAATGGCGCCGATTCCCTTGTTCACAAACTAAACTAATTTTAAGTTCAGTACATCTTTTTCTTTCTATTTCATTATGAAAAGGACAGAAGATAAATATTAGTTTAGTCCTGTCAAATTAGACAGCGCCTAACGTAAATTGACGTATTTTTAGTAGCCATGTTTTTAATCACGTCTAAACTTGCTATGGAGTATCTTAATTTGACAGGACTAAACTAATATTTATCTTCTGTCCTTGTCTTATTGAAATAGAAAGAAAAAGATGCCTGAACTTAAATTTAGTTTAGTTTGTCAACAAGGGAATCGGCGCCATTATCCATCGGTTTCTTACTAAACTTCAACTATATCCGACGATCCTGCATACTTATCTGTTTTGTTGACTGTATGTGTATTGAAAAAAAGAACTGGACAAGTGCGTGTCGGACCACGCACAATGAAGGGTTCCATAGTTGGAATGAATTTATCCCAAGAACAAACTTAATATTGTAGTTGAAAAACATGTTACATTTACAACAACATACATTCCAACTGGAAATGTAAGTTTGTACGCACAATATTGAGAGATTTACCATGTTGTTTTAAGACCACAGACATCTTATAGGTTTTCCTGTAATCTATAGGTATAGACATATTTTTTGTACTTTTTTCAAAATTTTAAGCTATGTATGGCGCTAGTATGAAGTTACATCATTTCTGTGATGGTGCCGTCTTGGTCTAGCAGTTATTTTAAAACGTTTATAAATTGGCAATTTTTTGAGCTTTTAGACTTTTTAATAATATTGCATTATTTACAAACAAATATTGTTGGAGTTTAAAATAATAATAAAAATTAACCTATTGTAACCAGGGCATGTTTTTTGGCTGTTTTAAACGGAAAGTTTTGTGAAATTCGTTTCTATGATTAACAGACTGATATGATAACATTAACGAATAAAAGTGTTTATGGCTGTAATAGATATGACAACGGATATTTGCGATTATTTGTGTGTGATAAAGAAATGTTATCGGATAATAGGACATGACATGTGATTGCCATTTTTATAATGAGCCGCCCACGTAGTTATTTTCTCAGTCCTAGACTGAGTGGACTAGTTTGTTTCATTATGGGGGAAGCGCTAGCGTAGCCCGCGAAATTCTTATTTTCTTAGGATTTTTGCAATTTGCAGCTCAGTGTCTGGGTGTACGTTGATTAAAATATGATTCGCGACTGTAACAAATATGTATTTACAGAATTATAATAATTAGAATCAGTAATACAACTTGTTAAGTTAGTATAATCCTAAATGTCAAGATTTCATGAAATACTCATTCAATAGGATTACTTGGTCTTAGAGAGTTGAGCAGTGGTGGCCCAGTGGTATCGGCCGCGACTTACGAGTTGTAGGTCGTAGGTTCGAACCCAGACAGGCGCTTTACTTTGTGTAAATTATTTCATCACCACTGCTCTCAAAACGGTGAAGGAAAACATCGTGAGGAAACCGGCATGTCCTAGAACCAAAAATTCGAAGACATGTGACATCTGCCAACCCGCACTGGGCCCGCGTGGTGGATTACGGCCCACTCCCTCTCATAGAGAGGAGGCCTGTGTCCCAGCAAGGGGAACATTATAGGCTGATTATGATGATTATGATGATGAGAGAGTTGTGTTGATGACTTGACTTCTCTTTTCCGCCACTTTCACTATGATCCATCTCACACTAGGTATTTAAAACGTTGACGTTGTTGATTACTTACTCATCCTCAAACATGTCAAGGAAGATGTCGTCGCACTTGTAGAAATTCCGCGCAAGAGCGGCGGCGCGGGCGCGCAGTGCGTCGGCCGCGGGGGCGTGGCGAGCGCTGGCCCCGCCCCCCGCGCCGCACATGGCCACGCGCATCAGTGTGACGCTCAGTTCTAAGGTTACTAGGCGGACTTTTGATGCTAGAAGGAAACAAAAGTTTGAAGTATCGTTTCCGAAAATCTCATTAAGAGATAGAAATCGGTATCAGTAGGTACAGATATTTAGAGCCTGCTTTTTTGATCGGTAGGCGCTAGTTATTTTTGCAAACTTTTTGTTCCACAGCTGGGCATAGTTCTCCCGTATAGCCTTCTTATTCTTATATGTTTGCCTTCGCCGGCCATTCTTCCATAAACGCTAGATTTTTTGGGAAATTCAAAACTACATTTTTCCTTATAGTGTGTTTCTTACATTGTATTTCCTTTTAAATACCAACAAAAAACTGTTATTGGACGACGCAACATTATTCCCCTGGAGAAAATTATTAGTTACTAACCAGGCTTACAGCTTAAATTCGCGATCGCCATCAGCTTCGATATCAGCAATGCATTGAAGCTCTGTAGCGGGTGCTGTTTAGGCGGTGGCGACATTGTATCGCCAGAGGGCGCTGCGCTCGCGATCCCACTGGGCTCGTGAGAACCAGACGTTATCTCTTCTTCAGGACATAGTAACGTGTCTAGTAGTTCCGTATTCACTCCTAGAATAGGAAAATATATATGTTTAGTTTGTGGGACGACGATGAAAAGTAAAAAAACGATTTTTAATGTTTCGAGTGGGTAGAAGTATACTGATGTTATTGCAGCCTGAACACAGGCATTATATTCACGGTGTAAGGGACTTCGACGCGAAAACTGTTACCATAAATTCTACCGTACGCAAAATTCGCGCATTGACGTGGAATTGTGGACACAACCTATATTATAATAATTCATTTATTTTTCAGACAAAGTCCATTCCATTATTACAATTAGAAAAACATAAAATTAAAATTGAACACATACAGAATAAAATAACACTCAGACATTCAAATCATCTCAAATAAATAAATAAAATTAAAATATTAAAATACATGTCATAATAAATCAAATAATATTTAAAATACATACAAAACTCATTCAAAGCAATAAAAAAATCAAAATACAATACACATGTCATCCAAAAAATAAAATAAAAACACAATATTACTTAAAACGAGGGGATGTGCTACCATGAAGCTGCATCCACCTCTGCAACAGGGGCAGATCCCACCGCTCGGACAATACCTTCAGGCCGCTGTTCGAGCTGTTCTGTAGGCGACTTAATAGCGAGGCGCTCCGTTTCCTTATAATCCTACCTACCTATATTATGATTATGATTACCATGAATTCTAGACCCCCTAGAGAAGAAAGGGGTTTGAACCTTTGTGGCATATCGAAATGTGACACTTTAGGGTACCATATTACTTGACATTTTTGTTTGTATAAATGTCCGTGTCCCCTACGCATATTCCACTTTCATCGTGTGCGGAAACTTTGAAAAAAAAAATGGCGTCGGGTCGGTATGCCAGCTTCCACAGAAAAATGATCGAACCCCTTAATCGCAGGTTGATAAAAAAACCAGGTGTTTTATACAAAATTACAGGATCAAAAATGAAACGGCAGATTTTTTTTTTCTAAGCTTCGACAATAAAATAAAGCAGGCATTAAGTCCGCCTTTGTACAGTTTTTTACTTGTGCATAAAGTTTAATAAATAAATAAAATAATTTGGTAGGTAGTATGATTGCGTCATTATGACCTTTGCGAAATATATCGTGACATACATTACTGAGGGATATAATTGCGTGCCAAGCCGCTCTAAAGGATAATATTGTATATGTTCCGTTAACAATGTGAGTAAAGATATTGAAAATGAAACATGAGTGAAACTAACTTACCCACTATTTTATATTCCAAAGGAAGCAAAAGACAGAGAATAGATCAAATTAGTAAGTATTAAGAACAAGCATTTAAAGTTTTAGGTACAAAATAATCACGTGAATCTAAGCCTGGGCCCAAATAATATAAAAGAATATTTGAATCGAGCATTGCAACGTGCAATAACCTTGGTCGAGCGGGCATCAAGGTCAAGCTTTTTCGGAAGTTGCGCTAAGGTAAGGTTCAAAGTGTTCATTCCAAAAATACCTTGTAAGTCCAGCTGCCTTTAAAATTCTATAACATCTACAGCATTCAAGTATTGATTTTACCTCAATTCAAACAAAGGGAAAACTAAATATAAAATCTAATAATGTAAGGTGAATGGCATCATAAAGGTCGGACCATATGACGATATTATCTATACACCGGCCACATGTGATGTTCACTCACCTTTATTGTTGATCAATGCGAATAGCAAGCACAGAGCGAACAACGCTTTGTAATCATTCTCACTGCAGTCCAAGGAGTCTAAAATTGTCTTCAAAAACGGCCTCTTTTCAATCTCCTTACTTTCTCTCTCTATTATACTGTCTAGCGCCGCTGACCTTTCAGCAGAAGTACTCGGTGCTACACCAAGTAGCTTCTGTTTCTCTTCATCAGTAATGTTATTGTATTCGTTAGTTTTCGACGAACTCGATTCGATACCTGAATCTGGCAAAGGTGAGTCTGGCATGTTCGCTTTGAGGGTCCCCGAGCTACTAGTTTTTGCCGGATGTATTTGAGTAACTAAATCCTCAGTGGAATCGTGACCGATGCTCGACGACTCGCTTATTTGTGAAGTGGACGGAAGGGAAGTCGAAACTAACTCGGGATCGAGATCGCAACTCGAGTGATCGGTATCATATCCGAATGTTTTAGGACCAGCGTATTCTGGGGTAGTGTAGTCCCTCTCACTTGACGTATTTTCTAAAGCCTTCTCTAGACTTAGTTGTGGTTTAGAGAATTCTAGTTTGACATTGGACTTTGCATTGCTAATGTACATTTCTAGTATCTTGGTCGCGCCGTCCTCGAAAACTGATAAGTCTGATTGTAATATGATCCAGGCCAGCGCGTGGACTATCGGACCGTGCGTTATAATAAGGAACACTTGCGATAACAGAAACAGGGACACTACGCACGACACCGATGGTTTGGGGTCGTCCTCTGATTCCAGTCTCTGTCTGGGGAATGTCATTCGTGATGGAGATTCCGCGTTTTTTCCTTTTAATATAGCTTCTAAGTTTCTTGTAATAGCTTCTATGCTTTGTATATGGTCTCGGTTGTACGGTGAGGAGGATTGCAGTCGTCTTACACTTTCCGGCGTGAGTGAGTAAATGTATAGAGGCACTAGCAGTTTGTGCAAAAGATGCTCCGTCAGTACATCGTTTAGGTCAGGAATGTTTAGACATAAAATGTCATTGATATAATGAAGATGGTCAAGGTGTTCAGCTACCAAGTCATCCAGTTTCTGTTGTGATTGATGGCTGGAAAAAGAATTTCTGAATTTTGAGTCGTAAATATTGTGTGGTCGGATACTGCAAAAATAGATTTTGAATTTGGTACATTTAGTATGTAACCGGTTGATTGCAAAATAAGTCTTCAAAATAAAACTAAAATTCAATAACAATTTCTATCTACGTTCAAAAAACCATTGTAAAGGAAAACCGAACATAACAAAACAGACCAAAACAAAATCATAAGTAATATAATAGCCTGACTTACTCAGCGTCGGTCCTGACACACGCATCCAGTTCTAGAATATGTTTGCCGATAAACCAAACGAGATTACTGAAGTATGGGGCTGCCGTCCTGTGGGACAGCAAAGTGTGTTAGCATATTAATTACCACTAATGAAACGACCGAGATTTCTACATAATTTAATATGCATAGCTTCTAAATGGTAAGCTATACATTTATCCCAAGTAAAGTAAAATATTATTATTCCTAAGTAACTAACAAACACGTACGAAATACTAGACTGCAAGATTCCATCGTCCATATCTTTAAGCCTCATTTTTGATGATCGCTCTTTGTTTCGCCTTAGATACGCAACGCACTTATCACCGACCACATTTCACTTAATCTTACGAGGCGTCGAAACGTGACCACAGATTTACTACATTAGGACTACAAGCTACTAGAAAGTAGTATCAGTTTTAACACAGTTAGAGGATGTGCATCATAGTTCACAGTCACCTAATAGCTCTCGCTGGCAACTGAAACCAGTCTAAGTTTACACAGGGCGCGCGACATCGCGACATTACGTCGAAATCGAAGCTAGACCACATCGTAAATTGTAGGTTGTAGACGTTTCAAGTTCAATGTCAATAGAGCTTTGACACGCATCTAGATAAAACATCATAGACCGTACACCAGCCCCCACGACAAAGTCAGTTCGTACAACCGAGTATCAGCTGGCTTAATTACCAAAATCTTTCGGGTTTGAATCTGACCGAAATTGATTCGGATTAGCGTATATTTGATATTTATTTGTAGATTCAAATCAAATTCGATTCGAATTAGAACTCGTAAGTTGTCGTCACTTTTCAACCCCAGAAAGTCACCAATGCAGAAATGTCGGTACGATGTGACCTTGCCAGGGGGATTAACTTAATGGAAAAAATTGTCTTAAATACCTATCTCTAATGAACCTGAGCATGCTGGCATCCTGTACTCGGTACACGTTGAGGGTAAGAGTGCGCACAGCAATGCGCACCATAGACTCTGAATGGTTGAAGAACTTGATCGCCTCCGTATACAGCGGGAAATCCTTCGTGTGCTGCCAATATTAATAGTGTGTTACTTTCAAAGTAAGTATGTACAGGCTTCTTTATTATTTAGGTACTCCTCATGGCAAGCTTAAATTAAGAATATAATGTTAATCGATTATTATTAACTAGCTTTTGTTCGCCAGAGTGGAGGTGTAACTTATTTCACGGGAACGTACTACTGGGATAAGAAGTATTGTATGAGACCCAGGTCTACATGTGGGCCAAATTTCATCGAAATCCGTTTAGCCGTTATGACGACAAAAGGTAACACAAATAGTTACTTTCGCATTTATAATATTATAGTAAGTATCTATAATATTATAAAATAGTATTATGGATGTAGGTGTCCATATTATGTCCTTTATTTACTGACATTTTAAAATCGAACCTGAATTTTCGTGATACAACGGATATTTTTAGGTGATGGCTTCAAACGAAACACGCTATAGTTCGTGACTTGAAATTGACAACACGTGAAAACGCAACCTTGAATTTTGTAATTAATTATGTTCTGTAGTAAAATTATGGACATGTTTCCCTATTTACAAAATAGATCAGAGCCTAATACCACAAAACTTTACAAAGAATTTAAGAAGGATCAATATTAATTCAAAATTAATGATTTCTCACTACAGCAAAGAAAAGTGTCTAAAAAACATTTATACAAAAAAAAACTATAAAATGAAAAATAAATTTAATTTCAGAAGTCGTGTCATTGGTTTAGACATTTTCGTACTTTGACACCGACTTTCAAAATTACTTAGGTATTTTTCACTTTGTAGTGTTTTTTTTTTTGGAAGACGATTGTTTTTTTTTGTATTAAAAGTTTTATTTTTTCACTTTTTAGTTGTACTTGTGTGGGGTACCACACAAATTCATATAACACTACTTGCTATGTGAATATCAGTGACAGGAAGCTATTGAACACATCTGCCTACCCTTTTAAAGGGTACAGGCGTGATGTTACGTTGTGTTATTGCGTAAACAATGCATACATAAGCGATAGCAGCACTCGCTCTTGATTTGCTGGCATTTATTGAAGAGTTCCGTTTTCTTTCTCCGAAACCCATCATCAGATCTTTACGAAATTAATTTATTAAATTAAATGGGGCCATTTCGGAATAAACCTCTTTCGAACAAAAAAAGAATTTTGCAAATCCGTCTATATATGATGGAGTTATGCCCGAATATACATAAAAAAAATATATAAAAATCCGAATTGAGAGCCTCCTCCTTTTTAGAAGTCGGTTAAAAATGATAAAAATGAGTATAAAAAGATGGCGTACTTTCGAACGCCATCACCATCCTTACAGTCTGAATTCTGATATACACAAAACTTGCTATGAAAAAAAAAACAAAATTCGTTCAGGGGCATTAATACGAGTATGTACAAGAATATAGCTGCAATATTAAGAAGGGGGGGGGTTAATTTTGTATGGACCGTGATTCTTCTACTTTGTAAATCTTACAAGTGTCTGCACCACAAAACTCTAAGCCACTTAAGTAATTATAACGGAAAAACCTTACAAATACGTAAATTGTAGTGACAAATCTACAATATAAATATAATATATTTGTTATTGCCGTGTTACGCAATATTTTGTAAAATTAACAATTTTCTTGACTTGTAGACGTAACTTTTGTGGTGGGCCCAGTAAGTGGGGACGGGACACATGTGCGTAAAGTCAAATCGAACAAGGAAAATTGACATTTGAATATCCGTATTCGACTCACAATCGCCAATGTAGGTACCTATGCAGCTGTTAATGGTATTATCACAGTAACATAATTACTAGGTACTTGATAAGGGAAATAGTTACATGAAGTTGAACTAGACATGAGGTCTTATCAATAAATTCCTTTCGCAAGTGCAAATTTTTTTGCACAGGCAATACTAAACTGCCGAAGTGGGATAGACTTGGGAAAACTGGGAAGCATTTCGGTTTAAATGTTATATATAAAATTCAATTGCTGTTCGTTAGTACCGCAAAATCTCGAAAATGGTTAGACTGATTGTGATAAAACTTTGGTAATTTGTTGTGTGAGCGCCGGAGAAAAATGTAAAAGGCATTGCAACGCATGTCGGGCATTACGTAGCTAGTCTCTAATAACTTCTTGTTTTATTTCTGACTAGCTGCTGCCCGCTACTTCGTTCGCGTGACATTAATATCTTATAATTTTCTTTCTTTTTTTAAAATAAAAGTAGCCTACGTTACTCCTTTTAACAACTGCCAGTGAAGGTCTTGTCAAAATCAATCCAGCCGTTTCGGGGATTAGCCGGAACATACAGACAGATAAAAAATGTAATAAAAGTTTTTTTTTAAGTACCTTCCGTATTTGTATACTTTCGTATGATTTTAGTATAAAGCTGTTATTTTGGAATTAAAAACAGACACGTCAATTTTATTTATTAGTATAGATAATACCTACTATAGAAATATAAACAGGAAAGACCTGAACTAAAGATTAGGTATGTAATCCATAACATTTGACGAACAGAAAAACCTTTAATTAAACACACAGGTGAGTGTGTCAGACATAATAGTGTTGTGGTCATTTGTTTTACAATTAAATGATGTCAGTTGTATTAATAGGCTCTGTAGAAACAAAAAGACAATATTTATGAATGTAAAAATGCAAATGGTGTACAGATCACTCATTTCCTCTTCTTCCTCCTCAATTTAATTGACCATAGTTATGGGTACAGTATTCAGCTATTTTTACTATGTAGCCGAATAGTCAATAAATTTGTCTAGCCTTTCCCCACCTATGGTGGGGTCGCGGCTTCCAGTCTAACCGGATGTAGCTGAATACCAGTACTTTACTAGGAGCGACTGCCTGCTTATCTGAGCTCCACATCCCAGTTACAGGATAACATGATACCCCTTGGTAAGAATGGTTGTCAGACTTTTGGACTTTTGTCATTTAGCTACTATTACGACTATTGGGCTATATGTAATAATAACAGCTAATATGGCCTGTGTAGCAATTATGGCCAACCCATATTATGAGGCCTTTAAATACAGACCATAATTGATTGAAATCAAGGTCTATTTATGGGAGAAACCCTTAAACTAGTAACTTAATCTGGCTGCCAATGTGTTTAAGACAATAATGGTGATTTAATTCTCCTTTAGTCAAGTTACACTAGGTAAATTAATTATCTGAGAATTTTCCTGGTAACAACATCCTCCAATTATTATTATTAGATAATGTGTCTATGAAAACGAACTTGCACATTAAAGGAAAGTATGTATGTATTTAACAATTTGCGGGACCAGTTATTCTGTGGCGGGACACTAAAAACCCCCAGATGTTATAACAATAAAACTTATATTGTGTCTCGTTCAGTGTCCTTTAATACCTAATGGGTTTAACGAGTTCTATAACCATATTGGTGTGGGTGAAGATTTACGAAAGTAGTTATTTAGTAACCAATGAATGAGTATTTTGTGACACTTAGGTACCTAGGTACTAAGGAGGAACCACCTCCTCTTTAGTGGAAGCAAAATAACAATGAAACTTGTATTGTGTGTCGTTCAACATCCTTCAACCAATTCATTTGAAAACTTACCTCATTGTAGAAGAAATGTATGGTATGATTGTTGAGCTTTAAACTGAGCGTCTTGAGGAAAGATATGTAGTAAGCCATCACCTCCTCATCAGAGAAGTCAAATTTGTGCACTATTATTGAGTTCACATGGTTATTACTCAGCAAATAATCTGTAACAAGTATGCCGCTTAAAGAGTTTTGTCAAAAATAGGGAAAATTATCTACTATCTGAGCTACGTGACAATTAAAATAATAGGAAAACTCCTTGTCATCTTTCTGCCCTTGTCCCATGTCACTTGAGGTTGGCGCAACACATTTTCTTCATCCATTCTCCTTTGTCAACGATCATTCACTCTCTTTTCTTTCATATACACCAATCTCTTCTTTGGCCTTCCGTTCCTTCTCCATCCATCAACATCCATATATATATATTTTCATATATATGTATTTATATTCAAAATTGTGTATGGAAAATCTCCTTGTAATAGCTATTTATTCAGAATAGAGAATCATAGAACAAAAAAAGTACAAATCAATTTATCAGCTAATTTGCTTAACACTTTTTGTGTTATTTTCTAATATGTGTGTATGTTGAAAGTATATTCTTGAACACAATCAGTAAACAGAGTTCCACAGCAATAATAAATAACAATTCATACTTAATTATGCTTTGTGTACAGCACATGTCAAAATGTTTTGATTTGTGTAAACCAAAACATGTTTCCAAATTATTAAATAACTTACACAGTGATGTTTCATTTCTTATATTCTCAAACAGAATATTTAATGTTTGCAATAGCTGCACACAAACATATGACGATCCACCACACTTCTGTCTCATGATCTTCAAGAAGTATGACAGCATATTCTTCTCCAAGAAGAAGCTGAAAATGAAACATTTTTTTTTTATAGTAGACCAACAAAATGATCTAGACTTTAGACCTATCTATTCAAGTATGGGGATTAGGCTTCCAGAAGTTGTTACAAAATTAAAACATACAATGAGGTTCTAACTACTTGAAGTATGAGCACTAGTTGATCCGAACAGTTTGTTGAGCACTAGTTGATCCAAACAGTTTGTTGCACTGCCACATGAATTAATTAAATTTTATTTTAATGTTTAACCTCTTTATTACCCCTGGTCCGAGGTGGTGTGGGAAAAGAGTTTCTGCATGGATTTGGGAGAGCCCTTTGCCCAGCAGTGGGACAGTATAGGCTAACAAAAAAAAACCCCTTTATTTATACACATTGTTTTTTGTTAAGTAATGTTTAGCGACTGTTTAACCATACATTTTTAACATTGAAATTTCTCTTAACTTTAAGCAATGTTTTTAAATAAACCACTTAATGTGTAAATAAATTGTGATATAAAGCACTTATAGTATCTATAAAAGTAAATAAAAATATACATTAACACTTGCAATACAAGATTGGTCATCCCAAAAAAGAGGGAGACAAAAACATTCAGATATGTGACCCGCCACAAGTTGTTAAACCTGTATTGTGACTTGTGTAGTAGGTACTTCGAAAGTAAAAATCTTAAAACTTATTTCAGAACATGTATATTTTATTTGAATGGGAGTTGCAGGCACAGTGTTCTAGCCATTGTATGTTCTGCCTGAAAAGTAATAGACTCCAAAGAGTGACTAATAGGATACTTAGATTAAACACTGCTTGGATGACTCAGCGCATGACCAAATGTTAGGTGATTATTTTATTTGGCTTAAGGGTAACTAAAGATGCCATAATTATATATAGGTACTTTTAGGGTATTTTCAGAAAACCTTTGTATGAAGTTAACTTGTCGTTCTAATCACTAATTTTTGACTTAAGTACTACTTTCTCTAATTATTTGTCCAACTAAGGAAGCATTGTTTACAAATAATGATCACAAAGTGATACTTACTCAAAAACGGAACTGTCATTCTGATCACCCCATATCAATATCTCTGCTATACACCTGAGCGATTCCACCAAAGTACCCCGATTACTTTCGGATACAGTTGTGTTTTTACACAGGATATTATGTAAATACTTTAATCTTTCTAAGGAATGAGGGTTTTTAGGACGCCCCCACGAGGCGCCAAACCAACTTCTGCTACGAAACATGATGGTATTGGTATCCTCTACACTTGATCAAAGAAAACAACACAGTTTTTCATTTTTTTTAGTTCACTGAGGCACGTCGTCACACTAAACCATTAGCACCATGTTCTCTTTCTATCTTGTTTTATTAAACTGATCACTTTGTTAGGTCATTGCGTTAACTTTGGATTGTATTTTATTGAATAATCTGCAATAAATTGCTGAATTGTATTATTTTTATATTATATTACTCGTACGATTTACTTGGCCAACCAACATAAGATTGACACTTGACAGTTCTCTGGTTGTTCCGAATGACAGCTGTAGAGCTGTAGTTTCGTTTAGTTTCACCGCAATGGTTTGTTTGTTTATAAAAATTGTTTATATTTTTGAATTATTATAAAGTGAACATAACTATCAAACAATAAATAAATAAAAAAAAACATTTATGATATTTGTAAACTGAAATATTAAAATAACATACTTTCTACGATTATTTGTCATATTTACAGGCAATAGGCGTTTGCAGAGAAAAAGATTACATAATTATGCTCTGTGTGCAGAGATAGCTACAATAAATTATAGGATTGTGTTTGGAGCGAAGACGAATATTAGTAAGTAAGGAACCACATTGGCGTGGGTGAAGATTTCCTAAAATAGTTAATATTATTAACTTAATGACTGAATAAATTGTAACACAATGGTTAAACGATAAAGTAACTACAATCGAGTTCTAATGACGCGCCATGTTGGGGTAACATGCCGCGTCATTAGAACTCGAACTCGCTGCACGCCCCCAACTAAGAAGGAGCCGCCTTCTCTTTAATGGAGCAAGAAATTATATCCGAAATTCAGAGAAATGGTCGTGAGTCTCGTGGCTAAATGTTAAGAGCCGCACAAGACGATCGATGGTTAAGCTACTAATACTTGCCGCGGTCAGTTCGTGGATGGGTGACCGTTCATTACAAGAGGCTCGGAAAGCTTGATAAGCTGTTGGTTCGGGCTGTCATTCGTAGATCTTTGACAGTCGTTGCGGTTAATCAGAAGACCAAAAGTCCGACACCCAGACGTCATAACAAGGGTTATCATTTTACCCAATATCTGGGTTCTGGAGGTAAGATATAGGCAGTCATCATCATCATCATCATCATTTCAGCCGAAAGACGTCCACTGCTGGACATAGGCCTCCCCCAAGCACTTCCACTTCGACCGGTTCTGTGCTTCTCGCATCCAACGGGTTCCTGCGGCCTTCACAAGGTCGTCGGTCCACCTTGTGGGAGGCCTTCCAACGCTACGTCTTCCGGTACGTGGTCGCCACTCCAGAACCTTTCGGCCCCATCGGCCATCTGTTCTGCGAGCAATGTGCCCTGCCCACTGCCACTTAAGTTTGGCAATTCTTCGGGCTATTATGTCGGTTAGGACCTTGGTTCTCCTGCGGATCTCCTCATTCCTGATTCGATCACGCAGGGAAACTCCAAGCATAGCCCTCTCCATTGCCCTTTGGGTGACTTTTAGCCTTCTTATAAGGCCCATTATGAGCGACCACGTTTCAGTGCCATAAGTCATCACTGGCAACACGCACTGGTCAAAGACTTTCGTCTTGAGACACTGCGGTATGTGGGACGAGAAGATATTGCGTAGTTTCCCGAACGCTGCCCAGCCGAGTCGGATTCGACGATTGACCTCTTTCTCGAAGTTAGACCTACCTAACTGGACAGTTTGTCCTAGGTAAACATACTCGTCCACGACTTCGAGTATAGCGTCTCCGATCTTTATGGGAGTGGGTGTTACACGGGCATTTGACATGACCTATAGGCAGTCGCTCCATGTAAAATACTTACTGGTATTCATCTGCATCCGGTTAGACTGGAAGCTGACCCCAACATGGTTTAAAAAAGCTAGGCGGATTGGTCATGAGAATCCTTCGTATTTGCAGACTTCACAAAAAGGAGGAGGTACTATGTTCGGGTGTTTGTATGTTTTTTTTTTTTGTATGTTTGTTCATCGAATACTCCGCCAATTGTCGACGGATTTTCATAATTCTTTTTTTGTTCGAAAGTAGATAGTTCTGAGGTGGTCCCATTGTCACCAAGTTAGGATCTGATGATGGGATCTTAGAGAAATCGAGGGCAACCCTCAAATTTTATAGGCTCATTTATTGTTTTTCGCATATTTTATGAAGTATCTTGTGTATTTGTGTATGGTTGTCACCATCTCAGGTAGCTGGGCTGATGATGGAAGGTACAACTCCTTAACAGTAAGAAGTTACTCGAACAGGCAAGGACTGTTTTAGTAAATTGTTTTGATGTTTGATAGGGCATTTGCCACATTTGGTCTCATGATCATCAAGTCATGACCTGATGCTACCTAACTCCTCGACAACTAACAGCAGATATATCGTGTTTAGGCTCATTGAAAAGGGCTCGATGTGTGGATAAACGTACTGTTACTGAGGAACACCGAAGACCTGATGCTGAAGCCAGGAGCATCAGAAAAAGTACAAACCTTGAAATTACAGCACCGTAGTCTGTTTGGGCTCATTTTAAACAGGACTAATTTTAAGTTCAATGCAATGTTGACATAAGTCTGGCCTGATGCTGCAGCCAGGATTATCAGCATCTAATCTAAAAACTAATAAAAGGAGAACTCTTCAACAATTAACGTCCCTGCATCGAGAAAAGGAATATTTTATAAAAAGGCGATGGGCAAGTTGACATTAGGCTATTGTAACTTAGATAAATTATAAGCAGACCCACTAAAAAGCGAGAAATAAAAACTTTTTAACAAAAAAAAACCGACTTCCAAAAAAAAACACTACAAACTGAAAAATAACTTTAATTTCGGAAGTCGGTGGCAAAAACTAAAATACTGATCCCTAAGACACCGACTTCCGAAATTAAAGTTATTTTTCAGTTTGTAGTGTTGTTTTTGGAAGTCGGTTTTTTTTGCAATATGTTTGCCAATCGTGCTAATTAGGCACTAATTCATGATGAACAGATAGGTAAATCATGTTTAGCAGGTTGCAAACAAACAATAAAACACTGATTCGAAAGGATTTTCCAGTGTGCGTGTCAACAGAGTAGATTCCTACGCGATAAACAGGTACTTATTTATCTTATTGTTTTGCATAGAGGTAGATTATGACTAGATCTATGAGATCTTACGGGTACCTACCTAGAATGTAGACTAGAAATTAAAAAAAAAATAATTTAAAAAAATTAAACGAACTTCAAAAAGAAATGAACTCAAAATTATGAAATTACTTTAATTTCGGAAGTCGGTGGCAAAAAATTAAAACTAAAATATAGATCCCATTAAGAAACCGACTACGCGGGCCTGCGGGCGGAGAGAATGGGTAGCGCAGACCCCTAACTGTGATACATAAGAATACAGTGTATCGACTCCTTTACTCTGGACCACTATATTTACGACACACCCTGTATATATCATTCTGTTTTTAATTTTACTACCCTAAGAGTGGAGAACTCACTGGTCTCATGCCCGCTGCAAATACAACTGTCAAGGGAGGGGCCTGGGTTCGATCGGTAAAAGTGCTATCGCGGGTTATCTATTAGAAATTCGCATCAGTCTGGTGTCTGGATTGGTGGTCTACGTGGAATTTATAATTATTTTTTTCACTAAGGATAAAAGCAGTTACATAAATAGAGATAAGAAAATATAAGAATTCTTTAAACATAACTGGCAAAATGTGGATTGTCTATTCACCACTGCTTAGCCCTTCAGAAAATAAAGACGCACAATTTTTATAGGTACCTACTTGAGTAAAGTTTGCGGTTTCAGTGTTCCCAAGCCTTACTGTTCCCTACGTTATTATTATATTGCAAGATTTGGAAGAAGTGTACCGTTTTAAAAAATCGTCTAAGTACAGTCACGAGCACTAGTATGTCAACACTTGGCAACTTTCAATGTCGATTTTTTCGTGAAATAACGAATCCAACGTTGAAATGCGACACTTTACACAAACGTATGGGTTCGAAAATACGTTGCTCGTAATAACATAAAATTTCATTCAAAACTAAAGGAGAAAATCGTCTTTGAATAAAGCCAAGGGTATACATACTTATGCTCGTGACTGTACAAAGTCTCTGCTCATAGGAATGGTCGAAAAAAACAGAGAAATTATAAAGTATTTTTTATTGTCTTAATTTTCGTAATTCTATATTGCAAATTAATGATTTTGTTTACATCTACATCAACTAATGAGCAGTACCTTCACTTTTAGGTACAATATTGGGAAATCCCATAATTCTCCGCACACGGACGGAACAGTTGATAATTCATACCTTACACTAAATTGTGACATTCTGTACCTATTCTAAATGAGTAATAGTTCACTATTAACAATAAAAGATTGGGCATTATTTAATTACAAATAAGAAAAGTTACATTCATGTGGATAATCATCACCATCTTCCACAACCAGAATTTTACATTAGTGTATGTAATTCTGTAAATTAAATACATATTTGTGACGTTCGCAAAACAAATAAAAAAAAAATTCGCGGTCAAACCTGACTTTACACTTTCTCCCTAGAGGTCTCTCCTTGTTTGTCCTTAAAGAGTGGATAGGTAATGTAAACTAGCTACCTATACGATAACGTTTTATGTGCCTATTTACAAAATTTAAATGAATTATACAGGCGACTATTTATCACAAAATGAAAATGATTTTTCTGAAATATTAGGTAAGTATTTACTTACTAGTTTCCGTATTTTAAAATTACCCTTCAAGGTAATATGGAATAAATACATTAATAGCAATAAAATATGACATGGTGATTTTTATCTAGGTACTGTCCTCGATCAACATTACAATTTAAGCGAAGATTACATTATCACCAAAAATAAGTTATAGAAATGTCACATCAATCACGCATTTAAAATACCTAGGTATCTTGTCACGATTACGAAGCTAGCTTCTAATAAAAATATTTTTACTATTTATTTACTTAACACTATTTTCATGGACGGTCTATTTTTTATTTTTATTATTTGTACCTAATAAGAAATCTTAGAACTAAGTAAATAATTTAAAGAATAAATAGCAAGCTCAATAAATTATTATTTGATTATTTAATATAAATCTAGCGCTGACTCAAAAAATGTTATTGCTCATAATAATCACTTAAGTTGGGGGCTCGAACAAACCATCGACGATACCTAACTGTAGCGCTACAAAGCTCTTTTGGCACGTGGCAAAAATCGGAACTAATGACGCCTTATTGTTTTTTCAATGTTTACGTGTCGGCGTCATTCGAGCGCAAAAATGTCCTTGTAGCAATCTACAAGGACATTTTTTTTTTGACACAGAGGTACCTACCAATGTAGGTATTCATTACTGAGGTAATTAATACCTACATTGGTAGGTATTAATATAATTACCTCTTGAGATTTGACTCTTTCCCGCTCCAAGGCTGCAATGGACAGCCAGTTAGTATCTGGTAAACCACCGTTAAACTACGAAACAATAACCCGGGTATGTTATGTAGGTACTGTCAAATTCTTATTTTAATTGGGGTAGTATTTGGTGATTGGAACGTTATAAAGTTTCATTTTTCTCTTCGACTAAAAATCGATGGTTTGTTTGAGCCATAGATCGTAATATAATAGCAGAGAAAGCATTAATTTAAATTCGAATAAATTCTACATTTTGACTTCATACTTATTTTAGTATTACTATGATCAGCGTCACAATTATATTAAAATAAATAAGTACCTACTAAAAATTTTCTTAATTTTTTCCTTAATTTTCTATAGCTACCTATATCAGAAAAGCAAGGAAGTTTTCTTAACATATTAAAACACTACCTTACATTTGGTAAACTAATTTAAAATAAGTATAAAAAGTATTAGAAATCTGAATCTGGCTAAATGTGAGACACACAGGTGTTTAGAACTCGTTACAATGAATATACACAAATAGCTTTCAGAGAATGTTAGATTCATGTTCTTAATAAGTTCATTAGGCAGCAGATCTCACTCATAATTTCTTCGAGCCTACGTCAGCCCGACTTTTCCTTGGCAAGTAATTGCAACAATTGACAGCTTGTAGTTATTGGACCCTCACGTTTCTTTAGCATATAATTGTTTTTAAGATTTCATTTAACATCGTTATGTTTCATGTGGGGATAATTAACTTTCCTTCTCATAATTAGTATAATCACTGATCATTGACTTGTTGTAAACTTTCCCTTAGTTTATTTTCGTCCGCACGTTGGTCCCTCGAAATTCGTTAATTACAGCAGCTCGATACGAGCCAGACACAATCCTATCCTACGTATCTCAGGCTTTAAGGGTAGAAGTTCTGGAGGGCATCCGAGTATATGGAGTTGTATGTGTCTCTTAGAACGTATACGTTGTCTCCTGGTTTCCCGTTGAACATGTATTGGCCCTTTAGATTCGTAACCTTCGAGTTTGATGGCGCAGGCTTGGGTTTGGGTTGCGAGTATGAAGGCACGTTGTACGTCGGCCTTGCTGGCATCATGGGCTGACCTCCATATCCGTAGGGATCCACTTGGGGCATTTGAGGGTATGCAGGCGCACCACTCCATTGATACACGCCAGTCGGTTTTCCATTAGACACAAAGTCAATAGGCAGATTGATGAAAGGATCAGCCATTTGAGGCGGAGCTTGAGGCATCATCGGCGCCATCGGGGGTCCTAGGCTCGGGGGCTGAGACACGTACCCTAAACCAGGAACAAACATGTACGGAGTTGGGGGCAGCCTGATGTAGAAGATGGGGGAGTTCTCGTACTGCAGAGAATTGATGTTATCATTCTGGTACTGTCCGTTACCATTTTTCTTCTTGTTCTGTTGTCGGCGTCTGGTGGGGATGGTTCGCGAGAGTTCTTCTTCCTCGAAGTTCTCGTCGTTGACGGTGAAGTTGATGTCTTCATCGTCTTCGGAATAGTCTATGCCGGAAGATAGGAAGGAGGGGTAGAAGCCAAATAGGTTGAGGGCTTTGTTTCTCCTGCTGGTGATGGGTGCCTCCGTGGTGGTGGTGGTGGTCTCCTTGAACTCGTCCTGTAGTTTGTTCTCTCGGACCGTGGTGGGTTCTTCCGTCTGCAGGGCGGCTGCGCGTGACCTCCTGGTCGGCGCGCCGTGACTGTGGCTCAGCAGCGCCAGTAGAACCACGACTAGCAGCATGTTTCTTGAGTATCCCATTTTCAGTCTGAAAACCAGAGAAGATCGTGTTTAATAAAAAATTGGGACTTTGAATTTTCGTACACGTACCTATTATATATAAATAGTAATAGCTGCGCCCCGCGGTTTCTCGATTCCGTGGGAATACCGGTATAAAAAGTATCCTACGTTCTAATCCAGGTCATGGTCTACCTATGTACCTAATTTCATCCAAAGCCGTTCAGCCGTATTAGGGTGAAAGCGTAACAGACAAACATACAAAAAATCTAATCTTTTCTCATAAAGTAGGTATATAGTTTAGATAATTGGTTTAAAACAAAGAAACATTTCCTTTTTTCGTACTAGGTAGGTACGTAAGTTACGTAACGTAGGATACAATATCAGACGCAAAAGTAACAAAATACAATAATAATTATTGATGTAATCCAAGAAAAAGGCGTGGCAAAAATAGGTTCTCTTTAATTTCCATGCGTGTACAAACTGCGAAACAAAACACTGGCCAAAGGTAATTATTTACATTTTTAAATTACCGAGAGGTCCGAGCGAATAACACATTCACACATTATGCTGTGTATTTAACATCAATCAAGTTTGCAGAGCATTCATTAAAAAACAATAAGTATCAATATACTGAGACGGATGATTAAGTAACTTGAACATAACATAGTTATTACAATCAACAGCATCAATACTAGGGTCTTTGTTTGAAAATGTATCCTTCTTTGGTTTTTACGTGCTATGTTTTATTTATGAATATAAACAAAACAAATGGAACGTTATGAAAAAAGAAAGTTCCTACGAGGAAATCAGGAAACTATTTTATAGGTAGGGAGGTGTTCTGGCAGTGGATACCTGATGGTTGCTGGTTTATGGCAAAGGAAATTTACTTAAAAACTTTTTTTTAACATGACTAAGCTCTTCCAAAATATTAAAAGTTATTGGTAGGTGAATCTGCGGAAAAAAATCCTAGGTATCACATCTCAAAAAAATTGGGAAATCATAACAAAATAGGTATTATTATGTAACAGCTTAGTAATGTACAGACGCCAGTACATCAAGCTACCCGAAACTGTAAAATTTTCCACATCACCTTTGAACCTAATATGCTTTAGCGATAAAGTTAAAAATCTATTAAAGAAATTTGATAGCTTGTAGTAACTTAATGTGCTCGTCTGTACAATTTTCAAATAAGTAATTATGCTATGAAAATTAAATGTTAAAGAAACATTGGCGAAGCGTTTTAGTAAAATAACTTAAACTTTAAAAGCTATCCACAGTCCCCCACACACATGGAATAAAAACCGTGGCAAAATTATCAATGAACATATTTAAATACAAAATATGGCTTCAATAGAAACTAACTTAATACAATTCTCTCAGGGATTATAAATATCAAAATATAAAACCTCTTTATGGTCATTGCATAGACACTTTCTTAGGATGTTATTATTTGTGTGGAGCCAGCCAGTCATAAGTCCGTCAGAAGGATTCTTAGCAAACAGGATACATGTAAGTAAAATAAAAAAAAAAACCCTCATGTAGCCTGGGCAGTTCTCAAGGTCGGTTAATACCCTACACCATTTATATCCAGTAATCTATTCATTCGTAGCGTTTACTTAAGACAGGCGCAAATTAAATGGCTTTTTTGGATGAAATAAGAACTGGATGGTAACAGCGATGAGCGAAGTTTATGGTCTTGAGAGTTTACTGATTTTAGATAGGAACTGGCAAGTAAATAAAATATTCTTTAGTTAGGATCTGTCGGGATATATATTATTTTATACATAATGTAGGTGTAGAGACAAGCAATGAAAATGTAAAACTCTTTGAGGTTAGGTTTTTTTTTGAATTTGTATGCCAAAATGTGTCAAACTACTGTTACAAGGCGCAAGGTACAAAAGGAATTTGAAACTACTCCACGGGGTTATTTTTACATGGCTAGCTGAACTGCGCAAGCGATGGGTATCGATATCAAAACACGACGACGAAATATTTTTTTAAAGATTTGATGTTTTGTTTTTGGGAGGATCAACGACCGCTGTTAGTGTGGTTACTTGAGCTGAAAAAACTGTTTTGTTATGTTTTATTGTGTTAAGATATTGAAACACACACGTCTGTAAAGTTAACATTAGAAAAACGGATTTTTGAAACTAATATTTCAATTGACTACAACACCTAACTGCGGTCGATGACTCCACAAAAAAAAAGCCAAATTGAAATTAATTTTTTTTTTATTTGATCATGTTTATGTAGATATCGATACCCATCGGGTTTGCGAAGTTTATCTAGACAATTTAAAATAACCCTGTATAATAAAAAAAGTTATTTTCATCTTTGCAACTTTAACATAAATATTAAAACAGATTGGCTATCTAACTCTGGTTGTGTTAGCAGATAGTCAATTTTTAATATAAAAAACCAATCAAGCGCATTTAACTTTAAATAAGATTCTTGGAAAAACTGCCCATGTAATCTCGATACCTACCTGGTAAAACTAGTTAACAGAAAACAACACTCATACCTGTGGGAGAAAAATATACAAGTTCGTTATTATTAACATCCGGATAAATAAATCACATTTTAATAGAAAGACATTTATTATCCAGATATTTACAGCACGGATGTGCAGACACTTGATCGATAACAAGCAATAGAAAGTTTACTGCAACTGCGCGTACGCATCTACGCATTTTGTTAAGGGCTTATTCCACTTGACTTTTAGCCTTCTACGGCCCGGTTTTTAGAACGTAAATCACCAAAAAAATATCTTACAAATTGTTGCTGAACTGATGTGATTGGTTGACTGAATTTTCATCACTCAATCGCATCACTTCACTGGCGTCTAATTTTGACACGTCGACACGTCGATAATTATCGTTCCAGAAACCGAGCAAAAATGGCTCAGATACAGAATTCAGACAAGTGTGTAGCGGCATCTACATCGCCACATACTCGTACGAACTGCGCATTACACCTGACGCTAAGCAAACCCTTCATTGCGTAAGCAGAGTTTGTTGGAGGATGAGGAACTTTTAATACTGTTCTTCATACCTCTATAAGTGTAGATTACGGCATCTAGTAGGTTAGCCTCTTAAAAATTAAACAAATTAGAAATAATAAAGGTCCGTCTCTGACGCACTTTATCTACAGACGGATTCAGTAACTGATTCTATTCAAACTTATGTTTCAAATTAATATTATTTAAAATTAATCAAATATCAACTTTATTTGAATGGCAGTTAAGTTGATTTCAGAGTGAAAAAGTTATAAAAATGTTTGCAGTTGTAGTGTAAACTGAACTTTATTGTGTATGATTTAAAGTTATTTTTTCTACTCATATTTTTTTAATTTTTGGCAAATAAATCGCGAATGCATATTAGTGTGTAGGTACAGAGAGCGACTATAAATGAGACTGTGACCTTTGAGTTTGTTTCGGTCTTTCTTCTCAGAGTAGTCGGGTTAGGATCCGAACTCATCTAGTTTTAAAACATAATTGGCATTTTGACGTGTAAAAGTGTTTTTGGAACCAATTTACAGGAATAAATATAACTCATTATTTATCAAGAAGCTTTCTAAGTATAGGGGAAATTTAGAAAGCCTCTCTTCCTAAAAAAACTATTAAATTCAAGACTAAGTGGACTAGCTTCTTTATGAAGTGCGCTTTCGTATACTACCCGCATAATAATAAAAGTTTTCTTGGAAATGGTTTTATTGACCCATTTTATGCGTGGTGCAGGATGCATTATATCAGTATTGCTAGTGTAGCAATACTAGCCTGCCTTCGTCTGAGTCTTGTTAATAGGTATTGATAAGTTTTACGCGTAGGTTTCAATTTAATTAGTTTAATCTAATATGTCAGTTTTTATGTATCCGCTACTGGTTTGCGGTTTGATGCTTAGTTTTTACTGCTGCGCCCCGCGTTTTCACCCGCGTAAATGTCGATCCCGTAGGAATATCGGGATAAAAAGTAGCCTATATGTCAATCCAGGGTGTCAGCTACCTCCATACAAAATTTTATCAAAATTGGTCCAGTCGTTTGAGCGTGAAGAAGTAACAAAAATATAAACACACCCCACACACACACTCACAAACTTTCGCCTTTATAATATTAGTGTGATGATTTGTATCTGGTGTAGCTACAATGTTTCTTATGTCGCTCAAGGCTGTATATTCATTTATTTTCTCGTGTTTACCCTGTGAGCTGTGACGCTTGCATGTCTGTAATTCGTTAATGTTGATTAACTGCTCTTCTTGCCAACAGACATTATTTGTATTAAAAAACATGTAGGTCTGGAGTACAGACGAAGGTCTGGTTTCCATACAATGTTGCAGAAACTGTGCTTGTAGGTACGTAACACTTAAGGCGATTGTTATTTTATTTCAGTGTTCATCTTAGGACTGTTATTAGAATATTTTTTAATAGTGATAATAGGTACTGGACCGGCGGGGTAATTGATTAACACGCTTTCAGTAGCAATAGGTTTCATTTTGACAGTTCAACAACATTCATTGCGGTACTTACGTTGTTGAGCAGACAAATTTTTCGAACATATGCAGCATAGATGGACTAGCAATATACCTACTTCAAAATGATTCAGATTTAGATTGATGGAGTGTTACGCAATTAGGGAACGGTATACTTACACTGACATAGTGGCATAGCTTCCAGTCGGTGTTTCATCTTTTATATCTATTTAAACATACTTTCGTATTTAAGCTATCTCCAAGTACCTATTTTTTATGTGCTAGAGAAGTAGTAAAAAAGTTAAAATCTCTACATCTTTGTTCTAATTCTAGCCGTGAAAACCTGTAATGGTCCATTGTAAACCATCTAATTTCTGTTTTCACTAACACTAAGTGACACCTAAATGGATGCCTGAATAAAAGCGCACTGTTGGATTTTTTAAGCGCACTTTCAAGTATATATTTTCGCTTCCTTATACCTAACAAAAGACATAAACGAGCCACAGTACGAGCGAGTGTGTCGAAAAAGCTCTTATGTTCTACATATTTATTAGAGTTCTTTTTAATTAATTGAAGGCAGGAGTTGTAGATTTTTATGAAGCCATAAGCGTCAGGATAGTCCGCGAAATTCAAAGTATGTTACGTTTTTTGCAATTTGTAGGATAACAGAGGGGCAATTCTCAGTTTGATCAGTCTCGATCTGTCAAAAATTCCTCTAATTTCCCTACATTTTGACAATTTTTTTTTGACATTTGTTTGTCGCCGATATGAGACTGCGACTAGATTTCGAACGTTTTTACCATATTGAATGACTATTTCATGAAATAATGACATTTAAGGCCAATTCCAACTTAAGGAGTTGTATTGCTGATTGTAATTATTATAATTCTGTAAATCCTTATTAGTTACGGTTGCGAATCATATTTCCATCAAAACAACCTGCGGAGTAATTGCGTACCACACTAACAGTAACACTGGCCTTCATTTCGATAGTTCAACAACATTCATTGCGTTTTTTACGTTCCTGAGCCTTTTGCTGAGCAGACAATTTTTTCGAACATATGAAGCAATGAATTAGGAATATCCTTCAAAATGATTCAGATTGAGATTGACAGTGTGCTACGCAATCAGAGTACCTTTTTTTTTTTGTTGTCGGGGGGAATCCTTCAAAAGGGTACCTACTGACCTGCAAATTGCAAAAAAACGTAAGAAAATTTTAAATTCGCGGACTACCTTAGCGCATCCCCCGTAAGTACTATTGTATAGGTATTAGAGTTAGAAGAGAAATAATTGACGGTAGGAATTTTAGAATGGGGATTAGTACAGACGCCAGCACATCAAGCTACACGAAACTGTCAAATTTTCCCAATCAACTTTGAACCTTATACTTTAGCGATAAAGTTGAAAATCAGTTAAAGAAATTTGACAGATTCTGTACAAGAAAAGAGCGGCCTATGCTTAGCGGTGGCTGATGTTGGGCTGTGAATGATGAAGAATGAAGATGATGATGACGAGTCTTAATGTTTTCAGATTTCCTAAATTGACGACGCCATAACCATAATAGCTTTCGGGGTTATTTCGACGAGGTACAGACTACAATCTGTCAAATTTCTTTAATAGATTTTCAACTATATCGCTAAAGCATAAGGTTCAAAGTTGATTGGGATAATTTGACAGTTTCGGGTAGCTTGATGTGATTGGCATCTGTACAATATTTATTTCCTAGAGATGTGAAAATATGAATTGAAACTATGAAATCGCATGATTTTGCCATGTAAAACGAAAGTGCGAACATTAAAAAACAATTTAGGTACCTAATCTACGTTTACAATGTGAGAAATGAAAGCGCTATTTTCTGCTAATGTGCTTTTATAGTATTATATTATAGTCTGCTATTAAAATGATATCATTTTTATAATGTCGTATTTTATGTCAAAGTCAAAGCATTTATTTCAAGTAAGCACAAAAAAGGCACTTGTTACGTCATAAAAAGTAATTTAAAAAAATTAAACCGACTTCAAAAAGAAATTAACTCAAAATTATGAAATAACTTTAATTTCGGAAGTCGGTGTCTTGGGATCTGTATTTTAGTTTTATGCCACCGACTTCCGAAATTAAAGTTATTTCATAATTTTGAGTTAATTTCTTTTTGAAGTCGGTTTAATTTTTTTAAATTACTTTTTATTTCGTAATTTTTAGTTTTTGCACTAGTGTTTGACCAAGGTTTTGAGATGTTTTCCCTTTGACACTACACCCGTAGGTCTTATCAATAAGCCAGGCCGTCACACTTACACGTATTAGTCCATATCTTGAAAATTACTGAATCGATCTTGATGAAACTTACACTGTTCCCTAAGTTGAAGAAAATGTAAGCCAATAAAAAAAATGGTCACGATCCGATTAATAGTTCCGGAGATATGCGTGGACAAACATACATACATACGTCTATGAAATTTTGTATATTTGTTTGGAAGCCCTAATAGATCATCATATGCGAATATAATGCAATTCCATTAATATTACATACATACGTATCGAATTGATAACCTCCTTTTTTTTGAAGTCGGTAAAAATTTACAATAAAATAGAATTTTTTCAAGTCGCCCCTTCCAAAAGGTAGTTTCGTATGGAGAATAATGGGCAAGAAACGCCACTGTTACTCTTTCAAAATGTTTTTTAATATGTTTTATACATTATTGTAGGTATGTGAAGATGCACGTGGAATAAAATTACTATACCACAATAGGTTAAAGAATTAAAAATAAATCCATGACAGATAAATTAATTATGTGATAGATACATAGTGGTCACGCTATGAAACTCATATTTTAACTGTGTCACATATTGGCTAAGAAGAAGGTATCCAAAACTCTCCCTGACATTTCATAGAGGAAAATGTTCATCAAATTGTAATCAAAACAAGCCGACAGCTACTTATTTAACATCGAATTTATTTCCCAAAATTCTATTACTTTCGTTTTCCTCAACAATGTTCGTACTCATGAAAATTACACACGAGGCCATAATTAGCTGCCATTTGAAGGCTATTAAATTTTAATCTAAAACTGTGGTACGTCCCCGATCGTAATATCATTAACGGGGGTTCTAACACTTGTGGATAGTTACACCAATTTGTCCAACAAGTTTAAACCGGCAATAAAATTATAATACACTGTTATTCATGTTAAATTAAGAAACGTTATGTCAGAATCATTAGAGCAGTTGCTTTACGGTGGTTGCACACTACCCAATATCTTTACCAGCTGATTTACATACCTACAACTATCTTTGTTTCGACGAAAACACGATAAGATGCACAAACAATTATTTAACATAAATAGAAGTAATTCTAAAAGTAATCATTACAGCTATTTACTTTCTTAAAACGTGGAAAACTGCCAGGAAAACCTACAGCTAGGGAAAGGTAGAAGCGGACGCCATCAATACCTTAGGCATAAAAACGCAGTCGAAGGATTTATTGTACGTCAATCTTTTCACATGCAACCACTTCCGTGTAGATGTCCGAGCTGTTTATATAAAACATCTGAGGCGCTGAGGAACTCCTCAAAAACAATCGGTAGTAAGAAAACAACCACAAAAGGATTTTACCTCTATCGTTCGAAGATCGCACATAAATATTGAAGCAAATAAATCCGAGTGAACTGGGTGCTTTATTCTGTCCGACAGTTTACCTTTTTAAAGTGACCACTTATCGAGTCAGTAAAGGAGACGGTTTAAAATTAAAATACAGTGTCGTGCAAAAAATAATGGCCAGTCTGTGATCGCATAGCATTTTATTAGGTGTCGTTAAATTCCAACATAATATTAACTGGTTAAGTTTTTGTAGTTGATCAATTGGTGAACTGTTATTTATTATCGCGATCGGATTAATTTCTTGATCGAGTTGTCGTCTTTGAGCTATGTTTCATCTCGATGCAGTTATCGTGCTACGGAGAAGTGTAGATTAAAAGGGGTTTTCAGAAATCAATAAATGTAATTGGAAAAAGACAATATTTTTTCTGTTCTTTAAATGGTGAATTTTTTTAGCAAGGTCAATGTCAGGGAGTACAAGGAGGTTATGGTAAACGCAGTTAGAACCATTGGAAATATACAGAGGCACTTAATCAGCCTATAATGCCTCCTCCCGGTGCGGTGAGAGGGAGTAGATCGTAATCCACCACGTGGGCCCAGTGCGGGTTGGTAGAAGTCACATGTCTTCGAATGTTTTGGGTTCTAGGACATGTCGGTCAGTCAATCATTAGAATCAGTAATACAACTTGATATGTTAGTATAATCCTAAAATGTCAAGATTTCATGAAATAGTCATTCAGTTGGATTAATTACTTGGTCTTAGAGAGTTGTGTTGATGACTTTAATGATTATAATCCTGTAAATGCATATTTGTTACGGTCGGGAATCATATTTTAATCAACATACAACTTAAATACTGACCAGCAAATTGCAAAAATGGTAAAAAAAATAAAAATTTCGCGGTAAAAAAAAAAAAAATTAATCGCTAGCTCGTCTTGAGCACGTGTTTAAATGCTTAAATGCTTGTTTAAATGCTCGTGCCTTCTCTGTGTGAGAATAGTTGCCCTGCAGTGGGACTGCTCGACTGTAATAAACTGATATTATTTATCATCTGACTGATGCTTTTAAGAACATTAACATCTTATATAATGTAGTTGCATGTTTTTTGCTATCCTGCATAATCTCTGATGGATGTGAGAATGTCAATGTTTTAATCAATTTCATCAATTACTTGAGTGATATGTATAACTATGAAACACGAGCAAAAACTCTTACTGGGCCGTTTTTCTGTTGCGTTCGAGCAAAAAACTTCACGCTAAGTAACTAATTAAGTAAATAGATATTCATCTACATAGTTTTTATATTGTTGTATCTTATTTTCTACTTTGACTATGACGTCTGTCAACATCGGGAAAAAGCTGTACCAACAAGGCTGTATTAAAATCCGTAGGTAACTACTTTTCTTCAGAATATTTTACCTAGAGGTTCTTTTATGTTTTAATACTATGATGTATGTGATCTAAAGAGTAACTAACGATTCGTAAGAAGCTGGCAGTATCATCACAAGATCACAACGTTAATGTTTTCTCATTGTTTGTCTTTGGCTCCTGGTACCAATCAATTATCAAGCACGTTGTTTAATTAAACAGTAAAAAAGCATTGACACACGGAACGGCAACTTATCTTTAACATATAGGTAGGTATAAGGTCCTATCTAAGCAAGTTACCTACATTAATATATCTATAAGGCTCACAGCTGCAAAATGAACAGTGTCAATAAATATGACGTCAACAGCCTCAGTTTTCACTAGAGCCCATAAATCTTCCAGATTGATCACGCGGTGGTCGCGTCAGCCGCTGACAGCTGACAACGCATTACCCTGTAATGTGGACAATTTGCAACCTTCCCGGCGAAAGTTGGACCACCAGTACAAAGAAAACAAGCCGCAGATGCAAATTGACCGGTTAATCACGATAATTTACTTTGCGGCTGCAAATGGTGTAGTACAAGGTAATGATGAGATAATATCGTCAATATTCATTAAATTTTTTGTTCTGATCAGAGAATCTGATACATTATCTTCTTTATTAAATATAGCTTCCTTATTTATGTTAAGGATCACCAATAAAAAGCATTTGTATAAAGAAATTACAAGCATGTCCCGCTCGCATCAATACGTATTTATTCTTGCAAAGAATGTTTGCTAACAGTTTTTTTTTAAGTCTACAGGAATTTACAGTTTTTTTCAAGATGTAGAACTTTCTTTCTTTTTTTAGTTTTGCCTAAGCTGTCCCACTGCTGGGCAAAGGCTTCCCCCAAGTCCTTCCAGGATGATGATGTAGGACTTACTACATTTTACATATTTTCGAAATTATTTTTTGTAGATAGGTATATCAGCCTAGATATCACATGATACTAAAATATTTCAGATAGCCCTATATTTTGAACATCGCGTACATTCTTCAAATACCATCCGCGGTAGCCCTGCATACTTGTGCAGTGTTGATGAAATCGCAATTATGAGATAAGCATAAACGCTCAAAGTAAGCAACCATCTACTTGCTCTCTCCAATTAAATATTTAGAAGATCTTAGTCTTTAATCATTTACAGGTAATAAACTAAAGGTTTTACACTGTAGGACTCATCTTAACTCTATGTAATCTATGCTAACAATGTTTAATTTTAGTTCCCTGTAATTTACTGAACTGAGTACATTTTAGGGGTCTGTACCCATAGGGTGATAACGGAAGCCTCCGCTGTCCGTCCGTCTGACTGTCAGCGGATGTATCTCACGAACCGTAATAGGTAGACAGTTGAAATTTTCAGAGAGTGTGTATTTCTATTGCTGCTATAACTCTTAATCTTAATATCCCTTCTTGTGCCAGGCCGACTCGCACTTGTCCGGTTTTATTCTTAGAATGCTCACTCTTCAACGTAACTAGCTGCTCGAGCGTGCAAATATTAATGTGTCACAAACAGTTCTAAAACAGACTTGCTGTTGACAATCACCGTGCAAATTCTTAAACGTGGAAAACTGTGGATTTCAGAAAACTGACCTAAAACATCGTAACTAGCTGTGACCAAATAGAGATGCCAACAATGTTTGTGACAAACACTTTTTGTCGGTGCCTTATCTCTCGGTTAATTTGACACATGACGAGTTATCGGCACATAACATTAAGTGACTACATAGAAGAGATCACTGACTTATGATTGGCAGTTCTCGAAGTGATCAGTAATGGTTAGTCGTCATTTAATGAACTAAACATGTAATGTAATCATATCGGATTTGCGAACATGGGTGACAAAAACTTGTTGATCCACTCACGCCCACCGCTTCCGACTCATTAGCGATATAGCTTAATGCTGTAAGTACCAAAAATAACGCAAACAGTACCAGCACATTATATTAAAATAAATATAGTACTATGTCGTAGGTACGTATTTTTTAGTGTGCCAACTGTAATTATGGCAATAATGTTGTTGTTGACCGCAAATTAAGGAAATTAATGTAGGTAGAGCGTGGTACTCAAAATAAGAGGAATTTGGAAAAAATTCAGTTATTTACATGCATATTTAGAGGTGCCTGGGTTGCTTTCCGATTTTTCGGCAAATTATGGTGAGGTCCGTTGAGATTTAAGTGGGTGATGACATCGTTGTCCCCGTTATTCGTTTGCTTGCATGTAGGTATGTATCAGCTTTACAAATTACAGACTACCGAAAAATAATTACCGAAATGTTTTTCATAATGTCTATATGCAGAAAACACCACAAGGTTGGTTCCAGGCGAGCGAGATAACGGAAACTTTCCACAAACCAAAAAAAAAACCTCATTCTTCTTTCAAATCACACTCTAAAACGCGTTAGACTAGAGAAATAGCAAAATACGAGTATATACACTAGTTACCTACTACAAATAACAAACTCCAACTTTCAATCCTTTTAACAAGCAGTAAGAATCCCGGACCACTAAACGAATCAATCTTACCCAGGAAACTAGTCGGGCAGTAAATAGGAACGTATTACATCGTAAACAGACAATGGTCACGCGGCTGCGTTGCTCAGAATAAATGAGGTAACATATTGTATGAATCAAAGGGTAAGACCAACCGTTTCGCTTAACGATGTAATGGTTTGTCAGCAAAGACAGGCGATTTGTGTCTTTAATGTGATCTTGACAGAACAAGTGCAATAATGAGGAGAATTTCTTGGTTCTTAGAAGAGTGGTAAATTTTTGAGGTGTGTAGGAAAATTAAGTTATCACATCATTTGATATACTTAGGTAAATGATTATCTAGCTACTATTTCTTCTATTTTAAGTAGGTATTTAAAAAAAAATATTACAAATCATGTTCCATTATCGAACTCTATTCAAAGTCTTTCAGTTATTTATTTCTCGCCATAGTTTATTAAAATCTTTCAGTAATGATCATTCCGAGGTAACGATGTACCCAAAAACTTTATTATCCATAGCTTTCTTTGCACTAGTGTCATTTTCGCACGGATATCGATACATTCGAATTACCTACGTAATTGAAAAAAAAGATAGAATAAATAAATAGTATCGAAATCATAGTACTATTGCCCGGAAAGGAAATCGACCCGTAATATTTATGTATTCAACAATACTTAGTCGAGACAATGGTGGTTAATACTCATCGTTAAACAAAACGAACGCATAAATGCCTGTACACATAAATAATGTAGCTGTTCCTGATACTAACTCTAATTATATGCAAATGGGCCAATTTAACTGCACGTGTGTGTGTTCGTCTAATTAGCAAATAATTTCGATATTGGCATTTATTTTGGGTTTGACAGAGAGTTTTAACATTCACCGTTAGGGTGCTGACCTAGAGCGTATCTTGATTTGGATTTATTGGAATTACTAAAAAATAAAATAAAAATATTTCAGACCTTGATCCATTTAGGAGAACACAATTTTTTTTTTTTTTTTTTTTTTTGAGTTTTCTAAATTCTGACGATGATTGTGAGTATTTTGAAATGGACTGTTAATTTTATTTGGCAGGTGTAGGTGAGTACTTTGCAATACCAAAGTAATATAATATGTAATAAATGCATGCCCTACGGGCTGGTAGAAGTCGCAATGAAGTAGCATGTTGCAAATCTATGAAGCATGCTACGAGTATATCGTCGATGGTGTTTCCTCAGGCTAGCGTATGCACTAGCCAAGTCTATTCAGAATATAATAAACCATAAAGCTATGAAATATTGAAATAATTGGAAAATCCCAAACAGAGGCATGATCGTTCTAATTGGTAGCACGCTACCCTTCACTGGATAAACCCAATGTGAAAATAAGAAATTACCATATTACACAATCGTTAAAGTTGATGGATGAGTCAAACTATGGAATGTCGGTAATTTAGATGTTATTTAGTGACATTGCTTAGTCGTGTGTCTTCTTGGGTAGGTAGGTACTTTCATGCTGTTGAAAATTTTACGTTACAATTAAGAACCTTTACATGCTTTCTTATTACGGTATTAGATTAATGTTGAAGCGATGTTAAAGTTCCAACAGCCGAAGGAAGAAATAATCCATACTAAAATTATAAATTCGAAAGTAACTCTGTCTGTCTGTATGTTACCTTTTCACGCCTAAACCACTGAACGGATTTCGATAAAATTTGGCAGAGAGATAGATTGCGTCCCGGGGAAGGACATAGGATAGTTTTTATCGTCATACCTTGCGGGCGAAGCCGCGTGTGGAAGCTAGTGTTTTATAAATTGATCAAGGAACTACCAAATAAACAACTTACGAGTACATCGCACAGCCTACACCAATGGGTCTAGACCACTGACCTCTATGTACTTGTATTAGGGGAATTATAAAACGAGCGATTAAAAAAAAGATTTGCGACTGATGATGACATACTGTATTAATAACTTGAGCGGTATGAATTTGAGTAAGCGAAAAATTAACTAAACTAACGACGAATATTGATTAATAATAAAATCCAGAACAAGCTTACAAAAAGTGGATTGTGATAAATCCATTTCATATATTAAAATTTTATCCGAGCGACTACATTACTAAGTGAGCGACTGGAAATACAGAGAGGGCAACTTCAATATTAAGATAGAGACGATTTTTCCAACACACACGACATAGGATGCAAGAGCGAGCGAAGGGCACCCCGAGGTTCGGTTGTGTTAGGTTACTTTAAACCCTTTACACAGAAATAGGGGCCCCGCGAAGCGGGGCTCCGTCGACATAGGATGCAAGAGCTAGCCAAGGGCACCCCGAGGTTCGGTTGTGTTAGGTTACTTTAAACCCTTTACACAGAAATAATGCCAAATATTGAAATAAATGCAGGACGTAACGTTGACACTCAAACAAATATTAAGTCGCTCAAATATTATGAAGCTGCTCATTTTGTATTTTAAGTAACTCAAATTAATGTTTGTAAGATACTATTCTGTTGATTTTTCGTCACTTACAGTCAGTCGCTCACTTAGTAATTATATAACCCAAATTAATTAATTTTGATACTTAAAATTGTAATTTACAGTCACTCGTTTAAATACTACCCCTTGTATTATAGAGGTCAGTGGTCTAGACGCATGAAATATTGCACAAAAGTTTCTTATATGTACTTATAACGTAAGTGGGAGGTTTGTTTTTAAATTGACCAAAGAGGTTAAATAGTTTGTATGGAAGTTCGTAATTTTTGCGAATGGGAAACCCTATCCGGTACACGGTTTTTGTTAAAGAAATCTGGAAAAAATAAAAGATATTCTCATCTTTACGTACATACCTAGATAGGAAAGAGAGCTCTACCATTGACGAATCTAATCTTTGGTTTATAATGTCCTAGTGCAATCCATTACTACATTGAAGTTGTACAAAACATTGTCACATCCTTTATTAGTAAGATATTCATTACGAGCCCATAACACGAAGCCAGTTCCAAAGATATTTGTTATCGACACAAAGCCTAAAAGAGAAACTATTCGCGCGAACTAACCGCTCGAGTTCCATACCTCGTTTATCAATATTATGAATGCGATACCACAAATAGAACTGTTTATTGGGTATTGATAAATGTTATTAAACCACATAGAGGGAGCTTGCATAAATATCGGCTAAATATAATAAACGTTCACAAGGTGCGTGGAAACAGCGACTGAGGTGCAAGTCCGTACATTGAAGCTGGTATTATTTAAATGAGATGTTCAGTGAGAAGGCGAACACAGAGAAGGGAGGAATTGAAGTACTCATGCGCGTGAAAATCTCCATTCGATCGCACGCAGAAGAGCTTTGCAGCCAGAAGTGTAGGTACGGAAGCCTATCCTAAAGAAACTAAAGTTTATGAAGACATCTTGGAAGCTCGTAGCTCTCCATCTGCTAATTACTCTGTGGCAAAGGCCATTTTTTTGAGCGCCCGCGCCGGTAGTAGCTTTAGATTATCTACTTTACCTTGGTCTAATGGTCACAGACGCTACTACTGAGAATAAGGTCCTGGGTTCGAATCCCAGGTCGTGCAAAGTGTTATTGAGTTTTTCATCAGGAATTTCGATCCGGAGGCCGGATGTGCCCGGTTGATGGCAATAGGCTTGGTCCCTTTTACATGGGACTTAAACATAACTGGCGAAAGTGTATGTATAGGTACCTGCCTAACCCTTTGGGGATTACAGCCGTGATGATATAATGATATCTAAAATAATTAAAATTATTATAATGATATTTAAAGTTCGCGTTTATATGTATAGGTAATTAGCAATTCATTAAAGTTTACAGGTATTCCGTGTTTCGTGTGGTTCGGTGCAGTTGATTTATTCAAGCAGTTATAAATACGGGAAAACCTGAATTATAGGACTACTGTTACTATAAAACACATTTTACTTGCCTTATTCTGGTTTATTATGCCTGAACACCGTGTTTACATGAATAACGGGCCAAATTGAGCTCTTCATCTCTATTGCCATGTCATAATTAAAGTTTGATAAATAGATCTTCATTAATTAATCTTAATGGGTTTGCGTGTGTCAAGTATTTATTCCATAAAGTGGTTCTAAATACCTCTGCTGTAGAGGGAAAAGTTGGAAATTGGCTAGTTTTCTTCCCACGTGATTCTTAGTAAGTACTTAGTAAATTATTTTGATTGATTAACAGCTCCAAAACCCATGACCATGAAGAACTTGAAAACATTTGCACTGGCTACGATCTTTTCATTGTGAAAAAAAAAATCAATAAGTATCTACTTACCCGTTAATTATAATCTTTCTATTTATTACCTATAGTATGCGATCTATCTATTTATTATAGTATTAGAAAAATAATGGCTAAATGACGATAGATGTACAATTATTGTTGAAATTACTGAATTTAAAGTAATTTTGAAATATGGTAAATAGATAACATTGCTGTGTAGGTATTTATCGTGAAATAACGTATAGGTATGCATAGTTTATTAAACGTTTATACCGAAATAAAGGAAAGGTGATAACCGTTATTTGTCTAATGAATAAATGGAGTACATTAACTATGATATTTTAACTATGATGACTTCAAAAGCTGACTATTTTCTTTCTTTCTATGATTGGTACAATAATTGTGTGTGAGAAAAGAACTAATTTACCTAGGTTTTTATAATTATGTACTTATTATATCACAATAAAGCCTTTACAGAGCGACTTAGTCTTGTTGACCAAACTGCTTAAACAAATATTTAAAAAAAACATCCTACATCCATTTTTATGGTCTACACAATTAGGAATATTCCACCTTCTATCTGTCTATCTAAGAAGAATTGTATTGATCTGTATTCTCACTTTATTGCATCATCTTGCCTTGGAAGAGTTCCAAAAGAAAGCTGCAATAATTGAAGAAAATAAATTTATTAATTAAGTAAATGAATTCAATTTATTAAAACTTACACATAGTTCACAAACTTACAAGTATTAGCAATGAATATATTGAATGTGTGGTTTCTGTTCAATGTCATTAGATAAGTAAATAATAGGTACAATTCTAAGTAAACAAGGTATTAACATGGTTCAGGAAATGCATTCCAGCCAACAGGCGAACGGGACACAGCAAAAACGCATTCTATTGGACATGAAGCGACATATCCCATTTATTATAATAACTAAGTATGTGTAAATAGACAACAAAGTGCTACGTGTTAATTATATGCGTTTTCATTTGAATGTCGTTAGGGAATTGTTTCTTGTTTTATGTAGTTTTCAGTGAGCTTTGGTTTAGTAGAGGGTGGTTTTTGTACAGACACCAGCACATCAAGCTACTACAATCTGTCGAATTTATTTAATAGATTTTCGTAAGGTTCGAAGTTGATTGGAAAAATTTGACAGTTTCGGGTAGCTTGATATGCTGGCGTCTGTACGTTGTTGTAATGGAGTATATTTGTTTGTGTTGTAATCTTAATTACTTTACATACTATTGTATATAATCTAGTTTTTCTAACTTAACAGACAGCTGTGCTGCTGGAGAGTTTGTTGCGCCATTTCTTCTTGCCAGCGAAAGTTCTCGGAAGTGGTAAAGGGCGCCCTGGGGACTGTCTTATGTCATCTTGACGATCAAAAGTGCTGATTTTCAGTCTAATTTGGATAGATGACTTATGATTTTATGTTTGATCTGATTCATTTTGGCTTACATTTTTAAAATACATAATGCTACCTTTCTTAGGGAACTACTATTACCTATTGAGACGACATTAGGTAAGCTATTACAACGTAAGCCTTAAAATAACTATGATGATCTTACATAATCAGCCTATGGCGTTCCCACTGCTGGGAGACCGGTCTCCTCTCTTCGAAAGGGAGTGGGCCATGATGATCTTGCGCAAGCCAAAACTAAAGTTACATTATGTTAAAGCACAAAAATACAAATTGCTACCCAACAAAAACACGTTAAATTCTAACAAAATGAATCTATTTACATGCACCGTTACGTCCTTATGAAACTACATCGATAAAAGTCGCGCACCACCTTACAATTTGCTCGCCATCTAATTCGAAAACGCTTAAATATACAAGACGTAATGCTTACGTTAATATTATCGGACGTGGGCAATAATAACAGCTCCCGGTCAGGCGATCGTGGCGTCGTGGCACATCTCTAGGGATCTCTAGGGTCCAATTAAATTGGCTAGCGAAACTCCGCAGACGTGCTGGGTATCGATATCTAAACATGAAATAGAGGGATTTTCTTTTTCTTTTTTTTAAACTCTTCCCTAGTCGCTGGATATATGGCGCTGAACTTGGTAAGTTACTGCAAGGAACGGAACGTCACATAATTTTTTGATTATTTCACTTGGATGTAATTTTGAGATCGCAAAACGAAACGTACATAAAAAAGTAAAAAGTGTCAGTCAACGAGCGTATGTGACGTGCCGCAATGTTTTTTTTTCCAAGCGTTTTGGCTTTGGCACCTAGTAGCGTAGTCAATTCAGCGCCATCTACAGAGTTCTTGGAAACTATGTTTTATTTTAATACTAAAAAAAAAACCTCTCATTGTTTTTATGAAAAAAAACCGGGGTCTATGATGATAGTTTAGTTATGCGTGCGATAGTGGCGTCGTGGCACATCTCTAGGGATCTCTAGGGTCCAATTAAATTGGCTAGCGAAACTCCGCAGACGTGCTGGGTATCGATATCTAAACATGAAATAACAATTGTTTTTATGAAAAAAAATCCGGGGTCTATGAAGATAGTTTAGTTACTAAAAACACCAGTTTATAAATCAGTTTTTTTTTGTGTAAATTTCACAGACGTTATGGGTATCAATGTTTGAAACGATATAATAAAAAAAAACTGATTTACTCGACTCATACTTCAAGTAACTACACTACCAGCGGTCTTTGACCAAGCACATAAAATCTCTTTTTGTTTTATCGTGTTTAGATATTGATACCCATCACCTCTGTGGAGTTTCGCTAGTTAATTTAATTTGACCCTGTAGAGGTGTGCTGACAACTAGCCGTAGGAAATAATCATCTCGCCTCTGCAATGTGGAGTGCTCTCCCCTACTACATGTTTTTAACAAAATTGCGGGTGTTTGCATTACTGACACATCTTTTTTTCTATTTCTCTTAAAGTCACTGAATATATATTGAAACCCTATTTACACGGATCCAGTTTCTTGCCTGTGGCATACAATAAAATTGAAGCAACACTTGACTTGCATCGTCTTTATTATTGCTTCAACTTATGATATGGTACAGGCAATTAAATCACAATGTTCCTAACATTATAGGCTGATAATGCTTTGGAAATCAGGCTTAAGTAGGTAGGGAACCTAAAGAAGTACTTTGGTATTTTTATTTATTTATAAAGTAACTCTTATTTCATTGGTAAGGTATTTTCTAAAGAATTGTTCCTTTTTCAATGACCTGAATGACACAATCTCCTCTTACTGGGGTCAGGATCCCGTATTGAATGACCGCATCGCATATTTTTGTACAGCCTATTTGTTTGAAACCAGTTGCCCTGGCCAACCCATGGCCGTATTGGTCATGCACCTTAGTTACCTTTGGGCCATTTAAAAAAAAAATATTATTAATATGCGCATAATATATTATTTATATTCCTCAGCAGAAGAGTAGAAAAACAAAAATGTATCTCCATAGCGATATTTCTCAATACCGTTCACTTCAAGAGTTAATTATTCTTGTATTAAATAGGGTGGGTTGCATCAATAGCTCCATTAAGTATCTAAGTATCTAAATACTCTTTTATATATTGACATTAGTTACAGTTCATATAAACTGCTGATGACTTCCAAACACAACACCGCAATATATTACATCATCCAATAAGAATTCTTTAAAATAACGCAATTAATATTCACCACACCTGTAGCAAAACAATTTGAATTTATTTTATTAAGTTATTATATATAAATATAAGAGAGAAACAAAACATAACAGACCTTAATGTGAATGGCAGCTGTGACAATAATATCGGGTATCTTATTCAAGTAAATCACAAGTTACGTAGAACTTTAGGGTCCATGTTCCTGGCCCATATACTTGTATTGTACCAAAAAAGCAACAGTGATTTTGTGATCATTGCCATTGAGGTCAATAACTTGATTGCTTAGCCAGCCTTCTTGGGATATTCTCGCCATCGTCAATGGATTCCGATGGACTCCGAGAAGAGAAGTCGACTAAGGGACTTCATTTTCACTACTTATTAATTATTTAATCAAACTCAAACTCACAGCATTTATTTCAATTAAACCAATTACAGGCACTTTTGAATTGTCAAGGGGTCGGTCTGACAGAAAAATGAAGCTAGTTGCCCATTCCAAAGCGTAGGTACCTATGGAGAAGAAGAGGAAGAACTAATCGATGTTTCAGTACGTAGCAAGCAGTTCAATAAACGGTGAGGTTTCAGAAGGTCGTTAAAAACCCCAAAAACTAAATCAGCACCATTTTTAAATCGCCTGTAAAGCTGACTATGAATAGAGCCAAAATCCACCCAGTACTTATAGTCAGAAAACAGAAATACGAACAAAACAGAAAAACCTGTTTCAATAAACAGTAAAACAGACAGCAAACATAAATAGACAACGATCTACCTTATTGTCTTATCGTATTGTTAAACCATGTTAAGCCTACGAGCACCTGCATGCGTGGTAGGGGCTTCGACTGGTCGCTCAGCTTCAGAAACTGTTGGTGGCTATGAAGTGGTTTAGTAGGAATGCAGCCACTGGCACACCACGATAACCTTGAAGTAAGGTTGCGGTTAAGCATGACCGGAGCGATTTAGAATGGGGAAGAGTTTTCTACCTAACTAGGTTGAAAAGTATGGGTGTAATAAAATGTGGTGGAAAAAAATTAACTCAAGACTTGATTAAAAACTTTGTTACTTAGGTATGATTAGATACAGTCATATAGTCCATATAAAAATAGTTGCTGCTTGTTGTCAAGAGAAGGCTCATTCAGCAATAAAAAAATAGTTACTTTCATTACTGCTCACTAGCAAATGATCTGATATTAAGTGTAATAATACCGGTTGTCTTATGATGATAATACCTTATTCAGCAGTTTCTCGTCGAAAAAATTATAAGCTCTGTTTTCATAGCAGTAAAATTTCTACTTCATCCAACTGATTAGAGAGAGTGATTGAGGTGTGAGTTTATTACTGCTTCCTGCTAATAAACTGCCACAATAAATGTAATAATCACGGTTAATTAATAATAATTTCATAGCTAGTAAAACTTGCTTTCCATTTCCGCACTTTCCTAGTCAATAAAGTGTATTTATAATTTATTTTACTATCCAGTAAATGGAATTATAAGTATGAACATTATTGTACCGTCAGGGAATATTAAATTACTTTTCACGTTTGCTCACAGGAACACGGTTTTCACAAACACTGGGTACCCACAATAATAATCACCCAGTTCCTGTGTATTTCTCATAAACATACTAATTGTTTCCGATGAAAATACGACTATGAAAATTGAAACATAACCGAAAAAAAAAATATTATTGTGCTCGAGAAGTCCACACAGACTTCAATAACTAAACAAAACTTTGCTGATACCTATGTAAATAATTTTGCTGTTCTCTCCACTAAGTGAGCACCCTAACAACCACAATGTACCGGGCAGACCGTTGTAGAATAATATCAGGTGGATAAATCCGACGTTACAAACCCACAGGTAAATCAGCCAAGTTTAGTAACCGCCGGTAGCTGATGAGCCTCGTTATTACGGTTCTACGGGACTTTAGTGAGTTTGTCATGTTCTCTCCTCGCCACACTACCTACGCTATTTTAGGAATGAACGGTTTTCACCTGATGTGGTCAAGGAAACAGGGGTCAAGGCCCTGGGGAATGAAGTTTGTCAGATTCTTAGTGTGATTTCTAGACTGGAATAGATTATGTTGAGTATTTATAGAGTATAATTAAAGAATATTGGACATCAGCAATGTGACACGATACTAAAATATGTAAATAACGGTTTTTTAAATATTGATTTTGGAACTAAGATCAACACTGATATTTAAGTAATTGTAGTAAAACTAACTTAACGGAAGGAGAAGGCACTGGTTCGCAAAAGATGGAAGAAGTCGAGGTAGGTCCAGGGGTGGGACAGCCTGGGCTAGGTTAAAACAAAGAAAACTAAATGAAAAATGTGTAGTAGGTACCTATCTACTCTATCTAGAGTCTTCGGTCAGCTGGACCCGGTCGCTTCTGGACCCGCGGGTCCAGTTGACCACATCATTTATTCTGGACAAACATTCAAACTTAGAAGAACATCCTATTGTTTAAAGCTACCCGTGGATACAGTCGAAACAAAAAGACACATATACAAGGGCTCGACACCAGCTGCTGCTCGCGACGTCTGTGTGTTTTCTTAATTGAATAATAAAAAAATCCAGGACGATAAGCCTGTCATGTCGTCCAGGTTTCAGGCTGTCTATCTGTCAAACATACCGATCAGTTCAGTGGGTAAGGTGTAAAACAGACAGAGTTATTTTTGCATATAAAATAATTATTAGTATATTGGATATGGATTCATTACTGAAAGTTGTGAGCCTTATAAAGCAACTTCCGAATGACCGGCCAGGCATACATACAATAGGCTCAATGTCACTTAAGAAATGTCATTAATCTTAATTATCTACTTGGCAAGTTGACATTAACAATAATATAAGGTTAAAAGTGGAAGTCTTCTCACTTTGCTAGCAGAAACAGATTTACGTGTATAAGATGATAAGGATTTTAATTAATTATGTAAATATGAAATGGAGTTGATATCAATGTGTGTGGCATATGGCTTTCTCGAAAGAATTCCAATCACACTAATATTATAAAGACGAAAGTTTGTGAGTGTGTGGGGGTGTGTTTATATGTTTGTTACTTCTTCACGCTCAAACGGCTGGACCAATTTTGATAAAATTTGGTAAGGAGGGAGCTGACACCCTGGATTAACATATTATATAGGCTACTTTTTATCCGGATATTCCCACGTAATCGAAACTTATGCGGGTGAAACATCGGGGCGCAGCTAGTTTACAAATAACTACGATGAATCATCAAATGACGCCATAAAAATATTCTTCGAGAGAATCTATTAAAACTCATCGGTAAGTATTAATTTAAAAAAAGTGTAAAAATGCGATCGTAAAAATAATAAATTAGGTACCTACCTTAAAATTTAAATTTGGAGTAGGTATTAAGGTAAAAGTTAAATTGAAGAAAGTAGTAATAACCTATTCTGCGGATTTTAGGGAAAGTAAAAATAAATGACTATCGAAATCAACTATAAATCATAAAATACACAAAATAAAACTTGTTCGGAAAAAAATTTAAATACAAAATGAGCCGAAAAAGGAATATCTATGGGTAACTTATAAAATTATTGATTCTTGGTCCGTCATAATATTAGGGTTAGTGAACTGATGATAAAAAAAAACAGTGTATAGAGTCGAATGCCGAATGTGAATGTTATTATTTTAATAGTTCAATACTTTTTTAATCGGAGTACCTACCTTATAGGTACGTACTATCTTGCGAAATTCGATACAAACATAATTAATTTTGTTTTACTACGCCTTGCATAAAACCAATGTTCAGATGCGTATCAGCAGAGTTACGTGCAAGAAGTATTTATATTTAATTTGTTTATGGGAATAACTAAAAATAGTTTATATTAATTGAAGCTTATGCAGAAACTTATTTAATCTTGTTTTATTAATTGTTAATTTATTTATAATCCGTCGTCGTTATCTTCAATTTATTGACTGTTTTTATGTCCATGCTTATATATATTATAATATATGAATATTTTAGCTGAGCTTAATAAAAATAATTAACCATCATTCTATAATTTATCGTTTTATTTAATAATACGTTGAAGGGATATCAATGGTTTTAGATGAAAGCAACAAAAATACCATACTCAAACAGTTATTGGATTTTCTGGCCCGCGAGTTGCGCCTCAACTACTTTGTCCAACCGTGGCCTGGTTGCAAATAAGCCTCGATTTTCCTATTTATACTAAGCCTATACCGTCTCACTGCTGGGCAAAGGGCCTACCTCAAGCCCTTCCAGGAACTTTTTTCCCGCGCAAAAACAGCTAAAAAAAAACAATTATAAACCATGAAAAGAATGAACGTTCTAATTAGGTCCATAATTAGGCATTCATACTCCCAGTAGTGATAAATCTAAATCTATTCTAGCACCCCAGCTGCGAATGCGCGGGAACCTGATAGATTTCCTTGCGACTAGTGTTGTACCAGGCAAGCTATCGAGTCGCATTGTAAGTCGGAGGCGCAATCTGGCGCCCGTAATGGCGGGTATGCACATTAGCGCTGATTAACTACGGCGCCCATTGCTGCTAGGGTTACCGACTTACCGCCTTCTTAAAGAACGATTTTAAAACACGAATACTTGGGCTTGTGGTTTTCAAGATTTTTTGCTCGGCTGTTTAAAAAAAAATCTGTTTTTCAGCTGTGTGGAGACAATTTAATTGTTGGACAAAGATACTTTAGCCTCAAACTTTTATTAGCATGACAAACACAAACACACCTTTAATTGAATCACATCCATTCGATTTTTCGTTTTTCCAACATATACCTACCTATTTGTAATATCTTTTATCAAGTCTATTTTTATTTATTCATAAGATAACTATTTGTTTTCAGTTGTTACCTACCTGGCTACCTACATTTATCTCATTTAGCTACGTACCTAACGTTTTATAAGAGGACAACCCTACCGGTTGCGGGTACGCAACTGCACATGATCGCTCGATGCGCGAGCGCAGAGATTAATAATGACGAATAGTTAAAGATAATAGCTTGTTAACTTGGTTAATCTGTTTCATTTCCATCTTGTTACTTGTTGCTAACACATCTCGGTGGGAATGCGATCTTGTGCCTTTAGTTTAACTATTCTACTTAATGGCGGTGAGAATAATTACAGAATGAGTGCTGTCACGAACCATTCAATGTTTTTAAAGCTTAGAGCTTATTAAATATCCTTTATGGGATAAGCAAATTTCTAGAGGTCACTGCTTCGGCGTGAATCAAAGCTGTGTTAACCTGTAAGGCTGCCATCAGACGGACTGCATCGCAGCAACCGCGCGCAGTCGATAGGTATATTAAACTGCATGCGGTTATCTGCAGTCGGATCTGACTTTGCGCAATTGACGCCACGCCCAGGAGCTCAGTGTAAGATTTGACGTCGAAATGGAAGCACAGACATTACACACACTAACTGTATGCGGTTAGCGATGGACAGCGTGTGTCGACACTACACGACTGTAGCCGACCGCGTAAAGTTGAAGTCCCGACTGTATGCAGGTGACCTCTCAAGCTCCGCTAATGAGACACAATTGATTTTCTATTGTATCGTATTACATAGGATACGCGCGGAGTTTGACGGGTTTGACTTCACACGACTGCAGCCGACCGCGTGAAGTTGATATCATGACTGAACGAACTACTGCATGCAGTTGAATATATCGACTGCGCGCGGTTGCTGCGATGCAGTCCGTCTGATGGCAGCCTAAATGTTGGGTTAAAGATCACAACAATCATTATGCTAAGAAGGGACAGTTGCTATCCTGTCGCCAACAAATGCCAGAGTTTTATAGCGGTCATAAAACGCTCGCCTATAGGTACGCCTAATAAATAACACTTTAAAACACAAACGTAACGTTCAAAGTTCAAAGTCAAGACAAGAGTTATTTAGACATTACTTCGTAATGGCATTATGTGAGAATATTATTACACTAACTCGTAAAAGTGTTATTATTGTGTAGTTAAATGACCGTTACCTTCTATGACACAATTTCAAATAAATAAGTCAAAAATCACACAAGCAAAAATGTTGTCTGATCAACATGAAAATAACGCAATGAATGTTGTTGAACTGCCAAAATTAAACCGATTCGGATTGATAATGTGTTACGCAATTGCCCCGCTGGTTTCCTCACGATGTTGTCCTTTACCGATGTCATTAATGTTCAAGGTAAACTCAGAAAGGATAGAAAAATTCATAAAATGGTACTTACCCGGATTTCAACCCACAACCTCGTGCATGAGAGGCGAGGCCTAAACCACTGGGTTATTACGACATTAATAGTACTTATTACTGTTTCGAGTGATGCAGACAGTCTTAGACCGGAAAAACTAATAATAGAGATAAGAGCTTTAATAGTGAGAGGAAATCTTCAAACGCTCTTAAGAAATTCTTCAGCCTCTAAACAGCCATAACGTGCAAGATTTTAAGATTGCATGTGCATAAGTAATGATAGCCTAACCCATCGCTCGCAATCACGATACCAGCCGATTAACCTCAGTTAACTCTAATAACTCCCGACTCCTGATTGACGACCCGCTTAAACTCAGTTTAAATAGTTCTTCAGCCATTCCCAAGTCAGCATGAAAATAAAAATTAGTTATGAAAGGAATAAAGTTACTTGAGAAAAACTATCGCGTTATCTAGGGATCGTTGCTGGGATGGCGAAACGAGTGTTTAACACGCCGCTAAACTAAGATTAACAATAATTTTTATATCTGATACTGCAGTCCGTGCTAAAATTAGATCGCTTTGGATAATAAAATCAATTCGTAAACTGGATTATATCCTTTAAAGTGCTCAAATAGGACGCGTATCTATTTCTTAACTTGATCTTCAACTTAGCATTAACATGTTTGCTTAAACAAACACTTACCTACTTAGGTAGCATTAAAAGTTATGATGCATAACTTAAAAATAGTTCACAGTAAGTACCTCAGAATAAATTCCTGGATAATTATCCCACATACAGAAAATTGTTGGATGGTTAAAAACGACTTACAACACCATAGAGACGGTAGAATTTTCTTAGCAATTTACCTTAATAGACTGCTGAATCGAGAGGAGCCCTTACGGGAATACGGGAATTACACCAGTCTAATAAGGGCTAATTTCAATTACGACAATAATTATATAATAAATTCTACGCTGCATTCATATTAAATTATATCGCTCTTACTACTCCTACGTGAGAAATCAATTAATGATCACAAAGGGCTAATTAAACAAACAATTAATCAAAACACGCTTTCTTTGTTTTCCAATTTAACTTAATTTAAAATTTCCGCTTATTAGAAACAAACTAGATGGCAGACACATGCACATACAGAACTAGAAAGCGTGTACTGAACAATTAATTTGACATGTTATTGTACATGACATACTGATATCTGATTTTAGTATTGTTACGTGCTCTCTAAGTCTATAGTGTGACTATCTGATCATCAGAATAGACTTGTCTCTTTAATCTATCGTTTTAGATGTACCCAGTTAATCCTAGATCAAATAAGTGAAAACAAGGTAGGTTACTAACGGCTTGCGTTTGTCTTTTTCTACGATATTCTGTGCAAGATGAACCTCAGAATTAAGACCCATTTCTGCGATTATTTTTATTACTATTCCATAAACTAAATCCTGCGGTACCTACTTATTAGGTAATAGTAGTATCTTTCTTCTAAATTTTTTTTGTAGGTATCTAAATGTTTTGTAGTACATGAGGGACTTACAACTTACGCATTATTAATTACATGGTGTAGGTACAACAAATTGTTGCGTGAATCGCTGCTGTCCTAGCTAGATCACTGAGTAATCTGTACTTACGAGAGACAGTGTCAACTCCCTATTTGAGTATCACAATAATCATGTATAATACTTTTAGAGCCAAAAAATATAAAAGCAAAAATCTTAAAATTGAATAAAACTTGGATTCAATCATCAAAGTTCAAGAAACCTGGCTTGTGGTTTTTAGTATGTACGTAAAATTAAAATTCTATCGGTAAAAGATTTTTTTAAATTGGATTAGTTTATAGAATAGAGATTACCTCTCACAAATCCTTATTTATTAACGAGGGTTTGATCACATAATGAACATGCCACCCTCATAGGAACTTTTGTTACAAGATTTAAATTAGATTAACAGGTTAACAACTTAACATACCTCGTGGTAAAACAAATACTAAATTATACAAATATGTATTAAGGTATTCATAATTTAGGCCATATGTATTTTTTATTTAGTTTATTGATTTACCTCTTATCTTTACAGATCTTAGGCTAAATACTAGTATGGCTATCAACTATTTTTACTTAATGTTATTTATTTTAGTTAAATTTATAACGAAAGTATCTAATTATATTCCTACAGTTGGGTAAATTAATTATTTAGTTTATCAGATTGATACGCTACGTTAGTGTGCCGTGTTAAAGCCATTTCATACGACTGTCAAAGAATTACAGTTGCAATTTAAAATTACGGATAATAATTTAAGTTGATAGGCAATTTGTTAAGCAATAATTTGCTCAGACTTTGATTACACTATTTATGTTAATGAAGTCAGATGGCCATTAATGGCTAGATCGTAATTAGCAGTAGTATAAATATAAAACTGATTTTATATGTTTCACGATGGTAAATAGTCAATTAAGCAGAATGAAAGCGTATAGCATGAAGACGGCCACACAGAGAAAATAATTAATTACTCTTTTTAATTACGAAATAATTGTAATACATTTTACCTAACTGCCGCTATTAGCCGGTGACCCTTATTAACCCCTAATAGATTAAACCTTAGAGGTGATATTACCCCCTGACCTTAACTAAATAAACACTTTGTCTTTAATTATATTTGAAATTAATAATAACAGTGTTTTATCATTTATCTTCAAACGTAAGCTACTAAAGAGCATGTGAATACGTAATTATGCTAAAGTTTATTTTATCAATCAATAATCCTCAGGGCCTATAAACTAAAGTCTATTAATATGAGAAACTTGACGTGACCTGCTCTAATTACACACAACTGTGCTTGAATGTGGATACATTCTCGTTTTAATCTATTATTAATTGATAGCTCATTAATTATTATGTAATCGTGTTTTAGGTAAGTAAATAAATTACTTACATAACTGGCGAAATGTAAATGATACTGACTACTCCCGGGATGGATGATGATGATGATGACTCCCGGGTAAATAACATGTACTTATTATGTTACGAATTAACAAATTGTGATATGATGATCTACATTATTATTTAACGGAACCAAATTCTTAGGTAATAAAACAACCGACTTGTTTTGGACCCTTAAATTCGGAGACGTGACTTCTACCAACCCATACTGGGGGCGCGATGTGTATTATTATAATATATATGTTAGTCTGTAAGGTATTTATCTATGGGCCAAAGTAGCCTGAAAATAAAGGTATTATTATTATTATTATAGAGAGGATACCTACCTGTGTCCCAGCAGTCGGAACATTATGATTATGCTATCTAATAAAATCAAATTCTAAGACAATAAAACATTCTTAGTTTATCTTGGATATTACTGACATCTGTGAAGGAATATCGTGAAGAAATCTGGACTTATAGTACAGACGCCAGCACATCAAGCTACCCGAAACTCTCAAATTTTCCCAATCAACTTTGAACCTTATGCTTTAGCGATAAAGTTGAAAATCTATTAAAGAAATTTAACAGATTGTAGTAGCTTGATGTACATCGCCAACCCATCTTGAGCTAGCGTGGTGATCAATGCTCGTGCCTTCTCTGTTTGAGAAGAGGCCTTTGCCCTGCAGTGGGACAATAGTTAAGCTGGTATTAATTAAAAAAAAAAAACAGCGGCACTCGAAGTGAAAACAAAACACAAACAGCCGGTCGATTCTGTAAAAATCTCACCGTGAAAACTTAGGTGAAGTGATTTTATTTATGCTAGGAATTGACACTATTGACAGCTCACTCCACGCTCACTTCACCTAAGTTTTCACGGTAAGATTTTTACAGAATAGCACCGCAGAATACTTTGCCATCGCTCACTGACATATCGGATATACATTAAAACCGAGTACATCCCGAAGACAGCCGAACACATCCGAAGCGTGTATTTTTTTAATCGTCTTATAAACAAAACACGCGCGGTAACAATGGCGCGAGTTCAATGGTTATTTCCCATCTCAAAAAATGCCTAACGCGCCTAAAGAAGTTTTCACTACAAAAATTACTCGTACTACCCACTCGGTGTTTTCACTTTTGCAGGTGACTGTACAGCCAAAACGAAAGAAAATGTGGGCGCCACACGCATCACACGCATGAGGAAAAATTCATGAATTTTACCATGAAGATGTTATAGACGAAGCGGAAAGCGTTCGAAATGAGCTAACGTGTTTATTGTGGTTTAATTACTGTAACATCATATAAGTAAGATACTTTTATAGGTTCGATCACGGACTTTTTGTTACGTAATAAATATATCTAACAGACAGTAGGTACCTATTATGGCTTCATAAAGTTCAATCAAATTATACCTTTTTTTATTTTCACTTGGCTAAATAATAGCAAACAGCCGCACAGGTCAATCGATCAGGTTAAGCTATGCTTGCCACGGTTGGTCTGTCCATCTTTACATACCGTGACCCCTCCGTGCCTCGGAAAGCATGTTAAGCCGTTGGTCCCAGCTGTCATTCGTGGATCTTTGAGTCGTTACGGGTAGTCAGAAGCCCGAAAGTCTGACAACCAGTCTTACCAAGGGGTTTCGTATTACCCAGTAACTGGGTTGTGGAGGTCAGATAGGCAGTCGCTCCATGTAAAAGACTGGTATTCAGCTGCATACGGTTAGATTGGAAGCCGACCCCAACATAGTTGGGAAAAGGCTAGGCAGATGATGATTTCGACAAGGGCTGTGTAATAGAAATACAGGGTCAAATAAAATTAGCCGAGAACAAACTAAAAAAAAATATGACTGTTTTTAGGGTTCCGTAGCCAAATGGCAAAAACGGAACCCTTATGGATTCGTCATGTCTGTCTGTCCGTCCGTATGTGACACAGCCACTTTTTACCGAAACTATAAGACCTACACTGTTGAAACTTGGTAAGTAGATGTATTCTGTGAACCGCATTAAGATTTTCACAAAAAATAGAAAAAAACAATAAATTATGGGGGTTCCCCATACTTAGAACTGAAACTCAGAAATTTGCGCGAGAGACACTTCCAAAAAATGGTGGTAAAATGTGTGTCCCCCCCCCTGTAACTTCTAAAATAAGAAAATGATAAAACTAAAAAAAAATATGATGTACATTATCATATAAACTTCCACCGAAAATTGGTTTGAACGAGATCTAGTAAGTAGCTCGCCGCGCGCCGGTAAAAATTTAAAAACATATGATGGTACGGAACCCTCGGTGTGCGTGTCCGACTCGCTCTTGCCCGGTTTTTTTCAACGACTGTTGGTAGTGTTGTTACTTGGTATGAGTAGAGAAAAGCTGTTTTTTTTAGTTTTATCGTGTTTATATACCAATCACGTCTGCGAAGTTTACAAAAAAACTAATTTTTATACTGGTAGTTCAAGTATAAAAAATGTAGATATCAGTTTTTTTTACACTTCTGCGGTTGATGACTCCGAAAAAAAAACTCATTCAATTAATTAATTTTTTGTTTGATCATGTTTGTATATCGATAGCCATCACGGCTATGGAGTTTCGCTAGCTAATTCAAATTGACTCCGTATAGTGCATATCTATGGACATTATTAAACCGTTGTTAAAAATGTGACATTTATTATTTACATGATGGAACAGTGTCGCTGGCTTTGTAAGTTAAATGCTATTTCATATAAATCGGTTGAAGGACAGTGAACGACACACAATATAAGTTTTATTGTTATTACGTCTGGAGACGTTTAGTGTACCGCAGTGTTAAAGAACACCTGGCTTATATATTCCCACGTAAACAAGAATATCTGGTCCAATAAATTGCATGAGCATCAAGATTAAGGGGCTTGCAGGACATAAACACAAAAAAACGCAAGTTTTAGAAACAATACAAGTATATGATCGACTTCAGTAAACAAAATCAGAAAAAAATATGATATTCTTCAGGATATATGCTAGGTAGATAGTGTGTTGAAAACATAATATAACTAATTTGATACGATAGAAAAAAATCGTGAAGATACCTCTAAAAACTTTATTTTTACAATAAAAACCATACTAATAATAGTACATACAATCATTCTGATTTTTTGTCACATTATTCTACAAGCAACATACTAAAGCACTAGTGTTTTAATTTTTTAGTCCAACCAATAGATTTTTTGTGAATCAATAATTGCTTCATATTTTGCAATAAATTACCATCGTTGTGTCATCGCGCTTCTCTTTCTTTTCTATGCAGTCCGACAGTGACCGCGCTTTCGGTCATGTAAGCCCCTTATTATTATACTATCACAATGTTTTTACATGTCGTAATGCTTGTTATTTCAACTAACGTTATTTTAAGATGCACCTCAAGCTCACTTTACTATTCAACGGTTGCAATAAAAAGATAATAAAAGTTATCTATTTACGAGTCGCTACGGCTACAATGACGTTCTCTTATAGCTGCGTATACGTAAGTGTGGTATACCTAAGCGCTAACTGGCTAAACGAGGTCGTAACAAATGGCGTCAGATGCACAGCAGATAATAATTATCATATTTTACGATGAAGATGCATATCAAAACTAACTATTTCTAATTAAAATTATATTGTGGGAACGGTGTTAAACAATGTCTATGTATCTTCGCAAATTCAGTAGCGATTAAAGTTGACGAGTGTTGTTGTGTAGTTAGAACGACCGAATGTTATGACAGTCACATAACCATTGATTGTCAAAGGGTTGGTTGTCACGAAGTAACAATATATTACGATATTTTTCGGCATGTAGGTACCTAAATTAATTCAATAAACTATGGTCAATATCTCAGATGTATGTTTGTTATTCCAACTCCAATTCCCGTAATTAAAAATGTTCAAAATCTAGTCGTAACCTCATCTCAGCGACAATCAATGTCAAAAAATGCAAGGAAATTAGAGGTATTTTTGACAGATTGAGACTGAGATCACACTGTGAACGGTCTTAAAATTACGAGAATAAATTGCCCCTCAGATATCTGACTTCAGAAACTGCTCCATTTGTTTTCTAGCCAAATGCGAAACTAAGTTTGGAACAGATACCATTTTGTTTGTTATTAGTGTATTTCCTTTTTATTTGCTGTGCATTATGATCTATCAGTAGTGTGATTCAGACTTTGCGCAATGCAAATGGTTACATGACCACCCGCAATTGCTCAACACACTTTTCAATCACACACAATCCGATAGATTTTGAAGGAAAAATTACTAACCCATTGCTTCATGTTTCAAAAATACGTAAATAACGCAATGTATTTTGTTTAACTGTCCAAACGAAAGGCATACCATTGTTGACACCCAGTTTTCTCTCGAAAAATATTATTAACCTTGTGTTCTAAACTGTCAATATAAATTCATAAGCTATGCAAGTAGGTATACAGCCCGTAACACTTATTAGAACACTAGCTTCTGCCCGCGACTTCGTACGCGGATCCTGTTGCTAATGCCAGCGACGACGGGGTCGTCAAAATCGAAGATCTGAAACGTCTGATGTCGAATTCTAAGAGCCCGGGGACGGGAAAACGGCGTGATGCGTGAGACGATTCGAGACGTTCTAGATCTTTCATTTTTGTAAGTCAATAGGAAATGCCCATCAGACTAAACAACTTTTGCTAAGACGTCATTCCTATAATTATGTTATAGTGTCGCTGGGCTTTGGAGCCCCACAACAGGTGTTCCAGATCTTCAAATTTATTCTCACAGCAGAAAATGCTCTTCACGTGGAATATTTTTTGCTATGGCACCATTTTTATATCTCTTATACTGAAGCCGGTCTGTTGCGGTTCTGCATCAGGTGTTCCATTTTCCAAAATAAATTATAGCCTGTATGTTGCCCAGACTTAGTACCTATACAACAAAAAACTTTTCTTCCCGTAATTCCGCAGTGGATCCCAAGGGTACACTGAATTAACAATAATATTGCAAATAACTTTGAAAAAAAATCTTTATAAACTAAAGCTGTACCCGTGGCTTTGCCCACGTATCGCATAAGTATTATTTTAATTTTAATAATAGTTAATGATAGTTTGCTGATTTACAGAAACACTCAAAAGATGCGTCTCATACTGTACTATAGCTTAGATCCCTCAAAAACTATTTGGCTTAGTAAACTCAAAATATTAGAAAGTTATGTAGTTAATTTACTGATAAGAGACGTCAGGTTAATAAGAAAATTAGGAGACGTCGAATAACCTAAGTGTTATAATTTACTGTAACACTTCTGTGTAAACAACGTTCGTTGTTTTTCCCTCGGTTTTATTCAATATGTAAGTACAGCGAATCAGGACTGTTGACGCGGGAGCAAGCGACGTACAGTTGTCCGTGTGAGATGCAGCTCGTCCTGAGGTCGACACCCGCAGCCTTCAGTGTCTGCCCCTGCGACTTATTTAATGTCATGGCGAAGCACACGCTCACAGGAAACTGCACGCGCTTGAATTGAAAGGGTAATTGTGGCCGGGTGTTACCATTGCCAGGATCGCCCATAGGACACGGTGGAGCACACGGTGGAGGTCTGCCCCGCTTGGGCGGAGTACCGCCGTGTCCTCGTAGAGGCGATCGGCAGCGGCGGGGACCTCTCGCGTCCGGCCCTGGTGCAAGCTAAGGTCCGGGGCGAGAGGGAGTGGGAGGCATTCACCCCATTCTGCTAAGCAGTCATGCTAGCGAAGGAGGTGGCGGGATGGATGAGGGAGAGCCTCCCGTCCCAGCCGCCGCGGGAGACACGGGACGACTCCCGGCCACCGTAGGCGCGGGACTGCGGGCGGAGAGTAATGGGTAGCTCACCGTCCGATCAGGACCTAGCCCGTGCCGGACGGCGCGTACGTATTCCACGCGCGCCTCAAAGAGATGTCAGCATCGAAGGCCGAAGCCTGCCGGGTCAGCGGGATTGTCCGAAAGGGTTACCGCTGGCCCCGAACATAAAGGGCTAAGGAAGGAACACGGGTGGGTTTTAGTCAGTAAGAGTCTGACAGTCCCTTCCGCTCCACCCAGAGCGGGAGGGGTCATTTGATGATTTCCCATCCGAAAAAAAAGAAAAAAAAAAGGGTAATTGTGGGGAGTCAGTGGTATACGTGGTATAAAAACTGTCTCGCCGACACCACAACCCGTTAGAATTTCCGCCTCAATGATATTTCTCTGCAGCGAGACGACTTTGACCCGGGTCCCATTGGACAGTTTCGGCGGAGTGAGATTCCGAAGAAGCATAATTGGGACACCGACCTTTAGCTTAATGGTGTGCGCTGGTAGTCCACTTGCACTGAGGGAATTGAGAAATTCTCATTTGCTGGTTCCTGCGGATGTCCTACAAAGTCCTGTTTACCGCCTCTACTGCTTTTCTGTTCGCCATAGTGCATTCATCCCACACGATTAAAGATCAATCTTTAAGCACGCGCCCTTTGTCACTGTTGCGTGACACTCCACAAACAACTAATGCGCTTGGTAAGATATAACTTAGAACCAAAAGTTTGACTTGACTTTATGATAGTGTAGCTTGTTGTACCACCAATCAATCTGTTTATTAATATTGGTGTGAAACTCCCCATACAATTAGATAGGACATGTAAAGTTCTCAGATTTCATAACAGTATCGTTCCTAATGCACATAAAAAATGCAAAAACTAAAAAAAAAGAATTTTACGATTTTTTAAAACAATAACAGTTTTTTTTTTTTTATACGGGATTTGAACTCGCACGGTAAACGGTCCCCTGACCTTACCGCTAAATTCCCTGTTGACATATTGTTGAAATAGCTGTTCCCTTGCAATTTATAATATTACTGCTCCGCTCCTTTTTAAAAATAGCGTGATTGTTATGTTTCCAGGGTTAAATTTTTATTAACTAAATAATTATCATGTCATTTTGGGCATTCAATTATTTTGTTCATTCAATTACGAACCAAAACCTTTTAAAATCCATATTGCTTACCTCCCATAACATACGGCGTGATAATATGTAGCCTAAAGCCTTCCTTGGTTTACAAAGAACATTTTTGCTGAATTTCAATTCAATCTATCCAGTAGTTTTGGCGTGAAGCCTTACCATACACACAGACAAACAGACAAACAGACAAAAATTCTAAAAAGTCACTTTTTGTCATCAGTTACGTTTTTCTAACAAACGCCACTTATTTTTTCTCGAAAATTCTCAATGTACAGTTTTTCTTTCGTTACTGTTTTATTATATGTATAGATTACAATGTCTATTAATAAATTATCTAAAAGGATATAGGTACATAATTTTAAAGTTTATAGTCAACATTTTGGTTTTCTCTGTAGCAATTCCTTTTCCTAGATTTCTCGCAGCATGCAACATTACTAAGCTATCGTGTCCTTTAGTAAAATGACGTTTGTAGGTGGGACCGTGGGACCCCCCACGACGCAGATATTTTTAATGCATAGTCTGGACCTTGTATACAATTATTGTGACTCCAGCCCTTTCTCAAACTTACTGAACTAATTTTGATAGTATTTTTAATGATGCAAACATTAATTCTACATACTATCTGGAAGGTTTGTTTTTTTTTATCTATATAAATAAAAATGGAATGCAGTTCTTTGGTAAGCGCATCAGTTGAGAATGGCTGGACCGATTTGGCAATTTTTTTTGTTACTAAAAGTTGTACCTAATTTATAGTCCTAATTGGGTTTTTATGAAAAGAAAAATTGGAAAAGTTGCCCGGAAAATTTACAAATTCGGGGAAAACTGACCGTTTTTCTATCGGATTTTTGTATAAATTATAGAAATTTGGACAGGACAATGTCTGTCGGGTCAGCTAGTTTAATCTGAATGCGATTTTATTGAAAAAAAAAACTATAGAAACTTACCTTATTTATATTTTTTCTTATATAGTTGTTGTTGTAGTTTCCAGTAGGTACTGGCCACTTTCTTCGGCACACCTGTAAAGATAGACATTTCCTTTTTAGATTATAGAATTAACCTAAGAGGCATTACAGTACGTAAGTGGAAAAGTTTCAGCTTAGGTAATTATTATTATCAGAGTTTGAACCCACTACCGTTTATCCGGACTCGCTGTACTTTTAGGGATTTAGATTTATAAGGCTCTGCTGGACCGTTAACTCATGGGAATGGACTATAAAACGTTAGGTCCTACCGCTAAAGTTGGCAATGTGCAGATTACTGGGATAATCCGAAGATTTACTGGATGTATCCTTCATGATACCGTTCGTCTTGTAGGTAGGTAGATATAGTAGGTAGTTCCATTTCTCATACCAAAAATACAAATACCAACAAGTGGAGTTTTACTGTAACTTGAATCCATTGTTTTTAAATAATTTACTAGGTAGGTAGAAGGCAATGGTGGGTGACACGAAGGTACGACGTCTTTATGTATAGGTAATTAAAATTGTAACGTTATTTAGTTTCATGTCGAAGTACATTCAGTAACAGGTTTATGCACAGCCGAAGTCATCGGATAATGGAGAGATTAACTTGTTAATGTACGCACTAACTCCTCACATTAGGGGAAACATAAATATCACGATAAAAGTTAATGGTATACACCTTGCCCCAGAGATTTGTGCAGCCATACTTATGCAATCCATTAAACATGAACTATGGGTCGAATGGGCGTTAAATTTGCCTGGACGCGGAAATCAAGCTCGGAACACACAGTCACATCTAACACGATAGAAAAGACAACTTGTGCTTGCGCCGGCCGGCGCGACATTTTATGAGTGTGTCACATATCACCAAGGTATAATTTCACGCTAAAATATGTGAATATGTAAACCTGGATTGAAGTTCATTAATATTTACGTCACGGGTTCACACTCGAAGGTGTTCGAAACGATGATGGTAACAGTTATGCTCATATTGCGTTTTAAGGTGATTGTCCTTATAAATTATAATTGTTTATAGGGATTGCTTACGAGCTTTGATGATACCGGCAAGCTTAAGCAGAGAAGAAACAAATGGATGCTTTTTTATTTACCTATTTTCAATTTAATCTGAAGTAGATAGGTACCTTAAGTGCTTTTTATTAAGACTGTTGATAGTTAAGGTTTTATAATAAATAACCATCATAAAAGTGCAATTTGTTCATAGGTGCGAAGTAATGTTTATTTTACTCACAAGAAAAGTTGAAGACCGCACAAAATTATCAGACATAAAACCTTTCTTTTTCTCTCAGAATAGAACTTATGCACATGTTCTAATTAGTTTTATAATCATTACGTAACGATGGCTTTTCTTCATATTACAAGTTTTATGGTGTTCAAACATGTAATTATGGACAATTTGCATCGCGTATGGTCTTTGTAATTGCAGTTTATGTCTGGCTTCCGTTTCATGCTCGTTACAGCGAGGAAGCGGCGAATTTCGTAGTCTCATCTAATAAGTAATAACAATCATGTTTATAGTTTAGTGAGGTTTTTTTTTGTTGGTCTACATTATACTGTGCTACAATGAAAGATGCGTGTACTGAAATTCTTAATTATTTTCATGCGAGGCTTGACAACATAAGGACCACTTTTGAGTAAAAGGAAAAATGAAGGCCTCATTGATCCAGTGGTTGCAAGAGCTACTGCTCAGCATGAGGTTCTGCGTTCGATCTTCAGTTCGCGCAAAGTGTTATTGTGTTTTAACATAAGAAATTTCACAGTAGCAGCCCGGAGTCTGGATTCGTGCGTGTCCGGTTGATGGCAATAGGCTCGCCCCCTATCACATGGGACTTAAACATAACTGGCGAAATGTGGGTCTAACTACTATAGACCACTTCTGCCCAACCCTTTGGTAGAACCAGGCACGATATTATATTCTTAGGAATATTGTCTATGACAAAGGTCACCTATGGTCTAGTCACCCGCATTTGCAAATGAACAAGCAACACAGACTATCGATAATTAACTGAAATTCACATGCCATTAAATAATAGATTTACTGCAAATAGGAACACTCGCATTCAACAATCAGATATCAAAACAATACATTCCTCGGGCTAACTGTAAAATTACCGATACCAGTTAAACTCAATTTGCTATCATGTTAGTTTAAATATTCATCCAGTTGAACCGGAATCCTTACTAAATGGGAAATAGTTAACAATATATGGGGGTCTATGGAGTTACAGGCAAATCAAACGCGCTGGATATCCTCGTACTAATCTATAACCGTAGGCAATCTATTCAGATAAGATAGGAATAAATCTTATACCAGCTTGGTACCCATTAGTGGTTACTACTGGTTACCGGTATGGGTACAATGGGCATCGACGGCAATTGGTATTGGCAGGCGAACGGTACGTCCACCAGCAGGGTAATTGCGTAATACACTATCAGTAGCAATAGGTTTCATTTTGACAGTTCAACAACATTCATTGCGTTATTTACGTGTTGAGCAGACCAATTTTTCGAACTTATGAAGTAATGGATTAGCAATAAGCTTCAAAATGATTCAGATTGAGGCTGATAGTGTGTTACGCAATTAGAATGCTGGTCTAATATAGCTCAAGTGGAATAGAATTTTCAATTTGGAGATCTTAAACTCTGGTTTAACTCGTCAAAATGTAGGGAACAGCAGATTTTTTTTTCACGATTTCAGGTTTGGTCCCTTAGTAAAAGTTGTTCATAATTATGAGTAATATGACCTTTTAAGAGGTTGTTAATGTTTTACCAATAACCCTGTATATGTATGTGTGTACCTACATAAATGGTAAATAAATAAATTAAAAAAAAATTTGCTGTTCCAAAAAATTTGATCGCGTCACTTTTCTATGAAAGGGCCGTTTTTTTTATATCTGATGACAAATTGCTACGGTCTAGAATCGTGGGCTGACTTCATGGTTATAGTTTGCGCGACTTCAGCAGTCCATTGCTAGTCTATTTCGGCGAATACCTATATAAAATTTTAATGTTTCAGACTTCTAAGGTACAAAAGATAAAATGCAATTTCTCTGTACCTACCAACACGTTTTTATCCGTAACTCTGCACTACTTTAGCTTTTTATGTGAGAAAAACAATTAGGCTATGATTTTAATTTATTATTTTAAAATAATTAGCTCGCTATAATTATACCGCACCATAAAACTAGCTTGAATTAACATAAATGGTGTATTATATAATTATAGTGTTCTGTTACTTCTCTGGTACAGTTAACCCTTCATTTTAGTTGCACTAATTTTCTGCAGCTATCGTTAAAATAAACAGATGACCACAAAACTATTATTATTCGGTATAAATTATTTTTTAATGTTAATAATTATGTTTTATTTATTGTTGAATATTAAGTATTTATAATTAAATTTAATAATTGTAGCAATAAAAACTGCTTCAGAGATTTATGGTTGAAAACATAAAATGTGATTTCACTTTTTTATCATTTCTCTGTTTTCGTATTTCATGTGAGAAAATTTACTTTAAGCTGAGATTTTAATTGTCTTAAAATAATTATCTCACGGCAAAACTTACTAATTGTTCTTTTGGTGTATCTACTATTTCAGATGCATGTCCAAAAGAATATAACGCATCTTCGATGACTATATTTGGTCCATCCGAAACAAATCCTTAGAAAGTACTAGCATAGCTACATGGCTCCCATATTTGCAAGCCTTAAATTCAAAGCCCCAACACTAAGTCAACATTAAATAGGTACACTCGGTACAGTCGCGATCATTGCGATCGCGCCTAACGGTCCCACAGTCCCACTGAATCGCTAGAGCGTGTAAGGAGGCTCTAATTGCAATATTTACATTTAAATCGAGAGCTTTCGTTGTTCAGTTTGTTGGTCACCAATCGATGTTAACACGAGCACTGCACGCGAAGGTACTGACCAAGATTTATCGGTGCAGTCGACGGTAGCCTGACCCACAATAAGTTGTATATAAATAGTCCTTATATACCTATGTAGTTTTTGTCTGAAAGCTATTTGTATGGGGAATGTCATGATAAATCTGAAGTTGACACTGTAACATGTTATTTTAGGTAGTAACTTCAAGTTTCAGTGCCATGATTCAAATATTTAGATTTGCTTGTCGCGATCTGCCGGGTATCAAGTTTATGCATTTGTCACGCCCGCGCCCTCATTAGAAGGAAAAAGTGGACCAGAGCACGTGTCTTGGTGTCATACATTTTCGTTATTTATAAAGTCAATGATCAGATAATTATAATAAATTGTAATAGGTACCTAATTACTTTAACCTGATTTGATTTTTTAAAGTAATTATAATTATTAATTAAAATAATAACACATTATTTGTGTAGTTTATACCCACCTACTTCGAAATACATTTTCCTATGTATACTTTAATATATTATTTTAACCTAACATAAAAGGTGATAATAAAAATCTATCTTCACCCCTCGTTTCCGCGAGAAAACATCCAGATATAGTAAAAATGTCAGAACTTGTTAAATTAGCCATTAGCCACTTAGCCACGGTGTCCGGCGATATAAATGTTGTTCCTTCCCTGTTAAATTTTTCATCGTTCCGCGTTAGGCCTGATCATGAAGACAAATCGTTACTTGTAATGCGACAAGTCGACAAATCGCTCGCTGACGGTATCTCTCAATCGCAGTTTTATATTAGCACTTGGCATCATAAATTAATATGCTACATGGAAAGGCATTTAAAAAATGGCTTGTATGCTTTGTCATGAAGACAGATGAGTACAATATGGACATGGGGCGAGATTATTTAGCATAATGTAAATCTTTATCGAAGTTTAAAGTCATAATTAAAGTCTCACAACGAGCATTTCAAACAATGCGTGGCAAGACTACGAACATTCGAAGGTTCTTTTAAAGACTGCTCAAAGCTGTGAAAACAACAAAGACCTGTATTAACGAAACCATTAATTTTCACGCCTATTTCTGAAAACTCTGAAATTCATACTCCTTTTTCTTTTAGGAGGCTACAAAAAGCTGAATAACAGGTTCAAAAAATGTTTCTACGCTTTACAATTTTTGCAAGCGTTCATAAATGCGATTTAGCACAGTAGCGCACTATGTAATAGAATGGCCGGTCAGCGAGGATCGTGCACCCCCCGTGGAGTGCAACCAACAGGGGCAACAGATAAGATTTATATCTTTACATTCTACTTAAAACTATCAGAGAGTAGTAAGCAAATGGAGTGCAGTAGTATGAATGAATGGCGTGATCGACAGACCAAAACAGTTTTACGACATCTTGCAGATCGATCGCCATAGAAGTCTACATTTTTAAAGTTTTCAGATTTGACATGACACATCCGTCTTACTGCAGTAAAACGTACATATGACTAAATTGCAATGGCACGTATACTTACCAAGATGGCCAAAAAGTAAAACAGAATTTGGCATTCCAATTTTTCCTGCTATCCACTCCAAGGGCCTCCTTACCAGTTGGCAGAAAACACATAATTACAAGACAGAAAGGCAAGAAAAAGTTAACAATCTTTAACGGTTTTCCACATCTACGAACGACATTATCAATCTATGGGCTGTCATAGGTACTCTAGATTTATATCTAAGTTAGACTTGGACGTAATACGTCGACATTCCGCCGTCGATCTATCGCGGTAGTCCGTCAGGCAGCCGCCTGGCAAGTGCAAAACTAGACACAGCCCGTCACTTACTTAGAAAACTCTTCTTCATTTAAAATGAGTCCTGCTTGAGGAGCTGTCAGTTTGTAAATTATAGTGATAGAGAAATAACGAAATAATTTGGTACTTAGACAATTTTCGCTATGGTTAATAGCTAACATTAAGTAAGTATTTCCGTTCTAAGTTACAAAAAAACGTTGTCTGAATAATTTCTAACACGTTAACACACACGTCTAAGAGAGTTCCTAATCACACCCGCAGGTCTATTCTGTAAAACACGTCACCGTTAAAATTTAAGCAAAGTGAGCTTACAGTGGGCTGTCATTTCACCTAATGCTAGGGTTTGTCACTTTTGACAGCTCACTTCCCTAAGTTTGCACGGTGAGATTTTTACAGAATACATCGGCTGTTATATGAGTGTATGAATACCTAATATCTTCATCTTTGCAACTTTCCAAGTTATTTCAGTTCACCGAAAGGTTCTCGTATACCTATTTCACCATTTTCAGCCCAGATCTTCAATTTCAATCTTACGCCCGAAGAAAATTATTAAGGTCGTTTAACTGAAAATCACAGTCAGACCTCACACTTAGCAAACGAAGCACGAAGTCAACTAGAGGATAAGATTTATTATCAATGTTACACTCGGACGTAATGCGTCTACATTCCGCCGCCGACTATCTTTGATACTCCGTGGCAGAGGCAAGTGCTAACTCGACACTCGTCCATCACTTAATAGCATTAAATAACTTACAATTAAGTCTACTCTTAACGTTTCAAATAAAGATATGAAGAGGCTGTTGAATGCGGGAGATTTCTGTACCGCATGCGGGGACACATGCGCTTTTGCGACATCGGTAATTATTAGTTTTTTTTAGAATCAATATTAATTTAAGTTTCGACTATGTCATCTGCTTTAAAATAATTGTCTTATCGATAGTATAATCGGTGTCGTACTTGGCTTTATCAATGATTAAAATTAAACAAAACCATTGGTTGCCGTCGCATTTTGGGTGTATTTGATTAGTCGATACCATCCGCATGCGGGGGATATCTTCACCCATCACTTCAGCCGAAAGACGTCCACGGCTGGACATAGGCCTCCCCCAAGCATCTCCACTTCGACCGCGCTTCTCGGATCCAACGAGTCCCTGCGGCCTTCACAAGGTCGTCGGTCCACCTTGTGGGAGGCCTTCCAACGCTACGTCTTCCGGTACGCGGTGGCCACTCCAGAACCTTTCGGCCCCATCGGCCATCTGTTCTGCGAGCTGTTACCTCCTACCACTTATGTTTGGCAATTCTACGGGGAATATCGGTTACCTTGGTTCTCCTGCGGATCTTTTCATTTCTTATTCGATCTCGCAGGGAAATTCTAAGCATAGCCCTCTCCATTGCTCTTTGGGTGGTTTGGATCTTCACCCCGCTTCCGGCCATTTACAGCACTCGCAGCATCTAGTATAAACTAGTGAAAAAGATTCTTTAAGTATAGATTTAATGGCCAGATAATTTATAGCTCAGACATCAATCAGATTTAATAAGCTCTCCATAAAATGATGCTGTAAATATTTTTAATTACAAAACTGTTGCTGTTAATTAATATTTTATGACATTTAATTATGTTTATTTTCTATTAAATAATATGAACGAATTATATATCGCGTGGTGTTACGTATTTGTACAAAATAGCAATAAATAATTTACAGAGTGATATTTTCTAAAGACTGAAACTTATCAGATATATTTATCTTGACTGCCACGTTGGTCTCGTGGTTGCAAGCGCGACTGCTGAGCGTAGAGACCTGGGTTCGATTCCCAGGTCGGACAAAGTGTTATTGGGTTTTCCATTAGGAATTTCTTAGTAAAACAGTCCGGAGTTTGTAAGTTGGCGGTTTAATACCCCCATGCCTCGGAAGGCACGTAAAGCCGTTTGTCCTGCGCCTGATCTCTCCCCAATCATGTCGGATTACCGTCCCATCGGACTTTGAGAGTAAAGGAACAGAGAGTGCACATGTGTTTGCGCACATGCATACTTGTGCACTCTAATATCTCCTGCGAACCGTGATCGAAATCGGTTGGGAGGCTATTATATTTTTTTATTTTTTATAAAACGTTGCCCCACAATAGGAATTTTTCCTGTATTGTGGGTGCGTTTACAAACATTTAAAGTCATACACATACACAAACAGCCAGACCCGGAACAACTAGTTGTAGGTCATACAAATATTTGTTCCGTGCGGGAATGGAACCCGCGACACTCAGCGCAGCAGTCAATCGCTCAACCACTGCGCCAACCGTGCCGTCAAAATATATCTAGATGTAAAAAGAAAGAAATGAAGATGTTTATTTGGGACCACTGTAAGTACCGTATTCAAGAAACACATTCGAACGAAATTAAAATGTGCCATGAAAAAAGGGTTTAATTGCCTTGACTTTTTTGCAATTGCCTTTGGTTTTATGTTTCGTTACCTATTTTATTTGTTTTCTAAGCAGTAGGTACTGCTTGCAAACTTAAACAGGTACATAGAGATAAAGTTCGGTATCGCTGCAAAAGTCATGACCATACAGGATGCAAGTGACAGTAATAACTTCAACATGTAATTACTGTCAGTACAACTATTAACGCGTACCTACAGCAAAGTACTGAATTTACAAATTGTCGTCATTAAACCAAGACCGATTGCTAACTCATCGGCACTTTTCTCGTCAAATGTACAGTCACGGGCAATCATAACTGACCGCTAATATTACTTAATCTATGATAATTAACGCTACTGCTGAACATGAGGTTCTGGGTTCGATTCTCGGGCCCGGCAAAGTGTTATTGAGTTTTTGCATCTGGAATTTCTCAGCAGCAGCCTGCCAGTCTGGATTTGTGCCCGGTTGATGGCAATAGGCTCGCCCGCTATTACATGGGACTTAAACACAACTGACGAAATGTGGAGGTGGGGCTAAGGTAATTACCCGATGTGGTTTTACTGTAATCAAACCGGAATGAGAAAGTTTATAGTGGATAAGATAGAGATTAAAACAAAAGAAGAACTAGCAGGGGATCGAGGAGGGGGGGAGGGTGGATTGGGGTTTTCAGGGGATCTCAATGTTTTTAGTAATGAAAAATTTTAGTTCTACTTGTGTATTGTATTTTTTTAATGAATTAGAATTATTTCCATTAAGTCGAGAAAATGATATCGGTCAAGTGGCCGCCGTCAAAATTGATGACCATACGGGCTCGTTTTATGGCATTTTCCATCACTTGTGTCAGAGCTTCCGGCGATAGGTTCTCGCATTCCTGTCGGTCTTTAAGGGCCCAAGAGTCTGAGGCTTGTTTAAATAAACCCGGGACTTCAATTAACCCCACAAAAAAAGTGGTGTGGTCAAATCGATTGATCTGGCCGGCCAGAACAAATTGCCAAAGCGAGAGATTACACGAGGCGGACAATTATTCCGCGTTCTTGAGGAGTATAGCGTTCCATGGCTTATTGACGTGTATTCTGCATCTGTTTACTTCACAAATGTCAAAATAGAATTGACATTTGCCGCCTTTTGCAAAAGTTATAATGCATTCCAATATGGTGATTACTTTTGCCCCACCTTTTACTATATGTGCATCTCTATCTAACCTTTCGGGTATACAGCGTGATTTTATGTTTAAAACTAATTTTATGTTTAATTATGACTTAAAACAAGAGAGAATGGACAGTTGGATGATATGATAAACAGCCAATAAATTAACCTTTTAATGCTTCCATCATCACGAATTCACGAGCATCAGTTATTAAAACAATTACGACGATACCTTTCTCCATGATGTAATGTAATAACTATTACAATTTCGGCGTCTATCAATCATGTGGTAGCACGATGCAATCAGTGGCCCTGCTAATCAATCAGTAACATTTGTATCAAGTACCTCGTTCAATATATCGTCTCAGTTCCCAAAGGCATGTATCTTATCGAACCTCGATTATTTCCATTTTGCGCTCCTAAAAATATTGATAAACACTGATAATGCGCGTTTTTTGATTAACCTCAAATAATTCTTGTTTTGGAGTCCTAAATAGTCAAGTAACTGCTACCAACTATAAAAGTGTGAATCATTATAAGCGCAAAAAGTTTTTAGAGGTCCATGAATTTAAAAAAGTAAAGAAGTTCAAATTTTTTTTTTGACGCGCTCTTTTTACTTATTTTCCCATTCTCTATGCTCAAATGCTAGGGTTGCCAGGTGAAATCTACACAATTTCTAATGTAAATCGTTTCTAATGGAGTAGGTATCGCTAATGGGTTTACTTACAGCAAAATCAAAGCACAAGACTTATTTACCTTAGTATAAGAAACGTGTTATTAACTAAGTGTTATTATACCTAGATATGCTGTTTTCTAATTAATTTTGCAGTCGAAAGCTCCACTAATGTTTGATAGATAAGGTAATGGCCGCATTGAAGGCAATTTCAAGCTGTCTCTATAGCTCAGAGTTTCTTAAGATGTCGAATACTTTTCGAGATAAAGCTTGTCGTCTTTTACTTCTTGTCCTGTCAACTTTTATATATCGGACAGAAAATGAGTAGAAACGTGGAGAAAATACATGAATAATTCCATAACTCAAGTGAAGTTGGTCATAACAATTCTTCATTATGATATTTCTTGTTAAATGTTTTTATTTATATGGCAAGAATATTCGCCGTTTGAAATAATTTACAATACTTAAAAAATAAATAGGAGCCATATACGCTTATCTCATAATGGAGTGCAGTCATCTGTTAGGACACCTACAGCGAATTATTTTCCAAACAGCCCTGAAGGTCCTCAGTTTTATACTAAATATATTTCAGGCTTAACCTCAATGGCATAGAGTTCAAAATACCGCCTATCAAAATATATCATTTATATTTATCAAAAAGTAAATTGAATTATTCATCGGAATTTCGAAGTCTGAAAAGGAGCCAATATTTACGAACTTGCGCAGACAGGTGATTACGAAATATTTATTGATTTTTGGTCGTGATGTACAGTTGGCGCCGTGATTCGCCACGTAAGTGGACCACCGAAATCATTGCAATCAATTTTAGAAAATTGATCGTTATATAATTTGTAAAGGTCACTAAGATCGCTGGATATAATACGTTTCAAAAACCGCAACGTTGTTATAGAAATTGCAGGACTGAATAGCAGACCGCAGTTATATTGTTTTGTCTTGTTAGTATTGCTATGATTGCATTACCTACAAATAAAATGTGTCGACAATTATTCGTAAAAGAAGATGGGGTTGTAAGTAGGTATATTTAGAATTATAACTAAGTTGTCATTAATGTACATTTCGTAAATAAATAACAACTTAAACGCAATTATATAATAAAAGCAACAATATAATAATCTATCTAGACTTTTAGTCCGTAAATTAAATAAAATTATTTAAAAATCGTCGTAGAGTGTCCTTGGAGTTTCTTGCCCCTTTTTCTCCATAGATATCTATACGTTTTGGAATTGATAACGATAACTAGCTTCAACTTTCTCACTAACTGACCAACTCTTCGACAATTCAAAAGTGCCAGTAAATGGTTTAGTTGAAATAAATGCTTGAGTTTAAATCAAGTCGGAGCAGTAATTTCCTTTTCCTTCGAAGGAACGGAAAGAAAATAAAAGTAATGAGCGAAGCCGCGAAGTGTTTGAATAACTATTAAAATCGTAGCGTGTAGGAACGTAAAGGATTTACCGCCGCGAAAAAGATAAAGCTCAGTTATAAAAGGACAAAACGAATGCTCAGATCTGTTACTTTCTTTTTCCCTTCTAACTATTTCTGCTTTAAATTCTATTGCCTGCCCTTAAGGTTCCTTATATAGGGTGTGTAAAAATAGCCTCGATACTGTGATCACGATGTTTACATCCATCGGTTTGTCACCACGTAATTAGCAGCCATATTAGCTAGTGCTATAATAAGAATTAATAGCGAACAGACAAAAACTTGCCTGCAGTCCAATTTCTTGAATGTCGTGTCGATAAAATTATGCGTTCAATCGATATTGTTTTCTTATTATGTGTGAGAAACGGTTGATTTAATGAACTTAATTTAAAAGTCATAACGATAAATTAGGGTTAAATACTGCCTTTAATAAGATCATTTTTAATTAATCAGCATAAATAAAAAGTAGATACAAATTGATTTCCATAATCCAAGCAATCAATGAGCAAAAATTACGTCTTAACAATGCAAAAAAGCTACCGGAATTAAGCCTTCAAAAGCCATAAAAGCGCTTCACAGCCTCATTAAAACGGCGAAGCCTTCACGAGAGGTTAAACACATCTCATTTCTGTCTAATGTGAAATGAATTGCTATTTTTTGTCCATATTAGATCGGACATATTAATTTTTGCCGTTCATTCATTCATTGTCGTTCATGTAGAGAGTGAGAGTTATCTAAATAATTGAATTAAATTGATGTAATGGTTTCAGAGCACGTGACCGGATGATACGGTTTCCTTCTTATTTTTTATTAAAAGTTCGGTTAATTTTCTAAAGGTAATGGTTTGGGCGAGCAATTTGGGTTGTTGAAGTTAGAAATAAGATCATTTGTTTAATTATTAGCTTGCATTTATGTATAAGAGGATAATTTTTATGGTTACAAAAGCGCAACTTGCATGTTCGATGAGAATGGACTAATAACAGAGTGAACGAAATTGGCTACTGTGGTTGTCATGTTAAAACCTCAAGCTCAAACTCTAGGCATTTATTTCTAATAAAACAATTACAGGCACTTTTGAATTGTCAAGGGGTCGGTCAGTCAGAAAGATGAAGCTAGTTGCCCATTCCAAAACTTTGTAGGTACCTTTGGAGAAGAACGGGCCAGAAACTCCACGGACGTTCTTTTAAATCTAACAAGATGCCTGTTTTTTTAACAGACGACTTTTTTTTTCCTTGAAACAAGTTAGGAATATCTTTCCAGCTAGATCTCAACTCTTTCACTTAAAGCCTGACTTAGGACTTGTGTACTTGCTGTGACTTACACAATAATATATTATTCGTTATTTCAGAGATACGTTACGTCGCGATAATTTTGATTTGTAGCGTTTCCTGTATCCCTGGCAAAAATACAGTTACAAGCCTACGGTTGCATGCCACAATCTACCAGATAATCTAAATCTCTACAATTACTAAAGCCCTTTCCGGATCCCAAATCAATAATGCCACCCTTCAGTAATAAATTTAACAAAAATATAGTTAGAGCACGTTAATATGCAGAAATCTGTGTTATTATTTCCTGGGCTGTCATTAGAGTTGCGCAATGCGATCGATTTCGACATCCACTCGCTGGTGCACAAATTGTTATTCATTGCGCTTCATAATATTATTATTGTACTACAATCAGATCATTTTCTGAGCTATTACAATGAATCGAGTGATTCTAAAGCAACGATAACAGCACTTACCGACGCGATGTGCCGTCTGGTCCCGTTCTAATTTCACCCACAAAGAAAATCATGTTTTCACCACAGACAATTTTAAAGTGTATAATTATCTTTTTAAGAAAATGAGTGTGAAATTATGGTGTGGATTCCATTGTCTTTTAAATTTTTGATTGTTAATGAGCCCTTTAATAGAGTTTGTATTGTGTGGGGTCACACTGTTCTCAATGTTTTGTTTATACTCAATGTATTTATAACAATACGATAAGATTTATTAATAGCAACAATCTTTGTGGGAAACTGTTATTGTATTCGAATGACGGCTTAATTGCATCGTTTAAACATCAGACAACAATTCAATGTTGCCTTTGAGGTAAAACTTGAAGTCTCGGCAACAATGTGTGAGCACAAAGTTCTTTACTCTTTTTCCTTAGGTCTTTAAAATTCCCATCGTAGATACCTAATTAAAGACTTATCCATTATAGTCTGCAGTTTATTTGAACGTTTTCAATGAAGGCAGAGATGCAAAAAAGACAGCTTTATAACTTAATAACGTATTTGTAAGTTATCTTAATATTGATCTACAAACTCGTTAGTCTAGTGGTCGCAAGCGCTACTACTGAGCACGAAGTACTGGGTTCGATTCCCAGGTCGAGCAAAGTGTTATTGGGTTATTGGCTGGCGAAATAAATGGGAGCACTATTAGGTACACCACTGCCTAAGCCTTTGGGGATTACAGGCGTGATGTTACGTTATGATCTATTTACAACGAAACAGTTTGACAGGGTATTGACCGTGCTAGTTAACGCAAGACACACATGATTAAATTGTAAGATCGTAATTACAATTCGAGTGGCGTACTCGGGGCACGCCCCAAATAAAAAGGTAATTGAATATCAAGGTAACAGATAAGGTTGGGACAGAACGAGTTAATTATAAAAAGTTTTATTTTTCGCCAAGCTGCTGTAGAAACGTACAGTCGTGAACAAAAAACTTTTGCAAGAAAATTTGTAAGCCAATCTATTCTGTAAAATATCACGATGAAAAATGCTAGTGACACTGACTTCAAGCTTACTACACCTAAGTTTTCTCAGTGATTTTTTTACAAAATAATTCGGTTATTAAATAATTAAAACCAACCCGCAGTGGGCCCGCGTTATCTAACATCACTGAGCCCGCGTGGTGGTGGATTACGGCCCACTCCCCCTCACAAAGATAAGGCCTAGCCTGTGTCTTAGCAGTGATTATGCATGGTAATTAAAACATTTTATTCATCGAACCTTTTATCCTTAAATATTTCGTCAGTGTTTATTTATTATGGCAATCCAACGATTAGTTCACATAATGATTTACAGAAAGCTTAGCCTTATTAAATACAGTACTACAGGGAACTTATCACTTAAAGGTGTGCACAGCACTTACATAGTTTGCCTAATTGATTTACTAGGTAGTTACCTAATTAATGTGATAAAAAGCGATTTATTTCATCTTACATGTAATGTAGGTACCAGTTTTTAAGGAAACTTTCCACAATTCTGTCTTTTATTTCCCATCGAATTGACATAAAATTTGTTCATGAATGTACTCTGATAGCAAAGGTAAGTGTCAGTTAGCGAACTAATTAAATTACGATTAATTGTTCGCGATATACCACATAAGTACATCGAGATCAGAACTTTTAATTATAGATAGGGCGGCTGGTTTTATTTCTTTGTTCAAGAGCTTTACTTTCCCATCATTAACATTTTTTATACAGGTGCAGGAGGTGCAGAGTGTAATCGTTTTGTTCTTCATTCATTCAAATAATTTTCCAAAAGATTTTACATTATTTCACTACGTAAATCTAAACTTAATAATAATATAATGTATTTCTTTTCTTTTTCTCTTTCATATAATGTTAATTCTCTCCAGTCTCATAAAAGCACCCTTTTTAAGCTTATACATAATATTAAGCGTCGTGGGGCCCTGGTGACTTGTACTACAGGCGTTGCTTGCAATGCCTATTTCAAGCACCAGTCTCTCACAAATTGTAAACGTATCCTTAAGCTAGTTTTAAGCACTACCAATGTAAGTATATTTGTGAAGAGAAAATAAATAAACTTATTATATTATATTGGCCACAAAGATACAGACTGTGCCTAGTTTAGGGCCCACGGCTACTTCTACTTATGTACTCTTTTAACAGAAACAGTAACAATGATAGTTACTATCATTGTTACTGTTTGTATGTTTCCTAACTTGTGTGTCAATAAATTGATTAATATTATTATATAGAAATAATATCTTTTTTAATGTTTTTTTTGTTTATTACGCTTTCACGCATAAACGGCTGAACGGATTTGGATGAAATTTAGCACATGGGTGTACTATGACCTGGAGAAGGACACTAAGCTACTTTCATCCTGGATCGCAGACGAAATCGTGGGCAACAGCTAGTTGTATATATTTTGAAAATGGTAACCCACAATACGCCGTCTGGCTACCCTAGAACTGCATCAATCCGTTGACGCTATAATTCACCCAATATCAAATCAAACACTCTATAAGCCTGAAGGCCTATTTTCGAAATTAAAAACGTTGAAAATCTAGTCGCAATCTCATGTCAAAAGCTTGTCATAAATGTAGGGAAATTAGAAGTATTTTTTGATAGATTGAGACTGAGATCAGACTGTGAACGCTCATAAAATTACGAGAATTGCTCCACCGTTGACAGTTCAATGGCTGATTTGTTGTCTGCTTCACAGGGCTATTAGTCATCACAATAGAATCCTAGTATTACTGACTGCTATGCTTTGATTGCATGCTGTCTATACAGGTACTAGCTTCTGCCCGCGACTTCATCCGCGTGAAATTTCACCCTCACCGATTCACCCTCTTAGGGGTGGAATAAAAAAAAAACTCTTCCTAGTGGATACCTACTCTTCACAAAAAACACGCCCTCCAAATTTCAGGATGATCGATTCAGTGGTTTAGGCGTGAAACGGTAACAAACAAACAAACTTTCGTATTTATAATATTACTAGCAGCGCCCCGCAGTTTCACCCGTATAAGTGTCGATCCCGTGGGAATATCGGAATTAAAATCTATTTATGTCCTTCCCCGGGATGCAATCTATCTCTCTGCCAAATTGTATCGAAATCCGTTCAGTGGTTTAGGCGTGAAAAGGTAACATACAGACAGACAGGCAAAGTTACTTTCGAATTTATAATATTAGTATGGATACCATAACCATACCATAATCAGCCTATAATGTTCCCACTGCTGGGACACAGGCCTCCTCTCAATGAGAGGGAGTGGGCCGTAATCCACCACGCGGGCCCAGTGCGGGTTGGTGGATGTCACATATCTTCGAATTTTTGGTTCTAGGACATCCCGGTTTCCTCACGATGTTTTCCTTCACCGTTTTGAGAGCAGTGTTGATGAAATAATTTACACAAAGTAAAGCGCCTGTCTGGGTTCGAACCTACGACCTACAACTCGTAAGTCCTGTCCGTGACCACTGGGCCACCACTGCTCACTGGGCCACACTGCTGCTAGTATGGATATTTATAATAGGTAATAATAATGATATATAATTATTAGGATAGCGGTTGACGATACACAATAGTGGTATCATAATAATGTAATGCTGAGTTTGTATCGTCATTTGTTCTCAGGGAACAGTCAGCTAGAAAATGCCAGCTAACTAATTTTAAAATATTGATCAACAAAATATCGACGTGTAAAGGTGTCTTATAAGATCTACCAGAAATAATTTTTTTATTTCATTTCATAAAAAGCAATAATTTCAGTACCTACTTAAGTATAATAAACTGCAAATAAAATTAACCAGTCTCATAGTAAATTCAATTTAATTCAACCAGCGTAATTCATTGAAGGCATATCGAATTGATCGGGTCGCTTATATCTTTAAAAGGGTAAAAAGCGTGTAAATTATATAAATGAGCGATGAGTTACGATCAGCGAGAGTCGGTAGCGGTAGGCGCCAGATGTGGTGATTATCAGTGCGCATGTAGGTACTACTGAACTTAAGAGAAAATTGGGATAAAGAGAGTCTTTTTCTACCCATTCTTCGCTATAACTAACTCATCTACCTAGCCTTTTCCCAGCTTTGTTGGGGTCGGCTTCCAGTCTAACCGGATGCTCAAACTTAAACTCAACGCTTTTATTTCAATTGAACCATTTACATGCACTTTTGAATGGTCAAGGAGTCGGTCAGTCAGAAAATAATCATGAAGCTAGTTGCCCATTCCAAAGCGTAGTAGGTACTTACGGAGAAGCAGCTGAATACCAGTATTTTACTTGGAACGACTGTCTATCTGCCCTCCACAATCCAGTTACTTGGTAATACGATACCCCTCGGTAAGACTGGTTGTCAGACTTTCGGGTTATGACGACCCGTAACGACTGTCAAAGATCTACGAATGACAGCCGTGCTTTCCGAGGCACGGAGAAGTCTTGGTATGTAAAGATGGTCACCCATCCACGGACCAACCGTGGCAAGCGTAGCTTAACCGGAGCGATCGACCCGTGCGGCTGTTACTACTTAGCCACAGGGAGGCTTCCTTGCTATAAATAACTATCGCGAAAAAGAGAAAAGTTAAATTCGTAGATCAATTTTATTTATTTGTATAGATAGAATACAAAGAGTATATTTTATTCTTAGATCATTACTTTATGTACAGTATTAAAATAATAATAAGAATATGTACAAGTATAGTTCGTAGATTCAATACTTAAAACATTTTATGCAGTTTTACACCTCTGTAATCAACGATCTAAGTTGCATATTGTCATGTTATTAGACGTTTCTTCTCACAATACGAGAACAATGTAACATTATGGGCTTTTAAAGGAGGAGGACACATAAGGTAGTTGACAGGAAATTAAAATCGTTTTACATATAAGCTATGTTTAATTGCTTTCATTTATCACTGCTGTTTTAAAGGGTATTGAAGATTTTTAGCAGCCTGGTATACCTATTGTCGCCATTTTGTTGTTTTTTTTGTCAAAATGACGGCCACTCATTATACCTATATAAATCGATAGCTGACATTAATGCAAACAGAAAACTTAATAAGACCAAACACCGTAAAGTGTCACATTTCCGAGATATTAACGTTCAAAGTTGACCTTTATTCTTGGATTTTTGAAAATACTCATGTTTATAATTAATTTTCTATAGGAAAATGAAAAATTCCGTCTTCAGAATGACCTACTTTAATGTAAAAGAAAGTTACCTTAAGCGATAAATTCTATAGGTAGCTAAGAGCTGGCCAGCATTTTTCAATTGGTGAAGAAAGCGATTTAAACTATTCAAGATCCAATTTAGATCTACTTAACAATAATAGAGAATACTTACTCTGCGAACTAACTTCATTTAATCGTTTTTGTAATCAGCATTTTATTAAGAGGCAATTAAATTCTAAAGAATTTAAACGACTATTATTTAATTTCAACGAAGATTAGGTTATTTGCATGTAAGTACCAGAAATATAATGCATAAAATTTACATGTAATAAAAAACTAATTTGCACCTTCCTCAAAAGGTAGTGCAGTAAATAAGGACACACCCCTAAACTTAAACGTCGTTCAATAAAAAAGAATGCGATATTTTTTTAATTATGAGTTTTGTTTGGTCACGCCTCTGATATGTCAAGTACGATGACACTTTGACATGCCGCGTTAACCCAGAATCTCAGAATAACGACACCTGGAACTGGAAGGGGTGCTTCTGACAATGAAAGCCACTTTAACCACTGACCACTGACTTCTATCATACAAGTACGCTGTATAATACATTTACACAGTGCACTTTAATAGTGATATTAGGTATGTCAACGATCTTTTAAAAGAGTCTGAAAAGGCTTAAAGTCAAATATACATACACCAATATAAATTAAAGGGACTTCGTGACATTCTGTGTGACCGCACTGTTCTTTTAAACAACGCAACGGATTTTGTTGCGGTTTTCACCATTATTTGAAGAATTTATTTCGAAAGGTTTATGTGTATCGTACATTAATATTAAACTAACATATAATAAAGAAAACTCGATGTTTTTTGAGTCGTGAAAACCGTGCGAAATAGGAGCCGGTCGCTAGTAGTTAATAAAAGTTTGACTTTCATTTAGACTTTGACTTTACCGTTAAAAAGAAAGTCCTTTTTGTGCAACAACATATAGTACCTACCTACATAGATCGTGTTTTGTTTCCGTGGTTACACTTGACGCTTCTTCTCATTGCTACGCTAAGTCCAGAATCGGATGGGCGGCCGGTGCTGGCCCAGCCACGGTTGGCATGGACGTAAATAGCGCGGTCGACGACCGGCCTCCGCGCGGCCTTCACTTTACCGCACGCTCGCACGCCTGCCGACCGGCGACCCAGCCGTCATCGCCCGCGAGACAGGGTCCTTACATAGGGTTGCTCAATTTATTTATTTATTTAGGATCTCCAACAAAAGATATATACACAAGACATGTGATATAAATAAAATGGGCGACATCATAATTTGCTCATAGAGTGCTATAAGGACTTTTTGGCGCCTGAACGACATTGACAGGGGGGCATTGTTGGTAAACATTTGTTAAAATGTCGAAGAAATTGTATTGACAAAACGTTACTTTTATATATTACGTCCATGGACAAAACAAGATGGCGGCATTAGTTTAGATTTTGGCCACGCGCCAAAAAAACTTTGTCGTGTTTTAGCACTGCATGTAATGTAAGTAGAACCTTTTAATAAATTGTAGCTCTATATTTCGTCAAATTGATGGCAGTTCTTTTTTTGTTTTGCGTTGACAAGGTAGGTATTGTAGTTTTTTTTTTTTAAATAGGTCAAAGGCCTTTCCGAAGCTATCCATACACAATGTCAAAGTTTGCGACGTTGAATTTGAAAGCTTCAACTAATATTTTCAGCGTTACCTATCTGCCTTCAAAATATTTAGGCAGATACGTCATACTATTCCGCTTCAGAAAAATTCTTGATTTGAGAAAAAAAATTAAATAAATTAGTTCGGTCTTTTCCAGAATTATGTAAATATGAAGAAGTTGCTCATCCTTAATCCCGGCGCCACACAGCTATTGTTTTGGTCTATGCTAAAAAGAGAGCCGTAAAATCACTGCAAAAATATATGTACATCTCTTTTTGACTTGAAGAAAGCATGCAATTTGTAAAAAGCATTACAGCAGCGGTTGGACAAATCGACGCATATTTCTTTAGCAAATGAACTTTAGTGGCGTTTGATGTACACATCATGTTGTTTAATTTGTTAGAGATGTATTACTTTGTAAGGGTTGTGTTGAATTGATATTATGATAGTTTTTGTCAGATTGCTGAAAATATGACATCACTTCAAATACAAAACATCACGCGTGTAATCCCCAAAGAGTTTGGCACAGGTGTACCTAAAGTAGTTACACCCACTGTTCGCTAGTTATGTTTAAGACCCATGTAATAGGGGGCGAGGTTTTTGCTATCAACTAGGCACAAATTCAGACTACGAGCCGCTACTGAGAAATTCCTGGTGAAAAAAACTCAATAACACTTTGGTTGACCTGGGAATCGAATTCAGGACCTCATGCTCAGCAGTAGCTGTTGCAAACACTAGACCAACGAGGCAGTCAACTCTAAATACACAGAGAGCTTAAACCCAATAAACCACAAATCTATTGCCATATTTACTAGACAAGAAAAAATACTAATAAAACACCTAAACCGCGTTCACAATGACAGATTTCTAAAAAACTTTCCAGATCGATGGACGCCAACTAAATTAAGTAAAAAGAAAAGAAAACCCCTCTAACGTCCCCTAGCAACGACAGCTGCATTGTAAATAGTTTTAATCTAATTTAATCTCGCTTTACCTCGTTAAGTTGCGCTTGAATAATTGTATTGATACCGAGAAGGGCTTGGACAAGCCCTAGGCGCAGAATAGATAGTACCTACAGTCCCTACAGAGGATTAGCTGCATAGAACGAGCGTAAACAGGTGCACGCACACATAGACGCGTATACGTATATCATGTATAGTCGACTTCGTAATTGGTTTACAATAAGTTATAATCCTAAGATTCAATGTCACTTGCACGTTGAATGTCGTGGGTTCGAACCCTGACAGGCGCTTTACTTTGTCTAAATTATTTCATTCGGCTAAGGAAAAACAGCGTGAGGAAACCGGAATGTTCTAGAACTAAACATTCGAAGACATGTGACATCTACCAACCCGCATTGGGCCTGTGTGGCAGATTACGGCCCACAGGCGACCTCCTGTGAGACTCTCACAGAAGGCCCAGGCCTTCTGTGAGAGTCTCCACAGTATGAATATTATAACCTGAATAAGCACGTCATTAAACGACAAGGTCTAATATTGCTTTCAAGAGGACTGTTTGTCAAAAGTGGTAACGAGTGCCAGTCGCTAGTGCGCGTGCACTCGCTTTACACGCGTGTCTGTGTGTGCGTGCATTTCTGCTCCTTGTATGAAGCCGTCCTTCTGTACCTATCTATTCTGTGCCTTAGGGTATTATACAAACCCACTTTTATTTCCACAACCTGTTTATACGGTAATTGAATCGCAAGCGCATGTAAACACTGAGGATATTAAAAACTGACATCGTAAATCTGCTGATCGCAGCAGTTTTAGTAAAGCTATCAATTTGAATAATAGTTTCAACACCTTTGCTATAACTATGGCTATAACATAGCGTGAGTTGCTACCTACCAACACCAGCAAGAAAACTCAAAGAAGAAAATAAGCTTGTAGATCATTTTATAAAGTGCAATTCTATTACGTATTTAAAAATGGTTTCGTTGAGTAAAATCTTTTAAATTTCATACTTCCATAATCAACTCAATATAATATCTGCTTCAGTAAAAGTCACGACTAATTGAAATAAAACTGTTAATATCGATTGTTAATACCTATCGAGGCTCAAGAAATATTGGGTATTACAGTAGGCAGGGTACTGGACGTAGGGGCTCTTTCAAGTTACAACACTGGGCCCTGGGCCTTTCACATCGAGTCTGTCCTAACAATCTTCTTAAGGTCATCAAGCTACCATCACTGATATCATAATTGATCGTAACTTAGATGACTATCTAAGATACGATCAATTATGATATCAGAATCTATAAACTTCAGACTTTTTAGACTTCAGTGCACTCTGGGTGACTACCCAGGGTGCACTGAAGTCTGCTAGCGTAGAGACACAGTCTATATATAAAACTCATGAAAATAAATAAAACCATTCCCAGAAAACACACGAATAACACTGTAAGGCCAACTTTGCTCCATTACTCTAATCCCTCCTCTCTTGGCTTCCAACGATAATACGGATGTATAAAAAATAACCCTTCGTAGATACATATCCCAGTTTAACTTACTAATTCCCAATTCGGACGTGTTAAGATAAGATTGCAAGTGTTTGCACACCTCTCGTGACGTGAAAGTAATGTCTGCTGATTATTAACGAGAATATTAGTCTGTGCGGCCATTTGTAACCCTAGCAATGGTGCTGAGTTCTGTGAGAAAAGTAGGTGGGGCTGCAGAGATTATTTGTAGACTAGCTGCACTGCACCCTGCGGTTTCACCCGCATAAGTGTCGATCCCGTGGGAATATTGGGATAAAAAGAACATCCAGGGTGTCAGCTACCTACATACAAAATTTTATCAAAATTGGTCCAGCCGTTTGAGCGTGAAGAAGTAACAAACATAAACACACCCCCACACACACTCACAAACTTTCGCCTTTAAAATATTAGTCTGATGTATGTACTGCACCTACAACCTCATCAAGAACAAACAAATAAAATGAGAGCAGTTTCTCGAGTGAGCTCGTAAAGTGAAGTAATAATTATACATAATAAATATTTATATCTTCTACGTTCTTTTGGGTCACGCCTTTAAAACTTAATTTTCTTGTAATAAAAACAGGCCTAATGCCTACGATTCAAAAGAAACTACGACACATAATAATATTTTTACAGTTCCATTTTTGCAAGCATTTAAATTAATTTATGTTGTTAAGTGGAATTTATACTGGTTGCTGGGAAGAAAGTCTAAAGTCTCACTCGAGAACAAGTTACTGGTTTACAAAGCCGTGATACAGCCAATATGGGCCTACGGGATGCAGCTATGGGGTAGTGCCTCGGATTCAAACATCAACATAGTGCAACGACTACAAAATTTAATTCTAAAGTCAATTTCCAATGCCCCATGGTTCATCATCAATGCAGAAATCCACGAAATATTAAAAGTAAACACAGTAAAGGAGAATATACTGATGGTAGAAAATTCATACAAGGACAGACTCAAAAACCATCCAAATCAGTTGGCCGTAGACCTGCTTCATGCAAATATTACCAAGCGCCTCAAAAGGTACCACATACTCGAGCTGAACAAATAATTAAGCACCATATGTGCGGTGCTGACTAGAGCCCTTATGCAGGGCTCTAGTGAGCCACGCCATGAACCAACAACACATTTGCTTATAGCCGACAGGTTGATTGCAGATACTAGTACAAAAAAAAATTGTTAAGTGGATAAAGAATGTTTCTACAAAATAAAAAAATACTTCGACAAAAAGATATTCAGTTTAGGAACAAAATCTACGAAATTAATTTCATCTGCTACGCCGTAGCTTCACCGCTACACAAAGAGCACCGCCTACGACAAAAACGTTCTAAGAAACATGAATTAATAATTTGTTTTAACAAAAGACCGGCCATTTTGTTATGACTCCTAATCCCGTTATTACATGATGTAACCAAGTCCCGAGTAGAGTTGAATATTCTGCGTCCCTCTGGCCCAGTAATTGTTTAAATACAATTTATGAGTACTTCAAGTCGGTTCTGATGTAATGTTACCAAGCACCGACTAATTAACAATGACATGCAATAGTCGTAACAATTTTAATGATAGGTACAGCACGACACAGAACTTGTGTGTTGTATGTCGGGCTCGGCTGTGCTGATGGGATGTGAAAAATTAATACTTTTGTCGTGTGTGCCTCGTTTGTAAATGAAATAATGGATGTAATCTGCATTTGCGATTTATTTGCCAAAAATGTAAACAAACATGAGTTTATTGAAAAATAACTTTAATTCCTACACAATAAAGTTCAGTTTCACTATTGAAAAAGTTATAAAACATTTTTATAACTTTTTCAATAGTGCTGTCAGTCTGAAATCAACTTAATTACGATTAAAATAAAGTTGATATTTATTTAACTTGAAATAACATCAATTTGAAACAATTTGAATAGACTTTAGTGGGCCCTAGGCGGTAACATATTGGCAACGCGTGTCGTCTGTACCATTGAAGGTTGTTATGATTTTAAATAGCTTTCTGTCATAAATAGGTATCTATTAAAAAGAGTCATCATCATGTTCATCCACAGCCCACTTGACATCACCCACTGCTGGGCATAGACCTCTCTTTTCTTGTGCCAGTCCCCACGCTCCTGTGCCAGCCTCATCCAGGTTAAAAAGAAATTCACACAAATTCTTATCAAGAAATAAAATATTTTACGAAATAATTTGTAATCAGGATAATAATTATGTAGACTAGTATAATTATAACGCGTAAGGCCACTCTATCTCATCATCTGCCTAGCTTTTTCCCAACTATGTTGGAGTCGGTCTTCTAAAATTATTTATCCATTTAATACTCCATTTACGAAATATTAAACTTTAAAGTGCTTTTTGTTCCAGTCGGGCGTCCTCCCCCCCCCCCCCCCTAAAAGCTAAACTGATAGCTTGAAAAATCTGGAAAAATTCACGATGATAGTGCATTTCATGAACTTTAAAGGATAGCGGTTAAGATAACGTTATTAGTTTAGCAGTAATAGTCGTTGAACTTGGGTGTTGGATAATTTTGTATCAAATACAAAGTCCTTAGCATTAATTCTTTAAAAGTGACCAACATGAAGTAGTTGCTTGTTTTTAACGGGTAAAGACTTGCATTGAAAAATAAAATATTAAATAAATAAACAAAAACCCTTAATAAATTATCATAAGTTTCACAATACTGCCGCTAGATGGCGCTGTACCAACGGGTTACGTTTTCATTCGAGTACAGTCACAAACGAACTTTGTTTATAAATTTTCGAATTTCAATTTTGTGAATTTTAATAACTTGGCAGCAATCGTACTCTTATTTTTTTGCTTTAGTAGGAAGAAAGTGGTTATTATTAGTTAATGTCTAATCTGTTTAAATAATTATCTTCGAAAATCAATATTTCGTCATCAGTTTCAGTTCCAGTTTCAGTCAGATGGCGTTGTGCCTTGTCGTCACTTTTAACTTTACCATTACTTATATTCAGAATAAAGAACAACAGAATCGTACTATATTGTGATAACGGGCTACTACGGAACCCTACACTGTGCGTGGCCCGACACGCACTTGGCCGGTTTTTTATAAACTAGAAGAAGCCTAACATTTATGTCAGTAGTAAAGTCTGCAGCACTTACCCGACATCCCTCGTTAGCCGTGTGATGAGTGCTTCCTTTACAGAATACTCGTTATCTCGGAAATATAGGTAGAGAATGTGGGTAGGTATAAAAATTGCATCTTAACCTGTTTATGTTCTACATGGAATCGGTGGAGATCAAATTAAGGGGTTGATTTATTGCAACAGCATGTATAATATGAATAAGACGTGTTTTGTACCGTATGTTATACACATGACAACATATCAAGGTATACATTTCCAGTGTCAGTTGACCTCGTATTGTATAACTTTTCGTACAATGAGAAGTTATCTTATACTGGAAATATATAGCTTGTTATGTCGAAAACCCGTCGCGCCGTTCGACATTCCTCGTATTAAACTAAAGTGTGTGTACTAATGTTTAATGCTTCTTTACGCACTTTCATTTGATATAATTAACTGTCGTTAAATCCAAGACCTAAGTTGAATACCTACGACTCATACATCTTTATTTATAATCTTCAATGCTTTCCGCTTAAAGCCTCAAATCACTTTCAAATGCGGTGCCTTTACGAACACAAATCTGTTGAAGCTTTTATGGATACTTCAAGCTGTAATAAAACGTGAGGAAGGCAATGCAAGGAATATGATAATACCTGTTTTTATCTTCAGTAAGTGTCATTTTACAGGGTATGTCTATTTCTAGATGCCCTCTTGGAAACATTTTCGAGCGGTTATCTTTTCTGGAAACTGTAAGCGCGGTTGAAATGGTGTAAGCTCGTAACAAAATAGCTGCCTTTACTAGACGCCTACGTACTCATAAAGATACATAATATGGAAAAAGGATATACAGGAACCCGTATTACCGTGGATTCAGCACATGATTCTAAACCGACCCTAACATAGTTGGGATAAGGCTAGGCTAGTATGATGATGACATTTTGACCGTGTAGGTTTTGCACTTTTCTATGAAACGATTATATTTTCGATCAACAGTTGGATCATATGTGTTGCATAAGGCTCGCCCCTATGGCGAAATGTAGATGTACAGACGCCAGCACATCAAGCTACCCGAAACTGTCAAATTTTCCCAATGAACTTTGAACCTTATGCTTTACCGATAAAGTTAAAAATCTATTATATAAATTTGACAGATTTTTAGTAGCTTGATGTGCTGGCGTCTGTACATTAAATAAAATATAGAAAAATAAACAAAAATAAGACAAAACAGAACACAAAATTTCATTATTACTTACAAATTAAATTGGCAAAGTTAACAAATTTTAATTAAAAATTAGAAATAATCATAAAACAAATTCAACAAATTTTTATAACTGTCCAAAAATTTCTACGCAACGGTTTAGAATTTGCTCAATTCATGGTACAAAGCAAGAAAGGTAACACATTAATATTCTATACTTTGACTTGTATCATCTTTATAGGACGTGATTATTACTTATGAATACCAACTCAAAATCTATGACTGGACATCTTTCTTACATTACAAGCACTATCGCTATAGCTTTGAAATTACAGATGGAATACTAGAAAAAGAATGAAATAAGTAATGGTGGAATATCTCTGCCGAGGGTATTGGAAGCCGGTCGTGATTACTGTGACGCAAATCGTCGACGTAACCGAAGATTATTTTAATCGCTCGGTGGGAATCCTCGATGAAACTGAGTTTTTCTACAGGCTATTAGCTCGTACTTGTTTGAATTCTGCGCCTTTGTGTGTATTCAGGCGTAGTGATAGAGTGCTTAAAACTAGAATTTCAATGCATAGACGTTAGAGTTAAGCTCTCTTGAATTTTTAATATACCTACCTACTTATTAAGTAATACTATTAGGTAATGTATTCTGAATTTTGACACTTTATATCTTTTGTCCAAAAGTAGGACGCCGGCTTGCCTTATTAATTGGTATTTGGTGCGCCAGTTGAATACCTCTTTGGTTTAAACGGTGGGTGGTAATTGTAGTGATTTATTTCGGTCTGATCCCCTGCACCCCCCCTCCTCGATCCCCTGCAGCCCCCTCCTCGATCCCCTGCTAGTTCGTCTTCTGTTTTAATCTCTGTCTTATCCACTTTATCTAGGTTACTCTTTGTGACAGTTAAGTAAGTACAGTCAAGAGAAAGCCATATATTATGTAGCTTTTCAATTTTCATATCTCTTGTCACCCATCAGGCACATTAAATGATCATCATCATCATCATCTGCCTAACCTTTTCCCAACTATGTTGGGGTCGGCTTCCAGTCTAACCGGGTGCAGCTGAATACCAGTATTTTACATGGAGCGACTGCCTATCTGACCCCCAGAATCCAGTTACTGGGTAATACCCCTTGGTAAGACTGGTTGTCAGACTTTCGGGCTTCTGACTACCCGTAACGACTGTCAAAAATCCACGAATGACAGCCGAGACCAACAGCTTAATGTGCTTTCTGAGGCATGGAGGGGTCTCGGTATGTAAAGATGGTCACCTATCCACAGATCAACCGCGGCAAGCGTAGTTTAACCTGATTGATCGACCTGTGCGGCTGTTATCATTTAGCCACGGACCCCTCAATCAAAAATCATTAACAGAACAGGCACAATTAAATGATATTAAATGAAATTGTTTATTCTGTAATTTATAAAATAATCTAGATGGAGTAATTTTTCCTTATCTGACTACCCCGTAGAAGAAATGGCGAAACAAACTGAAGGGTCAAGTCTCTTTTAAAGTCCAGACATAATCTTGGTCAGATCATGAGGACAATGTAAATTAGTGTCTAAAATTGTCTTTTGAGGAAAGAACAACACAGATTTGAGAGGACCTGTCAGTGCAAGCATTTGTCAGTAATCGTGTAGCTTAAATCAGAAATAGGGGGTATTCCTCGAAACGCACTAACTTTGAAACGCACCAAAAGTGATCCTCGGAAAAAAAATTGTAAAAATAAAAATATTTTAATTTTATTCCTCGGAAAAAATGCATCAACGATGAAACATGGAGAAGAGCATAAAGGAGTCGTAATAAATGATATCGATAGACGTTTCATTTGGTGCGTTTCAAAGTTGGTGCGTTTCGAGGAATACCCCCTTAATTTGAGTGAAACAGAGATCCGAAGGTACACAGTCGTAGGTAGATTTTCAGACTGCGATGGGTCAATGCTCGACGGCCAACTTTACGGTTTTGGTTAGTTACAATTCTGTAGAATGTACATATAGGTACCATCTGCTAGATTTCAAAACGGTGATCATTTATTTTTGCCACAGATCATAAAATAAAACCATACGCCGGTTTTTCCACTAAAATATTTGTACACCGTAGAGCACCGTAGACACGCTAATTAATTTTAATTTTTGCGCTAATAGACACACTCATAGGACTAATTAGGTACGAATTTTATAAAATGAAAGTTTTCATTAATTAATTTGCGAAAATGTTCGCTCGACGCAAATTAGCCAATTTGAAAAATATTTGAAACTTAGACTAACTTGACAGTGACATTTATAATTTTGTTTACTCAGGTTACGTAGCATTAGTAAATAAATTGTTTTGTAAAAATTTCTCTTCCATTGATCTTCCTAAAAATCATGTCGACTTTTTTGTGTTCTCAGTTCTCACAAAGCCAGTACAGTGGGTAAATAAATAATAATATAATATTATCCACTTACAACAATTAATTAGTTAATTATACTTTTGTATTCAATCAAGTTAATGACAAGTTATCAGCTGATCCCTTACGACCACTAACGTATACAATTTCCCTCTACAATCTTATTCGTAACAAAAAATAAAACTTTATCCACCAACCTATGATTAACCATCATAATATAATTATCATTTTATTCGGCTAGTCATTGACCCTACGTAGCTTCTTGACTGCAAGTGTAACATTGCACAATGTGCGGGTAATGCTGCTAGACCTCGTGATCGCAATGACAGGGATGAGTCAGCTTAACCCGTCTCTAATAACCCACTTAGACCTGCTGAGATTGATAGTTACGTAACTAATTCAATGATAGAAACTTATCATGGGAGAATGGGACTGAGGAATGTTTGCTATCAGATTAATAAAGAATTTAATTTAATAAGAAGATAGTAGAATTGACTAATTGATACTTCTAAACATTGCCTACTTAACCAAGAAACGTCAATTGAAACGTGAAAGAAACTGGAGCTTACCTACAGCTTTCATACAAAAAGTCAAAAACATAACTAAATATACATGAATTTGTATCACCGCAACCGCAAATCAAATTGCAATTTGTTTAATCAATACAATGAACAGTAATACACATTCTAGTGAAAGCGAAACCGAAATTCTGTAAAAGAAGCAAGAGACCAATTTGGTAAAAAACGACTGTTACAATGGTAACATAATCGGCGGTCGGGTGCGCGTGCGACAGACGGCGGCGCGCGACGTCTCGCCGACAGCCGTTACAATTAAGTTAGGTTTTTTAATGACTTTTTTACAGGTCCAATAAATTTTGCACTTTTTACTTGGAAGAAAGTGGTTGAAAAACGTTCATTATGTTAGCGAGCTTTTGTGGGAGCCGTTACGCTTGTTGGCATATAATGAGTGCCGGTGTCCGGTTCATTACCGGCTCAGTGCATATTTAATCAGCATCTGCGTCTGTTCAATTTACACGACAGTTGGACTTCGGGTCAATGGTTTTAAAGACATCATTACAAATCTCCTGATAAAGCTAATAAGAGCAAAAGTGTGGAGAAGCATCTGTTTGTAGTGTTCAAAGTGGCACAGAAAAGGTTCATGTTCTTAGTCACGTCATCGTGATTGGTCTTCAACTTTCATTTCATTTCTTTCTCAACTCTTTTTTAGTTCTTATTTTATAACTAAACAAGCAAATAATGACGTCACTAGACATTACTGAGCGTGAAAATTGGTTCACAGAACTATGAGGAGGCAAAAGTAGTCCAAACCGCATTATTAGGTATGACTCTAGGAGTTTGCTGACTTATTGCATTCGACTGGTATGCTCTTTTACCCGGTGATCAGCGAGAAAGTTACCACATACATCACTAATGTCAAAACAAGCCACCCAGGGAGAAATTGCGGATAAAAGCCAGGTGGAACAAGCTATACATCATTGGCTAGCCTTGTCGCGGACATAATAACACCATTGGCGGCTACAAACAAACAGCATGAATCTAAATGGTCCTAACACAATACCGGTGTACATTGTCCTTACACTCGCATAGATTAAAACCATGCAACCCCGCCTCTCTATGTAACGGGTTACAGGGCGTGTTGGGACATCTCTAGCACACCATTGTTACGTCACACTTTGATTTATACCCGAAGGTTCCGAGCGCCTGACAACTCTATGCCGTGAGCACACTCGTAAATAGTTCCCGTAATAAAAATAAAATAAGTTGAAAATTTAAAGAGGTAGTGTTGCTACAAAATATTACACGGCATTTGAATTGATATTATGTTGCTTTGCGTACGCGCAACTCTGTCTATTTTACACCACAACTGACACGGAAATAAACAGACATCTGTTGTGAGAGTCGTGAAATATCGCAGCAAACGAACTAGATTCAACGTTTTCATTCTGAGATTACTTTGTAGTTTGTACCTACATCAATGAATATTCAGTGAAATAAACCAATCCATAAATCAGCGGCTAAACTAGGCAACCAATTAGCTTTATGCATTTATCTAAGAGAAAGATCTTCAATTAGAACTGGCTATTTAGAACGACAATCACACGTGGGTACTGTAATTTAAATCATCAACAAACAATAATACAATAATAAGTCACAGTTTTCAAATAGATTTCACCGTTAAGGTCGCGTACCTAAACCTATTAGCCTAGCTTCATAAAAGCGTTTAGTACGGGCACAAATTGGTTCTCAAGGCACCTATGGTTTTAATAGGTAGCCATTTAAATGGGAAAGTCCCAATGTACCAAAGCATAGGAAAGACCTATGCTTTGGTACATTTCTAATTTAAAAGTGTTACTAAACAGAGCACAACCGCTGAACCGACCAATTGGGTAAAATATGGTTTTAAAATAGGCCTTTTAAGGTAATTAAAATTGCATGTTAGTTGTAGCCAATACCTAATCTAAAATAGCATAATATCTTGTAATTATAGGTTTCAGCCTCTATTCATTATAGCGTATGTTATTGTGCCTAGCTTATAGAATAATTTAAAACAAATGAGAAAAACAACTTGCAGAAAATTTAAAAAGTCATTGCTTTTTTTTAACCGGAAAAATCAATTTATCTGTGAACGAATCCACGAGGCCATCACTGTACCCCACATTTACTCCACCAACACTCTTCTGAATGATAAATGTCTTATTTCCTGAACAATCCTTTAAAATCAAACAAAACAATCTAAGATTAAATAGTTGGTACATAATTAATTAGGATGCCATTTATTTAATCTCGGCTAGATTACATGCCATCAATTCAAAGTTTTCAATCCAATGATGCCTGCGGGGCAAGCAGGGGTACACACTAAAGAGTGAATGCTATCGGGCATCAGTTGGAAAATTAATCCTGTCTAGTTTCTATTAGGACCTCTGTTCATTGCAGAAACGATATATTATTAAAGATATTGAGTACACTATTTGAATAACTGCAATTCAGTTTGCAATATAGGTACTTCCTGTACTAATCTCGGGATTAGTGGGTCAAGTGAATTGGATTAATGAATCTTAGTAGGTACTTAAAATATTGTTGTAATTTTGTTTTTTTCTAAAGATCCATCAACAATTTGATAATGACAGCTCAGTAGCAGTAAGGGCGGGTAAGGACTTTAGGCGATACAGTCGTTATGCTTCGATCAATTATTGATCGAAGTCGTTATGAGAAAAAATTCCTGACAGAAAATTGCTCTATTGAAAAAGAATATCATATAATTTTCACGTGTTCATTAAAGGGCTACCTCGAAAGTGATGTAATTAATTTTGAAACGCAAAAGAAGAGTGATGGCTATAGTGTGCGTGCGCTCGAAATAAAACGACGTATGTGCCAAAACGAATTTACTCCATTTTTAACAAAATAAATGAATTAAATTTAAAACTACTTTGAATAAACTTTTATATGATAATTCTCAATGTTTTAAAGTAAATTCCATTAAATAACTCTTAAGCGTTACGCCGTGATATAACTTTGCATTTTTTTTGTATCGAAAAAACTTAATTGAATCGTGTATTCCTTTTACATGATACTAGACTAAAGAGTCAAAAAATATATACCAAAAATGTTAAATCCCTATTCCACATACTTAACAAGTTACACGAAATAGAACAACCATATTTTTTTCAATATATCACCTTAATAGTTAATACAGCAGTGCGATTCTATAACCATCTCACCTTGAAAACTTAGGTGAAGTGAGCGTGGAGTGAGCTGTCAATAGTGTCAATTCCTAGCAAAATCAAACTCACTTCACCTAAGTTTTCATGGTGAGATTTTTACAGAATCGACCGGCTGGTCCAAATCTTCAATTGTTTGACACTAAGTAATATCTATATTCTACATATACTAGGAGCGTCTTGTCATTTTACTTACTGGTATCAATAGTCGAATAATTAATCAGCCGGACAAAACAACATACGACAAATTGAATCGTTGCTCATTTATTTAATTCGAATGCTCTCAAGAACAATGGTCATTCATCTTTATTATCTGATGTGCTTGTGCCCGCGGCTTCGCCCGCTTGGAGGTCGGAAATTATCCCACAATAACTCACTACCGGGGTAAAAAATATCCAGGTGTGAACCCAGGTAATGGTCTACCTGTGTGCCAATTTTCTTTGAAATCCGTTCAACCGTTTAGGCTTAAAAAGGTAGCAGACCGACTGACAGGTAGTATTACTTTCGCATTTATAATATTAATAATACGGATTCTATCCGTATCATTTAAGAGCGCGAGCAATGTTTGCGCCGGTAATAATCGACTCTTACGCAGCGGTTATTACGCGCGGCTTAACCGGCGTAGATTGAGACCATTTAGTGACAGGCACTATTAATTGTCACAGTGTAATTTGTACCTGCTCTTGGAAAATTCTCGTGAAGAACATAAAATCTTATTTTATGTCTGAGATTTATATGGTTTAAACTCAGTTAATTTTACTGTTGAAGGAAAAGGACGTATTACCGACAGAAATAGACCACTTTATATTCTAATTAAAAATCAACGTTAAATTTTTTACACTACAAATAAATTATTATACATAATTTTCTACTCGTAAACACGGAAAATAACTTCGGTTGAAAAATAAATTATTTTCTGTATTTATTCAACACTAGCTGTGCCCCACGGTTTCACCCGCATAAGTCTCTATCCCGAGGGAATATCGATACAAAAAGTATCTTATATCCTAATCCAGGTCATGGTCTACCTATGTGTCAAATTTTAACCAAATCTGTTTAGCCGTTTTAGCGCGAAAGCGTGACAAACAAAAATACAAACATGCAAATAATGAAATGTTTTCTCTTCATAATATTAGTTTATAAATGATAAGCTTCCATATCTTACGTGGGAATCATAAGATTATTAATTTGTGACCTGGAATACACTTCACTATATGACATTATTATGATAAATGTATTAATAATGAATCTCTTGAATGATTAAATCGTTTTATCTCCGACATAATCTTATCTGGGCGTACAAACAGTAGCTTCAAAATTGCTAAATGGACTTTAACGAACGGCGTTTCGCAGAAATTATAATAAAATTATTAATATCTATGAATCCGAGCTCTATAGGAAGGTTTGTCAACCTACGCGAACTCTCGGAGTTCATAACGGTCAATATATTCGTGGATTATAACTGTTTTGACATTGACATAAAAACTAATCCGTTTAGATTGATAAAGCACGATTGACTTCGACCTGTTTTGGCGAAATTATTGTTAGGTGTTACGTTACCGGGCTTAGAGTTCATAATATCGCTTCTTCTTCTTTCCGTGTCGATGGTACTCTCCCTCGGTATTTTTTTTTATATAGTTTGAGTCTAGTAGGTGGTTACGTTGATTGCGGCATCAGTGGCATTTTTTAGGTGAACAGGCATTTAGGACACTCCAGCAAGTAGGGCATAGTCTGATCCGAAGCACCGCATTACCACAGGTTGTTGGATGGGTCAGTAATCCCCCACTTCCGACAAATTGTGTCTGCAGCAGTCTACTTGGGTACGCAATCGATTCATTACACAATAATATCGCTAAAACTACGGTTTCATCCATACTAATATTATAAATTCGAACTAACTAGTAACTCTGTCTGTTTGTCGGTCTGTCTGTATGTTACCTTTTCACGCCTAAACCACTGAACGGATTTCGATAAATTTTTTCAGAGAGATAGATTGCATCCCGGGGAAGGGATTAGGATAGTTTTTATCCAGATATTCCCATGGGATCGACACTTACGCGGGTGAAACGGCGGGGTGCAGCTAGTATATCATATACGGTCACATATCGTCCGCAATGACAGCTGTCATGAAAACTATGGCCCCGGGGGTTTGACTTTACGGTGTCAAAAATCGCTCTTTAGGAAAACACACCAAATTACTTTCATAAACAACGTTTCAGTGACGTCATTCGCCGGTAAATTACTGATGATATGTAGCGGTGTTCTCTTTTAGGTTTCTTAGCTTTACTTGATTGTAATTTTATTATACTATTTTTGTATTGAGGTAAGTAGGTACCCCCGTAAGGTTTCCTATAAATAATAATTGTAAGATCACTAGGAGCGTTTACGCCGTACAGCATTTCATACAAACTTTCAAGCCCTTGTTTTTCGAAATCATCAAAACAAGGTCTTGAAAGTTTGTATGAAATGCCGAACGGCGTAAACACTCTTAATTAAGCGTAAGTACGCTTAATGATCTTACAATTGTGATTTAATTATGGAGGTCCAGGTTAACGCCGCCATGTTTTTGTTGGAGTTAAGTTGGCGTTGGCGTCGATAGCGAGCTTTAAGTGACAGAATGTTTTATTGTCACTTTCTTAAAAGCTTTTTATTGAACGTTCCTGGCTTTAAAGTAATGAAAAACACTTGTCACTCTTCCTAAGGAAAGTTAATATAAAACTTGATTACCTACATGAAGAGGAAAACCTTCATCCAACCATCATCATCGTTATCTAATAGTTTCTTCTTTAGTTTCGATTTCATACATCACATCACATAAACTAGGTAAGCAGAAACTACAGAACAATATCTGCTACGATCCTAATGTACCTACATACTCCTTTTGGCTCGTTGGTCATACATGAGTTGCCAGGCCATTCTTTTCCATTGGGCACTCTGGGCACTTTCCCAGGGCCCCCGCGATCTTCGGGGGCCCCGGCCTGCTCTCATAAAAAAACATTATTTGCAGCCGCCGTTCCATTCTATGCATTATTAGTACCCAATTCAGTGACAAAATAAGTGCCTTGCAGTACGATTTACAATAAGTTTCTATCCCCAGTGATGAAATATTAGTATGTTTCTCTTATTGTCTATATAGGGGCCCCGTGACCCTTATGTGTCCAGAGCTTCCAATAGGTTAAAGACGGCCCTGTGAGTTGCGAGTACTACGCACCTGACTTTTCTGAAGAACATCAAGAATAAGGTCACTATAATGTCCTCCTAGGACGTCCTCTCTCGGCAATTCTTCTACTATCTTTTGTTAGTCGCCTTTCATTTATCCCATTGCCGAATTAAGGCTTCTTGATGCCCTAAGCAATCCACGCCTGTGGACCCCCTATCCACTAGTAAACTAGAATTGGTCTTAATTTTTTTTAACGTATTTATTACAACGAGATGGATCATAAGTTCGTAACGTACCTTAGAATATGTAGGAAAGCATATTTTTTTTTATTTATTGAAATGTGACTTGCGTCTTTTACTGGCCTTAAATTAGCGGACATAGTTTTTAAGGTCAACGTTTTTGGCATATCTGCCTCTATATACAGAAAAGTGATATCTAGTGACAAATTATGGAAAATTTTCAAAAATACATAAAACTTGAGGTTTCTCGAATCTCATGAAATTTCACCTAGGCTTTATGGGGTGCTTAATTATTGCAAATGAGTTCCCTCTATCACGTCCTGGGAGGAATACGTCAAATTACAAGTCACCTTGTATAATATTTATAAGGCATTGAGCCTTTCCAACGTCAACGCAACGACATCTCCCGCCGACAAAACAAGCGGGATATCAAACAGCCTTGCTTTTTATGTGCTTGCAAATATTTTTTCAGTGTTGTTTATGGTGCTTAGGAGCTAATCTGGAACTGATTGATCCTCTCAACATAACCAAACCATCTATGCGTACCTACACTTTTCAATTTAGTTTCAATTAACCATCTAATAACATTCCTATCCATTCCTATCTTTAGACTTTATTTCCTGTCAATCAGAACTTGTGTCATACTCATTACAAAAACGTACTTATTCACATACTCAATAATCTATTTGTGAGTTTGTTTTGACTGACATCAAACAAAAAAACGGTTACTTAAGCCGAAGTTTGGAAGTCATTTATCAAAATTAAGAGTGGTTATCCGCCTCCTTGCATGCTCCGACAGTATATCTATTACCGTTACTATTTTGTAATGGTGTTAAAAACTAGATGCATTGGTAGGCCGGCAGTGTGCTCATGTGCTCATGTACTTATGGCATTTCAATGTGCGTTGTGGTTGATGTACTGTGCGAAAATGCGGGGAAAACTATTAGAAGATACTTATTGCACAACAGAAAATTTACCGCTAGAATTCTACTATTAATAAAAATGTAAAAGTTTTTATGTTCGTTACTCAATCACGCAAGAACGGCTGATCGGATCTTTATGAAATTAGACAGATAGGTAGCCTGGAGTCTGAAGAAGGACAAAGGCTACTTTTCATCCTGCATTGCAGACGACTTCGCGGGCAATAGCGAGCAAACAATACTCTTGCTTAGATTAAAAAAAATAGCAACGAACGAACTGATCGCGCTCATTTGTTTCTTTACTTATCTATCAGATAACTTTAATCCTGCGCATTTCCATTAGACGTTTCTTTTCTTATCTTTCTTCTACTTAAGTTATTTACAACTTATTTTAACGTTATGTGCCGTCGATTAAAAGCTTAGCACCAGTCTTTAATCCAAGACATGTTCTAGTTATCTTAGTCATTACATCTACTAATGTTCGTCCGTAACTAAAATAAAAGAACGTATCGTAAAAAGACATTAGAATTAATGTGTTTACACCAGTTTACAGGCGCATTTGCATTGAATTCTTTCCGAAAACTTTATCACTTCGGAATAATGTATCTAGTCAAAGTAGTGAACTGGCTCTCACCTCAGCGTCCGTTATCTCGCGATCTGAAACAGAAAACAACACAATTTAACAATAGCTTATAAGCAGGGAACCGAATAAATCGGCTAATCAGATGGAAATGAGAGAAATTACCATGCAATTAAATGTGTGTGAACTTCAAAGATATATCTCGCAGAGTGATATATTTCAGTGTAATGTTAATTTGTAGATTTGCATTTGTGCGGTAGTTACACTTTTTGCACAGTGGTCCGCGTGGTAACGCTTCCCGCTTTTTGCGTACGCGCAAGTGCAGTTATAATGAGTTTAAACGAAAACATTATGGTCATTAATCCGGTAGCGACTTGCTAATTCGCATTTTATTCGGTCAGTTTAATTTCAAGGCTGCATGGCGTCAGGATAACTTCGTCAGGTTATCTTAAACAGAGCGGATTATGAATCGCTTAGCGTGGATTTAAAAGTAAATGTTCGCGTGCGTGTAATAATTACAGCCTAATTACAATTATCTGCTAAATATCGTGTCTTCGATATCGTTATTTTAATCGATCGCACAGTTGTCTCCTCATAGCATATTTAATTAAGCAGTAACGGTTTGAAGATGTCGATGGTATCCATTTCATAATTACCTACGTGCATACTGCACACGAACATTTATATATTGAGCACGAATAACATTATACCTAGACTATTCTCCCATCTTGACACAATTTACACCATTCTAGGTCACATACTCTAGAAAATTCACGGCCAATAAAATTCAATGAATTGTTCGTGCGAACGTGTAAGCTTGAACGATGTCGCACATTATCGATTCCGCACATGTGTGGCACCAGACACCTCACACTAGTTAATAATAACGCTCACAAAAAGATGCTCATTAATATTGATTGTAGGTAATTCCACCTTCGTGACTTTTCTATGATTTACACCGTAATATTTCACAATATAAGTGACATTTTAATTGGGCTCACTTGTTTGTTCCGTGGCGCGGTCGACACAGTAGGCGGGGAACATTCGCACCCGACCCTCAACACTCAACTATGCTGATTTATCGAGTTTTATCGAGCAGACTAACGGACCTTCGAAATGCTGCCTCCGAGGGCTCGATAAATTATCTATAATAACATAATTCGGATATTTATCTCACGTCCCAGCTCCCGGCCTATTAAATATTCATCTCTGATACTCCATAAAAAATGTAACGCTATATACTCGTATATCGTTCGTAAGTAATAGTGGTGTCGTGAGAAATTAGATGCATCAAAATGTAATTTAAAACTGTGAGAGCAATAAATTTGATCTTGTTAGAGAACCGACTTTATGATATAACAACAAGAGATTATGTAAGTTAAAAAGAACATTAAAACAAGTGCAGTTTTAGCTACCAACTTGAGGATTAATTAATTAACATCTTAACAAATACGAGGAAATAGCATGTTACGATGGCGTCTCAACTATCGGTACCGGTAATAAATCTGTGACAAAAAACGTATGCAGCAATGTATAGCGCACGGGGCCTTACACACAACACGACCAAGTCATGCTGATCCAGGTACAGAAAAAACTTCATAAAATTGTTTCTATCTAACTATCTGCCGACGTGAGTGGTCGCGTGTGCAATCTGATACCGAAGAGCAATGAAAACAGATCAATTAAATCCTTGATTCATATTTATCAACAGTTTTTATGCACGAGAACACGTAACCAGTCAAAAGTAGTTCGGAAAGATGATGTATCGTTTTTGCTGAAGTGTACCTTATCTATTTTTTATTATTTACTGGCTTCTGCCCGCGACTTCATCCGCGTGAAATGTCTTGTTCCCCCGATCCACCACTTCGCATCGCATCACTTACTTTCTGACTTTTTTTGTTTTTGCTCCTAAGGGTCCTAGCGTGATGTTAATACCCTATAGCCTACCTCAAGAGTTGGGCTATCAAATCAATAATAATTTTTCAAATCCGACGGGTAGTTCCAGAGATTAGCGCATTCAAACAAACAAACTCTTCAGCTTTATTATTAGTATATACAGTGTTATTAGTAAAACATTAACAACCTCATAAGAGGTCATTTTACTCATCATTATGAACTCGCGAAAAAAAATCAGCTGTTCCCTACATTTATGTTCATTTGTCTCGTCAAAATGTAGAGAACAGCTGATCTTTTTTTCGCGATTTCAGGTTTGGTCCCGTAATAAAAGTTGTTCATAATGACTCATCATTATGAACAAGTTTTATTACGGGACCAATGACCTCTTAAGAGGTTGTTAATGTTTTACCAATAACCCTATATTTATATAATTTATTTGAAGAGAAATTATAGGTGTTACCTTTTTTTTAACTACCTTAATGTTTCTATTGATACCATCATAATCAGCCTATAATGTCCCTACTGCTGGGACACAGGCCTCCTCTCTATCAGAGGGAGTGGGCCGTAATCCACCACGCGGGCCCAGTGCGGGTTGGCAGATGTCACATGTCTTTGAATTTTTGGTTCTAGGACATGCCGGTTTCCTCACGATGTTTTCCTTCACCGTTTTGAGAGCAGTGGTCATGAAATAATTTACACAAAGTAAAGCGCCTGTCTGGGTTCGAACCTACGACCTACAATTCGTAAGTCGCGGCCGATACCACTGGGCCACCGCTGCTCTATTGATAACATAAACATCTGAATCTGTTCTATCGTTTAGAACAGGGATTCCCAAAGTGGTCGATATCGACCCCCTGGGGTCGGTATCTGTTTCCTAGGGGTCGACATAAACGAAAACTGATTTTGGGGGTCGACGAGGTCTAAAAATCGACCCCTATTAAATTAATACAAGTTCTTATTTAAAACTTTTAAGATAGGTAGGTAGGTACTGTATTGTTTATGTTGTGTTACGCGTACTAATAATAATTAATATTTTTGTAGGAAATAGCATTGTTGTAGTAATGTAAAGTCAGTATGGACAATTTTGTGCAAGATAATGAGTTCGAGCGTAGGTAATTTGGCCATGGGGGTCTGAAGAAACAGTTCATTTTGGAAAAGGGGTCACTTGTCCAAAATAGTTTGGGGATCCCTGGTTTAGAAGTTACAGTCGCATAAAGAAACTCACACACAAACATACCTACATACATGAACCCTGAAACATAGCACTCCTTTTTTTGCCCAGTAAAAAGTAAGATGATTTTTGCGAATTTGGCGTCCACTTTCTCTCAAAACTATTAAAAAACACATAATCATAATTTGAATGTATGTAAGTGTACTCATGTTGAACAATGAAAACTCTTTCTACAGGAAGTGCCCGATGTGTAGCAATTAGAAAACATCATTAATCATCCGTCATCGTCAGCTGTTTATACACTTCAATGTGGTGAAGCAGATCCCATCTGAAGTTCGTGATTCGGACATTATCGTGATCAATAACCTTTTATTGTATATCAGATGATAACTCGTGCCAATCAATGATCGATTATATCGGATTATAATAGACTGATCATTCGTTTTAGGGCGCCACATTGCTAATAAGTCTATACAAAAAATAAAATGGAAGTGCCTGTTTGTAATGTCAAAATAACAACTTTTTGCTAAATGGACATGAAAGCACATACGGTACATATAAAAAAAAACAATGTTAAAATTTTTTGTCTGTCTGTCTGTTCCGGCTAATCTCCGAAACGGCTGGATCGATTTTGATGAAATTTAGTATGGAGATGCTTTGAACCCTGGGAATGGACATAGGCTAATTTATATCAACGTACCACCCGGGCGAAGCCGCGGGCAAAAGCTAGTCAATATATAAATAAAGAAAAGTCTTGACAGAGTACCGACCTAACTCATCAACGCCTAGCCGAAACCCTTGCACCTGAAAAAGCTTTTCAGCCGAGAAAGGTGAAAAAGCTTTTCAGCCGAAAAAGGTGAAATTTTGCTCAGAGGTTCCCATTCATAGTGTAGATGTTACATATGGCTCGCCCGCTACATGGGACTTAAACATACTTGGCGAATTGTAGATCTACAGACGCCAGCACATCAAGCTACCCGAAACTGTCAAATTTTCCCAAGCAAATTGGAACCTTATTCTTTAGCAATAAAGTTGAAAATTTGTTAAAGAAATTTGACAGATTGTAGTAGCTTGATGTGGCGTCTGTACTATAAGCGCACCTCTGCCAAACTCTTCACGGACATTCCCACAAGATGGAGACATAATTCACGAACAGACAAAGTCGTTGGCAAAGAGCTAGTTTTTAATAAAAAAAGTCGTAGTGAACTTAAGTACAACAAATGAAAAGGAAAACAGTATAATGAACGTCAAAAACTCTTTAACTTATTTTCTCTTTTTTTCGGCTTACAGTAGTACAGTAACAAAAAGCAACACGAAAACACGGAATATGAGTGACAGTTTGACTGAGCGTATCCGGAGAAGCCTTTGTCAGTAACGTTTGGTGGTCAGAAATCATTCACATGCATGTTTTACAATAGTTATCTGTCAGAGTTTGAAGACTAAATTGCTGATAAATGCATTGCCAAATTAGGTGGTACAAAAGAGTACCGTCACAAGGTTGAATACAAGTATAATTGAAAGAAATACATGTTAAACACCCACTTACGGTACGAAGCGAGTTATTTTTTCTTAAACCTACTATTATTTTAAAAGAAATATATAATTATTAGCAGCGCCCCGCGGTTTCACCCGCATAAGTTTCGATCCCGTGGGAATATCGGGATAAAAACTATCCTATGTCCTTTCCCGGGACTCAAATTATCTCTAGGTTTACCAAATTTCAGCTAAATCGGTTCAGCGGTTTAAGCGTGAATAGGTAACAGACAGACAGACACACTTTCGCATTAATAGGTAATATTATTATAGTATGGATGTATGACATACTTCAATGCCTTGAATATACCTAAAGTCTATTTATGTATAATACATTATGTTCTCAATTGTTGTTATTTCAAGTTAAACAAATATCAACTTTATTTTAGTGGTAATTAAGTTGATTTCAGAGTGACTAGCACTGTTTAAAAATTTATAAAAATGTTTGAAGTTGTATCGTAAACTGAATTTCATTATGTGGACAATAAAGTTATTTTTCCAAGTACTCATATTTGTTTACATGTTTTGCAAATAAATCACAAAAGGTGATTACGTGACTTTCCTCCAGTAACCGTTTAATACATACATACATAATAAGCTGACGCCTTCTTCCCATATAGGCCGAAACTACAGAACACCTGCTATTATATACTTTTTTGCCTCGTTCATACACCGGAGGGACAATTCTCGAGAACGTTCGCAGTCTAATCTGTCTCAAATTGTCAAAAATACTAATAACTAATTTCCCAACATTTTTGAAAAGTTTTTGACATTCATTGTCGCTGAAATAAGATTGAGACTATATTTTGAACGTTTTTAGGGTTCAGTACCCAAAGGGTAAAAACGGAACCCTATTACTAAGACTTCGGTAGCTAGACAGTTGAAATTTTGACAAATTATGTAGGTATTTATGTTGCCGCTATAACAACAAATACTAAAAACAAAATAAAATAAATATTTAAGGGGGCTCCCATACAACAGACGTGTTTTTTTCGGTGTTTTTGCCTTGTGGTACGGAACCCTTCGTGTGCGAGTCCGACTCGCTCTTGGCCAGTTTTTATTAATTACGAGAATGGGCCTTCTGTAGCCTTAGTGTGAGTTTTTTCGACTCACGTTCGATTGCGAGCCGTTAGAATTTTGTATGGGAAATTAGGTTTCTCCTAGTGACCACCAGGTGGCGCTATAACTTTTTTCATACAAAATTTGAACGCGCTCGCAATCGAACGTGAGTGAAAAGTGACCATCTTTACATACCGACACCCCTACGTGCTTCCGTTGGTCCTGCGCCTCTAGTCATACATGCACGCCGGTTGCCAGTATGACGGACCTGACCTTTCTGAAGAAAATCACCAATAAGGTTACTATATCGTCGCTCGCATGACTAATAGTCCTATCTCATTTTTTAGCTGATTTGGGTTGGGACGGCTACATTTTTCTATTCGTGATTCTTTACATTTTGTTGCCTTTCAAAATGGTTATATTTTTATAGACAAATAACATAGAGTTACGACAGTTAGTGAAAAGTGTAAAGAATCACGAATAGAAGAGTGTAGTTGTCCTGACTCAGATCAACTAAAAAATGTGAAAAATGAGATAGGACTTTTAGCCATGCGAGTGACGTCATATCCTACTAGGGCGTCCCTTCCCAGCGTGTCCATTCATATTTGCTCACCGTTTACTTTGTTTTTGTCTAAAGCTAGAGGGTTTTTTGACACCTTAACATCAAATACTAGTAGAAAATGACAGATTTTCAAGACAGCCGTTGTAATACAACAGAATCGGTTTTCTAGGAAACCAAATCTTAATTCAGGAGTACAAAAAAGACGTTCCGAAGTTCTGCATGTAATTCTTAATTTAATCTTTGAACAATCAACCTAAATCACGTTCTACAACCGTAAGTTTTCATTGTCAAAAATCGGCAGGAATTCTTCAAAATATTTTAAAACCCTATCGAGATCGAGCTGTATGCTTTTGTTTTCAGGCGTACTGTTATGATTGATTATCTTCGCTGAATGTTTAGTTTCAGGCGACATTGTCTAGCCACCTTATTAGCCTCGGTGGATCCGGTCACGATTATACATTCCGTTATATAATTTTCAAGGTGCAATAAGTAGCATCTACTGCGCAGGCGTTTGTTTACCATGCGTATATAATTCGGACTGCAAATTAATTTTATTGTTATATAAACTGGCTGTGTGTCTCCGGCCTAGAATAGACCACCCCTCTCTTCCCATGGGTGTCGTAAGAGTCGACTAAGGGATGGTGTAGGTGGTTGATAACTATCACCCTACATCCACCTACACCTGTGTGTGAATACAATCTGACAAATTCACACTACGTTTAGCCATGTATGGGCTCGGAAACGTATTTATTAGAGGCCTAGATGGAACAGTTGACATCAGTGCAGGATGGCGACTCGGGGCGGCGGCGGACGAACGTCACGTTCGTCAACGGCGGCGCCCAAAGACCCAGTTAGGTGGTCTACTGCGCACCCACCAACCCGCATTAGACAAGCGTGGTGGGTTAATTGTCTAAACCCCTTCCCAATATGAACGACACAACTAAAGCCAATCCCCGAGTGCCCGGCAGCTCCAGTCAGTGCACGGCTACTGGCAGTGTGCAGGTGCACCCTGGGGCTGGGGATTATAATCTCCGGGCGAGGGTCTACTGCCAAACGACTCCGGCTAGCAAAAAGGACACCGATAGATTGAATATCTTAACATTCAACGTACGAACTTTACGAGCTGAAGAACGACTTTTGGAACTGGAAAATGCCTTAGAACATATCAACTGGGACATTATAGGCCTAGCGGAAGTGAGACGAGAAGGCGAAAATACTATAGAACGAGACAACAACATCTTTTATTATAATGGAGAAACCAACACGAACCACGGAGTCGGCTTCCTCGTTGCAAAACGCTGGAAAGATAACATAATGGAATTTGCCGCCTATTCCAATAGGATTGCCGTACTCAAGTTTCGTATTGCTGAAACCAAAACGCTCACGTTAATCCAGGTTTATGCTCCGACGTCATCACATAGTAACGACGAAATTGAAGAGTTCTATGATTTACTAAATAAAGCTTGCGATGAAAACAGAGGAACTTGGACCATGGTCATGGGCGATTATAATGCAAAAATTGGTCCCAGAAAAACATCCGACAACAGCAATATCCTGGGACCATATGGTACAGGAGGCAGAAATGAGCGTGGACAGCGCCTTTTAGAATTTGCTTTTGGCCAGAACCTTAGCGTAAGCAACAGTTTTTTCCACAAAAAGCCTCAACGTCGTTGGACCTGGTTCTCCCCTGACGGTCAAACCAAAAACGAGATAGATTTCTGTCTATCTTCCTGTAAACAAATAATAAACAATGTAGAAGTTCTTAACAGTCTAAAATTCAGTTCCGACCATCGCCCAGTCCGAATTATCGTCCGCTTTAATATGAAAGTTCACCGAAATAAAATAATCCAAAGTTCAATAAAACGTGTAGATAAGTCATTATTAATATCAAATCAAGAAACGTTCAACCTACACATTCAAAATAGTTTTAGTTTATTAGATACTAGAGATTCAGAAGATGTACAAATTCAATATAATAACATTCATCATGCTATCAAAACTGCTAGTCAAAAGATCAAGAGCTACACCAAAAAACAAAAGAAGCTCACACACAATACAATTCGTCTAATCGAGAAACGACAAACAATGCCTTATCAATGTTTAGATTATAGAGAGCTCGACTGCAAAGTTAAGAGAAGCATACGAAGGGACATCCGAAAATACAACACAGAACTTGTGCAGTCTGCTCTAACAAACAACCGCTCCCTCAGATCAGCCATGCGCGGTATGGAAGTGGGCAGATCTACAATCACTCACATAAAGGACAGCAATGGTGTGAAACAAGGAGATAGGGCCACAATAATTGAAATATGTACACAATACTATAAATCCTTGTATTCCGACACTAAAACCTCTCAGCACACAGCTGAAGCGTATGCATGCCCAGACTATATTCCGATAATAACTGGCTACGAAGTCCACCAAGCACTTAGCAGCTTGAAATATAATAGAAGTCCTGGTGAAGACGGTATCACTACTGAATCACTTCGAGTTGGAAAACCTACCTTACTACCTCACTTAAGCAACCTTTTCAACTCAATTCTTAAAACAGCCATGTTTCCGAGTAAATTCTGCCATTCCAATATAATCTTACTGCACAAGAAGGGAGATAAATCTGATATTGGGAATTATCGCCCTATCAGCTTGGTTTCACATCTTTACAAAGTTTTCGTCAAAATTATTGAAAACCGTATATCAGGCACATTGGATCTCCACCAACCTCCCGAACAGGCTGGATTTCGTCGAGGCCTTTCGACTACAGACCATCTACAGTCTCTAAACCAGGTGATTGAAAAACATCAAGAGTTTAATCTACCATTATACCTGGCGTTTGTGGATTACTCGAAGGCTTTCGACAGCCTAACACACAAAGCCATATTCTCGGCACTCAAAAAACACGAAATAGATCCCGTTTATATACACCTGTTACAAAAAATATATCATAATAGTACAGCAGCCATTCGTATAAATACCACCGGGCCATCCTTTCCAATTCAACGAGGAGTCAAGCAAGGTGACCCGCTGTCTCCCAAACTCTTTACAGCTACGCTAGAAGAGGTTTTCCAGACATTAAATCCGCTCTGGCAGGACAAGGGTATTGTCGTCGGGGAAAGGAGATTGACCAATCTACGTTTCGCCGACGACATTGTCCTTTTTTCTTCTTCAGCAGCTGAGCTAGGTCAAATGCTCGAACAACTGAGCCACGCCAGTCTTCAAGTCGGACTTACGATGAACATGTCGAAAACAAAGCTGATGACGAACAGCACCGAACGCAACGTAGAAACTGGGGGTGTGCGGGTTGAATATGTCCATGAGTACATTTACCTCGGCCAACTAGTATCCTTCCAGGCGAGACAGGACAAAGAAGTCGCTCGCCGCACAGAAAACGCCTGGAAGAACTATTGGTCGATGAAACATCTCATGAAAGGACCTCTCCCGCTTTCACTAAAACGAAAGCTCATGGACATATGCATTCTTCCCACCCTCACCTACGGAGCGCAAACATGGTCTCTTACAAAGCGTCAAAAGTCCGCACTTGGAGTCTGCCAACGGGCTATGGAACGAAGTATACTAGGTGTCAAACTCACAGACCGCATTAAGAACTCTATACTTCGTTCCAAAACACAAATAGCGGACGCTGGCCGCACAGCTGCTGGACTAAAGTGGAACTGGGCTGGCCATATCTGTCGCATGTCGGAGCAGCAATATGCAAAAGCCACCACTCAGTGGATCCCCAATGGCAGGAAACGACTGCGCGGCAGGCCCAGAAAGAGATGGCGGGATGAGCTGGACTCCTTCTTAAAGGATTGGCCGACAATCGCAGTAGACCGAGAAAAGTGGAAAGAGGGAAGGGAGGCCTTTGCCCTGCAGTGGGACAACACAGGCTCATAATAATAATAATAAAAATAATAAACTGCAAGGAATTTTAAATTATTTACACTCATTTGGTCTAGGTATCTCGTCTTTTTATTATTATTAGAAATATTGATAAAAACGACGACATGCGGTATAATTGCGTCACATTCTAACAATTGTAATGTCTTTCATTTGGACAATTCGACAAATTTTTGTACGAAGTTATCGCACGACTAGTCTGCACATTTGGCGAATGAGAGCTAGACATATTGACCATCGCAACTCACAACACTTTTGCTATTTAAATATGTATTTCTTTTTGTATTTAGTTAGGTACCCACAAACGCTGTTAATTTTGTTTCATTGTGCCTGTTATTTAATACATGATATACAGCGAAAGGAACTTCGTTCGTACCAGCAACCTAATTGCGAAACAATCACAATCTGAATTATTTTGAAGGTTATTGCATTGCTTCTAATGTTCTAAAAATGTGTCTGCTCAACCACGTGACGTAAATAACGCAATGAATGTTGTTGAACTGTCAAAATGAAAGCCATTCCTTCTGTTAGTGTGTTACGCAATTATGCGTGCTAATCTATGCGTCATGTTCGTGAACGGGCGCCGTCAGTTGGGGCTGTTCATCACTTCGATGCCTCGGCTTATTTTTATTATTTTTTGGATTGTTGTTTTGTTACTATTTTGCTGTACGGTCTGGACGCTTTTAACGCGTACGTCTTTTTTACATTGTTCTCACATATAATTAATTATAAATTCAACAATCCATAGGTACTTACGGTTTAGAATGGGCAACTAACTTCATATTTTCTGACTGACCGACTTCTTGACAATTCAAAAGTGCCGTACCTAAATAGTTTAATTGAAATAAATGCCTTGAGTTTGAGCTTGATCCAGCGGGTGTCCCACGACATCTCTCAACTTTTTGGAATATAAGAGAGCAAGCATATCCTTCCCCCCTTACAGTTTACCGAACACTGCTTACCCTGTGATATAAGACAGTTATCATATCACAAATTGTAGGTAAGTACTTTTTTATGAAAAAAAAATGCCAAGTCCCTCAAATAAAGACGTAACTACATGTATCTCATTCCGTGTAAGAGAAAATAAGTGCAATAAGTGTGGCGGCAATCTTCCGAATATTTTACACTAAAATGACTTTATGATTGATGTTAACAGTAAAATAATCTCCAGTGTGAAATCACTCTTTTTAAGTACCTACTCCTACATTTTTATTAATGTTTATGTAATAAAAAGTATTTCTTTAAAATAAATGCACATGTTATTCAAATGTTTTAAGATAAGGTGGTGCAAGCTAATATAAGTTGTATGGTATTTAAATACGGATTAGTTTTGTTTAAAAGGCGTTAAATATTGTATTTTTCGCAATTATGCGAATCACTGGGGTGTAAACGTAAACTCAGATATCTGTAGATTCGTAAACAGCTTAATTCATTTTTTAATTTAAGGCAAACATTTCTTTCTGCACTGTTTCCTAAACGCAATTAAAAACAGTTTTGGGAACTTAATTTAACGTAAAATTTTACAGTTAAAAAAAAAACAAAATTATCTTTAAAATAAATAGTCTTCTACATAATAACTGCTTACTTTATTTGCGTAGTGTCCAATAGGTAGTTGCAAAAAGATCTCAATCATTAATTTATAAAACTTTCGACTAGAGGAGAATAAACTTAGGAGTAACTTTTTTTTGTACTAGCCTCATTGTTCTAGTGGTTGAAAGTGCAGTGCGTTCAGTATGAGGTTCTGGGTTCGATTTCCAGGGTAACATAGTGTTACTGATTGATGGCAATAGGGTCACCCATGCATGAGCATGAGACTTAAACATAACTAGCGAAATGTAGGTGTACAGTCACGAGCACTAATATGTCAACAGTTGGCAACTTTAAATTGCGTTTTTTTTTCACGAAATAACGAATGTAACGTTGAAATACGACACTTTACATAAACCTATGGGTTCGGAAATACTATGTATGTTCCAAATAATATAAAATTGCATTCAAAAATAGTGGAGAAAATCGCCTTTGAATAAAGCCAAGTGTATACATACTTATGCTCGTGACTGTACTTGTGCCTAACCGTTCGGGAATTACTGGCGTGATGTTATGCGCATAACCGTTTTTTTTTTATACCGGTACTGACATGAAATGTGAAATGAAATCTCTATGGAGTATTTGTCCTAAAACATAATTCATCATCATCTGCCTAGCCTTTTCCCAACTATGTTGGGGTCGGCTTCCAGTCTAACCGGATGCAGCTGAATACCATTATTTTACATGGAGCGACTGCCTATCTGACCTCCACAACCCAGTTACTTGGTGATACGATACCACTTGGTAAGACTGGTTGTCAGGCTTCCGGGCTTTTGACTACCCGTAACGACTGTCAAAGATCCACGAATGACAGCCGGGACAAGGCTTTCACTAGGCTTAACGAGGCACGGAGGGGTCCCAAAACATAATTATCCTTCCTATCCTACTTCCTACTAATCCTATTATAAACGCGAAAGTTTGTGATGATGTTGGATGGATGTTTGTTACTCTTTCACGCAAAAACTACTGAGCAGATTTTGATGAAACTTTACAGTAACATTGCTTAGACATCAGAATAACTCATAGGATACTTTTATCCTGATATTACCACGGGATCGACACTTATGCGGGTGAAACCGCGGGGCACTGCTAGTAACATACATTAAACTTAAAATCATAGATAGGGTTATGATGTTTTACCATAGAACCCTTATCTAGTGTTATATACAAGAAGAACATGCCTGTAGTAACGCAACCTATAATTAAGAGCTACTTCATAGCTTAGTTATCTTGAAACCAAGTCGTCGTCAATATTTTATGAATAAATTAATAATATCGTTAAGCTTTGTAATTAGAGTTTATGTGTGATTGCAGCGATAATTCTAGAGGTACCTACTAACGATAAATATAAATTGTATCGCGAACGTATCCGGTAAAGTGATTACGGGCGGAAATCACGTGATCACAACATTTTTCGACTAATTGTGACCATTCATTAAGGGTTAGAGAGCCTGCGCGTGCGACCGTGTCTTGAACAGGTTTTGATAGGTAGATCAATATCGTAGATTAGCAGAAAGATTTAAAAGTTCATGTTTTGGTAACCCTGGTTCTTAAAGTGAATCTCTCGTCAGTTTGCTTAGGCTACCTGAATTGATATACGCAATATTTTTATTGAGAACTTCAAAAACTTGATAACAGGTAGTGTCTCTTGGTTTAAGACGGTACCATCAGTCTTGCCAAGAAAATAAAATCAATACGTCTCTAATGTATAGTGTAAATTGTAAAAAATGTAGTGAAATGTTGAGTGAATATCTACTTAGCGACATTTAATTACTCAGACACTGAAAAATTGCTAGAAGTAATGCAATAAGTTTATTAATAATAGTTAGGTAAATTTTTATTTAAAAATATAATTATTATGTATCAATGCTAGCTTTATCTTCAGTAACATAATAGTCCACTAAAGCACTCAGGCGTTGTTAAGTGATGACCTGAAACACAGGTTTGAATAAACCTACATCAGGCAGGTCGCTATTGAATTCAGTAGAAAGGCCAATATATATTTATTTTAGGCATAGTTTAATATTTTCTTCGTAATATTAATATGTAACTTTGGAATGATGTAACTTCTATGTAATTTCTATGTGAACTTACGAATAAAAATTATTTTTATTCTTATTCTTAAGCCTTTCCTTACACGATTGTCTTTACCTTTAGTAGGAAATGCATTTCTTGCCCTACTTGCAGATTGCACTTAAATACAGCATTCTTTTACAACTGGACCATCTTCAAACCAAATATTTCAACCGCCAATTATATCTGCCATCTGCGTCGCTGATAGCTAACGTGTCTCACCTATGGCGTACGGAATGCGAACGGTAAATATCCCGCAGGACTTGCCGGGCCCGCAAATCGGCCGGGATGCCTGCGGCGGCCGGGACCGGCGCATGCGCATGATTCTAACGACGATCGTAATCGCCTGTATTACTTTTATGAGCGATAAGATAGTTTGTTGGTTGATTTTTTTTTACAGGTTTATTACGGTATTTGTGTGAAATATTTTGCAAAAGGCGAGGTTTTTTTAAATATATAACATAGGTAGGTAATTAGGTGCAGTAAGTGAAACTCCTTTCACGGACATATATACAGACAAGCGGACAAAAATTCTAAAAACTATATACTTTCAGGGGATCAGACTGGATTAAATCGAGTTTATTTATGATGGTTTAATATTGATTTTTTTTTAAACAGCTCCGTATATTTTGAGTATGAAGAATATCTACTTGTAATTCATGCAACTAAACCCCAACTAATTAAAAAAATAAAATAAACATAATATTAAATAATATAAGTCTAACTTTAAGAGAATCTAAATACTTTCCAAAACGTGAGTAATTTTTAGCACTTCATCAGCATAACTATTTTTTTTTATCAGTATCAGGAACCAGAATGCCAGAAAAGGAACAATCAGGGCTCCAAACAAACAAACACTATATTTTACAAGTATCAGAACATCAAACACCGATTAGAAAATAAAACACGACACCTAACATTCTTGATAACATAACTCGACTCACACTTGGCCATACATTTGATCACCATGTAGGTATTAGACTATAAACTCCACACGGGAAGGCATATCGAGGCGTGAAAAGGTTTCAATGTGTGGTAATGTCACAGTAAATAGTTACTGTATACGTTGTTTTTAACAACCAGGGGCAGAGCACAGGCATTATAGTGTGTTTGACAGAATCCCGTAACCCTATTTGTATAACAGGGTGGCGATTTAGTCACGTGCATCCCTCAAGGGGGTGATTCTACCCGTCATACTAAACAACGTTCGCTATGAAGCTCATAAACGATTTTATAAAAATAAAATCAAAATCCTACAAAAAAGAAGATGGACTATTTCGATACTTACAATATCAATAAAAAGTTTTTATTTACGACTAGTTGCGCCCCGCGTTTTCACCCGCATAAATGTCGATCCGTGGGAATATCGGGATAGAAAGTAGCCTATACCTATGTTATTCCAGGGTGTCAGCTACCTCCGTACAAAATTTTATCAAAATTGGTCCAGCCGTTTGAGCGTGAAGAAGTAACAAACATATAAACACACACACTCACAAACTTTCGCCTTTATAATATTAGTGTGATTCGGGTATGAGTATCTTCCTTCCTTCTTGGCATTATCGCCAGTTTGGTCGCAATAGACATCTGTTCCGCCAAAATGAAACAAGTGTGTACATGTACAAGGCCTAACCCTTTTAACAACATATTCCATCAAATGCCTGGCGATAGACCCACTGATCACAACTCAGTAGCCCATAAACTGGAAGATGTTCCTCGAGGCGTGAATAGGGTTACCATCCGTCCGGACTTGTCCGACCTTGTCATTTGTAGGTTCTTTTTTTAAATAATATAATATTAATTAACACAGATATAACATCACGCCTGTATACCCCGAAGGTTTAAGCAGAGGTGTACCTATAATACAGTCACATTTCACACGTTACATTTAAGACTGTCTACTGCTGGACATAGGCCTCCCCCAAGCACCTCCATTTCGGCCGGTTCTGTGCTTCTCGCTTCCAACGGGTTTCTACGGCCCGAAGAATTGCCAAACTTAAGTGGCAGTGGGCAGGGCACTTTGGCCGCAGAACATATGGCCGATGGGGCCGAAAGGTTCTGGAAAGGCGACCGCGTACCGGAAGACGTAGCGTTGGAAGGCCTCCCACAAGGTGGACCGACGAACTTGTGAGTTCCATGTAATAAGGGGCAAATCTATTGCCATCAACCGAACACAAATCCACCCTCAGGATTGCTACTGAGAAATTCCAAAAGAACAACTTAGTAACACTTTGCAATGTTCTGCTTTTTGTCAGGACTTTTAAATTTCGAAATGGTAACCCTAGGTGTAAATAGCTTTCAATGCGTGGTGTCTTAGCGTAATTTGTTTGGAGCCTGCGCCCGAGCCGACCGTGTAATCCTACACGGACAAGTAACCGCCTGTCTGCACTTAATGTTACATGTTCATATCATTTCTTTAATGTTGTTTTCCTTTTATTATGTTTGTAGTTTTAGTTTTTATTTGTTTGTTGTTTCATGATGAAGAAATGCTGTAGAGAGTCGGACTTTTTTGTTTTTTAGCTACTGCTGGATTATCGCTTGAAAAATTACTATGTTTTTATTCAAGTTGAGTAGGAATATGGAAGTGGAATGAATTCCTAAACCTCACACTAGGATTCCCTGTGTTGTAAGATCCAGTTAGGCTCCTTCGTGTCGTTAAGAATTTTATATAATTAGTTTTTTTTTTTAAACTTAAAACAGGTATATAAGCGACTAAATAATCTAGATATATTTTACTGTGGCGTCCACAGGAAAGTCCGGTTAAGCAGTCGACAACCCCTATGGTTGAACTGAGAGGTGCCATTTAAAAAAAAAAAAAAAAAAATAGATGTATTTTACACTTTTCACCACCTTGATGATTTAATTTTTCACTGCTCGTTCATTGACTCAGTTTTAAGTTTTTAAAGTAATAAAGTTATCTGTCAATCATTTCTACGCCTGCAAAAGTTACTACCGGATTGTCGGCTGGTATTAAATAATAATGTTGATAAAAACCTATATCAATGAACATGTTAATAAATAACTGAACATGTTTATTAATAAGTAATAATATATTCCCGATGTATGTTCATGGTCACGCTTTTTAATTATTTTCTATTAGATAAACTTTTTTACTCGATACTAATTTATTAGTTTTATTATATAATAGGTATATTATTATTAGAAATATAGGGACAACGCAAAGGCGTGGTGGTTGTTATTCCTTTATTTTCTATGTAAAACCACAAAGCATGGTATAAGGTGTACGTGGGGATCCCAAGCTTGGTTAGTGGTTATGAAACATGAATAATATTTTATTTTCGCTCTGGTTTCATTAAAATAGAACGAAAATAAAATTACATTGCCATCGGAAAAAGTTCAGCGAAAAAATAATTAAATCTCAGATAACTGTGAGAGACCCCTCCGTGCCTCTGAAAGCACGTAGAGCCGTGATTGCCCGAAAGTCTAACAACCAGTCTTACCAAGGGGTATCGTATTACCCAATAACTGGGTCGTGGAGGTCAGATAGGCAGTTGCTCCATGTAAACTGGTATTCAGTTGCATCCGGTTAGACTGGAAGCCGACCCCAACATAGTTGGGAAAAGGCTAGGCAGATGATGATGAACTGTAAAGAGCTTTAATCTGATCAGTTTATGGTTTGGTTGAGACAGAGCTCATAAAATGGTCTTCTTATTCTCTAAAATAATTACGAAGATCCATTGTTAATAAAATTTAAAAAAAGCAGATATCTTCCATCTGTTTGGTAATTTCTCTGGCTGCAGTATCATATCATACTGTATCTACAATTCTACACGACGCTTTTCCACCAATAGCTTTAAAGAAACAGTTTCGATAATTGCATCGATCGGTGTACGTCGCACGTGTGTACTTAACACTCGCCATTTTTTACGCGCCTGCGCATCCACGCACGATATTATTAGGGCTGTAAGTGATTTAAAAAAAAGTAATATCTAGACTCCAAGCGAGTAATTTGCAAAATGGCCGCTAATGATGCCTTGAAGGCGTTATTTTTATAGTAATAACAACTAAGTTTAAATATGCTGTCACGTATTAAAAAAACTAGTTAGTAGCAAATAGATGTGACTGATAGATTATGTCAGTGTAAAAGTAACGCTAATGTTTCAATGATCGAAGTAATGTTATCACAGGGCAATTCATTTACTGCACCTAAATAATTATTCGCGCCAATATCTAGTTTCTCGACGCCTTTGCGGGATTCGAACTCAATACTTCCATTCGATATCTGATCCAAGAAAGGACAGACGTGCATCTCTAATAAATTCAATTTTCCCGAGTTTTAATTGCAAACAAGTTTCGTGTTCGCGACAACCCTGCTGAAGACGCGGAAGTGACTCCTTAGGTTTATCTCCATTAGCGAGAATCTAGGAGTTTATCGAATTCACTGAGAACGTGACACGTTAATGTAAGCGAGAACAAATGTTTTCATAAAGCCCATAGAAAGGGTTTAATAAGGAAGTTCATAAGCACTGTCGGAAAAGTTAACACAGGTCTGATCGATTTACACGCCCATAAAACAGTTAGGCAAATAAAGGCAGGCCCTGACGTATGATGAAGAATGATAGGTAGGTAGGTACAGTGTCGACCAAAGTCCTCACAAAGCAATAGCTTGACGTTTAGTTTGACTTATGACCTTCTTTTAATGAGTAATGTCTATACTATAGACACACACACTTGCATTCGTTGCCTACTGATTGTATTTCATAAATTCAATCATTAGGGTATATTATGGCATGATAGCTTAGCGGTTATCATAGGGCGTCGGTAAGCGCGTGTATGCGTAGCGAGCCGTGGGTTCGAATCCCACACGCGGTGATATTTTATTAAATGTTTTAATAATTACCCGAATAATCATGCTATTGAATATAGTTCCGTGTCATATTCATCTTGTTCACATAATTCGTAAAACTTTATGATTATACCCAAAGAAATCTAAATAAATAAAGTAGACAGATGTTGGATTAGGTATAGTACGCCTCATTCACCGCGACTAAATAGAACGTTGTTGGTTCTTGGTTGGTTAATAATTTGATATTGTGGGTTAGTGACGTGTGTTTAATCTATTAGCGGTGTTGTAGTTCATTTTGAAATGCAAGCTTTAAATGTTGAGATAAAAGCGGATAATAACGCGGTGCGTAAAAGTTTATAATAAATTATCACAAATATTTGATGAAACCGGACTGAGTTCGATAAAATAATAAAATCATAATACTCACAGTATTATGATTTTATTATTTTATCGAACATTTATCTAATTAAAGTATAACTGTTGATCCTTGTAGTTATTTTTTTTAACGTTTTACCTTATGGTCTAAATAGAAGAAAAAATATTTTTTCCAAAAATTATTTCCTTTTGGAATGATGAGATAACTTCTTACAAACTTCGTCTTTACAAACCGTTCGCCGAGCAAACGAAAACCAGCTCAAAAACCTTAATTGATTCAAAATCATAAAGAAGGACGTTTACATTTTGCGATACAGCGATGGGAAGCACGGAATGAGAGATGTGATGAGCAGTTAAAGTTGCAATGTATAGAAATATGGGAAAATTTAAGAGGAACAGGTATAATATTTCAAAATTTTATGATCCATGCGCCAGCGTTCACTTGTCTCACTGTAAGTAGGTTAAAACCATAGATATAGATACACCTAGATAACGCAAGAGCAACTACTTCGCGTGCCAAAAATCGCAACAGCTTACGATAAAGAATCGTAAGCCGCCACTTTCGCGCTCAGTCCTGTGTACTGTTGGCTGGGTAAGCGTGAGCGAGACCGCGAGCTTTTGACGTCATAGTAGGTAGTCAAAAAATGGCACGCTTGGTTTTCATACAGTTCGTGATACTTGCGTTATCTAGGTCTATCTATATCTGTGGTTAAAACCCTCTTTTCATACAGAGATGGAATGAGCATAAATGTCCACAAATGGTCTCTTACAAGCCTAGGTTTCCCCACTATGCTTTACTTGACAGACAGCCAGTGGGTTAATAATGCTCGAAACACAGGGGAAAAATAGTCTCTTTGTTACTTGCCAAGTTCGATTATTAAACTGAGCATGCTGCATATAATTGCAATGGTCCCAGCTATTACGTTGCATATTAGTGGTAAGGTCTTGTAACCGACTATAACAAACCACAACATGTCATTACACAGGAATGATGACATTATTACTAGAACCACCGCTTGATAAGTTTTTGTACATCTTTTTGCTGGCAGATATCTCTCAGTTTCTCTGGGTGTGGCCATAGCAGCTGTTGGGTATGTATGAGTTGATGGATCATAGCAAAACCGAAGCGGAACCAACGGAAGCCCTCATTCTTTGTAGGTACAGAAAACATTCTATTTTATTTTTCTTTATGGCAATTAGTGCCGTTGTCAAATTTCAGATGGAATATCGTGCGTGAAGAAAATTAAAGTGGGAATTCGGATAGAAAATATGTAGGCTTTCATTACCCAATCATTGCCTTTTTTTTCTTTCTCCCTAATAGAAATGAACTTTAACAAACAGAATTCATAAACTATAACTTTAAAACCACTTTTTTTACTCCACGCATCTTAGAACACAATCCTGATAGTTTCATTGATACTCTATTATTCTGTTATCTAAACATAGGAACAAAAGCTCAAACAAACGGTAAGAAGATTCTCGCGCACGCGCCGCCCGTCAGATAGGTAGGTACCTGCGCGTGCTCAGACATAATACGTGATACAAATAGCTGTTAATCAATCACGAGAAATCACTGCTAGATCTGTATGGATTTATTCAGGTTCTATGCTGCCTATAAATATTTGCATTGAAAATTATTTTATTTTGTTATTGTTTGGTTTTACTGAGAATTTTATTGTTTGGATAGTTTAGAATTCAAGGAATCCTACTAATATTATAAACGCGAAAGTTTTTAAGGGTGAATGGATGGATGTTTGTTACTCTTTCACGCAAAAACTACTGAACAGATCTAGATGAAATTTGGCAAACAGATAGTTTATAACTTTTTATACCGATATTCCCACGGGATCGAGACTTATGCGGAAGAAACCGCGAGGCAATGCTAGTTAAAAATAATTATGTTTTTAGGAGACCCTATACGAGACGTAGATTTTTAAAAGTCGTTATAAATTATAAGCTGAGATTTAAGTTTAGTATTTTCAAGGGATTGTAAATTCTGATATTTCTAAAAGCTACCCTACAGGAGACGGTCGGTATAACCTGGAACAGTCCAGAGCACGCCGTCCCGTTTTAAAACTTGCTGACTAGATTAACAGTTTTCATCACAATAGGGGAAGACCAAAGAAATGATGGATAGACTTGGTGAAAAATGAAATAGCTAGAAAGGGGGTGACTACCGAGATGACGACTAATAGAGAAGTATGGAAGAAAAAGACATGTTGCGCCGACTCCAAATAAATTGAGATAAGAGCAGGAGAATTATAAAGCCTCCTTTATACGGGCGCGACACGCTATATAATCGCGCGCGACACAAGGCACCACTCATTGCGCGACTTGTGGTGCCTTTGTGTCGCGTGTCGTGTTGCGCCTGTTTGAAGGAGCCTCTTTCTTCACGACAAGGGCGACACGAAGGGCTTCTTTATTCACGACATGAAAAAAGAAGAACAAATACGTTAACTATCTTTTTTATTTCGTTTTAAAACCATGTAATTAAAACAATTAAATATATATCGTTAGAAAGAGCCAATAAACAATGTCATTAATTTCATGGTCATTTTTCATTATTTCATGGATTGTGCCATTTGCTCAGCTGTTAGTGGCGTGTCATCGCGATTTGACGGCTTCACGGATTAGTGAGATATTCTGTACCGTTTTAGCACTACTACTCTACTTTTTGAATATGGCACAATTTTTCATGTATCGAGTGCTTGCTGAAATATTAAATTGAAGACATCTCAGAGTAAAATCACACCCCAATTGTGCAAATTTTTAACTTATAAATCTCAATACCTATTTACACAGTAGGGAAAAACCTAGAAAATGATAATGTTCAAAATCAAGACGGACTTAGGGCGCTTCCACCACCAAGCCAAATGCACCACATAGTACATAAGTATACATTTGGCTTTATTCAAAGACGATTTTCTCCTTTAGTTTTGAATGAAATGTTATGTTATAACGAAAAGTATTTTCGAACCCTTAAGTTTGTGTAAAGTGTCGTATTTCAAAGTTGCATTCGTTATTTCACGAAAAAATCAACATTGAAAGTTGCCAAGTGACATATTAGTGCTCGTGACTGTACTTATTCACCAGCGCAAGATTTTCATTATACAGCTCTTTGTGCTATTTTTGTACTGGACCTGATTGACCAAGATCGCATCTGTTACGACTGCACCCACAAAAAAGCATGCATTTTTTAACATTTCAGCGTATTCATACATCTTTATCAAAAGCCTCATCTGAGAATTATCATAATCACAAAAAAATGGTTGCCTGTAAAGTCGGTTTTACGGGCGAAGATTTTACGTGACAACGACCGATCATCCGATCATAGTTGAGTGGGAGAGAGACGCAAGGCATTTGGCGGGCCTCTCTCTCGTTCGGTGACTCATCGTAACGTTACCGAGCGTTACACTTTTTCATAAGTGACTCCCAGTCGCAACCTAATTTAAGACGTTGTCACGTCAAAAACATGTGCTCATATGAGTACAACATTGTTTGTTGTTTGATGTTTATTCATCGCAAGTTGAAAGACTTAACGGTCGGTTCTGGTCAACGATGACACAATGGTGTTTAAGGCTCACAGCGGTACCAACATACCTAACTGAATTATAAATATTAGGTAGGTAGTTATACTTACAAATGCATTGTCAGTTACATAGTAATATTTCTGTGTTCAGCTTTTTAAAAAGTGGGGAACGAAAAGTGGTACACAGACGTACAAAGAACAAAGTCTAGAAGTTTCATGTTCAAGTAGGCACAATAAAAGACACTTTTGAACGTCGAAATTTCCGGAAATAGTTCTTGATTCTAGTCGCACCTTCCAAAATTTAGTCTCGTATGGAAAAGAATGGACAAGAAACTCCACCGTTACTCTTTTATTTTTTTTCGTTTTATTATTTATTTAATTATATAATTACCAGATAATATATTATATATCTCTGATGAAATGGGGTAAAACATAATTATTTACCCGAATTCACCAATGTATTATTTTCAATCTATTAAAAACAATTGCTAGAGGAATTTGCTTAGAATGATGACGCCAGGGGAGTGCCTCGATTATAATAAAGTTTTTGAAGCTAGACGACACGATGTTCAAACTGAATGAAATTACGAGGGAACAAAGAAACGGACATACATACATACAGGTTAAACACATAACCCTCCTTTTGGGCTTCGCCGCAGTCGGGTAAAATTAGTCTTAACCAATTGTCGGAAAGTTTATAGAGGTAATACATTATTGACAATAAAATGATAAACGTGATGGCGTACTTTCACTCTTATTTATTGAACCATAAAGTCAATAGTGATCTTATCCGAACATTACTCTCATTTTACCTTATGGAAACTACGATAACTAAACTATAAAGCTTTCCTTTCAATGTTCCATGTAGCCTAATAACCAATATCTATGTAAATTCCTAACAAACAAACATAAAACTTTCCTCCATAATACTAACACTTACAAACCGCTCACTTACAATAACATAGGCTTAAAGAAACAGGGACACATGCGGTATAAATTTATTCACAACATCATTGATTTTACTTTATAACAAAGTGGTACTGAATATTTTGCAGTTGCGACCATAACTGGCCCCTGTACTGTTACAGGGAGACGTCTTGTTGATAAACAGACAAGTGTGCGAGTGTACAGTTTCGTATATTTATTGAATAACTGACAGCGGAGTATCTCTTGAAACTTTGAGCTAGCACGAATGTGAAGTTTCCCTAACTAATTTGACCTTGTTTACAGTATCTTTAATTTTAAGGGCACATTGGGGAACTTACCTCTTACTTCTTATCGAATCCGTACTCTCATTCAAACACTGCCAAAGTCAAAGATAAAGATTACATCTTTCAAGAATAGCTATATTGTGAGCGGTTATAATGGAGATAGTATAATCATTGAGACACTAGAAAGAAGATTATTATATTAGAAAGAAGATTATCATATTATGCTGGATTTCACTACTCAACATCCTTGGCTTTTTCAAAGTAGCGTTCATGCAACTTCTCATCATTCTTTCAGTACTTACCAAGGTCGTTGATATTTACAGCTATTTCCGACATATACTAAAAAGTAGTAGTATTTCTTGATGCTTACCTGTTGACAAAAGACAATTTATTATTAGTTTTATAGCTCATTACAATTTTTTTTCTTATTTCTAAATTCTCTTGACCTCAATCTCGCCTGATGGATAGCAATGAATGAGGTCTATGATGGAACAAACAAGCCCAGAAGATGCCAATTCAATCTTTCCTTTGAAAGCTGACGGATTATACGTGGAAAGGGAACACATGCTGGCAGAGAGGTACCTACATACTTTGACCGTTTCGGAAAAATTACACTATAATGACCATATACATAGCTATACGGTTGAAAATTCGTTTGCACCCTTTGCACCACAATATGATCGCTGTTATATTGAAAACCCAAGCGCCTGCACAAGGGATGCATAAATTAAAAATAAAATGCTTCAAAATCAATCAACTCACACTCCTCACTAATCACTGATCAATTTCAAACCAATCTTCCTTATAACTGTGGTGGTGTAATTGACCGTTTGCATAATCGGCGTGAAATCGAAAAAAAATATTTTTGCCGCCTGCACCGTTTGAAGATTGAATAGCTTTTGTATGTAAATATTTCACGCTTCCCTTTTTTTATTATTCCATCATTATAAGATGTTTATTGTATGATCACGGAAGAAAACCTATGGGTTGAACTTTTTAATATTATTTCAACAGAATCTCTCCTCCTTTCAAATATTACGGAGTTCTTAAACGCGGTATTTTTTTCCGCCATTATTCACCTGCTGTTGGGCGAAGGCCTTCCCTACTCTGCTTTCACCTCTCTCTGTTCAGGACTACCAAGGACCAATCTTTGTTAAAGGAGTCCAGCTGATCCCGTCATCCCCGTCTGGGCCTGCCGCGATGTTGTTTTTAAGGGTTCCGTACCAGAAGGGTAAAAACGGGACCCTATTTCTAAGACTCCACTGTCCGTCATCCGTCTGTCTGTCACCAGGCTGTATCTCATGAACCGTGATAGCTAGACAATTGACATTTTCACAGACTGATTATTTATTTCTGTTTCCGCTATAACAACCAACTGATAAAAATAAAGTTAAAATTTAAAGGGGAATCAAGGAAAATTTTTTTTCGTCGTTTTATGCCGTACGAAACCCTTCGTGTGCGAGTCCGACTCGCACTTGGCCGGTTTTTTTAAATACATTTTATAAATATTTTCAAAGCCAAGATTTTATAGCAAATTCCATATTTCAGTCTAGTCGAAACTTTCACTATTTTTGCAACCATTGTTATCTATAACTAATCTCATTGTGTCACGACTCCCACATAATTATTTTAACAACTGCCATTCAATTTTAAACTCAAACATTTTTTTTGTAAAGCTTTATTTAACCTAGTGCTTTCAACACATTTTTCTATAGAAAAAAACAATGTACTATTATTATAAGACGGCACTCTAACAGTTTTTTCACACCACCTGCTCGAAAATGTCAAATTATATGTCAAGTAACCTTAACCTAAAGTGAGTCATTAGTGGCCGGGGGCACAGCCGGTCAATAATGTTGTACTGGATTTCATTATGACCCGCTGGTCAATAATGTGATTTGAATTTGGAATCTCACATGCTCAGCTAAATTGGCAGTATAGTACTAACAAACACCCTTTGGTGCCAGAAAGAGGAAAGCTATTCTCGATACCCTTACTACGCGTGGATGATATTCTCGATTTCCTACAAAATCATAACGACTGCTTCTTCATATCGTTGCCATGTTTTCGAAGACATAATATTGTAAGAATAATTAGATAACTACGAACCATTTTTTAAAAGGAATGGAATAACATTAAAACTGGCATTAATAATAACAAATACCGTACCGCGCCGTAATACCGTAATAGTAATTGGCTGTAACATTAGTTAATTTATTTTAAGTAAACTGCGCAAAGATTGCTGTGGATTTTGTGAATAAATAAATAAATAATAAAACCTATCTATACTACAGTCGATTTATCACATTTTATCAAAAATACTCTATTTTCAAGAGCGTCTCCAATGACGTTCTAAATTCAAAATGCATACAGCCAATCATCCAAAACCATTCTACCAGCCCTGTATAAAGCTTAGTTTACACAAACGCCACTTCCATAAGAGTGATATCAATAGACACACACGACAAAACCGTAGAAGAGACTTTTTTTTTTTAAATCGAATTGATCGTGTCTTGGCTACTTATTGGTAGACGCAATAAAGGCGCGAACTTTTCTCATTTAAACTTTAAATTTATCAACAAAGTATTATAAAATGTCGAGTGATGAAAGTGATTGTACTCCTGAATTCATTACAACCGAAGCTAATAATATTTCCAATGATTTACTGCCGGAAAAGTCAAAGGAAACTTATATAAAAGCCTACGACAATTTCCAAAAATGGAAAAGTACGAAAGGCGTCACCGTCCATTTCGGAACCAGTTCTATTTTGTTTTTCGTACTATGGCTATTATTTTCTCACAGTAGGTGTAAAAAGTAGAGTATCCTCCTCTGGGCTAAAGGTGTCTTTGCCTTGGGCTAGCTTGAATCCCTCGCTGCATTCAGGATTCTTGTATTAACTCCCTCGCTTCGCTCGTGAGTTAAATCCCGAATCCTTCATTGCACTCGAGATTCAATATGACGCCCGTTACATAAGACACAACTTTAGCCCCTCGGTGCATAATCTACTATTAGAGTGCCGTATCGAAAAATACTTTTGAAACAGACGAACTTTTAACAGGTAACTTTTTTGGTATGCATGAAGAAGCCTCCTCGTGTAGCGCAGTTTGTTCCGCCAGTTACTCAACTGAACCGAACGCTTGACGCAACCTGGACAGTCACACCCAACGCCTTATTTGACTGGCCAATTCTTCCCTTGCGGTGGTAGGGCTAACGCCCACTGGAGTCAGGCGTTAAGCAGCCTGCTGTGTTTCGTCGATGCGTGGGAGTTCCAGTGCCTTAAGCATCTTCTGGGCACGCTCGTTCCATCACAAACCTCATCCATCGCTTTCCATCAGACGTGATCGAGGTCAAGAGCGGGCCCATTTAGCAATAAAAATAACCATACTTACAGAAATATAGTCTGTTTCAAAAGTATCTATAGAAAATATAAACAAATGGCTCAGAAAATGTACTGTGGATGTCAATTTGTAATACCACTTACGAATTGAGTGCTCTGATTTGATTAATTGAATACTTTAACCCGAAATTCCAATTATTGAATCAACTTACCTTCGATAAATTTTCATTTAAAATTGAATAATGTTATCCAAACAATAATTGTTGGAAAAACTGGTGAGAGGTTGAATCTTCTAAATATAGACCAACGTGTTACCAATTCCCATAATGACTTTTTTATTGACCTTTGAGTCCTACTGCTGGGCAAAGGCCTCCCTTCTTTCTGTCCAGAGCTGCCATGGACTAGTGACTGTGATTGCGGAAAAAAAATTACCTAAGGAGGTTTTGTTTTCACTTCCATCAGATACTTTCGGACCTACTATAGGTACTTGTAGTCTAAAAAGCAGACAGATCAAACTGGGCTGAATCAGAACAAGCTCAGAATCTAGCGATTGTCTGGCCCCTGACAAGCGACAAGAGATCGACTCCCGATATTCTGACGAGGTTTGGTTTCAAACGAGTTGGTGCATTCAATTCTAAGTTCCACTGATCCTATTTGCAAGGAATTTCGAAAGCAATCTAAGTTATTAGGTATGTATGAGGTGTTTTCTTTGCCTTATTTTGTCCCAGTGAGAGGAAGTAGCAGATTTGAATTTATTGTAGATGAAATGCGAAATTGCAATAAAAGGTGTTTTTACATAATTCCTTGTTTTCCGGTTGTAGTTTGCATAATTCCTTGTTTTCCGGTTACGACGAATTGCTTTCGAATAATGTCACATTGTTGTATCCTTTTTAAATATAGCATTTTTTTTGTATAACTAGCTTCTGCCCGCGACTTCATCCGCGTGAAATTTCTTGTTTCTCCGACTCACCCCATCGCATCGTATCGCCTGCCCACGCTATTACTGTGTTCTTTGTGACATTGTTGTTTTTGCTCGGCTCCTAAGGGTCTTAGCGTGACGTTATGTAGTCTAAAGCTTTCCTCAAGAATTGGGCTATGAAATGCTAAAATAATTTCTCAAATCCGACTGGTAGTTACAGAGAGATTACCTACAACGTTCACACAAACTCTTCAGCTTTATTATTATTAATTAAAGATAAGAATGCTCAATCTTAACAAACAAACAGTAACATAAAAAAACTACATATACTAGTAAACTCCAAATAAGGCAGCAAAAAAACGAGCCTGTGGGCGGAGAGTACTTAATGGGTAGCTCACCGTCCGATCAGGACCAGGCCCGTGCCGGACGGCGCATACGTGTTCCACGCACGCCTCAAAGAGATGTCAGCATCGAGGAGGGGCCCCATAGGGCCGAAGCCTGCCGGGTCAGCGGGATTGTCCGAAAGGGTTACCGCTGGCCCGGAACATAAAGGGCTAAGGAAGGAACATGGGTGGGTTTTAGTCAGTAAGAGTCTGACACTCCCTTCCGCTTCACCCAGAGCGGGAGTGGTCATTTGATGATTTCCCATCCGGAAAAAAAGGCAGCAAAAAAAACCTGAAATAAGTATAAATCTTCCGAAATAAATCCAGCTGTCGATAACTCTAACGTCCATCACTAATCTAATACAGCCATCGAAACCGCATTAAATTAATTAAACTAATCATGCAATCGTATCTAAAACATTAATAGTGTATTAGAACATCTATATTAGCATGATCGGTGCGTTTTTGCGGCGTTTTTGCAGCGTATTCGTGTCAAACAATTATTCTTTACACGGGTACCGGCTCTATTTGCATGTCAATAATAATATCTGCATTTCGAATGAAGATACAAGTTCTTTGGATTGTCTCACTCACTATACAGCCGGTCGATTCTGTAAAAATCTCACCGTGAAAACTTAGGTGAAGTGAATTTGTTTTTGCTAGGAATTGACACTATTGACAGCTCACTCCACGCTCACTTCACCTAAGTTTTCACGGTGAGATGGTTACAGAATCGCACTGTAGCAGTGGCGAAGGGTGAATTTATGACAGAGGTAAGCCGGAGCAAAAACAAATGCATGTAGCGTTTTGCAATGTTTTAATTGTATGGTAAAACCTACAGTATGTTATGATTGTATTTCAATGATGAATTGACTATACAGGGTTATTGGTAAAACATTACCTCTCATCATTATGAAAATTTTTTACTATGGGAACAAACCTGAAATCGCGAAAAAAAAAATCTGCTGTTCCCTACATTTTGACGAGTTATACGAACATAAATGTAGGGAACAGCTGTTTTTTTTTTTCGCGATTTCAGGTTTCGTCAGCCGTGGAGCAGCGTGTGACACCGCGGGGAACAGCGAGTAAACGATAAAACAAAAAATAAATAAATTAGAAGTTTTTTTGTGGGTTTCACCGACCGCAGTTAGTTGTTTAAATTTCACAGACGTATCGGGTATCGCTGTCTCAACACGGCAATACTAAAGAAAAAACATTTTCTCAACGTTCTCAACTCATACTTTAAGTTACAAAACATCCAGTGGCCGTTTAATCCAAAAAAAAAACATTAAATCATTTTTGTTTTTATATATTAGTATTTTCGATATTAATATTAATTTATTTCTATCACACTTATCCTATTTTACAATTTAACACTAAAATATACATATTATAATCAAGTACCTATGTAATAAAAAAAAGGAAAAGAAAAAAGGCAGGATCTCATTGGGCATCAAAAAATTCGTCCGCATCGCTGTCAATGGGATAAGTGCCCAAAAGGCTGGCAGCATTACCACGTTGGATGGCAATGCTTATTCTTTAGGCTAAAAATAGGCCAGATCTGGTCACGTGAAGCGTCAAACTATAGTGTTTAGGCTGCAGAGTTTCGCTAGTTAATTTAATTTGACCCTGTAAAAGTAAAGAAGTTCACCATTGTGGTAGCGACAGATTAAAAATATACAACATTATTTTAGCAATGCGAAACCCCTAAACACGTGTCTAGTATTTTTATGTATAGAATCTACTTACATGAAAAATCATAAAGTTATAAGCTTGTTAAGTTACCTGTTTGTCCGTACAAAAACATGCTCACCCGCGCCGCGCCGTCTTGCGCTCATTGATAATAATACCTAGGTACCTAACCGTTCGGCGCGGAGATTGGATAACTTACTTAGTGTCGCTCGGTGTCCAACTTTTAACCTTTTTTAAATATTTTTGGGACAAAATATAACATAGGGTAAAAATTATTTAAATCGATTCAGTTACTTATTCTGAACAAACTATATTCAGGTTTCGCGTAAACTAAAAATAACGTTGCTCTACAATATCCAGAGGTACCATTTGTCTGTCTGGTTGATTTAATTACAAAACAAAGTCCTTACTCAAGTTACAAGTTTTATTAAAACCCCAAGAATGTTGTAAACAGCTGGTACACTTAAATAGGAAAGCTGCAATGAAATAGCCTAACAAATCAATATTGTGTGTACTTGTAATTACTTAACAGTAAAGTATGTATTAATTGCCTCCCAACGCCGCGGGAGTCGGACACAATATCCAATCTACGGCTAATAACCCTCTAATATAGCCACTTAACAGCCAGGCGTCAGATCTAATACTGAAATACGTCAGTTTCCAGAAACAACTATAGAAATAAACTGTTTTACACCGCACATTACGGTAGATACTAAACAATAACAGCCACACAGGTCCATCGATCAGGTTAAGCTACTCTTACGGCGGGTGGTCTGCGGATGGATCACCTTTACATACCGAGACCCTTCCGTGCCTTGAATTGGTCCCGGCTGGCATTCGTGGATCTTTGACAGTCGTTACGGGTAGTCAGAAGCCCGAAAGTCTGACAACTAGTCTTACCAAGGGGTATCGTTTTACCCAGTCACTGGGTTGTGGAGGTCAGATAGGCAGTCGCTCCATGTAAAATACTGGTATTCAGCTGCATCCGGTTAGACTGGAAGTTGACTCCAACATCATCATCTGCCTAGCCGTTTCCCAACCATGTTGGGGTCGGTGGAAGTTGACTCCAAACTCCAACATAGTTGGGAAAAGGCTAGGCAGATGATGCTTACGGTGCTAGGACAAAAAACATTACTTAGTTGTAAAGTAGTATAGAAGGCGACAGAATGAAGTGTAAAGCAAACACTCCCCGCTTTGTTTGCGTGTATACAAACAATTACAAGTATAGACTAAAACATGAAGGACTACTTCAACCTTGTTTTTGAAGAGACTCGCGACAACTCAAATGAGCCGATACCGTTATTATAGCCAATTGCAAAAAAAAAAATGTACTTATGAATATGAAATGGTCAGTGAATTATTCGGGTTTAAAAAATGTTTATTCATTGCGCCATTTGGAGATTATTGGTTCTTAATAAAATTAATTAATTGGTTAATTAAGTTAATTTATCGGCTGATTAGATGTTAAGATTAGATAAGTTATCTTCCTTCTATCTACATAATTATTTATGAACAAACTTGCCAAGTGTGAGTCGAACTCGCACACGAAGGGTTCCGTACCACAAGGCAAAAACGCGGAAAAAAACAGGTTTGTTGTATGGGAGCCCCCTTAAATATTCATTTTATTCTGTTTTTAGTATTTGTTGTTGTACCGGCAACAGAAATGCATCATTTGTGAAAATTTCAACTGTCTAACTATCACGGTTAATGAGATACAGCCTGGTGACAGACGGACAGTGGACTCTTAGTAATAGGGTCCCGTTTTACCCTTCGGGTAAGGAACCCTAAAAAAGAAATTGTGAATATTTCCAAAGACTTCCTGCACTCCACCGCTAGTCTTGTCTCAAAGGATCATAATCATGCTTTTGTAATTTGTTTTGAAAACTGGAAAGTATGAAAATAGCAACATTACAGCAATTAGCTATTTCATTTTATGATAATCGTGAGTTAAACGTGACTTTAATGACGAGATAACGATTACTATCACTTGGAGCTCGTGGTAGATTACTAGTTTTAATTTAATAGCTGAAGATCAAATTACTACTAAGTAAGTAGAGATTTACGACTCCTCATCGCGCGCACACAAATAATATTATCGTAACTGACCCTGTAACGTTTTAAAACACAGGATTTTTAATTAATTATCAGTATTGATGGGTCATGTCATCAGGGGGCCTAAAAAGGCCACTTTGGAGAATCATAAAACGATAACATTATGAATTGTAATAGGGCGCAGACAGTCCGTGTTTTTCTTTTTTTCGCTGCACTACGTAGGTATAATCAAAGATCAATCCGATCCAAATCCAATCCCAACGGATTGGATTTGGATCGGATTGATTGTTATTTTGACACAGACAAAAAAATTACTGAAAAATGCTTCGCCAATGGGATTTGGTACAATTAACTTAACGGTTAACTGTCCATTATGTTATCCTTTTATGATTCTGCCAAAGTGGCCTTTTTAGGCCCCTAGAAGTAAACACGGAAAAGCCAGAGACGTCTCTAACATAATGGTATTCCAGAGAAGGAAAGAGGAAAAGAGGAAAACCATTTCAAAGATGGGAAGACGACTTGAAAACTACTGAGGGACATACTACAGAAAAAACTCAAGACCGTGAGCTATGGAAAAATCAAGGGGAATGTTACAGAACAAACCAATCTGGAGATTTCTGATGTGTACCTAAACCTTTAATTTAAATTGATTGTAAAACTAGTTTTAAAATTACATTAACCTATTTGAAATTGAAATCTATATTGTGTCCATAATAGAAATGCAATAACAAAGATAGACACTTATTCAAATCCAATTATCACAACCAACTATTTAATCATCAATTAAGTAAGGCAAGTCCCCGAAGACACGTGAACCGACAATGTTGCCAGATCTCGCAGAATAATATTACCGGCAAAACGCTACTAAGTACCCATAATTATATGCATCCAGATCATAGATTCTCCAGTCCTGCCTTTAGTCGTTACGTGCAAATCTTGACAATGAAAAAATTTGCATGAAACCAGAGTATTGGAAATTCTGACGAACTCTTTAATGCGATCAACTTGACATTTTACTGCCTTACTCGTATATGCAAAATAGGCACCTCGGTTGCACGATAGATTACCGCTTTGTTTATGTATTGATGGAATATATAATTAAAGAGTAAAAAACTGTGTTGTGTGCTGAATTAAAAGCACGAAGTGTTTGTTCCTGTATTTTTGCTAACTGAAGCATGAGCAGGTAAACTAAAAAAGCCGTCAGGCAATGACAGATTTCTTTATACTGTTAGCAACGAAAAATTCCTGAATTCTTAATCATTATCATATTTTATTTATTTTTCATTTAAACCGTTTTCGTTTTATTTTATTCTATAAAAAACAGTTAAGACAACTGTTTTTTAAATTTACCTACTTATTTTTATTTATTTTAAACTAGCTGGGCAAACGTTGTTTTGCCATATAAATTATTTCTAGCTGCCCGGCGCTACTTCGTTTGCGTGGTGTCCTACCCCTATCCTACTCCTACCCTACTCCTCCACTACTCCTACCCTACCCCTACCCTACTCCTACCCTACTCCTACACTACTCCTACCCTACTCCTACCCTACACCTACCCTGCTCCTACACTACTCCTACCCTACTCCTTCCCTACTCCTACCCTACTCCTACACTACTCCTACCCTACTCCTACACTATTCCTACCCTACTCCTACCCTACTCCCATAGATATATTATTTTTTTCTCTGCGTAAGAACCATCCTTGTACTTCAAGGAATATTCTAAAAAAAGTAATTTAAAAAAATTAAACCGACTTCAAAAAGAAATCAACTCAAAATTATGAAATAACTTTAATTTCGGAAGTCGGTGTCTTGGGATCTGTATTTTAGTTTTTGGCCACCGACTTCCGAAATTAAAGTTATTTCATAATTTTGAGTTGATTTCTTTTTGGAGTCGGTTTAATTTTTTTAAATTACTTTTTATTTTGTAATTTTTAGTTTTTGCACTAGAATTTGACCAAGGTTTTGAGATGTTTTCCCTTTGACACTACACCCGTAGCTCGTATCAATACGCCAGGCCGTCACACTTACACGTATTAGTCCATATCTTGAAAATTACTGAACCGATTTTGATGAAACTTGCACTGTTCCCTAAGTTGAAGTAAATGTAAGCTAATACAAAATGGTCACGATCCGATTAATAGTTGCTGAGAAATGCGTGGACAAACATACATACATACATACATACGTCTATGAAATTTTGTATATTTGTTTGGAAGCCTTAGTAGATTGTCATATGTGAATATAATGCAATTCCAATAATATTACATACATACGTATCGAATTGATAACCTCCTTTTTTTTGAAGTCGGTAAAAAAGAATTAGCGAAATCGGTTCAGCTGTTCGCGAGATTTGCGCTTAGCAACACTTTTTATATTATAGAGATGTTTTACCGTACTACAATGTGAAACCAAAACATACATTTGGAATGTGCATATTGAGACAAGTTCAAATAATTCATTACAGAACGGTATTATACTTAAGAATACCGTTCTTAACCAGGACGCATTGAGGCTATTGAATTCAAAATCATTTCAGAGGTAAGCTCCTTTGAGGCTAGAAACGGGAACGATTAAGCTAACAAGTGATGGTAGACTATACAAAACCTTAAATTGACGTTAATAGACGTCTAGCATCTTAGTTTAAATCCGAGATCATAGTCTACTTGCGATCACGAACTCTGAAAGGACTTGAGAGGTAGCGAAAACCGAATAGGAAAACGGCAAATAATAAGCGGGTTTATTTTGAAGAAGATTTGGTGATTTAAAATGTTGATGGATGGAAAGGGAGAGGAAGGGGAAAGAAAAGATGGATGAATTTTGTGAGGAATGATATGAAAGAGAAAGTGAGTGAATGGTAGCGTGACGGTTGCCAGGGGAGAATGGAAGAGGAAAAATTGTTGTGCCAACCTCAGGTAAGTCGAACCTCAACCTCAAGGGCAGGAGGTGATGATTTGGTTTGGGTTTAAAAATCTTTTTTTTTTCATTTTTCGTCGATTTATGTTGAAAACTGGACATAATTTGGAGTTAGAATTCAAATATTGAAATAATATAAATATATATTATATACTTGTACATATAAAATATAAATATATTTTAGTGTTAGCTTGTAAATTGTAATTGTTGTGTCTTTGTGAATATATTCAGATTTTTTTTTTTTGTATTATTGAAATTGAAGCATCTAAGTAGAGACTCATTAGATAACTTTTGGATTGGTGGATCTCTGAATGAGTTCCTCTCGTTTACACATGCCATGCCGCTGGCATTCATAAAATCTTTCTAAGTACTCGTATACTGCATTCGCATTAACATGTCTTTACCAGCAAAATACTAGTTACTTAGCACACATTAAGTCATAAGTCATTTATTAATTTGTTGAACATAGGTACAATATTAATTATTATTTAAAGACAGAATAGTACGCTATGTTATGCCAGAGGGCGTATAAATGTTTATGATTTAGCAATCAAGCCAGCCAAGTCTCGATAGTAAAATAAAATAAAAACAAGCCTGAACAATAAAAAATAAAGAATGACACATTAATTAATAATAAATAGCAATAGAAACCAATGTCAATAAAACAGAAACAATAAAATACAAAATAAAATGAAAACTAATAATAAGATTATGTCAATATACAATACAGATGTCACAATACAATACTAACTTACTTATGACTTTTTTACTGTAATATTATGCTTTCTTCACAAGTAAGGATTTTAGCCGTTTCTTAAATAAGCTCACGTTCAATTCTTTGATTGACGACGGTAAGCAGTTAAATATTACTGGTGCCATGCAAAATTTACTTTTGTACAATAATGCCGTGTGGGACATTAAAAGTGTCAAAATCTTTGTGATTACTATGATGTTTCAAATGACTATCATGTTGATCCCACTGCGTGTTTATGACGAGCCCGGAGGCTGCAATGGTTTCCGTGTTGCTTTACACTGATTATACACTGCCTCTATCATCTGTTGTAGCATATGCTTTATTCTCGGATTCGCTTGCTGAGTAAACACTACGTCATACCTCTCAACGTGTCAATGGTTTATGATTATAGTGATGAATGAGATTACTACCGAGCTCCATACGTAACGGTCCGGTGAAGGCTGTCGTCCGTTTACCTTTACGATGGTAACTGCCCTTTGTGTCTTTATTACTCTCTAGGCTTTCTCCACAATTCAACGGGATAAATTAACAATTGTCCATAACCCTTTCACGCCTTAACGACTAAAAAAATTTCGACATAATTTGACACACGAGTAGGCCATGACCTGTGTTAGGATAAAGGATTGCTTTTTATACGTTCCCGTGGAATAATCTCTGATATCCACGCGGTTGAAGCCCCTGGCAAAAAGCTAGTACAAAGTAAAGCTAAAAATACCTAAAATAATATTATTACAATATTTAACGACACGTTGAGCTCATTGGAAGCTTTAAAATTTATTTTCAATAGTTATAATTTAAATGCCCATCGAAATAAGGGCCGTTAAGTGATTGTAACGACCATACTGCTTGAGAATTATATCTGCACCTAAGGCGTCCTATGAAAGCATGCACTACATAAAGTAATATTTATTTAATAACAATATTTCTTAACTAGCGCACCAAGTGATCTCCGACGCATACTGAGATAAATTATACTTGAGGCTGCGCGGGCGCAATGAACACCGTTTAATTGTTATTGGATTTTGCTTCCTTATCGAGAACTCTTTGGTTACACTTGCTATTTCTCGAAGCTCTCAACACACTGAAGGCGGCGCGAGCAAATCTATTATAGTCATAAATATGGAGGCACCTGATTTATATGATTGGTGGAAGATCCTTATACGGGTGAACTCGAAACATATATTGATGATATGATCTGATATCACTTCAAGTAGAGCAGTCTGGAACGAAGTCGTCGGTGTTTTAACTAGTAATTAGTTGGTACTATAAATTGGATTTATGTTTGTATAGCGAGAGATTTAGAATTTTACTTGCCACTGTAAATATTCTCTGTTCTGCAATTTCTGCAGATTATTTAGACTAGATTATACTTATATCGCGTGATCTGGTTTCGCGTTTAGTGTGTTGCGCTCCTAAAATGGTTATTTCTGTTTTTTTTTTCAGATGCATTTGTAAAATTTATTTAGAAAATCTTAAAGCAATAAGTTTTAATCGTTCTCTCATATCCATTGCCTTGAATGACATCATTGTTGTTTAAACACTACAGCATAAAATAACCATTGTGATTATTTTATTAGCTACATATGTTTATAAAAAGTCCTACATTTTTCACTAACTCTCGCACCACTATGTTATTTGGATCTCAAAATATAACCATTTTGAAAGTCAACAAAATGTATAGAATCACGAATAGAAAAATGTAGTTTTCCTAACTCAAATCAGCTAAAAAATGAGATAGGACTTTTAGTCATGCGAGTGACGATAATAATTATCAACCCACAGCCTGAACTGCTGGTCTCCTAGAGACGTGAAATTTGGAGGGTGTGTTCTTTGTGAAGAGTAGGTATCCACTAAGAAAGAGTTTTTCGAAATTCTACCCCTAAGAGAGTGAAAATTTACGCGGACGAAGTCGCGGGCAGAAGCTAGTATTTAAATAAAATAATAAAATACTACCAAATCACAAAATGGAGCATCCACCGCAACATCATCATCATTCTCCTGCCCTTATCCCAATTTATTTGGGGTTGGCGTAACATGTATTTTCTTCCATTTTTTTCTGTTAGCCGCCATTTCGGCAGTCACCCCGTTTCTAACCATATCATCATTCACACAGTCCATCCATCATTTCTTTGGTCTTCCCCTACTCTTATAGCATCCACCGCAACAGATGACCTAATTCTCGCTGAAAGATTTTGTATCGCTAAAGCCGCCATTTCGGCAGTCACCCCGTTTCTAACCATACCTATCACCATTCACACAGGCCATCCATCATTTCTTTGGTCTTCCCCTACTCTTATAGCATCCAAAGCAACAGATGACCTAATTCTCGCTGAAAGATTTTGTATCGCTAAAGCCGCCATTTCGGCAGTCACCCCGTTTCTAACCATACCTATCACCATTCACACAGGCCATCCATCGTTTCTTTGGTCTTCCCCTACTCTTATAGCATTCATCGCAGCAGATGACCTAATTCTCGCAGAAATATTTTGTATCGCTAATGTCGCCATTTCGGCAGTCACCCCGTTTCTAACCATATCATCATTCACACAGTCCATCGTTTCGTTTTTTCTTCTTCTACTCTTATAGCATCCACCGCAACAGATGACCCTAATTCTCGTTGAAAGATTTTGTATCGCTAATCGTGTAAAAGTAAACAAGTGTTATTAGCTTGCAACACTTATCACGTTGTTAAATGTTAGTTGAGGCTCGCTTTCTGTGTAAAACCTTTAGAGAAATAGATAAAGGCCTAACCCTGAGAAGATCACACAAAAGATAGTATGTCGTAAACTCCTAGTTAATTTTTACTATCTGTTTTGTGACCCTCTGTTCTCCATTAGATAGTAAATGCAACCTCGACTGTCATGATAGTCCTGCCAATAGATTGTCTATTATAACGTTTTAACAGATAGTGTCTTGCAACTAGCTGTCTTTTTAGTTCGTTAAATTGATAATGATAATTGAAAATTCGCCGTACCTCTGGTGATATTCAATATTACAAAGTTACCTACAGCAGTATTGGTGATTATAGCTTTTAATATAGTCAAAGATTTTAAGGCATAAACATGTTAATGCACAAAATAATATTGCAGGTTGACGTTAACGGTTCGGTTATTGAAGTGCTTTGGCTTTCTATAAATATTGGATAGAATATTTGCCTAGTTTATAACCTTGTTATGATAGGTAATATACTCAATAGCTGGTCTCAATAATACTGTCATTTAAATTGCAGACAAGCTTTAGAATTGTAAGCTTAACTTTCCTTTTACGGTATTGGAAATTATATTTCATAGCTGATATGATAAATATATCATGTTGTTCAGTAAGTTGAAGGGACTTGCCAACAATCTGTGGCAGAATATTACACCATTGTAATAATAAGTAGATACTTATAAAAAAGCACTGAAGATTGCCAGACGGAAAAAATAACGACGCAGAGATATTCCTATTTTAAATAAAAACCGCATAGTCTCAAAATATTAACACTCATTGCTACATTTCATGCTTAGGTAACTTAAACCACGACTGTTTGCACAGACCAGCAGCCAATTATCGTGTTTTTTTTTAATTTTATTCGAATAGACTCGTTAACTTTAACTACTTTAAGTTAATATTTTAAGTCGAATGGTTGTTTATAGAACAGGTTTATGGGACTCCAATAAACTATGGCAAATTATTAGCACATAGAATTAAAATTGTTCATACTTTGTTGGTAATGATTTTTATCTTTTATAGTGCACTTCGTTTACTTACCTACGGGTGATTTGATCTAGGTATCAAAATGTTACTTATCCTACTAGACTCGCTTAAATATGAAAGTTTTTAGGTTTGGAAATTTGTTAGGTACTCAATCACGCAATAACGGTTAAAGAAATTGGATGAAATTTTGCACACAGATAGTTTATAGGTGACCTGGATAAACTCGCAGGATATTAATTTGTTATCGAGATAGTAAGTGCCTGTGGGATTGTTTCCGACCAACACGCGGCGAAGCCGCGGGCTGAAGCTACCTAGTTTATTTGTAATATAATATAATCAGGGCTGATTTTTAAATCGACCGATAAAATTTTTATTCGTGGAATAAAATTGACGACTGACAGTTTTTGTATTAAAGAACTGTCAAAAATTCATAATTATTCCTCCGATAAAGTTATTGGAGTTGGAAAAATCAGCCCTTACCTTAGTGATATTAATGTAATTCAACAAGTAGGTATTGGTAAACTGAGGAAAATCAATAAGAACTTTGTGAAATTTTATCCATATTGGTGTGTTTTTTACCTTAGTTTGAAGTTAGGTATCATTTCATTTCCAAGAACCTTAATTATTAATTTAAAACAATAAAGAAAAAAGGTTTCGCCCATGGTCACATTGATCATTGATTGCTAACGACAATCACTAAAACAATTCATGGGTTTTTCAAAGTCGTGAATATTGCCTCTTATGGTTTTTATTATTGTTTTGTGCTGTCTAATTACTTCAAATACCAAAAAGAGAGCACAGAAAACTCAACAGTTTATGATGAATCGACGCTAAATATAGAAGCCAAATCAACTTCCAACATTATTCTTTCGTTAATGGCTATTTACATTACCTAGATACTAAATGAAATGACTAACTATACAAAAACAAAAGGCGCACACCGTTGAAGTCCGCATCGCTGTCATCCGGAAACCAGCCAAAATTTGAAACCGGCTGTCTGATCACGTCGTGAAGTGTCGACCCGTCGGCGAGAAATATCCTTAAAAAGGAGACGCGTAGGCCCCCATCATTTTGTTATACGAATGTCATCATAAAAAATGAATTTAAAAAATAACTTGAGACCTTTAAAGAATCATATCCCAACCTTATCTCTCGTATGAACTGTGGCCAACTTTTATCAGTACCATATAAAGGGACTTGGATGCGCAAAGACACTTATTTCATGTCAATTATAAAATAGCTATCAAGATTGCTTTTTTAAAAACATATGTAGCTGAACTGGAAGAATACGCAGTTGACATTTAACTTGGAGTCGGAGACCGTGGACCAATTCGTTTAAATTGCAAAAATAATTGTCTGAGAAACATATTTACTTTCGAAAATAAACATTATTTATTGTAAAGGACTGCCTTGTTTGTCTAGTAGTCGTAAGTGCTACTGTAGAGAATGAGGCCCTGGGTTCGATTCCCAGGTCGGTCAAAGTGTTATTGGGTTTTTCCATTAGGGATTTCTCAGCAGCAGCCCGGAGTCTGGATTGTGCCTGGGCCTTAAGTGTTCAACAGTGGTGCAAAGACAATTTTCCTGGTTTCATCAGCTCCAAGGAATGGCCACCCTACTCGCCTAATCTGAATCCGATGGATTGCAGTCTATCTTAGAAGCAAGGTCCTGTGTTACGCGTCATAGAAGTGTTGATGAGCTAAAGGCAAACATAACTGGTGAAATGTGGGTGTAGGTGCCGCTATGGGTACCTACACGTCTGCAAAACCCTTCGGGGAAACAAGGTGTGATGTTATGATTTACTATTGTAATGGTATACACACTTGTATAGGATGAGCAGTCATGTTATATATTATACACAATAACTTAAAGTAATAATTAAAAAACTAAAAAACCCGACTATGGTAAAGAACTTGAATTTAAAAAAAACTGAAAGCTAACATCAAGCCCATTTTAAATTAAATAAAAGTTGAGTGCATTTCAGTTTGAAAATATAAAAATGGAATGGGTCCCGCCTGCTTCCAACGTTTATTTAATTTAAATAAAATGGGCTTGTTTTTAGCTTTTCAGTTTTTTTTTATTAACATAAGTTTTTTACCGCAGTCGGGTTTATTAGATTTTTTAATTAGTTTTTTTTATTTCCAGCTTTTTAGTTTACAAATGTGAAATATGTTTTTATTTTTTTCGTGTTTTTTACGATTTGTCACTTCGAATTATTTTACCATGTAAGTTGTATATATTTTTACCCGACAGCACCAGAAGGAGGGTTATGTTTTTCGAGCGTATGTTTCTAATCACCTTTTGAGAAAAAAAAAAAATTAAGACCTATGGCGCCAAAAATCGGCCAAATCATTTTTTTTTTTCAATTTTGATATACCCAGAGTCATTCTCACAATTAAGATGAATCTAACGGCACCTCTCAAGCTGAAATCGATCAAGCCGTTTAAGCTACAGAGTGTGCCAAAGAAATATACATACATACACTCGAAAAACATAACCCTCCTTCTGGCGCAGTCGGGTAAAAAGATACGAATCAGAAGTAAATAAAAATAAAGAAAACAAATTCAACGCAACACAGTTGATTGTTTTATTCACCTCACTTATCTTACATATGTAAAACAATCATGGGAACTCCGAGTGAAGCCGATACACGTACTGAATCGAATAAAAATATCGGCCAGATGATACAAGGTGAGTCCAACGAAAAACCTTGAAAAGAATGTCGGGCCACGACAACCGACACAACTGGGTCCGCGGATATGGGCCAACATTATCATCATTTACTTAGGTATATGTGTGCATATTTAACTATACTAGAAAGAGGGGTCCGTGGCTAAATAATAACAGCCGCACAGGTCGATCGATCAGGTTAAGCTACACTTGCCGCGAGTGGATGGGTGGCCATCTGTAGGTACAGTCAACAAAGGAGTTAAGTATACAGGAGCGTCGGATATAGTTGAAGTTTACTAAGAAACCGATGGATGTTCTGGACTGAAATTTAATTTAATAAATGAGCTGTTTGTTTTCTATTAATAAACTAAAATTTTATTCGAGAATATCCATCGGTTTCTTAGTAAACTTCAACAATATCCGACGCTCCTGTATACTTAACTCCTTCGAGACCCCTCCGTGCCTCGGAAAGCACGTTAAGCCGTTGATTCCGGCTGTCATTCGTGGATCTTTGACAGTCGTTACGGGTAATCAGAAGCCCGAAAGTCTGACAACCACTCTTACTAAGGGGTATCGTATTACCCAGTAACTGGGTTGTGGAGGTCAGATAGGCAGTCGCTCCATATAAAATACTGGTATTCACCTGCATCCGGTTAGACTGGAAGCCGACCCCAATAGAGTTGAGAAAAGGCTAGGCAGATGATATATTTAACTAGACTTTTCAACACCTTTGCGCCTAGATAACAGAGGATGTCTTGCAATAGGTATCGATTTTATTGAGTCTGTCGCCATGCTATTACCAAGTAAATATTATAGTGTAATTCAGGGACTTTTAAAATATCTGCATAGGATTTATAAAGTACAGTAGAAGATAAAAAATATTCATTTAATTCAGTCGTGCAATATTCATCGTGTACTTAGTTTTTTTTTTACGATCTAAGCGGTGTCCCAGATCTCATTGTTATGCACTGATCTGCATGAGGGTTCCGCTCACTTCGGTGCCCGTCTATTTGGTGGACAGTTACTTACGTTGTGCAGTCAGCTCACGTGTGCTTTACGGGTATTTTAATTTTCAGTTCACACGCCAACCATGGTCTTCTTTCAGATGGCGGACGCATTAATATTAATAACGTGGAGCGGTGTATATTGCCCATATGCGCGTAACAGTAACGCCATGGTTCCTACAAGACGTCATTGTTGCATGCACCCATAACAAGATGGCGGGTATGAATTCCAAGTGGGTACGTACAGCTACGCAATAAGACTTGATAAGCCACGGAAGTAGCAAGATAATCTCGATACATACATTTCAACGTCTACTTTGAACTTCAAGTTGAATCAGCAAGCAGCTTTCTGAGTTATAGTGTCTGTAAACGACCAGGTAGTAAGGATTGTTGATGATTGGACTTCTCATTCAGTTTGAGTACTGAAAGATACACTCATTTCTATCTATGCATGTGGTATTGAGACAAATGGGAAGTCTGTGTACAGTCAACAAAAGAGATAAGTATGCAGGATCGTCGGATATAGTTGAAGTTTAGTAAGAAACCGATGGATGTTGTCGACTGAAATTTAATTTTTAAATGGGCTCATTTAACAAATTAAATTTCGGTCCTGTATGCTTATCTGTTTTGTTGACTGTACTATGTTACATGGGGCCAACAACTATTGCGATTATCAATCCTGCCAAATTTGGACAACCTGGAAAACAAATTTACGACCCGCGACATCGCCGCAAGCCCAGACGGAGATGTCGGGATGAGCTGGAGTCTTAAAATAAAGATTGGTCCTTGGCAGCTCTGGGCCGAGAGAGGTGGTAGGATAGTCGGGAGGCATTTGCCCAGCAGTGGGACATCAATAGCTAGTACAAAAAAATGGGCTTAAAATCAGCAATCCGCAAACAGCCCAGCTTTCACCGCTATCGTAAAAAGAAAGGGCGCAACGAAGTCACCCGATTACGACAATCTAAATCTTAATTAATTTCATTTGTGATTTAACGTTCACTGGCTTAATTATGATGGGATATACTACCACCCAGATAGCGAGACGTGTGACGACAGTAAACCAAAATAATTACAAGTTTCTGATAGTGTTAGCTGATGCACAATTACACACGCCGCAGTCTTCTACATAAAAAATTATCTGATTGTAGATCGTATAATTAATTTCAATCTCTCGGAAGCAAAACGCCATTCGTGTAATTTTCTATGAAAATAACATACATAACGAAATAATTGTACTTTCTTTAGAACCATGAATGTATGCATAAACTATTCAATTATGTTCATTAAAGGCGCATTATAGGGTAATATCAGTTTTTCTTGGCGCTTCTGTCGACTAATGGCGCCACGGCATTGAATGTTAGGTTTGTGTACCACTGCAAGATAAGCGATAGGTAATATACCGCTAAATAAAAAAAATGGTTTGAATTAAAAAAACCGTTCATAATATTTTAAAGCAAATGATTGTATTGACTGCTAACATTATGAAATACAAAGTATATTTTTACTATATGCAGCAAAAAGAGACTTCGTAGAGCCTGTTATAAGTGAAACAAAAGCATCGCTTTCAGGGGAAATTCCCGTAATTTTAAGGACGTTTAGTCTTTTTCAATCTGTCAAAAATACCTCTAATTTCTCCTCATTTTTGACTTTGGTCTTCAGTTCTACTTGAATTATAGAACATAAACAATAATAAGAAAACTTTAAGATCTAAGCAACTCATAAGTACACGCATCTTTATAAATTACACAACTATCAACAAATACACACATCAAAAGTGTCTAGGGATCAAGCATTTTTATGCGGATTTCTTGAGATTGAGATGTGGCTTTGTAATAAATTTAAGATTTTATAAATTTATATGGATCCTTTTGGTGCATTTCATAATTTGAATCAGGAACTGTGAATCAAATTCGAGTAAAAGATGAAAATCAGCTGTCAATATTTTCCCTATAAAAACATACAACGCATTGAAGACATTATTAGTGCTACTGTTTCCCTACTACTGATTAAAACCAACGTTATTATGGAGCGGCGACGTCATTTAAGCAGGGAAGAAATGGTCAGAGCCGTGGGAATGATAGAAGCTGGTTCCCGGCAACGTACTGTGGCTTTAGCTCTGAATACAAGTCAGAGTGTTATCACTCGACTTTGGACACGTTACCGAAGCACTGGTACCGTGGCTGAGCGCCATGGAGGACGGTATCGCTGCACCACACGGAGACAAGACCGATACATTCAAATCTTAACTCGAAGAGCTCCAACAATAACCGCCATGATGTTAGCCGTGAGGCTTCATCACTCTTCAGGGAACTTAATTAGCGACCAAACAGTCAGAAACCGCTTGCATGAAGTGAACCTTCATTCCCGAAGACCGCTACGGGTACCACCTATAGCAATGCACAATCGTAGGATTCGATATCAATGGGCTCTTGAACACAGAAATTGGGCAGAAGAACAATGGCGTTTCGTGTGCTTTTCTGATGAGTCTCGTTTTGGTATGAGACCGGATACAAGACGTATACGACACTGGAGAACCCCTGGACGCCAACAGCGATTAAAATCCTGCCAGGAAGTCCATCCTTATAGTGGTGGAACCATCATGGTATGGGCGGGTATTTGGATCGGCGGAAGAACTGAGTTGATTTGGATCAGAGGCAACCTCAACGCTCAAATTTATGCTGAGACGATTGTATCAGACGTCATCGTTCCTCTACAAGTGCAAATCGGTCCCTTATTTCAGTTAATGCATGATAATGCACGACCGCACACCGCAAGAGTTGTAAGACAGACTCTCGCCGCAGCTAACATCAATGTCCTGCCCTGGCCTGCTCAGTCGCCAGACTTGAACCCGATTGAGCATGCATGGGATATGCTACAGAGAAGAGCTCTGCCGAATATGGAGGGTATCCAGTCGCAAGAAGACCTTTTTTTGTTGTTGCAACGAACATGGGCGGCCATTCCACAGCGTGATTTGGATGAACTCATTTTGAGTATGCCAAACCGATGTTCTTGTGTTGTTAGTGTTCGCGGTAGAAACACGGATTATTAATTGTTTAAGTTACCCAATAAAATTTTAAAGAAAACTGTTATTTCAGTCTTTTTTTCGAACTTTTGTGTTAGTGGTTCAAATGTCAAAAATCCCTTTATTAGGAAAATGGCAAATTTCTTTATTAATGCAAAGGTGACTTGGTTTATCGTTACTGTGACAAACGAAAACACTTTATTTGATGAATCCTTAAAGAAAATTTTAATTAATATCAATCAGGAGAAAAGTTATTGCAAAAATATATGTTGATCCCTAGACACTTTTGATGTGTGTATTTAAAGCAGTCATTGAACAATAAAACTCAGTAAACATTTTCGCGAAGACATAAAGCAATCGCTTTAAGTCTTCGCGAAAATGTTTCTGCAACAGATCGCACATTATCGCCTCCACTGGACGACAGAGCTTACACCCACAAATGTAATTAAAGACTATTAAAATAGACAGGTCTTAAACATGTAATTATTTACAGCATTTTTAAAACAATTAGGTATATGCTACGTTTTGTTAATCTATTTAAATTATCCGTTCACAATTATACGTCTATTGGACGTAAAAAAAGCTGTGGCTCTAAGCGTGTATTAATTATTCTAATTCATTCTATCCTAGGTGTAAGTAATAGGTACGTTGGATATGTTCAATTGTGGGTTAATCGGTAGATTTACACGGCATAAAATCGATAATTGTGGAATGTGACTCGTTTCTCACAGTTGATGGTTTTTACTTGAGTAAGTCGTCGTTCATTTGTTTAATAATATTACACCGCCTTGGGGCAGTGGACGTTTCAGGATTTCTGGTTTTACTTATGATAAGAGTATGGGAAGACCAAAGAAACGTTGGGTGGACTGTATGAATGATAATATGCTTAGAAAGGGGGTGACTACTGAGATGAAGACTAATAGAGAAGTATGGAAGAAAAACACATGTTGCGCCGACCTTGGGGTCGGCGCAACATGTCTTTTTCTTAAAGCTGTGGTTTTTTTTTTTTTTTGAAAGAATTAAAAAAAAGCAACAAAGCTTATCAGTGATGTGTGAGCATAACGGTGGGGTCTTTAACTCTATGTAGGTATACACATTTCCCTAAATAACTTTCAAAATGTTTCTTTTTAACCAAAATAAATGAGAAAATTACCTTAAAAGAAGTCTACAGCTGCTATATTATCGCGACACTACTAAATAGTTATGGTTTTCTTCTAACAAATTATAATAAAAAAACAGAACCAATGACACACAAAGAGCCTCTGAACACAAAAAGAAATCAATTAAAGTGCGGCCCACTAACGGACATAATTATACTGTACAGACTCAGCAAGACAAGTTACTACAATCTGTCAAATTTCTTTAATAGATTTTCAACTTTATGTCTAAAGCATAAGGTTCAAACTTGATCGGGAAAATTTGACAGTTTCGGGTAGCTTGATGTGCTGGCGTCTATACAAACAGAACTGGCTCATAATTGTATAGAAGATCACATGTGTGTAGTATGTACAAACATCGTGCCAAGGAGAGAGTAGATGATATACCTAGTGTTGATTTTTTCGCGAATTTATTTATGTAGCTGCTGACTTATGTACTTTGTAGAATGTTGAGGAGCGGTTTCACTATGCCTTTCTTTAGAAGCTTTCCTTCTAAATTATTCATATTACTTTCTGATTGATTGAGAGCAGTGGTGGCCAAGTGGTAACGGCCGCGACTTAAGAGTTGTAGGTCGTAGGTTCGAACCCAGACAGGCGCTTTACTTTGTGTAAATTATTTCATCACCACTGCTCTCAAAACTGTGAAGGAAAACATCGTGAGGAAACCGGCATGTCCTAGAACCAAAAATTCGAAGACATGTGACATCTGCCAATCCGCCAGTGTCCCAGCAGTGGGAACATTATAGGCTGATTATGGTTATGGTACTTTCTGATTTAACTCACATAAGGTACTTGTCTGGTGATATTTTTATTTCATCTGTATGTACTTGGAATATTAGCTCATCTATGTGATTTATCGATACAAGAGGAGAGTGTCAGAAAATTAAAAGTAGGTAGGTATACATGAAAATTGTAAACTCAGAATTTCTCAGTAGCAAGTTAGCAACCCGGAGCCTGGATCTGGTCGCTTGATGGCAATAGGGTCGCCCCTATTTTAATGGGACTTAAACATGACTGGCGAAATGTGAGTGCAATATAGGATGTTATGTCAGGGTTCTTTGTAATTCGATGTATATCCGTCAGGAGCTGATATGGGGACCAAAATGGCCGAAATTCAATAGTTTTCGAGATATTTGAATTTTAAGGGTTTTTCGATATAATTCCGAATAAATAAAAACTGCATATTGAATGGGTACGTACCATTAAAAAATTATATTGTAGCTGGCACTTCAATTAAACTATAAATATAATTAAAAGTACTTAATTCATCAAAATAATTAAAATGATGAGCGATTTAAGAATAATATCTTACCAATATTTTAATTTTACGCTTCAAAAATGTTTCAAATATCTCGAAAACCATTGAATTTCGGCCATAAATATGGGGGTTTAATTTGTTGGTCTTGACCTTCGACTTTCGTTGCTGACCGTACTTACCATATCAGTAAGGTGAGCAATGAATGAAAGTAGATTAAAACTATGACTTTTACAAATACATACGTAGGTACCCACCTATCCCAATGGGTGATACAGAGGTGGGATGTACGATCATGAAAGCTAAGAAGATGACTTCCAACACCCGTATTAAGATCGTGTAATGAAAACGCACTCTAATGAGATAATTAAACAAAGTGCCGATTCGCAATGGTAATGATACTGGTACTCCTTTCACCGACACAGCCTCTTATGTACATTTGTTAATGAGACGAAAACCTATACCGAATGAAGTCATTGATGACTAATTAGAAAATTGTAATGATATTTCTTAAGTAGGTATGTAAGTAGCACCTAGTTCTTGTATTTGCTTTCATCCTAGTTATTTTAAAAATAAACCATCAGTACAATTCAACTGAAACGAGTTTGCGATTAGATATACAGGGTTTTTGGTAAAACATTAACAACCTCATTGTACTTGATCATTGTACTCATCATTATAAACAACTTTTACTATGGGACCAAACCTGACATCGCGAAAAAAAAAATCAGCTGTTCCCTACATTTTGACGAGCTAAACGAACATAAATGTAGGGAACAGCAGTTTTTTTTTTCGCGATTTCACGTCCCAAGTAAAACTTGTTCATAACGACGAGTACAATGACCTCTTAAGACGTTGTTAATGTTTTACCAATAACCCTGTATACCTACAAGGGTCATAAACCTACATCAGTAATCAACAACAGAAAAACGTATTGAATTATTGATACTTATATTCTATTTATTATTTATAACATTAGAAAAATAACGATTATCACCCTTTCATTATTTTTATACAAACGTATGAAAAAACTCCGTTATTTCACGATAAGTAATTCTATTTGCCATTTACATTAAAATATAACTGTTAACGTGTAGTGATTTCAACAATATTACACAATAACTGTCGCTATTTTGCCGTTATTTTTAATGCTATAACAAAAAGAGTATAGGTAGGTGTAGGTACAGACGCCAGCACATCAAGCTACCCGAAACTGTAAAATTTTCCCAATCAACCTTGAACCTAATGCTTTAGCGATAAAGTTGAAAATATATTAAAGAAATTTGACAGATTGTAGTAGCTTGATTTGGCGTCCCGCGTCTGACATTAGATAGTCTGGCTCTTGCAGCATCGTATCACAGTAGGGACGTAACGAAAAACAGAAAATTATTCAAAGGAAAAAAGGTTGTTCTTCCAACCAGCATCTTCTTTTTTTTTGCGGATAGGAAATCATCAAATGACCCCTCCCGCTCTAGGTGGAGCGGAAGGGATCGTCAGACTCTTACTGACTAAAACCCACCCGTGTTCCTTCCTTAGTCCTTTATGTTCCGGGCCAGCGCGCGGTAACCATTCGGACAATCCTGCTTGTGGCAAATTAAACTTCTAATTCCTTAATTAGTATGAATATCACGGTTAATGACATAAGAAAAATCAATTTAACAGATTCACTAATGGCTATCAATCAGCCTACGTAGTAAACCAGTCATGATCAGTAACTAACCATAATATGATAAATCAATAGAAAAAAACTTTAGTACCGTGGCTAGGATTATTAAAATACAGAATAGATTTGATTAGCATAACTGTGCGTAAAAATGTCACATCTTTGTTCATCTCTTCGACACAAGGTAGGCTTGAAATATCTTTGAATTCCATTTGAAGCTGACTAATAGCATAAAAAATATTTTAGCAAAACTGTTTTACAAAAGAATATGCAAAAACTGACACTTAACTAAAAAGTACCGAAATGTTTATGAGAAAGGAAAGTCAAAGAAAATAATTCAATGATCAATTTAGACATCTCAATTCGTAAGTTATGCACACATAATGACTTAATACCACTCAGAGGTCAACGGTCAGAAGTTACACGACAATTTGCCTATCATTATAAAATCATGATCATGACTAGACCAGCGAAAGTGTTTAGCCCTAAAGTAACAACAAACTTACAACAAGTTAAAGAAACTCGACTCTTGTCCGTCACAATAGAGGTGAACAAAATTAGAATTGAGCACAGTAGGTACGGTTCGCGTGATCGAATGGATTCGTAAACCAATTTCGGCAAATCATGATTACGGACAGCGCAGACTGAATACAGACGAACACTTTTTATATAAATACGCACCTACTTTCGTACGAACGCGTGTGAACTGTATCGTGACGAATCTGTCATTCCTAGCAAGTGACATAAGCCACTGACTAAGTCCATTATCGACACAAATTATTATCAATTTACTTTCCACTTTTTATTTTAATTTAAACGGAAACAATAATTAAATCCAATTCAACGCATACACCGATCTTACAGTCGAGTGAATCGATCAAAATGTCAACGGATCTTTTCCCACGTCTTATCAAATTAGGGCTTATTAATTAACAACTCTCACTAACGAAATACTTATTCATTATTTCTGTTAAGGTTATGTAATGAAGAACGGTCTTGATTTTTTCATCGAAACCATTTTCGGAAGATCAATGATTGTCCTGTCAAATTGCATCGGTCATGCATTTTTTATTGCTGCACATGTATGTTCACGCTTTCTGGTGCAAATTCTGTCGATGCCGGTGAAGCGGAAGTCACGTCTTCAGTTCGAACAACTTTCACACCTCGTTTTGTTTTCATACAACTCCATAATTTCATCACGTCTAGGAGATAAAGACAAATTTTATTACAGCGGATCTGAATTTCGTACAACATTGTCCGACTCATACCATCCACTTTTTTGTGAACGCTACTTGCAGTTTCGCTTCGACAATAATAGTGCAGATAATAAAAAGAATAGAAAAACATTTGTTAGTTCAGCTGCATTTTCGTTCCGGTGGTTTAATTTACAGTCAAGTTCAATGTCTAATAATTTTATTGATAGAATTCGGTTTCACTACTTACGTTATGAGAAACGTCTAGATATAATTTGGGCTACACGCTTGCATACAGACAGGTACCGGCAAATGAATTATAAAAATATAGTTTTTTAGAAATGACGGATTTCGTCAATCCGCGACGCTCTACATATCTGGGGGCCTATAAAGGCGACTTTGGCAGAATCATAAAAGGATAACATTATGAATCAGTATGACTAATATCGGCAATAACTGTGCATAATATAGCCCGAACAAAAAAAGTAATTTAAAAAAATTAAACCGACTTCAAAAAGAAATCAATTCCAAATTATGAAAAACTTTAATTTCGGAAGTCGGTGTCTTGGGATCTGTATTTTAGTTTTTTGCCACCGACTTCCGAAATTAAAGTTATTTCATAATTTTTGAGTTGATTTCTTTTTGAAGTCGGTTAATTTTTTTTAAATTACTTTTTATTTTGTAATTTTTAGTTTTTGCACTAGAATTTGACCAAGGTTTTGAGATGTTTTCCCTTTGACACTACACCCGTAACTCGTATCAATACGCCAGGCCGTCACACTTACACGTATTAGTCCATATCTTGAAAATTACTGAACCGATTTTGATGAAACTTGCACTGTTCCCTAAGTTGAAGTAAATGTAAGCTAATACAAAAAAATGGTCACGATCCGATTAATAGTTGCTGAGAAATGCGTGGACAAACATACATACATACATACGTCTATGAAATTTTGTATATTTGTTTGGAAGCCTTAGTAGATTGTCATATGTGAATATAATGCAATTCCAATAATATTACATACATACGTATCGAATTGATAACCTCCTTTTTTTTGAAGTCGGTAAAAAAAGTACGGCGACACTGTACGCGGAAAATCCGACATGCTCTCGAGAATATTAGAGTTAGCCTCAACCGAGAAAATGCGAAACATAATTGACTTAAAATATGCCTATTATATATGAAATGTGCAAATAAAACAATAACGTGCGTGCAATCTCTACGGTTGCCGATTTTACAGCTATCAAAACGGCGGACAGCACAGTGGCGCTACCCTGTCCGTTCCTAGAAAAACCTTGAGCACCCAAAGAATAATCGTAGAGTAACAATTTGCTATCCAGCATTCATACATGTTTAGAATAATTTGCGCATTTAAATTCCCGAGGTATGCGAGTGGGACTAAATTTAATAGCAGCTGTTTAAGGCCACTCAGCATCCATTAGCCGGGCTCGTGACGCCGGTGTCCCGGTGTCTCAGGCCTTATTTGTACCAGCCCGATGTTAATACCGTTGCGTGTCAAAATGATCCAGAATAGAACGAAACATCGCAACTGAAGATAATTAAAGACCGCGAAGGAAATGTGTTAGCTGATAAAAACATGTTGTCAATATTTTTTCTAAGTAGCATAATTTTCTGAGTAATTGTGTCATATCAAGTTTGTTTTTTTACTTGCTGTCGTGTGAACATGTACCTACTTGTTTGCAGGCTGGTGTTTCATCTCGAGCGAGCCGTAAGTACATCGACAGAGAAAAAGAGTGCAACATTGTATTAGTGATGCACCATCCTGTCAGGACGTGGTTTCTTTTTTTAAATATTTTTATTATAAAAAAATACACGATGCGTTTATGCTGTTTCTAATTAAATTCATGGTTTAAAGTCCCCTTAGGCACTTATAAGAAACCGTTAGCATTAAGTAGGTAAATAATAAGGTGTATAAAAAACAGTGCATGCTAAAGCAAACTATTGTATCGCAATAAAAACAACAGAAGCGTGTTGGATAGCAATAACACTGTGTGATTAGATTACCATCTATTCCATATATCCGCAATTCCGTAGACTGTGCGACGACGGTCTGAGGTTAATTCTGGACTGATGCCAGTATCGATTTTCCAACTATGGTTTGTCTATTTTTATGATACCTTACTCGCTACGCCATTGCGCTAAGTAGGTACACCGTAAAAGCTCTCCAAGATTCCTCTATCGCGTATTCTCGCATAACAAGTTGCAAGGACGTCAAGTGCAAGGTAATTACACTATGAAGTTTCAATATTCACACCGATCAATTCATTACACGGTTGTAACGCATAAGTTTAATATAAACGTCCTATTGATTAATTGTACAGCATTATCGGCGCCGGCCGCTCGCTCACAACCACGAACCAATTTATCTCCTCACTAGGTACTCACATTTGCATATCAGTCTATTCAACTCGATTAACGTCATCGTGTGAAGCACTCATTTAGTTTACGATACATTTGACCAAATTGAATTACGCTCGCGTGATAAGGCAAATAATCAGTACAATATAGTTCACCAAATCATCACTTTCTACGTTCGAAGTCTGTTCGCACCCACAAACGGCGGACACTTTCACGGAAACGTGCGTAAAACGATTTCTTAATCGATTATCGTCAAAACGGTAACGTCTACGAATGTAGAATAATTGATTCGGTTTTATTATTTGTAACTAAGCAAAAGCAGCAATAATTGGTGCCATGTCCGCACGACGATTTTCGCGATACATGCGAATGTGGATTTTCAAATGTTTTTAAGCACAACCCTATTTGTAAATTCTTTGAACGCACTGTTTTTAAAATTACACCCTCTGTATCTTGTCTTGGGCTCAGTAATAAAAAATAAAACCATTATCTATCATTCTATTTTCATCGAACAAGAAAAATTACAAGTATATTTTTATGGCGCGTTCATTGACAACACTCCGAGTTTATGGTTTCTTATGTAAAAGTTATGCGACTTAAATTACACGGGTTGTTATTAAGATAACTACTAAAGCTACGTTAAGTAGTCGAAGCAAGCGTTTAGCGTAATTGAGATATTTATTTTAATGCCAACAGCTGTGGGTGGAAAACATGGATATTCTTTTTATGTAGAAGGATAATGAAAATTTATAATTCAATGATTCGGCTGGATAAGATGCTATTATATATTAAATTGATTGTAGATTTTTATGGGTAAGGTTCACCGGTTTTTTTTATCGACACACAAGGCTGTGTTTTCCTTTCAATAAAATTTTATTTAGTTTTTTTACGAAAATTATAACGTGATTTCAAGTTAAAATATTTCTAACTATTCTTTACTTTTACTTAGATAAAATATTCGACTTTAATATTTTCTGTGTACCTAAGTAATTTTATTTGACGTAATTATTTCCTGTGTATTTTTAAAATCCAAATTATAAATGTCACCTTGATTATTTTCTTTGTATTTATTTTTACATTATATTTTTTTCATCACTTGACTTTTTTTAAATAACATAATATTTAACTGAAAAACTCACCAAAAATATTTTCTCAGCGCTATCACCTGTAGAGACCAATAGAATCTATCACAAACGTAAAGAATCACTGCATCACACTAAAGTCGCGTGCGTGCGTGCATGCGTGCGCGTGCGGTTGTGTGCGGGCGTGTGCGTGCGGCGCGCGCAGCTACGGGCTCGGTACTCGAGTGGCGCGCGGCGTGCACTGCGCGCGTTTATACGCCCCGCTCGACGCCCGGCTGTTGCACTTTCGCCGCCCGACGACGTCTAGGAAACATCCCAGAGGCTGTAAGGGTGCGTCCGATTGAACTAAAGTTTATGTTTATGCATTTATTAATTTTACGCTGATTGATGGCTTTATAATATTTTATAGCTGGTTTATCTTCTAATTGTTTTCGTCTCGGCTGAGCTGTAGATTGGCTGATCCTGTCAATTGATATGTCTTTTATAATCTTTAATTATTGCCCTTCATAAATTACGAAGAACTTATTTCCTCATTCATTTCCAACTTCATTACTAAGCATTTAAAGTCAAACGGCTGCCTAACAATTTAAAATTTAAACCGTCCAATAGTTTAGATAGTTACACCATTAAAATAAATTGAAGTCGCACACGTCGTACGATTTAAAATTACCTTAAGAAATAGTTAACAGACTCTCAGCCACATTACGACTAAACGATTGGTCGATAAAAATCGCACTGTGAATGTGCGAAGAAAATAGAAAAGGAGAACTTCTGTGATTGGACGACACAGTTTACATTTTATTGGAATAGCTTATACAAACAAAAGGAAATATGGCCGCATATTGCTTTTAAACAGCGTGATATAATTTATGAACATTTGACATTTTAAAACTAAGTATTTCGCGATTCGTCGCTGCCTGTGCGCATCCTATACTTAATGTCTTTAATTTATGATCGCTGTATAAAATTGTTTTCTTAACACTTTTGTGATTTTACATGGATCTATAAAATGTATTGACATCTATGAAATCGCTCTCTTTTTTTGCGGGGTTTTAAAAAATTGTTAGGCGTTATAAACATCTCGAAGTCATGATATATTTTCCTGTGTAGATACAACCTTCTTTTAAGTAGGTAAGAACCAGATTTAATTTTACATTTAACAATGAAAACTTTATCAAGTAGGAAAGAAGGTCAAATTTTATTTTTTTCTGTCGAACACCGCTACGAACGGATGCTGCGGACGTCATCATCTGCCTAGCCTTTTCCCAACTTTGTTGGGGTCGACTTCCGGTGTAGAGCGACTCCCTATCTGACCTCCACAACCCAGTTACTGGGTAATAGTGGTAAGACTGGTTGTCAGTTTTGGTATGTAAAGATGGTCACCCTTTCACGGACCAAACGCGGCAAGCGTAACTTATCCTGATCGATCGACCCGTATGGCTGTTATTACTGTCACAAGCCCTTTGCTGGGATGCAAGGATGCTGCGGACGTGCAGTTGACTGTATCCCCATCGCCCATCGCAGTCTAAAACCGTACCTTCAGCAAAACCTGCGAAAAGCATCATTTTTATAGAAGGCCTCTTAGGCCCGCTTGCACTACAAATCACTTATAGGCCGACCGCTTAACTGAGACGTTGCCTGAGGTAGCTGCGCGGTGCGGGAGGGGTGATAGTTGTCACAAATTGACGAATCACTGAGCTCTCGCATCAGGTCACCACACCCCTCCCGCACCGCGGCCTCTAATGCGTTTAACGCTACACATATAAGTATATAAAACATCATCTTGTCTCTGTCATCGTCAAACCATTGATTGAAACAGAACGATGCATGTTTTAATTCGTCTGTAACTCGATGTATTCACATACCTATTTTCATAGATAATCATCATATTTACTTACTTTACTTTCTGTAAATTATTTCATCAACACTGCTCACAGAGGGGACGGGAGACCTCGTGAGGATACCGGCATCCCCTAGAACCGAAAATTCGAAGAAATGTGACATCTGACAATCCGCACTGGGCCCGAGTGGTGGATTACAGTCCACTCCCTCTCATAGTGAGAAGGCCTGTGTCCCAACAGTGGGAACATTATAAGCTGATCATGTTGCATCATACTTAGCTGGCAGATTGATGTAGCTGATAATTCGTATTGTGCTCCGGAGACCAATTATACAAATATTATAAAAAGGTAAAAATTGTTTGTTTGTAAGTTTGTGCGTAAGTAATTTCTGGAACTACCAGTCGGATTTAGAAATTATTTTTGCATTTGATAGCCCAATTCTTGAGGAAGGCTTTTTAACATCGCCCTTAGGAGCCGTGCAAAAAGGAAAAAAGTCAGAAAGAACGCTAGCGAAAACGAAGTGATAGCGCGGGTAGGTGACAAGAAATTTCACGCGGACAAAGTCGCCAGAAATATACAATCATACTTAGCATAATCAGCTGATAATGTTCCCACTGCTGGGACACAGGCCTCCTCTCTGTGACAGGGAGTGGGCCGTAATCCACCACGCGGGCCCAGTGCGGGTTGGTAGATGGCACATGTCTTCGAATTTTTGATTCTAGGACATGCCAGTTTCCTCACGATGTTTTCCTTCACCGTTTTGAGAGCAGTGGTGATGAAATAGTTTTCACAAAGTAAAGCGCCTGTCTGGGTTCGAACCTACGACCTACAACTCGTAAGTCGTGGCTGTTACCACTGGGGCACCACTGCTCTCTCTCAATCATACTTATTACTCTCTAAATAGACGGTTTAATTTAAACATAGTATGCTTATACAAGTTTTTAACCATAATTTAACTAAAAATGGTCGGTTATCTATAAGGCTTTGATACTGAATGTACCTATCTCGTTTCCCAAGGAAGCTGGGTATTAACTTTATGAGCGTCTAGGCCTTCGTCTAATCGTTATATGACGCAGCCAGTCCTGCGGGACTTCCTTTTATCTTCGTATTTCAACCAGTTTTTAATAATTTTCCCATGAAGACACGGCTTGCGTTAGTTGCATAAGAAGAATGTACTAATTGACGCTAAAATACCTTGTTGCTTAAATAATATTAAGAAATCTTAGCCCCTGTTATTTTACAATAGTTAAAGTGACCATATGACCATATCTGTCTGATATATATTCAAGGCTAGAACTAAAACAATCATGATGCAGTGAAGAATAAAATAATTTTATTTCGGGCAATTAAAAATATCCATAAATTGTGAGTAACACTTTTGCACTTAAAACATGCTAGTAACTTAAACTAAGGACGAATTAACGAGAAGACCACCCATCAACTAGACACTACGAGAAAAGGAAACTAGGGTATAAGTCCTCTCATAAATTGCCTTATTATGGAGCAGGAAGGTGTCAGGGGCTACTGCCTTTATGAGTGATGACTTTGGTGTTTGTGGAATGATATAAGCAATTTTCTATTCCGGGTAAAAAAAACAATCCATTGTTGTCTGTCCCTTCAAAATAAAAACTGATAAATACAAACACAACTGTTATTTCATGATTTTTAAAACAGCTGAAACAATGGTGTGTTTGTATCGATAAAATTTAGCTTGGATTTGGCAATGAAAACTTGTCAACTCAATTTTTTGGGTTTGACAAAATATTGATTAATTATAGTATTCAAGACGGGTCTGACTGTCATTAGTAGATCTTTGACAGTCGTTACGGTAGTCAGAAAGCCCCAAAGCCTGACTTCCAAGGGGTCTTACCAAGGGGTATCGTGTTACCCAGTAACTGGGTTTTGGAAGTCCTAAAATACTGGTATTTCAGCAGCATGCGGTAAAACTGCAAGTCGACCCCAACATGGTTGGGATGAGACAGATGATGAAATTATAGTATTTAAGGTCTGGTGGGTAATGTAGGAATGTCGTTCGATAGAACGATCAGTAATACTTGTACCTCACGTTCAAACGACTTGTTTTATAATAATAAAAGAAAAACCGGGCAAGAGCGAGTCGGACTCGCGCACCGAGGGTTCCTTACTATCATAATTATGTATTTAAATTTTCATCGGCGAGGCCTATATTTATCAGAGAATTTTAAGACTGTGCACTGCGGTGTAGAATATTGTAATTTTATGTCAGCGCCATCTCTTGACCGACAGTGGAACTAATGTAGCTTTTGTTGATGATTTCTGAAAAAGTGTGCTATTTAAAGACTTCGTTTTATTTTTCTTGTAATCTTTACATAAACTTCTATCACATAGAATAATTTCAGATTTTTCTCTTTGCAAATTTCGGAGATAAGGAGGGGGACGGTATTTTTTTTTACATTTTTCATCAAAAGTCGAAAACTATGCGGCCTAAATAAAAAAGAAAATTTTTTGAGAATGTGCAAACTGCGCTCTTTCTTATGATACCCTAGTAGCCCTAATTTGAATCTTTCAGACCCCCCCTTTCAGTCTCTATTGCAAAAAATATACATATATTTTTATTTCTTTCTTATTTGCAAAATAGTTGGGCAAACGTCATTTAAAACTATTCCAAATTTCAAGTTTATTAGCATTAGTACTTAGTTCTTGAGATATCCAGCTGTGACAGACAGACAGATAGACTTAGTCTCACCATAAGGGTTCCGTTTTTACCATTTTGGTACGGAACCCTAAAAAGGAACAGAAGAGAAGAAGAAGAAGAACAGAGGGGCAATTCTCGTAATTTTAAGAACGTTCACAATTTGATCAGTCTCAATCTGTCAAAAATACCTCTATTCTATTTTTATTTATGGCAAGTAAAGCCGATGTCGACTATTCTGCCAATGTCAAAAGTGTATTGGAAAAGCAAGTGTGCATTATTATAAATAAATACAAAATTAAAACGATAAAAATCTAGTATGCGATACAGTTGACATTAATGTAGAACTTGTGGGGTTTAGTGCTGGACTAAAACAAACAAAAAGAAAAAATACATATTAAATTATAATTGTTAGATACATAAAATAAACATAAACCACCTTCAAACAGACCGAATAATTGAGGAAACAATTCATAATTTTATATTATTGTGGCGGATGAATATCATCAGGGCTATAAGCAATTCTGAAGCAAAAATACCGCTAATTTCCCTACATGAGATGAGATTGCAACTAGATTTTGTTACTTTTTTAATTACGAGAATTGGCCTGCAGAAGATTCAGTACTGGGGGCCTAAAAAGGCCACACCCCCAGATTTGAAGCTACAATAGTATACCCAATATTTATCCGTGAAAAAGCCATAGGGGAAAATAAATATTCCGAGGTAAACTAAACACATAAGTAGCGACGCAAGAATATTATATACGACTGCTTCTAAATACGCAATTACGCGTCTATAAATATATAATAAAAAGTGATTGCTCGCGAGTCGCGCCATAACTCGTTCGTTTTGCATGTACAAGCGCATATACCGGCCGGCATAACGACCCATGTTATACGGATGGACCTTATGGATGAAAATTAAAAGTATATTAGTCATGTGTTGCTGATTGGATCTTTCCTACTTTGCAAAGTGAGGGCTTAATTTTGCAAGTAAAAGGATATACTCGTAAATGTCGTGAAGAATTTTCAGTGTCTTGCATTGTTGGAGTCAGATCCGCGGACGGCTTGCCTGCAACGTAATTGCGTACCACTCTCACAATCACCATTATCATCATCATCATCATCTGCCTAGCCTTTTCCCAACTATGTTGGGGTTGGCTTCCACTCTAACCGGATGCAGCTGGATACCAGTATTTTACATGGAGCGACTGCCTATCTGACCTCCACAACCCAGTTACTGGGTAATACGATACCCCTTGGTAAATCCACGGAAGATCCACGAATGACAGCCGGGACCAACGGCTTAACGTGCTTTCCGAGACACGTAGGGGTCTGTATGTAAAGATGGTCACCCATCCACAGATATATTCAGGGTCAATGACCTTACAGGAAAAGATGTCAATCTGTCAAGCTTCTCATGACGATTGTCATAAATATTCGCGTTATGGCTGAGTTCGACGACGCGACAGTGATAGTTACGTCCTCCCGGAGGCACAGAGGTCTCAATAATGACATCAAATGTCACTCACTCCATAATTGATTGCGGAAACATTGCATATAATTCCGCAGATTGATTGATATCCAATTAGCAAGAAGCCGGTGAGTATTCTCAATTAAATATCGCGTAGTAATAATATGTTGGACGTTTAGTTATGAACGTAAACAAACGGTGGGCGTCAAATGTTTTCAAAACCCAACAGACATTTTAGCTGTTTCAGATATTTACCTAATACAGATCGACACTTCTTATTCTCGAGTCATTGGTAAATGAATGTATGTACATCACACTAATATTATAAAGGCGAAAGTTTGTGAGTGTGTGTGTTTATATGTTTGTTACTTCTTCACGCTCAAACGGCTAGACCAATTTTGATAAAATTTTGTATGGAGGTAGCTGACACCCTGGATTAACATATAGGCTACATTTTACTCACATACTCCAACATGTGGTACTCGGTTTGGTCAGGAGCGTCGCAGTCGCACTGGGTATCCTTGGGATCTATAATCCCCTTTCGATACTAAATTACTGCTTAGGTTATAAGCCCATTACTATTCAAAAATCAGAATCCACCGAAATGTTGGTGGCAAAAATTTGAACCGAAATGAAGTGAGAGAAATGCTCTATGGTAAATCTTGCAACTCTCCAACGGACACATTTAATTTAATTTTAACAAAACAAAAAGTATTCATAGAAAGTGTGAAGCTCACACAAGCTATTAAGGTCGCATGAAACCAACCCTAATGACTTGTAGTACTAATCTAACCGTCGCGCGTCATAATTGAAGTAATGATACAAAAAAATAAAACACTTAGGTACCTGTGTACGCATAGCAACGATGGATCAAGGTACACATTGCCAGTACAAGCTGACCTCTCATAGAACGGTAAGACTGTATCTAGATGTAAAAAAAAGACGCTTAACGGAGCCAAGAATTACTTATGCTCCCCGTTGTTATTTGTTTTTGTACGGGCCCATAAAACTAGGAAACTTCTGATATTCAAGGTCAAAATTTCAACTTTTTTTGTATCTTGAACGATCTCTGTAGCGTTGCATGCACCCATTAACATAAAGTTTTTAGCGATTTATCACACCAAAAATGAAAGTCGTCTCCCAGTAATATTTTTTGCACAATGTTGCTTAGTTTGATGTAAGTACAGAATGCATAGATAACGGCTATATGATGGGTTTTTTGACACACTGTACTTATAGTGCGAGTCAGCTTATACTGGAAATGTTTAGCTTAACGTGTCGTCGTGTGTACAAAATGATGCTACCCTCATACGATTTACGAGTACTTTCGACACGATTAAGGAAAACAATAGGTATATAAAGTTCGCCTACAATTCGTAATTGATTCTCTTTGGTGTCTAAACGACGACGGGTATTAATTGGCATCTATATTTTATTAGGTACCGTATGTTTTTTTACCGTAAGAATTGAATTCATCAAATAAGACAATCACATTTCCCTGTTAGATTATTCATTCATTCAGCCGAAAGACGTCCACTGCTAGACATAGGCCTCCCCCAAGTACCGCCATTTAGACCGGTTCCGTGCTTCCCTCATCCAGCGGATTCCTACGGCCTTCACAAGGTCATCGGTCCACCTTGCGGGAAACCTTCCAACGCTACGTCTTCCGGTACGCGGTCGCCACACTAGAATCTTTCGGCCCCATCGGCCATCTGTTCTGCGAGCAATGTACCCCTTCCTACTGCCACTTAAGTTTGGCAAATTCATCGGGCTATATCAGTTACCTTGAGTCTCCTGCGGTTCTGAAAAGTTGCAATACAGAGCGTTAAGTTTCTCAGTTTAGCCATTTTTCAAAATCGGCAATAGGTATAAGAGGCATCGCAGATGCGTTGCTAGTTGCCAACCCAGAGACGAAGCAGGAATGTCGCATGTGCCTGTGATAACACTATCAATACCCTTAAAACTAGAATGCAGCAATGCATCGCTGTTTCGCGGCTTGCATGCTTGACGGTATGAAGGTGGTCACTCAGCTCTTTCTCGGAGTGCTCTACTATCACGTAGTCTGCCCTAGCTATCTTTAAAAGCCTCTAATATTTTGGGCTTTTAACTAAACGACTCGTTTGCATATCCATGAACTTAATCAAAGTAAGTTACGATGAGCAAAGTAGTAGGAAAACACGGTGTTGGCCTCATCAATTTTTCAGCCGAAATACGTCCACTGCTTCGACCGGTTTTGTGCTTCTCGCATCCAACAGGTTCCTGCGGCCTTCACAAGGTTGTCACCTTGTGGGAGGCCGTGTTGGCCTCGTTGAGAAATATTCGTGAATGGACCAAAGTCACGAACGCTGATTAGCTGTTCCACCTCGCAGAGGACAAGGAGAATTAGTCAGAGGCACCAAAAGAAAAAGGAAGATATTCCTTTAATACATAACATACACATAACATCACGCTTGTAATTCCCGAAGGGATAGGCAAATGTGTATCTACACAATGTACACCCACATTTCACCAGTTATGTTTAAGTCCCATGTAATAGAGGGCGAGGCTATAGCCATCAACTGGGCACAAATCAAGACTCCCCGCTGCTACTAGGAAACTCCTGATGGAAAACCTACTACCTGGGAATCGAACCCAGGACCTCATATTCAGTAGTAGCGCTTGCGACCACTTCTAGAACAACGAAGCCTTTACTCCATAGGTAGATAATTACATAGTAAAAACTACGAGGCTAAGTTTATTGAACTTTGATGATTGAATCCAAGTTATAATATTATAAACAATGTTTTCCATCAGAATATTAGAAACAGCACACGATCACAAGTAACAAGAACTTATGAATAGTTAAGTAAGGCTACTACTTCCTATGGGATGAACCTTCAATGTTAAATAAAGCACGACATATGCCTTACATTATTCAACAAAGGAGAAATTTTAAAATTAAATAAGGCATGTAGACTTTAGTACTTCCTTTCCTAGCCATTGTAATAAAGAGTATTTTATCTAATAGCTGCAGCCCTCGGTTTCACCCGCAAAAGTCTCGATCCCGCGGGAATATCGGGATAAAAGTATCCTATGTCCTAGGTCATGGTCTACCGATGTGCCAAATTTCATCCAAATCCGTTCAAGACGTTTTAGCGTGAAAGCGCTAAGCGTAACCAACAAACATATAAAAAATCAAATCATTTCTCTTTATAATTTTAGTTCAGATTGCAAAAATGATTCATCAATGTGTTCATATACTCTCGATATACTATAATTGCCACTTGATGCTTAGAAACGAGATACCGATTCATACTATTGTCTGTATAATATTAGCCTTAGGTGTATTCAGACAGAACAAAAAGGATCAATGAAGCAATTTGAACAGCTTTAATTGAGATAAGTAAGGGTCGCAGATTCGACTCTCTCTTTATTATTTGAAATCTTGCATAATAATAATGCTTTGATATAATCATCTGCCTAGCGTTTCTCAACTATGTTCGAGTCTGTTTCCGGTCTAACCGGATGCAGCTGAATACCAGTATTTTATATGGAACGACTGGCTATCTGACCTCCACAACCCAGTTACTGGGTAATACGATACCCCTTGGTAAGACTGTGTCTTGATTTAATCATCATCATCTGCCTAGCCTTTTCCCAACTATGTTGGGGTCGGCTTCCAGTCTAACCGGATGCAGCTGAATACCAGTGTTTTACATGGAGCGACTGCCTATCTGACTGGGTAATACGATACCCCTTGGTAAGACTGTGTCTTGATTTAATATCGGGCTAAATGTAAAGACAGAGTAGCATGGTTGTATTAGTTTATAATTTTTTAGCACTACGATAGATCAGACCGGAATAAATCGATTATAATATAAAATTTTGAGAACTTTGCAGCAACTTCGTACGCGTAGATTGCGGACTTTCCCATACAAACTTCATTCTTATACTTTTACCCCATTATTACATTATAGATTATGATGACGGGTAGAAGTTCTAAAAATCCTTCTTCTTTGTATCGCTCGCACGACTTTCCTCGATCTTGTTGGTCCGAAACTTTGCCAAAAATCCTGAAAAATGTGTTTCTTAGTTTTTGAGCAAAAGCCCAATTACTTAGAAATTATGGATTTTCATACTAACTTGTAAAAATTTTTGTGTAAAATTTCAACGCTCAATTTTTATGCATGAAGTATCTAAGCAGAGTATCTACCTATTTTCTTCTAAAACATTCGTAAATAGACATTTATGAGCTGATGCAATCACTGCTTAATTGCATAAATTCACATAAAACTCTCAATGCATCAAGCCGACCATTTAAAGCACTTTCAATATAATTCTCTTTTAGATCTAGATGTTATCAACACTTATAATCGCACCTGCCCACAATAAAAACCTTAAGCACTTTTTAACGTTTAATACCAAACTCCACAAGAAATAATCATTCGTAACTATAAAAGATAAAAACATCGACATGGAACAACGCCTTACGTTAATGTCTATATTAAGAAAAAACAGAATTACCTATATACCCTAGTTATCGCTGAACTTTAAAAGTTAATACATACTTAACAGAATGATTGAGCAGTGCAATAAATGATAGCTTACCGTAGAATTACACGCTATTCTAGTCATTATCTCTACTGCACAAAGCCCATAACTGTACGCATAGAACTTGACTGATGGTGTCAAAGAGTGGCTTCGTGCCACTACATATTTGGAAGTACGTGTCTATTGCAGGCACGAGAAAGATATGGTAGCTTTCACATGGGGATGTAATGGTATACTGTGGAGGCTATAAAACGATCATAGTCAACTTACCAATAGAAAACTTGGGAGAATGTGCGCCTCTTATGATCAATGGGCCCCACATTAACGTTATATAACATCATTGTATACACGAGAGCAATGGTGGTAAAGTGGTGACGGCCGACTTACGAGTTCTATATCGTGAGTTCGAACCCAGGCAAGCGCTTTAATTTGTTTAATAAATTCATCACTACTCCTCTCAAAACGGTGAAGGAAAACATCGTGAGGAAACCGGCATGTCCTAGAACCAAAAATTCGAAGACATGTGACATCTACTAACCCGCTGTGGGCCTGCGTAGATTATAGCCCACTCTCCCTCCCTGGGCCTGTGTCCTAGTATTGGGAACATTATCTAAGGCTGATTATGGTAAGCAATCTTATGCAAAGCAATATTTCTTATAAAGCGTACTGCAAAGTAAGACATAAATATGTTTTCTTTTGACTATTCTGTAGATCTGTCTGCTTTTTTAAAGAATTTAGGTGATATAATTATACATCAAAATGCCGATTGACTTCGTATTTGAGCGGAAGGACCAGCTCCTTTATTTCTGCTACATATTCAAGGCCAAAGGAACTAGCGTAGCCGTACGTTTAAACCGAATATAGAATAGTTATCAACAAAGCTATTGAGTAAACAGTGTTATTATAGTTGTGCCGTATGTTGTTGTGTGATTTTGAAGTGAGCTTGAGCACTATAAATTGTAAAACTTGTGAAGCATAATATGTATTATTGCTACTTCATTCATTTAATAACTTTTTTTGTACTTTTTGTTTAATGGAATTACAGTCAAAACAATATATTATATAATATATAATCACGAATAGAAAAATGCACTTGTCCTAACTCAAATTAGCTATCACCTGAAAAATAAGATAGGACTTTTTGTCATGCGAGGGACGATATTACCAATAGCCATCTATCTTACTTAGTATTTATGTTCTGCTCAAGCAGTATAATGATTATAATTTATCCATTATGTTGTCTTGTTACCCACTTATGTTTATAGGCGATATAACATTGTATAACATCAAATAAGGCGAATCATTTAATTTCCTGGATGTAACCGTTTTACGAGGCGAATGTGTTAGAAAATTAACGGTAATATCATGTTTCGTAACTGCTGAATATACTGAAAGTAACTACGCTACAACTGAACGATTTTGGGGTATGTTGCCATTATTACTAAGATTATTAGGTCGATAGAGACTAAGGCCTGTACTAAAGAACCTCACTCAAAAAAATGGTTTATTATTTTAACAATTAAATCTTAAAAACTAGTGATCGGAGCCTCCTTTTAAGCAGATAAGCCTGTGTTGGGAGACTCTGTTCTTCCATAACTTAATAAGTATCGTTTAGTTATTACTTAAAACTAGTTTTAACCAATCAAGTGGTTATATGGGATCAGTGGTCACCCAGTGGTGACAGCCCCGACTTACGAGTTATAGGTCGTGGATTCGAACCCAGGCAGGCGGTTTACTTTGTGTAAATAATTTCGTCGCCGAACGGTGAAGGAAAACGTCATGAGGAAACCGACAGTCCTAGAACCAAAAATTCGAAGACATGTGACATCTATCAACCCGCACTGGGCCCGTATGGTAGATTACAGCCCACTCCCTCTCACAGAGAGGCCTGTGCCCAGCAGTGGGAACATTATCGGCTGATTATGCAATAAGCAAGTGGCTTTAAACTAGTATTTTTTAATGCTTGAGTTTTAAGTAAGGTTCTTTTATAGAGGCCTGAGACACGCTAGACCTTAACCATAGGGTAGATCATTATGGTTTGACTTTTCAACGCTACCGGCGTCGTAACAAAAAGAGAGAATGAAAATGTCAGGTTTAAACGTCTTTCTACTGCGCCGCGGTCTTTTCTTGGATTACCGTCTCCTCGTTCCACGGCAAACAATACTTCACTAACTTCACAAAACATAAGTAAAGCTAAGTAATGTCTTCCCTACACCGCGGCATCGCTTGCTCGTACTTAAGCTGAGAAGAATTTGCACCAACACAATAATGTGCTAAGTTTTACTTAGTTGTTCTAATAGGTTAATGACCTTGTAAATTATGACTTAATCACGAAAGCACACAATAAATAAGTTATTTAATGAGTTAAACGTTTTATGGTTGCGTTTATCCGATATTTATTAGCTGAAACCAAGCTATGCGGAAAACGTTACTTAGCTTCATACTAATAATGTATTTACCGGTATCTAACCAGATTAGCCTTAACTTAATGATATGTACATTATTACCACCCTCAACAGTGTTCTTTCATGATTTTCCAAGTGAATTATAACCACATTGGAGCTCAAAAGGTATATAGTTAAGTAATACAGTGCACCAAAACTAATCTAACTGGTATTAGTAGTAAATATTACTTGTCTGTAAATATTAATGGGGTCAGTAAGTCATGAACTTGTCTTGCCCTTCTAAAACATCTGACCCATTACTCTTTGATTGCAAAGAAGTAAGACCTCGAGTAAGGAAAATGAAGAGGAGAAATCTGGAGAGGTTCTCCTTAAAAATATTTTTTTTTTAAATGCTCCCAGCATTTAAAACAAAAACCTATGGAAGAACCTATTTCTGGCACTGGCTCGCAATAAGCCAGGTGCAAAATAAACACCAACAAATTTCCTTCAGAACCAGGATTTAAACAAAGCTTAATTTACCAGCAGCATAGCCGTGAATAACCGCCAATAAAAACAGAAGTACGTGTGAATTCTGCACAGGGAAGTCAGCCTCCGCTTCGGTAATCACATCAGTAAATCGCAACTCATTATTCAATGAATTATTGCAATGTAATTATGTATCTACAGTACGAAATGTAGTATAATGGGACTATTATTGAAATCAGAATAACGTAAAACCATAAAATAATGTGAGCGTAACAATGCAGGCTATAAATTCACCATTCTTAGCCATAGCATGGATTTCTGATGAGTACTAAGTGGAAGTGTACCGTTTGTTGGGATAAAAACACTCTAACACCATGTATTTCGAGAATCCCTTGCCATGGGAATCTAAACCTTCCTTCGTGAATAGGTTCCCGTATTGCTGACACGCTCCTTCGTCATGCGAAAATAGGTGCTTAATGTAGTTTTTACCATGTGAATGCTGGAGGTCCTCGGATAAGCCATTAACATCTCTTCCCATACATTTTATTACAGGCGATACGTCTGTCAAATGACAGCTTGATATCCGACGTATCTTGAATCATTGGGAATGGTTTCTCATGTCATCTAGTGGCAAACATGTCCTCAGGCGGCCCAACTGACAGTTTGATCACCGCCGTCGTTGGATACTATCTCAGATATAAATCTGAAGCTTGTAAATCACACCTTCCCTTCAAAGCTGCAACGCTGCTCGGCTTACAAAAATGCCGTTGCCGTTGGGAAATGGAAACCTCAAAAGAGAATTAGGAATTCCATGATTTCTACAATTGCAGTTATTTAAATACTACCTTTTTTTTCTAGCCTGTGTTGTCCCTCTCCTAAGCAAAGGCCTCACACCACTCTTTCATCGTCCGCGAGCCCGCTAAAAGATCGAAGGAGTTTACTTCCTTAAGTTCGGGATATTTCACTTTAATCAATGTCCGGCCATTTTTTTCTACTTTTAATAAACCCATAACACTGACATCACCAAGCCGTATTAATACACAAATTAAAATATTAGCAAGATTAGAATGATTGATAGTATGTAACTATAATATGGTTTGAGGTAGCACAACATTTTCTGGTACAGACGCCAGCAGGTCAACCTACCCGAAACTGTCAGATTTTCCCAATCAACCTTGAACCTTATGCTTTAGCAATAAAGTCGAAAAATCTATTAAAGAAATCTGACAGATTGTAGAAGCTTGATGTGCTGGCGTCTGTACATAAATCTTTGTAGCCATATATCAGTAACGAGTAGCAAAATGACAAGTTACTAACGAAACGCTAATACTACGGCTAATTAATTTAATTAATGCTGTTGATATTTATCGCGAAGTTTGATGTTAGGACTAGTGATACAAAGTCAAAGCAATAATTTCAAATAGGCACATAAAAGGAACTTTCGAACGACGAAGTTTAAAAAAAAATTGAATTGATTCTAGTCGCCTCCTTCAAAATGTAATTTCGTATGGAGAAGAATGGGCAAGAAACTCAACCGTTACTCTTTTAAAAATGTTTTTTCAATATTTTGTGTACATTGATGAGGTATATAATTACGAGTGGCTCGTAACGAAGTCGGCCCGGGGCGGGGGCGGGGGAAATTAATTTAAATAATAGAAAACAAACAGCTCATTTATTAAATTAAATTTCAGTCGACAACATCCATCGGTTTCTTACTAAACTTCCACTATATCTGACGATCCTGCATACTTATCTCTTTTATTGACTGTACATTAATTATTAATTACTAGCTTCCACCCACGAGGTAAAAAGATTTAGGCACAGAATGCCCACTTCTCAAAATAGCAACTGAGACTCTAATGAACTAATTCTCAAAATTGCTAATTCTATAAACCTAACACAACTGTCACACATTTGATACGTAAAGGTTATACCTAAACCAAATAAAAAACTACTTACCTACACATACATAATGTAGGTAATCAAACGAGAAGTTAGTATAAATTACTGATTTTTTTTAAATAATACAGATTGGCAACATAAGTTGAAACAAATTCGCCTAGGTCTTGTGTTACATTTTATGTGACGGTACAATAATCTGCGGCCACCATCACCTGGCACCTGGCATTACGTTACTTGTAAATGAAACTTAAAACGTACTAATTTAAAATAATAGCTAACTATTCTGTGCGTATGGAGAATGCGCTTAGGCAGCCCGCGAAATACAAATTTTCTTACGTTTTTTGCAATTTGCAGGATGATTTTTTTTTCATTGAAAAATAAATATTAAAAATTATTTTTATAGACGTTGCCGTTTTGCGAATTAGTCATTTATAGAATTGGGCATTTTGAGAATTAGTCATTTATAGAATTAGGCTTTTGGGAATTAGTCATTTATAGAATTAGGCATTTTGAGAATTAGTCATTTATAGAATTACCCATTTTGAGAATTAGTCCACTATAGACTCAGTTGCCATTTTGAAAAGTGGGCATTCTGCGCCTAAATCGATAAAAACTATCCTATGTCCTTCCGCGGGATGCAATCTATCTCTCTGCCAAATTTTATAGAAATCCGTTCAGTGGTTTAGGCGTGAAATGGTAACATACAGACAGAGTTACTTTCGAATTTATAATATTATTAAGGATATGTGAAGATGATGCGCCTAGAATAAGATTACTTTAACAGAATAGGTAAAAATAATTAAAAATAAAGCAATGACAGGTAAATTGATTTATTTTAGCTCATATTATTATATATTGTAAAAGTAGATGAACTTCCTTAAATTCAAATACGAACTGCTAATCTTGGGATCATTTGTGTTCAATCCACTAATTAGGAAAAGTGCAGCAGACCGGAGTCGGGATTTGTACCTTAGGGTAGCCCCCATACCATGAGCCTAAGACAATTGGTGAAATTTTGAAAGCAAAAGTATAGTACCTTTATGGTCTACACACAGAAACTGACTTGTCAAAGTTACATCATACGACTAAAAAACCGTAATACAATAAAACATAAAGCAATTTATTAAATTGGTCCCAACAAAGACAGTCTAATCAATTATGTAACAGAAAATATATAAATTAGCACCTTTCTATTAGAACGATTAACTCTTCATATCAGCGCGGGCGCAACGTAGTGACTTGTAATCAAGTCACTACGTTGCGCGTAATGGAATATCGATCAAATATTCAGGCAAACAAAAAAAAAATTAACTAAAGAATCTCTATAAATCTATTGTGCATCATAGGGTAAGGCCTTGGATTTCAATGTTCGATAAAAAACTGAAGTGACTAAAAAACCTCTTTTGTTATAAGAAGGAAGTGTAAAAACAAAGATCTTAACAGACAACAAATTAGCGTAATGCAGTTTCCATTAATGTGTGACTATGCAGAATATACGCCGTACCTACCTACGGCATTTCATAAAAACTTTCAAGCCCTTGTTTTTCGAAATGAATGAACCGATTTTAATGAATCTTCATATGCATAAGCAGGGTACAAAAGGTCTAATAAGTTACTTAAGAACATTTTCGAAATGTCTTATTTATAAAAAGATAACTGGAAATCTCTGTTTCTATGGAAAATTCAAAATCGGTCTTATTTGGCTGTAACAGTATTTTTTTTTTCATGGTACGTAGGTAGCTACTTACTATTTTATTTATTCAGTCCAGTTTCCAGTGTGACCGGATGCGGTTTCCTGTCATTATTTTACATGCAGCGACTACCTATCGGACCTCCACAACCCAGTTTCTGGGTAATACGAAACCCCTTGGTAAAGCTAGTTGTTAGACTCGAAAAGATCATCAAATGGCAGAATCATGACCGATATTTAATTTAAAAAAATATCTAAAAACACTACAATTACCTATTTGAGTAAATCAATAGTTCAAAGAAATCCATTCAAAGGCTTGAAAGTAACCGCGCCTGGCTGCGGACTGACACAGTCTAGTTGTCAGATGATCTAATCGATCTGATCTAGACTTGCGCAGTTGCGCAGACGCAAGAAAAGTACAAACATTTCCTACCAGAATTACACGTTAACAAAAAGAGAGAATTGAAAAGTAACAAAAGGAAAACTTACATCTCGCTAATTACAGATGATATCTCGGTTTGAATGTTTAAATAATTGCATTTGTTGTAAGATGTAATTTAGTAACAAACAGTGGAAAAATAAATAAAAAACATTGATTCGCTGAGTTCGTGTTATTAAGAACGTAGAAGATTAGTTATGAATACTTATGAATAACAAAGAACACAGACTGGTCTTATCACCTTTCTAAACCCAAAAGTATGAATAAGTCAAGCTATTGAAGATATAGACCAATTCTGATAGAGCAAATCTGTGACTAAAAACACTAGTACCTATCCGCTATGACATTACTGAAACATATTTGTTGCTTGCATAATGGTTAATTTGGTCGGTCAATCACAAGAATATAGATTAAGTTTTCATTGAAAAGCGAGCGAAACGAGCTCAAAATTTGGAGCATTCTGGACCTGGATAGGTTACCTAATCTTTGATTGTGATTATAGTACGATCAGAATCTAAGATCGAGGAAAGCAAGCTAGAAAAGTGGAGCCTAACCTATTCTGACTTAAATTAATGATCATATTGTTATGTTTTCAGTCGTTACGGGTAGTCAGAAGCCCGAAAGTCTGACAACCAGTCTTACCAAGGGGTATCGTATTACCCAGTAACTGGGTTGTGGAGGTCAGATAGGCAGTCGCTCCATATAAAATACTGGTAATCAGCTGCATCCGGTTAGACTGGAAGCCGACCCCAACATAGTTGGGAAAAGGCTAGGCAGATGATGAGATGATGATTGTTATGATTTGAATTATGGGCCTCTTATCAAAAAGAATTTGAGGTTCTGGATAACATTTTACGAATTTTGCTTACACACGTCACGTCGAGGGGCCTCAGAGCTCGCGGCCCGTATCATTGATACGACGGCGGTAGCTACGCTCCTCAATCAGAAATTACTTGTGCAATTACGCAAAACGTAACACCTGTCTCTATTCATACTCAAAGCCCCAAATAGTGACTATGCGTGCATTATGCTTATAATAATATATAACGGAGTGTTTCACACAAGGTAACAACTAACAGCTCGTAAACCAATCAGTAACCGGTACGTTACGTGTCCTATGAAAAATCTGCTGCAATGCAACACGGCCATGCGGCAGAGAAATGGCGGAAGGACATTACCATTTACAACTCCTTGGGGATTTGATAAACACCCTTGTTTATTTAATTACACGGTCCATACATAAGTTTATAAAGGATGCAACGGGAAAGATGTGTTAAAAACATAGTAAAACTTTTTACATTGTACTAATAAAGCCGGGATCACACACACGGCTCAAAACTTTTGGCTCAAATCCAAACTGCTAGGTGTTTCATTGAGTGCTTAGTGCTACGCTGCGTATTGCTCGTTGACATGCTAGTCGTGTATATGTGGCGAGCGCGCCCCGCGGCCCAAAATAAAAAATGTACGGGGACATAACAAATGACGTAATCACGTGGTGTGGGACGTTTCAGTGGTTAATGGATCTTGGACTTTCGTTTCGGGTCGTCAGAAGCCCGAAAGTCTGACAAATCTGACAACCAGTCTTATCAAGGGTTATCGTATTAACCAATAACTAGGTTGTTAAAATACTGATAATCAGCTGCATCCGGTTAGACTGGAAGCCGACTCCAACATAGTTGGCAAAATGCTAGGCAGATGATGATGATAACTGGCACTTTTGAATTATCAAGGAGTCGGTCAATCAGAAAGATGAAGCTAGCTGCCAATTTCAAAGCGTAGTAGGGTTTCTATGGAGAAGAACGGGCAGTAAACTCCATGGACACTTTACTACTATTGCAATGGTCTCACTGACGCTTGAAGCAACGCTACGAGCGTTGAAGCCAAGCGGGGCATCAAGCGAAGTTCCTAACTGTGTGGGTTCGGCATTAGTAGCTAGACTATTGGGGTGTAACCACATTTTTTCCACTAAAATTCATATGAATCTGAACAACACTGGACGTTTGTTCAGTTTTGTTAAGTGGGGTAATTGCGTAACACACTAACAGTAGCCATAGCTTTCATTTTGACAGATTCATTGCGTTATTTACGTTGTAGCAGACAAATTTTTTGAACTTAAAAAGCAATAGGTTGTGATTGAAAATGTGTTACGTAAATAAGTTGCAGGTTCGTACCTATTTAGGTATGAACTTGAAAAAATATTACTTTATGCAATTGAATTACTTAGGCTAACTAGTTAAATCAAACTAACAACACGCATAGACGAGCAAAACAGGCTCTGAAACATGCAATTCAATAATACTAAAACCTAGTAGCTTAAAATCAAACATCTAATCAAGTTAATAAATGGTTAATCATAGATTTACTACCATATCTAAAACCCCTAGAGTTAAAAACCCGCTTTTAAAATCTATAAACTTCTGTTATAGAATCCACTTTTTCCTTACGCGGTTCCCTTTAATATTCTTTGATATTTCTTTATATGGTTTTAAATGGTCTTAGATCTTATGTAACTATCCCATCAAGAGACTAAATGATCGTTGTAGGTACAGTGAACTGCACGTCCGTGATTACAATTGGACATTGGCAGGAGCCTCATGTCGTAGCGGTAAGGGTGGTTTTTGCAGCTTAAGTTTTACCACAGATGTGCTTAAACCTTTGGCTGTAGTAATTAGGGGACTGTTTGCCTATGTCAGACTAGATTTTCCACTTTGTTCAATAAGGATCCATGTAAGTACGACAGGTTGTTTTTTGATCATGCTCTTAGGAACAAGATACTCGTAAATCAAAGAAGCAATATGAACAAAGTTGTTACATATGACGCCATCTAAACTCAACAAGAGATTGGATGTTTGCATGAGCCGTTTTGGATCTTAACACCCAAGACCCGCCTTACCAAATGAAGTTTTTAAACGTGGTCAACCGCCAGTGATCGCTGTTGTACAGACGCCAGAACATCAAGCTACTACAACCTGTCAAATGTCATTAATAGATTTTCAACTTTATCGCTAAAGTATAAGGTTCAAAATTGATTGGAAAAATTTGAAAGTTTCGGGTAGCTTGATGTGCGTCTGTACACTGTACAAAATTTATTGGTTATCGAATTGACACAACCTACCTCAATTTGTCGTGTTATAACAATTTCATATAATTACTATCAAATAATAAGAGATGGATTCGAATATTTGGACAATTTAGGTTGGAAGCCTATTTGATTAACAAATTATTTTCCCCGACTTTACTTGGTTCAAAGAGCTCAGATTGCTACTAATCTTCTTCTATTTGCTTTAATTATTAAGCCTTATCTTGATAAGCTGGAAATAACAAACGAAACAAAACGGACTTAATGTAGCATAAAACGGTTTATTGGACCACTGGCCATGACGGCCACCCGAATTAGCAATCTCGACAATTTCTTACATTTTAATATTATTCAAATACCAAGCATAATTTTCGCAATAGAAACCATTTTGGTTTAGAGAGTTTACTATTGCGAAATAAATAAAAAGTTTCAGTTAGAAAGCTGGTTAGAATAAATAAGATCATTTTATGCTTCTAATAGGTACCTACCTAATAATATCAGTTTCTAACTGGCCCATTGCGGGGCAAAAGCCTAATCTTAGAAAGAATCCTCGTCTAGACACGAGCATTAATTAGATACTTACTTACTTCGCCTACTTACTGAATGCATGAATTAATATCCATCCGTTATGCCCAGTAGTAATGGCCCCAACTCCCGAGAAGGTCGTGGGTTCCAGTAGGAACTCAGACAGGCGCTTTACTTTGTGTAATTTGTTTCACCACCACTGCTCTCAAAACGGTGAAGGAAATTCATCATCATCATCATCTGCCTAGCCTTTTCCCAACTATGTTGTGGTCGGCTTTCAGTCTAACCGCATGCAGATGAATACCAGTATTTTACATGGAGCTATTGCCTGTCTGATCTCCACAACCCAAAAATGATCGTGAGGAAACCGGCATCTCCTAGAACCAAAAATTCTAAGACTTGTGACATCTACCAACCCGCACTGGGCCCGCGTGGAATACGGCCCGCTCCCACTTACAGAGGAGACCTGTGTCCCAGCAGTGGGAACTTTATAGGCTGATTATGCTGTCCAATTCTCTCGCTATTGTTTTTGCACCAACAAACGCCTATTACAAAAATAAAAGAAGCAAACTTGCCAGCTCACGGAGAAGTGTAAAACCGACGAGTCACCACTCCATAAAACCCATGCTCATAAATTGTAGAAATTCCTGCTCTTAGATCTTAAAGACCAACGGATATTGAGAATGGTAGATAAGATATCTTGCAGCTTCGTTTAAGGAGCTAGATTTGACGCCAAAGCAAACTGCAGAGTCGATAATATATCAAGACATAAATGGTGGTAAGCAGAATAGTTCTCGAGGAATGCCCTTGATGTACCTACCCACATATTTTACACTGGCATACAGACGAGCCGACCACTGGTGGTCCTTTGTCCCTTAAAGACTACAATCACAATCCTCGCCTTTTTTTCCATTTCTCTAAAACAAAATGATTTTTACAAGGCCATAAATAGAAAGTAAAGAAAATGGAATGAAAAATAAAACGGAGTCAACCTATTGTTGAAGAGACATGTTGCTAACTCCTTCTTATATTTAAATTGTGACACGCCGCCGCCGCCGGTTCGCACGGTTTTTACGACTTGACAAAGCATCGAGATCACTTTATCATAATGTCAGTTTAATATGTATTATACACGTAAACCTTCCGGAATAATAAATTCTTTAAATGCTGGTGATAACCGCTTCAAGAACCGTTGGGTAGTTTAGAAGAACAACGCGATCAGAGACTTAAGTACACATTTATGAAATCGGATCCATACATTTATGTTCGCATAACTCGTCAAAATGTAGGTCACAGCTGATATTTTTTTGCGATTTTGGGTTGGTACCACGGAATAGATAAATAAGGTATCTATTCCATGGTTGGTACCATAAGTTCATAATGATGAGTACAATCACCCCTTTTCAGGTTTTCTATTATTCCAAATAGGTACCTATACCTTGTATTATGTTTTCTAAACGCTTTATGTAATCACAATATAATCATAACTACTTTGCCACGAATTTGCCTTATTAAATAAAACGTTAGAAAGTATGTAGGTACTGTTGGTATAGATCTCTACCGGAACCTCATGGCATAAAAAAAATTGTGATTTTTATAAGGCAATGTCAATCCATAGGAAAATCACATTTTTTTTATGACTTGAGATTCTGGTGGACCTATAATAGGAATTGCAAAAGGATTCTTTTTTTGTATACCTAGTTTGAAGTTCTAATTACCACATTGCGCATTGGTTCATCCCTTCCGCCCATTTTTACTTAGTAACCCTTTTTAAGTAAACAAATGCAAACAAGGCAAACAAATTCTTAAAACAAGGGAGATTTTTAAACAAACAGTCAGTTCGGATTGTCTTCATTTTTTTTTTTTTTTTTTTTTTAATTCTCTTTTGTGTAATGTAGAGCATGATCGTAGTTTGAATGCCAGAAGCGGCTAGGATTATTTGGGTACCTATTACTCCCATTACCTATATTATTATTAAAATGAACACTTCTTTAGGCGCGTTGAACATTTTTTGAGATGGGAAAAAACCATTAAACTCGCGCCACTGTTACCGTAAGCGACACCTCGCGTGTTTTGTTTATAAGACGTATAAAAAAATACCCGCTTCGGATGTGTTTGGCTGCCCTCGGGATGTACTCGGTGTTAATGTATATCCGATATGTCAGTGAGTGATGGCAAGGTATTCTGTTTGTGTTTTGTTTCCACTTCTGTCGGCAATCCTGGAGTGCCAGTTTTTTTTCCTATTATTTATTAATAAATTTGATAACAGGCTCTGACTAGAAATAGTAATTGCCATTGGCAATATTGCCTTATGCCTTCACGGACAACATAAAACTAAGAAAGTATTTTCGCTCATTACCTTGCATATCGTTACTTGATTGATTTTATCTCACTGTGTTATCACTTATAACTCTCTCTCTGGTCGATTAAGTCCTCAAACGACGCCTTCGCACTGATATCGGTAATTCGATATGATAAGGGTTAGGTTTCTAAGGGCCTTTGTACCTCAACCTCCTGACGATGGCGAGATAGCCTTCCCTTAGAAACGAGAGGATGCAAGAGGTTCGTACTCTCTCTCTCTCTATTGCCAAAACTTGCTGAACTGACGAAGACTGCCGCAATGAAGGGTTAAAAAGGTTGTCATAATCCAATCAAACATGGGGGGTTAGAGATCCCCCACCGTCCTTGTCACAGGTGGTCATATGAATGGTCATCAGATCCATATGACAAGGACAGTGGGAAGCTCCAAAAATCATAAAGTTCCTGTGACGTAAATTATGGATGCCCCTTATCCCTAGATAGGCGGACGCTGTTGATTTTATAGGAGGAGCATTTCTCCTAAAGCCGCTTAAAATAAAATTGGTGCCCGCACAATATCATAGCATAAACATAACCAGCCTATAAAGTTCGTTCCCACTGCTGGGATACAGGCCTCCTCTCTGTGAGAGGGAGCGGGTAATCCACCACACGGGTCCAGAGGGAGTTGGGATGTCAAATGTCTTGGAATTTTTGTTTCTATGACATTCCGGTTTCCTCGCAATGTTTTGCTTCACCGTTTTGAGAGCAGTTGTGATGAAGTAAATTACAGAAAGTTTACTTTCTGTAATTCTCTCTGTTGTGTTTTCTTTATTTCTTATTTTATTTAAACTTTTATGTACACACTATAAAAATACAAGAAGAAAAGAACAGGAAAATAGCTATATAGGGTGATGCTTATTTCTAAAGAAATGTCTTCCAGCATACCTTCATTACGAAAGTAGATAAAGAGATGTAGACAGTGTGCAACAGTTTGGCAGTCCTTAATGTCAGGCGGAAGTGAATTCCACAACCCCACGGCGTGCACAGTGAAGGAGTAAGAGTAGAAGTCGGTGGAGTCAGGAGGGGACATAAGGAGGTTTCTAAGATGCCACCTGCAAGGCGCATCTGAAGAACGGGCGTAGGAAAAACACTCCCGCTCCGTAGATAGAATGGCGTTTTAGGATAACGCCATCCTATCTACGGAGCGGGAGCGTGTGCGAGCGTGTGTAAAGAGGTTGAATACCAGACACAATATTTGAGAGTTCCTGCGAAGTCGAATGGGGAGCCTGCCATTCTGTTCTCTTTGTGTTATATTTCTTTCTTTCTGTCTTTAATTTTAATATAGTAATATGTATTTATGTCATAATAGTAATCTTTTATCCATTGTGTACCACCCGGTAGGTACCTGTCACTTCCTTCCATGCATTTCACCTTTTCCCCGAAACATGTTTTTGAAGCTTAGATATATTCCTATCGTGTTGCTATAAATTCGAACACAATTCAACGATTATTCATAATATTCATAGGCGACACATAAATACAATCATCGGGTACTTTTTGTCAGTATTTAACGCTCAGTTATTAAAGTTTTTCAGTGTGTTGAGAAGCAAAAACACTGCTGCGGTTAATTCGCGTGTGCGATTTACATTAGTTAATAGTTCTTCCGTTCTTGTAACAGCAATTTGTCGGTCCCAAATTATGCATATTTCTATCTTTAGTAGCAAAGTATAACTAAGACTGTATGTATAGAAGTTGAAGTTCTGAGTTTGTTTCTGGAGTTGTTCCAGGGTTTACATTAATGGTATGAAGTATCCTTTGTTTTTTTTTTTTTTGTAAATATTTATTTGACCTATTGTCTTGAAATTTTTAAGAGATGTTCTGTATCGGTTTGACCTACTTCCTTTTCGGTTTAACTTTATAATACGATTAAATTCTAACTATTTAATCACTAGGAGCATTGCGCAATAGCATCAAAAAGGGAACACAAAGCATTAGATTTATTTTCAATGAGCTGATTTTTCTTCGCCAGATTACTTCTAAGCGAGGAATAAATTTGACGTTTGACAGTTTTTGTATGAAGTAACTGTCAAAATTTTTCCTCGAATAAAGTTATCAGATGATTGAAAAATCAACCCTTAGTAGATAAAATAAACAAAAGCCCTCTCCTTTGTTTAAAATAACTTTCAGAGATCTACCTATGCGCATGTATAAGATACAGCTCATGCGGAGTTGACAGAGGCTACTGAAGGTGCCAAGCTCGTAGCCAAATCTGGGCTGACTGTATATAGATTGCCATCGACACGCTAAAAAGAAGATACAGCAATTGTAGTATACTAGCTTCCGCCCGCGGCTTCGCCCGCAAAATTTGGCAGAGAGATACATAGCATCCCGGGGAAGCCCCCGAATGCTATGTATCTTTCTGCCAAATTTTTTCGAAATCCATTCAATGGTTTAGGCGTGAAAAGGTATCATACAGACCGACAGACAGAGTTACTTTCGAATATTATAATATTATAGTATGGATACTTAGCATACTTCAGAGCAAAGTCAAACACAAACACGCTTGGGTCACCAAGTCCAAAATAGTTGCAATATTGCAAATCAAATCCACATGAGATTGTTAATGGATCCTTCTGGTCTCGAAAACTTTCTTAGCCAACATTATATTTAGTAGCGATCAGAATGCTCGCGAATTACACACACTATATGAATATGGACAGAAGTTAAACGTCGTACATACCTCCCACAATTCCCTTTTTTTTTAATTGGCCGTTTCTGTGACACGGTTGGGCAAAGACCTTCCTACTGTCCTTCCACCTCTCCGGTCCAGAGCTGCCAAGGTAAAGTCTTAGTTACAGGAATCGGAGGAGTCTAATCTGCATTCGCGATTTATTTGCCAAAAATGTAAACAAATAGGAGTTTATAGAAAAATAACTTTAATTCCTACTCAATAAAGTTCAGTTTACGCTACAACATCAAACATTTTTATAACTTTTTTAAAAGTGCTAGTCACTCTGAAATCAACTTAATTACCATCACAATAAAGATGATATTTGTTTAACTTGAAATAACATCAATTTGAAACATTCGTTTGAATAGACTTTAGCTCATGCCGCCATCTCTGTCTGGGCCTGCCGCGACATCATTTGCCTTTAAGAGGGACCGCCGCGACGCCAGTGGGTAGTAAGTTTGGCCCATTGATCGTCTAACATGCGACAGATGTGTCCAGCTCAAATCCTTTTAACTTTCTCGTTAATTCTTTACAATAATTCCTACTACAATCATCATCATCATTTCAGCCCGCAATCATCTACTGGTGGGTTAAATACAACTCCCCTTTCATCTGCCATACTTCCCGGTTCCATGCGTCGGTCATCAAAATAATGTTTCCTGCGACTTTGACGAGATCATCAACCCAATGCGCATGTGGTCGGCCCTAGTTCATCCCTCCTACAATATTGAATGGTCATGGTGTATCTGACCTGCTTATCTGACCAAGATTATATCTGGACTTTAAAAGAGACTGTGACCTCTGAGTTTGTTTCGGCCTTTCTTCTCAAAGTAGTCAGATAAGAAACGCCGTCATCTAGTTTTAAAAATATGATTGACGTACAATCCCACTTACAGAAATAAAATCATTTATCTACTAGATGTCTAAGGCATGCCAGAGGTTTTCCATGAAGTAGGCCTTCTTCATCTACCTACCATGCGTCACTCTTCAACACATCTTAACGCGATCAAAAAGATAACGTCTTTTAAACCGTTTGATATTATCTGCATTGAGCGCCAGTCAATGATCGATTTACTTTCATTCTGACTTCATTAGAATCAATTACAATCATTATTAACTTAATTCTTTTAATCGATTAACTATTTGTGCGGATTTTTTTGCACGCAAATGTAGAGAGAGTAAGAACTTATGCAATGAAAATATTATTTACGATTTTTATTTCTAATTTTTCACAAATTGTCGACACTTACGAGTAACTTAATCAGAAAATATTATAAAGTTATTAATCAACGACATTTTCATGGTCGTTAACGGTTATTCCGTTTATGAACCCCAAAAATCCACTGGCCACAGGCCTAATTGGATAAACGGAATTTATAGGCTTAGAATGGATTTTCGGACTCGTGTTTCCGCGTATTCTCCTTAGGGCGGATTTTTTGGTGTGGATAAACGGAATGACACATTGTTAAATAATGGTAACTATATAGATACCTACCTTCATTTTGCTTTCCTATTTGCAAAATAACAATGTTATCTTGTACGATGAAAATAAGACACATTAAAACATATCCTTCCTAATTCACTTGCGTGTTCTGTCCTTCTTTTGGATACAATTCAGGTATGCAGAGTAACACGAATGTCAATTTTAAATAACTTCACATTCTGTAGGTACCTGCACATTTTCAAATCACACAAAAGTTCACAAAACAGACCACAAACTTCATTTTCGTCTGCTACAATAACCTGACGAAACTGAATCCGACACCAAAACAGCTACGGCATAAAGAGCCCAAACCTGAGTTTGGTGTCTGACAGGAGTGTGTACGCCAGGTAGTAGCACATTCCTATGGTGACGATGCTGAACATGAGGCTGCAGAACCATATGCATCCTGCGTCGCAGCATATCGGCTTGGTATCAATGGGGCGTGGTGCGGGAGCAGCAGGATGCCTCTCCCGGGGCCTCGCTGGTATTCTGTTGAATATTTAAGGTACTACACTTACAACATAACCTACCGAACAGAACCCAGCATTGCATAAGTAAGCTGTCACGCCCTTTATACCTGGAGGCTTTTATTTAAGTAGTAAGTTTTTGTTTACATTTTTATTTTTGTTTTATTTTATTACGTATAGATTTTATTGTATTTGTTGGTATATTGGCGTGGCTAGCTAACATATGGCAAACAATTTAATTTAATGTTTTGTGTCCTGTAATGTAAAGTACTTTGCATACCTAGTATTGTATACAATCAAGTATTTTCTAACTAAACAGACAGCTGTGCTGCTGGGGAGTTTGTTGAGCTACTTCTTCTCCCAAGCGAAAGCACTAGGAAGTGGTGAAGTACGGGCTTTTTGGGGGACTGTCTTTTGTAGTAACTTTAGTAATAGTAGTTGAGTTCGTATTGCGAAGGAGGCCGTACAGAGATCATCATTCTCTTGCCCATAACCAACTGTAGGTATAAACACTATATAACACTATAAAACATTTTCTTTGCAGCTCATTTCACGATTCACGATTCATCGATGGTGCATAAGCACAATCAGCCTTTAATGTTCCCACTGCTGGGACACAGGCTTCCTCTGTGAGCGTGAGTGGTAGGAGTGTGTATCGGTCGGCTCCGACTTACGAGTTGTAGGTCGTAGGTTCGAACCTAGACATGCGCTATACTTTGTGCAAATAATCTCATCACCACTGCTCTCAAAACGGTGAAGAAAAATATCGTGAGGTAACCCGCATGTCCTAGAACCAAAAATTCGAAGACATGACATGTGACATCAAACAACCCTCGAGGGAGATTATAGCCCACTCCCTGTCTCTGAGAGGAGGCCTGTGTCTTTGCAGTGGGAACATTATAGGCTGATTATGTTGCTCACTGCTGATTTCAAAGTTGTCTTAACAGGATCGCATATCATGTACTTACACAGGTTTGGGTTCATTGGGTTCATTAATTTCCATCACATTTAGGCTTGTAGTAGCCAGGTGCCATCTGCCATATATCTGAAAATTTAGATTAATTTTTAAAGCATTTTGCTATAACGTCAAATAATTAATTAATTTATTAAACGAATGTGAAAAATTCGTCGACTTATATCGAATTTTTTGGAAAATTGTTGCAATTACTATTGATATGATTTTTAATAATAAAATAGTGAAAAATATGTTTTTTGTTGAGGGTCGCGCAATTTTATTTTCGACGAACTCTAAGGTACTTACTTTTTCCTAAAGTCGTTTTTAGGACTGTAATTCACGTAGTTTAAACTAGCTAAATACAAGACGAAGTAGAAGAATGCCATCAATGTAAAAGCAAACGCGAAGAACTCCAAATACCAGAGCGTATTGGCGAATAACGAATTATGCATTTTTAATTTATCATAAAATACTTCTTACTTTTTTCGTAACCAAATAGGTATTTAACAATAAACTTGGATGTTGCTTTTACAATAATTTGAATTTGTAGCCTAAATAAGTCGAAGTCGAAATTAGTCAAAATGCCAAATCCTGACAAGGCGCAATGACAACGATTATTTGGATGCAGATAAAAAACCGAGCGATGTCGGAGGTTCTAGTGCAAGTAGAGGAAATGCGCTCAGAAAGACTTTTGAAAAAGCCTAAGCAAAAAAAATCATAATTCGAGGTTTGGCTCTCGCCTATTTCCTCCTCCAATATTGGACCAATTTAATACTTTATAAAACGAATAAGAAGGATATATACTGTGTCTCTGTAGGTTTCTCTTTTTCATTAATAGTTGTCAAATTTGTACCACAGAGTACTTTTTGATAGACTACTTGTACACTAGACTGCGATTGAAATCGGCATTTTGAGAGTTCCAGCGATTATAAAAATAATGTAGGTATCATCAAAAAGAAAAACACAGGGACATACAAGTAGTTAATATTTATTATTCTGTAAAAATAATTGCTTTATGGTCATTAACCAGAAAGAAAACAGGCGAGAGCGTTTCTATGGAGAAACGACCACCCGCATTTCCTTCCGCTTTGATTTCCTAAGAAAGCGAGGCCGACCTATTTAACATCATGATTCTAGTTTGGGGACCACTGTTCAAATATCTATGTCTTAATTCTAGTTACAGTAAGCATACAATGTTTTTTTTTTCCGTTAGCCTATACTGTCCCAAAGAGGGCAAAGGCCTCCCCCATATTCTTTCACCTTTCCTTGTGCTGCGCCATCTCCGTCCTATCGGTAGTAGGGTCCTGTTACAGAAAGATCCTCATTGTATTGAAAAGTGCTCTCATTCAGAAGTTGATGTAGTAGCCTCCGGAATCGTATTCCGAACTCGAGACGCATGTTTAGCTCAACATAGAAACGGTTTTCTATGTTGAGCTAAACATGCATGCATGCAGCTAAGGTTCCAAACGAAACTACACTGACCACAGTCTCTGGAACGTTCGCTAGCCTGCCGTTGATACTGTACTGTGACCTGTACAATACATCTAAATAATCTACATCTACACTTCTACACTAATATTATAAAGAGGAAAGATTTGTATTTTTGTGTGTAGGTATGTTTGTAATGAATAAACTCAAAAACTACTGTGCCGATTTAAAAAATTCTTTAACCATTAGAAAGCTACATTCACCACATCAGACAAAACATCTTTCGTCGCATGCGCTGCGGAAACTATTGATGATAGAACAAAAGTATGTTCTACAATATTAAAGAACATATCAATAACTACAAAAACCTTCGCGATACTATATGTCCAACTATTATCGTTATGTCACAATAACCACTTTTTACATTTTAAAAGTTGATGGAAATACCGACCAAAATTAGGCTAGGTATGTTAGTCATACTTCTGTTTCAATCCTTATCCAAATAAATCATATTGTTTTCAAGACTGTCTCAATTCATGTACTTATATTAATTTTTGAATTGTTCAAATTGGCTATTCCATTCAATAGATATTACGAATTTAATAAGTCATAGAAATAGAAAAAATAAACACATTGAAATAGGTCCCTACGCAGCGGACGTAACCGACATTGAACATTTTTTTGACTATTTTAATTGCAATTTTTTTTTTCCAAGTTAAAAAGTTCTTCTCAGAACTAATTAACAATTGTTTATTCACGCTTTACTGTTTATTTTTTATAGTATTCTCTCACTTTTTCAATAGTAAGTATTTATCAAAAGTTCTAAGTATTCTTATTTTATCTGATTTAAAAAAAAGTCAACAATATATAATCCGGTAAAATTTTATATGGATGTATACCTGAAATAAAATGATTTGATTTGATATGCCTAGGAAAAAAGGTCTCAACTATCTAAAAGTTGCTCCCAAGCGAGATTAGCAAAAATACGACGTATTGGAGAATCATCTTCTGAAAACTCAGATCGTCTCGCAAATCAGAGAGCGTATGCGTCGTAATCGCGGGCCACAGAATCTAGCACCGAACGTTCACAACGCCTTGCTGAATATAGGTAACGAATCTCACGAACACGTACAAGGGATTCTAGCGCCGAACGTTCGCAACGATTGTTCAAAATAGTGACAGAATGTCACGAGCACGTACAAGGGAATCTAGCGCCGAACGTTCGCAACGATTGTTCAAAATAGTGATAGAATGTCACTAGCACGCGTGAGGGAATCCAGCACCGCTTCGTCTTTCAGCACAAAATGCCCGATCATCACAACTACACGAACGACAATCGAGTGCTGAACGCTAGTAATATAGTATAAGGGAAAAAAGTTCTGCACTACCTATTATGATTAAGTTAACAAATTTTATTTGATAAAGATTAACATCATGTAGGCCAAAAGGCCTCCGTAAGTAAGCACCTATGTACCTATCTTTGGTTTTTTGTAAAATATATGGATCGTAATCTAATAATTCTGAATCAAAATGTATATATGCATCATTGAAGCCTCCGGAATCGCACTCACAACATATAAAAAATAAATCATAAATAATAAATTGGGATACAAACTACCTTATTGACGTGACAACGTCTTAAATTAGGTTGCGACTGGGAGTCACTTATGAAAAAGTGTAACGCTCGGTAACGTAACGATGAGTCACCGAACGAGAGAGAGGCCCGCCGAATGCCTTGCGTCTCTCTCCCACTCAACTATGATCGGATGATCGGTCGTTGTCACGTAAAATCTTCGCCCGTAAAACCGACTTTACAGGCAACCATTTTTTTTTTGGTAGTCTATTTTTGTCATCCGTGAGAGTAATTAATCACTTTTGAATTTCTTCATTCACTGAAAGCCAGAATATTTGTTGCGATGCATTAGTGATTAGAAATTTGAACAGAAGAGTGTTGTGAAATCAATTCTTGAGCCATGGTCAAATAAAAATAGAACCGTCGTGCTCCATGGACCAATTCAAATTTCACCAATTGGTCTATGGGGAAAATTACACGTTTCCATCGTCCTATTACCAACTGGACTATGGAGAATTGACCTATCCGAGACGGGGCGCAATTTGTGAGCTCATTTCGCTCTCTCGTGCATCCTCAATTAAGTTACACCTATTTCTAGGTCTCTAGATTAAAAGAAAATCGTTTTTTTTTTCCTAGACCCTTAACTGAAAATGGTTATTATTTCGGTATGTGATACATAAGAATAGTGTATCGACTCCTTTACTCTGGACTACTATTTACGACACACCCTGTATATTATCACAGAAAATCTTATTAAAATACCTAGCTATGAAAACATACTAACAGCTGTATCTATTTCCACTGAAAAGCTATTATACTGTAAAGTGAAAAAAAATGACGTAGTTTTTAATTTGCTTAAAAAATAATGTCGTCGTGTTTCATAGTTTAGATTTAAATGTATCGTTTTCGAGACTTTATTCTAAGTACGACTTAGATGGTACAAATACAACGTGGCAATGCTGCCAGCCTTTTGGGCACGTTTCCTATTCGGACGAATTTTTTGATTATTGCCCTTTGATTATTTCGCCTCCTTTTTATATAAACTTGTACATATTATATTATTATTTTAAGACTGTTGGGTCTTTAAATTATGTAAATATAATGTAGGTAGTTTAATTATGAAAATATCATAAATTATAAATGTGAAAGTTTTCCAGAATAAAACTCACAAAGAAACCGTTATGATAAAAGATTTTATTGTTTTTATAAATGCTGGTCGATAGCTTAATGAATAAAGATTTAATGGATAGGTACAAAACATTTTGATTAATTTAAATTATCTACCCTAAATACGACAGCAGTTTTCCCTTAGGGGGAACTTCATTCTTATCTAATAAAGTTTTCGGCATTACGTCAATAAACTGACTTCGTCTCTTCCTGTATGCATGGTCAAATAAAAGTCTAACCTATCCAAGACAATTTGCGAGCTCGCTTCCCTCGCTCTTACATCCTCAACAAATTTACGCCCTTTTCTGTATGACTGGTCAAAAGAAAATCTCACCTAATCGAGAAAGGAGGCAAAAGGTTTCGAACTCGTTTCGGTCGCTCTTGCATCTTGCGTTCTCTTCATTCTAACCTAAGTACTACAGCATATTCCTGCATTTATTTATTTATTTCGACAAAGTTAATCCTATTTTTCTCTGAATGGACAAAAGTAAACCGAACCTATCCGAGACGTGGTGGACTATTTCCTAGGTTCTCTAACTAGTTAAATGTGGAAGGAAAACATAATGTGGTTCTGCAGCTGCAGCTCCCTGAAAATAATCCTGCCGGTGCGAGAAGAGATACGTACATAGAGGGACAGGTTTAAAGATCAGAGGGGCAATTTAATTCTCGTAATTTTAAGAACTTTCACAGCGTGATCTCAATCTCAATCTGTCAAAAATATCTCTAATTTCCCTACATTTTTGATAAGTTTCTGACATTGATAATCTCTGAGACGAGATTGTGACTAGGTTTTGAACGTTTTTGATTACGGGAATTGGCCCTCTGGTCCTGTAGTCGGACTAACAGAACATACGTTGACAGTCTCTTGTACAAGCTTAATAAGAGAAAATAGGGTTGGAGTGGGGAAGCATTGTTGGTTTTCCACTCGAGCGCTAAAGAGGCTAGTGGAAGGCCTGCACTAAGAATATAAGGCACTAGAATCAATCTAAAAAGGACGGAGGGTTTTCATAATACAATAAGATGTTCTTAAAGTACCTAATACAAATTAAAAAGACTTGGAATTTATAAGTTAGGTCTGGTTAACGTAAATGGGTAGTTAAGACCGCGAAATTCAAATTTTCTTACATTTTTTTGAATTTTGCAGGTTAGTGTCAGGTTGTATCTTGATCAAAATATGTTTCGCGACAATAACAGGTACATATTTAGAGAATTATAATCATTAATACATCTTTCTAAGTTAGATTCCTACCATTAACACTTTTCCATAAAAAATTGGTGGTTGGTGGTAGAAATCTAACTAGAAAGATATATTAATGATTCTAATGATTTTTAATTCTATAAATATGTACCTGTTATCGTCGCGAATCATATTTTGATCAAAATACAATCTGACACTGACCTGCAAAAAACGTAAGAAAATTTTAATTTCGCGGTCTACCACTATCCATTCACCAGAAAGCCATACAGCCATATAGTACTATTCCTAAGGCGGCGATGCTGTTTAAGAGGCCACAAAACCATATGCATCCTGTGTCGTAGCATATCGGCTTGTTGTCAACGGGGTGTGGCATGGACGCAACAAGACGCCTGTCTCGGGATCTCGCTGAACTTCTGTCGAATAAAACAGGTTAAAAGTGTTATAACACTTACAACATGAGTTAACGTATTGTACCTACCTAGAAGTATGTCGTAGTAGAAACTATAATAAGAGTATAATATAGGTAAGGTAATATAGGTAAGTAAGTAATAAAGTCTACTTGCGGGCAGTTATTCACGACTCTGTTCATAATATTTCGTTACAAACACTTAAGGCGCTGTCCTAATAAAGGGATTTGTCACTCATTGGACGCCAGACGTAGGTTATCGCTGTGGTAGCAGGGCTGGATAAGCCACAAAGCAGGTGTAGTAAATGCTACAGGCCTCGCGCTTTGGGGGGCGGCCGTGAACGCAATGTCAATTGCTACTGAATGAATAAACAAATTTATTGAATTGCACATACAAAACGACAAGTCAAGTCATGATAGGTACCTGTAACACTAGTAGGTCCAATGGAAATGAATAGTTAAAAGAAATCTAACCTCTCCAAGTCGGGATGCTAACAATTATCGAGCTCGCTTCGCTTGCTTTTGTATCTCAGTTTCTCACTTTTCTGCATTTAACATAGCAACTCCTATTTCAGCATGATTTCTCAAATGAAATCTAATCTCTCCGAGACGTGGTACTAAAAAATTTGTTTTTGTAGTTATTATTGATTCTTAAACCTTATTGCGTAACTAACTAAAGTAATTCCGGTTTCTATACAGGGTTATTTGTATAACACCAGCAACCTCTTAAGAGGTCATTGTACTCATCATTATGAACAACTTTTACTATGGGACCAAACCTGAAATCGCGAAAAAAAAAATCAGCTGTTCCCTACATTTTGACGAGTTATACGAACAAAAATGAAGGGAACCGCAGATTTTTTTTCGCGATTTCAGGTTTGGTCCCATAGTAAAAGTTGTTCATAATGATGAGTACAATAACCTCTTAAGAGGTTGCTGGTGTTTTACAAATAACCCTGTATAAGGGTCTATAGAAAACCTAACCTATCCGAGGTGTTACGATTTCGAGCTTGCATTTATTTTTTCAACAAAGTTAATTCTATTTCTCTATGAATGGGCAAAAGTAAACCTAACCTATGCGAGACGGGGTGCACTATTTGCTATATGTGGACGTAAAGCATAATGGGGTTCTGAAGCTGTAACTCTCGGAAAATAATCCTGCCAGTGCGAGGAGAAATAAGTAAATAGAAGGACAGGTTTCAAGATTTGATTCTGTAGTCGGACTAACAAAACATACCTTAGTCTTTTGTATAAGTTTAGTCAGAGAAAATAGGATCGGCGTGGGGGGGACATTGTTGGTTTACCACGCGAGCGCTGAAGAGGCTAGTGGAGGGCCTGCACTGAGAAAACTGCTAGAGGCACACGAGTTAGCCTAAAAAGGGCGGACATAATAAAATAAGATGTACCTAACGTACCTAATAAAAGTTTCAAAATACTAGGAATTTATTTTAAGCCAGACATCCAGATAGTACCACTACGACGGCAACGATGCTGAATATGAGGCCACAAAACCATATACATCCTGCGTCGAAGCATATCGGCTTGTTGTCGATGGGGTGGTGCATGGACGCAAGAAAACGCCTCAACCGGGGTCTCGCTGGTCTTCTGTCGAATAAAGGAGGATAAAGTGTTACAACCCTTACAACATAATGTACCATTAAATAGAAGTAGTAACTAGTAACTACTTAGAGCTCTAGAAACTCCTAGAGCTCTAATTGCAGGCAGTTATTCACGAAGCTGTTCATGATATTTCGTAACTAAGGCGCTGTCCTCATAGAAAGCGATTTATCACTCACTGGACGCCTGTGGGAGGTAATCGCAGTGGTGACAGGGCTAGATTAGCCACTTATCAGGTGTAGTAAATGCTACAGGCCTCGCGATTTGGGAGACGGCCGCGAACGCAATATCAAAGTTACTGAATTAGTGAATAAATTGAATTGAATTGCACATAAAAAAAACAAGTGATGGTAGGTACCCCTGGTAGGATCACATAACATGCACCTTGGGAATTAATGGATTCCATTGAGAATATTGTTTGAGAATGAATAATCTTTCTTTTGATGCTCGAAAATTGTTAGCATCCCTGCTACTAGAACTACTAGTAGTTACTCGTAATTCTTCTGCTTAAGTTAATCGACTAAAACAACTCCTATTTTTGCATGAAGTGCCAAATGAAATAGACCCTTTCCTAGGCGGGTTGCTAAAAAAATTCGAGCTTGCTTTGCTCGCTCTTGCATCTAGTCAAACTTTTCTGTATAAGTCAACAATATAGGTAACTCCTGTTTGTATGTGAAAGTCAAAAAAAGCTAACCTATTCGAGGTGCTAGGTATGCATGATATAGCTAGGTATGATTTTCGAACTCGCTTGATTCACTCCTGAATCCAAGCTATGCGAAAAATCAATCATGTAGCTAAGTTTTAAGCAATGTAAGTTTTAGAAGTAATTTTGTTCAAGTAACTAGGAACCACAGTGTAATACGACGAAAAGAATGTCTTTGTATATAAACATTGATTTGTCTAGTTTTGTATCGTCAAAAACTATTTTGTAAAAGTACCTACTGTTTTATCTTCTAGACTTAAGAACCTAAAGAGGGGCTAGTGGACATACAGTCCCCTATGCAGGGCTTGAGAAACTGTTGCGCGTATGCTCTTTGTGTGCAGGCGTCACTCAGATTAGGTCAGAAATCCTCAGGACACCCAGATCTTACACAGATGTTGTTCTCAACAGGCTAGGAGAAGTAATCAACTTCTGGAAGAAGGCTGGTTGGAATCAGGGCACGCCGCGATAGCGGCGATAAGACCCCTCTTTGAGGAGTGGCTAGAGAGGCGCCACGGCGCCCTCACCTACCGCCTGACGCAGGTCCTCACCGGACACGGAAGTTTCGGGAGGTTCCTGCACATCATCAGGCGGGAGGAAACGCCCGGGTGTCACCATTGCCAGGATCGCCCAGAGGACACGGTGGAGCACACGGTGGAGGTCTGCCCCGCTTGGGCGGAGCACCGCCGTGTTCTCGTAGAGGCGATCGGCAGCGGCGGCGACCTCTCGCGCCCGGCCCTGGTGCAAGCCATGGTCCGGGGCGAGAGGGAGTGGGAGGCAGTCACCTCCTTCTGCGAAGCAGTCATGCTAGCGAAGGAGGTGGCGGGACAGCTCAGGGAGAGAGCCTCCCGTCCCAGCCGCCGCGGGAGACGCTCCGGGCGTCGGGAGCCGCGCGACGACTCCCGGCCACCGTAGGCGCGGGCCTGCGGGCGGAGAGTAATGGGTAGCTCACCGTCCGATCAGGACCAGGCCCGTGCCGGACGGCGCGTACGTGTTCCACGCGCGCCTCAAAGAGATGTCAGCATCGAGGAGGGGCCCCATAGGGCCGAAGCCTGCCGGGTCAGCGGGATTGTCCGAAAGGGTTACCGCTGGCCCGGAACATAAAGGGCTAAGGAAGGAACACGGGTGGGTTTTAGTCAGTAAGAGTCTGACACTCCCTTCCGCTCCACCCAGAGCGGGAGGGGTCATTTGATGATTTCCCATCCGCAAAAAAAAAAAAAAAAAAAGGCTGGTTGGAATATCCACAGACGGCCACCATTGCCCACGCACAATGGTCTAGTTGAAGGACTAAGTGCGGAAATCAAACCTTCTAATAAAGAACATAGAGGGGCTTGTGGCTAAGTAACAACAGTTGATACTTACGCAGGTTCGGGTTGTCTAATTTCCATCACATTTAGGTATAGGTATAGCAGCCAGGTGCCATCTGACATGTACCTATCTGAAAATTCAAATTGATTTTTACAGCATTTTGCTTTATAGTCAATTCATTTATACATATAATAATGAAACGAATGTAAAACTAATGACACATTTTTTTAATCATCTTTTTTGTTGAAGCTGCTTGCTGTCTTGTATGGATCAGAAATTCAGAATGTTGGGCCAGAAAAGGGACGAATGAAAGACAATTATTGCATGCAGCTGAGTTAAGAATGCTAAGAGGGATGTGTGGTGTTACGCGAATGGATAGAATAAGAAACGAGTACATATGAGGAAGTCTGAAAGTGGCACAGGTAACTGAAAAGTTGTGTGGAAATCGGTTATCGGTTATATCAATGGCTAAAAAGAAACTATGGATGGACTGTGTGAATTTGATGACATGGTTAGAAGAGGGGTGACCAGATGGCGACTAAAAGAGAAGTCTAGAAGAAGAAAAAAAGACATGTTGCGCCGATCCCAAATGAATCGGGCAGAATGATGATGATATTTTTTGTTGAGGTTCGCGCTATTTTATTTTAGACGAACTCTACTTACCTACTTTTTCCTATAAGTAGTCGTTTTTAGAACTGTAGGTAATTCACGTAGTTTACCAACTGTCATGCATTTTTAATTTAACATAAAACACTTTTACTTTTCCATTTAACAATACTTTGATTGTTTATTTCACAAAAATTTTGATATTCTGCCGAAATGCCAAATTACTGACATTTTTCCACAGAACACTAATACCTACCTACCCTACCTTTTACCCTGCATTACCTATATTGTAGTCTGTGCCTACCTTGCATTTTCCTGCAAGAATGATTTGGATGCAGATAAGAAACCGAGCGATGTCGGAGGTTCTCGTGCAGTAGATACCTACCTTAGTATTCTATTTTATATCACGAAGCGAAGCGCTTACTTGTGTTAACGTTTACTTGTGTTAACCAAGTGTACTAATACGCTGTGATGTTTGCGTCAAGACAAGTAGCGTCAGCACACAATCCAAACACACACCACACACACACTTTCGACTTCGCCATTGTCTCGGACTTTATCGAGAGCTCCTGCGCTTACACACACATTCACAACGTGTTTGTACACTTGTTAACCACAAGTAACGCGCGTCGCTTCGTGAGATAAAAATACTATCCCACCAAAAACGTTTTCATGTAAAATGTGTCAAGACGAGACCACATATGGCTCGCACTGCCAAAAAGTTATCAGATCTCATGTAGAGCCAAGCTTCTAACTCTACACGCCCTAACTTCACAAACTTCACCTTAGTCAAAATATGAGGCTTGGCCGTTTCGTCACTACAAGAACTATTGTTTATCAGAAAAGTAATGAACAGTGAATAAATTTTTCACCTTACGCCCATGTGATGGTAGCGAAACAAAACACACACACTTAGCACTGGAAATTGGACATTTTAGTGGGTGGGTATATTAATATCAATCTTTACAAGTAAGCTTACGTTCGCATCGACGTAAAAATATTGCGGCGGGATTGTGTCGCGCACTGGATTTTCAACTCTCGGTGTTCAACCGAGCATTGAGAATCCAACAGAGTGCATCCCAGCACGTTGAAAAAACACTGTTGGATTTTTAGCTCTCGGCACTAAGCAGTGCGTTGAAAATCCAGTGCGCGGAAAAAAATAATCGCCGCGTAAAAAAATCGCCAGAGCGAACCTTGGCTTATAGCCGGTGAGAATGCTTAATGATTAATTAATTAGGTACCTTATTTTGTGCTGTGCGTCCTGAGTGTGCGTCATTAAGGGTCAGTTCACACCGAGACGCGACGCGACGCGCAGTTTTCTAGATAGAAATACAATTACAGACCTTATCTACTACACAAAAAGGTATACGATTCAGTGAACTACGCCGCGCGGCGTATCTCGACGTAGTAGACACTGAATTGTGTACCTTTTAGTTTAGTAGATAAGGTCTGTAATTGTATTTCTATCTAGAAAACTGCGCGTCGCGTCGCGTCTCGGTGTGAACTGACCCTTAAGCCTCCGGAATCAGACTCCGGACGGATGTTGTTTAGCTCAACACATAGAAAAGAAGTCAAAAATACAAATTGATTGAATACCAAATAGTTTAGTTTAATTTATTTCAATTACGTTTTTTGTGCAGGATGTCCGTAGCCCGACCGTGAGAGTAATCACTTTGAATTTCTTCATTCAGTGAAAGCTAGATTTTTTTATCGTGTTGTTAACTAGTGTGTTGTCCGTTGTTGTGATGCATTAGTGATACGGAATTGCAAAAGAGTGTTGTATTGTGAATTCTTAAGCCACGTTGGAACGGAAAACCTTTCCCTTTACTTCAAAACTCAAACTCAAAGCATTTATCTCAAATAAACCAATTAGGTACCTATACCTACAGGCACTTTTGAATTGTCAAGGGGTCGGTCAGTCAGAAAGAAGAAGCTAGTTGCCCATTCCAAAGCGTAGTAAGTTCCACTCTTTTATTGTAGTAAATCAAAATGTTAGTTAGGTACAGCATCCATAATGAATAGGTATCAGTAGTAAAACTATTAAAACCAAAAAAAAATAATTAATAAGCCGGGCAGCTAAAAGATGACCAGTCCCTACGGACGGCGCCCGATCTCGAACATGATGTATGGATCAGCACCATTCAGCTCAACCATTCTAAAGGGAACTTAATGATCTAACACATAGGTACGCCACATTATGTCAAATGTCTCGCCACCAGCGAGACATTTTAGTGAGCATGACACGGTCCCAGCCGCCAGGGCACATTCAAGTCACTGAAAGAATGGAATGATGAATGGAGGAATTTGAGACACGGCCGGAATTTGTAGAGAGCTGTGCCCTAACAACAAATATCCAAGTACACTGACATACAGTACGTCATATTAAAGCTTACAGGTATGTCTTTACAATAGTTTAAGTTTTATGATCAGAGTAGAAGCGAGAGATAATATAAATAGGATACAAAAAAAAAAGTGCCTGGACATTTTGAATAGCAACATTCCGAGTTTTATAGACGAAACAATACGAGAAATACAATATTATCAATGGATCTAAAGGCCGTTTCTTTACTAGTTGACGTGACATTTATTCACATCGATATCAGTGAATATCTAATTCTATGAAAATGTATGGAATACTCTAAATGTCGGTATTCCATACATATTACGCGTCGTGTCAGCTAGTGAAGAGCCGAAAATGAAAATACCAAGTACAGACGCCAGCAGGTCAACCTACCCGAAACTGTCAGATTTTCCCAATCAACCTTGAACCTTATGCTTTAGCAATAAAGTCGAAAATCTATTAAAGAAATCTGACAGATTGTAGTAACTTGATGTGCTGGCGTCCGTACCTAAAACTTTTTAGTAATCATTGATGTAGGGTAGTCAGAAGCCCGAAAGTCTAACAACCAGTCTTACCAAGGGGTATCGTATTACCCAGTAGGTATCTAACTGGGTTGGGATATTTCTGGATATTAATATGACTTCCTCATAGTGACTTGGCTAAAAATATACAATTCGATAGACAATAAAACACTAAAATAGCACTTGAATTTTTATTTACCTAAGTACCTATCTAATTATGTAGGTACGATAGACATTTACTTTTAAAATGTATAGCTACCTACCTACTTGTTTTACAGACATTCTAAGAAAAACATCAATAGGATTATCATCAGCAGGATTATCAGCTGGTGGTGGAGGTTCATGTGCGACAGTTGGATTAACAATTGGTGTAAGTGGAGGTGGTTCGGGCATTCCAGCTTCATTTTCTTCTAGTTCTTCAACCTGTCTGTGTATATTCATTTCGTTCGCGAACAAAGACACTAATTTCGCATAACACAACACTACGCCGCTCTAGCGCCGCCGCCGCGCGATCTGCGCGCTGGCTTCGAGACCGGGTCTGCGTTGCCGCGCCGCTACCCGCGCCGGCGCGGCGCCTCAATCGCTGACTTCGAGACCGAGGCCTAACTGCGGCGTTAGAGTTGTTCCAATACCTAACTGGCGAAATGTGGGTAGGTATACTATATAGGTACACCTCTGCGGCTGCATGACTCTTTGGGCATTACAGGCGTGATGTTTATGTTAGGTAACAAGCGGAGAGATTTTCTATAAAATGTATCAAAGTCTACAGTTTTTTCAGTTTTTTGTTTGACCGTTATTTTAAATGACACTTCACAAGACCGGATACAAAGACGACACGTCTTAGGCAAAATGATAAACCAGTTGTACTTCTACCCTAGAGTACATGTCATGTTAATTTCACGTACCCTCACGGCACGCAAACTTAGAACAAAAAATTTCAACCGTATACTCTATGGTTGGAAGAATAGAACATGACAGGTCTCCTCGCCCCCTTCTATCATTCTTCACCCCTCTTACACCCGGTGCCAAAACTATAGACAATAATACAAATGTTACTGTCAAATTTAGGCGGTTGACGGCTCGTAGGCTGTGACTTTTTCGCTACTTTATCAAAAAGTACTCTGTGGCCATTATTACAGTTTTGTTGTTTGTTGTTGATCGAGTGAAATTTGCATTGATTAATTTCCGTACTTACCTGACCTCTCAGTGATTTTAAACTGTAATATTTTGCATCGGTAGTGCAAGGACTGCAAGGTGTACAAGTGTTGTATCGAACATTGTGGTGCTAAACGAAAGGACGTTAAAATGCATCCGTTTCCTTGTAGTGAGTTATGACTCAAAAAGTGGCTTATGAGCATTAACAGTGATTATTTGTGTAGCTTAAGCGCGTAAGAACTTCAAAAACTATGTGTTTGTCAGAAATACTTTGAAAAAAGAAGCATCAGTGAGAAGTATCGGCTCAAAGTTGGTTCATAACCAATATTGTTTTCGGCTGATGAAATTACCTCAGGAATACCAACAAAAGTTGACGAAGCTTCGTAAATCTCTTCCCAGAATGCAACATAAAGCTTATAATAAATATAAAACTAAATTAAAAAAATAAAAATTTGAATAAGTATTTGTTGTGTTTAATTTACATATTTTTCAGTAGTTCCCTGGTAATTATACCGATGAGCTCATCTAACTCATCTAAGAGCTCATTGTTTTTTTGCTGCTAACAGCAAAAAAAAATTGAGATCCGAATACAGTACCAACGGGGTAATCGAGGCTGTATGTGTGAGCCTTTGCCAAAAACTCAACACCTGGATTAAAAAAAAAGCGAACTGTCATGTTCTAAACTTCCAACTTTTGACAATCCACTACTAACCATTTTTTCTCTATGGGAGTGGGTCGTCTGATACGTAGTATCTCTAAGTACCTAGTTTGTGCGTACCCTACTGACCACTATCATACAAGTTGTATAATACAGGTCAGTGACGTAATCGTACGATCTAATCTTTATGACCGTCGCAATTTCCGTCGTCGTAGTAGTTCGTAATAATTATCATTACAGCTATCGAGAATGAAAGCCAGGTTTAAAAAAAACATTGTACAGATTAAAAATAAATAATATTGTTGTAGCTCTGGCCAATAGAAAATCGACTAACATAAAAGATAATTATTTATTTTAGTATCTATTTTGTAAGATAGATGTATAATTTTACGACATATTTAGTATTAAGTACATAAAAAGGTACTGCTTATTTCTAAAGAAATTTCTTTCAGCAGACCTGTGAAAGAAGAAATAAAAAGGAAATGTAGACAATAGTGTATGAGAACAAGAAACATGAATTGAAGAATTTGAATTTGTGACGTCAAACTAAAATATTAAAATATATTATCTTTTTACACCTGCAGCCTGTGGGTCGACTACACGCAGATGTCTTACAGCGCCTTACGTGTCCAGTTTATCAAAGCATACAGGGCGCTGTTGGGGTTGCCACGACACTGTAGTGCATCAGGGATGTTCGCAGAGGCACGTATAGACGACTTTTACGCAATCATGCGAAAGCGTGTAGCCTCTGATGCGGCGGGTGCGTGGCAGCACCAACAGCCTCTTGTTCACTGTGGCCGATAGGGCGGAAGGACTAATACTCAGGCACTGGACTAGGACGTCCAGGACACAAGTTTTGCTTTCAAATCGTGCCTTGAAATAACATTGTAATGTTGTTCTTGTACCTATTGCGTTTTTTATTAATGATGTTGTATTGTATTTGATTATTGTATTTGTAATGATTTTGACATAATTAATGGTGATTTTTACATTAATAATAGTGATTTTGACATTATTATTGATTGTTTTGACATTATTAGTAACTATTACCAAAATTTTCCAAAGGAAAGTACTATCATTAGTGTTTAAGATGTGTATAATAATTTACTAACTAATTGGATTCTGTGATCTGGATAGGTAACTAAATGATTATTATTATTAAAATATACCTACATTGAATAAGTATGTACAAAAAACCTACTGAACTAATAAATAAGCATTAATATTATTATATAATTTATAAATTCTCACAGTCAAGATAAAAGTGTGCTCTTTAACTCGATATTTGAATTAAGAAATAAATTTTAAATCTCAAATAATAGGCGGAAGTGAGTTCCACAATCTCACAGCATTTAATTTTAAAAGTTATTCGCTAGTTTACACATGTGATCATACATGCATAATTTAATATTAAAGGACTTCACCAAAATCTGCCCAAAACGAAGTACCGAGGTACACTTAGTCGCATAAACTAGATTACACTGATTATTTATTATTGCATTTTTATATTTTTCTTATTTATGGTTACCCGGGGACAAGAGTATGTGGTTCGTAGACAGAGTAAACTATAGACTGCTGCTTAACTTGTTTTTCATTCGCACAAGAAAAAGAGAAATATATTAACGTCACTAGCAAAGAAAAGAGACAGAGTAAGAATATTTCTGTCCCTTAATGCGTGTCGGCTAAAGACGCCAGCACATCAAGTTACTATAATCTGTCAGATTTCTTTAATAGATTTTCGACTTTATTGCTAAAGCATAAGGTTCAAGGTTGATTGGGAAAATCTGACAGTTTCGGGTAAGTTGACCTGCTGGCATCTGTACATTAGTGTGCACAACAAGTTTGACGTTTATGAAGGAATATAAAATAATACACCGCGACTAAACGGAAAATAAAATCTTTTTCGTGCATAATTTAATAATAGTACATTTCCGCAACTGTGAAAATGGTTAAGGTGCAGTGTAATAAGCTGTAAAAATGATAATTATTAAGACTGATGAAGATTGCCGGATTTTTTTGTCACTTTCGGTGACACGGATACCATGAGTCTAATAGATTACTCTGTCTACGTTAGGGATTAAAATAACTTTTAACATAATAAAAAGTTGCCACATGTTCTAATTATGTTACAGGTTATTACATAACAATAAACAATATTTTTTTATATACCGACGCCAGCACATAAAGCTACCCGAAACTGTCAAATTTTCCCAATCAATCTTTAAATTAATGCTGTAGCGATAAAGTTGAAAATCTATTAAATAAATTTGACAGATTGTAGTAGCTTGATGTGTTGGCGTCTGTACTTAGTGGGTCTCCCTTGTTTTGCCGAAAAGATTTTGCCAAATTATCACTTCCCAAACAATTTTCCGCATAATTTCATTTGCCAAATTATTACTTAGCAAAAAATCTCTTCACAAATAATTGTAACCCAAACCTAATGTTTGGCAAGTGAACGTTTAAACAATAACTTGTTTACCAACAAGTACTTTTACCAATTTTTATTTAGTCAAATATTTCAGTTGGAATAACTCATTTTACGTAAAATTACATTTGCCAAATATTTAGTATCGTCAGTTTTCGCAGTTTTAAGGCAGCCATTTCAAGCATAAGATCTAACTTTGAAGACGTTTTATTACAAGGGTGTTTTTTCCACTTGGGACAAATTCTAAACAGGTAATAATAATACTATGTATTCTGGTAGTATTTTTTAAAATAATTAATCTCGTCTAACTAGTTCAGTTTCGGGTAGACTTTTTTCCATTTTTTTTTCTATATAATCTAGTCGTTTCTGGCACTCGCCAGCCGCTGCCGCGGCACCGCTCGCTTCGCTCGCTCGGCTCGTGCGTAGGAGGTCACAGCTTTAACCTAACCTAACCTAAGCATTTTTTTTTAAATAATTAACCTCGTAACTAATTCGGTTCTCAATAATATCCATTGCAAAAAAATTAAAATAGTAAGTTACAAATATTTTGTATTAAATAAATGATTATTTTAAAATAAAATTGCATTTTTTAATTATTTAATTCCCAAAAAAAAAATCTCAAAAAATCTTATTTATGCCTTTATATTTTTTGTCATAACAAATCGTTTGACCAAACGTTTGTTGTATAAAGATTGTTTGCCGTAATAAATCATTTGATTAAAGACCAAATGCCTAAATGACATTATCCTTAATAATATTCTGCCAAGTAAAAATTTGTCCAAATGAAAATGTGCATACTAAAATTATTCCAAACATTGCATTGGTATAATAAAAGGTTGCGAAAATTTGTTTGGGTAGTGAAATTTTGGCAAAATCTTTTCGGCAAAACGGCAGGATCCCGTACTTAGTTTATAATGATATATGGATAAAAATACAATAAAATTATTTTAGAATTATTCCTCTATTTTTTCTCTACGATTTGGTGCACGTGTACAGTCAACAAAGGAGTTAAGTATACAGGAGCGTCGGGTATTGTTGAAGTTTACTAAGAAACCGATGGATATTCTCGAATAAAATTTTAGTTTATTAATAGAAAACAAACAGCTCATTTATTAAATTAAATTTCAGTCCAGAACATCCATCGGTTTCTTAGTAAACTTCAACTATATCCGACGCTCCTGTATACTTAACTCCTTTGTTGACTGTACCTCGAAGTACGACAATACATGTTTGGGTATAGTTGATGTATGTATGAGCTTTAATTTTGTTGACCTCCTTTAATAAATATTTTTGGTAAAAGTTAATGTTGAGCCCGAATAGTGAATTTTTGACAAAACTAAAATGCATTTCTTTTTCTGGAAACCAAAATAAAAGAAAAATAAATAAAAACAAATGGTAGTCTTTTGGAACCCATGGAAATTTCTAAACATTGGTAACATTAAGTCATAGTAATAAAAAATCACTACTTGACAAAACTAAAATAAAATGCATTTCTTTTTCTGGAAACCAAAATAAAACAAAAATAAATAAAAACAAATGGCCTTTTGGAACGCATGAAAATTTCTTAACATTGGTAACATTACGTCATAGTAATAAAAATTCACTACCTGCTTACTTGCTAGATTTTAATTGGCATTAGTTGAATTGTTGAACTGCGATGGTGATGTTGAAAATCTATAACCATGTACTATATATAATAGTAAGTTTGTTTTATACGTTTAGTATAATTTCAATGACTCATAAGTTGGTTATCATTTCAAAATTATTAATTACTTTAATAAAATATTAACACTATTTTTCGTGAAGTTACTATTTATTTGTTTGTTGGACATGACAATTTAATTCAAGGTCGGGAAATGATGTACAGTTGACCTTGTATCAAATAAATGTCAATCAATATCAAACGCCATGTCGTGAGTGAGATCAAATTTTAATCAGCAATAAAATTACGTAAAATTTGTTTCATCCAAAGTTGATCACTGAGCTCGTTTGAAACTAGCTGGACTAATAATTGCGATGATGAAAATCCATAACCATCTATTTAGTAAGTTTTTTTGTCATATAATTTCAAATTTCAATGATTTGGTTAACATTTCGGAATTCAGTTCTAGCCCGCGAAATTAAATTTTTCTTCCGTTTTTTGCAATTTTCAGGTCAGTGTCAGGTTATATCTTGATCAAAATAACTATGATTCGCGATCGCGACTAAAACAGGTACGTATTTACAGAATTATAATCATTAGAATTTACCTATTACATTATACTACCTATTACCTCTTTAAGTTAGTTTTTTGTTCTTGAACAAATCTCAGGAAAAGTGCCCAAGGAACAAATCTAACTTAGAGACAGAGAGATATTTATATTACATTATTGATTCTAATGACTATAATTCTGTAAATATTCTCTGTTAGAGTCGCGAATCATATTTTGATCAAGATGCAACCTGAAACTGACCTGAACATTGCAAAAAACTTAAGAAAGTTTGAATTTCGCGGTCTACCACTGCGCATTCACCTTATGAAATAATAATACTATTTTTCGTGAACTTAGACTTAGTATGGTTGTTTATTTGTTGGACATGACTATTTCTTTCAATGTGTCAAATAAATGTCAAAAATAAACGTCATTATCTCATGCAGTGTGTGATAGTCCTACTGTCCTAGCAAATCAAATTTTTATAAGTAATAAAATTATGTAAAATAGTTATATCCAAAATGCACCATATTCTAAACCTTAACACGTTGGGAATATCATTAAGTTTAGCTAAAACTGTTAAGTTGTTACATTTACCAAGGGTTTCTACACAACAATTAGTGAAATCAACTTGTGATATTATTTAGCACTAAATGGGTGTAATTTACACGTTTGCTAATATATTAATGATTCGATTCCAACAGTCCTAATATATTGAAAGTCAATTTATGTGAATTTATCATGCTATAATTATATTTATTATGAACGAGTATTACGAGCTTGAAGATCGTAAAATGAAAGGTACCCTTCGTGACTGGCGCAAAGCGCTGCGCACCCCGGCCACATACAGGGTCGGCAACGCTGTGAGAGTTCAGCCACAATTCGTATTATTAATTGTGTTAATAGGAACATTCCTTCTGGTGTTGTGTTATTATAATTGGTGGACAAGCAGCCAGCCAGTCAGTGTCCAGAGATGGGCTAGTTCAGTGCGACCATACAACACAACTTACCCGCTGACGAAACCGTTGGTTGGTGGAGATGTAGTCACATTCAGGATTGGGATTGTGGCAGACTTAGATACAAATTCTAAGAGCAGTAGTAGTAAACACACATATATAAGTTATTTTAAGAAAGGCCAACTCAATTACCACCCTGTCAAGAAGTCTGTGCAAGTGTCATGGGACATACGGGAGCCCACACTCTTGTCTTCGACATACTCGCACAAGGGAAGAGGCATGGAGCTGTCCGAGTTGATAGTATATGATGGAAGACTGCTCACTTTTGATGACCGCTCAGGGATGGTAAGTACATTGTTGTCACAAATCTGGTTTCCTTCTCATTATTAAATTCAATTTGAAGTTGTTGAGTAAATATTATGTACCCACATTGTATTCAGATAGATAAAAGGAGACCAGTCCCATTTCATAGAGTTGGGACCAAAACCCAAAAAGGCCAGTGAAAAAAATATGGAGTTATCAAGTTGAAATTAATAATCAAATACTCGGGGGCTGCAATCCCTTGAAGCAGTGAAAAATAAAACTTTTAAGTCAACGCAATCAAAATAGCAAGCAGCAATGTCATGTAGCACAAGTAAAAAAATCCGAAAACACGGGAAAGATATTCGAGACACGATTGCCGTGATAAACTATTTACATACCTACATATTTGTATAGAATCCGGGGTGCGTGAGTTCAACTCTGGACTTGCACTTGACTGTTTTTTTTTTACTATTGCACCGAATTTCTACGACCATTTCTTCTGCTGTTTTTTAAAGTTGAAAAATCTAGTTTTTTAATCATCAATCATTTTGGATTTTGGGCCCAATATCTCCTTTGTTGTGTAAATTCAGACAGGAAAAAGTTTTAAAATGTTTAACAACCTCTGTTGTTCAACACTGATTTTTTTTTCCTAAGTTTTAAAACTTTGTATTACTTTTTGGTACATAAAAAATACAGCTGAAGTTAAATAATACATAAAACAGCATTTCTAGAAGTTTTATGTCACATAATAAACACTTGTTTTTAATGTTTTCCAGGTGTTCGAAATAATCAACAATAAAATAGTACCATGGGTGATTTTACCAGATGGAAATGGCCATGTCGAGAAAGGATTTAAGTCCGAATGGGCAACCATCAAGGATGACATTTTGTATGTCGGGTCAATGGGCAAAGAATGGACGACAGCCAGCGGAGAGTTCCAAACCTATGACCCCATGTGGGTGAAAGCGATCAACATACACGGAGAAGTAAGATTATTAAAACTAATTACAAAATTAATTGTTAAAATAAATGTGTCTTATACAATGAATTTAAATTGTCTGTTTCTAGATAATATAGAAGACACAATTCACATTAATCTATGTAAGTTTTTGTGAAATAATTAATTATGAAATAAGTTATTACTTATTTAAGCAAATTATTTTGGTTGTTCAGTGTCTGAATGTTCATTCAAAAAGTCAGGAAATTAAGTTAAGTTGGGTTTTTCATTTTAAATATTTTTGTAAGCAACAGAAAAACACAAATAAAACATTTGGTTTCCTGTTCATCTATTTAGGTGAACAGGAAAAGTTATTGTATATATTTCAAATACTACAGTACCTATAGGTATTTGCAGAATATGATAGAGAAACACGACATTTGTACCTATCTTATCAGCAAGGTTTACTCTGTCAATTCGCAAAGGTTATCTTTATTATTTATCATATTTATATATCATGAATTCATGATGTTAGGTAATCAGTCTGGTTCCTGGTGGAAAATTCAAATTATAAGACTCATTTGTAATAAAGTGGGACAAAATGTTTAGCAGAATAGTCAAAACTAATACTTTACTCAAGCCAAATATAATAGCGTTTCATACGAAAATGGACTTTATTTGTATTGATTAATGTCCATATTCTTATAACAGACTGTAATTAAGCACTTTACATGAATATGAACATTAACTTTATAGGCCCAAGGTTCAGTTTTATATAAACGGCTACTTTAAATTTTAATCATATCAAAGTTCACTCTATAGACTGATCTCAGTCTTCATTTTTGTGTATAAATATTGCCTATTTCTACTCAAATTCAATCTTAATACGTATCTGGGTATGACATGAATGATCTTTTTAATAAAATTTAATAAAGTACCATTACACCTTTTTTATTTACAGGTGCAGCATTTAAACTGGGTGAACCAGTACAAAGCTGTCCGTAGTTCCATCGGCATCCAATGGCCCGGCTACATGATTCATGAATCCGGAGTGTGGTCACCTGCCAAGCAATTATGGCACTTCCTGCCGAGGAGGTGCAGTCATGAACCGTACAATGAGACAAAAGATGAAGTCATGGGATGCAACTACTTGATCACCGCCGATGCCAATTTTAAACATATTCATGCTCTTGAGGTAATTGTTTTTTAAGTTTATTATTTTGTTTATGTGGCTGGATTAACTCATCTGGGAATCAGCGCGAACCGGTGCATGGTGCCGACTAATTCAGAGATAGGAACTTGTCGGCGCTAATTTGGCAAAAAGTATGAAAGTTCTATTTTATCGTAATTTTTGACGTTCAAAAGTGCCTTTTATGTGCCTATTTGAAATAAATGCTTTGACTTTGAAAAGCTGCCTGAGCGGAACAGCGTTGACAATCAGCGCTTGTCACCAGCGAACGCTCTGGCGTATCGGCGCCGGTTACCAGCTTTCTATGTGAATACACCCTTAAGGCTGATTGTTTAAATGTACTTAGATTTCAACCAACCATTTTCGTATGTGCATATTCCTATTTAAAGCTAATGTTCAAGCGTTTCATACAAATATGATCATTAACTTTATACTTACAAAATTAAATGAAAGAAAGAAAAATGGTTTATTCTACACAAATGGTTTATTCACACTAATATTATTAAGGCGAAAGTTTGTGAGTGTTTTGTGTATGTTTGTTAATAAACTTCTTCAAGCACAAATGGCTGAACGGATTTTGATGAAATTTGGCACACAGACAGTTTATAACCAGGATTAACACATAGGATACTTTTTATCCCGATATTACCACGGGATCGACACTTATGCGGGTGAAACCGCGGGCGCTGCTAGTATTCATATAAAACGCCTACTGTACTTAACTTGAGTAAAGTCTAAGAATGCTCATCTCAGTTTTACATCGCAATTAAAAAAAAAGACTGTCGTTGAAGTAAACAACTGAATTTCATACCCTTGACTTGAAAATTTAGTTTTTTCAACGTGTACCACACGTGAGTGGTCTACTGATACTTGAACAACAAAAACCGCTCTTACTGCTACGGTATAAAGGCGCTATCTATGTCACATTGTTACGACCGTGCAATTGACTAGTATGTCGTTAAAACATTTCAGTGCTTAAATTACTGTGTATCGAATCAATGTTTACTCAGTTGTATAAACAATCAACCATAAATATGTATTATATAAGTATGCTTTTCCTATATTATATGAAAAACACTGCCCCGTTGGTCTCGTGGTCACAAGCGCGACTGCTGAGCGTGGGGTCCTGGGTTCGATTCCCGGGTCGGGAAAACTGTTATTGTGTCCGGAGTTTGGAAGTTGGCGGTGTGATACCCCCGTGCCTCGGAATGTACGTTAAGCCGTTGGTCCTGCACCTGATCTCTCTCCGGTCGTGTCGGATTGCCGTCCCGTCGGACTATGCGAGTGAGGGAAGAGGCAGTGCGCGGTGCACCTGTGTCTGCGCATACACTTGTGCACTTATAATACCTTCCGCGCCGAAGGCTAGTCTTCGTTAAGATCGGCCGCCATGGCTGAAATACTTTCTTGAGGAATTAATTTATTTCTATGAAAAAAACTCATTTAAAATGTATTAGTTCTACCTATGCTACGCTCTTACACAATTTCTAAGCAATTTATTGATCAAATCACATTTATACCTTTTCAGATAACAAAGCACCAACCAAAGCATGGCTTCTCATCGTTCAAATTCATACCGGGAACGAATGACGAAGCCATAGTGGCTTTGAAGACCACAGAGTTTGAGGGCAAGACGGCCACATACATCACTGCATTTACGACAGATGGCACGGTGTTACTACACGACACACTGGTGGAAAACCTCAAATACGAGGGTCTGGAGTTTATATGATAGTGTCTTAGAAAATTATACATAAAAATCGTAACTGTAAATATGTAAAATATAATATAGTTTCGTTATGTTGTGTTTTAGTTTTATTCGCAACTAGCTGACCCGGAAAACGTTCTCCTGTCCAAACAATTAAATACCTACAAACATTCCATAGAAAAAAGGCGTTCAGTTTTCCAGCCGTTCTGAAAAGATGCGCTTACCAACAAACTGATTTTTTATTATTATATAGACTAGCCAACAGACGCGGTCATGTCCAAACAATATGGTCTTGAATTCATACAAAAATTCCATAGAAAAAAGGACGTTCAACTTTTCCCAAACGGGAAACTTAAAATTTTTCTTTCCGAAAGAACCTGATTTGGCTATTACGATAATTTTAAAACAAAAATTGCCATAAATCGGTCCAGCCATTCTCAAGTGAGGCGCTTATCAACGAACTTTCTTGGATTTTTATTTATAGAAATATATCCCTACAGGTAACTTGTAATTCAACGTATATAGTGCGACCCTTTGCAACACACACCCCGTATAGTCTGGCCGAAAACCTATGATCGCGTGTTTTTTAAAAAGTAATGAAATATAATTTTTCTCTTAGCTCTCAAATGAAAATGCCATCAATGCTATTTTATTTGTTAATGACGGCGTTAACAAATCCAGTGTTCTAAAACACCAAACACGAAGTTATAAATTGTCAATTTTCAAAATCAGCTAGGTACATGATATGCGAACTGTGACACCATTTGGCTATGCTTTACCTCGTCGAATTACAAGTAGGTAACCCTGTGTGGATGGTATTTGTTGGAAAGAGATTATTACCATAAGCCTAGTTGAATAAACAGAATTTATAGGCTTAGGGTGGATTCTCGGACATGCGTTTCCGCTTATCCACCTTAGAGTGGATTTTTTGGGGTGGATAAACGGATTAACCGCTCAAAACGCGTGCTAACAATTTTATTCTCAGTCATCTGCGTTTTTACCTTCGATTGTAGCGTGCAAAAGTGATTTTATGAAATGATTTACACCTATTTAATTAGCCACAAATGGTTATGACTAAGAAAAGGACGAAGTTACAAATTACGAAGTCTATATTTGTTCTCGTTATCGCTTCGTGGGGTCTCCGCCCTAGAAATGTCAGTTACGCTCATAAACCTTACTGACATAATATCCTTACCGAGACCATTGGAGGCGCCAACCGTCGTACCTATTCTTGTGGCAGGTAATCAAGTAATTTTTTACTAGCCTTCCTAGTACTCTCCTTCCACCTCTCTGTCCAGAGCTGCCAAGAACCAATCTTTATTATCTAACCCAGATACTGCGACAGGCCTTTTAAAAGATCCATAAACGCATACGTATGACATGCATACGACCCCTATATTAGGACGGGCCTTTTAAAGGCCACCTTTTCCTGGCTTTCCTGGAAAAAATTGTTTCAGTAACAACTGGGTTAAAGGAGTCCAGCTGCTGCTCATCCTCCCATGTCACTGGTTTAGATTTAAATAAATACTTACAACAATTAACCAAGTCATAGTAAATTCTTGTCATCGAATCGTGTGACGAGTTATCATAGATAATTGAGGACTTTATTAAATTATTACAAAAACGAAAAGACAGGAATAATATTTGAATAAAATTTATTTTTTTCAATAAAACAATTAAAGATACATTGTAAACTTACAACTGTATCTTAGTATAATGGCACTGGTCCTTAAGTGCAGTCACATAGACTATCGCTTCCTTGTTTAAAAGTTCTACACCATACAAATAAAAAATAGGCTTTCTAAACCCTGAAATTACATTATTATTGCAACCTCCCTCGCAAATAAAACAAGAACGAGACAGTGTAGATAAAAACTATCAAAAAGGTTCCATGCAAGGAGAAAATGTCAGATCAAGCTGACATGAATAATACTAATTTGACAGCTCTTAAACTGACACTGTCTCTTTCTCGCTCCGTCTGTTAGATAAGGACAGCAATACTTTTAGTTTGTGCACAACAGAATCAGTGTCAATATCAAAAATATTCCGAATAAATCTATACAATACAATTGGCCTATCGGCTAAGGCGATTGGATAACAATTAAAAACTAATACAAAAGGTTAATAAGGTAACAATAAAAACCGAATACAGGGTACATATCACAAGGTACTAAACTCTAAAAAGAAATAGTACTAAACTAAGTTAAAGCATAGATCATATTATTCGAATACAACTAAGCAGATGCAAAAACTAGGAACATCATACCAGTAAGATCTCCTTCAAACGGAATCACAAAAAGTTTTTAAACAAACAAAGTATAGAATCTCATTTCAAGCCAATAGTTCTGGTGACTTCTTCGAAGACGGTCCACGCCATCGCGGCCATTAAAGTGCGACGCAACATTCTTGGTACTGCACCCTTGAAGTACCCTCTTACACCGTATGTCTGTAACAAAGGAGAAAATAAATTAATATAAGAAAGATTTACACTAGGGTATCAAGTTAGGGGGAGATATTTAGCGCTATAAGGTTATTTTGGCGCGTGGGCAAAATTGGAACTAATGCCGCCATCTTGTTATTTGAATAGATTTCAAAGTGACATCACAAAAATGTCATTCGAGTGTCAAAAGGTCTGTTATAGGCCGACCGCTTAACTGTGACGTTGCCTGAGGTAGCAGCGCAGTGCGGGAGGGGAGTGGTGACGTGATGCGAGAGCTAAGTGATTCGTCAGCTTGTGACAACTATCACCTCTCCCGTACCGCGCAGCTACCCCGGGCAACGTCTCAGTTAAGCGGCCGGCATATAGTACCTATAGTTTTTAAAAACGTCTTGCTTGGTAACTAACGCCTAGTAGGTCGACAAGATAAAAAGTGTTCATTAGCTACACTAAATTCGGAAAAATGGTACTTATAGGATTAGGTACCTACCCTATTTCTATGACCTATGGTCCAATTTCTATTGCAACTACTTAAAACTGTTTAATAACATGTCCAATAATGTTTGTCAATTTAAACTTGACTTAGTTTACAGATAGTTTAAGTTGACATTCGTTAGGAAATGTTCGTTTCATAAGCTTATGCTGTGTAGTAGAAATTATACAAATAATTATTGAGTTTACTTTGACTTATTGATCGCTAGTTATACTCTAGAATGCCAACAGTAATCAACCTCGTCGACAGGGGGCATGATATGCCCTTCACTAAGTAAAAACAGTGATAGCAAGACTCTTTATCACAATATTAATTTTATTTTCTTTGTCAACAACTCATTATCATTATGTATAGCAATTTAAGTATGCTATTGCAAATACTATACAGCCGGTCGATTCTGTAAAAATCCCACCATGAAAACTTAGGTGAAGTGAGTTTGTTTTTGCTAGGAATTGACACACTATTGACAGCTCGCTCCACCTAAGTTTTCACGGTGAGATTGTTACAGAATAGCACCGCTGCTGTAGTCAAACTCAATATTGCATTTGAGTAAACAAACTAGCATGTGTTGCCTAAAAATGGTTACCTACTTAAAAAAGGTTTATGGTTATTAAATTAATCTACATAGGTTATTACAAGCAACAGTTTGAATTCAAGAATCTGGCTATAATTTAATACCTAATTGCAACTACTGTTTGATAATAATTCATGAAGTCAATATGAAAGTATGGGATAGCTTGTTTACAATTAATGACACATCAAGTTTGGTTGGACTATAATAATGACAGAAGACGTCATCTTCCTGCGCAATAAATAATATTGATAACCTATGCTCAGATTGTGTCATGGTGTAAAAACTATACAATGATAATCCCGTGGCCCTAATTATAATTTCATGTACTTAATTAGCAAAATATTCATCGTAAACTTGACTTGGTGAACCAAGTACACGCAAACTTTGAATGACTGATAGACCTAATTAAAAAATAAATAAGCGACCCCCTCAGATGTTGCTTATCTAATTAATAAATTATTATAATTAAGTAATGTACGTAATTATTTTAATAATGACTCTGAAACAAACTAAGTAGCATAGTAACAAACGTAGCTGTAAGTACGCACGACGACATAATATCAAGCTATACATTTTCAGTATAACCCGACTTCTCATTTTACGAAAACCCTATAAAATGCGAGTTCAGCTAAAACTGGAAATGTATAGCATATTGTGGTCGTGTGTACTCAGGTTAATAATCTTCCTGATTTTAGTTATCGTGTTGAGACCTTTAACATTTGCTTCTTAGTAATTTACCTACTACATTAACAGAAATATTTGATACGTATCTATCTGATAGGTACCTACAGTCCCAATTTATTATTCTTAATAATGAACTGTGTGATGTCATTTGAGTTCAACATATTAAATAAGTAGGTGGCAACACAAAGATTAGCATTATGATTGATAGTAAGACCGAATTCTAGATGGCATAGTAGATACACCTATCTCAAGATACTCTAAGCCGAATACACAAACGCTATAATACGCACACATTCCTGCTAATTTCTTACATCGGACTTTGCACTTTTTATTTTTATCTTTTTTTTTGTTTCTATCTGATGTACGACTATTGTCTGACTATCTGGTGTATTGTCGTTTAGTCTGTGATAAATAAATGTATCTTCTTTCTTTCTTTCTATACCTAGGTACTCAATTTAAAGTCCCCGTTTGTCTAATGCTGAATCGGCCATTTTAAAGTGTGACCCACCCGTAGCCCTCGACCCACGAGCGATTTTTTATCGCGCACTGAATTTTCAACTGCTTAGCACCGAGAGATGAAAATCCAACAGCGTATTTTTTTAACGCTCTGAGATGCACTCTGTTGGATTTTCAATGCTCGGCTCAACACCGAGAGTTGAAAATCCAGTGGCCGATACAACATCGACTTAAAAAATCGCATGTGCAAACCTGGGCTTTTAAGAAGGTTTAAAGTTTAGTGGGGCGTTTGAATATTCGGGCGAATATAATACACAGAATGTATTATTTTCATCCCTTAAAAAAAAAAAGAATTCTTACCTGCTGGACATATACAGCGGCACTGAAGGCATTAGGAAACTTGTCTGGGTATAGCTGCATATTGGTCTTAAGTACGTCGGCAGGGTTGGTGGCAAGCGACGCGGCTATCCCGGCAACTATGCCGCAGCTAAAGTGGACGGCACTGGCTGCTCCGGGCGATTGCAACCATTCTGAAAAGAGAAGATAATTTGGTTAGTATGGAAAGGAATGATCGAGTTGTACTTTGATGGTACGGGCCTTGAATATAGAACATACTACTACAATCTTATAAAAGTTATAAACAAGCTTGGCCCCTTAAAAAAAACCACATGCCTACGCAAAATCAACGCACGAGTTAAACTACAAACCATGATTTCGCGGACATTGTTGTGGGTTACACGATTAGGTACCTAGTTTCTAATTTACTCCATCACACTTAAAATAATTGTAATGTGTAACTGTTTTATGTCCCAATAAAAAAAAGAAATATCTACATATCATTATCGCACAGTAAACTTTGGAATGAATATACCTACCTATAGTTGTACAAAATTCGAGTTCTGTCTATCCCTTTAGAAATGCCTACAAGCGTGATGTTACGATAAAAAGCATCTACTTTCTTATGGTCACGTTAAACTTTCAACATGAGGTATCATATGCGTTTCTGATGTTTATGTTATCTGTTATCTTTTAGTAATAATAACTCAGTAACTAAGTAAATGATTGACGCGTTGCTACTTTTGTACACGTCATTATAATGTTTATAAAACATGGCGCTTACGTCTTATGGCGTGATGTTTTTTTTTAATATTGACGTACAATCGAAAAAATAACATAGATGTTATGAAATAGTTATTGCAAAACAAAAAATACCTAAAAGCTATTGTTAAGCACGAAGTAGTTATCTTTGTTATGTACGTCACTGAACTCCTAAACGGCTGGACCGAGGACTTTTTTATGTTCAGTGGGTCCCTGCCCTGGATGGTTTAGATTCACAATTGGACCTGGTAGGTGGCGCTGCGATCGAGTTCTAGGAAACAGATTTACGTCTGTCCGGTCAGCTAGTTATAAATACATTAGTTATGGGGCCATTTAATAAAAAAGTAATAATCAATATTGTATGTGGCAATAGATTTATAAATAATACGGATACGGTACTAAACACTTAAGTCCTATCAAAGCGATTAGATTGCCATCTTTGTCTGGCCTGACAAACAAAAAACCCATTTGATGACGCATTTTAACCATAAGTAAACATGATAATTTATTAATAAATCTAATCAACGATTATTTTGCTATCACAGGATTATTGACAAAACGTGAGTTACTACAGGTTGTAAAATTATGTTTATATCTAATTTAGAGTTTTAAACTCAGTTGGCAACTGCACCCGTTCCCCCCTCTGTTTCCGCGCCTGCGTTAATCCCTACTCAATTTTAGGGAACATTTTAGGGAACATTTTAGGGAACATTTTAGGGAACATTTTTATTATTAACATTGTGTAACCCTTTAATCGAAAGATGAGGGCCTAATGAACCAATAGAGTGATTAAAACATTTGATATAGTTTCTATCACAGTTAACCTAATCAAACATGCATACAATGTACAGACGGCACATCAAGTTACTACAATCTGTCAGATTTCTTTAATCGATTTTCGACTTTATTGCTAAAACATAAGGTTCAAGGTTGATTGGGAAAATCTGACAGTTTCGGGTAGGTTGACCTGCTGGCGTCCGTACTTACTAATAATAAATATTTATTAGGTAATCATGAATATCTAATGTTTATATGATGCAGTACAAAGTCTACAGCGTTTAAGAAGATTATAAAATAGCTTTGTATCTTCCTTCTTTCCTCGCTATGTATCTTAGAGAAACATAAAATTATCTATCTAAAGTGCTAGAAGGGTCCCGCGACCTCTTTTTATCATTACCTACGCATTTAACCTGTGTATTTGGAATTGCAATTAACCTATTTTTTATCTAATGCTTTTATAAGAAACTTCATTGAAATTACTGATTTAAATTCAAAGTTAACTGTCACTTGTAATGATTTTTTCATAGCTCAATTCTTTGGAAGGCTATAGGCTATTTAACATCACGCTAGGACCCTTAGGAGACTAGCAAAAAGCAAAAAAGTCAGAAAGAATGCTAAGCTAATTTTTCCGAAAAAGGCCAAATTACCTTTAGGTACTCTTTGCTTGGCTTGCGAGTAGAACATGAGGTACAGGCCAGAGAACGGCGCATCTCTGGCTAGGGTTGGGCCCAGGCCACAGGAAAGGCCACGGAAGCCCTCTGCTTTGTAAATGGCCTTCAGAGCACCACCCAAGCTGGTGTATTTGTACACTCCAGATTCGTATCTGAGGAAGAAATAAAATTGAATATTATTTTTTTGAAGTTTCAACTATAATGGTTGTTAGTTGTTTGAACTGATGGACACTTTTATCAAGAGTTGGCAAATAGTGCCCTCAGCAAGGACCAGTTCCGAAAAAAATTAAGAAAGCATACAACCCAGAAAGGTGTGTTACGGTCTACATTATAAGTATACGTAGGAACTACGTCGTTGTTAATACAGGTGACCAGACATAAAATTTTCAAATAATTAACATATAAAGCGTAGTGCGTTGATTACAGTACCTACAGCGTAGAAAGTCCCGACTGCGCTGTAACCTCGGATTACCATAAGTATTGTTTACAGGTGACCTGAACGAGCGTCTAAGCAACGTGTTTCAGTCACAAGGTGGTACATGTAATCGGAAACACGTTTGGGGACAACGTACGTATAATTATGAAGATGGTATTTATTGATTGCAAATTGATCATGATCATTAACAAAGGTGGGCGGGCATAGGTCTTTGTTAATATGACGTCACAGACCAACCTACCGACAGTTATCGGTAATTAGTTCTACATCTTGGAATAACACACGATTAACAGATAATTGGGACATTTTTGGCAAGGTAATCTTGATAATATTATTGATTATATCAATTCACAATCGATATTAACAAATACAATGGCTTTACAAGAAAACAGTATAAGATAAACATATTTTTTTATAATTATCTAAATAAGTAGGTAAGAGTCAACTAAGTTACTACTTAACTGTTAAAGAAATAAATTATTTTGTATAATAAAGTGGCACTATTTGACGGTAAACTAAACTGGAGAAATTTTCGAAGTCTTTACGTGGTACCTTTGATCACGGCGTTCAACTTAAAATTATCAAGTGAAGTAAATGAGAGTGTTAAAGCCATCCTCCAAATGAGTAAGGACCAGCCGGTCGATTCTGTAAAAACCTAGGTGAAGTGAGTTTGTTTTTGCTAGGAATTGACACTATTGACAGCTTACTTCACACTCACTTCACCTAAGTTTTCACGGTGAGGTGGTTACAGAATCGCACTGCAGCAGTGCAATTCTGTAAAAATCTCACCGTGAAAATGTAGGTGAAGTGAGCTGTCATTCCACCTGACGCTAGGGATAGCTAGGGATTGAAAGACTGACAGTTCACTTTAAACTCACTTCACCTAAGTTTTCATGGTGATCTTTTTACAGAATAGCACGGCTGACCTATCAAAATTAAAACTATGAAATAAGTTATTATAATCATCAAAATCAACTCACCTAGTTTTAATCACAGTTATAGGTATTAAAGCAACGCCGCTCATGGTCCTTGCGACGACTCCTAACGTGATGGCTTCCAAGGCACCAAGGTCGCCATTGGTCTTCCCCATCTTGGCTTTAAGCCAGTGCAGGGAGGAGAAATAGATTCCCACTCCGGGAACGCAGCGAGCGACGGAAGGCACCATGCCCCGCCATAGCCCAACTATTTGATCTTGCCGAATGATGTTCGTGAAGATCGTTATCATCCCGGGTTGGATTCGGCTGCTGTAAAAGGAGGTTAGGTTAGTGATTGATAGAATTTAGAAGCACAATGTAACGCCAATAGCGCGTTTTATAAAGTATTTACTAAGAACAGGACAGGGATGCCTCAAGGCACATCTTTGGTCTTGTGCTACATCTTGGCAATTTAAGGTTTATAAATCTTAGTTGTTTCCAAATGTCAGACTTGTGCGCAGTTTTTGCAGTCACTAATAGTCTTTCCGGGTGATTGGCAATCAAATATAAACAAAACCGTTTGTTTATTATTCATTAATAACTAAGGCTCGTTGTGTGTCCACTTGCACGCGCCTGGGTCGCAACAACGCGGCCTTAGCGATAGCTCTTTGAGAGAATTAAGATAATGAGATACTAAAGTAATTAAAATCTAAATCACTTTAAATATAATTAATTACAAAAAATTAAATAACAACAGATAAACTAAACTGACATCTCGTGAATATTCGTGAAACTTGAACGCGGAAAATGATAATAGGTCATTAGCAGTTTAGGGAAGCATTCTCAGAAGTGTAGCAGACGTTAACAATGTCAATGTTAAGGATATTATGTCCAGTGTTAACAATAATTACATAACTATTATCTCAAGTCACAATAAACAAATCAATGAAACAACTAATCAGTCGTTGGTCACTGATCGTGCCTCCATACCTATTTTTTTTTCGTAGCAACAAGATAATTATACCGTCTCTTATCTAGTAGCGAACTTATTTTTCTGCGAGTTTTTGGTGATTAGCCTGTTACTGTGCGATGCTTATTTTACTGTTGAGAAGAGAGCTTTTCTTATATTTGTATTGAAACTAAGACTGTTTGCTGAGGCGATGCTAAGGGGAAGCCTATATCCAGCAGTTGTTTCGGCTAAATGAAGATGACGATGAGGTTTAAGGTAAGGTCAGATTGATTATTTTATGTGACTTACTTGACAGTCGCCGCAACAACATGTTGGGTTGGGTTCTGTAGACGAGTCTTCACCAAATCAAGCGGCTGGAACAGTATAGTACTGAAGGTCCCGGAGAAAGAACCGGCGAGAAATGCCTTGAACACCGGGTGGTACTGTAAATATAAACATTATCTCTGTTAGCTTAGCATTATAAGTTCGTCCAATCAGAAGAGTATGATATACTTTGACCTCTCACACGAGTCTTGAATGAGTTAACTTCGTGATAAAATGAGACTATCATAGAGTGTTGAAACTTACGTTTGCCACAATATCCATTCTGGGTTATAGTCAAATCCTTTTTGGTTGACAAGAAAATATCCTTAGTCAGGTAATATCTTTGGAATATACTCCGAACTTGTAATATTCAAAGTGAAATAGCCAATGACAGAGAGAGCTTTTGAGCCGAAAGAGCTTCAGGTATAAATTTAGATCGTATCCGAGTAGTCTGAATAGTAGATAGGGTTGATACGGTACATCAGAACAATGGTCATTTTTTGCAAAACCTCGCTTGTAAAATGCATGTATGCTGGTACCAGTATGAATTTTAAAAGAAATTCAAATAACGCTAGAATAGCGTTCACCGAAAGTTTGTAGCACTTGTGAGTCCACTTTCAAAGACACTGGATTAACTTAATTAGGAGAAAGAAAATCACGGTCGATGAATTTAGCCATGGGGACTAAACAGAAGAGAACTGAACAAAAACTGTATTACGCGGATAAAAGTAATCGAAGCTGAGCGATACGTAGGACGCGCACACTGGTAGATTGGTGAACGAACACTGAGCGAGTATAGTGCGAGGCGATTATAAGCGATCATATTTATATGTGTCGTTATCAGCGGCAGACGAGGGACGTGGGCATCGCGGGTGAGCAGAGGTGGAAGGTCGCGCTTGGCACCCCACATGATAATAAGTATCCGTGCCTACTGACTAGGGGGTAACGAGTAGCTCAGATAATGTAGGGTCGCCACTGCAGAGGAAGGATAATGCAACTGGCCATGCAGTCAGCAGAAAACGTGAGTACCTATGTGAGTATTTTAATGACATTGTTGCAAACGTAATGATGGGATACTATTTCAAGGACCCGTCTCAAAAAAGCAATAAGTACCTATTATAATAACCCTGATATGAAAGATAGCCTTGAATTCCTTAAGTTTTTATACGATATTTAAAGGACGTTTTACGATAGCTTCAGGTAAGAGAGCTCCTATTTATAAATTTCTAAGAATAAGAATCGGTCAATATGCTAGAATATAAAACTATTCGTAAAAAAAACTCACGGAGAGAAAATCACCACAAGCAACGCTTATATTGTTAACCATCACAAAATACACAATAATGTAACATCAACGCTCTTAAAGACAAATAACATGGAAACACGAGTACGAGTCCCTTTATATAGATTTTGTACCTTCGGAAGAAAAAGAGGCCTGCAAAGTGACATTTAAACGATAATTAGATAATTATCAATATACGCAAATAATATTATTATACCTACTACTTCGTAAGAAAAACAAGTATCTACGTAACATGCTATGCGATATTGATAAGTCGATGTGGGGTCTTGACTTATCGTGGAATTAAATCTTTAAACAAGCGGTGGAAATCGACTCCAAGGATCATTCGATAAAGAAATAAAGAACACCGATTGGTTATTATCGTGGAATTAAATCTTTAAACAAGCGGCGGAAATTGTATGCAAGTATCATTTAGATAAAGAAATAAGGACCACCGATTGGTTAGAGGAGCTATAAATTGTGGTAACAGGTAGGGGCACGCATGATGCGCAAAAAGTACTAACCAACTGTTTGGCCACGGAATATACATGCCGAGGTGCAACTCGACCTCCGTGAAGTACCTACTGATGTCATTGTTTGTTATGCTTGTTTTAGTAACAAAAGCGGTTTCTATAGCATTTCCTTTTATGCTATGCTGAACAAGCAAAAAACACACATGATAAAAAATATAGCCCTCAACTTTGCATGGCAAAGTAAAAGGCTGATAAATAATTTAGTATTTTATGCTCAGACCCTATATTTTTGTAGACATAATTATAAGAGACAGTAAGTATTAAATCATTTATTTATTATATAAAAATCCTTTAATAATCACTGAACCAATAATATGGAAAAATATATTTATTTATTTTAGGAAAGCTTACAGTCTAATAACATTATAGTAACAAAAATATATAAGTAACTAAATTGCTAATGACAAGCCTCCACAGATAGATACAAAAAAAATATATATATATTAGTTCCCTAGTACAAAATAATCTAACAAATTAAACAATATATGTTGCAATATATTGTTTTAATTTCAGAATGGTTAAGCCCAGTGTCATGCATGCGTTTGATAAAGTTAAGGCCGCATTCCGAATTAGCTATAATCGCTCACAGCGCTCACCTCACAGTCCTCACATCATCTCACATGCGTTCCGATTTAGATATTAGACGATTATGACAGCTCTCAGCTGTCATCAATTCGGAACGCTCGTGAACGCGCTCACATTGCTTGCTCAATGTAAAAACGATATTATTACAGTATTTCTTTGTATAAACACCACATTTCTTCTTCAGTTCTTCTTCTTTGGTTAGGTGGCGAAAAAGCACAATTTCGAAAATGCCACGTTAGTTTAATTTGCGGCTCAAAATAAAACACACACTGACACATCCTCACACACATACTGTCATTTTTGACAGCGCTCATGGTGATATTATTCTAGGGCATGGTCGGCGTTATCGCAAGATGGCGCATGTCATGACGTCATCTATGACTATTCACGGGACATCGTTATCGCGCTCACGCTAATTCGGTACGGGTTTAAGCACGCTCAAATCGATTTTTTCCCAACTCGGAACGCAGGGCATATGTTCAATTTAAATAAATTACATTAATGTAATGTAGGCTAGGCTAATATAACAGATCAGTTCAAAGGTGGTTAATGTTTCATTCAGTGCCTGCATTGCAATAAAAAATAAGAATAAGTTGGAGAAAGCCTCATTACAGTCTAGTAAATGACTGGAGTTCCACAAGGAAGGACCCTAGGATCAATCCAAATATAGTGCTTGGTAAAATTATCATTCTATTAAGTAGCTGAATTATATTTTGACGTTATCTATAAAATGAATTTTATGTAGGTACCTACTTAATGATAATGAATGCTATATTTTTTTATAATTTAAAGACAATCATAGGGCAGGGTGGTAATGCAAAAGAATCAAATTAAATGGACAGTCATTTAGAGAAGTAATAAAAGTTATCATGCCAGAGTGATAGAACATCAATAGTGAAATTAATATCAGACTAACTACTTTTTATTTTAATAAATGTTGAATTGGGTTTTAAGAACGGAATCCATTGCATGTATATTTGTGGTGTTTTACATAAGTAACAAATCATTGATTTTCATAAGGAAAGCCATTTCAAGTTTAAATGTAAATAACAAAGATGTTGGTGAAATGGAAACTACTTATGCTATTTACTTAGTCCATTTAACCTCAATACCTGCAGAAATATTTATTGCTAATGGGATAGGGTGGATACTATAGCTTGCTCCTCATTTAGAATTCTTAAAAATATCTTGCTTAGTCTACATTCAAAATCAATCAATTTATAAAAGATATTTGTTTGAAACTATCATCCTTAATTCTTAAGACAGTTAAGCGCTTGTTTAAATATGGTCTGTTTAAATAAAAAGAGGTGACCAAAGGTCAGTGACTCGACACTGTTCATTGTTCTTATCAGATTGGAAGCCAATATAGGCCTTCATAGCAAGACATCATTCAAATTTTAAAATAATAGTTCCTTGGTATAATTTTAGAACCTAAAATAATCTCCTTTTTTTTAATTCTCACAGATTGGATATTGTGCAACTGTGGTAAATGTCATGTCATGTTGGACTCCTACTAAAACCCCCCATTACTCCTACCTTATGGGGCTGTTTTAAGGGGGATCCGTCAAAGAACCCCGAAAAATACAAATCTTTAATTTGTGCAAATAGTAAAGCCGTTAAACGTTGTATGTTGATCACAATTCAATGCTGGAATTATGAATTAATAAAGTAAAACTGATTTAATAAAAACAAATGATTTAGTACCTAATTATTATATACTTACCTGTATATAATAATTAGGTACTAAATCATTTGTTTTTATTAAATCAGTTTTTTTCTAACAATGAAGTTTTGAACTTTAACCGCTTTTAACTTTTCAAAATTATTTCATTGATTTCGCAGAAAGCCTCATATTTGTGTGTTTAGTTTGTCTAGAGTAGTGTCTAACACATGAATGTAGGTACCTACAGTGTGACGTGCATATCTACCTGTTTCTAGATAATCAATGACAGATATCACTCCAGCCAGTAATTAGTTGAGTAAACAAAGATTGTAATTATTTCCTTTACCATGATGAGCCAATAAACTAATCCAGATAGGTACCTATTAATACTTTTTTTGGTCACTTTTAATAAAATAATAGCTAATGAACATTTCTGGGTTAATTTAAATTGACAAAAACATGGCTGTGGCTTGGTCCTGATAAGGTCATAGAGGACGCTTTATCTGTAAGACAAACAACTCTGCAGGGGGCCACTTACGTCGTTATCGGTAGAGTTCTGCAGGTCAGGCGATGTGTCGATCGCCCATCCATTAGAAAATGCCGTTGCTGATTGCGACATGCTTATTATTTATCAATGTAGAACCAAAATATTGCGCCGTAACCTCACTAACATTTTTACGTGTTTTGGCGCTGAGATAGGAATTGTGCAACGTTTTAATTGGTTGCCTTCGATTTAACGGTGATTAATCATTTTTCTAAGGTCACACAGCGATCAGATTATCAACTGATATCAGTAAAAAACAACATTATTCAACCTTGGAACATGTTTACAACCTTAATTTCGGAAAACATCTAGACCGTTCTCAATTGCTGTATAACAACCTACGTCACTATCAGCTGTTCTAATAGATTCTTCAACTAATAGAAACTGGGGATCCGGCTACGTATCCAGTGTTTATTTTTCGATTTTACCTGACATAATCAAAGAAAACTTACTAAGAAAACTGACGTGATGACGTATGACGTCTGACATTGACAATGACATCGCAAGATTGTAAATTTGTGATTGCAAATATTGCGTTCAAAAATAACAAAAATACTGGGTATCAAAAAATCAAAATAGTTATTATTTTATTAGTGATCAATGATTGTTATTAAGATTACTATGTAGGTAGTAAGGTTACTTTTATTTACTGAATTTCCTGCACAATATTGTTCCTAACCGTACTATGAAGAAAGGTATTCTCAGCCCTTTGTGTCACTTATCTTTTTAAAGTTACGACGTATGATTCGTCGAGAAGGGTCAAGAAAAATCTAAAACTGATTGTTTTATAGTGATACAGACCTACATAACTCATTCTCAGGTAGGTATAGGGTCAACTCATTCAATTCTGTGACAAAACAGAATGTGGAAAAAAAACAGGTTAAACTTTATCCCACCAAAAACATTTGCATGTAAAATGTTGCCAAGACGAGACCACATTATGGCTCGCACTGCCAAAAAGTTATCAGAAGGCCAATTCTCGTAATATAAAACGTTCAAAATCTAGTCGCAGTCTCATCTCGCATCTCGGCGACAAACAAATGTCAAAAAGCTGTTAAAACTGTAGGGAAATGATAGGTATTTTTGACAAACTGAGACCATAACTGAGACTGAGATCAGACTGTGAACGTTCTAGTTACGAGAATTGCCCCTCTGATCTCATGTATAGCCAAGCTTCTAACTCTACACGCCCTAACTTCACAAACTCTACACCTTAGTCAAAATATTATGAGGCTTGGCCGTTTCGTTACCAAAAGAACTATTGTTTATCAGAAAAGTAATGAACAGTGAATACATTTTTCACCTTACGCCCATGTGATGGTATCGCATTATGGATTTGCATTGGAAAACAATTATTTGTAACTCAAACTCAAACTCAAATCATTTATTTCAATTAAACCTTGTACAGGCACTTTTGAATTGTCAAAATTATAGGGATGTGAAAAAAAAATCGATTATAGAAAAAATCGATTAATAATCGATTTTTTTTTTCAAAAAAATCGATTTTTATAATCGATTTTAATATTACAAAAAATCGATTAATAAAAAATCGATTTCTTATTCACTGCCGATTTTTTTCACCTAGAAGTTAGAACTGCCGCAACACAGCTTTTTAGTCCGGAGCGTGAAGCCGCAAAGTACCGCGAAGTGTACCACTAACTAGTAAATGAATGACGCTAAAGGGCGCTACACACGGTTAAGATACTTTAATATTTTATCTTTGTAATCCTTTTGTAATTCCCTTAAATATGAAATAAATATTATCTTCGTCGTGTGTAATGGTCCATTGAATTGTATGGCGAGCGATATTGTATCTTAAGGCGAAAGCGCCAGGTTAGCCCGCGAAATTCATGTTTTTTTACGTTTTTTCCAATTTGCTGGTCAGTATTAAGTTACACATTGATTAAAATATGATTCGCGGCCGTAACAAATATGTATTTACAGAATTATAATCATTAAAATCATCAACGCAACTCTCTAAGACCATGTAATTAATCCCCAAGAATGACTATTTCATGAAATCTTGACATTTGGGGATTACATGGTCTTAGAGAGTGGTGTTGATGACTTTAATTATTATAATTCTGTAAATACATATTTGTTACGACCGCGAATCATATTTTAATCAACGTACAACTTAATACTGACCAGCAAATTGCAAAAAACGTAAGAAAATTTGAATTTCGCGGGCCACCTTAGCGCTTCCCCCTTAAGGTGAATGGGTAGATGAGACCGCGAAATTCAAATTTTCTTAGGGTTTTTGCAATTTGCAGGTCAGTGTCAGGATGTATCTTGAATAAAATATGATTCACGACAATAACAGGTACATATATTTAGATAATTATAATCATTAGAATCATTAATACATCTTTCTAAGTTAGATTTCTACCATTAACACTTTTTCATATGAGATTGGTGGTTGGTGGTAGAAATCTAAGGATGGTATTTAAAAGTACTTCAATTTATTCCGATTTCATTTACCTAATTTTGCCTGTGTTCCACCAAATATACTGAATGTGCACCAAAATATGTTCATTAAAATATGTCATAACGAGCATCTATTTAACAACTGTTGCAAATTTGTAAAAATAGTAATACACCTAATTTTAAAAACAAGCATTTATTTTTTTAAATAACAAATTTTTTTTTTAAAAATAATCTCTTTTTCCATATTTTTTTTCTCTAAAAATTTAGTCGTTTCTGGTCACAGTTTCAACCTAACCTAACCTAAGCATTTTTTTTAAAATAATTAACCTCGTAACTAATTCGGTTCTCGATAAAGTCCATTTCAAAAAAATTAAAATAGTAAGTTACAAATATTTTGTAATATTTGGTGCACGATCAGTATTTTTCGGGGAAGAATAATATTTTAGAAATGCATACATAGATGTACCTTTAGATTTTTGGTGAACACAAAAATATTATCCGAAATCTAATGTAAACGTAATGTCTAATCTAATGTAATTTGAATTTCGCGCGAAAGGAGAAATTAAAAAAAAATCTTTTTTGTGTCAAATTATTAACTTGTTGTGTAATTAATGTTTATTATTATTATTAATAAAACTGAGTGCTGTGATAGATAGTTATTATCGATATTTCAGGCGTTTAATTTAAACTATCAAAAAAAAAAGGAAAAAATCGATTATTTTAATAAAATCGATTATTTTTATTAAAAAAATCGATTATTTTATAATCGATTTTATTACTAGGCAAAATAATCGATTAATTAATAATCGATTTTTTATGTATACTGTCACATCCCTACAAAATTAAATAGTCTGTCAGTTAGTCAGAAAGTTGAAGCTAGTCGCCCATTCCAAAGCGTAGATCTCTATGGAGAAGAACGGACAAGAAACTCCATGGACACTCTTTTAAATCAAGATATTGTATCCTTGCGTACCTAAATTGTTCTATGTTAGTGAAATGGTATTATCGGATAACCACTTATGTGAAGTCATAGGTAAGTGTGTTACCTACAAAAGGGATTAGTCTAGAGTCTAGGTCATACATATTCCAAAGAAAAAAAATATAATAGGCGAGTACACTTTACAAATACAGTCGTCGCCAAAACTGTTCGTTTGCTACGTCTCATTTGAGCATGAGCCGCAGAGCTGTGTTTAATCTATTGGAGGCCCTGGGCATTTAGGATAATGGGACTCCTGAATGGAGAATGCAGGTTCAAAAGAAACGAAGCGAGATCGAAATTTTTAACACTCCGCCTCGGACAGGTTAGGTTTTCTTTTGACAGCATCTAGCCACTTGCCGAAAGTGGCCAATGGAAAAGACGGCGCAGTGCTGCCGGACCCCTCGCCGTCGGCATTCCGTGGCTACCTATTATAAAAATTAATGATAAACACAGTTATTTTTTTTCCTTTTATTCGCATTAAATGCCTCAAAAATAAATGAATGGCCTCCATTATCGCTGTAACCTACCTAATTACTACAAGTGACGGAATATTTTGCGCGAGGTTATCTTTCTGTCCTGTCTACAAAGAGAAGTCTTGATGATAACACGCCGTAGGGGGTACGACTATGAGCAATGAGCATGGACATCACGTGATGAGTCGACTTTGATTTTAGCGTCTCTTATTATGGTGATTGTGTCGATATTTCAATTTGTCACGAAAAACTTTTTATTACAACTTGTGATTTTGGAGGGGGGGGGGGGTTGCCACCTCATACCGGAAGGCGTAGCGTTGGAAGGCCTCCCACAAGGTGGACCGATGACCTTGGACCTTGTGAAAGCCACAGGAATCCGCTGGATGCGGGAAGCACAGAACCTGTCGAAGTGGAGGTGCTTGGGGGAGGTATGTCCAGAAGTGGACGTCTTTCGGCTCAAATGATGATGATGGTTACATCATAGTGGCAGGCATCGTAATACGTATTCTGTGACTATTACGATTACAAAAGTGGTTTAGAACTTCTAACCAATTAATATTTCAAAGTAAGAAGGAGACAGACAGCCCTGTGAAAGATAGGTAGAAAGACGGGCGGCCTAAGTTAAACGATAGGGTCCCATTTGATTGGTTCTTTAAGGATACGCAACCCCAAATTAGAAGCATCACCTTACCCTTTATTAAAATGGTTGCATTGTCATTTCAATGCAATTGACTGCTTTTGCGAGGGCAGTCCAAGCCTTGCAGTTTCATGAACCAGACAAGGACTAAGACCGTTTTGTAGTGCGGTGTATGAGAATTGAGAACGTTTCCTCACTCCCCGCATAGGTATCGGGGCATCTCTCTCTCGCAGGCATTGGCCGGCCGTTGCGAGCTCTTGAACTGTAATGCCGCATTTACACAATCGCGCGAACCGCGAGGCGAACCGCGAGCCAAATCACGAACCCGCATGTGTAAACAGTGGGCTCGCGTTGTTACCTTTCTGGCGTAGCTCAGAGATATCATAATAAATTTTGTTTAATAATTTATTCAGTCAATCAATCAAATGACGTACTGGCTATTAAATTATTCGTGAATGGCAATCGTTTTTATCTCAAAAAACAAAGGTCAACGGCCACTGACTTACAAAGAAGGCGCACTATGTGAAAGTTTCTTGCTCATTACCTAAGCGTGAAGTGCCTCTTGTCTTGACCCATAAACACACGAAGCATTTCATGATGAGCTCTCCAAACACAGCTGACTATAAAAGAAAAAAACTTCTTATATCTTGGCTGGCTCTATGATTTTAAGACAGATTTTAAGAACCTAGATACTTTTCCCAATTATAGGAATACCACGTTCAGAAACGCAATACAACATTAAAAATTACAGACAATAAGATAACGGAGATCATAATTATTATATGAATCTAGCTAAACTTCTACAGAATCCAGATTGTTTATAAGTCGGTCCTACAGTATTTTTATTTTCAAACCGATTCAACAGTCTGCTGAACAACAGTAGGCTCTGCGATTTAAGCGCTAGGTTGATTCTAAAATAAGTGCCTGTGGGAATATTAATAGCAAGCAGTATCGTTTCAGATTAAATTAATGTCTTTGAGTGTATATTCTGCGTAGGCGTTGAAGTCGCTGCGTTTAATTAAATGCACGTTATGCTGAGGTACTATCGTCGCGTAGATGTAGTAGATTGTCGAAAAAACGTCACATTGTTTCACTGCGTAAACAGCTGATGGCCATTGTTATTATAACCTATTACTACTCCGTTGCATTTATCGACAACAATAGGTAGGTACTATAATTATGATGGCTCGTCGGTGTCAGTAAGGTTGTGGTGATGTTTTCATTGCATGGTACGTAGCTCTGGAAATGATGATGGGCTATAGGCAGTTATCAATCACTTGTCACAGACAGGTAGTAGGTAGGTACCTACTACCTGTCTGTGACAAGTGATTACAGACAGGTAGGTAGGTACCTACCTGTCTGTAATTTGTAATTTGGTACTTGGACTACATGGAGTAGGAATTGTAAGTAAAACACGATTTAGTTTACTTAAATTTTATTATTCTACGTACTTCCATAAAGCATAGTAAATACTTTATGAAACTTACACAACTAGAATTACACGTCATCGTCAAATATATACGTAACTATACGAAAATATAGTAGGTATAGAATGTTTATAAAATCATTAATCACAGTGTGTACTAACGTTCTAAATATATATGGAATGATTAATTTCAATTTTTAAATAAATAATAAAAAAATAGAAGAAAACCCTGATTGTAAGTTAAAAGCGATTATACATATTTTGTTAGACACCTTTAAAACATATACATAGATTCTCAACCCCTATGGAGTTCGAAGGCACAAGTATTACTATAAAAGAATTTGTAATTCTAATAATTGTACTGTTTATTAACATTTAATAAGAACATTGTGTGTGACGACATTGGCACAATTTTAAGTTGAGAAGAATATTTATAAACTTATAGAACAACCAGTTAATATGAAATGCTAGCTGACTTAAACTTATCAAAATATAAATTAACAAACTTCAAACGGCACAAAATTATGGAATGGAATCGGAATGATTTTGTCACATAAATGCTGACTGCAACATTGGCATGGCTCAGTCCCGAAGTAGTAAGCACCGCTACGATATCGGGACTTAAAAACACGTATCAGGAAAATTCTAACCTTACGTATGCACTTATAGCCAAAAAAGAGATTCGAAAAGAGATGTTTTACAAGGAAATGGTCCTTTTTTATTCTAATATTAAGTCATTTGAATCTAATAAGTACTGCACTATGCATAATTTATTATTTTGTGTGTTTTCAGGGATGATTTTCATCAAGAAATCTTGTCAAAATCTTAAATATACAACGTCAACGTTCTCACCAAATATTTTTTGCTATCAACTTTGTAGTTCACACACTGCTTATTTTCCCATCGTATTTTTCTATAAAAGTTAAATAGACATCAAAGATATAGACGACAAATTCTTACACATTTCTAAAGAGAAGTTTTAATAAACTTCAAAGATTAGTCAAAGGTTGGTTTACTAATTCCTGATGCGAATCATCCCTATCCAACAAATATCAGGTATACATTTAGGTTGAAGCAGAACCACTTTGACGGAACCCCACGACACGAATCGCTGAACACCGACGAAAAAAAAATGCTTCGATAATTCGAAATTTAAGTGACTTAAAAGCATACACGGAGTGGCGTAGCGTGTGGTTTTCTGTCTTTATAGTCGGACTGAAAATTACATGTGCCTCGTGTTTCCGAAGTTGATGCCACTCTGGGTGGCTCCCTTGTTGGAGCCGTACTGCAGTGAGATGACACCCTGACCGGCCCTCAGCTGTTCCTCTGAGAAGTTTCGCACGTTCTTCTCGGATTCCTTTGGTCCTATTGAAGGCTTGCCGTAGTTACCAGCCTGGAATAGATATTGAAATGAGTTAGTTAATGCGTTTGCACAGCGTATAAGTGCGTCGACAGTGCGTAAAAAACACCGTTTACAGGCAGAATAAAAGTGAGAATGTGGCTAAAGGGACATGATCATAAATATTATGTTTAAATACCTCATAGATAAATATACTAAAGTTTATCATATGTATATGTCATTACCTTTCTGCCAAGAGACTGAAGGCAGATGACAACTGAGTTGAGGTTCTGCCTCTCCCACAAGTCGACAGTCTGGAACGTTTCCTGTGCGGGCACGCCCAGTGTTTTGGCTGCCTCGAGGAACGCGTTGATGTTCTCCATGCACTTGAACGCCATCTTGGATACGTTCACTTTCTTCACCATGTTTGGCTGAATGTCGTTTACAAGCCTGCAATTTAATAAGGCAATGAGTAAGTGGGTTTATTTTTTTTTAGTTTAGAGGCTTTTGTTTTCAAAGGGTGCAAACGGACCCAATTATTAAGCCTACGTCACTTGTCCGTCGGTCTGTCTCCGGCATCACAGGGCTATATCTTTTTAATACTAGACCTACGTAGGTAAGTACTTATGTAGCCAATTGAAAATTTCTCTGAATTGAGTAACTATCGCTTCTATCATAGATTTTTTTTAATAGAAAGTAAACACATTGCAGTTTTTGTGGTGGGTACGGAATCCTTAGTACGCGATTCCATCTCGCTCTTGGCCATGACTTAACCAGACATTCAGATGCTGGGAAATCATGTGTTCCAAGTCACTTTGAGGATAAAATATCTGTTGTTGTGGTTTTATTTAACGGCCCAGTGAGTAGAGCTGCAGAGCGGCTCAAGTAGATAAAACATTGGAGTATAATATGTCCCATAGGTATGTTATGTATGTAAGTACGTATACTAGAAGCCACAAAACACAATCGTTACGCCACGTGACATACACCTACAATATAGCGATGACGGAATTGGATGACCCATTATGTGATGAGTTTGAGGGGAACCCGGCATTACCGAGCTCGGTTACCTACTTAGATGATTGAAGTAATACCATACAGTTTCAATATTATGCCTGAAGTTTGTACACATACTGTTCGACCTTGGGCCAAAAATTTCTGCCAATTTCAGCCACGAGACTCCCAAGGCGACGCGACGCTTAATCCTATAATTAGGTATCGATAACACGATTTCAACTCGGCTTGTAATGCTGAAGTTAGCCAACATTCTCTATGATGGCTATAAAATATAGCTGTTTTTCAGTCTATATAGACTTCGAATAGGTAGTCGTTAAGAGAGAGATGGATGACCGATCTTTACTCAGAGACGTAAAGCCGTCATCGCGCGTCGGTCGGTTGCCATGCAAATACAATAGTCGTAATGGGTAGATTCTGTCTGGCAATCGGTATTAGCCGCACGCTTACTTTAAGATGCATCTATATCAAATACATAGGTAGATACATTAGATTTACTCTGACATGGTATAAAGATATATACTTACTTCGTTATCCCAAAGATTTAAGTGATGCTAGGCTAAATGATTGATCTGCGGGGTAGGTAATTGCGTAACACGCTTTACAATGGCCTTTTATTTCGACAATTCTACAACATTAATTGGGTCATTTACGTACGCAGACGCACGGTGGTCTGAAAATCGCGCTCCATACTCATAGAAACTCAAAAACAGGAATTTAAAAAAAAAAATAATATCTCTGGTATATACCTCCTTATAAGTGTTATTATATATACCTCCTTGTATGGTATAATAATTCGTGTGAGCACCAGCCCTTCAGATCCATTCAATTAAAAAAAGTGTACTTTCAGTGTTTTCTCCCATACAAAAAAAACACAAAACTTTTTTTTCTCACGCGTGGATTTGCTACTACCATCCATACGTTAAAATCACATAAAGGGAGGTATAGCAGAGACATTACATTTTTTTACCGACTTCAAAATAAAGTAGGTTATTTAACTCCTGACTTTAAGCACAGTATAAAGATTACTGTGCTTTAAGTTTCTACGAGTATAGAGCTCAATTTTCAGACCACTAGCTGTGAGACGCAAGCAATGAGTTAGCGATTTCGTTCAAAATTCTTCGGATTGTTCGCAATTGAGGGTTCTGGTTTTTGAGACTATTCACAAAGGAGGTCAGACCTGGCGTAATGTACCTACCTATTGTATTAAGAGTGCATACGCTGTCGCTGAAAACCAGTCCTGTGGCTTTGTCTTGCATAGTGTCACAGCATTACGCTGAGCGATGGCCCTTTTACGTGGATGTGTGTATTTCCCCCCAACTTGTTCTTATTGTGTTTGTGTGCTTTTTATTATTATTTTATGTGTTACATTTAGTGGATTTTTTTTACATTAATATAGGTACTCACTTGCACAAAATAGTACCGTCCTTAAGCACTTCGTAGAAGTTGTCCATATCCCCGGAGGTGTTGGTAGGCTCGCCAATGATCGCGTTGATCCATTCTAGACACTCCTGCGCAAGCTCCTCGCTGTATTTGCTGTTGATCTGCAAACAAAACGAAAGATAGCGTTAGAAAATATTTTTTATGTGTTTCTAAGCCCTCTTTTGGGAAAATTGAGGCATACGTCCTAGGAAGCTATTGTTGTACTGGAACAGAGGATCAGTGAGAGTGGCCAAAATTAGTGTAGGTACCTAAATACCTCTGACTTCTTCTTCAAGGTGCCTTTTCGAAACACAGATTTCTGTTGAATAGTCACACGTAACATAAAAATATAGGTACGCAAGTTTGAAAAGATAAATACGGTATTATTAACTCTATTCTGTAGCCTTAATGTCGTTAAAATAATATACGGGACATTAAGTTTGAAAGGCACTTCTAACACAGAATTTAATGTTTCGTCTATCTGCAATGCACATGTATCAATGTTTGAAAGGAGGTTTACGATATCCAATAAAATCAACCCACTTCTACATGTCTAGAAGGTAAGTAGGTACTGGCTGTCTGAAAACGGTATACCTAGGTACAGACACCAGCAGGTCAACCTACCCGAAACTGACAGATTTTCCCAATCAACCTTGAACCTTATGCTTTAGCAATAAAGTCGAAAATCTATTAAAGAAATCTGACAGATTGTAGTAACTTGATGTGCTGGCGTCTGTACTTCAGCTGTTGTATACGAGTATATTGCCTGGGTCTTATATGGGTAAAGAAACCTTTACCTAATCAATGGTGGTATTACTATTTACTCTACCTACATAATAATTTATAGGCGGCACCCTATCAATCCATACTAATATTATAAATGCTAAAGTGTCTCTGTCTATCTGTTACCTTTGAACCGAGTTAGATGAAACGTCTTTCGATATCATATTACGAATCCTTCATGCTCTTCTCTATGTTTCATCGTTGATGCATTTCGAGCAATAAAATTATAATATTTTTATACTGAATAATATTTTTTTTTTCGAAGAATACTTTTGTTGCATTTCAAAGTTGGTGCGTTTCGAGGAATACCTCGCTAAAATGAATAGATTACAGACACTAGGCATACAAGTAACCTATCCTAATTAATATTGTACGTGGCTAAGTAGCTGCACATACTCTTTTAAGTTGCAGTTGGTTTCCCAGCAACATAATTGCGTACTCAGTAAAAGCTGAATTTTAAGCACACAAGTAACTGGTTTACCGTACTGGAAAATACAGCAGCTAATTCAAGTGCAAATCAATTCGTCAGAGTTATAAAACTTTATCCATATACCTATCATTATTATGCTTGTGGAGGCAAGTTATTAGCTATTTTTTTTATTAATATTACGTTCTTTATTTCATTGGTTTGTTAGTCTGTAAGCCTTCTTTAAAATAAAATAAATAAATAAAACTATTGATCTGCTGATTGTTGGAGTCAACTGTTTTTGTTGAATTTAAATCTTCATTATAACTTATTTTGACGAGAACCGCTAAGTAAACCTATAAGCCTATAATAATAATCATCTGCGTAGCCTTTTTCCAACTATGTTGGGGTCGGCTTCCAGTCTAACCGGATGAACCTGAATACCGAAATTTTACGTGGAGCGACTGCTTATCTGACCTCCACAGTTACTGAGTAATACGATACCCCTTGGAAAGACTGGTTCTTTAGAGCTTCTGACGACCCGTAACGACTGTCAAAGATCCATAAATGACAGCCGGGACCAACTGCTTAATATGCTTTCCGTAGTACGGAGCCTCACGGAGGGGTCTTGGTATGTAAAGAGGGTCATCCATCCACGGACCAACCGCGGCAAGCGTAGCTTAACCTGATCGATCGACCCGTGAGGCTGTTATTACTTAGCCAAAAGCCCCTTAGCCACAATACCTATAATAACCCGACCCGACCTTTTTTGTTGTCTTTTTTGTTTCAAATGTTTATCAGTGGAAACTTGTAGATGGCCTTCAAGTGATCGCTTGCTAAGGTGGGTCAGGAATGAGCACTGAGGGGTTCATGGACATCAGTTCGCCGTCCGGTAAGGACCAGGCCCGGGTTGACGACGGCGCGTTGTGTTGTGACACGCCCTCCCGCTCCGTCCAGAGCTGGAGAAGATATTTGATAATTTCCCACCCAAAAAAAAAGGCGGTCAGCAATGTCCAAAACAAAGACCATAGAGGTTTCTTTTCCACGAATATCGCTTATCACCGTTAAATGCAGCCATATGTGGGTCTAGATAGTAAGACACCATTTCTCATCAGTTTACGAAATATTGCATTTTAAATCATTTTGAATCATGCTTAAATTTTTCGCTAATGAATTCAATAGCAATATGCAAATTGTGCACAATATTTTGAAATATCGCGAACAGTGCAGAAAACAGCACCATTTTCTGCATTTAACTACAGTGATGTCATCAGTCATTACAATAGTATCATTGTGTATTATATTAAAAGGAAAAACTATTTTGGAATACAAAGGTAGACCGAGGATTTTTAATAATTATCTATTACTAGATGCGCTCCGCGGTTTCACCCGCATAAGTTTCGATCCCGTGGCAATATCGGGATAAAAGTAGCCTATATATTAATCCAGGGTGTCAGCTACCTCCATACCAATTTTTTATCAAAATTGGTCCAGCCGTTCGAGCGTGAAGAAGTAACAAACATATAAACATACACACTCACAAACTTTCGCCTTTATAATATTAGAAGTCCATTTCAGTTCTTTTAAAAGTAAGGCATCGTGGTATGGTAAAAAATCACATACCCTACCTAGTAGAATCTATAGGAGCTTCCAAAACCGCGTAAGGGGTGCTACATGTTCAGGTCGGTACATTCGATTCGGCAGTACCTATATTTTGTTGAACAACAATTAAATACCGACCCAAAGCAATTACCTACTACTAATATTCAGCTTTCATTCGGCTCGTGCCGATCAGCAAACTTCGTTCAACTACCCTCGTATAATCATGTTCGGGTCGGCACAATTCGAGCTAAGCTGAGAGGCTTTTTTCTGACATATTATATCGAAACTAGCTTCTGCCCGCGATTTCGTCCGCATGAAATTTCACCCTCCCCCCATTCACCCTCTTAGGGGTGGAATTTCGAAAAACCCTTTCTTACTCTTCACAAAGAACACACCCACCGAATTTCATGTCTCTAGGACCCGCGGTTTAGGCTGCGCGTTGATATATCAGGCAGCCTGACTGCCTGATAGTATCAAAGCGCAGACTTGAGACGCGGGACTTTGAATTTTATTTATGTAAGTTTACAAATTTTGCCGCCAGGCTGTGCCGAATCATGCCGACCCTTACGTGGACGAGGCGGTAAAAACGACAAACATTGTCGTTTTTACTGCCTAAAATCGTCTACATGCGCCAAGAATACCTCTTATCTGAATCCTTAATCAATTTTAATTCCTGTTACAGTTGAACTGTATTCTAATATTCTTCTATGTTACAAACGGGAAATCACATAACCATGTTAGGCAGTTAGTGAACATCAACTGACTGCGAACTGAAGGTCGTGCTGATAAGAAATGAGCGAATAGTTTACTAAAGCTACTGCCGCTAGTTTCTGCTTGATTAATGTTTAAATAAAATTATTACGTAGGTGCTTATTGGCACTGTTTTTATGGCAGTATAATTATGTAATTACTAGTTTCTGCCCGCGACCGTCTACGCGTCTGCGTGAACTTCAAAAAGTATCCTAGGTATGTGTTATTCCAGGTTATAAACTATCTGTGTGCCAAATTTCATAAAAAATGCTTTCCGCCGTTTTTGCGTGATTGAGTATCAAACGTCCAGACATACATACTTTCACATTTATAATATTAGTATGATAATAAACAAACTGGACAGTACGATATTTATTAACCGACTTCAAAAAAGGAGGAGGTTCTCAATTTGGATGTTTATAAGTATTATTACATGCATATATTTTTTTTATGTAGGTATGTTCGAGCATAACTCTGTATTTTAAAGTTAAGTATAAAAACGGATTTGCAAATATTTTTTTTTGTTCAAAAGAGGTTTATTCCGAAATGGTCCTATTAAAATTTTGTAAAGATCTGATGATGAGTTTCGGAGACAGACAACGGAACTCTTCAATAAATGCCAGCAAATCAACCGTGATTGCTGTTATCGCATAATATGTATGCATTGTTTACGCAATCATAACATCACGCCTGTACCCTCTAAAGGGGTACGCAGATGTGTTCAGTATACCACGGTACACCCACATTTCTGTCAAAACTGTTATTGGGGTACCTACTTCTAATCTTGCAAGTAAATTCGGGCATAACTTTTTGGTTTATTTCCAATTAGTTTCTAATGATGATGTTTTAATAGCTTCCTTTCACTGATATTTACATAGCAAGTAGTGTTACATATAAGAATTATTGTGGGGTAGGTAGGTAAAAAGTTTTTACTTTTTAGTTGTACAACTAAAAAGTAAAAACTTTTTTAGAAAAAAAAAACAACCGCCTTCCAAAAAAAAAAACTACAAAGTGAAAAATAACTTTAATTTCGGAAGTCGGTGTCAAAAACCGAAAATGCGGAATCAACGGACACTGACTTCCAAAATTAAAGTTACTTTTCATTTTTTTGTGTTTTTTTTGGAATTCAGTTGTTTTTTTTTTGCAAAAAAGTTTTTTAATGTCTAATTCCCCAGGTCAAAACTCTCAAACAAAAATAATGTTATTTTAAGCCATAACAAACTATTTTGTAATTAAGTTATTTTTATTATACTTAAAACTATTCCGGGCATTTTTTGCACATCGTTTGTTGATTTTGTATGGCAATTAAATGGTGTGTTCCTAGTTCGGCACCGTTAATTGCTACTCTTGCGCAAAAACAAAAAAATCTTAATAGACCATATCCGGATTGAAATGATTCCAAAATGATGCTAATGTTTAAATGCTTGGAACAAGAAAATTTTTAAAAATGTCAAATTGTAATGTAAGTAGGTATTTAATTGTTTATGCAGGATTAAGATCAAGTTTACTATTGTTTTACACTAATATTATAATAAAGACGAAAGATTTGTTTGCTTGAATTGAATAGGCTCCGAAACTACTGGACCGATTTGAAAAATTCTTTCAACATTAGAATCCTACATTATCCCTGATGAACATAGGCGTAGGCATAGAATATTTTCAAAAAAGTTAGGGATCCGTATGAAAACTTCGATAATGTAACCCAAAGTGTGAAAAAAATACCAAAAAAAAACCTTATATCGCGTACGCTGCGGAAACTATTGACAATAGAGCAAAATGATGTACTTACTACAGTTTTATAGAAGACATCAATATCTACAAAAAAGTCCCAATACCATATGTCTAACTATTACAGTTATGTCACAGTAACTACTTTTCCATGTTAAAATATGTAATAGTAACGCTGAAAAATTCTTATATCTTATTTTTGTTAAAAACCAATATCTACCTACTTATCTACTGGCCGCTAGTATTGTATAAAGACATGTTCATGACTGAGTTCTCATGTCATCTACTTATCAATATGAAAATCTGGAATAGTATGTACAGCCGCAAAGTCGTCCAAATTCTTTACCTACTCTACTATTGACCTTATTATCATAGAAATAATTTTATCCTCATCACGTTCTGTTATGAAAGTGTGCGATAGGACAGTCTCCGTGACTATAATGAAGTAACCGTGTATTTGATACGTGCACTAACAGCTGTACTAATTAAATGTGCCCGTTCTGTTTACCTACTAAACGGTTTGGAAGAATACTGGCTGCTAAATCAAGCCTTCGAGTTTTCAATTTATAGATAGGTAAAGAGTGAAATAATCAACCCAAATATAGGCAGGGCTAGAGGGATGGGCGCTTGTTTATTTTTATTATATGTGTGCACGCTGAAGGTTTAATTTTGCTGATGACTAAACTCTTTAGTGATATTGACATACTTAGGTGTTGCTTAGCATTAAATTGATAAACCCTTAATAATAATTATGTGGAATTTCTGTGAATGTTTGTTGTGTTAGTCATTAAAGATGACCAAAGCGCCTAATGAATCAATAAATTCGATAGAATTATAGTGAAATAATCAAATCTTCCTGTAACAATGCTAGTATTCCACCGAAAACAACTCATGCGCACGATGACGATGACGTAACCAGCCAAGGATTCAAACGTGACTCAGAGACCGGTATGTTAGACGTTTGTAACCTTAAAAAATTAAAAGCATGGTCTCTCACAACCTACTTTTAAGGATGTACCAAGTTTCAGTTAAGAAATATTCGTTACCTACTATGGAAGTGGACTTGTTTGCTTTTGGATAAAGAACGAAGGTATCTGAATTTTTATTTGTCCCAGATTGGTGGAACCGATAGGCTCGTCCCTTTAATTAATATTCCGAAGCGTTGTCTAATTTGTGTTAGAAGTTAGAGGAAGTGATTTCTTGTAAGCAACGTCCTGTTTAAACTTTGTTGCACTGTGCTTAACAAAAAATGGTCTGACGTCTGCATCAAATAAGTAAATAGTACTAGTTACACGTTGCACGAATATAATATGTATATTAAAACAGTACCAACCATATAGCCTATAGGTAACAGTTATCAGCTAGCTAGTAGTTTATTAGTGTTTCGACATTTAGTTTTAATCAATCTAACAATGACATTGTTTACTATATTTGATTAATTAACTCCGTTGCTAGTTATCGTCATTATCAAGCTAAAACAAAAGGTCATTGGGAGAATTAGGTTAGTTTCGATAAATATGGCAGCTATCAATTCGTTAGTTTGGTAACTATAATAGTTAATAATTTCACTGATATGAATACAATAAGTAGGTACCATAATAATATAAACTGGCTATGAAAATGAACAAATGTCTTGATTGGGACTGAATGGTAACATTCATGGCACGTCATTTGATCCCTTCCCTTTTTAAGCTAACTTCGGTCATGAGCAGATGCGAATGGAGGCCGACAAGGATAAGATTGCGAATATCAATACTGATGTAATGATATTAAAGCGTTCATTCACTACTAATCGCCATACGACCGTACAAGGAATTGGTAACAAAAACGTTTGTGGCCATAAATAAGTATGATTCAATGTCAACGGCTTTAGTCTTTTGAAGCAGCACGTCCTAGGAGTTACGTCAGATCATAGACGATAGCTACAGTAATGAAAAACTTGAGGAAATATAGCTTGCACTATCACATTCATATTTTAAATGAAACGTTAGGATAAACGCAAATAGCATTTATTAGGTCAATCAACGTTAATCTAAGGTAAATCGTACAAAAATATCCAGCTTGGCTGGTCATCGTCAACAATGGCTCCAACATTGACTAGTAAGGGGACAGGAATGGGGTCACGGCGCGAGGCCGGCTGTCAGACGCGGTCAATGCAATGCAACCAGTATTGATTCGCAAAAATGGGGATAACTTCAAGTTTAAACAAGAAATCACTCCGATTATATCCTTCAATTAAACTTACGCCATACTCCACAGTAAGGCCATACCAACGTGCTGCATGTGATAATGTCAGGAAAAACATAGACTAAAGTGAGGCAATACTATTGACATGTATCATATTTCAAGTCAGGCCACACAAGTGGTAATACGATCTTCACCTTTTTGTTAATCTATGTATCTTAACTTGCACAACATTGCCAAGTTGCTTGTGCAAGCAAAATAGAATTCCATTTTAAATTAAACATCGAAGAGAAATTTGGTCAAGTGTCAATCTTGAACATATGGCCGGTTGAAAGTGGCCTGCATTTAAGCCATATAAATGAATCCTGCGTAAAGGCCATACCTTATAAGGTGGGGTACTGTGTGGTGTAACAGAACCAAGCCTTATATGAGTCATCGTCTCGGTGAATTAGTATAAAATAAATTCTTTTGAGCTAATTGAACATCTGTTTCGTCAAAGTTATTGGTGAGGTGAGGTTTCGGGAACGAAACGATTCGTGAGTCGTGACTAATCCAAGTTGAACAGTTAATAATGTAGTGAACATTATCAACAACACGTTAAGGTCTTGTCTCCTTCTAATAATTCATTAACCCGGTCCTCACTTATCATACGCATTATGTATTTAGTCTTATTGAAAGTAACTGTAACTCCGTAATTAGAAGAAGAGAGTAACTAATACATATAAACGTCCATCCGTTTGACCTGCATACTTGTTTCACTGATAAGGCGCATAGCCTCACGTACCTGTTTGTCAGTCAGAAAACACACTTATTTTTGGTGTTCATTGGATTGGCGACTTATAAAATATGAATCATTTTAAAGAAACTCTTCCATGTTCTTTCCACTTGAGTGCGGTTAAGGACTCCCACAAAAATGTACTAAAACCGGTTGTAAAAGCTGTGTTAACTGATCCTCCTTGACCCACATGCAACCGGTGCGCAGGCGGCGAGTGCAGGAAGAAAGGTGTCCTGACTGATAATTACAAGACCATAAAACTTCACAGATCTTGGGTTCGGTTTTAAAAGTAACGGAATGTAAATTAAACCTACGGTCCCATGAATTTAAACATTGTGTGAAGACATAATTAATATTTATATAGGTAGTTATCAAGACGACAGGCCTTGGTTGGCTGGCAGAGCGTTGCTGGAGCAATGACCGTTTAGGTATTGTTGAGAATGCTAAGTTTGAGTGGGATCATATTATTTGATGGAGGTGCTTATTAACTAGGTATACCCCTACCTAAATACTAAGAAATCATGATCTGAATAATGTTGTAGTTACGACTGTTACCAGTGTAAAAAACAGATGGCGAATCATAATTCGAGATCTATTTTTAGAACAATAATGATCATAGTTACGTCCTCTATAAACGAGATGTCACAACAGACAATAAAATAAATTGCCTAATTAATTAAACGCGTCGATCTAGTCTCCTCGAAGTCTATTTATGGCCTGGAAACATTGACATTACGTTGCTAACAAAAAGGTTTCTCCTTTTGGTGCAACTTTTATTTTTATAAATAAAAAAGATGACAAATGATTCATCTGTAACCTTGCTTCAATGTAAACGTGTGATGCGACTATACGTTACTTGTATTTAAATGCTAAACCGAGTCATTTGTATACACTATAGTGCCTATCTACCTACTTTAAATTTCCTTGGAATGTAGATACCTTTATTCTAAACACTATTGTAGATTTCATAATAATGACGATAACAAGATACACGGACCTATCTGAGTATCTACTTATTTAAATTAATTTTACCAGTAGGAAAGAAACAAGTCCTATTGAGAATTTGTTTTTCTACAAAATAATAATGTATCTACCAAAATGACCTCATACTTTACAGTCCATTTAGGAACATACCGTCTCGCGCCGTTAAGTTTTTTTAAACTTTTTTACAACAACGGCAAAGGTACAGCCAAAAAATAATTTTTGAATGGGTGATTCATTTTTTTAAGGCTTACCTAACCACTAACCAGTTTACTCGACTGTTTAGGGTACCGTACCTATACATGTGTAGTCAATAAGTGTACTCACCACAGAGTTCATTTTTAGTACCTATCACCTGCAACGTTACCCTACCCTCCTTGACGGTGGTGGCGCGATGGCGCCTTGAGAAGGCGCGAAACGACCATTCGCAGGTAATTTAAGTTTCAAACCAAAATTGATTACTTAAGCTACGTCGTATGGGCAAGTGTTACATTAAATATTAATGATTACAGAAACTCATCTGATGTGTACACGTGAGTACAGTCTTACGTTTCATATTCAAGACCATCTGTCCCTTGTATCTCCGCTAACGAGGTCACACCATCTGTTCCCTAAAGTAGGTCACGGCTGAGTCCTTGTAACACAATTCTGGACCTTACAGCATCCCGAATCAATAATCTAGCCAGGCAACGCGACGTTTACGAAGAGCCACCTCCCACATCAAACTATAAAATAAAATGGAACTACAGCACATGGTCGGGTAATAGCTTCAAAATCACAAGTTCAAAACTTACCTTCCTCTGTGCTTCGGCAGCAAATCCAGATTTGGTAGCCCTGTTGTTAGCCATGTTGAGTGAACTATCTAATAGCTAGCTAATATAAATAATAAATTAAATCACAGACACGGGTGTACGCCGTGCAGTCACTGTGTACTGAATGTAAACAGGCACGCGGGTCAACACGACACGACCAAGTCACACGGAGTCCGTTGTGTGAGTGTGTGTATGAATGACATCATGCAACGCGGCGCGCCGCTGCCGCTAGGCCTGGCCGTACCCTGTCGATAAAATCTTGAAATTCCAATGAGAAAAAGACAAAATTCAGATAGATAAAAAGATTAATTTCGTAAAAGTAAGAAATGAGAGTAGGTATGTTGGAGGAAGTTTAAAAGTAGAGCCAATGACAGAAAAATTTAAAGAGAACCGTTTGTCTTGTGGGCACGTGATTAGGAAGGATAAAATGTATGTGACTAAAAGAGCGATTAAAGTAAATGTTGATGACTGGAAGGGGAGATAGAGACCAAAGATGATGAAGAGAGATAAAGATTCCTGGGTTATAGGAATGTAAAGGAAATGGATGATAACGTAACGACTGACAGGGAAGAATTGAAGAGGAAAAAGTATAATAAATTCTCACTCGGGTAAAGAAATAGATAAACTGATTTACAGTTTATCACAATAAAACGTATCTAATATATCGGTATGTACATCCCAACACTAAAAGCTCGAAATGTAAAACGAAATCCAAGTAAGGAATACAATGAGAGCGAACGGGTAAACAGCATAACCCCGTCCCTCTCTAACGTCTCGTCGAAATGGCGGCAACGGCAACTTACCGAGTGATCCGACCTCAGCTAAGGAGTCTGGGAGGCTTTGTACGATGTGGTTTGAATATTGTGCACAACAGCCTAACGCAGCTAAACTTCTAACTTATGCATTTCCAAGAAGTTAATGAACCAGCCACTTACTTCCTTATAGATTTCCGAGAGACCTGTAGAATGCTTAGCCTAGCTAGCCTAGCCTAGCTGCTAACAGTAATAGGCTGCAGACAATATTTACCGGAAACCGTTCCCAATACATAAATTCAGAGAGGTATTTAGAGTTTTGGTGGACAATCATACAATACTAGCCATTAAAACAATGAAAGCAAAAAAAAATAATGTTAGGGTGTGAAAGCGATTAAGCACGTGCGACCGGCCTCTAACGTAATAATGAAGCATTCTTTATAGCTGAAGATCAAGGGCCTCCATTCATTACTTCTAACTTCGTTCGGTTATCATTAACCGGTTGGCTCACAACACATCTCAAACAGTTTAAAGGTATTATGAATATCTCTATGTAGTCATGTTATCGAATTTACCTAGAATATCTAGAAAGGTATGGTGCACGCACAATGGTCCACTGAAGGACTAAGTGCGGAAACCAAACCCCTAACATAGAACATAGAAGGTATGGTGTAATGTCGTTACCTTCGTCAATACTAATAAGTAATAACAAGTCGAACTATATTTACTATAAAATAAGTTCTAACTAATGCAATAATGTAGGTATTACTGGATGATATGCTAATCTGTATGCTATCAAGGATAATGTACGGTCTAAAATAGTATATTTATTACACTAGTCTGATATAGACGGGTGAGGTTTTGTCGTTATTCTTCAGTCTGACGTCATTTCATGATTATGTATGTTTCTTGTATCTCCATGTTACTATACATCATGTACATTAATAGATTCGTTAATCATGAGACAAACCTCTTTATGTTATAAGTATGTCTGTGTTTTTAAGTTATACTGTGAGCAAATGTATGATATATACCGTATGATATATAATGTATACCTCCTCTCTTGGAGCTATTTCATTCCATATATCAGCATCCGTTGTTTATTCGATTCGAGAACTGCATAATTAACCTTACAATCAGCAAATATACCTAGCATTGAAATTGCCACAACATGAGCATAGAATTTAACGGCCATTCCCACTTCCTGATACCGATAAAAATTTAAGATAGCAAAAGTAACTGACACTACTTTAAAATCATCAATCAAGTATTTTTAAAGTAAACAAATGAATAGGTATGTAGATAAACACCAAACGGTCAAAGATGATGGTGGACAGGTTAGTTAGATGAACTAACGATAACGCTAATGACTGGAGTCAACCCATCCACCTCATTCTGTTTTGTCGACATGTGGAAATTGGAATTAAATATTTAAGTCACTGCAGCTTCAATTTTGCGATGGCGCCATCTCTTAGAACTTACCACAAGCCTTCAAGCTACGGTAGAGCTGCAGACGCTGTATAAGTTCCTGACTACTTACAGGTTTTCGATAGTCTTGGTAGTCTGGCTCGATTTGAGTAGATGGCGCTCGTGTAACAAACGTAAACACTGGCTGCTTAAAGTATAGACCAGCATCATATTGTAGTCTTTGGTATAGACCATTGATAAGTGCATACAATCTATTACAGAAACGTCAAGGCAATTTGTCAAACTGGAAATTGGCTCAGTTCAAAATGTGAAACACCAAATTATGAGCTAATAGGAACCATTTAAAATTATTGTAGAAATGTGAACTAAAAAATAAAAAGCACTAGGTATATTAATAAGCAAGGGTGGCTCGCCGCGGTCTTAAAACGTTTGGGAAAAAACGGCAGAGTAAGATCAGAATGGATTGCCGTGCAAGAAGAAGTCGCAGAGGACGCTGTTACTCTAGTTGCACTCCTCCTCCGTGCCGACCATCGAGCATTGTGGACAGCTTCAGCAGCTTCATAATATTATCGTCTCTCATAGGACTCGTTTATTTTATGCTGGAATATCATTGCAACACTTGCAACTCTAGTTCTGATCTAAAAAACATTAACAAGAGCATTGCAGACATTGCGGTAATACCTTTTGTGAATTGTCTATACTTTATAATAGAAGGTTTAAATTTATATAAACTTAGTTACCTTCCCATATTTATTTACTGATTGTGTAAAATAGATTTTCTTACAGAAAAATTTAGCCTGCATAAAGCACAGGTACCAAGAACTAGAACTGAAAATTTCACGGTTTTCTCAAGAAATACCGAAGTTAGAAGGACAATTTGAACTTATAGAAGCACTTACTTATGCAATCGAGAAAAAAGATTCAGGATGGGAACCAAGAAGAAATTTACCTTTACCTAATGTCGATGTATTTCTAAACAAACCCTGTGAACTAGAAAAAAATGTTACCTTCAATTGTTCGAAATGTTCTGCATAGTCAAGACATCAACATTGACTAGGTCAAGCATAAGACTAAACTATTAAGGTGAAAGAAAAACATGTCGAACAAAGTGCTTTTTAAAAATATTTATTAAAAATAAAGTTAACGTTTCTTCTCTATTTTTTTCTCTTCAACTCTCACTTTTACCTCACACAACATCTGAAAAACATTTGATAATATTTTTACCGACTTCAAAAAAAAGGAGGTTATCAATTCGATACGTATGTATGTAATATTATTGGAATTGCATTATATTCACATATGATGATCTATTAGGGCTTCCAAACAAATATACAAAATTTCATAGACGTATGTATGTATGTATGTATGTATGTATGTATGTTTGTCCACGCATATCTCCGGAACTATTAATCGGATCGTGACCATTTTTTTTTTATTGGCTTACATTTTCTTCAACTTAGGGAACAGTGCAAGTTTCATCAAGATCGATTCAGTAATTTTCAAGATATGGACTAATACGTGTAAGTGTGACGGCCTGGCTTATTGATAAGAGCTACGGGTGTAGTGTCAAAGGGAAAACATCTCAAAACCTTGGTCAAATACTAGTGCAAAAACTAAAAATTACGAAATAAAAAGTAATTTAAAAAAATTAAACCGACTTCAAAAAGAAATTAACTCAAAATTATGAAATAACTTTAATTTCGGAAGTCGGTGGCATAAAACTAAAATACAGATCCCAAGACACCGACTTCCGAAATTAAAGTTATTTCATAATTTTGAGTTAATTTCTTTTTGAAGTCGGTTTAATTTTTTTAAATTACTTTTTTTACAATTTTGAAGAGTTTAGAATGGCTTAAATGGATGTAATTCAAGGGGACAAAAAGTATTGCAATGGATATTTTTATGATGTTTAAAAACACAACTCATTTTTATCAGTCGCACCGCTAACGTGGCAAACGTGTTTGCAATTCTCGAAGTCTTTTTGGCAGCGGAGGTAGTCTTCTTCTTTTGATATGTCCGATGAAGTCCCAGTAGATTTAGGAGGGTTTTTTGTATTAGTTGAAGCGTTTATGCCTGAGGGCCCTGTGGCCTTATTTTTCCGAGCATGTGGATTTTTACTATTATCCGTCTCGACTCCTACACCAATTTTCATTTTATTTGTTGTTATCACTGTTTGAACTTCAAAATCACGGCGCTTTTTATCTAACTTGTTTTCGGCCTTACATCTAGCTTCTAATTTTTCCTTGTGCCGACATTCTGGTGTATCCTTGTGATGTATCTGTTTTTTATCGACCTCAAAGAGCAAGTCTTTTAGTTCAGTGTGAAGATTATCGTATGCTTTTCCTATGTTTTCTATAGTATCCTGTAACATGAAATTGAATCTTAGAACTTTTGAGATCTATGTTTTTAACATACATATTCATCAACACATTGTGGATAGGATATCGTATTTACCTTGAGTACGTGTAAGCTATGTTTCATTGAATATAATTCATTTTGTGTTGTGTATCTTTCCCAATAGTTTATAGTTATATGACCCACTAAGGCAAACATTGCAAAGAAAAGGACAGTATCAACACAAACAGTTGTGAAAGATTTTCTTAGTAGTGCTGTTGGCATTTTGGAAAAATATTTACTTTATACTTATATTTTTATCTACAAAAGTAGTCATTTATACACTTGGGAATATAAATGTATGTTTTAGAATTTTTTTGTCGTTGCCATTTTTATGGATATAACTTGACACGTCTATTGAGTGACTGCACAGACTAAGAAGAGAAGTTACTGTCTTGGTGCCAACATGCCAATTAAGGCTGATCATGGAATTAGCAGCAATAATAAAAGCAGCCTCCATAAAGTACCTACTAATTTATGGAGGCTGCTTTTATTATTAATTATTTATTTTAACCAGCGCTGGAATCCAGTAATATGAGATCGATCTAATGAGACCAAGTGCATATAATTTTATTCTTAGGCGCCATCTTCACGGTCGATAAAATCACGGCGATAATGCCATAAAAAATACAATCAATATTCACTCGCGCGATCTCATTACGGCGATATTTGAAAGCATGGTGGCGCCGGCATGACCTCTTGCCGCGATTCTCACGCCAGTGGAGGTGGCGCGTTAAGGTGAGTACAGACTAGAGCATTTACTTGTACCATCAACTCTTAAAGCAGGGCAGAAGTTGAACTGCACTACTTTTTTGTATGACGTCTTAGTACAAAAAAGTAGTGCCAGTGACGAACGTGAAACGTTACAGCAGTGCGATTCTGTAACTATCTCACCGTGAAAACTTAGGGTGAAGTGAGCGTGGAGTGAGCTGTCAATAGTGTCAATTCCTAGCAAAACACACTTCACCTAAGTTTTCACGGTGAGATTTTTACAGAATCGACCGGCAGGTTAATGCTCACTTTGCTCACTCGTCTTGAGCATTACGTCGAACACAGCGTCGAGCATTCGCAGAAACGTTACATTACATAGAAATGCTTTTAGAAACTAGCTTTTGCCATTGTACCATTCGTAAGAATGTCACATTACATGGAAATGCTTTTAGAAACTGAGCTTTTGCCTGTATTGTACCATTCTTAAGAACGTTACATTACATGGAAATGCTTTTAGAAACTGAGCTTTTGCCATTGTACCATTCGTAAGAATGTCACATTACATGGAAATGCTTTTAGGAACTGAGCTTTTGCCTGTATTGTACCATTCGTAAGAACGTTACATTACATGGAAATGCTTTTAGAAACTGAGCTTTTGCCATTGTACCATTCGTAAGAACGTTACATTACATGGAAATGCTTTTAGAAACTGAGCTTTTGCCTGTATTGTACCATTGGTAAGAACGTTACATTACATGGAAATGCTTTTAAAAACTGAGCTTTTGCCATTGTACCATTCGTAAGAACGTTACATTACATGGAAATGCTTTTAGAAACTGAGCTTTTGCCTGTATTGTACCATTCGTAAGAACGTTACATTACATGGAAATGCTTTTAGAAACTGAGCTTTTGCCATTGTACCATTCGTAAGAATGTCACATTACATGGAAATGCTTTTAGAAACTGAGCTTTTCCCTGTATTGTACCATTCGTAAGAATGTCACATTACATGGAAATGCTATTAGAAACTCAGCTTTTGCCTGTATTGTACCATTCGTAAGAACGTTACATTACATGGAAATGCTCGTGAAAACGCTATATTGTATATACTCACCTTTACAAAGGAGACAATACATTCTTTAAATGCATTTCAGAATACTCTGGGTCTGCAGCACTGACCTCTATTATACTATAATAGAGGTCAGTGGTCTGCAGTAATTGCAGACGTTATTTCAGATAGGTCTAAAACAAAAACTCCCCTGTTCATATTTTAATTAATCATTTATTGCAGCGTATGTTTACGGAGAAGGTAATATTTTGAGTAACATTTTTGTTTATCGATATGATATTTTTATGCAAGTAGTATATGTTCTTGCATTGACACTGATGACTAGATTACTTGCTGTTTTTGTTTTTATCGTCGAACGAATCGGTGTAGACATATGACATGATCGTGACTTCCTGCAGGAAAAAATCATACTTTACAAACCTTAGCGTGGAGGCCGAAGCGGGGAACATATTTTTACCTCCAACAAAAGAAACCATTTAAATGAGTAAGTCATGTGAGTGGCATTTTGTGTTATGCTGGATGTGAAATAAATAATCATTAATGGAATTCCATTAGATCTGCCAGGCATACCGGACGTGCTACTTTTAGCATCAACGATCAGCGATTTAATCGCTTTTCGGAAGTTCAACACAGCGCCTGACGGAAAAGCAACCGATAGTAAACACGCAGTTTTGATACCGCGCTCAAACACAACAGGTCGCCTAAAAAGGCCACTTTGGCAGAATCATATAAGGATAACATTATGAATCATAATATGGCGAAGACAGTCCGTGTTTTTCTTTTTTTTGCTGCACTACGTAGGTATACCTAATCAAAGAGATTGGGATTGGATTTGGATTGGATTGATTGGTATTTTAACACAGACAAAAAAAAAATCCTTCACCAATGGGATTTGATACGATTAACTAAACAGTTAACTGTCCATTATGATTCATAATGTTATCCTTTTATGATTCTGTCAAAGTGGCTTTTTCAGGCCCCCAGGTCGCCGAAACACGATGTAGCATCGAAATGAACTTACTAATTAATCGGTTGAAGGACGCTGAACGAGACACAATAGAAGTTGTATTGTGATTACGCTGTACAGACGCCAGCACATCAAGCTACCCGAAACTGTCAAATTTTCCCAATCAACTTTGTACCTTATGCTTTAGCGATAAAGTTGATAATATATTAAAGAAATTTCACAGATTGTAGTAACTTGATGTGCAGGCGTCTGTACGTTTAGCGTCCTTTAAAGTGTTAAAAAGGCCCAAATATAAGATGCCATACTTAGTTCATCATTATACGACGGACCTTATTGGAGGTGTTTCGATTGGGGAAGAATAAGCGCCGAAAGAAACCAACTTTTTTCTCAGTTTGAGCTGGTTCCGATTGCGTCAGTCGCACGCAATGGCTGGTGCAGGCGGACAGGTCTTGCAGCTTTTGTTTAGACTGAAATAATGTTCAAAATAAACTCAGTGAATAAAAAGCTCATCAATAAGAAACTAATTGATTAGATACAATACCTTCTAGCGGCCTGATAGGTACTAACAGTTTCCGTGGTGTCATCATGCATGTTGCATTGGAGGTAACAAATTTCATCAGCTACTGTAAGGCATGCCACTTCAGCAAGTTTTACTTCATTCTGGAAACACAACATAAAATAAAGAACCCTAAGGCTCTAGACAGACGGACCGCATTTCAACTGCAACCGCATCCGAACTGCAATTGAACAGCAATCGGACTGCACGTTTGGTTTGCAGTTCTATTGCAGTCGTGTCAACTGCATTCAAACTGCATCCGAACTCCGCAAATTTGGATTGCAGTTGAAATGCGGTCCGTTTGTCTAAAGCCTTAACTAGATGATCCTACGACTTAGGAGTCAGAAATTGAATCAAATCAATCCCCATCGGAGCAGTGGTAACGGCCGCGGTTTCGAACCCAGACAGGCACTTTACTTTGTGTAAATTATTCCATCACCACTGCTCTCAAATCGGTAACGGATTACATCGTGGGGAAACCGGCATGTCCTAGAACCAAACATTCGAAGACATGTGACATCTACCAACCCGCAATGGGCCCGCGTGTATTACGGCTCCCTTTTACCGACAGGAGCCCTGTTTCCCAGCAGTAGGAACATTAGGCTGACTATGTTAATCCCCACCAAGCATACGAATCTTAGCGTATTCCTCTTCACACACATGTGACTTTGTTTGCGACCTTATTTTTTATTTAAGGTTATCCACGAGGATCGACAGATCCAACAGAATTGAATTGTTAATCATCGATGGTAATTTTATCTTTGCTCTTACCGACATCTTATTTAAAACTTTTTTCATGGACTTGAGATCTTGGGTTGCGTGGAGTTTATGTGTGATGTCGGGTAGCAGGAAGCTAAGAATCAGCACCACCACCACGGTACCAATGGCGATATAGTTGCCGGTCATGGCGCAGTATGCCGTCCCTAAGTAGTGCAGGGCGGTTTTGGTGAGAAGCTCCCATTCGCCGTACACGGTCATGGCTGGACGCACCGCTGTTTGCTGGGAGCGCAAAGGCATTTTTCCGGTACGTGTCCGAAGGTAGAAACCTAGATATAATTAGACAGTTCAGTTCTTGAGTTGCGTCTTAATAGTTATTCTGCATGGGGCATTTGATACAGTCATCGTACAAGAATCTTAAACGGGGCAGGTAAATTAAAACTAAAGAGAAATCTGACGACAGAATAATGATATCATCAGAGCTAAATTTTGCATTTCGGGGTTGGTTTTATTTGAATTTCAATCCATACGCGGTGCATTGTTTACCAAAAATATTATTATGGCTTACCCGGAAAAGAATAACGCTTCGTCATATTATTCGCATATTAATATTATGTTTATTTTTATAACATTTTTAGATGATGTGTGCTTGACTGTGCTTGACACAGATAAAAATACTACCAAAGACTACAATATGATGTGAATACTACAAAATAATTTATTAACGAAAACCCACAGAGCATGTAACACTTTATTTACCAAAACCCACAGAGTACTTTTATTTGCTTTTATTTATATCAAAACCTACCTTAAACCACAAAACAAAATACAGATAGTACAGAAGGCAATCACATGTTTCTGTAATTACGGCATTCAACCGGTTAATTAAATATGTGTACTTTCATAAATAACGCAATTGAAAGTGAATTGCAGACGCTATGTGTCGGCCACCATTCTTCTAGGAAACTGTAGCTTCACGCCTATGGCAGTATATGGCTAATACCATACATGTAGGTAAACCACCTTGTGCTGATTTAATGTCGTTCCGGCCACCCGCTATTTCTTCAATTTATCATCATCATTACCAGCCGATATCAGTCCACTGCCAGACATAGGACTCTCTCCAATCACACTCCATTCTCAGCAACTCTCACCTCAGCTGGATGTGAGTTGCTGAGAATGGCGTGTACTAGCGTGGCTAACAGCCACCCTACGAAGATCGTCGTACCACCTAGCCTGGGGGCGTCCTGCCTTACGTTTGCCAATTGGTCAATATGGTCGATCGGTTCATATTCTCATAAGAAATGTTTGGATAAATGGCAGCAATAACCATCAGCCACAAGATGTGGCCCGTGGCGGGAATCGAGATAGACTGCACATCGATTTGGTTAAAATAGTTCTACAGTTCACATGCTCGATTTGCCAAACAACTCCCAATTGCCTCGGGATTATGGATCGTTATGGGATTGTTGACAAAATTTGTAGCCTATACGAATATTATAAAAAACTTTTTTTACAAAAAAAAAACAACTGACTTCCAAAAAAACACTACAAAGTGAAAAATAACTTTAAATTCGAAAGTCGGTGTCTTTGGATCTGTATTTTAGTGTTTTGTTACCGATTTCCGAAATTAATGTTATTTTTCACGTGTTGTAGGATTTTTTTTTTGAAATTGGGTTATTTTTTTTTTTTGTAAAAAAATAATAATTTTTCACTTTTTAGTGGGTCAGTTTGTAATTTATCTAAGTTACAATAGCACATCACCTTTTACAAAAAAATGATTTTCCTGATGCAGACACGTTAATTGTTGAGGAGTTATCCTAGTAAGAACCAGGTAACTGGAGCTGATTGAGAAGTCACCATCAGCTCTACTTCAACGTACGCATTGTGACGAGCATAAATTACTTAGCAACCACATTAAAGTACCTAATCGAATCGCAACCGGTGAAATACTTATCATTGAGTAGTTTCAATGGCCATCTGTGGTCTTCTGGACACCAAGCCCATATTCCCTATAATAAAATTAATACTGGATGAGTAAATAGTAGGTAATTAGAATTTCTTTAATACGTCTCAACATTAAAAGTCCGTCTTTGCAATGTTATTTGCGATGATTAAATAAATGAATACGTCACTTCCTTCTTAAATTTTATTAAAATGGCTGAACTTGTCGGTAAATTTGCATTTTATTGCAAATGGTAAAATCAAAGATGCACTTATCAATGGAAAGGAAAATAATTTTAGAACCCTAATATTTTAAGTAAATAACGTTATAATAGACCATTTACAGTATAAATTAAATTAATAACGAGACATAGGAATTACACTACAAAATTATTGTTTACCTAACTTATAACTAACATTCTATGCGCACGTTATGTACTCAAATAATAAAGCACAAAATATAAAAAATAAAAACTTATAAAAGAAAAAAATTGTAGGTATCTTTATATTTTTATGAGAGTAGTCTGGTGTTTAAGGGCGAAGCAAGTTTGCAACTGCTTGGTTCGTTCGTTCATCCTTACAGCATAAAGAGCAACATGAGCGTGGCTTGGCGATGACTTTGGAGCTACGTCGAGAAGCAGATGGGTGATGGATGCTGGCTGAAAACATAAAAAACATTCATAGCTTTAAAGCTGTATTTCCCGAATGGTTGGAGGACAGAGGTGAAAAGTAACACCCCAATGTTTCTTGTTATTTATTTATTTATTTTCATTTATTTAAACAATTATAACACCTCTAAAGAATCATCCAAAGCGATGTTATAGTCACTATGTCTATTGTCTATGTTATGTTTAAATCCCATGTCTTATGGAGCAAGCATTCTTTCAGGCATAGGTAGGTACTATTGTATAGAATCGAGTTTTTCTATTTGAACATATAGGTAGCTGTGCTGCTGGAGAATTTGTTGCACCACTTCTTCCTCCCAGCGCACTAGGAAGTGGTGAAGGGAGGGCGTTTTGGTAGACGGTTTTATGTAATTTTGACGTTCGAAAAGTGCTGATTATCAGCCTAGTTTGAATAAATTACTTCATTTTGATTTTGCACAAATCAAAATTCATCCGAAAAAAGGAAAACACTCAGAAAACACTCAGAAAAACCACACAAAGAAAAAGAACACTAGAGTTGCCGCCAGATAACAAGAAAATAAAAGTCATTGATCCGACTTGTACCAAAATGTCCAAACTTATTCGATATAGATCGCTCGTCATAGTCATCATACAAAACTGTCGCTAATACTGCTTCGGTCGAGTATCATAATAGCGTCAAGGACGGGCCCTTACACGTTTGTGTTGATCGCGTTAGCGACACTGCCTTTACATTTTTTTCGTATCGTTTTGAAATATTGGAAAACATTGGTAGACGGGTGTCAACGACTTTTATTTTTTTGTTATCTGGCGGCAACATTAATCAATTATTGTAAGCAATAGATTCGCATTGAATTTAACATTACACGTTTTGATAAATCTAGATTTTACGATTTTTATTATATTCTTCTACTTTACACTCACTTTTTGATACGGACGACGGCTCCCTAGAAGTAGTCGTGAGTTTGTATTCGATTCTGAAAAAAAAGCATTTATTTTTATTTTTTTTTAAATTATACAAGTAGGTAGGTACCTACTAAAGTTGTTGAATGAGTCGGCAAATCCTGTCTCTAATTTGAAAGTATGTTTATTTTTCATTCATTGATGAAAAATGTACTCAACTCACCCACTGCTCCAATTCAGTTGTACACACACACACGAACAACGAACACACGAAAAACGAATTTGTTTTACAAATTTTATAAATTATAGATAATTTATAAATATTGTAAAAGAAATTCGTTTTTCGTGACTATTCATTGGTCCGCTTAGTTCTTTAAAAGAATAAAATGAATTATGATGAGGTTTTCGTCATGATTTCGAGAAATTACGGAAGGTATCTATCCAGACATATCCAGTGCGAGTGCGGTACTCCTGCAAAGACCCATCTGCTGGAGTGTCGCAATTGTCCGTTCACCTGTACCCTTGACGATCTGAACAACTCCTCCGACGCCGCACTTAATGTGATCACCTACTGGGCCCAAACGGTAAGCCACCATGGATGTAATAATAGTCCTGGAGACCGTATTTCGACCATGGCAGCAAACCTCAACGGAGACTAGCCTTCGACCCAGGATATATTATAGTGCACAAGCAAAATCATGTGCGCAAACACAGGCTCACTCACTCTTAGGCAATTGGCACACTGCACCGCATTACGCAGCTGGGTGCTCGAAACGGAGCCAAATTCTGGCACGGAAGCGCGTTTTTATGGCAATCCGACACGACCGGAGAGAGATCAGGCGCAGGACCAACAGCTTAACGTGCTTTCCGAATCACGGGGGTATCACGCCGCCAACTTCCAAACTCCGGGCTGTTACTGAGAAATTCCTAATTAATAAGCCCAATAACACTCTGCCCAATCTGGGAATCGAACCCAGGATCCCACGCTCAGCAGTCGTTTTTGCAATGTGGAGACCAAAGGGGCAGTTGATTCACGGGGGACGTAGATGTACCGTCGATACGAAAAGAAGATGAAGTCGGAAGTTTTAATATGTATATACACAAACCTAACTTGCATTCGCGATTTATTGGCCAATTATGTAAACAAATATGAGATTATGGAAAAATAACTTTAAATCCTACACAATAAAGTTCATTAAATTTTATGCTACAACTTCAAACATTTTTATAACTTTTTCAATAATGCTAGTCACTCTGAAATCGACTTAATTACCATTAAAATAAAGTAGATATTTGTTTAACTTGAAATAATATTATTTTGAAACTTATGTTTGAATAAACTTTATGTATTTAATGAGTATGTTACTTTAAAACCAAAAAATAAACTCACCTCGCACTTTTCAAATCGTCACTCACTTGTGTATGTTTACAGGTAGCACACGGCTGAAAACATAGACTCCATTATTCCTCTTTTGTATTTCTATTGCATCGTCCTCTAATTTGATAATGATAAAAAATATAAAACATTGACCAGCCAGTCGATTCTGTAAAAATCTCACCGTGAAAACTTAGGTGAAGTGAGTTTGTTTTTGCTAGGAATTGACACTATTGACAGCTCACTCCACCTAAGTTTTCACGGTGAGATTTTTACAGAATAGCACCGCAGCACCCTAATTGCGTAACACACTATAACTCTCAATTTGAATCATTTTGAAGCATATTTCTAATCCATTGCTCCATAATACCTATGTCCGAAAAATGTGTCTGCTCAACAATGGAAATAACGCAATGAATGTTGTTGAACTGTCAAAATCAAACCCATTGCCTCCCGTATTATTATTATACTCTTTGCCCATTGCTACTGATAGTGTGTTACGCAATTACCCTGCTGGCTGGGATCACAGTTTTCCCATAGTCAGTTAAATAGAACCAATTCATATCGTATTATTAAAACAACCGTTATCAATTGTTTCACTTGGTAGTAAGTGGACGTCCTTTTCCGCACTTGTCTCGATTTCTCCAAGACTCAGAATACTCATCATCATCCGCCTAGCCTTTTCCCCAACTATGTTGGTTTCGGCTTCCAGTCTAACTGGATGCAGCTGAATACCAGTATTTTATATGAAGCGACTGCCTATCTGATCTCCACACACCCAGTTACTGAGTAATACGATACCCCATGGTAAGACTGGTTGTCAGACTTTCGGGCTTTAGACTACCCGTAACGACTGTCAAAGATCCACGAATGACAGCATTGACCAACGGCTTAACGTGCTTTCGAGACAAGGAGGGGTCTCGGTATGTAAAGACGGTCACCCATCCACAGACCAACTGTGGCAAGCGTAGCTTAATCTGATCGACCTGTGCGGCTGTTATTATTTAGCCACGGCTCAGAATACTCCTGATGTGTAAATTATGTTACCAAACTGGGGATCTGCTAACTCTTGCTCTGGTATTTTTATATCATTAGCATCATCATCATGAGCCTACAATATTCCCACTGCTGGGACACAGGCCTTCTCTCTGTGAGAGGGAAAAGGCCGTAATCCACCACGCGGGATGAATAGATGTTACATGACTTCGAATTTTTGGTTCTAGTGCGTGCCGGTTTCCTCACGATGTTTTCCTTCACTGTTTTGAGAGCAGTGGTTATGAAACAACTTACTGAAACTAAAATGCTTGCCTGGGTTCGAACCTCCGACCTACAATTCGTAAGTCGCGGCCGTTACCACTGTGCTACCACTGCTCTAGATATGTTTATATCACATACTATATAAATTACTACAAACTTACCTTTGAAATGATACACGTTTCAGTTTCCTTCGTAAAATTATCATCAAAATTAGAATGAGTATTAGGAATGGTTTGCAAAGAAACCGTCTTAGTGGCGTTTGCAGTGGGTGAGTACGCGTATAGAAGAGATTTAGTGTTTGTGCATGGTTTTTTGATATTAGCTGTGCTTTCTAGGAGGTCTTGTATACTGACTTGGCAGAATTTGTGATGGCATTCAGTGTTAGCTGAAATAGAGAAAAGAAGAAAGTTAGAGGCTTGTGGCTAAGTAATAACAACCGAACTGGCCGATCGATCAGGTTAAAGCTACGCTTGGCGCAGTTGGTCCGTGGATGGGTGACCATCTTTACATATCAAGACCTCTCCGTGCCTCGGAAAGCACGTTAAGCCGTTAGTCCCGGATGTCATTTGTGGATCTTTGACAGTCGTTACGGGTCGTCAGAAGCCCAAAAGTCTGACAACCAGTCGTACCAAAGGGTATCGTATTACCTAGTAATAGGGTTCTGGAGGTCAGATAGCCAGTCGCTCCATGTAAAATATTCAGCTGCATCCGGTTAGACTGGAAGCCGACCCCAACATAGTTGGGAAAAGGCTAGGCAGATGATGCTGATGAAGAAAGTTAGATTAGCTCGAGTCTAGTGCCCGGTTGATGGCAATAGGCTCGCCCCCTATTACATGGGACTTAAACATAACTGGCGAAATGTGGGTGTACTTTAGGTACACTCCTGCCCTATCCTTTGGGATACAGGCGTGATGTTATGTTATGAAAGTTAGATACATTTTGTAAATTGATTGATTTTGTAGATTGATTGCAGTCATCTATACATCTGACTGACTGAGATATCAACGCACAGCCTAAACCGCTGGTCCTACTAGAGACATGAAAGGTGGGTGTGTTCTTTGTGAAGAGTTGGTATCCACTAAGAAAGGGTTTTGCGTAATTTCAAATCCTAAGAGGGAGAATGGGGGGAGGGAGAAATTTCACGCGGACGAGCGGGCTTCTCACGCGACTTCGTCCGCACGCGTTCGTACGGCTTTAAAAACATAACTGAGAAAGGGGTTTGAATATTTTTCCACGGAGCCTGGCATACCTACTGTTGCGCCTTTTTGAAGACCTATATAAATCTATACCTGACATCAATGCACACAGAAAACCTTTATTTAAGTATAAACGATGAAAAAGTTAAATAACGTTCGAACGTCAAAAATGTATGGTTGAATAGTCGCTAAACACTGCTTAACTTCAAGCTACGTTTATGAATAAAGGGGTATAAGACCAAACCCCGTAAAGTGTCATGTTTCCGAGATATAAACGTTCAAAGTTGATCACGTGACTCAATCATCAGCTTTAACTAGTTAACTGACACTACCTCCTCCACATGATATAGCTCAAGGAGCTTTGATTGTACCTAGTAGGTACTTACCTAACTTTTAAACAATTTATGGTTGCACTGAAATTATACTGCCAATTTCATTCATAAAAGATCACTTTTTCATCATTGTTAAGTCTTTCATAGATAGAGAACGTATTATTAGGACTGGGCCCCAATTCACTATGTTAATGAGTCCTTACGTCGAAACCACTTCAATTCCTTACCTAATCACGTCATCTGAAGGTCAATTCCTTAATTAAAAACGATCAAAATCTAGTCGCAATTTAATGTCAAAAACTTGTCAAAAATGTAGGGAAATTTGAGGGATTTTTGATAGATTGCGACGAGGGGGCCTAAAAAGGCCACTTTGGAGAATCATAAAAAGATATAACATTATGAATTATAATATGGCGAAGACAGTCCGTGTTTTTCTTTTTTTCGCTGCACTACGTAGGTACAATCAAAGAGATTGGTATTGGATTTAGATTGGTTTAATTGGTATTTTAGCACAGACAAAAAAAAATAACAATGGGATTTGATACGATTAACCTAACAGTTAACTGTCCATTATGTTATTTCTGCCAAAGTGACCTTTTTAGGCCTCGAGATCAGACTGTGAACGTTCTTAAAATTACGAGAATCGCCCTTCTGCTATTAACATATTCTCTATGACACAATGGCGTGGTTTGAACTGTCAAAATAGTACATGTTTTGCGAACGGTTGACTTTTCGATTCCTTGCCGTAAACATGACATGATATGGACGTGATTTGATTTCACGTCGCCGTCGTCGCGGGGAATAATAGGTACAGAAATGGAGCCCAGCCGGTCGATTTTGTAAAAATCTCACCATGAAAACTTAGGTGAAGTGAGTTTGTTTTTGCACTCCACGCTCACTTCACCTAAGTTTTCACGGTGAGATTTTTTACAAAATAGCACCGCTACTTTTATTAAATTTTTTTTCGTGTAATCGTGGTTCTAAACAAGATAGAAATATGAGTAAGTATTTCATGCGAACGACGTCGAGGTCGGCTGAAAACTTCCAAAAAGTCAAACATAACTCGAGTTCCTAACAGTTGTTTCTCGAATTTCTGTTTATCTTGCGTCCATGTGTACTGCGGATTACCTTGTAATACCAACGTTATTATGAAACTTGTAATTAATTACACAGCTCGTGTTTCCAAAGACAAAATATTCGGTATTTTAGGCACGGGATAATACAGAAGAGACGTAAGACGAGGACGCAACGCAAACATAGTATGCAGATGGAATAGTGACGCGCGAGGGGCTCGTGGTTAAGTTATAGGTACCAGCGGCACGAGTCGATCAAACAGGTTAAGAGGAAATGAGGTCGGAGAGACTTTTTAACAATCCTAAGGAAAAAGTCATAATTCGAGGTTTGGCTCTCGCCTATTTTAATCCTCCAATATTGGACCAATTTAGAAGATATTTCATAAACTGAATAAGAAGGATATATACTGCGTCCCTATGTTTGTCTTTTTTCATTAGTAGTTGTCAAATTTGTATCTACACTAGGCCTCTGTTGACAGCGGCTTAAATCGGTATTTTTTGAGGGTTCTAGTTTATAAAAATAATGTATCATCAAATTAAAAAAAAAACCCCCGAATCAAACAAAAACCTCTAAAAACTAAAATAATAATATTATATTTTACGTTGTAGGAAATATTTTGATCCAAGCGTCCTCGCGTCGTCGTCTGCGGACGGCTAGTGAAAATTGGATAAGTTAAGAGCAGCTATGTTTTCTACAATAGCATACATTTATTATTGCTGGCTATAAGATTCATCTGTTTGGCGTTTTCATTCAAACTAAGACCACTAGAAGTGGTCTTAATTTAAATATTCGCAAAGAAGCACAGAACCGGTCGAAGTGGAGGTGCTTGGGGGAGGCCTATGTCCAGCAGTGGACGTCTTTCGGCTGAAATGATGATGATGATGATTCAGTTATTAAAATGCCCATCTAATGACATATGTTTGGTTGTTAATGGCCATGGGGACTATTTTTTCCGGTCCTCCTTTATTTCTCTTCCCTAATCCATCATCAGGCCCTGGTCACCATCTATCTATAACCTATTCATTGAGACCATTCCAAGGAGCCCAAACACGATACCTCTGCTGAAGTTAAAGGAGTTGGGTATCAATGGTATCATGCAAATTCCAGGTGATTCAAGGTTACTATGTTCTTCTACTATCATTGAAGTAACGAAATGACAAATTTCGACTCAATCAGACCTGTGAAAGATGGCCACATCAATTGATCAACTAGAAAAGAGCTGATAATCTTTAAACGGCTGAAACGATATTCTTGAATCATAGCTAAGAACACTCTCGATCTAGTCACCTTTAAAACAAAAAAAAAAATCAAAATCGGTTCAGCCGTTTGAGAGCTACGATGGCACAGACAGACACACAGATACACACGTCAAACTTATAACACCCCTCTATTTTTGTCCAGGGCTATAAAGGAAAACAAAAAATCATTGCTTTATGGTCATTAACCAGAAAGAAAACAGGCGAGAGCGTTTCTATGGAGAAAGGACCACCCGCATTTCCTCTTAAGCTACGCTTGCCGCGGTCGGACTGTGGAGGGGTGACCATCTTTACATACCGAGATCCCTCCGTACCTCGGAAAGCATGCCGGCTGCCATTCGTGGATCTTTGACAATCGTTACTGGACGTCAGAAGCCCGTACAATTGTTTTTTTTTATCTTATCACCGGCTGCACCGGGTGACGTCATCACGTCAACGCCGGCTGTCGCTGAAAGCCAGCGCTGGGGTTCTGTCTCACATAGGGTCTTAGCATAATGCTGAGCGATGGCTGTTTAGCGTAGATGTGACGTATATGTTCCCACAACTTGGTATTTTTATTGTGTTCTTATTTTGCGTCATGCTTACCGCAAATAAACATGTTTTCTTCCTTTCTAACTCCCCAGCAGCTCATCAATTAAAGAAACTGATGCTCTTTTTAACTGGCCCACTGATATTGGTTGAACACCCGGTACATAATCAACAATGCTAAATTGTTCTAACATGACCGTAATTGGATTCAGATATTTCAGTTGAAGTAAAATAAATTTTATTTTTAATTTACGACCCGTTTCAATATTTAAATTTAATTCATAATAACAAACACGAGTCTCTGCAAAATTTTGCTCATATTTTATCGGCCTTCAGAACAATATTTATGGATAATAATAAATATATATAAATATAATTCTATAAATTTTTTGTACATCGCTGTTTTTGTATAAAAGAGTTTCACTGAAATCCTATATGATCTATCAATGAGCTTTGCTCTCCAGAGCGGTATTGTAAATACTTAGTTACACAGAAATGAGTTTCTTCTTTTAAATTGTAACAAATCGGTTAAATCAAGCAGAACTTTCAAAGAGAAAAAGCAAGTTCTTCAGCTCGGCTCAACATCATGGCTCCTGCATGAGGCACAGCACAGTGTACCGATGTGTCTAGCAAGCAACTCATTTCACATATCGACGTTCGCTAATAATGCCCTGAATACAGTTTGGCATGACATCACAAGTATCATCATCAGCTGAATGAAACACGTCTACTGTTGGACATAGGCCTTCCATAAGCGTAGCCGCATGGTAATACTGCGCTTCTCGCATACAGTTGATGTGTTGGAATCTGCTATGTATTTATATTACTTTTTCCATCTTCTGCAGCTGCATTAGGTGACAGCTTAGAATAAGTTACATAGATAATTTTATACCTGTCGTGACACAAGTTATCCCTCTGCTAGCAGCTCGTTCAGACATTAGTTTGAGGACGTACATCACCATCACAACTAGAGTTCCTATTGCCACAGAGATCACCAGCATGGACTTCTTGATAAACTCCTCGAAACAGTCCACCAAGTCATCCATGTAACATTCTATTTGACCGACTAGCCTGTCGTGTGTACGTGACGTACACATTTGTATTATTTCTATAAGAATGTGTTTTTGTCTGAATTTCGGTTTATTGTTAAAAAGTGTAATAGATATACCTGAAAAAAAAATATAAAAAAAAAATATTATTGGTATGGTGCAGGTAATAGGTACAGTAAGAAGGTTCAAAGGTTAACAACAAGTTGAGACGACATGAGTAGTTAAAATATTACCTATAAGTAGGTAAGTTACAATTTAAAATTTGCCCCCCCAACTAGACAGTCTGTATCTTGGGGCTCGGGGTACGAATTCCAGAGTGGAGACTAGGGAGGATAGTTCAGGCATAATAAAAGGTACCTTAGTACAAGTCTACAGTGTCTCAAGAAATCTGTTTGTTGCTTTATCATAAACATTAACATGATTACGTCATTGTGTATTCTATATACCTACTTCTACTTTCACCATTGGTAAAGATGCCTAAGAAGTATGATAGAAGAATATTCTAACAGAAAAGCATTGGAAACTACAAACACTGATGCTCAGGAACACACACGTGTTTTATGAATTAAAACTCCTTAATTGCTTATGTAAATAATATGAGGTATACATAATTATCTAATACTGCATTGTTATCAATTTGTAGTTTCTAAATATTTTAAGCAAAATATTAACATACATACCACGCTATCCTTTTCACATTTTTAAAATATTGTGAATATTTTTTGTATACGAAAACGGGGCGCATAGTAGGTATGTTTAGTTTTTGTATTTTTTTATTAAATTCAATTGCACATCTTAGCGATGTAAGATGACGTTATGATTTTTTATTATATTGTAGTCTTTGAAGTCAACGATTTTACCAAAGAGATTGTCGAATGACCATTTCTATTATATTACGCACAGACAAAGACTACAATATGATGCTGAGTACTTTTTGATATTACGTCCATGCCACAGACTAAGAAGAGAATGACAGAATAATTTGTTTGTGGTGAGATTCCGGGACAGTATCAAGGTTTTAGTTGTGTTATAGTTTATGTGCTGCAGCTGCAACTGGGTGCTACGGAAATATGGTGATATAGACGACTTAAGGGGCTTACAGGACCTAAACGCAAAAAACGCAAGTTTTTTTTAGTCCAAACAATAGATTTTTTATAATTAAATAATTGCTTCATATTTTGCAATAAATTACTAGCGTTGTGTCATCGCGCCTCTCTTTCTTTTCTATGCAGTCCGACAGTGACCGCGGTTTAGGTCATGTAAGCCCCTTAAACGGGCCGGAGATTTCTAGTCCATAACATATCGGCGAAAAAAAAATATTCCATAAAAAACTACCTCTTCCTCCTTCTCTCAACTGTGGGAAAATCAAAATTTGATTTAAGGCTCCTACAAACAGGTGCGTCTTGCGATATAATCGCGCGAGACACAAAGGCACCACTCGTTGCGCGATTTGCGGTGTCTTTGTGTCGCGCGCGATTTTATCGCGTGTCGCGCCTGTTTGAAGGAGCCTTTAGGGTCTCATTAGTCAAATAGTCATAGTCTGAGCTCCTACTATACTTTTGCGAAAAACTTACACATAATGAGGTACGGCAGGAAGCACATCGCAAACTGTAGATAACCATGAATTCAGCTGATGATTCTAAACTTTGATTCGAGAGTCTGCGGTGCTATTCTGTAAAAAATCTCACCGTGAAAATTAGGTGAAGTGAGCGTGGAGTGAGCTGTCAATAGTGTCAATTCCTAGCAAAAACAAACTCACTTTACCTAAGTATTCACGGTGAGATTTTTACAGAATCGACCGGCTGTCCCATAGATATGAAAGGGTCTGTCCGATATAGTTTGACCGCTTAGGTGTTGATTTTTTCTATGAAATAGCAGATTTTTTTTATAACCTACGCAAAATTTATACGCTAAGGGGTCTAAAATCATCTACTAAATTCATGGTTATCTACAGTTTGCGCGTCGATGTACAGACGCCAGCACATCAAGCTACTACAATCTGTCAAATTTCTTTAATAGATTTTCGACTTTATCGCTAAAACATAAGGTTCAAAGTTGATTGGGAAAATTTTATAGTTTCGGGTAGCCTGATGTGATGTCGTCTGTACCTGCCACCCTTACTTAAATATAATAGGTATCGAACAGCATCAATTTTCCTTATATTTAACCACAAAAATATCCTATATAATTTGTAGAGGCGATTTTATTTGGCGAATTCCATCGGATTTGCATTAAGCAATCAAAATGCAATATATTCGGAGGTCGGACAACGCAACAATATGGTCCGCAGACGTGCCTGACCGCATATTGTTGCCCACTTTCCATAATCCATGATAAAACGGGCAATATTTTTTACGTGTCGCGCCGTCAGCGGGCAAGAGATAGATCGATGAGATCCGTTCACTGTGATTTATTTCACTATTATATTACAGACTTTTTATAGTTTGTGGGATTCCTCTGCAAAACAAGGAAACTGTTTAGAAATGCGGTTACCCGGTGTTTAATCAGAAAAGTTCCATTCTTTTGTTTGCCTACCAAGATCAAGAACATTGATAAGCTGTAAGTGCTAAACTCGGAATAACACACAGATAAGGTAAGTACCTATTTGTTTTTTTCCTATTTCCTGTTTCCGTGGAATTTATCAAGAGTTCATAACTAATTGGATACTTGAAATAGGTATAGTTCTCCGTTTAGCACTTGGCAACATTCAGCCTTAGCAACACACTATTAAATTCCAGCCTATTTTGTTATCACAGATGATAATATTAATTAGTATCAACGCCGAGGAAGTGGCAAAGATTTGGGAAAACAAGATTTAAAATACAGTCGTGCCAGCGACACGAAGAAGAAGAAAGTATCTAGTATCTACCCGCAATATGGATTTATTGCAATATTAAAACTGATTTCATATTTAAATAAATATATTTCCTTTGTTTCCAGTAGTTCTATTCTGGTCTATATGTTCTATTATTCGCCCTTTGATAATATTGCGAATAGTTATTGTCCATATTTTGCTGATTTATAGTCGGATAAAAAAATAAAAAAAAGTTTTGAACTAATAATGGAAATGTGTTCTATTACTGATACTGAACCACCAAAATTTTTTTGCGCACTGCTTAAAAAATAATCCTGTATAGGAAACGCCCACTTCGTCTATTTTTAACCGACTTCAAAAAAGGAGGAGGTTCTATATTCGACGGTATGTTTTTTTTTTTAAATATGATTGACGTGTAATTGTTTGTGCAAACCTACATCACACTAATATTATAAAGGCGGAAGTTTGTGAGTGTGTGTAAATATGTGTGTTTATACATATTATGTTTGTTACTTCTTCACGCTCAAACGGCTGGACCAATTTTGATAAAATTTTGTATGGAGGTAGCTGACATCCTGGATTAACATGTAGGCTTTTTATCCCGATATTCCCACGGGATCGAAACTTATGCGGGTGAAACCGCGGGGCGCAGCTAGTAACATATAAGGTGCATTTACTGCCACCTCTCAAAAATCCACTCTGTGAAACCCGTTTTACACACACGATTTTTCGTCGTGAAAAACTATGGTTGATTCGCCGTGTGTAGCACGGTCGACAGAGTTATATGGATCAAGAGAGAAGATCTATGGAAGTTTGTGGCAGTACGGCTCGGCACCGTCGTCGTATACCATACGACCAGCGCAGCGGTGCTATTCTATAAAAATCTCACCGTGAAAACTTAGGTGAAGTGAGCGTGGAGTGAGCTGTCAATGGTGTCAGCCGGTCGATTCTTTAAAAATCTCACCGTGAAAACTTAGGTAATGTGAGTTTGTTTTTTTTCTGTATGGATAGTTCCCTTTGCCTACCAAAATGAGTGAAGAAAAAAAAACTCTGCTTATATTCTACAGTTGGCGCCATTTTCCAGAAATTTTCTTTGCGAGTTTAGTTGTTTGTTGCACAAAATGAGTAATTTCGACCCTATTTTTTTTTAATTAACACCACCGGAACTCAGTATAATTGCACAAAATGCTTCGGAGAACATTTTACCGGAAAAGTCAAAAAGTCGTTACATATCTACATACCTACGACGAATTTATTGCGTGGAGAGAAGAGAAAAAAGCAAATAGTGTTTCAGAAAATGTTATGTTGGCATACTTCTCCGAACTCTCAGCAAAATAAAAACCGTCTACGTTATAGTCGAGGTTTTCGATGATAAAAAGTATGCTGAAAATAAGGAACAACGTGGATATAAGTGAATACCCAAAATTAAATGCTTTCTTAAAACGACAATCAGACGGTTTTATTACAAGTAAAAAGTCGAAAATATTAACATCCAATGAAGTGGAAAGATTTTTGAACGAAGCTCCCGATGATCGTTATTTAGCCACAAAGGTAATTTATTAATAAGTACTTATATTTTTCTTTAGTATTCAGTTTACGAAATCTCAAAATACAGTCAATACATTATTTAAAAAAATATTAATCAAATCCCTTTTTTTGTACGTTGCTCTGATGTTTGGCGTTGTTGGAGCTTGCCGCAGAGAGGAGTTAGCCAATATTACTTTAAAAGATATTGAAGCCCATGGAAAAATGCTACTAATCAAGATTCCGAACACAAAAAATAAGATACCGAGAAGCTTTGTTGTTGAAGGAGATTTTCTTAGAATAGTGCAAAAATATATGAATCAGCGGTCCCAAAAAGGAAAAACCGACCGTTTTTTTCAAAATTACCAGAAAGGGAAGTGTACAGCTCAAGCGATCGGGATAAACAAATTTGGTAATATGCCAAAAGACATAGCTACGTTTCTTGGTCTGCCGGATGCTGAGTATTATACTGGGCACAGCTTCAGGAGGACCTCTGCTACATTATTGGCAGGTTCAGGAGCCAATTTGACGTCCTTAAAGCGACTAGGAGGTTGGAAATCAGACAAAGTTGCAGAAAACTATATTGGTGATTCATTAAACAAAAAACTAGAAACTGGGAAAAAAATCACACAATCCATTAATTTAAGGTCCAGTCCGTCTCCTTCACATGTTGAAGAGAACGTTCGTCCATCTACCTTCGTTGATAATGATAATTCATCAGATGCAATTCCATCAACTAGCAAACGCCATTGTATGACAAATATACATGAACAATCATACGAAATTAATAATAGTTTGTCTCAAACAGTAAATATGCAACCTAAAACTTCCCCAGTTAGTTTAAAAAACTGTACCTATTTCAATGTACAGTCAACAAAGGAGTTAAGGATACAGGAGCGTCGGATATTGTTGAAGTTTACTAAGAAACTGATGGTTGTTCTCGAATAAAATGAAAACAAACAGCTCATTTATTAAATTAAATTTCAGTCCAGAACATCCATCGGTTTCTTAGTAAACTTCAATTATATCCGACGCTCCTGTATACTTAACTCCTTTGTTGACTGTACCTACATGATTGTGTACTATAACTTTTTTAGGAAATAAATGATTAGTTAGTTGAGTTTATTGTGTTTTTATTATTTTATTAAATTGCTTCATTTTTTCGCAACTGTATTAAAAATAGTCGTTCAGTACACCTGCGGAACCGTCATTGCAACTTGTTCCGACTGTCAACCCTCGCCTTCGGCTGCGCCTCGGCTCGGTAACTACACATTTGTCGGAACGCTTTGTAATGACAGCCTTTCCGCACTTGTAATGAAATATACTATTTTACGTGCTTGCAATAAATTAAAGCTAGGTGTAAGAAAAAAAAACAACTTGTGTTTTATCGTCAAAGTTTATGGAGCTTAATGACCTAAATGTTGGAGCTTTTATTGCTTATCTTGGTGAAAAACAAAATGCATCGCTAGAAAGCATTAATTAATTTCATACATTTTGGTCAAGTAGGTATTGAACTTTTGTATGAAACAGCTGTTTTTTTATTCGTGATTTCATAGTTGGTCCCATAGTGAAAGTTGTTCATATTCATGGGTAGAACACCCTGTAAAAATTTGGATGGTGTTAAAAAAATCTTCCTGTATATGTCGGAGTCATTCGTTTAACTATTTGGGACGCCAGCGCCTTCAGGTGGCGCTTGACAGAGTCTAGCCTGAGTTCGTGGGAGTCGACGAGAGCGCTGCAGGGCGATCCGGAGCTTCTCTTGATCATTATACATCGGACGGACGGATGTACTTAGAAACTGTCTCGCGTTCCGTATCATTGAGTTGTGTACCTACAGTGTGTGAATTGCTAGTGTGATTAATTTGTTCGTAAATTATAATCTGATACGAACTGCAAATGGTTTTTCTTTTGCGCAATAACCAACACTACTCATAGTACGCCCAGAGTAATTAAAATATGGCTGATTATAACGAGACACACCTTCTCCGTCATATAAATTTATGTGAAGACAATGCATGATGATTACCGTATTATTGTAACATTGAAGTCAAGCTTAGATCCCCAGACACAATGTCACATTTTTTTAACCCTCCACCATTGTGGCCTCAAAATGGACTCGTAATTAGTTTTTATGTGGGTCATGGCGGGACATTTTTAGTGACAAACTGTCCACTAGCATGTGTGTAGTGGGAATTATGGGTGATTGATGACTCTTTGCAAAAGATTTTTTTTATGAATCGGTGTTTGAGATTGAAGGGTTAAAACTGCAGCAAAGGTTCAAATCTTTTTTTAATCTTTCAGAATTTAAGTTACGTCAACTCAAGTATTTCAACATCATCTAATAAACTAATTATACTTAATTATTATCAATGCTTGTAACTCTGTCTGTGTGTCTATCCGTAACCTTTTCCCACTTATACTACTAAACTGATAATCACGAAATTTCACCGATAGGTAGCTTGGGACCTAGAGAAGGACATAGGGTTTCATCCTGAAAAAATATGATATACAAAATACACCATACAAAGTTTCAAATAATAAATTAATTAATAAAAATTTAGTGCAGGCATAGGAACAGTGTCACACACTTTATCCAGCCCTCTCCTTGTGAAAGCAGGGTGAAGTATGGAGTCCATATATCACTGGTCAGTTTCCCTTAACCGACAGTTTCGATAGTAAGTCAGTTTCATTCATTAGTCAGTTCCGTTGATTGGTCAGTTTTGACAGTTTTCAGAGTTTACCAGTATCCTTGATTCATCGAAGTAAACTGGCAAACTGGAAACTATCGAGTTGATGCAACTGACTAATCCGCAAAACTGACAGATGTACCTAGATAACACTCATACAATTGTAATATCTAGGTATAGCGTTATAAAAAACATTCATCGAACATAATATTCATCTTTAGTATGGTAATGAAAGTCATATAAATGTGAAGGTCAATAATATTCGGCAACACATCAAAAGTTCCTTTGTGTTGGTACCCCTGGTAACAGATTGTTCTGTTAAATGGATTTGACTGCTGTGAATTTTTCACTCTGGAACACTAACTTATGCCATTTTTAGATTGAAATAATGTATATGCATTTTTTGAGAAATAAAATATTATTAAAAATATTATTAAAAAAAATATTATTCGTATTACCTTGCAGAGGAATTTCCTGAATCAGACTACTACTGCGACTTTTGTAGGAAGATCAATGAATTCGAATTAGTAAGCCGAATAAGCTACATTAAAAACTTAAAAGGCTGGTGGAACCAGCGGAGTAATTGCGTAACAGACTAATAACCCCCTTACTAATAAACATTGTATAGCGTCTGTATAGTTACACAACGCTTTGTCTTCTTCTTTCGAAAGTCAATTATTTACTGACGACTGAAAGAGAGAAATCATTATTAGTCAATCAATTATTAGTAAGGGGGTCCTTTTGACAATTCAACCGTATTCATTGCGTAATTTACGTTTTCCAAACATTTTATACAATGGATTAGCAATTTCATTCAAAATCCGTCGGATTGATAATGAAAGTGAATTACGCAATTGGGGTGAAGAATTGAAGAGCTAACGAAATCTCTACTACTATTGTAGATCAGACCGATAAGGGAATCCTGGCTGCACTACACTACCGCTGAGACTAAAACAGTTTTTTGTCTTTTTTTTTCTTATGTATTGTAACTTAGTAGGGATTTTTTTACGGAATAACAATTTTTTTTTGTATTTTATTGAATTATATAATTTCACTACGACTGCGGCGGATTCAATGCAGCTATCAAATTTCTACGTTCCCTTTAGTCTCGACGAGTTGGCGATCAAAATTATGGCGCATTTCGAGACCTTGTCGCTCAAGATCTGGCACAAGACACCAGTGTGTTTATAAGTCAGTGTGGAAAGTTCCTTTCCTATCATTGTCCTTTACAGATTCCGTTGGAGCGTTTTTGTAGAGAATTTACCCATGGCCATGTCCTAGCCGAAAGCGATCCACGTGTGGTCGCGCTATGAATATGTTGTAAACGCACACAGTACTTGCGCGGTCAATCGAGTCGTGTTTGTACGTCACAGTTCCAAACAAACAGTAGAAAATAAAAATAATGACTGGACTGTAACCGGCCACAGAAAGAGGCTAAGCATTGCCATACAACGTGACAAAGTAATTACCAGTCAAAAGCGATGCGGACGAGTATTTCGACGATTTATTTTAGTTTGTTAATATTTTCGTTAGGTTAGGATATTATATTTAAATTTGAACAGTTTGTTAGTTTATTTAGGGCGGATTTTTCAAACGCCAGATAATTTTATCCGAGGAATAATTTTGAATTTTTCAGTTCTTCCATGCAAAATCTGTCAGACGACAATTTTATTCCACGAATAAAAAATATGTCGATTGAAAAATCAGCCCTTAGTGAAGTTATATATTACGGCTAATAGCCGAAGTGCGGCTACACCTAGTTTTAACTAACCAAACCTAACCTCGGGGTGCCCTTCGCTCGGTCTTGCATAGCCTCCCGAAGTACACACGAACCGCATGTGGTACCCGTTTGTACCCGGCTAAAACTAGGTGTAGCCGCACTTCGGCTATTAGCCGTGACATATATATTTTTATCCTCTTTAATAAATAACCACAGATAATTAAATTCTCATATAAAACAAAAATGTATAATAAGTAATAAATAATAATTGCAAGTACAAAAGATTACAGAAAAAAAAATATAAGTATATGAACTACAAACGCGACGCTTATTCCACTTTTTGATCAACACCAACGCTCCAACCATTCCACCACCTTGCTAAGTCGTGTTTGAGAGTCGTTTGCTTCATAAAATGGGGATCATTTATCTTCTTACAGAAATTGCAATAGTAATCAGTTTCAGGCTCTTCATCTGCATTGTGATAAGTGTAATGATTGTGCCATCTGAAGAAATCGTAGTACTTCTCTTTGTTATTAATAATATCAACCATTTGCTTCACTAGCTCTTCTCCAGTAAGAGTTCTCGCATTCAAATATATTCCATCGGGCATGAACCTGAAAATTAATACAAAAGGAGATCATTCACCGTCCATTTATTTTGATACTAACTGTTGTCGTGCCTTTACACTTTTTCTATCACTATATTAATTAATGGTCATAATCTGCGTGGGCTCGGCTTCCTGTCTAACCGGATGCAACTGAATACATACACATACATACAGTATTTTACATGAAGCGACTGCCTATCTGACCTTCACAATCCAATTACTGGGTAATACGATACCCTTTAGTAGAACTAATATTGTCGGACTTTCGGGCTTCTGACACCCCGTAACGACTGTCAAAGTTCTACAAGTGACAACCGGGACCAAGGGCCAAGGACCAAGGTGTGCTTTCCGAGGCACGGAGGCGTCTTGGTATGTAATGGACGGTCACCCATCCACGGACCAACTTCTGCAAACGTTGCTTAACCTTGAAGATCGACCCGTGTGGCTGTTATTATTTAGCCACGAGCCCATTATATTGATGGTATTTGTGATTTAATTAAACGAGAACTTTACCACGACTTACTTAACTTACCTACCCCCTTTTGCCTTTACTTAACTTTACTTTTTTTTTTTAATTTCTATACTTTTTATCTAGGGGATATCTTCCAACTACGGAGGAATAATTTTCGAATCAATGGTTAATCCTTTTCTAAAGTAGGCCCTGTTAATCGCGGCCGTTTTAATGTGCAGTTTTACGGACATTTCGGGCATATCAACAAGTGGGCCATCCTCTGCTCAGGCGCACCATAATGACACAGGGTGTCGGAGGGACCTATAATAAAATTAATCTCCCATTTTGCGCAGTGGATTTATAAGTGATTTCCATGTAGACCACTACAGATCACGTCTGAGTGCAGGTGTTCCTGGAGTGGGTGGTGGTAAATAGAAAGATGATATTCTACCTGGTATAGTTAGCTCCTCCATAAACTATTGGCACGGTGTAGTGCTGCAGCGGGTTCAGTAACTTCTCCGTCACATAGTCTTCGTTGATCGAGTCCTCAAACGACAAGTAGAAGTAGTAATTGTTTTCCAACATTTCCCAGCACGATTCATTACGTGGACATTTAATGTTTGTACATGCGCCGTATATATCCAGTGTCATATTGTATTTAGATAGTTCCTCTTTTATTTTGATTGCAACTTTTTTTCTTCCACTTCGCGCACAACAGTGTGATACGAACCAGGCAGCGGCTTTTTTCTTACTGTTTAGCTTCTCTTTGAGTTTATGATTGATGGGCTTCATTTCTTTTATCTTTGGCCAGTGCATCACTTCTTTGGGACCAATTTTTTCACCATCTTCATCTTTAATTATGATATATCCATAAAATACGTCAGAATCCAATTTATAGGTCCATGTCATGTTGAAGAAATTGTTGTACCTTTCGTGATATACCGGATAATTTGCTGCAGCTTCTGAACAAACAAACGCATACTTCTGGTGCTCAGATCTTCTTTTTTTTGATAATCGTAAGACTTGACTTGTCACGTCGTCGTGACAATAAAATAAGATGGCATCGTAATCTGTAACATTGCTAAGATGTGTTCTATTCCATGTAACATAGCAGTTATTAATAGGGCAGTTTCTTTCAAGGAAGACATCTTGACCAATCTTCATAAAGGTAAATGGTTCTTTCTCTGGTTTTCTCCATTGCAGAATATATTTTATACCTGGTTTATTGTGGTGAATTGTCTGTGCAGAGGTTACATAGGTATTGTTGGTTCCACGTTTGTTGAACAAAAGTGTCCAATTAAACCCACTCAAATAACACATTATAAAAATTGCAACACCGTAAATAAATGCTATTCTCTGAGATTTCATCGTTATTTTCATGTTTTGGCATGAACGGGAAACTAAATGATACCTTTGCTAATCTGGCTTCCTCTAATTTGTTAAAATATTGTTGCCAAAAATCTACACTGTTTGCGACGCATTTTCAAAATTTTCCTCTGTTGACACAATTTTTTTGACATTGACTCGAGAAAGTTTTTTTGTTAAGTTTTTGGTAACTTGTTTAAAAAGTATCGCTTTTTTATTGCAACTTTTTAATCTGTAAAGTAAGGTTTCCCAGAGCGGTTCCGTCATATTATAGCGGGTCGTTATGAAAATCTGCAACTTTTACCAGTATTCAAATAATGGTGAAAGTTAAGGTGTCAAAAAACGCTCTATATTTGGAAAGGATTTTTTTTTAAATATATTTTTTTATTTATTCATTCAAGTACTTACCTACTCTTACATTTTTATATAAGTTGGTGCAAACATAAACTCATGAGAGTTTTTAATTTAGAGAATTAAAAAAAAGTCCTTGATATTCATATAAAGTAAGTACTTATTTATGTTCAATGCACCTACACGGCTGCCGGTTGCTTTGCTTCGAGTTCATTGTGTAAGTATTATAAACTCTAATTTACTTTATCTCAATACCTACTACAGCTAGTACGAGTTCTGGCTGAGTATCGTCTTTTCCATGTACTTAATTTTAATTTGTTACAAACAGTTTGAAAGCCCGTAAAATTGCGTCAACGTTTTACATTAGTCCAACTCTAAGGTAGGTCATTCACGATCAACAAAATTATTAAGACATTGTAATGTAACTCTTGTATAGGTAAAGTAAGGTATGTATTAGAATGATCACAAAATACAGAGAGTACAGAAGGCAATCTACATACAAAGTGCGCTCGAGCAACGCACACATAGACACCGCTCACGGACACGTTATCTCGGACTGGTTGGGACTAGTGCGAGCGCGAGTGCCATCCGCTTGAGACACGCGTCTGTGAAGTGCAAAAATGGAGCAACAAAAAATGGTTATCTAAGCTCGATTTATAAAGTTTCCTATTTTGAATCAGTCTAAACGAAGTAACTTTTTTGTAAGGTAAATTCACGCAACCAACTATTACGTAAGTTGAAAACATTATTTTTTGTTTGTGTAGATATTGTGTAGTTTTTAGTGTCATTTGATAGGTTTAGGTCTAAAACGGATAGGGCAAAATCATTTGTGTAAATTTGTGTAATCCGTTTTGAAGTTATTAGGAATTTTCGATAGGTAGCGAAAATGGACAAATGTAAAATTTTATATGTTTTTGTTCTGTAAACTTTTTGTATCGTAATACTATGTTTATTGTTTTGTTTTAATATTGTAGAATAAGCTCAACAATAAATCAAACAACTAGATACGAGTGCCACTACCACGATAGTTTTTTGTGCATAAGCCAAAGTTGACAACCATAGCGCGACCGCCGAGCGTAGGTATGAAAAGTGAAGTACATACATGTGATTGCCTTCTGTAGGTACTCTCTGTATTTTGTGAAATGATTGCCAAGAGTTTTACAAAATTCACGGCAATCATTCTTTATAATTTATAACAATGAGATTAGAGTTACATTGCAATGACTTACGAATGGTTATAAGTTGTACAAGTTTTATGTTGTACAAATCTGACCGCGAATGGATTGCTTTGAGGTTACTATTAGTTACCAAAGACTACAATATGATGTTACCTTCTCTGTCAAAAAAATTAGTAATAAGTATTTTTCCGGTAATCAATGACTTAGTAGTAGGTAAGACACCATGTTGAAATCAATATAGGATAAATGAATCAAACCATTTTATCGAAGTAGCATCGTTTAATAACTTGTATTTTTTAAATCTATTCCCTAATTACAATGACAAGTCAACACTCACGAACACGTTTTAGAAGTATAGCCACTGATGTTTTGATGATTTTTTTTGTATAAAAAAAACCGGGCAAGAGCGAGTCGGACTCGCGCACCGAGGGTTCCGTACCATCATAATTATGTTTTTAAATTTTCATCGGCGAGGCCTATATTCGTGAGGGAATTTTAACACTGCACTGTGGTGTAGAATATTGCAATTTTATGTCAGCGCCATCTCTTGACCGATAGTGGAACTAATGTAACTTTTGTTGATGATTTCTGAAAAAGTATGCTATTCAGAGACATCGTTTTATTTTTACTGTAATCTTTATATAAACTTCTATTACATAGAATTATTTCAGATTTTTCTGTTTGCAAACTTCGGAGATAACGGTATTTTTTTTACATTTTTCATCAAAAGTCGAACACTATGCGGCCTAAAAAAAAGAAAAAATGTTTGAGAATGTGCAAACTACGCTCTTTTTATATGATATCCCACATGCCCTAGTAGCCAAACTTCGAATTTTTCAGACCCCCTTTCAGTCCCTGTTGCAAAAACATACATATATTTTTATTTCTTTCTAATTTGCAAAATAGTTGGGCAAACGTCATCTAAAACTGTTCTAAATTTCAAGTTTATAGCATTAGTAGTTCTTGAGACATCCAGATGTGACAGACAGACAGACAAACAGACAGACAGACTTAGTCTCACCAGGGTTCCTTTTACCATTTTGGTACGGAACCCTAAAAACATACAAAAATAATTTTATCACGGTTTTTTTCCTCTCAGCGATATAGCGAGAAATAACGACCGAAAAACACTTATTTTAAGTAACACAATATTTCTAATAAGCATTTCTATCTACACAAAACGAGTACTTCCATGCTAATTTCTACTGAGTTTTGATTAGCGTCGCGGCCATTTCACATTTTCATTTCACGGTTAATTAACTTACCTACAAGAAACCGACAAGTGCAAGTCGTACTTGCCCACAATAATTTTCCCTGACTTTACAAATAAAGAAGAAAGAAAGAAAGAAAATAAAATAAAGAGCATTTATACGATGATCTTGGTTTTTTTCTACTTTCTGTTTTGCTCCATAATATCCCATTTTAACCCTTCAACTGTCAAGAAATCTCAGATCGAATAGAAAAAGTAATTGTGTTTCATTAGTGACAGTTGAGCTATTAAACGTTACGCAACCGAAAAAAACAACTTTTTATAATTGCGACAGACCAGAGAAACAAATCGACCGTCGAATCGAAAATGCATGGAGTAGCTACTGGTCCATGAAGGGCGACCTTCCTATCTCACAAAAGAACAAGCTCGTCGACATGAGTATCCTTCCTTTTTTTTTTTTTTACGTGGAGAAATGCTCATGCATTCTGCACTACCACGGGGAGATAGTGCAGTTATGTGGGACTCTAACCCACTAAAACTCCACGGTGTCCTCCTCTGCCGCTTACGGCGGGAACACGGGCACGCGTTAGCACTCATCCGTGAACCCGCCACTGCCGTCCGTCACCGGACCCTCCTCTGGGCAGTACTCCCCATCACCGGCGCACCAGAACACATAGCACGCCGTGACCACCCCAGGGACCAAACCAGCACATGGGCGCCAGACGACCCCGTCTCTGCCACCCTTGGTCCCCCTGCGACGGGTCAGGTCATTGGCCCCGCCGCCTGCCAATTTTCGGCCGCAGAGGATAGGGAGAGTGGCCAACGTCATACCAACACTCCTCTTCCCCTGCGGCCCCACCGCGTCCGCCATCGGACGGTGGCGACCCCGTCAAGGCCGCGGAAGGTAGGGAGAGCGGCGCACCGTAATACCGGCACTCCTGTCCCGCCGCGGCCTCCAACCCTCAGCCGCGATGCCTCCGATACGACATCGCGGCCCGCCTCAGTTGCGATGTCGCCCAAGTGGCACCGCAACCTACATGTTGGCCGCTACGTCGTCGGCTTGTCGGCAAAAGCCCTGACGAGCGGCCCTTCCTCGGGTTCCTCTTCGCTTCATCGTGGGTGTCCAAGCCACGGCTACTGAGCCCCCTCGCCTCGACAATGCGGGAACCCACCGGGGGGGATGAGTATCCTTCCTATCCTAACCTATGGCGCTCAGACTTGATCTTTGACCGAGGCTCAGAAGTTCAAACTCATGGTTTTACTAAATAGCGATGGAGCGTAGCATCTTAAAAATCAAATTGACCGACCAAATTCGCAACATCATAATACGCTCCAAGACAAGTATCGCCGATGTTGGCGAAAAATCTACGAGGCTGAAGTGAGACTGTGTGGGTCGCACCTATAGAATGCATCAAGATAGATGGGCCAGATCCTCACACAGTGGGTGAGCCTGAAGACGGGCGTCGTCACTGAGACAGACCTAAAAAACGGTGGCGTGACGATTTAGACTCGTTCCTAACCGATTGGCCAGAGAAGGCATAGCTTATAGAACATTAGAAAAATATAGGGGAAACCTTATGCCAACAATGGGACAACATAGGTTAACTAAAAACTAACGTACTCTTTTAACGTTTCTGAGAAATTGCGTGTGACAAACGTACAGAAAGACACTGATGTGTTTTCTTAGTGTTTCGTTTCTCCAAAGGCGGTGCGGAACACTAAAATGGAGTTATCTACGAGCCTTTTAATCAGCATTTTAAACAGCCTTGGTAAAAGCGACTAGCAGTGTGATGTCTACAACCTTTCATTTATGGATGGTTCTCTAGGCTGCGGTGCGCTTGGGGTAGATTCGTCATTAGCCTTGCCATTATGTAGAATATTATGTCAGGATATTAAAATTTAAGAGGTGTGCGCGAACTTGCGACGATCATAGTTTTTTTTGATGTTATTCGAAACTTCTACCTATAAAGTGAATTTAATATATTAAGTAACTACTTAAGTAGCATTTTTCTTGTGAATATTTAGTGATTGACATGACGTTGCAAAATGATAATAAATGTGAATAGATACCTAATATTATGTACCTATGTATAAATGCGGCGGTTTTAATTGTTATGTGACGTACTTTATTATCGATGGCTTTGAAGATGCTAATTAGTACATTTACGAAATATTTCGTATTTTGTACGATTCTCAGCGTCACTCTGCTTTCGCTTTTCTATCATTTGAATAACTTGTGTTCAGAAAGTAGCTTGAAGATTTTGATACGAAGTAAATCGATAGACTTGAAACACTTATTAGTATGGACGTCAATTAATACAGATCCGATCATGTATTTGGGTGAAGGCACGAACGCGTTTGTAGACAGAAGATGTTCCTTTACTAACTGTTACGTGTCGACAGATAGACAGTTGCTCAAAGATGTAGCGGATTACGATGTGATATTGTTTCATGGACCAGAACTTTACGATGAAGCTTCATCTTTACCCCAGTCTCGATCACCTCATCAAAAGTACGTTTTCGCTAGCATGGAGTCATCAGCAAATTCTCCGGTCTGTAGTCAAATGTATAATAATTATTTCAATTGGACTTGGACTTACAAATTGAATTCTGACGAATATTTTGGATATATTAGTATAAGAGATAAAGAAGGGATAGTAATTGGTCCTAAAAAAGTTATGCATTGGAAGAAAGTGGAAGAAATGATGCCTATAAATGACACTTTGAAAGCAAAATTAGGCACGAAGAAAATTGCCGCGGCTTGGTTCGTATCTCATTGCAGTGCACCCAGTGGAAGAGATTTAATTGCCAAAGAGCTCCAAAATGAACTGAAAAAGTATGGCATGCAGGTTGACATATTTGGCAAATGTGGGACGAAGGAGTGTCCTAGGAGCAGTATGAAGGAGTGTTTACGGCTGGTGGAGACTGATTACTACTTCTACTTGGCGTTTGAGAACACATTCGCTGTCGACTATGTTACAGAGAAGCTGTTGCATGCTCTCAATCACTATGCTGTGCCGGTGGTGTATGGTGGCGCTAACTATACAAGGTTCCTTAGTTTTATAATTTTGAAACTGATAAAAAAGAAAACAGTTGTAGCATAATATTCATTATCATATTAAATTTGGAATCCCGGTCAAATATGATTATTTAAATGATTTTGTATCTATGTTATATATTTGCCAAAGGAACAGGCAGAGGTATGGATTCAAACGCCAGCTACTACAATCTGTCAAATTTCTTTAATAGATTTTCAACTTTATCGCTAAAGTATTAAGTTCAAGGTTGATTGGGAAAAATTTACAGTTTCGGGTAGCTTGATGTGCTGGCGTTTGTACCTATTATTAGAGCTATTGCCATTGACCTGGCACTAAGCCTGAGGCTGTTACTGAGAAATTCCTAGTGGTGAAATCCAAGAACACATTAATTACAAAGGTACAGTCAACAGCAAAAGTAGATGATCAAAGTCAGAAATTCAATACTAATGAACGGAGTTCGCGTCAGAACTGTGTGGCGTCGAAGTGATTCAAAAGTATTCTACGTAGTAAGTATTCTAAGTAGTAGTACTTCGACGCCACACAGTGATTCAAAAGTATTCTACGTAGTAAGTATTCTAAGTAGTAGTACTTCGACGCCACACAGTTCTGACGCGAACTCCGTTCATTAGTATTGAATTTCTGATTTTGATCATCTACTTTTGCTGTTGACTGTACATAACAGTTACATAAAATAATAACTTGATCGCCATTAATAATTTTCTTTGTCATTAATTTACTTTGTGTAAATTATTTCATCACCACTTTTTTCAAAACGGTGAAGGAAAACATCGATAGGAAAGCGGCGTGTCCTAAAACCACAAATTAAAAAAAAAACATGTGACATCTACCAAGACCACCAACGCGCTTTGGGCCCGCGTGGTGGATTATGGCTCACTCCGTCTAATCGAGAGGAGGCCTGTGTCCCAGCAGTGGGATCATTATAAACTGATTATGCATTAATTTTCAGGTTCATGCCGGATGGAATCTACCTGTCTGGGCGACGCCGAGGGCCATGGATGCGCGCCAGGCAGCTAGCGAAAAAAATGGCTGATATTATAAATGATAAAGAAAAGTATTACGAGTTCTTCAAGTGGCGCAACCACTATTCTTACCACGACCTGACAGAGTCCCGCGACACAGACCCCTATTGTAAATTGTGTGCGTTAATTAATAATAAAGAAAAATTTTTAAGAACTAGTGTTTATGAAGATTTTGTACAGTGGTGGAATCCATTGTACAAAACCATTGCACACAATAGTTTATGTTGACTTCCTAATCTTAACTAATATTAAAAATACGAATGCGAAAGTTTTTGTTTGTTTGTCACCTTTATCACGCCTAATCCACTGAACCGATCATCATGAAAAGTTGCATATTCGTTATCTATCATGGGTATGGAAAAGGACATAAAAAAAATACTGTTCCCGAGGAAAAGAACAATAACTTTCGACGGTCACAATTGATTTAGGACGCTAGATGGCGCTACGTGTCTTTCGAACCATGATTGAAATATAATCCTGTAAGAAGTAAAAACTCAATTGACGATTTCCAACTATATTTTCGTAATGGTATTACAGAACAAACTTAATTATGTAGGTACACTCGGGGAAAAAATGCGTACGCTAGTTCTCAGTGCTGTCCAGTCAGTGAGGCTGAAGCAGTCCGAGAGCGCAGCGAACACACTCTGAGTCGAATTGTAGAGATCGCGACGCCCCCGTTAGGGGGCGTGGCGAGCGGTACCGGGGCTGTGCCCTCCGGCTGCGAAAAGCCATACGGTGGCCTGTAAATACGGACCCCTCATTGGGATGGCAACACTGGCCAGAAGATTATTGGGCGCACGTAGATGACGCGCGCCCATGTGAGTGATTGCATGTTGTGTCTCTGTAAGCGCGCCGCGACGCTGATAAGCAGCGCCGCTTTCTTCACGACAGCTCGGCGGTCAGTCCCCGCCAGGTGTTACCTGGGAGAGGCCCGGCGGAGGACGACAGCGACAGAGGTGCCGACTCGACGCTCCTACAGAGTATAGGTGAGTTGCTCCCACCCGCCCCGCTTCCAGAGCTAGCCGTCCACGGTCCGGGCTAAGGAGCAGTCGTGTGTGTGTGAGCGGTATTGTACTGTGTAATACCACCCAGTGTCTACGCGTATCGCGTCCCGCGTTCGCGTACGCGCGTGAGTATAGGCGTCTGTATAGTGATGGGTGTCTGAGTTTCGCCGCGCAACGCGCCTATATTAACCTAGCACGCGCTACGCGACGAGCGTATGTAGAAGGTGGAGTTCAGTTAAATCGGGTGAGCCGCGTGTAACCTGGGTGCGGCTCACTCGAGGCGTCAATCCGGTGCGATGGGGTCGTCGTCCGCTACCAGGTCGGGGCTAGGGTCTCGCGTCAGGGGGGCGCGCGTGGCAGGGCGCAATGTCCTGGACATGGGGCCAGGCAGATGCGTCGGCACGCGCGAACATTCCCGTCGCGAGGCGCCGCACAAACTCATCCAGGCTCTCAATCCCGAGATCCCTCCGGATAACATCGTTCCTCACGAAACGAGGCGCGCCTACTATGGTCCGCAGCGCAAGACTTTCCTGCGCGCGGAGTAGCTTTCGGCTCGGCTCGCTCGTGAGGGCGAACCATGCCGGAGCGGCGTACGTCAGTATTGGGCGTACGTACAGCTTGTACACACCCAATTTGACGCGCGCCGGGATGCGAGACGAGAGCACTGGCTTGAGCAGGGTGCGGGCGACCCTACCCCGTGCGGCGGCCGAGCGGACGTGTGGCCCCATCGTGAGCCGACGATAGATGGTGACCCATAAGTACTTGACCCGGGGCGACCACGCGAGGTCGGCGACAGCAGAGTGATCGGCCGATAGCTCTCCGGCTTCAATATATTTTTTCCCGCCTTGGGCAGCATGATGACGCGCCCCTCCTTCCACGAGGCGGGGAAAGCCCCCGTGCGCAGTATCGCCGTAAATAGGCGCGCCAGCGCCGCAACCATACGGTACGGCAGGTGGCGCAGCACTGTGTTGGTGATATACGTATGTGTGATGAGTTGCTACAATCTCCCCCTCTGGATTTGAAGTCGTCTCGACGATGATCCAGGATTGGAAGAGTTGGTCTTGGGTCTGCCTCGCTTCCTTACTTGTACCTCGTCATCCAATACCTCGGGTTGTTGTTTCCGTGGCCGCCCTCTCTTTCTGATGGGCTGGACGGGGGCTGGCAGCTCAGGACAATTTCCAACATAGGGTACCAATGCGGAAGAGTGATATACTCCAATCCCAACATCAGGTTTCTTAGGATCGGCAAGTTCGTAAGATGACGGACCATGTTGCTTCTTCAAATGAAGTCATATTTTTTTGGAAAATTAAATGGTTTATTGAGATAAAATAAAAACTGACCAAGTGCGAGTTTGTTGTATGGAAGCGGGGTGCTTCCATACAACAAACTTGCACTTGGCCAGTTTAAATATTTATTATATTTTGTTTTTAGTATTTGTTGATATAGCGGCAACAGAAAATATACATAATAGGCTATTTGACAATGTAAAAAATAAGGTCATAATTATTGACACTCGTATAGATTATCGCTTTTAAAATCGATTTGCATTAATTTTACTACAAAACAATGTATTATTTATAAAAAAAAACCCGAAAAAACTTCATCTTTTTAAATCTGGCGCCACGTAATCGAAAACGGTCTGGATTGGCTGAACTTAAGATGACGTCATGATTTAGTAAATTTCTGTCTATCGTTGACAGAACAGATGACTTTTGTCTAGTATCTCGACCGTTTCTACGTTTGTTTACGTGAATCGTGACGTCACGACTAGGGAATGCAAAGCCGTTCTGTTTTAAAATCCGGATTTTTATGAACGGATTTTTGGTCCAATCCGGATTATCCGGATATTACGGATTTTTCATGAAAATAAAAAAATCTACCCATATTAGTTTGTTATTATGATGTTTTTATACAGTGTGTTACGTAAAGGGTATGGACATATCAAACACACTGATTCTTTTGGTGATAATGAGCTACATAGCAACATTTTTTAATACCTATACCTACATAATTAGAAAGTTAAAAAACATTTAACTAAAAATCCAAATGCTTCCAATTGAATTCTACACATCACTAAACCAAGTCAGCTGATCGGTGTCAATAAACTACACACAAAAGAACAACTCGGTAAAAGATTTGTTTCTCCTGGTACTATTTGCTAAATGGGTTCCGCATGTTAGTTTTATTCCACAAAATATTACACATTTGAACACAAATGAGTTACTTGTTTTTTAGTAAAAAAACGTGCTGCCTAGTATGTATCTACGTAATTATTAATACAGTATGAGTATTTTTTTTTCTTTCATAAAATCTTTTAAATATCAACTAAAACACTCCTATAAGCTGTAGCCCAAATTTTCTATGAATTAAATGACTACATGCAGTCATCATCAGTTAACCAACTAAGTTCAATAAATTTTCTATGTCAGCAATAATAACAATTTTCGTGCAAATCTCCTTTAAGTTTAGCATAATCATCCTTTTTTGTTTTTTTGACATTGTAACTAACTGAGATAAATGGCTGTCAAAAGTGTGTTAAAACTGCAATAATAGGAAACTACAAAACTACTCAATACAAAAAAAAATATTCGATAAAGTTTAAAATGAACCCTAGAAAACTTTCTTACGTAACTTATGTGTGTCCTGGTACAAATAATGCCAAAGGGTTCAGCACTTAATTTTATTTTTAGTAAATTTTTAAATTGAATATGTAGGTGTTATGGCTGTAGTTACTTCTTAACAACCGCTGACATCGCATACCGCTAATAATATCAAAAACAATTGAATTATTAAATGTATCCAAACACGTCACTTTGTTTACAGTTGTCCCGCTGTCCGATCGTCGATGACAGGCGCGTGCGCCGTGTTTGAACGGGAAGTGTTTAAATTTTCCGTAATCAGCGAATGTCTCCATCATATGCAAGAGAAGTTATTCACTTCATGAGTAACGGAAATTTTCACAGTAATAATACTGAACCCTAATTTCTGTACTTTTACAATCATGTAGGATAACAAAGGTTACCCACACAGTGATGATTAGGGTCAATGAGGCAGTTTTCTGCTTTTTATGAAATTATTTTTTCATTTTGATTTATAGCAGCATTTTGCTTAATTATGTTTTATGTTCAAAACTTTTGTTTATTTCCTGATTATCCCCAATATCCATGTAAGCAAAGTTTAGCAACTAAAACTTACTTGTTCATTTCAAAATAAACTTTTAGTGAACAATAATTACAATGTTTGTAAGTATTGTTCATTTAATTAAGGTTAATTTTCAAATGGATTTATCATTTTCGTGTATTAACGCATGAAAGATGCTTCTTATGACGTGTTTCGTGTCGTAAGTCGGTCAATTTATTATGAAAGAAAAAAAAAATTCGAAAGCAATAATTGGGTCAGTTACCCTTAGTACTAGGATAATAGGATATCCGACTTTTTTCGTGTGCTTTTTAGTCGCTCTCTGTCTGTATCGGTGTGAAGTTGTGATTAGCAGATCAGTGATCGTTGTAGAAATTTTCGTGAAAATGTCGTCACGCAGTAATAGCGAATACTATGAGATGATGATGTGTACGCAGTGGAGTGTGATACCGTGCTCGAAATGGAAGTGCGAATTAAAAACGCCTTCAGGAGTGTAACGCCGGATATGCTCCGCAATGTTCAGCGAAATCTGAACGAGCGTGCGGCTTTGTGCGTACAACGCCAAGGCCAGCACATTGAACCTCACCTTTAAAATGTAAGTTACTTTAAAAAAAATCATTTATCAACTTATTCTTAATTTTTTACATAATTATTACGTTTCCCGTAACATCGTAGGCAAAGAAAGGGGCCGCGCCGCGCGCGGTTCTCTTTTACGATTCGGGGATTTCCCGATCGCCGCGGCGCGGCGCCGCCGTGATGTGCGTGTGTGCTAGGCGCACAGACACGTAATGGATAATGTTAATGACCCTCGTAGTGCGGTGACACATTTGTTATGATTTCAATTTAATAAACTATCGAAATAAAAAAAATATTATGCATTTTCAAAGTTATTGCTTTTGAGCTGAAACTTTGCACATAGATTTTGGACCAGATACACTCTTCAACCCGTTTGTATGGATATACCCTTTCCGTAACACGCTGTATTTGTGTAAATGGATTAAAATTAAAGCACATGAAAATCAAATCAAACGAGTTTTTTAATGCTTTGTTATTTGGAATTATTCAAACTATCGTCATTAAATACCATTATTATGGTGTATAACCTGCCTCTCTGCTTAGCGTTTGTGGACTACGAGAAAGCCTTTCATTCGATCGAGACATGGGCTGTATTGCAGTCTCTTCAACGGTGCCAGATCGACTATCGGTACATCGAGGTGCTGAAGTGTCTGTACGAAAACGCTACTATGTCAGTCCGACTCCAGGATCAGACCTCGAAACCTATCCTTCTGCAGCGAGGTGTGAGACAGGGAGACGTTATCTCTCCGAAACTGTTCACCGCGGCACTGGAGGATGTCTTCAAGGTTCTGTACTGGAAAGGGGCTGGCATTAACATCAATGGCGAGTACATAACTCACCTTGTTTGCCACTGATATCGTAGGCACGGCTGAGACCATGGAGGACCTCAGTACAGTGCTCGATTACCTCAGTAGAGCCTCCGAAGGAGTGGGTCTTAAAATGAACATGGACAAAACGAAGGTCTTGTCAAATGCCCATGTAACACACACTCTCATGAAGATCGGAGACGCTACACTCGAAGTCGTGGACGAGTTTGTTTACGTAGAACAAACTGTCCATTTAAGTAGGGCCAACTTCGGGAAGCTACGCAATATCTTCTCGTCAAAGACTTTCGTCTTGAGACGAAAGTCTTTGACCAGTGCGTGTTGCCAGTGATGACATAAGGCACTGAAATGTGGTCGCTCACAATGGGTATTATTAGAAGGCTAAAAGTCACTCAAAGGGCAATGGAGATGGCTATGCTTCGAGTTTCGTTGCGTGATCGAATCAAAAATGATGAGATAAAATAAATAATAGATACAAATAAAAAGAAACTCTGAAGAACAAAAATAAAGACAAATAGACTCCTTGTCAAATTATTAAATATAACGTAGGCAAAAGTAACAAAACAATAATTTAACTTCACTTAAATCAACATAAATTTAACAACGTAAAAAACTATGTAATTTTTTGAGACATTAAATATGTCCTCTAAAGTAATAAGGTATCGCTGTCGTTTACCTGCTGCAAATTTGGTTGCACATAATTCCTGCTGCGGAAAAAGCACGCTCTTATTCAACGCTTGTAGGCGGAATGCACTAAATATGCTTGTAAGTGGAATGAACGGAACGATCAAGGACGCCTCACACACTTTCTCGACCCGCGTCCCGCGCCCCGCTCGCATCACAATCTCTTTCCTTACAATTAAATTAAAAAAAAATATTCAAAAAATCCGGATTCGATTTTCAAATCCGGATTTGGAAGCCTAGTAAAAATGTGCGCATATCCGGATATTTCGGATTACGGATAATCCGGATTGCATTCCCTAGTCACGACGCCATATTTTTAAAGATAGCGTTTTGGCGGCTTATTTAAACAGTACATTTTTATTTACTATTTTTTAAAAGAAATACATTATGCAATTTGAAGTAATAGGTTTTTGTGGGCTCGTTAGACACCATTAAATAATCTGAGATGTTTATCAGAAACCAGTCAAATAGCCTATTCTAGTCAGTTTGGATGATATAGAGTTCGACAATTCCAATTACTGATATCCATTCTTACTGGAGTTGGCATAGTTTCGGAATTGCAATCAGAAACAAAATGTGTTACGCAATTAGGCTGCCGCTATTAAAATAGCACAAGGTTAGATCTAAAGGTACGTTAATTAAAAATTACTAATGATTGGAACGAAAATATTAATAGCCCGCGGTTTCATTCGTATCCGAGGGGAACTACTTCATGTACCCGGATAAGTGTCCATTGTATTTAACCATACTGGATCTATCTGTGAGCTAAGTGATTTATAAACCAGAACTCGCAAAGTAACAAACATCCAAACATTTCTATTTATTATTTGACTAGATGTGCCCGCGACTCCGTTCGCGTGGATGTCGGAAAACAATAATGTGTCTTTAGTCATTCTTTTTCTTAAATAAGGCTAGTTAGTTAGGTACTCCTTATAAAATCAGCTGTCTGCTAGTGAAAGTCTTATCAAAATCGGTCCAGCAGCCGTTTCGGAGTTAAGCCAAAACAAACAGACAGACGAAATTTAAAAAAAAATGTTTGCGTTTATAAGTACAGACGCCAGCACATCAAGCTACTACAATCTGTCAAATTTCTTTAATAGATTTTCAACTTTATCTCTAAAGCATAAGGTTCAAAGTTGGTTGGGAAAATTAGACAGTTTCGGGTAGGTTGATATGCTGGCGTCTGTACCGTATACCTATACTTTCATATGCATTTAGTAAAAAGTGGTTATTTTGACATTACAAACAGATACATCAATTTTATTTATTTGTATAGAAGAAGATGCAATTAATACAAATAGTTGGCTGGCTCCTAAGGGGCTTACACACAGACTTGTGGGCTTACATTACCTAAAGCGCAGTCACTGTCGGACTGCATAGAAAAGAAAGTGAAGCGCGATGACACAACGCTACAGCTGGTATTGAAGCAATTATTTAATTTAAAAAATCTATTGTTTGGACAAAAAAAAAAAAAACACTAGTATTTTAGTACCTACCTATGTTGCTTGTAGAATAATCTGACAAAAAATCGAAATGATTGTATGTACATTATAATATTAGTATGGTTTTTATTGTAAAAATAAAGTTTTTAGAGGTATCTTCATGATTTTTTTCTATCGTATCAAATTAGTTGTATTATGTTTTCAACACACTATCAACCTAGCATATATCCTGAAGAATATCATATATTTTTCTGATTTTGTTTCCTGTACTCGATCATATACTTTTATTGTTTCTAAATCATGCGTTTTTTGCGTTTAGGTTCTGTGTTCAGCAGTTACCGTTGGTACTAACAGATGGGCAGTTCTAAATGTGGGCTGGTTTAATTTTGGCATAACTGGCCAGTACAAAGCCATACTCATAATACCTAAGAAATAATGTCGTGAAATAAGTGGTTACTATACATATTGCTTTATTACTCGTAAGTAAAGTAAAAACACATGAAAAGGTTGTAAAACTTTGTTAATAAAATTTGTTACTATAATGCATTCAGAAAATGACTATAGATTAGACGCGCTGATAAACAGTCTCGATTAGGTGTATGACATACAATGTAGCTCGTCATAGTCAGTCTCTCCTCACACTGGTGACAGACTCACACACTTTTTTTTGTAGGTACAATCATCCGCATTAAATAACAATGAGGGCCTTGTGTACAAAAAAGACGGTATTTTTTATCATAACAATGATGATGTTACTAATGTTATATAGCGCAATGAAAACAATAAAGAGAAGTGATCAAATACTTCCAGACAGTGACAAGTTAATAAGTGAACGGAAGTTAGTCAAAAGTGATGTGATTCAAAATGTGACAGAAAACAAAGTGGACTTAAAATATATTTTACAATGGACGTCGCCGTCAAATGTTCCTTTCGTGTATATGGGAAAGGGACAGGATGGATTTATTCAACGCAAATGTCCTTACACAAACTGTATAGTGACTGCAAACCGTTCGTACTTCAACGGTGACTATACAAAATTTGACGTCATTGCATTCGCAGGGCCAGAAGTTGTAATTTATGATACTGCACAGCTGCCTCATAGGAGATCTCCCCATCAGAAGTATGTTTTCGCAAGTATAGAATCTGCAGGCAATTATCCTATCTGCTCTAACAGATTAAATGGATATTTCAACTGGACGTGGACTTTTAAATTAGACTCTGAAGTAAGATGGGGTTATATGACTATTAGAGATAAAAATAATTCTATAGTTGGACCAAATAAAGAAATGCATTGGATGAAGTTGAAAGATATGGATCCAGTTAGCGATGATTTTAAAAAACAGCTTAAAACGAAAACCAGAGCTGCGGCGTGGTTTGTGTCTAATTGTTATACCAGAAGCCGACGAGAACAACTTGCATTTGACTTACATAACGAATTAGCAAATTATGGTCTGACCATAGACATATTCGGTAAGTGTGGACCCCTAAAATGTTCACGGGATAATGAAGAAGACTGCGATAAATTAATTAAATCGAATTATTATTTTTATTTATCGTTTGAAAACTCTTTGAGTGAAGACTATGTTACTGAGAAGTTAACACGAGCGTTGAACAATAACGCCGTGCCCATAGTGTACGGTGGTGCTAATTATTCTAGGTATGTATTAATTGAAAGAAAGAAAAATATTTTATTTGGGACACTCACAGCAATTAGGTATACAAACAATAAAAAAAACCGGTCAAGTACGAGTCGGACTCGCGTACCGAGGGTTTCATACAAATTTGTAGGTAGGTACGTAACTACAAAGTTACGGTTTTCGGATTTTTCCCTTTACTTGTGCTACATGACATGGCTTCTTGCGAAATTTCATGATTCTAGGTCAACGGGAAGTACTATATAGGTTTTGATTCCCTTGCGAGTGTCAAAATATGTGACATAAACGAAACCTAAACGCCCTTATCTTTTGATTTGATTGCGCTGCCAGCTGTGGGGACATTTTAGACTGAATATGCTGAAGCGAGTAATCTATATATATACAACTGGCAGTGCCCCGCGGTTTCACCCCCATAAGTGTCGATCCCGTGAGAATATCGGGATAAAAACTATCCTATGTCCTTCCCCGGGATGTAATCTATCTCTCTGCCAAATTTTATCGAAATCCGTTTAGTGGTTTAGGCGTGAAAAGGTAAAATCGACATACAGACTGAGTTACTTTCGAATTTATAATTTTAGTATGGATTTAAAGTCCTAACTGACTGATATATCAACGCACAGCCTAAACCGCTGGTTCTAGAGACATGAAATTTGAAAGGTGTGTTCTTTGTGAAGAGTAGGTATCTACTAAGGAAGGGTTTTTCGAAATTCCACCCCTACTAGGGTGAATGGGGGGAGGGTGAAATTTCAAGCGGACGAAGTCGCTGGCAGAAGCTAGTGCTTGGTATTTTTGTTTAAATACACAAATAGTGCTATCAGCCAATAACGTTCCCACGCTTAGGATTTAGGCCTTCTCTCCAATCCACGTAATCCACCATGTGGACACAGTGTGCGGTAGTAAACGTCATGTCATGGGTTCGAAGTTTTGGTTCTAGGACGGTATGTCCTAGAACCAAAACTTCGAACCTTCGAAACTTCGAACTTCACCACGATGCGTTTCTTCAAAGTTTTACGAACAATGATAGAACAAATTGCAAGTAAACTGCTCGCTTAGGCTCGAAACCACGGCCTGCGGTGCGTAAAATGAAGCCGTTGTCACCATTAGTCAAGTAGCAACTGTTACCAGTTTATTTTAATTATAATAATACCAGCCTATTATTGCCCCACTGCAGGGCAAAGGCATCTTCTCAAACAAAGAAGGCACGAGCATTGATTACCACGCTTGCTCAAGCTGGGTTGGTGATTCTTTTTATTTTCATTATTTGGGTTAATTTATTAATAGGTATATTTTTACAGATTTATGCCAGATGGCATTTACCTGGACGCTGGACTACAAAGTGCAAAGGATATAGCAGCAAAAATGTTTGAATTGATCACTGATCCGGAAAAATATGCAGAGTACTTCAAATGGAAGAATCATTACTCGTATCATAAACAACATGAAGATGTTGAAACTGAACCCTATTGTTTATTTTGTACCACTTTGAACCAGGAAAAAATGGTAAAAACGACAACAATTTATGACGATTTTTACAAGTGGTGGACGTCGCCTCCGGGACTATGCTGATTTAAATCGAGTCAGGGTTTGTAAACCTATGTTTTTTCAAAGTATTTTTTTTTCAATTGTTGTTTGTTTTTTACTTTCTATAATAAAAAAAATATGTCGTGTCGTCCGACTTTCGCTATTGACTATACCGACTGCGCCAGTTAACCACTATTCTCTTTCATAGTAGATAGGTACTAGTGAAACCAGACGATTGATCGGAACCATAGATATCCGATCGGCACACAGATAAAACGTTATCAAACAACGCAATGTGAGCCCATGATAACAGCTATTCTACTTGTGTAGGTATATTTATCCTATTTGTGTATTTTAAGTAAAGCAGGGACAACACAGATAATATCTGAAATTCGAGGAGAATAGTAGTAGTAGCTACCTCATAGTAACTCCGGACTACAAGCACCGGTAGCTACCGGTGCTTGTAGTCCGGAGTTACTATGAAATACTATTCGTACCTAAGAGTACAGTACCAAAACCACTGTAAGCTGGCCTCTCATTCTATTGAATTCCGTACTACGATAGCCCAGTTCAAGGTCAAAGTGATACCAGCTACGTGCGGTCGACTATACTGTATTATGTACACGGAGAGATAAAACTGAACAGATAAATCTGATCCGTTCCGTCTGATGATACGTGCACATGCACAATATCCAAATAGGTAAAAAACGATTGGACGGTTCCGTTTCAACGATTTGCTTGTAACTAATCCATCATTGTAACCAATCATAATTATCTTACCCTCATCCCAAACTATTTGGGATCGGCACAACATGTGTTTTTTCTCTATTTGTCGTCATCTCGGTAGTCACCCCATCTCTAGCCTCATGGAAATGATGGAGGGACTGTGTGAACGATATTCACACAGTCCCTCCATCATTTCTTTGGTCTTCCCCTACTGTTAAAGCCACCACATCCATTGCTAGCAACTAAATTAATGCCAAAATAAAAGCACACTCTTGGATTTTCAACGCTCGGCTCGGGCGTTAAAAGTTGAAAATCCAATAGCGCACTTTTACCTAGACCTTGAGGTGCCTTGAGCTTGAGGCCGTGACAACCACACTAGGAACGGATTTAGGTTCAGCTCAGACGGAACTGATGGTAGAACTGACCAAGTATGGTATGGACTAAAACAGTATTTTGACGTCAGTCTAACTCTAAGAGATAGCCATCCTATATGTTTGGGTTGGAAAGGTATTGAAATAATAACAGCCCCACAGGTCGATCGATCAGGTTAAGTTTTTTTATTAGCTGTGCTTTCTAGGAGGTCTTGTATACTGACTTGGCAGAATTGGCTGGCCTGTTGGTCTAGTGGTCAGTGACTATGACTGCTATGCCGGAGGTCGTGGGTCCGATTCCCACCCAGGACAAATGTTTGTGTGATGAGCATGATCATTTGTTCTGTGTCTGGGTGTAATTTATCTATATATGTATGTATTTAGAAATATATAAGTATGTTTATCAGTTGTCTAGTACTCATAACACAAGCTCTGCTTAGCTTGAGACTAGACGGCGTTGTGTGATAGTTGTGGAATATATTATTATATTATTATTATTATTATATTAATTTGTGATGGCATTCAGTGTTAAAAACTGAAATAGAGAAAAGAAGAAAGTTAGACGCTTGTGGCTAAGTAATAACAACCGTACTGGCCGATCGATCAGGTTAAAGCTACGCTTGCCGCGGTTGGTCTGTGGATACACATACCGAGAGGTTACATACCGAGACCCCTCCGTGCCTCGGAAAGTACGTTAAGCCGTTGGTCCCGGCTGTCATTCCTGGTTCTTTGACAGTCGTCACGGGTAGTCAGAAGCCCGAAAGTCTTACGAAGGGGTATCGTATTAACCAGTAACTGGGTTGTGGAGATCAGATAGGCAGTCGCTCAGATTCAGCTGCATCCGGTTAGACTGGCCGACCCCAACATAGTTGGGAAAAGGCTAGGCAGATGATGATGAGATGAGGTATTGAAGTTTTGTATGGGAAAGTGGATATTTTTTTCGCGATTACTATGTTGGTCCCATAGGAAAAGTTGTTCAGTTTGATGACCAGAAGGTATCAAACCCTTAAATTCGAGCACACCTTTCTGATACAACTTCTTACATGCTGTACGCTCAAAATTGTAATAGTTCCCAATATAAAAACAATAGTAACGGGAATCAAGGACGTAATATAAATCTTAAATATTGTTCTGATAAGGAACACTGTACTGCGTGCCAAAACCAAAATAACAGACATTAAAGGAAGCCGCTAATAATAATAATAATAAATTTATTTCAGATTAAATATCCATAATAACAATAATAATAAGCTGTTAGTAAAAAATCTTAACCTAATGTTAGTAAAAAACACAAAATTGAAATGACTGGCACTTACGTGTGCAGCCGAATCTAGTGAGCCAGCATGGGGCTGTCCCACCTATCACACAACACACTCAGAATGCTGTGGGAGCTAGCTCGCATTCTACCGAGTGTAGAAGCGCACCGTTTCCGTATAATGGCATGAAAACCATCTACCCTGGCCTCGGTGAACATCCCGGAAACGCTACAAAATCGTGGTAGCCCCAACAGCATCCTGAACACATTGTTATACTGGACACGCAGGGCGTTGTATGCCCTCAGCGTGTACCTGACCCACAGACTGCACGTGGAAAACAACAAAACTACAACAACGAAACGAAACTTAAGTGGAACTGGGCCGGACATGTCTGCCGCATGTCAGATGACAATTGGGCTAAGAGAACCACCGATTGGGTCCCACTTAACGCACGACGCCATCGCGGCAGGCGAAGACGAAGATGGCGGGACGAGCTTGACTCCTACCGTAGGGACCTGTAGGAACTGGCCGGCACTCGCAAAAGACGGAATTGTGTGGAAAAAGGAGAGGGAGGCCGTTGCCTTGCAATGGGAAAATATAGGCTAGTTAGATAGATAGATTGTTGTGCTAAGAAGAAGAGGAAGAAGTAGCGAGACAACCTAGACACATACCGCAAGGGTTGGATCGAGGTGGCTCTAGAAAAGGATGCCTGAAGGATTTGGGGGAGGTTGTTGGATTTTCTCAGCAGAGGGAGTGTGTAGGCTAACAAAAAAAAACAGTGGCACTCCGGGAGTAACTACCGACAGAATTTATTATTAATTTAAGATTTTACTTGTGGAGAGTAAAATAAAACGACATGCTCGATTAGGCTGACTTGAACGGAAGGAATTTATTTGAACTAAAAATCACACACATCCGGTGAACAACATAGACAAAAATAACATTGCTTATAACATCATAGACCAATAGGTTAAATCAAGATACTAGTATTTTGAGTACACAATAACACCCCCACTCTCAAAATACAATTAATAAGCTTTACTTTTAAAATACTGTAAAATGTCAAATCAAAACAATACCCAACATCTTCATAAACTTATGATGCTTAACTGAATTTAGACTTTTAGTAAGCATGTCTGCTGGCATATCTCCTGTAGGCAAATATTCAACATTAACAATTTTATTAGAAATTATTTCTCTGCAAAAATGATAACGGATATCAATGTGCTTGCTTCTATTGTGAAAAACAGGATTTTCAGACAACTTTTTAGCACTCTGATTATCATTATACAACACAATTGTATACAATCGCCCAGTTATCTCATTTTGCAAGTTTTTAAGATATACAGCTTCCCTACAACCCTCTGTGAGTGCCATGTACTCAGCCTCGGTACTAGAAAGTGCAACTGTTTTTTGTTTCTTACACCCCCATGATATGACAGAACCTGACAACATGAAACAAAATCCTGAATAAGATTTCCTATCAACAGAACTATTTCCCCAATCACTATCAACATAACCCTTAATATTTACATTTCCATCTTTACAATATTTTAAACCTATATTTATAGTACTTTTTAAATATCTTAAAACCCTCTTAGCATAAGACCAATGTTCACTACTGTGACAATTATTAAATTGACTTAAATATCCTACAGTATAAGCTATATCTGGCCTTGTAAGAACAGCTAGATACATGAGGCTGCCTATAAGTTGCTGATAAGGGTTATCAGTCTTCTGGCCCTCATTTTTACCAACATTTAATTTAGCCTCCATAGGCGTATCAATAGGTTTACATTCAGTCATATTAAATTTATTTAACAACTGATTTATATAGTTTGCTTGACTCAATGTAATGACATTATTTACTTTATCAATGTTCACATTCATACCAAGACATTGTTTATTTTCCCCCAAGTCTTTGATTTTAAAATTACTATTTAAAATTTCTTTTAAAGATAACATTTCCTTTTTATCACTTGAAAAAATAAAGAAATCATCAACATATAATGCTACTATTGTTCTGAGACCATTAACAATCTTAGTATATAAACATGGCTCTATTTTGGACTTTTTATACCCATTACATAACATAACATTATCAACCTTTTTATGCCAAGCACGTGAGGATTGTTTGAGACCATATATAGCTTTGTTCAGCTTCAGAACTTTATTTTTATCAACATCAGAACACTCAAAACTAACTGGTTTCTGCATATACAGGGTGATTGGAAGATGGGTGCAAAGCTTTAAGGCGAAGATAGTACAGACAATTTAGAACCATTTAAGCCATGATTGTCTTAGACGAAGTCTTACTACTTTTTTTTTACCAATTTATTAAGATTTTTTTCAAAAATTCCTAAAGTTTTAACTAAACTATTTATTTATGGCCAAATTGAATGATGAACGAATTCATTTTTATTGTATTTAATTAAAGTAATGTGTAAGCAATCTAGCAAAACATGTTTTACGCCTCTGTGTCGTTAGACATTTTTTTTACAGATATTTAAAGTTCATAACAAATTTTAAAATTCATAAATACTTTTTGTAAACCTTATTTTAAAAATAACGGAGCGTGCTTTTTTTGTTCAAACCTTTTTGAAAACATGCTTGATAATCGCTCTTTCTATTGAGGTAACATTTACGCAGATATCTTACAAATTATTGAAATTAGAACCTAAAAACCAATTTAAGGGAGAAATTTTAAATTTTAGGCAGTCTAAATAAAACAACATTTGAATTAAATTTATTTATGTTTCATGGTCAAAATGTTGTCCGTGATTCCTAATACAAGCACGGCTCCGTCTTCTCACTTCTGTTGTTGTTATTTTCAACATCATATCTCCAGCTTCATTGTTTCAAACTCTGAATTCATTCTCTCTGTCAGTTCTTCTCTCGTGTTTATTTCAACCTTCGTATTCACCAGCTCCTTGGCCCGGCCCCACACGAAAAAGTCCAGCAGGTTCAGATCTGGTGAGCGAACGGGCCAAGGGATGGGTCCATCTCTGCCAATCCAGCTGTCAGGAAAGCAATTATTTAAGTGTTCCCCATGTGTTGTGTGGGTTATGAAAGTTTGTAATGCCCTCCCTAGAAAATTTGCTTTCATCCGTCCACAAGATTGATTTCAAATTCAAATTTTCTAGGGAGGGCATTACAAACTTTCATAACCTTCATGAATGGGCCGCCAAAGACAACAATCCACATTTTAAGAAGCAGGTGTCGTTTCAGAGGAAATTCTCTGTCAATGTTTGGGTTGGAGTAATTTGCAGGACGTTGATTGGGCCCCACTTCTTACCGGAGACTTTCAATGGTGAAAATGATTAGCACTTTCTACAAGTGGATTTACCAGAGCTGATAGAGGAAACCGGTGTCCCGATATTCGCAAGAGACAGTACAGTCATCTTTCAGCAAGACGGCTGTCCAACGCATTGGATGTTAAATGTAAGGGAACACTTAAATAATTGTTTTCCTGACAGCTGGATTGGCAGAGATGGACCCATCCCTTGGCCCGCTCGCTCACCAGATCTGACCCTGCTGGACTTTTTCGTGTGGGGCCGGGCCAAGGAGCTAGTGTATACGAATGTGGAAATAAACACGAGAGAAGAACTGATAGAGAGAATGAATTCAGAGTTTGAAACAATGAAGCTGAAGATGATGTTGAAAATAACAACAACAGAAGTGAGAAGACGGAGCCGTGCTTGTATTAGAAATCACGGACAACATTTTGAACATGAAACATAAATAAATTAAATTCAAATGTTGTTTTATTTAGTCTGCCAAAAATTTAAAATTTCTCCCTCAAATTGGTTTTTAGGTCCTAATTTCAATAATTTGTAAGATATCCGCGTAAATGTTACCTCAATAGAAAAAGCGATTATCAAGCATGTTTTCAAAAAGGTTTGAACAAAAAAAGCACGCTCCGTTTTTTTTAAAATAAGGTTTACAAAAAATATTTATGAGATTTAAAATGTTTTATGAACTTTAAATGTCTGTAAAAAAAAATGTCTAACGACACAGAGGCCTAAAACATGTTTTGCTAGATTGCTTACACATTACTTTAATTAAATACAATAAAAATGAATTCGTTTATCATTCAATTTGGCCATAAATAAGTAGTTTAGTTAAAACTTTGGGAATTTTCGAAAAAAATCTTAAGAAATTGGTAAAAAAAAAGTGGTAAGACTTCGTCTAAGACAACCATGGCTTAAATGGTTCTGAATTGCCTGTACTATCTTCGCCTTAAAGCTTTGCACCCATCTTCCAATCACCCTGTATATAGTCTCCTCCAATTCACCATTAAGAAATGCAGTTTTAACATCTAAATGCAAAGTTTCTAAATCAAGCTGCACTGCCAATGCAAACAATAACCTTAAGGTAGTATGACGAACTACAGGGGAGAAGGTCTCATTGTAATCAATACCCCATTTTTGATTATAGCCTTTTGCAACAAGTCTAGCACGATAACAAATATTATTGTCTTTATCACATTTTTTCTTAAGTACCCATTTACACTTTACAATAGTTCCACCTTTTGGAGCATCTACTAGCTCCCATGCACTATTATCATTGAAGCATTGTAACTCTTCCTGAACAGCATGCAACCAATGTTCCTTCTCTGGACCTTGTAGAGCTTCCTCTAAATTTAACTCGCTGTCATCCATACTGGAACTTTCTGTGCAGATATTTGAAAAACCATACCTGTCTGGTTTACGCCTCTCTCTTTTAGGTAACTCACATACAACACTGCCAGTACTCCCTGTAGAATTGTCAGACTCTTCAGTCTCACTCGGCACATAAGATGGGTCTTCTGGATCATCTTCAGGTGTGACAAATGAATCATCTGACTGACAACTGTCCCCCACTGAATCTGGCGTTTTGTCATCATTGAGAGGATTTACCAAGTTCAAGTTTTCAACAGTAGCTGTCACGTCATTGCTCTTACACAATGCTTTTTCAATTATAATGACATCACGACTGCATGTTATTAACTTGGAATCCGGATTATATACTCTATATCCTTTAATATTATCTGGGTAACCCACTAGTATACATTTGACAGACTTCTTATCCCACTTCAACCTTTTCTCTTTAGGCACATGTACCATAACAGTACTTCCGAACACTCTAAGATGACTAATATCAGGTTTCCTATTAGTCCACAATTCATAAGGAGTTTTATTGTTTAAGCCTGCTGATACTGTCCGATTCTGCAAATAAACAGCAGTATTAGTTGCCTCGGCCCAGAACACTTTCTCCAAATCAGCATCAAACAATAAACATCTAGCCTTTTCGACAATGGTCCTGTTCATACGCTCACTTAAGCCATTTTGTTCAGGCGTATATGTATTTGACTTCTGGTGAGCTATGCCCTTTTGCTTGAGATAGTTATTAAATTCATGACTACAAAATTCACGACCATTATCAGTGCGAAGGATTTTAACCTTTTTACTCAATGCATTTTCTACATTGGCTACATAATCTCGAAAACATTGAAAAGATTCACTTTTGTTTTTCATAAAGTAAATGTGGGTCATACGACTATAGTCATCCACAAAAATGATAAAATACCTGGATCCTCCTAGGGAGATATTTTCCATAGGGCCACAGACATCACTATGGACCACTTACAGCAACTGAGTACTTCTATTACCACTGCTTGGGAAAGGTAGACGACTCTGCTTCCCTTCACAACATGTCTCGCAGGAACTTTTGTTTGTAACTGACTTCTGATCCATGTTGAAACCTTCTACAGCATCCTGCATTTTATTTAGGTAGGAACTATTGATATGTCCCAGCCTACGATGCCACATCTCACTGGATAGTGCAGCTGCAGCTAACAGATGCACAGGCATATTGAGTCTGTATACTCCATTGACTAAAGTAGCTGTCGCCACCAAAACTCCTTTGCTGTTATAAATATAACAACCACTAGATTTGAAGCTCACTCTGTTACCCTTCTTTATAAGTTGGCTCACTGACAGGAGGTTTGTTGTGAGACTTGGAACACACATAACCTCTTCCACTGTCACATCAAAATTGCATTTATTGCCATAAGTAGTTATTTGAACATCGCCGGAACACGTAACTGGAACTTTATTCTCGTTAGCAACAACAATTTCTTTCATACTTGGTTCATATGATGGATTTATAATCCAATGTTCATTTGTTGTTAAATGTACACTCGCGCCGGAGTCAATGTACCAATCATTTTTACTATAAAAGCCACTTAGAAATACGGCACTGAAAGCGTTTGTTTGTTTTTGATCAATTTCCTTTGAATTAGTTACTGTACACTGATTGCGATAATGTCCCATTTGCTTGCATCGGAAACATTTTATTTTCGTCTTTGACAATTGATCGCCATCTTTGCCGCGACTTTTATCTCTGTCTATTGGTTTGAAATTTATCTTATGTTGGCTCCACTTGTTGGGCTTCTTGAACGAACCAAATGCAGCACTACTTTTAGTTCCCCGAACTTCCGACTCCATATCCAATAGTTTGGATTTTATGGCATCCGTTGTGATGCAAATGCCGGAATGTTCAACCGCCATTATCATCGGCGAAAAATTATCAGGTAATCCCGCCAACAGCAACGAGCCAATCCATTCTTCGTTATTGTTAAAACCGGTTCCCGCCAATTTCTGACCCGTATCCACTAATTGAGTTACATATGAATTCATAGATTCACAATCATCGAGCCTTATAGATATGAGTTTTCTCAACAGACTTATTCTTCTAGTGAATCCAGAGTCATCATACAGCGATTTCAATTTACTCCACAGTTCCTTAGTAGATTTAACATCTTTTATATGAACGTATATAGACGGATCGATCGTTAGGATTAATTTGGCTCTGGTTTTAGCGTCCTCCGTAACACCAACTGGCGTTTGACCTTCTTCCGACTTGATGCACCCTAGCGTCCCTTCTAATATTAAGAAGTTCTCGGCCGCAAAACACCACTCATTATAGTTTTCACGCCCTTTTAGTTTGGGCACGTTCACCATATAGTTCGAGTGCGACGCCATAACGACTTTTTACACAGCGCACTAATCGACCGCACAATAAAACAATTCTGTCCCCTTACTGCAACTATTTATCAATCAGATAACACACTGTCGCGAGAACTAATTGAAACAGAACCCAAAATGACCTGGGCCCATAACCTATTATTAATTTAAGATTTTACTTGTGGAGAGTAAAATAAAACGACATGCTCGATTAGGCTGACTTGAACGGAAGGAATTTATTTGAACTAAAAATCACACACATCCGGTGAACAACATAGACAAAAATAACATTGCTTATAACATCATAGACCAATAGGTTAAATCAAGATACTAGTATTTTGAGTACACAATAACAGAATTGAAAACAAAACACAAACAGAATACTTTGCCATCGCTCACTGACATATCGGATACCTACATTAAAACCGAGTACATCCCGAGGACAGTCGAACACATACGAAGCGGGTATTTTTGAATCGTCTTATAAACAAAACACGCGCGCTGTCGCTTACGGTAACAGTGGCGTTCAATGGTTTTTTCCCATCTTAAAAATGCGCCTAAAGAAGTTTTCATTTCAAAAAAGTGATGTGCTGGTAAATTTACTCGATATTAAGTAAAGTGTACGTACCTCTTATGTAAAAACTACGTCTTTAATTACTAACCTAGATAACGAGCACATTACTGATTACAGATCAAGAGGACTTAGATAAAGGCTCTCATTATTTGAGCACTGACAGCACAAGCATTAAATTAACAGTCAATTGTGCTAACAGAGCTCAATTTTTAGCTGAAATAAATTATTTGCAACAGCACTTCATACTTGTGTTTTACGACGAGATAAACAGAGATGTTAATTATGTATATAGGTATGTTAGAGTGGACTAACCCATTACAGCTATTAAGAATTTCCTAATAGAATAATACTGTCCGACCTACGGATCGAACCCAGGACCTGCCCATTCAGGAGTTGTACTAACGAAAACTAGACCAACGACGAAGATTAAAATAAATCTTTGAATCTTATACCTAACAATACAGGGTTATTTTAAATTGGCTAAGTAAACTCCGCAGATGCGATAGGTATAAGTACACGACCGCTGTTTTCTTATGTTTTATCCTGTTTATATATCGATATAACAACCACGTCTGTGAAGTTTCCCCAAAAAAAATTTGTGTTATCATGTATACAGATACCCACCGCGTCTGCGGAGTTTAGCCAGTCAATTTAAAATAACCCTGTATGTACAGACGCCAGCACATCAAGCTACCCGAAACTGTCTAATTTACCCAATCAACTTTGAACCTTATAATTTTGCAATAAAGTTGAAAATATATTAAATAAATTTGTCAGATTGTAGTAGGTTGATGTGCTGGCGTCTGTACATAAAATGTATGTTAGAAACACCACGCTGCGCTCCATAACTCAAGTCGCGGATGTTGGAGAAAAAACAGCCAGGCTGATTTGGGAGTGGGCCGGACACGTCTCGCGAATGCACCCGGAGAGATGGGCAAATATCGTCACTCACTGGACGCCTGAGGGAGGACATCGCCGTCGAGGTAGACCACAGCGAAGGTAGTGTGACGATCTAGTAACGTGTGCAGGGCCAACATGGTCAGTGATCGCACAAGACAGGTTTCGAAGGAAATATATAGGCAAAAACAAAAAACAGGAGTGCCAACTCCGGGAGTGCCGCCAGAAGTGACAACAAAACACAAACAGAATACTTTGCCATCACTCACTGACATATATAGGTACATTCATTCAAACAGAGTACATCCCGAGGACAGCCGAACACAACACATCCGAAGCGGGTATTTTTTTAATCGTCTTATATACAAAACACGCGCGGTGTCGCTTATAGTAACAGTGGTGCGAGTTCAATGGCTTTTCCCATCTCAAAAAATGCCCAACGCGCCTAAAGAAGTTTTCACTTCATAAATGTATATGTTAACGGAAAAGTGTGCAATCCGTCATTCTATACAATTAATAGGAAATGCGTACAATTCCTAAAATTGATAGGAAATCTATGATATATTTTTAGGGTTCCGTACCCAAAGGGTAAAAACGGAACCCTATTACTAAGACTTCGCTGTCTGTCCGTCCGTCCGTCCGTCCGTCCGTCCATCTGTCTGTCACCAGGCTGTATCTCAAGAACCGCCGTAGCTAGACAGTTGAAATTTTCAAAAATTATGTATTTCTGTTGCCGCTATAACAACAAATACTAAAAACAAAATAAAATAAATATTTGAGGGGGGCTAGGGGGGTATAGTTTTTTAATATGCACTTTTCCTAGGAAATCTATACATTTCCTAGGTTCGGTTTGGTTAGGTTCCTTTATTAAACCCTGCAGACAGAAATAGGAGACTGCTCCGTCGACCTGACGTCGACGTCGACGACGACGTCGTTAGAAATAAAACATGCAGCATGCTAAATTTATGCTTTAGAATGTTATGCTTAATCATTATTATGATTAGAGAAATTATGCTTAAAAAAATTATGCGTAAGCTGTTATGCGAAAATAATGTTATGCGAAAATATAATTAGGAGGAACAAAAATATGCCAAGTTATATTAGGTCTAAAAATGTTATGCAAATGAATAGGGAACCGATTGTTACAGCTGATTATGTCAACGAGAGCCTTAATAAAAATTCTGATTTCAGTTTACAAACGTGTTTTATTTATTTTAGTCACAGAAAGCATAACTTTTTATATATTTCCTAGTATCATCTTGGAATTGCATACAAATCCTAGGAAATACATTCATTTCACAGGAAATGTGTGTATTAAAGAATCTTTGAAAGATTATTTTACTCGTTTCCTAAGTAGGCTCGGAATTGCATATATTTCCTAGGAATTGTGTAAAATTCCTAGGTTTCATACATTTCCGGTAACATATATAACAAAATTGCAGTTATGCAGTATCGGTAACTTTATCCGCATAATAAAATTCGACGTGGATACAATATGTAAAACATGCATTACTGAAATAGAAACGATAACAGATTGCCAGTCAGAGTCAATACAGACGCGCCGAAACAATCTATCAATATATTGTAGGAGAGGCTAAACCAAATAGTTCTATGTTTGTGTTTAACTATCAATTAGATGTTCGGCTAGTTCAGAAAAGTCGTGAGCCTTAGTTTCGGGTCTACGCTCATGTTTTACGTTACGTGTGTACTCTTATCTAGCCGTCCGACAAATAATCTAAATCAACAAATTCAACAGAAATAATAAAAAAAATATTATAATGGCTATTAGTAAAATGAGAAAATTCACTAGCAAATTATTAATTTCCGTGATGTTTTTCGTTATAATAATAACAATGATAAAAAAATATAAGAACAACCAAAAAACTTATCGTTTACACGGGAGTAAAGCAAGGCCAGGAATGAAATACATATTGCTTTGGACTAATGAAGAAACCATACCGTTTATGTACATGGGCCTAGGAAGAAGAGGCTTTATCAGTAGGAAATGTACATACACCAACTGTGTAGTGACGGGTAACGAGAGCCTTTTGGGAAGTACTACCGCATTCGACGCGGTGCTTTTTCATGGGCCGGAATTAATTAGTTCTTATGTTATGTTGCCAGAAGAACGGTTACCATACCAAAAGTTTGTATTTGCAAGCATAGAATCACCAGCGAATTATCCATTGTGTGTTCACAATTTCAATGGATATTTTAACTGGACGTGGACATACAGATTAGATTCGGATGTACGTTGGGGCTACATTGCGATAAAGGACTCTAACGGAAACATTGTGGGTCCAAAGAAAGACATGCATTGGATTAAATGGAAGGATATGGATCCTGTCAATAAAACACTTAAGAATCAGCTCAAGAGTAAACATAAAGCAGTCGCCTGGTTCGTGTCTAATTGTCGTTCAAAAAGTCGGCGTGAAAATTATATAAACAATCTTAAACACGAACTAATGGACAAGTATGAATTAGATATAGATGTGTACGGAGATTGTGGAAAGTTATCTTGTCGTCGTGAAGAAAAAGATTTCTGTGCAAAAATGATATACAAAGATTACTACTTTTACTTATCTTTCGAGAACTCTTTCAGTGAAGATTATGTTACAGAGAAGTTGTTGCATGCCTTACAAAATACTGCAGTACCCATTGTTTATGGAGGAGCTAACTATAGCAGGTAAGTTGAACGAAATTATTGTAGCTTATTCCTTCATACGTCAACGCGTCTTTTATTAAATGCAGCTGAAAATAAATAGAACGTCATTCATTTTCACCATCTTAAAAATATATCATACGAACAAGCTGTTTAAAATAACTGTACGTTTAATAATAAACTACATAAGTACCATCGGTCAAAGACATAATAATTATAATAAAAAATACAAGTCGCTTTTACAATAGTGTGACTGTGTGTGCGCTTAGTTCTTCTAAAATACACAATATTAGATGCAAATGTAGAAATTTTATTCCAGAAGGTTTATGTGTATGTTTAAAAGGTGTAACGTTAAATGCGCAATACCTGTTAGGGAACAGAGCGCTCACCGCCTCCTTCACCAGCTGTGGGCGGAGACTCTGCGGCAGCGGGGGACGGGGAGTGGAACCGTGCGGTGTCCCGCAGGGATCGGTTCTGGGGCCGTTCCTGTGGGACATCGGTTACGACTGGGTGCTGCGGGTCGACCTCCCCGTCCGATCAGGACCAGGCCTGTGCCGAACGGCGCGTACATGTTCCACGCGCGCCTCAAAGAGATGTCAGCATCAAACGAAGGGGCCCCTTAGGGCCGAAGCCTGCTGGGTCAGCGGGATTGTCCGAAAAGATTACCGCTGGCCCGGAACATAAAGGGCTAAGAAAGGAATACGGGTGGGTTTTAATCAGTAAGAGTCTGATGATGATGATGGGACTCCCTTTTCCGCACTTAGACTCCCATTCGGTTCGTTCTGCGTGGGGATTCTGGCTAAAAAAGCCAGCCTAGCTCCGCCCAAAAGCACAGTAAGTAAGTTAGAGTCTGACACTCCCTTCCGCTCCAACCAGAGCGGCAGGAGTCATCTAATGATTTCGAAAAAAAAAGGGGTCACAGCAGGTAATCATCATTATGAACAACTTTTAATATGATTATATTTCTGTAAATACATATTTGTTACGATCGCGAATCATATTTTAATCAACGTACAACTTAATACTGACCAGCAAATTGCAAAAAACGTAAGAAAATTTGAATTTCGCTGGCTACCTTAGCGCTTCCCCTTTAAGAGGGAGTAAGTTTGACCTATTGGTCGTCTGACATGCAGCAGATGTGTCTATCCCAAATCTATTTTAGCGTGGCAGTTTTACAAGTGGTATCAGTTATCTTTGTGATGGAACGAATGGTCCTATTCCTAACCTGGTCTGTCGTTAGTATTCAATAAAACATTTCATTGCAGATTCCTGCCAGACCGATCGTATTTAAATGCCAGAGAGTTTAATATCCCGAAACTAGCAGAGCTGATTGATCAACTGATCAGACAGCCTGAAACCTATGCGGAGTTTTTCCGATGGCAGAAGTATTACTCCTACCACAAGACTACGGAGCTGAACGAAACCAATGAGTATTGCAAGATGTGCGCTGCTCTGAATGATGATAAATTGATGGAAACCACGTCAGTGTATAACGAATTCAGTAAATTTTGGGAAGTGTATAATACGTGTTGAGTGAATCAGTCTAGACAATCATTTTGCCATACCTATATTAATTTTATTGGATAAGAATGTAATTGTAGGTGTATAAATTAGTATTAATTATTTTTTGAATTGTGAAGTGATGTCATAGAATGATAAATAGCTATAAAAATGATGACATCGTATTATCAGTGCAGTCATTTACTGACACATTAGAATACAACAATAGTTGCATGAATAGGATTCATGGTTTTTTGTACTTTATGTAGTAAATAATGTTTTTTTAGAAATAACGAATCGTTTTTATTCAGTCATAAAATTATGGCAATAGCAAAGAGTTATTTAAAAACATGATGCATGAAATTGCACGAACGTAAAGTAATAAACTAAAATATAAATTCTTCAAAGAAAAAAAACAATTAGGTACGTATACTCAATAAGAAAACAGATGATTTATCGAAAGCGTTGACCAATATTAGACTTTATCGCATAAGTACTTGTGTACCTATATTCCAGCTAAGAGTAGAACTGAAGAAAGTGTGTGAGTAGGTTGTAGGAGAGATTTATTGAAATCACTTGTGACTGGAATTGACAAAATAATCCATGCCCCTACAGTCTGTTCAGATATTTTACATCTGACAGCAACAACCGAAAAGAACTTCATTGCAACGAAAATATTTTTAATTACATTTTATTAATGTTATTCAAAAAGTAATTGTTGGAATAAGATATATATAAAGCTGAAACCTTCAGAATACAGATGCACGAGTTACTAATTCTTTAATTCTTTTAGTGAATAATTGCGTAAAAATTTAACCAGGGGTTTGTTTATACTTTCATCAGATACTTTTGAAATAGACTATAGATTTGTTCGAGGCGACCACGTTTTCGGTTTCGTTTGGGATTCAAGTCTAAAATCATAAAACTCGATTCCCATTACAGAAGTAGAATAATTATGTAGAATGAAGTGGACGAAGAAAAATGTGGAATATTTGAGGTTGTGTCAACAAGGACGCTGCAATGTTTGTGTGTGACCATATTTGACCAATTATCGTGTGTGTGACGAGAGGGCGATGACACAACATGCTTCGGCTCCAAGTCATTCTAGTCATATTTATCGTCAAGCTCTCCTGCTTCATATTGTGCTTTATGGAGTCAAACAGCCTGTAGATATAGGTTCATATTATACCCAATGTAATAAAAATAAAGGAATCAAAGTTTTAAATGTTTCACTGTACCCAATGCTTACGTCTACGAGGTACGGTACGTCCACAGGTATTAAGTTATACGTTCGATTTGATTGTAATTGTTTTTAGGATTCCGCACCTGAAAAGGAAAAAACGGAACCCTTATAGGGTCACTTTGTTGTCCGTCCGTCTTTCTGTCAAGACCCTTTATCTCGGGAACGCGTAGAGGTATCGAGTTGAAATTAAAACCATATACTCATCTCTAAAGTCCCTTGAAGCTGTAAAAAAATAAAATACCTAAGTTACCGTAAAAAAATGATACGGCCGTTTATGCCGCAAAAAACCTATATTTCGACACTCTCAAGGGAATCAAAGTTTATAGGACCTTCCCGTTGACCTAGAATCATGAAATTTGGCAAGAAGCAAGATCATTTAGCACAAGTAGATAAAGGAAAAAATCCGAAAATCATAAATTTATGGATTTTTTTTTAAATAAAATTATTTATTTCCTTATACTTGGTCTTATGTGAGTGAATTAACCTTTGTATTAGGTACTACTACAATCGGTAAAACTTCAGGTTGGGTGTAATACGTATCTTGATCTACCACGTGTTTACTAACTAATATCTATTTCCACCCTTGGCTGACAGATAGATAGTTCACTACGTTGCAAATAACATTGAACAGTCATTGCGCAAAACATACAGACATAATGTATAGACGCCATCACATCAAGCTACTATAATCTGTCGAATTTCTTTTTTAGATTTTCAACTTTATCGCTAAAGCATTAGGTTCAAAGTTGATTGGGAAAATTTGACAGTCTCGGGTAGCTTGATGTGCTGGCGTCTGTACATAGACACTGATTTTTACCGACTTCAAAAAAAAGGAGATTATCAATTCGACACGTATGTATGTAATATTATTGGAATTGCATTATATTCACATATGAAAATCTACTAAGGCTTCTAAACAAATATACAAAATTTCATAGATGTATGTTTGTCCACGCATTTCTCAGCAACTATTTTTTTTTACTGGCTTAGGTACATTTTCTTCAACTGGAACAGTGCAAGTTTCATGAAAATCAATTCAGTCATTTTCAAGATATGGACTAATAGATACGTGTAAGTGTGACGGCCTGGCTTATTGATACGAGCTACGGGTGTAGTGTCAAAGGGAAAACATTTCAAAACCTTGGTCAAATTCTAGAGCAAAAACTAAAAATTATGAAATAAAAAGTAATTAAAAAAAATTAAACCGACTTCAAAAAGAAATTACTTAACTAAAAATTATGAAATAACTTTAATTTCGGAAGTCGGTGGCAAAAACTAAAACTAAAATACAGACCCCAAGACACCGACTTCCGAAATTAAAGTTATTTCATAATTTTGAGTTAATTTATTTTTGAAGTCGGTTTAATTTTTATAAATAACTTTTTTTTCTAGACCTAGGCAGCGAGTACAGAAATAAGGTTACTGTAGGTACCGCTTAGCTCTAGTGCTACAATTCTTGTGCTTGTTTTCATTAACACTAAAAGAGTTCTAAATGAAAGCGTATATAAAAGCGCGCTCTTGAATTTAGAACTTTTGGTACTAAGCCGAGCGTTGAAAATCCAACAGTGAACAAACGCCCGCACATCAAGCTACCCGAAACTGTCAAATTTTCCCAATCAGCTTTGAACCGTATGCTTTAGCGATAAGGTTGAAAATCTATTAAAGAAATTTGAGAAATTGTAGTAGCTTGATGTGCTGCGTCTGTATATTTATTTAGACTTTCACGCCTTGTTTCTTTAGAGGTAGGCAGAGACTACAGGCAGGAGCGATAAGTGGTACGATTCTTACATACCTACCTACTGCTAAAATCATCGTCGGCCAAGTGTAGCAAGGTACTCTGTCGAGAGTGAGAGAGCATGCAGCCTCCCTGAGTCCCGGAGGCGCCGACTGAATCCCAGGCCCAAAAGTAGGTCACGGTCAAGGTGAAAATCGGCAAGGTTTTGTTACACATTAGAGTTCGACTGAATTTCGATTTCGGTTTTTGGCAGAAAAATTGTAGGGAAATATAAATACCTACTGCCGAAGTTGTGGCCGAAAAAAATTAAGTGACGGCAAATCAATGCTTTCCATTTAAATAAACTGAAAGTACCTAGGTGTCTTGCCGGGTTACCGCTGCCCCGGAATATAAAGGGCTAAGGAAGGAACACGGGTGGGTTTCGTTTTGTTACTAACCCTATAAGATCGAAGAGCTCGAATTAAAGATTTAGAATTTCAATTTGAATTAAGATTACCCAAATTAAAAAAAAAAAGTGCCTTGCCGGCACGAATTTTTTTTCGGTCACTTTTCAGAGAAAATGAACAACAACAACACAAAACACACACAACACAATAACACAACTACAACAACGTTACAACTAAAAACACAATAACTGAGTTAATGCATTTGCATTTTCTCGCAAATATTATCAGATTATTAATAAATTATATCTTTGGTAAAAGTTTAAAGTTTCGTGTCATTTAAGTTTAATCGGTTAAAATTTTAACAATGATGAATAATTTATAACATTTGTATAGTTTGACACTGTTTTTCTTTTACTAATGAAATGCCCGTTGTTAACCAAATTTTTTTTTCTTTTCGGTTTTCGGCCGAAAATGCAAATATCGGTTTTCGTTTTGCCTGAAAAAAAAAACCATTATCGGTCGGACTCTTTCAAACAGACCATTCTGGATTGCTTTTATAAGTATATAAAGCATGAATTTATCATTACCAATAAATTGGTTTCACCTTCTCTTATCCGGTTGGGTGTCCCGCGTCCCAAGGTTACGTCATCACAAGTGTACCTACATTTTTTTCGACGCGCCGCGGGGCGCCATCGCCACTCATACACGACTCGTACAGAAAAAAATTCTATGGACCGCTGTTAAACTAATGGCTGTTTCTTTAAGTGGATAGACCAGGGTAGATTATAAAACTTGTTTCGTAACTTTAAGAGACTTAGATTTATTAAAATAATCATTTATTTTTAATGTTTGTTTACATTACGAAAATTAAAAATTAAAATAATTTTCATTCAAAATCGAAAGCGATGACCCTATTTTTTTATTTACCTAAAAAATAGCCCCATTCATACCGAATCGAATGACATATAATACATACCATTGTAGTTTCAAAGTTTTTATAAACAATAACATTGACATCACGCGAGTATCCTACTATTACTCACCCGTCATCGCCGTCATTTGTTTGATCAACTACAGATAACTAATTTCGTAATAATGCTACGCACACACGGTTTTTGGCACAGATGTACTCTATTTAGTAACTCGACTAAAGAACATGGAACGCAAGCAATACTCCCATAGACAAAATTACGAAAAATAAAATACTGAGGCGTGGAACGTGCTTGCTGTCACAATTTTTTCCGGGTCTAGATCAGGACTGGGTCAAAAAGCGGATGTGCACACGAGGCAGACTCTCACCTAAGCGGTTATTACTATCATTCTTATTTTCAAAGCCAAAGCATTTATTTCAAATAGGCGCCGCATAAAAGCCACTTGTGAACGTCAAAATAATCTGATTTGTTGAAAATATTTCTTTGAAAATAATCTAATTTCTATAGAAATGATAGCAAAACTTGAGTCTTTATACTGCAGATTCCTGTTGATGTAGCTCGAACGTTCAAGTTTAATTATTTTTCCACTCACATATAGAGACCTTGAGAGTTATCACAAGTCCTCAAGCTCCTGCCTGATAACAGGCTGACTAACCAGTTTATTTGCCATTAGCATTATTATGAGTACCTATATTCATAAAAGCCACTCTTGTCGATCACTTCAACCCCTCCCCCCACTTCAATCACTTTAAATTTGAATTTGTTATTGTATTACAATTTGTTATTGTCTGTCAAAGGGACAACAGCCGGTCGATTCTGTAAAAATCTCACCGTGAAAACTTAGGTGAAGTGAGTTTGTTTTTGCTAGGAATTGACACTATTGACAGCTCACTCCACGCTCACTTCACCTAAGTTTTCACGGTGAGATTTTTACAGAATAGCACCGCAGCCCACGTGATGTTAAGTGGACATCATCACCTATCAACTCAGCCTATCGCAGTCCACTGCTAGATATAGGCCTCTCCCAGGCAACGCCACAACACCCTGTCTTCTGCCTTCTGCATCCAGTCGGTCCCAGCCACTTTCTTGAGGTTGTCGGTCCATCTAGTTGGGGGGAGTCCCACGCTACACTTGCCGTTACGCGGTCTCCACTCTCGGACTCGTCTGCTCCACCGGACATCGGACCTTCGACAAACATGGCCAGCCAACTGCCACTTCAGTTGGCTTACTATGCTAACTATGTCGGTAACACCGGTTCTTTTCCGCATAATTTCATTTCACATGTGAAATACCAAAGGCATCGCAGATGCTTTGCCATTTCAAAGACCAAACTGAAATGTCACTTGTGCCTAAACTTACGATGGCCTACCCATACTCATCAAAACAACAATGCTGATAGGCGGTATAATCTGCATTTGCGATTTATTTGCCAAAAATTTAAACAAATATGAGTTTATGGAAAAATAACTATAAATCCTACTCAATAAAGTTCAGTTCACGCTACAATTTCAAACATTTTTATATCTTTTTTAATAGTCCTATATAGTCACTCTGAAATCAACTTATTTACCATTAAAATAAAGTTGATATTAATTTGAAACAAGTTTCAATAGAGTTTAAATATTTATGGTAGTACTTCCACTCAAATTTCCTTCACAAGAAGAAACCGGGCTATTCTGTAAAATAAAATGTCACCATGAAAACTTATGTGAAGGGAGCTTGAAGTGTGCAGTCATTAGGGATTGACACTATTGACAGCTCACTTCAAGGTCACTTCACTTCAGTTTTCTAGGTGAGAACTTCACAGAATACGAGTACCTATATCGGCAGTAGAGAAGTGCGTTCATGTATTAAGCAATGTCACTCACTGTACTTGCATTGTCGCAATCATTACTTAATATGCAAATTGCAAGCACTTTCGCATCTGGCTATCACCGACACCAGTCGTGGTTTAATTAAAATTACCAGCTAAACATTGACATATAAACGCTTATTATAATGAAACGATCATAGAAACGCTAATTAGTTCTCCATTGGGCATCTAATTAACATTGTCCAGTGATAATCTAATGTATAATATACAATGGAGTTTCATAATAAATGTGTCCAACCTCTTTTAGAAGGTGGATAGGTAATGTAGAAGGTATGTACAATATGTACATAGGTTTAAAGAACTTTATTTTCTCATAAGAACTTATTTCACTAAAATGAGATTCACAAAAATATGTAATATAAGAAAATAATAATAAGATATTTTGATGATTATTTTTTATTTTATGGCGACAAATTTCATACTATTACAACTAAATAATTTTATTTCACAATCTGTTCAGCAGCATTTCATTAGAAATAGTGACGGTAAATATGCAATTTTAGTTTTTTTTTTGTAAATATTTAAATTGTCCCATATTTTTATCTCGTGAGGCAGGCTGTTGTAAAGTAGTTGTAAAGTAAACATACATAGGTAGGTATATCCTAGAGAAATTCCTATGATATCAATTCAAGCATGGGTTCGCTCTACTTATAAAAGATGAGTAGAGCAAACCCATGCTTGAATTTCCTTGGTAAATAAGGCAGGTACCAATATCTTCCCTTTAAGAGTCCACAGCTACTTTCGACCTTGACCTTGAAATCTTAAGTTGGTACAAAACATCGAAGTAAAGTGTGTGGAATTAAAAAATGAGTCGCGAGCACGTCGCGAGGTTCCCTCGTGAACAAGTTACGAGTACCTATATTTTGAAAAGGCATGTCGAGTTAGTGTGGGACATCAAAGACGCTTGTGAGGTTTATTTCTGTACAGAATTAGACATCTAAGGCGTTCCACAATGTTTGGAGTTACTGGTTTCATTGACCTGTTTAAAAAAATGTCGAGAGTTGTGGTGGGACACCGTTGGAATGAAGATTGTTTCTCTTTTGTTATGTAAGAAAAGTGTCGTGGCGGTGTGTTACGCTTTTTTCGATCTCATTTGTGCAGAGTAAGACTTGCGATAAGGAACTACGTTCCAATATCGACTGTTTTGTAAGCTTCCTCTTGTTAGCGTGTCGATTTTGACACGATTTCGTGACGTGTCGATCGATTCGTTGACGTAGACATTTTAGGTGCTTTCACAGGTGTACGTGACAGCCCATGCGGCGCAAGATGAAAGGTGGGCGGGCGATGGTCTGCAGGGAGACTCCGCGTACGCATTGATGATCGAAACCATCCGAGAAACCCAAAGAGAAACCCCACCTGTGGAGATTATCTTTGCTGCAGCCGACTCAGGTCGGCTGCCGCAAACACGGAGGACGGGGAAGAGGGAAGGAGTCTGTATAAAATTTTCGAAGGTCTCTGATGGCTCGATGAAATAATCAGGGGTTGATTCCTCATAAATGGTGCCTGGTGCCTGTTAAGGCTGGTGGAGTGGCCAGTAGCTGCCTATGAAGAATGAACTTACATAACAAAAGCACAAGCGATACCCAATTCAACAATACCTACTTATAGTGTGAAATATTGAAATTCAGGAGGTTCAAGTGACGTGCTAATCGGACGCTTACAACCGATTAGTACCTAACTGTTACACGCCTTTGGCAATCACGAATTTGGAAATCTACACACGATCAGGTATAGTCGACCTCGAAATTGATTTAAGTACTTTTGACAACAATTCCCAGTAATTTGCAACTTCACTAAGGTTGAAATTATGTAACGTAGACAAACAGACCTTAGGGTCTAGACAAGGTCAGCGGGATTGTCCGAAAGGGTTACCGCTGGCCCGGAACATAAAGGGCTAAGGAAGGAACACGGGTGAGTTTTAGTCAGTAAGAGTCTGACACTCCCTTCCGCTCCACCCAGAGCGGGAGGGGTCATTTGATGATTTCCCATACGCAAAAAAAAAAAAAAAAATGGGTCTAGACAAAGTGATATTCTATCAGTGATAACGATGATGAAAAGTTAAAAATATAGGTTATTTCCCGAATTAAGCTATGTACCGAAAGAGATATGTCAATTCTGTTGAAAGTCGTCGTAGATATTGAAAGCTACTGGTCTGGGCCCTCTTGTCGTTTTTTGACATGCAAAACCCCAGTTTACAATTTTCATGCCATTATGAGGATGTGAACAGCGTCAATAGTGGGTAGGTCGAGCAGAAGCTCATCAACATCTAAGGTTGACTGGTAGAAAATGCCTCAGGCATTAAGTCCGCCTTTGTACAGTATTTCTTTTACTTGTGCATAAAGTGTTAATAAATAAATAAATAAACATCCTCAAAACATAAAAACATTGCTTGACAAAGTGGACAGTCCCTTTTGTATACTTTTTTTTTTGTTAGTCCTGGTAAACCTTTTTATTAGGTAGTTGTTGTTAGGTTAGTTTGTAAAAGTTTACTAACATAATTATTAAGTCGAAATTAATACTATGTAGGTATATGGATTATGTGCACTTGTATGTGTGGACCAAAATAAAGAATCTATATATACAGGGTGATTGGAAGATGGGTGCAAAGCTTTAAGGCGAAGATAGTACAGACAATTTAGAACCATTTAAGCCATGGTTGTCTTAGACGAAGTCTTACTACTTTTTTTTTACCAATTTCTTAAGATTTTTTTCAAAAATTCCTAAAGTTTTAACTAAACTATTTATTTATGGCCAAATTGAATGATAAACGAATTCATTTTTATTGTATTTAATTAAAGTAATGTGTAAGCAATCTAGCAAAACATGTTTTAGGCCTCTGTGTCGTTAGACATTTTTTTTACAGATATTTAAAGTTCATAACAAATTTTAAAATTCATAAATACTTTTTGTAAACCTTATTTTAAAAATAACGGAGCGTGCTTTTTTTGTTCAAACCTTTTTGAAAACATGCTTGATAATTGCTCTTTCTTTTGAGGTAACATTTACGCAGATATCTTACAAATTATTGAAATTAGGAGCTAAAAACCAATTTAAGGGAGAAATTTAAAATTTTAGGCAGTCTAAATAAAACAACATTTGAATTAAATTTATTTATGTTTCATGGTCAAAATGTTGTCCGTGATTCCTAATACAAGCACGGCTCCGTCTTCTCACTTCTGTTGTTGTTATTTTCAACATCATATCTCCAGCTTCATTGTTTCAAACTCTGAATTCATTCTCTCTGTCAGTTCTTCTCTCGTGTTTATTTCAACATTCGTATACACCAGCTCCTTGGCCCGGCCCCACACAAAAAAATCCAGCAGGGTCAGATCTGGTGAGCGAGCGGGCCAAGGGATGGGTCCATCTCTGCCAATCCAGCTGTCAGGAAAGCAATTATTTAAGTGTTCCCCATGTGTTGTGTGGGTTATGAAAGTTTGTAATGCCCTCCCTAGAAAATTTGCTTTCATCCGTCCACAAGATTGATTTAAAATTCAAATTTTCTAGGGAGGGCATTACAAACTTTCATAACCTTCATGAATGGGCCGCCAAAGACAACAATCCACATTTTAAGAAGCAGGTGTCGTTTCAGAGGAAATTCTCTGTCAATGTTTGGGCTGGAGTAATTTGCAGGACGTTGATTGGGCCCCACTTCTTACCGGAGACTTTCAATGGTGAAAATGATTTGCACTTTCTACAAGTGGATTTACCAGAGTTGATAGAGGAAACCGGTGTCCCGATATTCGCAAGAGACAGTACAGTCATCTTTCAGCAAGACGGCTGTCCAACGCATCGGATGTTAAATGTAAGGGAACACTTAAATAATTGTTTTCCTGACAGCTGGATTGGCAGAGATGGACCCATCCCTTTTTTTTTTTTTTTGGGTGGGACATCATCAAATGACTCTGGGCGGAGCAGAAGGGAGTGTCAGACTCTTACTGACTAAAACCCACCCGTGTTCCTTCACTTGCCTGTGCCAGGGGCCACGGTATCTCTTTCGAACAACCCGCGACCCTGGCGGGCATCGGCCCTAGCGGACCCCGTCAGTTGGTGCTGACATCTCCTTGAGGCGCGCGTGGAACACAACGCGCCGTCGACCCGGGCCTGGTCCTTACCGGACGGCGAGCTGCCCATTGCTCGCCGCCCGCAAGCCCGCGCCTACGGTGGCCGGGAAACGGCTATCGACTCCCGACGCCCGGGGCGTCTCCTGCGGCGGCTGGGGGCGTGAGGGCGCAAGGATTGCCTCTCCCTCACGCGCTCCGCCTCCTCCTTCGCGAGCATCACTGCTTCGCAGAAGGAGGCGATAGCCTCCCATGCACTCTCGCTCCGTACCATGGCCCGGACTAGGGCCGGACGCGAGAGATCGCCGCCGCCGTGAGGACACGGCGGTGCTCTGCCCAAGATGGACCCATCCCTTGGCCCGCTCGCTCACCAGATCTGACCCTGCTGGACTTTTTCGTGTGGGGCCGGGCCAAGGAGCTAGTGTATACGAATGTTGAAATAAACACGAGAGAAGAACTGATAGAGAGAATGAATTCAGAGTTTGAAACAATGAAGCTGGAGATGATGTTGAAAATAACAACAACAGAAGTAAGAAGACGGAGCCGTGCTTGTATTAGAAATCACGGACAACATTTTGAACATGAAACATAAATAAATTAAATTCAAATGTTGTTTTATTTAGTCTGCCAAAAATTTAAAATTTCTCCCTCAAATTGGTTTTTAGGTCCTAATTTCAATAATTTGTAAGATATCCGCGTAAATATTACCTCAATAGAAAAAGCGATTATCAAGCATGTTTTCAAAAAGGTTTGAACAAAAAAAGCACGCTCCGTTTTTTTTTTATTAAGGTTTACAAAAAATATTTATGAATTTTAAAATGTTTTATGAACTTTAGATGTCTGTAAAAAAAATGTCTAACGACACAGAGGCCTAAAACATGTTTTGCTAGATTGCTTACACATTACTTTAATTAAATACAATAAAAATGAATTCGTTTATCATTCAATTTAGCCATAAATAAGTAGTTTATTTAAAACTTTGGGAATTTTCGAAAAAAATCTTAAGAAATTGGTAAAAAAAAAGTGGTAAGACTTCGTCTAAGACAACCATGGCTTAAATGGTTCTAAATTGTCTGTACTATCTTGGCCTTAAAGCTTTGCACCCATCTTCCAATCACCCTGTATATTGTTATATAAAACAAAGTCTAGTTAGTGGGGAATTTTTATGATCTCTGATTTGTTGGATTTGTCTTGCCCCCGATTAAGAGAATAATTATGTCATGGGAAATTTCATGAAAAATATTTTTTTGATAATTCATATTCACGTGTGTTTTTGATAATTCATATTCACATACACACGTTACGAAGTTGGCCGGGTTACCTAGTAAATCTTCTATACCACCTCACAGAGGATTTAGGGGGTGACAAAGTTGATGGATTAGAAAAATATGTAACCCGCTGTCGGATTAACTCGAAACTCGGTACTACTAAAACAAAAAATGAAAAAAATATATATTTTAGGGTTTTTCAAAAACCGACTCCTACCAAGGTGGAAAAGGATAATAAAGTATAAGGGGTAGATTTTACTGCTTGCTTCCATTAACTCGAAAATGGGTATAGGTCTTGGAGTCAGGTTATAAACACATCCCAAACGACTTTTCATTATTCCGTCCCTACGGGGGTGAAAAGCGGGATATACGGTTTATTTGAAAAATCTGATCTCTTTGATCTTTAAACTTAAAAATTGGCCCGAATATTTATTTATCTAAATAATTGATAAAGATCATAAACATACATTTTAGAAATTTATAGAGGAAAGTACGAATTTCACGCGGACGAAGTCGCGGGCTGTAAACATCCAAATTGAGAACCTCCTCCTTTTTTAAGTCGGTTAAAAAATACAGTACGGTCCAGTTTGTTTATTATCATACTAACATTATAAATGTGAAAGTTGGTATGTCTGGATGTTTGATACTCAATCACGCAAAATCTGCGGAAAGGATTTGAATGAAATTTGGCATTATGGCCTAGATTAACACATAGGGTATTTTCTGAAGTTCACGCAGACGAGTTCGCGGGCAGAAACTAGTAATTACATAATTATATATACTGCCATAAAAACAGTGCTTAAAGGCACCGACGTAATAATATTATTTAAACATTAATCAAGCAGAAACTAGCAGCAGTGGCTATAATAAACGATTCGCTCATTTCTTATCAGCACGACCTTCAGTTCGCAGTCATTTGATGTTCACTAACTGCCTAACATGGTTAAGTGATTTCGCGTTTGTAACATAAAAGAATATTATACAGTTCAAAACTGTTGCAGGAATTAAAATTGAATAAGGATTCAGGTCCTTAGAGGTATTCTTGGCGCATGTAGACGGTTTTAGCCGGTAAAAACGACAATAGTTGTTGTTTTTACCGCCTCGTCCACGTACGGGTAATATGATATAATATCTTTAAACTTACTTATATAAAATTCAAAGTCCTGACTGACTGATATATCAACGCACAGTCTAAACCGCGGACCCTAGAGACATGAAATTCGGAGGGTGTGTTCTTTGTGAAGAGTAGGTATCCACTAACAAAGGGCTTTTCAAAATTCCACCCATATGAGGGTGAAATTTCATGCGGACGAAGTCGCGGGCAGAAGCTAGTCTATATATATAAAAGAAAGTCGTGTTAGTTACAATATTTATAACTCAAAAACGGCTGAACCGATTTGACTGAAAATTGGTGGGGAGGTAGCTTAGAACCAGGAGACGGACACAGGATACTTTCTTTTTTTTTTACTTATAGGAGTAGGGTAGGAGTAGTGTAGGAGTAGGTTAGGAGTAGGGTAGGAGTAGGGTAGGAGTAGGTTAGGAGTAGGGTAGGAGTAGGGTAGAATTAGGGTAGGAGTAGGGTAGGAGTAAGGTAGGAGTAGTGTAGGAGTAGTGTAGGAGTAGAGTAGGAGTAGGGTAGGAGTAGGGTAGGAGTCGGGTAGGAGTAGGGTAGGTGTAGTGTAGGAGTAGGGTAGGAGTAGGGTAGGAGTAGGGTAGGGGTAGGGTAGGGTAAGGGGAAGGACACCACGGGAACGAAGTAGCGCCGGGCAGCTAGTAAATAATAAATAAGCGAAAACAAAGAAATAGCGCGGGCAAGCGACGCGGTAGGTTAGGCATCGTCCTAATAGAACGCGAATGCGCGATCATCGCGCGAGTAAGCGACGCGACCGTCGCGTGTCGCGTGATAGCAAAAACTGGGTGTCCTAATAGAACGCGAATAAGTGATCATCGCGCGAATTTACGACGCGAGGGACTGTGGACTACCTAGTTTGGCACTGGCACGGTCGGTACCAACAACCATGGACGTCAGAGACGCTCAATTTTTGCTGTCGGGAAATATCTGGATGACCTATTCTATAAATTTATAGATTTTAAAACATTTGAGTCGTGCAACCGCGTCGTTCGATTGTCAGTTAAGACACCTATTCGAGTTCAATATGTTTGAGCGCGCGTTCGTACCAACTAAGTTCGCGCTAATAGATTTTCAAACATATGAGTCGCGCGACCGCGTCGTGCGATTGTCAGTTAGGGCCCCTATTCGAGTTCAATATGTTTGATCGTGCGTTTGTACGAGTTAACTTCGCGCGAACCTACGATGATCGCGCATTCGCGTTCTATTAGGACGATGCCTCAGGGGGAGACGTTTCACGCGGACGAAATCGCGGGCAGAAGCTAGTATATTATATATTAAAAAACATTCAACTTTAGTAACGTTACTTCGAGGTCGACTATACTTTATTTGAACTTCAGTCGGCCAGATTACACTGTGCGAATTGGCACATATGACTACTGAAGGCTGTAGTTTGTGGTTAGCCTAAGCTTTGAAGACAGGCGTGCTTATCGGTGGCACGACCATCTGATGCTGACGATGTGAAACAGTAAGTAGGAGTGTTGTCATCATACTCGTCGAACCCCCCCCTCCCCCGTGTTGCTAGAATATACAGGGTGGATATTTGAGATAGGGCCATAAGAGCAGCACCCTTATTGCATAACACACTATCAATCAGAATCTGAATCATTTTAATGGATATTGCTAAACCATTGCTTCATATGTTCGAAAAATTTGTCCGCTTAACAACGTAAATAACGCAATGAATGATGCTGAACCGTCAAAAGGCCATTCCTACTGTGTGTTACCCAATTACCCCACTGGTACCTTAACCGTATGGCCGCGTTGTAGCTACAGGAAAACGTTCTTATGAGAATATCTTGAACTTTCTTAATATTATCTAACTGTATTAACAGTTTTTAGAAAAATGGTACAGTCAGCTAGAAAAACATCATCATCATCATCTGCCTAGCCTTTTTCTAAACTATGTTAGAGTCACCAGGGTCGGCTTCCAGTCTAACCGGATGCAACTGAATACCAATAGCTAGAAAAACATAAATTTTCACGTTTTATTTATGTGATGCCTATTGATGCAGTTTTGTAAGTAGGTAGGTATAAGGATTTATAGACTTGTGGACTCATTCTCAAAAAAAAAAAAACTTTAAGTATATTCCCATAAATCTTGACCGTTTATGGAGCTTTTGAACTGGCGCTGGCAGTACAAAGTAGGTAATTACGCAACAACCAGAAATCTCAAAAAATAAAACTTTTTGGTAGAAACAATAATGAAAGACCCTCCTTTGGCATCTCCGTAACCTGGTGAAAACAGCCCGAAGGTCCGTGTTACCTTTGCATAAAACTTTGGAACATGAGGTATTAAAACTTCAAACAACGATTTTACAACCCTTGTAGACTTTCATTTGCTTCAAAGAACGGAGAATTCCGCTAAGTACCTAAGGATTAACTTAAAGTTATGATTTTTATTTATTTATTTATTCATAAAACAATTTGCATTGTGTTTGAAATTATGTAGTACATTAATTAATGTTTTACAGCTAAAAACAATAAATAATGAATATTAAACAGTAAATTTCACTAAAAATAAAATCAATAACAAGATAAATATTATGTCAAAAAAGTAATTATATTAACTATTGTAAATATTATCATGTCAATACTTATAAACCTGTTTTCTAAAATGTAAAAAATCTAACAATGTCTTGAATATATATTTAACGTCAAAAAGGTAAATTACTAAAAATAAAAACTATTCACCATCATTTGTCACCAAATCAGATATAGAATATAAACATTTATTCAAATATTCAACAGGAATGCTTTAAGTTTGGCTTTGAATATAGTACCTTTGTAAATCAATGATCTTAGCTCAGTAGGCAACTTATTAAATAATTCCACTGCTTGGTATTTAGAGTAATATTAAGTTTCGGTGCAATTTTATTTTTTATAATTTTTCTTCTAGTTTTCTCTCTAAGTTCACGTTCTTCTTGTGATTCGTGCTCGTGTATGTATTTCGCAAAGTGGCTGAGAAGTACTAAAACATATAAACTTGGTACTGTTAAAATACCTAATTTTTTTAAATGTTCTTTACAGGACTCTTGTTGTGGGATTTTGAGAATCGTTCTTAATGCACGTTTCTGTAATATGAATGCTCTTTGGTAGTTATATCCGTAACTGCTCCCCCAAAACATAATGCTGTATCGTAATCTGGATTCTACTAATGCTTATTATACAGATTTTAGTTGCTTTAGATTGATATCGTCCCTGAGGCTTCTTAGTGCGTAACAAGCTGAAGATATTGAGGAGTCAATGGCGGTGAGCTCTGTTTTCCAATTTAATAGGGAATCTATATAAACTCCTAGAAATTTAACTACATTCACCAGTCCAATATTTTCCTGTTTAAGCTTGACGTCTATACTATCTTTGTTACGTGATGTTGTTTTAAACAACATAACATTGGTTTTGTTTGGGTTAATTATTAAATTATTTGCTGTAAACCAAACAGACAGATTCTTTAAACACTTATTTACATTTTCTGTCAACTCAATTAAGTTTGGCGACCCGATTATGGCGTTCGTATCATCTGCAAACATAACAATTTCTGCGTCGGGTTGGATATAATTCATAAAATTTAATAAATAGTTTGTAAAAATTAAATATAATAGTGGTCCCAAAATTGAGCCTTGAGGCACACCGCGGCTTATGTTGGTCATTTCAAAAAATCCTAGTAAACATTAGAAATCTTTACTGCTGTGTGTAGCAATGCTGTGTGAAAAAAAACTGCTTTCCCGAAAACCAGGGTTTTGCAAAATTCTCGTAAAGTATTGAGTTTTCGTCAATTTACCCTGCGACATAATTAAATTTATAGTTTGTTAAATTCTGCACAAAAAAGCCCTACTTAAGATTCATTTAGGATCGATAGTTTCAGAGATATCATGCTAAGAAAGTTTCGGCAAAAGTGCATTGTACTAATCTGAGTAGTACCAATACACAGATTCAGTACAGATTATGTACAATGTACCTACCATAGATATCCGAGTACTTAGATACCAATAAAATAAATATTTTTTATGCTCAAGAAAGCCGTTTATTATACCCATTTGTTTGTGATGCCAGTCATGTTTTAAATGTCGCAGGGCATTAAGAACTGTGTGTGTGATGTAAGATACAAGCTTACCTCCGTACGTAGATATGTAGAGATAGTAATTTAGATCTGTGAACTAGTGAACTAGTTTCCAGAAATACAATAGTCGCCGAAGGCAGAGATAAAGATCAGACTCTTGTTATCTAGGCTTGGTCAGCTGTTTGAGGGCTTACCTTTTGTGGGATAGAAGAATCGTTGGAAAAGGGGGTGCGAGAGGAGGGGGGAGGGGGGTAACAGAGTGTGAGTTGATGATCTTGTTACTATCGGCTAGTGTACCTACAGTATAAAGCGAAGTATGTAGGTATATATGTAGGTAATCTCTTTCTTAACGTTGTGTATGAACTTTAGCACAATAAAGTGGGCCTAAAAAAGCCACAATCATAAAAGGATAACATTATGAATCATAATGGACAGTCAACTGTTAAGTTAATCGTATCAAATCCTATTGGTGAAGGATTTTTCAGTTTTTTTATGTCTGTGCTAAAATACCAATCAATCCAATCCAAATCCAATCCCAATCTCTTTGATTATACCTAGGTACGTAGTGCAGCGAAAAAAGAAAAACACGGACTGTCTTCGCCATATTATGATTCATAATGTTATCCTTTTATGATTCTGCCAAAGTGGCCTTTTTAGGCCCCCCGGTGGGTCGCACCGCACTTTTTTAATAGGTCGTATCTACTAGGCAACATGGCGCGCGACATGTTGCACCACATGTTGCTGAACATGTTGAAAGTTAGCACGGAACTTTTTTGTTTAGCAACGTTGTCTGTCTACGCATGAACAGTCGTCGACAACATGTCGCCAGACGAACTAGTGTTGATTTCAGCGGCGGTGGTTAGGTATAATTTTATCGAAAAATGCACCAACAAGAAAAAAAAACGAACGGTTTGAAATTACAAAATAAAGAAAATGTATTCAGTGATCTCCGTGTGGTTGATGGCTCTTTTACGAATTTTTTTCGGATGAGCAGTCGCTCGTTACACCACACGGACATTTCTGCGCGTCACGTCTCCACTCGACAACATTATTTTGTTACTCAAGTGCATGTTGCACGGAAACAAACAACAAGCCGCGCGTCATATTGCCCGCTAGCTGGCAACGTTGCGCGCTGTTGTGTAACGCTGCCGAACATGTTGAGCGTCACGTGTTGCGCGTCAATTGTTGCCTAGTGGATACGAGGCTTTATATTCGTCTGTATGCATTTTTTTAATATGTTCATAGATATTCTTGTCAATTGTGGACCGATTTTGAACATTATTTTTTCATTTGGTAGAGGAAGCTTGCGCGGTGGTGATGTATAAATTAGTATTAATTTTGCTTGCAAAGTTTTTTAGTTAGCTTCGATAATACGTATTGTGTATCTAGATATTGTTATAATACCTACTTCCAGTCACTGTTGTTTATGTAAGCAACAGCGCCAGTGCAAGTTGTGATATATACGAATTGGTGCGAGGTAGATACCATTATGTAAAATAACTATGAACTAACAATAAATAAAAGTAAAAAAATAAAAGACAACTTTTTAAATGAAAATAAACAACCGACTTCCAAAAAACACTACAAAGTCAAAAATTACTTCAATTGCGGCCCACTGCAAAAAAAATCCTTATGGAGGCTCTTCAAACTATGTCCTATGAAGATACATAGAAGTTATTACTTGTGCTAAAGTAAATATTGTTGTACTTTATAATTTTATACACCTTTTTACATATGTACTAATAAGATAAATAGTATAAGTATGTGATTATTAAACAATCAATGTTACCTCCAATCGCCTGAAACACAGGATTACCTAGTTCAGGCACAAATTATGGGTGAACTCGACATAGATTTAAGAAAAACTGTATTAACGTTAGTCTTTATATTTTGAATAAATTAATTAATTTATTATTATTATTTATTTACTGCGGCTGTAATGTGAGCCAGCCTTTATAGTCTATTTATGCTCCTCCTTAGTCGTTCACTCTTGACAGAGTGGTCGTGGTTGATGACTCCGCATTTTCTTTGGTCAAAGCAGCCCTCGCGATGTTCCTCCACTTATTCCGGTCTTCGGTCTATTTATGCAGGTAGTAGTTAATAATTATTATGTTGGTTTGGATACCATAAATGGTTTCATAAATTAGTTTTCCATTGAAAAATATGTATAAGCTACGCAAGTTACTACGAACTCGATTACAAAGAGCTAGGAAAATGACCTTGATAACTAGCGAAACAAAAAAAAATGGTTGCCTGTAAAGTCGGTTTTACGGGCGAAGATTTTACGTGACAACGACCGATCATCCGATCATAGTTGAGTGGGAGAGAGACGCAAGGCATTCGGCGGGCCTCTCTCTCGTTCGGTGACTCATCGTAACGTTACCGAGCGTTACACTTTTTCATAAGTGACTCCCAGTCGCAACCTAATTTAAGACGTTGTCACGTCAAAAAAATTACAACATTTTTCTTTATTTTTCTTGTATTTGACATGACATTACAATACAATCTACCTACATATACAAATAATAAACCAAGAGCGGTGCAGCGTTTACTCTCGTTCATGAAACAGGGTCACTTCCGTCCCTGACCTGTTGCTATCCGGGGTAAGGTCACACAACACTACGTAACATTACTGAATATTTCATTAACTACCTTTAAATCCATGTAAATACTTTGTTTTGGAGAAGACTCAACGATTAGGTATGGATGTCATAATGTTCGTGTATTAAGTAAGATGTTTCGTAAGATACGCTGTCAGTAGGTATTACTTAAGGTTTTTTTCATTTGCGTAAAAATGTTGTCTTCGTAAATAAAACAATAGTTTTGTGATTTACAAAAATTTATTTAGGATGCAAGTAAGTTGCGCCTGCTAAAAACAAATAGCAAAGTCAGTAGATAAATCAGTATTTACATTGTGATCATTTGTTCAGGCGTCGTCAGGTTACCTACTTCTATCTGTGCATTTAGGATGATATTTTAGTTTGTTTCCTTAATACTCCTACCCTACTCCAATCCTACTTCTACCCTACTCCTACCCTATTCCCATAGATATTTTTAAATTTTTCCTCTGCGTAAGAACCATCCTCGTACTTCAAGGAATATTCTAAAAAAAGAATTAGCGAAATTGGTTCAGCTGTTCTCGAGATTTGCGCTTAGCAACACATTCAGCGATTCATTTTTATATTATATAGATGAGCGAATTGAAAACACGTGGCTAAATAATAACAGCCGCACAGGTCGATCGATCAGGTTATGCTACGCTTGCCGCGGTTGGTCTGTGGATGGGTGACCATCTTTACATACCGAGAGCCCTCCGTGCCTCGAAAAGCACGTTAAGCCGTTGGTCCCAGCTGTCATTCGTGGATCTTTGACAGTCGTTACGGGTAGTCAGAAGCCCGAAAGTCTGACAACTAGGCTTACCAAGGGATATCGTATTACCCAGTAACTGGGTTGTGAAGGACAAGACAGGCAGTCGCTCCATGTAAAGTACTGATATTCAGCTGCATTTGGTTAGACAGGAAGCCGACCCCAACATAGTTGGGTGAAGGCTAGGCAGATGATGAGCTAATTGAAAACAAGAGAAAGCCTTCAGAAAATTAGCATCATAAAAAAAATACTCCTTACATAGAAATTGTAGCGTAGATACTTACAAAGTTTGCAAGCATCTCCATTGAAACATTTATGAAACTCAATAAATTGGCTGACGTTCAGAAAAGAAGTTGCTTAACATTTAACAAGGCAAGTTAGTGGAAGTTTACCACAACAATCAGGTGAGGCCTATTATCGAGAAGTACCTACTATAGATATTCCAGGAGTTTGGAACATTATAGAGGCTGATCGGAAAATCAAACTCGTTCTAAAAAGGTGTGTGGTCTACATCATCATTTCAGCCAAAAGACGTCCACTGCTGGACATAGGCCTCCCCCAAGCACTTCCACTTCGACCGGTTCTGTGCTTCTCGCATCCAACGGGTTCCTGCGGCCTTCACAAGGTCGTCGGTCCACCTTGTGGGAGGCCTTCCAACGCTACGTCTTCCGGTACGTGGTCGCCACTCCAGAACCTTTCGGCCCCATCGGCCATCTGTTCTGCGAGCAATGTGCCCTGCCCACTGCCACTTAAGTTTGGCAATTCTGCGGGCTATGTCGGTTACCTTTGTTCTCCTGCGGATCTCCTCATTCCTGATTCGATCACGCAGGGAAACTCCAAGCATAGCCCTCTCCATTGCCCTTTGGGTGACTTTTAGCCTTCTTATAAGGCCCATTGTGAGCGACCACGTTTCAGTGCCATAAGTCATCACTGGCAACACGCACTGGTCAAAGACTTTCGTCTTGAGACACTGCGGTATGTGGGACGAGAAGATATTGCGTAGCTTCCCGAACGCTGCCCAGCCGAGTCGGATTCGACGATTGACCTCTTTCTCGAAGTTAGACCTACCTAACTGGACAGTTTGTCCGAGTCTCGAGTTGTGGTCTACATCGCCACATGCGAAATACGCATCACACCGACGTCACGCAAAATTCTGCATCGCACAAGCAGAGATTACCGCGCGACTAGTATATATTATATACCTCGATAGCAATCATCGGGCAAACGAGACGCGACACCTGGCCGGTCGGAGAATCCTCTCTTTTCTACGAGTATAATGAGTGAATTTTACACCATGTTCCTCATGCCTCTATATTACTATTGAATGATATTTTGTAAGATTGTCATGTTTTTTTTTTAAATCTTTATTTATTTGAAAGGGTTTTATCACTTAGTGATAATGTCACCCCCGTAACAGACAACATTGAACCACTTAAAACTAAACAATGGGAATGAAGAGTTACTTAATATTATAATTATTATTATGACCTACTTAATAGTGTTGTCCGTATTCGTTTTGGTAGATAACGAACAGCAGTCGACACAACATCCTAGCCTCCTCCGACAAAGGGGACGCTAGGATGCTGTTACATGTACCCACTTCGAACCCCCCACCAAGCGAATATTGTCTATCGTGTATGTGATTGTCATGTTAATATTTTACCAATTCCAATTCATAGGGCTGATTTTATTAGTCAGATATCGTTTATCCGTGGAATAAACTGACGGCTGACAGTTAGTTATGGAAAAACTGTCAAAAACTCTAAATTTATTCTCAGGGTACGACTTATTCCAGGTAAGTATAAAAATTTGGTGAAATTCGCCCTTACTCAGTGATGAAAGTACAGACGAATTAAAAAGTCACTTTGGTACTTGCCCGGAATTAAACCCACAAGCAACTTCGTGCATGATAGATAGACGAGGCCTAGATCCTAACCTCTTTACTAATAAACATTGTATAGCGTCTGTATATCCGTCTTCTTCTTTCGAAAGTCAAATTACTGACGACCGAAAGAGAGAAATATGTGTGTAACTATTCATTTGATATAATACGTTTATTAGTAAGGGGGTAATGGTATAGGGGCTAGGTAAGTACAATAAAAAAAAAAGAATCACCGACACAGTCACAATTTTTCGGAAAAGGAACAAATCGTCAGTTGTTTTATCATTTTTTACTTTATGAAAATTTAGAAGATTCAAGCATTTCAAAGATTCCCAAAGTTCTAAATTGCTAGTACTGAAATAAAGTTTATAGAAAAGTTTATCTATTTTATTAAACAGTTTTATTCTAATAACGCCTTTAACAAAATGCTTAAAATTTTCATAAGTATAAACCCTTTCAAATGAGCACTAACAATGAGTCCTTTTGTTCCACGTTCCCATAGAAATAGGACCCGCCTCCTAATTAGGATTCTTGCTTATTGTTCATTAAACATGAATAAGTATTGTGTTTTTTAATTACGCAATGACTTTTTGTCCATTAAAATATGGTAGGTAACCATATTTTGATGGACACCGACAGCACGTTAAGCCGTTGGACCCGGAGTCATTCGTTCGTTCGGTTTTTGGCAGTTATTATGGGTGGTCGGAAGCCGAAAAGTCGGTTAACGGCATTCAAAGCGCTCTACGCTTTTTAAATTATTTAATTTTTTGTGTGTGATAAAAGCGTGTGTTTTGTTTTTTTAAACTACATATTTTAATTAGCCTTTTTCCGACACACGAATTAAAGTGCACCTGAACCCTTTAAACCACAACAAAACAACACTTGCGGATATTTAATTTTGCTATAAATTTCCTACCACTTAAAACAATATAGGTACCTACAAATATAACGCACTTGTCATTGTTAGTACGTTGTTGTGATAGAATATTAAAACATCTCGTGTTAAATACACACAAATTAACCTTACCATGAAAAAAAAATCCGTCTCAAAAGTTTTCGCGCGACTTCCATCAATTCTCGAAGAAGCCTCGAGTAAATAACTCGAAAAGTAGGTATTTGCGAAGTCGTCGATAAATATTCAAAAAGTTCAATCTGAAGCAACAGGCGTCTCCTGGCGGTTCTGGGAAGATGGGAAGTTCCTTCAAAGTTTGCCATCTTTATTTATTGCTGACGGAACACGACTCTGATGGAGTGAAAGCTGCAGCTGCGAGTTTTATTCATAAACTTCCACATGAATAATCTTCGTCGACGATGAATCCATTCAGGACGACGGCGACGACGGCGTGTTTGCTTGTATTTTTTGCCTTTATTTAAATTACCAGTTACATTAAACCCGATACCTTTATAGACTTTACCTTTTCTTATCTCTTTATCATGCCTGAAAATAACTATCACGACTGGCGATATTTAAATTAGGTGCAAATAATGTCTGTCTGTCTCACTCCCTCTCACAGAGAGGAGGCCCGTGTCCCAGCAGTGGGAACATTTTAGACTGATTATATATTATGTTATGTAATGTTTGGTATACCAAGACTTATTTGCTGTCCATAGGTGAAAAAGCTTAAGATATCAGAAGACGTTTCCACATGGCTGTTTTACAGGTTTTTGGCTGAAAACTACTGTATCGAACAATGTGTTAAGGGCTTAATTATCTACTTGGTTTAATTAAGTCGTCTGTTTTAAGAAGAGAGGAGATATTTAGAAGGCTTCTGATCATACGACACAGATTTTTTCTTCTTTCTAATTAGGTTACTTTTCAGAAGGCAACACTTGCTGAATGCGATTACACTCGTCAGAATTAAGTTACTTAGCCAGGTGCAACACTAACCTAAGTCAAGTGGAATAAGCACTTCATTAATAACCTTAGGCCCTTACTTTTCCTGATTGTGTATCACCTACTTACCTAACTATTAGCCGATAAATGTGTGAAACAGAGCATTCGTTTGCTTCGTTAGCCGATATCCGCTGCCAAATGAACGAGTAGATTGACAATTACAGTTCCATTTCCAGTAACACAGACTGTCCAAGCGCCCTTGGCACTAGTGCCCAATACGCCCATATTTGCTCTCTAATATGATGAAAATTTTCCCGTTGACTTGTTTAAAAGCTGGGATTATGTTATTATCACACATCGAGCGAGAGAAAGAGACTGTCAAACAGTATGAGAGAGAGAGACAGGACTCCCCATAGCCAAACTTTTTTTTGGGAAATGTTCCTTATTTACAGTCTACTTCCGAAGGTTATACTGTAATCTTCTTTATCATAGCGTAGCGATGGTTAGTAAGAACTTTGTTGCCTGTGTTTGTGTTAAGCCCAAGCAGCTAAGCGAAATCTATTCGCTGACACAGTCATAAGATCCTCAAATGCACGAGTGACAGGCGCAAGATGGAAGGTGGACGATTGTCTGCGGAGACACCAATGATATTATAAGTAAAATTTTACACTTATAATATCATTGGGAGACACGCCACAGATACACTTGCTTGAGGTTCAAGTCGTCCATATAAACCGCCAACTGTGGAGATTCTCTTTGCTGAGGCCTACTTGGATTAGCAGATGTACTGAAAGAACTGCATGGAATACTCGAGTGTAAAATTAGTGTCTCTCAAAACAAGGTTCAAGATTGAATGATTCACTTTCATGGTTACTCGCACGAATATATCTATGGTGACAGTAACCGATGAACTTATTATAACATAAATAAGTTAATAGGTTACTGTTCTAGTTCTAACTGAAAGAAGCTGGAATACATTGTATATCACCTTCATTTTATGAAACTGCAAGTTTCACAAAATTAAGGTGCAGCGAACTTAGGTGGGTACATGTTACCGCTGGACCAATAAAGCATTTCATATTCTGCGTACCTACGTTATATAGCTAGGCGAAGTTTCAGGCTCAAACTAATACCGGGTTTAATATATACGAACTTACGGCTTCACTAACAGTCGTAAATCGAGATTGAGAAACTTCGGTGCACCTCTTTTTCGCTCATTCACCTCTTGCTTGAAACACTAGGATTAACCATAGTACACCATTTTGTACAATATTAGCATTTTATGTACCTTTATTAAAATGCATATATCCCTGGTATTATTATTTTAAGCATGTTGCTGCTGCGAAATAGTACCAACATCAGCTCCTTTCGTTAGTAAAATTACTTGGTTTGGAAAGCTCCTTTGAGCAAGGATAAGGCAACAGTATGCTGATAAGAACGTATTGTAATCACCAATCATACTTCTGCGGTCTGCCTGAGTCTAAGCACCGTACAATTTTCCTTCCCGTAATTTTTTTTAAACAAAAATTCGGTGTGATGACCACACGAAAGAAGTCAAAACTTACGACTGGAGCCGAGTATACGCGATTCAGCGTCACCAACCAACTGGAGCCAAGTATACTTACCTGATTCAGCGTCACCGGCCAACTGAAGTCAAGTAAACCCGATTCAGCTTTACCAACCGACTGGAGCCGATTATACCCGATTCAGCGTCACCGACCGACTACAGCCAAGTAAACCCGATTCAGTGTCACCGACCCGAGCGTGACGGTTTAGTGCGCCTAAAGAAGTTTTCATTTCAAAAATTGCAATGAAAGTTGGTAGGTAACTCGTACTATAAAATTTCCACACAAATAAATCAGTATTTGACGTTATGAATCGGGCAAATTAGAGAGAAACAATGGACACATTGTGCTATTAGGCACCGGCTAATACGATTTATAATAGTTTATACACTAGAGTGAACTAATTAGAATGGACCAGCGGCAGCGTTCATCATTTGTGCGACCACAATTAATTAGCTCTGAACGATTGTCATTTGTTACAAATGGACATCGCTATTGTTTTTGTTGATAAAGCTGTACAAGGATATTTTCGCGCGTGCCTTTTTTTTGTTTTTTTTTTGGGTAGGCTATTATCAAATAAGTTCCCCCGTCATCTTTTTTCCTGTCATCTTTTTTTATCAACAAAAAAATCACGACACAATTTCTCGTATGTTTACCAACAACGCCCCCCTGTCAATGTCATTCAAGAGCCAAAAGATCATTGTAACATTGCACCAACGTTTATGATCTCGTCATCATTATCATTCAGTCGAATGATGTCCAGTGCTCGACATAGGCCCAAGCATTGCCACAAGGACTGATCCTAGGTCTACCGCATGTCTTTCCATCCAAAACATAAGTTCTGGGCAATTGCCGCTATCTAATGTACCTACTATTTTTAGTGGCTTATAAGTCTCTCTCTTCATTTGCCTTTTCCTGTTTCGTATTCTAAATTAATGCATCCACAAGAAGATGTATTACCAACTCGTCTTTAAATCTAACCTAAGTACATAAATTGATGGACAATTCCGCGTACAGTTACCTAGTTCTCGATAAGTAATTGGAATTAGCTCCCGTGCTCCCGGGTATATCGACGTATCGGCGTATAGGTCATTGCCAATTTACGAATTCAGATGGCACTAATTTGCCTCTGGGACTTGCAAAAGTGACCGCTTGTGTGACGTCACATTTGGACAACGGGATACTGAGCTTGGGGATACTTAATTGGTTGGTTTATTGATTTGGCTTTATTGGTTGGTTGGCTTATTGGTTATTGATTGGTTGGCTTAATTTTATGAAAATTATTTATTTATTTTGAAAGACTTACCAAAAGCTTCTGTATACAATAAATTTGTAATAAAAAGGATGTCTAGTGAAAAAAAAGACAATAAAGCATACACAGGCTGATTTCAAACAACACAGAACTGGTTTGAAAAACTTATATGGCATTTTAAGTTTGGTTGACCAAAACCAACCAGTTAGATTCATTTAGGGTGGGTTGTATCAAAAGCTCCGTTATAGTTTGCGTCAAAGTTAAATTTAATCGTAACCATAACCATAACCATAGAATCTACTATCCGCTGTTGCACCGTCATATATTTTACATGTTTTACAGTTAAAGTTAAAAGGGTGACAAGTGATAAGACGTCATATTTCCCCAAAATGTACGTGGGTAATTTTTTGACAAGGGCAACACTTCAAGCTTGTTGTCATCACGCTTTCTTTGTTTGACACTAGTGATGTTACTCAGTCATTAACGGTCAGGCACTCGATTGTCTCTATTATGTAAATTAAAAACACAAGTACAGAATCATAGCAAGATCAAAAATACAGTAACCGTTCTATATTGGTAATGTACCAAGGTGTTTAAGTCAGTGACTGAAGGAAGGGAGGCCTTTGCCCTGCAGTGGGACAGAAATGGCTGATAATAATAATAATTCGGCTAAGATTGGCTTTGTTCGACTTTGTAAAGAGCTTTTTGTCTTACATTCCACTGATTATCAGATTGATCTGATAAAATCAGTGAAGATTTAATGAAAAATTACACTTTATTATCTGACAGCACTAACCCACAGAACATGTATTTTCTCTTATTAAAACTCTGTGACTCTGTACATTACAGTATTATGTATTACCTGGTTTATTATCCAAGAATGATAGTTAACTAGTGTGGCAGTGTTGATGATATTTATCTAATCGCAACTAAACCGAGTGGCACATCGAGAGAAAATGGACTCGATTCTTTATTTTTTTTTATTTGAGTAACGAGTTAAATAAAATCGAGCCGCATCACTATCTGACACTGTCAGAAAGACAAGACGTAAGTGATAATAACATTCATTTTATTTTTCCGTTTCTTTCGAATTGCATGAAATTGATATTTCTGTTTTCCTGTATGTAATTGAAGGATTGTATTATTGGAAGATGCATTACAGCATTTACTCCAGAAGGATGTTGAGTTAATTGTTCAGTAAGATTGCAACGCAATGTGCGAAAACATTGCCCGAGACTGCTGCAGATGTGCGGTAACTTGAGAACGCATGGATTCACGAACGCAAATCAAATCATCTGTGCAGTTTAACGAAAGTGTGTATAGACAATGCAAGAAAGTATTGAAACTGTTATACATTATGGAGATTTGGATACAGGAATATTTACATCTTAAGGCGATTTTCACAGCAAACGCATACTGTGCCTGATGAATGCGGGAAAGAACATTATTTTGCAGTGGATTCCAGCACACCAAAAAGAACAATAATAATATTAGTTAGAATACGCTTATAACACCGAGCTGCTCTTGCTGGATGCTATTGCAAGGTTGCAACTGTTTGGTGGGCAGACGTTGGTATAGTTGGCTGTTGTGCACATGTAATGTTGAGCATGCGGTATTTATGTATTTTCATCGGTGGAGCGACCTGCATATTTTTTAGATGAAATATTACCTACTTCTAAGTCGTGTGACGTTGAAATTAATATAAGTAGGTACCTACTAGCAGAAATAAAAATGCTTTGTTATGTACAATTTATGTGTTTTTTTTTTAACGTTTGAAAACACCCCTACTCGCTGAGCAGTGGTGTGTCCGTCGTAACAGATGCGACTTACAGCTTGTAGGTCGTAGGTTTGAACCCAGACAGGCACTTTACTTTGTGTAAATTATTTCATCACCACTGCTCTCAAAACGGTGAAGGAAAACATCGTGAGGAAACCGGCATGTCCTAGAACCAAAAATTCAGAAGAATACGCAGAAGCATACGCTAGAGCTTAAGTTTCTTTGGCAATTAAAGCAACACACTGAAGAGCAACAGTGAAGCTAGAACTAAAAATAAAAAAACTGAAATTAGAAATCGATATTCTTAAGTAAAATATTCTCAGGGGTTTCTTGTTTTCAGCAAGGGAGGACCCTTGCTGAAAACAAGAACCCTTGGGAACTAAAAACCCGGAATCTGTCCAAAAATTTATTCTCATCACACTTATGAAATCGATCAATGCGATGGTGATTTTTTTTCTCTTCCTAACTGGCAAATCGGATTCACTGTCACTATCATCGCTAGAAGAGCTTTATTCCCACAATATTTCGCGGAGTAAAGACATACCTAATTTGTTTTAATAGGTACTTTATTCAACAACACAATATTTTTATAGGTTACAACTGCAAAGCAGATGACATTACAATGACACTAACCGTAACTATAGCCCTTAACCGGCCGAATTTGGTCGATTAATGTTATAGTTATGTGTGACGTCATTTTAACAATTATGACAAAACTTAAATCGATGCAGCCCGAATTTCGCTTAACCGGATATTTGACGTCTGTCAAAGCTTTGATTATAGTTAAAAATGGCTTGTTATAGTTATTTATGACGTCATTTTAACAAATCTCAAACCGATGCAACCCGAATTTTGCTTAACCGGAGATTTGACGGCTGTCATGAGATTGGTTATGGTTATAGTTAGCTGATGCAACTCACTCTTAGAAATCGTAATCTATTTTTTCAATAGTGGAATTTTAGAAACAATAACCTTGATATCAGAGTAATAATCGTTACGTTTGTGAAATATAATGAAAAAACGTTTCAAAATATTTAAAAAAAAACTTTTATAAAGGCATTGAACCGGTTGTGACGTCATAATTAAAGGGACAAACCACATGAAAGCAAGGTGTCTAGGGAGCTTTATTTGTTGCCGCGATACGCAGTTGTCGTTTACCTAAAAATTTGCTTTGGTTCCTTCACCTCAGTATATTCATTTAATTACGCGCGTTTACAAACGACACGTGTCCCTTTGAGTTATGTCAGCAATCCTAGCTGTTGTCGTCTGTTGAAAAACTGGACAACCGTCCAACCTGTTTGGTGTCAAAGCAAGGGATTTACCTGCTGAGTGACATGTTCTTCATTTTATAACTGTAATGTTAGTTGAATACTAATTTTACATTTTAACTAGCGAATCACACTGCTTCGCGCGGTTTTACGACTTCACAAATCATGGAGATTTGTTTATTATTTGTAAGTTTAATTTTAATGTGGTATAATTAATTCCAGAACAAGAGTGGTGAAAACCGCATCAAAATCGTTACGTAGAAGAACAACGTGGTCATACAGACCGACACTAAAAGCGATTTAAATTTATAATAATTATGTTAAAGAATAGCTTTTGCCCGCGACTTCATCCGCGTAATATTTTACCCTCCCCCCATTCACCCTCTTAGAGGTGGAATTTCGAAAAACCCTTTCTTAGTGGATACGTACTCTTCACAAAGATCACACCCTCCATGATGACCCTCCGTGATGTCTCTAGGACAAGTGGTTTAGGCTGTGCGTTGATATATCAGTCAGTCAGGACTTTGAATTTTATATCGTAAATATTAACTGAAAACGTTGAGGTGTATTGAAACTCAAACAGATTTCAACGTTTTTTTTTTATTATTTTCAAGAATTTGCTCGGTGAATTTATTTATTAAGACGCTCCATCGTTCTTTGGCAAAGTTTGTGTTTCGACTTCTGAGCCTCTGTCAAAGACAAAGTCTGAATGCTATAGGAAAAAAAAAAGAAAAAAAAAATATAATAAACAATAAACATAAATTATACCTGTTACATTGAGTACTATTGTGTAAATTCAGCTGGGATTACACCAAATGTTTTGTAATAATGGATCCCTTTTTACCCCTAACAAAATATTTTTTTCCTAAATTATGAATTTTTGCCGTAAATATTAGAGACGATAGAAGCCTTTTTTGCCTGTCTCAATTTTTTCTGTATTGCCAATGTATATTTAATCCATCAATATTGATTAACAGCTTTAATGTATGAATACGAGCGAGCAGGTGTGTGCTGTATTGTAATCTATTACCGATCGGCGGGATCCAATTAGCATTATAAACGATTTCTACTCATCTTGGTCGGTTTAATTGAAAATGTAGGCCGATTGCGTCGAACTGAGCTAATTCATTTATAAAGATTGTTTCTATTTTTTTTGGTTGTCAATTTTAGATCGGGGCAGCGGGTCGTGTATGGGGCAACGGAGGACGGTCCATCGCTATCCAGGATGTCGAAATATTCAGAGGAATAGCGAGCCGATAAGAATCGAGCGAGGCATGTTTCAGGGCGACAGTTTGAGTCCGCTTTGGTTCTCCTTAGCCTTGAAACCTCTAAGCACACTGCTGGAGGTTTCAGGTCTAGGCTATCGGCTGAGGAGAGGTGGTCAGGTTATATCTCACCTCCTCTACATGGATGACTTAAACCCCTTACGCTCCTTATTGGCCTCACCCCAAAGGGTTAGGCAGAGGTGAACCTATAGTACCACCTACTTTTTCCAATTACGTTTAAATCTCATGTATAGGCCGACCGCTTAACTGAGACGTTGCCTGAGGTAGCAGCGCGGTGCGGGAGGGGTGTGGTGACGTGATGCGAGAGCTCAGTGATTGGCCAATTTGTGACAACTATCACCCCTCCCGCACCACGCAGCTACCTCAGGCAACGTCTTAGTTAAGCAGTTGGCCAATAATAGGGAGGGGCAAACTTATTGCCACCAACCGGGGGATGAATACAGACACTGGACTGCTACTGAGAAATTCCCGATGGAAAAACGCAATAAAACTTACTACACAACACAGGTGATAAAAACAAAATATGTTTTTAGGGAACATGGTAAGAAGGAGACAACAGGAGTTATAAATATAGGACGATAAAGAGTGTCGAAAAAAACTTCGACCGTTTTTTAAATAGGTAGGTATATTGCTTGCATCAGCAGTGTCTGAGGGCGAATTTCACCAACGAAATGCAATCAGCACATCTAAACCGCGTTTAAGAGCTGACAGTGTCAATGATGACAGATAGGTCTTAAACGCTGTTTAGATCTGCTTATTGCTTTCAGTTTCATTGGTGAAATTCGCTTTGAGATGAAGTTCATTTTATTTGAGTTTCGTATTACCTATGTATTAGTTAGAAAACACTATAAGCACCAAATACATTACCAACCCTCAAATACGTACTCAAAACATATGAAAGGAAGCCGAAACAAGATATCAGCTATTTAAATCCGACATTACCTTCAAACAGCAATATGGCTGAACAAGTTGGCTTTGACATCGTCAAGTTGCGGGCGAGATGTCGTCGGAGTACTAGAGATGTGGCATCTACATAATAGGATTACCTGTAGAGACACCTCTTTGAGATATTACGGGATCCAGAATGCGACGGACAAAGTGTGCCAACCTTATTTTAATTAACGAGTGGTGAGTAGGAATCTGGCTTGTTTATTATTGTTATTATGTAACATGTCATGTCTGTATTCCTTTTCACAGAGAGGAGGCCTGTGTCCCAGTAGTGGGAACATGGCTGATTACGCTATGTTGGTATTCACCAAAAGTGTCGGCAGAAGTTTGAGTAGGAATGTATTTATGTCCTATGTAATAGAGAGCATCCCTATTGATACCGGGCACAAATATAAACTTCGGGCGGTTACTCAAAAATTCCTATCGGAAACGGAATGAGCTCAACACTTTTTTAAACGTCTAAAGTAACCTGTAAAGTTATGCCAACCCTTCAGAATTTCCTTCTATTTAGACTGTATAGAAGTGGCGCAACAATCCCCCAGCAAGTCCCACTCCATGAAACTCTGTCAAACATAATCCCATTAAATTGACAAGCAACAAGAACTGTCATAAATCCCGGTGGTCAGGAGTTACAGTCAACATATCAAAGTAGATATCATACTCTCGTCATCTAATTACTCCGTGCTACTTCAAATACTCACGGGACATGAGAGTCTGGTAGTAAGTGAGACCACACGAAACTGTGACCAGCCGCAGGTTTCAGACCACTGAAAACAAAAAGCTATCGTTAATACCTTCGGAAAATTGTTGCGTATTATTTTTGCGTTGGTTCCGGCTGTCATTCGTGGGTCTTTGACAGTCGTTACGGGTCGTGAGATGCCCGAAAGTCTGACAACCAGTCTTACCAAGGGGTTTCGTATCCCAGTAACGAGGTTGTGGAGGTCAGATAAGCAGTCACTCCATGTAAAATACTGGTACTCAACTGCATCCGGTTAGACTGGAAGCCGACTCCAACATAGTTGGCATCATAGAGAAAATAGCTACGGTGTATCCTGCTTAAATATATTTAAGCAGGATACACCGTAGCTATTTTCTCTACAGTCTACACTCTAAACTAAATATTGTTATCCTTGTAAATTATAGAAATTTTCTGTAAGCTACGATAAATTCACTGATTAATTATTTTGTAGTTAGGTATCTGATCTTCGTGAGCATTTAACTATAATAAGCATCTTTCATTCTCTCTTATTTTATTTGGAGAAAACAGACGTGATGATGTGTTATGTTAGCTCTAAGCTGAAATCAAAATTAGAAACACTACAAAAATAACCATCATCTCATCAGGCTAGGCAAATGATGCCAACTATGTTGGAGTCGGCTTCCAGTCTAACCGGATGCAGTTGAGTACCAGTATTTTACATGGAGTGACTGCTTATCTGACCTCCACAACCTCGTTACTGGGATACGAAACCCCTTGGTAAGACTGGTTGTCAGACTTTCGGGCATCTCACGACCCGTAACGACTGTCAAAGACCCACGAATGACAGCCGGAACCAACGCAAAAATAATACGCAACAATTTTCCGAAGGTATTAACGATAGCTTTTTGTTTTCAGTGGTCTGAAACCTGCGGCTGGTCACAGTTTCGTGTGGTCTCACTTACTACCAGACTCTCATGTCCCGTGAGTATTTGAAGTAGCACGGAGTAATTAGATGACGAGAGTATGATATCTACTTTGATATGTTGACTGTAACTCCTGACCATCGGGATTTATGACAGTTCTTGTTGCTTGTCAATTTAATGGGATTATGTTTGACAGAGTTTCATGGAGTGGGTGTATTACTGATTGTTAATGATTATAATTCTGTAAATAAAAATTTGATACGACCGCGAATCATATTTGAATCAACGTACAACTTAATCCTCACCAGCAAATTGCAAAAAACGTAAGAAAATTTGAATTTCGCGGGCTACCTTAGCGCTTCCCCCTTAATTGCGAAGTTTTTCGTAGGTATACTACCTAATGGCACGACATTAATACATTAACTGATGCATTCGTACAGATTATTCCTGACGAACGGCTATCACTAAAATAATAATAATAACAGTAAATTTTGATTACACGGGATTTATCAGTAGGTAACAGATGAAAGTTTAAATTCACCAAAAGTGGTTAGGATAATATTTGGTTTTCTTACAACTAAACAGCTGGCCAGTATTATTAACGTTGTCTATCCACATCCCCCAAAAAAGAACGAACCAACGTAAAACTCAGTTACTATCTTGTTTACCGTCACAAAAAATTGTGTTTTTCCCTTTTGTACTACTAGAAATACTTAAACAAAAACCGCGCTTAGGTTCGGTCAACTGCTCGTAAGTAAAGCGAAGCTCTTGAACTGTAAAAGCCACCCTTAATGCTACAAAATAAAAGCGTTTTTAAGTTGTTAAGGAGGCGTTGCTTCTGCAGCTACTCGAGCCATTCCAAGCAAGAGTTAACTTGCGACCATTCCGACCCCTTCCTACCCCTGCCCATACCGCTCTTGCCATCGACGCTTCAGTACCGTGCGCTTACGTCATCCGAGCGAAGTGTCAAGTTAACTCTTAGAGGTTGTATGTATTTCGTTCGCCCCACAGTCAAAAATGCATAATTTGTATTTCGCTGCAATACGCTCTGATAAATACAGTATTTACCATCATTTCGAAACTGGAGATGTTCAATTCAAACCCAAACATTCCACATTTCTAAGCTTCTCTGTACCTACACTATTTACATACGTTAAATTATTTTAACTCCCTTTTTTACCACAGAACATTAATTTATAGGTACAATTCGGAACAAACCTGTGTAACGAGATCACCGTCTCTATGAATACATAGCAGTTTACTCTTTTACAAGCTCTCTGCATGTAAACACTTGTTTGAGATGTAGGTTGTTTTTTTTTCTCTTCGCAACATACATCACTACCATATATTTTACCTTTTTAGTTTTTATCAACTTTAAAACTGTGATTTATTAATATACCTACAGGGTGTTAGGCGGAAGGTTTGCCAAAAAAGGGGGTTCGTAGGTAGACCCATTTAAGAAATACATATTCAGTTTGAAGACCCTAAAGGTTCACCATTTTTAGATATAACTTTTTTTTTTATTTCTCAAGAATTTCTAAAATTGTAGCTATTAATACCTGTAGGCTGTAACATTTCTTTTAGGTACATGTGTCTCAAGTTGTTTTTTTTGTATGTTTTTTTTCGTGAATGATGCATCCTTAGTTTAGCAAAGGCAATGGAAGATTCAAATAAGAACTGAATAATTAGTTTTGCGCTCTCAAAATAAAAGGAACGGGAAACCCCCAATAAGCCCAACTTAACTGATTACAAAAAAGTAAATAAGAGGAATCAAGGAGTTCAAATGCTTTTAAAAAGTTCTGTAGTTATTGGTCATTATAATAGTACTAGCTGCGCCATACATTTCATGGCACTAAACATAGAGTCGAATAGAGAGCCTCCTCCTTCTCGAAGTCAGTTAAAAACAAACTGAATTTATCAGTTAAAAACTATTTATATGTTTCAAGATGAATTCAAGTGATAAAAAGTTATTTAATGTAAGAACTAAAAACACAGGTTGTGTTACCATTTCCAGTAACAACTTTTTTTCAAGTCTCAAAAAGTATAGAAGCAATTTAATGAAGTACCTGTAATGTGTATTAAATGGTTTAACAATAAAACCAGGATTTGTATAAAAATATTATTTAATGAAACAAATACATAAAATACTTCAACTAATTTAGATTTTGATGAAATGAAATTGTTTTGAAAGTTCACCATTTTTACCCGACTGCGGTAGAGCACAAAAGGAGGGTAACGTTTTACAAATAAAGGTCAACCTTCGTTTGTAAAACAGTTAAAACGTTCACCGTATACAAAAGGGTGCTTTGCATAAATGAACTTATGATAGAGGTATCTTGACAACCATAAATTTACAAGAAGGAGGTGCATTTTCGAAGGCCACCCCATATTTTTTTCCATACTCATCATATTGGATCTCGCAGACAGTCTCCCACCCATCGCGCTCAGCAGCTTTCTGCGTGCCATATGACGTCATCCAGGCTCCATGCATTGCTATGCCGTATTCTTTACATATCATGCGCCTGAAATAATATATTTTTTGATAAAATTCATCATTAATAAACAACCACATCATCATCATCATCATCATTTCAGACAAAAGACGTCCACTGCTGCACATAGGCCTGCTCCAAGTAGCGCCACTTCGACCGACTCTGTGTTTCTCGCATCCAGCGGATTCCTGCGGCCTGCGTAAGGTCATCAGTCCACCTTGTGCGAGGCCTTGCAACGTTACGTATTCCAATACACGGACACCACTCCTGATCCTTTCGGCCTTTTCGTTCTGCAAGCAATGTGCCCTCTCCACTGCCGCTTAAGTTTGACAATTCTTCGGGTTATGTCGATTATCTAGGTTCTCCTGCGGATCTCTTCATTAATAACCTATCACCCTGTTTTCAGAAGCCTGATCGAGTCTCTCATGATAGCCGATGAAAGGAGAAACAGAGGGACTATATTAATTGATTTAATAGAATGTACATGAAGTTTCTAGCCCATTCTTCTCCATATGAACAGATTACGATTTGCAATAGGCAAGTTCATCTTCTGACTGTCCAACTCCTTTCACAATTCAAAAGAGCCTGCAATTAGTGTAGTTGAGTTAAATGTTTTGTGTTTACTTGTTTATTTTCTTGCAACAGCTTTGAACACACGACGCCGACGGTGCTACTAATAAACCACCTTAGCTCAGTGTGTGAAATTAAACTCCTATCAGGCTGCCAGAGAGAGCAGTGGGGACCAAGTGGTAACGTCATTTGTTCGAACCCAGGCAGCCGCTTTACTTTGTGTAATTTATTTCATTATCACTGCTCTAACCAAACGGTGAAGGAAAACATCGTAAGGAAACCAGCATGTTCTAGAAACAAAAATTCAAAGACGTGATCAACCGCCACATCATGTGGTTACGGCGCATTCCCTCTCACAGATAGGAATCCTGTGTCCTAGCAGTTGGAACGGCTATAGGCTGATTATGCTTATGATTATTCGGGTCATCAAGTGCCTTTTCACATGAAAATCTTGGGACAGTTATGAAGCTAGGAACACTCTGATGAATCGAACCACAATCCTACTGTGGAGCAGTCGATGACTTAGGTAAATCTTATCCTTTTCATTGTCCAGATCACGGCTAATTTAAGGCTAGCACTGTCAATGAAGCTGAGGTTTGATCAAAACAAATATAAATAACTACCTTCTGCCCGCGACTTCATCCATGTGAAATTTCTTGTTTTAACGTAGAAAATATATCCTATACACTCGGCAATACTGTAGCTTCCCATTAGTCAAAGAATTGTAAAGATCGGATCGGTAGGTCCGAAGTTCCCCCTGCTAATAAACTCACAAATGTTACCTCTTTTTATTATCAGTATATATAAGAAGATCGATGTGGTTACTGACCTTACTCTAAGCAACTCCTGCGCAATCCCAAGTCCTCTATAATCAGGACGCACGAAGACGGCCCGGTCAATGAAGTGTCGTTCCATATTAAATTCCTTTATGCTATCGTATGCAGACAACATACCATCATACACTTCAGCCATCTTTTGTAATGCTTCTGTTTTAGACTGTGACTGTGCCTGTAAAACAATCCATCTATATTATATTCAAACTTATGTTTCAAATTGATGTTATTTCAAGTTAAACAAATATCAACTTTATTTTAATGGTAGTTAAGTTGATTTCAGAGTGTTTTCCAGTCTTTTAAAATAAAAGATGTCGCAACAAAGACCCTTTTTATTCAGCTTGATTTTTCCCACTCCTGGGCCACGATCTCCCTTACAGTTTTCCACTCTTCCCCGTGTGTTGCCTTCTCAGTCCAATCTCCCAAAGACAAACCCTTAGCAAATAAATATATTTGAACTTTATTATGTTTTAGTTAATTTATTGTTGTTTGTTGTTATTTTTGTTGTTTATTGTTTGTTGTTGTTGTTTGTTTGTTGTTTTGTTTGTTTATTGTTGTTGTTATTGTTATGTTTTATCTCTTTCAGTGTCAATTTATGAAATTGCTTAATGTGTTCCGTCAATCTATAGATAGATTAGGTATTTTATTATATTTTGGATCTAAATCAAATCAAATCATTTATTGTTTGTCAACATGGGTAGAGGGGGTTTAGATGTTATACATGTTTTGATAATGTTCTCCATGCTCTGCCGTCACTTGGCATGCAAAATTTACACATAAATTTCAACCCACTATCAAAATACCATGCTGAATAACAATAAATATTTAAAAAATATTAAATTGGAAAATCATTATAACCATTTTAATTTTTCTATTTTCAATGTCAATGATCTAGTAATCAATAATTAAAATTTCATAGTAAATAAATAAATAAAAGTCCTAGATAAATAATAATTGTGAGCTGTTACCCATGTCATATCTATCATTGAATATCAGTCTGTTTAATATTATTGACCATAAGGATTCTCTTTTAGATACTCTTTCACACTGTAATACACTACCTCTTAACGGTTTAATCTCTGGTCCGTCACGACCTATTTAAATTACACCTGTTTTGACGTTCAAAAGTGCCTTATAGTCAAATTTATTTCAAATAGGCACCTATTTGAAATAAATTTGACTTTGACTTTTCTTTTATGTTTAAGTACCTTTCCTTGTATCACCTCCTCTGGTGTACCTAACATCATTACAGACGCTCCAATGATGTCTTGTATCTCGTCATCATCGTAGTCTAAACAACAAATCACTGTGTGTGTTGCTCCATCATCTCTCCTTTTCAATACTTTTTGTCTGAGTTCTTTCATTGCTTCTGCACTTTTTGGTATTCCTAAAACCAAATTTTTTCATACACTGTTTATGATACGGTTCTATATTGACTTGATCACGTCAAATGCCTTGAAATGTTGGTTTTAAGCTAGTGGTAGATCCCATATGGATATTGCGGGACTGTCAACCGCACATGAATGGTAAGAATTAGATACTGACAGCGCCGTTGTGTCGTGGTGGTAAATGCGGTTTTCGTAGTGCAAGTGTTACCACTGATGCGTGGTTGGCTGTACTAATTTACCGTTTACATATTTAGGTAAGTGTACTTGGAAATACATTCGTGGACTCCTAAATCGAGTCACTCTGCACTTTTGTATAGAAGTCTATAACTTTTTAAATAGTAATGAATTCAAATTCGGGACACTATGTTGGCACTAAAACTGCATAGTTACAATCTTTTTCTTTGACTCATCATTATATTTTAGACCTATAGACACGTGGAATTGCACGGTGGGTCAATTTAGGAGTCTGGGAGTGTACGAGCACTTAGGTACCTACCTGAAGCTTTAAATGTAGTCTCTTCTTTCGCAAAGTAATTCATGTATTGTTCCAAGAAGTCTCCGTAACGATCTTTTGGCAAATCTACTATACGAAAGTTAAAAACAGCACCAATCTTACTTGTCGCTGAGAATTTAGACCACACTTTGGGAGAATTAGGCATTTTATCAAACTTATTAAATGAACATCCGACACACCAGTGTCCTCTATAGTTTCATATATCACACTAAGCAATACACATCGTTATCGTAGTTATGTTGGTAAATATCTAAAATTACTTCAACAGATAACATGTCTTATAGCCTAAGTAATAGAGGTCTTTTTTATTTATACGAACTTTTATTTGGACATTAATAGGCATCAATGAACAGACTTTTATCCTATCAGTATGCTCATTGTGTAGGATAACTATACAAATATTGTATATGTACTCGTAGATGCATTCAAACAAACAGGGAGCTGACTGTGCACTGGACATAAGTATCTTAGTAATATAGGTAAATAACTGACGGCTATAATAATCAAACTTATTAAATGCTTTCTAGTAAATATTTGTCAAGGTCAGGCCTAAACTTCAGTAGGGACTAACGTCAGTAGGGACTGGTTATCTCTTTGCTGCCATGGCTTATTTTAATTTAATTTAATATTTGAATAGTTTTTTTTCTTTCGTCTTTTCATTACGAACGCTTTTAACGTTCTGCATCGTTCTCACATGCATAATTTTTAACATGAATGATGTAAACAAGACTTTGTAACCATATTATTTTGATTTAAAAGTGTCCATGGAGTTTCAACAAAAACATTGAAAATCTAGTCGCAATCGCATCTCAGCGACAATCAAATGTCAAAAACTCGTTAAAATGTAGGGAAAATTTTAAGTATTTTTTGACAGATTGAGACTGAGATCAGACTGTGAACGTTCTTAAAATTACGAGAATTTCCATTCAGAATGTTGACCAAAATACATTATTCACCCCCTGTTCCTCTCTAAGTTTTTGATGGCATAAATCTTTCAAGTGATCAAACAAAGATATCAAGAACATCTCCCGACTCACCTAGTAATAACACAACCATACCATATACTACCAATAAAGTCGGAAAAAAAACATAAAGATAATATTCATAAATCCATATCAACCATCGTAAAACGCAATAGGTCGACGACTTCATAACACACGCTAGGTGACACCGAGTGAGCCGTTAGACGCGGCTCGTGACGTAATTGCGCCCATCGAGTGCACGAGCCGTACAAAATGGCCGTACTTTCGGAGCCTAGTAAAACAGGAGTATAGCCTGTATAGATGAAACAGAGACCAAGCTTCATAATATGGATATGTGTGACGTTGTGATTCATTTTGATGAGATTCGTCATGACATAAGCCAGTTTTTCGACTAGCTAAACTACAGCACGCCTGTAATCTCCGAAGAGTTAACCTGAGGTGTGTTTTGGGGTGCATCTCGATGATAGTACAGTATACCTATATTTATTATAGTCTTCTTCTTACTCTCCGTGTCGCTTGCACAACTTTTTCAGATCTTGTTGGCCCAAAACTTCGCCATCTTCCACGACGTCGTCGGTTGCAGCTCAGAGGTCACTTTGAATACAAGTTTTGGTCCACACGATAGGCTAGTTTGTACATTCTCTTGGCTAGATAGCTTACTTGTCACCCATTAATAAAATCTCACGATGACAACTGCACTTCTGAACACTTCTCTATGTTTTCACAAGGTGCTTACAGAAAAGTACTGTTGAATCTGTGGTCTTATTAAGTGTCAACAATTGACGTCATATCTCGATTATGAGCTCTATAGTTTAAAACCTTTCATCTACCATGCCTAAGAAAACAACAAAGTCATAAACGATTCTTGATAGAGAGTTTGTAACTGCGATGATGTTATCTCGTGAATTTATTTGTTTATATTGGCACTACGACATCCCGAGGGAGTTCTAGAAAACGGGTCGTAAAATAACCAGGAATAGAAGTAAATGTGAGGGTTGCAAGAATTTATGATTCGGATTACGAATAAAAGTTCTCATAAAGCTATCATAGTTCAGTGAGAAGTGACTGTTTTTGTGGTGATCGGAAAAACAGAATATAGAAGTGATTTTATTCATATTTTTGTACTACTTACTATCTATTCTACTATAGTTGTAGTAAATCTGCTCTCAAAACGGTAAAGGAAAACGTCGTGAGGAAAATGGCATGTCATAGTAACTTACTGAAACTGTAACTATGTAAAATTATAAAATAATTAGAAGTTATTTTACGGCATAACTAACTGGGTTCTTAACATTAGTAGGTACTAAATGACGGCAAAACCTAAAACCGTGTAGGAGTTCTTAAAAAAATAATTCTTTTTAAGGTTGATAACAAAACAAAAATAGACAGGTTTGAAGATATCGTTTATGAATTAATTAAAGTTAAAACTCCGAGTAAGCATGTTTTCCCGAGAGTCGCAAATTCAAGACGTGTGCGACTCAAAAATAGTAGTTGGTGAACCACTGAACACATAGGCAACATAAATCGCGAGACTGTTTACTTACTTCAAATCATTATAATTTTATATACTGTAATTAGTAATCATTTAAAATTATAAATTTTAATGTCCCTCGAGGCTTTTTACTGTTTTTAACTCTCTTATTCATGCCCATTGACAGAAGTCCAGCTGAACTAACCACAGTCATTTAATAAGAGATCATAAATGACGCCTCGTAATAAATAATCTCACCAATAATATAACATGTAAAGTAGGTTGCCAAGACTTAAATAACACTTTCACTGTTAAAAAGTTATCAGATCTAATGTAGAGCCAAGCTACTAACTCTACAAGGCTTAACTCTACAAATCTTACATCTTGGTTAAAATGTAGGTACAGCTCTAATAAAACCGATTAAACAGTAAGTAATTCTTCAACACTGTTGATTTTTATAGGGTGGGCAAAGACGTTTTTAGGGTAGGTATTGCAAATCCGTGCTACGACCAAGCTCATGCCAAAGTTTTACGAATTTTGGGCTCTTTCGTAGCTTTTAATTTGAAGACTCCTTTTCGATAAACCATAGCAATGTGTGGTCTTATGGCAAGAACATGCTAATAAAGAAAATATTATAAACAAAACTATCCGTGAAATACACACCTGTCCTGGACTCCTAAATCGAGCCACCGTGGCCTTTTTATGTTTAAATAAGCCTAAGGGCTGATTCTACTAAAGTCAGATATCATTATATGTCCGTATAATAAACTTGACGTTTCACAGTATTAGGTATTAAAGAAAACTGTCAAAAATTCAAAATTTATTTTCAGGATAAGACATAATGTAGGTATAAAAGTTTGGTGAAATTTGCCCTAAGCCATCAAAATAATGATAAGCCAGAAAAAAAGTTTTTAAGCGGTTTTGAAGCTGATATACTGGCCATCATTTCGGTATCACTATTGTTCTAAAAAAACAAAAGATTTTTTTTTGAATTGAAGAATTTGAAAAAGAGAAGAAAATCGGAGTTTGATCCAGAAGCAACAATCTTTGATTGGAGATCTTTATGATATTGTTTTGCATAAAAAGAGTATCGATTCTTTTTCCTTATTTTTTAATCAATTCTGACCTACAAGTTATGGATACTGCATCTGAAGAAGCTGCGCAAGCTGTGGCACTTCTTCAGTCTGGGCTAAGTCAGCGAAACGTAAGTGCACAACTTCATGTAAGTCGTTCTGCCCTTCAAAGAATTTACCATCGATACCTGATGACTGGCAGCTTTGTACACCGTCCAGGAGGACCACGATCACCCTCAGTACAGGTCCAAGAACAGCTTTAGGACTTTGATGGACTGACTGTTTGCACCCGAACTGTTAGAAGGACGAACATAAATGAAGAAAGTGGCCTGAAACCTCATAAGCCAGCCAAAGGTCCTAAACTGACACGAGCTTATAGAATGGTGCGCGTACAGTTAGCAAGCGGACATTGGACTCAACGTCAATAGAGCCAGGTTCTTTTTACAGATGAAACCAAGATTATGCTGTACGGCAATAATAAACGTAGGAACGTCTACCGATGACAGAGAGAATGTTTTCAGCAATGTTGTATTGAAGAGAAGGTAGTGGTGGGTCATGGACAGTCTGGGGCAGTTTTCAAAAATATGAAAATTGCCTGTGCCGTCCAGCGTTGACAACCAGCGCTTGTCGACGCCGAAAAGCGCTGACATATTGCTGTCCGTTTCCAGCGTTCTATATGAATACACCCTTACAGACATTGTTTCCACGTTGTGCCTAGCATATTTATCAAACATCGTACAGTCAGGTAAATGAATTGTTAAGTAATTGTATACCTTACGGCAATTCGCCGAGTCATAGTCATTTCACAAGATCAAGGTATACCAAGGAATGATAGTTGTATTTTGATATATGGTAATTTATGTTGGTAGTCAATTTGTTTAACAAATAATTTCTCTGACTTTACCTATTCAAATTATAGTCGTTGACGCACTTCACGAGCTTTGTTTACGTAGACTCGTTAAAGACATCTCATTAGGAACCAGTAGACTGTGAAAGACAAGTTGTATCCATTTTAAAATATGCAAGGCAAAATACTTCATCGGATGTATAACTATATTTTATAGTAGAGTGGAAATACTGTAACTGCCATGATGATCGAAGCTATTGGCATAATATTAGACCATTAGCAGTTATTACTTATAGATCTATGCCTGCCAAATCCATATCCCACAAGTTGACAACCTCGCGTGTCAAGTCCAGACATGAGTACTTATTCTTATATTTTTTTTAGTTTTTAAATATTTTGTCATGCCTTTGTACATGCTTTGTACGTTAGCAAGTTTTTCATCATGTCGGCTTACATGTGATTCTCATAATTTTGCTTTAATTTTTAGTTATAACAAATACTGCATATTTAGCCATTCAAGCACACGGGTGGTGAACATTACAGCGACCATTAGCAATAAAACTAATAAAGTAATTCTCAAAGTTGTATTCTAGCAATCATGAATTTAGAAGAAGGCGGATCTTTGCCGAATGTAACTCCAAACTTTTTAGTTAGCTCTTCACATGTGATCTCGCAGACAGTCTCCCATCCATCGCGCTCAGCAGCTTTCTGCGTGCCATATGACGTCATCCAGGCTCCATTTATAGGTATTCCATATTCTTTGCATATCAGTCGCCTGAAAAATTATGTAGAAAATATAAAAAAAATAACATACCACGTCTTAGAAACTGTTCTATTATCTAATTAAAGGATGGGTAAATTAAGAAATAATTATGATGTACAGACGCCAGCACATCAAGCTACTACAATCTGTCAAATTTCTTTAATATCCCTAAAGCATAAGGTTCAAAGTTGATTTGGAAATGCAGGATCATTATCTGTATGAGAAGGGGCCTTTGCCTTGAAGTGGGACAATAATAGGCTGGTATTTTCATTATTAAAACAGTAACTAACCTGGCTTTGAGAAGTTCTTGCGCAATCCCGAGCCCCCTGTACTCAGGACACACAACGACTCCCCTGTCACTGAAGCAACGATCTAAATTGAACGCCTTCATTTCATTGTATAGATCTTCCAAGCTGAACATAATTTCAAATAGTTTCTGCAATTCTGGCGTTTTAAAGTCAAACTGAAATAAAAATATAATATACCTAACTTTTTATATCATGCTTAAGGTGTTATTTTTATTTGAAGAATAAATATGGCAGTTTGACATATTTTCTATAAGAAAGCTGTCAAACTGCAATATTTTATCTGACTATTGAAAAATCAGGCCTAAGTTATGACAATTTTTTTTTTTTTTTGTATATGCTCGGCATTACCGATATAAGTTACCTCTGGATGTGGATCATTTTTCGATACTAATGACATTATAGATGCTCCAAAAATATCCTTAATATCGTCATCACCGTTGTCTAAACAACAAATCATAATGTGAAATTTGTCTTCATTTGTCGCTGCTAATAAAGGGCCCTGTAGTTCCTCTATTGCCTTTTCATTTTTTAGGAAACCTTCGATCAAAAAAAAAAAATTATCAGAAAATATATAATTAATTGGATTAGGTATAGTATTATTGGTTACAAGCCATCTGCCCGAGGGGATTTCTGAACGAACAAACTTTCATACAGAGTGGCGATTAGGTTTACATTAAATAGCACAGCGGTTAAGACAAGTTGTTATCAGACTGTTTAAATAATAATATAAAAAAAAATTAAAACTGATTTTTTCTAATAAAATAAATAGCGTAATAATTGGCACGGAAGAAACCACGGTTGATAATAAGCAGTGATCGGAATAGGTAGACTATATTTCCTAAACTTCGGAGAACAGAGACAGTGGACAGAAACTACTTTCTTTGATAAATTTACTGTCCAGGCTGCTCGTTTGCCAGCGGCATTGCCAGTTGATATTAAACGCGCGCAGTCGTTACACGTGTTCAAAAGGCTCGTGAAGGAGCACTACTTGTCGTTGTAATCTTGTTGTCCTAACTGCAATCATCTACCGTCTTCTTTTATTTTCGTTGCTTATATAATTTAGTATGTATGTATTTATGTATCTATAATTTTGGATATGTATATAACTGTGTATCTATCTTAGTGTATTGTATACATAATATTTGTACCAACGACAGCCCCATTTTATGTCCAGGAAAATCACTGTCCATTTCAAGGTTGCCTGGAAGAGATCGCAGAAAGCGATAAGGCCGCCCATTGTATATTGTGTAATGTTGATGTATCTTTTTTCATGTTATGTATTTTTGTGGTGTACAATAAAGTATATATAAATAAATAAATAAAGTGGAGACTTCCTTACCACGACATTTTTTTTCCGGAATTCGGGAAATATCTTAAATAAGTTTTTCAACTTATTTAAGATCTTTCCCGAATTCCGGCTAAAAAAATAGCCTTTACACATCTTAAATAAAGCGTATTTTCATACGCTTTATTTAAGATGTGTAAAGGCTATTTTTAAATAAACTTGCAATTAAAAAATCTTAGGAATTTTCACTAAACTAACCTAACTTAAATCATGTATTAGAATTATCCTTAAACTAACCGTTGTTGCATCAAATCTTTCAATACATAACATTTGTCAATGTGTAACACCTAAGTAAAACTAATTTCTAATTGCTAAGGGACTTCGATATGTATTTCAAACGTAGGTAACCTACTGTAGATTTACGAAAATTCCTCCGTGATCTTAAAACTATTGCATCTGGGGGCACGGGAGTGCCCCCGCCAAGACGAGCCAAGCGAAGCGCAAGGGCACTACTACCTCTACACGCCCTATCTTCACAAACTCTACACCTTTGTCAAAATATATGTGGCTTGGCCGTTTCGCTACTATCACATGGGCGTAAGGTGAAAAATTTATTCACTGTTCATTACTTTTCTGTTATACAATAGTTCTTGTAGTAACGAAACGGCCTAGCCTCATATTTTGACTAAGGTGTAGAGTTTGTGAAGTTAGGGCGTGTAGAGTTAGAAGCTTGGCTCTACATGAGATCTGATAACTTTATGCCAGTGCGAGCCATATGTGGTCAAACTAAAACTCAAACTCTTTATTGCATTCATGTGTTCATATAGTTGTTACAATATACTTAATTAAGTTCCAACATGAAACCCGGTTAGGCACGGCAACATAATAATAATTTTAATCTGAGTCTCGTCTTGGCAACATTTTACATGAAAATGTTTTTGGTGGGTTATCTTTTTGTGAAATACACACACTAGGACACGCGCGGGGCGATATCAACAAATCAACACAAACTGTATTGTTACCATATAATCACGAATCAAGTTTCACGTTGTTATATACCTACTAAAGCGAAAAAAAAACCCACGTCTAGAATGTTAATTGTTATCACTTATTTTAATTTAAAACACGTAATGTAGAATACGTGGTTTCAATTAATGTGATAACCTTATCGCCACTCTGATGAGTAACTCTTGTGTATGCTCAGCGGTTTAGGCTGTACGTTGTCTAATAGTCATTGAATTTAAGATTATAATCATAAATCTTTATTTATCTCAACATTATTTATGTCACATCACATTACAGGCACTGATATATATATTGCACAATTTACATAAAAAAAGGCGACTGTGATAAGAGAGTCCTGAGTTACAGATCACCTGGCTCTCATAAATAGGAAATTTCGCTATACACAACAACAACGGTTAGAGTTTATTTAGCATAAAAAGAAAGTAAAAATTGCTATTAAATATAAGCAATTACTTACAACCTTCAGAAACAAAAAATTTAAAAAAATATAAAAATTATGTTATAAACAAATTTATGATTAAATCTATATCAATCATAATACCATGGTGTAATCAAAATTGTGATCAACTTACCTGCAGCTATAAAAGTCTTCTCCTCTTTCATAAAATGATTTGTGTACAGATTTATAAATTCGTCAGTAAGATGTTTAGGCATATCCACAATACGTAAATTAAGAACAGTACCATCTTTTTTTTTCACTGAGAATTTAGACCACACTTTGAGAGATTTTGACATGTTGAAAATATGCGAAATTTTATGCAGTAGATAAAAAATTGTTTGACTACGTGAGCAATTTTTAAACAATAATTTCGTGGACTGATTTTATTTAAAGTGAATTTTTGAGCGTCTTATCAATGTCAAGACTATCTCTAAATGTGATTATTTTATTGTATCAAATATTTAACAAGCCGTTTATCTTATTCTTATCATTTGAGACTATTGACAAAATACTTAAATGATTAAATTATCGTTTGGGTCATATGTATGACTCAAACGATAATTTATATTATGTATACGTACATACACAAACTCACGCCTTCTACCAATAGGGGTAGGTAGAAACCACCTTTTGCTTTATTCATACATCTTTTCATAAACCTTACCTTTCCGAAGAAGATCACCAATCACCATCTAATATATTCTTTTAATCAACTAAACTAGCTATGCCCGCGACTTCGTTCGCGTGGATGTAGGAAAACCATGTGTCTCTTTACTGATTCTTTCTATGTCTATATAATAAAAGCATTGTAGCATAGTATATTATGTTACTTCTTATAATATCAGCTATCTGTCAGTAAAAGTGCCGTAAAAATCGGTCCAGCTGTTTCAGAGATTAGCCGAAACAAACGGACACAGAGTCGCAGACATCCACACAAAAACTTTAAAAATTGTTTTTTTTTTTGTTATAGTTACTGTATAACGTGTAGGTACTTTCATATGCAATTAGTAAAAAGCTGTTATTTTGACATTACAAAGATATCCTTCAATTTTATTTATTTATATAGATTTGTAGATCAAAACGAAAACCAGACGTGCCAATTTACAATGGTTTCAAAAATATTTTTAAAACCATTATAAATTGGCACGTCTGGTTTTCGTTTTGCAAGGGAACAAGTTTCAAACTTTTTTATACAACTGTCAAAATCATACTTGTTTCGGATTACAATCGCCTGACATAAGTAGAAACTGGTGCACTTGGTACAGGATAGTTTTTTCCGTGGGGGATAGGTCGCGATGCTGATGACAAGTTTGGATAGGTATTTTATTTTATCCTTCTTCGAGTATCCGGAGACATTTACAGTGCAAAAAAATAGCAATCATTTACACGATTCGAAGGCTCTCGCCACAGCATAGGAACTGCAAAAGGCATTTTCTTTTGTTTACCTTTCATCCACTTCAAAAATCCCATGTAACAAGAAATACAACACATTTGAGGTGTCCACGACTTCTCAATATCTCCAATCGTAAATCCAAAATAGACGCAGTAAGCTGCTTTTATCTCTTCCGTAATTTTTTTTAGATTTTTAACTACATAACATCCGCACACGTAGCAAAATTTATTTGGTGGATTTTTACAAGATCTTCTTTGATGACTAGCCATAATTTATGTACAAAACGTCTTAACTTAACTAACTAACTTAACTTTATGTAATGATAGAAAAAAAAACTTGTTAACTCGAAATATTGTGAGGATTTGTGTACAGGAGGCTAATGCTAGCGAAATATGAAACTTTGAATAAAACTTCTAAGAGACCTGTCACACCACTTTGATGACTTGATGGGTGAAAGATGAAGGTAGTGCAACAAAAATATATGATTACTGTTCTCGTTGTCAAACCTTCGTTCCCTTTATTGAATATGCTTCTTGTCAGCTAATTAGTTTTTCACATTGCATTATTTTGCCAGCAAATGAATTAGGTGTATTTTTGCAAGGAGACTATTTCAATGAACGTGTGCCAAATGTCCAATTCGATTTACATTTTATTGCATGATAACTTGATATGTTATCAACTTTTTAAATTATGTTCATCGATCATCCTCGGATGCATTTTAAATATGTTCTGATAATAAAGTGGGTACTTAACTGCATTATAGATACCTATTTATTTTAACAAGGTTTGATAGTTTTATCAAAGTAAGTTTACTCATTATTTCCCTGAACCTTTCGAAAGAAAATATTCAAGTTTTAATCACAGTATTCTTTATTTTTTGATAAATTATTTACTTTACATACGCTCTGTATTGCTTTTCAACCTTTAAACATAATTTTAACTTTACAAGACAAATAGAAAACATGTCCCGGAATTAACACACACGACCAAACACCCCAATTAAAAAACAAACGTTTTGACTGTACAGTGGAACTGAAATTGACGTAGTTTAATTATATTTGGGATAAAAAATTACTATTAAAAGAAATCGATTCAGTACACGATTCTGAACAAACTACTTTCATGACGTGCAATTTGTAATTTAGTTACACATTGTATAGCGAAAAGAACTGAACGAGATTCTACAAAATACAATTTGTTTGACTTTTAATATAGAAAAGGAAAAATATTCATACAAAATTATTGTATTTTAGCAATCATAAACTTAGTAGACGGAGGGCCCCCTTCGAAGGTAACTCCGAGTTTCTTTTCTAACTCTTGAAACTGGATCTCGCAAACAGTCTTCCATCCATCGAGCTCAGCAGCTTTTTGGGTTTCAGATGACGTCATCCAGGCTCCGCTTACTGGAATTCCGTGTTCTTTGCAAATCAATCGCCTGGAAATATAGAAAGAAGAAATGGAACATCTGTACCTTTTACAGAATACTTATTGAGTAGCTATAGCTATTAGGTAGCTGAACAGTTAATATGGTTGGAAGAAAATAGTACCCATTTTATAAATATTTCATCGATATCGCGAGTCTGGTGTATTATGGCAATTCTCCGACCTACTTGTGGTGGGATCTAATTATTAAGAGGAGATCTTTCCATGAACAAAGGTGTATAAAAAATTTAAACATGACTTGAAAAGGTTCAATGCTATAAACTAATAGAATAGGTAAGTAATCGATGCCTATAAGAGTAGGGGAAGACCAAAGAAACGATGGATGGACTGTGTGAATGATGATATGGTTAGAAAGGGGGTGACTACCGAGATGACGACTAATAGAGAAGTATGGAAGAAAAAGACATGTTGCGCCGACCCCAAATAAATTGGGATAAAGGCAGGAGAATGACGATGATGAATAGAATATAAATATGGGATGGGATGTTTGGTAAAACTAACCTGGCTTTAAGGAACTCCACTTCAACACCAAGTCCTCTGTACCCAGGAATGACAAAGAGTCCTCGGTCACTGAAGAAGCTGTCAGAGTTGAGCGCCTTCGCTTCATCACAGTAAGACTCAAGTGCATAATACATATCAAAGAGCTTCTTCATTTCCTCCGTTTTAAAGTCAAACTGAAATAGTAACATAATATTATTGTTTCTGTTTTCGGCTTTTCCTTGTTTACAACTGTTTATGGGTAGAAGAACATGGGGTGACTATATATAATAGGTGATATGTATTATTCTGTAAAAATAGGATCATGATTCATGAGTCATGATTACTATGGTACTTCTGCCTTAGATCCTTCCTATAATATATTTGGCAAGCCACTGCTCAAAAGTTAATGTCGGGCACCTGGAAATCGACTTTATGCGATGTAAGTTTAAGTGACGTCAGTGGAAGTGACTGAAAAATATTCTGATTGTGATTTCTTCAAGGCTCAAAACACAAACATTCAAACAAACAAAATACCAACGTATGTTCCAAAAGTATCTGATCAAAGTGAAACAAACCCTGTTCAATGATACGGAATCACTCAAAATAAATATAATAAGAAATAGCGAGCAACAACAAACAAACATTCATCTGTATTTAGAAGGTTTTTTTTTTTGGGTTTCAACTTTATAACACCCCTTTTAGCCAAAAATTAGTTTGAATAATATTATTGAATAAGAAACATCTATAAGGTGATTTAAATTTAGAATTTCGGTAAGTGGCAACTACAAATTGGCACCCACAAGTACGTTTTCTGATCCATTTGTTTACAGTTTGATCAGACGTTTTTAGAACAGACGATATGCACAAACTTACACATAACATAAAAGAATATAGGTACCGTTTACTAAAGGTTAATATTTTAATGAAAATTTTCGTTTTACCTCTGGTTCTGGATCGTCTTTCGATGTTAAAACCATCATGGAAGCTCCAAGGACCTCCTTAATTTGGTCATCACCGTTGTCTAAACAACAAACCACAGTGTGAAAGCCTTTTTCTTTTATATCTTTAAGCATAGGCACACGTAGTTCTTCCATTGCTGCCGCACTTTTTGGTACTCCTGCAACAGACAACTCTATATGTCATGTAAATGATTAAATAAACAAATAACATCGAAACGTTTTTGCTTACATTAAAAAGGGGAAGTTATTTGTATGTAACAGTCCAGCACATCTTTGTAAGTTAGAAAGACTGTATAATTAAAATTGATCTTACCAGCAGCTTGGAAAGTAGGGTCGTCAGTTACATAATATTTCATGGACTGATTTATGATTTCTTCAAAAAGATTTTCAGGCGCGTCCACTATACGCAAATTAATAGCAGCACCACCCTTTTTTGCATTGAATTTCGACCACACTTTGAGAGGTGACATATTGAAAAACTATTTACTTAAAATCGCTTTTTTTTACACAATTTTTATTTTCTTTTCCGTGAATTAGGAGTGTTATCTTCAATTTTTACTTCAATACTGTCTCTAAATGAGATATGAACTGGTTTTTTAAGAGTGTAATATTGATAAGATGTTATCTAAAGCCAGCAGTAAAATGATAAAGATGGCATTCGGGTAAATTGGTGAAAAACCCAAAAGAAGGAAAATACGTACTTAATTAATTTTATGACCTTCGTAAAACATGAAGAAAACACGTAGGTATTTTTATTTAAATAGTAATATATCCGAAGTTTGTCAACAAAAATAAATAGTAGCAGAAGATGCCAATGGGACTCACTCATTCATCATTAATTTATTCAAAATAGGTCCAGCCGTTTAGGAGGAGTTTAGTGACATACACACGTACAGAAGAATTATATATAGGTACTTATAAAGAACCGAAGAACCGAAGAATATAACCTGCCTCTCTGCTTAGTGTTCGTGGACTACGAGAAAGCCTTTATTCGATCGAGACATGGGCTGTGCTGCAGTCTCTTCAACGGTGCCAGATCGACTATCGGTACATCGAGGTGCTGAAGTGTTTGTACAAAAACGCCACTATGTCAGTCCGACTCCAGGATCAGACCTCGAAACCTATCCTTCTGCAGCGAGGTGTAAGACAGGGAGACGTTTTCTCTCCGAAACTGTTCACCGCTGCACTGGAGGATGTCTTCAAGGTTCTGGACTGGAAAGGGGCTGGCATCAACATCAACGGCGAGTACATAACTCACCTTCGGTTTTCCGACGATATCGTAGTCATAGCTGAGACTATAGAGGACCTCAGTACAATGCTCGATGACCTCAGTAGAGCCTCCGAAAGAGTGGGTCTTAAAATGAACATGGACAAAACGAAGGTCATGTCAAATGCCCATGTAACACCCACTCCCATAAAGATCGGAGACGCTACACTCGAAGTCGTGGACGAGTATGTTTACCTAGGACAAACTGTCCAGTTAGGTAGGTCTAACTTCGAGAAAGAGGTAAATCGTCGAATTCGCCTCGGCTGGGCAGCGTTCGGGAAGCTACGCAATATCTTCTCGTCCCACATACCGCAGTGTCTCAAGACGAAAGTCTTTGACCAGTGCGTGTGTGCACTGAAACGTGGTCGTTCACAATGGTCCTTATGAGAAGGCTAAAAGTCACCCAAAGGGCAATGGAGAGGGCTATGCTTGGAGTTTCCCTGCGTGATCGAATCAAGAATGAGGAGATCCGCAGGAGAACCAAGGTAACCGACATAGCCCGAAAAATTGCCAAACTTAAGTGGCAGTGGGCAGGGCACATTGCTCGCAGAACAGATGGCCGATGGGGCCGAAAGGTTCCGGAGTGGCGAGCACGTACCGGAAGACGTAGCGTTGGAAGGCCTCCCACAAGGTGGACCGACGACCTTGTGAAGGCCGCAGGAACCCGTTGGATGCGAGGAGCACAGAACCGGTCGAAGTGGAAGTGCTTGGGGGAGGCCTATGTCCAGCAGTGGACGTCTTTCGGCTGAAATGATGATGATGATGATGACTTATAAAGATATAGCAAACAAAACAACAATGTAATGAACGCGAATTTTCTTTATAACTGTCATAACAATAAGTACATAATATTTATCACTTTCTTGTGAACTCTATTGTTAGGAATCAGTTAGGAATTGTTATAGTAAGTCATCTACCTAATTTTATAAGCGTTAGAAATAATTTTAAAGTATATTTTTAAGTATTACAAAATAGTTAAGTGTAAGTTATTTCATTAATTTTTGTTTTCATCCTGGCAACACTGACTCGCTCGCCGCCTCATTGCGCCCTCCTACCAAGTATTGGAGGGGATTTTTAAGCGCGGGCGCAACGGGCAGGACCAGGAGTGTCGAGCCAGTTTTGCTGCGGAAGTCGTGTCGGATAGACGTAGAACAAGTCGTAATTTATAAGAGTGCAAAAACCGAAATTGTATGTAAGTGCTGTTTGGTTAAATTAAGGTATGTACACCGTTATATTAACGAGTAATTAATGTTAACAACTAATGATATTAGTGTTGTAATTATTCTTTATTTTCAACTAAAATAAATGCCTGAGAATCAATTTGGAGTTTCCTTTCATCTCAGAAGTGGGATAAGCGGGTTTCTGCTACCATTGTTTTGTCTGCAAACTACCCGTTTATCCCTGCCCACAAAATGTTGTTGTAAACTTGTTTGTTTTTCTTTACTTTTCTTTTAGATCCACAATTGATTCTCGATTTTTTTTTAAATTTGGCCATTTATGTAGACATCTACTTTGATGGTGTCTCAATGTTTAAAATTTTACAATAAATTCCATGTTTCTTTTCATAATAATTAGCATTATGCCATAGGTTAGGCTCGGCCAGGGCACTCCCTGGTAGCATAATTGTTGGCAAGTGCTTTTCCTTTTAAATTACTGGGCTAGAATAGGATAGTGCACCTGTTCTGTGTAATGTGTAATAATATTGCGTGATTGGATAAATTAAAGGTCACATTAGATCGAGGCACCCGATGGTTCTTTCCCTTTGGTTGGTGCATTTTTCCAGAGCTACCCTCTGGGAATACGCCGCTGAGTGCACAATAATCATTGTCTAATTCTATTTTTGACGCCCAAAGTATTTTTCTTTCTTACCTACCTTACTAACAAGAGAGTAAACATCACAGCACCACAGACTTCCGCACTAGAAAGTACACTACCATAATAATTTTGATTAAATGAGATCATATTGATTTCTCATAACTGAATGATGGCTAAAATAAAATGCATTCTTATTCTTTCGACTCTTACTTAACAGTCACACGCTTCAATAGCCATTAAATAATTTCAAGTAAGTACGGCCGTACGTAACTACGTACGTGCAGTACATTAAATAAATGCAAAATGCTATAATGGGCTTTTCTGTCTTTTCTAAAAGCTAGCTGGTATAACACCGTACACAATTATCACCATAAAATATAACCATAAGATTAGGTACCTACTTCACGTTGCTATCATTTCATTATCAACTTAACATAATGGTACCTTATCGTAATGGTAACTTACCTTAATAATACCTTACCTTAATGGTACCTTACCTTAATGTTTACCTTATATTAATGTTACCTTACCTCAACGATACGTTACCTTAATGGTAACATAACTTACTGGTGCCTTACCTTAATGACACCTTACCTTAATGATACCTTACCTTAATGATAACTTACCTTCATGATAACTTACCTTAATTATACCTTATCGTAATGGTAACAAACCTTAATGGTGCCTTACCATAATGATACCTTACCTTAATGGTGCCTTACCTTATTTATACCTTAATGATATCTTACCATAATGGTAACTTATCTTAATGGTGCCTTGCCTTAATGATACCTTACCCTAATGATAACTTACCTTAATGATACCTTACCGTACGGGTAACGTACCTTAGTGGTGCCTTACCTTAATGACAACTTACCTTAATGATACCTTAACGTACGGGTAACATACCTTAATGGTGCCTTACATTAATGACCCTTTAGCTTAATGGTGCCTTACCTTAATGATACCTTACCGTAATGGTAACTTACCTTAATGATACTTTACCTTAATGATACCTTACCTTAATGATACCTTACCTTAATAATACCTTATCTTAATGATACCTTACCCTAATGATAACTTACCTTAATGATACCTTACCCTAATGATAACTTACCTTAATGGTGCCTTACCTTAATGGTGCCTTACCTCAATTATACCTTAATGACAACTTACCTTAATGGTAACTTACCTTAATGATACCTTAGCTTAATGGGGCCTTACCTTAATGGTGCCTTACCTTAATGATGCCTTACCTTATGATACCTTACCTTAATGATACCTTACCTTAATGGTAACTTACCTTAATGATACATTACCTTAATGATACCTTACCTTAATGATACCTTACCTTAATGATACCTTACCTTAATGATACCTTATCCTAATGATGCCTTACCTTAATGATACCTTACCTCAATGATACCTTACCTTAATGATACCTTACCATAATGGCACCATATCTTAATGGTACCTTATCCTAATGTTACCTTACCTTAATGATACCATGCCTTAATAATACCTTACCTTAATGGTAACTTACCTTAATGGTGCCTTACCTTAATGATACCTTACACTAATGATACCTTACCATAATGGTACCTTCTCTTAATGGTACCTTATCCTAATGGTACCTTACCTTAATGATACCATACATTAATGATACCTTACCTTAATGGTGCCTTGCCTTAATGATACCTTACCTTAATGATACCTTACCTTTAATGATACCTTACCTTAATGATACCTTACATTAATGGTAACTTACCTTAATGGTACCTTACCTTAATGGTGCTTTACCTCAATGATACCTTACCTTACCTTAGTGGTACCTTAACTTAATGGTACCTTACCTTTAATGGTACCTTACCTTAATGGTGCCTTACCTCAATGATATCTTACCTTAATATTACCTTACCTTAAGGGCATTACCTTAATGTTGTCTTACCTTAATGTTACCTTACCTTCTTAACGTAAGAACCTTAACATTACCCTACCTTAACACTACCCTAACTTTACCTTACCCTATTAAAACCATAACCGCGATAATCCAAGCGGAGGAAGGCAGAATCCTGAGCGTGGCATGAGCGAGGGAGTGGAAGGGAGCCTACTAGAGAGGCAAGTCCACAAACGCTCAGAACAAGGCCAGAGCGAGGGAGTGGATGGGAGTCTTCAGGAAAGGCAAGTCCACAAGCGCTCTTATAACATTAATTCAAAAAGCCCGAGTAGGGAGGTGTCGCGACAACGTGAGGTTCACGGGGAGTCGCGACATCAAAACTCGGCAACTTTAACGATATTAACTAGTCCATGTAATAAAGACGGTCGTCAGGACGAAGCCTTTCACTATGGGCGACAGAACTCTGAAACGTCTCGTCCACGACGTCGAATCCAAAAGAGATCGCTATTATGAATGTCTTAAGCATACAAGGAAGCGACGACGTCAACGTTCTCGATCTCGTCGCTCGCGATTCAAGAACGTGAACAGTAATTTTAAAGATATGCCTAGTGTAAAATAAGATGCCACAATTGTAACGAAAATGATCATAAAAGTTACAAATGTGAAAATAAACCAACTTCTGAAACTAAATAAGAAAAACAAGTTGCTTTATTAGATAATAGTGATAGAAAATATCTGATAGAAATTAAAGTAAAGGGAAGACCATTAATGGTACATGTAGATTTAGGAAGTCTGTGTACGCTCGTCAAAGAGACTATAGCACAAGAATTAGGTCTCGATTATAATTTTGACAAATTACCGATTTGGCGAGGTATAGGTGGTTATCATGTACATCCACTAGGAGAGGCTTACGTTAACATTTTAGTACAAGATATAGAAGAAAAGGTTAAAATTCTTATTGTAGAAGATTCAATTACAAAACACGCCGTGTTATTAGGGCACACCTTCACGGAGAAACCAAACATTACGATAACAGAAACTCCACGGTTACTCTTTTTAAAAATAATTGGCTTTTACAATATTTTCAAATTACAGTAGGTATTGGAGGACAGCGTAGGCCTGTCAACAAGTACCAGTTACTTGATAAAAAAAAATTAAAAAAAAATGGTCTACAGATCTAAAGTCTACAAGGAATACAAAGTCCTCACATTTACAAACTAAGAATCTATCAAAAGGATAAATAAAAAAACCTACTTAAACCATTGTGATATGATTCCCACATTTACATCCACTTAAAGAGATTATGTCAAAAAAGTATGTAAAAAAATAAATAAATAAAAATAAACATCGTAATTTGAGAGCAGTTAATAGACATTTAAATAGTTAAGCCGTTAATGAGGAGCCAGGGAAGCCACATGTGCAGAAGGAATTATTGCAAAACTACCTTGTCTTCGACGTAGTCTTTAATCTTATAAAAGGATCACTTATAACGCGTGCTGTCCCTGTAACTCATGGTTTTGACGTGCTACCTGTGTCTTTTGATGATGACATGGAAAAACTGTCTGTACATTGCGGAGAACAACTCTCTGCTGACCCAAAAAAAAAGGGTGCAGGAGCCTCTAGCTAAATATTCAGCTCTTCAAGCCTAAAATAATAATAAAATTTATTCAAGTATAAAGTAAAGTAAAAATAGGTTTTACATTAATTACAATCTAGGAAAAATTAAATTCTAACTTTAATGTAGACCTGCCTGATCTAGTTTTATGGAAAACCTGTGTTTCAGGCTATCAATTTACACCAAAAATTAAAAAAAAAAGACAACAATAAATGACTTTGGTTGACTGGTAGAGAATGCCTAAGTCATTAAGTCCGCCTTTGTACCTTATTGTGCGAAAAGTTTAAATAAATAAATAAATGTATTAGAAGCTGAATTAAAAAGAAGGTATAGTATATTCAATGTCTTAAAGAGTTACTATTTGGGTATATTATTTTAAAACTAGATTTTGTAAGTTATATTACGTATAAATAAATTAACGAATAATATTAAAGAAAAACGTCTGGGTTTTACAACTGCGGGGAACTTGAAAATTCCGACTTTGTGGTTTACAGACCCTACCGCTCTTTCACCATAGGACACACCTATGGTAAAAGAGCCCAAGTACACGAAATGGTTCAGATTCTGGACACCGGAATTGTCAAGGAATCATCATCGCCCTACGCGAGCCCTATCGTATTGGTCAAAAAGATATCTGGCAAAAAAAAAGATTGTGCGTCGATTACATAGCATTGAATCGACGACGTCAAAAAAAAAGTAATTTAAATGACCTCCTTTTGAAGTCGGTTTAATTTTTTTTAAATTAACTTTTTTTTTTTAATTTTTAATTTTAAGTAAAAACTGGAATATTTGTTTGTAATAAGTACGTAATTCCATACCTTGAAAATTGCTGAATCGATTTTGATGAAACTTGCACTGTTCCCTAAGTTGAAGTAAACGTAAGCCAATACAAAAATGGTCACGATCCGATTAATAGTTGCGGAGAAATAATGCGTGGACAAACAAACATACATACATACATACGTCTATTAAATGTTGTATATTTGTGGCTTTCAAACAAATATACAATATTGGCTAATAGATTGTCATATGTCAAAGTCAAAGTCAAATCATTTATTTCAAATAGGCACTTTAAGGGCACTTTTGAACGTCAAAAAAAAAACTAAATAGAAATTATTCTAGTCGCCCATTCCAAAAGGTAGTTTTCGTATGGAGAAGAATGGGCAAGAAACTCCACCGTTACTCTTTTAAAATGTTTTACAAGGTCTTGTATACATAATATAATTATATGTGAACACGATTATAATGCAATTCCAATAATATTACCTACATACTTACGTGTCGAATTGATACCCTCTTCTTTTTTTAAGTCCGTAAAAAGGACCACTATCCTTTTCCTCTTATCGAGGATCAGTTAGATAGGCTGTCTGTTAACACTCTCGTTTATTTCCTTAGACCTAGCAGCTGGGTATACTTAATAACTACTGTCTAATGACAGACTTGCAATCGAAAACACGCCATTGACACGCAAGCCCGGCCGGCCCCTATACAACAATATTTTTGCAATAAATAAACTTAAACCTTGGTTAGTTTTTAATAAAAATTACGATTCCTCCGAAAATTCCGATGATGGTGGCGTTATATCTCAAAATGATGATCAGACATCTGATAGCGATTAAGCGTAATATCAATTACAAATAAAGTTTATTTAACTCTTCGATAACTGAGCTTTGTTGGTACTGACTTGGTTTTAAAGAATTTACAGTTCTTTTATTACTTATTCACACCTAAAGTTAAGTTAAAAATAGCAAGAAAAATAAACATTTGTTGGCTCATAACTTTTTAATGGCTTTTGATTTTACTATTATGTTTCCGTACAGACAACATTAATAATAAGACAAAACGATATCATGTTTAACTTTGGATGCACAATGTCAAACAGTGTAGTAATACTCTCACGAAATTTGTATGGAAAAAAAATATCGACTAGTGGCACCTTAAGATGCCTAGATTAAGATACGAGTACTTAGTTTAAGATGTCTAGATTAATATAGGTATTTGCCTTAGTAAACAAATTGATCATTGAAATACCTTTCAATAATTGATTGTTAAACTGCATAAGTTAACGTACCTGCGAGTACATATGTGTGATAAAATAATGAATAACGAAATCATTAATTATTCACAACTGTTTACTTTTGTATAAGGTGATTATATCGGTTATGCTTCAGTTATTTTGTTCTTTTACATCAACTTATTTAATGAATTGAATTGAATGAATTAGATAAATGACATGGGTACTTAATTAACTTACCAGTAACTTAAAGCGAAGGGACTCGCTAAAACTGCAGGATGACCGAGCTGTTAGGAATCAGTTAGGAATTGTTATAGTAAGTCATCTACCTAATTTTATAAGCGTTAGAAATAATTTTAAAGTATATTTTTAAGTATTACAAAATAGTTAAGTGTAAGTTATTTCATTAATTTTTGTTTTCATCCTGGCAACACTGACTCGCTCGCCGCCTCATTGCGCCCTCCTACCAAGTATTGGAGGGGATTTTTAAGCGCGGGCGCAACGGGCAGGACCAGGAGTGTCGAGCCAGTTTTGCTGCGGAAGTCGTGTCGGATAGACGTAGAACAAGTCGTAATTTATAAGAGTGCAAAAACCGAAATTGTATGTAAGTGCTGTTTGGTTAAATTAAGGTATGTACACCGTTATATTAACGAGTAATTAATGTTAACAACTAATGATATTAGTGTTGTAATTATTCTTTATTTTCAACTAAAATAAATGCCTGAGAATCAATTTGGAGTTTCCTTTCACTATGATGATATTATGATGTTCCCATATCAATAAAATTTATCAGTCTGCACTCGAATAATCTAATTCAACGAGAATAATATTTATACTTTTACCCACACCCTGCAGAAAGGTCAAAGTTCCAATACAGGATCCCTCTCCGGGTGGGGATTTAACGATTATCATTCAGCCTGTTTGTTTTCAATTAATGGGAAAGCTGCGAAACATGTAAACACATACAAAAGGGATTATACAAGATCTGCCGCAAAGACAGGCTCGCACCAAATATTGGTGTTATTTTCACGATTTCTTCTTTATCTATGATGTTTTTGGTTTTTTCGATTTTGACAGCATTCGACTTAGTTTACGCGGACTCTGACTTAAAAACTGTTGATTGTCAGATTAATAAAGTTAACATAAAGGTTTTTTTTATATTGTTAAATACAAGGTTTTTGAGTTATTGATTGTTAAAAAAAATCTAAAAATAATAAGATTAAAACGTTAAGCGTATGTTAAAAATGCAAAACTGCTAAAACCGTTAGTTCGTTTTTAAATGTGATTTTTATAAACGTGTTATGTTTATGACATAAATAAATAGATACCTCGTTTTTTCATTTACTTTTTATGCTTCTTACACGTGATTTTGGCAAAATTTAATATGATTAAACTGATTTACTACTCTACTACCAAATTGGTTTTTAAATACATACTTCGTTATGACTCTGCTCTTACTCTTAATTTGTGTTACTTTTGTGTCACAAAATAAATGTACCTAACCTATATTAATTTTGAAAACGACCCCTTTATGGTTAATGGTACTGTAGTGTCCTGTATGTTCCGGCCTTTAGCAATAGGCTCTGGCTAGACATAATATTCCATTCGAAAATTCAAACGAACGTCAAATAATTTAATATGATATTTTTGTTATGATGTATTTCTGTTGCCGCTATAACAACAAATAAGCACTAAAAACAGTATTTGAAGGGGGCTCCCATACAACAAACGTGTTTTTTTTCGGCGTTATTGCCTTGTGGTACGGAACCCTTCGTGTGCGACTCCGACTCGCAGTGGCCAGTTTTACTTATTATGTTGTTGTTGAAGAGTCATTGATATAATTACCGTGAAGCTGTAACAGCTGTCTTTTAACAATATAATAGTTCCGAGTCTAACGCCCTTTTATTTGTATACCTCTCAGAGGTACTCTAGAGGTCCCCTCTGGACCTCTAGAGTACATCGGAGCTTGGTCTTTTTTTTATTATTGCTGAATGGGCCTGCTCTTGACCTCAATCACGCCTGACGGAAAGCGATGGATGAGGTCTATGATGGAACGAGCGTGCCTTGAAACATGGTACAATGGTAAGGATTTATGGCTTTGACTTGAGGTAGGTACAGTTGTGGTTTTGCCAGTTATTTTGTTATTATTATTCTTATGTATATTTCCACCTTTATTCAAACAAGATGAAATAGATCGGGCTTGAAATACTAATCGAAGAAAAGCCTATAGACGCTTTAGTAATGCCATGAAAAAATCTTCTTGCGGGCTGACAATGTACAGTCAGCAAAAGAGTTAGGTATGCAGGATCGTCTTAGTAATAAACCGATGGATGTTGTCGACTGAAATTTAATTTGATGAATGAGCTGTTTGTTTTCTATTAATAAAATTAAATTTTATTCGACAACATCCATCGGTGAATTACTAAACCTCAACTATATCCGACGATGCTGCATACCTAACTCTTTTGCTGACTGTACATGGTACTACCTCAGACCAAATAAAAAACCAAGACAGAGGGCTGTCAACAGTAAAGTTAAGTCGGTTTCGTATACATGTGTGAATGAACGTAAATGTGTGCATGTGAGCGTGTATGCACAGAGCGGAGGTGTAGTTTTTGCACGCTTCACTGTGTTGTTCGCAGCGCTTTGCCTTAACTTTATATTTGATCTGAGGGTACTACCTACATAGTGTTGTATCGTCATCGTCATGGATAATAATTAATTACCTATATTAGTAGGTTCTAATAATAGGTTTTATATCTACAAGTAAAAAGAGGTAAAATTACTTTTACCTAAGTTACCTAGAGAAGTACCTTTTGTCCAATAGTTCCATTGACTTTTAAAGTAAGTCGCAAGGTTAAGTAAGCATTGCCTATCATGCAGCCAAATCTGGACCTGCGTCGGCATTATGTGCAAATATCCCATCTTCAGCTCCAAAGTCAGCCTGATATCGTTAGCAGATAAGAGTACCTACCTGGATAAGCAGGTTCCTTGAAGAAAAGATAAGGGCCCTTCGAACTTAGAAGTCTTGGGCCCCTGAGGTTTAACGATCTTGAGATTAAAATCATTGTTCGATCCCTTGCTATTAATGAAAACAAAAAGTAAGTTCCTTCCATTTCAGAGGCAATTACATAATTATACAGGGTGAAATTGGAAACATGCGACAAATCGAAATGGGGGATTGTACTCATCATTATGAACAACTTTTACTATGGGAACAAACCTGAAATCGCGAAAACAAAATCAGCTGTTCCCTACATTTATGTATGTTCGCATAACTCGTCAAAACAGCAGATTTTTTTTCGCGATCGCGAAAAATAATTTTCGACGAATTTTCGCATCATAATGATGAGTACAATCTCCCATGTCGGTTTGTCGCATGTTTTCAATTTCAACCTGTATAGACATCATAGAATACCTAAAGTGACTACTGAAAGTAAATTATTTGATAATTGTTATATTTTTTTGAACTGCCTCGTTGTTCTAGTGATCGCAAGCGCCACAACTCAGCATGAGGTTTAGAGGTTTCTGGGTTCGATTCCCGGGTCAAGCAAAGTGTTATTGGGTTTTTCCATTAGGAATTTCTCTGTAGTAGCCCGGAGTCTGGATTTGTGCCCGGTTGATGGCAATAGACTCGCCCCCTATTACATGGGTCTTAAACATAACTGGTGAAATATTGGTGTACTATAGGTATATAATTATATATGTACTATATGTATATACCTGCGTAACTCCTCGGAGGACACCGGCGTGATGTTTATGTTTAAGAAGTTTTGTTTACGTAATCAGCGTATAATGTTCCCACTGCTGGGACACAGGCCTCCTCTCGGTGAGAGGGAGTAGGCCGTAATCCACCACGCGGGCCCAGTGCGGGGTGGGAGATGTCACATGTCTTTCAATTTTTGGTTCTAGGACATGCCGGTTTCCTCACGATGTTTTCCTTCACCGTTTTGAGAGCAGTGGTGATGAAATAATTTACACAGAGTACAGCGCCTGTCTGGGTTCGAACCTACGACCTACAACCCGTAACTCGCAACCGTTACCACTTCGCCACCACTGCTCTTTTTCAGTTTTGTTTACTGGGTTCGAACCTTATAATAAGGCCTTCATACTTTCTGTTATTTATTTCTGTTCGAAAAGTCTATAAATAGTTTAATAAATAGTTATCTTTAGAGATTTCTAAAGTATTTGTTTAACCTACACCGAAATCCAGCTCTGTCATAAAATGATTATGATAAACAATTTGCCGGAAGTCGTAAGACATGGCGCTTGTTTATTATTTGCTGATGACCTCAAGTTGCTGCTAGAGATTAGGTCCGTGTCTGATTGCAGGCGCCTACAGGAAGACATCGATCGAATAGTACAATGGAGCCATGAAAACAAACTGTACTTCAACGTATCAAAGTGCTCGTTGATGAGTTTCACCCGTGCTCGTACACCTCTGCTCTATGAGTACGAGATGGACGCGGCACCAATGCAACGAGTCACGGAGGTGCGAGACTTGGGTGTTTTCATGACCCCCGATCTGACATTTCGTGAGCATGTAACCAGGATCTGTAAGAAGGCCTACAGAAACTTGGGATTTGTTCTGAGACAGACACAAAGCTTCACAAACATTACAGCAGTTAGGGTCCTGTATGATGCACTAGTCAGGAGTCATCTGGAACATAGTGCAGTCATATGGGCTCCACATGAAGCTAAGTACTCTGTAATGTTGGAGCGTGTTCAGAACAAGTTCACGCGCCATTTGTACAGGAAATTATATGGGGTATATCCGTTTTACCCACTGATGTATCCCACTCTGTTTGTCCTGGGCATGGTTGGTTATAATCAATTGCATGTCCGACGGGAATTTACGCTGGTTGCCTACATGGTGAAGGTGCTTCGTGGAGTGGAGAGTAACCCGGGAGTATTGCAGCGCTTGAGTCTGTGTGTGCCTGACCGCTACGTTTGGAGGCGGCGCAGCCCGCCACTGCTACTGGTACCTACAGCCAGAACTAACCTGCTTGCCAAGGCACCCCTTACCAGAGCTATTCGTGCCATCAACGACCTTCAAACTCAGATTGATGTGTTTACATGTTGTGTGAGTGAATTCGCAAGGGTATTACTATTTATATTATGCTACAAGCAAAATAATACTTAATTTTTTCTTCAAACTGTAAAGTATGTTTGTGTTTATATGTATGTGTATACTATGTTTTTGTGACTTTAATGGTGTAATAATTTAATAATGTTGTTAGTTTTAATTTTTTATAATTTAATTATTGTAAGTATGTAGCTTAGTTTATTAGTTTAAGTTCTTAACTGTCGCATTAGGGTAAAACCCTGTAATGGTAGTTTAAGATGTTATAAATAAATAAATAAATAAATAAATGATTTGGTTCGAAAACAAAAAAAATTGCTTCTTACTGTCTCCGTTAATATTACAAGGCGTGATAACCAAATCTTATTTATCTTATTGCTCGACCTAGATTTTTGACGACATTGCCTATTGCCGGCTAGACGCAATTATACTTAGGCATATAGAGGTATGAGGAACAGGTTGTAAAGTTCACTCATACTCTATAGAAAAAGGAGGATCCTCCAACCAGACGGGTGTTATGTCTGGCGGGCAACTGCCCGATGCTTCATGTCGAGCCGTTGTATCTATGCTAGTTGCGCGGTAAACTCTGCTTGCGCGATGCAGGATTTGCGTGACACCAGTATGACGCGTTGTTCACATGTGGCGTTGTAGATACCGCTACAGGCATTAGGATTATCACAAATTAGCTCATTTTAATCTAGATCTTAATTAGCCCTTTCGGTGTAATTGCCAATCGCAAGTCTGCCTTAATTGGTAATTGATTCAAATTATTGGATCCAATTACAATAAGCTGTAATGGGGAATGACTTAGTAACTTATTAATAGGGTATTATTATGACAGTAAGGAAATGCAATATTCTGTAGAATAACATAGATTTTTTTTTTTACAAAAAAAAAACAACCGACTTCTAAAAAAGCACAAGTTTTTTATTTTTCACTTCTTAGTGGGTCAGTTTGTAATTTATCTAAGTTACAATATAATAGCACATCACCTTTATACAAAAAATTGCTTTTGCCGATGCAGACACAAAAAAGGTTAAAGGTAAGCTATATCTTCAAATACAGGTATATTTGAAGATATAAGCTATATCTTCAAATATACCTTTAATACCTTGACAGCAGATGGCTGGTATAAAAACCATAATAGTCAGGCGCCGCGCCCCGCCAAGGTACCAGGGCGTCATGTGATGACAAGGGTGCGATCTAATTCAGATAAAGGAACACACGGTGTGGAAAACACGGACGTGCCTCGAACTAAAAGAGAAATATTTTTTTTATTAATATGTGTATGCGTGTTTTGCTAATTCTATACAGTAAAAAAAAAATACCAGTGCGCAAATTGTAACCATGAATTCAGAATATGATTCTAGATTTTCATGGAAAAAATTATGTTAGTTGTTCCTTAGATTTTGATCGCGTAGGTACAGACGCCAGCACATCAAGCTACTACAATCTGTCAAATTTCTTTAATAGATTTTCAACTTTATGGCTAAAACATAAGGTTCAAAGTTGATTGGGAAAATTTGACAGTTTCGGGTAGCTTGATATGTTGGCGTCTGTACCCTATTCAATAAAACATTTATTTTTTGATATCCGACGAGAAATATCTACGCTAGAAACATACGCCAAATTTATGGTTACAGTTTGTTGATTTTTTCTGTATTTGTGTGTGTTGACCTAGCACACGAGTTTGTTGACATGTAGGACGTGGAGTCTGCAATAATTTTACCGATAATCGTTACGTTACATGGCCTAACAGCGGACCAACACCTCAGAAGGCTCACATTGTGCACATAATAAAGACTATTATATTCTATTCTATTGTGGGGCTGGGCCAAGGGCTTGATTCAGAAAGCAGTACTCTTGGACACGGCACGCAAGGTGACGAGGTTCCTCTCTCTAGAGCCGGCAGTTTAGTCCCCGTTCCTGATGCCAATGGGCCACTCAAAGTGAAAACCTCAATTTATATCAAGATAATCCAGGTCCTTCAAAAGTAGGTTTAAAAAAAACAAGAAGGTAGGTAATGAGTTGGCCAGGAATCAAAACGCGCACGCATTTTTATTCCTGGGTTTTGCACGTCACACGTCATGATGGACGTCAAAGTAACTTTGGCGGCAAACGGAATATTTAAAATCTAGCGTGAGCTTATTTATATCCAGGACAAAATTGATATTGTCTGAAAATAATGTGCCTACTTTATTATACATAATTATCATCACGCCTACATTCACTAAGGAGTAGACAAATATGTATAGTAGGTACCTGGTAGCTACAATCACATTAGCTTATATTTTAGTTCCATATAACAGCTGAGGGGCCCGTGGCTAAATAATAACAGCCGCATAGGTCGATAAATCAGGTTAAGCTACGCTTGCCGCGGTTGGTCTGTGGATGGGTTACCATCTTTACATACCGTGACCCCTCCGTGCCTCGGAAAGCACATTAAGGCGTTGGTCCCGGCTGTCATTCGTGGATTTTTGACAGTCGTTACAGGTAGAAGAAGCCAGAAAGTCTGACAACCAGTCTTACCAAGGGGTATCGTATTACCCAGTAACTGAGTTGTGGAGGTCAGATAGGCAGTCGCTCCATGTAAAACACTGGTTAAACCATGTAAAACAGCTGCATCCGATTAGACTGGAAGCCGACCCCAACATAGTTGGGAAAACGCTAGGCAGATGATGATAACAGCTTGGGGGCGAGTCTATTAATTCTTCTTCATCGAGTCGCTAGCACGACTATCTTGTTGGCCCAAAATTATGCCACTTCCACGGTATCGTCGGTGGCAGAGCAGAGGTCACTTTGACTGCAGTAGGTAGTCTAGTCTATTAATATTACCTGGGCACAAATCTACACTCGGGGATGCTACTGAGACTTTCAAAAACTCAAGAACTCAAGCCCTATCTAAGCGGAGATGTAACCCAGGACCCAATGTTCGACAGTCGCGCTTGCGAGAAACTAGTACTAGAAACGCTTCACATATTAACGTTTATTAGGCGAATATAACAAATACCTACTAGCAAGCAAGAGCAAGAGGTAGACCTCTAGGAAATTCTGCTTGCTCAGTGGTAGCAATTGCCACCATGAGAGTGGTCGCAAACGCTACTGCTAAGGATGAGATCCTGAGTTCGACTTTAAACATAACTGACTGAGTTTAAACATAACTGGCTGTACTAAGGTACACCTCTTCATAACCCTTCGGAGATTAGTATTACAGGCGTGATATTATGTGTAGAAAGAAGCAATGTTATGTTAAATACATAATGAGTTCAAACACAGTGTGTTTGTCTGTAAACAATCGATACACGGCTATCAATCATTCATTGGCACAATTTAACAATGTTGTAGCAAATTGCATTATTTATGAACAAAACCTGTTGTGCTCTCATTAACCGTTAATCATCTGTGGCCGGTGCAGTTTAATGAAGTTAGTTTTGTGTGACAAAACCACATTATTTTTAACCGACTTCAAAAAAGGAGGAGGTTCTGAGGTTTATTCATAAACGATGATTAAGTGACTTTCAACCGTCAAAAACAGTCGCTATGACTACTCAAATTTAAGCAACGTTTATGAATAACTAGCTACGCCCCGCGGTTTTACCCGCGTAAATGTCGATCCCGTGGGAATATCGGGATAAAAAGTATCCTGTGTTAATCCAGGAAATGGTCTATCTATGTGCCAATTCTCATCCAAATCTGTTCAACGGTTTACGCGTGATTGAGTAACAAACATTCAAAACATCTTCACAAACTTCACATTTATAATATTAGTAGGAGAGGATTTTATTATGATTCCCAAGAACTAAATAGGAATTGCTGCTCTGAAATAGGTACTGTAGCGGTATCTACAACGCCACATGCAAACAACGCGTCATACTGACGTCACGCAAATCCTGCATCGCGCAAGCAGAGTTTACCGCGCAACTAGCATAGATACAACGGCCCGACATGAATCGTTGGGCAGTTGCCCGCCATATGCAACACCCGTCTGGTCGGAGGATCCTCCCTTTTCTATGGAAGTTGAGTGAACTTTACACCCTGTTCCTCATACCTCTATAGTACCATCATACCGTGAGGAAGTCTCCTTGTCCTAGTATAACAGCAGTTTAGCATCTTGAACGAAGCTGTCAGGTATCAGGGTCTCACTGAGCTCTCTCTAGCGTTTGATTGATGTCTTTTTTTTCTCTAGTGAAAGCGTGCGCTTTATTCAGCGAACGGGAGAGAAGCCTTGCATGTGCTATCTTTTCGTTTCAATATCAGATACTGTAAAATTACATACTTTGTAGCATAGACAAGTTTACATGTTCTGATGCATGGATTCCGGAAAATTTAAAAATATATTTATTCACTTAATTATCATTCATATCTAGGCATTCCTTGTAAGGGGTTAGACATAATATACGAGTACATATACATGACCAGCCTTTAACAACATCGTGACTTTATTTTGTAAATATATTTTTCACCAGAAAAAGTCAGAACAATTTTTGCTATAATTAATGGGAAAGGCAACACCGGACAATTTTTTAACAAAAAAAGGTTTTCAATTTTTCATTGTGCTCGTGCATATTTCATTACGCTGAGTGTGAATGGGGTGATTTTTCGGCGAAACCCTGTAGCATAAAATGAAAAAATCCTGAAGCGAAACAAGTGTTTACTCTGCCACGCTGCTACCTACAGTTCGGTTAAAGAAAAAGCGGATCAAACCGGAATGAGAAAGTTTATAGTGGATAAGACAGATTAAAACAGAAGATGAACAAGCAGGAGATCGAAGAGGGGGGTGGAACCTCCCCGGGTTCAGGGGATCAGACCGGAATAACTCGGTTTTTCGGCGCAATGTAGGTGTTTTATACAGCATTATCAGCCTAAGTATAGTGTACCCACTTCTGGGACACAGGCCTCCTCTCGGTGAGAAAGAGTGGGCCGTAAATTTTTGGTTCTAGGACATGGTTGGTAGTGTGTGTTGTGGTAATGTGTGGTTTCCTTGCGATGTTTTCCTTCACCGTTTTGAGAGCAGTGGTGATGAAATAATTTACACAAAGTAAAGCGCCTGTCAGGGTAAGAACCCACGATCTATAACTCGTAAGTCGGGGGCACCTCTCCGTTTATTATCTACATCACTGATGTAGAAATAATCACCTACGAACGGTTAGGTTTTTCGGCGCAATGTAGGTTTTATTACCTATACACATCTGCCAAATCCTTCGGGGAATACAGGCGTCATCGTCTGCCTAATCTTTCCCCAATTATGTTGGGGTCAGCTTCCAGTCTAACCAGATGCAGCTAAACCAGTATTTTACATGGAGCGACTGCCTATCTGACCTCCACAACCCAGTTACTAGGTAACACGATAAGACTGGTTGTCTGACTTTTTGGCTTCTGCCTACCAGTAACGACTATCAAAGATCAACTAATGACGAGGATCTCAGTATGTAAAGATGGTCACCCATTCACGGACCGACCGTGGCCAGCGTACCTTAACCTGATCTATCGACCCGTGCGGGTGTTATTACTTAGCCACGAGCCCCTCGGGGAATACAGGCGTGATGTTATGGTTCTCTCACCAGCCTATTGGGACTTTTGCTTGCCCATGTCAAAGTTCTGTCCATATTCTTCAGTTCTGACTGACCCAGTCACTCCTTTCGAAAATGCCCGCTACTTAGCATTTAGAATGCGTTTGTCTATGTCTACGGCCAGTTCGGCGTATGTTTTGTTTATGGTACACGATTTTATAGCCCCGATCGGACGCATGTAGCGGCGTAGTGGATGCGCCACATAAATATTACGTAGCACCTTGTACGCCGTGTAACACTTGGACTACGAACACCATACTTACTGCTATAATAAAGGCGCTGTCAATGTCAAATGATTATATGGACGTGTGGTTGACTGTACGTTAGGATATTTTTACTTTTAAACAACAGAACAGCGAATATATTTATTAGTCATGCTATGTTTGAGTGTGTGTGAGTGGATTTTCCCAATGCGTAGGCATCGCAACTTTGTTTCAGACATAACAATCATTCAGCTGCTTTAGCAATCTGCCGAAATACGGTTCATGGACAGAACATTCCGTTTAGGAACCTTTCGGTAACAAACAAAATATTTTATAGAATAGTCAAATAGGTCGCTCGTCCTTTGTTTTGCAGCTAAGGTATACTTAGGTAGGTATTTTTTATTTATGTTTTTTTGTTTATTTTGTGAACAAATTAATAGAATTACAGAGATAAGAAAACAAATCGGATAAAACGCTAAGCGAAAACGAAGTAGGTAATAGCGTGGTCAGGTGATTTTTGACGCGGATGAATTCGCGGGCAAAAGCTAGTTATTATACCTGTTCGCTGCATTAGAGTTAAAACTGCACCCTGATTGCGTAACACACTATCAATCTCAATCATTTTGAAGGATATTGCTAATCCATTGCTTCAAATGTTCGAAAACTATGTCTGCTCAACAACGTAAATAACGCAATGAATGTTGTTGAACTGTCAAAATGAGAGCCATTGCTACTGATAGTGTGTTACGCAATTACCCCGCGGGTCTAGTCAATGAGGCACGCATAGCTTAAGGGGCTTACATGACCAAAAGCGCGGTCACTGTCGGACTGCATAGAAAAGAAAGAGAAGCACGATGACACAACGCTGGTACCTCATTTAAAATTACAAAAAATCTATTGTTTGGGCGAAAAAATTAAAACACTAGTGTTTTAGTATGTTGCTTGTAGAATAATCTGACAAAAAAACAGAATGATTGTATGATATATGGTTTTTATTGTAAAAAGAAAGTTTTTAGAGGTATCTTATCGTATCAAATTAGTTGTATTATGTTTTCAACACACTATCTACCTAGCATATATTCTGAAGAATAATATCATATATTTTTCTGATTTTGTTTACTGTAGTTAATCATATACTTTTATTGTTTCTAAAACTTGCGTTTTTTGTGTTTTGGTCCTGTAAGCCCCTTAAGGTCATATTTAGGCTAAAAACTAAGTCTTGTTTTAATAATTATTTCAACCCACAATATTTAAGTATAGTATTAGTACGTTTCATTATACAGGAGAGAGAGAGGGAGGAGGAGAGGAGAGGAGGGGGAGGAGGAGTGCTGAGACAGGAGCCTTTTGGCTCGTATAGCACTTTCTGTTTAATTTTCCTTTTGTTACTTTTTTTTTATATAACTGGGGTTTTTATTTTACTGTGTTTAGTTTAGTTTGTGATCTTCCTGTACGAGTCGCAATAAATACTTTTTCTTTCTTTTCTTTATTACACGAACAACAATACCACTGGTCTTTTCCGAAAGAATTCCAGCACAAAAAATAAAACAACAATAAAAAGGAATTTGCATTTATCTCATTACTTTTTTCTTGCAATTCATTATACAAATTGTTTGTGAAAAGCTGCACTGTCCATAAAAACCGTTTTTATCTAACGTTTAGTGTACCATAAAGCTGTTTATCGCATATCAACAAGAGAACAAAAGATAGCAGAAATTGTCACTTGAAACAGGTCAAGTGTACAATGCGAAGAGAAAAACGTGATATTTGAAATATTTAAATATTGTGGTGCCACGTTTGTTTTACGATTTCTGAAACGACGTTGCCAGTAGGGTGGCCAAGCGTTTGGCTTAATAGGAGGTTTTTTTCTTATCTGAAATGGGTTTGCTCTTAACTCTAGTCTAGGTCAGACGTGACAGGGAAAAAGTCGACGATGGAGTGAGCTTACCCAGAAGAAGCCTGTTCACTCTTACTTTGAAGAGATTCGGGTTATATGCGCTCGGAAACACAGACGCAGGTAGAGAGTTCCACTCTATTGCTGTGCGCATTATAAAGGACATTTGAAAACGCTTAGTGTGAATTGGTGGAATAGCAACTAGACAGGGATGGTAACTTGCAGTGCGTCTGGATGTCCGAAGGTAGAAGGGGGCCGGTGGAATGAGGTCGTGGAGTTCTTGGGCACACTCACCGATGTATAATCTGTAGAAGACCGACAAGCAGGCAATCTCGCGGCGATGAGCCAAGCTGTGAAGCTTGGCATCCACCAGTTCTACGTCGCCAATGAGCCTCTTAGCTCTGCGTTCCACCGAGTCCGGCGCAGCGAGTTGGTATTTCGCTGAGCCGTCCCAAAGGTGGCTGCAATATTCCATGCAGTAAAGGCGTAAAGTATCTGAGCTACCTACCTTTGCATAGCGTTGTGTTGCGTTGCTTTTGCCATTGGTTGGTGACTATTACTTTAGCTATGATTGCTTTCTTTGATGTCTACATTGTCTTTAGATCAGATACAGATATATCAATCGATCAATCATAAAATCACATGATTTATTGAAGTATAGTTTCCATTATTTTTTAGGATCCAGCAGGGTACTTGCATAACACTAGCGTAACGTTAGCAGTGGCTTTCATTTTGACAGTACAACAACATTTATTGGGTTATTTACGTTGTTGACCAGACACATTTGTCGAACGTATGAAGCAATGGATTAGCAATCATTCAGATTGATGGTGTGTTACGCAATTATGGTGCTGCTCCGATAACTCTTTAATTCTTGGTCTTGTTTTATGTGATGGGTTAATTGCATAACGCACGTAGAATGGCACTCGATCGCAATGCTTTTCAATTTGACATTCATTGCTTCATGGGTTTGAAAAATTCGTCTGCTCAACCACTTAAATGTAATGAACGAGGCTGAACTGTCAAAATTAAAGACATTGCAATCGATTGCATTTTATGTGTGTTACGTAATTACCCCGCGGCTCACTCATTCTTGTTTCTTTAATACGTACAGGTATAATTATTAAGCTGTCACAGAATTAGAAGACAACTAAATTTTTCCACAAATTCCCGCCTCAAACATTAAAAAGATGGCCGCCATATCCCCGAGCGCGTCTCATGGCTATAATGTTATTTTCCTTGCGGCGTCCGGGCAGATGGCTGTAACGACCGATACCGATACCGAAACCACGTTTAATTGTCGCCTTAAATAAATGCTGACCGACACTCTCGTTATTTTTATACGACCATGGTAGCGGCTATTTGCTTATAAATTCGGAGCATTTTTAACTACCATGTACAGTCAGCGTCAGAGAAATGGAACCCCCCCAAGACTTAAAGACTATCGCCCGAGCACGCTCGGGCCCGCCATCGCTCGTCGCTCGAGCGACGCGGCGGGTGGCGGCGCGGCGGCGCTGGCGCGTCACGTGAGCCTTGAGCAGCTCCCTCCCCCGCCGCCGCACCCATCTCTGCCCGAGCGCATCCAACGGTCTGCCTCAGATATTATTTGCAAGTTTCATTCAAGTTTTTAATAATTCTTTCGGCTTCCTTCTGGCCGAACCGTATACCAAGAATAACTTACAAAAAGACACTTTGCGTGCGATTAAGATACGAACCCGCATCACCAGGCGCCAGCCGATCATCGAGACCGTGTCTTATACTACTAGGCTATTGGCTCAGTTGTCAACCTCAACGAAAATTGGAATAGTATTACTCCATAAAACGAGCAAGGTTATTAACGGTCTAATCTTCTAGATAATAAGGTTTAAATTTCAACTTTCGTTTTATATTTAATACCTTAGTTTTACAAAATGCAATACGCATTAACTCCTCATTAACTAAAAGATAAGGTTGAAATTAGCTTGTTTGGTTGAATATAATGTGTTGATTCCGATTGTTGCACTACCGTCATTTTACTTCAGAAACTTAACTGCTGTATGAACTGCGAGTTAAGGTTGAATTTAGAATACTTCTTCGCTTTATTTAGTAAACTGTGATTGAGGGTATAATTATTTTTTAAATGGTTTCGTTTTCGTGCCGATTCGCTTGTGTGTAATTATCTTCGTCGTAATATTATCAAATTTATTAAGTTTTTGACCAGTTGATTCTATTAACCGATGGTATGGTTTGATTAACAACTTTTTTGAAGGCTAAAATTGTTGTTATCTGGGAACAGGAACAAAGCATAAAGAAAATAGCACGAGTTATGGGCATAACGGTAAGATTTATGTTATACTTCCACATATTACCTATCTATTGTTGCAATAATGTTGCATTATTACTTACTAGTTGGATGTTTTTATGTATTTCTAATATTATTATTTTCATTGCAGAGAAAAACAGTTCGTAGATGGATACAAAGGTATCAAGCGACGGGTGATGTGAAATGTGATCGCCAAGGCCAGAGAAAATACAAATGGAGCGACAACGTAATATTGTGAAAGTTCATTTAGTGGCACCCTTCAAAACTTCAAGAAGTGATAGACTGTGACATCCTCTCCGTTATTATAAGGCAATTTACTCGGCAGATTGATTGTGTAACGTATCTGATAAAATTGCGTTGGAACATATATGAGCAAGTGTTATTAATTCCCAATATTTGTGGGATCCTGATCTCGTAGTTAATCAAAAACAAACAACCTTTATAATTATTATCAATCCAGATAATCTGGTTTACAAGTAGTCTTGTAATGTATTAACGATGCACCATCTGACCTCACATATTTTTCTAATGTTGTGTTAAATAAGGGTTATTAGAAAATGTGATAAAAGAGAAAGATGTATATTGCTATACTATTATAGTTTAGCATGTTGATTCTTCCTCTGTAATTCACAGACACAAAAGACAAAATTTCTTTTTTTTTAAAGGTCTTTTCCGATAAGTAAGTATAAAAAAAATCTGTTTTTTAATAATAAAATGTTTCTATAAATATATATATATATAAACGAACCTTTATCTAGTGTTAAACGTTCTAAACCTCATCCAGGGTATCTCTTTTGTGTTTAGCTAATATTCTAAGTAAATAACCCCAATTTAACACAGATAGAAAACTGTATACTCAACCTGGAAGTGGATTCCATGAAGTCCTAGAAATGTAATTAGAAAAATAAATGAATATTGTTTATCAAAATGCCTAGCTTTTATTACAAACCTCCATTTGATTTCTTAAATAATAATTAACGAAAATCACCTAATAAAGAAACTAAAAAAAAGGGTAAATAAATAAATAAATAAAATAAAGGAAAAAGAAATCTTCTCATCCGCGGATTTGAACTCGTGACCACCGCATTGCCAAGCCGCAGTGTTAACCATTAGACCAACACGCCACTTACGTTACATTACGAAAAACTTAAATAGGTTTGATGTCAATACCAAGGGGGGTACCTTATTTGTGAAGCGAACTGTACAGTCAACAAAGGAGTTAAGTATACAGGAGCGTCGGATATAGTTGAAGTTTACTAAGAAACCGATGGATGTTCTGGACTGAAATTTAATTTAATAAATGAGCTGTTTGTTTTCTATTAATAAACAAAAATTTTATTCGAGAATATCCATCGGTTTCTTAATAAACTTCAACAATATCCGACGCTCCTGTATACTTAACTCCTTTGTTGACTGTACCTATCTGTATTGAATCAAAGCAAATTAGAAAACTCTTCTCGTATGTTTCGAACAGCACGCTAAAGCTAGAGACTTATTATTATAAGCCTGTGTTGTCCCACTGCAGGGCAAAGGCCTCCCTTCCCTCTTCCCACTTTTCCCGGTCTACTGCGATTGAGTCCAGCTCATCCCGCCATCTCTTTCTGGGCCTGCCGCGCAGTTGTTTCCTGCCATTTGGGATCCACTGAGTGGTGGCTTTTGTATATTGCTGCTCCGACATGCGGCAGATATGGCCAAACCCAGTTCCACTGTAGTCCAGCAGCTGTGAGGCCAGCGTTCACTATTTGTGTTTTGGAATGTTTGACGACACTGAAACGTTGTCTATGAAAGTATGTTTGTGTGTTCTCCTAGGAAGCGTTTTTTGACAACGTAAAGCCAAACCCCGGGGCCATAATTTTCATGATGGCTGTCTCCGCGACTGAACCGCTCCTAGAGGAATCCATAGCTTTAGCATGAACACCGTAGTAAACGGAAGAAACGAAACACAATATGAAGAAAAAAAGATATGTCTATTCTTTGAAAGTTCATAGAGTACATGTTGATGTTGTCACGTTTTTTTATTTTTGGTAGATACGCGGTGGAAATCTTCATGGACTTCCTCCATCGTGGGGGTTACAGAAGGGCATCATGCAGGGGACTCTTACCGGTTAAAACCACCGCGGTGTTCCACCTCTGCCTATGGCCGGGGGTGCGGCATTCGCATAAACATTCACGGCTCCCCCGACAGGCCTCGACCCGCTGTTCCTCAGCGGGTCCCACCTCCCTATGCCATTCCCATAATGGCCGCACCCACTCTCGATTAGCGCGCTTGGAACACTGCGGCGCCAACTCAATGATCGTGATTAAACGGTCAAAATGATAGAAATTGCGATCACTTGTCAGTTTATGTGTATTACGCAATTACCCCCCAGGTTGCTACCCTGTGGCGACAGTACAACTCGCAAGATTACCGTGTGTCGTCTGAATCTGAAACTTTTCAGGAAATCCCGAATTTTACACTCAATTTCATTCACTTTCTAACTGTATTCAAAACATAAAATTAGACTTAATAAGGCAACAAGTTAGAAATACCTCTGTAGAATAACCGGAGCGAGTGAAACTCGATTAAAGTGACTCGATTTACCTGTCACACAATTTTGTAGGTAATTTACATAGTAACCTAACAAGAGGTGATTACAGCAGAATTAACGCTGTTATCCGTTTATCTCATCACGAGTTTATAGTGTAATCTTTACAAAGGAGGGAATGACATTGTGACTGACTTTCGTACAGAAAGTGACAGGGAAAGAAGAATAAAATGATTATTGTGCACAAATAAAACTCACTCTATAAAATTCTTCATCTGTCTAACCTTTTCTCAATTATGTTGGGTCGGCTTCCAGTCTAACCGGATGTAGCTGAATACCAGTATTTTACATGGAGCGACTGCCTATGTGACCTCCACAACCCACTTATTGGGTAATACGATACACCCGGGTAAGACTGGTTGTCAGACTATCGGGCTTCTGACGACCCGTAACGACTGTCAATGATCTACGAATGACAGTCGGGACCAACGGCATAACGTGTTTTCTGAGGCACGGACCCCTCCGTGCCTCAGAAAATCTCTCTCTTGGGGATGGGTGTACCAAGGTACACCCATCCACGGACCAACCGTGGCAAGCGTAACTTAACTTGATCGATGGAACCGTGCGGCTCTTAATTCTTAGCCACCAGCCCTTCTCATTTTATAAAAATTATACAAGATAAAGAAGATCTTAGAGCCAAAAGCACAGTTTTCGAAAATGGTAGATAAGTAGGTACCCAAAAGATTTCGAAAAAAAAAAATCAGATGCCTCTTTTTTTTTAAGGGAATCAATATATTTGCTTCTCAGTTACCACTTACCTCTTATATTTCGTCGGTCTTTATCAAAGTCCTATCACTTAATGGTCTAGGTATGCCTTTGGACAAAGTTCTATAAGCAAGCACATACTGTTTGCTGTATAGTAGGTACAGTAATTACTGATTAATCACAAGATATTGATTCGCTCAACAGGTGCGTAAATTAATGTCAGTAGGTCAATCATAAACGATGAACATCAGTACAATGATACCACCACACCACCACACGGCCTAGCGCCAGCGCTCACGCTCACCCAGCCATCAGACTGAAAGCGAAAGTGGCGGCTTACGATTTTTGTACGTAAGATGGGCATGCGAAGTAGTTGCTCTTGCGTTATCTAGGTGTATCTGTGGTTTTAACAGAACACAAGAGATTTTTTTTCAGTAAATGATTACGGGTTTTATTAGTCAACCAACTCAGCTTATCTCAATCCACTGATGGACATAGGCCTTTCCCAGGCCTGCGCCACAACACCCTGTCCTCTGCCATCCGCATCCAGTCTGACCGACCTTCTTAAGGTTTCCGGCCCCTAGCTAGGGGTGTCCCCCACTACGCTTGCCAATACGCGTTCTCCACTCAAGGATTTGTCTGCTCATACATGTATCAGTCATTTGAACAGACACAAACATGGGCAGCCCACTGCCGCTTCAGTTTGCTTACTCTGCAAGCTATGTCGGTAACTCAGGTTCTCTTCCTGATAATTTCATTCCTGATTGTATCCTTAAAAGAGTAGTTTAGTTTTCCGAGTATTAGTTCCAACAAAATACTATCAAAAACTTATATAGTGCTAGTTTCCCAACTGTTTAATACATCAACACATCAGTATCAATATAAGCAGCTTAATGCATAACATACACCTTTTCGAAATAGCATATTATACTCCGAGCCGAAGCTGCAGATAATGTTAAAATAGATCATTCAAATAATAATGAACTGCAATTCGAAATCCATTGCCAAAAATAGCCCAGTTCGAAGTAGAAGTCATTAACTTCTCAATATAAATTAACGGGCTATACTTAGTGGGAAGATAGCCGGTGGAATGGGTAGCATCATGAATGTGGAAATAATTTATAGCCCATAAAATCACTGGCGTACTAATTGAATTGTAATAATTCGCAATTAAAGTTTAATAATACGGAAAATAGCCTGTGTCCAATACAATATACGTGGCCTTTAACGGTTTACGTGGGTTTTACATTTGACTGTTGAATTTTACAATTTATTTTGTTTGGCTTTTTTGCGGCTTGTAATGAAATATTTGATGAGATTCTCATAAAGGCTTCGAATTAATGATAGATGTATTTAATGATGGATGGAGATGAGATCATCTTCTCATACACGTGTATTCCCGTTGTCCCCGTAATCTGTGTCCCCGTTACGGGGACAACGGGACCGATATACCTACTAAGTATGTGAAATACGTTCACTCTCTTCTTTTCGACGGTAGCGTAAAGGCGACACAGGCGCGTTATTTAAGTCGATAATATCCGATATTATACGTTATTGCGATAATGCGTCCCGATTCCTTGCCACACAGCTGCGTTTTAATCGTTCGATTTTTCTAACGTGTGCATGTATCCTACACTACTGACAGGCCCCCCGACAGGTGTGTGGAAGATCGTATGCGTCCTAATACAAAATGCTCTAAGAACTCATCGAATATCGCAGGACGGAGATACGCAAGCGACGACTTCTATTGCATCGTTATGATCGCAGCAGTGTGTAACTTCGCGGACGTCCTAATACAAAATGTACTGAAAACAGATATCGCAGTAACGCATTCGATATTAACAAGACTTTATTATACAGCGAGTTGAAAAGATAGTCAAATAGTCATCATCATCATTTCAGCCCAAAGACGTCCACTGCTGGACATAGGCCTCCCCCAAGCACCTCCACTTCGACCGGTTCTGTGTTTTTCGCATCCAGCAGCGTCAAATAGTCAACCACGTGGCAATTCTTATGAAAACAATAGATCTATTTAGACAACCTAAAATACAAAATCCATCGTCAGAATTTCTTAACAACAAGAGAATTTGTAGGCGACACGTAGGTACTTAGACATTCAATTAACGCTTATTAAACTCAACACCTCAAAATCTAACATTACATGAAACAATATCAAACTACTAATAGGTAAATTCCATTAAATCTGCTCAATAGACGAAACTCTAGTATATTCAATTGTGTCTAAGTGAGTCTGAATAGATTATAGACATAATGGTGCTATTAGGCACACTCCAACAATAATGATTTATATGCTAAGTAAATGATGCGTTATGTATTAATCCATACTATAATATACATACCTAGATATCCGAAGAATATATGTATATATTAAAAGCCAATTATTTTTAAAAAGAGTAACCGTGGAGTTTCTTGCCGGTTCTTCTCCATAGGAAACGACCAATTGTAACCGTGCACCTAGCTTCTGACGTTTCATAAGTGCCCATGTAGGTTTATGTGAAATAAAATATTTTGATTTTGAATATTATAAATGCGAAAGTGTATCTGTCTGTCTGCCTGTCTGTCTGTTACCTCTCCACGGTTAAACCGTTGAACCGATTTAGATGAAATTTTGTAGAGAGGTAGTTTGAGTCCCGGGAAAGGACATAGGATAGTTTTTATTCCAATATTCACTCGGGATCGACACTTATGCGGGTGAAACCGCGGAGCGCTGCTAGTATTATAAATGCGAAAGTGTGTCCGTCTGTCTGTCTGTCTGTTACCTCTTCACTCTTAAACCGCTGAACCAATTTGTATTAAATTTGGTATAGAGATAGTCTAAGTCCTGGGATGTTAGGATAGTTTTTATCCCACTATTCCCACGGGATCGACACTCATGCGGGTGAAAACGCCGGGCACTGCTAGTATTATATACTAGTACGATAAATCACGTAGACTGTCGAATCTAGTTAAGCTTGGAGCTTAGGTAATGTTCTACATTTCAATATTGTCTTGAGTTTCAATTACCTACGGTAACATAACATCACGCATATTTTCCCCGCACGGTTAGGCAGAGGTGTGCCTGTAGTAATCCACATTTCGCCATGTAATAGAGGGCAAGCCTATTGCCATCACCCAGGAGTGAAATATATTTAATTGCTTTAAAACTTCGGGCTGCTACTGAAATTTTCTTATGGAAAACCCAATGACACTTTGCACGACCTGCGATTCGAACCCAGGACTTCATGCTCAGCAGTAGCGGTTGCGACTACTGGACCAACAAGGCAGTCGTTTACGGTATGTTTTGTAAATCATTTATTTATGCTATGAAATAAATAGTTTAGGTCCATAGTATATTTTTCGTGAAAGTAAATTAGGTATTATTTTTCTAGTACCTTCCAACCGGTAAGAGAAGAATGGAAGTACGTTACAATGTTCCATATAAGCAAAATCGTTAATGTTTCACGAATGATAAGTACTACAATAGAATATGATAGACTAGCTACCGACCGCGGCTTCGCCCGCGAGGTATGTCGATAAAAACTATCCTATGTCCTTCCCCGGGATGCTCTACCTATCTCTCTGCCAATTTTTTTTTTTAACACCATAACGAGCTGTTCTGTGGAGATTGTCTTTGTACTCGTATTCTCGCACAGACAAAAAAAATAACTGAAAAATGCTTCACCAATGGGATTTGATACGATTAACTTAACAGTTCTGTCCATTATGTTATCATTTTATGATTCTGCCAAAGTGGCCTTTTTAGGCCCCCAGGTCTCAAGTGCGTATGCACCTCCCCACAGACAATGGCCCACCAATTACAGACCTTACAATTACAGACCTTATCTACTACACAAAAAGGTACACGATTCAGTGAGCTACGCCGCGCTGCGTCGCGCTGCCTTTTAGTGTAGTACATAAGGTCTGTAATTGTATTTCTATCTTGAAAACTGCGCGTCGCGTCGCGTCTCGGTGTGAACTGACCCTTAATGATCCTATGACTGCTTCGGAGTTCGCACAGCTGAATTTTGGGCCAAAGATATTTGAACTTTTTTCCATCAATATGCTAAGAAGAAGACCGTTAGGAGTTACAGATTTAAATGTAGAAATTTCACATAAGGTGACACAATGGACGGTCTTAACGCTAAAAGCGAACTTTAAAAGACGAACTTAGGATGGTTTTAAAGGGTGAATAACAATACATGCATGCTGGTAGCAGCACATGAATTGTTTACAATCAGGCCAATGCTATTATAAGTGTAAAAAGGTCAGCCTATGTGTAGACATAGGTTGATTGAAATGTAAACCATTTACCATTTGAAGTTTCAAGCTTCCAACAGTAATATTACTCTGTAAAAGTCTCACCCTGAAAACTTAGGTGAAGTAAGTTTCAAGTAAGCTGTCAATCCCTGACAACAAATGGGATAGCAGTTCACGTCCATCTCACTTCACCTAAATTTTCATGGTGAGATTTACACAATATAAAACAAATTAAGGGTACGTATTTGAATATCGAAGATTAAAATACCGACTGTTAAAATATCGATGTTCGAAACATCGAAAATGGAAATATCGAACGATCATATAACCGAAAATTAAAATATCGAAAGTTTATATTATCGAATGGTTAAATATCCTACGTCCAATATATCTAAAATCTAAATATCTACAAAAGTTACATCGAAAGATCTAAATATCGAAATACAGATTATCGAACGTCCTAAATATCGATGGGTAATTATTTGAACATCGAAAATTAATATACCTACGTGTAAAAATGAGTTAATTTTCAACATTTAATACATTCATTCATTCACCCTAAAAATACGTACAAGTTAAAATATCGAACAAATTTTGATAAAGTAGTATGAGTGGAAAAAGGTTGCTTCTGCAACGTCTCCGGCGCTACGGGAAGTGCAACCCCTTCGCCCTTGCGTAACAAAGGATAGGCACCCATGTTCACCTCCGCAGCTTCGGCTTGCTGGTCGCCTCCGGCGACCAGCCTCAGCCGCTACGGTTCCCACGGGTGCCTATGCTTTGTTACAGCGGGCGGGGGTTGCCCTCCCTTCGCGCCTCCGGATTTTTATATACACTCTAGGGGTAACAGCCAAAAGACTATGTAAATTCGGGGTGCCCCAATTCGGTTTTGGAACAATTTCGACCTATTTTATCCATGAAAATCAGTGTCCAGTGTACAAGCCTAGGTCAATCGTGAAGGTATTATTTAAATTAAAATATTTTCTTGAAAGTCAATATGTTGTGCAGGTTGTGCTACTAAAGTTAGTGACAGAAACGTATCGCTGCAAAACCGACTCCACGTAGTCTTGTCTGCCCTACCCCTAGAGTGTAATTTAGAATCGCGTAGTCGCGGAGGGGCGAGGCAGCCCGCGAGCTGAGGAGCAGGTGGTTTTAACACCCGCCGCCGCAGCTGAGGCTGGCCGGCCAAGGCGGCCAACAAGCCGAAGCTGCGGTGGTGGGCGTTTAGACCATCTGCGACGTTAAGCTCGCGTGGGACTGCCGGAGCCCTGCAGCGCCGGAGCCGTGACAGAAGTCATGCTTGCTTGCATGTTGCATGATTGCTGCATGCTTGTTTGCTAGATGGAAATCAGTTACTAGGTGGGTTACAAAAAAAAAACAAGGAAAACCTCATGTAATGTAGGTACTTTAATTATTTTTACCTAATAAAAACCCAAACGTAACGTAACGTAGATATTATGAACTTCGATGTATTAAATGTTGATATTTTGAACTTAGGCATAATGTCATTCGATATTTTGAATCATTCGAAATTTTAATCACTCGGCATTTCAATCTTCGACGTTTTAAGCGTAGGTATAACAATTTTCGACATTTTGATACAATCGATATTTAAATTTTCGATGTTTTGAACATCGATATTTTAACAGTCGATATTTTAATTTTCGATATTCAAATACGTACCCCAAATTAAACTCACTTATAAAAAAAATTAAATACGTTTTCAGGACTGAAAATTGTATACAATTTATTTTTTGGCAAACCATTGTTGATTTATTGGTTTTGTGTACATTTTAACTGACCCTTGGTCGAATATGAAATAACACAAGCTTTACAATTAGGTTTTTAAGTAAACACGAACGTCGAATTTAATTTAAATACCAAGCTGTATTTTTTGTTTGTTATAACATATATTATGCCATATTTCATCTACGAAATTAATAAGTAATGATTATTATTTAAACAGGTTCCATTAAAAACAAAACAAAAATTAAATTGAGGGTTGTTTTTTTATTTTTAGGTTATCATCTGCCTAGCCTTTTTCCAACTATGTTGGGGTCGGCTTCCAGTCTAACCAGACAAGATGCAGCAGAATACCAGTATTTTGCATGGAGCGACTGCGTATCTGAACTCCACAACACAGTTACTGGTGTAAGACAGGTTGTCAGACTTTCGAGCTTCTGACTAGCTGTAACGACTGTCAAAGATCTACGAATGACGGCCAGGACCAACGGCTTAACGTGTTTCCGAGGCACGGAGGGGAGCGGTCCTGGTATGTAAAGATGGCCACAAATCCATGCAGCAACCGCAACTGGCGTAGCTTAACCTGATCGATCGACCCGTGCGGCTGTTAGTACTTAAAAATAAATAAATAAAAATAAAATATGTTTAATTCAGATATCGAGGATCCATAGGTAGGTACATTAAAAATAACAATATTACATTAACGAAAATTAGAATGAAGATTAAAATGAAAATTAGCCTCAAGCCAACCTATTAGGTACAAATATGTATCTAAAAATAAAAACCAAGCTCAATAAATTTCCCTTTTTTTTAAATTAATTGTTTATCAAATTGGCATACTTTATACCTACGTCAATTTACCGTGTAATAGCTATTTCATAAAACTGTTAAATTACAGTTGTGATTTGAAGATGCAAACACTGTAAGTTCGTAGTCAATTTGGTGAACAATTGATTAAGGTTTAAGTCAGGGTGATTTTATTAATATTATTTTATATGGAATAATGGAATCCTTTCATTTATTATTCTGTATAAGTGGATTTGGAGCTTGTAATTACAGCTCGGTAATCTCTTATAGAACTAATTAATAACGCATTTAGCTTAGGTAGGTACCTATTATCATAGTTATATTATTATTGTTAATATTTTTTCCCAGAATTTATTATTATGAAATTAATTAATTCTATTACTCGTACAATGCATCAGCTATGTTGTTTTTTCAGTGGACATTTACTTTGAAGGTATACTTGATGGGTAGCTTTATATGCTAGCATCTGTACATGTACAGATGCCAGCACATCAAGCTACCCGAAACTGTCAAATTTTCCCAATCAACTTTGAACCTTATGCTTTAGCGACATAATTGGAAATCTATTTAAGAAATTTGACAGATTGTAGTAACTTGATGTGCTGGTGTCTGTACGTATGTATTTTGTGTAACATGCAGCAACCATACCGATTCCAGACAACCTGCCAAAAATTATAATTATGAATTTATGACCAACTAGGTTAGTGCAACTAGAGTAAAAACATGTTCAGGAACAGTGATCGAAACTGAACCGTCACACTCGGGTCGGTGACGCTAAATCGGGTATACTCGGCGCTGAATCACATTTACCCGGGTCCAATAGTAAGTTTTCACTTATCGTGTGTTCTTAAGCACACACCCTTCTTTTTTTAACATACAAAATACGACCTGTAGGAATCTATTTATCCCATGAAAAACATGAATTATTTTCATCCAAAATGATGTACTTAGATAAGTAGGTAAAAAATAAACAGGAAAACTTTTTCGCATAGAAATTATTACAGCAGCATACATGATTTTGAATTACGTTACCTAAGTGTAATTTTATCCCCGTGTTCCCTGTATGTTTTAATTGGTAGCCTTGAACTGCGTAAGAGAGATTTATGAGTGATGCTACACAAATATGAAGGGTATTTTGGTATTAATTGAACATGTGGGAATTCGTCTGGCTGTAAGTAGTACTTTATAAGGTCAGGTGAATGTTGCGTCTTTGTATCTACAGCATGTAGGTATCAGCAAGGTGTGATCATACCTATATAAGGGTGTGGTAGGTATAGATCATCAAACTGGACCATTTTCTCTATGGAAGCAACATCGTAATCACGAAAAAAATATCGACTGTCCCATACAAAACTTCAATACCTTCTCGACCATAGGTAATGTATGGGACGGCTGATTATTTTTTCGCGATTACGATCTTTGTCCTATGGAGAAAGTCGTTCAGTTTGATGGTCTGTAGGTACCAAATCTCGAAAAAAGATCAGCTGTTCCCTATATTTTGACGAGTTGTTGTTGACCTTGCGCCTTAAAGGTGCCAATCCCAGGTTAACCAAAAAAAAAGAAATACAAAAAACCAACAAGTTTCGTCCAACATTCTAATTCTTCTTTTGTTTTCTTTTCCAGAAGATGGCTCCAACAAAATTCCAAATTCCCGGAGGCACTGCGAATAATTGTATTTGCAGCCAACTTTCTTCGTTAATAGATTCATTAGCACTGACTAAAAGTTCGCAAGTATTGTCAACTTGTGCAAGAGCTTCGTACGCCAACTCGCTGTAGTTTCGTTCGAAATCCAGTGAATTTCGCGGCTGTTATTGTTTGATTCCGCTTAGTTCTGGAGATGCAACGTTATAATTAACTGGCATTCCATGTTTAGTTGGGATTTCTCGTCTTGGAGTATTATGATTGTGTGCGCTTGGAGATAAATGCTTGGTGGAAACTATGCTCGTTATTAAAGCGCAAGATAGTGTAATTACTAGCTTCTGCTCGCGACTTCGTTCGCTTAAAACTGGAGATACAAAATATACTGAAACTAGCTTCCGCCCGCGGCTTAGCCCGCGAGGCATGTCGAAAAAAACTATCCTATGTCCTTCCCCGGGATGCAATCTATATCTTTGCCAAATTTTATAGAAATCCGTTCAGTGGTTTAGGCGTGAAAAGGTAACATACAGAAAGACAGACAGAGTTACTTTCGAATTTATAATGTTAGTATGGATAACAGCCACTTTTTTATAAAACCTTTCTTTTCTTTTTGCTCGGCTCCTAAGTATCGTAGCGTGATTTTTAAAAGCCTGAACCATTCTCAAGAATTGGTCTATCAAATCAAAGTATCTATAGATTAACCTGCCTTTAAATAAATCTATGAGTGCCTAGAATTACATAAAATGCCCATTTTCACTTGATCGGGTTTTAAATTTTTTAAATTTACCTCTCTAGAAAAGCTAAAAAATTCCATGTTTTCTTGCAAAATCGATTTAATATTAGTTATTGAAAGTGCACGAAATACCCACTTACCCACTACTCATTGTAAATGTATAAACATTTACTCCCATTAACAAATGTTGATGGCTATGTCCTACTTATTTAAAGTGGTCCGTAATAATACTGAATCAAAACACTTACGGAATTGCTTCCGCGTCTGTCCCGTTTAACAACCCTCGCAAATGATCTTGACGCAATTATCTTCAGTTATATCTGAAATTCAGAAGTAGATAAGGTTTATTTCAGCGTGTAAGTGTTTTGTAAATTTCCACTACCTACTGAGTAGAGGTTACAAAATGGTGACTACAATAATCGACCAAACAGGAAATTATGTTATAACCATGCTTGAATGACGGATGTGATGTGATGGCAGTGTTGGTATGACAAATACAAATAATTATCATGTTTTATTATGTGTGAAAGTAACATTTTATTCTATTCTATTCAGTCAGTCATTTTTAGAGAGTTTGTATGGAAGTTCAGTCAGGGAAATTAATGGTTAAGCAAATTGACACCCTACGTCGATTTGCTGTGTTACAGCTAATGTCTAACTGTCAATAAATGACAGTTGTGATTTGAATATACGGACAATTTAAGTGTTTATTCTATTTTGTTACTTGCTGACTTTAGGTACAATCTAACAAAATACCGTACTGTGAACGAACATAAACTAGAAAAACATGAAAATTCAACAAGATTTTCACGTAGGTGTATCATCTGCGAAATAGAACAAACGAGCAATAACCCCCACAATGTTGGCAAACATCACGTACAGAGGTCTCTCGCATGAATCGCAGGTATTATGATCCTGTGTGAGATCTGTCTCGAACGATCCATTGTTCCCTATCTCACGGCATGCAAACGACACCAAGTTCAGACAAATAGGCTTCTTCCAGCAAGGAACGTACACATGGGAAAAGTGGTTGGTGTGCAGGCAAGAAATCAGCATATTATTATTAGCGTGATATATAACGTTGGTATTGTAATTGACAGAGCAGTGGTGGCCTAGTCGTAACGGCCCCGACTTACGAGTTGTAGGTCGTGGATTTGAAACCTGACAGCCGATTTACTTTGTGTAAATAATTTCATCATCTTTGCTCTCAACATGGTGAAGGAAAACATTGTGAGAAAACCGGGATGTCCTAGCAACAAAAAAACGAAGATGTGAGACATCTACCAGCCCACATTGGGTCCGCGTGGTAGATTTCAGCCGACTCCCTCTCGGAGTGAGGAGGCCTGTGTCCAGCAGTGGCAAAATTATAATGATTATGCCATTGTTATTGGATCAGTAATAATATTTTAAACTTAAGGCACACATTGAAGTTTTTGAAAACGTAGATATTTTATCGATTGCCAAATCTCATGTCGAGTGATTTTGATTGGCTGTTCATCACGCCCAGAGCACATCCAAAGCAACCATGTTGAGATTTGACAGAAATGATGGTGTAGGTACATAGAGATGTGATCTGGTTCATACACGTATACCACTTAACGATTCCTTACTTCTATACCACGTCGATTACTTAGTTATTCACGACATCTACTATTAACGTATTCTCTATGACACAATGGCGTGGTTTGAACTGTTAAAATAAAATGTTGTCAGTACGGTTGCCATTTCGATTCCTTGTCGTTAACAAGGCACGATATTGACGTGGTTTGCACGTGGTATGTTTTCGCGGGGAATAATACAGAATTGGGGCCCTGAGCATGCTCCCAAATATTGGTTGAAAAAAGTACCTACCTAAATTAGCTGCCAAAATACTTATTTATTTCGCTGACTGTACGCACAGGCGCGCACACAAATTATTCCGTAGATATCTAGGGCTTGTTATGTTCAAACTTTGGGGGTACTGGCGCGCACAGTGGTGTTATTACCCAACCTTGCAGGGGTACTAAAGTTTACCGTGACGAGGGGAATAAAGGAAAGAGGAACTGTCCGCCACGAACTTCGAACTGCAATGTTTGGGAGGCCAACAGTGTTAGGTGACTGGACGTGGCCTAAACTGAAGAGGGGAAGTTTGTTTGTGACATCCCGGCCGGTTCGTTGGAAAGTGGAGCTTAAACAGGATAACAAAGGATGGCCCGTAGGCTAGATTTTCTAATAAATAAAGAAAAACGGTAGTGTTAGAAAGAAGCCGGACAAATGCTGTCTCATTTAAGTCTAAAGGCTCGTGTACACCTACTCCTACAAAACCCTTGAAGAAGTCGAGAGTCACTTGTTCTTTCCGTTATTATGATCATTTTTTTGCACTGGGAACCTTCTGGTTACAGAGATATTGAAGGTCAAAGATGAAACTTTTTTTGTCGTTTTTAATTAAAACAAGTTATAAAGGTAAAGGCGTCACGTCACGATCCCTGTACCGTTGCATGCACCCATAAGCATAATGTTTTGCGTGCGCCATTGCGCACTGCCGCATGTCGTAAACAGCGAATTTTACACCATAAAATAAATTTCGTTTCCCAGCAATTATTTTTGCAAAAGTTAATTAGTTAGCTTTACAGAATGCGTAGATGACGGCTTCGTGAAGATACATCCTGTATATAACAAAGTATCTTCAAAATGTCATTAACATCAGGGGCTTCAAAAACAGTGCTGTAGGTATTTATTCATTTATTTTAATACTTCAAGCAGAGAAATGTACAGAGGTGGACTTAATGCCACAGGCATTTTCTACCAGGCAACCTTTGTGTGATGCAGATACAAACAGTGGTAGGTGCAATACTTTTCTTATGCGAAAAATTAAAGAATCAATATTTATTTAGAAATATACACATATTCATATGAACTTAGACTGCGACTATATTATTTCGAGTACCTACCTATTCTACATAACTGAGTATACCTACGGAAATACCTAAAATCCTTCAGACGTTATTTACGTTAATTTACTCGGTTCCTCTCCATTACTATCTCTGTTAAAATTATATTATTGTGTGCCAACGACGTGTGTGGCTACCCCTTTGTGTAAACACGACTACGCTATTATACATTATGACGATAAGCGTACCCACCTCATTATTTATGATATCATTTTATTATCTGTCTCCTTTATTAATCTCTGAAGCGGTTAATCGTTTGAAAATGGATTCGTTCGCTTTTAAAAATTTTCTAGTCCGCAAATTATAAGTACTTTTATGGATTGTGCTATGAATTCCAGTTTTATAATCAACGCTACATGTTTATTTTGGCGCGTGGCCAAAACCGGAACTAACACCGCCATCTTGTTTTGTTAAAACGTTTTTTAGGGTTCCGTACGTTAAAAGGAAAAAACTGAACCTTTATGGGATCACTTCGTTAGCCGTCCGTCCGTCTAGACGTCTTCTGTCTGACTATCAAGAGCCACTATCTGTGGATACCCGACTAAGCTATAATACACATTATGACGATAAGCGTACCTACCTCAATATTAATTATTTATGAAAGCATTTTATTATCTGTCTCCTTTATTAATCTCTGAGCCGGTTAATTGTTTGAAAATGGAATCATTCGCTTTTATCTTCTTTACTGGTCCGCAAAATAATACATAGGTATTATCTATGGATTGTGTAACGATTACAAGTTTTATTTATTTAAAAAAGCATCGAAAGGTGGTGCGTTAGTGACAGAACCAGAGATTCCGACTAGATTTTGAACCTTTTTAATTACGAGAATTGGCCTTCTGACATGTGAACGTAAATGAAGGAATAGGAGTATGCAGGATCGTAGCAAATCATAAAAAAACAATCATAAGATGATGTATGAGCACAAAACACAGAAACAGTCTTATGATCAGTAAAATGATCCTAATTTTACCTGCAATTATCAGCGGTTCCTAAGAAAAACCTTCACGGACAACCTTTATTTACATAAATGATTAAGTAAATAGAATTGGTTAGAAAGGGGGTGACTACCGAGATGACGACCAATACACAACACACAACATGTCTTTTTCTTCCATACTTCTCATTTGGAAGAAAAAGACATTTTGCGCCGATCCCAAATAATTTGGGTTAAGGGCAGGAGAATCGTGATTATGATGATTAAATTAATTATCAAATTTCTTGCACTCAGAAGTAGATCAGTCTCTTAACCTCGCTGTATCTAGTTAAATAATGAGCAAGGGATATAGGTACCTATAATAGGTAATGTATAATGTTAATTTCCATTGGAAATCCATTAGCCCAATTATTCATATTAATTATTCATTTCCTCAATACATCTGATCCATTTATATTTCGTAGTGAAACCGGATGATATTCGTACAGACATTAGTTTAATATAGTACAGGAGATGGGGGTCGAAATGTTTTATTGTTTGAACCAAAATTGTATGCAAATGACGCCTATAGGTACCGAGGTACCTGTACCTAGGCTATAGGCTATAGGCTGGTGCATAGTTTTTTTGTTAGTCTATATTAACAGCGAAACCATAAAAAATGCAAGATAAAGCACCATCACTTTATTAACTCAGAATAAAAACCTGACGAACGCGGACATAAAGCCGTGATTACACAATGCGTGTCCACATTTTTAACTTCAATGTAAACCGTTGTGTCATCGGACAGACCCTTCCTGGGTCCGTTAGAAATAATACACTGAGGGGTGACGGTCTGATTTATCACCTGAATTCATTACTAGCAGTTCCTATATTACAGCCTTAAGAAATCCTTTAAATTAAGAAGCATCTTTTTGAGAAAGAATTGAGAGTTAGAAACATACAGCATATAGTATAAGAAAGGAGAGTTTGAAACATACGCATACAGTATAAGAAAGGAGAGTTAGAAACATACAGCATACAGTATAAGAAAGGAGAGTCAGAAAAATACAGCATTCAGTATAAGAAAGGAGAGTTAGAAACATACGCATAGAGTATAAGAAAGGAGAGTTAGAAACATACAGCATACAGTATAAGAAAGGAGAGTTAGAAACATACAGCATACAGTATAAGAAAGGTGTGGTCATGTTTAAGGGTGTGGTATAGAACATCAAACTGAACAACTTTCTTCATGGGATCAACATCGTAATAGCGAAAAAATTATGAACTGTCCCATACAAACTACAATTTTCTATTTATTTCAAGAAAACCTGCTCACTTTTACGCGCATAACTGTTGTTTCTATAAAACAATCGCTTCATATTCAATTTTGACAAATAATTATAAATTCGCTCGAGTGATCGAATGCAACCAATGCAGCAGGGTTATTTTTGTACATGATGTAAGGTTCCCTTTTGCAGACAACCTTTACCTACCACCTAAAAAACGGGAAAAAACTAAAAAACAGCGTTAGTACACGGTCCGTGACTACGTAATAAGGTAGAATGCAAGTTCGTCGAAGTAAATCACTTGCTACTTTATAGGGCGTCCGGGGAATTGAGAGACGGTATAGGTATTCTTCGTGGTACTTTAGACTTTATAGGAGCGATAACTTATGAATGCTTCAGAAGTTTTGCTTGCATGAATTATATTAGTAGTAGAGTTTATTATTGATGTTATAGAATAGTTTTGAATTGTAGAAAATGGAAGAAAACTAAAAATCTCTTACTGAGTTTGATAAGTATTAAATTCGTCGTAAACAAAAGGAGGATTTTCGTAGTGGTACTTTCTACATTAATAGTGATGACTTATTATACTATTTTTTTTTTTAATTTTTGTTTAATAAACTTCGCAAGCAATGGGTAATTACTACTGAAGGCTGCCTCAGAATGAGTTGCCTCTCACACGTACTTCGCTTGCTCCCGCGTCACCAATCCTGACTCTTTTCATATTTTGGCTGCCGAGACCAAAACTACAAACGTAGTACACAGGAATGTTTATAAAACTTGTGGCTATTATTATAGCTTTGCCCGCGACTTCATTCACGTGGAAGTCCACTCGAACGAAGTCGCGGGCAAAACTAGTTACATATAAAGTGAATAAAATAGTGTAAATTGAGATGAAGAAAATTCATCTAATTTCGTCTCCAGCTCTGGCTAGTTATGAATAGAATCGCCATTATTGAATACCTCAGCTATTAAATCTAAATTCTGCCAGGTGGAAACATTTAGTTTCTATTTATAAAACATTTATGAATAGAAACCTAATTAAACTATACTTACCCACCTAAATTAGAAAAACATTAAATATTGAGCGTATTTAGAGAAATAATATTATGAACCAATAACTATTACGAATGAAGAGTTCCCATGCACGTGTTTCATTTAATGTGTTTACTCAACCAAGTGGACAAACAAATAAAATATAATGCTAATGAACAGCCATCATAATTAGACGATGGTTTTCATAATAAAATCCAGTGTCTAGTGATAAAAGATTTATGAATTTATTCATCATCATCAGCCTATAGCAGTCCACTGCTGGACATAGGCCTCCCCTAATGAGCGCCATAACGCCCTGTCTTCAGCTTGTCGCATCCAGCATCTGCCTGCAGTCTTTCGGAGATCGTCATCCCACCTGGCCGGAGGGCGTCCCACACTACGTTTGCCAAGTCGCGGTCTCCACTCAAGAACTCGTTTACCCCAGCGGTTGTCGGTTCTTCGCATGAATTTATTGCCAGTTAGAAATGTAGAATTTGTTGAAATAGATCATCATCATCATCGTCGTCGGCTTTGCCCTTTCTTTAGGTATATAATGTAACAATAATCGTATCATTTATAACAATTGTATTACAGAACTTTATAAAAGATGCCACAACGATAGTGTTCAAACAAGATTACTGTAAGTTCAGTTAAAATGGTTTTACAAACAAAAACCGTTCAAGTGCGAGTCGGACTCGCGCACCGAGGGTTCCGTACAAATTTGTAGGTATTTAAATAGCGGATTGTTTTCCTTTATTGTGCTACATGACTAACATGACATTGCTTCTTCTTATAACATTCTTAACTGAAACGCCTAAACGTAAAGCTGTCCATTAATTCATGATTCTACGAGCAGGTTAAAGGGAAGTACCCTAAAGGTTTTGATTCCGAAACATAAACACCCGTATCTTTTAATTGCGTTGACTTAGAAGTTTGATTTCTTCACAGCTTCAAGGGATTGCAGCCCATTCTAAGTTGAAATTAGTATTTCATATTAATTTCAACTTGATAACTCCCCGCGTTCCTGAGAAAAAGGGTCTTTGACCGACGGACAACGAAGTGATCTTATAAGGGTTCCGTTTTACCTTTTGAAGTACGGAACCCTAAAAAAGCAAATGTATTCTTGTTTTATTTATTTATCTAATTTTATGGCCCCGTTCCGAGGCCATTACTAGCCCACGATGGCGGTCATAGCAAGCGAAACGGACCATTCTGATATTATCTTTTATTCCTTTTTTTATTTACCAAAAATAAACAAACAGTGGTTAGCTTAGTACAGTTCAGTAGACGCGTTGTGTTCTTTCGAACCTAAACGGAATTAGAAAAAAAATTGCAAACGGTAGAACTAGTGTTAGCAGACCAGTAGCCAGGTGGGTGATCGACCTACAGAAGATTGTGGGGAATACCTGGATGCATAATCAGCCTATAATGTTCCCACTGCTGAGACACAGGCCTCCTGGGCCATAATCCACCACGAGGACCCAGTGCCACGATCAGGGTAGATGTCACAACTTCAAACTTTTTATGGTTCTTAGACATGCCGGTTTCCTCAGGATGTTTGCCATCACTGTTTTGAGAGCATTGGTGATGAAATTAAATACACAAAGTAAAGTGCCTGGCTGGGTTTGAACTTACGTCCTACAACTCGTAGGTCGGGGCCGATACCACTGCTCTGATGAGACCTGAATGAGAATCGCGCAAACCAGGGAAGCATGGCACGAAAGGGTGGAGGCCTGTACCCAGCAGTGGGTGGAACATGGCTGCCATTCTGCCAATGATGATGATGAAAAGGAGTTAGGCATTCGCACGTGAATAAACACATTGTGCACGATGTTTTTCTAAAATAAAGAATATATAAAGTCTTATAGTGGTATTAATTAATTACCTTATTAGAAAATCTATACATATAATAAAACAGTAACGAAAGAAAAACTGTACATTGAGAATTTTCGAGAAAAAATAAGTGGCTTTTGTTAGAAAAACGTAACTGATGACAAAAAGTGACTTTTTAGAGTTTTTGTCTGTTTGTCTGTTTGTCTGTGTGTATGGTAAGGCTTCACGCCAAAACTACTGGATAGATTGAATTGAAATTCAGCTAAAATGTTCTTTGTAAACCAAGGAAGGCTTTAGGCTACATATAATCACGCCGTATGTTATGGGAGGTAAGCAATATTGATTTTAAAAGGTTTTGGTTCGTAATTGAATGCACAAAATAATTGAATGCCCAAAATGACATGTTATTTATTTAGTTAATAAAAATTTAACCCTGGAAACATAACAATCACGCTATTTTTATAAAGGAGCGGAGCAGTAATATTATAAATTGCAAGGGAACAGCTATTTCAACCATATGTCAACAGGGAATTTAGCGGTAAGGTCAGGCGACCGTTTACCGCAATAGATGGTGCGAGTTCAAATCCCGGGTTATAAAAAAAAACTGTTATTGTTTTAAAAAATCGTAAAATTCTTTTTTTTTAGTTTTTGCATTTTTTATGTGCATTAGGAACGATACTGTTATGAAATCTGAGAACTTTACATGTCCTATCTACTTGTATGGGGAGTTTCACACCAATATTAATAAACAGATTGATTGGTGGTACAACAAGCTACACTATCATAAAGTCAAGTCAAACTTTTGGTTCTAAGTTATATCTTACCAAGCGCATTTGTTGTTTGTGGAGTGTCACGCAACAGTGACAAAGGGCGCGTGCTTAAAGATTGCTCTTTAACCGTGTGGGATGAATGCACTATGGCGAACAGAAAAGCAGTAGAGGCGGTAAACAGGACTTTGTAGGACATCCGCAGGAACCAGCAAATGATGGGTGGCGTTACAGTTCTGTTAAACGGCGATTTCCGACAAACGCTGCCTGTGGTGACGCGAGGAACTAGGGCTGATGAGGTGAATGCTTCGTTGAAATGCTCTTTCTTATGGCCACATATTCATAGGTTGCGCTTAACGATGAATATGAGAGCACAGCTTGGCGGGAATGTACACGCCCAAGAATTTTCTGATCTTTTCTTAAAATTGGGTGAGGGAACGCTACCAGTAGACGGTGGCCAGGTGGTTCTACCTGAGATACTTGGGAGAGTGGTGTCCACCTTAGATGATTTGATTCGCCTGGTACGGGGACATCAATAGGATACCGCACCAAGATAATTCTTGGGTGTGACGTGAACGAGTCATTTTAACACCCAGAAACGACCAACCTTCAGCGATCAATGAATGCATTCTCGCGGAAATTGAGGGATATGAAGTGACTTCAATAAACACTGTTGTCGACCAAGATGACGCCACTCAATACCCCGTAGAATTTCTCAATTCCCTCAGTGCAAGTGGACTACCAGCGCACACCATTAAGCTAAAGGTCGGTGTCCCAATTATGCTTCTTCGGAATCTTCATTTTCATCAGCATTTTCTGCTGTGAGAATAAATTTGAAGATCTGGAACACCTGTTGTGGAACTCCAAAGCCCAGCGACACTATAACATAATTATAGGAATGACGTCTTAGCAAAAGTTGTTTAGTCTGATGGGCATTTCCTGTTGACTTACAAAAATGAAAGATCTGGAACGTCTCGAATCGTCTCGCGCATCAAGCCGTTTTCCCGTCCCCGGGCTCTTAGAATTTGACATCAGACGTTCCAGATCTTCGATTTTGACGACCCCGTTGTCGCTGGCATTAGCAACAGAATCCGCGTACGAAGTCGCGGGCAGAAGCTAGTATAACGAATAAAAAGAAATACTAGGTTTAATTACTTCTCTTTGTTGACTGTACCTACTACCTAAAAAAAAGAGACGAACACATTTCTCTCTATGCTTAATTATTTTCCGGGAATTTATGAGTTACATAGATACGCTTGTTGACTGAGAAAAACATTCAAAAAGCATACGACAAACAAACCACTTTATTTATTATGTATTAAAATATACAGTATGAAGCATTGCTCATGGTTTAAACATGCGCTCCGGATTTTATTGTAAGGTTTTACATTTTAATTGGGCCACGGTCACTACTTTGCTTGACATCCTCACCAATAGTTGGAGAGCACAATATAATCCTGAGAAACATTCAACCGTAGTTCAACCATCGCCTTCAATCAAACAATCAGCCTATAATGTTCCCACTGCTGGGACACAGGCCTCCTCTCAGTGAGAGGGAGTAGGCCGTAATATACCACGCGGGCCCAGTGCGGGTTTTTTTTTTTTTTTTTTGCGGATGGGAAATCATCAAATGACCCCTCCCGCTCTGGGTGAAGCGGAAGGGAGTGTCAGACTCTTACTGACTAAAACCCACCCGTGTTCCTTCCTTAGCCCTTTATGTTCCGGGCCAGCGGTAACCCTTTCGGACAATCCCGCTGACCCGGCAGGCTTCGGCCCTATGGGGCCCCTCCTCGATGCTGACATCTCTTTGGACCAGGTACGCGCCGTCCGGCACGGGCCTGGTCCTGATCGGACGGTGAGCTACCCATTACTCTCCGCCCGCAGGCCCGCGCCTACGGTGGCCGGGAGTCGTCGCGCGGCTCCCGACGCCCGGAGCGTCTCCCGCGGCGGCTGGGACGGGAGGCTCTCTCCCTGAGCCATCCCGCCACCTCCGCCGTAATCCACCACGCGGGCCCAGTGCGGGTTGGTAGATGTCACATGAATCTAATTTTTGGTTCTAGGACATACTGGTTTTCTCACGATGATTTCCTTCACCATTTTGAGAGTAGTAGTGATGAAATAATTTACACAAAGTAAAGCACCTATCTGGCTTCGAACCTACGACCTACAACCTCGTAAGTTATGACCACCACTGCTTCCATCAATCAATCTGCCTGGCCTTTTCGTAACTAGATATATTGGGATCGGCTTCCAGTATAACCGGATGCAGCTGAATCGTCCCACGTAAAATACTGGTTATTTTACGTGGGGCGATTGCCTATCCTGACTTCCATAACCCAGTTACTGGACAACACGATAGATACTTCCCCTTGGTAAGACTGGTTGTCAAACTTTTGGGCTTTTGACTACCCGTAACGGCTGTCAAAGATCTGTAAATGGGAACCGAGACCAACGGTTTAAGGTGTTTTCCGAGGCAGGGAGGGTTCTTGATTTGTAATGGATGGTCATTCATCCACGGACCGACCGCAGCAAGCATAGCTTAACCTTCAATTTAGCCACGAGCCCCTCCGGCTACAATCATAGTATGATTAAATAATTATTTACTTTTTCTTTTCGCGAGACACACTCATGTTTATGATATAAGTTAACCCTTTGTATATAATATATGAAGGTATATATTCGCCGGAACGTGGATCCACGCAAGACACAATGGCTTTTTATTATTGTTTCTGTAAATACGGCATTCAACTGGTTAATTCACATGACAGCTCAATTGACCACATTATGTTTTAGACTAACAATTTTTTATCATTCCTATTCAAATATTTCACAAAAACAGTGACACAAATTCTGAAATACCGACCCTGCCTCATTTACATAAAATATTTTGCAAAGGCTCAGATCACTTTTAGCAAATAGGGGCCAAACTACAAATGGAAATAGTGACCACTTTAAAGCCCCCTGAAATAAGCTGAGTCTACACAAAGCCTAATTAAAACCCTCGCATAAAACAACAGTACACTGTTTAAGGTTGCCTTATAGTGAAAATAAAGCCTAATATCGTCTGTTTTATGTCGAACAACCCTGTTGTCCCTTTTTATCCTCTTTATTCGGATAGACAAATACGTCGAAAGTATTCACCCCTTTACGTTTATGTGCTACTGTAATAAGGGCCACCACATGTCCGGATTTTGACCGGATATAATTAATTTTATGTCTTATTTGGAGCAAAGCTCAAAGCATGTTTTCAATAACATCCGAAAGCTTTTAATCTTTTCGCCGCTTCGTAAAAGCTGGAGAATTATTATTGTTACGTATTGATGTTCGGTTTTTATTTGATTACGTTTCAAATATTGTGTTTGTACAATGATTATAACATAAGATATCACGCCTGCATTTTCCGAAGGGTTAGGCAGAGTCTGAGGTGAATAGTACACCCACATTTCGTCAGTTATGTTTAAGTCCCATGTCATGTCAATAGGGTGCGAGCCTATTATCATCATCATCATCACGTCCACTGCTGGACATAGGCCTCCCCCAAGCACCTCCACTTCGACCGGTTCTATGCTTCTCGCATCCAACGGGTTCCTGCGGACTTCACGAGGTCGTCGGTCCACCTTGTGGGAGGCCTTCCAATAGTTCCAACACCACGTGTCCCGGTACACGGTCGCCACTTCAGAACCTTTCGGCCCCATCGGCCATCTGTTCTGCGAGCAATGTACCCTACCCTCTACCCACTGCCACTTAAGTTTGGCAATTGTTCGGGCTATGTCGTCAAGCGGGTACTAATCCAAACTCCAGGCTGCTACTGAGAAATTCCAGATGGAAAACACCAATAACACTTCGCCCGACCCGGGAATCGAACCCCGGACCTGATGCTCAACAGTAGCGCTTGTAACCACTAAACCAGCGAGGCAATTCCTAATGATTATTTTGTCACTAAAACTGGGTTCAGTTTGAGTGCTACGTCCGGTACGGTCGAACTAGTTTGGCAACCCTATTTGTTTGTAGTTGGAATATTTCAGTATTTCAACTTATAAGCTCCGTAATAGAGTTTAGTGCAATGTGGACATTTTCACATTTTACTCTCTGACGTATTTACAAAACTATTTCTATTAACACAGTGAGTTAGTTCTAGAACGTAGAAATGTATATGTTGGTATAGTTCTAACAAATAATATCATAATAATATCTTTTACGTGAATACAGCCCGAATTAGTCTCGAGATGGGATAAGTGAAAAGAAAAAAGTCAGGCGCGGCTGAGGTTCCAAATTGCGGACAATAATTCACCTGGCGTACCATCTGGCTATACCGAATGAAACGCATTTAGATACTGAGAGAGATATTAAAAAGCCAGATCTCTTGTGTATCCTCAACATATTAAATTAAAATATGAACGATCTTAGGTCCTCTTTAAATGTAATAACTTTGCAGAATAATACCGTTTTGTTTAACAATGATCGTCATTTGTTTAATTACATGACGTGATTTTTATATGGGTATTAACTGCCCGGCGCGACTTCGTAAGCGTGTTACCCTACTCCTACCCTATTCCTACTCTACTCCTACCCTACTCCTACCCTGCTCCCACCCTACTCCTACCCTACTCCTACCCTACTCCTACCCTACTCCTACCCTACTCCTACCCTGCTCCTACTCTACTCCTACTCTACTCCTACCATGCTCCTACCCTACTCCTACCCTGCTCCTACCCTACTCCTATTCTAATACTACCCTACTCCTACCCTGTTCCTACTCTACTTCTTCCCTGCTCCTACTCTACTCCTACCCTGCTCCTACCCAACTCCTACCCTGCTACTACCCTACTCCTACCCTACTCCTACCCTACTCCTACCCTACTCCTACCCTACTCCTACCCTACCCCTACCCTACCCCTACCCAACTCCTACCCAACTCCTACCCTACCCCTACCCTATACGAAACAAAAAAGAAAACAAAAAGATGTATCAATCTACATATAAAAATGTCTGTCTTGATAATAAACTAAATTACCTACTCGTAGAAATAACAAAAAAAGAGTAAAGGACAGACCAATTAATTAAATCAATCAAACTATACAATCTTATTACCTCCGTATTACTGAACGCATGGCAGGTACGAACAGTTTGTATGGGAAATAAAATATAGCTTTTACTATTTTCCTTACAACTTCTTTATATCTTCTTCAAACCTTTCAAGGACTTCTACAAATATTTAAAAACCAAAATTAGCCAAATCGGTCCAGCCGTTCTCGAGTTTTAGTGAGACTAACAAACGTCATATTTTCATTTTTATATAAGTACCTACAACGTTATTTTTAGTATATGGGAAACCCGAAACACGTGTCTAGTATTTTTATGTCAAGAATCTATGTACAAAATTTCAAAACTGTATCATGAAAAATCACAAAGTTATAAGAAACCCCTTTGTCCGTACAAAAACCTACTCACCCGCGCCGCTCGCGCCGCGCCGTCTTGCGCTTGTTAGATTTAACATTTTATTTAATTATAATATTAGAATATTGTTTGTTGGCAAAAGGCATCTATCACATTTACGAAGATTGAGACCAACATAGAAGTACCTAATTTGACTAGATACTGTGTTTACAACAAAACAATAGTCATAACTTGTCAAATCACTTAAATGTTATTACTATAAATGATTATGTAATATTTGAAAATACTTGTAGTATATCTTAGATTTTATATTGCTAATTTAATATAATAAGCTGTATCAAACGATCGGCACCATACTGTCAGTTGATGTTGATATTCTTTTAATGATGGCAAAGAAATACGAATTAACTCTTATTAAATTGCTTAATTACTTTATAATGTTTTAAAATGGTTTCACTTCATAAGACTTATTTATTATTACCTGTGTTAGAAGACATTAAGCCAAAATATATGATGATCTGTGATTGGTTCAAAATGGCGGTAGATGTTTGACTTATAAGACGTTGGTTGAAAGGATATAAAAAGGATTGTAATGACTATCAAATCAGTTGTTGTTTGCTAGATATTCAGTTGATAACTAGTGCCGTTATTATGTGAAATAGATCGACCAGATGTCATGTAAGTTAATTGATATTATTATCTTGATTATTGCTGATAACTATGTTGTTCTGTATTGTTATAACATGGCCAATATTGCTAATGTTTTAAGGTGTATAATGGAATATTCCTAGCTGCTGTTATTATGCTATTATTCTGAGTTCCTTGGACCATTGTCCAAGAGATAGAATTAATGATTTTTAAAATAACGATAATGTATGACAATGTAATAAATGTGTTGATAGAATACTATAATACTGATTCCATGGAGTTTCTTGTCCGTTCTTCTCCATGCTGACTTAGATCCCGAACGGACGACTAGCTTTCTGATTACTGACAAGCCTAAATTGAAATAAACATCTGGTCTTGTCTTTCTGTGCTTTATTTCATAAAATCCTTTCCCTACACACATACCATATTCATGGGTACTTCTACACACATTAAATAACTAGTATTCATTCTGATATTCAAAGCTTTATTTTGGGTAATATACCTACATAATAATATATACTTATAGATAGTTTACATGGTTATTTCCTAACACGCTCATTGATAATAGTACCTAGGTACCTAACCGTTCAGCGCGGAGATAGGATAACCTACTTAGTGTCGCTCGCTGTCCAACTTTTACCCTCTTTTAAATATTTTTGGAACAAAATATAACATGGGGTAAAAATTATTGGAATCGATTCAGTTACTTATTCTGAACAAACTATATTCAGGTTTCGCATAAACTAAAAATAACGTTGTATAGACTATTTAAATATAGGGGTTGGTGGTAGAAGGGTGAAAATTTAAGGTTGCACGTATTTTTTAATGCCGAATCATAAAAAACTAAAATAAAAAAAAATTACCAAAAAAAAATTTTTTTTTTGTTGTGGTCCACCCTTATTACCTAGGAGACTAAAAATAGTTAACGTCCTATTCTCAGACCTACTGAATATACACACAAAATAACATAAGAATCTGTCAAGCCGTTTCGGAGGAGTTTTGTTACAAACACTGTGACACGAGAATTTTATAATATATATATATATATCATAAGATTGTTGTAAATAGGTAGTTAAATAGTAGTACCTATACGAAAGTATAAAAAAAAGAAATTTAGGTCTTGATAGTTTAGTTTTATTGTTCCAGTGAAAAACCATTTTATGACAAAATAAATGTAGAGTTCTGATTAGGTGTATCAACAGTATTTACTCTAACAGTTATTTTTGTTAATCAGCCTATAATGTGGGCCGTATTCCACCACATGGGCCCAGTCCGGGTTGGTAGATATCACATGTCTTCGAATTTTAGGTTCTAGGACATGCCGGTTTCCTCACGACGCGTTTCCCTTCACCGTTTTGAGAACAGAGGTGATGAAATAATATATACAAAATAATGAGTTTGTCTGGGTCGAACCTGCGACCTACAACTCGTAAGTCGCGGCCGTTACCACTGGGCCACCACTGCTCGTCTTGCTGTCAATGCGTATTTTATTCGTTGCTACCATAAAAAAAAAATAAGATAGGTAATTAGGTATAGATAATTTGCATAGTTATGTAGGATTCTATGCAAATCGAAGGGATTATATTGCATAAAAGCATCTTAAAACAAAGCTTATGTTAAAAATAACTAAGCTTTGAAAATCTGAACTCACAAAGAAATGTAAATCCTTTAAATACGGACTTGCTGTACTTGCAACAGGTTTCCTTTCAAGTCGGTAGTACGGCCACGAACAAGGTTTTATGTTAAAAAAGCCGAACAAAGATTTTAACGGTCTCAAAACGTACTGTCATTCCATTGTGTAAAAATCTCACCGTGAAAACTTATATGATGTGAGCGTGGAGTGAGCTGTCAATAGTGTCAATTCCTAACAAAAACAAACTCACTTCACCTAAATTTTCACGGTGAGATTTTTACAGAATCGACCGGCTGGTCTGTCTTTCTACAGTAACAAAATAATTATACTGCATTCGCAATTTATTTGCCAAAAATGTAAACAAATATGAGTTTATGGAAAAATAACTTTAAATCCTACACAGTAAAGTTCAGTTTACGCTACATCAAACATTTTTATAACTTTTTCAATAATGCTAGTCAATCAATAATTAATTAATCAACTTAATTACCATTAAAATAAAGTTGATATTTGTTTAGCTTCAAATAATATTAATTTGAAACATAAGTTTGAATAGACTTTTCAATTTTGTTTTACGCCATCTTCCCATGGGGGTTTTGTGCTCGCATCCAACGGGTTCTTGCGTAGCGTTGGAAGGCCTCATGTCAAGGTGGACCGTCGACCTTGTGAAATTCATATTATGTATACCAAACAACCTAATCGGTCCAGTAGATTCGGAGCAAATTGGCTGTGATAGATGGACAGACAGAGTGACAGACAGATACAAGAGTGATCCTATAAGCGTACAGTTCTCTCATGCAGACGTACGGAATCCTAAACAGTCAGAAAGTATGAAACATAAACGTTTTTCCCGAAGTTTTTCTGCTTAAATCGAAATAAGATTTCCCAGCAATAGTATTTGAAATTAATAAACGCGGCAATTTTCTTTTCAATTCATTATTGCTTGCAAGTTGATCGAGAAATTAATTTTAAGGACAGCTTCTTGCATTTACATTGTGTTTATGCCCTAAATGATTATTATAATTAATAATGTACATTAAATTACTTTTTCTTTTCAAAATGTTTACAAACAGATGATATAAATAATAGAGTTTCGGAATATCACATTCCAGTCACCAGCGAAACGTAGCAAAAGGAATAAATTCCACATAATTCCTAAGAGTTAACAGCGTTATATAATAACTTGAAGAAAATCACTTAGACAGATCAATTGATCGCGCCAAATTTCGGCAAGGAATAAAGTTAAAATCGGATTCCGTGCAATTTATATGACAATTTGATTTGCACAATGGTTTGGATTCAATATTCGGCAAGGGAACGATTTGCATTCACGCGTCGTCGGCGGTGGCGACGTCGGAAAACTCGTGATTCTATCTTTCTTAGGCTGACTTTCCACCAGCCAGTCTATTCTGTAAAAAACTCGTCGTGAAAACTTAGGTGAAGTGAGCTGTCATTCCATCTGCCGCTCTATTCTGTTAAAATCTCACCGTGAAAACTTAGGTGAAGTGAGCTGTCATTCCATCTGCCGCTCTATTCTGTTAAAATCTCACCGTGAAAACTTAGGTGAAGTGAGCTGTCATTCCATCTGCCGCTCTATTCTGTTAAAATCTCACCGTGAAAACTTAGGTAAAGTGAGCTGTCATTCCATCTGCCGGTCTATTCTGTTAAAATCTCACCGTGAAGACTTAGGTGAAGTGAGCTGACATTCCATCTGCCACTCTATTCTGTTAAGATCTCACCGTGAAAACTTAGGTGAAGTGAGCTGTCATTCCATCTGCCACTCTATTCTGTTAAAATCTCACCGTGAAAACTTAGGTAAAGTGAGCTGTCATTCCATCTGCCGCTCTATTCTGTTAAAATCTCACCGTGAAAACTTATGTGAAGTGAGCTCAATTTGAACTGTTAGTAGTGCCAATCTTGGAATGACAACTCACTTCACCTAAGGTTTCACGGTGAGATTTTTACAGAATAGACCGGCTGAGCTGTGAGAGGAAGCGAAGCGGTGAGTGAGGAAAAGATCCACCAAAAGAACATAACATACCATCACATCATGCCTGTATTCGCCAATTGGTTAGGCAGAGGTGTACCTATAGAACACCCTCATTTAGCCAGTTATTTTAAGTCCCATGTAACAGGGGGCGAGTCTATTGCCATCAACCGGGCATAAATACTGACTCCGGGTGCTACTGAGGAATTTCAGATTGATAAACCCAATAACACTTTGCCTGACTCGGGAATCGAACCCAGGACCTCAGCAAAGTAGCGCTTGCGACTACTTGACCAACGAGGCAGTCAGTCAGCGAAGCTGCGAGCCACGAAAATTCCACCAATAGAATTGCTACCTTTGAATATGAAGCATTTCTATTGGAGGAACTTTCTTTGTTCACAGTGTCGCTTTTTCGCGCGTCTGGTGTAAAACCAGCCTTATGCATGTGTGAGTATGTAGGAATGTCTAATGTCGACCCCTAAGGATGCCATTGTTCGACGCTACCCCAGATTTTACAGGAGTTTTCCTTGTACATTTTATTAAGTCGAACAACCAGATTTAAAAAGGTCGGCTCTGTCTCCCATGGTGGGATCTTTTTGTTTCAATGTTTACCTTAATAACGGAAGAATTTAGGGGTTGGAAAATGTCTTTCATGGGGGTAAGAAAGTACTGGATAAAAATATTAAATAAAAAGCCAAGAAATTGTTCAAATTCAAATTCAAATGTTTATTGCTCAACACAGTACATAATAAATACATTTCTAGATGTCAAGTGAATGCGCAGTCCACTGTGTTGCACCAATTCAGGCATGCAAAATTATCTTTAAAATTATACTATGTCATAAAACTCATAATAGCGGACGACAAATTTATAATTGTATTGGAATGATAAGTGGTTTAGTTACATTAAAACTTCATTCCTGAAAGCATGTTAAACTTTAGGTAAAGTCAGGAAAATTATTGTTAAGCAAATTTTGACTACCAACTTAAATTGTCTGTAGGTATATTCAAATCACAACTGCAATTCTCTGACAGTTGTATGAAATTACTATAACACGGCAAATTGACTTAGAGTGTCAATTTGCTGAGCAATTAATAGCCCTGACTGTTCTTTCGAGATGCTTACCGGAAAACATGTCATAACGTCTTCAAACCCCGACTGCCTGAAGGAAATATTGAAAGTATTATTCGTCTGAAAGCTGTATTGTATGCTCTTAGTGAACTAACTTTATATCACTCGATGAAATACTTAATCTCATAACATTACTAGTTTAAGAAAGTTTGGATTTCTTTCTTAAGAATAATGTCCGATTATCTGCAATCTGCCAAAAAGTTGCGCAATAAACTATTGTTTATCGGAATACAATACTGGTATCTTTATGTAACTTTAACGAATCATAAACAGTAATGAAACATTTTGTTTATTCCCGTCATCTTGTCTATCATAATACTATGTTTTTTTACAGCTCCAAACACGTCCTTTTGCCATGACGCGGACGTTTTAATTCTACAATGTTTATTTTGGCGGTAAATGTGACGTTTAAAAGTCATCACACGATCATATATTAATAAGAATGGTGAATTTCTAATTATAAAATCACTTCACAAATAATGTTAATAAAATATTATGAGGTTGCAGAAAGCCCGTTTGAAAAATAGACATTACAAAACACAAACAGACGATGACGGAAAAAAGTTATAGTTACTTACGTACATAATCGCGATAACCGAAGATTTTTCGGTAAATACCACCAGTCTAGCTGATGTTTATCGTTAGACGAGAATTTATGAATCTCCGGCAAATTCCTGGAAGCGGTACACTGCGAGCGAGAAAAATGTAGCTAAGACTTTTTATCTGAAGTAGGTATTCGAAATTTGAATCGCGGCATGCGAAAATCAATTCGGTTTGTCCATCAATAGCGCCTACTTAGTTCTGGATGTATGGGGACCGTACCGTACCTGTAACAGGTATAGGGGAAGGCAGGGCGGGGAACGCAGGACCAGTGCACCCGCCGCCTCCGCCCACTGAGGACGCCTCGCGCGCTCCCGGCACAACACGCGTACGACTCTATGCACAATATATAGTGGACAAGTGAACAGTTCTAAGTGATCTTTTATTCAAGTGTTCTTTTCTGAAAAAAAAAAAAAACTTATTTGTATTTTTCTTCAACGAGCGTTTAACGTTCGGCTCCGAATTCTGCGTTTGATAATTATTTCGGTATGTATCTAATTATAATTATTTATTACAATTAATTCAAATTATAATCTTCTAGATTTAAGCACAAAAAGACCACATTATTTCTAATTCAATTACTTACAACGGTATTATGAATTAAATTAAAAGCCCGTTTGACCTTTTACGTTTCGGAAAGCTTTTCCATGAATAAACATGATTAAATTTTAATGAGGGCTTCCTAATGATTTTAAACGTTAAACAAAGAGGAATCTACCGTCATTTTAAGGCCTGCAAACGGTCTTGTTCTGAAAAACCGATGAGCTTTCCAATAGACCAGTTCAAGAACAGCCATTAACGAAATATTCAAATAATGGACACGCTTAACAAATAAGACGACGGTAATTATAATTTCCATAAGGTTGGTTGTAACAAAAGTGTATTCACACTAGTGGAGGTAAATGTATAATCACATCGTGTTAACAAAAGGCTTTCGGGGTCAGCCCTGGCTTAACTTGTTGCGTTCGGCGCTAATGTAAGTTGATGTAAAATGTAACGTACTTTATGTTGCACTCCACCACCGTAGTGTGGCTGGAATAATAAACGAAGAAGGTTTTAATGTGAAATGCCAACTACCAAAAAATAATCAGTTCACAATATGAAAAAAAAAATGTCATGCAATAATTATCTCGATAAAGAGGTGTCTCCAATAGCGCGAATAATAAACGAAGGTTTTAATGCGAAATACCAAAAATAGCCAGTTAAAATTTCGAAAGACAATGAAACAAAGACGTCATGCAATAATTATCGGGCTAAAGAGATACAAATGACTCCAATAGCGCAATGATCAAACTTTCCTCATTAAACATGAAAGAAACGTGCTATACGCGAGGAAAATTGAGTAGAAAAAGATGCACCAATTAGTAAGTATTTCGTTACATTGTCTCAACGGTAACATCCGCGGGAATATTATTTCAAAGTGTAACAAAATATTGCAATTTTCATTTCCTTTACAACGGCTTATTTTTAATTCGTATTTTCAAAGAGCAACATTGCTTTGTGCCTCCTACGTCTCCTACGTATCAAAGCTTTCAGTCTAATTGGACCCATTTTTATACAATTTTTCATAGACAAAGAGAGACTGACCGAAAAACAACAAAAAAACTGTTTTGAAACATTCAAAGTCGAATAAAAAACCAACGGCACTATTCTTCTGTCACGCAATCTAAATAAAGAAAGGGGTTGAACTTTTCCAGAGTAAAAGTTCACCTTTTCGCAAATTGAAACGTTTAGCAGACAAACTAATTTCACTTCTGTAACGCTAAGTAAGATTTTTTTTTTACATTTGTAGGTACCGGATCCGCTTTCTCATCAATAGGTAGGTAGGTAGCTCTATAGCACCGCACCGAGCACCTCAACCAAAACTGTACCTTAAAAACAGTAGGAAATCTTATCGAATAGCAGATACTGTCAAAAATAATTGAATCAAACAATTAATTCAACACCACACCAAAAATAAATAAAGCAAATCAAAAGAATTACAAAAAGAAAACAGTAGGAAATCAAACAATAGCACAAAATAGTTGCGGTAACAATTTTCAGTAACCAAAACCAAATCAAGTTATTAAAGTTGTACCGGATTCAAAGTTTGGTCACAAAGGATAATTATATATACTGCTAATCTGTATTTTGGCGATGTTCCAAGTCCCAAGAGATTAGATATGGCAATGGTTCGCCGAGCCCGCTGTTGTCATTAACTTTGTGTTTCTACAGCTTCAAATCTGCGGATTCGTAAACATTCAGTGAACGTTAAACGGTCTAATGATGATTCACTTTGTGAGTTTGGAACTGAGATACCCTTTTGATATGATTTTCATTTGCCCGAGAACTGTTGAAGTTTAGCGCTGAAACCTCTAGAATAATTTGATATTGCTTCCGTAGAAGACTGTTTTGAATAATAAAATTATTATGTTGATTTATAATAACGTTCTGCTCTTGATAATAACGGAAACGCTCGTAGTGCCATGTCCATGAAACCCTTTGAGTGCGTATCAGACTTTTACTGACTAAAACCCACTCGTGTTCCTTCAGTTACCTGTGCCAGGGCCCACGGTATCTCATTCGAACAACCTGCGACCCTGGCAGTCATCGGTCCTGGCGGACCCCGTTAGTGCTGACATCTCTTTGAGGCGCGCGTGAAACACAACGCGCCGTCGACCCGGGCCTGGTGCCTGGTCCTTACCGTCCATGAACCCCTCAGTTGACAAAAAATACAAATGGAATGTGCATCAGATTCTTTGTTGTTGCGCAAATATACAAATCTAATAGAAGAGAAATGAGTTGTAGTAGAACTAACTATCGAAACTTTTGAACCTCGCGATGTTTTGCAAAGTCTTTCTTAGAACACTACCAAAATATACACCTAAAGTTTAAGCACCATATTTTAAAGTTTAAGTTTTTGAAACTAAGGCGTCGAGCCAAAACTTTGAGCAAGAATTTAATTCTCTATATCGTCGACAAGACAAATTGGAAGAAACTTTAACTGAACATTATACCTGGCACAAAGCCTAAGCTAAGAAGATCTATCCATATAACGAAATCTTCCAGTAATGTGAATTGTTTTTTTTTTTGGAATTGGAATTCATAATGTGCCAAGCTCAATTCTCATTGTTTTTGGCAACCCGTCCTTGAAACCGTCATATTATTATTTAATTTTTAGTTTAGAAAATAATCTTATGCCTCGCAAAACTGTTTTCACGGATTAGGAAAGTACAAAATGGTAATTTACCGGAACAATGTCATTAAGTATTTTAATGAAATAAAATTGCGAAAATATTGAATGGCTATGAGAATAGAGTCAGACCAGCAGGGTAATTGCGTAACACACTATCATTAGCAACGGCTTATTTTGACAGCTCAACAACATTCATTGTGTTATTTAAGTCGTTGAGCAGACAAATTTTTCAAACATATGAAGCAATGGATTAGCAATATCCTTCAAAATGATTCAGATTGGGATTGATAGTGACCGTCATATGGGAAGTACAAAATGGTAATTAGTCAGAACAATGACAAAGAGTTTATAATGAACTTAAGTGGCTTGATTATACTTGACTGACTTGGAAATGTGAAATTAGCACTTATTCCGAAAATATTGGATAGCATAAGAATAAAATCAGACCAGAAAAATATGGTTGAATTGTGTGAAAGTCTAGCTATGAAAGTGAAAACTGAAATAATGGACAACAGACGTTTGGTAGAAAAGAAACATATTATGCGCTGCCGTAGATTAGGATAAAGGCAACAGATGACTATATTATATAAAATAATATTACTTTAACGAACAAACAACTGAAATATTATACATTTTAACAAACCTACGAAAAAAATAACAGCAAAAACCCAATGCGTCATGAAAGCTTTCGCCTATAACATCAACTGCACTGAAACAAAATTGGGCTCCTACATATTCAGGGTAACGTTAAGCTTTAAAAAATATACAGTTCTCCTACCATTTGAGCATTTTCAGTTGACACTATTCAGTCATTCTATTGTTTGTATCTAAACTATGTTTCTTTTGTTAATATTACTTTGTTATTACGGATTGCCGTCCCATCAGACTATGAGAGTGAGGGAAAAGAGAGTGCAACTTTTAATGCGCCCACACTTGTGCACTATAATACCTATCTCTCGCGTCGACACGGCTAGTCTCCGCTAAGATTGGCCGCTATGACCGAAATTCAATCTGGAGGACTAATATTGGTAAGAAGTCCCTATGTTGCTAAGCTACATCACACAATATCTTAAGATACTCACTATGTTTTACAAAAGTCGAAAAACTATGCCCCACCACAATATGGTATTTTCTGCCTCTTTCTAACTACTATGGAGACATCATCCTTAAAAGAGTGAAAAATGTGGCCTCTGCTTACAAAAAGATATACAGTGCCCCCCAATAGGTAGTTGCCATATATTTCCATTTCAGCTGTAGGTTCCCTATTCATGCTGACCGGCCCAACAGGAGATTAACCATATTCAAAGCCTTATTCTAAATTCCTCATATCCAGACTGTCACCACACAACCATGTATCGTCACAAGCGGGCTGTACTCGCGACGGAGAATAGAGGTAGAACATTCAGTCACGATATTAGCACAGTTTATGACTTTAGTTTGTGTTTCATGAACTTCATTATCTTAATCCACGTAATATAATTCTCACACACCAGTGAGTTAGTGCTTCGAAGTTCAGTATGACAGTCGTGTTAAATCTGATTAAATATATGATAGGAATGGTTTTTACAGACTTCAAAAAAAAGGAGGTTAACAATTCGACACGTATGTTTGTAATATTATTGGAATTGCATTATATTCACATATGACAATCTATTAGGGCTTCCAAACAAATATACAAAATTTTATAGACGTATGTATGTATGTATGTTTGTCCACGCATATTTCCGGAACTATTAATCGGATCGTGACGATTTTTTTTATAGGCTTAAATTTACTTCAACTTAGGGAACAGTGCAAGTTTCATCAAGATTGATTCAGTATTTTTAAGATATGGACTAATACGTGTAAGTGTGACGGCCTGGCTTATTGATACGAGCTACGGGTGTAGTGTCAAAGGGAAAACATCTCAAAACCTTGCTCAAATTCTAGTGCAAAAACTAAACATTACGAAATAAAAATAATTTAAAAAAATTAAACCGACTTCAAAAAGAAATTAACTCAAAATTATGAAATAACTTTAATTTCGGAAGTCGGTGGCATAAAACTAAAATACAGATCCCAAGACACCGGATTCGGAAATTAAAGTTATTTCATAATTTTGAGTTAATTTCTTTTTGAAGTCGGTTTAATTTTTTAAAATTATTTTTATGACATAATTATCTTGGACCATGATAATTTACAGGTACCACTATACCCGTCTTAATACAAAACGAGCACGATATTGTAATATCCGCTCCGATGTCGCGAAAACTCCTAAAGATCGATAACAACAGAAAAGTAATTCATTAGTGACAGTTGAGCTACTGCAAACTTTATTCAGAACACGGTAAAGTTTGTAATGAGCTCCTGTCTTTTTCTTTTCCTTTTTTTTATACAACTTGTATTTACTATATAATATGTATATTTTAGTGTTCAATTGTAAAATAGTTAATTATATATAAGTAAAGTTTTTAATATAGAATTGACAACTCAGACTCGTGTTTGACGTTAGTTTTTTTTTTTGTTGTTATAACTTTAATGATGTCGTAATAGAAGTTCGAAATTCTAATAGGGCTTGATGGTTTAAACCTTGGCCTAAGATATACTTGGTTTTGTAATAGAGTTTAAAACGATTGACTATGAATATTTTGGTGAATAAGGAAGACCTAACGTCCATGTATATCAAACTGTTGTACCTACTGTAATTTCCCTGAGGAGCGGCTAACTCATCAGGTGGTCAAACTAGCCATCATTGATTAATAAAATGATCGTGCGCATGCCTAGTACTTTTAAATAACGCAAACGGTTATAACTATAATAACGAGTTCCGTCAATATAGCCATCGAAAATATCGCACACCCAGAATAACACAGCACTAAGTCTAAATAGCAAATTTTTCAGAATTGACGAAAAACCGTTATCTCATATTGATTGTGACAGTTATTGCGAATGTCCTGCACATTGCATGTAAAGAAAAATGAAAAAATGTGAAATGTGAGTTTGAATGTTTGTAAACGCACCCACAATGCAGGAAAAATTCCTGGTGTGGTGGGGCAAAGTTTAAAAAAAATAAATAAAAATAATTAATAAATAAATTTTGAATTGATATTAATTGAGATGTTGAAGGTTTAAATGTTTCCATGAAATTAGTGTGATACAGTCATTGGTCTGCACCGATTTAATCATCTCCCGTTATGAGCAAAAAATAGCATGAATGAATACAAGTGAACGCGAATGCATATCATCCCTTTTCCATAATTAAAATCTCTGTTTACTTTGTCTGATTTTGTAAGTGTCAAAATCACTAGAAATTTTGAAAACAAAAATGTTTGCTTAGATTTTATTATTCTAAGAGTGTTTCTTCCTGAAGTTTTATGATCTATTCAGTAAGTTTAAGAGAAAATAATTTATATTTTAAATCTTTACCTTTCTTCTTTTATTTTAAAAGCTTTGGATTCTTTTCGTTCAAATATGAAAGCGAGTTATTCGTGTTATCATATTAAAAATAATATATATTTTAATGGCTTTTCATCGCATTTGAGAAAAATGGTTCGGATTTTTATGTTGTTTTTAGAGTCGTTTCTAATTTAATTAAAATTGTTTGATGGCAACACGTTTATTTGCAAAGTCAAAAAAGGTTCTTTCACTGCAGCGACATTCAAAACTTTATACTGAAAAACGTTTTATAATGTTACAAAAATATACATTTTAATTTAATTTTATAAAACCAATCTTTTGATAATTTTAATAATCCATCAAACTAACTATAATTTTGACCCACTTTTATACACGAACACAAAAAGAAAATGGGACAATATATAAAAGTAAAGTCCGAGCAATTTTATACAGCCGGAAGATTCTGTTAGATTCTCACCGTGAGAAGTTAAGTGATGTGAGTTGTCAATCCATCTGATGCTAGGGATTGACTCTAATGACAGCTCACTTTAAGCTCACTTCACCCAAATTATCACGGTGAGATTTTCACAGAATAGCACTACAGCTGGTCGATTCTGTAAAAATCTCACCGTGAAAACTTAGGAGAAGTGAGTTGGTTTTTGCTAGGAATTGACAGCTCACTTCACCTAAGGTTTCACGGTGAGATTTTTACAGAATAGCACCGCAGGTTCTAAATACTTCCACTTATAAAACAACATGAAGGTAAAGTCTAGCTACTCGTTAAAATATCCATCATATCGGTCTGTAATTTTTCCTGGCTTATAGCCTGTATTTATCTACAAAAGGAACATTAGCTACACACTTCAAATGTTCATAGCCTACTATTTACAACATCATAAAAAAAACTCATATATATGAATAATTGCAGTAGTAAGATTCTAATCTAACTCTTTGTAATTATTATTGAGTCGTCAGGTTTTCCCGGGATCGCCCCCAACTGACTTGACAAGGGAGGGAAAGAGATAAAATTTTTTTTCTCTCTCTGTTTTCACCCGTCCAACAACCATTAGGTACTGCTCTCATGATCCTCATTTTCTTTTATTTAACTAAAACTAAGGTCTTGTCCAAATAAAAGAAGAGTTTTTTTTCACGAAGAACAGTATAAGGAAAAACTTTTGAATAATTTGGTGTAAAAACTTGCGAACAGCGAGTTGTACACTTGGCAGGGACACAAAGACTTCTAAAGTATAATTTGGTTTTATTGAATGTATGCATTGGAACTTTGCACTGCTATGGGGAATACAATTTATCTCTTAGGGATAGACTGGGGTTTACTTCAAATAAAACGCTTTCTTTTTATAATGAGTTGTTGTTTGTTAACCAGAACTGACTTTAAACAAACAAAGATGGAATGGCTGCTCTTAATATTTCGCAACTCTTAGGTTGTAGAACATGTACAAGAACTCATCTACCTAACCTTTTCCCAACTATGTTGGGGTCGGCTTCCAGTTTAACCGGGTGCAACTAAATACCAGTATTTTACATGCAGCGACTAACTGACTATCTGACTTCCACAACCCAGTTAGGTACTGGGCTATACAATATCCTTGGTAAGACTGGTTTTCAGTCTTTCGGGCATCTGGCGACCCGTAACGAGTGCGAATTTACAAATGACGGCCGGGACCAACTGCTTAACGTGCTTTCCGAGGCACGAAAGGGTTTTGATATGTAAACATGGTCACCCATCTACGGAACAACCGCGGCAAGCGTAGCTTAGCCTGATTGATCGACCCGTGCGGCTGTTATTAGTAAGTCACAAGCCCCTCCAAGTGCAAGAACTAAATGGTGATGGTGGTGGCGATTCCCGCACGGAACAAATGTTTGTATGACCTACAAGTAGTTGTTCCGGGTGTTTGTAATGTGACTTTAAATGTTTGTAAACGCACCCACAATACAGGAGAAATTCCTAGTGTGGGGCAACGTTTTTATAAAAAAAAAAACTGCCACTTTTTTTTTGTAACTTTGACAAAATCAGCATACTTAGAAAATTAATTCAGTATTCAAAGCCCATCCTTTATACATAATTCGCCCTAAACGGCACCCAAATAAAGTAAGATCCTATTCTGAATTCCTCATCAGGATTTAATTCTAAAACACGAAGTATTAAATAAATGAAACAATGATAATATTTTCCCAAGAAACAAATCAACCATTTTGATATTCAGGACACAATAGCAATACAACTCACCGTTAATCTCCTTGATGGCTAAATTATGAACGATAGTGCGAATCTTCGGGGATTCTCGACTAGGCCGAACGTTTCGATTTTTCCCGTCGGGAGTTTGTCGAGAATTATTTATAGACGGCCGTAACACAAAATGGTTCAGGTACAGAAGGTCAGTTCCTACAACAAGAGAAAATAAACGCACACATACACACGCTTCATTTATACAGCAAGTGCAACTGTGCAAGTGCATTCACGACTGGCATTTGTTTGAGACAGTCAGATCTCCTTATGCGTCAATGTGTGCGTGCGTTTCCGCTCCTTGAATGAAACTGACTTTCTGTACCTACCTACTTTGTGGCAGTAGCCTGGGGGGACTCGGTACCTACTTGTATCTGAGGTACAGAAACCCGGGGATTGCCGGGGGAGGTAGGAACCCAGCTTTGTTACATTAGTTACTGCTCAGCCGGATTTAAGCGGTGACCTGAACAGCTCTTAACAGTTAATTACGCTAGTAAAAGTTTGTAATGAATTTTCTTGGTAGGCCAGATTTTTAAAGAAAGTTATTTAATATTATTTTTGTTCGGGTAGGTGATTTGTAATAAAGTACGTGGTTTTGAAGAAAGGTCAAGGCTTATAAATATAATAAGGTAAGGTGAACCTTATTATATTTATAAGCATACCTAATTTTTTTAGAAATAATTTTGTAAATAAATTGGTTTTGCTTGCAAATGGAGCTTTAATAAAAAGGAGGACCTTGTGGCTGAATTTAAAGGCAAATTAGTTTATTTGTATTTTATTTTTTCAAGTTTTACCTAATTTTATTTTCAAACAAGATATTTACAAAATAAAATGTAAAAAAAAATATGCACATAGCAATGCTGCCAGCCTTTTGGGAACTTTTCCTGTTGACAGCGATGTTAAATAATTTTTTATCCCCTAAGGCTATCCTCTCCTTTTTTATATACATGTTTATATTATAATTTTCGCATCAAGTTTCATCTGCTCGGTCATAATAACCACAAGTCATTATTTCATGTATCGTCTATCATGACCTTGGAACTAGATCTACCGATCATGGCCAGACCTACCTTCAACGAAGGGCAAGTCAACAAAATAAAAGTAAACATCTGATATATTTGATGGTAGTCTGTACTTTAACAGTGGTATAATTCTTGCATCTCCCAAGCGCTCGTCATGTGATTCTTATGTCTTATGTCATTGTTATAAGGTATAAATTGCAATTATTGAGGCGCGTTCGTGAAATGGAACAATTAAAACAGTTTCACGGTCAGCTTTAAAACACGGCATTTATATCATTGGGGGCAATAAAGTTTTATGTCGGATTCCAGTTCTTCAACATTTCAGCCGCATTGGAACTTGCAGCCAAAATAGAACGATAAATATATTGCAAATAACTGTTGCTATCTGGTATTTTGTGCTCATTCGCCATTTTACGCGGTTTTTATTCTTGTGATTTTGGGTTGAAAAAATGTCGTGTGATTCTGAACATACATAGGTAATTGTATTTTTATAAAGCATGTATTTAATCGAACCTCAAATAATACCCATTTTGCTTTCCTAAAAGTACATAATTATTATTGAACACTCTAATATAATGAATGCACTACTTTTTGTGAACATCTGACAATTCCTATTTTCGGGTCCTAAAAAAGTAAATAGCTAAGTAGTTGCGATCAACTTCAATTTAGCGCTTGCCGACCGACCGACGGCTCCCGCGGCCCTGTAGCTTCGCTCGCTCAGCTCGCGAATTGTTGGTCATACCTACTTCTAACCTAAGCTAACCCATTTGGCCAACTTAGTTACTGCGTCCAATTCAGCTCGTGAGTGGTTGGTGGGGTATCCTAGCTTAGTTACTGCGACTGTGAGAGCTGTGAGAAAAAGGCAGAAATTTAAAATGGCACATAAAACAAAAAGTTTTTAGAGGTTCATTCATTTAAAAAAGTGTAAGTAATGAGTAAGTTTTTGGAAGATTAGTTGAATATTTCCCAAAAGGTTGTGAAACTTCAATTTAATTAGTTGTTTGTCAAAAGGCTAAAAACTCCCATTTAAATAAAGTTACCTAGTTGTATTTTTATATTTATTCGTCGTTTATTCGTTCATTACTGTCCGTATAAAAATGTTTGAACTAAAATATTACCATGAAGTTCTCCAGTCTACAAAGCAAGTATTAAATAACTTCTACATTATTTTATAAAAATAAAACACAGCGACATGAAATATTTCTGAATGTTTTAATTAGCTTTCTTAGATACCTTTTTCGAGTCATATTAAAAATGAATTACGAATATTCAAGTGACTGCCGCGTCAGAAATATTGCTCAGTTTTTTCGATTTATTCCGGACCTTATTCGTTTTTATTGAAAGTCAAATATAACACTTCCATTAGTAACGTACATAATAATCACATTGTCAGGTTATTTTATATGAGTGTATGATATTATAATTTTCCGAAATCAAAATGCCAACATACCGTGATCTAATATGGGATAGGATACACGAAAGTGACTGTGTCTGTTTTTCTGTTAGCTTTACACACATTAACGTCTGTACGGATTACGATGAAATTTTGTACACAAGTAGACCATAACTAGGGTTAGGACACAGGACCTTTCCGTGGGATAAGTTCCGAACTCGACTCCGACACATGCAAAGCTAGCGTACTATAAGGAACTACTACCACTACTTCAAGATGTATATGAGCATGACCAGTTTTTCAACTACTTTTTTACGAGACTTACAAAGTCTAGTCTACCCATTGAAGTCGTATATTGGATTTGTCGACATGTTCAGTAGAGGCGTATTCATTCGCATGAACCTGATAGTGAAGTGGATATGTAAGGATTTGTCGACAAAGCTCTGCTCCCCTGTTCTGAAAATGATATCTCCATTATGTGTGCGTGTTACCCGTTGTAAACTTGAGAGATAATATTTGTCGGTTTTTCGCCGGATGTTTTTCGGTTTTGTTTGGGTTTTTCGTTTAGGAATTTCTCAGTAGCAGCCCGGGGTCTAGATTTAACGGGAATTAAATTAAATTAAAATTCATTTATTTCAGATAACTAACTGATCCATACTTAATTCCACAAAGTCCAACTTAAAAATTAACATACATAGATAATATAAGATTAAAATAAATAAAAAATTACAAATGATTTATTTAAAAAAATTAAATTAAACATCAAAAACTATTTTAAATTTAAAATTTAAAAAATAAATTAAAATTAAAAATCATAAATTAAATTAAAATATATTCAAATTACTCGCCTAATAAAGGATCTCCATATCGGCAATAAGCTCACCTCCTTGTTACGAGTATATGCGGCTTAAACACAACTGGCTAAATGTGGGTGTAATATAGAAGCACCTCTGCCTAACCCTTCTGTGAATACAGGCTTGAAAATGGGTTATGTGTGTGTATTTTTACCGACTTCAAAAAAAAAAGGAGGTTATCAATTCGGTGTCTTGGGATCTGTATTTTAGTTTTAGTTTTTGGCCACCGACTTCCGAAATTAAAGTTATTTCATAATTTTGAGTTCATTTCTTTTTGAAGACGGTTTAATTTACTTTTTTATTTTTATTTATGTAAAAAGTTTCGAGTCGTGGACAACGCACTGAAACCTGGGATCTTTATTGATCCCGAGAGGAATTTTCGCGACTTGTAGTACCTATACCGCATCAGCGCTGAATACACGATGCGTTTATCTTTTAATAATATATTTGGAGCTTGTCTGTATGAGCCTGTGTTGATATTTTGTTTTAAATGAAAATTAAGTAGGTTTAAAAGGTTAATTTTGATGAATTTAAAAAAAGTGGGATGTGTTACATTTAAGTAGGTACCTACTTAAGTTACATACATTACTTAAAAATAGGAAATCTATCTAATTATTTTATTATTAATTTTTACAATGTGGTCTACAGTAACCAATAAAATGCCCTAATAGATAAATAGTGTGGTTTCTGTTATTTTTTTTTGACAACACAAAGCCTTGTTGGGTTCTTCTACATAGAGTAAAAATTATTTCAAATCCTGACTTAAACGTGCATGAAGATACCTAATCGGCTTACCAGCTTGTAGTGAGCATTTGTTTTATTTTTTTTTTGTCTCGAAAGTCTTTTATTGAATAGTGAATATTAAATACGGTAAATTACCAATTAGGTAATTAGGGTGTGTAAATATATTGCAGCTTATACCTTATTGCATTTATTTTTAATATTTGTGCCACCTACTCACATAATACTATGGAGGTATGAGGAACAGGGATTAGAGTTCACTCATCGTCCATAGAAAAGGGAGGATCTTTCGACGGGTGTTGTGTCTGGTGGGCAACTGACGTCGGATGTCAGAGCTTTGTATATGCTAGTCGCGTAGTAAACTCTGCTTGCGCGATGCAGGATTTTGCGTGACGTCAGTATGACGCGTAGTTTGGATGCCGCTACAATACAAAGTAAATTACGTAACACATCATCAAAAAGACTGCTGAAGGAGAAAATAATATGAACTCAGAAGTTACGATAACAAGTAGGTAGGTACTCCAGTTTTCATATTCGCGTGTTTTTTATTATAGCAAAATCAATTTCGCAACGTTTTCCTCATTTTTATGTCGTTTTCACACACGCTGTCAGACGTACTGTGCTTCAGAAACGTCGAGATCTTTCCAAGGTCGAATGATTCGTCACAAGGGGGCAAAGCTACGTATTTTCAAAGTCACAATACAGGCCCAGGAATATAATAAAGCTTAATTTCGTCGAGAGAGCGCGTTGAAAAGGGTCTCGCATTCAAAAAATTTATTCACAAAAATCTTATTTTCATGTTTTTATGGTGGCACATATTTCATGAAATGCCTACCCCGGCTATTGAAGAATTTTAATGGGCTGTTTATTATTAAGACAAAACAATGAACATAAATTATAAAATAAATTTAGGTAGATAACACCCCTTATTTGTTATTAGTCACAACACAATAAGAATGCTATTAAATGCTTTAATTTACTAACGACAACTAGCTGCTGCCCGCGGGTTCGTTCGCGTGGATGTCGAAATGGGTCCGCTAGTAAAAAGCTGTTATTTTGACATTACAAACGGACACTTCAATTTAATTTATTTACATAGATGCATAGATAAGCGGTGTAATTTAATCATTATTATTTTCTTAAACTGCGAAGACTACAAACAACAGCTGTTTTCGAAAAATGAGCAAGATTTTGCAAGGAAATTCTTTCTCTATTTCAAAGTAGTTCCTGCATTTTATAAGAGACAGCAAAAATACGATCAACTTGGACTTATCCGTCTCAACGCTGTATTCAATGGTAATTCAATCAGTTGCAGCAGAATAAATCTAGACACAAGCTGCAATAGACTTATTCTATCTTTAAGAAATATCGCAAATAAGGAACAAAATCTTTTAAGTTGACATTATTTATCCATTTATTTCAGGCATCAAGGCCCATATAAAACACATACAATACAATATTAATATAACTTAAAAATACTATAAATACATACAACATTATAATCACACAAAAAAACTAACAAACTAACGAACACGAAGTGTCTGCGTCGTGCTTCGCTGACTGTTGTCATGTCAACCTTCGGCCAGAACTCTTCCTTGAGGAAATTCTAGAGATGATGTGTTGGAACACGCAAAATGAACGACTTGAAGTTGGTGTTGTGACGCGACTCCAAATTTTCTACCCTCAAAGTCCAGTTGGTCTTCACACGCATGTACTCCACGTTACATGTTCTCTACATTAGCATCCACTGGTGCACTTAATATATGTTTTGTACCCATCATTATAGCATTGACTGAGCCGACCCCAACGTTGTTGGGAGAAGGCTAGGCAGATGATGACGGCAATATTTCCACACAACTTTGTTATACAACAACTTTGTTATAGCGTTGTAAGTAATGTGCACGGGAAGTCCATGTCCATCTATTGACATTTACGCGCTAACAAGATGAATTAATTGTCCACGCCGTATTGGCTGCAGCTCAATGAGATTTAGTGAACCCAATTGAATTTTCCATCAGTTTGGCTGAGCTTTTCAAACATTTGCTCTATCAACGAAGTTTAAAGTTCTGAATTTTAATTAACCGTCACTATTTCTCAAAGTTAATGGGCGTGCCCGACAATTAAATAATTTATAATGCTCAGTGCCATCTAAGCAAGTTCTCAAGTAACTTAATTGATAAATACTTAATCACTTGAGCGATCAATTCTCGAGAATTGTCAAAAAGTTGGGATTACGTAATTTGAAATTCTTGACAGGTATGTCAGTTGTTGACGATGATAAATTACTTTATTAATTTTGAATTATTTACATTATATTCCTTCATGCCTTCAAACTTTTATTTTCTGTAAGGACTGTCTTAGTGCGTAAGAAAGGTCTTTATGTAATTTCGTTCCCATACACATACAAGTAAACCTTATGTTCATGTTACCCAATTTATTTTATTTATTTGGATAATTTACTGGCCATATAAAATACTTCTAAGACTCCTCTACAACTACCACCCACTGAGTTTTGAAATTGTAAGTTCAATATTGAAGAATTGGGGTTACCTGAAGAATTGGCGGTGGGCTAAGGTTAAGAGCCCTTAGTACTTGAGAATTTTACTTCTAAATCAACCTACGATTCAATAAAACTTTCAAGGGTTATAGGGGATAACCCTTGAAAGTATTGTTGAATTGTTGACGGGAGACCAATTTATAAGTCAGGGTCAATCATCGAATTGAAAAATTTGACTGACTAAATATGATTAGCGGTCGGTAGTAGCCCACCAGACATACATCATAATTATACAATATCCGTCTTGTCAGAGGTGTCTCCCTTTTCAACGGACGAAACTTTAAACCTAATTCCTGCACTGGTCCCTAGCAACATCAACACAACCGTCACGCGTCGTTTACACAAATAGATCAACAAGGCGTCCCAGTACAACGTACCTATTGCTTGACGCATAGGCCGCAGGAGACTATGTTATTCGAACTGAAATATCGGATTATTGACATCTGAATACCATTGGGCAGTACCCCACTGGATAAATCCACGTCCGATCGAAAGTTCCCATTAACAATCGAAAAAAAAATTATAACGTCACTAAAACATAACAATCAAACGTCATTCAGCTGAACAGATCAACAAGGTGACCCAGCATAAAGTATCGGTTGATGCATAGGCGCAGGAAATTGCTGACTATCGACATCTGACTAGGGTTGGGAAATTATGAGCCCACCAGAAGTGACAATACCCGCCTGATCGAAGGTTCCTCTCTTTTCAATGGGGGAACTCCTTGTTCCTCCAACCCCAAAATTCCTAGCAACATCAGTATTACAACACACACAGATCAACAAGGCGTTCCAGCATAATGATTCACGCATAGGTGAAGGAGATCAAGTTATTCGAACTGAAACATCTGACTATCGACATACGACTAGGGTTGGGCAATAGTCCATCAGACCAAAACCGCGTCCGGTCGAAGTTTCCTCTCTTATCAATCGAGGAATACTTGTTACTCTAAAGCCATACAATTACTAGCAACATCACTAAAATACAACAATCAAGCGTCGTTTAGCAGAACAGGCAACACAAACAGATCAGGACGTCCCAGCATAACATATCGATTGACGCATTCGCGGGCCTTCTGTGTGGCGAATGATTAATGATTGCTCTCACACATTGGGTGTATCAGAGAGATGCTGTGTTGTTTGTTCATCCTGGTTCTGTTAAATGTGTGCAGATTTTTGTTTCGCGGAAATATTTATGTTTTGGAGGAAATACGACAAGGCAAAACGGTGAAAATCCAATAGAAATAAGTACCTACATAGAATTATTTACTAACGTGTGATTTTATTTCGTAGTTGTTTTACTTATACTATACGATTTAGGATGGCCAAAAATGCGTTTGACTTTTACGAATCCACTGTACACCGAAATGTGACCTTAATTCTTTTGATAAAAAGGAAGAAAATCTCAACAATTTTTTTTTTCTGCTGATTCTTGCAAACGACAAGAAATTAATGATTGTTACTACTATACTTCGCTTCGGAGATACGCCACAGTATATTTTATTGAGTCAGCTCTCGTAGAAGAGGCATTATTTTAAACTTCAGGACAGCCACTCCAAATAGTTCAGCTCAGACGAACAGAACTCGTTAAAAGTTAGCTAGACATTACCTATGTTGTACTTGTAAATATTATGTTTGTGTCTCAGCTATCTTGTTTTGAAGTAAAACATCTCTTTATCCCATTTTTTATTTGTTTCTATGAGTGTGTTTAGTTTAGTTTCTTTGTCTTCCTGCGCGAGTCTCAATAAATACTTTTTCTTTCTTTCTTTATTAACGTTATAAAAACGTATTGTGCGCAAACTCGTTTTGTTTTTCGTTTCCATGACCTCCATGCCCGTCGCTAGTCGGTTACCTTGATTGTAAATAAACTGTCATGTACAGACACCACATCAAGCTACTACAATCTGTCAAATTTCTTTAATAGATTTTCAACTTTATCGCTAAATATTAAGGTTCAAAATTGATTGGGAAATCTGTACCCATTTACGAGTAGGCGTGATAACTGTGATATAAGTTTGGATTTGTGATTCTAATCAAACAAACTTTGTAAAGTCAGAGAAATTTATTGTTTATCATATTGACAACCAACTTAAATTGTCCGTATATTAAAAAAAAAACTGTCATTATTGACACTTGACTAAAACACGTTCCATCGACGTAGTGTAACCATTTGATAAACATTAATTTCCCTGGCCGTATCTACTAAATAACTCAAAAAGAACGCAAACAAAGGAACCCTTCAGTAAAACAATTGAAAATCGTACAAACGTAATGGAAAATCAAGCGTCCGAAAAATTCCCTGATTGTTTTGAACCTGTGAAACCGTACCAACATAAGTAAATCGTCGGCTACAATTGCTGCCTTTCACAGCCAGACAAGAATGCTTCAGATATATATTATTGGATGATTTTCTCGGGTACAAACGAACAAGGTTTTCGGGTCAAGAGTTGCGGGTTCGAGTGCGCGTGCTCTGGATGGCTACCGGTCGTTACGCGTACCGATGTTTACCAATCATAAAACAGCAAACTTATGCTCTTTTGATCGCTCGCATAACCATATTGAGTAAGCTGATGATTTCCGTGAATTGACAGTTTATGGAATTCCGAAATTCTATTTCCATTACTGTGCTTTGGCTGACGATTTCAAGCGAATGTCATTATGTATTGCAAATGAAAATGGTCATTATAAAATCTGATTGCCTATTGCTGAAACAGTCATATTGATAGGAAATAACGGTACTTACTGCATTTCAATCAATATGCCTTTTACCTATTATTTTGGGGTCGACTTCCAGTCTAACCGAATGCGGTTGAATACCAGTATATTAGAGTGATTGCCTATCTAAACTCCACAACCCAGTTACTGGGTACTTGATACTCCTTGGTAAGACTGGTTGTCAGACTTTTTCTGACGACAAACCTGTAACGACTGTCCAAGATCTACAAATGACAGACGAGACCAACGACTTAACGTGCTTGGGTCCCGATATGTATGGTGGTCATCGATCTAAGAACCACCCGCGGCAAACCTTCGATCGACCCATGCGGTTGTTATTGTTATTTACCCATCATCATCATCATCATCATTTCAGCCGAAAGACGTCCACTGCTGGAAATAGGCCTCCCCCAAGCACCTCCGCTTCGACCGGTTTTGTGCTTCACGCATCCAGCGAATTCCTGCGGCCTTCACAAGGTCGTCGGTCCACCTCATCATCATCATCAGAAATGAAGAGATCCGCAGGAGAACCAAGCAACCGACATAGCCCGAAGACGACCGCGTACCGGAAGACGTAGCGTTGGAAGGCCTCCCACAAGGTTTATTTACCCACGAGCCCCTCAATTATTTCTGAGATATTTACTCCACTTATTTAAACTATTAGGTACTGTCAAAGTACAAACTACAAAAGTTCCGGCTTCAAATTACAAAGTATTCAGCCTTAGCCGGGATGATTTTGTTAAAGTTGATCAGATTAGGGTAATAGCACTTCAGTTGCTTACTCGAATTCATTACGTCAGTAGATCGGTCCCGAGATTTCCGCCTCGCCTCGCCTTGTAAAGTATTATGTTCCACGACACATGTACCTATCCTGAAAAGCTAGCACAAATTCAGTTTCTAAATAAACTGATAGAAATCTTATTTATTTTCTCCCCTTCGTTCCAGCAATTTTAAGGGCGTAGAGGAGTGATATATTTCTGGCGGTAATATTTTATGCGTAGGTACGATCTACATTGAATATTCATGTTTTAATCTCTACTCTTAAAACTATGAATAAATAAAAACGAGGGTGCTAAAAGTACCACAAAATAACCGGCCACTATTCATAATCTGTAGCGTAATTAAAACAACGTTGAAAAGAAAATGGAAATTGCAAATTTTATTAAAAATAATTGGAATATCTCACCATTTATACAGAAGCAATTACGTAAATATGACGGGATATATGCGAAAAGAATCCGCAGAGATAACATATTCTCCTGAACATTATAAAAGTAAAAAGGTCACCATTACCTGTTGACACACCCTTCCATTCAGACGGAAAATATCGTGGGACGAAAAATTCAATAATAAAAAGTTGTAAGTCCAAATCCGACGGTTCGGAGATAGGATCGGGCGATTTCTATGTGATTTGTCGCGAAGAGATGGGGCTCCAGCCAGTATGACGCTGATCTATTGTGATCGAGCTCCCAACGGTCGCACTAAGTGAATATTTTTCTTACTAGCAATCGTTCGTGGTTCCGAGCTTCAACCTCGTGAAACGGGAGAAAAGAATTTTTATAGTCGTATTCAGGTGAAATGTTATTTGTGTTGGAATGATGTATGCTTTTTTCGCCTGTGATATTCATAAGTTGAAGTTTTGGTGTCTTTACTAGACAATAATTTTAATTTATACCGTAGCAAAGACGAGGATCAAACACAAACCTAATAGAAATAATTCACTCACTGAAAGAAAAGTATCTAATGCAGTACATAAAGTTGGCTCTCGCTTCCATACCTAAAATAAAATAGAAATATGCAATAAGTATAAATAAATTCTCCATTCCACGTTCATGAATACAAGTTCTGAATTCAGAGCTACGAGTTCCACCTGTAGCTCAAAAATGCAATATTTATAAAATTGAATCCGTAGATAATCCGGCTTCGATGCAGGATGAACAACACATGCCAACATGACTTTACATTATTAAAATCGAAACAGATATCTACAAAATCATTACGAAATATAGGTAATTTACACGTTAAGCATAATAAATTATCCTTTACTACACTGCATTACTGCTCATTTTCCCTTGTACTATGAAAATTAAAGCCAGTTTTTCATTTAGTAGGTTAGTGACGAGGCTTTTACACAACGTTAATTTTATTATGTACTAGCTGCGCCCCGCGGTTTCACCCGAGTAAATATCGATCCCGTGGGGTATATCGGGTAGCCTTTATGTTAATTCAGGATGTCAGCTACTTCCATACAAAATTTTATCAAAATTGGTCCAGCCGTTTGAGCGTGACGAAGTAACAAACGTAAACACATACATACACTCACAAACTTTCGCCTTTAAAATATTATTGTGATTAATGTGGCATAGCAGCTATAGGTATCTACCTGTACTTTATTTTCTGAATAGATGTAAAAAATAATTACAGGAGACAAAAATGTGAAGACTCTAATTCCGTGGAAAATTGTGATTTGGTGATAGAAAACACTGCTTCGCTGTTTGTATTCTTGGATTGAGCGTTCATTGACAGGTGCTTTTCAATTACGCATTTTATGCAAAACGTAGGTACCTATGTGTGATTCATGGGCATAACGCGCGCTCTCGAACTAAGTGCAAGCTTAACAAAAAGCTTTTATGATTAATTTATAGCATTGATAAACTGAGTTTTTTTTTATTACACGTAGTTTTCCGTTCTGGGTAACTTGATAAAATATGTATTTTACAGAAAACAAAAACTCATAATTATGTACGTAAGATACATTAGGTATGTGCATACGTAAGTAAGCTTTTTTTTTATTGCTGGATGCGCCTGCTATTGCCCTCAATCACGCCTGATGGAATGTGATGGATGGGGTCTATGATGGAAGGAGCCCAGAAGATGCCTGTTCACTATTGCTTTGGAGTGATAAATTCAGTGACCTCGTATTAGCTTTAATCTAACTTTAAAATAAATATAACATTATTATAACATTACATGACATACAGTGGAGGTGCTTGGGGGAGGCCTATGTCCAGCAGTGGACGTCTTTCGGCTGAAATGATGATGATGAAATATAACATACCTATAATTAAAATTTGTGATCGTCGATCCCAACATAATTTACCATCAAAAACCATATACGAAAGGCGAAAATCCATTAACAAAATATTTGATAGATTTATTCTGTACACAATTTATTGTGTATTAATATTTTTCCTCTTGAGGTCCGTTTCACATTTCGTCGCCGCAGTCCGGGTAATGGGGTAGTTTCCGTCTGTCCGTCCGAACGTCCACGGTCCACGACCGAGCCATAATGGAAACACATTATGTGAATTGATATGGCTTATGGATTCCCCGACGATTAAGAGGAATAACTTTTTGGGATAGACACTTACCTACTGATAATTTTATTCAATGGAAGAATATTTTTATTAAGAATAATTTTATTGCAAATCGTTGTATTTTTTTAGTGTTGTAGAGTCATTTTTACTTCTTTAATGCTACTCGCGAACTATGTAGACCTCATCTATATTCTGACCAAGACTTCTTCGCTTGAAATTTCTTGTTTTGACATAAAATACATTCTTCTAGCTTTTGCTCGCGGCTTGGTCCACGTGGATGTCGGAAAATATACCACAGAAACATATTACCGGGAATTAAAGTACCCTATGTGTTAATTCAGGTTATAAATTATCTGTTTGCTTTTCATCCGAATCGTACAGCCAATAAAACACACAAACGGTCAAAAATTCTTCGTTACTATTTGATTATACATAATATGTATAGATGACACTTCAGCAATACTGTAGCTTTCCACTAGTGAAAGAATTTTAAGAATCGCATCCGTAGTGCCGAAGATTACCTCCTTACGAACTCACGAATTTTACCTCTAGAAAATATTAGGTAGGTAAAAAAAAAAATTAAAAAAAATAAAGTAGCTCATAAAAAGCTATTCAGAGCTAAAGCTATAAAACCGAGATAAGAACACTTAATACGTGTAAGACGATCGAGAAAAAAAGCTACACGGTAGGGTAAAGTGGAATTGATATAAATTACTCCATCTTTATTCAGTTGCCTGTTACGATCTGTACTAAGCATCTAATTTCTAATAAAGCCTTTCTTCTCCGTATCAAGTAGGTACGTGATTCTTATCTTAAAGACTACAAGGAAGCTTCCATGGCTTTACTAGACTAGGACTTTGTATTTATTTATATTTTCGATAATTGGAATGTAACCTCTTTACGTGATTGTTGGTTATTTCTACGGTTCTGTAACAGTCTGAATTAATGACACTTAATGAGAAAATAATGGAAAGTGAATCGAGTTTTGTTGTGAAAATCACCCTAATATTTTTGATTTGAATGATACCATTTGAGAACGTATTTTTATTTGGTAACCATAATTATAACACCATTAGCTGAGGTCCTTTGAGAATGCTGTTTTATTAATAATATTAGTATAATTTTTCATTGAATTCATACTTGCTGACCAAGGGGTCCGTGGCTAAATAATAACAGCCGCACAGGTCGATCGATCAGGTTAAGCTACGCTTGCCGCGGTTGGTCTGTGGATGGGTGACCATCTTTACATACCGAGACCCCTCCGTGCCTCGGAAAGTACGTTAAGCCGTTGGTCCCGGCTGTCATTCGTGGATCTTTGACAGTCGTTACGAGTAGTCAGAAGCCCGAAAGTCTGATAACCAGTCTTACCAAGGGGTATCGTATTACCCAGTAGTTGGGTTGTGGAGGTCAGATAGGCAGTCGCTCCATGTAAAATACTGGTATTCAGCTGCATCCGGTTAGACTGGAAGCCGACCCCAACATGGTTGGGAAAAGGCTAGGCAGATGATGATGACTTGCTGACCAAATAAATATCCATTCAACCAAGTTATCAACTCTTGTATTTTAGTAGCACCGTAGAAGGACTATTACAGAGACCACGGATAACTATGACAGAGACCGATAAAGTCTGCGTTTTTTTTCTATTTGAGGAAGGAAAAGTCAAACAGCGTCACAGAACAGAATAAATCTTTGAGGTTAGATAAAGTAAGTGGGGGCAAAAGGAAGTTATATACCGGAGTCAACGAGGCGTGAAGAAGCCGTGTCGTCTTGCAATCCCGTTTGCAAGGATGTGGCACTGATTGTTGGTACACTGTGGTATTTGTCAGGTTTAATTTGGTAAAAGCATTTTTGATGTGAAACATGTATTGGCGCGCCTTGGGGTAAGTAAGACCGATTCGTCTATGCCATGACGGGAAAATACAGGACACTATATCTTATGCCGTCATGATCCCTCTCCTTCACTCTTTTCGAGATGCCACTGATTTATTAAAATATTCATTTATTTTTCTATGTGTTTTAATAAAATGATAACAGTAACCAAACTAGTGAGTCTTCATCACAAGCATATTTCATACTACCTGTAGAATCCTGTTGATTCTGTATTGTAGCTGATTATAAAACTACACTGGCTCACCACCACCACACCAAGCCTCTCAAGCTGTCACTAATGTCATCTGTCAGATCACCACGAATAGCGAGAAACAGTTCGACTAGAATCATTTCTATTTAGTTTTTTTTTTGACGTTCATAAGTGCCTTTAATGTGCCTATTTGAAATAAATGATTTGACTTTGACTTCACATTCAACTGTTTCCCGCTATTCGTGGTGATCTGACAGATGACATTAGTGACAGCTACCTCACTACTGATGTATATTATGAGACTAGCTAGCCCGTGGGATTATCGGGATATAAAGTAGCCTATAAGTAATTATGTTAATCCAGGGTGTTAGCTACCTCCATACAAAATTTTATCAAAATTGGTCCAGCCGTTTGAGCGTGAAGAAGTAACAAACATATAAAAACACATACACACACAAACTTTCGCCTTTATAATATTAGTGTGATAGTGTTTACATATTATATTAAATAGATAGATACACTACACTACCAATGAGGGCGATTCTCTGCTTAGGTATAGGTACAACAAATATTCAAAGTTCGTTAAAAAATATAAAAGCTCGATAGTAAAGTTAATACGATATTGGCAAAACGTCCAATATTCAACTTTAGATGAAGTTTGAAAAATCAAACTACAGTTTCAGTTTCCACGTCAGCATAATTGAATTTTTTAAATGACTAACTATCGCGCTAGCCTTCGCAAAAATGAATATGAATATAAAATGCTACATGGAGAGAAAGAGAATGAATTTTGCTTCATATTTTTTTTTTTTTTTTTATTTCCTGCATACCACATTGAATACAGGGTGTAATAAAAATTCCAATTACATCAAACTAACAAACATTTCACAATACAAAAATAGTTATTGCTGGGAAATAACTTTTATTTATGGTATGAAAATCAGTTTACGATAGCGCGCAATGAAACGCACGCAAAACGTTGTGCATATGGTTGCATACAATGGTAGGGCCCTAATTCACTATGGTCACTTAACGATTCCTTACTCGAGACCACGTCAATTCCTTAGCTAATCCCGCCATTCTCGCGTTCATTTCGAGCGGTTTCGTTCATTGTGTCATAGATAATAAGGCCCCAGGAGTCGGTATTTAAAGTTAAGTTGCCTTCGTAAAAATGCCATGTGCAGCGCATGGATACCAGTAGACTACCTAAAACCGCTTTCTACTCAGAGCTTGCCCAAGGAAAACGTGCACAGGGCGGGCAATACCTGCGCTACAAAGATGTCCTCAAACGCCACCTTACCTGTGGCATTTCCGTTGATCGGTGGCAGAAGCTTGCTCAAAACCGAAAAAGGTGGCGCACTCTAATTGACAAAGGAACTGAATGTTTTGAAACAAATCGTCTTGAAGACCTAGACAATAAGCGCCAAATACGCAAAAGCCGCCCAAAGCCTACCTATACATACAACGGTGCTGATCAGCTCTTCTGTATACGGTCTGACCGGGTTTTCAAGACCAATTTCAAGACCAAATTTGGTTTTGCTAGTCATCAGAGAGCTCACGAAAGGAAAGAGAAATAGTCGGGGTCGCTGTCGCCGGATACGGTGAAGAGGACTATATAACCAGAAGGCCATTATTATTCTCGTAAATGTAAAACGTTAAAAATCTAGTCGCAGTCTCATCTCGACGACAAACAAATGTCAAAAACTTGTCAAAATGTTGGGAAATTAGAGGTATTTTTGACAGATTGAGACTGAGGTAAGACTGTGAACGTTCTTAAAATTACGAGAATTGCCCCTTCAAGTTCAAAAAAATATATCACAAGGACGAGAAAAACAAATGACTCTCGGTTTTCGATAAGCGTCTTATAAGACCCGTTATAAAATAAGGCAGGGTATAATGAATATTAATACCCAGATAAGTTAAGAATTAATAATAAATTATCTATTACATAGATTGCTCTGTGCTTCTTTGGATCTTTTGGCACCTGAATGACATTGACAGGTGGGCGCTGTTGGTAACATGGACTTACTAATGGTTGGTAATCATATTATGTAAAATTGTCAAAGATTAGAAATCTGTGATTAATCTGTATGTTTTACTTTTATGACCGATTGATTCAAAACAGCGCAATCTTAAATCACCCTACCCTCTATCGTGTAGGAATGTTTATGGCAAATAATGGGCACTTTATTCGCGTTCTGCAAATGTCAAACCTACATAAAGTCAAGGTTAAATGTATTTTATGATCTTGAGAGAATACTAAGGTCTTCTTCTTTTCGGCTCGACGGTGCTATTCTGTAAAAATCTCACCGTGAAAACTTAGGTCACAGATAATAGATATAATACTACGTACCTACTGTGAAACTCTAGATGGGAGCTTCACAATATAATTAAACAGCGATAAGCTTTGACTCGATTATATTATATTTACTTTTCATTACCATGTTATATCGAGCACTGACTCTCATCATCATCATCTGCCTAGCCTTTTCCCAACTATGTTGGGGTCGGCTTCCAGCCTAACCGGATGCAGCTGAATACCAGTATTTTACATGGAGCGACTGCCTATCTGACCTCCACAACCCAGTTACTGGGTAATACGATACCCCTTGGTAAGACTGGTTGTCAGACTTTCGGGCTTCTAACTACTCGTAACGACTGTCAACGATCCACGAATGACAGCCGGGACCAACGGCTTAACGTGCTTTCCGAGGCGCGGAGGGGTCAGGGTATGTAAATATGGTCACCCATCCACAGACCAACCGTGGCAAGCGTAGCTTAACCTGATCGATCGACCTGTGCGGCTGTTATTATTTAGCCACGGGCCACGGGCGGCGGGTTATATTGAGCACTGACTCTAGTAAACAAAAATACCTTATGAGAAAAGACATTTGCTTGAACGTTCAAAATGAAACACGCAGCCTGTAACTACTGCTAAAGGTAGGGCTACCTAAATAGCCTCTACAGTGCAGTGCAGTGTTAGGTTCAGTGATCTGTCAATAGTATCAATCGCTAGCATGAGGTGGAATGACAGATCACTTCACTTCAATTCAAGACAGATAGATGAAGTTCACTCCACGTAAGTTTTTCTTTATAGAATAGAACGGCTGTCTGGTGCTTATTCTGTAAGGGCCCAGTAGGTGGCCACCTTTATTGCGGCATCTGAGGCGTTGTTGAGATAGTCAAGGGTGAAGGTGAACGGAAATTTGGTACAGTCTAGAAGATGGAATAATAGATTCCATAATTATTGTGACAGCAAATGGATTGGTTTTGTAGCTCATCCTAACTTTACAAATTATATTACAGGGCAGAGAGTTTTCCATTAATCAAAACCTACTCTGTTTTCGTTTTGATGTTACCAACTATTTACTAAAATGAAATATTGTAATTCAGGTATGAAAATAATAATAATTTTCGACTCTTCACGTGACCAGAGGGCTGGCCTATTTCTTGGCCAAATAATTAACATCGCCATACAACGTGGCAATGCTGCCAGCCTTTTGGGCACTGTTCCTGTTGACAGCGATGCGGACGAATTTTTTGATGCCCTATGATTATTTTTTCATATAAATGTACATATTATTATTTTAAATATTAGCGTATATTATGTAAACATTATCATGTTAAGGTTTAATTTAAAAAAAAAACATTTCCTCTTAGGTAATGAAAAACTAATTAAGTAGGTCAATTAACCGATGCAATCTTAAGTAATTCAGTCAATTCAGGTAGATTTACCGGCTCAATTACTGAATAATGATCGAACGATCGGTAGGTAAATGTAATATGTTTCTTATTTCCATAAGTTAGTAACTGTAATTGTAGATTAGGTACATCTCTGCCCTACCCGTCGGGGTAACATGACTTAATGTTATGTTATGTTAAGTCCATTCATAGTTATTTTACCTCTAAATTTGCATCACTGTCAAAATCAAAGTGATCTTTATTTTCATTACGGTAAGGTTGCCGTTGGATTGTTGCCACTGACTAGTCTGGCAAAATCACAGTGATCTTTATTCATGTTACAATAAGGTTGTAGTTAGGTTGCACCTGTCAGAGGTAAAATAAATGTGAGCGGACTGTAGTAACTTAAATTGAACAAATCGATTCGCGTTTAAATATAGAGCCATTAAATCTTCTTCGACAAACGGAACGTCGCTAAGTTTTTAAGTACAAATGCATTAAAAGCATGAATTTAACTTGCTAACTTAAAAAAAACTTGCTCAGGAATGGAAGCCGGTGTTCACCAATACATAATTTTCTTAGCAAACTCAAAGAAAATACCTGCCCAAAACTAATACATTAAGAAAGATCGCATGTCATACAATTTGAATACAACATGAAATTGTTCATAACAACAACAATACGACTTTCCGAATCATTAGTCATTACGCAGCGATCCCGTGACGTTAGCGTGACGACTCCGTTGCGTGACGTCGACGTCACTCAGTTGAGCGAGTGAGCAATGACAGCAGCATTGTTTCCTCTGAGGGCCCGTTTGATGTGTTCTCTCACACCGTTATGAGATTAACAGAAATGATACTAGAGCGGAAGGATGTCATGTCAACAGAATTGAGTTTTGATTGGGATGTATTCGCAATTTGTGTTGTTCTGCTGTTGTATTCGGTTTTAATGAAGGTTGTGAATGTGATATGTGTTTGTGTTTGATGTTAATCGACTTTACAATATTATTGTTAATGTTTTACTGTCTAAATGTGTTGATCCGCAGTGTCTCATCATCATCTGCCTAGCCTTTTCCCAACTATATTGGGTTCGGCTTCCAGTCTAACTGGATGCAGCTGAATACTAGTATTTTACGTGAAGTGATTGCCTATATATGACCTCCACAACCCAGGTACTGGGTACTACAATACCCATTGGTAAGACTGGTTGTCAGACTTTCGGGCATCTGACGACCCGTAATGACTGTCAAAAATCCACGTATGACAGCTGGAAGCAAATGCAGTGCAGCATCTGATCTGCATTAAAAAGTACTACTGAATGCTTATATTAGTATTTCAGATTAAAGATGACTTACTGCATGCGCTGCACAACTCAAATCCACATGCACAGTCTATGTATTCACTTCACATTAATAGGTTTTGTCAAACCTTTAATGTATACGTACGTAATACCACAAATACACAGACACATAAAAACACAGCGTCTTCTGTGTCGAGGCGTGGTCTATTTTTTGCGTAAACGCTCTCCACTCAACGTCGCGTTTGTCTTAACTTAAATTAATGAATGGAAAAACTGGGAACTACTCGTAACAGTTGTGAACTTCACATTTTGCCTCGTAAATAGGTTACTAATGCAGGTGAAGAAGGAAAAGTGAAAAGAAAATATTGTGTTATCAACACTGAAAGGTCTTTTAGACAAGGTATGCTGGAGTATTATTTTTGGTAAACTTTTACCTCTTAGCATAATCAGCCGTTAATGTTGTCGTTGCTGCTGTCCTCGGTGTGAGAGGGAGTGGGCCATAATACACCACGTGGCCCAGTGCGGGTTGGTGTCCACCCCCTTACAAATTTATAAACCCAGAGTAAAGTTACAACGATAAAGAAAAGAGAGGTGAATGAATGAATGCCCAGCAGTGAATTCGGACTTTGGATGATGATGATGAAAGTTACAACCACTATTATGTTCAGATTTCCATTTTTCGTTGATACGAGTATAACTTTACTCCGCGTTTATTGATAAGGGGGTACCTGATTTCATTGACGACCACAAAACCATGACACGGTGATAGTCGGGTCCTACGAAGCAATGATAAAAACCTGAGGTTCCGTTAGTGTACGAGATCAGGTGGTCAACCAACAAGTTCCTTTGGTACGTACACAAAAAACAGTTTTCAATATGAAAATAATTAGTTGGCAAGAACGGAAAAAGCATAGTATTCATCGGAAGATTTGTTCACGCATACTATCGAAAGCGAGTACCTATCTAACAAAGTAGGAAGGTACTTAATGTAAATACCACTTGACATACTAAACCTGTAAGGGAAAAGGAGCGGAAAGATATGAGTAAGTAGATAACATCAAAAAGCTGATACTGAAGCTGTCTGTAAATGTATGAACAACTTTATCAAAATATTAGATTACTTTCGCTCTATTTGTCACGGGGTACTATTGTCATACAAGGCGAGGTTTAGAGGTGTACTGTATACGTAGCGGCACGATTTATCGATAAAAGGAACGAAATAATTTTACTCAATAGGCTTTTATCCAGTAACTGGGTTGTGGAGGTCAGATAGGCGTCACTCCGTATAAAATACTAGTATTTAGCTGCATCCAGTTAGATTGGAAGCCAACCCCAACATTGTTGAGAAATCATCATCTACCTGCCTAGGCAGATGATGAGATAGATAGAATGTTCTTTAATATGTTAACCATAAAAAGAGAGGAAGAAGTCATGACCTGATGCTGCAGTCAGGATAGTCTGCAGAGTACCTAACTCCTCGACAACTAACAGCAGATATATCGTGTTTAGGCTCATTGAAAAGGGCTTGATGTGTGGATAAACGTACTGTTAATGAGGAACACCGAAGTACAAAGAGACCTGATGCTGAAGCCAGGAGCATCAGAAAAACTACAAACCTTGAAATTACAGCACCGTAGTCGTGTTTGGGCTCATTTTAAACAGGATTAAATTTTAAGTTCAATGCAATGTTGACATAAGTCTGGCCTGATGCTGCAGCCAGGATTATCAGCTAGAAGAGGGGAATACTAGGAGAACTCCTCAACAATTAACGTCCCTGCATCGGGAAAAGCAATATTTTGTAAAAGGTGATCAGCAGTTGACATTAGGCTATTGTAACTTAGATAAATTACAAACTGACCCACTAAAAAGTAAAAGAAAATAAAAACTTTTTTACAAAAAAACAACCGACTTCCAAAAAACACTATAAAGTGAAAAATAACTTTAATTTCGGAAGTCGGTGGCAAAAAACAAAAATACAAATCCAAAGACACCGACTTCCGAAATTAAAGTTATTTTTCACTTTATAGTGTTTTTTGGAAGTCGGTTGTTTTTTTTTACCCATTTGACAATATGTCAAATAAGGGTTTCTCTGCTATGTGCGACGCACCTGTCTGTCTGCAATTCATCCAAAGGTTGTATTGAAAGATCGCTTTTAGCGATAGGACCCGCCCATTGTGTTACCCGTTGCAAAATGTCTATATTTGTATCTGCAATTTTTATGGTGTACATAAAAAAGAGTAGGTATTCTATGTCCTTGATTGTATCAAAAATCTCGAATTCTAAATTCAGTTGAAAATTCAATGAAACAACCAAAACAGATGAATTCTCTGGTACCTATATAGCAAGTTCATATATTATGCGTGGGAGTGATACTGATACGATCCATTGTGAAATTTGTTGCACATTTTTAAATTCGCGTTCAGAATAAATAAACGAGACTGCGGCTTTTATTGGCTGAGTCCGATGATTTTATAATATAAACAAATGTATGCTTTAACATTATGCGGCTTTTCGTTTTTATCTACAGTCGCCGCATATAGTTGGATGTGAATGAAAATGTATTGTAATCTGCGCAGGTAATGTGTTTTCGAAAAACCTCGTCATTTTTATACCCGTATTCATGAAAAATAAAAATAAACAACGTTGTTTCAGCCACATGTTTTTGTGTTGCGGGAAACATTTCATACACTGGCGCTTGCAAGGTAAAATAATTTATCTTGACGACAACACAAAACGATGTTCCCAACAACACAACACGATTTTGCTGCAACAATGTTGAGCAACTATTGTTTATCATAAATAAGGGGCGTATGAATCAATGATTGAGAAGAACAATCTCTGCTTACACATTCTTATGTAAGCATGTAGACGATACTTATTGTGCTGGTTTCATAACATACATAATATTCTAGTTATAGGTTGTGTAATTGCGTATCGATACATAAACAAGCTTTACATCGTGAAACAATTATCAATACAAATTCCACATGTAGGAAAATACAAAGATATCGGACTGCCTCGAGCGGCAATCCGGCTCCAATATTGTTCTGTCATTTTCAGACATTACGGAGTAAAAAAACATATCCGATATTGAAATAATCTCTCTTGGGTTTTGTGTGTAGAGTATTTGTAGGTAAACAAGTACGTTTATAATTTACTTTGAAATACTTTTGGTGCAGAATAATTGGGAGTTTGGAAAAGCGCGCTGTTTATGGTCGGTTCGTTAGTTTACGTAATTAGACGATTGATTTTCAGTGAAAACCTGCTGCGTTGCTAATTGACGGCAAATGTGTACCCGTATGTGTTTCTATGTATTTTTAGAACAAAGAGACTGCTTAATTATGTTTCCTGACAAATAAATCAATAATTCAAGCTGGTTAAAAGCACCAATTTAGCCAATTGTGCTGGGTGGCGGATGTTTAGCCATTTTGTTTTAAACTTCATCAGTGGATTCTGAGATCAAACAACTCACACGTGGATCGATGATTGAGATGACAAATGTTTCACCACTTAATACCTACAGGAAGTTCTTAAAATTATTAGAAGATGTAGATAGAAAGATAGTTCGATATTTTATAATAATTTGTAATTAACTAGATAAGGGCTAGGGTAGCGTGAGTCACAAACAAAACATTTTTAATTTTGTCTCCTTAGGCTGGAAATATTGTTACGCCGTCGGTCGCTGATTTCAGTCGTGTATCGATTAGTATGGACTCGCGCTCGCTGACCTATTGTGGTACACTATAGACGTTCGTTTATCGTCAGCATCTTGGCACGCGTGACCGACGTCAGCGTAACACTATTTCCAGCCTTAGCTGGGGTTGTAAGTGCCGGAATTAAGAAGCATTTTGCACACATGCCTTTATCGTCGTCATCATTAGCAGCCTCCCTTTTGTGCCATGCTTCTCTAGTCTGTGCGAGTCTCATCCAGGTCTTCCCCGCGATCTTCTGTAGGTCGTCCACCCACATGGCTATCTGCATCTGCCTTACCTTTAACTGTTTCTTGCCCATTCTTCTCCATACGAAAACTACCTTTTGAAAGGGGCGACTAGAATAAATTGTAGGTATTTCATTGTAAATATTGACGTTCAAAAGGGCCTTTTGTGTGCCTGAATTTGACTTTGATACTAATCTCGTTAGGCTAATAATTTTATACCTGTGTCTTAGTCTTTCTATTGGCCTGGCTTCGGTCATTACACAGTCAGAAACGAATCTGTTGGTCAAATGTGTGTTGGTTTCGATTAAAGTTTTTACCAATACGCAATCAACCCAAAAAGCTCCCAAAAAGAGCAAAATATATCAAAAGTTAAATAATCCGAAACACTATTTTCATTTCAATGTTTAAGTTGACATACTTTAGTCAGTTCGCTTGAATTTCATATAAAGCTCATATGAAAGAGACAACCTTGCCAACTTACTGCGAAATATTACATTGAAAATATTAAAATTACTTTGTAAACAGACTTGAATTTTATTAAAGTAATTTAGGTACTGATCAATAAAATAAATGCTTTAAGATACAGGCAACAGCCTAGTTTGGCATTCACCGTCTAATCTGCTGTGAACTGTATAGTGTACTTGATTATTAATAAATAATGAAATCCTAACTATCCATACTAATATTATTAATTCGAAAGTAACTCTGTCTGTCTGTATGTCACCTTTTCACGCCTAAACCACTGAGCGGATTTCGATAAAATTTGGCATAGAGCGGTAGATTGCATAGATTGATAGTTTTTATCCCGATATTCCCACGGGATCGACACTTATGCGGGTAAAACCGCGGGGCTCTGTTTGTTTTTTTTTTATTTTTTACGCTTTCACGCTAAAACGACTGAACGAATTTGTAAGAAATTTGGCACCCAAATAGACCACAACTACTACTTTTCGATTTATTTAGCTTACTAGCTTAACTTTCGAGTACATTAAAAACCTCTGTCGGTTCCATACAAACAAAATAATCGACAAGCTAGAATCTTATAAAACCTAGGCCTATTGTCATATCAAACTTCTAACTTTGTTATATACTACCTACAATCTCTAACAACCCTAACTTTACCCCGAATGGCCCAACCAACTATACCGATTAAATCCCACGTTGTCAACAGCCCTAAAAGCTCTAAGCCGAAGCTTACCACAGTCTATAGCTACCACTTTATCTAATGTACCTATGTAACCTTTTAATCCGCTTCAGAACACAGCACTAAAGGCTTCCTGTGCCCAGTCCTTTATAGACAAAACTAAGGTCAAACAAATGAACCCTCTACGGTCGGAAGTCCAAGTAGCTATGTTAAGACAAATTGTACTCCTCACAGGACACCAGGAATGTATGGTTACTATTGTCAGCTAAGTAATCACAGTTGATTACGGTAGTGCTTTACGATTGCTCCAAACTATTGTCCCGTTACCGAGTTGGGAAGCAGTGATTTTGTATTCACAAGACGGTTATTTCACATGAAACTTGGAAATGTACAGACGCCAGCACATCAAGCTACCCGAAACTGTCAAATTTTCCCAATCAACTTTGAACCTTAGGCTTTAGCGATAAAGTTGAAAATCTATTAAAGAAATTTGGCACTGGCGTCTGTACTTAGTTACCAATTTGCTCTAACAGGGAAAGCGCCAGGGTAGCCCACGCAATTCAAATTGTCTTACGTTTTTTTGCAATTTTCAGGTCAGTGTGGGTAATACGATCTCTACAACCTAGTTACTGAACTAGGTCAGATCTTATAGGCAGTCGCTCCATGTAAAATACTGGTATTCATTCTGCATCCGGTTAGACTGGAAGCCGACCCCAACATAGTTGGGAAAAAGCTAGGCAGATGATGAGTAGTAGGTATAGACGGACATTTAATTGAGTAAGATAATAGTTTATTTATAACAACAAGCTAAGAATATGTCCACGTGAGAAAACACACTTTACACCTGGTAACCTATTGAGAAACTGCATTTAACACATAAAATAACTACTCTATTACGTTCCTATTCTCAAAGAGTAAAACTGAAAACACCTGTTTCGTATCCAAACACATTAGTGTATCGGAAACATTCGTTTTATCATACAGCCATTCCGCGTACTCTAGCTAGGCTACTTAGTACACGCGGCAAAAGAGTTAGTCCACATTTGGACATACGTAAAATATCGCGGCGAGATTTTACTGTGTACTGGATTTTCAAGTTTGAGAATCCAACAGAGCGCATCCCAGCGCATCAAAAAAAAAACACATTGTTGGATTTGCAATTCTCGGCGCTAAGCAGAGCGTTGGAAATCCAGTGCACGAAAAGAAATCGCCTCGGGAAAAAATCACCCGTTGGCATTGGCAAACAAAGAGTAGGTACTTGGTAAATTATTAGGGCTTTATTTTTATGACAGATTCCTTTTTTTTTTTGTTTTTTATAATTTATTTATCTTGGATTCATCCAAGAAACTAATTGTGGTTTCAAACACGATGGTTTTATCATTCTTGTGATCCAAAATGTGGCTTTCTGCGAATTTTGTTTAAAATGCGAAAGCAGTGTCCAGTCTGTAAACATAACTGTTTTGCCCACCATACACCTATTTTACGTTCCAAACCCTGCATTACACGTATCGAGATTCGCTCGAAAATTCATTACTCGCACGAAGATACGGGAATGCAATGATCAACAAACACGCGTATTTGATAACTAAAAACGGTTTTAGCTAATGCATAACTTGATAACTAAAAGCTTATGTACGTCATTGTAAAGCCACAGTAAATAATCCTCGGCCGCTATTGTATTGGGCTCGAGTGAGGACAAACAATGTTGCATTTACACAAATAGCCGTTCATTCAGTGGAAACTGTTCTCCTGAATGGCGCTCTTTATTGTGACTTGTGAGGCTTTCTTCGATCAGTTTTTATTTTTGGTGGACGTTTCAATTTGTAGCAAGACTTTTTTAAAGTGTGTTTTTGTATTAGTGAAGAAAAAGTAGGTAGGTACTTCCTTTTTTTAATATCCAAACTTTATAAATCTCTTTTGAATTAAAGACAAGTTGATAAGATTTTTTTTACCAATGTTTGCAGTCGAGCAGTCGAGTGATCTATCCTAAGTTTACTTCGGTAAAAAATTTAGTTTGATAGGTAATTGTAAGGTTTTCCAAGGAACTCTGTCTACCACCGAGCGTTTCATGTGGCGCATAAGAGGGGACACTTAGGTACTCCACAGAAAAAAGCGAAAACTACCACATTTTTAAATGATAAATAATTTAATTTTAATAGAGGTCACAGTCAGGACCTGTTCAGTCAGTGCACCCATATTTCAATTATCGATATATTTCAGTCTAATCCCCTGTACCCCACCCCCGGTTCCCCTGCTAGTTATTCTTCTGTTTTAATTTCTGCCTTGAATCCTCTGCTAGTTATTCGCTAGTTATTCTTTTGTTTTAATTTCTGTCTTATCGTGCAGCTCAACTCAGAATAAAGTAGGTAATGGATGACGGCGCTTCGTCTAAATAAACACACACAAACAGCTCTTATTGCTGAAGCAGAACCAATTGCAGCTCTATTGTTAAAATCAAACAACGAAAATAAAGCAACCGATACACTGGAAGACTGAATTCAATCTCGTAGATCCAAGATAAAATATAGAATGTAGGTTTCAATCAAGCTCGTGCGAAGTCCGACTTCCTCAGATCCGTTTCCAAACTGAATTAGTATTCCCGCTCCGTCCGAACGTATAAATAAATAAATGTTTACCTCCAAAGTTAAGCCTTTGAGCTCTTTATTTACTTTGTCCAGTTTATTCCATGTCACAGTTAGGCTGCAAATGAAAGTGACATAAATTCTATAACGAGTAATAGTTTCTTTAGTTAAAGTCTTAGAACTGACAGTGAGACTAATCAGATTGTAGTGAAACGTGGTAGGCTCTTTTCCTACAAACAGGCGGGACACAATATTCGTTCGCATCACTGCCAACAGGAATAACGGACAATTTAATTTGGCAATCAATTTGCTTAACAAATAATTTTCCAGACTTTACTAAATTATGACAAGGTCATGTCATAAAATGGAACTAAATAGGTTTCGTCATCAATGCTAATAGTGCTACCAGCACTGGCACTTGATTTAAGGGAATTGGTAGCACGAACCATTAATTTTTACAAGCATTTTATAAACTTGCTTCGTTCGTAGTATGTTTCCGGTTACTGCTTGTCATTCATTTTTTTCATTTCATTAAAAACGGGACCCTATTATTAAGACTCCACTGTCCGTCTGTATGTCTGTCAGCAGGCTGTATCTCATGAACCGTGATAGCTAGACAGTTGAAATTTTCACAGATGATGTATTTCTGTTGCCGCTATATAACAACAAGTACTAAAAACAGAATAAAATAAATATTTAAGGGGAACTCCCATACAACAAATGTTTTTTTCGGCGTTTTTGCCTTGTGGTACGGAACCCTTCGTGTGTGAGTCCGACTCGCACTTAGCCAGTTTTTTTTCGTCATGTTAGGTTGTATCGAGTTTTTCAAATGCTTATCCGTTAAGTAAGGTACCTAATCATGTAAGGAACCCAATACTTGGCTGAATGTTCTAAAACAAGGTTTGATTCTCTAAAGAAAATCCCAACAACGGTTTTCTCGTAGAAATAATATCGTTGAAAGCCCAAGATTGGAAAGCATTGTGCCTGATAAAAGGCAATAGGCTTTTCTCCGTGGGGACCTAATAACGCTACCTGTGCGCGACTAAAGTGGTGAATGACGTAGATAGGTGTATGATGACCGTGACATAGTACCTACCTATGGGCGTACCTACATATATTTTGTTATCTTTCCATTTCTAATGTAGGTACTTACCTACTTTTGCGTTTTCGGTTTTCAGGCGTAAATTGCCATACGGTATATAAAACATTTTCGGTAGGTAGTTCTCAACTTTCTACCAATATTTCTACTAGGTAAATAATTAATTCAAGACCTAACAATTTCAACGTATTAGTTTCCGGCTAGGCCAAATAAATACTTCTTGCGGAATGTTAGCTAACTCAAGTGAGATTTGTACTCAACAACGTTTAAAAATATGCCTTTGAGTTTATAGGTAGGTTCTGTTCATATGAATCATAGCTTTTGAAATTATCCCACGGGAGCCTACTATCTGGATAAAAATGTAGGTATCATATGTCCTAAATGCCACAATCCAAAATCTATTGGTGCCAAAATCCATCGACATCCTTTCAGCCAATAAGATGTGCAAAGGTAATAGAAAAACATGCAGACAGAGTTACTTTCGCAATCAAAATTATATACGCATATTACCGTGTAAAGCGTTACTAAAGGGACGAGTTATCTTGTAAAAGAAAACTCGTCCCTTTAAAAAAGTAGATAGAGCAATCGTCCCAGCAATCTTAGCCAACTTTCTACTACATCATTAATTACTGTATCTTGATCTTTCGAGCCAACACGCTATAGCGTGTCTGCTAACGATATCGAGCCAGTTGCATTAGTGTCGTACTTTGTAAAAAAAGGGCTAGTGATGTAAGATAAGATTTATTTTCTCACCACAATATTACAAAATACATATTATACTAGCTTCCGCCCGCGACTTCGTCCGCGTGAAATTTCACCATCCCCCCATTCACCCTCTTAGGGGTGGAATTTCGAAAAATCCTTTCTTAGCGGATGCCTACGTCATAACATCTACCTGCATGCCAAATTTCAGCCCGATCCCTCCAGTGGTTTGGGCTGTGCGTTGATAGATCACTATGTCAGTCAGTCAGTCACCTTTGAGTTTTATATTATTTAGATGGTATCAGAGTCAGGCATTTTAATATTATGGGAAACGTGTCTAAACTAAGCTCTAGGCCTGTATTTCAGAACACCCAGGTCTCCGCCCTTTTACAAAAATAAACATTTTATTTTTTTACGTACAGTCAACAAAAGAGATAAGTATAAAAATAAAATAAGAATAAAATTTAATTTTATGAATAGAAAACAAACAGCTCATTTGTCAAATTAAATTTCAGTCGACAATATCCATCGGTTTCTTATTAAACTTCGACTATATCCGACGATCCTGCATACTTATCTTGTTTGTTGACTGTACCTACTTGTACACTGACAACCTAAAAGATAAAAAATCAACATTATAAAAACATTGGTGGCTCGAGTGGAAATTTGAAACTTTACATAATACTAGCTGCACCCCGCGGTTTCACCCACATAGTATTTATCCCGATATTCCTACGGGAATATAATACTATCCTATGTCCTTCCCCGGGATGCAATCTATCTCTCTGCCAAATTTTATCGAAATCCGTTTAGTGGTTTAGGCGTGAAAAGGTAACATACAGACAGACAGGCAGACAGAGTTACTTTCGAATTTATAATATTAGTATGGATGTGACATGAAGGTTTGTTTATTTTTGTTTGTTGCGAAAAGTTTTTATGGTTTTGTCAGGTAATGCATAACAAACACGATGACATATCAATTAAGGAATTTCCAGTTTTAGCTGACCTGACATTGTATAGGCTTTTTCTACAATGAGAAGTCAACTTATACTGGAAATGTATAGCTTGATATGTCGTCGTGCGAACAAGTCTTTTCTGCACTGATCATACTGTAAAATATATTTTCAGTCAACACGATATGCAGGGTGGCAGGGATATTGACATGAAAAACTGAAACCACGAATTCAGCACGTGATTCTAGGCCCTTAGAAATTTTTCGTCCGTTACCAAAAAAAACAATCAACTGTTTCATAGAAAAACGCAATACCTACGCGGTCAAAATGTACTTAACCGCATTTTTTTTAATAACCGGCTTAAAATTTCAACTTTAAACCAGGGGGCTTAAAAAACTTTTTAACAAAAAAGAAAAACCGACTTCCAAAAAAAAACACTACAAAGTGAAAAATAACTTTAATTTCGGAAGTCGGTGTCTTTGGATCTGTAGGTATTTTAGTTTTTTGCCACCGACTTCCGAAATTAAAGTTATTTTTCACTTTGTAGTGTTTTTTTTGGAAGTCGGTTTTTCTTTTTTGTTACAAAGTTTTTATTTCCCGCTTTTTAGTGGGTCTGTTTATAATTTATCTAAGTTACAATAGCCTAATGTCAACTTGCTCATCGCCTTTACCAAAATATTGCTTTTCCCGATGCAGGGAAATTCATTGTTGAGAGTTCTCCCGGTATTTCACCATCAGCTCCATTTCACCATTCGCATTGTGATGAGCATAACGTGCTTGGCAACCATAATAAAGTAATCGAATCGCAACTTATGAAATACTTATTATTGAGTAGTTCCGGTGGCCATCTGTGGTCTTCATCATCAGTTCCACTTCACCAAATAGTGCTTTTCGAGAGCAAATGCACAAGTTACTATAAAAAATACCCAAATCGCTATAGGTGTGCCTATAATATTTGAAGAGTTCTTTCGATTTCTCCAGGATCCCATCATCAGATCCTGACCTGATGACAATGGGACCACCTGGAAAGTATACCCTTTCAAACAAAAAAATATTTTTTGAAATCGGTCCAGCCATCTTCGAGTAATCGGGGAACATACATAAAAAAAAAAAAAATGTTCCGACGAATTGAGAACCTCCTCCTTTTTGAAGTCGGTTAAAAAGGCCACTTTGGCAGAATCATAAAAGGATAACATAATGGACAGTTAACCGTTAAGTTAATCGTATGAAATCCCACTGGTGAAGCATTTTTCAGTTATTTTTTTTTTCAGTGCTAAAATACCAATTAATCCGATCCAAATCCAATCCTCCTCCTCTCTTTGACTATACCTACGTAGTGCAGCGAAAAAAAGAAAAACACGGACTGTCTTCGCCATAATACGATTCATAATGTTATCCTTTTATGATTCTCCAAAGTGGCCTTTTTAGGTCCCCAGATCTGGAATCAGTACCTACATGATTCTGAACCCCAGGGGTTCATCATAGTAAAGGTAAGGTATATCTATGGTTTACTTTACTTAGGAACACTAACATAAAAAAACATAAAAGGACTTCTCTGCGAATTCAGTAAAATGTTAAAAACGAACAAGTCTAACTAAATACTAATCATCAGCGCCACGTCTCAATTCTGCGTTTGCGCAATACCTACTCTCGCGCAGCGTTCTGTTGTTTCAACAATAAATTGATTTATGCTCCAGTGTGTATTTGTAATACGTCTATTTTAATATATTAGACAGGAATGTCTATGGGTTCCGAGTGGAAATAGAACGGCATGCGTAATTTCAGCGAGAAGTGCATAGTTCTTGTTAAATCAATTGTTAGCTTTGTTTGAATTCGTACAGTTCATAATTATTGATATTATGCTCAAATATTTATGAAGGTGCGAAAGTGTGAATGGGTTAACGAGCTTTGTTAGTTCTGTTATTTTATGTTGTTGAGGAAAATTTTAAGAAAATCGATGAAAAACATACGATGAACATGGTGTGGAACGTTTTATGTAGGTATAACTAGCTGCGCCCCGCGGTTTCACCCACATAAGTTTCGATCCCGTGGGAATATCGGGATAAAAGTAGCCTATATGTTAATCCAAGATGTCAGCTACGTCCATACCAAATTTTATCAAAATTGGTCCAGCCGTTTGAGCATGAAGAAGTAACGAACATATAAACACACACACCCTCACAAACAGGTGGAAGAAAATGTGGGTGGCCTTTGCCCAGCTGTGGGACAGTAAAGGCTAACAGGAAAAAAAGTGCTAGTCACCCTCCGCACAAACTGTTTTACAGTTAGAGAGCTGAAACTCTCCGCTACAGTTCTCAGGAAGCGGTTGCGAATGTCTCTTACTCTCCTCAGTAGTGAAGCTGTTTTCATGCCCACAATAATATAATAGTAATAATAATAGTACTGCTAACTCTGTAAGAAACTGCTTCTATCGTCTGAAACTGCTTTACAAGATGAGGCCGTTCTTATCTGAAAAGCTTCGCGAGCAGCTAGTCGAAACCCTTGTTCTGTCTAAATTAAACTACGCTGATACGGTTTACGGCCCACGCTTGCTGGCTCGTACCGATCGACTAATACAAAGAGTCCAAAATGCATGTGCGCGCTTCTGTTACTCTGTTCCCCCTAGAAGTCATGTCACCCCCTTTCTTAACAAACACTTTATTCTCAAGATGAAGTCGAGACGAAAGTTACACCTAGCGTGCCTGCTGTTTGGTGTCGTTAAGTCTGGGGAACCGAAGTATTTGTACGACAAGCTTAGTTGGATGGCTAGTAGACGAGATTGCGCGCCCAGGCAATGTGCGCAACAACTTTCAACACAAGCTCATAGGACGGCAGCTTTCAGAGGCACCTTCCGATACGCTGCATCTAAGGTGTGGAATAATATCCCACCACCATTACGGGTACTGGGTAATATCCACACGTTCAGAACACGTTTACGGCAGTATCTGATAGATTCGCAACAGAAATTAGATATGGTCGCCCTAAATGTGTCACTTATATGAAATGCCTACAGTACTTATCTTAAAACATAATTCCTATTGTGTTATGAATATACAGAATGGGGTATGCGCGTGTGGCACGCTCTGTGTTTTTCCAGTTTTTTTTGTAAATAACGCTTACCTTCTTCTATTACCATTTTGCATCTACCTACTTCATCTATTGATAAAGGTAGGTACTGCACTTTCTTCGAATAGGTTTAAATTAACTATTTCCGAGTCATTTTTTATTAGCTTAGTTTATATTATTATTACGACAATTCATGCTTTTATTCAAACAGCCCATTTTTTCTTGTCGTATAACTAAATAACATGTAGGTGTCCGTCGCGCTCGGAGGCCTGTTGCGCTTTGAGTGCATCGTGCACGGAGCAATATTTGTCTCATCTAGATGGATCACGACGAACACAGGTTTTGATGAGACTGTTGTTGTAGTTTTTCTTTTTGTTTGTAATGATATGTTCTTGATTACTAGTTTATTTATTTACTTATAAGTATAAAAAGTATGTATTAGGTATGTTGAAACTGTGTGTACTCCCCGTCACTTTTCCCTAAAGGTTCATTCGAAAACCAGCGTCAGACAGCATCTGTCTGGCATTAATGCTGAAATGAACCTTTTTGGCGCAGCCGTGAGGCACACACTATTGTTGTTGTAACATAGTTTTTTATTTTTTATCTTGTTAATTTTGTATTTTGTGTTTCACGAACTGTGTCCAAATAAACTTTTTTCTTTCTTCTTTCTTTCTTACTTATTCTTCTTAAACTGTTATTGCAGTTTTCAACTTCAACCAATCTACGTCTAGCTGTTCAGTTCAACAAAAGCCATAAATCATCCGAAGTCGTTCAGACGCCAGCGCACAAAGGAAAGAGCTTTGATGACATATTTATGTCAACACACTGACTCATTCTAGTTGCTCTAGACTAGTATTATTAGCTCCAATGAAGTTGCTAAACTACTCTGACATTTAGAAGTATCTATATGGGTACTTAATTGCGATTTTCACCATGGCATCATTTAGATAATTTATTCCGGAAAGTTTATATTATATACCTATACTACCTAAATTAATATTAACCTTACCTGCTTAAAATTAAGAAATCTTAATGTTTTGTCAAGTCGTTAAAATGATTTAGATATATTAAATACTTATTAACCTTTAACTACCCTAATATTTATTCTCAATATTCATATTTCCATACTGCGAAAGTTATATTTACCAACATGGTATCGAATCGATATCTTGAATGTAGTGAAGTGGGTTTAAAATGTAGATAATATGACGTTACCCGTAGAGTAACCGGTAATAGACGTCATTAGGGATACGAAGTACCAACTCTCGGATTAGTTTCCTAGTAAATCCAACGTACCTACTGAAAACACCCTAAATTGGCTTATGCTGTAGGGCAGCAGCTGTCAGTTTGATTAATGCGTCTTGTCGTGTAATTCTATCTACGTTAACACACTGTGAGCAATGATAAGTAGATGGGAATACCAGCTGAAACTGAGTTTACACTGAGCACGAAGACGCATCGGCAGCCGCAGCCAGAGCAAGCTCTGTCAACAATTTCCAAATAAAACCAAGCTTTTAATATAACCAAACTCTAATAAAACCAAGCTCGTTTACTCACACTACGACACTAATGACGTATAAAAACTGAGGCTTCGTAGGCGGTACGTGACAAAAGATATTCGCTCAACGCATTCTCAGAACCACGAATTGTATTAATAGGTACTGCCGTCTCTAGACGCAACCTGTAAGTGGTTGGTGTAGTATGTAGCAGCAAAAAACGTTCTAGAGGTTAAACTGTTTGATTCCAATTAAAAAAACCATAAAAAAATAAAAATAAACTGTATGACGTATACAGTGATTGACGTTGTACAACGCTTTCCACTTATTTCTAGGACACCTAGTGCATGTGCGCGCACCGTATTATTACAATAACATACGACCCGATAAAAAATAAGCAAGCCTATAAATAAAAAACAATAAAAATGAAGACTGAAATAAACTTACAGCAAATGAAATACAAAAGAAACAAAATAATACTTCTACTAAATAAGGTTTTAACCAAATGAGACTCAGAATAAAAAGTTTCATTGCAATATAAATGCGCACATGGACTGTGCAGGGTGATAACTTAAACCTAACAAATTATAGCGGTAAATACTTAAATATTCGAAAGCTTGATAAATTGTGTGGAGGGATTGTCTTTACTAATGGTCTCTACACACACTTCACTTTTGTTTTTCATAAATTATATTTATTTCTGTTTTGTTCAATAAACACTTTAACACGTCAAAAATAACGTATGTTTTAAAACTAGATTGGTTCGGTGTTTCGTTATTGATTACCTTAGGGTACACTTAATTTTGGTCTGGCCATATAACGACCATGCAGATTAATATTTAAGATGGTCTTTTGAGAAAGAAACCATACAGACTTGAGTTTACCAGACCAGTCTAGTCAGTACACGCATTTGTCGGTAATCGTGCAGCTGAACTCAGAACTTAAGGAGCTCAACCACTCGACGAACAGGTTCTTTACGGGAAAGCAAATATGTCCAAAACCTTTTTAGTTACTTTCCGATATTTTCTTAACTATGTTCTTAAGTTATTGACGATGAAAAATGTCAATAAATCCTTTAAAGTCGGTAACAATGTTTGAACCTAGCTGCATACAATGGTGCTTGCATTAGTTTTCCATTTCACCCGCTAGAAAACGAATGATAACAATGACAATAGAGACTACCCCCCTTACTAATAAACGTATTATATCAGATGAATATTTACACACCGATTTCTCTCTTTCAGTCGTCAGAAATTTGACTTTCGAAAGAAGAAGACAAAACGTTGTGTAACTATACACACGCTATACAACGATATTAGTAAGGGGGTATTTGTCAATATCATGCTTCAACAACGAACAAGCCAACAAACAAGTATTCGAAACACGCCACAAATAGGGACGTGTTACAGATACATCGAATATTCACGATGACTGACATCCCTATTAAGTATCAGCACCTGACTATCGACCCATAATATCTAGACAATAGGCTTAATTAAAAGCCCTCGTACTTCTAAAATCCAATTACAAAACTTCAGCTTAATCTGTATTGAAAAATTGAGTTGGAAAATCCTGTGCTTTATTTCTGTATTTTATAATGGACAAAAGATTCTCTGCTTGTTCCAGATACCTGTCTTTTCGTGATAGCAGCTAACTAAATTAAAAGTTTCTTGGATTGGGTTCATTGTGTTTGGATAAGAAGTTTGATTAAATTCTACAGCTGTTCAGTTCGGACGTTAAAAGGTGAGTAATTGGTGATTTTTGATGAGTATTGTTACTTTATTATTATTTTTTGTTGAAATATTGTGTCATCTATAGTAATTCTGTCTGTGTTGTCCTACGGTGTATCCCGTGACACGTGTTTCGCGGCTGATCGGCTATGCAAACGCTTGGTTTCTTGTTGGATCACAATTAAGACCGAGTGCGGTCGTCTAACTCGGCCCGGGCGGCGACAATCGACCGCGCGTTTAGGCGAGTGCCTCGTTTGCACTGCAGAGGTTTACACTTCATTATGCACTGGTTTTGGTTTGAGAACTAGCTGCTTGGTAATGGGGTACGGTCAATTTAACCGCAAGCACTTGTTCGAAGATACATTTAACGTTTGCAGACTAAAATGCACCATCCATGACTGAACTTATGGCTTCTTTTCACTTAACTTCTGTATTTATTGCATACAAGCAAAACCAAAATCTACCTACCACTCGGATCACTACGGTTTATTACGAAGAAATATGTTAGATAGATATAGTCACAAATTATCTACCTCTACTCTACCAATAGCGCGGTTTTTTTTTTTATAAAATATGTACGTAATAGAAATTTCAATGTACCTACCTAATTGTGCCATAACAGTGTTCTAAGAAAGAATTCACAAAAGGAAAAACACCGGATCGAACATACATCTGCGTCCAATCTATAATTATTTATTACTCCTAATATTTATACACACAAAATATTTGACATTTTCTTGATACAGGTATATGCCGTAGGTGGCTTGTGCTTCTGTGCAGTTTTTTTAATAGTTTCTGTGTTTCTACCTCCTGTATAGTTTCAAAAATATACCCTAAAACAGCAAAAAGCAAATAATCGACAAATAAAGCAACAAACTGAGCATCGCGCCAGCAAAGTTTATACGTTTTTTGATCGAGTGCTCTTTTATTTGATACTTGAGCATTTTATAAAGAATTTGTTCAGTTTTGTGTATTTTTTGGCCATCTAGAATAATTATTGATTAAAATATACATCTATACTATTATAATATTATAAAGCTGCAGAGTTTGTTTGTTTGTTTGAACGCGCTAATCTCTAGCTAGAACTACTGGTCCGATTTGAATGATTCTTTTAGTGTTGGGTAGTCCATTTATCGAGGAAGGCTATAGGCTATATTTTTTTTTGTTCAAAATTAGGGATCCGTAATAAAATTGCTATTTTGTAACACAAGGTGTAAAATCGAAAACTTATTTTTGCGTGCGCTGCAAAAACTATTGACAATAGAACAAAATTATGTACTACGGATTTGTAGAGCCCATTAAGACCTACAAAAAAGACCGCGAGAACATATATCTAGCTATCATGGTTTAATCACAATAACCGATTTTGTGTTCAAAATAATTATTAAATCGTCTGAAGAAAAAAAAACTACGTTAAATATGTATCGTAATATTAATCTTTATCGAAATTAAGCATTATGTTATCAAGAGTATTTATGAAGAAGTAAAATACTTTTTGTTTCATCTCAATCGGATATTTCGTTTAAAAGTTATCACGTGTGTAAGATGTTATGAGTTGGTACCTATTAAGGAGTTATGGGCCATAGAGTTTTTTATCTATACTAATAATAAAGCTGAAGAGTTTGTTTGTTTGAACGCGATAATCTCTGGAACTACCGGTCAGATTTGAAAAAATTCTTTTTGCATTTGATAGCCCAATTCTTGAGGAAGGCTATAGGCTATTTAACATCACGCTATGACCCTTAGGAGCCGAGCAAAAAGAAAAAAACTCAGAGTGAACGGTAAGCGAATACGAAGTGTTGCGACGCGACGGGGTGGGGGTACAAGAAATTTCACGCGGACGAAGTCGCGGGCAGAAGCTAGTTAAGTATAAAATGGTTTTATGAGAATGTTTAAACCTTGTGAAGAAAAAACTTCCAAGCATCTTCCAAGTATACTAAGTGACGTAATGATACTTAAATTATATCAAGACTAGTGAAGTCGGATTAAAGCTACAGTTGCCTAGAAAAGCGGTGACCACCCACATAGCGTCCGTGACTTACCGGTGAATGACGTCGCTGAAAAGATATCTATGAAAGTAAATTGGTGAGTTTTCCTAGAGATTTTGACACCGTAAAGTCAAACCGCGCTGCTCAAAGATCTAAATCGCTAGATTATCCCTCACCGTACTTAGTCTCTCGAAAAAGTGTCTATACTGAGAAGAGTAAGCTCACACATTATTACAATACAAAGCTTTTCCATGACAATCAAGTCAAGTCACTATACGTCATTGTGTGTCAGACCCTCCGAGGTGTCAAAACGAAACAAACTACTAGGTGTCAAAACGAAACTGCGACTATCTTTCGACGCAGTAGGGGGGGGCGTATTTACCGGTTTAAATCTTTGCCGCTGTAATCATTTTCCTGACAGCTGTCACTTCGGCCGTTATGTGCCGTCACCCCCTTTTCTAGGAAACCGTACTTTACCGACCATTATAATAACGTGTCGATACCACATTCTACTCTCAGAAATGTCTGAGTATGTGTGTGAGGATGTGTGTCTAAACGTGCCGGATAATTACCTGCGTGTCGCGGCGACGGAGACCGCGGTTACTGGCGGTGCCTTGCGGCCTGACCAACCTGCTGGGTAAAGCACCTTTAACGCGCGCCCGAAAGGGTGGATTTATTTACTTGTTCTCTGAATGAGTTCACAAAAATTACTTTACATGTAATGTAAAAAATATTGTTTAAGGTCTTACTCGTATATTGAAAAAAAATTGGTTTTTCTATTTCGTGGAACTTGTTAAGTGTGTGGAATAGGGATTTAATATTTTGATATATGTTTTTTGACTGTTTGCACTAGTATCATGTAAAAGAAATACACGATTCAATTAATTTTTCTCGATACAAAAAAATTGCAAATTTATATCTATTTTTTACTTTTTTCGACATCACAGCAGCGTAACGCTTAAGAGTTATTCAATGGAATTTACTTTAAAACATAGAGAATTAGGTATCATCATACCTATCAAAGTTTACTCAAAGACGATTTAAATTTAATCCATTTATTTTGTCGTCGTTTCGTCGTTTTATTCCGAGCACACGCACATTATAGCCATCTCTCTTCTTTTGCGTTTCAAAAGTAATTGCATCACTTTCGCTCGTTTAGTAGATCAGTCGCTACGATTTATTTTCGAGGTAGCGTCGCTACCGATTTGGGGTAACCTATTATGCTAGTTGTGTTGGGAATAAATAAATAAATGTCAAAAAAATACATTCATATTTGTCGTATTGGTACGCAACGCGGATAAAATTCCAGGTGTCGTTTCGGCATCTGAGGCCACATTCGTAACAAAGCGTCCTTCGCGATTGTCCGTAAATAGAGATGGATGGTTGAGTCATCGCATTCACAATACGGTTTCTCCACTTGATGTATTACTTTCTCGGGATTACGTTATTCAGTTTTTTCTTTTATTTTCGTTGACATATTAGTATCTTATTTGGAAAAACAAGACGTAATGTTAAACAGGAATCTTTCAGCGGAATTTATCAGTGGTTCCATGTGTTGTTTTATTTTTCTGTTTTAAATTGACTTTTTCTATTTCTCATAGTTTCGGTTTCTAAAGCATTGATTTCTCCAAAATGCAGAAGGCTTATTATAAAGATGAAAAATCACCCTTTGCTATACTTTTTCTCCATCTATGAACTTTGTACCTCCAGTACCTACTCTGTAGGACAGTAGCTAGAGTGAGATAGAGAACAAAAGTGTATTGTTAACGTCATAATCGCCACGGAACCGCGAGATAAGGCCGAGATAGGCGTATATAGTGGGCCTGGCCTAGTTTACACCCCCCTCCGTTCCTGCAGCGACTACGTTGAATAAGGCTTTCTTGACTAAATGAATGTTGCCTTCAATGTGGTTATAGTGTTTCTTTACATGTTATGAGTTTTATAGAAAATATTGAGTGGAAAGGCTATCGGCTATTGAGGGTTTCTTCAAAGAAATGTCTTCTCTTTTTCTTTATATATACATATATTATATGAACTGACAATAGGCTTCAACATAAGTGGCGAAATGTGGGTGTACTACGGTTACCTCTGTCTACCCTTCAGGGATTACAGGCGTGTGGTTATATTATTTATTACACTAATAAAAAAGTTACCTACACTAATAAAAATGTTACACTAATAAAAACTTTCATTTTAATGATGTTTTATTTTAGTTAAACTAAAATTGAGTAGTTAAAGTAAAAGTCACTTTAAGTAAGCTTCGTCTACAAGCTAACAGCTCGTTATTAAATAACAACGTTAAAAACTTGGACCGGCAAGTGGCAATTAACATTTCTTGGAAAAATGCTTCAGTTTTTGTTTGAAAGTTTTTATTTTTACTACACCCGCGACATATTTTGAAAATCTTTAACTAATAATAGAAACTTAAGGGGGAAGCGCTAAGGTGGCCCGCGAAATTCAAATTTTCTTACGTTTTTTGCAATTTGCTGGTCAGTATTAAGTTGTACGTTAATTAAAATATGATTCGCGGTCGTAACAAATATGTATTTTCAGAATTATTATCATTACAATCAGTAATACAACTTGTTAAGTTAGTATAATCCCCAAATGTCAAGATTTCATGAAATAGTCATTCTTGGGGATTATTTTTATTTTTGTATAAATTTATTTTCTTTATTTATGTACATATCATTTTAATTCTGAATAAAGCCAAACTCTTTTGAAACTGTTTATATTTAGGTTATACAATTATGAGCTTTTTGACCAACTAAAAAGTAGATAGGTAAACAGCGAATAATTTATATAATTAGATTTCTATTTCTATAAATGAACTTGGAAGCTATTATTTCAAAGTAACTTTGTGAGGGCCTTTTTTTTAGTCCAAACAAATGTGATAGCAAGAATTATTCATCAACGCGTTAAAAAACCAAGTGTTTGCAAAACACAGCCTAGCATCCCACCATTAAAAATCAAATTGCAATGTTATCTTTAAAATCACCCCCATAAACCACACGCACTGAGCTATAAAACACGATTTGGAACCGTTTAGCCCATCGCAAAGTAAAGGGGCGGAATAACACGACACCTCACATTCTTCGAAAACGTTTTACTTTGATAAAGCTCCTCGATTCAAATCGATACTCATGTAATAAGGCACTTCTTATAATGAGCAAGCGAACAATTTGCTCTAACGAGTGTGAATAAATCGTACGATACGAAGCATATGACTCGAATCATTGCCCCATTTATCAGAATGTGGAATTGATTTCTGGGAACGCTACCTTAATGATACCTATACATCGTTAAGTTGGTTTGAATTCTTCTTCTTTTTAGCGTATCAATGGTAAAAAGTTATATTATATCGACGGTGAAAAGGAAAAACAAATGAAACGTCACTTTGGTCGAAAATGAGTTTTTAGACAGTTCGATAGGGTTTTGGTTTCTCTATCGATTTGTCTAGAAGAAGAAAAAAGATAAAGAAGCCAATCGGGAGCACTTTTCGGCGTTGCATTTAAAGTACAAATTGGGGTATTTTAAAAATACACTCCCTTCAAACGACCGTTTTATGATATATTTTTTCAACAATGTCGTATAAATTAATTTGAAAATTATTGTAAGGTTATTGACCAAACCTATTTTTCTACGAAGATGGCACATCATGCAATTTACCCATCCTAATTAATTTTTAATTTGGCCTTTCAATACTTTTTCCCTATTGTCTAGACGTGTCATAACACGTTTTGTTCCTCGAAAGTAAAGTACTATAAGTAAGTATACCTAAGTAAAGTACTTATATCGTTAATAAAATAAAATAAAAATCGTTACGCCTGTGTGGCCTTGCATTAGAGTGTGCGATATCTGTAAAAAAATATTGAAGAAACAGGACAACATTCCTGGCGAGAAATAAATTAATGTTCCTTTTTCCAACAGGAAAATTTTCGCCAAATGATTTCCATAAACCAATAATTGAAATTTTGATTTGCTTTATTCAGTGAGAATACCATGCCCCTTGGATCAATCATTGAACAATCATAATATTATTTTATAAATTGATAATATCGAAATACCGACTAATAAAATTGTTTGATATTGTTTTATGAAACAATCACACTAATATTATAAAACCGAAATTTTGTGAGTGTGCGTGTGTGTGTGTATGTTTATATGTTTGTTACTTCTTCACGCTCAAACGGCTGGACCAGTTTTGATAAAGTTTTGTATGGAGGTATCTGACACCCTGGATTAACATATAGGCTACTTTTTATCCCGATATTCCTACGGGACAAATAGTATCAAATAAATATAACAATATCAATATATACATATATTAGCCGACCCCAACATAGTTTGGGAAAGGGCTAGGCAGATGATGATTGTTTTATGAAAAACGGATCTCTGGCATTGTATATAGATAGACCAAGATACCTTTTTTTATAAAATAAATTATTCAGTAGCAGCCCGCAGCCCGGAGCCTGGGTTTGTGCCCGGTTGATGGCAATAGGTTCACCCCCTGTTACATGGGACTTGAACATAACTGGGGAAATGTGGCTGATCTATAGCTACACCTCTGCATATCAACTCAGCCTATCGCAGTCCACTGCTGGACATAGGCCTCTCCTAGACTGCGCCACAGCACCTTGTCCTCCGCCTTCCGCATCCAGTCTACCCCAGCCACCTTCTTTATGTCGTCCGTAACCTCCGCATAACCCTTTGGGGATTACAGGCGTGGTGTTACGCTAAGTGAAAATTACTATAATCTTCCAGAATTTCCGTGAAAACATTTCCAAGTCATTTCACACGATGTTTGATTTGATAGTGCCCTAACTATTTCAAGTTCCTTTTACTACATTAAACGGCGGCTTAATGGAGTAGAAAACGTTTGTTTTAAGGGTCCACCTTATTTTAAGTGAATTCCTAAGTAGTTCCCTAACTTCCGTTAGGGTGGTTTGTAGAGGATTTACCTTTAAGTGAATACTAAAACTTACTACTTACTAAGTTAAATCAGGCTATTTTGTATGTTAGAAGGAAATAAAGGGGGAAGTCAAACTTTTATGATTGTTTACTTTCACTTAATTCTTTCAAAATATTATTAACTAACTTCTGCCAGCGACTTCATCCGTGTGGAAGTCCTTAGACACCACAATATACAAAAAAATACAGCCCATGTTACTCGCTGTAATGTAGCTTTATATATAGATTTTTAAATCGATCAAGTATTTATTGACACAAATAATCAAATATTTTCTATTTATAATATTAGTTAAGACATAAATCAATTTCCAATAGGTGCAGTATCAACCCTGAAATCTCAATCTCTCTCTTTGTTTAAAACTGTCAAGGACTCCACGAATCAGGCTCGACCTAAATTAAAAATAAATAAATAAGTAAATAAATTGGTAAATAAACGATTTATTTTTATTACTTATAAAAAAAAATCTATACATTATAAAATCCCAAATTATATGGCAAACTAGGGCCTGAATAAGCTAAAATTCAAATTAAGCCACTTACCTCAAGTGCTTATTTCTGTAACTTAAAATAAAGCATTTATTTACAAAATACAGCAAAACATTTTTTAATCAGGAAAGAAAAAAGGCTTCATGGCGAATCCAATTGAGAATTTCTCTTCATCTGCAGAAGATTATTCCCAGTTCTGGTTCTCGCTTTGCTCAAAGCAACTGCTCTAGTCTCATTAGCATGCATACGACTACAGTCTGACTTTTTATTCCTTTCATTGAAATCTTCATATTCCTTACCATTCGGTTTTCTCCTTTTACGTCTAACATTCAATCGAGAAGTATTCCAATACAAATAAAAGACTAGAGGGTAGGTCAGACAACGCTATAATATATATAGCTTAAAGCAAATATTGTATAGCAGAACAATATCGCTCAGCTTACATATTATATGGAATGGATATGTTCACATATCGCTATGCTATAAAGTATTGGCTTGCTGTACGCGATTTCTCAGAGCTATATCGTACCATTCTCCGATTACTTTTTTCTTTTTTTCAAAATTACCATAATTTTGAAAAAAAAAAACATCGGAAAATGGCGTCAAATTCCATATCATCGTCATCGCTTAATGAACTTTCCACGCTAATACTATTATTGTGTGTGCACTTTATGACGGATCGCCGTCAAATAACTTGCTACACAAAGTAGACCGACTTGCCGGTGTGAACGTCATGCTACATAGTTATACTTATGATGCAATATGCTTTATATATTAAAGCATATTATACAGCGCAATAGTATAGCGTAGTCTGAACTACCCTTTATATATAATGCTAGCCGACATTCTTGCGTAACAGAATCTGAATAATATTTCAGAAAATCGAATATCGAGAAGTGGCAGTTATTCGATAAAGTTCATACGCAATCTCACTCGATATAAGTAATATTATATCGAGAGCAATTTTCCTACGGAAACCTGTCGTTGGACAAACTCGTTGCGTCACGTTTGCGTTGAATATTAACGTCATCAGCAGTGACTGAAATCCGTAGTAATTCGGATGTTCGAGATTGATTGTGAAACTGCATGTGACTGACGACTGATGCTTGTTATTTTGCGTTGGATACCAACACATCGTTACTTCCAGCGTTCTTGGATGTATCGCAATCTATACATACATACTACAAACAAATAAATAAAATTGAAGTGTATGTTAGTGATGTCAAAATAACAGCTTTTTACTAAATGAAAGAATATTCGATACTTATAACAATTTTTTTGTGTTTGTTTGTTCCTGCTATTAATCTCCGAAACGGCTGGACCGATTGACGGGACTTTCACTGGCAGATATCTGATGATAAAAGGAGTAACATTGTCTACTTTTTGTATATCAGCATTACCATACAGCGTGACATTTGATTGCTGCCAGCTTTTTAGTCACTTTTCCTGTTGACAGCGTGCAGACGAGTTGTTTGATGCTCTATGATTATTTCCGCTCCTTATTATGATTATTTTAAGACTTATAATGGCTTATCATTATATTATGTAAATATTATCTTACTCATTAACTAAAATGACAGAATATGTTTGCATAGTGGTGTCGCATATTGTCGTTTATTTGGTAGATACCTGCTGTGTATATAACTTAATTAAATCATTAAAATCATTAAGGACGGATACATCGGTCCCAAATGATTTTTAATTAAGTTCGACTGGAACCTGAAGTATTTCTATTCAAAATCCACAAAAACAATACCGAAATACAGTGTACAACAGATTTCAATAGAATCCCTCTTGATAAAGCTTTTGTATTTGATTTTCGTTGAACTGATAAACCCGTCCCGATATTTTAGTTGGATATCGCTGCTCTGTTATTGGCAGTTACACGGATTTTCGCTGGTATTTGATGTCAACTTTATTAGTACAGTAGTTTACTGAATCCGAGTATCCGACTATTTTGGGGATTTCACTTGAAAATGCTATATACTAATACTAGCTTCCACCCGCGGCTTGGCCCGCGAGGTATGTCGATAAAAACTATCCTATGTCCTTCTCCGGGATGCAATCTATCTCTCTGCCAAATTTTACCGAAAGTGGTTTAGGCGTGAAAAGGTAACATACAGACAGACAGACAGAGTTACTTTCGAATTTATAATATTAGTAGCTATGGATGATAAAGCTGAAAAGTTTTTTTTTTTTTGTTTGTTCGCGCTAATCTCTGGTCCGAGTCCGATTTGCAAATTTGTTTACGCTTATGATAGCCGAATTCTTGAGAAAGGCTATTTATCACTACGCTACGAACCTTAGGAGCCGAGCAAAGTCAAAAAGAATGCTAAGCGAAAACGAAGTAACAGCGCGGGCGGGCAATGCGACGCGACGCAGTGGGTCGGAGAACAAGAAATTTCAGACAGACGAATTCGCGGGTAGAAGCTACTTAATAATAAGTGTCGATTTAATTAAATTGTCATAATAAAACAAACATTTTATTTTCTTAATTTGACAGCCAATAGACAATAGCTAATGTTTCAAAATAATAAAGATATGTAGGGTATTTGATTTCCTCACGAAACAAAATCTCATTATAATAAAAGAAAAAAAGTTTCCATTTAAGTAAACACTAAACCATTTAAGTAACACTATGTAGGGTATTTGATTTCCTCACGAAACAAAATCTCAGTATAATAAAATAAAAAAAGTTTTCATTTAAGTAAACACACATAAAATAATGACAACTTCTTGTACAATTTGAAATTACACTTTTGTTCTTTGATGGTACCTACGTTCAACATTTTAATAACATCTTTGTTCTTAGAAAACGTTTATTTGTAATGTCTAATGATTCACTAAAACTTACTCATTACAAATGTTTGTTTTGTTTCGTTTAAAATCGCACTCAATGTTTGACATTTTCATGCGTTGTTTTGACTACTTTTCTGTAACTACTTATTAACAATTAGTGGATTCTTTTGAAGATGATGACGATTTTAGACTTCAAAGTAAATTAGAACTTTTCACATGTAAATAATACGTTCGTCTTTCCCGTAAAGAGAACACAAATTTCTTAGGTCTATGTGTGTTAAACGGCTTATTTGAAAGGTAAAGCAAAGTGTTTTATGAAATATCCATTAAACAGGCTCTTTTGGAGGAATCCCTGGAGAATAAATAACAAAAATGTTATAAAGCTACAAATAGAGGATTTAGTCCCAGTAGATTGGAATGAAATGCGTAAACTGAGCCTAAGCAATAGTGCTCCGGTTACAGCCGACTTTCCATCCAAAGCTATAGTTATAATAAAAGAAATAGTTAAGCTGTGAGATTTTTATTGATTTCGGATTAATCACTTTAAAATCTCGCGTGAGCTCCTAGGGCGATTGCGGATTGATTCAGTTCAGATTTTTTTAATCCAATATTGGTTTCATATGAATACGGTAAGCCGCTTACATGAAATCCTTTTGAAAAAAGAAGAGAAAGCTTTTTCTCAGTAAGGTGATTCGTTTTTGCTACTACCTACCGAATTTTTTATCCACAGTAAAACTTTTGTTGACCTAGACAACAGGAGATCGTAATAAAATTATATCAAAGCAAGCATTTCATTAAATATTAGATTATGTTTGTGTCTTTATGAGTTTATTTAGTAATAATTATTTGAAATTGCGCTCCCTGCGAGTAGGTAAAATTAAGAGAACATTTAGGCAGGCAAGAAATACATCTTTGAAATATTTTTTTTTATACATAATCATTGGAATGCAGGAATAATTTAGTAATAAATATGTAATTGTAAATTATTAAGGTTATATGTATGTACAAAAAAGCTACGTCTGCAAACAATCTGCTTTGCAATTTAATAGTAATATATCCTGTAAAAAAATATTTCTGTGAATAAACACTTCATTTCTTTTAATTTTTAGAATTATTATACATCAGACAATATATTATATCACTACAAATATTGTCTGATTTATTATTCTTATTGAAATGGAATAAAAAAATAAAGGTACACAATAGCATTCTATTGCGTACCTTTCCACCACGCAAAGATACGTCTGTCTATTAGTTGCGAGCGATCTATAAGAAGAGTGGCGCAAGCCGTCAAATTCAAAATTGTAGTTTTTACTTCTTACTCTATAATTTAATTCAGGAAAATGGAAGTTTCAGGCACACTTTCGCTTCGCTGTCAGTGGAATCTCAACCTTAAGCTGTCACTTCAGGAACTAAAATGTTTATTGCTTCTAACGTATACTCAAGTGTATTTTACTTTTATTTTCCGTTACGTAACAACTCATCACCTGAGTCAAGCTGTTAAATTATTATGAGATTAATAACTTTCCGCATGAAGTAATAACTTAATCTTAGCCTTCACAGTTACGATTCAAGGAAATGTTATCGTAAAGTACAGCTGTCACTGACGAAGATCTGATATTATTGTAGTTATCATCATCTCAGCCGAAAGACGTCCACTGCCATTGACTGGTTCTGTGCTTCCCGCATCCAGCGGATTCCTGCGGCATTCACAAGGTCATTGATCCACGTTGTGGGAAGCCTATTGTAGTTATAGGAATTTCTCAGTAGTTCTTTGACAATAGCTGAACGCTCAGTCGAATTTAGTTAATAAAATATAGAATTGTACATGGAATGTTTATGCAATATCACATTTAGGTATGTCGTTTATGCTTAATAAATAGCTTAAATCAACTCAGCCTATCGCAGTCCACTGCAGGACATACACCTCACCCAGGCTGTGCCACAGCGTCCCACACTACGATTGTCGTTACGCGGTCTCCACTCCAGGAGTCGTCTGCTCCACCGGTCGATGTTTCGACAAACATAAAGCCACAAAAAAGCTTAGGTAGAATGGCGGATTATTTTTTGTTATTTTCATGTTTCTAATTTCTTATCTTCAACGGTTTAGATTGTGCGCTGTCTGTCTTAGAACTCTTTATAAGTCATAGGGCCTATGATTATATTCTTTCCTAGCTAATAAGTGGCACAAAAACCAGGTCCCTATTTAAGTAGGCAGGTATACCTGAGAACCACCTATTTTAATCTGCACCTTCACTAACAGGCCGATCCAATTTATAGTATCCGACAAAGGTTAATAAATAAAAAAGCTGCCCATTATTTATACACCGTACCTATATTTATAAGGCTTCAGACGTCGGTCCAGGGTGCCTACGTTGTTTAAAAATAAAAAAGAAACGCGGTTGAGAGGAGGCTCATCCCGGCGAGAGCAACCAGCCAGGCGATAGCCGATAGACGGCAATTTAAAATGTACTCGCTGTATTTTACAATGTACTTGCTAACGGTTCATATTTTATAGACAAGAAAGAAAAAGCCACAGTTCTACGGAATATGTTGATAGGTTTGAGTTAAGTTTTTTTTTTTAATTTATGTGGTTTTGACTTTTCAGCTGCATCCGGTTAGACTGGAAGCCGATCCCAACATCATTGAGAAAAGGCTAGGCAGATGATGATGATGTGATTTTGACTTTTGAGTTAGTAATAATTGTGAAAGCACGTTTTGACGATAATATATCTGAAAACATTCACTACAAGATAGAAATTTACATAAGTCTTCGACAAAAAAGAAAATGAAAGACAATAAAGAAAATAAGCTGACCAATTTACCAAATAATTGAGCCTCTCTCTTTTAACGTTCCTCAAGAGAGGACGACGATAAACCGGGTTTGGAAAAAAAAAACAGACTGTGACAAATAAACCTATTTTTCTTTCCCAAAGTGACTCTCGTGAAACTCGTAGTCTCTCATGTCGTATGTATTTTACTATTAAAAGCCGCTACTTTCCTTGCAAAAAAGCGCTTCAAGCTGCTCGAAACACTCGTAAAACCACCAAAGCGCACGTTCACAACTGAATTGACCTGAATAGGTCTAACTACCAAACTACCAATCAATCATGGTAGGTACCTACCTATTCGTTGGTGCACAAAACCTCAGCTAAAGGATTGAGGTTTCGTGCACCAATGAACAACGAACCTGGAAATGATTAGGATTTCGTTTTTAGATGTCTAATACCTACAAAATAGTCGTTTTCGTTAGAGAAATCCTAAGCCGGTTAGAAATACACAGGATGTTGAAGAAATTTTCTTTATTGCTTTTAAGAAATCCGTGTAACTTATAAAATCTATCTTTGTTGGAAACTTTTTAAGATTCTGTAATGGAGTTTGTTTTTAAACGAGTTCCTCTGAAGAAGATTTTTTGTGATTAAAAATGTTATTAAATTACAAGTGCATTGACAAATAGAGGGGCATTGCCATCCTTTGAACACCATTGAAACGACATGAAACCTTTGAATTGGTATATGATAATAAGATAAATAAATAGATCATCAAAGAAGGCCAATTCCTGTAGTTAAAAACGTTCAAAATCTAGTCGCAATCTCATCGCAGCGACAATCAATGTAAAAAAACTTGTCAAAATGTAGGGAAATTATAGTTACTTTTGACAGATTGAGACTGAGAACGTTCTGTAAAGGTACGGGAATTGCCCCTCAGATACTTTAAGATTCCTACGTAAAAGGAAAACTAGCTGTATCATGCATCCCTGCCTACTTGAAGCCCTGAAAGTATATCAAAGTCAAAACATTTATTTCAAATAGGCACATTAAAGGCACTTTTGAACGTCAAAAATTACAACTAAATAGAATTGTTTTTTTAGTCGCCCATTCCAAAAGGTAGTTTTCTTTTAAAATGTTTTACAAGGTCTTGTATACATAATAGGTATAATTATATGTGAAGACGATGCACCTAGAATAAAAATAGTCTACCACAAAAGGTATAAATAATTAAAAATGAAGCAATGACAGGTAAATCAATTATGTGATAGATACATGGTGCTCACATATTTACAAATTATTTACAAATATTGTAAAAGTACCTACATGATTTTCCTAGATTTTTTACAAGTGTGTGAATTTTATCATATTATGTTTCCCGCTACCAAAAACGTCATTTCTATTCAAGTCATGACGTATGTACATTCACGTATAAGCTTGTACTCATCGAACAACATGGAGCCTTCACTCACACACAGTCGGCGATGCGAAGCGACGAGTCATACTAACACTGCCATCAACCCGGCACAAATCCAGACTCCAGGCTGCTACTGAGAAATTCCTGATGGCAAACTCCAATAACACTTCGCCCAAACTGGGAATCGAACCTAGAACCTCACTAGACCAAGTAGGTAGAGGTATTTATAATACTTACTTATGAAAACAAAGGAAGATAGTTCTATTAAAATCTTAAGTGCATTCACTGAACGTACAGCCGAAACCGCTGAGTCTAAAAGTATAAAATCTTGCATAAGAGTTCCTTTTATAACGAAAGTGATTTTGGAAAATCAACTCCGAAGTGGTTAAATAGGGAGGGGGGGGGGACGTATAGAAGTTTTTATGGAATTTTATTATATTTTTTGCCGATGGGAATACCCAATCGGGTTGTCACTGTTTAAAGTTGTTAACTTTTCTGAAACAGGAATTACCTTCACCTATCTACATCAATTAACTACTTATTTGATAACAATTGTACAGTCAACAAAAGGGATAAGTATGCAGGATCGTCGGATATAGTTAAAGTATATAGTTAATGATGATGAGCTGGACTCCTTCTTAAAGGATTGGCCGACAATCGCAGTAGACCGAGAAAAGTGGAAAGAGGGAAGGGAGGCCTTTGCCCTGCAGTGGGACAACACAGGCTCATAATAATAATAATAATAATAATATAGTTAAAGCTTAGATAATTGTGGAATTGTGGATATAGTTTAAGTTTAGTAAGAAATCGATGGATCTTATCGACTGAAATTTAATTAGATAAATGAGCTGTTTGTTTTCTATTAATAAAATTAAATTTTATTCGAGAGAATCCATCGGTTTCTTACTAAACTTCAACTATATCCGATGATCCTGCATACCTATTTCTTTTCTTGACTGTACATCAAAAATACAAAATAAATACCATATTAAAACAAACTGCAGTATAACACGGACCTTACAATTTAATTTATTCCACACACTTCACGAGCGGTCAATCTCATAGGAAAATATGTAGAATAGCTGACGTATTGTTATAACTCATAGTGCGTAGGTACTACAGAGCGTTAACTACTGGATTTATTCCTCTAAATAAATGGAATTGTTGGAAACATGCCATAATATTGACAAATAAATTGGCTGGCCTTGGTATTACATTGGAATGCTTCGCTAAGAAATACGAATGCCTTAAATAAATTACTCTGGAAATATTCATAAATAATTTAAAATGAGTTGTTCGGGGTTCCCTACTTGATTTCGAAAGTTGATGATTCGATTTTTATTATATCGAACACGGGGTGTCGATAATTCAGTTGTACGATGTTTTATTCCATCGATGCTTTATTGGTGCGATGTAACGTTTGTGCGAAAAATCCTGTTGCGAAACACCCTACAGCGATTGCTCATTAGTTCGGTAATTTATTAGTTCGATAGTATGTCGGTTCGAAACGCCTACTGTTGTCCGTGACATTTAATTAATAATCTTATTTTGCAATATAGACGGTATAGAAAATCAATCCTTTTAATTAAAAAAATGTATAATTCCTAGTTTATTATTTACATCAAGATACATTAATGAATTATATTGAAATATAGAAAATAGACGTGAAGATATGTATGGTATTTAATGTATTTCCTTAACGTCGTTGTTTGGCATCGTCCCATGTCCAATTAGCAGTCACAATAGAAATTCTATTGTTATCGGTACATACCCTGTACACGCGACATGCGAAGGGGTGGATTTGCTAATTGTTTAGTATACTCAATTTATATACAAAATTTTTTGTATAAATACAAAATTTTTTGTTGCCCTATATAAAATTGCACGAGAAAAAGAAAATAAAAAGGTTTTTTCAGGCAATAAAAGGTTAAATTATGATAATGTTTTGCCAAAAAAAAAGTAGAATAGAGCATTAGTTTGATAAGTTGACCTAACTTTGCACTTAATCAGGGTGAGCTTTTAAAATCTATTACTACTTCGAATTTTTTAAAATCCAAAACCCATTTTTGTGTGTACAAACCAGGATTTAGGACATTAGATTTACAATTTTCCAATAAAATATTGTTAATTTTTATTAAAAAAATATACTGACATAGAACTAAAGAAGAATGTTATTCTCATGGTGGTAAAATGCTAACAAAAAAGAAGATAATAAAGTACGAAACTAATTGTACCATGAATACCATTTCAAAAAATCTGAGTAAATCAGTCACCATACATCCTGTATAATACCCGACTCGGTCCCACCAGCAGACTGACCCAAAAAAAGTTGGAAAAATAATTCGCGGCTCCGAAAAAGGTCGGTCCGAATACAATGAAATGCTCTTTGCGGTTTTTTCACCGTGTATACAGTAGGTATAGTGTTTTCACCAGGATTGTCCTAAAATTATTGGTGTTTTGTGTTAATTGAGGTTATTGGCTGTATTTTTAAGCCTCGTGTGTGAAATGAAATTATTGAGGTTGTAATGAATATTTTATGCATTTCAACACAATGGGTAAACTCTTTTATTCCGTTTGTTTTTTTTTTCAGAATGTGTTAATGTCGGTGCCTAGTACAATAGCATAATTACGTGTATAAATTAACCCAGATCCTTTGAAATAAATGTTAATGTCTGGATAAAAATTTAGCAGAGCCGGAAAATCGTAAACGCACCCATTTTCACAACAATTGCATCATTGACCGAAATCTCAAAGTAACACATAATACTTATAACAACACGCCTGCATTCCCCGTTGGGTTCGGCAGAAGTGCACCTATAGTAACTACACAGACACACACACACACACACACATTCAAATCTCAAAGTAATTGTTCTGTATCGGCACAAAATATAGGTCAACGCAACGTACAGAATTAAATATAGGCCTTTACAGTTGGATCAAAATCTCATACCATACGAGTGTAATCAGTGACAAGACACATCGTTACGTCACGTCACAAAGGTCGGTGTCTGCCGAGTGCCGACTAGGCCGGTATCACATTATCAACGGGCAACGGCCATTGTAATGGCCTAGTTCAATGCTTCTACAATCCGCACATACCGAGTGCATGTATCATGTGTACAATTGTCTAGCTGTCTAATGCTCTAGATTATATTCATAGGTACAGAAGCCAGCACATAAAGCTACTACAATATCTCAAATTGATTTAATAGATTTTCAACTTTATCGCTAAAGCATTAGGTTCAAAGTTGATTGTGGAAATTTGACAGTTTCGGGTAGCTTGATGTGCTGGCGTGTTTGTACCTACCGGTTTGAGCACCAGATCAAATTGACTCAGTAAAATGGATTGGATCATCATTTTCTCAACATTCGTGAGATAAGCAAAATGCCAAATTAGAACAGTAGCATCCACCAGAAACAATTAAAAAGCCATTGTGTCTCGCGTGAATCCACGTTCCGATACGAAGGTTAAAGAATTTAAAAAAATTATGTATGTGTCACCCGTTTATTTTTTGGTAGCTAACCTTCTGTTACATATTCATTATGACACTCAGCTGATTGGTGACCGGTAATTCGATCTACAAGCTTCTGAAAACAAGCCACCGAGGCGCGCGTTCACAAACATTGAATCAACATCACGATAAGCCGCCGTCCGTCGAGCAAGTCGCCAATCAACACAAACGATAAACAAACTTCCACTTTCTGGAGCATCAACAACTCGAAACATTCGAAATAGATCTATGTCCGGCTTTTTGGTTCGAAAAACCGGAACAATACTTACAGCATTGTTCTCAATCACTTAAGGGAGCGCTAAGGTAGCCCGCGAAATTCAAATTTTCTTAGGTTTTTTTCAATTTGCTGGTCAGTATTAAGTTGAACGTAGATTAAAATGTGATTCGAATGACTATGATTCTGTAAATACATACTGGTTGGGGTCGCGAATCATATTTTAATCAACGTACATAGTTGTACATAGTTGTACTGACCAGCAAATTGCAAAAAACGTAAAAAAATTGAATTTCGCGGGCTACCCTGGCGCTTTCGCCTTTAGGCCGACGACGAGGAAGCGACTACTAGCTCGTCGGCGGAGCTTTTCTCCACTCGGCAGCGATTTCCTCGCTCAAGAAACGTACAAAAGCTTGTAGGTCCCGTACTGTAAGTAAAAGAGATACATAGAATAGAATAGAATACTCTTTATTATGTACACCATATAAATTTCAGACATAATAATAGAAACAATACAAAGGGTGACACAATGGGCGGTCTTACATACCTATATACCTTTATTTGATCGCTGACTATTCACACCGCCGCCGCCGGCGAGTACTATTTTGTCGCAGCGACAAGAGAGCAGCTATCAAAGAGAGTACCTACTTGTTCAGCGAATATCGCATGGCAAGCAGACCACTCGCCGAGAAACTCACGCTTGGTACAGACGCCAGCACATCAAGCTACTACAATCTGTCTAATTTATTTAATAGATTTTTAACTTTATAGCTGCTCTGCATAAGGTTCAAAGTTGATTGGGAAAATTTGACAATTTCGTACACACGCATACCAGCGAATAATCGGTCGTCGCTGTCACGCATTCGCTGCTCGTTGCTCGCCAACTCGCTTCAAGAGGCTAGCTCTACTCGCTTCTCGTTAATCGCCAGCGGTGAGACATGTGTCTAAATACTCGTTACTGAAATAGCTGCACGAAATTGGTGATGCATGTACGGCAATCAAGCTTCGCTGAATGGACGCAGTTACAGAGACAATACGTCCAGATGAACAAAAATGTCCGACCATTGCCCTGTGCAGAAATAACGGCAACAGGAACCTTGAATATCTAGATTCCATATTCATCTATTTTCTATTTTTGCAGCCAGAAACATCAATATGAATCGAAATTAGGCGATACGTTCTCGAAATGGAATTGTATTAAGGAAATGATGTCATAGAAACTAATATTGTAAACGTATTTATAGTAAAGTTAAAGTTTAACGTTCTGTCTATAATATAATGAGCTTTATAATAATACAGAATGGTTTTAACTTTTACTATTTATCGGGCTAATGAAGCCAATGGTGCAGGTCACGGTAATGGCCCGTTGTTAAAAGTAATTTCCTCATTTTATCGAAAAGTACCTTTATGTAAACGAGCAACCGCGATGCAAAATCGTGATCATATCAACCATTCAGTGTTTTTAACGTGAAATTATAAATTAGCACGCAATCACTAACAGTGAAAACAACATTACTATCTATATACGTAGATTTTATTGAAACAATTTCTGGATTCGAAGTCAGTTTTAGGAATAATTAAAACTAAAATAAATGCTGTTGAGAACATTTTACAATCAATATAATCAGCCTAAAATGTTCCTACTGCTGGGACCCAGGCCTCCTCTCTTTTAAGAAGGAGTCTCTTTTAAGAAGGAGTGGTAATCTACCACGCGAGCCCAGTGCGGGTTGGTAGCTGTCACATGGCTTCGAATTTTTGGTTCTAAGACATGCCGATTACCTCACGATGTTTGCCTTCACCATATTGCGAGCAGTGGTGATGAAATTATTTACAAAGTAAAGCGCCTGGCGGGGTTCGAACCCACGACCTACAACTCGTAAGTCGGGGCCGTTACCACTGGGCCACCGCTGCTCTCTGGGCCACCACTGCTCATTATATTCGAATTCAAACTGAAACTTAAAATCATAATAAATAAAAATATGCACTTGTGTAAGTATATTGCAAATGCACATCAGGGGGCCTGAAAAGGCCACTTTGGCAGAATTATAAAAGGATAACATAATGGACAGTGTTAATTGTATCAAATCCCGTTGGTGAAGCATTTTTCAGTATTTTTTTTTTGTCTGTGCTAAAATACCAATCAATACAATCCCAATCTTTTTGATTGTACCTACGTAGTGCAGCGAAAAAAATAAAAACACGGACTGTCTTCGCCATATTATAATTCATAATGTTATCCTTTTATGATTTTCCAAAGTGGCCTTTTTAGACCCGCTGATATTATTTCTATGCCGCGTTTGCTCCCTAGTCGCATGTGCAATTCTGCAAACGTTTTGTGCTCCCCGAGGCCTGGCAGTTGACTTCTAAAGCCGATAAAATAATGTAAAACTGTCTAGTGTGGAAATAGAAATACTGCATCAAAAGCTGCTGCTGGCTATGCGAGTGACACAATCACGTACGGTGGACAATATAGAAAAGTATACAGGCTACGCTTGGTAACTACATAATTTCTAATAGAGATTCGATGTACGTGTGCTGATCGGTCAAGTATTTGATATCATTCGGCTGACTGTGTTCGGTGTATGAAACGTTGTTCTACAGGAAATATTAGGTCATGAAAGTGCATTGTTTAGGCGGATCACAACGTGTCATGCGACGGGGCGCGGGAAACGAAGCCAAATTCCCCGTGCGGGAACGCGTTTTTATTTACGCGCCCCCGCGTACATCCAAATTCATTGACATCCAATGAATTTGGATGTACGCGGGGGCACGTTTTCTGCGCCCCGTCGCGTGGCGCGTTGTAGTGTGTGATCCGACTTATACGTGACAACCTAATTATGTCGTGTAATGTTAAGAACATATTTAAACAATGTTTGACCAATTTGACGATTTCAATGTAATAATTTTTTAACGACACTACTGCGCGGACACAATTACCTATTGTAGGTCCGTATCTATACTTCTAAAAACGTCGAAGCTATATGCTTGCTAGTTGCTTACTACTTGGTTGTGACCTCATTAGTGACGTTAGACCATCACTCTTTGTCATACGTCAGTCGACTTTCATAGCTATGCTTGATTGCTTTCCTAATGAATGTTTGCATTAAAATACGTCACACAGAGCCCCAACTCCTTTGCCGTAGGCGGTAGCGGAGCGAAGCAACAAAGCGGTGTTTTTTTAAATGATCTTGGCCTACAGAGGTAGCGGAGCGGTTTACTTTTGCTGACCCTACTTACTGGCTTTGTGGCAATTTCCTGACAAATTCAAAGTTTTTGGTAGTAAAATACAGCCTCAAAATAATGTAATGAAATAATATAAGTACATACCTAAATAAAATAAATAATCAATTCGAAAAAATAACAAATAAAAAATCTAATAATTAATTAATTCGTATCCGTGCTGGTAGTATTTTTACCATTTGCCGGGATGCCGGAAAGTTAGAGAGAAAATGTTGAATAGATTACGTACCTGAGAATGTTACAGAAACTATAAAGTAGGTACAGTCACGAGCACTGATATGTCAATACTTGGCCACTTTCAATTGCGATTTTTTACGAAATAACGAATGCAACGTTGAAATACGACACTTTACATAAACCTACTATTGGTTCGAAAATACTATGTTTCTAATAATATAAAATTTCATTTAAAAAATAAAGGAGAAAATCGCCTTTGAATAAAGCCAAGTGTATACATACTTTTGCTCGTGACTCTACAGGTAGTACTTTAAAGATATGAAACACTCGAAAAGTTTTAAAGTGCCTTCTATTGAAGTACACTCAGCATAAAATCTAGGTATATTCCCAAACCATCAGTGTTTATTACATAATAATATGTGTTCCAATGTTCACTGTTCATGTTCTCAATTATTTAATTTCTAACCGCAAACAGCGGTTTTCTCAACAAATATCTGAATATTATGTACATTATACAGTATGAAAACCACATAAATATCTGGCTGTTTTCTACATTTTGACGAGTTATGCGAACATAAATGTAGGGAACAGCTGATTTTTTTTCGCGACCGATTTTGTTCATTATTGTATATCGTCAAAAAAGGTGATAACAAGTAGGTATGTGGTATAATTTATTGCATATGTGGTTTCCATACTGTATACTTATGGGAAATAATTACTATGTTGTGTGTTTTGTTTGGACTTGCCTTGATAGTGATTAATAGTATAGCGGAAATTGCAGAGAAACCCGAAAGAACCATATAAGCGCGTAAGTACGTTCTACTTAACAAAAATCTTAAATTCTCTGATAGACAACGCACAGCCTAAACGGCTGGACCTAGAACCATGAAATTTTGCACAAGAATTCCTTAAATAACGAAAGTGAAAACTAAGGATTTTTTAATACCTATTAATTCCCTGACGGAGTAAAATTATTTAAGTCCTCTATTTTACCTTTATTCTAGAGGATCTCTATTATGAAGGTTGGTCATTTATGCCAATGGAAAGTCTCATCAGGCACATGACTTGTACTCATCTCAGTTTGTTAAAAAAATGCATTAAAATCATCCCACTTTATCCTCATTCTGCCTGCATAAAGATTTATTTGCTACAGCTTATCAAAAATATAAATTCTAACATTCGTCTTTTTGTAAACATTTATCTCTGTTCAATAAATAAATTGATCAACTATTAATACGCGATTAATTAACAATGCACGATTAAATAAATGTTATACAACATTGAAACTTTTTACCGACTTCAAAAAAAAGGAGGTTATCAATTCGATACGTATGTATGTAATATTATTGGAATTGCATTATATTCACATATGACAATCTATTAGGGCTTCCAAACAAATATACAAAATTTTATAGACGTATGTATGTATGTATGTTTGTCCACGCATATCTCCGTAACTATTAATCGGATCGTGACCATTCTTTTTTTATTGGCTTACATTTACTTCAACTTAGGGAACAGTGCAAGTTTCATCAAAATCGATTCAGTAATTTTCAAGATATGGACTAAGACGTGAAAGTGTGACGGCCTGGCTTATTGATACGAGCTACGGGTGTAGTGTCAAAGCGAAAACATCTCAAAACCTTGGTCAAATTCTAGTACATACATAGTACATACATACATACGTCTATGAAATTTTGTATATTTGTTTGGAAGCCCTAATAGATCATCATATGTGAATATAATGCAATTCCAATAATATTACATACATACGTATCGAATTGATAACCTCCTTTTTTTTTTTGAAGTCGGTAAAAATTACCAAATAAAAAGTAATTTAAAAAAATTAAACCGACTTCAAAAAGAAATGAACTCAAAATTATGAAATAACTTTAATTTCGGAAGTCGGTGGCAAAAAACTAAAATACAGATCCCAAGACACCGACTTCCGAAATTAAAGTTATTTCATAATTTTGAGTTCATTTCTTTTTGAAGTCGGTTTAATTTTTTTAAATTACTTTTTATCACAAAATGAGGTTTACAACAGTACCTACAGTTCGTATTAATATTTTATGTTAAAGCATTGTGTTTGATGTACGTTGTTTCGGGGCTAAGTAGATGTGCTACAGCCGTATGGGTCGATAGATCAGGTTAAGCTACGCTTGCCACAGTCGGTCCGTGGACGGGTGACCATTTCTACATATTGAGACCCTTCCGTGCTTTGTGAATTGCTGCTGAATACGAGTATTTTACATGAAGCGACTACCTGTCTGACCTCCACAACCCAGTTACTGGGTAACACGATGTCCGATGTCCCTTAGTAAGACTGGTAGTCAGATTTTTAGACCACAACGACTGTCAAAGATCTACGAATGACAGACGGGCCCAACGGCCTAACGAGCTTTCCGAGGCACGGAATATACAATGGATGAATGGATGGTCAGTAGTCACCCGTCCACGAACGACCGCGGCAAGATCGACCCGTGCGACTCTTGCATTTCCTTTCAGGGCTGGCTAAATGATTTAGCCACGAGCCCTGGAAGGAAATGCATCTATAAACTCTTAACAGGAAGCGTTAGATAGCAGCGCAGTCTTGTTTGCGGATAATGTTTACCGTGTGTTCACCTGTTTACCTTGTTGTTCGCAGTTGTTGTTCTAACAGGTTATATTGTTAGAGATACTTCTGATTGTTAGTGTTCACGTTGTTAGGGAGTTATAGGAACGTTATTATTTGCCGGTTCCTCTTATGTTGTAATTTAAGACTTATGGAGGGACTAGATTTTGTCCGCGACTTCGCTGTGTGGAGGTCGGACATTATGGAATAAAAAACTGGCTAAGTGCGAGTCGGACTCGCACACGACGGGTTCTGTACCACAAGGCAAAAACACTGAAAAAAAACACGTTTGTTGTGTGGGAGCAGTATTTATTTTATTTTGTTTTTAGTATTTGTTGTTATAGCGGCAACAGAAATACATAATTTGTGAAAATTTCAACTGTCTAGCTATCGCGGTTCTTGAGATACAGCCTGGTGACAGACAGACGGACGGACGGACAGACAGCGAAGTCTTAGTAATAGGGTCCCGTTTTTACCCTTTGGGTACGGAACCCTAAAAAGGATAGAATATTATGGTGGCTTAGTCGCAAAATGTCCCTTTCGCAAAATGTCTAGGTAGGTACTAATCGTAAAATGTCTCTTTCTCATAATGTCGCTTTCGGGAAATGTCGCTTTCGCAGAGTGACTCTTTCTCAAAAGGTCGCTTTCTCACAATGTCTCTTTCGCAGGGTCTACCCGTAGCTAAATTTCATCGAAATCCTTTCAGCCATTATAGCGTGAAAAGGTAACAGAGTTACTCTCGCATTAACATAACATAACTCTCGTTATGTTATGTAAATGCGAAAAATAATAAATAAATGCTCGCTCATAATCCGCGAAAGATTAGGCAGAGGTGTAAGAGTAAGAGAGAGAGTAAGTACCTATAGATACACACCTATTACGCCAGTTACGTTTAAGTCTCATTATTATGTTACTAGCTACGCCCCGCGGTTTCACCCGCGTAAATGTCGATCCCGTGGGAATATCGGGATAAAAAGTAGCCTATATGTTAATCCAGGGTGTCAGCTACCTCCATACAAAATTAGATAGTAGATTTCGACAGCGGCATGTTATAGTGCATCTGAATAATTACCTACTTACTTTTATGATTATCACACAGTAAAATCATAAATTTTGTTGTCAATGATTCAAATAATAAAAACAGAATAGGTCCCTAAAGCAATTATGTAGATTCAAAGTACATACTCATACTTTAGCTAAAACTTTACTTATACGATCATTCAACAAACATTTCTTTCATATTACGGAAAATTACTTTCGGCAACAAACAGTTTGGTCTCCCCTTCTGAGTTTGGCTGAACTGCAATAAAAAAGTTACACAGACTCAATCACGGGCAAGAGTTTCACTAATGTAGTGATTGGGAAACTTCGAACTACAATATGTAAACTATTCTCTCTATTCTACGAACGTAGCTAAATTATACATATTTGAAACAAGTTTGTGCTGTTCCGAAGCCTCGTATATTAATCATATTGGGTTCAAATCGGTATAGAGCATAAAGTTTTGACAGATCGCTATGCCAGACTTGCTAATAGTACCTACCCGATATTGCCATTTGAATAGTTTCAAGATTTCTATACAATACCTAAGTAGTTAGTAGTTTAGCGAACAAAGTAGGTACGCTGAATGAGGTCGTATTTCAGTTTTACCTGTAACATTTTAATTTACAACCAAGTAGTTTCCTGTTAAAACGAACGAAATATGATCTAAAACAATGTTGAGCGCTATTTACGACAACAATGTTCAAACAAATTACTGAAGCCACGTTGAAATCGATCCAATACTTTCGGTTCAGTAATCTATGAACTGTCCTTCCCCCGTGACACTTGTGGCAATGAACAGTCGTGTATAAAGCCAACAGTCCGATATCGCGCTATCAGTAAACATACTATTGTCACAGCACAGGGCTGACATACCAACGTTTTTATTATTCACGACCGTAAATATAGATTTAAAAAGTTACTAGGCTTGTGAATAATTGTTAACAAATTCGGCTAGAATTGTTGTGATGTGTAGAAGTTAGAATACTGACAATGTCAGCCCTAAACACAACCCACTGACCCAGTTCTTCTTAGCCAAAGTGCAGAATTATACGGTCGGCTGATCCGGCGACGGCAGATCGCGAACGATCTCGGCAGTTCGTAAACCGAAACATAGGAAGTGAGATAAGACGGTTCCGTTTTAGACATGCGACACGGACACGACATGACGCGACACTCGGGGAATATTGCTCAAGGAAAATCGGAATATTACCGATAAATTCTAGCGAAAATAATATTGTAATATCATTTGATTTCGAATCAAAAGCTATGTTGGGATTCTGTGAATTTAGAAGCCAATAACAATGAAATGCTGGAGGTATTTATTCATTTCAGTGGCATTTCCTGATTTTACATTCATCGGCTTTTAAATCTGAGTTCCTAGAAAACCTTTTGAAACAGGCTTTTCCAAGTGGTAAAGAAGTTAAATGAAATAGTATTGATATTTACAACCTTTGTCGCTAAAATTACTGATCTGATTTCCGATTCACTTTTGTGTGATAATAATTGTTCAGTTTTCATCAGAGATAACTTAGCACGTTTTTTGTAGAACCACCGTTTGACCTCCACAACCTTTAGGAGGATGTTTTCTCCCCTTTCTTTCAGAAACGCCATGAATCCAATTCTGTCTCTGAATTTCTATCGGCACAGAGATTCTATACAAATTCGCCATGTCACATAAATCGAAGGTCACTACTCCCCCATCAACATGGGGTAAAACTCTTATCAGTATTTGTCGAGTCTGACTTACGGAAAAAGTCTTCTCAGTTTTTTAAGAAATGTCTTTTCGAATATGGTTTTTAAATTGATAAATTTTTGCGGAGAGTACAGAACCCTTGCCTTGATGCTTGGGTCCGACTCTATCCCGGTTTTTTGGGTTCCGTACGTCCCAATGAGAAAAAGGAACCCTTATAGGTGTAGGACCACTCGTGTGTCTGTCTGTCCGTCTGTCACAGCCAATTTGCTCCAAATCTAATTTTTATATGGTGTTTTTAAAGGGCAAAATCAATAACATTTTCTATTTGAATAAATAATAATGAACATTTATGTTAAAGTATTTACTTGCCTGCGTATAAAAAAAAATTAAAAGCTTGCATTTTGCTAGAAAACATTTCAGGAAACTCTACGTTGTACCTACTCACACAAGATAAAATACATTATGAAAAGTGTTCGAGTAAAAATGTTTTACCGAGCACTTTCTATTACGAGGTGCATAAATGAGGTACGCCATTATTAAATGAAGTGCACTGTTTAATTTTATCTCCCAGTAACAGTCGCCATTTTAATTAAACCCTCCAGGTTTAAAAGGCGTTAAGTAGGAGGATATTTATTGTAGGGAACATTATTTTTAATCAGTATACGGATAAAGCTAGAAAAGCGGTTTCGTCATTTTATACTTAAAGGTCGTCATAAACATCTGTCATTTTCACCAGTATTTGACATTGAGGTGTCAAAAAACGCTCTGTATTGGGACAGCCGTTTTTGTGTGACCGTTGACCGCTTTTTTGAAAAACAAAGTTTAAGTGTAACAACTTTTACACAACTTTTCAGTTACCGGTGCCACTTTCAGACTTCCTCTTATGTAGTCACTAGCTGAGCCCCGCGGTTTCACCCGCGTAAATGTCGATCCCGTGGGAATATCGGGATAAAAAGCCTATATGTTAATGCAAAGTCTCAGCTACGTACATACAAAATTTTATCAAAATTAGTCCAGCCGTTTGAGCGTAAAGAAGTTACATAAACACACACTCATAAACTTTCGCCTTTATAATATTAGTGTGATTTCTTATTCTATCCATTCGTGTTATATCAAACATCCCTCTTAGCAACACTAAAAGATATTGCAACAATAATTATTGTAATTATCTTCATAATAGAACATGAATCTACTAAAGTAGGTACACATGATACCTTGCAATTAGGTCTAATGATTCACGTTATTAGTAATTAGATAGTTCATCACAAACGTACCTATTTAGTTTAAAGTGAGTGTTTTGATAGGTTTTGTTTTAGAGTGTGAGATAAGACTCATTATTTTAAACTCTATTTACGCAGAGATACGTTTCACAGAAACTTACCTATAAGCCCAAGTAGCCCGGAGTTTTGTTGCAGGGCGATTATTATTCGCGCGGTGATTATTTTTCGCGCGGCGATTATTTTTTGCGCCGCGATTTTTTTTGCCCGGCGATTATTTTTCGCGCTACGATTATTTTTCGCACGGCGATTACTTTTCGCGCACTGGATTTACAACGTACTGTTTAGTGCCGAGAGTTAAACATCGAGCGTCTGACGAATGTCTAATAGTGTGCTTTTTTGGATGCGCTCTGTTGGAATTTCAACGCCGGGAGTTGAAAATCCAGTGCTCGATTAAATCCCGCCGCGATACTTTTACGTCATTACGAACGTGGGCTAAATGTTCTAGAGACGGCACTGGCAATGTTGCCTTCTCTGGCCTAACCTACCTATGGTTTGAAGGCATGGGAAAACTAAAAATAAGTTTATTTCGTATAGTATTTGAGGAGTGGATAGACATAAAGTTTTTTATTTTTTTTTTATTACTTTAATCGGAATCTTTTCGCCCCAGAACACTATTCCCTGTTGCAAAACTGTCGAAAATCTTGACTTATGTTTACCGACGTATTGAAAAAAAAACAGTAAAATTATGGTTGTAGATTCGAGAACGGTTAAAAATATTGTAACGCCCAAATAAAACAAACTTTATGAATTTATTTCGCGTTGATTGTTGAAGTTTTTTATGTGGATGACATAAAAAACTTCTACAATTAACGCTAATTAAAGCTGTTGTGGTCGCTGCGTCCGCTAAAGTTAGTTTTATTACAATTTTATTAAAACGTCGAGAGGCCCGTGGCTAAATAATACAGCCGCACAGGTCGATCGATCAGGTTAAGCTACGCTTGCCGCGGTCGGTCTGTGGATGGGTGACCATCTTTACATATCGTGACCCCTCCGTGCCTCGGAAAGCACGTTAAGCCGTTGGTCCCGGCTATCATTCGTGGATCTTTGACAGTCGTTATGGGTAGTCAGAAGCCCGAAAGTCTGACAACCAGCCTTACCAAGGGGTATCGTATTACCCAGTAACTGGGTTGTAGAGGTCAGATAGGCAGTCGCTCCATGTAAAACACTGGTATTCAGCTGTATCCAGTTAGACTGGAAGCCGACCCCAACATAGTTGGGAAAAGGCTAGGCTGATTAAAACGTCGGGTAAGTAATAAAAAAAAAAACAAATAAAAACACTCGCTTGCAAACACTTCTTTTGATGAATTTAGAAATATTGTTGAGTTATAAACTCCATATTTCATTCCAACAAAACATCAAAGCAATACGAGTTGATTTAATAAGTTTTCTTTTTAGTTTCTCGTAAACAAGAAAAGTTTTGAAAAGTGAAAGGTCGTCCCATAAAATATCTTATTACATCAAGTTTATGAACCTACTTAGGGTCTACCTATTTGTTTGTTACTTTAAACAAGACGTCACCTGCCCAAAGTTTTTCAAGTAACTTAAGTTCGGGTTTAAAAAAATATATGAATTCTGTCTGTGTTGTAGTAGGTACCTTATATTTCTCACGTTTTAAAGTCCAAATAATTTCCACCTACTAGAAAAACTTCAACAGACAAAACCAAGAAAGACAAACACAAATCAATCGTAATATTTATTGAAAAAGAGAATGTTTGACGTAAACCAGGAGATAATTACTTTTCTTGTCCTTCCCGTTAAGCGACCTCCCAAGTTTTTATCAAGCGAAAAGGTCGTCCCTTTGTTATAAAAACTTGGGGCGATCTATTACGGCAGCAGAATGCTTCCTCTTTGAATAAACAACACTTCTCTTTGATTTATTACACCAATTTTTCTTAACGATAGGTTGCATCAGAATTTGGCAGATTTTGTATGTTATTCTTGCAACATACCTACACTTAGTGTAGGTATGTTGCAATGGTTGTAAGAATAACATACAAAATAGGATATTTTTCTTATAGGTAGTCTGTTGGAATTGAAAAGTGAAAACCTAAGGACAACCATACAATAGATAAAAAACCGTTATTTGTTTTTTTTTTTTAAGTCAAAGCAAATAACAGGGATGTTATTTGTTTTGACTTGTCTTATTTCGTTGGTCTATTGGTTGATTTGAACCATAAAAACCAATCTCCTATGGAAACGTGCTTATGGTAGAAATCTAATTTAGAAAGATGTATTCATTATTCTAATGGTTATAATTCGCTAAATATGTACCTGTTATTGTTTTGATCAAGATACAATCTGACACTGACCCGAAAATAGCAAAAAAGTAAGAAAATTTTAATTTCACGATCTACCACTATCCGAAACCTTAAACATAACTGTCGAAATGCTTAACATCTATATGTCCTAATATATATAATAATAATAATTATGTTATTTAACATAACATATAGAAGCAATCTGACACGGACTTTGCCGATTTTCTAATCTATTTAAATCATGTTATTTTATGTAAGCGGTCTGATAAGGTCCGTAAAACTTAAAATGGTTTTACTCTCTGAAATATGAAAATTGGTAAAACTACCTACCTAACTTCTACAGTCGCAAAAATTGTGATAATCTGCTCGGCATTTCCCAAACAAAGACAATAATAGCTTGGGAAAGAGTTAAGACGCATCGTAAAATACCCGGCAAGGTACCCACTTAGTAGGTAGAACCTGGCCTGGTTCTACCTACTAAGTGGAACGAATGCATTTACGCTTCATTTCCTTTTGTTTTTGCATTCCTATTTCATTAACTTTTGTAAGTTCAGGTGAAGTTTTCTTTCTTATGAGTAATTAAAAGTTGATATTAGTTCAGTTCAGTGTAAGTTGGGAATGATTAGGTTTTAGTTCCATTCTAGGAATTAATTTCTAGGTATTCTTCTGCATTTTCATTCCAAAGGTTAGCAATTTCATTTATGAATCATTAAATCATTAATGATTTATTTTCGGTAAGCCTACTTACAGAAAATAAATCATTTTGTACAAACACTAAGCACATTACAGTAACATCAGGAATAATTACTGTTCAGTAAAATTATGTAGTCAATCTGTCAAATTTCTTTAATCAATTTTTCAACTTTATCGCTAAAGCTTAAGGTTAAAAATTGATTGGGAAAATTTGACAAGTTCGGGTAGCTTGATGTGCTGGCGTCTGTACAACAGTAGGTATGCACTAAGTTTGAATGTCTATACAAATTATGTCCGTACAAACGCATACGTAACATGTTTCTGTACATAATACACATGCCACCATACAAATGTGCATTCCTGCAACGGAGCTCCATCACCCACTTTAGTACAATATATTAGTGTTTTGCCATTAAAATCAGACACGTGCTCCGTAATAGCCGTTCAAGTGTTTAGATGCACATGCTTCTAAAACATTGGCGTGATAACACGTGCATCAAGCTCTCGAGCTTATCTTTCCATTTACATAATAATAATATCGTTTATTTATAAAAATGGTGCAGATTTACAATAAGTTATCTTAAAAATTATAAAGAACACAGTAGCTCATTTGCCTGAACTAGGTAGGACCTGTGTTTCAGGCTAGAAAGGTGCTTAGAAATTTAAAATGTATAATTAACAATTGAGAAAACTAATTAAAAACTAATATTAACTTAAAAGACTAACATGTTTTATTTACAGACAACGAGTAAATCCTCTGTCTCGCTGTATGATATGCTAAGTAAAAATTGCAGAATAACCTTTTTACAGTCGTAATTATTTAATTTATAGATACTTAATTTCCTGTTTAATTTATTGTATAGAAATGGGCCTAAAAATATAAAATAAAATAAATGTATAAAATCTCTTTACAAAGACATATTTAGAGGATGCATTTGACTCACATACAATATCATTCCGTCTCTTATTAGTACTTTCAATGTTATAGGAGAGCATGGTGTGCTGTTTTAATACCAAGTGCGTTATAAAAAGCTGGCGAACAGTCAGCACATTACAGGATTTGTATAGCAGCTCTGTAGGATAGAGAAAGGGATGGAAGTTTGCTACTTTTAAATAGCTCTCTGTGCTTTTTCAAGAGGCAGTAAGTAAGTTTTAGGTGCTCCACCCCATGAAGAAATACAGTACTGTATTACAGATTGACCTAGGGCCAGGTAAACTTGTGACACTAGTTTTTTAACTGCAATTGCTCGCAATTTTTTAAAAACAAAAATTAACCTGCGCACTCTTGTAACCAAACTGTCAATATGTGGTCTAACCACATTATCCACCGTAACTAAACAAAGGTGCGTAAAATTGAATATTTCTAGTAAACATAACATCAACACATAACGGCTGTAATCCCCGAAAGGTTAGGCAGAGTTGTACCTAAAGTACAGTTACCAAAAGAGATAAGTAACCAGGGTAGTCGGATATAGTTGAAGTTTAGTTATAAACCAATGGATGTTTTCGCATGTAATTTAATTTGATAAATTAACTGTTTGTTTTATATTAATTTAATTAAATTTCATTCGAAAACATCTATCAGTTTCTTACTAAACTTCAACTATATCCGACGACCCCAGTTACTTATCTCCTTTGGTGACCGTACATCCACTTTTCGCCAATTATGTTTAAGTCTCATGTATATATATTTATATATGTATATAACACTATCATTCAGTAAGACACACCCGGTACAACAAATAAGTCAAATGGCAACAACAAATAAATAGGTCAGTGTGACCATAAATATAAACTTCTACATATACCTAACTAGCACTTTGCCCGCGACTTCGTCCGCGTGTATTTCACACTTTCCTCTAAAAATTTTGGGTTTGGGTAAGGAAGGACTGTCTAGCCAAGCTTCAGTCTTTCTTGTGATGGTTCACCAGTGAGTGGGACGACACACTTTAAAAAACTGTTTCGGCTTTTCAGCGTTTGTGGCACAGGCACAAGGATGTTGTCGTGCAAAGGGTCGTGTGTCGGAGACTATTTTGGCTCTTTCGCTGAAGCCAGTGCTCTGCGAAACACTGGAGGCGCTATTCCTGCTAGTGGATACAGCATTTCCTACTATATTTCCCAGCAATCCACCCCTTAAACTTTATTACCTTTTTCCACCTTGGTAGGAGTCGAGTTTTGGAAAACCCTAAAACACATACCTACTTTTTTACCGAGTTTGGAGTTAATCCGACAGCGGGTTACATATTTTTCTAACTTATTAACTTTGTCACCCTCTAAATCCTCTGTGAGGTTATGTTTTTAAACTAAAAGTGACATTATTTATTATATACTGAGCCAAATATTGCCAAGTTTCAAGTTTATTAACCAAATGAATAAGATTTTTCGTATAAACTGTATCCCCTCTTTTTATCCCTAAAGGGTTTTGAAAAATCGTCTGGGATGTTACTATAGTTTGACATAAAGATTATTTATACCAATTTTTCAATCAAATCTACTCCCCTATGAAATTGACTATCCCTCTTCACCCCGTTAGGGGTAGATTTTCTAAAAACTTTGAAATACTGTATTATTTATTTTGGACTCTGGACGCGCTCGTTAAAATTCTTCCATACAAAATTTAAACACCCCCAATCTCCCTTTAGTTTTAAATTCATTAACCAAATGAATAAGATTTTCATATAAACTGTATCCTCGCTTCCCGGCCCCCACACAGGGGTGGAATTTCGAAAAATCGTTAAGGATGTGTTTATTACTTGACTTGAAGATTTATTGATACCAATTTTCGACTTAATCAAGCCACGCAGTAAAATCCTCCCCTGTAAAATTAACTACACCTTTTCACCCCGATACATGTTATTCTTTATTTTTGGTCTTAAGTATAAATACCGAGTTTCGAGTTAATCGGACCGCGCGTTAAAATTCTTCCATACAAATTTTGACACCCCCCAATCCCCTATTAGGGGGTAGTTTAGAAAAACAAAAAATGCCAAACTTCATAATTTACTTAGATAAGTATTCGTGCCAAGTTTCAAGTTTATTAACCAAATGAATAAGATTTTTCATATAAACTGTATCCTCGCTTCCCCCCCCCCCCCCCACACAGGGGTGGAATTTCGAAAAATCGTTTAGGATGTGTTTATTACGTGATTCGAAGATTTATTGATACCAATTTTCGACTTAATCAAGCCACGCAGTAAAATCCTCCCCTGTAAAATTAACTACACCTTTTCACCCCGTTAGGGGTAGATTTTCAAAAAACCCTGATACGTGGTATTTTTTATTTTTGGTCTTAAGTATAAATACTTACCGAGTTTCGAGTTAATCGGACCGCGCGTTAAAATTCTTCCATACAAATTTTAACACCCCCCAATCCCCTTCTAGGGGGTAGTTTAGAAAAACAAAAAGTACCAATCTTCATAATTTACTTAAATAAGTATTCGTGCCAAGTTTCAAGTTTATTAACCAAATGAATAAGATTTTTCATATAAACTGTATCCCCGCTTTTCACCCCCACAGGGGTGGAATTTCGAAAAATCCTTTGGGATGTGCTCATTACTTGACTCAAAGATTATTTGTACCAATTTTCGAGTTAATCAAGCCACGCAGTAAAATCCTCCCCTGTAAAATTAACTACCCCTTTTCACCCCGTTAGGGGTACATTTTTGGAAAACCATGATACACGTTTTTCTCTATTTTTGGTCTTAAGTATAAATACTGAGTTTCGAGATATTCGGACAGCGCGTTAAAATTCTTCCATACAAACTTTGACACCCCCCAATCCCCTTTTAGGGGGTAGTTAAGAAAAACAAAAAATGCCAAACTTAATAATTTACTTAGATAAGTATTTGTGCCAAGTTTCAAGTTTATTAACTCAAGGAATAAGATTTTTCATACAAACGAAATCCCCCCTTTTCACCCCCTTAAAGGTTGAATTTCCAAAAACCCCTTCTTAGTGCTCCCCTACATTATAAAAGGAAGCCGTGTGCAAAATTTCACATTCGTAGACCCAGTAGTTTCGGCTGTGCGTTGATATGTCAGTCAGTCAGTCAGTCAGTCATTCATTCATTCAGTCAGTCAGTTTCTTCTTTTATATATATAGATAAATTCCACCAAGATATTATTTTGATACGATAACCTATAGATATAGATTATACGCTTATAGACGATAACAGTTATTATAAACATCCTGAAAAGACTGACAGGGATTACAAATAAAAATGCATTTATATTTTTATCCCAACTTAACACAGAAGACATACATGAATTTTGATTCCCAAGATACTCGTGCAGACAAACGCCTATAGTCACCGGTCACCGGTCACCGTACAAAAAAAATTAAAATTTTAAATAAATTACCTTCACCTGCCTATTCTGAAAATCATGAAATGCTACTTTTCATCATCATCATCATTTCAGCCGAAAGACGTCCACTGCTGGACATAGACCTCCCCCAAGCACCTCCACTTCGACCGGTTCTGCTTCTCGCATCCAACGGGTTCCTGCGGCCTTCACAAGGCCGTCGGACCACCTTCTGGGAGGCCTTTCAACGCTACTCACCCACACTATCACTCCAGAATCTTTCGGCCCCATCGGCCATCTGTTCTGCGAGCAATGTGTTCTGCCCACTGCCACTTATGTTTGGCAATTCTTCGGGTTATGTCTAAATCTTATTATTATCTACTATCTTACATAAACTTAAAAAAAACGAACAGTTTCAGGCTAACATCATTATGATGATAACCAAACCAAAGCCAAATACAACTGTAATAACATTAATAAATATTTATCACGAAAAATCAAGAAGTTCTTAATAACAAGCAGTGCCGACATAGTATGTAAAACCAGACTCTTTGAAGTATCTGTCTGAACAAACATCGCGTTTATATAACTACGAACAACAGTCAGCAGATGATGACTTGTTACCAGTTATAGTGGCACTTGACTGATAGTATGTTTACTTATCAACCAGTGGGAATACTCTGCTTATTTTTCTTGAAGGGAACAGACAAGAAGGCGAGAGCAAACGAAGATCAATGTGATGTCTGTTTGGCAAGAATTCTCCTGACAACTTGACACCCTATCACATTTCCGATCCTGTTATCAATTCGGGCCAAGATCTACAACGGTAACCAACGTGCCAACAGATATTCGTTGGAATTACGACTTTGTAGTTAGTAGGGTTAACGCCCGCTTAGTTTGCGACCAACCTCCCACCGGAGTCAAGCAGCCTGCTGTGTTTCGTCGATGCATTTTCCAGTACCATAGGTATCTTCTGGGCACGCTCGTTCCATCATAGACCTCATCCATCGCTTTCCATCAGGCGTGATCGAGGTCAAGAGCGGGGCCAATTCAGCAATAAAAAAAAATCCCGATGGGGCAAATTTTTGAGTTTTTTCCATCTGGATTTTCTCAATAGCAGTCCGGAGTCAGGATTTGTGCCCGGTTGATGGCAATAGGCTCGCCCCCATTACATGGGGGACCTAAACATAACTAGCAAACTGTGGGTGTAGGTACTATATGTACACCACTTTTTTTTTTTTTTTGCGGTTGGGAAATCATCAAATGACTCCTCCCGCTCTGGGTGGAGCGGAAGGGAGTGTCAGACTCTTACTGACTAAAACCCACCCGTGTTCCTTCCTTAGCTCTTTATGTTCCGGGCCAGCGGTAACCCTTTCGGACAATCCTGCTGACCCGGCAGGCTTCGACCCTATGGGGCCCCTCCTCGATGTTGACATCTCTTTGAGGCGCCACTATGTACACCACTGCCCTACTCTTCGGGGTATACAGGCGTGATATTTTGTTATGTTATAACAATACAACTGTACATAATAAACTATAGTAAACTTAGTGCTTTCTCACAAAATACAATTCATCAAAATATATGTAGCTTCATTTTTCGAACCAAATATGTGACAAAGAATATATCCATTCAGCACATGTCATAGTACTTTATTTTCGTTACGCACATAAAACATTACTACAACACAACAGGCCTTTGTGATTCTACATAGTTTGAGTGACATGACTTTGCCAGCTATCCTACGCAGATCGGGCTTTAATATTTCATTCGACTCTTTGTTATCTAGGCTTCAATCTAGCTAGACGTCATGAATGTGACTTTTTATAGTCAACGTGCGACAGATCAAGCAATATTTGTGGCAAATGGGTTAAAATTGGATGTCCAATTTCAATCTTATCTTAATTTTATTTATATTATTTTACCATTTATTTACACACACATCAACAGACAAGAAAAAAAACTGAACAGAAAAAAGGTAGGTATAAAGGTGATGCTTATTTCATAAGAAATCTCTTCCAGCATACTGCGATAGAACAATAGATAAAGGGACGTAGACAGCGTGTGAAAGAGTAAAGGAGACAAAAAAAATACATAAAATCATAAACAATTTACAAAACTTTTAAAACTAAACAAATGTATGTAGAGAGTAAGTAAATATTTCTGTAAATGTAAATAATTTTTAAAACGGTGAAGGAAGACATCGTGAGGACACCGGCATGTCCTAAAACCAAAAATTCGAAGACATGTGACATCTGCCAACCCACACTGGGCCCGCGTGGTAAATTACAGCCGTGCTCCCGAAGGCCTATGTCCCAGCAGTGGCCACAAGGCTGATTATACTAAATATATTTCTTGTAAACGTGTACCGGTCTAAATAACTTTTTTACACAAATAATTGCAATTAAAAGTTGCTATACACTCTACTATAATTTAGTTCAAAGTGTAATTTCAAGTTAGTCACCACTTAGAAATAAATAAATCAAACAAATTTATCAACACATCTTGAAAATCCCTGCAGTAGAATCTCAAACAAATGAAATAGCTTCGAATTAGCTGAAGGAGCTAATTACCAACCTAGAAGACTACAAATTAGCTGTTTGTTGCACAAGTCATCTACAGGAAATAAACCTTGCTAGACGGTTAAAAATAATTACGTCCGTAACAATTCGTTATTTTGAATGCATATAAAAATCTGGTTAGTTTTTTGTTAAGTATTGTGAAGATTTAAGAAACTTTATTTAATTTATAAAAAGACTAGCTTCTGCCCGCGACTTCGTCCGCATGATCAAAATCAAAAGTCATTTATTCAAACTAAGATGAGAATCAGCACTTTTCGAACGTGAAAATTACAAAAAACAGTCCCCCAAAACGCCCGCCCTTCAACACTTCCTAATGCTTTCGCTTCGCTTCATTTCTTGTTCCTCCGACCCATCCCGTCACATCGCATCGCGTGCCCGCGCTATTACTTGCTTTTCGCTTAGCGTTCTTTCTGAGATTTTCTTTTTGCTCGTATCCTAAGGGACAAAAATTGTCTATAGCCATCCTCTAGAACTATCTAATGGCTATCAAATGGGCTATCAAATGCAAAAATATTTTTTCAAATCCGACCGGTAGCTCTAGAGATTAGCGCGATCAAACAAACAAACTGTTCAGCTAGTAGTAGATAGTAGTAGTAGATCAGATAGATGTCCTTGAAATGTTCCTGACTTATTGACTATCGATGAGAGAACTTACCTACTAATAGCTCAACTATTTCTTCACGGAGCTAAGAAATATTCACGCACACTCCCGATTAGTACGCTTTCAAGTAGTCTATTAGCCTTTTGAACGCCATTGTCACATATACGTGACAAGCAAGCGCGTGCCCTGTACGCCAGCGACACAAATATGTGACAAAAAATGCGGTGCACTTTATCACGAAATAAACAATTAAATCATTACTTTTGTGTGTTTTTATTTGTATACCATAAATCTTTAAAATTGTGGCTTGGCGTGGAGGGTACGCGCGTGCGTTAATGCTCTGGCGTTCAAAAGGATAATAATTTAATCAATTGTACTAAGCCAATGTGCGATTTTGAAATATTCAATTGTTTACACGCCATTTTTGTTCCCACCGTATGTTTCCGGCAACGCTGGTTCAAGCCGGGGTCGGACATCCATTTGGCCGCTTTTCAAGATATTCAGCGGTCGATGACACATCTAGTATATATGTGCTCTCGTCCTTATTCAAGAGTAATAGCGTCTATTATACTAGTTTATTGGTTTAAAGCCAGTATAATGTTTGAGATCATTGACATGCGATTTAGGGTTCTCTAGCTACTCTGATACCAGATGGATGGTATTCGATTACCTACGCAATTCGTCTTAGAACGAGCGGAAGGCACTCGACGGTTTTCTAGAAAAACGGTTCCGTTATCATATAATGGTTGTCATGAAAATCTGTCATTTTCAGCTGTATTTGACATTATGGTGTCAAAAAACGCTCCGTATTTGTACAGCCGTTATTTTAGTAGTTACAGTTTATCACATAGGGAAGAAAATAGGATGTAAGCTTTACAGGCTTGTCGTGCCCGACAGTCTCGAACGTATAAAAAAACCGGTCAAGTGCAAGTCGGCCTCGCGCACCGAAGGTTCCGTACAAATTTCTAGGTACGTAACTACAAATTTACGGTTTTCGGAATTTTTCCTTTACTTGTGCTACATGACATTGCTTCTTGCTAAATTTCATGATTCTAGGGCAACGGGAAGTACCTTATATCGACGATGAAGTGACAAGAACCTTTATCTACCAGAACATAATTTTACAGGAAACGAAAAAAACGTTTTATTTATTTTAAACGCAAGGTATGAAAAATATTATTATTGGTTATACAACGTGCCGCTACAATGGCGACATTAATTTAACACACGGGTAGGGCTAGTGCCCATTAATCATATTTAACTTGATAGGTTAAAATAATACGTAAATTGAAAAAAAAATTTTTTCAAACAAACTAAATAATATTATATTAACTAAAATTGGGATCACCCTTGCAAAAATTCATTCATGAAATTACTTACGTAGCTGCTGGTTACGTTGACTCGGAGCGGCAACGCGCGTCACTTCGCGCGCTGGCAACCGCGCAAGCGCAACGCGTATTGTACCTACTCGTGATCGGTCCGATTCTTTGACGGCATTTATCAAAGAAACCGAGCGGCGGCGGCGGCGCAAGTGGTACCTACAGCGGAGGTGCTTAGTCAAACGTTTATCATATCACCCTCTCTTGTTAGATACTATTAGTTATAACTGTCATCACTTATCATCACATCACTAACACTGCTTTTATTTGTAGGCGGTCGATCTGGGCGTTGAGACCTAGGATCCACTGGCCGGTTTTCGCGGATGCGCTGAAGAGCTCCTACAATAGTGCGAGGATTAGTAGGGCATTGTCTTGAATTGCCATATCTCTCGCGATATGTTCTTATCGCAAGGGCAGCATTTTGTTGACATTCTCCGTAAATTAGGATCATGTCCGCATATTCAGCTGCTGTGTAGTTCGGATGTGTATTTGCCTTCACGATCACAAGTTTACACAAGCACAAAACAAAAAAATAAAAGCGTCTGTATCGCAAGAGATGTAAACGTACTCGTAAAACAAAGCAAAGCGTCTTTATCGCAGCACTGTTAGGCACCAAATTAAACCCAAGGTAAGGTGCAAGAGGGTATAATAAAATTAAATAAAGATCACAAGAATAAAAGGTAAAAAACACGCAAGCCGCCCGGTCGCTAGCCAACCAACAATAACAAGCCCCTAGCAACCGGGTTGCCAGATCTGTCGCCAACACAGCACCATAATCTAATTAAAAATAAAACAACCGCTGCGCAACAGTTCTTTATGTACAGGTTGCTCTAAGATGCTATTTTCTAAAATTTTAAATAAATCCGTAAATAATAACGTTTAATGGAAATAGAACTTCTTCATGAAACGAAAATGTGAAAACGTATACGTGTGTTAAATTAATGTCACCATTGTAGCGGCACGTTGTATATTATACAAGGAGCGGGTATAGTAGGATATATGAGACTAGTGTATATACAATAAACTTAAAAGTTATACAATAAAATAAACTTAAGATAAAAAATTAAAATCGCAAAAATGTCACTTAGGAGTTCTTGTCACTTCATCGTCGATATGTTTTGATTCCCTTGCGAGTGTCAAAATATTCGGCATAAAGGGAACATAGACGCCCGTATCTTTTGATTGCGTTGACTATTTTTTTATTACTTCAAGGGATTGTAGCCTGAGTATTTGATATTAATTTTAACTTGATAACTCGACGTGTTCTTGAGAAAAAAGTCTTGACAGACAGACAGACAGGCAGGCTTTATCAGTTGTCAGGATATAAGAAAAGACTATTCGGATTGAATAACTTATATTTTAGGAGCTGATATTTTTATATAAAATTTCGTTTGACACATTGATGTAGGACAGCAGAACTCACAAATATATATATGCGGTTGATTACGTACTTTAAATAAAGACAATCATATTTTATGATTTCACTAGCTGTTCCCCACGGTGTCACACGCTGCACGGCTCCTAAGAGTCGTAGCGTGATGTTATATATATATATAGCTTTCCTCGATAAATGGACTATCCAACACAAAAATAATTTTTCAATTCGAACCAGCAGTTCCTGAGATTAGTGCGTTCAAACAAACAAACTCTTCAGCTTTATAATATTAGTATAGAAATTACAAATGTAAAGTTTTCAGATGTTTCCCTGTACTTATAGTTTAAGTCAATACTACTTGCCAAATTTCATTGTAGGTCAACGGAAAGTACCCTATAAATTTTGATTCCCTCGAGAGTGTCGAAATATACGTTTTTTGCAGGATAAACGGCCGTATCTTTTTATTACGTTAACTTAGAAGTTTGATTTTTTCACAGCTACAAGAAACTGTAGACTTGAGTAAGTATATGGTTTTAATTTTAACTCGATACCCCCACGCGTTCCCGAGATAAAGGGTCTTGACAGACAGACAACAAAGTGATCCTATAAGAGTTCCGTTTTTTCCTTTTGAGGTACGGAACCCTAAAAATTATCTACTAGTCCCCCTCACAGTTTGAACTTTAATTTATTTCCATAAAACTTGCACTTGACTGTTTTAAATCGTTAATGTTATGCAGCCACCCCTTCCTACTGTTTTATTACATTGGCAACAGACTCTTTCTATAAAATTACAGATCAAAGAAAAACTTTCCTAGAATTTCCTATTTGGCTACTGTTTCAAGACTCATATTTATTTATTTGTACTTTATTGTACAGACGCCAGCACATCAAGCTACTGCAATCTGTCAAATTTCTTTAATAGATTTTCAACTTTATCGCTAAAGCATAAGGTTCAAGGTTGATTGGGAAAATTTGACAGTTTCGGGTAGCTTGATGTGCTGGCGTCTGTACACCACAAAAATACATCAAACACTACAAAATATACTATGGGCGGCACATTATTGTAATAATAGCTGCGCCCGGCAGTTTCACCCGCGTTATTCTCGATCCCGTGGGAATATCAGAATATAAAGATTAAAAAGTATCATAATTCCTACTGCAGGTCATGGTTTTCCCATATGCCAAATTTCATCCAAATCCGTTCAGCCATTTTAGCGTGAAAGCGTAACAAACAAAAAAAATCTATTATTTTCACTTTAAATTAGTTTAGATAGGTAAAAAGTTTTAATGGTAAATTTTATTATAAACTATCAACTATCGCTGAAATAAACAGAACTTTTTTAATAATTTTCACGATGAAGCAAACAAGCTGATTTATATGATGAATAACATTAATTTGAACGAATCTTGGAAAAAAAACCTCATTCTTCGAACTTTCCAAATTAAAATATCTTGGAACGCCATAAAAAAAATATATTTCCTGAAGAGTCTCTTTGGAACAAACAATTCTAGTCTCTGACATAGTGTAGTAATAACACACTTTTAAAGGAAAATTCCCTTTGAACAGAAAATGTCTAATCTCACAGAATATAAAATTAATCGTACTCCATTGAAATATTTCCAAGCCATATTGAATTTCATTTTGTCCCAAAAGAGAGAATGAACCCCCATCGATCATAATTTATCGGATACAGGTTGTGGCGGTTTGTGAAAGGATAATAATCTACAAAATCAATGTAGGTACTTCGACTTAGATTGATTCATCGAATCAATCAAAATCAGGGTTGAATCATGTTTGCAATAGCAACGAACACTGCTAAAATCTTTAGAAATTAAATTATTAACGAAACAATATAAATACAAATACCCTGTAACAGACTGGTCTTATTTTGATTGCTCCAATTTAAATCGATAGATTATTTAGTTATAAACTTACTTATTAAGGAATTCGGAACAAAGCCTAAATTATAGATCGCAGAAAACAAATGAAAGACCTAAACCTCGGTTCAATGCCCTAGCGTTCATCAAAACGCCGACGTTGAACAATTGACGATACGGCCAGCTAAAGCTGGAGCCAGAATTACATCCGATAACAAGACATTGACCAGACAAAACTCCACATAGCAATCTATTGTCAAAATTTATATCCAACTAGCTTGTGCCTGCGGATTCACCCGCGTAGAGGTCGGAAATTATTACACGGAAAAATACTACCGGGATGAAAAAAGTATAAGTACTGTGTTAATTTTGGTTATAAACGGTGTGGCAAAATTTATCTGAATCCGTGTTTGTTTGATTGAGTAACAAACAACCAAACATACAATTTTGACATTTATAATAATTATTATATCCTATTATAATAATGTCATTCGTGGATCTTTGGCAGTTGTTACGGGTCGTTAGTATAGCCCGAAAGTCTGACAAGCAGTCTTACCAAGGGGTACTGTATTACCCAGTAACTGAGTTGTGGAGGTCAGATATGCAGTCGCTTCATGTGAATTCAGCTACATCCAGTGAGACAAAAAGCCAACTCCAACAGTGGGAAAAGGCTAGACAGATAGACTGATTGATCCTATTATATTAGTAGGATTAAATGAGGATAAGCAAAACAATAAAGAAATTACTTTCGACATTATTACCCTAATTTGTTCTTCAAAACCATTTGAAATATTAGAAGCAATGTTCATTAATTTGTGGTTCAATAAATTTATTTTTGTTGAGAACATTTTAAATGTGTTTTAGTTTTAGTACAGAACCCTGTGAATAATAGAGCTTCTGTCTAATTGTCGATATCTATTGCGGCTTTCTCGGCTGGAACAGATTTATCTCAATTTCCAACCTTACCGCGTTTTATTTATATAAGAGTGAAACTTAGTGATTCATCGGCATAACTTTTATTTATATAAGAGTGAAACTTAGTGATTCATCGGCATAACTTTTATTTATATAAGAGTGAAACTTAGTGATTCATCGGCATAACTTTTAACAGGATACCTTCGCAGTTGGACGAGTTCGTATTTAGGTTTACGATGCGAGGTAATGAGCAATTTACTCTGTGTTCTTCATCATTAAGTGGAATAATTGTTATTATGCAAAACAAATTCTGAAAGGGTTTCCGTTTTTAGTCCGGAGTCGACAGTCCTTGTTGGTTCAGGAAAACGACGGCTTGTATTAATGTTTTAATGGTAATTTTGTTTATTATTAAAATTGTGTAATTTAAATCTATTACGGTCTCGTCAGTCTAGTGGTCGCAAGGGCTATTGCTGAGCTCATGCTTAGCAATAATAGTCCTGGGTTTGATTCATTGGGCTTTTCCATTTGGAATTTTTAAATAGCAGCCCGGAATCTGGATTTGTGCCCGGTTAATGGCAATAGGCCGGTCGTCCGGCTGCGAGATGGGCAGACGACATTGTTGCCATCGCGGGCAAAACCTGGATGAGACTGGCACAGGAGCGTGGGGATTGGCACATGAAAAGAGAGGCCTATGCCCAGCAGTGGGTGAGTTAGGGCTGTGAATGATGAATGGCAACAGGCTCGCCCTTTATTAATCTGCATTCGCGATTTTTTTGCCAAATATATAAACAAATAAGAGTTTATGGAGAAATTGCTTTAATTCCTACACAATAAAATTCAGTTTACAATACAACTTCAAACATTTTTATAACTTTTTCAATAGTGCTAGTCACTCTGAAATCAACTTCATTCCCATTAAAATAAAGTTGATATTTGTGTAACTTAAAATAACATCAATTTGAAACATTTTAAGCTTGAATAGACTTTATATAGGTGGGACTCAAACATATCGGGCGAAACCTCTGTCTAACCCTTCGGGGTATACCTACAGGTATGATAATATTAGATATGTAAATCTCATCATCATCTGCCTAGCCTTTTCCCCAACTATGTAGGAGTTGGCTTCCAGTCTAACCGGATGCAGCTGAATACCTGTATTTTACATCGAGCAACTGCCTATCTGACCTCCACAACCCAGTTACTGAGTAATACGATACTCCTTGGTAAGACTGGTTGTCAGACTTTCGGGCTTCTGACTACCCGCAACGACGTAGATATGTAAATCTATTAAAATTTAATAATAATTTACATAAACCTAGTTAGGTACTAGATGTTGGCTCACAAAAGGTATGAATGAAAGGCATTCAACTGAGATGCCGAATGCTAAAAGGGATGTGAGGTGTTACACGAATGGATAGAATAAGAAACGAGTACGAGGAAGTCTAAAAGTGAAACCGGTAACTGAAAAGCTGTGTGGAAATCGGTTGTCATGGTCATAGCATGTGATACAGAGGAATGAGGAAAATGTCGTGAGGAAAGTATTGAGTATGAATGTCGATGGGTATAAGAGTAGGGAAAGATCAAAGAAACGATGGATGAACTGCGTGAATGATGATATGGTTAGAAAGGTTGACTACCGAGATGAAGACTAATAGAGAAGTATGGACGAAAAAGACATGTTGTGCCAACCTCAAATAAATTAGGATACGAGTAGGAGAATGATAAGTTAGATACTATAAATGCCAAAGATATTGAATGGCTTCGTAAATTACCAATGGTTAACATAGACACATTACCAAAAGCTCTCTAATAAATTAGACAAATTGGTTTTATTTCGTAAGTCGTTATTAGTACCTATTAATAAGTCCTCTGCGAACCCTTTCACACACGATATATTAGCATTATAAGCCCTTTTATTTGAGGCTTTATTTAGTTACTATGTTTCTGGAACAAACAATGTGTTTTCTATACTATATAATTAATATTATAAATGTGAAAGTTTGTGAAGATGTTTGGATGTTTGTTACTCAATTACGCGTAAACCGTTAAACAGATTTGGATGAAAATTGGCACATAGATAGACCATTTCCTGGATTAACACGTAGGATACTAAACTTTTTATCCCGATATTCCCACGGGATCGAAACTTACGCGGGTGAAACCGCGGGGTGCTGCTGGTAATATTATAACATAACAAAACACGCCTGTATTAAACTAACATTTAAGAAAAAGAAAATTTCTGAAGGAGAATTTTGGAGCGAAATGCTGTCTTTCCACAAGATTTAATCTAATTGAATTGAAAAGAGTGACTTTTTTGCCTTAGGTACTTTTCCACTGCTACCGGGTTATATAATTTGAATTTCTTCAACCAAAACATTTATGTTATCTATTTATACTTGTCTTCTTTTACTAAAAGTTGTCATATACTAACTACAATTTATTATAAAACTAATCTCTATAATATTTCCCTAAAATAAAAGAATACCAAAAACTGTATGAAGCGCTCAAAAAGCCAATCGAACACCAGTCTTGTCCTTTTCATTATAAAAAAAATGTTTATCCCGAGCGACCGTTAATATGATTCCTGGCAACCCCGCTCTACGGAGAGCTTTCGACGAAATAAAATATGCACTCGATAAATCAAGTATCATAACAATCGAAACAGGCCGAAGTAAATTATGAACGATGAACGAAAAATCTCCGTAACCTTGGAACAACATATGCCGAGCGGTCGGCTGTACCGATGTTTACATTCAGGGACTAACCAGAAATTAACTACGTAATGATTTAAACATACACTTTAGAATTATGGAGAAGAAGGTGTTGTTAATTACGTTAGTACCTACTTGGAAATTGTGGACTCACTGAAAGATGGGGATTTATAAATAGGGCTTAAACTATTTAGGATAGTATAGTGTCTTCAGATAGGTACTTACTACTCTGACGATACATACTATTTTATGACACAATTCGGGATTATGTATAAACAATGGTAGTAAAACCACAGAATAACTAATAGTACTAACGTAGTAAATCTTCAAAGCACTAGTCCTAAAGCAGTGCTATCACAGGTGCTATCAGAGGAATACGTTAGTTCATTTAAAAAGATAAAAGAAAACTATCTTTTAGCAACACGAGATATAAGTAACTCAATAAAACATGGAAATCTGTCCAACCCTTTTCCAGAAACTGCTGGCAGCTAGTTGCCATTGCTAACATCACAAGCACTAACCTTAGCTCAGTCTACATAGCACTTAATCAAAATCGATTACACAAACAGCACAGTTGGACAGAATCCCATCGGGTGCGTGGTGTACAATCACAAACAAAATGTCGTTGGTACAGGCATGCGAGCGACCACCAGCTCTCTATTAGTTCGCTTGAGTCCGTCGTCGGCACGCTGCCAAATGGTAAGGTTTGCAAACTTAATTACCGTGCCCTTTGCTTTACTGGGTTCACTCAAAAACGTTTTGTTTGTATTATTTTCCTGTATCCTTGCTTAAATTATTCGTATTGTTCTTATTGACAAAAAATACTTTGTATTTTTTTCTCCAATTCGGACATTTTCATTCGTAAAACCGGAATTGTACATTAGAATGACGGAGAAAGAAAAAGTTCGATAGAAACAAGATTTATCTTTACAGACTAATGCTTTATCAGAAATCATCAATCAATTTAAATGCATTACTAGTATTGAAAACACACAGATGCCAGGTCTTAGAATAACATTCGTGGTACCATTGTTAATGTACGGAAAACATCCTGTCATTCTACTTTTCAGAATTTCTTTTAAATAAAAATAAACTTTACTACAAACTACAAGTTATCGACAGATTTGGGGGAATTTTTTGTCAAAATATGACGGGTATTGTCAAACAAATACTAATTCCAGCTCACAATCTTTCAATAAGATACATATTTTTAGTACCTATAAAAACTTCTGTGAAATTTCAAGATTCGCAATGCAAGAAATATTTCTAGCAAAAACGTGACTCTTATAAAAATTCCTATTAAAATCCACGTGTTCTAGAAATAGGCAATTAATCAATCAGGACGTATCCTTCGGCTAAAAGTATGAAGCCAAATCTTTCAAACAATATACCAACTAAAATCATAAAAGTCAACGTGATATAAAGCAAATATATGAACAAGATCTTTTTCGCAGTGACTCACGTTTCATGGTGTTGTGTAATGTTCGTAGAAAAAACTAAAGCAATGTTAGCCGTTGCGAAAACAAGGATTTCATCCATTATGTGCTAACTCAAACAAAACGTTACTGACATCATCTTCATCAGTATTGATTCTCTTGTTGCTATAATTATGTAAATGTAATATACTTATTTGGATCATTAATTTTCTAGATTACAACTGAATTATATTTGGCAGATTCCCAGATTTAATATCTTTACTTGAAATATTCCGCCATCATTCCTATTTTCATAATATTATGTCTCGGTATGTCATATCCATCCATTTACAGAGTTAGCTTGCGTAGATTTGCTATGATCGGAGCAACATCTTGATCCGATCACGAAGTATTATTAGCTGATTTACATCTTTCAGTAGCATTTCGTTTCCTCTTAGTTCTATTTCTGAGTTTCCTTGGGCGAGCCACTTCATTGATACTACATGTTGAATTTACTTTAATTATACACATCGGAATGCACTGTGCGATTACGTGGTCTGAATTTACATGATATTAAAGCTGAAATGCTCGTGCAGTATCATGATATTCTATGACGTAACAGTCGTAAAAAATTATGTTTAATTACTGCCTATTGGCTCTATAATGGATATGTAACGATAAAAATCTAAGATAGTGTATACACTATCTTAGATTTTTACTCTGTAGTGGTGAATACCGCCCACAAAAGGCGTGCTCGGCCGCAGGCGCTGCCCGTTCAATCGGTCCTCTCACGGCGCGGCGTAAACACACGCTAACAATGCCCAGATGATGGACATCCAAAATAGAATGTAAAGTAAACAATTGGCAACAAAGCGCCTTGCGAAGTCGTCGGTGCGGTGAGATTAACCAACGCTGAACAAGCTTTTGATATCCTGTAACGTCATATCGTCGTACGGGCTGCACGTGACTATTGAATGGTAACTGCTGATAACGCTATTGTCGTATGTAGCTGTTACGCTCTCTCAGCGTTTTCATGTGCACTCTACCTTAGAGCATTAAATCTCAAAATTTATGAGATATTTGTAATATTTCGCGATGCATAATTATGTTATGATGCAGAAGCATTTTTCGGTGCAACTTTGTGAGCGAATATCGTTTAACGTACTGGGAGCACTTAAGGTTTATTTTGGTTATGTTCTTATCGTGTGTTGCAAAGTGTTTTGCTATCTTTACGCAATACTATAAGTGGAAATTAACTCAAAGAGAGATTGGATCTACAAACATGCAACGTCTGTTCTGTAAAATTTCGCTTCACGCGCATAGTGATGCAAGCTTAGAACATAATCTATACTAATCTATACTATATACTATATATACTATATACTATATACTATATATACTATAATCTTATAAAGCTGCAGAGTTTGTTTGTTTGTTTGTTTGAACGCGCTAATCTCTGGAACTACTGGTCCGATTTGAATGATTATTTTAGTGTTGGGTAGTTCATTTATCGAGGAAGGCTATAGGCTATTTTTTTTTTCTTCAAAATTAGGGATCCGTAATAAAATTGCTATTTTGTAACACAAGGTGTAAAATCGAAAACCTATTTTTGCGTGCGCTGCAAAAACTATTGACAATAGAACAAAATAATGTACTACGGGTTTGTAGAGCCCATTAAGACCTACAAAAAAGTCCGCGAGAAGATATATCTAGCTATCATGGTTTAATCACAATAACCGATTTTGTGTTCAAAATAATTATTAAATCGTCTGAAGAAAAAAAAAACTACGTTAAATATGTATCGTAATATTAATCTTTATCGAAATTAAGCATTATGTTATCAAGAGTATTTATGAAGAAGTAAAATACTTTTTGTTTCATCTTAATCGGATATTTCGTTTAAAAGTTATCACGTGTGTAAGATGTTAAGAGTTGGTACAGACGCCAGCACATCAAGTTACTATAATCTGTCAGATTTCTTTAATAGATTTTCGACTTTATTGCTAAAACATAAGGTTCAAGGTTGATTGGGAAAATCTGACAGTTTCGGGTAGGTTGACCTGCTGGCGTCCGTACCTATTAAGGAGTTATGGGCCATAGAGTTTTTACACTAATAATAAAGCTGAAGAGTTTGTTTGAACGCGATAATCTCTTTAACTACCGGTCAGATTTGAATTCTTTTTGCATTTGATAGCCCAATTCTTGAGGAAGGCTATAGGCTATTTAACATCACGCTATGACCCTTAGGAGCCGAGCAAAAAGAAAAAAAACTCAGAGTGAACGGTAAGCGAATACGAAGTGTTGCGACGCGACGGGGTGGGGGTACAAGAAATTTCACGCGGACGAAGTCGCGGGCAGAAGCTAGTATATACATAAATGTGTTTGTATCGTACCTGATATAAACTAATGAGCTCTTTAAGTTCTGAGTTGAGCTGCATGATTACTGACAAATGCGTTTGACTGAACCGGTCCACTCAATCTGTTGATCTGACCATGATTACTTGTATGTCTGAACTTTTAAAGAGACTGTGACCTCTGAGTTTGTTTCAGCCTTTCTTCTAAGACTAGTCAGATATGAAAAGCCGACTTCATCTAGTTTTTAAAATATGATTGACGTGTAAAAATGTGTACAAACCTATTTACAGAAATAAAATCATGTATAATGGAGAGATCAGAATTGTAATGAAAATGGAGCCACGGCTATTCATAAGTCATACGAGCTGATGGCAATAGGCAGCACTAGCGATGGTAAGCAATGGGCTTGCTAGAACATTCCATTACCTGGACACACATCCATTATAAGGTAAATTAGATGTTGGAGGTAATATTGTTTCACTGCGTAACCGACTGGGTTAGATAAAGACATGATGCATTAGTTAGACCACAGACTTATTTAGACATTGTTAAAGGTCTATTCTGTAAAAATCGCCCCGTGAAAACTTAATGAAGTGAGCTGTCATTCAATGCTAGGGATTGACATTATTGACAGCTCACTTCACCTAAGTTTTCACGGTGAGATATTTATGGAATAGATCGGCAGGAGTAACAGTTATTGGAATTTGCCATATATAATATTTTTTTTCCGCATGTTTGTGCGGAAAGAAATCCTACTATATAATTTATTATAAAATATAAATGTGAAAGTTTATTTCTCAATCTCGCAAAAACGGCTAAACGGATTTAGAAGAATGAATTTTGACACACAGAGAGCCTAAATTTGGATAAACACATCGGGTACTTTTTAATGCGGGTTGTACGTTCCCGTAGGATATTTTCCGACATCCACGCGGGCGACGTCGCGGGCAAAAGCTAGTTCTAAATAGTTTGTTAGGATATCAGTGCACGCCGATTCTGTTTTTTGGAACGAAGTTCCTTAACGTGGCCTGCGGTAGGCGTTGTCTGGTAGAGAAAGCGTTATGCCCCCTCTATGTGACTTTCTCTGTGTCTTTCTTTTATATACGAGCGTGCGTTCCTGACGGGGGTCCCCCGATCTCACACGTTTTTTTTCTTCTGGCGGTTTTTTAAGCGGTTCTCTTAGCTAAGGTCTGTGCTGGCATAATTTAGATTGCCATCTACACGGTCAAGAGAAAAATATCGCCTTTTTTTTTTACTCGTTCCTTTTTCTTTGAGAAAGGACCTTTCCTCTTCGTAGCAGACTGATACCTGATAACCGTATGTAACTCAATATACTAGTCCGTGCCTAATTGCCTGCGACTACTTAACCATACTGAAACATTGATTCGGCCGCGGCTGCACGAAATACGTGTGGCTTTGATTGAGTTGTCACTCATTAGGGATCGGGAGGCGGGGACGAACCGTTGACGGTGGTGACGGTAGCAACAACAACCGATAACGAGTCGTACCTTCGATCAATAATAGTACTAGATGAATGATTAGGAACAAAAATAAGTCGCTAAAGTGGCCACGTTTGCACACACATAAACATTGTATTTCTTACTACGAACTATAGAAAAAAGTTTAATAATATTAACAACTTCAGATTATTATAAACCTTAACACACTCACATAAAGTTTAATTACGTTTGCAAATGATTAATATTTAAGTCCTTCTGTCATCGAAGCAATAAATTTAAAATGTCACTTGAAAATAAAAAGTCATTTTTATAATAAGTACAAAAATATTTATTCTAAAATGAAACTTAACTTCTAAGCAATAAGGTTAAAAACATTTTGTTGACAATTTCGTACTTACTCGAATTTGGAACTAGACGTAGTTCTTGGAATTACATTCCAATGCTTCAATGTTTGTTGGAATAGTTGGCGCGTTATCGCAAACATTGGCCAAACAATCATAATATTTGCTAATTGATTTATATTTACTATTTAATTGTGTTACTATTTTATGAAAAACATTTAATGATAAAAACTTACCGAAAAAAAGATATTCCTTTTAAAATCTTGGTGTTACGGTGGTTATTTACACAACTTTTGAACGTGCACTGAGGCATTTTTACGTCTTAACATTGGCTATGATTGGACCATACTAATTTGAAATAAGAGCACAAAAGTATTCGTGCTTGTATTTTTCGGGCCGTTTTTGAAGCGCTTATCGGGCATCTAGTACTATTATTGATCGAAGAGTCGTACACGCTGAATCGGGATCGATCGCTCAAGGACATTCGGGGTAGAATCTGTTTCAGGGTTGCTTTTTGTTTCCTTGTTGCTGTTTGAAAGCAACGCTACAGTATCTTGTATGATATTCAAAGAAAAATCACTTCTTTTGATACTCACGTTGTAATTACATGCAATTTTAATTTTGATAGAGTCGGTTTAATTTTTTTAAATTACTTTTTATTTCGTAATTTTTAGTTTTTGCACTAGAATTTGTCCAAGGTCGGCTCGAATCAATAAGCCAGGCCGACACACTTACACGTATTAGTCCATATCTTCAAAATTACTGGATCGATTTTGATGAAACTTGCACTGTTCCTAGTTGAAGTAAATGTAAGCCAATAAAAAAAATGGTCACGATCCGATTAATAGGGAAGCCCTAATAGATTGCCTTGTGTGAATATAATACAATTAAATGATAAATGATAAATGATTTTTATTTCTGTAAGTAGGTTTATACAAACACTTTTACACGTCAATCATTTTTTTTTTTAAACTAGATGAGGTCGGCGTTTCCTAACTGACTATTCTGAGAAGAAAGGCCGAAACAAACTCAGAAGTCACAGTCTCTTTTAAAGTCCAGACAAAATCTTGGTCAGATCGTGTGAAGACCATGTAGATTGGTGTCTGAAATGGTCTTTTGAGGAAAGAACCACACAGATTGAGCGGACCTGTCCAATCAGTGCACGCATTTGTCAAAAATCGTGCAGCTCAACTCAGAACTTGAGGAGCTCAACGATTCGACGAACAATACCAAAGACAGGACATTTGGGTAGGCCGCATAACTACTCAAACTGCCAGATCATGATTAAAACACCTATTATGTTTTCAACACTCTATCTACCTAGCATATATCCTGAAGAATATCATATATTTTTCTGATTTTGTTTACTGTAGTCGATCATATACTTTTATTGTTTCTAAAACTTGCGTTTTTTTGTGTTTAGGTCCTGTAAGCCCCTTAAGCCATACCCATATGATCAGCATCGACAGCGCTGAATTTTGTAAACACAGTCTAAAATAGACGCAATTAAAGCGACGCGACGGAGCGACATCCAGCTAATCCAGCGCTAACGACCACGTTATGTATGTACATATGTACGTGTATTTGCATACCGCACGCCTAATTGCACTTAATACAATTACAGATTTTAAAGCGCTTTTTGATGTAAAAGAGAATGTCACGAATTAATGTCATAACAGCGCTGTACATTATAAAGAACACGTGAATCAAGTATCTTCCCCATAACATAAAATTTTATATTCTAGTTATTTTCGAGGTTGTTTTCTGTAATTGCACCTACTGTGTATTGTCTCTGCATCACCCTAAGGTAGACTGGTAGAAAATGCCCAAGGCATTAAGTCCGCCTTTGTACATTTACTTGTGCATAAAGTTTAATAAATAAATAAATAAAAATAATAAGAAAGACGTTCTTCGACGATTTCTTAATGTTTTAGTAATTAGAAGATAATTAGAGATTATGTAAATTACTTATTAGCTAATAGACTAGATTGTAATTTGAATGAAATAGGTATCACCAACTGTGATAATAAAAGGAGAAAAAAAACAGCGAGAAATGGTAATAATTAAGTCAGGATTTTTGGGGAACCTTTGAAAAGTCTATAATTATGAATCTACGCTAATGAAAATTATCTAAAGCTATGCGATTTAAGTAAATAGTTTATTTGATAGTTTTACTGAAGTATTAAAGCCTCCTTTACATACCTAAAGGTTATGTATCTGTTATACAGGGTCACATAATCACATTAAATAAATTTGACAAACGTCACAGAGGTGATAGATATCGATAAAACACTGATTTTCAAAACTCCTAATATCAACTAACTACACTACCTGCGGTCGTTAACCCCGTAATCAGCAGTAGTTACATGAAGCGTGAGTTCTGCCAGGGCCGCGTGTTGTTCGAAAAGAGTTACCGTGGCCCCTGGCACAGGCAACTGAAGGAACACGGGTGGGTTTTAGTCAGTAAAAGTCTGACACGCCCTCCCGCTCCGCCCAGAGCGGAAAAAGTTATTTGATTATTTCCCGTCCGAAAAAAAAACCTAATTAAGAAAACCGTTTTTGGTTTTACCTTGTCAAGCTCAGCAGTAGCGCTATTAGATTTATTCTGGTCTGATCCTCTGAACCCCCCCTCCACCCCCGCTCCTCGATCCCCTGCTAGTTCGTCTTCTGTTTTAATCTCTGTCTTATCCACTTTATCAAGGTTACTCTTTTTGACAGTTAAGTACAGTCAAGAGAAAAATTCAGAACGTTTCATTCCCGCAGGGTAATTGGGTAACACACTATCAGTAGCAATGGGTTTCATTTTGACAGTTCAACAACATTCATTGCGTTATTTGCGTTGTTGAGCAGACACCTTTTTCGAACATATAGAGTAATGGATTAGAAATATGCTTCAAAATGATTCAAATTGAGAGTAATAGTGTGTTACGCAACTAGGGTGCCGGTCGGGCAAAGTGTTATTGGGTTTTTCCATCTGAAATTTCTCAGTGTTATTGGGTTTTTCCATCTGAAATTTCTCAATAGCAGCCTGGAGTTTGGATTTGTGCCCGGTGTTGGCAATAGGCTCACCCCCTGATTTCACCAGTTGTGTTTAAGGCTCATGTTATGAGCCTTAAACACAACTGGTGAAATGTGGGTGTAGGTACCTACTATACGTAATACACCTCCAAATGCAGGTGAAATGTTATGTTACGTTAATCTTACGGCAAGATAGAAATTATGATACAGGAACTATACTCTATTAAACGTTGGCTAGCTTTACTGATAAGAAATTAATTATGATATCGAAGACCTGTGAAACACAAATGGTAATTGCTAAAATTGGATTAGATTAATATGTTCATACAACTACACGCTTGTTAACAAACGTTTACAAGATTACGTAAGCCGCAGGCATATTATAATTACAGTGTCAAACAGATAATTTCCTGCCCTAAAATGGAAATTACGTAGGTACAAGCATGAACAACGTAACCGTGGATAATATCTGATTCGAACTAGAGTATTTAGAAAATCTTACTTCTATTATAACTCAAACTCAAAAATCAAAGCATTTATTTCAAACTAGCTGCGCCCCGCCGTTTCATCCGCGTAACTCGTAAGTGTCGATCCCGTGGGAATATCAGGATAAAAAGTAGCCTATATGTTAATCCAGGGTGTCCAATACCTCCATACAAAATTTTATCAAAATTGGTCCAGCCGTTTGAGCGTGAAGAAGTAACAAACATATAAACACACACACACGCTCACAAACTTTCGCCTTTATAATATTAGTGTGATAATGTGATAAACCAATTACAGGCACTTTTGAACGGTCAAGTAGTCAGAAAAATGAAGCTAGTTGCCCATTTCAAAGTGTAGTAGGTACCTATGTAGAAGACCGGGCAAGAAACTCCACGGACACTGTTTTAAATCATAAAATTGTTACAAAATATTGGTTTCATCATTCATATTGCAATTATAGGTACATGTGAAATCGATATAGAAAGACGTACACGTTAAACCAACCACCTACCACCTATGACCTTAAGTATCTTTACGAATCTGAAAACAAAGATGGAAATCGAAAATCACGTAAGTATCTCCGTGAAGAAAAGAACGAACCCTGAGTGAAAAGAAATTGTGGGATCGCAGTTTCAACCACGGAGATAAGGGACGCCTGGTTGGACATTTAAGCCACGCCGCTGATCGAAGCGTCCGTTATAAAAAAGATTAAAAAAATAAACAATTCAGAAATTAATCTAATCATTCATACATTCATGGTTTGCAATTTTCCCATCCCTGCTTAGAGTTAGGCTTCAACGATACAGTTTAAAATAGATAAGTATCAAAACAAAAAATGTATCAAATCAAGTTACCTAAGAGAGTCTTTTGTTTTTCTTCACAATGAGATGTACAATCAGCTCATTCAAGATTGCTAAGAAAGATACCATCCTTGTGTCCTGTTATAAAGATTCTCAATAACGTATTTTGAAGAGAAAAATCTTTATGTTGTTCTTTGTGTTGCTTTTTAGGGTTCCGTACTCAAAGGAGGCCAACGGGGTCCTATTACTAAGCCTCCGCTGTCCGTCCGCCTTCCGTCCACCCGTCCATCCGTCCGTCTGTCTGTCATCGGGCTGTATCTCATGAACCGTATTAGGTAGACATTAGAAATTTAGACACAGAGTAGTGGTGAAAGAGCAGTGGTGGCTAAGTGGTAACGGCCGCGACGTACGAGTTGTAGGTCGTAGGTTCGAACCCAGACAGACGCATTACTTTGTGTAAATTATTTCATCACAAAGTTATAAATTAAAGGGATAACAAGAAACCTCAAGAAACGTGTTTATTTCGCCGTGTTTTGCCTTGTGGTACCTACGGGACCCTTCGTGTTTTTTCTATCATAGTTTGTTCTTCTAATATCGAAAACAGATAAAGATAAAATGGCTTTTATCAAAAAGTATCATTTAGATAATCGAAGGTATTGAATAGCGGCAATTTGCTCTAATTTATGGCGGGGTAGATTCCAATCAATTGATTGGCAGTTTTATTATTATGACTTATCTTGTTTTCTATTTATTTATTAAGGAAAAACAAACAGTAACATATTACAGTGTTATAACAAGGCTTACATACTAAACTGTGATAAATATGCTACCCACTACGTTTTCCACAGATTACTTTAAATACTTACTTATAACTAGAGAGACATAAAGACATGTCACATTTATACATCTAGATGATGTAAACTAAAATTACAGTTAATTATAATTTTGATGCACAAAATACAAAACTCACACACAATAAATACAAAACTCATACACATTAAACATAAACCGGGCCACAGTACATAGGAACAGATATGCATACGTTACAAGTTCGACTGCCGATCCTTAAGTATTGCCCGAATTCGCTGCCTAAATATATTTTTACTCAGAAAATAACGAAGCAATAGTGAGGAATAAAACGCATATATTTATATTAATCCTTTATTGTTATAAAGGATTAATGGTACACTTGTAGCTTGAAAAAACCAGATATTTTTATGACTTTCCACTTTTCCTACAAGTAGTTGTTCCGGGTCTGACTGTTTGTGTATGCGAGTTTAAATGTTTGTAAACGCACCCACGATACAGGAGAAATTCCTAGTGTGGGGCAACGTTTTTTCTAAACAAATCTAAATCTAAATCCTACGATAACCTAAGGCATAATTCTATAATAAATTATATTTTTTCCGCCGCGAGCCTATTATGGCTTACCTACTAATATAAAAATAATGGAATTGAAGTTATTTCTCGACTTCGTTCGGCAAAGCCAAAGGAGGGTTATGATTTTTCAGAGGCTGTCGTAAACTTTCATTTGGTAACTATAGATACCTACTATAAAATGTCAAAAAAATATATATTTAAAATATATCAAATATAACATCAATTTGTACATCAAACATCAAAAAGATATCTAGGTAGATCAAAAAGTACTTCTTTTTTTTCTTAGGATAAAAATAACATCTAGTACCTACGTAAATATACTAACAAACTATTAAAATAAAAATATAATATCGTAACCTAACTAAAACTATAAAATATGGCGTCAAAATATTCGTCTGCATCACTGTCGACTGGTAATGTTGATATTAAAATAATAATAAATTAATCAATGTACAAAAACTTCGCCCGTGTATTTCAATTCTTATTTCTTAGGTATACCTTCAGAGAGATTGCTCCGTAATATTGACAAATTGCCCAATAAATGACGGGTTGCCAACCCTTCGTCTATCAATTACTCCGACCCTTTGCCCCAAGTTTTTTTACTTGAAAAGAATGATTGGAGAAATATAACTAACGCCGTCATAGAATTTCTGGAAGAGCCGTTTTGAGCAAAATATTAGCTACTAGCTTTTTCCCGCAACTTCGTCCGTATGTTTTAACATAAAACATTTATATCTTATCGCATTCGGGAATATACTTACGTTATTGCCAAGTGCGATAAAAAATCCTTCATGGAGTGCGATAAAAATTCTTTCACTGACTGAAAGCTTTCTGTCAGTAAAATATTTTTTGAAATCGGATGTTTCTTTTTATCATATTAGTGTATGTATCTTTAGGTATTCATACAATATAGGTTAGGTATTAAAAATGGCACCGTTGACTGAAACGTTGTTTGGAAATCGGTATCCATTTCTCATTCCTGCCCATACCGGGCATGTAATGCGGAAGAATGAGGAAAAACGAGTGAGGAAAATTTGGAGTACCTATGAATTTGGATGGATATAAAAGTAGGTCTTATCTACTACTCCCTACTCTTATAGCCATCCACATTCTGATTTATTCCGGTCTGATCCCTTGAACCCCCCCTTCCCCCCCCCCTCCTCGATCCCCTGCTAGTTCGTCTTCTATTTTAATCTCTGGCTTATTTTCTCAAAAATGTCCAAAGAAACGACGGATGGTCTGTTCTAAAGATGATATAGCTACAAAAGGGGCGACAACAGACATTTACTTAGTAGAAAAGCATGGATGAAGAAGACAAGTTTCGCCGGTCCCAAATAAATTGGGATAAGGTCAGAAGAATTAATCTGGAGTGGTGAATGCTTACGCGAATCCCTCACCCCCGGCCATAGGCAGAGGTGGAACACCGCCGTGGTTTTAGCACGTAAGAGTCCGGTCTGCCCCTCTGTCATCCCCACGATGGAGGAAGTCCATGAGGATTTCCAACGGGCACCAAAAAAAAAAGAATTTTAAACAATCCATATTCAATCCATACTAATATTATCCCTAATTGCAAAAGTAACTCTGTCTGTTTGTTACCTTTTTACGACTTAACGGCTGAACGGACTTCGACGAAATTAGATAGACCGATAGACCATGACCTGGGTTAGGTTAGTTTTTATCCCGGTAGTACGTCCCCGTGGGATCATTGCCGACCTCCATGCAGGCGAAGCTGCGAGCAAACGCTAGTAATAAATATGAGGAAATTTACTTCACTTTTGACTGATGATGACACAGCGTTTATTTTCATAAACGTGGTGTGGCTATTTTAGATCATTCCTTTTCTAAAGAGAATAAAAAATTCCAAGAAATACTATACAAGGTCAAATTAGATTAGCCAGCATAACTCCGCAGACGTAATGGGTATCGATCTAACCATGATAAAAAAACGCAGATGTTAATTTGATGAGTTTTTTTTTTGGGGTCTACAACCGCAGTTAGTAGATATAGTCACTTGAAATATCAGTTTTATTTGTGTTAACTTCACAGACGTGATGGATATCGATATCTAAACAGGATAAACCACCAAAAAAAAAAACAGATTTTCTTAACATAATATAAAGAAGAACGGGGTAATATCCTCAAGGTATACCCAAGGTATATAGCCACTGTAACGTTTAGGACGTTAGGTAGTGTGTAGTGGTAGATGATATTAAATAAAAGAAGAATTAGGTACGTTACAAGATTAGATTTATTTTGATAGATTAGATACAAAGCCGGTTGAGCCGGGTGTGGGTAAGATATCGAGCGCACGCGTAGTTATAACCGTCTAAGAACACTAGTGCCCTGCAGAGCCTCCAGACTTAGGTAGCGGGAACTGGAGGTAGATGGTCCAGGGTCCCGTAACGCCGCGGCAGGGTCGTCCAGCCGCTCCCCTGCGGCGACGGCGGTGGCAGTATTAGTAACCGCCTCCGGGCCTCAAGCCTTCAACAGCGCACGTAGACACGTAACGTCTGTGCAGGTGCAGGTGCAGAAGCGAAGTAGGCAGGCAGAAAGGCGACATATACTTCAAGTAATAACACCGTACACCGTAGTAAGCACCAGAGATCATTGACGCAAAAAAAAACATCAAAACTTGTCCGTGATAAGATATCGACAAACACGGCTGCACGGTTTCGCTAGCTAATTGAATTTGATCATGTAGGTCATAAAGGCTCCTGCAAACAGGAGCGACGCGCGACGCGAATCGCGTGCGACACAACGGCACCGCTCGTTGCGCGACTTGCGGTGCCTTTGTGTCGCGCGCGATTTTATCGCGTGTCGCGCCCGTTTGAAGGAGCCTTAATACGCACTGATTTGCTACTTAGCGGAAAGTACGAAGCAGATTGAGTTTACAAGGAACCGTCTAATAAACAGTTATTGTTGACGTATTTGCTTTGAAAATAAACCTCTCAGCAACTTTGTAGCGTATAACGTTATTAGCACGCCGCGAAATTATTGTTTATTTTATATGTTTCTGCGGAAATTAATATACTGATCCACGCGTCGATTTCTAATGCGGAGATTTAGTCGTCGCTACGCTCTGTTATTGTAGCTAGCAACGTGTTTATAAGGCGAAAATAGTTTTATTAAAATGTGCATGTAAACTTACCAGTGTACAGTTTATTGCGGCCGAACATGCATCATTTACGTGCACGCTGTGAAATATTACTCGTACAGTATCAGACTCAAGATTAATTAGGAACCCGTCACAAGGTACACATCCTAATATTACATCACATAAATTTTCTTGTGTTACAAGGAAGAAAATCACCTGTCTCGTCCTGTATCTGTATGGCGGGTGATTTTTGTCATACGCCCCTGTATCGCCTCAGAGGTCACTACCTGAATACATTGACCATATTATATGTTCTAGTAAATCGAATGAATAACTGTGATTGAGATTCCGAATTCCCGAGTCTTGTGGAATCACTTAGCTAATGAAACCAATACTCGAGCACGTTCATCAAATGAGCTTTCTGAGTAATATGTTCTGTTTACTTATCCAACTTTCGTAAGAAATCTTTTTGGTATACCTGTGTTAATGATTTCTATTGTGCTCTAGTTGATCACTCGTGTCACATTCACATGTACTTTTACCACAATTTTTAAGTCAATGTCTATTTGTGTTACGAACCATACATCCAGCAAGTAACCTCTAGGTTTGATAAAACTTATGGTTCTCAACCGTTACAGATATTTGCAGACAAAAAAAAAATTGTATCAAATTATTCGCATACTTCCAAATAACATATGAGGCTCTTTGTCTAGAAGTGTCTCAATTATATTGCCTTCGCTGTATCCAGCTTTCAAGTTCACGTCGTAACATAAAATATATTCTAACAATCCCTCTGTTCCACTTACTAGAAAACCCTTTTACAATTTCTTAAACTTTGTGACAATTTGTTGTATAAAGCCGTCTGTCTCCCTTTGTAGGCAAAACTTGAGATATTATTACTTGACGTAACAATAAATTAGTTAATTAAACCGCCCCCCTCCCTCCTTCCCCCTCAGAAGGGTGCCTTCACTCACCTGAACACAATAGGGTAATGAAGAAAAATTGCAATTAAGGTTTTACTTCAGTGAGTTAATTTCGTTAGAGTCTTCAACGTTTACACTTTCGTCTTTTGTTTCGGCTGAATTAAGCTAAAAGTCTGGCTGGTGACAAGATTATTTTAAGTCTTGGCTTGAAAATAAAATAGGTTCTACAAAATCTTAATAAATCAAAGTAAAAGCATAACAACGACAATAATATGATTTTGGTATACCCATTTTAACTGAAACACGTTAACTTACTTAGATCAAAATAATGTCCGGCTTATGGTCAGCTGATCAGAATACCTAGAATCATTTCATAGTACCAATAAGCAATAAGTACGTAACTACACACTACAATAGAATTAGCTTAATCACGCAGTAATTAAACTTAACTCCTAAATCATTATTGATAGCCCTATAGCCGACCAGTCACATCTAACTAGAGATGTCTAGAACCGAAATGCCAACACAGTGAAGTCATCGATCAAAATCGTGTCTATTTCAGCTAATGTCACAGCACTAGCACATTCCTTAATGACACAATCCCAACTGTGAATTAATGAGGTATGATCTGTTTAATTGTCTATGCCTTTGCAAAAGGAATTTACCGAGTAGTTACGCCTAATACCAACCGAGATAGGTTTTAACTCAGTCTTGCATCTTTGCCAAAATTGAAGCAATTGCTTTTAAAGGTTAACGTATGTAAACTACTAATAAGGTATTGCCAAACACTACAATTGTGGACCATTAAGGTACTATATATTTGGTCATGGAAACAGGACACTAGAAAAAAAAATTATGCTCAGGTGAGTCTTTGGAAATTCTTCATTTAGAAAATGATAAGTTTGTATCCATAAGACATATAGCAACATTTTACAACGCATGTTGGTGTCCAGAATGCTCTAAATATCTAAAACATGTGTTAGCAAAGTGATTTACTATTCGACTGGCAGCCACAAACGAAAAGCCTAACCAAACCCATTCACTGCCGGCCAAAATTCACAAAACATTCCAACACAAAAGCGAGAATACACGGATACACGAAATTTATCAAGTCGTGCGTGCCCACCGATGTTTACAATCAATATGTAGAATGTAGATAGTGGTAACATGGAACACAGACGTTTGGTGCTTACGCCCGACCGCGTCTGGAGTCAAGGCAGACGAACAGAAATAACGCTCACCTATTGTGCCGAGCGAGACGAACATCATCACACATCACGGGCACGTATAGCTCAATACACTTCGCATCGATACAGGGTTGATACCATCGGTACGGGCTTGTCGGACATAAAGGAAAGATATAGAGCGTAGGTTCCGTGTTCCTGCTAACAATGGGCCATTCTTTCGTCTCGGGGACCTCGTGGGTGATTAGGATATAATTATGTGATGGGTAGCTCTTTGAACATTGTATTTTAACACTATGAGGATCTTGTGTCCCGTTTGGGTTGATAAGGTCAGGTTAAAGACGCACCGTGATAATAAAATTCTTAAACAGAATTTGCCATCTGGTTAATTGATCATATTGTTTATTAATACAAGTTAGTTCGTTTTCAAACCTAACAGAAAATTCGTAACATTCAAAATTTTCTCGGAATAAAAAACGATGTAAAAAACGAAAACATATGACGTACAAGCACTATAAAATATGACGCTTGTTTATAATAAAACGTTACTACAGAAAATTTAATTCAGAAAAATTCAAGGATTTTCTAAGACACTAACCTAACACAAACAATATTTTTATATCGGTTGAAATTCTAGACAAAGATCTATAGTTAATCGCTGCCTAATTTTGCTACCCTTCATCATGCCTTTAACAAATTTTCCAATATCCTCTCACTAATGGCTTTAATATTGAAATACCGGGAATCTGGTATGTTCATTAAAATACCGGTAGTAGCGTCAACCCTGCGTCAGCTTTGATCTGTTTGCACTCAGGTTGGTTAAGCTATGGGTGATCATTCACGACATGCCATTTCGCGTTCGTCTCGACTCGACCGCTCTTGAACAAAAAGATTTTCGTGACAGGCGACATTCCGAATAAACAAAGCGACTTCCTGCATTACATTGTGCTGTTTTCAATAGAGAATGTGTACCTAGTTTATTTTGTGTGTTTAGTATAAGGAAAATCAGGACAATGTACTGAAAAAGAAAATGTTAGGTTAGGTATTTCAGAACTTTTTTTGCCACATTAAGAGAATATTGTTGCCATACTTACGAGTATATTTCACTTAGATTCATGACGGTTGTTGCACTTATGTTATTTTTAGTTCTAGGATCATTTTAATTAGCATTAGCTGAAAAACATACTAATCATAATAATTATAGTCATATTCAATATAATAACATCCTCATGTCATTAATAATTTTCCATCACTTTCATTCCCTTTCAATATCCGATATAAATCAATGAAATCGACGTCATTATCCTTCCGTATACCGACTGAAACAAATTTCACGAGCTAAGTTCACCATTGGGTTGCGGATGTTCACCGGTACTCAATCATTAACTCTGTGCAAATTGGATAATTGCTTAGTACCTATTCATTATTTTCCTTCCCATTTATTTCCTCTCTAGAGACGAAGATAAAAAGAAGAATAAATAGAATATAATTTCAAACAAGTCAAGATCAAACAAAGTTATCATAATAAAATCCAAGCAATTAATTGACGATGTCAACGTTTAATAATCCGCGCTGAAAGAAAATAAAAGAAATATCAAATCTCTTTTCAAGTCGAAAATCATAAATTATTCTTAAAAAAAAAAAACTTAAAGGGCGATCTATTATCATCCGTGTTGAAAGTAATGCTGCCAATAAACTCGATTTATAAGTGTTAGGGAGTCCGTGACTGGCACTGAGCTGCCGAATGGAAGTATCGAGAAAACAATATGGCGGCACTGAATAAAATATTAGAATTTTACTCAACAGCCGGGAGCTACGGCTTTGTGGGAAACGCGCCTTACTTCATGATTTACGAGTTCAACGTGTAACACGACTAATGGACTCTGTTATTTTGACATTTCTATGATTAATATTGCATGGTGTCTTTAGAAAGTCGGTTTCCAGCGAATGTATTGATGCAGTGACAGTTGACATTGATGTCTTTGGAACTACTGAAATTATTTTCATAGATGAGTTACCTCATCCTATGAAAACAAATTTCAGTAGTTCCAAAGAAAGTAGCACAATTGTGAATAACTTGATATGTGTTAACTAAGAAATAAGTAATAGGTAAGATTACGATAAAAACTTGTGTGATGGCTCATAAAAAGCAAAATCACATACTACTACTCGTAGACATTTTTTGCTAAGGCGCCTTTTGCGCATAATAATATTGAATTTTTTATTACCTCACAAGGTTCTAACGAAAACTTGAGAACTCATATCCTCAAGCTTAAATCTAGTATGAGCTTCGGAACTTGTGGGTTCAGTAAGTTGAGTAAGTGATGAATTTCACAAAGCTGCAATGAATTGCATTGTTTGAATAATCACAGTACGAATTATTGATCCTAATACATTTCTCCTCACATACTCTGGCACCCGATTTCTGAAATAACAATATCTTGAAGATGAGAACGTGTCAAACTCTACTTTAGCATTAGGTAAGGTAAAAGAATGCGAAATTGATAAGAACAACATTCAATTTTATACTATTTCTTTTTTCTTGATAACATTACAAATATTTATATGAGTTTTGGTATTTTCAGCTTCAAATAGCAGCCGGGGAGCTAATTGTAGACTTTCATTGTAATATTAAAAATGTTCAAGATATTATATTCCATAAGAAAATGTTTTTGTTTTTTTTACAACCCCACTTTAAATTTTAGGTACGAAATGAATGTCTGTTTTTTACAAAAAAGTAAGACACTTTTAGATTTTGCTGACAACATTGAAGGAATCACCAAATTTTAAAGTCAGATACCGGGTATATAAATATCTTGTACCATTGGCAAGCAATACAGCACAGCCATAAAATAGTTCCCAAATCAAGTCCCTACCTTAAATTTTTCGCAGATACCATCAGACTTACAATAGACCTCATTTCCACTGCCATTGAATTAAGTATTTCCATGTAAATACATTTATTTGTATTCACCTTTATTACCTGAGTTCCGGAGTTAGGCATTTCCAACCCCGGATGGCGGGAAGTGTGCCAGTAACGTTAATTGTAACCTTCACGACGTTCGAGTGTTGATAACAGTTTTTTGGGAACTGTTTTTGACTGTGAGCATATCTTTTGTGTTGGGTCCGTTGAGTGTTTGGCCAGACTGGCAGCGCGGGCGCGGAGCGGGCGTGGCTCGGCGTACTCAAACATAAGAACTTCATTTGAGTGTCCATAGTGAGCACGCGGGCGCGGTGAGCGGTGCGGGCTGCTCGGCGCGGTGAGGGCGCGGGCAACTCACACCATAGCTCGTTTATCAAATGGCCGCAGTGGGTGACCGGGGTTCTCAAACTAGTTTGAGCTTTTTTCTAGTAAAAATAATTCTTCTTCATCCATATATATTTTGACAATCACTGGACACGACAACACGCAGCACGCAGCTGCGCTCGACTTTGGATAGGCAGAACGCGCGAGTTCCCGCGCAAGCGCCGCTCCCCGCCCCGCACTGCCACTCTGGCCAAGCACTAAAAGAAACGAACTATTAGTGTTAAGTGTGTTCTAGTTGGCATTTGAAAGGCCGGTCAGTTAGGTAGGTAAAGCAGATTTGATAACGGTAAATCCGTTTTTAATGCCCAACTCTGGCGGTTGTTTTTGCTAAGCCAAAAATAGGTCTACCTTATAAATAAGGCTTTCTTCTGTACTCGTACTAATATAATATTATAAAGAGGTAAAATTTGTGAATTTGTATGTAGGGGATAAGATTCGGAACTACTGATCCAATTCCAAAAATTCTTTCACTAATGTGAAGTGTATTGCCGAGACACAAGCAGAAAACCAGAAATATCACGCGGACGAAGTCGCGGGCAGGAGCGGACATGTAGGTATTTAAGAAAGTAACTGTCACATACCCTAACAAAATATATAGCTGACCTGAACCAGACAAAATGTCACAGAAACTAAGACAAATGGTAAAGCTAACACGATATAAATCAGCAATTGAGTAAGCTTCAGACGTACTTGCGTAGCCAACGATGTACTTGAATACTACGCGACCGAAGTCTAGACGTCATTTCATTCTATTGTCCATTCCCACAAAATAACTCCTTCCGTTCCACAAAACATTTTGTGAGAAAAGTGTGTTTACGATCCCTGCCCCTCTTAATATTAAACTGCCGATAACAGCCTCTATAAATATACTTTAGGAAACCTAAGTTGTTTGTGGCTATCAAAAGAAAAAGATTTCGGTATGTGAGCGGAATTTCTTTTGTCACGGAGTAATCTATACGAATCTTTATTGAAAGTTTTAATGAAAATACTTTTATATAACTTTACAAAAGGAAGGAGTACCAATGGGTATAAAGAGTACCTCTGTTGGTTTGCAACTCTTAAAAAGAAATGGAGGGATTTTAAAAGAAATTCTATTTCTAAAGCTTAGTGAAAAAGGACCACAAAAAATAGAAATGAATTACGCGATTGATAGGAATTTTATCTATAAGTATACATCTCAAGTATACATCATACAAATAAATAAAATTGAAGTTTCTGTTTGTAATGTCAAAATAACAGCTTTTTACTAGATGCATACGAAAGTATACAGTGTGAGTCTTTATAATGTGCACATATCGAAATGGGGGAAACTAAGCTTAATTTTATCGACGGAAAAAATATTTAAAAAAATAATAATTTTGTAGCATTTTTTAAATTATTTTTCGCTGCTGTGACCCCTGTGTAAACAATCGCCCCTCAATTGAGAATTATGGTGTTTTTTTTAACAATAATCTGATATTTTTTCATCAATTTTTACAATAATTGTAAAATTACTCAATAAAAGCCCCGATTACCACCCTTTTTTATTACTTTAAATTATTCTCCATCGTATCAGATTTCTAAACGTAAAAATACCATGTTTATAACTCAATCACAACATTTCCTATCAACTGTTAAAGAAAGGCCTTGCAATCACCATACTTTAGCAGGTAAAGATCCTTTTAAATATTTTTTTATTTTTTCAAATTTTTTTCGTCGATAAAATTAAGCTATGTTTCCCTCATTTCGTTATGTGCACATTATGAAGACTCACACTGTATATACGGTACCTACCTACTTATACCAAAAAAATTATTTTTTACATTTTTGTCTGTCTGTCTGCTTGTTCCGGCTAAACTCCGAAACAACTGACGGGACTGTCACTGGCAGATAGCTGATATTATAAGAAGTAACTTAGGCTACATTTATTTAGGAAAAAATAATTAGTAAAGAGACACGTTATTGTTTTCGGACATCCACGCGAACGAAGTCGCGGGCCCAGCTAGCTAGTGTTTAATAAAAAAAACGCGAAGCATGTTTGGTTAATCCTGTGAATGTTTGATGTGTGTTTTAAAATGCAAACCAATAAAGAATATTTTAAAACAAACAGTCAAATAGAATGAAAATAAAAATATGAGGCTCCGAACGAAAACATCAATTTTATAGTAAAAAAGTACATCGCAGCAAAACCTAAATAAAAATAAGTTAACGAAATAAAATAAGTCATTAAACACTATTAATCATGAAACTAACAAGCTATTTCAGTGCTTAAAAAAATAAACGAGTTACAAAAAGTCCCAGAACAAAAGAACAAGTTTCTAAAAACAAAAGAAAAAGTTCCATTATACAGGAGAAAACAAAGTGAAAATTCTCGAATAATGGGTGTAGTTGCGGGAATCGATTCCCGGGACAAATAGCGGGACGATTGCCTTCAGTACTACACAGTTCTCTTGCAACTAATACGGGGTACTAGTGTCGTGTTTCTTCACATTTGTTGGTGCCATTGTCCGTGTGTCTCTCTCTATTTATTTCCACATTTCTGTTTCCTAGTATTGAACTTGTGTTGCTTCTATTCTTAGGAGTACGCTCTAAGTAATTTGTGGGAATAGTGGGACTATTTGTCGTCTGCAATTCACTGAAGAAACTTATTATTCCGTAGTATCATTGGTATTCGCACTTGTTCAAAAACACAAGCTATAAAGGCATCAAATGACATTATTTTGAAGGTAAAATAAAAGTATTTTATGGACCAAAAATAAAGGTATATCAATATCACAAAGCATTAACAATAAAAATGTAATATTTGTAAAATGCACACACCTACACAATGCCACATTTCCAAAGTCAATTCTTCGGAAAATTGAAATGAATTGAGAGTATTCGAAAGGGTGTGCGATTCGAAATACGGTCAACCATAAATATTTATTTACCAAATAACGTGGAAGCACATGACGAAAAGAAAAAGGATTTAGATCTTCTGGAGTGTTCCAGTAATTTCTATCTATTGTCAATAGTGTCGTAGCTCAAAATGACAAAGGGCGAGAGATTCCTATTTCGTAAACGTCTTTTTGATCCAGACCGTAAAAACTCGGCTACGATCGTTCTGTGGTTGCTAAAATATGACAGTCGTTTCAAATCTTTATGTTCTCACGAGGCTCCCAATTGAATATCTTTGGGCAAAATTATTTGTAAGCGTGACATCGATTCAGAACAATTCAGTGTTACAGGCAACGGCACGTTCTAAAGTTATTGTATTGTAGTAAGAATGATATGCTTGAAGCGGAACGGAATCTAAGACCCTGCCATAAAATTGAGTAATTATTTAGGAGAAAACTTTGTAAATAAATATCGTTTTGAAACTTTTATAGTATTTTCAGACGAGATTCTCTTCGAAGTTATAACAATTGTGATTTCTATAACAATAGTGATGTCGGTTGCTTTCTCTTTCAGATAAGATCGCTCTGTAAGAAAAGTACTCAATAAATAACTGAGCAGAACATATTTATCAAGACTCAAACCCTGCAACAATATCTCTATTGTCTATGTTTGTTACATTGACAGGCGTCGACAACTACGAAATCACTCTAGTAAATCTTTTATGTAAATGAGATACACATAAAAGATAAGAAAAGTACGTAATTCTGGGAAACATGTACAAAATGTTATCGTCGAAACACATTTTATCGGTACATAACATACATGTTTACATCCATTTTTACGTTCTCCTCTAAATCAACGGGATTAAATTTGAAATATTGCCGTTACACGCTACACGGTAGTCAGATTACATTCGTAAAATTTTAATGTGGATCAGAGTAGGTACTAATACAGTAGCGTATCTCACCGTAGGTTTTGTGTTTACGGGGCAAATTTAAAGGTCTATTACAAAAAACCTAAGCGGTCGCAAACGGCATCTGGCGCCTAACCAAACGATGTATAAACGTTAGTTAATAAGCCCTCAACATCGTTTTAATGAAGATGGAGCGGTAAAGTTTGTCGAGTGGCTTGAATCGGCGAATACGTATAAAATTAACGCGCAGTAATTTGGCCGGTGGCCGTTGCGTTTGAACGCCGGTCGACTTAATTGCCGGCTGTAAATTTTTGTTTGTGTCCGAAATCGGTCGGCATCCGCTGAGTAAATGAGAGCTGCATTCGCGTGCACTACAAAGCTCTTTTCATCTCGGTCGTTCTGAAATTAATTTTTATTTTCTTCAAAGGTTTTGTTTTGGCGCCGCCCGGCGATGTTGAGTAAGGCTCTTTAATGAGTTTACCCCAAGTTCTCCCATGAATATTTGGTACGTCAACTGTTTGGGTCATAATCGTTCCAACAAAGTTTCACAACGTTTTAGTTAAACAAATTGATTTTGTCATAAAGCTGTATTCAATATTTGATTATTCAATGTGAAGAGATCTTGTATTAAAACAGTCAAATCAGATTTATGTTAGAAAATATTTGAGTATACTCTGTGATGATTGAATATACCTAATTATAGTCCTCCAGACCGAATTTTGCCCAAGGCAGCCAATCTCAACGGAGACTAGCCATCTTCGCGGGAGATATTACAGTGCACAAGAATGTGCGCAGACACAGGTACACTCACTCTCATAGTCCGATGGGACGTCGGACGTCGGAGTCTCAACGGTCTAACGTGCTTTCCGAGGCTCGGGGGTATCACACCGCCAAATTTCAAACTCCGGATTGTTACTGATAATATCCTAATCAAAAATCCCAATAACACTTTGCCTAACCTGGGAATCGAATACAGGACCCCACACTCAGCCGTCGCACTTGTGACCATGAGAGCAAAGGGCAACTAATAAAATAGAATAACAAAGTTGCTATGAGGCAATATCAAAGTTGGGATCTATATAGATGATAATAAGGACATAAAGCAGCGCCCGGCGGTTTTACCCGTATAAGTGTCGATCCCGTTCGAAAGACACGTGGCGCCATCTATTATCATAATTTTATCTATTATCATCTATTATCGTTATTGTTGTTTTCCTCGGGAACAGCACTTTCTTTCGGGATGAAAGGTACCCTATGTCCGTTTCTGTACACCTGATAACGTATTTGCAAAATTTCAGGTTGATCGGTTGAATAGTTTAAGCGTGAAAAGGTAACAAACAAACTTACTTTCGCGTTTAGTTAGGACTAGCAGCGCCCCGCGGTTTCACCCGCATAAGTGTCGATCCCGTGGGAATATCGGGATTAAAACTATCCTATGTCCTTCCCCGGGATTCAATCTATCTCTCTGCCAAATTTTATGGAAATCCGTTTAGTGGTTTAGGCGTGAAAAGGTAACATAGAGACAGAGTTACTTTCGAATTTATAATATTAGTATGGATTAGGATAGACCAAATCGATTTACGAACTGGTTGAAAACTATTTGAATATTGAACATGTTATGTTTTGTTTTCCCCACTCCACTCATACATAGAGGTTGTGATAAAATAGATCGCATGCAAATAGAGCTTAGCATAAAGTTGGAATCCCTTTTCTATTAGCGGGGTTAGCAACGTTTTATTAAAGGACCACAGTGTCGGATTACGGTGGATTTGCATTATATTTGCAAACTAGACACGTGTTCTAAGTTGTTATCCGTTAGAAACTAGCTAAGGAATATTTAAGTTTCTAAATTATTCAGTTGCTGTATCAATAGATACTCGTATCTTAGATGCTTGCTGTTATTTTAGTCAATAATAAGATGACTAGCACAATTCTTTTGAAATAGGTATAGGTATAAACCGGGAATCCTCACTCTGTCAAGTCCTCCGGGCCATTGACATACATTTAACATAACATAATGTTTCCTTGAAGGGATTGGCAGAAGTGTACTTAAGTAGGTACAGTAGGTGTACCTATAGTAAAAGTGCGCAGTGTTGCACACCCCTACCCTATTTCAAGTTAAACAAAAATCAACTTTATTTCAATGCTAATTAACTTGATTTTAGAGTGACTAGCTTTATTGAAAAAGTTATAAAATGTTTGAAGTTGTAGCGTAAACTGAACTTTATTGTGTAGAAATTACAGTTATTTTTCCATTCATTCATATTTGTTTACATTTTTGGCAAATAAATCGCGAACGCAGATTACATTTCACTAGTTATGTATGAGTTCCATGTAATAGGGGGCAAGCGTACTGCCACCAACCGGGCACAATTCCAGACTCCGGCCTGCTACCGAAAAATTCCTGGCGGAAAATCCCTCTAACTCTTTACCCAACCTAGGAATGGAACCCAGGATCTTATGCTTAGCAGTAACGCTTGCGACAACTAGGCCAAACTCAGTTAATTGTTTCTTCCAACAATTACTTAGATATCGATTAAGAAGCTATTAAAGTCCCCAACAGATCGTTAATGTCCAATATTGGCGATCAAATCTCATGATGTCTTAAACGCCGTTATTACGTGTCATCGAGAAGAAAGCAAGGACCGCTGTACGTAATAATGAATTGCCAATTAAATATAACGAGCAAATTATGTGGAAGTGCCATAATTGTGTTAAAATTACGACGTGTGAAGTTTATAGTTCACGCTATATTATGGTAATTTAACTACAAAAGCTATGGTTGTTAGTTGAAATTCATGAGTTCGAATTTTTTACCGCCCCATCTTTATTCTTGAACACAAAAACTATTTATTTAAACTTTTCGCACACAGAAAAGTTCCAAAGGCGGACTTAATGCCTTAGGCATTTTATACCCGTCGACCAAGGGTGGTGAAGAGATTAAAACTGAAACAAACTATACAAAACTATAAACTTTTTTTTCGAAATAATCGTTGGTATCCTTCATTCGCCCATAAGATCTTGACCTCTTTGTCTGGCATGCCTTCTTCTTCTTGGTCACCGATTACAACAACCACACAAAAGGACGCTTTGTCTTTTCCATTTTACAACTCGCATAACCAATTGTTTCATAGCTACGCAAATCGTTTAATTTCACCTCAGCCCTCTGGCAAGCATTACAGGCACGCAAGTATTCTATAAATATTTTATTGCTTCCTTTGTGTACGCAGAAAGCTCATTAGTCATTTTTGTCATCATAATTATGCGGTGTTTGTTTACCACACCGCCGTTATTATTTATTTTCATTTTCAAACTTCTCTTACGCAGTCTCGTACACGAATATTGCCGAGCAAAACTTCTGCACTACATAAAACTTTCAAGAGCATTTCCTTATAAAAGGCTTATGAAAAGGAAAATTTTCACGGTAGTGAAAAATAGTCTGAATGCGAAGCGAAAGAAACTGACGAAAAGTGTACTTTATACTTTTAAATCTCTTTTTAAATAAGTTTATTTTGTTTCTCCCTGAATGCGAGTTATGAATAGACAAAAAATGACTCGACTGTTTTTCTCTCAAGTGTAATTGTTTTATGAAACTAATAACGTGTTTCTTTTGTTTCAGATAAAAGTGTTGTTCGTTGAAATATCCCGACGATGGAGTTTGTTGACAATGTCGTGACGGAGCAGTCCACACACCCACTCCCGGTGATAACCGACACGTATTTGTATAGTTGAGCCCGCGGCTAAGATGGTGAAGTAGTGTTTAATAGACAATTAAGTGATACAATGAGCTTATAAGTTTAAGTGAATGTCGGGTGATCGGGAGAGGATGCCTTACTACGGGTACCGGGAGGGCGGGCCGGAGTCGGACTCAGAAGGCGCCTGCTCGGAATCAGACGGAGGGGATTCGGACTCTGAGGGGGGGCTGAGTACTGAGAGTACTGTTGGGCAAGGCCTGCCCTTCCCCGGCTTCACTCCGGTCGCCCTCCGGTATCTGACGCAGGAAACGAGGCCGAGGAGCTGGTGCCTCAAACTCATCACTAATCCATATCCTTTTTAATATGAGCTACTTTTATCGTATGTAAGATGTTTGCATCCCCATTGCCTTCGGCGTCTACAATATCTGATTTCAGAGCTGTTCGTAATGACTTCAATAGTCCTATCACATCAATGTAGGTTCTCAGCCATAGATGCGTGCTTACAAGGTCACGATCAAAATCAATAGACATAACATTTTTGTTTTGGTGAGATGACATTCAAAGATAACAGTAGTAGTTACGTTAGTGGGCAGCGGGCAGCAATCAAAGTAGGCATAATACATTGGATGACATCAGTCTCAATACAACTTCGAATAACTCGTATTAAACGAAATATTCTTGCTGAACTCTTAGAAAATATCTCTTACTGCTGTAAAGTTTTCTGTGAGCAGAGATCACATTCAATCTTGCTAGCTTTATAGCTAATATTGCCAATATTAAGTTCGAGTTCACAAATACTCATCCAAAAGCAAACTGTATACACTGGATTTGTTTAAGCCCACTTATGTCAATTCTAGCAAACATGGAATTGACGACGGAATCCTAGGTCGAGTGGTCATCTGAAAGACTTGTAGCACCACTCGGTAGAGAAGGGCTGTGCCTACCGTTCTTTGTTTTGACGGAATTTTGTAGCAGAGTGAATGTCTAGGGAGATTTTGTTTTTGTAGAATAACATAACATAATCAGCCTATAATGTTCCCACTGCTGGGACACAGGCCTCCTCTCGGAGAGAGGGAGTGGGCCGTAATCCACCACGCGGGCCCAGTGCGGGTTGGCAGATGTCACATGTCTTCGAATTTTTGGTTCTAGGACATGCCGGTTTCCTCACGATGTTTTCCTTCACCGTTTTGAGAGCAGTGGTGATGAAATAATTTACACAAAGTAAAGCGCCTGTCTGGGTTCGAACCTACGACCTACAACTCGTAAGTCGCGGCCGTTACCACTTGGCCACCACTTTTGTAGAATAAAATAGATATAAATACTCTTTAATATGTACATCATATAAATACTAAACAATAATTAATTCTTGGTACTTAATTTGCTATGGTTTATTTTTGTGGTTTCATTTTGATTTGGTTGATATTATGCGGAATTAAAGAAAGCCGAAATTACTTCGTGATGTTATCACCAAAGCACATACAACTGCATCTATATATATAAAATAAAGTCGTGTTAGTTACACAATTTAGAACTCAAGAACGGCTGAACTGATTTGGCTGAAAATTGGTGGGGAGGTAGCTTAGGACCAGGAGACGGACTTAAGATACTTTTTATATTTCTTTTTTTTTTACTTATAGGAGTAGGGTAGGAGTAGTGTAGGAGTAGGTTAGGAGTAGGGTAGGAGTGGGGTAGGGGTAGGGTAGGGTAAGGGGTAGGACACCACGGGAACGAAGTAGCGCCGGTCAGCTAGAAATAATTTATATGGCAAAACAACGTTTGCCGGGTCAGCTAGTTCCAATATAAAATTAAATTAGGTTAATTGTCTAGATTTTAATTTAAAACAGAACCATAGGTAGGTATTTAATCAATCCAGGTTTACCTATTGGACGTTGAGACACTTACAAAGTGAACATTTCACCCGAAAGTCAATAAGTACATTCCATTTACTGATGAGATCCTCGAATCCGCACCACCTCAATTCATTGCTACACTAGTACTATCTCAAAGACCAATGCTTATTCAACTGTTCCGATTTGAAACATCAAGGTTTCTCTTACAAATACAAGTCGTACAATCAACCACCCGCCAATGATTACAGTTTGATGTTGCCATCATCTGTATCTTCTCAGCAGTAAGTCACCGTATTCGTGAATACTGTCGTGGGGTGACTGTACCTGGGTGCCGCATACAGAGGCTCCCGGCCTGTGAATAATTGACAGCGCTCGTGAAGATCAAAGCTTTGCCGTGTGTATTGGTCGTGTGACTCGTGTGGCCCCCGGGCGTCACGGTTCTGCTCACGACTGTTCCATGTGGAAATTAATACAGATTAAAGGCTCCTACAAACATGCACGACACGCGACGTGAATCGCGTGCGACACAAAAGGCACCGCAAGTCGCGCAACGAGCGGTGCCTTTGTGTCGCGCGCGATTCGCGTCGCGTGTCGCGGCTGTTTGTAGGAGCCTTATCACTTTTTGGAGATCTAGTAGGTAAAAGTCGGAGTTTACTACTTACTGGTTTAGGTTAACATTCGTTTGCATAATAATTTTGTTTATTTGTATGCGCTAAATCTCTGGAACTACTTGTCGGATTTGAAAAATCTTTTTCCACTTGATAGCCCAAGGCTATAAGCTAGCCTTAACATTACACTATTATCCTTAGGAACAAAAACAAAAAGAAAGAAATAACGCTAAGCAAAAACAAGTGACAGCGCGGGAAAGTGATGCGACGCGACGGGGTGGGTTGGGGGCACAAGAAATTTCACACGGTCGAAGTCGCGGATAGAAGCTAGTATATATAGGTACCTATAATAAAAGAGCCATGACTGGTCAATGTTCATCAATAGGTCCCCTTTTTCAGTTCAGAATTAGCTTTTAGAGCATCAATACGGTGTAATTATTTTTCACTGAAGCAGTTCTAGAAGAACAGTATTGTTCAGTTTGTTTTTTTTTTTTTTGTTAATAATGTTCAGACTTTTTATCGCATTGACATTGACCTGAAAATTGAACACTATGAAGGTTGTTTAGCCTTCTTTATTCTACGTTTACTATCATATTAAAATATGGGGACATTAAGAATATACATACGGAACATATAAATTCAGGTCTGAGGTACAGGCGTATTTTTAATAAAAGTTTTCTACTTATTATTTAACCATAGAGAACTGGTTTCAGTTTGTTATAAAAATAATCACTGAAAAATAAATTAACAACAACGTTTGATTGTTTCAAGATTTTTAGAATATTATAGGTACGACTCAAGATGGAAGATTTTTAGTTGACAGCTTTTGAATTGTAGGTACTCGTAAGCACCTAATTGTAACTTCAATAGTGGCGGAATTATTAATAACGGAATTTTTATCTAGGTATACAAATAAATAAAATTGAAGTGTCTGTTTGTAATATCAAAATAATAGCTCTTTACTAATGAATGCATATGAAATTTCGGTACCTACCTACTTACAACAAACAAAACAATTTTTACATTTTTGTCTGTCTGTTCCGGCTCTTAACCGAAACGACTTGACTGATTTGACGGGACTGTCACTGGCAGATAGCTGATATGATAAGGAGTAATTTAGGCTACTTTTAATTTTTAAAAGAATTAGGGTTCCGCGCAAAAAAAAAGTAAAACCCATGAAATCCAGTATGCAGCACGAAGTCACGGGCACAGCTAGTTTTGAATAAAACAACCCCAACATGTTAAGTATAAATATATAATCCAATACCAAACCACCAAAAATAAGTAGGTACCTAGCCACCGCGTTTTAATCAGGCACTTACATAAATAACTAATCAGCTCGCTCCAGCCGATTACCCCTCAAAGATAATCGAGCAAAGACAACCGCCATTGTTGCGAAGTTAGGCACGTAATGAATAAGTAAATTGAATAAAACGTATGTATTTGAAACGAGTACCTACTAATTTTCCTTAAAACAAAGGGAATTCGTATACGTTCTGAATGTAAATTTCCTTTATTATTTTAAAGGTTTGACTGATGCGTCTCCGAAAAGGAAATATTAAACTGATTCTCTAAAAACTTTTAGCGCTTCTAATGCTGCACACTTTTTTAAATAATTGCGCCTCTTTTTTACTTTCTGGTCTTTGAGCGCTACATCGTTGGTCGCACTTACTTGGCTACTTAGTATTTTTAGCATAGCATAAGCATAATTAGCCTATAATGTTTCCATTGCTGGGACACAGGCCTCCTCTCTGTGAGAGGGGACAGTTAGTACATTTTTAAGACCTCAAAATAGGAATTATTTGAGGTTCATAAAAAGAGGCACAATCATTATATTAAAGTTTTCAATAATATTTTTAGAAGCGTAAAAAGGAAATTATTAGATGACTTTCCGGAATAGATCGAGGGGCCCGTGGCTAAATAATAACAGCCGCACAGGTCAACCGATCAGGTTAAGCTACGCTTGCCTCGGTTGGTCTGGGGATGGGTGAACATCTTTACAGACCGCGACCCCTCCGTGCCTCGGAAAGCACGTTAAGCCGTTGGTCCCGGTTGTCATTCGTGGATCTTTGACAGTCGTTACGGGTCGTCAGAAGCCCGGAAGTCTGACAACCAGTCTTACCAAGGGGTATCGTATTACCCAGTAACTGGGTTGTGGAGGTCAGATAGGCAGTCACTCCATGTAAAAAAAAAACTGGTACTCAGCTGCATCCGGTTAGACTGGAAGCCGACCCCAACATAGTTGGGAAAAGGCTAGGGAGATGATGATTTCCGGAATAGATCGTGTGTTCAAGTAATTTGGTAAAATATTTCGGCGCAGATAATAAAGCAGGCTGTGCACGTATGGGTTCGCCTGTTTTGGAGATATGCCCCGAGGGGTAGACAAACAATCAGGCTGAGAGCCTCCACTCTGCTCTTGCTTTTATATTTCTATCTAAATATGCTGATTTCGATTTCATATTTGGTAATGCAAATTGTGACTCTATGTTGCATTCATGTCTCATTGGAGAAGCCATTTTGGCAGAATCATAAAAGTCATTATGAATGAATGAATATGGCGAAGACAGTCCGTGTTTTTCTTTTTTGCGCTGCACTACGTAGGTATAATCAAAGGGATTGGATTTGGATTGGATTGATTGGTATTTTAGCACAGACAAAAAAAACTAAATGAAAAATCCTTCACCAATTGTATTTGATACGATTAACTTAACAGTTAACCAGTCCATTATGATTCATAATGTTATCCTTTTATGATTCTGCCCAAGTGGCGTTTTTAGACCCCCTGATCATATTTTTGATCATTTTGTAATCTTAAACATTTAAAACAATGATATCTAGATACTGTAGGGAATTATAGCCTATTTGGTGCTTTTCGCATAATTAGGAGACAAACATTGATTTATAAGGAGGCGCGAAAAAACAGTACCTAAAAGTCAGTTTAGCTGACAAGCCATGTCAATAAAATTGAGATAATCGTATAACCGTTTAAAACAATAATTATTTATCAAAGTTATTCGACAAACTTTTGTTTAATTCATTCATCCTGGTACCGTGATCAACTAGAGATAGATACCTCACAGTACCTATTTCCATATTAACCTTCCTTTTCTCCGATACTTTGGAACAAAAGTTGTAATGCAAACTTCTTAATACTTTGTCAATATAGATTTTGTTCTTTATATCTGACTCTCGCTCTGTAGTCGGTCCCGCACGTCTGAGGATCTTGGTCAGCTTCGGAGTTGCATCTGGAGCGGATGATCCGTCTCCACCGGTTTCTGTCCAGGGCATCCCTTACCACCGTGTAAAATTTAATGGACGATGATTCTATAATATTTTTAGACACATATATCCGACACTCCTTGATAATAATATGTCCTGTCAATGGTGTGCTCCTCACGTTTAATATACCTACCACGTTCAATATTTGTCTAGTGTTGTTTCAATTCATTTCAACACTTACTTACAAAATAGTTTTAGACAGCTGCAGCTGCATGAAAATAAGGACGCAACGGCTGACCGATGCCATCCATTCGTAATGATTTAATTAATTTAAATACTGAGAGATTTTTTTCTGAACCCTTGAGCAGGAAATGGTATTTTCCTCTTCATAGCACTTAACTTGTTTTCAATTTGGGCTGCAAGTTTCCAATTGCCATTACTGTCGCAGTTAAGTATTGAATTTCTTGAATCAACATAAATATGTCTTTCACTTTATTGCTTACCGGCGCGAATACGTTTCCCATAATTTAGTTGCAAATGCAATACCTCGCTGCTTAATCATTCGGGCGGGTAACCATTTTTACCAGATATTAATTTTATTTTATAGTACAAACAAAAGTTCAAAGTAACAATACCAAACAAAATCATCGTGTTACTAACAGCTGGGGCTAACTATCATATAAATTATGAAAAACAAATCTGGTTAGTTTCAACTGTGTGGCGTGTTTAATGAATCTAAATTGTTTTATGCCCACCTACTTCGGTACGAGATGTAGATGAGTTCTTTTGTAGGTTACCTACCATTCATAGGTTTTCTTTCATCTTCAATTTTAAACCTAAAATCGTAATAAAATGAACGGAAATTTCTTTTAAGACCCCATAATGAGTCATTAACACGCAATTCCAAGACATAAAAATTAGGGTAATGTGTGAAATGTATAATAGCACTTTTCACTTTCCATTTTTATGCAAATTACGAGTACCTACGTATCTCTGATGACGTAATTTGCGACTCATTTATTTAATGTTGTCATAATGAGAAAAGTTGGGTTAACAGCCTAAAGTAAAGTAATTGCTGTAGTCTGAGCTGTAAAAAATTATAGAGACACGTTATCCTAACCAACCACAATATTATAAATTAACATATTTATTGCACTCTAGAAAAATCAAAGGCGCAACCTTTATTAAGGGTGTCTTCACCAGACGTTTTCAGATAGTTCATTGTTCCAGTACTTGAACATTAATATAATAATTCAGAAATGTCGACAGCAAATCTCAGAAACCCTGCTCACTGTCATGTTGTTCTACGAATTCTGCTATGCTTGTGTAAATCCTCGTATATTAGACGGAATAAGAGGTGACTGGTTCTAAATACAGAATGAAGTTATGGAGATAGTAAAAATGATCAATAAACTGTTTGAATCATGAATTGTTGTGTTCAGCGTATCGTGAGTCACAGCTGATTCAGTCAAGCAGATATAGTGGGATAGGAAAGCAGCTTTGAAAATATGAATCACAGAATACCTACCTAAGAGCGTATTAAGCATAAGCCTACGTAGGCTTAGACGGAAATATGATATTTCCATCTACATACATTTATGATTTAAAACCTACAAAAGGGTCTTAATGTTTCTCCAAGTTAAATCCACGTCCATGCAAAATTAAACTCTAGTACTTATGAATAAAGTATGAATTATGTTACCGCAATTATCTTTCGAGAATTCACGTTAAATTCCGATGTCGACCACTCCTGGCCACTTGTGTCTTGTGGAGCACTGAATAAATTAGGTTCTACAGTTACAGTGGGTATAAGTGGAAAACTAGAGTCTCGCTTTGTCGTGTTCACATTGTCGGGGTTCAACGATTGACACCGTTTCTCTCAGTCGCGATAAAGTCGGTTGTCGTGGCAACAGCCCGGGATCCGTGCTATTTAAATTGAAGTTTTAATTAAGGGTTAATTAACTTTGGAGATTATTTTAATTTTATGAAATGGTAAAGAAGATTGGGGCTGAAAATGTGGTTTTGTATTTAATTATAGATTTACTAATAGAAATGATGTCTGGGAATCCTCTCATAAAAGGCGTTGTATACATTTATTTATTTATCAGGGACAAAAAACAGTTACATGATACAAAATACAGAAAAATAAGATCAACAAACATGTAACCCACATCATTGTCCACGTTTTAACTAAAGGTTAGAAGTGCTAATGACATAAAAAAGAAACAGAAAAGTAAAACCTGTAAAACAATATTCGCTGCCACAATAATACTGTGTTTCTTAGCTTAGCTTAATCTAACTTAAAATACTCGCTAAACAAAATATCCAGAGCCATTAGATAGACAAAATATATCCAGGTCAATAAAATTCGTGTTGCGTAGAGGGCCGAACAAAGCCACGTGACGATCTCATAACGAAACCATACAGCTGATACGCCTTGTTTATTTATATACCTACCTAATACAATAAAATTCATTTCAAACGTCACTTAGGAACCTTGTTGTGTAATATTTACCTATACCAAGGTAGGTATCACGCGTGTTGTTATTGTCTTTGTCTAGACAATTTTTACCTGTGACACACTGCAATGCAATTCAAATTGGAATTTCAAATAACTGCTAACTACAGACTGTAATAATGGGTAGGTGAATTTTAGATTGGAATATTAATGTACAATATCTCGTCATGGAGCTTTGTTAGTATTAAGGTCATGGCACATTATACCGGCACCGCAACTGCACAGATAAGGTTTAAATAATCAGCTAAGGTTCTAATCTATTTAAGAATAATAAGAAAAGTATTTAGTTAAAAATGAGCTCTTTTCTTTAGTTTTCCGTATGTCATTACTTCCCAGATTTCGATCTTTATCAGCGACACTATCGAATGGTGTAATAATACAGTGTGTTTTTTTTTCAAAATCTACGGGTACCATTCCTGGCTAGAAATATTGATTTTTCAAAAATCCAATGATGCCGTTTTAGTTTTCATAAAAATCGAGCCCGCGACTTCTTTGAGAACTTATCGCTATTCCTCATAGTTTCGGATTAGGCCATCCACGCCCACTTGGAAAATACACCCTGTATAGTCAAGTAATCATCATTCTGAATTTTCGAAGGGAAGCCGGTGGGAATCGAGTGGCCATCCACGCCCACTTGGAAAATTCACCCTGTATATCCTACTAATATTATAAATGCGAAATTATGTAAAGGATGTTTGTTACTTAATCACGCATAAACCGTTTAACAGATTTGGATTAAACTTGGCACATAGATAGACCATTTCCTAGATTAACACATATGATACTTTTTATCCCGACGTTGCAACGGGATCGAAACTTATGCGGGTGAAACCGCGGGGTGCTGCTAGCGGCTATAAATTCATAGCCTGTTATTGCCCCACAGAAGGAAAGGCCTCTTCTCAACAGAGAAGGCACGAGCAGTGATCACTGTTTAACTTCTTCCGCTTATTTATAATCATCAAGTTCAATACTTGCGTTCATTGACTATCATGTTAACTTAGTTTATACAATTACAACAGTTTAATCAAAATCAGGAACCCGTTGGATGCGAGAAGCACAGAACCGGTCGAAGTGGAAGTGCTTGGGGGAGGCCTATGTCCAGCAGTGGACGTCTTTCGGCTGAAATGATGATAATGAATCAAAATCAAACAGGTAGGTCAAGAATACGCCACTAGTACGGGCGACAATGTTTTTGTCAGATTACCGATATCATTATACTGTGGAAAGCTAGTTTCCTTTTATGAAGCTGCTTAGCGTAATCTGTTGCAGTTAATTGTCAAAATGGCAGGTTAACTTTGGCCAGCCAAAAAATAGCTCGTACAATAAAATGAAACCTCGGAAAATATTGCCAACTATCAACATTTAAACATCCAAAAAAACAAACTTTAATCAAACCCCGGGTGTCCGTAACGTAACGACATCTATTAGATAACCGGGGCCATGGTAATAGTGGGGCCCGTTGGAGCCGTGCCGAGATCGAAACACAATTGTTACCGGTTCGAGCTGACGCCAAAACGACTGCCTAGGTACGTAACTACCTATTTGTTATCACTACCACACAATTATGTCAATTTACGACCCTACACGTCACTATCTATCTATGTACAGTCAACAAAAGAGATAAGTATGCAGGATCGTCGGATATAGTTGAAGTTTAGTGGGAAACCGATGGATGTTCTCGAATAAAATTTTATTTTATTAATAGAAAACAAACAGCTCATTTATCAAATTAAATTTCAGTCGATAACATCCATCAGTTTCTTACTAAACTTAAACTATATCCGACGATCCTGCATACCTATCTCTTTTGTTGACTATACATGTCATGTTGATATCGACGTGTGAAATGAAAATATCCGGGGAAATATTTTGCTCATTTCTATTTTTAGTAAGGGTTAAGAGAAAATTTGAATGTACCGCACTAAAGGTCGAAGTTGAATCGTGATGAAAATTTAATGTTCGTGAATTTTGTATGGTTTGATGTCGTTATAATAAAAGTTGAATATTTAAGTATGTGATTTATTGATTGATATGAAGGATAAATCCACTAAAAGATAGATTTTGTCTTTTCCTAACCGATTACGAGCCGGAGAAGGCACAGCATAAAGAATATTGGAAATTTTTTGGAAACCTCTGCCCAGCAGTGGGCAACAAATATCTTTTACCTTCAAAATATCTCTTTTAACATCAAATATTTTATTCAAAATTGCTTGCAGTTCATAATGGCTTCCATGTAAAAAATGAATCTCAAATGTTGAACAAGCTCCGGCCTCACCAATTAGTTACACAAATACGAATAAGCCAATTCAGCTTTGTGCAATTGTGCTAATTAAACGAAACCGATTTGGTTCCACTACCCAAGTATATATGTTAGAAAAGAAGAGAGATTTATCATTAAAATAGTAGATGGATAATGTTTGCTGGCGCACTTTGACGGACATTGTTAAAAAATTTAGCCGTACAAGGTGCTAAAGAATAAACGCAAGTCCTGAAAATGGTTTGTTCTTAATTGACTAAGTACTGAAGCGATTTCAGTAACTTTTAATATAGGTATATTTTTTTCAAAATTTATGTATTTTGCTATACCTACTGACCGCTGATTGAGCCAAAGAAAAAATCTTATTTCAAGACATTACGACTCAATTTTGAATGCATAAAGTAATGTTTTTCTTTTCTTAATAATAATAGGTAGTTAGCTTTGAAAACAATATAGTTTTGGTAATTGTATTAAGCTTTTTGGGGGGGGGGGTTTGCCATAAGGTGGACCGACGACCTTGTGAAGGCCGCAGGAACCCGTTGGATGCGAGAAGCACAGAACCGGTCGAAGTGGAAGTGCTTGGGGGAGGCCTATGTCCAGCAGTGGACGTCTTTTAGCTGAAATGATGATGATGATTAAGCTTTTAACTCAATACTACCTATAATTAGGTTGTATGAGGTCTTGCGTTAATTTTGTTACATACCCCTTACTAATAAACGTAGTATAGCTTCTGTTTGCACAACGCTTTGTTTTCTTCAGTCGAAAGTCAAATTACTGACGACCGAAAGGAAGAAATCAGTGTGTAAATATTCATCTGATATATGTAATATGTATTAGTAAGGGGGATATTGTTTAGGAACAACAAAACTACTCTTGAATTGTAAAGAAAAGTGAACACGAACAGAAAAAGCACCCGACAAAATCTAGTTAGTAGAAAAAAAACAGTGGCACTCCAGGAATGCCGACAGAAGTGAAAACAAAACACAAACAGAATACTTTGCCATCATCACTCACTGACATATCGGATATACATTAAAACCGAGTACATCCCGAGGACAATCGAACACATCCGAAGCGGGTATTTTTTAGGTTTAAATCATTTATTCTCATAAAGACAAAGCGCCACTCACATGAGAACAGACAAGATACATAATTTTTTTATTTATTTACTATGGATGACTTACAGCTAAAACCAACAGAATAAAAAATAGCGTGTGAGACTGACAGCCAATTACAAGTCATCACTTATAAAAAACAGGTTGGAAAGAAATAAATAGTGTGAACAACACAACACAGCTACCAAAAAAAAGAAATTTTAATCGTCTTATAATCAAAACACGCGCGGTGTCTCTTACGGTAACAGTGGCGCGAGTTCAATGTTGTTTTCCCATCTCAAAAAATGCCCAACGCTTCTAAAGAAGTTTTCACTTCAAAAATTTAAATAATTTAGGTACACAACAAGACAAGTGAAGGAAGCTTGGAAGTAGGTAAATGTGCTGCTAGGTCACGGGCAGGCTGCCACGGTGCTGCTGCGGCCTAGAGCATTATATTGTTATAAATGTGTCCGCGGTGCCAAGAAACCTTGTGCAGGGAAACTTACTGCTTGGAGAGATACAAATTACAAGTATTGTGTATCTAGTTTCACGGACCAGTGTGTCCTGCCAAGTTTACCTATAGGATCATCATTTCAGCCGAAAGACGTCCACTGCTGGACATAGGCCTCCCCCAAGCACTTCCACTTCGACCGGTTCTGTGTGCTTCTCGCATCCAACGGGTTCCTACGGCCTTCACAAGGTCGTCGGTCCACCTTGTGGGAGGCCTTCCAACGCTACGTCTTCCGGTACGTGGTCGCCACTCCAGAATTTTTCGGCCCCATCGGCCATCTGTTCTGCGAGCAATGTGCCCTGCCCACTGCCACTTAAGTTTGGCAATTCTTTGGGCTATGTCGGTTACCTTGGTTCTCCTGCTTTACCTATAGGATACCAACATTTAAATTATTGGTTTATTATAAGTATCTCATTCTTAATTTTAGCTAAATGATTAATGACAAGGACTTGGATAACACAAACTACTGGAAACGATCAGGGCTTTAAATAAAGTTAAAAAATAAACAATTTTCAGTATAGGGCGTGTCTGTCAGTGATCAGTATCGGAAGCTTTTTAAAGAAGAGAAGATTATGGATATCATTCGTAAAATGCCCGATCATTGAACTTTGATATAATACCAGAAAAACACCCCTGACCCTTTAGTTCGCAAGGTACAGACTGGCACATCAAGCTGTCAAATTTTTCAACTTTATCGCTAAAGCATAAAGTTCAAAGTTGATAAGGAAAATTTAACAGTTTCGGGTAGCTTGATGTGCTGGCGTCTGTACATAAAAAGACACTTTTTAAACAACATTGTTACTTTACCATTATTCATGTTAGACAAAGTTCACCTTAATATAAAATTAAGGACCCAAATATAAAACTTGACTAAACATGAAATACAAACTGTCATGGCCATGTTGCACAAGAGTAGGTACAAACATTGTCATCACCATCATAATCATTTCAGCAGAAAGACGTCCACTACTGGACATAGATTTCCAAGCGCCGCCACTACAACCGCTTCTGTGCTTCTCGCATCCAGCGGATTCCTGCATTCAAACAAACAAACATTATATCAAATGTGAAATTCTGAATTATGTATATTTTGAGAAAAATAACGCACGAACAGGCACAATCTAGCAACTGATTCATGTATAAGATTCAATTAAATTCCGAGGAAAACGTATAGAAATTGATTAGGCCCGTGCAGAGAAATAAAGTAAACATGTTTACGATCCCTGAGAATAAGGTAAGTAGATGCCTTGTCTATGTAAACAACTTCTACTACAACTGAACATTTATTGTTTTTCACAGGGTGTTCTACCCATGAATATGAACAACTTTTACAATGGGACCAAATCTGAAATCACGAAAAAAAACTACATATTCATACATTTTGGGCGAGGATGTATTGTAAGAAACAACAGATTTTTTTTCGTGATTTCAGAGTTGGTCCCACAGTGAAAGTTATATTCATGTAAAAATTTGGGTATTGATAAAAAAAAATGATCCTGTATAGCACTTTTTTTTTCTTCTTTCATCTTATAGACAACAATTATATTTTTTTATATTTTATAGTGTTCATTGTACACCATTATACAAATTATTTTCTCATTAATCCCTTTTTAGTCGGGTATTAAGAACTTGTACCTTGGCCCATCTTACATCTTGATGTAAGATGGGCCAAGGTACAATCCGTCTAAATAGCCCATATCCCCGAACGCCTGCCATGCGTGACGATTATGGCAACCCCCCCCCCCCCACTTTTCCCCACTTTATGTAGGTACAATATGCATATGTAACTCTTTGCATCCACTGTAGTCGTAGATATATACAAACATAATTATAAACTTATACATACTCGTATAATAAAATATGCATGCATACCTAATCCCGTATGTGCTTTTAGTTATATTATATCCCGCCCTCTTTTCACATTCAGCTTTTAGAATATCTCCCAGCAGACAGTATAACTAAAATTAAAAAAGTTCCCTTTTACAACACCGTTTTTTAACGCGAATACTCGTATAATGATCCTCACAATTGAAATGAGTTTCTTCATTAAAATGTAGGAGCGTATCACGGCGAAAGAGCCCTTCGTGGTAATGCATTGTTATCATGAAGTCGCCTTTGACACCTTTTCCAACCTTTTTACCCAAAATAAATGCCTTCAAGGTTCTTACTCGTCTCGTTTCACTGAACAACTGTCTTCGTACTTTTTGCTTATCCAATTTTGTATAAAAGCATTTTCTGCACTTTTCTGATAGCGATCCGTCTGTTTTGTGCTTTTTATTTTTGTGCACAAAGAAGTTCAAATCGTATCAGTTTAAAAATGGGAAAGGAAACGACTCCAGGTTTGCACGTGGAATCGCGTGGCTTTGTAATTTCGTTTTTAGCATTTACTGTGAAGCAGAAAGAAAACAAAATGTGGGCAAAGTCGTTTATGCATATCATCCACTCTTAAGTCAACTGTATAAGGCTCAAATTGCAAGATAGAAGATGAAACATAAGCGTGCATAGTTTCACTTGTGTACCAAATCGTGGTGACACAAAGCAGCGCTGCTTGTGCGGTGGTCTTTAAAACGCTACGAGGGAAAATTCGCGGCAAATGAGCTTATTGTTTACACGCATGAAGCAAGGCAATTTGGGGACTCAAGTGCTTTGTATAAATATGTATAAACATGCTAAAAAAGCAAGTTCATTCAATTTGTGTTAAACGGAAGCTAGATTTTGCATCGATGTCTTTTGACTTTATTTATCATAAGCATCAGCCTATTATGTTCCCACTGCTGGGACAAAGGCCTCCACTCTTTGAGATGAGTAGACCATAATCCACCACGTGAGCCCAGTTGGCGGATGTCTCGCGTCTTTAAATTTTTAGTTCTAGGCCATGCCGGTTTCATCACGATGTTTTCCTTCACCTTTTTGAGAGCAGAGGTGATGAAATAATTTACGCAAACTAACTGCTCAACTATGACTTTGTAGCGCAAAGTCCTGCATCTCGCAAGCAGAGTTTACCGCGCAACTAGCATATACACAACGGCCCGACATGAGTCATTGACCCGCCAGACACAACACGCGTCTGGTCGGAGGATCCTCCCTTTTCTATAGAGTATGAGTTAACTTTACACCCTGTTCCTTTAACTTTATTTACTTACTTTAATTTATTTTCAAAGTGAAGCCACAATACAAAAGTTCTAAAACAATAAAGCAAGCAATTGCAAAAACCGGCAGGTAGAAAAACTGTCACCCTCAAAGGACAGCTTTATTGTGAACTATGTATCTAATAAAACGGGGATAAAAACTCGATTCAGAATTAATAGCCCAGATTGAGGAGACTGGAGTGGCTCTGAAACCAATCCAATTAACTTTTAGCGCCACTTTCGCCGTTTGTCAATAGATTTATACCGAGATTTAATTCTAAATTGAAATTCAAACCTTCTTATTTTAACTTTTAACTCACTGACCCGCTCAAATGAATTAATTAGTTTTCTTTTCTGTTTCTATAGTGGATTTGAAGTTTGTTTTCTGTGTAGTTGTTGCTTTTCATTCAATATTAGCTGACCTTCCGAACTTCGTACCGCCTCAGATTTTTTTTCCCCTCTTTTAATAATTATCCTGCTATTCGGGGCGATGACAAATCCAACGAATATAAGATCGTAACAATCGGTCCAGCCGTTATTGAGTTATAAATGGTGTAACTAAACCGACTTTGTTTTATATAAATATAGAAGATTGTACACAAAAGCCTTTGTCGTGACCAATTCCTAATAAATAGCACTCTCTTGCTTGTCAATAACACTTAAACATCCTTGAATATAAAATAGGTATTTCGTTCTAAATATTTTTCATAAAATTCGAGTGCCCAATCACGGTGCTTTAAAGGACCAAATATAATATCATTCAAATAATAATGGTGTTGACTCAGTTTTTCATTCCAACAGAACTCGTTCTGAAATGTCAGTCCATTTGTAAAGAATGAAATATTAAAACGAGAGGCTCTATGATTTGAAATCAGAGCTGCTACCGTGCGCTTCTTCACTTCAAGATAGTGCCTCGTTTGAACATATTTATTGGGACTTGCCTCGTTCTTTTTACTAAAATTATTTTTACCATCATCATATTATGTAATATTAATTCCAACTGGCTCGACTTGTTAGTTAGAGATACCTACTAACAATAGGTTAGTTGCTTTGAAAGTTCCTTACATCTGAACTTTGCGAGACCTGAGACGTCGGTAATAGTTAATTCATGACCAAATGGACGGACAGCAGCCACTTTCAAAAACTTTTATCAATGTCTAAGCTACTATACTAGATATTCTCATTAATACTCCAAGAATATTTTATTAATTTAGTTTGGAATTGCTTTCATCTTACGTATTTCTAATAAAAAGTTGTTTGATTTCATGTGTTGTTTATTTTTCACACCAAAAGCCATCAATAAAGACATCACGTTTCTTTGCATGACTAAACATATTATGTTACGGAAATTCGCAAAAATAAAACTAGCAATTACGTAAACAAAAGACGGTTGAAACGTTCACGGTTATAGCCGGTTTTACGGTCAATAAAATACGTATCAAGCACAATCAATGACAATCATTGAGCGAAAATGCGAAAACCGATATAGACGCTGTTACAATCCATGAATATTGTAGCTAATCCTAGAATCGTTAAATATATCAAACTTATTTGATTTATTATAGTTTTGCCATCAGTATATTAACAGTCAAAAGATTCCATAAAGACTTACATTTTCTAATAATAAATCAGTTAAACTATCGAAACTCCCAACTTGCAGTTTATAGGTATTTGTACTGGGATATTTGCTCTCACAGCTGTGAGAAGATAGTTTTCAAGATATCGTAGTTGCCCAGAAAATCTTATGACTAGCCGGAACACTTGCTTGCCACTGGAGCAATATGAACGAGCGTCCGTTGTCGCTTGTCGGAACAATGGGTAGGCCGGTAGCGTTTTCCTCTCGTAACACAAATCTTTTGTGATAGCAGTCGGCCCGATTCACATAATGCTATGAGATTACTCATTAAAATCGCCGAATACGGCCGTCCCCTATAGAAATTCAAAACGAATTCATGAAATAACAAAGCTATCGAAAATTGGCGACAAAATACTTACTTAATTTTCATTGAAATTCAAATTCAATTTGGTATTGAAACAGAAATAGGATATTTTTGTATATCTTTGATCAACAAGAATGGCTACTTAAGTATTATGGCTATTATATAATTCATATCTATCTATAGAACTATAATAAAAATAGCTCCAACATTCTGTCTAAAAATAAAAAATCTATTTTCAAATTAAAGGTAAAAATCACTTACGGCCGCAGCATGAAAACAGAACGAACTCGTAATCATAATTATTATTACAAACAAAATCAATAAATCATACAACACATCAGTTGTAAAAAATATACAGTCACATAATCCATTAGACAAGCAAGCCTACAGACTTTAATCAAAATAATTTAATTCTAAATACATTTCTCCTACTTAAAAGACAATAAATTGCATATTACTTTAATCTCATCGCTAACCACTAAAGAAAATGGAACGCAAGCAATACTCCCATAGACAAAATTACAAAAAAAATAAATACTGAGGGGCTTGCTGGGCTTGCTGTCACAGTTTTATGTTACGTGAGTTTTATCCAATTTGGTCATTGTGGCGTATTTTAGGTTGCGTTAGTTTATGGCGGCGTACCCGTGAGTGGCTAAACCTTCTTTTCATCATTGTAATGAGCTAAGCTACCCTATTTATCAAGTATGCAGCTGTAGGCACCTGTCCCACCACCGGCGATTAACGCAAAGCGAGTAGAGCTAGCTCAAAAAACGAGTTAGCAAGCGTTGCTCGCTTTGAGCAGCGAATGCGCGATAGCGACGATGATATTTACTCGCTGATATGCGTGTATGGTACCAAGCGTGAGTCTCGCAGCGAGTGTTGTGCCTGCCACGCGATCTTCGCTGAGCAAGTAGATACTGTCTTTGATAGCTGCTCTCATATCGCTGCAACAAACGAGTACTCGCCGGCGGGCGGTGTGAACTGTCAGCGATCAACTATTAATATTTTTTGTATGTATTTTTACTTTATACTATACGGGACTTAGAACCTTACAGCCAGAGCCGCTCGGCTCAAACCCCCAGGACTCCTTCATCCCCGCTTATGGCGCTCAACTGCGCAGGTCCTAGCGCAGGTGACTGCTTACTCCTTCTCGCCATCAGCTGATTTTAGTGATGGGCGAGCCCGCAACCACCACACTCACAGGGGGTCGCGGTTGAGGGACGTTGGAGGTGTGGAGGTGGAAGGAATTAGGATGTGGGTGGGATGGAGTGTAGAGTCTGTAGAGGGATTGTGAGAATTGGGGCAGGAAGCTGAAAGACGGGATACAATGGGTAAAGGAAACTGGGCTAAGGATGCGCTGGCACCTGATGGTTTTTGTTGCGTCTGTTTCATAAGGAATCAGACCAAGAACGGGGTGGCAACCTCGGAAAGGTGCATCCGCCAGACTTGCCTTGAGGATCTACAAGACCTTGGCGCTCTCCCTCAAGATCCCGCCACCCTACCGCCTCTGAAGGAGGCATCTATACTACCAAGCAAAGCAAAGCATGTCGCTGTGCAACCGCAAAAGCATAAATACAGACCCTCCCCGACTTACAAACTTGTGTACTCTCAAGAGTGAGAAAATCGTTAAAAGCTAGACGCTTTCCCGTGCGGTGGCACAGGTGCCCAAGGGTGGGTTCAATAAGAGTTAAAGGTTGGATATTTTTCCCTGTCGTAAGCTATGAAGCGTTAAAGGGTCGGTGGGCGTATTCATTTTACAGGTCATTAGAGTAAAAAGGGTAAACAAAATTGTGGCTGCGACCTTCGTTCGCTTTAAAACGAAATGATTTCTTTTTTACTGTGTTACACGCATAAAAATGAGTAATGTGGAGATGAATATTTTGATAACGATGTGTTGTGACGTCGAGTTTTTTTAGCTAATAAATGGCTTTATATCGAGAAAGTTTCTTTCATGGTACATAAATTTCCCTATGCTAGATAAGTTTACGAACTTCCGTATATTAACATCTACGTCCATGAATGTGAAGTTTCTTCAAGCGAACTTTATCTCAAATCTCAACTTTAAGTAAACACAGTAGCTTAAGATGCTGCTAGAGTAACTTGCAGCTTTACAGTTTAGTTTTGCATATGTAATCATACCTTGCAAGGAATATTGTAAAGCATTGTATTATCTCTTATTACCAACGCTTCCATCCTTTTAAAAACTGCATAATATCAGAGAAACAAGATCCGTCAAAATGAACTCTTAAACTTAGTCATTACTTTAGGTACTTTTAAAACACAGCCTATACTTAATGTTCCCACTGCTGGGACACAGGCCTCCTATCTTCGAGAGGGAGGGGATGTAATTCGCTACGCGGATAGTGCGGGTTGGTTGATATCACATAAATACACAGGTACAAAATTGCACGTATTATGTAGTTTAACGCCCATAATTTGCACCACATTTCCTCTAAATTTTCAACGTTTTCCGTTCACAATCAATAATTTCCGTCCACCAAAATGTTTATTATACGTACTTAATCCACAATTACACTCCCTGTAATCAAGAGGCAGAACTCGGCTATAGCCGTGTCTGGTTTGATACAGTGAGTGAACACTTCCAGCACGCGTGGCATAAACTTCCTTCAGTCAGTACCAAGTGACGACCGCCACAATCGGATTTATTGACCGCCCGTCTCTTATTGAACTTGACTGCCGTTTAACGTCGGTTTAAGTAGCCGGTTTCTGTTTGATGCGCTTAATCCCTCCCGTTTCTTTAATTAGTTGAGAATTTCCGTGGAAAACGGATTCGGAGTTTTGTTTTATGACGATAGTTATAATACTTTGGAGATTTTCAGATGGAAATGTTACTTGTTTGTTGAATTAAACTTACAGCTTGCACACTTTCTTAGTGGTTTATTTTTGTGGTAACCAATAAGATACTCAAATATATTTCAACAAAACTGTTGCGTGGGTGTGTTACGAATTTAAGATTAATTAACTGTAGTTATGTACAGATAGGAAAAAATGGCAACCATAGCTAAATTCAACATTTTCATCTTAAGTTACCTCTGTCCTACTAAAATATACAAACTAAACCTTGAACCTTGTTTTAAAACACGCCAACCAAAAGTACCAGGGATACATAAGTCGCTACGTAGTAGAGACCACCGCGCCACTTGAGCGGCTGTTGACGACAAAAAGAAGGGAAAAAAATGTCGACGACGTCATACCGAGATGACAAATACGCCGTTTTACACTACAAATGTATTTGAGCTGAAATGTTGGATTATTTTTTTTCGTTTGCTTCTACACTTTTTGGTGGGAACGTGGAACCAAATATATTTGCAACTTTAGAATCTGTTATGGCTGATCTTTCGCAGAAGTTACTTACTCGCTAATCAATAATAGGCAGTTTTTCAGGCTATTTCTAATAGTCATCCAATGTTCACTGCATAAGCAATAGTATACCTATATTCTCAAGATTTCGCACTTGTTGCTGCATAAGCAATAGTATACCTATATTCTCAAGATTTCGCACTTGTTGCCGCTGAAAATATTGGAAAACTCAGTTTCATTTCGCTACTCGTTTAATTTCGGCGTAACTAGAAAACAAATAAAACACAGAATCGAATTCCTGTATCTGAAATACATAAAGATTCGGTTTGAGCAGTGACTAGGCGATGCGACGTCATGGACTGGTCTAAGATGTAACGTCACTATACATATGTGTAGGCACACCAAGATTCCACATATTTAACGACAGTTTTACGGTCGGCTGGAGCCGAGCTGACTCAATGCCGTACTCGGTATACGCCCAGCCTTACATAACCTCTGCGAAAAACTATATCAGGAACACATCACTTAGGGCTCAGAGCTCTATCTCACTGGACATGCACTGAACCAATTGTAAATCATTAAAATGCATTAAGTGTTTACTATAAAAAAAAATGTTCCAGATCAAAGCAATTTAAGATTACATTACCTGGTAATAATGTTAACGAGTTAATTTAATCCGGGGCGGAAAAGCTGGGGCATGACGAAGGACGAGAGTTATTTATAATTGAAACACATTAGTACGTCTACGTTTATTGTATTTCGTAACTGCCCACCCACGATATGCTCATTAGCTATGTAGAATGTAGGAGAAATCAAGGAAAATGTCATTTTCTTACAGGTAACTACAATAAAATTACAGTTTTAGCCCACTCGCCACGAGCGTAAATAATTTCAGTAAGTAGCTTTGAAGAAAAAACATTATTTCTTGCTACTTCATTTTTCTTCGAAAAAACTACTCAGGAAACATTTTCCTTTGTTTTCTTAATCAACTCAGACAGACCTTTAGCGAACATTAAACAACATGTGGTAAAGTAAATGGTGGAACTGTGTACCCTCTTTAATAAGGCTTAGGAAATTAAGGAGAAATAAAATTAGGCCTGTCTAATGTAATATGTAGTAAGACAGACACACTCCTTTTGTTCGACTAACTACAGCCTCCTCGCTAATCTGGGATCCTGCCATAAACTAATTAACTACGAAATAACTACGAAAATATGACCTCGACCACACAAACCAGTATAAGTGGATTAAGCCAGGATTTGTTCAAAGTCTGCTCTTATTCAACTCTATAGTGTTTATTTTAGATATTAAAGGCCCAGCTTAGCTGTGTGTTTTAAACACTTCAATTACGAACAGGGATGAAGTCCCCACGAACGAATCTCCAACTTTATTGTCGAGCAATTTTAATTCTAATTCTTGTTGTTTTTAGAAATAGTACCTAATTATTGCACAACTCAAACTCAGATTCAAAGCTTTGAGGCTCCTAAAAGTAGGCGCGACACGCGATAAAATCGCGAGCGACACAAAGGCACCGCTCGATAAACCATACACTTTTAAATTGTCAGAGAATCGGACAGTCAGAAATATGAAGCTACCTTGCCCGAAAATTCATAAGGAGAGGAACGGGCAACGGGACAAATTGCCTCACGGGACTTTATGTCACAGGATATCATCAGTCCGACGATACTGCGCGATTACAGCCATTATCAACGATATATTTCTTCCTAATGGGTAATAGAGTAGCATGTTAGTAGCTTTTTCCGAGAAAATAAAATACGGATTTATCTGCGAGCGTTCGACCAGAAACGGCGGAATTTTCGCCTTATTTACGCGCGTAAGGATCCATTAACTTTACGTTATATCTTGTTTAAGATGTACAAAGGCTGTTTTGTTTTAAGCGCAATAAAATCTGGCCTACAAACATAACAATGATAAACAAATTAGCGTGAGCTGATTTATGAAGCCACATTGACGTAATCCCTTTTGCTCAGAACATACCATTATAAAGGCCTTTTAACAGACAGATGGGGAGTATAATGGAAAATGCGAGTCACGGTTCGCGCTTCCTTATCTCGCCTCAGGAAATTCTCACTGTTTCTGTTAAGATGTCTGGCTAGAATACGAAAGATTTCACAAAATTCAACAGTATTATAGTGTTGGCTATATTAATTAACTATCTATTTTCTACCTTCGCGCTATTCTTTAACTTAGACAATGTGTAACATAATTAACGCAAGACCTCATACACCCCAAAATGATCAAAACATTTTTTTTAAAGCGAACTTTTGTTATTATGTAAATTGTGTTGACCCTATCATTACTTTATGCATTTAAAATTGAGTCTTAATGTCTTAAATTAAGATTTATTATTTTCTTTGGCTCAATCGGCGGTCAGTGGCAAAATACATAATTTTCGAAAAAAATACCTCTCATAAAAGTTACCGATATTGATTCAGTAATCATTATGAACAAACTACTTTCAGGAGTTGCGTTTATTCTGTTACACCTTGTACCTATATGAACATTAACAAATAACCCCCACAAAATATCGAAAACTTTCAGAGCAACCATAAATATCGCCATTGAACAACAACGATTTTCGGCAGACACAGGCCACATCATTAACCAATACAACTGTTACTGGCCACAAACACGGAAAGCCAAAACCGCGTTTCCGTATCCTGTAATTAATGCAAGCGACCGAGCCGGCCCGAAATAATGAACATCACTATACCGAGGCACTAATGGCCGCCACCATTGTCCCAGATTCATTTCACTTAGAATAGAATACTAAATACAAGAAACAAGTGTACTACAATATCGCATCGGGTCTAGCCTTTAAGGATATTTGTATGTTTGGAAAAAAATATATCTAAATAAATAAATAATAATTTTTGAAAGCCAATGAATAAACCGGTTTTGGACTTTTGTTTGTTAGGGTTTATGGTAATAAAGGTAATTTCAGGAGATATAGGTGCTAAATGTAAAATGGGGTGCTTAAAACGTGACGACATTATTTGCTGAAATAAATGTTGATTTTAACATTTATATTGGTTTGGTATTCTAGAAACCACAAAGAAATTAAGCACTTTCAAAACTACCTCAATAACGATCAGTACCTAGTGAAACTAAATACAAACAACTAAGCCGATTAAACCTAGATAAATTAAAAGCATTATTCCTCATAGCATCGCATCGTAACATTCAAAACTGAATGCTAATTCTGACCACAGCGTATATAAACCGCGGTCAAACCGCCAGTACCTCGACGTGAACACTTTCAAATCGTTCTGACAGAACACTAGAACTAATTCGACCGAAGCCACAACACACGGAATAGTGCCTGACCACAAAACAGCTTTGTTACATACCTACCACAGAATTTGTGCCGTAGTCAAAAAAGTCAAGGTTGTAACCACAAAGTGGACCACATACTGAACCAGTGATATTATAGAGAATTTTTGCCACATTTTCATTGTTGGCCGCGGTTCAAACGCAATCCGTTTGTTGTCCAGAAATTAACTTTACATAATATGCGTAATGATATTCGTGAAATGAGCGTTCATGTTGTTGTTTTAGAACTTTATTATGTTTACAAATGTGCATCCAATTATCTTATGATACAATTAGAAGATTATTTCTGAATTTAAGAGAGTTTGAAAAATGGAAACCATTTCATTCGTTTTAATCATACTAACACTGTCTCCGTTAAAAATGAAATTGTAATTTTACCAGGCACTTACACTGTGTTGTCAAAGCAAAGGTTATATCAATTAAAATGATAGCGATCATTAGGAGCGGCTCTGAAATCTATCAAGGGACTGGTGAACCGTCAACATTTAATTTAAACTCGGAGGTTTCTCTTTGACATTCAAGTTATTTCTCTAACGAACATTATTAAATCAAATATTTTCTTTTGATTAAATACTCGGATTTCTGTAATCTCTTCAGCATTTATTTATTAATATTTCAACAAATCCTAATTAAGTGTTTAACCATGTTTCTTAATGAGAATGATTTCCTTAACTATAATTGCACGTGGTTCGAAAGGATATCAATGTTGGTAATCCTGTTGAACTGCATAACGTTGGGCATGTACCAGCCGTGCGTCGACGATCAGTGTATTACGAATAGATGCAAAATATTACAGGTGAGTAACAAGTTAAATATTATCCAGAATATAGCAATGACTCCGCAATAAAAGTAGTTTTCGATATATAATGTTTTTTTACTCATCAACACTAAAAAGGCTGAGTGCTTGGGCAGACTGGCAGCGCGGGCGCGGGTGGGCGCGGCTTACTCAAACATAAGAACTTCATTTGAGTGTCCATAGTGGGCACGCGGGCGCGGTGAGCGGCGCGGGCTGCACGGTGCTTGAAGCGCGCGGGCAACTTACGCCATAGCTCGTTCATACAAGTGGCCGCAGTGGTTCCACAGTGGTTTCACAGTGGTGGTTGGACCGGGGTTCTCAAACTAGTTCGAGCTTTTTTCTAGTAAAAATAAGTCTTCTTCATCCATATTATATTTTGACAAACACTGGACAGGAATACACGCAGAACGCAGCCGGGCTCCTCTGCGGACAGGCAAATCGCGCGCGTTCCCGCACCCGCACCCGCCCCGCGCCCGCGCTGCCAGTCTGGCCAAGCACTGAATGTGTTTAAAATAAAGCGACGTCATCAATTCAAAAATCAAACGTTTCAGAAAAGACTCTCAGCTCTCAGATGAAACAAAACACAGTTTTTAATAAAAAATGAATTCGGTCTTGACGCGTGCATTCGGCGAAATTAATAAAAAAAAAAGAACTGGCCACCGAGAAAAAAATTGTGGAGGCTTGTTGAAGTGATTTTTGTTTTATTGTTATTTAAGTGCGAACGTTATTTGCCCACGTAATTGGAATTCTTAAAATTAAATGGGCATTTTTATTAAAACATCTGTTGCAGGTTTTCGACGATATAATATTCGCGTTTTTCACGTTGGAACTGTCAATCAAAATGGTGGCGATGGGAGTTTATGGACACGGAACATATTTAGCGGACTCATGGAACAGACTGGATTTTTTCATTGTTATGGCCGGGTACGTGGCATTATTTTATAAAAGATTATGCTGTAACTAAAATGTAATTCGGTCACAATTTGATTTAGGGTTTGATAATCTATGTTGGCTATGTAGTGGTAACTAATACTTTCACAGCTCTTACGCCGAGATTTATAAATACTATTTATCAGGTACTTTGGCTAAGCGTTTTTCTGCCACTGTCGCACAACTATCAAACCACAAGTGCAAGATAGAGACAAAAATATGTCCAAGTCAAAGCATGAGCTACCTTTTTTTTTTTTTTTTTTTTTTTTACGTGGAGAAATGCTCATGCATTCTGCACTACCACGGGGAGATAGTGCAGTTATGTGGGACTCTAACCCACTAAAACTCCACGGTGTCCTCCTCTGCCGCTTATGGCGGGAACACGGGCACGCGTTAGCACTCATCCGTGAACCCGCCGCGGCTGTCCGTCACCGGACCCTCCTCCGGGGAGTACTCCCCATCACCGGCGCACCAGAACACATAGCACGCCGTGACCACCCCAGGGACCAAACCAGCACATGGGCGCCAGACGACCCCGTCTCTGCCACCCTTGGTCCCCCTGCGACGGGTCAGGTCATTGGCCCCGCCGCCTGCCAATTTTCGGCCGCAGAGGATAGGGAGAGTGGCCAACGTCATACCAACACTCCTCTTCCCCTGCGGCCCCACCGCGTCCGCCATCGAACGGTGGCGACCCCGTCAAGGCCGCGGAAGGTAGGGAGAGCGGCGCACCGTAATACCGGCACTCCTCTCCCGCCGCGGCCTCCAACCCTCAGCCGCGATGCCTCCGGTACGACATCGCGGCCCGCCTCAGTTGCGATGTCGCCCAAGCGGCACCGCAACCTACATGTTGGCCGCTACGTCGTCGGCTTGTCGGCAAAAGCCCTGACGAGCGGCCCCTCCTCGGGTTCCTCTTCGCTTCACCGTGGGTGTCCAAGCCACGGCTACTGAGCCCCCCCGCCTCGACAATGCGGGAACCCACCGGGGGGGAAGCATGAGCTACCTAAAGTAACGTTTATAAATCTAGGAATTAGATTAGACAAATAATTATACTGTCGTTTCTGTCCTTCAATTTTAACATTCACATATTTTGCAGAGCACTGGAATACGCACTGAATGTGGAAAATATCAACCTATCGGCGATCAGGACTATTCGAGTGCTAAGACCTTTACGAGCCATCAACAGGATACCAAGTAAGTCACACTTTCATTATTCGTTAATTTGCAAACAGGTAAATAACTTTATCACCAACTATAAAAAGATCTCATGCAATGGTAAAAATATTAGTACCTAAAGCCTCCTTCAAACAGGCGCGACACGCGATAAAATCGCGAGCGACACAAAGGCACCGCAAGTTGCGCAACGAACAGTGCCTTTGTGTCGCGCGCGATTATATCGCGTGTCGCGCCTGTTTGCAATTATAATGAGTGGCATCCTGCCCAACATTTTACATCGTGGAGGCTAATTTAATGGCAACCCGTGGTACAAAAGAAACTATTATGTAACGTCTGGAATAAGTACTTTCCATTTTCAATTTCCTGAAAATTACCTTGCTTTGTAGCATAAACAGGCGCGGATACCAGGTGTCGTCTGAGTTGAGTCGTTGAGTCTAAAACTCTAAATTAAACATAGTTTTATAACCTGAATTTTTACTTTGTATACATACAGTATATTACTAGGACTATACTAAGACGTAGTTGTCCTCGAAAAGGGTTCAAAAACATTCTCGAGTTTACGGAAAACAGGTGCGGAAGGTTTATTTTTTAAAAAGCTTTTACGACTTGAGAAATCCCCAAACCCCCGGGGTTCCCTTCCAAAGAGAGAAACATCATCATGGCCGGATGCAGCTAAATACCAGTATTTTACATGGAGCGACTGCCTATCTGACCTCCACAACCCAGTTACTGGGTAATGCGATACCCCTTGGTAAGACTGGTTGTCAGACTTTCGGGCTTTCGGGCGTAACGACTGTCAAAGATCCACGAAACGTGTAGCTTAACGATCGACCTGTGCGGCTGTTATTATTTATTCACAGGCCCCTCAGAGCTAAACATTTGAGCGAAAACCTAGATCCGCGCCTGAGCATAAATATAATGTATTTTTGGGTACCTAACATAAACGACAGTTCTCTTAACAAAATATCCGGTCGAATCCTAAACACGTCACTTGGAAGGATATCGGCTGTATGCTCTATGCATGACATGCCGTTTGATCTACCACCGTATGGTATTCGGTATGCAAACTATTTACTGGCGTGCCTGTTACGATTCAGCAATAAAACTCTAGCTGTGATTCTAGTTATAAAATCTTTTGAAAATAACCACAGGTCAGGTTTAAGACATTACGTAAGAAATTTAATAATAATGAATGGGCATGGAATATTTTTATATAACTTAATTTTAGTTCATAACCCAGCGAAACCGTCGCCAAGCTTCATTTTTATGTTTTTCCTCATAGGATTGAATAATTGTATTCTTTTTGAGTGAAACAAATTATCTTAAACCGTATATTTGTATAATTATGTAGAATTTTTATTACACTCGCCATCACGTGAGTTTGGATTAGCTCACTGGGTATTTATTATACATAAACATATCTAACAAAACTCAAACAAACAACCCAACCGGCACTGCGTGACATGCCAGTTTTTATAGATTTAGTAACTCCCGGCTACAATATTAATGACTTTTACACAGATAGTCATCAGCATTAAATTCAGCTACTTAAGCACACAGCAACTATCTCACCGAGAGGAGGCCTGTGTCCCAGCAGTGGGAACATTATAAGCTGATTGTGCTTATTTTAAGTATGTAATATACGACCATAGAAAAAACGGTCTCTCAAACGGTTATGTTCATGCATAAAACCGTAACATTACCACACATTTTAGAATTACATTAGAAAATCATAAAAGAATTATCTTTTTATCAAAGAAACCCTAATTCAATATTCCTCTTTTGACACTGAACAAATAGTCTCTACCACAAAATCCAGCTGGATGGACGCAATCATTCATGCTTCTAGAAAGTTTTACGATACCATTTCGTTTACAAAAAAATAATTTGTGCTTTTATTTGACGTAATAAACTTCGTTGGCGCTTTTTTCTTTCGCGAATGATTTGATTTTTTTATGAGACCGGAAAATCATTTGATTTAACATTAACACTTAACATCCATACTAATATTATAAATGCGAAAGTGTGTTTGTGTGTCTGTTACCTCTTCACGTTTAAACCGCTGAACCTGTTTAGATTAAATTTGGTATAGAGATAGTTTGTTGTCCCGGGAAATGACATAGGATAGTTTTTATCCCGATATTCCCACGGGATCGACACTTATGCGGGTGAAACCCGAGGCGCTGCTAGTAATTTATAACGATCGTATGTATCTACGATTCGAAGTTTTGAATTAAGTATCATCTTAGCTAACAGTAATCACTAGTTATTACTTTAGGGCAGGTGATCGGACTGTTTTCTTTAACACGATTTTAGAAATAGTACTTATTTTATAAAACCGTATTATTAACATGTTGGTACTATAATCCTTTGTATATGTAAATAAATATTATATTTATTAATTTATTATTAGATCGGCGTAAACATCAGCGTTCCGCGTCGTGTCGTAAATCTTGTTCGATATTTCTAAGGCAATATTATATTTTTCAACACACAACACGCTCGTTAAGTGGCTCTTAATGAACCGCTTTTAGGTCCATAATGCAGTGTATTAAAAACGCGTTCTTTTTACTTTATGTTATTGCACTAGTGCGAAAACGCCAGATAGTCGCGAATCATATTTTGATCAACATACAACATGATACTGACCTGCAAATTACAAAAAAACGTAAGAAAATTTTAAATTCACGGTCTACCACTGCGTATTCACCTTAAATTGTCCGTGGTTCCTTCCGAAACCAAACGGAAAAAAACCCTGCCTGGCGTTCTATTATTGCGGATTCTCACTGAACTAATGTATATTTCTCTATGCCAATAGTACTTTATAATTCCATACTAACTAAACTACAATTTGACATACGACAACACTACGATCAGTCTAAACATTATTTTGTGTTTATTATATTTTTTATATAGGCTGTTTAGCGGTTTTGTCAGTGCTTTTATTTACACCTGCGCGCGCATCGCTAGTGCTGGCTAGAAAAATCCTCGCAATTGTGTTGAAAATCGTCGTATGAAACGCGTGTGCATTGATCATTATGTATGTAGGTACTATTATATAAAAAGGCATTCCACCGTACTCGAAATTGGACACACTTCAAAGTCTATTAATAGATTATAACACTGCCTACTAATGGACCTTTTCTAAGCGAATGAAGCGATAAGCGTTAAATATATACACCAAGAGCCTTCTCCTATGCAAGGGTCATCAAAGGGCCAATATCAAGAAAATTCGGGCATTATTTCCCCGTAATAGCCTTACCAACCCTTAACCCGTGCGTAGTTACACTAAATTCTTAAAAGAAAATTACAAAAGGAACAGTTTAAAAGAATTGTAGTACTTTCTATTGCTATTAACAGCTTTCTTGCTATATTGCTATTAACAGCTTTCTTGCTATAAACCTCGGTGTTAAACTGAGGAGAGCTCTTAAAACGAGAACCCTTTTACTTTGGGTGACCCCCGCACTACCGGCTTTGTTACGTGCGGGTAGTTTATTACGTGTTTATTTTAGAACCGGGCCCTTTCCAGGTAGAGTAGGTTTATTTAGGCATCACACAAAATATTATTAACATTGAAACCATTTTATTGGGGTTCTAAGAATAATGTCACGTAACGGACGGCAGGTGACGCTGTGTGTCTGTGACGATGATCATCACCATCATCATTTCAGCCGAAAGACGTCCACTGCTGGACATAGGACTCCCCCAAGCACCTCCACTTCGACCGGTTCTGTGCTTCTCGCATCCAACGGGTTCCTGCGGCTTTCACAAGGTCGTCGGACCACCTTCGGTCACCCTCGGTCTGTGACGATAATAGGTATATTTACGTAATAAGGTGTTGAAAAGCTCATTGAAACTCCTGTACCGTAAGTTTGAATAAAGTCCAACTATAAGCTTAGGTAGGTCAATTATTTTGCTTTATTTTCATAATTCAATATAGCAGCAACCGACGTTCCGGTTCGGATTCTACGGATTCCTTTATTTAATGAAGTTATTTATCAATCTATTTTATATACATTTTAGGAACGTACCAAGTATTTCAGTAGCTTCTAAATTACTCTCGCCTCTTGGAAAACGTTCCGATGAATACTAATATAATTAATACGACATTAATAAATACAGATCGTACCAAGTGCTGATAATTTTGCTGATTAGTTAAGTGTAGATATATGCCGATTAGAGTCAAGGGTAACGTATAAAAAAGGACAGTAAGATCAGCCCTACTATATGGATCTGAATGCTGGCCGATGAGGAAGACGGATGAACAGAAAATTCACACCATAGAGAAGAAGATGCTACGCTGGTCTGGTGGAGTTTCAACAACGGATAAAATAAGAAACGAATATATCCGTGGTACTTCTAAACTCGCTAAGATACATGTAAAACTTAGTGAAAACCGCTGGCGCTGGAATGGATATGTGATGAGCCGAGATGATGACCATATGATTAAAAGAGTTATCAATATAGAAGATAGATAAGAGGCCGTGGACGTCCACCACATAACTTGGCTGCGAACATTAAAAAAATTATATGATAGCGAGCAACACAACAAAATAAACATCACACAACCGTACGGTGTGGCGCAGAAGTACCTACTAGTAGGGCTGACTCCAAATATTAACTATAATATCATAATATGACCTGACAAAAGCCTTTATATTATTTTTCGTGGCCATCAAACACGAGCTATACTTAGCAGAATGAAATCCAAGCGTACAAAGTTGGGGCACAAAAGAACTCCATAATATCTCGGGTACCTACTTATAGAAATTAACCCAAGTCGGAATCAGGAGCGAGCGTGGGTGGTGATCGATCCGCGCAACAAGTGAGCCCGGCTAGCAAGCCACTGCGTCTGCTACAGATTATCTTACAGTCGACAATATGTGGAGATTCGGAAATCGACACACATCTAGGTACATTTATTTAATCGACTTATTAAATAAATGTACCTAGTAGTAGAAGATTACAAAATAATACGGCTACCTACTACTCGTTATCAATTACAAGAGCTCGGATTCATGCCATGGTTATGAGTTTAGTGGATGATGTTTCATGGAAATAAGAAATTAACATCGGTCAAACAGACGCAAAGCGAATACTTCAAGGTTCCGAACTTGAAAAAAAAGTCGGTACCTACCTTTATAACATCACTTTTTTGTTCGTTTGTCACAAATGTATTTTTCTTAAAGTAGGTAGGTATACTATGTCATGTAGCAAATAGCAATATACCAGGACGCCAAGTTCAATGATATCAAAGTACAATCCGAACAGTAAGCACAAAAGACATTCCAACAATATGGTTCCCATTAACAAATTTGATATCCAAGTCAAAACGACGCACCTGGACTTCAGGACCGAAATGGACCAGCAAAGCTTTCACCTTTTCTAGGAAAATGCTAATAACATTAAATTGCAGCTCTTCTGTGAATGTACGGCCATCTGCGGAACAAAGACTTCGATTGTAGTTCATTCTTTTGACGAGGCGAATTCTGGCTAAACTATATGTGCCTACCATAGGTACATGACGAGAAAAAAAACAGTGGCACTCCGGGACTGCCGACAGAAGTGAAAACAAAACACAAACAGAATACTTTGCCATCACTCACTGACATATCATATCAGATATACATTAAAACCGAGTACATCCCGAGGACAGCCGAACACATCCGAAGCGGGTATTTTTTTAATCGTCTTATAAACATAACACGCGCGGTGTCGCTTACGGTAACAGTGAAAACTTCTTTAGGCGCGTTGGGCATTTTTTGAGATGGGAAAAAACCATTGAGTTCAATTAAAAATTAAAACTAAAAGCAAACTTACATTCAAGTACAGTAATTGTACAGTTTCAATTAGAGTTGCATGAAGTCTCGGGCGTCTCTGTTCGTGGAAAGGGTTACTTTACTTTGCGTTAACATCATATGTATTTAAACACCACTGCTGTATGAGCTACGAAAGTTTCTAATCCCAGTATTCATTTTGTAAAGCGTTGAACGTGATACTGCATACGAATAAGATAACCTTTTCATAACTTTAATCATTAACGTTAAACATTTGTTTGTTTACGACACAACTGTTGCTTTCCAAGTCCCTAATAATGATGACAATCGTGTTTGTCGTAAAGGATGACCCTAAACGAACTACAGACATTAATCAAGCTTTAATTATCGCAGGGCCTTCACGTTTACAAGGCGGAAATTTGCTCTGCAAGGGTACTCCTTAATCTACCTACTCTCTTCGTACCTGCTGCGTCTACCTATGATGAATGTTTGTAGATTGTATCTAAATTACGTAAGGAACAGCTTCCTTATGTAGATAAAATCTAAGTAAACGGTAAATGAGTAAAATGGCGTTATATTTGCTCTATTTAACTTTTGATTTTTGGTCGCTCCATGTAAAATACTGGTATTCAGCTGCATTCAGTTTGAATGGAAGCCGACTCCAACATAGTTAGGAAAAGGCCAGGCAGATGATGATGATGATATTTTTTTAATTTAATTTAAACAACATTTTAATTTTTCACATACAGCTACTAGCTGTATGTGAAAAATTAAAATGTGTTTTTGTACTGAAATGAAATGATTTTATTTTTTGTAAGTAGGTTTGTACAAACACTTTTACACGTCAATCATGTTTTTTTAAAACTAGATGAAGTCGGCGTTTCCTATCTGACTACTCTGAGAAGAAAGGCCGAAACAAACTCAGAGGTCACAGTCTCTTTTAAAGTCCAGACATAATCTTGGTCAGGTTATATGAAGACCATGTAGATCGCTGTCTGAGGTAGTATTTTGAGGAAAGAACCACACAGATTGAGAGGACCTGTCCAGTCAGTGCACGCATTTGTCAAAAATCGTGCAGCTCAACTCAAGACTTAAGGAGCTCAACGATTCGACGAACAATACCAAAGAAAGGACATTTGGGTAGGCCGCATAAACTACTCAAACTGCCAGATCATGATTAAAACTAAGAAGGAAAAAAGAAATGACCCACATAGTCCTCACATTCACAATAAGTAAATAAAAAATAAATTACTTACAAAGTAAATATTCATGTCATTGTCTAAATAGAATTTCATCAATGTCAATGTGTATATAAAAAAAATCCGGACATAATCTTTGAGGACCATGTAGATTAGTGTCTGAAATGGTCTTTTGAGGAAAGAACCACACAGATTGAGTGGACCTGTCCAGTCAGTGCACGCATTTGTCAGTAACCGTGCAGCTCAACTCAGAACTTAAGGAGCTCAACGATTTGAAGAACAATACCAAAGACAGGACATTTGGGTAGGCCGCATAAACTACTCAAACTGCCAGACCATGATTAAAACGGAGAAAATGACCCACATAGTCCTCAGGTCCTCACATTCACAATAATTAAATAATATAATACTTTATACAGTAAATGTACATGTCATTATTTAAGTAAATAGATACTTTAAAAAAATAAAGAATTAAAGTGTAAAATAGCAAAATAAAAACAACATTCATTGTCTAAACCTATTGGAGCAGCTCAATCCCAAGCCTTTTTGTCCTCAATATAGTCTTTTACAGTATAATAGGCTTTCTGACATAGTTTTCGCTTTATAAAAGATTTAAATTTATTAAGGCTTAGTTCTTGAATGTGGCTAGGAAGTTTATTATAAAAACGTATACATTGGCATCTAAACGAGCCACCTATTTTTTTGAGCCTTGTTCTAGGAACAACAACTTTGTGTTTGTTCCTAGTATTTATGTTATGGATATCACTGTATTTTTTAAACAGATTAATATTTTTATGTGCATACAAAAGATTATCATAAATGTACTGAGAAGGCACAGTCATTATATTAATCTCTTTAAATATCTATCTGACCACACAGCTCAATTAATAAAAATACCAGTCAAAAACTGTTGCACTCTAAGATACTGGCGTATGAATAGACGTGATTATAAATCGGAATATATTTTAAAATTTCAAAATTGCCTGCGTATGTTGTCATTCTCTGAAATATACGAAACAAGTGATCCCAACATAGCCTACAATTCATTTATAGAAACATTTTCGCTTTTCTACCATTTGTGTTTTCCTGAAGTATCTATAACCATACATACGGCAAAAAAATCCAAGTGGGTATCTCGCGGAATCAAAATGTGCAGCAAAAAGAAGCGACAACTTTTATGGCAATATAGACGTGATCCAAATGAAACTAATAGATATAGCTTAACTAAATACACAAAATTATTTAAAAAAATTATACAACTAACGCAATATGCACAAAATAATTATAAAATAAAAAAATCAAGTAACAAATCCAAAACCAGTTGGAAAATTATCAATAACGCAAAACATAACATACCGCGCAATCTTATCACAAAAATAAAAGTAAACAGTACCACTATTACAGATCCCCAGAAGATTGCTAACGAATTTAACAACTACTTTATTGAAAAAGTTGTCCCACTAGTCGATTCAGGAAATAGAGTCACTTAAAAAATCCCAAATAGAGAAAACTCATTTTTTATGCCACCTTACCACAGGACGTGTTTAGGATAATTAAATTGTTGAAAAATACGAACAGCGTAGGTTATGACGGAATATCTACAAAAATTGTTAAATTGGTGGCTTCAGAAATTTGTACTCATTTAAGTCATCTGATTAATTTAACCATAAGTACTGGCATATTCCCTGATGCTTTAAAAAAATCGATTGTTAAACCTATATTTAAAAAAGAAAATAGAGAAGCCATGGAATTTTATAGACCTATTTCCATTATTAGTGTATTCTCCAAAATTTTTGAAAAGTATGTATACAAAGAATTAAGTGCTTATTTAGAGAAACAAAATGTACTAGTTAATGAACAAAAAGGATTCAGAGAAAACCGAACTATAAATATGGCTGTTTATGATTTCCTACATAAAGTTATGATAAATGTCGATAGAACCAATCCCGTCTGCACCATATTCTGTGACATGACGCAGGCATTTGATTACGTGAGACATGATATCTTAATAAACAAGTTGGAGGCATATGGTATAAGAGGCAATGTTCAACAATTAATAAAGACATATCTTGATAACAGAAAGCAAGTCACGGAAATATCTACGATAAATGTTAAAACTAAACGTGAAGAAATATTTTATTCACACGAACGAGTTGTCAAGTATGGAGTCCCCCAGGGTAGTGTGGTGGGTCCTCCACTCTTCATAGTATATATAAATGACTTACCTAAACATGTAGACCAACCAGTTACACTCTTTGCTGATGATAGCACTATCACAATTCAATGTAATACTAAAGATAGTTATAATAATGACATTAATAATTCTCTGACATCAATAATAAATTGGCTTAATAATAATAATCTAAAAATTAATCTTAATAAAACTAACGTATTGCATTTTAGTCAACATTTATCAACTATGACAGATCTTAACATCCATTACAATAATAGAATTATTACAGAAGTTGACAGTACTAAATTCCTTGGAGTGACGATTGACAAAAAGCTTAACTGGAAGGCACACATAAAAGATCTGAGTAAAAAAATTTGTAGTTCTTGTTACGCGCTGTTCAAAGTAGTCCCAGTGCTTAACACAGAATCATTACTCACGGCTTACCATGGTTTGGTTTCATCACACTTACGATATGGGATAATTTTCTGGGGCAATTCAACAGATAAGGACATACCCTTTAAAGCCCAAAAAAGGTGCATCAGGACTATGTTTAAATTACAGTCAACTGAAAGTTGTAAGCCATACTTTAAAAGATATAAAATATTGACTCTGCCTTGCCTTTACATTATAGAAATTGTCATGTTCGTAAAATCTAATCGACATTTATTTCCACGTCAATCGGAAGTAGTCGATCGCAGTCATAGCAGACGCGATGACAGTGTTCTCGGTCTACATCGATCGAAAACAACACTAATGCACAAAAGTGTTTTCTGTATGGCCCCTAAAATTTTCAATAAACTCCCAAGTAGTTGGATTTCTTAACGACAACATTTAATAACATGTAACAAAATATATTATCAATGCATCTTTGACATAAATAATCATAATAATAAACCAACATATTAATGATATAACTAATAATTTCATTGACATTTTATAATTGTAATTGTATTTATGACTATTTCGTTTAAAAATTGACATTTTACTATTTTGTTTTAATTTATCCAATTATTATGTTATTCGCTGACATTTAAATATTTGTACGCCACTAAGGCCAAACATGACTGATCTATTATTGTATTGTGATAACTTGCATGCTCTGTATGTATACTCATGTTTCCACAAATAAAGACTCTTGAATCTTGAATCTTGAATCTAAATTTGTCCCAGAGGGAGTGTCTGGGACTTAATTTATAAATGGAACGAATTGCCCTTTTTTGTAAAATAAAAATTGTCTGAATATCGGCGGCATTTCCCCACAACAGAATACCGTACGACATTACACTATGAAAATAACTAAAGTATACTAAACGGGCTGTCTCTAAATCAGTCAAATCACGAATTTTCCTAACGGTGTATGCTGCAGAGCTAAGCTTTTTTGCCAATTTACTATCCTTATTTCATATCTATATTAAATATTTAGTTTTCTTTGAGTACAACAAAAGTATTTCAAATAAAAACTGACCATTTTTAAACCGTGTGCTTATTTAACAAAAGTATATTTATGGACAAAATAAAGAAAGCTTTTGTCTGCATTTACATGATTTTAGTAGTGACCATTTTAACCGGATAGCCAGGATTTACGGCAGACACAGTCGTTATCCAAAGCAACATTGCATTCAGAAATAACATTGAAATTCAGTAATAAATCACGGTAGCAGCGCGGACCGTCGCGACTTCCAAACGGTTAGCATTGAACATTCAAACAAAAGACGGGCTCTAGCTAAAGTTTCGCACAAAACCCCATCTGGGGCTCGCAAACAACTGGGACAATGCAACTCTGCCGCAAATTAAATCGAGCCACGCGCGCCCGCGGTTACACATACATCGGCACTAATTTGCCCTCGCACAATTTATTGCTCCCACGTGCCTTTTTATTCTGTTAAATTGAAATATACGTTTTGATTTGCATCGTCTAACATGTTTATCAACATGCACCCTCAATGCACAGAATTTCTGTCATTTAGTTCACAAATAACAAGCTTCACAGAGGAGCACTAATTAATCCTCTTTGGAGTAGGTACGCCTAGCCGTGGAACGAATTAATTAAAATCCATCTGTCCATTCATGTGAAACTGCACTTCAGCAATAGGTAAATGAATTCACAAAGTTCAGCAAATTGGTAACGTTATCGTTATTTCTAACGTTATGGTGCCGAGCGATTTCTGCAATCATTGGATAGTTAGAAATTCGCTGTGATTTTAGTACCTAAGTCTTGCATGACCTTACTGATAGCTTCAGGTCAGGCACTTAAGCTTCCTAATGAAATATTCATCTTCATTTAGGATTTCTGGCTAGGACTTCATTAGTAATAAAACCAAGCGATAATTCAGCCGCATTCCGCCAGCCACATATCTTATTGTTACAAGTAATTACTTAGAGTTGTATGATATCCCCATGTCCCTGGCTCATTGTAGCACATTTAATTAAAAAGATTAAATGTGCTTTAAAATTAAATTTAAAGCACATTTTCACATTTCACATCACCTCTATTCTCATTTTCGTTAGGCTTATTTAATCAATCATTTTATTTTCACAGGTATGCGTATCCTGGTCATGTTATTGCTGGACACGTTACCCATGTTAGGAAATGTTTTGCTGCTATGTTTCTTCGTATTCTTCATATTCGGCATCGTGGGAGTCCAACTGTGGGAAGGGATTCTGAGACAACGATGCGAATTTGTCCCTCCACCGAATGTGCTGCGACCCAAGTATGTTTCACTCAGTTCATACTATCCTAACTGAGGTGCAGTATGAAACCAGTTGTAACACCCGTATCATACTGCGGATTCAGCATTACCGTTGATATAAGCTCATAGATGTAAGCGTTTATTAGAGTTGAATTATTATTATAATACCCGAATCTGTATGACGCAGCATATTGAGTGGCAATGTTTCAAGTTTTGTGGATGAAATTGCAGCTGAAATGAGTTTTTCATTTGTTCCATTTGCTCGAGTGCGCTCGTCTTAGCGGCACGTCCCATTGCTAACGTTGACTGCATGCAATATTTAACGCTTACATCCTCGACGAGCATATCCATTGCTGCTCTGCAGATCATTTTGACGTTTTGTATTATCTCATTGCATAATATTGTTTTCGCACTGTTACTAACATTTTAACAAACGCGCATGTTGAAGAGTATCGCTTACAGTCGGATAACTTACAACACACTTAAATATTGCATTCCGTCAACACTCAGTAACTGAAAACACGAACAAAATGAACCATTTGACAATGTGGTGTTACATGTCAATTCTATCCCCACAATCCGATACATCATTCATATTTATGTAAAACAAATTACATAAACTTTGCAACATTTCAATGGTTCTAAACATACCGACCCAAACATAGAACAAAGTAGAAAATAACCGTCATAGCAAACATGAACCAATAATAGCCATTCATAATACTCGATACTTACCAAAACATCTAGATTTAGTACAAATAGTTACAACCAAGATTCAAACTAACAATGTGGTTTCATACAAAACAATAATTATTTCAGCAAGAAAAAAAATATCAAATTGAATTCTCATAATATGAAAGCACACTGTAAGTAACTGTGACCTAACTACAGACCTTTAGAAGTAAACTTAGGTACATAACACCCGTTACGGCTCCTCAATTTATGTTCCAGAGACCTGTCCGAATGGTACAGAGTGCGCGTCAGATTGAACTCGTAAGGATTTGCGATCAAAATTAATGTGTTTCTATTAAGAACATTGCGAACTGTTGTAACGTGTACCTTCACACATCTGCCGTCCAGATGTGCTATCGTATTTGCTTCCCCTTCACGAATTGGCAGTTTCGATGAGGCACTAGGTCTCTCATTCCGTGTCGCTATTTAAATAATCTCACACTTAATTTGCAAAATTTTATTGAGAACTGCCGATTTGTTTCTGATCCGAATATATTGGTAGTTCTATCAACTTCTCTAAAATATATGAAATACTGTTTCCTTTACTTATAATTTCGCAAAATTATTTAATGGGCAGTCATTATGGAATAACTTAAACATCTGTTAAAGATTTAATATTTCTTACGATCATTACGAAAATATCCTTGCCTCAATTTTTTCAACTTTAGGGTACTCTGTTTCAGAGAACAAAATACGAAATTACACATCAATTCTACATCTTTCATGATTCATTCAATAATTTTTTAAAAAATAAAGTCATTGTTTTAAAAAATTATATTCAACGTTCAGCTTCGTTTTAACCATTGCACTGTCTGTTAATCTGCATTTATGTGTCAATGCTCATGGTTTGTTTCTTAAATAACATTTATCTGTTATCTGAAACACTTAAATAACATTCACTGTTAAAAAAGTTGCTTTGCACGTTATGTCGTTCAACTATTAGAACGAAGACATTTTAGTCCAAAGTTGGAGACCACAATAAAAGCCTTATAGCCATCATCAAGAACAAGGCCTGTAACGACCGGGCGCCAAATGATGTGGGTTACGGCCAGTGCTCGTGTTTCTGTGTACGTACCTTCTGTCGTTAACCGATAACGACCCAAAGGCTACTGACGTTAATCTGGTTCGCCGATATTCGCCAGACTTTCCCCAGCCATCTTTACTAACGCTACTATCACCATTAATTGGGACTGCTATATTGATCCTTAACTCCTTTCTACGCTTCCGTTCTAGCATGTGTCTGCACCGTGTGTTTCGATGTACTAGTACTCGTAAATGTTTCTCCATTTGCATGGGTCGTATTAGAAGTAGTGAAACCAATATATCAGTGTTAGCCATTACCAATCCAGAACAGTGTTAGAACTACAATCTGCAAACAATTTGGAAATATGTAGTTTGTTTTTAAAGTAACAATTATAATATTAAAGTAACAATTATCTCTATATAAGATATATCGCTATATAAGAGTTCCTTTATCTAGCGTCCAGGTCAATTATCAGGTCCTCGTCATCAAGACGGCACGGTTGGCACAGTGGTTAAGCGATTGACTGCTGCGCTGCGTGTCGCGGGTTCGATTCCCGCACGGAACAAATATTTGTATGACCTACAGGTAGTTGTTCCGGGTCTGGCTGTTTGTGTATGTGAGATTAAATGTTTGTAAACGCACCCACAATACAGGAAAAATTCCTAGTGTGGGGCAACGTTTTTAAAAAAAAATATATATATATATATATGCTTCCAAATTTTTTGGAGAGGAACAAGTTCGATAACCAGCTAGTCAACATTTAAAATAGCTTTCATTGTTAACTAATATACCAGTCAATAAACGCATTTGTTTAGATCGATGTCAATACTCAATAGATAACATAAAAACTAACTCGAACTTGACACGACACACATAAAACTATCCACTTTATAAAAAAATACAAATAAAACTTAGAAGCTGGAACTAAGAACGTGTACAAAAATCTTTATTCGTGTTACAGTATATCATTCTACTACGAGTTCTCAAAGGAGTTGGACTACATATGCACGACGCCCGAAGACAATGGGATGCACTTCTGCGGAGATTTCCCTCCGTACAGATACGGACCGCTAGTGTGCAACGAGACGGCCAAGCCTTTCTCGTACAACCTGCCCACAAATACGTCGTGTGTCAATTGGAATCAGTATTACACTAACTGCACTCAACGGGGAAACAACCCCTTTCAAGGCACGATTTCCTTCGACAACATCGGTCTCGCTTGGGTCGCTATCTTCTTGGTAAGACAACTTATTTGTAAAATGTTTTACCCTATTTTGTAGAGCTAAGGAAGGTAATAATGTTTGTTATGTTTTGTAGGTGATATCGTTAGAAGGCTGGACGGATATAATGTATTATGTGCAGGACGCACATAGTTTTTGGGACTGGATTTATTTCGTGCTGCTGATTGTGGTTGGTATCCGTATTTTTAACAAGTGCGTTGTTACAATAATAAACATTGACAGCATATTACACAGGACTGAAGGCACCATATTTCCACTGCACGCTTTATTTAAACGTGACGAAAACTGCCATAAAAACAAATGACAGGAAAAAAGACAACAAAAAAGTTACGACCTTAACAACGACATTAGTTTCACCACAAAAACTAAAACGATCCGTCAACTCCGCTCTAACGTTCCCATTATCTCATAAACACATATTTGTCTTATAGATCGGATCGTTTTTCATGATCAACCTCTGCCTGGTCGTCATAGCGACGCAGTTCAGTGAGACGAAGAAACGTGAAATGGAACGTATGAGGGCCGAACGTGCTCGGTTCACATCAACGTCCACTTTAGCATCTTCTACGAACAACAGTGAACCTGCTACATGTTACGCAGAGATAGTCAAATATGTTGCACATCTGTGGAGACGATTCAAAAGGAGGATGGCGAAAAAAATCAGGTTCGAAATACATTTCTTATTCATCAACATCCGCGTATAGACACACAGAGGAGCTGCAACCCTTTCAAATATTCCATGTGATCGTAAATATCTCGTATTTCGTGATTGTACTCTCCGAAGTCAGTAAATTTCTGTCAGAATTTTCTTTCCTACAACTGCAATATTTATACTAAGTAACGCCCGACATTTGCAAGGAAATGCCGATGAACATTTCTTTGCAAATGGCTGGCGTTTCTTAAAATAGACTCAATGGAAGTTATTTTTACAGGTACTGGTAAACGATACCCTTTCTTGCTTCTTTTAGAATTTTCTTTTGTGACCCCAGACTTTATGAAACTTATTTTTATTCATGAATAGTTGAGAAGACCTTTTATATTTATATAGTACCGAATAATAATAAAAAAATGTTCAGGGTATATCGGTATCAACGTGCTCAGCTACAATGGCGGACCAGCAGAGAAACTCTTCAACTACCCGCCAACAAGCCGAAGCAACATCATCCTTGCTGTCCAAGAGTACATCCGCAGGTAAGATACCTTTTAATTTGTATTAAAGTAAACTTCTTTAGAAACCCGTTCCAATTTGAATACGACTCTGTTCTAGATTAAACGTTATTTTACCATCTTCAACAAGTAAAGTTTATCAGCTCATTATAACGTTCAGGATTTCTTCGAAAATTCTCATCAACCGGTGGTAATGAATTTTGAAATAATAATTTTCCAAGTTCCCGTTCTTCTATGGAGTATATTCTTAGAAAGCGGGGCTTACAATAAAATATTCGTGAAGTCGTACAAAGCGGCTTCCGTGTCGAGGCCATGTATTGTATTGTTGTCGACACAGTGTAGTCATTATGACGCTTTCACTTGTTAAGCCTTTGCGACTTGATAATTATAGTTATAGCGTTTATAACATTCGTGGCAATACTTATACATATACTCGTCGAAGCATATTAACGAAGCATCAGTTTTACAATACTAATAGCTGCTGCTTTGATTTCCTTTTTAGTAAAGTTTTGTTGCAAATTGATAATATTTGTTTTGCGTTCAGATTTAAATTTCTAGAATATTCAAATCTCATCAAATCTACAAATACAAATTTAAATGTAAGCTGATAAAGAATATATTAAACCAATTTTAATTAAGGGTATTTTTCACATAAACTTCAATCCAAAATTAATGAACAACACTTCAAAAACCTCTGACCCTTACTTAGTAACCAATAAAAAAACCGAACTTGCCAAAATTCAATGTGTAAAAGAAAGGCGTAAATATCATAAATAATTCAAACTCTTTGAAGCCTTAACTCTATTAAACATAATTATATGTTAACTTTATATTTTCTAAAACATTTATGCGTAGACGCTCGTAGCACTTCGCTACGAACTTGCTACGAGATTTTGAGCTTTTAGAACCACTTTTTTTTACTTTTAATATGGTATTTAAATAAAAATACAGATTTTTATTTACAAAATTTAATAAAAAAATATAATGAAGAATACTTGAATTTCCTCAGTTTTCTAGTTTTAAGAAAACCTTCAACACCGTTAATTATTTCTACTCGATCTTTTATACAGCATGTATCAGAAAGATGTGGTCATATTTAAGGGTGTGGTACAGACCATCAAACTGAGCAACTTTCGCCATGGGACCAACATCAACAGCTCCATACAAAAATTCAATACCTACACGACTCAGATGTATAGGACGGCTGATAATGTCGCGATTACGATGTTGGACTTTTATTTTATTTTAAACACGTTCCATTCCCTCTACATCCGTGTTACTACCTGTACCAGGGCAACGGTGGCAAGAGTGTGAGTGAAGAGGGGAGCGGGGGCCCGGGGCCCGAGGAGCCGCTCAGCCGGCCCGGCCTGTTGCGCGTCCCTTCGCTGTCAGCCGCCGATCTTGAGGTAACACCCACATTATTCACTTCTGCTACCTGACCTATTTGGTTCTAGAAGTTACTTGCAACATTTAAGACTGGTAAATATAAGGAATATTTTGGAACTTCGTGAAGGTATGTTCTGGTGATATTGTTGACGATGAAATTTATGTCGGAACTCGGCGACTTATTTGTTAAAGGCAATATTAATTTTAGTGTATCCACTCTGTTGCACCGATCCCGACTATCACCAACTGATAGTCAGATAAAGTAAATAGATATGATTTTCTAAATTAATATTATATTAAAGAGAAAAGATTTTTTTTTTTGTATTTGTGTAGGTTTGTTTATTACGCTTTTACGCTAAAACGGCTGAACGGATTATATTACCTATATTCTCACCGGATCTAGACTTAAGCGGGTAAAACCGTGGGCGCAGCTAGTGTGAAATAAGTTGCTTATTTGAATTAAAGTAATTTTGCTTCTTTGAAAGGCTAAGTACTGTAAACATACTCGTATAAATATTTGATGAAAAGCGTTAAGGCGACTACATGACCTAAATTTGGTTTACAGTACTACCTACTAGACTGTAAATACGGGCAAGTATTTCAATTTATTCTGTGTGTACACTTCTCGTGTCCTTTTATACGGGTACAAATAGAAGCGATTTTAGAAAATGATCATACTCGAAGTAAAGAGCCAGTTGAACGACCCAGCCTGTTGCGCGTACCCTCACTGTTCGTGTCTCATCTTTGGGCAAAACCAACAGTTTATTTAATGTAATTGACCGCTAGTTTAGTTTGAGGGTCTATTTCTGGTAATAGTTATAGGTAAAATTATCATAAATGGAGATTGTGATTTTAGATCATGACCTTTCTTAATTGAAAATTATTTTCTACCTGTTTCTTAAACATACTAAATATTCTAGTTCATAGTGCCAATTTTCCCTGGAGGCAGTGTGGCTACAGGTGGCTATTAAAGCAATTTACAAGATGTACGGTCGCTTGCATTAATTAATTACCCCTTTGCTGGGGTGTTTGTATGCGTGAGCGGTACCCACTTAATAAACCCCTGTTCTAGAACCCCTCCATCAGTTAATGACTGACTAATTGACTTTTTAAACGCAGAATGCTTCAAACTTATCGCTGCTGTCACCTCCATCCCTGACTCGTCGAAGGTCATCGGTGATGTTCAGCGACACAGTGCTACTGCACACCCCGAATGATCCGCATGGCGCTCATCCACACAACGTGTGTTCATCGGAGAAAATGACGCAAACAGGTAAAATACCATTCTTTGTACTAAGGATAATATACCTAATCGAAAACTTTCTTTTTTAGTCTACATTTGTAAATATAATTGGCGTAAAAGGTTTTATTGTGTCATTGGCACAGCTGCTATTTGTCATATTTGTAATATTCATTTTGTTCGACAATTCTATAATGCACTAATGTAATCTGCTTCCTAAATACATCATACATTCATGATTAATCAACCCGATTGCCCGAAACAAAACCATCTCTATCCGCAAAATAATAACTGTTTAAAAATTTGACAACCGAAAGGAGAACTCAAAATAAATGTCCTTGAAATTCTTCGACAATAGCTTTTGAAAATGTGAAAGCACCCACCTCCGCTAGTAAGAAATAGCAGCTTCTTACTTTACCTGTTGCTTGTACTTTACACACTTGAAACTTCCCCATCTTACTGCGAACCAAACTCAACTTGTGAATACACTACAAAACACTCCACATTCAATAGTGTTAAAACTTTTTAACAATTCGAATGAATATTTGTAGATTCATTGTGTCAGCGTGACTGGCTTAAGAGCCAAAGTGGTGAGTTTAGGTGACGGTAGAACTAGACGATGCTATTAGACGGGCATGTGCAATCTCTACTAACTTCTTGCTTCTTCTTCCTCTACTTCTTCATAGAACCTAAATAGGACTAGGAAAACAATGAGATAAAACCGTTTTCTAAATTTCGCTTAACCCCTTCTCAGCAAAGGTCTAGCACTCGTACACTTTTGAGACCTGATTTACATATAAAAATCTTTAATCTTCCTTGAGTTATCTATTTCACCTCGAAAGCATCTTGTTATATTCCTTTGAGAGAAACCTAAAACATTTCCCAGAAAATATTTTCCATTTTAATGGCCATCCTGAGACTAGAGCTGAAACGAAAAATGTTTAACGTTGAATTGATTAGGACGTTTATAAGCTATGTATGAAATACTGGTAACAATTTTGGTCAAGTAAAATTCATTTATAAAGGTTTAGACACTGCTCAAAACCCAAAACAGGTTTAGATAACGCCCACGGTTTTATATCTTTCAATGCGCATATATGTAGGTGGGCGTAACTTTATAGACTTGCAATTTACATAGTAATGACGATCAATCTCTTGTATATTGGAGTATCGTACATGAGCGATAGGGAAAAAAAACGATTACATTTTCATACGATATCCATAACCGCTGCGTATACTAACTAAAATATGACAAGATGTTTTAGAGATATTAGAAGAGTTTTGTCCGTTTGTTAGTTCGTGTGCTGTAGTCACTCTTATTTGGGGGCATAGAATTCGACCTGCCGACAGGCGAAACCGCAGAGGAACGCGCGGCAGCTGGCGGGACCATGTCTTGTCAAGAACTGCTTGCGCTATCCGGCGCGTTGTCGGCCGCCCTGCCCACTGGACAAGTGGCTCTGGACTCCTTCTTTGAGGAACTCACTAAAGGCATCAGCAAGAGAGCGGGAGAAGAGAAAATTGACACCAGGGTAAGCCATCTTTTATTATAAGAGCAGACTAAGATCGAAAGGTCACGCCTGATGAAGAACCATTTTTACTTTAAAATCATAATTTTTGCTCAAAATTTCTCGTGAAATACAAAAAATAGAACTAATAGACACCGATCATTCACTCGATGTTGTAAACTCAACTCATCGACGCCAGTAAATAATACATTAATTATATTCACAACGTTCTTCTGAAAATGTACTGAAACTAAATTAATTAGAGTAAAACTTTTACAATTTATAACCAGCCCGCGATGTATCTGTCGTCGTAAAGTCTTCATTGGAAAATTTAATAGCAACTTGTACAAAGTTGTATTTCACTCCACGCGAAGGAAATACCACTTTACGATGATAAATTGAAATATGAATTAGCTTGTATTTCACTTCAGGTTATTTGTACCTACCCCCTTTGTGTTGCATGTTGTGTAAAAACTAGGTTTTATATTTTCAGGAACACTATATAGGGTCTATCTATTTATACACGAAATATTTTAAGAGAAACGTCTATAGATTGTATAGATGCCATAGAACGATTTTTTTTATCTGTTTTTTTCGTAATTATTATAATTTAAAAATTGCTTGAGATTAAACCTTTACTCCACTTCGATAACAGTAAATACTTCATAGAAACTAGCGTAATGGATATGAAAAAAATAGGAGCCAGTAGGTATTTATTATGTATGTCAAGTAACTTTAAATTATTTAATTTTTAAAGTAGGTAATATACATAATAATTGTTTTTCATTTCATTGGTTCTGTTCCACAGATATATCTATCTCTTAAAATATTTCGTGTTTAAATAAATTGACCTTATATTAATTAATTAGTTACGTCAAGTATTGGCTTCTTGTGTTTTTTCTGCTTGTTCTTGAACACGTTTTCAATTAAAGTTGAGCTTCAAAGATGTCTTTAATAAAACTTGTGAGGATATAACCCGGTGTTTATTAAAGGAGGATTTAAAGCTTTAGTTAAGGATGAGAAAACCAAAATTAGATAATGTCAAAATGTGATTTAAGTGCATCTATCTTTTGATGGTTAGATCGTGGAGATAGAAGATTTCTCATGCTGCGCGGACCTCATCGCGGCCGAGGCTGCCGCTAAAGAAACGCGCAAGGGTCGCGTACGCAACGCGTGCTCTAATTTCTGGAACAGAATATCTAGAGCACTGTCCAGACTTAGGAAGAAGATCAAATTCATTGCCGACCATAAATACTTTCAACAAGGTGAGACAGCATTACCTTTATGCTACGAATAAAGAAATCAGAGAAGTTAAATCAGGAACTCATTTGCTTTTGTTACTATGCCTTTTGCTGAAAAAGTTCTTCCTTGTTACCCTCGTAACTAAAAATCGGGAACATTTTACTACTGTTCATTCGATAATCTTTCTTCTCATGTTTTTCTAGATATTCCCAAATAAAATAACGTTACGTTTTACCGTCAATAGGTATATCTGTTACACGAGATATCTCACAGCTGTAATTTCCAGGTATATTATTGGCCATCCTCATCAATACGTTGTCAATGGGCATTGAGTACCACAATCAGCCCGAGGAGCTCACTGTGATCGTGGAGATCAGTAACATTGTGTTCTCGGCAATATTCGCCGTAGAAATGCTTCTGAAGATCGTCGCCGAAGGACCGTTCAAATATATATCCAATGGATTCAACGTATTTGATGGCGTTATTGTTATATTGAGGTAAGATTTTTAAAGCTATTTTATGACATTTTAATAAAACTTGGACCCATACAAGGTGTTAATGGACTAACCCAAAACCTCTTAAGAAGTCATTGTACTCATCATTATGAACAACTTTTACCACCTTGTATATAATGTATTTGCCGTATCATAATAATATGTATATCAGTGATAAGCGCTAGCTAAAGACCTCCTAAGGAATAAAAAATACTAAGTGCTTAGGTTAAAATATTGCCCTGCACACTGAAAGAAATAAGCAGTAAATAAAAATTAAACTCCTTTAAACAGTTCCTTATGACTACGTTCAAAACAGTATTTTTTTTCTGATCCGAAAAAGCTTGAAGCAAAATGTTACCGTCATGACAGTAAACTTTAAAGTTTTAAGTAGCTAAAAGCTCACAAAATTAACTGTTTTAATAATTTGGTATATCGTTCAAAGCATTGAAATTTACTTACATTACAGTAATGGTGGTTTTCCTTTTTTTTTGTTTTTTTTTTTTTCAGTGAATAAGTAGTAGATATGTTCAATCATTAAAAGTTACTTTTTTGTCTTTTACTGTTTTACAAACATTTCTTCTTACTGTATAACGTCAGTAAGTCTAAATGAAATCGCTTTAATGTGCTGTAGTAAGAAGTTATTTTTTTCAGTGTAGTTATGGAGTAAAACGAATTATTTTGTTCAAACAATCATAAGTACGATACGAGTACGATTTGTGTTTGTAATAATGGTAATGTATACCACATATTCATATAATTAAAGCTCCACAAAAGTATAGACGTAAAGGTTTTGTGTAGCTCATTAAATACTGAATTGATACAGCTCCAATTTTAATCCCGACTTACAAATAAAATATCAAAGAAGAATAATTTATATACAAACGAGTAGAAATGAATGGGTATTAAAACAAAGCGTGGTACCAAATGACATGGATTAAAGTAAATCCATATTATGAAAAATTCAATATGAAGTGCTTTTAGGTACAGACGCCAGCACAAGAAGCTACTACAATCTGTCAAATTTCTTTAATAGATTTTCAACTTTATCGCTAAAGCATAAAGTTCAAAGTTAATTGAGAAAATTATACAGTTTCGGGTAGCTTGATGTGCTGGTGTACCTATGGCTTATTCGTTATTTATTACAATAAATTGTACCTGCCTATGAATTGTACGAAACTTTTGCATACTACTGGTTCCATTGTTTAAGGGAGATGCTCTATGGTAGCTTCCGAAATTCAAATTTTCTTACGTTCAATATATCTAAGTTCATAATATAATCCTATTGATTGATATTTCATGATGAAATAGTCATTCAATAGGATTATAGGAAATAATTTTAATCATTATAATTCCGTAAATCTTGTTACGATCGCGAATCATATTTTGTTCAACATACAACCTAACAATGACTGAATTGCAAAAAAACGTAATATTTTTTAAATTCGCGGGCTACCCTGGCACTTCCCCCTTAAGTCCTGTCCTCAAAGATTTAAAGGACAGTGTGAAATATTGGCTGCGATACCTTGGTAGCCCCCACTCAGGGGTGCCCGTAATTGACTATCTGTGGTTTTGAACCCGAGCTCCGACGTGCGAGTAATATAATGGTGATTCACCCCTGCAACAAGTACATTTAGCTTCGTGAGAACAGAGATAAATCACTTTATTCAGTTCACTTGAATTTATTTTTAAATGCCACTTTAGCTAGAGTTTTTTTTTAAACTTTATTTTTTTATAACTGTGTACCTTGTAGTACGTATCTAGATTGACTTGTAAAATGTGGATGTTCGGTTTAATTCACTGTTATAATATGTGGGCTGAAAAAATCCAAGAATTGTTTTTTTTTTAAGAAGTTAAAGAATTATTTTTTGTTTCTTTCGAATAGTGCATTCGAACTAGCCCATAGCGTGGGTCAAGAGAAGGACATGGCGGGCAATTCAGGTCTTTCCGTTCTCCGCACGTTTCGACTTTTGCGCATACTCAAACTGGTCAGGTTCATGCCCAACCTGCGCCGGCAACTGTTCGTCATGCTACGGACCATGGACAACGTCGCAGTCTTCTTCTCACTCCTAGTACTTTTTATCTTCATATTCAGGTAAATATCACAATTTAACTTAAATAAATTTAAGTTCATCAAACCACGGAGACAGATCAGGTTTTGTTAAATAAAATTTAAAGAAAAGGTAACATAAATAAGCAATAAACGATAACGATAAAATGCATGTAATTAAACTACAATTTTAAATGTTAGGGTTTTATTTTTGAGTTTATGATTTTCAAATCCGTGAAACTGCTATTTATGAGTTTCCTGAAAATACTTTTCTTTTCAAAATTATTTTAAAGCCTATCTGTCCTACTTAAGTACTTATTATCCACAATTCTGAAAACCAAAACAATTTCTATAATTTTGTTTCTTTGCTTTACTTGGGCTAAATGGGTATTCAAATTCAATATTATCTCACTAGGGACTTCATAGGCGTTATGTAAATATCTGTCTACAAACCTGACCTTCGAAATTCAACTCTTTATTTTTTATGTAAACTCAATATCCTATCTCACACTTGTATCGTAGCAAACTAGTAGTCAAACATCACAGCCCCCAGCAATCACTCATTGATTGCTCAATCAGATTTTTCATTTTTCCGTAGCAAAAGAAGATTTATTCGACTCTTCATAAAAATATGAAATTCTGAATGTTTCTACTTAACTGTCACACCCGCATCCCTTAACCTGTGCACTAACTGTGAGTGATTTCTCCTTTTTCTTTTCAATCTTATCCTTATGTGTGTCAACCACCTCTGTCTGTGACATTCCACCCACTACACACTGCCACTATCCACACTCTTTACAACTTTTTTCTCTTCTATTTATTATATCTTAACAACCATAGTGACTTCACGCTTTTGTGCTTTACGTCCACTTCAGTTCTTTTACATCTGCACTTGATCACTCATCTTCTTAGTATATCAACACACTTATCTATGTATATTATTCTATATATATCCTTTATTATTTTGTATATATGTTCCCTCCTTTGTGTGTGGAAAGGATTCTAGTAATCGTATTCTTATCTAATCGCATATTGCGTGGTAACGTTCAGCATCCTCGGTATGAACCTCTTCGGGTGCAAATTCTGCGAGAAAGACAAGCATGGCGATCAAGTGTGCGACAGAAAAAACTTTGATACGCTCTTGTGGGCCTTTGTCACGGTGTTTCAGGTATTAAACTTTTGCAATTAAAATACCTAACAGACAACCCAGAAACAGACTGAACTTGCAACATTTACTAAACGCTTACCCACGGGTCCGTCAGCAGCCAACACTCACGACCGTAGGACAATCCCGAATAACAGAAGGTTGTCACGGCTAATCGACTAACCACGAGAGTACACAAACGACCGTTCACTCTGCTGCAAGAGACAATCTACTCGAACACAGAACAGCTGTACAGCTATCAAGTAACACTAACGGAGGGATCAAGCTTGCAGCATAGTGCGTTGTCACAACAAGCGTTCAGTCGCGTAACCGCTACCCTAGTACCCGCGTAGTGAGATCTAGTATCATTCGTAACAAATTGATCAAACATCATTAGTGTCACGTCCACCATGTTGTTCGTACAGTACTCCCATCAGAAGTTGTCCAGAGCACATTACTTAGTCAGTGAGCTTGGTTGAGTAGTAGGTTAGCTTGAGGTCGTTCGAAGCCGAGTCGCGGATTAACCTGTTCGTCAGTTCCTCTACTCCCACTACTACAACTGCACTCAGTTATACAGTATATCTATCACTCTGCATGCTGCTTCTATTATTTAGGTTTTAATCTTGAACAGCTTGGTCCGAAATTGGTGGAATGTTGTTTATTATTAACTTCACGGCTGAATTCATTACTATGTTGTTCAAAACTTAAAGGATTATACGACAAAACTTTCTACCAGTTTCGTTATCAACCCTGGCATCCCTGTTTTTAACTTCAGTAACAATCAAATTTTCAATTACTTCCCCCTTTCTGAAACTCTTGACTTCCACTTTATAAATAACAGAAGGTATTCCTCTCATCTAAATTTCCTTTTACTCTTTTCCATCTGCATTTCTCAGGATAAATTTATAATTTAAAAATTACTGCATTTTAATTTGAATGACTTTTGCCACAAGTAATATAACGATACAGTATGAATGAGAGTTTTCTTTTATTATGACTTAATTATCTTTTACGCACTTTACTTTCGCCTATTTATTCCTCCTCCGGATTATTTTTATTGCATTTTTATTATAATAATGAGGCAGTATAAAGAATGAAACATAATTTAAGTATTAAGTTAGTCGAGGAACTTAATTGCACTATAAATAACACGATGTTAATGAAAGTAAATATATGATTTAGTTTATTAACATAATATCCGTTGGTTGTAGCGTTCCAACGGCGATAACACTGCTTAACCATCTAGGCTTTTGTTTATTAATTAATTATTACATCACATCCAAAAATAAGATCACTAGGACGATTGTTTGAAGTAAAACTAATTTTACGGCACTTTATCGTGTAGATACACAAGAATGACTGCACTACTAATACTGATTGTGTGCATATAGATACCCACAATCTTACGATAGCATTGTCTCTGATCATAATCCTCCCTGTTATGGCACTAACTGCACATTAGATATGTGAACGCAATAACTATGCAGCCCGTAACATTAGTATTATTTCAGTAGTTCGTTCATGAGCGCAGGTTGCAGTGTTAACGTCTCGTACGCAACAATAATGTCGTCAGGATGACTCGGTCGCGGCGTTTGCGCATAGCGTTTTGTTTTTCTTTCATTTTACATCGACTCCACGACGAGCAGTATTCTGGGCATGTATCTATTCGGTGGTAAGTTTTGCAAGTTCGCCGAAGACAATGGCAGCGAGCGGGATTGTACCTGCCCTGAGATCATCTCGCAACATCCCAAGTGTGAGTGCGACAGGAAACATTTTAATAACATCCTATGGGCTACCGTCACCGTGTTCCAGGTAAGCTCGAGCGGTACACTAGGCTCAGTAATAGACGGTTTATTTGCGATCCCGTTTCAATATGTTTTAGAATTTATATCCGCGTTTTTCTCGTACCTACCAACTTAAACTGATTGAAACTGTAAACACATTTGTCTTATTTGACAACTCACTACGGGTTGTGAAATAAGTAAAGTACAAAATTTTTACGATTAACATGACTGAACATGATATATACATTACTAGATTTGGCACAAGCGAGAGATCCGCCGTAGTTACTTAGTACTTATGTACATTTCGGTAATGCAGTACAAGGAGCGCTCCGTAGTTAGTTGCATCTTGCTTAGTAGTGAATAGCATTAGGTAATGCTGAACCCTGTATGCTTGTGTACTCAAACTCGCCGTCTGTGTTCCCTTTCATTACTGTGTATTAGTGAACACCGAAACAACAACATGACACTTGTCAACACTAACACGCTAATTACTAACAACAGTTTTTTGTGTTTTTTTACTTTAATTTATTAACATTGAAATAAAGCAACGTTTTATTACACCAAAAGGCACGACTTAATACAATATGACAGCACACCTTGCTTATTTTGATTTATTAAACAAACACGGATTTTAAAATACCTACTTGATGTGGTAGAACGATTTGCTTGGTTGAGTTAAATTCTGACTTTGATGTAAAAATTTCAGGTTTTGACCCAGGAAGACTGGAATGTTGTGTTGTTTAATGGCATGGAAAAAACAAGTCATTGGGCCGCATTATATTTCGTTGCCCTTATGACTTTTGGGAATTATGTACTGTTCAACTTGCTTGTTGCTATACTCGTCGAGGGATTCAGCTCAGAGGTAAGGTGGTGTACATAATTTTGTAGCAGGTTATGTGAAGTTTGAATCTTTCAAGACGTTACCTCTCTTTATATACCTTTTGTGTAATATAGCAAAGCTATCTTGCAAGAAAGAATATTCGAATTTCTAAGAACATACAAAATTCTTTGCATTACTCATACTTTCATACCTCTGCCACAGAATTTCCAATCAAATTCTCATGTGTAATTCAAATGTTTTAGCGAAATGAGAGAAGGGAACGTGAACAACGCGAGCTGGCGAAATCAAAATTGTCGAGCGACTGTTTCTCAGACAATAACGAATTGCACTACGACGACTCGAACTCGGGATCACATTCCAGTGAGAGTTTTTCCCAGGTAAAGTATTTGTGATACTATTTCATTAGGTCAACGTGAACGATGTTATTCCATTTGAAACCTTTCAAATTCCCAAAGTAAAAAAACCGGGCAAGAGCGAATCGGACTCGCGCACCGACGACGGTTCCGTACCATCTGTTTTTAAATTTTCTTCGGCGAAGCCTATATTCATCAGAGAGTTTTAACACTGTGCACTGCGGTGTAGAATATTGCAGTTTTATGTCAGCGCCATCTCTTGACCGATAGTGGAACTAATGTAACTTTTTTTGATGATTTCTGAAAAAGTGTGCTATTTAGAGACTTCGTTTTATTTTTCCTGTAATCTTTACATAAACTTCTATCACATAAAATAATTTCAGATTTTTCTCTTTGCAAACTTCGGAGATAAGGGGGAACAGTATTTTTTTTAAATTTTTCATAAAAAGTCGAAAACTATGCGGCTTGAAAAAAAAACAAAAATGTTTGAGAATGTGCAAACTGCGTTCTTTCATATGATACCCCACCGTACGCAAAATACGCGCATTGACGTGGAGTTGCGGATACCAGCCCGTTGTACCTATGATACCCCACCCCACATGCCCTAGTAGCCCCACTTCGAACTTTTCAGACCCAATTTCAGTCACTGTTGCAAAAAATGTACATATATTTTTATTTCTTTCTTTATTTGCAAATTAGTTGGGCAAACGTCATCTAAAACTATTCCAAATTTCAAGTTGATAGCATTAGTAGTTCTTGGGATATCCAGCTGTGACAGACAGACAGACAGACAGACTTAGTCTGACCATAAGGGTTCCGTTTTTACCATATTGGTATGGAACCCTAAAAAGAATTTGAAATCCGATTCAGATTTGATCAAGAATTTATGTTTGCAGAATGAAATAAAAAACTATTGGAAGTCAGCGGATGATGTGCGAAAGGCTAAAGATGATGTAAACGGACATAAAGAGAAGACAATAAAGTCACATCGTAAAAGCAAGTCTTCGGCACACCATCCAACACTTTGTAAGGACTGTGCGCAATCTAACAAGTGTAATCTACAAAAGGTAAGTCAAAATTAAATAGATTAGGAAGGTACTTTACATTTTACAATTTTTTTTTAATCAATATGTGTGTGTGGGTGGCATCATCGACGCGCAACCTGTTACCATTGATTTTGTATACGATTATAAACTCCCTGCATTGAAATTTTTCGTCGGTTAATACTTACATAAATATTTGCTGTTCCATATATTTTGACCGCGTAGGCTATAAAATAGGGTTTCATGACGGTGCAAGCGCCGATCGCGAACGAACAAGAACCGCTGCGGCAAAGCTCCTACGGAGCCCGAAGTCAGCTTGCGTGCCGAAAGGCCGAACACACCAGTGGACAGGACATCGTGGAGTACGTGCGCCAGAAGACGAGGTACACGCCGAGGGTGCAGTTACTGGGGTCGCACCGCAACGTCAATTTCAAGGCGTTCGTGGTGCGCGTGCCGAATCGCTATCTGCCCGTCGTCATGAAAGAAGATTTCTGGCCGCTGGACGTGGTGTTCCGTCACTTCCGCGGACAAGTATCACAGAATTGCACAAGAGTTAGCTAGTGAAGTACTGTTTTATAATAAAAATATGTATGTTTAGGTTAAGGTATTTATATAGTATGGGCCTGCGTCGCCTGAAATAAATAAATAAATTGGACTTTTCTATGAAACAGCCTTTTTTTTTTTTAATAACTTTCTATGAACCAAAGACTACAATATAATGCTGCTATGAACTTTTACGCTAGGGGGTCGTGTGCTGAATTCATACCCCTTATGTTTTAGTTATTTAGTAAGTTGTCATTACACTGAAATATTAATTAGACACTACATAGATTAAAATCAACCCAATTTATGTACTAGGTTACATTATAGTTTTCATTAAAAACTACAGACTCGTTTAAATACTAAAGATTAATAAGTAGCAAGAAATATTTTGAACCTTACCTACATATTTTGATACTACAAATATTATTACCTCTCCAAGTTTCGCTAGACTAAAAACGAAGTATAAGATTTTATTCATCGTAAAATGTCTTATTACTTACTTTTATAATAAATTTCAATCTTAATCTTGTAATCTCCTGAAATGTCTTAGAAATATAAACCTGACTTTTGTCTCATTTACTTTATCTTGTCATTTACCTTCAGGTACTCTGGTAATCTATCACTTAAAACCGTAGACAGCAGTATTGTAGAAGATTTATTTGAAACCCAACCTTTTTATATTGCTCGCCTCATTGATCATTTGGCCGCCTGGAAACCCTTGGGGTCTTCTGCTACTTTAAAGCGTTATAAATTGTATGCGAATTCCCGGTGGTACCTACCTTTAATTTTAAAAATTTCCTCTAACTTATTAACCATGTAACCAATCAAAAATAGTTTTGCAAATTGATTGAGTTTTCAATCCGCCTACTGTTTGTTTTAGGAGTCGAAAATGCGAGCAAAAAGTGGTACAACGGAATCTTCAGCATTGCCAATGATAACACATACAGCGGCTACACCACAGGACTCCCCGTCTACTACATTAGAACCTGGAGCTTCCTTCAGAGATTTTAACGTAGCTTTAACCTTGGAAAGGTCCGCCATGTTATCCAGTTTGGATTCTATTGACCGTACTTCTGTAAGTATTTCTATTACTTCGATAGGAACTTCAATGTTTAATCATAAGGTTTGTGCTGTGAACATTAATATGCAATTGGCTTCGTTCTTTTTTATAGTGTGCAAGCATTCCCGGGCTACTGAAGCCACCAAACAGCTACACACTAACCCTCCACTCCGCCCAAGCACAACTTGGAGCTGAAAAGGCCCGTCTACCTCCCATGTCTCTTGCCCCTCCCCCTCTAACCCTCGCCCCACCCCCGCTAAGATCCGCGTCACCTGCGCCCACGACGCCGACCACACCTCGATCTATAACATCGCCGTTGTTACCAGAAAAGAACCTTCAAATAACGATCGCAAAGGACGAAAATTGTCTAAATACTAGTGATAAATCCAGTCTTCTGAGTTCGCAAAAGTAAGTGACTTTATAATACTATAATTTTACATACAATCGAGAAGTGAAAATCCCCTTGAGAGCAATTTCTACTTGCCTCGTTCATAAGCCATAGCTTTTTCATTCTGCGAGTGTAAAATCAAGTATACTTTTTTATACCCGACTAAGGACCTATTGCTGTCCTAAACTCTAACATATGTAAATAAAAAACATATGAATTAAATAATAACCAAAGAATAACTTTCTAGGAACATAAGTGTAGTTAGTATGGGCGCAAATGGCGAAGAGAAGTGTAGGGTGCAACGCAACTACAGTTGGCGACCAAGTCTTAGAAGAAAACCGAAGCAAAGAACAGGATCCGACTCAGACGCTATCATACTAAACAATGGCAGGGATCATGCCGTCTGCAACGGTATAAGATTGTTGTTATTTTTAGCGTGACTGAAATTACAGTACACCTAGTTATATCATATTGTTTTGCATGTGATGTTTAATGTTCGATGTGCTTCTTAAATCTTTACGCCAACATTTTTATCCACTTAAGTATCTACTTGAATGTGTTTTATTTGTTAAATTGATTTATAGTTTTTTAAGATCAAAGGAACATCTTTGAACAAAACCTGGAGCTTCTTGAACATGAACTTTTGAAAAAAAGAATTCATATCGGCCTTGAAAAAATCTTTAGAAATCTTTGTAATCTGAGAGTATAATTTAACATCATTACAAAAGTGAAGTTAGCCTACCCAAAAAACGAAAAATTTGGAAATGTTCCCCAAATTTCTGAGATAGACTTAGGAAACTTATATAAAATGAAATACATTACAACTTGAACTTGCACAACAGGTTCGAACATACGCAAGAACGACCTCTTGCTATCATCGTCGATGGTGATAAAGAACGACACTCAGTCCGAGCTGCCCAACAACAGGGCGCGCGGTGCGTTGCCAGCCGCGCGCGTCTTACCTCCCGGTGGCCAGGCCAGGCGGGTGTCTGCACATAATGCACCATTGCTACCTGACGTAAGTTCCAAAAGATCTTCTTATGCGTGAGAAAAAGACAAGTTTATCCTATTTCATAGTTGTTATCGTGGAACACAGCTTGAAGCCTTACCCGCTAAATATATGAACAGAAGCACCATAATATCATCCTTTGGGATGATAATAATCACTACACAATCCACAAGTTTTCAGTTTTGCAACAATTAAAGTAACAACTTCAATATAATATATTTTCTTTGCTATAGTTGCACACAGTTGCGTTCAAATACACATTTCGAGGTTTTCTGCATACCCTGTATGTTTAGGTATCCTGGAAGGCTCCAGAAGCGGGATTCTCCTCAGACTCAACAGTTCGGCTTGACTCCGTGAAGACTCCGCCTCACAGGCTATCACTCACCAACGACTACTTGACAGGTAACATACATCCACTTAATATTTCAAAAAGCTATGGTTATTGCAATCGATTAGAACAACTGGGTGACTGACCGTACTGCAGGATATTTTATGCATTCCTTAACCATTCTTCAACATACAATAATTGCTTATCGATTAAGTTTCGAGAACATGAGTAGGTTAGTAGGTGGACCTACTGACGATACTATATAGTCTATGTTTAACATATTACTAGACAGGGGTGAGGTACCTACATCTCTAGTAAGCTATTATGATAATCTGGAAAACATCAGATCCGATCATCAAAGTGATCTTCATGCATAAACACCAATCTGACATCAAACGTTTCCAGATGAAGCTGAATAGTGCCGACAAGCACACTAACCATTTCCTAGATTGACTAAAAACTGACCGGTTGAAAATACAGTAAAGTGGATGTACTGTATTTTCAACCGGTACTATACACCAAATTTTCATAGGCAAGTTACGGGTATCTGAATACGATTCATTGGTAACAGTGACATCGATATCAGAAGTAAAGGCGAGCAACTTGGGGCCTCCTTCACCCGTAGTACCAATGACACCGAGGCCGGCTCGAGAGCAGCTGGCGGCTCCCGCACTGCCAACAAGGCTCAATGCGCAGCCACTACCCCTAATGAAGCAAATCAATGAGGAAGTACGTAGCAGTAATAAATTTAAGGTAAAAGTGACATTTATGTCAGAAATCAAGACAAGCATCTCGGATTCATCCATAGCCAAGCCTTTACAGGCTAACGCAGTTGCAGTTACGATACGGTAAAAAATTAAAGTTATTTCGGAACTATTATATTAGAAGCACATATTATTCACCTCTTGCACCCTGTTCTTTCGTAAAAGTCGTAGTTACTTCAATTTCTAATCGTTTTGTTGAATATCCGTTCAAGCAAAATGCCAGTAAACTTGAATAATTGTGGTAAGCCTTCTCCGACCTTAAACTGGTAGGTTCAACACAACTATTCAACGGGGTATAACTTTGAAATTCACTTCGACACCTTTCAAAATGTTATTATAAAGTTTATTTACGGTTTGTGTTCGACTTAACCTTATCTTTTCTGTTTCTGCACGCAGTGATTACATGGAATTCATAAACAACAGCTTAAAATTTTACACACTCGTTTCATTACAAGATTTTACAAAGCTCCTTTTTTGCAGGTGGCTATAAACAACGTGTGTATGTTATCATCAAGGTTCGACAGACGACGTTACAGATTCAAAGACCTTTTTCGCTTTATGGAGCCGACGGGCTGCCTCAAAGAAAAAGAGTTTTACTCACTGTACATTTTTTCGCCAGAGAACAAGTAAGATTATAGTGACCTCAATTCCTTTATTACGCTAAAAGAACTTTTGTATTTTCGTAATGAAATAAGTACTTTTAGGTCTTCGAGGCCTCTCTAACGGATCAGTCAACCACACTCGTTGTAGACAATGTTATTAAAAGATATAATTTTTTCTCCTGTAGTACAGACGTCAAGCTACTACAATCTGTAAAATTTCTTTAATATATTTTCAACTGTAATGCCAAACCATAAGCTTCAAAGTTGATTGTTGTTGGTGGCGTCTGTACATTGTGGATACCATGTGAATTTAAACTAATTGTACGGTAACAAACCACTATAAACTGGCCCATTATTCTACTGAAACTCCGTGCTACGCTACGACAGCTCAAGGTCAAAGTGGTACCACAGACGTAAGGCCTACTGTATAGTCGATCGATTCAATTATCCGTAGTTTCTGCCTACCCTCATGGGAAGAACGCGTGAGTCTATATGTATGTATTTGATAGCTTACAAAATATTCTTAATTTTGTTTATTATTACCAATACGCTTTTCAACATTAGCATGCGAAGATTCTGCACCTGGGTGGTAACGAGAGGCTGGTTCGACAATATAGTGCTGTTGTTTATCGCACTGAACTGCATCACACTGGCGATGGAACGGCCCAATATCCCGCCTGACTCCAAGGAGCGATCCTTTCTCTCCAGTGCCAACTACGTGTTCACAGGCGTGTTTGCGGTTGAGATGTTCATCAAGGTCAGTAAATTCTGAATAATATCTACGGAATAATGAAATCAATATTTACACAAAATTACTATATAACATCTACGTGACCCAAATCCTATGAACTAGATGATCAATGATATAATAATTTTACCACAAATCTCGCTCAAACAAATGTTATTTGTATTATATAATACTGTTTGTTTATGTATGCAACGCGTTTTAGCCTCTATTAGAAACACTTGAGTTGGTTTAGGTACGACTTACAGAAACTATTACAATAAGAATTACCTAAACTATTCTAGTATACACCACTAGCAGCAATATGGTGGCCCTGAATGGGCATTAAAATACACAAAGTATTTAAGAACAAACGGTAAAATTTCGCCATTTGTCAGCAGTAGGTGGAGCGTTTTACTGGTGTTTCCGCTGTGACTTTACAATTGTTGGAATGGCACTCGTTGCAAGTGTGGTTAAGACGTTAAGAGCAGTCGTTTGATCCTTCCACGAAGGATACCTCATTCTTTACGGAAGTGTTAGTTCGTCTTTCATCATCTAGTTTTATGTTTATTGTAGCTTACATTGTAAAGCGACAGTTTTCAGCAGCATTTTGATACCTCCTATTTAAAAAGTAATAAATATTTTTTTATGACTTTAATCCCTGCTCCATGACGATATACTTTAGTTAGAGTTAAAAAAATTGTTTATCTTGTTTTTGTGGACCCAGTTCATAGTAGTTCTAAACACGAACTCGCCCTTTCATTTGCAAAATACTTCTAACATGAAGAGAGGCATCGAAAAGTGTAGAATATACCTACGCGCGAGTGGAGTGGCGTACCGGCGAAGCATGAAACAGTTTGACTAGGAAACATGGTATGCTGTTCGTGTCACGTACACTCGAGCTACGATAACTTTACCTACTTCTACCAACAGTTACTTTTCATAGTGTTTTTGGATTACATTTTCACAATCGACCTTTTTGAATAAGCCGTTTTGATAGCAGATTATGCAAAACTCAATATTTATCTACGAAGAAGCCTTTATTTATATCAGAACTCCTTAATTTGCATACAAAACGATAATTATGTATCGAAATACTTGCTTAGTAGCAGAATATATTCGTGAAACGCCTCTTTGTCTAATGTTCGGTGTATAACATAATGTCTTCATCCACACCAGGTAGTGGCATCGGGAATGTTTTACGGTCCCGACGCGTACTTCACTTCAGGATGGAACATCATGGATGGCTCGCTGGTCATCATATCCATCATTGATTTGTTAATGTCTTTAGTATCAGAATCCAGTCCACGAATTTTTGGAATTCTCAGGGTAAGATGTTGTACAACTTCACACATTTTGCCATCATTAGCCCGTCGCGTGTCTAATTAGCAGACACAATAGCAATTCTATTGTTATCGGTACATACCCTGTACACGCGACATGCGAAGGGACATATAAGAAAAAACAACAGCAAAACGGTAAAGGAAAACATCGTGAGGAAACTGGCATGTCCTACAACCAAAAATTCGAAGACATGTGACTAGACCCGCATGGTGGATAACAGCCCGCCCACTCCCTCTCGAACAGAGGAGGCCTGTGTCCCAGCAGTGGAAACATTATATAGGCTGAATATGCTATGCATAAATTACCTTTGAAAATGCTATAAGTAACTTTTTCTTTTGGTTTTTAGGTATTTAGATTACTAAGGTCGCTAAGGCCACTAAGAGTGATAAACAGAGCGCCAGGGTTGAAGCTGGTTGTGCAAACGCTTCTTTCCTCGTTAAGACCTATCGGAAACATTGTACTCATTTGCTGCACTTTCTTCATCATATTCGGAATATTGGGAGTCCAGGTGAGAGATCTTACGTTCGTTATTATCTAAGGCCATTTGAAATTAATATAAAACTTTAGGCAATTCATCAATAAAGACTATTCTTACAAAATCTTTACTCGTGTCCATAAAATATCAACAGAAAAAAGTACATTTTTTAATCATTTTGCTACAGAACATAACTGACGAAAAGTATTTTCGAAAGCATTTTCCTAATTAAAACAGTAATTAACAAACATATTCCAATATCCAATTACTTTACCGGCCACAACTGATGCAATTTGCGTGCAATCGGACGTAAGACGAAGCGGACAATACGAGACCCGTCTAAAGCTCTGTGTGTGATTGTATCAGTTACAAGAGACGCTACACGGATGGAAATAAGCGGCTTGTCCCAAGAGCAATGCAACACTATCGGCTTATATACTAATCAACTTAATACCTATCGGCTGTCGATTTAATTTTCTAATATCATTATCGGCTTTGATTGCTGTCAAGAACTTAATTAATAACCAAAGTGACTATCAACATATGATTGCCCATAAACTCATATCAAAACCCATTGGCCAGTTCCATGAAATGGCTAGGTATAACATTTCAAATTGACGTACTTAGTGGTTCAATATACAAAACAATTATTCTCTCTGAGTGTACATTATGATTTTGCCAGATTGTGGTTACCAAAATCACAGTTGATTGCAAAACACATAAACATCTTGAAACGATGACACACAGAAACACAACAATGTTTTAAATGGGTACGTTTAGCGCTAAACGCATTTAGTGATTTAAAATGCAAGCAGCACCTTCATCTTTAGAGTAAAACATATATTATGTCAACAAGCAAGAAAACATTGTACCTATGTACTCATACCAATAATTCTTTCAGCTTTTCAAAGGCGCATTTTTCTACTGCGAGGGTGCAAACATAAAGAATGTTAAGAACAAATCAGACTGCCTGTCAATAGACGGCAATGTATGGGTGAACAGGAAATACAACTTCGACGATTTGGGCAAAGCGCTGATGTCATTGTTTGTACTGAGTTCTAGAGATGGATGGGTGAACATTATGTATACCGGACTCGACGCAGTTGGGGTTGATCAACAGGTACAGACACGGCATGAAAAACTTGTGCTATTATTCTCTTCGCAGTGTAGGGTTGACTTTTTTCCAAGTAAAATAAAAGATTTGTTTAAAAGGCTATTTAGCCTGAAGACCAATTCCCGTAATTAAAAATGTTCAAAATATAGTCGCAATCTCGTCCAGCGACAATTAATGTCAAAAATGTAAGGAAATTAGAGGTATTTTTGACAGATTGAGACAGAACAGAACAGACTGTGAACGTTGTTAAAATTACGAGAATTGCACTTCTGGTATCAGGTTTCTCAGTTTCCAGTTCAACTTTACTTCAATATTTTTGCAATTTGTCTGAAGTATTTGATGATGTCAATTTAAACCCGGCAGATGTTGGAAACGGTCACCCAAAACGATAACGACGTCGTTTTACGCTTTTAAAACGCTTAGAACTTACCGGCTCAAGAATTACTGTTACAAGTTCACAATTTAAGTAATCGAAGTGAAAAAAATAGAAACGAATACTTCTTTGATTCACGATTTATGATTCGTTTTTAAAGTTCAATAGCTCTTATGACGAAATAAAATTGCTAGCTAATATTTAACCACACCACGGCACTCTAGACCTGCATATTTTCTTTCAACTTTTTTTCTCATTAGCGTTCGTGTTCTATGAGTTTATATTTTTTTTCTGCAGCCAATAGTAAACTACTCAGAATGGCGTCTTCTATACTTCATTGCGTTCATTCTTCTCGTCGGGTTCTTTGTACTGAACATGTTTGTGGGCGTGGTTGTGGAGAACTTTCACCGCTGCCGCGAGGAACAAGAGAAGGAAGAGAGAGTCAGGAGAGCAGCCAAGAGAGCACTGCAGATGGAGAAGAAGCGAAGAAGTTAGTAGAGTTGTTAATAAACATATCTACGTAAATGAATCTAAAGTCTAAACAGCACAATTCAAATAAAACATGATCCTGTAAAAATACTCCTTAAAACAGAACTGTGTCTGAACTGTGTACATTTTGTTTCAGAAATGCACATGCGGCCGTATTATGCAGACTATTCACAAATACGATTATTCGTCCACAACGTAGTCACATCTAAATATTTCGACCTCGCTATAGCCGGTGTCATTGGCTTAAATGTCGTTACGATGGCCATAGAATACTACAGAATGCCGCCAGCTCTGCAATATGCGCTTAAGATATTCAATTATTTCTTCACCGCTGTGTTTATCTTAGAGGCAATTATGAAACTTGTTGCTTTAGGGTTCAAAATATACTTAAAAGACAAATGGAATCAACTAGACGTAATCATCGTCATCTTATCTATAGTGGGAATAGTTTTAGAAGAGTTAGAAACTAATATAATTCCAATAAATCCGACTATTATGAGGGTAATGAGGGTGTTGAGGATAGCCAGGGTACTAAAACTACTGAAGATGGCGAAAGGGATACGAGCACTATTGGACACAGTGATGCAAGCTCTGCCGCAAGTAGGGAACTTGGGGCTCCTGTTCTTCCTACTGTTTTTCATCTTTGCTGCCCTGGGTGTAGAGCTTTTTGGGAGGCTGGAATGCTCTGACGAAATTCCTTGTCAAGGTAAGGAAAATTATAATACTTAAGCTGAAGATGTTGTTCCTTCACTGTTTTACACATATTTTGTTTGACAGGTCTAGGTGAACACGCCCACTTCGCGAACTTCGGTATGGCTTTCCTGACGTTATTCCGCGTGGCGACCGGAGACAACTGGAACGGCATCATGAAGGACACCTTGCGAGAGGACTGCGATAGCTCTGTGGACTGCGTCAGGAACTGCTGCGTATCCACCATCATAGCGCCCATCTTCTTCGTCGTGTTCGTGCTGATGGCACAGTTCGTACTCGTCAATGTTGTCGTCGCTGTAAGTATATTCAGCGTTGTTCCACTGATGACTTGGTGAATATGGTTATGTGTTCAGAAAATAATTGTATGTTCATGTTTGACAGGTACTCATGAAACACCTAGAAGAATCCCATAAACAAATGGAAGATGAAAATGACATGGACGTAGAACTAGAACGTGAGTTAGAACGGGAGGCCGATGATGAAGAAGACAGAGCACTGTGCCGCGCTCTAGAACAGTGTATGAGCCCGCCGCGGCCGCTGAATAAGGTACCGTCCCTCCCATCTAACTTCACGTACAGCGAGCCCAAGCAACCAGCACCGTCACCCGCACGCCGCCGGCGCACGCTGCACTCGCAAACCGCTTTGTTGCCGACATCGCTACCGCCGAGAAGGGCTTCCTTATCCCCTCACGCCTTCGGGCGCCGCCGACAGGACTCGGCGTCCGAGCCGCCGGCCGCGCTCTACGAGGAGGATGCGCGCTTCATCGACGCCGACGACGCCGACCAGCTGGAGCCCGGCAGCCCGCCGCGACGAGATTCCTTCGCGCAGAACAGGCGCCAGCGCGTCGATAAGAGGAACTCCCTCCGCGGCGAGGAGGCGCGCCTGCTGCGACCCGTGCTGCTCGCCGTGCCCTCCAACAGGCAGAGTCTAAGACTGACTGGCCCCAGGAGGAAATCCTCCACGGAGTCGGCCGTTACGGACGCGAGCACAGCATCGCGCTCCCCCAACCAACTTACGCCTGAATCGGTCGATCAGCCGATAACCGAGCAGGAGAAAATAAGAATAGTCATAGCTGAGAGGCGGAAGATAGATACGACGAGGCCTGAGCCGGCCGATGTCGTGGAACTGTCGGAGCGAGGCTCCTAGTCCCGGCGGGGCCGGCCGCAGCAACACCATGAAGTATACATCTAGACGCCGCTCAAAGCGACGTCCGGGTGACCTCTCCTCTCTCTCTATCCTCGACCTATCTCTGTAAGTCTGTATGCTCAAGGGACAGTGAAAGCTTGAACTCGGTTGCACGAACAGTGATTGAAGTGACGATTTTATAAACTAATCTTGACTTTGGTGCGTTTTAGTGTTGTGTTGCGTTGTCGATATTAACGAAAGAAGGATATTGCCCGTTCAGACACGAACTTCTCCTAGTTTTTCTTTCCCACATCCGACCTAACCCTCACTTCACCATTTGCGGCCGGTTCAACTACTTCATAAAGAGACTTTAATAAATTTAGTTTAAGGTGTATAAAAATATGTAGATAGGAGTTAGAACTAGTCAATTTGTTGTGGTGGCATGTTTTCTACGAGAGCTAAAGTTTACTTTGTAATTTTATTATTAGTACGGTGCTTGCTGTTAAAGGTTAATTTGTTATTATTAATAAATACTATAAGATTTTCCAAAGTAAACCTCAACGAAGTATTGGTTTGTAGACATGAATAGGTTCAGTTTATCGTACAGCCACTGACTCGTTTAAAGTTGTGTGTGCAATTAAATGTTAGACTTTATTTTAAGAACGGGTTTCAAATCATTGAATTTTTAGTGTTAAACGATTTGTGTAATCCAACGATTCGAAAAAAGCCTATAACTATTATAATTTCGATGTGGGTACATAGTCGTGATTACTTGTAAAGTATCTGTTAGCCAACGACTGTGTAGCCTCGTAGAGTATTGTTACTAGCTAGATCTTTGTCAATCTAATATCTAAAGCGAAACCAAACGTTCGTGAATTGAGTATTTTCTCTCTAAAGATTAAAAATAATATTTTCTGAATATAAATGAATCCTATTTTCTTACAGTGTCATGTACGTAACTTAGACGTGTAACTGGCAATACGCACATAAAGGTAGAGTCGACTTTAGGTAGAACGAAGTAGATTGTGAGTAACGACATCGCAAAACTGATCTGTTAACATAAGTTATGCTCTACGATAGTTCGAACTTAGATTGTATCATTTTGAATGTTTAGTGCGATCTATCACTAGCCGTGCCAAATCTACAAGACCTTTTAAATTAAGCGAATTTTTTGTAAGAGTATTTTAATTGAGCAGTTGATACCTAGTTGCTTGTCTTTCAAAACGTTCCCGCTTGTTAAATTACTTACTGTCTACTTTATAAAAGGCTACAGAGCAAGACAGAGTAAGTTAAAGTACCTAAAATTTCAAAGTAAGTTTAATTTAAAGCACAAACTGCTGATTATTTTGAGATACGTCTATGTGGTTTTCTAGTTACTTACTGTAAAAGATCGTACCTAGTTAGGGAAGTCAGCAATAAATTTTATACTTCGACTGTGCCTTTCCTATTTCTAATGTATTAGCTTGTGAAGTTGAATGTGGGTAGTCTCTGAGATTAAATGTATACTGTAGGAGTTGGAGTGTAGATACATTAAATTATGATTCTTGTTGAGTCTTTATTAAGTTTTCGTTATATGTCATGTGAAAAGTTTTGTAAATGTAAGACAGTTCCCCGAGAAAATGAAGTTAACTTTATGTCATTCCGAAAACTAAAAACTACTCTATTTTGTACTATTGAAAACAGTACAACAAACCTAGTGTTTAGCATTTTAGCCTTATGATTTTGTTATGCCATTTATTCCATTGAAAATGACAAAATAATTGTCCTCATTAACATTATATTTTATTACTTTATTGCTTCTCCTTCCACAAGACGCCATCTTTTAATTACATAATGTCTTCCATCTTTACTCAATCTTTACCGAGACTTGAAATGGTATCGATCGACGTTTTAATTATTAGCTACAATAGAGTTCTTGTATAAATAGACATCGAGTGATTTCATGTTTAATATAATTTATATTTTCAAGTTTATGTAAAAGAATTGATTAAAAGGAATTTAGTAAAATTAAGAATAGTATTTTCGTGATAAAAAGTAAATTTCGTGATAATGATGAATAATTGTTTTTCGGTACTGATCGTATAATAATTTAAGTGGTATGAACAATGTTCATAGTTGAGTACACCTGTTATCTTAGCTGGTGATCTGTCGAGTTAAGAAAGTTACGACAATGTTAGGTTGAAAAAATAAATCAAAATTCAAATAATTGCGTTTCATTTCATGAGAAATAGAAGGCCCGCAGCGTTCCTGCAGGCACGTGGTATCCCTACATCCGTTCTAAGTTAAATTATTATTTTTAAGTTGTTCGTTTTTTCAGCGTCCCCGGGTAATTTGCCAGGCGCAGGTACCCACAAAGGAGAGAGCAACAGGCGAACTGAATTGAGTTTAGCAACAATCTTTGCGAGCATCCTACCTTGTTAGCGAGCGCTTACAATCTCATTTGCATAATTCCTTGAAACGAATTATAATGGGTTCTTTATCGTGTTGAACAACATAATGCGGTTTTCTTGAAACGATGAAGACGCTCTGGCTCTTGTTATGAAAGTATTTGTCTGTCAAATAATGAATTAAGACTGACCGATTCAGCTGTGAAGGGAATCCTACTTGAAAATTCAGCAAAGCGGAGTAATTATTTAGTAATCTCTCTTGGGGCGCTGTAACAAATTACAGTTTATCTAGGTACTTACTTTCAGAACCAGAATTACCTAATATCTAAATGATTTTAAAAAAACCAGCAATCCAGCATGTATTACCTAAGGTAAAAATGTATGTTCCTCCACCATGCATACAAATAAACTCAAAGTTTATGGATAACATTGGCCAAGGAAAATATCACGAGGGGTATCTCGTTGTTTTTGACGCAAGCATGGTGATCAATCGTCAAAAGTAGAGACAAACTGGTCCCACGTACGCAACGTTCGCAACGCAATATAACATCCGGGCTCTTGATTTTATTCTCCACACGAAACTACCTTTTAAGGGGCAACTAGAATCAATTCTATTTTTTTGTAAATTTTGACGATAAAAAGTGCCTTTTATGTCATCATATATCTGCCTAGCCTTTTCCTAGCTATGTTGCGGTCGGCTTCCAGTCTAACCAGATGCAGCTGAATAGAAGCGAGTGCATATCTGACCTCCACAACCCAGTTACTGGGCAACCCCTTACCAATACCCCTTAACAAGACTGGTAGTCAGACTTTTTGGCTTCTAACTCGTTCACACCTCGTAGCAACTACTTTAAAAAAATATTTAATAAATAATTACGAAGGTTCTTTCATAAATGATCGTAATACAAATAATTTTCCGTAAAATATTACTGTTGATGAACACTAATGACTGTCAAACGTCCACGAATGACAGCCGGGACCAACGGCTTAACGTGCTTTCCGAGACACGAAGGGGTTTCGGTATGGAAAGATGGTCACCCATGCACAGACCAACTGCGGCAAGTGTAGCTTAACCTGATCGATCGACCTGTGCGGCTGTTATTATATAGCCACGGGGCCTCAAAAAAAATGTATTTTATGTGCCTATTTGGAATAAATGATTTATCTTTGACTTTATACAAAAAAAATATTAATACTCGTACTCGTCTCTGTTTGAGAAGAGCCTTTGGTCCTCCGCCTGATCTCTCTCCGGTCGTGTCGGATTGCCGTCCCATCGAAGTATGAGATTGAGGGAAGAGGGAGTGCAACTATGTCTGCGCGCACACTTGTGCACTATAATATCTCCCGGGCCGAAGGTTAGTCTCCGTAGAGATTGGCCGCCGTGGCCGAAATACGGTTTGGAGGACTATATGAGAAGAGCAGCCTTTACCTTGCACTCAGTGTGACAAATACAAGTCAGAAATGAATTAAATAGGTACTATTATTTTATGCGCACTTACAAAAAGTGAAAACCCTAGTACTTACTTAGGTACAGACGCCAATTACACATCAAGCTACCCGAAACTGACACAAATTTTCCCAATCAACTTTGAACCTCATACTTTAGCGATAAAGTTGAAAATCTTGATTGTAGTAGCTTGATGTACTGACGCCTGTACATTCGTATCTACAGATGGTTTCAGATTCTCAAATGAAAAATCGTCAGATATTTGTAGACGGAAAAGACTGAATACCTACAAATCCAAGTTAATGTAGAGACCTTGTAAGTTTAAAACAACTTGTTTACATTCTTGTGCGGGCAGACATCGAAGGAGATGTTTCATAACTCTAATTTTGTTACATCTTTTGAGCGCCGCGCCTGCCCGGAGACAGCCTGACCCAAATAAAACTTAAATTAGTGTTCATCAACAGTAATATTTTACGGAAAATTATTTATATTACGATCATTTGTGAAAGAACCTTCGTAATTATTTTGAGCCCTTTGTTTTCTCTGTGGAAGTCAAAACTGTACATTGAATATTTTTTTAATGTAATTGTTACGAGGAGTCGGATGCCTGTTGTGGATCTGTTTGTCTGAATGAATCCCGGATTGGCGCAAAAACAGCTAAACGGATTTGGATGAAATTTAGTGTACACATAGTTTATAACCTGAATTAACACAAAGGGTAATTTTAATTCCGTAGTACTTTCCCGTGGGATAATTTTCCGACGTTCACGCGGGCGAAGCCGCGGTCTAAAGCTAATCTATACATATAATAAATCTGTAGACGAGGCGTTTCTGTACATTGAAAATAAAAATAAAAAAATAGTTGGGGTGTTATAGGATAACCAACAGATGCTATTTCATCCATTTTTAGAATTTTTGTCTGTTTGTCGGTTTGTCGGTTTGTCTGTTTGTCTGTTTGGATGTGACAAAATTTGATTTGAACAGGTTCAACGTAAAAAGTACCAAACCAATATGGTTAATTTTTATACTCAAATATAGTGTAGAACTCGGAGTAGTGTTTAGTTTTTGTTTCATCGCAATCGCTTCACTTTATCAAAAGATATAATCAATTTAAAGTATTCTACAACAACTTTCATTACGTAACACGTAATGACATCTATTGGCGCTTTATAGTACTAACGAAAACATAATTATTGTGTTTCTATCATTATTATGTGAATAATCACGTCATGCAGGCTTACCTATAAGATGACTATCACAGTCACTTCTAAGCTGCCTGTGTTATTTGAAAAAGTAATGATATTGATTACATAATATAATGTTAATCGCTTTCGATTGTTGGTTGATTAGTGGCGCTAAAAGAATTTCAAATAAAAAGTGAGGATAATGTAAGATAATATTATGTGATGTGGTGTTCTGAGTGATAAAGATTGCAATGATAAATGATAAACTTTTACACGTCAATCATGTTTTTTTTTTTAAACTAGATGAAGTCTGCGTTTCCTATCTGACTACTCTGAGAAGAAAGGCCGAAACAAACACACACACGGGAGGAGTATGTAGGAGCTCTTTCGAGGGGCAAGCAACCTTTCTAACATTGTTTAAGATCATATCATACTTTCATAGTTTTTTGCCTTTTTTTAAATTTCTTTACCATGATAACGCTTCAACGCATGAGGGGCGCGCGTGGAACACTACGCGCCGCCAGCTCAAGTCCTGATGTGTTGGCGGTGACAGACGTCCCCGAATTCGTCGCCCCTGGACCCGTTTAGGGGGGCTGGAAGAGGGCGTTGTCCGCCCTCCGCCGACGCCCGATGCGCCTACTGCGGGCCGGGTGAGTGGATGAGAGACGGTCGTCTCGCAGAAGGAAACCACCGCGTCCCAGGACTCTTCGCTGCCGTCGACTCGACTACGGCCGGCAGCGATACGTCAAGGTGCACATCCAATACAAGTAGCACTGCCATGTCGTAAAAAGGTATTGTAAATTATGTCTTCGAGACAATAACTAAATTTTTAGCCATTGTCTTGGTTAAAACCATATCGACCCTTTTTTTTCGGATGGGAAATCATCAAATGACCCCTCCCGCTCTGGGTGGAGCGAAAGGGAGTGTCAGACTCTTACTAACTAAAACCCAGCTACCCATTACTCTCCGCCCGCAGGCCCGCGCCTACGGTGGCCGGGAGTCGTCACGCGGCTCCCGACGCCCGGAGCGTCTCCCACGGTGGCTGGGACGGGAGGCTCTCTCCCTGAGTCATCCCGCCACCTCCTTTGCTAGCATGACTGCTTCGCAGAAGGAGGTGACTGCCTCCCACTCCCTCTCGCCCCGGACCATGGCTTGCACCAGGGCCAGACGCGAGAGGTCGCCGCCGCTGCCGATCGCCTCTACGAGGACACGGCGGTGCTCCGCACAAGCGGGGCAGACCTCCACCGTGTCCTCTGGGCGATCCCAGCAATGGTGACACCCGGGCGTTTCCTCCCGCCTGATGATGTGCAGGAACCTCCCGAAACTTCCGTGTCCGGTGAGGACCTGCGTCAGGCGCCACGGCGCTATCGCCGCTATCGCGGCGTGCCCTGCGCTGGGTAGCGACAGTCGCTCTTTCCATGCCGCCATGAGATCGCGCCGGAGATCTGTCTGCTCCGCACCGATTTGCCGCGGAAGCGAATCTTCCCCCCGGCGTAGTGCCTCCGCGCGCCACTCATACAGGCGCGCGAGGACTATCGCCTCCAGATCCCATGGCGGCCCCGGCCTGTTCCAGTTTGGGGGCCAAACGTCGGAAATGCACCATATCGACCCTCAAGGTATCTTATGGCTATCCAACAAGAGAGAGTTAGCAAATGTGGGCACAGGTTTACAGAATAAGTTAAGAAAGACTGCAAACTACTTTTCAGATAAACTTCAGTAGGTACGATTTAAGAGTAACACCATTGATGTATTCTTCTTTTTATCTTCTAGATATCTCGACGCTATGATAAAGTCTTAATATTGGTATGTAAGATATCTACAATACCAAGTTAAGAATTTCTAAATTTATCGCAGAGCGGCAGAGAAGAAGACAAGACTTATAAAAACTAACTTCAAACTTCACCTACTAATCTCAGATATACTTTAGATAAAATGGTGGTATGATTTTACGATTTATTCCGGTCTAACTTAGTATTCTAAAACAAATGCAAAATAAAATGGACATAATATGGCTATTTGGTCAGACAATCAGCCTCGAGCGCCTCGCTTTCATTTTTATTTATCCTCAAAAATCAAAGTGACACTTCGTCGCATTGTCATTATGAACCCTGAAGACGCAGTGACTGCTGTACAGTCGAAAGGGCTATGGTTGAGAACCCCAGGCAAGGGAAGCGTTACCAGACAAGATCGGAAGATTCTTCCTTTTACACCTTTCCTAAGCGACACATTATTGTGCTCCGACATCCACGCGGACGAAGTCGCGGGCACAGCTAGTATGAAATAAAACTGTTACATATTGTCTGAGCTTCTATGTGTTACAGCCTACTTCCTCCGAACTTTGAAAGAATGGCTCAATAAAATGCTTTTTATGGATGTTTTTGATTACTTTGTCCAACATGTAATAAATATCTAATAACTTCAACATTAGCTATGTTCAAAGCTCGCTTCACATTGTACTTATTACACAGCAAACAAACAGTTTAATTGTATTGTCCGCAAAAGTCCGACCACTCGTTTTCATTGTATTTATTTTTCTTTTAGCATAAAATTATTACCACATTTTCGATAACATTCGGACTACAAATGCTTTTTGTATTTGGCTCGGTTACATATGGGTAGGCACATACAAAAGGTTAGTATTTGTACAGAAAAACTGAGTATTTTTATTCCAAAAAATGCACAACGCCCGCAGTCTGCACAAACAAACCAGAATGTTGGCGCGATACGGTTTAGGTACTGGTGAAAAACGTTGAATTTCGCCTGTCGATTTTCAACGTATTCACTTGAGCGGTACAAAAAAATTATTGAAAAAATCTTAGCTCTCGAACGACGGTACATATTGTCGACGGTATATTTTTTGACGTGGGTTTCGCACCGATTTTTCTATAGATTCTAGACTGAAACGGTTTTCGTGTCGAACAAAGTTCTCAAGTAGATCGCACATCGACTTGAACTGCCAAGATTGGGGAACTTTAAAAGTGGTTCATAGTTCAAAATTCACGAAACGAACGTGATTTAAAAAAAAGAAGTGGCGTTTTTGCTTTAAGAAACTTAGTTTTCAGCGATTTTAGTTTTAGTGCTCTCCCTAACTTACAGCATACTTATTTCTTAAAAATATAGTGTGTAAGGATAGACCAAACTTCCAGTAATTATTTATCAATAAAATCTTTTAAGAACAAATTATTATTGCGTAATTTTATTATGCAATATTATTCAACATTTCAACCAAAGCTAACCTAATAATTATTACATTTATACCAACGCTACAATTTGTCGAAGGCATAAATTACATTAGAAGTCAATAATCTCGCTCCTCACTATCTGAGGGCCCTCTCCATGACTATTCAGCTGTAATCGGTTACTCAGTGCGGTCTCTAATCGGTTTACTCAGAATATAGTTTGACAAACACAGCCAATTAGTTGCGACCAAGATAAATGTTGGGCCAGCACTCGATAACAAATGCTAGTGAGATTTCGGTTACCGGATCGACAGCGGTAGTTAGGTATGAGGTATTTATTGTGATAAGTAGTAAGATTTATGATTCATGAAAAACTTTCTTGCAAATTACCTATAAATCATTTTGATTACTCGTCGAAGTTATTGTGCCATAATGTGGAGATTCAAGAGATATTGAAACTCATTTTCTTCTGTTTTTACCTGCTTATCGTCAAACACATTACATAAGATCCTTTACGTCTTCAAGTTCTAATTCTTAAAATGATTATTGATAAGTAGTCGTCGCATGCGTGACTACTCAGCGTAAGTTCCTGGGTTCGATTCCCAGCTAGGGCAAAGAGTTACTGGGTTTTTTTATGGGCCGCTCCAGACCTAGATTGACAGGAATTCAACAGTAGCAAACTCAAAATCTAAAGTTTACATTATTTACATTTATCCAAACTAGGCTGAGAATCAGCACTTTTCGTTTTTCGAGCAGATCGGAGTCTGGATTTGTGTCCGGTTGATGGTAATAAACTTGCCCCATGGGACTTAAACATAACTGGTGAAATGTGATATACTTAGTATAGACACACCTCTGCCTAACCCTTTGAGAAAACAGGTGTGATGATACGTAATCTGCATTTTTTTGCGACTTATTTGCCAAAAATGTAAACGAATATGAGTTTATGGAAAAAATAACTTTAATTCCTACACAATAAAGTGCAGTTTACGCTACAACTTCAAACATTTTTATAACTTTTTCAATAGTGCTAGTCCCTCTGAAATCAACTTAATTACCATTAAAATTAAATTGATATTTGTTTATCTTGAAATAACATGAATTTGAAATATGAATAGACTTTAGTGTAATTGCCTAGCAACAACGACGTATTATATATTACACTCGGTATAATGAATTCCTCGAACGGAGAAGTGTTAATATAATTACTGCTAAGAACATTTTATTCGTAAAGTGTTCCACATTAATCATAATTAACATGATGCCGTGCCTCTACCACATGTCGCTGTCGAGATCGTAATACATCATTCAAAACTTCCTTCATTATTTTAATTCACTAGCTCAATGTTCATGCCTATATATTTGATATTATGATACAATCTACCTCAAAAAAATGTAAACTACGTCAAGAATTCATTCGATTGTCTACAATTTGTGTTCGATATTACTGTATCAATATGTAGCTATCAATTAAATTCCCAATGTGTAATATGTTTTGTGGCTACACATTGATACAATATTACGAAACAAAAGAGTGTGTTTGGTGGTGAATAAGGTCGTAACGCGGGCTCATAGTCGCTGCCGCTGATTGGCAACTTGGCTAGGCCGCAGGTGACTTAAATCACAAGTTCCAAAGTCAAAACCTACTCCGGTTTCGACTTTTGTCGTAGGGAGACACGTCGCATGCGGTGGGTGACTAAAATCAACTGTGAAAATGAGACAGTCGCACTGATCACCCGCCGCATGAAGGTCGACATTTTGATGCTAAATAAACTAGTCACCTGCGATTTATATCGATCTGTGTAAATGGGGTGGCGATTAGGGTTGTGAGGCGATTTCGTAAGCCACGAAAATCGACCTAGCGTAAATCCCCCAAAAGATTGTAGACAATCAAATGAATTCTCGAATACATCTTTGTGAGGCTGACTGTACTTGTTAATTCTCTATATTACGGTGATGACTATTTATGTCACTGAAAGAATATGGCGTTTAATTATGTCTCACTCTGAGAAAATAATAAGCCTTAATGATTAAGTTGCTAATATGTATGATAACAATAATTTTAATAGTGTGTTCTCAAGAGAACACTAGTGTTTCATATTAAACATTTATTTCCGTAGGTACAAGACATCATAAGGTTGAAAGTCACCCAAAGGGCAATGAAAAGTGCTATGCTTGGAGTTTCCCTACGGGATCGAATAAGAAATGAAGAGAACCAAGGTAACCGACATAGCCCGAAGCATTGTCAAACTTAAGTTTCAGAGGGTAGCGTACATTGCTCGCAGAACAGATGGCCGACGGGGCCGAAAGGTTATGGACAGGCAACCACGTACCAGAACACGTAGCGATGGAAGGCCTCCAACTAGATGGACCAACGACCTGGTAAAGGCCGCAGGAATCCGCTGGATGCGAGAAGCAGCGATGCTTGGGGGAGGCTGTGTCCAATTGTGGATGTCTTTCAGCTAAAGTGTAATGATGATGAAACCATCATAATTACAGAAGCTATATATTATTATATAAATACAATTCACTTTCTATCTTTTTAGTCATAAATATCTTTTTAGTCATTTCTTTCTATCTTTTTAGTCATAGCGAACGAAAACCATCCAGATTTGTTTATTATATTTAGGTTTAATATAAATGTATTAACACATAAACCTTCGCCAGAATAAATTCTCTAAATGATGGTGAAACCCATTAGTCTGTGGCGTAGTTTAGAATAACAACGCGGTGACAAAGACAGACACGAAAAGCAACTTTAATTTTTCACTTCTTCTTTCTTCTTTTTTTTCTTCTTTCCTTCTTTTTTTTCCTCTTATTTATTTATTTATATATTAAACTTAAGGTAACAGACATTAAAGCCATAATCTAAATACAATTTAGTATATATTTATTTTAATTTTATAAATGACTAGCTCTATCCCGCGGTACAACCCGCATAAGTCACGATCCCGTCGGAATCTCTACCCATGTGCCATATTTCGTCCAAATCCGTTCAGCCGTTTTACCGTGAAAGCGTAACAAACAAACATACAAAAAATCAAATCTTTTCTGTTTGTAATTGTATTATACATAGTTTAGATTAGGGGCCCGCGGCTAAATAAAACAGCCGCACAGGTCGATCGATCAGGTTAAGCTACGCTTGCCGTGGTTGGTCTGTGGATGGGTCACCATCTTTACATACCGAGGCCCCTCCGTGCCTCGGAAAGCACGTTAAGCCGTTGGTCCCGATTCGTGGATCTCTGACAGTCGTTACGGGTAGTCAGAAGCCCGAAAGTCTGACAACCAGTCTTCCCAAGGGGTATCGTATTATCCAGTAACTGGGTTGTGGAGGTCAGATATGTAGTCGCTCCATGTAAAATACTGGTATTCAGCTGCATCCGGTTAGACTGAAAAGGCTAGGCAGATGATGATAGTTTAGATTATTAATAAGTGCCTAGTAACCTAGAGGGTCATTACTCTCGTCAACATAACATCCATTTCGTTTTTGTCTATAAAACCGTACCTAAAGTGATAATCTATAAAACAACGAGGGATATTATACCAGTAAAATAAACATCATAATAACTGAAAGTCAGACACTTGATCACGTCGAGTGGGCTTATATTGAATTAATTGAGAGAGAAATTCAATCAAGGTCTATACTTCAAATTAATCCCCACACGGCTGCTTTTCGATCATTATTGGAAAACCGCTTGAAATGAAACACTGCTCAATCATATTTCAAAGGAAATATTACAAAGGGATTTTGAAAAATTTACTAAAGCAATTTTTCGGTTTCATATTACGATTGCATCTCCAGCACGTAGCTACATAAGACAGAAATTGTAAAAACTGTCGTCGTGTGTAGTTTAGCTGGATTTCTGTTACAATATGGCGTATTGGAATCTGCCTTTTTCAATAAACTTGTGAAACAATATGTGTAATAATTTTCTAACAAAATCGGTGCATCCAGACAATTTACGTCTTGCTGACATTTATAGAATATTTTCAGAAAATTTCCCCGAAATCTGTGAATTTCTCTGTGAACCGAGACAGCTTTTCATTGTTAGAGAAAATCAGAAAATGCGCACTTTATCGAATGACCGAATTGAATATGAAAATCCTAACTGACAGTGTGACAATCAACTTGCGGAGAAGAATGGACATATTATTAGAAATCTGTATAAGTATTTAAAGTGTTTTTGTTGTGAATAAAAACATTTTACTCCGTATGAACAGAAGTTAGTTAGTTAGTTAGTTAGTTTAGGTTTAGTTTAGGTTTAGCTTCATAAAATTTTCAAGACCAAGCAGACCGTAGCCTGGAAACAACGAGTAGATTTCACGTTGTATAAAATAATAACAGTAGTTATACGTTTACGTAGTTTTGCATTTTATATGAACTCCCAAAATTACCCTACTGCTAACATTTTAACCGAAACGTATTAAGTTAAGTTTTCTCTAACTTTTTAATGAAATTATCATGGCGGACTGGGGATTTGTTATAATTTTCAGAAGTCTGTTGTATATTAACCTTTCAGTTTTCCATATAGGTAATAGGAAAAACTTACACAATTTTTTTTATTATGTTGTCTTTTCGTTGAGTTATGCAGTATGCTGTTGTTATGTACAGAATTCTTATTATGGAAAATACAAATAATCTTTCATATTATACGAATCCAATGAGCCAGCACGCAGCTGCAGCAGTAACATAAAAAAGTACTAATGCTACCAACATACTTATGTTGGTAGCATTAGTATGTTATTTCTTCATTAGTAAATACTAATGTTCCAATGGTGGATGTTACAGGTAAAAGATAACAAAACTAAATTAAACATAACAACGCCTGTAGACATTCGTATTCGCTCGTAGATCCCGCTACGAAGTTGCTACGAGGGTGCTACGAAGGTGCTACGCTACGAGCTAATAGAGGTTTTAACGACATTTCACTGTATCGTCTGTGCTATCAGCGTCCTCGTAACCAACAATGCTACAAAAAAAGTATATGAAAATTTACTCTGTTAGAATCGTGACGGAATTTAATGTTTCGTCCAACCTGTTTTTTTGTTATTTAGCAAAGTATACAGAATTATAATTTAAAGCAACATATCTGTTGTGCTTGGTAATTTTTTACAGACACTGTGCTCTATCGGAGACATTTTGCTGACTGTTTCCACTCATTTAAAAAAGTTAAAGCAGCCTTTACATGTTCGTAGTTATTGAATTTCGGTAATACAAAAAATAAATATCACTTAATTACTCAAAGCGGCCAATTAAGCTGAAAGCCAGAAAAATAAAAAAAGAGAGCGCGTAGTAAAAGACATTTTGTTCTTGAAATATCTTGAATATATTAATCTCTAAAGGAACGAAATTAATTCGGTTACAGATCGTTTTGTCGTTAAATAAATTGTTTTACTGCGAAGATGCGTCGTGTAAGTCTGATTTCAGGATTTCAGTGCCTTCCCACGTCTGACACTACATAAAGTACTCGTGGACTTAGGTACTACATTAAATAGTCCCCATTCCCACTCTCGTTTATCTTGTCATCTTATACCATTGTCACATATGTACATATATATAAAGCTTTGAGAGTTTCGAGTTCACATGTATATTAAATATTCAGCTGAACGTGATCACGAAACACGAACGTGGGCACGAAACAAAGGATCACTGTATGCAAAAACGTTTTGTCTGTCTGTGATTTTAAAATATTATGTTATGTTTGAAGGTTCTTCTTTGAAGTCTTAAAAAGAGGTATTGTGAACCATATGAAATGGAATACGAACTTTTCATCACCTTACTTAACGAAGTGTGATTAGTTTCTAAATTAAGCCCGATAAATCTCATACTAGTTACTCTTTTACGATGGTGAAAAGTATTACACTGTGTTATTGATAAGGCAATACCGGATTTATAATATATATTATAGCTCAGTAAACAGATAACTTATTTTTAAATATTTTGGATTGAATTGTCCCTCAAGATACAGGTTTGTTACATATTCGCGTAACACGTGAACCGCTGATCGCGCGTTACCCTAATTACCGCGGATTGCAACAGCGGATACACGAGTCGCCGACGCAGCTCAACGTGAGGCAGCCCGGCACCGTACATCGCGGCCTTCGCGAAATCGTCACTTTTGGCACAGCATCGGTCAACTGTCGACATCTTAGTTAATATTTTACATTGTAATTTCTGTAATTAAATTTAAGTTCAAATAAATTTTGTATTTTTTTCATCCTCCGGCTACAGCCTTCGTAATTGGCGCAGTCGGTAGGATACTCGCGGGCCGGTTCGCGAGAATAAATTGCTAGGATCGCGAGTCACCCGGGTGGCTTCGGGCACCGTACGAGTATCCGGAATCTACAAGAGCTGCAGTCCAGAGGAGTATCCAGACATCGATACAGAGGAGGTACAAAATCATTGCAAGTAAGTACTTTAGAATCGCTCTAGAGTCGCTTCCCTTTTTTTATCCTATAAGATTCCAAGATTTTCCATCCAAGGCAATCTCGGTCCCCTAGGTTAGGTAATAGAATTAATGTTTTAGACGCTAATAGAAATTTAGAGGCAGAACAGGAGGATAGTAATAGTTCATATATATCAAGTATGGCTGACTCAGTGGATCAAGTTTACAAGGCCCTACGATTGTTGCCGGAGTTCGACGGAAACTCGAACGTATTAACTCGATTTATAAAACTATGTGATCAACTAGTACAGCAGTTTATGAGAAACGGACCGGAGTTTCAATTAGCTAATTTAGCATTATTAAACGGGATTTTGAACAAAATAGTAGGACCCGCATCGCGTACGATTAATTCGAATGGTATCCCGGAGACTTGGGAGGGAATTAGAAGTGCTTTAATAAATAATTTCGCCGATCAACGCGATGAAACATCTTTATATAATGACTTGGCACTTTTAACGCAGGGTTCGTCCACCCCGCAAGAATTTTATGAGCGTTGTCAAAACCTTTTCAGTACTATTATGACTTATATCAGCCTACATGAAACGATAGCGAGTACCATTGAATCGAAACGCACTTTGTACAAGAAACTCACGTTGCAGTCGTACTTACGTGGTCTACGTGACCCGTTGGGCTCTCGCATTCGTTGCATGCGGCCTGATACAATAGAGAAAGCCTTAGAGTTTGTGCACGAGGAAATGAACACGTTGTACCTGCAGCAGCGCAACGACCATGTTCCCGATAGGAAGACGCAGCCTCAGGTTAGTCCAAAAATTCCTTATGGCTTTATGCCACCAATTCACGTGGCACCACCCACACCGCGTCCGTCTAATTTGCAACCCCCAGGATCTTTTAATATGCCAGGGCCATCGCGACCACCTATGCTTCAGGGACAACACCCTGTCCCAATTTGGAGAAACCAACCCCCACAAAATCGCGGGCCCACACGTACTCAACAAATGTTCAGTTCTCCACCGCCTAATTATATACCCCAGGGTCAAGTTTTTAGAATGCCTGGTCCCAGGCCAACTACAAGTAACACCCCACACCCGATGAGTGGCGTAAGTCACTACGTGGCTAAACCATTCGCGCCGCGCGCGTCCCATGATTGGTCCAAATCTGGGAACCCGCCACCCTCGAATTATTTCAGAACGCGGGAATTTAACTTTAACGATTTTAATGACCAGTTGCAGTATGACAATTATAGCGATTATTTTGTTAGCGATTATTACCCCCAGGAATATTTTGAGTATCCCATTTACGCGTACCCGAGTGAATATGTGTATGAGCAACCACAGCGTACAGATTCTTATGTTATAGTCGAGGAAGTTAAGGATCCAACCCCGTCTGCTGAAAAAGAGGATTTTCAGAAGGACCCCAAATCAGACAAGTCAAAATAGAAATTAATTTGCAAACGCAAAGGCAATTACCATATATTCAGATTTCAAATCCCCCGCTTAAACTATTAATTGACACTGGCGCAAATATGTCTTTTGTGAGTCCCGAAGTTGTTCAAAAATTCTTTTCCCACATACCGTGCAATTATGATCCCTTTGAAGTAACGAATATTCACGCTACCACAAGGAGTGATTACTCCATTACTTTACCGTGCTTTCAGGAATTTAACGAGGCAGGTGATATAACTCTTTTCGTTTATGCATTTCATAAATTTTTTGATGGTTTGATCGGCTATGATTTATTAGAAAAATTAGAATCTAACATTGACTTAAAGAACAGATTGTTGATAACTCGTAATTCTAGTAACCCTTTATTAATGTACGACTCTCGCAATAGTAACTTATACGAGGATATAATACCTGCTAACTCATCTAAATTAGTTAAAGTTCCCATAACCTCTGCGGACGGTGACGTTTTTGTTCCTGAACAATGCATTTCAAATTGTTTAATAAGTGATTGCGTTACAACAGTTAGAAATAATAGAGGTGTAATAGAGGTAGCGAATACGTCACGTCATGACGTAGTCTTTTCTATGGATCGCCCTATTAGTGCTGAGTTGTTCAATGTCCAGTGCACGCGCACTAAACAACAGTCCGACCGCGTAAAGGAAGTTTTGTCTCGTCTGCGTACGGATCATTTGAACCCCGAAGAAAAAGCTAATTTAGAAGTACTTTGCGCTCGGTACGCTGATGTATTTTATATTGATGGCGAACCATTATCTTTTACGAACCAAGTAAAACACTCTATTCGAACTACAGATGATGTGCCTATCTATACGAAAAGTTACAGATATCCTTTCATACATAAGCAGGAAGTCCAGGATCAAATTTCTAAAATGCTAAAACAGAATATCATACGTCCGTCTCAATCTGCGTGGAGCTCCCCCATCTGGGTAGTTCCCAAGAAAGCCGACGCCAGCGGAAAAACCAAATGGCGCTTGGTAATAGACTTTAGGAAATTAAATGAGAAAACTATAGATGATCGTTACCCTATACCCAACATTTCGGACGTCCTTGACAAGTTAGGTAACTGTCACTATTTTACCACCCTTGACCTCGCGAGTGGATTTTATCAAGTGGAGATGAACCCAGATGACATTCACAAAACTGCTTTTACAGTAGAGCATGGACACTTCGAATTCCTCCGCATGCCAATGGGTTTAAAAAATTCTCCATCAACCTTTCAACGGGTAATGGACAATGTCTTACGGGACCTTCAAAATGTCGTGTGTTTAGTATATTTGGATGATATAATTGTGTTTTCAGTGTCCCTTCAGGAACACATGATTAATTTAGAAAAAGTATTTCAGAGACTTAGGGAATCTAATTTCAAAATACAAATGGACAAATCCGAATTTTTAAAGTTAGAAACTGCATATTTAGGACACATTATTAGCAAAGGCGGTATTAAACCTAACCCGGATAAAATTATGGCCATCCAGAAATTCCCAATTCCCAAAACGGCAACAGAAATTAAACGCTTCCTAGGTCTGTTGGGTTACTATAGGAAATTCATTCCAGACTTTGCTCGTATAACAAAACCCATGACGCAATGTCTAAAAAAAGGTTCAAAGATTGATATAACTAATCCTAATTACATCAGTTGTTTTGAGAAGTGTAAAACCCTTTTAATCAACGACCCAATCCTGCAATATCCAGACTTTAGTAAAGATTTTATACTGACAACAGACGCATCTAATCTTGCCATTGGTGCTGTTCTCTCTCAAGGTCAGATAGGTACCGATAAGCCCATAGCATATGCATCGCGCACATTAAACACTAGTGAAATTAACTACAGCACAATCGAAAAAGAATTATTAGCAATTGTGTGGGCAACCAAGTACTTCCGCCCGTACCTATTTGGTAGAAAGTTCAAAATTGTTACAGATCACAGGCCCTTACAATGGGTAATGAATTTAAAAGAACCCAACTCACGTTTAACCCGTTGGAAATTAAAGTTAAGCGAGTATAATTTCACTACTGTCTATAAGCAGGGTAAGCTGAATACCAACGCAGATGCTCTGTCCCGCATAGAAATTAATAATGAAGACGCTAACTCTATAGCAGTTAACACGTCTGAAAAACCCCCTTCAGTAATTGATTCCACAACCGCAACAGCTCACACAAGCGCTGAGAACCCCATATTAGAGATACCAATATCGGATGAGCCTCTAAATAAATTCCACCGTCAAATATCCTTTATAATCGTGGGAGACATTAAAAAACGCCCAACCGTGTCTAAACCATTCGAAACTCATACCAAAACTACTATACAACTATCAGAGTCAAATCTGGAAGAAGAAGTAATTAATGCCGTAAAGGAATATGTTAATCCCAAAGTAAAAACTGGAATCCTTATACATCCCCCTCTAGCCATGTACAGCATAATTCCGATTATACAAGACAAATTTAAAAGCTCCGCCTTAAATATGGTCTTAACAAAGAAAGAGGTAGAAAACGTTAAAAATTACTTGGACCAGCAAGAAATTATTCGTAAATACCATGAAGGAAAAACAAATCACCGTGGTATAACCGAATGTTTCCTTGCTTTATCACATCGTTATTATTGGCCTAAAATGAAAGAAAATATCTCGAAATATATTAATGAATGTAGTATCTGTGGACAAGCAAAATACGATCGGAACCCTATTAAGCAAAAATTCTCTATAGTTCCTCCCCCAACCAAACCCTTTGAAATTGTTCATCTTGATCTTTTTACAGCACAAAACGAGAAATTTCTTACTTTAATTGATGCTTTCTCGAAATATGCACAAGCATATCATCTCAGAGATGGTACCGCGTTAAGTGTCGTCCAAGCACTTTTAACGTTTTGCACCCATCATGGCGTCCCCTACACCATAGTTACAGATCAAGGACCTGAGTTCACTAACGCATTATTTTCGGAGCTCGTCCGTCTTCATAAAATACAGCATCATAAAATACTTGCACATACCCCTAACGATAATGGCATAGTAGAGCGCTTCCATTCTACTATTCTCGAACATCTCAGAATCCTGAAATTAGAAAAGCATAATGAACCTGCCGTAAATCTCATGCCCTATGCAATTTTAGGTTACAACAGCTCAATACACAGCTTCACTAAATGTAGGCCTATAGACTTAATCACAGGACACTTTGATCCCCGTGATTCCCTAGATTTAAATTTATCGGAACATTTACTGCAAAATTACTTACAAGACCACAAAAAACGACTAACACAAGTCTACGATATAATAAATGAAACCTCTCTTCACCATCGGACTGAATTAACTGAAAACAGGAATAAGGACCGCGAACCTGAAAAAGAGTATGTCCCTGACCAACAAGTATTTGTCCGCAATCCGTTAGCTAGCAGACAAAAATTAGCTCCACGTTTTACCAAAGACATAGTCCTAGCCGACCTTCCCATACATATTTACACCAGAAAGAAACGAGGTCCCGTTGCAAAATCTCGTCTTAAAAGAAGCCCTAAGGAATCTGTATTGTTACAGGATGTTACTGCTACTACTACTCCAGATGACGCAAGGACAAGAAGTAACGATTGATCCTTTAGGGAACGGCCCCGGAATACTTCCGTTTAATCTAGGAGCGACGCGCATCATTTCCCATTATCACTCTTTCCTCAATTATGTCAACCTCGATAGTATACAATCTCAAATAGATACAGTTAACACCAGAATGACTGATGTTAGACACACATTAAATAATAAGACATCTCTATTATTCGAACCGCACATGGATTACCTTACATCCAAACTAGTTAAGATATCTGCCCAGTTAGAGTCATTTGAACATAATCGCTATAAAAGAGGACTCATTGATGGCCTCGGTTCTGTAATCAAAAGTATATCCGGTAATCTTGATCAAACTGATGCAACTAAATACGACAACGCCATAAAAATCCTTAAGGAAAATGAGTATAGGATTCAAGATCAACTTAATCAACATGTTAGTTTATCTAAAACTTGGGTTTCACAAAATGCCAACTTATTAACTAATATAACTAAAAATCAAGAGTTAATAGGCAATGTTTTAAATCGAATAATAAATAGTACAACAGCAAATCTTGATTTAATCCACTACGCCCATATGGCTCAACACTTAATTATCTTAAGTGATAACATAGATAATTTGTCCGAAGAACTCCATAAACTAGAGTATACTTTAGCTTTTATACGCGCACTAAGCACACCGCACATGGTAGTTAATATAGCTGAAATTAAGAATATGATACAGAAACAGAAACTAAGGATTCTATATTCAGGCGATGAGATCCTTGAATTAGAATTAAGAGACTATTATGACGTAATTAAGCTAGGCTACTTTTATAAAGATAATCAGATAGTTATAGTATTTAAGGTGCCGATTGCCTTCCCTCCAATCTATAACCTTTATAAACTGTCCACTGTCCCTAACAAGAATAACAAAATCCTTTTACCAACCTCACCTTTCATTGCGATTTCTGGTCTAGATTCTATGTACATGGAGGCTGAATGCCCGAAGGTAAATTCTCTGTACCTCTGTGAAGCTAAATCAAAATACAAGGCCCGAGATGATCCCGATTGCATCCAGCATCTGATCTCCAAGCAAGAACTTCTCCCATTCTGTAAACTGTCTTCAGTCGCATTGAAGAAAGAAGCTGTAGAACAACTCGACGAGAAGCATTACACCATCAGTTTCCCACATCCAACCAAGGTGAAGATATCATGCGGACAAGAAACATATAAAACCCTGGAAGGAAGCTATTTGGCGATCATCCCCTACAATTGCCACATCAAAACGCCCGAATTTACTATAGCAAACTCTAACAATCACATCAAAGGTTTCGCTCTGGAGATTATGCAATTGCCCACAATTAATGAAGATTTAGAGACGTCGAGCGAATCACCAATCATACTAAACTCTGCAAATCTAGAAAATCTGCACTCCATTAACACAAAGATCATGCAACAGGCACCAGCAAAACTCAATGAAGTAGTTGATCCAGCTCTCTACCATACTACAATTCCAATCTATCTGATACTAACCGGTGCAAGTGTACTCATTATCACACTGACGTACCGACGATATCGAGCGAAACGCCTTCAAAGAAACCAAGCAATGCAAAATGATGACGCAACATCTCCAGGAAATTATGCTGAAATTCAAGAATCGCATGGAATCAGTCCCAGCAAGATAAAAATTGACCACAGCAACATTTCATCATCTCTCTCACACAAGATTTCGAAATAGTTGCTTATCTTCGGGGGGAGGTGTTACATATTCGCGTAACACGTGAACCGCTGATCGCGCGTTACCCTAATTACCGCGGATTGCAACAGCGGATACACGAGTCGCCGACGCAGCTCAACGTGAGGCAGCCCGGCACCGTACATCGCGGCCTTCGCGAAATCGTCACTTTTGGCACAGCATCGGTCAACTGTCGACATCTTAGTTAATATTTTACATTGTAATTTCTGTAATTAAATTTAAGTTCAAATAAATTTTGTATTTTTTTCATCCTCCGGCTACAGCCTTCGTAATTGGTTGCCTAGTTTGAGAGGCAGGGTTTTCCATATTGTGTACAGATTTCAGTTCTTAGATTTGTATTGCATTGTGTTAGTATCAAAGCTCATTTAAAATTGTCTTTTTATAAAGTTATTATTATTAATTATTATTACATCCTTCCGCATTTATGCACGCCAATAACGTTGTTGTTGAACCTTTTTCTGCGTGTATTCTATTGTAGACAATTTTTTTCCAACGTTTTTCACTATTTTGCTATTTCATCGCAGTTCCATATTCTATATGGAGAAATGTTTTGTTTCGATAACGATTTCTCTATTTTTCGTAAAAATCTTCCTTAACAACCGGGTTTGAATAAATTGTTTTGCCATCTGATATTTTATTCCGGTTTTTAATGATAAATGATAAATGATTTTTATTTCTGTAAGTAGGTTTGTACAAACACTTTTACACGTCAATCATATTTTTTTTTTTTAAACTAGATGAGGTCGGCGTTTCCTAACTGACTATTCTGAGAAGAAAGGCCGAAACAAACTCAGAAGTCACAGTCTCTTTTAAAGTCCAGACAAAATCTTGGTCAGATCGTGTGAAGACCATGTAGGTTGGTGTCTGGAATGGTCTTTTGAGGAAAGAACCACACAGATTGAGCGGACCTGTCCAATCAGTGCAAGCATTTGCCAAAAATCGTGCAGCTCAACTCAGAACTTGAGGAGCTCAACGATTCGACGAACAATACCAAAGACAGGACATTTGGGTAGGCCGCATAATCTACTCAAACTGCCAGATCATGATTAAAACTAAGAAGGAAAAAAGAAGAAATGACCCACATAGTCCTCACATTCACAATAATTAAAAAATAAAAAATAATAATAAAAATTACTTACAAAGTAAATATTCATGTCATTGTCTAAATAAAATTCATCAATGTCAATGTGTATATAAAAAATCCGGACATAATCTTTGAGGACCATGTAGATTAGTGTCTGAAATGGTCTTTTGAGGAAAGAACCACACAGATTGAGCGGACCTGTCCAGTCAGTGCACGCATTTGTCAGTAACCGTGCAGCTCAACACAGAACTTAAGGAGCTCAACGATTCGACGAACAATACCAAAGACAGGACATTTGGGTAGGCCGCATAAACTACTCAAACTGCCAGATCATGATTAAAACGAAGAGAGAAAAAAACAAAAAAATTACCCACATAGTCCTCACATTCACAATAATTAAAATCATATAATACTTTATACAGTAAATGTACATGTCATTATTTAAGTAAATAGATACTTAAAAAAAAAGAAAATTATTAAAGTGTAAAATAGCAAAATAAAAACAACATTCTAAACCTATTGGAGCAGCTCAATCCCAAGCCTTTTTGTCCTCAATATAGTCTTTTACAGTATAATAGGCTTTCTGACATAGTTTTTGCTTTATAAAAGATTTGAATTTATTAAGGCTTAGTTCTTGAATGTGGCTAGGAAGTTTATTATAAAAACGTATACATTGGCATCTAAACGAGCCACCTATTTTTTTGAGCCTTGTTGTAGGAACAACAAATTTATGTTTGTTCCTAGTATTTATGTTATGGATATCACTGTATTTTTTAAACAGATTAATATTTTTATGTGCATACAAAAGATTATCATAAATGTACTGAGAAGGCACAGTCATTATATTAATCTCTTTAAATTTGTCTCTGAGGGAGTGTCTGGGACTTAATTTATAAATGGAACGAATTGCCCTTTTTTGTAGAATAAAAAATTGTCTGAATATCGGCGGCATTTCCCCACAACAGAATACCGTACGACATCACACTATGAAAATAACTAAAGTATACTAAACGGGCTGTCTCTAAATCAGTTAAATCACGAATTTTCCTAACGGCGTATGCTGCAGAGCTAAGCTTTTTTGACAATTTATCTATATGGTATTTGTAAAGACAATCCGTACCGTTCTTTATACTTTACCCACCAGTGCCAGCCTTAGATCCCTTTTTCATCGTTGTATGAGCCGCTTATATTCGTAGCTTTTGCCAAAGATAATTTGCAATTTGCCAGTAATAATAATTTGACAATTTGCCTTATTTGAGTTACTGGCAGAACAAAACCAATTTCTTGCATCTTAATAATGTAGGCCAACAACTTTTGTTCTAATTCCATAGGTAACGCAAACGGCCGTCCCATCATGGGCAACACAATCTGCGCATCTGCATTGCTCACTCGTAGAGTTGCCTTGCTTATACTCTATTTTAATGTGGTCCATGGAGTTTTATATACTTTAGAAGCTTTGTAAACCGTCATTGACGAACTCAAAACACTTTCAAAGAAGATACAGAAAGGACTCGGAGTTTGATCTCAAAAGAGCCGTTCCTTTTGAGATCAAACTCCGAGTCCTTTCTGTATCTTCTTTTCTGGTCGTCTTGATATCTGAAACCAAACGAGCAAATGACAGCAATAAAAACGTTAATTGTAAGCTGTGTGGGCTCTCAACTCACGTGTCCAACATCAAATAGCGGCAGTTTTTTTTTTTATTAATAGCATCTCGCAGTTCAACGAGTGAGGTTGTCGTCTGCTTAACCAGGCTGGCATGCCATTCGACTTTAAACGTTTACAATTGCCAGTGCGGCTTGCATTTGCAATGTCGATAAATAAATCGCAAGGGCAGTCGCTAAGTGTTTGGGCATCAAATAATATTTCTTTTATTATATATTACAGTTCGAATTGAATATTCATAGTTAAGACAGGACAACGTCTGTCGGGTCAGCTAGTTAATTATAATTATAAATGTATACAAATATATGAGAATGTATAGTATTCTATTCTAAACAGTTATAAACTATAACTATAGTAGTTATAACTGTTTTCATGGATTCAGTAGGCACATGATTCTGCTGAACCCACCTGAGTTGAAACAAGAATTAGCTGTTCCATACATTTTGACCACGTAGGCCTCGCCACTAATCTACTGATCTAATCTAATCAGCTGTTTCACAGAAAACAGCAATTTTCTATGAAAGAACACATTTTTTTGCGCGTCAAGGCCCTTCCGTCCTGTATAGGTACGACAAATACGGCAGCCGTACCAATTAATATCAATATCAATGGTAGATAGACTATGAACGATTACATTACTAGTAGAGCCGCGCACTGGGAGGCGCCGCCGACGCGTGCACTCGGCACGCTCAACCTCATAGCAAGTGAGACGGACTTATTCGGTTGTTCTCTAAGTGAATTCACAAGGAATGCCTTGTTTATAATCAGAAAGCCAATTCCAATAATTAAAAACGTTCAAAATCTAGTCGCTATCTCATCTCAGCGACAATCAATGTCAACGTGCACTGACTGGACAGGTCCTCTCAATCTGTGTGGTTCTTTCCTCAAAAGACCACCTCAGACATCGATCTACATGGTCTTCATATAACCTGACCAAGATTATGTCTGGACTTTAAAAGAGACTGACCTCTGAGTTTGTTTCAGCCTTTCTTCTCAGAGTAGTCAGATAGGAAACGCCGACTTCATCTAGTTTTAAAAAAAAAACATGATTGACGTGTAAAAGTGTTTGTACAAACCTACTTACAAAAAATAAAATCATTTCATTTCATCATTTCATTTCATCATTTCATTTCATTTCATTTCAACAACTTGTCAAAAACGTAGGGAAATTAGAGGTCTTTTTGACAAATTGAGATCGAGATCAGGGGGCCTAAAAAGGCCACTTTGGCAGAATCATAAAAAAATTACATTAAGAATCATAATGGACAGGGGGCTTACCATCACCTCTTAAAGCAGGGCAGAAGTTGAACTGCACTACTTTTTTGTACTAAGACGTCGTACAAAAAAGTAGTGCAGTTCAACTTCTGCCCTGCTTTAAGAGGTGATGGTAAGCCCCCAGTTAACTGTTAAGTTAATCGTATCAAATCCCATTGGTGAAGGATTTTTCAGTTATTTTTTTTTGTCTGTGCTAAAAATCCAATCAATCCAATCCAAATCCAATCCCAATCTCTTTGATTATAGCTACGTAGTGCAGCGAAAAAAAGCAAAACACGGACTGTCTTCGCCATATTATTATGATTCATAATGTCATCCTTTTATGATTCTGCCAAAGTGGCCCCCTTTAGTTAGCCCCCTGATTGTGAACGTTCTTAAAATTACGAGAATTGCCCCTCAGTTATAGATTAAGTTAGTATAAGCGCAATTATTGCATTGGTTTATCCTGTATAGTAACGGTAGATGTAAGTAAATAAATAAATACTTTCAACGAAATCATCAATATCAAGAAACCTTATTTAATTCTTACGTTACTAATTAATCTCAATTAAAGCAACCCTTACAAAAGCGAGCCTGATGAATATCGTACTTAACTAACAATATCGAAGCTTCTAGACCCTTGAACGTAACTTATTTCTAATCTATTCATTAGACCGCCTAATTTACTAGAACTTCAATCTACTATCGAGACGAGGGCAAAGCCACTGGCAACAAAACCTTTGGCGCTTTAATAAGTAATGACTTCGAATCTTCTGGCCTAACATTAATCTTAACGTATAAAATAAATAAAGGTAGCAATATTTATTACGGAGTTCAGTTATTTATTTGCTTGTGGTATTTTTTTGGAAAAAGCAAGGTTTTTAAGAACATGTTTTCCTTTTAGTTTTGTATACAATTGTACATCATCGTCAACCATAATATCATTCCCAACAAAATATAAAATGCCAAATAAATAATAATTTAGCATAGACACATATCTATATATATATAGATAGGTATATATCTACACTGCCCATAATGTTCCCATTGCTGGGACACAGGCCTTCTCTCGGTGAGAGGGAGTGGGCCGTAATCCACCACGCGGGCCCAGCGCGGGTTGATAGATGTCACATGTCTTCGAATTTTCACACTACATCTACACTATATCCTTATGAAAAAAATGTTATACTCGTATAACGAAGTTATACCTTATTATAAGCGTCTTTATATTAACTTCAACATATCTGACATTGAGAGGAAACCATTTACAGTTACGGTAGATACCACGGATATCGATCGGATATCTATGATAGATACTAACAAATTAGCAGGAGGAAACGAACGCTCTTCACGTCGCGACGCCCGGATATCTACAGTCACGAGCGTGAGTGTAACGTATTTAAGGTTACACTCATACAACACTCAAAATCGTTTTTTGAAGTGAAAACTTCTTTAGGCGCGTTGGACATTTTTTGAAACGGGAAAAACCATTGAACTAGCGCCACTGTTACCGTAAGCGACACCATGCGTGTTTTGTTTATAAGACTATTAAAAAAATACCCTCTTCTGATGTGTTCGGCTGTCCTCGGGATGTACTTGGTTTTAATGTATATCCGATATGTCAGTGAGTAATGGCAAAGTATTCTGTTTGTGTTTTGTTTTCACTTTTGTCGGCACTCCCGGAGTGCCACTGTTTTTTTTTTCATGAAATAACGATAGCTGATTGCAACTTAGAGAAAATACCTATTTCAAAATATTATGGTTTCCCGAATCACAGGTATGAAGTCACCCATAAAAGAACCGGAGTAGCCGACATAGCTTGCAGAGTAAGCAAACTGAAGTGGCACTGGGCTGGCCATGTTTGTCGATGGACCGGTGGCCGGTGGAGCAGTCGAGTCCTAGAGTGGTGACCGCGTATCACGCGCGTCGCGCTTCCACAGAGTATCTGGGGAACAGAATATTTTATTTAGGGTGGTCGCTATTTCCCGCACGTCAACGGTCACACTCTGACCTTCAGTTGGTCTAGCGTAGTACTGAGTTTCAATAGAATAAGAGGCCAGGTTATACTCGTTTTATTACCACTAGCGAGCGGCCTACCGTCCTACTATTATAAACGCGAAAGTGTATTTATCTGTTTGTAAATTGTTACATTTTCACGAATCAACCACTGATCGGTGTTTAAATATCGGTATTTCTAAATCAAAGTCAAAGTTAATCATCAATGAAAGCTGCAATGTTGCTAATCTTATTCCACATCACTTATACAGCATGTAGCAGAAAGATGTGGTGCACACCAATAAACTGAACCACTTTCTCTTTCATGGGACCAATGTCGTAATCGCGAAAAAATAAGTACTCGTCCCATACATTTGGGTCCAGTAGGTACTGATTTTTTTTTTTCGATTGATTATTTTTTCGCGATCACCATGTTGCTCCCATGGAGAAAGTTGTTCAGTTTGATGTACCACACCGCTAAATATGACCACACTTATCTGACACATGCTATAGATACATAACGTGACCTAAGAAATTCCAACTGCAACTTTGTCGATACCGCAGGTAAATATAACCCTTATCCGTAATTACAGCGTATACGGTCGGTATAACAACAGTGGTCAGCGGCAACCTCAAACAACAACTTAAGTGGGTTAATGGTCCCGTCGTGAAGGTTGCAATTATGCCGGGTTGCATTACCACTTACACTATTTATACAATGTAAATTACTGGTGAAGAAAATTGTTTCGACTAGAAAATGTAGGTGAACGTATTACAGTTTGGTGGGGCTGGAAAGTACATAATCAGCCTATAATGTTCACACTGGGAGCAGTGGTGGCCAAGTGGTAACAGCCGCGACTTACGAGTTGTAGGTCGTAGGTTCGAACCCAGACAGGCGCTTTACTTTGTGTGAATTATTTTATCACCACTGCTCTCAAAACGGTGAAGGAAAACATCGTGAGGAAACCGGCATGTCCTAGAACCATAAATTCGAAGACATGTGACATCTAACAACCCGCACTGGGCGCGTGGTGGATTACGGCCCACTCCCTCTCACAGAGAGAAGGCCTGTGTCCCGGTGTGAACATAATCAGCCTATAATGTTCCCACTGCTGGGACACAGGCCTCCTCTCGATGAGAGGGAGTGGGCCGTAATCCCCCACGCGGGCCCAGTGCGGATTGGCAGATGTCACATGTCTTCGAATTTTTGGTTTTAGGACATGCCGGTTTCCTCACGATGTTTTCCTTCACCGTTTTGAGAGCAGTGGTGATAAAATAATTCACACAAAGTAAAGCGCCTGCGGTGCTATTCTGTAAAAATCTCACCGTGAAAACTTAGGTGAATTCAATCACAATCTGAACCGTTTTGAAGCATATTAATAAGCGAATCGATTGTCAATATATTCGAGAAACTTGTCTGCTTAACAACGTAAATAACGAACTGTCAAAATAAAAGCCATTGCTACTGTTATTACGCAATTACCCCGCCATTTATTTAACATCGTTAGTTTCTCTACAAAAGTAGGCAAAACTATGCACAGAAATTTTCATCATCTTCATAATAAATCTTTGAATTACATTTGCAAAACCATTATTATGTATGAAACACTTAATTTCTAAAGAAGGCCGACTCAATAGAGCAGGAAATATTTTCCAATTACGTCTGTGAGTACATTTCACTGTAACTCGAGCTGGTAGTAAAAATGTCGTTAAATTGCAGGCGGAGAACGAAGCCTATTACCTACTTGCATACAAGTTCTTTTACTACTTTAAAAGTAAAAAGTTCTCGTATTTTCAACCAGACTCGGTAGAGACTTCGATGTTCGAAACATCTATGTAGATCAAATATAATGACTTTAGCTACATGAACAACCAGTCTTACCAAGGGGTATCATATTACCTAGTAACTGGATTGTGGAGGTCAGATAGGCAGTCGCTCCATGTAAAATACTGGTATTTCAGTTGCATCCGGTGAGACTGGAAACCGACCCCAACATAGTTGGGAAAAGGGTAGGTAGATGATGAATTTTAGCTAGATAGGTACATTATGTAACTACCCAGGCAGTATATAATTGCAACTCTTTTTACCTTATGTTTTAGGACCGTTTGCACAACAAATCACTAAATGCGTTTAACGGTAAACATTTTATTTAACTGCAATAAACATACATTTATTGCACTTTAAATTAACTGACAGCGAACAACAAGGAAAACATAATAATAATTTATTTCATAAGCCTAATAAAATAAGGAGAAAAAAAGGGTTAACAATAACTTACTTATGTATATAATAATATACTGAAGGCCAATTCCCGTAATTAAAAACGTTCAAAATCTAGTCGCAATCTCATCTTAGCGACAATCAATGTCAAAAATGTTGGGAAACTAGAAGTATTTTTGACAGATTGAGGTTGAGATACTCTGAACGTTCTTAAAATTACGAGAATGGCCCCTCTGTTCTAAGACTTAAGTGGCCACCGATGTCGCATAGGACGATGTTGCACGAATTGGCCAGACTTTGCAATCTTTCTAAAACAGACGCGCTGCGGCAACCTTTTGTCCCCCAGTGCTTACGTAGTTTACAGTTAACTGTCTGTCAGTTATTACGCACGCAATAATGTCACCTATGTAAACTGAATAAGTTTGTTTCCTAACTGTACACCTAAACACCAAAATCTTCTGCTAACTGTACAGTCAGATATTTTAATGTAAAGCAAATTAAATTGTCCGTATATTAATATTAAATCACAGCTGTCATTCTTTGACAGTTCTATGAAATAGCTATGACACGGCAAATTGGCATACGTTGTTAATTTGATTAACAATTAATTTCTCTGGCTGTACACAGATATTACATAAACTCTGATTTTTAATTTACTTGGCTGAAATGACAGCTGCGATCGACCTTTTTTTGTCAACTTGACATTGTTTAGTTTAGTACAAACGGGTGTAAAAAGACACTTAACGAAGCCGAGAGTCACTTGTTCTCCTCGTCATTGTAAGCATGTTTTGTACTGGACCATACCTGGGAACCTTCTGATTACGCAGATATTGAAGGTAAAAATTCCAAGTTTAATTGGCTTTTTTTACGAAAACCAGTTTTTAAAATTATAATACAACTTTAAATAACCCCACGACCCCTGTACCGTTGCATGTACTTATAAACACAATGTTTTGCGCAATACCGCAAACAGGAAATTTTCACACCAAAAAAAAGATATTGTTTTGATTTTATTGATCTATAATAATTAATTCACTTTCAAATATTAATATTGTCAATTTAAATGTAATTCGTAATGTATAATTTTCAATTGGAATTTTTATTTTATTTTATTTTTATTAAAGTATTTAATTTTAATTTAAGTTTTTCTATATTATTTTATTATAGGTCAATCAATTTATGAATGATTACTAACACTATTTTGTAAGCTCGTATTGTACCTACTAACAAATATGGATGTAATTAATCTGATAAATAAATTATTATTATTATTATTAAAAATAAAAGTCGTTTTTTTGCAATTATTGTTGTGCAATGTTACATAATTTGATGTACAGAATGCGTAGTTGACGGCTATGTGATATCTTTTTACACCCTGTATGCTGTCATTTTGGTCTACGAAGTAAAAAATTTGATTTTAGTTACATAAGAAATTCAATCTCGAGCTCATGCGACTTGCGGATAGACTTCGCAATTGACATTAGAATTCATCGTGCTAGTCCCGAATGACGATTATAGTTAATTATGTTGACACTGTAACTAAGCACTAAGTAGGTACCTGCTTCCCGCATTAGGTATGTTGAAGGTAACATAACTTCTTCTATGAATCGTGGGTATTTTATATTCAATCTGATTTTCACACTGTAATATGCGGAGAGAATTGAATGTACGCTAGTGCCTGAAAGATTATATTTATACAGGGTTCTTGAAGGAAGTATGAGTTGCGAAAAACAATTCTTTTTACTATAGGAATCAAGAACCTGAGAATGCTTTGGAACCTGTGTGGGTAGTATTTGCCTATGCAAGCTTTGAATAAAGAGCAAGCTCATAATTTCACACTTTTCACCCGCAGTTCGTTTTGACAACCTGATCAAATCAAAGGATGATGGCCGTTATGACCATTTCTTTTTATTGAAGTGAAAACTTCTTTAGGCGCGTTGGCCATTTTTTAAGATGGGGAAAAACAATTAAACTCGCACCACTGTTACTGTAAGACACCACGCGTATTTTGTTTATAAGACGATTAAAAAAATACCCGCTTCGGATGTGTTCGGCTGTCCTCGGGATGAACTCGGTTTTTATTTTTTTTTTATTTTTTTATTGGCCTATCTACAATTGTTACACTGTTTATCCTTAAAAAATACAAGCAATATACAAGCATAGTGTACAATATGATGCGATAGACACAGCATGCAAAAACAAAAATTAAACATCAATAAAATTACAATAATTGTGCAGAAATAACGCTTACAGTACTAGTGAGTAGTTTTATAAACAAGACAAAGAAAAAATAATAATAATAAAATGCAGAAAAAAAAAAAACAGTCAATTGTGTTGGTTACTTTTTATTTTTTTTAATGTATATCCGATATGATATGTCAGTGAGTGATGGCAAAGTATTCTGTTTGTGTTTTGTTTTCACATCTGTCGGCACTCCCGGAGTGCCATGGTTATTTTTTACATAAAAATACTTTTCTAATCATATAATAGTACATTATGATACATGTGTGCTATGTTGATCATTATGCACGAGGCGATATTATCGCGCGAGCCGCAGGCGAGAGCGATAAGAAAGCCGAGTGTATATTGATTAATGCACACGCGTTTCATACGACGTTTTTCAACACACTTGCGAGGAAAAAAAACAGACTTGTATTGTTAAATATTAACTTGTATGGAAAATGGCGCGCTGGTTTTGTTTTCCCGCGCGCCGTGCTAGCCAGCACTAGCTATGCGCGCGCAACATTGACTCATTTTAAATATATTAATCTATGGCACAGACAAAACCGATACAGCCTATAGAAAAAATATAATAAACACAAACCTGAAAATTGCAAAAAACCTAAGAATTTCGCGGTCTACCACTGCGCATTCACCTTAAATTGTCTGTGGTCCCCTGCGAGTTCATTTTGCGACCAAGGACAATACAGACTATTTAAAAAAAAATTGAAATATAGCCCGCGGATTTTTTCTTTCGGCATGAAGTCTCTTTCAGCGCTTTCCGAATTAGCTATAATCGCTCACATCACAGCGCTCACATCATCTCCATGGACGTAATATTACGTCCATGCATCATCTCACATGCGTTCCGATTTAGATATTACTATTATGACTGCTGAGAGCTGGCAACAATTCGGAACAATCGTGAACGCGCTCACATGACAGTGCTTACACAATGTAAAAAAATATTATTACAGTATTTCTTTGTATAAACACCACATTTCTTCTTCAGTTCTTCTTCTTTGGTTAGGTGGCGACTGTCAGCCAGAAGCACAATTTCAAAAATGCCACGTTAGTTTAATTTAAAGATGATGCAACTCAAAACAAAACACACACTGACACAACCTCATACACACACTGTAATTTTTGACAGCGCTCACGGTGATATTATTCTAGGGCATGGTCGGCATTATCGCAAGATGGCGAATGTCATGACGTCATCTATGACGATTCACGGGACATCGTTATCGTTATCGCGCTCACGCTAATTCGGTTATTTCCCAATTCGGAACACATCGATTATTTCCCAATTCGGAACGCAGGGTTTGATGAGATTAAAAAAGCGCGCGTCTCCGACTACTCGACTAGTAAATAGTTATCTGTGGTATTACAGAACATGTGGATTAAAGTAAAGAAAAAGCACGCGTTCGTAATACACTCCATTATGGACCTTAAAGCGGTTCAATAAGAGCCACTTTACGAGCAAGTGTGTTGAAAAAATTATTGCTGCTGGAGCGGATACCAGGTTCCATACATTTTTGCCCATCATCCTTACCGTGAAAGTTGTACATAAATAACTATATTTTCTTCCAAGTATTTGAGTAGTAAATCTAGGTGGCTTCCCACTTATCAAATCCGTAAAACGTAATACACCTGAGATTTGAAAACGTATCGATGAGCTCTTTAAGTTCTAAGTTGAGCTGTATGATTACTGACAAATTCGTGCACTGACTGTACAGGTCTGTATTGTTTTTTCCTCAAAAGACTATTTCAGACACCAATCTACATGGTCTTCACATGAACTGACCAAGAGTATGTCTGGACTTTAAAAGAGACTGACTTCTGAGTTTGTTTCGTCCTGTTAGTTAGGTAACGCCGACCTCATCTAGTTTTAAAAATATGATTGACGTGTAAACGTGTTTGTACAAAAAAAGTGTTTGCACAAACCTATTTACAGAAATAAAATAATTTATTTTATTTAGCCAATGAGGAGTTCCACTATTCACCTCCAGGCTCCATCATCAAAATAACTGTCTTGTCTTCCGAGTGATTTAATAAGTAGGATGCCTAGGTGCCTACTTATCAAATGGTGTCTACATATAAAATGTAGGTAATACACCTCAGATACCGACATACATATGTAGGTACTCATTCATAGGTAGCTGAACTAATTACTTTAACTTGACACAGAACTCTGGTGCTAGCTAGTTGCAGTGGGGTTAAAGATAAGTTCATTAGTCTAAAGAGGCGCTTCAAGATCATCCACATACTTATGTAGGTACGGTAAACTAATATAATTAAGTAATTAGTTGTATAAACTAAATTCTGTGTTAATATGCGTAGCAGGTAAACATATCGTCAGTTCGTGCTACTTAAAGGTAGTAGTAACAACTTGTTCAGTTTATTTGCCCTTTCTTCACAATAATACCTACCTTAAAGCGAAAGTGCCAAGTAATTGCTACCAAAACTAATATTTATATATTATTTATTTATTAAAACTTTATGCACAAGTAAAAGAAATACTGTACAAAGGCGGACTTAATGCCTGAGGCGTTTAATATACAACTAGCTGCGCCCCGCGGTTTTATCCGCGTAAATGTCGATCCCGTGAGAATATCGAGATAAAAAGCCTATATGTTAATCCAGGGTGTCAGCTAACTCCATACCAAATTTTAGCAAAATTGATCCAGCCATTTGAGCGTGAAGAAGTAACAAACATAAACACACCCCCACACACACACACTCACAAACTTTCGCCTTTATAATATTAGTGTGATTTTTTTTTTATTTATTCTTAAGCAACTATACAGTCTGTGGGTTTCTTAGATTCAAAGATGTTAGCATTTTATTAATCATACATCCATCCATCGCTTTCCATCAGGCCTGATCGAGGTCAAGAGCGGGCCCATTCGGCAATAAAAAAACATACCCTATTATTACAGCTGATTATAAAAATAAAATAGCTGCAATTCTCAGGATGTTGGGTTAGGAGTATTTTTAAAAGAGCATTTGCCGATAAAAATGAGTATACAGCATAATCATAATCAGTCTATAATGTTCCCACTGCTGGGAAACAGGCCTCCTCTCTTCGAGAGGGAGTGGGCTGTAATTTACTATGAGGGCTCAGTGCCGGTTGGTAGATGTCACAAGTCTTCGAATTTTTGGTTCTAGGACATGCCGGTTCCCTCGCAATGTTTTCCTTCACCATTTTGAGAGCAGTGGTGATGAAATAATTTACATAAAGTATAGCGCCTGTCTGGGTTCGAACCCATGACCTACAACTCGTAAGTCGGGGCTGTTACCACTGGGCCACCACAACACTGAGTATATAATAACCTACGAATAATAAAAAGTCAGGAAGCGTAATTATGAACAAAATCAACGAGGAATTCGGCTGCAAACTTCACTACATTGACAAAATACATCGAGTATTCGAACGAAAGAACACACGTGCAATTATGCCAATCAGTTGCGCTCGCGTAAAGCACTGGATTCCGGCAAGCGCCGTGATTGGTTCTGGTGCGCGGTGGCCTTTTCTGCAACGCCCACCACGGTAAACATTTGCGTTGTGCCATTTTTGAGTTACATTTCTTGACTTTTATTATTCGTAGATAATAACCCTTAATGACCCTTAAAGTATCGGTAACCGTTTCCATTTTCCATTTAAGCTGCCTCTTTACTTCAAACCCTTTGTCACAATTCAACTAAAGCAGAATACCACAACGCAATAGAAATCAAATAACAACATCAGACATTTATAAACTACGTGAAACCCACAAAACCACACAATATTTCACTTAAACCAAGAATTAAAAGGACTTTCACATCTTCATTGTTTATTCCGTGCTCTCGCGACCGAACAAATAGAAATAATAAATAACACGAGTTAAGCTGTAGATAGACATAACACGCCACGCGACTTCAATTATGCGTGCTCATTGGCCACGTTTCATGTCGAGAAGAAACGCTTCGTTATTTGAGGTTATTTGGCCAATAAACACGGGTGGCGTTGCGGGAGTTCCCAGTGTGCTACGGCATTTAGTCTCTCGAACAAATAGAGATATAACATAATAACACAAGTAAGTGTTATAACGCAGGGATTAGATCACGTATTAACTCGACATCGACGACAATAGCCGTAAATAGCCGAAGTTATTCGGGTATTATCTTTTGTACTTTTATATTTTCGTGTAGGTTGAGATGTTTGACGATTGATTTCTAAATGTATAAGATGCGAAAGAGAAGTTAACTTTGTGTAATATGTAAGTATGTAAATAAGGAGATAACATTTTAGACTTTGCAGTAAAATCCTCGTAACACAATATACATATACATAAACTCACAAGAGGATAAACAGAAACTACAGAACACCACCTACTACGATTCTTACATTGTCCTTTTGCTTCGTTTACGTTCATCTCGTCATACAACCACGCCGGTTGCGGGAACTACGGACCCGACCTTTCGATAGAATACCGTATCATTTGATGGACAACATGAAAATTGGAACAGTTACCTATTACATGGAATTATGAAAGGCATAAATCTGAGAATACATTAATTCAAAAACCTTCATTAAAATTCAATTTTTTTTTTCATTGATAAATCGCCACTTGGTAATATTTATTTCCGCAATAACATATAATTAAAACCAACAAAATCTTTCGTTAATTAAAATGTGGCGGAGTTCAAATTAATAGCACAATTATGTTAACTAATTGGTCAGCTTTGATTTAAACGTTTGTCAAGTGGTTAAATCCAACTTTTATTTATTTTTAATGCAAAGGAATGTACTTATAAAATTCGCTGAAAGAATCATGATATTTTTATTACGAAATAAAATAAAATGATAGCAATATAAAATTGAAGAAAGCAGCCGCCGCTGTTTAGTTCTAAGAGAATTTAATTTTAAAATAAGTAATGAAACAATATTGAAATATTTCTTCAGTTACAAAAAATATGAAAATTTAGGTGAACATCACTGCTGAAAAACTTGGTTTTCATTTTTTTTTTCATTATTATTTGAATCTTATCGCTGGCAACCGCATAGTACCTAGGTACAGTCAACAGCAAAAGTAGATGATCAAAATCAGAAATTCAATACTAATGAACGGAGTTCGCGTCAGAACTGGTGGCGTCGAAGTGATTCAAAAGTATGTGATTGTAAATTATACCAAACATTTACTACTAGTACAGCTGCCATATATTCGTGATCAGTTTTGACTCCTATTGAATTTCTGATTTTGATCATCTACTTTTGCTGTTGACTGTACTATAATGGAAATTCATTTCTATTTTTGTAACTGGGAGAACAATGCACTTTTAAACCTGTTGTTTCAGTACTGGTGTGCAAAAGCCTTGTTTCGAAATCTCTATTCTCTGGTGCTCAGAATAGGGAAAAAACCTAGAAGTCTGATTACTAAATAAATCTGGCTGGCATGTGGTTGAACTATATAACAAAAACTAGGTACGATTTTTGATTCATCGCATTTGTAAAAAAAACTGGCCAAGTGCGAGTCGGACTCGCACACGAAGGGTTCCGTACCACAAGGCAAAAACGCCGAAAAAAACAGGTTTGTTGTATGGGAGCCCCCCTTAAATATTTATTTTAATTTTATTATTTATTATTGAAGTAAAAATACAACTGAGTATTTTGTGAATATTTCAAGTGCCTACCTGTTGCCATTATTGATATCGAGCAAAAAAGGGCAAAAAAATCGCGTTTGTTGTATGGGAGCCCCCCTTAAATATTAATTTATTTTGTTTTTAGTATTTGTTGTTATAGAGCGGCAACCGAAATACATAGGTAATTTGTGAAAATTTCAACAGTCTAGCTACCGCGGTTCTTGAGACACAGCCTGGTGACAGACAGACGGACGGACGGACGGACAGACAGCGAAGTCTTAGTAATAGGGTTCCGTTTTTACCCTTTGGGTACGGAACCCTAAAAAACTACTAATAAAGTACTTCCCAAGTTAACATGACCCTAGGCAACACCTTTCAAAAGCTCGAGGTTAAGATTTCAAAAACACAAAGTGGTACAGTGGCACATCTCACCCATGTCCAAATATTGTTTCAATCCTAAAGTTTAATCAAATTTCGCCAGCCCTGAACACATGGTAAGTAAGGTCAGCTGGAACTCGCGTAAATGTCGATTACCATTAAGTGGAGCCGAGCGGAAATTACGACATGTTTGAGACTTTGTCGGAAAACCTCGCGATAAAACTGCCGACACGTAGTGGGCGGAACTTATCCAGACTTTCTCCATACCAGATCTTGTAAACATTTTGTCATTTTATTGGAGCGGAGTTGTAACATATTACTTTTAAATCAGTATTTAAGTTTTCAGTTTTGAGTAGTCTTGTTACTCTCATTGTAAACTTATCACATTATTCATTGGAACTTGTGGGAGCATTGGTGTGTAATAGTGGGATGCAAGGAAAGAAACAAAGTTATTGTTGAACATGATTATTGAATAAACGATCACGAACACTGATTTAATACCTATTTAGTAGATGAGCGCAAAAGCTACAGAAAACCACAATAAGAAATGGCCACCCAGCAAATTTGTTTTTTCAATCGTAAGCCATAACACCACATTATTATCACAGATTATATCCAAACAATCTATATATTACGTGCTCCCACGTAAAAAAGGTCGACAAACACGAAAGTCGAGTGAATCTCATTAGAGCATTTAGGTTGGGGAACTTGGGGGAAATGTAGGAATATGGGGAATTCGAGTAAGTGGTAACTTGGGGAACCCGGGGGTACTCGGGGCGTGAATTCGCCGAATCCGCGAGTATCAGATGTTAGGGCGGAATCTATTACTGGCGCGCCGATTGCGCTCCCCCATCCGGAAATTATAACTGGTAACTCGATCGAAGCTAACAGCCGACGGAAGCACAAGTGGAGGTATCATGAAGTTTGTTAGACAGCACTGCGTGAGAGCCGACGGCGGATTAGGATATTAATAAACCGATTTTTTTTTCAAACTCGATTGGTGAATCCGCGGCTTGATTTCGTAACGAAGTATTTAATTTGTCCGAGCAAAGGCTGCTATGTATTTGATTTTTCAGTAAGGTATTTGACCTCTGACAGTTGCAACCTTAGAAATGTACTTTCATACCATCTATAGGTAATATGGCTTCAATTCAACAGCAACCTTATTACAACCACGATAAAAATCATTATGATTTTGACAGACTTAAAAGTTGCAACAACCCAACAGAAAATTATGGTCAAGAGATTAAAGTTCACTGTAATATTGACAGTGATGCCAAAACAGAGGTAAAATAACTGTGAATGGACTGTAACTACGGTCAGAGGCTAGGCCGGAATGACTTTCATTTTGACAGTTCAACAACATTCATTGCGTTATTTACGTTGTTATGCAGACAAATTTTTCGAACATATGGAGCAATGGATTAGGGTAATTCTTCAGGGACAAAATTTTCGATGTCTGTGGGTATATTTCTGTAACCAACTAAATAAACGGCATGTAATATTTTTTTTTGTACAGTTTAGGTTTATCCCTTACTGGGACAAATGATTTTTTTTTAATAATTGCTGTCTATGTACAAAATAAAAATATTTGAAGGTCGTTCTTCTGATTCATATAGCGCGTCCGTTTGCTATTTTCCGGAACAAAATGATCGATGTCGCATTTTCCCTTTGATACATCAATATAAATTATAATTATATCGAAAGGAAATGAATTGTACTCTTACAAAAAAAATGTGTATTAGTTATAACTACGTTAGTCTGTTTATAAATAAGTAAAAAAGAAGTGTCCGGCGTATAATACTGATTAATGTGGCGTAAGCTGCGCTTGACCGTACTTGGTCGGGTAATAATAATGAGAGTCTGGCTTCCAGCGCGGGGGGAAGCCAGTCGTGCAACGGACGACCTAGAAGGTGGACGTGCGGCTGGTTGGCTTAGATCCGGTGTTACGAAGGAAAATACCTGATTCATCTGTGTTTGGTTCAGGTGGCATCCTGATTACAATGCCTACTTTATAAAATTTATTTTATTGTTTTAAAACTTCAATCTGTGTTTCGTGTGATGCTTTTGGGTTATAGATTCGTGTAGAAAAATGAAAATAATGAAGTCTGTATGTACGATGAGTTATGCATGATTGTAGGCAAAATCCTGATTCATCTGTGCCTGATTCGTATGGTCAAAACCCCATATGAATAATAAAATAAATTAGTTTTTCCCCTCTCCAGCACGATAGGAGCGCTTTTGTTGCGTAATTCTCCTTGTCCAATTTTTGACCGTGTACAAGTCAGTAGTTTTAATCTTATTTATTATTATTTACTTAGCTATAACCTTTTGAATAATAAAAAAATTACAGGAGTATAACCTTGTTCTAAATATGATACTTTTGATATGTCTTAGTCCTATTTAAGAATTAATAATTATTGTTTAGAATTTACATTCATAACTAACGGTGTATTTATTACTTTTTATTTCTATTTCTGATTAATATGTAACACATTCTGATTCATCTGGGCACAAAATTAATATCTTGAAAACTACTTTATAAAAACGAGTCCCTCATTCAAATATATGTTATTTGGTATACCTATTTTCATATGAACATGTGTTACAGAGCTGAAAGTGAAATTAAATTTTGGCCATATGGATCAGTCAAAGAATCAAATTTCGAAGAACTACCCATTAGCTATATCCTTCTAAATGATTCAGATTCTGATTGATAGTGTGTTACGCAATTAGGGTGCAGGGCAGAGCAAACTCTCTCTCCCGCCGTGGATTTTACCGGTAACATGTCATAACATCAAAGAAACTGTTCACTAAAAAACTACCGTATCCAAAAAAAACTTACCGATTATGAACCTTTGTAACATACCCGTCTTACAAAGATACTCCCGGCCTGTCCCATTTCTAAAGCCACTAGGCTCATTAATGTTTCCTGTGCAATACAAAACGCTTCCGCGGTCGCGTGGATACCATCACGAACCGCGCCGCGGCTCTCGTGTGTCAATGCCTTAATCTTAATAATGACGTCACATCCACTCGAGTAGGTAATCATTCTTGACTTCGCAGAATTTGATGTGTGAAATATTATTAAAATTGATTGAATTTGGTGATAGATATGGGAATGATTTGTATTTGATAACATGTATTCCCAGATCTTCGGCTGCCAATTGTTACCAAAGTGAATAAGGGCTCATGTTTGAAGGAATTGTATTTTCGCCCTTATTTTCTACCATTAAAACATTTCAACCACTAATCCGTTACGGAAACGTGGTGATTTTAGCAATGTTCTCGTTCATAGGCTTTCGTATTGCTAGACTCTAAGTAGGGTCTATTTCAGTAAAGGATTTTTCCTAACGGCAGCTAATACCGTTGTAAAACTAATACCGTTGTAAAACTAATACCGTTGTATAACGAATACCGTTGTCTAACCTAATACCGTTGGAAAACCTTAGATATATATTTTTCGAGCAGTGGTGGCCAAGTGGTAACGGCCGGAACGGACTTACGAGTTGTAGGTCGTAGGTTCGAACCCAGACAGGCGCTTTACTTTGTGTAAATTATTTCATCACCACTGCTCTCATGTCCTAGAACCAAAAATTCGAAGACATGTGACATCTGCCAATCCGCACTGGGCCCGCGTGGTGGATTACGGCCTACTCCCTCTCACGAGAGGAGGCTTGTGTCCCAGCAGTGGGAACATTATAGGCTGATTATGGTTATGGTATGGTATATTTTTCGAATAACTGTAAAAGAAAACTGCAACCTAAACTAAAAACCGTAAGCTTAATCTATACAGATAAATAAAATTGAAGTGTCATAAATGCATGTAAAAAAACCCGGCCAAGTACGAGTCGGACTCGCACACGAAGGTTTCCGTACCACAAGGCATAAAACGCCGAAAAAAACGTTTCTTTTAAATCCCTTTAAATTGATTTTATTTTTATTATTTGTTGTTATAGCGGCAACAGAAATACATCATCTGTGAAAATTTCAACTGTCTAGCTATCACGGTTCATGAGATACAGCCTGGTGACAGACAGACAGACAGACGGACAGTGGAGTCTTAGTAATAGGGTCCCGTTTTTACCCTTTTGGTACGGAACCCTAAAAAAGGATAATTTGCCTGTCTGTCGGCTAATCTCTGAAACGGCTGGAGCGATTTTGACAGGACTTTCACTGGCAGATAGCTGATGTTATAAGGAGGCTTTATCTTAGAAACTTACTTTTATCTCAGAAAAATAATTAGGGTTCCGCGCAAAATAATTAAAACCCATGAACTTTTAACATCCACGCGGGCGAAGCCACGGGCAGAAGCTAGTCCTAAATAAAATCAACACAAAAATTCGACGAGTCATCCAAGCGGCCCACAGTATTTTTTAGGAACATTCCCATGCGCTCATCCCCTGTCCATCCTTTTCGTTTGGACCCATGGGTAATGGGTTTAGCTGTAAAGGCTAAACCCATTACCCATGGGTCCCATACCATAAATATGCATGCGAAGTTTTCATCGTCCTGGACCCATGTTTGTCTTTTATTACCCTCAATTTGTACTATGTGCTTTACCGTCATAACACGACAAAGGAATTTCATCGACGGGCATCTTTATAGGAACATAACTGTATAGTAAAGAGGCCTTTTTTTTTTTGCGGATGGGAAATCATCAAATGACCCCTCCCGCTCTGGGTGGAGCGGAAGGGAGTATCAGACTCTTATCTCTTATGTTCCGGGCCAGCGGTAACCCTTTCGGACAATCCCGCTGACCCGGCAGGCTTCGGCCCTATGGGGCCCCTCCTCGATGCTGACATCTCTTTGAGGCGCGCGTGGAACACGTACGCACCGTCCGGCACGGGCCTGGTCCTGATCGGACGGTGAGCTACCCATTACTCTCCGCCCGCAGGCCCGCGTCTACGGTGGCCGGGAGTCGTCGCGCGGCTCCCGACGCCCGGAGCGTCGCCCGCGGCGGCTGGGACGGGAGGCTCTCTCCCTGAGCCGTCCCGCCACCTCCTTCGCTAGCAGGACTGCTTCGCAGAAGGAGGTGACTGCCTCCCACTCCCTCTCGCCCCGGACCATGGCTTGCACCAGGGCCGGGCGCGAGAGGTCGCCGCCGCTGCCGAGTAAAGAGGCCTCGATTCGCAACTTAAATATTGGTAAAATTATATTTTAAAAATGATTACAATACTTTGATCATCAGCATGAGGGGCTTGTGGCTAAGTAATAACAGCCGCACGGGTCGATCGATCAGGTTAAGCTACGCTAGCCGCGGTTTTTCCGTGGATGGGTGACCATGTTTACATACCAAGACTCCTCCGTGCCTCGGAAAGCACATTAAGCTGTTGTTCCCGGCTGTCATTCGTAGATCTTTGACAGTCGCGTCGTTAAGTGTCGTCAGAAGCCCGAAAGTCTGACAACCAGTCGTACCAAGGGGTTTCGTATTACCCACTAACTGCAGGGTTGTGGAGGTCAGATAAGCAGTTGCTCCATGTAAAATACTGGTACTCAGCTGCGTCCGGTTAGACTGGAAGCCGACCCCAACATAGTTCGACGGCTAGGCAGATGATGACTTTGATCATCAACGTATATTTTCATACCTGTCCACCACTGTCCTGTTACCTGTATTTCTCTATACCTGTCTGTAACTAAGTCTATACCTAAAGAGTAGCAGGGACATCGACGCGTAACCTGTTACCATGGGTTCTGGGAGCTTATAAAGGCCACTTTGGCAGAATCATAAAAGGATAACATTATGAATAATAATGGACAGTTAACTGTTAAGTTAATCGTATCAAATCCCATTGGTGAAAGATTTTTTATTTATTTATTTAATACTTCAAGCACATAAATGTACAGAGGCGGACTTAATGCCATAGGCATTTTCTACCAGTCAACCTTTGGGTGATGCAGATCCTGAACCTATTCGAATATTTAAAAAAAATGTTGCTGTTCCATACATTTTGACCGTGTAGGTATTGCACTTTTCTATGGAATAGCAGATTTTATTTTTTTGATAATCGACGTTATCGACGTAACGAAGATGCTTATCTTCGTTACGTCTAGAATCACGTGCAGAATTCATGGTAACAGTTTGCGCGTCGATATCATATTATTTTATTATCATCAGAATGCATACATTTGCGAATATTCAAACTAAGACCCCAAGAAGTGATTAACTATTCAAATATTTCGTTACCCACCGTCCAGGTACGTCCTACGAAACATCGCCATATTTTTTTGGCTCTTTAGTCAACTGAGGCCGCTCGACCATAACCCGCGGGATGAGTTGACTAAATAATTAATTTTATTCTTTTTCCTCTGTCAACTGTTCTTACTTTAAAAAATAATTATTAATTATTTATTTAGAGGTAAATATGTACACACGTGAACAAAATTCTTTGGGGAAAAAAATTACACATCATGGCTTGATAATACTGATATATTAAAAAATCACAGTCGTTTAATTAATAAACAGAAAACTGAATGTAAATAAGTAGTGTCAAAATTTGAAGTGGCAGTAGTTTAATACCTAACCTAATGGTATCGGACTTTCGATCGAGAAGTCACGAGTTCGATTCCCACCCTTACTGAGTTAAACCCACTCCTAATACAAGCATTTGAAGTTTTGAAAAAAGAGCCATTGTTGATTATTATTTTCGTAAATCTAATGTCTAACCCTTTTTTCGTGTCTGTATCTACAAATCATAAAATGTATCAATGAGATCAGTTGCCCGATTGAAAACATTCATTAGGTCAACTCATCCCGCAGGATACGTTCAAACGGCCTCAGTTGACTAAGGCTCAATTTACACCGCCGCGGAACGGAATGGAAGCGATTTTTTTTTGTACAAAGCATTATGAACTTTATGACAATAGTGTAACGCACAAATTAGATACACCCATACACACAGGTCGCGCATCTTCTGGAGAATTATCGCGCATTCTCGGGAATTCCCGCAGTAACAAGCTCGTATCTAGTTTGTACGTTAGACAATTGACATAAATTTAATTTAGCTATTACAAAAACTCGATTCCACTCCGTTCCGCGGCGGTATAAATTGAGCCTAAAGAGCCATTTTTTTCACACAGCAATTTAAAATGAACCGCCATAGTAGTTATTGCTCTATATTAAAATGCCTACCTAATGCTATTTGTTTGGTCGTGGAGACCATTTTGTTCGGTCGTCCTTTAAAAGAAACTGTGTACCTGCTAAGCTAAATATAATTTTAAATGTAATATGGCTGAACATAAATAGAAGCAGCTAAATAGTGTTTCAGTGAGAAATCTCTGTTTACAGTTTCCCTTTTATTTATTCAACTCATTTCGGAACGGAAGAGGGTTTATAAAAAATTTACATAAAGACCTTTCTATTCGCCTGTAGTGCCCTCCTGTTGTGCTCATAAAAAATACAACTACCCACCTAGTCTTGCGTAGTTACCTACGTACTTTTTTATATGTGCAGGGTTACTGATCCGGTGTATCTACAGTTTATATGTTCATCAAGTCTAATTTGGAAAATAAGCACGGTACAAAAATTACGCGTTTATAGATAAAACTAGCTGCACCCCGTGGATTCACCCGCATAAGTCTCGGTCTCGTGGGAATATCGGGATAAAATGAGAAAGAGAAAGAGGTCATGGTCTACCCATGTGCCAAGTTTCATCCAAATCCATTCAGCCGTTTTAGCGTGAAAGCGTAACAAACAAACATACAAAAACTCAAATATTTTCTCTATTATAATATTAATTAAGACTAGCTGTGGCCGCGACTTCGCTCACATGACTACCTATTCGTTTGGTACTATAAGTAAAAGGAAACATGAAGGCATAGCATATTAATGAAGAAATTAATAATTAATTAGTCATTGCAACAATTCAGTACTTACCATTTTATCAAGTGAGTTAAGCATGAACTACTTGAGTTTGTTAGAAACAAGCACGAAATGAATTAAATAAAAAACCCGGCCAAGTGCGAGTCGGACTCGCACACGAAGGGTTCCGGCAAAAATACGTTTCGTGTAAAGAGAACCCATTTAATTTTTGACTTTATTTTATTTTTATTATTTGTTGTTACTTATATCGGAAATAGAAATACACATTCTGTAAAAAATGTAACTGTCCACCTATTACGATTCATGAGATACAGCCCGCCGACAGATGAAGACATGGACGGGCAGACGGACGGTCGAACGAACAGCGGAGGCCTAGTAATAGGGTCCCGTTGGATACGGAACCCTAAAAACTACCTCGAATGAATCATATATTATGTAGACGTTGATTTCCCGAAAAACTAAATCTGAGGAAGTTAATTAACTACGAAAAAATAATTCTAACGTCTTTTCTCTAGTTGATACTTTAACCTTGACTGGAAGGTTTCAATTAATTATTATAAGCTATATCAAATGAAAGGCTTTATTACACAGTTCAGTAAAGTCGGTATCAGTTCCGCACTCTAATTGCGTAATAATAACAATCTGAATCATTTTGAAGGACATTACTAATCCATTGCTTCGTATGTTCGGAAAAATTGTCTGCTCAACAACGTAGATAACGCAATAAATGTTGTTGAACTGTCGAAATGAAAGCCATTGCTACTGATAGTGTGTTCGATGGAAGTCTTATACACTTATATAATGAGGTAGCTTTACTTTTTTGATCAAACCTTAGCCAACTCTAGCGTTAACATTAACGTGTATCATAAAAAACTGGCCAAGTGCGAGTCGGACTCGCTCACGAAGGGTTCAGTACCACAAGGTAAAAACGCCGAAAAATACACGTTTGTTATATGGGACCCTGAAATATTTATTTTATTCTGTTTTTAGTATTTGTTGTTATAGCGGCAACAGCAATACGTCATCTGTCAAAATTACAACTGTCTAGCTGTCACGGTTCATGAGATACAGCCTGGTGACAGACAGACGGACCAAGGAGTCTTAGTAATAGGGCCCCGTTTTTACCCTTTGGATACGGAACCCTAAAAAGTAATTAGTGGTTTTAAGTTTCGAATGCAAAGACGGTAACTGGGATAAAAATAAACAGTAAGAAGTTACAAAAGTGAAATGAAATAAAAAAATGTCTAGGTAGGTACCTAATATTAGGTAGGTAGGTACTTAATTACACAAATTATTTAAGTTCTCTATTGTACACCTGAAAATACATATTTAAAAAAAACATTTAACACTACAAAACATGATCACTGTATATAATGGGAGGCCTTATCGATTTCTGCGATCTCGATAAATTTATTTTAATAAAAGTTTTGCACATAAGTCAACGTCATTGATACATTCCAAGTACTAATATATACTATAACAGGTTTATCAAAATTAATAGTAGGTGTATGTACTTTGTATGTTCGTATATCAAAGCATTGCTATAGAAAAAGGAGTGAAGCTAGCGAACCTAATGAGGAATTATTCAGCGTCGAGAGGGCTCCGTGGTCTCATTTAAACGAAAGGCTCAGGCAGCCAGATACGGAAGATTACGAGCATATTCTTGTGTGAAAATGTACCAGGGCAACATATACCTACGCATGAAGGTGCCTATGTCATTTTGTTGACGAACGTGTGGGCTGTATTAGGGCGTTAAGAAATGAGTAGATGGTGGTTGCGATGTTACAATAGTTTTTAATAATTTTATATTTTTACAATGAATAAAAGTAATGACAAACACAGCGGTAGACTGGTCTTGACAATAATAGACAAGCAAAGAGAATATAAAAAAGGTAGATATCAAAAATGGAACGTGATTCCATCCAGTCGCATTTAATACATTGTAGGTACAAATGTGAAGTTGTACAAGAACCTTTCGGCCATCTTGTTTTTCAATACAATTTTCACAAAACAATTTTACAAATGTTTGCCAACGCCGCCGCCGCCTCTCAATAAAATTCAAGGGCCAAACGATTTATGCAACAATGTACAGACGCCAGCACATCAAGCTACCCGAAACTGTCAAATTTTCTCAATCAACTTTGAACCTTATGCTTTAGCGATAAAGTTGAAAATCTATTTAATAACAGAAGAAACTGAAGGCCAAATTTTATCGGGGCTTTAACTTTTTTTCGTTTTAGTTCGTACCTACTTAAAAAACGTTAAAATTCAAGTCCCAATCTCATCTCGGCGACAATCAATGTCAAAAACTTGTCAAAAATGTAAGGAAATTGATTATATTTTTTAATTGAGACTGACATTAGAAGGCGAACGTTCTTAAAAATACGGGAATTGCCCCTCTGATTAAAATTATTTTGTAAAAATTCATAGAATGCGACTTTCATATTTGTTTTTTTTTTTTTGTGGTTTTTGTTCATAGCAACAGACAGAAAACCGGCAAGAAACTTACATTTTCACTACAATCTTTCAATATAAAAAGAATTGAACAAACATTGTACTGTACCCAACTCAACCCGATTAGCTATCACATATTTCTAGCCGAATAACTCTGAATTCAAACCTTCAACAAATAGGGCGAAACAAGACTTTTGTTCACAGCAAAACACATTTAAAGAACACGACAATCTGTATTCTAGGATCAACACAGTCATTTGTTTACGTATTTCTTGTATCAATATGTTGTATTGTCTACGTTCGTATAACAATGTTATCCAAGGAAATTGGACAAGCCTACGAGCTATTACGCCGTACGGCATTTCATACAAACTTTCAAGCCCTTATTTTTCGAAATGAATGAATCGATTTTAATGAAACTTCATACGCATAAGCAGAATACAAAGGTCTAAAAATTGAGTAGAGAACATTTTCGAAAAATAGTGTTACAGCCAAATTGGAGCAATTTTAAATTTATAAGAACCGAACAAATGTAATAAAAGTTTAAAAAAATGCTAAGCGAATACTTACGAAGTAATAGAGCGGGCTGGCGATACGATGTGACAGGCCGAAGGAGTTTTATAAAAATGTGGCTGTTATTTTAGTACCTATATTGTGTATCTTACGACTTTCACACAAACGAAGTCGGGATAGAATTTATTATGTAATATATCCAGAGAATAAGATAGTTGTAAAAATACGAATCCGCACTGATCTTTATTTATGGCTCACAACGCGTTAGTCGCATGCGCTAAATCTCGTAAAACCACGCGGAAAAACAATGACAAAACTATGGCGAAACAAAATATTTCCAAACGGGGAAAAATATCTGGGAATTATCTGGTCGGGTTCAAAGAAAAGGTAAAATAACGCCCGTTTCCACTACACAAGGCAATACCTAAGCGTGTTGTTGTATTTTCAACGCTCGTCTTACCGTCGAAAGTTGAAAATCCAACAGCGCGCTTATTCATAAGGTATAATTCTATCACAGTGAAGGGTTTTTGGTCCGTCTGCGGCTGCCGAGGCCCGGACCTTAATCTATTCCCAGTCCGTCTACTAACGGCACCTGGAAACGACTTTTTTATCCACAATATTTTCTCTCAAAATGTTTCTCGGGACCCTTTATTTGGTCATTATGAAAAGTTGAATGTGCTCTTGAGTTTGATGTAAATGGATTTTTAGTGGGGAGATATTGTTATATGATTCAATTTCAGATTTTTATCAAAAATAGATGCAGGGGTGGCCTAGTATATAGTAGTACCTAATGCAGGCACTTGACTTTTTGTAAATTATAAGTATTAAAAACCAATGTTCTCAAAACCGTGAACAAAAACATCGTGCGGAAACCGGCATGTCCTAGAACCAAAAATTCGAAGACATGTGACATCCACCAAGACCCGCGTGGTGGATTATGCGGGATCTCACAGAAAGAGGAGGCCTGTGTCCCAGCAGAATGGGAACATGGCTGATTGGGATAATCAAAAATTTATGTTATTGTTTTAGTTATGTTATTGAAATAAAGATTTAATTACTTACTTGTTTTTACATAATTTTTACTTAAAGTTCACCGAAACTCACAAGCGACAAACAGAATCATTATTCAACCATAAACCCAACATAATGTTGTGTCCAAGTGTAAATGTCTAATGAATAAAATATTGCCTTCAAGCTACAAAAATGAGGCCAACACAGGACGAATAATAAAGTAAGTGAATTGCCCCCAGGCGAGGGGGGGGGGCGCTGACGGATAAAACTTGAGTTTCCGAGTATGATGGGCAAAACACGAACACCCGAAAATTGTTTCGCACCTACCAAACTTTGTTCCCCACTTTGAGATGGAAATATTGAAGTTTTTTAAGTTATAATACGTTCCTTTGGAGTTGTGAGCGAGTTTTTCATCATTCCTTTTATCGAGTGTATTCTTTCTATAGACTTCGATAACTCCAACATACAATATAACATCGAGTGTCATTCAAATAATTTTATTGACATAATAATATTAACTATGTATTTTAACTTTCTTTCGATTTTCACTGAACTCAATTCGAAAGCCATCTCACTTTATTGCTAAAATATAGGTCCTAAATAGATAAACCAATGTGTTCTGTAGGTATATTCTGTAAAAATCGCACAGAGAAATCGCATGAGGAAAGCTTGAAGTGAACTAGGCGGTCAATCCTAAGCATCAGGTAAAATGACAGCTCACTTCAAGCTCACGTACTTACCTACGGGTATCGATTAGAAAATAGTAAACAAAACTCGTAGTTCTAGACATTCGTTTAAACTAGCTTATAGCAAAGGTATTAAACATGGGTATTTATAGCACCAATCCCATTACTTTATATGGTCTGAATCTGAACAGTCCACCTCTAAGCTCCGTGCATAGTAAGGACCAATAAAGCGATTACGGCAGCATTCACTTCGATCTAACAGTATCAATCTGGGACCCACCGGTTAATGTGCCTGTTAAGCCTGGTTGTGACGTCATTATTGTGTTACTATCTCGCCGTTAGTGACGACAGCTCCCGATAACAGATAGATAATGGCTATAAAGCGGTGCTGATTGTATTAAGCCTCACGTGTGCCAAGCCAACACGCTTTACGATGTGAAGCAAAACGGTGGCTGGGTTGACTACCTAAGATTTTCTAAGTAAAGCACTTGCTTTGTGAATCATCATCTTTCTTCGAAAATACGAACGCACGACGATGACATTTAATATATAGCTGTTACAAGCATGTATTGACATGATTACAAAATTATGTATTAACTACTCTAGGCAATTCCAAAAAACTTTACTATGACTGAAATTAGTGGTTCGACAGAGAGAAAACTTCTTGCAAACCCGCTATGATAAGTGCACTACTACAAAGCGTGACAATACAGAATTAAGAAGCTTTGCCTTTATGGGGGGCTACTCTGAGGCGTTACGTTCGTGCTAATTAGGAAACCTTCTTTGGTTTACCCGTACATAACATACCTCGTAAGGCTGTTGAACCCCAGCATTCAAAACAGTAGAGCTGAAAGTGTATAGTGAAGGTCGTTGCAGGAAAACATCGAAAAAATTATGCGAAAAGCTGTCTTTGTCTAACACGACATTACCATAGCAACAAGGGCAACCAACGGTGACATCATCTCATTCAACCATAAGTACAAGGGTGAGGTTACCAGTTTATTGAATAAGAATCTGCTCCTCAACTCACGATAACCATAACCATAATCAGCCTATAATGTTCCCACTGCTGGGACACTGGCCTCCTCTCGGTGAGAGGAAGTGGGCCGTAATCCACCACGCGGGCTCAGTGCGGATTGGCAGATGTCACATGTCTTCGAATTTTTGGTTCTAGGACATGCCGGTTTCCTCACGATGTTTTCCTTCACCGTTTTGAGAGCAGTGGTGATGAAATAATTTACACAAAGTAAAGCGCCTGTCTGGGTTCGAACCTACGACCTACAACTCGTAAGTCGCGGCCGTTACCACTTGGCCACACACACACTCACAAATTACCTTATCTCTCGAATCTATCTGCCAGTCTTAGCCTAGAAATTAGCCTACATTTCGCTATTAGGTCAAATTAACACATATGCCTGCTAATATAAGTCGAGCGGGTCAGTATTACAATCAGATTACAGCGAGCATCGGGTCGCAGCTCGGCAATGTTGAGCCACACTCCACCGTGTAATCCATTAGCTAGCCAACTGAGTTGGCCATGACTTCTGAACGTATTTGGACAAATGCTGGAGCAGAGATTAAAAAAAAATCAGACATAGAAATTGGCGTCAATTTAGTTTAGACCTTTTCAAGGCGATTTAGATGTTAACGGTTGAGTTCTATTATTGGCTGCAGACAACACAAAGGAAACTAGTTTTATTTACTCAGGACAATGTCCGTAAAAATAATGGTTATGAAAGAAAGTTATTTAGTTTTTGACAACGCCATAAAAAATGTACTTTGGTGTTGGTTTACATCTGATACCAACTTGTGTAGGTAAAAGAAAAATCAAATAGAACCAACCCCTGAATAAATACTATAGAAATACAACACAACACAACTACTCCACAACAGTCCAGTAGAAGATACCCGTGGCGCTGTGATATCTAATGGCGGCGCCACAGCAAAAATAAAAAATAAACATGTTTCTAGATAAATTATACCATTTATGTACTATACGGTACGTGTAGTGAAAAAAATTGTACTTCAACGAATAGTTGAAGTTTTGGTGGCGCGGCTGGAGAGTATACTCCATACTCCCTGGCCGCGCCACCATGGTTTTTGTAAACTATTAGGCGCTCCCGGATATACCTAGTCAACACCAAAAAAAAAATGTATAATTGATCAATTATCATAAGAAATCTTATTACTTCGTGAAGAAAACCATAATTTTCTCTTCACCCTTTATTTAGCTTTATTCGATTGAAACTAACAAACTTGTGCCTACCTTTACTTATATAGCAGAGACCAATGATACTTAATGCTAAAATAATGATTATTTCAGGTGAACTTTGCGTGACTTCAAACAATTAATATTACAGGGTGAATAACAAAGGCAATTCTCTAAAGGGGTATAAACGTGAATTAGATTGTCTGTAGGTATTGTGTCAAAGTTTAAGACCACGTTCGCACAAACGTAAAAAAATCGCGGCAGGATTTTGTCGCGCACTGGATTTTCAACTCTCGGTGTTGAGCGAAGCATTGAGAATCCAACAGAGTGCATCCCAGCGTGTCGAAAAAATACAGTGTTGGATTTTCAACTCTCGTAAGGTAAGCAGTGCGTTGAAGATCCAGTGAGCGAAAAAATCGCACCGCGATATTTTTACGTCCATATGAATGTGGCCTTAGAGCGGTTCTGCACTACATCCAATCGGAATCCGAGAAATGCCGGTCCGAAGTGACCATAGTCCTATTTGTATGAAGGGTTGCGCACTAGATACGAACTCTATCCGTCCGAATTTAGAACATTCCCGATTCGGATTGAAGTCAGATCTTTCATTCGGATTCGGATCGGATGTAGTGCGCAGTACCGCTCTTACTCTACAAACAATCTAGGTATAATTATAAGCAGCGAATCATTGTGAACAGGCAGACATTATAAATGTAAGCATACTTTGTGATCATAAAGTCCTCCAGACCGGAATTTTTGCCATGGCGACCAATCTCAACGGCGACCAGCCTTCGGCGCAGGAGGTAATATAGTGCACAAGTGTTTGCGCAGACACAGTTGCACTCTCACTTCCCTCACTCTCATTATCAGAGGGGACGGCAATCCGAGAGATCAGTCGCAGGGCTGAACATGCTTTACGAGACACGGAGATATCACACCGCCAGCTTCCAAACTCCGAGCTGTAACTGAGAAATTCCCAATGGAAAAACCGAATAACACTTTACCCGACCTGGGAATCGAACCCAGGACGTCACGCATAGCATTCGCGCTTGCGACCACGAGTCCAACGGGGCAGTCAAAATAGTAATAAGTAATACTGTTGTAGGGAATTTTGAGACTGAAAATTAATACTAGCTTACAACGCAATCACGTGCCATTATAAATGTATACTTCTAGACCACTTATCACTCTCAAATCTCAGTGGTTTTCAGAACAATACACTTAAGTAAATGATATAAATTTATATGATGTAAGTACAGACGCCAGCACATCAAGCTACTACAATCTGTAATTTTCAACTTTATCGCTATAGCATATGGTTCATTATTATTTAATGCACCTTGTGTCGACGACCGCCTGCGCTCGGGGTCGTGGCCAGCTGATTTCCGCATGGAGACAAATATTTGCACGACATATTTGTTCAGAATCTGAATGTTTGTGTATGTGATTTTAATGGAACGACACGGGTGTCCAATTATAAGCTTAGAATGGTGACGTGTTTATTTATTTACAACCCGTGAATTTTTAGGACTTTGCTCATCAATTCTGAACGTATGGTTAACACTGGTATGTAGCTCTACGCGATATGTTAAACTCTAGCGAATAACTCGTCAGATAGCAAACTCGATTTAGTTTTATGATCGCCACTATTTAAAGAGAGGCTTTAATGTATGATCCACATGAAATTTTAGTGTCAATATAGAACGTTTTCAACTTTTTGGTATTTGGAACAACGTGTTTACTCAGTAAATAATTGAGCTACCTACTATGTATTTCAGCCTGTCTAGACTGTAATAATCTCACGGTGAAAATTTTGGTGAAGTGAGCTTGCAGTAAACTGTCGTCTCGTCTGACGCTAGGGATAGGCACTATTGACAGCTAACTTCAAACTCACTTCACCTAAGTGTTTATTGTTAGATATTTACAGAACAGGACTACTCGATTCGTTCGAGAGTCAAATACTTCCTAAACTCATTTTTGATATCTACAACAATATAGTTACTTTTTGTTTCGAAGTATACCACTAATGTACATACAACCACCAGAATCCGTGTAGATATATACTGAAATTAAATTAAGAAGTGGGCTTGAAGTGAGCTGTAATTACACCTGATGCTAGAGATTGACTCTATTGACAGCTCACTTTAAGCTCACTTCACCAACTTAGGTGAAGTGAGCAGTTCACAGTGAGATTTTTACAGAATAGCACTACAGCCAGAGATAGTTGAAGAACACCGTGTGGTTTTAGTCAGTAAGTGTCTGACAGACCCACCCGCCCAAGGGATATCCATTCGTATTTCCAAAAGCAAAAAAAAAATGTTTTCAAACATTGATACTTTGAAACAGGTACCAAATCTTACAGGTAATTTTTTGAAGCAATCAGCCCAGGCAAGCGCAGTCTTCTAACAAAAAACTCCTACCATCCTGTAATCAAGACATCTTAACACAAACAAAAAACAAGCTGCGCCATCTACATACATTAAGCGATTAGGGTCCAAGAAAAACCGGCAATACTACGTCCGTAAATAAGTACACAAAGACGGGCAGCAGTGATTAACGAGCTAGGTAATTTGCGAGATAAAGGTCGCCGGACATAACCGAAATCGAGAAGAGAGCGGCCATCTTTTGAATCCTTAATTCGGGTAGGTAGGTACCGTCGAACAAGCTATTTGGTATACAGTATGTTTGGGAAAGTTCCGCGCTGAAATAAAAATTCCTACGTATCAATTCTACTGCTCGATCGTACATTGCATTGGGAACTCACTGATGTAGTCTCCTTATCATCCTCTTTACCAAGTCGGCCGGGTAGGGGTGAAGCATATTTGGTATATTTTGCAGTTGCACCACGACCAGTGGCTAAGCAGGTGTAACATGTCTACTTCGTAATTCGAGCCATAGTCGTACGTATGAATGAAATTCCCAGCAAAGGCAATATGTTTAATGCCGACAACATTTTGTTCTGCGCCATTTTTTCTGTGTTGACGGTCAGGGCAGAATAAAATGGCACAAAATTTGTTTCGTTCGGTCTTATTCCAGCGCTGAACTAACCCCAACATACCACCCCTACAGGTATAAATATTCATCGCTCCACTACACCGCCAATATTATTTTTTATTGCGTACATACTATTTATGTACGCAATAAAAAAATATAATGGAAAGTTATTATCTAATACTTTTAAAGTTTATGGCATATTTAGGAGAATGATGTAAAAGAAGAGTTAGTTACGACTGTTGCAAGTCAGTTATACCAAATAACTTGTACATTCGGGTTCCGATGCGAGCTCGAGCCAGCACATCAAAAATTTAAATGTAAAATATGGGAGCCCCAGTTTTTTGGCGGTGAGAGGAGTTACGTTTAAAAAATATTTTATTTCAGTGGTTTTAGAGTTAGAATGTGGTTCATGAAGTTTAGTTTAGTTACGTTCGTTCACGCAATAAATATACGTAAAAAGTAAAACCATAATTCATAAGAAAACCCAGTAAAATAACTGGTAACGTTATATAAAAAGTACCCACCTATTCAATGTGTAAAATAAAGAAGTAATAAAAACAACTACTTATCGCATTCAATCTCTAAAACAAAACAGCGATCTATTTCTCCAATTTCAGTCCCACAAAGCAAATCCGAGATAACAATAGTGTAACTACAGATTGTTGTAAGGGAGAGAGGGTGGAAACGATTCAAACACCCACTTCTCAGTGCACGTTCCAGTAATCTAACCAGAGTTTACTTGTAATGATAATAAGACGTTATTTACACTGGAGATTAGTTGCTTAGCATAGCGGGTAACTTGTGCCAAGTACAGACTATTTACACGTTGTTGACATATCGTTACCATTGTTGTGTGTACGATCTTGAAGATAAACACGACTAACTGTAACCGAGACTTCGTTCGCGGGGATTTTTGGATAATATGTCTCTTTATTCATTATTTTTCAAATAAAAGTAAAAGTACCCTTAGTGATTCCTTATAATATCAGCTATCTGAGAGTGGAAGTCCCGCCAAAATCGGTCCAGTCGTTTTGGAGATTAGCCGGTGCAAACAGACGGACATTTTTTATAGATACCCTATTTATGAAAGTATGTAAATGCATTTAGTAAACAGCTGTTGTTTGACATTACAAAAATAAACTTCCAAATTATTTATTTGTAGGTATGTATGTATGTAGGTAGTACCTCGGATATCTATGGTAGTACCTATGCATAGAAGATAGATATAGATGAGAGATGAATGTATCCCCTTTCTTAAAGGTATCCTATCCTAGCAAGCATATTGGTAAAGGCATTCGATTTCTTGGAAAGTTGTCAACGTTGAGCCTAAAGCCTGTCCGCGTAATTTAGATAAACGTATCGAAAGCGAAGCATTGCACGAGCATATTATGTTCATAAGAACTTTACAAATTGATACTGCATGGCAAAAACTCATATTCGGCAATGATGTTCGAAACTTCCTTATAAACAGCCCATAATGTTCCCACTGCTGGGACACAGGCCTCCTATCCGAGAGAGAGAGGGCTGTAATCTAACACGCGGGCCCAGTCCGGGTCGGTAGATGTCACATGTTTTGGAATCTTTCAACTCGTAAGTCGAGGCCGTTACCACTGCTCTCGACTTAACTTTCTACTCAATGTTAAATAATAATAACATTTACTTCATACATCTTTAATCTAAGTAAAACCCAACAATTTCTACTTACCCTAACAATAATATCATCATAGAAAGCATAACACAAAGTCCAAAGAAAATCCCTAAATCTCGCGAAAATCAAGACGTCGACAGTCATCACGAAGGAGATGAACGAGCACAAAGAATACTAATGCTTAAGTTTGGGATTCCAAGTTTAGCACAGGCCTTCGATAATTTACTTAAGTAAAAACTCAATCAATCTCCTGAAGAAACTTCATGTCTAGACTGACATATGGAGGTTCATAAACAAATTGAAATACGAATAAAATGTTAGACAACATTCATTCCTAGAAAATGGAATGCTTAAAATATGTCTGTGGAAAATCCTCGCAAAATAAGTTCTGTTGCCAAAAATGAAGATTTGTAAGTAGGCCTACAAACTTGAAAGTAGCCAAAACCTTTGGTAGCAAATGAAAACCTAAGCCTCCTAAGCCCCAAGAGAAACTAAAGGTAAATTGAAGTTTTTTTAATACACATCTTTGAATGGAAGATGTCTAGCCCGAAGTTATTTTCTTTATTAAAATCAATCAATATACGTAGTATTTACTCGTAGCTTCAATGCTTGCATGCTTAATGTCTAAAGATTTACAGCATAGTCTTTAGACATTCATCATCATCATCATTTCAGCCAAAAGTGCTGGACATAGGCCTCCCCCAAGCACCTCCACTTCGACCGGTTATGTGCTTCTCCCATCCAACTTCAGATCCTTCTTAGTCTTTAGACATTAGGAATACCAAAATTACTAAATAATACCCTTAACTCAGTCTTTGGTTCCACCTAAACCTACAAGTAAGTTTGAGACGTTATAATTACCTAATTACATAATTTATAATATGTAATACCGAAACTCAATACTGTGCTCCAAAACTAATATAGCTGACGTGGGTCAAAAGGCTGCCCAACTTAAAGGGCAGGACATGTCTGCTGCATGCCGGATAAACTGTGGGCACAAATAGCACAGAACTGGTGCCCTGAGACAGTAAGACGAGGTGAGAATCGGACGATCAGAGAAAGGTTCCGTCAAAGCTGGAAGGAGGGTGCGTGGGCTCGCGAAAAATGGAGAGGCCTTTGCACAGGAGTAGGGCAAAGCAGGCTAGGAAAAAAATCCATAGGTATTACCAAAATATCTTTAATAAACGAAATAATTCCTCCAATGAGTCCAGTTTAGCATGTACTCTTACAAGTTGACAACACATTTTATACAAACCTACCCTTATCAAGTCGGGTAACTTCTAATTAATGACCTAACTAATCTCCGAAGGTCAGGCAGGGACATCTTGGGCAGGTCACGCATACTTATAACTAAGTAGATTTTAAGATAGTTTAGTTTATTTAACGACTAAAATAGTTTATTAAGAAACTTGCGAAAACTGTTTTCTCTAGCAAACATGCATGTCTAGCTTACGGAAAACTGGTTCATTTGCTGGAAAGTAGTGATATAAATCGCTGGGAAGTCGAAATACCTTTCCACTTATGGAAATAAATACCTGAAAGGAAGCACTTTACACAGGTCGTGGCCATAAACTCTACCTATTTGTAATACAAATTTTTCGAGATGGATGTTTATTGAGCCCATACTAAAATATTGTAAGCAAAATATTGTGGCAAGAAATTCTTCGAAATTTTATGTCGTCTACTTCCCAGCTTTCTGTGACCTTATTTTTAAATCCTGGTGTTAGCTCCAGTATGACAGTGAATAAGGACCTGGAGTCGTACTGAATCCTCAGATTCAGTACGACTCCAGGTCCTCACGTCAATAGGCTTCAAAAGCCGATTTCCGAGGCGGTGTTTAACGCCGCCAGTGGCTCGGAAGCCGGATAATCGGCCGCATTACCAGACGCGTCGATAAATTATAATCCTCCTTCAATTTTAAGCCGCTTAGAATCGACGGTAAACAGTTCCCTTTATTGCTGGCCTCATACACGTCCAATTTAAAATATTCATACGTAGTGTGAAATAAAAGATTTCAGTTTAGATAACTATGCATGAGGACGAGAACGGTTATGCCAGCTGCTGAAAAAATTCGAAAATTCAAACATAGAGCAAAACGTTTAATATTTTAAGCATTCTAAGTAATTTTTACTACAAATAAAAACAAGGCGTAACCCTGAAAGAGGCTTCGAAATAAAATACCAACTCAGAAAAACTTTTACTCGCGCGATAAAACTTGAGAATATTTTGGGGTAAACAAAAAGTGAGTTTATTGTACTGAGCGAAGCCGGCGAGACTATAAATCATCCGACACCGCTGCTCCTGAGCACCTATTTGATGTAATAACAGGCAACATTATTTATTAAAATAAGGTCACGAGTGTCAGATGTTATAGATAGAAGTTACGGTGGTCCGGCGAACCGCAACAGCCTGCAGGCCATAAACAAACATGGCGACGATTTGCGAGATTACACCGGCGAAGTGTGCATCTACATAATAAACTATATGACGACATAAACTCCAAGTGTGAATGTGTGGATGCGCTGGCTTATGTGCACTTATGAACACTTTTACTGGGGCAATTTTGTTGACGTATAAAATGTAAGTGGGTGACAAATATTATGACATTGTAGATTCGTGTCCGACCCTTTTTCCGAAAGTTAGCACTCTTCCTATAAGATATTTCTTAAAACAGAGACCCCATCGTTAATTTAAATAAAGCGGTGACAGGTACTCGAAAGTCCTCATCTGCCTTGCCTTCTCCTAACTATATTGGGGTCGGCTTCCAGTCTAACTGGATGCAGCTGAATACCAGTATTTTAAATAGTGATTCAGAGTGACTGCCTGGCTGTCCTCCACAACCCAGTTACTAGGTATTAAGAAACCTCTTGGTTGTCAGTTTTTCGGGCTTCTGACGACCTGTAACAACCGTCAAAAATTCACGAGTGACAGCCGGGACCAACACGGAGGGGTCCACGGACCAACCACTGATCGATCGAACCGTACGGCTGTTATTACTTAGCCATAAGCCCCTCTCTGTTACTGGTACTCGAAAGTATGATCTCAATTAGTTACCTACTTTCAACATCATAAGCCAATAATATCCACCATACCTGCTCCAAAAAATAAACAACCAATATATTTTCACATGTCCAACACACTACAGTACTTAAAGAGCTATTTAATCTTCATGACAAAGCTTTATAATGAAAATATCAACGTTTCATTAATTAACAGACCGCTGGAAACTCCGCTTTAAGCGGTTATTTTCCACGCCATCGATACAAAGGCTGCAATTTCGCTCCACCCCGTATGGAACACTAGCTTTGTCCACAGTACCCGGCCGTTCAACAGGTAAACAAAAAGTTCCCTGTTGTTTCCTTTTATCGATACCTATCTTGAATATTTACACTGTTCTCTTTTATATTATCGATTCAATGTATCGATATCTCGTTTGTAGAAAGGAGGACTTTCAATTAAAAGGAAATTATGCGTTATTTACAATGTTGTTGCATAAATTATAACAATATTTTAACGAACCATTAGCATAGCGTTAAAATTTAATCCTATTACATGAATAATGGAAACGGCACAGTAAAGTTGTTAGGAACAGGCTCTGTGGAAAAATATTTAAACACAAGAGACGTGGTTATTAACCTAAATTAATAATCTATTGGAGGGCAACGAAACTTTGGGAAAGGTCGGATTTAGAAAGTCAAGAGGGCACAAACAAACATTGATTCGCGGCCTTTAACTTGGGGACCCTCGCAAACAGTGCTGAGGACGGGGGATCTGTACACATGAAGGCTTTAAACAATATATAACACTATACGCGTGACTGTAAAACCTACACATACATAAACTCAAGCTTTTTTCCCAAGGGGATCGGCAGAAACTACAGAACGCCACTTACTGCGATCATACACACCTTATTTTATCGTGTTTAGATATAGATACCCATCGCGTCTCCGGAGTTTATCTAGCCAATTTAAAATAACCCTGTATATGTAGGTACTCCTTTTGCTTCGAACTGTAAAGCATAACCTGAATAAATGTGGATTGTAGTAAAAGTTAGGCGGGGGTTCTATGTATGTTATGGGTTTGGTTTCCGCACTTAGTCCTTCAATGGACCATTGTGTTGGGCCATGGCGGCCGTCGGTGGTTATTCCAACCAGCCCACCGCCCTCCAGAAGCTGATTAAGTCTCCTGGTCTGTTGAGAACATCTGTGTACGATCTGGGTGTCCTGAACATGGGTTTCTGACCTTATCTGGGTGACGCCTGTGCACTCAAAGAGCACATGCGCAATGATTTTATCAGCCTCCATGCAAGCCCTGCACAGGGGACTGTCCGTTATGCCTAATGTGTGAAAGTGTTTATTTAGCGAGCAGTGTCCCGTGATGTTCCCTGTCACCAGGCGCAGACCTTTTCAATAATCACTATATAACTCCGAATCTTGTTTATATTATCTTGGTTAACGATTAAAGAGAGAGCCCTGACACCCATCCGGGTCAGCGGGATTGTCCGAAAGGGAATTGTACCGCTGGCCCGGAACATAAAGGGCTAAGGAAGGAACACGGGTGGGTTTTAGTCAGTAAGAGTCTGACACTCCCTTCCGCTCCACCCAGAGCGGGAGGGGTCATTTGATGATTGCCCATCCGAAAAAAAAAAAAAAGCCCTGACACCCATAACACAAGTTTAATCTTAGCTTGGGTGCCAGAGGTTTAAACTCAGTGCTATTTTAATTTTTTTTAGGTTTATATAGTCTGTTCTACATAGTTCTTTTCTGCTAAATTGTAAACTTGGAAATAATGCATTATAATAATTTCCTGTCCAGTCGTAGTAAGCGTCTGGTTAGCCTGCCATCCAATGACGGCATAGCTTCTTTGGACTGCATGCAGCCTGGTGACGACGTCCACCAACTTTCTGCTTATCTGTGGGTGTGCTCCTGTAGCCACCTGCGTAGTTGGTTGAAGGCGCGGGGGTTAATCGTCGAATAACGATCGCGCGGCGAATATATCGGGTGTCATGCATTTGCCACGTTAATTGACACTCCATTAAACGGCCGGCTTCGGTGAGAGAGGTAGAACTGTGAACATAGGCGAGTACCGATCATGAGGTCACTTTTATTATTTTACCCGCCAGCGTCATTACTTCATTTTCGCTTAACGTTCTTTCTGGCTTTTTTCCTTTTGCTCTGCTCCTAAGGGTCATAGCGTGATGTTAAATACCATCGCCAAGAATTGGGCTATCAAAGGCAAAAAGATTTTTTTGCATCCGACTTGTATTTTAGATTTTCGACCAAAAAAATCAAACTAACTCTCCAGATTCTTTTATTGCTGAATGAGCCCGCTCTTGACCTCGATCACGCCTAATTGAAAGTGATGGATGAGGTCTATGATGGAACGAGCGTGCCCAGAAGATGCCTGTTCACTCTTGCTTTGAAAGTAAACGGCTTAAATGTGGAAGGGAACGCTGACAGAGGGTTTGGGTGACACTTTGGTTCTGCGCACAATTATAAAGCATAGCTTTAGCATAGCTTTTTTTTTTTTAGCTCCGCCTTGGAGTGTAAATGTGGTGCTGTTCCACAAACGATGGGACACTTAATATTGTGCCCTGCGTCACTGCGTGTCCTGTCAGCTGCACGTTACAGGAACTGATGGACGCTGGTGAAGGCGCCAAACAAGTAGCCGAATTCTGGGCCGAGTACATTTAGATTGCTATCGATACGCTAAGAAGAAGAAGACAGCTTTATTATATTCGTATAAATAGAGAGGTTATTCTAAAGACTCAACTGAAATAAAGAGAACAGTAAACTTTGAATAACTATTGATTTTAAAAAGCTGTTTTCAAACACAAATTTTGTGTTTGAGAGCACAAAGGCATTGCTTTTATTCAAACTCGCCAAACCCGCGAATATTTTAAAATGTTTTTTCACATTGTATTTGATTTGCATGTCAATGTGTTTGTTACAAATTATGTGCATATTCATCCATCCAAAAATGTAGTCAGTGTTCAATATTAATGATGCACTCTATATTTATTGGCAAAAACCCGAAACTTCTGATAAAGCGGAATATTAAAATTATATCCTGTCCAATCTCTGTAATATTCTCAACATTTTTCTGTTCATTTAAAATAATGTAGCTACTATGCCCATTTGATGCAAAAGTCTGACGTTGACTCGATAGTTATCATAATCATAGTGGCACTTTATTTTATTAAATAGTTTTTTATTTTATTTTGGCACCCTATATCGAAAGCTCTCAATCGGTTACGTACCTACCCAAGTAGGCCGCTGTAGGCACAATTTGTCAAAGTGGGGGATTACTGACCCATCCAACACTCTGTGCGAGTGCGGTACTTCTGATCAGACCATAACCCTGCTGGAGTGCCCTAAGTGTCTGTTCACCTTCACCCCGAATGACTTAAAGAATGCCACTGATGCCGCAATCAACGTGGCCACCTACTTACTGGGCTCAAACTACATATTAAAAAAAACAACAAGGAAGAATAGGTACCATCACCACGAAAAGAAGAACCAGGACCTTGTATTTTATTTACTGCTGGACATAGGCCTCCCCCAAGCACCTCCACTTTGACCGGTTTTGTGCTTCTCGCATCCAACGGGTTCCTGCGGCGGTTTATTTATTATGTACCAAATAAATGGTTTGTCCATCTATCTCATGTTACTCATAGGTATATTCATCACATAAATATCGAATGAGGTGACATAACTCTTTAAGAAAGTTCGTAGTGCTATAAAATATATCCCAAATAAGAACCTCTGACGTCCGCGAGAAATATTCTTACTAAAATTGCAAAAGCAATGTCTTAATGAAAATTAAAACTTATCCATTAGAAGAACCGGCAAGTTCCGACTTCATTTTATTAACAAGTTCGTGTTTTGTACTTTTGCCAGCGAATGTTCAATTTCTCGGAAACTTCGTATCTTATACTCGTATACACCGTCTAAAATTAATTAGTCAGATTGATAATGTAACGAAACTTATTCAATGACTTTGTGTTAACGCGACACTTATCTGTTAACTGTAATTGATAATAATAATAACGTTAACAGAACAAATGTTAAGTTTACATACATAAATCATCGCTACACGAGAGCCTACGCGTTAATGTGAGACTTTACGCGTGGTTACGAGATCCTACGCATGGCTACGAGAAGCTATGAGAGCGTACAAGAGCCTACGCGCGGCTACGATCGTCTACGAGAACGTATACGCGGCTACGAGCGTCTACGAGAACTTATACGCGGCTACGAGCGTCTACGAGAACTTATACGCGGCTACGAGCGTCTACGAGAGTCTTTGCTCAACTACGGGAGAATACGCGCGTCTACAAGAACCTACTTAGAGACATCTATTTTGTGATCGGTACACATATGTGAAACGTAGTATGATGTGTCATATTATTATGTTGAAATGAAAAAGCCGTCCATAAGCAATGTGATATTGCACAAGGCGAATTTGTTTCAACATGTGTAACATTTCATGTTGCGTTCCACTTAAGTGTACCCACCATTAGTAATGACTTTCGATGTTTGATGTACAGACGCCAGCACATCAAGCTATTACAATGTGTCAAATTTCTTTAATTGATTTTCAACTTTATCGCTAAAGCATAAGGTTCAAAGTTGATTGGGAAATTTTGACAGTTTCTGGTAGCTTGATGTGCTGGCGTCTGTACCGACCTACAAACCTAAATTTACCCGTAATGTTTAACCCTTTGGCACCTACACCCCCATGAAAGCTTCAGAAGTACATGCTTTACGTCAGTGACTCCACAGAAATAGTAAAAGTCATACCTTGCACTACCAGGTGATTCGTTCAATATGGTGAAGAGTAGAGTTCCAAACTTACGAGATATAACAGACATGGCAATGTAACGCCGTCTTATACAAGTATATGCTGTTGAAATATAAAGTGACGTATAAAACTTGTAATATAACCAACAACCGTTGCACTATAACTGTTGACAAATCTACCTCCTATAGAATAGAATATATTTCGTTTGCATAATTATTGCTTAGGTACTTATTTCCGAATGCAAAAATAACTACCCATGAAAAGATGGAGTGACTAATATTAGACACTGTTATAGAATGTATGCCCAATTTGGCATAAATATCTTATATAAGATCTCTTGCAAACTTGCAACCAACCAACTCCTATAACCAACAAAGTTATGTGACCAAAACCGAGCCCGTCCAATATACGCACAATAGCACGGGTGTTTATATTTTATATTAGATAGGCTACCATCCACCTTAAAAAAAAATATCGGAAGACTCGCACTCTATTTTTAAAAGCTATTAAACTACAGGCTGTTCCCGAAAATATGTACCATCATTTTCCTTACCACGTAGCGTTATTAGTTTTAAAATACAAAATAATTTCTGTCCCTCATACATAGTTACTGCTAACGGCCCCATAGGGTTATTTTACGGTTGTTTTTATGTCAGGAGGGTTTGTTCCCTCAAGGGTTAAATAGCGTAGGTGATACAATGCGCTAGTTTAGTGTTATGATGCTTAAAAGATGTTTCTTTTATAATGTATAAATTTTAGCATCTGATTTGTTGTACATCTTATTTGTGCATACTTTTTTCCATGAAAAATTGACAAATCGCCTACCTGTTACGTAGTATTGTCTAAGATTTTCTTCGCGTCTTTGTTTGGGATAGCCTTTCCATTTTCTCAACCTGTTGCAAAGGTCTGTTTTCATTCGAACGCTCTGGTTGTGAACTGAAAAAAGCAAGCACAATATAGATAGCTATTACATACGTATGGACTTTCAGCTAGTATGGAGAATTTTATGGCGTAAAACTTTAATGGAATCGCTGCTGTCGGAACTTAATGGCCCTGAGGCAATCTTTTAAATTAATATTGGACTACTGGCAAGAGACGACGAGTGAATTACGGACTGTGGACGATAGGCGGCTGTTATTTCTTTAAGCCTGAGGATATTAAACGAAGAATCTTCAGGACAAGAAGTCCGATAACCGAGGAAAACCAAAACAATATGTTAGCCTATATTCACTAGACAATAACTGTCACTTGTAATCCCGCTACACTACCTACATGTAATCACGTTTCACTACAGCAATATTTTTTTGCGACGAGAAAATTGGACGGACAGCAGCCGAATATTAAACATAAGTACAATAGACACGAACAAAAAAGATAAACGTTTTAAAAAAATATCTCGCGGCGACGCGTCACGTCGATATAATTCAAATAGGCTTGTTTAAACAAATTGTCGCTCGATGTATGGAAAAGGCCGTTATTCGTGCAAAATAATCATTTTTATTATTTCGCTGCGAACCTTCGAATGGACTGGCTTAATTGAAACACTGTTGCGTTCGAACAGGGAGTGAATGAATGAATGAAACCAGTTTAACAATGTACGTGAATGTACTGACAATTCGCGGTAGGATTTATTTTTAAACAGCGTGTCAGTCGAACACGCGTTTAATTAATTCGTGCAAAAAAACTTACTTCGAATAAAACACCTATCCTTGTTTATTTATCAGGTTGCTTCATTGAGATAGAGAAATTCTGAAAATCTCAGAGATAGAGTTCTGAAGAACCATATAGTGAACATAAATTTTAGAGTTAAGAAATACTCCTTTCAAAGCTTTTAAAATACCTAATATAATACCTAGGTATTATATTTTAAAGTCAATGTTAATTTAGAACTAAATTATGAACTCAAAGTTTGAAGGATGAAAGCAACGTTGACCTTGACATCTGTTTTTCATGAAGCTACAAACAAAAAAAAAACGAGGTAATTAATATACTAGCCTCTGCTCGCGACTTCGTCCGCGTGAAATTTCTTGTTCCCCCGACCCGTCGCATCGCATCACCAGCCCGCAATATCACTTCTTCGCTTAGCGTTCTTTCTGACTTTTTTCTTTTTGCTCGACTTCTAAGGGCCATAGCATGTTAATAGCCTTTTTCAAGAATAGGGATATCAAACACAAAAATATTTTTTGAAATCCGACCGGCAATTCCAGAGATCAGCGCATTCAAACAACTAAAAAAATATTTTTAGCTTTATTATTAGTATAGATATAGATTGATTTTTATGGTTATGTCCACTAAATCTCAGTAACTGGGTTGTGGAGGTCAGATAGACAATCACTCCGTGTAAAATACTGGTATCCAACTGCATCCGATTAGACTGTAAGCCGACCCCAACATAGTTGGAAAAAGGCCAGACAGATGAAGGACATATCCACTAAACAACATTCTGTACAATTAGATGCTCCCTGGACTTCCATAACCACAAAATGATTCTTTTATCTTATTGAATTGCCGATACAAAAAAAAACCAAACCTAATTTTGTGGCAACATTTAAAAAATTTAAACATTAAAATTCCAAACCCATTAAAAATTATAATAGAAACACATTTTCGAGTAACAAACATATATTAATTAACATGTACCAATTTAATATCGTGAAACGCAGTGCCGGAATGTAAGTAGCCATAAGTACAACTTCATTCCGCCGTTACTCACTGCTGTTAAATCCGTACGATTTCAACATCACATTTGCAAATGGCTTTATTTTACAACTTGTGCAACATGAGGAATAGTGAGCTATGAGCTATAAATTATATTGCGTCATTTCTCTTCAGGAGTAGAGCTTTCATTTGATGGGTTTAGTTTATAGCAGGCGTCTTGAAGCTGACACGTTTCAATAATGTAGCTTTTGTTAGAGTGTGAAGATTAGTGCTGCAGCTTCTACCTGATCGTTTCTTGAGATATTTTATGAGTCACTAGCATCTGCCCTCGACTTCGTCCGTGTGATATTTCTTGTTCCCCCGACCCACCCCATTTCATCGCATCACCTATCCGCGCTGTCACTTCGTTTTCCTTTAGCGATCTTTCTGACTGTTTTTCTTGATGCTCGGCTCCTAAGGGTTCATAGCGTGATGTTATATATAGCCTTCCTCAAGAATTAGGCTATCAAATACAAAAATATTTTTTCAAATTCGTCCGCTAGTCTCAGAGATTAGCGCATTCAAACAAGCAAACTCTTCAGCTTTATTATTAGTATACCTCGATTATCAGATAACATCAAGAATTGATTCATGATAAAGGATTCAATGTAAGGTAAACCACATCCGCAAAATATGGAAATACGTTTTTTTTCCTGTTTAGCAACTGAGCCGGTGTCGCCGGTGACTATTCTGCCAGTGTCATGTGGTGACTGTCCAGTGTAGCGAGCACAAGCGAGGAGAGCCGTCGAACTATACACATTGTGGTATGGAAATATATTATTCAATACTGGAATTTTTTTTCTGTCCTCATCCTCTTTTCTTTCATACCTCCATAGACCCGATCCATCATATGATAAATATCAAGTTGTAATACAAATGATCGATTAAAGTCTTGGTGTGTCTTGCCGAACGTATAATTTCCATTTTACTAAGCACTTTCTAATTTAATATGGCCAGAAACGAATTATTTCTCTGGGGCATTCACTTGCCGCCGAGATAAACTGACACTGACAGTGACAGTTTACTTTTTAATTCAATTAGACTTTCTCCAAAAAATAAACGGTCTTGTAGATAGAATTAGCGTTGCGTTCAAGTTAAATTAAAACTCTTTTCAGTGGCGAATGAATTGGAAATGATTTCTTAGCAAGTACATTAAAGTATTATTAGAGTAATAGAACTAAGTACTACCACTTTAGATAATGAGAAATGTCGTTTTCGAGATTAGTTTTTGTAAGACGAGATTGGATCAGGCACAATTTTCACTGGTTTTTTTTTTTAATGAAATTATTTTCATTATGGAAAAAACGCTTTTATAGATATTTTTATAGCCACATCAGTAGGCATCTTTCTAATTGTCAATTTCTCCACCGTCCGCTCTCTGATAAAGATCGCGAAAACATTGAGTTTGTAAGCTAAGTATGCGATATTCTGTGGTGGTCTAATCCTCAGAAAATCCTGAAGATGTAGCGGTATCTACAAAGCCACATGCGAACAACGCGTCATACTGACGTCACGCAAAATCCTGCATCGCGCAAGCAGAGTTTACCGCGCAACTAGCATAGACACAACGGCCAACGGCATGAATCATCGGGCAGTTGCCCGCCACACACAACACCCGTCTGGTCGGCGGATCCTCCCTTTTCTATAGAGTATGAGTAAACTTTACACCCTGTTCCTCATACCTCTATAAAGATAAATGCCTCTAACAACCTTCCTTAGTGCGTCCGACCATTTTGTTAACTATGTACACCGATCATAGTGCACGACTCATAATGCGAAGCATTAGAGAGTGTTTTATGATCGAAAAATTGATTTTGCCTCCTTTCTGCAACTGTTTGTATTGTACTTAATTTATATTTCATTGTATAGATAATTTAATGGAGATTAATTCTGTACTTTTCAAAAAAATATCAAAATATCAATTAAAAAAATCCAGTCAATCAAGTATAAGAAACCTGAAAACATTGGAGCTTAAAAAAAATCAATTAATTGAGTAGGTAATTTGTTTTTTTTATAGAATCGTTTCACCCATAGGAGGAACCCTATTGAAAATGGCTTTTTTATGAAAAGAAGTTTAATTACAATGAATGAAAAACTAACTAATATAATATCTATTTTTTTTTTATACGATCAAATGAGCATTATCCGCTCAACTCAAATTCAATTATGTCTCATTAGCCACAGTTGAGCTATTATGAGTCGTGCACTTTTGGAATTTCCCAATTTTTTAAATAAACTGGTAATTATTACTATTTTTAACCGACTTCAAAAAAAGGAGGAGGTTTCTCAATTCGACCGTATATTTTTTTTTTTTTTTTTTATGTGTGTTCGCGGATAACTTCGTCGTTTATGAACCAATTTTGATTATTCTTTTTTTGTTGGAAAGGAGATATGCCAAGGGTGGTACCATGATAAGGAAACCAGGATCTGATGATGGCATCCCTGTGAAACCGAGGGGAACATTCGAAAATCGTAGGAGCGACTAGTGCGTTTGTTAATTTTTTCGTTAAGTATTTTAAAGCACTACAATTTAATGAAGGCCTGGAGTCGATCTGATAATGGAGCCGAAAGACAGTCGAGGGGACTCCTCAACGATTTACAGCAGTTACCTTGTGTTTGGGCTTGATTAATTTGTATTGATGTGAACTTTACACCTAGATGGGTTGTGACTGTCATTAGGGGTCTGATGATGAAGACGAAGGACAGTTAAGGGAACTCCTCAACAGTTTACAGTAGCTACCTTGTGTTTGGAATTAATTAATTTATATTTATGAGAACTGTAATGGCAAAGGAAAAACTTTGCACCCATATGGGTTATAAGTGCCATTACAGGTCTGATGATGGAGACCATAGACAGTCGAGGAAATTCCTCAACGATTTACAGCAGTTACCTTTTGTTGGGCTAACTTCATACGGTTCAATACGCCAAAATGTTCAGGTCGTACAAAAATAATACCTACCTAATTAAGATTGTAGTTTTACATAGGACGACCACTACCTACTAGTCATGCTGATGCGTCAATTTGAAACCGAATTTAAGTTGCGTAATCGCGTCATTTTTCGTCGTGTGGCCTACTCAACAATTAAAGTAACTTGAGCATTTGCTCTCGGAAATCATCATTTGGTAAAGTGGAGCTGATGATGAAGACCACAGATGGCCATCGGAACTACTCAATGACAAATATTTCACGGGTTGCGATTCGATTACTTTAATATGGTTGCTAAGCAATTTATGCTCGTTACAATGCGTATGGTGAAGTGGAGCTGATGGTGACTTCTCAATCAGCTCCAGTTCTCCTGGTTCTTACTAGGAGAACTCCTCAACAATTAACGTCCCTGCATCGGGAAAAGCAATATTTTGTAAAAGGTGATGATCCGTTGATATTAGGCTATTGTAACTTAAATAAATTACAAACTGACCCACTAAAAAGTGAAAAATAAAAACTTTTACAAAAAAAACAACCGACTTCCAAAAAACACTATAAAGTTAAAAATAACTTTAATTTCGGAAGTCGGTGGCAAAAAACTAAAATACAAATCCAAAGACACCGACTTCCGAAATTAAAGTTATTTTTAACTTTATAGTGTTTTTTGGAAGTCGGTTGTTTTTTTTGTAAAAGTTTTTTCTGAAGCAAAAACATTAACAGGCCCTTAGGTGCCTACAACATGAAACATAGAAGTCTGGACACTGTGCAGTCAGAATTGTAAAAGCTAAATAACTAAGAACATTCATGTTTTAACAATTAATTAAACACATACGAATTAGGAGGTGGCTCTTAAGTACAGACTTTTATGATACACAATGGATTTCGGACGAATGCATAATTACGTACTTTATAGCTGGCACAGCTGCGTTTTAGTTTTAATTCACGTCGTTTGCACTGCACGAATCCCATTTCAGTCCCTGCGTTGTTTTGCTAAAGTCTTCCATAAATCTATTTTGAACATTATTTTATTTTATTCAATTAATGTAAAAATTTACTGTGAGAAGAAAATTTATATTTCAACTTCCAATTTTCCCAAAGTAAATTATCAAAAAACAGTCTATTTTTTTAATAAAATTATAGGTAGTTGATCAAAATTAAATAATTAAAACATATTATACCTCCAGGGAGTAATAGTAAGAAAATAAAAACTTTTTAACAAAAAAAAAAAAACCGACTTCCAAAAAAACACTACAAAGTGAAAAATAACTTTTATTTCGGAAGTCGGTGGCAAAAAACTAAAATACAGATCCAAAGACACCGACTTCCGAAATAAAAGTTATTTTTCACTTTGTAGTGTTTTTTTGGAAGTCGGTTTTTTTTTTTTTGTTAAAAAGTTTTTATTTCTCGCTTTTTAGTGTGTCTGTTTATAATGTATCTAAGTTACAATAGCCTAATGCCAACTTGCTCATCGCCTTTTACAAAATATTGCTTTTCCCGATGCAGGGACGTTAATTGTTGAAGAGTTCTCCTGGTATTCCACCATCAGCTCCATTTCACCATTCGCATTGTGACGAGCATAACTTGCTTAGCAACCATATTAAAGTAAGTAATCGAATCGCAAACCGGGAAATATTTATTATTGAATAGTTCCGGTGGCCATCTGTGGTCTTCATCATCGGTTCCACTTCACCAAATGATGCTTTCCGAGAGCAAATGCACGAGTTACTGTAAAAAATACCCAAATCGCTATAGGTGTGCCTATAATACTTGAAGAGTTCCTTCGATTTCTCCAGGATCCCATCATCAGATCCTGACCTGATGACAATGGGACCACCTGGAAAGTATACTCTTTCAAACAAAAAAATAATTTTTGAAATCGGTCTAGCCGTCTCCGAGTAATCGGGGAACATACATAAAAAAAATATAAAAAAAAAATAAAGGTTCCGACGAATTGAGAACCTCCTCCTTTTTGAAGTCGGTTAATAAATAAAAGAATATTCTAATATCGAATTTGTCTGTAAAAAAGTCTGAATTTAGCTTGTGCACACCAAGTTGTCGTTTCCTTTCTGTCACCTTGTGTGTTGATCTATCATAAATAAAAAAGAGAGAGCTATGCATGATGATAATACCTGAGGCGAGTACCTAACTTCAATGTAATCGTAGTAATGAACTCTAACCATTAAGTTGTACAGTGGCTGTATTTTACCAGGAGTTACCAGTGCACCAGTTCAAAACTAGAAACTACATTGAACTTAAGTGAAGTTAGGTGATAGTAGGCCCCCAGGGCTTGTTTGCTTATATTTGTTGATAAACTTAAGACAGCCTGAAGTTCATGTATGTTCTGTTTCCTACTTTCCACCCACTGTACGTATTACATAGATACATACATACCTAATATGTTGTATTATATTTGGTAGCCTCCGCTTGTCTGTTGTGTTTATATTTCATTCTTTTTCTCCCCATACATTGTTTCTTACACTATCAAAGCCAACCCTCTTTCATTTATAGCCACAATTTGTTCAGTATGTATTTCATAGCATATAAGTAAATACGAAAGGCTTCTCTCCCCCTCTCTCTCCACCCTCTCTTTCTACAGTTATACATCATTTTCAGTGGGCTCGGGCACTAACGAGCGATACATCTGAGATAGACCATTGTGTATGATATTCGACTGAATAACTCTACGGGAATCACGACATTTTTCCTTGTTCGCGTTTGTTTGAAAAACTGACGCAAAACACGACTTTGGTTTGTGAATGTTTTAATAAAAGCGAACATATTGCATGCAGTGAAAAATATAACGATGACAAGGAATAATGGCCTACGGGTAGGCGGGAATAGCGGGCTAGCTATTTCGAAAACTAATAAAATTTTCGAAATATGACGTTAGACAACGACAGCAAATCAATGGAATGACGAATGAGATTTTTCATTAAACAGTATCCAACCATGACGAGATTTTCGACTATAGGATGATTTCCACCAAACGGCTCGTATCACATCGGTTCGGAAAGGATGCGGCGACAGCCGATCAAAATGTGATCACGTCAATTTGACCCGCGGGTCCAGTTCGAGTGGGTCCAGTTGACCAAAGACTCCGCGTCCGGCAGGATGTCGACGCATACGATCGGCTCCGTGCTACTCCGTACGTCGCTTGCAAACGTATCAGTTTCTGCGCCGAGTCAAATAGTTTCATTCCTACCGTGTTGACATGTTCTAATTTTTGAAAATGGTTGAAGTTGACTAATTGTTGGCTATTGCATTAGAAGAACAAGAAAATAATCATAAAACACAGAAGAGGAAGAAATGACGACAGGCGAACGGAGTTCTTATACGCGCGTCGCAGCATAGTTTCGGGTACGATCGCGTGTCGCGGAAGACGCCCGCGGTCAAGCTGCTGTGCGCGGCTTGGTAATTAGACTTTAAATACTGTGTAAACGATTTAATATCGTTTAAATATTGTAAAATCCGTTCCGATCCAATGCGGTGCGAGCCGTTTGGTGGAAATGATCCTTAATTATTAATGTAGGTTATTTTGTCTGTTTCCAAACACTTTTCAATATTCAACGATCGTATGACTATTCTAACTTTTTAAAGTGATTTTTGAAAAGCAAAGTTTGTATTCCGAGGTAATGGCTCCGGTCGGGAATGCTCATGCATAACAAGCCAGGGTGGCGCCGACCGCGGCTGCTCACAGGATGTTACACACATTATAGAGGCGACGTAAACATCGAGTTTTCTCAGCGAGTTTTCCTGCAGCCATTACTGTTATTTGTAGATTTATATTGTTGGTTTTGTTTTGAAACGTATTAAGGCCTTCAGGATGTGGTAAAATATTTATTTGCCACGTTTTTCAATTTACTCAAAAGTGGATAGGAGACATCTAAAATCTGAGTAAGTATGTGGATATTTTGTACTGAAATTTAAGCAATTTTCCTTTCATGAGAAAACTCTTACTAAAAGTGTATACCTAGTAAAAACATTAAGCATATAATATTCTCTTTTGTCATAAGACTAGTAACTTAGTCCACGATGTCTTGTGCGCTGTATGTAGGTAATCATATTAATATTACAACGAGGGAAGCTGTAGTTGTTCATAATCTTGTAGAAAGCTTTTATATGATTAGGTACCTACAATAATGTTTTATTATGGTGATAACTTTTTTCTTGACTCACTTACTTGACTCACTGACTTCGAGAAGGGACGCGAAATACCTGAAAAGTGAAAAACCGGTCAAGAGCGAATCGGACTCGCACAGGAAGGGTTCCGTACCACTATGCAATATTTAAAACTATTTTTTTTAAATACGTTTCTTGTATGGGGCCTTTGTTTTTTATTTAATTTATTTTTTTATTAAGTATTTGTTGATAAAGCGGCACAACTCTGCCATACGGCCATACGGTAGAATGTACTGGATCCATTTGTTTGTTTTTTTTTTACACCATCAAAACCATGTTTTGTTACCGTTCTTTGCAAATAAATGATTTCTGATTCTGATTCTGAGAAAATTTCAACTATCTGCCAATTACGTTTCATGAGATTATAGGTGATATAGCCCATTTGATAAAAACACGTTTCTTGTACGGGCTTTAATTTTACACTTTTTTTTTTTTTGATAGCGGTAATAGTAATATACACTCTGAGGGTTCCGTTGGCACCCTTTGGGTAAGGAGCCCTAAAAAGGTGAAATAAATTATCAACACTTTCGATGTTGCTGATTTTAAATAATCAGACTCCCAAAAGTTTCAGTTTTTTTCACAAAACGAACAAACACAGTTCACTTAAAAAAAATATATTAAAAAAAAAAACATTGTAATAAAAGAAATAAAATGTTTGTAAAGAAGTCAGAATTTAGCTTGTGCTCACCAAGTCGTTACCTTTCAGTCAGTTTGTGTGTTGATCTATCAAAAGTGAGAGCTTATGCTAACTTAAGCTTCAGGTAGCTACAGCTTTACTTTGATCTATCGAATTATACAGAGTTACTATTATTATCATTGGTTAGCCAAATACAACTTCAATCGATTTTTTAAACTGTTTAGTTAACTTATTGTATAGCTGAGCTGATCAAACTGTATAGTTTTCCTTCCGTGCAAAGTTCTAACTGAAGGCAGTTCTATGTAATCTCTATTTCTGGTGTAGTACTGATGAGTTTTGTGTTTGAAAGGACTTACGAACTGAATTTCGACACACCGTAATACGACAAGATTTTATTTCGACAATATGGAACTCCGACACGTCTTGATTTGTGAACGTATTTTGTTCGTTATTTTTTTTTATTAAGAAGCTTGTCTGGTAAGTATATAACTTCTGGAGATTAAACAGTTTAGTTTTAGCGTAAATTTCTTTCGCAGGTGTTAAGTAATCGCAGTTAAATAGAACTTGGATTGCTTTGTTTTGCGTTACTTGTAAGTCATGGAGATGTGTAACAGCAGCCTGTCCCCATAGATTAAATTAACTAGTGTTTAATAATCCTTAAATCATTACTAAAATGATGCAGTATTTTTTTCGGAAATACTAGTTCTATCATTCTGGGAACATCAATACATTCTTATGTACGAATATCAATACTCTTGTATTGATAATAAAAAATCATGTTAAGCTCTATCGAACGTGGGGATACACTAATTACAGCATAGGTACCTACAGAACAGTTGAACGTGAAAATTAATTAAGGCAGCGTACACATTGTTCATTTAAAGTTTCCGACTCGCCGGTCACTGCGGCACCAGAGCACAGATTATTTTGTAACACAGCCTTAAACATGCATGCAAACGTTTCCTAACGATGTATGCATAGTCTGGACTAATTTACTCCAAAAAAAACAAAACTCCATAGGAATATGGACAAAAGCGATTGCCTTTTGTTCCGTATGAAATTCTCGAAAATATTTCGAAAACTTTGTCGAATCACTACTCCTGTGGAGAATGTTTTCAGTTTCATAAGTTTTTCTAAGTTAACAGAAAAGTACCTGCTCGTAAGTAATTTAGCTAACCTTCTTATTGGCAGAGCAGTTTGAGATCTTTTAGACTGCAGCAACTGTCAATATCTAAGATCTCAAAACTTCTACCAACAGCTGGCAGTAATTTAAATTTCAATCTCAGTTTTCACTATCAATAAATTAAGTTTTAGGATATTATAACGATCTCGTTCTCTCTTTTTTTTTCAATTCAGTGTATTTACATTCTGTCAGTTAAAACCAACATGTGAACTTACATGACAAGCGTGCAGTAATTTACAACTACCCGCAAACTGTCAACTCGTTAACGAGACCTTCAAGCTATTTATTTAGTTTAACCAGGTTTTTGAGCTCCCGGTTTATTTTGTTTTCATGAATCCGCTTTCTTAAAACGAACTGTTACTTTTAACAAAACAAATTACAATAGCAATCTAATTATCCTAAGTTTATGAAATTTTGGGAAGTTTCGGAGGCGTCTAATCATAACTTTTCTCTTTTGTTCAACTTAGGTAGGTAGGTACCCACGCGCCCACGCAGGAGCTTCAGTTGTAAAACCGAGTCTTAAGAAGTACTTAATGATTATTACTTGCTTGTACATGTTTCTGTAGGTATTTCCGTAAATGAATAAAGTTACCTTGTGATATGGATAATATTGTGTCTATGATTATTAAAAAGAATTGTTGCTTCTACTACCTACCTGTAAGTTGTCAATCTTATAGATGTCAAAGGAAATAAAAATTATATAAATGTTATTGTTAAAATTATTCAATTAAAAGGCTGCTTCCAATATATAACCTTGTGTTAATATTTATAATTAAGATACTAGTTAGTAGAAAATGTTAAATTGTTATCGATTTAATTAGTCGACTAATATTGTGTTCTCTATGGTGATTCGTTATGTATAAAAAAGGCCCGTCAACCGAGGGTAGCACCTTTTTTCTTGAAGCGTCATGACGACAATAACTTTAGTCGACTAATATTGTGTTCTCTATGGTGATTCGTTATGTATAAAAAAGGCCCGTCAACCGAGGGTAGCACCTTTTTTCTTGAAGCGTCATGACGACAATAACTTAACCAATGGTTGACTCGTTTCTGTGCTATATTTTGTTATTATTTAAAACAATTCAAGTTAAAATAAATCTTGTAAAACGTTTATATCGGTTTTTATTTAAAAATTCAGAAGTGGTATTTAATCGCGTCAACCGCACGGTCTAAGGTAAAATTGGTTGCAGATTACGGGTGAGTTGTTCTAATTGTTTTAATAGCTTGATCAACGTATTAACGTTGACCAACCTAATGATGACCCACTTATTGTTATTGCCTTATTATGTGTCTTATATCCTAATACCAAGTGATCGTTTTAATAATACGTACCTGTGCAGAATATTGGGGAATATCGTTATTTTTCAAATTTTGTATGTAATCTATTTAACTGAGTAATTATGTCCCTAAAACAATTCGTTCGCTTGGAATTCTGTGTGTTCATTATGACTGTATTTTGCTTGTTCTCATTTTACACCAATAGTTGTTTACCACAAAAGTTAGGTAGGTACAAAACTATAATTGTGTGGATGGATGCATGGATTTGTCGTTGTACCATCCTCCTACCTTCACGGCGAGCTGCGGTAAATGGGTAGGTACCTACCGGCGATTGACCTACTGTTAAATCGAAATCTAACTAGACTGGTACGCCTACCTACATCCTTAATGTTTTTTACTTAGCATATATAGGTTCGGTTGCGTATTATCTCTCGACATAGCAACAGTTGATTTATAATAACCAACGTTACTGTTGTCACGTAAATACCCACATTTAATTTTTTTTTATTGGTATATATTTAACTTAATGGTTTGCTATTGTGTTTACGTTAATGAATTCTGCTTATTTAATTATCTTTTCGCATGTCGCGCGTACAGGGTATGTACCGATAACAATAGAATATCTATTGTGTCTGCTAATTGGACATGCGACGGGTTATACGAGTTTAATAGACACTAAACTGAATCTGTTTGTTAAATGCAATATTATGTAGTGTAAGCGTACATTGCATTAATGTTTAATATCATTTACAGTGATTGAATATTGTCTTTCCTTTTCCTTTATCTCTATTACCCTCACATCCCTTTTGATTCAAAATGGGTACCCCTTCTCCAGCTAGATCGAGATCGCGGTCTCGTAGTAAACATAGAAATTCTCCGGTGCCGAGCAGGCACTCCAGTTTAAACGATAATAGACGTAGGTCTCGTAAACAAAGCCGCAACACAAGGAAACGGCATAGGGTTCGAAAATATAAGTCGAGTAGCTCTTCGACTACGTCATCGAGCTCCAGTGGCTCATCTTCGGCTAGATTTAAACGTCAAAAATGTGAGCGACGTGCTGCTTTGAGGCCGTGGCTCCTTGTGTGGGCAAGCGGTGGGCAGATGTGACACTTCAAGGCTGTAGCTCCTTGTGTGGGCAAGCGACGTGCTGCTTTGAGGCCGTGGCTCCTTGTGTGGGCAAGCGGTGGGCAGATGTGACACTTCAAGGCTGTAGCTCCTTGTGTGGGCAAGCGACATGCTGCTTTGAGGCCGTAGCTCCTTGTGTGGGCAAGCGGTGAGCAGATGTGACACTTCAAGGCGCTCCTTGTGTGGGCAAGCGACGTGCTGCTTTGAGGCCGTAGCTCCTGGTGTGGGCAAGCGGTGGGCAGATGCGACTCTTCAAGGCGCTCCTTGTGTGGGCAAGCGACGTGCTGCTTTGAGGCCGTAGCTCCTTGTGTGGGCAAGCGGTGGGCAGATGTGACACTTCAAGGCTGTAGCTCCTTGTGTGGGCAAGCGACGTGCTGCTTTGAGGCCGTAGCTCCTTGTGTGGGCAAGCGGTGGGCAGATGTGACACTTCAAGGCTGTAGCTCCTTGTGTGGGCAAGCGACGTGCTGCTTTGAGGCCGTAGCTCCTTGTGTGGGCAAGCGACGTGCTGCTTTGAGGCCGTAGCTCCTTGTGTGGGCAAGCGGTAGGCAGACGTGACACTTCAAGGCTGTGGCTCGTTGTGTGGGCAAGCGGTGTACCGCTTTGAGGCCGTAGCTCTGTGTGTGCATGCGGACAACAAATCTGGAATTGTTAGACCTTAGCTCCTTGTGTGGGCTATACCTGGAAAACTTGGAAACATCACCATTGGTAGAAGCGCCTAGTGCAGGTTCGCGGAAAAATTACTGAAAGCTGTCGACCCTAATGGCGAAATGTTGACTTGAGACGAGAACCTGGTTGGTAGATGTTGAAACTCTTTAAATTTGCCTTGTCCTTCAACTCGAATGGATTTAAATGGATCACGCAACCCCTTGTATTGGACATCGACCCAGTGAAGACGACGTGGAAGCAACAGTTCATGGATTGCGACAATCGCAACGTTTAATAACTATGTAGCAGAAGTATCCAGTGAATGAATTTAATAGTTCTATAGGTTTAGCTTTAGTTTTCTCTATATTCTTTTTTATACATGAAAGTTGTGTAGATACCTAATTGTTCAATAGATTAATTAAGAGCAATGAGGTCATTCCTCTGAAGGATGGCCGAATCAAGGGTATTCGAAGTAATGCTTTGTTTAACAAATAGTAAATTCTTAACTGATTGTTTATATCTTTTTATGTGATATCTTACGTAAACTGCGATATCTATGTGTCTGGGTAGTTATGCCATCCATAAAGTACTGGTTTTTGTTTACTTGTATCAAATAAGTTTGTTTTATTGTGTTTATTTTTGTCTGGGACAGACACTTTCCCAGGATGGCCGACTGTTAATATTTATAATTAAGATACTAGTTAGTAGAAAATGTTAAATTGTTATCGATTTAATTAGTCGACTAATATTGTGTTCTCTATGGTGATTCGTTATGTATAAAAAAGGCCCGTCAACCGAGGGTAGCACCTTTTTTCTTGAAGCGTCATGACGACAATAACTTTAGTCGACTAATATTGTGTTCTCTATGGTGATTCGTTATGTATAAAAAAGGCCCGTCAACCGAGGGTAGCACCTTTTTTCTTGAAGCGTCATGACGACAATAACTTAACCAATGGTTGACTCGTTTCTGTGCTATATTTTGTTATTATTTAAAACAATTCAAGTTAAAATAAATCTTGTAAAACGTTTATATCGGTTTTTATTTAAAACTTGGAAGTCAGTTGTACCTTGTTAAATGACATAATTTTAGTGTTCATACTTTGATATTAAACAGTTTTTCACTGTCTTTTCTCTAGTATGGTAATTTTAGTGTTCATACTTTGATATTAAACAGTTTTTCACTGTCTTTTCTCTAGTATGACAATAATTGGATTGAATACGAATTAATGCAAAGACGACGTGGAGGGAATTTGAGACACACTAACTCAGCAGGTCTAGATAGAAAATAAGATGTAGCTTCCTTGTAAGTTGTAGCTAAGTCTAAGACTAACTGGAAACGTGACCAGAACCGCCTGCTTGTGCAAGCGTGCTGCAAGAAGGCAATTTAGTAGCACTCTGTATATAGTGGCGCCCTCTGTGCAAACTGTTACGAAGCCCCTTTTGGACAAGCCATGGTAAACGTTGTATTTTGGAATTTGTTTTAGAAATTACGTGGATCAAATTGTTTATTGTATGTAGGACATCTGTGATGTTGTAATTCCTTCGGAATATATATTGAAATATGGATGACGTAACTAAACTCTTAACTAATTTTATTTTTTTTAAAATTGGTATTTTCTTAAGACTGCACCGAGCGCACAGTGGCGCCCTCATCGTTTGTTTGGTTATTTCTTTTATTTTAGAATGAAAATGCAGAAAATAAGCACGTTAAGTTGTGCTCCACAAGATTATACATTAATATTATTATAAACGGCAGTTTTATATTAATAATATTATTATAATCACAAAAACGGATAATAGTGGCCACTATTTTCCGTTTTAGTGATTAGGTATAATAAAACTAAACAATTTAAAACTACCGTTTATAATAATATTAATGTATAATCTTGTGGAGCACAACTTAACGTGCTTATTTTCTGCATTTTCATTCTAAAATAAAAGAAATAACCAAACAAACGATGAGGGCGCCACTGTGCGCTCGGTGCAGCCTTAAATAACCTACAACGCAATTTGCAATCAACATTAACAAACAAAACACTAATCTTAATATGTACTTCTTAAAAAATATTTAGTGGGAACGTTACCGTAGCTTTAAAATTATCAATGGTTGAAAACCAAATTAACAACTGTTTCAACATTTCACCAAAAAAATACACGCGCCATCCCCTCTTTTCCGTCTAGCAAAAATCAAATGGATATAAAAAAAAACCGGGCAAGAGCGAGTCGGACTCGCGCACCGAGGGTTCCGTACGTTCATATGTTTTTAAATTTTCATCGGCGAGGCCTATATTCATCAGAGAATTTTAACACTGTACCCTGCGGTGTAAAATATTGCAGTTATATGTCAGCGCCATCTCTTGACCGATAATAGAACTAATGTAACTTTTGTTGATGATTTCTGAAAAAGTGTGCTAGTTAGAGACTTCGTTTTATTTTTCCTGTAATCTTTACATAAACTTTTATCACATAGAATTATTTCAGATTTTTCTCTTTGTAAAAATCGGAGATAAGGGGGGGGGGACGGTATTTATTTTTACATTTTTCATCAAAAGTGGAAAACTATGCGGCTATACCTATATAAAAATATAATTAAGTATATTTTTTCTTATTTGCAAAATAGTTGGGCAAACGGCATCTAAAACTATTCCAAACTTTAAGTTGATAGCATTAGTAGTTCTTGAGATATCCAGCTGTGGCAGACAGACAGACAGACTTAGTCTCACCAGAAGGGTTCCGTTTTTACCATTTTGGTACGGAACCCTAAAACTAAACAGAGATCCGTCAACCTGTCAATAACTCCCAAAGTTGGAGCAGGAAATTAAATAAAAGCATGACAGTCATGTCGATAGAACAAGTTAGGCAATTTCGAGCACCTGACGTGGACAGGGGCGCACTCAATATTGAACTTTTTTGTTCACATTTTATTTACTCCATTTTGATAGCGACGACTCGACTGAGGCTTATTTATTTATGTATACCTATTTGCTACGCCATATCGTACTGACGTGTCTTTTCATTCGAATTTCAGTCAGAAAACCTTATTTTTATAGATAAGCCATAATAATTCAGACTTCAATTTTAGTCCTAAGTACCTACGTTTACAGTAAAATTCGCCTAATTAATAAATGTCTAGTTCTAGTTTTATTATTATTAATTTTTATGTCTAGTTTCTACCTAAGTATAATATATTATAAATTTATAACCTTTGTTGTTATGGAACTCAGTGGTCTTTCGCTCCTGGGCTGGGCGCTAACTGCCACACAGTTACTAAACTAACGCAGTATGAATGTACACAAAAATTGAAATATGTTTTTGTTCCAATAAAAATATTTGTATTTGTGTTATTCGCAATAAATGCAATAATGAAAAACTGCCTTCTATTACGTACCGCTAACTCTCGCTAATTCATTCTCGAAAACAAGACTAATAAATGTACGAAATATACTTTAACCATTCCATGTAAGTAGGTACCTACTTAATTTTTGGGAGGAGTCTAAAAGCCTAAAGTCGTTTTCAGGTTGTTACCATAATTTAGATTCAATTAACGCAATAATCAAAATGTAATTACAAAACATCAAAAAAGATGACAAAGAAAAATGGAATACCTAACACAATTTACAAGAAAACAAAAACTTTGTGAATTTCTATCGACATTGGGAATGCTTGTTCCTTTGTATATGAAACTTTTCCTTTTGCTTCTGACGTAGCTGAACAAAAAGTTACCATTTGTATATATGTCGCAGTCGGATTGTATAATCCGCCATGTTACATTACGGCTAGTCCTTATCAAAAACAGGGCCGTTTTGAAATGCGGCGATTCAACGATTAGCCGGATTGAATGCAGCTGAATAAAAAACCCGGAATGTATTCGCCATATGTTATTCAACACGGCTAGTCGTAATGTAATACAGCGAGACATTAGCCGCCTCTTTGACAGTTCCGATTCTTAACACTCGTGGCGCTGCGTGACATAACAATAACAATCGTCGGATACAGAACTACGTCGACATAGGATGCAAGAGCGATCGAAGGGCACCCCGAGGTTCGGTATTTTGAGTCACCCTACAATCTAAGTAATAGTACGATCGGCTAAACATGGCCCGCCTTATTGAAGAACGTATCGCAATGACAATCCGGCTAATCGTTGAACCGCCGCATTTCAAAACGGCCCTGTTTTTGACGGCTAGCCGTAATTTAATATGGCGGATTATACAATCCGAATGCGACTTAAACATCAGAGACGATCGTTCGTTTGTAACAAAAGGGGAAAAAGGAGCAGATTTTGTTTCGAAAATTAAATTTCCTATGGGACAAAGAGAGTTTCATATGAAAATAAATTGTTTTAAAAACGGGCCGTATACGACCTTCCAACAATGGCCTAATTCTGGATCCATCTAATTATTACTCGCACGTCGCACATAGGTACATACATCCACTTTCAAAGTACCTACATCTACAGCATGGTAATTTTTTTTTTTTTAATAATCTTTATTCTTGGCCATGGATCTACAGCATGGATCGGAAAGGTGTGGTCATATTAAATAATCAGCCACCCCAAACATTTGGGTCGAGTAGGTATTGAAGTTTTGTATGGGACAACTAATTATTTTTTACCCGATTACGATGTTCCCTTAGAGAAAGTTGTTCAGTTTGATGGTCTGTATCACACCCTTAAATATGACCACATCTTTCTTTTATACGCTGTATTGGCAGAATAGGTCCTGTGAGTGAATTATGTACCTACATAAGTCCCTAAAGCAAACGAACGAAATAAAAAGTAGGTAACGCAGTGGAATTGGGAACGACTGCCATTATAAAGATAAGTAAGGCGAGATTACGGCCGAAGCCATGGCAACCCATTTAATATGCCTCTAATTACACTCACCCGCTGTAAAAGTTTGCAATATCCAAATAGACTTTTGAATTAGGTAGGTAGGTAAAATATACATTTTGAAATGTTTGACTCAATTTTATTCTCTGCATTTTTTGAAAATCAAACTCGCAAGTTTTATGTTCCTCCATAAAAAGTAGGTATTTAAATAGATAGGTACTTAGCAATTTTAGTAATTTTTAGACGATGCTAAAAAAATAACTAGGCTTACCTCTAGGTATTTATATACCTACTTACCTACGTTTTAGGATCTTATAATTTTCATTTTTTCAAAAACTACAATTAAGCGTAGGTACTTACATTAAAACTATTAAACTAATATCTTAACTAGGTATTATATTTTTGTGAAAGTAAGTTTGTTTGTTACTTTTTCACGCCTAAACCACTGCAAACCGATCATCCCGAAATTTTGCATTTATACGTTGTCAGGTTTACAGAAACGGACATAGGTAACCCTATGTCCGTTTCTGTTTCTGTTTCCTTTCATCCCGAAAAAAAACCCGTTCCCGAGGAAAACAACAATAACGTTATTATGATAATAGATGGCGCCACGTGTCTTTCGAATCAAAAACCGGACAACGTCTGTCGACCAATAAAACTTTTTAAACAGTATCACAAATTAGAAACCAGATTATGCTCACAGGCTACAATATAATGCAGGGTAAATTATGCCTGACGCTGTCTTTGAAACCTAAACCCAAGACAACATAAGAATACGCCATACGGATTTATTTAATTATTGCAAAGGCATGTGAAAAACAGCAGTGTGCTCAACTGGCTAGCAAGTAGTAACTCGACGCTCGACCACAAGTCGAGCGAGAGACATCTCGACTTCATTACGGAAACCAGCAAGCGATCAAATACATCCAACTTTGTACGTAATTTAATTGAAATTCGATCATTATATGTTAGAAATTCAGTTGAACATGCAATATTGGACGAAAATTCCTCGACAAAAATGTATGCTGCTCATCGTATCTTTATCAGCTTTTTCTTGTCTAGTGCAATGGTGTGAAACGATGTAATGTTGATGAAACTATGGTGTTGACTTGACTTAAATAAAAGAAGCTAATAGGTACGAGTAGGTACCTACCTATGTGCACTAATATGGTTATGTAGTAAGTAAAGGAGTCATAACCCAAAGATGGTACCTACCTACTAGGTACCCGAAGTAGTAGAAGTACCCTTCCTAAAATGCAGTACCTACCTACTTACTTGAATGTAGCCCCCGCTCCTTAAATAACGTGTTTTTTTATGTCCCTTAACTCTAGGGTAAAAATAAGTAACACAAAAAGTCCTAGAATATATTGTGGTCCAAAAATGCATAGTTTCGAAGATATCATGTATTCATATTCTAAGTTTCATTGATAAGTTATTCATTTTCATTCAAACCAATCATGCATATTTAAGGCTAAGAAAATGCGACGTTCACGTAAGGGTGTTTTACATTAATAACAACATCTGTGTGTGTTTTTCATTGTTTGACTTTGTCAAATTATTTTGTATGAAAAATGAAAACAAAAAAAACTGGCCAAGTGCGAGTCGGACTCGCACACGAAGGGTTCCGTACAACAAGGCAAAAACAACGAAAAAAATCACGTTTGTTGTATGGGAGCCCCCTTAAATATTTATTTTATTTTGTTTTTAGTATTTACTGTTATAGCGGCAACAGAAATACATCATCTGTGAAGATTTCAACTGTCTAGCTATCATGGTTCATGAGATACAGCCTGGTGACAGACAGACGGACACTGGAGTCTTAGTAATAGAGTCCCGTTTTTACCCTTTGGGTACGGAACCCTAAAAAAACACCTTGTAATTCCCTCCTTCCAAAAACGTAACTCAAGCAGGCTAAGCAAACGAAACTAAGCTAAAAGCTTTTCACATTACCACTTTAACTAAAAACGTTTTACAAAAAATATATAAGATGTAGATAGTCACTAAAAAGATTCTGTTTAGTCACGTACAGAATAAGTTATGGAGTCGAAAGCCTTTCCTTTATCATTCAATGTAACAGGTACCCGCTATCAGCGTCTGAATGTAACAGGTACCAGATATACAGAAGTACGTAGGGTACCTACCTACATACAGGGGAACACGGCTGACCATTCCACGTAATGAGAGCGCCGAGAAATGACTCGCTCAATGGCAACAGAGTCCGCTCGCTGAAATGACTACAATAAACGGAATTGCATAACCGTCCACTGCAAACTACACGCGCTGACCTAAAAACAGGCCGGAGATAGGCTTACTTTTAGTTTCTATAGATTTTATACTCTTATTATAAGGTATGACGTAATGTATACCTATCAGTATAGAACGTCGTTATGGTATAATTTGGTACATATCACAGAGACTTGTAAGGCCCTATACTTAATACTCTCGTCAAGTATAGGTAAGACAAGTGATCTCAGAATAGCTTTATACGCACAGATCCTTCTGATTTCCCCATAGTCGCGTTTATTAACACCCACGGGATCTGATGGCGCTCTTCTGTCATCCGAGGTCACATCGCACGAAAAATTACATAGAAAATTAAATTCTTCAAGCCATTCTATGCTTTATTATTATACAGGTGCCATTAAGTTAGAGTCACCTCAGTCTCAGCTCGCAGGCGACGCTGACGGAAAAATTTATCGTCCGTCCTAAAGCTGCACTAAAATAAAGCCGTAAAAGCCTCGCCATTTTGCTGTGGAAAATGTCACCATTTTACGGTTAAAATATTATTATTACTTTGTTGATGATTAAACGAATTTGACTTGGAGACTGGCGAAGTGCTGGGGGCCTAAAAAGGCCACTTTTGCAGAATCATAAAAGGATAACATAATGGACAGTTAACTGTTAAGTTAACGTATCAAATCCCATTGGTGAAGCATTTTTCAGTTTTTTTTTTGTCTGTGCTAAAATACCAATCAATCCAATCCAAATCCAATCCCAATCTCTTTGATTGTACCTAACGTAGTGCAGCGAAAAAAAGAAAAACACGGACTGTCTTCGCCATATTATAATCCATAATGTTATCCTTTTATGATTCTCCAAAGTGGCCTTTTTAGGCCCCCTGATATACTTACCTAGTAACTTAGTGAGTAACTTTTTATTATTGGGAACAATCTGGTTAGATTTTTATTTAGTCTCTATGAGAAAAGACGTCAACGTCAACTAATAATTTGTTAATTTTTAATTCTTGAGACTAGCTCAAGCTCATTGCCAACCTATGTTTTACCAGTAGATCAACTATTTTTTGCAATGTTATCCCTATTTTCTGTTTAAGGCCATATTTCTACTGTTTTTTTTTAACTTTAGGCGCCATCTGAAGCATAAAATCAAAATGCTAATAAATATAAAATGCTTAACTTATGCTGGAATAGAATTACCTAATATTTTGAAATGACTATTTACTGTTGTTTTATTTCATTTATTCAAAAAACCTCTAACTAACCATAATAGCTTAGCTTCCAAAACCACCGCTCGTTTCAAAGGATAAAAGTAACGAACATAAAGAGCTCATCGGCTATTGTAAGCAAACTTTTCATTCTAACCCAAATAAAACAGCAAATTCTCTCTAAGAAGTCGAAAGAGCAAATCAGTCTAAGAGCGGCCGACAAGGTGAACTGCTACGTAACTTTTACTAAGCATTTAATCGCGAGAATTAACTAAATACACCCCAGTAACTTGTTTCTTAATTCATTAAAGTCGGAACACTCTTTAGACTGGAAGCGGTAGTTTCCTCAGACAACTCCATAACAACATTTGGACGGTTATTTCTACAATTCTACTGGAACTTTGTCGTCTTATTATTACCTCGAGCAAGTCCCAGAGTTCTAGCACCTAGTAGTTACGTGTTGGGGTACTTAGGTCTACGGAATAACCAACTAATAAAGACGATTGTAGGTAATTACTTATATTGCCCGTTCCTGTTAACAACACTCATGAACGGAACCGATTACAGAGGCTCATTCTAAGCTCAATTCCCCTACAATTGAGATACTTAGGGTGCTTTAAAAACTAGATGCAGAGATGGGATCAGTAATTCAGTAATAATTATAAACCCGCAGGGCAGCATGTTGCGAGCTGTTGGGCAGTAGCGACCCTACGGACCCTATCTCCCGGGAGAAGTCTTGTTACTCACCTCTTGCCTTTATTGGCCGGCTGGAGTGAACAATGTCGAGGAACAGAGCTCCCACCTCATTCTTGCCTTTATTGGCCGGCTTGAGTGGAGATTCATTAACAAGTTACAATATTTTAGGTATGACACTGGATCCCGCACTAGGATACCCTGTGTCCAGTATTAAGTATATTAAGTATTCCAGTAAGATGCTGGTAGGGATCTTGACCGTACTTCCGGGATTGTCCTGATAGCCGTGGAATAACTCTCCACTCCTCATAAGCACCTCAGGACGTGTTGCCCCCTTGTCGCTACGTCACTATGTGCTAGCGGCCGTTTTCGGGGGCCCATTATTGAGTGTGCAAGTCACCCCCTGCTTTTTTTGTCTGTGTATATATAAAGCATTGATCAGGCAGGGGTCATAGTTTTACCATAGTTCCTGGAAACCGGCCCACTTTAGCCACCCAAACCAATAGTCCAACTTTTTATTTTTCCATATCCTGCAATAGTCCTACACCAACCGGGGGTTGTCCTTGGGTGCACTTGCATAGTGCATACAGGGATAATCGTCGGTTGGTGCCTCATTTCATTGAACATCTCTAACGGGCCTCTGCGAGTTGGCTTCGGCCCCTCGTACGCCTTCCAAAGGAATTAAAATTATAATAATAATCATTTTATTGTCAGGCAAGGCAACTAAGGCCCATAAATAAAATACACAAAATAATCTTATAAAATAATAAACTAATACATAATTAAAACCTTAAAACTATGAACTATACACGTAACATTGTCAGCGTCGTGTTTCGCTGCGTGGTGTCGCGTAACCGTCCACGGAAACGTCGATATACGACACCTTTCGGCCAAAAGTCCTCTTTCAGACAGGTGTGTAGATGTTGGGTTGGAACTCGTACCACAAAAGACTTGAAGTTGATGTTGTGGCGCGATTCCAACCTTTCGACCCTCAGAGTGCAGTTGGTCTTCACCTTCAAATACTGCACGACTTACTCAGTTGTCGTGGAGTGATGCAGACGCGAAAGGTACAGCTGCGTCGTAGGCACAGCAGCATGTTGGGACCACTCGGTGCGGTGCCACGCAGGTTACGAGAACAGGGCTTCTTCTTCTTCCTTTCCACTTTCGTGAAACCCTCCTCATCAACCTGGCTGGCTCTTGGCAAAGAGCAACGGACCGCAGTCAGGGCAGGTTGAGCACCCTTTACCAGTTTTTCCCCTTTTCTGGTTTGTCGCTTAGGCTGCGACGCATCTGATTTGCCGCTGGTGACAATAGCAGCGTAGGCACGTTTAGGGGTCGACGTACCTACTCGTGACGTTTCCGCAGCCGGTGTTGTGGCGCGGGCGATGGCGGCGGCGGGCGGCGCTTGCTCAGCGTTATCGGCAGCTGGTGACGCACTTGTGTTCGCCGATTCAAAACTGCCGACGGATGCATTTTGCGCCCCTCGTCGTGTGTTCACCTTTGAGGCCTCAGGTGACCCAATTACCGAACCAATGTTGCGCAATGATGCTATTTCTGCACGTAGTTCAGTATTGGTTTTTTCCGATACCTCCATTCTGGACTGCATCTTGGTCATCTCCGCCTTCAAGGAAGTGATGTCCTTTAGCAGCCGCGTGACGTCGACGTGATCGAACGTGACGGGGGGCAGCTTACTTAGCTGCTTCGCCACGAAATCTGGCACGTCGTCCGGGTCAGTCTTCTTCAACATATCAATGATATCTTGAATACTCTTCTCGGTTCCATCTCTGCGGCGAGACGGCATCTGGTCGAGTTTCCCAAGTGACTGGAACAGTAACAGTTTTCCGCTGCTGATCTCGTCCTCCTTGTAATTCGACCGGTATATCTGCAGGATGCTCACCTCGTCCATGTAGTCGATAGCATGGACCAGGAATGCCAGCAATTCATTGACTATGAGTTGTTTGGAACTCATAGTGTTTACGGGCAACGGCTATTGCCGCGCAACACGCGAATAAAATTCGTGCCGTGCACAGTGAAAACACGTCCGTGTTCGAGCGCGCATCGCACTGTACAAATCTGTAATGGCAGATATATACTCCTCAGACCACCTATACCCACATTTGAACGTCAGCAATGGCCCTTATTTGCTTTCCGATCTTTATCTCGGCAAAAAATACTCTTGCATAGGACCTACTTAAAGTCGTCGGAAATTTCGCAAACATGGCAGAAAAAGAACTTTTGTGTTAGAAATAGGGTTGGTAAAATCTGATACGATACGACATTACATACAAAGAACTAAGTTTTACTTCAATAGAAAAAGTCTAAACGGAATCCAGACCCTTACCCAACAACGAATTCTTTTGCTCTTTCCTCATTTAAAGGGAACACACGTGTTAGTTCAATCTAAATTCCACATTTCTACCCCATTTCTGTACCCTTTAGACCTAAATAAGTACGCTAAAATAGTAGTTATATCCAAGTAGAATTATTTTAACTTTCCAAGAACCTACGTATGGGTTTACATAATTACTTTAACTAGAACACAAGAATAAAAGGTCCAAGGGTGGCTGTTTATCTACTTATTTTGAATCTTTATTCGTCGTCATGGCGTTTAACGAGTGCGCTGCAAGACTATGAATAAAATTATAATTTGCGAGCAATGGCTGTCCTATGATTAAGATGAGTGTCGCCTGATAACCTGGATATTCTCGTCAATGTTGGAAGGCTTTAGAAGTTTTTGTACTGACTTCATTTAAGGGGCTTACAGGACCTAAACGCAAAAAACGCAAGTTTTAGAAACAATAAAAGTATTGATCGACTACAGTAAACAAAATCAGAAAAATATATGATATTCTTCAGGATTTATGCTAGATAGATACTGTGTTGAAAACATAATACAACTAATTTGATACGATAGAAAAAAATCATGAAGATACCTCAAAAAACTTTCTTTTTACAATAAAAACCATACTACATACAATCATTCTGATTTTTTGTCAGATTTATTCTACAAGCAATATATCTACTAACACATTAGTGTTTTAATTTTTTAGTCCAAACAATAGATTTTTTGTAATTAAATAATTGCTTCATATTTTGCAATAAATTACCAGCGTTGTGTCATCGCACTTCTCTTTCTTTTCTATGCACTCCGACAGTGACCGCGCTTTAGGTCAGCCCCTTAACTGCTATTTATGTTTCTTACTTAGGTACTATAATGGAGGTAAATAGCTAGTTAGCTATTGAGAATCTCGTTGGTACTTTATTTTTAGATTCTAAATTTCTGATGTCCTCTATTGTTTTACTAAGAACGGCTTTCAGTATTTACAACGAGCTTTTCAGTATTTTTATCCTCCTTGCGCTATTCCCTGAAGCCTAGCCTAAAGCGTTACACGACGCAGGTCACAAGTGTATTTAAACAACATGAGAGACGAAACTACTGACACCAACATTCGTTTCGAATGCTCATCCAAATGTTAGCAGTTACTGTCGTTTAGAAATTAGAATCATATTCGATAGCTGCGAGTAGCCTATCATGATCTTAGAGCTCTATTAAGCTGAGAATCTGTCGTTAACCCCGAAACGGGCTGTGACTCTGTGACACGTACACTCTCGCAAATTCAACACCACAATTTTGCGATCGAACTTCAATGTGAAATGTTATATTGCCACGATGATATGATTTAGGTACCTACCTACTTATAGTCGGTACCTATAGTTTCCCGACAGATACGTAGCTAATGTAGGTATTCCCAACATGACCGGCTTTTATAGGATACTTCATATTTATTACTAAATATTTATTACTGTTCATTATGTATTTTGTGGTCACTTTAAGCTGTGTTGGAACGTTTCCTTTTGAGCATTTCTTTTCATAAAGTGCTTAAGGAAACGGTCCCAAAAATGGTCTGTATAAATATTAAGGAAAGAATGGATATTTAACATGATTGTAATAACAAAATGTACCAGTCTGTTTCAGGCTAATAAGAGATAGCTAAGTAGGGAATTTAATCTACTAATGACATCGTTTATCCATGGCATCCACGAAGAAAATAAGGTAGCACGAGTAAAAATTAAACTTATCTCAAAAACTTAGGACAAACTCAAAACTTAATCAGTTAAAACTCGAGTTCAGACCACTTAAACCATCAGAGCCCTGAAGACAAATGGAATAAGGAACCCTTGAAAACTATGCGGTCCGTAATTTGGGCACAATCACAAAATTTACATAACATTGAGAGTAACTGGTAGCTGGCCAGCTGCGGAGCGCTTGGAGCCATATCACGTTACGTGGTCCTAACTTAGTTAGGCTACTGTTACAGGGCGAAGCATTAAGCGGGTGAGGGTAAAAAAGCTCTGAAGCCATTAATCTTTGGGGCAGTGTTGTATGTTGTAAATACCTATGCAAATCAGAGTGGTTTTCTGCAGCGTATAACACGCAGTGCCGGATTAGCCCATGCAAATTAAGCAATTGCTTAGGGCATCCCGTCTCGGGGGGCACCATAAGGCAGAAACAGCACCGAAACAGTATTTGCTAGCATATGAAAGGCCAGGCTGTTTATCAGCAAGATATTACAAGACCAAGACAAAAGTCACTCTAGCTGGAGATGTGCGCATCAAGTAGTCATAATCCAGCACTGATAACACGGCTAGCGTGGGATTAAATGTCACAATCACTGCTTGCAGTAACGTAACCTGTATTGGCAGATAAGTTCAATTAGTTAATTTTGAACAACTTTAATAAAGTTGCAACGGAGTTACATCATTGCACCCATGCTAGTTAGGTCACGGCACTCCCGGAGTGCCACTGTTTTTTTTTATTCAGAATAAAAAAAAACAGTGGCACTCCGGGAGTGCCGACAGAAGTGAAAACAAAACACAAACAGAATCTACTTTGCCATCACTCACTGACATTTCGGATTTAAAACCGACTACATCCCGAGGACAGCCGAACACATCCGAATGTAGCGCGGTGTCGGTAACAGTGTCGCGAGTTCAATGGTTTTTTCCCCATCTCAAAAAGAAGAAAGACAAGAAGTTTTCACTTAAAAAATCTGAAGATAGTAGTAGTAGTATAAGGAAAGAATAAGTAAATCCGTAATAAACAGTCTGTGTATGTGCACTTGTTTAGGTAGAGCGAATAACGCCTTCACGCTCTTTCAAACGCAACACGCCCAGCTACAAGTTCCACTAACATGTGAACACAGCCTTATCCCCCAAAAACTGGCCTGAAACATCCCCAAAACATCCCGAATACGGGTCTTCAAAGTAAAGTTGTTAATCTAGTTAAGAAGTTTTGTAAGTAATTACTCTTGTCGTCTCAGAATGAATGCATTTAGTCTAGTTAGTGCTCCTACGTGCCATTCCCTCTTGTTTATCGGGCAGTCGGGCTATTTCGTTGGTTGTATGTCAGTTCAAAGGTCCGGCGGTAATATGGCTCTATTACTTATCTCCTAGTAAAGGTGGATTGGGTGGGTGACCTTAGAGAAATTGCGGCCAGACGCTAGGTACCTAGATCTGAGATCTGAGGGCTGATTTCATCTGTGGTTAGGAGGTACGGACACGGTGTAAAACGAGCTGAATGTAGTTAAGTTAATAACTTAGAAGTTCTATGTTTATTTATGGCTGAAGGTTTTATGAAAACAGGCGCATTATCAAGTTTCCGAGAACTGATTTAATTGAACACCTTAGTAATGTGGCTATGTATTTTTATACCGATCTTTATAGGTAGGTAATCAATGAAGGCCTATAGGTATAGCAATATTTAATCCTAGCAGCCTTTGTCCGAATTTATCTCGATCCGCAGTTTAATTACCAAAATAAAAACTCATTTCACCATCTTCATTTTCTATTTCGAAAAATAAATCTCAGAAATTCTCATCAAAATGAAAGAACGTCTCAAATAAATTACGTCTTAATTTTATTATAATCACGAAACAACAAGCTAGAGAAAGATCGAAATAATTTGCAAAAGAAAAATACGTTTTGACAAATTAATTAAAAGTAGGTAGGTCTAGTTGGTTTTGCCCAGCCAATACCTACGGCACTACGATGGGCACAAAAGAGGGCTGCTCAGCTGTTACAGTCAAGTAAAATTGAAAATCTGACATTTTTAGGCGGTTTGTTAGTCAATAAGGCAGAAAAATCTAGTCCTCATTTCAGGATGATTGAATCTGCATTCAGATAGATAATGGTATATTTAGAACCTATTCAGAAACACTATAGGACCACTATCTATAATAATGTAACAGGTAAGTCTTTGCTAGGTAGTTTGTTTTTGCTAGGAATTGACAATATTGACAGCTCACTCCACGCTCACTTCACCTAAGTTTTTAGAACTTATTCTCAAATCTTGACATTTCACTAAATCACAACAATGAAAATGTTCGTACCTAAATGTTTATCTATATTTTTAGCTAGAGAAAATGTCTTGTCGACTTGTCTCCGCTGCCATTGACGACGTTGTGAGAGGCGAAGTTTGGGCCCAACAAAATTTTAAATACCCAGAACTTACTGTCATGCCAGCAACACGAAGAAGAAGATTTTAATTGCAGTCATTTTTTTTTAAGTTATTGTAGGTTATTAAAAAAAATTGCTGTTCCATACATTTTGACCGCATTTATGACAGACGTAAAATTTCAGCGCATGGTGGTTCAGAATCATGTACTGGATCCATGGTAACACTCCCTGCCACCCTGTACGTTATTGCCTAAACTACCTTTCAGACAATGTAACCAAACACCACCACCACCTGACTCAGACCATAGGGGGGGGGCTGTTCATTTATTACGTAAGACTATTTTGATTGACGTGTAAAAGTGTTTGTACAAACCTACTTACAGAAATAAAAATCATTTATCATTTACCACTTTCTGACCCGCCCTCTCCCCTAAGTAAGAAAAAATAAGACATTGAAGAACTGCAACTCCCCCTTTGAATCTTACGTAAGATCTACTTACCAAAATTGCAAACATAAATATTGCAATTTTTTTTTAACTGTTTATTTTTGTGATCTTACGTACTTAACAATAATCTAGACCCCTCCCACCCCACCCCCTATGTAAGGAAAAATAAGACTTGTTTGGACCAGGCCCGGATTGGGACCCGAAACTAGCTCGGGCATTTTAGAGACGGCCGGCCCTCTACTTTAGAGAAAGGAAAACAGCCAGCACATCAAGCTACTATAATCTGTCAAATTTCTTTAATAGATTTTCAACTTTATCGCTAAAGGATAAGGTTTAAAGTTGATTGGGAAAATTTTACAGTTTCGGGTAGATACCTTGATGTGCTGGCGTCTGTACAATGACGATTACGTAAATTGAACTAGGTATGTCCTCGAATAGACGGTAGAGGACGTTATTTTAGAAGACGTATCGCGTTTTTAAAAAAAAAAATTGCCCCATTTGCCCGTATAATCCGGGCCTGTTGGACCCCCTCCCCCCCTCAAATCATCTTACGTAATAAATGAACAGCCCCTTAACTGAAAAAAAAAGCTAAACGGCAGAGGTAGTAAAATAAATAACTAAGATACTTGGACGAAACGCTATGAAGCGAGAAGGCAAACGTGATCGGCTAAGCTTGACTGGGCTGCATGCATTACCATAATCCGAGCTATCCTACCTATCGATTTTTCCCGCTTCAAGCCTTTTTAATAGAATTATCCACCTTCCTACGTTGAATTTGCTGTGTGCCTCGACTAACACCGATCGACTAGAAATTTTATGGTGTAACCGCGCTTTTTAGAAAGAATAGGTACCTATGAAAAATGTTTCGCTATTAATCCTCGATTAGATAAGTTAGCATGCCTAATCTATAAATAAATGTAATTATAGGTATTTTAATAAGGCAAGGTACATCTTTACGACTAACTAAACCATAAAGTAGCAACTGTATCTAAGAATGGTGACAAGATCCAAACAAATAAGATACGTAGTTAAAAATATCATTAAAATCCGCAGTTTGGGAGCGTGCATCACATACCTATGTACCTACATAATATAATTATGCAGTTATATGAAAGTGTAGTTATTCCATCTTTATAAAAAATTAAAGTGATCTGAAATGGAAAACAAGTCTACGACTCAGATAAACAGAACCAAACACGATTTAAGTCGGGTAAGAAAGATCATTATAGGTTTTATAAGTAGGTTAGGTAGGTCATCAAAAGTAAACCTATCCTACAAAATGATAAAATAAAACCATTTTATCGTTCATGCATCATAAAAACATCGAAGATATTGGCTATGAAAAAACATCCCCAATTTAAATAATATTTTTACATAAAATAATCCCTAATCGCCAATATTGAGTACAGGAGCGTCCAAATAAAGGCCGGGCCACATAAAAAGCCTTCGCTTGAGTGTGCGCCACAAAGCGACCTCAACGAATCGATTCAGCAACAGGTCTGTACCGGGCTTTCACACAGTACCTTATACCTACCCACGTAGAGCGTATGCAGCGGCTTTTCGACGCTGCCTTTGTAAATCATTCGCAAACTCGGTGCGTTGTGCATTGTAAATTGAATTCTGCTTAAGTTCACATTTTAGCAGTAAGAAAGGCTTTATAAATTAGTTATCTTTGTTCTTAAGTTATAGCGGTTCGTAAATAAGTTGGATCAACGTGGTAGGTAATGAAACGGTTGTCCAGACATAACGTCACGCTTGTAGTTATTTCCCGAAGGGTTAGGTAGAGGTGAACCTAACTAATTACATTTTACCCGACCTGGGAACCGAAAACACCAGACCTCACGCTCAGCAGTCGCCCTTGCGACCACTAGACCAACAGACAGTCAATTTAAATAAGGTAGCTAGGTGTTACAATTGTTAAAATTAGATACAGCGGTACTTACCGAATCGCTAGACGACCGCGCCCGCGATGTCTGTTAAGAGTTAACGTTAGATATCAGAATAACCCCAGCAAGGCAACGCAACGCATCGCATGAAAAAGAGTGTGTGCAAGTTCGACTCCTATTCATAGGATTCTAGAGGCACCTAAGCGCCGTACCGGTATGAAGTACCACAAAAGTGTTCCAAGGATTCAACCGGCGAAGACCCCAATGTCCCTCATATCCGTCTGCATGACCTAAAGGAGGCCACGGAAGAGGTTTTAGTAGGCAAAAGTATACGACTACTCGGCCCTTCATCTTTACAATGTCGGGTAAAATTCAGGTGTCACACACAACACAAAAAGGTAGCTACAAGCAGGTACCAAAGATCTACATTCATCCGAGAGATCTACCTATGACAAGTTACAGGTGACTGTAGGTTCCCATATTGAAGCCAGTAGGCATAGTTAAAATTGCATGATGTGTGGTGTTGCTGAAATTAAGTAGGTACAGACGCCAGCACATCAAGCTACTACAATCTGTCAAATATCTTTAATAGATTTTCAACTTTATCACTAAATCATAGGGTTCAAAGTTGATTGGGAAAATTTGACAGTTTCGGGTAGCTTAATGTGCTGGCGTTTGTACCTACCTAATAATAATAAAGCCTAAGTTCATCAACACCAATAGGTAGGCAGGTATAACAAAATTAAATGGCGTTTATGGTAGGTAAGACTTAAGAGTATCAATAAAAAAAAACTGGCCAAGTGTGAGTCGGTACTCGCACACGAAGGGTTCCGTACCACAAGTCAAAAACGCCGAAAAAAACACGTTTATTGTATGGGAACCCCCTTAAATACTTATTTTATTCTGGTTTTAGTATTTTTTATTATAGCGGCTACAGAAATACATCATCTGTGAAAATTTCAACTGTCTAGCTACCACGGTTCATGAGATACAGACTGGTGGTGGTGACAGACAGACGGACAGTGGAGTCTCAGTAATAGGGTCCCGTTTTTCCCTTTGGGTACAAAACCCAAAAAAGGTTCAATGATTATTCCCAGTCGCGATCTATCAGCGACTCGGCGAAGACACCATACATTTATCCCCACATGTAGGTACCTATATACATTCACATTGTAGCACTTTTTGCTGGATTTTCCGAATCTCGCTTAACGCCCGCCCACCAGCAATTATTGATTGGATAAAATTCAATTAGATTGTGGGCTTAGACTTTGCGTAATATATCACAGAATTACCTGAAGCATCCCCAGAGATACCCAGATGGATTACCTATATGTAGGTACTGTAGAGACTTGTTATGTATGCCAACCTTAAAGTAGCACTGGCTGTTAATATTTATTATTGGGTGTAGATTAAAAAGATAAGACGTTATGTCAGATAGATAAAATATGACGATTGAATAGCTTGGTAATTTTTATAATATAAATGTTGAGTAAGATTATCTAAACAATATATAGAGCATAGATATAAGTAAATCTATGATATAGAGTTAAAGTCAACGACTCTTTCATTTATTAGATGTGGAGATCCCGACAAGCTTCACAGTACCTACCTACCTAGACAGATCGTTTAGTTTTTTTGTTTTTTTGCATTTATTTATATTGGTTTGTACAGTCTTAAGTCGTAAACAGTGTTCATATAATAAACAAAGCTAATAGGCTATTTGACTGGTTTCTGATAAACATCTCAGATTATTTAATGGTGTCTAACGAGCCCACAAAAACCTAATACTTCAAATTGCATAATGTATTTCTTTTAAAAAAATGGTTGCCTGTAAAGTCGGTTTTACGGGCGAAGATTTTACGTGACAACGTCTTTTTCTCGGTAGAATATTTATTGATATGAATATAATTAAATTGCACAATAGGAACAAGGAATTAAATGAAAATAAGAACGTAACGTTACCGAGCGTTACACTTTTTCATAAGTGACTCCCAGCCGCAACCTAATTTAAAATAAGAACGTAACGTTACCGAGCGTTACACTTTTTCATAAGTGACTCCCAGCCGCAACCTAATTTAAGACGTTGTCACGTCAAAAATAGTAAATAAAAATGTACTGTTTAAATAAGCCGCCAAAACGCTATCTTTAACAATATGGCGTCGTGACATCACGATTCCCGTAAACAAACGTTGAAACGGTCGAGATACTAGACAAAAGTCATCTGTTCTGTCAACGATAGACAGAAATTTACTACATCATGACGTCATCTTAAGTTCAGCCAATCCAGACCGTTTTCGATTACGTGGCGCCAGATTTAAAAAGATGAAGTTTTTTCGGGTTTTTTTTTATAAATAATACATTGTTTTGTAGTAAAATTAATGCAAATCGATTTTAAAAGCGATAATCTATACGAGTGTCAATAATTATGACCTTATTTTTTACATTGTCAAATAGCCTATTGCTAATTTACCTTCGACCAACACAAAACAGTAAAATCCACATTTGATTGAGAACCAACTGAAAATACTTTCTAAAGTAGGTAGGTACCTATTGATATTTAGCGCGAGAAGTCACTTCACAAACTAATTTACTAAAATTCGAGATTTAATTATATTTTTAGGGTTCTTTACCCAAAGGGTGCCAACAGGACCCTTGAACGGATGGGCGGACGGACGGATGAACAGCGGAGTCTTTACTAAGTCTCCGCTGACCGCCGTCCGTCCATCCGTTCGTCCGTCCGTCCGTCTGTCTGTCAGCGAACTGTATCTTATGAACCGTAATAAGTAGAGAATTGAAATTTTAAAATATTTGTATCTCTATGTATTGTCGCTATAACAACAAATATCATCATCTGCCTAGCCTTTTCTCAACTATGTTGGGATCGGCTTCCAGTCTAACCAGATGCAGCTGAATACCAGTATTTTACATGTAGCGACCGCCTATCTGACCTCCACAACGCAGTTACTGGGTAATACGATACCCCGTGGTAAGTCTGGACTCTGGTTGTCAGACTTTCGGGCTACTCACGACCCGTAACGAATGTCAGCTCCTCGTGACGGCTTATCGTGCTTTCCGAGGCACGGAGGGATCTTGGTATGTGAAGATGGTCACCCATCCACTGACCAACCGCGGCAAGCGTAGCTTAACCTGATCGATCGACCCGTGCGGCTGTTATTACTTGGGCGCTTTACGCTATAACAACAAATAATAAAAATTAAATAAAGTAAAAAATTAAAGGGGTCTCCTGTATGTATAAGAAACGCGTTTTTCTCGGCGTTTTTTGCCTTGTGGTAAGGAACCCTTCGTACGCGAGTTCGACTGGCACTTGGCCGGGTTTTTTTTATTATCTTGGTGTATTTTAGTTAACTCTTATCTTTACCACGTACCCTGCAAGTACCTGACTATTTTACTAAAATATGCATCCTGATTATTTTATTTTTCTATTAGAATTAAAAAGCAAACCTAGGTGTGTAGGTAGTCACCTAGGTTTGTTTTTTAATTCTAAGCTACAAGAGCTTAGAAATCCATACTAATATTATAAATGCGAGTGTGTCTGTCCTGTCTGTCTTTTTCCTCTTCATGCTTAAACTGCTGAACTGATTTAGATGAATAGTTTGAGTCCCGGGAAGACATAGGATAGTTTTTATCCTGATATTCCCACGGGATCGACACTTATGCGGGTGAAACCGCGGGGCGCTGCTAGTACTTCTATAATAATACTCTACGGCACTACTTCCTCAAATTTAGTTTATTTGCCCCCATAATAATTATGGTTCAAACTGAATGATATCAAAGAAGCAACTCTCAAAGCATCCGCAACTTCTAAAATCCAAAAAAATCATAATGATCCACCCTGCTATGCCTATAGCTTAGAAAACACCAACAATTCCCAAGTAAAACACCATAATCACCACACTTGGCAGCAAAATCGGAATGCACAATATTTAGACAATAAATGAAAACAAATATTGTTTTTTTTTATTATTATTATCCTGTTCATTCCCAGTCCTAGGAAAAGGCCTCACTCCTTCCAAACTATTGTTACCAGAGTAAAAAAAAACAATAATAAGACATGAAAAGAAAGAAAAGGGCTGAATGAAATTAAGGACGCGTTTACGAATTGACGCGCTTCAATTTTAGGTATTGAGTCTCACTACTACACGTGCACGGCTCACACACACAGCGACATGCGCGAAGCGGTGAAATTATGAGTAAACTGACACGACTTGATACTTGAGCCTAATTTTATTTAATTTTTGCCATGTATTTTTTTTAAAGCTTACGTTGATTTGTTTTCAAATAGTTTGTAGGTAATGTGAAGTGTTCATAAAAGTAGATGCTATTTACTTAATTTCACTGGACAGTGATTAATCAAGTACTTGCCAAAGTACGTACCTATGTATTAATTGCGAACGAGCATATTGAAAACAAGCTTAGAAAATATGTTTATTTGGCACATACCCTTCAAGGCACACACTACCAATGCTACAATATTCATCACACTAATATTATAAAGGCGAAAGTTTGTGTGTGTGTGTGGGGGTGTGTTTATATGTTTGTTACTTCTTCACGCTCAAACGGCTGGACCAATTTTGATATAAAATAACATATAGGCTACATGTTTAAAAAAATCGTTAAAAATTCGTAAAACAAATACAACGCAATGGATATTGTTGTACTGTCAAATTGGAATGGATTGCCATTCCAAGTTACGCAATTATGATAGCGTACTAAGCAGTGGCGTGCATTGCATATAAGCAGTGCCTACCTCGATAAATCACCATAAGCCTGTCAATTACATTTTAGTGTATGTAAAGAAACTCACTAAATTATCATACCTAACAAAAAACAAAATCTTCATACATTTACGCGCGGCAGTAGGCAGTCGCTAGACGGCCTGCCTACTTTAGGGTGATAAATTGCGAAGGTCGAATAACCAACCGAGTATGAATGTTAAAATCGTTCGTAATTTAGCCGTGCGAAGAAAGAAAGTGACGGATATTGAGATCGCCGATAGTGAGGTCAAAATGAAAATCCAAGATGGCGGCTGTAATTTTTTTATATTTTTTATCAACTAGTTTCTTACCAGAGCCTTTCCCAAACGTCTTAGGTCTTGGCCTAAAATCACAATCGAGTTAAAGAGTTAAAAACTATACACATTCTTATCAGCTAGCTCAGTTCGGCTATTAGTTCCAGTAGCAGTCTTCGAAGTACACCTGCAGGTCACTCCATCAAGTCCGGAGGTAAGGTCTCAACATAACTACAAAAAAGGGCCGAAACTCGGCACACCTAGCTCAGCTCGGCTATTAGTTCCAGTAGCAGTCTTCGAAGTACACCTGCAGATCACTCCATCAAGTTCGGAGGTAAGGTCTCAACATAACTAACGAAATGAGCCCAAACTCGGCACACCTAGCTCAGCTCGGCTATTAGTTCCAGTAGCAGTCTTCGAAGTACACCTGCAGGTCACTCCATCAAGTCCGGAGGTAAGGTCTCAACATAACTAACGAAATGAGCCCAAACTCGGCACATCTAGCTCAGCTCGGCTATTAGTTCCAGTAGCAGTCTTCGAAGTACACCTGCAGGTCACTCCATCAAGTCCGGAGGTAAGGTCTCAACATAACTAACGAAATGAGCCCAAACTCGGCACACCTAGCTCAGCTCGGCTATTAGTTCCAGTAGCAGTCTTCGAAGTACACCTGCAGGTCACGCGATCTAGTCCGGAGGTAAGGTCTCAACATAACTACAAAAAAGGGCCGAAACTCGGCACACCTAGCTCAGCTCGGCTATTCGTTCCAGTAGCAGTCTTCGAAGTACACCTGCAGATCACTCCATCAAGTCCGGAGGTAAGGTCTCAACATAACTAACGAAATGAGCCCAAACTCGGCACACCTAGCTCAGTTCGGCTATTAGTTCCAGTAGCAGTCTTCGAAGTACACCTGCAGGTCACTCCATCAAGTCCGGAGGTAAGGTCTCAACATAACCAACGAAATGAGCCCAAACTCGGAACACCTAGCTCAGCTCGGCTATTAGTTCCAGTAGCAGTCTTCGAAGTATACCTGCAGATCACTCCATCAAGTCCGGAGGTAAGGTCTCAACATAACCAACGAAATGAGCCCAAACTCGGCACACCTAGCTCAGCTCGGCTATTAGTTCCAGTAGTAGTCTTTGAATTACACCTGCAGGTCACTCCATCAAGTCCGGAGGTAAGATCTCAACATAACTAACGAAATGAGCCCAAACTCGGCACATCTAGCTCAGCTCGGCTATTAGTTCCAGTAGCAGTCTTCGAAGTACACCTGCAGGTCACTCCATCAAGTCCGAAACGAAATAATAATATTATGAATTTATAATCCCTACTTACTTCTAGAAAAATTATAAGACTGTGAATAAAATCTCTCCTTGGGTAGTAGGTACATTATAGAATGCGTGAAGTATCATGTTTGGTATGTCAAATATTTTGTATCCGTACAGCGATCTTTTTCAGCACAAGCTGCTGCTTACAAGCGACACAGAGTCCACTCACGATGGCGGCCGAGCGCAGACTAATATTTCATTACAAATTTTTGTGCAATAAACCAAGACAGTGACCAGTAAAATAACCCTTATTTCAATCCAATAAGATTCACGCGTTACAGCGAAATATGTGAAAAAATAGACTCCGATTTTAATTTTTTTCTGAGCCTATTTGTAACATTTTGATAGTTCTTTTTGCTACCTTTTTGAGTTGAACATGTCTGCTTACATAAAATATTTTTAAATAAATAAATTTATGTTATTAAATAGAAGAAAAATATCTCCAAAGTCAGCACGATATCGTCGATTTTGTGTGAAGAGGCAACGGAAATTATTTTTTACTATATTAAAAACTAACATTTTTTAATGAAAAATAGCTACCATTTGAAGATGAAGGAGTAACCTATCTGTGGTAATTATTAGTTACATTTGGTTTAGTCTCATTTTGCTGCAAAATGCCTGTAAAACTACTTATTTTTGTCAGATTCGTAAACGCGTCCTTAAAATATCACTATCATATTAAATTTTAACTTATTTTAATTAAATAAATCATGGTAACTCAACAGGTTGGTCAAACTCAACAGCTAATACATCAGGAGTCCTAAGCAGTGCCGTAGAAATCTGGAGGCGAGCAGGTGTCTCCAGATCCCTGAAGATAATCTCGGAGCCATCTGGATGCCACGCTGCAAATGTTGCATTTAAAGTTGTCGTCTCATACGTCACGATAGTGCAGCGCTTACCTAGGAACAATGTTTGGTGCTATTAGTTGCGAAATCTTTGAGATTTTTGATGTAATACTTAATACCATTCAAAATAATTTTTTTCAATAAGAAATAATCAGGTTAGTCCAGCACTAGCCTGATTATTTGTTATGATGAAAACAAAAAGTATTCCTTAAATAATCCATATAGGTTACCAGGTAAGGTTTCTATTAGGTATTGCATAAAATATCTTACCACTTAGTTCCCCAACTGCTTTGAGAAATAATTCCCGAAGTGTCGCTCTGGCTTCCTGTTCTTTCAATGCAAGGTCGACAACTTCCTCGGCATCGGCCATGATAAAAAATTAAATACTTTTAACTAAAAACTATTATTTTTAACATTATTAGGAATTTGTTTACTCTTAATCCTGTTTTGATACAACTTGACATTAATGAATAATGACACATGACATGACACATGACACTGTCCCTGACAGTAACTTGACTTTTACAGATTATTCTACTCTGTGGCTCAGCCATGGACGTAAATTATTCTTTATATTACGTCCATGGGCTCAGCTGTGCAGTGACATATCGTAACGATCGTGTATTGCTACTGTAAAAATAAACATAATGACAGGTTTTCTTTTTGAGTATTAAAAAAAAAATAGTTTCCAAGAACTCTGTAGATGGCGTTGTACTGACTACGTTACTAGGTGCCAAAGCCGAAACGCTTGGAAATAAAACGTTGCGTCACGTTACATACGCTCGTTGACTGACACTTTCGTTTGCTTTCGTTTTACGATCTCAAAATTACATCCAAGTGAAAAAATTAGAAAATGATGTTTGAAGTTCCGTTCCTTGCAGTAACTTACCAAGGTCAGCGCCATCTATCCAGCGACTAGGGAAGGGTTGAAAAAAAAAAAGGAAAATCGCTCATTATTTCAGATACGAATACCTCAAACACAGTGGTAAGTTTTCGATGCTTTTTGAGATGGATTTCAAAAGAAAAAGAATCTCCAGAACATTCCCTACCGTGAATATAATATACAGGCCATATCTCCCTATTTATAAATGATCTCTGTCGGAGAATACTGATTCAAAAATTATTGGTACCGAATGATAACTTCTTTCCACTAATGTATACAAAGGCCTCCCCATTTTCTTGCATGTAGGTAGGTACTGGCACAGTCTAAAGATCATACAGTATTGTAACTCGGCCGTAACCTTGAAATAAATGCCTACAGCCGCGCGGTACGTAAACATGCGATAGGGCTGCCCGCCTCCAGCATTTTATTTACATTTGCCTACTTTGTGTTTCCATTTAGTTTTGTTATTGTATTTTACTGTGTCTACATATATATTAATAATAAAAACCACGTCTTTACTTTGAAATATACAAACTAACAAAACAAAACACACATGCCCCGAGGGTTTAACACAAGCGTACCTACTGTATAATGATTCATGAACCGCCTATAACTACCTACATATTTCACTCGTGTCTATCACTTTCCTTTACTCTATTCACTTTATTTATTAATCCAGACATCTTTTTTTTCGGGAGATAAAAGAAAATACTTACTTATCCATTAAAAAGACACACATTATGTACCTACCTACCTACTAGTAAGTAAAATTATTTTAGTCTTACCTTTCAGAGTTTCCAGGTAATTTAAAAAAAGTTATCTCTGGATGCGTTATTGACGAATTCATGCAACCAAAAACAGCACAATAATTATAGCCTACTCGTCATATTACTTCAATTTATTTTAAGTGAAAAAATCGCGCGGTTATTGTTAAAAAAAACAACACACCGTCCGTTCGTCACTGCGGCACAGTCGCGACTGTCTGCATACCGAGCGCATTCCGAGATCGAGGCGCGTAGGTATAGCTCGCGTTTCGTCCGTTTGTATGAAGTCGAAATACTGTGGTACTGGCGTCGTCGTCCATCTCGCCTAGTACCCTACAGTTTCACCAAAGAGGAAAGTAACTATGATTTTCACCGGCGGTGAACCTCAAAAGGAGGGTAAGTAATGTTTTTAACCTGTACTTCTGTATTAATTATTTACATTGAATTGACTAAGTTCGCTGTTATGAATCCTAGTAGCGTATGCATATTACTTACGAATGTGTAAGTATTTACAATAGCCTGCCTCGTTGGTCAAGCAAGCGAGACTGCTGAGCCGCTGAGCGTGGAGTCCTAGGTGTGGCCCATGCCTGTGCTAGGCTGCACTGCAGTAAAGTTTATCACTCGCGGTTTTTTTTTAATATTTACCATAATATCCTAAATATCATAAAGACAGTAGATATAAAGTTCTTCGCATAGTTTAAAGCGGTGCTCCATAAGGCTGCCCTCGTGAAACTTACGCTTTTGTGGCTTCAGACGTCACGCTAGACGGCCTATTCGTTTTCATTTACATCTTCGGCAAAACTTAGGCTTAGGCTGCACTACGGTTTAAACCGCAGCGGGTTTTAACCGAGTGACTTTGTGACTCAGGGAAACTAATACAAACGGCCCCACTTGCGCCGCGGCTGATTTAAAAACCGTGCAATGTTACAGATGGCTCGCGGGAAAATACCGCAGCAAAATTTTTAATCCAAAGAAGTACCTAAGAACCTTCTAAGCACAGAGTACTTTTTGATAGACCTGAGTGAGAGCACAAGTACTATGCGATAACCGCGGACGCAGGCCGCATGGAAGAGTGGTTGTTTTGTCGCGCCATTGCAAGTTTCAAACGAACTAGAGTATGAAAGTTAATCGCAAAAAACTGGCCACGAAGGGTTCCGTTACGGAACCCTTCGTACCACAAGGCAAAAACGCCGAAAAAAACAAGTTTGTTGTATGGGTATTTGTTGTTAAAGCGGCAACAGAAATACATTGTGTGAAAATTTCAACAGTCTAGCTATCACGGTTCATGAGATACAGCCTGGTGACACGTGACAGACAGACAGACGGACAGCTTGCGAGTCTTAGTAATAGGGTCCCGTTTTTACCCTTTGGGTACGGAACCCTAAAAAAGACCACCTACATATTTAGGACACAACTACACAACACAAAAAATTAAATTTGGGACTTAGTACCAGAGTAACAACACATACTGCTCTCTTGAAATCCCATCTCCAAACTGTGAAAACCGCTTGCAGTTTCGCGGTTTTTAACCGTAGCGGGTGCGTCTTGAGGCGGTTTCACGGTTGTAGCGGTAATCGCTTGCTGGAAAAAACAGTTATGCGGCCTTGGCCTTACAATTCAAATGTCTCTTGTCCCGTAGTAGCAGTTTCTGTATATTTTTGCACCATATCAATATTTTTTAATATTCCCTGTTCTTTGACGGACGAAGACCTAGCCCAGTATGAATTGTGGGTGCGATTCACAGACTTACAATATATAATGCAGGGTAATTCATAACCTTTGATATATCTTGTCATCACAATCGGCCTCCTCCTAATTGTGATGACAAGCTCAGCAGGGTAATTGCGTAACACACTATCAGTAGCAATGGGTTTCATTTTGACAGTTGAACAGCATTCATTGCGTTTTTACGTTGTCGAGCAGACACATTTTTCGAACATATGGAGCAATGGATTAGCAATATGCTTCAAATTGAGCATAATAGTGTGTTACGCAATTAGGGTGCAGAGGTGATGGGCTGTAATCACTGACCTGTATTATACAGTACTTGTTTAATAGAGGCTGTAATCTACTACGCGGGCCCAGTGCGGGTTGGTAGATGTCTGGTTTCTTTACGATGTTTTCCTTCACCGTTTCGAGAGCAGCATTTATCTTGTAAGTAATATTAATAAAAGCTGATTAAAATAGGTATTATGATTAAATAAAACACAAAGATAAAATTATTGGTTTATTCCTTGAAGACATACGCTAGCTCAATCCCAAACATACACATTAAAAATCATGTTAACATTATTATTAAGAAGATAAAAAATTGTTTGATAAATACCTGAATGACTCCTCAGAGGAAACTGGTTTACAGAAAAAAAACTGTGACCTTCCTAAAGATCGAAATATCAGTGGTGACTACACTGTTACAAATATTTAATATCTAATCGTAAAATATAACAAGTCCATTCGTAACGCGGGACTTTGGGCTACATGCATTTTATTAACCAATAGTTTTGGTGCTAACAATGAAATTCTTAATAATACGTGTGACTATTCTATGTCACCTCGAAACCGGTGGTCGACTGTAGATTTTTCTGGAACGCCGTCGCGCCTCGCCTCTTCTGTACGGGTGCTTAATTTCAAAAGTACCTCTTTGATAGTGGTGGTAGCAGCGCGATCCGCAGGTCTTCGTCTATGGCTTTCCAACTGAAAAGTCCATGGAGCAAGCTAGTAACAGGTACTTAGCAGCGGGACAATATGGCACTGACTTGTCAATGATTAAATTGCTTTTTTTATTTACAAAAACTGACGAAATATACCAAATTATTTTCAAAAGAAAATTAATAATGACCACATTGACAATTCATTTCTCTTTGGATGTTGGGGTTTAGGTTAATTTGTAGTGTGACACAAAGTTTCCTATTTTATTTAGGTATGTCTCATAATAAACCTTAGTTTGAACAAGTAGGTAACTAAAAACTTGATGCCACTTGTTACATTATTCGGGTACCTGGAAATACACAGTAGATGATGTGATAACAGCATCCATAATGTAATACAAAGAGCACCTATGTGTAACCTCTGTAACTCTTCGTAACATAGCATTATATTTATGTGATAGCTATGCAACGGCATTCAGTAGGTTAAAACTTTACTTTTAAATTGACTCTAATCACCTATTAATAGTATCACAGACACAATATCAATTAAAACATTTCAAAACTAATGACATAAACACCTTCCCTTCAAAAGCCTTTATCAGAAGAACGCAATAGCCTAACAAATACCTGGCAAGTGCGATCGGCACGAGTCGACTGGCGACAAATGACGACGTCGAAACATAACATGATGAAGTACCTCAAAACGACGTCGAGGCGAACAGCTCGTCTGAATGGACCTTATTAGAAGATCGCCTTTGTACTCTAACACCCAACTAACACATTAGATGTGAGAGAGAAATGTACGGCGATCAACAAATAAGTCTTCTCCCATTGATGGCTCTCGGCAACTATGCAAAATACCAATCAAATACCTGCCAAGTCCGTCGGTGTGACGACAACTATCGAATCGAGAGTGCAATGGGTGTCATTACTCCCCATGTTTGCCATATACCGAAGTAATATTTTGGTATGCTACACATAAGCTGTAAAACAACAGTGTTCACTTTATTACTTGTAATTGTCTCATCTTTGGGGAGAGGATTGAGTAGTGTCAGTGTGGGTAATGGTTGATAAAAAAATGTTGGTTAACTGTTGTCAAACAAATTGTGGTGAATGGGTATGGGATAGTATGTGTCATAGATGCGGTACCTGGACGCTTCGCATTGGTAGGGGGTAAGACTTAATGTTGTATACTTACCGGTTTCAGGCGCATTTGTGATACCTCAGTCATTAGCTAGTGGCGGTCGCGTGAACGTCGCCGCGGCCGCTCGTGGGGCGACCCTGCAATAGTAATTTAAAAAAATTACTATCAATTTAGTGCTTAAACAACGAGTGTAAAAAGACGCTTACCGAAGCCGAGACTCACTTGTTCTTCCCGTCGGTTTTTTGGGAATTACTGGTTACGGAGATATTGAATGTCAAAGTTCCAACTTATTTTATTACAACCACAAGTTTCAAATGTTATACTTATCACTTATACTCCCACGATCCCTGTACAAAATGTGCACCCATAAGGACAATGTATTGCGTGCGTAACATTGCGCACTACCATAAAACAGCGAATTTTCACACCAAAAATAAAAGTAGTTTCCCAGCAATTATTTGCACAAAGTTACTTAGTTTGATGTACAGAATGCGTAGACGGCTTCAAGGTGGATCTTTTTACACCCTGTGGTTGTAAGTAACATCGGACACATAAAGGCCTTAAATAGTATTGCTACAACAGCTGTGAATGACAGGGTGATACTAACTTCTCTCCTTGCGGTGCTTGCGGTCGCGCTCCCGATCCTTGTCGCGGTCCCGCTCTCGCTCGCGATCCCGGTCCTCGTGGCGCCCTGTCTTCTCGCGACTGGCGCTGAAAATCGTCATCATTTTACATTACAAAACTTCTGCAAGGGTTTATAATAAACATTTATGTCTATGGAATCACAACCATGACGTTATAATACTTATAATGTACTGCTATAATCAATAAACTACTTAATAAAAACCTTAACTTCACTGATAGACAATGCACAGCCTAAACTGCTGAATCTAGAAGGATGACCTTTTGCATAAGAGTTCCTTAGACATAAAACGAAGGTGATCACTGAGAATTTTAGATTTCATCCCCTAAAGGGGTTAAGGGGTATGGAAGTTTGTCATTTTTGAAGTTGGAAATGTGGCAGTTGGTTGGTACTTCAGTTTATAAATAAAAGTTACCTGTTTTACAGTTTTTTCGACACTCATCTCCTAAGGGCGTTCGCTACGTTAAGGCTGCGCCGACCGCCAAGTGGCGCCCTCATCGTTTGTTTGGTTATTTCTTTTATTTTACAATTAAAAAACGGAAAATAGTGGCCACTATTATCCGTTTTAGTGATTATAATAAAACTAAACAATCTAAAACTACCGTTTATAATAATATTAACGTATAATCTTGTGGAGCACAACTTAACGTGCTTATTTTCTGCATTTTAATTGTAAAATAAAAGAAATAACCAAACAAACGATGAGGGCGCCACTTGGCGGTCGGCGCAGCCTTAAGCGTGCGCACGCGGCGGGTGCCCGCCTCGCGTGCTTGTATTTAAAGATAATAATGAGCAGCGCACTCTGGCGCGGACGCGAGCGCACGCTTAACGTAGGCGTAGTGAACGCCCTAAGGGTTCTGAGAAGCTACAGATTGGAAATCCAATAAAACACGATATACACGGTGGTTTCAAACCTAAGTTTAAAACAGTGGTTTGAAACCAAATTTCGTATAACCTTTAAACGTCCTTGGTAGAAAGGCCTGCGTTGCAAACTAGTGGCAGAAGCGTTGGTTTAAAACTTGTTTGAAACGACGTAGCTGCTTGTTTAAAACCACGCGAGCGAACTACAGTCGCGCTTGTGCAGGTAGCGAGCGCAGACACACACGTTGCGTCGCTCTGTGTGTAATATCATAATATAGCGAACGAACATCACGAAGTCATAAGGGAATTTACAGAATTATACCGAGACTTGTCCTGTCTCTGGGATTTAACATGTGAGACATATAAGGACACGAATGCAAAAAAAAACGCTTGGGACATTTTAGCCACAAAGTTAAAAGAAGTTGATCCAGCGGCAAAAAAAGGGATCTAAATACGAGCGCACGACGTCCTCCTTGCGTATCGTTATTTGCGTACTGAAGTTTGATGTTGGTTTTAAACCGTGTAGTCTCGCAACAACAACAACTTCAGGGTCACCTTGGTTTGTAGACTGGTTTTAAACCGTGTATATCGTGCATTAGGCACATGGCCTGTTTATAAATAATAATATGTTCGAAGACTACTCACTGGTGACGATCTCGTGGTTCCCTCTCTTTCTCACGTTCCCTATCCCTATCCCTTTCCCTCTCCTTTTCCTTTGGTTCCTTGTCCTTCTCCCTTTCCTTCTTATCGTTGTTCTCTCGCTCTCGGTCGCGGTCGCCGCGCTCGGGACGTTCACCGCGTTCAGCCCCCCTCTCGCCTCGGTCGCCTCGCTCGCTCCTATCCCTGTCTCGCTCTCGGTCGCGCTCCATTCGCTCCCTGTCGCGACGATCAGAGCCGAGGCCGCCGCTGCGGGCACTGCGTTCTTTTTCTCTCTCTTCCCGACGTTTCCTCTCTTTCTCTTGCTGCTCCTTTTCGCGAGCCTCGTTCATCTCTTCGTAGGCTTGTCGAAGTTTGAAGTAGCTGTAATGTAGAGGTAATGAATAAAGATTTAAAAGAAAACGTTTTATTCCTATGGCTAGCTTTAGAGATGTTGATATTTCAACCAGCACTTCAGTATAAAATCAGTTATTGATTTTTCTGTAATGAATAATTCTAAAATTGTCTTCTTTTATCTCACCCGACATGTTGTTTTCCAGACAGATGGTCGTCGATGCGCTGTTGTGCGTCACCAACGATCAAAAACGCGCCACAAACAGGACATACTTCCATTTGCTTCTCTTGGGCGGCCGCCAGCTCAGCAGTCATGGACCAGTGGCTAGAAATAATGGCAATATTGTAACATTATGAACTGATTTTTCAATGGTCCAGTAACTTTCATCTGAAGAATAAATATGACAGTTTGACATATTTTCCATACAAAAACTGTCAAACTGCAATATTTATTCCTCAGAGAAAAGATACTGACTATTGAAAAATTAGCCCTATATTCCACAAAACGAAAAAACAATAACTCATTGCAGTATTTTTTTAATAAAAGCGAATTTTTTAATTTAATCTTACTGCTGTCGAGAAATTGTTGTGCAATAAAAACGTATTAAGATAATCAGGCTGCCCACTTAGACAGTAGACGAGAATATCACTTCTTGCACTGCATAAGAACAGTATTGAGTGATTGATTACCTGTTCTCTTGTTGTTTCAGTAGTTGTTCTTTCTCTTCTTTCAGCCTATCACAGAGCTTCATAAGACCTTGTGCTTGCTCCACATCTCCGCGAGTCCCAGCTTCTTCCGCCTCTTGGACTAAAGCTGTTATCTTTTCTGATAACAATTGTACCTGGTAAAAAAAAAATATAATCAATTGGTGAAATCTTATCAATAGGTGATCAATGTGCGTATTTATTTACTATTCTCAATTGCACTGAGATTTGCAATTAGAGAACCCAATTCTGGGTTAAGCATTTGTACAAAAGCTGTCCTTAATACTTATAATTTTATAACATTACTTTTTTCATTTATTATGTAATGAAATTGTGTGAATACATTTTGAGAAACATTAATTTACCTGCTCCTGGTTCTTCTCAGTCTGAGCTTGAGTCATGGGTGGTCCATCAGGCTTGGAATTCATCAATTCCAATCTTTGTTTGCCTTTTTGAATTTTTCCTGCAAAAAAGACAAATACCATTAGTAGCATAATTCATAGATATTGAGAGATGCTACCATCACATTTTTATATGGAAGATACCATAACTCTGTTTGTACTCACGTTCAACATCATTGATCATGTGACGACAGAACCGTAAGAATTCTTCCACATATTGTGCCTTCTTGTATGATGACTCTGCTTTCTCAAAGAGCTCTTTAACTTCATCATCATGCACCTTCGGACAGGCACCCAAGTCAGCTCTAGTGTTCACGAACAAATCATGAGGACAGAACTTCACCATGTAATATTTACAGTACTGCAACAAAGTAAAATGCACTTAATATTTGCATCCATTTTGACGCATGTATTCAATTTCACCTGTATAATAGAAATTGTTTTAATTTATTTATGAATGTATTAAATTGTTGTTCTTCTTTAATTAATTCTGGTAATTTACTTATAATATATTTTAATTATTTTATTTATTTATTTTCTAAAGCACTTAACCTATTTCACATTAAGTTTTAGCCACACAACGAAAACCTCTCAGGGTTTATCTGCATGTTGGCGAGCCGTTCATATAATAGACATGAGTAGTGTACTTGTTGAGTGCATTTTTAACTTGGAGCTTGGTAAGTTTAACCAATTTTTATGTTGAAATGTATATTTTGACATTTTCTCTTGTTGTGTAAAATGTGGGTAATTTTGAACAAATTTGCATATTTCTAGGATGTATAAGCAGGGAAGGGTGAGGATTCTTAATGTTTTTGGAAATGAGGTTTGCAACTGTTGGTGTCTTCTATATTTACTAGGATTTTTAAGTTTTTTTTGCAATGTGAAAAGTGTAGGCACATCTGCATCATTTAATTTGCTAAACTAAAATGACAGCTGCAATCAACCTTTTTTTGTCAACATGATAAAAAAAGACCAATCGCAGCTGTCATGTTGGTCTAGCAAATTGAAAAGCAGAGTATAATAATTAGGTACTTATTTGTAATCAAGTGGGTAATACTTTTGACTGCATCATCAGTCTAGTGATCGCAATTGTTACACCTGAGTATGAGGTTCTGGGTAAGATTCATATGTTAGTGATATTTTTTTCCAGCAAACAGTAGCATGTAGTCTGTATTAGTGCCTGTAGCATATAATCAGCCTACATATGTTTCCACTGCTGGGACACATCCCTCCCCTCTGTGAGATCCAGTGCTCATAACATAAAATATATTTGGCGAAAATTAAATGTGGGTGCAATACAATTCTGCCTAACCCTTCCAAAAATACAAGTTCTTGTCGAAAACTAATTAGATTAAAATAAAAAATATATCTCATGGACTAAAATATTATGTAGGAACGTCTAAAACTATATTAACCTACAATTATTAGAGAATACGGAATTGATCAAAATAATCTGCCGTATCGTGCGTGCTCTCATATTTTTTGTACCGACAGTCAAAATGCTATCCGGTCGATATACCTACCAAACTACATCACCTTCAACGTTACTATAGAAATAACATCGACAGTGATAGGTACTGAAGAATAATTACCTCTGGATCCTCCCAGTTCGGCTTCTTGATCTTTTCATTCGGATTTGTATTGCGATGTCTGCCCATCAACTCATCCAGTAACTGAGCCGCCGCCAGCACCGCCATTGTAGCAAATCTAAATATCTAAATTAAAATCTATCAGCGTGTCCTATTGAATATACATAATGTACCTTAATTGCAATATTATTTTAATGAATTACTCAATAATAGCGTAAAGACAAAACAATGTTGCCCTTCAACTTCAACCTAAGAATAGTGAGTGTTCTGTGTTACTAGTCTTATCAAAGTACTCTGTGCAGGGGGCTGACAGCTTTAGTTCCAACTTTGTAGTTTTGGCTCTGCCGTCGCGATAAAGTCGCCATATTGTCCTTAAACGTCATTGTGTGTCAATGTGTGTGTATGTCATTGGTCATTTGACAATTTTGACAGTTTACATAAAAAAGTCAGTTAGATTTGTAAATATCGGCCATTGTTTTCTGCAGCATCGAGTCGAGCAGGCTATCTTGTGTTCTCCCCTTGGGTTGAGATACTTGAGAAGCCACCCTCCTCTGTTGTACGATACAATTCCACGCTTTGTGGTACTCCGGACACTCCGTTTGTACCGTGCTCGGTGATATTTATTTCTTTCACTGTGCTCCATACTTTCTCGTCATGGCGCCAAATAAGTGTTGTGTTGGTAATTGTGATTCAACAAGTAACACTCACAGACTATTTTGCATGCCTATGAACGATAATTTACGCAATTTGTGGTTGTCGTTACTAGTTCCGACAAACCCTTATCTACTCGGACTGACAAAGAACCAATTGATGACAAAACGTGTTTGTGAAAAACATTTTGATCAAACTCAATTTGACCAGACTGGTGTTAGAATCCGTTATTCCTATCCTTGCTTGTTTACGGAACTGGAAATTGCTCATGGCGTACCACTTGCTAAGGGTAAGTACTTAAATCTTTAACTTAATTTTTATGTAACTACATATTAGTAATCTGTGACTCTGTGGTTCTGTGGCCTAAGCCAGTAAGCCTTGTCAGTGCTGCCAACTCTAAAAATTATTTTATGCTAAATCTTAATTCGAAAAATGCCAAAAACATGCAATTTTTTTTCGGAAAATATAAAAAAAATGCCAATAGGGAGAAAAAGAGCATTTATTATAAAATCTTTACAATACCTAGTGTAAAAGAAACACCAATTTTGTGACACATAAAACATCGTCAGTATCCTCTTGAATAGAAGCAGCCGGTAGATATAGCGCGGAAGACGTAGATACATAAGTCTTATATTATATTATGTCCCTATTTTTCGCAAGTTTGAGTCAGAGACCTCGTAGGAAAAACAGCATTTGTTAACCCTTTTTAATCCGAATCTTACATTATAAAATTGCATTGTATAAAAACAATGTTTCGCCATTGTGATAAGTTTATCAATTCCTGTTGCATCTTTTTTAAATTCTTGCACTATTTCAACGATTGGTAGTTTGACAACTTTTAGCGTTTCTTGTGCTCAAAATATTTAAATTTTTCGTAGAACTGCAAAGTTCGTAGTTTCGTAGGCAATCTGGCTTGTAATTCTGTTACAAGTTTAATGGTATATTTTACCCTGAGGTAAAATGCTAAAAAATATACTATAGGCTAAACTGAATTTTTTCATGCTAAATCACTGGTGAATGTGCTAAATTTAGCCAAAAAAATGCTAAGTTGGCAGCACTACGTGTTGTCCTGTCTGTGGTCTGTGGTCTTGTCGACAGACTACACAACTCTAAAAAATACTCTGTGGTTATTAAGTGACTGGCAATGGCAACACCATTTGGGCTCATAGACAAAGTGTTACATGCATGGACGTAATATATAGAAGTAACTACATGCTCTGTGATACTGATAGACAACCGTAGACAGAGTAAACTATAGACAACCCTGCCCTGCATCTGCATTGCCTGCATTATGTTGTGACTGTGACACACACAACATCACAGAACACATATACTCCTAGCACAACATAATGCAGGCAATGCAGATGCAGGGCAGGGTTGTCTATCAGTATCACAGAGCATGTAACTTAATTTTTTTTTTTTTAATAAGACTTAGTTAGCTGCAGTAAAATGACACTTCTTAGTAAATCATTTCGGACTGAGTTTAGAGATATCCATGTCAAATATGTTTCGTTTGTTACACTATTAGAAATTAGAAAAATAAGATTTGGTCGATGGCCGCGAAAAAACAAAAGTAACACTGTATTTTACTCAAAGTCAAAGTCAAATCATTTATTTCAAATAGGCACATTAAAGGCACTTTTGAACGTCAAAAAAAAAACTAAATAGAAATGATTCTAGTCGCCCATTCGAAAAGGTAGATTTCGTATGGAGAAGAATGGGCAAGAAACTCCACCGTTACTCTTTTAAAAAGTTTTACAAGGTCTTGTATACATAATAAAAATTATATGTGAACACGATGCACCCATAATAAAATTAGTCTACCACAAAAGGTAAAAAGAATTAAAAATTAAGCAATGACAGGTAAATCAAATAAGTGATAGATACATGGTGCTCACATATTTACAAGTTATTTAAAAAAAAAAAAATGCAAAAGTAGTTGAACTTTAACAAGTGTGTGAGCCACTGTAGTCGCAGATTGTAAAAAATGAATTAAAATAAGATGTCATATAAAAAAAAAAAAAAAAATATATATATATACAACGTGTAACGGATTAAGCGCAATACCTCAGACACCCCAATTAGAATATAAATTTATAAGTCTAAAACAACACCCGTAATTAAATAAATTTAAACCAAACCTGGTCGTTTTTTATAAAATAGTTATCCTTACTAAACGCAAAACGTATGTGCATCAACATGCCTACACACACACTCATGCAATGTTAGCAGCCGACGCGACACGCTCATTCGAGCGCCCGCCAGCTGACCATGCTGTAGGCATTAGATGTGCGTTAGTTCAATGAACGAATTTTACTTACATCAGGTGAGATAGTGGTCAAATGCGCGCCTATCAATAGTAAAAAAAAACGTACCTAAAATGTCACAGACTGATATTATGTATGAATAACTTTTGATACTTAATTGAGTTTACAGCAAAGACATTAAATTGTACCTATCTTAAATCTCTTTGGTTTACAGTGTAATGATTGATAATTTTCTAGCAAGTGAAATTATCAACATGAATCTAAGACTTTACGCTTAGTAACGGGGATGCATTTAAAACAGCGACTTTTTACCCGAACTTCGAAACTAACGAAGGGCGAAGCGCCCGGACTCCGTGCGGCACACGCGGGTAAAAAATATTTATCTCAGATGCGTAACTTTCGCGATATTATTAGCTACCTCTGTTAAGCGTGTTTACTGCTAATTACGTGAAACAAAAATCAGTCCTTCACAAACAGCAAACTTTGCTGCGCATGAAAAAATACCTACTTACTTTGAAGATGGCCGGCCGGCAGCCCGGAGTCCGGAGGTAGCGCGCGCGCGCGATTTCAAAGGGTCGCCGGTTTTGTGCATCTCGCTCTTTCACATTATTCTTACGGTACATTTGCAAAGGACGTAGCTTGTAGGAACCAGAAAATTGTCTACTACCTATTTCGACATTTCTCAACAAATCAATTAGTGAGACATGCGGAATACAAATCGGTGGTGCATTTCAATAAGCCTTATTATTTGGACGGAAGGATCAACTGTTTTATTAAACGCGCTCGAATCCAAATGTAAAATGCTTTGATATTATTCATGTGCACGTGTGTATCATGGACCTAAAAATTAGGTTTTGCATTTAAGTATGTTTGTTCAATTTTAGCGGCGCGCGCGTCAACGGTGAGTGCCTAGTTCTAATGTAGGCATTAGACACCTACCTATGGCCGTATGAACGATAATTAAATTACCGAACATTAGGTAGATGTGATATTGCCCTTCCGATGTTGAGTTGTCCGATTCGGCATAAGCGATATCACCGTGTAAAATTATTTTTTGTCTATCAAACTTTCACAGGCTTTGAATTTAGTCTCTACGCACCGCGTCGCGCGCCGCTGCTTGCCGTTTTTATCTACCTACCTATCTTTCGAGATCGCACCCCCGCGAATCCCGCGATCCCTCTGAGTTCGTTGTGTTTAGGTAGGTCCAGTTTATTGTTTGTACTACAAAAATATGCAAAAACGGCGTGTTTAAAAGATTATAATAACAATGTTTACAGTGATTAGAATACAATCGTATTGATAGGAAGAAGTAGGTACTTACAGAACTGGACTATTTACACTTAACACTTAGGTTATTAATTTGCACTGTTTCTGCGATCCACTTTCATTAAAGTTTCAAAATGACCGCCGCCTTGATCTATGCACTTATTAGCACGCTTTCTTAAATTGTATTTCAATTTTGTAAGCACTTCAGTATCACTTTTCACCGTCACAAATGCTTGTTGAATTTTTGTTTTTAGCTCCTCGACACTTGTAGATTGACTGACGTACACGAGCGATTTTATGCGACCCCATAAAAAAAAGTCTAGTGGTGTTAAGTCTGGCGATCTGGGAGGCCACGGCACAGGTCCTCCGCGACCTATCCAGCGACTGCCATACTCCGCATCCAGATGCCGTCGAACGGTCCACGTGAAATGCGCGGGAGCACCGTCTTGCTGGTAATACATGTCACGTGAAAGAACGACAGGGACGTCATCCAGTAAGTCCGGCAATGTCTCCTGCAAGAACCGCAGGTAGGTATCTCCTGTCAACCGTGGGAGGAAAATGGGGCCGAGTATGAATGTTCCGATTATACCAGCCCACACGTTGACGGAGAACCTATGCTGGAACGAATCCACACGGCACGCATGTGGATTCTCATGCCGCCACAAATGCTGGTTGTGCTGGTTGTACATGCCAACACGCGTGAAGGTGCTCTCGTCCGTCCAAAGAATGTTCTGTTGCCAGTTCTCCAACAACCACCTACTAAATTCCAGTCGTGGCAAGTTGTCGGCCGGCGTTAGGTCTTGACACCGTCGAAGATGATATGGGTGTTCACCATCAGCACGCAACGTTCGCCACACGTACATGTGGCTGCAGTCGAACTGGGGTGCTGTTTCTCTCGAACTGTCCTCTGGATGTTCATCGAAATGGTCGAGAATACGCTCTTGCAGACGAGTAGTCCGCACATTCGTCCCTCTGTCCAAAGCCGTATTAGGAAGGAACGTCCCAGAGTCCCTCAGTCGCTGAGTTGCAGCCAGCATCGTCCTGGCGCTCACACTGCAGCCAAAACGGTCATTGAACTCCCGACAAGCTAACGCGACATTATCAAGACAGCGAGCCAGGGTTCTCACCATCTCCGTGTATTGTATGTTGGTGTACCGGAAAGTCATCGCGCACGGAATCAAAAATGTCACGGAAGTAAAATGAAGAACTACTACACGTCTACACTAGGTCGCTACCGGCGGATGACTAGCTTTTATCTTTTAATGTTAGGTACTCATGTTATTCGGCGGTAGCGGCGGCGCGTATGTCGGCATTTCGCAGAAACGTCAAAGAGGTTGCCGACAAATGCTTTATTTCTTTGTAATAAGTTTCAAATTTCTTCAAATTCAATAATTTTATTTTGTAATAATGCCTAAAATTTGTTTGTGTGTGTAGGGCTACTCTGATGACCGCACTAAGTTTGGTCGTGCATTCAAACAAGCCTTACAAATTGGAGATAAAGTTGAAATTCCTTTAAATTACCTATTTAATTTGACGCACACTACTTTTATTGTAAAATGCATTGATATTATTTACGTGTGTGTATTACGACCTGTGAGCGAAATACAAATAATGTCGTGCGTTTAAGTAGCCTTTATTGCTCTGAGTTAAGGTTTCAATTTCCTTGAATTAAGGATTGTATTAATTTGTCATGATACTGTGTTTCTAATTTAAGTCATTTAGAAGATTTTTCCGTCAAAATTTAACACCTACTTTTGATGACGGAAATCGATTCAGAAGCCGATTCTGAACAAACTACTTTCAGGAATTGCGTTTATTCTGTTACACGTTGTATATAATATATATATAATATAAATTAAATTACGAACAAGTTTGATGTTGTCTAGACTTTTAGATTGTCCTATGGAGCAGGACCAGCATGTTTCCAAACATTCTTATCTTGGATATAATCCTCTAATTTGTAATATCCTTGTTTACAAAGTGTACTTTTAATATGAGTTTTAAATTTTCTTTCATTTAATTGCAATATGTCACAAGGTATTTTGTTGTAGCATTTAACACAGTACCCCATAAAAGATGTATGTACTTTAGATAATCTGAAAAAAGGTTGATCTAATTTATCTTTATTTCTAGTATTAAAATTATGCCTATCACTTATTTTATTAAAAAGATGTTGATTTTTTCTTACATACATAATATTTTCATAAATGAATTGGCAAGGTACCGTCATTATATTAACCTTTCTAAATAGTTCCCTAAGAGATTCGCGACGACGTAGATTGTAAATGGCTCTGACAGCTCTCTTTTGTAAAATAAAAATGGATTCAATGTCAGCAGCCCGACCCCATAGTAAAATGCCATAAAATGACATAATACTGTGGAAGTAACTAAAATAGACCAAACGCGCGGTTTCTACATCTGTTAACTGTCTTATCTTTCTAACAGCATAAGCGGCGGAGCTTAGCCGCCCCGCAATAGATGTTATATGAGGTCCCCATTGTAATTTCTCGTCTAGCGTGATTCCTAGGAAAACTGTCTGATCAATAAATTCTAGTTTTTGGCCATTCAATATGATTTCACATTCGCTACTTCTAACATTCGGTAATTTAAATCTAATGCATTTGGTTTTTTTTTCATTAAGTACTAAATTATTTACTGTAAACCAATCTTGGACCTGAAGAATAGAGTTATTCACGTCGTCAAGATTTTGTGACCGTCGGTCTATTTTAAAGATTAATGATGTGTCATCTGCAAATAACACCATCTTCGGTTGATTTTGAAGTAATTGGGGTAAATCATTAATGTAAACTAAAAAGAGGAATGGACCCAATATCGAACCTTGAGGAACACCCATTGTCATTTCAGACCCTAATGAGTTTACGCCGTTTACTTGAACTTTAACCTTTCTATCTTTCAGGTATGATCTTAGCAAGTCAAGTGCTGTTTTACTAAAATATTATTGCTGTATGCTGTCATTTTTTACAGTGAGGCCGCATTCCGAATTCCAAATTAGCTATAATCGGTCACACAGTGACAGCACTCACATTATCATCTCTTCCTTAGACAAAGAAAGGTATATAAGGTGACTGGTAATTAGTGACCGATACTTAAACACGTGATTTTACTCATCATTATGGACAACTTTTACTATGGGACCAAACCTGAAATCGCGAAAAAAAAATCAGCTGTTCCCTACATTTATGTTCGTCTAACTCGTCAAAATGTAGGGAACAGCAGATTTTTTTTTCGCGATTTCAGGTTTGGTCCCATAGTAAAAGTTGTTCATAATGATGAGTAAAATCACGTGTTTCAGTATCGGTCACTAATTACCAGTCACCCTATATAGACGGCGGGTAGCGCCATTTCATTTCCACAAGAAAGGGATAAAGTATTGAGTTATTATAAGTAACAGAAAAGGATAAAGCTATACTATTTCCATCTCTCAGTGCGTGCCCGTTTTTTCAAGGCAGCTACATAAGTAGCCAATGTTATTTAAGTTAGTTTTTTGTCTCATGTGTGTAAGATTATGTATGACAGCTGGCTGAGAGCTGTCAACAATTCGGACCGTTAGTGAACGTGCTCACAGTGCTTACTCAATGTAAAAACGATACCCTTTGAACGCCATTGTCACATATACGTGACAAGCAAGCGCGTGCCCTGTACGCCAGTCGTGTGTCGCCTATCCTATTACAAGCGACACAAATATGTGACAAAAAATGCGGTGCACTTTATCACGAAAAAAACAATTAAATCATTAATTTTGTATTTTTATTTGTATACCCTAAATATTTAAAATTGTGGTTTGGCGTGGAGGGCACGCGCGTGCGTTTATGCTCTGGCGTTCAAAAGGTTAAAACCCGTTCGGGTTCTCCGACTCCTAAAAGGTTAATACAGTATTTCCTTGTATAAACACCACATTTCTTCTTCTTTGGTTATGTGGCGACTGTCAACCAGAAGCACAATTTCGAAAATGCCACGTTAGTTTAATTTAGAGATGATGCAACTCAAAACAAAACACACTGACACACGCAGTCATTTTTGACAGCGCTCACGGTGATTATTTTATGGCATCGTAGACAGAGTAATCTATAGACTCATGGTATCCGTGTCATAACCATTTTCATAGTTGCGCAAATGTACATACTATTATTTAATTATGCACGAAAAAGATCTTATTTTCCGTTTAATCGCGGTGTAGTTTTTACTAATTCATTCATAATTTTTAATATTTCATTCATAAACGTCAAACTTGTTGTGCACATTGATGTGCTTAGCCGACACGTAGTAAGGGACAGAAATATCTTTACTCTGTCTCTTTTCTCTGCTAGTTACGTTAATATTTTTCTCTTTTTCTTCTGCGAATGAAAAAGAAGATATGCAGCAGTCTATAGTTTACTCTGTCTACGTAAAACATGGTCGGTGTTATCGCAAGATGGCGCATGTCATGACGTCATCTATGACGATTCACGGGACATCGTTATCGCGCCCACGCTAATTCGGTACGGGTTTAAGCACGCTCAAATCGATTACATCGATTACATTCCCAACTCGGAACGCACCCTGAATTTCATTTCACTTGTCAGTGTCAGTTGGTGTCAGTTTAATATTTGATTTGTGATTGTCAGGTCAAGGTGTAATGTAATTATTCAGTTTAGATTTTTTTATGCAGTTGGTGTGAAATCAACAAAATAATCGTTAGTGTAAGTTATCTTTGTGTAGATAGTTAGGACTAAAGAATAAATTTTACACATGCCTAGTATAGCATCTTAAAAATGGGTTCGTTATTCGGTAAACATAAGAAACCTGTAAGCAGAGTGACTGAACAAGATAAGGCTGTTCTTCAGTTGAAACAACAAAGAGATAAGTTAAAGCAATACCAAAAGAAAATAGAACTTAATCTTGAGAGGGACAGACAATTAGCTAAGCAACTTTTAGGCGAAGGGAAACGTGATAGAGCGAAACTACTTTTGAAAAAGAAAAAATATCAAGAGAAACTTCTACAAAATACAGATAACCAGTTGGAAAAATTAGAACAGCTTACTCATGATCTGGAGTTTGCACAAGTCGAAGTCCAGGTACGTATTTTACGATAAACTGTAGTATTATTGATTAAGCAGTTATGTGTGCTAGCTAGGAAAGATGATTTTTTTTAGTACAAAATTACATACCGAATAACAGTTTTGCTTCTTATAGAAGTACAGCAAGTAGAGGTAGGTGTAGTAAGACATTTGCTGCTATTACGCACTGTCGACTGGTCGCCGGCAACTGTGACTCACTGTAGTTTAAATAGGTGTTTACGCACTTGGTCGCTGGATGATTCCTATGTTTTGACCGCTGAGGGACTGAGTCGCCGGCAACCAGTCGACAGTGCCTAATAGCTCTTACTTAGTGGATCTTGGATGTTAGGCGAGGGCCTATCATCAAACTGACTATGGCAGGAATAAAAGCTTTGTGCTGTTAGCAAGAATTATGTCTTCAACATTCTGATTTGCTTCATGTTGTTATATTTTATTCCAGGTGCTTGATGGTTTGAGGACTGGAAATGAAGCTCTGAAAAAGGTGAATGCGATCCTAAATATTGATGAAATAGAAAAGATTTTGGATGAAACTAGAGAAGGTATAGATAAACAGAGAGAAATAGATGACTTGATTTCTGGACAACTAACTGAAGAGGATGAAGATGACGTTGAAGCTGAACTGGAGGCTATCCTAGATGTGGGTGACCAGCTGCCAGATGTGCCAGCAGACACACTGCCAGAGGTCACAGAAGAAAGAGAACCAGAAAAGCCTCAAAGAGCAAAAAAAGTTCCAACGAAAGTTGCTGCAATGGCTTAAGTTAACTTGTGCAGAATGTACATAAGCTTTAAAGTATAATATATTTTTGAATCAGTCCAATTTGAATAGATTTTTCATTTACTTTGTTAGTTTAAATACTAAACATAGGTCAACTTTAACAAAAAGTGCATATTATAATACTTGGACATGTATTGTATCCTAATTCTGGTGAAATCAAATAATTTTATTATTAACAAGCTGCGCCCCGCTGTTTCACCCGCGTAAATATCGATCCCGTGGGAATATCGGGATAAAAAGTAGCTTATATGCAGGGTGTCAGCTATCATCTCCATACAAAATATTATCAAAATTGATCCAACTGTTTGAGCGTGAAATAACAAACATATAAACACACAGACAAACTTTCGCCTTTACAATATTAGTATGATTTCAAAATTTGCGGAAGTCTCGTACAAACTTCCATCCCCTAGTTTAAGGAGTTGGAGGGTAAAAGTTCCAAGTTTTAGATTTTTTTGTTGTTTGTGTATTATTACTAGCTTACATACCAAATTTCAGCTTTCTAGGACTTCAGGAAGAACCTTAAGAATATTGATGATCATCAGTGAGTCAGTGATGGCGAAAATCGGGGTATTTTAGATATCAATAAAATCTAAAGTAGTAAGCTATGCAATTGATGTTTAATAATCAACCACTGACATCATATCCCGAAAATTTTGTTTATCTGGTATAATCCAAACCCAAGATAAGAAGGTTCAAAAATCCGACGAAGTGCTTCGAGAAAAGGTAGGTAGTGCCCTTGCGCTTAGCTTGGCTCGTCTTGGCGGGGGCACTCCCGTGCCCCCAGATCTTCATTCATATTATATTTTGACAAACACTGGACACGACAACACAACACTCAGAACAAAGCCGCGCTCCATTGCGGACAAAAAGATCGCGCGCGTTCCCACTCGCGCAGCTTCCCGCTGCCAGTCTGGCCAAGCACTATGAGTTTGACGCACGTTACACGTAGGGCTTGTACACAAAACTGCGAATCGGTGCGATGCGAATTCGCAACGCAGAAAACTGCGACACGAATTGTTGCGATGCGATTTCGTGTGGCAAGGCGTCTCCCTTCTACGATTTGGGTGACCATTCCTTCGACGACCGTCAACCGTACACGTATTTTATTATTAATTTATTTTTATAACGATCGATCGTTCGTAATTTCTTAGGAATTCTCCCCTTGTACGATCGCGATCGTACAAGGGGAGAATTCCTAAGAAATTATTAACCCAGATATATATAGGGTGACTGGTAATTAGTGACCGATACTTAAACACGTGATTTTACTCATCATTATGAACAACTTTTACTATGGGACGAAACCTGAAATCGTGAAAAAAAAAAAACAGCTGTTCTTTACATTTTGACGAGTTAGACGAACATAAATGTAGGGAAAAGCTGATTTTTTTTCGCGATTTCAGGTTTGGTCCCATAGTAAAAGTTGTTCATAATGATGAGTAAAATCGGTCACTAATTACCAGTCACCCTATATCTAAAGTACTTACTGAGATTTAGGATATGTCACTTTATGCATGCGTCTGGATTGAGGGCCCAAGTTATTTAATCATAACAGTTTTAATTCACTTTTAAGAAATTTATGGCCCTTTGCTTTAAGTTTTTGCTATTTTTAACTAATTTCGCTTTCGTTACGCAAGGGTCAAAAAAATTGGCACATGCACATGTAATAAGTGCATCGCCGAACAATGTTGTATGTAGTGAAATTACGAAAACAAACAGGTAGGTCTGGTTCTCCTCATACATGTAGGTAACCATTTCTGTAAGTAGATCTTCTATCTCAATTTGTTGGTCAATATTTTAAAACTAGCGGTGCCTTATTAACTTTTTTACTGCCCCCGTCGGATTAATAATATGACAAATGTTTCGCTCCCATGCCGCGTCGACTGAGACCTACGTTCACTTTTATTTTTATGTCATTGCACCACGGAATAGAAAAAACAAGTGGAAGTGCCCTTAGGCTTGCTTAGTACGGGAACCAGTGTCGCCAAACTCACACAATTGCAAATTAAAATAAACATTTCAATACACAGAAAACGATGATATAATTGGCTACTAATTATAAATGCAACTTTGGCGAAAAGTTTATTTATTGTTGTTCAAAATTAAGTCATAATACAACTACTGAATGTTGTTTTTATTTTACATGTCAAAATCAATGAAGTACATTTTTACATGTATCAATCAAATTCGAGCAATCCACAACGAGTTCAGCTACTCAACGCTAGAGGGCGCTGTACTAAATAACTCTATTTAGCACGCTAACATCATTGAAATAGATGTCATATTTCTACTCAGCTAGGGATGAGGACAAGTTATCTATAATTAAATTCAAATATCTCGAAAACGGTGCGTCCTAGGCAAAAAATAACCAAAATTTAACCCCCCCTGTGCCACCCCCGTGCAAGCAGTATCCCAACATGAATCAAGGAAAAAAAATTTGACCGACAAAAAATTTAAAAAAAATCTCAAACTTTTTTTTTTCAATATTTCGCGGGTTTTTTACATCAGTAGTCATGGTTTTCGACTAGAGCAACAAATTCTTTCCAGAAAAGATTTTCATCCGAGCCACCATTTTGAAAATATAGAGCGTATTATATAAAATAAAATTCGGAGGCCCATAATTCGGAAACGGTGTCGTAGGACCATGCTTCTTACAATCTAAATAGTTTCTATGGTCAAGGTTAATTCGAAACTGCAATAAAATTGGAACAGTTTTGAAAAAAAAAAAAACGAAAAGTCCTCGCGCCAGTGCCCCTGGCTTGTACTTCAACCGGACCCAGTTCTTTACCTGAATTAATAACAATAGAAAACGTATCTACTGTTTATTGAGAATGTTCTCCTTGTTTTTGAAGTCGGTTAAAAAGGAAAATGAATTTAATTAGTGTACTCTATTAATAACATTAATATTAAATGTACTTAGGTGATGTCCCGAAACCCCGACATTAGTCCCGAAAAAATATTTCAGTCGTAAGGAAGTCTCAGACTTTCGTCTATGTTCTTCGAAGTTTAGGCAAATAGGCACTACCTATTCCTATCACTGTTTATTAGTATTAGTTCTTTTTGAGGCCTTCGTCCAGCTATGAATGAATGACATTGGTTTATTTTTCAGAATATAAATACTCATACTCAAACCATATAATTCAATTAATCGAGAAGAACGACAACGAGTACATAATATGTCATGGAACGTTTCACTATATAAATACACATTTTATTATTTTATCGATACCGAACTATTTGAATGTGTCCCATCCCTAATCGAGTAGCGTCGAATTTTCTAGAATGTATACGATGATATTCAAGACAGCGAGCAAGTTGATTTAGACTTTGAACAATGGACATAAGGTAGTTTTTAGTTCGCAACAATGTAATAAATATGGTTTTGTCAATAAAAACAATTATATTGAAATTTATCATAGTTTTATACGTGTCACTGACTGACCCTGGCAGGGCCACCATCACGGATTTTAATTTTGATAGCACAAAAAAAATTGTCGCTAATTAGTCGAAATTTGTCGCCAAATATCAGAATTTGTCAGTCACTGGTTCAAAAGTTATAAGGGTTTATAGGTGGCCGATCTGGAGAGAGTTTCCCCAGCAGGGCCACATTTTTATCTCGAAAACTAGGGCACCTAGCGAAGATCTGTTTTCTCCCATATTTAGTCGCCAATTAGTCGGAATCAGTCGCCAAATATCAGAATTTGTCGGTCACTGGTTCAAAAGATATAAACGTTTATAGGTGGCCGATCTGGAGAGACTTTCCCCAGCAGGGCCACATTTATATCTCAAAAACTAGGGCACCTAGCGAAGATCTGTTTTCTCCCATATTTTGTCGTCAATTAGTCGGAATCAGTCACCAAGTCACAGATTTAATCGGGTTTTCGTTTAAGAGATATAATGAGTTCAATTATTAAGGTATAGTCCAAGAGCTAGATCGAAGAGTTTACGAAAAATTGCCAAGAAAAAATATTTCTATTAATATGTGTAATATACTTCTAGTTTTATCGGTCTAAAGTCCTTAGCAATGTCCGAGAGAGATAAATTCTCAATTAAATACATGTTTTTATGTTTTAAATTACTAGGTTAGAGTGGCTTAAACTTCTTTGAAAACATTAAACCTTGCTCTTGGTCTATTTGGTGTCAAGATGTACAGTCGCATGCAACTGTTTTACCAGTTTACAATGATAACCTCTAATTAACGTTAGAATAATAAAAAAAAAATCGTACATTTAGTAATATAAAAAATCCTTTAGAGCAAGTTTGTTTATTTACCTATTTTTTTTAAGTACTTTGTGCGGCGCGAACGCCGACGTTCTATCTTTCTCCCCGTTTTTGTATTTGCGGAATCTAGAGATAACAACACTAGAGTTCGTAAATATTCATAATAAGTTGCATTTTAATTAAACTGGCTGACTTTAACTTACGTGACGGGCAACTTGTTCTAAGTAGCTCGTCTGTACACGCGCATCTATCTCTTTTTTACTTACCGTAAATGAAACTGAGCGCAGCGATCTATCTGCCAGCGACTAAAGTGGTAAGTGCACATTGTGTTAGATAAATAATTACGTAAATTTATTGTAGATTTGTATAAAGGTAGTGAATAAAGCTTTCCTTTTGTGGGTTGAAATTATAGAATAAGTTTATTTTTATTTAATTCTAAACAAACATTCCTCCTTATGACGTCATAGATATTGTCTAGAAACTACACAATATTTTGTACGTGCTTGCTTATCAAAGTACTCTGTGTGCTTGTACCAATGTATGGGGAAATTTAATTCTTTAATATCTTTTTAATTACACACCGACTAAATCTGTAACTTGGCAACAAATTGCGACTAATTAGCGACAAAATATGGGAGAAAACAGATCTTCGCTAGGTGCCCTAGTTTTTGAGATATAAATGTGGCCCTGCTGGGGAAACTCTCCAGATCGGCCACCTATAAACGTTTATATCTTTTGAACCAGTGACCGACAAATTCTGATATTTGGCGACTGATTCCGACTAATTGGCGACTAAATATGGGAGAAAACAGATCTTCGCTAGGTGCCCTAGTTTTCGAGATATAAATGTGGCCCTGCTGGGGAAACTCTCTCCAGATCGGCCACCTATAAACCCTTATAACTTTTGAACCAGTGACCGACAAATTCTGATATTTGGCGACAAATTTCGACTAATTAGCGACAATTTTTTTGTGCTATCAAAATTAAAATCCGTGATGGTGGCCCTGCCAGGGTCAGTGACACGTTTTATACTTACTGGTGATACGATACACCTCCGCAAGATACATTTTTTGTCCTGCTATCGTTTTTGCATGTAAAAATTGCACAATAAGGCACGTTTGTAATATTTTTCGTTACGTTCGAGACGTCCTATCACAGCAAGTAGCTAATCGCGATTAAGCCGCCTCAGAGCCGGTGTTGCGGAGCTCCGCATAATTGTGACACACGCGCGATAGCTGCGTGGCACTTCCACTTGTTTTTTCTATTCCGTGCATTGCACGACCCTTTATGTCGTATTTATTTATCGATTTATGAGCTGGGCGCTGGGGGGTCACGGCAATTGATACAAAACCAAGCGGTCAATAGGTTAATTATGGGGAGCCAACGATACCCCTATGCTATTTTATATGTATGTAATGCTTCTACGCATTGAAGTTTGATTTTCATATTACTAAAATCCGACTGGGGCGGTGAAAGGGATTTTGCGGGCTACCTTAGCGCACATAGAAAGCTCCTTGCATATCATTTAATTGTCACTGAGGTTTACATTAATTGTCGCTGGCAAGCCCGGCCAACCTACTTTGAACTGCGAGATGCACCACTAGTTATAAAATATTGAGCAACAAATTGAGATAGAAGATCTTACAGAAATAAACATCATTTCATTTCAACCGCAGTGATAACTTTGTTTCTCATAGGTATTTTTCTACAAATACAAACTTATTTTTGCGGTCGATAAAATACTGTACTGCTGTCGCAATTCTCATTCCAACAACAGAAACCTGCACCGCGAACAAATGTACTTTGCGTGCGAAATAAATAGATACTAAATAAAAAGATCGTCGCGTGAACAGAGTGGGAATGAGAAAACAAAAGTTAGTTTCATTTTTTAATCTCATTCATATCAAATTACAGAACATAATTTAGATTTTAGTACATACTATTGTGTCTAAGGAATTAGATTTCCTATAAAATATAAATTAGCGTGGCACCATTGAAGATAAGTTACCCTTTGGCTGTGATATAAATTATCTCAATGAGTCATCGCACCTTATAAAGAAAATCATTCTACACCACGATTCTGAATCGTATATTCCCAGCTGTCCATAAGATAACAGTTATCAATCCAGCCAAATATTAACATAAATGATATTTTAGTAGTCTTAATTTTGCTACAGAATACAACTATATGATTAGAACTATCTATGTACACGTAAATACAGGCTATATTATATAATTATAATATTTTATTACAAGCGGCGTGTTTACAGTAATTACGGAAGTGATTATAACACCACTTCACGTGCTCATAGTTTCACTAAGCTAAGCGATACAATCACCGTATTACCTCTATACACATTCTTATAAAAAAAAAGTTAACAGATTTATCACACTTGTACTGTACAATCATACATGGCAAAGAATATTGATGATCTAAGCTGGACACAAGTAATATTTTAATAATCGGCATATTCCATTGAACATGATTGCCCGTAAAATAAGTTTTTATTGGTTCATAATAACCAAAAGGTAGTCATAAATTCTTGGGAAGCTGCAAGAGGGTTAGCATTTATTTAAATTTATACTCTCGCCTCGATCTCTGGTCCCTGGTTCATAATTCGAGTAACTCATTTTAGAATGGTTTATAAATATTGATTCATAAAATTAGATTTCTCAACTGCTCGAAAAACGGGTGCCACAATAAAAATATTTTCTTAACCGCACATGATTTTGACACATTGTGGTCTATTGAATCAAAAAGGAATGTCACTATTTTTTATAACTTGTAAGTTAATAGTAATTTTTAAATCCACGACGAGAAAGACATACATTATAATGCATATTTTACACAAAGCAAAAATTGGCTATGTGCAGTTTTTATAAAAAAAAAATTAAAACAATATGAATCTGGTAACCACTTAATAAAATTCTAACTGACTTAAATTAATTAAGATGTGTATTGTATCAGTTGTGATATAATAGTACTGACTGAAAAATAGAACTGCCTATGACTAATCACGGAAATATAATAAAAATAAAATAAGTTTATGCTAATAATGTTGAACTATGTTGATTGAAATAACAAGTGATATTCAAAAATACTTCAAATTCTATTTATACATGGCTGTATACATTATTTAATTAGTAATTGTGAAGTATGAATAAAATTAACATTATTTTTACATAGCTCTAGTTTTATTTACAAAAAATATATGAATCATTTCTATATTTGCAATGGACATGAAATATAAATATACTCAAGTCTAAACTCTTGTATCTGAAAGACTCTTCTATCAATATGAATTGTAAAATTGATAATGATTATGCACCAGAATACCTACAGAGTTATGGAAAAATCAAACCAATTTACTTTGGATTTCACATAATGGTCGATAAAGTCGTCAACAACTTCAAGTCCAGTAATCACTGTTAGTTCATTTAGTCTTTGGGCTCTCACTGTCCTTTATATCTCTGGCTAACGAGGGCTGGAGGGGGTTAACTGTGTCAGAGACATTGCTGCGTGGCTTCCTCGAGCGTGGGCAGAGAGAGGGCCGTATGCTAGTAGTTCACGGTGACGGGGTGGTGCGCGATGTTGGCGCCGGCGTGGTGCGGCGCGGCGTGCGCGAAGGTGGGCGCGCCGCCCGCGCCGCCCACCGCGCCTACCGCGCCTACCGCGCCTACCGCGCCCACCGCGCTCACGGTCGCCGCGCGCACTTGCTGCAAAGTACACAATGTCATATTTTTAGTGTAAGCTCTTTGTTTTTTACAACAAATCAGTATTTAGTTACACAAAAGATCGACACCTACTTGATTAACTTCTAACTTGTTTAAATTTTATGTAAATGCTGCAGACTAATTGATAATGTTGTTATTAAAACTTACTTGATTATTGGTTATCATCACAGTAGCTGTATTTGGCTGACTTTGTGCGACATTGGTCTCAGCTGGTCTCGTTTCGACTGTCGTCCTGTTATAGAAAAAAAAAAAAATTACAAATAGTTCCTGTACTAGACTTTAAAAGTATTTTCCGTAACTGTTTGCCAGCTCCACAAGGGATACTTTTTAGTGTCTACTCTATACAAAATGTTAAACAAACCTGACTTCATGTTTTCTTTCAGTTCGTTCTGGCTCGACTTTGATACACTTATTATCAGTACAGTCTTCTGTTTCAGCGGGTGCTTCGCCGGTCGTTGCCCCTTCCACCCACTCCGCGTGTGTGCGCCGATGAGACACCAAATGGCCTGGAATTAAAGTTCATTTTAGCCTAAGATCATCAAAAGACTTGTCGTATTATGGATACCGTAAAATTAAAGTGATCCACACATACCTTTACAGAGGAATTCTTTGGAGCAGACTTCACATCGGTAGGGCTTATTGGCAGCATTAGCATTGTTCTTGGCATGGGATCGTTCATGGAATAGAAGGTTGCCTTTCAATGGGAAAGATTTGCCGCACTCGCCGCAACTGAATGGACGCTCGCCACAACTGTGCGACCTGGCATGGTTATAAAAAATAGCAGTAAGTAACACATTTTCGATACTTATAATAAAAATTTCAACTATATTGTTAGAACCCCTACCAAGCCAATTTAGTTACTATTGGAATGAATAAATAATAGCAATTATAATAAAAAAAATTAAAGATAGAACTTCATTCAAAGTTAGTTCTTATTTCTCCTGCACTGCAACACTGCAATCCTATTTGTGTGCTTAATATTCCTGGAAAGATAGAGGAGTTGGAGCGATGTTGAAAGATAGTGGTAATGAAGATTAGTTACCTCATATGTGTGACAAGGTGTTCTTTCCTGGTGAAGTTCTTGGAGCACACTTTGCAAACGTGTGCGGTGTCGCCGGTATGCTGTTTCAGATGATTCGTCAAGTGCTCCTTACGAGTAAACGTCTTCTGGCAGAAGTCACAGCGGTGCGGAGACTCGCCCGTGTGAATTCTAATGATGAGCAGAAAAAACAACTGATGTAAGAGAGTTCATACAATTATTTATCATTATTTCTAAGTTTTCTACATCCACAACAATCATTAACTAACACATTCAATGCTGTGCGTGACGAATAAAGCAACTAAGGGATTCTAAAAGAAGTGGTGTGCTGTTGAGGACTTGGCAGTTTAGTCATTGCAGTAATAACATACTGGAATGATATACAATCTGCCAAGTAAATCCATAAAACAGTAAACATCCCGAAGATAAAGTTAAATTGTAAATACATACCTGACGTGGTTGGTCAAATGTTCCTTTCTGGAAAATGTTTTTGTGCAGAAGGGACATTTGTGTGGCGTTTCTCCAGTGTGAAGGTTCACGTGGTTTGTGAGATGCTCCTTACGAGAGAACGACTTTGAACAGTACGTACACTTGAACGGAGTCTCGCCCGTGTGTTGCCTGCAAACAACGTGTGGAATTAATCCCCGGAAGCTGTTTTTTTTAATTCTGATTGTAAAATTGCAATATTTAATTATTATATTGTGTCATAAGTTAAAATAAACTTTTAATGTTAGACTAAATTATTGTCTCTTCTTGCGGGAATCTTATCGGCACGGTATAAAATATTTTATTGCTAGCCGTGAATGATAGGAATAAAACGCAATCCAGAAGGCTATTGCAGAGAGACTTCGTCCAAGCGTTCTGAGTTCTAATGACACACTCAGTGTGTTTTATTTAATGATGGAACTGTTCGTAACTTTTCTAAACAACGTCGCGATGACCGTGTCATAGGTTGAAAACTGGTCTTGAATCCGCGTTGTTGGCACCCTAGCATAATGAAAAAACGTAGTATCTGTATACATACCGAATATGGTTGACGAGATGTTCCTTCCTGGTGAAACTCTTGCTGCAGTAGGAGCAGGCGTGCGGAGTGATGCCGGTGTGCTGTCGGATGTGGTTGTTGAGATGCTCCTTGCGCGCGAAGGCCCTCGGGCAGTACGTACACTTGTGTGGCGTTTCTCCCGTGTGCTGTCTGCGCAACAGAGTACATTCCGATTCCATAATTAGTAACAACATGCCAAATTAGTACTACCGCCGTCGCTACCGCAAGAGGAAGGGAACGGATAGAACAACATACTCCTGTACAACCCAAATCGGAATGCACAATGCTGTGCTACATAATGTAAGGGAAACCTCACACAAATGCCGTCTGAGAATACTCTAATTTCGATATACTGAATTGTAAGGTTCGTTGGTAGTGGTTCGATTTATAAAAATATAAATCTCAAAGACCTTACCTTTTTATTATTAAAAGAAAGAAAATTTATACTATTTTCATGCGACTAAGTTATAGAGACATGCGTCTAAGGCAGGTGGGGGGTAATCAATCTACAACAGACGGGTCTATAGTACTGCTTACTGTGGCAACATTGGCAGTAAACTGTAGCACAGCATTGTATGTTAATTAACTACGAAATAATATTTAGTTAAAACGAAACACCGAAATTGGTCGGAAAAATGAAACATCAAAAGTACTTTGCGCCGAGAGAATACGTAGACACACAATACAATAAAAGCACGAGACATCATTACAAAAAAATCTACTACTACTATTATATTCGTAACTCACGAGCGCGTGTCGTGCGATTTTTTCAATTATTGACATAAGTTTTAAATTATAATGTCTGACGCGCGCTCGTGCTCTTTACATTTCTTTTTACGAAATTCATTCGACCATCTCATTTAAAACTGGTTGAATGAACTACGATACTCTAGTCACAAAGTACACATCCACATTACTGCCCCTATAGCATACCTAACGTGGTTAGTGAGGTGTTCCTTCCTCGTGAAGGACTTGGCGCAGTAAGTACATCGGTGCGGAGACTCGCCCGTGTGTTGTCGCACATGATTCGTCAGGTGTTCCTTGCGAGTGAAGGACTTTGTGCAGTACGAGCACTTGTGCGGGGATTCGCCCGTATGCTGACGGACGTGGTTCACTGAAACATCGTAGGACAAGATATTGGAAGTGAAGTGGTAGAATAACAAACTATTAAAAAAAAAAACAAATAGCCGCCGCGGGATGCCTGGCAGATGTCGAACATCGAAGCTATTTTGTATAGAAAATACGCTATAAGCTCAGCGCGGTGAGGGAGAGGAAGATCGCTGAGCCGAGTGGGAAGAGAGCCGCAGAGTAACGAGCGCGTGGCGACTCTTTGGCCACGCCAACAGCCGTTCTGACCCGCCACATTAGATATTACACCTCAAAAACTTTAAAATATTTTGATGATAAGACTGGGCGATAAAAATTGGAACATCTATTCGTTTACATTTGACCTATCAAAGCGTTTGTGATTTACTAAAGTGTTTTTTGATCTATGACAGCCTTGCGAATGAGCGTCTGAGGTTTGAATTTGTCTCTTATTGTAATGGTATTAAGTTTCAAATTGAAAAGACGTCAACAATCATAGAAGTCGTAACAAAAAGCCTTATTACCGAGGTGATCCTTCCTTGTGAAAGCTTTAGGACAGTATCCGCATTGGAAGGGCGTTTCCCCGGTGTGTTGTCGCACGTGGTTGACAAGGTGTTCCCGGCGTGTGAATGACTTGCTGCAGAAGTTGCAGCGGTGAGGCGACTCGCCCGTGTGTTGACGGACGTGGTTCAGGAGATGCTCCTTACGAGTGAACGTTTTAGAACAGAAGTCGCAGCGGTGAGGGGTTTCTCCTGTAATGGTGAATGAATATTGAGTGGATGGTTAGTGCAACATGCATAGTAAATTTGAGAATGATGTCTTCAACAACACCATGTCTCAGGCGTGAAAGTAGTGCTACTTATAAAAAGTTTGTTGCCTGACAGCATACTGCGTGTTGCGTGTCAAATACGCAAGACAGAAGAGCGTCTACAGTCACTCATTATATTTTATAGTTGTTAGATAGTTAATTACACACACACACACAGACAAGCTGAGTTATATAAAATACACAACTTCGAGAAATTTGGTTAGTCACATACAAAGATGGATTAGAAAATTAGGGTAAATTGATTATCTGGAAATTCCAAGCCTGGCGCACCAGGAGCAGTCCACAGGATCGTGCAGTCAATAACACAGGAAACTACGTATTTTGGAAAAGTACCTGTTTCACTGGCTGCATAATCAAAACGCTACTAACCCGTATGCCACAGTATGTGATTGGTGAAGTGTTCCTTTCTCGTGAACGACTTGCCGCACAGTTCGCATCGGAACGGAGTATCGTTCGTGTGAGATCGCATATGGTTCACTAAATGCTCCTTCCTAGTATACTTCTTGCCGCATATTGTACAATGGTGCGGCGTTTCACCTATTTGGGTGGAGCAGAAAATAAAATGTTATCATTCAATGATGCAACTATATTGCTCGAAACATTTAGTTTGTCTCTTTAGTTTGAAAACAAAAATTAATCTCCCGATTTAGTGTTAGTAACAAGCTTAGTTTGGTGGAATTTAAGGGAGATTGTATTAGTCAAAATTTAATTAGTTACACAGTTAAACATCAAAAGTGTTGGATAGATAGTTGAATCATTCAATCATTATTCTACTTTCTGCACCCCTGGATCAGCCCATGGTTCTGGTGCAGGCTTGGATATTCCGTACAAAGAAAATAAATCATGTTACAAACTAAAAATTCCGAAATTATTACAAACATCATGAAAACATTTTCTCTTACAAGTCTCCACCCATTGTCACGGTCCGTAACCGGACCGTAATGTTGCCGACACAGTGACAGAAGTCCCTGTCAGAGTTTACGGATTCATAAGCGTTTGTACGTCGTCAGGTAACCATTCCGACCTCCAATTATCAGACGGCGTGCGCTGGCCGCTGACTGCGAGCACCGGCCAGGCCACGTCGCGTCTACGGCCTGGCAACATCGCATCTCCGGACCGGCACGTCATGTTCCGTGCTTTGCCGGTCTTGTGTAGTAATTCATAAAAACTATATTTTTTTGCATGTGCCTATACGGTTAAGTTCTGGTTACGGACCGGGATAGTGAGTGGAGACCTTTAAAATTATTGCATTTTAAAACAAAGATTCTTCGTTCTAACAATGTATTGTTCTATATAAGAAGTGTAAGAAAATATCAGGGTTGGTCAGCTTGAATGATTGCATTTTTAAAACTGTGCGAATGGGCCAACAATGTCTAAAAATCAACTGCCGTGCGTTAGTCTGGCAAAAACTCGTAAATGGCTCGACCGATTGTGATGAAACTTTGGTAACTTGTGTGCGCGCGTTGACGGCATTAGCTAGTTATGGATAAAAATGAAGAAAACCGCGTGAGGCGTCTCCACCTTGCCCTCCGATTATCAAAAAAAGGATGAAGGTAGAAAAACCAAGGGGGGTTTTTCTACCTTCATCCTTTTTTTAATGTACATTTACATGTAAATTCAAATTTTCTTTTTTCTTGCTACTATTAAAAATAATATTATGAGATTTTTCTTTACTTTTAAAAAAAGGATGAAGGTAGAAAAACCCCCCTTGGTTTTTCTACCTTTAATGTACATTTACATGTAAATTCAAATTTTCTTTTTTCTTAATTCTACTAGAAATAATATTATGAGATTTTTCTTTACTTTTAAAAAAAGGATGAAAAGAAAATTTGAATTTACATGTAAATACAAATTGGCCAAAAAGTTAAAGGATAGACAAATGATAAAATACTGTTGATCATCATCATCATTATTATTGACTAGCTTCTGCCCGCGACTTCGTCCGCGTGAAATTTCTTGTACCCCGTCGCGTCGCAACACTTCGTATTCGCTTACCGTTCACTCTGAGTTTTTTTCTTTTTGCTCGGCTCTTAAGGGTCATAGCGTGATGTTAAATAGCCTATAGCCTTCCTCGATAAATGGACTACCCAACACTAAAAGAATCATTCAAATCGGACCAGTAGTTCCAGAGATTAGCGCGTTCAAACAAACAAACAAACAAACAAACAAACAAACTCTGCAGCTTTATAATATTAGTATAGATTATAGTATAGATATCATAATTATAACAATTAGGTTTTATAGTCCTATTTAATAAAAACAAGAAAGATTTAAACAATAGCTATTATATGGTGGAATTACTACCTATCACCTGATCAATATAAAATGCGTTAATACTGTGCCCTCCAAAAGTTAGTTGACATTTTTCCACTTCAGCTGCAATGCCACAACAGACACAGGTTATAAAAAAAGTAGTTTAAAAAAATTAAACCGACTTCAAAAAGAAATGAACTCAAAATTATGAAATACTTCAATTTCGGAAGCCGGTGTCTTGGGGTCTGTATTTTAGTTTAGTTACAGTTTTTTTGCCACCAACTTCTGAAATTAAAGTTATTTCATAATTTTGAGTCTGTTCATTTCTTTTTGAAGTCAGTTTAATTTTTTTAAATTACTTTTTTATTTCGTAATTTTTAGTTTTGAAACTGAAATATTTGTTTGAAATAAGTAGGTAATAGTTTTGTTGTAAATATTGCACTAGAATTTGACCAAGGTTTTGAGATGTTTTCCCTTTGACACTACACCCGTAGCTCGTATCAATAAGCCTGGCCGTCGCACTTACACGTATTAGTCCATATCTTGAAAATTTCTGAATCGATTTTGATGAAACTTGCACTGTTCCCCAAGTTGAAGTAAATGTAATAAATAAATGTCGGTCTGTATGTTACCTTTTCACGCCTACACCACATATCGGATTTCAATAAAATTTGGCAGAGAGATAGATTGCATCCCGGGGAAGGACATAGGAGTTTTTATCGACATACCTCGCGGGCGAAGCAGCGGGCGGAAGCTAGTACTGTATAACTCGTGTTTGAACCCATACGCCCATTGAACGGTAAAACGCCCCGCTTGCCAACTAATGATCGCATATGGACGTGACAAAAAAAAAAACACGTGCAAACTGTTATCAACATTTTAAATGTCAACAGAACATTTACAGAATTCCATATCAGTTTGCAAATCGATATAACTGTTTATCGTAGAAGGTTTTTAGTTATTTAACGTACCTGTATGCCACATAACATGGTTCATGAAATGCTCTTTCCTGGTGAAGCTCTTCTTGCAAATATCACATCGGTGCGGAGTTTCGCCCGTATGTTTTCGTACGTGGTTGACCATGTGCTCTTTGCGGGTGAAAGTCTTCGCGCAGAATTCGCATCTGTGTACGATAGATAAGGTTTATTATGTCGTCTTTATCTTAACAAGTTTTGAAACAGCAGCATTTGTATGCGTCGAATATATTGATAATGAAAATAGTTGGTAAAGATACTAACAAATGTCTGCATTTTAATAATATGAGTAATTACAGCGATAAACAAAATTACCAACGCCGATTTGAGATGACTGTATATGTAGAATACCAGCGCAAATGAACACTACACAGATGACTGTCATTAGCGTATTTAACATCCTCTGTCTATTCAGACGACCTGATTGCATATAAGCATATGCAATCAGGTCGTCTGAAAACGCTAAACGGCTGCGAATATGATGTAAATACTTATTGATAGGTCTGCAAGAGTGTATTATTTACCTATAAGGAGTTTCTCCAGTATGACTTCGAACGTGATTGTCCAAATGTTCTTTACGGGAGAAGGTTTTGTGGCAAGTTGTGCAAGCGTATGGCTTATCTTGCGCCATTCTCTTAGCGTGTCTTTCGTTCGGGTCTCCGGCTAAATAAAACAATTGAATGTTAGATATATAGAGCAAACCCATAGAATAAAATATGTTTAATATTAAGAAGAGGTCATATTCTCTTACCAAGATGACATTTTCCATGCCTCGACAATTCAACAGGATTTGCAAATGCGGAACCGCAAACTTGACACGTGAATGGCTTACTTTCACCGTGATAACGCCTGCACACAAAATATTTAAGATTTTTAAACATATAAAAACGCTGAATTAGGCGTATAAAATTATTATTGCCTGTGATGTCCCACTGCAGGGCAAAGGCTTCCCTACTCTCTTTCCACTTCTCTCTGTTCAAAGCTGCTAAGGACGAAGAATAAAATTGATTATGTTTATATTCAATACCTATGAACAATAAGTTGGTATCGGAACTGGAATATTTTCCCGCAGATGTCACACGAGTGGTGGCCGGGCGAGGATTCTGCTTCAGACATGGCTGCGCTGGTGCCGGCTTCCACTTCTACTTCCACGTCGCTTATTACCTAAAATAAGCATTTGGAATGATCGGAATTCAGTCGAAAACATTGAAGATGTTTGCTGTAGATAAGTGAATTCGACAAATGTACGTGAGTCCGATGAAACGCAAATATACAACGTGTAACATAATATTAACGCAAGACCTCATACACCCCAAATAGAGCATTGAGTTAAAAGCGTAATACAATGACCAAAACATATTTTTTTATTAAGAAAATCGTGTTAACTCTAGCATTACTTTACGCATTTAAAATTGAGTCTTATTGCCTTGGAATAAGATTTCATTTTCTTTGGCTCAATCGGCGGTCAGTATAAAATATAGCATACTTACATAATTTTTGATAAAAAAAAAACCTTTATTAAAAATTACTGAAATCGATTCAGTAGTCAACAAACTACTTCCAGGACTTGCCGTTTATTCTGTTACACCTTGTATAATGAAAGAAGTTATTAAAAAAAATGCAACCAATTATTGTTATATGTATTGTCAATATAATTTATCTTAACGGTACTATAACACACTGATTCGCAAATAAATCAATAAAGAAGACAATGGTAAACATTAGCATGCGAAATGTGACTTTTAAGAACATTGACATATTTTTTATATTAGAATGGCGGTCGCAGCGGTCGCCCTTGAAGTACACGGTAAAGTATTAGACATATACAGACCGATAGTCAGTTGTCTTTTCGCAAAAAAACTTACCTTTGCTTGTTGCTGCTGGCCTTCCGAATTAAGTTTTCCAAATACTTCATGATAAGCAAGGAGTTGTGACAGATCTTCTACATTGACTTTATACATCGCGTGTAGATCGTGTTCAGACGCGCCGGCTGAAATCTTGACGACTGCACCTTCCATGCCCATGGCTCCTACACTCTGTATTGACAAAAACATGACGTTAAATTACGGTAATTTTATCATTGAACCGATCTCCGAGTTAAATGGCGTTTGATTGGGGAGGTCTATGTTCAGCAGAGGCCTTTAATGATGGTTATAAATCTGATCTAAAGTCTAGGAAGAGTTGTATGATAAAACTGCACTAGTTCATAAACATTCTACATGGACTTTCTTGAATGTGTATCACGACTTCACGAGACCGCATTTTCGGGGATTGGCGAATTTATGAATATATTAATATATTTTGAGTTGTGTTTTAAATGTCAGTATTGCTGCACATTTCGCCTCCTCACAGTGAAAATACAGTCGGTAAGACTGTATTTCTGTTTTTTTCTGTATTATAACCACAAATACATTACTAAAGGCCTTACCTTCAAGTCAATCCCCTTTATATCCTTTATCTCAGCAGGTATAGCGAACTGTGCGGTCTCTATTTTATTAGCACTCTTCTCATCTTTGACAATCAGAGGGTCGGCGGCACTGGCTTCAATAGAGGTTGTACCATCAGGATTGTGGGTCACTAAGATGTTCGCCGGCTCACCGGTCGCTTGCTCTATGCGTACTACGCTGTCTAATACCTAATAGGACAAGGAGGTAAATTTAGGATCGGGTTTACACATTTTCTACCGCCTTCGAGATAGGATGTGTTTCGGTTTAGAAACCAAGTTTGTTGATAGTTCCAATTCTATGGTTACGTAAGCGGCACTTGGAAGGTTCGGATGGTTAAAACCACAGCTAGTCTACTTGCTGTTTCTATGGTACACAAGTCGGTTGCAGAAGGTAAGTTGCTAGAGGACTCAGTAGCTAACTCAGATATCACTGGGTACGGAAACACTTTCCCCTTGATGTAAGTGCTTAGACACACGAGCGACACGCGTCAACGGCAGAAGCTACTGCAGCCGTTGACAATATGCCGCTCGAGTACCTATTTGAGTACCGTACTCAAATACACGAGCGGTATGTTGTCGACGGCAGCCGCCGACGCGTCGACGGGTGTCAACGCCTGCAGTTGCCTTTGCTGTTGACGCGTGTCGCTCGTGTGTATGCACACTAATTGACTGACTCACTGGAGTCTGGGGGTCACTGGATCTTTTAGTACCACCTTCCCAGGTTAATCCTGAAAATTCCCTGTCTTACTAGGTTATTCCTTAGAATCTCCCGACATACAAAAATTTTATGATAAAATTATAATTATTATTTACAACACCAAGGTTCAATGAGAACAAACAACATTACAGCAGGTATACCTGTTGTCCCACTATCTGCTGTAGCTGATGCACGGTGAGCGTGTGGTCGTTGGGCATCTTGATGGCCTCATGGAGTTCCTCCTTGTCGACCATCTTTGTGCCGGCCGGCTCCACCACCGTCACTATGCCATCCTCGCTTACCGTCAGTTGAATCTGTTTGGGATATTTTGATTGTTGAAAACGGATCGTGTTTGTCTGTAGATGGTCAAACTATAGTCTAATCCTCTATCTGATGTAAGTGTAAACAACTCTGGTTCAGGCTAAATTCTTCCGCAATCACTCACTAAAGGAAAATTAGTAACATATGGATATCCAATTATCCAATAACATTATTAAATAGTAATTTAAAAATCATTGACGAAAACTGATTTTATTTATGTCTGTAATTTATATGGTGTACAGAAAGCGTCACTATGTCCTAACCCCTCAAGTTTTAAAATGTTACACTGCTACAACATTGAATTCCTTACGAATAATCTAAAGAATACTTCAAAAAGAGTCCATTGTGTTGACTCGGATTCGAACCATTCGCATCACCGAACGTCGTCATACTCATACCGGCAGTTTGACGAACTAGCCAGCGAGCCCATATGAATTGCGATGAAATTGTTATCTACTATCGGCTGAGTCATTATATCTTTAGGTCCCTGTCTAATCGAAAGATGTTAAAATTTGAGGGTATCCATTAATTTTACTTACTTACGTTGTCTTTATAAAATTAATCCATACCTTCAAGTTAGAACTTTGTATACGTTCACTTAAAACGGCGAAGAGTAAACGACTACTATTTATCAATTATTTTTTTAAATGATTTCTGATTTTATGAGAACTAAAATAGTTGTTCTGTTTGTTGTAAAATAAGATCATAGTTTTGTTAAATAATAGCAATAATAAATATTATTAAATGATTAATAAAGTATTTTATTTTTCTTGATTTTTTAATTCTTTATAAATAATTACTACTTAAAACAAAATAGAAAAATATATCAAAATAATATAATGAACAAAAAGCACATTTCGTGCCTATATAGGATTTGAACTTCCAATCTCATGCACGGTAAGCGGTCTTGAAACCTCCAGTCTATTTAGACGATGAATAAGTTGTCGTAAATGTTAACCCTATTATGTATGTGTTCTATTGTTTATTGCTTGTCGTCGCAAAAGTATTGTTTTATTGAAAAAAACAATAATAAAAACAGAATAAAAAAAAAAAAACTTACTTAAACTTATTTATTCACTAAAACCATACATTATTTAAAATAAAATGTTTTTGCAAAATACAAAAACCAACTTGGGCCTATCACGGATTTGAACGCACATGTCTTTTGGTGGGGTAACTACTTTATGGAGCTGTGTGTACATAATAAAGAGTATTCTATTCTATTGAGATAGTAAAATTAACTTGAATTTTCAAATAAAAATCTCGTTAAGGTGATTTCAAATTGATTTTCTTTCGGGTTTAAGTATTCAACACCCCACAGATACGTTTTCTGATCATTTGTTTACACTTTCATCGGATAATTTTGGTTCAGACCATACTCATTTATTTTGATCTTTACTTCGGTTTGCGACCTCCGACGACGCCCAGAAAGAGACAAGCGAATATTGAATTAGGATAAAGCCAAATAGTCGCTGCAAACCTAACCATGTTTTTTTACGTCAAACTAGCGATTTAAACGATAAAATTTATCCGAAAATGGTGCGTCTGGAAAACGTCACAGAAACATTGAAATATTGAAGCTGGCAGTTTTGATTGATTGGCTTAACAGAAGGTTTTGTAAGGGGTGTTGTTAAGCTGCCCTTTGTGCTGCATGAATTCAAATCATAATAAAACAGGACAGGTAAGCAAAATTAATTATAATGTCCAGTTAAATGATAATGTAAAGAAACATTAGCACTCTATAAAGTTATGCAAAGTGCACAAGGCGAATATTACGCAGAGACACCATGGTGGATGAGGATGCACTACTAGAAAATGTTGGTTGATTTGTTGCACAACCAAGTGGATAATAAGTGTGGTTCCCTAGAGCTTTGAACATTTTGGTGGTGACGGTGTAATATCGGCCTGAATGAATGGGAAGGAATCTTGGTTGATCTTACCTCACTGATTTGCTGCATGATGATAATATAAAAGCAGCGTAAAGTACACGATTATTTAGTTTACATGTGCATAATTGTACAAGGAAGCGGATTGGGGGAGAATAGCCAAGCTTATTGCTACGTAAGTTAAACAAACCTGTTGGTTATTATGATCCGGCCGCGCCTGCGCCATCAATTGCTGTTGCATTATGTGTTGTTGGGAATGGTGGCCCTACAAAACAAACGTAATATTAGATTTTGGTTTAATATTTTCGACACATGCACCTAAATACTTTGTAATAAAAAGAAACTTGCAGAATATCAAAATGTTTTATTTTCCAGATTACGTAATTTGGTACGTATATCATTAAAATATTTGTGATAGAATTATTATAATGACACTATAATGAAGACATACAAGAAAATTTAACTGTATTACAACTGTCTTTTTTTAACTGTTTTTTGTTTACCATGCACATCACAAAGAAGTCTATTGGAAAATTGAAAGAAGTACATGCATTCTACATCAACGGAACAGAATATCTTTACAGCCATATTCAAACTTAATAGCGGCTCTGAAGTGCGCTACTCGCTGAGCAGTACCTCACCCCTCACCCCCACTGACACGTGAAGTTGTTACTGCGCAGCGACTTGCCTCATATTCCGAGCAGTCATAAAGTTTGAATTGGGCTGTACCATACGAGTTAAAGCGACACTAATAAACAAGGGAGTAAAAAATATGAATCTAAGAGATCTGAAAAGGATGTTGAAATGAAGACTAGTAGGTAGATGATTAATATCTTACTAGAAGCTTCACAAAGGTTTCTTGTTTTCTAATCAAGTTATGTCAACATGTTGACCTTTGTACATGCAATCTGAGGCTACAAATTAATATAACTTCTAATTTTAATTTAATTGTTTACATCCAACTTTTCAGTGACAAGATTTCACAATGCTACTTTAAAATCATGGCAGCCCTAAACACTAATATCCTAAATAAGACTACAAACATAATTATAGAAATAATCTATGTACTACACAACAGCAATGTACGGTTAGCATTCCCGCTAATAAAGGGAGTGTGTTACCACGTGATTTACCATATCAATGTTATGGTGTTGTACAAACTCGACCCGATTATTGGGTACCTGCTGGTGAGTGGCCTGGCCGGCACTAACTGACACCTGGGCGTTGTTACCAGCGCCCTGAGCCGCCGCCAGCTCGACTTGTTGCTGACTATGGGCCACAAGTGCTTCTGGAACAATGTTACTCTATTAGTGTTAGTTACATTGTGCGCGCAAGCAGTAGTTTCAATGACATATGCAAGGAATATGATTTTGATCCAATCACAATAATTAGTGTGAATTCGGCCAGAAGGTGTTTAAGCCTCAAATTTTTCAAGTAGCGGTAGGTTATATTATTTGTTTATGTTATTTTAGGCATATAATTGCAAACGAAGTACATATTTATATTGCTTCTTACTTTAATTTAGGCGATGTGTTTTTTGTTTTTGTGCTCACCACAAATTATTATTTTAAGTCTATGTCTAGTCATGAGGATTTGTAATTATGGCTTTCGGGTGACTATAATTTCCTTTTGTGTTTGTTTTTATTAGCTGTAAGTCCTCCATGTACTTACTAAAATAAATAAATTAAAAAAAATAGTTTTCAGTTTTATGAACCATAAAAGTAGCTGCTGTAGCTTTTCTTCTTTAAGATAATCCTGAAGCACATACAACATACAGTTAATTTGACAATGAATTATCATTAAACTAGCTCTTGCCCACATCTTCGCCCGCATGAATGTCCAAAAAAATATTCCACAGGAATGTTAATGGGATTAAAAGAGTATCCTTTGTGTTAATTCAGGTTCTAAACAAACAGACAAATATTATTCATTACTATTTTATTATAATTATTTATTTATTTTTAAATACTTAACTACTCAATCTACTCTACTAAACTCCCTCCTTCCTCTCTCGTTCTACTTATTTATGTAGATCATATTAAAAAAAAAACGGCCAAGTGCGAGTTGGACTCGCACACGAATGGTGCCGTACCACTAGGCATAAAACGTCGAAATAAACGTTTCTTTTATAACCCTTTAAATTTTAACTTTATTATTTGTTGTTATAGCAGCAACAGAAATACATCATCTGTGAAAATTTTAACTGTCTAGCTATCACGGTTCATGAGATACAGCCTGGTGACGGACAGACAGACAGACGGACAGTGGAGTCTTTGTAATAGGGTCCCGTTTTTACCCTTTGGGTATGGGCTCTAAAAAAGGAACAGATACACTAATAATAAGTTAATAATATACAATACCAGTCTATTTGCAAAAGAGTTAAGATGAGTCCTACAGATTGTGGTATTAACATTTTAAAAACTTAACTCAGCACTAGTCAACAGAGCAACTTATAAAAAGAGATTTTTTTATACTCATATCAATTATTCAGAAAACCATGTGAAATTCTATGCAATTTAAAAGATACAATTCTAGTATCGCGCAGGTCAAATCAGCAATAAATTCAAAGATAACAAATAACATTATGGATAGATTATAATTATATAGCATTTTTAATTGGAAACCCACTCCCACATGACAATCAAAGATTTGTTATTAAAATGTTATCTGTTTAGATACCTAACAATAAAAGAGTTGTCAAATATTGACACACTTTGGATTGATTGAAGGTCATTCGAACAGACATGACAATATTTTATACTTCCTATATAGTTTAATTTATGATAATTAAACAAAAAAATCTGTACTTAATGAAGACTTACCATGAGTTTGTCCAGACTGTGTGGCGATGATCTGTGAGACGGGTATCTGCTGTCCACCGGGAGCAGATACTGTAACTTGGGACTGGCCCGCATGATGCCCAAGTATAATATTTGGATCCCCATTCAGTATACTGGCATGAGCTTGACCGAGATCCTGAAATCACTTATGGTTTAGTACTACACTTGGCTGAATTCAGTTATCTGAATTTAGTTGGATTTATAGGAAGAAACGCTTCTTCCTGCTGCTTGAATTTTGGAGCTTGATTTCTCCCGAATATCATGCCATCAGCACCGCAGCATTGAGGGTCCTTTTACCATTCGAGACATCATACTTGTGCGAAACAGGTTTTTCTGCAGTTACAGTTATAAAGAACAAGTAGGTACAGATCAAAAATAAAAGAGAAAGAGATGAGAGTGGCAATATCTGAACTTGAACCCCGTTTTGACAAGCTATGCTCAGAAAAGCAAGCACATCCTTCTCATTAGTCAGAATAAATCTCTTTTATTAATTTTGTTCCTACTTAAATTTTGTTTTTTTTTCTTATTTTCTAATAAAAAATATAGGTAATTTGAAATGTTTTACAGAAACTACAACTACCTAACAGGTAATATTATTTTTGGCTAGGGAGGGGGAGGGGGGCGGCGTCGCCATAAAAGAGCGCATTCCCAAGGGCATCACAGTAAAAATAAGTTTGGGAAGCCCTGGTCTATCAAATTAAAGTTTACACTGAATTAGTTATGGAACCTGTGAACAAATTAAATTGAGACACAAGACTGACGTATCACCAGTCTTCTTTCTAATAAGGTTACTTTTTATTAGAAGCTTTCTTGTTGTATGTGATTAACCTTGTCTGTATGCAGTAACTTGTCCATTCAGATAAGCAAGTTTACCCAAGGGGAATAACCCCCCCGCCCCTATAGAGCTTATGGCAAATTCCATCAAACTTTATTATTTACACTCCCAGAATTCATTGTTTTTAAGAAAACAATTTACAGACATGCACAGTCAAGTCTCATAATTTATTTTAATTATGGCATTTTGTTGTGCAGGGAAATAACTCTCTCATGTTGGCAATCTGCATGGTTGTTTATTAACAATGACAATAAATAACTTCTACATTTTTGCATTATGCTCAATTACTCACATTGAATAGATTGTTTTTAAAATCACACTGTTATCATACCAATACCAGCAATTGTGGCTATTATTACGGCTTGCCTATGACTTGTGGGAGGCCAAAATAAACAGTGATTCAACTAAGTCAACAAGACAATTTACATAATTAGGTTTGGCACTGTTATGTTCAACTTAACAATAAGGTGATTACAACTATTTTTGTAGTCTGTTTTTATGCACTGATCCCATGATGACCTTTAGCAAATGATTAACTATGCCTATTTGCATGATATTTTGTAAGATTTATATTTTTTGTAAATAACACTGAACATACCTGGATAGGCTTCCCATTTTCAATCCTGGCACCGGCAGGCAATCCGTACACAGACACTTGCGGTATCGGTCCGGGGAATAAATTTGTAAACACCCAATATTTCGCGACACTAGACAAAGCAACGTTCACTGCAGCTGAGTTCACTCGCAAATCAGTAGCAGATGTCGTGGCAGGCAAGTTATTCTGCTGTTGCTGCTGGGTGGCCTGAACTCTTTGGCCCTGTGACTGCAATCAAGTAAAATTAGTATCCCAACTAGAAAAAAAATCGCAAAAAATTATCAAACCATTCGCACCTCAGAACTTCCCGGAGGCTGGCCACCACCCGTATTCATATTATGGTGATCCTGATTCATATTTAGTCCTTTTGTAACCGTCTATCATAAACTTTCACTGAATTATTTACAAATACACAACATTTTCTAAACTTTACGTATCGGCATTGTCATAATTTGACTGTCATCGAAATGGAGGCGCGGGGGACGCGACGGGCCGCCATTATGAAACTTAGCACACAAAAACATTTTCTTCAAAGCCAGATTTGTTTGTTCAAAACATATATCTCATCAGAGTAGAAAATTTAAGTAGTCTTTACACTAAGTAAATAAGGATAAATATACTTTTGATCAATTTGAAATAAAAGTTTTCAATAAAACACACATTTACATTTCCTATCTTGCACATCAACGAACGAACGAAAGTTTTGTCACGGTCACAGCAGTACCAACCTAAGCATGTAGTAATTAACGACTACGCGAAATAATTTGAACTTTAACTAAAATGGCTTAGTTTTATAATTTTTTATCCACTATTACTACACAAATATATTAACAAAGCGGTAAAAAACTGAAAAGCGGATTATAAATACAAATTAAATGAGTTCCCGTTGCATCTTCAAATATTATACGATAGATGGCGCTATTACAAAAATAGATGCACAGTTCTGACAACATACAGTTACGAAACAGTATGGAAGCATTCAATAGAATATCTACGTTCACTCACAATTTATTTTAAACGGAGATTCTTAGTCTGGCGAATATATCACGACATCTGTGTGACCTATAGTTTTGAAAACCAGATCATCCCTGCATAAATATATCAAGAAAAGCGTAAAATAATTATAAGTTGTGCAAAAATTCACCCACCTCATTCATCTGCCTCATTCATTTCCAAACTACATAAATATTATGTAAGAGTTGGCGTCCACTCTAACCGAATGAAGCAGACCTACCAGTACTTTACAAGGAGCCACTACCTATCTCTCCCCCACTTAGTTAATTGGTAAAACGATACCCCTTGGATTGACCAAGAAGTATCGTTTTACTTGGTGTCAAACTTTCAGACTTCTGGCTACCCGTAATGACTGTCAGAGATCTACAAAATTAAATGACAGCCGGGACTAACGTGCTTACCGAGGCACGAAGGGGTCGTGATATGTAGGTAATGGATGGTTCCCAACCACGGACCTACCTCGCCAAGCGTATCGATATATACAGGGTGATTGGAAGATGGGTGCAAAGCTTTAAGGCGAAGATAGTACAGACAATTTAGAACCATTTAAGCCATGGTTGTCTTAGACGAAGTCTTACTACTTTTTTTTTACCAATTTCTTAAGATTTTTTTCAAAAATTCCTAAAGTTTTAACTAAACTATTTATTTATGGCCAAATTGAATGATAAACGAATTCATTTTTATTGTATTTAATTAAAGTAATGTGTAAGCAATTTAGCAAAACATGTTTTAGGCCTCTGTGTCGTTAGACATTTTTTTTACAGATATTTAAAGTTCATAACAAATTTTAAAATTTATAAATACTTTTTGTAAACCTTATTTTAAAAATCACGGAGCGTGCTTTTTTTGTTCAAACCTTTTTGAAAACATGCTTGATAATCGCTCTTTCTTTTGAGGTAACATTTACGCAGATATCTAACAAATTATTGAAATTAGGACCTAAAAACCAATTTAAGGGAGAAATTTTAAATTTTAGGCAGTCTAAATAAAACAACATTTGAATTAAATTTATTTATGTTTCATGGTCAAAATGTTGTCCGTTATTCCTAATACAAGCACGGCTCCGTCTTCTCACTTCTGTTGTTGTTATTTTCAATATCATATCTCCAGCTTCATTGTTTCAAACTCTGAATTCATTCTCTCTGTCAGTTCTTCTCTCGTGTTTATTTCAAAATTCGTATACACCAGCTCCTTGGCCCGGCCCCACACGAAAAAGTCCAGCAGGGTCAGATCTGGTGAGCGAGCGGGCCAAGGGATGGGTCCATCTCTGCCAATCCAGCTGTCAGGAAAGCAATTATTTAAGTGTTCCCTTACATTTAACATCCAATGCGTTGGACAGCCGTCTTGCTGAAAGATGACTGTACTGTCTCTTGCGAATATCAGGACACCGGTTTCCTCTATCAGCTCTGGTAAATCCACTTGTAGAAAGTGCAAATCATTTTCACCATTGAAAGTCTCCGGTAAGAAGTGGGGCCCAATCAACGTCCTGCAAATTACTCCAGCCTCCAGAATTTCCTCTGAAACGACACCTGCTTCTTAAAATGTGGATTGTTGTCTTTTAAGTTTTTAATGCCCTCCCTAGAAAAATTGCTTTCATCCGTCCACAAGATTGATTTCAAATTAAAGTTTTCTAGGGAGGGCATTAAAAACTTAAAAGACAACAATCCACATTTTAAGAAGCAGGTGTCGTTTCAGAGGAAATTCTGGAGGCTGGAGTAATTTGCAGGACGTTGATTGGGCCCCACTTCTTACCGGAGACTTTCAATGGTGAAAATGATTTGCACTTTCTACAAGTGGATTTACCAGAGCTGATAGAGGAAACCGGTGTCCTGATATTCGCAAGAGACAGTACAGTCATCTTTCAGCAAGACGGCGTTGAAATAAACACGAGAGAAGAACTGATAGAGAGAATTAATTCAGAGTTTGAAACAATGAAGCTGGAGATGATGTTGAAAATAACAACAACAGAAGTGAGAAGACGGAGCCGTGCTTGTATTAGGAATCACGGACAACATTTTGACCATGAAACATAAATACATTTAATTCAAATGTTGTTTTATTTAGACTGCCTAAAATTTAAAATTTCTCCCTTAATTTGGTTTTTAGGTCCTAATTTCAATAATTTGTAAGATATCTGCGTAAATGTTACCTCAAAAGAAAGACCGATTATCAAGCATGTTTTCAAAAAGGTTTGAACAAAAAAAGCACGCTCCGTGATTTTTAAAATAAGGTTTACAAAAAGTATTTATAAATTTTAAAATTTGTTATGAACTTTAAATATCTGTAAAAAAAATGTCTAACGACACAGAGGCCTAAAACATGTTTTGCTAGATTGCTTACACATTATTTTAATTAAATACAATAAAAATGAATTCGTTTATCATTCAATTTGGCCATAAATAAGTAGTTTAGTTAAAACTTTGGGAATTTTCGAAAAAAATCTTAAGAAATTGGTAAAAAAAAAGTGGTAAGACTTCGTCTAAGACAACCATGGCTTAAATGGTTCTGAATTGCCTGTACTATCATCGCCTTAAAGCTTTGCACCCATCTTCCAATCACCCTGTATATCTATATATCGATATATATATCGATCGGTCGATCAAAGGTTAAAACCTTTGATCGACCCGTGTGTGGATGTTATTACTTACTAGCCACGAGCCCCAAAAGTACGCACCTATTTCTATAAAATGTATGTAGGTACTAATAAGCCATTAGACTAACGTGATCAAGAATTTACTGTTTAGATCAAACCTTAGTCCCGTGACAACCTTAAATAAAATTAGCAATCTTCTATTTTCCAATCTTCAATGAGATACATGTATTTCTGGATAGAGAGTCAGGAAACCGCAAAAAAGACAATTCACCGTGTTTGGAAAGTGGGTCGCGTGCGCAGCAACGACGCCTGTTTATATTTTTTACTTCCTTTAAAATTGTTTAGTGGGTAGGTACCTAAACCATCAAGTTACTACCTACGTGTGTGAAAGCTCAAGAAACTTCAACATAAGTAGGATTTGGTACCGGGGCGGGGCTCCGACCTCCGACAACGTGAAAAGCTATTTCCTACTTTTCCGGGATCAACCTACATAATGTGGAACTAGGTGACATCTACGAGTGATTCTTTTATTTAGGTATCAGTGGCGAAGGTTCCATACAACTCGATGCCTACCGGCTTCCCTTTGAAAAATGGCACAGTCAGTATTCTATAGACAAATAATATAATCATATTAAAGATATCTACTCCGGCTTACCTCTTACAAAAATTGACCCTGCGCTACTATTAGGTATATCTACTGCAAAACACATACATATAAGTACCTAGCTATCTTTTTTAAATAAGTTATGGTGAGCACTGGGTAACATAACTTCTGTAGGTACGAGTATGTACAGTTTATGGAATTAGCACATCAAGTTATACATAAGCATAACCAGTCTAAGATGACTTCTGATTCAGCTAAAACTGTAGGTAATGTATGGCTTGATGTGTCGCCGTGTGTACCTAAAACCTATCTAATGAAAACATTAATTAATCACAGTTTGTAATTTACTACGAAATGTGTGAGCTCTAAAACGATTTTTTGAATCCTCTCGCCAAGGGCTTTCCGAAATACCCCATGTATGTTGAATGACTAAATAGTCATTCATCTTATATGGGGTATTTCACAAAAATTTCACAAACAAAATGTTTTAACAAGTTTTCACATATACTATAAATATAGTAAATTAGAGTATATGTGAAAACTTGTTCAAAATATTTTGTTCCACAGAATTCCTTCCAGATTCCCAGCCCCCAAAAATTAAATAAAGGGAGTGTGGCAATGACTTTCCGGTGGGTAGTTTTACAAACTCGAATGGGCCGTTGGCTTGCCGGATGTGCTCCTGTTCGGTACTTCGGTAGCCTATAATTGCTTTCGTAACGTGATACTAATCGTGATACTGAAGATAATCGAAATAAGCCTTGGAATTTGTAAAGTAAGTATTTCTGCTAGCTAGGGAAATCGGTGCAAGAAACTACTTTCTCATCTCATTTTGTTATATTCCCATAGATACATTTACCTAGTCCCTTTTTTATGAGCGTCGCTATTTGTAGAAAGTGGCATTGAGTTGCTAGCTGGTTAGACTAGAGGCTCATATAAAAGACTAATATCTAGTTAGGAGACTGACTGACTGGTAGACTGGTAGAAAATGCCCAAAGCATTAAGACCGTCTTTGTACCTACAGTTTTTACTTGTGTATAAAGTGTAAAAAAAAGAAAAAGAAACAGCTATTGAGGTAATTCACTCTTTAGAAGCTTAATAAGATCTTGGTATAGGAAAAGTATGAAGACAGACGTCCAAATACCATTAGGGAAAGTGTGGAGCAGTGGTGGCCTAGTAGCAAATACTAGTAACGGTCGCGACTTGTTGTAGGTCGTAGGTTCGAACCCAGAGAGACGATTTACTTGGTCTAAATTATTTCATCACCACTGCTCTCAAAACGATGAAGAAAAAATATCGTGAGGAAACCGGCATGTCCTAGAACCAAAAATCGAAGACATTGTGACATCTACCAACCCACACTGGGTCCACGTGGTGGATCACGGCGGCCCACTACTCACTACCTCTCACTTAGGTAAAACAACTTAATCAGCACTTTCAGGCTGTTACCAAACGAAGAAGAAGAAGGATTGAAGATCGAAATTATTTCTAGCGGTTTTCCAACTTATTAACAGCCTTCGAAAGAAATTAACACATATCTGGCATGATGATAAATGATAAATGATTTTTATTTCTGTAAGTAGGTTTATGCATGGAAAGTTATTATCTGTTTTTGCCTATTAGACTTAGATATTTAGGTAGGTATATATGTGACGATAATAGTCTCTTCCTCTCTGGTATTTCTTAAATAAACTTAGCTACAGGGTTAACAAGACCCTTGACGAAGCCGTCATCTACTCATTCTGTACTACTAAGTAACTTTGTGCAAAAATAATTGCTGGGAAACGACTTTTATTTTTGGTGTGACAATTCACTATTTTTGGTGTGACAATTCACTATTTTTGGTGTGTCAATTCACTATTTTTGGTGTGACAATTCACTATTTTTGGTGTGACAATTCACTATTTTTTTCTGCCCGCGCTATTACTATGTTTTTGCTTAGCGTTCTTTCTGACTTTTTTTCTTTTTGATCGGCTCCTGAGGGTCATAGCGAGCGTGATGTTAAATAGCTTATAGCCTTCCTCAAGAATTGGGCTATCAAATACAAAAAGATTTTTTCAAATCTGACAGGTAGTTCCAAAGATTACCTACTCCCTACATACAAACTTACAACCTTTACCTCTTTATAATATTAGTATAGAAGTACCTATAGATAAAATAAAACAAAAAAACTTGTTTTCATAAAAAGTTGGAACTTTGACCTTCAATATCTCAGCAACCAGAAAGTTCCCAGGTATGGTCCAGTGCAAAAAAAAATTGAATATGTTAACAATATGTAGGTTCTTAGAACTTAGTTGCCTATTAAGGCATTGCAATTTAAATGGTTAAGTATAAATATTAAAAAAGTACCTATAACTACATACTCAATATTACAGTTTGCATCAAATTATTACTACTCGTCAAAACAAATCATATGAGCCCAAACTCGAAGTGTGTGTTAGTAGCCACTGAAGAGTTCCACTAGGTATCCACCTCGAGGCTTCGTCATCAAATCAGCTTCAAAATTATAGTAGATTATATAGATATTGTCATCTGTACATACAAAGTTCCTTCATAACGAATCATATGACTCCAAACTCGAGGGATTACTAGAAGCAACTAAAGAATTCCACTATCCAACTCCTAGCTTCATCATTAGACCCTCGTTACCAAACCCAATCTATTGGAAACGTCAAAACAAATCATTTGAGCCCAAACTCGAGGGGTTTACTAGTAGACACTGAAGAGTTCCATTATCCGCTCCTGCCTTCAATATCAGATCAGCACCAACACCCAATTATTGTATCAATTGTCATCTGTCCTTGATACGTGTGCAAATTTTCAAGTAAATCGGACGCCTTAAAGTTAGTGAAAATTACGTTGAAAGATTCCGTTAAATATATGTAGATAGATACAGCAGTGTAATTGCGTAACATTCATGGCGTTTTTTACGTTGTTGAGTAGACAAAGTTTTCGAGCTTTTTTTTTTTTTTTTTTTATTTGAAATGGGTTCGCTCTTGAAGCAATGGATTAGCAACATCCTTCAAAATGATTCAGGTTGCAATTTATAGTGTGTCATTAGGGTGCTGAATCATTTTGAAGGATGTTGCTAATCCATTGCTTCATAAGTTCTTAAAATTTGTAAATAACGCAATGAATGTTGTTGAACTGTCAAATGAAAGCCATTGCTACTGATAGTGTGTTACGCAATTACTCCGCAGATTGTGATTGATGGTGTGTTACGCAATTAGGGTAAACAGCGGTGCTATTCTATAAAAATCTCACCGTGAAAATTTAGGTGAAGTGAGCGTGGAGTGAGCTGTCAATAGTGTCAATTCCTAGCAAAAACAAACTCACTACACCTAAGTTTTCACGGTGAGATTTTTATATAATCGACCGTTAGGTCAAGCTAATAAAAGCGTGTTAATAAGGTAATACTTTATTAGGTACTACTTACTTACTACTAAACTCGTTCCAAAAATCCCCATAGACGACATCTCGCCTGTTTTACCAAAGGGTGAGACAGAGGTGCGCCTATGGTACACCCACATTTCGCCAGTCCAGTCCCATGTAATAGGGGGCGAGCCTATTACCTTCAACCGGGCACAAATTCATCCTCCGGGCTGCTACTGAGAAAAATGCAATAACACTTTTCCCGACCCTACGACCTCATGCTCTGCAGTACCGCTTGTGATGACTAGATCAACGAGGCAGTCAAATCCCCTTATACCTATCCTATTAATCATCATCTGCCTAGCCTTTTCCCAACCATGTTGGGGTCGGCTTCCAGTCTAACCGGATGCAGCTGAATACCAGTATTTTACATGGAGCGAATGCCTATCTGACCTCCACGACCCAATTACTGGGTAATACGATACCCCTTGATAAGACTGGTTGTCAGACTTTCGGGCTTCTGACTACCCGTAACTACTGTCAAAGATCCACGAATGACAGCCGGGACCAACGGCTTAACGTGCTTCCGAACCTTATCCTATTAATATAATGGCATAATATAGTAGAAGAGGTAACAAGTCAATGAATCAGTTGAACCTATTATAGGTAGGTATTATCGTCATCCTCTGCTGGACATAGGGCTCTCCCCACTGGTATCACAACATGCACCTTCCGCATCCGGTCTTCAGATCAGCGCATCTTAGGCCCGGCGCCCACTATCGGCATCGGCACGGCTGAGGATTTTTATGCGACAAATAGAAATATAACTTAATAGTATGCCAATAAAATTTCAATTTCAATGACACGGTATGTCGGATATATATATATGACATATATATGATATATATATAAAACAACGAAGAATAACGTGGCCCAACACAATGAAAAAAAAACACATAAAAGAAAAGATTTCGTTTATTAGGTAGCTGTTAATGCTATTATTCAGAAAAGCTATTGTTTACGAGAACACTCAACTAAAACGAGTTATGTAATAACTAATTTGCTAAGAGATAGTAATTACTAATTATTCAAGCAATTTAATTCATCGGCATCGAGATCAATGAAAATAATAAAAAACAACGCTAAAATTATAAGGGTCATTTCTCTATCAAGCTCAGTGTATCACTTATGTACCTTTTATTTACAATTTTGTCACAAATAGGAATGGATTTAGGACTTCCGTGGGCGCTTACATTACATTCCCTGTTTTAGACCTTGTACACCAGGACATTACGTAGGAAATCCAGGAGCAAGGATATCGTGATAGCCCCTCGCTAGATCTGTGTGAATACGTCTACGTTCAACGTGGTGGTATACGTCGGAACGAAGCAAAATACGTTTTTACTCAGTAATAACAGCGAAGCTACACGGACCGCGCGCCTTTCCTCTCGCGTGCCGCGTAAACGTTTACGTTAACTTAGAAAAACTTTATAAAATTCGAATCTGGTTTATTATTGTAGACTATATCGTGGAAGTGTTGTATTCAAGTATGTAAAGGAACTTTTCGTTTATATAACTGGTATCTCTCGGCTTAATTCGATTATTCACTCAGCTGTCATTTGTTTTGATTAGGAAACGTCAGTGTGCGTTGCCGGCCGGTCATCTATTGCAGGTATGTACACTGTTCAAATATGTATTGTTCAGAAAAAAATGGTCACTATGATACATAATAACACGCGTATCGCGGAAAGTGTTGATAATTCTAAACGGACAGCTGAATTTCTTTGAAATTAGGTTCGCAATCAACTCAGGCGTTAAGTCAAGGAAGCTATTGTGGCTTTTAACCACAAAATACAATGATTCAAGAAAACTTATTTATTTATTTACGTAGATAGATATTAACTTTCTTATTGTCTTGGTGTTAGTTGTAAAGTAGGTAAGAAGTGCATGAACAATATAATAAAAAAAAAATGTTTTTACTTATATAGGTATATATAACGTTAACATAAATCAACTGAAATTATTTGCATGACATGAATTAATGCAACAGAATATTAGTAGGTAGGTAATAATGTTTATTTATCTATTAAATAAATACAAACGCACTAGAACAATGCATTGTTTATCTAAGTATTGTATCGATATTGGCAATAGAAATAATTATAGAGCCGTACTTTGTAATTCTACTTATTCAAATAAAAAAAATGACAAAATGGTGTATGATTGCATTTAATATTCTTCATAATATTCACAATTTTATTAGTGCTATAAAACCCGATAATAGTAGGTAAGTGCTAAGTAGGTAAGTAGTTTTGCTGAAAATTACTTTGTGCATGTGTGCTTTGGACCACGAGTAGGTCAGTGACCGTGGGTCGCATTCACAAAAATTATAGTAAATAATTAATTATATAGAATCGTGCAGGTCAGGCATAAATTATCTAGTTAACGATGAAACACTATTTTTAACCGACTTCAAAAAAGGAAGAGGTTTCTCAATTCGACCGTATACATATATATATTTAATACAGGCTTTTATTTAAGTTATCTGCGGTTTAAATGTCATCATTTTGTTCCAATGATTTACTTAAAAACTTGTTGAATTAAGATTTACTTAAAAACTTGTTGAAATAAATGAGTAACAAATTAAAATTATCCGTAACTGTAGATAATTCTAATTTGATAAAACCTTATCAAATGCTACACAATTGAAATTCATTGCATATTTAAAAAAAAAACAGATTTTCCTGCTGGTGTAATGATTCCCGCGCAAAAATGTTTACAATGTCTGTAACTCATAAAAACAAGTTTAAATAAAAAAACTACAACAAAGAAAATATGTAAGTAAAAGTTCTGTAGCATGGAAAAACCGGCAAAACTGACTTAAAAGGTCAATAAACCAGTTTTGAATCACACAATTTGTGTTTTCTATTGACAGCTAAATTCTATTGGTAAGTAGCTATCAACTGATCAGTCTTGTTTTATCAGCTGTTCCTATAAATACTTAATAAAAATGTGTAATATAGGAAAAACTACTTTTAGGGGCAATTCTCGTAATTTTAAGAACGTTCAACGCCGTAATAACTAGATCCCACGACACTATCTTAGTGTAGGTCTAGCGCTACTTTTTTGCACTACTTATTTTTATATTACTATCTTTTGTTTGTTGTGCTTAAGAGCGTTTACGCCGTACGGCATTTCATACAAATTTTCAAGCCCTTGTTTTCCGAAATGAATGTACCGATTTTAATGAAACTTCGTATGCATAAGCAGGATACAAAGGTCTAAAAAGTTAGTAGAGAACATTTTCGAAATGTCTTATTTAAAAAAAGATAACTGGAAATCTCTGTTTCTATGAAAAGTTTAAAATCGGTCTAATTTGGCTGTAACACTATTTTTCGAAAATGTTTTCTACTAACTTTTTAGACCTTTGTATCCTGCTTATGCGTATGAAGTTTCATTAAAATTGGTTCATTCATTTCGGAAAACAAGGGCTTGAAAGTTTGTATGAAATGACGTTCGGCGTAAACGCTCTTAACATGTCATGAAAATGTGTTTATAGTACATTATGATACATGTGTGCTATGTTGATCATTATGCACGAGGCGATATTATCGCGCGAGCCGCAGGCGAGAGCGATAAGAAAGCCGAGTGTATATTGATTAATGCACACGCGTTTCATACGACGTTTTTCAACACACTTGCGAGGAAAAAAAACAGACTTGTATTCTTAAATATTAACTTGTATGGAAAATGGCGCGCTGGTTTTGTTTTCCCGCGCGCCGTGCTAGCCAGCACTACCTATGCGCGCGCAACATTGACTCATTTTAAATATATTAATCTATGGCACAGACAAAACCGATACAGCCTATAGAAAAAATATAATAAACACAAACCTGACAATTGCAAAAAACCTAAGAATTTCGCGGTCTACCACTGCGCATTCACCTTAAATTGTCTGTGGTCCCCTGCGAGTTCATTTTGCGACCAAGGACAATACAGACTATTTAAAAAAAAATTGAAATATAGCCCGCGGATTTTTTCTTTCGGCATGAAGTCTCTTTGGGCGCTTTCCGAATTAGCTATAATCGCTCACATCACAGCGCTCACATCATCTCCATGGACGTAATATTACGTCCATGCATCATCTCACATGCGTTCCGATTTAGATATTACTATTATGACTGCTGAGAGCTGGCAACAATTCGGAAAACTCGTGAACGCGCTCACATGACAGTGCTTACACAATGTAAAAAAGATAATATTACAGTATTTCTTTGTATAAACACCACATTTCTTCTTCTTTGGTTAGGTGGCGACTGTCAGCCAGAAGCACAATTTCAAAAATGCCACGTTAGTTTAATTTAAAGATGATGCAACTCAAAACAAAACACACACTGACACAACCTCATACACACACTGTCATTTTTGACAGCGCTCACGGTGATATTATTCTAGGGCATGGTCGGCATTATCGCAAGATGGCGAATGTCATGACGTCATCTATGACGATTCACGGGACATCGTTATCGTTATCGCGCTCACGCTAATTCGGTTATTTCCCAATTCGGAACACATCGATTATTTCCCAATTCGGAACGCAGGGTTTGATGAGATTAAAAAAGCGCGCGTCTCCGACTAGTAAATAGTTATCTGTGGTGTTACAGAACATGTGGATTAAAGTAAAGAAAAAGCACGCGTTCGTAATACACTCCATTATGGACCTAAAAGCGGTTCAATAAGAGCCACTTTACGAGCAAGTGTGTTGAAAAATAAATTTATTGTTATTATTATTGTTCACAGTTTGATCTCAATGTGTCAAAAATACCTCTAATTTCCCAAGATTTTTGACGTTTTTGACATTGAATGTTGCTAAGATGAGATTTCGACTAGATTTTAAACGCTTTTATTTACAGGAATTGGACTGCTTAGTGTGTAAGAGTGAACGGACTTTATGTTGCTTTATTTAGAACTTTTCTATTGTTTTCTGAATGTGCTTTTGCTTTTGTAGAGGAAACTGGTGCTGGTCTAGGTTGGTTTCTAATTTTATGCAACAAACAAGAGTTTTTACCTTACCTAATTGTTATTTTGTGATTTTCGACTCTGTAATAATTACTATCACTTTAATTATAGAACTAAGTCCCCCGCTGTGCCGCGTCTGTCTTTCTGAACGCGAAAAAACACAAAAACTACCGAACGGATTTTCATATGGTTTTCACCCATGGACAATGTTTAGGTGTATGATTCATTTGGGTTTTGTGTGAATTGGCTGAAATATGTATGTCGATGACTGTTGAAGATGTTGGAAAAAATCATGCCAACTGGGAGCGCACGTAAACCAATAGAGTTACACATATGAAAACCCCGGTAAAAATCCTTGGTAGACCCGGTAGTACGTTCCCGTGGGTTATTTTCCGACATCTACGAGAGCGAAGCCGCGTGCAAAGGCTACTTATGTTGCAAAAGAAACTTGATGATGATGATTATTTACTGATCACCTACGTCAAGATCACTATCTATTTGTGAGTCTGTGACACGTATAGACATAGTACAAAAAGAATTAGCGAGGCATAACATTTGCAAGAGGACTATAATATTCAATCGGATATGACGTACAAGCACTTCCGCAGACAGACGCCACGCGACTCTAGTAGAACCATTTCTATGAAAACTTCACGGAAATTGGCTCTACCAGAATCGCGTCGCACTGTCGCGTCGCGCCTGTCTGCGGGAGCCTTAAACCCGGCTTGCACTAAACTGTCGCAATCGGCAAGTTTAATGGTCTACATTCTCTACTCGCATCTTTAAACTTTAGATGGTATGTTGCACCGTTCAGATCTAGGTATCTATGTACTAAAAAGCTGAACGGTCGATTGCACAATCGTCTGCGGCGATCTTTTAAAACGAGATTTAGATGCTCATTAGATTAAACGTGAACTGTAACAAATTAAGGTGATTTAAAAGAGTTCCTATTTATTTTTTTATCCCTCATCATTACGCCTTACCTTTCACAAAATAAGTCACTATAACCAAGTACTATTAGTTATTCTGTGCTGTAACTATCACACTTACGTATGTACGGTTAGGACGTTTTTTGTTTATATATAATACTTTTTATAACACTGCAAAAACAGCTTTTAATCTAAGGCAATTTGTATATAAATTCGTAGAAACCTTGCGTGTGTATAAACTAATTACGGCCAGCGATTCAAATTGAAAAATAATGTAACACAAATAACCGGTTCAAACTCAATACCCATGTAGACTAGACACTGGTGTTATTATGTCTAAATGCAATGTCTACTTGTCAGGACAGGTACAGTCAACAGCAAAACTAGATGATCAAAATCAGAAATTCAATAGGAGTCAAAATTGATCACGAATATATGGCAGCTGTACTAGTAGTAAATGTTTGGTATAATTTACAATCACATACTTTTGAATCACTTCGATGCCACACAGTTCTGACGCGAACTCCGTTCATTAGTATTGAATTTCTGATTTTGATCATCTACTTTTGCTGTTGACTGTACTAATAATATTTATACATAGATTTGCATAAAAACAAGTACAACAAGTACGGAAATCGGTAACATTTTCAAGCTTAGCACCTAGCGTACCTAAGCTAATAAAAATTCTGCTAAAAGTACCTAGGTACATAAGTAGTTAGCAAAGTTTAAAAAAAACTTAAATATGTAATCTATGTGTATCTATATAAATAAAACAAAGTCGGTTTAGTTACATCATTAGACCGATTTTTATAATATTTGATTTTTTGGATTTGTCTCCGCCCAGAATAACATAATAGGTAACTGTTAAAACATGGGAAAAATTCAGGAAAAAATTATAATGGAGATAAGTAATTCATTTTCTCATACATTTTGTATGGAACGCTGCGACTATTTTGATGATATCTCACGGACTGATTTCGATAAATATCAATGTTCATTTTTGTACATATTGAACTTACCTAATCCATTTTGAGATCCATTTTGTTTTTTTTTTTTCTTGATTCATTTGTATTTTGATTTTATCTTTCTTAGTAAAAAATTGAATTTAATTCAGCAAACACAACTAATTAATTCAGTATATTAAAGTTCTATTGATGAACATAAATATTGTCTATGTCATTGTTCTTTTGTTTCTTAGCATTCCAGATCGAAAGGTTCTCTTTTTTAGTTAACTTTTATTCGTACATAACTACTTATATGTAAGTTTTTGACGCTGCTGAACTTCTAGTATTACCTGCTGTAAGTTCTCTGACCATAACGCTAGTAATAATTGGTTTTGTCCAGTAACCTATTTCTCTTACAATATCGGGCTATTTCAACGTCATATATTTTGTACTGAACTCCGCGGGAGATCTAAAATGACCGCAATAAATAATGTAGAGTCAGCGGTTTCGAAGGCAAAAACTAAAAGAATGTCTTGTCCTGCAAGATTGGAGGATCAGGAAATAGCTCATGTTCAGAAGTGATCGGTGCACTACGATATTCGACGATTTATTTGACAGAAATGCATAATCTATCATAGAGCAGTGGTGGCCATGTGGTGACGGCCGCGACTTACGAGTTGTAGGTCGTAGGTTCGAACCCAGACAGGCGCTTTACTTTGTGTAAATTATTTCATCACCACTGCTCTCAAAACGGTGAAGGAAAACATCGTAAGGAAACCGGCATGTCCTAGAACCAAAAAATTCGAAGACATGTGACATCTACCAACCCGCACTGGGCCTGCGTGGTGGATTACGGCCCACTCCCTCTCACCGAGAGGAGGCCTGTGTCCCAGCAGTGGGAACATTATAGGCTGATTATGGTATGGCATAATCTTCTCTCTAAAGGGCTCCATTCGGAACTTGTAGAATTTGCTACCACTTTCGGCTTCTTACGGTATCTACTTTAAGCTATTCTTGATTCAAGTTTTACAGAACTTGGCTGACATAAACAACCGACTTCTCTCGCATTGGCACGAACTATACTTACACAGGGTAGCAGAGACACAGACGCACAACCTGTTAAATGGATTAATTAATTAATGGAATAAACACATGATTCTGAACTTACCTGCGCTGAAATTATATATACAGTATGGAAACCACATATTATATGCAATAAATTATACTACATAGGTACTTGTTATTGCCTTTTCGGACGTTATAAAAAAAATCAACGAAATCAGTCGCGAAAAAAATAGCTGTTCCCTACATTTATGCTCGCATAACTCGTCAAAATGTAGAGAACAGCTGATTGTTTTAAATATGTGGTATCCATACTGTATACGTTTACCTATAATAAATTATATAAAATTGCTGTTGTATAAATTGTGACCGCGTAGATGTTGCACTTTTCTATGAAACTTCAGTTTTTATTCGTTTCGTTCATGCCGATGTAAATGATGTGGGAATAATATGTATTAGCCACTGTTATAGACAGTCAGTTAGCCGATGTACTGGACTTACATGACTTATGTATTATATACTCCTCATGTAGGCTACAGGAATGCACCCCATGCATGCACATACCTATTATAGACAAAAACAATGATCTTTGTGTCAGTAGTCTCCATTTAGATACGCATTCCCGATACTTAATCCAATCATGTATTATACTTATAAGAATTAAACATATAATTGTGTTAGCAGAAGGTCGGTTACAGGTTGGGACAGCTGAACAAAGTAGGTGCCTGGGCATTGGGTTCAATAGTAACTGGGTGTCGAGGTTTATAGTACCTACCTATCTTTGTATTTTTTTTATTAAAAACAGCACCTCAATATTGCGTAACGCACTGTCTATTACAATCCGGGTGATTTTGAAAGAAATTTCTTAACCAATGCTTCACGTTATTAAAACATTCGTTTGCTTGACTGCGTTAAAATTTTACGTCGGTTATTTAAAAAAATAATTAAAAAAATTAAACCGACTTCAAAAAGAAATAACTCAAAATTATGAAATAACTTTAATTTCGGAAGTCGGTGTCTTGGGATCTGTATTATAGTTTAAGTTTTATGCCACCGACTTCCGAAATTAAAGTTATTTCATAATTTTGAGTTATTTCTTTTTGAAGTCGGTTTAATTTTTTTTAATTCTTTTTTTTCGTAATTTTTAGTTTTTGCACTAGCATTTGACCAAGGTTTTGAGATGTTTTCCCTTTGACACTACACCCGTAGCTCGTATCAATAAGCCAGGCCGTCACACTTACACGTATTAGTCCAAATCTTGAAAATTACTGAATCTATCTTGATGAAACTTGCACTGTTCCCTAAGTTGAAGTAAATGTAAGCCAATAAAAAAAATCGTCACGATCCGATCAATAGTTCCGGAGATATGCGTGGACAAACATACATACATACGTTTACAAAATTTTGTATATTTGTTTGGAAGCCCTAATAGATTGTCATATGTGAATATAATGCAATTCCAATAATATTACATACATACGTATCGAATTGATAACACCCTTTTTTTTTTGAAGTCGGTAAAAAAGTCTGCTGTTTCCTACAAAAGTGCCACAAAAGTGAAAAAAATAATGGAACAGCAAAATTTTTGTTGTTGACTTTGTTTTATGCATTGATAAACCACCCTGAATAATATAAGTACATGACATTATTGAAAAATTTAGTGAGGTAGAGCAACCGTGGGGAGTCCGTGTCTACACAGTAAGACAGTGGTCAGGGGCAGGGCTGTTCTAAACCGCCTCTACATTAATGTGTATTAAACCTATATGTGTAGTAGGTGTAGGTATTAAAACTATTAGAAGCTTATGGCCCAACGGGGGTATTAATCGTGTATTTGATAAGGTCCATTATAATGTGTATTTGAACTTAAATATTATACAATTTTAATATCCCTTCGCATGTCGAGTGTACAGGGTATGTACAGATAACAATAGAATTTCTATTGTGTCTGCTAATTGGACATGCGACGGGATATATTACACAGTTTAGTCACACACACATCAACATTATGTTATACATAATGGAGCGTAATATTAGATATTGTAACTATAGGTACATATTCGATTTTTATAATAAAAAATGCCAGATTCGACCAAATAATAATATAATTGAATTGTGTTAACTTTATCAATGGAATGCAACATACACATGAACAAATAAGTATGATATATGAATATAACGTGATGTACAGACGCCAGCACATCAAGTTACTACAATCTGTCAGATTTCTTTAATAGATTTTCGACTTTATTGCTAAAACATAAGGTTCAAGGTTGATTGGGAAAATCTGACAGTTTCGGGTAGGTTGACCTGCTGGCGTCCGTACAAAGTAACATTTATCAAACATAAGTAGGTAATAATTGATTGAAATGATTGCAATTTCATCGGCCGCCTATTCCGACGTATTTTACCGTAAGAATAATTGATTTTAGTTTATAAGCTAGCCTAGCACGGTTGGTTTCAGTAATGCCATTGCGTAATCATTAATCAAAGGCATAAGGCTGGTTACAATGGCACCCTGGTGCACTTATAAACATTGCTGGTTGTTTACAAATTATTGCATTACTAGCAATTTCGCGATCGTTCGATACATTTTGATTGTTCTAATTATTGTGAATTTCTTCCATTATGCTCTCACATTCTGTACCATTAAAGCGATCCGTTTTTTTAATGTTAGCCTGCGCTGTGAGCTGTCCTATTCCTGTTCCCCTAATGCTTTACACACTATCAATCACGATCTGAATCATTTTAAAGGATATTGATAATCCATTGCATAATACCTATGTTTGAAAAAAAAATCTGCTCAACAACGTATATAACGTACCTAATGAAGTAATGAATGTAATTGAACTGTCAAAATGAAAGCCATTGCTGCTGTTACTGTTTTTATTCAATTACCCCGCTGGGCAAAGGCTTGCCTTAACTCTTTCCTTCGTTCGCACGTCCTCTTTCCAGTTTTAGCGGAATCTGTGCAGTTCATCCCGCCATCTCCTACGTGGCCTACTGCGGGCTCGTCTCTTTGTCTCAGTCTCACGGCACCACTTCTGTGTGGGACATATCAGACTTGTCCTGCCCAGTCCCATTTAAGTTGGGCAGCCTTTTGAGCCACGAAGAAACAATTTAAGAAAACAAAACAAAGATAGCTGATATGCTTAATAGTTTTGTTTTATTAAATTGTTTCTTGCTTTCATTGGCCGGCAAGTTTTCAACTGTAAATAATGCTACATCGAAATAGGCCATAATAAGTATGAAGCCGTTCTCCTATGATTGATCGCATTTGTAAGCATGAAACAACTTGTAAGTAATTTCAAATTACATCAGCGAGCGATAACTGAAAGACCAGTGTAATAAATGATGTGGTACTATTTGAAATCGATATTTAACTAGCTTCTGCCCGCGACTTCGTCCGCGTGAAATTTCTTGTACCCCCACCCCGTCGCGTCGCAACACTTCGTATTCGCTTACCGTTCACTCTGAGTTTTTTTTCTTTTTGCTCGGCTCCTAAGGGTCATAGCGTGATGTTAAATAGCCTATAGCCTTCCTCAAGAATTGGGCTATCAAATGCAAAAAGAATTCAAATCTGACCGGTAGTTAAAGAGATTATCGCGTTCAAACAAACAAACTCTTCAGCTTTATTATTAGTTTAAAAACTCTATGGCCCATAACTCCTTAATAGGTACGGACGCCAGCAGGTCAACCTACCCGAAACTGTCAGATTTTCCCAATCAACCTTGAACCTTATGTTTTAGCAATAAAGTCGAAAATCTATTAAAGAAATCTGACAGATTATAGTAACTTGATGTGCTGGCGTCTGTACCAACTCTTAACATCTTACACACGTGATAACTTTTAAACGAAATATCCGATTGAGATGAAACAAAAAGTATTTTACTTCTTCATAAATACTCTTGATAACATAATGCTTAATTTCGATAAAGATTAATATTACGATACATATTTAACGTAGTTTTTTTTTCTTCAGACGATTTAATAATTATTTTGAACACAAAATCGGTTATTGTGATTAAACCATGATAGCTAGATATATGTTCTCGCGGACTTTTTTGTAGGTCTTAATGGGCTCTACAAACCCGTAGTACATTATTTTGTTCTATTGTCAATAGTTTTTGCAGCGCACGCAAAAATAGGTTTTCGATTTTACACCTTGTGTTACAAAATAGCAATTTTATTACGGATCCCTAATTTTGAAGAAAAAAAATATAGCCTATAGCCTTCCTCGATAAATGGACTACCCAACACTAAAATAATCATTCAAATCGGACCAGTAGTTCCAGAGTTTAGCGCGTTCAAACAAACAAACAAACAAACAAACTCTGCAGCTTTATAATATTATTAGTATATTAGTATATTAGTATTAGTATTAGTATAGATGAAAGTTTTCACTAAAAAACGGCAATTGATGGTAGTATGGTTCTGCAACGAAAATCAAATACCACAACATAATAACAGTAGGTACCTAACACACGTAAAATGACAATTGATCCCATTTTCATACACTTTGACAGTTGAGCCACGTTCATTGCGTAATTTACGTTGTTGATTAGACAAATTTATTAAACCTATGAATCAATGAATTAGAAATATCCTTCAAAACTCTCGGATTGTGACTGAAACTGTGTTTCAAAATTAGAGTACTGGACACTTAGCATTCCGAAATTTATCAACATAGCTTATGTTTAATAATGGCTAGAAATAACTTTGGTAAATACTCCAGCTATAAAGCGTTACAGATTTTTTTCTTAAAATTAAACACAAAAGCTCATCCAACGTGACAAAACAAATGAATCCCTCATCACTCTTTATGTATCATTAACTTTGTTTCTGCATAATGACAAAGCCGTAATAATGGGGTTGCATATCAAACTGACTATTTTTTTCATGTTCCATTTCCGCCGAGAAAATTGTGGTGTCTATGGTACAATTAGACCTCCTTGGTAGTTGCCCACTTAGTATCGGATGACATGCTACATCGAGGAGGAGAAACTAGCTCTAATTATCCAGTTCACTCGAACATTACGACAATTTCATACTTAGGTCTAAATTGGTACATTTGCTACACTTGTATAAACAAGGCATTAAAGTTTTTTTTTGTTTGCCTGTTATGATTGTTATATCGAGGTAAGCTTGACACTATTCTATGCCTGAGGCCATGTTAGGGCTTAATTGCACTTGTTCGTTGGCGTCGGCTACCGGATGTGGGTGTATTTGACGTAACGTTCAATTTTGCTCAATGTTAAACAAGGCTTGGAATAGATTTTTCCAGTCACTGATTTAATCTCCTATGTAGTTCCGCAAAACTGTGGTTTCTTTATCATTGGGGTTTTAATAGAATACTTTTATTATCAAAACATCTCTAATTTACATCTAAAGGTCATCCATATTTGCAATCTTAGTAATGAAATGTTCGTCGGAGATCATATTCGAGTTTCGAGTCAATAGTTCATGTTACTCATTGATTGCCGATTGAGGGGCTTGTGGCTAAATAATAACAGCCGCATGGGTCGATCGTATGCTTGCCGCGGTTGGTCCGTGGATGGGTGACCATCTTTACATACCAAGACCTCTCCGTGACTCGGAAAGCACGTTATGCCGTTGGTCCCGGCTGTTATTTGTGGATCTTTGACAGTCGTTACGGGACGACAGAAGCCCGAAAGTCTGACAACCAGTATTACCAAGGGGTTTCGTATTACCCAGTAACTGGGTTGTGGAGGTCAGGTAGGCAGTCGCTCCATGTAAAATACTGGTACTCAGCTGCATCCGGTTAGACTAAGAGCCGACCGCAACATAGTTGGGAAAAGGCTAGGCAGATGATGACTCATTGATTGCCGCTGTCATTACAGTCATCAATGTCTAATGGTATTTCGTTTCAAGTACAAGTCACTGGCCGTAGTCATAACATTAGGACATGTGGACTTCATTAGATTAGAAGACATTCATTTGTTACAGTCCGGCTTTCGAGAGAATGCGTTCTTGACACCTGTCACTTTCATACAAACGAATACGTGTTTTGCGAATTTGATCTTCTTTAGCTACTGGAATTGTCGCAGTGACAGGTGTCAACAATGCATTCTCTCGACGGCCGGACTGTAGTAGTATTGTGAACTCCGCTCAACCCAGCTCTTGTCATATTTATTGTTCCAAACATACCTGCTAAGTAGGTACCATTCGTAGGCAAAACGATAAGTACCTATATATAAATTCTTAGAATCAGGTATTTTAAGTGCAAAGTGGCTATATGTAGGCCACTGTCTGATAAGACGACTCTAATGTGATTTCATAACATCCACTCACTGTTGCTATGTCGTTTTCACACAATAATAAATTGATATTAAAATACACGGGTATACCTTACCGACAAATAACAACTCTTGTTTTGGTTTGATGCATGATTGATTTTAATTAACGCTCCATCTGACTGATTCTGCACTTATTTGAATATGGATCTGATTGGTTTAATGTAACTAGGTTAGATAACTATGTCTATAATGTTATTTATCCTATTATTAGGTCGGTTGATTTTCCAGAGTTTTTTTAACACGCTTTTATTAAGCTTCATTTGACTGTAATTAACTAACAATGTAAGAAAATCTTAGAAGTCATTTTTAACCTACTTCTAATTACCTATCGTATCGAAATGAAACTTTGTATGTATAATGTGTATGTAGCTTGGATGAAAAACTATAATTTTTGGTATGTTAGAGCTGATCTGGTGATGGAGCCAGGAGATGGACAGTAGAACTCTTTAGTGGCTACTAGTAAACCCCTCGAGTTTGGGCTCATTGAATTTGTTTTGACGAGTCCAATAGATTGGATTTGGTAACGAGGGATGGAGCTGTTGGAGCGGTGTTGGAGCGGTGTTGGAGCCAGGAGATGGATAGTGGAACCCTTTAGTCACTAGGTACTAGTAAACTGCTATTCGTCTTTCGATTAATTCAAAAAGCGCTCCACGCCTTTTGAATTAAATTAAGGTCACTTTAATTATTTTATCATTGTGCGTGATAAAAGTGTAGTTATTTTTTATTTACTTACACATTGTTATCTTGTCTTTGATCAGTTGTTTCTGCTACTACTGCCAAGGTCAATGTTAAGATCATCGGTACAATCACAATCTCAGATCAAGACGACCGTCGTTCTAATTTGTAATGGTGCTGCGAATTCTGGCCTTAGAGAGATGCAACTGCGTTTTAGAAACTTCCTTGGGTTTCTTAATATGTTGTAATTGTTAGTCAATGCTTGTCGTCTCTTCTTGCTCAATGGGTCCTAATCTTTTATAATGTATTCTGATATTATAAAGAGGTATTGTTTGTAAGTTTGTATGTCGGCGGTAATCTCTGGAACTACCAGTCGGATATGAAAAAATCTTTTTGCATTTGGTAGCATAATTCTTGAGAAAGGCTGTAGGCTAATTAACATCACACTAGGACTCTAAGGAGCCGCGCAAAAAGAAAAAAAGTAACAAAGAACGGTAGGCCAAAACGAAGTAACAGCGTGGGCAGGCGATGCCATGCGACGGGGTGGGTCTGGGGAACAAGAAATTTCACGCGAGCGAAGTCGCCGGCAAAAGCTAGTATTTTATAAGACTCTATGGATAGTGACATCACTGTTTAAAGTCAACATACTTGTGCAACAAGTTGTCAAATCCATACACTTATGAATTTATGATAAATGATTACCTATGTTAAGGAGTACATGGCTTCTATTTATAGTTTCTTTCCATTTAGATTTAGCAAACGGTGCCACTCTCTCGCCGACACCAAAACCAAAATAACCAACTTGAGTTGTAGGCAAAGTCGTCGAACACTTGGAATTACTTGAAAAGTCAGACGAAAGCGATTACGATGGTACTTACACAATTAGCCTGCAGGCTGCAGGTGTTTGAACTAACAATGAACGTAGCTGTGTGAACTTCAAGGGTTTTGTCACACCCGTTCGTTACGCGTTTTCTTTAAGTGCGCGTGAGTGCATGTTTACCTAAAAACCTAGTATAGCCGGAAATTGCAAAGTTATGACCTAGAATGTTTGTGTGAGATTGTGTTTGTTTTTAGTATTGGCATTTTTCTTCTTTTGTTTTATGATCGGTTGCTGTTTTAATCCATATTTATTTTTAAACTGGGAGGAGCGCTTCTAGTGGCCACACATCGGTTGGAGCTGCGACAAGTGTACGTGAGTGACGTAGATATAGACACCTGCGTTTTTGAATTAGTCAATGCAACGGTTTACTTAAATAAAAGATTTTTATTTTTGTGCTCAGTGATTTATATTCCGCCTGGTAGTTCCGAGAATGACTATATGGTTCTGTTTGGTATAATAGAGAAATTGTGTACTAAATATAAAGAATTAATTGTGTTAGGTGATTTTAATCTTTATTCGTGTCCCATAAATGTGAGGAATTATTATGAATATTTTTTGTCCTATTGCGGATTCATTCAAAACAATAATGTACCTAACTGTTTAAATAGACAACTAGATTTGATATTAAGTTCGGGTCTTCGCGAGGTGTCAGTGGTGATGGCGGATGGGTCGCTCGTGCCTGTGGACGCACATCACCCGCCGCTCGCGGCGAGCGTGCGGCTCGCGAGTGCGAGCGCCCCGCGCCCCGCGCCCGCCGGCACCGTCGGCGCATGCACTGCTACTAGACCGCGTTGGAATTTTTATAAAGCGGATTATGAATTGCTATATTCTATGTTAGCATCTACTGATTGGACCGATATGTTTGAGCAGAGCAATGTGGAAGACATTTTGATTTTTTTTTACGATAAACTTAATAATATTTTAGATGCAAGTGTTCCTAGGAAAACATTTACTGTCAAACAGCGATACATTTACCCCAAATGGTATACGAGCGATATAATAAAAAACTTAAAAATTAAAGCAAGACTACATAAAGTATATAAAACAACGAAATTAAATAGTGATTACGACGAATATTCGAAATATAGAGCACACATTAAAAAAATAATAGAAATTGCACGCAAACAACATCAAAATAAGATTCAATGTCAGTTCGCGAAAGACCCTAAGTCATTTTGGCAATACATACGATCGCAGAAAAGTACAATGAGTAGACAGGATATTATAAAGGACGGTCAGTATCTGTCAGACCAGGAATGTGCTGAGCAGTTCGCGACTTATTTTGAGTCGGTATATAGTAGTGCGCCGCCACGACTGGACTCAGAAGCGGCAGCTGCGGAAGCGGGGAACACTGGTAGTGCATGCGTGCGAATTAATAATCTGAGTCTTAGGGACGTTAAAAGTGCACTCGACCGCCTCAAGCCTAAGCGATCTGCAGGCCCAGATGGTATACCAGCGTTTCTTTTTAAAGATTGTGGTAGGGTACTCGCGGAACCGTTACTTTATATATTTAACGCCTGTCTTCATTCTGCGAAGTTCCCAGCTCGGTGGAAGATTACGCGAGTCATTCCAGTGCCCAAAGGCAGGGCGGGAGCTGACATCAGTGGGTATAGACCGGTGGCGGTGTTGTCGACGCCGGCAAAAGTGTTCGAGTCTGCCATTCAGCGCTGTGTGCAAGAGCAAGTGCGCGGACAGTTATCGGATGCGCAGCACGGATTCCGGCCGGGGCGCAGCACTGCTACCAATCTCCTTGATTTCATGGGACGCGTGGTGCCGGCGGTAGATGCTGGGGTGCAGGTGGACGCAGCTTATTTTGACTTCAGAAAAGCTTTTGACACCGTTGACAATGACATCTTACTGCGGAAACTAGCAGAGGTCGGATGTACCCAGCATCTATTGCGGTTTTTCGCCAGTTACATGCAAGGCAGACAGCAGTATGTGGACTGCAACGGATGTGAATCCGACTTATATTACACTTGGTCAGGTGTAAGTCAGGGCACCAACTTGGGGCCTTTAGAATTCATAATTATGATAAACAATTTGCCGGAAGTCGTAAGACATGGCGCTTGTTTATTATTTGCTGATGACCTCAAGTTGCTGCTAGAGATTAGGTCCGTGTCTGATTGCAGGCGCCTACAGGAAGACATCGATCGAATAGTACAATGGAGCCATGAAAACAAACTGTACTTCAACGTATCAAAGTGCTCGTTGATGAGTTTCACCCGTGCTCGTACACCTCTGCTCTATGAGTACGAGATGGACGCGGCACCAATGCAACGAGTCACGGAGGTGCGAGACTTGGGTGTTTTCATGACCCCCGATCTGACATTTCGTGAGCATGTAACCAGGATCTGTAAGAAGGCCTACAGAAACTTGGGATTTGTTCTGAGACAGACACAAAGCTTCACAAACATTACAGCAGTTAGGGTCCTGTATGATGCACTAGTCAGGAGTCATCTGGAACATAGTGCAGTCATATGGGCTCCACATGAAGCTAAGTACTCTGTAATGTTGGAGCGTGTTCAGAACAAGTTCACGCGCCATTTGTACAGGAAATTATATGGGGTATATCCGTTTTACCCACTGATGTATCCCACTCTGTTTGTCCTGGGCATGGTTGGTTATAATCAATTGCATGTCCGACGGGAATTTACGCTGGTTGCCTACATGGTGAAGGTGCTTCGTGGAGTGGAGAGTAACCCGGGAGTATTGCAGCGCTTGAGTCTGTGTGTGCCTGACCGCTACGTTTGGAGGCGGCGCAGCCCGCCACTGCTACTGGTACCTACAGCCAGAACTAACCTGCTTGCCAAGGCACCCCTTACCAGAGCTATTCGTACCATCAACGACCTTCAAACTCAGATTGATGTGTTTACATGTTGTGTGAGTGAATTCGCAAGGGTATTACTATTTATATTATGCTACAAGCAAAATAATACTTAATTTTTTCTTCAAACTGTAAAGTATGTTTGTGTTTATATGTATGTGTATACTATGTTTTTGTGACTTTAATGGTGTAATAATTTAATAATGTTGTTAGTTTTAATTTTTTATAATTTAATTATTGTAAGTATGTAGCTTAGTTTATTAGTTTAAGTTCTTAACTGTCGCATTAGGGTAAAACCCTGTAATGGTAGTTTAAGATGTTATAAATAAATAAATAAATAAATAAATAAAAACTGCCGGTCGATTCTGTAAAAATCTCACCGTGAAAACTTAGGTGAAGTGAGTTTGTTTTTGATAGGAATTGACGCTATTGACAGCTCACTCCACGCTCACTTCACCTAACTTTTCACGGTGAGATTTATACAGAATAGCACCGCTGATCATTTTTTATCGTGGTTGGTAATTCCACATACTTAGCTATTGATGGACTCAGCGTTCTTTGTTTTCCCCATAACTTGTTTCCATCATCGATATATATGTATTATTTTTTTATTGTTTTATCCTTTATTTCATTATTTACACATACATTATATTTTTAAATATTAGATTATAAAAACATTTAATACATGGTAAATTATTGTTATTATTATTAGGAAACATTGTCTGCATTTGTAAACTCCAATGTAATATCACCAAGTCGAGCCGTTTTAGTTATCATTTACCTATTGCGAGGATAAATAAATCATATTTCACTCTTTCGTCTTCTTCCTTCGTTTATATTAAGGAACTAGCGATCCGCCTCTTCCCACGGTTTACGACTTGACAAAACATGTAAATTTCTTTATTATATCCAAATTAAATATGAAAGTATTATACAACTTCCGGAATAAATTCTCTAAATGATGTAGAAAAACGCGTCAAAATCCGTTGCGCCGTTTAAAAGAAAAACGTGGTCACACAGACAGACACGAAGACCGACTTCAATTTATAATATCTAGTAGCTGTGCCTCGCGGTTTCACCCGCATAAGTTTCGATCCCGTGGGAATATCGGGACAAAATCCCTACCCTATGTGTTAATCCTGGTTATAAATTATCTGTGTACTAAATTTCATTCAAAACCGTTTAGTAGATTGTGCGGGAAGAAGTAAAAAAAAAAAACAGACACACGCCAACTTTCGCCTTTATAATATTAGTGGGACTAGCTGCGCCCCGCATAAGTTTCGATCCCGTGGGAATATCGGGATAAAAAGTAGCCTAAATATGTTAATCCAGGGTGTCAGCTACCTCCATACAAAATTTTATCAAAATTGGTCCAGCCGTTTGAGCGTGAAGAAGTAACAAGCATATCGCAAACTTTCGCCTTTATAATATTAGTGTGATTAGGTAAGTGTGATATAGTGTGATAGAGGCATTGCTTCAACTGTCACTGCAGACTGCCAGTCACACAGCCTAAGAAGACAGTAGACACGTATATATCAACAACAAAATTATACTTACGATTATGTAAGAGGTTAGCAAATAGCGAAAAGTAGTCAGAGACCGCCTGCCAAGTCTCCGTAGGTTGCTGCAAATTGCACGGCGATTGCCAAACTATTATAAAATTACAAATGAACAGGTTAAGGGCTATTTCCTCATCTAAAATTGTTTATGTTTAGAGACACTACTCGCCAAACTTCTGGTGATGGTGGTGGTGGTGGTGGCTGATAGGGGGCGAGCGTATTGTCAACATCCGGGCACAAATTTAGACTTCGGGTTGCTACAAGTTGCTACTAAACAGTTCCTGATGGAAAAAAAAAAATGGCTTTGCGGACCTGTCGAAAATCGATGAAGTCCTGCCTCATGCTCAGTAGTAGCGTTTGCGACCCACGAGACACTAATATACATACCTAATATCTATTAATATTATGGTGTTTAAAAATTAACCCAACAAAAATCTGCCGTGTCATACGTTTTGGTGAAGTAGGTATTGAACTTTTGTATTAAACAGCAGATTTTTTTTCGTGATTTCATAGTTGGTCCCATAGTGAAAGTTGTTCAGTTCGATGGTCTAAAGCACCTCTTAAAGTTTCTTGGGATAATTTTGAAACACCTTATATATTAGTGTAGTATTCTAGATATGTGGTATCATACAAGGTGCACCGAAGACTTGGTTGGTGAAAGTCGCGGGGATGCGGGCAGCGCAGGACTGGTCCCAGAGGCCATCCTTGAGGGACACCTATGTCCATCAGTGGAGGTCCACAGCTGAAATACTGGGATGCCTAGTAAATGATGGACTCTTGCGTCCTCTTCTTCACTAAAGTATCTACTTGTTGTAAATCTGCAGTATGTAGTAGTCTCCACGAACCTTAAAAAATCGGCCTCGCCAATTTAACGGTAAAGTTCCAGTACCTATTATTTAACAAAATAATACCAGCAATAACTTCGGTATTTCACTATTATACAATAGTAGAGTAAATTGACAAAAAGAAAGTTACATTGGGTCAGATTCGGCACGAATTTTGTGGTCACGGTCAACTGGCTGGTTATAGACAAGCTTTTGCCCGCGGCTCGGCCTGCCTAGTATCTAATTATTTATTAGTTACATTTTGACTTAGGGCAAATTTCATCAACGAAACTGAACGCGAAAACTGAAAGCTATCAGTGTTATCATTGTTATGGAATATTGACACTGCAAAGACAGCTCATGAAGGCGGTTTAGATGTGCTTTCGTGTTGCTTGTGCGGGAAATTCGCCCTTAATGACCGATTGTTTTGAAAAGAGACTGTGTTAAGTACCAATCGTACGTGACTCCAATCGCTACAATTGAAATGAAACGTTTATTGTTTGTAGTTTTTGTTTGATTTATTATTTCGTTGCTATTCTATTTCTTAATCATTTTCAAGCCCTTACAATGGTGGTTACGCGTGATTGCTTGGACAATGAGACTTGGCACTGCAAAGGATTCAATAGTTGTGAAATGAAATTAAAAATTATTACGGATAGTTTGGTTCACAACAAACAAACATTGGATAACTAATGTTTCTTATCGTTACTTATTTATGTAGCAGTAGCTAGTCTTTCAAACAGTAAAAAGTTAATTCACTTTACGATCAAACAATAGGTATCTATTTTTTGATCCAAAACAACAATAAACTCAATAAATTGAAACATTCACAAAAGGTCTACAACTTTTTTTTGTGTATGTCTGTCTGTCTAATAGTTTCTAAGCATAGACACCGAATAAGTAACGAACAGTACTAGCGTAGCGACAAGTAAATCGATACTACTAATAATAAAGCTGAAGAGTTTGTTAATTTGAACGCGCTAATCTCTGAAACTACCGGTCGGACACGAAAATTTTTTTTTGCATTTGATAGCCCTATTCTTGATTAGGGCTATAGGTTATTCAACATCACGTTATAACCCCTAAAGGAGCCGAGAAAAAATAAAAAAGTCAGAATGAATGCTAAACGAAAATGAAGTTATAGCGCGAGCACGTGATGCGATGCGACGGGGAGGGACTACTAGTTCTATTATCAAGTCATCGACAGAATTTCCAATAGTTACGGTTTCAATTTTCAATTATGTTTAGATACATGCTCGTCTTTATGTCAATTCATTGAACTGATGTTTTTGCACTGTGCGAGTAACATCGCGTGCGCCGATTACGTTAACGCCTGGTGTGTAACGGCTTCTTCCGCGGTATAACACGATACTTTGATTTAAGGATTAAGTGGATCTTCTATCAGATGTAATGATTATTAGATCCATGGTTTATGAAGGGCTTTTGAACGTTTTGTTATCAAGAACGTCCCATCGGCTAATAATTTATGGGCACTTATGAAGTTATTATAACACAAGCCGTGTCCTTGATACAAAATGACGCACTTTCAAACAAACTTTCAGCCTCTATTTATGGAAATTAATTTTCAAAAATCCTTCCGTAGCCTCATTTTCGTTATAATTATAAGGAACTCTTCTGTAAAATTTATGGTTTTACACCCGGTGGCTTAGGTTATGCATTTGTCTGTCAGTAAATGGATGAATGAATATAACATTTTTATTTAGTAATTTATTTGGTAAATATATAATATTATATCTACATATAAAATATATAAATAATATAATATAGGTAATATAATATATGACGGCGGCAACGTGGGCGCAGAGATAGGTGGGTCGTCTCTCTGATCTTGTGGTAAGGGTTCCATTGCGTGGGTTACTCAGGCAAACCAATATGATGCTGTGGTAAGACTTTATTACTGAAGAGTATACAAATGTAATCACTAGGTACTGTGAACTTGATGGGTTCGATGGTAGCGTGCGCCCACTTCGAGCTCTCGATCCAGTCTGCTCGCACCTTCCAACGACCCCGTCCACGTGCGGCGACCAAACGATACTGGCGCCACACGGCGTTCACCGTACGTACTAATCCAACAACCAATCATAGCTAAGCTACGTAATTTGACATGTACCAAGAAATCAATTGAGTGACTTATTATCGCTAAATTTCCGTTCGTGACGACACGGCCAGAACTGACAGTCACACGTCCTCGTGTGTACCTGTAACAAAAATAAGGGTACTGTATACAAGCTCGGCCTCTCCTGACTATACTCAGGTTAATTACAGACAGGGTTATAGAACAGATGCCTCAGATTCAAGATAACTAGACCATAGTATAGTAAACACAATTAACTTCACACACACACGCACAACATGGCCCAGCTGCTCGGCAGCAAATTAAACTTTCATTGTAGCATTGCATTGTAACAATACTACTCTCACGTCCGGGTCTCTACAGACCAACCAAACAAAAGTAGTCTCCACGAGACCCAGGCCTCAACCCTGCACCTTCAGCCGCGCATCGCGCTCTGAACGACCCACCAGTGAATCGCAGTTACGACTACAACTGAAGCGTGCAGTGCGGCCGAATACGTAGCCATGGCGTGTGTGTCTAGCTACCCGCGGTAGACGTGCCTTCACCGGCGATTTCTACATCAGACTCGGGGTCACAAATAAGATTGTACTTCGCTCTGAGGCATCCTTCTAATTCGTTCATGACCGTACTTGATTCAACCAGAGCCATTTAAGCAAACTTTGATTAATCATAGCCAATAATCATCTACCAGAGCCATGTACCATCGCTATCCACATTACAACAATAATCTTTTTCACTAAGAGCCTTAGACACCTGGAAACCCACACACGAGCAAACCACTCTAACGCCACGGCGCTCCGGCCAACCAGCAATCGTATTGATCTCACACATCCAGCGCATGGATTGTGTGCATCACCCTGTGACTACACACCTTTTACTACGGCCGATAGAGAACCCCTACTCGTGTGGCTCCCACTACTTAGGCTTGCTCATTGCCTATCATCACTGTGATCACCACTACTTCGACTGGTACATGACCTACTGGCATCATTCGTAATCTATCTAGAGCGTATTTAAAAATTACATTGTAAACTAGACTGGGCTTTACTTCTCAATGTAACTGTTGTTTATCAGGGAAGCACTCGGTACCCGAGTCAAAACAAAATGAAAACGACTCACCAGATTCGGTACACAATAGATCTGTAGCTGGCTTAATGGTACAGACATCCACTCGCTGTCACTGCGTCCTTGGCAGAAGTCGCGAAGCTTCTTGCACGGAAACCACCGTCCTTGATCAGCGACTATTCATACAGGAGATCCAAGGAGTGCAGCGCCGTCCGAAACTGCCTTCTTGCTTGCACACGTCGTTGTGTTAACCTGTAACCACAAAAAAAAAACACCAGCAGTGCATGTTCCACTCGGCCAATTCTGACCACATTGTTATCGAAACGCATTACTTAACAAAAATTTTGTAAAAACGATAGCAATCATCGACAACAAAAGATTTCTCTAAGCCTTAGTAATAATTGGTCAGAAACTATCAACTTAGATCACATACAACGCTCATGGTCCTGCTGCCGCAGCAGCTAGTGACACTCATGCCACCCATATCGTCATCACCTCAAGTGATACGACCAACACACTTCACATAGAGTCCACGACTTCCAGGTCATTACAAGACCAACACAACAATAGTCTCCTCAGAGACCCTGGTCCCCGCTGCACCACCAGCTGCCCATCGCGCTCTGAACAACTCACAAGTGAGTTGCAGTTACGACTACAGACAAGTGCGTACAGTGCGACCTAACCATGGTATGTGCTCTAACTACTCGGTGAACTCTCGTCACAGTCTTCTACGTTTAACTCGTTACGAACACTACTTAGAGGCATCTTTCGTATGCGATCGTGAGCATACTTTTAAGTACGGTTAGAATTTAAAGCTTTTAACGTATGGGGCCTATGTCCAGCAGTAGAAGTCTTTCGGCTGAAATGATGATGATGAACGTATGGCGATCCCTATCCAAAACATCAACTACCTTAAGCGGACCTCTGAACTTCTGATCTAGCCTAGTCTGATAATCTGATTTTGCTCTTAGTTCTCTAATAACACGAAATTTATTATAGCTGCCCTTGTTCCATCATAATAATACTTTGCAATATCTGGTAGAACATCTAATACCATTTCAATTTTTGCTCGCTAATCGTTACACTAAGTCATAAGAATTGTTCTGTGCTGAATACAGTGTTTGACCTATGCCAGTCAACATAATAACGTTACTAACTCGTTTGCCACATAATTTTGCTACACAACTCGCTTTTATTAACGAGCATTCAGCACCAGAATCGTAAACAAAACAATACAGCTCACCTTTATTTTCTAACGTGCCTGAGGGTAGATAAACGACATCCACACGGCCTTCACTACTTCCAGCACATTGTCCACCATCAGCTTGGCTGCCACTGCTCGCGCACCGGGCCGCAACATGTCCTGGATTCCATCACTTGCAGCACACGAAGGGCTTCACCGACGGCTGCAGGCTGCTTGGCTCGATTCTTCAAGTCACCCCACGTCACTGGCAGCTCCACGCTACGACCTTGGCTCCCCCCTTTGTGCGCCTTAATGAAGGCCACAACAAGTTGACCTCCTTGCAGTAAATTTTCAGCAAAACACAAATCAGCTGTCGTGCTATGTGCTGTTACGTTTATACATGCGTCCTGTCGCGTGATCTAATTACGGGAACTGGATACGACGAACTCCAATGCCGATTACAGACACACTTATTTTTCTCAAAAATGGCGGTAGGGTGCAACTGGCGCGTCACTGGGCAAAGGTATTTCTGCATACAGCCTATGCCCAAAACAACATGCACTATGATCGCGCATCCGTATCTGCTTTGTCTGGGTCGAACTTTGACAGATCCACACGATTATTTAATAAGCGTTCTATGTTTGCACTTTGTTTTTCAAAATGTCAACGCCAGTGGATATCCGACGTAGATGGTGCCTGAGCTGATCACACTTCTGATGACGGCGGCAACGTGGGCGCAGAGATAGGTGGGTCGTCTCTCTGATCTTGTGGTAAGGGTTCCATTGCGTGGGTTACTCAGGCAAACCAATATGATGCTGTGGTAAGACTTTATTACTGAAGAGTATACAAATGTAATCACTAGGTACTGTGAACTTGATGGGTTCGATGGTAGCGTGCGCCCACTTCGAGCTCTCGATCCAGTCTGCTCGCACCTTCCAACGACCCCGTCCACGTGCGGCGACCAAACGATACTGGCGCCACACGGCGTTCACCGTACGTACTAATCCAACAACCAATCATAGCTAAGCTACGTAATTTGACATGTACCAAGAAATCAATTGAGTGACTTATTATCGCTAAATTTCCGTTCGTGACGACATATAATATATAATATTCGTATGACCTTTTCTCAGCAATGGGGAAATTATAGTTACGTTAAAAGTAGTGAGGGCCCGTAGCTCGTGCTGGATGTATCCGAAGCAACTCGCAGCGTTGTCTATCAGTGAACGAATTTAAGGTTTTTTATAGACAGGAGAGCAATCAAAGGCTAGCCTTAATTTCGTGGGAGAAAATCTCGATGAGAAAAGAAAAAGACATCAACTGGAATTTTCAGAATCAGATAAGATGTCAATATCGAAAATTACTGGATTTACATAATGTCTTTTTATATCAGCAGATTACATCATGAAGAAGATTTATAAAATTAGTATATGGACACTAACAACACTTTAGTGACGGTAGTAATATTTAGTAGTAAGTAGGTACGCCTCGCGTCAGTGGTAAAAAAAACCAGTAGGTATAACCTGGCCTCTTATTCTATTGAAACTCCGCACTACGCTAGACCACTGGCCACTGGCCAGGTCAAGATCAAAGTGTCCACAGACGTGTGCACCTAATATCTTTTGTCTACTTCTCTCTCGTCACACTTCCGTGAATTTCTGGATTCCTGGTACTTGGTATAATGTCAAATCAAACGCCATTCATTGTTGCATCCGTATGACAGACGTCAATCACGTATTATGTAAACTTATCAATGAACGTCAAATGTGCAGAATTTGTCCACTGTGAACAAGAGCCATTCAGTTTTTATGATTCGCAAGAATTCGACAAACATGACGAATCTCAATTATGTCAGCTATGATGTTATGGACTTCAAAACGCGTGACCTCCATTTACTTCGCTATTATATTGCGTGTGTAGGCTGTTTAAAACTCGTTTATGTACGTGAGATTGTGGATTTAGTTCATATCCATCCATATTTAGCTGAACAAAAACCTATTTACACAGCATTTTCTTCCAGCATGAATATAGGTACTACCATACTACTATACTACAATAAAACATACTTTGTATATATTTCGTAAGTGTTGGAACTGGGCCTCTAGATACTGTTGAAGTTTTGCTTGGATGGCTTTGCCAAATAACCTCCGCGAACCTCCACGACTCTTAAAGTTCTAAAATATCTAGTAAGTATGCCAGTATCCTCGACAACGCAACACATAAAGATGATATATCCCCCATAAATGGGGTTTAAAGTACAACAAATTCTTCTTACTCGGAGGACGATACAGATGTTGACAATCTTTAAGAAAACCCCACAAGAAGAAACTTGTAGGTAAAAAAGACTTGTTCACGTGTTCTACAAAATTTCCGAAGCCAATTTGCGTGTACCTATTATTAGCAAATTCTTCGCACTTTTTTAGACTTGTCCAATCAAGTCTAGTTACGCGGTCGTTTCTTTTATTTTATTTCATGAAAACTTACATCTAGCAAATAGATAGTTGACAGTAAACCTCCACAATAAACTGATTTTTTAGAAACAAAACTCCCATTACGATGTCTGTTACAAATCGCCTAATAAGCAAAGAGTTAGTTAATGAATCGGCTGCAGTCTCTCTTTAAAAGGCTTGAAGTATTTTCAAGACTTTTCAAATGGATTTTCTGCCAGCAATGCTTACTAGTGACGTGTGGGAAAAAGGATAAATTAGAAGTCGGATAAAAACTGGATTGTGTAAGCAATTTATGTACACGAGTGAATGCAAATTTTGCAGGGGTTTGCTTTCTCAGTAATCTGCATTTTGGAGTGAGTGGTTCTACTAAATAGAAAAAATAGAAAAAGCAATGAATCAGCCGCAGTCCAAACTGGAACCAAGATCTTGAAAGTTTACGAGTCATGCCAAAGAACAAACGTAAATGTTGTCTATGAACCTCTATAAATTTAGAAGAATTGTACAGACGCCAGCATATCAAGTCACTATAATTATAGTAAAATCTGTCAAATTTCTTTAGTAGATTTTCAACTTTATCGCTGAAGCATAAGGCTCAAAGTTGATTGGCTAAATTTGACAGTTTCGGGTAGCTTGATGTGCTGGCGTCTGTACATAAGACAAAACATTGTAATATTACCACAGTAACCGATGTAAATTAAAGTAAACTGCAGAAGAATTGATATTGAAATAATGTTTAGTTCATATTCAACTTAAGTATAACTTAAGGTTTAGTTGTTGTTTGTTTGTTTTATTTATATATGTCACATAATTATGTATAATGTTGTGGTAGCTACATGATTTGATGAAATAAAAAATGTGGTATCTCAATGTGCAAGGCAGCACACAATACAATATTTTTATGCAAGGCCTGCAAATATTGTATTGTGACTAATAATTATATTTTAAGGCACAAATAAATAAATATTGCTTACACAGTAATAGTTAGTATAGCCAATATAATTCAAAGATAATAGTACATTATGATACATGTGTGCTATGTTGATCATTATGCACGAGGCGATATTATCGCGCGAGCCGCAGGCGAGAGCGATAAGAAAGCCGAGTGTATATTGATTAATGCACACGCGTTTCATACGACGTTTTTCAACACACTAGCGAGGAAAAAAAAACAGACTTGTAGGTATTGTTAAATATTAACTTGTATGGAAAAAGGCGCGCTGGTTTTGTTTTCCCGCGCGCCGTGCCAGCCAGCACTAGCGATGCGCGCGCAACATTGACTCATTTTAAATATATTAATCTATGGCACAGACAAAACCGCTTAACAGCCTATAGAAAAAATATAATAAACACAAACCTAAAAATTGCAAAAAACCTAAGAATTTCGCGGTCTACCACTTTAAATTGTCTGTGGTCCCCTGCGAGTTCATTTTGCGACCAAGGACAATACAGACTATTTAAAAAAAAATTGAAATATAGCCCGCGGATTTTTTTCTTTTGGCATGAAGTCTCTTTGGGCGCTTTCCGAATTAGCCATGAATTAGCTATAATCGCTCACAACACAGCGCCTACATCATCTCACATGCGTTCCGATTTAGATATTACGATTATGACTGCTGAGAGCTGGCAACAATTCGGAACTCTCGTGAACGCGCTCACAGTGCTTACACAATGTAAAAAAGATATTATTACAGTATTTCTTTGTATAAACACCACATTTCTTCTTCAGTTCTTCTTCTTTGGTTAGGTGGCGACTGTCAGCCAGAAGCACAATTTCAAAAATGCCACGTTAGTTTAATTTAAAGATGATGCAACTCAAAACAAAACACACACTGACACAACCTCATACACACACTGTCATTTTTGACAGCGCTCACGGTGATATTATTCTAGGGCATGGTCGGCAATTCGGCATTATCGCAAGATGGCGAATGTCATGACGTCATCTATGACGATTCACGGGACATCGTTATCGTTATCGCGCTCACGCTAATTCGGTTATTTCCCAATTCGGAACACATCGATTATTTCCCAATTCGGAACGCAGGGTTTGATGAGATTAAAAAAGCGCGCGTCTCCGACTAGTAAATAGTTATCTGTGGTATTACAGAACATGTGGATTAAAGTAAAGAAAAAGCACGCGTTCGTAATACACTCCATTATGGACCTAAAAGCGGTTCAATAAGAGCCACTTTACGAGCAAGTGTGTTGAAAATAAAGTTATAGTGTGTCTGTAGTATTATAATACCAAACCATACCATAATCAGCCTATAATGTTGGGACACAGGCCTCCTCTCGGTGAGAGGGAGTGGGCCGTAATAGTATTATAATGTATGTAGGTAACATACGGTTCAGTATTGTTAAAAAAAGTATAAAAGCCAGAAAAAATCGTCCTTCACACTGATATAGGTACAGTCAATCAAAAGTACAGAATACACGTGTCGGGCGAATGCTGATAAGTCAAATCTATAACATACAATACCGCTTCTCCGACGACTGTCGTTAGTGTGAGTCTGGCTTACGTATTTAAATGGATAATCTGTTATTTATTGTAAGCCTGTATTATTATATACATATCATCATCTTTAAAAACGCGTAATTCTAATTTACTTAGGTTTTTTGCAATTTGCAGGTCACTGTCAGGTTGTATGTTGATTAAAATATGATTCGCGACCGTAATAAATCTAGCTCTACACAATTATAATCATAAGAATCAGCAAATCAACTTCTTGAGTTAGATTTCGCCTTAAATGTCAAGTCATAATTTCATGTAATAGTAATTCAATAGGGTATTATGAACATAGAGTAGTTGTATGATTATAATTCTATAAATAAATATTTGTTAGGGCCGCGAATCTTAATTAGATCAACATACAACCTGATACTGACCTGCAAATTGCAAAAAATGTAAGAAAATTTGAATTTCACACCCAAACGCCAATCTTTATTAGTTCAACCATTTCAACTCATTCCGCCATCTCCGCCTATGTCTACCTTGATGTCACCTGGCATATGCCCGTGCGAACTCTGCTCAATGCTTGCATAGCCGTAGTTCACAAAAGTTCACATCTTGCCTATATAGCAAACTTCTCAGCTGTGTGCATCTTCAATGTACACAAAACCATTATTGTGTATCACTGCTCATTACAATGGGTCAAAGTCAATGCCATTGTGTAGTAGGTATGCTAAGATTATTCACCACAATCGTTAGCGCTCACATTATACTCTTTACGCGGATATTCAAAATATTTATATACATATGAAGGGTCATCTGCAATAGTGATAAATGTCCTTCGTTTATCGTTCTGAGATAATCGGGTTTTAAGGTTGTAAACGGTGAAAAAAAACAGTGTTAGAGATAGGAAAATAGTTTTTATTTTTTATATAGGGCATGTATTATACTAATAGTTCTTTGGAGAATAATCATTCTTAAGTACTTAACTTTAAATAATAATAAAAAAAATGGTTGCCTGTAAAGTCGGTTTTACGGGCGAAGATTTTACGTGACAACGACCGATCATCCGATCATAGTTGAGTGGGAGAGAGACGCAAGGCATTCGGCGGGCCTCTCTCTCGTTCGGTGACTCATCGTAACGTTACCGAGCGTTACACTTTTTCATAAGTGACTCCCAGTCGCAACCTAATTTAAGACGTTGTCACGTCAAAAAAAATATTATTGCCGTGAACATCTGTGACTGGCTGTGACGACGTTGAGCGCTCTAACCGTGTAGCCAAATATTAAAAACTCAATTAGGTATCTCGAGACTGGAAGCGAAATTGCTAAGTTTGTAAACGTGATCATAAACTGCATAATATATCAAGTAACCAAATGACGGTATTAGTTTGAATTTTACCATTTTTGTACATTTATCACTATTGCAGTGGACGCTTCATATCTAATGTGTATATTAGAATATCACAATATTATAGTTTATTGTAAACCTATTGAATTACAGCTTGAATGAGGTTTTCTCATAACTTTTAATTCTTAACATTGAAAGAAATACAAAGAAATACAGCTTAGACATGCTTTGGGAATTGCATTCTGCAAGCGGGTTGTGAGTAGCGTAATACCCATTGTAGTAGTAAGTAAGATGTACATACATACATAATAATATATATTATTGAAATTCCTCTTCTGCCTGTTATATAAATAGCTCTAAAATAGGTAATACATCCTGTTCCAACAACCGCAGGCATTGAAAATAAAAATGTTATTATTAGAAATGGACACTAACGCAAACATTTATTTATCTTCAGAACCAGGTTCTCAGAAAAGTTCTCAATAATAAGTAATGATGATTGGTTTAAATTCTGAAACAATAACAAGCAGGGAGTAGTTTTATAGTTATAAATAAAGATAGATTTCTAAAAAAAAAAACAAATAAAATTAAATTGGAAAAGTCCAATTAAACAACACACATGACATAAAAAATACATGCTGGGGAATTTTATGCATATTTAAAGTATGGTTCTGGTCTAAATTCTGGTCTTCATAAAAAATGTGATTTGAAAAAAGATTAATTAATGATATACTTACTTAAGTATGCAATAAGTTAGTAATAGTTTTTATCAAATGATACAAAACCACTACATAACTATGTTTAAGTTGTTGTTTGGTGTCTTATGAATGTAAGTATTTATGTGTCATTCATAAGTCATTTATCATGTGTCATTGTGTAGAAAATCTTACATTATAAAATAACTTAAAGTTTGTTTAATTATGATTAGATAGTGATAATAAAAAATAAAGAAAAAATAACAAAAATGTGTCTGAAGTGTGTGAATTGACATGACTCGTAAAATTTTGTAATTTTTATGGTGTAAATTCTATTCTACTTTAGCCACGTAGGTAGCACTTATATTGGAGGGACACAAACATTTAAAATATTATTGGATGTAATCTCTCAACATGGTGAAGGAAAACATTGTGAGGAAACCGGCATGAACTAGAACAAAAATAAAAATCGAAGACATGTGATATCTACCAGCCAGCGTGGTGGTTTGGCGTCCCGCTCCCTCTCGCCGAGAGGAGGCGTGTGTCTCAGCAGTAGGAATAGATAAATAAATAATAAGTAAATCATAGACTGATTATGCATATACTACTTATGTAATCTTTTCTTAAAATTATTTGATTAATGTGTACACAGAATTTTGTAAGATTCAACGTTGACTCATTACAAAATAAAAAATCCATCACTCACTTCCTCAATACCTTCAATATTGGATTTATTTCTAATAAAGAAGTGCGTGTAAATTGTCTGTTTTCACACATCGTTAATCTTATTAATGTCTGTAATGTTGGTAGAGTCCAAGACGTCGTTGGATTGTTTTAGATCGTAGAGTGATTTACAGTTCATTCAATTATTACCTGCCTGTAATTAATAACACAATTTTAACTTGATGATTTTGTTCAGCCACGACATAGGAAGTTGAATTTGACAATAGTTGGATCACGATACATTTTTAATAATATCTTCCTCGAGGGTTTGGACAACGCCATTTCAACTTTGACCGCAATAGTATTGACGGATCTAACCTATGCAAATTCTTTCATCAAGTCAATATTGGAGTCTACTGCTGGCCATAGGTCTCTTTCAAATTGTGACACATCACTTCTGCATCCAGTCTGTCCCAGCCGCCTTTCGGTCTATATCATATAGCTGTAATTGGGAGCAGACGAGTCCTTGAGTGGAGACCGCGAACCGGGAAGCAAAGACTCCAGCGGTGCTATTCTGTAAAAATCTCACCGTGAAAACTTAGGTGAAGTGACCGTGGAGTGAACTGTCAATTGTGTCGATTCCTAGCAAAAGCAAACTCACTTCACCTAAGTTTTCACGGCGAGATTTTTACAGAATCGACCAGCAGGTAGTTAGAATTTTTATAGTTCAAAATATTTTTTTTAAGACATTCTAAAGTATATGTAGATATATATGTATTATTGGAAACCAATAAAGTAAACATGAATAAAAAACAACAGTGTATGCCAATACCAACAACTATTAACAGAAAGGTGAACAGCCAACTCAAGTAAACGGACAAACATTTATACTTAGCTCTTAGATGTGAACTATCTCCTGTGAAAAAGCAATTTGTCTGGACAAATCGCGTCCCTGTTTACGTCGTCCACTGACTTGTATGCAACACAAATAATAAAATAAGCTGCATAAGTGCGTAGGTAAACTAAGATGAATTTCTCACGACCATGTCGAAACACGATAGTGATCGCGAAATAAGATGCGAAACTTTTTATTGGCCACGTTTTTGTCTTCGTCTCAGCTCGAGAACAATGTAAAAAGATTTAACCGTGGGTGTTGCATAACGATAGTAACGGAAAAATCTACGATACTTCTCGTGTAGTAATTTTTTACATATATGGCATACATTTTATTGTTGTCAAATAAATCTTTCTGACGTTTATTTAATGCGTTAAGATTGAGACACGCAGTGTTAATTATTTTGATGCTTTTCTTTCACAGTTTGTTCACGAATATTATACCTACCCAATATGTTCCAACGCATCCAAAAAAAATAACTTAGACTACAAATTTCCTTGTCTTGACACTACTATCGTTGCATTAATGTTTACCTACTTAGCTAAAGAATAATATCTAAGCGTCATCATCATCATCTTCCTGTCCTTCTCCCATGAACATGTTTTATTCTTCCATTCTACCCTATCAACCGTCACTCCATCATTCACTCCCTTCTCTTTCATATCATTCCTCACACAAGCCATCCATCAACATTTATATTCATCACTCTTTTAGTCACGTGCGTTTTCTCCCTCCTCATATATATCTAATTATCTAAGAATACCTAGATAAATTAAAATTCAAAAGAGACCTCGCACAACACTGCTACTTTATATGCACATACTTGACGTGGTTCAGCGTAACCAAAGTGATCGTTTATTGGATAAAAGTTGAATTCTCACTGCTAAATCTCAGCGGAAAGCATTTGTGAGTAGTTCTGGGAAACTACAAATTACTGACGCCAGTATGCAGGGAGAAGATAGTATATCTAGTCTCGTCTGTGTTGTAAGTTTTAATCAAGTCAGCAACATCTGCCTAGCCTTTTCCCAAGTATATTAAGATCGGCTTCCAGTCTAACCGGATGCAGCTGAATACCAGTAATTTTCTTGGAACGACTGCCTATATCTGACCTGGAGAACCCAGAACCCAGTTACTTAATACCCCTTGTTATGACTGGTGGTTAGACTTTCGTAAGTTTTAATCAAGTATGTCTGTTATATGCCCTAATAAACAAGTTATGTTTATAAGGCAATCTAAGGAGGCAATATAACAGACAGAGTCAACAGTGTATTAAAATCCTCAAATAAAATAGCATGAAAAGCTCTCCTCTGGCTCAATAAAACCAAAGTCAGACGCTAACAATGAGCTAAATTAGAAAGTCAAACTTAATATTTATTAAAAAATACAATAGACACTAAACAGCTTAGGGCTGTCTAGTGTTTCTTGCAGACCTACACTTCTAGTATTTATGCTATTGTACTATACTAGTAACTCCTCAAGAAAATTAGGAGCGCTTCAAGTTTCGCTGCTGTAATGAGACCAAATACTCTGCAATCATCATCTGCCTAGCCCTTTGTTCAACTATGTTGGGATCGGCTTCCAGTCTAGCCGGATGCAGCTGAATACCAGTGTTTTACTTGGAGCAACTGCCTATGTGACATCCACAACCCAAAAAAAAAAAACCCAGTGACTGGGTAATACACATTGGTAACACTGGCAGTCAGCCTTTAGGGCTTCTGACGACCCTTAACGGAAAGATAACAAGATGGTCACTTCCGACCCCGGCAAGCATTGTTATTACTTTGCCACGAGCGCCACAAAACTCTCTGTAACGCAACATTTAAATACAGCCAATCATCGAAATTAGCTTATCAATCTTCGTCAGTGCTGCTTTTAAGTACGCAATTGCAGTTAGCACTGTCGCAATAAGCGCATTTTTCTTACCAAACTGTATTACTGTTCATTTTTGTTGCGTCTCCCTTCAATGCCTATTATTATTTGTGAGTCCAGGCACGGGGTCATTTCGATACAATTGATTCATCGAGACACTCATAATGTTCTGTCAATTGTTCACCTATTATTTTCGCTGAATACTAACTACATAGTTTTAAAGATTTATGTGTGGTGTTTTGTTTTTTTTATTAAAATGTGCTTCCGGTGTTTTGTGTTTCAAGTGAGGACACTGTGTTATTTATTTTATTGGTAAAGTGAATTGTTTGTAATACCTGTTTAGTATATGGTTTTAGTTACTTAGGAGCCCTAAGCAATCTGGTCTTTGTTGTTTTTTCAAGTTCCTTCGGTGCTCCGTCTGCATGGATTTGTTTTATTCTATTGGGTATGTACAAGTACATACGACTATTATAACGTAGTTCACTATTAAGAAGGTGCATTATTTGCTTAAAAGGGAGGAACCGGAACTAAACCGGACATGAAACAGACCATGTTATTAACCTTTTGACCGCTACAGTCATGTACAGATGACAAACCAAAATGTGCCCAGCACGCCACGGTTCGACTACATGACAGACTTTGACGCCGATGGCATGTTTTTGATTTTTTGACAGGTGGCGGTCAAAAGGTTAAAATCAATTTAGTAGAAATACTTCTAAGTACGGTTGTTAGAGAAAAAATGGTTTAAAGATCTTTCCAAACAATTATAGTCTAGCACTTACCTTTCTATGAAACTATCTTTCTCAGATACTAGATTCTAAGAACCAGTTCGTTATTAAAAATATCAGGAAAAATATTTTCTAGACACTCTACACCTCTGGAATTAAAAACATTTCACAGAATCGCTTAGGAAAACAATCCTCGTAAAATATAAAACATAATACAGCATTCTAGATTTAACATAGGCACATACACGATAACGTAAAATGTAAAATAAATATCGAAAAGCATTTTGTTAAAAATGGATTTTATTTTATCTTACACTCAGCAAAGGTATGTTAATGCATGAAATACTTACCTCCATTACAAGTTTCTAAAAATAGATGGTTGGTACTTAAATATATTTTTCTGCACCCAACAACTTTGGTTATTTTTTTTTTAAGTATGGTTAGGTATCTTAAAGGAAATTGAATGCTTAAGAATAGAGTAATTTGCAAATGAATAGATGGGCTGCGTAACTTATTCGTTTTGTTTGCATGTTGTTAAGCTGCGCACGCGTCGCTCTGTATAATGTGGCAATGTTCAGTAAGTAACACAGTGTATTTTTTATGCATAAAAACCGGTCAAGAACGTGTCTGGTGTAAAATTATAGGCTATGAGTATGACTTACGACAGTGACTCAAGTAGGTAATCAAGTTACGACTATGAGATGGGTATTTTATCTAATAGCCACAACGTAGTTAATTGGTATTGACACTCGTAAGGAATAAACATGTGTTGGTGCAAATATGTCACCTGCTGACACATAGTAACCATCAAAAAGGACTATAGAGAAAAACTGATCTTACAAGGAAACGCAGATTTATGTTGTCATTGATCAACAATGTTCGTCTCGTGGTAGAGACTGTCAATTATAAGAAGCTGTGCCTGATTTTTAGCCAAAGTGACCTCTGCGTTGCCATCAACGACGCCGTGGAAGTGGCGAAGTTTTGGAAGTAGCGGCCCTAGGGCGGTGCGAGCGGCGCGACGGCATCGGGTGCATGTCATGGGGGCGCTGACATCAACCGACATGCGACCACCAGGCTAGTACCGATGATATGGTAGTGGCGAGGACCGATGATAATAACTTACTATAAAGCGTGGACGCGGAGTATGGACCGAGTCGCGACGATCTTGCAAATCAGTTTGACAGGGGCGCCACATTAAGATTTAGCACCACCTAAAAAAAAATCTAGGGCCGCCGGCGCCGATGTTGGGCCAACAAGATCTGAACTACAGTCGTAGTGACTCGAAGAACAAGACAATGTTCTTCTCAAGATTTTTTATAGGTATATGCTTACCTCTTCGTAGTCACATAGGTATAAAATGCGGTAGGTAAGCTTAAGCCAAAATACCACAAGAAAAATCCGCCTAAAAATAATTTTTGTTCATTCAGTAGGTACCCGAATGTTTTTCAACACACCGTTCAGTGATTACGTTTACATTGACTTATTGACTCCCTACGAATGGCGTCACTCATGTCGGCTTTGCGTCAATATAACAAACTGCGAAAATAGCCACAAGGTTTCGGAGATCAGCCGATCCCAGCACAGAAACAATGATCAGAATATCTTGACCGGTGGCAAAATTCGGAATTAATTATGCAAATGTGTTCTATTTGATGTTTCTTTGACAGTTTCCATTGCAAACAGCGCTATCACAATCTCTCAAGATATGCCGGACACCCTATGATTTGTGACGTTCTACACGAAAACTAATGCTGTCAGTAAAAATAAATGTTTAAAAATTGACTACTTTGTTTGATTATGAGCAAACATTAAGTACATAAACATTATCTTTATAGCTCTTTCTTTGTCACACTTCTATATCTACATAGTTTTATATACGTGTTACCGTTATAATATGGAATACGTTAATATGCGCATTAACTAGGTAATCTCCTAAAAACCGGGTACAATCCGTTAAAGTGTGAAATATGTTACCGGCCAAACCAGATTTTAGGATGAACTAGTTTTGCCTAGGCCAAAACAGTTCTCATTCGCTCGCTCTTGCATCCTAATTTTGTGTAAAGGGTTTAGAGTAACTTAACCAAACCTAACCTCTGGGTGCCCTTCGCTCGCTCTTGTATCCTACGTCGTCTATTGCGTTCGTTGTATGATTGTTTACTTTTGAATAAAAATATTTTCTTTCGAATAAAAATATTTTCAACCGCAACCATGCAACCCGTGTGGGGAGAACTGGTTTGGCCTAGGCGAAACTAGTTCATCCTAAAACCGGGTTTGGCCGGTAACAATTTTTTTTTTCCACTTTAACGGACTCAACCGGATAATCTGCAGATTAATAAGTTAATCTGCACTCTAACTGAGTTACGCACATTAGCGGTAACATACACACTATAGAGCAGTGATCTTTGAACGTTGTGGTTACAGACAGTTACAAGATGACAATACTAAAAGTCAAGGACATTTTTGCTTGATGTGGTTTATGTAGAACGTCTTTGTTTAGGGGACCGTGGATGTATTTGCAAGTGCATGCCACGTTTCCGTATTCATAATTTTACTCGTTGCTCCTTGCTGGTTAGGTACGTTAGGTACAGTGGGTTCCTATGGAGCGACTAGGTACCGTCTAATTTCCAGACCTCATCGGCAAATTGGAAATGAGTTCTCCACTGCACGATGCTATCAGTGAATTCAGCTAGGTATATCTACATGTGTCCTTTCGCCTGATGTATCATCTAGTCAGTTTTTGTAATGAAGTAGTTCTATTCTTATTCCAAGTCTACGGAAATATGCATGTTATAGTCCATCTGAGATTGTATCAGAAAGAAAAACCAACCGTTTCACTTTCTTATCATCCAGCGCAAGGAAGCGAAAAATGTTAATAGTACCTACACGTAACTTTAATTGAAAAATGCTTTGTTTTACATTGTTAGTAGTGTAAAATACAGATGTGTATATACAAATTTAGTAGTATGTAGGTGGATTTAGAGATCATGAACGACATACTGACATCTATTTACAGCGGATTAGTAGATGATTATGTATAAACGTGATAGATCATATCGTTTACAGCATGATTGTCTGTACTTTTAAACTAGGTACTTATGTTTTGTCTTCTTGCAACACCGAGACATTATCAAATTATTATAGTATTAGAGAACTGCTGACTAGAGCATTCAGGTTGGTACCGTGTTCAAAATGTACGGTAAATTAATTTCGTTTTATATAGAGGCAAACCAATCATAGGCATTAAACATTCATTAACAGACATTCATGCAGATTGAAACCGAAATAAACGACCGACTTATTCGATACATTAATTATTTATTTAAATAAAAATACTGGCACATTTTTACAGCAAAAGCTTGTTGAGGACTTTACCTACATGGTATAAATAATTGATTTACCGGATACTATATTAAATCTGGCATCTGACAGTTTTTTTACTGCAGCGTCGTTAACTAAGCTATTTATTATTAACTAGCTGACCCACCAAACGTTGTCCCATCCAAAAAAAAAGCTCATAGAAAAAGGGACAGTAATTTTCGCCCGAACTTGAAAATTTTCGGGATTGAAACCTTTTCAATTTTTCTTTTCTTTCACCTCATTCGGTCTATTACGAACCCTTAACACAAAAAAAGCCCAATGAGTCCAGCCGTTCTCAAGTGATGCGCTTACCAACAAATCACATTTGATTTTTATTTTTTTAGATACATTAAGTCTTATTCATCTTCTTCGTGGCGCTGGCACGACAGTTATTTAAATTTTGTAGGCCCAATAACACTTATATTTAGTACATTGATAAGACTGAAGAATAAATCTGTAAGTCCCACAAAAATTACCTATACACTACACAGTTACTCAGTCTATAATGAAAAATGGCTAATAATGTTGCTTTAACAAACAAGAATACGTCATTTTATATCCTGTTTGCTCAGCTGACGCAGATATTGTAATATTAATCACTTGTAATATGATTATATGAATAAAAAATATGCATTCGACACGCACCGCTCTGAGAGAACGCAGAACCATGTTTTGTTGGACAAGCACTGCGCTAAGTGAACGGAAAAGTGTGTTTTGTTAAACAGAACTTAGTCTTAATACACACATCAAAAGTGTCTAGGGATCAAGCATTTTTATGCGGATTTCTTGAGATTGAGATGTGGCTTTGTAATAAATTTATGATTTTATAAATTTAAATGGATCCTTTTTGGTGCATTTCATAATTTGAATCAGGAACTGTGAATCAAATTCGAGTAAAAGATGAAAATCAGCTGTCAATATTTTCCCTATAAAAACATACAACGCATTGAAGACATTATTAGTGCTACTGTTTCCCTACTACTGATTAAAACCAACGTTATTATGGAGCGGCGACGTCATTTAAGCAGGGAAGAAATGCTCAGAGCCGTGGGAATGATAGAAGCTGGTTCCCGGCAACGTACTGTGGCTTTAGCTCTGAATACAAGTCAGAGTGTTATCAGTCGACTCTGGACACGTTACCGAAGCACTGGTACCGTGGCTGAGCGCCATGGAGGACGGTATCGCTGCACCACACGGAGACAAGACCGATACATTCAAATCTTAACTCGAAGAGCTCCAACAATAACCGCCATGATGTTAGCCGTGAGGCTTCATCACTCTTCAGGGAACTTAATTACCTATAGCAATGCACAATCGTAGGATTCGATATCAATGGGCTCTTGAACACAGAAATTGGGCAGAAGAACAATGGCGTTTCGTGTGCTTTTCTGATGAGTCTCGTTTTGGTATGAGACCGGATACAAGACGTATACGACACTGGAGAACCCCTGGACGCCAACAGCGATTAAAATCCTGCCAGGAAGTCCATCCTTATAGTGGTGGAACCATCATGGTATGGGCGGGTATTTGGATCGGCGGAAGAACTGAGTTGATTTGGATCAGAGGCAACCTCAACGCTCAAATTTATGCTGAGACGATTGTATCAGACGTCATCGTTCCTCTACAAGTGCAAATCGGTCCCTTATTTCAGTTAATGCATGATAATGCACGACCGCACACCGCAAGAGTTGTAAGACAGACTCTCGCCGCAGCTAACATCAATGTCCTGCCCTGGCCTGCTCAGTCGCCAGACTTGAACCCGATTGAGCATGCATGGGATATGCTACAGAGAAGAGCTCTGCCGAATATGGAGGGTATCCAGTCGCAAGAAGACCTTTTTTTGTTGTTGCAACGAACATGGGCGGCCATTCCACAGCGTGATTTGGATGAACTCATTTTGAGTATGCCAAACCGATGTTCTTGTGTTGTTAGTGTTCGCGGTAGAAACACGGATTATTAATTGTTTAAGTTACCCAATAAAATTTTAAAGAAAACTGTTATTTCAGTCTTTTTTTCGAACTTTTGTGTTAGTGGTTCAAATGTCAAAAATCCCTTTATTAGGAAAATGGCAAATTTCTTAATTAATGCAAAGGTGACTTGGTTTATCGTTACTGTGACAAACGAAAACACTTTATTTGATGAATCCTTAAAGAAAATTTTAATTAATATCAATCAGGAGAAAAGTTATTGCAAAAATATATGTTGATCCCTAGACACTTTTGATGTGTGTACGAGTAGTAAATCTAGTTTTGCCATCACAAAAACTGTTAGCAGATATCTCGTTGCTGTTATTTTATATTGTTATAATAATAGATTTTTGGCTGATGATATTTTATGATCTTTCGTGATCAGAACTTCTTTAAAGTGGCAAAACGTTGGTGCTAACTGAATCTGACCGGTTGCAGTTGCAATAAATTTTAATCACAAGTTTATTTTTGGTCCTCCACGAAACGTCCCAGTTCACACTTATTCGATCTCAATTAAATTACTTTAATTGACATGAACATCAGCCTCCAATTTGATTATTAGAGTAGAAAAAAAATCAAGTTTTTTTCCAAATTGGCGTCACTACTTTCTGTCCGGCTTTTGACTGTTTTTCTGAAGGGCAAAGGTCTCCTCTCATACAAGTAAGGAACGAGGATTAATCACCACATTTGGTCAGTGGATTTGCGATTTCAGATCACTGTAAGTCCCCAATATTTTTCATCATCAGTCAGCGACGTGACATACATACCTAATGTTATAAGATTAACGTGTTCCTTAATTTCCATGTCATCGCGCCGCTTTTCTACTCAATTTGGCATAGCAAAACGACAATAAAAACATCAGTAAAACTATACACAATAAAAAATCAAGCAGTACAAGTCCCCAGTTCAGGGTCAAGCGATATTGACCTTAAATGAAACCGTACGTACGTTACCTTAGTACGATAATGAGATTTTAACTCGAGTGCAAGTTAGCAGTGTTTATTGGGTCGCGCTCGATTGCCATGGTCATGATTGATGCCAGCCTTAATGACGGGATGGCCAATGAACGAGGAATCTTGTTTAAGTGTTCATTGAGAGGGGTAATGTGTTTAAATTTGAAAAATAATATTCAGTTGCTCATTATGGGCCTGGATAGTTAGCGCCCATATTAGGCTTGCGTTTAGCCTTTTCGGCTTCCATTTTTACGACGGCTTGATATGGCATAACATGGCTCTTCGTATAGTTCGTGTCATAAATAAATAAGAATGTGTTAATACATTAATCAGTATGTTACACACTCAGACCAAAGACCAAATAAAAAGTCAAGACATAGCGCTGCGAACAATACAGTGAAGCATGTATAAACTACACCTCCGCTCTGTGCATACGCTCACACGCACACATTTACAACCATTTACAATTAAACTACACCTCACTATGTGCACACATGTTTACGGAACCGGCCTCACTTTACTGTTGACAGCCCTCTGTTTTGGTTTTTTATTTGGTCTGAGGTTACACAAAGTAGATTCTATAAATAATCATTAGCAGAAGGGCCAATTCTCGTAATTTTAAGAACGTTCACAGCCTGATCTCAGTCTCAATCTGTCAAAAATACCTCTAATTTCCCTACTTGTTTGACAAGTTTTTGACATTGATTGTCGCTGAGATGAGATTGCTACGGCAATTGGCCTTCTGGTGATTGTAAAATTTAGCAAAAGCTCTTCAATAAACCAAATATTGATATTCCTTTAAACAAGCCTACAATTGTCGTCTCTCACATTTCACAAAACATATTTAGTATATTAGCTGTTACATAAGTGATCTTTCCTCACAACGTCTACGACCTCTCGAACTTTAAGTAGTCATTGAAGCATTCAAAGTCTTATTGCTATCAAAATTAGATACATTTTCAATTTAGAGTAAGCCAGTTTTAAAAATGTCACGGAGCTCTCTGCGCCGTTTAAAAGTTTGTAAGGTAAACTTCGTGCATTTCAATGTACATTACTGCCATACGCTAAAAATACACGCTTTCGGCTAAAACAATTAGTATCGGTTGTTAAATTGTTTGTCACATGTGTTTCTTACACTGTGTCATGAATTCATGATTTTTGGTCACATATTTGTGTAGGTAATTAATGTAAGAAAGTGTTACGTAAGAAGGAGGTATATTGTCTGAAGGTCATGTCTGGTTAATTTTCTGCTGATTTTGATTTTCTTATAATTACTTACGGACTAAGAACCAATTATTGTGTTGTTATTTTGAGCTGTAATAGGATTGAGGATGAGGAGATTGAGAAGTCCAAAAGTCTGACAACCAGTAATACCAAGGGGTGTCTTATTGCAGTTTGTTGCAGTTTAAAAAAAACCGACCACAATATAGTTGGGAAAAGTCTAGGCAGATTGATAAGCAGTTATAGTGAATAGAGGCAGATGGTTATTGATATAAGTAGAGAACAATCACAATTTGAAAGGTCAAGAACATGATTATGTGACAGCAAAAATAAATAAAAGAACATCACCTTCAGTGTCATGTAATTGTAAACTCGATAGACTCATAAGTATCTCTATCATGCTCTGTTATTTAAGGCCCAGAAGTTCATGCTTTAACCTCACGAGCTCACGACTTTCCGAAAGGTGCATCGAGCGTAAGTAGCGTCAGCAAAAGGTTAATGGTGTAATATTATAAATTGTAACTATTGATTCGTTTGACTATGTAGGTAATAACTGGCTGGTCGGGCTGACCGGTGATTGCCGTGAATCTTATAATGTTACTTGCGATTGAGAGTTCATTGACTTTTTGTTAATTTGCCAAAGTCTCTGGGAATTCGTTACTATAAATATATATCTATCTTTATAAATATTTATCTTTACTACTTCAACAGCAGCCCGACTAGAAAATAAATGGCGTAGTGTCATAGTGTCCATCTGAGATGATCGAAGATTCCCTAATTCTCCAGATAACGGGGAGGCTTATGTAGGCTTATTGATCACCCCACAGCTCAAAATCCATGAAAAATATTTTGTAAAGAATGAAATTACCAAAGAGCAACAATTAATGCCATGAAGGTTTGTTTACCAAACCGAACAATATACACGAAATGCAAAGGATTAAGAAAGCATTCAGTTTGTGAACGGCAATGGCGATAATTGCGTTAGAGCTAAGTAATTGTGTAAGTAACTAACTTAACAGCATCAAGCGACAATACAGAAATGATCGTTGCCTAACCTCTTGATCTTATCAGCAGATACTTTAATGGTTTAATTTATCACGATTAGTAAAAATATTGCGCGTGCAGCACCGTACTTACGTACCTGCGTGATAGAAGTCAAAATTAAGATTAAGAGGGATTTAGTGTAAGAGAACAGAGAGAGTTACAATATATCTTTCTTCTCTCTCATGTAACGAAATGTGCCGAAACGTGACGCGTCCTTGAAATTTCACCCTCCACTCTCGTACACGAATCGCCGCCTAAAAAGTTTCACTTCAAAACACTTCCAGCTATACATATAATCAGTATGATATATATCATCCAGCGAATATCCCACACTATGCCTTCCGATACAGTCGTTGTGGAGTCATTCATTGGGAGGCCTATGGTTAACTCTAGCAATCATGAGAATATCTATGATAATGATGATAATTGCCAACTGATTTAAGTCCATAATACACTTTATGGGTGATAATTAAATTCTTCTAAATCAGAAATTCTTTCTTCTGACGCTGATTAACGACGGCGGCCGGTAGTACTCCTAGAACCATGGTATCTAGCTCTGTTGCACACCGATAGACGTCCGCTCTCACCCAGGGCTCTCTGCGGCTCTCAAGTCACTGACAACCCATTACCCGTATGCTCGAGACAACATACTACAGAAACACTATATGGTCCATACTCGTACTCTTCGAGATCTTACGTCTCGATATGACAAGAAGGTCTTGGTACTATTCCTGGGCAATTACTAAATCCTCTCCCGTAATAACTTCCGAGTGGTTAGAATAGAATAGAATACTCTTTATTATGTACATCATATAAACTACCACACTACCACCACCACCATTTTGTGGTTCCCAGCAAAGAGTACCTACCTAGCAAGATGTTAAATAGAATGTCGTTAAAATAACGAAGGAATTACCTATGTCAAGTCAAGAGCATGGACAGATAGCATGTATCCTGTCTGTTAATAACAACTAACTGTGACGACCAATCCGTCGTCAAGTGTTCTGATTATGGCAATTACCTCTTGACCGTTCATTGTTAGTAGCGGTCATTGTTCTAAGAAATATGAGAATACACTCAGGTTGGTCACCTCTATCACAAAAAACAGAGAGTATTTTGTGCCTCTATAGAGATGTCCCATTCCATACATTCTTATCATACAGATGATGGTACTGAGACACTGTGTATATAAAAGCCTTTTAGTATATGAATATGAAGAATATAAATAGAAAATGCTCTAAAAAGAAAACTAAAGTAGTAAAGACTATATTATATTTAATATAGTGTAAGTAGAAAAAGGAAAGTTTGTAGCACACGATACGTGCACTGTATACGGATATCCGTGAATCTATTATTGAATTAAAACCTTGCGCTGAAGTTAAAAGTTGAAGTATAAGTAGGTCCTTACTTGACGTCCGCGTCAGTTCTATTTTTGTTCAATGGCATATAGTCCTTTATCGTCATCATTTTGAGAGTGAAAAAATCCGAAAACATTGAATAATTCATCATGCAAGTGTTCCGACGATATGTATGTATACATGTGTAGATGCACGCAGTATTCGCTTTATATGAGACGCCTCTCTAGTAATTCTACCGGGTCCATATTTGATTGTTTTTAGTGCATAAATTACTGGAACTAGGGCGCATCGTTTGTCCACTTTGGGAGAGTCGTCAGCTTGGTGACATACTTGTGTTGAAGTATTACATATTTAAGAATAAACAATATTCAAATAAATAAACTTGAAGTGTCTGTTCGTAACGTCGAAATAAAAGCTTTTTACTGCATATGAAAGTCGGTACTTATAACAAATAAAAACATTTTTTTTCTGTCTGTCTGTCTCCGAAACGACTGGACCGATTTTAACAGGAACTCAGTGGCAGATAGCTGGTGTTATAAGGAGTAACTTATTTATGATTTTTGTACCGGTAGCACGTTACCGTCTGACAATTCGTAGTTTCTGTTTTCTTTTATTACATCATCTTTTGTTCTAAATAAAACCTTTTTGATAGTGTTGTTGACCAAGTAACTGTAAACTTATTTATTCAAGCTGGAAAGGTGAAAATTATAAGCAAAAAGTAGCTAAGGTACATTGATAGAAGATCAAAGGAAAGCTAAGAAGTGTAAAAAGAGAGTAATCACACTATCACACTAATATTATAAAGGCGAAAGTTTGTGTGTGTGGGTATATGTTTGTTACTTCTTCACACTCAAACAGCTGGACCAATTTTGATAAAAAAGCTGACACCCTGGATTAACATATAGGCTACTTTTTATCCCGATATTTCTACGAGATCGACCTTTATGTGGGTGAAACCGCGGGGCGCAGCTGGTCAGATATAAAAGTCAGATGTCTTAACGTAAACATCAAATGATAAACAATTTAGTACTACTGTATCTAAATTTGAAACTTCTGATATCAGTTTTATGATCTTAGGTACGTTGAATAAAAATAGCGATGCTGGTGTCTAAGTATAGAGTCTAACATATTGAGTTCCATATCAAGGCCGAGTATAGTCGAGTTTTATTTTCGAAACCTTTTCTTGTGGAAATATGGATAAGTATGTCAGATAACACTCTATGATGACACTTTATCATGATTTTTAGGATTCCGTACTCAAAGGGTAAAAACGGGACTCCATTACACTGTCCGTCTGTCCGTCACCAGGCTGTATCTCATGAACCGTGATAGCTAGACAAATGAAATTTTCGTGTATTCCCGTTGTTCCTGTAATTTGTGTCCCAGATACAGGGACAACGGGACGTATAAAATTTCCTTACCGTTGTCTCCCCTTATGACATAATTTTTACAGATGATGTATTTCTGTTGCCGCTATAACAACAAATACTGAAAAAATAATAAAATAAATGTTTAAGGGGGCTCTCATACAATACAACAAACGTATTTTTTTCGGTGTTTTTGCCTTGTTGTACGAAACTCTTCGTGTGCGAGTCCGACTCGCACTTGGCCAGTTTTTTTGTAATCCTGTGGAATTCTAAGAAGAACTTACAGACAATTCAATATTTTCTTTACAAAAGAAATTGGCTTCCATATCAAAGCCGAGTATAGACGCGATTTATTTTTTATTTTTTGTTCGGAAGATACGGAATTAAGGATATGTCACATAACACTACACGATGATACGAGGTCATACATTTTTGGAGTGCTGTGGAACTCTAAGAAGAACTTACAGGCAATTCAATAATTTCTGTGCAAAAGAAATTGGCTTCCATATCAAAGCCGAGTATAGACGCGATTTATTTTTTATTTATTTGTTCTGCAGATACGGATTTGTCAGATACGAGGCTCTACGATGATAGGAGGTCATGATTTTTTGTAATCCTGTGGAAGTCTAAGAAGAAATTATAGGTAATTCAATAGTTTCTTTAGAAAACAAAATGAGCTAGTACTTGGCTATGAAAACTGAATTTGTTCGTTAACGTAATAGTAAGTAACTAGCGATTATGCGCGGTCGGGTCGCCTTGCTTCGATGACACAGTGGCCAGTCAACTCGATCGTCTCAGGTGCGTCATACAGTAGGGATGACAGCACCTGGGCAATAGAAAAATTGCTTTTTTTGTGTCATTTTCATACTTTCCTTTTGTCCAAAATGTAATTTGCAAATGTACGAAAATAACCCGAGTTCGTAACACAACGGATGGACCTTCCGCAATATTTATGGAAAACTAGCTTTTGCCTTTGACTTCATCAGTGTGGAGGTCGGAAATTATTCCACGAATCACTTTTAACGTCATATTACAACAACAAAAAAAGCTAGATGAGGTTGGCGTTTCCTATCTGACTACTCTGAGAAGAAAGGCCGAAACAAATTCAGAGGTCACTGTCTCTTTTAAAGTTCAGTTTTATCTTTGTCCGATAAAGAATAGAGTTACTTTCGAATTGATACTATTAGTTTGTAGTATGGATGATGATGGACCGACGACCTTGTGAAGGCTGCAGGAACCCGTTGGATGCGACAAGCACAGAACCGGTCAAAGTGGAGGTGCTTGGGGGAGGCTTATGTCCAACAGTGGACGTCTTTCGGCTGAAATGATGATGATGAACTGGAAGTACGAAGTATGTTATGTATGGTAATGTTTGATAGTACCTAATGTCAGCCAAACGATAGTGACGTGCTCTTTGAACGATTGAATGATGAATTGATGATCGATGAATTGTTGTCCAAGGCAAAATGATAAACTGCACTGTAGGTATTAGGTAAAATGACATAGTGATAGCGAGTTGAAAGCAAAAACCATGAAATGGATTTTAATTGATTGGACACAAGGTTTATTATTTTTTAAGTGGGTACAACAGTTGCAACTGTTGATTGTACGAATTACGTCAAATGTTTATTAATTGCAAGTTGTTAGTTAAGTATACCAATGAAGTTCTAGGCGAAATCCAAAATTTGAAACTTGTAATAGTGGCCTAAAAATGTGCTTCAAAAAATAAGATTAATTTTCAAAATATTTGCTGAAAATCCAAAATTTTCTGTTTCTTCAAATGGATAGAACTTGTCTTTTTATACGATCGAAATACCTTTTTCCACCCAACAGCATTATTATATAGAACAATGATATAATAAATAATATCCAAAAGCTCATAGACTGACAAGAAGTGACATCCTTAACCAGTGGTATTCACCGGCGCGAACCGGGCGAACAACTTTCGCGACTCGTCCCAATAATGTTGTGGATTCGTGAACTGTTACATCACTAACATCTGCCTGTGCATAATATTAGTTCACAAAGACATTACAATATGATGCTCTTACAATACCAGTTCCCTGAAGAATTGAAAGTGTAAACAACTTTGTGTGTGTCGCGTATCGTTCCGTTAAACTTGTTCTCTTGTTGACTAATAACAATATTTAAATTCTGTTCTTAGAATGATGTTGAAATTCTAATATTTTAATTTGGCACATATAATTTTGAAATTTATGAGTGATGCATGGGTACGGAATTTATGGGACTACATAATATGTTTATGGTATTTTTTTGAGCACCGTATTCAAATACACGAACGGCACATTGTCGACGGCTGCTTTTGACGCGTGTCGCTAGAGTGTATAGGTACAGTCACGAGCATAAGTATGTATACACTTGGCTTTATTCAGAGGCGATTTTCTCCTTTATTTTTTAATGAAATTTTATGTTATTACGAACATAGTATTTCCGAACCTATAGGTTTATGTAAAGTGTCGTATTTCAACTTTGCATTCGTTATTTCGTGAAAAAATCGCAATTGAAAGTTGCCAAGTGTTGACATATTAGTGCTCGTGACTGTACACTAGCGACACGCGTCAACACACACTTATCAAGTTTTTTTTTTTTCTTAGAGGCGATGGGTGTTGAAAGGCTTTTGACCTTTTGGATTCTGGTTCTCAAATTTTGAATAAATATGGGTAACAATAACAACCCACATTTATTATACCACACTGCAAAGAAGGTTAAGTTTTTGTATTCGCGCGCATGTGAGCGAATACTTGGAACTAAAAAGTATCTTGACAAATAAACAGGTATGCAGGCTAGTAAGACACAGTTATGTACTGTACAATAGGGTATATAGATCCATTATGTTCATGCAAATACAGACGATATCATAATGATTACCTCTGCTCGCTTATTGAATGTCTAAAGTTAAGCGCAGACCAAACTGATTGCTTTAAGTTTTATCGGATTAGCTGTTGGCGATAAAATAAATCTTTCATATCCACAAGGCAATAAACATACACGAGCTCGGTATTACAGACCATGCAGTCGCATTTAATCATAGAGTGTTGTATAATTTTATTATGCCTAAATAATCAATGGTGAATCAATAACTGCGTACGAGATGTCGGTATGTTGCCACCTTACTGCATAGTGACAGACAGTTAATAAATAAAGCCTTTTATTTCTCTAAGTTTTTACAGTGTTAATCAATAATATAAAAGTTTAACCTAACCTAACCTAACCTAACCAACAGCATTCCCGCTAATTCCAGCGAATGGGGGCAAAAGCGTATACCCCTGCAAAAACCCAAGTCATCGCCTTGAGAACCCCCGTAGGTGAAGGCCTCCTCTAGAGCCAGCTTTATTTATTTTTTATTATCTATTATAAATTTAGGGGCTTTTGGTCACAAAACGACCATGCCAGCCCCATCATAACCTAATTCAATACAAGCTTTACACTATGCAGATTTCAAAACCTTATATACTATATTTTATAGAGTAAGATAGCTGCATTCGAGACAGGCTCTGATAATAAAGCCAGCTTTCTCTGTCTTTCGCTACGTTCATCCAGCGTGATCCAGTTATACCATAGATATCCGAAGTTATACGCACGCATAAATTCATAGTAGACATACACAAAGTAGTTGTAAAGTTTTCCCATAAAACCTCTATAATTATGCCAAGTCCACTCGAAACCTTACCTATATCTATTAATTACCAACGTGGGAATTATTACGAAATGGTTTCCTATTTAATTGAAATGCGAAGAGTTTCCTTGAATTAACATTATCTTGTTTAGAAGGTAAGGTTGAAAAGCATCCGATTTTAACAGTCTATTTTTTGTTGAAAAAAATGCGGAATGAATCTGAACCTTCAAAGGAACCTTGAGGGAATGCATTTACATTTTTTAGTTTTCTGAAGCGAGTGAGTAGCGTAGAACCTAATCAGAAATAGTATGTTTACGATCCAACTTTATGATGTACACTTGCAAAATTTCTATTGCCGTTCAGCAATAAAGTTTTATAATTTTATATGCGAACTCAACGCTTTTGAACCGATTTATATAGGTACCTATATATGTGCAATACTTGTATGAGTGTTCTGAGTGTACTAGATTTATGTAAAAACAACATTTCTCTACTACTAGCAGCGCCCCGCGGTTGCACCCGCATAAGTGTCGATCCCGTGGGAATATCGGGATAAAAGTCTTATGTTCTTTTCCGGGACTCAAACTATCTCTATACCAAATTTCATCTAAATCGGTTCAGCGGTTTAAGCGTGAAGAGGTAACAGACAGACACACTTTCGCTTTCATAATATTAGTATGGATTATGGAAGAAGATTGACTGTAGTAATGTAACTGTTAGTCAATGGCTATACAATGTGAAAACGACCATCATCACTCTCCTGCCCTTATCCCAACTTATTTAGGGTAGGCGCCACACGTCTTTTTCTTCTACACTTCTCGTTATTAGTCGGTATCTCAGTAGTCACCCCCTTTCTAGCCGTATCATCTTTCACACAGTCCATGTATCTTTTCTTTGGTGGAGACGACCATTCGACATTATATGAAAACTCGGTCTAACACTACTACTGAGTTCAAAAAAAGTGTTATTTTTTTGAACTCAATAGTAGGTAGTCATGAGCAGACTATGGATTCTGCCAATCTTTCACTAGTTATAGCGACTAAACTGTTGGATATATTTGATATAATGATATTTATAAAGGGGGGAACCGACCAAAACTATAATTTTATTAATAACGAAAAATTTATCAGTCTATGGGCTGATTTATGCAACACCAGATAATTTGATCCGAGGAATAATTTTGAATTTGACAGCTTTTCCATACAAAACCTGTCAGACGTCAATTTTATTCCACGAATAAAAATTATCTGTCCATTGAAAAATCAGCCCTTAGTCAACTTAGGAACAGTCAGATAGATGGAAAGTACTCTTTCCTTTTTTCTTTCCCCCCTTTTTTCTATTTCGTTCTCTCACTTCCTTTTTTTTGTTGAATTTTGTATACAGACTGGGAACGTCATCAGATATACGAAGTTTAACTGTCGTCTCCACCTTGTATAAGCAGATTTATTAATCAGATACTTTATACGACGACGTTCAGAAACTTGATATTAGATTATCTTTTCATTCATAAATGGATTAGATGGGTCGTTTTTATATATTTTGAAACGCAACCCGTGATATATATAAATAAAATTGTTTGCACAGCTTGGTTTAGAACAATGGCGGTAAAAGGAGTGACATTACCTTGTTTATTTGTTCGAGTAAATAACTGACAAGTTATTGTCTTACTCGTGTAATTTCTAAGTTATTGTATTACGTACCCGTTTATACTTATCTAAGAAAGAAGTATTTTATTTAAGATTTCATTGGACCACGTAAGTGGAAATATGATGCTCTATAGTTTGCATTTTCAGGTGTTTGTCGCCCATCTGTATGTGTATGAAATGAACATTCTTAGTATTTTGACTAATTTATTATTTTGCTTGAGTTTCAAGTGTTTTTGATATTTTTGCTATTGCATTGTCAACATTAGAATGTCTTTTGAATACACACAAATCTGTCGTGCATTTATAAACATCAACACAGAAATATGTGCAGGAATTTCTGATAACTATTTTTTGGTCGAAGATCGGTTTCGTATGGGAATCGACGAGCTACCATAATAATAGAGTCGTATCAAACAAATATCTACTTAATTTAATTTTGTGTTAAGTATAAAGGCATTGAATAAAGATGCACAGCAAGAATTAGTTCAGAGGGCGTTTCTAAGGTCGTTACCATTGGCGTCCTGAATCGACGAAGTTCTTTAAAACCGACTTAAAATACCGGTGTTAGCTTTACAAATCAACCAATCTTTCCTGCATACTTAATTGCTTATAATTGAACATTGCACTTTCTAAACGATAATGCAACGATAGATTTCAGTATACGCCAATATACATTGCGTCACCAGGCGATCATAGATAGGTATTAGCGATTCACTGTAAGCTGTAAGCCCCTCCACCTCTCTATTATTGGATGCATCAGTTTTGTACAGTGTAAAGCAATTAGAGAGATCATCAAGGTAAAGCTAAGGACACAAAGTCAAAGGTGACGCCAGTCAACGGTATTATATCGGCCTCTTTTTGCTTTCAGATATGTTTGAGAACTGAAAGTTCTTTATCTCTGGAATTTTATCATTTTTGAAAAAAAAAAAAGAGTATTGAAAAGAGTGTGCTTAGATGGTTTGGTAATGTTTAGAGATGAATGAAAGTAGGCGACGAATTTTAGGACGACTAAGTGGAAACACCAGGAGGGGAAAGTAACATGGACTTAAATTTTTATTTTGGCAATTGGGCTTCTCCTAAGGTACACCATAACACTAGAATCCTCCGCGTTTTGCATCCAGTTACCATTTTCAGGACATAATGTTTTCACTTTACAGTGTATTGCGATAGACTGAGTTAGGTGATACAAAACCGTTTTCTTCTCTTTCTACCTAATACTCTTGAAGGTTGTCTCACTATCGTTGACGAAAAACGCCTTTTCTCCATCCAAGAGTTTCCCTTTTTGTGGAGAGTCTATGATATTTTTAAGCTGTAAATCCATAAAGCTATCACACAAATACATAAATTAACGGATTTTAGAGCAAGTTGGTAAACACAATCATGATATGAATCACGGAACATGTAGGTCAGATCGAAAGTGATAGATTCGGATTTATTAGAAACATTAGATTTGACAGCCGGTGTTCCAGGCAACCTTGCCCCAGGGCCGGCGACAATCGCCATCTCGTAATAGACGCGCGCGCTATGCGTGGGCGCTCGATCTTTCTCTCCTCACGGATTCGCTCAAAACACTCCACTCACGCGCAGTCGCGGATCGGTTTTCACCGCCCTTTTTTGATTTCTTATTCACCCGGTCACTCGCTTTAAGAAACTGTGGTTTTGAAGATTCAAATATCGAATTTTCCACCGTAACTGTAGTTGCAAACCGACCTTGATCGTTCAAACGATTATAATCATATTTACAACAACCCATGTGCTAATTTGATTGTGTGTCTGTGAGTGCAGTGATGAAGTTCTTCCAGTTTTGTTTAGTGCTGTTATTTAGGTTAGTATTTTAGGTTCAAATATTTGTGGAACTCCGTATCGTAAAGATTTGGTCGAGAGTTCGTTACGGTGTGATAATTATTGTTTGTTGTATTGATAAAACATTGCATTAGAAAGTGTTTATCAGATAATTATTTATAATAGTTACATTACAGTGTTTGTCAACTGACAGATTATGGTGTCAAAATGTCACATTACTTTGCCGTGTCTTCAAATAATTATAACATGAAAACGTTATGAAGTCTGTCAGAAACATAAACCTACCTTTCTAAGAATCAACTTATCTTTAACTTTAATATTTGCACGTTTTATCAAAATACACTGGTTTTGAAGGGAGTCGTGTATACTGTAGATACAAACACCTACTGTAGGTAACTGTTCTCATAAGTCAAATACTTCTAAGAGCTGATTTTTCCAACGCCAGATAATTTTATCGAAGGAATCATTTTGAATTTTTGACAGTTCTTCCATACAAAAACTGTCAAACGTCAATTTTATTCCAGGAATAAAAATTATCTGTCGATTGAAAAATCAGCCCTCGATCTACAAAAAAAAACAATACCTAAGACCCAAGTACTCAGAGACCTAACGATAATGAAAATTTTGACAAACGTTTAAAGTAGGTACGTCTGTAACGCTCTTATATCTTTTTTTTTTTTTTTAAAACCAGTTTTCTTATAATATCTACTATCTTAAAGAAGACACAGTTAATCCGAGAATAGAATCAGATGTTAATTTATGCATAATTTCTTTATTATTACGTAGTTTTTGTGACGTAGAGAGTTAAACCCGTCTCCGACCTTGCAGGCTAGCCGGCACAAAACCGGTTATATTACATTAGTTAACACTAGGGCCATACGATATATTTGTACTAGATTGCAATTTAGTGCTGTTTAGATAGTAAGTAGGTAGTTATTTATTGTTGCAGCACTTATTTGTCTTTAGAGCTTACCACATTGAGGCAATGTGGCTGGCAAGTATGAGAAAATTGATACAGACTACAGACCCAAAGATTTTAATCGTAGATTAGCCTCAAAACATGGTCGCGTTTCTGTTTCGTTTTGACACCTCTGACGCACACAATGTCGCAGAGACTTGACTTGATTGTCTTGGAAACGCCATGATTTTTATGTGTGCTCACTCTTCTCTTCTCATTATGGACACTTTTTCGCGCTACTTTAATAAGTCGCGTCGATTTGCCCTCACCGTAATCGGTAAATCTAACGATATCAATCTTTGCTTAGACCTTCTTGCTGGAAATCGAGATTAGGTAGTGTAGATGTAGTGTATCTTTGTATTTATAGTGCGGCCGACGAAAGATTGCGTTCCTGACACCTGTCAGTTTCATACAAACGAATACGTGTCTTGCGAACTTTATTTTTATTAGCTACTTTTTAGAATTGTCGCACTGACATATGTCAGGAACGCATTCTCTCGACGACGGCCGGACTTTAATAGATATGTAAGGACTGTCAGTCTCATTCACACAAGTAGTGAGGTAGCTGGTGTACCAGTAAGCAAGTGTAGTGGACAGGTTTTTTATATTCCTATGGGTATCTCAAATTAAAATCCTCTCAAATTTATGTGGTTTTTTGGTCCTCACATGATCTGACCAAGATTATAAATGAACCTTAAAAGAGAATTTGACCCTTAAGTTTGATTCGCGATTTCTTCTTAGGGGTAGTCAGATAGGAAACGTCGATTTCATCTTTCTTTTTTATATTAAGTACCTTTAAAAGTGATTTCAATATCCTACAGAATAAACAATTTCATTTCACTTTAGTGAATCAACAGGTAAGTTATATTGTCAAGGTTTTACTAAGTAGGCGTTATACATAACTAGCTTTTGCCCGCGACTTCGTCCGCGTGAAATTTCTTGTTCCCCGACCCACCCCGTCGCATCGCATCACCTGCCCGCGCTATTACTTTGTTTTCGCTTAGCATTCTTTCTGACTTTATTTTGTTTTTGCTAGGCTCATAAGGTCCTAGCGTGATGTTAAATATATAATCCTTCCTCAAGAATTGGGCTATCAAATGCAAAAATAATTTTTCAAATCAGACCGACGACCGACCGACCGATCCGACCGGTAGTTCCACAAATTAGCGCGTTCAAACAAACAAACTCTTCAGCTTTATTATTAGTATATAGATACTATAGATATGCACCTACAGTTACTCGTATAACTGAAAATGAAATTCTGAATCGTTGTTGACTACGTTAAGTTATGGGTTTCTTTTCTTGATTTCAAGAAACCCATCACCGATCACCGTCTATAAGTAGGCTTTTGCACATTTGTTGGTTTACTTTCTTATAGGTATAAATAAATTATTGTGATATTCTTAACTTTATCCTCAATTTAACTTAAATATGGGTTCTTTTACAGATGTGGTTTATTTTTTTTAAACGTAACAAGTGTCAATTTTAAGGTGTAATTTCTGTTATTTTTATTAATGTATCCTTGACAAAACTCTCAAGGGAATAATGCATTACTGACCTTAAGTTAACAAAGGTCAGTATGCGTTGGCATTCGATCTAAATTCTTTTTTCTTTCCTTAAATTCAACATGGTATTCCGAACAAGTATGTTAAAAAATGTGAAATACTTTAAAAAGGTATAAAATTCCTTGTCAATAATTGAGTACACCTTGTAATTAATTATGTATAAATTACTGCTAATTACTGCGGTATAATCATAGGCTTTCAGTTACATTTTAATTAAAAGTTATTCCGTTCCGCAGTAAAAAGATCATGTTAATAGATAGCAAAAACAAAACACTGTGCTTATTGCTTTTGTTTTTTCAATATCTGACTAATTAGCGGTTCATTTAGATCGAAAATGGTCTGTATATTTTGTCAGTGTTTACATTTCCTTGCATATTTTATTTCGTGGAGCACTTAAGTATCTCAAAGGAGTGTAGCAATTAGGAGGAAGTTTCCAGCACTGTCAGTGGAACAAGTTGGTGTTTGATTTTGAAATGTTTTTCCCTCTAATGACCGATTCGGTTCCCGAGCCTCTCCTTAATGACGGTTGATGGCCCGACTTATTGACATTTCACTGAAATGTATAGTCAGTTTTAGTGCTGGCTCTCAATATTTGCTGAAGCTATTAGACGTTTCTTTTTAATGGGGAGCCCTAAGGTAGCCCGCACATTCGAATTTTCTTAGGTTTTTTTGCAATTTGCTGTGTCAGGTTGTATGTTGATTAAAATATGATTCGTGACCATAACAAATATGACTTTACGGAATTAAAATCATTAGAATTAGGAATACAACTCCTTAAGTTAGAATTGGCCTCAAATGACAATCATGATTTCATGAAATAGTCATTCAATAGAAAGAAGAAGAGAACTTAGAGAGTTGTATGTGCTGATGATTTTATTTCTATAAATAAATATTTCGAATTATATAGAATCTGATACTGACCTGCAAATTGCAAAAAAAGCAAGAAAATTTAAATTTCGCGGTCTACACTGAATCTTTTGCCTTAAATTATTGTGACGTCAATGTACATTTGCACAATCGCGGTGTCTATTCAAATAGAGAATGTGACTCAACATTTGAGATGACAGTAAAGATAGTACAATGAGTTTGTCTTTTAATTTAGATTGAGGATATAAACAGCGACGAGGTTCGAGCAGTGGTGGTCCAGTGGTAACGGCCCTGACTTACGAGTTGTGTTAAGGTCGTGGGTTAAACCCAGACAGGCGCTTTGCTTTGTGTAAAATATTTTCATGACCACTGCTCTCAAAACGGTGAAGGAAAACATCGTGAGGAAACCGGAATGTCCTAGAACCGAAAACTCGAACACATATGACATCTACCCAGCCGCACTGTGCCCGCGTGACCACGATCCACTCCCTCTGACGAAGAGAAGGCCTGTGGCCCACCAGTGGGAACATTATAGGCTGATTATGTCATATAAACATCCATTGTGAGTTTCTGCTCTAAATTATGTACAGTAAAGGGCTCGCCTTCCACCCTTACAGTCCAAATTAGTGTGCTATATTTAGAGCTCTTCAACCATTTATAAGTAGACTAGCACTTTGCCCGCGACTTCGTCCGCGTGTATTTCGTACTTTCCCCTCAAAATTTCGAATAGGTATGTATGTTTATGATCTTTATCATTTATTTAGATTAATAAGTATTCGGGCCAATTTTTAAGTTTGTAGATCAACGGAATCAGATTTTTCAAATAAACAGGATCCCCGCTTTTCACTCCCACAAGGGTGGATTTTTGAAAAATCGTTTGGGATGACGTGTCCATAACTTGACTCAAAGACCGATACCTACTCATTTTCAAGTTAATGAAAGCAAGCAGTAAAATCAACCCATTCTTCTTCTTAGCGTGTCGATAGCAATCCTAAATGGACTCGGCTACTTGCAAAATTTTACACCCCCAATCTCCCTTTAGTTTTAAATTCATTAACCAAATGAATAAGGTTTTCATATAAACTGTATCCTTGCTTACCCCCCCACCCCCACACAGGGGTGGAATTTCGAAAAATCGTTAAGGATGAGTTTATTCCTTGACTCGAAGATTTATTGATACCAGTTTTCGACTTAATCAAGCCACGCAGTAAAATCCTCCCCGTAATATTAACTACACCTTTGTAGCCCGTTAGGGGTAGATTTTCGAAAAACCCTGATAAGTACATGTTATTCTTTATTTTTGGTCTTAAGTATAAATACCGAGTTTCGAATTAGTCGGACCGCGCGTTAAAATTCTTCCATACAAATTTTGACACCCCCAATCCCCCCCTTTTAGGGGGTAGTTTAAAAAAACAAAAAGTGCCAATCTTCATAATTTACTTAGATAAGTATTCGTGCCAAGTTTCAAGTTTATTAACCAAATGAATAAGATTTTTCATATAAACTGTATCCCCGCTTTTCACCCCCACAGGGGTGGAATTTCGAAAAATAGTTTGTGACGTGTTCATTACTTGACTCAAAGATTATTTTACCAATTTTCGAGTAAATCAAGCCACGCAATAAAATCCTCCCCTGTAAAATTACCTACCCCTTTTCACCCCGTTAGGGGTACATTTTCGAAAAACCCTGATACACGTTATTCTCTATTTTTAGTCTTAAGTATAAATACTGAGTTTCAAGTTAATCGGACAGCCCGTTAAAATTCTTCCATACAAACTTTGACACCCCCCAATCCCCCTTTAGGGGGTAGTTAAGAAAAACAAAAAATGCCAAACTTAATCTTTTACTTAGATAAGTATTCGTGCCAAGTTTCAAGTTTATTAACTCAAGGAATAAAATTTTTCATACAAACGAAATCCCCCCTTTTCACCCCCTTAAAGGTTGAATTTCCAAAAACCCCTTCTTAGTGCTCCCCTACATTATAAAAGGAAGCCGTGTGCAAAATTCCACATTCCTAGACCCAGTAGTTTCGGCTGTGCGTTGATATGTCAGTCAGTCAGTCAGTCAGTCAGTCAGTTTCTCCTTTTATATATATATATATATAGAAAGTATACAAGAGTGTTTGTCACCTGTTCTTTCCTCGTAATTTGCTTTCAACAATGGCTTAGAACGAAGGAAACCCTGCATTATTTTTACTTTAATTCCTCTGTCTTATTTGAACTGAAGAGAATCACCTAGAACTTACATTATATTTATATAGATCTCAGCTGTTGCTACTAAAGCAATACGATTGTAAATATAGGATGACAAATGCATTGTTTTCGTTGAATTTATAGCACAATTGTCGCGTTAAATGTCAACAGGTGTGAACTTCGATGGTAAAATAGAGTTCTTGGAATATCATTTCGAGTTTAGTATATAGGTTTCAAATATAACGTTACAAATACAAACGTATCCTTGCCAAAGGTCTTTGCCAGACATTATGTGTTGTAACGTCATCTAAAGCTTCTTTGCGAAATGTGAGGCCCTACGAGGTAATTGCATTTAATTCTAACAAATCAACAATATTCATTGCGTTATTTACGTTGTCGAGCAGATGACTTTTTCAAACTTATGAAGAAATGGATTATGAAATTTCAACAAAATCCTTCGTATTGTGATAGAAAGCCTGTTACGCAATTGGGGTACTGGATTCACTTCCCTAGTTGAATAAACTGAGATAGAATTTTCCTTTTGGAAAAATTTCAGTCCCAATTTCGTGGTTGAGATTACGATCAACGATCTTTTGGTGAAATAAGGAAGTATTTGTAAAAATTCAAGTGGTATGTATGATTTATTAATATGATGTTTTATTTCTTTCCAGGAATTTGGGCTCAGCTGTACATTTTTGCTGTAGGTGAGTAAGACGATTGAAGTAAAAGTTCTGAGTATTGGCTTTTCTCAGAAATAATTATATACCTGACTTCTGAAAGTCTTTAAAAACTGAGGAACTGTAGGTTAGTGACTTCACTCTCAGCATAACTTGTAGATACTGATCTACATTTAACCTACATTTACTCTAACCTACATTTTTGTACGTTGATATTTTTCGATCTACCTGTTTATTTTATGAAAAACTGCTTCTGCGTTTTGTTGTATAGGTATTTATTAAAATGTAAGTAAATGTTAATGCTCTAGGATTCAATTTGACTGTCTACAAAGTAGCTATTCAAAGAGTTGCCTGATACTTAAACTAAACACTAGCCGTCTTATTACAAAACGAATTCTAACTTTAGTTCTAGCCTAAGCCTTTGAGCTAGTATTTGTAATTCGAACTTTATTTAGTCAAAGTTCTTCACCGTCGAGTTTTTAATCGTTAATAATCGAACTAAGCTAGGTTTATTTTTTGTATAAAGCCCTGTTTTTTATGACAGTAAGGTTCTTAATTCAATAAGTGGTTCGATGGTTTAAACCTGATCTAAATAAAAACCTTGTTTATAAAATAAAAGCTATCGTCATTCAACTTGGACAACAATTTTGACAGAAGCAACAATAAAATTGTAATCATAAATTATAAATATACTATAGTTTAAAAATATTTTTTTATGTACACACAATCATATACTACTTTGTTCTATCTAACCCTTGTACGCATGGCTACACATCAAGCTATACATAACCAGTATAAGCTGACTTCTGATTGTACGAAAAACCTATATAATGCGAGGTCAGCTAAAACTGGAAATGTGTATACTTGATGTGTAACCGTGTGTACAGTATGCTACAATGTCAAAGATCGTCTCCGTCTCACAAAGTTAGTTCGATAGCAATAAATTGATCGTAAGTGATACAGTTAGGGTCATGCCGTGAGAGACCGCGGTGATTGTTCCACAAGGGAGGAGTATTGGCCCCGTTGTGAACTGTCACAATCGTTCACTTGATCATCTTGGAGTTTTAGAGGTCATGTTTGAGCAAATTGATTACATATGTTGCATAATATACAACATACCCCGAAATTAACGCACACCACCAAATACCTCAATTAGAATATTATGTCAAAGTCAAAATGTCAAAGCATTTATTTCAAATAGGCACATAAAAGGCACTTTTGAACGTCAAAAATTACAACGAAATAGATTCTAGTCGCTCTGTCATGATCATACATAATACATGTACAGGTACTTCATCCATTTTGGTTTGTTTTGACTGTACCCGAAGTGAAGTGTGCCCGCAGGTAATTTACGTAATTTTAATTATTTTTGGGATAAAATATTACCTATATTTAAAATTACGATCAGTAAACGATTCTGAACGAACTGCTTTCATAATGTGCATTAATTCAATTACACATGTATAAGTACGTACCTCAGTGGATTCTTGATTAAATGCTGGCTATTTTATCATATTCCGAATATGACTTTTTTTTGTAAACTTCTTTGTAAACTTAAATATTACATCATGAGCGACGGATAGGAATATTATAGTGGATAGTGGAGCAAACCCAGTTCCGTGTTACAGACACTAGGGCCTCTTCATCATCTCACTAGAAACATTACATCAAACGTCCGTAGCGTATTAAAAAAAATATTGAGTTACTGGATTCCCAATTTAGGCATGCCTGTATATATAGGGGAAATTAGGTACTAAAATACAAAAATAAAGTTCTTTCTTTCTTTCTTTACTATGTGTGAGAGAGTAAGTGCAGGTGAGGGTGTGCTGTTATGTGTGAGAGAGTAAGTGCAGGTGAGGGTGTGCTGTTATGTGTGAGAGAGTAAGTGCAGGTGAGGGTGTGCTGTTATGTGTGAGAGAGTAAGTGCAGGTGAGGGTGTGCTGTTATGTGTGAGAGTAAGTGCAGGTGAGGGTGTGCTGTTATGTGTGAGAGTAAGTGCAGGTGAGGGTGTGCTGTTATGTGTGAGAGTAAGTGCAGGTGAGGGTGTGCTGTTATGTGTGAGAGTAAGTGCAGGTGAGGGTGTGCTGTTATGTGTGAGAGTAAGTGCAGGTGAGGGTGTGCTGTTATGTGTGAGAGAGTAAGTGCAGGTGAGGGTGTGCTGTTATGTGTGAGAGTAAGTGCAGGTGAGGGTGTGCTGTTATGTGTGTGAGAGTAAGTGCAGGTGAGGGTGTGCTGTTATGTGTGAGAGAGTAAGTGCAGGTGAGGGTGTGCTGTTATGTGTGTGAGAGTAAGTGCAGGTGAGGGTGTGCTGTTATGTGTGAGAGAGTAAGTGCAGGTGAGGGTGTGCTGTTATGTGTGAGAGAGTAAGTGCAGGTGAGGGTGTGCTGTTATGTGTGAGAGAGTAAGTGCAGGTGAGGGTGTGCTGTTATGTGTGAGAGAGTAAGTGCAGGTGAGGGTGTGCTGTTATGTGTGAGAGAGTAAGTGCAGGTGAGGGTGTGCTGTTATGTGTGAGAGAGTAAGTGCAGGTGAGGGTGTGCTGTTATGTGTGAGAGAGTAAGTGCAGGTGAGGGTGTGCTGTTATGTGTGAGAGAGTAAGTGCAGGTGAGGGTGTGCTGTTATGTGTGTGTTTGTGTTGACCAGTGTGTTTGTGTTTAATTAGGACCAGAGTCCTAATCTAATCGAATTCCAGTTATTTACCATTTATTCCACTTGCGGCCAAAATCCGAACACATTCATTTATTTATACACGCGTATTCTAAAGATTATAGTCGAGACGTCTTATAGGTACTTAGGTACCTACTTGTGTATATTATTTTAGTCTTCAATAAGCTCATTATACCGATGTTATTTTAGCCGTTAAACAGCTTACGTCTTTCCGAAACTGAAGCCACGTGATGCCAATAAATTATGCTAAAATAGCTTTTGTAGCAAAAACACATAATGTATCTGTATATTTTGTCATGCGAACTATTTGCTGAGGGATATTTAGGCAAACAACAACATTTGAACAAACTATTTTAATCGACGACTTAGATATTTTTCGTGTAAGTGGTCTTTATAGACGTATTTTTTACTTGAGTCATAATTTTTTTTCGAGAAGTGAAAAATTGACGGCTGGAAATGTTAAAGAGACCTACGGAAACATGGTATGTGATCTTCAGTCTGCGTCAGTCAGGAATGAACGTGGGAGATCTAACCACAGTCCACGTCGGATCGCCTATGATAAAAGTATCAATATTGGTAGCAGGAAATTTATAAATAGGAGTACCGAGAAAAATAATTAATTAAAAATAAAGGAATTCTGAAATAACGTAACAAGTAAATGCCCGTTAGATCATGCAAGAGATCTATGGGAACCAATTAGTGTCACTAACGACGAAGGAATATTTCAAATATGACATTTCTAGAACTTCACATTAAATGTTCACTGAATTCTAACATTATTCAAAGTACCGAGAACGAAATGTCACACAAAACTGATGAATATTAAACTAATAAAACACACAAAAAAACAAATGACATAGCAGAACAAAATATGTCATTACAGAATCATTCAAATGTAGCGATTTAATAACAGCAGATAGGATGTGATTGTAAAATAGCCGGTAATACATCTCGGGCCATCGACATAAAATCGGTGGCCACAAATTGCCCACGCATTATGGAAAGTCAACAATTATACGTATGAGTGCGCTATGAAACTACGACTTTCCATGGCTGTATTCAAATGAATGGGTTATGGAACTGTCACAATGTGCAGCGGCCATCTTTGATGCTTTGAAAGCAAATAACGGATTCAACGTTAAATGCTGTGGAAACAATGTTTTTATGGAAGGCTTTACAGCATAACGTTGTTATGATTTTAATTTGTATTGTATTATGTTAAATGACAGTATTTTTGTGACTAGGGAGTGTGACCTCGGGGATAAAGAGTGTTCTCGTATCTAACTTAATACAAACTAAAGACATATGGATTGAAAATCTCGGATAGATCCTTCAAAAAACCTCAACAATCACTACGCGAGTCAAAGATTAAGTACATTCATTTGCATTGGTCCTGCGACTCAGTGAATAAAATATGACTATAGTAATATGTGTTTACTTTGACATTTGACAGCTGATCAATGGCGGATACCATTGCCATTGCGATAATATGTTGATACCATCACATATTAGTTCAAAGTTAATTTAAATAAAGTTATTGGTCAGTGTCCACGTTGCTTAATAACATTTTATTCTACGATTACAGCATTATTTATAGGCACTATAACTCCAAATGAATACTCAATATTTATGATATTGCACTCTAAACAAGATGCATTCAGACATATTGATAAACTGTGAGCCGTAAACATACAAATATTGAATCTGCATAATGTCATGATTTCACATGGCCCTCATTCTAATTTTATTGTTTTTTAGACATCTTTCGACATTGACTTGTATCTAAATGCTGTCTGAACTATACGTATTTGGTCTTTTGAAATACATAACTAATATTTGCGGAGTAAAACTTATCGCATGTTTCACAATCTAATAAAACAATATATTTCGTTTATAATAAAACACTTTTATTCGCGTACCTACGTAGTATTTTATCGGGTACATATTCTAGACTGCCTATAATTCCTTTGTTTTCACTTTCTGTCTCGTTAGGCGAGGAATATATAACATAACGAAATGACACGTTATTAGAAATTGCATCAGCAATATAAATATTATTTTTAATTTGACAATTTTATTTAGTCGCGTATCTTTCAGAGATATGTTCGTACATTATGCTTAATATTTTTAACCGTCATCATTTGTTTTGAACTTGACTTATTCAATTTCAAGTTCAGGTGAAAGGCTAATTATACATTAATTAGAAACCGACCTCTAAAATATAATATATAAACTAACCTTAATATAGTTTACATGTTATTATTGGTATTTAATCGTTTTCATATTAATAATAGCACTGGAAATAATGTATTATTTAGTACTACTTATTATTTTTTACACGGGCAGCCCTCAACATTACTGTGTCTGTACCTGCTCAGTAATCTCTTACTGACACACACGTTAGAAAAAAGTAGTTGCTTAACACACTATCAATAGTTTCATTTTGACAGTTCAACAAAATTCACTGCGTTATTTACGTTGTTGAGCAGACACATTTTTCGAACATATGAAGCAATGGATTAGCAATATCCTTCAAAATGATTCAGATTGAGATTAGTGTGTTATGCAATTAGATTGTTGCTCTTTAAACGCCAAGTTAAGTACATTTAATTTACAAAACAATGTACGAGTATTTTTACATACTGAAGTAAGTACGATATTACCTAAGTTAATTCAATGAGGCGCATATACTGACGTAACAATTGAACGAACAAAACGAGGAAGTAACGCGCGCGCATGTTCCGCTTCCTTAGACGCGCAAGAGCAGCGCACGTGTGAACGTTATTACAACTGCTTTAATAAATAAATCAAATCGATATTATATGTGGTATTGCTTTTCATCAGACTTTAATTTGTTTTGAATTCTCTTCGGATATAGGCGTGAATTATTAGGGCGTGATAATTTGACTCCAATTTCTTTGCGCCTACATAAAGCGAAAACGCGCGGTCGATGTACGGAATCCGCGTTCACATTTTCGCGGGCCGTGCGTCGAAGTACTACCTACTACTTAGAATACTTACTACGTAGAATACTTTTGAATCACTTCGACGCCACACAGTTCTGACGCGAACTCCGTTCATTAGTATTGAATTTTTGACTTTGATCATCTACTTTTGCTGTTGACTGTACCAGCCTTATTTATTCTTTTGGCGAAACTGATTGTATTATGTACGTGTGTACAACATAGGTACTCGATAAGTGTTGATATTCAATAGCGAACTGGAATGTTTGTACAAAGGAATGTTTCTAAACTGACTGGTTTGGGCTAGAAATAGATCAATAGACAGACCTATCAAAACTTGTGGGTGTTGTTGATGTCTGGATAGTATCAAGAGGATACAGTGCTAATTGGTAATTTGATGCCAATACCTAGATTGCACCCTAATTACGTAACACATTATCAATCACAATCTGAATCATTTTGAAGGATATTGCTAATCCAATGCTTGATATGTTCAAAACATTTTTCGGCTCAACAACATAAATAACGCAATGAATGTGGTTGAACTGTCAAAATGAAAGCCATTGCTACTGATAGTGTGTTACGCAATTACCCCGTTGTTTTTCAGCATACTGCGTTCAACATACAACAACATCACGCGTTGTTTTTCCGAAGTATTGGGCAGAGGTGTACTTATAGTAAGTATACGCTCACGTTTAGCCATTTTGCATTATTTTGCCATTTTGCATTGTGTTTTAGTCCCATGGGCCTCTGCCACCAACCGGGCACAAATTCGGACTCCGGGCTGCTACTGAGAATGTCCAGATCAACAAACCCAATAACACTTTACTCTACCTGAGATTTGGACCCAGGTCCAGCTCAGCAGTAGTGCCATGCGACCACTAGACCAACCAATCCATTTGAAAATACCTGATGTTTATGATACATAGGTTTCCCTGGCATTATTTCGTTGTACCAGTCTTTTTAACACGCTTTTATTAGGTCGACCTGTATGTAACTAACTATGTACTGGAATCCCATTAAGAAAAAAAAAAAACCTCGCCACAGAAATGGCGCGCTGAAATGATGACATTACCACCCATAATGAAAAGTGCAAAAAAGATATATAAATCCGTACGGTTACTGGCTTCTCTCGTAAACCTATAGACTAGTATTTTATCGGAACTAATCAAAATTATATTACCGTATTATTTCTTTTCCGTGGACCGTACGAACTGATATCACGGCGCGGGCCGCTCGTAAAATATTGTGTTATTACTTACTGCCCCACTTCATTTTCATCTTTTTTGTTCTAGTTTTTAGGGTTTCGTACCCAAAGGGTAAAAACGGGACCCTATTACTAAGACTCCACTGTCCGTCTGTCTGTCTGTCTGTCACCAGGCTGTATCTCATGAACCGTGATAGCTAGATAGTTGAAATTTTCACAGATGATGTATTTCTATTGCCGCTAGGTATACTTAACAACAAATAGATACTAAAAATAGAATAAAATAAATTTTTAAGGGGGGCTTCCGTACAACAAACGTGTTTTTCGGCGTTTTTTCCTGGTGGTACGGAACCCTTCGTGTGCGTGTCCGACTCGCACTTGGCCAGCTTTTGGTATGTTATGATTGTAAAAACACCTAAATACTATTTATTATAATATCCCGATGTGATCGTGCTAGCGCGTACGTGTTTATGAAACGGATCAAGAACGTTTATCGCAAGTTTTTTTTTTATTTGCATGAACCTTGTTTTATTACTATATACTTTACCTACTGTCATTTATTGAAATGTATGGATGGAATTGATTTGATTTGGTGGAGTGGATGGGTGACCATTTTCACATTCCGAGAAATTTACACGTTATTGTTCGACAACTTGATCTGACGTCAGAACAACGGGTCACGGAGTATTCTGCCAAATCGTACACCTACAAAACGCGTGGTGGCATTCAAAGGGACAATCATATTTGAAGAAGATTAGGCTCGGTCACACCGTATGCAACTCTTATAGCACGGCGAGGGCAGCGACGTGCACCCGGCCGGTTTCTCGAACGAAAATTATCGCAAAATTAATGTGACAAATTGCGAAACGAGCGATAACTGTTGCGATTGGCTGTTGTAAATCATTCAACCAGTCACAGCAATTGAATGCTCCCCCAGAGAGGCACGAAGCAACAGCGCGACGACGCGACTCTAGTAGAACAATTCCTATGAAGACTTCACGGAAATTGTTCTACCAAAACCGCGTTGCACCGTTGCGTTGCGTCTGTCTGCGAAGCCTTGACAATTTGTCACATTAATTTGCGATATTTTTGTTCCAAAAACTGGCTCTTACTCTTTTTAGTTTAAAGGCAAGTTTCAATATGTTTTAGCTCAGCTCTCCGCTTCAGTCCGGTTGAATTTGTAGCTGCAAAGGTGTGCTTTGTTTTTCATACCGAGTAAGCAATATAATTTGTCGCATGACATGGCAACATATTTTGTGTGGTTGAATCGCAACACAAAATAATGCTTCGCGTTTTTGAACAGGCGTCGACACATAAACTAAGCCTACAAAGATGTGCTGCGCTAGAAACGCACAGCATTCAGTGTAACTCTACCTTTATTTACCGCTTAATCACGAACAAGATGACAAATAAGTGCGATCTTGTGTTTATATTTAGTAGCGTTTATCCACACCACCGTCCGTATCCAAACAATACATCGATATCATATTAATTCTTGGCTCTAAAATAAAAGCGCAAGTAATACTGAAAATACTTTGCAGTTCTGAAACATCAAACATGTTCCGTCTTACTAGGTATCCGTATTATCCTTAATCCCTATTTGACATTTCAAACAGACACTTCAATTTTATTGATTTGTATGTATACTTATAGATGTTACTGGTCACCGCGCTGCCTATGGGCATTGTAATAAGGTACAATGCAACGTGCCATCTCAGAATTCCCAGACGCAAAACTGAAAAACATCTCATGCAATCTCCCTGGCACCCAGATTTTCTCAAGCTGGACACTTACAGAAGTCCAGCTTAAAAGGGCGTAAAAGCTTTGGGTCACCAAGCTTTTACGGCATCCACGACTACAGGTGGCCTTTAATGGCCTTTACCAGTACAGGCGTAAAAATACGCCAATAGTGTCCCTATTATTTAGTTTGACCTTCTACTTGTGAATAGAAGGGGCAACTTGTGAATGAACACTATTACGCACGAGTAGTCACGGGTAATAACTACTTATAGGTTATATAGAAACCGACGTTTTTTCGCTGTTATACGTAATATTTACTTAGTGTTTGGGATGTCTTTTGATTGTGTCAAATATAAAAGTAGCATTTTGTTTTGTAAAGACCTTAAAATGCTCATGAATTTGAGCGTTATCCATTAAGAATGTAACAAGTTCAATTAAACGTAAAGAGTTATTTCTAAATGTAGGTTAATTAAACTGTTTTTTTAGTTAAGAGCTCAACTGTCACTAATAACTCATCATTAGAAATGAGACACAATTACTTTTTCTATTGTTACTGAACTTAATCAGCTTAACAGATGAGGGGCACCTACACTGTCCCACTACTGAGCAAAGGCCTCCCCCAAATCCTTTTAGGCATTTTTTTTTTCAGACTTTCCTCGATCCTATCCTTGCAGTACGCGACTAGGTCGTCTCGTCAGCGCCACCCCTCAATTTAAATTGATAAGACATAAAAATCAATCATCACACACACATTTATTTTTATCCCTAATCGTAGACCAATACATTTATTTGGCCCTAAAATAATAGCAGTAATATTGTCTCGACAACACAGATAATGATGCTCAATAGCAAATAATATCGCACATAATCTAAACGTCTTCGGGAATTACAAGTGAAATGACACCTGTAGCGTTGCGTGCCAATATCAGGTCACACGTTAACAATGTTCACATTGTCAGTTACGTTACGATCACGGTGTCTACCGAGGTTGTAATTTGTTGGGACAGTTGTTATTGTCTCTGTTCTCGTGGTTTGATATTCGTACGTAATAATTTGTGATGTTATATGGGCGTTAAATGTCGTTTGTGATTCTGTTACGGCTGCTGCTTGCACGTTGAGGAGAAAGAAATGACGATCGGATTAGTATCGAGGGTATCTTTTGATGATTTATAAATCCTTTTGATATTTGAAAAATATGGTATGTGGTCAATGTTTCAAGCAATGATTTCAAAAGTAACGCCATCTGTCATAAATAGCTTCGCGCGCACCACTGTCAACCGAGTCGCGTTGGCCCTAAAACCGTCATTTTAGGGCCAACGCGTTGGTGCCATTTAGTCGCGCGGTTAACCCGGTCCTTACGCTAGTAATATTATGTCAATGGTTTCAAGTTTTTTACTACCGTTGATGCAAAACAAAAGACTGATTCAATAAATTTATGAAGCGAAAAGACGAGAATTTTGAGAATATATCGTATTAAACACATTCCCATTATTACAAAACAATGTTTTTCTTTAGAAACGTTCAAAATCTAGTCGCAATCTCATCTCAGCGACAATGTCAAAAACTTTTCAAAAACGTAGGGAAATTAGAGGTATTTTTGACAGTTTGTGTGAACGTTCTTAAAATTACGAGAGTTGCCCCTCAAGTTTAAACCAGCAAGCCAGTTATTGAATTATGAACCTAACTGTTATAGAAATGCAGTTCTTTTTTAAAAAAAATGACAGCTTAGTTTGGTGCTAAGTTGTCATTTTAGGTTTAAGAAAAATTAGGTTCAAAATACAAATACTGGCCAAAAGGTTTAGGCTAAATCTAAAGTTAGATTTGTAATAAGACGGTTTGGCTCTACGTTTCTGGTGACCCGCGCTTAAGCAAATATCTTTATTCTAATTTCTACTTTTAGTTCAAGAAGTAAAGCAGTTGACATAATATCTAAATAATCATGAAATCAGCTCAACAAAACTAAATACATAAAAAAAGAGCTCACAATCTCAGCCGTCTCCATGAAATCATTACTTTTATAGTATTCTAAGCATTCTTAACAATTTGCAACGGTTATGCAAGCTACTGTTGACCGTGAAGCGTAAATAAAACAAATATTAAACAAATTACTATTACAATAATGCGTAAATACAAGGTGACTCACATTGTGAAAAAATGCTAGGATATTTAGTTACGGAATTTAGAACGTTGTCTTGAGAAGAAAGAATGACCCAAAAAGTCTTTTATTTGCTAGACATTTTGGGATATTCGTTGCATATTATTTAACATTACATGTGTTGAATGGGAATTATACTTATAAAGTGTGTGCTATTTCATAATTTGTCAGAAGTTTTATGCTAAGCCGTAAATTTTGCTATCTACCAATCTAGTGTGTTTATGAATTGTGTATCGGTTGATGTAGCCTCGTTTGAACTTCTTCAAGTGCAATTTCACACGGCTTTGTAATATTTCTGTTTTTCATGGTAATAATATTGTGCATAATTTTGAAGAAAAAGATACACGCCTAATTAAGAAAACTATATGTGTAACGTCTGATTTAGAAGTTTCTGATTTACCCAATTTTACAAACTCATAGGTTTGTAAAATTAACCATTCGACAATAAGTAATGATCTCAAAAGAGTCCTTGTTTATTATATTTAATTAATAAAAAGTTTTCAATAGTATCTGGTTATTTGCCAGTTTTTCATGTCTCTGAATCTGAATCATTTAAAAAAAAATTGTTACGTAGAGATTAACTTCATTCTGCCTAGTGATAAACACCTATTTCCCGCCTCCTCTTTCATTCTATTTTCGCGTCAAAAAACATCTGTTTTATCAATTTCCTCTAGCGTTTGATAGTATAGTTCAACTATTCCGTCAACACGTGAATATTTTACTGTTTATAAATGTAACTCTAGGTCAAGAGCTCTACTATAAAACGTTTTGGCTTCACGCCATACGCGGCCCATCGTTTGTATGACTATCTCTTTCATTTGTTCTTGTTTTAGGAGAGAGTGAAGGGAGGGTGCTATTTCTTGTAGTCTCGGAGCTCATTATCGGTCGTCATTCAAAGTTATTTTGTAATACAACACATTTGAATGTGTTGACTAGCTGCTAGAGATGTTACTGCGGAGCGAGTACGTCATATGCATAATATTACTGCAGTTCTGGCTCCTCGCAAACTACAGGCGTGACATGGCTCCCTATGGAGCTCATGCCAAGGAATTAGATTACATCTGCTTTCAATAATGTATTTGAAGTTTTCAGGATTTACCTAGTGATAATTCAAAGAATCATGTGACTGTTTTTATTTCACCTTTACTTTGTAATATTTGTTTCTACTTGGTTTTATACGCTGAAATCCTAGGAAAATGTTGTTATCTATATGTATATTTGACAATTCGGATTTCCTTTTAGGGGTCATAATTATGTCTATTATAGGAGATTATGAGACGACCTAGACGCGTACCGCAAGGGTTGGATCGAGGTGGCTCTAGAAAAGGATGCCTGGAAGGATTTGGGGGAGACGTTGCTTCAGCAGTGGGACAGTGTAGGCGAACTTAAAAAAAAACTGGCCAAGTTTGAGTCGGACCCGCACACGAAGGGTTCCGTACCACAAAGCAAACACGCCGGAAAAAACACGTTTGTTGTATGGGAGCCCCCCTTAAATATTTATTTTATTCTGTTTTCAGTATTTGTTGTTATAGCGGCAACAGAAATACATCATCTGTGAAAATTTCAACTGTCTAGCTGTCACGGTTCATGAGATACAGCCTGGTGACAGACAGACGGACAGTGGAGTCTTAGTAATAGGGTCCCGTTTTTACCCTTTGGGTACGGAACCCTAAAAATGTCTATCATGTATGGAATGCAAAAGCTTTTTCAGCGTATTCGTAACACAACACAGCTATTAATGCTAATCACAAACGGAGCCACCATAGCTAAATAATAACAGCCGCACAAGTCGATCGATCAGGTTAAGCTACGCTTGCCGCGGTTGGTCTGTGGATGGGTGACCATCTTTACATACCGAGACCCCTCCGTGCCTCGGAAAGCGCTTTGGATCGTGACACGTGGACTTTTGACAGTCGTTACGGGTAGTCAGAAGCCCGAAAGTCTGACCAAGGGGTATCGGTGGTATTACCCAGTAACTGGGTTGTGGAGGTCGGATAGGTATTCGCTCCATGTAAAATACTGGTATTTAGCTGCATCCGGTTAGACTGATGGAAGCCGACCCCAACATAGTTTAGAAAAGGCTAGGCAGATGATGAGGGGATGAATTTTCCAAAAACATTTCTTCAGCGCTCACCGTCGTCTTGTGCTGTACCCAGCGGCTATCTATGAGTGAATAAATATAAGATTATTAATAAATACCTATTTATTATTTAGTGTGCACAGACTAGTCTGAGTGGGCGTGGGTTTGCAAAGTAACAAAGAGTTGAGAAACTCCTTTCTATCTAGACCTCACTTATGTTCTAGTTTATTGCAATTTCATAACTAGAACTATACTTACCTAAATATTCATCATCATCATCAGCATCATTTAAGCCGAAAGACGTCCACTGCTGGATATAGGCCTCCCCAAGCACCTCCACTTCGACCGGTTCTGCGCTTCTCGCATCCAACGGGTTCCTGTGGCCTTCACAAGGTCGTCGGACCACCTTGTGGGAGGCCTTCCAACGCTACGTCTTCCGGTACGCGGTCGCCACTCCAGAACCTTTCGGCTCCATCGGCCATCTGTTCTGCGAGCAATGTGCCCTGCCCACTGCCACTTAAGTTTGCAATTCTTCGGGCTACGTCGGTTACCTTGGTTCTCCTCGGATCTCCTCATTCCTGATTCGATCACGCAGGGAAACTCCAAGCATAGCCCTCTCCATTGCCCTTTGGGTGACTTTTAGCCTTCTTATAAGGCCATTGTGAGCGAATATAAGATTATTAATAAGTATTTATTATATAGGTGTGCACAGACTAGTCTGAGTGGGCGTGGGTTTGAAAAGTAACAAAGAGTTGAGAAACTCCTTTCTATCTAGACCTCACTTATGTCCTAGTTTATTGCAATTTCATAACTAGAAGTCTACTTACCTAAATATTAATTCATTTGAATATTCGCGTGTGTTCACGTGTCCATAAGCAGCTATTTTTCTAAGTAGCTGAACGTGACACAGTTATTAAATTCGAAACTGCACCTACCTACCTAACTGTATCCTGAAACTGATGCGCGTTGCTTCTGGCGAAGATGAGGGTCAGCCGCGAAAACTTACCTAGACCCACTAGCCACTACAAAGAACACAAAACAAATTTATAAAAACGCTGGTAATTTCACTATCATCATTTAACTCCGACAAGAATTAAAATCAAAACTACTGAATATAACTCATCTTTACAAAAATATACCAGATTAAGGCAAAACATCGCAACATTTGAAATTACATGAAACAGAATATAATAATATGTATAAGGTAGGTAGTACTAATAAGGTCTCCAGCATCCTACAGGTAACTAATGTTAATAGTACTAGTTATTTTATGCGAACTGTTATTTTTAAATTCTTAAGAGAAATAAAGTTCTTTAAACCCAAGATCAACCGGTGATGCAGTAAAGACGGTAATTTTGGCAAAAAAAAAAAACGGTATTTCTGCCATCTTAAAGTTAACTGACAAAACTGTTAATATAACCAGGTCATCAACCTTGGTGATAGTGCCAAATTCTTCATAGGCCGTTTTATTGATATTCCAAAATTATTTGTAGTCAAGGTCGCGATACTCGCGACGAATACTGAATTCGTAGGTTAGATCACGTTCAAAACACAAACAAAAAGGACAAAATGTGGATGTACAGACGCCAGCACATCAAGCTACCCAAAACTGTCAAATTTTCTCAATCAACTTTGAGCCTTATGCTTTAGTAACATAGTAGAAAATCTATCAAAGAAATTTGACAGATTGTAGTAGCTTGATGTGCAGCTGGCGTCTGTACTATAAGGTACTCTGTCTAACCCTTCGGTAAATACAGGCGTGAAGCTATGTTATGTTATAACATTCAGAGAGAGAGAGTAAGAAGTAAGAAAGGGGTGAAATGCAGAAGAACATGATTCTCCAACTGATGAAAATAAAAGGAACTGCCCTAGATCATTCGAAGTGTTACGACAATAAAGGCTCCCGCAGATAGGCGCGACGCGATTCTGGTATAACAATTTCCATGAAGTTTTCATTGAAATTGCTCTACTAGAGTGGCGTCTCGTCTGTCTGCGGGAGCTCTAACGGCATAAGAGTATTAAATTACTCGTAGGCACGGTAACAGCAGACTATTGCAGTTGATGCTGGATCAATTACCTGATTGCTGGTATTAACAGCTGATACGACACAGTGAAGTCCCTTTTACTGTGTGTCATATTTACTGGCGAAATGTGTGTGAACTGTAGGAACGTCTCTGCATTACCCTTCGTGCTTCGGGGAATACAAACGTGGTATTATGTTATGGTATGTGTCATGGTCCCTTTTCGATTTGATATGTGTGCTATTTTATACCTTTATTTACTCTGTTACAGATTGATAAATTATTAACAATGATTAACGTTACAAAACAGCGGGGTAATTTGCGTTACACACTAACAGTAGCTATGGGTTTCATTTTGACAGTTCAATAACATTCATTGCGTTATTTACGTTGTTGAGCAGACAAATTTTTCAAACATAAGAAGCAATGAATTAGCAATATCCTTCAAAATGATTCAGATTGAGATAGATAGTGTGTTACGCAATTCGTCGTTCGCACGACTAAAAGTCCTATTTCATTTTTCAAATTTTTTAGCTGATCTGAGTCAGGACAACTACACTCTTCTGTTCGTGATTCTTTACACTTTTCACTAACCGTCGTACCTCTATGTTATTCGGATCTCAAAATATAGCCAGTTTGAAAGGCAACATAATGTAAAAAATCACGAATAGAAAAATATAGCCGTCCCAACCCCAATCAGCTAAAAATTAGATAGGACTATTAAGGCTCCTTCAAACAGGCGCGACACGCGATACAATCGCGCGCGACACAAAGGCACCGTTCTTTGCACTACTTGCGGTGCCTTTGTGTCGCGGGCGATTTTATCGCGTGTTGCGCCTGTTTGAAGAAGCCTTTATAGTCATGCGAGCGACGAATTGTGGTGCTGGTATGAAGTTTGTACCTTTTTACAAGTAAACATGCTGTTTTTTTGTAGCTACCCACATGCCTGCTGACTGTTATTAACAGCAACCAATTACAGCGTTTAATTTTGCGTGTCCATAGAAATAATAAATATTTAATGATACATGAAATAGAAGTCAGGTAGGTACAACGTCATTTGTTGATTCGACTTACGATAGCGCAGTGCCAGTCATCATCATTAGTCCGACATCTGTATAATGTATGCAAAAACACGTCTATTTCTATCGCCATGATCATTTTGATCAAAGCAATCCCGCACACTTATAAACTCACAGGCCTCTCAATTCCTCCTTCTTTTTATAAGGTAGGTAACTAGCGACCCGCCCCTGCTTCACACGGTTTTTATTTATTATATTTAAGTTTAATATCAACGTTTCATACACGTACCTTTCGGAATAAATTTTCTAAATGATGGTAAAAATCGCATCGAAATTCATTGAGTAGTTTAGAAGATTTAAGCGGTCACACAGATATACATGAAATGCGACTTTGTTTATACTATTTATCATAGATATATACATAAAAAGATAGAATGCACTTTATTGTACACATAATAAATTGCAGAACTCAAGGGATCATAGATTGAGTTTAAAAAGTACATAATGAGCACTTATTTCAACTTTTTTCTCCTTCGGAATTCTTAGTGATAACCTCCGCCCTGGGGCTGGTGGAGAGTTGTGTCATCTCTTACTGACTAGAACTACGGAGCTCGCGCATATTAACTATAAGTACCTACACCTATGAGTATAAACTTTTTAAAGTCTGACTGTTGGGCAAGGTAATCATTATAGGGAAAACAGTAGACGTAAATCATGGTGACAACGAAAAAAGAAACTGCAGCCTATTAATGGTCAGTGGTGACCTGATTCAAAGAACCTAAATGCAACCTTACTACATAAAACTTTATGATACGTATCGACGAATGGAGCAGCCATTGGTTTATGTTCAGTTAATAGTGAACTGATGACTCTTACGACCATTTCTTTATCACTATTTTTATGAGGAACTCTGCAAAGAGTGGAGGTATTTTGCAAACAGTAATGTTCGAATATTATGAATATTGAAATGTTGTGGACAAAGGTATATAAAAGTATATGTGGGTGTACTATAGCTACACCTTTGCTAACCCATAGGTTCTCATCCTTATTTTGTCCACCATTTAGTTTTTTTAGTCCCCCTTTTTTTACTTACCATCTGTCGCGAATCTGAAACGGCTAGAATATATAATTTTCTCTGGGTTTTCCTGAGAGTATCAAACACCCTCAAGGGGGCCTTATCGCCTACGTTGAGAACTTATAGTCTAACCCTTCAGGGTATACAGGCGTGTTGTTATGTCATGTTGTAACAGTATATTGCTGAGCTTGAAGTCCTGGTTTCGATTCCCAGGTTGGGTAACGTGTTATTGAGTTTTTCCATCAGGAATTTCTCAGTAGCAGTCTGTATTGAAGACCGGTTAATGGCAATAGCTTCGCCCCGTACTACATGGGATTTAAACATAACTGGAGAAATGTCGATGTATAGACGCCAGCACATCAAGCTACTACAATTTGTCAAATTTCTTTAATAGGTTTTCAATTTTATCGCAAATGCATAAGGTTCAAAGTTGATTGCGAACATTTGACAGTTTCGGGTGCTTGATGTGCTGGCGTCTGTACTATAGAGTACATGTCTGCCTGAACCTTTGGGGATTACAGGTGTGATGCTTCTAACAGTACATCATGTAGCCTATATGATGTAAGTACTGTTATAAGTTGAAAATATGCTGTACCTAGGTACTTGATGTAGGTACAGCATTTTCAACTATTATTTCGCCAAAATCAGGCACGGTGGGTGCAAAATAGGCGTATCTAAAGTCACACAATTGGCAAGACACGCATTTTAGCCGCGAATATTCTGTTTTATTCCGTGTATTATATTCTGTTTATGTTTATAACACGTACCTACAATATTCTCAAATTAGTGCGAAAAAATCTGCTGTTTGCCAGATACCAGAACTCTTTCAAAGTTTAATAGTTATAATTCAAAGAATTTGTTCCGGACGTGTTTCTTAATAAAACGAATGAATGGGTTAGGAGAATAGCCGTTCTGTCGAGTCCCGATGTTGTTATACGCACAAAAGTACGTAGTAATGAATACATTGCTTTATAAAACCGTAGCTAACACTTGTATAGACTGTCCGGGCACGATTCTTGTAGTTATGCTTTTGAAACATTCGCATATACCTAGATAAATATATGTATAGACACATTTCTTGTGGCCTCGATGGTCTAGTGGTCGCTTTGCTACATCTGAGCATGAGTTCCTGGGTTTGATTCCTGGGTCGGGAAAAGTGTTATTGGGTTTTTCTATCGGGAATTTTTCAGTACTAGCCCGGAGTCTAGATTTGTGCCCGGTGTAAGTACAGTCAACAAAAGAGATAAGTATGCAGGATCGTCGGATATAGTTGAAGATTTGAAGTTAACATTTAATTTTATTGATAGAAAACAAACAGCTCATTTACCAAATTAAATTTCAGTCGACAACATCCATCGGTTTCTTACTAAACTTCAACTATATCCGACGATCCTGCATACTTACCTATCTCTTTTGTTGACAGTACATGGTTACTACAGTTTCACCTCTGCCAAAACCATTAGCGATTACGAGCGTAATGTTATGTTATGTTCTGGTAGTCCAATGTTTCGATGAGTTACCTTCTTAATTCATAAGTACCGCAAAAACGATGTGGTTGTTCGGAATAATGTAATTTGTTTAAAAGTTTCCATAACGCATTGAATTCAGACCACAATTTGTCGTTAAAATGTCATTAAGTATTGTATATTATAATTATTTTTCCAATTAAACCAACGGGAACTCTACCGTTGCCGACTTGATTCAATGATAAAAGAAATAGCTGAAACTTTCTGGAGTATTGTGAGATGAGCTTACCTTTAGCGTTAGAGAAGAAAAAATACCTAGGTAATGAAAAAATACCTAGGTAATGAAAAAATACCTAGGTAATGAAAAAATACCTAGGTAATGAAAAAATACCTAGGTAATGAAAAAATACCTAGGTAATGAAAAAATACCTAGGTAATGAAAAAATACCTAGGTAATGAAAAAATACCTAGGTAATGAAAAAATACCTAGGTAATGAAAAAATACCTAGGTAATGAAAAAATACCTAGGTAATGAAAAAATACCTAGGTAATGAAAAAATACCTAGGTAATGAAAAAATACCTAGGTAATGAAAAAATACCTAGGTAATGAAAAAATACCTAGGTAATGAAAAAAAAAAACATTGGCACTCCAGGAGTGCCGACAGAAGTGAGAATTTGAAAAAGCATAGTAATTTTATAAATATGTTTGAAAGTCATTCTTGCCAAAGAAAATGTACCGCGCGTTGATGTCTTTATAATGGCCAAAACTTAAAACAGAGGTGTTGGTTACGGTAACAGTGTCGCTAGTTCAATGGTTTTTCCCATCTCAAAAAATGCCCAACATGCCTTAAGAAGTTTTCACTTAAAAAATAAGGTTAAGTAAACCTTGACCGTAACTCCAGAACTTCTGTATCTATAGCTAATTAACCCGATTCTGCTAATGGTGATTCTTAGTTCAGAATGTCCCAACTTTTGCGCCGAGGATGGTAAACAACGGACAAGCGGCGGAACACGTATGACCTAATAGCTTATACTTTCCTTAGGTTCTTGAAAGTAACAGTCAGTACGTGTAAAGGTGAACATAAGTACGGTCGGCTGCAAAAATGGATGGGCAGTTCAGATTCAAAATCCTATGAATCAAGAAATGACGGTGTTCTTTTTGTCTCTTCAAACATTCAAACAATTTATAATTAATAGTTTCTTTTCAATGATTTTTATTTCTGTAAGTAGGTTTGTACAAACACTTTTACACGTCAATCATATTTTTTTTTAAACTAGATGAGGTCGGCGTTTCCTAACTGACTATTCTGAGAAGAAAGGCCGAAACAACTCAGAAGTCACAGTCTCTTTTAAAGTCCAGACAAAATCTTGGTCAGATCGTGTGAAGACCATGTAGATTGGTGTCTGAAATGGTATTTTGAGGAAAGAACCACACAGATTGAGCGGACCAGTCCAATCAGTGCACGCATTTGTCAAAAATCGTGCAGCTCAACTCAGAACTTGAGGAGCTCAACGATTCGACGAACAATACCAAAGACAGGACATTTGGGTAGGCCGCATAAACTACTCAAACTGCCAGATCATGATTAAAACTAAGAAGGAAAAAAAGAAATGACCCACATAGTCCTCACATTCACAATAATTAAATTTAAAAAAAAAACTTACAAAGTAAATTTTCATGTCATTGGCGCCGATTCTGTTGTTCACAAACTAAACTAAATTTAAGTTCAGGCATCTTTTTCTTTCTATTTCATTAAGAAAAGGACAGAAGATAGATATTAGTTTAGTCCTGTCAAATTAGTCAGCGCCTGACGTAAATTGACGTATTTTTAATAGCCAATTTTTTAATCTCGTCTAAATTGTCTATGGAGTATCTTAATTTGACAGGACTAAACTAATATTTATCTTCTGTCCTTTTCTTAATGACATAGAAAGAAAAAGATGCATGAACTTAAATTTAGTTTAGTTTGTGAACAACAGAATCGGCGCCATTGTCTAAATAAAATTCATCAATGTCAATGTGTATATAAAAAATCCGGACATAATCTTTGAGGACCATGTAGATTAGTGTCTGAAATGGTCTTTTGAGGAAAGAATCACACAGATAAAGATAAAGAAAATTGTTCCTAATTATTAACCTATTATGTTAAAATTGAATATCAATTTATTAATAGGTAGGTACCTACCTACCTATTCATAAATTAATATTCACACTTGAACTTCAAACGTTCACAGGAAAATAGACATTAGGGTACCCATGGACTTTTGCAGGTGACTGTAGGTACATGTATAGATTTCTTGTGGATACCTAGAGATAACTTGTTTTACCGGCACCCTAATTGTGAAACACATTTTTAATGTGATTAAAAGTGTGTTGAAGTGTGTCTGAATGATTTTGAAGGATATTGCTTCTTATGTTCTTTACTAACTTTTTAGACCTTTGTATCCTGCGTATGCGTATGAAGTTTCATTAAAATCGGTTTATTCATTTCGAAAAATAAGGGCTTGAAAGTTTGTATGAAATGCCGTACGGCGTAAACGCTCTTAATATTAATATATTAACTTTACTGTACATCACAAAAATACATAACAAACCGTTTTGTTACCAGTACAGTACCGATATTGATTAGAAATACTATATATAATACTAATAGTACAGGTATTTCTCTGGTACCGGCATCACCGCAAGGTCAATAATACCGGTTCCCAAAAACACCGGTATTTCAAGCCCTGGTCTTGTTTGACTACGCTATAAGGCAAGTATGTCGGATTTCGTTTTATTACCCATAACAATTCGTAAGGCATGATTGGCAACTGATAAGTACATTTTTTTCTACTGTGATCGGTATGAACACACAACATAGATCTTCGAGAACATTCTACGGCAAATTGATGACAATACTATCATCTGTATGCCCAGGTTAAGGTTATATTTGGGCCATTCAACCAAAATTCTTTGCCGTGACATTGATAAAGATCGTTTCACATGTGCGCATCCGTGAAACTAGTGTACATTTGAATGCGTCGCACGCCCGCTGGTGACTACTCGGCGTATTAGCCGTCTGACATACTTGCGGACTGTAAACATCTGAATGTAATTGCGATGCAACGCACGGACTGATGCTAGTCCATCTTTGTTCTAGACCAAGGACACGAGGCGAAGGAATAAAGATAAGGAACCTAGATATAGTTTCAGATTGTAAGTAGGTAATTGAAAACACATGCATTAAGTAATTATTTATTGGGTATTTCCTACTAAATGAATATGTCCGTCGCATCTTGAACAGTTTCGGTTTTATTCATCTGGTGCAACACCATCATCTGCCTAGTCTTTTCCCAACTATGTTAAGGTTGGTTTCCAGTCTAACCGGATGCAGCTGAATCTCAGTATTTTACGTGGAGCGACTGCATATCTGAAGGGCAATTCTCGTAATTTAAAACGTTCAAAATCTAGTCGCAGTCACATCTCGGCGACAAACAAATGTCAAATACTTGTCAAAATGTAGGGAAATTAGAGGGATTTTTTGACAGATTGAGACTGAGATCAGACTGTGAACGTTCTTAAAATTACGAGAATTGCCACTCTGACCTCCACAACCCCGTTACTGGGTAATACGATACCCCTTGGTAAGACTGGTTGTCAGACATTCGGGCTTCTGACGACCCGTAAGGACTGTCAAAGATCCTCGAATGATAGCCGGGACCAATAGCTTAACGTGCTGACCCATCCACGGACCAACAGCGGCAAGCGTGGCTTAACCTGATCGAGCGACCCGTGCGGCTGTTATTACTTAGTCACAAGCCCCTCATCCTCATCTGGTGCAACATATTGTTCTAATTTAGGCTTTAGTCAATCTGCTACCACGAATTTGTTAACTCATACATCACGCCTGAATTCGCCGAAGGATAATCTAGAGGGACGTCTTTAAAGTACTGTGTACCGGAAGAAATCAATTAAACAACGGTTTATCACGTAAGTATGTTCAATAATTATTCCTAGAAATCATTCTACCGTATTTTACATCTTTTTCCTTTAGCTTGTCAGCCAAATCGGACGCCTAATGTCTTCTAATCATAAACTAAGTTAATGTTTGTCTCGTATTTCTTGCCAATAACACTTAACTGACTCGCGGAGGTTGCATGTAAGCACCAAATAGTCCCACACACACACACACCCCCTCACACACACACACACCCACACACCCCGGCCACATTTCTACAGTACCTACATTTCCCTAGGCAAGTAGGCACAGTTCCAGTAACAGTGGGAGAGCCTATAATACTGCTAGTACTAATTCCAGACGGAAACACCTAACAACACTCGGTTACCAATTTGTTAACTTTTTGCATTTAACTAAACTAAGTTGGCTTCCGGTACATAATTTTGAATTAGTTTACTTTGTAAAGACCTAAGTTCACAACATTAAGTATGTTTGACTTACAAGTTACAACATAATATTTTGAAACAACATGTAACTATAAATACTCTCCGGCTAATTATATTATTATTAATTTTAGACTTTACACGCAATACTATTTGCCTTTAAAAATAGATGTCCTAACCGAAACAGATCGCCGTATTTGTTTTAAATTACTACAGTGTTACATGAATCTTTATTTATTCATTTAAATAAATAAATAAAAAACGATTCATGTAACACTGAATCTTTTTTTTTTAATCTGCCCAGCCTCTTCCCAACTATGTTGGGGTTGGCTTCTAGTCTAACCGGATGCAGATGAATACCAGTATTTTACATGAAGCGACTGCCTATCTGACCTCCACAACCCAGTTACTGGGTAATACGATACCCTTGGTAAGTAAGACTGGTTGTCAGACTTCGGACCTCTGACGACCCGTAATGACTATCAAATATCCAGGAATGGCAGTCGGGACCAACAGCTTAACGTGCTGACCCATCCACGGACCAACCGCGGCAAGCGTAGCTTAACCTGATCGATCGACCCGTGCGGCTGTAATTAGTTAGCCACAAATAATATTACATGAGTGGTGATACATAATCAGCCTATAATGTTCTCACTGCTGGAACACAGGCCTCCTCTCGAATAGAAGGAGTGGGCCATAATCCACCACCCAGTGCGGATTGATAGATGTCACAGGCATGTCTTCGAATGTTTAGTTCTAGGACATGTCCGTTTCCTCACGAAGTTTTCCTTCAGCGTTTTGAGAGCAGTGGTGAAGAAATAATTTACACAAAGTAAAGCATCTGTCTGGGTTTGAACCTATGCCCTACAACTCGTAACTCGTAGAGTGGTGATAAATACGTAACAAATCTATTGGTTGTCCGTTGTACTTGTAGCTACTATCTAGTGATCAAACGGGGTCACCAATTGACTCTTTCAAATTGCGACCTAATAGGGACTGTCTCGGTCAAACCTCTTTGATTTATAGGCAAGTAAACATTTTGATTGCGTTACATCATCTGCCTAGCCTTTTCCCAACTATATTGTGGTCGGCTTCCAGTCTAACTGGATGCAGCTGAACACCAGTATTTTACATGGAGCGACTGCCTCCACAACTGGGTAATACGATAACTCTTGGTAAGACTGGTTGTCAGAATTTCGAGCTTCGGACTACCTGTAACGACTGTCAAAGATCCACGAATGACAGCCGGGACACCCATCCACAGACCAACCGCGGCAAGCGTAGCTTAACCTGATCGATCTACCTATGCGACTGTTATTATTTGGCCCCACATTTTGATTGCTTTATTGCTGCATTTATAATATAAAAATAATAATACCAGCCTATTATTGTCTTACTACAGGGCAAAGGCCTCGTTACATACATAGAAGGCACGAGCATTGATCACCGTGGTTGTTCAAGACGGGTTGGCGATTTCAGACTTATATTAACTACTAGCTTCTCCCCGCGACTTGTCCACCGCGTCGGTGTGAAATTTCTTGTATTTGGTGACATACCGACAGCAGCGCCACCTACCGCGGATCCAATTGTGTTTTCAAACCATCCAGGAACCCATTGAAATATACACACAAAATTTCATCCAAATCGGTCCAGCCGTTTAGGAGGAGTTAGGTGACAAACACACATATAGAAGAATTATTTATAGATAAGTCCAAGTTTTCCCACGATGTTTTTTCTTCAATGTTCTACTGTCCAAGATTAACTCAGAAAGTACTTTCATATTATAAATTGAAAAAGTCACATTGGTTCCGGATTAACATTTTTTATATTTTAAATTGAATTGGTTGTATCTATGTATTAGATTATGATGCTCTATAAACATGATCTTAAGAATTACATCACGTAATTCATTAGATTCTTACACAAATTCTTCGCATATCTATTTCTTAATATCATTCACTAACCTTAATTTTCTCTGATGAATCATATCTATGATATAGAGTAAAATGTAGCGGAATCCTCTGCTGGGACACAGGCCTCCTCTCTGTAAGAGGGTGTGGGTTCTACCATGTGGGCCCAGTGCGGGTTGGAAGATGTCACATGTCTTCGAATTTTTGGTTCTAGGACATGCCGGTTTCCTCACGATGTTTTCCTTCACCGTTTCATCGTTTCGTTCAGACTAAAATATGATTATCTATAAATGATAAATGATTTATTTTCTGTAAGTAGGTTTGTACAAACACTTTTACACGTCAATCATATTTTTTTTAAACTAGATGAGGTCGGCGTTTCCTATCTGACTACTCTGAGAAGAAACGCCGAAACAAACTCAGATGTCACAGTCTCTTTTAAAGTCCAGACAAAATCTTGGTCAGATCGTGTGAAGACCATGTAGATTGGTGTCTGAAATGGTCTTTTGAGGAAAGCAGATTGAGCGGACCTGTCCAATCAGTGCACGCATTTGTCAAAAATCGTGAAGCTCAACTCAGAACTTGAGGAGCTCATCGATTCGACGAACAATACCAAAGACAGGACATTTGGGACTATAATCATGATGTAATAATTTACATCACGTACCTAATTCATTAGATTCTTACACAAACTCATTAGCTTATTAATTAAAACAACACAACTCAGCTTAATATTCTCTGATTAATCTCAATTCGTAACGCGAAACTAATACAGCTCGACATGAAAGTAATTTCACCAACCGGAGGAAAAACGTAATCAAATTACCTTTGGTCGTGTTAAAAATTAACACGGCTCGTTGTTGGCAATCATGACTTAATTCATTAGGAGCTACTCATCGCAAAGAGGTTTAATTAACTCGCTGAACGTGGTTAGTTTATAATCTACCTACACGTGGGATTGCTGTTAATTGCCTAAGGAGCTGAACCTGAAACATTACAAAGTTTTTATTTTTCACTTTTAAGTTGTACCTACTTACTCCGCACAAATTCGTATAATAGTAGGTACTTGGCTATGTAAATATCAGTGACAGGAAGTTATTATAACATCATCAATATAAACTAAGTGGGAAAAATACGTATTATTGAAGCTATAGAGGTATGAGGAACAGGGTGTAAAGTTCACTCATACTCTATAGAAAAGGGAGGATCCTCCGACCAGACGGGTGTTATGTCTGGCGGGCAACTGCCCAATGATTCATGTCGGGCCGTTGTATCTATGTTAATTGCGCGGTAAACTCTGCTTGCGCGATGTAGGATTTGCGTGACGTAGTATGACGCGTTGTTCGCATGTGGCGTTGTAGATACCGCTACATCACTCCCCCCGGAGACCGGAGGTCGATAGTGGGCTGAGTCTTGTATCTTGCGATGCTTGCCAGGCCAGCTGAGGTTCCAGTGAGTCGGAACCGGTTGCCGCATAGTTCACGGTGAGTCGGAACTGTCTGCGAAGATGTCCCCAGTGAGTCGGGGTGGCGCTGCGTTATGCTCCAGTGCGTCGGATGTGGTACAGCGCCGGGTTGAGGCTGACTGCTGGCGTCGACCAGGAGAGCGTTTTTCAAGAACTCTGCTTGTGGACCGGCCGAAAGTGCAGTGTGCTGTGCCGAGTTGCTGATGAGGCTGTGGGTGATGACCAGGAATGCGCGGTCGCTGCATGCTGGTGGTCAGGATACCCGTTGAAGCCGTGGAAGCTGGCTGGCTGGGTGACTCGCCACTCTAAAGCTTGCGGGAGTGATGATGATGACGTCACGCTGTAGTATTTGCACGAAGGCTGCGCTGACGTCCATGTTCGGGGTCACCAGTATAGAGGTATGAGGAACAGGGTGTAAAGTTCACTCATACTCTATAGAAAAGGGAGGATCCTCCGACCAGACGGGTGTTATGTCTGGCGGGCAACTGCCCAATGATTCATGTCGGGCCGTTGTATCTATGTTAATTGCGCGGTAAACTCTGCTTGCGCGATGTAGGATTTGCGTGACGTAGTATGACGCGTTGTTCGCATGTGGCGTTGTAGATACCGCTACAAAGCTAACTCAAAAAAATACGCAAGCAAAGTTAGTAGATGTTCCGGGTCTGGCTGTTTGTGTACGTGAATTTAAATGTTTGTAAACGCACCCACAATACAGGAGAAATTCCTAGACTGGGGCAAAGTTTAAAAAAAAAAAAAAAGTAAAACAAAAATTATAAGGGACCACACCTAAAACATACTCTATCCATTTTAATTTTTGCAATCGATTTACAATTTCCGGAGATATCGCGTAACATACATACAAAAAAAATATACATTTGAAATGAGGACCTCCTCCTTTTTGAAGTCGGTTAAAAATTATCAGCTGCTAGTGTATTATGAAGTCTCCATAGCAGAAAGTTTCTTTCGTGTGACATCTGCAAGTTCTCTAGTAGAACAATTTCTATCAAATTTCATGGAAACCGTTCTACCAGAATCGCGGCGCACCGTCGCGTCGCGCCAGTCTGCGGGAGCCTTTTTAAGACTATTTATTAAAAACAGTGCAGCAGAGCAGTGGTGGCCAAGTGGTAACGGCCGCGACTTACGAGTTGTAGGTCGTAGGTTCGAACCCAGACAGGCGCTTTACTTTGTATAAATTGTTTCATCACCACTGCTCTCAAAACGGTGAAGGAAAACATTGTGAGGAAACCGGCATGTCCTAGAACTAAACATTCGAAGACATGCCTGTGACATCTACCAATCCGCACTGGGTGGTGGATTATAGCCCACTCCTTCTATTCGAGAGGAGGCCTGTGTTCCAGCAGTGAGAATATTATAGGCTGATTATGTATCACCACTCATGTAATATTATTTTCAACACACTTGCTCGTAAAGTAGCTCTTATTGAACCGCTTTTAGGTTCATAAAGGCGTGTATTACGAACGCGTGCTTTTTCTAATAAATTGTTTCATCACCACTGCTCTCAAAACGGTGAAGGAAAACATTGTGAGGAAACCGGCATGTCCTAGAACCAAAAATTCGAAGACATGTGACATCTGCCAACCCGCACTGGGCCCGCGTGGTGGATTACGGCCCACTCCCTCTCACAGAGAGGAGGCCTGTGTCCCAGCAGTGGGAACATTATAGGCTGATTATGTATTAAAAACAACAGCTTAACTTCACTCCTAATTCTGTCATTGGTAGACGATCTGTTAGTTTGACGATAGGAACTTGGCGAGACAAGACGTTTAAGTGGACGTTTAGTACGTTATCCTAATCGCAAACAACCAGGTTCGGTGAGGGTCCCATATGATAAGGACGCCCTAACGCCAGTCATTTGGCAAATGCAGGGCACTATTCCAAACACTGTATTGCGAACCCTATGCATACGTTTAACTTATAAGCAAATCAAGTAAACGGATTCGATTGAGCGATAATTTTAAAACGAATTATATTCGAAATGAAGATGAAGGTAGGTACGCCATGAAACAATAAAGATTCCAAAGGTCTATGACTTAAACCCATCTTCGTAAAACCATGAATAGAATTAGCGTAAACATTGTTTCGAATACTATGAAACTTGACATTGTCAATAAGAGAGATGTCAAAATAATACGAAGGTTTGTGCTCCGATAACAAATTCGGCTTTGATGTAACAATCACTTTTGTCACAGTAGTGAATGCTCGAGTTCGGTGTACAACTGTACACCATTGTGTAATCGTCCAGCCAATGTCATCCATTCATATTGCCCCTCTGATCTTGTTCTAGTTTAGTTACGCACAAATCGACACAAATAGGTACGCGTCAGGATGTACGTATTATGAATTGATTACGGAGATAATGGAGGGTACAACAAGTTTATATTTTGCTTGAGACATCCGGATCATCATCATCATCATTTCAGCCGAAAGACGTTCACTGCTGGACATAGGCCTCCCCCAAGCACTTCCACTTCGACCGGTTCTGTGCTTCTCGCATCCATCTGCCATCTGTTCTGCGAGCAATGTGCCCTGCCCACTGCCACTTAAGTTTGGCAATTCTTCGGGCTATGACGGTAGACGATACCTTGGTTCTCCTGCGGATCTCCTCATTCCTGATTCGATCACGACATCCGGATATTGTAATGAATATACGCCAAAAAAATGAAGTCCGCCTCTGTACATTTATGTGCTTTTTTTTTTGCGGATGGGAAATCATCAAATGACCCCTCCCGCTCTGGGTGGAGCGGAAGGGAGTGTCAGACTCTTACTGACTAAAACCTACCCGTGTTCCTTCCTTAGCCTTTTATGTTCCGGGCCAGCGGTAACAATCCCGCTGACCACATTTATGTGCTTGAAGTATTAAATAAATAAATAAATATATATATATCCGGATGTCTCTAGCAGCATGGCAGACTTGGATATTAGGATATTGCAATCAATATCCGGATGTCCAGCATGAGCAAGTCCCTTCATGAGCGAAGGGACATAAAAGGTTTAGGTTAGGAACAATGAGCTTCTTAATCTAAATCTATAACTGTCTTTCTTAAAAAATGATGTGTTAATGATTTTTTAATTGAATTTTTGTAAATCGCATAACATCACGCCTGTACTCCTGGAAGGTACCTATAATACACTGACATTTCGCCAGTTATGTTTAAGTCCCATGTAATAGGGGGCGAGCCTAATGCCACATTTACACTTCAGGCTGCTTCTGGGAAATTCCAGATGGGAAAACTCAATAAAACTTTGTCCGGCCCGGGAATCGAACCCAGGACATGCTCAGCAGTAGCGCTTGCAACCACTAGAGTACTAGACCAACGAAGCAGATCAAAAATAAATGAATAATAATAAATAGAATTTATACAAAAAAAAGTAATTAATTTATACATAAATTCCAAGATTATCGATAAGAACTACAAATTGCATCAGTCGTCAGCTGCTAATAAATTGCAATCCATTCATTATAGCATTAGCTGTTTGAAGTCAAATTAGAAGTCAAGCGCGAACCCAGCATAAAAGAAAAACACGTAAAGAAAATCTTTAAAAAAGTGCGCTTGGACTTTTAAAACAGTCACTCAAAAAGTGGGAATGAGGTGGCGCTGAAAGAACCTCATTTCCGCCAGCGAGTTTCTCAATACATTTCATTTAAATACTTTTTCTTAGACTAAACGGTGAGAGGTTTTAATTTCGCACGTCGCTATCTCATGCGAGGAGGGACAAGGAAACGCTCTCTGCTCGGCTATTCAGATGCTAACCTGCTTCGGGTTTCATTGCGAAGCACTGGAGTGCTACTGTTTTTTAAAGCTATGCCAACTTTATTTGCAGTAAATTGCATCGTTTTCTTGGAGACGATATCCAGTGTTCACTTTGGTCTTGTATTTTGATTTCGGGTTGCAGTTTGAAGTCTGGAGATATTTGTGTAATCCTTGTCAGTTAGAAGCCCGAAAGTCTGATAACTAGCCATACCAAGGGGTATCTTATTACCCAGTAACTGGGTTGTGGAGGTCAGATAGGCAGACGCTCCGTGTATACTGGTATTCAGCTGCATCCAGTTAGACTGGAAGCCAACCCCAACATAGTTGGGAAAAGCCTAGGCAGATGATGTGTTGTAAAGGAGATATATTGCTACCACCTCGTATCTTACAAATTGCAAAGCTTTTGTACCTGTAATACATGTAGGTAGACTGCCTCGTTGTCCACAAACGCTACTGCTGAGCACAAGGTCCTGGGTTCTTTTCCGGGGACGGGCAAAGTGTTATTAAGTTTTTTCATCTGGAATTTTTTAGTAGCGCCCTGGAATATGGATTTGTAGCAGATTGATGGCAATAGGCTTGCCCCTACCTATTACATGGGACTAAAACATAACTGACGAAACGTGTAGGTACCTACTATAGGTAGACCTCTGCCTAACCCTTCGTGGAATACAAGCGTGATGTTATACAAATGTAGGTATAGTAAAAGTGCGCAGTGCTGCACACCCTATTTCAAGTTAAACAAATATCAACTTTATTTCAATGACAATTAAATTGATTTCAGAGTCACTAGCACTATTGAAAAAGTTTTCAGAGTTCAGAGTGACTTGCACTATATACAAATGTTTGAAGTTGTAGCGTAAACTGAACTTTATTGTGTAGGAATTAAAGTTATTTTTCCATTAATTCATATTTGTTTAAATTTTTAGCAAATAAGTCGCGAACGCAGATTAGATATTCAATGATAATTTTTCGCTTAACATTTGTGCCACCTGTCACTGCAACAAGTACCCTTTATTACACAAGTTATGCCAATCGCTGTCAGTCCCATTCCATTCTAACTTAACAAACGATTGGCGAATTTGTGCAAAGTCTATTGACATATAAAGCTGGGTTAACAATTTGATTAATACTCGTAGTAGCGATTAACAAAACTTTAGTGCATTGCGTAAATGTGTAATAGGAATGAAGCAAGTGCATTTTGTAAGCACTTGTGCCGATAATTGCAATTAAAACGTGATAAATTAATGTAATTTATGTAACTCTAATTAAAGTGTTATGCGCCTTCTTGTTTGATTTCGTTTTGTGATTTTTCGCTTCAAGATTTGATTTAGTTGTTGTTACTGTTAGCGCTATGGCATATTAATTTGTAATTACTTTTTGAATGCGTTGAGCCATAAATGATTTTAATTAAGGCTTTCCTGCCATCAAAGATTATTAAGTACTAGTGTTTCAATTGTTTGGGCATTGATGCACTAAGGCTAGCTTAGCGATAAGCAGTTCATATGCTTTTTCATACATTTTGTATGGATTCTTCGCACATGCGTGGTCTGTGGCGGTCACTACAGCAGTACTTAACAACTTAGCAAGAAATGACGGGGTATTCCTCCGCACCAACTTTGACACGCACCAAATGCATTCTTCGATTTTTTTTTTTAAATTTTATTCCTCGAAATGCATCAACAATGAAACAGAGAAGAGCATGAAGAATTCGTAATAAATGATATCGATAGTCGTTTCCAAGTTGGTGCGTTTCGAGGAATACCCCGAAACGACAGCCACCGGACTGGTGCCGTGGTTGCCGCCGGTGGCTCGTATGCGTTACTCTTATTCCCTTGAGTTTTGGGTCACCAAGCAGATTTCTGCATTAATTACCATTGTAGATAGACATCTTAATATTAATAATATTAGGATGTCTATTTAAATTAATAATATTCTAACAAAAATTGACCCGTCTCATCGTCATCTGCCTAGCCTTTTCTCACCTATGTTGGGGTCGGTTTCCAGTCTAACCGGATGCAGCCGAATACCAGTATTTTACATGGAGCGACTGCCTATCTGACCTCCACAACCCAGTTACTGGGTAATGCGATACCCCTTAAATTCACCCGTCTCATATCTTACATAATTATGATCGATATGCATATTTGCAAATGCCGTAAATGTCGGTTATTAACATAATCGTCGGGTATGACATCGAATAAAATATTTGTTTTATAAAAATGATGAAGAAACCTAGTTTTAATAATATACAGGATGGAATTGAATAGGTGCGCCAAATTTAAATATCCAATTCAGAAAATTTAGAGCATGTCATTGATGAAAGGGATGCACATACATATGTTCGCGTAGGCAAGCGATTTGGCAACGTTCGTCGCGCGCCCTTTTTTCGTAGGAACGAACGGTCAAAATTAGGTAAATACCACTAGTTCAACGCGTTGCCAACTTGCTTCATGTTGTGAACTCTGCGATGAATGGATTGCTTAATGGGCGCGCAGCTTTAATTTTATTTTTTACTTCGATAATATAAAAAAAGACTGGTACGACTATAACTCGTGTCTACTTGAAGGCAATAACTTAGTTTGCACTAACTAAGATGATGACTAGACAATTTTTTTCAAGAATTTAGATTTGGGAAATGACAATTTATAATGATTATGTAGCAGTTACTGTACCTCCTATTTCGATTTGGCGCAAGTTTTTAATTTCATCCTGTATATAGCTTTGTGTGAAACAGTATAAATCATAGTGAAAGGTGGTTCACTTCAATGTTAATTCTGGTAGCCATACTTAATGTGACTTTTAAATTTAAATTTTGTTTTGATTGGTATTTGTGCATCCGGCTTGCCTTGATGCACAAATATAGGGTCATGTCTAATATCAAGGCTGGTGACAAAATCACATTCACTACAAATTCTACCGGTTAATTATTATTAAACGAGTAGTGATTACAAAAACACGTTGGTATTGATTTTGATAGGGTATGAATGTTGCACTACATTTTATTAGGTAACTACTACGTTATTTAAAGAGATCCATCATGTATTTTATTTTGATTACACTGACCCACTGCTTAGCACAGGCCTCCCCCAAATCCTCCCAAGTATCCTTTTCTAGAACGACCTCGATAAAAACCTTACAGTACGCGTCTAGGTTGCCTCGCCACCTCTTCTTGACAGCAAACACCATAGATTTAGTATAAATCTATGAAACAATCCAAAACACTTTGTAGCATAACAACACTAGTATTACTAATTCAATAACACAAGTAGTCACAAGCTCTACAGCTGACCTTGAGGTCCTGGGTTCGATTCCCGGGTCGGCAAAGTGTCATTTGGTTCTTCGAGTGCCAATTTCTTCAACAGAAAATACAATTTAAATTTTTACAAACTGAGTTTTTAATTGGGCAAGAAACAGTTAATTTAAAACAATCCCACTTATCAACAAATTAAACATCAATTTAGTTATTATCATAGTATTTTGTAAAATAGGGTTAATTTGTCCAATTTGACGAACAATTAAGTAGTCGAAGGATTACTTTATATTTAGTTTTAATTACCCCTGATGACGGTATGATAAATTAGCGCAAGGCTGACATAATTTAATTAAGTTCTCATTGTTATAAGTACGGAAATTAAATCTAATATTTTTTTTTCATATCTTCTTTCTATAGACGGATTGATTGCATTTAACAATTACTTGTCCTTATATAATTACTATAATATAGTATTACGTGCTTATATTACGGAGATTCGATTAGGTTTTTATATCATCGGAAATACCCAGCATTGTTGAATGGAATCGCCTCTATAATTATTTGCAGATAAAAGAAATCATATAATATAATTTTTAATTTAAAGTTAGCAATCATTTCTCGAGTTGAGAATAGCTTGATCTTGAGATTGATAAAGTCAGTGAAATTAATGATTTATCAACATGACACACTTCGTAATTTTGGCTTGTTAAAGCCATATCATGCAGCTATCAGAATGAGATGTTATGTGAATATACGGACAATATAAGTCGGTAGTCAATTTGGTAAATAATTAATTTCCCTAATTATACTTTGTGACAAAGTAGATCTATTCATTAGAGTTTCAGGAATCGTGACTGAGAAAAGATGTCGGTTTTCTTGCGATTTGTAAAATTGCAATAAATACGATAGTCACGTATTCGACGATTATTATCCACCGCTGTTAAATCACAACGTGATGAATGCTATCACTTATCGAAATAAAAAAATTTAAATCTTTATTGGAATCCTTAAAAAGATAAGAAAACTAAAGATTAGTCTGTAATTTGCTACTGGGTAATTACAATCGATAAAGCACAGTACCAATTTATCGTCGAGATTATTTTGATATTTTTTGATATCCTTATCCAATCCTTATCCTAAGTAAACGATTTTTCATGATAATATTTCCTTTAAAATATCAAAAGAATTAATAATATATAATACATAATTTAAAACCAAACGGTCTGTAATAATATGTACAAGTATGTATAAAGGAGGAAAAGTAATCAACGGGCATGAAAAAATTGGTCAGCATCGCTGTCAACAGGAAATTACCCAAGAGGCTGGCAGCATTGCCACGTTGTATGGCAATGCTGAATTTTTGGGCCAAAAAATAGGCTAGCCCTCTGAGTCGAGTCATTATACCTTAATAAATACCCCTCTTCCATGCGCGTAGGTAAGCGCTACGGTGCTACGCGCTACGAGCTCCCAGCTCCCATTTTTATGGCAGCTTAATTTCGGGACATTTTCGTAGAACTGCGGCGATTGCTGCTACGCAGGTTTTTGTGCTGACTATTAATACTGCACCTTGATGAAGTTGTCCGAATATTTTGCAAACAGAATTAATCTTATGACAAGGGAGTTGTTTGGAATATATTGCTGAACACCTGCATTTATTTACAAATCAAGTTAAACGACCTCAACCCACCTTTTACTGTTGATCAATTAATTTGTTTTATCTTGCAGTTTATACCGGTATTCACACCCACGAAAGTATTTGATTACAAAATATTTTCATTGATATTTCAGCGTGTTTCTATTTGTGGTATTATGAACTTTAGAATTTTAGTTTTACACTTTTTTTTTAATCTGGAGTAGATAATATTGAGCAGAAGTGGCCTAGTGGTACCGGCCGCGACTTACCGAGTTGTAGGTCGTTGGTTTGAACCCAGACAGGCTTTACTTTATGTAAATTATTTCACCAGCACTGCTCTAAAAACAGTGAAGGAAAACATCATGGGTTATTGTGTCACCCTTTGTAAAATTTCTATTTTTATGTCTGTAATTTATATGGTGCACATAATAATGAGTTTTCTATTCTATTCTATTGTAAGGAAACCGGCATGTCCGAGAACCAAAAATTCGAAGACGTGACATCTATCAACCCCCACTGGATCCGCATGGTAGATTACGGCCCACTTCCTTTCGTTGAAAGAAGGCCTGTGTCCCAGCAGTGGGAACATTATAGGCTGATAAGGATGAGATAATACTATTTTCTTGATTTTATCTTCAACGAGCCAGTACATAATAGGTGGGTAATAGACAATTAACTCTGCAGGTAGGCGTTGCTTTAACATTCTTGGTAGTATTATTGTTTTGATTAACTACTTTGACTTAAATTGGGTCTTGTAAATTGTATTAATCAAATTAAATACAGTGCGGTGTCCTATTGAACAGACGACGACCTCGAGAAACGTGAACAAATACGATTACGTTAACTTTTCGATGAAGTCTCCGACTAGACAATACGGCAATAACCTTCTTTTTAACCTGTCGATTACATAGGCTACTTTTTTCCTTGTAGCATGATCCCGTGTAATAATTTCTGACATCCACGCGAGCGAAGCCTGTAGCTGTATAGTAATTCGATAGGTAAATATGTTTCGCCAAAAACAGCAACGCGAATTCCATTTACCTGCTGACACGGTCATTAGGTCCCCACGTGTGTATATGACAAGGCATGCGGCAGCAATAAACGATGCAAATACACAAGCTAATCGTATCAGATCCCATGTTTTCATCAAATAATCATTAACTCGGCTTATTACCTCGCTTTCAACTGTACACCAACAATCGTGTTCAACCAATCGCAATCAACTGTGAGGGAGCTAAAAACCACGGACCGTTGTTCTCGCGCAGGAAACAATTTGTCATTTAGTTAGCGGTCACATTGCGTCGACTAATGCAGAAGATCGATTCTTATACTGAGCGACCATTACAGTGTCTATTCCTAGGAAACACCAGTAAAAAAAACTTAAAGCCTGATTGACACGGAGCGATTTCATTGCCTGTGGAATAGGGTACCATAAGTTGAAGCTACAATGAAAGTTGCACCGTGTAAACAGTGCTTAGATGATGCAGGTTTATTTGTTTCTTCAACTTTATAGTATGCCACAGGCAAGAAACTTGCTTCGTCTCTGGGGCTTTAAGATCGGGTTTTCCATTAGGTAGGTACCAAAGTGTGCATGTAATTGTAATGGTTAATTAGAGGAAGGAATGGTTTATAAGCTCATTAGTCATATAATTCTTACTCTCATTCATGCTATGCCTTGATGCTGTGCTTGACTAAGAATGACCCACCGCTAATCTAGGCCGTTCCAATTGTAGTCAAATTAAATAAGTGGTAAATAATTTATACCTACATCAATTTATTGACCATGAGGTAATTGGCAGAAAGTCTTCTGGCAGAGAAGGTGACAAGAGCCTTATGTTCAGAACATGGGCTACATAAATTTGGCTAAATAATCCATGTCGGAGTGGAATACCTCGTTATATCGTTCGATCAAAAAATGCACGTTTTCTGCAGTAGGCCTTCTCTTGTTTCGTACATCGAGTCATTGTAGCGTAAGCGAAGGAATGCTAACTACCGACAGCTGATGTCCGTAATACAGGTTTGCAGCAAATTGCTTTATTTGCTGCATAGTGCATATATTGTTAATCAATTTACCTGGATTGGATGACGCTGTCAGAAATGTGACTGTAATTGGATTGTTATGAATCTATTTATAACTTAATTGAGGAATGAGAACTGGTTCTCATCATCATTAATTTGATCAATGGCTTTATGATTCCACAAATAATGGGACAGGTAATATTGTGTCCAGCATGTCCTGTTATCTGCACGTTACAGGAACTAATGGACGCTACTGAAGGTCCCAAACTTGTAGCCAAATTCGGGGCTGACTCTATCTAGATTGCCATCGATGCGCTAAGAGGAATGGCTTTACTATGAACTTACGATTGTTGTCTACTACAAGTGATTTATATCGTGTCCATACTGTCAGGTATTCGCATTACAATCGATACTTATGTATGGCTACGTGTGCTTTTAGATGTTTATTCGTATATGTGCAAGAAATGCTCACCCATTCAACTGTTTTCGATCATACATACAGATAAGCCAAGCTGCGCTGACTTCAAATACTTAAATTTTGATAAGTGCAGGATTATCTATGACTAGCTGCGCTCCGCGGTTCACCCGCGTAAATATCGATCCCGTGGGAACATCGGGATAAAAAGCCTATATGTTAATCCAGGGTATCAGCTACCTCCATACAACATTTTATCAAAATTGGTCCCGCCGTTTGAGCGTGAAGAAGTAACAAACATATAAACACACTCCCTCACACACTCACAAACTTTCGCCTTTATAATAATATTAGTGTGATGACTGGCTCGTTGGTTTAGTCGTCGCAAGTGATACTGCTGAGCATGAGACCCTGGGTTCGATTCCCAGGCCGGGCAAAATGATACTGGGTTTTTCAGCAGCCCGGAGTCTGGATTTGTGCCCGGTTGATGGCAATAGGCTCGCCCCCTATGACATTTGACTTAAATATAAATGGCGAAATGTGGATGTACCTAACATGTACTGTTAGGTACATATTTGCTTAACCCCTCCCTGGGAATTACCCGCGTGATAATATGTTTATGTTATCTATGATGACAACGATGACTCCAGTTCGATATCGACAAAATTAGGCTTTTTATGTTAGTGTCATGTCTACTGTGTGTAATTTATGTCCGTAACAACACTCAATGTATTGAGTATCCTGAGAGAGCCTTTATTTATTCATAGGCAGGGTAATTATAGGCGATCGGGGAAACTGGGTTATTCAGTAGCCGGTAGTAGGTAATGCTTCTTTCCCAATATGTGATTTTAAATCAAAAAATTGTCCAGGCCGATTTGTATTTTTGTCGAATAGGGTGAAAATGCTGCATTGTTGATTAATATATAAATATCGCGTTTTATTGTACGTGTGGCTGTTTGGCCTGATTATCTTAGTCTTAGAAAAAAAATTACTTTATGCACTAGAGCATAAAAAGCGAATTTATGTCGCCTACGCAGCGATAATTATTTTAAGCAATTTTATAATAAATTCCTTTCCCAGAGGCGCTTATCACCTTTGCAAACTGTTATTTTCATTTAAAATATTGAGAACTAGCTGCGCCCCGTCGTTTCACCCGCATAATTCTCGATCCAGTGAGAATATCGGGATCGGGATCCCGGTCATGGTTTACCCATGTGCTAAATTTTATCCAAATCTGTACAAACGTTTTAGCGTGAAAACGTGAGAAACAAACACAAAAAAATCAAATCTTTTCTCCGTATATTATTAGTTTAGATAAATGACGTAATCTGGTTAGACTGGAAGCCGACCCCAATATAGTTGGGAAAAGGCTAGGCAGATGATGATGATGATAGATGACGTAATCGAAAAAATAATGATGTGCAAGTAAAAATTAACCTTAGTGCGTTTAACATATTTTTTGCTTGTCTGTACTTGACCTACCTATGCATACAGAAATTGTCTGGTAATAGCTAAATTACTCCTATTGATCGTTCTTCTAATTGTGAGTAGTTATGGAATACTGATGGCCTTTGTATTAGAGAGTGCAATCAATCAATGGATCGTCCACATTACTCAGAACCTCCACTTGTTACATATAACGTCATTTCCGAGTCCATCATAGCATAATCAGCCTATAATGTTCCCATTGCTGTTACACAGGCCTCTCTGTGATAGGGAATGGGCCATACTCCACGCCACGCTGGCCCAGTGCGGGTTGGTAGATGACACACCTACATGTGATGTGACAATGGTGTTACCATATCACTTCCCTATTATCTATTTACTAAGCAAGGCACACCAACGACATACTTACAAGGATAGTAAAATAACAGGTAATATCTGGAGCTTAAATATAACTGGCGAAATGTCCTATTTTATATAGTTCTGACTACTGTTACGGGTAATACATGATTTCCGTATCTGGGTAATTTTTCCAAATGACTCAAAAATATTCATAAAAAACTAAACTGATACTTGTTGGCCTACATTGTAATTTTATAACAATGTAAAGCCAATGTAATGCAATGTAATGTATTTTTAATAGAGTAACTGTGGGTTCCTTATCGACTTTTCTCCATAGGAAACGACCAATTGGAACCGTGTACCTAGCTTCTGACGTTTCAGAAGTGTCCATGTAGGTTTATGTGTAATAAAATATTTTGATTTGGTTTAAAGGCGTGGTACATACTTGTTCGGGTTGGACATTCGATTCGGCAGTATTTTGTTAACATCAAAACCGACCCGAAGCAATTGCTACATAATTATATTCGACTTTGCTGTCCGGCTGTGCCGATTAATACCGACCCGAAAACTCGTGAAGTATCTTACGGAAGGGGACCCTAAAAATGTATGGCAGCTTCAGAATTATAGGGCAATATGGGAACAGTTCACCTTAGTTTCACTTTCCTGCTTAAGTTTATTAAGTTAGCACATAATCCACATACCTAGTAGTTTCCACAAACATATCCGTGGATATAATTGTGACACGCACGCCATGAAAAACTGTCCCATTTCTCACCGAGGCTTTTCCCTGTTATTGTTTACCGTCGATAAGTACATACATACATGTACACACAGCTGCATTAAGTAGTTACCCCACCAAAAGACATGTGCGTTCAAATCCGTGATAGGCCCAAGTTGGTTTTTGTATTTTGCAAAAACATTTTATTTTAAATAATGTATTGTTTTAGTGAATAAATAAGTTTAAGTAAGTATTTTTTTTTTAATTCTGTTTTTATTATTGTTTTTTTCAATAAAACAATACTTTTGCGACGACAAGCAACAATAATAGGGTTAACATTTACGACAACTTATTCATCGTCTAAATAGACTGGAGGTTTCAAGACCGCTTACCGTGCATAAGATTGGAAGTTCAAATCCTATATAGGCACGAAATGTGCTTATTGTTCATTATATTATTTTGATATATTTTTCTATTTTGTTTTAAGTAGTAATTATTTATAAAGAATTAAAAAATCAAGAAAAATAAAATACTTTATTAATCATTTATTAATATTTATTATTGCTATTATTTAACAAAACTATGATCTTATTTTACAACAAACAGAACAACTATTTTAGTTCTCATAAAATCAGAAATTATTTAAAAAAATAATTGATAAATAGTAGTCGTTTACTCTTCGCCGTTTTAAGTGAACGTATACAAAGTTCTAACTTGAAGGTATGGATTAATTTTATAAAGACAACGTAAGTAAGTAAAATTAATGGATACCCTCAAATTATAACATCTTTCGATTAGACAGGGACCTAAAGATATAATGACTCAGCCGATAGTAGATAACAATTTCATCGCAATTCATATGGGCTCGCTGGCTAGTTCGTCAAACTGCCGGTATGAGTATGACGACGTTCGGTGATGCGATGGTTCGAATCCGAGTCAACACAATGGACTCTTTTTGAAGTATTCTTTAGATTATTCGTAAGGAATTCAATGTTGTAGCAGTGTAACATTTTAAAACTTGAGGGGTTAGGAGATAGTGACGCTTTCTGTACATAATACTATATGGTTGTGTTGCTAATGTAGATAGAAATGTGTATTGTGCTTGCTCACTAACGTGTAACGTGTAACTGGTCACTTTTACGTTTCTTTTCTTTTAAGGAAGGTAGAGTCAGGTTTTGATCTTTATCTTTTGTATACATTTTCGTGGCCATAGTAAAAGGCTGGTTTTCAGCTACATCTGTCAAGTTCATGTCACCTATGTTTTCACGGTGAGATTTTTACAGAATAGAACGGTTGGTCGAGTTAGGACTTCACCATTCTTGGATAAAAACTATAGTCCGACCGCTTAACTGAGACGTTACCTGAGGCAGCAGCGCGGTGCGGGAGGGCTGTGGTGACGTGATGCGAGAGCTCAATGATTCGTCAACTTGTGACAACTATCACCCCTCCCGCACCGCGTAGCTACCTCAGGCAACGTCTTAGTTAAGCGGTCGGCCTATTTATACTATAATAGTTTTCATGAATATATCTAGCAGGCCAATTCTCTCTGGTAGGTGAATTTTTTCTGACTTTGCATAGTTAAGTTTTAAAACATTCTGATTTTGTTTTAAATACAACTTACTCTTGACCCCTTACATGAAATTATGAGATTGTCTTATGAATCACGACCTTAAAAAATACACGTTTTTTTTTAATAAGATATCAATAAATTTATACGCAAAAACCTCGAAATCAAACAAAAACAATAAAATCATGAGTTTCTGATTTTAATTTCTTATCAGATAATAAAACAAAACTGCCCTTCAAGATACAATAAATTTCACGATTTCAGATATCCAATCAAACTGCATATCTGTGAAAAATCGCTTATGATCGTACCGGTTATATTATTATATACGTTTGTATACGTACGGGAAACTAACCACAATTGAATAATTGTCCTTGTCCTACGATCAGAGACATCAATTTATATTCAATTCCACTGAAGATCATTTAATACATTAGCAAATTGTGCTCGTAAATGTCAATTACTTTGTGAGTTGTAGTTTTTGTAGTAGGATATTTATTTAAACGGGGAAATATCAGTTTATTCGGCATGTGATGCATCGGTTTTACAGTCATATAATATTAACAGCTTCGTAATTATGCGTCGCATCGCCGCAAAGGAATGTTTTACTCGTAAAGCAATTTTATTAGCTATTATTTTAGTACCTAGTCGCTTTAAAAACCATTTACTTTACACTTCTTTTGATAAGAATCAGTGAAATAGTAGCTATATTTTGAAAACTACATAACATAAATATATTTCATTAGCTTGTATTCCTCGAAGGGTAGAAAAGGTGAAAAGGTGTGCACAGGGCGACACATCAAGCTCTGCTGGAGAGTTTGTTGCGCCACTTCTTCTCCCCAGCGAAAGCACTAGGAAGTGGTGAAGGACGGGCGTTTTGGGGGACTGTGTAATTTTGACGTTCGAAAAGTGCTGATTCTCAGCCTAATTTGAATAAATGACTTTTGATTTTATTCTTTTCCAGTTTTAGCTGACCTCGCATTGTATAGGTTTTTCGTAGAATCAGAAGTCAGCTTATACTGGTTTTGTATAGCTTGATGTGTACCTATAATAGTACACCAATTATTCGCCAGTTATGCTTTAGTCCCATACGGGGAGCCTGTTGCCATCAACCGAGCACAAATTCAGGCTCCGAGCTGCTACTGAGAAATTCCAGATGGAAAACCCCAAAACACTTTTCCCTGCCCCGGAATCGAGCCCACGGCCTCGTGCTTAGCAAGCGCTTGCGACCACTAGACAAACGAGGTATTTTGAAAATTAAAATCATTCATTCTTCATCAATCCGCTATACCGAAAATTGTTTATTTCTTCAAACCTCAATTTAAAACCTCACCATACAGGGTGTTTGGAAGCTGAGTGCAAAGCTTTAAGGGAGTGATAGTTGACACCATTTACACTATTTTGAGCCATACATGTGTTAGACAAAGTATGTTTTTTATTATTTTTAACTACAAACATTTAGTCAAAAATAACATACCAACTTTAACTGGAAAAAAAAAACACACTTCGTCTAAGACATGTATGACTCAAAATGCTCTAAATGGTGTCAACTATCACCCCCTTATGGCTTTGCTTCCAAATCACCCTATATTATAACAACCGGAACCAAATTAATAGGTAGTTATCGTCATTAAAACGACAGTGCCGGTCAGCAATGGTAACCATTACATTGTCGTGCGGAATCACGGACATTGCACGCCACTTCTCTGGCGGTTAAACGCCATCAGACCACGTAAACATTCAGTAGGTAGCATTGCAGGAATGTGGATTTAAAGGGACTACTATGAAAGATACTTTATTTTTGTTACTATTGAATTAAAGCCTGCCCCACAAATCACTAAATATGTGTAATTCTAAAAACATTTAAAACATCAAAACATCAAACTTTGTCATCTTCAAACGATTGACAGAAATAGAGCGATGTTTTAAATGCGGTTAGCGCATTTAGGTAGTGTTTTTTGATAGGTAGGTAGGTAGGAGGTAGGGGTTTAAGAATTTGACTTGGAATTAAAATGATATAATCAAATCAGGTAACACTTTACAGACATTAGCGAAGACTTTGTTATGCTACCTTAGTTATTATTATTTTTCGAGATTCAAGGAAATAAGAAATAGTTAATCCTGCAGCAGATGGCAAGTCTGGCCACACGTTAACACCAAAGCGGATGCATTGGAAGCAAAAACATTGAAAGCACTTAACAATAACATTTTTAAAATAAAACATATTTTTTAAACATCACACAAAACTGTTATAACAGACTGATCTCTAAAACGCAACCGTTGACTAATGGAAACTGCGAACACGATGCCGATGTTATCAACCATAGGTACATACATAGGTTGCTATTGTTTATCCCGCGAATGCCTAAGGTGATCATTGCGTGTTTCAAATACTTATATTTTATGTTCGTATCCACGCTCCTGCCTCCACATTGTTCAGTATTTCACGAGAATTTCTGTTCTTCTTTTATTTTATATTACTCTGCTTATTATCTACATAATCCTAGTAAACGTTTGATATCTTGTTAGATGAATGCGCGAGTTCTTTGTGTTTTGTTATGTTTAATTATGAGTAAGCGTAATGTTATTTGCTTCTCTTGTTTCTATGTGTCGTAAGGTTTTTATTATCAGATTGTGGTTTTAAAGCCCTTTAATAATGCGACTATTTACACATACATGGACAAATATTTTGAACGAGGATTTACTTTTTCCAGTTATCGCGAATTCGTAAGAGTTGTAGAGTTGAGTACTGCAATGGATAATAATTAATAAACCAATAAGGCCCCTTATTATTCGGTAGCATACATTTGGTTTCATAGTATGGCAACATTTACAGGTCCACTGTAGTTACAAAAAAAGAGAGTTTACGCAAAAAAGAGCTACTGGACGACCCTTTCATACAACATCATAATCCCACACACTTTGCGACTAATTTACCCGTCTGTTGTAACCGAGTTATCGAGGACAATGGTGGACCATAATGCACGGGTATACGTCCACCCATCCGCGTAATAGTGACGTTCTACCACCGTCTCGTAATCGCTCACATCGCGGTTGAGCAAATCGCTTCCCATGGGCTTTCGCATTAGCTAAAGGTGGGATGCAGACTTCAGATTTTGCGATTGTGATTTTATTATTGTGTGGCGTCATGTCTGTGATCTAGTTTAGTGTAAGCATCCTGTAACTATGATACTAAGTATGAATGTCGATAAGATATGAATGTGCTTTATAGCCAATTAAAACTATCTGATGCAGTTTCTTTGAAACACAACCTGTACCTACAACTGTCAGAGGTTTCAGAGAGTCCGTTCTATCTGTCATTGTCAATAATTGAATTTAGTACCAGAATAGTATACTTAAGTCTAAAGGGTAATTCCATTTCATGAATGAGGAAAATGTTTATCGACCGTTCAATTAGTGTTATTTTTAATGACGTGCAGATAGCTGGTCGACAAATAGCATGATTGAAATACCTATTGATGAGATTTTGTTTTATTTATATTATTGCTTGTTTTTTTTACGATTTAATAAAATGGCTACAGGTATGCAATGCCTAACTCTCTCAAGCGCATAGTGACTTGCAAATTAAGTGCTGCGAAGATTTTTATAGGGATCTCATCAACGAGGTGTAAAATAGTCTTTTGTTTCTTGTACCGAAGCATAATGAACGACGGAGTATGAATTAAGGTTTATGAGTTTTTTTAATAACTAGTTCAGTGATTATTGAAATCAACTTTCAGAAATTACACAATTATCTAATAGCTGGTCAGGCCAGCTCAAGACCACGGATGTGCGGTCAGCATCTACCTAATCTCCATTTTTTGTAAAATTGGACATACAGTAGATATTTTTTTAACCGACATAAAAAAGGAGGAGGTTCTCAATTCAGATGTTTATATTTTTTAATGTATGTTCGGGCATAACTCCGTCATTATATAGACTGATTTGCAAAATTCTTTTTTTGTTCGAAAGAGGTTTATTCCAAAATGGTCCCATTTAAATTTCGTAAAGATCTGATGATGAGTTTCGGAGACAGTCAACGGAAGTCGTCAATATATGCCAGCAATCAACCGCGATTGCTGCTATCGCATATTATTATGTATGCATTGTTTACGCAATCACACAACATAACATCACGCCTGTACCCTCTAAAGGGGTCAGGTTCAGTTAACCACGGTACACCCTCATTTCTGTCAAATTTGTTATTGGGGTACCTCTAATCATCTGCCTAGCCTTTTCCCAACTATGTTGGGGTCGGCTTCCAGTCTAAGCGGATGCAGCTGAATACCGAGTATTTTACATGGAGCGACTGCCTTTCTGATCTTCAGAATCCAATCACTGGGCAACACGATATCCCTTGGTAAGACTGGTTGTCAGACTTTTGGACTTCTAACTACCCGTAACGACTGTCAAAGATCTACACATGACAGCCAAGGACCAACGCTTAACGTGCTTTCCGAGGCACGGACTGGTCTCGATATGTATTGGAAGGTCACCCATACACGAACCAACCGCGGCAAGCGTAGCTTAACCTTTGATCGACCCGCGTGGCTGTTATTATTTAGCCACGAGATTTTCCATACATATAATCTGCTTACCAAGTGTAATGTTCACTTTAATGTCAATACGTTAATTAAGTTGAAGTTGTGAACTTATGTAAATGAAGCCAGCGTACACCTCCATACACAACTTGGATAATTGGAGCCTTTTTGTTCGCTGCATGTCTCGAGTGAGGTGCTCAACGCTTGACGTACTGACGAACAATTCAACTTGTTTTTTAATTAGCTACGCACTAGTTTTCAGTTCAGTCACCATTATTGTTTAGGAGAAAGGAAATCAGGAGATTTATTGTTGTTTGTTCATGGGTTTGGTAATTAGAGATCCTGATAATTCTAGCTTAGCATAGCATAATCAGCCTATAACGTTCCCATAGCTGGGACACAGGCCTCCTCTCGGTGAGAGGGTGCGGACCCAGCGCGGGTTGTAATATGTCACATGTCTTCGAATTTCCTCACGATGTTTTCCTACACCGCCACCGTTTTGAGATCAGTGGTGATGAAATTTTTAAACAGTAAGCCTCTGTCTGGGTTCAAACCCACGACCTACAAACTTGTAAGTCGGCGCCGTTACCACTGGGCCACCACTGCTCATTGATAATAATTCACTCATAATTCTGGACTTGGTCCTTATTTAGGTAGACTTTTTTTTTCGTCCTTTTTTATGCCGTGAAGTGAAGAGAGTTCTGAGTCGAGTGTGGATAGTTATAAGAGTAAAGGATGACATAGATGGACTGTGTGAAAGATGATACAGCTGGAATGGGGGGACAACTGGGATGACGACTAATAGAGATGTTTGGAAGAAGACATCCTGCGCCGACCCCACCTAATTGGGATAAGGGCAACAGAATGATGTTCATGTAGGTACAGACGCCAGCACATCAAGCTACCCGATACTGTCATATTTTCCCAATCAACTTTGAACCTTATGCTTTAGCGATAAAGTTGAAAATCTTATCTTCGTATCGAGTTCGTCTGTTTTTAACCCCCGACGCAAAAACGACGGGGTGTTATAAGTTTGACGTGTCTGTGTGTGTGTGTGTGTGTGTGTGTGTGTGTCTGTCTAGTTCGGGAGCTACGATGCCACAGCTGTGGCATCGTAGCTCCCGAACGGATGAACCGATTTTGATTTAGTTTTTTTTGTTTGAAAGGTGTATTAGTCGGGAGTGTTCTTAGCTATGTTTGATGAAAATCGGTCCAAGATGGCCGCCGCTACAAAATGGCGGATAACATATTTTTTCACAATTCCCTCAATATGGGTATTAAATGAAAGGGCTTCAATAGTAGAATACTATACACTATTAAAAATTTCAAATCCAAGATGGCCGCCACCACAAAATGGCGAATTACATTTTTTTTTCACAACTCCTTCAATATAGGTATCAAATGCAAGGGCTTGACAAGTAGAATAATTTACACTATATTGAAAGGGAATGAGGAATATTAACTACCTAACGAAATGAAAACTAAAAACTTGAAAAATACAATAAAACAAAAAAATCTGTTTAGTCTTAAAAATTATTCTTCAACTATAAATTAATCAATATTTTTTGACGGATAAAAAACCTGATTAAACATCAAATTACCAGAATCTTAAAACGGAAGAAAAGAAATGAAATACAAAAATTAAGGAGTCCCTACAAAAAGCATGAAATAAAAAAAATAATTTGAAAAAATCTTATGGAAGTCGGGGGACTTTTTTTTTTGATTGATTCCTAAAGGCGCTGAAATCAACCGAAAAGCGACTATCAAATGTAAAAGATTTTTCAAATCCGACCGGTAGTTCCAGAGATTACCGCGTTCAACCAAACAAACTCTCCAGCTTTATTATTAGTATAGATTTTGCTTTATTAAGTCGACAAACAGATACTTAGTTGAAAGACGAAGAGAAAGTCGAAGCGAAAAAAATATGTTTTCAAGATTTTCACAAAAACACATTTGGGCCGATGAAGATAAAAACATTTTGAAAGAAACGTGGGTTTCTGATAGGTAGATTATTACCTCGTGACCTCTTTCGCTTTTAAGAATAAATCGATCATTATAATATCTGCAAACTCATGATCCATATCTCTAGGTGTTTTTACAGCATTGATATTCGATTGTTATGAAATGATTTCTGAATTGTTGGTAATACTACTATACTGGAGGGGTGAACTACTAAACTGATAGGATGCAGGAGCTATTTCTAACATAGGTAGATCGAATCCTGAAAGAACCACGCGACTCTGAAAGTTAAGAGTTTGGGAGGGTACTTGTAAGAAAACTGGCCAAGTGCGAGTCGGACTCGCACACGAAGGGTTCCGTACCACAAGGCAAAAACGCCGAAAAAAACACGTTTGTTGTATGGGAGCCCCCCTTAAATATTTATTATATTTTGTTTTTAGTATTTGCTGTTATAGCGGCAACCAAAATACATCATCTGTGAAAATTTCAACTGTCTAGCTATCACGGTTCATGAGATACAGCCTGGTGACAGACAGACGGACGGACAGCGAAGTCTTAGTAATAGGGTTCCGTTTTTACCCTTTGGGTACGGAACCCTAAAAACTGACTTTCAAAAATTCCCTTCTGATATCATACACCCCAAAACGAGGTTGTAATTACTCGTTTCTTCTTGTCTAAAAAGAGTCCTTTCATCATTACTTGCACCCTAATTACGTAACACACTGTCAATCACAATCTGAATGATTTTGAAGGATATTGCTAATCCATTGCTTCATAATGTTCGAAAACATTGTCAGCTCAACAATTTTTGAACTGTCAAAATTAAAGCCATTGGTACTGTTAGTGAGTTACGCAATTATCCCACTGGTCGTTCTGGTCTTATACGTGTGCGACTGTGTGAGTGCGTAGATTCGTAATGTGACCAGAATTTTCTCCCATAATAAAAGAAATAAACATTGTATTTTATTACTGTTCATCCTGGTACCATGAGCTCGTCGAGAGCTCACAATACCTGCCAAACCTTTCAGAAGAACATAATCGTGCACTATGTATTCGCAGAAGAGTAAAGTTGTACGTTTACATACATATCCATGTACGTATTTACGTTAAATCTGACGTATATTAGTATTTACATGCAGTTTCAAAAGCTAAGTAGGTCACGTAAAGTCTTGTGTAATTTTCAGGAGTGATTATTTCATGTTTTACTTTAGCGAAACAGCGATGCGATTCTGAAAAAAAGTCATTATAGATCTCACTACTGTATGCGCAGTAAAAATACAGTTTTAACTTTGACCGTGCCATTACAGAAGTGAGTTCGATAGAAATTTTTGCAGAATATTCTGCCAGGTGCGTTCCGGTACATCCATCCGGTTTTCACAACTACCCGTAGGTACTGACCTACCTACAGTTGAATTTCAATACTGAGCGACTGACGTCTGACTTCCACAGTTCAAAGTTAGAATAATGTAGACTTAGAATTATATACCAATATCTATGAATGGTGCTATAGGCGAGGGTTGGTTGGTGGTGCGGAACCACCCACCACGGTGCGTACCCATGGGTACTTACTTCCTATTATAATATTATAACCGCCAAAGTTTGTGAGGATATATGTATGTTTGTTACTCTTTCACGCAAAAACTGCTGAACGGATTTTGATGAAACTTTACAATAATAGGTATACTTAGCTTAGGTATATATCAGAATAACACTTAGGATACTTTTTATCCTGACATTCCCTCGAGAAACAACACTTATTCGGGTGAAACCGCGGGGCGCTGCTAGTACTTACTATAATTATATTTATTAAAATATTATATATTATTATATCTACACTAGTAAAGAGAAAAGATTTGATTTTTAGTGTGTTTGTTTGTTTTGCTTTCACGCTAAAACTCATGAATGGATTTGGATGAAAATTGGCACATGGATAGACCATGACTTGGATTAGGACATAAGATACTTCTGATGCCGATATTTCTACGGGATCGAGACTTATACAGATAAAAACCGAGGGGCGCAGCTAGTAATACTTTTATACCGTTAAAGATTATATTGAGGACAAAAAGGCTTGGGATTGAGCTGCTTCCAATTTCTGCATTTTGAATGATTTTTTTCTTTTTTATATACACATTGACATTGATGAATATTTTTTTTTTTTTAAACAATGACATTTGCTTACTTTGTAAAGTATTATATTATTTTTTCATTGTGAATGTGAAGACGATGTGGGTCATTTTACATACTTATATATATTTTTTTTATTATTCTCTCTGTTCTGTTTTTTTTTTCTCATGGTCTGGCAGTTTGAGTAATTTATGTGGCCTACCCAAATGTCCTTTCTTTGGTATTGTTCGTCGAATCGTTGAGCTCCTTAAGTCTTGAGTTGAGCTGCACGATTTTTGACAAATGCGTGCACTGACTGGACAGGTCCTCTCAATCTGTGTGGTTCTTTCCTCAAAAGACCACCTCAGACATCGATCTACATGGTCTTCATATAACCTGACCAAGATTATGTCTGGACTTTAAAAGAGACTGTGACCTCTGAGTTTGTTTCGGCCTTTCTTCTCAGAGTAGTCAGATAGGAAACGCCGACTTCATCTAGTTATAAAAAACATGACTGACGTGTAAAAGTGTTTGTACAAACCTACTTACAAAAAATAAAATCATTTCATCATTTCAAAAAATATATAAAAAATATATAAAAAATGTAAATTTGAAAGTATCTCTGTCTGTTTGTTATCTTTTCACGCCATAACGGCTGAACGGAATTGTATGTAATTTGACAAACGCGTGAAAACATAGCATACTTTTTATCCCAGTATACGTTCCCGTGGAATAATTTCCGACCTCCACGCAGGCGAAGCTGCGGGTAGAAGCTATAGTAACGTACTATATTTTCGAAAAGAATTTGGCAGGTGACGGCATCGAAGTTACTGTTGATTGTTTCGTCCACGTACGTACTCGTAACTCGAATACGTAGGTAGGTACTCCAACAACTTTATCGAGTTTTGTTAAAAATACACACTATCCAGTATTTCCTAAATATCTCCACATCTGTTGCCGTTCGACGAAACTTTCAAATTGTGCTGAAATATAGATTTTATTTTTACATTTCAGTAATGGTCTAAAAAGAATATAGAGACATGTTCATCTTGAAATTGATGCTATAAAATAGTACTTCGTGCATTCTGTATGGAATTAGTAGTGATGGCGAGTTTGCATTTTTATTTTTTACATTTCTATGATTTTTATAGTCAATTTTGTAAACTACATATTAATTTAGTACGCAGATGCTTTTTATCATATTTTTATAACATTCTTTGTCATTTATAAGAACGTGCCCAATTTAATGTAACTTTCTTGATACTTTATCAACTTGGTATCTTAAAAAAAATTATAGGTATTTGATGATTTTTTTTTGGGAAATAAAATAAGTATCTATATATGTATAATAATTTTTCAATATGAATTAAAATGAATCAACTACTGGCTTTCATTAACAAAAATATCTGATTATAAATTACCAGGTAGAGTTCGGTATTGATTAATGCATAATCGTGATTATCAAATTCCAAGACACCAATGATTATCAGGTCGATATTGTGATAAATCTATTCGGACTTGGTATCGAATATCTGATAAATAATAATATCGAATGTCAACGATTTTTCAACTTCTTCAAAAGGACAGATTTTGTCAACAATCTTCAGTAATCACCGTCAAAGATAATTAATTATCTACGTAGACTGACGATAACCTAAAAAAATATATATTGGTGTGATGCTATTACAAACAAAGGATGTAAAATACTAATAGCCTTTTTTTTTCCCTGAGAAATGACATTACGCATCTCCGCTCGTCGGGGGACGAGACGGAGTATGTGGCACTCCCTGCCAGAGTGGCAGTAGACCCACTAAATCTCAGCGGTGTTCCCTCATCGCCTTGATGGGGGGGTCATGGGAATCCCCCCGGTGCATGCCCGCCTAGCTGGCGGGCCCCGCATGTCCCCCTGGCTGGGAGGCTACGGGAATGGCCGGGAACACCTGGCCATTCCCGTCCGGCGCTGGTGGAAGCCTGTGCAATACAGGCGAGGGTGCCCCCCGCACCCGTCGTCTGCTGGCTTCCACCTGGGAGGAGTCGGAGATGACTGTCATACTGACGTCTTCTTCGACCCCTCCTCCGCCTTCGGAGCGGCGCCGCGAGAGGGTCTTCCTCCCGCGCGCGCTCCGCCACCTCCTTCTGGGACATGACGTGTTCACAGAAGGAGGCGACTGCGGCCCAGGACCCCTCATCCCCCAGCATGGCGTTGACCAAGCCGGGGAGCGAGAGGTCCGTTCCGATCGCCGCGGTGACACTGCGACGCGGCTCGGACCACGACGGGCACACCTCGAGAAAAATACTTATAGCCTGAACAAGTCAATTCAACTATCAAATCTATGATCACATCTCACGTTTGATTTTATGATTTATTTACTTATTAACTAAAGGAAAAAGTCAACAACCTCTGGTCAAATATGTTGATTAATTAGTGGCCACATATTTAATTTCTAAAAAGCAAGAACCTTTAAGGAATGAATAACATGATGCTTTTTAAAATGAGAAAAAACAACAAAAGATTATTTCAAAAGTTTGACAATTAAGATTGATGCGCAAAGAAAAAATAAACACTTAAAAAAGTTCTAAAACATTAGTTAATTACTTGCCAAACCTATTCTACAAACAAAGCAGTGTACGCAAATAATACCTAATTATAAATGTACACAAATATGTACTTAATAGTTCTCAAAAATGTTCTAATTAAACAAGTATAGTTAATCAGTGTCACCAGCGTGACTCGTGTAACAAGGTCATTACAGGTCATCAGTAAACGCATTACCGCCACTGACAAAGTATATACCTACAATGTAAACAACAAGTAATTTTAAACTAACGTCTAATATTACTGCATGTCTTTTTGTATTAGGTACTCTAACAAGCTGTATTCGTTAACGCGGTGTATGCGTTAACTAGAAAGAAAAAATAAAGAAAGAAAATACATTTATTTCCACTAAACATGACAAAGAAAAACACAAACACGTAGAGACTTTACGTTGTTTACCCGGAGCTACGAGGCTTCTATGTAGGGCTAGGAGGCGTCCACGCCCGGCTATGAGGCGTCTACGCAGGGCTACAAGGCGTCTACGCATGACTACAAGCCGTCTATGCGCTACGAGGGAACTACGCGACTTTACGAGTCGTCTTAGATGCGGCGTTACGAGACGTCTTTATGTAGCGTTTACGCTACAACAAACGCAAAGTGCAGATAGTCTTATTAATAAGCCATACATTATGTTTCTGTACGTGTTTCTCCGGGTGAATGAAATCGTAGTAAATTCAATACTTTGTATTTCGACCGTTTCAATATACAAGCTTGAAAACGATCGTCGAGTGTAATTCAACACCCGTATTATCATAATAATCAAACATTGACCGATGTCGCGTGTCTCCGTCAAAAAATATTATAGCTTGAGCGTTTCTTTGTCACAATATAAATATTTCAAGTAGGTAAGTGATGTACTGCACTGTAACTTCGTACCAAACTATAGGTATACAATGTGGAAATGACTATCCTACTAATATTTTAAACGCGAAAGTTTGTGAAGATGGATGTATAGATGTTTGTTACTCTTTCAGTTCTTTTACGTAAAAACTACTGCACGGATTTGGATGAAATTTGGCACACAGATAGTTTATAACAAGAATTAACACTTATGACACTTTTTACCCCCTTATTCCCACGGGATCGAAACTTATGCGGGTGAAACCGCAGGGCGCTGCTAGTACGATAATAATTTAAGCTTCGTTTATCTAACAAAAATTCAATAAAATATATCCAATAGTTTTGTCACTACAGCTAATCAAAGATCAGCAAAACTCATACATAGTTGACCCATTACTATTATTTAGTTAAAATTTTTTTTTTTAAATAATTTAAAAAATAAGTTAAGATTTATTTGATAATTTCAAAATACTCCCATTTGAAGAATCTATGCCATAATGACGAGATTAGCAACGGATAGTAAACCCCACTATTTTTAAATGCGTAGCTAGAAACATTAATTTGTTTATTTAGTTGGAGCTGTTAAATAACACCTTGGTCCTTCCTTCCTTATCACAGGCTATAAGGTATTAAGAAATTTGATTTCAGCTGATAAAAGTCATACCTACCTCATTGTTATCAAATTGGGCTGGCTGACAAGAATACGAATGAAAGATTAATATTACGATTATCTTGTTATCAGTGTTGCCTACTCTGGCAAATTTTGTTTCAACTAGAAATGGCCTGGAAAGGCTCCCGCAGACAGGTGCGACGCGACGCTACGACGCGAATCTGGTTTTATTTCCATGAAGTTTTCATAATAATTATTATTATTCTACTAGAGTCGCGTCGCGCCTTAACGGAAATACCGGCTATCCTACATTAGATTAGCTTCTCGCCAAGAAAACGATTCTATTCTATTAGGTACAGTAGGCCGCAACTCAGTGGTAACTCCGTACTACGCTAGCCCACCTCAAAGGTCAAAGTATTACCACTTACGTGTGACCTACTTTACTCCGTATCTACGATGAAAAAAAGCGTAAGAGAGATGAGAATTTAGAACAAGAAAGAGCTATGAGATTAAAGTAAAGGTGAAGTAAAACAAGTCAATAATCGAAGTCTCTGGTTATTTTCATTTCTATTTCAAACAACACTACAATGATGACCACTAATTACAATCAAATATGCGTCGTTAGTCACCTATAACGTGAACTAATTGTCACTTAATGAATAACTGCTAAACTGTTGTACATAATTACCTGGTAAAATGAAAGCGTCTCAAAAATAATGACTAAAGTTGTTTACTCGTTTCGAGTCGAGAAGAATCCGTGACGCGAAAAGAACAAATTATGTATTTTTTTTATTGATCATCCATAAGCCTACAACAGTTTACATTCCATTATGTAAATGTGTAAAGGATTGAGATAGGAAGAATGAAAGAAAAGAAAAAAAAAATTATTCTGCATAAATAAGATGCACGTTATAAAATAAAGACTCGTAGTGTTTGACAGTCGTTACGAGTAGTCAGAAGCCCGAAAGTCCAACGTCTTACCAAGGGGTATCGTATTACCCAGTAACTGGGTTGTGGAGGTCAGATAGGCAGTCGCTCCATGTAAAAATACTGGTACTCAGCTGCATCCGGTTAGACTGGAAGCCGAATCCAACATAGTTGGGAAAAGGCTAGGCAGATGATGATTTACTTTGTATTTTTATTACCCAATATTTATTTCCCATTTTTTTTTCTCTATGACTTCCTCTGTATAGAAAGGTTCCTTGGAGAAAACTAGGGCAGTGAAAAGACAGATACAGTAACCTTTTAATAAACCTTATATACTCGTGCTATGACATCACTTAGATGAACCTCCAAAACTGCCCATATCAAAATTTAAGGTCAGTTTTCAACCCGGACAGTAGTGTCCACTGTCCAGTGCTCTAGTATTCAACACAAGTACACGATAGATAATCTTTGATCCTAAACCTTGATCTTAAACTCTCACAGATTCAATATGTTAGTCAGACGTGAGGAGGACTTTCTTGGAATACCGACCAACTTTCTCAGATTGTGTACGTACAGCATATGTTAAACGGTTTATATTTGTTAGTGTGACCGCTTGATTTACGTAGGCAATACTCTCACTTTATTGTTGAGGAAAGCGAATGTATTTTAAACTTGGCTTGCCTTGGTATCGAATTATAACGGGTGTAAAATACCCTTGATGAAGCCGAGAGTGACTTGTTCTTCCCGTTATTATGATGACCATAATAACGGGAAGAACAAGAACCTAGGAATCGTTTGGTTACGGAGATATTGAAGGTCAAAGTTCCAACTTATTTTGACGTTATTTTTTACGAAAACAGTTTTAAATATTGTTACTCCCACGATCCCTGTACCGTTGCATTCACGCATAAGCACAATGCTTTTCGTGCGTTACATTGCGCATTACCGTAAACAGCGAATTTTCACACCAAAAATAAAAGTAGTTTCCCAGCAATTATTTTTGCACAAAGTTAGTTAGTTTGATGTAGGTACAGAATACGTAGATGACGGCTTCGAGTTGGGCCTTTTTACACCCTATGTGAAGCATCTGAAATAATCCAGTTTATTGTAGGAATGCCGCAAAAATGACCTATGTAACTCTTATAATAATCATCCTATAATGTTCCCACTGCTGGGACACAGGCCTCCTCTCTGTGAGAGGGAGTCAGCCGTATTCCACCAGCGGGCCCAGTGCGGGTTGGTAGATGTCACGTGTCTTCGATTTTTTTGTTCTAGGACATGCCGGTTTCCTCACGATGTTTTTCTTCACCGTTTTGTGACCAGTGGTGATGGAATTATTTACACTAAGTAAAGCGCCTTTCTGGGTTCGAACCTACGCCCTGCAACTCGTAAGTCGCAGCCGTTACCACTTGGCCACCACTGCTCTACTTAGCCACCACTGCTCTGACATGAATCTCTTGGAAATGATTATCCTGCTGTGTAGCGCCTCCAGAAATGGCACCGACGCGACGCCTTTTACAGGAGATCCCAGGGTCGGCTTATTGAGCTAATGACCACCAACAAGTGCATGTGCACAACGCTTACAGTTACACTATAACGCCTGTATTCCTCGAAATGTTGGGCAGCGGTATAGTACATGCACATTTCGCCAGTTATGTTTACAGAGTAGTACAGAGTAGTGTAACAGAGTATTCACGTAGATAATTTTGCCATTAATCCATAACTTTCATGTATGTTATTAAGAGGGTACAGTCAACAGCAAAAGTAGATGATCAAAATCAGAAATTCAATAGGAGTCAAAACTGATCACGAATAATTATGGCAGCTGTCCTACTAGTAAATGTTTGGTATAATTTACAATCACATACTTTTGAATCACTTCGACGCCACACAGTTCTGACGCGAACTCCGTTCAAATATTGAATTTCTGATTTTGATCATCTACTTTTGCTGTTGACTGTACCTGTCAGCCTGTCTCCTAGACTAGTAGCACTTTCCCGCAGTTCAACGTCTGCGCGTATAGAAACGCATTATTTTATAATCATTTTCCTTTAATCTATGATCAGTTTAGAAATTTTGTTACAGACTTCGAATACTTAACAATTTCTGAATAATAAATGTATTAGGTAAAAGCGCGAGTGTACGCAAATCTAGTGGTGCATTAAAATTTTCATTTTTATGGTTTGCTGATGAGCAAGAATCGGTAAATCGGTACCCAACTAGCACAAACTGGTTGCTTAAGAGCTTTGGAGCTAATCCGATTATTCCCAAAGGCGCCAAGCTCAAGCGCCAGAGCGTGCACTGCAGACCTTATGCAGCCGCTTTGGAGCCAAAGGGGCACAACTTTTTGCAATCTATAGTTCCATTAGAACTTCATAATAGTGGCATAAAAGCGCTACAGGAGCTGCAACTAATAATTAACACCACACTAAAGCTCTTGTGGCGCTTATTGAATGAATGACAGGTATAACTGAACGAATAAAGGATCACTGATCATTCACCTTGTCTCTCATTTATTAAATACATCTGTTGTTCCTGAGTCAGACATTACTGAATACAAATAAATAATAAGTGAAGTGAAGGTAAGTGTTTTTGAGATATATTTTGTATTATATGCAAGTGGCTACAAACGCAGATCAGTTTATCGTGCATATAGTTGATATTATTGGAGTATTTTTAACGCGCCTCAATAATTACCTCAGAATATCGTAAAATATGTAAAATATTATTTTATAAATATTATTATATCACATACTACACGATATTGAAATTACATACTCGACTACATTTGTATTTAGTAAGTTGCTGGTTCTATGTTTAGTTATATTTTACTACAAATTGCGATAAAAACCTATACATTTCTGAAGTAATGATAAATAATTGTCTTGTAAACATGTCGTCTATGAGAAGCAGCTTTAACTTGCAACTTCAACCTTAATACTTCCTCTCTGCGCGTCAAAGCGCTAAGTTTCTCTCTTCTGAAGGTCCAAGTAATACCTGTACCACTAATGCAGTTCAAGTCTTTACAATCACTTTTATTTCGTACTTACTGCAGATATCGAACCACACTAATGGTTATTTGTTTAGAGATCCGTAGAACTCGTTGAAAACCCTAAAATACGATGATCGTTTTTGTAGCTGCTTCTATACTTTCGCTCTTTCAATTGTTTAACACTTACTATGTCTTACCATGTTTTCAGAATGCCTTTCAAAATAATTGAAACTTATAATGAACAACAAAATAAACAAGAACTTTGCATCTGTCCATCTAAGTGGGAAAAACATGGAATGTTACACTGGCCGAACAAAAACACTGATTATATAGAGGTGGTATAACTAATAAGACTGAAATTTATAGACATACGTAGATTAATTTATATTGCTACTTTAGACTTATCCTAGTTTGACAGACCTGTTGGCGTAGTTCGTAGTGCGTCTGTGTGTGTGAAATGTCCCGAATATTTATTTTTATTATTAATAAACGTGTTGACTATGTCTATTATGTAAGTAAGGGCCAATTTTCCAAAGAAACATGTTGTTTTTGATTCAAATATTTGGTCTGTTTCGATTCACCATGTCAGACACATGAAGAGAATGAGACAAAAGACACAATGTTGTGCAAATATTGTTTATACTGTTGTTATTTTAGAATTTACCTAGTTTAATTATTTTAATAATGTCAATTATGGGCCAATTTGCCAATAAAACAAGTTGATTTTATCTCAAATATTTTTTTTATTTCAATTCACCAATACAATTATACAAGAGGCGAAGTGTTAAGATTTTCTTGCAAGGTATTCATATTTAAAGTCGATTTTTGTTATTATAACCATTAAGTCCTAATATCTTTACCATTACATATATTCATTATATTCAGAATAAAGAACAACAGAAACGTACTATATTGTGATAACGGGCTATAACTACGGAACCCTACACTGTGCGGGGCCCGACACGCACTTGGCCGGTTTTAACTTCTGCATATTCTGATAAACTCTCCGTACTTTCTTGCGATATCCACCAGTTCTTTGTTAGAACTTCCATGCTTTCAGATCCATATTTCTCTAAAACTGGCTTAAATATTTTATAAAATGTGATTTCTCCAATAAAAATAGCAGAATGTATCCAAATGAGTAGGCAATGTCCATTACTCTCCTGCTTCTATTGTGAAGCCTTAATGTCACTATTAGTAAAACAGTCGATCAAATTCCTACTTAAGTCTGCGCAAAAGAACAAATCACTTCTGAAATGAAACTTTCAGTGGCAGAACAGTGATAAATATATCTTATAAACAGTTCCGTTAAAAAGTCTGCAATTAAAGTCTTTGTGCAGTTCTGAAGCGTACAGCAGCGGAAATAGAAGCTTTTTAGCAGCTTTAAGCTTTAACGTACATGTTTTAACTCTCTTTTAAAGCTATAGACGGCAAATGGGTTGTAAAATGAACTCTTATATAACCTAGAGTGGCATTTGGTTCAGTCTCTGCTACCCCTAGTGATATTTACAGCTATGAGTAGTTACGGAAGCAATAGTAGAACTTAAAACCACTTTCTGAACCCCTAAAGCGCTGCTGTACAGCTAAAAGTTGCAAAATAGGCTGCTATTGCCACTAGTGTGCTAGTTGGGTAATCACAGCAAAATATAAAAAAACTGTGCAATTTTTTTAATTAATATTGCTGACACACATAGTTTTGTAAATCAGGTTACTGTGACAAATGAGGCTCTACTATCACTCAATGTGCAGTTTTAGAGAAAAACATATAGTTACCTATAGCTTTTATAGCTTCACGGGTATAGCTACACGAGTTATGTAGTACATGATCTACCTACTTAAAAAAATCTGGCTAAAGCAAGAGCATTGTCTTTAAAAAATCTTAAAACTATGGCCATGTCATAACTTTTGAACTTGATAAAGGCCCCCTAAATATCCATTTAACGTCAGTCCCAGTATGTTGTTAGGTAAAAATACAGTAGTCACTATAATATAGTTTAGCTTTACATTACAAAATATAGGTAAGGAGTGCGATAAATACATATAAAAATCGATAAAACCTAATACTTGTAAAAAAATAATTGTTATCAAATAATCAGCGAGTCAGAATTGTGATTTGTGCAAGCCATCTATCTATATAATTATATAAAATTAAATGTGACTGACTGATATATCAACGCACAGCCTAAACCGCTGGTCCTAGAGACAAGAAATTTGGAGGGTGTGTTCTTTGTGAAGAGTAGAGTAGTATAGAGTAGTGCAGGTATCTACTAAGAAAGGGTTTTTCGAAATTCCACCCATGCGAGAGTGAAATTTCACGCGGACGAAGTCGCAGGCAGAAGCTAGTATAGAATTACGTATTTAAACACCTACATCATGTTTGGCAATTATTAATTTTGATAAAAAAGATAAACTTGATTTTACTATTTGAATAAGGAAAACTTCTTGAAAAAACATTTCTTTACTTACCTACGTCCTATGTTTATTAGTTAATCTTTTTATCAAAATCATCATCATCTTTGTGCTTGTCTGACGTAACTAAATCATAATATGGAATTTCTAACCTTAAACATTACTCGAGTAAACTACAAACATGCAGGCATTGAACTTTGTTCCTTGCGCAGAAGCGTCATGTTTCTAAAATGTTCTATTTTGCATGCGTTCCACATGACGCCGCAAACTCAACTCGCAAGTTTTGCAATCATAGCCTATCTGCCGACATGTATTGAGCAATCCTCTATTATTTAGGCATGTATTACTAAAAGGCTTTTCTTTTATGCGCGATGTATTTGCTTTACAAATTACGTATTGATAACGTATGTACGCACGACGACATATTCATTGCCAGTATAATCTGACTTCGTCATTATCATCATCATCATCTGCCTAGCCTTTTCCCAACTATGTTGGGGTCGGCTTCCAGTCTAACCGGATGCAGCTGAATACCAGTATTTTAGATGGAGCGACTGCCTATCTGACCTCCACAACCCTGTTACTGGGTAAAACGATACCCTGGTAAGACTGGTTGTCAGACTTTCGGGCTTCTGACTACCCGAACGACTGTCAAAGATCCACGAATGACAGCCGGGACCAACGGCTTAACGTGCTTTTCGAGGCACGGAGGGGTCTCGGTATGTAAAGATGGTCATCCATCCACAGACCAACCGCGGCAAGCGTAACTTAACCTGATCGATCGACCTGTGCGGCTGTTATTATTTAGCCACGGACCCCTCCATATAATCTGACTTCGTATTGTACGAAAAGCCTATACAATGCGAGGTCAGCTAAACCTTGAATCGTGTAGCTTGTTAGGTCTTCGTATGTAGTCGACAGTGGTGACACTTCGAAGCTCTTGACTGGCCTAGCGTAGTACGGAGTTTCAATAGAATAACGAGATCGATTCGAATGTTTTTTCGATAGTGATTCGTACTAGGGGTACAGTTCATACTGGTTTTTTTCTCACTGTCGTGTAGCTGCAGCCTACTGTACGTACGAGAGTCGGGTAGAGGTCAAATAAATATGTTTACAATGCCTGTTCTAGAAAAAAATACTATTGTTGTATGTATGCTGATAATTTTTTCTAGAACATACGGTTTTGTTTCGGGAGTAGGTACCAATGACTCGATTATTGGTAAGTACGTCAGGCGAAGGAAAAAGCAGGTTGTGGAAAGCTTTAATGAACGTGAAAGCTGATTCGAATATATTTTGTGCAGGTGTTCTGTTTTTGCTATCGACAAATCTTAATATAAGAATAATGGAGACAATGTTTAAAAGGCATTAGTAGAAAAAGAAATGAGAATAGTCACGACGCGAGACGTTGAATTTTTTTGTTGTTGTTTATCTCATTACAAGAGATGATTTCCGATGTAGGTCGCACCGCTGAGCTATTTAAATACCTTCCTATCGTTTCATCGGGTTACCTAAACGTTGTAAAAATATTATAATTCTCTGTACAAACAACCTTCAGAAGAGATAAGCTTTTCTAAGTAGAGATAACTCTTCATTTTCTTTTTCCGTGAATATTATTTTTAGAGAACGGAGCTGTTCGACATCACTTAACAGATTAATTAAATCTTATTAGAAAAAAAGCAATCGATTTGTTTTATTAAAAAAAAAGATGTTATTTATTCTATTTCCTTCATCCACGTGGAGCACGGCCGTAATCTGTTGTTATTGTTTGCAGCGTAAGCGGGTGGGCGCGCGCGCGGTGGCGGCGCAGGCGGCGCGACTGTAAGCGGTCGCCGACGCCCGAGGAACATGCGCACAGTCCCATCGCGCCGCGCAGCAAGACCGCGCGCATTATGCTCAACATGAAGCTAAAGGAGCGGCTGGCGCTCGCCGTCAGCGCCTTCCTCGTACTCTTCACGCTCATGCTCATCGTAGACCTACAAATGGACTACGGCATCTCCGGCCACAGAGTACCCCTACACGGACGTGTCGCCATAGCAGACACTGATGATAAAGGCCGGTCAGCCTACATAGAGTTTCGGAAGCGGTTCCTACAGAAAAGGTTGGTGTTGTGATTTAGTGGCATTTCAGAGAATTGTTTTGCTTTTTGTGTGTTATGTGACAACATCTCAATGGAAGAATTTTTTGCATTGCGTGATCTACGAACCGGTATGTATAGTGTTCACTTTGTAACTATTTTGGCGTTGACTCTATTTTATGAATGAAAACATAATTTTATATAATTAATTTTAAGCACAAAGTATACATTCATATCTTATTCTTCAGATATTGTGACAGTTAGGTAGTTATAGTTTCCACACAGACTTCTCAATCAAAATTTATCTTATCGAATACAACAATGACCCTTTGATTGCCTCGAAAGATGACTTGAGCGCGGTGCACATTAAAATAATTTCTTTATACGAGTTTTTAAACTCCAGAATACTTTCATGATCGTTAGGCACATAAAATTTATAACCATGTGCTGTTAATAAGACATGATTTAATTTTATTGTAGCTAGTAAATACGTAGCTAGGTATACAAACCTTCATTCTATTCTATGTACAGCTAACTTAGACTTCTGTATTTAACAGTTATGTACGATCTGTGGTTAATTTAAGAGCATTATATTTGTAATGTATGCGTATTGTTATCTTACGTTATCGTCGTGTTTACTGGTTTGTCAGCGTCTTTATAGATAAGACAGTCTGCTAAGGACAGTACCTAACATACTACTAATTATTTAAAAATATAATCCTTGAAACTAGATCAATATTGTACGCGTAATAACCTTTGACACGTGATATTAAAGTGATTTATAATCATTAAAGATTATATTGTGCGAGTCAGCGTTAACGATGTAAAATTCGTAAAAAAGTTGGATAGCCTACTATTGAATGATATTGAGTGACCTTATATTATGTACATATTGAATTATGTAGACATCATCAGTAATTATTCAAAATAGCAAAATAGACAACCAGTGTTACCAAGGGGTATCATGTTGCCCAGTAACTGGGTTGTGTAGGTCAGATAGGCAGTTCATTTTAATACAGTTCAGTTCATTTAGTTCAGTTGTTTAATTTGTAATTATCCTGTACGAGTCGCAATAAATACTTTTTGTTTCTTTCTTTCTTTATTTGAAATACTAGTATTCAGCTGCATCTGGTTAGACTGGAAGCCGATCCCAACATAGATGATAAAAGACTAGGTAGATTGATCAGTAATTATTAAAAATCAATCTTCTTTTAAATAAAACGCGCGATTACTTTTGTTTCATTTAAATATTTGTGAAGAAGTGTGATAAAACGTGATAAGTCTCTACTTTTCAATGTTTTCTCAGCCAAAGTACTACATGCTTGCACAACGAACCATTTTTGTGCATAAAGTATTATGTGAATAAATAATCTAATCTAACTAGCCTGTATTGTCACACTGCCGGCCGCCTGCCTGTATTTTCCCTCCTCTATTGCCTTCCTCTCCCTTTTTCAGAGTTTTGAATACAATAAAACCAAAACTAAAATAAAACACTATGGGGTTATCAATTTACGCATAGGTACCTTAATTTTCAAGAGACCGTTATCAGATAGGTTCTACGAACTTAAGTCTGTCCTGTAAATAGAACCTGCTTACCTGCTGCGCGAACAATCACTACAATGTACCAACTGGTTGTTCGCGCAGCTTTGGTGTAGCTACTTCACCATTGGAAGCTCTGAACGCTAAACAATACAATTATACTTAACTGTTGTCAATATTCATTGTGAATGATTGTTTTCCTGGAATCGATAAAGTCTAATAGATTGTAGCGGTTAAGGAAATTGTGATTTTGCATGTGTCTCATTAGCCACAGTTGAGCTACTACTACATTTTGCATATGTGTCTCATTAGCCACAGTTGAGCTACTACTACATTGTATTAGGGTACCCTGGGTTAAGCCTTCAGGAAATGTACGTAAGTAGGTACATATACACTGTTATTTACCTCCAATGCCCAGGCGCATTTTAAAGATTTCGCACCGAAAAGAAAATACACATACTTACAAAAATACAAATTAGTTACAAAAAAACCGGCCAAGTGCGAGTGGGACTCGCACACGAAGGGTTCCGTACCACAAGGCAAAAACGCCGAAAAAAAACACGTTTGCTGTATGGGAGCCCCCCTTAAATATTTATTTTATTTTGTTTTTAGTATTAATTGTTGTTATAGCGGCAACAGAAATACATAATTTGTAGTTTTAATAGCTATCGCGGTTCTTGAGATACAGCCTAGTGACAGACAGACAGACAGACGGACGGACGGACAGACAGCGAAGTCTTAGTAATAGGGTCCCGTTTTTACCCTTTGGGTACGGAACCCTAAAAATGGAAAGTGATTTGTAGATCTTTTTGCATTTGATACCCTAATCCTCGAGGAAGGTTATAGGCTATATAACACCACGCTACGACTCTTAGGAGCCAAGCAAAAGGAAAAAAAGCCAGATAAAACGCTAAGCGAAAATGAAATAGGTACTTATAGTACCTAGCACGGGCGAGCGATGGGATGCGACGCGATGGGTCGGGGCCGAAATTTCAGAAACTAGTAAATTATATAATAATTACTAGTTGCGCCCCGCGGTTTCACCCGCGAGTGTCAGCTACCTCTATACCAAATTTTATCAAAATTGGTCCAGCCGTTTGAGCGTGAAGAAGTAACAAACCTATAAACACACCCCCATCCCTACACTCACACACTCACAAACTTTCGCCTTTATAATATTAGTGTGATTATACCCGCACTCTCGATCAGGAAGTAGCCTTTATAATTTAACAGTCAGTAAAATAACAGTAAATAACAAAATATTAATCATCTTAATTTAATTGCCAATCTGTAAATGTTTTTTCTGTAGATTAAAATTATTGTTTCTGATCTCATTTGTAGCTGTAAATCTTTTCTTTCACAATTATTATTTACAAGCGACCCGCCTCTGCTTCGCACGGTTTTTACGACTTGACTGGTTCCGTACAAATTTGTAGGTATGTAAATAGTTTATCATGGGTTTTTTTAAATGTAACTACTTTACGGTTTTCGGATTTTTTCCTTTACAAGTAAAGGAAAAAATCTTGCCAAATTTCATGATTCTAGGTCAACGGGGAGTACCCTATACATTTTGATGCCCTTGAGAATGTCGAAATACTTATACGTTTTTTGCGGCATAAACGGCCGTATATTTTTTTTTACGTTGACTTAGAAGTTTGATTTTTTCACAGCTTCAAGGGACCGCAGGCCTGAGTATATGGTTTATATGTAATTTCAACTCGATACCTCCACGCGTTCCCAAGTTAAAGGGTCTTGACAAACCGGAATAACTCAAAAAGACGGACAAGGGTTCCGTTTTTTCCTTTTGAGGTACGAAACCCTAAAAAAGTCTGCGGTTTCAGAGAAAAGTGTGCAATAACTACGTAGTCAAAATGTAGGTATGGTAAAAATTTCTACGCTAGAATCATATGCTGAAATCGAGGTAACAGTTTGCGCACTGATTAAAATATCATCCTGTATTGTTACTTTATAATATTATCCTGTATTGTTACAGGATAATATTTTAATCAGTGCGCAAACTGTAACCTCGACTTACACACAAATGAAACTTACATACAAATGTAAGTTTAATATTAGTGTATTTTACACATAAACCTTCCGGAATAAATACTCTAAACAATAACTGTAAACCACATCTAAATCTGTTGCGTAGTTTAGAAGAACAACGCGGTCACACAGACACACGAAAAGTGACTTTAATTTTTTTAAATATTTAGATTAGAAACTTATTCATCGAATTATAAATATTATCACTTTTATTCATGAACAATCTGTCTCAATGTGTTGAACTCAAACGAGGTGACAATAATTTAAAAACAATTGAACTCTATTAGATCCGCGAATTTGTTATGTGTATATAGATTAGAAAAACCAATATAATTTAGAGCATAATGATAATCAATGACTCACTCGAGCTAAATAATCGGGGCTTGTTGTGGCTAAAAAATAATAGCCCACGTGTCGATCCTAGGTTAAGCTACGCTTCCCGCGGTCAGTTTGTGGATAGGTGACATTATTATATATATCGAGACTAGCGTTGAAAATGACATGTAAAATACACGTATCTTTCAAACGGCCCTGTATTTTTCAATAAAATACAGAAACTTTCCTTGCGGATCTTCGGTTAAATCTTTCGCAAGTTTAAGTTTTTTACATGGATTTTACGGTGTATTTTTCGCATTAAAGACTGGTGGCAAGGATTGTGTCATTCAAAGCCCTTATCTCCTATTGCTGTAAGAATATTAAGTAATCCACCTTCGTCAGCAGCCAGTGAGAGAAATTGGTCTTTGGTTGGGAGAACACACATCAAATATCGTAACCGTTTGACGGTAGATCGATTGAACAAATTAATATTAGTAAACTCTAATCTGAAAATTGTTCATTCGAATGAAAACGAACCTACATTTCATGAACCGGATGAAGTTTACGACGAAGCCAGTGATAGTGACATTGAATTGTAGACTAATTGTTTTTTCCAATAATTTGCACCTACCTAGGACTCGGTTTATTTTGTGTCAACCGAGATATTGATTCTTTTACGTAATGAACATTACTATTCAATTAATGTTCAATTAATATTAAATAAGTAAGATTTTTCCCTTTGATTGTTAAATGTGAAAAATACACAGTTTAAAAAAAGTATTAAACGTGTATGATTGTATTTTTCAGACGAACGTGGAATTTTTTTTTTTTCGAAAATAACATGTATTATACAGGAAAGATACAAAGTTTCGAAAAAAACAAAATGTATCTTTCGCAATTTTCAACGCTAATCGAGACCCCTCCGTGCTCGGCAAGCATGTTAAGACATTGGTGCCGGTTGGCATTCGTAGATGTTAGTTTCCGTGCGTCCTTTTCAGGTATCCGCTGAAAATCAGCGCTGTGCTGTAGGTCTCCCATTCCATAGCACAGCATCATGCTGAATCGAAACCTTTTTGTTACAGTCATGAAGTGCAATTGTCGACTATTTCTGTTTTGTGACCGTTATTATTATCTATATTGTTTTTATTTTCCTTTATTATTCGAGTTAATTATCTTTAGTATGCACGTTTCTGTGACAAATAAACTTGAAGGAAGAATCCATACTAATATTAAAAATTCGAAAGTAACTCTGTCATTCTGTCTGTATGTTACCTTTTCACGCCTAAATCACTGAACGGATTTCGATAAAATTTGGCAGAGAGATAGATTGCATCACGGGTAAGGACATAGGATTAGTAGGATAGCCATATTCCTACATTTATGTCATCATCATTTCGGCCCGGAATCACCCACTGCTGGGTATAGGCCCCGTTTCGTCTGCCATACCTACTTCCCGGTTCTGTTTGTCCCTCGTCCAGTTGTTTTCTGTGACAATATCGTCAACCCAGCGCGCTTTTGGACGGCCCTGCAGGTTTCTTTGGCCGAACCTTCGCCACCATTCGGTCACAGCTTTACAGCTTTCACAGCTTCGTCTAGCTAGATGTAGTTATGTTTTTTTAAAGAGAAAACTTCTTTCGGCGCCTTGGGCATTTTTTGAGATGGGAAAAAGCCATTGAACTCGCGCCACCGTTACCGTAAGTGACACCGCGCGTGTTTTGTTTATAAGACGATTAAAAAAGTACCCGCTTCAGATGTGTTCGGCTGTCCTCGGGATGTACTCGGTTTTCACTTCTTTTTTTTGGTATTTTTGTAAGTGGTCGGTGGTAAGTGGTTGGTGTTTCCTTTTGGGTGTTTCCATCTGGAATTCCTCGGTCTGGGTTTGTGCCTGGTTGATGGCAACAGGCTCGCTCCCTATTACATGGGGCTTAAACATAACTGGCGAAATGTGAGTGTACCTACTATAGGTACACCTGTAATCCTATTCTGTAAAACTCTCACCGTGAAAACTTAGGTGAAGTCAGCTTCAAGTGAGCTGTCAATCTAGCATCAGGTGGAATGACAGCTCACTTTAAGCTCACTTCACCTGAGTTATCACGGTGATCTTTTTACAGAATAGCACCGCTGTGCCCATCCCTTCGGTGTGTACAGGCGTGATGTTATGTTATGTATTTATAAAGTCTGCAATAATTGCAAACTTGAGTGACCTTTATTATATCAACTTCGTCCATAATTATTTGTAAATACATAATATGTGTGCTCTCGTTATCGGGAATTTACATTACGAATCGATTTAATAGATTATAATTACAGAACAAATATTAAATTTCAAATATTTGTTTCTAAGCTTTATCGCGCTTTTAGTTTCATTAAAATTTGTTTAAAAAAAATCAAATGCGTTTGATAACTAAACACATAAGTACTTTGATACTCAAGTTGATGGCATTGTACATTTAAATGATAAAACTAATAGAATTCAACTCGTGTATTGATAGTTCAAGTACAAACACCTAAAACTATGTTATCTTGAGGGCAATTCTCGTAATTTCCAAAACGTTCACAGTTTGATATCAGTACCTATCAATCTGTTAAAAATACCTCTAGTTTCCCTACATTTTTGACATTGATTGTCGCTGAGATGAAATTGCGACTAGATTTTGAACATTTTTAATTACGGAACTTTTTTAGGGTTCCGTACCCAAAGGGTAAAAACGGGACCCTATTACTAAGACTCTACCTGTCTGTCCGTCTGTCACCAGGCTAGGTGATGGCTAGACAGTTGAAATTTTCACGGATGATGTATTTCTGTTGCTGCTATAACAGCAAATACTAAAAACAGAATAAATAAATATTTAAGGGACAGTTGAAATTTTCACGGATGATGTAGGTATTTTTGTTGCCGCTATAACAACAAATACTATAAAAACAGAATAAAATAAATATTTAAGGGACAGTTGAAATTTTCACGGATGATGTATTTCTGTTGCCGCTATAACAACAAATACTATAAAAACAGAATAAAATAAATATTTAAGGGGGGGCTCCTATTCAACAAACGTGTTTTTTCGGCGTTTTTAATGCTATGTAAGGACTGATAGCTAACTCAAATTACCTACGTATAATAATATCTTACAGATTCGCTGCGCGTCGATAGCAGCATAAAATTAATACAGTTGCTATGAATGACTTTGCTCGTACATACAGCCATAATAAATAATATAAAAAATCAGTGACACTATCTATATCAAACGAGTTCAATAACATAATTTTTTCGTACAATTATTATCTAAATACAAACAACTGTGGAACTTGTGTACATAATATACGTTATCAGCACATTCTAGATGCAAAGGTAACATTAGTAATTTGGGCTTTATCATTATCATGCCCTTATCTCTGTAATCGATATGGTTATCAAAAAATTCTTACCTAACACGATGTACAGTCAACAAAAGTGATAAGTATGCAGGATCGTCGGATATAGTTGAAGTTTAGTAAGAAACCGATGGATGTTGTCGAATAAAATTTATTTTTATTAGGTAATTGAAAACAAACAGCTCATTTATCAAATTAAATTTCAGTCGACAACATCCATCGGATTCTTACTAAACTTCAACTATATCCGACGATCCTGCATACTTACCTCTTTTGTTGACTGTACCTACCTACTTGGTACTTTTTCCTATCATTTTACGTAGCTCGTCCCCTCGAACTAAACATAATTATTATTATAACTGTCGGAGTGCGAGTGTACTATACGGCTCTGCCGGTCCCTTCAGGTTTTACCGTCGTAATGTTTATTTTTACACATGATGTTATCAAGCCCTAATAATTAAATTCTGATTATCATATCACCGGCAATAAAACGTCCTCAGCTGTAAAATAAACATGTGTGAAATACCTTAATCGCTATAGGTGTGCCTATAAAATTTGAGGGTTTCCCTCGATTTCCATGGGATTCCCTCATCAGATTCCGAGTTGGTGACAATGGGACCACCTGGAGACCATACCCTTTCAAACAAAAAAAGAATTTTGAAAATCGGTCCACAATTGGCGGAGTAATCGCGTAACAAAAAAAAAAAAAACATACCGTCGAATTGAGAACCTCCTCCTTTTTTGAAGTAGCTGTCAATTTGCCTAAACTGTCAAAATGGAGGTCAATCCGATCACTGCAACCGTTTACAACCCTGCAAAACCTCACGTAGGGAGAATTTGCACCCAGAACCGTTCTTCTCTGCGGAGGGCAGAGTGGCGGTATGGGACTGCGAGCAATTCTTGAGGAGGCACGGAAGTTAAAATTATTTAATATTTGCGGGCAGTCGATTTTGTGGGCCCTTATTTTGCACACAAACATCGCGTCATTCAGACGTCGACGTTTGTCCAGATAAGCCATATTAAAATGTTTGAGCCTATCACTTTAAGAACGTATTTCCTCGGACAAACCGCTAGCATAGGCCAGGTGCCCCAGAAAACGTTTTTGTACACGTTCAAGACGCAATGAGTGAGTAGCATAGTGTGGCCGCCAGACCACGCTACAATACTCTATTAGTATGCTTCGAATCAGACAATTATAAAGGATGATTTTCTGATAACAAACCCCAGTACTTTGGAAGGCTTTTTCACTATATTATGGTGAAGGGTAAAAGTTAATTTCCGATCAAACATAACACCAAGGTATTTTATTGTGTCCAATTCCATTATTTTTCCTACGTCAATATAATAATCCTGGTCAATGAGATGATGTTTCCTGGTAAATTTTATATGGTAACATTTGCTAAGATATAAGTGCATCTGGTTTATTTGACACCAATTCATCCCATCGGTTTGTAATTCAGAGGCGATATTTGACGAATTTTAAGTCATCGGCAAACATAAAAATTTGACAGTAGCGAAAGCAGTGCGGAATATCATTATCTAATAAAAAAAAGTTTAATAAAATCGGCCTACTCGATCAACTTTTACTATTCCGGTTGGCTGTCCACTAGGCCCATTAGCTATATCAAAACCCAGTCAGGGACAAATTAGGTAATCTTTACTTTCATAGAGTCCCAAGGTGTCTTCTAACCTCCACCTCAAAAAAATCCACCCAATTCCCTATTCAAATCCAAATCCATCGAAATCCAAATCCATCCAAAACCATCCAAATCTCCATCATCATCATCATCTTCATCTCTTCTTTCCATTCAAATCTTAGCATTAATGGAGATTTTATACCGCCAAAACTAAAACTAAATATCAATACAGAGATAGTAGGCCACTTTGAACATTAATTCAAATCCTACTAAGTGTTACAATGGAACTTACTAGGTACTAGATTTGTTAATGGCTAATTGTCTTGTTAATGTAAAGCACATAAACAAGAAAATAAAAATAAAAACCTGGTAGGCAGGGTACTCCAGAACAAAATTGTTTGAAGCACTTACTGGGTTTATAATATGAAGCAGTCGCATAGCATTGGGCTACTTTATTATTACCAGTAGGCCTTGCACGCACTATGGGTCGATTTTGTAGGACAACGAAACTGCTAAACTACTAATACTGTTATCTTTGACTAACTCGCAAACAGAGATAGACAATGAATTAATCTTGATGCCACGCGATGCGCATGCGATTGGTTGGTTGCTTAGCTACGTGTAGAGATTTTAATTCCAAAAATCGAATAATTTATGACCTCAAGATACTACCCAATTATCCGAAGTCTGGGTATTTGTAATGTTATAAGTATTTGTAAATTGATACTGGATACAGGAAGAAAATCGTCGTGCTAGATGCAGCGATCAGCATCATTTACGGCTTAAAATACTCTGGGATGTGGTCTAACCAGTTTCGTGGTTCAGTCAACCTTATATGATGCCAGTTCATTATTTTTTGGTTTTACTATTAAAGAACAATACAGCTACAATTTAAACATAGCTGTTGTCCATCAAAATAAAATATAACAGTTTGTATGAGAGTTTAAATAATTCGAGACGTAATCTTTTGTTGTCGTGGTGAGTGTTCGCCTGGCTATAAAACTGATTCCATACAAGCCTTAAGAGTGCATTGAAGGACATGTCACAGTAATGGCTTAGCTTACTAAATAGTTAAACATGTGGCATTAATAATGGCGATGAGCAGACGATAAGTTGCCACATTTATGTCGGCTTGTTGGGATATGTCTTACTGTACCTATAGCAAAAGCTTCTTCTCATAAACAGAAGAAAAGAGCGTAAACTGCGTACTAACATACACGTATCCGTTACAATAAGAATTACGAACTTACGTATTTCAATAAACCCTGTACTTATTTTTGTTGCCGACGATCCTTCAGGAATAAAAACCAAAGAAAAAGCGGATCAAACCGGAATGAGAAAGTCTATAGTGGATAAGACAGAGAATAAAACAGAAGACGAACAAGCAGGGGATCTGGGTGGAGGGGGGGGGGGTTCAGGGGATCAGACCGGAATAACTCTTACCAAGGGGTAACGAATTAGCCGGTAACTGGGTTGTGGAGGTCAGATAGGCAGTCGCTCCATGTAAAATAAATCCAGCTGCATCCGGTTAGACAGGAAGCCGACCCCAAAATAGTTGGGAAAAGGCAGGCAGATTGATTTTGGAATATTGATATGAGTACAATATTGGCATTTTAATGCTTCCAGGGTCATTAAACTTCAAGATGTCGATCCCCTATGTTTAGTTGGTGGAATAATAAACAATACAAAGTATTGATCATTTCTGTAATATTAGAGTAGCAACTCCCACTTCAGACCTTATCATGTCTAGTGGTTCTAGATTAGTATATCGGTCAAATCTAAGAGGCTTGACCAAGATACCCGTTGTTAGTACTATCAGTTTTATTTGGAATAATAACTACTAACTTCTTTAAGTATTATTATTAATTTCTGCCTGCGGTTATGCCCGCGTGGATGTCGGAAATTATCCCACGGGACCGTGAAACCGGGACAAAAAGTAACCTATGTCCTTCCCCAAGATGCCATTTATCTCCTTGCCAATTTTTATCGAAATCCGTTCAGTGGTTTAGGCGTGAAAGGTAACATACGTACAGAGTTACTTTCGAAATGATAATATTAGTATGGATAAATACTCAGGCAATTTATGTGCAGTATTTAGACCAGCAAATCTAGCAAAAAATTACAAAGCTTGCTGAAATTGAAACCAACACTTGCACAATAAATACTGTTTTTCTACGTCAGCTGAAGGGTCTATATAAATTATAATCAGGCATATATTTACCTTTCTGTCAATGCAGTTTTATTGTTATAATAATCAAGCAAAGAGCGACTATTATTATAAGTTGGCAGCTTTTGTTAAAGAAACAATTATGCACTAATACATTTGTCGGCTGCGGCTGCGCAAATACCTAAGGAAATATGATTCTGGAACTCATCGCTATTCATTTGAACAATGGTAGGTTCGTTTTACAGACACGTCAAAGGTTCCATATTATGGAACCGATGTTTTATGGATTAGAATGCTTACGTCATTTTGATTTCGGATAGCTGAGTAAGATTACAAAAAATGCTTAATTTCATGTTTTGCTTTTTTAGGGTTCCGTACCCAAAGGGTAAAAACGGAACCCTATTACTAAGACTTCGCTGTCTATCCGTCCGTCCGTCCGTCCGTCCGTCCATCTGTCTGTCACCAGGCTGTATCTCAAGAACCGCGGTAGCTAGACAGTTGAAATTTTCACAAATTATGTATTTCTGTTGCCGCTATAACAACAAATACTAAAATAAATATTTAAGGGGGGCTCCCATACAACAAACGCGATTTTTTTGCCCTTTTTTGCTCGATATCAATAATGGCAACAGGTAGGCACTTGAAATATTCACAAAGTACTCAGTTGTACTTTTACTTTAATAATAAAATTAAAATAAAATAAATATTTAAGGGGGGCTCCCATACAACAAACGTGTTTTTTTCGGCGTTTTTGCCTTGTGGTACGGAACCCTTCGTGTGCGAGTCCGACTCGCACTTGGCCAGTTTTTTAACTAGTCAAACGCTCAATTAATAGCAATTATATTTATGGCTCAGTCTCCATACAACCATCTACCTATAACTTTATTTCTTCCAATGAATAACAATTTTATTAATTTCGACAAAGTTTTTATAAACTTGAGCCTAGTCGATACACTATCAATAATTAATAGATATTAGGTAGATAATTAAGTATCTCATCATTTAGTTTACTTTTATATTTGAATCCTACCTAATATACCTGCTACTGCATTAAATAAATTAGATATCTAATATAATTTATCTTAAATGCGATTATCGTAATTATATACCTACTTAAGTGATTAAAGTATACTCAAGGAAAAATAAATAAGGATTTGGATAAAACCTATAATAATTCGTTCTTTACTTTCCATAGAACCTTCCCAACAGTTCCTAGTAGTAGGTACTTAATTAGTAATGAATAACATTACTAACTGTTTACCATACTTATTACGTGGAACTAACTCAAAAGCTCTTTGATTGATGTTTTCGTAGAGTCAGTCTAAATACCGTAAGATTAACATGACTTTATTATTATCGAAATCTTATATCGATTTTCGTGTGTGACCACGTTGTTCTTCTAAACTACGCAACGGATGTTGATGCGGTTTTCACGATCACTTAGAATGTAATCCGGAAGGTTATGTGTATATACGATTTTGATATTAAACTTACATAAAATAAAGAAATCTCCATGTTTTGCAAGTCATAAAACGTGCGAAGCGGGGCGGATCGCTAGTAATAGTTAATAAAATAGTAGTTGAATAACCGTTTTTCATGTTTGTAACAGTTCTCCTGTTACAAAACAGTTTCCCTGTTACAGTTCTCTTATGGTAGTAAAAGGAACTGTAGGGTTCCAGTCGGCAGGAGTCCGATATAACCCTCCGTTCTTTCCAGATGGAGAGGGTATCCAAAGAATATCGACACGGAAAAAAAGGCCAGTTAATTTCAAGATCCAATGAGACGCCATTACCATAGAAATATTATTTTATTCATGGTAGGTATAGCTAGGTATAACTATGGTAACCACAAAACTTTTGTGGTTTCTAAAACAAGGTGCGTGGGTTGAGGATAAGGGTCCACTTCGTCCCTTTTTCCTTGTGTTAACATTGGCACAGTTTTCGTAACCAGTAATTTGCATCAGCTAAATTTGGAGGACCTAAGGTCAAGATAGTTAACAGAAAATGTATTATTTTAACTATAACTTGCTTATAAGTAAGGTAAACATTCGCGATCTTTCTTTACTAAGTCATTGCAATGCAATTCTTATCTCATTTGTATAAAGTATAAATTAAATGATTGCCGTGAGTTGGATAAAATTCTCTGTGAACATTAATACCTTACTTTATTGAGTTAAGAGTTACATTGTAATGATTTACTAATGGTTTTACGTCCATCGTGAATGTTCTACTTTTGTATGTTGTTTTTTCAGATTCCAATTTCTCATTTGGAATTCATTCGACCAAGCGTGGTGAATAAAGCAACAATTTGCCTTTTGGATAGTTCTATTCAAACGACAAAATAGGCTATTGTGAAATGATTCGCAGTAATATTCTAATTATGGAAATCAGTGACACAAACAATAAATATCAACCTTCGGTCATTGGGTCGTCTTAGCGGCGGAGTCAAGGCAAGTTCATTCAATATGTCACAATAAATGGAGAAGTGTGAAAAATTTATAATACATGGACAGCTTGTTTATTTTATTAGTACTTTTGGCAGGTGAGATGTGAAAAAAAAACATTGGCACATATATACATACAATATTACACATGGAACAAAGTTTAATATTTGTCTTCCATATATTATATCATTAAGCCATGTTTAAGCTCTTTGACACGCCTTTTGAATCAATATCGACGGCCTTTTCCTACAATCAGTAAACAATATTGGTAAATTTAAAAATATGTACGTCATATTGGTGCTGTGACCTGTCAATGTCATTGTGTCAAAAATGCAAAACGTCATATGTCTTCTTCTACCGTCGACCATCTTGCGAGTTACAGTCCGATGCAAACATTATGGCGGCTCTGGAACACGAGGCGAGTATCTGCGCAGTAACAAATTCATGTCACCGCGGGGGTCAGTCAGTACCCTCCGGTACTGACTGCTTCAGAACCGCCATTAAGTTTGACACTTACTGGGTGTGTGTTGATAAAAAGCTGCCATTAAATCTTTTTCTTTTTTATCTGTGATATCTGTCTATAATCCATAAAAATATAAAAGTAGAATACGACATACTAGTTATTTATTTAGGTCGTCGGTATTTTACTTAAATATCAACGTCGGCACATTACGTTAGTTAGTTATTTCGCATACAGACAGCTCGAGACAATGTGTGTAGGCTTGAGGTTTTTAAAAAAAGTCATACAATAGCAAATATCACGATTATATTGTCTTATTAAATCAGAAACAAAAACTGTTGAATTATTCGGTAATTTAAGTTGCTTAAGTATCATTATGTGTAAGTATCTATTTTTAGTTTATGAAATTACTTTATTCGTACCTATTAAGTGCGTGCTATTTATAACTTTGTTTAGATTTAGATAATATGATTAACTAATGAAGGGACCGTAGAACATATTAGTTATCTGTTCTTATCGGCAAGAACTACCTAGTTACCAGTATCAGCTCTTATACTACCAACAGTAGTATATGTATGTAATTTTTTTTAATATATAATTTTATTACTAATGTATCCTTAATATATATGAATACGTAATAATAAATAATGTGACCACCTTACTGTCTGACAACTAAAAATCTCCAGGTTTTAATGAATCTAGAAAAACAAATGTAAAAGATTAAATCACCATAAATATTAATTACGAGACACGAAACTATCCGCAAGAACATTTGCTGGCAACGATCCAAAATAAATTATCGATCTCATTATTATCACATAGCACTAATAAACAGATATGTATGCAAGATAGTTATGATATTATCTCAAATGTTTTCATGGAAATAATTTTTTTTTTTTATAAGCAACTAGTAAGTAAATGTTTAGTGTAGCTATAGGTAGGTACTGTGTAGCCTGTGAGGAAAAAGGGAAGGCGTTATTAAAAAAAATATCAGCTTCTAAAAGTAGTAATAAGGCTCTTTACGGACACTTTTATCAGATTTGCCTATTTAAATCATAATGGCTTAGACCGCACACGATCATACCAAAAGCAAAGGCTCTGAAGATCAGTTTATTTTTAGTCCTTTTTCGAAATCTGAAAGTGGTTACCTGACCACGGGGTTCCTAGATGTCTGAAATTTTTCAAATATATTTTCGGTGTTCTCTCGTAATACCGCACCTACTCAACTTTTCGCCCTGCATAAGCTTGCTTAAAAACCATCTGAGCTCCCCTACCACTTTGTCGTCTATGTCCATAAGGTAATACTTTCTAAGCCATGCAAGAAACAATAAGTTAAGAGAACGCAGAAACCCAGAAAAAAAAACATATTTTGTGTTTCTGTTCGACAAAAACTTTGGAAATATGATGTAGTTACTCATATTATTTTAATTTTATACATAACTCTTATCAATTTCATGAAAAATCTAATAAGAGATAGACTATTTTATAAGGGCTCTCTTAATAGGGATTACTTGACCGCTATACGATTCTAATTGAGGTTATTAAATACATAATAATGAGTGTACAGTAGGTACCCATGATTAGATTCCTTTTTATAATTATTTGGGTAAAACTCTATTTATATAAAAGTATCCACTGAAAAGTAAAAAGTCGGGTAAAATATATATTTCTGTGTAGCGCAGTATCAGGTGGTCATTATAGATCTTTGTGGTTTTTAACAATTGGTACTTTCAAAAACTCCATGACACAAGCACGAGCATGAAATCACACAAGCATGAGTCAGAAAACCGCAGAGCATAGGCTCTGCGGTTTTCTGACTCATGCTTGTGTTGTGTGAGTTTAGTCCAATATTAATATCTATCTGGTTTACTAAGTGTAATAGTTTTTACAATATTTAACACAACTAATTATTAACCCTAGGTACTAAATTAAATGACTAACCATACAAATAAATACAAACACAAAGGACACTTAGGCGTCGAAGAACTGGTCTGCATCGCTGTCATTCGGAAATGTGCCCAGAAGACTGGCAGCATTCAAAATAAAAAATCAAAAGTCATTTCACTAGGCTGAGAATAGCACTTTTCGAACGTCAAATTTACAAAAGACAGTCCCCAAAACGCACGCCCTTCACCACTTCCTAGTGCTTGCGCTTTGGAGAAGAAGTGGCGCAACAAACTCCCCAGCATTGCCTCGTTGAATTAAATAATTCGCTAACTCTTTGGCCAAAGAACAACCCAGTCCTCTGGCTGGTCACATGAAGTGTCGACCAGTCGGCGAAAAAAGACGCGTTCTCGGGCGATGACTTGAGCGTTTATAATTGTAATAGTTAATATGCGAAAAGTGTGTGGTTTCCAGCATAATATTAGGCTGGAGTGATGACTTATGGCATTGAAACTTGGTCGCTCACCGTGGGCCTTATAAGAAGGTTAAAAGTCACCCAAAGGGCAATGGAGAGGGCTATGCTTGGAGTTTCCCTGCGTGATCGAATCAGGAATGAGAAGATCCGCAGGAGAACCAAGGTAACCGACATAGCCCGAAGAATTGCCAAACTTAAGTGGCAGTGGGCAGGGCACATTGCTCGCAGAACAGATGGCCGATGGGGCCGAAAGGTTCTGGAGTGGCGACCACGTACCGGAAGACGAAGCGTTGGAAGGCCTCCCACAAAGTGGACCGACGACCTTGTGAAGGCCCCAGGAACCCGTTGGATGCGAGAAGCACAGAACCGGTCGAAGTGGAAGTGCTTGGGGGAGGCCTATGTCCAGCAGTGGACGTCTTTCGGCTGAAATGATGATGATGATGATGATTAGGCTGCAGAGTTACCCCTGTGACAGTAGAAGAATGAACAAGGTCCGTCATCTGAACTCCAATTCCCGTAATTAAAAACGTTCAAAATGTAGTCGCAATCTCATCTCAGCGACAATCAATGTCAAAAAATTGTCAAAAATGTAGAAAAATAAGTATTTTTGACAGATTGAGACAGATCAGACTGTGAACGTTAAAATTACGAGAATTGCCTCTCAGTTTGCTATCATCAGCCTGTCTGATAAGCTTAACGATTATGGAAAAGTCCCGACCGTTCACGGAGGAACTTACGTACCTCCTAAATAATATGTTTTTATTGCAACAATTTTAACTGATGTTCGGGAAAAAAATCGAGTTTTTCTATAAGGAAATATGCAGGTGTAATATACGGTTATCGTAAATACATAATATTATTATGACTACACATACATCCACATATCATACAGCAAGACCTCATGACCCAATAATATGACTTAACTCTCTACATTTATATATATCTCTATCTACATAATTATGTAGCTATATGTCTTCTGGGGCTCCGGGCTTATCTTAATTAATAGATATTATTACGAGTGTAAAAAATACTTATTAATCTTTCTAAGCTCATTACAACTTGTTACATTTTAAACCACAAGTAAAATCACCCAACAATATGCCCAATGCTGGGAAACAGGCGTCCTCACTAGACGAGCGAAATCATCCACCATGCAAGCCCAAAGCAGGTAGGTAAATTTTTAACCCACAATCACTATTTCTTTGGGTAAAGAAAGCATAACGTTTATCTGCGGTGCTATTCTGTAAAAATCTCACCGTGAAAACTTAGGTGAAGTGAGCGTGGAGTGAGCTGTCAATGGTGTCAATTCCTAGCAAAAACAAACTCACTTCACCTAAGTTTTCACGGTGAGATTTTTACAGAATCGACAGACTGGACACAGTTCGTGAAACACAAAATACAAATATGTGTACAAACATAGAATAGAATAGAATAGAAATACTCTTTATTATGTACACCAAATAAATTACAGACATAAAAATATAAACTGTACATAGGGTGACACAATGGGCGGTCTTATCGCTAAAAGCGATCTTTACATAACATAACGGTGTACATAACGATGTTCTTGGCTTTTTCTGTGGGCGATCGGATTCTATTTTAAGTTATACCCACTCAATCCAAATCCACAGTCAATTAGAGACCAAATCAAAATCGAAAATATCGCTACCTAAGTACACACTAGGTACTCATTTATTGATTACAATTTCAACTCTGTTGTTGAACACCAAGTTCGTAATGATTACATTTGTAAACAATTGCCCACGCAATCGCAAACACTTGAGTTAACGTTATTGAGTGATTTAGACCGGACTCGAACCTCAATACTTTCAATAGACCGAAACAATACACCCAACAATGACCTGAATATTGGAGTGTGTGATTATTTTCAACAAGTTTCGGTATTTATTTCTTTGTTTTGAAGGCAATTTGTAAGTCGAGCACTTAACAGTTACTTAGTAGAAATTGGGTTCAATATGATAATGCATAAATAAATAAATATGCAACGAAAGCATGTTATTTAGAAGCCTGAAGGCCTGTTTTCATACAAAGTTTTCAGTTCTTGTTTATCATTTTGATATCTAACCAGTGTAGCGCCGTAGAGCTTCCAATTACCGCTACATTGAGTGAACGGATATGCATTTGTTTGCTCTAGATTCTTGTGGAAATAATGTAAGTGCTCGGAATCCTTAATGTAGTAGGAATATAACTACAATAGAAAATAAATAGCTCGTAGCCGTATGCTTGTAAAAATCGTAGCGGTCTACGAGCGAGGCCCGTTTCTCGTAGCGCTACGAGGAAGTGCTACGGCTGGTTAATATCTTAATTGACGATCGATTTTGATCTTCCTATTTTTCTCATAATTTATTGTTCAGGTCTTTGGTCAACTGGACCCACTCGAACTGGACCCACGGGATCACTCAACCTAATCACATTACTTAGATAGTGCTGTCGATTGACCTTAAAGATTGTCCGTTGTCGATGTGTTTATTGTTTGGTTGTTGTTGCTGTAGAAATTGAATTGTATTGAATTTATCTTTAACAGCATTTCGCAAGTCCGAAGACCATGTTTTTCGTTCAGCAAAGGAATTGTGTCCTGGATTATTACCAGTTAGTGTATAAGGATGACTTAGGTATATAAAAAATATAATCACGCTTCAGCTGCTGTCAGCCCGTCAATGCCCGCTGGGTATGCCAACCAGTGAGGAATATATGGCGTTCGATGTGCCTGCGACGCTAGTAGGTCATTCAAAACGTGACGGATTGCCCACTGTCGCCAGTCAAAATAGTATGCTACTTATGTCTTTACTATGTTTCGAGTAGGGAATGGGGTAGGTATAAAAGAGTTAGGTAACATAGGGTTACGAACATACGTTATAATTTATTAACATATAAAAATTGTTAATTGTTTTATTTTTATTAAAAAAAAAATGTTGTTGTGCCCTACGTACTTGATACGTTGTTGTTGTGCCTTAGGTTTAAGATATTGTAAGATGTTTTAGCATTATGGAATGAAAATAAAGAACAGAAAAAAAAACCGGCCAGGTGCGAGTCGGTCTCGCACACGAAGGGTTCCGTACAACCGTATAATATTTAACACTACATTTTTTAACACGTTTCTTGTATGGACCTCTTTAATTCTTTGCTTTATTTTATTATTTGTTGATAAAGAGGCAATAGAGTCTCACATTCTGTGAAAATATCAACTGTCTACCTGTTACGGTTCATTAGATACAGCTCGTTGACAGACAGACGGACGGACAGCGGAGTTTACGAAACCCTAAAAACACATACATAAAAACAATGTAGATTCACAATTATAAGATGAATTACCTCAGAAATGATTCTCAGAATTTATTCAAACAGTGAGCAGTTTCGATAGCAGTCATTATATTACATAATAGGCAAGCTTATATTATTAATACCTTTCAATTATTTACATTCTCGAATATAATTGATAATTCTAACAATAAGCCGATACCAGAATACGAATAATTATTTCAAAGAGCACTCGTTTTTGTATTTGTTTCAATATAATTGTATTTCGTTAAAAGCCTTTATTAAGTCCAAGTAATAACTAAGTACTTGGTAATAAAGATGGAATCACATGAAAAATGTTTGTAATATTTCTGCTGGTCTTTACAAATTTAGTGATATTTTTGGTCCTTTTGATTCTTAGGACTTTAAGTAAGATTTGTCTGAGTAATTATTATTATAGCTGTTCTGTAGAGTTCTTATTAATATTGTTCTTATTATTATTAGTTTTTTTTTCTATTCTATTAAATCACAAAAAAAGGAGGAATGTTTGATCCGGATTGCCGTTGCGGACCAAAAGTTTTCTGACAATTCAAAAGTGTCTGTTAATTGAAATAAATGCTTTGAGTTTTAGTTTCTCCTAGTTTTGTCATGATTTTCTCAAAATATTTACATTACTTTTTTTTTTTTTGATGATGGGAAATCATCAAATGACACCTCCCGTTCTGGGTGGAGCGGAAGGGAGTGTCAGACTCTTACTGACTAAAACCCACCCGTGTTCCTTCCTTAGCCGTTTATGTTCCAATGTTTTTGTGACAATCCCGCAATTTACTTTACCTACCTGATATTTTCTTTATTTGTAGTCTCACATTATTTCATTTGCGGGAGAAAGACTAAGCTTCCACGCTAGATAAATGAAGCTGTGACCAACAACACTTATATTAAGCGGTACATATTATGCACCTTCCAGGCTTCCAGTAAATTGCTGGACTGTGACCTCGCATTTGTGGTAACAGGAGTTGCTTCACTTTTTCCTCCAACTAACTCCCACGCTGATGTAGAACTTAAAGTTAGTAACTGAAAGAGATTGTCTACATGAAAGCATTAACGCGCGAGTTGATGTGAAAGAAATGTCTGACACATTCCGCGGTGTATCTCAATAATTCAACCGGCGAATGTAAAGGCGCGATTCCACCACACAAATGTTTATTCTGGTCGACTCACTCAAGCAAACAATAACAAATTGTGCGCGAACATTAGAAATGTTCGCGCACATCTGCATACTTTTGTGCGCGTACATGTGCAAGCAGTGGACTCGCGTCGTCGCGTACAGTTACACACTTGTTGTTCGCGAACTCAGTCTTGCTTCCGCTACCTCAGTGAAAACGTTTATTTGTCCTGTTTCATCATGTTCGCGCACAAGTGTGCTACACTGTGCGCGTACAAAGGTTACACACAGCTTTGCCGGTGGAAACAGAGACTATCGGATCTGCAGCTCAGTACGTGCACTGTTGGTGTTCTGCACAAAATGTTTGTGAACAAATGTGCTGCACACTATTTTGGTGGAATCGTACCTTAACATTCGAGAATCTTGAGAACGTGGCGTTAAGATTTTTTTTCTATTTTAATTGGATAGATATTATAACAATGTGATATTACGTTAGCAAACTCTGTATGAAGTACATTCAAGCTGAACATGACATGTGTTTTCAATTACTGAACTTGACGCCCAGTTCACTAAGTGTTACCGTGTGACAATTTGTTTTGTAGCAGCCATTAAAATTACAATTTCAATGTAATTCAATAACCCTTTCTTCCAACAGTAATGGCAGCAACGGGTCTCGAGAATACGAGCAGTCAGCTCCGAGCGAGACGAGCGGAGGAGGGGTGGATACCGAGCCCCGGACCCCCGCCCCCCCCACGGACCGCTACGAAGACCTGCAGAGGATCCTATTCGCGCAGCTGCAGGGCAAAGCCGAAGAACACACGGTAGTCATCCCCCCACATCGGGATCTTAACGTCCTGAGGCCAGATAACCCCACCATTGGAGAGATGGAGGACTTAGAACCTAGGTAAGGGCTTGGAGGATTTTAGTTTAATTTAAGAAGTCAAAAGTTGACGTATTTACGGCCTGCTGCTGGTTTTGGCCTTAATATTTATGTAAAAATATGTAAGTTGTGACAGATCATTATCCTTTCAACAATTGATATGAATTAGTCAGACGTTACCTACAAACACGCTAACGGTACGTATGCTGAAAAAGACTTTTGTATTATAATGTCCATAAAATAAACATGGAAAGTCTAAAGTAGACTAAAACCCTTGCAAAACGAATTTATTATTCTGAGCATATCTTTTGTATATTGTCTCAAAGTGTTCTCGGAAAAAAGCAATCAACATAATATTTTAATCGTTTAGAAAATTGCGAAGAATGTAAATACCAAAATAAAAGGAATATTCAGTGGGTTAAGAAATATTAATTAAAATGTTCTGCGAAAAACGACGCGAAAAGGACATTACAAGGAAAATTCTCTAAAGTTGCCGACAGCTGACATTCACAAGTACGATTTATGTAGCACGCCGCGAGTCGCCAAATTAAATTGTTAGTTACTTCGTTATTACCGCAATTAAACTTTGATAACTCGAACATTGCTGGAACAACTGTTTACATATTTCCTGCGGCTGCGGTTCCGAATTTGTCCCTGCGCCACATTGTAACGTTATATGTAACACGTCACTACACATTCTATAGGCGACAGCTTTTCATCCACCACGAATGCCCCCGCAGAGCACTGAAGTATGCATCAAAATCAAACAGGTAGGTCGCGGCCGGCCTCCGCTGCTTCAGGTAATTTCACGAAAGCAAATATTAGGCCAAATCTCATAGGGCACCGTGAAAGCAATGAAAAGAATATCACATTTTGTCCGCGTTTTAGGTACACTATCAACAGGATTTCGTTTGATACAAGACTATAAAAAAGGATCATATCATACTTCCAGCGCAGAATGATTCTATAATACGAAACAGACAAGCGACCTTTCTTTATCTTGCGAGGCAAATTTCACAAGACCTACAAGGAATCTTATTTAAAATCCAGTTACGGGGTCCTGCCGAGATAGGCGCGGGTCTTTGACAATAAAACTAAATGGAATGAATACATGATGGCTTCCTTAAAACGCCGCTCGTGATATGACGGGACCTGTTATGACCGAATTCGTGTATCGTGTAGAAAGGGTTACGTTGATATATGGAAAATTTGGCACAATTTTTTCAAAATTGGCATCATCTACGTAAATATGAGAGGAGATGAACATTCATTGTTTAACACGAGAACGTTTTCTTTTGTTATGAATTCTTTATATTTTTCGGTCGCCGTGCGCATAATAAGCTCAGATAAAATGTGGAAGTAAATAGGGCTTCGTGTTCGTTTAGAATCGTGAACGTCCACTTGTCGCGAGCCGGAACAATCGAGCTTTTTGAATTCCCACTCGACGCCGCGCCGGCACAATTCACACCGAAGGAGAGTCAATAAATTTTAGAATAGCTGCCGGCTTGATTTCTAAATGCAGGTTATCGGAGCATGCCACAAATCGAAAACGTTACACGTACGCTCCTTAGTATTCAGTTCCGTGCTGCGTCGTGTCGCCCGGAGTCTCACACCTCCAGCTAGTAGGCAAATCACGTCCACTTATGTGTTCCACGCAGCCAAAACCAACACGCCGCTGCCGTGCCGCACCGCCGTCGGAAAATCTTCCATGTAAATCTTGACGTTAACGACCAGGTTTACGGGCGTGTGCGAAAAATTTAAAGTAACTTCATCGATGACGTACTACGCATCGCTTTTGTCTCTCTTGTTTATGTTCAATATTTACGTATTAAATTGGGTCAGTGTTTATCTAATCGATAATACTATAGTAGATCCAATTATTAGGATGTTGTTAGCCATACGTATGCGACTGCTATAATGATTGCATTTGGATCAGTCGTTTGTTCTCCAATTATACCCAAACAAAAGGCAGAATGCCGCATAATAGATAATTAATGGAAATTAATGTCGTATAATAATACCAATCAATTTCTATTGCAGCATCAACGCTTCTAATTTGGAAAGGTTCCAACTGAAGATAGCTCAACACGAATTGTATGAGGATGCGGAACCGCTAGTCGAAGACCTTCTCAAAGATATGGCCACTTCCACCATCCTACATGTAGGTAAGTTTACCTTTCAAATTAATTCTATAAACCTCTTAGATTAAAATAATCGAAACAAAATAGTACAATCTGTACCTACTAGATTTCAAGCTTACTGATTTTGAGGGCACAGTCAATTTTGTATTCGAAATTAAGTTCGTAATTATTCATCTTATTTACATTATTCAACATTCGACATAACTGAAATCGATTCAACTATTGAGTGAGCCCTGATCTCAATTTAAGTATGTATCGCCATAAAATATTCAGTGCACCGTTGATCGGACTTAGAAAAGCAATTACGTTTAGACAGACAACCTTTACGCCACCCTCACTCCACGACTGGACATTCGATGCCTACAGTTTTAATGTATTACATGCGGTTTTAAGGTCCATTTTTGAATATCATGATATATTTTTTATTATTATTTAGAAAACCTTACAACAGTTTTACATTACCCACCTACATATTTTTTTAAAATTAATTAATAAATAAATGTTTTTACATTTAGATTTGTCTCCATAACCTATTGGGTTATGGAGACAAATCTCAATTTTGAAATAGTATAAAAAATAACTAAGATGATATTAGCATAATATATAAAAGCTGAAGCAGGTAGGTATCTATGTATATTAAATGAGGGTGGATCTGCAATCAGTTGCGGGGTTAGCTGCGGTCCGTCGGACAATAGTGCCACAACAATCTCGCCCTTTACTTCGAATTGGACTTAAATATTTAAACCACTTAAATGGATTTCATTGTTGATCCGACTTTATGGTATATACTAGAACATTTATGTTTAGTGACACCAGTGCTCGATAACCGCGATAGGCGACATTCTAATATCATCTAAATTGCTAGTTTGAAGGCTGAATTCAAATTTGGTTAGGTACTGGTTACTTACAATAAATTATTTTTCGACAGAGCAAAAAGAGGGAGGCACGCAGTTGAAACTTATCATTGACTACCCTAATGGCGTCCAATCTCTCTTCAAACCGATGAGGTAAGTCCGACATCGAGCGTCCATAATTTATAGTTTTGCCTTGAGTGTCCGTCCATCATCCGTCATGTCTTTCACAGATACGTAAGTTTTATTTTGTTTGTTAAACAAGTTGGGTTGGGAGTAGTTTGAAGTGTCCGCGCACGCTCCTGAAGGAGTTGCTACAACTTTCCTGTCACCTTGTTGGGTGTGCTCGTTCTATTCACAAAACTCCGAGAATGTTCTTTCGTGCGATCGGCTTAGCGGCTTGCCCACACTGTTCTCAACTACAAGTGCTATTGAAGTAGTGAGTTCGCCAAGTTCTGTTACTTGCGTACCATTGTTAAAGTTGATTGTGTTTTCTATTCAGTACCTCGCACTTGCTTATATATTTACGAAAGCTTTTAGACCTAACTGTTGCACTGAACTTATCGAAAGACAACTTAGCAACCTCTACGACGATATTTCAAAGAGGTTATGTATAAAACCCAACTACATAGGCACCGCATTGCATATTCAATATTCTGTAATGCTATCTGATACAATTTTTGACGTGACAAAGAATACAAAGAGCATTCCCAAAAATGTACTCGCGGGAATTTCACGAAACTCCCGACAGGCCTGTATATCGAGTATCAGACGTCTTAGCACTTCGCTTTTATTTAAAAAATATGGATTCTATATAAAATAAAGATAATAATACTGAGGGCGTCACAGGTAAGACGTTTTTCATCAGCAAGTTATGTATGCACATAGTTTTACATCTGTTACTACATCGTTTTCGAAACCAACATTAAATTTCCGAGGCGTTAAAAAAACAAAACAATATAAATTATTCTCGCCTTGAAATACTCGAACATAGGCAGACAGTTAACTTTTCTAGCGGACTGGATAACTTTTCTTAGAAAATTATAGACTCGAGGGGTTACCCCGGCGACATATCAAGAGGCCCTCGTGGATCTTTCACGATCCACAAGGGCGCGATAAATAACGCGACAGTCGGTGGTAACCCTTCCCTATCCGAGTATCTATTAGTTTTATCACCTTGACTGCCACTTCTGTACAAATGATATATTGTATCGGAATTCTAGACCCACTAGCTGGAGTAAAAAGTATTCAAAATTAGTGGAAGCTATTTAATGTCGAAAAGGTAAAGAGGACACGGAATCTAAACCATTTGTTAGTAGCCTTTTTAAATTGTACTATCTCACTTACGAGTCGCACTGAGGACTATAAATCGGAAGACACTCGGTGCAGTATATTCCCGGGATTGCTCCTATCTAACCAGATTCACGATTTAAGAGCCACTTTAATCGTTTTGTTTCCGAGAAATTGATTAAGCACCCACATTCGACTCATTAGACACTAAAAGAAATTATACCTCCATTTGTTACTGCGAATGAGTAATTTTTCCATTTTAAGTACGTAATTTAACATTTTTCGACGTTATAAATTTATTTCAAAGGACAGGGGTCCCTTATCTCCGGGAGTCGATATTTGATATTTCTCTTTAATGGATTTATATTACTCGGTTTCAATTTACGTCCTGAATAAGTACCTGCCAAGAATTTTTGGTGATATTATGATAAAATTTCGCTTTGGTGTTTTATGCTTTTTAAGAAAAGATCGATTTCAATATTACTTTTCATTACAGGTACATTAATTAAAAAGTAAAATAAGTGGTTAGGTACTTATATTTTTACCTTAGCCTCAATGCTTTTTACCCATTGTTAGAACAATGGGTTGATCGCGCTATAATAATTTATCATATATTAAGACGATAAAAAGCTCTTCAATGTCGTTAGTCTGGTTATTCGTATCTAGCTTATGCTGCAAATTGATTAATGCAGATAGTCATCAATGGCGGCTAAAGTAGGGAGCCGGGCCAGCTCCGTGCTTTATCTATTTAAATCCTCTTAAACCGTGCTCTATAGTATCTCGACACGAGCATAACATTAAAGATAAATCGGCTGTTTTGTAGTACAAATAACATCTCCTTCCTTTGATATTTTTACGACTGAATTTGAATTTACTTTTATTTGCTTTTGTTCACAGATTTGCTAGAGATGTGCAGACGTTACCGAATCATTTCTATTTTTCTGATTACGAGCGGCACTATGCTGAAATAGCCGCTTTTCACCTGGACAGGTGGGTCGTACTTGTCATACATTATTAATATAGGAACAACATACAACGCTTTGGTTGACTCATTCGCAAGAGTCATTCTTGTGGAATTCGACATTATCAAGCCGGAGGTTAGATATTCACGCAATCTTTTGACATAAAAATGTTGGTAAATGAACTTTCTGACTTTTAATGCCATTTGATACAAAAACATCTTTCTTAAAATGGAGAGAAATCTCAGAAGCAGCCTTTTATTGTTTTACCAGTTCGATTTTTTAAGTCAATAGCTGACCCAATCTTCTACAGGAAACAAACATCCCTATTTGCTCGCACAATGTACACGAATAGAGGTGACGCTAATCTAAATCATGTGTTATCCAGGATACTCGGTTTCCGTCGCGCGATGCCGGTCGTGGGCCGCGTGCTCAACATGACGACAGAGATCTACGATGTGACTGAAGGTGACATCCTCAAGACGTTCTTCGTTTCGCCGGCGAATAATTTCTGTTTCCACGGAAAGTGTTCGTACTACTGCGACACTGGTCATGCGATTTGTGGCAACCCTGACATGCTTGAAGGGAGCTTCGCCGCGTTCTTGCCCTCCTCCGATATCGCTGAACGAAAGGTTAGTATTTTAATTTGAAAATTGCGTTTTGTAGTTACAAGAAACTAATTAGAAGGTTCTCTTTGCATCGTAATGTTATTCGGAAATATCGTGTCTATCGTTTTTATAGTTTTCAATTAAATTCATGCGACATGATTACCCAGATAGGTAGGTAGCATACGTAGGTTATGTAGAGATTATCAAATTGAGCGTGGTTGTTGGTAACAAATTATCACGTAGTTACATTGTTGCGTCGGCGTCGGCGATGTAATGCATCACACATAATGCACCGCTCCTTGGTATAACCGCGTGCACTTTATACGGGCGATCAAATTTGTGTTTACTTTCTGTATAACTACGGACTGTGTACATAATTCAACGTAAACGATTGACGTGTGCGGTTTCTCATTAACCGGCTATTCACTGAATTGGATATGCGAGGTTCCTTGTCTAGTCTATTAGTGATAAAAAAAAATCAACCAGCATCAAATAAAGGTGTTTACAAAACTTTGTAATCCCTGTACAATCTGCAAAATAATAAAAACATTGACAAAAAAAAAAATGTGAATTTAAACCAAGCATTATATAATAACAATAATATAACTTTACATTTAGTATTTGACATTGTGTGTTTCCTCACAATGTCAAATACTAAATCTAAATTGTAGTGTCATTTTAAAAATCATTAATTGAATAATAACCCATAGCAAGTAATGCTTAAGTACATAACATAACATTTTATCCTTTCTTCAACGGTTTTATAATAATTATTATAAATGTTGATTCATAAACAATTCAGGAATAGACTATTAGTAAATTCGCGAACATCCAGAATTTGTAAAAACGGATACTTAAGTATTTTTGTACTCTTTTTCTATTTTGGGTACCTACAACATAATCTCGTGTAAACTACATTTTAGTGGGATGATACGCTCGGAGGTTCACCCATAGCACATAAAGGAAGGGTTTACAGCAAAATTAAAATTTAAAATAATAGTTCCGTGGCATTTCGGTCTAATCTCTACTTAGCTGTTTATAACTTTATAAGGGATTTCTTAATAACTAACCACTGCACTGAGAACGGAGACATGACATGTATCAAGCGGACATAATATAGGTACTATAACGAGTCGGTAACCTTGATAAGTATTTAACTTCACTTCATTAGCCATAAGGTATTTCAACTTCAACTTGTGAGGTCCTAGGTTTTCCCCTAAGATCTGGAGTACTACCATCTTATTATTTGCCAACTACGCTAAAACCAGGGAAGTTACCTCGTCATTTCAGCCGAAAGACGTCCACTGCTGGACATAGGCCTCCCCCAAGCACCTCCACTTCGACCAGTCCTGCAGATCTCCTCATTTCTGATTCGATCATGCAGTGAAACTCCAAGCATAGCCCTATCCATTGTCCTTTGGGTAACTTTTAGCCTTCTAATAAGGCCCATTGTGAGCGATTGTGTTCGTTTTGTTCATGTTCATTTTAAGACCCAGTCTTTCGGAGGCTCTACTGAGGTCATCGAGCATTGTACTGAGGTCCTCCATAGTCTCAGCCATGACTACGATATCGTCGGCAAACCGAAGGTGAGTTATGTACTCGCCATTGATGTTAAAGCCAGCCCCTTTCCAGTCAGTTGTACCTTGAAGACGTCCTTCAGTGAAGCGGTGAACAGTTTTGGAGAGATAACGTCTCCCTGGGTAGCTACCTATGTACACACAGCTCCTTTAAGTAGTTACCCCACCAAAAGACATGTGCGTTCAAATCCGTGATAGGCCCAAGTTGGTTTTTGTATTTTGCAAAAACATTTTATTTTAAATAATGTATTGTTTTAGTGAATAAAGAAGTTTAAGTAAGTTTTTTTTTTTTAAATTCTGTTTTTATTATTGTTTTTTTCAATAAAACAATACTTTTGCGACGACAAGCAACAATAATAGGGTTAACATTTACGACAACTTATTCATCGTCTAAATAGACTGGAGGTTTCAAGAGCGCTTACCGTGCATAAGATTGGAAGTTCAAATCCTATATAGGCACGAAATGTGCTTTTTGTTCATTATATTATTTTGATATATATTTCTATTTTGTTTTAAGTAGTAATTATTTATAAAGAATTAAAAAATCAAGAAAAATAAAATACTTTATTAATCATTTAATAATATTTATTATTGCTATTATTTAACAAAACTATGATCTTATTTGACAACAAACAGAACAACTATTTTAGTTCTCATAAAATCAGAAATCATTTTAAAAATAATTGATAAAATTAGTAGTCGTTTACTCTTCGCCGTTTTAAGTGAACGTATACAAAGTTATAACTTGAAGGTATGGATTAATTTTATAAAGACAACGTAAGTAAGTAAAATTAATGGATACCCTCAAATTATAACATCTTTCGATTAGACAGGGACCTAAAGATATAATGACTCAGCCGATAGTAGATAACAATTTCATCGCAATTCATATGGGCTCGCTGGCTAGTTCGTCAAACTGCCGGTATGAGTATGACGACGTTCGGTGATGCGATGGTTCGAATCCGAGTCAACACAATGGACTCTTTTTGAAGTATTCTTTAGATTATTCGTAAGGAATTCAATGTTGTAGCAGTGTAACATTTTAAAACTTGAGGGGTTAGGACATAGTGACGCTTTCTGTACATTAAAATAAATAAGTATCGTACAAAAAAATTGAATTAAAAAGACTTCAACATACAAACATAATAATACAAACTTTGATCGCTCAGTAGATACGTGAACCATATAGCATTGGTTCAGGTACAGGTAATCTAACCTCTGCGCAAATATCTTCAGGACCTTAAACAGGTGTCCCTTTAGGGTTCTTCCCTAAGGTTTTTATCAGGGTAAAACCCTAACGGAGGGAACCCTTAGGGCCTAAAGGGTCATTGTCTTCTTTTCTCGTGTTGGGACTAATTGTAGAAGAATATTAGCTCATGCCGCGGTAAACCGATTAACCAATCAGGTTGGTAGTCAGGCTCTTTTATTACACCTTAGGGTGTAATAAAAGAGCCTGACTACCAACCTGACTAACAACTGACTGACTGAGCGATCTTATCGCCTACTTTTTAACCCTCGACGTAAGCAGAAGGGGTGTTATAAGGTAGACGCCTATGTCATCGGTTATTTTTAAGTAATTTAATTACTTAATCGTTTTTGCATCAATTTGTGTATCTTCAGGTCTGGCGGCATCCATGGAGAAGGTCCTATCATAAGCGAAGAAAAGCGCAGTGGGAACTCCAATCAGATTATTGCGAAACGGTAAGTTTTACATGATTTTATCAAACAGGATATTACTTTGCAGATATTACATTAATGCGCTTTTTATTTTATTCGTAGGTATCGGAACTTTTAGTATTAATGACAAAATGTTAAGTTATGGAAGATATCAACCTCCACCATTACCTTAATGGAACACTCCCTCATAGATTCAATTTGTTAAGTAGAATCATATTTGAGGGGCTATGCCTCCTTCCGGTCGCCACTTTTGTTATAACAATTACTATCAACGTTTGCCACTTTCAAGAAATACATATTATGTTTTCTCCTAGTAAAAGCAATAATTTTAACCGGACCATGGTTGGAAAGGTGTTATCCACATTAACTTACACTATCTAGATGGTTTTAATTGATAACGTATCTTTTTTTTACCCTGCTGTATGTTTATAGTATTCTATCTATTACGATACGTGTGACTTAAGGTGCCTCTAGTCGATATTTTTTCCATACAAATTTCGGGAGAGTATTACACATTCTTAAGTAGTCCATTATTGCACGGCGTGAAATGAACGCCTGACCGTAGCGAGGGTGTTAAACACCGTGAGTCCTAAACCCGCTCTTAAGTCACGCTTTTCTGTGTAAAAATGGTCTATTTAAGTCACAGTAAAGCTTGACTTAAGATCGGGTTTAGGTCATACAGTGCTATAAAATGTCTAGTATTCTTGTTTTCTTCTAGATTCGCACAACCCCTCCATATGACTCCGGTCGTCGACTGCTCGACTTGATGGACATGTCGATCTTCGACTTCCTCTCCGGGAACATGGATAGACATCACTATGAAACCTTCAAGTTCGTATGCTTCATCATCACTCATATCTGTATTGTTTCTACATGATAAATTATCCTTAAGATTGGAAACGTTGATTCTCTTGTCAATCGTGGCCATTATCAAAAGAAATCTAGTTCTAAAATTAAATCTCGGTCATTCATCGTGAGGAAACAAATGTTCCAAATGACTTTCATGGTAATTCAGTTTAAAAAGAAACATGGAATGTGTTTGCATTGTCCAAGGTTACATTTGGCTATGGTATTTGTAACTGAAAGGCAGACACCTGGTGTTCGTATGATCTCTCAATCTTATTGGTTATACGACATTTTACATTGCATATAAATCTGCATTATTACGGGCCCAACCGGAAAATCGAACGAAAAGGCCGTTTCCTTAAATCATTGGAGCTCAATTCCGTTCATACTGGAAATAAAACAACTATTTATAGTTAAGATATGCGCTGTCATTGTAATGCAGAATTTCAAGTTTTGTAAGGACATAGCCAAATTAAGATTGTTTTAACGAGTGTTGTTAATGCAGAATGTTCGGGAACGAGACGTTCACACTGCATCTGGATCAAGGGCGTGCGTTCGGCAAGGCGTTCCACGACGAACTGAGCATCTTGGCACCGCTGCTGCAATGCTGCCTCGTGAGGCATACAACCCTCTCTACGTTATTAAAGTAAGTTACACAATTCAATTTCTAAGGAGTAAAATGTGTGGGTTAGTACTATAATATGTTTTTGTTTTTCATGTTCAGACTTCCACTTCACATATTATCATCCAACCCTAAAGGATTTTCCTCTTTGATTCAAACAGATTCCACAACGGTGTGTCACTATCGAAAGTCCTCCGTGATTCATTGAAGAAGGACCCGGTGGACCCGATACTGTGGGAGCCGCACCTCGCCGCCCTCGACCGGCGCATCGTCGTTATCCTCGATGCTATCAGAAAGTGCGTCGACAAGATCGACACGCCCCTACAGAACGAGTTGAACGATTTCGTATGACCGCTCACACTACCTATTAAGTGCTACGGGACTCATAGAAACGGTATCATGAGTTGAAGTGTCCATGTGATATATGATTGTACGGACTACAAAAGGGATGGTGCAATCAGTGAAAATGACTTACTAGTCGAACTCTCTCATAATCCGTGACTTAAGACAAACTTAGATGTAAGAAAAGTTGTAATCAATGCAAAACGTATCGTTATCATCCTTGTCTTTGGTTCTGTCTACAAGACTTGTATTAGACGTAAGATTTTAGTGCCAAAGATTGTCCAAATGAACTTTTGAGATATACAGAATATATTTTAGAACCATTCCACTGGATTTTGATAAGCCATTGTATGCCAAATATAAAGAGGAATTGTAAATTCATTTTGCTTACCACATCGGCGGTGAACGGTTTTGTTGTTTAAAAATTAACAGTATTGAAGAATTAGTGTTTATTATATTTTATTTGTTCTTTCTGTATATTTTGGATGATAATAATTATGAGTATTTCCGAGCTCAGACGAGACTTATGTAGAAGGGTGTGCAATGTTACTGTATGTACATAATATTAATAATGCAGTTTATTTGTAAGTTTAGTTGTATTGTCATCTGCTACACTATTATTTTTTGTTGTGAATTCTGTTACCATAGCTGAAGGCTCAAGAAGAGACATATCATAAATAAGCTCCGTGTGATAAACACAGACGTCGTCTGATTTTATGTTGTTAAGGTTTTTTTTAATTCGAGGCTATAAATCAATGCAATCGTACATGCTTTTCTATTTGTACTACTACAAGTTTCTTACTAACATATTTCTCGTAGCTGATCTCATGTTTCAAATAACACTGAAAGGTTATCATTTCATTTAGGTATAAAATATCACTACGTACTAATTATTTTCAGTGGCGAAAATATGAAATCCTACGTAGCTTACTGAGTTGCTTTTACTTTGATTAAGTAGTCTATTAGTTAATTTGAATTCAATAGTTTCGATAGTACTGGCAGTTAGGATGAGACCTATATTTATTTTAATCGTGGTTTTAGTGTAAATTAGTGTTTAATATGGGGTGTGACTGTTACATATACCGGGGTATAAGGAGTCGACTTGCCAAAGACGTACCTAAAAATTTATGTAAAAATGTGTTGTATCTATAGCAAAATGTGATGCTTGAATGTATGTTTCTGTTGATTGTTTATAAATTAAAAGGTTACATGATTCAAACTTTTGAGTTTAATTTTAAATGAATTTACTTACAGCTGAAGATAAAGATAATAAGTTCATCATCATCATCTGCCTAGCCTTTTCCCAACTATGTTGGGGTCGGCTTCCAGTCTAACCGGATGCAGCTGAATCCCAGTATTTTACATGGAGTCAGTGCCGTAACTAGGGCGGTGCCAGCCAGCGGTGCCCAGGCACAGGGCGCAAACCTTGGAGGGGCGCAGAAATTACCAGACCTGGGCCACTAACAATACCTATTATTTATTTATTTATACGTGTGGCTTCGCGTCGTCCGCGTATATTCTTCTTATAAATAAATAATATTAATATTATCAATATTAAAGACGATGAGTTCGTAATAATAATCGTAAAAGTTTGTGAAGAATGTGATATCGAAGACGATTTTCCTGAAAAGCGTAAAAAGCGAGTAAAGAGACACGATTTGAGAGAAAGTTCAGACGCTGGCTACGATCTTACCCAACGACGACATATATTCTCTTTGATCTTACCCCACAACAAACCTTAAAATTCATATAGATGAAGCAATTGATAAAATAATTTCTGAATTCGAATTTTCGATTAAGCGTTTTTTCACCTAATAAATGCAATTTATTTGAACTTCCTTATTCAAAACTTTATCAAGTACTTAAAATTAAGTTTACATAAACTTAGTTTTTGGATGATAGATTTATTTTTATAGACAATCCATTTTACTGTCAGAACCGGTTATGATTAGAAAATATTTCAAGGGCGGTTACGCCAGGACCCGATGGCTTGCCAGGTGAAGCCTGGGTCCTGGCCTCAGGGCTCTCAGGCCTCGACTGGAGGCGCTCTTAAGCGCATGTTTGGAGAGAGGCCAGTTTTCACTCCGTTGGAAGACGGGCAAGCTGGTCCTCATTCGGAAGTCAGGGCGCCCTGCGGACTCTCTGTCCGCATACCGGCCCATCGTGCTGGTCGACGAGGTCGGCAAGCTCTTTGAGAGAGTGATCGTCGGGCACCTGGTGAGGACGGGGCCGGATCTTGTGGACAGCCAGTTTGGCTTTTGCAAGAGGTGCTTGACGGTGGACGCCATCATGCGCGTGAGAGCTCTCACGACGGGGAACGCGGTGTTTGGGTCGTCGTGGCGGTGTCACTCGACATCGCCAACGCGTTTAACACCCTGCCCTGGAGCTGCATTGTGCTACCTCCGTCGAATAGTCGAGGCGTATTTGACGGACAGAGCCGTCATCTACCCCGGTCGCGACGGGGAGTAGAAGTGGCGAGAGATGTCGTGCGGTGTCCCTCAGGGATCGGTTCTGGGGCCGTTCTTGTGGGACATCGGCTACGACTGGGTGCTGCGGGCCGACCTCCCTGATGGCGTCAGCGTGGTTTGCTACGCTGAAGAGACCCCTCTTTAAGGAGTGGCTAGAGAGGCGCCACAGCGCCATCACCTACCGCCTGACGCAGGTCCTCACCGGACACGGAAGTTTCGGGAGGTTCCTGTACATCATCATGCGGGAGGAAACGCCCGGGTGTCACCTTTGCCAGGATCGCCCAGAGGACACGGTGGAGCACACGGTGGAGGTCTGCCCCGCTTGGGCGGAGCACCGCCGTGTCCTCGTAGAGGCGATGGGCAGCGGCGGCGACCTCCCGCGTCCGGCCCTGGTGCAAGCCATAGTCCGGGGCGAGAGGGAGTGGGAAGCAGTCACCTCCTTCTGCGAAGCAGTCATGCTAGCAAAGGAGGTTGCGGGACGACTCAGGGAGAGAGCCTCCCGTCCCAGCCGCCGCCGCCGCCGCGGGAGATGCTCCGGGCGTCGGGAGCCGCGTGACGACTCCCGGCCACCGTAGGCGCGGGCCTGCGGGCGGAGAGTAATGGGTAGCTCACCGTCCGATCAGGACCAGGCCCGTGCCGGACAGCGCGTACGTGTTCCACGCGCGCCTCAAAGAGATGTCAGCATCGAGGAAGAGGCCCCTTAGGGCCTAAGCCTGCCGGGTCAGCGGGATTGTCCCAAAGGGTTAACATAAAGGGCTAAGGAAGGAACACGGGTGGGCGCATAAAAGGCTAATTACGGCACTGCATGGAGTGACTGCCTATCTGACCTCCACAACCCAGTTACTAGGTAATATACCTAAGTAAGTTATTCCTCTTAAAATAATCTGAAGTGTTAGGAAAGAATCAACAAGCAAAACTATTTTTAAACATAGTCACAAAAGAAACGGAGCTTCCTAACCTCGGACCGACAAAACAAAACCAAATTATAAACATGTAAAATATAAAAGAAAATGTCGGGTCAGCGTGCCCGTCGCCTTCTCATAAAGATCACATAAAACTGGAAACACAGATACGTCCGTCCCCCATAAAAACTGGAATATGAATAGTACGGATATTTGATACAACTTTTTACGACTTTATGGCAGTTTGTTGTTTATTAAATATCTGTGTCGAGTATCTTTAAATGTGGATCTCTTCATCATTGTATCGTAATACATGATGAGGTTTGTGTCTCTTTTGTTTTTTAATGTTGAAGTATGGTCACACACAAAATTATTATTAGCCGATCTATTTCGTAAAAATCACTGTGAAAACTTAGGTGAAGTGAGCTCGTCGACGATGAAGTACCTAGGACTTGTCCTCGACAGCCGGTGGGACTTCGGGCCGCACATTCAGAGGCTTGTCCCCAGGTTGATGAGCGTTGCAGCTGCTCTTGCGCGACTGCTACCCAATTTTGGGGGACCCAACGCCTCCTGCCGGAGTCTGTATGTGGGGATTGTGCGGTCCATGGCCCTGTATGGGGCGCCCGTGTGGGCGGACACCCTGACGGTCCGGAACGTCGCAATATTGCGAAGGCCGCAGAGAGCGATGGCTGTTAGATCTCCTCGAGGCAGCAACTCTCCTGGCCGGATCAACGCCCTGGGATGTGGACGCGAAAATCCTTGCGTCCCTATATCGCTGGCGGAAGGTGGGGCTTACGCGTGGTCAGCCTCCGGTTTCTCGGGAATTCGAGGCACAAAGGACCGAGCTCCGTCAGATCCTAGTGGCTGAATGGAGGGAGCGGCTTGCGCAACCCAGGCGGGGGCTCGCCACTATAGTGGCGGTAAGGAGCATGGCGCCCTCATTTTCCAGCTGACGCAGGTGCTTATTGGACACGGATGTTTCAGCAAATACCTGCGTCGCATAGGTCGGGAACAGACGCCCGCTTGTCATCATTGCCACGAGGACACGGCGCAACATACGCTGGAGTAGTGCTCAGCTTGGGTCCAACAGGGCTGTACCCTCGTCGCGACATTTGGTGCACGATCTCTCATTTCCGCCCGTGGTTCAATCCATAGTCGGAAGCGTAAACGCGTGGGATGATGTGGCCTCTTTTTGCGAGGAGGTGATGCATGCAGGAGGAGGCGATGGAGAGGGAGAGAGAGCATACCTCTCATTCCACCCGCACCAGAAGAGCAGCCGGGCGTCAAAGAGCGCTCATCTCCGGTCACCATAAGAAGAGGCCTGCGGACGGCGAAATTGAGGCCGTATCGTCCCTCGAGCAGTGAGGCTCAAAGAGGAATGGAAGGACGTGCGGTCGTGGGACCGCCCGCTCTTGGTGATGGGGCCCGCTAGGCATGGCGGGCTGATACCAGTCGGGGGTGTGGCGAATCTACAAGCATATCCCGGGCCACATAACATACGAATAAAAACATAACCCTCCGTTATGCCCAAACGGAGGGTAACCATGAACATTTCCCCAGAAAAAAACAAAAAAGGTGAAGTAAGCTTGAAAAGAGCTGTTATTCCACCTGTTGCTAGGGATTGACACTATTTACAGCTTACTTCAAGGTCACTTCACATAAGTTTTCATAGTAAGATTTTTACAGTCTCTCACTATAGGTAGTCGTGCATTACTTATAGTACCAGAAGAAGCATAGATAAGTTACAATTATTTAGATAGGTTCTAACTTTAATTTTGATATTGAACTGAAAGTAGGTAAATAATAGTAATAGGTAGGGGTAGTAATAGATAGCGATGAACTAGGTACAGACGCCACACATCAAGCTACCCGATACTGTCAATAAACCTTGAACCCAATGCCTTAGCGATAAAGTTGAACATCTATTAAAGAAAATTTCTTTGACAGATTGTAGTAGATTAATATGCTGGCGTCTGTAGGTACAGGTACATGAAGTTTTGGACCAACAAGATTAAAAATAAAATTTTAATAAATAAATTTGGTGAATAGGCCTTCTCTTGGCCTCGATCACGCCTGATGGAAAGCGATGGATGAGGTATATGATAGAACGAGCGTGTCCAGAAGATTTCTGTTCACTCTTGCTTTGAAGGCAGACGGGTTAAATGGATTTAATGCACTATCGTGCCATCGACACGGCGACAAAGAAGAACTGCATGCGAATGGTTCATGACAAAGCTTTTGCGCTACTCTAAGAGGCTTATATCCGGTTATGTATTCGGTCGGTAGTGGCTGGTCATTGATTTGAATTTTGTGGGCACGTATATGAAACATTGGAATAACTTACATTATTTTATACTTGTAACAGAAATGCAACACAAATCTGTCAAAATGCACAGCAATCTAAAAATCTGCGTTTATCGGATTTAAGGGGCCGGCGAACTACGCACGAAAATGCTTATTTCATACAAACGTAATACCAAAATAATTTGTAATTCAAACATATTCTTAAGGTAGTGTGTATTTATTCCGGTACATTAAGAATTATGTTTGATTTACAAATTATTTTGGAATTACGTTTGTATGAACTACGCATGCTCCGCCGGCCCCTTAAAATATTGACATCGTAAATAAATAAAGTATCGACATTGTGAGTATGTGACACGTTTGGACTCAAACTACCGCATTTTTCAGAATGTTAAAAACTGAAATTCACGTAAGTATCTACTAGTACCTTCATAAATCAATTAATGCTTAAATAAAGTACTTCTGTTTTACATAATTCTGATGCACATTATTTCGTAACAGTCATATAATACGTTTTTATTAATATCGCTTTCAAGATCAGAGTTATGCCGAAGTCCCACGGCCCCTCAACTGACAGGCCGCGCCAGGTGTTGCTACGTCTGACGAGGCCTGTCGCGGCCCGTGCGGAGCATTCCCACCACTGTAGTTTTATTCAGTGGTGAACATTTAATAAAAAAGAAACGCGCCTGTACAGGCTGCGCGAGGCGTTGTTACACGCCTGACGAGGCCTGTCGCGGCCCGTGCGGAGCATTCCCACCGCTGTGGTTTTATTCAGTGGTCAACATTTAATACACGCCGCGCCTTTAAACCTACCGACGCCCGACGTGACGACAGCGGATGCGACGATTTCCGCGGCCTGTCGGCCTGGTCTGGCGCGGTCTGGCCTGTGAGAAACCGGGCCGTGTGGGTGAGAACGCGGCATTAGTTGAATGAAACAGTCGATGCTGTTTTTATCGGCCTTAGCTATTCATAATAACCCTTAATTGTTTCTTCAACAATAATATAATAGCTTTGACTATTCTAGAAAATGCATAATTATATTATCCAGATACTGAACAAATACTTAGTATATCTCTGTTAGAACAAGGAAGTTTTAATTAAGGCTTTTCTTTGTCGGCTTGTTGTAATAAACCCTTTCAGTGAGAAATAAATCTGATTTTCTAATTAAGAACAAACATTATCGTCTCGACAAATTTCTTTACGTGAAACAGCTTTATTAAAGGAATATTTTCATAACTGAAAGGCGTCATCAACGGGGGTAGGGAATTATCGTGAAATTCGACGACAGTTGTCGACTTTGCCTACAATTTGAAATGTCCCTTTGACTTCTAATTGTAAAGACCTGGACCGCTCTACAATGAACTGAGGCATTTTTAATAATTAATATTCATCTACATAATGAGCTTTCAAATTACTCGAGAAAATGGAATTAAAATTGTGTTGAAAGCATTGTTGAACATTTCATATAATTAATTTTGAATTGTTCCGTTGCTCTCAATCCCGACATCTCTGTTAAGAAGTTAATGGCTAGAACTCTGGACGTTTGTTTTTTCTTAATTAAAATAAGCGTAGACGCAGCTGCAAATAATTGAATCGCATTTTGTGACATAATTTTAAGAAAAGCGGGGTTAGAATCCTGTTTTAACCTTGTTTTTTTTGAGGTCTGTTCACAAAACAGTTAAAGTTAGATCATCATTAGCCCCTGGGATAATATATCAAATAAGTATTTAGGTACAATCAAATGAATTATTGTCGACCATACATCTTTAAGAGGCAACTGAGGTTCAGTTCATATTTGAATTCCTTTATGTATCTACTTCGTACGCAAAAGAGGTAGATAGCTGATTATCTTTAAAACTAGTTTCCACAACACACCACTAACCACCGGGATACCGTCAATGTCAATGTTAAATCATTTAATTTAAATAGTCACATAAAAGGCACTTTTGGCCAAAAAATATTATTAAATGATTGTATGTACCTAGTTCAAGTTAATGACATATTTGAAAGTGCTCAACATGAATTTGCTTTGAAAACAAACAAGCGTTGACATGAAGAACAACGTAAAGTCTTTAAACAAAGGACTTGTACACTAGTTTGATTAACACTGAACATTTCATTCACAATAACATTGAACTACCCCCACGAAGTTCAGTTGTTTGCAGTATGTTCGGGCTATCTATGTAACATGGACTGCGGGCGATACCCGGTAGTTACTCTGTGTTACTAGTCTGTAACCTGTCGAACTGTTCAACTGCAGAGAGAGCTTGCATCTGATGTTGTTAGTTCATATCACACGTACCTATTAGTAGTCTTAACTATTATCTCATACCTACTGGACCGGATTATTTCGTGGAAAACTTTCTGTGGAATCTTGGAAATCTTTAATGAAAGTATAGCATGAATTTAGATGTTATATAAGTAGAGGAAGAATATAGAAATAATCGATGAATTATCTGGAAGATGATTTGGCTTGAAAACAGGTACCTACAATGCTTGGTGTGCTTACATTGCGTGTTGGCGGCAGCCGACGACGCGTCGGACTGCCTTCGAAAACTGCCTTCGTGTATTTGAGCACCGTCTCAATACATGAGCGGCATGTTGTCTACTGCAGCCACCGACGTCGACTGATGCAGGTGCCTTTTTTTTGTGAATGGGAAATTATCAAATGACCCCTCCCGCTCTGGGTGAAGCGGAAGGGAGTGTCAGACTCTTACTGACTAAAACCCACCCGTGTTCCTACCTTAGCATCCCGAGGACAGCCGAACACATCCGAAGCGGGTATTTTTTTAATCGTCTTAATAAAACACGCGCGGTGTCGCTTACGGTAACAGTGGCGCGAGTTCAATGGTTTTTTCCCATTTCAAAAAATGCACAAATCGCTTAAAGAAGTTTTCAAAAAAAGAAGTCTTTCTTACCTACACCATATAGAGTGTAGGTAAGAAAGACTTTTGAATTAAAGTCCAATTAGTTTCACCAAACCAACAAAGACAGATTTATACAACAACAGATAGGTATTATCACTCGCAGCAGCATCGCTTTTATTACAGCTGTGAGGCTTGTCCATACAACATGGCCTACGTTACTAAATCGACTGATTTATGCGTGTCCGAAGCTTCGACGTTAGGCACCTACTGGGCTATTGTTTCTCCACGATTTATCGCGAATGCCCGCACAGGAGTCGCCGGCACAACAATTCACTTGGACAACAACAACATCGTGTGCATTGACGTCACCGAGCACTACGAGGACCTATTGTTGGCGCTATGTTCGTAGCTATTACAAATGAGCCATGAGCTGGTATTGACATGTACAGCAGTTTGTCATTGGTGTGGGATAAATAGGATTTGTTATTTTTTAACAAAGGCTGTCATTGTTGTTGAGGACAAAGCTGAGGATCTTGCGTAGAACAAAGTTGCTGACGAATGACCATTAATAAATATCGTCATCATCTGCCTAGCCTTTTCCCAACTATGTTGGGGTCGGCCTCCAGTCTAACCGGATGCAACTGTATACCAGTATTTTACATTGAGCGACTACCTATCTGACCTCCACAACCCAGTTACTGGGTTATAATACGATACCCGTGGTAAGACTGGTCGTCAGAATTTCGGGCTTCTGACGACTGCTAAAGATCTACGAATGACAGCCGGATCCAACTACTTGACGTACTTTCCGAGGCACGGAAGGGTTTTGATATGTTAAGACGGTCACCCATCCACGGACCAGCCGCTTCTGGTTTAATAAATAACGGTTTTGAAATGCCTGTCGGAATTATACTTATAAAAGTCGGTAAGAAGCTGTGTTGTGTTAGTTGGAGAAGAGCTTCAACAATATCAAAGCATATCTGTAAAAGTTTACAGTAGAGAACAATGAAGGAGTAGATAAATAAATATCATAACATCACGTCTGTAATTCCCGGAGGGTTAGGCAGATGTGCACCTCAGTACATCCACGTTTCACCAGTTATATTTGAGTCCCATGTAATAGGGGGCGAGCCTTTTGCCATCAACAGACAGACAAATCCAGTCTCCGGGCAGCTACTGAGAAATTTCTGATGGAAAAACCTTATAACACTTTGCCCGGCCTGGGCATCGAACCCAGGGCCTCATGCTCAGCAGCACAGACACTCCACGATATATATTGTAACTGATTCTGGAAGCAAAACAATCCATCCTAATATTATAAATGTGAAAGTGTGTCTGTCTGTCTGTTACCTCTTCACGCTTAAACCGCTGAACCGATTTAGATGAAATTTGGTCTAAAGATAGTTTGAGTCCCGGGAAAGGACATAGAATAGTTTTTATCCCGATATTCCCACGGGATCGAAACTTATGCGGGTGAAATAGCGGGGCGCAGCTACTTAAACATGTTCTGACTCAAGAGCATAGTTGTGAAGTAATATCATTCAATGGTAGGCGGCTTATGATTCCTTCTCCCTTCGTGAGATTTGGCTCGATATAACTCGTAGGTAACCTTTAGTAAATTACGTATTTCGTTCACTAGATCTAGAGACTAACCTTTCAGTTTGCCACGATAATGTCATGCGGGCCCTCAGGCAATACCGTCGTGTGAACCTGTTCCGACTTGGTTTAGTTACGCTTATCAAGTAGGTACCTAAAGGGAATACACAATAAATTTGCAGTAAAATTGTTAGTCAATTTGTTTTTTCAATTCATATTTTTCACTTTTTTCACATAGGAATTACCTAATATATGTATTATATAGGTACTAAAACCTTTCGCCGTCACACTCCAAAGTGCTTAACCAATTAGGAACATATAGTACCAATCGGATTGGTTGGCTTGCCTGAAATCTGTAGTACATTGAACTATAGGCCGACCGCTTAACTGAGACATTGCCTGAGGTAGCTGCGCGGTGCGGGAGGGGTGATAGTTTTCATAAGTTGACGAATCACTGTGCTCTCGCATCACGTCACCACACCCCTCCCACAGCGCGCCGCTGCTAACTCAAAAAAAAAAAAAAAATGTAGTACTAAAATGGAAAACTCGAATCGGCATTTGTACTTGAAGCAAACTCTCAGGTAAAGTTCCTTTACCGTGCTTGGAAATAGGAACAAAAGGCCCCATTGATTGACTTCCTTATTTAATAAACGAATTATGATTTTACAACTAAACCGTTTTATTGCATTCTCGTTTTATTGAATGGAAAATGGCAGTAAAACTCGACTGTTTATGCCTTTATAGTATGATTGAAAGCTTTTACTGTGTTGTGAGTTTGTGACCAAGGTAAAAGGAGCGTTGGACTATCGACGGCGGGCACCGTGACGCAAGACCGCCAGAGATGATTTATCAGGAGCATAGGTCAGCCACTACTGAAATTAACTTGCGACCTATGCAACGGAAATTCAGTTGCGGTATTTTTAAGCCAGAATCAAAACAATCATAACCAAAAGAAAAACCAGACAGAAACAGGAAGAATCGGGAAACCGATTTCATCACGGATAACGAACGGTAAACTGTCCCGGTCTATATAACTTCTTACACCGCGTCCTTACCTAAGCGATCGGTAGCGCGAATACGCGATCGTCGCGTTCGTATAACAGTAATTTGTTTGGAAAACTGGAAAGCTCTCTCTGCTGCAGCTGGTGCGACCAAGCGTTTAGGCGTGTCCGCGCGACAATCGCTTTGGTTAAGACGCGACTTTCGCTTCGCACGACTTACGACCACCTCAAATCGAACAGTCTGCCATAATTAGTAGGTATCCTATAAAGACTCAAACACATTCCTTAAAAATATCTGTCAGCTGCGTTTAGGTATGCCTAGATTGCTCCACAATCGGAACCGAAATGCTATTGGCTTTTTTCTATGCCATAAATAATAATTGACCGCTTCGATTTGTTGATTTATGGTTATTAAAGATATGTGGCAGTGATAACACGCACGGTTTCAAAATTCATTTACATGGAAATGTAGAACCCTGATCGATATTATGGGAATTGTTATTGCAAACCTCAAATTGTTTGTATACTCGTATGGTTATAGGTGTTTTTGTAGTTCGAATTCAGAGGTCGTTTATATGCTGCATAAGTAGGTAAGTACGCATCATTTATTTGGATTTGCTCTACTCCTCAGTTCTCGATCTCATCATCATCATCATTTCAGCTGAAAGACGTCCACTGCTGGACACAGGCCGCCCCCAAGCACTGGAGGTGCTTGGCTTCGATCGGTTTTGTTCTTCTCGCATCCAACGTGTTCCTGCGGCTTTAATAAGGTTGTCGGTTTACCTTGTGGGAAGCCTCACAACGCTACGTCTTCCGGTACGCGGTCGCCACTCCATAACCTTTCGGCCCCATCGGCCATCTGTTCTGCGAGCAATGTGCCCTGCCCACTGCCACTTATGTTTGGCAATTTATCGGGCTATGTCGGTTGCCTTGGTTCTCCTGGGGATCTCTTCATTTCTGATTCGATCACGCAGGTTCTCTATCTACTACTTATCCAAAATTTCCTAAATGCCTACACCATAATAAATTAATGAACATATTAAGTTTCAATTTACAACTCTTGGTACCCACATATTAGGTAACACTAGCGTACATACCCACCCTGAAAAGTTAAGCAAAAAACCATTAAAAATTCGATTTGTTCGATACCATTATTCACAAAAAATTATGAGCTATAAAGATAATGATGTATCATTGGGCACAAAAATCGGTTGGAGACAAAAGTTTCCCGGTCCGGTAACGCCGGCCGGCAATTTATGGTTATCGGGCCCATTGCAGATAGCCGGCAAACAGATGAGTGTCGGACCAAACGGGCGCATGCATTATTCTTTGAGCATATTCCAAATTAGAGCACGTATTTGTCAAACTAGCGTTTTATGATTAAAATATTTATGACAAATGGGCTCGGATTACCGTACACTCAAGGATTATCGTTGTGAATGTCCATTTTAATTAGTTGGACCGAAAGAGTAAACCTTTTTTGATATGCTTTGTAAGGTTTGACAAGCTTCTGCTTTTTATATGATCGGACTGCAGGCTAACATGACGTTTGTAAAGATGAAATGATTATGTTGACTACCTATATTAGGTCATTTCTTGACAACCCAATAATACAATACTTCCCATTAGCCTTAGTCCTTGACTTACGAGTTGTAGGTCGTAGGTTGGAAGTCAGACAGGCGGTTTACTTTGTGTAAATTATTTCATCACAACTGCTCTTAAACCGGTGAAGGAAAACATTGAGAGTTAGTCGGCATGTCCTAGAACACAAAAATTTGGAGACATAATATGACATCTACCAACCCGCACTGGGCCCGCGTGGTAGATTACGGCCCACTCCCTCTCACAGAGAAGAGACCTGTGTACCAGCAGTGGGAACATTATAGGCTGATTATGAAATACTTACCATCAGTAACAATGCCAAAAAATTTCACAAGAAATCTTGCTAAGTACGCACAAATCATCATATGTTCAAGACATTTTTCAAAAATATTCCACTCTTCAAAAGTTGACGCGTTTGAATAAAATTATCAAATATATGGACAAATTATGTATAACCAGAACATCGTATCTATAACCAAATAAATACATAGATACAGAATTCTTGAGATGGAGATAATATATGCCGTCGCATATAAATCGGTAACAATATGGATATACATTTACATAGATTTTCTTGGTCAAAATGTAAACTTGATATTTTCTGCTTTGCAGTCACACTAAAATAAGAATGGTAATATGAATGAAAACAACGAAATAAGTGTGCTACTTCGTCGAATGTATCTCAAAACATGAATGTATGAAAATTGTTAGTGGCCAAAGTTGATAGTTGAAAATTTGTATTGGGCAATAGCCCAATACAAATTTAATAGAGTTATGTTATTTTGGGATATTGTTGGAGCCTGGAAAAATATTGAAATCATCATCATCATCTGCCTAGCCTTTTCCCAACTATGTTGCTGTCGGCTTCCAGTCTAACCGGATGCAGCTGAATACCAGTATTTTACATGGAGCGACTGCCTATCTGACCTTCACAACCCAGTTACTGGGTAATACGTTACCCCTTGGTAAGACTGGTTGTCAGACTTTCGGGCTTCTGACTACCCGTAACGACTGTTAAAGATCCACGAATGACAGCCGGGACCAATGGCTTAACGTGCTTTCCGAGGCAGGGAGTCACGGTATGGAAAAATATTGAAATATTCCAATAATAAATGGAGTAAAAATGCACAAACAGTGATCATAGGTTATTAAACCATAACCACGAATATTATGACAAGAATGAGAAAAAAGCCGCAGATATCTAAATGTAATGCAATGATTAAACTTAAAAAAAGTTAATCACGCTCTTGTTTTTTTTTAAGTTTATCCTTTGTGTCCTCTAAAGGGCGTCACATATATTTTAATGTGACGTCACATCACACAGCCTATAACGAGCGGACGATCAAGACGGACAATACGCTTCTAACGATACTTCATTTGTCAATTATGATAAGTTTAGAAGTTATGATAACAGATGAACATACATACATATTGGTCAAAATCATAACCTTCCTTTTTGCTTTGCCGTGGTTGGGTAATAATATGATATTTCGTCTTCATAAGACTGGAAGCTAAGAGGTTGCGGAAGCGTATATATATTTCAGTCCAATTAGTTCCGCAGACAGTAGCTTGGATCTACAGGTTGATACCAAAACCATTATCTAACTTTTGGTAATGCTAAATAATTAAAAAGGTAACTTTATTTCGTGAACAAGTTTTTAAAAATCTTGAAATAAAACCTTAATGTGGAGTGTGATCAAAACTGATAATTGATCAAGATCATGTCAACGGCCCATGACAATATTTTTTTCAATTCTACCTACCATACAGTCTACATATAATATTACTCCAACTCTTAACCCCACTGCTGGACACTTAGCTTAGGCCAGTGCCATCAATTCTACCCGGCTAGGCCGAGGAAATAATTATAAACAAAATAATCATAATTTTTATTGTTCCAAAAACAGTGTAAATATTATTTTTCCACCAGGGGGCCTAAAAAGACCACTTTGGCAGAATCATAAAAGGATAATTATGGACAGTTAACCTTTAAGTTCATCGTATCAAATCCCATTGGTGAAGCATTGTATTTTTTTTTGTCTGTGCTAAAATACCAATCAATCCGATCCAAATCCAATCCCAATCTCTTTGGTTATACCTAGGTACGTAGTGCAGCGAAAAAAAGAAAAACACGGACTGTCTTTGCCTTATTACGATTCATAATGTTATCCTTTTATGATTCTCCAAATTGGTCTTTTTAGGCCCCCTGTTGATAAGCAAAAGCTATGTAATACAATGCGGTACTTAACTTTAATGGAAAAGATCACCTGTATGCTGTACTAGTCAAAAAAACTGTATCACAGGAGATAGGGCTTTCCGTTTAAAATGAGTCAGCGTATTGACAATGCATGTACGCCGATGTTTGTTGGAAAAAGCTAATAGATAGAAACATAATGTGTAGCAGTAAAACTCCCGAAATCACTTTACTCGACTTGGAAATGAAGTACAGATTCTCAAGTTCTGTCTGTACTTGTCATTCGTCTGGTTTGGTTATTTTGTATGAACATGGAAATATGTGTCAAACAATAACATTATCGTCTCCACCCCGTACTTAGAAGTATGTATATTAAATCCAAATTCACAAGTACTTGCAGAAGGCAGTAGTTCTCAACCGAAGATATTCATGATGCAATTAAATTATGCACGGTACTGAGGGCAAGTTTGGATTGGTTTGATCAAATGTGGGCTACCTATGTTTGCATTTCATTGGCAAATGGAATCGGTACTTGCCCGCACTGTTTGCCAATTTCCACCTTGGTTTCTGATATAATTTCGATAATTATTTTAGGCTATATACGGCTGGCTTCCTTATGCTAGAAGTAATAATACTTCGAGTACTTATCTGTTTCCTAAATGCAGTGAAATTTATTCGGAATGGCCGAGCCTATTTTGGTTGGAGAGCTTTTAGCTAATTGTGTAGTGAATATTGAGTGCCTTTATGTTTGTAATGTTGGAATGGAAAGGAATGAAAGGTATTACTGTTACTGTTAGCCTGCATCATCCCACTGCTGTGCTTCTTTCTTTCTTTCCTTTCTTCTTTTTCTTCGTTCATGAAAGTAATTAAAAAAGAGAATATTGAGCTTGAAGAATATCAATAATTAGGCTACTTGCTTGCTTGGCTTAGGTACTTGCTAGTGCGAGGCAACTATTGGAAAAGTACGTTGATGAAAGTGCATTTCTATCATATTTGTTCTAACTTTAGGATCAGTGATAAGAAGCTAAGTCATTACTCTTCCGCACATTCACCAACCGACGCTTGGACAGTGATATGAAAAAAAAAACAGTTTTTGGAATGAGCTTTTTGAAAAGTATATTATAAGTTGTCAATCTATATTATAATTAAAATTGGTGGACTACTTAAACGATTCATATCACTTGAGTATTAATTATCCAAGAAACGTCCACCTCGTCCATAACCCTATCTATAAAACCAGGATGAAGGGTCGAATAAAATACCTCCTTATTATGAATTAATTATTATAGTAGTCAGAATATAGCCGAAGTAGAATCAGGTTCATTTGCTGGAGGCCCGCTCGCCGGCTGTGGCACGTTCTGAATATTTGAGAATGTTCCAAAACATTGCCATACAAACAATAGCATGTGACACGTTGCTATTACTTTTGTTATCTTTACATAAATGAGTGGTTTTTGTAGACAAGGACGATGCTCAAGACAAAATTTGTTTGGATGCAAAGAGAAAATTCCATTTCGAATATCTTTAACACCAAAGATTCTTCTGAAAGATTTGTGTACCTACTCCGGAACTATGGAAGCTAAAACAGTTCTTGTTTTTGTATTTACGTGTATAGTAAGTTACTAAGGCTTTAATTATATAAGATGTTTAATGTGTATAAAAGGAAGATAGATATAGATAGTTAAATAGACAAAATACTCTTTATTATGCACACCATATAAATAACACACATATATGACAAAAATAGCATTAAAACACTAACAATGTTATGTGATAATTCGATCCCTCTATTTTCTGTAATGTGGAATAATTAACCAGGTGCATTCAGATCTCCGCGCTGGCTAACACATCACACTAATTGTTCATGTCCCTCAAACGGGAACACAACCTAGTACGAAGTTATTTCGGTAATCATTAACATCCGGTCAAATAATAACACCACTTAGATGTTCAATTAAATAGTTTACTGGTTCAAAAGTGCAACAATACCGAAGACAGTGTAATTCACACTAAAACGTGCTTAGCCAATCGAATATATTATTTATATAATTTTTTTTTTGAGAGCAGTGGTGGCCCAGTTGTCACGGATACGACTTACGAGTTTTAGGTCGTAGGTTCGAACCCAGACAAGCGCTTTACTTTGTGTAAATTATTTCATCACCACTGCTCTCAAAACGGTGAAGGAAAACATCGTGAGGAAACCGGCATGTCCTAGTACCAAAAATCCCCCCTCCCCCGCCCTCTCCCTCTCATTGAGAGGAGGCCTGTGTCCCAGCAGTGGAAACATTATAGGCTGATAATGGTTATGGTTATATTTTTTATTATTCCAGCAAAGATTTTTTCAACTTATTTTTGTGACATTTAATTTCTGTAAGTAATACAATAAAACAAATCAGCCACATAAGGGCCAGGGCGTAAAATAAAGTGCTAAACTTCGACATACTTATACCCGTCGGATTTAATGCATCATTATGACTTTTTCTATTTAAAATCCATTTTTGGTTATTATCATCGTCTAATAGATTTTCAATAAATCCAGCTTCAGCTAGACTGAAAATAATATCGTCTACGTCTTTTGCCGCCGGCCATCCAGGGCGCATGTAGAAACTAGCACTAGTTGCACTTACACGTTTCTCTAAAATTTGAATATACGGATCCAGAGACCGAACCAATGCGACATCGGTAGCTAAAAGAAAATTTTCCCCTTCAAAGATGCGTCGAATATATTTTCTTAATTCATTCATTGGTATTACTTTGTAATCACGTTCCAAGGGAGTATCTTTATAATATTCAACAACTACTTCAACCCCACCATAACCATCCACTTTTGTTACTGCGTCTTCAATAGACTCAAAGGGCGGCTCTAAGTTTAATGTCTGCAAGCTATCGACTAAATCTGCTTGGTAATCGATCCGAAAAAAGAAACAAAACCAAATCCAATGAACAAAAAGAAAATTGAGCAGAAATGACTTAGTTACGAATTTAGCTGACTGACCCAATAATATTAGGAATGATTGGTATAGTATACGGTTTGTTGCATTCGTCATCTCCGGCTTACATTTTCTTACTAACATAGCTGACATGAGAAATGCAATATATGCCAGTCCGTGTAAATAAGTAATGTTTGATAAAATTGGAATAGTGAATTTGAACCAATCAGAAACTTCGCGTGGCTTACGTCCAACCCATCGGATATCCACTGTGTGAAAGGTGTGAGATGGCAAAGTGACTCTATAGCGTTTCTCTGTAAGGATGTCAGCAGGAATAAGTATATCAGCTTTTTCAGTGGCCAGATCTCCAATGGAGCCCGTTGCTATGCCGTTTACATATGATCCAAAGACACTATTATTATAAACAGATGTAACTTGTAAAGAGGCGTTTAATTTATTCAGTATAATCATAAGTATTTTGCCATCGTAACCGCCAACAGAAGAAATTGTACCGTTTCCTTTAGGTACCGTAACGAAGGGAAAATATTCCAACAGAGACGTTCTGATGGGGCACTGGTAGAAGTTGCTAAACTTTTTAGGAAACATATCATCGCCATACTTTAGAAAGATGGGTGTATAATTCCAGCAACATCCGTCACTATAAGGGAAGAACGTCGACAGTGTTACTTCACCGGTATCATAAGCACTTATCAGGATTAAGTCGGCTTGGTCATTCTTCGAAGTCACTTCAATGAAGGCTTCAATCTCAGCAGTCGTCTTGACAACATTTTCCAATACAAGGATGAAACGAATGGGGAATCTTATCACTTCATTTATAAGCTGCATGATAATCTCATAATCATGTAAGTTATTTGCAAAGTAGATTGTTTGTTTGAATCCAACTGTTTCATTGATCTCACGAATTTTCCTATCATTATAAGTAGACCAGGGACTGAGGACGACCGAACCAGGGTAGTTCTTTAAATATTCATTCACATATTCGGAGTCATTTACTTTCCAAATAACCGTGGTTGTAAAGTGGTGATGGTAGTAGGTGCTTGAGATATTCACTGCTGTTTTTATGAGCTTTGTAATTGCAGAACAATTAGTGAACATTAACAGTAGAAAAGTCACAGTTGATAAAACGCGTGTCATTATTCACAGTTAAGTTTTAACACGGACTAGCACGGATGCAGCACAGACTACAGCAAGTTGGCTACTAATTTTTTTTTCTGGAATGTTAGAAACGACTTTTATAGTGTGTCCACATAATCATGACGGAAAAGCGTATAATTTATATTGTCACCATCAAAATTATTACATAAATTAAAGCTATGTAGGTATTGTTACTCCAGTTTTATTTACACTTTTATTAGTTTATATAGGATCCATTAGTCCATTATAGCCAAAGTAAACCTAAAAGCATGTCTTAAATATTATTTCTTGGCAAACAGGCCAGAGGCAACATGATGGGAAGTCGGTAATCATTCCTTATTTGCACAATTTTATCAAATGTACATTATTTTTATAAGAAGGTACCTATACTAGCTTTAACTCACCTCGGAAAGCACGTTACGCCGTTGGTCCCGGTTGTCATTAGCTCTACTAACATTTATTCCAGGAATGTTAGAAACGAGTTTTATAGCGTGTCACATATCACGGAAAAGCGTATAATTTATAGTGTCACCATCAACATTATTACATAAATTAAAGCTATGTATTGGTTTTATTTACACTTTTATTAGTTTATATAGGATCCATTAGTCCATTATAGCCAAAGTAAACCTAAAAGCATGTCTTAAATATTATTTCTTGGCAAACAGGTCAGAGGCAACATGATGGGATGTCGGTAATCATTCCATATTTGCACAATTTTACCAAAAGTACAAAATGTGTGTATATTTATTTGTATAAGAAGGTATACCTACTAGCTTTAACTCCGTACCACGGAAAGCACACTAAGCCCTTTGGTCCCGGTTGTCGTTACGGGTAGTAAGAAGCCTGAAAATTCTGAGAACCAGCCTTAACAAGGAGTATCGTACCTCTTACCCAGGAACTGGGTTGTGGAGGTCAGATAGGCAGTCGCACCATGTAAAATACTGATTTTCAGCTGCATCCGGTTAGACTGGAAGCCAACCCCAACATAGTTGGGAAAAGGCTATGCAGATAAAGACTTTAGCTTTAACTGCTTTACGAATAAAAACTTTACTATATTGTGCACTAAAAAACGTAAACTCAAGACAGATGTCGCGAAAGATACTGAAGTTAAACTAAATGTTGTTTTAAAGTGATTTATTGTAGAAATAAAAACATTACACTGTGTATATAGTATCATATAAAAATGCAAATGTACGTGTAATATTTAAAATTTATTAGACAGTTCAAAAAATATTATTAGTCATGTTTGGTTTATTCAACTTGTGGTCGTCTACATAAAATGTTTTGTGTTTTATTTTTTCATTATAAAGTACTTAATTACATACATTTAACTTAGGCAGCATATCAGCTTCACGTAAATACTTAAATATAAGGTACATAACAAGTTTTATCAGCTAAACTATATCTGAATTACAACAACGATGGATAAAAAAGTTTACACAATCAGATGTACAAAGCAGACTAGTTCATTCACCCATAGCGGTTAATGATTCGAAACCATACCCAGAGAATTCGATTTAATATAAAGTAGTATCAAAAAGTGCTAAAAGTATTCATGTTTCATTATCAAATAAGCCAGATCAAGTCAAACTTCTACCAAATTGTACCACATTTGAGTCACAAAACTGTTACACAGACGATAGATATAATAAAAAAAATATAGGCGTCGGTTAAAAAGTAGGAAAGATTTCATCAAAATAGTTCTAATGTGTATGTACTTAAAATATCCTACGGTACAAATAATGTAAGATTAAATCCTAAAAATAATTTACTTAATTAATCAGTTATGGTTTAATATTGATCTTTGATACAAGTTTCAAAACGTGTTTTTCGTGTTGGTGCAGTAGAAACTGTTTCAATATTGAACCATGGCTTAGTATTACTAAAAATATAACTGGCATGGCCACGGACAAATGTGTAACAAAGACTTTAGTTGCATCAGATCAAGGAAATGCATGATGGATTTTAGCAAGGATGGGAGCTTTTGATAATGCTCTACATACTATTTAATATCCATTTATTGTCCTCTAAAATCAATAAATTGGGTGAAAATTCCCCAGAGACTTCACATGCATGTACACTTTTAAATTGTGCGTGTATGAAACAAAATATCTTGACAATAATATCTCATCATATTTAATATGACTCTAAATTATTACAAAAAGTTGAGATTTAGGCACTGTTTGGTGTGGCCACACCCAATGTTAAGTAAGTGTTTTAGCCTCCGCGCTGCGTAAGGACGGCGTCTACGAGAAGAACCGCTCCGTTAATGATGGCCAGGGAAGCCTTCGCCAAGTTCTTGTCCTTTAAGTCACCCTGTGTGTGTTGGTATCTGAAAGATAGATTGGTATAGATAAGTAAGCGAAAACATAGTCTTGAAGGTCTAATTATCTACTTAATATCCGAACGTTTTCTTATTTTCGCCATAAATGACGAGGAAAAAGATCTATCCCCATCAACTCCAACAGTTATGACTATTGTAGCTCGGAAGTTAACCAATAATTTCAAGTCATATAAAACCATCACCGCAATACCGGCTAGTATTGTCAAGGCTTTTGAGACAATCAGGTTCTCCCTCACCATAATTAAAATAATATATTCTAATTTATTTAATTGGTATGCTTAATTATATATAGGGGCCCCTGGCCGAGTAAAAACTGCCGCGCGGGTCGATCGGTCATGTTAAGCTACTCTTGACGCAGTTGGTCCGTGAATGGACCATCTTTACATACCGAAACCCCTCCGTGCCTCGGGAAGCACGTTAAGCCGTTGGCCCCGGCTATAGTTCGTGGATCTTTGCCAGTCGTTACGGGTAGTGAAAAGCCCGAAAGTCTGACAACCAGTGTTACCAAGAGGTATCGTATTACCCAGTTACTAGTTGTTGAGGTCAAATAGGCAGTCGCTCCAACCAAGTAAAATACTGATATTCAGTATCCGGTTAGACTGAAAGCCGAACCGAACATAGTTGGGAAAAGGCCAAGCAGATGATGACGAGGGTATGCTTACTTGTCAATAATCAGAGCACCGCTGGCGACGAACAAGGCTACACCGACCAGCGAGTAGAAAATGTCAATCCGTTTGTGCGAAGGTGTCTGCATGATGTAACCTGGAACATGACGTCATTATCGATTAGAGCACGCTATTTTGCATTATAAAGTAGTTTATAAAGCTACGTAGGATGTATAGTACACAAACAGGTGGCGACAGGGTGTTCTAATTTAACCTACGTTAACTATCGACGTTTTAAACAAAATGCTATTTCATACACATATTATAATTATGAGAGATGACAGAAAGCATCCGTGTTGCATAAATATAAGAATAACTAATAACACGCACACAGACTACTGCTGCTAAGAACACGTGTTACTCGTAGGTATGTAAAGTTATCGGCTACCAATAACCAATAAACTTGAACTAATACAGTTCACTGTTCCAAAGAACTTTCTCAACTTTACTAAGACACAGATGCTTCTGAGAATAAACTAGACAACAAATAAATGTTTGATTTGAATTGATATTGTTGTTTTTTCTGCCCATATTAAACTGACTTAATTATTTATTAATTTCGCAGACGTTCTTTGGTTACCTACCGTTGAATAACACTTTAAGGTTAATATCAACGTAAGGGTTTTTGTGGTGGAGAGCAGTGATGGCCAAGTGATAACGGCCCCGACTTACGAGTCCGGTAGGTAGAGTAGGTCCTGGGTTCGAACCCAGACAGGCGCTTAACTTTCTGTTTATTTCATCACCATTGCTCTCAAAAACGGTGAAGGAAAATTCGACGACAAAGACATCCACCAACCCGTACTGGGCCCGCGTGGTGGATTACGGCCCATCCCCTCTCACGGAGAAGAGGTCTGTGTCCCAGCAGTGGGAACATTATAGGCTGATTATCCTAAGGGTTTTATCAAGTGGAGGTACTAACCGGCAGCAGCTCCAGCGAAGATGATGAGGTAGCCGACGAAGGTGCCGGTCACCAGCATACCGATGTCGGACTCAATATTGTAGCTGTGGTAGTGGAGGGCCACGCACGAGCATGTCAGGGCCTGAAATGGAGAAAATATTTTGTTTAGATGTTATGATGATAGACGTTAAAACATCTTTCAGATGTACATATTACATAATCGGAAAAAGCGGTTAAATGGGGAGCAAGTCATAAATAATAACCATTCCATAAAGTGGGGTAATGGAGATAAAGGTACAAAAGTGGGAAGAACGTACCTATCTATTATACTTATTTCCATAATAATTATATTTCTAATCTCAAGAAAAGCTCTGAACTAGGTACAATTTTATTTTTTGCTTCCCCAAAAATAATAAATTATCTTCACTCATTAGTCATTATTATTATTGTCCTCACGATTCCAAAATGGCGCGGTATTACAAACACCTGACGTCATGGCACGCGATTCCTCTAGCGTGTGGTGACGAACCACAGATAATATCGCAACCAGTTCTGGAGCTATGATGTCATACTGAACACGCAATATAAAGCCGAGGCCAACCTCTCGACACCTTGGGCCTTGTCTTTGAGGATGAACATTAAAATAAGGTCGACTGCACTTTCAATGAAATATGTGTTTTGCGCATTGATAATAATTTAATTATTTTTCAAAACTTTGTTTCGATAATATTACTTCTTCCTGTTTTGTTATTGCGTACCTGTTACTATCTAAAATTCTAAAAATAGAATACAATAGAATAGAAAAAATATTGCAGAGAGAAGGAGAAGCTTTTTGTTCTTGATTTTCTGTCCACCCATATCATTCAATTTCAGAATATTTCAATGATTTAATTTTTTTTATGTTGTTTTTAACAGTATTTATTCTACGTGGCAATAAAATATGAATGATGCGCAAATATAACAAAATGTATTCAGCTCATGAATAAGAAACGTATTCACACGGGCCATTCATTTTTATAGCACTCATTAATTTTAATAGGTAGGTACAGCTATCAATTTCCGTACAATAGGAAGTACATTCGGTATTGTAATCCATTCTTTTAATCCTCAATAGATGTTATTGTTCATAAAAAGCATCAAGAAATGATGTCCGTTATTAAATCCATTAGAGATTTAATTGAAGTTGTTTAGTAAATATAAACATGAGTACATTAGTTGTTTTGTTATTAATTAGTCTCATCTCAATAAGAAACTGAACAATTTATTATTACCTAGTTATAATTTTAATTGTGGTGCAAGGTGTGACCTACATCAGTCTCTATGACTCCATGTTTCAAACAAAATAATATCCCTTATCGGTCATACTATATATCTACTCGGATATCTATGCTATATAGGTACCTTATCGGTTTTTCTTCGAACGATATACCTGCCGTTATTGTTAAATTAGTCACCTACAAACTTGCGTTTAGCCATCAAATTATTTTCTACATTTTCTCATGATTGGTCAACTACCCCCGCTTCCAAAATTAAAAAAAAAAGATAACTGATTAATAAAATTATAAACAATTTCAAGGTTTTAACATGGGCCACTCCCGAAAAGAAGATAGGTATTTGATTAGATACTATCTTATCCAAAGTCAATAAATTGCCATTGAGTTCGCCTTCAGTATTCCATAATATTTCCTTTATGAATGGGCTTTCTTGAAATGAATGATTTATTATTATTATCACCTATAAATTCTTACTAACATTCCTTACTGTTTACGTGATATCATTATATGGGGAGTGATATGAAGATTCGAATGACGTTATTGCGACACACGCTATTTCGAAAAAAATTACGAGTGGTACGCCAGTTCGAAAACTAATAAAATCGAAAACCGCTATATCGAATGACGTTGTCGCGAACACGCTGATTCGAAAAACTGTTTGAATGGTACGTTAGTACGAAAGTCTTGGCATTGAAATCCACTGTTGCGAATAGCCTAATATTCCAATCTGAATTTGTCTGAGGATCGAACTCGCGACCCCCGACTTAATAGTAGTAGTAGATTAGATTAGTATAGTAATCAACACAAAGTCAACAAATCAAAATTATAGGTGGTATATAATACTCATTACCAAAAGATAACTTGAAATAATAGGTACTTCTTATTGCTCTTGTTTCCCAAACCCAATACAAAGCTAAGGCTTTATCGGGGTCGCGAGTTCGATCCTCAGACAAATTCAGATTGGAATATTAGGCTATTCTCAACAGTGGATTTCAACGCCAAGACTTTCGTACTAGCGTACCATTCAAACAGTTTTTCGAATCAGCGTGTTCGCGACAACGTCATTCGATATAGCGGTTTTCGATTTTATGAGTTTTCGAACTGGCGTACCACTCTTAATTTTTGTCGAAATAGCGTGCGTCGCAATAACGTCATTCGAATCTTCATATCACTCCCCATTATATGTACTTAACTTTATTATTTTTATACTGTGATTATGCAGAAAATAGACACAGAAATAGGCCATCTCAGCTATTTCTGTCGAACAATTTCAATGTCACATAAGCCTAAACAAAGGACACTCATATTTGCGGCCTTTTAGGCCGCGTATGAGGAAAACCATGCTACGAATTAAGAAAGTTATGCTGTACCTAACCCTCTATTTTAAAACAATATGATCACACAGTGCTGAGTGAGGATTAAGAAACCTATTCTAGCAGACCCAAGGGTCTCAGTATTGGTATTAAGTGCTCTATAGTCGGTTATATAATTATGCTTTAAAGGGCCCCAAATCACTATGACCACTAAGCGATTCCTTATTTCGAAACCACGTCAATTCCTTATTTAATTCTCTGACACAATGAACGAAACCGCGCAAAATTAACGCGAAGTTGTTTATGACCGGCGTGGTTCGAACCGAACTGTCAAAATACCACGATTGACTTGACAACCGTACGTGGTTTGCACGTGGTAAGTTTACGCGGGGAATAATTCCATACAGAATTGGGCCCTGAAAGGAAATAAAATATCACATTAAGATGCTCCTTCTTCTGTCACTAAAACATGATCTACGCGGTTTGAAACCAGTCTACAAACCAAGGTGACCTTGAAGTTGTTGTTGTTGCGAGATGCCTGCTACACGGTTTAAAACCAACATTTTCTTCTGCCACTGGTTTGCAACGCAGGCCTTTCTACCAAGGACGTTTAAAGGTCATACGAAATTGGTTTCAAACCACTGTCTACACTGTTTTAAACTTAGGATTGAAACCACCGTTTTAAACCGTGTAGATCGTGCTTTATCAGAACATCGCGATCGTAGTAACAAAAACTCACCCACCCAAGTAGTTTACAGCATTCTATCGTTAAAATGATCTAGTAACCATGTATCACTTGGCTGATAACCTTTATAATACCGAACGAGAACCTGATTTGTAAACACAAAACAGATTAATAGAAGGTCGAGGTTGCGGCGTGTCGCCTTGACTCATTCAGTATTTTCGCAAAATTACTCACATTGAATTTACAACTTTTTGCCACTCTATGTACGTCATGTCGTTGTTTGATTGTTGTAAAACTAGCTGTGTCCGCGACTTCTTTCGCGTGGATGTCGGAAAGCAATAAGGTGTCTCTTTTCCAATTATTTTTCTAAAATAAAAGCCTAAGTTACTCCTTATGTCATCAGATCAGCTATCTGCCAGTGACAGTTCCGTCAAAATCGGTCCAGCCGTTTCGGAGATTAGCCGGAATGAACAGACAGACAAATGGACAAAAATGAAAAAAAAAAAAAAATAAGTACAAGTAGGTACCTACCATATATACATTCATATACCTACATTTAGTAAAAAGCTGTTATTTTGACATAACACAAATATTTTTTTTATTTGTACTTATAGATTCCATTTATTCAATCCCAGGTCTTAAACTTTTGGCCATCGATACACTATGAAGAATCTCAGTAAATGCAAGAGGTACTAAATTGAAATGATGAAAATATGGATCTTTTTTCGTCTCGATACATTTCTTCATGTTCGATCCCCACTACCCACTTATAATGAACCATATCATTTAATACATTAAAAACTGCTTAACATACATCGCTGATAGGTCGTGATCATTTTAAACTCGGGCATTCTGATTAAACGATCGTTAACTATTATATAAATGAGGTTAATGGCAACGACTAATTGTTAAAGGTAGGCGACCTTACTGAACTATAGGACCTACCCAGAGACGTGCGTTCTAACTTCGAGTAGGTTCTTGTATATTTGTACCATAGAGTACCCTTTATATATATAATAATTTATTAAAGAGTACTTGGGTTTTTATTTATAATTCACATATACAAAACTCAACCTTCTTCCAGAGGATCCTTAGTTCTTACATGCTCCTTTTGCCTCTTTTACGTTCATAAATTTACTATGATATATTTTTTTTATCATTGTTCCTTTCAATCTAATCTATTCACTTAACTTGGTTGACTGGTACAGAATGCCATTGCCAATGCAGAATGCCAATCGAAGTCCGCCTTTGTACCTTTTTTGTGTGCGAAAATTTTAAATAAATAAATAAGCATAATCTAGCTACAAAAGAAGTTAGTCAATTATTTTGATTACCGACGAAACCAGGCTAGAGCATCCTTTCTTGTTAGAAATAGATTATGTCAAAGGCCATCATAGGCCATTCCGGGAAACAGGGATTCAGTTTCAACCGTTTATAAACTGTTAACTGTCTGTTCACAAACGAACAGACAGTTAAAACGAGAAATATAAGAAAACAATACTTCACTCAGCGCCTAGTTAGACAACAACGTAATTGTTGCAATTAGACCAATTAGACTAATAATAACAATTTACAATAAACTTTCTAATAATATGTAATCAATTTCCATACACATTGAAGCATTAAACATTACAGTTTCGATAGTGAAAGCAAATGTTTTCATTATTACAAGTACATTAGATATGCGTGCCGTGAATAAATTGCATTGCATAGAGGAGTGAAACTGGATCGTAAGTATACGGTAGCTAAACACATAAACAAAGACAAAGAAACAATAACAGTTCTATTGTTCATGCGGTTTATTTATTGGAGGCAGAATAGTTCTATAAGGGATCTACACGGAGTGTATTGGAATCCGATTTGTTCACATCAACTAACATAATTATAATTTGTTATTTTGTAAACATACATTAGGTACTTTACATGGCCCGTAATAAGATAAACAATTGACAATTGATCTTACTACTAGAAATCACAGTAACTCATAGACATCAATGAGTAAGTATTAATCCAACGATGCGTGTACATTTGACCAGATGTAAACGAAGTAAAAGGAGTATGTAAGGATCGTAGCAGGTGGCGTTCTATATTTTTCTACCTAACCCCATGGGAAGAAGGTGTCAGTTTATGTATGTCTGTAATCCAACAATATACAGGGTGAATGGAAGATGGGTGCAAAGCTATAAGGCGAAGATAGTACGGACAATTTAGCACCCATCTTCCAATCACCTTTTAAAGGTCACGTTGACTTTTTTTATTGATAAGTCTAATTTTATCATAAGCCCTTTAAATGCAACCTTTGCCTTAATTCTGATGTGCTACTTCTTTCAATTTACACGAGGTGCCATAAACTATACCTAATTGTTCTAATTGATCGCATATATATATGAATATATCACATCACACATTTCTGCGATAATAGTCATCGTTTATTGATTCATAGTCTACACGCAATTATGTTCACTTTGTATCTGTTAGCGGAAGACAAAGTTAGTAATGATTAAGTACTACACGATTTACTTTTTTATGAAGTCATAACTTTAGGAAGTGATTTGACGGTTTCTAAATTGCAAAAAATTTTTGACGTAAGTACAGACGCCAGCACTTCAAGCTACTTACAATCTGTCAAATTTCTTTAATAGATTTTCAACTTTATCTCTAAAGTCTAAGGCCTCATTTACGGAGACGCGGGGCGTCGCGCGTCGCGTTGTGCGGCGCGGCCCGCACTAAATTCAAACATATGGCGTTGTATGAGTGCGTTTACAAAGTGCTAGTATAAGTATAAAAAGGTTTGTTGCTGGTCGTCAACACATGTTGCAAGTTGCGACACGTGCGCTCCCATTATCCGCTAACCTAAAACTGGTCGGTTTGATTGAGTGAGTATCTCGCGTGTGCCGCAGCGTTGCGTGAAAGAGTCTGCCGGGGAAACGGAAATAAATGAATGATCCTGTCGACGAACAGTCCAATGGCGAATCGGTCATAGGCGAATGGTTGCGGAATCTTGATGTGCTGGTGTCTGTAGTGTTCAATGTAATTTTAGCAATTATTGTTAATATTATATTGTCATTGATTAAATTAAAGACATTTACTCGTTGCGCCTTTATCAGAGAAACCCAAATGAAGACTATCAGAAAAGTGCCCGTTTAACAGTTAGATTGTCTGAAGACACTGAAATTTCCCGGCAATTTGTGTGTCCTACTTTGCCACTTAATCCGGCTTATCTCCCAGTCATAACTCTAGTGCATCATGTGATGGTACGTCATCAACAAACATGTGATGATGTGACCCCCAGGATTAACTCTGATAATGACAATTGCTCTAATTTCATGAAAAACTAATAAAGTCATGATTCCGGTAACATTAAAACCTTATTAGTGACATAACCCAAATCATGTTATATCTTCATTTTTATAAAGATACCTAATCTATCGGAAATACGATGTAGATAACATCAAATTTTCCGTTCTACGTCTTTAAACCGACTAAAACTCAGACTTCACGAATTAGGAATTTGTAATATCCGAGTTTAAAATAAACTTAACGGCACGGTTGGCGCAGTGGTTAAGCGATTGACTGCTGCGCTGCGTGTCGCGGGTTCGATTCCCGCACGGAACAAATATTTGTATGACCTACAAGTAGTTGTTCCGGGTCTGGCTGTTTGTGTATGTGAGTTTAAATGTTTGTAAACGCACCCACAATACAGGAGAAATTCCTAGTGTGCGGCAACGTTTTTTTTTTTAAAAAAAACGTTTTTAAAAAAAAAAAGAAAAATAAAAAAATAACTCAGTTTTCAATACAGTCAAACTTAATGCAAACAAATTGACTACCAATCCACAGGTGGTCGAAGGCAAATATTTTTCGTAGGTATATTTTACGAGACATTGGTATAAACAGAGCAAATTATTCTCAACTTATTGCTGGTAGCTGTATGAAGTCAGTCATCACTTTTGGAAACGATTTCACTTCTAAAAGCGACCATGGTTTGAATCGGTATGCTGTACGGCCATATTTAGCCGGAGACTGGTTGTTCCCACCCTATTATGTCCGCTAGAAAACGATCACTTTTCCTTTTTTATTTAAATCAAATGTACCAAGGGGAGTTGTGGCGCAGTCTGGGAGAGGCCTGTGTCCAGCAGTGGACTGCGTATGATGTGTATTTCGTGACATTCATTTCAATTTATTTAATAGCGATTATTATCACCCACTCGTTATGTTAACAATGTTGCAATAAAATAAACGATATGTTTAAAAATATGCGATTAAAAGTAAACACGTATTTTATTTAATGAGGCCATAGTTGCATAATGGCACAAAATCATAACAACACCATTAGTATGTAAAAAATCACTTTGCCTTCACTTCGCCTTTATTTTGACAATCAATAGGGAATGGTGGATCCATGAAGCCATCCACTTCGTCGACTGTCAGCCCCATACTTGTAGATGAGACGTATTTATTATGACTATTAAATACTAGTTGTATTTTCGCACCTACAACTCTTCAATCATTAGTAGCATGAAAATCATATGGCAGTAAAACAATGAGAGGCACGGTCATTTTACCAGCTTACAATGATAATGGACTACCGGCAATATAAAATACGCTTCCTGTATGCTTGTGAAGGTTATCGTATTTCTGAGATCATGAGTAGGTAGCCAAAAGTTCTGTTTACATAAACATTCAGTAATTGGTAGTCTCTTTGAGTATCGTTAAATTTTGACCACTAAAGTTGTGAAAGATGTTAAAGAAGATTTAGATCAAGGTAGGTATACCATTGGTTTTAGTCAAAACATCTAAAGTCAAATCTAAAAAAAACAAAACACAACACAAAGTACTAATTTAAATTTACAATTCATTGTTGTCGATAGCAGAAAGCATTAAGGTATCGATAAGGTAATCTTTAGATCCAGGTGGGTTGCACCGAGTCGTTTAATCAACTTCTATTAGACCATGACCCGCTTGCGAGGGTCGCGTCGGTGGGCGTCAGTTGCTTGTGTACGATATTCTGAATACATTGGAGAGCCGACAAACTGTAGTATTCATACATACAAATAATGTTCTACCTAACCAATGTCTAGAAATGCAACCCTCCAAATGGTCCCTTTTACCTCATATGAAACATGTACCGCCTAAGACAATTGCTTCTTTTAAGCGTCGATGTTCCATTAGGCAATCGTTTTAAACAAGTTAATAGTTACATTACTCATGTCGGATGATATCATATTTACTTTTACTTCGAATTTTATCGTTTGTTTTTACTTGATAAGTACTGACTGACTGACCGCCACGGCATTCGTGGTTACGATATCTGGAGATATGTTTCCGAATACAGAAATATGTCTAACATAAAACAGTTTTCAACGTATTTAATTAAAAAACCGTCTAAGGCCCATATTACCGAACCTCACTCAATACTCAAGCATTACCTAAAAAAGTTAAAACTACATAGTTTCAACAAGTCCAATGGCTTTAAACTTAGTTTTAAGTAATGTTTGATATGTAAATTGTTGGCCTTAGAATTTATATGTTAAGTTATGAAAAACTCAATTGGGAAGACGACGAACACGCCTCACGTAGGAGCATAAGTGTGAATCAATTTACTGTCGCCTTGTCAGAGTGGTCAACAAAAGTGTTGATACAGGAACAGACACTTAGGTCAGACTGCTAAGAATAGCTGATGGACACTGATGTAATCCTGTGTTAAGCAATTCTTACATTGTTGACTCAAATTAATCGGGTCATGAGGAGAATGTCCAAAAAAAACTTGGAGATCAAAGAAGTGCTTAAAATATTTCTTTAGAGGATCTCTTTTTAAAGGCTTGACAAAATGATCTGGGAGTTGTTTTAGTTTTAAGTTTAACATCGTTATCTAATTTGATTGCCTCATCAACTATTACAAGGTTGACTGATGAATATTTTTTTTCCTCTTAATGTTATCCTTAGTTTTGTTTAAGTAAGCAGTTTCCTTTAGACAATTTCTTTCCAGTAAGTCCCGTCATATAAAATTAGCTACAATTGAATGCAATCCATTCCAATTCGGTATCAATTCTAATCGTAATAAACATCCCACATAGAGCTGCCATCACCTAAATTCCGGACCCCCGAATAAAAACTTCAAAAACCGAGCATTTGGGTGAAATAAAAATTGTCCTCGGACTCCCTCCAAACTAGTAGGACAAATCCAGAGAAACCCGGACGGATGGCAGCCCTAATCCCACAGCCCCTTGGAGTTAGCCGTCCCTTTCATTTGTATGGTCGATGAAAGTGAAAGGCGTCATCGCCCTTTGTATCTTGATAGTGTTGAGCTACTGTTTTGTTAGCGTTCGTTTACGACATTAAACGTTTTATTTATTTTTAGAACTTTTCTTGGATCATTAATTTAGTTGAAAGCTAGTGTTTTGATGAGGCTATTTTAAGTACCTACATAAGAAGGTAAGATATATATTCCCAATTATTATTTCATTGTTTGTGAAAGAAGGCACCTACCTAGAATTGTAGTTGTTTAAAAAAATATCAATGTCGTTACAGTTATCGTTTACTTTCAACCACACTAAGAAACCCGTAACTCAAAATGTAGTTATTTTATCTAATACCAATTAATTGTTGCCTTTACGTTGGCTTACACCGTAATCATCGAATAACCTTACGTCTAAATATAGTTATATATTACCTATACCTACGATTTCACATAATTCGTCAAAGTTAAAGGAAATGCTGCATTACGAATTCGGTTTACAAACAAAAACAAGATCATTTAAAATTCGCCGAATTTAACCTTTCATTGCGCAGGTGCCATGCTTCTAAAAAGCTGTAATTACCTATTGTAAAATAAAATTAATATAATTACCAGCTCCAAAAACTTGACAATAGACAATCTGCTGATCGACATGGTGATTCACTTCGAAATTCAAAATACCACGATATTTATAGGCTATGTTTACACTAAACACGGGCGTGCGATGTGAAGTCGCCACGGAGACTAGACTGCGCCGTGAGCGGCCGGGCGTTGAAACGATGAGCTCATGCCTCATACTGGTGTGGCCATCGAGTTTATCAACGTAGGACATAATAAACAAACCAATAAAATTCGTACCCACCACATGGCCTATCTAGTACGTGACTAAGTATTGAACCTTGGAGTACACCTATTTTTTGTGAAGGATATTTTTTACCTTAAAAAGATAATTACATCTAGCAATGTTAAATTGCTTAGACTTGAAACGTATTCAAGTTTAGAAGTTATATTACTGTAATACTTCTACATTTCTAACTACAGTAAGTTTACTGTTGTGCCTAGTAATTATTTGCCGAAAATTATGTTTCTTCATCGTTGACATTAATTATTATAAATCATCATCCTACTTAATTTGAACCACCAAGTTTAGAAACCTTACCTTGTTTTGGAACTTTGTATCTTTTCGCATTTTTTTTTTTGTTAGCCTATACCCAATGCTAGGCAAAGGCTTTTGCCAGCATATATTTTAACTAAGATTCCAACTTCTTCCTTTAAATTATTTTTACTTATTACAGACCAGAATAATAAACAATAATTTCATGGCTACATTACAATCGTAGTTTTACCCCTAAGATGACATCATTTTGCTCATGAATCGATATTGCGTGCAACTTTTTGTCAAGTATGAGAATAGGTACTTGCCCAAAAAAAAATCGTCGGAATTAGTTTAATGATAGCTACCACTAAACCATTTCCGTAGATAGCATTCACATAAATTATGACCGTTAACGGTGTTTCGATAAAGCATTTAATTTTTTTTTTACTTTTAATTTCTTCGCAATACGTCAATGTACCTACGAACACAGTAGAAGTCACTTATTAATATGGAATGGTTTCATACATAAAGTTTCATTAGGACCCGATCACCCAACATTAATTTGACAATAATTCATTTAATTCCTGTCACGAGGTATTAACAATTTAAACAGGTAACAGGTACAGGACTTCGTCTTAATTGCGTATGTATTTATTATTTTAATTACATTAAAATTACGCAAAATACGCGCATTGACGTGGAGTTGCGGAAACCAGCCCGTACTACCCATTACCTACATTATAAATTATTAACATTCTAGTGATATTTATTTTAGAAGTATGTATGTTTATTTTCATATTATTTATTTTATTTTATTAAATATTTAAAGTGTTTACATAATTTTAAAAGCTAACAGTCTTACAATAATATGTACAAGTAAATAATAAAACAGTAACGAAAGAAAAACTGTACATTGAGAATTTTCGAGAAAAAATAAGTGGCTTTTGTTAGAAAAACGTAACTGATGACAAAAAGTGACTTTTTAGAATTTTTGTCTGTTTGTCTGTGTGTATGGTACGGCTTCACGCCAAAACTACTGGATAGATTGAATTGAAATGCAGCAAAAATGTTCTTTGTAAACCAAGGAAGGCTTTAGGCTACATATTATCACGCCGTATGTTATGGGAGGTAAGCAATATTGATTTTAAAAAGTTTTGGTTCGTAATTGAATGCATAAAATAATTGAATGCCCAAAATGACATGTTATTTATTTAGTTAATAAAAATTTAACCCTGGAAACATAACAATCACGCTATTTTTATAAAGGAGCGGGGCAGTAATATTATAAATTGCAAGGGAACAGCTATTTCAACAATATGTCAACAGGGAATTTAGCGGTATGGTCAGGCGACCGTTTACCGCACTAAATGGTGCGAGTTCAAATCCCGTATTATTATTTTTTTTTTATCGTAAAATTCTTTTTTTTTTAATTTTTGCATTTTTTATGTGTACGAACGATACTGTTATGAAATCTGAGAACAATACATGTCCTATCTAATTGTATGGGGAGTTTCACAAGTCAAGTCAAACTTTTGGTTCTAATCTTACCAAGCACATTTGTTGTTTGTGTAGTTGACACTCCAAACGCAACAGCAACAGCAACAAAGGGCGCGTGCTTAAAGATTGCTCTTTAATCGTGTGGGATGAATGCACTATGGCGAACAGAAAAGCAGTAGAGGCGGTAAACAGGACTTTGCAGGACATCCGCAGGAACCATCAAATGATGGGTGGCGTTACAGTTCTGTTAAGCGGTTTCCGACAAACGCTGCCTGTGGTGACGCGAGGAACTAGGGCTGATGAGGTGAATGTTTTGTTGAAATGCTCCTTCTTATGGCCATATATTCATAGGTTGCGCTTAACGATGAATATGAGAGCACAGCTTGGCGGGAATGTACACGCCCAAGAATTTTCTGATGTTCTCTTAAAATTAGGTGAGGGAATGCTACCAGTAGACGGTGGCCAGGTGGTTCTACCTGAGATACTTGGGAGAGTGGTGTCCACCTTAGAAGATTTGATACGCGTGGTGTACGGGGACATCAATAGGATACCGCACCAAGATACTTCTTGGGTGTGTGAACGAGCCATTTTAACACCCAGAAACGACCAACCTTCAGCGATCAATGAATGCATTCTCGCGGAAATTGAGGGAAATGAAGTGATCTACACTTCAATAAACACTGTTGTCGACCAAGATGACGCTACACATTACCCCATAGAATTTCTCAATTTCCTCAGTGCAAGTGACAGCGCACACCATTAAGCTAAAGGTCGGTGTCCCAATTATGCTTCTTCGGAATCTCACTCCGCCGAAACTGTGCAATGGGACCCGGCTCAAAGTCGTCTCGCTGCAGATAAATATCATTGAGGCGGAAATTCTAACGGGTTGTGGTGTCGGCGAGACAGTGTTTATACCACGTATACCACCGATTCCCTACAATTACCCCCTTTTTTTTTCCGATGGGAAGTCATCAAATGACCCCTCCCGCTCTGGGTGGAGCGGAAGGGAGTGTCAGACTCTTACTGACTAAAACCCACCCGTGTTCCTTCCTTAGCCCTTTATGTTCCGGGCCAGCGGTAACCCTTTCGGACAATCCCGCTGACCCGGCAGGCTTCGGCCCTATGGGGCCCCTCCTCGATGCTGACATCTCTTTGAGGCGCGCGTGGAACACGTACGCGCCGTCCGGCACGGGCCTGGTCCTGATCGGACGGTGAGCTACCCATTACTCTCCGCCTGCAGGCCCGCGCCTACGGTGGCCGGGAGTCGTCCCGTGGCTCCCGACGCCCGGAGCGTCTCCCGCGGCGGCTGGGACGGGAGGCTCTCTCCCTCATCCGTCCCGCCACCTCCTTCGCTAGCATGACTGCTTCGCAGAAGGAGGTGACTGCCTCCCATTCCCTCTCGCCCCGGACCATGGCTTGCACCAGGGCCGGACGCGAGAGGTCGCCGCCGCTGCCGATCGCCTCTACGAGGGCGGTGCTCCACCCAAGCGGGGCAGACCTCCACCGTGTGCTCCATCGTGTCTTCTGGGCGATCCTGGCAATGGTGACAACCGGCCACAATTACCCCTTTCAATTCAAGCGCGTGCAGTTTCCTGTGAGCGTGTGCTTCGTAATGACAATAAATAAGTCACAGGGGCAGACACTGAAGGCTACGGGTGTCGACCTCAGGAAGAGCTGCATCTCACACGGACAACTGTACGTCGCTTGCTCCCGCGTCACCAGTCCTGACTCGCTGTATTTACATATTGAATGAGACCGAGGGAAAAACAACGAACGTTGTTTACACAGAAGTGTTACAGTAAATTATAACACTTCTGTTATTCGACGTCTCCTAAATTTCTTTATTAACCTGACGTCTCTTACCAGTAAATTAACTACATTACTTTCAAATTTTGAGTTTACTAAGCCAAATAGTTTTTGAGGGATCTAAGCTATAGTACAATATGAGACGCATCTTTTGAGTGTTTCTGTAAATCAACAAACTATCACTAATTTATTTTGGAAAATGGAACACCTGATGCAGAACCGCAACAGATCAGCTAAAGTATAAGAGATATAAAAATGGTGCCTTAGCAAAAAATATTCCACGTGAAGAGCATTTTCTGCTGTGAGAATAAATTTGAAGATCTGGAACACCTGTTGTGGAACTCCAAAACCCAGCGACACTATAACATATAGGAATGACGTCTTAGCAAAAGTTGTTTAGTCTGTTGACTTACAAAAATTAAAGATCTGAAACGTCTCGAATCGTCTCGCGCATCACGCTGTTTTCCCGTCCCCGGGCTCTTAGAATTCGACATCAGACGTTTCAGATCTTCGATTTTGACGACCCCGTTGTCGCTGGCATAAGCAACAAGATCCGCGTACGAAGTCGCGGGCAGAAGCTAGTGTACAAGTAAATAAAAAGGAGGGGTATAATCAAAGGGCTCGAAAAATTCGTCCGCATCGCTGTCAACAGGAAACGTGCCCAAAAGGCTGACGGCATTGCCACGTTGTATGGCAATGCTAATTCTTTGGCCAAAAAATAGGCCAGCCGTTTGGTCACGTGAAGAGTCGATTAGCGCTTGGCGATGTCACGAAATACTAAGTGGGCACTCAGGCCCCATGGCCCTAGTGCTTCAACCCCAAAATTAAGTGTATTCACTTAATTATTTTCTCTTTTACTCTTACACACTCTGTGTACATGTCTCTATCAACTTTTCTGTTGCAAGTAGGTATGCTGGAAGAGATTTCTTTAGAAATAAGCGTCACATAAGTAGAGACCTATTTTTACCGACTTCGAAAAAGAGGTTATCAATTCGACACGTATGTATGTATGTAATATTATTGGAATTGCATTATATTCACATATGACAATCTATTCCAAACAAATATACAAAATTTTATAGACGTATGTATGTATGTAGGTATGTTAGTCCACGCATTTCTCCGCAACTATTAATCGGATCGTGACCATTTTTTTTATTGGCTTATATTTACTTCAACTTAGAGAACAGTGCAAGTTTCATTAAAATCGATTCAGTAATTTTCAAGATATAGACTAATACGTGTAAGTGTGACGGCCTGGCTTATTGATACGAGCTACAGGTGTAGTGTCAAAACCTTGGTCAAATTCTAGTGCAATATTTACAACAAAACTATTACCTACCTACTTATTTCAAACAAATATTCCAGTTTTTATTTAAAAGTAAAAATTACGAAAAAATATGTAATTAAAAAATATTTAAACCGACTTCAAAAATAAATTAACTCAAAATTATGAAATAACTTTAATTTCGGAAGTCGGTGTCTTGGGATTAAATTACTTTTTTAAATTACTTAGTTCTGATATTTTTTTTCTTGTCTGTTTATAAATAGATACCTATGTGTGTAGGTACATACCTAAATGGCTAAATAAATAATAATAAAAACCACTTGTTTACATGAACATTTTGGTCTGACCAATCAATCCCAGTCACTCGCATTGTTGACACGTTTTAACTAACAGCAACGTAATACTTATAAATAGTTACTACGAGAGTCTAACATTTTACACCTCGTAGAAAACGTATTTTATACGTACTTTGTAAGCATGGTCATAGAACCTAAAATAGTAGCCTACAACATTCATGACATCATAACATGATTCTACGAAATCGTTTTCTATACATAAAAACAGTTTTAATCGTTCTACGTGTACCTTATTATTTTTGAGATAAACACATAAATTCTAAAAATAATAATGATCGTACTACGCTCGTATAAGATTTCCTCAATAAACCGTGTTTCTTTGATCTCGATAATCTCGATTCATTCCAAATTTGAAATTAGCTGCAATGCTTCCTGAAATGGGTGAAAAATATCGTGTGTTTCTGAAAATAAATACATGAAGCCTGTGCTACCTTTCTTCTAGTAGCTGAACAGCTTTCCACCGGGTGTAAACCAAATAGTAAAAGAAAAACAATTCTAACTTCATCATCATCATTATCATTTCAGCCGAAAGTCGTCCACTGCTAGACATAGGCTTCCCCCAAGCACCTCCACTTCAACCGGTTCTGTGCTTCCCTCATACAGCGGATTTCTGCGGCCTTCATAAGGTCATCGGTCCACCTTGTGGGAGGCCTTCCAACAGTACGCGGTTTTCCGGTACGCGGTCGCCACTCCAGCACCTTTCGGCCCCATCGGCCGTTTGTTTTGCGAGCAATGTGCCCTGCCCACTGCCACTTAGGTAAGTTTGGCAATTAATCTGCGGATTTCTTCATTTCTGATTCGATCACGTAGGGAAACTCCAAGCGTAGCCCTGTCCATTGCCTTTTGGGTGACTTTTAGGCTTCTAATAATCAAAATAAAATAAGATAGTATAATTATAATAAACCTATGGTGTGGTCTCAGTAACACATTTTATATGTGTAGGTACATCCATAAGCAGAATAAAACTTAAGTTTATTGGAATCCTTGTTTCCAAAAGTAACTCATGTTGTTTCCGCTTACGAATATCAACTTTATGGTGGTGTTAATTAAGTTGATTGAATGACTACTGCTACTATTACTCGTACTGAACTTTATGTTTGTGCTTATATTGGTATTAAAGTTGGTTTTCAAAAACACATTTGCTTACATTTTTTGAACCTAAATCACGTACGAATTATAGATGTGCAAGTTCATGCAATGGAGCGATCTTGTGCAATGAAACAGTTTATGTACCGAAGTTCCAATGTCATATTAAATTGACGTCTTATACCTCCTCTAATAACAGACCACCGCGACCATGACCATCGATATCTCTGGGAACGCAGTCAGCTTGCAGTCTCTGAATCGATATTCAAGAAAATTTTATAAGTGAAGCTTCAAATACTCGTACACTACAGTACTACATACTTTATAGGTATGGCTTATAGCTACGCTTCATTTAACGTGATGGGCATTTACAAATCTTTCACTGCTATTTCCTCGCGATGGTATCGTTAGATATCTATCTCCAAATTAAGGACAACCAAGAAACCGAAGAGTGAAGTTACATTAATTTGGAGACAAGTAAACATTTTTTCTCACGAAACTGTTCAATGAGTTAATGCGACACTCACCACCTCCTACCGTGCCCTCTGTGTTCCAAAACATGCAGTCACATGCAGTCAAAGTGACCTCTGCGCTGCCACCGATAACGCCGTGGAAGTGGCAAAGTTTTGGGAAAACAAGATTTGAAATACAGTCGTGCCAGCGACACGAAGAAGAAGAATGCGATACTTAACAAAAAATTAAATAGCTTATGCACAATCAGCCTAATGTTCCCACTGCTAAAACACAGACCTCATCTCTGTGAGAGTGAGTGGGTCGAAATCCACCAAGCGGGCCCAGTGCAGGTTGGTAATGTAAAAATTAAATAAAAACATAAATAATTCGAGCAGATGCTAGACATAGGTACATATTTACTTGTAAGTTAACTAAGCCCCTTTTCTGATCATTTCGTGTGACTCTGTGTCATTTATGATTAATTACTTACACTATTCTTCCTGTAGACGCAGTGTTGACAAATAATTGTGATTAATAAAATGAGATCATTGTGTGTATATTATAATTTCGTCAGCATTCAAATGAATTGTCATTTTTGCTGACTAATATAATAAATGAGTATGAAATCAATATTTTATCTTGTGTACACAAGAAGTACTGCGACGTTTTTTGTGCCTATTTCCGGGTGTGATACTCCACTGTATCAAAAATGAAACAAAATATAGCTAGCTGTGCATTCTTCTTTATAAGCAAGACAAGTTAAGCCGAGCTCCATCTTTTTTTATTTCTACCTGCGAGCAGGTGTTTTAGGAGCACCTGCCGTTGCGTTTTTGGGCAATAAGTACACAAAAAACATTATATTCGGACTGTTTTTATGTAAAACCTTTACTAGTACTAGAGTCATAAGCATGATTTTCTATAAAATCATCCCCTAACAAAACTTTTGTTTAAACTTGTGCTTATAATAATTATAATAAATATAAACTTGTGGATTCTGAGGTACCGTACTACAAGTATGTGCCCGACCCAGTTCTTGAAAATGACCATGTCACATTGTACTGGGATCGGTCTATCATTACTGACAGGACTATTGTTGCCAATAAGCCTGATATAGTAGTGATAGACCGATTAGCGCGCTGCACAATGATTGTCGATGTTACCATTCCACATGACGGGAACCTCGTGAAAGCTGAGAAAGAAAAGCAAATTAAATATCTCGACTTAGCACACGAGGTTGTTGACATGTGGAATGTTGGCTCGGCTACCATTGTGCCGATTGTCGTATCGGCCAATGGACTGATGGCCGAAAGCCTCGATCAACATCTATCGAGGCTCTCGTTAGGCGGTTGGGTCAAGGGCCTGATTCAGAAGGCAGTACTCCTCGATACGGCTCGCATTGTGAGGAGGTTCCTGTCTCTGGAGCCCTAACCACCGGTAGCTTGGACCCTGCTCCCGACACCGGCGGATCGCAATTTTTTTATATTTTTAAATGTTTTTTATACTTATTTTATAATTTAAGAAATATTTAAAAATGTAATTAGATGTGTAACTAAACAAATAAACGAAAATAATAATACTAGCTACTGCCGGCGACTTCGTCCGCATAAAATTTCTTGTTTCCCTGATTCACCCTGGCGCCGCCGCCGCGCCGTTGCATCTCATCGCCTGCCAGCGTTATTACATTCGTTTTCGCTTAGCGTTCTTTTTTACTTTTTTTCTTTTTGCACGGCTCATAAGGGTCCTTTCCTCAAGAATTGGGCTATCAAATGCAAATAATTTTTCAAATCCGACTGCTAGTTCCAGAGATAGAGCGTTCAAACAAAGAAACAAAAAGACAAACAAACTCTTCAGCTTTATTATTAGTATTAGTTTATAGATTATGCCTGTAACTGTCCCATTTCAGGGCAAAGGCTTCTTTTTAGTGTCTAAACACACTATGCCGAAGGTACGCGACCGTAGTTCGGCATGATTACGCCTGCAAATGCCTGCAATGCTATTTGAATTACTGACACATTATTACGAAATTACGTTGCGTTAAATAGCATTGTAGGCGTAATCATGCCGAACTTCGGTCGTGTACTTTCGGCATAGTGTATTTAGACACTTATACAGAGAAGGCACGAGCATTGGAGCAGTGATAGCGACTTGTACTTATGTGTCCGTAAATGTATCTCCCTAGATTTAATATCACTTAATTTAGGCACGATAGACCCATCCACATACGTATGGATGCACCGAAAATGGTTCTAATTCGGATAATTAAGAGCAAAACATACTTCATTTTACGCAACGTTCTAAAAACTCTAAACATTACGCCCTTGTGTTTGTCCGTATGAGCACGAGTGGTACATAATGCGTTATTTGTTCTACGAATTAACGTGGGTCCGACTTAACATCTCTATTTTAGTTCCTACGCTACACAGTACTCTTTTAATTAAGTCGAACTTGCTAAGGACTTGGATGACGGAACTGTTGGAATGTGTTGTTTGAGTAATTGGTTAAGACGCCCGCGCCGTGTGGGAGGTATTCGGATTTGGATGGGATGGGAGGATTTTTAACAATAATAGGTATTGAACCTACTTAACATAGCTGCGCTTTTCAGTTACGCAACCTTCTATAATTACCAATATTTACATCTTTCTGATTGTTCGCTAAAACAGAAAAGCTGCTTTTTCTGCATACACCCTTCGAAGGTATTCTAGTTAGTAGTTTCTTGTAAGTACCTACCTAAACAACAAGTACAATGATAGGATAGCAATCAAAACTTCCCCCATAATAGATTTAAGGCCTATGTCACGGAGAAAAAATACTACAGAACCCCTAGAAACCCAATCCGTTATTTTTCGAGCCACATAAAAAAGTAATTTAAAAAAATTAAACAGAGTTCAAAAAGAAATTAACTCAAAATTATAAAATAACTTTAATTTCGGAATCTCGGTGTCTTGGGATCTGTATTTTAGTTTTTCAATTATTGCCACCAACTTCCGAAATTAAAGTTATTTCTTAATTTTTTGAGTTAAGTAATTTCTTTTTGAAGACGGTTTAATTTTTTTAAATTACTTTTTAATTTTGTAATTTTTAGTTTTAAGTAAAAACTGGAATATTTGTTTCTAATAAGTAGGTAATAGTTTTGTTGTAAATATTGCACTAGAATTTGACCAAGGTTTTGAGAGGTTTTCCCAATGACAATACACCCGTAGCTCGTATCAATAAGCCAGGCCGTCACACTTACACGTATTAGTCCATATCTCGAAAATTACTGAATCAATTTTGATGAAACTTGCACTATTCCCTAAGTTGAAGTAAACGTAAGCCAATAAAAAAAATGGTCACGATCCGTATAATAGTTGCGGAGAAATGCGTGGACAAACATACATACATACATGCGTCTATAAAATTTTGTATACCTATTTGTTTGGAAGCCCTAATAGATTGTCATATGTGAATATAATGAAATTCCAATAATATTACATACATACGTGTCGAATTGATAACCTCCTTTGTTTGGAAGTCGGTGATTAAAAATATATGAAACTGAAATTACTAAAATCAGATTTAGGTACTTAGTTACAGCTCTATCTCTTGGAAAACATACGAACTAGAGCAAACCATTGTGTGCTGCCCGAACCACAAGCTGATGTTCGTATTAGTTCCACGTATATCCGTTAGAGGTCCCTTTGCTAAAGCAACAAACTAGAGTAATTTTTTTTTCATCTTATTATTGCTTTTCCCTATGGAACACTACATGATACATTAAATTCAGGTGATTACTGGTTTAGACTACACCAACCCACCAACCCGCACTGGGCCCGCGTGGTGGATTACAGCCCACTCCCTCTCACAGAGAGGAGGCCTGTGTCCCAGCAGTGGCAACGTTATAGGCTTATTATGCTACTGGTTTAGAACATACACGTATAAAAATCAACAGTCCAGACTCCAGAACCATTAGGCCGGTAAAGAGATTAAAAACTCCAGGTAAGTGTCTTTGTCTAATCCTTGTAAAATTACTACACATCCGATTTTACCCGTTCGGGTACGTAAAAAAAAATGTAATGAAACGGAAATGTCCCGAATAACATTACGTCAATCAATGGCGTTCCCCAAACAATGTCTATTACTAGATACTTAGTGGCAGGAGGGAAGTGGAGGTAGCCTTTGTTTACAAGGCAACAAAGTGCGTCAGTAGGCCCAGTCACGTGTAGCCATAAATAGCCAATGTTAGGTACATAATACACAGTTTGTACCATGAAAATTGCCAAGCCATTACCAACTTTATCAGTAGGTATCAAGTATAATCCACACAAAAAGACACAACAGCACCCTTAAACATAACTTTAATTACAATTTATAACGGAGCATTCTTAGGGTACTTGGTCCGAATGCTGCCTTCTTCCCTGTGCGCCGAGCATATCGCGATGAGCGCATCTATGAGGAGCAGTGAGGAGTTCGCGAAGGCGCATATCGCGGCGGCTTGCGCGATACTCTTGCGCTCGTGGCCGGGCAGGCCGCGCCAGGAGTGCAACGTTAGACCGCCGCACATCGCGAACAGAACGCTGCCGCTAGATGACCACCACGCATCCACGTAGGCGTCCGCCGCCGCTGATACCGCCTCGCCTGGTAACAGTTCAATATATAACATTATGACCTCTACAGTTAGCAACATTCTCTGCAGAGTTATCAAGCTGAAGAGGCAGTAGGCCGACCTGCATGTTTGTAGAAAGCCCAAAGCCTTTGGAGCATACGAGACCTCAAATGGAAAAGCGATCGGCAAGCGTAGCCATAGACAACTATCTAAGGGTGATTAAATTAAGTATGAAAGCCTTAGACAAACTTTATTTATACGTGCTACCTATATTGCTAATACACCTATAGAGTAAAAAGAAAATAAGCGTACGAAATAAATACATAATCTCGTTAAAAGCCAGTGGGGGAAATGACTGAAACATACTCAACAAATACAGATAACGTTCAGCTAATTTGCTAATGTACCGCCTACGTCCAAACATAATTACGTGATTAGCCGCATTTATACTGAATATTATTCTACAAGCAATCATTCGAGATATTCACCTCGTTACACGCTGGCCTCTTCATCGTACTCCTCAGAGTCCAAGTATGCCAGGCTAAGGTCAAAAAGCATGAAAACTGCGTTGAGGATAGCCAGGGCAGCACCCAGGAATGCTGCGTTGCGGTCACCAGTTCTCGGGTACGGGGAGGTTTTGATCCTGGCTGCGACCACGAGCCCTCCACTCACGGAGAACAAGGCGACCCCCAGCATACCAAAGTACATGTCTTGGACGAGATCCAGCGGCGCGAATAACATCTCTCCTAGAATATTCAAGTTGCAAGACTGAGATAGGTACATTAACTGCAGAGCGACAGATGCATAAACAAACTAAACTTCTTTCTGTAGCTCTAGCAAACTGTTTGTGAATAATTTAATTAATGCAGCGTTAGACTCCCTCAAAGCTTTTGATGTTTCTGACGGAACCGCATACAACTTTTGTTTGGTCAACATTCTATAAACATTGTTAATGCAAGATAGCATATCTGCCGTTCGCTTCTTCCTTTGAAAGAAAGTTGCAGTGTAATGTTTTAACACTATTTATTTGAGTATTCGCCTTGTGAAGGACGAAGTATTAAAATAATCCAGTATAAATGCGGCACTGGTGCATTGAATATTGTATGCTTATAGACAACAGTAAAAACAGATATAATTATATACCTAGTATTAACTAGATACAACTAGATGAAATTAACTTTTGACCTTTTCAATGCTAAAATTTTCAAAAGAAATATGAACGAATTTTATCGATCCTACGAATACTAGCTACAATAACAATACAATCATCATCATTTCAATACATGAAAGTTACAGTACAAACAGAATATGCAAGAGATGCGAAGCATGTCCAGTGTACGGTCTAACTACATGTCTACACGTATTGTACAATATATGGGGCACTAGATAAGGCAGTGGCTACATTCTTACCGACGATCTCGCCTGAGAGGACCACCACATAGCCGACGTATGTGCCTGAACATAGCATGAGTGTGGGCACGTCTGTAAGGTCGTAACTGTAGTGGTGTAGGACTAGACATGCCGCTGTTAACATCTGGAAAGGAGGAAATTTTCAAACGTTACTATACCGGCCTGCGCACTTCAGTCTTCATTATCTATCCCAATTTAGAATAAAAGCTTTTTAAAAGCAAATTAGAATAAGATCACATTCACAAGGAAAAAGCTGCAACGCCATCAACTATCACGGCTTAGTAAACAATTAATAAAATAATTTGCAATACATCAAGAAGTCGATTAAGATTCTTAATTAATTAATTGAAAAAAGTATGCATATCACAAGATACTAAGGGCCCGATCACACATACCACAACCAACACCACATCGACACCACAAATTCCGTCCACGTGGTGTCGCCACGTGGACGGAATTTGTATGAAAATGAATAGTCTATGTGCACGGTCCACATTTGGTCGGTCAAATATGGTCGGTACGACCAGCGGCCGGTGGTATGGCTGCTACGTCGTCATGATGACCACATCACGTAGCAGCCACAAAACGCAACCACAACAACGTTGCGTCGACACGACGACACTGTCACGAGCTGGAGTCGATCTGTCTGCTAGTGTTTGCAGACAGATCGACTCCAGCTCGTGACCACAACGTAACCACATCGTAACTACAAGCGACGCCGCAACTGCAAGATGCTGCTGCGACATTATTCACACGTAACCACTGCTGCCCACATTTTGTCGCTGCGATGTCGTGTGGTAGTGGAAAATTTGAATTTCCCGGGCTACCTTAGCCCTTCCATCTTAAGGCGAAAGCGCCAGGGTAGCCCGCGAAATTCAATTTTTTTTACGTTTTCTGGTCAGTATTAAGTTGTACGTTGATTAAAATATGATTCGCGGTCGTAACAAATATGTATTTACAGAATTATAATCGACCACCAACACCTCTCTCGTCCCCTTTGGGAAATAGAAACAAGCTAGAAACGTTACCTACGTTACTGTTATGTAACCTAAGGCCAAAATGAAATTGCGAGTGCTAGAATGGATGCCCCGGGAACTGCATTTATAAACTTCATGAAGCAGCTGGCCAAAGCTTTCCTTTGATAACACCATGAATATGCTAACACCTACTTGAACTCTGTGTTTCTAATTATATTGTAAATTGCAACCCCTTTATTAGGGAAAAAAATGTAGTACGAGAATGCAGTAAAGTTTTGTTGCAAGTTCCAATTGCTGAATTATCATATAAGCAAGTAGGTACCTATATCTAAACTAATATTATCAGATTTGATTTTATGTATGTTTGTTACGGCTGAACGGATTTGAATGACATTTGGCACATGGCTAAACCCGAACTAGAACATAGGATACTTTATCCCTCTCATGGAGAGGAGGCCCGTGTCCCAACAGTGGGAACTATCTTTTTATTATGCATAAGCTATACTTTTTATCCCGATATACCCACCGCATCGAGACTTATGCGGGTGAAACCGCAGGGCGTAGCTACTTCCCTAAATATAAAAGTGCTGTAAATTTTTAGAAATAATCACCATAATTATTAATACTTTTTAGGGTTCCGTACCCAAAGTGTAAAAACGGGACCCTATTACTAAGACTTCGCTGTCTGTCCGTCCGTCCGTCTGTCTCCGCGATAGCTAGACAGTTAAATTTTCACAAATTATGTATTTCTGTTACCGCTATAACAACAAATACTAAAAACAAAATAAAATAAATATTTAAGAGCGGCTCCCATACAATAAACGTGTTTTTTTTCCGGTGTTTTTGCCTTGTGGTACGGAACCCTTCGTGTGCGAGTCCGACTCGCATTTGGCCAATTTTTTTTCTTCTTCTATGGCATATAAGCATTCTTCCTGGAGAAATGACGCAACATGATAAATCAGATGATAAATTGTTGTATAATTACTTACCAACTCACAGAGTTTTATTAAACAAGTCGGTATTAACATTGTGATATACTTTTATATGAAAATGTAAACGATTAGGAAAAAATTCTTTAATATCAATAACACGATTGTTTAAATTACATGACACCCAAACTTGACAGCTCAGCAACTGTGACATCTGTGTGTTAAACGTTTTAAAATTTATTAATTTATTTACAAAAGAGTTTTGATATCTTAAGGTTCTATAGTAAAAGTTTTGTTGTTGGTGTAGAAAAAAGAGAACTGATGTTGTTGAACTGACCTACTACGGTGGGAAGGTGAAACTCCGTATTATATTTTAGTGAATATGAGATTGGCACGGCACGACCCATAACTCTTCGCCCTCTCTGGCCTCCCTCAGTCGAGGGTTAGAATATGAATCATTTATTTGGAAAAAATATCGGTGAAAACGGCTAGTTTTAAAAGTGGTTTGTTTAAAGTACAGTCCATATTTTGCCTGGGGCATGCAAATCAATTTTAATACTTAATAGGTACTTCAATCAACTTAGCCTATCGCAGTCCATCACTGCTGGACATAGGCCTCTCCTATGCTGCGTCACAACACCCTGTCCTCCGCCTTCTGTATCCAGTCTGTACCACCCACCTTATTGAAGTCATCTGTCCATCTAGCTGGGGGGCGTCCCACAACATTAGGCAACAATAGGCAATAGGCAATATGTACCTACTCATTTTCGTAAAATGGTTAAAAACCGGTTTACTTTAGACCGACTAACCTCTGATAAACTGGCAGAGTAACAATCCAATAGGCTATTTGACAATGTAAAAAATAAGGTCATAATTATTGACACTCGTATAGATTATCGCTTTTAAAATCGATTTGCATTTATTTTACTACAAAACAATGTATTATTTATAAAAAAAATCCCGAAAAAACTTCATCTTTTTAAATCTAGCGCCACGTAATCGAAAACGGTCTGGATTGGCTGAACTTAAGATGACGTCATGATTTAGTAAATTTCAGTCTATCGTTGACAGAACAGATGACTTTTGTCTAGTATCTCGACCGTTTCAACGTTTGTTTACGTGAATCGTGACGTCACGACGCCATATTGTTAAAGATAGCGTTTTGGCGGCTTATTTAAACAGTACATTTTTATTTACTATTTTTTTAAAGAAATAATTTATACAATTTGAAGTAATAGGTTTTTGTGGGCTCGTTAGACACCATTAAATAATCTGAGATGTTTATCAGAAACCAGTCAAATAGCCTATTAGCTCTTATTATATCAATCTAAGTCTACTCCAGGAAGAACTACGTCATCGAAGCGAGAAACTTCGTTTAAGGCGATAAATTAATCAACTCCCAGTAGCATGCTGATGGGGAGTTACGCTTAACAAGACTGCATGCTATTAAAACTTGGCAACATGCCAACATAAAAAGCCGCATCAGCATCGTCATCCATAACACAAAATATTGAAATGCATTTCGTAGGTCAATCTACCTAGTCTTTTCCTAACTATGTTGGAGGTTGGGGTCGACTTCCAGCCTAACCGGATGCAGCTGAATGCAGCAGCGACTGTCTATCTGACCTCCACAACACAGTAAGTAACTGGGTAACACGATACCCCTTGGTAAGACTGGTTGTCAGACTTTCGGACTTCTGACTACCCGTAACGACTGTCAAAGATCTACGAATGATAGCCGGGACTAACAGAGGTCACCCGCCCACGAACCGACCGCGGTAAGCGTTGCTTAACCACGAAGATTGTTCCTTGCGCCTGTTAGCCAACAGCCATCAACATCGTCATCCATAATACAAAATATCGAAGTATTAAAACGCATTTCGTTGGTATTAAATACTAATTTGAACAGATCCATTCCGTGACTGTCGAAAGTTCAAGGAGTCTTTGTGGTAAGAATTGCTTTTATTCCGTTTTCATTAACGTAATAATGGTGCAAACAAAGAGGCAATCGTCCCTCGGTATTTGTAAAACAATAAAAATTGGTAACGAAAAATAAAAGCAATGTCTACCTACTCACAATACACAAATGTTTATAACATTTATTGTTATTTGTTGTTGTTTTATAAGGGAAAAATGGCGTTATTGGGGTTGAGATTTCGTGATTATGTATCTTCTAGTAGGTTTTAATAATATGTTATTGGAGTAATGGCTTATATGAAATATCGTCGTTATTCTTTTTGACGTGACAACGTCTTAAATTAGGTTGCGACTGGGAGTCACTTATGAAAAAGTGTAACGCTCGGTAACGTTACGATGAGTCACCGAACGAGAGAGAGGCCCGCCGAATGCCTTGCGTCTCTCTCCCACTCAACTATGATCGGATGATCGGTCGTTGTCACGTAAAATCTTCGCCCGTAAAACCGACTTTACAGGCAACCATTTTTTTTTTTGCCTGTATCATACTCATCATCTGACTAGCATTTTCCCAACTATATTGGGGTCAGCTCTCAGTCTAACCAGATACAGCTGAATACCAGTATTTTTTATGGAGTGACTGCCTATGTGACCTCCACAACCCATGTTACTGGGAAATACGATACCCCTTGGTAAGGCTAGTTGTCGAGACTTTTAGGTTCCTGATGTCCCATTATGCCTTTCAAAGATCCACGAATGACAGCCGGGACCAACAGCTAACGTGCTTTCCGAGACACGGAGGGATTTCGGTATATAAAGGTGGTCACACATCCACGGACCGACGGCGGCAAGATTGAACGACCCGTGCGGCTTTTATAACTTAGCTACGAGCCCCTCAAAATAACTTTACCATACTAAACTAGGTATAAAACAAACATTTAAAACTATTTATATAAGAAATGCCATCACTGTAAACAGGGGCTTTATTTTTCAGTAAGCGTTTAACTCACTTCTTTTCTCGCCCACACGTTCAAGTACCTGCGTACTTTTACAGAGACACCTGTCCACAGGGCTGAAACGTGAATTATTACGGTCCCTCGTTACGGTGCGTGGGACTACGCGTAATGAGTATGCCTAAGCCTTCTGTCCACGGATTAGCTTTATAAACATGAAAGTATTGCGGCATATGACAGTTACTTTTACACATGTTTCACTAATATAAGTCTGAACTATAATATACATAATAATGGTTTCAGACTTGTACAGAGTGGCAAGGACATCGACGCGCAACCTACCTTGGATTCAGTGTATATGATTCGGAACGATTCTGATAAAATTGCTCTACCATACATTTTGACTACATAGGTAATTGCACTGTTCGGTGAAACAGCAGATTTTTTTGATAACCGACCAAAATTTCAACGCTGGGGGCTTCAGAATCATGTACTAAATCCATGGTCACCGTGCCAATAGATATAGATACTTCAAGTGAACAGCCTTTAAGACATAAAGTATCGTAACGCTGCAACGTAATGAGTGCGGTAACATCCATCATTCAATTAATACAACTTGAGCAGAATAGTAAATAACTTACCCATTATCCTTTTATTGAGTTTCCACCTATGTGCAGAATGAACCATAAATAAACATAAGTTAGCATGTATAATTAAGCTTAATATGCATTCATTATAATCAATTAGGATTATAATTGGTTGTAACGGTAAACTTCCAGTGTTCATTGTAAAGTAATTATTATTGTCGTAAAATAATAATCTTTAATACATCTACAACATAACATACAACGTTATTAGAGAATGTTGGGAAGACCTTTGCCTAGCTTTGGGACAGTGAAAAGGTTAAAAGGTAATGGGACCGCGTAGATTGTGCGGATATATCTAGGGGGCCTAAAAATGCCACTTTGGCAGAATCATAGAATCATAAAAGGATAACATTCTGAATCATAATATGGCGAAGACAGTCAGTGTTTTTCTTTTTTTCTCTGCACTACGTAGGTATAATCAAAGAGATTGGGATTGGATTTGTATTGGATTGATTGGTATATATACACAGACAAAATAAAATAACTTAAAAATCCTTCGCCAATGGGATTTGATACGATTAACTTAACAGTTGACTGTCCATTATGATTCATAATGTTATACTTTTATGATACTGCCAAAGTGCCCTTTTTAGGCCCCCAGCTCTCCCAAATCATTGTAGCAGGAAAAACATCGTTTAAGTCGCTAGGTGTCCTACTCAGTCCATCTTTCTCCAAAAGAGACGCTATCAATGAGAATCTCCCAAAAAAAAAAGTTTAAGTCTTCACAGTGCTCATCTTCATGATTTCTTTATCGACATCCAGTGCTGGACATAGGCTAAGCACCTCCATTTCGACCAGTTCTCTGCTTTTCGGACCCAGCGGATTCCTGCGGCCTTCACAAGGTCAACGGTCCACCTTGTGGGAAGCCTTCCAACGCTACGTCTTCCGGTACGCGGTCGCCACTCCAGAACCTTTCGGCCCCATCGGGCATCTGTTCAGCGAGCAATGTGCCCTGCCGACTGCCACTTAAGTTTGGCAATTCTTCGGGCTATGTCGGTTACCTTGGTTCTCCTGCGTTCATTTCTGATCACAGATGAATATTGTTGGTTGATTTCTTCACAGTGCTCACCAACTAAAATAAATAAAGTCTTCCAGACCGAATTTCGGCCATGGCGACCATTTTGGAGGGCAGTGGTGGCCCAGTGGTAACGGCCGCGACTTACGATGTCGTAGGTTCGAACCCAGCCAGGCGGTTTATTTTGTATAAATTATTTTATCACTACTGCTCTCAAAACGGTGAAGGAAAATATCGTGAGGAAACGCATATTCTAGAAAAAAAATCGAAGACATGCGACATCTACCAACCCGCGCTGGGCCCGCGTGGTGGATTACGGCCCACTCCCTCACCGAGAGGAGGCCTGTGTCCTAGCAGTGGGAACATTATAGGCTGATTATACTATGTTATATGACCAATCTCAGCGGAGACCAGCTTTCGGCGCGGGAGATATTAGGTATAATGCACAAGAGTATGCGCAGAGTCAGGTGCACTCACACACTTACAATAAATGTGAAACAGTAGTAGGTAGATATAGCTACTCAATGATTACAACCACGGATATCGACAACAATACAACAGTAATTTTTATTGACAATCAGTCTAAATGTTAACCAGTATGACCAGGGAAAGGTGAACAATTAGTTTTATAATGCTTCTTGCTCTTTAATGCTCCAACAACATTCATCAAACAGATGTCATTGCGCATTTTTACGACTTTTGGCTCGCATTTGGACTCGTGTAAAACATTAGATTTCATTACTCATTAATATCTTATTAATTTCAAATATGTCGCGACTCTCAGGTTACCCAAGTACAAAATGCCCAGTTACAGCATGCTACACTGCCCCAAAAGTCGTTATGTAGGTATTTCTTATTCTAAACTTCACACTCTATCTATCCAGCACTGAAGGAAATACATTACACTCAGCCGAACTTTGCCAAATCTAGTTTTTATTCTAGCCTAACCTATTGTATTTTGAAAAGAACTATATACTTAGGTAAGGTATTGTATAGTGATATTATTTTGTAGCTAACATAGCTGCGCAAAGTTAAATTACCTTTAGGGACAAGTGAACAAGTTAACAGCCATTAGATACTTCGTAGTTTATTATTTTCATTTTTGTGATGAGGTCTTCCATGAAATGAGGTATTACATATTTAATTTTTCATTTGGCCGGCAGATTAGGCTGGAGTCCAAAAAGCCCACCAGAGACTTGAAATTTAATACGATTTGCATAGAAAAGTGATTGAGATATCACACTTCACTCTGCGGGCGTTAGCTTTACATTAAAAAGGAAATTATTCTCTTTTTTGTAACGTTTCCAAGATAGAATATACAATAAAGCTTTGTTTTATTTGCGTACAGAGTTGAAAATACCTTTGAGGTTACAACTCTGAATGGAATAGGATGACTGAATAGGCTTGAACTATTCTGGGACCAAACCCCAAGAGGTCACACACATAAAATTACTTCTCTAAGGAAATCTGCGTGTTTCCGACCCTTTTCGACCTACGCCAATGCGAAAGCATCTCAACATCGAAACGATCAAATTGACTTTTATGACCACTGCCAAGCGTTGAATAAAATCAATGTCCTCCGAATAGATTAGTTTTCTTCTGTTTTCCATTCATACAACTTTTAGTTTGAATGTAAAAGTTACGTGAATAATTTAATTTCCCTTTATGTTAGGTATTATTCAAATTCAAGGAATCTTTGAGACCACACACGGTGAGGTATTTCACAGTATTGGTACTATAGATTTAAAAATATACGTTGGTACGCACGACGACATATACAAGCTATAGATACATTTCCAGTATAAGCTGACTTCTCATTATAGGAAAAGACTATAGAGGTCAGCTATAAAACTAAAAATGTACAGCTTGATATGTTGTCGTGTGTACTCGTACCTAATAAATAAACGTGTCGTAGTAAACGTGACAACTACTTGCGATTCTGCAAATACACTTGACCTTATTTTATTGAAAATGGTCGACATCGAACATACTTTATCTGTAATGGATTACCAATTAATTAAAAAGCACTTGAATAGGTGAAACTATATATTGAGGGGTGTCCCGCACAACCCACAAATATACTTTTATACCCATTACCTACCAATGGTAGGTCGATGTCGTGTAAGTCACGGATATCTCATCTCATCCCTATATTATACGAATTAAACATATTCTAATAATGCGCATATATATGCGCATTAACTCATATTGATTCTGAAATCATGCTTTTTGTTACCATTCCCCAAAGTAATTAAAAATCATTTGATATCATTCTGTTAATCAGAAGCAAGTGGTTATGTGATAATGGAAAATCAGAACTCCCATTGTCTGGAAGCGGCTGTGTTTTTGCCAATCAAAGCTTCATTGTGACTTCACCCTTAAAGGAAGCTGCGGAGATACAATGTTACGAAATTACAATAACGTTCCCAGCCACAGACGTCAACTCATAATCATAAGGTTTAACGTCCTGAGAAGTCTTTACATCGTCTGCAAACACTATTTTACTCTCACAAAATTGCAGTTTTTACTGACCACTTCGGGTTAAATCTAGATTTTACTAGTTCATGTCTAGAGGAAATTATTATTTGAAATCCAATTGGAGTGTAGTCTGCAGCGTTGATTGCATTCTCGGAGCGCCGTTGGTCGAGCCGAGCGGCGCAAGTCTCTGGTTACCCGATTGTCTTGTCTCTTTATTTTTATTATGATCTGCGGTTATTGAATCTTGGCGGTCATCTATGGCTGCACTGGTTTATTTATTAGTTTATACAATTAATTATGTAAGGGATACTACTCGGATATCTATGGATACTACCGTAGCACTAGTCCTGGCGGAAATTATAGTATTTTTGTTATCCAAAGAACAGGAAGGCACTTAGATACTGTGCCTACATTTTACTAGACACTATCGGTAAACGAGCTAGTGAACATCAAAATGTATAATGTTGGTAATACTTAATCTTATTGATTATTATTTAGACATTTAGCACTCATATACTTAGATTTATCGATTGATATTTCTCATCAGGCATTACATTTAAAGTGCACAAATACTCAGCTGCCGCGGGCGATGCCTCAACCCGCTCACCTCAGATATTTCAGACTCTTTGGCTTGATATATTGAACTGCGATAAGATGTACCTAATGATGAACCTAATATTTTATGTTCTATCGGTTCCAATGAAGATCTTATCTAGAAAACATATTTGAAACCTTTAATCGACTGATTATTTTCATTTTAATTTGTGTCGTTTCAGTTCTGGCTCTTCTGAGAATACAGAATGATTCAGAAGGCTATATAATCCTTTATATATTTTACCTACATTGCTTCTGTATCCATAAACAAGGTGGCAGGGACATCAACGCGCCACCTTTTACCTTAGAATCAGTAGGTACATGATTTGAATACCCTTGGGTTTAAATTTTCAGACCGCCAAAAAAAAATTTGCTTCTACCATAGATATCCGAGCTGCTCCATACATTTTCACCGGATAGATATTGCACTTTTTTATGAAACCGCAGTTTTAATTTTGATAATCGACGAAAATGTTCTACACTAGAGGGGGAGAATCATGTGCTGAATTCATGGTTACAGTTTGTGCGTCGTAGGTAGGTTACATTACATCATTTACCTTCATCGGTTTTTTAAGGACCATGTTTCTTTTGTCCTCCAAAATATAGTGTGAACTCTAAACTAAACTGTCTTAACGTTAACACATAGGTATTGTCTGAAAACCTTAAAGAAATAATATATTTTATTTAAATTTCTCCCATTTTTGTGTTTGTCTTTACCGCAATAACATTTTGGTATGAATTTCCGTGTTTATAAAGGTTTCCTCTTTGCTATAAACTCAGTAGGTGTTTCCATTTTGTGATAATGACAGTCGACCGTAGGTAATATTGGTATTATTCGTATAATACAGATCATGTCAAATGCTAGCGGTGATCGAGGCCGATCTTATTATCTCGAAGATATTAGAGGCGGCCATTAACAGGTGATGCAATAGGTGAATCACAACCTGGGGGTGTAGAATAAACATTTCAGTTTTTTGGCGTAGGTACTTACTAGATTTTAATAGATATAGTTCTGTAAGAAATACAAATAATTAATGTGAAGTATTGCAAGCCTCACTGTTCTTAGAAATCACCATCCTCCTGTTCTAATTTCAATTTAAGGCTCTTACAAACAGCTACAATAGATAAAATCGCGCGCGACACAAATGCACCGCAAAGCGCGCAACGGGCGGTGCCTTTGTGTAGTGCGCGATTATATCGCGTGTCGCGCCTGTTTTTAGAAGCCTTTACTTGGAGTCAACGCAACGTGTTCTTCCCTCTAATACATCAAACAGCCGTTACTTCAGTATTTACCCCCTTTCTAGTCATATCATCTGTTACACAATCCATCGATCGTTTCTTTAGTCTTCCCCTTTTTATCACGACTTGCCTTCATTCCTCCACATCACATGCCCTTACTATGACAACCGACAGTTCTTAGATCACGATAGTTGTCCGCTAATTTTGACATCTGATCGTCAACGTCCATTCTTATTCTTCCCCGTCGTTCCCTCAACGCTGAGGATCGCGACCACTGCGACCACATACGACGCGTCTGTCCTAATGTATATGTCATTTCAACGCCTATTAACATGTTGAAAACACCGGTTCTAGTCCGATCATCGAAATTAAGCAACATCGGGCGCGGTCAGTACTTGGATTGGGGACCGCCAGGGATCCCCTTTTGCATTTTTAACCCCGACAAAAACAGAGGGGAGTTTTAAATTTTGACGTGTGTATCTGTGTGTCTGTCTGTGCCATCGTAGCTCCCAAACGGCTGAACCGATTTTGATTTTTTTTTTGTTTAAAAGGTGATTGGTTGGCTTTAGCTTTATAAGTTTTTCTTTATACATTTTTATTCTTATTTTCTTTTTCTGTTAATATTAAATTAACCGGTTTAAATTCGGAGCTTCTGAGAAAACACTACAGCGCAGGTGTTTCGATTCCCCAAGACTTTACATCATAGGCGTGCTACAGAAAACGCATGAACTCTAAGAATGTTCTGTTTACCTTATGCAAGTGGAGTCAACTAGATGTTTTATAGGTCGTTCGTATATGTCACGTTAATTAATAAGCTAAAAGTCTCATCATCATCCATCATGCTTAGCTTCGTTTACACCAACCGTCCCCTCGCGAGCTTGTAACTAATTACTAATTAAAATCTGGACAGCACAGCGTTTAATATCTATAATACTGAATGGCTACTTCGGTTTTACACGTTTTCAATTAAAATTGATGATATCAATTAAAATGTATTGATACATCTCTGTATGTTGTTAATTTTTGTGTTTTTGCGACACTGTCCTGATTTATGGTTTTTTTTTTGTCTCAACTAGGTATGAGTTGCTGGACAGTGGAACTTTCGGTGATACAGTTTTTTTTTTTAATAGATATCAATAAAAAATATTATGTTTCAGATTTTAAATATTAATTTAAAAATCAAAGTTATTCTTTGTTCAAAAAGACATACCAATGCTAAAAACCTGTATCGACCTGATAATAATTATATTATTATTATTACATAATAAAACGCACCTAACCAAAACACAAAAGCACAAATAAAAGTAATCCGTGTTCATTATTTTCCGTTCTATACTAAAAAGGCTATTATTTCGCAAGAAGCTACCGACTCCGGCGCAGGATCGGAACAAGATCATTTTCAAGTAATAGTCGTTGACGCGAGAGGAGCGCAGGCGCACTACGGTCACGGACTCGAACTTCAATGCTATGTGACATTTACACAAAACCAACGTTTTACCACCCACTAGTTTGAAATTGAAAGTTCCCATCGGCAAAACCAACAATGAATAGGTACACCTACTTTCATTTATTGGGAAATGGGAACCAAGGTATGGCGGTAAAGTTCGCTAGACTAAGCGTGGTGAGGTGTTAGATTAATAAGTAGCTATTGAAATATACGGGGTAACCTTTCCGCCCAGAGAGGGAGAAGTTATTTGATAATTTCCCACAAAAAAAGGGGTAACCGTTTTTACTTTTTTTTTTTACGGGATGAACTGGGCTCCTTCAACATGAACTGGTCCTTAGCAGCTTTGAACAGAGAGAAGTGGAAAGAGAGTAGGGAGGCCTTTGCCCTGCAGTGGGACATCACAGGCTAATAATAATAATAATAACCTTTTTTTACTCTGGTCACTTTGGTCCTATGAGACATAAAATTCTACCCTCGTCAGTTATTTAATCTCAAGTTCAGGCCTTTTATGTGCTGGACCCTCCTGAAAATATAAATAACGCTCAGTTAGTCGGGAGCTCGTATAGGCAGCTATTCGGGTCACAGGCAGCAGTTATTTATCACCGATTGTAATTAACTTAAATAATTACGTAATCGGGAAGACAGTAGAAACGAAATACTGAAAAGTACCTATGTTCAATAAAAGTATACCACGAATGATATAGTTAGTAGGTAAGTACAAAAGAAAATTATACAGTAAACAACTACTAAGTAGATACGAAAGATAAGCTTTCAAATAATATAATAGGGATATCATGATGAAGTTGAAAGTAACAAAAAGCTTCTGGATTCATTATCCAACTTTTATAGAGTTCAGATAAGGCGTTAACTTTGCCGTTTGCATTGAAATCCTTTTTGCAAAAGTTAAGTTCATTCAAAGGAATCTAACAAATGTTTGTTTGCATCGTAGTCAAGTTTAACTAGAAACTAGATCTAAGCACACCGATATACAACTAAAAACATACAAATGTTAGACTATTGTGTATTTCAAGCATCTGTTTGAATATTTTACAAGCGTCTCACGTTCTGATGTTTGTCATAAATCGTGGTGTAAATGTTTTCCCATTTTAATAAAAGACGATCAAACTTCAACTTATAAGAACACTCACACATCATATTCGTATTAGTCCTATTGGACTAATACGAATATGATGTGTGAGTGTGCGTCATTAAGAAAATCTTAATGGAAATAGCTAACGCAACTTAATCATGGAGTTGTAAGCTTTCGCAAGTGCGAAGTAGTGGGTGCTGCAACAAGTTAGCACATAATGACCCATGTATACACGTGGAGTAACAATTCTATTTCTGTGAACCCCCTTAGGGGTATTAAGGGCTTAGCTTTTGTTAAGGAATACATCCGTAAAGGGAATTCCAGGTTAGCTAAATGTTTGTGAGCTTGAGGCGTGGGGCAACGAGGCACGGATGCACTCGCGATATCGGCGGAGCACGCACAAGGTGAAGCAACCGAGAAAGGGCAAATCGGAGCAATATAAAACGAGGCACATCTTCGCTAACAGTATTCAGCAAACAGCTGAACAGCAAAGAGCGCCTGTTCACTTGTACAAAATATTTCAAAACAGCAACATGACTACTTCACTGGTAAGTCCATGAAGATAAGGTGCTCCTCCTTTTTGTATTCCTAATTTCAAAACAGCGAATTTTAAATCCCGATTATATTCAAGTTATCCCGGGTTCAATCTTGAACATAACCTTTTTTCCTGAAAGCAAACATTTGAATGGTTGTGTTGTTTCACACCTAAAATGGTCCTGAAAATACCCTTGCGTGTAATTTTTGCTCAACCCGTTTCCCGTTTATTTTTTAACTGAAATATCATAGTATTATTTTTTTTTTATTCCAACCTTTTTTGTATAAAGCTTTCCAACTTAATTCTTTCTTTTTCGTTTGCTTTCACAGAACTTGGCTTGATAAATTCTTAAAATATTAGTTTTACTACGATTTTCTTCACTTGATATCATCTGCCTTGCCTTTTCCCAACTATGTTGGGGTCGGCCTTCAGTCTAGCCGGGTGCAGCTGTACTAGTACCTATTTTACATGGAGCGACTGCCTATCTGACCTCCACAACCCAGTTACTGGGTAATACGATCCTCCTTGGTGAGACTGGTTGTCAGATTTTCGGTCTTCCGACGACCCGTAACGACTGTCCATGAATGACAGCCGGGACCAATGGGTTAATGTGCTTTCGGAGGCACGGAGGTCTTGTTTTGTAAAGATCATCCATCCACAGACCAACTGCGCCAAGCGTAGCTTAACCTGATCGATCGACCCGTGCGGCTGTTATTACTTCACTTCTTCAACTTGATAACGAATAATTATTTTCTTTTCAGTTGATCTTCTCCATGGCGCTGGTAGCAATCGGATCATGTGGTCGCCTAGAGCCTCAGTACCTTCCCCCGCGGCCTGGTGGTGGGTTTGGCGGAGGCGCCGGTAATGGCGCCGGTGGTGGCGGCGGTGGTGGCGCGGGCGGTGGCTTTGGCGCCGGTGGCGGAGCGGGAGGCGGCGCTGGAGGCGGATTCGGAGGATCTGGCGGATCCGGCGGATCTTTTGGCGGCGGAAGCGGCGGCGGCAATCAAATACCCATCACCAAGTTTGAGAATGTCAACAACGGCGATGGAACTTATCATTTCGAGTAAGATTTTTTTTATATTTTTAATACTGTATAAACCGTGCTAATGCAAGTCGTTATATTGGAAGGAGGATTTAACTTAACTTCACATTTATCTTTGTGGAGAAAGTTAAAGCATCTATCTAGCAAATAACACAAAGAATCGTAAATTATAAAAACGCCTCGAAGCATGACTGTTCTTCGTACCACTCCGGCATTCAACGTAATAGTAAAGCCAAATACGTATTCTAGCAGTTAATCTTGGTGCAACAAACGTAACATTTTTACGTCTCTTCTTTTCAGTTACGAGACCGGCAACGGCATATCAGCGCACGAGAGCGGATCCCCTAGTGCGCAAGGACCTGAAGGTCTCGCCGTGACAGCCGAAGGAGGCTTCTCATTCAAGACCCCCGACGGTCAGCAGATCTCGCTCACCTACACCGCCGACGAGAACGGCTTCCACCCAGTGGGCCCCCACCTACCCACCCCCCCTCCCATCCCCGAAGAAATCCTCCGCTCCATTGAGTTCAACAAGCGTAACCCAGGATCGTAAGTAGCAATTCAGTTAATCTTGTTTTGTTAGTTTGATGGCTTGTATAGTGCTGGCTGATAAAAGTATTAAGGTTCCACGTGTAAGCTAAAGAGTAAAAACTATTTCTAACGTCAAAGTATACGCTCAATACTCAAATGTTTATTGCATGGCACAATGTAAACTTAGGTGGTAGATTTTTACAAAGCCATGTCGCATGCATATTGCTAAAAATATGCTTCATATTCGTTAACAGACTAATCTTTGAACACCAAAATCATGAATTAACTAGGTATTTTTTATCAAAAACCATGGCCAGTAAATTGGCGCAATTTAATGAAGACGTCTTTTTTAAAGAGGAGGCTATTTAACAAGGAAAGTCTTATAGTCTTAAAGACTAACTTATCTAATAAGAGCGACAGTATAACAGTTACAAAGAGATGAGCTACGGACTTCTTAAACTTCGTCGAGCGCTATAAAACTTCACTGGGTTCGATAGTCGCGTCTTAAAATTGAAATAAAATGCTACAAGTCGCCGAGAGAAAAAAACAATTGCCTGCCTTACTACACCAATGTACAGTCGCTTACAAACAGTGGTTTGCCTGCTAGTAGAGAGTATTTTTAGTAATCATTTCAAAGAAGGGGTGTTATATAAACAGAGAAACTCCTTTGAGTTTCTCTGTTTTTTTAAAATTTCAAATCAAATACCTTTTTAGCAAATCGATACTTCAGAGGCAAAATATTTCCATACCGCTACTTAGGTGTAGATAAAAATGCACGTGGATTACACAACCTCACAGACTAATTGTATTTTTCTTCTATTTCAGCGAGGGCTCTTACAATGGCGGTGGCGGCGGTTCCGGCTCCGGCGGATCCGGTTCAGGCAACGGCGGCAATGGAAACGGCTACCACTACTGATCTCACTCTACACTCACTTAGTTAATCGCTTAGAACTCGCAAGCAAACACACAGGGACTTGACATAAACATTAGTTAAAGGAAACAGTGCTGTGGACTCGTAGAAACGGAACGCAACAAAGCTGGAAAAGATGGGTAGAATGGATCTTCAATTTGGAATTGGAGAGCGGACGGTATATGGCTTCGGTTCTAAATATTATAGGGCATTTCCAATCGGCTGGGAATAGGCTGAATCGAGTATGTGGAATTGTGTGATAAGAATGCGATGCTGACGGCTATTCAAAGATAAAAGCCACAAACAAATGAAGGGACAAAATGAAGGGACAAAATGAAGGTTGACCAGAATAGAGACCACAGTTACTATTGAGAATAGGTACCTTACTTAGGTAGGTTCAATGGAAGATTTGAAAACAAGCAGAAGGAATGTTAAAGGTCGCCTTTAGAAGGGTAGTCCAACTGACCGCAATCATGTAGTGCGTTCGCTTGCGATTTCAAAGCAATTTTAGCTAATGAGACATCGATCCAACGAAACTGACCGCTTAAACTGGGGAGGACTGTGATACCACGACGAAACTCGCACTGTTTATTTATTTAGTAAATAATTGTAGTCTTTCAATGTAAATAGGCATGGTGTATGAATAAACGTATGTTTATGTGAATATGATTTCGTTTTTTTTTTACTCAATTTTTAATTATCTTCATTATTTTGCTGATTAATTTACATATTAAAATATAAATATTGTTTTCCATTTTTCACCATTTTAACTACATCTTCTTTGTATTGCTTTATTTAACATATTAAAGTAGGAATATTTTTTAAAGCCAAGCAATAGTACCGCAGCAGCTGGAGAAGTTGACAAAGGTCAAGCTTACCCCATGGAGTATTGTGACGACCTCACCCTTTACTCAACAAGTAGATATTAATAGACTTTTTGATGAATAGCGCTGAAACCTACGTAAGTACCTTCTTGCCTATAGATAGTAAATTATAAAATGGAAATTAATGATAATTGCGATCTTTTTCTTCATTTCGTGTCGATGTTTTTTACATTGTTTAAAGTGGTTTAAAAAAACATACTTTTAAATAAACATTTTTTAACTACGACTACTACTTTTTACGGAAAAAAAATATTGGTTAACTACGTTCTCTCTAAAAAAAGTACCGGAAGACCGAAAATAGAACATGATCCGTAAAATTGCACAATTTCTAAGTCGTAAATGACGACTTCTTTTCATAAGAGAAGGCTAAAATAACAAGGAAAGTCTAATATTCTTACATGCCACCTACTAATGTGGCCATGTTGATTAGCTCTTTAGGTCTTCTTTAGTGAAACTATAATAATAATAAAAATAAGTTTCATTCATCAAAAAGTAAAAATATACAATATGACGGATTCGGTGAGCCACAAACTAAGCATCGCTTGTATCTTGTGGCTCTGGAGTGCGATTTTACAATGTTAATTAGTTACAAAAGTTAAAGAGTTAAGATAAAATAAATCATTCGTGCAATTCTGATCACAAAATAAAATAGTATTAGTTTAACATAAGGCTTGTACTATGGTGTCTGTGTTTGTCTGTGTGTGTGCATGTTTGTATGGGGGTGTGTGTATGTGTGTGAGGAGGTGTGTGTATGTGCGTAAAGGTGCTATATCAAAGCTTCGGTGGCTTCTTATGATAATTTTAAAAGAGCTGAAGTTAGGGTTTTCTTACAGCATGAGGTTGAGCAGTCTTTCAGGTCGCAGATTTGGCTAACTTTATTGTAAGTATTGGGATGGGAAAAATGGGTACAGCGTCTAGCTAGTTCGGATTTAGCATTTGGTATGGGTACTCTGAAGACATGCTTGTTTAATATGTCCCTGTAATCAGGCCGATTTTTTATTGTTGCATGATATTTAAGCGTTGCTTGTAGTATAAACATTTGTCTTACCCTGAGGACTTGAAATTCATAGTAGACAAGGTCTGTAGGGAATCTGAAAGGTTTTTTCAGTGCGACTTTGATCAGTGCCCGTTGCGCCCTTTCTAGCGAAGTAGACCATTGGCAAAATATCGATAGGGGTGCAGTCCCTGAGTTTTTTCAAGACGTGTATTTAGTTTTCGTACTCTGGAGGAAAGGGCAAAAATGTGGGCTTTGTACGTTAAGTTGTTGTCTATGATTATTCCGAGGTATTTGATCGTGTCAGTACGTTCAAAGACTTTACATACGCAGGGATGGGGTGGCAGTTGTGAGGAAGTAATGTGTTTCTGTGGACAGGTATGTATTTTTAGGGACATGGATTGAGGTGCACTGGAGGAGTTAGTTTTGGAGAAGGCAATGTATTTACTTTTACTAACGTTAAGTGTCAGTAGGTTAGAGTCCAGGGATTGCGCTATCTGAGAGAGGCCTTGTTCCGCCAGTTGATAAACTTGGTCCCATGACTTGTCATGGAAAACGATGGCTGTGTCGTCAGCGTAGGAGATCACTTCAGCGTTTCTAAGAGGGAGATTTACTACGTTATTAATATACAGCGTAAACAACGTCGGGCCAAGGGTACTGCCCTGGGGAACTCCAAACGTGATTGGGAGCAGCCTGCTTTGGTGATTGTCTATTTTACAGTATTGATACCGTGATGTTAAGTAGCTGTAAAACCATTCTAGAGGAGTACCTCTTATACCTATTGCCTCAAGTTTCTTCAAAAGCAGCCCAGGAGACACGGTATCGAATGCTTTTGCCAAATCAAGAAAGACACCAATACAGCATTCTCCATTTTCTATGTGGTGAGAGACTTGGTTTGTCAGAAGTGACACCGCGTCTTCGGTGGATCTTTCCCGGCGAAATCCGAACTGCCTATCTGAGACAATGTTGTGCTTCTCTACAAAATGTACCAGTCGCTTGTTTACTATTTTTTCTAAAATTTTAGAGACTATACTCAATAGGGCGATAGGTCTATAATTTTCTGGCATGTCTTTGGGACCACTTTTGTAAATTGGGGACACTGCAGCAATTTTCCAGGAATCGGGAAAGACACCTGATTCTAGACTTAAAGAAGTGCGTAAGTGGCTTGATTATACTCTCTCGGCAATTTAAGAGTAAAGGGACTGTTACTTGATCTGGCCCTGGTGCGCTGTCTATTTTAAGGTTGCGAATTATATTGGAGACTTCTTCTTCATCGGTCGGATGCATAAAGAAGGATTGTGAGTTGGAATCCGGAGCTATGTTTGATTCTATTAGTGAGTGGTGAGTGGTTGAGAGTTTGTTTAGGATCTTGGCTGCGTGTTTTTCCCCGACAGAGGCGAAATACTGATTGCAGTTGTCAAGTGATGATGTTGGGGAAGTACTGGACGCAAGTAGGTGAGATGACACATTATTGCGAGTATTAGTTCCGCAAATATCTTTTATAGCCGTCCATAGCTTTTTTGGATTTTTCTGGTTCCCTTCGATTTCTTGTCTGTTGTGTAAGTTTCTAAGTTTCCGAAGTAGTGTGCACATGAAATTCCTGTATCTGGTGTAAATTAAATGTTTTGTTTGATTGTGCGGGTTGGCTTTGCATTCAAGGTGAAGCTAAACTGAACGAGCACTTACGACACTCCAGCAAATAACTAATGCTTAATTCATCATTTTATCATTAATTAAATTAATAATTGTTAATTAATTTAATAATAAATTAATTCATAATTTAATTTAATCATTTAAAATAATAGGTACGCAAAATGATTCATCAACAAGTCAAAAAGTAATTGATTAGGTCAAGCCATTGCAATTTACCGCATGTACAAAATCCTGCTAAATACAATATATCACCAAAATAGTTTATGTAAATGTGCCATAATATTAATGTATTAGAACGTAATACGTTATTAGATTAAACTTCGTTTTCATAAGCACATACCTAAGTTGCACATGAGGCCACTCACTGCAGTGCTATAAATGTCTTGCTTTCAACCCAATGTACAAGTTTAGTGCAGTTATAATTCACCTCAATTATATCATAAATGCCACACTTAATAGTGGAAGGTTTGGAAGCTAAGATAATAAATATAATTATAACTCCTAAACTGGCCATGTTAAACTCGTAGCTTTCAAACTACTACGAATTGTCAGATAAATGCTGGTTTAGTATTCAATATCATTAGCCGTAATAGCTAGATTACGGCTAATGATATTTCGGGATGAGCATGCAATTTGGAAAATGCATTGCGATGTAATTGCACACTGTAGGTACTTACTAGCGTATGAGATAATATTGGTATAATTCAGTGAATTTTCATCAGATATTGAAACCTAAACCATGATATCCATCCTCAGTCGCTCCATGTGAAATACCTACTGGTATTCAGCTGCATCCGGCTAGACTGGAAGCCGATCCCAACATAGTGGAGAAAAGTCTAGGCAGATTTATTCCATGAGAAAATATCGTCGACCGTAGTAGGTTCAATTAAGGTAAGGGACAAAATACCCAAAATGAGTTGAGTATACAGTTTTGTTCAGAATTTTGCGCTCTTTCGAATGGTGTATATGAAAAAATTCTAGCTTAAAAAAAATGTCCCTTACCCTACTGATTTTTGGATTCGAATTTCGAATCAGCCCCATACTAACAATGTATCTGAAAAACTATGCAATATAGCAACTTGAAATGGTGTAATTACCGCCGCCAATCCACTTCAAATAAGGTAAGGGTCTTCCCAATCAACGAATTATTCTTCACACATTTTTTCAACAAGACCTTTACACTATTTTTTCATTATAGATTGGATCCAACGTAGAGATCAATTTAATGTAAGGGACATTACTAACAAAATATATAATAATAATAATAATATTCCACAACTATCACACAACGCCGTCTAGTCTCAAGCTAAGCAGAGCTTGTGTTATGAGTACTAGACAACTGATAAACATACTTATATATTTCTAAATACATACATATATAGATAAATTACACCCAGACACAGAACAAATGATCATGCTCATCACACAAACATTTGTCCTGGGTGGGAATCGAACCCACGACCTCCGGCATAGCAGTCATAGTCACTGACTGTCTATTTTCTTAAATAGCTAACTTATTTAACTAAATGTTACACATGTAGATAGAGCACTAAAATACAAGATTATGTGTGAAATCAGGTCCGAAAAAGGTTAATAACAAAAAAAGTTATAGGCGATTTAGTCCGAAAAAAAACTTTTTCGGCCTCTCCTGAAAAATCGTATTATGTCCCTTACCTCAATTGAACCTACGGTCGACGATATATCTACGTTAATAAGCTGATACATATTTGCTTTTAGATTGCTTTTAAAATCGACCAAAAATTTAAACACAGGGTGCGTTGAAGTTTTTGGTCGGTTACAAAAAAAAATGCAGCTTTTTTATAACCGACCAAACGACCTGCTTTTTTTTTCACTTTTCTATGAAACAGCAGTTTTTTTTTATAATCGACGTACAATGTCTACCCTAGATCCATGTGCTGAAGTGATGGTTACAGTTTGCGAGTGTATTTTAAAGAGATACATATTTTTATTTATATTATATTTATTTATACAACATTTTGAAACGATAATAAATTCTATAACAACAATAATGGCGACACGGTTGGCGCAGTGGTTAAGCGATTGACTGCTGCGCTGCGTGTCGCGGGTTCGATTCCCGCACGGAACAAATATTTGTATGACCTACAAGTAGTTGTTCCGGGTCTGACTGTTTGTGTATGTGAATTTAAATGTTTGTAAGCGCACCCACAATACAGGAGAAATTCCTAGTGTGGGACAACGTTATTTAAAAAAAAACAAAAAAAAAATGGCGGAATAGATCAGGCGCATATTTCAAGAAGCTTTGTGCCCGACTTGCTTTATTGCGTTTGTGTCATTTCTTTATGCGTCACGTGTAGTGCAAATAATAAGTAGTACATTGTTCACCGAGGAGAAAAAGTGACTCAGGTGAGGGCCTTAATACACGCGAGTTGGGAGTCGCACTTTCTTCCGAATGCTTATTACTACACCGACGAGGAAAATATAAGATTTTTTAAAAGTGAAGTTTATATTAAAATTATTACAGTTAGTAAAACTCAATGTAATACTTTTGCCAGGTAGATTAATATCGGTTTGATGGTTATCAGCAAAAGTATGTGGCCAGTATAATTTTGAAAGAAAGAAAGAAAGAAAAAAGTATATTTGGACACAGTTCGTGAAACACAAAATACAAAATTAACAAAATAAAAAAAAACTATGTTACAACAACAATAGTGTGTGCCTCACGGCTGCGCCAAAAAGGTTCATTTCAGCATTAATGCCAGACACATGCTGTCTGACGCTGGTTTTCGAATGAACCTTTAGGGAAAAGTGACGGGGAGCTTGCGCTTCGTGTCTTTTTGTCTTTTGGCATTATACTATATTTAAATAATTATGTTAGCTACTGAATTGCCTTAAATAAAAAAAAACAGCACGTTAACAATGGATTTTCATACACTTTTTCGACTCGCTTTGTACAATAGTACCTAATGACATACTTTCTGCCTCATTTTTTTTTTAAAGTAATAAGGAAGGTAGGTACTTTCCGAGCAGGTTTAGTATAATAGTACATTATGATACATGTGTGCTAAGTTGATCATTATGCACGAGGCGATATTATTCGCGCGAGCCGCAGGCGAGAGCGATAAGAAAGCCGAGTGTATATTGATTAATGCACACGCGTTTCATACGACATTTTTCAACACACTTGCGAGGAAAAAAAAACAGACTTGTATTGTTAAATATTAACTTGTATGGAAAATGGCGCGCTGGTTTTGTTTTCCCGCGCGCCGTGCTAGCCAGCACTAGCGATGCGCGCGCAACATTGACTCATTTTAAATATATTAATCTATGGCACAGACAAAACCGCTAAACAGCCTATAGAAAAAATATAATAAACATAAACTAGCTAATGTTTAGACTGATTGTAGTGTTGTACGTCAAATTGTAGTTTTATTTATGGAATTAGAAAGTACTATAAATTGGCATAGAGAAATATACATTCGTTCAGTGAGAATCCGCAATAATAGAACGCCAGTCAGGGTCTTTTCCGTTTGGTTTCGGAAGGAACCCCGGTCAATCTAAGGTATTCACCTTATTATATATCAGGTTGTATCTTGATCAAATATGATTCGCGACTACCTATAATGTATATGTATTTACAGAATTATAGTCATTAGAATTTAATCCTTAAGTTAGATTTGTTCCTTAAGAACTTTTCCTTAAGAGATTTTTTCCTATGGAACAAATCTAACTTAGAAAGATGTATTAATGTTTCTAATGATTATAATCCTGTACCTGTTATAGCCGCAAATCATATTTTGATCAAGATACAATCTGACACCGACCTGAAAATTGCAAAAAACCTAAGAATTTCGCGGTCTACCACTGCGCATTCACCTTAAATTGTCTGTGGTCCCCTACGAGTTCATTTTGCGACCAAGGACAATACAGACTATTTAAAAAAAAAAATAATATAGCCCGCGGATTTTTTCTTTTGGCATGAAGTCTCTTTGGGCGCTTTCCGAATTAGCTATAATCGCTCACATCACAGCGCTCACATCATCTTCATGGACGTAATATTACGTCCATGCATCATCTCACATGCGTTCCGATTTAGATATTTTTTTTTTTTTTTTTTTTTTTTTTTTAATAAAACGTTGCCCCACACTAGGAATTTCTCCTGTATTGTGGGTGCGTTTACAAACATTTAAACTCACATACACAAACAGCCAGACCCGGAACAACTACTTGTAGGTCATACAAATATTTGTTCCGTGCGGGAATCGAACCCGCGACACGCAGCGCAGCAGTCAATCGCTTAACCACTGCGCCAACCGTGCCGTCAAAATTAGGTACTATTATGACTGCTGAGAGCTGGCAACAATTCGGAACACTCGTGAACGCGCTCACATGACATGACAGTGCTTACACAATGTAAAAAAGATATTATTACAGTATTTCTTTGTATAAACACCACATTTCTTCTTCAGTTCTTCTTCTTTGGTTAGGTGGCGACTGTCAGCCAGAAGCACAATTTCAAAAATGCCACGTTAGTTTAATTTAAAGATGATGCAACTCAAAACAAAACACACACTGACACAACCTCATACACACACTGTCATTTTTGACAGCGCTCACGGTGATATTATTCTAGGGCATGGTCGGCATTATCGCAAGATGGCGAATGTCATGACGTCATCTATGACGATTCACGGGACATCGTTATCGTGCTCACGCTAATTCGGTTATTTCCCAATTCGGAACACATCGATTATTTCCCAATTCGGAACGCAGGGTTTGATGAGATTAAAAAAGCGCGCGTCTCCGACTGACTAGTAAATAGTTATCTGTGGTATTACAGCACATGTGGATTAAAGTAAAGAAAAAGCACGCGTTCGTAATACACTCCATTATGGACCTTAAAGCGGTTCAATAAGAGCCACTTTACGAGCAAGTGTGTTGAAAATGTATATTTTCTTTCTATCTATTCTCCACAGTGGACCTTAAGTGGAGAACATTACCAATCCATCCATGAGGATGAAAATGGATGAGGTGATTCGAGCGATTTGGTACCTATAGAGAGAAAACTTTTTTTCATCAGCTTCAGATCCTCAACATTCAACCCAAGCAAGTTTTAGAGTGCCGAAATGTTCAAAGTGAGCAACAAAATTATCATAGAAATAACGACATCTATGTATGAGCAAGCGTACTGAACTTAGTTTTCATATTGTTCAGAACAATCATTTGTTTGCTCGTATGTTTTATTTCGACAAACTGTCAAAAAGTGTATTGGCAGTTTACAAATAGTTGATAATTGAGTTCGAGCGCATAAGCAGTAACTTTTAGAAACTGTTTAGGTTTTATTCCAGGGCATTATTTTCGAAAGGTTACCTACTAGTTCACACAAGTCTACAATCTATACTGCTAAATCTAGTGCAATCTGACGTCACTACAGTAAATTAGCAAAACAAAACATACCGCTTATTGATATCCAGACTGGGTATTAGGATTTACGCATTAAAATAGGTACCACTTGACCCGACCTGGAGAACGAATCCAGGACCTCACAATCTGCAGTCGCGACCATTACTATAAAACATGTAAGTAATTAGTTCTACCTACTGGTGAGTATGACTGGTAAAGACCCTAAAATAACGATCTCCCTTGAATATAGTTCGTACTTATAGAAGCTTTGAAAAGTTGGTCCATTTAATTGTAGCCAAGAGGATTTAGTTAAAATCTGTAAAATAAGACTAAACAGACAAAAGTTTTTACTAAACTTTAGGGCTCCTGAAGCATTATTGTATTACAATAGTATCAGGTTTCCAAGAGATGAAATGGACGTAAGTTTTACCCTATATTTTCCGTGGGCGACATAAAAAGCGAGTAACCGAATGACATCAAGAGCATGAAGGGTCCTCTTGTCTACTCGTAACAAGAAACAGCGGTTACCAATTCGTTTGCAAAAGGGATAACTACGTAGAGATTTAATAGAGCTGATGGGTGTATCATGTTTAAGGTCATAGCACACATTGATATGTGTGCTATGACCTTGACTCGAAAAGGGATCGTCACCGTATCGCCTTTCGCCTCGGCGTCAAACAGGCGTCAACCTAACGTAATCACGTAACCAAAGCGGATCAGAAGCTCCGAAACGTCTACTCGGCTACAGCTAGGCGACGACGCCGCGCTTACGGCTCGCCAACCGCTGGTTGATGGTGCTGCAGGCAGGCCGCGGGAGGGGTGAGAGGGGCAAGGGTGGACGAAGAGACGTAAGCTCGGGTACGAAGAGACGTAAGCGCGGGGACGACGAGACTGCAAGTTGACCACGCGCCGCACCGCGGTTCGTGAGCTTGTCCCGGGGCGAGGCGATTACGATACGATTCCGATTAGTTTGCGTTGCAGTAGGGAGTTTCATACAAATAATACTGAATGGCTCGAGTTGATATAGGTACAGATCCGTTTCTTGCCCAAACAGCAATGCAAACATTTGTTGTTAATTGTTGTTGTTTGTTATTTATTATTTTATTTATTGGGTCAGCAAATTACATACATTAAAGTTTCATAACTTTGACGATCCCTTTCTGAGTAGATACGTGTCCGTCTCAAGACGTCCGTCGTGTCCGTGTCCGTGTACGTGTCTAGCGGTCGAGCCGTGTTTGTGAACGTGCAAGTTCAAAATATTTACACCAACACTCAATGTTAACATCATTTTAATTACTCATTCAAGATTTTTTCACAAATTACTACTTCACGGTGATGCGTCCGTCCATGTACGTATACATTAGGTAATTGAATAGATCTCCGAATACATGAATATTTTGCAAATTCCTCGCTGTGAATGGAATCATTTCCTAAATGGTCCAGAACGTTCATGCCCGTAAACTGCACATTAAAATGTTTTATCTTGTGAAATGCGCGATCCAGCGGAATATGGCGCCCACGAGAACATCAGGCATTGTTGATTGCGGCTCATTATGTAATCTGATTATACAGTATCTGTGAGCTAATCTGCAGTAGTCTGTTATTTTGTAAGGTACACTTTAGACGTACGTTTAGTTGCAATTTAGACGAGGGATCTTAGATTAGTTTTCTGCATAGTCGTTCGATGTTTGTGATTAAGCAAAGCCTATTGCAAATGCAAGCTGCGGCTTGTTAGATGGCTGCTGACATGAGATGCTCGCTTTTTGTGCCCCAGGGAGAGTAAAACCGGCTAAAGCCATTAAGTAATGTCAGGTGTTGATACTTAGCACTAAGTAGCAGATACCGTGGTCAGACATCTAGTTATATGAGTTATAAATAAACTGAGCACTCAGATTGGATAGGTAGGTCTATATTTAATTCAATTTCTCCTGTACCGTCCTTTCCGTTTGCTGACACAGATCCGAATCTTGCCCAAACAGCCCCAACCAAATTTCGCAGGTAATTCATTTGTTTTTATCGTGGGTCAAACTGAGTTCGGCACGTTCAAAATTTATTGGGTCAGCAAATTACATACATTAAAGTTTAATAACTTTGACTTCATTTTTTATAGTTATTTTACCGAACAAAGCCAATATTTTAATACCGAGGTCTTATAACGCCGTATTCAAAACAGACACCGATGTTCGTAATCAAGATGCCTCTATTTATACCTACTCAAAAAATTGTTTACCATCCCTCCTAACATTTATTCTACAGGTCAAATGCGTAGCGTCTAACTGTCTAGCCAATCGAACTCTGACCTTGTTCTCTCGGCACAGAGCTCTAAATTACATGTGTAACCGAATCATCCTTGAGACTGACATAAACGTCAAATAAAATCATTGTCTGAATTTGGTGTTGGTACAATCATCGCAACGGCGGGGGGTGGCCTCATTGGAATGCCGAATGTATCAAACTCTTCACAAAACTGAATACGCCCTGACTGATATCGTGCAAGGTTCTTGGAAGGGTAACATCAATATAAAAACACTGTAAGTCTATGCAGATATCATTCAGACAATAGCATCCTACGAAATAGCATCTCAACGAAAAGAATCAAAGAAATGGCCGGATTAAAGGTAAGTAGATTAATTAGTTTTGTTTAAAAAGAGCTAACTGCATGATTTCCCTCGGCAATTGTTTTGAACTTTCCACAACACAACTAATTACGATCTATAAAAAAAATTAACAAAAGTTGCCTGTATCAACACTCTTTAAAAATGATTATTGTTCAATCCTCAGATCGTGTCAACCCTTGCCCTGCTGTCCGCGGTGTCAGCGGGTCACCTGGGTCACCTCCAACATTCCACGGGGTACAACGCGTTCGGCGCAAACGCATACAGCGGTGGTGCGGCATCGGGTTACACCGGTGGTTACGGTGGAGCACATATCCCTATCCTGCGATACGAGAATGTAAACAACGGAGATGGGACCTACAGATACAAGTAAGGAAAAATAACAGTATTATGGATCACAGTTTTGCCGCCAGTAACTACCACAGTATAAAAAACATTTTTATTTTTATTCATATCTAACGGTTTTAGTTTAAAGAGCAAGGACTTTCGATGGTTATTATTAACCTGTTAACAGTACATGCGAGTACAAGAAGAACTAAAGTGTACTGTCACTATACAATAATATACCCACTATATCTGTTATCCGCAGCTACGAAACTGGCAACGGCATATCAGCGCACGAGAGCGGAGCCCCGCGTGCCCCAGGACCTGAGGGTCTCGCAGTGACCGCCGAGGGAGGGTTCTCGTACCGCACCCCCGACGGCCAGCAGATCTCGCTTACCTACACCGCCGACGAGAACGGCTTCCACCCCACCGGCTCGCACATCCCCACACCGCCACCCATCCCAGAAGCCATACTCCGCTCCATCGAGTTCAACAGACAACATCCTTCATCGTGAGTTTTTTCTGATATTTTGCAATAATTACTTGTGATACAGTTTTTAGTGTAACTTCAAGAAGTTCTGATAGAACCAATTATATATTTAGGTTACTCTTTTAAATTGAACTTGCCAGCAGTGGACGTCTTTCGGCTGAAATGATGATGATGAGGTTCTAAGGACTAATCTAAATTTGTACTTGCACACATAAACAGATTTTTAATATTTTGTTATACTTTCAGCGGCGAGGGTTCGTACAACCACGGTCACCATAACCAAGGGTACAACTACTAATGACATCGACGACTGACCGAGTGACCGCGGCTGACTACGGAACGAACCAGCACTTACAGAAACATATTGTTTTATAAGTATCTCTATTTATTCCAGTATTAACTGTTACTTGTTTTTATGGGCTTTAAAATAAAGTTTTAAGAATGAACAAACGAATTTTCTTTCAATTGTACATCTAACACTTAGGATATTTTTACATAAAATTGGATATAAAAAAAACATCTAATGCTATTACGGTTCTCAAAACAAAAGCCAGTAAGTCGTAAATATTATATCAAAAAAAATATTTTCATATCCTATACAATCGGTTTAGAATGAATTTCAGTAGATGTTTTCAGTGAAACATAAGAAGAAAAAAAAATTGTCGACATTATGTAGGTAACTCATTGGGGACAGAAGACAAACTCCGCACTATTTTATCATTATAATATTTGTTTTTTCAATCCTTAAGCTTTTCTGTAAAAACGTCACGAGACTTTTCTCTACACGGGGCGACCAAAAACTTTCAGAATAGGTATGTTGCACGGTGCACCAGATTAATATTCTTCGCAAATCCTAAAGATTTGCGAAGAATATTGACAAATACAATCCCTCCTTAGCACTAAGTCGCATGTTCAATTTTTTTCTGAGATCGGCATAAACTACACATATGAAAAAGTCGGAAAAAAGAAAATTTTATAGTTTGAAAGCAAAAAAATACATCTTTCATTCCTAGGGAACCTTAAAAACAGCTTCACCATGCTTTTTACGCAAGTCAATTTTAATTCATATTCATTTATTTATTTGTCAGAATATTGTTACAGAGTTGTTACATATTTTTAAAAGTTCATAATATTCTGCCGTTTCCGGCGTACAAATAGATACATTTTCAGGGTTTTGGTTATTTTGTTAGATTAACATTGAATTAAATAAATTAGAATAACATTCAAATTGCAAATTAGTCAAATATTAGGAATACGAATGTCAAAAAGATTAAATTAGGTCAAAGAGATAATAAGAACAGAGTATAATTATTCTAATATTTATTTATTTAATTTATTTAAGTTTGTACAAAAATGCAGGTTTAGGGTTTGGGTCATATTTTCTGCCGGTGAGTGTTTAAAGGTAGTTAAATTCTTTTTAGGGTTCCGTACCCAAAGGGTAAAAACGGGACCCTATTACTAAGACTTCGCTGTCTGTCCGTCCGTCCGTCTGTCTGTCACCAGGCTGTATCTCATGAACCGAGATAGTTAGACAATTGAAATTTTCACAGATGATGTATTTCTGTTGCCGCTATAACAACAAATACTAAAAATAAAATAAATATTTAAGGGGGGCTCCCATACAACAAACGTGTTTTTTTTTCGATGTTTTTGCCTTGTGGTACGGAACCCTTCGTGTGCGAGTCCGACTCGCACTTGGCTAGTTTTTTTTGTATTCATTTTTACGCAGCTAGCAAAGTGGAGATAGCGGTCGTAAAAAGAACGCTGAGCGACACTGGAGGGGTGTCTGCGTAAGAGTACAGTCGTGTCCTAAAGTACTAGGCTATTGTTTTATATATATACATGTAATTGTTTTATTGTAGAATCTTAATAGTTACTTAGCTAGCGTCGCGCTTTTATACCACCAATTTGATCGTTAAACCGCTCAGTGCGCAGGTAAACGCAGGCGTTCTTTTTACGTGACGACACCAATATGTGAAATTCCTTACACACCTAGTAGGTACATACTCAGAGTCAGTATCTTTTGGCTAAAGGGATCACCATACGGATAAGTTTTTTGCAATATTAGCACATGATTTCTCCTAATTAATCTCTTTCGTTTTAGGCAGTCGCTTCAAGCAGAACCCAACATAGTTTGGAAAAGGCTAGATAAACAAAACAACAAAGACACACACACAACACACTTCCAAAAAAACACTACAAAGTGAAAAATAACTTAATTTCGGAAGCGGTATCAAAAAACGAAAATGCGGAACCAACGACACCGACTTTCGAAATTAAAGTTATTTTTTATCACATCTAGGCATTCAAAAAGAGCTATTCTTCGTAAACAGGGACTAAAATAGCTCTTAAATCCATAGGGACTAAAATTTGGAATGTGGATTTTATCTATACCTACTAATATTATAAAGAGGTAAAGTTTGTTTGTAAGTTTGTATGTAGGGGATAATATCTGGAACTAGCAGTCGGATTATAAAAAAATATGTTGGTATTTTATAGCCCAATTCTTGAGGAAGGCTATAGGCTATTTAACATCACACTATGACCTTGATGAGACGAGCTAAAATGCTACGCGAAAACGAAGTGATAGGGCAGGAGACACGGGCAGGTCAATGCGACGGAATGGGTTGAGGGAACAAGAAAATTCACGCGAAAGAAGTCGCGGGCACATGCTCGTTAGTAATAGTTCCAATCACCAAAGAGATCAATCACGAACATTGTATGAACAAGTAACAGGCTGAATGATAAAAAGGCGCGACCAAATAAAAAAAAAAGTTGGTGATAAAATAAAAAACGCGCGAAAAGCATTCTGCCTTCGTTCGTAATTGTTTACTCAAATTAGGATTTTAGTATTTTACTTAGTTTTATAAAAAATGAGTATGTGTTCTTTAAGTAATTGTCTGTCAATAAATAAACGTACTATTCTTATTCATAAGTTGCACTTACTTATTTTTTCATAGACGTTGATAAAAAGTAGAGTGCAACACTATTTTAAGGTTGAGTGACGTACAGACGCCAGCACATCAAGTTACTACAATCTGTCAGATTTCTTTAATAGATTTTCGACTTTAATGCTAAAGCATAAGGTTCAAGGTTGATTGGGAAAATCTGACAGTTTCGGGTAGGTTGACCTGCTGGCGTCTGTACCTACTTTGAATCCCTCTCTGCGCGAAGGATGCAAAGGATAGGATTTTTTTTCTAGAGCAGAATCCCGAGCGCACTTTTAAATAGAGGACAAGAATATTGTCACTAACTAGGCACTAATCCCAACTCCGAGCTGCTAATTAAAATTCCTGAAGGAAAACCCCAGGTACATTTTATCCGACCTGGACATCGAACCAGGAAACAACCTTCGCTAGGCTGTTACGTTGTACGTATGTGCTTATAAAATTGAAATGCTTTTCAATTTGTACACGTGATTTTTATGTTTTGGTCTATCTAGAAAAATAAAGCCACTACAAGCGTTTGTATTCATGAGTAAGTTCTTAAAAAATTTTGTCGTATCGTATTAAAAAGCAAAAACATAAGTAAATAACTGTTAACTTCATAAAATAGCCCAAAGAATCAGCATTGCCACATTGGATGGCAATGCTGCCAGCCTTTTGGGCAATTATCTTATTGAGAGCGAGGCTGACAATTTTTTTATGCCTAATTAGCTCTTCCCTCATTTTCCTTTTTTAATATATACTTGTACATAATATATATATATATATATTCTAGTATGAGCTTGTTGTAAGTAAGGCTTTTTACTGTTAAACCAAAAAAAAACGTAATAAGGTATAGTTCGTTGAAACATGGTGGTTTTAATGTTAATAAAGTATGACGATAACTGGCTTAATTGGGTGTGTTAAATTCTCCCCTTTGGGAAGATTAGAAAATATCAATAGTCACATAATTATTAAGAAAACTTTCGTTCGTACTTAAATATTTATTTACAACGTAATAGCTACAACAAATAAATATATAAAATTTAATAAAAAGTGATGCTCATAACAATTATGCTAATGCAAGCAATAGTTCGAATCGTTCCGTAGTCATAGCCGCCGTCAGTCGTCGATGTCACTTAGTAGTTGTATCCGTTGTTGAAGTGGCCGTTGTAGGAACCGTCACCGCTGAAAATATTAATAACGAAAATTAATGAGAACATGCACAGATAGGCCTTTGTCCAGCACCAATGCTGGACAAAGGCCTATCATCAACATTTCAACCGCAGGGCGCCCACGCGCCCTTCCTTCGGTTGAAATGATGATAGATAGATATGTAGTAGTAACAAGTTTTTCGAAGCGTGAACATTATTATAAAAAAACTACAACGTGAAACGGAAACCACAACGGTAGCAGTTTCACGAGATTTTTCAGACGTTGTTGATACGCCAGTGACAATCAGGTTCAAAATGCTGAAGCCAGATGGATTTTTATAATGTATAAATCTAACACCACAATATCTGAGAGTGAAAGGCTGAAAATAGTTCAATTTACTTATGGCACGACTGATATGGTATGCTATGAGCCCATTGTTGTAATTGGAGTGTTCAACGTGCCCATCATACATGCCATACGGGGTAACAATGCCTCTGGCGGTAACGACACCACTACAACACCATTGCAACAGATGTGTATGAATACTGGGTTAAAAGGTAATTTGAAAACATTTCAACAAAATGAACCAGTTGCCGTAGTGGGCGGAAACATTAAGGGTGGTTGAAGTCACCATTTTTTATCTGAATTCTTTTTTTGTGAAGTTCGATCATGTTAGGAAAATTTGCCAAGAATTTTCTTATTTACCGGTAAATATTATAAAACTTTCTGCCCTCTAAAGAGGTCCTAGCTGTAAATAGGACATGTTTGGAAAATTATAGGAAAATTAATCTGGTAAACGAGACTCTTCTTTACTTGCAAATAACGGATGATGGTATCTACTTCCTGTTCCGCCATGATCCAGTGATCAGTTAAAGACTCCCTAAAGATTCCTATTACACATAAGATGTTGATTTTTTTTTCAAAAACTTACGATGAAGGATGTTGCCTGTTGAACTCAATGGACCGGAGAATGGCTTCTGGGATGGGTGGCGGGGTGGGGATGTGCGAGCCGGTGGGGTGGAAGCCGTTCTCGTCGGCGGTGTAGGTGAGCGAGACCTGCTGGCCATCGGGGGCGCGGTACGAGAACCCTCCCTCGGCTGTCACCGCGGGCCCTTCAGGGCCAGCGGCGCGCGGGGCTCCGCTCTCGTGCGCCGATATGCCGTTTCCAGTCTCGTAGCTATGGATTCATTATAAAATAATATTTTAACTTTGCCAGTTCTCTCAATACATTTTCTAGGGGTATATCTCCCCTCTTTTGTAATCAAACTCACTATTTTTCTTACCTATATCTATAATTTCCATCACCATTGTTGACGTTTTCATAACTTAATATCGGAATATGTGCGCCGTAGCTACTGGTATAGGCCGACGCCGACCCCGAAGCCCTCGCGTTTGTTCCGAACGCACTGTAGCCGGCGGAAGGTTGAAAGTGGCCCAAATGTCCCGCTGACACCGCTGATAGCAGGGCGAGGGTTGAAAATATCTGAGAATGTACACAGAATAGTAGAAAGACAGGCTTCAATGAGTAATTTATAGAGAAAAAATTGATTCTTTTCTATTATCGATTGTTTTAGTGATTGCAGTTGAAGCGCGTGCAAACTTCAAAAGCACTCGCTGTTTTCAATGAGAACTTTTATATTGGGGATGCTGTGCTACATTATTGTAACATAGTCTCAATTACTCGTAGGCACAAATTGTAGTTTTACTAAAGCATCTACGTATTGTGAATGAAAGCTCACTGAGCTTGATATTGCAATTGGGATTGCAAAACAAAACAACTTGATTTACGTTCTGCACTTACCTTTAGGCCAGCCATTTCGATTGATATTTTATTTTTATTTTTAGAGATGCTGTTTAGTAGAATGCTATTGACTGAATGATACCTTCATAGACTTACCGTGATTTTATACCTATTGATGTTACCCTCGAAAAACCTTGCACGATATCAGCCAGGGCGTATTCGGAGTGAAGAATTTGTGACATTGATATTTGGCATTTCAATGAAGCTATCTCCTTCTGCGCCGATGCGATCATTATTACAAATACGGGCAAGCAGGTTGATGAGAGGTTTAATATCTTACACAAACGGCCTAAGTTATTTACACCCAGTTGCTAACTGTTAGCTGAGCAATAAAAAATATGGGCCTCCGAAACGAGAGAACGCAACTTAGTTACCTACCTATTTCCACGAAAAAGGTGTTTAGATTTCGATAACTGTAGTCCCACTGTAATTTACGAAATTACCTCTATCCCATCTTATGTCTATTCACCGCTGTACCTGCGCAATCCGCCGCGGTCTTCCCCTACGAAATATAGATATAGTCGTGAGTACAATACTTGCATCCTTTGTAGTCGTTTCTGTCTAAAAACGATTGACTGTGAGCTTTTTTTTGGCTGTGATATTTAAATGCGAATATTTGAAGCGATAAGGCCGCCCATTGTATGTTTTGTAGTAATTTATATATCATCATCTGCCTAGCCTTTTCCCAACTATGTTGGGGTCGGCTTCCAGTCTAACCGGATGTAGCCGAATACCAGTATTTTACATGGAGCAACTACCTATCTGACCTCCACAACCCAGCTACTGGGTAAAACGATACCCCTTGGTAAGACTGGTTGTCAGACTTTCGGGCTTCTGACTACCCGTAATGACTGACAAAGATCCACGAATGACAGCTGGGACCAACGGCTTAACGTACTTTCCGAGGCACGGAGGGGTCACGGTATGTAAAGATGGTCACCCATCCACAGACCAACCGCGGCAAGCGTAGCTTAACCTGATCGATCGACCTGTGCGGCTGTTATTATTTAGCCACGGCATATATACATAATTATATAAAACGTATTTTTGTTAAGTATTTTCTGAGACAATAAATTATATAAATCATCATCATCATCATTTCAGCCAAAAGACGTCCACTGCTGGACATAGGCCTCCCCCAAGCACTTCCACTTCGACCGGTTCTGTGCTTAATTATATAAATAAATGAGTTTAACTCATGTTGATGTTTTAGAACATGTTCATACATTGGGCAGGCCGCGAAACGAGAACCAAAGAAAATTTTTAAAAGCCTCTCTCCAAGAGCTTCCTGAAACAACCGCATGTACCTATGTTCAGCGGTTATTTACAGTTTAGGATTTAGACGGTTTTGTATATTTTTTGGGAAATTCTCACATGACTTTGATAAGGTTCTTTGATAAGCCGTAGGTAATTTATTGTAAGAAGTCTATGGCTAAAATTAAAGGTTTTCTTCGTCTATATATTAGAACATGTTCATACATACCTCCAGGGCGGGCGTACGGACTCCATCTGAAATATAAGGTTTGTAGGGGCTGGTCATCCATTCACACTTTTTGGAAATAATCAAATACAACTTAGAACAATGAAGTTCTATATTTTGCTACAATGATATTAAATCAACCTCAGTAGGGTAGGTATTTACCGACAAAATAATTCAGACTGAGAAAATATTTACGATACACATTATCTTGGCCTTACAGAAGAGTAGGTAAATCGCAAACATAAATGAATAATTCAATAAAACTCTATGTAGTTATTTCTTAGATATATAAATTCCTAATACATGCCTGACATTGTATATAATTATTCTAATTGCGTTTTCTATAGACCAGTAAAAGGAACAGTTTTTAGGCAGATATATGCAAGGAGAGGTGTCACAGCTAGGGTGTAACTTCCGATGCTGCACGCAGAGCGAAGATGTGCGCTCCTCCAGAAGCCCGAGCACAAACGCGCGACTTAAACGTAATGTAAATTCGAACTATTTTTAATCGTCATCAAATGCAGCTCAGTATCCTATAGCGACAACTAAAAATGGCTTCACCCGTAGATATGAACAAAGTCTTAAAACTAAGTAACTATTGTGGAAAACGAGTAATTTATATTTTAAAATTGGTCTATATTTTCGGGTTTCAGACGGCAGCATTGACAGGCGGCTTGCTTAGCGTTTAGTTCCTAGCAAGTCACCAGGCGAGTATCGAAGTGAAACGAACGTCCTAGAACCTTCGCAACCGGCCGTACTGCGAGCTTTTTTTTGTGGTTGGGAAATCATCAAATGACCCCTCCCGCTCTGGGTGGAGCGGAAGGGAGTGTCAGACTCTTACTGACTAACACCCACCCGTGTTCCTTCCTTAGCCCTTTATGTTCCGGGCCAGCGGTAACCCTTTCGGACAATCCCGCTGACCCGGCAGGCTTCGGCCCTATGGGGCCCCTCCTCGATGCTGACATCTCTTTGAGGCGCGCGTGGAACACGTACGCGCCGTCCGGTTTGGCATGTCGCCTAGCGTTTATTGAAGTAAACAAATTAATGTGTCTGTTTTTTGTCACGAGGCGTGAGGCAGTTTTAATACAAAAAATGGATAAAATATTAATTGCATCAGTTTTCAAAAGAGATGCAGCAAATATTCATAAAACTTATCGATATTACGCAATTGTTTATATAGAACATTAAACTTCTCATGAGTTGATCTTCAGGTATGTTAATAATGTCATGAACCCAAAGTGATGGCCGTAAAATGGTATATTTTCACAATGAATTCTCTTTGAGTAACAATTGTTGAAAGTGACAGCGGTAGTAGCCTGTCAGTGCGGATGTATCCTTAGCTGATGCGATCGAATATAAAAATGTAAGCATCTAAACGCTATACAAATTTTGACCAGACTTACACTGGGATTAGAATACGACCGTTTTTAAAATTACGTGTGTGTTGAACACAAACATAGTCGAAGGAGTTCCTTCATTTCCATTCCTTTCTGTTTTACTTTTTCATTTTACTTTTCTTGTTTCTTTAAGAGTGTTAATTAGTTTCTGATATTCCTGTGCGAGTCCCAATAAATACTTTTTCTTTCGGCTGCTTTCTTCTATAATCTTAAATAACTCCTGTTATCGTATGGACGCAAAATATAATCAGCTGTTACTTGAAATAATCCGATAAACATAATGATTTTAATGAAATTATGTGAAATATAAAAATAAGTGAATGAAATTATGCCATACAGCTCTACCGTCTACCCCTTTCAGAAATGCAGGCGTGATAATGTATTTTGTAAATATCAATATTCACATAATAAAAAAGTAAACTTTTGTTCATACCTACTTAAATCTTTATTTACAACACAACGTTTATTATCAAATAAAAATATTTAACAAAAAGTGATGCTCATGAAAATTATAATAATGCAAGCAAAAGTTCAGTTCCTTCTGTAGCCGCCGCAAAGCCACCGTCAGTCGATGTGTCGATCGATGTCACTTAGTAGTTGTATCCATTGTTGAAGTGGCCGTTGTAGGAACCGTCACCGCTGAAAATATTGAACAAAATAAATTAGAACATGCGTTGTATGTAGTACCTACAAGTATGTACAAGTACAAGTATGTTTTAGAAGCGCCATTATAACATATCAGGGGTAAATTACAATATCCATTTTGTAAATAAAGTTCCAAGCGGTAAAGTCATGAATACACAATGTATAAATCTAACTACACTAACACCTCAACATCTGCGAGTTTTAGGCTGAAAATAGTGAAACCACAATGGTGGCAGGTCCTCAAGATTATTCAAGCGCCATAATTGTCAAAATTTTTCAATCCTTTGTGACAATTTAAAGGATTTTTACAATCTTCTTTCTTTTTTTTCTTCTTTTTTCTTTTTGACGGCACGGTTGGCGCAGTGGTTAAGCGATTGACTGCTGCGCTGCGTGTCGCGGGTTCGATTCCCGCACGGAACAAATATTTGTATGACCTACAAGTAGTTGTTCCGGGTCTGGCTGTTTGTGTACGTGAATTTAAATGTTTGTAAACGCACCCACAATACAGGAGAAATTCCTAGTGTGGAACAACGTTTTTAAAAAAAAAAAAAAATCTATAAATCTAACACCTAATCTAAATTTCTAAGAGTGAAAGACTATTGAAACTAGCAAAACAAATTTATGGCACGAATTCAACGGGCCCATCATACATGCCTTCTTTTTTTGAGATTTGGAAATCATCAAATGACCCCTCCCGCTCCGGGTGGAGCGGAAGAGAGTGTCAGACTCTTAAAAACTTACGATGAAGGATGTTGCCTGTTAAACTCAATGGACCGGAGAATGGCTTCTGGGATGGGTGGCGGCGTGGGGATGTGTGAGCCGGTGGGGTGGAAGCCGTTCTCGTCGGCGGTGTAGGTGAGCGAGACCTGCTGGCCATCGGGGGCGCGGTACGAGAACCCTCCCTCGGCTGTCACCGCGGGCCCTTCAGGGCCAGCGGCGCGCGGGGCTCCGCTCTCGTGCGCCGATATGCCGTTTCCAGTCTCGTAGCTATGGATTCATTATAAAATAATATTTTAACTTTGCCAGTTCTCTCACTACATTGTCTAGGGGTTCTATCTCCCTACTTTTGTAATCAAACTGCTGCGTGCCACATAATATCACAATTTTCCTTACCTATATCTATAATTTCCATCACCATTGTTGACGTTTTCATAACTTAATATCGGGATATGAGCACCGTAGCTGCTGGTGTAGGCCGATGCCGAACCCGATGCCCTCGCAGAGCTGTACGCATTCGTGCCGAACGCACTGTAGCCGGTGGAAGGTCGGAAGTGGCCCAAATGTTCCGCCGACACCGCCGATAGTAGAGCGAGGGTTGAAAAAATCTGAGGATGTAAACAGAATAATAGAAAGACAGGCTTCAATGAGTAATTAAAAGTGAAACAATTCATGTTTTTTAAAGTATCGATTGTTTTAGTGATTGCAGTTGAAACGCCTGCAAATTTAAAAAGCACTTGCTGCATTTAATGCAAACTTTTATTTTGGGGATGCCATGCTACATCATTATAACACAGTCTCAATTACTTGTAGGTACAAATTGTTGTTTTACTAAAGCATCGCGTATTGCTTTTATATGAAAGAACATAGAGAACAAAAAAACCAAAACAATCTTGATTTACGTTTTTCTCTTACCTTTAGGCCAGCCATTTTGATATGTTGTTTTTTATTATTTTTTAGAGATGCTGTTTAGTAGAATGCTATTCTCTGAATGATATCTGCATAGACTTACCGTGATTTATATTGATCTCGATAACACTCGAAAAACCTTGCACGATATCAGCCAGAGCATATTCAGTGTGAAGAATTTTAAACACTGGTATTTGACATTTCAATGAAGCCTCCTGCCGTGCCGACATGATCATGATGAGAGGTTTAATATAAATATCTTTCACAAACGGCCTAAGTTAGTTCCACCCATTTGCTAACCGTTAGCTGAAAAATAAATAAAAAATATGGGCCTCGGAAACGAAGGCCACTTACCTATTTCTACTCGACGTAAATTATTTTAATAAGCTTTAATACTTTTTCTTAAAGTACTTAGCTAAGTACTGTTTTCCGTAGAACGTAACACGAAGAAGGAAGACAAAAAATCCAAGAACATGACGTAGCTTTTCTCACAATAAGCGAAAAAGGTGTTTAGATTTCGATAACTGTAGTCCCGCTATAATTTACGAAATTACTTCTATCGCATCTTACATATTTTCATTACTCATCCTCCGCGATCCGCCCTGTCTACCTACCTGCGTACCTACTTCCGAGATGTTAGTCATAAGTACAATACTCGCGTCTTCTGTAGTCGTTTCTATCTAAAAACGACCAATCGAACGAATGATTTGTGAGCCCTCTGATTAAAATATTTGAATGAGTTTAGCTCCTTTTGGTGTTTTATAACATGTTCATACATACAGGTTGGGCCGTGAAACGAGGTCCAAAGAAATTTTTTAAAAGCTCTCTCCAAGGGCTTCCCGAAACACCAGCATGTATGTTCAGCGATTTATAGCTTAGGAGCTAGATGGTTTTGTATATTTTTTGGGAAATTCTCGCATGACTTCGATAATCCGTGGGATGTGTCTTACAGGCGTTGCACGGGTGGGTTCCGGAATTGGTATTTTAACAGGAACCGGGACCACCCCTATGTGCTGATGGTGATCACCGGGGTGGTTTTAGTAGTGAGGTAAAAATCCCACACTCGCGGACTTCCCTCCCCGGAGGTCGGCTGCCTTTTGAAGGTGTTCCCCAGACAAAAAAAAAAAGTCTGTACTTTATTTTAAGAAGTCCATGACTAAAATGAAAGGTTTTCTTCATCTATGTATTAGAACATGTTCATACAGACCTACAGGGTGGGCCTACAGACTCCGTCTAAAATATAAGCTTCGCAGCGGCCAGTCATCCATTCACTGTTCGGAAAGAATAAAGTAGGTACATACAACTTAGCTAAAACAATGAAGTTCTATATTTTGCTATTTTTTTATGTTTTTTTTATTATGTTCTATATTATATTAAATCAACCTCAGTAGGTATTTACCGACAAAATAATTCAGACTTTGAGTAAATATTCACGATAAATATTATCTTGGCAATACAGAAGAATTTATAGGGAACATAAATTAGTAATTCAATGAAACTATGTATTTCTTAATTATATAAATTCCTACAACATGCCTGACATTGTAGGCACCTATATAATTATTCCAAATACTCTTAATTGTAATTGTATTTTCTATAGACAAGTAAAAAGACGGGTTTTAGGCAGACATGCAAGGAGAGGTTTCACAGCTAGGGTGTGACACGCCGAGCGAAGATGTGCGCTCCTCCAGAAGCCCTAGCTTAATAGCCAGCTGTGAGGGGAAACATGCTGGCACGCAGGTTTGCTGGTTGTTCAGCTCCGGTTAAAATAACACTTTTTAAGGCGTTTTGTCAAATATTTTACACCAGCAGTCTGTGGGCTAATCATACCCAAAAAGCAGACAGCGCACTGCGCATTCAATACAATTACGCCTTCAGGGCGCTGTTGGGGCTTCCACCTTACTGTAGTGCGTCAGGAATGTTCGCGGATGCGCACACTAACGATTATTTCGCGATCATGCGCAAAAAAGTGGCATCAGTGATACGCAGATTGAGGGGAAGCGGCAATAGCATTCTGAAGGTGTTTGCAGAAAGGATGGAAGCCAATGGATAGATTTATCAAGCTGCATGTCAGACATGGGACTTGATTAATCTTCCTCTAACCTTGGCTGTATTTTGAATGTGTATTTGTGTTGTATTTTATTGTTGTACTCATGTGTGGCTAAGTGTTACATACTAACATAGTTTTTAAGTTTGTACTGATTACTAACACGCTATGGGCCGTTGACGCCTGAAAATAAACGATTTTTATTTTTATTATTATAAACGCGTGACGAAAACGTAACATAATAATAATAATTTTTTAATCGAAAATGCAACTAAATATCCAATGGCAGTTTCGTTTAAACATTGGCAACAACTAAAAAAAAAAAAAAAAGGTTCCGACGAATTGAGAACCTCCTCCTTTTTGAAGTCGGTTAAAAATAGCATCACTCCTAGATATGAACAAAATCATAAAACTAAGTAAATATTTTGTGGGGAATGAGTAGGTATTTTAAATTTAAAAAAAAACGTTCTTATTTATTATCCATACTAATATTATAAATTCGAAAGTAACTCTGTCTGTCTGTATGTTACCTTTTCACGTCTAAACCACTGAACAGATTTCGATAAAATTTGGCAGATAGATACATTGCATCCCGGGGAAGGACATAGGATAGACCGTCGGGACGCGTCGCGTTAGAGAACGCGGAATAATAATGTTTTGGGTCTTCTAATCTATCGTTTTGGCCCTTTGCACTGGCCGGCAAGATCGCCTGATTTAACCGTTCCAGACTCCTTTTTGTGGGTTTTTTTGAAGTCACGAGTGTATATCAACAAGCCTCAGACTCTTGAAGCCCTCAAAGAGAAAGTCAGTCAAGAATGCGAGGACCTATCGCCGGAAGTTCTGGCAAGAGTGACGGAAAATGCCATAAATCGGGCCCGAACGGTAATAAATTCTTGCGGTGGCCACTTAGCCCAATATCATTTTCTCGCCTTAATGTAAAACAAATTAAGAGGTCAAATAAACATAATCTAAAGGCAGCACCAAAGTTTATGATTCTTAAAAAACATTACAGCCAAAGAACATCGGGTGACAACTTTTGCGCCACCTTGTATATGCAGCTGTTACTTAAAAAAAATCCGATAAATGATGATAATTTTAATGAAATGAAGAATGGCGATAACTAGCGTTTTAATGTGGATGTGCCATACACCTCTAACTAACCCTTTGAGAAATGTAGGTGAGATAGATATTTTGGAAATATCAATATTCACAAAATGAAAAAGTAAACTTTTGTTCATACTTAAATATTTATTTACAACGTACTTACTAGCTAAAAATATTTAAATACTTATATAAAGAGATGCTCATGAAAATAATAATTATGCAGGCAATGGTTCAGTTTCTTCCGTAGTCATAGCCGCCGTCAGTCGTCGATGTGTTAGTCGATGTTACTTAATAGTTGTATCCATTGTTGAAGTGGCCGTTGTAAGAACCGTCACCGCTGAAATTAATGAACAAAATAAATGAGAACATCCATCCATACTTAATATTATAAATTCGAAAGTAACTCTTGTCTGTCTGTCTGCCTGTATGTTACCTTTTCACTGAACGGATTTCGATAAAATTTGGCAGAGAGATAGATCGCATCCCGGGGAAGGACATAGGATAGTTTATATCCCGATAATCCCACGGGATCGACACTTATGCGGTTGAAACCACGGGGCGCTGCTAGTACTATATAAATAATTAACGTGTATTTTCCCACTGCAAGCCTCCCCCTTTCCTTTTTCCACTCAACTCGATCCTCGATCGAGCCTGTAGTCACTTTGCTTAACAATTAATTTCTGTGACTTTAGAAATTTAACACCACAGTATCCGGGAGTGAAAGGCTGAAAATAGTGAAGCCATTTTATGGCACGACTGATATGGTATGGTATGAGTCGGTTGTTGTAATTGGACTGTTCAACGTGCCCATCATACATGCCTTACGGGGCAACAAGAGCCTCTGGCGGTAACGACACCACTACACCAACGCTATTACAACAGATGTGTATGAATGCTGGGCTTAAAGGTCATTTCATAAATTAACTAGTTCCTCTATCTAGTTCATTTATGAAATGTATAGTGGTCGTAAAAGAAAAAACATGTTAATGAAGTTACCACCTTTGAATTGAGTTCTTTTTAATGAAGTTCGCCATAGATCATGATTGGAAAATTATAAGAAAAATCTGGCAAAAGATAACTCTTATTTACCCATAAATAATGGTATTTACGATGGTAATTCCCGTTAAAAGTGGTCTAGCTGTAAATAAAAATAGATTTGCTACCACACCATGATCAGTGATAAGTTAAAGACCCTAAAGATTCCTATTACATATAAGATGTTGACATTTTTTTGCAAAAACTTACGATGAAGGATGCTGCCTGTTGAACTCAATGGAGCGGAGGATGGCTTCTGGGATGGGTGGCGGCGTGGGGATGTGCGAGCCGGTGGGGTGGAAGCCGTTCTCGTCGGCGGTGTAGGTGAGCGAGACCTGCTGGCCATCGGGGGCGCGGTACGAGAACCCTCCCTCGGCGGTCACAGCGGGGCCTTCAGGGCCGGCGGCGCGCGGAGCCCCGCTCTCGTGCGCTGATATGCCATTTCCAGTCTCGTAGCTATGAATTAATTGTAAAAGAATATTTTAACTCTCAGTTTGCCAGTTCTTTTTCTACATGGGATTATAATATAGATTTTGTAATCAAACTGCTGCGTGCCACATAATATCACAATAAAATTTTCTTTACCTATATCTATAATTTCCATCACCATTGTTGACGTTTTGATAACTTAATATTGGGATATGAGCACCGTAGCTGCTTGTGTAGGCTGACGCCGACGCCGGAGCTCTCGCGGAGCTGTATGCGTTTGTGCCGAACGCACTGGTATCCAGCGGAAGGTTGGAAATGGCCCAAATGTCCTGCTGACACCGCGGATAGTAGGGCGAAGGTCGCAACAATCTGTAAAGAAAAAATAATGTTAGAAGGACAGGAAAAATACACTGTCTACAGTGTACTTTTTTTAAAGGAATGTTTGTTTTGTGACTGCAAATGATGAGCCTGCAAACTACAAAGCTGTTTTCTTTAATTTGGGGGATGCTATGCTACATCCCTGAAACATAGTAAGTGCAAATTGTTGCTTGCCAAAGCATCTACGTATTGTGAATAAAAGCACATTGAGCACAAAAAAACCTTGATATTACAATTGAGATTGCAAAACAAAACAAATTGATTTACATTGTGCGCTTACCATTAAGCCAGCCATTTTGATTTATATTTTTTATAATTATTTTTTAAGAGCTGCTATTTAGTAGGATGCCATTGACTGAATGATATCTGCATAGACTTACAGTGTTTTTATATTGATGTTACCCTCAAAAAACCTTGCACGACATCAGCCAGGGCGTAATCAGAGTAAAGAATATCTCACTCTGGTATGTTTGGCATTTGGCATTTGAATGACCTCCTGCTGTGCCAACGCGATCATTGTTACAAATACGTGCAAGCAAGCAGGTTGATGAGAGGCGAGATTATCTTTCACACCGATGACCTTACTTTGCGCTAACATCCTAGGCCCTTTGTACAGGTCATGGTTTCTTTACGGTACGGCGTATAAAACGCGCCGTAGAAAAAATGTGTCTTCTAACAAGTTTCCATAGTGATCCATACCATACTGACGACCAACCGTAGTTTTGCACGGCAAAAAAAAACGTGTGATAACAAAGAACCCAACTCCATTTAACTTATTTACTTCCTTACCGTCAGCTTCAATCAATCAACTCATCCTATTACAGTCCACTGCTGGACATAGGCCTCTCCCAGGCACAACACCCTGTCCTCTGCCTTCCGCATCCAGTCCGTCCAAAAACCACCTTCTTTAGGTCGTCCGTCCCATACTACGCTTGACGATACGCGGTCTCCACTCCAGGACTCGTCTGCTCCACCGGCCATCGGTCCTTCGACAAACATGGCCACCCTAACACCACCGTCAGCTTAACCATCCTAAATACAGGCCTCCGAAACGAAAGAACGCCATAGTTACCTATTTCCTCTCAACGTAAATTATTTTAATAAGTTTTTCAAGATAGGTATTTACTGTTTTCAGACTTTTTTTTTAGATCATAACACGTAAAAGGGAGAAAACTCCGAGAACATGACGTAGACGAGTAAGTTTTTTCACGATAACCGGAAGGTGGAAGGTGTTAAGATTTTAATGACTAGTCCGAGTGCATTGCTTGTCCAATGAAATCTCTAAATGGCTGGTTGACACTTCCCGTGACCCAAGGGATCTTACCTTGGCCAGAAGCTAAACATTGCCATACAACGTGGCAATGCCGCCAGTCTCGTCATTTTGTCGAGTTATACGAACGTAAATGTAGGGAACAGATGGTTTTTTTTTTCGCGATTTCAGGTTTGGTCCCTTATTAAAAGTTGTTCATAATGATGAGTACAGTCAACAGCAAAAGTAGATGATCAAAATCATAAATTCAATACTAATTAACGGAGTTCGCGTCAGGACTGTATGGCAGAGCTGTTGCTGTTGTTGTTGAGCTGTGTGCACACTGTGTGGCTGTGTGGCAGAGTTCTGACGCGAACTCCGTTCATTAGTATTGAATTTCTGATTTTGATCATCTACTCTTGCTGTTGACTGTACAATGAGCTCTTAAGAGGTTGTTAATGTTTTACCAATAACCCTATTTATAGACCAGCGGGGGAAATTCGTAACACACTAACAGTAGCAATGGCATTCATTTTGACAGTTCAACAACATTCATTGCGTTATTTACGTTGTTGAGCAGACAAACTTTTCGAACATATGAAGCAATGGATTAGCAATATCCTTCAAAATGGTTAAGATTGTAATTGAAAGTGTGTTACGCAATTAAGGTGCGGGTTTTTGGGGGAATATGAAAGGAGAGGTTTAACAGCTAGGGTGTAACTTACGATGCTGCACGCCGAGATGTGCACGGAGACGAACGCTCCTCCAGCCAGAGAACTTTAATTCGAACTATATTTTAATCGAAAATATAACTATCCTGTAGCATTTTCGTTAAAATGTTTTTGTAGGCTGCTAAAGAGACATCTCTCTCTACTCATAAAAGCTTTAGTGGATGTGGATACTACGTCTGAAAGGCCCGCTTCTCGAAGTTGAGGTTGTGGATTCGGACATGGCAAGTACCATAATGAATTCCTTAAAAAAATATGGCCCAGTCAATCTTAACTTGCATCCCTGAAAACATTATAGAAACATAAAGGAAGAAATAGATCATCAACACTCGCTAGACAAGCGTCGCAAGTAATTCCGTCTCAGTATCAAAAAACTTTTTAACAAAAAAAAAAACCGACTTCCAAAAAAACACTACAAAGTGAAAAATAACTTTTATTTCGGAAGTCGGTGTCTTTGGATCTGTATTTTAGTTTTTTGCCACCGACTTCCGAAATAAAAGTTATTTTTCACTTTGTAGTGTTTTTTTGGAAGTCGGTTTTTTTTTTTTGTTAAAAAGTTTTTATTTCTCGCTTTTTAGTGTGTCTGTTTATAATATATCTAAGTTACAATAGCCTAATGCCAACTTGCTCATCGCCTTTTACAAAATATTGCTTTTCCCGATGCAGGGACGTTAATTGTTGAAGAGTTCTCCTGGTATTCCACCATCAGCTCCATTTCACCATTCGCATTGTGACGAGCATAACTTGCTTAGCAACCATATTAAAGTAAGTAATCGAATCGCAAACCGGGAAATATTTATTATTGAGTAGTTCCGGTGGCCATCTGTGGTCTTCATCATCGGTTCCACTTCACCAAATGATGCTTTCCGAGAGCAAATGCACGAGTTACTATAAAAAATACCCAAATCGCTATAGGTGTGCCTATAATACTTGAAGAGTTCCTTCGATTTCTCCAAGATCCCATCATCAGATCCTGACCTGATGACAATGGGACCACCTGGAAAGTATACCCTTTCAAACAAAAAAATAATTTTTGAAATCGGTCTAGCCGTCTCCGAGTAATCGGGGAACATACATAAAAAAAAAAGGTACCGACGAATTGAGAACCTCCTCCTTTTTGAAGTCGGTTAAAAATAGCCTATGCGGTAGCAGTTACAGGCCCATTACAGTCCCCGGCACGTAACTTGGCAAGAGGAAGTTGTTAGATGCGTTTTTCCTTTCTTTACCTTTCTTGTAAACAGACATGTTTAAAAATAATATATGGCAATAACCATAGTAGGTATAATGACAAACAATAAAAGTGAAAATTTTCTTGTTGCACTAAGTGTACATGCGCTAACTTGGAGTAAGTTAGCACTACGCCAATACCTTGCCAAGTTACGTGCCGGCGACTGTACCAATCCTGATTAATATATGATCATGATTACCAATCCTCTGCCAAACGTATCCCTCAAAATAGGAAGTATAAATTAAATTTTCCTTAAGATTGTATTACTTAATTTTGTTATGAAATACAATGACAACAATACGGTATAATATCACAATGAAATTCGTCGGTCCCCATTGAATAATACATTTTGTTTAATGATTATAATTTTTCTTTGGACGACTCACAATACTTAATGTACAGTCAACAAAAGAGGTAATGAAAAATAGAAAACAAACAGCTCATTTATCAAATTAAATTTCAGTCGACAACATCCATCGGTTTCTTACTAAACTTCAACTATATCCGACGATCCTGCGTACTTATCTCTTTTGTTTACTGTACATGTTATCAGCAACAAATCTAAAACTTTTTTCAGGTTTTGCCTTTATCATGTGTTTGGCTATGACATACGCATACTAACTTACTGAAGAACCCGTGGTGTTGGTCTGCGTTTTTGTAGTTATTTTACCTCTGACAGCAACCTTATGCTAATGATAATAAAGATCATTTTGGTACAAAATCAGAGGTAAAATAACTATGAAAGCAGTCTAAAAACTGATAATAACTGCGAAACCTCAAATAAAGATGTCATAATGATCTCATATTTGCAGGAAGAAAGACAACCAGTCTTACCAAGGGGTATCGTATTACCGAGTAACTGGGTTGTAGAGGTTCGCTTCATGGTGGTGGTTGCTGGTATTCAGCTGCATCCGGTGAAACTGGAAGTGGTGAAAGTGGAAACGTGAACGGGCGCCGTCAGTTGGGGCTGGTCATCTTAGCTGCCTCGGCTTATTTTTAATTATTTTATTTTTATTTTTGGATTGTTGTTTTAGTACTATTTGTTGTACTCTGGACGCTTTTAACGCATACGTCTTGTTTATTTTTACATCGTTCTCACATTATTTAATTATAAATTCAAAAGTAATGATGTAACTAATATTTTTGTAAAATATAATTGAAAAAAGAGTGTCCATGGAGTTTCTTGCCCGTTCTTCTCCATAGGTACCTACGCTTTGGAATGGGCAACTAGCTTCACATTTTTCTGACTGACCTACTTCTTGACAATTCAAAAGTGCCTGTAAAATGGTTTAATTGAAATAAATGCTTTGAGTTTGAGTTTGAGTCGACCCATTTGAGGGTCCGTCTTCCTAGACGGAACACAAATAGTGTAGACTTTTAGCGACGAGATTTGAAAGTTAAGATATTCTGAGTGAAATAATACATAACCCATTATTAGAGGTTTTTATAATTCAATCGGCTTGGACTTATTTATTAGCTAGAGATATGTATCACTCACACGGACTACATTATTTTCGCATCAAACCAAACAATCATGTGAGGTAAATATTTTTATATCCTCTGCTGGAACATCGTGACATGAACGTGAAAATTAATATCATGTTTCACAATAAGCAGTTTATGCAAACAACAAAATAAATATAGGTACTTACTAAAATATCAGAGCATAACTTTCTTTATTAAAAAAATACATCTGGTATATTAAATTAACATTACATAAAATACACCATTTAATAAATAGCAACGTTGTTATAATTGTACGTTATTTCGATATCACAGTCCACGGTTTGAGGTACGGGATAAGAATCATGAGACACGTCATTATTCTTATAAGGTACGGGTTTTTCACAAACATTTTCAGTAGTAGTTGCGTCCGCCACCGCCGCCGTTGTAGGAGCCCCCGTCACTGAAAATAAAACCGGCAATGTGTTTATTCAGATCCGGATACGGACCCTATCAAAATACCAACACTTACATTTTTAAATATCACAACACTATAATTCTGTGATAGGAGCATTTTTGAGTTATTCCGGTTGGCCTCGCACTGGTCTTTTTTTTGTTACTTTAAAATGCTCCTTTTGTATTTCCTGTACGAAATCCAAATAAAATATCATTTCATTATTATCTCTCATTCTCTACAGCTACATTTCAGCGGTGCTATGCTTGCTAGCTATACAAGAACACCACGCCTGTATTTTCTAAAGTATTTAGGCAAAGGTGAATAATCCACCCACACTTCGCCAGCTATGTAGGTAATGACACAAATTCAGACTCTAGTTTTCTACTGAGAAATTCCTGAAGGAAAAACTGTAACACCTTGCCCAACCTGAGGCTTTAGACAAGAGGCAATCGCTTTCAAAGCGTTTCGTATTATTACAAGGACTTTATACAGCCATGACTTGCGTAACACATTTTCTATGGCAAACTGAATCATCTTGAAGGATCTTTGCTGATCCTTTGCTTCATATGTTCGTAAATTTGTCTGCTCAACAACGTAACTAATGCAATTAATGTTGAACTGTCAAAATGAAACCCTGTTAGTGTGTTACGCTGTGTTACGCAATTACCCCGCAAGATTGAAATAATCTTTTAAGTCATCTTTATCCCTGATAGATTGTCACTTTGTCCAGCCCCTTTGGAAATTGAACCCAGTTCCTAACGGCACGGTAATGTTAGGGATTATCATACATTTTGAAAGACCTGATAAACACTACTGTTTCAAAAACTCACGATGAAGGATGCTGCCTGTTGAACTCGATGGAGCGGAGGATGGCTTCTGGGATGGGTGGCGGTGTGGGGATGTGCGATCCGGTGGGGTGGAAGCCGTTCTCGTCGGCGGTGTAGGTGAGCGAGACCTGCTGGCCATCGGGGGTGCGGAATGAGAAGCCACCTTCGGCAGTCACTGCAGGGCCTTCGGGGCCCTGGGCGCGTGGGGAACCGCTCTCGTGGGCTGATGTGCCTTCAGGAGTGTCGTAGCTGAAATGAGAATTATTGAAAATGAAGTACGGATGTTTACAAAATCAGCGGTCAAAATGTATGGAACAAAAATTAAAAAAATGTCTACCCTTTGGGGATCTAGAATGCTGAATTCATGGTTACAGTTTGCGCACTGCGCACTGGTAATTTTTTTTTCCCGTATGTTAATCTGGAGACTTTATTACGAGTTTCAGAAGGTTTTCGGCGCGGTGTGTATCAAAAGTAGTATTGACAAGTTATTTCATGTTTGCATGTTATGTATAGGGCATATAACAGTTTAGTCGTACTACTTCTCCCTGGAAAAAGCATACCTTGTACCTAACAATTTAAGTCTTGAAGTTGAGTGACCGGTGACCGGTGACTTTATTACATTATGTTATCTTATATCTTCATGTAAGTGGCTCTTTTGATTTTTTGAGAATAAAGTGTTTAATAATTGTTATGTATGGTTAATATGGTCTGCATGTCCTAAATAATAGCCTGTCGCTTGCATCCGTAACTGTTTCCGAAATTGTTATCTTGCTAGGTATGAACATAACTATTGTAATAATATGGGTCTGTTGTACAGACGCCAGCACATCAACCTACCCGAAACTGTAAAATTTTCCCAATCAACCTTGAACCTAACGCTTTAGCGACAAAGTTGAAAATTTATTAAAGAAATTTGACAGATTGTAGTAGCTTGATGTGCTAGTCTGTACAATAAGCGCAAATCAAATCGGATATCTATGGTACTCATCCTATTGATGATAATGCTATAGGTTGATATTAAAGGCGCTTCTCGCAAAAACATCAGTCACATGCATTGCACTAGAATTTTAATGACTTCGTACAAGTTAAGAGTTTCCCACGATACCTAAGAATGCTATCTATATCTGCCATTATCGACAAGCATCGTAGTCAAGTTGTAGCCAGAAACGGCGCATTACTTATAATCAGAGTGTATAGATACTTGGTGCTAACTATACTTACGGATTATATGCTACGCAAGTTGAAACATTAAAATGTTTGAATAAAAAAGTGTGATAGAATTTGTTTAAATTTATATGTTACTGTAAAAGCCCGAACTACGGTAAATCCTAAAAATTTTCCAGTAAAACTTAAGATTTACCAACTCTAATTGGTAAAAGTCAAAATTTTTCTAGGATCATCGATTATTTCGAACTTTTACCACCATTCACTTGGTAAATCTTAGGATTTGCCCTAAAGACACGGTAAATGTTGAAATAAACATGTCAAAACGAGTTCGGCGTTTATTTTTATTTTTACTTCGTATTTGTGCAAAAATTTTAGACTTTAAGGTGAAACTAGTTATTAAAAATTAATAAAAAAAATAGGTAAGAATATTTTGACTGCTTAGTAATATAAATGATTAAAAATTAATAAATAATAATTCCAAATAAATAAATAGGTAAGAATATTTTGACTGATTAGTAATAAAAATGATTAAAAATAACTTTTATATGACACATAAAAATATGTAAGATTTTGACTGAGTTAATTTAAATAAATGATTAGAAAGTACCTACTCATTGTTTTATTCCCAAAACCCACATTTCCCAACCGTCACTGGTAAAACCTAGCATGTACTAAATTATAACAACAACTAAAGTGTACCAACTCTTGTTGGTAAATCCTAAGATTTACTGGTAAAACCTAAGATTAACCAATGTTCGGGCTTTTACAGTAACATATACACCTGGCTGTGTAGCTGTCAGTAATCAATTATTTAAGAGTGCACTATAATGTAATCTATCATAGTTAGAGTAAGTGAAAATCAGATCAAGCTAATAGGTTGTAACCACGGATATCTATGGTAGTAACACTGTGGGCCTAACACGAACGCCCAGTAAATGTAACGTAATTACGATTTTAAAAATTGAAAATACTCGTTACGCACATAACATTTGCTTTGTTTTAACTTTATTCATATCTATGGGTGCTAAATGTGTTTGTCAAAAAAATTTAAACCAAAATGTTATAAGATAGTTACATTTTCGATTCTAATACAAAGTGTTAAAAAATTAACCCGACAAACATTAAGAGGTGCTTTAAACCATCGAACTGAACAACTTTCACTTTGGGACCAACTCTGAAATCACGAAAAAAATCAGCTGTTTCATACATTTTGGTCAAGTAGGTATTGAACTTTTGTAATGACCTCTCAAGTTCTGCTAATGAGACACAATTGATTTTCTATTGTATCATATTACATAGGATTCGCGCGGAGCTTGACCGGTAACAGCTGATTTTTTTTCGTGATTTCTGAGTTGATCCCATAGTAAAAGTTGTTCTGTTCGATGGTCTAAAGCACCTCTTAAAGTTGGTCGAGTTAATTTTTTAACACCGTATATAGTAAAGCCACCTAAGAGTACGCGCTACCAAAGAGTACGCAGACCCTTTTTGTAGGTTTATTTTTTCTCGAAATGGCAAACCCACTGCCACATATCAGTGGCATCTGTTATGTCAAGGTGAAGGACGACAAATTGCATCGCTAAGTTATTTATTATGAATTTTATAGCTAAAAATAGATTTTTGAGGTGTTTGATTTTAATTTTCAACATTTTAAACCATGATTTGTAAGGGTTGTGATTAATTTGCATCCATCGACAGTTATTTTACTAGACATTTATGTTTCTAACTATGATGCTTATAAGAGTTTATGTCGCCATTATACGTGCTTTATAAAATAATACGGTCCATGCCCAATAATGCGTATTAGCTAAGAGTACGCACCTAAAGAGTACGCATAGCTTGTATGAAGCTAAAATAAACAGCACGCTTAGGTTTTTAGATTTTTAATTTTTATTTTACAGGACGAACAAGATGGGGAAATATAAAAGAAAATTAGTTTTTACTGAGGAAATCTTAAAAGAAATAAAAGATAAAATAGCAAGAGGTCAAAGCTTCGCTCTCTTGCGCACTCTTAGCTTGTATGAAGGGTTGTCACTGCGTACTCTTTGCAACAGAGCACCCTAAGAGTGCGCACGGGACGAGTATTATGTTTGAGACTATTTAAAATTATTTGAGATGGTTACCTTAGATTAAAGTTTAAAATTGTATTCCTGAATAACCAAAGCTTAAAATTAATAAGAAGTACAAAGTGTAATTTTTAAGTTGATTTTTTAATAAATAAAAGTTAAAATGCGCACTCTTTGGTGGCTCTACCTAAAGGATTATTGGTAAAACATTAACAACCTCTTAAGAGGTCACTTTACAACGAAAAAAAAATCAGCTGTTAAACAATTAACATTTATGTTCGTATAACTCGTCATAATGTAGGGAACAGCAGATATTTTTTCGCGATTTCAGGTTTGGTCCCATAGTAAAAGTTGTTCATAATGATGAGTAGATACAATGACCTCTTAATTTTTAAGTTGATTTTTTAATAAATAAAAGTTATAAAATGCGCACTCTTTGGTGGCTCTACCTAAAGGATTATTGGTAAAACATTAACAACCTCTTAAGAGGTCACTGTACAACGAAAAAAAAAATCTGCTGTTAAACAATTAACATTTATGTTCGTATAACTCGTCATAATGTAGGGAACAGCAGATATTTTTTCGCGATTTCAGGTTTGGTCCCATAGTAAAAGTTGTTCATAATGATGAGTAGATACAATGACCTCTTAATTTTTAAGTTGATTTTTTAATAAATAAAAGTTATAAAATGCGCACTCTTTGGTGGCTCTACCTAAAGGATTATTGGTAAAACATTAACAACCTCTTAAGAGGTCACTGTACAACGAAAAAAAAATCAGCTGTTAAACAATTAACATTTATGTTCGTATAACTCGTCATAATGTAGGGAACAGCAGATACCGCCGCCGGTCGATTCTGTAAAAATCTCACCGTGAAAACTTAGGTGAAGTGAGCGTGGAGTGAGCTGTCAATAGTGTCAATTCATAGAAAAACAAACTCACTTCACCTAAGCTTTCACGGTGAGATTTTTACAGAATCGACCGGCGGCGGTACCTAAGTGCAAAAAGTAACAAACTATTTTCCATTACCAACAACAAACAAACATAAGTAAGACCTTTTAACAATAAATTCAAACTTGACATTACCTGAACCGATAGTTCCCATCGCCATTGTTAACATTTTCGTAGTGATAGGGCGCGGCATCGTATCCTGCGCGGCCGCCGGCATAGCCCGAAGGTACTAGATGATCTAGCCGAGCAGCGCTTACGCACCCAAACACTGCTACGCACACGAACAACTGAAACATTTATTCATGGTAATTAGTACAACAATACCTGCTGTTCGGAATTACTTAGTCAGTGTACAAATTCGATTTGAGTTAAATCGAGAATCGAATACTTAAACATAATGCGGAATCAAATCAAGAGTTTTTTAAACCTATAGAGCGAGGGTTCAACGTACAAATATGTATGCTAGTCTCGCTCATTCATTTCGAAAAATAAGGACTTGAAAGTTTGTATGAAATGTACGGCATTTCATACAAACTTTCAAGTCCTTATTTCAAGTCCTTATTCGGCGCCGGCGCGGCGTAAACGCACTTTAAAAGTTGTTTGCTGGTTTAAGAATTTGAAATATCTCTGATTGTATAGTTACGTCCAAGGAAGCAATTGTTAAATTAGGGCTAAATAGAACAATAAATTAATATCCTAGTCCCAAGTGGCCCCAATTCGAGGTGACACTAAGAAACATAGATATTAATATCTTGTGTGAAGTTTGCTGAAGGTATAAGTAATAGCAATTTGATTACCTAATCACCCCAATTCGTCATAGCTAAAATTGGAATATCAAAGCTTTTGATTTAGAACAAGACAGTTAACGGATTATTTACGAAGCTACTACAATAAATTCAAACGGTTAATGAAGTTACCTTTAAAACTGTGATAAGAAAACATACAAAATAATTGTCTTTATATGTATAACATTACTAGCTTATGCCCGCGATTTCGTTCGCGTGAAATTTCACCCTCTTAGGGGTGGAATTTCGAAAAACCCTTTCTTAGTGGATACCTACTCTTCACAAAGAACACACCCTCCAAATTGCATGTCTCTAGGACCAGCGGTTTAGGCTGTGCGTTGATATATCAGTCAGTCAGGACTTTGAATTTTATATATTTAGATTTTTTTCGAGTGCAGAAGAGGCGCAACTTTTTTTTTTGGTGGGATATTATCAAATAACTTCTCCCGCTCTGGGCGGAACGGGAGGGTGTGTCAGACTTTTACTGACTAAAATCCACCCGTGTTCCTTCAGTTGCCTGTGCCAGGGGCCACGGTATCTCTGTGAGAGGAAAACATACAACATAATTGTCTATAAGTAACATGTAAACGTTATTTATTTCGACTGCAGAAGAGGCGCAACTTCAAAGCGTTTTTTTTTTTATCCAAAAGCATGATTTTAGGACGCTTTGGAATCAGAACGTCTAATCAAAAAACAAAAACTAAGTCACGTTATTTTTCGCAGTAAAGTCATGTCTAAGCAAAATTTTAGCTTTCCCGTCATCTGATAAACTCCAAAAGGATTCCTCTTATCATAACTCCTTAAAGGTGAAGCCGCAAAATACCATTTAAGGTCATGCTAAACGAAAAACCAGTAACAAAAGCCAATTCCTTACCAGTTTCGTCATAGTGAGTGAGATGGCTCGTGTCGATATTGTCTGAACCGGCGCCGGAGTCGGAATACGGATCACAGGGATGTTCACGTTTTATATCTGCGTAGTTTGCCCTTTCCGCAGGTTGCTTCACCTTGCTCGTATTGTTGTTTAGGCGGGCCGGGCGCAAATTACGAGAGGTCAGCTATGCTATGTATGATCTATGGAACTTGTCATGTTTATTGGTGGTGTATGGCATAGCATTTCCAACTACGAAATGTGAACTAATTTAAAGTATGTATAAATTGTATCCTAAGTAATATTTTTGTTGTAACTAAATAAAATGGTTTCTAACTCCCTCTGATAATGGATACATATAAGGAACGGTATTATTTAGCAAAATTTTATTACATCATGATAATCATACATTTTTCAACCCACTTACCCCCCCCCCCCCCATTAATTAACCATGAAATCATGAGAAACCGCGCAAATAACCCAATTAATGTTTTTAAACTGTAAAATGAAAGCCGTTAAGCAATTACCCCGCAGCAGGTACGAAATCTTATACTAGGTACCTATATCCTGTGGTTTTGACTGAACAAAGGTTAAAATTACTCTATAGAAAACTATATTCAAAGCTAGCCAAAAACATATATTTTGTTTTGGTATGTATATGTTCCGTACTTATCTCATGTTACTATGCACTTACGCAGAGATCTTTCAGGTGGAAAAGTTTTTTATCGCTTCACCCCACTTCCATTTCTATGTGGAACCGATAACCGCATAATTTCGTAGGATTTAGATATGTAAGAGTAATTACATAAAAACACCTTTTATCTAAAGCCTAGATTATGAATCGGGAATAATGAAAATGTGTAGCCTCATTAGGATAAGCGTTAACATCGCAACTAGAAAGTAAACATAATATTTTACTAATTGTTTTCCTTAATTGCCCATACTTACTGACGTCACGTCGGTGAAGGAAAACATCGTGAAGAAACCTAGACAGCTGGACTTATGTATGTTTATTTGTCACTTTACTTTACTTTTTTTACATACTTTTTTGACATAATCTCTTTATTATTTGACATTATATACAGACAATTCAATTTTTTTATCTCTTTAATAGTGGTTGTAATGGGAATCATATCACTTTGATTTTATTAGGTTTTTATTTTTTATTTATCCTTTTGATAGATTCTTATCTTGTAAATGTGAGGACTTTGTAGGCCTTGTAGACTTTAGATCTGTAGACCATTTTTTATTTTATCAAGTACCTGGTACTTGTTGACAGGCCTACGCTGTCCTCCCATACCAACCGTAATTTGAAAATATTGTAAAAGCCAATTATTTTTAAAAAGAGTAACCGTGGAGTTTCTTGCCGGTTCTTCTCCATAGGAAACGACCAATTGGAACCGTGCACCTAGCTTCTGACGTTTCATAAGTGCCCATGTAGGCTTATGTGAAATAAAATATTTTGATTTTGACTTTCTATTTGATTTTTTTTTTGCTATCCTATTTAGGTATCTGGGGGCCTAAAAAGGCCACTTTGGCATAATCATAAAAGGATAACAATATGGCGAAGACAGTCAGTGTTTGTACCGACTTCAAAAAAAGGAGGTTATCAATTCGATACGTATGTATGTAATATTATTGGAATTGCATGATATTCACATATGACAATCTACTAAGGCTTCCAAACAAATATACAAAATTTCATAGACGTATGTATGTATGTATGTTTGTCCACGCATTTCTCAGCAACTATTAATCGGATCGTGACCATTTTTTTTGTATTAGCTTACATTTATTTCAACTTAGGGAACAGTGCAAGTTTCATCAAAATCGGTTCAGTAATTTTCAAGATATGGACTAATACGTGTAAGTGTGACGGCCTGGCGTATTGATACGAGCTACGTGTGTAGTGTCAAAGGGAAAACATCTCAAAACCTTGGTCAAATTCAAACTAAAAATTACGAAATAAAAAGTAATTTAAAATAAAAATAATTTAAAAAAATTAAACCGACTTCAAAAAGAAATAACTCAAAATTATGAAATAACTTTAATTTCGGAAGTCGGTGTCTTGGGATCTGTATTCTAGTTTAAGTTTTATGCCACCGACTTCCGAAATTAAAATTATTTCATAATTTTGAGTTATTTCTTTTTGAAGTCGGTTTAATTTTTTTTAATTATTTTTATTCTTTTTTTCGTTGCACTACGTAAGTAGGTATAATCAAACAAATTGGGATTGGATTTGGATTGGATTGATTGGTATTTTAGCACAGACAAAAAAAAATAACTGAAAAATCCTTCACCAATGGGATTTGATACGATTAACTTAACAGTTAACTGTCCATTATGATTCATAATGTTATCCTTTTATGATTCTGCCAAAGTGGCCTTTTTAGGCCCCCTGGTGTATTGTGTGTCTATTAGACTGTGCTAAATAAACGTATTTTCTTTCTTTCTTTTCTTTTTAAAATAATTCTCACCTGGACGGGTGAGAATTATTATTATTATTCTCACTTGGACGGGTGAGAATAATTATTATTATTATTTGAGCAAGCGTGGTGATCAATGCTCGTGCTTTCTTTGGATGAGAGGCCTTTGCCCCGCAGTGGAACAATAACAGGCTGGTATTATAATTTTAAAATATCTTTGACATGTCTCGGGAGATTGGGGTCCGAAACCAACTCGCAGGGGCCCGTTTGACGCTTTTAACCACTCAATCCCGGCTTGGTACGATATCGGCCCATTAGCGGTGACTAAGCAGTTAATTAAAAAATGAAGCACCAACCGACGATTATCCCTGTACGCACCATGCGATTTATTCCGGTCTGATCCCCTGAACCCCCCTCCACCCCCCCCCCCCCTCCTCGATCCCTTGCAATGAAGACCTAGAGTTCGGAGCCCGCAAGCCCCACCACGACGCTAACAAGGTATGGCGGTGGGAGGTATCCAGTGATATTCTAATTTTCAATATAATTTCCTATTTTACCGAATATGTTTCCTGACAAAATTAGTTGGAAAAGAATAAACTCCCCAAGAACAAAATGCTATTTGGACAATATTATCCCACCAAAAACATTCTGTAAAAAACTAGCCAAGTCTCAATGGAGCTGCTTGTTTATCTCTAAAAAGTAATGAAATCTAGACAAAGTCGTACCAAGTCTAAGGATCCTTACTGCGATTTCTTTATTATTATAGTTAATGTTGTGTGACTTGGCCGTTGAACATTCTTTATACGTTAGTGGGTACAAGTCAATTTTGTTTACACGTAATGTTATATCTGTTGTAACTACCTATGTTTGTTAAGCGAGATAATAGCCCATACCGGTATTGGTAATTGGACGCTAGTGTCTCATTTTAGGCTGTTGTTGATTGTGCAACACATGCATTCAGCATTGACAATGCTTACTTCTGCTCTCTTCTTTTTGGAGCGTCAAATCGACCACCGATCTAACATACAATAGACGTACAGACGGACTTCTAATCAATGATTATAAGTCCGTCTGTACTGGAAATAATTTTTGATACTGTTTGTTTCAGGCTCGCTTAAACATAAGTATTATTGAAATACGCAGCTTTATCAAGCCTACAATTGACTAGTTATTAAATCAACGTTTTCCAAGTGGCAATTTTCCATCGTCAATGGGTAGTGGTTATGGCGACAGATTGGTGAAATGGTGTCATGGAGCACCTGGGTGTGTACCCTTGTGTACCCTTCAACGGCCAAGTCACACAAGATTAACTATAATAATAAATAAATCGCAGTAAGGATCCTTAGACTTGGTACGACTTTGTCTAGATTTCATTACTTTTTAGAGATAAACAAGCAGCTCCATTGAGACTTGGCTAGTTTTTTACAGAATGTTTTTGGTGGGATTTCACTTCTTTTTGTAGAAACATATACGTACGGACGTAATCTTTTTGTATTGCATTATATTTTCACCAAATTTTGAGCGAAATTAATATTTTAGTGTAAGGAGGATGGGCGTTTTGGTACCCGAAAACTAATTACATCCAAACAAAATAATTTATATACAGATTGAAAGGCCTAATTATGTAGAACAATAGTTGATATGGGGGATAGTCCCCAGTTCGCTGTCCGTTCAGAGATATACAACCTTTAACACTATACATTTATGTTAGGTTTAGGTTAGGTTAGTTCGTTTTGGTACCGGAAAACTAATTACATCCAATCAAAATAATTTATATACAGATTGAAAGGTCTAATTATGTAGAACAATAGTTGTTATGGAGGATAGTCCCAGTTCGCTGTCCGTTCAGAGATATACAACCTTTAACACTATACATTTATGTTAGGTTTAGGTTAGGTTAGGTTAGGGCGTTTTGATACCGGAAAACTAATTACATCCAATCAAAATAATTTATATACAGATTGAAAGGTCTAATTATGTAGAACAATAGTTCTTAAGGAGGATAGTCACAGTTCGCTGTCCGTTCAGAGATATACAACCTTTAACATTATGTAGGTTAGGTTAAGGTTAGGTTAGGGCGTTGCGGAAGGATTGTACGTTCCCGCGTCCCCCAGCGTAGTGTAAATGGAAAAACGGGGTAAAAAAAAGGTAGATAAAATTCAGTCACGTCACTATAAAGCAAGAGTCTATTATTGTTACTTATGACCTAACCTAACGATAACCTAACCTAACCTTTAAAGGTTGTATATCTCTGAACGGACAGCGAACTGAGACTATCTCCCCTAACGACTATTGCTCTATCTAATTAGACCTTTAAAACTGTATATAAATTATTTTGTTTGGTTGCCATGTTTTTCGGGTACCAGCTTCCATAAATTTTTGCCCATCCTCCTTTGTTTATTTAAATTGTGTAATGTTCGACATCAAATGAAGCGGCCCACCAAGTTAAATATTTTTTGTAAAGGCGGTATGTCGATCTCTAATAGTTTGGTTGGGCTCTTGTGTTTTCTAATCAGGGTCACCCACCAGGTACTTCAGATCTTCGATTATCCTAATTTTTATAGTTTTCCCTTTATGTGGCCATTAAACCCTAACTCTGTACCAAATTTCAGCACTCTGAGTTTATGGGAAGTACTAGTTCTATTTTGATGATTAGTGAGTGAGTGAGTGTCGGAAATGCGAAACTTTGCTTTCGCTTAACTTCGGAACTAAATAACCTACAGACTTGAAATTTTGGATTATAAGTATGTGATTATAGCTTACTGGATGACGAAAATTTCTGCGTTCTGGTCTTATCCAGAGGTTCTCAAATAGGGGCCTGAAAATGCGGCGAAATGGTTCCTGTAAAGGATGGTACGGCAGTGTTTGCTTCGCGCTCGACTTGGCGGGGGCACTGCCGTGCCCCCAGATTCTTCCAAAAATAAAACTAAATCCGCTACCTCTCATGAATTGCACGACGCTGTGCAAAATATTTTGCGCACAAAGTACCGAGATGGTCCACCACGCCCCCCAACTTTGGAAGGTGACTATGTAAACTAAATCAGATATTAAGAACCTCTATTATCCAAAAAAACACGACTTATTAAACACTTTATAAAAACCAACTCTCTACTAAGGGTTTACTGCCAAAATAACTCAATATAAGACACTCTTTATATAAGACAGAATTTTTTCCAAACAATTTCCATAAAGTATGAAGCCAAGAACCATAAAAAATATATTATTTCTGTTTTATGATTTTAATTTAAAAATAACCCTAGGTACCAAGTAAAACACACAGATTAAAATGTTATAATACACAACATCACAATATCGGACAAAGGCCTTTCGCTCATCCGAATTTATGTACTTACATTTGTATACATTTATGCCATTGACGTAATAATACAAATAGCTGAGGTAACACAGAAAGCTAAGCGAGGCAGACTGAAATGGGAAAATTAATTGTCCTCTTTTTATCCGACTAATGTAAAACCACTAACGTCAGGTGCAGACAGTCCAACTAGACATTACGAGATTAACCCGAGCCCCGAGCAATGGATTAATTATGTGGGATTTACATGACAGATTCCTGTTTTGACCTTTGAAAGTAATAATTATCGCAAATGTTATTGTTCTAATGCAACGGGTTCAACTGAACGCAATAGTTAATGCAACTGTCACTTTATTACACTGATTAAATAATTAATAAAAAACAGAACTATACACAATTTTTTTTTTATATTAATACATATCTATCTACTTATATAATGTAAGTAAATTGTCAATTTATTGCCAGGGGTTATATGCTAAATAATAATAGCCGCACGCGTCCATCAAAGGCTAAGCTACACTTGCCGCGGTCGGTTAGTGGATGGGTGACCATTCATTACGTCATATCCATGACTCTGAAAGCATGTTAAGTTTTTGGTCCCGGCTGTCATTCTTAGATCTTTGCCAGTCGTTATGGGTAGTCAGAAGGTCAAAAATCTGACAAGTCTTACCAAGGGGTATCGTGTTACCCAGTAACTGGGTAGTGGAGGTCAGATAAGCAGTCGCTCCATGTAAAATACCAGTAGTCAGCTGCATCTGTTTAGACTGGAAACCGACCAGTAGATAAACACGGGAGAACAAAGAACTGACCTATTTCATTTGTAGCGGTAACACACACGACACAGTAAAGGCTGCTTCAAACAGGCGCGACACGCGATAAAATCGCGCGCGACACAAAGGCACCGCAAGTCGCGCAACGGCGAGCGGTGCCTTTGTGAAGCGCGCGATTATATCGCGTGTCGCGCCTGAGTGTTAAAGAAAAGTGGGTACTGTGTATTTCTTTTCACCGTTCATCTAACGAGCTGAGCGAAGGAAAACAAATGAAGCGTAACATCTCAATAGTGAAGGTAAACGATCCTTTGTGTACACAAAGGATCGTTTACCTTTAAACATATTTGTCTAACTCACATAACGAGAGTTGAATTCAAAACGCAATATTAATGCGCCGCTCATGCCAACGATTTGGATCTTGTATAATTTAGCATTCGCTTGAATATTTGTATCTGTTTGTTTATAGGCGTTTATCGTTATCGTGTAATGGAATGTGAATCTGTACGGATGAATGTGTTTGGGCGTGATATTTTTCTGTCGACCATGCTCGGAATTTTGAAATCTCCTCGTATTTTTCTGGAGTTTGATTTGCACAATCATGTGCAGCCTATAACAGTGGCAACGGGTTTGCATTCCCTATAAAGAGAGAGGAGTCCTCTCTTTTTATAGGGAATGACCCGTAAACCACCACGCGGGCCCAGTGCGGATTGCCAGATGTCACATGTCTTCGAATTTTTTATCCTAAAATATGCCGGTTTCCTCACGATATTTTTCCTTCACCGTTTTGAGAGCAGCGTTTTGGGAGTTTTACTAGCAACCTTCAAATCTTGGCAAATTGTGGCATCACTATGGCAGAACGGTATGGCGAACCAACTGCCAATAGACAATACAAATTCATAAACGAACTAAAATTAGGAGAACTAAAATGACAATATGGTGACATCTTCATCGTTATTAATAGAAACTTGATACCTCCATGAATACTGTTTAGAATAGTAGCTGACACATGAATGTCGATATCTATGTGTGTTCCTTGACAATACTCGACTATAGATCTCTCGTCACATAATATTATCTACACCCTACGTCTGTAGAATATCGTAGGTAAAGTATAGCTACCTGAGTATTGTTAGTTGCGTTCAATATAGCATAACTTACTCTTTCAGTACATGCATAATCATCATAATCAGCCTATAATGTTCCCACTGCTGGGACACAGGCCTCCTCTCTGTGAGAGGGAGTGGGCCGTAATCCACCACGCGGGCCCAGTGCGGGTTGGTAAAAAAAACCTTGTTCTATACAAAAAATACGTTTCCGCATCTCCGTTGATGACTGAGCTCGATAGATGGCATTGGGAGCAAGTTAGATTGCACTATGGTTTCGCTACGTCTGGGCATAAATCGGTCTGAGTGTGAAGTTAGGCCATTCCCAATCTCCGTGTCCTAATCTAAAGAGGACGGATCTGTATGTTTGAAGGTTTTTATCTATTATTATAAAACATCATGCCTTGTTTCCCCAAAGGATTAAGCAGTACCCATAGTAGGTACACCCACATTTAGCCAGACGTTTAACGTTTTGTAATTTTATATTTAACGTTTTGTATTTTTATATTTCTATTAAAAACCCGCACAGAATACACCATCTCTTAATAGCAAACTAGGCTTGTTAGTTTCTCTCATAACCCAGATGTAATAATCGGAAATTAACTTAGGTTATATTCTTTTAAACAATAAATATAATATGCACATCTACGTCTTAACAATTCATGAAGGCGCTGCTTGCAACTGCAAATCTCAACAATATCTAGAATTCAGTACCGCTCAATTCAATTTCCTATTTCCGCCTGCCTTACATACATGTACCAGGTATATAGGTAGGTAATTGACAATGGTCGACTTAGAATAGAATAGGATTGAATTGAATACTCTTTATTATGTACTCCATACGAATGACAGATATAAATGTAGAAATTTTGTGAAATTTATACATGTTTATCTGCCCATTGTGCCACTCTATGTGTAGAGTGGCACAATGGGCGGTCTTATCGCTAAAAGCGATCTTTCAAAGACAACCTTTTGATCGATTAGACGTAATATGGGTGTTCCGTATTTTCATATCATGACATCCCATCTTCATGATTCACATGCGATGAGTACAAAGTACCGATACAACGCCGGAGGTTAACTTACTGAGGCTTATAGTACATCGTTGTTGATTCGAATTTATTCACCAGGCACTTTGCCAAAGCTAAACTAGGTAATAAAATAAAATTCCTAATCGAACATCGCGTGTGGAAGTTTTAGCGGCGCGCGGGCATACGCTGTTGTCTGACGCACATGATGATCATTTCACAGATATCTTGTTTGGGAAAATCAAATGCCTTGTTTATTTATGGGTGTTTCAACAGTCACATATTAACTTATTTAAGGAATACAGACAAAAGCTGTTAAACCCCTAACAGCTTTTGGTAAAGAACATAGTCCCGTGGTCGCAAGCGCGACTGCTGAGCATGGGGTCCTGGGTTCGATTCCCAGGTCGGGCAAAGTGTTATTGCGTTTTTCTATTAGGATTTTTTTTCAGTAGCAGCCCGGAGTTTGGTAGTTGGAAGTGTGATACCCCCGTGGCTCGGAAAGCACGTAAAGCCGTTGGTCCTGCGTCTGATCGCTCAACGGTCGTGTTGGATTACCGTCTGAACTCCCATTAGACTATGAGAGTGAAGAAACCGAGAGTGCACCTGTGTTTGCGCACACACTTGTGCACTTGTGCATATTTCCAGCGTACCTGGCTAATCTCCGTTGAGATTGGCCCGTGAGTCCGTGACCGAAATCGGTCGGGAGTATATTAAAGAACATAATTAGGTTTGTCAAACTGTCATAGGTACCTACTTATTGTTCCGACAAAAGTTATTAGTTTGACTATTGAAATATCAGCCATAGTATCGTAAACTTAAGGGTCTTTAAGTATCGTAAACTTAAGGGTTATTTAACTTACCGACGCGGACGTTCAGTTACCGGCAGAGTAACAACGCTTGCATCGTCATGTAGGAACTGGACTTCATCAAGCCTTGATGATGTAACAATTACGTTGGAGAGGGGACGCCCAAGGAGCCCTCTTTGGGCGTCCCCTCTCCAACGTAATTGTTATTTATGTAGTATGTATGTGTATACCTAGTGTATAATGACCTTACCTATTGGGGATGTTCTTCAGAAAGATCTGGTGCGAAGTACTCACAACCGACGTGCGTGTATGACCTGGGGGCTTAACATCACCTCTTAAAGCAGGGCAGAAGTTGAACTGCACTACTTTTTTGTACGAAGTCTTAGTACGTTCGTAGTTTTCCTTTCAAGTTGAGGGCCGGCCGTCTCCAAAATGCCCGGGCCGGTTTCAGGTCCCAGTCCCAGTCCGGGCCTGGAGATCATACCGCATCCTGTGCTCGGTCTGCGTTGGTTGTGTGCGTGTGTTGTGTGTTCGTTTGTGTTAAGGCATTTTCTTGGTACCTATTTTCTTCCGATTTCATATCTAACAATTTGGCGTGAACAAAGAACTCTGATTTCTTCTTCAAATATCGACTTCTGGCTGTGATTGGCTGGACCTACTGAGAACGACGATTTGGCATTGTAATAAACGTTAATTATAACCTCAAAATCCGAAAGTGTTTTGGTTTTTTTACAATTCTCAGAAGTGTCCGTGATTTTAATTTAGTTTCAATCGAAAATATGCATTATTTAAAACACAGAAAGTATATTCACGTCCCTGCTGGTTCTTAGGAAAACGATGTATGGACGCCGAACAATGACCTTTCATGGTCTTTGTATGTAGTACCTAAGTATCATTTGGAAACAAGACAGTTAAGATTTTCAGTGTTTTTTATTTGCAATTATGAATTTTCTGTTGCCTTTATCAATTTAAATAATAATATTCACCTCTGACCAGCCCTTTGGGGAACAAGGTGGGATGTTTTTATGTGGTATTATGTATTATCCAGCTAGGATAATTTAATCGATCCGGTCGATTGCGGAAGAGTTAAATCAATCCTTTCTTACCTTTTACATATACGAGACTTTCTATGAATGTCGTCAAACGCACCCTTAGAGCTATCCAATCATTGCAGCATTGAGCAGAATTTAACTTGACAATATAACTATTATGGCGTCTGTGGCTATCAACCTTAGGTGCCTAATAGGCTATAAGAAGTATCTTCATAAGAACCGCAAACCAACGGCCTAGTTACTATAACTACGTAGGTAATTGAAATCGTTTCCGTTTGACGTTTTCCCATTATAAAAGGTTAACTAACAGGCGATAGCTAAGCCTGAAAAACACAAGGGTACCGGAAGGGTTATTATGCCTTTAATTTTGACAGTTCAGCCAGGTTCATTGCGCTATTTACGTAGTAGAGCAGACGAATTTTTTAAACCTATGAGGCAATGTATGTGAAAATGAAAGGCATTGCGATCGATTGCCATTTTATATGTGGTACGTAATTACACCGCTGTACGCACGACGACATATCAAGCTATACATTTTCAGTAAGGATAAGCTGCCTACATAATGCGAGGTCAGCTAAAACCGGAAATGTATAGCTTGATATGTCGTCGTGTGTACCAGTAAATCGTGTATGGGATTTCAATTCAAAACGAAAAGGAGTCCGACTAGCTAAAAAGAGTTTCACTAATCTCTAAAAATAACGAATTTAGGATAAATCTCGTAAATAAATGTAAAATAATTAGAGTGTGTAGGGATCACATTAAACGTGCAAAATAAACACATAATGAATTTCCTTAATACAGACCATAAATCTTATTAAAAAGCGCTATTTTCACAATCAAAACTTCTAACTATTCAGTAAAACAACCCAAGATTAACCTTTGTTCTTCTTGCCTGTGGCTGATTCAATAATCTGGGACCGCAGGTCTATTCGGCATCGAGGGACTAAATGTAAACGCCGCCGCCGGTAGGTACTGAGCTTCACGTGGACTATGACGGGGTGGAAGAATGATGCAAACTTGATTTTTATAATTACTGGGTGCCGTTTTATTCAGTTCAAATTCAAATTCAAATTCTTTATTGCGAACTAAGTGTATAGAATTTTGCAGATGTTAACAATAGGTAGGTTCTTAGAACTTAGTTGCCTGATAAGGCATTGCAATTTAAATGGTTAGAAATATTAAAAAAGTATGTAATACTCATTATTACAGTTATACAGTTTACATTATAATAATTATATTAATTATCAATATTCAAACATTTTATATCATATTCTTAGCATACTATTCTTGTAATTTATATCACATTATAAGTAGATATCACAATAATTTTAATATTAAATAATTATTTTTCATCAAGGAATTCTTTAACAGAGTAATATGCCTTTTTAATCAGGAAGTCTTTTAGCTTCCTTTTAAAAATAGCAATTGAATGCAGGTTCCTAATGTCTATGTGTTATCAGTTATCAAGCTATTCCAGTATAAAAAAAAAGTCAAAGCATTTATTTCAAATAGGCACATTAAAGGCACTTTTGAACGTCAAAAATTACGAAAAAAATAAAATAGAATTGATTCTAGTCGCCCATTCGAAAGGGTAGTTTTCGTATGGAGAAGAACGGGCAAGAAACTCCACCGTTACTCTTTTAAAAAGTTTTACAATATTTTGCATACATTCATTATATAATAATAATATGTGAAGACGATGCACCTACAATAAAATTACTATACCACAATAGGTAAAAGAATTAAAAATGAAACCATGATATATAAATTAATTAATTATCTGATAGATACATGGTGCTCACATATTTACAAACATGGTAAAAGTAAATGATTTTCATTTAAAATAATAAACAAAAAAAAAAAAAAAAATATTCAAGTTGTCAGGGTCAATGTCAGGGTGTGAGTTAAAGAAAAATAATTACAGAATGTAATGAATGTCAAAAAATAAATAAATTATGCAGTTAAATTAGCAACCAGTTTGATTTGTCTAGACTCTAGATTGTCCTATGGAGCAGGACCAAGCATTCTTATCTTGGATATAATCTTCTAATTTATAGTATGCTTGTTTACAAAGTGTACGTTTAATGTGAGTTTTAAATTTTTTTTCTTTAATTGCAATATATCACAAGGTATTTTATTGTAACATTTAACACAGTACCCCATAAAAGATGTATGTACTTTGGCTAATCTGAAAAATGGTTGATATATTTTATCTTTATTTCTAGTGTTAAAATTATGTCTATCGCTTATTTTATTAAAAAGATGTAGATTTTTTCTTATATACATAATATTTTCATAGATGAATTGACAAGGTACCGTCATAATATTAATCCTTTTAAAAAGTTCCCTGAGAGATTCGCGGCGACGTAGATTATAAATGGCTCTGACAGCTCTCTTTTGCAAAATAAAGATGGATTCAATGTCAGCAGCTCGACCCCATAGTAAAATGCCGTACGACATAATGCTGTGAAAGTAGCTAAAATAGACTAAACGCGCGGTTTCTACATCAGTTAACTGTCTTATCTTTCGAACAGCATAAGCGGCCGAGCTAAGCCGCCCCGCAAGAGATGTTATGTGAGGTCCCCATTGCAATTTCTCGTCTAGCGTGATTCCCAGAAAAACCGTTTGATCAACAAATTCCAGTTTTTCTCCATTCAGTATGATGTCACATTCGCTACTTCTAACATTAGGTAATTTGAATCTAATGCATTTGGTTTTCTTTTCATTTAGTACCAAATCATTTACCGAAAACCAATCTTGGACCTGAAGAATAGCGTTATTCACGTCGTCAAGTTTTTGTGCCCGTCTGTCTATCTTAAAGATCAATGAGGTGTCATCTGCAAATAACACCATCTTCGGTTGATTTTGAAGTAATTGGGGTAAATCATTAATGTAAACTAAAAAGAGGAATGGACCCAATATTGAACCTTGAGGAACGCCCATTGCTATTTCAGACCCCAATGAGTTTACGCCGTTTACTTGAACTTTGAGCTTTCTATCTTTTAGGTATGACCTTAGTAAATCAAGAGCTAAGTTCCTAATCCCATAGTGATCAAGTTTCAGCAGAAGTGTCTCATGGTTTACGCAATCGAACGCCTTGGAGAGGTCGCAAAAGATTCCAATGGCATCTTGTGCTTCTTCCCAGGCGTTAAAAATGTTCTTTATTAGGGTGACACCGGCGTCAGTGGTACAACGCCCTTTGGTGAAACCGTACTGTTGTTCATGAAAGATGGAATTTTTATTAAAGTGGCGTAACATTTGGTTGAGCATCAACTTTTCAAACACCTTACTGAGAACTGGCAGAATTGATACAGGCCTATAATTGTTAGGTTCTTTACTATCACCGGATTTGAACAAAGGAACTACTTTACTGTGTTTCATGAGATCCGGAAAGACTCCTTGGTCTACACTGATGTTAAATATGAAAGCTAAATAGGGCGCAATCGTTTCGATGATAGATCTACAAACTTTTAAAGACATTCCCCAGAGATCTTCTGTTGATTTAATTTTAAGATCTTTAAAAGCTTTTATAACAGCCTGGGGGTTTGTATGTTGAAACTTAAACTCCGAAGGGCATGCCTTAACATTCTTTCTAAGTAAGTTAGCAGAAAGCGCGGGTGAAGAATTTAAAGCTTCAGTAGTTTTAATGGGAATATTAGCAAAAAAGTTTTCGAATTCCTGAGCAATTTCTACATCTGAATTGATGGGGCCATGTGCAGTCTCTAAATTAAATTCAGTATTACGCTGTTTTTTCCTACCTGTTTCATTATTTATTATTTGCCAGGTAGTTTTTATTTTATCATCGGCTGATTTGATTTTATTGCTAATATAATGAGCTTTAGCTGTTTTGCATACACTTTTGAAAGTCTTAGAATATGTTGCAACATACTGATGAAAGCTTGTGTTATTCATATGTTGCTTCAGGCCATAAAGTTCAAAAAGGTTTTCCCTGCTTTTACGAATACCTGGAGTCGCCCAATCACTAAATAAAAACTTTGTGTAAATACTTTTAGTCTTTAGTGGGAAAGTGTCATTAAATTGCGTGTTTAATAGTGAAAAGAACTCGGCGTAGCACTCATTTGGGTCACATAGATTATTAAAACTCTGAACGCATAATTTACTAGCCAAAGAATTATTTAATTTCTCTAAGTTTTTACGTGTAATTGGCCTAAACCTTATTAAAAAATTTTGTAAAAGCATGTGGGAGCAAAATGTTATTGTTTGTCCACTGTGATCAGATGGCAACTTATTTACAATTTCTTTGTGTAAATAATCACAGTTACAGAAAATATTATCTATACAAGTGGCAGAGGAAGCTGTCACACGGGTGGGTTCAATAAAGACATTTGACAAATCAAATGACTTAAAAAGACTTAATAATCTGATAGTATTCGAGTTATTTTCTAATAAATTAATATTAAAATCGCCACATATTATTATTGACTTACTACTAGCAGAAAGTTTCTTTAGCACATCTTCCATTACAGAATCAAACACAGCTAGATTCTGGTAACTTGGAGGTCTGTATACGCATACTACCACATGCTTATCAAGCTCAACACAGGACAATTCAATGGTGTGTTCAACTGACAGCCCAATGATGTCTTTTCGTTCCTTGGATTTAATAGAATTTTTTACTAATATTAATGATCCGCCATGTATCATACGTGTACGGCTGAAATGGCTAACTACACAATAATTTTCATAGTTAATTGACATTACTTGATGGGCTTTTAACCAATGTTCTGTTAAACAAATGACATCAAACTTGGTATTTTCTAAAAACAATTCTATTTCCAGTAATTTAGAAGAGCAACCTTGGATATTTTGGTTAAATAATTTTAAAATATGTTGCCCTCCCTTTAGTTTTTTATTATTATTCTGAGTAATATTGCCAGAAGATACCTTTTTATTATTCTCTAATAGTAATTGGTTATTTGAAGGGGTAACTTCTGTTGTCTCACTAATTAGTTTAAAGCGTTATCCGGAGTGACCTCCACAACTACGACTGACGTGTCTAGTGAGCCCGTATGAGTTCCAGCAGGAAGAGAATACCCCATCTGACTGGTAGTGGCCTCCAATGATGTTGGTATTATAGGTGGACCCTCCTTCGTACTACATGATGATTCACAATTATTCATCACTATGTTGTTAGTATCACTAAACAACACAGACTCGTCCCTAATACTACAATTTGTTATATTAGCTATAACCCCATTAATATTATATGCTATCAACATAGCAATCATATGTCTACATTCCCAAGACAGAGATAAAGTTCTCTGAGTGAACATAAAACCACTAACAAACTTATTAGTGTCAAAAAACAATAATTTGTCACTATGATAACATGTCAGCATGTGAATAGTGTTATTCAATTTATATATATATTTATTTTCATCTTCTGATAGAGTATCAGAGTAAGGTAAAGCACACAACATTATCTTACCTATGTTTAAGTTTAATAAGGTGTTGACACCATTCACTATGTCCTTTCTGGTAATACCAGTACTTTTACCTAGTAGCAAAACCATTGTAGAATAATTGTCTAGGTTTGCGTTTGCAATTCTTTTAATCATTTGTTTATAACTTATGTTATGATAACTATGATTGGTAAAACTATGGCTAAGGTAATTAAATAATATTTTTCCAAAGCCTGAACCTAATTCGTCACTAAAGAAAATTGATTTATTATTCTGTGTACTAAAACAGGACTCTGCTGGAAGAGACAACACCGGTGGAGACAAGTCACTCTGAGGCTGAGGAGGTGGTGGTTGGTTGGCACAGCTGCATGTTAGATTATTAGTCAGAGACTCATAACTCTCAGCATTGCACTTCACCAATTCCAGTAGTTTCCCAGCCTCAAACAATCGCTCACTTAGTTGTTGTTGTGAAGTCTCATATTTCTCAAAAATATCCTTCAACAATTGCTCCTTGTGTAGTATATCATTATATAGGAGCTTTGTATCAATGTCATACTTTTCCCTACATTGATTTAACTCAACAGTACAACTATTTAAACTTTTAGAAAGTATAACACGTTCCTTTCTAAGGGAAATATTTAATTTTAAAAGATTTTGTTTTTTAATTGCTCTCTGTGACCGTTTAATTAGTTTTTTTAATTTTAATATATTTCTTTAATTTATTGTGACTCATAACAATTGGACACAATGGTACGGTATCAGTATGACAATCGGGTCGAACTACTACCTATATAGTCACACTCACAAGTCGATCAATTGTTGGTATGATTGAAACTTTTAGTGTAAAACAGTCTTGTCAAAGTGTAGATTAGTTTGATTTAAAAGAGTGTCCGTGGAGTTTCTTGAACATTCTTCCGCATAGGAACAAAGGAGTTAAGTATACAGGAGCGTCGGATATAGTTGAAGTTTACTAAGAAACCGATGGATGTTCTGGACTGAAATTTAATGTAATAAATGAGCTGTTTGTTTTCTATTAATAAACTAAAATTTTATTCGAGAATATCCATCGGTTTCTTAGTAAACTTCAACAATATCCGACGCTCCTGTATACTTAACTCCTTTGTTGACTGTACCTACGCTTTGGAATGAACAACTCTCTTCCTGACTGACCGGGTCGGTCAGTCGACAGAGAGTCAGTCTTGACAACTCAAAAGTGCCTGTAATTGGTTTATTTGAAGTTTGAGTTATAAATAGTCTCATATTTGTTGTTGAAGCTTTTCTTAGAAGCTAATACTAGTTTGAAAAACAATTTTTTCGTTAACCTATACTCTCCTACTGCTGGATAAAGACCTTCCCCCAAATCCTTCCAGCGCCTTCTTTCTTCTTTCTTTTCCCGCGCCGCCTCGAACCAGCCCTCGCGATACTTGAAAAACTTAAAGTTAATGTATGTAGAGTGTCTTGTACAAAAGTGGTCCAACCGTGTTTCCAAGTCAGACAACAGAAATCCAGGAAATCCATATTCAGCAAATGGAAACAAGGCAGGTAAGATTTCCTATGATATTTTGCATTTTTGAATTTTTTCAATTACGGTTACGATGATCATAATTCTAGTTGTAAACATGCTAGGAAAGGGGAAACTTCCTTGAATTGGCTTTATAAAAATGCTTACCTACGAATTGGAGACGACACTGCGATTTACATTTATTCCAATACATATCACTTTAAATTAAATTAGAATACTAATCCTATATACAAATGCGTAATAGTAACAAGTACACTATTTACCTATTACTACCACTAGTCAAGATGGCTGGCAAACATTTCGCGTAGCCGACACGCTGTCCAGTGGGAGCGAGCGACGACCTTCGGCCCAGTGCGCGGGCGCACATCACACTACCGCCGACCCAAATTGATGACTCGAAACCATACGTCAAGTCATTACGAGCGCCCAACTGAAATATTGCGATGACACGTTTAATGCCGCAAAGTTTGCCATGGTTCCAGCACTTCCAGCTGAGTCACTTGGCCTTACCGCCTCTCCGCCTCTCCCATCCATCAATGCACACTTCTTCCTACTGGAGCGGTAATTGCTATGCGAAATATATTCACACAGTACTTTGATGCTTGCGGATTTTGAAAACAATGTAAGTAAATCTATCATTTATGTTTACACTACTGTTTGATGTTTTTGCATTGCATCGAATCGGGTTTTCTCTTTAGTCACTTTTCACTTACCACGAGCTTATACAGCGTGGCGCTTTAACGGCGCCATTAATTTAACGCACGTATACGGTTTCGCGTTTTCGTTTTATGAACATATTTTAATTTCATTAAACGTTATTATTTATTTATTTAATACAATTTTCTAAAATAGCATCTTGGAACAACCTGTAAATACTTATAGAACTGTAGCGCAGGGGTTATCTGCAGGGCACGCCACGATAGTGGCGATAAGACACCTCTTTAGGGAGTGGCTAGAAAGGCGTCACGGCGCCCTCACCTGCCGCCTGACGCAGGTCCTCACCGGACACGGATGTTTCGGGAGGTTCCTGCACATCATCAGGCGGGAGGAAACGCCCGGATGTCACCATTGCCAGGATCCCCCAGAGGACATGGTGGAGCACACGGTGGAGGTCTGCCCCGCTTTGGCGGAGTACTGCCGTGTCCTCGTAGAGGCGATTGGCAGCAGCGGCGACCTCTCACGTCCTGCCCTGGTGCAAGCCATGGTCCGGAGCGAGAGGGAGTGGGAGGCAGTCGCCTCCTTCTGCGATGCAATCATGCTAGCGAAGGAGGTGGTGGCGGGATGGATGAGGGAGAGAGCCTCCCGTCCCAGCCGCCGCGTTAGACGCTCCGAGCGTCGGGAGCCGCGAGACGACTCCCGGCCACCGTAGGCGCGGGCCTGCGGACGCAGAATAATGGGTAGCTAGTAAGGGGTTATTTGCGGGTGTCACGTCATAACATCGCATCTATGAAATTAAAACGAAGAACGTGCAAAGAGAGTAGGCGAATTGAAGAAGAGAGAGAGAGAGCCCTATGTCGGCGGCGCAGGCAGTAGTTTTTACAAATTACGAATTATGGTGTGTTGTTATAATTTTTATGATTACTGGCCACTAGCCCTATCCGTGTGTTAAATAAATGTCGTCGTCATTATAGCGGCACGTTGTATATCTTTTTACGTATTTTATTCAAGTATAGATAATTGTATATCCATTTAATCAATTGCCTTACTAGCTGCTCCGGGAACTAATCAATATTTAGATAAACTTGTGAATGTTGTTCTTCTCGAACCTGTCTGTCTGTCGGCGTTAGAACTGTTTAGTATCACTGCTAACACTTGTCTTTAAACAACACGCTATCTTCCAAACGTTACGTGAAATGTGATTCATACAGTACTACAATCATACAATCACAATCGTCTAAATACGTGGTGTTAGGCAGAGGTGTAGCTTCATCATATAAATACGTGGTGTTAGGCAGAGGTGTAGCTTCATCATATAATGCCAATGACATAAAATATGTCATATGTAGGTATGTTTGTACCTCTCAAAATCAACTTGGGCACGATTGAAAAGTGAAGAAGAGTATCATGAGAAAACTTATACTGATACATTGCATTATTATAATATTGCATGCAATGATCATATAAAAAACCTGATACAAAACATCTGTTTCTAGTATTATAGCATAGAATAGAATAGAATAAAATACTCTTTAGTATGTACACCATATAGTAGCATTAAAGCATTCATAGCATTTATTTATCCTTTTTTTTTTTCATTATAGCATTTATATTTTTCGACATTGCCAAGGTTAAAGCGCCCCTTGGGTCACGGGAAGTGTCAATATTACAAACTTTATGGCAACATATAGAAATTGACATACATATATCCGTGACTGCGAATCTAATACAAAAACTCTGTCCAGTGTCCGACATGCAATTTCTGAACAGAATATGCCACAAGCTATATGCGGTGGAAAAAAATCACTAGCACTCAGGACTGACAAAGGTCCGAATTTTACCCTTGGGCTTTTGATTAACCGCAGACCACATTTTTTTTTTGAGTTTTTACCCGTCTTTCTTACTTCCGGAAATTCATGTCGCATTTATAACAGAGTTTTACGCTTATATCGTCGTGTTCACTTACAGGAAACAGCTTTATACTCGTACTTCGCAGTCCTCTTTCCTCTTTGCATTTTCTTATTATCGAATCTAGAAAACAGTTTTACAAAATATTTCTTCCAACGAATGAAATTTATCTTTATCTATAATCAGTTTAATTTCCTGAAAAAGTAAATAAATTGAATTTTCACGCTATAATTTTTAATTGACGACATAGAAGTTGGGTTTCCATGTGCGAGCATAAAATTTACGTATCGGATTTCAAGATCGCAATATTCCAGAACTAATGAGTTGAACGAAGTGCGCGGTAAAACCAAACGATACATTTTGTTTTTCTTTATGTCTCTTCCGATGGTATACAGTTGAACGAAACCATTGGTGCACGACATAAACGATCTCAATTTATATATAAGGATGATTTTTTTAACAGTTCCAAATTTTTACAGGGTTGTTCTACCCATGAATATGAACAACTTTCACGAAAAAAAAACTCAGCTGTTTCATACATTTTGGTCAAGTAAACATAATGTGGCATCAAAGATAAAGTGGAAAAATGTTACTAACTTTTGGAGGCCACTGTAATTTTCTCTGCAGCTTCAAATTGATACGGCTATAGCTTGTCAAAAACCACGGCTGGATAAAGCGATTCGCTGCTGGAGCGGTAGCCCGATAGCGCTCACTGAAAACAACAAAAATGAGTTCAAGTTAAAAGCACGCGTTTTCAATGGTAACTTATTTTTGCAGCACAGTTTACAAAAAGAAATCAACGTTGCAAAGAACTGGATAGGATACAGTAGTTAGTTATGCGACCTGGTAAAACAAAGGTTGCGAATCCCTGAAGTTTGAACTAAACAATATTGAATTGAAATACTACAAACTTTCCATACGTAACCTTACGTTCACATGTACCAGGAGTACCAACAAATGGATATTATAGTGGAGTAGTATAGTACCGGGCTTTTTGGCGCGTCTCCAATAAAACAATCAGGCGTAACGGATTAAAGTATACAAACATATGTAAAATTTATCCAAACACTTTTTATGTACAGTTCTTATTTCATTTGATGTATATAAACTGTTTGGTTTTGTTTGTTTGAACTCGGTTTGTACACATATACATATACATAATGTGCTGCTGTTACAATACAATATTTACCTCTCCATATTGACAGAGAAAGACGATCGATTTAAATCTCAGCTTATTTTTTAAACATATTGACATTTAAGTTATTGGATTTAGACGTGGTTCGGACGTTAATTTAGCATTTTAATAAGTTTTGGACGTTGATGAAGCTGTATGAGTCAACCGCCGGGACTGAGGGTTAACATTACCAATGTTAGTTTGATTATACTAATGATTAAACATCTCAAAATTTGCTTTGAAGATTGAAGTGGTACATTCAGTTTAGTTCGTATCTAATAGATTATTCTTTAGTGTTCTGTAAATCAATTCTGTAAAAATCTCACCGTGAAAACTTGGGTGACCTGAGCTGTCCACAGATCATTATTTCTATGATCTGTGGAGCTGTCATTCTACCTGATGCTAGGGATTAACACTATTGACAGCTAACTTCACCTAAGTTTTCACGGTGTGTTTTCTATAGAATATTCTATAAAATTTCTTTTTTGTTGTCTTTTTTGTTTCAAGTGTTTATTAATGGAAACTTGTAAATAGCCTTCAGATGCATATTGTTTAAGAGCATTGTTTAATTTAGCTGTAAGTTTCCCGAACAGAATAAAATAAAATAGCACTACTGCCAGTCGAAAATGTAGGTTATGTGAGTTTGTTTTTGCTAGGAATTGACACTATTGACAGCTCACTTCACCTAAGTTTTCACGGTGAGATTTTTACAGAATAACACCGCCGATGCTAGGGGTTGACACTGTTGACAGGTCAGAAAAAACTCGCATCTTGTTACAAAAATGACTTGTCTGACGTTCACATCTAACCAATGAATAATGTCATTACTAACATTATATGCTATACTAGCTGACCCGGCAAACGTTGTTTTGCCATATAAATTATTTCTAGCTGCCCGGCGCTATCGTTCGCGTGGTGTCCTACCCCTTACCCTACCCCACCCCTACCCTACTCCTACACTACTCCTACCCTACTCCTACCCTACTCCTACACTGCTCCTACCCTACTCCTACCCTACTTCTACCCTACTCCTAACCTACTCCTACCCTACTCCTACACTACTCCTACCCAACTCCTACCCTACTCCTACCCTACTCCCACACTACTCCTACCCTACTCCTATAAGTAAATAAAAGTATTAAATACTATGTCCGTCTAAAACCGGATAAAAGTATCCTATGTCCGTCTCCTGGTTCTAAGCTACCTACAAATTTTCAGCCAAATCGTTTTAGGCATTCTTGAGTTATAAATAGTGTAACTAACACGACTTTCTTTTTATATTTATAGATTATCATTACTTTTTTAAAGAACACAGACATAAGTATCAGAGTTAATAATACACATAATAATGTTTTAAAGATCACAATATGTTTTCTTTAGTACTATATCGTCCATTGACATATATATTACTAGCGTAAGGACCGGGCTAACGGCGCGACTAAATGGCACCAAAGCGCTGGCCCTAAAATGACGGTTTTAGGGCCAACGCGACTCAGTTGACAGTGGTGCGCGCGAACTTCGAACTTCGAACGAAGAACTTCTATGTAAAATGTTCAGACGGGCGTATCCTTACTTTTGAAATCATTGATATCGTCCCAATAGATGTCATTGCGTGTTTCCACTTATTGCAATAAAAAGTTGTTACAGAATGCTTTAAATTGATTATATCTTTTGATAGACTGAAACGATTGCGATGAAACAAAGACTAATCACTACTCCGAGTTCTACACTATATTTTCGTATAAAAATGAACCATATTGGTTGGGTACTTTTTACGTTGAACCTGTTCAAATAAAAAATCTGTCACATCCAAACAGACAAAAATTCCAAAAATTGATGAAATGGCATCTGTTGGTTATCCTTTAACACCCCACCTATTTTTTTTTTATAATTTCAATGTACAGAAACGCCTCGTCTACAGATTTATTATATGTATAGATAAATCGTTAATTATATTTTCACTTCAGTAGCTCAAACATGTAGGTTTCGCTGCCTGAAATCAGTGAGCAAAATGCGATTTTGCTCACTGAGTGAGACAAAGTAAATTTTTAATTTTTTTTTTTTCAGAAAGCCGCGGTTACTATCTTGTTCAGCCTTGGGTTAATCATACAATTCGAAACATTCACACTCTATCTCTTTCCTGCCATTAGAAAGAGAGAGAGACAAAGACCAGCCCTTTCGAAGTTCCGATTTTGAATTTCGACCTCAAAGACAAACACGTTCGGATTTTCGTACTAACTAAAGAAATTTTGCAAAAAGATAATTATGTCTTTTAATGTAATTTATTGAATTTTTAACTTATTGTTGTATTTAAACGAAAATAACTATTTACTGCAAATAAAACTGATATTTCACCTGTAAATATTTATTTCTAGTTTCAATATGTTACGTAATATATTTTGAATAATAAAATATCATGGGTGCTATTTCCGAACACGCCTTACAAAGTGTTCTCGCTGCTGAAGTGAAAAGTTATGTGTGTTACACGAGAGCAAAGTTTTTTGCATCTCGTGTCTTTGAATCCCTCGCCACACTCAGGATTCAAAATCAGCACTCCCAGCAAAAAACGACTTTGCTCTCTTGTGGCACAAATAACTATTTGTAAATAGAACAAGAATGTATATAAATTCGTCAGAAATGCAGTCATGTAATCCATGAAAAATACTATACTTACATACCTACGCATTTTCAAATTAATATTCCCAAAATCATGTGTCTTACGCACCGGGAAATACTCGATATAAATCGGTGGCTTCAAAATTACTTTTATATTTTGACATGTTATTGTGCGTACAGTGCATTTGTATATTATTTTCTACAAGCCCGACGCAATTTATGAAGCAAATCATTGCAAAACATAAACTAAATCAACATCGATCAGTCTGCAAAAACAAATCTGTGACGTAAATGTCTTATTCCCAGGCGCGCCATAATTTTGCTCCCGGCGGCTCCAAATTAAAAAAGCAATGGGAACAATTTTTGTATTATACTTATTATTTTTACTAATAACATTGTGGAGCTCTTGAGAATCAATGTACGGAGTGGAATTGTTTGGAGAACCATATATTTGGAGCTCCTGCGAATAAGTCACGTAAATATATAAAGAACCGTCATTTTCAAGACTTATTCAAACAGACTCTCTGTAAAATTTAATAATAATATTATGAATTGTTTGTTTGAAATAGCAGTGGTGGCCCAGTCGTAACGGCCCCCACTTACGAGTAATAGGCAGGCGCTTTACTTTGTGTAATTTATTTCTTCACCACTGCTCTCAAAACGGTGAAGGATATCGTGAGGAAACCGGCATGTCCTAGAACCAAAAATTCGAAAACCTGTGACATCTACCAGCCCGCACTGAGCCCGCGTATTGGATTACAGGCTTACAGTCTACTCCCTCTCACAGAGACGAGGCCTGTGTCCCAGCAGTGGGAACGTTATAGGCTGGTTATGCCATAAATTGTTCTTGAAAACATAGCATTAACAGCACAGAAATAAGGTTTTATGGAAGAGCTTCTTGTCGCACCAAAATATTCATTCTGAGCTGTCATAAAATAAATAACGTATCTAATGATGGACAAAAGCATGACTGATAACGTGTAACGAAAGAAATCAATAATCATTCTAAAATTAAATTACTTAACAATAATTATTCGTCTTCTCTCTGGTGAAAACCGCTTCAAATTAGTTTATTAGTTTTAAAGAACAACGCGGTCACACCGACATACACGAAAACTGACTTAAATTATAAAAATTGTATAAATCTATAGATTAGATAAATGCAATTATATTTCTGTTTTCTTAGCAAAGAAAGATAAGGAAGAACCACGGAAGAACCTACACAGCTAAAACTCGACCACTTACATTTTCATAACAATTGACAATCGACATTTATAACAAGAGAACAATGAGTGATGACAACTGTTCGGTCGTGATCGGGATCGCCTTGACACCACGACCTGCGCTGGCGCCGGCGACGAGTTGACACGAAAATGATATAACAAGGTACGAAAATTATAAATCATACATCATAGCTACTAAAGAACGCATTTGCACAGAGTGTATTTTTCCAGTGTCGTAGGACGTGACAGCGTATACGCTGCGTAGAAGTCGCATGGTCGCTAAGCGGCAAGCGTGTAGATGTTTGTCACCGCGTAGACATCGCGGAAACTTCGATGAGCGTAAAGTGAGTTGATTTTGACCTCATTCTAGCTTTATCGATTGACCTTTTCATGTTTTTCTTTGGGAGTCATCCACATCCTATGTGGACTTCTCTCATTTCCATTAAAATGCATGGAACTTTAATATCAGTCATCAACATCGTAATATCGTAATATTTTTTATTACTAAAGGGAAAGTATTTTTTATTGATTTTTAGCGTTAATGGACTGCATCGAACTGACAATATTACGACTTTGCCTTTAATCCATAGCAATCAAGGAACAAAATAAAAAAATATTTTGTTTACTAGTTTCCACGATGAAGTTATATGCAACTTTCGATGTTTTATGACTATTGAACTAGAATTTGAACAGAAATTAATCATATTAGAACAGCTATAAATACCGTTCAAAGTGAGCACCAAATACCTATAAAAATTGATATTTCGTATCGAAATGTAATTAACAGTAGCCAATTCCATTTTGCACAGCCAATCATTTTTGATAAACGCTTATAATTGAATTACAAACAACGCCCACATTAGACGTTCACCAATTAGAATATTTCTAATGCTTTATTTTAGCATAAGTAACTTTCATGATACAATATGTTGTGCAGTGTCTACGAAAATAATTTTATCCGTCCAATCAATTTGCCGAACTGTTTCGCAAAGATACAGAAGCTATGTAGATAATTGATCGTAATTTACTGAAATTGTACCAACCATAGCATTTTTTATTCTGTTTATAATTTTGGTGTACTTTCATTGTAGCACTTATGTACACACAGCTCCTTTAAGTAGTTACCCCACCAAAAGACATATGCGTTCAAATCCGTGATAGGCCCAAGTTGGTTTTTGTATTTTGCAAAAACATTTTATTTTAAATAATGTATTGTTTTAGTGAATAAAGAAGTTTAAGTAAGTATTTTTTTTTTAATTCTGTTTTTATTATTGTTTTTTTCAATAAAACAATACTTTTGCGACGACAAGCAACAATAATAGGGTTAACATTTACGACAACTTATTCATCGTCTAAATAGACTGGAGGTTTCAAGACCGCTTACCGTGCATAAGATTGGAAGTTCAAATCCTATATAGGCACGAAATGTGCTTTTTGTTCATTATATTATTTTGATATATATTTCTATTTTGTTTTAAGTAGTAATTATTTATAAAGAATTAAAAAATCAAGAAAAATAAAATACTTTATTAATCATTTAATAATATTTATTATTGCTATTATTTAACAAAACTATGATCTTATTTTACAACAAACAGAACAACTATTTTAGTTCTCATAAAATCAGAAATCATTTAAAAAAATAATTGATAAAATTAGTAGTCGTTTACTCTTCGCCGTTTTAAGTGAACGTATACAAAGTTCTAACTTGAAGGTATGGATTAATTTTATAAAGACAACGTAAGTAAGTAAAATTAATGGATACCCTCAAATTATAACATCTTTCGATTAGACAGGGACCTAAAGATATAATGACTCAGCCGATAGTAGATAACAATTTCATCGCAATTCATATGGGCTCGCTGGCTAGTTCGTCAAACTGCCGGTATGAGTATGACGACGTTCGGTGATGCGATGGTTCGAATCCGAGTCAACACAATGGACTCTTTTTGAAGTATTCTTTAGATTATTCGTAAGGAATTCAATGTTGTAGCAGTGTAACATTTTAAAACTTGAGGGGTTAGGACATAGTGACGCTTTCTGTACATACCTAAATGTTTAAGTTTCCTAAATTTTGAATTATATTGCGTTGGTGGCATGACATATGTATGGCAGCTGCACTAAACAGTTGGTATTGTAACCACTTTTTTGCTTTTAATACCATCTTTATGCCTACAGTATAGAAGTCAAAATCGATTGAACGCACTGTAAAAAAGGTTTATTTAAATGTCTAATCTTATTTCAAATGGAGTATCGGGGACATCAGCCGGTCTATTCTGCACAAATCTCACAATGAAAACTTACGTGAGGTGAACTGTCACCAGGGCCAGGGATTGTCGTAATTTTAAGAACGTTTACAGTCTGATTTCAGTCTCAATCTGTCAAAAATACCTCTAAATTCCCTACATTTTTGACATTGATTGTCGCTGAGGTGAGATTGCGACTAGATTTTGAACGTTTTTAATTACGGGAATTGTCCTTCTGATGCTATTGGGATTAAGGGTCAGTTCACACCGAGACGCGACGCGACGCTGCACGCACACTTTTAAAAGAGTGACTCAAAATATACTTTATTTTCTACACGAAAAGGTACACATTGCATTGTGAGAGTTCAGAATACGTTGCGCGGCGTCGCGCTGCACCGCGCGGCGTCGCGCTGCGCCTCGCGGCGTAGAGCGGCAGCGCGCGGCGTGCGAGAGCGGCGCTGCGCAGCGCGACGCCGCGAGGCGCAGCGCGACGCCGCGCGGCGCAGCCGAGGCCGCCGTGGCGACTTGTCTCCACTGCGCCGCGCGGCGTCTAGCTGCGCCGCGCGGCGTCGACCTCGCGACGTTGGGATGCGTCTCGCGGCGGCGCGCGGCGCAGCGCGACGTCACTGGCCTCTTCTAGTATCGTCACGTCTCGTCGCGTCGCGTCGCGTCTCGGTGTGAACTGACCCTAACACTTACGCAAAATACGCGCATTGCCGTGGAGCTGCGGAAACCAGCCCGTATTACCTATTACCTAACACTATTGACAACTCACTTCAAGCATGTAAGTAAGTTGTCACGGTGAGATTTTTGTTTTCGGTATTCGGCTTCGGGTTTTGTTTTCGGTGCTGTTATTGTTTTCGGTATTCCCCATCTATTCCCGGCCCGATGTAAACAAACCAATTCATGGGCTCAGTCGTAATTACAAAAACAATTACTTTTATACATGTGTAGCCTTAATTGGTGGGTTATTTGTAACAAAATGAAAGGTGCACGTTGTGCAGAGGTCGCGGCGCCGCCGCGCCGCGCCGCCGCCGGCCGCCGCGGCGACGACATTGTCAAGGCCGCGCGAGCCGCGTGCGCTTCTCTTCTGCACGCATTCACTCGATACACACACCGCTATTTCTTTCCAGTCTGTATTTATTTATTTTTAATTTCTTTCTTTCTTCTATTTCAAGAAAACCCTAAAGTTGCTCTTGTAGTTAGGGCTGATTTTGCAATCATCTTATTTATTTAGATTTACTTTTATACAAAAACTGTCAAACGTCAATTTTATTCCTGGAATAAAAGTTATCTGACGATTGAAAAATCAGCCCTTAGTGTAACCTAATAAATACAGTGACGTTTTTGAAAATTTAATTAGATATATTCAGCTTGTGTAGGTATGGATAGCCCTTACACTTTTATTTAGTTTAAGTTCTAAAACTTATTGGGATAACTGTTACATAGGTACTGCTGGACCAAGTATGGTAAAGTTTTTGTACTTATTTGTTTTTTTCATGAAGCTAGTTTCATTTACACGAACAGTAAAACACATGAAGAAACATATTTTTTAAATTAATAATATCAAAAAGAAAAAATATATGAATCCATTGAGGACATCCACAACCAAGACTTATTTATTTTATGACCCGTCTTATAATCACGCCACGACTGTAGTTAGCCTAAATTATCAAAAATTATCGTTACGACCCGGATTTTTAAATCATTTCCTTTCCGTGACCTTCCAAATTCTCCGTCGCATAGTGTGGACAGACGATGCAACAGGCGTTACATAACCGGCAAGCGAATGCGTTCCGTTGCGCAAGCGCAGTGTCCGGGTACCGTAACGGTGCGCGAACGATCCGGAATGCCGGCGATTTGACGCGCATTGCCTCATCACACGCCACACATTTGTTGCCCGTCGAAGGTCGACCGTTGTGCATTTTTGATTAATTTCAATAATAAGGATTGACCGTGATCTCGGTACCGTAAAGCAACCCGTGTGAATAGCCTCTAATTAAATCTAAATGTTGTTGTATGTCCACTGCAAGGGCGCGTAGGTTTGTAATCAACAATGCTTTCATCAATAACAATAAGAATATTTAATACACTGAACATAATAAAGAGTACCTCTTTACCGAAAATACATTCAAATCATACGCAATCCCAGAGTTTCACCGCAAGGCTCTGATCACAATATTTATAAAATAAAAATAAAATATTTGTTAGCTGCTACAGAAGTTAATAACACTTGACGTCTAGGTAGTTGAGTGGCTGCCGATATACCTAGTAGGTACCTGATGAGTAGAACCACTTCGTCAACCCGTGCCACGTCAACACCTCTCGGAGTTCTCGGACCCGATTCGGTTGAACGTACTGACCAATTTCACTAATGAGTACGCAGAAACACTCGGAATAATTCAGAAATATGGCCCCGAGGCAATGATTATAAAACTTTCTACGATAGGTACCCCGTCAGCAATTTATTAGATAAAATGATTTTTCGATTTGTATCTATGTAGGTAAGTGTGATAAATGGCTTTCAAAAATGTTTGTATTACATTAATTGGACAGTAATTATGACAATAAAATATTTGTATATTTCGCGTTTGCTACTTCCATGCTTTGTTTTCGTGACAAACAAAAAATTATTTTATTTATTCACAAGGCAACCACAACAGGTAACAATCACAGTATATGACTAGGTTCAAATTATAGATTTCGACCTGATTATCACCTAAAGCGTAATCTACTATAGGTAACAACAATAGTAATGATGACAACTACATTCAAAAGTTTAGTTCACAAAAAATTTGAAAAGAATCTTCTTATTCTGTAATTTGCATTATAATGCAAATGTCCACGACTTTTTCTTCTTGAACCTAAGCAAGCAGCCCTGCTGGATGAACATTTTGAATATACCTGACTATTTTTTTTAATAACTCAGGAAATGCAAACAAAGATTCAGATTCAGATCTTCATTTTTATTGTCCCTTGTGAATTTGACTATAATGTTACCAAGCTTTAAAGTGTATCCATTTTTGAGAACCAGTACGACACAGGTGTGATCTTCGCCACAATAGTATTTGGGTTATTAACGTTCCGGCTTAAAACTTTCTGGCCCACGGGAAAGTCATTCAATTTTCACATCCAATTTACGAAAACCGTTCAAACTAACTTTCGTGCAGGCGAGGCACGTATGTGGAGCCAATATTAAACAATGACTGAACAAACTGAAAAAGGTAAATTTTGGCTTTTTAGAAAGGTCGGTTCTTAGGTGTATTTGGAATTTAAATTGAAGGCCTTATGTGCAATGTGCATTTGTTTCTTTCTTTCTTTGTTTATTTGTATCATAGAGCTAAAACCAAATACCTAATTTAAACTCTGATTTTTAATTTGCAAGACTAAAATGACAGCGGCGATCGACTAGCACATAAAATTATACTAGTAAATAATAATGCTAGCTGCGATTTTGGTCTAGGAAATTAAAAAACAGAGTATTACTTAGATACTAATTGTCATTTAAAAGATAATAGGTACCTTTGTACTCAAATTATAACTATGTCATATCCCTATGTATTTTACTGTGTGTACATAAATTATAAAATAAATAAATAAATAAATAATAATCCTCATAAAGCGGTAAGTATAGCACAACCAAAAAATCCCAGTCAACGATATTTAAAATGGCTAACCATTTCCATTCACACATACATTTCCCTGGTCAATAAAACGTATTCCGATATCACCACACGATACGTGTTTAATTCCAGTCCCGTAATTATCCTCGGCAACAATTCGCCTTATCTGGTCAATTTGATCTGTGCACACCGAATCACAAACGAAGCATCTATGCAAATAGACAGCAGTCCCATAAATTGGGATTAGTTATTATATCTGACGCTGGAGTACCGTTAATAGAATATTACAGACATAATGTTCGAATAAGTCATCGTTCGTCATGGTGAGCTGGAACCATTATTTATAAATTAAAGAAGATAAATTACATATCCAGATGTAAATAATAACTTTATGGCGGCTAACAGTAAATCAATCTTCTCCTGTTTTCGGAGATTCGTGGTAAACGCTCTCGTTTTGTATGAATTTACGAATATTTTAATAACACACTTCGATAATTTCCTAATCTAAGTTATTTGTATTTTAGCTGGTCCTAAGTTTTTCTTTTTGCCCATGATAGGCCTATTGCTAAATTATGGCTTATACAATAGTTTTTTTTAAATAAATTGGTGACACTTTACAGACAAATGATGTACAGGTTGTTTACTTTTATAAAATTATGAATTTAGGAATTATTTACTTTTTGTTTTTATTTCTTATGTCGATCCATCCCCAACATGTCTAATGAAGTTTCACCAATCAATTAAAAAATGCTGCGTAGATACATACTTTTTTTGTAAAAAAATCTGTTGTTAGGTATATATTCCAAAAACATACTCAGTTGAGAATAAAATCACTATGTTCTCAATAACAAAACATTTACTTGTATCCCGGTACCGCGTAGTACCTACGTAACAGTACGTTGTAACATGCGCGGGCGCCAGGAAGGCGTCTCCACTCCCGCGCTTACACGCGCCATCTCTCGCGTAGGGATGTGAAAAAAAAATCGATTATAGAAAAAATCGATTAATAATCGATTTTTTTTTCAAAAAAAATCGATTTTTATAATCGATTTTAATATTACAAAAAATCGATTAATAAAAAATCGATTTCTTATTCACTGCCGATTTTTTTCACCTAGAAGTTAGAACGGCCGCAACACAGCTTTTTAGTCAGGAGCGTGAAGCCGCAAAGTACGCGGCCGTAACAAATATGTATCTATAGAATTATAATCATTAAAGTAATTAATCCGCAAGAATGACTATTTCATGAAATCTTGACATTTGGGGATTACATGGTCTTAGAGAGTTGTGTTGATGACTATAATTATTATAATTCTGTAAATACATATTTGTTACGACCGCGAATTATATTCTAATCAACGTACAACTTAATACTGACCAGCAAATTGCAAAAAACGAATTTCGTGGGCCACCTTAGCGCTTCCCCCTTAAGGTGAATGGGTAGATGAGACCGCGAAATTCAAATTTTCTTAGGGTTTTTGCAATTTGCAGGTCAGTGTCAGGATGTATCTTGATTAAAATATGATTCACGACAATAACAGGTACATATTTAGATAATTATAATCATTAGAATCATTAATACCTCTTTCTATGTTAGATTTCTACCATTAACACTTTTTCATATGAGATTGGTGGGTGGTGGTAGAAATCTAACGTAAACGTAATGTCTAATCTAATGTAATTTGAATTTCGCGCGAAAGGAAAAATTTAAAAAAATCCTTTTTTGTGTGAAATTATTAACTTGTTGCGTAATTAATGTTTATTATTATTATTAATAAAACTGAGCGCTGTGATAGATAGTTATTATCGATATTTCAGGCGTTTAATTTAAACTATCAAAAAAAAAAGGAAAAAATCGATTATTTTAATAAAATCGATTATTTTTATTAAAAAAATCGATTATTTTATAATCGATTTTATTACTAGGCAAAATAATCGATTAATTAATAATCGATTTTTTATGTATACTGTCACATCCCTACTCTCGCGACCCAGATCCTGACGATTACTTACATCTAACACTACTTCCTACTGCCTAATGCACAAGCCCGTTTAATCAAGCCTAACGCCAAACAAATCTGCCATTCAAGGAGAGTTTGTTTTCTTTACCTGTCTGCGCCCTTTACTTTGCATATTTACTTTTAAAAGAGGCATTTATGTAATAATACATTCTATGCTTATAAGAGGTAATTCAGATAACATACACATCCGGTCCGTTCCGTGCAAACAATATCCGCATTACCATACTAGCTTTAAAAAATCTGTATAATAAAGATAATCTGCCCAATTTCAGCTACCAAATAACCATTGACTTGATACCTACCCATGCCGCTCAAAATATAAACAAAAACATAAACAGAGCGAATAAGTTACGTGAATGATATAATTTGAACGTAAAATCGGTGTATAATTGGATAAATCCGTCAAATTAACAAATGTTAATCGACGGAAGTTCGATCACAGCTCCTGTCAATTCGTCCGCTCGATTTGCATAATGCAGAATCCATTGATCACATGAAACACCTCGTTTCCTGTATAAATCAACACCGGAATATGGCCATTTCATGTTCGGAATGGTTTGGAGCAGCCGCACGCTAACGACGGAAGCAGCAAATTATGCTACTGCCGTAAACCACCATATAATATGAGTGAGATTTAAAATCTGACAAATGAGGAATATTGTAGCATGCATTAACAAACATTCCGTAGGAAAGTTTTTTAATGCAAGTGTTTGCGTGTGTCGATAAAATTCAAGGGCACTTTCTACTCTCTATTATCTTGGCATGTGACGTCCATTATCTCGTTTATTATCGCTGCGATTTAAGTTTCAGCAATAAACATGATAATCCCTTTGACATGTTTGCCAAATACCATTACGGAGCATTAAAAACCTTTTAAAAGAGCTTGTATGAACAAAATGTTCGAAGCCTTAGTTATTAAAAATGGACTTTGAACTACTCCTGGACTTGAAATAGCTAGAACATAAAATGCTCAATTTAGATAGAACTTTCCTGCTGATAAACTACAACTACAGCTGCAGCTAACTAAAAATCATACCTAGACACTGACAAAAAAGCTACATGAGTAAAAAGGAAAACTGCTTGTTCTTCTAGGTCATGGAACTAGTGATTATGTAATCATGCTGGTTACGTGCCTTTAGTCAAGTTCAATCCGCTAAGTATCAGCTACTGATCACGTAACAATAGTTGCCCACCTAGGCAAACTATTTGTAACATTGGCCCTGATGTCTACGACCACAGGAACTGATATAACCGTGTCGGATCATCAGCCAATGTATTGGAATGTTGGTCTAAATATGTGAGGTCGTGGCGCCAGATGCACGTAGATTATGCATTCTATACCTGTATGAACGGAAGTGATGAATCCGAACACTTCCACTGCTCTGGAATGTAGTGTGGAATTCTCATTGGTCAACATATACAAGAACGGACCAATATTTGGAATTGATATCCCAATTTGGATCCAGGCGAATTTTGTTGAGGTAATGATGTGAAAAGTTTTGATTTTTAATTCTTCTGACCTTGTGTATCTTTGGAAATTGGAAACTTTTGTTTGCCCTTTTTTATATTATAAGCAAAGCAAATGCAAGAAAACCCAATAACACTTTTTTTATTGCTGAGTGGGCCTGCACTTGAACTCGATCACGCCTGGTGCATGGATGAGATCCATGATGGAAAGAGCATGCCCAAAAGATGAAGGGTTTTTGGAATCCCAACACAGAGGCTAGCAGAGAGTTCCACACTTTGACTGTGCGCGTGATAAATGTGGAGGAGAAGCGCTGAGTGCGGTACGGTACGGTATATCAACCAAGTGTGGATGGTACCCTGCAGTACGTCTGGTAGTCCGGTAGTAAAAGGGGGATGGTGGGATCAGGTCGTGGAGCTCCTGCGCACTCTCCAAAGTACATTCTGTAGAAGACTGTCAGGTAAGCAACATTACTTCACTGGGTCTTGCAATAATGATCCAAAGATAAGACCAAAATAGCCTAAATCAAAAATCCTCAACCCCCAATGTCCTAATCTAATGGTAAAGAAATGTCTCACACGTTTTAACAAACTAAATGAATATCAGTGATATCGGATTATTTGCATACAACAGTAGGTTTGGTAAACGTTGTCGTATAAGTTGTTTTGTGCATTAACCTAATATGATAAACCTTTTATCAGTATTTATAGATGGGGTTCACTTTAGATGGTAAGAGCGGTGTCATGGCGGTGTTGTAAGATAATTCAGTAATACAGGGCTGCTTGACAGCATACGCGTATAATAATGCAATTCTCAGATTTGATGCACTGGATGATTATGCATAGAAAGCCAGTGAACAGGCTGTGTTACATTATAACGCTTCCCTTCAAATAATCAATGATTAACTGAGCGGACAATATTAGGATATCGAGAAAATCGAAACAATACAATAGATAACCTATTTTCAGAAATGCATTGCAGTCATTTTAAGTCAGTTTACGAGCAATATTGTGGCCCAGTGGTAACGGCCGCGACTTACGAGTTGTTAATTGTAGGTTCGAACCGAGAATCTCTCTGCCAAATTTGATCGAAATCAGTTCATTGGTTTAGGCGTGAAAAGGTAACATACAGACAGACAGAGTTACTTTGGAATTTATAATATTAGTATGGAGTATGGATTGTGCTAATGCTTTTGCATTTTTTATTTATTTGTATTACTTTAGTTAGGTACCTACTTACGTTACCATTTATGTATATAATGTGTGTGTAACATTAAAAATTGGTATTGAATTTATTAAATTGTTATTTTCGTTCATAGGCTTTGTCAACGCTAAAACCTAAAATAACATTTTGACCAAAAAAATAACAACTTTTTTATGTACATACCTCCCACATTTTATGCATAAATACGGGAACAAAATTTTAATGATATTGTATGTCAGATAAGTCTGTAGACCACTAAGTTATCAGCAAATTGGACCTAAACTGAATCATTTCGATCTTTCTTACTTGCAAAAAAAAAAAAAGGCCCGGCGCACAGTGGTCTGAAAATCGAGCTCCATACTCATAGAAACTTACAAGTCAGGAATTAAAAAAAAAAAATTGTAATGTCTCTGGTATACCTCCCTATATGTGATATTAACGTATGGATGGTAGTAGCAGCTCCACGCGTGAGAAAAAAAAGTTTTGGTTTTTTTTTGTATGGGAGAAAACACAAAAAGTACATTTTTTTGAAATTGAATGGAACTGAAGGGCTGGTGCTCACACGACTTATTATACCATACAAGGCGATCAAGATGACATCCAATTCATACACCTTTGGGTGCCGCTTTGCGCGTAGCAAAGTTTTGAAATTTTGAATTTTCGACATGTTATTTTTCAAATATTTGACGTGTTTAAATGAAGTTGCTGATCGATTTACTTATAATATTATTAGTTTATAGCCTACTAATGACTTTTATGATGAGAATAATTAAAAAATAATATTGATTAAATAATATTTTTTTTACAAAAGTGCATTCCAAGAACTAAGTAACTCATTTGTTAATCACCGTTGAGTTATAATTAGATACTTATGACATGAGCATTAACCAGTTTTTTTTTTTTTTTTTTAAGACCTTGCCCCACACTAGGAATTTCTCCTGTATTGTGGGTGCGTTTACAAACATTTAAAGACACATACACAAACAGCCAGACCCGGAACAACTACTTGTAGGTCATACAAATATTTGTTCCGTGCGGGAATCGAACCCGCGACACGCAGCGCAGCAGTCAATCGCTTAACCACTGCGCCAACCGTGCCGTCAGAGTTAAGCTCTAGTGGGGTCAAATGGGGCTCTAGTGACAATAAAATTAATTGTCTGTAATTGATGTACCTAATTAGAGAATAGCGAACGTTAAGTTGAGGGTAGTTGGATAAAAACAGGACGTTTAAGCTTAATTTTATTAGTAGCTCTCAGCACTTGTGCGCGCCAACTTTTTACGTTCTATTTGTGAATAAAAAGCCAATGTTTACTTATACGAAGACAATTTATTTTAATGTAGGTACACGCTGAGGTCATTTTTTTACGGAGAATCTTGACACTGCGATTCAGCGGAGAGTGCTAAATGAACAACGCCATCTATCGAGACATTAGGAACTAAAATCGTTAAACGTATCAACCTAAACGTAAAATTGTACAACCCTCATTAACGTTCGCTATTCTCTAATTAGGTACATAAATTACAGACAATTAATTTTATTGTCACTAGAGCCCCATTTGACCTCACTAGATGCTAATTTTCTTGTCATTAGTATCTAAATATAACTCAACGGTGATAGCAAATGAGTTACTTATTTCTTGGAATGCACTTTTGTAAAAAAATAGCATTTAATCAATATTATTTTTTAATTATTCTCATCTTAAAAGTCATTATTAAGCTATAAACTAACGATATTATAAGTAAATCGATCAGCAACTTCATTTAAACACGTCAAATATTTGAAAAATAACATGTCGAAAATTCAAAATTTCAAAACTTTGCTACGCGCAAAGCGGCACCCAAAGGTGTATGAATTGGATGTCATCTTGATCGCCTTGTATGGTATAATAAGTCGTGTGAGCACCAGCCCTTCAGTTCCATTCAATTTCAAAAAAATGTACTTTTTGTGTTTTCTCCCATACAAAAAAAAACCAAAACTTTTTTTTCTCACGCGTGGAGCTGCTACTACCATCCATACGTTAATATCACATATAGGGAGGTATACCAGAGACATTACAATTTTTTTTTTTTAATTCCTGACTTGTAAGTTTCTATGAGTATGGAGCTCGATTTTCAGACCACTGTGCGGCGTCGGGCGGCTCAGGGTGCTTAGGGATTCCTAAGCAAATATTATATCCCTGTTATCAGCTAGCAACCCAGTAATCCTATAAGAGCCTCAGTTCAGCGGAAATGCCTTCGCCGGAAGTAGCGAACATTCAGCCAGTAGTAACCTATTTATATCGCAGCGTCTTTGAAATGAGTCAACATTGCTGACGCATGCGTTTCAGACCCACATTATTCATCTAAGCTTTTGTATCTATTGGCAATCGAGATATGTATCACCTTGGCCATGAGGTACCAGAGTCACATAAGAACTTTGGCAGGTTGGCCATCAACTACATAGATAGACTAGAGATATGAATTTGAGCCCAGATTTTTGCTCACTGGTTAAAAATACTATTAATTTAAGTACATTTTCTATGTATATTGGGTGGCAGGCAAAATGGCACGAGCGTGAAAAAAATCTGCCGTTACATAATAATAATAAACTTTATTGACATAAAAATATTACAACCATACATGTGAAACCCCTGACTCCTGTGCTAGGCGGACCTGTGTTACAGGAATCAGTATCCGCCGCCTTACATCAATACACAATTCAATTTTTACGTAATAAAATACAAAAGTCAACCCGCACTGAGCCGTGGTGGATTACTGCCCACTCCCTCTCACAGAGGGAGGCCTGTGTCCAAGCAGTTGGAACTTAGGCTGAATATGCTTACCTACATATAAAAGTGCAATACCTACGCGGTCAAAATGTATGGAACAGCATTTACGCTAGGGGTTCTAGAATCATGTGCTGAAGCAAAAAAAAAAACTTTCAAACAAACAACTTTCTGAATATTGGATCTACGAATTTGCGACTTTCATTGTTAGTGTTTTACAAATTCCTTCGTAATGTTGACGTAGTCGTTTTTCTTCTACGACACTGTGTCCAAGATTGATTGATTGATTGATACACCTGGATTGATGGTTACAGTCAGAGCGTTGACTATATTTTAAATGCATTTATTTGTATATTTACTTCTCGCCGTATTCCGTAAGGTTCGGCGCACAGAGTACATTATAGTATACTGGTTCGGCGCCTGCGACCATTTACTTGTCACACCTATGCCACCACAGACTATGTAAAGATACTACGTATACGCCACAGACACAACAGAGTGCCTCTGGCGCTCAAGGCATAGACAAGTAATGAGGTTACGTCTGGCGCAGATTAAAGAAAAAATATTTTATTTTATTATTTGCTAATATTTTATCTAATTATTTATTTCTGTTTCTGTAACTGCCCGTGACATCACTGCGGGCCCTATCAGAATACCAGCGCTGTGACATTTTCTTTGTTTTAAATGTCGCAGCATCATGCTGAGATAGGAGCCTTTTGGCCTCGTATAGGAGTTTCTGTTTAATTTTCCTTTTGTTACTTTTTTTTTTTTATTATCTTGGATTTTTATTTTACTGTGTTTAGTTTAGTTTGTAATCTTCCTGTACGAGTCGCAATAAATACTTTTTCTTTCTTTTCTTTCTTTCTTTCTTGATGTTCCTGCCACTCTATACATCATAAATATCTTAATGAACTTTTTTTTTGTTTTTAAACACCTTTAGTCTAAGCTGTTTTCGATCGTTTTGTTTTTTTTTTGTGAGTGTGTGTCTCTCTATACGAAAAAGCATAATTTGCAACCCACATAAATACCCTTTTTCATAAGTGCAGTCAGGCCGCAAGTCAGAGGGCAACAGCTTCAAAATTGCAAAAGCTTCAAAATTACAAAAGCTTGTGCTGTTGAACTTGTGTTGTTGTGTTTAAGCTAGGCAAGCGGGGTAAAAGCAACGTTTAATAACCAAAAGAGTAATCTCAATCTCATAATTGGACGTAGTTTAGCAGAAAGGACTCAATAAAAAAATGCGTTAATCTGTGTAATACCTACAACTTGACTCATGAAAATATTAGTATATTTGCCCATAGGTGACAATATTTCAAAATATTCCAAATACAACATCATTGCAGCAATACTGTACACCTAAACTTAAAACTTCCATAACTCAAAAATGACTTTTTTTGGGTTGAGTCCTTTCTGCTAAACTACGTCTAATTTAGCCTCTTTAATGAAGTGCTCAGCGTGACAGCCATTTAGCCTAAACTGCTGTTGTGTTACTTACCTTTGGTACAACATCCGGAACCGTTATTATATTACAATGTTCCATTAATTGCAGTATATTGCCGATGCTCTGCCGACCTCAATATCATTATTTAGGTCACTAGAGCACTCCTGTTACATAAATCTTGATTATTTGGCCATATAAATCTGATTTTTTTAATAATAATACAAAAGGTCAAGAACGGTTTTACACAATGTTGTTGGTCGGCCAGCATTCGTTTAAAAAACGCACTCCTAATTCTGAAAGTGAATATTTCACTTGATTATTTTCTACTAGCCTCTGCTCGCGGTTTCGCCCGCGAAGATGTCGGAAAATAAAAGTTTAAGTACCCTATATGTTAATCCTGATAAACAATGTATTAACCCCGTAATACATTGCTTTCATAAAACTATTGGTTTACGTGGCGAACGCCAGTAAAGCTTCCACTCGGCATGATTTTTTCCGGCAGCTTCAACAATCATCGTCATATTTCAGCCAATTTACACAAAACCTTCATGAATTATACACCTAAACCTTCCTCATGAATCACTCCGTCCATTGGTTAAAACCGTATGATAAACATATTAATCCGTTTGGTAGTTTTTGAGTTTATTGCGTTCAGACAGACAGACGCGTCGCCGCCGGCGGGGGACTTTGTTTTATAATATGTAGTGATTTTGTTCTACTAATCACAAACGTTAACATGCGGTTTGGCAGCTGATTTCCTGATAATAATCAGGAAATTCTAATGAAGATATCAGAGACAGGGAATTAATTAGCCTTTGTTGGACAAAAGTTGTATAGATTTTCTAGAAAACTCTGAGTTATTTATAAGCTTTTCATATGCCCAAAATGTCGTGGAAAGCCTGACATCAGCCTAACCATCTAATGGTAACTAGGTACTATTGTTCACAGACTCCTATGGACATACACAGGCTTCACAGGTGCGTTGCGTAGTTGTAGACAAAGCAGAAATTACTCACACAAAACACAAACATAATAATATTCCCACTGGTGGGACACAGGCCTCCTCTCTGTGAGAAATGACTCATGTTCCTGTAATTACACCGGTACCTTTGAAACACAGCAACGCTGTTTGAGCAGCTATAACAGTACTTCCTCGGACGAGCTCCTTCACAAAGACATTTACTTCGTCTAAATGTCGTACCTACGTAACAGCGTCACTACTGCCGTCTTTATTACGTCGGGCCTACGTCGAGACCGTCGTCGTAATAATTAAATAATTATAAAAGAATCAAAGAAACATTACGCAACGTTTATAATTCGCTCACAATTTCTAATTATTTTCGTAAACTTTCTAAAAAATGCCTACAGAACAGAACAATGAACATTTCACGCATTTTGAAGACGATTCTCTCAAATCACGAGCTCAGATCATGAGTCAGGATTCGCACTTTGAATAAATAGCTATCTGTTTTGGATAAAAACGAGTTTTATGCGGTGATTTGCGGTCACTACAGACAGTCGTGAGTCAGTGAGAAAAGTTTTTTTTGTTTATAGCATAATATCATTAGTAGCGAAACGCCAGGTGAGTGGTTAGGCCTGAAGAACTGTGGAGATGTGTACCTACTTGTTTGTGTCTTTTTCATTTTTGTCGACGATACGATTAGTTGATTGTTATTATGTTGTTTGAGACCCGTAGGTGCCAGTGGTGCCATGTTGATTGCGGCATCAGTGTCATTCTTTACAGATAGCGCCATCCACGAAGACGCGCCCCACTCTTTTTCCTAATCGCTTACAGTACAAGTGTGCAACATTCCGCTAGTGTTTTATATAGTTTTGTCGATATACAGTAATTACTTATTAGTGGGCAATTAGTGTTTTCGGAATTAACTAGCGATAAAGACTAGCGATTAGTAAGAAGAGTGGGGCGCGTCTTCGTGGATGGCACTATCTATAGCTATGAACTTGTTGTTGTTGATTACGTATGTACTAACTACTTCTTCATAAACAAAAGCGCAGCCATATAATCTAAATCTTTACTGCAGTATAGGTGAACTTGACACTTTTCCACAGTTTTCTGGAGTGTTTTGTATAAAGCACCTAATATAGGAATCACCTTCCTCACCGTGAAATTCCTTTGGTGGTGTTGAATGGTTTAGTATTTCTAAACATGCACGAGGTGAAATATCACACAATTCACATACTCCGTGCTGGGCTGACATACCAAAACAAAATGATAGTAATTGCTATTACCACGCTTGGTTGACTGGTAGAGAATCCTGTAGGTACACTTGTTTAAGTTCTGTAAAGTCAAATAAATATATAATTGCTATTCTGGCCTTTTCAGAAGAACAGCCTTTTATTTAGGTAGTAAGTTATGTTTACTTTTTTATTATTTATTTCTGCTTGAGTACCTATAGTTTTTAATGTTTTTTTGGTGTATTATGGTGTGCTAGCTGACATAATAATTATTGCAAATGATTTAATGTGTTTGTGTTTCGTAATGTTAATTACTTTATATTGTATAGACAACTGAACAGACAGCTGTGCTGCTACGAAGTTTGTTGCGCCACTTCTTCTTCCCAGCTAACGCTCTAAGCAGTGGTGAAGGAATTATAAAATTTGACGTTCAAAAAGTGCAGATTCTTAGCCTAGTTTTAATAAATGGCTTTTGATTTTGATTATGAATAGATAATGAATATATTTTTATGATATTTCCTACCGACCGCTTTAATCGGGGCCCCAACACAACATTAGGTATGGGAAAGAAATGTCTGTAACACACCACAGGTGAGTCAGCTTCGGGGAACTTAGTGGTGGAGAAAATAAACATCACAATAAAAGAACTGACCACTGTCTGACATTAAAATAATGTATGCTAATCAGTTATAGTGTACTCGGGTGAGAAGTACCATCAAACATCGTGTTTATACTTTTTTTTTGGATGTTAACAGGTTATGTAAACTATTAATAGCAGTGATATTGATATTGTGTAGTTTAATACATCTTTTTCACTTTCTAGTTGGTTTATATTCGAATCAATAATACCTTAGCCCCAAAGCATTTATTTCAAATAAACATGTCAAATAAGCAGATACTATTGATCTGTCAGAGTCGGTCAATTAGTCAGACAGTTGAAGCTTTTCCAAAGCGATGTTTCCAATGGAGAAAACTAGCAAGAAACTGCAAAGTCCCAACTGGGGGCCTAAAAAGGCCACTTAGGAGAATCATAAAAGGATAACATTATGTATTATAAAATGGCGAAGACAGTCAGTGTTTTTCGTTTTTTCGCTGCACTACGTAGGCACAATCAAAGAGATTGGGATTGGATGGATTGGTATTTTGGCACAGACAAAAAAAAACTGAAAAATGCTTCAACAATAGGATTTGATACGATTAACTTAACAGTTAACTGTCCATACTGTTATCCTTTTATGATTCTGCCAAAGTGGCCTTTTTAGGCCCCCCTGTTTTAAATCATGGTATGGTAATATTGATTACGTGTCTATACATTGAGCCTAACACCAGTCATGTCTAATCGATTCTCATCTGCACAGGGTTTGACCTAAGTTAATTTACTTGCACAAGTATCAGCTGTCGTGATTTCTTAGAATTTTCTCGTTTCTGACTCCCAGTTAGTAAGATGCTCGTGACATTTACAAGCTTCTCTCGGTAAAACTAATTTATAATAGGCTATTAATATGTGTATCGCTGTAGATTCTGACTCATCAAAGACAGGAAACGTTTTCGTAATAAGAAGTTGATAGCTTTAAAGTTTATAGTGCTATATGTAGATGGAAACTATGGTTATTACTTTCTTTCTTTCTTGGTACAAGGAAGGGTCAGCTCTTTGTGGGCTCACTGTGGTGTAAAGTTTTATGAAAACTGAGAGCAGTGTATGAGATATATAAGTTATATATAAGCTGCTGTCAGAAGTAAAACTACTTCTGACAGCAGCTACCTAACACCAACCTTATTGTGACGAGAATAAGGCCGCTTTCACATTAGAACGTTAGCAGCGCGACAGTAGCGCGGCAGAAGCAGAAACCTTCACGCACGCTTCTGTTTTTATTAATATGAAATTCTTACTGGGCGACAGTCGCGCTGCTAAAGTCGCCTAAATGTGAAAGCGCACTAAAGATCACAATGATTTTAACGGACTTGTCAATGGCAGCAACCCAACAGCTTATAGGAATGAGAATAAAGATCACTTTGATTTGGTCAGTGATGCAAAATCAGAGGTAAAATATCTGTGAAAGGACTGTATGATACAGCCCCATTTACACGAGGATAGTTACTTACCTGTGGCATAGGTAGGTACAGTCAACAAAGGAGTTAAGTATACAGGAGCGTCGGATATAGTTGAAGTTTACTAAGAAACCGATGGATGTTCTGGACTGAAATTTAATTTAATAAATGAGCTGTTGGTTTTCTATTAATAAACTAAAATTTTATTCGAGAATATCCATAGGTTTCTTAGTAAACTTCAACAATATCCGACGCTCCTGTATACTTAACTCCTTTGTTGACTGTACCTACAAGAAAAGTGAAGTAACAAATAACTTACTAATTAACTATTTTTATAATCGTTTCAACTATGTTGTGATGATTAAATATTTTGTAACAATTTTTTTTATTATTATTATTTCCACATTAACACTTTTGCTACTGATTGTACCTTTTCTCATTTTGATAGTAACGTGTAACTTGAGGAATGAAAATAAAATTTATTTTGATTTTCGTCAAGTCGTCCCAAATGGGCCGTAGGCATGTACTTAGGACGAGTTGATGAATCACTCAATGGTAGGTACTATACCACAGGCAATTTAATACTTACGTAAAAAATTGAGGTAATTTCATGATTTTTTCTTATCGATAAAATGTAAATATTTTGTGTTTCTGTTCCAAAAAAGTTTGGAAATATCATAGCACTAGCTGCGCCCCGCGGTTTCACCCGCGTAAATGTCGATCCCGTGGGAATATCCCAAGGCATTAAGTCCGCCTTTTTACAGTTTTACTTGTGCATAAAGTTTAATAAATAAATAATAATAATAAATAAATAAATATCGGGATAAGAAATAGCCTATATGTTAATCCAGGGTGTCAGCTACCTTCATACAAAATTTTATCAAAATTGGTACAGCCGTTTGAGCGTGAAGAAGTAACAAACATAAAAACACACACACTCACAAACTTTCGCCTTTATAAAATTAGTGTGAACTTTCGCCTTTATAATATTAGTGTGATAAGTAGTTACTCAAATTATTTATTATTATTATTTATTATTCAATTATTTGTATTTTACACTTAAGTCTTATCAATTTCATGAAAAATCTTATTGAAGAAAGATAATATGATGGTATACAGCATATAGGTAGGTATATGACAGTTTGTAAGCTTTAAGCTCGCGGTATAAAAATAATGAAAATCTCTCAAACAATGTCCTTCATATTCATTGTATTAATTTGCAGAACTTTAAGCATAATTAATGGGTTATAATTATTCATTAATACCCAGTCAATACCAGAATTGCAAACATAAAATAAAATGAGGTGATTAGTAATAAATAAAATATGTTTTTTTCCAATTCTACGTCACGCTCACTTTCTCGTTGACCTTAATTTACAGGTTTTTACCATTGACACGATAATAAGTGACACATACTTTTTGAAACATGAAATTTAAACAATTCTGATCGTAACGCCTTAATATATTATTTAAAGATACGTAAAGTCTACGAGGCTTTTACGCAGATGCTACGCAGCGTTCACGACGCTTCAACGCGGGTCTCATAGCTACGCGTCTATGAGCCCTCTACACAGGCACTACGCAGCGTTTACGAACCTTCAACGCGGGCTCTGAGCTGCGTCTAATAGGTTGTGCATCAAACCAACTAAGAATGCAACCAAAGTTCTACATCTTTTATGCTGTGAACGCTGTAATACAGGTAGGTACCGTACAGTTTGACAGTACAAAAAAAAACAATGAATAACAAAAAGTTGGTAAAATACGTCACTTGTAAATATTTGTGAAACCTAACGGGACATTGCCTATAATAATAATTACCTATTGCTCCATATATGCATTTCTTATCAACCCTAGTGTAGTATGTTGATGACGCTGCAATGCTAAGGACCTCGTGGGAGGTGCGTCATCATCGTCACTGTGAATGGGTGCGGACACGTCATCCTGTCGTAATGTGGTTAGTTGGTTACAGGCTGCGCCAACTGCCTGCGATCATTTAATAGGTAAAAAATGCGAAGTACCTATACATTTTTATTGATATTGTGATTCATAGTATTTGTCAATACTATTAAAACTAACTATATAAAGTTATTACTGCTTGTAACCGAAAATATCCTCTGTAGAAAACTATTGACTAAAATAAGAAAAAAGTAATTTAAAAAAATTAAACCGACTTCAAAAAGAAATCAACTCAAAATTATGAAATAACTTTAATTTCGGAAGTCGGTGTCTTGGGTATTTAAGTTTTTTGCCACCGACTTCCGAAATTAAAGTTATTTCATAATTTTGAGTTGATTTCTTTTTGAAGTCGGTTTAATTTTTTTAAATTACTTTTTATTTCGTAATTTTTAGTTTCTGCACTAGAATTTGACCAAGGTTTTGAGATGTTTTCCCTTTGACACTACACCCGTAGCTCGTATCAATACGCCAGGCCGTCACACTTACACGTATTAGTCCATATCTTGAAAATTATTGAACCGATTTTGATGAAACTTGCACTGTTCCCTAAGTTGAAGTAAATGTAAGCTAATACAAAAAAAATGGTCACGATCCGATTAATAGTTGCTGAGAAATGCGTGGACAAACATACATACATACATACATACATACATACGTCTATGAAATTTTGTATATTTGTTTGGAAGCCTTAGTAGATTGTCATACTTATGTGAATATAATGCAATTCCAATAATATTACATACATACCTACCTACGTATCGAATTGATAACCTCCTTTTTTTTGAAGTCGGTAAAAATAAAAACATCAAAATTGAGAACCTCTTCCGTTTTAGAAATCGGTTAAAAATCTCTTAAAATCATCATAATCTTTTTAAATGTGATCCAACAATACTCCACACGCTCAAGTGTCATTTTTGTCTCCTTTTTTACCGACTTCAAAAAAAAGGAGGTCATCAATTCGATACGTATGTATGTAATATTATTGGAATTGCATTATATTCACATATGACAATCTATTAGAGCTTCCAAACAAATATACAAAATTTTATAGACGTATGTATGTATGTATGTTTGTCCACGCATATCTCCGTAACTATTTATCGGATCGTGACCATTCTTTTTTTATTGGCTTACATTTACTTCAACTTAGGGAACAGTGCAAGTTTCATCAAAATCGATCCAGTAATTTTCAAGATATGGACTAAGACGTGAAAGTGTGACGGCCTGGCTTATTGATACGAGCTACGGGTGTAGTGTCAAAGGGAAAACATCTCAAAACCTTGGTCAAATTCTAGTGCAACAACTAAAAATTACCAAATAAAAAGTAATTTAAAAAAATTAAACCGACTTCAAAAAGAAATTAACTCAAAATTATGAAATAACTTTAATTTCGGAAGTCGGTGGCAAAAAACTAAAATACAGATCCCAAGACACCGACTTCCGAAATTAAAGTTATTTCATAATTTTGAGTTAATTTCTTTTTAAAGTCGGTTTAATTTTTTTAAATTACTTTTTTTTACCCCTTGGTTACATGCATGGGAAGAACCAGCTCTAGTAATTTTTCTACATCATTGTTTAGCGGTGCACAGAACACACCTTCTTTCCAATTTGCATAAATATAGAGCAAATTAATAGTCTCCGACTGAACAATTCTTTTTTATTTTCTTTTTTGGCATCTGAGCCGATGTTAACTATTCTGCCAGCAGCGCGTCAAGTGGCGACGGCAACGCAGCAAGGACCCGTCAAACTTTTCACTTCGTGGTAGTTATCTAGTTAAATGATAATATCTTACGCTAAAACACAAACACAAAAAAGAATAATCTTGAAATTCACATTAATAAAAAAAACCACATAAATCGTGACAAACAAAGCACGTGTGCGTTCACCACTACCAACGAAAGTCAATTCATAAAATTAATTTCATCCCAATTGAAATTTCACTTTCATTATCCACCAATCAACCGACCAGCGTAATAAACTATAAATCATGCGAAACTGAATTATAATCTGTGGGACCAAACTTTAGTCCACTGAGCGTCCTATTACGTATATGTACCCAAACTGTAGCAACAGGTGAGCTTAGATCTCATGGGCCGTGACCCAGTTCATGTCTTGTTGATTTATTGCCCTCTCATATTAAACAAGTGTAATACGATTATTTCAGCAGCCCGAATCTTTTAATAAACAAATTTAAATTAGCGTGTCTGGCCATTATTAATTACCAACATGTTAGGTTTTGTAATTAAATTAAAGGTTGCTACGTGATATTTTATGTCAAGATTGAGATGTATTTAATTGCAGTTTTTTCATTAAATATGTGTTAAAAATAGTCAGACACGTAGGTACTTAATAGATTCATTATAATACTACCTTAGTATATACATAGTAAGATCTTAATCTTTCATATTTATATTTCCTGCATAAAGCATCGTAAAATTCTTTTGAAACAGATCAGCTGCGCAGTGTTTTCCATCCCATCAGACGTATCCGATGTAAATAAAGATTTTGTAACCACAAAGTTCTTCCATACCTAGTCGCCCTCAGGCCCTCAGAGCTTGATGATATTGGAACAGAACTTTCCCGAGCACTTAAAGAGGTCAGTTTCGTGCCTTGGAGCACATCTTGAAGTGCATCTGAAGTGGTCACGTGGCCCGGCTGTCACGTGCTCAGTCCACCCGTACCTCTGGCGGGACTTACGTACAACCGTGCCTCCGCCGCGGCGCCGTATGGCCGCCCGCCGCCGCCGCCGCCCGCGCCGTGCCTGCCTGCTCAAGACGTTTACTAGGACATTTCAATAGAAAGTCGTATTCTTATTAGATTTTATGCAAATAATACTGTCAGAAATTTATTTTGTTTTGTAAGTAATGTCTTTCAGGAAATCTCTATCGAAATAAATACCTATTCATTTCGATCATGCCATTCCTAATGTTGATTTCAGTTTTTCTACTGGATTATGGTAAATATGTAGATAGCTAACGAATTCCAGTAGAAAATTTTTAATCTACTCTCAAATTTCATTTGGAACTTATATCACTAGCATGCAAGAGTCAGAAAATCAGTTACTGTGAATTAAATAGATATGATACACATTTTAGCAAAATAAGATAGACCCCATCATACTTTTTAAAACCGATCCCAGAACTTGCAAGGTTGCATGATCCGACAAACATAATAGATGCACTTGGGTAGACACAGTTATTATCATAATTTAAATTCTTGAAACTACAAAGATACATTACAATGTTTTACTGCTCGCCGACCATTACAGATTCGTCACAACAACCCTTTATTATGACGTATCGCTAATGACTTTGAGTGTGTTTACGTTTCAAGATCAAACATTTTGCTCGAACCGAAATAGGGGATATGAAATCATAAACAGTTTATAGCATTTTGAAAGAAAACACGGTCGTAAAGAATAAGATGCTAGCACGCGCTTTAGTCACGGTTGCATCACGTACCTAGATTAACCCTTCGAAATCCGACGATGATTTAATATAACAGTAAAACCCCTTCGCAATGCATTGTCATGCTTAATTTATCAAGCAGCTTATTTTGACATAAGCTGGGTAGGTACCTACAACTAATGGCCGAAAGGTTCTGGAGTAGCGATCGGCGATCCGAAGACCTGGGGAAACCGCAGCATGCGAGAAGCACAGTACCGGTCGAGATGGCGGTGCTTGGGGGAGGCTTACGTCCAGATGTGTACGTTCGGCTGAAATTATGATAATGATGATGACGATGGCTAGGCTTCTCTTCTGTTTTCCAGTCTTCACTGTCTGTTTGCTGTTTTTATCCAGTTACTTCACGCAATCGCTTTAATATCATCACAACTTATTTTGTCATTTTTTATTAGTTTCATGAAGTCTTTCAGTTAAACTAAAAATGTCTGATGCAGGAGTCAATGAAAATAATTTCTAAACATACACTGGAAATGGAATATTTTTCTAAATATGTAGGTACAAGTACATGAATCATTTAAAACAAATGCACAGATTTTTGGAATTCTAATTAGATAGGTACATAATTAAGTGAATTTATATTTCCCCGCCATTTCCGGTAACTCGGCAGTTAGCAGGTTATACTTCTGTGTTTAACAAACATTGGCCACGCGACAACTGTAAGGTTTCGCTCGTGTACTTAGCGTGCTAATAATTGATTAGCTACGAGAATTCCGGTGTTATTACAGTTAAACCAAACACTCGTAAAGAAATGTGAAAATGATTTGTTAATGAACCTGTAAGCTGTTTCGCCATAACACCACTCATTCACTACTGAAATACACATTTACGTTCGGTTCGTAACTAGGTATGTGTGATAAATAATAGTTAAAGTGACCCACTCAGGGTCACTTTAACGTTATCTGTTATCCACAGAACTGTGTTTTTAGGTTAGGTAAATAAAATTGTTGGTTCTTTTTTATACAATACAACGTTATTTTTAGTACGAGTATATGCGAAACCTGAATATAGTTTGTTCAGAATAAGTAACTGAATCGATTCCAATAATTTTTACCCCATGTTATATTTTGTCCCAAAAATATTTAAAAAAGGTTAAAAGTTGGACACCCAGCGACACTAAGTAGGTTATCCAATCTCCGCGCCGAACGGTTAGGTTAGGTTAGGTACTATTATCAATGAGCGCAAGACGGCGCGGCGCGAGCGGCGCGGGTGAGCATGTTTTTGTACGGACAAACAAGTACCTTAACAAGCTTATAACTTTGTGATTTTTCATGATACAGTTTTGAAATTTTGTACATAGATTCTTTACATAAAAATACTTGTCTAATCTGTCAGATAGTTACTGTAGAAAAATCTTATCATAAGGTCAACATTTGTCATTAGCTTAGTACCGCTATTAGATAACAGATGGCGTTGTGCAGAAACGTCACGTTTGTAAATCGCGGTGTTGAGATTCTCCTGCGAGGCATGACCTCAACGGTACTTTATTTAATAAATTGTCTTACTCTGGACGCTGGTTTTATTTCTATGCGAGATATTTTTGGGACATTGTACAAGTGGTCCTTCGCAACCGGATAAAGGATTGATGTGCATTGTCATTGTTGTGGTGGAGTCAGGTTGAATGTTCAACCTGCTGCGAGTGTGACGTCAGCGCGCTCAGTGCTGAGCAGCATCGGCGGATCGTACAAGGTTGGCGCTCAAGCGTATATGTACAAGTGGTACACAACGGTCAGCGCTGGTGCTGGTAAACAGTTCAGTTCGTGTTGGCGTGAGAAGCAGCTGCAGTGCGGGGGGAGAGGACCCCGCATATCATCACGACGAGCTACGTAAAAGTGAGTGGCAGTGAAGTGAGTTGATACGAGGAATCTGTGAGTAATTTAAAATATTAAAGTGACTAAATTAATACATGGAGATTTAACCATTAAAAGCAAATTTAGACTTTATTAACTTAGAACAGTTTAATTAGCAATTTGGACTTGGAAACTTTAACGTGTGCATGAACTTAGAATAATTTCAACGAAAAGTGAACTACGGGGAACCTATGCCCGATTTGGCAGCGAAGTGTATTAAGTTTAAAGACTTGTGATTTTTTACGTGTTGTCCACGAACTTAGCATAGTGTTCCGGAACAGTTGATATAAAGACTTTATTCAATATGGAAGCTTTGAGTAATTTACAGTTTAATTTACATTCTACTATCAGTAAAGCAAGGTCTAACTTTAAGAAATCACCTAAGGAGCGAGTAACCAGTTCATACATAGAAACTAGATTAGAAAATTTAGAAGCCACTTGGTCAACGTTTTCTGAAGCTCATATAAAAATTGTGTCATCGGTTAAGTCTATTGAATTCGAGAAATCGGAATATAACACACAAAATTTATATGAGACCACGGAAGAATTATTTACTGATTATAAAGCAGAGTTGAAGGAAGCATTGAAGAAAATTGTATGTTCGGTTAGTTTCGATAATGTGCCTGAATCTTCTGCGAAGGGTTCTAAAGAGAGGTGTTCTGTAAAATTGCCAAAGATTGAGTTGCCTATGTTTACCGGAAGTTATTCTGAGTGGATTAGTTTTAGAGATTTGTTTATATCCTTAATACACAATAATGGCCTACTAGACAATGTTCAGAAATTGCATTATTTGAAATCGCATTTGTCTGGAGAGGCTGAAGTTCTTTTACGGCACATTCCTATTACTAGTAGTAATTATGCAACCTGTTGGACTAAATTAGAGAGTCGATATAATAATAAGAAATATTTAGCGAATTGTGTAATTAAACGTTTTATGAGTCAAAAAAATATTGTAACCGAATCCTCCAGCGCAGTCAAGGAGTTATTAGATACTTCTAACGAATGTTTACATGCTTTGGAAAATTTAGGCATAATGGTTGAGCATTGGGATATTATAGTTATTTATGTATTGAGTTTAAAACTAGACACTGAATCACGTAAACAATGGGAAATGAAAATCAGTGATTGTTCAGACGACTTGCCTACAATGAATCAATTCAAGTCTTTCCTTGAACAAAGATTTCGGTCTTTGGAATTTTTAGACAACAAAGGTCAACGTCATCAGTCCAACCGTAATGTGCCAGTCAAATCGCTCCATGTGTCAACTACAGCGTGTATTTGTTGTCAAGAGACCCACAAGCTTGCTAATTGTAAAAAGTTCGCCGGTCTCGATATAGATAAGCGTCGTAATTTTGTCCAAACAAATGGTTTATGCTACAACTGCCTAGGGGCAAACCACTCAGTATATGCATGTCGCCAGTCCACCAGATGTCATATATGTAAAAAGAAGCATCATAGTCTTCTTCATCTCAAGAATATCTCCAAATCAGTTGGTGATAGTAACAAAACTGATCAAGTTGCAGAAAGCAGTGTTTCTGCTGATACCACTCCAACCCAGAGTGATTCCACTAATATTGTAAGTTGTTTTGCTAATGGTCATAGCCAAATATTATTGGCCACTGCGCTTATTGAAGCGGAATCAAAGAGCGGTACTGCTATAGTATTAAGATCCCTGTTAGACCAGGGGTCTCAGGCTTCCTTTGTGACGGAGTCCGCAGTCCAGCTCTTAGGTCTCGAAAGAATACCAACTAAAGGTTCAATTTCAGGTATAGGTGGTGATCAAGGCCAATCGATGATTTCATTAAATTCGATGGTTCTCATTAAGGTTAAATCACGCGTCGAACCTAGTTTTATTATCACTGTTAAGGCTTATGTTTTAAAGAAACTGACAGCTATTTTACCGGAAAGGAAGGTTAGGGCAAACGTTTTAACCACAATCTCGTCTTTGGCTTTAGCAGATCCTTCGTTCGATACTCCGAACAAGATTGATTTGCTTTTAGGTGCCGAAGTGTATGGCCAAATTTTGTTAGAAGGTTTAATCAGAGGTCCACCTGGTCGGCTCATCGCACAAAGTACTAGACTAGGATGGATCTTGTCTGGCCAAGTAGGTGAAATCAACCAAAGCGAGACGTGCCACAATACCGTAGTCACATTGCATTCTACTCATACAGATGAGAATATACTCCTTAAAAAATTCTGGGAACTAGAATCTGAACCCAAGGGCGATTACGATAAGGTTTACTTGACCCCAGAGGAACAGAAGTGCGAAGAAATATTTAAGGCCACGACTAAACGAGACGAATCTGGTCGCTATATTGTGCATATGCCTTTCAGGTCAAGCGATCCTGCTTGTAAATATGGTGCATCGAAAGACATTGCTCTTAAACGATTTTTAAGCTTAGAAAAGCGATTTCTAAAGAATCCCGAGTTCAAAGCTCAGTATTCAGCTGTTGTAAATGAATATATAGCTCTTAATCATATGGATGTAGTACAGGATAGAGACAAAGAAGGTTCTGTGTACTTACCTCATCATGCCGTCATCCGCAACGAAAAAAGTACAACGAAGTTGCGCATCGTATTTGATGCATCATGTGTAGGTAGCAACGGGGTGTCGCTTAATCACGATCTAATGGTGGGGCCTGCTCTACAACCTGAGCTTCGTCATATTATCATGCGTTGGCGTTGTGAACCTATCTGCCTAGTAGCAGACATCGTCAAGATGTACAGGCAGATTAAGGTATGTGATGATCACACAGATTTTCAGCGTATATTATGGCGTGAGAATCCAGATGACGAAATTCAAGTGTTACGTCATTTGCGAGTAACGTTTGGAACATCATCGGCGCCATACTTAGCAGTAAGAGCTTTGCAGCAGCTAGCTCAGGATGAAGGCGCTGAATTTCCTTTAGCAAGAAGCCGTGTCGTTTCCGACTTCTACATGGATGACCTAATGACGGGAGGTCAAACCATAGAAGAAGGAGTAGAAATATATAAGCAGACCTCGGAGTTGCTCAAACGTGGAGGTTTCCAGCTCCAAAAGTGGGCTAGTAACAACAAGGAATTAATAAGATTAATTGAAGACGGTGAACAAATATCGCAAGCACAAGGGAACATGGAACTAAAAACAGATGCAATTTCAAAAATATTAGGTTTAACGTGGGATAAGGACAATGACGAGTTCGTTTACACTATTCAACTAAAGGATCCGGATTTACCAGTGACAAAGCGTAAGGTTATTTCGGACATAGCGCGACTATTCGATCCCCTTGGATGGTTAGCACCGACAATCATCACGGCGAAGGTGTTTATTCAACGAATATGGATGACTGGGATCGAATGGGACGCAGAACTACCTGCACCATTGCTGACAGAGTGGCTTGACTTCCGGAAGAATCTTTGTAACCTGACTAAGTTTCGTCTTCCTCGTTGGATCAACTCTAGCAAGGAGAACAGGGTTCTAGAATTGCATGGCTTTTCAGATGCGTCCAATGTAGCATACGCCGCGGTGGTATACGTTCGAATCATTGATAGAGATGGACATATTCACACAGCTTTGGTGACTTCAAAAACCAAGGTTGCTCCTGTTAAACAGGTATCCATCCCGCGATTAGAGCTTTGTGGAGCTGTCCTAGTAGCAAAGCTTCTTCAAGAAGTTGCTTCGACTCTAGAAATTCCCAAACAACATTTATATGCGTGGACAGACTCATCCGTCGTATTGGCATGGTTAAGCAGCCACCCTAGTCGGTGGAAAACATTTATCGCAAATCGTGTTTCCGAAATACTTACGATTATGGATAGAAGTCAGTGGTCACATGTGTCGTCGTCGGAAAATCCAGCGGATTGCGCGTCTCGCGGAGCAAGCCCATCCGAGTGTAATGATATGCAACTCTGGAAAAGAGGCCCAGTATGGTTACAGAATGAAAAAATAAACTATAATAAAGGAAATATACAAGTAACTACGCTAGAAGAAAGAAAAATAAAAACAAAATGTCATGCAACCGCGGTAGAATGCGATGATAGTCTATTTACTAGATTTTCTAAGTTCGGTAGGTTAATAAGAGTCATAGCTTACTGTAGAAGATTTTTACGAATGAAGAAAGAACCTAATAAAAATAAAATAACTACTTGGCTAACTACAAAGGAATTAAATGAAGCTGTACTCACCTGTATCAAACTCTGCCAACTCCAGTCCTTTAGCGATGAAGTAGAATCTGTGAAAAAAAACCGTAAACTAAATAAGGGTAGTAGACTTACCTCGTTGAGTCCGTTTCTTGACGATGACGGGATCTTGAGAGTTGGCGGTCGCTTGCACCGAGCTCCAATTGATGAGAATATGAAGCACCCCATCTTAATCCCTCATAAATCACACTTCACCAATCTTTTGATTGCGGAGGCTCACGAGAGAACTTTGCACGGCGGGCCGCAATTGATGCTCAACTACTTAAGATCCAAATACTGGATAATCAATGCAAGAACTCTCGTTAGGCAATTTGTTTACAAGTGTGTAACTTGTATTCGATATTCAACACAAACACACCAACAAATGATGGGTCAATTACCGAAGGCCAGGGTATCTTCTCAGAAGCCGTTCCAATGCAGTGGCGTAGATTACGCTGGTCCAATCAGCATCCGGACCTCTAAAGGTCGTGGTCATCACTCCAGTAAGGGTTATATTTGTTTGTTTGTGTGCATGTCCACTCGGGCTATTCATCTCGAGGTTGTCAGCGACATGACTTCTCAGAGTTTCCTTGCATCCTTTAAGCGCTTTGTAGCCAGACGTGGCCGAGTATTGGACTTGTGGAGTGATAATGGGACCACATTTGTTGGTAGTGCAAAGGAATTGAGACAGCTATTCAACGCTGAAAAGTCTACGGTAGCTTCGGATATAGCTGATTTCCTATCGATGAATGGTACGACTTGGCATTTCATACCTCCCCATGCTCCAAACTTTGGAGGATTGTGGGAGGCTGGTGTCAAGTCCACGAAGCACCATTTGAAAAGAATTATAGGCACCAGCACATTGACATTTGAAGAAATGACAACTGTGCTGGCTCAAATTGAGGCCTGCCTGAACTCGAGGCCGATCTCTCAGCTTTCTAACCATCCAGAGGACTTGTGTCCTTTGACGCCTGGGCACTTTCTCGTGGGTGAACCTCTGGTAACTGTACCTGATGCGAATTATGAAAATTCATCCATTAGCAACCTGAAGCGGTGGCATCTTACGCAAAAAATGCTTCAAAATTTCTGGCGTAGGTGGTCACTAGAGTACTTGACTCAATTGCAGCACCGATATAAATGGACAGATTGTAAGCCTGAACCTGAGATCGGAGACATGGTTCTGGTGAGGGAGGACAATCTTCCACCCGCTAGATGGCTATACGGAGTTATTACAAGTAAACATCCAGGTTTGGACAACATTACTCGCGTTGTAACCATACGGTGTAAAAACAATGAGATTAAAAGACCTGTATCCAAAATAATTATTTTACCTGTAAACACTTAATTATTGTATAACATCTTATTGATGAAAATATACATATAGTTTTATTTACACAATATACAGGGTTTGCAAATGTACTTGAACTTGTATTTTTGACTTGTGTTACTGTTGTTTAATTTTTATTTACTTATGGCATGAACTTGTATCTCAAATCTAAGGCCCTAGGATTACAGTATATTGGATAGCCAAACAACCAATCATTAATTTAAGTTTATATTGTCATACTACGGATAATGGACAGATCCGTCCATGGTGGGCGGAATGTCTAATCTGTCAGATAGTTACTGTAGAAAAATCTTATCATAAGGTCAACATTTGTCATTAGCTTAGTACCGCTATTAGATAACAGATGGCGTTGTGCAGAAACGTCACGTTTGTAAATCGCGGTGTTGAGATTCTCCTGCGAGGCATGACCTCAACGGTACTTTATTTAATAAATTGTCTTACTCTGGACGCTGGTTTTATTTCTATGCGAGATATTTTTGGGACATTGTACAATACTAGACACGTGTTTCGGGTTTCGCATACCTATACTAAAAATAATGTTGTATACATAGTACCTACATCATACTAATTTCATGCTTTTTGGAAATGGAAAACAAGCTGTTTCTGGCGATTATCGTTCGAATTTCAAACCCATTTCAAATCAGCTGTTTTGGCTGTAGGTATACTACTAACAGTTAAATAGTTTTTTTTGCAGTATGTACTTATGAGCATATTAATAGAGGCTATTACATATTTTATGTTAATGATAGGAAATAAGTTTCCACCTCGTGGGAGCAGTGGTAACGGCCGCAACTTACGAGTTGTAGGTCGTAGGTTCGAAACCAGAAAGGCGCTTTACTTTGTTAAATAATTTCATCACCACAGCTCTCAAAACAGTGAAGGAAAACATCGTGTGGAAACCGGAATATCCTAGAACCAAAAAAGTCGAAGACACGTGACATCTTCCAACCCGCACTGGGCCCGCGTGGTGGATCACGGCCCCCTCCCTCTCACCGAGAGGAGCCCTGTGTCCCAGAAGTAGGAACATTATAGGCTATAGCTACTGCACTAAGTACCTCGTTATAATTTTAATTTCGGCCAATATGATAAGGCACCAATAGAAAAACGCGTTTGTTTATAGCTTTCGAGGGGCCCGTGGCTAAATAATAAAAGCCGCACACACGATCGACCAGGTTAAGCTACACTTGCCGCGGTCGGTCTGTGGATGGGTGACTATCTTTACACACCGAGACCCCTCCGTGGCTCGGAAAGCACGTTAAGCCGTTGGTCCCGGCTGTCATTCGTGGATCTTTGACAGTCGTTACGTGTAGTCAGAAGCCCGAAAGTCTGACAACCAGTCTTACCGAGGGGTATCGTATTACCCAGTAACTGGGTTGTGGAGGTCAGATAGGCAGTCGCTCCATGTAAAATGGTATTCAGCTGCATCCGGTTAGACTGGAAGCCGACCCCAACATAGTTGGGGAAAGGCTAGGCAGAGATGATGATGATGTTTGTTTACAGATTTGTTGATATTAATCATTATTTCATCTCCATTTCTGCAAATAAACGGAATGTTTATTTATAGTTTTTAATAAACATTTGAAACCAAGCTATCATTTATACAAACAAAGTACAAAAATGAATAATATTGCCACTCGAACAAAAATGTCAACAGAATTCAAAAACAAAATACGGTTCATTAAACCAGTAAATTGTCCATTATATACAAAACGATTTGATAGTTTTCCAATTATAGAGGTGTAAAATTGAAATTGAACAAACCAACCATGAACCAGTTTAAAAAAAAATACCTTTGCCGCACTTTAAACAAATAAAGTACTCGAGTGTCTTCGACAATTTCACGATACAATTTTCATAGTAGGAAACCCAGATAGGCATTTCAAAAGGTTTCTACCCTTGATGCTCCGTTTTAGTACGGAACGAACATCATCGTCATCATCTTCCTGCCCTTATCCCATGTTACTTGGGGTCGGCGCAACACGTTTTCTTCTTCCATTCTCCCCTGTCAACCGTCACGCTATCATTCACTTCCTTCTCTTTCATATCATTCCTCACACAATCCATCCATCTTTTCTTCGGCCTTCCTCTCCTTTAGTACGGAACGAACATACCTGGGTTTAAAGAACTTTATTTTCTCATAAGAACATAGTTCACTTAAAATGAGATTCACAAAAATATCTTATTAAATTCAAGTACAGTTTTAGGGTCAGTTCACACCGAGACACCGCAGCGCTGCGCCGCGCGGCGCGCAGCGCTGCGTAACTCGACGTAGTAAACCCTGCATTGTGTACCTTTTAGAGTAGATAAGGTCTGTAATTGTATTTCTATTTTGAAAACTGCGCGTCGCGTCGCGTCTCGGTGTGAACTGACCCTAAGGCGACAAGTTTCATACTATTACAACTAAATAATTTTAATTCACAATCTGTTCAGCAGCATCTCATTAGAAATAGTGACTGTAAATATGCGATTTTAGTTTTTTTTTTTGTTGTAAATATTTAAATTGTGACATATTTTTATGTCGATAGGCAGGCTGTTGTAAAGTTGTACTCCCTCAAACAGTATGTTTTTTTGCCGCAAGTCAGTGTACGTGGTCGAGTTGTTATTCATTTGTATCTGTGTTACCTCAATGGTCAATCAAGCCGTTCTAACACAATCCTCGGATTGGAATCAGTGTTCGGTCTACCGATCAACTGCCGCTTCTGCTTCCATTTATAGAAAACTAACAGCGGGATAAAAAGTATCCTATGTGTTAATCTGATGTATCCATACTAATATTATAAATGCGAAAGTGTGTCTGTCTGTCACGCTTAAACCGCTGAACCAATTTATATGAAATTTGGTATAGAGATAGTTTGAGTCCCGGGAAAGGTCATCGGATAGTTTTTAACCCGATATTCCTACGGGATCGACACTTATGCGGGTGAAACCGCGGGGCGCTGCTAGTAAGCTATATTACTGTAAAGTTTCATCAAAATCCGTTCAGTAGTTTTTGCGTGAAAGAGTAACAAACATCCATCCATCCCCACAAACTTTCGCGTTTATATTATTAAAATCTCTCTTCTCGAGATCGATCTTGAATCTGTTGCTACCCCGTTGGTCTAGTACTGAGCAAGCTCTAATTCTGAGCATGGCCCTGGGTACGATTCCTAGGTCGGGCAAAGTGTTATTGGGTTTTTCCATCTGGAATTTCTCGGTAACAGCCCGGAGCCTGGATTTGTCCCGGTTGATGGCAATAGGCTCGCCCCCTATTACACGTGACTTAAATATAAGATTAACTGACGAAATGTGGGTGTACTAAGTAAATAAGTAGGTCTACTATTTATACTTATATCAGCATAATTATGGTTAGAGACGCCCTAGAGTAGAAATTGTTCATAAGTTATCAACAAAAAAACAGCTACTGCCGATCGATTCTGTAAAAATCTCACCGTGAAAACTTAGATGAAGTGAGTTTGTTTTTGCTAGGAATTGACACTATTGACAGTTCACTCCACGCTCACTTCACCTAAGTTTTCACGGTGAGATTTTTACAGAATCGCACCGCTGTGCTATTCTGTAAACATCTCACCGTGAAATAGTGAAGTAAGCTGTCATTCCACCTGATGCTAGCGATTGACACTATTGACAGCTCAGTTATCACGGTGACATTTTTATAGAATAGAGCGGCTGTTTCGTAGAAAAGCGCAATACCTACGCGGTCAAATTGTCTCTATGGAACAGACATTTTTAGGGTTCCGTATTACTATTCCTAAGACTCCTCTGTCCGTCTGTCTGTCACCAGGCTGTATCTCATGAACCGTGATAGCTAGACAGTAGAAATTTTCACAGATGATGTATTTCTGTTGCCGCTATAACAACAAATACTAAAAACAGAATAAAATAAATGTTTTTTTACGGCGTTTTGCCTTATGGTACGGAACCCTTCGTGTGCGAGTCCGACTCGCACTTGGCCAGTTTTTTAATAGCCGACGAAAAATTTTCGCTTTGTTTTTCAAAATGGGTTGTTCCACAAATCCTCATTGAGAATCCCCATGTTCAGAATCATGTACTGAGTCCAATGGTTACAATTTACGCATCGATGTCCGTGCCACGACTCATGAGCAGCACTGTGTACACCTCTGCCAAACCCATTGGGGAATATAGGCGTTATGTTATGTTATCTGTTGAATCTGTTTTCAATTTAGGCCCAATGACACATGAACTGTTGAAATGACACGTCGAATCACGTTGATGACCAAGACACAAAGACTCCTTGCCTGTGTCGCGGGTTGTTCGAAAGAGTTACCGTGGCCCTGGAACAGGCAACTGAAGGAACACGGGTGGGTTTTAGTCAGTAGAAGACTGACTGAAAGTCCCGCTCCGCCCAGAGCGGGAGAAGTTATTTGATAATGTTCCACCGAAAAAAAAAGACTCGTGCACTTTTGTAGTCAACAACGCGAAGTCTGTTTATAGAAACAAAAAATAAAACATTTCTTTTAATGATCCCGCAGATCATTTTAAAGTAACGACGGATAGAGTTTTCACAGCACTGTTTACACATGTCTCTCCCCAGTCTCTCACCGTTCTATGAACGTTTCATCTCTTACTCATCAATCGATGACGACTTGTAAAGTGTTGATTCTTTGTCTGAAGCTGAAGAATTGAGCTAAGATGTGATTGATACTCATTAATTGTCTGTTATTACTCAGCAGCTCTTGGCAGACAGAAACTATGCTACTGCTAATGTATTTGGATAAACATTTTTTATTTACAGAAATGTGTGAGTAAAAAGCTTAGATATTTTTGTTTACATTATTTATGGACAATTTTTAGGTCGCTGGGACATCGACGCGCCAACTGTAATCATGAATGCAGCACATCATTCAAGACCCCCTCGGGGTAGTACACGCAGGGGGGTTAAAAATCATGTACTGCCGGTCGATTCTGTAAAAATCTCACCGTGAAAACTTAGGTGATGTGAGTTAGTTTTTGCTAGGAATTGACACTATTGGCAGCTCACTCCACGCTCACTTCACCTAAGTTTTCACGGTGAGATGGTTACAGAATCGCACAGTCGCACTGCTGAATCCATGAACAGGTTGTGCGTCCATGTATACGTTCTGTCAACACTACCACGACTGTCCAACATTTTTACCCATATTCGTTCATATTTAATCAATATCGTAACGGTCCTGTAATGTCAGAAGCCCAAAACAAACCCAAAATAAAAAATGTACCGGGGCATAACAAATGACGTAATCACGTGGTGTGGGACGTTTCAGTGGTTATGAAGAATACATAATATTATAACGGGAAAAGTTATGAAAAGCCCTTGAACGTAAAAGTGAATGAAAAGCCGGTCAAGAGCGAGTCACGCTCGGGAACTACGGCCGCGTTCACACCTAACGTAAAGTCGGTCGCCGCATGTGAGCGTTCAATTTAAACCATTTGCAACCCTTATTCTTCTTCATCTTTTGGTGCCTCTTCAAATCCTGTTAGCCATCAACTCCGAATGACTAATAATGAAGTTAAAAACTTTGTTTTTACTTTTGTTTATTGGTTTGTTTGAAGTTGAACGCGCTTATCTCTGGAACTATCAGTCGGATTTTAAACATTATTTTTGCTTTTGATAGTCCAATTCTCGATGAAGACTAGGCTAGTTATAGGCCATTAAACATCACGCTCTAGGACTCTTAGGAGCCGAGCAAAAACAAAAAAGGTCAGAAAGAACGGTAAGCGATAACGAAGTAATATCGTGGGCGGGCGATGGAATGCGAAGAGGTGTGTCGAGGGTAGAAGCTAGTAATATAATATATTTAGGCATATAAAGGTTTTGTAGTATCGTAAACTGGTCCTACTTTGCACCAAAATTTGCTCCAACTTTTTTTTTTAATCCACATCTTTTTAGATCTTGCCTAAATCAGTAATGTAATATATTGTGTATATAATAGTACTATTAAAGTTTAACCTGACATTATATACATTATTGTATTTAGTGACCAAGTTTTTTATTTTTTTTATTTCTCTTGGAGCAAAGTAGTTCTTATGCAGGGGTAACTTTGCACCGTAATTTCTCTTCACAGGTTTGTAATTTATTTTTCAATGGAGCATAGTTATACTTAGTCATTTTTATTTGCTCCAAAATTTTCACCTCGAAGAGCGATTCACTTCTATCACACACAGAAAAAAATAATGGGTGACTTTGACATCTGTCAACTCTGGTGTTGCTAGATTAAGAACAATATTTTCAGATAAAAATATTGGATTCTACTAAATAGTAGTGTATCAGTACGTAAAATCAGACTTAATAATTTTCGGAAGTGGAGCATTTTTACCACCTTAGGAGCAAAGTAGGGCCAGATTACATAAGGAACTTACAAAGTATGCATTATGAATTACATGCTATACACACGAATTATTGGGTGAAAGCGCTGCTCTCTTATCTAGATCACTGACTAATCTTTCGACTCCCTATTTAACTTACAACATCTTGTAACAAAACACAAATGCAATAATCTTAAAGTTAAATAAAACAAATGAGTAAATGATTCTCCTTGTGATTTACGAAACGCTTTCATGGTTTTAAAATGTTCAATTTTGGCATATTCCCGAGAAGGCGAGAACAGCACCCTAATTGTGTCACCCTAAACACGCTATCAATGTCAATCTGAATCATATTGAAGGATATTTCTATTCCATTGCTTCATATGTTTGAAAAAATTTTCTGCTCAGCAACGTAAATAACGCAATGAATGTTGTTGAACTGTCAAAATGATAGCCATTCTTACTGATAGTGTGTAGATACGCAATTACCCAGCCGGTCACAATACAGTTTGGTTTGCCGGCAGAGGATATCTTTAAGTATTTGGCGTTTTTCCGTTGGTATATCGATGCCTCCCACGCATAAGGTCCTAAGGCTAAAAAAATTTTTCGTCGTTTTTCGTGTTTTTAAGGTCGTCAGGCTAAAAAACATTAATATCAAGAGAGCATTTTTTTTATAAAAAAAAATGCTCTCCTGATATTAATATTTTTTATTATGCGTGGGAGGCATCGATATTAAGGCGCAAACAATACATAAAAACTTTGTAAAGCACATAAGTACTTCAAAGTTTTTAAACTCCCGTAAATAAACATGCAGTACAAAATGCAAATGTAGGGGGTGCACCAGGTGCGAACCAGACCATTAAAAGTTTTAATACGAATCGATTGTATTGTACAGAAGTTACGATAACTAGAATATTGGAAGTTGTGCATTTACATAACATCACGCCGTATTCCACGTAAGGATACGCAGAGATGTAGGTAGGTGGAGCGGTGAATGCTTACGCCAATCCCGCACCCCCGGCTAAAGTTGTATGTATTGATAGTATTTTTAAGTTATATTATTATTGTATTGTATGTGTTTATATGGGCCTTGATGCCTGAAATAAATGGATCATCATCATAATGTTCTGCCTATAATGTTCCCACTGCTGGGACACAGGCCTCCTCTCTGTGAGAGGGCCGTAATCCACCACGCGGGCCCAGTGCGGGTTGGTAAATAATAATAAATGGATAAATAAATAAAATAGGCAGAGGTGGAACACCGCGGTGGTTTTAGCCGGTAAGATTCCGGCAGGCCCCTCTGTCTGATGGAGGAAGTCCATGAAGATTTCCACCGCGCAAAAAAAAAAGGCAGAGATTTAGGTGAAATGCCGTAGTCTCCTATTTATTTTAAAATAAATTTACTTTGATTTTACTGTGAATGTAGTGGCAGGGAGTGTGAATCACCAGCTAAGATCATATTTATACGGGCGACAGGCCAATTTAGCAATTGAGGAAGTCCCAACTACCAATAAACAATTTAGGATAGTTCGGTGCATAACCTACATACGAATGTTTTTAACATAGCACTAACTGCCTATACAATTCGTTTATACGGAATTAAAATATTATGTAGATACGTTAATAACAACTAATACCTAATTGACATGACATGACATGTTCAGCCTATAATGTTCCCACTGCTGGGACACAAGCCTCCTCTCGGTGAGAGGGAGTGGGCCGTAATCCACCACGCGGGCCCAGTGCGGGTTAGCAGATGTCACATGTTTTCGAATTTTTGGTTCTAGGACATGCCGGTTTCCTCACGATGTTTTCCTTCACCGTTTTGAGAGCAGTGGTGATGAAAATAATTTACACAAAGTAAAGCGCCTGGTCTGGGTTCGAACCTACGACCTACAACTCGTAAGCCGCGGCCGTTACCACTTGGTCACCACTGCTCTACAATAATAATAATACCTAATTAATTAATAAAAACACACGAACTTGGGTATTTCATATTATAACGTCTAAAATTAAAAATGTTTAAACTGTTTAAAGTTTTATGAAAAACTGAGAGAAGAAGAAAAATGCAATAAGCTACGAATAAGAATATATGAAGAAGATTCTGTTCATACATTTTTATTAGTAGGTAAGTATTGCAATTTTTATGAAACGGGATAAGTTAATATCTGACCATTTAGAATATTTTTTTTTTTTATATTTCTTTGGAAGCCCTAATAGATTGTCATATGTGAATATAATGCAATTCCAATAATATTACATACATACGTGTCGAATTGATAACCTCCTTTTTTTTGAAGTCGGTAAAAATAAAAATAAAATAAAGAATAAAAACTTTACCTTTATGTTTTTGAAGTCTAGCTAGTTCTTATGCGCATTTCTGACAACACTTAGTTTCACTTACACAATGCAACAATACTTTTCTTGTTTCAGTTTCTGTCTTCCGGTGACTTACTTAGCTTATCAGATGTTTTAAGTCTTGTTTCCGCTGTAGCGTAATGTGGTTTGTTAGGATAAAATTTGTAATAGGTAGGTAAGTATCTAGGAATGTTATGGCATAATTAAGTTTCCTTTATTATCACTTATCTGTATATTTTGGTCCTGTATAATTTATATTATGGCATCGATCGACAGGACCTTAAAAGTCGTAAAAAAAACCTGCAAAGTTGGTAATTCTACTTGCTTAAATTACATAAATAAGTTTAAATTATGTAGGTAGGTAAGTATTTTTTTCATAAAGTTACCGTATAAATCACAATCAATGAGATCTATGCTCCAAAACAATGTAAACACATACTTAAATGTCAGACATGCATTACTCACACAAAAAGAGCTTTCCAATAAACTACCGCTGATTATATTCTGGGTCTAAAATACCCTCCGGCCGAATAAAATATAAGTGACAGTATCGTCCTCGTGCTTTATTGTTGAGCGCAGGATCCGCAGGATGTGGACAGATCAGCGATTATAATGTGCATTGGCACGAACGCATACTGAGTGGTGCACGGAAGCGGGCGCACGAGAAGCACGCGGCGGCCGCGACGGCGCGGCGGCGGCGGCGGCGGCGGCGGCGGCGGCGGCGAGCGGGTTCGCGCGCCAGCACCATTCGACTCGAGCCCTCCGAGCACATCGCACGCACCGCGCGCGCTCGCACAGCGAAACTTTACTCGTTCGACGCAAAGTGAATCAAGTGCTGTTCCTCAAGTTGTAAATACCCCCGATACTTTGAAAACTGTCAGTTTTGGTTTTGTGTTGTTTATGTTTGTTTTTGTGACCACATTGGAGGTGATCGGTTTATTTTCAATACGGCCATCTGTTTACGGTGAGTACGTGATTGTGTTTTAATTTATTTACGCAGGAGCCTCGCACAGCTGATTTATGCACCAAGAGATCGCGCCATGAACGCAGATTACTGTAGGTACCTCTTAAGGTCGCCTGGCCGGTGGCAGTGCAGCGGTGCTCGATCACAGGGCTTTAAAAGCTTTCCATAATTGACAAGTAAAGCTTTGAACATCCTTGTTTACCGCCATTAAAAAGTAATTGTAATTAATTGATTCATCATTTGCCTAATTACTTAATCTATTACGCACGAATACTGTGGTACAAAGAGTTACGGGTTAATGCGATTAGCCGATTAGGTCAATATCCGCATGCAAAGCTAATAGCAATATTATGGATGATTACCGAGAAACTGGTACATTTGAGTGTATAAGTACTATTGATCATTATGGAATCACCTGTTAGTAGGTACGTACTTAATGTATGTGACGTGTTAATTAATTATTACATTATATTGCTTAATGACCTTTTACGAATTGTATTCTTACTATACAGGCTTTGTCTCATTACAAACTTGTATTAATTAAAAACTAAGCTATTCTTCAAGCGTAGAATTTATGAACTATAAAAGCGTGCGTTGAAGTCTTTTACAAGCAAACGCTACAAAACAAAAAATCTGACGAAATCTAAATACCTAAATTCGCAATTTACCGCTGCCAATATTTTGACAACACATCGAAACATTTGTAATAAGTTTTATTTTAAAGTACTTGGGAATGTCACAGTCATGCCTTTAGTAGGTATTATCAGATGGATAGTAGGTAGATCAGATTAGATAGGTAAGACCAGTCAGTACCTAAAGAAATCGTAGAGGATAAGAGGAAGTGGTTTTTTGCACAGAATACCTTCAACAACTATGACCGTGAACTCAAAATGAACTAGATGAATGATGAATTGATTAATACTTCTTCCTTCTTCCTCTCGAAGACAGGAGGCCTGTGTCCCAGTGTGTCGCAGTGGGAACATTAAAGGCTGATTATGCTATGATTATGTTGCTGAATTACTACCCCCATGAACCCCGAACCCCGTGAAAGCACAAAAAGAAAATATAACTAAATATACTGACCTTCGTAATGAGGGTCCTTCGATTACGATACGAATATGTAATTATTATGTATAATATGGAAACATCAATGATTGTGCCGACAGCGAAGAGTCCCGACTAACGTATACTTAAGACATTTTCAACAAAGCGAATTAATGTCCCAAGTTATTATTGTCCGCAATGGATCAATACTAACGTAAATATTTTGATACGTCTTATCTTAAGCAGTGTTAGTAGTTTACAAACTTTGGCCCTTCTAATGTGTACTCGTATTATCGGTTACCATGACAAATGTAAAGGAAATTGTGCTAAATTATTTACATATATGCAAGAACTTCAACCTGTAGATAATATGGACACAGTCACACAGTGTAACATTCCCGTCCAGAGCGATTCGCTCCGTGCAAGCTTCATCGTTCGTTCCTTTTGATCGTATTTAGTAAAACAACTATAAAACACGTTTACATGTTATTTCTAATTCCGCTTTTGAAGATTATTTATGGTTCCATGTGACTGTTCCTAAATGATCCTAGGCTGATATTTTTTTTTTTGTTTTTCCTATGTTTATATTAGAGTTAAGATCGGATAGAGATTTCCCCTGTGGAAAAGGGGAAAGCAGATCTTAACTAGGGTAATTTAGGAACAGTACATATAGTGATAACTGTTTTCAAAGTGCAGCGGCATCCTGTGCTGATCGGAGCTTATTTTTAAAGCTTCATTATATTAATGCCTGATTGAAAACTTCATACAAAATTAAAGTGACATATGGACATTGAAAGATTTTTGTACTGTTGAAATATCCTTTCCATCAGGGGCTTTCTTGCCATCCATCAACGGTGTGATTGCATTCCGTATAAATCAAACTGTGCATCCCTAACTAATTAAACCTAGCCTAAACCATAACCACACACCTACAAGTATATTCTATCTTCATTTTGACTATAAATCCTAATTAACGTGTCGGTTAAATTCCGTCGGAATACCAAGTTCCTGCAGTCATGTTGACCTGTTTTTGCCGTATCGTGTAAACAGCGCCTAATCATGTGGTTCTGACATGCACTGCACAGTTTGTCAAAGCTTAGCACAACAACCGGACAGCTTATTTGACAGCCTAAATCGTGTAACATCAGTATGCTAGTTCACAAGACAAGACAGCTTAAGATGGTAGGAACTGAACTGAATTCCTACATAGCACTAAAGTTCATACAATGATAATGTTCCTGCCAATAATGTGTATTGTCTCATGAGAAAAATCACATTTAGTGCTTATATATTTTCATAAGAAAATAATCTCTAAGTCTACTGTGAGAAATGCACAAATTGAGTCCATAACATTGTTCAACTGTACACAGTAACAATCGAACTTACTATCAGCATAGTAATTTATTCTATCATCAGTTACTCACCAGAGTTCTGAATAGAGGTTTATTTATTTTATTAAATAGGAACAACAAACAGCTACATTATGCAATATTATAAACAGAAAAACAAAATGTAACCCACAGCGCTGTTCACAGATTACCATTAATATACCATTATAAACCTTTAGTCACTAGGAAAAAAGACGTGCAGAGGTGAGGTGTATGGTAGAAAAGACGTGCTGCGCAGATTCCAAATAAATTGGGACAAAGGCAGGAGCATGATAATGATGATCAGTCTCTATAAAGAAATAACGCTTTTTTTTTATTCTTGAACAAGAGCAGTTCAAGAATTAAAAAGTAGTCCAATATTCTGCTTTTGAGCTCGTGTTTATGCGCATATCAGAGTGTTTAGTACGATTCTCAGCGGACACAATAGCGTCTACACTACAGTCACCCGTAATGTAAACTAACGTGCGTGCCGCAGCCGCGCCGGCACATAATCGCAGATTAGGTTACAGAAACTTACCAGATAAATGAGAATATGAACATTGTTCGCTGGCGGCAGTTGCCACTCTTCCAGTTAAGGTTTACACTTTGAAAATAATGAGAAATGTACACAAATACACAATCATAGTAAAGCCAAATTGTACGTAAGCTGGACATTATGTTAAGAATTTATACGAGTATTAATAGGCAGGTAGACGTAACCACTCTAGTAAATGGAGCTATTGACCTAAAAGGATCAAGGCAGACTTGATAATTAGTATTTATAATTAGGATAGGAAACTCATTTTACCGCATAAAACTGGTTTGAAACGAATAATGAACTCTTCTATCGATGGAACTATTAAAAAAAAGCGCAAAATACGGAGTTACGAAAAACGTGGGATATGTATTATCTACATATTCTTATTATCATAAATGTGTGCTTCGCCGTCGCCGTTGTCAACATACTGAGTTACTTTTAATCATTGCGATCCAACCAGCATCTTTGTGCTCAACAAACTGCCACGAAAGAATCTCTGTTGTTGTTATCGACACAGTAAAAAGTACAAGAATCCCAAACTATCCCTGCAAACACCCTAGAGTAGAATTTTCCCCGAAGATCCATCATCGATCTCCTATACCTACTCACTTTTGTTTTCCTATATTATGCGCCTTTATGATGTCTTTGCCATGACTTGACTTCTTCAATGCCAATTTATTCTGATGAGGTATAAAGAAATTAAAATTTAGATAAATGTCCGGTGGTGCCTATAGCAAAATCACAAGCACCTGGTCGACCCACAAACCGAATGCTCTTCGGCTTCCATTGCAATTAACTTGGGTGAAGTGGAATTGAATTTCCGCTTATGGCATTAGGCAATTATTGGAGACGTTTTTGACATCAATAAAAGGTTTTATTTAAGATAATTCCCCCTTTCTAATTCTGAAAACCTATTTTAAAACTAGTTGCTAGAAAGTCTTTAAGGAAAGGGGCGGGGTGTATTATACATCGTGTTCTGTACGATATACATAAACTTCCACCAGATGTTCAGACGGAAATAAGCATTTTTCATTACGGACACATTAATGAATTTTTATTTTTTTGTTAATTTTCGTACAAACTAAATACCTTGACGTAAATCACCGACATGCATGCCTCTTTATCCGAATTGGCAACGTCGTATTTTCATTCATAAGATTTGGCGGGCTGAAACTTGTCAAAACAAAGTTAAAACCTTTTCTTACTGTATAGCTCAATTAAATTTCATGTAACGAAACCTTTTTAAGTACTACTTCCTTTGTTAGATTTGATTTGTAAAAGCTATAGTAGCGTTTGCCAAATTTTATGGATAAAGTAAAGAACACAGTGTATAGGTAAGTACACCTATGCCTAACCCTTCGGGGAAGACGGGTTGTTATGTATGTTACACAATAACACGTACCTAATTAAAACATAAAAAATAAAAATTATGTTTTAATTTTTCATTGGGTGCGAATTATCTAACGTTAATTTATGTTTTGCTGTATCTTTGCCCGCTGATGGCTTTTCTTTTGTTATTTAATATTCCTTATTCTGAAATAGGTTCCGCCCCAGAACAAGCATGTGCATCAACTCAGGTTTAATGATCCTCCCACCTCCCAATAACCTTTGGAAACGAGTCGTAAACTGATACAGCATCAAAGCTGCGTAAAAGCCGTCGCACGCTGCGATTGCTTCGATTCACATGAAAACATACTTCCTTTAATTAATTCTCTGGCTAATAGTATCGAATGGCAATAAACAGCGCCTGTATCAAAGCTTTTAACATAGTAATTAAATAGATTTTCATACTTAACGGGCAGCTGGGATCATGTGAGTCTACCTACGAGTCTTAATTATCTTCATCGCTAAAACTTGATTGTTTTTGTGCATATTGTCGTCGATGTGAACGCGCACATAGAGCGACATTTTCCCGCGCCGCGCAGGTCGGCTCCCGCGCTCACTCCCACGCCACCAGTCTTCCATCTTCACCTCATGGACACACAATAGCTACATTACTGCTTATTTTTTCTCCTTTGTTGTTTACATTAATCGTTAACGTGCACCAGGCATTCCTGGAAGTGAAACTTGTCTTTTTCTGATGTTTTGTAGAAGCGAGATGGCTTCCGCGTATCAATTTTTTGCCGTGAGTGTCTATACGATACCGATAACAGTCCTTTGGGACCGGCCTCGGCCTGTTCCAATTCAAATGTGGAACACCACGCACGATAGTAGGTATTACAACAACTTACAAGATGCACTTTGATGACAATATATCCACGTTCTTCTCAAAAAGGTTTATAAGTAGCTTTCCTAATGTAGAAGGCGCCGTTTGTAGTATGTAGGGTTTTTAAATTCGGTTAGAGATTCCAAAACTGTTTTCACTGGGAACTGTGCCGTCTGCACTAAAGGTGACAACCGACCGACTTGACATTATTTATTGCCCTTTTAAAACACGCGGTACTACTCGGCGGGTTTTGTGCACATAATATGTTCGCTGAGTTTACTTGGCAGGTAGTTGCGGATGCTGCGGAGCGTGTTTATCGTGTCGTGGACAACGACATCAGTTCTCCTCAGTTTGATTTTAATTGCCGACAAGTTATCGCTGCGCTCTTAGATTGCGAGTCGGCGGTGCTTTACCGTGAAGACGGGATTTCGACCTTACACGAACAAAGATTACCGTTGGTTACTGTCATTTTTTTACTTTATTTAATTCCGCGAAGTGGTGTAACGGTGTCGCCTCCATTTGTTTTAGTTCGGCGACGTGCGCCCGAGTCCCGGCGCGCCATCGCCTTGCATAAACCATGTCTTATATCATCGCTCCTCACTTTGTCTTTCTGTTGCAAGCATGAAGAATATTCATTTCAATTGTGAAATCAAATGCATGCGGTTAGGTATATACCTATTATAAACAAAGTAATGGCCGAAAGCCAGATAGGTATCTAAGTATTCCTATCTTGAATTCACGCAATTTACTCTAGATAGTATTCTCCGTATTTAAATTATTCTTCTCGTGCCTTTGAATTTCGAGCTTAATGGCTGCTTAGTAACATTATGCTCGAAGTGGAGCAGTTTATTTGTTAATTGTTGTGCAAAGAATGCAACACCGTGGGAACAGAGTAGGCTGACGCGCGAGGAATGGACCAACGCAAGTGAAATTTGACCTGTCCACAACACGTGCTTGCCTAGTAATGCCTAGAACTTACGCATGAAATGTACAACTTCGTAGACCAATAGGCAGTAGGTACAAAATATGTATTTTTATTTCAAATGGATTTTTACATAAATGGTGACATAAAATCACACCTGTTTCCCATGATACTATATTATGAAAAATAAATCATAAAAAAAATATTCACCCATTGTGTCGGGTGTTCCACTTATTTAGACACACATAGCAAGTTCATAGTTAATGTAGGTGACTTCTCTTCAGTTTATTATGTAATAAACAAAAGCATATTCTCTACGAATAATGATGGGAATGAGACTGGTCTTGTGTTGTCTGCAGCCAGGAAATTATGAAACAAGTATTGACAAAAAAAAATGGTTTTTATATACCTATAAACCTTTTCCGAATTTAATTTAATTAGATTCACTAGTAACAAATCAACGTAAATTCATCGAATGATGCTGCGATACAATCATGATTAATTTCTAATGAACGACGCATAAATTGAATAGCACGTGGAAAGTCTGACATTCAATTAACATTAGCGGAGGTTATCAATAATATTAGACAGAATGATGTCCTTTATCCTCTGAAAGAACGACTGTTTTCCTAGTAAGTTACCTAAGAAGGCTTCTTCCTCAATAACTCAAAATCGTTTCTATCGTCTATTGCTAATGAATCATAACATCGTGTTCAAGAAATTACCACCCACCAATCGAGCTTATTTATTATTTTAATTGCCTTTTTATTTTATCGTGACTAACACTATCTTAATGTTTACAGAGTCAAGCTTTTAAAAATCACGCGTGGCTTATGCAAATTGTGAAGCAAACGTTTTACGATTTAGTCGTATCATAGTGCCGGTGGAGGAGTGTCGGTGTGCAATACATATTTAACACTTCGACGCTAGGTATAATTCGGCTGAATATATTCATAGAGCAGGCGGCCACGCGGCCACTGGCGGCGCAGGACGAGGCGAGGCGGGCGCGCGCAATGAAAGTGACAACTGTGTACGAAAGTGACTCGCTAGATTTATTTACACTTGTTCGAAATAGACGCGATCACTTCTAAAACTGGTGTCCACTTTACGTCTGTGGCCCCGTCCGCTTCGCTATTTATATCGCTCCAGGCGGAGATCTGCCTCCTTCTATGGCAAACTAGAATGTGCTCAGCGCAACTCGCCAATTAACGGCGTGTTTTGTCCATTGAGACATTTTTATTCCATTTCTTTGCATCGAATTAATTGCTGGTCACCGTTTCTTACTTTTTTCTCAAGTGCTTACACGACGTAGCAATTCATTTTACGCGAGGTCGTCGAACCTTTTAGTGTTCCGGCGGTTCGTAAACAATGCCACGGGATTTAATTTAAGGGTGTGTTTGTGGTGAAAATTTACACATTTACAATAACAATTCATGTTCAGTTTCCGTCATGTTTATGTGGGGGGCCAGGATAGAAGTGCCGGTTCCGAGATGTAGCCCATATGGTACATATAGAAACAGGAAATCGAATTTCGCGCCTGTGACCCGCAACATAAGTCAACCCAATGAGTGGGATGTTCGAGTACATCAGGTCAGACTCGAAACAATAACCCTGTAAATGGAGCAGCTGGTAATGATTCAGTGATTGAGTCGCGCCAGTGAGTGAGAGCCCCCAATTGAGTGTGTACCTAATACAATCGGATATGGCACTCAATATCATGGAAGGGGCCAAGCGACGGAAAAATATTCTCCATATCGAAATGCAACACAAATGTGATTGACTGTTAAGTTCTATTACGTGTACCATTTGTAAGAGGAACTTGTTGATATAACGTTCTATGTGAGAATGTTGATGGTAATATTTTTTATATTTAACTGTTGCTCGATAAAAGTAAAAACGAATAAGCGAGGTTCAATTATCAAAACTACCGAGAGAGAAATGGAATGGCCCAAGTAGTGAGATAATTTCGATTTCCTTTTATAGAAAGTAAGAATGTTTCGATAGGTGGGTATGTATAGCGGTGATGTTAACAAGTTGCTGATGCTGCTTCAGCCGGGAACCTGTTCGCGACACCGTGCATCGGCGAGACTGCAGCTAGCTGCGTCTGACTTATTGCAGAGGGCTACATACTGAACACAGGTCACTAGTGCGTATTCGTCACGAGACTTTCTAGAAACATCACCTATTGCTTAAACTGACACAAAAATATTGCTCATTAAACAGAAACCACAAGCTATTTATCATGCAACTCACGATTCAAAAAACAAAAACCCAAACATCTTGAACAAAGCTCCAGGTTGATTAAAAGGTTAAGGTAAAACGATGCATATCGAAAACGATTTACTTGCTTGCTTTTCGATACTGTTGTTTGAAGTGGCAACCCAGTTAATCGATTTAGCCGCACGTGGCTTCAAGAGTTTGTTGGTTTCCGATAAGGATAAACGAACAAACATACGTACCTGCATATATACATATATTGTAGAACAATATGAATAAGATGGATGTCTTATGAACAGAGACTGCACTTAGCACCTTGACAATGGTGTAACCTAGCCTTTTAATTGTCCAGTTAATGATGGCAACACCAACAAACACGGAAGTTAACATTCCTGGAGCAATTAAATGTTCCCGAGATAAATGTAATGAAATATATTTATAGTTGGTTTGTAGAATAGCTACAAAGAGTATGTACAGTCAACAAAAGAGATAAGTATGCAGGATCGTCGGATATACTTAGTTGAAGTTTAGTAAGAAACCGATGGATGTTTTTGAATAAAGTTTTATTTTTATTCATAGAAAACAAGCAGCTCATTTATCAAATAAAATTTCAGTCGACAACATCCATCGATTTCTTACTAAATTCAACTACCTATACCCGACGATCCTGCATAATTATCTCTTTTGTTGACTGTACATGATGGCTGCAAGTTAATATAAGTTTATTTCAATAATTGTTTACAATAATACACATTTTTTAGGATATAATCTTATTACAAATGAATTGGACATTGTAGCCGAACTAGGCGAAAGCCTGTATTTCGGCTATCAGCGCCAAAACCCTTAAATAATAAACACTTAAAAATAGCCATCAAGTAGAGATGTAAACACTTTGAAGATTTAAAATAAAAGGATGATAAATAACATAATAATTATATTATAGGTACAATAAAATAATATAATAGGGCTGGCCTATTTTTAGGCCAAAGAATAAATGCTGCCTAATAAATTTTGGGTACTGTTCCTATAGCGATGCGGACGAATTTTTTGATGCCCTTCGATTATTTTCGCTCCTTTTATATACTTGAACATATTATTATTATTTTAAGACATAAATAGGCTGAAAAAATTATGTTTAATTATAAGTAAAAATAAAAACGAATATTATGTTGATCATTAAAGGCAATATTATTGTTTAGTTGCAACTACTGATGTCGGAATAAAGGAAAACCATAAAGCTTGTACGGCGAAACTTATGACAAGCAATTGAAGTTATTAATATATGCGTGCTCAATGAACTCGTCGGCAGCCATTGGATGTTACAACACTTACAACCGACTCATGTCATATATATTTAAATCAAAGATATTGCCTGTGCAAATTCAAATCCGTCACTAGCGAAAATTAAAACGGTTTCATTCGATTTTTGTAAAATTGGAAAAACTCTTGGAAAATTCACCCTGTATACGATTGAATGTACTTAATTGCATACTAAAATATAAATTATTGTTTAAAGTTTGACTTGAATAGATATATTATTATCAAATAATTGTATGATTGTTATAGCTAATAATGCTTTAAATGAATCAATCGACATAAAACATTAAATATTTTATAATTCCACCCGCCGTTTATGTTAAAGTCCTTTTGTATAGTCATTTATAGCTATTTACTCTATGATTGGTCACCTTCTTAAGTAGGACTTATGTGGAACAGGAATAAAGGTAATTTTAAACGTAACCAATACAATTTCACACACACGGAAACGTTTCATTTCCAATTTCATCGTGAGTTTAAAATATATATACTTACATACCTATTATGACTATGCTTATTTGTATGTGTTCAGCATGAACTAAGAGAGTGAACGAGGATAAACAGGGTGAATTTACCAAATCTGTTTATCAAAACCCATCATCATTTGGCCGTCAGGCCAAATCCGTCACTAGCGAAAACTAAAACGGTTTCATTAGATTTTGTAAAATTGGAAAAACTCTTGGAAAATTCACCCTCTACCTATACGGTTGAATAACGGTACGGTACTAAAATATAAATTATTGTTTAAAGTTTGGCTTGAATATATTTAAATACTTAGGCCGACCGCTTAACTGAGACGTTACCTGCGGTAGCTGCGCGGTGCGGGAGGGGTGATAGTTGTCACAAGTTGACTAATCGTAATCACCGAGCTCTCGCATCACGTCACCACACCCCTCCCGCACCGCGCTGCTACCTCAGGCAACGTCTCAGTTAAGCGGTCGGCCTATAATAGGTAACGTATTATTGGCAGCCAAACCGCTTCTTTGCATAATTGACCAAGAAAATTGAAAAATTCTCGGTAACGGCAGGTCAGCAGCAGCATTAAAATTTAAATCAGTCCTGCCACAACCAAACCTTGACTGTTATAGTGTAAGAATAATCTAAACAAAAAATATAGGTTTATATTCCATCTTAAATAATACAGAAGTAGTGGATAGAGTCTAAACTAAGCTGACGCATAATATAACTTGACATTACATACATACATAATCAGCCTACCTCGTCTCGGTGAGAGGGAGTGGGCCGTAATCCACCACGCGGGCCCAGTGCGGGTGGCAGATGTCACATGTCTTCGAATTTTTTGGTTCTAGGACATGCCGGTTTCCTCACGATGTTTTCCTTCACCGTTTTTGAGAGCAGTGGTGATGAAATAATTTACACAAAGTAAAGCGTAACGTAACGTAGTAACTTGACATTATTAACAACAAACCATAACTAATAGTATAGAGTTATAGAGTAATGGTGAACCATATATTTTATTAGTTTGTGCGTATATAGAACTTCCTTTACCAAGGTTTGCTTCAATTATCTCGAGTCCGTGACTGCAGTTTCACCCTCCTAGACATAAAAACACATACATACATACAGCCATGTAAGTTTGTACCTGTTTGAGGAAGGGTCGGGCCGCAGGTGCTCGTCCTACATACAAATAAAATCCTAAACATAAACCTCTATAGAGAAGACGCTAATAATAAATTATTGGTAATCCAGGAAATGGAGAAACAACAGCTTGGCTTAGTTAACGATGCAATATTTTAAATATTGCATTCAATTCAATATACATTCATATTAGTCTGGAAATTTTCAACTTTGAGGGAAAGTAATTTTTTCATAATTATTTATAAGTACAACATTATTTTTCGTGTAGGTATGCGAAACCCGAAACACGTGTAGACACGTATTTCGTGTTTGCGTATTTTATGTACTTAAAGAATAACTTAACTTGTACAATATTTCAAAACTGTCTCATGAAAAATCACAAAGTTATAAGCTTGTTAAGTTACATGTTTGTCCGTACAAAAACATGCTCACCCGCGCCGCTCGCGCCGCGCCGTCTTGCGCTCATTGATAATAGTAGGTACCTAGGTACCTAACCGTTCGGCGCGAAGATTGGATAACCTACTTAGTGTCGCTTGGTGTCCAACTTTGAACTTTTTTTAAATATTTTTGGGACAAAATACCTATAACATGGGGTAAAAAATATTGGAATCGATTCAGTTACTTATTCTGAACAAACTATATTCAGGTTTCGCATATACTAAAAATAACGTTGTATAAGCTATCAATACAATATTTACAATATGATAGGTCAAGAACTTGTCGATACTCGTTATTTTCTGTCTAACTTCTATAAATATTCAAGAAGTTAAGCTATATAAACAGAATTTTTAGAATAAAACCATATGCAACAGATAACTTGTGAGTACACGGACGTTTCCTCCCTAGGGGGACATTTCTCGGTTCTCCCCCATCCTCCGAGATCCTTCCCTTCACTTAATGGGCGACGGGGCAACCAACGAGACAGGAAAGCATCTAAGGTGAGGTGAATACACTGTAATTGCTCCGCCAAACGCAAAAACAGCTGCTCATGAAAGTACAAACGGACTGTCACAATCGGCAAAGCCAGATATTTACAAACCTTTGTTGCACCGCTACTATTGGCTATCTAAATCGAATATTCCAAATTCCCTTTCATGCGGCAAAATTGATTTGTTGTTCAACAAACATACCAAATTCAATCAAGTATCGACGGGTACCGGGTTTCCGAATGTGAAAAGTTCATCATAAATTTTGAAATGGACCATTGAATACGTCGGAACTTTCGTATTGAAATTACACGATAGTTCAATTTGCAATTGAATTGCAAATATCCGGTCGCCGTTATATCGGCTGTGCTAACAATGGCATCACATTTCATTCTCGTTTACATACTAACGTACATTGTGGCTCATAATATTTATTCATGTTTTTGGGAAACCCTCTAACCTATAGCTGGTGCAATCATTTAAACTGACCTGTTATCATGCTGTACCTAATCCTCAAATTGGAATCCAGCATTTACTAATAACTAATCAATTGTAGATAGACACATCAATTTCCAATGAATTCATCAAGTTAATTATTTATTTACACTTGTTCAACCATTGCATCAGATAATACCTACATTTTAACCCACAACGAGATCAATTTTCAGTAGTAGAAACCTTCCTAAACTGTTTACATTGGACGTACGAAATCCGATCTCACTGTAAAAATACACATTCTCTGGACGAATGTAATTCTAAAACCGCACCTTATTAAAAACAAAGTTAAATGGACCATTTACTTGTTTTTATTAATGTAAATGCTAATTTCACGTGATGGTATAGATGAGGATCCCACGTCCAGAGATGTCAAATACAAATTTTCTAGCAGTAGTAGCAGCTCCACACACTCAGTTTTATGTATTCCGTCAATCTATAAATATTTTTATTCACAAAGACAACAATTACAATTTACAAACTAACACTAAAATATATATATTATACGAGTATATAATAAAAAAGGAAGAAAAAGAAAAAGGCAGGAGCTCATTGGGCATCAAAAAATTCGTCCGCATCGCTGTCATGCCATGGTAATGCTTATTCTTTGGGCCAAAAATAGGCGAGCCCTCTGGTCACGCGTAGAGTCAACCAACCGCTTGACGATGTCCCGAAATATTCGATGAGCACTCGGACCCCAAGGCCCTAGTGTTTCAACCCCAAACAGCACAAATATAATAGCTATATTTGTCAATCCGTATCTATCTTTAATATTACCTATAAAGTCTCTTTTCGTGTCTCTCTGTGTGTCCCGCATTGTTCTTCTAAACTGCGCAACAAATTTTGATGCGGTTTTCACTATAATTTAGATATAATAAAGAAATCTCGATGTTTTGTCAAGACATAAAAACCGTGCAAAGCAGGAACGGATCGCTGCTGGTTCTCAATAAAAATATGGCAAGCCAGACATTTACCTTGAAAGTCCTTTATACTTTGTAGTAGTCGCACAGTGAGCTAACTTACGCGGATATAGTGCATGCAGTACGCACTAAGATCAAAGTCCGGTATTCTCCGTAACCTTTCAATAAACACGAAGTTAACCGTAAAAGGAAACCTGGACCGAATGATATCGCAACTGCTTATTAGTCTTCCAATCATAGCATAGAAAAGCTGGCAAATTGTAAAGACGCCAGCACATCAAGCTACTCGAAACTGTCAAATTTTCCCAATCACCTTTGAACCGATATATATAATATATAGATTTAAGCGATAAAGTTGAAAATCTATTAAAGAAATTTGACAGATTGTAGTAGCTTGATGTACTGGCGTCTGTACCTCATCATGATTACAAGGCAACTAATTAAATGTACACTATTCTTCATCATTGTCTGTATTAATTGCAACTCTGTCTCTAACAATTCGAAACGGGCATGTCGTAGAACAAAAAATTCGAGGACATGTGACATCCAACAAACACGCAAGGGGCCGCATGATGGATAATGGCCCACTCCTTCTCACATGGAGGAAACTTGTGTCCCAGCAGCAGGAATATTATAGGCTGATATGTTATACTCTAACAGTTTATTACCTTCCGGGTCTTTTTTTTTTTTGCGGATGGTAAATCATCAAATGACCCCTCCCGCTCTGGGTGGAGCGGAAGGGAGTGTCAGACTCTTACTGACTAAAACCCACCCACCTTCCGGGTCTTAAAATCAAAGTTAAAGATCATCCAGTAACCAAAACAGTAGAAAATAAGCTAGACATTTAGCACTTGAACTATTGCACAATAACACACAGTTTTATTGACAGCAACCGTGACACATATTTCTGAATTGGTGACAACAATGTTGTCTATAATTCTGGTTTTCAAGACCAATTCCAACAATCCTGTATTTAATCACATAAAAGTGAAACTAAAGATTTTCAATCTATTTGTTCCTTCAAGCAAGGCCAATTTTATTTGATGCTTAACTAAAGTAAAACTATTTCAATCACTAAGTAAATTGACCAGTTGACAAGAGAAAGTTATTTGGAGGACAACGGACTGTTTGGCTTGAAACTGTAGCGAGACAAATTTGACATTGGTTTGTGTCTAAGCCCACATCGGACCTTCATCAATATAAAGACATGTCTGTTGTCATCTTACAATCATGCAGGTACACCCACTTTGCACGTCTCAAGTTGTGGCCATGAAACAAGCGACGGGAACCGTAAAATTTCGTTGAGAGTGAAAATTTTGTTAACCCCTTTTTAGCAGCTGAACTGGAATTCAGACGTGCCTACTTTTTTTTATTATAAGGTATCACAGTCGGTGGTACTTCACAAACACACACACACACACACACATGGTGGTGGTGGTACATTAAAATCTAACCTATTAGCTAATAAGTAATTTAAATATAACTTAAACTGCTAAGTAACTATAATGCCTACTGATAATTTTTTTAAGTGTTTACTTAACTAAAATGTAGATTCATATTATTATAGTCAAGAAATATGAAATATATATTATCATATTTTGTCATTAAATCCTCAAAATCAGTTATTGAAAAATAACGCAATGTTGGCGGTTGATTTTCCACTACACTAAATTTTTAGTTGCTTTGTGGCCACACAATGACATGCCCACGAGGCGATCATCAGTCAGTAAGGAGGCAAACGTAGGCAGTTTACATTGTTAATTGATTACCGTTGACCTCTTTACATTATGCAATATTTTTTGCATAAAGTAGCTGTGGCTTTAAGGCCCACGTGCACCACAGATCTCTAAATAAATTTAACGCTTACGAATTCAGAACATCGCTCGGTTTGAAGTTGACAGAGACAGAATGTTGTAACGTATTTAAGAAATACGTTAGCGCTAAACGTAGGTATTAAGTGGGAAAGCCATTTAAACTTATTTAGAATCTATCCCATGTTTCTGAAAGCCTATTTAATCTAATGTCAAATCCCATGTCAAGTTATTTGTTACCTAGCCTATATCTTTTCGGTCAACCGATCATAATAGCTATCATGAACAGATTATACTCATCAGAGAGTTGATCAGTCTCCCAGAGACCGCACAAAAATGATGTCTAGCAAAGAGCGATATTTTTAATTGATGTTTACTTGTTTAATTGCTGTTTCGACACCAACTAGATCTGACAAAAACAAAAGAACGCTAAAGTCAAGTGCAGCTGTATCACTAATTTATTTTCTTACAAACATTTTAGCAGCAGTGAATAGGTATTATAAGTTACCAAGAGTGGCTAGTCTGAATAGGTCAAGGAAAAAAACAGTGTGCAGATCATAGAAATTATCCGTGTATAATTTCAGGCACAATTATCTCTTAGAAACTGCAAGAGAAATACCTAAGCGTTATGAATACGAGGAATTCCTTTTGAGTAGGCCTGTGGTATTGACCAGCTATTGATGTGAACATCGGTGTGTTACATTATCTCGTGATCGGCTTCTTACTAATTGTCCACGAGAGGCGAGTTCAAACAATCGCCTCCATTGTTCCGAATGCCAAGGAGCGACCCGACAATAGTGCAAACGTGTTTCGCGAGGTAAAAGTGCCAGCAAACAATGGAATCGATGCTTATTTGATTCCGTGCTTTCCCTTTTGTCGAATGGTGTGCTTGAGCGAATTTTCATAATAACGCTGTTCCGGTAAAGTACCCAACTAGGTACAACAATAATATTAAGGGGGAAGCGCCAGGACACAGTAAAGATATGAACAGTACGGAAACTACGTACTAACGTTCGAAACGGCACACCTAGCGTACGCCTAGTACTCCTAGCGATAGTCGCGGACTCGCGGTGCTCTCAGTCACGATTCCTTACTGTTCATATCTTTACTGTGGCCAGGGTAGGCCGCTAAATTAAAATTATCTTGCGTTTTTTTGCAATTTGCAGGTCAGTGTCAGATTGTATGTCGAACAAAATAATTGAACAAATTGATATTTCAAATAGTCAATATTATGGTTATATGAACTGAGAGGGTTGTATTGATGATTTTGATGATTATAATTCTATAAATACATACTTTTTACGGTCGCGGTCGCGAATCATATTTGTATATATGTTATTGCAAAAAACGTAAGTAAATTTGAATTTCGCAGTCTGTATTCAGACTCTAGAAAGACAGTTTCAACTGCAAGTGTCCGTTTAGCTGATTCTCTTTGTAGCTCGTTGAACAGACAATGATATTGGAAACCGGCAAATATCCTTTACGCTCTCAACTATGATCAACATGAAAACTTTTATATACTACTAGCCTCTGCCCGCGACTTCGTCAGCTTGAAATTTCACCCTCCCCCCATTAACCCTCTTAGGGGTAGAATTTCGAAAAACCCTTTCTTAGTGGATACCTACTCTTCACAAAGAACACACCCTCCAAATTACATGTCTCTAGGACTAGCGGTATGGCTGTGCCTTGATATATCAGTCAGTCAAGACTTTGAATTTTATATAAATAAGATGTAGTTTGTAAAAACGCCGGAATTCGTTTCAGAAATTTCACTTTACAAGATTAGATTAAGAATGCAAGTCTCCTTAATTAACAAATTCTTGAAGTTAAATCAGAGGGTGGGCATCTGGGCATCAAAAATCAGACTAATTATGATTGTAATTAAGAAGTCCAAACATTTCATTTTGGTTTAACGCCGGACAAGTAACTTAATATAACCTATTTTAGACCGCAATAACATAACAGAAGTAATAAGATATCGATGCTAACCCTGGACTGTTCGATGTACCTAATATAATTGTGTGTAAACATTAAAATACTTAGATGTACCGTCATGTACCTGGTTTACAGTACCCTACCAGTAGTTAGTTAGCCGTATTTGCACTGGGAGTCTGGGAGGCTGTAAACTACCGGTACTGCAGACACAGAGTTTGCTTACAAAATGTATGTCATGTATGACAGTAAACTAGCCGGTAGGCGGTATGTTTATATGAAGTGCAGGTTTTCTTAGCTTGGTTTTCTTGGTAGAATCGATTGCTATACGAAGAAAAGGAGTTTGATTTAAGAACATAAGAATAAAATGTTTATCAAATCATCTAGGTACTCTCCTTGATAGATCATTGCAACGTATCTTAGGAGGATAATATCCTAATCAATACGCGCAGTAGGCGCATTGATGATCGCAGCATGATGTCATCAGTGGTGTGTTTGTCCGTAGTGGTAAGCGCCAGTGATATCACATCAGACATTAAATGGCACTCCGTAGCATTAAGGCTGGATTTAGTGCTATACGGATGGTACAGACGCCAGCACATCAAGTTACTACAATCTGTCAGATTTCTTTAATAGATTTTCGACTTTATTGCTAAAGCATAAGGTTCAAAGTTGATTGGGAAAATCTGACAGTTTCGGGTAGGTTGACCTGCTGGCGTCTGTACGTCCGTCCGTCCGCGGGCCGTGCTCTACTAAACGCAATAATTGATTTCTATACGATAGCTCTGGACCAACAGACGTCCGTACGGACCATCTAAATCCAACCCATACGATAGCTCCGGACAGTGGACGTCCGTACGGACCATCCGTATAGCACTAAATCCAGCCTTAAAAAGCATGTTAATAACATAACACAACATCGTCATGGTATTCCCTGAACGAATAAGCAGAGGTCCTGTCTACCTGCCTGTTATGGTAAGATCCCATAGATAACATAGATACTAAAATATTATACTGTGAAATAATAGTGGAATACTATTTGTATTTAGAACTGGTTAATTGTGTAAGAGGAAGACTGTCCTACCATGATACAGTTTCGATTAGTACGGAGGACAGTGTGATTCGAATGCTACAACGTAAATAACAATATCAGTGTAAGTAATTTGTTGGTGAGTGATTAGCGCTTACCTAAATGCGTGCTAATAAATCAAGTAATTTCGAAAGTCGTTGTCAAGAAAAGAAAATGCAGAACCAACGACACCGACTTCCGAAATTAAAGTTATTTTTAACTTTGTAGTGTTTTTTTTTTGGACGTGTTTTTTTTTTTGTAAAAAAGCTTTTATTTTTCACTTTTTAGTTGTACCTACCTACCCCCACACAAATTCATAGAACACTACTTGCTATGTGAATATCAATGACAGGAAGCTATTGAACACATCTGCCTACCCCTTTAAAGGGTACAGGCGTGATGTTATGTTGTGTGATTGCGTAAACAATGCATACATATGCGATAGCAGCAATCGCGGTTGATTTGCTGGCATTTATTGAAGAGTTCCGTTGTCTGTCTCCGAAACTCATCATCAGATCTTTACGAAATTTAAATGGGACCATTTCGGAATAAACCTCTGTCGAACAAAAAAGAATTTTGTAAAGCCGTCTATATATGAGGGAGTTATGCCCGAACATACATAAAAATATATATATAAACATCCAAATTGAGAACCTCCTCCTTTTTTTAAGTCGGTTAAAAAATAGAGCAAGTCTTTTACTATTAACCGAGCACAAATCGAGACTCCGGGCTGCTAGGTACCTAGGTACTGCGAAAGATAAACCCAATAAAACTTATCAACCTGGGAATTGATCCCTAGGCCCAATATTCAGACCGCTACCACTACATAAACCACTAGACCAAGGAAGCAGTCCACGCAAATAATGTCGATTAATAATAACATTTTTTTTTGCTAGCCTATGCTGTCCCACTGCTGAGCAAAGGCCTCCCCCAAATCCTTCCAGGAACTCTTTTCCCGCGCCACCTCGCACCAGCCCTCGCGCGTCCAGGTCATCTCGCCATCTCTTTCTGGGCCGGCCTCGGCGGCGCCGTCCATCTTCAGGCACCCATTGTGTGGAGATTTTTAAATGAATAATAACATTATCAAGCTTAAATTGCGAAACAAAACGCTAATTCCATTTGTTAAGGGACGTAGTAATGACGTTCCCGTTAACGTGGATTCTTGCCAAAAATACCAACTTTTGCGATAACTGCGTCCAACTGCTAATAATATAAAGCAACCGTGTACCATAGTGACGTCATGAACTCACAAATTTATTATACCAAACAGTTTTATATTCTGTTAAGAAAATTGTTGCGGCTTCGAGGCGTCTCTCTGTCTAATAAAATGTTTGGGCAAACATCTGGTTGAAATAATCTTCTGCCAAATTCTCGAATGTTAAAACACTCGAGTTAGTTTTAATCAATTTTATTTATTTAATATCACCACACATTTTACACGGCGAGTTAAACTCTGTCTAATTACGAGAACTATCAGACATACTAAAAAAAACCCCGCTTGTAGTTAAAGGTAGATCTCATCATCATAAAGTTCGTTAATATCTGACATTCTATGAGCCTTGACATCTTTATAGGTCCCTATGACTGTACATAACCACAACTAATTTTAAATGTTTCAAAAATCATTAACCGTATCTTGTTCTGACGCCTGACTCTATCTTAACTATTTGTCCTATTTCGTTTACTATGTCGTAGGTACTCTATGGTCAGCAAGTAATCATTACTGACCACTTAATCTACAGACACCTCACAGCTGTAGTTAGATAGTCGTTACCCCACCAGTTCAATAATTACTGACGCCCTAAATATTTACGTGACTAATTTGTACGTTTTGTTTAAATGTAATGATTGGAGTTTTTTGTGACCTATAAGGTGCGTTTTTTCCTTCTTATTGCGTAAATCAATAAATTTAAGTATTGATTTTTTTCCTTCCTTCCTTGGCATTGATTTTTTTCAAATAATTTAATACTCATCCAGTTAATCATCATATGAACGACTAGATGTGCGCAAACTTCTCTGAATTCAAAACTTCTATCTACTTTTCTATTTAAGTACAGACGCCAGCAGGTCAACCTACCCGAAACTGTCAGATTTTCCCAATCAACCTTGAACCTTATGCTTTAGCAATAAAGTCGAAAATCTATTAAAGAAATCTGACAGATTGTAGTAGCTTGATGTGCTGGCGTCTGTACGTATTGTATCTTTTTCTATAAACACGACACCATAATTAGAAAACAAAACACAACAACGTAAATTTTTGACGTGACGCAGTCGAGAAACCGGCTGCCTTATCGATCTAATGCAATGTTAATGAATGTGGTTCGGCTACTGTGTGACCGCACCTTAATGCTCATAATCTCGCTGTCAATAGGCCTTTCGCGGTTTTTGTACCAACCTGATAATAAAAACTTTCCACTTAATATTGGTATGATGGCCATGAGTCGGGGACATCTGTCATCCCCTTAGGAATAGGCATTGGTACTTAGACTGCACTAGTGTACTGTCGAGCACAGTCCCTCGGCTGATGACAGGATATCAATCAATCAATCTATCAATCAATTAACCATATTGCAGCGGTAGTGACGTTTTATGTTTGGTTAAAAAACGATTAAAAAAAAAGAATCGAAGACGTTTGTGTTACTGAGTTGAACAAACGATGGACAACCAGAGTACGAAAATTAAGATCACACTCAAGAGAAAATTAGAGAAGTCTTTAAATTGAATTCATCTAAAGATACCTAACTTCTTCTTCCAATAGGTCCCCAATGTGAAGATAATTTGAAGCACTATGTTAGATACTAGTGGTAATACCATAAGGACACATTACAGAAAATAATTTATCTACAGATTCCTTGCAAATATTATTTAGTCTAATCAATCTTCAAGTCCTTGTCAAAACAACAGTTGGATTGTAAGTCAAACAAGCAATCAAGGCGATCTCACAAAACGTTTTTACAAACAAAACAACTGAACGTTGAAAATGTTTCCATACTTCTTCAGATCGTAATCTTAAAAACACAAACATTAAAGTAGATTACTACAAGAACTATTGTATAACAGAAAGTAATGAACAGTGAATACGTTTTTCACCTTACGTCCATGTGATGGTAGCGGAACAGCAAATTTTTTTTTGTAGAGTTTGTGTGGTTAGGGCTTCTAGAGTTAGGGCGTGTAGAGTTAAAAGCTTGACTCTACATGAGATCTGATAACTTTTTGACAGTGCGAGCCATATTATGTGGTCTCGTCTTGGCAACATTTTACATGAAAATGTTTTTGGTGGGATTTCAAATCTTTTTGAAAGTTGCTTAAGAAAAAAATTATTTTTTATTTTTTTGCTGGTTTACTAAAAATCCTGAAATATCTATTTAATCCTGTCCCTATATCAATTTTCAGACCTCTAGTATCAAAATTTGCGGAAGTCTCATACAAACTTCCATCCCCTAGTTTAAGGGGGTTGGGGGGTAAAAACTCCAAGTTTTAGATATTTTTTTTGTTGTTTGTGTACTAATACTAGCTTACATACCAAATTTCAGCTTTCTAGGACTTCAGCAAGTACCCTAAGAGTTTTGATGATCATCAGTCAGTCAGTGACGAAATTGGTTTTTTTTTAGAAATTGAAATCCAAAGTTTATACTTAATATTTTATTGATATCTAAAAAACCCCGATTTCGCTATGCAATTGATGATTTTTTGAATTGAAACTTCACATGTTTAATAAGTCCACTATTGAAATCATATCCCGAGAATTTTGTTTATCTGGTATAATCCAAACTCAAGGGAGGTTAGGTTTATGAGGATTTCGGATTAAAAAAAAAAGACGAAGCGCTTCGAGAAAAGGTAGGTAGTGCCCATACGCTTTGGTTGGCTCGTCTTGGCGGGGGCACTACCGTGCCCCCAGATCAATTTAAAGACTAGATGTGTGAAAACAAAAAATATAAAAAAAAATCAAAATTCGTACAAGCAATCTACAAAATGATAACTAAGAAGGTAAACCAATTGCTAAACAGGAAGCTGACATTATAATTATTTGATTTCATTATTATGCTAAAAACAAAACAACATGACAGATTTATTGAAACATCAAACATATTTTCTTATCTCCAAACATTATTATAATTAGTTCTCGTTCACTGCTTATCTGAATGCAATGTTGTACGTAGTAGGTTATCAATCAGTCATCATCACTACCTATCGTTCCAAGAAACAATTTCTCCTAATTACAACTGCTTTTATAGTTTAATCAAACTCAGTCACTAATGAAATGACGCAAACAGCACGAACTAGAAGTGCTTTCATAACATCAGTCTCACAGTCACAACCAAGAACCCTCCGTGCCTCGGCAAGCACGTTAAGCCGTTGGTCCCGGCTGTCAATCGTGGATCTTTGACAGTGGTTACACAGTCAGAAGCCCGAAAGTCTTACAATCAGTCTTACCAAGGGGTACCGTATTTATTACCCTACAGTTTCTGGTAGAATTGCGAACCAGGCAGCGGGGTAGTTGCGTAACAAACTAACAATTGCAATGCCTTTCATTTGGACAATTCGACAACATTTATTGCGTTATTTACGTTGTCGAGCAGTCAAATTTTTTTAACATTTGAAGCAACGGGTTAGGAATTTCTTTCATATAATCCTTCGGATTGTAAAAGAAAGTATGTTACGCAATTGGGGTGCAGAATTTTCTCTATGCAGGCTAACATGCGCAACGCGACAAAATTTTGCCGACCCTTGATCATACTTATCTCGCGCTGGATCAAGACATAACTATGTGAATATGCGTAAACATCTAAACATGTCTCCACAATCGATAATTCGAGATATCTCATTACCAAAAATTTAACTACCCCGTGTTACCGTGTGATTTCCCAGCACGTCCTCTATGTCCTATGTAATGTTATGTAGGTAGGCGAATTGGCCCTTTGTATTTGCGTGAGAGGTACCCAATTATTGCAGGCGTCTGACGTGGGTGATGCGTAATTGCACTTACCCACAAGGATGGAACTCGACTCGAATTGATAACACGGTTTTCTTAAATATTTTGTGTTGATATTGCGATAAGACTGCCACCACGTGTGTAGCAAATAATAAATAACTACATATCTGTTCCCGTGAACTTATCTTCTATGAATTGATGATACAAAAGCTGTTTATTTGTTTTTTTACTACCTACATGAGTACCTACTTCCTAGATTTTAGTCGACGTAATTTGTCTTATCATGTTGTTGTAGCAATGATGTACGCATAACTATTTGATAAAAATTCCATTCTAATTCACTATTCAATACATATTTATTTCGTCAACTCATTACTCAATATTGTTGTCCCTAATATCAAAATCAGAAGGTACCTATGTAATATAATAATATTTTACGATAGGTTCAGATAATATTTAGTAATATCTAAGTTGTAAATAGTGGTACGATCATACCTACTCTCCTAATACCTACCTGTTTAAAATTAATAATAAAATTACAACTTAATTTACGCAAAAGTGACGCAGAAATTGCTTTAAGTAGGTATCTACATGTTGCACCATATTTAATGGAAACTTAACTTTTGTAAGAAAAGGTATAGGCACTGTTGGAGCTTACACAAGTAGGTCGATATGATATGACTTTGATAAAACTAACAAATCCATGAATATTTCCAGAATTTATCGGCTAAGTTTTGTTCAAATACTTATAAAATTAGTCAAATTAGTAAACCATATAACGTTCGAGTCACACAAAAGTTTATTTATTTAATACTTCAAGCACATAAATGTACAGAGGCGGACAAAAGTTCTTCGATACCACTCTGAAGTTACGACGAAGTGCCCGGAACAGAGCGAGGAAGGAAGCACTGTTCAACTGCAGAATACTTAATAAGCACATACTTAACGTTTAAAATAGATACAATACCTACTATACTAAGCACGTATATCAACGATCATTTTAAAACCACCATGAGTATGACACTTCCTTAACTTGCCATTTATTTATCCTCTTTGTAGGTACAGATTATACCTAAATAATTTGCATAACATTAGATCATGCGATGACAAAATTACTTCAGTGAAAGTGGTCTCCCACTCGCGGTAGGTAATGGCATAAAATATTTAAAATTAAAATAAGCACAAACATTAATTAGTGACGCAGTGCAGTCATTATGTTTGCAGAAAGAATAGAAAGTAAAGGCTAATGCACACAGCATTGTCCCGTGAGGACGGCGATGCTAATGCGGAAGCTGCGCCGGCGAGCGACGTGCCGTCCTGCCCGCAGGCGGAATTGTTAATCGCCTCATTTATCATTGCAGACGAAAGTGAAAACTGCTACTGTGTAAATAATACAATTGTGAATGCGGCTTTATGTTTTTTTTTGTACAAGTAGGATTGATTTTTTGCTCACGTTGTTTTGGTGGCAAATGGCTTACAATTATTTAATTATCTAATTTGGACTATGCAAGTATTGTAAAATAGATAGGAATTTCATTACCTCATAGCATTGTAACAAAAGAACAAGTAATAGACCGTTTGATAACTCGTAGCATATTGGATCATCTGTTTTTTTTTTAATTGATTGACAATCTGACGAACGACATCATGAGCGATTGTAATATTAAATTGTGACATAACATTAGCATTGTGTGGCAACATGGACGAGTAAAAGTGAGCACCATTGTATCGAATGTGCGGTAATAGCTCCGCCCCTTATAGCTGCAGCCATGGAGCAGACTATTTGACGTGACTGAGATTCTAATGAGGCTCTAATATAGAATAGAATGCACAAATTTTAGGAAAAAAAAACAATATATCATACGGCAAAGAAGTAACTCTATAACAACATATTTCCATAAGTATAATAAATTCCTACGTTGGGAACCACTTTCGGTGAAATTCAGTATTTCAGTAGGTGTAGAATATCTAATTTTACTTGACATAATTAACGCATTCCGCAAAGGTGTCAACGGGTTATATAATATTATATTCTGGACCTAGGTATAGTACCTATACTCTGTAAATTCGTTCTCCGTTCTATTCCGTTTTCACGAGATGTTTGCCAAGAATAAACTAGTTAATTCGGTACCTACAACTTTAATATAAATTAATGACAGTATAAAAATAAATTTAACTCACACGGTAACACACGCAAATGTAACAACAAAATGTGCAACTTTCAAATAGGTTTTTAACAGGTTTATCCAAACGATGATGTAGTAAACGAGTCAGCTAATCATAGATTCTTGCGGAGTACCTCCATTTTATCCTTTTCATAAAGGAACAGATTCTCATCTTACTCTTGCCCTTATTCCAATTTATTTTTGTTCGGCACAACATGACTTTTGTTCCATACCTACCTCTCTATTAGCCGTCATCTTGGTAATCACTCTCTTTCTTGCCATACGAGTATCACCTTTCACACAGTCCGTCCATCGTTTCTTTGGTCTGCACATACTCTTATAGACATCCGCAATCAAACTCAAAACTTTCCTCACGTCATTTTCCTCATTTCCACACAACTTTTCTGTGATCGGTACCACTTTTGGACTTCCTCTATATATAAATATATACTCATTTTTTATTTATCCAGAACAAGGAATAGATTCTACCCCTGATAAAAAGTGATGGATGAAAGATAAAAATATTACCTACTTAGGTACCTACCTACTTAGGTCTAGGTAAATGAAATAATTTAAGTTTTTACTTATGTAAAAGCCGTGACCTGCATGTTCATGATTAAGGACAAGAACTCAAATATCTATAAATGACTATATATTAAAATTGCATATGTAATATCCCAATTAGGGTCACAAATGTCAAAATTTTCATAAGTAGGTTCCTCAAACCATGTCTAGCGAAACATGAATCATAGGAGTAATTTTGTGTGTTGAACGTACGCGTGTAGGTTTTTATCACATCCAATCATTAACATATAGACAACCGTGAAACGAACAGTTATTTTTACAATTCATAGTTTGTATAACAATGATTGTTATTCACAAGTTCATTAAAATCACACCGACGTCATTCTCCGAAGTGAAACTTACTAATGGACCTACTTATTTTTCTAATTTATATTATAACTACTTTTTTATTTATTCACTTTATACCTATTATCATAAAATTGCGTCTGAGCACTTCAGTGCAAAATAGCGTTGCGGGATGGTATAATTTAGTTTTTCCTTTTTTATTGCAATTTTCCTGTTATTAGCGTTGCTTCCGTTGATCGTTATTTTTTACAACAACATAATGCAGCGCTTCCTTTAAAACTAAATACGCTATAACGGGTCCGTGATCGGTAGATATCGACGACGTCATCATGTTGTTGCTCTATCTATTATTAGCCGCCGGAGCTACCCCTCAAACATCCTTACCTTGACAGTGGTTTATAGGTCGTTCCTGCAACTATTTTATCACAGTCACGCTAGAATCATAAAAAGCCGACGAATAATGTTTCCATCTTTATTGCATCAATGTGATAGGTGACGTGTCGGGGGTTATAAAGTGCGTGATAGTTTGCACGATTCGTGTGTACCTATGCATTCATAACACCTTCAAAGGGACAATTTTCACTGCTGCGTGCGTTACACCGTAATTCACGAGCTGCCAGTTTCTTTTGATCATTTTCAGTACCTATCTAAAGCTATCACAAGCATAACTTATGTTTATTTTAAAATAAAAACAGAGACTTCATTTCTTCGAAAAGTACTGATACGGTGTAATACTAGACGAGATTTTATATAGTTAGTATTTGTAGCAAGTCCTTAGCGGAGCGAGGTGGCGCCAGCTGGCATTCTTGTCTCGGCCAGGAGCAACTTTCATGAATAGTTAACTGACTAGTTTTAGTTCTAGCCTAGGATCGCGCTTTGCAAAGTAAACACTGTTCGATACAACGTCGCGTTTTAAATAAACATGCAGTACTTTACGTATCTGTTTGGAATGTAGATATACAATGTTTGATTCATATACGACCGTCTTCTCCTTGAGTATCAGCATCGAGTGCCGTGAGAAATGGTCTAATTGTGTACCCAGTAGAGCAGTAAAAAGACGCTCCCAATAAGTTGTCACAATTTCTAAGGGCTCTACGCGTCTGCTGAATGCACTGAAGCCCTAGTGCTAAAAAAATAATATTCATCCGAATTGATAACTTCCTCCTTTTCTAGAAATCGGTTAAAATTAAAAACAAAAACCAATTTACACCGTCACATGGCCGATACTATACACAATTCAGTAGAAGAACAGCAAAAGTTATATTTCTCATTTTCTAATGCAGGGTGAAACCAACGCAAACAACTCCTAAGCTCACTTTATGAGCTTAAAAGCTAGTTAATCTACACAGCTCAGACAAGGCACTAAGATTGTGCAGTATATACGGTACCTTACGAGAAACAAGAGACAATTAACTCGACAATCAATTGAACACCGTGTCGTACAAGCTAACTGTTGCTTTAAGACGTTTACAGAGCTGCCAGATAATATCGCACAATTTTGTTACCCTGTAAAACATTGAACCCGCAACTTCAAAACATATTGTCTAGACCAATATTATCTGTTGCTCATGGACTCTTAATCAAAAACCTTACTCTGTTAACCTGGCTATCAAAAGAACATTGTAAAAAATTGTACATGCAATTTATACGACTTATATCACTCCATAAAACGTTTACACCCTCTCAGCGATTCCAAGAGCAAAATAAAATTTTATGAAATATTTTTATGGTTCAGTGTCTAGGTAAGTAGGTACTTGATTATAATACTTACTAAGTGATAGCAAGATAAGCAGAAAATGTTACTCACAACAAGAAACTTTAAACCTAGTATAAAGTACATGAAGGTGGTCCATATTATGTAATCGAAAACATAAAGTAAGGATTCCACGATGATAACAACAAAACAACAAACACACATCAGTCACAAATGTTTGGGTCAAGTGATAAAGATACGATTCATAACGTGGGTACATCTCCGTGACGTTTGGCAGTTATACTATAGAAAAACACGGTTACATATCGCCTATTTTGTTGAGGACACAGATCTAGATGTAGAACCGATCTTATCACTGCAATAATGATTGCTTTAAGGCTAACGTTAGAGCTTTCCCAGTGCGCATCATTAGCATATATGGCTGCATTCATTTCAGTACAATACTGGTTCAGTTTTACTGCTACATATTTTTCTTGATTTATTTAATAACCGCGGCGTGCGACGTTATCGTACAACCTTTTGCTCTCATAAAGTTTTATCATTTAATTAATTATTTTCTGACAATTAAAATTTTTGTATCAAACAGCCACCCATACTGCTCCTCTTCGCGTGACGTGTGCGGACACATTAGTATGTTATACAGTACAATATTAGAATTAAAAGCGAAAATAAGAACAATATTCATATTCTCAATGTTAAACACTATTTTCTACAAGTGTTTGTCTATCGGAAGCAACTGTTAACTGAATGTGGACACAAATTGTTATCTATACTACATATAATAATAAATATAAATACATACCTATAATAAAATTGTAGAAAAGTGGTGTCTGTACAATGGAAATATATAAAAAAAAAGTAGCAGGGGTTGTTATTATATCGATGCCGAACCCGAAATTGCAATTAATTTTTTTTTGTCTGTTTGTCGGTTTGTCTGTTTGTCTGTGTGTTTGTGCACGCTAATATCAGAAACGGCTAATTCGATTTAGATGCGGTTTTCACTAATATATTGTAGTAAGCTTCACTTAACATTTAGTGTTTATTTAATGTCAATCGGTTCTTAAATAAAAAAGTTATGTCAATTTAAAGAATCACGGCGAACATTTGTTAAGGTATTCTATCGGAGTACGTACACGCGCAGGCGGCGTCCGATCTTCGGAACTACTGGACGGATTTGTATGATTTTTTTTTGTTGTATAGGTATTATTTATTATTTACCCAGCTACACCATAACACATATAGGAATGACGTTTTAGTAAAAGTTATTCGGTCTGATGGGCATTTCCTGTTGACTTATAAAAATCGAAAATCAGAAACATCTGATGTGGAAATCAAAGCTATCACTAATTTCACCTCCACGCGGTGAAGGCGGTAACAGTTTAGGACTGATTTTCGATGACGATGGTATATCATTGAAAATTTGACTCTACTGGCCAAAGCTCCCATTTACGTTTTTTTAACGTGAAGAAATGCTCATGCATTCTACACTACCACGGGGAGATAGTGCAGTTATGTGGGAATCTAACCCACTAAAACTCCACGGTGTCCTCCTCTGCCGTCACCGGACCCTCCTCTGGGGAGTACTCCCCATCACCGGCGCACCAGAACACATAGCACGCCGTGACCACCCCAGGGACCAAACCAGCACATGGGCGCCAGATGACCCCGTGTCTGGGCACCCTTGGTAGGGGAGCAGTCACTTAGATTTTAATTGATCAGGTATCTTCACAATAAAACTATAACCATGCCTAGAAAGAGGTCAAATCATTCCCAATGTTCCAAAGGAGCTAAAAGATTGAGGATCATAAGATCCCAAGAATCTACCGAAGAGCGTCAGGAGAGACTTGATGCTGTTCGAGAACATCAGCTGCAACTCGCTCCGTGGAAACCTCTTCGGATCACGAAGCACGCCTGCGTTCTCAGCATATTTACGCATCTACATCCAGATCTCTAGAGACCAGTGAAGAATATGATGCGCGACTGACCGCTGATCGTGAACGTCATGCATTGTCTCGCGAGTCGGAGACGTTCACGGATAGAGAATTGCGCTTGAGTTCCAAGCGTATCTACGCATCGACTTTTAGGTCTCCAGAGATAAGTGGGGAACGTGATGCGCGACTGGCCGCTGATCGTGAACGTCACGCATTATCTCGCGAGTCGGAGACGTTCACGGATAGAGAATTGCGCTTGAGTTCTCAGCGTATTCGCACATCTACTAACAGGTATTTTGAAACGAGTGATGAACGTGAGATTATCATACATTGTCCCGAACACGCACACCACAAAATATTCATAATCAGTTAGAAAGTGAGAAAGAAAGAATTGCTGGAGTACGGCATGAAGAGACAGATTAAGAAGAGCGCAACAAACGTTTGAATTCTGGTCGACTTCGACATTCTCTGAACAGAATGTCGATATCATCTGAAGAATCGGATGTGTCTCAAGATATAGCCGTAGGGCATGGCGACCTTCCTTGGGTTGATAAGGAACGGAGTACACTTACGTATACTCCTATGATTGACTACGCCACATATTCCGCCATCGGAGGTATGGTTCAAAATTTTACTTTTTGTGAAGCAGTTAAATGGCAAAAAGAAACAAACGGTATGTGTTGCTCAGGTGGGAAAGTACATATTGAAATATGTATTACAAAATCCTCCAGAAATATTAAGATCACTGCTAATCGGTGACCATCCACAGTCAAAATATTTCTTGGACAACATACGTTCGTACAATAATGCCTTTCAAATGACATCTTTTGTTGCGAAACTTGGAAGGCCCATTTATGCCAACATTCAAAGTGCAAGGCCAAGTTTACCACCTTATTGGTTCATTATTGCCTGAAAATGACGTCTCGAATCGTCTCGCGCATCCCGTTGTTTTCCAGTCCCCGGGCTCGTACAATTCGACATCAGACGTTTCAGATCTTCGATTTTGACGACCCCGTTGTCGCTGGCATAAGCAACAGGATCCGCGTACGAAGTCGCGGGCAGAAGCTAGTTGCAAATAAAATTATCTCGCGCAAAGTGAGTGCGTTCAGTTTCACCAAAATATTAACATCCAATGGTAGGTACGTGCTTTGATTACTTACAGAACGTGATACAAAATGAATTCCACTGTAAACAAACGTGAGTAATTGTGCAGATATTTATTAGCATAATCTTACTTTATATGTAGCTCATTCCCTTCTTGTTCTGTATTTGGAATCATATCTAAGCAAGTGTTTAAATTATGTAGCTCAGCGTAAGCTTTGTGTTCATAGTAATTAAATCACATATTAATTATGAATCGAGTCACGAAAAGGGAATCTAGGGGAACATTGATGGATTTAATGCTTGAATTCATATATGACGTAACAAAAACTAAAGAAATGGTACCCTGCGTTCCGAGTTGGGAAATAATCGATGTGAGCGTGCTTAAACCCGTACCGAATTAGCGTGAGCGCGATAACGACGTTCCGTGAATCGTCATAGATGACGTCATGACAAGCGCCATCTTGCGATAACGCCGACCATGCCCTAGAATAATATCACCGTGAGCGCTGTCAAAAATGACAGTGTGTGTTTTGTTTTGATTTGCATCTTATCATAAAATTAAACTAACGTGGCATTTTCGAAATTGTGCTTCTGGCTGATAGTCGCCACCTAACCAAAGAAGAAGAAATGTAGTGTTTATACAAAGAAATACTGTAATAATATCGTTTTTACATTGAGTAAGCACTGTGAGCGCGCTCACGGGCGTTCCGAATTGTTGACAGCTCTCAGCTGTCATAATCGTGATATCTAAATCGGAACGCCATGTGAGATGATGTGAGCGCTGTGAGCAATTATAGCTAATTCGGAAAGCGCCCGTAGTCTCCAGGTGGGAGACGGTAACAATGATCCCACAAATCGCACAAACGCCTGGCGCGACCAGCTCGCGTATTTGCTTATATCGACAGAAATTTACACACAATGTTTAGAAACAAACGGCATCGATGTTTTGCTTTCACGACTCATGCCTGAGAATGATTGTACTGTTATTACTTGGGTATGAATTATTCACTTATTTTTTTGTAAAGGAATGTTGCGAATCAATCGTTAGATGCTCATTGTTTGGTGAACTTTTGGTGAGCTTTTATCCAAAAAAGTTTTAGAATGGTCTTCATGCTCTTGCACTTCTGATCCATATTTATATCTCATGAATGACTATGTAAGAGCCCGTGTAAGTCTGTACCATAAAAGCTTAAAGAAAGACAGTCATTGTTCCTGAAACAATTGAGAGACCATAATAAATGAGTACATATAGAACGGAACATGGTTGGTTTCTCGGGAGTCGGTCGCCCGAGACGTCCACTGTTTACCGTCCATACAAACCAATATTAACATTCTCTTTGTCTACTAACTGACGGCTAATCTCTTTGTATGGGATATTCTTTTGTGTTATCGATATCAACGTGTTTCCATGGCTTAAGCGTAGGTAGGTGTCGCGCATATTCACAAAATTAAATATCCCATTTATACCACTGGGAAAACACAGCAGCGGCTAAAACAACTATAATTTCTCTGTGGTTCTGAATAGGTCGCTTGTCTCCCGCCATGCTATTAGCCTAATATTTGTTAGAAACTTTGATACTTGATATGGCTAAGTAACCCAACCTCTTTGATTCATGGCAATGATCACGTTGAATAGAATAATATTTCATAAAAGCTCATAAAGGGACGAGTTTGGACTATACCGACTTAAGAAGTACTGGACGTGGGCTCGGCCGCCGGTTCACTTTCATGCAGTTTGTGTGCCGGGCGGCGAGGCGGCGCGGCGCGACGGCGGCGGCGCCGGCGCAGCGACATTGTTGCGCGGCGACATTCTGCTCGTAGGCGCAGCGTACATCACAGATATTACTAGAAAACTTCCCAGACGATCCATATCTCTGAGACGAAATAGGAACTGTTCCCCTATACCTATAACCAAACATAACGCTAACACTGGCTAATGAAATACGGCCATCAGTCCATCGACCCATTTGAATTTGTCAGCAATCTATCAATAGTTACCGACCACGTTCCTATCTTCACTGAAGCAATAGTAACGCAGTAAAAGATAGAGGTAGTGTAAACCGAATTCGAAATGCCAAATTACTGTTACCCATACAATAAAAACAAATCCCATCTTCAATACTGAACATTTTCTGGCCATCAAATAGCTGAATAATTCCCGTTGGACCTGAGAATCTTTCATTTATTTTCGCACTGAATTTAATGTAACTGGAAGCTTTCAAATTCCATCGAAATAAAGATAGTGTAGCGGTTTAAAACTGACGTCGAAGTGTTAAGGACCACTGATGAATGATAATGTAAAATGTTATAACAACGTCATCTACAGTGTAAATTCACTTTAATATCCAAACACTCGGATCGTACTCTTTGATCTTTAGCAAGTTAATGTCAGTGAAAACCGAAACAACATTATTAATTAAATTATTATTGCAACTGAACCGTATCATTGAATTTATTATACACTTAGTGATGAGCTTTTGTGATGAGGTTTTATCGTAACATCGTTGATTTAGTCTGTCTGTATGTATCAGGTCATTCCAATGTAGAGGCAGCGACAAAGTTTATCATCGGCCAGTTTAGCATTTAAACCAACTCTGCAAAGTTTCTCACGTGAACAATGCAAATAAAGATTTTGCATCATGAGAATAATTGATGTAGATTTTCTGCTCCATGAAAAATATTGATGCAAGAAGGAATACACATATTAAATCACCTTTTTTCCACTTACTTCTCTTTTTGTTTTATTGTTTTTAACGTTTGTGTTTAACATTGATTTTATGATAAGCCCTATACCCCTTCACAATTACTAAATAACTAATTATATTCACATACCGTGTGGTGGGACCCTGGTGTGCTATACAGGTATTCGTAGTGCAGACACCAGTCTCTGATATACTAGTTTCTAAGCTTGTCTGAATTTCGATACCATAGTTTGTGAAGTGAAAATTAATTATTTGAATTTGAATGAACTTTTACTCAAGCACTCTTCATCATCACCATCATCGTCGTCATTATCAGCCTTGTTCCACCTACTGCTGAATATAGGCCTCCTTGTTTATGCATTTATTATTCATCAGTTTGCACGTGTTAGGAAATTACAATTTGGTGGTTTTACAACAATAGGCATGCTTCCTGTCCTACTGACAATTATTGCAGGCTTGTCTTTCTATTACTGGATCGTATAGCATCGATCTCCTATGAATAGTTATAAATCTGTGTGTAACCTCTTCAAATTCTTGCAATAATAGTAATAGTTTGAACACTGTGGAGATCCATCATTTAACCAGTTTTCTTATTGCAGGGCTGAGGGTGTCGGGTTGGAGCGCCCGTTATAATGTGACCGGCGCACGACGACGCGCGTCTCTCCTCAAGGTAAGCTTCCTCTCTCCTGTGGACCACCTCTACAACTTTACTAGCACAGAAGCTAAATGTCATGTCGATACAATTACCTTTATCTACCTGAAGACCGGTCAAAGGGGGCATCCCTCGACTTAAATTCTACGTTTTATAGGTTAGGATCAAGGCGATGGTTGAGGCATTGTACAGACAACACAATATGTATGTAGGTAGTGCTGATTTAATTATAAGTTTCAATCGCTTCATATGTAGATGCAAGTTTATTTTCTTGATAAATGCATTTTAAAATACCCCTTAAATTATTCATCAACTGTTGCTGTTGACTGTAGGTACACACAGCTACACATCAAGCTATACATTTCCTGTTTGAGCTGACCTCGCATTGTATAGATTTTTCATAGAATCAGAAGTCAGCTTATACTGGTTATGTGTACAGACGCCAGCACATCAAGCTACTAAAATCTGTCAAATTTCTTTAATAGATTTTCAACTTTATCGCTACACCTTAAGGTTCAAGGTTGATTGGGATAATTTGACAATTGCGGGTAGCTTGATGTGCTGGCGTCTGTACATCATCATATTTTAATACGACAAAATATTTATAGATTCAGTTGCTCCCGTGTGATTTATAGACACGATCTTAAATAAAGAACAAAAACTCTAAAGGGACTTTAAATATAGCTAGCCGGACCAAAAACACATATCAAGATGATATTATTAAAACGAGTCTTATGGCAACGCATTCGGGTAACCTTTACGGGCCCGACTGTCTGACTACTCATTGTGCAGGGCGCGGCATCACCGACGGCCATGAATCCGAGCGTGATATATTATTTGTTATTCACGGCGAAATCTGTCGCCCGCTCCGCCGGCTTCCGTCAAAGCAGACCGTTTCCCTTCCAAAAATACAAAGATTATATTCCGAACGCATCCGTCTCGGTACGCTGAATGCGATTTCGTTTCGTACACGCTCGTTAACAACATCCATCCGACCGTTTAAGAAATTCAGTACCACTAATTAGAACGCTTTGTCGCTAAAGCTATGCTGCCCTACACTGACGCGAACTAGTACCTATAAAAAGCTGATCTCAACACTAATATAGCGGATAATGGAGGCGGAAGAAAAATTAGAGCGGCAAGTAGAAGCGACTTTATTAATGAAACTTGTTGAACGCCCTTTAAATCCTGGAGTCCGTCAGAGAAAGTTGTAAAAGTTTTAAGCTTTACAAGTGCGTCGTTACAAGCTTTATTTTATAAATAAGATCATTTGTGTTTTCGATCTTCTTAAACTTTCAACGTATTGATTTCAATCGAGAATTGCTTAAAATTGTTGGATGCAACCATTTTGTACGGGTCAATGCAGGTAATATTTCTGAAGACAAACTAATAAGTGCTAGTAGAAGAAAAAAACGAACATAACATTTAAACCACGACAAAATGTAGTAAACTAAAAAAATGTGAGCTGCCGTTCATAACGTATCCACTCTAAACTGAGAGTTGAAAATTAAAGGGAGATGAATGGACCGTTTTTATAAATAAACATCACCGGCTGTGCGTCTGAGGCCGTTGCGTACTACGCAGCTTGGTGTAGGTGCACTTAATTGTTTTTGTAGATTGAGTAGATACATTTGCTGCTTAGTACGGAATGTAGGAACAGATAAACAAAGCGGAGGCGGTGGGGCGGCAAACAACTTAATAAAAAAAACTCTTCCAATAATTCTAAATGAGACCTTTTCAAATTTGGAAGAAACAACATAAAAGAAAGCACGCACAAGGTGTGCAATTAAATCGTTTATAAAAAGAGTATCTCCAACTCATTATAGAAACCTGTAGCTACAGCTAATCCTAGGATCATATAATAGGTAATTAAATGGACGTTCTATTCCAGTGGTAATATAACGTTTCAAACAACAGACGTTTCACAATTATATCCAGTAAAATGTGTCATTTACAGTATTTTATGGGTCTGTATCATATGGCGCATTGTTCACGTGACTTGCTAGCAATGAAAATGAAATAGATATGTTTATAGGTACAAACATAAATTTAGTGCTGAACTGGGAATCAGAGGAAAACTTGACAATTATCTTATATGGCTTATCTACAAACAACAAGTTGTAAAAGTTAATTAGCAAGGTATCTATGATTCAACCCATTACGATAGTGATAAACATAAGAACTTGATTGACGTAAACAAATAGCTAGACAAGACACACTTTCCCTGATAAAATCAATAGAGTAAAATCGTGACAAGAACTTTGCCTGGCAACAAATCCAAACACTACTTTATTCAAAACAATAAAAAAACAACACCAATATACGGTCATGTCTAATAGATACGTTGACCTTGCAGCATTACCCAAAATGAAGCCGAGATGTAGGAATGATAGTGAAATGTCGCAGCACATGCTAACCACGCAGTCAGTAGGTCGCTCTCAACTACCGACACACTTGCCCATGAGAGTGACAAAACTTGCAGCTGCAAAACCGAACCTCAATTTATTTTTACAAGCGATTTTATAGGCCAAGCGATTGAGCGTGACCGTACACATTTAATTACAAAAAAGGATCGAGATGAATGGATATTGTTGGCGGGCTACTTTGTTGTGTGCCGAAACGTTCAAACAAATTTAATACGGCTATTAGTCGCTTATAGAGATGCGTAGATATATCTACGCTATTATGTGCATTTAGTAGTGGTTAGTCATGGTTTGCTTGTGACACTCAATATTCCTCGAGAACTGAACATGGCACCAAACAGGACCGACGCATGCACTTGATTCTGACTGATGTTTACATAGGTACAATGCAAATAAGTTTTTGGTCGCTAAGGCGCTGTCTTGAGAGTCCTAGACCTAAAAAAAAAGGTAACGTCATTTTTTTATCTGATTTCCTTAACAACACGGTCTAAACAAAATTAAATTCAAGATTGGAAGCTTTTTGATACAGATGAGTAAAACTAAGATAAAGAGACTGATAAGTAGGGTGTTGGCAACAGAAGCAATGTATTAACTAGAGCTTAATAAAATTAAGTAAGGTGAAACATTAACAACCTCATATGAGGTCATTGTACTCATCATTATGAACAACTTTTACTATGGTACCAAACCTGATATCGCGAAAAAAAAATCAGCTGTTCCCTACATTTTGACGAGCTATAGGTACGAACTAAATATAGGAAACAGCAGATTTTTTTTTTCGGTGGAGTCTCTTTGAAAGATAAAATCAGAATGAATGAAAAAATGAAAATGACATAGCTTGCAGAGTAAGCAAACTGAAGTGGCAGTGGGCTGGCCATGTTTGTCGAAGGACCGATGGCCTGTGGAGCAGACGAGTCCTAGAGTGGAGACCGCGTATCGACCAGCGTAGTGTGGGACGCCCCCCAGCTAGATGAACGGACGACCTAAAGAAGGTGGCTGGGACGCTGGGACGGACTGGACGCGGAAGACGGAGGACAGGGTGTTGTGGCACAGCCCGGGAGAGGCCTATGTCCAGCAGTGGACTCATGGACTGCAATAAGCTGTGTTGATTGATTGAGGTAATTGGCACACTTACGCTAAGAATTAGTACCAGCAGGTGCATCTACCTACTAGTAGGTAATCTTTAAATAACCATAAACAAGCCAACGATGTGATAGGTTAAATCGATTGACTTTCTACTATTATTATTAAGCATCAGGTGTATTGGCACGGAGTTCTCGTTCTCGTCTTAAATATTGCACTTGACTGACTCAATTTGCATGGACAACTTTGACCAATATACTTTCCTTGTTTTAAACGCTGCGTGGAATTGATTCATTGTTATTACATTGACATTGAGAGCAATGTTGCTTTTAAAAACAGCAAATCCATTTGTATATTATTTATTGCTTAAGAAATCCTATGTCTAAGTAGGTACTTGACAGTTAAAAGGCCAATCCCAAGTTCCACCTGGTGCTCCTGCCGTACAAGCGTCTCTATACCTACTTATCTAAATATTTCTGGCATTGTTCACGGTTGACATGGTCATTAAGGCCCGTAGGAAACTCACGCTCATTAGTATTAGTTAGCTACTTAGTCGTGACTGGTGACAGTTTAACTCAACGATTATAACGGTGGGTTAGTGGTGTCAAAAGCTTCCTCGCTCGAACAAAAGAGGCATTATAAAACAGAATGACGTAATGAAAAACGTAGACCTGAATCCGTCCAAAAAACCGTGCAACATTGTATCAAAAGGAAAATATTTGCACAATAAAGGAGATGTAAAGACGCCAGCACATCAAGTTACTACAATCTGTCAAATTTCTTTAATAGATTTTCAACTTTATCGATAAAGCATAAGGTTGAAAGTTGATTGGGAAAATTTTACAGTTTCAGGTAGCTTGATGTACTGGCGTCTGTACCTACGAGCCGTTTAGGATGCTTTGTGTCTTTGTTCTAACGCACTGTTACAAAGCTTACAACAAGTAACTATTACAGATAAACAGATAATGTATGTCTCTATTTATGTCAGTATCTCTGTCTAGCGCTTGAATAACAGTGATGCTAATCATTACACTGACCGATGTTCCGTGAAGGTACCCACTTACTTTTCCGCAAACAAAAACCGATTCAACATTTTCAACATCCGGAAATGACTGAATTTACCTTAAACAAACGATAGACTATTGTGGCAACAAAGTTCGTTCAAACAACGATGACGATAAGCCGGCTGCAGGAGTAACGATTTAGTTAATGACTGTCATTTGTGTTTAACAGATAATGCTGAAAATAATCATTGAGTTCACACTTCAAGTTTAACCTACCACTCGGTAGGTTAAACTTGAAGTGTGAACTCAATGATTATCAAGCACCATCACTACTCAGTGATGGTGCTTGAGTAGGACCTGTCTACGTCGATAACTATGAACGATTAACATAAGGCCATATAGCAAGAAATCTCCTCCCTACGCTTGTATTCAACGTCAAAGCCAGTTTTTAGTTTGACACGATTTTGTGGCATAGGAAAATTTAATAACCAGCTCTTAATTGCTGCCATTCAACCTAACCGGACGCTTATTAACTGATATCCAATAAATATAATTATGAATGAATAGGGTCTGTTTCAATTTCAATAGCTTTATTCAGTAAACAAGTTTTATATTTTTCAATACGAGTTCTTTACACTTTCATGGTCATTACACACATTAGCCTCGGTTTGTATCGAGGTATGAAATTCGCGGTAAATGTCAGAAATTATTATCCCTATATCCTGTTTGCGAGGAATATCAATCAGTTACCTAATATGCAAATTTGGCCGACATCGTGTCTGACCAGTTAGCGGGACACTTTCTCGTCGACGTATGGCCATTATTAAACAATACTCGTTATGGATAATATCAAGCACACGTGGTCACATTGTCACGAATACTGCAATGGATCTTGTCTAGTCATAATTATGAAGTTATGACTAGAATAATCATAGGAAGGTATCTTTATACAATACCGGTGGTCTAATTGTGAAGGTAAAAAGTTTTACAAAATTGACTAAAGAATCAGATAGTTAGGGAATTATTTAAAGAAACATAATATAATACGAGGGAGCGATTTTATGATAAATGATAAATGATTTTATTTTTGTAAGTAGGTTTGTACAAACCCTTTTACACGTCAATCATGTTTTTTTAAAACTAGATGAAGTCTGCGTTACCTATCTGACTACTCTGAGAAGAAAGGCCGAAACAAACTCAGAGGTCACAGTCTCTTTTAAAGTCCAGTCATAATCTTGGTCAGGTTATATGAAGAACATGTAGAGCGATGTCTGAGGTGGTCTTTTGAGGAAAGAACCATACAGATTGAGAGGACCTGTCCAGTCAGTGCACGCATTTGTCAGAAATCGTGCAGCTCAACTTCAGACTTAAGGAGCTCAACGATTCGACGAACAATACCAAAGAAAGGACATTTGGGTAGGCCACATAAATTACTCAAACTGCCAGACCATGAAAAAAAACTAACAGAACAGAGAGAATAATAAAAAATATATATAAAATGACCCACATCGTCTTCACATTCACAATGAAAAATAATATAGGTAATACTTTACAAAGTAAGCAAAGGTCATTGTTTAAAAAAAATATGTTCGCGGAATGGCGAGGTTGGCTCTCCAACCTCGCCATTCCTCCCAACCCCTCTGGGTTAGGGGTCTCATTGGTACTTCAACGTGTTGAGTGATTCACTATTAGTAAGTATATCAAAAACAAAGACAAAGTTAAAAGTTTAAGTACAAAGTTTTATTACAATCAGCTAATTAGTCTCTGAACATCAACCAAGCAACTAAATCGGGAAGACAACATTCACAATGGAGAAAACGAGCACCGCGAGCACCGCGCCGTTATAAAGTTCCTTACCAAGCCAGGAAAAACGCACAAACCATTACGGAAGAGATGTCCTCCGTTTACAGAGACTCTTGCCCGTGTAAAACCATGGTTTACAAGTGGCATCGTCTATTCAAGCAAGGACGAGAAACAGTTGAAGACGATCCCCGGCCTGGACGCATGGCGACTGTTTTCTGGGAAACTGAAGGAATCCTGCTGATCGATTATAAGGACAAGGGCGTTACTATAACTACGCGTCAATAATTATGGAGCGTTTGAGAGAAGCAATCAAAGAGAAAAGACGTGGACAATTGACGAAAGGCGTCTTGCTCTTGCACGACAATGTGCCTGTTCACAAGAGCCGTGTTGCCCTGGCTGCCCTACACAAGTCAGGCTTCGAAATAATTAACCACCCACTATATAGTCCAGACCTGGCCTCCTGCGATTATTATCTATTCCCAAACATGAAAAAAGAGCTTCGTGGCAAGAAATTTTCAAGTGATGAAGAAGTGAAGGACACAGTTTCAGCGTATTTTGAGGACAAAAATGAATCTTTGTTTTCGATGGTATGCATACGCTTATTGAAAGATCTGAAAAATGTATTAGGCTAGCAGGTGAATATATAGAAAAAGAAAAATATTTACGACTTTTTATTTACCCCCCTTAACTCTCATTCCGCGAACTTAAAAATGCACGTATGTTGTCTCTATTAATTAAAGACTTGTAGCTGTTTCCGTGATCTACCGGTCACACTTATTTCTTATTTTTGTATCCAAAAACCTGTCAAACAACAGGTGTAGATAACATGGCTGTTTCTTTAAAATCCAAGTAACAATGTTTTATTTAGTAGGTAGGTAAGTTATCTCTGTTTTTAATCTCAACTTTGTTCGTTACCAATCTACTCAGCCTTACAAATTCGATTGAAGAAACACCTGCCTTTTATTTGGAGGGTGATGCACCAACCGTGACAGAGCAGGCACTTCCCCTTTCAACTGTCAAAACGTTTGAACACAAATGCAGTTAGATTAAATACGATTCATTGATAACTTAAAACATTAATTACAATTCTATTTTGGTAGTCTCAATAAAAATGTAATTCGTCCATACACGCACATATGTTTGTCAGAAGCACTCGACTCGAGTGCTGACTGGAAAGCTATTTGCGTGCAACCCTGCGCCGACGCACCTCTGTTCCGCAACTGCCTTGTCTCGCTCTCGCATGCATGTCAAGGTAGGGTTCAACATTCGAGGATTTGGCCCGTGCAGATAATAATACATCCAAACGGAATACCCGACGTGTATCTGTTTTATGTAAACAGAATGTTCTCATTAGGTCAGACGCAGTCAGAGACGTACATAACTTCATAATCCCAGCACACACTGCATTCCTTAGTCGCGCCGAAGATTTGTCGGGAGAAAATCCCAAGTAGCATTCAACGAGTTTAATCCCACTTTCTAATCCTTTTCACACTAGAGAATGCAGTATAAAGTATGCTTCAATCAAGCACCATTGAAACACGGTCAATTCCCGCGAGAAGCTTCCGCGTGCGCGTGCGGCGCGGCGCCTGATGCGAGATCATTGCCAGATGCCGCCAATAGATCGCGACGGGGTCAACAGCCATTGCCCTTGTTTTGCGCACTAAATTATTTACTCGAGTATACAGCAGATACACCATAAGCGCGTTTCACTCAACCGGGGTCAAGGGAGCTAACACTTTGTACAACATTGTCGCCGACAATAAACAAAAAGCGTTATTTACATACAAGTGTTATGTAATAATATGTTTTACATATGAATGAAACATTTTTAGCGAATAGTAAAAGGTAAAGTAGGTACAGTTTTCCACTGACTAGGTAACAGCAGGCTAGAGAGCGATATAAGTAACATTAGATATTACACCACGCTTTTAACCTTAAGTCGTGAACAAAGTAAAACACACAAGTACCTACCTAATTCTAATTATGCGTTTATTATTGTGCACCTACCTGCTGAAATAATAATCTTCCAAACAAGCCTTCCTTCGCCACACGTGTTGTTCTTACAAAACGAACGAGTAAGTAATTAAACTGCGCATAATATATTGCAAACAAGTTATAGCATCAAAGAATGCGTCCGTTGACTTGGGAACGACATCACAATGCTGCAATGGTTAGCTTAGAGACATCCTTGGCTAAACGTAGATCTGCAAGTAGATAGTTAGCTACTCCTGCCTTCCTATTTTCTATAAAGATCTCATATCGAACAGTATTTGTATCCAAACTAAGAGGGTGATACTTTTGAAGTTCTCATCCCAATAACACAATAGAACCAATCAAGAGCTCTATATCGAACACATTCATAATTAACAAATCAATTTGCACAATAGATAAAAGAACGTCTGTTGGTACTTTGGTAGTCTACGTTCCTACCAACATTTACTATTTTAACCACGACTGATTCATCATAATAATACAGGGTGGCGGGGACATCGACTCGACTCGCAACCTTTTACCTGGAGTCAGTACCTACATGATTCTGAATCCCCCTGAGTTGAAATTTGTCGTCGGTTATTTTTTTCTAAAATTGCTGTTCCATACATTTTAACCGGGTAATTGTTTCACTTTTCTATGAAACAGCTGATTTGTTTTTGATATTAGAGAGCTTTTAGAGTAAGTAGGTACCTACATATTTCAGAATTAAGTGCCAAGTAGTAGGTTGGAGTTCTTACCATTAAAACTACCTCAAACCTCAATATTTGTGTTTTAGGAGCCAAAAACTTTTCCCATTTATCTCACATAACCTTTACGTAAGTTCAAGTTTATAAACATCTAAGTACCTACTTGTTTATTATTGTCATATTTTGTCCTAAACATAAACAGACTTAAGCCTTGTAGTTCGATATCTGGACGCTTCTGAAGAAAAATGGTAGGTACCCACTGGAACATGAAACATCATCAAATCTGTTTGTAAATAACACATCTTGTTTACAAAACGTGCCATTCTTATGGACACTGGATCTATATGCTTGTTTTGATATCAAATGTAGGTACCTATTAAAGAATTTGTAAATTACTCATCATTTCATCATCATAGTTGATTTAAATGGGAATATTTTCATTAAGATAACATTATGCTAATCTTTCCTAAACACCTCTTCTAAAAAAGGTGAAAGATCCATAAAAAATAGGCTTCTTTTAAATCTAAGGCAACCAAATCTACTTACTACACTCAACAACTAGGTAGGTAAGTGGGTACTGATTATAATAAAACCGGCCAAGTGCGAGTCGGACTCGCCCACGAAGGGTTCCATACCACAAGGCATAAAACGCCGAAAAAAACGTTTCTTTTATACCCCTTTAAATTTTAACTTTATTTTATTTTTATTATTTGTTGTTCTAGTGGCAACAGAAATACATCATCTATGAAAATTTCAACTGTCTAACTATCATGGTTCATGAGATACAGCCTTGTGACAGACATACAGACAGACGGACAGTGGAGTCTTAATAATAGGGTCCCGTTTTTCTCCTTTGGGTACGGAACCCTAAAAATGGGTATTGGTGATAGAAAAAACAGAGATGTTCTAAGAAAGTCCCTGCAGAACATTTTTGTCGTTGCCACCTCGGAACTGTTTGTTTAGAAATCCAAACTCAATTTGTTCGTGCAAAAAACATACCCACCATTATGGTGTGGCTTTCAACCAAATGTAACATGTAATTTCTTTCGCTTTCTCATTACTTACGTGAAACACGTTGATGCATTGCTATCGCTTAGATATCAAGGAGATGCAAATGATCGGTAATGCACCAATGTCAATTTTAAAACTTGATTTCATACTTTCCTACTATCATACGTAGGGCAGCTGACGCTCATGACCTTCCCGTCGTTATAAAAACTGACGTGGTCAGATGTTACCACAACCACAAATTATCAAATGAAGATGATCGGCTGATGTCACCACTGGCCCACCTAGGTACCTAGGTACTTGATACCGGACATAAGAAACTTACTCCAAATGTCGCAATCAACATTGTTTTGTTTTTATCTTCCACCTAATATTGCGTTTGGGTTGTAACAAAATGACCAGAACTCATTAGCAACTATTATGAGCACTTAATTTATTTATCGGTTCGGAATATGCTCTTTTCTTCAACATAGGAAGGGACGTGCCTATCGAAAATTGAATGCGACTTAAAAGTGAAGGCGTCGTAAGTGCCCCTACATAATAGTCTATGATTAACACACTTTCACTTTCCCAATGATAAAGGGCCCCAAGGTCGCTCGCAGAAGATATTTGGACCACATACACGAATCAACTTAGTTCCAAGACTAATTAAGGTTGATGGATTGTTGTTAATTATTAACACAAACAGATTTCTTAAAATTTCTAATTTCATAATTTTTCGAAATCTGGGCCTTTAATTCCCTTGTACCCACCTACCCAACCAACTATAACCTAGTTTCAGTTCATGATATCTATTTAATCGTAATGAAACTAGAACAGCAATAAATATTATACCCGGGCCTTAATAATATTTAACATTCAAGATAAATACGAAGAAATACTAAGTATAACTTAAGAGGCATTATAAAATCCTATAATCATGATCCAGATAGACGCAGAAACTTATTATGCAAATATCCAATGAATACAGTCGATTCGTGCCCGAGCTATTGAACTAATGGATGAGGTCGTACCTTGATCCAGTTGACATCACATCGAATCTGGTTCCATGAGTAATCTCGTAGATCCTTCGATATAGAAATCGTTGCCTGCATTTGCTGACCGTGAGCAGCTGTTCCAATGGCAATTCTTGATGGTAAATACATTATAACGACGTACTCCAGCTGAACGTGATCCACATAGTGTTAAATTGTAACGCTTGAATTAAGGAAAATAATATTTGTCTAATGAATCGTTGCACCATTTTCTACTTACTATAAGAATACAATAGTGATTAGTACGTCTCTGGTGCGAGAGGACTGACTTTGCGGTCACCAACCCGATGGTGCGGCTTAGTAACTACCGGCTGTGCCTACCTTTTTTGTGGTAGCCATGTCAATGACTGCCATAAACTGACCATGCCGGCTTACAGAAACCCTAAAACAGATTTATGGTTATGAACTGACCTGCTCGTTTGTAGATTATCAACTATGTAGATTCAAGTCTAACCAATTCAATCTAACTGCAGAAGCGCCACTGCATAAATCTAGGTGGTACAACTCCTGTACCCACGTGTGCAACTATAATTATATTCTTTTACAAAATCCCTGTGAGACATGAGCCAAACATAAAAACTAAGTAATAATTTCTTATTTTGCAGGTGTTTGCGATGTGGTACACGTGGACGACGTTACTGCTGGTGTCGTGTGCACTAGTGAAGGCGGAGACTGGGGCGGAGGGCCCGGTGGAGGGGCCGGCGCCGGCGCCCGTGGCGACCACCCGCGCGCCACCCCGCACCCTCGACCGGAAAGCTGCTGAGCTCGCGTGGAAGTCCTGGCTCCAGAGTCCCGAAAGCGGCAACCAAAATGCACCACCGCGAAGAATAACCACTAAGTCTCTGTTCATAACGCCCCTAAATTGCCCCGAGGGTCAGAGACTCGACCGGAATGGCTGCGTTCAGGTTGGTACTTCAAAAACAGTTAATAACAATGAAGTGATTTAATTCGAGATTTTTGTAAATTAATACTAACAATCTAAAATACGTTGTTCAATAAATTTCATTACATTTCCAGGTGGTAACAGTAAACAAAGACGAACACGAACGTATCCTGCTCGAACATCTAAATGCATTTTTCGTGACTTCGGCTCCCGGTGGAGACGTATTGTACGACTACGGCGATGCTGAACCAGGACCGCTGCAACTTAATATACCCATTGGCTATGATCCTCAAGCAGCGCCGCTTCAGGGCCAAGAGCCATCTTCACAGGTAAGAAATTCGAATAAAATGTCACAAAGATAACGAACTTTCCTAAGAAGTTCTCTGAAGGCGATAGATTTTTTCATATTTCAAAACTATTAAATAACACTTTTATTATTCCAGGCTCAAGAGCAGCAAGCAAATGACGTGAAAGTTGACAAGAAAGATAAACCGAATGGCGACGCCAGCATAGAAGCTGAACTAGAACTATTAAAACTTCAAAATACACTTAATCCAAACAACACTGTACTTGATAGTTCATACATGGTGAACCAGAATATTCTGACAAACACACACATCTTTCCAGACAAACCCAAACGCGACAGTCCCATTGTTAATGTAACTGAAATTGAATCAATAAGTAATGTCACCGACGAAGGACAAAAAGAATTAGTTTATGGACACGTTAATATTGATCCCATTCTATATAATACAGAAAATTTAACTGATATTGCAGAAGATTCTGAACCTAGCAGCTTAACAAAGATTGAAAATATTGCAACCTCTATTAATGTCGCCCAACAGAATTCGTCTAATATTTCCACTTCAGAAACTGAACATACTTTTAATTCAACTGCTGAAATATTAAAAAAAGATGGAGATCAAAGTAAACTTAATCCAGAAAACGACTACTCCGATATAGGAGAAGCTATTAAATTAATCAGTCGATATGCCGACGTTACTACTGATGATAATTTTACCAAAGAACAAAAGAATAACGGGATGAATGAGGACAGCGTTTTGGGTACACGTACTAAACTTCAGTACCGTCGCAATAAGCCAAAAGAACAAAAAATAGAATCAGTACCAGTCAATACACCTCTTGGCTTGGCTTACAATGATAAAACGGCTATGCATAATATTTATCCAAAGTACGAGGTTTACTATAGATATCCCTGGCAGAGTCAACATTCTCAGACGCCTCCACCAAACTACCCGTTCCGGCATTTACAGGACTACTGGCCAGGTCGTAACCAAATAGGAGGGGTTTATAACACACACGTGAATCCTCGGCGTCATCACCATTCTTATCCCCACAATTTCCGGCTACAATCCTACCCACATGCAGGATACGCGGGCGTACCTCCAGCATACCCGGAACCACTGAAGGGATACATCCACCGAGCAGTCCAACACCACGCCGACCCGATGCGACCTCACGCTAATAACCAGGACCTCTACAGCCTCCTCGGCCTAAGACATTGGTTCAGTAGTGAAGGGACGTCAAAAAGATAGCTTGCTTCTGCTATATTAGACAATTCGATGTTACCCGACGACGTATAATGGAAGCTATGGGGACAATGAACATGCACTATATTGTAGACTGAATATCAGAATACACTTTTACTCCTTATTTTTAACCTAAGTTAATCAAATAAGTTAGTCCTATTAATCAAGGAGAAAGTAACAATATTGATAACTAGATAACTTTTATTGAGTCTTATTTCATTTGAAATCATTTCTGTCCATAGCTTTCAATATATTAGCCTATTTATTTCAAAGCCAAATATTACAGTCATAATTAAGTTATTATTTTTTGTTAGAAATTTTAAGTTCTGTAAATATCTTCTAATTTAAGTGTTTTATTTTGCTACTGATAAATTGTTCACATAGTATTATCGTTGTTTTGTAAATTGTTCTATTGATGATAATTTTCGATTTATATTTATTCGATGTATATTTTATATAATTTTTTCGTTGTGAATGTATTTGTCTTTAGGTGTTTGATGTTTTGTAATAAGTATCGCAAAATATAATTGTTAATTTAGGAGCAAAAAGAAATGGCACGGGCTTGCTTGCCACCATTTTTTCAAGAAACTTAAGTATTCGTTGCAGTTGATATGTTGTAACCTAATTCGATGTTTTGTGTTTATAATGTGTGTAGATATAGCTAGTAGGTATTTGTTCGTAATATTAGTAACAAACAATTTAAATGCAAAATCGGACACTTGAAACCCACCAAAACATGTACTTCCGCAAAAGCATTATATGTAAATTTTTATGTTTTATACTTGCCACATTAGAAGTATGTATAATCAACTATTATATGTATAAGTTTTCTTTTCTCGAATCTGCAGGATAACTGTGTAACTTGCGACTTATTGCTAAGTGAAAGCCATGATTCGAGAGTAACTCGCATTTCGAAATACATTCACATTTCTGTGCTGTCATAAGGGCGTAATACCTGCATTACCGAACTATTACATTAATACACATTAACGATCCCACCAAAGCTTAGTTTAAGTATTTAGTTTTTTTGTCACAAAATAATTTACTATGTATTTCAAACTATCTAGAAGGTAGATGAATTAAATATATTTTTATAATCAAATAATGTTTAGAGAAGAAAATTGTCGAGAAATAGATGTGTTGGGCTCAAAGCGATGATTATGGCAGGTAGATATGCAACCACAACGCAATAAAAAGTGCCAAAACAAGCTTGGCATGAGCTGTTACCCAACTCAACGCTTATGTTTTTACATTGATAAATTATTTTTTTAAGTGTTATTTGAGATTGTATTTTTCTGCTAAACTAGCTCCTACATTCTTAACCGTCTTATTAGGTATCAAAATGGTGTTACAGTCTTTGTTTCTCTCTACTTATTATTATTATTGTATAATGACAAAGGGGTATAAAAATCAGTTTAAAATGTCTCCGAAATGGAGAATCTATCATCCTCTTTTCTTGGTTTCCACAGAACTCTAACTAGCAGCTCCCCGCGGTTTCACCCGCATAAGTGTCGATCCTGTGGGAATATCGGGATAAAAACTATCCTATGTCCTTTCCCGGGACTCAAACTATCTGTATACCTACCAAATTTCATCTAAATCGGTTCAGCGGTTTAAGCGTGAAGAGGGTAACAGACAGACACATTTTCGCATTTATAATATTAGTATGGATTAACATTCAACAAAACGGAGTGCCTACGACTAGGTATCAAGTTAATTTTGGCTATTGTATCTTTTTACCGATTTACCACACTATGTATTGGTTAGTTATTTTCACTCAAGGTTTTTTTTTCTCTTTGAGCCTAACAAATGTTATTTCTAAACTTGCTAGCAAGTCAGAGGTTTATCAGGCTGTTTTATATTTACTTAAAAAATTTCAAACAAAATGTACTGGATAAAACTGGCGAATAGGGAAGCAGGGGAGAATTGGGTCAATTTTGAAAAATATTGAGGATTTAACGTTGAATTAATTCTGGCAAGACAAACAAGGACGCTAAAACGTTAATTATAATTTAGTAAATAAAGCTATACTAATTCAACGTAAAAGTACCTTCTCAAGTTTCATCCCGATTCGCCACTGCATCCCTATTTGCCTTTTACTTCATTTTAAAAGTTAGCGTCTGTAGTGATTAGTATATCTACTTACAGATGAGTATTCAAAAACAACGATTATTTATTTTTGAGTCATTATACCTAATCGTATAAATGATAAACTTTTGACTAAAATTACTTAACACTTATTTCATTATATAAAAACCAGTGTATTAAAAAAAATTATGGTAGATAACATATTTTTAACACTGAAACTAACCATGTATGAAGCGTATAATTAAAAGTACAAAAACGGCCTGAACTAAATTCATAATTATATTTAAAGTCAAAGAAGTATTGTACCTACATTTTCACGTATTATCTAAGTATATTGGTTTTCTTCAAAAAGCCTGTTTTTGTACTATGCGTAATGCTTATTAAAAATGCATAAATTCTAAGATTAATATCAAATTTTGAATAAAAATAATATTTCAGGAGGACTATTGTACAAATATTGTAAGGTTTTAGTCAATAGAATATATATCATCAAAATGTCAAGTTAAAATGTTATATTTATTAAAATTAAAGAAATTGCATATTCACTGGATGATATTTGATGAAATATAAAACTATAAATTTATCAATGCCAGTATTTTATTGTAAATATTAAATGTGTTACATTAAAACGGAAATCAAATTGATAAGTGCATTTTTATTTCTGAAGTTCAATAACAAAACCAAATTTTACTGTAAGGTGTTTTATTGAAAAAAAATATTCAATTTTATCAATAACATTGATAATAGTTCCTACTAGTAGGTGCCGAGTGATATATTAACTTGTTCAGTATAATGAGATTCCCTGTACTTGCACATACTTCAATCTACATGAAGTAGGTAACTTTAACTGACTATTGTATATAATATTCATAACAAAAATGATGATCAAATAATAGAAACAACTTACATGCAAGTCATTTGTACAAAATATCACAATAATAATACATAGTATTATTAAGAAACTTAACACATTATATAATTACGATTATTCTTTAATGGTTTTTAAGTTTCTGAATCACTACTACAAAAATGGTGTGAACAGGAGATGATAACAAAGATGTCAGCAACTCATTTTCTTTCTCTAAATCTATTAAATAATTATATCTCATTGATAATTAATAAAGCATCATTCCTATTATACTACACAACATTTGGAGCTCCTTGACACTGAAGTATGTGCAAAAACAGAATATGACACAATGTTGTTCATGAATCATTTTATAAAATTACATTCCTGAATTACTTTGTTCTGAATGAATGTCTATTATTAGCCCTGACATCTTTATCTTAAATTACTGAAGAAAGACAACATTGGCAATCTTTACACATTTTGGATACTGACTGAAGTTAACACTTAATGAACAAGTAAGTACTAGCGGACACAAAAATACCAATCCAAATTTTTAAGTTTTCACATGTTGATCTCATCTAAACTCATAAATTTGGATGCTGTGTTCCGGTACATGGCTTAAAGTCAAAGATTGATACCTGAAAATCAACACAAAATTCACTAGTTATTATTTAATAAAAATCACCAAAATGCACAAAGTAAAAGTATGTACAAAATAATTATTTTCTATTCTAATCTTATATGAATAAGAAATGGCAATAAGCCAGACTGAAGTTTCTAGAAACCAAAGTATGACTAATATGATATACTAGGGGCACACAAGGTGCTTACATCCTAGCTGAATAGTGTGTTAACAAAGTTAAATCAGGACAGTAAATAGCTAGTTGAGTGTTGAAGCTGTGATAGTATCACTAATCACTCTGAACTACTGTGATCTTTAACCCCAGTCTTGTGGTTAAGTGATTAGCATTGCTGAATTTCCTATTTATATCAAAAAACTTGTTATGATAAAACCACTCCAGTTCAGAAAGTATGTTAGATGTTAAATACCTCAATACACTCTAAACCAAGATAAACACATTACTAGACAAAAACATTCTAGGTACCCAACAGCTACAACAACAACTTAACCTGAGAGAGTGATAACAACCTTACTTTGATAAATAACACAGTTCCTTGAATCCAAATATTCTTATTAAGTATACTTATGAGTGGACTTTGTTTTATAATGTATAGTTCACACTACAAATAGGCGGTTTTGCAATACATTTCAAATTGGAAAATATTATAATTTTATAGAATAACATTCTGAAATTTTTATCATTAAATTAAATAAAACAGTACTCACCATTCAGAACTCCGATGATAATAATAGCCTTCTATTGTGGCCGCAGACTTATGGAAGCATATATAGTAAAAACCAGCAAAAGAAGCACCATTTATGTCCTTTATTGTGTGATCTGGCACTAGAAAGTGTTCTTTCCACCTCATAAACACATAGTCAGCCTTTTCAAGAGAGTCATAGTCAAACGAATCCGAGTTGAATGTTTTTAAGTAGGGTACAAACAAATCAAATTTGCTCTGGAAATGATAAAATATTTGTAAGTATTACTAGTTATTATCGCTTACAGAGAATAGACAATGGTAAAACATAGTAAATGACACTCACCCAATGTTTCCTATCCACATCCTCATCAGCATCCCACTTTCTTGTGAGAAAGGGGTATTTGGCAGATATGATTTCTCCATCAAAAAACGTTGTTAAAGTGGGAAACTCCTCAGTTAAACCTTTTATTTTTAAATACCCACAAAGGTATGAATTTTCCTCATCTACATGCTGTAAATAGAATGTATAAATAAATTGCTTATCATAGTTGTTTCATTATACAACTTTATCACGTAATTTCTTCGTCGAACAATACTTTTGACATGTCGGTGTATGTCTCAATTAACAGATAAATGTATTCATTCACTGAAATTTAATACATACACTTATAATTGTGCATGAATTTCTAAATATTTCAATATTGCGTACTTTGTTTTTGTTACTAACCTGTAAAACCACTTCGACTTCATAGGAGTTACCTTTGCTTTTTTGGTGCCCTTGAAATTTGGAACCGTTATAGAGCAGAGACTTTGTTACTCCAGGCTGTTTGGAATTTGCTGGAGGTGGTGGAGTTATATCAACTTTAACGGGCATTATTTTTCCATTAAAACGGATGACCAAGCTTTCGTAAGTATGACAGATGATAGGTTGTTCGCTGCAACAACTGGCGCCTTTTGACAGTTCGTAGTTTTTCCAGCAAATTCTATGAATTAAAACTGAAACGTCTTACAATAATATGCTCAACTAAAGTATTTTTTTATAAATCAACTAGTTTGGGGTATTTGAAAACTATTTTACTTGTAGATTTTTGTAAAAAAGAAGTGAAAGTTACGGCTCGGTTTTCGGAACTAGCAAACAGATAAAAAATATCTATTTGGCATATTGGGCTTGGCATCTCGTGACACTGACAGTGCATATCGAAGTCCAACTATAGAATTAGTATATACTGCTACAACCTACAACGGCGCATCCAACAAAATTAAATAACTAAAATTAAACGAATGGTCTACGGATTGCTCTGGATCCATTTTATTTACTATATCATTAGCGACAAAGTTAAATCAGCATACAATAAAATATAGACGGTTTGGAAAACTATCAATAATGAAACGAATAGGAACAAAAGGCATATGGGGGAAGCGCTAAGGTAGCCCGCGAAATTCAAATTTTATTACGTTTTTTGCAATTTGCTGGTCAGTATTAAGTTGTACGTTGATTAAAATATGATTCGCGGTCGTAACAAATATCCATTTACAGAATTATAATCATTACAATCAGTAATACAACTTGTTAAAATTTCGCGGGCTACCCTGGCGCTTTCGCCTTAATTTCTGATGTGTCATGTGGTCATGGAAAAAAAAATTTGCGTCACGTCACATACGCTCGTTGACTGACACTTTCGTTTGCTTTCGTTTTACGATCTCAAAATTACATCCAAGTAAAATAATCAAAAAATGATGTGAAGTTCCGTTCCTTGCAGTAACTTACCAAGGTCAGCGCCATCTATCCAGCGAATAGGGAAGAGTTAAAAAAAAAGAAGGAAAATCCCTCATTTTCTAATACGCATTTATTTTTATAATAGCATTTGCTGCATAAAGTAGTGGTGTTCCAGTGGTATTGACTTAGAAGTTGTAGATCGTGAGTTCGAACCCAGACAGGCACTTTATGTATTTAATTTCTTCACCACTGCTCTCAAAACGGTGAAGGAAAACATCGGGAAACCGGCATGTTTTAGAACCATAAATTCGAAGACATGTTCATCTACCAACCCGCACTGGGCCCGCATGCCGGCGGCATGCCTGGTGCATTATGGCCCACTGCCTTTCATAGAGAGGAGACCTGTGTCAGAGCAGTGGGAACATTATGATGATGCTGTAGTGCTGAACATATTATGCTATTGGCTATTCTGTTATATCGTCAACTCACTGCTGTAAATACCGCGAGGTTAGTCTATTTTAGTGACAGTATCATGTTTTACAGAATGGTACTTTAGGTTGGGGGCGGGCTGCAGACGAGGTTGGACGAGGTAGACAACGGGTCTAATTTTATTCTGCAGAAAAGAGTCATCGTTATTCTATGAGGGAGCTTTTCAAGGACATTAACATCATGACGGTACAGTCAACAGCAAAAGTAGATGATCAAAATCAGAAATTCAATACTAATTAACGGAGTTCGCGTCAGAACTGTATGGCAGAGCTGTTGCTGTTGTTGTTGTTGAGCTATGTGCAGAGACTGTGTGGCTGTGTGGCAGAGTTCTGACGCAAACTCCGTTCATTAGTAGGTATTGAATTTCTGATTTTGATCATCTACTTTTGCTGTTGACTGTACCACGCCCCATATACCTACATCTAAATGAGGCTTTTAATCTTGTTTAACACGCACACTATTATTATTACCGCAGATATTTAATACATAAAAAATATTTATGTTTTCGGTAAGAAAAGATGAAAACAGACTTGATTGCTATCTTATGCCAAAAGCCAAGATAGTTGATTTATGGTATTTCATTTATAAATCATCATTTGTCTATGGAATAATGGTAGAGTTTCATCGTTTCGTTGGTTTCGTTGACCGATTCACTTGTAAAGATTGTTTTGTTTTGTGATTAATTTAATAAAAACGATCAAGTCATTTATTTATCATGATTTCGTTTAAATTATCAAGCGTTATTCCCTCTGAGAACCGTTACAGTTCGATCAACGTTTTGTGATCCTCAAGCAATAGTAGTGATATTTTCCCACATAATTATGGTTAACTGACGTTAGACTGTGCATCCTCAATTATGGCAGAGCCAGGTTATTACCACAGTGATTACGTTCGACACCCAGTTCTCCAAGAGCTCGGTGTCAAGTATGGAATTAAAACTGAGTGTATTCCAGAAATAGCATTGCCGTCTAAGTTGGAGGAGCTCAAGGATGTCATACGTAGAGAAATACGTAAAGAACTTAAAATAAAAGAAGGAGCCGAGAAATTACGGGAGGTGGCCACTGACAGAAGATCACTCTCCGATGTCGCCAATATCGTGAAAAAAGCCAACATAAAGCTCAATGAACTCAAATCAGATCTCCAGGAACTGGAGTCGCAACTTCTTTTGTCTCGTGGCCAGTCCACTCCCACTTCACCTGAAGACCTCTCTTATGATGAAGAGATTATTCTAGCTTCTGAAGCAGCCCAGCAACAGAGGCAACTTGGTGAAGCAACAACAGACCGAAAACTGGCATCACTTGAAAAACAGTTGAACATTGAGCTTAAAGTCAAGCAGGGGGCTGAAAATATGATACAGAGTATCACTAGCAGCAATCAATCCAGAGACAAAAAGTTACTTGCAGAAGCTCACCAAATGTTAGCAGATTCTAAAGACAAGATTGAGTATTTAAAGTTACGTATTTCTAAGTTGACTAAACAACAAAAAGGTGATAATGCAGGAGCTAATGGTGACGGAAAAACTTCTGAGAGTGGCATAGCTGCATTATTAGATGAAAGAATTGCTGAACTCAGAAACCGTTTAAGAATTGAGGCAGCTGTGGTGGAAGGCTCCAAAAATGCCATAAGACTTTTACAAAGTGACAAGAAAGTAACTGACAAGAAAGCTTTACAAGAAGCTCAGACAAGCCTTTTAGAATCATCACAGAAGTTAGATTTGTTGCGCAGATCTTTAGATATGCGTAGACAGGAGCTTCCTTCTGAGAGCCCTGCATTTATAGAATTAGGACATGAATTGCGTAGTACAGGATCTAGCCCTGGATACGTAAGTTTAACTGGAGGTAGTGGGTCAAGGGCGCAGTTTCTATCTCCAGCTCCTTTGATCAGTCCTTGTGTTCAAGTGACTGGGACATTAGAAGTAAGATTGATGGGCTGTCAGGATCTGCTAGAAGATGTTCCTGGTAGAACTCGCCGTGACCCCACGGCTAGCCCTTCAGACTTGAAGTCATTTGTTAAGGGAGTTACAATACGTAATTCTATGAAGTACACATACAGCATTAAGGAAGACACAAGCAATGAAATAATGGCTGTTTTGAAACTAGACAACCATAATGTTGCACAGACCAGTTGGAGGCCGTGTTCTCAACAAGCATGGGATCAAAGGTGCGTTCGCAAAATTTAGCTATGTAATTTATTTTCATTCAATGAAAAAATTGCATGCAAAGTATAGTAATTTAAAAAATATATATATCTAAGTTGGGTTTTATATCGGTGGTTTTAAGAGGTCAATTAATATCTCTGATTAGAGGTACTTCTTAAATAATAAAGTATGATTGTACTACTCATAAGATAAATTCATACATTACACAACAAAATTAAATATTAATTGAATTTATCTTTGTATCTTGGCTTCCTTGAGTTATAATCTTTATAATTCCTTTCTATTACTCATATCTTATCTACATGCTGTACACATATTTGTAGTGTGACTAAAAGTTCTACTTCATAAATACTGCTGAACTCGTCCGTCACTAGACAAAAATGACTATGTAAAAACAGAATGCTATTGGTGTACAAAATAGCGCACCTCCGATAAAATATTATTATTATGTGATCAAAATTATACATACTTGAAAAGCTTACAAAAAAATATGTTTTAATGGCATATCTACGGTGTTTTTCAATTTTCCTGAAAAACAAGCTGAAAATTCCTGTAAATTACTTTTTCGAGTTTTAACCCTATTTTATCGGAGGTGCGATATAGTACTACCTACATAAAAGATTACACTACATATTTTTTTTAAGTTTGATTAACTTTGTAAACTGCATTTAAAATAACACACCTATAATTGTATACTTTTGGCCAGTTAATGTAAAACCACAAAATAATACTAAAATGTCTTTTATTCGAATGAATGGCGCATGTACGATATTCATTCGTATCCACAAACGGCCCCGGCGTCATGTACATGAGGCCTTATTCTCTTGGGGTTTTTTTTTTTTAGTACATATTTTTCTCATACTATAAAACTATTTTAAATTTTCAGATTCACCATCAAGCTAGACAAATCAAGAGAACTTGAAATTGGTGTACATTGGAAGGATTGGCGTGGATTGTGTGCTGTTAAAGTTTTAAGATTGGAAGAATTCATCGATGATATACGACACGGTATGGCGTTGGAACTTGAACCACAAGGACTTCTATTTGCCGAGATAAAGTTCTTGAATCCCATCATATCGAGGAAACCTAAGCTGCAGCGTCAAAGAAAAATTATCAAACAACAAGGCAAGAATATACCTAGGCCATCTTATGGTGAAATGCACATTCCAGCTGTTGTGCTAGGCAGACTTCTTAAACGCTCTTCCCCCTCCATCCAAAACATTCAAACAGCTCATATGAATCAGTCCCAGCAACATAGCTTTGAGTCTGCTTCCCTTGATAACAGAGAAATTGAAAATCCAAATATAACATTGGGTGGTATGGCTGGCATAAGACCTTTAGGTTTACCTTCCACACCTGCTACGCCTCAATTGCCGACCACACCCCCTCCTCAACCAATATTGCCTCTTCAACCGCCTCCTAATGTTTCTACTCTGAGAATGGAGAAAGAATTACAGGAAGCATTTGCATTCTTAGAAGACTCTTATACAAGGGATAACTATGTCACAAAAGAGCCGCAAACTCCATCATGCGATACTCCATTAGTAGAGTATCCACCTTCGCCTTCACCTAAATTGGTTCTAGAATTCCCAACTAATGAAGATCAAATAGTTGAGATTACCAGCAACATGAGAATATCATCTTCTCGTTCATCATCAGTTATTGATACTTTAGGCAAAGAACTGGATACCAGAAGACAATCTGGTGAAATGTCTATGGAAAGTTTCAGATTATTAAGTGTTCTTGGTAGAGGACATTTTGGGAAAGTAATTCTTGCTCAATACAGACCGACTAATGAATATTTTGCAATAAAAGCTTTAAAGAAAGGTGATATAATAGCGAGAGATGAAGTAGACTCACTGCTATCTGAAAAGAGAATTTTTGAGGTAGCTAATGCAATCAGACATCCGTTTTTGGTTAACCTGTTTGCATGTTTCCAGACTGAACAGCATGTGTGTTTTGTGATGGAATATGCGGCAGGAGGTGATCTAATGATGCACATTCATGCTGATGTGTTCACTGAACCTAGAGCAGTTTTTTATGCAGCTTGTGTAGTATTAGGCCTACAGTATTTACATGAAAATAACATTATATATAGAGATTTAAAGTTAGATAACTTACTTTTAGATACCGAGGGGTATGTTAAAATAGCTGATTTTGGTCTCTGCAAAGAATGTATGGGATGGGGAGACCGTACTGGTACATTTTGCGGCACTCCTGAATTTCTTGCCCCTGAAGTTTTAACTGAAACTTCGTATACTCGAGCTGTAGACTGGTGGGGTCTCGGCGTCTTAATTTTCGAAATGTTAGTTGGCGAATCGCCTTTCCCTGGAGAGGATGAGGGTGAAGTTTTCGACTCTATTGTTAATGACGAAGTTCGTTACCCTAGAACCCTGTCCTTAGAAGCCATCGCGCTCATGCGCCGTTTGCTTAGAAAGAATCCTGAAAGACGCTTAGGATCGTCTGAGAGAGACGCCGAAGATGTGAAGAAACAGGCTTTCTTCCGAAATGTTAATTGGGAGCAATTACTTTTGCGTAAGGTGAAGCCACCATTTGTGCCAACAATAAACAATTTAGAAGACGTCAGCAACTTTGACAGTGAATTTACATCGGAAGCAGCAGTGCTGACGCCACCCAAAGAACCTCGGCCGCTCTCTTCCACAGATCACAAGTTGTTCCACGACTTTACCTATATGGCAGATTGGTGCTAGTTTACAATTGTTTCAACCAATTTGAATTTAGATTATAATTTCATGATATTAGACAACTAGAAAACACCCCCATTGCCTTACAAAGTGTGTGAAGATTTCTGTATTTTGATAATAACCTGTTATCTATACAAAAGAGTTTCTAATAATATAGATTCTCTTGTTAACTTGTATTTAATGCAGTTAAATGCAATATTTTATAATAAGCTGTATAATTTAATGTTCTTAAATAGTGCTAATGTTTATTTTTTTAAAACGACGTGTTATAGATTTATATATTGTGTAGTTATGAAATTAACTTAGATACTAATAATAAATATAAGTGAAGGCGTGTCAAATCAATATTACGTTTTCAGTCAATTGTATTCAGTAAAATAAAGGTATCACCAACATACATCTTTATTTATCTACAACAACTTGAGTATTTTTGAAAAAAAAATAAAACAACTGCTTTGGAATCGTAAGTTTCTAATATTACATTTGGTAAATGAGCATAATATCTGGAATTGATTACTGATCCAAAGTAAAACCTCATTTAATATAAACAAATTGTGGTCTTAATACACCCAATTTCTGAAAGGTTTACATTTAAATATTCTTGTGAATCATAGATCTAAAATTGCGAATGCTCGATGGTATGTCAGTCAGTTTTTGTCACCCAAATTAGTTTGTAAAACTACATTGTAACAAGACAGTGGCATGCATAATGTTCATTTGTCAAAAGATGACACATTAGTGCCTGATGTTCTGATAAAAGTGCCCAAATGTGTCGCCGACAGACTTATATTCTAGTGTTTTGATTGGCTCAGCCAATCACAGCAGTTAAGAGCGTTTACGCCGAACGGCATTTCATACAAACTTTCAAGCGCTTGTTTTTTGAAATGAATGAACCGATTTTAATGAAACTTCATACACATAAGCAGGATACAAAGGTCTAAATAGTAGAGAACATTTTCGAAAAATAGTGTTACAGCCAAATTAGACCGATTTTTAATTTACCATAGAAACAGAGATTTCCTGTTATCTTTTTTTAAATAAGACATTTCGAAAATGTTCTCTACTATTTAGGTCTTTGGATCCTGCTTATACGTATGAAGTTTCATTAAAATCGGTTCATTAATTTCGAAAAATAAGGGCTTGAAAGTTTGTATGCAATTCCGTACCGCGTAAACGCTCTTAACACAAGTTTGAGTCTGTTGGCTAATTTTGTGTTGATAAGCCTTTCAGAAACAGTATAACTGCCACACTCAAGAGACATCATTTAATAATCATTCAATTAACTTAGCACAAGTAGGGTTATCATTCCTCAGAACATGTCTGATTTCTTGGCCCTCCTCCCTTTCGGACTTATCAACTTAATGACTTCTTTGGGAAAAAGATAATACTGAAAAAGAATAAGATTTTAAAGTTAAATTTCCAGACTTTATTGCAAATGTCTGGCTTTTTGTCAGGACTTCAAATGGTAACCCTAAGCATATGTTAATAACAAAATAGAAATGTATTCAATTAGTCATATTTTTGACTGCCAGCATTGCAATATATTACTAATCTATTATTATAGTTAAGTATAGATAATTTTTAAATGATATTCCTTGGTGTAGCAGTTAGCTGGCTAGGCTGTGAGTAAAGAAATATAAGAGGATCATACAAGCTTTTAACTAAAACTCAATGTTAAACCTTACACATACATTAATCAGTTTCCAACAACATATGCCAGAAGACAAATAATAGCATTAGCTAATTTATGATCTCTCAGGATCCAGTCAAAATAATGTTTTTTTAGGAATATACAACTGACTGCACCAATATATATACAATTGAAAATTGCCCATGGCAAACCTATGGGAATTTACAACAACCGTTACAATATTTTTTGCAACTTACATATTTTGGTGCATCAATTTGTAACTTAACATTTTCTAAAATCTATTAAAAATTTTCACATTTCATTTCAAATTGAGTCATCATCATCATCTTTTCAGCTGAAAGACATCCACTGCTGAACATAGGCCTCCCCCAAGCACCGCTGCATCAACAGGTTCTGTGCTTCTCTATCCATCAAATTGAGTATTTGTCTAATATTTATAATTTACTGAAGTAGAAGACCAAAGATACCACTCAATTGACTAATACATAACGTTATTGTAGGTATAAACAATTTTTACATTAAAATTATAGAAAGAAAAAGAAGTTAAACAGACTGTTTACACTCTAAAAATATGTACACATTTCTCACACAGAGCTGACAGTCTCAAAAATAGAATCATTTGATGAGGAGCTCACAAACGTGAGCCTTTTTGTTGAAGCACCTTGGCACGGTCTGTAGGTTCTATGTCATTGCTGTTGAGAGGGGAATTGCCACACTCTCTGCTTACAACACAAAGGAACTCTGCATGTTCTTCATTTCCATAATTATATTGGGAGCCAATGTTTATCAGCTGTTCAAATTTCCAGCCATCTGACATGGTGGACACCATTTGTGTCAACTCTTCTTCATGTAACTGTAGCACTCTATACACATGCTTCTTAGAATCTTTCAAGGGCATCCTTTCTCTTAAACATATTCTTTCCTTAACTAATCTTATAAGTTCCGTTATATTATAAAACTCGGCTTCTTCCAACACACCCTCTTCGGCGATGTCATTGTTAATAACCAGTTTACCGTGACGAAGATAATTGAGGATTGGTGAAAAATACGTGGGATCTCTGTCTATTAAATAAGCGCCAGTTTCGTCCTGGAAGCACACAGACATATTTGATGTGACAAATAAAGTGAAACTCATTTACATACAAAAAGACAATAAGAAATTCTACAAACCCTGTCTGAAATCAAGTCGCTGTCCTCTTGAACCAATCGATACAAAAATGAATTAGGATCTTTAGATAACGTTGTTTTTGTTGTCAGGAAATATGTTCCACCAACATTAAGCTTAAGCCACTGTTTACTGCTCCGCCTTTCATTGTTAAATTTCTGTATATTTTCGTCCAAAAAATCACCGTCACCAACTCGATCCGCCATGGCGTACCATAAACCATATCCACAGACTACAATATAATGCAGACCCGGACCGATGCAGACCAGACAGACCATCAGCATCATGACCGTACACTTTGCTATAGACAAACGATATATTACTTTACTCTATGAGACAAACAAAACAATTTTTGTTTCTTGTTCGATACATTTGGTTCGTTTAGAGCTTAGGCTATGCACACACTACGATTTTAATCGTTGCGGTTTGCGGTAAAAATCGCAAACACGAAAATTTTTAAAGCGAATTCGCATGCGATTTTTTTCCGCAGTGCGCGGACTCTAGTATATTAGTTTTGTCTACAGATTGACGAATTTATTTCACAACGAATTATTTCCATAGTGCGCGCATATCCTTACTCGTTAGAGAGTTATTCCTTGCTTTAAGCACGATATACACGGTTTGAAACGATGGTTTCAAACCTAAAACGGAGGTTACACGCTCATTCTGGCGTCAGTTCAGTCTGTGACCTTGATCACGTATAGATTGATGGCTGAATGATGGAATGACGGGCGGTATTACACGGTAAGTCAGACTGACGATCAGTCCAACCGAAAACTTCTACGCGATAACACGCCTAAGCATTTGGTATGGATTTTAACAAGAAAAATAATATGCTCCCGTTGCCTTCGGAGACAGGGCTAATATTATAATATAGAAATCGTAGAAAAAGAAAGCGGTGGTGTAAAAAGTGGCTAATGAAAAGACCATAACTTCACTTAAATTTACTGAATGAGATATGAGACAGATAAAGATATATTTATTGCATAACTGTGTACATAAAGTTCTTATACATAACATTTTTTTTGTTTCAACAGTCTACCCGAGTCGGATATGCAATAGTAATAAGAAATTGGGTATTTACAAATTCCATTTTTTATCAAAAAAACTCATGCAGATTAGAGAATACCTTATCAATTAACATTTTCTTCAATTTCTTTTTAAACATATTTCCATTTAATTCTTTAATTGCCGGCGGTAACTGATTGTACACACGAATAGCAGTAACATAGGTACTTTTATAATACATCATATTGTTAATAACTGGTAAGTTAATGTCATATATATATTGTTTCCGAATATTTAGACACAGTAGAAGAAGATGACTATGCTGATTATTATCGAAATAAAGATTTTTTTTTTTTATTCGTTTTATTCCAAAGAATAGGTAACATTTCTAATGTAAGAATAAATTGTTTCTCCGGGACTAATGGTAGAGATGGGGACGTCGGGGGCGGAGAGGGAGTCGGCGCAGGCGGCGACATGTCGTGCGACTCCATCGCTGTCTAAGCAGTGACTGACACATCAGACTGATAGCTAATAAACACACGGTCAGTCTGGCATCAGTCTGACCAGACTGACAAAAATTATTAAAATAATCATCATTCTGGACCATCAATCCATCAGTCTACGTGTATACAATCAGTTTCCCGTCATTCTGACATCAATCATAAACTGAACTGATGCCAGAATGAGCGTGTAACCTCCGTCTAAGCGTCTTGTTGGAGTCAATCTATGACGGAGGTTACACGCTCATTCTGATGTCAGTTCAGTCTGTGATTTATGTCAGAATGACGGGAAACTGATTGTGTAACACGTAGACTGATGGAATGATGGTCCAGAATGATGATTATTTTAATAATTTTTGTTGTGTAATATGATGTAATATAAAAGTACCTATGTTACTGCTATTCGTGTGTACAATCAGTTACCGCCAGCAATTAAAGAATTAAATGGAAATATGTTTAAAAATAAATTGAAGAAAATGTTAATTGATAAGGTATTTTATAATCTGCATTAGGGATGTGACAGTATACATAAAAAATCGATTATTAATGAATCGATTATTTTGCCTAGTAATAAAATCGATTAAAAATTAATCGATTTTTTCCTTTTTTTTTGATAGATTAAATTAAACGCCTGAAATAACGATAATCACTATCACAGCACTCAGTTTTATTAACCCGTCGCATGAAATTCTATTGTTATCTGTACATACCCTGTACACGCGACATGCGAAGGGTTAATAATAATAATATCAACAAGCGAAACATTAATTTTACACAAAAAAGGTTTTTTTTTTAATTTCTCCTTTCGCAGGAAGAAATTTCTTAGGGTGAATGGATAGTAGTAGACCGCGAAATTCAAATTTTCTTAAGTTTTTTGCAATTTGCAGGTCAGTGTCAGGTTGTATCTTGATCAAAATATTATTCGCGACAATAACAAGTACATATTTAGAGAATTTTAATCCTAAGAATCATTAATACATCTTTCTAAGTTAAAGTTTTGCGCGACCGTAACAAATATGTATTTACAGAATAAAATTATTATAATCATTAAAGTCATCAACACAACTCTCTAAGACCATGTAATCCCCAAGAATGACTATTTCATGAAATCTTGACATTTGGGGATTATACTAACTTAACAAGTTGTATTACTGATTGTAATGATTATAATTCTGTAAATACATATTTGTTACGACCGCGAATCATATTTTAATCAACGTACAACTTAATACCGACCAGCAAATTGTAAAAAACGTAAGAAAATTCGAATTTCGCGGGCCACCTTAGCGCTTCCCCCTTAAGATACAATATCGCTCGCCATACAATTCAATGGACCATTACACACGACGAAGATAATATTATTTATTTCATATTTATGGGGATTACAAAAGGATTACAAAGATAAAATATTATAGTATCTTAGCCGTGTGGAGCGCCCTTTAGCGTCATTCATTTATTAGTTAGTGGTACACTTCGCGGTACTTTGCGGCTTCGCGCTCCTGACTAAAAAGCTGTGTTGCGCGGCCGTTCTAAATTCTAGGTGAAAAAAATCGGCAGTGAATAAGAAATCGATTTTTTATTAATCGGTTTTTTGTAATATGTAAATCGATTATAAAAATCGATTTTTATAGAAAAAAAATCAATTATTAATCGATTTTTTCTATAATCGATTATTTTTTCACATCCCTAATCTGCATGAGTTTTTTGATAAAAAATAGAATTTGTAAGTACCCAATTTCTTATTACTATTGCATATTATCTGACTCGGGTAGACTTGAAACTTGCTTGAAACAAACAAAAAAATATGTATAAGAACTTTATGTACACAGTTATGCAATAAATATATCTTTATCTGTCTCATATCTCATTCAGTAAATTTAAGTGAATTTATGGTCTTTTCATTAGCCACTTTTTATACCACCGCTTTCTTTTTCTACTAATATATATATAATAATATTACTATATTAGTCCTGTCTACGAAGGCAACGGGAGCATATTATTTTTCTTGTTAAAATCCATACCAAATGCATAAGCGTGTTATCGCGTAGAAGTTTTCGGTTAGACTGATCGTCAGTCTGACTTACCGTGTAATACCGCGCGTCATTCCATCATTCTGCCATCATTCTAGACGTGATCAAGGTCACAGACTGAACTGACATCAGAATGAACGTGTAACCTCCGGGGGTAAGGAAGCGAGTACATGGGTGGAATCGGTTAAAATTTAAAAAAAAAGCTAGGTAACGGAACGAAATTAATTTCGTTTTCTAGTCCCTGGGTGGCGCCGCGCTGCTATCTCTTGAATAAATTGAACCATAGCATCTGTCGTTTTTGTGATATTCATCTGTATTCATCCGATTGCGTACAAGTTCCTTTTTCTCTATCTTTCTATTTTCCTCTATGGTTTTGAGTTTGACTTTCAGAGAAAAAAAAAATGCCTGTGGTTTCGTTTCGTCCGCTGTTGTTTGTGTCCTTGTCGAATATTTATGATTTTATTGGTATTTTACAAGTTTTTCGTGCACTGTACATACTGCATTGTTGAAAAGTGTTCGAAAAATTTCGTAAGCAATTGTGTTAGTATAATATAATGTACATTTGCTATAGGCTAGTGTCACAATGAGCAGCAATTTGGATGATGATAGATCACTCAATAGTAAAATGCATCCAATAGATTTAGCGCCCCAAAAAATTACTATAGTTAAAAGTGTTACTAATTCAGAGATGAAAATGGCTCATTTGATCCCGGGACAAGCTAAAACAACAGGTTCAAGTCAAATAATAACCCACGCTAGCCCCGCAACTGGCTTGATGCGTCCAGGGCTTGCACAAATTATTTCCTCAAATGTTGCTTCACAGGTATGTGTTTCAACCAGTTTTATCATTTACTTGTTATAACTACAAAGAACCATCAACAGAACATAATTATAGTAGCATTGCAGACAAGTCTGATTACATTTCTGTTTATGGCCAGAATATGACTATGCAGCCCCATATTTAGCATTTTATTACATGGAATTGACTTCTATTTAGATAACCTGCCTATGTCATGCTTCAATATTTTCAGCCTCAAATGATAATAAGTGGATCACCGCTCTTGCAAGGAGCTCAGATTGTCAGCCAAGGGTCACAGCTTATTGGTCAGAACTCACAGATAATGTCCCAGTCACAGTTGATTGCACCGGGCCCTATTATAAGTCCTGGTACACAGATCATAAGTCAAGGAACACAGTTGTCTGCACAAGTGTCCAGTTCAAATAATGCAGGGTCAACAAATGTTCAGGCAAATGTGACTTCTTCTGTGAGTGGAACTCAGGTCTTGAATGTTGGAGGGCAGCTTGTAAGTGGTGCTGGTAACTTGGTGGTTAATCCATCTGTGCGCACACTACCACCTACTGTGAGGGTGCTGCCTCCATTGCCTCACCATAATAACAGGCCAGGTAATTGTCTGCATTTATTTTTTTAGGGCTGATTTTTCAATCAACAGTTATTTTTTATTTGTAGAATTATATTGACATCTGACAGTTTTTGTATGGAAGAAATTCAAAATTATTCCTCAGAAAAAATCAGCCCTGAGTTCTTTGATGTCTATTTGTATCAATTTCGTATACTAACAAGAACAGGAAACAAATGCAGATTAAATATTTTTCCTCTATTTTTCAAATACAATACAAAAAAAAAACAATTCTTCCCAGCTGTCCTGTCAAGTGTGAATGTGAGCAGTACAAGTGGGGTACTAGTGAGTAAAGGTATGGGAGTTGGAGTGACGACGAGCCACGTAAGCCACGTACCGCGCGGCCTTGCCGCCGGCGCCTCGCTCGCGGTCCGACCTGTCACTCCTGCATCTAACTCGGCAGCTTCAGGTGCGAAATTCATTAAGAGGAAATTTTCTTTCATACACAGAAGACATAGCAGTAAATATCTATAATATTATCTTTACAACAGGTGGTGCGTGGGCGAGTGCAGGGCGCGGCCCCCGCAGCACACTGGTCTATGGTCAGCGAGGGGCGCGCCCTCCCGCGCCGACATCATCGCCCGTACAACCGTCAATACCGACACACTCCAATGTCGTTACTCTGCCTACTACATCAGTACTCACGTGTAAGTACCCATATCAAATATCGTATATTCAAATTAGGCTGAGAATTTGTATTTTTTTATATAAACAGTTACAAAAACACCCCGCAAAACGGCCGCCTTTCACCACTTCCTAGTGAATGAAATTGCATATTATAATGAAAAACCCACTAAATATAAGATTTAAGCTATGGTAATGTATGTATATAATGTTAATTAAAAGACTCGGGTTTTGCAGTGAATATACATTCGAAATGATTGTTGTTTGCAGCAAGTGGTGTAATATCAGGCGCAGGGCGAAGCGCACCGCCGCGTGCCCTAACGCCTACCCCGGTTGCGCCCGCGCCGAGGCCATTACCACTGCTGCAGAGGAACTACCAACCCGCTAAGGTAACAAACATAGAATAGTATTGATGGATTAATTACCCTTAAACTATTGTGGGATAATTCTAACATGGTAAGAGAAAAAAGAAAAACTTGAATGTCGATACTTTAATTTGTCAGGTGGTTGGTGTTGCAAGTGTGGGTGTTCGCGGGGTGGTGGGCAACAGTGCGCCCACGCAGCTGTACTACGAGGTGCCGCGCGGCTCGCACGCGCCCGCGCCGAGGCCCCTCGCTCCCTACCTGCACCAGCCGCAAGCACAGCAGCCGCAGACTCAAGGTACTACATTGACAGTTTATCATCACCGGGCCACCTGTCGTCGTTTTCTGATAGAAATCTGATAGGTTTGATGAATATAAATAAAATTGATGTTCCCGATATTATTTGTAGTAACGGTGGTGAGTGCTGCATCGTCGTCGCCAGAAACCCGCGTGCACTCTACCGCGTGTCTGTCTTCCGTCCAAGCTCAGCCGGTCTTGCCTAGACCATCCATACTCAGGAAAAGAGATATTGATGGGTAAGATTTAAAATCTGTTTATAATTGGCAGATTCATAATTTTAAGCATGCATTATTTTCTCAAGTGTTATTGGGTTTTCCATCTGGAATTTCTCAGTAGTGGCCTGTGTGTAATGTTACGGTTTAAGATATATTTATTTCTCTAAAAAGAATTCAATTATGCATTTCTGAGAAACACATAATAATTCGAAAACAATGGTTTCGCCGGGTGTTAAACAAAAATTAAGTTATAGAAAATAACTATAATAGCCTTTTAAAATTATAAGAGACTAGCAGCGCCCCGCGGTTTCTCCCGCATAAGTACCGATCCTGTGGGAATATCGAGATAAAAAGTATCCTTTGTGTTATTCTGATGTATATGCTATAATACTGTAAAGTTTCATCAAAATCCGTTCAGTAATTTTTGCGTGAAAGAGTAACAAACATCCATCCATTCATCTTCACAAACGTTCGCATTTATAATATTAGTAGGATAGTAGGATTTTGTTTCCCTAATCACTTTAGATATTAGGGAATAGTTGTATTCCCACATATACAACAGTCCTTCTACAGTACTTGGTTTTCGTAATTTAATATTTAATTCCCGCAGGTCTCCAAGCAAGGCAGGCTACGGGCGCTCGGGCTGGGAGGACGTGCCGACGGGCGGCGCGTCGGGCGGCTCCACCACCATGAGCGCGTCGTCGTCGCCGGCGCCCGACGACGAGCCGCCGCGCGCGGAGCGGCGCGAGCCCGACCTCAGCCCGCGCAAGAAGCCACGGAAACAGATGTATGTAGCGTTCACCTATATACACCTGTACACCTACACTACCCAACACACACATACACAACTACACACCCACTCACTCATACACCATCACAATGCTTTAATATTTATAAAGAAACCTGCTTTATTTAAAAAAAAAATTGTTGAAGAATAAATCTGGCCCTTCTTTTTTTTTGGGTGGGAAATCATCAATTGACCCCTACCGCTCTGAGCGGAATGGAAGGGAGTGTCAGACTCTAACTGACTAAAACCCACCCGTGTTCCTTCAGTTGCCTGCACGGTATCTCTTTCGAACAACCCGCGACCCTGGCGGGCTTCGGCCCTAGCGGACCCCTTCAGTTAGTGCTGACATCTCCTTGAGGCACGCGTGGAACACAACGCGCCGTCGACCCGGGCCTGGTCCTAACCGGAAGGCGAGCTGCCCATTGCTCGTCGTCCGCAAGTCCGCGCCTACGGTGGCCGGGAATCAGCTGTTGATTCCCAACGCCCGGGGCGTCTCCTGCGGCGGCTGGGGGCGTGAGGGCGCAAGGATTGCCTCTCCCTCACGCGCCCCGCCTCCTCCTTCGCGAGCATTACTGCTTCATAAATCTGGCCCTGTGTATTCTGTAAGTTTAGTATATGGATAAGTTTGGGATGCAGGGGCTTCTTATGATTTCTGTAACCACATAAAATTTATTATTTAGTACTAGCAGTGCCCCGCGGTTTCACCCGCGTAAGTTTCGACCCCGTGAGAATATTGGGATAAAAACTATCCTACGTCCTTTCTTGGGACTCAAACTATCTCTATACCAAATTTCATCTAAATCGGTTCAGCGGTTTAAGTGTGAAAAGGTAACAGACATACAGACACACTTTCGCATTTATAATATTAGTATGGATTATTCTTACTTTTCGGCCCCATCAGCGACCCATTCTGTCCACCCATTGCCACTTCGGTTTAGCAAGTTTTCGGACTATGTCCGTAAAACCCCATTTACACGGTCCAAGTTTCTGGAATGTTCAAGATCAATAATCGCATGCCATAAAGCACGTCCAATTATTGCCATGCAAGTATTTACACGCGTGCGATTTCTATAAAATGGCATACAATAATTGAATGCAAGTTTTACCATTCAATAATTGCATGCGACTTCTGTTTGCACCAAGGCAATTATTGCATGAAAGTTTTGACTCATCTAAACACATTTATTCAAGGATATAAAATTCCGGACTGGACAGATCCCACCTATGGTACACAATCATGCTGTCGTAATACCTGATAACTATTATCCCAATGATTGCTAACAAACTTTTTTGTTCATGGTGAAATAGGCAGCAAATGGCCAATTATAATATTAAAAGTTACTTGATGTATGCAGTAGGTAGACGCAAATGAGACCTATTTCTGTTTCTTATAGATTAAGCAACGAAGTGAGACAGTGCGACTATCAAGGAGAAGAGCCACCGCCCACACCGCCTCCTGTCGCATTCAACCCCCCGAAACGTGAGTATCTCGATATGTCTCAGTTGTCAAGAGCACGCCAGCATAGTTCTTGCATTTCACGCGCGTTTATTATTGCACAGACCTTATGTCAATGGTGTAAAAGTCAAAGTCAAGTCAAGCTCGTGATTTGCAACACCTATACTTAAAGCAAAGCTCGGTTTAAATTACTATATTAATAGCCTAATCTCCTGTGGCGCTTTACTGTGCGTTTTATTCGACAATGAGTTTTGAAAATCAACGTTTCCGATGCAGATGAGGAAGATAAACCAAAGTGGAAGAAAAGGATACGGAAGGTCGTCACTGCGAGCGTTAAGGGTTAGATATTTTTTCAATTAGAAAATACTGGAATCCAGAATGGCCTTTCGAATTCTCCGAGCAAGATATAGTTGAAGAAAATTACCCGGATGAAAGTTGAGCCTGCAATCAAGATCTGTAAAATAATGGCGTCAACAATACATAAAAGACCCGCTAAAGTTAAAATCCTGGCTGTGCTCACGACTTCTGCGGAACGAATCGTGGGTTCGATTCCCAAACAGTACAAACATTTTCATGGCATTTTTAGAGTAGTAGTTTCAGGTTGTAGCGTTTGTGCAAGTGACTTTTAAGTCCATTATCGCACACGTTATAACAGATTTCTAGTGTGGAGAAACATTTAAAAAATATACACAACCATAAACTATTGTTTCAACATTCTATCAAACACTAATTACATTTTTGCTAAACACGTCTCTGGTTTTTAGAATGGAGTTCTTTGGTTATTTAAAATCTCAGTGAATCGAATATGGCGAATATAGCTGTCATAATAATGTACGAAAGGCAAAAAAATGATTTAGCCGTTCGAATTTATTGAGAATGTGTAAGTAACCATGAATCGTCCTAATTCTAAAAACTGCAGTCGTGTAAACGACCTTAAATAAACTGACGGAAAATAACTCTAATTGTACACAGGTCCACTTTTAAGTTCGAGTTACGTGTGCGGTTGGCGCAGTACGGCGTTGCACTTCACACGTCCGTCCGACGTTCGACGGCGGGAACCGCGGACGCGAGACATCGTCGCCATCGCCAGCCAGAAACATGTGCTCACTAGCGCCGAAGGCTGGAAGGTGCATCATCTTACTGCGCAAATGGACGACTTGGTAACAACACCCTGCTCATTGTTAGGTTCTCTTAAAAAATCTTGTTTTTTTTTATGACTAGTCATGCAAAAAAACAAGATTTTTACATAGGTAGACAAAAATTTTTTTTTTATTTGTTGGGCAAATGTGAAGCAATCTAAGGGAGTACTTTCTCCATTCTCTGACGAGGATACGCATCAAGGTGTAGTAGACAAAGGACTTGCACCATTATTATACCAATATATTGGCAATATTGTGGTCGCCGAAAGTATTCATCACACATAATCAGCCTATAATGTTCCCGCTGCCACAGAATAAATAGTCTGCTGCTGGGACACATGCCTCCTCTCGGTGACAGGGAGTGGGTTGAGTGTGGAACCTAAGATAGAAACACGCTTGTACGATACGACTACATACAGAAAGCAAGGCTAATAGTAATCTCTATTCCGAGACAGCATGTTATACCTTGGAAACAGTGGTATCTATGTACAAAGCTTTCTGTATGTAGTCGTATCGTACAAGCGTGTTTCTATCTTAGTTTCCACACTGGAGTGGGAGGTATTATATTATAATGATAAATATGAATTTTGTTGTTTTGTCTAGATGTCTTTAGAATCTGACGTCGGGGAGCAGTTAGCGGGGCTCCTGCGAGCACTAGAGACGGCCTCAGGGCGCGCGCTGTCCGCTCTGCAGCCACATTCACACACGATACTTGAGCTACTCAAGGTATGCGTAATAATGGCTACAACAATGTACCTTTTAATAGATTACAACCTTAATTTACGTTTGATTTACAAGTAGCTATTTCTGTGGCATGACTATTTAATTGCAAAGTATGTTTTATTTCAGGGCAATATACAAAGGAGTAAAATCGTTTGCGAGGGCATACAAGAAGCTCGCGAGGACATACTCCGAGTATTTACGCACAGAAACTTCGTCTCAGACATTCTGACGAGACAAGCAGACAAACGGTGCTTCAGAAAGCACCGATCGCAATCATAGCTGACTGGAATCTCACTCAAGGAAAATAGTATTTTCTTGTGATTGTATAAGTCTCACACGGACTTTCGCCTTACTAACATCACTATGCCACCTTCAAAATAAACGACTACAGTTACAATGCATAATATTACTGCTGGTAAACATAAAAAGCTCAAAGTACTCTTGAGTAAGGCTGCAAGTGCAATATTAAGGCTTGTATGGGAATATACTGTAAAAGTGATTCTTCCGAAAATAAATTGAGGTTCTAAACTTGTAAATAGATTTAAGTGTATGATAAGTAATGAAAAAAATATTTAAGTTGAGAAAAGAATGCCTTGAATGAGTTGTGTTGTTTTGGGACTTAATTTAAAAAATAAATGATTTATAATTATATAATATAGCATGTTGTTTTTCTTCCATTCCGTAACAAACTTAGAACCGATGCAGCTAGCGCAAATCATTTTATTTTCGGCGTATGTGGAAGTAAACGTACAGGGGATAAATTTAACTGGAAACTTCGCTCAGAATTTAATCCAATCCAGCCTGTCCCTTGCTGCCCTCCCCCAGCGACGCCCTAAGCTGAGATCCGTACCCCACAGGGGTTGCCCTTAGCGTGTAGTCGCTTAGTTTTTAAGTTTATGACCTAGCTGGAGGCCTTAATTTATTGAGGCACCCACTATTTAGTATTTTATCTATGCTGGCAAGCCCGACTAAGCAGCCGACAACCGCCTAGGTTGAACTGCGAATACCATTTACAAAAAAAGTCGCTCAGAGTAAAGCCATATTATTATTATCTACACTGACCTCTATCATACAAGACTTGTATAGGTCAGTGCATATCTATATCTACATTTTTGTGCCGTGACTCGTGACGCATTAGGGGCCATGTAAGCACTACAGGGGTGCGGGGGTCTGGATGGTGATTACGTCAGCAGTATTTGTGTTTTACTTTCTCGGATTTTCTACAAAATTTTGACAATTTTGGTTTGAACACTGGGAAGTCCCACTGACCTCTATTAAACAGTACTTGTTTATTACGGGTCAGTGGAAGTACCCTATTTGTCTATGCATGAAAACGAAACGCATCTAGCTGCTACTCCTATAGCAATAAAGAAACCAGAACACATTGAAAAATCAAAAATGCATTTGGTTGGTTCCATGTGGTGCTTACGCATTGGAGGGGCGGGAGAGAGCTGTGCTTACTTTTGCTAACGAGGGGTGGGGGGGGGGTTAAAAATTGCCAAAAAAAAATCTGCCTTTCATACTTGAACGGCCCCTTACAAAAAATATACCTATATACAAATCTGCACGTTTAGGTACAGACGCCAGCACATCAAGCTACCCGAAACTGTCAAATATTTCCAATCAACTTTGAACCTTATGCCTTAACGATAAAGTTGGAAATCCATTAAAGAAATTTAACAGATTGTAGTAGCTTGATGTGCTGGCTTCTGTACACGCTAGCTACTGTAGTCGCCGACGACTTCAAAATCTGTTTGGACGTGACATTTTGAATTCGCTAACGAGTTTCCTCACTTTAATCACCGCAGATTTATCGCGACAATGATTACGCTAGTAATTGTCAATGCATCGCGACAAATCAGATCAGCTGTCAAAATTGGCGCGTAGACGTCTGATTTTGAATTCGTCGGCGACTAAAGTCGCTGCGTGTGTATCTAGCTTATCGCTCACAACACAACAATCAACATACCGTGAGTCCGATAAGTGCGCTTTTAGGTCACATGTGATATAAAATAGTATACGATACGTGTGACTTTAGGCCTACCTAGACCGGGACGGCATGGCAATTTAAGTGATTTTGCCGTCAGTCAGCGCACACTAGCCGCTTAGATACCGCGGCATTCCAGCGACTTCCCCGCTTCTCTACCCCCACGGTATGTCACAACGAGCGCCGGAATCCTATTGGCATGCCGTTGCCTACCGCAGGACGCCACGGCATCCCGCCGCGGGAGCCCGTGGCGCGTCTTTCAATGCCGTGCAATGAAATCCCTTTCGATGCCACGGCATCATTTTAAAGCATAGCAATTTATGTCGTATTTCTATATCGATACGTTTGAATGTCCGTTAGTAAAAATTTTAAACCCTTGCCATGCCGTCCCAGTCTGTGTAGGCCTTTAAGTTACATAATATAACTTCACACAAAAGCAATCAATTATATAATGTACAGACGCCAGCACATCAAGTTACTACAATCTGTCAGATTTCTTTAACATAAGGTTCAAGGTTGATTGGGAAAATCTGACAGTTTCGGGTAGGTTGACCTGCTGGCGTCCGTACCTACATACACAAACTTACTATTACCTACTTACTGAATCTACTAAACGCAACGGTACAGACGCCAGCAGGTCAACCTACCCGAAACTGTCAGATTTTCCCAATCAACCTTGAACCTTATCTTTTAGCAATAAAGTCGAAAATCTATTAAAGAAATCTGACAGATTGTAGTAACTTGATGTGCTGGCGTCCGTACATTTAAATTTCGTGCCGCAGTGCAGCCCTAAACTGAGTCACTTTGGGCAAGTGAAAAGCAGGCGCACGTCGGAACCGTCGGAACAAAGCGCCGTTCCGCGCACCGCCCGCGCTGCTTCGATCGATGCATTTTTTAATTTAGATCTCGAAAGTGGAAAGCATTTTGTGGGGTATAAGGGTATTCTCCAAATTGACGAAACTCTTTTACGAGCAGAATGTTTAATAATGAAAAACATGCTAAAAGAAAAGGATCGGTGGTGGGATCGCCCGCACTTGGGGTTGGGGCCCGCTAGGCATGGCGGGCTAATATCAGTCGAGGGTGCGGCAAATGTCAAGGTATCTCTCGGGGCTCTCGGGCCCCCAACTTATGGTAGTAGAAGGAACAGTGGGGTTTTAGTCGGTAGGAGTCCAACATAAACCTCCATTCATCCCAATCAATCATCAACAACTTGGAGAAGAAATTAATAGAATATACGATGAATGATTTCTGCATTATTTTAATTGGAGAAAAAGACTTCCATAAAACTGAAAACTATGTGGATATAATAATAAGACTGAGAGAAAAATTGCAGAAAATACAGCACACGAATATTATAATATGTGTTCCTACTTTCAAATTGAGTGATCATTCAACATTGTTTAACTGGCGCATAGAGACCTTTAATAATTTACTTCATTTAGACTTGCAGACGTACAACTATGCAACGGCGTTTGACTCCAATTTAGACTTGTGTTACGATTTTACAATGTTTTCTAAGTTTAGTAGGAAGATAAACGATCGTGGTATGCGAAATGTGTTTCAAAATCTGTCGGTAACTATAGCTAATTATAATTCATTTTCTCAACAAGAAAATATAGCTGACAACCAAATAAGCATATCGTCTCCACGATGCGATTTTTTTCTTTAATAATATAAATATAATGCATCAAAATATTGCCGGTCTCTTAAGCAAGTCCGACTTACTGGTTATTTATATACAGGAATTGTTAAGTAAACAAATTAATTTAGATGTTTTATGTATAACCGAACATTTTATAATGTCTGGCCAAGAGAAACTTTTACATATACCAAATTATAAGCTAGCGGCATGTTATGCTAGACAAAACATTAAGCGCGGTGGAGCCTGTATCTTAGTTAAAAAAGGCATCGAATATAGAGACCTCCCTGACATTGTAAGACATTCGATAGCAGGAATTATAGAATGCTGCGCAATTGAATTACCTTCACAAAAACTTACAATCCTATGTGTGTATAGGCCACCAAAAATCACTAATCTACACCAATTCTATGAAACCCTAGATATTATACTGAAATGAAATGAAATGAAATGATTTTATTTTTTGTAAGTAGGTTTGTACAAACACTTTTACACGTCAGTCATGTTTTTTATAACTAGATGAAGTCGGCGTTTCCTATCTGACTACTCTGAGAAGAAAGGCCGAAACAAACTCAGAGGTCACAGTCTCTTTTAAAGTCCAGACATAATCTTGGTCAGGTTATATGAAGACCATGTAGATCGATGTCTGAGGTGGTCTTTTGAGGAAAGAACCACACAGATTGAGAGGACCTGTCCAGTCATACTTAAGAAGATTTCCAAACCAAACAAAAAAATTATTATGTGCGGAGATTTTAATATAGATATCCTGAAAAAGAACAGAATTAGCATGGATTTTGAATATTTTCTGATGAACTACGATTTGAAGCTAGAAATAAATAAACCGACCAGACCTCATAGTAAAACTTGCTTAGATAATTTTGCGCACAATTCAAAACAAAACTGCCAAAGTGAAATAATAGACTTCGGATTATCCGATCATACGGCGCAAATATTTACAATGAAAGTTACTAAGTTTAATCAAATTAAAACATGGAAAACATCAAGACGAGACATATCTGAAGAAAATCTAATTATCTTTAGAAATCATCTCCAAAACTTGTCGTTTTCAGATATATATAGCACAGACGATCCAAATGAAGCCTATGATAACTTTTTAGAAATATTTCAACTCCTGTATGATCTATGCTTCCCCTTCAAAACAGTCATATTAAGATCTGAAAAAAAGATCAAATGGGTATCTAGAGGTATTAGAATCTGCAGCAAAAAACAACGCCAATTACTCTGGAAACAAAGACTTAATCCTACTAGTGAAAATAAAACGGCATTTAACGTGTACTCAAAAAAATTTAAAAAAATTATTAAACTGACCCAGAAAGCACAGAACAACTTTCTAATTAAAAATTCCAAAAATAAATCTAAAACATCCTGGCAAATAATAAATAGTACAAAATCTATAAGTGAACCCATCACAAGAATAAAAAAACATGATTTAATATTAACTGACCCTAATAAAATAGCTCAATCATTCAACGATTTCTTTATTGATCAGATCTCAGATCCTCCCCTGAACACAACTAAAAATACTGTAAGAATAACGTATAACCCTCATTCTATTTTTATGGCCCCTGTTGTTCCTCAAGACATTACAAGGTTGATCAAATCTTTAAAAAACAAGAAGAGTTGCGGTTATGACGGTATTTCAACAAAAGTTATAAAATTTGTCTGTTCTACTATAGCTAACCCTCTAAGCCACATTATTAACTCAAGTATATCAGCTGGAACATTCCCCGATAGTCTTAAAACCACAATAGTTAAACCACTCCATAAGAAGAACAATAAAGAAGACATGACTAACTTTAGGCCAATAGCTTTAATCCCCGTATTTTCCAAAATCATTGAAAAAGTAATTTACGAGTCATTTCATTCATTTCTGTCAAAATATAACGTATTATGTGAGGAACAAAAAGGTTTTCGTAAAAATAAAAATATAAATATGGCCATATACGATCTAATAAATAAAATAATGGTTAATGTGGATAAAAAAATACCAATTTGTGCCATTTTTACCGACATGACCAAAGCTTTCGATTACGTGAACCATGAAACGCTTTTGGTCAAACTTGATGCTTACGGTATACGAGGGAATGCTCTACGTCTAATAAAATCGTATCTTAGTGGACGTCATCAATATACAGAAATCTCTAAAATATGCGTCAAATCAAAACGTGAGGTTAAATATTTATCTGGTCCTAGGGAAATTAAATATGGCGTTCCGCAGGGCAGCGTTCTAGGGCCATTATTATTCTTACTGTATATAAATGATCTACCCCGGCACATCCCATACCCTTGTGTGTTGTTTGCAGATGACAGTACAATCCTAATAGACTGCCTTAACAAAGAGCTTTATGAAGATGAAATAAATAATTCTCTAAAACTAATAATAAACTGGCTCAACGACAATAATCTTATCATAAATCTCAATAAAACAAATATAATGCATTTCTATCAAAAGATTCTTCCTTTAAACCTAAAAATCAACTATAAAGGACAAACTATTGATAGCGTTAACGTGGCCAAATTCTTGGGTATATTTATTGACAGTCAACTAACTTGGAAACAGCAGGCTGAAGAAGTTTGCAAAAGATTAAGCATGTCTGCATATGCTCTCTACAATCTGTCCAAGAAAGTTAACATTGATACTTTAATGGTCGCTTATCATGGTTTGGTGGTCTCTGTCCTAAGGTTTGGTGTAGTATTCTGGGGTAATTGTTCCGAAAGGGAGTCTATATTTAAAGCCCAAAAGCGGTGCATAAGATCCATTTTCAATCTCAAGGTTACAGATAGTTGCATTCCTTTTTTCAAGAAACACAAAATACTAACTTTTCCTAGTATATACATTCTCGAAGTAGCTATATTCGTTAAAACTAACAAGCATCTATTTCCTGCATTAAATGATACGAGGATGCGATCTACTGCCATGAGATCAAAATATCAGAGTCTATTGTGTACTGGTAAATATAACACTGCTTTGCTTAAAAAAAACATTATTGGTATGGCACCTATTATATTTAACAAATTGCCAAATTGTATTAAGGATCAGCCCTTAATAAAATTCAAGAAACTCCTGTCGTCGTTGCTTACAGAGAAATGTTATTACTCTGTTACCGATTTTTTAAATGATAAATTTTAATGTTTGCTTCACTTTATCTTATTTATTATATAAATAATTTTAGACTTAGCTGATCCATGATCTCATTTGAATTTTAGTAGTTTATAAATTATCTGTAATTTAATTTTTTTTTGTAATGTAATTTAATTTAATTTAACCACTATATTTTTGTATGCCAACATGCAGAATGTACTGGGAATATATCTAAAACTAACACCATTATTGTAACACCTGCATTCTATACAAATAAAGAAATTATTATTATTATTATTATTATTATCCCAGACGGAGGATTTCGACGAAAAAAAAAGGTTTGGGGTTCTGTAAATACATATTTGTTACGGCCGCGAATCATATTTTAATCAACGTAGTACAACTTAATACTGACCAGCAAATTACAAAAAATTAAAAAAAAAATGAATTTCGCAGGGAGGCATTGACAGAAAAGTTTTTTCCTATCTCAATGGATTGTACAGACGCCAGCAGGTCAACCTACCCGAAACTGTCAGATTTTCCCAATCAACCTTGAACCTTATACTTTAGTAATAAAGTCGAAAATCTATTAAAGAAATCTGACAGATTGTAGTAACTTGATGTGCTGGCGTCCGTACATACTATCCCAATCCCATAGATAAAAATACTAAATGTACATTTAGTACTTCTTCTTGTACTTCTATATATTACGTCCATGGATAGAGGTCAGTGGTTGTGTGGTTGTCACACACAGAACACTATTACTCATAGTTGTCACAGCATTGTCAATTTCGCTAGGCAGGCTGTCAATGTCAAGTAATTGACTGTAATTGTCAATTTAAAAAAAAACAAAAACCTAACCTACTCCTCAGTCCTCATCCATCAAATATTATTCCAATTTCTAGTCTTACAGCAGATAATTCCAATATTTTTTATAACATAAAATACATTTCATAAGAAACCAAAATGGCAAGTAGTCGCTTGGAAAGAATTGGAACTATTTACACACGGTAAGAACTTATTTCCCTTAGCTGGTAAAATATTTTTAATTATCTTTGAAATTTTATTTGAATTTGGAAATGGAATACACATTTTCACGCGGCAAACCAGGCATAATTAGGCGGGAAACCGAGAAATCCAGTTGATTTCTAGTGCGTTCGTTAGTGTATCGTAGTTTCTCAATCAACTTTTCTGCAATTTTATAATAATGACTTCTAAAAAAGGAGGAAAAGCTAAACATTTGTCAGTAGATATAAATGAATTATTAAATGAAACACAGTTTCTTAAGGATTCTCCTAACAATAAAAAGAATCAAAAACGTCAAAGAAATGATGTGACCGAAGAGGAGAGCATTGCCAAATTGATAGGGCAATATCAAACAAATTCTAAGAAGAAGAAATTGGAGGTCAATGTAGAAGCTTGTAAAGAGTCGCGCCAAAAGATATTGGATGTTATGAGCCATCAACTAGAAACAAGGTTTGTAACTTACAATTTCCTATTTGAGTACATAGTATTAAATACTAACATAAAAATACCTACAGGTAACTAATATAATATTACTCTACGTAATAATTTTCAGAAAAGAAAAAAGTGACACCCTGCTTGAAAATCTATCAGAAGTCATGTTACAATTGGAAGCAGATTGTAATGCAATGAAAGATAATGAGAAAAAGTTGGAACATTTAACTGCAGCAGTTGTAAAGTGCATGCAGCAGACAACCACAGCTCATAAACAAAAATTGAAAGCACTAAAAGATATTCATGCTTCCTTTAAAAAACAGTAATTTATTTTTGTTTTTATGTGAAATTAAAATCAAACTTCAAGTTCTTATCAGAATATAGGTGTTGGTTGGGAAAATTCTGGTATTGCAGCGGTTAAAACTCATATTGGTTTCAGATTAGAAGAGTAACAAGAAGTTTGGTTTTCTCTGTCACTGCAATTTTGTTTTTATTATTATTGTGTGTGTGCTATAAAATTCATATCTTTCTTCTACTTTTAGATGTGAACAAATGGAATCAGACCATAAAACCGAAGCTGACAAATTAGGAGAAGAGTTGGAAGATGATATTAATACACTTCAACAGAAACTAATTTCAGAGACCAAGAAAAGTGGTTGGGAAAACTTGCACAGAACAATTTTTCATGCTATGCAAAATGATTTTTAATTTTAACTGTATTTGTTTTTAGTTTAATAACTGTCTTAATTTAATAAAAATATTCAAGTCTGTAATGTTACTATGCATTTTTAATTAATAATAACCTGAATATCATTTTGGGATCTAGAAAAACAACAGTGGGTATTGAACTTGCTTTGACTTAGTAGCAAGCTCTCTAAAGCCCTTACGGCCCAAATCCCTTACTAGATCCTTATTGCCCAAAGCATGTGAGCCTCCAGTAGAAACTAAGAATACTGTGGGCTACCTATATATATATACACAAAATATTAACGTGAAATCACCCCTGGCACAAGAATTCTCATATATTGTATTGGAGAGGTAACAGGAATACTAGGCAATGTGCAAACTACATAACCAGTAACCTGGTTAGGCATTTAAACTAGCATAGATAAAACCACCAATTTATACACAAGTATTTAATTTACAGAGTAGAGGGACTACTTACAAAAGGAGCAATGAGAGCTGACGACAGGCCCCTGTGGTTTGACGTGTACAGAGCGTTCCCACCTCAAGCAGAACCTAAATTTGCCAAAGCTAAACCGGAAATCAAACCTATCAGACAAATACTTTATCCTGAAGATACTGTCAGAGCGTAAGTAAATGTTTTTTAAAGCCAAGCGTGCATTACAGCCGAAATAGGCTGCAGGGCAACCCAAAAAAGTATGGTGTGGCCTGCCAGCAGGTAGTGTGCGCTGGTTCATAGAAAATGTACGAAAGTGATGAAGGAGCATTGCGTTGCGACAGAGCCCGCCCAAATATGCGCTAACCTTTACAGTACTCCAATGTAGAGCCGTCGGTTGTTAATCAAACCTACATAATTAATATAAATATTTTTTTTTTAAATACAGCCTACTTATATTAAAAAAACCTATGTAACTCAAAAGCATTTATTTCAATGAAACCATTTACAGGCACTTTGAGGAGTTGGGTCAGTCAGAAATATGATGCTGTGCCCATTTCAAAGCGTAGTCTAACTCTATGGAGAAGAATGGGCATGAAACCCCATGGACACTCATTTAAATTATAAGATATTTCTATTAACTTACAGGAAATTTCATTCAAATGGCCATGGCTTAGGAGCAATAAGTATGATCAGTCAAACAGAAACTGAAACCAAGAGGCTCATTCACCAATATGAGAAACTGAAATCCGAGAATGTGCGTGAAGAGGAATTAATTGAAAAGTCGGCGGCCGTAGTTGGCAGTGAACGGCAACTGGAAGCAACCAAAGCCAAAGTTACAGCACAGAGCCCAGATTCAGTATCTGCTAAAATTTTGTCAGACATTGATATGAAGAATATTTTTTCCGAAAAGTGAATAGATTTAAATAACATGTAGAATTAAAGTTAGACTTATGTTTGTAACTAGATTTAGGTAGTGTTCAATAAAGTTGTTGTTTTTATGTACATTCATTTTATTTTAACTTTGTGTTATGGTGGTACTAACCCTTGCCCTCGTTTTTTACAGCGACTAACAGTGGCCTTAGTGTGAGTTTTTTCACTCACGTTCGATTGCGAGCGCGTTAGAATTTTATATGGGAAGAAGTTATAGCGCCACCTGGTGGTCACTAGGAGAAACCTAATTTCCCATACAAAATTCTAACGCGCTCGCAATCGAACGTGAGTCGAAAAAACTCACACTAAGGCCACAGAACCTGTAGACCTACCTCAAAGTGCAAAGTCGACGGCCCGCCGCCGCCACTCGCTGCGCTACCGTCTATACGCGACACTGGCAGAATAGTCGACATCGGCTCAATTGCAAAAAAAAAAAGTTTTTGTTAGTATGTACCATTGAGATAGGAAAACAAGTCAATGGTATGTACAGACGCCAGCACATCAAGCTACTACAATCTGTCAGATTTCTTTAATAGATTTTCGACTTTATTGCTAAAGCATAAGGTTCAAGGTTGATTGTGAAAATCTGACAGTTTCGGGTAGGTTGACCTGCTGGCACACATCAAGCTACTACAATCTGTCAGATTTCTTTAATAGATTTTCAACTTTATTGCTACATCTTAAGGTTCAAGGTTGATTGCGAAAATGTGACAGTTTCGGGTAGCTTGACCTGCTGGCGTCCGTACATTCATTTTATTTTGTGTTAAGGTGCATTGTCATTTCGTTGGAGACGGGCTGTCAGCCAGGGATCAACACGCCCACATAAAAAAAAGCATAATAACTACGCAACACGCCTGTATTTCCTGTGGACCCTGTGGTATTAGGCAGAGGTACATATCCACATTTCGCCAGTTACTGGCAGAACATAGCTTTAACATGTTTGAGTCCCATTTATAATTGGAGGCGCAGGCGATCTTATTACCGTCAATCGAGAACAAATCCAGGCTGCTACTGAACAAATTGCCCAACCGGGGAACCGAACACAGACCCTGTTCGGTGGTCGCAAGGGCAATCCATATGCCGAGCCTTGTTACCTTAAGTCATCAAAAATTAAAACTAGGTACTCCTGAGAGTAAGTTTAATTTACTGACCGCTACCTATAACTAGGATACTTGAAAAAAGTGACGAGCAGACCTTAGCTGGAAATATTGACTCACAGTTTCAGTATTCGGACCTGTTTGTCAGTACAAGATTGCTGTGTGTATGCATTACTAATCAGAATCGCGCTATCTTATCTAAGCCTGATAAGGGCCTCGCGCCGAGGAACACACCTATGCTCCTATGTTTTAGTGTGTCATCAGTTTCGCTTTATTGCGAAGTGTTGTTTATTTCGCTACTAGTGTCCTAATTAGAAAATAAAGTGTTCAAAATGGCGCAAAAGAGGTCTTTGTGGTTCTACTTTGCTGTTATTTTGGGTGAGTGCAATTCTTTTCTGTAAAACAGGATCTACAGTGAGTTATTTTGTAAACAACATTTGATTTTTTTTGTTTAACCAAATGGATTGTTTCAATTTCGATAACCATGACCAAAATTCACTTACGAAACCTATGTAGGTACTACCTACTTCGGTAAAAATTTATGTGCTGTAACTACTGGGATAATTATGTAGGTATACCAAATCTAGTTCTGAAGATGACATGTGTTTCGCAAGCGCGTAGATAATTATACATGTGGGTCTAGATACCCAGTTAGGTACTCAGAACAGTACTTACCTATTGCTTCATCCTCTGGCACGTTTGAGAATAGAGCCCATAGTATGTACAAGGATTTTACAACCATTGGAGGCTTCTAGTTTTTGAGAAAATGTGACGACTTATTCATACCGGATTTCCGCTGTTATCTTATGTGTCGCTTCTATTGTAACATAAATACACTGTTATCTACTTTAGGTGAAGTAAAAGTAGAAAGGTATAAAATAAAAGAACTATTGATTGATCTCTACTCCACTGACTATAGACTTTCCCTAGTCTGTTGAGTAGGAAATGTGGATTTCGGGAACTTCTTTTAGCAGTAGCGCTTTAGGTCATGTAAGCCCCTTATATAAAAAACAAAACTGTAGAGGAGAATAAGGCACAGCGATCGTAATTGCCTATCACATCCATCGGTACTTCAATAAAATCATCCAAGGTTCTGTCCCGACTCCCCAGTCTCCCCCTATTGACAATTCGAGTTCAACGAGCGGTAAATATTTTTTATTTACTGTTCGTTTCTGCCTCTATAGTATAATATACAAGGTCGTACTATCACGCCTAGGTTATTGGGAGCGGTAGGCAGAAACGGGGGAGCACAAGAAAAGAGGGCAGCAGTGGGTGAAGTCGGGCTGTGGATGATGAAGATGAGGCAGAAATGTGATATCTAACGTTTAGGTACAGATGCCAGCATATCAAGCTACCCGAAACTGTCAAATTTTCCCAATCAACTTTGAACCTTATGCTTTAGCGATAAAGTTGAAAGTCTATAAATAAATTTGACAGATTGTAGTAGACGTGCTTACCACCTACCTATCTACTAGTAACTTTATAGAAGTCTAGAATATTTTATCGAAAGAAATCACGTTTATGGTAGCTTACAAATGATACATTGTTTGTTTCTCTTAAATATTTTTCTACTTTCAGTTATTTTGAGTACACTAACTCAAGAAACCGAAGCCAGGCGAAAAATTCTCCGAGGAAGGCGTGTTATGACACGCACTTACTACCGTAAGTTTGATTTTTATGCTTTGCTAATCGATATATTATCTACAAAGTGAGGCTTCGCATTTTCTACACCTGTACAACATGTAGGTATCATCTCTCTGCACAGGAACCATAGATAAAATACTAAAACAGGAACTTTTAAAATAATTGAAATAATCGTATCACTTTCAGGTGGAAACGCTGTTCCTGCATGGGCTATTAGTTTGATGGCTGGCATCGGTATGCTGCTTGTCGGCGGCATTCTGTACGTCGTCATGAGAAAGCTTGTACTTTCTTCAGAGACCGGCTCATTGAACACGTACCAACCAGCTATGCAGCAAGATGTTTGAGCTGCTTATGATATAAGTTTTTTCGTAAGATTATCGTAACTTTATATAAGAAACAGCTCATTGCATAGTGATGCGATCATTTAGTTTTTCGAACGAACGAAACAGTTTTTATGAAAGAGCCATTTTGTATCCAGTACCTAATGTAATAGCCGAAAACGATACCACCTAATATATATTTTTATTACTTTAAGCATTTGTACGAAGAAGAAGTTGTTTATATTTTGTATGGATGTTTTAAAAATAAAAATCGTTTTAGATATTATTATAATTTATTTTTATCTTTTAAATATACAATCGAGTTGAATGGATATTATGAAATTCATTATCTAAAATGATTATGTCATTTTTTGCATTTTTGAGATTGTATTAGACAAAGAGAATTACTTGTGACGAGATAAATTTAAAACTTAGAATTCTCTGCGATGATATTTGTCAGGGTCAAAGTAAGAAGTAACAACCACACGATTGCTGAACTTGCGACCAGTGAGGGTTTGCTGGGCCTTCTGGCAATCAGCAATACTGTTAAACTCGACAAACACCTGTAGACAAAGATACACAGAATTATGATTATGTAGATACTGACTTTGTAAAAAAAACATTTTAAATGTTTTAAACAAACATACTTTTCCACATCCAGGTACTTCAACACCCTCTATTGGTCTTGGGATTTCTATACTGCGTACGCAGCCATATTTGTTGCATTCTTCTCTGTAAAATTAAAGATGCAGCATTTAAAGTCTACCACCAAGATACAATAAATCATAAATAACATCTTAGTTTGAAAGAAGGAAGCTATAACTATCAATATCAATCAACTATAAGCTATAAGCTATAACTATCAAATTTAATAATAGAAACAGAACACTAACTTGATATCTTCGAGGATGTCTTCATACTCCTCTTCGTCGCGCAGCTCGTCGGGAGTGACCATATTGAGGAGACACAGCACTTCTGTAGGCGGCCCGGCTCCCGCCAGAGTCAGGCCCGCCACTTGAAGCTGCACCGGCGCCGCTCCGGTCATTGCTACACAACAGTTTAAAACATCAGTAACAATCTTAACCTGACATGTTAGCATGTCAGGGAAAGCATACTGTACCTAAAGTTGAGTTCTTAGCTCCAATACTGGCTCGTTGAACAATGAGTTTCTTGTCACCCAGTTGCATTCCATTAAGACCGGCTATTGCCTAATCAAAAAATTAAACAGTTAATACTGGCGGTAAGTTATACTCATCAGAAAATAGTTTCAACATAATTATTTACCTGATCAGTCATTGAAATATCAACATATTCAGCAAAGGCATAGCCCTTGCTCAGTCCAGTAGATGAGTCCTTCACCAAATTGAAAGCTCGTAGTTGTCCAAATGACATCAGCAATTCCTTTACCTGTTTCACACATTATTCAATCAGAATGTGAGTTGTTTCTATAAGGTTTGAATTACACTGAATAAATATATTTAGGTACATGATTGGTCTATTATGCAGTTGTACATTCATTACACACAATTTTTTAGTGTTCCCGTTACATTTGCTAGGCAAAAGGCAGCAAATATTAAATGAATGTTATCTGACCTGTGTCTAGCCGCATGTTAGAATCAGATGTGAATGGAGGAGACTTGCCTTGAAGTGCCGACGTCTCATTCAAGTACAAGACGTATAGGTGAGAATGAGAGACAACAGTGACACGCGGGCCGCGAATGTGCCAAATCTAAGCTAGGGAGGGGCAGAAAGCAAACTATATCAGTGAGTTGTTTCAGAATATATCGAGCGTGAAGCGCACGCTCATCCCGCTAGGGTACCTGTGAAAATACCTGAAACTGACCAAAACATAACGCGGCTCACTGCTGGCTCCACCGTAGCCCTGTCAACTGTTGAATCTCGCCCTGAAATGGCTGCGGCACCTAATACTATCTCCTAATGGGAACATCTACAGTCACGTGTGCAATATAAATGGGTAGCTTGTTCATTATTATTGCTATGAATGACTTACATATGTTGGTTTTAATTTTTTTTCGTTACACCAAAGTGATATCGAAAATATCAATAAAAAAATGCTTCATGTTTATAGACCAGTGCTAAAAATAATTTGGGATCAAAAGAATTATAAAGGAAAGGAGGGTTGTGTTGATCTAGTTCACTTGACAATAGAAATCCTAAGAATCTGTGTGTAAGAATACAAGAGGCAGTCGCAGTATAGACCTGCAAAATATAATTTTGTATAATCAGTATGAACAGACGAATATATTTTATACCTTCATTGAAAAATGGTACACTCATGAAATCATGGTGTAGTTGATGTGATTACTTTCAATGCTTAAAGTGTAATAATAAAATAAAGCTGATAAAAATAAGATATAAAAACTTATAACTCCCCTCTGTTTCTGTTGGGGGTTAAAAAGCACAAAGAAGCTGCATAAAATACAGGCATTTTGAATGATTAACATGATACATTTAACTTAGAACATTAATAAATATCAGCCATAGTTGATTTTATTTAACTTAAAACATTGATAAATATCAGCCTTATTTAATTTGATTGAATCCAGTAAGTTTTTCATGAGGATTAAATTTATATATGTATCACAAAATACTATGAAACATTGATTTGAAATAAGACTTAGAACTGGTAAGTACTAAAATTGTGCAGTTTTTGTGCAGTTCACATTTTTGTAACCAATCAATGTGACACAGACATAATTTTACACTTATTATCAGATAGCAGCAACTTACTTGGTCCTCATTTAGATAATTGGGCAAACCGCCAATAAATATTTTGTGTGGGGAATCTGGAACTACTGTGCTAATCACACCAGCTGAAAGCAATAAACATAATTATTGTAAACACAAACAACTTAACAAATGAAACATATTTTACATCATGCAAGGTCATTTGAAAGGGTTATAAAATACCCAAAGGCATATGTAGATAATTAAACTCATAACAACCACATGTTAATCTAAAAAGGATAAGGAAAATTTTATTAGAACTAAGTTATAACTCACCCGGCACATTAATAGCTGGATTTTCAGTGCCAGGCATGGGTTGATAGTCGTGCGGCCGCCGAATCTTCAAGCTCTGTCCTTTGAAGTTGATACCATCAAAAGCCATAGCTTGTGTAGTCTCATCTATAGATCTAAATTCAAGGAATGCAAAGTTTTTGTCCAAATTAATTTGGCAAGCCAACACAGGATTTCCTGCGGCTTGTGCCAAGCCCGAGAGGTGCATCTGTTGGTTGAAGAACTCCATGGTTTCCTCTTCTGTGACGCCGAATGGTATGTTGCCCACATACAATCTTCGGGCTTGACGAGTAATCGTGGATCCTACGACTGGTACAGCTGCTTGTGGTGTATCTGCGACGATATTTGCTGGTATTTGTCCAGCAGCTTGCATGGCTTTATATTGTAGCGGAGTGATATGCTCAAAGCCCGGCGGCGGGACATCCCAGTACAGAGAAGGCTTGCGTCTGCGGGATCTTTTGCTCTGTGACCTAGATCTACTTCTCCTCGCAGGCTTCTCACGACGTTCTCTAGAACGAGACCTAGAACGCCGCCTCTCCCTGGAACGAGACCTGCGTCGGCGGTCTGCAAGCAAGGTTCGGTGCGGTTAATTTTGGACCATTATAGTATTAAACTTAATATTATTAGGGAAATCAATCAATTAATTTACGTACCTTTGTCTTCACCCATATTATTCTGTTAATTCGTTACTTTCAGAGCCAAATAATAAACTTCACAGTTTACTCAAGCCGATGCAAAAATACGTCTTCGCAAAATGGCGTCGGATTTTAAAAATATTATATTTTTCAGTTTGAACACCGGTCTTTCGTCTCTTTGTTGTTGACACCACAGTCCACAGGTTTCCTCATAGTTACTTTACTCTACAGCATCATATTGTAGTCTTTGCTTTACTCTTTGGGTTTCCTATAAAGTTACTTTACTCTTTGCCACAGATTGACTATAGACTTGCTTACTAGAGATGTATTTAGTAATTTTCATAACCAAAAAGTGCATGTTATTAGTACACTTGGTTCTAATATTTTTAAGGATGAAAATTCCTACTCGAAGGAAATATTCGATGGTATCGGATTAGCACTTTCTTTTGCGTAACTAACTACTAATCAAGGTCAGCGTTAAAAAACAGTGATATAATTTTGTCAAAGCTATAATGACGCCCAATTTGGGTTTAGGCCACATTTATCGACTGAAACAGCGATTCTTTGTCTCAAGCATACTGTCCAATACTATGCAGCAAGGAAAACACCTGTTTATGCGTGTTTTTTGGACCTCTCCAAGGCATTCGACCTAGTGTCTTATGACTGCCTCTGGGAGAAGCTCACCCATGACACTAGCCTTCCTGGGGGACTGATTGCTGTACTGAAGTACTGGTATAGCAACCAGTCCAACTACGTTAGATGGGCTGGTGCCATATCGGGTGCGTACAGGTTGGAGTCCGGCGTGAGGCAGGGGGGGCTTAGCTCCCCCAGGCTTTTCAACCTGTATGTCAATCGGCTGATATGTGAGCTCAGCAACACCCAAGTCGGTTGCTCCATTGACGGACAATGCATCAATAATATAAGTTACGCGGATGATATGGTGTTGCTGAGCCCATCGATCAGTGCATTAAGAAAGCTCCTCCGAATCTGTGAAGACTATGCGGTGACTCATGGTCTCAGGTACAACTCAACTAAAAGCGAGCTTTTAGTGTTTAAGGCGCAAAATAAAATGTATGACGTTGTTCCACCGGTTACTTTGGGCAGAGTTCCGCTGAAAAGAGTCACTCGTTTTAAATACCTGGGGCATTGGGTCACCGATAGGCTGTCGGATGACGACGATTTGGAAAGGGAACGTAGAGCGTTGGCTGTCAGGTGTAACATGCTGGCCCGCAGGTTCGCACGGTGTACGCGAGAGTTTAAAATAACATTGTTCAGAGCCTACTGCCAGTCGCTGTATACGTGCGCCCTGTGGGTCAGTTATGCACAGGGCTCGTACAACGCTTTACGAGTCCAATATAATAATGCGTTCCGGGTAGACATGGGTAGCTCGTAAGCTAGTGCACAGAACACTATTTGAGCTAGTGATAGAAAAGAGCTAGCTCTTTTCGAAATTTCGATTGACGTCGCTCTCGCTCACTCAGTCGCTCGCTACGTAGCTCACTAGCTCAGTTAGCTCACTCAGACTCACTAGCTCAGTACTTCAGCGATGCACGCGACCGGCCGAACGGCTCATTCGGCTCGCTTCGGAATACTTCGTCGCATCGTTCGTTCTTCCAACAACAGCTCTCAGACACAATCTTATCAGTTATCATACGACATAATCACTGTAAATCTATCTTTATAGTCATTAACTTAAAGTAGAAAATACTTTGGCACATTTATAAATAAAAAGGAACCGCATTGTTTGATTGCGTTTCGTTTACGTAAATTCTAAATAACTCATAAGTACTCATACCATAATATAAACAAACAGATTAGAAAAACTTATTTAAAGTTAATTAACTTAGTACTTTTTCGGTTGTTTTGACGAAATGACATGCATATCGCTGCGTGGCACGTGCAACGAAGTACAAATACTAATACGACCGTTCTTACTATAAAAACCGCCACAAAATAAAACAAGATTTATTTATCGATATCCGTAATTCCTTAGTAATTCGCGTGACAAGAATCAAATGAGCTAACAGTCGGCGTCTGAGCTACTGAGCTATAGAAGAGCTAGTGAGTAACAAAGAATCCAAACTTCCAAAGAGCTATTGACTATTGAGCGAGCGAGCCGAAGCGCGTGCGGCGTGAGTCAAATGAGCTAACAGTCGGCGTCTGAGTCACTGAGCTAAGTGAGCTAGTGAGCTAGAAGAGTGATATAGCTCTTTAGAGTGAAAGAGCTACTCGCTCTTTATCTTTTCAGTGAGCTATTTCGCCCATGTCTAGTTCCGGGTGATGCTGCTGGGGTTGCCGCGCTTCTGTAGCGCGTCGGGGATGTTCGCGGACGCACGCGTTCCGGATTTCGGGTCGCTGCTGCGTCTGCGAATCGCATCACTGATGCGTCGGGTGCGCGACAGCCCCAACAGCCTCGTGGGTACTGTAGCCGGCAGGGTAGATGGCCAAATAATAGGTCACTGGATGGCGGCGCACAGACCGTCATTCAGATATGTGAGGTAGGTTTTTATTTTTTGGGTTTTGTTTTGTAGGTTTTAATTAGATTAGATTTTATTTGTTATTATTTCTTGTTATTTTAATTTTAACGTGTTTTTATGTGTACCTATTATGGATCAATGGTCTGAAAATAAAGATTTATTATTATTATAATGAGCACACTGCATAACTTGTCAACTGTCATCCTACATGTCATTGATGTCATTCAGTCATGCCAAAATTAGACGATTAATTTCGAATGTCGTCAATTGACGTACAAGTTGCACGGGAATAGAATGAATTATATTACAACTTTACATGGTCGGAGTCTATTGTATATTAATGTCAATAACTTGTTCAGAAAAGTGAAAGTTTGTGAGAATTTATATCTTTGCCGCAGTCCGAAATTGTTATTTTAGCTAGATGGCTTGTTGCTTTTCTATTAAAGTTTTTACCAGTGGTGTATTTTGTATTTTATGAAAAATGGTAGTTAAGGTTTAATTTATAAAACAATTTTAATCGTCGAATAAAGTGAAGCGGATTCAGATAAATTTTAGTTACAAAAGTTAAATGTGTTTTAGAACTACCAACAAGGGAATGGAGCAGTCATAAAAAGGATTGGAAATGGAGAGGATAAAGGCGACCTGATTAAAAATAACATCAATAATGTGGAGAATAAAAACACGAAAGGAAATACGAAAACTATCGCGCTGGTATTCGTGTCATTACTTTTGGATCTGTTGGCTTTTACGATGATTCTACCTCTTTTGCCATCGCTGCTGGATTATTATAACAGAGAAGAAGGCAAAGGGAACAGTTTGTATGCTTCTTTATTAAGAGCAGTACAGGGTTTCCAAAAATTCACAGGAGCTCCTGATCAATTCGCGTCAGTTTTATTCGGAGGAGCACTTGGATCGATGTATAGCTTCCTACAATTTCTGACCAGTCCAATAGTGGGAAGCCTCTCAGATGCATATGGAAGAAAGCCTATGCTTTTAATTTGTTTGGTGAGTTTGTTTTAATTTGTAAATCCTATTAGAATGTTATGCTATAAAAGTATTTAACCATGCAGTAATGTCACTAGGTACCTATGTGAGTTTATCTAGTTCTCACCAAGACATGCTGTCAGTATTGGATCATGATAATAATCTATCGGCTTTCACTTTCAACATAATACTATAAGTTGAAATTCAATATAAATAAATACTTATTGAAAAAAAAAACTTAAGAAATAATTTTAATAGAATTATTTGAAAACGGTCAACTGGATGTCCCCTGAACATCAAGATGAGCGTATCTATTTTTCAACTGCTCAAATCTTCGAGTTGGCCTAGGTGTAGTGCAGTTTCAGCAGAATGAGAGGTCAGCTTATGCTGGTTCAATTACCACTTAAATGCAGCCTAATGTACCATAAAATTTCACTTATAATAATGATAAAAAGCATTTAAGTAGATAATAATAAAACTTTGTATTATTTACACATTCAGCTAGTTTCTTAAAGTGTACAAACATTGTTGTTTAACCAAGTGTGGGACTTATTATATTACCAAGGCTATAGAAAATGTACTTCCTCATAGAAAAGATGCAACATGTAATATCCTCAATTATATGTTCATCATATAATCAATACAATGATTACAATAATGAGGAGTATGATTATTGAATTACAAAGCACTTGGAGTAGGAAATGAATTTGCATCATTTATAAATTTATAATCATAATGCATATTAATATCATGACTAATAAAAATGGGATTTTACACCTCATTTTATTGTAATACTATGACTTCATTCGGAAAACTTAAGTCTTATGCTACGTTCACACGCGCGCGTTCAACTCGACATTCAACGTGCACATTCACATTCACGAGCGTGTAAACGGTACGCCCGAGCCCGTAAACGCGCCTGTGAACGTGAATGCCGCGAACCGGGCGTGCTGACTGACAAGACGGCGTGCGTGTGAACAACTTGAATGTTCGCCGACCTGGGGCGGGCTGCATGCCGCGCAGCCCGCCAGGCAGCCCGCCGCCGGGCTGCACGGCGTGCATGTGAACATAGCATCATAGAATTTTCCGAGAGTGCACAGTAAAGGTAAGCGTCCACAGTTTCGCATCGCACGTAACGGATTTTAGTTTGCCTTGTATAAAAACTCATACAACAGCGTCCACTGATCCGCACCGTACGGACCGCTCATCGGCAATGCCTACATGCGATGCGTACCGATGACGTCATACGGAATGCCGATCAGTGAACGCGCCCCATCGCTTTCTTCCATTCTTACAAACACTTTCCGCACGTACGATCACTACAAAAATCCGAATGAAGGTGGCATCGGCAATCCGATTGCTGATACTCGCGTCGGCAATCCGATCGCTGCCGATACAGTGGACGCAGTCTAATTAATCCGTTTGATGCGATGCGTCCGATACGTGCGATGCGGGCCTGTGGACGCTTACCTTAAGTCGACGTTGACACTGACGCACGGACGTAAAATTATCGCGGCGGGATTTTTTCGCGCACTGGATTTTCAACGCACTGCTTAGCGCCGAGAGTTGAATTTGAATTGAATGCAATAGTGTGGTTTTGTGACGCGCTGGGATGCGCTCTGTTGGATTCTCAATGCTTGGCTCAACACCGAGACTTAAAAACCCAGTGCGCGATAAAATCCCGCCACGATATTTTTACGTCTGCGCGAACGTTGTAAAAAATCGAGTTTTATTAGTTCCAACTGTGTTACTGATACCTACTATTACGTAAGTAGGTATCTACTAGTTTATTACTAATAAATAATGTCATAATGATTCAATCATGATAAATGATTTTATTTCGTAAGTAGGTTTGCACAAACACTTTTACACGTCAATCAGATATTATAGCCCTAATTGTATGTTATTTTGTAGACATATTGCTGTTTTTTATGTTCCCATTTGATTATGCCCCTGAAACTGTACCTACAATTAGGTAAATTAGATTAAATATTTTAATCAATTTTTTTTTAAGTTTTTGTTGTTGTAATAAAACTTGTTTGAAATTATCAAAAAAAATGCAAATAATTTTAATTTAAGTCACTAAAATCCCTAATGCAAACCGGATCATAGACCGATGGTCCCGAGTAGCCACAGAAATTAATACGGTACACAACCAATCATCGATCGTTATTAATAAGTATCAATGCCTAGTATCAAAAAAGTTCTGAAATAGCAAGCGAGACATGCTGAAAGAGGTGTGTTTTATACACTGCTGCCTATCCGCTCAGGAAATACGACCACACCATGATGTTATCATAACGAATGCTTTGTTTTTCATTCAGGTAGGAATATCAATATCCCATGCACTATGGAGTTGCGCCAGTACATTCAGCGTTTTTGTTCTGGCCCGGTTTATTGGCGGATTGAGCAAGGCTAATGTGAGCCTGAGTATGGCGGTAGTCACCGACGCTTCCAATGAGAAGACCAGGGCTAGAGGAATGGTAAGAATTTATTATTTGTAATGCACTGTTTTAACATCTTGTTAATGCCTTGAATTTAGGCAATTGTTTATTTAAAAAGCCATTTGTCAAAACGTGGCCCAAAACGCGGAAAGTGGCAGTAGACAACTCATCAATACGGTGGAAGTTACTTAAATGTTCGTCTAACTCTAAGTATATCTATGCCTCCTTCGTCATTCACACTCATCAGCAAGTAAGCCTTCGTGCTCACGGGTGATTTTTTTATCGCGCACTGGATTTTTAACGCACTGCTAGAGTAGCCTAGAGTTGAAAGTCCAACTGGGTATAATTTTGAAGCGCTGGGATGCACTCTGTTGGATTCTCAATGCTCTGATCAACATTAACACGTAGACTTGAAAATACAGGGATAAAATATCGTCCGGCGAACCTAGGCTAAAGTATCGAAATAACTTTTGAACTGATTTAGAAATTGGGCGCTTTTCCGTTAGTTTCTTATTAGGGCAAGATTATTCAAAGGACATCATTCATTTTGGACCAAAAATTTAAAGAGCCGGCCACGATAAAAATGTGTAATATTCGGATAGAACACACAATTCCTATAATTTTTTACTACGACACCAAATCTGTGCGCCCTTTGGTTACGGTGTTACATGATTTTAAAATACAATAAAAATGTTATTATGATGTTATTTTCATACATTTGATCATGTATATTTAATTATTCATACTGTATTATGTCCTTTTGATGTGCAATAAAGTGAATTCTGAACGTATTTTCATCATTAATACGATTCTGGTCCACACGCTGCTACTTCTTCAGATGCGCAATAATGCATAATATTGTACAAAATTAAAATGATCATGGCGACGATTATAATGGTTATTATATATTATAATGGTTTTACCGAAATGGGGACGTATTTATTTTGGACCGTGGCTTCAGAGATGCAATTTCCACCCTTGAAGAATATGGATACACCGCTGAGTATTTTGTATTTCAAAAGCATGTAACAACATAACCATAGGGCGCACAGGTTTGGTGTCATAGTAAAAAATAATAGGAATTTTGTGATCTATCCGAATATCACGTTTTTTTTCTGGCCGGCTTTTGGCCCAAAAATGTATGGAACGTGAATGATGTCCTTTATTTATTTGTACACATAGATGTAATGTAATGGTATGTACATGATGGATAAAATAAAATGATATGTTGTGTCGTACAAATATTGCTTACACTTTACATAATGAACAGGATGATGATATAGGTAGGCCTATATAATTATAGATTACTGCTAAGGGTCAGTTCACACCAAGACGCGACGCGACGCGCAGTTTTCAAGATAGAAATATATTACAGACCTTATCTACTATACTAAAAGGGACAAAGCAGTGCCTTACTACGTCAAGCCACGCCGCGCGGCGTAGCTCAATGAATCGTGTACCCTTTTGTGTAGTAAATAAGGCCTGTAATTGTATTTCTATCTTGAAAACTGCGCGTCGCGTCTCGTCTCGGTGTGAACTGACCCTTAGTCAAAAGTATTACAATTATTCATAACGCACACAATTGCAAAAAACCGTTTCCCTTCTCTTTCTTCTGCCGCAATCAGGGTTTGGAATCGGTACCAGTAGTACAGGTTTTGTGCCGGTACTTAGCGGTTCCAGACAGGTACCGGTACTCTACCTAACAAGTACCGGCACCAAATTCAGGTACCCGCCGCGTACCACAAATCTCGTGTTTTTACAGACGCCAGCACATCAAGCTACCCGAAACTGTCAAATTTTTTCAATCAACTTTTAACCTTATACTTTAGAGATAAAGTTGAAAATCTATTAAAGAAATTTGACAGATTGTAGTAGCTTGGTGTGCTGGCGTCTGTACCTTTGAAGTTATTTTTCGAATGCCTTTAACTATCCCTTATTACTTACTAGAGATATCTGTTTTCTCACTAAGTATAACTTACGGAAATATTTGTTTGGTACCGGTTTTCGTACGATACTGATTAAAAATACCGATAGTACAGGTACTACGTCTGATACCGGTACTACGTCTAGTACCTGTATCACACCAAGACCGGTTCCCAAAAATACCGGAATTTCAAGCCCTAGCCACAATGTTAATTAGCCCTCAAGATGAACTTAATTAGGTAGTTGGTGTCAACTGTTTATATTATTTTCAGGCACTGGTAGGATTGGCGTTCTCTATCGGATTCATTGTTGGTCCAGTCACGGGAGCATGGTTCGCTTTGAACAGTGACCGATCATCTGGCGCTTGGGGCGAACGCCCTGCCTTATATGCGCTGTCCCTTTCTCTTGCCAATATACTTCTAGTATTATTCTTTCTTCCGGAGACATTGACTAAAGTAAGTATTATCATTGCTTTACGTTTCGGTTGTTTTATTATTATTATTATAAGTTCCTTCTGCTTTAACACAACGTATTTTTCAGGATAAAAGAGCACCTTTATCGTTCAGTCTGTCTAAATCCGTGGATTTCGTCTCCCCTTGGCATCTACTAAGGTTCACTGCTGTTAAAAAACTTTCACGTCATCAGAGTGAAGTACTGTCGAAGCTGGGACTGATCTATTTTCTATATTTATTTACATACTCGGGTCTCGAGTTCACCCTTACATTCTTAACGCATCACACCTTCCAGTACACAGCTATGCAACAGGGCAAAATGTTCTTAGTTATGGGTAAGTTAACTTTGTTTTAATAATAAGTACACGTTTTAATAATCGTAATTAGTATTTGTTTGATGACAATGATTTGTGCTGCATGAGTGCGAAAAATGTTTCCGATACAGGTATGATTAATCGATTTGTAAAACTCGAAAGATCGATCAAAAATAGACTAAAGAAAAAAAATACTTTGAAGTAACTTCCCAATTTTATTGTGATAAGTACCTCACCTTGCCACATTATTTTATCTAATCTCATACATTGATCAATAAGTATATCCTACTAATATTATAAATGTGAAAGTTTGTGAAGATGTTTGTCACTCACGCGTAAACCGTTGAACACAACAGATTTGGATGAAAATTGGCACATAGATAGACCATTTCCTGGGTTAACACATAGGATACTTTTTATCCCGATATTCCCACGGGATCGAAACTTACGCGGGTGAAACCGCGGGGCGCTGCTAGTATGTATATATTACACTATAAGCAGCAGTGGTGGCCTAATGACCACTAGAACTAAAAATTCGAGCCATGTGACATCTACCAACCCACGCTGGGCCCGCGTGGTAGATTGAAGCCCACTCCCTCTCACAGAGAGGAGGCCTGTGTCCCAGCAGTGAGAACATTATAGATTAATAGACTGATGCATGCACACTTTATACTAGGTTAACATAACATAAAATTGTTTCTCCAATGTACCCAATTTCCAGGGTTGATAATGGCGGTGCTGCAAGGCGGCGCGGCTCGTAGGCTAGGCGCCCGCGGTGCAGAGGTCGCTGCACGCGGAGCCCTAGCATTAACCCCGGCTTCTTTCCTGAGCGTCGCCTTCGCTGCGTTACCGAATCCGCCTTTATTTGCGCCTATATACTGGCTCTGGCTGGGACTCGTTCTATTTGCACTATGTAAGTCATCATCTGCCTAGCCTTTTCCCAACTATGTTAGGGTCGGCTTCCAGTCTTAACGGATGCCGCTGAATACCAGTATTTTACATGGAGCGACTGCCTATCTGACCTCCACAACCCAGCTACTGGGTAATACGATACCCCTTGGTAAGACTGGTTGTCAGACTTTCAGGCTACTGACGACCCGTAACGACTGTCAAAGATCCACGAATGACAGCCAGGACCAACTTCATGTGCTTTCCGAGGCACGGAGGGGTCTTGGTATCAGTGAAGATGGTCACCCATCCACGGACCAACCGCGGCACGCATGGCTTAATTTATAGTTGTTGCTGAACATGAGGTCCTGAGTTCGATTCCCATGGTCGGGCAATGGGGTTCATTCATCGGGAATTTCTCAGTAGCAGCCCGGAGTTTTGCACGGTTAATGGCAATAAGCCCACCCCTCCCCTTATTACAATGGGACTTAAACAGAACTGGCGAAATGTGGGTTTAATATAAGGTACACCTCTGCCTAATCCATAGGGAATTACAGGCGTTATGTTATATTATGATAATAAAATTGTGCTCGAAAAAAAAAATTGGTTCCAAACAGTAATAATAACGGTCCTTCTTATTCTGAACGCCGACATTTGTAGCCACATTTTTTCTAGAACTTTTTTGTCTCTAATTATTTATTTTGCCTTGTCACAGCGACGGCGTTCGCGGTGTCGTGCATGACGTCAATGGCGGCGGGCAAGGCGCCAAGCGAAGCGCGCGGCGCAGTGCTGGGCACGCTTCGCTCGCTCGGAGCACTCGCAAGAGCCGCAGGACCGCTACTTGCATCCTCAGGTAACAATACTTTTTTTTTCTGTGAGTGCGTAACTTACGGTGCAACTTGGTTTTTGATTATCCCCTGAAATCCAAATTAAAAAACTGCTTAACTGTTCAATCACTGTACAAAATATTCAAATAAGTATCTACATATTTCTTGGATTCCGTATTATAATTTTTTAAGTAAGTATAAATTCCAGGTATCGGTATTAGTAAGGCATACTGAGGAAGTACTTGACCTCGTTATTTCATTCACATATTCTTATCTTTGATATGATTGTAAGTTATCAATAGCCCATACCTCCTCATCGCGCTGTACGTGTTTACTACAAGTAATTTCCGTTGTTTTATGATGCATAATGTTTTCATGCTATAAAGTTAGCCGCCGCACAAGCGATTTTTTATCGCGCACTGGATTTTTATCTCTCGGTGTTGACCGGAGCATTGAGAATCGACTGGTGTGCATCCCAGTGCGTTAAAAAAAACACTTCGATTTTCAATTCTCGACGCAAAGCAGTGCGTTGAAAATCCAGTGCGTGATAAAAAATCACACGAGGGATTACTCTTTGTCACGAAGTGAGCCAAATCCTCCACGGGGGCCCAATGCAGAATGGACGGTTGGTGGACGTCGCAGTCATGTCTTTGATTTCAATTCTTCGTCATTTTCTCGCGATGTTTTTATCCACTGTTTTTGAATAGTGGGAGCAGACAATTTACAGCAAAGTAAACTGCGCGACTGCATCGGTTCCAACACACGACAAATAATTTTTGAGTCGGGGCCTTTTATCACTGGGCTATTGTGCGCTTTTCTAATCCCGCACGTCACGTTACTATCGTCACGGCATCATGATAGCACAGGGAAATAAAATGTATGGGAATATATTATGAAGACGCTTTTTTTCCGTCCACGATAACGTTATAACGTGCACGTATTTCCATACATTTTATGGATATGGACGTCCAAGATAATATCGTCACGCAGCAATTGTATAAGCGCATATTGTTTCTTCAATATTAACAAATACTTGTTTTGTTCCAGTATACTGGTGTTCTGGCGCGATGATCACATACACCATCGGCTCCATAATTCTAATCATTCCAGCTGTGATGTTAATTAGACTGAAAACATAATAATGCAGCTTTTACACTGCATGTACAATAAGAACAAGCAATAACCTTTTGAATAATTTATTAAGCAATTCCACTATTTAATAGTATTATACAATTGTTCTGTATTATTTATATTAACTTTGTTTGTGTATTTTTGTAATGTTTTTTTTTAATTTTCTCAAATAAACAGTATTAATACATTGAGTTTTTGGATGTTAATAACTGTAGAGTCAATATGGCTTTTGCCATAGAGTAATACGTCTTAAGTTATGCCACTCTTGTAATGGTTTAAACTCTCATTATCTACACATGTATTAACTATTAAAGTGTTATAAGGATATTTGAAAGTCATTGTAAAGTATTTCACTGCTGATCATAAAGATAATGTCCATACGTGACCAGACTCATCAAAATTGATAAACAGAAATAAATCTTTCAACTTATTTCAATCGTTTCCTTCCGTGCTACCTCCCCCTCCCGCGCCTTGCCCTTTCGCTTTGGTTATTACAACGAGTAGATGATAGTTTCTGAAGGTATTCATGGTCTACGCGAAAGAGCATCGACGTAATCATAATGTAACATATTTTTAATGTTTTTTGTGGGAATAACCACCAGACATTTAAATAATTTCTTTGATAACCACAAACATAAACCCAGACCCTCGCAGTAGGTCATTGGATTCCATGCAGTCCATGTTAGATAACATTTTTTGTTGCGCTAGTCTGGGCTCCCATATACTTAACAAAAATAAGGCAACTGCCCAACGATTAAAGTCGGGACGTTGTATATCATTATGCTAGTTGCGTGGTAAACTTTGCTTGCGCGATGCAGGATTTGGCGTGACGTCAGTATGATGCGTAGGTCGCATGTGGCCAGCATTATATTGGTAGTCTTTGCATGTGGCGGTGTAGATGCCACTACAAGATAAAACGAGGCATTTTATTTTGACATCATGGAAACACTTCTTTCACGAAGTTTTGTTTGTGTATTGTGTTGCTAAGCAACCGTTTGTTGTTATGACAGGCATAGATTACTATTATTAATTATTCTACTCTGTGATTATAAACTAAAATGACAGGATGCCATAGTTGGCATAATTATGATATTGTGGTTGTGAGAAAATGCCTCTGTTTAGTAATAAATTCTCACCAAAAACTATTCCGGTACGAAAACAAGATACTACTGTGCTGAAAAATGAGCTTGGCAGTGATTATGCATCGAAGGAGTTGTCTCTCGACGTGGCTCCATTGAAATTGAAGTTGGGGGACTTCGAAATATCTTTTGAAGAAGGACAGTGGATTCCAGGTAAATAAGGGTTTTTAACATTGTTTTCAATATTCTTAATGATGATAACAAAGCATTTTAAGTATATATAACTTGTGTTTTGTAGCGATTTTTGGTTTGTTCTGATAGAACTGCAAATGCAACTTGGTATATTTTCGCTTTGAAGATTCGTCAACACTGGTATTGAGAAATTACTGTAGCTTATGTTCTGTATATTTAAAAGCCTTTAAATTTTCATTTATGTATCTTTATGTATCTTCTAATGTATATTTCAACTAGCAGCGCCCCGGCCGCGGTTCCACTCGTTTACGTGTCAGTCCCATGGGAATATCGGGATAAAAACTATCCTATGTCCTTCCCCGGGATGTAATCTATCTCTCTGCCAAATTTTATCGAAATCCATTCAGTGGTTTAGGCGTGAAAAGGTAACATACAGACAGACAGAGTTACTTTCGAAATTATAATATTAGTATGGATATAGTCAGGTTTTCAAATCGGGCAACAAAAATTGAGTTTCTTAACTAGTTTTTTATCTTCACAGCTTCTGGAAAAGCTGGCGCCGCGCACAAAGAGAACATTCGCCTCAAAAACGAGCTAGAAAGACTTGAAGAAGAGAACAATATGCTAAGATTGAAGTTCGAAATATTGTTGGACATGATGACTGATAAAACAGTGGAGGCTGAACAACAGGAATTGCAGAGAGCACAGAGTTTAGGTAATTTGAAACAGAAGGGCAGTAAAAAGAAATGGTCATAAAAATGATAGATTTTAGGATGTGAATAAATGTTGTTTTTTTTTAATTAGTGGTAAATATCCCACTGCTGGGAAAAAACCTCCACTGTTCTGAAAATAAAATAAATGGTTTTTAAATAAAATCGTACGTGTTTGACTATATTTAATTTAATCTAGTTAGTTGACTTAGTTTATCTTGTGGGAGCACCAATACACCACATCTTCTTCGTGTCTCTGGCACGACTGTATTTTAGATTTACACTACTGCACTGCCTACCTTCCATGAAATACAGGCGTGATGTTGAGTTCAGACTACTATTCTAAATTTTCTGACTACTTGCTACAGAATCTGCTTGATAAGATCTGCGAACCCCGTAGGGTTGGCACACATCTTCATAGCACGAGATTTAGAGTAGGCGCTCTGTCACTCTATTGAACAACTTGCTTGCTCAAGTTTTTGAACAGAGTATTTAAATTAAATATCATACAATAGAAAAACAAAACAAATGTATTAAAAATATCTTTACTTACATAGTAATAACTTTAACATCTTGCAAAATATTTAAAAAATATCGCAATAAACAAACATATTTAAGAACAACATCAACAGTTCTTGCCGCCTTATTTACAAACTGAACATAGAATAGCGCTTTGTTAGCCATCACAGATGTCTGGGTTTTATATCTACCCTCGCCTCAAATATATTTTCATTTTGAGACAAACCAGGCAAGCTCCCTGGCAAAGTGACTAATTTAAATGCAACCAATGATAGAATGACGAAACCTGGCGTATTTGTAATCACAACAACAACAAACAATAAAATTCTTTCGACAGTCTACTCAATAAAACGGTGGATAATAGCAGTACTGACTTGAGATAGTTTATTCCGCATTAGGGCATCGTCCCCTTGTATGTCCGGGCTGTCGGCACAAGCTGCATAGTCTGGGCCCGCCTGACCCTCGGCCTGCGCTCCCGCGCCCCGCCCCGCCCCCGCTTCCTCTCCCGCGCCCCCTGCCGCGGTTACTGCTACTACTGCTGCTACCCCAATCTACAAAACAAAAAACAATTGAAGTGCTTCCAACCGAAATAGTGAGATTCAAAAAGACTTTCGAAACAGCTGTTGAACCTACCCCTGGTAACTATTTATACCGACTTTAAAATTCACTCGGAAAGAACTGTTAACAAATTATTATTACCTATTTAAATTTTTGCTGTCAATTATTTCTAAGTAAAAGTAACTGGCGAAATGTGCGTGTACCGACACTCAGTCTACCCCTTGGGGGAAATATGCGTGATGTTACATCGTGTGTTCAGTCAGCTCATTACCTGTGGTAGATCCGCTGTCAGCCCATTGGAAGAAGTTACATCTTGAACCCATGTCCTTCACGCAGCAGTAGAAAGGACGACCTTTATTAGGACCTTCCTTTTGCACCGTTATTCTGAAACAAAAGTCGCAAATTAGGAAATCTAGACCATAGCACTTATAATGACGTAATACAAATACTCTGATAAATAAATAATAAATACTCTGATGCTCGAATCGTCCATGAAACAAGTTCACTTTTGATGCAGTTGGTGCCATCAAATCTGAGATTGAACTAAAATAACTACCACGAACTGCATCAGACTGCTTGAAAAGTGAGCTTATCTCAATTTTCTAATCGCAGTCAGGTTTTACGATTTTTAAAATTTTATTTTTGACTCACTTTTTACACGGCATTCCGCATTCGCACATGACATCGTCGTTGGCGTCGCCACTGTCGCGCGACTGACTGGGTGGTACCCCCCAACCCCTTGTAGTGGAAGTATTACTGGAATGTTGGTTACTGTCCCAAGAATTAGTACTGGTCGGCGGAGTGTCGTAAGGGTTTTGCACTGTGTTACTATCATTCTCGGGCGCCCAAAGGAAAAAGTCGCAACCGCCATTTTCTCTGCCAGCTTGACATTTGTAGAATTGCTTTCCTAAAATGCATCAGTTCTTTCTATTTAATACTTCTGTAGAGCCGTTCTCAAGTGATGCGCTTTCCAACGAACAGTATTTCATTTTTATTTATATACAAGATGTAACAGAATAAACGCAAGTCCTCAAAGTAGTTTGTTCATATCAATTATGAACAAAATCTACTTTACTGTATCGATTTCAGTAACTTTTAAAGTGTATTTTTTTCAAAAATTATGTATTTGCCATACTGACCACCGATTGAGCCTTAGAAAGTCAATTGTTATTTCAAGGCAATAAGACTCAATTTTACTCAAAGTAAACTCAAAGTACTGCTAGGGGGGTCAACACGATTTTCTGAATAATAATAATTGTTAGCTTTAAAAATAAAACATGTGGGGTCGGAGCCGGGCAGAAACGATGTTCAAAATAAAAAATCAAGATGGCGGCTGCGAAAACTTCAAGATTACGAAATTTTTTACATTTTGCAGCCAATCATCTTAGATTTTCATTTTGGCCACAATATCGGTTTTAGCACCCTCGAAAATCATAAAAACGACACCCATGACATTCGACTTATATAGGTATTTGAAATCATTGACCCATGACGAAGAATTTGTTTTTTCTTGCAGCCGCCATCTTTGTTTTTTTTTTGACCTCACTATTATTGGCTTTAGTACCCTCGAAAACCATGGAAACTATATCTCTCTGTCTCTTCCTATTACATAAATGAAAATTCACATAAAGGGGCATAACGCCTTTTCGTTACGTGACGGTTTCTCCCATTTTACTCCTACTGCAAGCTCCGTAAAAGAACTTCGTTCCAAAAATAAGTTTTGGTAATTGTAATTGGGGTGTATGAGGTGTTGCATTAATTATGTTACATATTGTAGATAGATTTGCTGTGTATACTTGTATAAATCTATTTGCGGGACAGGCCAAGCCAAGTATTCTGCTACCATTTTGACCATAATAATAATGTATAACAACGTACCATGATTCGCAGTTTGTTTCCGCACAGTTAATAGAATCGCAGCTTTATTGCAACCACAGAGGACATTATTATCACCATTGTCACTACTCCCTGGAACAGGCATCCTCGGCTGATTGTTCATTGTATTTTGAACCCTACTGGCAGTTTGTGGAGGTGCAAATTGCCTTGGCGGTGCTGTGTTTGTATTGGCAGTATTTCGTTGGGTCTGTCGCACTGGTACGACAGGAATTGTGTTGATAGGACTGTTACTGTTGCTATTACTATTACTATTGGATCTATTATTCGTAGGCTGTATCCTATTAGTATTTACATTTGGCTGTCTTGTATTATTGGTTACTTGAGTTCTCGTGTCGGGGCCTGGTCTTACGCTAGCAGGGTTTATTCTAAGCATTTCTAAGAATGTTGTGTCGCAGCCACCGATGCACCCGGTGTGTGGGGCAGGGTATATGTGACTAAGTTGGTTGTTTTTCCATTCGAATTTCAGCATTTTGTAGTTTGGGCCACACTATAAAGATTAAACATGGTATAAATTATGAATTATTTCATGATTTCTTAAACAAGTCGATCTTAATAAAGCAATCTTCTAAAAGTTTTTCATTAATGACTACTATAAAAAGATACTTACAACAGGACAAGAGTCAGATAAAACTTGTATTGTTTTAACTAAACTCGGCAACCACACCGCGTTCTTACAGTTAGGAAATGAAAGACAGCTAATGTATAATTCATCTGCATTATTCTTTTTCTGTCGTACAACCATGTCCGAACCACATTTTGGACATTTTAGAGCTGAAACAGAAGGAATTTCTTAAATATAATTGTAATAAGTAGTTTAAAATGATTGAATATTGTAAATAAAGATTATAACAGTTTAATTACCTGCGGGTTAATTGCGTAACACACTATCAGTAGGTATGGATTTAATTTTGACAGTTCAACAACACTCATTGCGTTATTTACGTTGTTGAGCAGACAAATTTTCGGAACATATGAAGCAATGGATTAGCAATATCCTTCAAAATGATTCCGATTGAGATTGATAGTGTGTTACGGAATTAGGATGCTGTGCAGCAAGCTAGCAATTAATAAGACAGTCAACTTGCGTTCGATTCATGGACCATTTGCGTGACTGGCTTTGACATTTGCGTGCCTCCTCAAAGCCACAAAACATACCGTAGCCATGCTAATAGGCATTCAAAATCCCTTTTAGGAGAGTCCAATATTCAGTTGGGTAGACAATAATATAAGATAAGAATAGCTACTTTAGAACAATACGTATGTAATTTAAATATTAAATCATGGCTACCACTCATAATTAATAATAATTATCCATTGAAATTGATTTAGATTTTATAAAGTTTTAAAGAGCATTCTAAAATTAACCTTGTTCAAATGTGTATAAATTTGTTTGTGCAGTTACCTGCAGGCATGTTGACTGGTAGTGCCTCAGCTGAAGGAATATATTCATTAGGCTGTTCACTAAACCTTTCAGCGAGTGCTGTGTCAATTTTATTCGCCTCCAAAGCCACTGTCTGATAAACTTCCTTGTACTTTGCTACCTAAAAAATAAACACATAAACTTCGTCTCAGAAATGTTAAAATCGGCTTTCGTTATAAGAGGAATGGACAAAATAGTATGGAAAAAATACTCAGCGCGCACAAAGCTGAATTGTATGCCAAATAGTCCCCTAGATTGTTTAGTTTAAGACTACAAAGGACGGTCTTCTGTGACTACCTGGGGTTTTCTGTTAAATGAGTCTGTGTACCTAGATTTTATTACAGTTAGCAATTTTTTGTATCAGTTTTAGTAGAGAGGGTTACAAAACGCTGTTCTTCCAATGTGACAGTAAACCTCGCTCGGTTTCTGAAAGCTGGATTAAATCTGTTTTTAAATTTTGCCATGGGATTACAGGGTTTAAAATGTTTACTAAATTCTCATTAATAATAATCGCTAATTTCAGGCATTGGCAAAATTACAAACTTTTACTTGACAAACATACAATTTAAAACCAACAGAAACAAACGCATAATATCCCATCCCCCAATTTCACACCATCTATTTTTTATCATTACCTGTTCAGCTAACACTACTTGAGGCTGCTTGCGACCCTCGCTAATAGCCTTAAGGTCTGCCTCGAGCTGCGCGCGCAGATGAGGCTTGGATATCGTGAGGCCCATAGCATCATACCCTTCCACCAGTCCCATACCTAGTAAACCGGGCACGAAGTGTATAGCGTCTGCTAGAGCCACGTACGATCTATTTTTTATAGTTTCTATGTGTTCTGCGTGGGTTGCGTCCGTTCCTGGGAAGACATAAATTTATTGTCATGCTACGTGATTGCCAAGTCAGACTTCTGAGCAGTTACATAGTTCAGCAATAGTCAAAAATCCTCCCTTGCAATGTCTTATCCAACTAGGCATCTGTCTCTACGCCTAAGTGGCTCTATTGAGTATATTTACTTTGCCGAAATTTATTACGTAACAATTTTATGTGGTAGTGGTATTCTGAACGGCGTAAATGGTTGCCACTGACGTAATCTTACCAATTCCATGCTTCTCCATAAGACCAATGAGATCAGCTTCTGTTAATAGATTCGGAGGAGACGTGTTGCCATCTAACATATCAATACTCGTTGGATTAAAGGTTTGCCCATTCTAAAACAATTAAATAATCTTTATTAATCTTATTTCTTCGTCATACGTGTTACGCAAAATTCAATCGTAAAACTTACTTCATAAACATGAATTTCCTTTGACGACCACTTGTCATAAGGGTAGACATCTAAGTAATTCCTCGCTGTGATCATAAGGCCACTGGCATTGAACTTTTCGTTGGCTATTTCTATGGCGACCGTAGTTTCTTGGCCCTGAGCGTCTTTGGAACAACATGCGAGAAAAGACCGGACTATGAATTCGTATAGTCGCTGTTCGTTGCCTGATAAACCTGTGTAAACAAAAAGATATTTATTTATTTACATGCATATATGGTAAGCATTACAGTTGGTAGCTACAAGTAGTGAACGAAACCTTTTCAGTTACTAAATTGTTTTAGTCAAGAATCAGGATGCAATGAAAGTATTCGTTTTCGCAGTGCTATACCGAAAGTAAAACAAATATACAGTATTTCAGCATTCAATTTTCAGTTTAAAAAGCTACTGACGAAAATAACAAATCTTACTGTTTGAGTATTTCGTCGGGTGTATAGGCGGATGGGCTTTATCACTCTTATTGCCTTGCCGTGGCGTTGGACCCCCGCTATCCAGTATGTTCTGTGCAAACGACCCCCAGTTGGGGTCACCAGTCTGATGACCCACTAGTTGTGCCAAGTTCATCTCTTTAGGAAACTCGTTTGTCTCAGTACGAGGGTAACTGATGAAACCTTGGGTGTATAACTTTTCGGCCAATCGCATTGTCTCTTTTGCGTTGATTTTTAGCTTTCTTGAAGCTAGTTTTTCAAGTTCCTGGAGAAGTAAAATAGTCCTGTACGTATAGGCTTTAATAGAAAGAAGATTTTTTTGTAACATTTTTCAAATATTACACTGGATTTAATATTATTTATTGAGATTATGAATGCAACACCCCAATAAACAAATGTCTGCTACTCCCTGGACCCTGCTATACCCTGACCACAATTTCTCATTTCAAGTTTTAGTTTGTACTCACCACTGTATCCAGGGGCAATGGTCTCCACTTGGACTTGGGTTTGGTCTTCACTTCACAAACCTTAGCCTGTGGGTTCTCAAGACAAATGTCATGGAAAATCTGACAGGCATTTTGGTCAAACAACCTGACTCTTTCCCATATGAAATCTACACTTAGATTGTTCATTGTATGGTTTACTGAAATCCAATAAAAATGCAAGACATTAGAACAGTTCAATTGTTTTAAAATAAATATACATAAAGTTGAGAAAACCAACCTCTTATCTTCCAAAAAGGTTCTGATATAAAATTTTCCACAGCTCTATACCTCTCAACAACAAAGCCTAGTGTTGGGAACTGACATGAACCATAGCTAACTAAACTTTCTGCTAGTTTCCTAGGAAAAACTTTTTGCAGGCGTAGTGTCTGAAATCTTGTAAATGCTGCACCTGAAATAGTTAACAAGCTCTCTTTAGAAACAGTCTCCTATCAGCTTTATTCTGCAGTCTATAGCATGTGCAAGGTCAATTTATTACCTATCCTTAAATCCAGCTCCTGCCTAACATCAACAGCATCACTGATATTCTTATTTGGTTGTTCCAAGTTCTGTAAAGCCCGGGACACAGACACTCCAGTGATCTCTGAGAATTTGGCTCTAAATATTCTGAGGTTGCTCTTCACTGCGGTGCAAACATTAATGATTTCAAATCCAATGTTCTCCCCTTCTCTGTCACAATCCGTCCAGATGATCAAACCAGCACAACCCCTTATTTCTCTTTCTAAAGTTTTCTGCAAAATTGTATTAGCCAGATTAAGTACAGAAAATATATTTTTATTTAACTTGTAGATTCATAATACTATCATTCTGATTATCATCATTTCAGCCAAAAGATGGCCACTGCTGGACATAGGCCTACCCCAAGCATCACCACTGATAAAATAATATAATTTTTGCTGACCACAAACAAGGATGGTTCATGGAGGATCACAAAATGGACAATTCTTATTTGATATAGTAGATGTAGTAAAAAATTTACAAATAGTTTTTTTTCAGGATAGAGCTAGAGAGCTAGGGAAGTTGTATGATCTTGTAGCTTTGTATGGAGGTAAAATGCTTTATTTATTTAATAATTACTTGCTAATTTATAAAAAATAAATACTAGATACCTTACCTTAATTTTTTCATAATTCTCAGGACAGTACTTGAAGACAGGTGCATCAAATAGTGCTAATGGGTTGCAAGACTGCCAGTTTTTATATGCTCCAACAAATTCAAGAGCTAATAGATGTCCAGATACTGAGGTCATTACCATTTGGCATTTTTGTCCCATTACCTCTGCTTCAAATTCATAGATTTTGTTATATTGTGATAGTCCTTCACGCTGAAAACCATAAGCATAATAATAAAAAAAAATAATTTAAACAGGAAACAAACCATTTGAGCTTAGCGTCTCGGTTTTTATGCATCTGAAACTATCTAATAGTTTCAGATGCATAAAAACTGATAAATGTTCTAAGGATCCAAGTCTTCGATTTCAGAAAGGAGAAAAACACCTCTACCTCTTATAGTTTTTATACTGACCTACCTCAATCCCTGAAAACCTAGCAAACAACAACAAGGATGGCAGGTACTTACTCTTCGTGATGTGCCTCGAGATAAGTGCTGTGCAATATTTTTGGCAGCGTCATTCTTTTCTGCTACGTTTAAATACTTCATAGTTTCAACGTTACAATGACTCAATGATCTAACATAGGTTTTAATAAAGAAAATCCGTTTAAGGTTATGTCTAGTACGAAATAAACAAATCATATTACTAGCTTAACATCTTTATTTTAATTTTAAAATTAATGGTAATATTTCTCTGGTAGGCTAAAATTGATAAATATCCATTGGTTTATTTTAATTCAAAATAAACTTTATCACTTATCAGTGCAAAAAATAAATAAACAATCCCGCCTAAAGATTCAATGATTGACAATGACATGACATGTATTGTAAGACGGAGGTTACACGTTCATTCTGATGTCAGTTCAGTCTGTGACCTTGATCACGTCTAGAATGATGCCAGAATGATGGAATGACGCGCGGTATTACACGGTAAGTCAGACTGACGATCAGTCTAACCGAAAACTTCTACGCGATAACACGCATGCATTTGGTATGGATTTTAACAAGAAAAATAATATGCTCCCGTTGCCTTCGTAGACAGGGCTAATATTATAATAGCGTTAGTTTATGGCGGCGTACCCGTGAGTGGATATATTAGCAGGGTTGGATTTAGGTACGTACGTTGAAAAAGATAGCACAAAAAAATGAAAAGGATAGTATTTATAAAAAAATTATAGTACACTTTCATTATTTTTTAAAATTTAACTTGAGTCGAGTTGTGATAGATTTAGTCTTTTTTTTTTTTTGTTAAAATCAACACCAGTACTCAGACGTTTTTTTTTTGGGGTGGATACTTCCGGACTATCGTCATTTTCATGACCATCACTGCCACTTTTCCTAATTAAAACACTAAAAACGTATTATTTTACACAAAAATTCACAAGCTATTGTTGTCACTTTGAATTTTGAATGGAATGGAAGGAACGAGATGAGTGGAAAGAGAGAAGTGTACAATACTGCGGAGGATAATCGGGGAATCTCCGGCCATCGACACAGAAAACATCGCATGATCAGAATTCGGTCAGATAGGTACACACAAGCACGGTCGAAATATTCATTTATGACGTAAAACTAAGCATTCGGGAGCATACTTTAAATTATAGTATTTTAACGTACTATCCTTAGATGTGGATAGTATATAGTACAAAAGGTGAAATTATAGTATAAATACTATAATTATAGTACAAAATTCAACCCTGTATATTAGTAGAAAAAGAAAGCGGTGGTATAAAAAGTGGCTAATGAAAAGACCATAAATTCACTTAAATTTACTGAATGAGATATGAGACAGATAAAGATATATTTATTGCATAACTGTGTACATAAAGTTCTTATACATATTTTTTTGTTTGTTTCAAGTCTACCCGAGTCGGATATGCAATAGTAATAAGAAATTGGGTACTTACAAATTCTATTTTTTATCAAAAAACTCATGCAGATTAGGGGTGTGAAAAAATAATCGGTTATAGAAAAAATCGATTAATAATTGATTTTTATTCTATAAAAATCGATATTTATAATCGATTTACATATTACAAAAAATCGATTAATAAAAAATCGATTTCTTATTCACTGCCGATTTTTTTTACCTAGAATTTAGAACGGCCGCGCAACACAGCTTTTTAGTCAGGAGCGCGAAGCCGCAAAGTACCGCGAAGTGTACCACTAACTAATAAATGAATGACGCTAAAGGGCGCTCCACACGGCTAAGATACTATAATATTTTATCTTTGTAATCCTTTTGTAATCCCCCTAAATATGAAATAAATAATATTATCTTCGTCGTGTCGTGTGTAATGGTCCATTGAATTGTATGGCGAGCGATATTGTATCTTAAGGGGGAAGCGCTAAGGTGGCCCGCGAAATTCAAATTTTCTTACGTTTTTTACAATTTGCTGGTCGGTATTAAGTTGTACGTTGATTAAAATATGATTCGCGGTCGTAACAAATATGTATTTACAGAATTATAATCATTACAATCAGTAATACAACTTGTTAAGTTAGTATAATCCCCAAATGTCAAGATTTCATGAAATAGTCATTCTTGGGGATTACATGGTCTTAGAGAGTTGTGTTGATGACTTTAATGATTATAATAATTTTATTCTGTAAAAATATATATTTGTTACGGGCGCGCAAAACTTTAACTTAGAAAGATGTATTAATGATTCTTAGGATTAAAATTCTCTAAATATGTACCTGTTATTGTCGCGAATAATATTTTGATCAAGATACAACCTGACACTGACCTGCAAATTGCAAAAAACTTAAGAAAATTTGAATTTCGCGGTCTACTACTATCCATTTACCCTAAGAAATTTCTTCCTGCGAAAGGAGAAATTTAAAAAAAAAACCTTTTTTGTGTAAAAATAATGTTTCGCTTGTTGATATTATTATAATTAACCCTTCGCATGTCGCGTGTACAGGGTATGTACAGATAACAATAGAATTTCATGCGACGGGTTAATAAAACTGAGTGCTGTGATAGTGATTATCGTTATTTCAGGCGTTTAATTTAATCTATCAAAAAAAAGAAAAAAAAAAATGGTTGCCTGTAAAGTCGGTTTTACGGGCGAAGATTTTACGTGACAACGACCGATCATCCGATCATAGTTGAGTGGGAGAGAGACGCAAGGCATTCGGCGGGCCTCTCTCTCGTTCGGTGACTCATCGTAACGTTACCGAGCGTTACACTTTTTCATAAGTGACTCCCAGTCGCAACCTAATTTAAGACGTTGTCACGTCAAAATCGATTATTTTTTAATCGATATTATTACTATGCAAAATAATCGATTAATTAATAATCGATTTTTTATGTATACTGTCACATCCCTAATGCAGATTATAAAATACCTTATCAATTAACATTTTCTTCAATTTATTTTTAAACATATTTCCATTTAATTCTTTAATTGCTGGCGGTAACTGATTGTACACACGAATAGCAGTAACATAGGTACTTTTATATTACATCATATTGTTAATAACTGGTAAATTAATGTCATATTTATATTGTTTCCGAATATTTAGACACAGGAGAAGAAGATGACTATGCTGATTATTATCGAATTAAAGAATTTAATTTAATTTTTTTTATTCGTTTTATTCCAAAGAATAGGTAACATTTCCTAATGTAAGAATAAATTCTTTCTCCGGGGCTAATGGTAGAGATGGGGACGTTCGGGAGCGGCGAGGGAGTCGGCGCAGGCGGCGACATGTCGTGCGACTCCATCGCTGTCTAAGCAGTGACTGACATCAGACTGATAGCTAATAAACACACGTTCATTCTGGCATCAGTCTGACCAGACTGACAAAAATTATTAAAATATTTAAATAATCATCATTCTGGACCATCATTCCATCAGTCTACGTGTTACACAATCAGTTTCCCGTCATTCTGACATAAATCATAGACTGAACTGACATCAGAATGAACGTGTAACCTCCGTCTAATAGTAGTCTATGCATGACATGATGACACTAGTGAAGTGACATGACAAATCAGTCAAATCCGTAGACAGAAGTAATCTATAGACTCATGGTATCCGTGTCACCGAAAGGGAAAAAAAAAATTCTAAAAAAAAAAATGGTTGCCTGTAAAGTCGGTTTTACGGGCGAAGATTTTACGTGACAACGACCGATCATCCGATCATAGTTGAGTGGGAGAGAGACGCAAGGCATTCGGCGGGCCTCTCTCTCGTTCGGTGACTCATCGTAACGTTACCGAGCGTTACACTTTTTCATAAGTGACTCCCAGTCGCAACCTAATTTAAGACGTTGTCACGTCAAAAACTCTACGTTCATCATACTATCATTTTTACAGCTTACAGTATACTCTGTCTACGGTCAAATCACATCACATCAAAGTCTACGTCAGACGACAGATGTTTGTTACAATGTTGCCAGCAAAAGCTTGGCCGATTAGCGTGCGTGCGATGAGTATTTTAATTTCTACATACACCTTTCTTCGCTCGTTTTTTGACGTGACAACGTCTTAAATTAGGTTGCGACTGGGAGTCACTTATGAAAAAGTGTAACGCTCGGTAACGTTACGATGAGTCACCGAACGAGAGAGAGGCCCGCCGAATGCCTTGCGTCTCTCTCCCACTCAACTATGATCGGATGATCGGTCGTTGTCACGTAAAATCTTCGCCCGTAAAACCGACTTTACAGGCAACCATTTTTACCCTTACCCAACTGCAAAGAAGGGATACGTTTATTTTGATAAATAAATGTAGTTGCCCCGGTATTCAGCTGCATCTGGTTACCCTGGAAACCGACCCCAATATAGTTGGGAAAAAGGCTAGGCAGATGATGATGAGTTATTGAGTATAAAAATAAAATAATTGGTAGATGAATATAAAATATTGATGAATGGATGGATTTCGATGCTAGTTTTTTTTTTTGAACTTGGCATGGCCTCTAGCTGAGTCGGAGTCGGATCTTTGGCTTCATGCACTTCCGTCGTCGAACTTATGCAGTTTGTTCGACGTCACTACTTACCGCCTCGCTGCTTCCCTGTGGCTAGGAGCTCCAGCATCATATTGTAGTCTTTGCTCCTTGCTGTTCTCCTCATTGCTGTCACTGTCACGAAGATGTCAACAGCCTCTGAAATTACGGCCCAAAGAATACACTATTAAGTCATGGCCTATCTTGCAGCCGAAGTGCGGGTCGCTTAGCGCGGCACGCGAGTATTAATGACATCATTTGACGAGTTGCGGAGTTGTTGTCACCGTCAGCGTTCTAGCTGTATTAGAACTTAGAACCCAATAGCTTGGCACGCGACGACGATGACAAGAGACCGGACGGCATGTCTTTATTTCCTTGGAAGGTGGGTAGGCCTTTAATGTGGGACGCAATGTGTGTCGATACTCTTGCGCCATCCCATCTTCCTGGCTCGGCGTGCTGTGTTGGCGCTGCTGCTGCGGCTGCGGAAAATCTCAAGCGGCGAAAGTATAATAATCTTATCGGTAATTATAGTTTCGGTCCGTTTGGGGTTGAAGTCCGTTGAGCAAAGAGTATAATAATAATACGGGAGCCGTTGAGTATTTGATAAACGTATAAAGCTGTGTACGTTTTCATGCCTCGTTTTCATTTCCTTCGTCGGAATGCTCATATTCTTTCCCTTTTATACAATGTGCTCTTTTCCCCTTCCACCCCTCTCTATCTCAAGAAACGTTTCCAGTTTCTTTGTGACTCCCACACGAAATTTTTAAGGTCATCAGATAAAGGCTCTTACACACCGGCGCGACTTGTCGCGCGACGTGTCGCCTGGCGATTCTGCGATATTATCGCGCCGCAACCCCTTTCACACAAGCGCTACACCGTGTAGCCGCGATATCGCCGCGACACCATACAAAATGAACATTTAGTATGGTGTCGCGGCGATATCGCGGCTACACGGTGTCGCGCTACTCGTCGCGCCGCGACACCGTCGCGGCGCGACAAGTCGCCCCTGTGTGAAGTGTCGCGCGCGTTTCCATAGAAATTGTTCTATGGATATATATCGCAGAATCGCGTCGCACTGTCGCGTCGCGCCTGTGTGTAAGAGCCTTAACTTGAAGCTCAAAATGCCTATGCATTCCACTACTTTCTTTGATAAATCCTTTACTGTCCAGGCTGCTCGTTTGTGGAATGCATTGCCAGTGGATATTAAACGCGCGCAGTCGTTACATGTGTTCAAAAGGCTCGTGAAGGAGCACTACTTGTCGTTGTAATCTTGTTGTCCTAACTGCAATCATCTACCGTCTTCTTTTATTTTCGTTGCTTATATAATTTAGTATGTATGTATTTATGTATCTATAATTTTGGATATGTTTAAATCTGTGTATCTATCTTAGTGTATTGTATGTACATAATATTTGTAGGTACCAACGACAGCCCCATTTTATGTCCAGGAAAATCACTGTCCATTCCAAGGTTGCCTGGAAGAGATCGCAGAAAGCGATAAGGCCGCCCATTGTATATTTTGTAATGTTGATGTATCTTTTTTTCATGTTATGTATTTTTGTGGTGTACAATAAAGTATATATAAATAAATAAATAAATACGTTTTAAACGTGCGGTGTAAATGAGAGGTTTTCTTTTTGAGTATTAAAAAAAAAAATAGTTTCCAAGAACTCGGTAGATGGCGTTGCACTGACTACGTTACTAGGTGCCAAAGCCAAAACGCTTAGAAAAAAAACATTGCGTCACGTCACATACGCTCGTTGACTGACACTTTCGTTTGCTTTCGTTGTACCATCTCAAAATTACATCCAAGAAATAATCAAAAAATGATGTGAAGTTCCGTTCCTTGTAGTAACCAAGGTCAGCGCCATCTATCCAGCGACTAGGGAAGAGTTAAAAAAAAAAGGAAAATCCCTCATTCCGTGTGTACGGGCCTTACTCTGCTCACAGATTACTAATACGTAGCAAATTCTGCTATTCGATTGGAAGCGGAGACCACAGATTACTATTATGGCGGAGACATCCAACAAATCAAATATTATAAAAATCGGTCCAGCCGTTCTTGATTTATAAATGGTGTAACTAACCCGACTTTGCTTTATTTATATGGATGTAATTTATAAGTGGAGCAGTGGTGGCCCAGTGGTAACGGCCGCGACTTACGAGTCGTAGGTCGTAGGTTCGAACCCAGACAGGCGCTTTACTTTGTGTAAATTATTTCATCACCACTGCTCTCAAACCGGTGAAGGAAAACATCGTGAGGAAACCGGCATGTGCTAGAACCAAAAATACGATGACATGGGACATCTACCACCGCACTGGGCCCGCGTGGTGGATTACGGCCCACTCCCTCTCACCGAGAGGAGGCCTGTGTCCCAGCAGTGGGAACATTAAAGGCTGATTATGTATGTATGTACAATTTATAAGTATTTAAATCAAATAAAGGGAATTGTTTTCTTTTGTTCGTCCTGAAATTCTATATTTGTCTAAAAATGTCATTGTCTGATTGTCAAACGTAGGGTATATATGTCCTGTGGTCAAACGTCAGTTCAGTCTTCAGAGTTTGGCGTTTCCTTTAGGGATGTGACAGTATACATAAAAAATCGATTATTAAATAATCGATTGTTTTGCATGGTAATAAAATCGATTAGAAAATAATCGTTTTTATTAATAAAAATATTCGATTTTATTAAAATAATCGTTTTTTTTCCTTTTTTTTAATAGATTAAATTAAACGCCTGAAATATCAATTAATTACTATCACAGCACTCAGTTTTACTAATAATAATAATATCAACAAGCTAAACATTAATTTTACACAAAAAAGGTTTTTATTTTATTCAAATTTTCATACGTTTTTTGCAATTTGCAGGTCAAAGATTATAATTCTCCAAATATGTACCTGTTATAGTCGCGAATCATATTTTGATCAAGATACAACCTGACACTGACCTGCAAATTGCAAAAAACTTAAGAAAATTTGAATTTCGCGGGCTAACCTTATCGCTCGCCATACAATTCAATTGACCATTACACTCAACGAAGATAATATTGATTTCATATTTAAGGGGATTACAAAAGGATTACAAAGATTAAATATTATATTATCTTAGCCGTGTGTAGTGCCCTTTAGCGTCATTCATTTATTAGATAATGGCACATTTCGCGGTACTTTGTGGCTTCGCGCTCCTGACTAAAAAGCTGTGTTGCGGCCGTTCTGACTTCTAGGTGAAAAAAATCGGCAGTGAATAAGAAATCAATTTTTGATTAATCGATTTGTAATTATGTAAATCCATTTTAAAAATCGATTTTTATTGAAAAAAAATCGATTATTAATCATTTTTTTAAATAAAATCGATTATTTTTTCACATCCCTAGTTTCCTTTCTTCATGTTCGCAGTTCGTCATGTTTGTTTTCAATTCATTGCATTGCATAGCTATAACTAAACAAATGTAAAATGACAAGTTTATAAATAGGTTATCTCTCTTTGCGGTTAGAAACCTATATTATAAATTAAAACAATGGTGCTGTCGCGTTCATTTGCGCCGAAACCCTTAACCTATACAAAGATGTGTTTTCTCGTAAACTGCCTCAAGAGACTTAAGGGTTCGCAACAATGGTTGAGTCGCCAAAAGGCTGATCCTTATGTTGAAAAGGCAAAAATCTATAATTACAGGTGACTATTTTGCACAACAATAAAATAATGTGTAGTTCCATTCAAACAACTCATTGATTTTATTGATTTGTAGATGTCGCAGTGCCTTCAAACTATTAGAAATGAACGACAAAACAAACATTCTGACTCCAGGACTAACAGTGATTGACCTTGGTGCGTCGCCGGGGTCATGGACACAAGTTGCAGTTCAAAAAACGAATGCTGATGGTGCTGACCCAACTCAACCTAAAGGGAAAGTTCTTGCTATCGATAAACTACAGATATTTCATATAGAGGTACTTATTGATATTTCATTTCGGCGCCAAATTGTTTTTCATCAATTTAGTTGCCAACAAAGAAGTATTTCGGTCAGTGGGTCGTCTTAGGGTTCCACTAGAGCAGTTTGGTAGCTAAAATAACATTAAGAAAATTTTCTTTATGCTAAATATAACTTTGTTACACAATGACAAACCTCATTAGTAAGTATCTATGTAAGAATGTTTCTTTCTCAACAGGGAGCATCGATTATGAGCAACATGGACTTCTCCACTATTGATGCCCATGATAAAGTAATAGCAGCGCTTGATGGAGCAAAAGTGGACTTAGTCCTATCTGACATGGCTCCCAGTGCCACTGGAGTGAAAGATCTAGATAAGGACAGAATTATAGGCCTTTGTTACATGGCCATAAGATTTGCTGCTCTAGTCAGTAAGGTTGATGGTAGCCTGTTGTTCAAAGTGTGGGATGGAAAGGAAGTGCCCATATTGGTGATGGATTTAGAAAAATTCTACAAACATATAAAGGTTTTGAAGCCACAAGCAAGCAGGTCAGAGTCCTCAGAAAAGTTTATACTAGCTAGAGGCTTTAAAGGGATACAAAGACCATTACGAAATGGAAGGTGGGGGGAGTAACTGTAACATCTTCTGTAAAAAAACTCAAAGAACTGCATAATACCTTTTCCGGACTTCTCGTTTAAGAATGAGCAGGTGGCTAGCACTACATTATAATCAAGTACATAATGTTGAATCTTTAAGAATTTGTTAGGACAGTTTTTAATGTCATGTATTAGTAGTGAAAATACTTTTAATATATAAGTAAATAATGCCATAGAATGTTGTAGTAGATGTAAAGAAGTCTTCCACAGATTCTTGTGTAAAAATGTTACTAAGTGTAAATCTTATCAACTCATTATAGATTTATTATTGTCATTTAGATAGCAATATTGTTTTATGATTATTAAGACTTAAATGGATCATTATAAAGTATGTTGTTGTATGTTCATATTATGTGGTTTATTATGGATTAAAAAAAACAAAGTTTCATAAAAGATTAATGGTTTGTTTATTCTTTATATAATAGCATATTTTCTGAAGCATTTTAATTGAATAATGCTTAAGATACAGCTGCTAGATTTCTACTATTCAATAAAATTCACATGGTTTCAGAAACAATGTTAAAATTGGTTAATATTGTCAATTGATTAAACTCAACATATCATTCGCATTTGAAGTACTTATAAATAATCTCTGATTCTTTTTTGTACCAACATGTATGAATATAATAATATTTAGCCACTTTTATAAAATAATATCACAATGAGTACATAATTTTAGTACTTACAGAGTATTTTTAACAATAAGTATCTAAGCATCTTGCTACTTAATGTATGAAAATTTCGGACGTAAAATGATGTTTATGTGATCACATATTAATCTCCAAACTCTATAATACCTTTCGAAATAAAATATAAGGAAAATAGTTATTCACATTATTTACTGTAACTCTGTAAGCATCGCCAACAAGCTTTTATATTAGCTGTTGCTGCATATTAGCTGTTGTAACACAGCTGGTGTTTCATAAGTATAATAATTTTATTTATGATTAAGTCAACATACATTGTATTTGTGCACAAACACAACATGACATTTAAATTTTCAAAAGAGATCAAATTATCACATCCAAAGTTTCGACTAATAAAAAGCCTGTAATAAACTATACAAAAATTCAAACGAAAAAACTTTAAAAAACTCAATGTATAAAATGTAAACTAGCCTACTACCTATGTAGAATGTAAACAACCACTATCAAATTAACAGATAGGTATACAAAACAGTGACGTTTTATTATCTAATTTTTCAATTAGCGTGGTGCGTAACTACTAGCTAGGTAAGGTATGTAGCAGCCATATGGATATTATGTAGCGAAGGCTTCTAGACGAACTGCGATCGAGTTCCACTATTTAATTTATTGAGTTGTGCGGCAGACAGCAGGCTAGAGTGAGCAGCATGGTCGAGTAGCAACAGCCGCTCGCCCCTCTCGTCGCTGGCGGCGCGGACGGTGCGAGCACACCGGCCGCTGCCGGTCTCTAAGGCAAAACTGCTCACTGCGCATATGGCGTAGATGAAAGTAAGTACGAATAGCGCACAGCCGAAATCTGAAATGAACGAACACCAAATTGTTAGCAATAATACTTATTTTCCTATACATTTTCCGCCAGGTGTGGAGGATATTGGTGTCCATGTAGGTACATAATTTCTATTGTCGGTGTGCATTTGTGCAGGCCATGCACACATGGCTAGATATTGTGATGACGGCAGGGCACAGTAAACCCCAGAGGGAATGATGTTAGCCAAGTGTGGGACACTTTCGTTGCTGTCTGTACGTAAATAGGAATTGTCTGAGTTCTTGTCTATTCAATATAATCACAGGTACTTACGATAAAGATTATGTCCTCCAAAAAGGTTGACAACACATGGATACCCATCGCCAACCACGATGGCCACAATGAGTAGCACTACTCCAATGCACGCAGCCAGGATCCAAGGCAGCACATACTCCCGTTTGTACTTGACAGCACCGTGCAGTAGCGAGATACAGCACATCAAGTAAATAGATGTCAACATCGTGCTGGTGTACAGAAATATTACTGTCACTGAAAATATTAATGAACATAATAATCTCGGGGCTTTCTTAAGTTCGAGCTTCGTCTTTTGACTAATGAATGGGCCCTGCAGCTTCAGTTAACACTAACAGAACTGCTCTACCAACAAAAACCCAACAGCAGTAACGGGAAGAACCTTTTGGATTTATGTGATATGTCTACCTATAGAAGATCGTGATATTCAGTAATTGGGGTACCTACATACACTGGACTTATGAGACGTCCATGTCTTCGAGGGAAAATATATTTCCAGTTGTTATAACTTTGGTGAAAGAATAGGTAGGTGCCTACCTAACAATTTATTTTCCACAATTACCACTTGCATGACCTAAAGCGCGGTCACTGTCGGACTGCATAGAAAAGAAAGAGAAGCGTGATGATAACGCTGGTAATTTATTGCAAATTAAGAAGCAATTATTTAATTACAAAAAATCTATTGTTTGGACTAAAAAATTAAAACACTAGTGTTTTAGTATGTTGCTTGTAGAATGATCTGGCAAAAAATCAGAATGATTGTGTATGTATATAAGTATGGTTTTTATTGCAAAAATAAAGTTTTTAGAGGTATCTTCATGATTTTTTTCTATCGTATCTTTGTATTATGTTTTCAACACACTATCTACCTAGCATATATCCTGAAAAATATCATATATTTTTCTGATTTTGTTTACTGTAGTCGATCATATACTTTTGTTGTTTCTAAAACTTGCGTTTTTTGCGTTTAGGTCCTGTAAGCGCCTTAAGGGGAAGTAGGTGATTGAAATGACATAATAATTAGTAGGTATGCTAGGTATTTGGCAGCAGGATAAGAAAGCCTTAAATGATGAACAAAAAAATGTTTAGGTAACAAACAATGAATTAACCTGATGCTAGATGTTGTGCTTTAGCGAATCTGCGTTGATTGTTAGTGCTTATCACTTCTCCGTTATGATAGCTGAGGTGATCTCCGTAGGCCACTTCGTATAGCCCGCGTCTGTCGGCATCATCTTCCATATCGTTGTGCAACATTGACAGCATTTCCCCGACATGGGATATACCGACTAGCAATATTATTAATATAAAAGATGATAGTGCCTGCGAAATACGATACACACACAATTACATTCACATTCTCCATTAATTTGAGACCACTGTCTTCCTACAAAGCATTGAAACATTGTCATACTCACGATTTGATGGACGGCAATAAGAATTGTGCCTTGTCGTAAATTGAAAACGTACAAAAAATTGTTTAGGCGAATCATCATCTTGTGTGAAAGATTACATTGTTTAGTTCTATCAAACATTTGTATTATTGTACCACTAAACCATTGCCAGTAAGAATTACAAACATTGTTTGGACAAAGCCCAAGTCAGAAACTACATAGCGATCGCGACGCGCATGTTGTTTTCTATTGATTTATTTTTTGTATCTTGTGCGTAATGCGCATGAATTTGTCGTATGTTATAAAAACCAGGGACAGGATAGAATGGGATGGTAAAGAAGACAAAGTAATTATTATAAATTAGTTTTATTTCAAGACTTACGTAATGAACAATAGCAATAATAAAATTATGACTGTAATCAACCTAAACCAAACTTTTAGTCGGTATTAGTTTATTTGGATTGTTATATTATCCACTATAGCTATCACAAGTAGACAAATCATAAAGTAACTCATTATGGAAACAAATAATTATGTACAAAAGTATAATCACGTCACTTCATTAAGTATTAATTTTAATATAAGTAATTTTGTTTTTTGATAGTTCAGGTTACATTTGATACTATAGATACAGCTTTGAATATAATTGATGATTTTTATACACATGCTTCTTAAAAAAAAACTTAACAAATAAACAAAATATAACATACCTTGGCCATAAAGCCTGCAGTTGTATTGTCAAAAATAAACATTAGACCCACAAAGATCGAACGAATTGTAGTGAATCAAGCAACGTTAACAGCACTGACATGAAAGTTCCATTAGGTTTGAATTATTTCTAAGGACGGACTGGACTAAACAAGTATTTATTGAAACACTGTGTTTTCGTTGTTAGCATGTTGTAGGGGACGTGACTGAAACAGAAATATTAAATGCAAAGTAAACTGTATTTTACAAGCTAAAACATACACAACCATCTAATATTGAAAATATTGGTATCATAAATGAAATGTAGCAGTTACGTTGTCTAACATCCTAAACAATAAGTTACAGTAAATAATATAATATGTATATCTGAAAATAGCCAATATTTTACGACACTATAATTTAGAATGACATTTGGTATGCAGTGAACTCTCGTAGTTGATACAAATATAGCCAAAATATTTACACATTATGAGACCTTATGAAGTATAATACCTTACAAATAATGGACAATAAGATACTTGTACAATTCGAAAGTTATATTATCCAAGACTGATATTTATTACATACATCGAAATAGAAAACTGTACTTAAGTTACATACTTGAAACTGTACCGATGTCACTTAAAATGGATATAATAGCATGTCTTTAAATAGTAGGTGACCACATAAGACTAACAAGTAGGTTAGTGTACAACTGTACATTCAAGATATTTGTGAATTATGAAGTGCCGAATGTTTGTTGATGGCACTCATGTTGTATTATTTCTTATTTAATTATATCACCACAGTATAACAATAGTCCTATTATATCACTAGGCACTAATAATGTTAGTCGATACATAGTTAATGTAGGTATTACACGATGGACAAACATAGGGCTATATGCCGCGTCAAAATATTCACATATTACAATTAAATAACACAATATTCACATTATATTCTGTTAAGTAACAATATCTTAGCCTAGTCTCTATAAACTAGTCACAAATCCGTTGTCAGTTACAGCCTGTATTTTGTGTTAGGATTACTCAATGTTTGGACAATATATTGTTCGAAGTTTTAATTAAATGTAGTCAAACTTCGCGACAATAATTAGGACAACTATGTTCTATATCATCTCTATAATATGCTTATCGAATTATCATTGGCAGTCAGAAACTGATTACGAACTTGTCATGCGAACATTGGCAGGATGTGACTTTGAAATATCGAGAAATAATAATTAGAGGATTATACGATCTTTACATTACAAGAAATATTTAAGATTAGGGACTACGATGTTATGCTAACTATGCTATAATGTTATTGCCGGGTTGGAATTACGCGTAGTTTTTGAGGATTAACATTGTTTTAATGCCAATAGTGATGAAAGGTCAGCCACATTTAAATAGTCATTATGTTACAGTCGCTGGTTGTGTCTCGTTCTCAAGCGATGTTGCATGAGTTGCGTCCGGTGCAGTTGAGTCGCGTGTGGTGGGAGTGTTTGTGTGCGCGCGCGCGGTGTCGGCTGGGCGCGGCGGAGATGGCGTACGACTTGAGGTGCGACTTCAGCGCCGTCGGCAGCGGCAACCGCTCCAAGCCGTACACTGACGTGCGCGCCACTATTGCACGACAACACAGCTCTTGGAGGCTGAGTACTGTAGACGAAAGAAACATTCTACTTAGTAAAAATAGCACACTTTTTCACAAATCATCAACAAAAGTTACATTAGTTCCACCATTGAGATAGCACCGACTTGAAACTGCAATATTCTACACCAGAGCGCGCAGTGTTAAAAGTCTGACGAATATAAGCCTCGCCGATGAAAATTTAAAAACATATTATTATGATGGTACGGAACCCTCGGTGCGCGAGTCCGACTCGCTCTTGACCGGTTTTATTGCCAATGGGAAAACCCATCAGGCACATGGCTTGTAGTTCTATAAAAAATGACATCCTAGTAACAACAAACTACATATAATGCCGGTCCGTTTGTCAGGTATTATCAATACTATTATAATTGTTTATTGTTTAAAGAAGTTGAATAACCATTACCTTTATTGCTCCTCCATAGTCTCTCCATGCCGTTCCGATGCAGCGCCATTCGCGATAGTTCGCAGAAGCTCTCTCTGATGTTGAAGTCACACAGGGGGCTCACTTCGAAGAACGCCATGTGGTTCTTGGCGGCATAGGTTTCTGCATCGCGTTCCTGCACTTGCCTCTTAAAGGCGAGATGAAGACGATTGCCGACTAGGACCTTCGGAACACCTGGTGCATGCTGAGAAACAAAACAATGGTGTTTATTTAGTGAGCCATATTTACTCAATAGTTTCTAAGTCCAACCACAACATTTGGACTATTTGGAACCCTCTGTGATAAGGACTTTTACTCAATTACGGCTATAAATTAGAAAAAGGGATTTAAAATTACATGAGAGTGACAATGTTTAACATAAAGTCTATTCAAGCAAGCTTATGTTTCAAATTAATATTATTTCAAGTTAAACAAATATCAACTTTATTTTAATGGAAAATAAGTTGATTTCAGAGTGCTAACTTTTTCAGTAGTGCTAGTCGCACTACTGAAAAAGTTATAAAAATGTTTGAAGTTGTAGCGTAAACTGAACTTTATGGTGTAGGCTTTAAAGTTATTTTTCCATAAACTCATATTTGTTTATATTTTTAGCAAATACATCGCGAATGCAGATTAGAAGCTGATATTTAGGCATTCAAGCAATAACTTGTTAGCTGCAGATAGAGAGAGAGCGATTAAGAAGAGAGAGAACTTAATATACACCTTTTCAACTTCCTCAAGCCATCTGTCAATACTGTCAAAGGACCATTTGTTGGTGATGTCATAAACGAGCAGTATGCCCTGCGCCCCGCGGGAGTATGATCGTATTATGGTGCAGAAGCGGCCTTGTCCCGACGTATCCCATAGTTGTAGCTTCACTCTCTTGCCATCCAATAGGATTGTTGTCGTCTTGTAAGCTGGAAAAAGAAAATAATATTGATGACATGTTTACAGAAGGAACATAAAACTTAATACTGTGTGTGGCCTGCCAGAACAAGATGCGTGTGTTCTTTAAAATAGTATCGTGTTATTTTATAGGAGTATGGGCATTTACAAAGAAATGAGTCACGAAATAAATTTGGGTTATGAACGTGGAAGACTATAAGAATAGAGGTAGACCAAGAAGAATAAAGATGGACTTTGCGGAAGATGATCTAGACAGGAAAGGAGGAAAAACTGAAATAGGTGATAGACAATAGAGATCTGCGGAAGGAGAGGACATAATGTGCCAACCAACTAAATAAGGATGTTATGGTCTCCAGCCCAGACGGATAATGATTTATTATGTTCTAATTCAATTCCCCCAGTATTATGAATGCCTTCCTCGATTCAATGTTATAAATAAGTAGCATGGAAAGATAAATAGGTAATTTGAATTGAATGGTTTGTTTTCATTTCTAGACACACATAAACTAAGCTTGACAGAACTTTTTATGTTGTTTTGTGCTCTGATATTGTTTTCTTAAAATGTTTGATATTATCTTAATTTGACTTCCACAGTAATATTGTTGTTAGCTGTTACAACATAATATAATTCTTTTTATTTATTTGGAGCAGTATGCATCAATAAGGAAACTGTTTTGGAGTAGAACTACCCTAATTAGTAACACACAAAAACATACAAAAAAAACCATACCTACATAAAAAACATCAACTTACTAAAAAAAAAAAGAGTAAATAACCATGTTTTTTATATGTTGCTAAGCCAATTAATATCTAAAGGTTACTCATTAGATAAGCATGCAGCAATTAAAATAATACATTATTTAATTGGTAATAATTTTTTTTAATCTATAATAATTATCAAGGCATGATAAATACTTGGACAACCTGACATCCATAATAATCATAATCAGCCTATATTGTTCCCACTCCTGGGACACGGGCTTTTTCTCTTGGAGAGGGAGTGGGCAGTGCGCTAAAATCTACCACGCTGGCCCAGCACGGATTGGTAGATGTCACAAGTCTTCGAATTTTTGGTTCTAGGACATGGTGGTTTCCTCACGATGTTTTCCTTCACCGTTTAAATATCCAAATAATAATTATGAATATTTTCCGTTAACGATTAAATAGTAGTAGTATATGCAAATAGAGTAAAAATAAATTTTGGGCTTAATGTCCATAAAGAAGTTCAGGTGCATCCGGTTAGACTGGAAGCCGACCCCAACATAGATGGGAAAAGGCTAGGCAGATGATGATGAATGTCCTAAGAATGTGACATTCTATAAAGATGGTCTATTTAAATAAAAAGTAATAAATGAATAAAATACAAATGGCAAACTGACAGAAGATGTCCGGACTAACACATGCTAATTGTATTTACAACTTTTATTTATGGATTTATAGTTTTATTATAGTTTGGAAGTATTTATTATTGTCAAAAAGGAATACAACTAGATTATCCTCTCTGCTGTGATTGTTTTGAAATCCTATATTTTCAATGATCATGACAAAATTGATGTTTTATTTATTATAATTTTTTAAACTTCTTTTTAAGTGTTAGTTATGGCACACAGCCATAATAACATTATTCAATGAGGCCATGTGACCTCATAACTAGATTAGCATCAAAACAATGTGCCTATGCTTATAAATATTGAATAGATAATAATGTTAGCTTACCACTGCCACTGCAAAATGGTGAGTCAGCGGATCCATCCTCCAAGTCTTGAAGTATCTCCTGTTTACCAACATCTGAGTCACCAACCAGCAATACTTTTAATAAATAGTCATAAGATTTAGGTGCTGCTGGGGGTCGTCCTAAAATGTGAAATATAAATTCTTGAATTAAAACAGTATCACGTTTCTCATAAGTTAAACATATAAAAATTATGTTTTACTTGTTAACTCACAGATGCGATACTCAAAGATTTTATTTGTTGTAGGCTATCAACAGATTTTCGTCCTAATTCAGAAGTTGTCTATGCAATGTATCCAGAAATTGTTCAGGGCAGCTGTTGTGGTAATTTAGTGCTGACAGGAAAGATTCATATCACTATCTATTTATTATGCTTTTGCTAAGAACAGCAGTATACATTAACATATCAAGGCTGGGTAAGGCGCCATATACAATGTTTTTTTTTTTTGGCAATTGACCCGATGTCGACTATTCTCAATATAATAATATTCTTATTCTATGTTATTTTTAGTATAAATGCGAAACCTGAATACAGTTTGTTCAAAATAAGTAACTGTATCGATTCCAATAATTTTTACCCCATGTTATACGTTGTACCATATTAATATTTAAAAAAGGTTAAAAGTTGGACACCGACCGACACTAAGTAGGTTATCCAATCTCCGTTGCCGAACGAATGTTTTTGTATGGACAAACAGGTAACTTAACAAGCTTATAACTTTGTGATTTTTCATGATACAGTTTTTAAATTTTGTACATAGAGATTCTTTACATAAAAATACTAGACACGTGTTTCGGGTTTCGCATATACTAAAAATAATGTTGTATATCCTGGCTGTATGGAGCTTGACGCACTGTTTTGTTTTAGTCCATTCCAATGTAAATTTTCTATTGGGCTGTCCATGTCATTGAAGCTGTTTGTCATTGTGATAAATGTGTACGAAACAAACATGAATTTACAATAAATTATATATTTTTATGTAGAAATATCACACCTGCTTTGGTTCAAAATAGTATTAATTGGAACCAGTAATTTACAACTAAATACCTAAGAAAGTGACAGTTCACACTTGCTCTAATCTACAAGTTAGATTATTTTACCTGTTCTTTGATGATGTGATCGAGGTAATGTTGTACTTCCATTTTGTGTGCTTTGACTAGTCCCTTGTTGTGGTGTCGCTACCATTCCAGACGATGGGTACATAGTCATGGTGAGCTCGGAGTAACTCGCCTGATCTCCAGGTGGTCTATTCCACACGCAAGTTTATACATAATACCGCTGAATTTAGCCGTTCTGGTGATCCATGAAGATAAACTTTCATAAAATACTTAAGGCCATTCGAACAACAAGCAAATAAGTGTTTATCAAAACAAGAAATAATCCACTTTTTCTTCAATCTGCCAACCAAAATAACATACGTTCTTGTGGACAAGGTCGCCGCTTGTTGAGGTTTTCGTATGAGTTTATTTAATTATTCCGTTCTATCTCTAGTGTAAACGGAGTTATAATTTTATTTTCACCTTTAAATTGCTTTCTCAATTACGTTTAATTGCGATATCGACACAAAAACAACCCAAATTTCACGAATAAAAGAATGAATGACGACTATCAACTCAACTTCAATCAGATGAACCACAGACTACTTAGAGATACTAATGAACGAATGCACAGACCAACGAACCATTGAAATATTTTTTTAAATCTATGGTTTTCCGAGTTTGGTAACTGGTTTTTAAGCCAATAGGTATACTAAACCTAATAATAATTATTATGGATTGATTTTTCATGAAATAGTTATATTCAATAGGATTATATGAACTTAGAGGGTTGTATTGGTTACCATAAAAAAACTGGTCAAGTGCGTGTCGGGCCACGCACAGTGTAGGGTTCCGTAGTAGCCCGCTATCACAATGTAGTACGATTCTGTTGTTCTTTATTCTGATATTAAAAAAAAAAAAAATGTTCATATTTTGTTTTTCAATGCAAGTCTTTACCCGTTATAATCAAGCAACTACTTCACATGTAAAAAAAAATATTTTCCAAAATTTTATTTTACCACTGTCGGCGTAACTCCTACAAAATTACAGCTTTCTAGTACTAACGGTCTCTTAGCATAACCTCCGACAGACAGACGGACGGACATGACGAAACTATAAGGGTTCCTTGTAGGTACGCTACGGAACCCTAAAAAGGTTATAGTCAGGCAACCTTACTTAAAAGATAGACATGCTGTCGCCTAAAGGCTGTCCCAGACTTTTTTTTTTAACTTTTAAAAGGGAACAATTCATGATATGATGATACATGATTTTTGCGTAACTTTAACCGGTTACGCAGCGTACGTAACGGAAGCTCTCAAAAGGAATCATTTTTCCCGTTTTTACAACATTTTTCATGGATGCTCCGCTGCTATTTGTCGGTAACCCAGGTAGCCTACATGAGATTGTTAGCAACATATAGTCGTTTCATAAGGAGCTGGGGTGGATCGTGGTGGGACACATATCAGATTTTCCCACCCGTACGCAAAACACGCGCATTGACGTGGAGTTGCGGACACCAGCCCGTATTAATTATGGGAATATGTTTTTATTTTTATTTGTTGTTATAGCGGCCATCGTAGTACACACTGAAAATTCAAGTGTCTACCTACCTATTACGGTTCAAAAGATACAGCCTTGTGACAGACGGTCGGGAACGGTCGGACCACCTGTCCTATTACTAAAGTAATAGGCCCTTTACGGGTACGGACCTCTAATAAAGATTATTTGCATTTATTATCTGTCTGTTACCTACCTTTCTGGATTTGGATGAAAGGTATACATACGGATATGCCCAATGCCTTATTTAGGACATAGGTGATATGATACTTTTCTCATGGGATTATAACCACCACGCGGGTGGAGCTAGTATGAAATAATTACAAAAACAGCAACTGACTGCCTTGGCCATTCTCTATTTCCCATAGTTACGGTTTTGACCATGAAATCCCGCCTCGAAAACTGTTAATAGTATGACAATTAATAACTATGCCAGAGAGCCAAGCGAGGTTGAAGAAGTGAATGATACAAAACAAGTAAATTTTACGTTAACATTTATTTAAAGATAGTAGGATATTCTTAAATACTATTTTATGCTAATATTCGAATAAGGCACTTAAGTTCAACAAAAAAAAAAGTAAAAAAGGGCTATAATAAATGCAAAATGCAATACAAATGTAGTTACATAAAATCAGTAGGTTTCAAAACCAGGCAGGGGGAATGCCCTACTGTAGTTTTCAATTTCTTCCTTAAGTTTCTTGATTTTTGCCTGGAAGTCAGTATTTCCTTCAATGGTTTTGTTGAAGTCGGCAACCTTGGGACCGGACACCTTGGTGATCTCTTGGGCAAGTTTCAGAGCTTTGTCGATATAATCCACTACCCTGTCAATGTCGGTTTCTTTCAAGCCCCTTGTGGTTAGCGCGGGGGTACCTGGAGAAACAATTACATGATGATTAATTACAGATATGAGGGTTTTTTACCGACTTCACAAAAAGGAGGAGGTACTAAGTTCGGTTTTTTTTTTTTTTTTTTGTATGTTAGTTCTGAGGTGTCATTGTCATTGCCATTGTCACCAAGTTAGGATCTGATGATGGGATCTTAGAGAAATCGAGGGCAACCCTCTTTTATAGGCTTACTTATTGTTTTTCGCATATTTTATGAAGTATCTTGTGTATTTGTGTATGGTTGTCACCATCTCAGGTAGCTGGGCTGATGAGGGAAGGTACAACTCCTTAACAGTAAGAAGTTACTCGAACAGGCAAGGACTGTTTTAGTAAAAAAAAGGCGATGGGCAAGTTGACATTAGGCTTAGATAAATTATAAACAGAACCACTAAAAAGCGAGAAATAAAAACTTTTTAACAAAAAAAAACCGACTTCCAAAAAAAACACTACAAACTGAAAAATAACTTTAATTTCGGAAGTCGGTGGCAAAACCTAAAATACTGATCTCTAAGACACCGACTTCCGAAATTAAAGTTATTTTTCAGTTTGTAGTGTTTTTTTTTCAACTCAATTTAGATTATTTTTTTATTTCAATTAGGCCTTTTCAAGTTCCTATGTGTCGGCCTATGGACCGATAGCCGTTGGAGCAAACGAGTCCTCGAGTGGAAACTGCGAATCGGATTGTATAGCGTGGGACATCCCCAGCTAGTTGGACCGACAACCGAAAAAGGTGGGTGGTTGAGTTGATTGATGCTCATATGAAAGAAAACATGTTGACTGTAGCATAATATACATGTTGCAGTTTTTAAAGGTAGCTTACCAAGCCTGATGCCACTAGGATGGAGGGCACTCTTGTCTCCGGGCACGGTGTTCTTGTTGCAAGCAATACTGCAGAGTTCCAAGATGCGTTCAGCAGGGGCACCAGTCAGGCCGACACTGCGCAGGTCTACCAGAGCCAAGTGCACATCGGTACCGCCGGTCGCGATGGCGTAACCTCGGGACATCAGACCCTTGCATAGACGCTGGGCGTTCTTCACCACCTGGGTCAAAGAATAAGGGTGAATATTGCAGCTCACAAATGTAGGTGTTTTTCATTAAACTGAAGATCATAGTCGAAGCAGATAATTATGTATGGTTGACAGTCTGACAACCAGTGTTACCACGGGGTATCGTGTTACCCAGTGACTGGGCCTGTGGAGGCCAAATAGGCGTCGTTCCATGTGAAAAACTGGTATTCAGCTGCATCCGGTTGGATTGAAAGACGACCCCAACATAGTTGGGATAAAGGCTAGGCAGATGATGAGATGTGTTGTTGCGTGGAGAATGCGAAACGAGGAACTTAAGGTAGGGCGCGCGATTGTAGAGGCTTATGTCTATCATAACTTATGCATAACTTTTTGATTTCTTACCTGCTTCTGATATTCAGCAAATTCAGGGGTGGAGGCTTGCTTCATAGCGGTTGCGATGGCTGCAATAGCGTGGTTATGTGGGCCGCCCTGCAGTCCAGGGAACACGGACTGGTTAATCTTGCTCTCGATGTCGTACATGACCTTCTGGCCATTGGCCTTCACGGAGCGAACTCCTTTACGGAAGAAGATGACTCCGGCGCGCGGCCCACGCAGAGTCTTGTGGGTGGTTGTCGTCACAATATCACAGTATTCAAATGGGCTGGGAATTATACCTGAAAAATTATTTTGTTTTAATTTTTGTCATGCCTGGAAGGATTTACCTAAGCTACTTAAGTAAAAAAAAAAAATTTAAAACAATAATAAGCCATACGATGTACTTAGAGGTTATCTAATTCGAGGTTGCGGGTTCGAACGTGAAAAATACCAATTTGACTAAATATCAATGTAGGTATGCAGATAAGGTATTTTATTTTATTTTATTTGGGAAACAAACAGATGCAATAACAAACATAAGTACACAAATAGTATAAACACAATCCAGAAACAGTTTCCACAGATTATTATACAATTAAATAATATGTACCCAAGTGTAACAACAACCAGAAGTTCACACCGTTAAAATTTACAGAATTTACAATTGAATACTCTATAACTTATATAACATTATTATTATTTAAATTTCGATGCCAAAATATTTCTTATATAAAATTTGAATTTGGGTAGAGAAAGGTGAAAAATATCTAAATCTTGATTTGCTTTTAATGAAATGGTGTCGTTGTAGAGACGACAAGCTCTTTTAATAAAAGTATTCTTACCATAATTGGTTCGGGAGAAACCAATTTGGAAGAGAGTTCTTTTGCGTGCATTTAAGCGTGGACATCCAAAACTTATTTTGCTGAGAAGATAAGGGGAGTCCAAGTGGCCTCTAATAATTTTATATAAATAAACTAGATCTCGCTCTGCACGACGTTCCTCCAATTTCTGAAGCCTAGTTGTATGATCAGTTCCAAAGTTAAATCGCCAATTCAAGTGCTTAGTAAATTTATTTTGCAATTTTTGGATTTGTTCAATATAAACTGCATACTGAGGATTCCACGCCGCTGAAGCATATTCAAGAATCGACCTTACAAGTGTCTTATAAAGAAGTATCAATGTTGACTTATGTTTGAAATCCTTACTAACTCTCAGTACGAATCCCAACATGCGAAATGCCTTGTTGGTCATAGTGGTAATTTGAGAGTTAAAGATAAGTTTACTATCAAGTTGGACCCCAAGGTCCCGCACCTCAGTCACTCTATTAATATGATCATTGTTGATCTTATAGTTATATTTTATCGAGTTCGTCTTTCTAGAAAATGTTATAATATTGCACTTTTTTACGTTAAGGAATAAACAATTTAATTTTTTTTAATTTTTTTTTCTAATACGTTGTAATTTACGGAATGCAAAATACTTGTTTTGTAATGTATTTTCTAGATTAATCCTAGAAAGCACTAACTGCTATGTGGATATACTTAATGGTCTGAAATCGCCAGCCCATACTGAGCAATCACGGCTATTATTGTCTGTTCCTTCTGTGGAGAAGCCTTGCAGTAGGACGATTATTATCAGAATATCATACCTGCAGCAACAAGTCCAGAAACATGGGCCATATCAGCCATCAAGTACGCGCCGTTCTCGTCAGCGATCTGACGGAAGCGCTTGTAGTCCAGACAGCGCGAGTAGCAGCTGATGCCAGCGATGATCAAACGAGGCTTGAAGATCTTCGCGGTCTCGGCCAGCTTGTCGTAGTCGATCAGACCTGTTTTAGGGTCCACCTAAGAACGAAAATTATAATTAAATACTGGCTTCTACCCGCGACTACGTCCGCGTAAAATTTCTTGCCCCCCAACCCACCCCGTCAATTCGCACCGCAATTCAAATTTAAATTTCAAATTCATTTATTGGTGTGCAATCCCGCGCCATTACTTCGCATAGCGTTCTTTCCGACTATTTTTCTTTTTGCTCAGCTCCTAAGGGTCCTAGCGTGATGTTAAATAGCCTAAACCTATAGCCTGAAGAAATGGACTATCAAATGCAAAGAGTTTTTCAAATCCGACTGGTAGTTCCAGAGATTAGCGCGATCAAACAAACAAACAAACTCTAGTGTTTTATGTTGTGTTACCTAATTGATTGATATAGCGTGTAGATTATTGAAGTATGTCAGGCCCTTGAATATAAATAATTATTTCAATAAATTATGGAGATGTCGGATGTGGACCCAATGAATTACAAAAATATAACGATATCTACCTACTTCATTTTTGCTGGGATATTTAACTACTTTAATTAAGGTCACCAAGCTAACATTTTTTTTAATCGTCATCATAATCAGCCTAATAAGTACCCACTGCTGGGACACCTAGGCCTCCTCTTTGTGGGAGGGAGTGTGCCATAATCTAACACGCGAGCCCACTGCGCGTTGGTAGATGTCTTCGAATTTTTGGTTCTAGGACATGTCGGTTTTCTCACGATGTTTTCCTCACCGGTTTGAGAGCAGCGGTGATGAAATAATTTACACAAAGTAAAGCGCCTGTCTGGGCTCGAACCTACGACCCACAATTCGTAAGTATTTTTAAAATACTTATATATTTTTGTTGCCTTGATTAGAGTAGGTACACATTTATCTGTTTTCTCGCATCCCAGGGTCATATCATTACGTTAATTTTATCTACAGAACGCAAACATCAAATTGAACTGGCTCTGAGTTCATGGGTCAGTGACTTCGTCATGAGAGAAACTGTTTGTCCAGATTACGTCAACATTGCGGGTGTGACCGACGACTGTTGCTTATTACATTCGCATATCAGTGCAAATAGTTCAACAATAAAATAACAAGAAACGATGCGATTAATTATAGCATGACTCCATAGAAACTGAAAGTAGGTAGTGTTGTGGGTTGTTGCGCAATTATACGCGGTTCGTTGAATTGATTGAGTAGTAGCTTCTGCCCGCGGATTCGCCTGCTGCGTGGTAGTCGGAAATTATCCAACGGGAAAGTGCTTCTGGGACAAGAGTAGCCTATGTCCTTCCTCAGGATGCAATCTATCCCCTTCAATTGTTTTTGGAAATAGGTCAGTGGTTTAGGCGCAAGAAGGTAACATACAGATAGTTACTTTAGAATATAATATTAGTATGGATTAATAATGTTTGGCTAGTAACCATGCTAAATAGCGTGTGCGTAACTTTGTCTTTTAAAAGTTTTGATTGCGGTAGTTGGCATCTTAATTAAAGTATGATTATGATTCTTAATCTACCATACAAACGGCTAATTAAGAAATGTTATGATTTGTTCAATATTTGCGTCAGCACTGATTACCTACAGTTGAACGGCGACTTTGATAAAATACGAAATAAATTCACCTTGAAAAGAGAAATTGCACAGAGTAAATTAAAAATCACTATACATTACCTTGTATGGCATGCTTTCAAAGAAGATAGATGTGGCAGAAATCTTCTTGGTGGCAGTGAAGAAGCCGTGGGTAAGATGACCACCATCAGGCAGGTCTAATCCCATGATCCTGCCATGAGGTTCTACTACACCCGTGTATACGGCGAAGTTAGCTGGTGATCCTGGAAAAATAACATTATTTTATGTAAATATTTTAGTATAAGCATTATAAGTGGTGGATGTCAGCATCGAGGAGGGGCCCCATAGGGCCGAAGCCTGCCGGGTCAGCGGGATTGTCCGAAAGGGTTACCGCTGGCCCGGAACATAAAGGGCTAAGCCCACCCATGTTCCTTCATGGGTGGGTTTTAGTCAGTAAGAGTCTGACACTCCCTTCCGCTCCACCCAGAGCGGGAGGGGTCATTTGATGATTTCCCATCCGGAAAAAAAAAAGTGGTGGACTGAATGGGGTAGAGGGAAATGTCTAAAGAGAATAGTCTTTTAGCAGTCACAAACTACCTCTGACTGGTTCCATGACATAGAAGATAGATTACCTTCAGAGTATGGCAGTTTAAAAACACACCAAAAAAAAAAGAAAAAAAGGAATGGTTTCCGCACTTATTTCTTCCAGTGGACCATTATATGTCACACTGGAAGGTAGTGTAAAAAGAGATTTAAGATACATAGTATAAGAGGAGAACTGGTGAATAACAGGCCCAAATGGTTTTAGTTGGTAAGAGTCTGGCTTCCCTACAAAACTGAAGTATTTACGGGAATACAAACTCCAGTAATTCATACAAATACAAAGTTAACATAAATTATGAAGTAGGTACTCAATAAGTCCTCCAACATAATACATTTGATAAGGCAACCTGTTGTTCAACACAGTTCATGATATCAGTACTTAAATAAAATACATGAAACCTTTATACTGATATTGTTTATCTCAAGAACCTGGAAACTACATAATTGGATGGAAAATTTTGTTTTGATGGTGCACTAAATATACTAATAATGGTTAGTCACTTTTATAATCAGAATAAAAAACTACAATGAATACAGACAAATAAATGATTTTTATATTAGTTATAGTTTAATTTGTGTTGAGTTCTTATTATAAATAAATTCAGAATCATTAAAAAAAAAAAAACTAAAAAGCAAGTGGTACCTGAGTATGGCTGCACATTGACTCCCCATTCCTCCGCACTCACCCTGTAAGTCTCAAGAGACCTCTTTTGTGCCAGGAGTTCAATTTCATCAATAAACTCATTACCTCCATAATACCTGTAATAAAACCATATTTTCTTAAGAAGACATATTTAAACTTCTTTGTAAAAATGAATTAAATATTTAATTAAATTAAGTTGTTGCATGAAAGAAATGGTTAAGTGGTTTACCTTTGGTTTGGCAGGCCCTCAGAATATTTGTTGTGCAGACATGTGCTCAGGCACTGTAATACTGGCAGAGAAGTGAAGTTCTCAGAAGCAATCATCTCCAGTCCAGATCTCTGACGTTCCTTCTCATGTTTGATGATGGTGAACAGCTCAGGATCTGTGTCCCACAGGTTTCCATTCAGCATTGAGCTACTCATGGTTGGACTGCTATGTACTTGTCTATTTAAATAGGAAGTCTGAAATATTATCACAGCCTTTAAATAAAACTGATTAGTATAACCTTTATTTAATACTCTATGTATAGTTAATTTAAAATTCGAATTCTATTATTAAATATGGGTAACTTTTTAAAGACACTGTTATTCTTACAAAACAAGAATATACACTGAACATAATCAAACGTTATATTGTATTATATAGGAGAAACGCTGACCTCAAACTGATAACTAGATACTAGTGCAATCAAAAACAAGAGTTGGTTGTACTGTACATTATTTCCATGAGAGCTATTGCCAGAAGTACCTACGTATTAAACGCGCGCGTTTCTAGTTATACTAGCTAGTTATTATAAACTACCTACCTAATCAAACTATTCTAGTTTGAGAAAGTAAATTAAAAAAATTAAACCAACTTCAAAAAGAACCCCCCCTCCGCCCCTAAGACGACCCACTGACCGTTTTTTGCCACTGGAATATTTGTTTTTAATAAGTAGGTTATGGTTTTGTTGTAAATATTGCACTAGAATTTGACCAAGGTTTTTAGATGTTTTCCCTTTGACACTACACCCGTAGCTCGTATCAATAAGTCAGGCCGTCACACTTACACGCATTAGTCCATATCTTGAAAATTACTGAATCGATTTTGATGAAATTTCCACTGTTCCATAAGTTGAAGTAAATGTAAGCCAATAAAAAAATGGTCACGATCCGATTAATAGTTGCGGCGAAATGCGTGGACAAACATACTTAAATACTACATACATAATACGTCTATAAAATTTTGTATATTTGTTTGGAAGCCCAAATAGATTGTCTTATGTGAATCTAATGCAATTCCAATAATATTAGGTTACATACGTACGTGTCGAATTGATAGCCTCCTTTTTTTTAAAGTCGTTAAAAAAATATGGTAGGTATGTACTTACGGAATGTAATATTTTACACAAATATTAGAAGAAAAATAACCTACTACCTAGGCACAACCTACACTTAACCTATCAAACTTTTGACAAGTTTTAAAGCATGGAACGTGCACAATACTGGCAGTACACAACAAAACAAATTGATAACAATTAAATACCTTAGGGTAGATTTTTCCGTATAACGCTTGCACTGGATTCACAAAACAGTATGATGAAACTCTGCTAAAATTTATAGGTAATGAATGAAAACACGTTTTTACTAGTATCTTGGACATAATAATGTATTGAAAAACGAACTATTCCTTCGATTACACTAAATAAAATGTTTTTATAGGCGCAAACATGAGTTAACTTTTATCACTATTGATAACCCAATATGAACTCTACATTCTTAACTTGACGTTTCGTTACGCCTGACACTCACAGAGCATCTGACACTGACAGATGGAAAAATTCACAGTTCCGTTCCGTCGTCGCCAGTGAACTTGCTCGGGCATCTGCGTACGACTGCCTGTGCTTATTTTGAAATTGAAAAACAAAGAAAAAATGTAGTTATTAGGGTTCCGTATCAAAATGGTAAAAACGGAACCCTTATGGTGAGACTAAGTCTGTCTGTCTGTCACAGCTGGATATCTCAAGAACTACTAATGCTATCAACTTGAAATAGTTTTAGATGACGTTTGCCCAAATATTTTGCAAATAAGAAAGAAATAAAAATATAATTAGGTATGTACCTATATTTTTTGCAACAGTGACTGAAAGGGGGTCTGAAAAATTCGAAGTGGGGCTACTAGGGCATGTGGGGTATCATATGAAATATGAAAGAGCGCAGTTTGCACATTCTCAAACATTTTTCCTTTTTTTTTTAAGCCGCATTGTTTTCGACTTTTGATGAAAAATTAAAAAAAAAATACCGTTCACTTAACTCCGCAGTTTGCAAAGAGAAAAATCTGAAATTATTCTATGTGATAGAAGTTTATGTAGGTAAAGATTACAGTGTGGTGTGAAGGCACGTACATCACGTAGATATAGCACATAGTTAAGATAGAGATGCTGTGTTAGTAGTCTTAGTATCTGCATATTGTCACATACGAGCTATGTATATATACGTTACTAATTAAAGGTACAGGAGCAGTCAGTTGTCGGTTGACTCTTGGACAACTACACATCACGTTGTTTACTTAACCCCTTCCCCCTACATCGCATGGCGACCCTGCCAGTCGGCTGGACAGCGTTATAGTTGCCGGTGGGGGCAATTCAAAATCGCGGTTTAGTCGGTTTCACACATCACGTTGTTTACTTAACCCCTTCCCCCTACATCGCAACAGGAAAAATAAAACGAAGTCTCTAAATAGCACACTTTTCAGAAATCATCAACAAAAGTTACATTAGTCATAAAATTGCAATATTCTACACCGCAGTGCACAGTGTTAAAATATTCTACACCGCAGTGCACAGTGTTAAAATTCTCTGATGACTAGAGGCCTCGCTGATGAAAATTTAAAAACATTATGATTATACAGAACCCTCGGTGCGCGAGTCCGACTCGCTCTTGCCCGGTTTGTTTTATGTTTGGGTTAATTATGTAAATGTTTATTCAAGGCTACCTATTACTTACAAAAGATCTCACTAAACAAGTCTGTATTTATAAATCATTAGTGTCAATCAGTCGGTACTTAGCAGAGAAGTTATATTTAAATTTCTTATTAGCTTAGTTAGGCTAGATTGTAATGTGAATAAAGTAGGTATCACCAATAATAATTGTGATACTTTAAAGAAGAAAAAGAAAACCAGCCAGCATCGAAAGAACCCAACCGCAGTAAAAACTTTTGTCTTACCAAAAGTTCAGCGGCCAAGTGCGACTAGTAGGACTCGTGCAATCTGCGAAAATTACATAAAACGTTGAGAATGCAATTTTTCGATATTTCTGGTACAACCAGCTGGTGTTTCTGGGGTTCTTCTTTTAGGTTTGGACTTTTATTAGTGCCTATTGAATCACCGAAATTAGGTATCTCCATACTCCATAGTCCTCCGAAACAAAGGAGAATCTACCGAAATAAATTGGATGTTAGTTCGATACAATCACATACACCAGTGCCCCTGTTGGTTCTTATTACCTACCTACCTGCCAAGTAGTTCAATAGAGATTTTGTGAGCAGACAAAGCTGCAGATTTTGTTACTTTGTCACAAGTGTGAGTGTGATTAAACATAGGTAATTACATAATCAGCCTATAATGTTCCCACTGCTGAGACACAGGCCTCCTCTCGGTGAGAGGTAGTGGGCCGTAATCCACCACGCGGGCCCAGTGCGGTGGTAGATGTCACATGTCATCGGATTTTTGGTTCTAGGTCATGCCGGTTTCTTCACGATGTTTTCCTTCACCGTTTTGAGAGCAGTGGTGATGAAATAATTTTACACAAAGTAAAGCGCCTGTCTGGGTTCGAACCTACGACCTACAACTTATAAGCCGCGGCCGTTACCACTGGGCCACCACTGCTCATACATCAAGGTAGCAACATAGGTAATGTTGATAATGCGCAATGGATTATGAATAGATTATTATGAATTTGAGCTTATGTAAGAAAAAAGTTATTTAAAAAAATTAAACCGACTTCAAAAAGAAATTTACTCAAAATTATGAAATAACTTTAATTTCGGAAGTCGGTGTCTTGAGATCTGTATTTTAGTTTTTTGCCACCGACTTCCGAAATTAAAGTTACCTACTTATTTCATAATTTTGAGTAAATTTCTTTTTGAAGTCGGTTTAATTTTTTTAAATTACTTTTTTAGTTGTTGCACTAGAATTTGACCAAGGTTTTGAGATGTCTTTCCCTTTGACACTACACCCGTAGCTCGTATCAATAAGTCAGGCCGTCACACTTACACGTATTAGTCCATATCTTGAAAATTACTGAATCGATTTTGATAAAACTTGCACTGTTCCCTAAGTTGAAGTAAACGTAAGCCAATACAAAAAAAATGGTCACGATCCGATCAATAGTTGCGGAGAAATGCGTGGACAAACATACATACATACGTCTATAAAATTTTGTATATTTGTTTGGAAGCCCTAATAGATTGTCCTAAGTGAATATAATGCAATTCCAATAATATTACATAGGTACATACGTATCGAATTGATAACCTCCTTTTTTTTGAAGTCGGTAAAAATATCATTTGGAAATCCGACAGCTCCTAATTCCGGGCCAGGGCCTTAGTTGCGTAGGTACTAGGTATAATAATTAGGTTCCTACATGTTTTTTTTTAATACCTAACCACCATAATAAATTAGGTAGGTACTTACCTAGCCTAAAATTCTCAGATTCTTTGCATTTATACAAAGTCAAATTAAATTAGTTAGCGAAATTCCGCAGACGTTATGGATAAGTATCGGTATCAACACAATAATAAAAAGTAATTTAAAAAAATTAAACCGACTTCAAAAATAAATCAACTCAAAATTATGAAATAACTTTAATTTCGGAAGTCGGTGTCTTGGGATCTGTATTTTAGTTTTTTGCCACCGACTTCCGAAATTAAAGTTATTTCATAATTTTGAGTTGATTTATTTTTGAAGTCGGTTTAATTTTTTTAAATTACTTTTTATTTCGTAATTTTTAGTTTTTGCACTAGAATTTGACCAAGGTTTTGAGATGTTTTCCCTTTGACACTACACCCGTAGCTCGTATCAATACGCCAGGCCGTCACACTTACACGTATTAGTCCATATCTTGAAAATTACTGAACCGATTTTGATGAAACTTGCACTGTTCCCTAAGTTAAAGTAAATGTAAGCTTATACAAAAAAAATGGTCACGATCCGATTAATAGTTGCTGAGAAATGCGTGGACAAACATACATACATACATACATACATACATGCATACATACATACATACATACATACATACATACGTCTATGAAATTTTGTATATTTGTTTGGAAGCCTTAGTAGATTGTCATATGTGAATATAATGCAATTCCAATAATATTACATACATACGTATCGAATTGATAACCTCCTTTTTTTGAAGTCGGTAAAAAAAAAGTTTTTTTTTCTCTTCTAAACTTAGGTACCTACTTATACTTCAAGTAACTAAACGACCTGCGGTCGTTGACCCCAACAGATGATCGACAAATCATAAGTATCATTAGTGTAATTCGGTTGTTTTCATCATGCTTGGTAGGCATGTACCTAACTACTTTGTGTGAATATGATACCCATATACGGTATTGTTGTTTTATTACTCCGCTATTGTACCTACTGGTTGTTGTACTTACTTCGCAAGAAAAGTTTACCAAACATCGACAGCGGGCGGAATTGTCAGCACTACAACAGACAGCGGGACAGTTTGCCGATATACAAACGTTGCGTTGACACAAATGCAATGTGGCTCTGTGTGACATGACACTGTGGCTGCCACGCACAGAAGCGCCGTTATTGTTTATAATAATTAATTTGCATAACTTGACGGTTGACGGCAATTAATTACAAGTTGAAGGCTGTTTGGAAACTGGCCATAACTGAATCTATCACGTGTGAAAACTGAACGTTAAAGATAATAACCATATAACGTGATTGAGTTGGGTTTGTTGACAAGGTCAGGTACGGTAAATTAACTAATTTGAATATAACTAGATTACCTACGTAATTATATGCTGAAGATAGTAGTGGTTTAGAGGCTCAAGCACACGTTGCGGGTTCGATAATGGGATGAACAAAAATTTTTTCGTCGTTAATTTCTTCTTTATAAGAGAATGCTTTGCTACCTACAGTGCTTTACACCTACACCGTCGTGGTGCTCACCACGACGGTGACGCCAATCAAGATGTAGTGTAATTATTGTTATGAGTAGGTACATGTTTTGATATTGTGGTTAATAATTGTGTAGGTATAAGACGGAATGTCGGAGATGGCGAGATGAGCGGGACTCACTGATGGGACTCCTTTAACATAGATTGGTCTTTGGCAGAACAGAGAGGTATGTATTTGATACCTATTATACACTTTATATCAGCATTTTATAAAAATACCCAGCTAAGAATTATTTAAATATTGAGCTCAATAAATTAATATAAAAAAAAACTGAAGTGTTAATCGACTTTTGTCTCTGAGTGTACCTACCTAACTCATTGCCACATGACCTTTTTTTTTTGTTCCGGGGTGGAAAATCCTAATTCAAGTGATAGGCAGGTACTAATTGACGTGTTGAGGAGATTGAAGCGTTAAAAACAATAAAAACAAAAGAACTCGAACATGTTGGTAAATGAGAGGTCGTTAAATTCGTATTGTCTGTTCCGCTGAGTGTCACAGGAGTACGTGACTGACATCTTATTGTGGTTCGTGAAGCTGTGAAATATCTGAACCGTTTCAGATAACTAGGTACTACTATCAAGGGAGCTAAACTCGTTAACCGTTCGCTTTTAAGTGGATAATGAGTTTTTCACACCACCTGCTCGAAAATGTCCAATTATATATCAAGCAACCTTAACCTAAAGTGAGTCATTAGTGGCCGGGGGCACCGCCGGTCAATAATGTTGTACTGGATTTCATTATGACCCGCTGGTCAATAATGTGATTTGAATTTGGAATCTCACATGCTCAGCTAAATTGGCAGTATAGTATCTACTAACAAACACCCTTTGGTGCCAGAAAGAGGAAAGCTATTCTCGATACCCTTACTACGCGTGGATGATATTCTCGATTTCCTACAAAATCATAACGACTGCTTCTTCATATCGTTGCCATGTTTTCGAAGACATAATATTGTAAGAATAATTAGATAACTACGAACCATTTTTTAAAAGGAATGGAATAACATTAAAACTGGCATTAATAATAACAAATACCGTACCGCGCCGTAATACCGTAATAGTAATTGGCTGTAACATTAGTTAATTTATTTTAAGTAAACTGCGCAAAGATTGCTGTGGATTTTGTGAATAAATAAATAAATAATAAAACCTATCTATACTACAGTCGATTTATCACATTTTATCAAAAATACTCTATTTTCACGAGCGTCTCCAATGACGTTCTAAATTCAAAATGCATACAGCCAATCATCCAAAACCATTCTACCAGCCCTGTATAAAGCTTAGTTTATACAAACGCCACTTCCATGAGAGTGATATCAATAGACACACACGACAAAACCGTAGACTTTTTTTTTTTGAAAATCGAATTTTTCGTGTCTTGGCTACTTATTGGTAGACGCAATGAAGGCGCGAATTTTTGGCATTTAAACTTTAAATTTATCAACAAAGTATTATAAAATGTCGAGTGATGAAAGTGATTGTACTCCTGAATTCATTACAACCGAAGCTAATAATATTTCCAATGATTTACTGCCGGAAAACTCAAAGGAACTTTTCCATTTTTGGAAATTTCCAAAAATGGAAAAGTACGAAAGGCGTCAAGTCCATTTCGGAACCAGTTCTATTTTGTTTTTCGTACTATGGCTATTATTTTCTCACAGTAGGTGTAAAAAGTAGAGTATCCTCCTCTGGGCTAAAGGTGTCTTTGCCTTGGGCTAGCTTGAATCCCTCGCTGCATTCAGGATTCTTGTATTAACTCCCTCGCTTCGCTCGTGAGTTAAATCCCGAATCCTTCATTGCGCTCGAGATTTAATATGACGCCCGTGACATAAGACACCACTTTAGCCCCTCGGTGCATAATCTACTATTGTTGCCCGGGGTTGTGTGTAGTTAGGAGCTATTATAGTTTTCATTGATCGCAGCCGAGTTTATTCGAGGATCGAAAGACAAGGTTCAGAGTTGAGAAGAGTTTGTTAAACATTTTCTTCCATTGGCAAAATTTTAAGTATATTAGATACTTACCAATTTTCTCGAAACGACCAGTTTACGACGTAAAAGACATTTTTGTATGTTCAGTCTGTCTGGTGTGAAGTTTAATAGTTCCGGAAGTGTCATTTACAATGTTCCGTAACGACCTCTCCTTCTGTCCTTCCCTATCTGCGGGGTAGGAATGGCTTTCATTTTGACAGTTCAACAACAGTCATGTTGCATTAGATAAGTTGCTGACAGACAAATTTTTCGAACATTATGAAACAATGGATTAGCGATATCCTTCAAAATGATTCAGATCGTGATGAATAGTTTGTTAGCCATTAGGGTGCAGGGTGGGGCAGGCAGAATACCAATAGGTAGTAGGTATTAGGTACCTACAGCTGCGTTGCATCCTTATGCTAGTAAGTACATAGGTACTTTGCGAAGGGATGGGTCATGAAGAAAGAAATGAGTTTTAGGCTCTTCCATCAACTGACCTAGTTATGTTTCTGTGGGAACTTGAAAATAAAACCAATTGTGTTGTGGGTAAGGGACACAATATTATTTACTTACTTCATTTGAAGTAGAAGTTTGTAACAGATTTTTAATGAGAATATACCTATTATTATTTAGTTTTTTTACTCATAAGTATTGTTGAATGAAAGTAAGTAAATACAATAGGTATTGAATTGTAAAATTATTACCATCTGATGTCTTTTTTTCACTTAAAAAAAAGCACCCTCACTCAGAGCACAGAATAGGTACTATCCCTTTCTATTAGGTATCAGTCTGTGGCATCACTAGACATCATTCTGTATACACACGTTCTAAAGAAACGTGTTTCACCAATTATACTTACACAAGCTATTAGGTATTATTCTTTAGAATGTTTTCAAGTCTCTAGGTTCGAATCTGAGCAATTCTAAAATTCTAACATACACCAGACGCTTAGAATCCTTCGCCCATAGATAGTCGATGTGATTAAACTTCTTGAATGGCACTTGATAATAATCTATAACGTTCGGTAGCTTGTCTTTTAACATTTTAACGTCTTCTACATTAGAGAACCAATCGTTGTCACTAAAGAAGAGAGCAACAGAAGCCTTGATGTTCTCTACTGCATATTTCGGAGGCTTACGGGCTCCATAAACTTCTAGATTCTTGTCTTCACCGTAATCATATCTTCTAAATGATCGTGACATCATGTTTTGTAAATAATGAGTAAATTGATAAATGGAAGCACCAGAGGGCATGTGCCCAAAAATCACGTTTGAATTCTCCTTATTGAATTGTTCATAGTCGAATCCACAAAAAAAGAATAAAATTGTGGTGCACACTATACCATTACCTATTTCACACAGAGGAGTTTCAGAATAAAAATGCTTAATAGGCTTTGGCAAGATTTCATAGATTTGAAACATTTTGACAAGTGCCATGTCGTAGTAATTGAACGGAGCTACCATCCTGGCTAATGGACTCTTGATATGCGACGTCCAAGCTAAAGGCGCTAGTGCAACCATTGTTGTAATTTTCTCATTATAATCCGGTTTCTCTGAGCACATGACAAAGAAAGCTGTAGTACCTTGTGAATGTCCAATATACGCCATCTTTTCTCTACTGGTAGTATTAAGCACATAGTCGATCATAGCTGGTAAGTCATAGCGGCCAATTTCATCCCAACTGAAATTCCAGAATTCTTGAGTGTCTGGAAACATGCTTATGTGATGCCTAGAGTGTTTATTTCCTCGAGCGTTGCCCATCCAGACATCGTAGCCTGCTGTTGCTAGCAGATAAGCCAAACTGCCGTCTGGTCCAGCTGTCACCCAATCATCAGCACTCATTAGCAACCCATGCATTAGTAGAACTGCAGGGCCATTGCTCTCAATCCTGAACATCCTAAGAATGTAACCATCATCCGTCTTCACATGATATTCTTGCACAGGGTAGCCATATTTAACTATCAACTGGGTTACATTCAGATCAGCATCTTCATTGTAAGCTGGTTTTGGACCACTCAAAATGTCTATGACTGCTGCAAATTCCTTTAGAATTGCTGCAGGATCGATTCCTAAGTCGTGTAAATCTAATTCATTGGAAATGCAATATGTGCAGTATAAAAAGTTTATAAAAATAAAAAAACCGCAAATAAGTGTTTTCATGATAAGGAAATAACTGATAAATAACTGATGTGGTAAAATACGATGATGATTTAAAAAATCAGTAAAGTAGACTTTGCCAACCTTTTAATTAATCATACATTTATTCATAGTAAATTCAGTTATGGAGACAATATATACTTCGTGCGACACTGTTCGTCTGTTTTAAGTGACACAATGGCGCCGATTCCCTTGTTCACAAACTAAACTAAATTTAATTTAGTGCATCTTTTTCTTTCTATTTCATTAAGAAAACAGAATATAAATAATAGTTTAGTCCTGTCAAGGGAATCGGCGCCTGTGGCTTGTAATAAAAGTACCAAAAGGGGCGATTCTTGTATTTTTAAAAACGTTCGCATTCTAATCTCAGTCTCAATCCGTAAAAAATGCCGCTGATTTACCTACATTTTCGACAAGTTCTTGACTTTGATGGTCGCGGAAATTTGATTGTGACTAGAATCTGAACGTTTTTTTCGGTTTCGAATTGTCCTTCTTTAAGCTCTATCACGGGTTATACTGGCAAATATAGGAATTTGATTAAACTGCAAAGATTTTCTCCTCGTTCTCTTTAAGTATTCTGACTGAAGTATTCTTTAGAAGATTAAAGGTACTACGGGTTTGAATGAAGGTTTTGCATCTCTGGAACTGAGCATATCAAATCACAACAAGTAAAATACATCATTACCGTATTAACTTTAATGAAATAACGTGTCACAATATAACGGTTCATGTAATCAAAAAAAGTTAAGTGCAATTTAGTCACAATTCCCAAACAAGAGTTTATTTGTAAGCGAAGGAGGAAAATTGCAAAGGGAGAATATTTCTGTATAATTAAATTTAATTTAAGGAAAAACAATGAAGTGAGTAATTTCCATTGTTTGCTGCGTGTTGTGACTGCTGATGAGACAAACATAGGTCCCATTGGGACCTACATAAGAAGGGGTGCAAAGTCAGCAAAGTGAAAAATATTTTGACCAACCTTAAAGTTTATAATACGTAAATGCTTTAGGCGTATAACGCACAACAATTTTATTACAGCTCTTGTTTGGTAAAAATATGTGACAACTGTAACATGTCAGGTAGGTATGGAAAACTCAGCATGTTTTAGCTGACCTCGTAATATACCTACAGGCTTTTCGTACAATGAGAAGTCGGCTTTTACCTGAAATGTATACCTAGCTTGTTAGGTCGTCGTGCGAATGGCCGGTATGCGTACCTATACTTACATTGTTTATGGCTTTCGTTCAATCATCATCACAATGGTGTCTGTTGGATATTTACAAATTGAATAAGTATGACTACTGGATGCAATTTCAACGCTGACATTACGCTATTCAGATATCCCAGCCATGCTGAGCAAGGCATATTATCCAATTTGGCTTTAGTCCGGTTTTAAAGCCATCCGGATTGTCTGTGATATGGCGGGGTTAGCAGATTGCAGGAGCATCGCTGGAAGACCGCCATTGCAGGCAAACGTTTTTTTATTTTTGATATATTATTGAATGAGAAAAAATAACAGGATTAATATAAATCCATTTTTTCTGACACTATTTTTTTACGTCTATACTATCCTAAGGGAAGGTACAGACCCTACGTTAAGCGCGTAATAGCACAGATTAACTAATAGGTAATAGTTTAATATATTTTGAATGTTAAGGTGGTGTGGTGTAAAGCAATTAATAATTATTCTGAATTATTCATTAGGATCCAAGCGTGAAAAATCTCTTTAGGGGTCCCTTAAATATAAAATAATTGAGGTAAACATGGGTAATGTGGTGGGTAATATCTTCATGAGCACCTAAATAAGGGCTATTGCGAGAAGGGTCCCAGTATTTGGATAGGTACGTGTTGATTGTTTGTTTTTCGGCATCGTAGCTCCGAAACGGATACCTATTTAATCTGATTTAATTGCGTTTTGTAATATCTGTTTGTTCTACGTGGGTAATTTATTCACGATAAATTACCCACGTAGAACAAACAGATTAAAGAAACTAAGTAAGTAGGTGGAGAATCTTCAAAATCGAACCCGATGCAAAGTTTTCTATATGAAAACGAGGTTAGTTTGGTCTCATTTCGCGAAGGCAAGCGAAGATGCGGCCGAAGGTGGAACAGATTTACCTATCTAGGCGGAAACTTTACTCGCTTTTGACTTCAAAGTAGATTCACTGAAAACTAGGTCGGAAGGTGGAGATTCTGTTCCGGAAACTGAATTACTTACCTACGAGTCCTACGACTGTCATACGAACGAAGATGTTAGTAACCATAGCAACCTTTTCAAGTTCCGTACATCGCTGCATCGCGATTATGCACTTTCTCAATTAAATACGTCGTCATAGCGTAGCTTGTAACTCGCGTAATTCTATCGGTACCTATATTAAAATTATTAGCATAAGCATAGCTAATAAGCCTATAATATTCCCACTGCTGGGACACAGGCCTCCACTCTGTGAGAGGCAGTGGGCTGTAATCTACCACGCGGGCCCGGTGCGGGTTGGTAGATGTCACATGTCTTCGAATTTTTGGTTCTAGGACATGTTGGTTTCTCACGACGTTTTCCTTCACCATTTTGAGAGCAGTGGTGATGAAATTAAAATTATTACGTCAAGGGGTTAATTACGTCGTTTATTAAGTAGTTTATATATCATTGGTTTACCTACTCTGTTTCCGTGTGCAAAAATAATAAATTATGCCATGTCTAGTACCTATTTGTCGTCTATCTGCTGCACTACAAATGAAGTGGGAAGGTAGGTACTCAAAAACATTGTTGATGCTTATCTTGTTACTAGCACAGCGCCCCGCGGTTTCATCCACATAAGTGTCAACTTCTTGGGAATATCGGGATAAAAACTATCCTATGTCCTTTCCCGGGACTCAAACTATCTCTATACCAAATTTCATCTAAATCTGTTAAGCAGTTCAAGCGTGAAGAGGTAACAGACAGACTGACACACTTTCGCATTTATAATATTAGTATGGATTGTTATTAATATCAATGACTAGATATCCCTGAACAACTGCGTCATTATTTCAGGACATTGTTAATGTTAATTAAACATGTCATGTAAGTATGTATGTAGGTATGGTCATAGTCTCTTGTGTTCCATATTGCATCCAAATCGGTTCAGCCGTCTAAGCGTGGTTGAGTAACAAACATCTTCTAGGATATTATTTATAGGTACCTATTGTCCCATTACCCATTCCGTTTCTGTCAAGGTGAAAATTTTCTTACAACTTGATACTGACCAGCACCCCAATTCGTAAAACACTTTCTACCACAATCCGAAGAATTTTGAAGGAAATTCTTAGTCCATTGCTTCATATGTTTAAAAAATTAGTTTGTTAGATAGCGTAAATAACGCAATGAATGTTGTTGAATTGTTAAAATTAAAGGCATTGCAATTGTAAGCGCATTTATCCCACTGCAATTTGAGAAAAACGTAGGAAATTTAATTTCGTGGCCTTCCCTAGCATATCCCCCCTAAAGTCGTCATCGAATTTTACTAAAAAGAAAAATGACTAAAGTTTCGTAAACTCATTTTAAACAAAATGACCGATGTTGGACATACTTCAACGTCCCATGATAGATTACTGACTCCGTTGATGGATCCCTATTCCCTTGTGAGCGGAACGACCTGCCAATCGTGGGCCATTGTGTAAAAAGCCATTAATTACTGGAATGGGAACTACAAACTGTTGATTTTGGGTTAAATTTGTTATTTTCCGTTGAAGGAAGCCATATTTTATTGGTGCAAGTGTACTAGCGTAAAGATTAATGATTGTTTCTGTCTAGAGAAACTGCTTTCAACCTTCAACCGGACAATTAAAGGTCGGTATTGAGATAGAACTATGTTATTATTTGTTATTAAAAAAGTTTAAAGGTTATCGTTGAATAACAAACGCGTTGCAGTAATTTCTGGATTTTTATTTAACAGCGCAAGAAAAAATTCATGTCATTGTCAGATAACGTTAAGAATTTAAACTATTTAGCCGTTCCGGGCAAAAAATACATTCGCCGCCCTTTACACTAACTCCTTATCTCAATTCTAAAACTGGCCAAGTGCGAGTCGGACTCGCACACGAAGGTTTCCGTACCACAAGTCAAAAACGCCGATAAAAACACGGTTGTTGTATGGGAGCCCCCCTTAAATAATTATTTTATTCTGTTTTTAGTATTTGTTGTTGAAGCGGCAACAGAAATACTTTATCTGTGAAAATTTCAACTGTCTAGCTATCACGGTTCATGAGATACAGCCTGGTGATAGACGGATAGACGGACAGTAGAGCCTTAGTAATAGGGCCCCGTTTTAACGGAAACCTAAAAATCATTACATTGCCACTAAACTATGAATAACTAGGGGCATGAAAGGGTATTTCATGATAGATGGATAGATAGATTTTGTTATAATACCTATATATGTTAGTCTGTAAGGTATTTATCTATGGGCCAAAGTAGCCTGAAAATAAAGGTATTATTATTATTATAGTCCCATCGCAAAAAAATCACCAAAAGAGCTTAGCGAAAAAAATCTATAAATTTTTAAAGATGTCCCCGAAGAATTTTGCCGCTCTGGGCATTTGCCCGGCTGCATAGATCGGGCCCTGACTTTACATTAGTTACGTAGGTTAGGTACCTACGTAGCTAATGTATGATGATCAATTCAATTCATAATAGTGTGTGATCATCATATTATTATCGTTTTTTGCTGATAAATTTTTTATCTTTATTTTTGTAAACAGGATTCAAGTGTCAATAATGTCTTTGGTCAAACTTTTTATACGTCTATGGGTCAAACTCACTGACCTCTATCATACAAGGTATAATAGAGGTCAGCGGTCAAGCCATATCGCAGTGCGTAGCAACCGGCTAGAGGGCCTCACTGACCTCTATCATACAAGACAGGTCAGTGGGGCCTAAGCATAATGCTGATGCTTGAACCTTTTGCTTTCGGTGTTATAGTTTTGTTTATGTACGTACTAACTACTAGTTATAATGAATGAGCCGCTCTATGGTCGACAACAGTACGGTAACAATTGATAGCCTAAGTTAAAGTTGTCGCGTTTTAGCATCGTTTTAGCATGGCACTAGCGGTCATTGATCCACCTACATTTTCTAGAATTATTTTTTTATATTATAAAAACTGCAAAAAATCATTCCTGAATCTATCGTGTTCTCCAATAACGAAAAACCATATACAGGCTGGCTGGGACAACGACGCGCAACCATGTTACCATGGAGGCAGTGCATGATTTATTATGAAACAATCAAATAAAAAAGTTGACAGGGACATCAACGCGCGAACTGTAACCATGAACTCAACTCAGCACATGGATTCTAGACCCGTAGCGTAGAAATTATTCGTCGGTTACAAAAAAAAAAACTGCGTTTCATAGAAATTTGCAATACCTTCGCGGTCAAAATGTATGAAACAGCCTTTTTTTTACATAATATATAACGACAGTTTCGTAAACTATCAATACTTAGATATGTTCCAGAGTACAAGTTAACTTTGCACTGAAAATCAAATCAACCAGAAGTCCAGAACCCAATGAAAAAGTACTACACCAGGAGCAAAAAGGAAAACGGTCGGTTAGGACGCTCGTTTTTACTGCAAAATGGCGCAATTTTCTAGAAAATTCTTCCAAGTAAGCCGACGATGTAGAATATTGAACCCGCAAGTTCGAGTCTCGATAATAAATACTCCACACCGGTTTCCCAAACTTCGTAAGATGTCTTCGAAAGAAGATGAACGTTGTCACACTGTTTCTTATGAACTTTTTCAAGTGATAAATGGTTAGTTCCTAAATCGTTTAACAGCGCTTGAACTTCTTTTGCTAATGGAGTTTGAAAACAAAGAAAATGGCAAAGCTAGACAAGACTAGACTTTTACCGACTTTTGCGTCCATTAAGTAGAGTTTTTATATAGCGCCTGCTGTAGCGTCTTAGTTGACGTAGTAGGTACATGTATTTACCTACATAGACACGCCATTGCGTATTTTCTTCAATCAAATACCTACTGACATAACTTCACGCCTGTTTTATACCTACGGAGGGCTTTGTAGAGGTGTACCTATATTACACTCACATTTCGCCAGTTATGTTTGGTTTGAGTCCCATGTAATTTGGGGCGAGCCTATTATCATCGACCGGGCACAAATCTAGACTCCGAGCTGCTACTGAGTTCAATCCCTGTTTGAAAAACCCAATAACACTTTGCCCGACCTCATAATCGAATCCAGAACCTCATGCTCAGGAATAGTGCCAACGAGAAGTCAAACGTAATACCCACCTACTTCGGTATAATTTAAGATAATTCGTTATTTATGTTCGAGAAACTATTTTATGGTGTTTAAGTTGATCACGTTATAAATTCTTCTAAACTATAAATAAAAATAACATAGAGCGTCTTCATTAGCAAACATTTGTTTGCCAATGAAGACGCTGTTTTATTTTTGTAAAGTAGCAACTTATCCTGTTATTGTTTTCAAAATTACTGTAATTAGACGTAATTTTATGGCTAATTAAAGTAATTAGTCCACCAGCGTAATCTAAAACACCAGAATTGGCCGACGACATGTAATTTTCGAAAGACCTCCTGAGCTTCTTATCTATTTCTATCAGGAAATCTTTATATCTACTTACCTACTTTCTACTTACCTAGTAGTTTGAATTTTTTACATAAACTAATGCCTTCTTCCCATGGGGATAGACGCTTGTTGTCGATGTTTTTCGCCATCATTTAGACAATTTATTCCGGAAGGCTTAATAATATTAAACTTACATATAAAGACATCTCGATGTTTTGACAAGTCGTAAAAACCGTGTGAATCAGGGGCGAGTCGCTAGTCTAGGATATACCTACGTAAGTTTTATTTACATTTAAGTACAAGATCATTGTGCAGGGCAAGAAGCAGCTTTATGTTATATGGGAGATAAAAGACGGCTATTTACGGAGGCCGCCTATAAAATAAAAAAGTCGGCGGCAAGTCGTAACAACACTTCGACATATTACGCCATTTGCTTTTTATTGTTCAGTGAGTTTATGCTACTGTTTACGCAGCAGCAAGGCTACTATAGACTTTTACTAGACAACGTACAGTCAGCCTCAAAAATATCTATCATGTACTTACCTAAAAGATGTATGTAATAGTAGATTGTTATATAAGGGTGGAAAGGAATCAATTCCTATACGAGGCATTTAGACGCCCGAGCGCAGCGAGGGCGGCTATAGTCCGAGTGGGAATTGATGACTTTCACACGCGTTAAACACTCTACTTTTCATTTCGAATATAAGGAAAGTAAAAAATAGCAGTTTTTCTAAAATATTAATTGATAATAATAACATGAATAGTAATACCTATATATTAGTCTTTTTTAAATTTGAAATATGGAACACACCGCGTCACTTTTTTAGTGCTGACCGTCCCCACAACTTTCTATTTAGATTCAAAACTTGCATTCAGCCTAATCGATACTCGCAATAAAAAAAAATTTTAGAAACTGAATAAAAAACTCTTTTAACTAACAAAATGTATTGAACTCAAATCATTTAAACTCAAACTCAAATCATTTATTTCAATTAAACCTTGTACAGGCACTTTTGAATTGTCAAAATTAAATAGTCTGTCAGTTAGTCAGAAAGTTGAAGCTAGTTGCCCATTCCAAAGTGTAGATCTCTATGGAGAAGAACGGGCAAGAAACTCCATGGACACTCTTTTAAATCAAGATATTACAAAATCCTGGGTACATTATTCTTGTTGCTTCTATATGTGAGAACAATGTAAAAAAAGACAGAAATGAAGAAACAATTCAAGACATAAAATTAAAAATAAGCCATGGCAGTTAAGAGATGACCAGTCTCAACCGACGGCGCCCGTTCACGAACATGACGCGTGGATCAGCACCATCCAGCTCAACCATTTTGTAGGGAACCGAATGATCCAACACACGCGCCACCATCGGTGAGACATTTAAGTGAGCATGACACGTTCTCAACTGCCATGCTCTTTCAAGTCAACATCAAAAAATCTAATAAACGGAAACATGGTTCTTACATTCACAAAATTAAAAAAAAAATGCTTCTAAATTATACAAAACTACAGTTTGCAATTTATATAAGAGGTAAATAGAATTTTATTACCTACCAAACAGGAAGAGATATTTAATATTGAAGTATTCAACACTTAAACTTGATTGAATAAATTAAGAAAAAAATAAATCGTAATGCCAGAAACACTTAAAAAGAAAAAGGGAAGCACCTCTTCCAAATATTGAAATTTTAACTAGTGAGTCCAAGTGTCTGTGGAGCAGGACCAGCATTAAGCCAAGCATTTTTATCTACAATATAATCATCCAACTTGTAATATGCTTGTCTACATAGTGTGCGTTTAATGCATGTTTTAAATTTCTTCTCATTTAATTGAAGAATATCGAGTGGTATTTTATTATAACATTTTACACAGTAACCCAAAAAAGAAGTTTTTACTTTAGACAATCTGAAACGCGGTTGATCTAATTTGTCCCTATTTCTAGTGTTAAAATTATGCCTGTCACTTATCTTACTAAAAAGGTGTAGATTTTTTCGAACGTACATAATGTTTTCATATATATATTGACAAGGAACCGTCATGATGTTAATTTTTTTAAACAGTTCCCGTAGAGATTCGCGTCTGCTGAGCTTGTAGATGGCTCTGACAGCCCTCTTTTGCAGAATGAAGATAGAATCAATATAGCTGCAGCCCGTCCCCACAACAAAATACCGTAAGACATGATGCTATGAAAGTAACTAAAATAGACCAGTCTCGCGGTCTCCACGTCTGTTAATTGAAATGTAAAGTGTTTGCTGAATACCCAATTTATAGAATTAATTTATCATCATTCTCAAATAAACTTTTGCTAAGCCTACCTAAAAAATGTTTGTTGGGAATTGTGTAGCATACTATTAGAAAGTATCAAAAATAAAATCCACAATAAATAATTGTCCAATAAATTAAAATAATTTTAAACAGCGAGCGCTTTCCGAATATAAATTCAAATATAGAAACATTTCGGCGCGAAATTCAATAAATGCTGCTAGTGACATGATAATTATTAGAAGAGATTGAAATGATATCTATTAGAAAAGCATAAATCATTAAAACAATGCATGTATTTATTGCTTAAAATAATTTTATTTAATTTTCAAGTATCGATTACATTCCTCATATTAATTAATCGTCAGTGGAAATTAAAAAAAAATTTTTGGAATAATCGCTTTCGCACATCATTGCAATAAAAAAAGAACAATAATGGTCGACGATTTTGAACACAAATTGAGTAGGTAGTGGTAATTTGAATATTACGTTAAAACCTGGGCATTTTCGTGTTGTTTATAATATTTTCAATAATATTTGTCACATTTTAAATCTTATCTAAGTACATCTGTGTGTGAAATTTGTGAAAAGAAAACACGCACGATTGGCGCGAAAGAAAGAAGAAAGAAGAAAGAAAGTCTGTTAGTTACACCACTTATAACTCGAGAACGGCTGAACCGATTTGGCTGAAAATTGGTGGGGAGGTAGCTTAGAACCAGGAGACGGACATAGGATACTTTTTTTTTTTTTTTTTTTTTTTAATGGTAGGAGTAGGGTAGGAGTAGGGTAGAAGTAGGGTAGGAGTAGTGTAGGAGTAGTGTAGGAGTAGGGTAGGAGTAGTGTAGGAGTAGGGTAGGAGTAGTGTAGGAGTAGGGTAGGAGTAGGGTAGGGTAGGGGTAGGGTAGAAGTAGGGTAGGAGTAGTGTAGGAGTAGTGTAGGAGTAGGATAGGAGTAGTGTAGGAGTAGGGTAGGAGTAGTGTAGGAGTAGGGTAGGAGTAGGGTAGGAGTAGGGTAGGAGTAGTGTAGGAGTAGGGTAGGAGTAGTGTGGGAGTAGGGTAGGAGTTGGGTAGGAGTAGTGTAGGAGCAAAACAACGTTTGCCGGGTCAGCTAGTTAGATATAAAAATACTTCATTACCACTACTTATTTACCTTAAACTATGGATAAATTCGTCGAATAATTAAATGATGTATATACACAGCCCCCTATGGTGAAGTCCTGACTTCACCATAGGGGGCTGTGTATATACATCATTTAAAAAATTTAAATTTAAATTGGGGATTTCGAACATCCTGATGTTCGAAATCCCCAATTTTTATGTTTTTTAGCCTCGACCACAACTGACATCAAAATTATTATCGTACCTTTAAGTATGTTGAATTTATTCAAGGTAAATTATTAACTAAACTTGTGCGCTAAATATGAAAGATTTAATGGCGTTAACATATGAGCTTTTTATCCAACTCTCCTAATTAACGCACATTTATAAGATTTGATGGGTAGCCTAATAAATATTTACATAATCAATTAAGGGTGTCTGACTGAGTTGACTACCTAACCAAATTTAGTTCCATTTTTAAAATTCATTCCCGCCTTAGGGAGGGAAGCAATTACTATGAGTCTTTCCCACCCTATGGTGGGAAGCAGCGTCTTCCACCCGCTATTCGGATCAAACAAACAATACTTTCCGAGCATGAGAGATGCAAAATTGTTATTACATGCTCGGTAGATCTATGAAAATTATTGTCGATGGATAAATCTTTTTGAAGCTGAATGTACACTATGTAACGGGCTGTCATACCTCTCCCAGAGCCAATATTTAAAAATAAAAACAATGTAAATAAAAAGTTATGGTTGAAGGCAGATTATAATATTGTTAAATTCAAATTATTTTAATTCGGTTATAGAACTCTGAAAATAAAAAAAAATGTTGACCATTAATTCTCGTTTAGGTACAGTTAACAAAGGCATATTCAAAAATATCTATACTTCCTTTCCCGGGACTCAAACTATCTCTATACCAAATTTTATCTAAATCGGTTCAGCGGCTTCAGCGTGAAGAGGTAACAGACAGACAGACACACTTTCGCATTTATAATATTAGTATGGATACTAGGATTATAAAGAGGTATTTTTATTTATTCGTAAGTTTGTATATATGGTGTAATCTCCGGAACTAATAATCCAATTTTACTATTTTCTTCACTCGTAAAGCTACATTATTCCTGAGTGTTAAAGGCTATAAATTAAAATATATTTATATCATGCATATCAGCGGAGCTATTTGCTTCTGCTTCTGTCTTCTGCTATCTGCTTTGTCTAGCAGTCTGAAAGAAATACCTCTTAAAATATAATTATTTGCATGCGCTGCCTAAACAGACTGTTGTATATAATTAACAACTGTAAATTATTAACCTGGTCCGGTTAAATAATTCTACAATAAGCGAAAACGAAGTAATCCAGAAACTTCACGCGGTCGAACTCGCGGGCAGAATCAGTAAACTAAGTTGGTTTATTTCAGCAGTATCTATTGTTAGGGTTCGCTAATTTACATTTTTACTTCATTAAATTTAAATGCAAAAAGACTAGTTTCCAGGCCAGTAACTATTTGATTCGAATATTTTGTACTGGCAACACTTTAGTTTGTCTTTTAGTCGTTGGATGCTTCTGATTGGTTGACGACATTAAATCGTTAACCAATCACAGAACTTGATTTTACCGCGCAAATTATCAAAACTTGGGAAGTGGGAAAAGGTCGGTTGAACATTCTGGCTGGAGGAATTGTAGAAGAAGGTTGAGTGGAAGAATAAAGTTGTGTTTCCTTTACCTGGATTTTCTTCAGTACTTCACCTAGGCATCCTGAAAGTCTAATTTCAATCCTTAGATTCAGTTGTTTTTTATATATCAGAAGTGACACGCTAACCAAACTTAAAACGTAAGTACACGCCCAAGGTTTTTATTAATCTTTGCTAATTATTATAATGTTACAATTGATTCATATGTAGTTACCTAATACTAGTGATGGTACTGAAATCAGTGATAATTTAAAGCATAGCGGTCGTATTACGAAAATAATTATAATGCGTGGAACAATTGTTTACAGATAAACAATGTTTAAATCTAAATGGCAGCTCTAAACGTAGTCTAAGACTTGGATAGTGGTTCTATTGTTTTGTAATGCGACCTACAGTATTTTGTAATGATTTATTTTATTTTTACGCCAATGTTTTTTTTATTATGTGTGTGTGTGTGTGTGTGGGTTTCATAAGTGTCTGAAATGATCGAGAATATTACCCTGTAGGGTTTCTAAAAGGGGTACGAAAATTTGCTTATTTTTGGCGTAGGACGCACCGTTTCCGAGATATGACACATTTTTTTCATCTTTAAATTAAACCGAATAATGTGGTATTATTCACCATATTTTTAGTCATTGGTATTAACATACCTTCTTTTTCTGCGAGTGTTTTAGATCATGGACGAGCCAGCAGGACGCAGAGAACGCTCAAATCGAGACTCTAGTCGGCGCAGACTAGAGACACCTACTCGAGAGGATCGCTCACGAAGTCGAAGCGGCCTTCGTATGCGCAGCCCGTATCGATCTCGAGATGAGCAAGACTTCCTGTTGGGACGGCAGAGGGTACAGATGCTGGAGCAGGAATTACGCCGAGAGCGTGAACTACTTCGTGCGACGGAGGACCGTCGTCGAACATCGTCACGACGTGCCAGCGCGCGTCGCGACCCCTCCGGACGTCGGGAAGCTGAGCGTCAGGCAGAGCCAGGTGCCGAGCAACGTAGCAATGCGGAAGAATATGCCAGCGAGCGTCGCGAGCCCTCCGGACGTCGGGAAGCTGAGCGTCGGGCAGAGCCACGTGCCGAGCAACGTAGCAACGCTGGTGAATATATAAGGTCACGTAGTCCATCTTTTTCTAAGAACGATCTTGTTAGTGTTTTAAAACTGTTGAAAGAGGATCTGTCGTCACAGCCACATAACCAAAATGCACAGTCGTCTCAAAAGATAGACCACCAAAATATATTGCCTAATTTTGACCCTTCAACTAAAAACCAACGTATTGATGTATGGCTGAAAAAGGTCAACGAATGTGCGTCGGTATATGGTTGGGACGACAGAACTACCACTCATTTTGCCATGCAGAAACTCCAAGGCCTGGCTAAAATGTGGTACGAAAGCTTGAACTCCATTCTTTTCAGCTGGAAAGAATGGCAAGATAAATTGTTAAATGCATTTCCTTGTGAACAAAATTACGGCCAGACCTTGGAGGATATGCTGAAAAGGAAGAGCAAGTTCAATGAGCCCATCGAAGTTTATTATTACGAAAAGCTTGCTCTCGTTAATCAATGCGATATAGTAGGAAAGCGTGCCGTGGACTGTGTCATTCACGGCTTGAGTGACAGGACCTTAAGATCGAGTGCTTTGGCATTACGTTGCAATCACCCTGACCAACTTTTGCAGTTCTTATTAAGCAATAGAGATACTCATCAGCCTTCAGCGGACCGTGGCCATTTTCGTAATAAAAATGTAGACAATACACATCAGAATAATAACCAAAACCAGGCTCAAAAGCCTATAGCTAGATCGGGTCAGCCTAATGGTTGCTATAATTGTAAGGAGAAGGGGCATAGTTTCCTACATTGTCCTAAACCTCTCTTGAAGTGCCAACGATGCAATAAACTCGGTCATACTATAGAAACCTGTTTTAGCAAGTCAGGGGAAAAGCCGACGAATTCTAGCGCTACTGTCCCAAAGACAATGCGCATAGATTCTGTCAAAAAGGGTACTGAAACCCCTAACTCCAAATTTATAAAAGAAGTTATTGTTAATGGGGTGCCCTTACAGGGGTTCATAGATTTTGGGAGCGAGGTTACTTTGATTAAGGAGTCGGTAGCCAAGGAGCTAGACTTGATTCACGATAACACGCCCTCCCAAATGAAAGGTTTCGGTAATAGTGTTGTGCAATCTCTTGGAGAGTTGTCGCTTGATTTGAGTATAGACAATGTCAACGCCAGGGTTATTTGTAAGGTTGTGAGTGACGACTTTTTAGAAAAGCCTTTGCTAATTGACCAGACTTACACGGAACTTCCCCATATAGTTGCTTATAAAAATGTTGCTGAATTGAAATTCTTCGACAACGGCCACAAATTGCCCTTTTCTGATGTTGACATTGAGAGTGAAAACTCTTCAAAGGTTCGCACTTTAGGAGCTGTAAAATTTTTGGACCTGTTTCGATCAGAGCCAGCGTTGATCCTCCCATTAATGGCAGTATTTTACTGAAAAATAGTATTGTAGGGAAACCCAATCAGCAATTTTCAGTTTGCGGAGGACTTTATAATTCTATAAATGGCTGTGTGAATATAGTTGTTTTTCCCCATGCTAGTTTCTGTCTGATTCCAAAGGACAACGTCTTTAGCCGAGCTGAAAAGGTCTATTTTGTCAACAGGGTTGTCGTTGAGTCGCCTGAACTGATGAGTGATGCTGCCGGTAATGAATTCGATAAAAGCAAGGTTCGCATTTGTCAAAAGGTACCTGATGCTACTAGGAAACAGTTATTAGATTTGCTCAGAAAGTACAAGCATTGTTTTGCGTCATCCTTGAAGGATCTAGGTTGTACTAACGTTGCCCAAATGAAAATAGAGCTTAACAGTCAACGTCCCGTTGTATACCGTCCGTATCGACTATCACATCATGAGCGCTCGCAGGTCCGTACAATGGTAGATGAGATGTTAGACGCAGGTATAGTGCGCGAATCATCTTCTGACTATGCTAGTCCTATTCTGCTCGTACGCAAGAAAGATGGATCTCTTAGAATGTGCATAGATTACCGCATGCTGAATTCTGTAACTCTTAAAGAGAGATATCCAATGCCAATCATTGAGGATGAAATAGCTCGTCTTTCTGGTCAGGCCTGTTTTATTTCACTAGATCTCGCTTCAGGTTACTACCAGGTACCAATCGTAGAGCAAAGCAAGCGTTTTACCTCATTTGTCACACCGGACGGCCAATACGAGTTTAATCGCATGCCGTTCGGCCTGGCAAATGCGCCAGCTGTATTTCAGCGCATGATAAATACAATTCTAGGGTCAGCTCGTTTCTGTAAAGCAACCGCATATATGGACGATATTCTAATTTTTGGGAAGGACTCGTCGGAATGTCTGAAAAATTTTGAGGACGTATTGCAATTGTTAGAAAAGGCGAACCTTACTTTGAATTTATCGAAATGTGATTTTCTGCGCGATACAATCGACTATCTCGGGTATGAAATCGGAGCAGCAGGAGTAAGGCCTGGGGAGAAAAAGATCTCTAGTGTAATGAATTTTCCGCGTCCTGAAAATGTACACCATGTTCGCCAATTCCTCGGGCTGGCAAGCTACTTCCGGAAATTCGTCAAAGATTTTGCCTTGATAGCTTTTCCACTCAGCAAATTGTTAAAGAAAGCTGTACCATGAGAATGGGGCGATAATCAGGAAACTGCTTTTCAGGATTTGAAGGCTAGGTTGACAAATAGGCCTATTCTCGCAATATTCGATCCATCGGCAGAGCTGGAACTGCACACTGACGCGAGTAGGATAGGTATTGGAGGCATACTCCTTCAGCGTTCAGCGGATACCACGCTGCGACCGGTTGCATACTATAGCAGGCAAACATCGCCGGAGGAGAAGAATTTCCATTCTTATGAACTGGAAACTTTAGCAGTGGTTTGTTCCCTACGAAAGTTTCGAATTTATTTGCTAGGGAAAGACTTTAAAATCGTTACAGATTGCAGCGCTCTTCGGTCCACTTTTACCAAACGGGATCTCATTCCTAGGATAGCGCGCTGGTGGCTGCAATTGCAAGAATTTAATTGCACAATCGAATATAGAGCAGGCATAAAAATGGGACATGTTGATGCGCTATCCCGTAATCCTGTAGTCGAGTCCGAGGAGGATCACTCTGATAACCTTCCAACCGTTATGGCCATTTCAAGCGAAGATTGGTTACATACCCTCCAACTTGGAGATTCAGAACTTAGGAGGATTAGGGAAACTTTGGATAGCAATCTAGATGAGAAAGGTTTACAATACATTCAGGAGAACTACGTCGTCAAGGACAACAAGTTATTTCGTTGTGTAGGTGACGACAAGGGAGATATGCGCTGGGTAGTACCGAAGGGTGCGAGATGGCAATTATGTCGAATGAATCATGATGATATCGGTCATTTTGGGGTTGAAAAGACTTTGGAACGATTAAAGAAAAGCTATTGGTTCCCAAAAATGACACGATTCGTTAAAAAGTACGTAAGCGCCTGTATTGAATGTGCATACGCTAAAAATAATCAAAGTGATAGAGAAGGACTTCTTCACCCCATAACGAAAGTGGAGGTACCTTTTCACACACTACATATTGACCATCTCGGACCCTTCGTGAAATCCAAGCGGGGTTTTTCTTACCTATTAGTAGTAATTGACGCTTTTACAAAGTTTTGTTTTGTCAAACCGGTTCGGAACACACATACCCAGAACGTAATAAGGGTGCTAGAAGACATATTCAGGATATTTAGAACTCCTGATCGCCTCGTGAGTGACCGCGGCAGCTGCTTCACGTCGCATATGTTCAAAAGATTTTGTCTAGACGAGGGCATTAAACATATCCTGAATGCTGTCTCTAGTCCCCGATCAAACGGTCAAGTCGAGCGGTATAACCGCACAATTCTCGGCTCTATGAAGGCTTTAAGCGTGAAATATGGCGAGAAAGAATGGGATTGCCATTTAGGAAGGATTCAGTGGGGACTAAACAACACTATCCAAAAAACGACCGGCAGGACACCAGCCGAGGTGATGTTTGGTACCTCTATGAATGTTTCGGCAAATCCCATCCTTAATGAGATCTCTGATGAAACCCGCGAATCCACTGATTTACCCACTATCCGCCAGGAAGTTAAAAGTAGGATAGATAGTGAGCAGATCAAGCAAAAACGGTATTATGATAAGGGTAGGAAACCTGCGCGCACATACGCGGAAGGCGACCTTGTTAAAATTACTAAAACTTGCTTTAATAATGAAGGGCAAAGTAAGAAGCTTCTGCCATCGTATATCGGTCCCTATCGGGTTACAAAGGTCTTGGGTACTGACCGATATGTAGTAGCTCCACTACCTGGTTTAGGTAGTACACAAGGCAAGCGTCCAACAACTGTTGCTGCGGATCGCATGATGCCTTGGATCCACGTGGCTGCATTAGATGTGAACGAGAGCTCGGAATCCGCTTTCAACACAGATGATGATTAGATATACTTAATTTAAGTTTTGGTGTCCCTTGTGAGGCATGTAACTACAGAATGATGTGTTGTTTCAGATTGGACGCGAGAATCGATTGGTTCGCGTCTGATCAACTATGCCCGAGCTACTCGTTCGTCTTGCTACTGTTGCACAAGCTTAATCGATCGGCTTGAGCGAATGGTTGGCAAAGGCTCCCTCGATTAATCGATCGTCGAGGTAATCTTTGAAGTATATCGACTAATCGATCGTCGATCACCAGGTATCCCGATTAATCGATCATTGGGACCTGAGTTCTTTAATTGATAAACACAACTAATCGATCGTTGTGATTTCTGATTTCTGCCTATGATTAAATTGAAGTTGCTCTTCTTTATAAGTCTGTACATACGTATAAGCTAAGTAATTTTGTAAATAGGTATTAGATATTTAGATATAGGTCGTAGAGGGTTAATTTAATTTGTACATGCAAACTATTAGATTAGATTGTTTATTTAAAATTAGTAAATAGTAGAATATTAACTGCTAATAACTGATTTAGTATAATTTGTAATTATTAACTAAATTCATGTAGGTATCATTGTATTACTCGTCTTAGTTTACGTGAATAAAATAAATAGGAAATAGCTTTAAAGAATAAATAAAGGAGCAAACAGCTCCACAAGTTTTAATTCATATCACAGATTATTCTGTAAGTAGGTATTTCATATTCTTTTAGTTACACCAATAGTTTGTATTATTGTATAAATGTCTAAATATGTAGTAAATAAATGAGTTAAATAAATGTATAAATAAATATTCACTTTATAGATTTGAATGTTAATTATTATGTAGGATGTTAGCATATAATTGATTTTGAAATATTGTGTACATGGATTGTGAAGTTTGTTTAACTGACCTAATTCCGATTGTTAGGGTTCCACCGGGTACCGTGTGCAGGGACGCACACGATATCAAATCAAATCAAATCAAATCATCTTTATTGTGGATCATAGGAAAGTGTACATTATACAGCTGGTGTTAATTTAGTGTTTTGTGAACAGCCATGTCCTGCCCTTAGTCACAATAAAATGTAGGTACATAAAGTGAATTTACATGCATGTCAACAATAATATTATAACACATTTTACAAATACCAATTTCAAATTACAAATTTTAGACAATTAAATACTGATAGACGCATCATGTATCTATCTATACAAAACGCATCATGACCTAGGCAGATTGTATTCTAACAGTGATTTGTCGGCAAAGAAGTCTTTCACAGAGTAATAACATTTGTTCACTAACAGTTCATGGAGATTCTTTTTAAATGATTTTATTTCAGTAATTGCTCTTATCGGCTTTGGAATGTTATCCACTCACGCGTACGCCGTCATAAACTAACGCAACCTAAAATACGCCGCAATGACATCTGGATAAAACTCACATATCATAAAACTGTGACAGCAAGCCCTCAGTATTTATTTTTTTGTAATTTTGTCTATGGGAGTATTGCTTGCGTTCCATTTTCTTTAGTCGAGTGGTTAGATGTAGTACATGTGTGCCAAAAACCGTGAGTTCGTAGCAGCATTACGAAATTAGTTATCTGTAGTTGAAAATCATAAAAAAAAACAAATGACGGCGATGACGGGTGCGGTAATAGGATACTCGCGTGATATAAATGTTATTGTTTATATAAACTTTGAAACTACAATGGTATGTATTATATGTCATTCGATTCGGTATGAATGGGGCTATTTTTTAGATAAATAAAAAAATAGGGTCATCGCTTTCGATTTTGAATGAAAATTACTTTAATTTTTAATTTTCGTAATGTAAACAAACATTAAAAATAAGCAATTATTAAAAAAAATCAAAGTCTCTTAAAGTTACGAAACAAGTTTTGTAATCTACCCTGGTCTATCCACTTGAAGAAACAGCCATTAGTTTAACAGCGGTCCATAGATTTTTTTTCTGTACGAGTCGTGTATAAGTGGCGCGGCCCAAATAAAAAATGTATGGGACGTAACAATGCCCCTCGCGCGGGAAGCGTACATGTGAAAAAAAACACTCAAAAATATATAGACACGGTAATGATAATACGTTCATCTTTTTAAAAAATGGTTCACAGGATTCAGTTTTTTGTAGATTGAAAATTGCCCTGACACATCGTTTCTGTGCAATGAACGCGCGTTCTTTATCAACACTATTGCCCCAGAATATTAGGCCGTATCTAAGGTTAGAGCTGATGTAACCATGGTATGCCGTTATTAGTGTTGGTAGATTTGCAATTTTTCTTAATCTGTGAAGGGCATATGAGAACTTGTTTAACTTTTTACAGACACAGTCAACTTGTATTCTCCAGTTTATTTTGTCATCCACGTGTAATCCTAGAAATTTTCTTGTTTCTGTTTCTTCGATGTCTTCATCTTGATACTTGATATTTATAGCACCAGTACGTCGATTTTTTATTTTAAAATTCATTATTTTGGTCTTGTCAATATTAATCATTAATTTATTTAAATTAAGCCAGTCATTTACTAATACTAAAGATTCGTTAATGTCAGATTCTAAATTAGTTGTATTGTCATTAGTGAATAGTACAGTGCTATCGTCAGCGAATAATGTCATGTCGTGATTTAATACCGATGGCATGTTGTTTATATAGACAAGGAAGAGAGGGGCGGATAAGATACCCCCCTGTGGAACGCCAATCTCTACCATTCTGGATTCAGACGCATAAGTTTCTTCTGTTTTTGTGACTATGTTTACCCTCCTTATCTCTGTAATTTGTTGCCTATTAGATAGATATGATTTTATGAGATTGTATGCATTGCCTCTCACACCGTATGCATATAGTTTTCTAAGGAGAATATTATGGTCAACACGGTCAAAAGCTTTTGACATGTCCATATATATTGCTACAGCCGGCAGTCCTTTGTCCAAATTTGTCATTATTTTTCCCAAGAAATTATATATTGCTACATTAATCGATTTATCTTTCCTAAAACCATATTGACTTGGAGAGAAAATGTTATGGCTTTCGAGGAAGGTGTAGAGACATTTATAAATGACCTTTTCTAAAATTTTGGCAAAGATAGGTAATAGCGCTATGGGCCTATAGTTGCTCATATTGGTTCTGTCACCTTTTTTAAAAACTGGCTTTACAATTGAAATTTTTAATTTGTCCGGAAATAGGCCTTCTTCTATACACAAATTGACTATATAGCATAAGGGTTCTGATATTATATCAGCAACATCTTTAACAATATTAGTCGTAATTCCATCATAACCGGTACTGGTTTTATTTTTTAATGAAATTATTATTTTATGGATGTCTTCTGGAATTGTCGGAGTCAAGAAAATAGAATTAGAATTATATGTCAATTTATTTAAAGAGTTTTTAAGTGTATCGAATTGTTTATTATTATTATTAATGTCAAGAAAAAAGTTATTAAATGTTTTAGCGATGTCTTTGGGATTGGTTATTATTTCGTCGTTGGTAATAATTTGTTCTACGCTATCGATCGGAAATTTATATTTGATCTCATTTATAACATTCCATGTTGCTTTGCTTTTATTTGTGGCAGTCCTAATGTAGTAATCGTTTTGGGATTTTTTTGTCAGCCTGATTATTTTTTTGTATCTCTTCGCATATGTCTTAAATGCGTTTTTGTTTGATGCATTTGGTGCATCAGGATGGTCGATTGTTAGGGTTCGCTAATTTACATTTTTACTTCATTAAATTTAAATGCAAAAAGACTAGTTTCCAGGCCAGTAACTATTTGATTCGAATATTTTGTACTGGCAACACTTTAGTTTGTCTTTTAGTCGTTGGATGCTTCTGATTGGTTGACGACATTAAATCGTTAACCAATCACAGAACTTGATTTTACCGCGCAAATTATCAAAACTTGGGAAGTGGGAAAAGGTCGGTTGAACATTCTGGCTGGAGGAATTCTAGAAGAAGGTTGAGTGGAAGAATAAAGTTGTGTTTCCTTTACCTGGATTTTCTTCAGTACTTCACCTAGGCATCCTGAAAGTCTAATTTCAATCCTTAGATTCAGTTGTTTTTTATACTATAAACTAAGTTGGTTTATTTATGGTTAATTTAATGAGTATCGTTCGGAATCATCCGTCGTAAATTATTCAATGCGAGTGTAGGTACTACAGTTACCATTTGTCTCCATTAGTGTCCTCATCTAGTTCGTAATATTCCGAATTAGCATTTTGATTACACTATCACGAATGATTTACTTGCCGTTTAACCACAGACTATATATACACCCGCCGAACTGTCATTTTGGTATAGTCCTGTTAGTAGATATGGAGCTATATAAATAGCGTCCAGATTTTTTAACGCTATTATTCCGTTTTGTCATGAAATTGAAGTAGGTAAGATGATCAAAATAGTTATTTATGAGCTACAATAAGTGTTATTTTCTTAAAATGCTGGTCACGTAGCTACGAAATATTAGATACCTAATCGTGAATTATTGAACATTCGGGACTATCGCAATTATCTCTAATTCACTGAGGATTCTAACCAGTTCGACAGTACGAGGATCATAGGTGATTTACAACAGTAGGTATTACAACGCTGGTCTCAATAATGAAGACATAGGTATATTTGTATATTTCTCAAATAATCACACTAATATTATAAAGGCGAAAGTTTGTGAGCGTGTGTGTGTGTGTTTATATGTTTGTTACTTCTTCACGCTCAAACGGCTGGACCAATTTTGCTAAAATTTGGTATGGAGGTAGCTGACACCCTGGATTAACATATAGGCTTTTTATCTCGATATTCTCACGGGATCGACATTTACGCGGATAAAACCGCGGGGCGCAGCTAGTTGTATATTAAACGCCTCAGGCATTAAGTCCGCCTTTGTACAGTATTTCTTCTACTTTTTATCCCGATATTCCCACGCAGCTAGTATACAAATATGATTATCCTGTGGAGGAATAAAACTGAAGATGGGTATATTGTAACTATGGTGAGGATCCCAAGTGACGGGCATGTCGTATTTTTAATGCATGGGTTGCTAGGCTGCGACGACTTTTTACGGAGAGTGGAATCGCCTATTTACTCGCTAACGAAGGATATGACGTGTGGTTGGCAAACGCTCGGGGCAACAAACATTCGAGGACACATGAGACCTTAATGCCCTCTACGTTCCAGTTTTGGGACTTCACCTGGGACGAGATCGGGCGCTACGACCTGCCGGCAATGATACTCTACGTGTTACATACGAAGAATCAGCTAATCTACATTGGCCACTCCCAGGGCAGTAATGCAGACTTGCCTATCCAACCTTTCCGCAGCGCCGGAGACGACGGACGCAGAAGCAACTTTAGTGTTTTGAGGTTAGGTTAAAAAACTGTAGGTACCTAGGCGAGTCGTCCATTAGGTATAAATAGTTGAAATAACCAATATCTAAAAAAATCATTAGATTAATCGTTCGTTGATGCGATTAATTTTAGTTTAATCAAAATTAAGTAAGTAAAACAGTACTTGAGTCGACCAATGTGCGTTATGAACATATCTGAATCAACCGTAGTTGTCTCGAAAATAGTTAGAATACGTTTAGTTATTATAATATGTTACCCTATATTTACCAAAAAAAGTTTTTTCTAAAGGATGTTAGATAAAGCTTTGATAAGAAAACTGGCTAAATCCTTTGTTAAGAAAGCTAGCTAAATCTAATTATGTTTGATGAGTTAGCCGTCAGTAGTTAGTCATCAATCTACAACAGAGGGATTAAGTAGAAGTAAATGTACATAGACAGACGATCTTGATAAATCTGGCGTCGCCGGCGCGGCGTGCCTCTGACGACCGCATATAAAAACCAAATTTACTCAAGGCCCCACATCTCTGTTTATATCAAGTAGAAAAAGACGAAGATCGATTGCGTGCCCAGATTCACTTGCGAAGATATGTGTGCAATTTATCACTGTCCCTATGATGGCAACGAGCGAGACGTCTCTGTCTGCTATTTCCATTAGCAGCAAATATATTAACGCTACGCGTTACGCGTTATTATATATTGACGCTTAGGTCTTAAATAAATAAATGTTTGTGTGATGAGCATGATCATTTGTTCTGTGTCTGGGTGTAATTTATCTATATATGTATGTATTTAGAAATATATAAGTATGTTTATCAGTTGTCTAGTACTCATAACACAAGCTCTGCTTAGCTTGAGACTAGACGGCGTTGTGTGATAGTTGTGGAATATTATTATTATTATTATTAAATACAATCAATTCTATCACTCTTTGCTCTATTGATTTACTTGAAATTCTTTTTAGGCATTGTTTTTGTAATGAAACACACGCAGGTTGCTTAAACACTGGTTTACTTCCATAGTTACTGTAGTATATTAATTAATGGTATTTCAACATAATATCATAATTGTACAAACAATTATTATGTGACATACCGTCAGACTACAGTTTTTTAGTAAATTCAGGGGAATAAATTGATAAGCAAATTGATTATCATATTAAATTGTCCGTTTATTCAAATCACAACTGTCATTCTTTGACGTGTTGAATGTATGAAATAGCTATATCACAGCAAATCGACGTAGGGTGTCAATTTGCATAAAAATTATTTTCCCTGAATGTACTTTTTATAAACAGCAAATAGACAAATGTAAAAGAAAATACCTGCTTAGTATGTTTCCCGAACGATATAATGGCATGAAAAAAAATAGTTACTTTACTAGGCTCCACGACATCCATATTATAATCCATATGTATATGTATATTTAATGCAAAAGTGTGTCTGTCTGTCTGTTACCTCTTCACGCTTAAACCGCTGAACCGATTTAAATGAAATTTGGTATGGAGATAGTTTGAGTCCCGGGAAAGGACATAGGATACTTTGTATCCCGATATTCCCACGGGATCGCGACTTATGCGGGTGAAACCGCGAGGCGCTGCTAGTAAAATATAAATGTAGTTAGAAATCGTTAAACCTAATGGAGTAATTTGATAAGTACCTAGGTGTGAGGGTATAGGGTTGATAGGGGCTGGACTTTGTGGATTATGTCAGAAAGTTCACCAGCCTTTTACCTAGTGGAATACCGTCGACTTATTATATTTCTACTCATTCGAGACGTCAAATCTTTTTAAAATGTGTCTTTATATTTATTACCTAAATATATTATGTCGATATAAAAGATTATAGTACAGGTACAGGCTTGAGACTCGCCCCCTATTACGTAGAACTTAAATATCATAATCTGCCTAGCCCTTTCCCAACTATGATGGGGTCGTATAGTGCAAAATGTCATGTTTCTAGACGAGCGGTCTTACCAAGGGGTATCGCATTACCCAATAACTGGGTTGTGGTCTGTGGAGGTCAGATAGGCAGTCGCTCCATGTAAAATACTGGTATTCAGCTGCATCCGGTTAGACTGGAAGCCGACCCCAACATAGTTGGGAAAAGGCTAGGCAGATGATGATGCATTAAATTATCTATACAATGGTATATGTATAAATTAAGTAGGTTCTGTGTACTAGCAGGAGTATAACAATAGAAACAGTTGCATAAAGGAGGCAAATTAAATTTCGATCGTAAAGCACTCGATCTAATGCATGCAATATTTATCGAATAATAAACTCCGTGCATAAACACCGTTTCTTTACTTATGATTTCCGTACAAGTGTCTACTTCCTCGCACTTGTCAGTCACTAGTCAAGTGGGTTTAAATATCAATTATTTATCAATGTTTAATGGAACTTGTTTACTGAGAACTCGCTATTGAATTAAAGAGCACTCCACCACTTCCTGTAGGCTTAAAAGATTGTCTGGAATACTGAAGGGCCATTCATTTAATAGTACCTAACAGGCTATGAGGCTACAAGTACCTAGCACTGACTTGTTTGTAACAACAATATGTATTTCCCTTATACCTACATCTAGGTACTTATGCAAACTTTTTTCACAAAAACCATTACAGAATTTATCAACGGAAATTGAATCGACTTAATTTCCGTTCGGATCAGCATTTCTGTTAATGTGGAAGGTGAGTGAAGGTAGTTTTACCAACATTAATGTAAATATACCTACATTCATTGCACAAAATACGTATACATAGCTTTATCCGTAACGAGGGTATTTCGTTTCATGAAGGTTTCATGTGCCGTAGTTTTACTTTTACTGTTACAGCTCTTCGTTGTATTATACACATTTGGGACGGTGACAGAGGTAAACTACCTATAAAAACTTTTTCTTTTAAGGAATTGGGCCTCCCTATCACCAAAAACATCCGGTTCAAGAATAAAAAAAGAACACTCAATCAAATTGAAAACCTCCTCCCTTTTGAATTACGTTTTAAAGCAAGTGGCAATAATGAACTGGCAAAGAGGTTTGTCCTTTTTGTCTCATTTAGGATCCTAAAGGAATTTATCTTGCGAAGTTTGTAGTTTTCCAATAAAATGATTTTAGAAGCATTTTTATTATCCGTTAACTAAGTCCGCAGGGAAAGCAACTGGAGAAATCGCGCCGCGACAGTGCATCACTGTGAAAAATAATATTCTTGAAACATGGCCGTATTTATCAGGTACTTAGAAGTCACGAGATTTACCATGGGTATTTTCTGGTATTTTCATAGAACACATCTGGGATACTGTGTTTAGAAAATGTGTGTTAGTAATTTGATTAACGTATTGTCAAATAATTATTATGAGTTATGTATTCCAGTTAATTATCACTGTGAGAAACGTTAATAGCTAGGTGAAAATGCAAGGAAATGGTGCATTTGTTCTCATATTATCATACTAAATACCGTAAATCCACCGTTTTATGGATTTTAAGAGCATAAAAAAGAGCCTCAGCCTTGGTAGTTCATAATTTAGATCGAAATATGGGTGTCATTAGGTACTTATCTACTAACATTCAATAATTTTTAATTACCTATGTCAATCCTTCTTTCAAAATGTCGATCCCGTGGTAATATCGTTATAAAAAAGCGGCCTATATGTTAATCCAGGGTGTCAGCTACCTCCACCAGGGTGGCAGCTGCCCCCCCGGTGGGTTCCCGCATTGTCGAGGCGGGGGGGCTCAGTAGCCGTGGCTTGGACACCCACGGTGAAGCGAAGAGGAACCCGAGGAGGGGCCGCTCGTCAGGGCTTTTGCCGACAAGCCGACGACGTAGCGGCCAACATGTAGGTTGCGGTGCCGCTTGGGCGACATCGCAACTGAGGCGGGCCGCGATGTCGTACCGGAGGCATCGCGGCTGAGGGTTGGAGGCCGCGGCGGGAGAGGAGTGCCGGTATTACGGTGCGCCGCTCTCCCTACCTTCCGCGGCCTTGACGGGGTCGCCACCGTTCGATGGCGGACGCGGTGGGGCCGCAGGGGAAGAGGAGTGCTGGTATGACGTTGGCCACTCTCCCTATCCTCTGCGGCCGAAAATTGGCAGGCGGCGGGGCCAATGACCTGACCCGTCGCAGGGGGACCAAGGGTGGCAGAGACGGGGTCGTCTGGCGCCCATGTGCTGGTTTGGTCCCTGGGGTGGTCACGGCGTGCTATGTGTTCTGGTGCGCCGGTGATGGGGAGTACTCCCCGGAGGAGGGTCCGGTGACGGACAGCCGCGGCGGGTTCACGGATGAGTGCTAACGCGTGCCCGTGTTCCCGCCATAAGCGGCAGAGGAGGACACCGTGGAGTTTTAGTGGGTTAGAGTCCCACATAACTGCACTATCTCCCCGTGGTAGTGCAGAATGCATGAGCATTTCTACACGTAAAAAAAAAAAAAAAAAAAAAAGGGTGTCAGCTACCTCCATAATTTTTTTATCGAAATTGGTCCAGCCGTTTAATAATATTAATAATAACTTTATTTCCAATTTTACAATTTGCTAAAATACCAATCAATCCAATCCCAATCTCTTTGATTATAGGGTGACATGTACAGTCAACAAAAGAGATAAGTATGCAGGATTGTCGGATGTAGTTGAAGTTTATTAAGAAACCGATGGATGTTCTCGAATAAAATTTAATTTTGGTAATAGAAAATAAACAGCTCTTTTATCAAATTAAATTTCAGTCGACAACATCCATCGGTTTCTTACTAAACTTCAACTATACCCGACGATCCTGCATATTTATCTCTTTTGTTGACTGTACATTGAAACGAACATGCCGTCCAAATATATGCAATGCAACGTGAAATGTAACAAAACTACAAGGCAAAGTTTCAACGTGTAGCTACCCACCATCATAAGCTTCCAAGCAATACGTCGAGCTTCTCACGAGAAAAATTTACGTAGAAGATACAAAATGTAGTACAAAAAAATAAACAATAGCTTCGCCGGTCCTTTATTTAGTCGTAGACGCTACACTACTCGACTGCAGCCTGGATCTGCATACTTGCATTCACAGGTATGAGGGTATATTATGCTCCATGCTTACTTAGGTACGAACTATGTGCGTCCGAATCTCTAGCTGACCCATTTCCGAGGTGAGTTAGTGTTTGCTAACATTGACTTCCTGTTCGACTTGAGTTGACTATGAGACTCCCGGAGGGAAAAATCTCACGTTTCATACAGTTTTTATGAGTGTCTTTGTAGGATAGAGTTATTGGAGGCAGTGTTTTGTTTTCTTATAATAATACATAGTGGTGATTTCTTTCTTTTTGGGCTGATTATGTCCATCAAAGTTCCAAGATTAGTTAAGTTGTATCTTTTATCCATGGAATTAAATTTACCTGTGTCGTGACAGTTTTTGTATGGAAAAACTGAAAAAAAATCATAATTTATTCTCAGGATAAGTCCTTTATTCGAGGTATAAGAGTTTGGTAGAATTCGCCCTTAGTAGATTGTAGCAGGCGGCGCGTCATATGGGATAGGATGAAAATTATCCTATTCCATATAAGCCAAAGTCGTCTATATAAGGAGATCTATAAGTCTGGTAACGAATAATTCAGTACCAGACTTTGGACTGCCAACATTCTGTCTATATATACTTTTAATTGTAACTTAAAAAAAAATCTGTTGTTCCCTACATTTATGCTCGCATAACTCGTCAAAATGTACTAAACTGCTGATTTTTTTTGGCGATTTCAAGTTTGGTCCCATAGTAAAAGTTGTTCATAATGATACACCTTGTATATATTCCAAAGCTGATTAATTTTTGCTTTCAGTAGAGATCATGTAGAGATAAAACAAAGTACTTAAACAATTATAAAGGCACCTACCCTACCTTGTTTACCAAAGATACGCTAAATTAATCCAAACGTATCGCCTCGCATTGTATTCTTGTGAAAATGGAGTACACTTGTACGAGAATAATAATATTTGATCCTTTTGTGTGTGACAAAGAATCTACTACCCAAAAAAATAAGAAGTATTTTCTGGAATTCGTCGAAATGATGTACTTATTTGAGCTAGCAGTGTTCTAGAAATACGTATTACTCAGAGCAAGGAAACTTCCTTTTGTATTTACAAAAGCATTGTATTTTCATGAGCATTTTTGTATTTTGTATTTTCATGAGCATTTGCTCATGAAAGAACATTATGATTGAAACTGGAAACTTCCTAGTTCCAATGAATAGGTGTTTGATAACATAAAATAACCTGATAACGTATAATAACATCGATGTTTAGATGATAAAATATTTTAAAATGTTCATTAAATCTTCGCGTAATTTGCGCTGTACCTAAATATTTTTTATGCAATCAATTTAAAAAAAATAAGTATTTCGGTCAGAAATTATTTTCATTCACGAAGCCATCATGCGTATTTTGTTTAAATAAGTACCAACATTAATTTTTGTTTTTATAGTCTGAAACGTGCACATTACAGCCTTTTGTGGTAAAACAAGTATTACAGTAACTAGATTTGGTATTTCTTATTATGATTTACAATCGACAATAATGTTACTCATTATTTTTATCACAACTTTGAGGATCACCATTTATACTATCTTTTTTGTCTCTCTAAATGAAATAGTCAGTGCAAAGTGCGCTCAATGTGACCGCTGATCACAAAAAAGCTACGTCAACTTTATGTTTTTCGGTACCCAGCGAAGCTGCGTAATTACACGCTTCGTTCGGGACCTCTGCGGCAATTTGCTCAGTAGTCTGGCGAAGCAATTACCTACTTATCAAAACGCACCTGCGCCCGTAACCGTTTATAATGATGGGCAGGTGCGGCTATGCTATCCGAAGCTTGGACGGCGCCTGTAAGCATTTAAATCCTAGTAAGTATTAAAGCTGCGTCACGTCCGCACAGAATGATACGGGTTTGGGTTTATTGTTATGAGATGGAACAAATCAAGAGGACTTTTGTGCAGTCAACAAAGGAGTTAAGTATGTACAGGAGCGTCGGATATAGTTGAAGTTTACTAAGAAACCGATGGATGTTCTGGACTGAAATTTAATTTAATAAATGAGCTGTTTGTTTTCTATTAATAAAAAAAGATTTAAATTTTCACTAAAATTTAAATAATTTGCGCTCACAAAGCTGTTACTTTGGGAGGATTGCCGTTGTTATAAAAAGGGAACGGAGACAACAATTTTTTTTGAGGAAATTTAAATTTTCTTCCTCATTTAACGGAAGTTTCATGTATTTTTAGGGCTTCCATTTTATCGTAACTTTAGCTAGAACAAATAATTATTTTATCGTGTGATGTATAGTCTTAACGAAGTAACAAAATCGGTAACATTATATTGACCGCATTGTTTGTATTGTCTATCAACATTGATAATACAGTGGGCAGTATCTCTCATGAGATATCGAGTGACAATGAGCGAGCAATCTACTCATGTACGGTCACCGACTAAAGTCGATTAACACTGCAACTTTTCCACATCAACAAATCTAAATTATTATTTAATGAATGCTGTTATACAATGAATCGAATAATTTTGTGTCAATCAGCGCATAAGAGAGTAATTATTTTTTAAATTTGACCTCTGTTCCGATTTTAATTAAATATGTAGCTCAATAATTAAGTTAAAAAAAACAATTGAAAACAATTACGTTTAAAAATTGTGTTAATCAACCTCAATTGTTGACGGTGCGTCTGTACCACAATTGATTGGTTGTATTTTGAGTGGCTTGAGTCCGAGCCAAAAACCGATTGATACCTACAATTTACGAGTAGACCAATCAAAATTGTTCCAGCGTAAAGAAAGTGCTCGATATATGCGACGAAGTACTCACATACAGTCTATATATTTTTGGATGAACGAGATGAGCTAGTTGAACGACTTGAAAGTCTTTATAAAAAATCACACAATACCTATAATAAACTAGTGTAACCCATGGTTTAATATGGATCCCATAATTGGGTATAATTATATTATAAGTTTGAACAAGTATGTGTATATCTTTATCATCATCATTCTCTTGTCCTTTTTTCCGTTTTCGTTAGCCTATATACAGGGTTATTGGAAAAACACCAACAACCTCTTAAGAGGTCATTGCATTATGAACAACTTTTACTATGGGACCAAACCTGAAATCGCGAAAAAAAAATCAACTGTTCCCTACATTTTGACGAGTTAAACGAACAAATGCGTAGGCCACAGTTGACTTTTTTTTTCACGATTTCAGGTTTGGTCCACTATTAAAAGTTGTTCATAATGATGAGTACAGTGACCTCTTAAGAGGTTGTTAATGTTTTACCTGTATATTGTGTCCCACTGCTGGACAAAGGCCTACCCTTTTTCCTTCCAAACCTCCCTGTCTTGAGCGATCTCTGGCCATGTTGGCCCTGCAAAACCTTCACCATGGTCTACCTCGTCAGCGATGTCCTCCATCAGGCGTCAAGTGGGTGACGATCTTTGCCCATCTCTCCTGTCCTTAGGTATCACAATTTATATGGGGTCGGTGCAACATGTCTTTTTCTTCCAAATTTCTCTATTAGATTATGTAATAACTAAATAAATATTAATTCTTAAATTTTTGCTATTTGCCTCTTATTTGCCAAAGGTTGTCTGGTAGAAAATGCCTATGGTATTAAGTCCGCCTCCATTTGTGCGCTTAAAGTAGGTATTAAATAAAAAATGTGTGGTTAGTGTTCAAAAATGTAAGTCGTTAAAATGGAATATTGTAAATCCTATGTTATTCCGCTCATGTTCACACTCGTGTTTTGTTGAGACAAGGACAATACAATTCCCAGGTTGAATAGTCCGCCTCTCAAACAAGAGTCTGTATTGTGAAAGATAACAATGAATTGGCTCTCATTCAGAGAGTATTTATGCTTCCTGCGAGATTGTAAGCTTTGCTGTAACGGATACGAACCAATTCTTTGTGAAACATAAATACCGATATGATTGTATAATTAGAAAAGGGAATATGCATGTGATTCAACTATGGGCCATTTTTAGGGTTCCGTACCCAAAGGGTAAAAACGGAACCCTATTACTAAGACTTCGCTGTCGGTCCGTCCGTCCGTTTGTCTGTCACCAGGCTGTATCTCAAGAACCGCGGTAGATAGACAGTTGAAATTTTCACAAATTATGTACTTCTGTTGCTGCTATAACAACAAATACTAAAAACAAAATAAAATAAATATTTAAGGGGGCTCCCATACAACAAACGCGATTTTTTTGCCCTTTTTTGCTCGATATCAATAATGGCAACAGGTAGGCACTTGAAATATTAACAAAATACTCAGTTGTATTTTTACTTTAATAATAAAATTAAAATAAAATAAATATTTAAGGGGGGCGGGCTCCCATACAACAAACGTGTTTTTTTCGGCGTTTTTGCCTTGTGGTACGGAACCCTTCGTGTGCGAGTCCGACTCGCACTTGGACAGTTTTTTACTATTTGTATTTTCTGTGTGTGTCCTAAATAAAATATTTCTTTTTCTTTCTTTCTATTAAATAATGTTTTCTGAGATTGTCATGTATTTATCTAACACTAGCTTCTGCCCGCGACTTCGTTCGCGTGAAATTTTACCCTCCCCCTATTTACCCTTTTAATTTCGAAAAACCCTTTCTTAGTAGATACCTAGGTACCTACTCTTCACAAAGAACGCACCCTAAAAATTTCATGTCTCTAAGACCAGCGCAGCGGTTTAGACTGTGCGTTGATATATCAGTCAGTCAGGACTTTGAATTTTATATAGGTCTAAGTATAAATACCGAGTTTCGAGTTAATCCTACCGCGTGTTAAAAATTTCCATACTAATTTTGATACCCCCCAATCCCCCTTTAGGGGGTAGTTTAGAAAAACAAAAAATGCCAAACTCCATAATTTACCTAGATCAGTATTCGTGCCAAGTTTCAAGTTTATTAACCAAATGAATAAGATTTTTCATGTACACTGTATTCCCGCTTTTCACTCCCACAGGTGTGGAATTTCGAAAAATCGTTTGGGGTATGTTCATTACTTGACTCGAAGATTATTTATACCAATTTTCGAGTTAATCAAGCCACGCAGTAAAACCCTCCCCTGTATAATTAACTACTCCCTTTCACCCTGTTAGGGGTAGATTTTCGAAAAACCCTGATACGCGTTATTCTTTATTTTTGGTCTTAAGTATAAATATCTAACGAGTTTCGAGGTAATTGGACCGCGAGTTAAAATTCTAACATACAAACTTTGACACCCGCCAATTTTAGAAAAACGAAAAATGCTAAACTTCATAATGTACTTAGATAAGTATTCCGGCCAAGTTTCAAGAGTATTAACTCAAGGAATAAGATTGTTCATACAAACTTTTATTCCCTATTTAACTCCCCTAGGGGTTGAATTTCGAAAAATCCTTCCTTATTCCTTGTCTACATTATAAAGGGAACCTTTGCGCAAAATTTCAGCCCTCTAGGTCCAAGGGTTTGGGCTGGGCGTTGATGAGTCAGTCAATCAGTCAGTCAGTCAGGACTTTTCTTTTTATTTATATATATAAAATAATATATATAGATATAATATATAGATAGATAGAAGATAGATAGATTAGCAAATGTCAGAAGCTTTTCTTCGTTTGCTGGCTTTTGTAGGCCAGTATCTTCTTACAGAAAACCTTTATGTCAAAAATATTAGCCCATAGCTAATAAATAAATAAACGATCACAGATATTCACATCTCATTTATTTTATACTTTTCTAAAAACACGGAACTATCGGACAGACTACGTTTGGTCAATCAAATATTGAAACAATGAATTTATAAAAGCTTTAGATAAACAGAATTACTGAAATACACGCCATAATGGAGATTAACAGTTAAAACGGAGAGCGAGAGAGAGGACCATTTTACATTGCTAGCGGCAATACCATTGTCCATCAGCATAGCTATTCACAACCATCCGACGACACGAGAGCGTATAGAAAATGACACATTTCGATAACCTGATTCGCCTTGCCCCCGATAGCAAACAGACAAAATTTTCGGGTTTCGACCTTGTGAACAGCGTTTAGAGGACTCCTACGATAACATTGATTGTTGTTTGATACGGCACGGAAGCGTATCGAGTGGTTGTGAATACTGGTAAGTTTTTACAAGTTTTAAAATAAATTCGGGCACCAAGGAACTACTATATCTACTTTCCCGAGAACACAGCGCAATCGGTGTTTTTGTCGTGATCAAACTAAACTCAGATTAATCTCCCTTCAGACATTTCTTTGCATGGTGCCTTAAATTCTTTATCTATAATTTACATAATTTTATTAATATTATATATTAAATCACATCATTTTATACATTTACATTTCGATTTTATTTAATTTAAACATTTAGTTCCACCTAATATTAATTTAATTAGGTACAAATACAATTTAATATTTTTCATTACAAAATTCCTGTATTGATCAGAACATCCAATTTATTTTATCGACTATTACTTATACATTTTTCAGTATCAGTATATCTAGATGATAAAAAGATACCTAATTATGAACCAGAAACACAGTTATTTCAGACAACTAAGCAATTTGTAGTTTCATTTATACACAAGCTTGTACAGCTTCGAAATAGGGTTTTGTGATATATATCTTAGCTTAAATCGTAGCTCTGTAGTTACGGGCTACGGCGTAGCGTGCTACGGCTGCTACGATCCAAACAACACCTTTTCAAGATATTGATATCAACTAAAGTAGTTACATATTATCTCTACGATATAACTCAAATAAAAGTATTTTGTGCAGATTAAATTTGTGCCTCGAGCCAGTATTCTATCACAGTTCAATGTGTTTTCCGTACTACCCTTTGTCGACGAACCTTCAAATATTTAAGTTTTCTTGATTATTCTAAGTAGTCTAACTATTCGTAATAAAACATGGATAAAACAGACCGGGACATTTTATTGAAACATGATTTGGTATACAGGATGAAATTGAATAGGTGCGCCAAATTAAAATATCTAATTCAACGTGTTGTAGAGTAAATTTTGAACATGACATTAGGAAAGCGGTGTACATACGTGCGCGTAGGCGAGCAATTTGGCAACGTCGTCGCGCGCCCTTTTTCGTAGGAACGATAAAAATTAGGTAAATACCGCTAGTTCAACGCGTTGTCAACTTGCTTCATGTTGTGATCTCTGCGATGAATGGATTGCTAATCGGGCGCGCGCTAAAATTAATACTTTAATTTTATTATTTATTTTTTGATAATTTTGTAGATTTTTTTTTACTGGTACGACGATCATTCATGTGTATTTGAAGGCAATAATTTAGTTTGCACTATCGAAGACGACAATTACAAGATTTTTTTTCAAGAATTTAGATTTGGGGAATGACAATTTATAATGATTATGTTACAGTTACTGCACCTCCTATTTCGAGTTGGCGCAATTTCATCCTGTATAATTTACTTCGGCTTTCAAACAATTAGCCCCTTTTATTAATAAACGCGGAATATAGTTATGCCATACTTAAACCTCGAAAAATGTATGGTTAATCTGGAAAGGGGTTAAGAAGCGAGTATTTTTTTAATCTTCTTATAAACAAAACACGCGCGATGTCGCTTACGGTAACAGTGGCGCGAGTTCAATGGTTTTTTCCATCTCAAAAAATGCCCAACGCGCCTACTGAAGTTTTTACTTCAAAAAAACATTGCAATGACAGGGAATTACAAGTGACTCTCGGCTTCGTTAACTGTCTTTGTACACCCGTTATATTTTATTTTATTAAACGAAATATCATACAAGTATCATGATTCACTATCATTCGATGTTAACATATTTTCTAAACATCCATTACATTCACAATAAACTATATGGTACAGTAGATTAAAAATACACAATAAACACTTTCATTTACACTCTACAGTCACAGTATCACGCACTGATATAAATGTCTTCTTTAGTCTTTACTGGGTAGTCTTTGGGGGGCAGTTTGAAGCTTTTTCTTATGTAAGAGAAGCGATGGAAGTTGTAGAAGTATTCTTTACCGTCGGGCGAGTACTGCGGGTACAGTGTGTAGGCGGGTAGATCAAAGTTCAGGTCTGTGAGGGAGTCCGCAAGGGCATGCTTCGCGAACTCCTCCTGATATCGTCATGACTGCTCCCTGTACGCTTTGCGTTTCATACATTTCTCCTTCAGTATGTAACACAGCGCGATGGCTATGAGTACCGCGATAGCGATCGCCATACTTATGCTAATCCAGATTATCTCCTCGTTGATGCCGCTTGTCGATTTTCCTGCAGGCAATAAATATTTTTCAATTATAATATGAATGCAAAGCTGTTTAAAGTAAGGATTAATGACGGCGTTTTCACATTATTACCAACCAGATATTTACCATAACTTTCAAACACAATTTGAACGGCGGGGTAATTGCTTAACACACAAACTAACATAACAACAACAACAATATTGTCAACATAATGACAATACCCTTCAAAATGATTCAGATTGTGATTGATAGTGTGTTACGCAATTAGAGCGGGTGGTGGGTTCTCGTATCGTTCTCGTTAATAATAGGCTTAGTTGGCATAGAGTGACAGTCTGTAGGCTTTACACTAGTCCAGTCGTAGTACCAGTAGTACCAGTCTTCTATTGTTAGCATAGGCGGTTTTAGCTAGTAATGGTATTTTCAGTACTTTGTAGCCTAAACTCACTTCTGACCCAAACATTGCAAATTCGCCATGAATGCGTCGTTTGCATTAGTCAAACACATTAAGCTATAATGGTTCTTAATGTGATTAATTTAAGCTTCACAATGGCGGGTATGTGGTGGCACATTAATAAGTTATTAATCTATAGCCTATAAGTTTTCCTAACTCGTGTAACTTGTGTGTACACTTGGTTTAGCTGACTAATCTAAGTTATCATTATACTAAGAACATTAGTGTTCGTGTTAGACCTCTAATCAACTATGTGTTAACCATAAATAATAATAATAATAATACTACTATTATTATTATATATTATTTACTATGGGACCAAACCTGAAATCGCGAAAAAAGCTGTTCCCTACATTTATGTTCGTCTAACTCGTCAAAATGTATAGAACAGCTGTTTTTTTTTAACAAAAAACTGAAAAATAACTTTAATTTCGGAAGCCGGTGTTTTAGCCACCGACTTCCGAAATTAAAGTTATTTTTCAGTTTGTAGTGTTTTTTTTGGAAGTCGGTTTTTTTTTTGTTAAAACAGTTTTTATTTCTCGCTTTTTAGTGGGTCTATTTATAATTTATCTAAGTTACAATAGCCTAATGTCAACTTGCCCATCGCCTTTTTATAAAATATTCCTTTTCTCGATGCAGGGACGTTAATTGTTGAGGAGTTCTCCTTTTAGTAGTTTTTAGATTAGATGCTGATAATCCTGGCTGCAGCATCAGGCCAGACTTATGTCAACATTGCATTGAACTTAAAATTAGTCCTGTTTAAAATGAGCCCAAACACGACTACGGTGCTGTAATTTCAAGGTTTGTACTTTTTCTGATGCTCCTGGCTTCAGCATCAGGTATTCGGTGTTCCTCAGTAACAGTACGTTTATCCACACATCGAGCCCTTTTCAATGAGCCTAAACACGACATATCTGCTGTTAGTTGTCGAGGAGTTAGGTACTCTGCAGACTATCCTGACTGCAGCATCAGGTCATGACTTGATGATCATGAGACCAAATGTGGCAAATGCCCTATCAAACATCAAAACAATTAACTAAAACAGTCCTTGCCTGTTCGAGTAACTTCTTACTGTTAAGGAGTTGTACCTTCCATCATCAGCCCAGCTACCTGAGATGGTGACAGCCATACACAAATACACAAGATACTTCATAAAATATGCGAAAAACAATAAGTGAGCCTATAAAATTTGAGGGTTGCCCTCGATTTCTCTAAGATCCCATCATCAGATCCTAACTTGGTGACAATGGGACCACCTCAGAACTATCTACTTTCAAACAAAAAAAGAATTTTGAAAATCCGTCGACAATTGGCGGAGTATTCGATGAACAAACATACAAAAAAAAAAAAAAAAAACATACAAACACCCGAACATTTTGTGAAGTCGGTAAAAATACCTCTAATTTTTCTACATTTTTGACAGTGATTGTCGCTGAGATGAGATTGCGACTAGATTTTGAACGTTTTTAATTACTGGAATCGGCCACCTGATCTCCTCAACCCAGTTACTGGGTAACACGATACCCTTTCATAAGACTGGTTGTAAGACGTTTTGGGCTTTTGTCTACCCGTAATATTATTATTATTTGGTTAGACACACTAGCAGCTAATTAGCTGATGAGTGTATCGTATAGCTTGGAGATATTTAAACTCCAGTCGATTCTTGTTGGGAGCCGTCACAACATTTCCCGGACTGACAAAGATCTACAAATCTCAGCCGGTATAGGAAGAAAAGATTATCCATCTAAATTACAAGGAAGGAAGATCTTAAGACACCGCAAGTTCAAATGTTTGTTCGTAAGAGTCTATTTGCAGTTGTCCGTGCCACTCTGTCTTGTTTGTGGTCATCCCAACCTAAGTACACATCGCGTGATATCTGAGAAAATTGGCTCCCGTAACATACTAGCTTGTCCGCGTGAATTTTCTTGTTCTCCCGACCCACCCTCATCCCACCCATCATCTGCCCGCGCTATCACTTTGTTTTCTAATATTTAATTACTTGCCTCCTTTCTTGTTGGAGTAGCCACCCATCTTGCCGGCGACCCTGGCCGTGGCGCTGCCCGCCACCACCAGCACCAAGGCGCCGGTGCGGACCGCGTGACCTGCGCAAACATCATTAACATTATGAACATAGAACATTATCATCATGCCCCGTTGATCTGGTGGTCGCATGCGTTACTGCTGAGGACAAGAATTTGATTCCAGGGTCGGGCAAAGTGTTAATGGATTTATCGATCAGGAATTTCTCAGTAGCCGCATATGGAGTATGGAGTATATGGAGCCTGGATTTGTTCCCGGTCGATGGAAATAGGATAGCCACACATGGAACCTAAACATAACTGGCGAGATGTGGGTATACTATAGATAGATACACCTCTGCCTAACCCTTTGGGGATTATAGGCGTGGCGTTATGTTAATGTTTATATACTATTATCATCGTTCAGTAGTAAGAAAAGAAAGAAAATACGTTTATTTGCGGTACACACGACGCATAAAAAGAACAAAAACACAAAAAAAATGGTTGCCTGTAAAGTCGGTTTTACGGGCGAAGATTTTACGTGACAACGACCGATCATCCGATCATAGTTGAGTGGGAGAGAGACGCAAGGCATTCGGCGGGCCTCTCTCTCGTTCGGTGACTCATCGTAACGTTACCGAGCGTTACACTTTTTCATAAGTGACTCCCAGTCGCAACCTAATTTAAGACGTTGTCACGTCAAAAAAAATGGTTGCCTGTAAAGTCGGTTTTACGGGCGAAGATTTTACGTGACAACGACCGATCATCTGATCATAGTTGAGTGGGAGAGAGACGCAAGGCATTCGGCGGGCCTCTCTCTCGTTCGGTGACTCATCGTAACGTTACCGAGCGTTACACTTTTTCATAAGTGACTCCCAGTCGCAACCTAATTTAAGACGTTGTCACGTCAAAAATAAGTTAGGGGAAAATATGCGTCACATCCACGCAAAACGGTCATCGCTCAGCATAATGCTAAGACGTTAGTTAGACGAAGTTATCTATTATCAATCTATTATCTAGTATTTATTGTCAAAGCCGGGACTGAAAGTGTTGGGGTATTCTCGACGTGATATACTTAGTTTGCATAATCACATTATTCCAGTTAAGTAAAATGAAGATAGGCTTACGGATCATGATCGCCATTTTGTCTGCTCGCCAAGAAGTCGAAAAAGAAAACGAGCTCCTTATTTACATTGATGTAGGTATTGTCCCTCCTCTATAACGCCGCGCAGCACCTGTAAAATTTAAGTTACTTAATAAAGGGAACATTTTAAAAGCATAACTGAGAAAATCACAAGAAACTATCATGGAACTTAATAATGCACCACGTAATAGCACTTCGTCGTCACTTAGTCGCAGATAGGGTTGCCAAACACTTGGTTTTGACAGCTTGTTTTGACTAACAATTCCTGTCTGAGTATTCTGTCGCACAGAATTTTCGTGGGCCAAACATTAAAACGCTTTGGAAACTACGTCTAACCCTATTTATAAGTTTATTTTACAACTTAGGAGGTGCTATTTTATATTTTCGAGGAGTGCTTAGTTTTAATAGAAAGTGTATACTTATAACTTACACACCACTGCCTTTATTAAATTCAAATTCATATTCTATTAAAAAAATATCTCTAGTTTTTAAACTGATGATCTGGCAACCCTACATACCTCTTCGGTATAGTTTCCGCTTGCAATGTGGTAGGTAATAGCGATTATCATATATTATGGTGGTTTGCGGATCTTAGGTATGTACCTACTTTGTTATACCGTTGTGTTGTTACTGATTAGTGATCGCAAGCACAGTTTCTGGTACGGGAACATTATAGGCTGATTATGCAAGCATAGTTACCGAGCTGTTTGTTCCGTGATTTTCAATCTTATTTCATAACTATTATCGATATCGGATTGTAGTAAGCTCATTGAAGACCCCATATAAATTGATCTCAATGATTTTGGAAGGCCTAGGTCAAGAGATTGATACAGTGGGCGGTAGTCTTGGACAGGGCGCGTCTATTGTGAAGTTCCCCACTCCTAATCCAAGGTTCCACTATCAATCACAATCTGAGAAATCTTGAAGGATATTGCTAATCCATTGTTTCATGATGAAAAATTTGTCTCCTTAATAACGTAAATAACGCAAATGTCGTTGAACTGAAAAAATTAATGGCATTCCTACTGGTAGTGTGTTACGAATTCCCGCTGGGTTATTTCTGCATGTTCAAATGTTTCAACCTAAAGTTATAATAAACATCGATATTTTTATTAACGATGCACAATGGTGCATTTTGACATTTTTAGTCAGTTATCGAGATAAAAGGGAACACAATTATTACATAAATAAATACTCTAACAGTAAATCACAATTATCGCCAAAGTGCTTACGCTTGCCCGCCTAATGTTTATCATGGCATTACCCGCTACCAAGATTAATGTCGTCAATCAAATAAATTGAGGGCGTAAGCATTTCGCTTCACGCTAACAGAGCTAAGTATACAAATGTTGCAAACAAGAAATTGAATGTTTTTGTACCAAAATGCTACGATAACACTATGTTATTTCCCTTGGTTCATAAAACTTCCGGCTTGTAAATTACGTTTTATAAAACCGGAGCTTTTTCCGCGAAACAAAATTGTTTTGCCAGTACCTAAAGTTTGTGTTGAGAACTTTCATGTCCCAAAGGTAAACTATTTACATGGTCATTTATTTATTACTTTACCAGACTTTCCTAAGGCTGCTTTCAGTTAAATTGAACTAGATGCTGTTAAATATCAGAAATTCACAAGAAGCGACAAGCACTGCAGACTTATTAACTGATAATTTTACAGAACTTTTTTTTCAGACTACCTCCATCTTTCCATGCAATTGCCATTTGTCATAACACTGATAAAAATACTGCTGAACCAGTGTGCGCTGCGGACGTGGACGTCCACGTCCGTGATCACGTTAGAAATGATAAAAGCGTGCAATGTATTGTGTAGGTATTGTCCGTTTTGGACGGAGGTCATCTCAGGCTATCTCAGGGTGACCTCTTTGGTCGGTCTATGAATATGTACGAGTATATATAAATCTTTAACCCTCAAGTTGGTTGGTGTGTATGTCATTGTGTATTTGTTTATTTCACACAATCCAGCTCATATAGCTAAATAAATGACCTTTGGTGTGTTGGGAGCAGACATCAAATTATCTTCACGCGACTCTCCCCGTTATTAGGCAAGTGTTGATTCGCCTGTAATTAGTTATTATAACTTGTAGTAAACTCAATATTTAAAATATTTACAGACTAGACTAGAAAATACTCTACTACTTATAAAAAAAGTCATTACGATAACCACTTTGCGTGACAACAGGGTGATTGATAGACATTCGATACCAAATTTTTTTTGCTGCCAGAAAAAGTCCGTGCCAAAACTGGGAATGAAAGTGGCAAATGGCGACGTTTTATAACAAAATAGGCTACTGCTACTACACACATCAAAAGTGTCTAGGGATCAACATATATTTTTGCAATAACTTTTCTCCTGATTGATATTAATTAAAATTTTCTTTAAGGATTCATCAAATAAAGTGTTTTCGTTTGTCACAGTAACGATAAACCAAGTCACCTTTGCATTAATAAAGAAATTTGCCATTTTCCTAATAAAGGGATTTTTGACATTTAAACCACTAACACAAAAGTTCGAAAAAAAGACTGAAATAACAGTTTTCTTTAAAATTTTATTGGGTAACTTAAACAATTAATAATCCGTGTTTCTACCGCGAACACTAACAACACAAGAACATCGGTTTGGCATACTCAAAATGAGTTCATCCAAATCACGCTGTGGAATGGCCGCCCATGTTCGTTGCAACAACAAAAAAAGGTCTTCTTGCGACTGGATACCCTCCATATTCGGCAGAGCTCTTCTCTGTAGCATATCCCATGCATGCTCAATCGGGTTCAAGTCTGGCGACTGAGCAGGCCAGGGCAGGACATTGATGTTAGCTGCGGCGAGAGTCTGTCTTACAACTCTTGCGGTGTGCGGTCGTGCATTATCATGCATTAACTGAAATAAGGGACCGATTTGTACTTGTAGAGGAACGATGACGTCTGATACAATCGTCTCAGCATAAATTTGAGCGTTGAGGTTGCCTCTGATCCAAATCAACTCAGTTCTTCCGCCGATCCAAATACCCGCCCATACCATGATGGTTCCACCACTATAAGGATGGACTTCCTGGCAGGATTTTAATCGCTGTTGGCGTCCAGGGGTTTTCCAGTGTCGTATACGTCTTGTATCCGGTCTCATACCAAAACGAGACTCATCAGAAAAGCACACGAAACGCCATTGTTCTTCTGCCCAATTTCTGTGTTCAAGAGCCCATTGATATCGAATCCTACGATTGTGCATTGCTATAGGTGGTACCCGTAGCGGTCTTCGGGAATGAAGGTTCACTTCATGCAAGCGGTTTCTGACTGTTTGGTCGCTAATTAAGTTCCCTGAAGAGTGATGAAGCCTCACGGCTAACATCATGGCGGTTATTGTTGGAGCTCTTCGAGTTAAGATTTGAATGTATCGGTCTTGTCTCCGTGTGGTGCAGCGATACCGTCCTCCATGGCGCTCAGCCACGGTACCAGTGCTTCGGTAACGTGTCCAAAGTCGACTGATAACACTCTGACTTGTATTCAGAGCTAAAGCCACAGTACGTTGCCGGGAACCAGCTTCTATCATTCCCACGGCTCTGATCATTTCTTCCCTGCTTAAATGACGTCGCCGCTCCATAATAACGTTGGTTTTAATCAGTAGTAGGGAAACAGTAGCACTAATAATGTCTTCAATGCGTTGTATGTTTTTATAGGGAAAATATTGACAGCTGATTTTCATCTTTTACTCGAATTTGATTCACAGTTCCTGATTCAAATTATGAAATGCACCAAAAAGGATCCATATAAATTTATAAAATCATAAATTTATTACAAAGCCACATCTCAATCTCAAGAAATCCGCATAAAAATGCTTGATCCCTAGACACTTTTGATGTGTGTACTAATGAACCTAAGTACAATATGCGATGGATACCGATCTAATAAAGTAAATAGTAATAAAGTAGTAATAGTAATAAAGGATAATTATTATTGTATTGAAGTATATGTGTTATTCTTCAAAAGGAAGAATTTATTAAGATAATAAGATACTTAATCAAGTATTCTTGGCTTGGTCAAGAGACTCTGGGTTATCTAACTGGTTGTATTTACATTTTCTAGGAGTTGTTGGTACATGTATTTTCCATGTATGCGCTTAAATTTTCGACGCTTTGTTTAATTGCTTCCTTTACTCAATAAAAAGTCACGATTTAATTTAAAGGACTTGACTCTTGAGTGGAGCAGGTATAATATGTAAGGCCCTATTCTAAATCATATATGGTAACTAGATATCACGCAACATATGAGTCCTTAATACTGCAATAAAACTATTTGTCATAAAATATTTCCTGCTATAAATTACTTGTTTAAAACGTTTGATTCGTAACTCAGAAACATTGTTCAAACCTTTATTGTCCACCGACGTTGTCGAACTCATGCCTCGTGCGCTAAAGTTATGGATTTTCCTAATCCCGATTTCTTTGCCGTAAACAAACTTGAAAAATATCGGCCGATTGCTTCTTGTATACCGTTGCATATACCTACAATTGTATTGAATACATCGTCAATGTCTTTACCTGAGTGTGTGCTATTCAGTTTTTCTTTTTGAACATACGGATATTGTATAACACATTTCGTTCGTAATTGATACAAGATATTATCTTGTCCTCCAGTGTCATTTGTTATTCGTGTATTTCTCGGCTTTCTCATTTATGTTCCGAGCTCTTGAGTCATGGGGCGTCATATGAAACGGAGTATGTCGGTTAATACATCATGTCACGTGCATAATGTCACGTAAGCGTCTGTGTGGAGGCTCTACATGGAATACGGAAATATTATGATTTGTACGTGTTCCATTGTAAAATTAAATTTAGTCTGAATTTCACGAAATAGCACTGGGTCTTATAATATGAACAATTGTAACATTCGGTAATGGACTCATTTCTTTGTTTATGCCTTTTTTAAAGAACCAGGTTCTTAATAATTAATTACACTCTAGCCTATAAGACTAGATCATAAGCTATATTTATCTTAATAACGTTTTTAATTGATAAATATTTTAGAACTTAGAATAGTGTTGATTTGTTCTTTACACAACTCCGTTCCACTTTCTTAGAGTCTGATTCGAATATTCAATACTATAAACATTTTGGGAATACTGTAAATGATAAATGATTGATTTTCTGTAAGTAGGTTAGTACACTTTTACACGTCAATCATATTTTTTTAAACTAGAGGTCAGTGTTTCTTAGTTGTAAAATGAACTAATGATGCATAAGTTCGATTTTTCGATCCAAAGTTTTCATATGTTATAGAACCTACACGCAAAACTTTGGTGGGCGGTTTGTGAAACTTGTTGTCGCCTGTCCGCCATCGAACCCTAATAAAACAAAGAGGGTCGGTTCAAACATTTGTGCCTCACGTGAATTTCGTGCGCGTACCGCACGACTTCGCTAATAAAAACATAAAAGGCTTTTTACACTCCGTCGCACTCTTTTCAGCTGTACTGTCCGTGAAGCATTTTTGTGTCAAAGCACACATACCTGTGTGTATGTTAGTATTCAAGCCACGTAATGCAGTGATTTTCCCTGACAGCAAAATGCAAATGTTTCAGTGTTCATATGGAGTTGGAGTCATTAGTTTAGTGTTTATCTTCAATTTAAATTGTTTTCCGCAATGAGAAAGGCGTTGTTCATAATTTGGACAAGCGTTTGGATGAACATTGATTGTGGTTGGTTGTTCACTAATAAACGCATGTAGGTTTAGACGTTTGTTTATTAGTGGACTAGGCCAGTCTCCACACACCAGGTGACGTCTGATGCTAATAGTTATTGGATTAAAAAAAAAAAAACATTATGCATAGGAAAACGATTTGTACAGACTGTTCATCTTTCTACCTACAGTAACACACACACGGACCATTGCCACCTTTCGAAACTGCTCCAAATTCAATAAAAGTTAAATTGTGTGCGTCAACAACAATGTGTGTGCATGGACATCGACGTCCGTCTAGACTAGACCAGGACAGCTAGGGTGTAACCCTAGCTATCTAGCATACTCAATTATTTAATAACATATTTCAGTAAGATGGGCACATTTTGGAAGAAGAAAACGAATCAACATGTTATTATAATTGATATTGCAAATGAAAATCAATTGCAAATACTGTAATGGCTGTTCTTGTTAAGAATTCTTACAGGATTATTGAACGAAATAATCAAGTTCTTTTTTTATTGCACTTTACTCATGCGGCACACACGCAACTCATGGAGCATTTTGCAAGAAAAATTTAATAAAAGTATGTCAATACTTTAATTTTTTACATGAAAAATACATTATCGCGTCATCCAATCACTCAACAAATATGTACATTAATGGTGTTGGAAAGAATATAAAAAAAAGGGTTTAATTAGGTACGTGTATACCTACACGCACAAGTTTGTATAAGTACTTGCCACCGAGTGTGATTGAACCACGTAGCGTTCTGTGAGGTCGTTTTTCTTCCGGTATACCTATGTGCTAAAGGGATTTTAATTCTGAAAACATTTAATTTTGCGTGAATCTCATAGGATTCACGCACGATATTGTAAGGTGTTTATAAACCGAATATTTATATTGTTCCATTATTTACCTCAACTGGGTATAACAAACAACCAACCTATAGTGTGTTTTGAGATATCAAATAAGTATTAATGCCCAATGTGTGAGAAAATGTTTTTATCATAATTATGGTTACGAATAAATTACCGATTGTGTAAGAGTGGAACAAGCTACCCGAAACTGACAAATATTCCCAATCAACTTAGAACCTATACTATAGCGATAAAGTTGAAAATTTATTTAAAAAAATTGACAGATTGTAGTAGCTTGATGTGGTAGCGTCTGTACATTATGTTTCACTATACCTAACCCTTCCTAAACCACTTCCCTGTGCCTAAACCTTTGGGGAATATACATAGTTACATAATAACACGCCTATATTCCCTGAAGGTTTAGATTTTGTGAAAAATATCTTTGTTATGACGATTACCTACTAACAAATTATAATTAAAACATCCCTTGGTATACAATACAGACGACGACGTGTCAATCTCGCTGTCGCTAATTTTAATTAGTATCGTGTTGCATGTCCTAATTAATTCCACTTCTAAGAGTTTTTGGGTAACTCAGTGTCAGTTCTAAGTAAAATAGGATCTAAAATGTTGCCAAGTAGAAGTGCTTTCTGTTTAACGAATTCCGATTCAAAAAAAATAAAAAAAACAACTACGGTTTTCGGCTGAATCTTTGCCAGCAGTACCTACTAGTATTTATCAATACTAGGGAAGTTTTATTTAATCGTTCTGTTGCTAAAGTTTTACATGATTAATGTTAATACAAAGCAACCCAGAAGTTTCTTTTAATTAGAGGAACTTTTTAAAATGTTCTTTTAATTTAAAAAAGTCCTTATTTGTTAAGTTTCGTTTGCTCAATACCTAAAAATTTAATTTCCCTAACTTAGTTTGGGATTCCACAATCGAGCAAGAATTATTGAATAAAACTGAGAACTAAGTAAAAGTAACGAAAAGAAAATAATGGCAGAGCAAACCAAAATCAGAGATATGGGTGTCAGTGAACGTTCACAGGAAAAATGCTGAAACTGTGATAGTTGCAAAAGAACCGAGTATCAGGTTTTTTGGATCTAAAGATGTGGCCGATAGTGTCTTTGTAGGTACATAGCTTCGTCTCATGAAAGAAGCAAAAAGCAGTGAATGTTTTTTGTATTAAAATCATAATCCATAAAATGAAATCTATTACAATTTCATCACTAATTTCTTCAGTAATTGAAGTTCTATCAATATAATACCTACCTATAAAATAAATAAAAATAATAATAATCTAATAGAGACCCTATTAGATTATTATTATTTAACGTGACAAGCAAGTATGTTTTAATATGTATGATTATTTCCATTCGCGAACGTACTGTTCTACAAATTGCCAGTGAATCGACTATCGGAATCGGAGACGAATTAATTGGCACAGGTGCGACTACATTTAGTTGAAAAGTCCATACCTAACCGTAACACTAAAAGTCCATTATGGGTATTAACATTCGCAAAGCTACACTTTTGTGATTGGTCGATTAAGCTATTTTAATAAAACCCAAACATTTATATCAATACATTTATATTGTGTACCTTTTACCCCTTTATTCATAAACGTTGCTTAAAGAGAGACGTTTTGCAACAGTCGCTATCATCAACGTTTATAAACAAACCCCATTATGTTAAGGGTCGTCAATCTCTTTATCTGAACAATGAATTCGAATTAACTTGGGCGTAGGTATCTTCTTTTACAAGTTATGGACTTGGCAGCCTTACGAGTCTTGAGAAGCTACATCAAATTGTATTTGCCAACACTATCGAACTTGGAACGTTTATCTTCGATTGAAATTGCGGTCCAGTAAATCGTAAAAGATAGCATCGCGTCGCATCGATTCACTGTTCTGCGGCTATTTAATGAAATAGTTCTCTGTTCCGAAAATAACATGGGTCATTATATCCGCAATTGTCTGTAAAAAACTACTTAGGTTTTAGTTTATGGAAAGAGTTCTATTTTCAATGATAAAATTAATCAAATATTTCTCGCTTCAGTCAGTAGGTACGTACCTAAGTACCTTCGTGACGGTAAATTAATGGTTGGGCCGAGATGTCTCACTGCTGCCTACGCCCGGGTATTTCATGAGCTAGATAGTGTTAATAACGGAATGGCACCTATTTACTACCACTATAGGGTTTAATTTATTTTTTGGTGTGGTGGAAATCCTCATGGACTTCTTCCATCGTGGGGATGACAGAGGAGCATGCCGTACTCTTACCGGCTAAAACCTCCTCGGTGTTCTACCTCTGCCTATGGCCGGGGGTGCGGGATTCGCGTAAGCATTCACTGCTCCCAACAATAGGGCTTACCTACCTGATTTCCTTTATTCGATTCATTTTGGGTTCTAAATCATTAATCAACCCTTATACCGCAATAAGGGCGAATTTCACCAAACTTTTATACCTAGAATAAGTCTTTCTTATCCTAAGAATAGAGCGATAAAGGATAAATGAGACTGGTAAAATCAGCCCTAAATCGACTATAGTTTCAGTGTTGGGATAAAAACAATTCGAAGCTTCTAAATTAATTGTTACGATGCAAAAAAATGCTTTCAAGTATAAATTAAACAATTGGCCAACACCAATTTTGTATAATTTTACGTCTGTAACTTTAGTCAACAATATTTAGATACAGCCGTAAAGTTATTCGTAATGGGCTCTTTCTGCGAAGTTACTCGTAGAATACACAAAGTTCCGGATTTCATTTTACAATCCATTAGCTTGCTACCCACCATCTCTACGATTGACTTGAGTAATGGATCGTAAAAAACTAAGTTAAAAACTTCGAGTCCCGTATTTTTAAGCTGAATATCAAAGCTTGATATGCTTTCAAATTTAATTAATATTTCAGAGCTTATTTCGTAGCGGGGACGCCTTTCAAGAATGATTTCGTTGAATGAAAAATTATTTAGAAAAACACATTTCAACGCTCTTATACCTAATTAAGTCCTATCTCCAGAGATCATTGAACTCTGTAGGTATGTATATATAATAATTATACAGGGTGTCCCAGAAGTCGATGTAAACTCGGAATCGGGTAATATGTCATAATAGTTATCAGAAAAATATACAAAAAATCTATGTTGTGTATTAAAAAAAATATAGGCATTTAAAAAAAAATCGAGATAATCTGCACCCAATACGTGGTACGGTACTATAGGATCACTTATTTGATGCAGTTTGTACCACGGAAGGGTGAATCAGATGTAGGTGTTAGAGGCTAGCTGTTCGTTCAATCGTCTCATTAACAAGTACTGAACAATGCGTTGATTGCATTACATTGATTTTTATAATCTTTGATTTATTAGATTTGTCTCTGCCCCGAATAGCAGAACAACTATTCTATTAAAACATGGGAAAAGTTCACGAAAAATAAAATAGTGAAGTAATTAATTTTCTCATACATTTAGGCGGAACGAAGCTCGCTGGGTCAGCTAGTAATATAATAAAAGTACTCGTATCTACAACAGTTTAAAGAAAAATGCACATTTATTATAGGGGTCATGCCTCATTAGGAAATCTAATCCATTATCTAGTACATTAGACCCTGTACTTTAAAAACAAGGCACTTGCTGAGAAAACATAATAAAGATAACAATGTTGTTAAGAGGGTTCCACATCCTGGATAAGCGTTAATAATCAAGGAGGCAGTTTTTTGTCGAAGTTACCTAATTCTTATTCATCCAATAAGTTTTAGGGGAGTAACAGTCTGTGCCTCCAGTGAAAGGGGGGTGTTATCATTATGTCATTTGACATTAACAAACCCCCCTTCTAAGTTTAAAAATACGTTAGTTCCTCGCATAACGTTTGATGTGTTCACGCTTCATAAATTTTAATCGTAACGTACAGAAAGCGTCACTATGTCCTAACCCCTCAAGTTTTAAAATGTTACACTGCTACAACATTGAATTCCTTACGAATAATCTAAAGAATACTTCAAAAAGAGTCCATTGTATTGACTCGGATTCGAACCATCGCATCACCGAACGTCGTCATACTCATACCGGCAGTTTGACGAACTAGCCAGCGAGCCCATACGAATTGCGATGAAATTGTTATCTACTATCGGCTGAGTCATTATATCTTTAGGTCCCTGTCTAATCGAAAGATGTTATAATTTGAGGGTATCCATTAATTTTACTTACTTACGTTGTCTTTATAAAATTAATCCATACCTTCAAGTTAGAACTTTGTATACGTTCACTTAAAACGGCGAAGAGTAAACGACTACTATTTATCAATTATTTTTTTAAATGATTTCTGATTTTATGAGAACTAAAATAGTTGTTCTGTTTGTTGTAAAATAAGATCATAGTTTTGTTAAATAATAGCAATAATAAATATTAATAAATGATTAATAAAGTATTTTATTTTTCTTGATTTTTTAATTCTTTATAAATAATTACTACTTAAAACAAAATAGAAAAATATATCAAAATAATATAATGAACAAAAAGCACATTTCGTGCCTACATAGGATTTGAACTTCCAATCTCATGCACGGTAAGCGGTCTTGAAACCTCCAGTCTATTTAGACGATGAATAAGTTGTCGTAAATGTTAACCCTATTATTGTTGCTTGTCGTCGCAAAAGTATTGTTTTATTGAAAAAAACAATAATAAAAACAGAATTAAAAAAAAAAATACTTACTTAAACTTATTTATTCACTAAAACAATACATTATTTAAAATAAAATGTTTTTGCAAAATACAAAACCAACTTGGGCCTATCACGGATTTGAACGCACATGTCTTTTGGTGGGGTAACTACTTAATGCAGCTGTGTGTACCTAATGATGAAACAATATATCTAACTAATGATATATTAATATTTCCATACATGTAGATATATACGTCTGCCTATTCCTTTGGGGAATACAGGCGCGACGTTATGTTTGTGTTCTGTAACATTTACATTTCCTCTAATACTTTCAACAAGCAGCCAGGTTTTGTTTTTCAATTAAGAGATTGTGCGTAGTTTCTTACTGTTATTGTTCTCTCATTTTATTTTCTATTGTTCTCTTGTATCCGTAAATGTAATAGCCTACTTAGTAAACAAACAAGCATAATCAGCCTATAATGTTCACACAGCTGGGACATAGGACTCATGAGAGGGAGAGGGAGGAAAACAAACAAAACAGTTATTTAATTAAATTAAATGTGCCACTTAATTTAATTAAATAACTGTCTTATTTGTTTTCCTCGCACACACACGGTTTTCGCTTACACAGCGTTCCTCAATTGATTTACAAGTAGGTACCTACCTATCTCTAATCATGGTCGATTCTTTGGTATTAAATCGAATCTCTTTAAAAACAGTTTGTAACCTAATTGTAACTGGAATTATAATTTTCTTAGATTTCGGCAGGTCGCATTTCAAGTTTTAAGTACGTTTTATGCATAAGCCGGACTTACATTACAGTGTTGTGTCGCTTTCTGACGCAGTTTTAGCCAATCAAAACTCGTTGTGATTTGACGTCTTAGGCTATGCGCGCACTACGATTTTAATCGTTGCGGTTTGCGGTAAAAATCGCGAACACGAAAATTTTTCAAGCGAATTCTCATGCGATTTTTTTCCGCAGTGCGCGGACTCTAGTATATTAGTATTGTCTACAGATTGACGAATTTTCTTCGCAACGATTTATTTTCGCAGTGCGTGCATACCCTTAGTCCTCTACAGAATCATTTGATTGGTGTATTCTGCGTCACGACACAACACAACACAGTAATGTAAATCCGGCTTTAGCAATAAAATATTAATGTGAGTAACGATATGATTAACAGTCAAAGTAAGACATACCCATATATAGAGACCTAGGAAAAGGGCTAAATCAATAAGAGAAAAAATGCTTCTTATTTGAATAAGATGTGTCGTTAGAAATATTTCCATATCGTTTACTTTGGCATTAGCCTAAGGGACTCGAAATATGAGACTGGCATACAGATGAGTATCAAGTGACTCACAACATCCCCATTTTTTAAACAGCATTTTTTTTACTTTCTTCCTATTACACATCTTAATTTATATGTTTCAAGATCACGACTGATCGTTACAATCATGATTAAAAAGGATCTACCTACGTGAGGAATACTAACAATTACAGTCTGTCCGAATTGTAAAAAGCATGGAGACGCTTGCCCACCTAATGTTTATTATGGTACCCGCTGCCAAGATTAATGTCGTCAATCAAGGAAATTGAGGGCATAAATAAGCATTTCGCCTCACGCTAACTGAACTATACAAATGTTGCAAACAACAAATTGTAGGTACCTATGTTTTTGTATCAAAATGCTACGATAACACTTTGTCATTTCCCTAGGTTCATAAAACTTTCGGCTTGTTGTAAATTACTTTTATAAAACTAGAGCTTTTTCTGCGAAACAAAATTGTTTTGCCAGTATTTAAAGTTTGTGTTGAGAACTTTGGTGTCCCAAAGGTAGTGAAATAATTTAGACGTACACCCACGACGCGGCTTTACATACTAGTACTGCGATTTTTATCACCAGACAAAGTAGCGTTTTCAAAAGACTGCTTTCAGTTTAATTGAACTAGATGCTGCTAAAATAGAACAAGAAGCGACAAGCAATGCAGATCTATGAACTGATATTTCTACATTGAACTTTTTTTCAGACTATTTCCATCTTTCCATGCAATTGCCATTTGCCATATGACAGATAAAAATACTGCTGAACCAATGTGCGCTGCGGATGTGGACGTCCACGATATTATCGTCACGTTAGAAATGATAAAAGCGCGCAATAGGTATTGTCCGTTTCGGACGGAGGTCACTTAGCTCAGGGTGACTCTTTGTTCGGCCTATCAATATGTGCGAGTATATAAATCTTCAACTCTCATGTTGGTTGGTGGGTATGCCATTGCACACAATCCAGCTCATGTAGTTAAATAAATGACCTTTGGTGTGTTGGGAGAAGACATTAAATTACCTTCAGATGACTCTCGCCGTTAGTTAGTGTTGATTCGACTAGAAAGGTATTATGACTTGTAGTAAACTCAATATTTAAAATATATATAGACTAAAAAATACTCTACTACTTAAAAAAAAAGTAATTTTATTACAATAACCACTTTGCGTGACAGCAGGGTGATTGATAGATAGTTGATACTCAATTGTTTTTGCTGCCAAGTTAGAAAAGAAAAAGTTCGTGCCAAAACCGAGAATGAAAGTGGCAAATGGCGACGTTTTGTATCAATATAGGCTACTGTGAACCTACAATATGCGAAATCAAATGGGGTACGAATGATCTAAGGAATATAATATAAACGGATAATTATTATCATACTGAAGTATGTATTATTCTTCAAGATACATAATCAAGTTTTCTAGGCTTGATCAAGAGACACTGGGTTCTTAAAAAAGTTATAATTAACATTTTATAAGGTTGTACGTACAGTCAACAAAAGAGATAATTATGCAGGATCGTCGGATATAGTTGAAGTTAAGTACGAAACCGATGGATGTTGTCGTTTAATTTGATAAATGAGCCGTTTGTTTTCTATTAATAAAATTAAATTTTATTCCAGAACATCCATCGGTTTCTTACTAAACTTCAACTATATCCGACGATCCTGCATACTTATCTGTTTTGTTGACTGTACATAGGTATGTTTCCATGTATGTATATGCTTCATCTCTCAACGCTTTCGTATAATAGTTACCCCTGCTTACACAAAAAAAAGTCGGTAACGACTTAAAGGCTTGACTCTTGAGTCGAGCAGGTATAATAAGTCCCTTTTTAATATAATAGAATGTTTCTAGATGTCACATAACAACAGTCTATTAGTCCTTAACACTGCAATAAAACTATTTGCCCAGTAATATTGCCAGCTTTAGATTGCTCGTATAAAACGTTTGACTCGAAACCCACGAGGAATAAAAACAGACAAACTTTGTTCAGTTCAAACATTGTTCAAACCTTTATTGTTCAGAGACGTTGTTGAACTCATGCCTCGTGTATTGACGTTATGGATTTGCCTAATACGGATTCCTTTAGCCACAAACAACCACGAAAATATCGGCTGATTGTTTCCTGTGTACCTCTGCATATCTATACAATTGTATTGAATACATCATCGATATCTCTACCTGAGTGCATTAGGTGCTATTCAATTCTCCGTTTTGAACATATGGATATTGTACGAGTATCATTATACATACATTTCGTTCGTATTTGATACAAAATACTTATTACCTTGTCCTCCAGCTTCATTTGTTATTCGTGAATCTCTCGGCTTTCTCAATTATGTACGTTCCGAGCTCTTGAGTCATGGGGCGTTATATAGGAATGGAGTATGTCGGTTAATACGTCATGTCACGTGCATGATGTCACGTTTGCGTCTGTGTGGAGGCTACATGTAATACGAAAGTATACTGAGACGACATGTACGTGATCCGTTATAAAATAAAATTTAGACTGAATTTTACGAAATACTTATAGTAGGTACCAGCTCCTATACCAAGAACCATCAAGACCATTGGGGAATAGGTACTGTAATTTATTTTTTATGTTTATTTACTAATTACATTACAAAAAGTCCGTTCCACTTTCTTAGAGTCTACCACTGGGACTACCGTAAAATGAACTGATGATGATGCATAAGTTCGATTTTCCGATCCAAAGTTTCTATATGACACCTAAGTAAAGCTTTGGTGGGTGGCATGTCGAACTTGTTGTCGCATGTCCGCCATCGAACCCTATTAAAGCAAAAAGCGTTGGTTCAAACTTTTGTTTCTCACTTGAATGTCGTGCGCGTTCCGCACGTCTGTCGCTAATAGCAACATAAAAGGCTTTTACACTCTATCGCACTCTTTTCAGCTTTACTGTCCGTGATGTTAATAATGTAATGTAAGTATTCAAGCCACGTAATGCGTGATTTTCCCTGACAACAAAATGCAAATGTTTCAGTTTTCATTTGCAGTTGGCGTCATTAATTCGGCGTTTATCTCCAATTAAAATTGTTTTCCAATAGTTAAAAAGCTGCACGTGGATAGTATTGCCGCAATGAGGCCGGCGTTGTTCGTAATTTGGACAAGCGATTAAATAAACATTGATTGTGATTGTTGTGAGTGGACTAGGTCGGACAACACACAACAGGTTACCTCTGATGCTAATAAGTAGTTATTGTGCATAAGAAAACCATTTGATGTTTAACAAAATGTTCATCTTTCTACCCATAGTAACACACATGGACCAATGCTACCTTTTGAAACTGCTCCAAATTCAATAAAAGTTAAATTGCGTGTGTCTTAAACAATGTGTGTGCATAGATATCGACGTCCGTGTAGACCAGCACAGCTAGGGTTACAAGCATACTCAGTTATAAATTTACCTATTTCAGTAAGATTTATAATATTGTGATTGAAACATTTAAATCAATGGGCACATTTTGGAAGAAGAAAACTAATCAACAAATTATTATAATGGTTTAAATTGGAGACGAAATGGGCCGTAGAAGGAATATAAAATAGGACGAAGCGGGAATAAATTAATTTAAATTATATTTTGGAACGAAGGAAGCATATTGTTTGGGACGACAATTTTTTTGGAATGTGAGACAAAACTTGAGGACGAACGAAGAATAAATCGAAAATAAACTGCAATGGCTATTGTTACCACGTCGGACATACATTTGACTTTCACGACTTTGGAACAAAACAAAGAAAGTGATAATTTCGTTCAATACTTCTTTAAAAACTTTAACTTTATTCAGCGGCACACACGCAAATCACGGGGGACTTTGCAGGAAAAAAACATGCAACTAAAGTTTATCCTAGAGTACAACATCAATATGAGCATAACCTTAAATCGCTGAGATCCATAACATGAAAAATACACAATCGCGTCATCCATAATCACTCAGCAAATATGTACATTAATGGTGTTGGACAAAATATTCTTTAAAAGGGTTATATTAGATACGTAAGTATCTACGTAAGTGCCCATGTACGTTTATGTGAAATAAAATATTTTGATTTGATTTGGTATCTTCACGCAAAAGTTTGTATAATTATGTACTTGCCACCAAGTGTGGAAGTAACAAAACTACCTAGTATCTAAACATTGAACCACGTAGCGTTCTGTGAGGTCGTTTTTATGTTTGTACTTATACCTATGTATGTGGAAAAGGCTTTTGTATCTGAAAGTATTTAATTTAGCGAGTGAATCTCAGAGGATTCACGTCGATATTATAGGGTGTGCATAGAACTAATATTTTATTCATCCATTAATATACCTCAACTGGGACCATTTTTTGGAGAGAAAATGTTTTTATCATAATACATTATGGTTCCGAATAAATTACCGATTATGTGCGAGTGGAGCGAGCTATTATTCAGTTAATGTACATTATGTTTCACTATTCCTAACCCTTCTTAAACCCCCTCCTCCCTGTGCCTAACCCTTCGTTTAACACAGGAATTATGTTATGTTAAGTAACTTTATAAGATTTTGTGAAAAAAATGTAGAATATGACGCTTACCAAGAAAACATAATGGAAACAAACCTCGGTATACAGACGATGTGTCTATCTCGCTAAGTAACAATCACTAAGTCACTAAGTAACAATTAGGTAATTGATCAATTTGAATTAGTGTCATGTCCCTTGTTTGAATTAATTTCTCTTCTAGGAGTTTTTGGATCACTCACTCTGCGCTTAGTAAAATAAGACCTAAAATGTTGCTAGGTAGAAGTGCTTTTTATTTAGCGTATTCCGATTTTAATCCTACTATTATTATTGGAGGTGCTTTGGGGAGGACTATGTCCAGCAGTGGACGTCTTTCAGCTGATGATGATGATTATTATAAATGTGAAAGTTTGTGAAGATGTTTGGATGTTTGTTACTCAATCACGCGTAAACCGTTAAGCAGATTTGGATGAATATTGGCACATAGATAGACCATTTTCTGGATTGACACATAGGATACTTTTTATCCCGATATTCCCACGTGATCGAAACTTACGCGGGTGAAACCGCGGGGCGCTGCTAGACAATAAATGCTTGCCAACGGTATTTAGCAACAATATGGAAGGTTTATTTTACCATTCTGTTGCTAAAAGCTTTACATTATTAATGTTTATACAAATCAAACCAGACGTTTCTCGTTTATTATTGGTATTTTTTTTAATGTTCTTTTAACCTGAAAAGGTCCGTATTTGCTAAGCTTCTTTTGCTCAATACCTAGAGCTTAAAGGTTTAATTTCCCTAACTTAGTTTGGGATTCCAAAATCGAGTAAGAATTGTGGAATTAATCTCAGAACCAAGTTAAAGTAACGAAAAGAAAAAATGGCAGAGGAAACCAAAATCGTACCTACTGTTCACAGGAAAAGGCTAAAATTTTAATAGTTGCAAAAGAACCGAATATCAGGCATCGTCGCATGAAAAAAACAAAAAGCAGTGAATGATTTTTGTATTAAAATCATACATAACCCTCCTTAGGCTTTGTCATAGTTGTGTAGAAATATAATCATGAAATCCAATAGAATTTCATCACTAACTTCTTCAGTAATTGAAGTTATATCAATATACTACCTTCCTATAGGTACCTATTAGAACCATTTAACGTGATAAGCAAGTAGGTATGTTTTAATAGGTATAATGATTATTTCCATTGAATACAACAAGCGCCTTCGAGAACGTATCAACGTAGGTACTGCTCTACAAATTGCCAGTGAATCAATTATCGGGATTGGCGACAAATTAATTGGTACAGGTGCGATTAATCCATTTAGTTGAAAAGTCCATTTAACCTAACCGAAACACTAGAAGTCTATTTAGGGTATTAGGTACATGCTCAAAGCTGCACTTTTGTGACTGGTCAATTAAGCTATTTTAATAAAACAAAAACGTAAATACATTTTCACACCACCTGCTCGAAAATGTCAAATTATATATCAAGCAACCTTAACCTAAAGTGAGTCATTAGTGGCCGGGGGCACAGCCGGTCAATAATGTTGTACTGGATTTCATTATGACCCGCTGGTCAATAATGTGATTTGAATTTGGAATCTCACATGCTCAGCTAAATTGGCAGTATAGTACTAACAAACACCCTTTGGTGCCAGAAAGAGGAAAGCTATTCTCGATACCCTTACTACGCGTGGATGATATTCTCGATTTCCTACAAAATCATAACGACTGCTTCTTCATATCGTTGCCATGTTTTCGAAGACATAATATTGTAAGAATAATTAGATAACTACGAACCATTTTTTAAAAGGAATGGAATAACATTAAAACTGGCAGTATTAATAACAAATACCGTACCGCGCCGTAATACCGTAATAGTAATTGGCTGTAACATTAGTTAATTTATTTTAAGTAAACTGCGCAAAGATTGCTGTGGATTTTGTGAATAAATAAATAAATAATAAAACCTATCTATACTACAGTCGATTTATCACATTTTATCAAAAATACTCTATTTTCACGAGCGTCTCCAATGACGTTCTAAATTCAAAATGCATACAGCCAATCATCCAAAACCATTCTACCAGCCCTGTATAAATCTTAGTTTACACAAACGCCACTTCCATGAGAGTGATATCAATAGACACACACGACAAAACCGTAGAAGAGACTTTTTTTTTGAAAATCGAATTGTTCGTGTCTTGGCTACTTATTGGTAGACGCAATGAAGGCGCGAATTTTTGGCATTTAAACTTTAAATTTATCAACAAAGTATTATAAAATGTCGAGTGATGAAAGTGATTGTACTCCTGAATTCATTACAACCGAAGTTAATAATATTTCCAATGATTTACTGCCGGAAAAGTCAAAGGAAACTTATATAAAAGCCTACGACAATTTCCAAAAATGGAAAAGTACGAAAGGCGTCAAGTCCATTTCGGAACCAGTTCTATTTTGTTGTTCGTACTATGGCTATTATTTTCTCACAGTAGGTGTAAAAAGTAGAGTATCCTCCTCTGGGCTAAAGGTGTCTTTGCCTTGGGCTAGCTTGAATCCCTCGCTGCATTCAGGATTCTTGTATTAACTCCCTCGCTTCGCTCGTGAGTTAAATCCCGAATCCTTCATTGCGCTCGAGATTCAACATGACGCCCGTGACATTAGACACCACTTTAGCCCCTCGGTGCATAATCTACTATTAGAAGGTGTTAACCTTTTACCCATAAACATTGCTTAAAGTTAAGAGACGTTTTGCGGTCAAAAATGTATGGTTCAACAGTCGCTATTATTACTTAACTTTAAGCAACGTTTATAAATAAACCCTATTATGTTAGGAATCGTCGTTCTCTTTATTTGAACAATGAACTCCAATTAACTTGGTCGTATCTTCTTTTACAAGTTATGGACTTGGCAACCTTACAAGACTTGAGAAGCTACATCAAATGACGGCACGGTTGGCGCAGTGGTTAAGCGATTGACTGCTGCGCTGCGTGTCGCGGGTTCGATTCCCGCACGGAACAAATATAAAAAAAAAAAAAAAAAAAAAAATTGCATTTGCCAAAACTATCGAACTTGGAATGTTTATCTTCGATTAAAATTGCGGTCCAGTATATCTTAAAAGATAGAATCGCGTCGCATCAGTTCACTGTGCTGCGGCTATTTACTGAAATAGTTCTCTATTTGGAAAATAAAATGGGTCATTGTTTCCGCAATAATAAGTGCTTCAACTTCATTTGAGTGTCCATAGTGGGCACGCGGCCGCGATGAGCGGCGCGGGCGGTTCGGCGCGGCGAGGGCGCGGGCAACTCACGCTACAGCTCGTTCATACAATTGGCCACAGTGGGTGCGCGGGCGGCCCGCGCGGGGACCGGGGTTCTCAAACTAAAAATAAGTCTTCTTCATCCTTATTATTATACTAGCTTCTGCCCGCGACTTCGTACGCGGATCCTGTTGCTTATGCCAGCGACAACGGGCTCGTCAAAATCGAAGATCTGAATCGTCTGATGTCGAATTCTAAGTGCCCGGGGACTGGAAAACAACGGGATGCGCGAGACGATTCGAGACGTCATTTTCAGGCAATAATGAACCAATAAGGTGGTAAACTTGGCCTTGCACTTTGAATGTTGGCATAAATGGGCCTTCTGAAATCTGTTTCGCAACAAAAGATGTCATTTGAAAGGTATTATTGTACGAACGAAAGACTGCAGGCAGATGCTGGATGCGTCAAGCTGAAGACAGGGCGCTATATGGCGCTCATTAGGGGAGGCCTATTTCCAGCAGTGGACTGCTATAGGCTGATGATGATGATGATGATGATTGTACGAACGTATGTTGTCCAAGAAATGTTTTGACTGTGGATGGTCACCGATTAGCAGTGATCTTAATATTTCTGGAGGATTTTGTGATATTTCAATATGTACTTTCCCACCTGAGCAACACATACCGTTTGTTTCTTTTTGCCATTTAACAGCTTCACAAAAAGTACAATTTTGAACCATACCTCCGATGGCGGAATATGTGGCGTAGTCAATCATAGTAGTATACGTAAATGCACTCCGTTCCTTATCAACCCAAGGAAGGTCGCCATGCCCTACGGCTATATCTTGAGACCCATCCGATTCTTCAGATGATATCGACATTCTGTTCAGAGAATGTCGAAGTCGATCAGAATTCAAACGTTAGTTGCGCTCTTCTTAATCTGTCTCTTCATGCCGTACTCCAGCAATTCTTTCTTTCTCACTTTCTAACTGATTATGAATATTTTGTTGTGTGTGTGTTCGGGACAATGTATGATAACCTCACGTTCATCACTCATTTCAAAAGACCTGTTAGTAGATGTGCGAATACGCTGAGAACTCAAGCGTGATTCTGTATCGGTAAACGTTTCCGATTCGCGAGACAATGCATGTCGCTCACGATCAGCGGACAGTCGCGCATCACGTTCCGCACTTGTCTCTAGAGACCTAGAAGCAGATGCGTAGATACGCTGAGAACTTAAGCGCAATTCTCTATCCGTGAACGTCTCCGACTCGCGAGATAATGCGTGACGTTCACGATCAGCGGTCAGTCGCGCATCACATTCCCCACTTGTCTCTGGAGACCTAAAAGTCGATGCGTAGATACGCTTGGAACTCAAGCGCAATTCTCTATCCGTGAACGTCTGCGACTCGCGAGACAATGCATGACGTTCACGATCAGCGCTCAGTCGCGCATCATATTCTTCACTGTGGTCTCTAGAGATCTGGATGTAGATGCGTAAATACGCTGAGAACGCAGGCGTGCTTCGCGATCCGAAGAGGTTTCCACGGAGCGAGTTGCAGCCTGATGTTCTCGAACAGCATCAAGTCTCTCCTGACGCTCTTCGGTAGATTCTTGGGATCTTATGATCCTCAATCTTTTAGCTCCTTTGGAACATTGGGAAAGATTTGACCTCTTTCTAGGCATGGTTATAGTTTTATTGTGAAGATACCTGATTAATTAAAATCTAAGTGACTGCTCCCCTACCAAGGGTGCCCAGACACGGGGTCGTCTGGCGCCCATGTGCTGGTTTGGTCCCTGGGGTGGTCACGGCGTGCTATGTGTTCTGGTGCGCCGGTGATGGGGAGTACTCCCCAGAGGAGGGTCCGGTGACGGACAGCCGCCGCGGGTTCACGGATGAGTGCTAACGCGTGCCCATGTTCCCGCCGTAAGCGGCAGAGGAGGACACTGTGGAGTTTTAGTGGGTTAGAGTCCCACATAACTGCACTATCTCCCCGTGGTAGTGCAGAATGCATAAGCATTAAAAAAATAAATGGGAGTTTTGGCCAGTAGAGTCAAATTTTTAAATGATATACCATCGTCATCGAAAATCAGTCCTAAACTGAAAATTGTGAAATTAGTGATAGCTTTGATTTCCACATCAGATGTTTCTGATTTTCGATTCATATAAGTCAACAGGAAATGCCCATCAGACCGAATAACTTTTACTAAGACATCATTCCTATATGTGTTATGGTGTAGCTGGGCTCTTGGAGTTCCCCATCAGGTGTTCCAGATCTTCAAATTTATTCTCTCAGCAGAAAATGCTCATCACGTGGAACAATTTTTGCTATGGTACCATTTTTGTATCTCTTATAGTTAAGCTGATCTGTTTCGGTTCTGCATCAGGTGTTCAAGTTTCAAAGATAAATTATAGCCTATATGTTGCCCAGACATAATACCTATACAACAAAAAAAAAACATTCAAATCCGTCCAGTAGTTCCGAAGATCGGACGCGCAGGCGCGAGGCGTGTACGTACTCTGATAGAATAATACCGCCGTGATTCTTTAAATTGACATAACTTTTTTATTTATGAACCGATTGACATGAAATAAACACTTACGGTCTTATTCATAAAAAAAGCTTATAGAAGGTCTATAGCACACATTAGTTAAAATGCTCATTAAGCCTTTAAAACGTTCGATAAAATTTTGTATTCATAAACGCTTCATAAACGTTCGATAACTAAAACGTCCTATAACTTCATTATAAATATAAATGTTGCCATTTTATTGAAGTCATCCAACAAACTGGCCAACATATTGAGTCGTCAAACGAGAATATCTGTCTACGCACCGAATAATTGTGACCATAGACATTATGACGTACGGAAAACTAATTTATTGTCTACGGTTTCGACAGTTTTGCCGCGTTAACGTCATAACATAGTTTTTGACAATGAATTTGTTAATGTAATTTTATTGTCAGGCGAGCGAAAACCTTTGAATATTTTTTGTATTTAAAAGAAATGGAATTAAGACCGGAGACTAGTTCCAAGAAAGGGCAAAGAAGTGAATACTCGTTTTGGTTGGATGACGATAAGGTTTGTACTGTTACAACTAAAATGTGTTCAAAGTAAGTTTTGTTTTGTAAACAATCTTTATTAATTCTTATACTTATTCTTGCTTTTGCTTTTCCTTAGATCTTTGGAAGAATTGGTCAGGGAGAGAGTTTCCATAATAGAAAATGAAGGTGGACGCTGGTGATGGCGCCAAACAAGTAGCTGAATTCTGGGCACAATAAGAAGATAGAAAATAAAAACACATACTGACTGACACCAACGCGAAAAAGGGGAAAAAGGCGGCCTGGCATGATTTACGAATTAGGTGCCTATCCAATTTACTTATAAGTTACAAAGTTCCTGAGTAAGCATTTCAAGAACTTCGTTTGATGAAGAAAAAGAATTATAACATTAATTTTGTATTTCAGGACAGTAGGAAGAATGGTGCTTCACTACAAATAATAAACAGAAGAGGTGGCATAGATGGCAAATGAAAAGAAACATTTTAAAAATGTTGTTCTGCTAGCACAAGTTCTAGAAGCCGAATTAAAGTTTAGAGTATTTTAAAAATAAATTAATTAAACTGATATCTGTATATGTATAAGCTTTTTATTAATGCACTACTTGCTAAAATGTTTCCTCTTTATCTTCTTTGTGTCGCGGGGACGACTGTATTTTAGATCTTGTTGGCCCAAAACTTTGCCACTTCCACAATGTTGTCAGTGGCAGCGCAGAGGTCACTTTGACTGCATGTTTTGGGACACATAGGGTAGGATAGGAGGCGGAGCATGGTTTGCGACATAGCTTCACAACCACTCCCTACTGGAGCATCTCCCTGCAGGGTGTAAACCTACATGATCCACACGGAAGTCTCTGAACCGTCTCCGGACACAAGTGGGAAGATGTACCTCTAACCTGGTAAAGTGAGGCTACCTCGGTGGAATGTTTCCTGAAAAGTTTGTAAAATAGCATTTGCATTTCCCCTTGCAACTTCTTGGGGTGACTGTATGATATTCATTGATATTGCTACCTACCCTCTAACTGAATGTCTCCATGGTCAACTGCAATATTGTAAAGGACTGCTCTAGCCACTATGGTTGTTGCATGTAAAAGACATTGAAAGCGTTGTTTCCACAGCCCAAAGCAGCAGCGTCCCACAGTAATTCTTGTTGCTATTCCTCATATCCAAGACAAACTTACGAATCTGCAGAAAATGCATTTTACAGGGAATGATAAGTTTTTTTTAGTAACAGGTACCTATACCTAGGTATATAGGTACCGTGGTACATTTGGTTTAAAAAATACTACTTTTTTAAGATTAAATCTTACCAAACAAACCAAATGTACCACGGTACTTAGCTGTTACTAAAAAAAACTTAACATTCCCTGTAAAATGCATTTTCTGAAGATTCGTAAGTTTGCCGTGGATGTGACGAATTATGTCCTTCGTTATATTTTTCCTCGCTTCTATTTTGCATTGTAGTTATATAATAACTAACTAAATTGGTTAAACAGAAGTGCAACATAAATTATATACAACTGCACATGTTACATTTGTAGGTCAAACGTCATTTTCTATCAGCTGGTATAGAGTCGGCCATTTTTTTTCCTTATAGTACTGTTATAGTAGGCTTCTGGGTTTCATAACTTTATAGTAGGTTTAAAGAACGTTTTAGGGCTAAAATGCGTTTATGAATAACAATTTTTGACAACGAGACATTAGCAAGACTTTAGATGTTCTATAACTTATTATGAATAAGACCGTAAATGTTAAGTGAAGCTTACTACAATATATTAGTGAAAACCGCATCTAAATCTAATAGGCCGTTTCTGATATTAGCGTGCACAAACAAACAGACAAACAGACAAACCGACAAACAGACAAACAGACAAAAAAAATATTAATTACAGTTTCGGGTTCGGCATCGATATAATAACAACCCCTGCTACTTTTTTTTTATATATTTCCATTGTACAGACACCACTTTTCTACAATTTTATTATATGTATATACAGGGTGATTGGAAGATGGGTGCAAAGCTTTAAGGCGATGATAGTACAGGCAATTCAGAACCATTTAAGCCATGGTTGTCTTAGACGAAGTCTTACTACTTTTTTTTTACCAATTTCTTAAGATTTTTTTCGAAAATTCCCAAAGTTTTAACTAAACTATTTATTTATGGCCAAATTGAATGATAAACGAATTCATTTTTATTGTATTTAATTAAAGTAATGTGTAAGCAATCTAGCAAAACATATTTTAGGCCTCTGTGTCGTTAGATATTTTTTTTACAGATATTTAAAGTTCATAACAAATTTTAAAATTTATAAATACTTTTTGTAAACCTTATTTTAAAAATCACGGAGCGTGCTTTTTTTGTTCAAACCTTTTTGAAAACATACTTGATAATCGCTCTTTCTTTTGAGGTAACATTAACGCAGATATCTTACATATTATTGAAATTAGGACCTGAAAACCAATTTAAGGGAGAAATTTTAAATTTTAGGCAGTCTAAATAAAACAACATTTGAATTAAATTTATTTATGTTTCATGGTCAAAATGTTGTCCGTGATTCCCAATACAAGCACGGCTCCGTCTTCTCACTTCTGTTGTTGTTATTTTCAACATCATCTCCAGCTTCATTGTTTCAAACTCTGAATTCATTCTCTCTATCAGTTCTTCTCTCGTGTTTATTTCAACATTCGTATACACTAGCTCCTTGGCCCGGCCCCACACGAAAAAGTCCAGCAGGGTCAGATCTGGTGAGCGAGCGGGCCAAGTGATGGGTCCATCTCTGCCAATCCAGCTGTCAGGAAAACAATTACTTAAGTGTTCCCTTACATTTAACATCCAATGCGTTGGACAGCCGTCTTGCTGAAAGATGACTGTACTGTCTCTTGCGAATATCGGGATACCGGTTTCCTCTATCAGCTCTGGTAAATCCACTTGTAGAAAGTGCAAATCATTTTCACCATTGAAAGTCTCCGGTAAGAAGTGGGGCCCAATCAACGTCCTGCAAATTACTCCAGCCTCCAGAATTTCCTCTGAAACGACACCTGCTTCTTAAAATGTGGATGGTTGTCTTTGGCGGCCCATTCATGAAGGTTATGAAAGTTTTTAATGCCCTCCCTAGAAAACTTTAATTTGAAATCAATCTTGTGGACGGATGAAAGCAAATTTTCTAGGGAGGGCATTACAAACTTTCATAACCCACACAACACATGGGGAACACTTAAATAATTGCTTTCCTGACAGCTGGATTGGCAGAGATGGACCCATCCCTTGGCCCGCTCGATCACCAGATTTGACCCTGCTGGACTTTTTCGTGTGGGGCCGGGCCAAGGAGCTGGTGTATACGAATGTTGAAATAAACACGAGAGAAGAACTGACAGAGAGAATGAATTCAGAGTTTGAAACAATGAAGCTGGAGATATGATGTTGAAAATAACAACAATAGAAGTGAGAAGACGGAGCCGTGCTTGTATTAGGAATCACGGACAACATTTTGACCATGAAACATAAATAAATTTAATTCAAATGTTGTTTTATTTAGACTGCCTAAAATTTAAAATTTCTCCCTTAAATTGGTTTTTAGGTCCTAATTTCAATAATTTGTAAGATATCTGCGTAAATGTTACCTCAAAAGAAAGAGCGATTATCAAGCATGTTTTCAAAAAGGTTTGAACAAAAAAAGCACGCTCCGTGATTTTTGAAATAAGGTTTACAAAAAGTATTTATAAATTTTAAAATTTGTTATGAACTTTAAATATCTGTAAAAAAAATGTCTAACGACACAGAGGCCTAAAACATGTTTTGCTAGATTGCTTACACATTAATGTAATTAAATAAAATAAAAATGAATTCGTTTATCATTCAATTTGGCCATAAATAAATAGTTTAGTTAAAACTTTAGGAATTTTTGAAAAAAATCTTAAGAAATTGGTAAAAAAAAAGTGGTAAGACTTCGTCTAAGACAACCATGGCTTAAATGGTTCTAAATTGTCTGTACTATCTTGGCCTTAAAGCTTTGCACCCATCTTCCAATCACCCTGTATATAGATTTTGACAAACACACGACAACACGCCGCAGTCGCGCTCGACTGCGGACGGGCAGATTGCGCGCGTTCCCGCACCCGCGCCGCTCCTCGCCCCACGCTTGCCAGTCTGGCCAAGTACTAACTCTTTCCCGTAAGTAAAAACTACTTAGGTTTATGCAGGTTTCGTAGTTTAATTACCTACTGCATTTTATTACTACCTTTACGACCTTTATTTTCAGTGGTCTGCCAAGTCGCAGCTGTAGAGCATAATAATAGACTTTCAGACCGTATTTCGACCGTGGCGGCCAATCTCAACAGAGACTAGCCATCGGCGCAGGAGATTATAGTGCACAAGTGGGTGCGCAGACACAGGTGCACTCTCTCTTTCCTCACTCTCATAGTCCGATGGGACGGCAATTTGACACGACCGGAGAGAGATCAAAAGCAGGACCGACAACGGCTTAACGTGTTTTCAAAGGCACCAGGGTATCACACCACCAAATTCCAAACTCCGGGCTGATACTGAGAAATTCCTAATGGAGAATGGGATATGGGGCCTGACCTGGGAATCAAACCCAACCAAAGGAACCCACGCTCAGCAGTAGCACTTCCGACCACGAGACCAACGGAGGAAAAACGGTGGTCGATTCTCCATAGAAACACTCTCGCCTGTTTTCTTTCTGGTTAATGACCATAAAGCAATGATTTTTGACAGAATAATAACTTGTATGTCCCTATGTTTTCCTTTTTGATGATACATTGTTTTTAAAAGCACTAGAACCCTCACAAAATGCTCAAAATTGCCGATTTAAACCGCTGCCTGTCAACAAAGGCCTAGTGTACAAACTTGATATCTATTAATGAAAAAAGAAAAACATAAGCACACAGTAAGTACAATATATATTTGTATATAATATATATATAGTCCAAAATATCCCTAGACAGTGTTGATGTGTGTATTTGTATAATTTGTATATACACCTTTTTGTTCAGTTTATGAAATGTTTTTTAAATTGGTCCAATAACTGAGAAGGAAATAGGCGAGAGCAAAACCTCGAATTATGACTTTTTACTTAGGTTTATTCAAAAGTCTCTCAGACCGCATTGATTTGTACGTAAGTATTAAGTTATTAACTTACTTACAAATCAGTATAAGAATAACGATAACTTCGAATTGAATCCAGAAAACGTAAAAGGATACTTTGGTGCTGTCTAATGTAAGATTGTAAGCGTTCGATTAGTAGAAACTTTGGGACGTATCATTATAAAGAAAGAGTTCTATTTTCAATGATAAAATTCGTCAAATATTTTTCGTAACAAGACGCACGCGAAATACCTTTGTTGCAGTAATCCGAGCTCTTGTGAAGGTCCCTTCAGTCTGTAGGACGTACCTAAGTATCTACCTACGTGACGGTGAATTAATGGTTGGGCAGAGATGTCTTACTGCTGCCCCCGCCCGGATATTTCTCTAGTTAGATAGTGTTAATAATGGCACCTATTCACTACCACAAAAGGGTCTACCTATCTGATTTCCTTTATACGATTCATTTTGGATTCTAAGTCATTAACCAACTCATAGAGGTATGAGGGTTAGTTAACAAATCGTAAAATTTCGTTGCGAGCGTTGAGATTAAAATTTATCGAAGCTTCTACAACATTACTTATCTGTCTTAAACTTAATTGTTACAATGCAAATAAATTCTTTGAAGTATAAATTAAACAATCGGCCAACACTTAAAACTCCAACATAAAGTCAACAATAATTTTCTCTCTGTACCTACCTACTTACCTGTCAAAAAGAGTAACCTAGATAAAGTGATTTATTCCGGTGGATAAGACAGAGATTAAAACAGAAGACGAACTAGCAGGGACCGGAATAAATCTATTTAGATACCTAAGACGTAAAATTATATTATTTGTAATGAGCTCTTTCTGCGAAGATAGAATACACAAAGTTTCGGATTTCATTTTACAATCCATTAGCTTGCTACCCAGGCCACCGTCTCTACGATTGACTTCAGTAATGGATCGTAAAAATCAGTAAAATTCTTCGAGTCCCGTATTTTTAAGCTGAATATCAAAGCATGACTAATTGCTTTCAACTATAATTCATAACACAGAGCTTATTTCTTAGCGGGGAAGACTTTCAAGAATAATTTCGTTGAATGAAAAATGAAATTGAATTTAGACTTCCGTGATGAACAACATTTTGTATATATTTTTGAAATCATCATCTTGTTTCAAATCACATCGTCCTTGAGAAGACAACTATGTAAGCTATGATTGACTACAAAGTCAAGACAGATGGAATTTTGGTGTTGATTTGCAATTTGAAGGTATCTGGGTCTACATAGAGCGTAGACAGAGTAATCTATAGACTCATGGTATCCGTGTCACCGAAAGGGACAAAAAATTCCGGCAATCTTCATCATACTACCATTTTTACAGCTTATTACAGTGCACCTTACCATTTTCACAGTTGCGCAAATGTACTATTATTGAATTATGCACGAAAAAGATTTTATTTTCCGTTTATTCGCTGTGTAGTTTTTATTATTATTTTTTCATTCATAAACGTCAAACTTGTTGTGCACATTGATGTGCTTAGCCGACACGCAGTAAGGTACAGACATATTCTTACTCTGTCTCTTTTCTTTGCTAGTGACGTTAATATATTTCTCTTTTTCTTGTGAGAATGAAAAAGAAGATATGCAGCAGTCTATAGTTTACTCTGTCTACGACATAGAGTCAGTTGATTTGATAGATAAGTAACATGCCACTTATGGTAATAAACAGGACAAGCAATGACTGATTCAATTACTAAATACCAAATCAAATTACACAGATGAAGCCGTGTAGGTATGCATGTGGTGTGTAGAATATGTAGATGATGTACCGACTACGAGATTGTTCTTAAGTTGGGTCGCTTCGTAAGCACTTAGTAGCGGTTTCAAATCCAAGCAAGTACTCTTGATGTGATCTTATGTACTAAGAAACCACTGGCTTAGAGTGAAAATAGATACCGTAAGACATCTTGGATAGACGACCGGCGATAGAGAAGACAATCCGACAATTTTAACTGATATTAGTTTTGTATATTAAACAGGATAGTGTGTATATAGAGGTATGAGGAACAGGGTGTAAAGTTCACTCAACCTCCATAGAAAAGGGAGGATCCTCCGACCAGACGGGTGTTATGTCTGGCGGGCAACTGCCCGATGATTCGTGTCGGGCCGTTGTATCTATGCTAATTGCGCGGTAAACTCTGCTTGCGCGATGTAGGATTTGCGTGACGTAGTATGAAGCGTTGTTTCCATGTTGCGCTGTAGATACCGCTACATCACTCCCCCCCGGAGACCGGAGGTCGATAGTCGGCTGAGTCTTGTATCTTGCGATGCTTGCCAGGCCAGCTGAGGTTCCAGTGAGTCGGAACCGGTTGCCGCATAGTTCACGGTGAGTCGGAACTGTCTGCGAAGATGTCCCCAGTGAGTCGGGGTGGCGCTGCGTTATGCTCCAGTGCGTCGGATGTGGTACAGCGCCGGGTTGAGGCTGACTGCTGGCGTCGACCAGGAGAGCGTTTTTCAAGAACTCTGCTTGTGGACCGGCCGAAAGTGCAGTGTGCTGTGCCGAGGTTGCTGATGAGGCTGAGGGTGATGACCAGGAATGCGCGGTCGCTGCATGCTGGTGGTCAGGATACCCGTTGAAGCCGTGGAAGCTGGCTGGCTGGGTGACTCGCTGCTAAAGCTTGCGGGAGTGATGATGACGTCACGCTGAAGTAGGTGCACGAAGGCTGCGCTGACGTTCATGTTCGGGGTCACCAGTATAGAGGTATGAGGAACAGGGTGTAAAGTTCACTCAACCTCCATAGAAAAGGGAGGATCCTCCGACCAGACGGGTGTTATGTCTGGCGGGCAACTGCCCGATGATTCATGTCGGGCCGTTGTATCTATGCTAATTGCGCGGTAAACTCTGCTTGCGCGATGTAGGATTTGCGTGACGTAGTATGAAGCGTTGTTTCCATGTGGCGCTGTATTTTTTATTTTTATTTTATTTTTTTTAGATCTTGCACCACTGTTACCGTAAGCGACACTGCGCGTGTTTTGTTTATAAGACGATTAAAAAAATACCCGCTTCGGATGTGTTCAGCTGTCCTCGAGATGTAGGTACCTACTCGGTTTTAATGTATATCCGATTATGTCAGTGAGTGATGGTAAAGTATTATGTTTGTGTTTTGTTTTCACTTCTGTCGGCACTCCCGGAGTGCCACTGTTTTTTTTACAAATATGTCGCTTTGTCAGTAATATTAAATGAGCATCTGGACTTTCGTATGACCACGCCAAACGCAAACACACAATGGGCATCCGCCACTGCGGATGCCCATTGTGTCTAAAAAACTCAACAAACTGTCTCACTTCAGGCCAAAGGCCCACTGCCTTTGGCCTGAAGTGAGACAGTTTGTTGAGTTTGCTAATATCGAAGTGTAGTTTAAGCTTATCGTTCAGTCTATGGAAAATAATATTTTTTTTTATTTCCCTACATAATCAGCCTAATAATGTTCCCACTGCTGGGGCACTGGCCTCCTCTTGGTGGGAGGGACTGAGCCGTAACCCACCACGCGGGCCCAGTGCGGGTTGGCAGATGTCACATGTCTTCCAATTTTTGATTCTAGGACATGCCGGTTTGCTCACGATGTATTCCTTCACCGTTTTCAAAGCAGTGGTCATGAAATAATTTACACAAAGTACAGCGCCTGTCTGAGTTCGAACCTACGACTTAAAACTCGCAAGTCGTGGCAGTTACCACTGGGCCACCACTTATCCACATGCCTAGTTCCCTACAGTGACCCAAAACTTTGTGGTGCAAAGATGTTCAATTTCCGGTTTCGGCAGACATCTATTACCTAAGTTTCCTTATTGGGAAGTTTTTCAACAGCGAACAGTACCGAATTTTTTAAATGTGCCCGTTAAAACTCTGTAGAGGTTCGACGTCTATTTCATGAGACGAAAATACAGTGTACAGTTGATGAAAATGAGGAGAGGAAGATGGAAATAAATTACTGGTAAATAAGTAAACAAACGTTTTTCGTTTGTGCAAAACCTAGATAGATAACCGTTGATTGGAATAGTTTACAATTGCAGTGCGTAATTTCCTTGTAGCAACGTGGTACTATAGAATCACTTATTTGGTGCAGTTTGTACCACGCAAGGGTGAAGCAGATGTAGGCGTTAGAGGTAGATAGCTGTTCGCTCAATCGTCTCATTAACTGGTACTGAACAATGCGTTCATTAAATTACGTGCTATATGGATTAATTAAAAACCAAGTCGGCTTACTAACGGCTTGGAAAAGCTAAAAAAAAGAAAGAAAGAGAAAGAATTTTGTAAGTAATATAATTAATTGTAACTTGGTCACCTACTGGGCCCAATTGGTGGAATATAAGTACCGTCGATTAGAAGAAAATATAGATACTTATAGTCAAGTCAAAGATCAAAGAGTTTTACGAAACTGTAAAGGTTAGGTTAGACACGAACATAAAAAAAAAAAAAAAAGTGAAACCTAAGTTGTTTAAAAACAGCACATTTTTATGATGTTGAACACTCCCCAGGGCGCAGAGCGTGCTTGGGTACGTTCATCCTTTCCATTTAAGTACGGTCTTGTATTTCATTTGAAGAGACCAAGAAAATATAAAACGTGTTGTACAGAATATCATGTATTCGATTCAACTAACGTCATCCTTTTAACAAAATAATCTAAACGAGACATAAAATCGGCTTAAGGTACTTACGTTCTGTATTTTTAAGGTTTAAGTATTACTGTGAAGACAATTTGTAAATCTTACTCTAGATACATAACTAAACAAAGGATTGTATTTCCAGCCGTTTTCTCAAGCAACGTCGCGTCGATCCAACTAAATATCAATATTTTTCAGCAATCATTTGTTCTGCTCCATATCGAGAGTAATTGCTCCTCAGTGCATATCTTCCTGGTACATGCTCCTACAGGAGTATTAAGATTTAAATGGCCCGCAGATGTTATCTTATAGGCGCATTTAATTCTGACTTACCGGAGTAATTACTCTTGAGTGTAATTACTCTTATTTCATGCTTTTATAGGAGTCTTGATTGAAATATGATCCTATATACGGATATAAGTACAAATTATAGGATACCTACAACGTACTTGAGTAAAAACAGCATGTATTTATGCTGTTAAAAGCGTAGTAGTAACCACCAAAATCTTCATCGGACCTTTATAAGTCCACTTAGCATTATAAAATCGCATTTCAGGATTATTTTGCTAGTTGGGTACCCAGTAACTGGGTTGTGGAGGTCAGATAGGCAGTCACTCCATGTAAAATACTGGTACCTATTCAGCTGCATCCGGTTAGACTGGAAGCCGACCCCAACATAGTTGGGAAAAGGCTAGGCAGATGATGGATGACCTTCGGTTACAGAACTTTTCGATAACGAACCATATCGATAACAAGGTTACAAACTACTTATATCATTAGGTACATTTACAACGAACTGTGATGCCCACGGCAAGTCGACGATTTCGTTTTAAAAGATGGTTTTTAGGTTTAGTACCTTTTGCTCGCGACTTCATCCGCGTGATATATCCTATGACACTACAATAGAAATAGCTTCGCATTACAAAAAGAAGCGGATATAGATTACCAACTTGGTAACAAATGATAAAACTACCAGTTTATAGGACATATATCCGATACAACTTGAGAGAAACGCGATTATAGTTTTATGAGATATATGCTATGTAACGTTTCATAACTCTTGCTGGAAGAGCGACGGGCAACACAACAATATATTTCCTTGCGTCACATCTGCTCTAGTTAGCAACACGGGAATGGTACTTATCTACTTAAATCTTGATTCACTGGTATTTGTGTTAGGTATGCTAAAGCTAGAAGTGTGCAAATAATTTAATAACAGTCTGAGCAATTTCGATTTGTTGTCTTTGAGACAATATAACCTAAGTTATTACATTATTATCCTGAATTTAGTGAGCAATTAATTGTAATCTTTACTTTAGTAACATTTTAAGAATAATAATTCTTAGCTATTTTTAGGAAAAGATTGTGTCAACTTTGTTGATATAAAAGTGATAGTGTAAATGAAGTTTAGTTGGCTCACCGTACCTAGCCATCTGAACACCTAGTAAGTACCTACAAGCGTTTAGAGAAAAATTGCAAATTAATTAGAGGGATCACCCCTCATTAAGAAATCCAATCCATTATTTTATAATCACGAGACTCGTCCAAGTTGAGAAAATATAATAAAATTAACAATTTTGTTAAGAGGGTTCCAAATCCTTGAAAAGTGTTATCAATCACGGATAATTGTTATTATCAGGCAGTCAGTTTTGTAGAATTTCTGCTTCTCATTCATCCAATACCTAAGTTTTAAGGGGATCAACAGTCGGTGCCTCCAGCAAAAGGGGGGCTATTATTGTATCATTTGACATTAACAAACCCCCTTCTAAGTATAAAAATACGTTAGTTCCTCGCATCACGCCTGATGTGTTCACGCTTCATAATTTTATTCGTAACGTACCTAATAATGAAACAATATCTAACTAATGGTATATTAATATTTCCATACCTATTCCTTTGGGGAATACAGGTGCGACGCTATGTTTATGTTCTGTAATATTTAGGTACATTTCCTTTAATACTTTCAACAAGCAGCCAGGTTTTGTTTTCAATCAAGAGATAGCATGTGTGTCTGTTATTGTTCTCTCATTTTTTTTATTTTCAATTGTTCTCGTGTATCCGTAAAATGTAGCCCGCTCAGTAACAAAAAATAATTGGCATATTCTTCTAGCTCGATAACTGGATTTAGATTCCCAAATAAATACCTAATAAATAAAATAAAAATAAAATGGCTTTATTTTCCTTACACATTTAACTTATGTAACAATATTAACTAAGTTTATCATGTTCTATAAATACCTATGAACTTTTAACTTTCTTGTCTGATGCACATAAGCTTTGCATATTACCGACCTACCTACATAACGTTCCTAGATCTGGTTGAATTAAAAGTACCTAATCATGGAAGATATTTTGGGCCAAAAATGTTTCGCGTCGGTAGTAACTTCGTAACTAGAACTTTAGATTTTGGCGTATCGAATTTCTAGTCATTTAAAGGCCAGTTTACACTACTAAACTGGCCTTTAAACATAACATGCTCACTAGAGCATGTTATGTTTACAGGCATACTTAAAAATTTGTAAGTTTAGCTGCAGCATTAGCAGTCAGTCAGCCATAAAATAGGACAAAATCAATAAGAGAAAATAATCATTTCAATATGATGAGTCGTTAGAAATATTTTTCGGACGAAAACGAAATATTGGCCCGCAGGGACTCGAAATAGGAAATTGGCTTAAGGATGAGTGCCGAATGACCCACAAAATCTCCATTTTTCAAACAACATGGTTTTTTTACTTTCTTCCCTTACACATCCCCATTAATATGGTTCAAGACCAAGATGGACTATAAAAAGAATGTACGTGAGGTATAGTAACAAACAAGCAAGTGATGGTGCATTAAGAAAAGTTTACCGTCTGTTCTAATTGCAAAAAGCTAATAACGGTTCGAAACGAAGTGGAAGCAACAGAAGAAATTACTTAACAAACGTTTCATTTGTTCCTACCTACTTTCTTTTCAAGGCACTTTTACTAGAAACGTAATTATGTTCTGTTCTCATGCTATTTGAGAAAAGGGAGACGAACAATTCTAAGTATTGGGAAATGAGACAGCTAGACGTAGGTATTATTGGCGTAGGTTTGGGATAATCAGTATACCTTTGACCTTTGGTTTGACTTGGGTAAGCAGTACCTTTGTACCTACTCAAATTATAATACAATTACTGTGTATTTTACTGTGTGTACGTAAATAATAAAATAAATAAATAGGTAACCAGTGAACCGTTAGGTATAGGTACATAAGTATCTATTGGTCTGAATTAGTCTTTATAACTAACACGTACGTAATACTTGGTCTGAATTAGACTGTATAACTAACACGTACTTGGTCTGAATCAGACTTCATAACTAACATGTAGTCTGTAACTGTAGTCACAACGTGAAAAGGTCTCATTTTCAGTAGCTTGATGTAGTCAAAGACTGGAACAAGATCCAAAAATAATAGAATATAAGTAGGCAATAATGATATTGTATAACAACAGTTATCGCTGGTTACGGGGTCTCTGCAAGGTGGATTTGTGGCCTTCCGTAAGTCTATCAAAGATCAGCTACAGATATCCCGAGAGTAGGTTTGTACCTTCACAGTAGTTAAGTACACAAGTTGAATCGCCAATAATATTTTATTTTATCTTTTGTAACGATTAAAAATGAAGATGAAAGTGAAGCGAGAAATTAAAAAAATCTTGAATAAGTAACGGTTAAGTCAACAAAGGACCAAATTTTTCTTTACTTGAAAGTGTATAATAACGATAGAATTTTAAATGTGCTTCGTTCAGAATTTCCGGGACTTGGTCGTAAGAAGAAATAACTTAATTATAATAACCATTTCACGGTCGGAAGCTTTTCAAGCATTTCGTCTTGGAGTTATGATGAGTTGCCCTAGCTAGACGATAGAGTGGCTTTTGAATAAGTAAAGATTGCTGATTTATGATTACATGGGTAGGCAGAACCGCTACCAATCTTGCTGGCTGGGTTTGACACGTTTATGTCACGCTTGAATCACAATAAGGTATTTTACATAGACATGTATTTTTTATTCTATGTAGTTTCATATCGAAAAACCTGTGAAATACGTCCACTCATTTTGTAACGATTTTCAGTTATTTACAACGCAGTTTTTCTACCCTAGCAAGCATGGAATCCGGGTCAGTCGCAAAAATAGTAATATCTCTGAAACTACGAATGGTACAACTATATCTGTAAATAGGTTTCGTATCTTAACATTTTTATTTTTCTAAGCTAGCATTCATAGTTTCGAAGGTAGGTGCTAAGATTTTTGAAGAATGAACCGGGTTTATCGCTCGAGAGCGACTGTACGTTAGATCACAGAAAAAAAAAAAATTAAATATAATTAAAAATTATGATAAAAGAACAACCCATACCATTAAAATCAATTACTAATCCAGCCATCTACATAATAAAAACACTAGCGAAAATAATCGCGTACAAGTACACGGCACAGCTGCGACACAATCCGATCACTTCACATTGTCGATCGAGCGCCATCAAACGCAACGGTACCGTTTGTTTCCATTGTACTACGACTGTTGACGACGAAGTTAGATCGCGGTGTTGGCCGGAGATGGCGGAGTGGTGTGGCCGGGACGCCGTCCGGGACACTACTGGAGTACTTGTCGACGCGACCCGGGCGCCCCGCCCGTGCAACGCACACTTCCAGATTTTCTCTTGTTTTCACCCTTGTACATTAAGCGGCGCCCTGACACGTATTTAAAAGGAGCTATGGGCACTATTAGGTAGTTTTCGAACATGCATTTACCTTTTTCTTGAGATATATTTTGAGCTTCTTTCAGGAAATCAATGAATGGATGGGTGGAGGTTTGACAATACATCACTGTAGTAAGAGCTTGTGGATAACTGCTTACGTTTTCTGTAAATCGTGGCAGAAATCAATTTAGTTTAATTAGTTAGGCTCTTAGCATATCGACTCCTCATCTACATATCATTCTAAATTCTACATAGACCATTATTTGATTTCGATCAATTCTGACTGGCCAACTGCTTTGAAATAAGGTCAACAGTGTAGTAAAGATTCTAAATTCACGTGTTCAATATTGACAAAATTAACATTTTTAGGAAGATACTAACATACATATGCGTACGATTAGGTATATAATCAGAAACAAAACTATTTTCTAAGCTGCTTTTAACATTTACAGCTGAAATATCAAACTGTTTCATTCGTTAATTTACTAACTCTCACAAAAGTTTCAAGCCCAATTAAAATATTTGATTCTAACTAAATAATTCCCAAACTAAAATTGGCACAGTATTACGGCTCTATTTTTTTTTATTTCCATGTTTTAAACATGAAAACATGTTCACTATTCGACCTACTAATTCGAAATAAAATCCAGCCAGGTGTGAAAACAGATATCAAAGGTTCGACTGAGTGCGAACTGATATAAAGAGAACATAACTAGGTAGATAACATTGTACATAGGAAACTGTTTTGCTATACTTTTGGGAGCATTGGACTGTTCGAAAATTCTACGAAAGACTTTTTTGGCGCATGAAGAAGCCTCCTCATGGGGCGCAGTTTGTTCCGCCAGTTACTCAACTAAACCGAGCGCTCGGCGCATCCTGGATAGTCACACCCAACACCTTATTTGACTGGCCAATTCTTCCCTTGCGGTGGTAGGGCTAACGCCCGCCTGGTTTGCGACCACGGTTCCCACCGGAGTCCGGCATCAAGCGGGTTCCACTAGTGCCTTAGGCATGCGCAGGCGTGATCGAGAACAAGAATCATTCAGCAATAAAAATAAACTTTGCTTATTCCACTGTTATCTGTTGCTTGTTTACTTTAACGTTTTGTCTAAGGAAGAGGTTTCATGAAAGTGATACCGTTCAGTATTGGCATTTATTTTTAAGGGTGGTAATGAAATCCTGTTACTAAGGCTACAATATTTGTCTGTCCGTTTATCACAACTGGCATAGGTCAGTTTAGCAAAAGATATCTCCCGTTGTTTTGAACGTGTTCTGACGTGATTTATGTACCTACATACATCGAGTTACCACACGTCACGTTCCGTCTATTTTGATAACTATAATTAGTATGTATCGATATTTTGATAGTTAGATCAAATTGCAATCGTAGCTAGGCACGTACAACGAATACAATAAGCTTTTGTTACATCGCCTTATTTTATTACATTCCATTAGTGTCAGGTTAGGACATTGAAATTAGTCGCTATTCATAATACCTTTTGTGTTGTACGCTTTTCTGAATTCTAAAGTAAACTTTTACGTATTATATTAATTCATACAAATTGGCTTTATGTACCTACTACAAAGAGTACATAGTTTTCTGAACTCCCAACTTGAAAGCGTAAGCTTAAACATAATTTTACTTGGAATTCAATTAACTACGGCAATTACTTGGACAGCACTGACATTCTACCACATCAGACTATTTTCGAACCCACCATTAGTAATAAGACCCTCCCCTATAGTACAGTGACCGCACGTGGTCAACCGTACCTAATAACATAGGTACCAAGGACGATTATAGGGGGTGTTCCCTACGCCGCGCCGTAACAGATTACAGTGTGAATTGATTACAATGTAAGAAGATTGAATAGTGATTATGCTGCTTTAGGTAATCATTCTTTATACCTGGGCATGTTGACCATCTTATTAGCTTCTTGTATCATATTCCTCATTATGTCTAGTTCCTAGAGATATCTTTCAGCCGTATTTGTAGGTAAGATCAATCCTGATCCAGCCACATTTCACTTGTCTTGTACGCTCGTAATACAAGCTTAATAATATTTAATATGTCTAGCTCCAAAATTATACGTTAGATTTTCGAATGAAAGAGCCTTTTCTATTCTGCCAAACCTTTTGTTCCCTCGTTTACATAAAGCGGATAATTTTAGCATCAACCAGAGGCTCTTCGAAGTACTAGGCTGTTTATCGTTATGGGTTATCCTTTGAGAGCTATCCATATCACATGCAAACATAGGTACAATCATAGATTCAGTAAGGTATCACTTTAGCATGAGCTATTTTAACTTAAGAACAATCTGTTTCTTTTTATCTTTTGGAGAACTGTGGATAAGAATAAACAAGATTTAATTAAAAACTAGAACAGAAGTCACAAATATTTTTCTAACAATATTCTACCTATAAATAAGACTGCAAGAACTATTATTTTAATTACAACAAACCTTACAAGTGGGCCTCAAGCCTTGGAATGAAGGACACTTCAACATAATCAGTTAGACGAAGTAAAAAGTTCATTTAGCGAAGCCTTAGGAGCAAAGATAACAACGGAGTAAAATTAATTGAGAATGATTTTAAGAACGACATTTGAAGATATTATTCAGCGTTCAAAAACAAAAGTTTTTGAATTGCGACAGAAATGAGAGTGAACGTTTTAATAAACCTTTTCATCTATGCATGGCCATTTTACTGTTATTGGGCTACATTTTTGCCTTAGATGCATAATGTGTCCATTCAGCCGCTGTCGACAAAAGCCCCCATGGCACTGTGCATTTGGTTTCATACTTCGATTCAATGCGACTTCTAAGACATGTTTGTGCTGACCTGAAATAAATTGGGATATAGGCTGGAGAATGATGAATGATTCAGTGAATGCAAACAAATTAGTTTTCAATTATCATTTAATTAATAATTTAATGTGAACAGAGTGCCCGATACAAAATTAAATACCCGCATAAAACAAAGATAAATCAATCAGCTCAACCATTTAGCTAATTTATGTCCATTAGCCCAAACCACATTTTATTGAAGCTTTTACACGATAAAATAGCCCACCGCCTGTTCGTTCTGTGAGACAAAAACACCTCGAGATACAAACCGAATGATATACACCTGTAGCCATTATTCTTTTACGGTAGTATAGTGGCGCTTTACTCGGAACGTAGCCGCGTAGCAGCGTAGCCGCGTAGCCTACATTCACGGCCGTGCTCGTGCTCAGGGACGGGTGCACTTTGATGTGTAAGCAATCGACACTTGTAGTGCGACGACCTCTCGCAACCATAACGTGAACATTACAATATGTGGTGATCCACATGTTGTATCCGGTTAGACTGGAAGCCGACCCGAATTGCCTGAAACTACAAATATCGATAAAATATTGTGTTTTATAATTGTTATAGTACCCAAAATGAAAAAACTACAAAACTATTAAACGTCGCTAACAGAGAAACCGACATCAATCAATTAAAAGTAACAACACGTACGAGTTTTAATACACATCCGGGAATCGATGTAAAACCGACCAACTGTTTGTTTTACTTTTAGAACCGGACGAAAATAAATGAACATACAATCATTGGTACTTTTTTTATCCGCAGCCAATTCTCTGAAGCGGCAATGCAGGGTTTACACATGAATGCACAAATCGACTGAAGCAAATTAACCGCGTCCCATCTGCTGCGGATCTCTAAAAATCTTATATCTGTTAGTTGCATAGCGTAGGAAATTGCGGTGGAGTTCTAGCCAAGCTGTTTGCCCTCTTCACTTCATGAACATTTTATCAGTCGATCGGTTGACTGAACCCGTCGACGAAGATACTTGGATTAACAACTATTTATTTTTACCGACTTTACAAAAAGGAGGAGGTACTATGTTCGGGTGTTTGTATGTTTTTTTTTTTTTGTATGTTTGTTCATCGAATACGCCGCCAATTGTCGACGGATTTTCAAAATTCTTTTTATGTTCGAAAGGTGGTCCCATTGTCACCAAGTTAGGATCTGATGATGGGATCTTAGAGAAATCGAGGGCAACCCTCAAATTTTATAGGCTCACTTATTGTTTTTCGCATATTTTATGAAGTATCTTGTGTATTTGTGTATGGCTGTCACCATCTCAGGTAGCTGGGCTGATGATGGAAGGTACAACTCCTTAACAGTAAGAAGTTACTCGAACAGGCAAGGACTGTTTTAGTAAATTGTTTTGATGTTTGATAGGGCATTTGCCACATTTGGTCTCATGATCATCAAGTCATGACCTGATGCTACCTAACTCCTCGACAACTAACAGCAGATATATCGTGTTTAGGCTCATTAAAAGGGGCTCGATGTGTGGATAAACGTAGTGTTACTGAGGAACACCGAAGACCTGATGCTGAAGCCAGGAGCATCAGAAAAAGTACAAACCTTGAAATTACAGCACCGTAGTCGTGTTTGGGCTCATTTTAAAAAGGACTAATTTTAAGTTCAATGCAATGTTGACATAAGTCTGGCCTGATGCTGCAGCCAGGATTATCAGCATCTAATCTAAAAACTAATAAAAGGAGAACTCCTCAACAATTAACCCTGCATCGAGAAAAGGAATATTTTATAAAAAGGCGATGGGCAAGTTGACATTAGGCTATTGTAACTTAGATAAATTATAAACAGACCCACTAAAAAGCGAGAAATAAAAACTTTTTAACAAAAAAAAAACCGACTTCCAAAAAAAACACTACAAACTGAAAAATAACTTTAATTTCGGAAGTCGGTGGCAAAAACTAAAATTCTGATCCCTAAGACACCGACTTCCGAAATTAAAGTTATTTTTCAGTTTGTAGTGTTTTTTTTGTTTAACTGATAACCGTCTGAGGTGAACTTTAAACTACTGAAAACTACAGTCAAAAGACGATTACATTCCTTCCTAGTCGTTTCACCTGCATTTGGTTCTACAAACGGCTTTATACGGTCTTGTACCTTACAATAACTATTAATCTTGGGATGAACGTCTTAGTTATAAATTAAACGCAACACAAAATATGAAAGAAAAACGAAAGTATCTCTTACAAAGTAATTATGTTAATACTTCTTCATCGTAATAAATGCCAGACGTTGTTTACGTTGGGAGTACAAGGACGTTTGTACAAGTTCAATAAAGAGAATGTAGGACCGAAGCGAAGATATATTGGAATATTTTGTCGACGTGAGCATTCAAATGGTCATAGTTATGCAAATTGAAAATATCAGCGGACGGAGCGCCATGCAGGCGACATCGATAGGTCTTCAGGGCGACCGGGTCATGCCGAGTGACAATATTTGCAATGTATATCAGTTACAAAAACATATTTGTCGCTTGCCAGCATTTATAAGACTCGAAAGAAAGTTTCGTGTTACATAAAAAAAAATATTTGACGATACATATTTTGCTTTATATTTGGGGAGATTTTATTATGTCGATATAGCTAATACTTTTATTATTCACAATTATTTTACCACATTACCTACTGTCAAAATCACAATGATCTTTAATCTCGTTGTAATAAGGTTGCTGTTGAGCTGCTGCTGTCAGTGGTAGAATAACTTTGAAAGTACTGTAAATGGTCAACTAGTGGTCTGTTGTTTATGCTAAGAATACTCCTTTTTTGCTAAGGTATTGCTGCTAAGTTTACATCAAATCGTTCTGGCGCGTTGATTGAAACATAATTCTCTTAGAACGCGGTTGGCATTGAAATCCAAGTAAGTAACACGTTACCTCATTGGGCTACCGCTATCTTAATCATAAACTACTGGTTTGAAGTTAGAATTTAACAACAAAATATGCTTAAGTAATAGAAAACCTAATTTAAGCATTTGGCAAGAAGTTTTAATTTATTCAAATCTTTGAGGCCTATAAAATCTCAAGATTGAAAAATATATAGGTATTTTTACACGACGTACCTAATAACAATAAAACTTCTATTGTCTCTCGTTCTGTGTTCTTCAATTTGATAAGAAATATCGAAGCACCCGAATAATAATCTTATTTTGTCTAAAGATTTATAGCCTGGCTGTGCTCCAAATCGTAAAGCTATTCAATCAATGAAAGATTTACAGGTATTGTTAACCTGTAAATCTATCAGTAAGGCGAGGAAACAGCTGAGTTGTAAATCAGACTGTCAATTTGAATCACATTACTTAATTGATACATAGCGGAGCGAAGCAAAACTTCGAATATTACTCTCACGTTATATTGTGTCCACAACGAGTTCCCACCTCAGCACAATATATCACAATGGGCTGCGACCGTTATGTGCTAACTTAAACAAGCAGACCAGCCAGTTTGAAACACAAGGAGAGTATGAAACTTATGAAAGGGAATCGTTCGAGATTTTTTTCATATTCGTCTTGTCAAGTAACGAAATTACAAAGTGCGTCTTGAAAGTAGCAAGGAAACACTCAGAAGTAAGTCTGCTAACAAAAATCTTAGTACGAGTATTCATAGGTAATAATGTGTATGAGTAAGTACCTGAGGTAACCTATACATACCTAAATATTATGATATAATTTGTGAATCCTGCGATAAATAAAGAGAGTAACAAAGCCTGATATAATTGTTTTATTTTTGTGGTTTAGCACGCCGCGCGCCGCCAATTGTGGAATTTGATTTGAATTTTAATCCTTTAACGTTTGTACAGGTGTTTAGTTATATATTAAAATGAAAATTAGCAAGTCGTATAATAAGTTAATAAACACAAATTATGTTTTAAACTTTCGTGAATATTAAAGTAAACCGTAACAATAAAATGAAAATTAAGACATGTAATTAATTCCTATTTAATTTAATAATTTATAATTATTTTTCTATTCATTATAGGCTGATTATGAAGTACTATTAATATTGTATGAAATTGTTGTGCCCGACAATTGGTTAATTTTCTATATGAACTTTTAATTGTTATTAGGTCTTGTGACCCACAAAGACTGTATAACCACACGACAGACTGGGACAGATATAGAACCAAAATATCAGAATCCATTAACTTGAACTTGCCACTAAATAATGTAGATAGCATTGAAACAGCTATCGAAACGCTCAGTAAGCTCATTCACCTAGCGACCAAAGAATCTACGCCTTTTTTAAGACCGAAAACAACACAAAGAGCCCACTACTCCAAACTAATAAAGGATAAAGTAAACGAAAGAAGATTGCTGCGGAAAAAATGGCATTCTACGAAATATCCCTGTGACAAAAAAGCTTTCAACAAGGCCTCTGAGGAACTTAAACACATGATCTGCCAAGCAGAAAACGAGCGTCTACAAAAACAATTAACTGACCTCACTCCTAATAAAGACACCAACTACTCTCTATGGAAGATAACAAAAAGGCTGAAACGACCGAAAGAACATATACCACCCATAAAAGCTCCTGATGGTAAGTGGGCAAAAACAGATCTTGAAAAGGCCCAAGTATACGCGGAATACCTAAAAACTATTTTCAGCCCCTTACCAAGCAAAAATCCTGAACACGACAAGGAAGTCTCAGAATATCTGGACGCACCACTGCAAATGAGCCTACCACTAAAAAGTGTTAGCCCCAACGAACTATGGAGAGAAATACTAAAACTAGAGAAGGGTAAAACACCAGGCTACGATTTAATCGACGCACAACTACTCAAGCAGCTGCCTAAAAAAGGCATAATTCACATCACGGCCATCTATAACGCCTGCCTAAGACTAGCAATTTACCCCGCTCAGTGGAAAATAGCGCAGGTTATAATGATACCCAAACCAGGCAAACCGCTCCACGAAGCAAGCTCCTACAGACCAATAAGCCTACTCCCTGTGTTGGGTAAACTCTTCGAAAAAATATTGCTGAACAGGATGCGCCCCTATCTGGCAGAAGTTATTCCTCTTCACCAGTTTGGCTTCAGGGAGAAACATGGAACTATTGAACAGATACACCGTATTACGGATACTATAAGTCGTGCACTAGAATACAAACAGTTCTGCTCTGCTGTCTTTCTTGATATTAGCCAGGCGTTCGACAGAGTGTGGCATGAAGGACTTCTCTTCAAACTTAAAAAGTTGCTGCCTCACTCTTTCTTTCCGATTCTACGATCGTACCTACACAGTAGATGCTTTGAGGTGAAATTTAATAACGAAGTGGCTCCTTTATACGAAATTCTCTCAGGAGTACCACAGGGAAGTATACTAGGACCCATTTTATACTTGCTTTTTACCGCAGACCTTCCAACGCACGCTGATACTACAACTGCCACCTATGCGGATGATACAGCCCTTTTGTCGGTACATGTGGATCCGGCCATAGCATCAGCCAACATACAAACCCACATCCATGAAGTGGAAAAGTGGCTAGATAAATGGCGTATTAGGGTTAATCAAGGAAAATCTGTCCATGTGACCTTCACCCTAAGAAGGCAGACTTGTCCGCCAATAAGACTTCATAATGAAGAAGTTCCTCAAGCTGAAGATGCCAGATATTTGGGTATGCATCTGGATCGAAGACTCACCTGGAGAAAACATATCTGGACCAAGCGTAAACAACTGGATACGAAAGTCAGATCAATGTACTGGCTAATAGGTCGCAAATCAAGCCTGTCACATGAAAGCAAGATAGCTATTTACAAGACCATCCTTAAACCAATCTGGACTTACGGAATCCAACTGTGGGGTACTGCTAGCAATAGCAACATAGAGATTCTCGAAAGATTTCAAAGCAAGACACTGAGAGCTATGCTAGACATACCCTACTATGTAAATAACAAATACATACATGAGGACCTAAAGATCACTACCGTCAAACAAGAGATCGCTAGATATAGTGAAAGCTATCAGACGAGAATATCAACTCACGTCAATGAACTGGCATCCAAACTAGAAGGCACAGGAAGTGTTACACATTCCCGATTGAAACGGCATAGTGTCCCTACACTTACCGTGAGATTTGGTGACACCAGATGAAAGGGACTCATAGGAATTCCTTCCGCTAACAAGACATAGATCGAGATACCTCATCTGAATGGCTTATTGTGTAAACACAGATTGCCAAGTTACAGAATTCATAATAAAAAAAAAAATTAGGTCTTGTGATCATTAAAGAATTTAATTGAATAACGATGTTTCCGGCTGATTCATGAAGATGGAAGCTTTGGTGTACTTGAACAATTTATTCATTCTAAACCGGTCGCACGCGCCTTCTCCGTAGTGATTGACGAGGGTGAGTGAATCCACCACAAAATTCTGTACACGGCATTCCGTTATGCGGGCCATACACGATCAAGTTCACCGTCAAGTTTGCAGCGGACTTGAAGCCGCGTCCAGTAAACTTCACGGTGTATGGCTATGGGTATGCATGATAAGTAAGAAGAGAAGATTAAGGTTGCCACTCACATGTCCGAAGTCAAAAAGTCGCTACATATTACAAGGCACACAACATCAATGTCCAGCTTCAACCTTAGAATCACGAAATTGAATACTTCATAATGTTGGTAGAAGCCCGAACTGAAATACGTCGACCGTTATGAAACCAGAGCCATACAGACGACGAGTAAAAATGTTTATGTGTTTTAATTTTTAGGTAGCCCAAAACTCCCGGGAATTTTTTAGTTTCTATTAGTACAGAATTTCCACAATTTCACAGTAGGTATTTTATCATTTATTTGCACGGACTGATTGATCCCTTTCATTCCAACTTAAATATCGCAGGAAGTACAGTGCACGCACTGCGATAAAAAAATCGTCGGTCGTTGCTCAGTCTCACCATGGATTCGGTACAAGTTGCTTGTCTCTATTTACTAATTCGGAGGGAAAGAAGAAAAAAGAAAACAAATCGTCAATACTGGACTCATCCTTTTACAGCGGATAGATTTAATAAGGCTTTCTTTTTTCAGAAATACAATGATCTTCGGCTATATCCCAAAAAAATCTATGGCTATTATAGAATGAAAATTCAAGCATTTGACATTTTACTGAGAATGTTCCACGTCTAGCCTCGTTTCGTATTGAGATTCCAGTGGACATGTTTATTCTCGAAAAAACGGAATACGAATGGGCGCCGGCTGGCCCGAGTGCGCGATTTTTCGCAGTGCGCGCGGGACCATACAATTCCATATGCTGCAGTTTACTTTCGCGATAATCGCGTCACGAGTAAACGCAGCAAATTGTGTCAAATCACAATTTTAAAATCGTATACATATACAAAAATACGACAAAATTATCGCACGATAAAAAATCGTGGTGCGCTCTTAGCCTTATGATGTAAGAAGTAGGTACCTACGTACCAATTTAACCAAATATCCTAATAATTTAAAAAGACGTGTCTTTGCTTTTATTCATTCCACTTCATTGAGAGCACGAAGCTGATCCATTTCCTCATTCCAATTCTATTTCTTTGTGTAATGTTCCGAGGCACACTGAACAATTTATTTGTATTCGTTTCCCCGTTCTCGACTCATTCATAGCGACCTCTACCGGCGGTTGTATGCATTTAACATAAGCTGGAGCTTCCGACCGAACCTACTCATTACCATTATCATAATGTGGTGACTATATATATTCTGTTGTTAAGCTCTTCACTCGCGCTCGTAACGCCGCGGCCGGTGTGCACACATGGCAGGATGGGCTGTGATTATACTTGCCTCTTACTTTATTTACATCTTCCGCATCGCATGAATTCCTAGTTCGTATTATAAATAACCTCACGTCCTCACGAGCGGTAACAATGGATCAGAAAAGGGTTCGCCCTTTCAATTACGGAATCCGTATATATTTGTGTATATCTATTGTGCTTATCCGGAGGATTTGCGAAAAAATACAAAAGGAACATTACGACCTCAATTTGAATGCGGCCGTTATATTTTATATGATAAGGTATGTCAATCTGTAGAGCTTGTTTATTGTTATAATAGTTTATAATGCAGATACATAATCAGCCTATAATGTTCAATGCAGATGATCTATGAAAAATATTTTTGATTCTTGTTAAACCATTTTATTTCTCCCAAAAGATAAGAGCTCAACTGTCACTAATGGGACACAATAATGCGGTCGGAGAGACTTGTGTAAAAGCCCAAGTAAAAAGTCATAATTCGAGGTTTGGCTCTCGCCTATTTCCTCCTGTAATATTGGACCAATTTTAAAGATATTTCAGAAACTGAATAAGAAGGATATAATAATATACTGTGTTCCTATGTTTTTATTTTTTTGTTAATAGTTGTCAAATTTGTACACTAGGCCTCTGTTGATAGCGGCAATTTTGAGCATTTTTGAGGGTTCTAGTACTTATAAAAATAATGTATTATCAAAAAGGAAAACATAGGGACATACAAGTAGTTCATATTTATTATTCTGTAAAAAAATCATTGCTTTATGGTCATTAACCAGAAAGAAAACAGACGAGAGCGTTTCTATGGAGAAAAGACCACCCGCATTTCCTCTTAACGAACTTATATAATTAGCATGCCTAACAGTCGACAGGCTAAAATAAAGTTCCTACTCATCTATATTTATTTCCTCTGTCTGCTTCGTGGCTTTAAATTTATGAATGAGGCACAGCGTAGAGCAAATAATTAAAATGAATTTGCACAGACATATTATTTTACTAGCGTGTACTCTGTTAAACATTTCTGTTAAATGCTCTGCAATCATCCTCCTTTGCTGTACTGAGCTCTGAATACATAGCTGAAAACCTTTATACCAAAGCTATGAACAAATTAAGTATGTATTATCATAATTTTGCTAACTAAAAATTGGTTTAATTTTTTGGTTTAATTAGATCCTTTGACATTCAGACTATATTCGGGCCAATGGAAGTTAGAAAAAAATTTCATATATTAATAAAGACTCTTTTGTAATGGTCCTACGCAATTGTAATGTTATCAAAGCCGCGACAAGAAACTCTGCTCGCGTAAACTCAGTTATCATAAACTTTTGGTTCCATAAACCTCATAATTTTTGTCTTTCGTCGCTTTCGAACTTCCTCGGGTTTCACTTGAGTGATATAAATTTCAAAGAAGATTAAGATATCAGTTTCAATTGTTACAAAATATTTAAATATAATTATTGAAATTTCCGGTATTTTGTTTCTTACGTAGGTAAATTATTATTCACTGAATCCATGCAGACGACACCCATACATAAAAAAACTTGCTTGATAGAATTCTCTTCCATTTCTAATTCACATGACACACACAAGTCATCATAATGCATGTTTTATCACGATGCATGTCAACGCACCACACAGTCACTTCCGTGGCTAGCGGCGGAAGCTACGCCGCTACGAATAACCGCTACGCCGTAGCAACTGGCTACGTATATTTGAGTAGGTGGAAAGGTTATCTCCCCGTTCGGGAAACCGACTTGGAGTTTAACTTATCACGTGCTAGAAAGTAGGTTATTTAGCTGAAGGAAAACTTAGAATATAAGAAGGTTAACTTTACTAACTAGGTTTATGTAAGCTCTGTAATAATGTAAGCGTAACTTTCAAAATGTTCTCAGCACTTGTTAAATATGCACACAGTCACTACATAACTTTCTAGGCTGAGAGTGTAAGCTTTCGTGGTGGGCTTTAATGTTTAGTAATATAAAGTTGTATTAAATCAACATGTTCACAGAATTGAAACCTGTCAGATTAAGTTTATTAAATCTTTTCACATTTAGGTAACTTTTTGAAGAACAAAATTGACTTAAACTTTTCTACTTTAATACATATTTTGACAAGAGAGATTAAATGGAGATATTTCAGCACTCTCAGCTGCGCAATTTTAAATTTTCATACGTCACATAACCGAATGTTATCGACGATTTCGCTAACTCTTCACCCTAAGGAAAATACTTATCACCACCAATCGTACACGTTGAGCCGTCAATACGCCTATAAAAACACGATAAATACTTCAAAATTTGTCCTCGAAAAGGTATGTGGACGGAACGAAATGGGTCGTAAAGAAAGTAAATACAGAGATGAGAGCACACCTCATATTTGGGAAATTAACCGTAAATCGAGAGAGATGGAGATCTGAAGTATATGGAGCAAACAGTTCCGGTGAGTGAGTAAATCACCTCAGCTTTTAATTTAGGTACATATATGACAACGACGCGACGGCTCAATGAAAGGAGATCTCTTCAGCAGGTACAAGATGTTTCTTAAGAATTCAGTAATTGAATTTTCTCCTATTTCCACGTTCTATCTCGTAATTGGAGAACACACAATGTTTTTATTGAGGAGACCCTTATGTTTTACTTGTTGTACTCTTTCAAGTAAATAACCAACCTAATCTGTTTTTAATTATTCATGAAAAAACGACGAAATCCTTGCAATATTTTTTATTATTCAAAGGTGATTATGAGTAGGTAATTTTATTTAAAACTTCAAAGATTAAAAGCACTAAAAACGATGTTAAAATGTGGATTGCGAGAGTTCGTTATTTCCGAATATATGTACAATTTTTATTAAAGTGAGCGGTTAAACTTTTTTATTGCCTCCTCAATTCGTGAAATATAACTTTGATGAAGCACGTGTGTATAAGGAAGTCTTCGATGTGCGGTCTAACGTGAGATATTGTGTGAAATAGCCATAAAAATCTGCCATAAGTTACGGCTTGACATTTTTATTCGGAAGCATAAAGGGGTCTAGAATGAACATTAAACTTCTATTCAAGAAACGTTCGCTGCACGTAAAGCTGTTCTTTGCTCCGGAGTTCACGAGAGTGAGTGTATCTGATGTAAAGGCCTTTATGAACATGATACTCGTACTGCAATAGCTACAAATTGTAGCTCGGGGCTTAGTGTTTTAATTTCTTAACAAATGTAGGTTCACTACGATGTAACTTTAATTTTTTTTTTTATAATTTTCCTATGAACCAATAAATTTTTCATAAACATAACATCGCGCCTGTTCTACCCGAAGCCTCCCCGGGGGCGAGATTTAGAGAAAGCGTTATTAGGGTTTATCATCTGGAATTTCTCATTAGAAAAATTATTTGTGCCCAGTTGATAGTTTTTCATCCTTTGCTGAATACCGCGAATGTCTCGCAGTCATCATTTTTTGATAAATACGTTCCTGATGTTCTGTGTTCGTATGTTACGCTTTCTAATATATATATATGTACGGTTGTTGTAGCTACATAGTTATTTCAGCCGTTTAACATTTGTCAAAAGCATAAAACCTGTAAGTGCTTTCCGTTGTTCTTGTTATATAACACGTTAATGGAACTGTATGCCAGTTTCATTAACACCCTTCGTTCGATTATTTATACAGACTATCTGACATATCAACACGTAGATAAAGGATGTGGAACCACAAATGTTTTTTTCTGATACTCGACTAACTTTTCCTTACGGAGTAAAATGATGTCTTGAGAGCCTTGTTTTTTTCTTTCCATTTGTCTTTTATTACAAAAAAGGCTTTAAATGACACTAGCTTCAGCGACTAGACTAGAATCTTAATCGTTATGAAACGTAGGTGTAATCAAATAAATTATACGAAATATAATCTGCTTTTTATCCCAACTAGAACACAACTAACAAAAGTCAGTTTGCTATCAACACACTTACTTAATTGCACACAGTTTATCCGGTATGCAAAATAAGCCCAAATATTTGATAATTTCCATAAACCAAATTAAATGCTGATATATTTTTAGTACGCTCATGCTTATAGCCAAATAAGCAAGTTTGCGGTTTACCATGAAAATAAATTTCGATAACTTCTAACACGATAAAACATAGTGAATGAAGGCACTAACATTAATTAGTGTAAACTTGTAAAGACTTGAAGTTGTGTAAGTATGGAGCTACGAGCAAGTTCACTCCGACGTGACATAAATATAAGGAGCCATAAATACTCGTGTAACATAAATCTTCTGATCTCAAAAGCTTATCCTACTAACTCTAAGAAAAATACAGGCTTTTTCTCTGAAAAACTACGTCGATGCGAAGGTGAATTCTTTTCTTTGTGGTCATGCCGCCAGTCTTTTGGGTACATTACAGTCGACAGCGATGCGGATGAATTTTCCGACCCTTAATTTTTGTTTGTGAACTGTTTTAGTTAAGTTAGGATAGGTGTTTAAAGAAATTTATTCTCATAAAAGACTACAGTCGTTTCGACTAACTTGGGGTATCGTATTACCCAGTAACTGGGTTGTGGAGGTCAGATAGGCAGTCGCTCCATGTAAAACACTGGTATTCAGCTGCATCCGGTTAGACTGGAAGCACCCCAACATAGTTGGGAAAAGGCTAGGCAGATGATAATGATGATGATGAAAAGACTACAGTCACTTACACGAGAAATATAATACAATAGTGCTTATTACTAGGATATAATTTTGTTATTTTTACTAGTACCAACTTGAGCACGCAATCAAACGTAACGTGAAGAAACTTCGGTTTATCTTATGAAGGGGATTACAGGACCCAAACGCAAAAAACGCAAGTTTTAGAAGCAATAAAAGTATATGGTCGACTACAGTAAACAAAATCAGAAAAATATATGATATTCTTCAGGATATATGCCAGGTAGATAGTGTGTTGAAAACATAATACAACTAATTTGATACGATAGAAAAAAATCATGAAGACACCTCTAAAAACTTTCTTTTTACAATAAAAACCATACTAATATACATACATACATTCTGATTTTTTGGCAGATTATTCTACAAGCAACATACTAAAGCACTAGTGTTTAAATTTTTTTGTCCAAGCAATAGATTTTTTGTAAATAGATATTGCTTCATATTTTGCAATAAATTACCAGGATTGTGTCATCGCTTTTTTTTCTATGCAGTCCGACAGTGACCGCGCTTTAGGTCATGTAAGCCCCTAATGTTCTAATACACCTACATACACATAGATATGTCGGCTATGTACCTACATAGTCACATATTGTTAAAGTAGATCCGTTACAGAGAATAGTCAGCATGTGATGTCATCGTGTCTATGAGATACCTTTGTCTGTGGCACGTGAGTTATGCTGTACCGCCAACAAACAAGTCTCATCTTGGTCTAGTTTCAATATAGAGCAGGTACCCACTTTACATTATGTAGTTTAAAATATCACAGAAGTTTCCGTACCTGATTTTCATTTTCTGTTGAAGTTCTAAGAGGCCACTATAGAATTACGGCGCGATATTATCTTGGTAATATAATCTTGTACAAAGAAAAGCACTTACCTAATAGTTTCTGGGTAAATGGCGTAATGAGAAAGGCTATGTATTTCGGAACATTCCTATTCCTTAGTATGGGGTGTTTTGATATTTATTTGAGTGATAAACGAGATTACTGTTCTCCATTAAAGTCGGTATAATCCATGAATGACACACTATCATTATAACCTCTGTTGTGAGAAAACTCATTTCCTTACAACAATAAAAAGCTCTCTCTTCGCTTTTCTTCTCTCTTTATCAGCTCTCGATAAACCAGTTCAAAATCTTTTGTGAATGGATCCAAATCCTCATTAAAACTACTCTGTCAACAAACTTAATGTTACTACGAATATTAGTTCTCGGAAATACGTAATATTTGGACGAGTATTTAGTTAGTTAAGAGTAAGACTATTAAGAAGCGCGCGCTTTTTTTATTTATTACTATCTTTGTTTGTTGCTCTCGGTTTTGTATCTAAATGATGTATCTCTGGAATTAATTCCTGAATCTTGGGGAATTCTTGCAGAAAACGCTGTAACATGTACAAATGGAAAATATTTACATTCCTAGTCAAGTTACGCAAAACATAATATTGCCTTCTGTTTACTGTGAAAATACGAAACTTGTCGATTGAAAATTCAATTATAAGAACCTGTTTTCTTTTAAAGATTTTCTCTCGGCAGCTTTGCATCGGAGGGTATTATACCCAAGAACAAAGCACGTTTCAAAATATTATTGTGTATATCAATATGTGAATGTGAAGTCACGAATATAATTTAAATGTTACCTGCTTTTCAAATTTTTTTAATCCAGATTTGCTGTCGTTTCTTAAGCTTCCCTACGGAGGATGTAGACATAAATAAAATAACGCAATCCTCTTTGACTCTCTTCTCTCGACTTGCCTTTTCATTACGTTTCGTGCAAAGAATGTCTAACTAAATGAAGCTTGTGAAAATGAAAGGGTTATCTTCACATTTATGGTACTTCACATGGGTACGTTAAATAGGAGGCAAGTTGCATGTTCACTAGTCTTAAGGAGTATTTACGACTCATGTGTGACCGATTTTCCGGTTGTATTGAATATAATTTGGGTTAGCAATCACCCGCATGGATGGGACGCCTGATGACTCATTTTCTGTTTCCGATGTGCAAAATGTTTTGTACAAGACCTCACCTTCACTTAGCCCTTTTTCACCAGACCTGCGCTGTGCGAGGCTAGGAAAATAAAAAGTAATCCCATTGGTGGGTATCGCAAATATCCGTCACCTGCGCATCTCCTGTGGAAATACGCCCTTAGTGTATTTTTCTTTACAGCTATGGATTAGGTAGGTACACAATTATTCGAAAAGCTAACACAAGGGATAACAAGTCTCGAATGACGTGACGAATGAATGATACGATTAAAAAAAACACGTGAATATTGTCAGCGAGAGCTGAATTTTCCTCCAGCATAGCAACCACATTTTCACACTTTTTATCCTGACCCGTTTGAAAATAAAATCGGTTAGAAAGTGTAGGTACACTGTACCTATAACCTCCCTTTGTGAGACCGGTACGCGGTAGGTAAATTGCTGTGGGCGAGCCCTTATGAATTCGATAATATAATTTATGATTTCTCGGATTGCGTAACGACTTTGTTTCAATAACCCCACACACAGAGGGGTGATTGAAAAATGGAAATCTTATACAGTTCAACAGGGGTGATTGATTGAGCGGTTCCCAATTCATATTTTGATTGTAGTTTCATGTATTTGATTTGCTATTCATATCACATAGAAGACATGAATTTATTTGTGGTAACATTTTCAGTAAATTAGAGTAATTTAATTTTACCTAATAATAGTAAGTCAATATTCTCTTTTTCAAAACGTTTCGTACCTACTTATAGAAGAGACATTATGTAATGTGCACTACAGGGCAAAAATTATATTTTTGGCGGAAATTTAAATCGTTAGGAAGGTACTTAGTACCTACCCACTTATTTATGTTTTAGTAGTCATAAAAGAGAGTTTACTGGGTCCCAAATGTATAGTAATTATTATTCCCCGCGTAATCTCTCTACGTGCTAACCACGTCAATATCGATGCTATCATCATAATACCTACCATTCAGGCAGCTAGTTGAACGGCGCCGTTTAGTTAAAAAGCTAGGCAGCTAAATTAATGACTAATTAAGCCAATTGGCGGCGACATATCAACAGAGTAACGGTCTGTAATTCATGAACCATGAATAATAGTAACCTTCCGTGGCCCACTTGGAAGTCTCTGAACCGTCTCCGGACACAAGTGGGAAGGTGTCCAACCTGGTAAAGTGGCTACCTTGACGGAACGGCAGAAGGGTGTGATTGCGGAGCTATGTCACAAACTATACTCCACCTCCTATCCTGCCCTCTGTGCCCCATAACATTAAAGTCAAAGTGACCTCTGCACTGCCACCGACAACGCCGTGGAAGTGGCAGAGTTTTGGGAAAACAAGATTTAAAATACAGTCGTGCCAGCGACACGAAGAAGAAGAATATGGTTACATCTATCTCTATTTATTGGATATAATTTATATCTACTCGTACTTGTGGAATATTGAATAATTAATACCAACCATTACATTAATAAACCATAACTCTTTAGGTTACTACAACGTAGTAACCCTCGTTAAGCTTTACTGACTGCATAAGTAAGAAATAACCGCAAGCGCTTTACCAATTATATAAGAAGACTACTTTTTATATAAAATTCATAGAAATGTTCATGTTTATAGGAGTAAATAATTTAATTCCGAGTGCAGTGCTACTGTTACAAATTAATATTTGTTGCCTCTTACGACAATCTAGGTAGGTGGTTAGGTATCGAAATAAAAGTAAACAACACACTAAGTCAAACACTGTATATTAAAAAGGTTTAAATTAGAAATATAAGAAACCATAAATAAGAACTAATTGGCTTTATAAAATCTAAATTAGGTAGGTTAATTTAAGTAAATTTGATTATTGCCAGCCAGCTTAAATTTCGGTAGAAAGAGCTATGGGCGTGGGGAGTTGAGATAAACCCAGTACTGTTCCGTAATTAAAAGCTCCTCCTAAAAAATGAAAGAGATGAGAACATTTACACGTAAATTGTAAGTTGGAATGTGATACCTACAAAGAAGAATTCTCCCATTTGGAACGCACAGGAGCCATTCGAGACAGCACTCAAGGGGTACCTAAATAACGGCGGAGATAGCACCGAAATCTGGACGAATTCGTATCCCTACGGACTTACCAAGAAAATGCCTATTTATAGAAGGAAAAAAGCCAAGCACCCACTGCACATAAAGGACCCTTAAGTACAGACGCCAGCACATCAAACTACTACAATCTGTCAAATTCCTTTAATAGATTTTCATCTTTATAACTAAAGCATAAGGTTCAAGGTTGATTGGGAAAATTTGACAGTTTTGGGTAGCTTGATGTACTGGCGTCTACACAAGATGGTGATGGCAGTCTTAAAGTAAATCTCACAAATAGTGACGCAAACTAAAACAATCAAGAAACCAGAACGTTACACTACATTGTCTTCCTTGGAAATATAAAAGGCTAAATAAAACAGGTTGACACAAAGTGGGGGAGACGGACAGACAGCTGTTTCGTGTTATTTTGAGTTTATTTTGTAGCTGAAATAAATGAAACGAGCGAACCACTGCAAGTTACTGAACACCAACAAAGAGGACACAGAAAGTGCATTTGAGAACTTTTTTCCTGTATCACCATGCTGACGATCGGGTTGGTGAGATTGCAGTATCTTGTTACTAGCACCTAAAACACCACTCAATTATTTCAAGAAAAGAATTGACACTTTCCTGGATTGCTAAAATATATGCTGCATGCACAAAACTAGCTCACAGTAGCATAACTTTTCAAACCCAATCCAAATCACGCCATGTGGCTTGGTATATAGCGGCTTGGTATATACCTTCGTTAAGTTACGATCAGTCTAATATGAAGCTAACAAACATTCTTGTCAACAAAGACTGAGATTATCCATACTAATATTATAAATTCGAAAGCAACTCTGTCTGTCTGTCTGTTTTTCTGTCTGTATGTTTGTCTGTTTGACTATGATATACAGTTTCCTTACGTAGAGGCAAGTTTTCTGAACATTATTTTATGAAAAGCAGTGACACGTTAATAAGAGTACTGCATGCAGCATAGACGTCACTAATGCAGATATTTTCTTTAGTAAATACAAATAAACGAGAAACTCCAACGGGAATACTTTAATTAAATATGTTATAATTTTTCATTCCAGCTTAAAGTTAACTTAGTAAAGCGGAGACTATTTAAATTATTTTTCACACCACCTGCTCGAAAATGTCAAATTATATGTCAAGCAACCTTAACCTAAAGTGAGTCATTAGTGGCCGGGGGCACAGCCGGTCAATAATGTTGTACTGGATTTCATTATGACCCGCTGGTCAATAATGTGATTTGAATTTGGAATCTCACATGCTCAGCTAAATTGGCAGTATAGTATTAACAAACACCCTTTGGTGCCAGAAAGAGGAAAGCTATTCTCGATACCCTTACTACGCGTGGATGATATTCTCGATATCCTACAAAATCATAACGACTGCTTCTTCATATCGTTGCCATGTTTTCGAAGACATAATATTGTAAGAATAATTAGATAACTACGAACCATTTTTTACAAGGAATGGAATAACATTAAAACTGGCATTAATAATAACAAATACCGTACCGCGCCGTAATACCGTAAAAGTAATTGGCTGTAACATTAGTTAATTTATTTTAAGTAAACTGCGCAAAGATTGCTGTGGATTTTGTGAACAAATAATAAAACCTACAGTCGATTTATCACATTTTATCAAAAATACTCTATTTTCACGAGCGTTTCCAATGACGTTCTAAATTCAAAATGCATTCAGCCAATCATCCAAAACCATTCTACCAGCCCTGTATAAAGCTTAGTTTACACAAACGCCACTTCCATGAGAGTGATATCAATAGACACACACGACAAAACCGTAGAAGAGACTTTTTTTTTTGAAAATCGAATTGATCGTGTCTTGGCTACTTATTGGTAGACGCAATAAAGGCGCGAACGTTTGGCATTTAGACTTAAAATTTATCAACAATTAAGTTTTTCTTAATGTTTGTTTATTTAATAAATACTTTGTTTTTCGTACTATGGCTATTATTTTCTCACAGTAGGTGTAAAAAGTAGAGTATCCTCCTCTGGGCTAAAGGTGTCTTTGCCTTGGGCTAGCTTGAATCCCTCGCTGCATTCAGGATTCTTGTATTAACTCCCTCGCTTCGCTCGTGAGTTAAATCCCGAATCCTTCATTGCGCTCGAGATTCAATATGACGCCCGTGACATAAGACACCACTTTAGCCCCTCGGTGCATAATCTACTATTAAAAACGTTTCGAAACGCCTGGCTATAAACGTAATTAAGTATCCCTAATCCTAATCTCCGAGTGAAACTAACTTTTACCAAATTAAATTTGTTCACATTTAAAACATTTCACGTATAAAAATCTCTTTTTACACCCAGAACCGGCAAAACATAAATTAAATTAACAGGTGCTTAGAGGGGAAGTCATAAAGGGCAAACAACGAAATACGCCTGCTAAATACATCACCAACAATCATAATAAATCTCAGCTAAATGTTCATAAGAAACACAAGAATGAATTTATTGCGACGTTAAACATATGTGCATTGTATATGACTGTACTATGTACAGTGTCGCCGAACTCTGAGCTAATCCCTTAATGGTGTCACGTGATGTTGTTATCGTGTTTTCTCAAATATGTGAGAACAAATGCCTAAAATACGATGATACATTACAACTTACATGTTACATGTCAGCTAGCTAGTAGCGAGAAATCGAATACTAAAATATATGGGTACAGCGCGTGAAAAAAAAAAGGCCCCTGTGAGTTCGAGCCTGACATCCATTTTTCTGTTGATTTTCCTCTCAAAGGCAATTCTGACCTGTTAAAAATGTCACGTTTTTATATGCTATTGTTGGTTTACCGCAGTTACAAAAGAAATGGTCCATAAAGTAAGTAATGTGAAGAATTTCGCTTTGATAAACTCGCTTTTGTGTTTATTTAGGAAACTATAATGGTGTGTACAACACATGAACCAACGTATACTTTAAACCTCATCTTTTTTTAAAGTAGTAGGTACATAGTTCCCTTTTGCAGACAACCTTTACTCTTACTCACTTTACTTATCTACTTATGAATAGGATAGGTTCATATTGAAGACACAATAAACTGATACTGGATTTTCTTCAGATAGGTCCTACAAACAGTTTTAAAAAAGCTTGATAGGATTCATGTACAACCTATCTGCTGATCTATTCTGTATAAATCTCACCGTGATTTTTTACAGAACAAACCAGCGTAAACAATACACGCAACTTCTTCTTATTCCGGGTAAATGAGTGCAGAATTAAATAAACAAATAAAAAAAATGGTTGCCTGTAAAGTCGGTTTTACGGGCGAAGATTTTACGTGACAACGACCGATCATCCGATCATAGTTGAGTGGGAGAGAGACGCAAGGCATTCGGCGGGCCTCTCTCTCGTTCGGTGACTCATCGTAACGTTACCGAGCGTTACACTTTTTCATAAGTGACTCCCAGTCGCAACCTAATTTAAGACGTTGTCACGTCAAAACAGCTACCTATCTTTATCGAATGATGATGCAAGCACAAGCATAATATAAAACGTTTCACTATGAAACTCTGAACTGAATGCAGGCTACGCATTCACTTGACAAAAATTAAATTCATGCCGCGCTGTAACGAACCAAGGCCAACGTATTTAATAAACTCATTGCTGCTGTACACAAGCACGGGGGCGTACTTGTGTACAGCTTTGGTAAAATAAAAATTCTCTAAGTTAGATTTTGATGAATTTTCGCGCACCTGCTTATGTACTTAGCGCACACCCGCTTATGTACTTAGCTTGCTGGTGTTACGGAAGGTCAATAACAACGTTTTACAGGTGTTCTATATAAGTAAACAATGCTATGCTATGCATGAATGCTATGTTTTCCGTTCTAGCAGGTATACAAATGATACTACGCAGGTAGGTACTCGTTGTCCATAAAAATGAATGAGAAGTAGAATATTATCTAGAAACATAGCAGAAGCTTTAATGGTGATAAATAAAGACAAAAGGATTGGGTATTATCGGAAGCCGCGAGCCCGCGACTAAACCTTAAAACCAAATAAATCAGTTCTGGGAAGTTTTCTTCCGAGGTTATGGGCAATATAAAAAGTTCCGACACCGGAAATGGTTATTATAGCTACGGATACGGATGTGGGTATTGGCGATCCTATTGGCTAAGTTACAAAGCCGATACCATAAATTTTATAACAGCAAAAATAGCCTGCCATGTTTTTCTTCAGTTTCTTAAATAAGTTATGGTACCTACAGCGAAAGAAGCTTTTTATTTTGTTTGGAATAATTTAGAAGAACGCCTGACTTTTCGCTTCCATTGCCTTGAGCTTATTGAATGTAAATTTATTTAAAATCCCTAGAGCGTTAAGTATCTACCCGGCAGCAATAATTGTTAAAACGGAAGATATCTTGTCGTAAATGTGATTCAACAGCATTTTCCGCTTCGTTTACCTACTAGGTAGTTATTCCTATCTAAGTACAGCTTACTAAAGTAAATTACAAATATTTGCTATAGTCTAGAAACCTGATTAAGTTCCTTTTGCTCGCTCTATTCGTTGCACGTAAGTACGTAAAACAAAAGACCTCGCATATAAATTAGACGTGATTCAGTTCATTTGTATATATAGCTAAGACGCTAAGAACTGCAACAACACCGCTTAGTATTCTCATCAGGAGTGGGGATGCAAAGGCTCCCCGGGTCCGTATCACCTCAAGTGGCTGATAAAAAGCTTCAAACGATAAGGCCTGCATTTGCGACGCAGCTAAAGGACTGAACTGCTTTTATCCTTGAGCATACTTTGACAGTAAAGTAATTAAAAAGGATAGAAAATAAACGAATAAGTACCTAAGTAAGTAGGTACTTATTATATCATATTATTAAAATCTGCAAACTATCTAGTTTTACTACCACGCTTTAAAATAATCCATTAAGTTGACGCAATTTATAAAATTTAATGAATAAGTTTAGCTGGAAAACCAACACCCGCGCTTGTTACCTAATTAAGGCTAAGTACCGTCAAATAGGAAAACTAAAACATGGAAGTCCTTTATGTACTAACCCACACTGTAGGTCCTAACAAATCCTGTATTACATACGAGTGCCTATTTAGTTACGCTTGCGGTTGCAATAACAGACCCACTTTATCACTTGAGTTCAGAGCTCCGGGAAAGGTCGTTTTGCCGACATATGTAGACCTCCATGTATCATCCACTTCAACGCCACTATACGCACACTGTATAAAAAGGAACATATTTTTTTGGTACATGTACCTTCTCTTCTCGGGATGAACAAATCTCCGGCGGGAAAAAATGGCGAAATAGAATATATTACCGGTGTCGGAACTTTTTACAGCTCTTTGTAAGAAGCTTCCCCGAATAGATTTATTGAGCTTTAATACTTAAAAAATGTGGCTTCTAAAGTTCTGATTCTGACTCAAGGAAAACGGTTCGTCTTTAGAAAAAAGGTACAAATAAAAAGTTCTTTAATGAAAATGGGCTTAGAAAAATAGGTGTGTAGGTGTTTCTGAGCGCAGACATACCTAATGAAAGGCACCGTTCTAATTCGCCCAACATAAACCATTTAGTTATAGCTAAGTAATACTTTTTTTCTCATTTTAGTGGGTACTAAGTACAACATAACTTAAGATTAGTAGTCGGTAAAAAAATACCGTAATTAGGATCGTCGTCCGTTGACTGTGACAATGTGTGACGTAATTGGTCACCTAATTGTTTGGCACGATGTACAGTGTCGACCAAAAGTCCTTAAGCAAGGTCGCAAAGTTATAGTTTGAAGTTTAGTTAGTGACTTACGACCTTCTTTTAATGAGTAATTTGACACACACACCCGCATATTACTCGAATAATCACGCTATTGAATATAGTTCCGTGTCATGTTCGTCTTGTTCACATAGTTCGTAAAACTTTATGATTATACCCACAGAAATCTTAATAAATAAATTATAAGGTGGACAGATGCACCATTCACCGCGAAAGAATGTTGTGGTTCTTTGTTGGTTGATAATAATTTGATATTGTGGGTTATTGAAGTGTGTTTAATCTATTAGAGGTGTTGTTCATTTTGAAACGCAAGCAAATTTAAATATTGAGATGAAAGCGGATATTATCGCGTTGCGTAAAAGTGGACTTAATATTATACCACAAATATTTGATGAAACCGGACTGACTGTGAGTATTATGATTTATTTAATTAATGTATAACTGCTGATCCTTGTAGTTATTTTATTAAACGTTTTATATTTACCATAGGGTCTAAATAGAAGAAAAAATATATATTTCCAAGAGTTTATTTATTTACTTTTGGAATGATGAATATAACATTAAGTATAAATTATAATCTTATCATTTTGTAACATTTGAACTATTTTCAAAATATATTTTTTTCAAAATAGTACTTAGTTAATAATATTTAATCATTTTGCTAGTAGCCTTACAATATTCCTTTTTTGTTTTTGAGAAATTACCTACCTACTGTGAGTAGGAAGGTCAAAATGTCGGAGGGTCCGTGCCAGTCGAACGCGATCTACAGTGGAAGGCCCCAGCTGGTCAGTGAATGAAACAATTGGTTTTAACCAACCAGTTACCAGATGAAGTTGCATTGCAAGGAAATTTGCAGAAATATGTTTAAATATTATAGGATCCATACGCCAGCGTTTACTTGATAGCATGGATAATAATGGGGGTTATACAACGTATTAAGTTATAAATTACAAATTGATTTTAGTAATATTAAAATAATATTGTGTCTTAACCGTATTAAGATTATTTTGAGGTTTATAGTTTCAATCTTCTTTTCATAATGAAAATGAATACTTAAGCTATAACCGCAATTATAGAACAATATTATTTTATTAAAGATACTTACAATATTTTAAGTCTAATGGTCGTAGTTCACATGCTTTACTTCAATAAATTGTTCTTTATGAGAAAATAAACTGTTTTAAAAGTTATTTATAAAATTATAACGAATAAAATTTTGGAAATCACTTAAAAATCTTTTTTTTTTAATCCCATATTTCAATAACAATATAATAATACAAATAAAATAAATATTACATTATTATTCTCGTGTATTAATTAATCGAATAATAATAAAAAAAGATAAAAAGAAAGAAAGGAAGAATATTGTTGAAAAGATAAATTAAAGTTTCATCTCGAGATTCGAACCTAGGCCAACTTGTTTAATAATCCAATACGCAACGCTATCCGCTAGCGGTACTTGTTATGAAGATGTGAATTTTAGCAATCGTATGAACCAACCAAGGTCATACGTAATTACACCGCGCGTGTGAAAAAGCGACGGTATAATTATTTTTGTTTCGTTCGACGTTAGCCAGTGTACACACACAGATGTAGGTACGGACCTGCGCAGCGCGGGCGCGGGGATGGCGTAAAGCATGTTCACAGAAATTTCAACTTTATTGTGCCTATGCAAATTTGTTGCAGACCGTATGTCGGCCATTTCCTTTTTGTGTGTAGTTTTGTATTACATGCGTTGCCAATGTAGGGTATTATTCACAAACATGATCTACTGTTCATTTTTATTGTGAATAGAAATGAATTGAATTTTCTCATTTAATCTGTACAGGCTTTCATTTATTCAGTAATTTCAGTTTAGTCATATAATATGGTGGCGCCTAACACCAAATACTTGGGCGGAAATATAAAGAAATAGTTTTGCGTTTATCCCAGACGCTGGGAGCTGGATCAATTAAAAATAGTGGACTGTATATTGCGGGGGTGAAAAGTACGTGGGTAGGCCTGACCTTGCAAAACACGACACGAATTAGGACGACGAAAATTGTACATGGAACAAAGGAATTGGCAGGAAAATGCAACACCACTGACCTGTATGTAGATTCACCGTCAATCCTCCACGTCGGCCGGCCGAAGGTTCGAGTCTGGCTGGATCAAGGCGGCGAGAGGTCGCACAGACGCCTTTCACAGCATAAACACGCACTTTTCGTAGTGTTTTAGATAATAGTTCGTAAATGCTTCGCGACAGTTCGCAACCGTAAATTGGTAATTAACAAGGGAGCATGTTATGGAACACTACTCTCGTTGAAGGCAACGCGGCAAGTGAAGAATTTCCTCACACCGTCACCGGAGATGGTGACCAGGACAGCGATAGTCCGGGGTTGCATGTGGGAAAAGGATAGGACACGATAGGATAGTGACGCATTTTGCAAGTCATATTAATTTCTACCCTATAATAAAAATAATAAACTAATACGAAATCCAACATCCCCCCAGCCTTGAAGAAACCCTTCAAAAGAAGGTTAAAAAATTAAGAAAATCGCTATATTTAGCAACTTCAAGGAGTAACTAGAGCGGAGAAATATAATGAAACTTCTAAATTTAACTTAACTAACATAAAATAAGCTAATTTAAAACTTATGTGCGTAAAGTACACATATTAGAGATATATGACTATTGAGTCGGAAGAGGGCATAACCGCACTACTGGTCGTTTATAAGTACCGGTTTTAGTTCTTACTTCCGCTACGCGAACAACACCATCCTTACCAGGGTATACATTGGTAACAATTCCTAATGGCCACTGCAAGGGTGGAGCGTTATCTACATTTAACAACACTACAGTACCGACTGAAATCGGATTAGACGGAGTATTCCATTTTTCGCGTTGTTGCAAATTATGTAAATATTCCGACTTAAATCGCTTCCAATACGATTGAACTATCGAATCCATTAGAGAGAAACGAGACAACAGATCTGTCCGTTCGTCGGATAAGTCGGCTGCAGGTAAGCATTCTAGCGGAGTGGTAGACAAAAAATGCGCGGGAGTAAGTGCTAAGGGCTCTGATGGATCAGAGCTCAAAACATAAAGAGGACGGCTATTTAGCACGGCCTCAATTTGACTAAGAATGGTCGACATCTCCTCAAAGGTGAGAACTTGATTGCCGATTGTACGAAATAAAAGCGACTTGGTGCTCTTAACGTTCGCTTCCCATATCCCTCCGAAGTGACTTGCTGTAGGAGGGTTCATTCGCCACGTGACACGGTTCTTCGCGAGTTCATGACTAAAACTTTGATAATAATCAGCAGTTTGTAAAAACTCGTGAAGTTCATTAAAATATTTTTTAGAAGCGACAAAATTAGTCCCGTTATCGCTATATAAGAAATTACAAGGACCTCTTCGGGATATGAATCGTTTAAATGCGTCGATAAAGGAAGCGGAAGTTAAGTTAGAAGCTAGTTCGATATGAACTGCTTTTGTCACGAGACAAATGAAAATACAAATATAAGCTTTTACGCTTCGTACGCCCCGTTTGCGGTAAGGAGTAACATAAAGCGGACCTGCGTAATCGACGCCCGTTTGTAAAAACGCTTTGCATTGCTCTAATCTACATTTAGGCAAATCGGCCATAGGCGGAAACGTAGGCTTAGGATTAACTCGGAAACAATCATTACACTTGTGTATGTACTGTCGAACCACACGTCTAGCGGAAATAATCCAATATTTGGATCTTAATATCGAAATTAATAATTGCGGCCCGGCGTGACAATTGTCGCGGTGATAAAATTCAATTAATAATTTAACAACATGTCCTTGCCCGGGTAGTAAAATCGGATGTTTAGAAGAATAGTCTAGTGTCGAGTTCGATAAGCGACCTCCGACACGTAGAAGTCCGTTACATAAAAATGGAAACAGTTTCCGTAACTTGGCCGAACATGGTTGACCCTTAGAAATATTCTTAATGTCTTCAGAAAAGTATTTAGACTGGACCGCGCGAATTATTTCCAATTCAGCTATATTTAGATCTTCAGCGGTAATTGTATCGTTTTGCGGCAATTTTTTAATAAATCGAAGCGAAAAAACTGTAGCTTCCAGCAGCTTTTCCCAAGTGGAACACTCTGAAGCTAATTTTAAAAGCGGGTTATCATTATCTGCGACTTGAGTCACATGCGTAACAGTTTTTTCTTCCGGTAATGAAGACCGGTTGAATAAAAATTGTTGTATAGGCCAGTCTTGTCTAGGCAAGGAAAGCCAGGATGGACCCTTAAACCAAAGCTCATGTTGAATGAGCTGCGAAGGCGTGATCCCACGAGATACGCAATCTGCGGGGTTCTCGATGCCAGCGACATGATATAAATTTTCAGGTGAAATATTTTCCTGAATTTGTGAAATGCGGTTGGCAACATAAGTGTTGAATCTGTGTGGCGAAGCAACAGACCAACAGAGTGCTACTTCAGAATCCGAAAAAGCATAAATATCTTCAATTTTATGTCGTTTAGATAAAGTGTCATAAACGGTTTTAAGAAGTCGTGACATTAAAAGTATTCCGTTTAATTCCAAGCGTGCGAGAGTGATTTTAGGTTTCGCAGATGCGACACGTGATTTGGAGCACACGAGTGAAATAATAGGCGATTGATCGCCATTGACGACGTGTAAATAAATCACACAGCCGTATGCGGATTCGCTCGCATCTGAAAATGCTACTAAGGAAACTGTAGAACGGGTTTCTATACCTAAATGACGTGGAAATGATAAATTAGATATTTGCGGTAATTCTATTAAATATTGTTGCCAAATTTTAACAATGCGAGAAGGGGGTATATCGTCCCAATCGAGATTTAAAAGCCAGAGTTCCTTAATGATTAATTTAGCGAAAAGAATTATAGGGCCGACGAGTCCTAAGACGTCGTACAACCGAGCGGTAGCGGATAAAATGGCGCGTTTAGTACAAGCTGGTGGGGGACTTGATATTTCGAAAATAAAGGTATCCTGAGCGGGTAACCAACGCAAACCTAATATCTTAAATGTATTTCCATCGTCGAAAGAAATGCATTCAGATTGACGGTGCGACTCGGGAATATGTTTGAGCAATTCCTGTGAGTTGGAAGTCCATTTAACTAAGTCAAACCCGCCAGTTTTGAAGATCTGGATCAGATCGGTAGCTGTCTTGACTGCTTCCTCGAGAGAAGAAGCAGATGAAGCTACGTCATCCATATAAATGTCCCTCTCTAATACGGCTGCCGCAGTTGGCCAATTATGCCGTTCATCGCTAGCGAGCTGGCGTAGCGTGCGGAGCGCCAAAAATGGTGAAGACCGAAGCCCAAATGTGACTCGAGTGAACTCAAAAACCTCGAGTGGGTCGGTTTCTGAAAATCTATATAAGATTCGTTGATATTTGCGGTGCGGAGCATTTGTATAAATGCATAAATACATTTGTTTTACATCTGCACAAAAGGCAATGTAATAAACACGAACATTTAAAAGTATATGAAATATATCAGCCTGTAGATTGCAACCCGTATACAGGACATCATTTAGTGATAAGCCTGTATCGGTCTTGGCACTGCCATCCAGCACAGGACGAACTTTGGTTGTCGCCTTGTCGTTGCGCACTACAGGATGGTGCGGTAAATAAAAGCCTGCGGCGACTAATGCCTCAGGTGCGGTGCGGGACAGTATACCTTTATTTAGGTAATCACGAATAACATCGTCATATTTTAGTTTTAAACTAGGATCCTTAGAAAATTTCTTTTCTAAAAGTAGGAAGCGTTTTTTTAGCGGTAGTATAAGAATTGCCTAGATTATTTGGGTCTTCTTTAAAAGGAAGGTCAACTGAATAGCTGCCGTCGGAGTTACGAACAGTGGTTGAAGTATAAATATTTTCACACTGCTGGTCGTCGGGACTTAAAAAAGACTGCGAAGGTAATTCCTCGACTGCCCAAAATCTTTCGACAATCTGGTGTAGCGGGTCAGAAGTAAAAGCACACAATGTGCGGGTAGCGGGTTGCGGAGATATAATAGGAGCGTCACCTAAAATCAGGTAACCTAAAGTCGTTTCAAAGGCGGAGGGCATACCGTCATAAGGGGGTTTAATTTTATCAGTGAGTAAAATTTCACAATAAAATTTAACACCTAAAAGTATATCTATTGTTCCCGGCTGCGAAAACTCATCATCAGCGAGCGGTAAGTTACGAATAAATTCAATAGACGCTGTATCAACACAGGTGTCCGGCAACTGTGACGTAATCTGTCCTACTACCATCGGCCTTATAGAATATTCGCACTTATTATCAAAGCGAGACGTGAATTTAACAGAAGTAACACCGAGAATTTTTTGTGAGGCTCCTCCAATGCCTTGAACTTGCGAATAGCGGGTTTGATTATAAATAGAAAGCGATAGTCGCTTACAACAAGTTGCGGAAATATAATCACTTTGAGAGCCAGGATCCACTAGACATCTCAAAAAGTGCGTGCGGTTTAAAGAATCAACAAACTTTACTTTTGCGGTCCCTAACAACGTAGTCGTTTGATAACGAGCGGTTCGATCGTACGAAACTGTACACACCGATGCATTATTTGCAATAGTTGTAGGGTCATTAGAAGCGGCGAGTGAATGAGTCATAGCGGACTCTGAATGACTGCTGGCCGGGGTAGGGCGCGGCATGTCATGAGCGGTAGCGGGAATAGGATTAGAGGTATTGGACACCACAGAACCAACGTTGCAATTTGTTTTATCATTTTGTGTTGGATTGAAATGTAACAAGGTGTGGTGTCGCTTTGAACAATGAGAACAAGTATGTTTCGAATTACAAGAAAAAGTCTTGTGTTTTGTACTTAAACAATTGTTGCAGAAATTATTAAGTTTTATATAATTATATCTTTCACGCGGGGTTAACTTATTAAATGAGGAACAAGAGTATAAATGTTCATGTTGTTTCTCATCACATAAAGCGCATTTATCGCTTACACTTGGACCACACCCTACATCTGTATTAACAAAAGACTTGGACGGTTTAGGGATGCGCTTAGTTTGACGCTGCTGTTTAGACTGAAAATTACTATCTATCGATTTACTAAGGTTCATAGAACGAGACAAAACTTTACTTTGCTCCTTTATGAATTCAATTAAATTATGATAAGGAGGTATTTTATCTTTACGATAGGTAATTTCAAATAATTTAACTGTGTCTGCGTCCAACCTTTGCAGAGCCAAATGCAAGAAAATAAATTCAGTTAAATCATTAAGCTTCAATTGCTTAAGCGCTTGTACTGAAGAATCAAAATTATTTATAAATGAGTCTAACCCATCAGAACTAGCAATGGATAGCGGTGTAAACTGTAACAATTGGTTTAAATATGCGGATGCGAGTGAGCGAGGATCGTCATATTTTTGCACGAGTGCCTCCCAAATAATAATATAATTTTCTGCGGTTGGAGCCAACCCTGCGCAAACGCACGACGCCTGCCCAGTTAATTTACCTACTAAATAAAATACTTTTTCACTATTAGTGAGCGATGCGTTATCGTGTATCATGCTTTTAAATTGTTGATAAAACAATGGCCATTTCTTGACATTACCGTCGAATGACATCAAATCAATGGGCGGAAGGCGAGGATTCGATTTTTGTAATGAAGTTTGAGATTCAGGTTCAGTACACTCGGTTTTATAATTGAGTAAAACCTGTTTTATAAAACAAAACATTTCTTCAAATGGTAACCAGGAATCATATTCGACCTCAGAATCGGGGTTCAACTGTAAATTTAACATATTATAAGAATCTAAAACTTGTTGATAATCATTACGCAATGTATCAATATTTAAAGCACTAGAACAAAACGACTTATAATATTGTCGATCAGTATTTGTTTTCTGTGCAAGTTCGAAAATATTTTCTACGCGTTTGTAAATTACATCACGTTTGACTACGTATAACGATAACTGGTTTTTACTAGTACTGGTAGTGTCGAAGAACTGATCTGCATCACTTCCCTTCCTCTTTGCTTTAGTCATTGTGAACTACTGTAAATATGTACAATAGCGGCGATAAGTAGGCAACACGACTATGTAAACAAAGTAAATAAGCGGTTATTATCATAAAACGACTAACTTTAGTTGCGAGAGTAAAATAAATTATTGCGGGTAAGAGAAAAATATCAAATGTACTGGTATGCGTACGTGCCCTAACGAAGCGATCCGAAGTTCACCGAACAATTACGAACGAACGAGTTATCTAAAGAACGACCGTATAGGAACCGATTCAAAATGGCGGAATACCAAAATGGAATGAATTTGGAAAGAAATAACTTTTACGTTGTGTTGTACTATGCGATGCGGGTGCGGAAATATAAAGAAATAGATGTCAGTGCGGGAAAATACAAAGAATAAACGACAATCTATTTATTAATTACGTAGTACAGTGACTGTTTAGTTATAACTGACCATGCGGTTTGAATTAAGAATGCGACCTAAACGACCATAAATGCGGTTCGAAGTGACCAAAAATAAATGGTGGCGCCTAACACCAATTACTTGGGCGGAAATATAAAGAAATAGTTTGCGTTCATCCCAGACGCTGGGAGCTGGATCAATTAAAAATAGTGGACTGTATATTGCGGGGGTGAAAAGTACGTGGGTAGGCCTGACCTTGCAAAACACGACACGAATTAGGACGACGAAAATTGTACATGGAACAAAGGAATTGGCAGGAAAATGCAACACCACTGACCTGTATGTAGATTCACCGTCAATCCTCCACGTCGGCCGGCCGAAGGTTCGAGTCTGGCTGGATCAAGGCGGCGAGAGGTCGCACAGACGCCTTTCACAGCATAAACACGCACTTTTCGTAGTGTTTTAGATAATAGTTCGTAAATGCTTCGCGACAGTTCGCAACCGTAAATTGGTAATTAACAAGGGAGCATGTTATGGAACACTACTCTCGTTGAAGGCAACGCGGCAAGTGAAGAATTTCCTCACACCGTCACCGGAGATGGTGACCAGGACAGCGATAGTCCGGGGTTGCATGTGGGAAAAGGATAGGACACGATAGGATAGTGACGCATTTTGCAAGTCATATTAATTTCTACCCTATAATAAAAATAATAAACTAATACGAAATCCAACATAATAAAAGCTGAAGCTGACTTTTCCTATCCGTCATATCTGAGAAAAAATGGCGAACCAAAGTCTCGAGGTGCTGTTTCGAGTAGATATCTCACTGATTAATATTATTCTGTGGAGCGCTACAAGCAAGCTATCAGTGCCGTCTTATATCCCAGGGGCACCACACCGGGGTAGTCCCATTATTAGGTATCTACCCTCTCTGCTGCTCCACCTGCAAATAGCCGATATGTTACCCCCGATAAAAAGAACTCTAGCTGCCCTAGATACGTAATCCAGTGTTCACACCCTATTTTTATTTGCTTCACGTGTAATAAACAAAGGGTTTTATTTTCATTGAGTGGCGAAGGTTTTTCCTAACCAGTGAATTTATACAGCAGTTTGTTGACACACTTTGTAGCGTTGTGAGGGGTCTTAACGGTAAATAGTCGACTGATGCTAAATATTACACAATTAGTAAGTTGTACATCACTAAAATCATAGCACAACAATTTTCAAAGAACAAAGAACATCCGCTTGCTTAGCTAGCATGAGTTATTCCCTGACTCTCAAGACACTGTGTACCCCAATCTAGGGTAAGTTCCTCATTCATTTGGTTATTATTAGTCGAGCACCTAATTATAGTCTTTAGCTTAGTTCCAGAATGCTCAACATCTGTGAAGCAGTTCTCGAGAGGTGAAGCGAGTAAAAGGCGGTCATTTCACTCCCAACGATTTTCAGATGATACGTCTGTATTTTTTTAAATATTCATGAGACATAAAGAGCTGTTCCAGGAATATATTTCTTACGAAAAATTCTATAGTATAAATCAAAGAAAATTGTCTTTGTTCTTATAAAACTTTAGCTCGCTGCTTCTGTGGCGTGAAATAAGTTTTTTTTTCACACCACCTGCTCGAAAATGTCAAATTATATGTCAAGCAACCTTAACCTAAAGTGAGTCATTAGTGGCCGGGGGCAATAATGTTGTACTGGATTTCATTATGACCCGCTGGTCAATAATGTGATTTGAATTTGGAATCTCACATGCTCAGCTAAATTGGCAGTATAGTACTAACAAACACCCTTTGGTGCCAGAAAGAGGAAAGCTATTCTCGATACCCTTACTACGCGTGGATGATATTCTCGATTTCCTACAAAATCATAACGACTGCTTCTTCATATCGTTGCCATGTTTTCGAAGACATAATATTGTAAGAATAATTAGATAACTACGAACCATTTTTTAAAAGGAATGGAATAGCATTAAAACTGGCATTAATAATAACAAATACCGTACCGCGCCGTAATACCGTAATAGTAATTGGCTGTAACATTAGTTAATTTATTTTAAGTAAACTGCGCAAAGATTGCTGTGGATTTTGTGAATAAATAAATAAATAATAAAACCTATCTATACTACAGTCGATTTATCACATTTTATCAAAAATACTCTATTTTCACGAGCGTCTCCAATGACGTTCTAAATTCAAAATGCATACAGCCAAACATCCAAAACCATTCTACCAGCCCTGTATAAAGCTTAGTTTACACAAACGCCACTTCCATGAGAGTGATATCAATAGACACACACGACAAAACCGTAGAAGAGACTTTTTTTTTTTAATCTAATTTTTCGTGTCTTGGTTAGACGCAATAAAGGCGCGAACTTTTGGCATTTAAAATTTAAATTTATCAACAAAGTATTATAAAATGTCGAGTGATGAAAGTGATTGTACTCCTGAATTCATTACAACCGAAGCTAATAATATTTCCAATGATTTACTGCCGGAAAAGTCAAAGGAAACTTATATAAAAGCCTACGACAATTTCCAAAAATGGAAAAGTACGAAAGGCGCCAAGTACATTTCGGAACCAGTTCTATTTTGTTTTTCGTACTATGGCTATTATTTTCTCACAGTAGGTGTAAAAAGTAGAGTATCCTCCTCTGGGCTAAAGGTGTCTTTGCCTTGGGCTAGCTTGAATCCCTCGCTGCATTCAGGATTCTTGTATTAACTCCCTCGCTTCGCTCGTGAGTTAAATCCCGATTCCTTCATTGCGCTCGAGATTCAATATGACGCCCGTGACATAAGACACCACTTTAGCCCCTCGGTGCATAATCTACTATTATTGGTTTCGCCGGGAAACTACTTGAGACCAAGATTATACATAATTAATAGGCATCTTAATACTTTATTAAAGTACCAATACCCTACTAATATAATAAATGTGAAAGTGTGTGTTATTGTTGCGTATTATATTTTGTCATTCTTTCACGTAGCAACACACCGACGTGATTTTTTTGTATAAAGGTCTTGATGCACCAATCCAGTCGTATACACCACTAGAGAAAGGCCCCGTGTAAAAGCTTAACTCTTTTATTTTTGCATGATACAAAAACGCATCAGAAGAAAAAAAAACACTGGTTCTGCAACACATCGACTGGTCTAGCATCCAGCGGGTTCCCGCAGCCTTCACAAGATCATTGGTCCACCTTGTGGCCACATTTGGGGGGTCCAGCAGTAACGTCTTGTGGCTGAAATGATGATATTCACATAGGTAATATCTCAGATTAGGGGAGACCGGGGTTCAAAGTGCCGGGGGTAAGTTGAATCGCTTGGTTATGCATTGAATAAAAACAGAAATGAATTAAACTAACCCATGAAATGAGTTTTCAGTCTTTGCATGCCACTGCCGACGTGGCTGGCTTCACAAATGCACCCCATTTTTAACTTTAGACGTTAATAATAGAGTTCAAATATAATTATATCTGTGTGTAAATATTATAATTGTATATTGTGTGATAAATTTTAGCATTGCCACGTTAATAATACTTAATAATAATATCTTAATTTATAAATTCTTAATAATAATAATACTTAATAATTATATAGTCTGAAATAAAGAATTTGAATACTACTAATAAGTACTAAATACTACTACTAATACTACTAATACTCATTACAATATTATTAGTTTTTAAGTAATCTTGCTGCGCCCTAACAGGGTCATAGACTAGTTTAAGCCTAGCCTATAACTATGTATGTGTACATTGTGCAATAAATAAATAAATAATAATGTAATTCGTATTTATAGCGCGTCAGCAAACCGCATAATCACGTATGCACATTGCACTCGTTATTAAATTGTAGTTGCGTAAGATCTATGTAATATCACGTATTACCCGTGCCCTAGTTGGATATTGGAAATCAATACTTATATATGCGTATAATATTTTCGGCTTTCAGTGTGCCATGCTCAGATGAGACTGAATCAATATTTAGAATATACCTAACTACTAACTTTGTTGTAAGAAGGTACGTAGTTACCGTTAATTTTACTTAGGTAAGTAGGCTTTAATAAGTTATTGCCTCAAGCAAATTCACGAATGCTTGCACATGTGCCTGTATTTACCTACTATTCACAAGTTATAACCTGCCATTACCGCCGCCATACATCACATTACGAAGCTTAATTATTGTTCTAATACTTAATGTACTTATGCTCATGTACTGTGTAAGTGGGTCCGTTGCAAGGAATAGTTGGCCTGTTAGTTGTGACGTCATCGCATGAAGTCAAACCATGTAATCTCATAATGTGGCCACCAATCCGTTCCACTTTGTTAACTTAGTTAGAAGTGAATCGATTTCTTATAACGGGTCTCGACCAACTTGGCTGGTTAGGTAAAAGTATTACCTGATATATGATCTGTATTTCTCATTTAAAACTAAAGTCAGCAAACAGTGCTTTTACGTTAATATTATGAGCTACAGCTTGGACTAACCAAACATTCTGAATGTTTACTTAACTCAGAGTATTTGGCAGGGCGCTTCCAGTATTTATTACAACTTATCTTTGTTTGTTTTTCTCAGTTCTGTATCTAAATGGTGGATCTTTACAAAATAATTCGTAAATGTTGCGAATTTATAAGAATATTGTTGAGTTCCAATCAGAGTCGGCTCTATTTGCTCTGTGAGCAGGTTAGCTTTACTCGTAAACAAGAAATAAATATTTTTTATCTTTTATAACTAAACTCTTCACTGGCAATTTTTTTCCTGTTGCTAAGTAGAGAATCTCCGTCGACAGAAAAGTTATAAGTTCGTTACAGTCCCAATATGGATTGAATGTTCCGCGCTATTCATTTCAGTCCGTACGTTCCGTCGTCGGGCGGATTACGCTTCCGAGACAAAGTGTCTCAAGTTTTTGTGTAGGTTTCCATGAAAACAGACATTGAAAGAAAATTCTTTGTTTTACCCTTGAATCTAAAAAAATAAGTACCGAGTCTATCTTTGTTTGAGATCATTAAAACTTACAACATAATAATCGATTGATAGAATATAATTTCTTGAAAATAATAGCATACGTTGGTTTTCATGACATTTTTATTTGAATTAAATGAGTAAGGAAGGACCACTCTGAGTAAAATATATGCTAGCATTTTGTGCAAGACTCACTTCCGAAGATGTTAATTTGGCAATAGGTAAGTGCTTTTTGTTATCACAAACATCTAAACCAACGAAAAAGCAGATTCCAAAGTCGCCGCGCGTCGCGTACTTGTTTGATTCATAAAAAATTATGTTAAGTACAATTTTATTGTATCTGAGGGCGCTCAGTTTTGTCGCCTACACAAATCGTTATCGGTTTACAGATAAAATCCAATGGACTATACAATGCGATTCAACGAAAAATAGGAATGATCGTGCGCCATATTGACAAAACAGCGCTTCGTTTACTCATTTTGGAGCAAAGTAAGTGTGTATAACAAAAACAAATAACGAAAACAGATGGGTACATATTTACAAATTAAACAAAAACAGATAACAACAAATTTTCTCTGCAGGTCGTATATTTCAAGTTATGCTATGTTCACATGCACGCCGTGCAGCCCGGCGGGCTGCCTGGCGGGCTGCGCGGCATGCAGCCCGCCCCAGGTCGGCGAACATTCAAGCTGTTCACACGCACGCCGTCGTGTCAGTCAGCACGCCCGGTTCGCGGCATTCACGTTCACAGGCGCGTTTACGGGCTCGGGCGTACCGTTTACACGCTCGTGAATGTGAATGTGCACGTTGAATGTCGAGTTGAACGCGCGCGTGTGAACGTAGCATTACAGTTGACAGATCGAGCTCATTGACGTTGCTTTTCTTGGAATACATAGGTACATGGAATAAGTACACCTTCGTTTGTAAGACGGTAGCAGGAATCAACGATTTATGTAGATAAGCGTAAATCGCTATTTAAATATTATTCCGTAGTCAACTTTTCTCCATCAAGGGTTTCCTATAAACGAAAACTTTGAGGTACGAAACCAATCCGGTAATTGATTAAAATGTAATCGAAATTTTAAACCGACCGAAGTTACATGATATTAAACTTTACGCTGCTGGATTTAAGGTCAAAAATTAAGCAAATAAAAATATTTTTGATGCAAAATGGGGCTGTTTAATGTTAAAGATTTTTCTCAGAGTTATTTTCTCATGAGAGCATTCCATCAGTGACCTATATGTATTGGGATTGTTAGTACCTATACAGGGAACATGGCATCAAATTAAAATTATAATTATCAACATTTTGTTAATTACTAGCATTTTAACAGATTGTGGACCGACGAACTTGTGAAGGCCGCAGGAACCCGTTGGATGCGAGAAGCACAGAACTGGTCGAAGTGGAGGTGCTTGGGGGAGGCCTATGTCCAGCAGTGGACGTCTTTTGGCTGAAATGATGATGATGATAACAGATTGTGTTTTTTTGGGTCTCTGTAAAATATAACAGCTGTATCGCTTGGATACTTAATCCGAGACTACAATATTTTATTTAAGTTTTTCATTTTTCCTGGGTGTTATTTTAAATTCAGAATAGAAAGCATTGTGCTGCCAGATAGCAGACTCCTTTTCACCGCATAGTTAGCTAATATATGTTATTTTATTCTACACTAGCGGCCCGCCCCAGATTCGCACGGGTGCAATGTTTTTTTCGAATTTCCAAAATGTTCTTTCATACAAACCTTGTCCTGGCAACACCGAACACAACAAAAAAAAATTATCCAATTTAGTGCAGTCGTTCGGAAGTTATGCGCGTACATGCATTTCGGCGATTCATTTATATTTATATTATGAAAGCAGAGGGGAAATTCTCGTAATTTTAAGAACGATCACAGCCTGATCTCTCTCAGTCTCAATCTGCCAAAAATACCTCTAAAATCCCAAATTTTTTGTCAAGTTTTTGACATTGGTTGTCGCTGAGATGAGATTGCGACCATTTCAAACGTTTTTAATTACGAGAATGGCCTTCCGATATCAGATTAACCATTTTTTTTTAATTAAAAAAAGCACTTCCTCTCTCCTTAAACATCATCATTATATTTTCTTTGCTCCTGTTTCATGTTTATTATTATATGTATATATTTATTGTATTAAGTAAATGGTACACCACAGACTACCTACAGTATTTGTCTGTCCTTCCCCTTTCTAATCCATCCAAAAGTGGTCCTTAAAAGTTCGCTCTTAGCGATAAGACCGCCCATTGTGTCACCCTTTGTACAGTTTCTATATTTATGTCTGTAATTTATATGGTGTACATAATAAAGAGTATTCTATTCTATTCTTTTATGTTATTCTCTGTGACCAAACAGTTACTCTTAGGCTGTTATTAAAATAGGAGCTGACATGATGTGCGTAACTTGTGAGTTCGACAAACAACTTCAAGTAAAAGCTACTTAAGTACCTCTACCTAGTATATTTACTTTGCCTACTCCTCTCAGCAAACACGACGAAAACAAAACACAATCCCTTCCCGCCTGCAGAAACTTTTCGCCCGACGACGTATATGAATTTGAATCTTCTGTAGTATCTAAGTATAAGCAAAATAAACAGATGAAACGGTTCTGTTTAATGTACCTAAGTATGATCGCTGTGCATAAGTAGGTATATTATTCAATATATTGTAAATTAAGCTATTTTAGAATGACGACGTCAACTGTTGAAACTGTTGTTTATACTGTAACTTGCCAAGTTACAATATAAACTTTAGACTTTCTTTCAGTTCTATAGAATTTAGCACCCATTTAGATCTCAACTCTTTCTCAATCCCCACCATATAAAGAAGGCTAGTCATGAGAACACTATCCGTATGAAATATTTCATGTGCACACCGTTTAGTACTTTTGTCTACAATAAACCCATTAAGTACCTATTTAATTTCCGATTTATTGCTTTTGTATACTGCAATAATAATAAATCCATAACCTACCTTTATGTTTCAACTTGATTTAGGGAATGGTCAAAAGTCGCTCGAAATGGATCGTCTAACACGGAGTTTGTCAAGAAAAGTGGGAGTTGATGAATTTTCGTGGAGATTTTAGACCTTATTGCGATTAACTCCAGCACGAACTTTCAAATGAACGTGAAATTGGCTAGTTGGTTATGTTGTAAATTTTCTCTGCAAGAAAATTGACCGAAATGCAGAGCAATGGTGCTAGTTGTACTATACCAGTAAAAAAACTGTCAAATAAAATGTATGTATTTTAACATTTTTATTCTATAGTTTTGCCTCGGTATTTATTTAGTTTATCAAGTCTTAACGTTTTTAATAATCGTTTTGGAAGTGGTTTTAGTTATTTTTCCATGTTTTCTATTTCGCAGTTTCTTTCCTACAATGTGATACTTAAATTACGAAAATATTATTTACGCAAATATTTTTTTTTTGTAGCCTTGTATTATTATAAAAAATACAAATAATCATCAAATTTTTATCCTATTATTATTATTAAGCATATTAGGTATAAATCGAAAAGTCGTGAAAGTTGGAGCTAACTTCGTGATATTTTTTTTTCGAGATAATTTAAATATTTTGTATTTCTGTTGCACAATATAATATGTGGAAATATCATGTATTTACTCATATTATTTTAATTTTATGCCTAAGTCGTATCAATTTCATGAAAAATCATATTGAAGTTAGGCTATTTTGGTTACTTCCCGCTCTTAAGCTACGCTTGCCGCGGTCGGTACGTGGATGGGTATCCATACCTTATTGAGACCTTTTCGTACCTTCGAAAGCACGTTAAACCGTTGTTTCTGACTGTCCTTCGAAGATCTTTTACAATCGTTACGGATAGTCAGAAGACCAAAAGTTTAACAACGTAAATTGCGTGACGTTCAAGTCTAGTCAGTGAAGTTAGTGTCATTAGAACCCTCTTTTCGTAATAAAAGACAAATGGAATGAAAATAACAAGGCTCTCAAAATTACTCCGAGACGAAAAGTTAGTCAAGTATAGGTTTCTTATAACAGAACTTTTATCTGCGTGTTAATAAGTCAGACAGTCTGTAATGATCGAACGAAGGGTGTTAATAAAACTGGCAAACAGTGTCATTTACTAAATACCTTTTATATAATTATCAAGAGCAAAGGAATGCATAATACAGGTTTTATGCATTCAACGCGTGTTAAACTTTTGCAGTATGTATGTAGCTACAACATAACACTCATTTGGATTGCCCACTTGGACATAAGTTACCTTGGGTAATCTAGAAGTCTTTAAACAGACTCCGGACCCAGGTTGGCCAAAGCAAGGAAAAACTATTCAGGAGGAGATTCATAGACGACTCCGCCTTGTTGTGTAAATGTGGTGCCGTTCCACAAACGATGGGCCACTTAATATCGTGTCCTGCGTGTCCTGTCAGCTGCACGTTTCAGGAACTGGTGGACGTTGGTGATGGCGCCAAACAAATAGGCAATTTCTGGGCCGAGTCCATTTAGATTGCTATCGACACACTAAAAATAAGATAACTCTACTATCTATCTCTTTATCTCACTACAGCCGCAGTTATCCTAACTAACATTATAAATGCGAAAGTGAGTTTGTTTGTTACGCTTTCACGCTAAAACGGCTAAACATTTACGGCTGGCTGAATTTGACAGATAGGTAACCTGGAGGATGGACAGGCGAAGTCGCGGGCGCTAGGTGATGATTAATGAGTGTGGTTTCACTACTCACACACAAAACATACACAATTACAGAGAATCTGTGTATTTTTTGAATAACATTTGTTTATTTAGGTATTAGAATGTGTAACATACAGCACAGAACTCCAGGAACGTGAAGTATTTATAAAAATAAAATATATAAATAATAAAATAAATATTTGTTAAATTTACATAGTCTGAGCCTAAATTCATTTAAAAATTAAAGCACTAAGCCCCGAGCGACAATCTGTAGCTATCACAGTACGAGCTTCATGTTCGCAAAGGCTTTGCTTCAGATACTTACACTCACTCTCGTGAACTCCGGAGCAAAGAACAGCTTTACGTGCAACGAACGTTTCGTGAATAGCGGCTTAATGTTCATTCAACAGCGTCGTCTGAAGACCCCTTTATGCTTCCGAATAAAAATGACAAGATGTAATTTATGGCCAAGTTTAATGGCTATTTCACACAATATCTCATGTTCTACTGCATATCTAACACTTCCTTATACACAAGTGCTTCATCAAAATATTTCATAATTTTATACACGCGTTTTATGTGGAGGCCATAAAAAAGTTTAACTGCTCACTTTCATAAAAGTTGGAAATAACGAGCTCTCACAATGCACCTTTTAACATCGTTTTTAGTTTTTTTTTTACTCATACTCGGCTTTGAATGATAAAAAAATATTGCAAGGATTTCGTCGTTTGTTCATGAATAATTAAAAACAGAAAAGATACAACAAGTAAAACATAGGGTCATCATCATCATCTGTCTAGCCTTTTTCCAACTGTGTTGGGGTTGGCTTCCAATCTAACCAGATGCAGCATAATACTAGTTTTTTACATGGAGCGACTGCCTATTTGACCTCCACAATCCAGTTACTGGATAATACAATACCCCCTTTTTTTTTTTTTTTTTGCGGTTGGGAAATCATCAAATGACCCCTCCCGCTCTGGGTGGAGCGGAAGGGAGTGTCAGACTCTTACTGACTAAAACCCACCCGTGTTCCTTCCTTAGCCCTTTATGTTCCGGGCCAGCGGTAACCCTTTCGGACAATTCCGCTGACCCGGCTTGGTAAGACTTTCGGGCTTCTGAATACCCGTAATGACTGTCAAAGATCCACTTAACGTGCTTAACGTGCTTTCCGAAGCATGGAGAGATCTTGGCATGTAAAGACAGCCACCCATCCACGGACCAACCGCTGAAAGCGTAGTTTAACCTTATCGATTGACCTGTGCGGCTGCTATTACTTAGCCACGGGCCCCTTAAGGGTTAGGGTACATTAAGGGTCACGGTTTCAATAAAAACATTGTGTGTTCTCCAATTACAAAAAATAAAGTAGAAATAGGAGAAAATCCAATTACTACAATTATATTCTTAGCAAACATCTTGTACTGGCTGAAGAGATCTCTTCTCATTGACCCGCCGTTGACATATTTCTAAACTAAAGGTGAATTGCAATCTCACTGGAACTGTTTGCTCCATTTACTACAGATTTCTATCGCTCTCGATTTACAGTTAATTTCCCAAACGTGCGATGTGCTCTCATCTCTGTCATAACTTATTTTACGACACATTTCGTACCGTCTATATACTTTTTTTACGACACATTTCGTACCGTCTATATACTTTTTTTACGACACATTTCGTACCGTCTATATACTTTTTTTACGACACATTTCGTACCGTCTATATACTTTTTTTACGACACATTTCGTACCGTCTATATACTTTTTTTACGACACATTTCGTACCGTCTATATACTTTTTTTACGACACATTTCGTACCGTCTATATACTTTTCCGAGGACAAATTTTAAAATATTTATCGTGTTTTTATAGGAGTATTGACGGGCTCAACGTGTATGATTGGTAGCGATAAGTCTTTTCCTTATGGTGAACAGTTTCATTGATTTATTCGTAGATTTAACTACATACAGTCAGCAAAGATATTGTTATAATGATCAACTTCGGAATTTAATTGTGTTACATGTTTATGTGTTTTAGTAGTTATGTGGCGTATGAAAACTGAAGATTGCGCAGCAGAGTGCCAAAATTCTCCATTAAATCTCTCTATACCAAAATATGCATTAGAGTAAGAAAGGTTTATAAAGTCAAAAAGTAACCTAAATGTGAAAAGATTAAACAAACCTAATCTGACAGTTTTCAATGCTGTTTAAGAACTTGTTGATTTAATAAAACTTTGCGTCACTAAACATTAAAGCCCCCCACGAAAGTTAATAATACTCTCAGCCTAGAAAGTTATGTAGTGACTGTGTGACAACAAGTGCTGCGAACATTTTGAAGGCTACGCTAACATTATTGCAGAGCTTACATAAACCTAGTTAATGAAGTTAACCGTCTTATTTTTCCTTCAGCCAAATAACATACTTTCTAGGGCGTGATAAGTTAAGCCCCAAATAAGGTTCACAAGCGGGGAAATAACCTTTCCACCTACTCAAATATACGTAGCTACTTGCTACGGCGTAGCGGTTAGGTACTCGTAGAGGTTAGGTACTCGTAGCGGCGTAGCTTCCGCTGCTAGCCACGGAAGTGACTGTGTGGCGCGTTGACATGCATAGTGATAAAACATGCATTATGTACAGACTCGTGTGTGTTATGTGAATTAGAAATGAAAGATAATTCTATCAAGCAAGTTTTTTTTATGTATGGGTGTCTTCTGCATGCATTTAGTGAATAATAATTTACGTAAGAAATAAAAGACCGGGTTTAGAGCGGAAAATTTTCTGACAAGTAAAAAAATTTCAACATTTATATTTAAATCTTTTGTAACAATTGAAACTGATATAAGGAAAAGCCAAAAATTATGAGCTTTCTAGAACCAAAAGTTTGTGTAAACTGTGAGTTACCGCGAGCAGAGTTTCATGTCAGCTGCTTTGATAAACTTACAGGAAGGTTTAATTGAGTTGCGTAGAATCATCACGGAAGAGTCTTTATTAATATAAATAAAACTTTTATTCAATTCTATTGATCCATGAATAATCTGAAAGTCAAAGGATCTAACCCATTAATTACCAAAATTATTACACTTGTTCATAGCTTTGTTTTGAAGGTTTTCAGCTATTTGTTAAGTTTTGTCTGCTTTGTATTCAGAGCTCAGTACAGCAATAGATTATGATTGCAGAGCATTAGCGAGCAGAGACCATATTCACGAGTTGTTTAACAGAGTACACAATAGTAGTCCATAACACTAAACGTTAACGTTCATTATAAATTAAAATTATGTGCTCTTAAAAATGTGCCACATTCATAAAAGCTAATGCCATGAAGCAGAGGAAATAAATACAGACGAGTAGTAACGTTCTTTTATAGTCAGCCATGAATTTAAAATATTTTTCATATATAATCTGCATTATAAACTGACATTAAACAGGCTCTACACATTGACATACCTTATCATATAAAATATAACGGCCGTATTCAAACTGAGGTCGTAATGTTCCTTTTGTATCTTAATATGAACCTACAAAATTTCGCAAATCCTTCGGATAAGCACGTTACACGTAGCAAGGATACACAAACACATACAGATTCCGTAATTAAAAGGGCGAACCGTTTTCATCCATTGTTACCGACCGTGATGACGGGAGGATGTTTATTTTAATACATACTAGGAATTCATGCGATGCGGAAGATGTAAATTAAAGTAAGAGGGAAGTGTAATCACAGCCCATCCTGCCATGTATGCACACCGGCCGCGGCGTTACGAGCGCGAGTGAAGAGCTTAACAACAGAATATATAGTCACCACATTATGATAATGGTAATGAGTAGATGCGATCGGGAGCTCCAGCTTATGTTAAATGCATACAATCGCCGGTAGCGGTCGCTATGCATGAGTCGAGGATGGGAAAACGAAAATATGAAAACAAATAAATCGTTCAGTGCGCCTCGGAACATTACGTAAAGAAATAAGTATAATTGGAATGAGGAAATCAGTCCGCTTTATACACACGATGAAGTGAAGTGGAAAGAATAAGGCTAGTGGAAAGAGTAAGAATAAGTCTCTCTTATTTGATGGAATTAGTAATTCTTACACAAATATCGTAACTATTGTAGATAGATGTAAACCTACGCTTTAGTAACTTGAACAGGTTATTATTAAAACATAGTTTTCCATTTTCAGCTCTTGATTAATAAGTACACAAATAAAATATAACAATAATAGACGAAGGTAATCTCATTAAAATCCCAGTTCCAATGAAGAAGCTTTGTTTTGTGAAATTATATTCAAATCAAATCAAATCAAACGTTTATTTGCTATAATAAAAGTAAACGTGAACTGATTAAAATGAAAATTCTTCTCAGAATCAAAACTGTTCAACTCATCATCCACTGCTGGTCCGGGAATATGTTCACACACATACAATACATACATCCAAATCTAACGAACAAACTACGGCGCGGCGTCATCAACGAGTGACGCGGCACGACGCGGGGACCGGGAGGCAACACAGCATCGCGGCATCGTTCGACACGACCGCGCTCGGACACATACGCATATACTAAAAATAATGTTGTACCTATATAAGACGAAAGAGATTACATTGAACTTAGAATAACTCGCTGTGATCAACAACTCATTAAGATGATAATATTGTTAGCTTAACATGACTTTAAAAGCCTGTTCATTAAATAAATATGAACTCTACACAAAATGTACGATACATAATTAATTAATTACCTAACTATATGTATTGTTAGGAAAAAAGTAACGCTAGACTAGAGCCGGTGAGTTATTATAATATAAGGAGTTCCCGCGGGCATAATATCTTTGCGTTCACGAATAAGTCATCCAGATAATGTAATTTTGTATAACATTATTTCAATAGAAGGAAAATAAATATTATGCTGAATGTAGGAACAAATATTTATTTACTGTTTTATGTTGTCAAAGAATGATTGAGTGTTATTGTTGACCGTAGTAATGGTGAGATTATTTCGGAAAACATGACATTATTATTTCCGCTAACCAAGAATCTACAAGTACAAGTAAACAATGACAACTGTCTTTGTCTTCTTGATATTCTCCAACAAAACAGAACCGTCTTGTAAAGTGATTCAACTTGCCGTCCCCCGTCGCCTCTCGTTGTGGTACCGATGCCTTGAGTCACTTTGAACACTTTCAATGATTATACTCGTAGTTGGGATTTCTGAAAGGTTATTCACAGGCTTTAGTCTTTATGAAACATACAGAAATCTTTTTTCGTAAAGAATGAAATAGCTCTGTTGTTGGATAAAGAATTGTTTACGACTTTGAACCTTTATTACAATAATTATAGCAGCAGAAAACGTTTCAAATAATGAAAGCAATATCAACATGTCGAGTACTTACTGCAATTAAAATAAATGGATCTAGACGCAAACAAGAGTAGGTATTATTGCCAAAAGCTTTCGGATTTAAGTTGGAATTAAAGGGATCAATCAGTCCGTGCAAATAAACGATAAAATACTTCAATTAATTTTCTTGTGTAATTGTGGTAAATTACTAATGGAAAATAGAATATTGTCGGGAGCTTTGGGTACCTACATACCTAGTCATTAAAACACGTAAACATTTTTACGATTACTCTGGATGGCTCTGGTTTAATAACGGCCGAGTTATTTCAGTTCGAGCTTCAACCAACATTATGATGTATTATTGATATACCTACGTCAGTTATGTGCTCCGTTATTAGATGTGGTGGTCGCGAAACGTAAGATATTACTTGCGATATTAGAGCGGTCATCCTAGCTGCGCTGCTACAGGTGCAGCTTGTCATTAACTATCCCAACTTATATTATAAATGCGAAAGTAAGTTTGTTTGTTTGTTGCCTTTTCGCGCCTAAACCACTGAACCGATCATGCTGAAATTTTGCATATACGTTGTGAGGTGTACCGAAACGGACATAGGGTACCTTTCATCCCGAAAAAAAGTGCTGTTCCCGAGGAAAACAGCATTAACGTTATTATGATAATAGATGGCGCCTGCACGTGTCTTTCGAACGGGATCGACACTTATGCGTGTGAAACCGCGGGGCGCTGCTAGTAATATTATAAATGCGAAAGTGTGTCTGTCTGTTACCTCTTCACGCTTAATCCTTTGAACCGATTTAGATGAAATTTGGTATAGATAGTTTGAGTCCCGGGAATGGACATAGGATAGTTTTTATCCCGATGTTCCCACGGGAAAATTATGCGGGTGAAACCGCGGGGCGCTGCTAGTTTAATATAAAAACTTTACCTTTACCGATATAGATATCGATATATATATCTATAAATTAGCTGTAACACAGTCTGGGTAGTACAAATCAGGATGGATGACCCCACGAGGCCACGACACAAAGCCTTAAGATTCTTTTCACATGTAGGTAATTTTCTATTACTTACCAAACCACCTGCACGTTACAGTAGGTACTTAACAACTTTGATCAAGCTTCACTGAACATAATCATGCCTAAAATAATAAGCTTCCATTCTTCGTGAAACGACGCACGAAATCGACAAAATGGAACTCCGAGGTTTATGCTGAAACATAAATTTACGTATTTCGTGTTTCACGCTAAAAGTCAAAGCCAACATTGATTGAACTACCGTCCGCCTTTAACCCTTTGTATATTCAAATCACTCTCAAGTTTAGAACCTCCCAGTGGGTTAATTGCTTCGCATCTAAAACTGAATTAATCTAGCCAGACCCGATTTTAGTAAGGTAGATTAATGGTCTTGGGAAACTAGCCTATTTACCTGAACAATAGGTATGTTTTGTCCGACTAAACAAACCTTGCAGGCATAGTAATATCGAGCTCTGTATTTTCCTATTTTCATTATAGGCCGTTTATAGGCCCACCGCTTAATTGAGACGTTGCCTGAGGTAGCTCCGCGATGCGGGAGAGGTGATAGTTGTCACAAGTTGACGAATCACTGAGCTCTCGCATCACGTCACCACACCCCTCTCGCACCGCGCTGCTACCTCAGGCAACGTGTCAGTTAAGCGGTGGGCCTATAAACGAATATTATTTAAAAGAGTTAGTTCTCGCATAGAGTAGTTACCCCAAAGTAACAAAATGCTGTGTAGGTACAGAATATTGTGTCGGACTCACCCTCGTCAAGAACTATAACTAGGTATATAGGCGCGAGGGATTGCGACAGGTTTAGAACTAACTTTGTTGAAGTTATACCAAAGCTTGCGACTTCATTAATTAGCCGGAAATGTTGATTCGTTATATTTCATTCAATTCTTTATTCCACTTTACATGTGTTTAACAAAATCTTAATCATCATCATCATTTTAGCCCGGAATCACCCACTGCTGGGTATAGGCCTCCCCTTTCGTCTGCCATACTTCCCGGTTCTGTGCGTATCTCATCCAGGTGTTTCTCGCGACTTTGACGATATCGTTAACCCAGCGCGTTTTTGGACGGCCCTGGTTTCTTTGGCCGAAATCTTAATAATAAATAATATGTTACAAGCTCACATGGTCGGGCACAACATTCTGTAATAATTTTTATATTGTTGTTAGTTTCATTCAGGACTTGGCCTTTTGCAAGGTTAAGTTTACTTTCGTATTCCAGAAAGTTTAAAACAAAATTTGTATGTACAGTTCGCTTCACAAATAAGGTACCCCCCTTGGTATTGACATCAAACCTATTTAAGTTTTTCGTAATGCAACGTAAGTGGCGTGTTGGTCTAATGGTTAACACTGCGGCTTGGCGATGCGGTGGTCACGAGTTCAAATCCGCGGATGAGAAGATTTTTTTTTCCTTTATTTTATTTATTTATTTATTTACCCTTTTTTTAGTTTCTTTATTATGTGATTTTCGTTAATTATTATTTAAGAAATCAAATGGAGGTTTGTAATAAAAGCTAGGCATTTTGATAAACAATATTCATTTATTTTTCTAATTACATTTCTAGGACTTCATGGAATCCACTTCCAGGTTGAGTATACAGTTTTCTATCTGTGTTAAATTGGGGTTATTTACTTAGAATATTAACTAAACACAAAAGAGATACCCTGGATGAGGTTTAGAACGTTTAACATTAGAAAAAGGTTCGTTTATATATATATTTATAGAAACATAACTACTTACAATAATATTTATTTATTTAAAGTTGTGAAAACAGATTTTTTTTATACTTACTTATCGGAAAAAAACCTTTAAAAAAAAAGAAATTTTGTCTTTTGTGTCTGTGAATTACAGAGGAAGAATCAACATGCTAAACTATAATAGTATAGCAATATACATCTTTCTCTTTTATCACATTTTCTAATAACCCTTATTTAACACAACATTAGAAAAATATGTGAGGTCAGATGGTGCATCGTTAATACATTACAAGAATACTTGTAAACCAGATTATCTGGATTGATAATAATTATAAAGGTTGTTTGTTTTTGATTAACTACGAGATAAGGATCCCACAAATATTGGGAATTAATAACACTTGCTCATATATGTTCCAACGCAATTTTATCAGATACGTTACACAATCAATCTGCCGAGTAAATTGCCTTATAATAACGGAGAGGATGTCACAGTCTATCACTTCTTGAAGTTTTGAAGGGTGCCACTAAATGAACTTTCACAATATTACGTTGTCGCTCCATTTGTATTTTCTCTGGCCTTGGCGATCACATTTCACATCACCCGTCGCTTGATACCTTTGTATCCATCTACGAACTGTTTTTCTCTGCAATGAAAATAATAATATTAGAAATACATAAAAACATCCAACTAGTAAGTAATAATGCAACATTATTGCAACAATAAATAGGTAATATGTGGAAGTATAACATAAATCTTACCGTTAAGCCCATAACTCGTGCTATTTTCTTTATGCTTTGTTCCTGTTCCCAGATAACAACAATTTTAGCCTTCAAAAAAGTTGTTAATCAAACCATACCAACGGTTAATAGAATCAACTGGTCAAAAACTTAATAAATTTGATAATATTACGACGAAGATAAATACACACAAGCGAATCGGCACGAAAACGAAACCATTTAAAAAATAATTATACCCTCAATCACAGTTTACTAAATAAAGCGAAGAAGTATTCTAAATTCAACCTTAACTCGCAGTTCATACAGCAGTTAAGTTTCTGAAGTAAAATGACGGTAGTGCAACAATCGGAATCAACACATTATATTCAACCAAACAAGCTAATTTCAACCTTATCTTTTAGTTAATTGAGGAGTTAATGCGTATTGCATTTTGTAAAACTAAGGTATTAATTAAAAAACGAAAGTTGAAATTTAAACCTTATTATCTAGAAGATTAGACCGTTAATAACCTTGTTAGTTTTATGGAGTAATACTATTAAAATTTTCGTTGAGGTTGACAACTGAGCCAATAGCCTAGTAGTATAAGACACGGTCTCGATGATCGGCTGGCGCCTGGTGATGCGGGTTCGTATCTTAATCGCACGCAAAGTGTCTTTTTGTAAGTTATTCTTGGTATACGGTTCGGCCAGAAGGAAGTCGAAAAAATACCTTAAAGAATTATTAAAAACTTGAATGAAACTTGCAAATAATATCTGAGGCGGACCGTTGGATGCGCTCGGGCAGAGATGGGTGCGGCGGCGGGGGAGGGAGCTGCTCAAGGCTCACGTGACGCGCCAGCGCCGCCGCGCCGCCCGCCCGCCGCGTCGCTCGAGCGACGAGCGACGGCGGGCCCGAGCGTGCTCGGGCGATAGTCTTTAAGTCTTGGGGGGGTTCCATTTCTCTGACGCTGACTGTACCTACTAAACTTATTATACGACTTGCCAATTTTTCATTAGTCGTATCTACCACAGAAGGTACAGTTTAATACTTACCTAAATATAAGAATTAAACTACCTGTAAAACGTTAAAGGATTATTATTCAAATCATCTGGCGGCGTGCCAAACCACATAATTAAACAATTATGCCAGACTTTGTTACTCTTTATTTATCGCGGGATTTACAAATTATATAACATATCATTACAAAATATTAGGTACGTATAGGTTACCTCAGGTAGGTATGTACGTAGCGAATAGCAGAGAATACATAAATACCTACCATGTACTTTGAGTTAACCATACACATTATTACAGATGAACTACTAAGATTTTCGTTAGCAAACTCAGTTCCAAGTGGTTCCTTGCTACTTTAAAACCACACATTGTTATATCGTTACTTGCGAAGACGAATGTAAATGAAATTCTCGAACGATTTCCTTTCATAAGTTTCATATTCTCCTTGTGTTCCAAACTGGCTGGTCTGCTTGTTTAAGTTAGTACGTAACGATCGCAGCCCATTGTGATATATATTGTGCTAAGACGGGAGCTTGTTTTAGACACAATAGTAATAGTGGCTTCGCTCCCATATGTAAAGTTTATTTAATTGTTGAAATTCAAATTAATATTCTGATTTCTGCCCAAAGATTATTAGATGTCTAACTAAACTCAGCTGTTTTTCGCCTTTTGATAAAATACCTGTAAATTTTTCATCGACTGAATCTTGTAAGCTTAAATAGCTTGTAAGCAGCCACGCTTTAAATCTGTATTTAAATAACATTATTATTTTGGACTTTCGGTTCTTCGATATCTATACTAATACTAATAATAAAGCGACTTAACACCTACAAAATAACTTTTCATCTCTCATGCTCGGAAAGTAGTGTTTGTTTGATACGAATAGCGGGTGGAAGACGCTGCTTCCCACCATAGGGCGGGAAAGACTCATAGTAATTGCTTCCCTCCCTAAGGCGGGAATGAATTTTAAAAATGGAACTAAATTTGGTTAGGTAGTCAGCTCAGTCAGACACCCTTAATTGATTATGTAAATATTTATTAGGCTACCCATCAAATCTTATAAATGCGCGAGTTGGATAAAAAGCTCATATGTTAACGCCATTAAATCTTTCATATTTAGCGCACAAGTTTAGAGAATATTTTACCTTGAATAAATTCAACATACTTATAGGTACGATAATAATTTTGATGTCAGTTGTGGTCGAGGCTAAAAAACATAAAAATTGGGGATTTCGAACATCCTGACTTCACCATAGGGGCTGTGCATATACATCATTTAATTATTCGACGAATTTATCCATAGTTTAAGGTAAATAAGTAGTGGTAATGAAGTTTTTTTATATCTAATGTCGAAGTTTCGCGCCAATCGTGCGTGTTTTCTTTTCACAAATTTCACACACAGATGTACTTAGATAAGATTTAAAATGTGACAAATATTATTGAAAATATTATAAACAACACGAAAATGCCCAGGTTTTAACGTAATATTCAAATTACCACTACCTACTCAATTTGTGTTCAAAATCGTCGACCATTATTGTTTTTTTTTATTGCAATGATGTGCGAAAGCGATTATTCCAACAATTTTTTTTTTATTTCCACTGACGAGTAATTAATATGAGGAATGTAATCGATACTTCAAAATTAAATAAAATTATTTTAAGTAAATAAGCAAGCAATACATGCATTGTTTTAATGATTTATGCTTTTCTAATAGATATTATTCCAATTTTTTCTAATAATTATCATGTCACTAGCAGCATTTATTGAATTTCGCGCCGAAATGTTTCTATATTTGAATTTATATTCGGAAAGCGCTCGCTGTTTAAAATTATTTTAATTTATTGGACAATTATTTATTGTGGATTTTATTTTTGATACTTTCTAATAGTATGCTACAGAATAGAATAGAATAGAAATACTCTTTATTATGTACACCAAATAAATTACAGACATAAAAATAGAAACTGTACATAGGGTGACACAATGGGCGGTCTTATCGCAACAATTGTTGAATTCCCAACAAACATTTTTTAGGTAGGCTTAGCAAAAGTTTATTTGAGAATGATGATAAATTAATTCTATAAATTGGGTATTCTGCAAACACTTTACATTTCAATACATTTTGTTAGTTAAAAGAGTGTTTTTATTCAGTTTCTACAATTTTTTTTTATTGCGAGTATCGATTAGGCTGAATGCAAGTTTTGAATCTAAATAGAAAGTTGTGGGGACGGTCAGCTCTAAAAAGTGACGCGGTGTGTTCCATATTTCAAATTTAAAAAAGACTACCTAATATATTATAGGTACTCGTATCTACTATTTATGTTATTATTATCAATTAATACTTTAGAAAAACTGCTATTTTTTACTTTCCTTATATTCGAAATGAAAAGTAGAGTGTTTAACACGGGTGAAAGTCATCAATTCCCATTCGGACTATAGCCGCCCTCGCTGCGCTCGGGCGTCTAAATGCCTCGTATGGGAATTGATTCCTTTCGACCCTTATATAACAATCTATTATTTCATCTCTCATGCTCGGAAAGTAGTGTTTGTTTGATCCGAATAGCGGGTGGAAGACGCTGCTTCCCACCATAGGGCGGGAAAAACTCATAGTAATTGCTTCCCTCCCTAAGGCGGGAATAAATTTTAAAAATGGAACTAAATTTGGTTAGGTAGTCAGCTCAGTCAGACACCCTTAATTGATTATGTAAATATTTATTAGGCTACCCATCAAATCTTATAAATGTGCGTTAATTAGTTGAGTTGGATAAAAAGCTCATATGTTAACGCCATTAAATCTTTCATATTTAGCGCACAAGTTTAGTTAATAATTTACCTTGAATAAATTCAACATACTTAAAGGTACGATACTAATTTTGATGTCAGTTGTGGTCGAGGCTAAAAAACATAAAAATTGGGGATTTCGAACATCCTGACTTCACCATAGGGGCTGTGCATATACATCATTTAATTATTCGACGAATTTATCCATAGTTTAAGGTAAATAAGTAGTGGTCAGGGCCGTCTTTACCTATTGTGCAGGGTGTGCGTTGCACACGGGCGCAGCGGTCCTAGGGGGCGCCGAGCGCCGCTCGCTTCGGAGCATGCACTCGGCGCGCGCGATGGCCGGCCGCGGCACTTTCAATGACCAACGTAAAAAGAGCTCCGCTTTCCGTACATTTTGTATAGCATCTGGAGTTCTTCTTATATAAAATTTGTCGAATTACACCAAAGCAAGTCGCGCCACGACCGCGCGAGCGGCTTTTACAATATTAACTTTTTTTTTCAACATGAAATAAACCTTATTACACATCTAATTATTAAATATTATATTTTGAGTGTAGTAGTAGTAGTGAGTGTCGCATCGCTCGGCGGCACCTGTTTCAAAGTAAGATTTAATTTTGATATTAGCTGTATTAGTCTGCCACAAGCACAACTGTTGCGAATTTCGACGGGGTCGGAGCACTCGTCAAAAATTATTTACCTACCTACGCTACCAAATTTCAGTCTGAAAACTGAAAAACAAATCATTTTTTGAAAAAAAAAAAACCATAAACTTATGCTTTGTTTTTTCTTGTCACTCTTTCCTTCCTAAAAATACTTTTTACCCGGGTGTACAGTAGCCCTCACTCGCAGTGAGCTTCCCAAAGTCAAATGTTCCCAATTGATATTGAACTTTGTTTGTTTTTTTGTTTGGATTACATCGCTGATAAAAATGCCTGGCTCAATGCTGGTCCTGCTCCACAACCACAACTAATTGATTGACACTTGAAAGTATTGTTGGCGCTGCTGAAGATTGTAAGACTATCTTTGTAGTTAATTTCAATATTTGGAAGAGGTGCTTCCCTTTTTCTTTTTTTTTTTTTTTGTGTTTCTGACATTACGAACATAACTTTTTTAATTTATTCAATCAAGTTTTAATTGTTGAATACTTCAATATTAAATATCTCTTCCTGTTTGGTAGGTAATAAAATTCTATTTACCTCTTAAATTGCAAACTGTAGTTTTGTATAATTTAGAAGCATTTTTTTTTTTTAATTTTGTAAATGTAAGAACCATGTTTCCGTTTATTATGATTTTTTGATGTTGACTTGAAATAGCATGGCAGTTGAGAACGTGTCATGCTCACTTAAATGTCTCACCGATGGTGGCGCGTGTGTTGGATCATTCGGTTCCCTACAAAATGGTTGAGCTGGATGGTGCTGATCCACGCGTCATGTTCGTGAACGGGCGCCGTCGGTTGAGACTGGTCATCTCTTAACTGCCAAGGCTTATTTTTAATCTTATGTCTTGAATTGTTTCTTCATTTCTGTCTTTTTTACATTGTTCTCACATATAGAAGCAACAAGAATAATGTACCCAGGATTTTGTAATATTTTGATTTAAAAGAGTGTCCATGGAGTTTCTTGCCCGTTCTTCTCCATAGAGATCTACGCTTTGGAATGGGCAACTCATGGACGTAATATATAGAGTTACTTCTATATATTACGTCCATGGGGCAACTAGCTTCAACTTTCTGACTAACTGACAGACTATTTAATTTTGACAATTCAAAAGTGCCTGTACAAGGTTTAATTGAAATAAATGATTTGAGTTTGAGTTTGAGTTTGAGTTTGAGTTTGGTCGTAATTAGAATGAAGAAATTTCAAAATTTGGACATTGATATGATGTAACATAACATCTTTCTGCTGAGCGTGCCCGCCTGCTGGCTGTGGGTGAGTGGGAGTCGGGGCTCTGGCTTCAAGCACTCCCGTCGCCCAACATAGGCACTATGCTGGGTGACACCACCTTCCGGCTCGCTACCTGTCTGCGTTTGGGCGCTCCTTGCGGGGCTCCGCATCGCTGTCAGTGCGGTGAAGCTGTCGACTGCCTCGGGCATCATGGCCTATCTTGTAGTAGGAGCGCAGGCCGGATAGCACGGAACGCCAGCATTAATGACATCATCCGTCGTGCTCTTTTTACCGCCGGGGTGCCAGCTGTTTTAGAACCCAACGGTCTGGCACGCGACAATGGGAAGAGACCAGACGGAATGACCATAATGCCCTGGAAGTTAGGCAGACCTTTGGTGTGGGATGCAACATGTGTCGACACCCTTGCGCGATCCCATCTTCCTAGCACGGTGGGCTGTGCTGGGGCGGCTGCTGCAGGTGCAGAAAACCTAAAACGGCGAAAATATTCCAACCTGATTGCCATTGGGAGTTATATGTTCGAGCCGTTTGGGGTTGAAACACTAGGGCCATGGGGTCCGAGTGCCCACTTGGTTTTTCAAAATATCGCCAAGCGGTTAGTCGACTCTTCACGTGACCAGAGGGCTGGCCTATTTCTTGGCCAAAGAATTAGCATTGCCATACAACGTGGCAATGCTGCCAGCCTTTTGGTCACTGTTCCTGTTGACAGCGATGCGGACGAATTTTTTGATGCCCTATGATCATTTTTCTTATTTTTTTCATATAAATGTACACATTGTTTTTATTTTAAATAGGATTAGCATAAATTATGTAAATATTATAGTTACCAAATAACATCTTTATAGACATGTTAACATGGGTCCGTACGTTTTGGCTTGTTAGGGTAAACACCAGAACACCCTGTATAATTCTAAATATACAATCAACAGCACACCATGGAATCCAAAACCGACGAATTTCTTCTTCATCTCCAAACAATAGTTTATTATCCATTGGGGAAATTTGACAATTTGTGGTAACTTGAACTTTGTACCCATTCCATTTTGACCGCGCGCTTACTAGGGAACGCTTTTTTTTTTACTAGGGGGCGCTTGGGTAATGTTTGCACACGGGCGCTACATGGGCTAGAGACGCCTCTGGTAGTGGTAATGAAGTTTTTTTATATCTAATGTCGAAGTTTCGCGCCAATCGTGCGTGTTTTCTTTTCACACTTTTCACACACAGATGTACTTAGATAAGATTTAAAATGTGACAAATATTATTGAAAACATTATAAACAACACGAAAATGCCCAGGTTTTAACGTAATATTCAAATTACCACTACCTACTCAATTTGTGTTCAAAATCGGCGACCATTAGGGGAAGGTTGCGATCATTGGACTAGCTCTTTCATTGGACCACCAAGGTATTTCCAAAACTGTGCAAGCTAGCAATACCCAAACTAGTCGAAACGAGTCCGTGACGACTCAGTTGCACCCCCCTCTTACCTCAGTGACGTTGCGTCACGTGGCGAGGAGAGACGTGTGACGTTGTCTTTGCGGCGATCAAAATCTAAATATTACACTCAGGACAATTTGACGTAAGTATCATTGCATTCATATTTGTCTGCGTGCACTGTTATGAACTATTAGACAATTTAATTGTGATTCCATGAGTGTTATTCAATTTTGTCTAATCATGACCATGTATATTTTTTTTTTTTTTTTCTTAACAAATACCTTGTTGCCATCAATGGACCCCAAGAGAGTTCCACCGTTGGACCGGTCCAATCATAGCAACTTTTTACTGTATTTTTCTGCTTATAATTATGGGAATAGGTCCCGAGTATTTCACTAATTATGGAAAAAACCACAGAAAAATTGTTATAAATTTAAAATTCCAGAATGTCGCCGAAAAAAGGAAGTACTTTACATGGAATGAAACAAGAATTAACCTTGCTTTATAATCAGTAAGGAAACAAAGAGTTGGTCAAGCAGAATATAATATGGAGTCCCAAAAGCAACAATTGCTATTACTACAAGCGACTTTAGCTTCCTTTAGACTGTATCTTAATTTTGATGACTTGTTGGTCTCACTAAATGTGCCAAATGTAAAATTTTATTAGATACTAATTATGTAGCCTATAAATATAGTTTGTTTGCTTGTCGTATGTTATGAGTAATGTTTGTCTCTCCTCGTATGTCACAATTTTGTAATATTGATAATTATAATTAGTTGCCTCGATTGGACCACTAGAACAAATTTCTCGAAGTCCATTGATGGCAACCTGGTGGTTCATTGAAGGTGCCCATGGTCCAAAGAAGGCAACAGCTCAAGATTTTGTTTTCTTCGTTTATAGCAAAAAGTGTAAGCCCGAATTGTTTGTGCGTTTGGTTATTATAAATAAAGGTCCTACGAAATAGAAATAATAAACTGCTTTCATTTTAACACTTACACTTTTTGAGGTATGAGGTCGTAAAGTTATGTGGTCCATTCATAGCAACCTTCCCCTATTGTTTTTTTTTTATTGCAATGATGTGCGAAAGCGATTATTCCAACAATATTTTTTTAATTTCCACTGACGAGTAATTAATATGAGGAATGTAATCGATACTTGAAAATAAAATAAAATTATTTTAAGCAATAAATACATGCATTGTTTTAATGATTTATGCTTTTCTAATAGATATCATTTCAATCTCTTCTAATAATTATCATGTCACTAGCAGCATTTATTGAATTTCGCGCCGAAATTTTTCTATATTTGAATTTATATTCGGAAAGCGCTCGCTGTTTAAAATTATTTTAATTTATTGGACAATTATTTATTGTGGATTTTATTTTTGATACTTTCTAATAGTATGCTACAGAATTCCCAACAAACATTTTTTAGGTAGGCTTAGCAAAAGTTTATTTGAGAATGATGATAAATTAATTCTATAAATTGGGTATTCTGCAAACACTTTACATTTCAATACATTTTGTTAGTTAAAAGAGTTTTTTATTCAGTTTCTACAATTTTTTTTTATTGCGAGTATCGATTAGGCTGAATGCAAGTTTTGAATCGAAATAGAAAGTTGTGGGGACGGTCAGCACTAAAAAGTGACGCGGTGTGTTCCGTATTTCAAATTTAAAAAAGACTAATATATAGGTATCTACTATTCATGTTATTATTATCAATTAATATTTTAGAAAAACTGCTATTTTTTACTTTCCTTATATTCGAAATGAAAAGTAGAGTGTTTAACACGGGTGAAATTCATCAATTCCCACTCTGACTATAGCCGCCCTCGCTGCGCTCGGGCGTCTAAATGCCTCGTATGGGAATTGATTCCTTTCGACCCTTATATAACAATCTACTATTACACTAAAACTAAACTATTTAACCTAAACACATTATATACATACCACACATGCATACTAATAAAGAAAATTCTATTTAACAAAATACACTCACAAATCACTTTCAAACGCAAAACTTACCACTATTACGCTAGGAATAGGGATAGTAGAACTGCCTTTAGTTAGAACCTTGTACGGAAGGAGAACCATACAGTTTGAGGGATCGCAGCTTTATAATAAGTGGTGTTAGCTACCTCCATACAAAATTATCAAAATTTCATTCAAACAATTATCAAAATTGATCCAGGCGTTTGACCGTGAAGAAGTAACAAACATATAAACACACACTGACACACACACACTTCACACTCACAAACTTTCGCCTTTATAATATTAGTGTGATGCTGCAGGTTGTACAAATTCCACGGAAGCTCCTGCACTCTCATTTCTGTCGCAATTTGAATACTTTTGTTTTTGAATGCTGAATAATATCTACGTTTCCCAACTTTGCGTTCTGAGCATAACTTTCTGTCCCTGATTGGTTTGCAATCAGGAGATGTAGATGTAGAACACACGAAGTTGGACGCTGGATCGCTTCCAACTACCTGATTAATGTTTTTAATTTCAAATGTCGTTCTTAAAACCATTCTCAATTCATTTTACTCCGTTGTTATCTTTGCTCCTAAGGCTTCGCTAAATGAACTTTTTACCTCGTCTCAGTAATTATGTTGAAGTGTCTCCTTCATTCCCAGGCTTGGGGCCCACTTGTAAGGTTTGTTGTAATTAAAGTAATTGTTCTTCGTTTGTAATTATAGCGTTTAACTTTACATCGGTCGTTGCAGTCTTATTTATAGGTAGAATCTTGTTATATAAAAATATTTGTTACTTTGGTTCTAATTTTTAAAGTTATCTAGTCTAATCTCTTCAAAGGTTCTCCAAAAGATCAAAGCACACAGATTATTCTTAAGATATAGGTAAATAGCTCATGCTAACAAAAGCGATGTCTTACTAAATCCGTGATTGTACCTATGTTTGTATGTAATATGTATCAGGGTTTAAAAGGAAAGTCAATAACTACTAACCGCCTACAACTTTGAAGAGCATTCAGTTTGATGTTAAAATTATCCGCTTTATGTAAACGAGGGGACAAAAAGTTTGGCAGAATAGAAAAGGCTCTTTCATTCGAAAATCTCTCGTTTAATTTTGGAATTCTAAAATAATACGAGTATTAGGCTTATATTGCGAGCCTATAAGTATTGCTAGTATTAGTATTGAAGTATTTCGGACCCGTTCCATCGGTAAAAGTTGTTGTAGCTGAAGCGACCATCGATGAACGGTGTTTTCGGCGAATAGTTCTATCGGCGATGGAACCAACCGTCGACTAAGACTGATTTCGGCGAACCGTACCATCGGCGAAGAGGAGATCGCTATACCGTTCTGAGCTCTGCTTTGTATCACTTTTATAAACACTTAGTCAAAAATATTGATATCAAATTTTAAAAAATAAGACATAAAACAAATAAAACTTGAATGATCAAAGTATTCTTAAGATGGTCTTATTTAAGTGTGCAAGTATTCGAATAACCCAACGCTCCCAAAAGTATAGAAAAAGTTTCCTATGTACAATGTTATTTACCTAGTTATATTCTCTTAATATCAGTTCGTACTCAGTCGAACCTTTCAGATCTGATTTCACACCTGGCTGGATTTTAATAACTAAAAAATAAAAAAAATTGTTTCGAATAGGTAGGTCAAGTAATATAAATGGATTCATTTTTAAAACACGAACATTCTGGGTATATATCCGGGCTATATTTACTTCTTGGTAAAGATAGACCCATAAGACTGTGTCAATATTAGATTGGGGATTATTTAGTTAGACTCTAGAGTCTAACTAAATAATCCCCAATCTCTTGCAAAAGTTACAAACTCAATTAAAATACTAGTATTAGGTATACTCGTAATTGAGTTGGTAAGTTTTGCGAGAACTAATACATTAACTAATCAAATAGTTTGATATTTCAGCTGTAAGAAAATAATTTCGCAACTGTACGAGTGGTCCATATTGACACGTGAATCTGAATTCTTAGAAAACAGCCTGTAGCTACTGTAGAGATTCCTTCTCATTGAACCGTGTGTCGTTGTCAATTTTACGCGTTCTCCGGAAACTTTGCTCTAATTACCTCAGATTTCCATCGCTCTCGATTTACGGTTAATTTCCCAAACAGGAGAGTGATCAACCGGTCCTGTGCCTCTCGCATCCAGTGGTTTCTCGTGGCCTTCACAAGATCATTGCTCCATCTTATGGCGACGCTTGGGGTAGCAGCTTGGGTCCAGCAGCGGACGTCTTGGGGCTGATGATGATGATATTCACATAGGCACAACTTAGGTTACACCTTATACCTGAGATTAGGGGATACCGGGGTTCAAAGTAACGCGGATATGTTGTTCCGGCAAAAATACCTTGATTTCACGTTTAAGAATAACAGAAATTAATTAAATTGCATGAGATAAGTTTTCAGTGTAGGTATTACGCATACCTACACTGAAAACTCAATACTGTGACCACTGCCGACGTGCCTAGCTTCACAAATGCACCTCATCTTCAACTCTAGACGGTAAAACATTATTTTGATTCGTATTCATAGCGAGTCGGCAAACAGCATAACGATGAATGGACATTGCACTCGTTATGTAATTGCGTAGGAAGTATGTAATATCACGCCTAACTCTTACCCTAGTTGGATATTGGATATTAATATATGCGTGTAGTAAGGTCGGCTTTCAGTGTAAATAGTTGAGGCTGAATCAATACTTAATTATTATTTTTGATTATTATTAATACTAGCTCTTGCAAGGGGCGTTACCCGCTTGGTGGTCGTAAAATATGGCACGGGAACGTACTGAGATAAGACGTATCCTATGTTCTAACCCAAGTAATGACCAGCAGCACTTATGTGCCACAGCCGTTAAGACGTGAAAAGGTAACAGACAGAATTACTAGACACATTTATTATATTACCTACTTTAGGATAGAATATACCTAATTGCCATCTTTGCTGTAATAAGGTACGTAGGTACAGTGAAATTTAGGTTGGTACTTGCTTTAATTAGTTATCGCCTAAAGCAAATTAGCGAATTACCCCTACGCGTGTATAATGTGCCTACTATTCCAAAGTTAATTATAACTTGTCATTATGACCACCATACATCACATTACGAAGCTTAATTAATGTTATTATACATAATGTTCATGTATATATAATGGCCTGTTAGTTTTATTTTTATTTTTTTTTAATTGCTGAATGGCTCTTGACCTCGATCACGCCTGATGGTAAGCGATGGATGAGGTCTATAATGGAACTAGTGTGTCCAGATGATGCCTAAAGCACTGAAACTCCCACGCATCGACGAAACACAGCAGGCTGCTTGACGCCGGACTCAGGTGGGAACCGGTCGCAAACCAGGCGGGCGTTAGCCCTACCACCGCAAGAAAAAGAATTGGCCTGTCAAATAAGGTGTTCGGTGTGACTGTCCAGGATGCGCCGAGCGCTCGGTTCAGTTGAGTAACTGGCGGAACAAACTGCGAAAACACGAGGAGGTGACGCCAAAAAAAATTGTTGTGACGTTATCGCGGCAACTATGTGCGGCACGTGAGTTATGCTGTAGTACGAAGATGAGGGAACAAAGAACGGGCTCGTCGATTTAATGTCAAAGGGGAACTGGATTTAATACAAGTTTTTAAGGTTTCATGGAAATAAACGGAGCTTGAAGGACAGACGATCGAGAGGTTTTTTACATAGAACCGCGTTGTGTCTGGAAAAAAAGCTTTTCGCTCATCTATCTATATATATAAAAGAAGAAACTGACTGACTGAATGAATGAATGACTGACTGACTGACTGACTGACTGACTGACTGACTGACATATCAACGCACAGCCGAAACTACTGGGTCTACAAATGTGAAATTTTGCACACGGCTTCCTTTTATAATGTAGGGGAGCACTAAGAAGGGGTTTTTGGAAATTCAACCTTTAAGGGGGTGAAAAGGGGGGATTTCGTTTGTATGAAAAATCTTATTCCTTTTGTTAATAAACTTGAAACTTGGCACAAATACTTATCTAAGTAAATTATTAAGTTTGGCATTTTTTGTTTTTCTTAACTACCCCCTAAAAGGGGATTGGGGGGTGTCAAAGTTTGTATGGAAGAATTTTAACGCGCTCTCCGAATATCTCGAAACTCAGTATTTATACTTAAGACCAAAAATAGAGAAAAACGTGTATCATGGTTTTCCAAAAATGTACCCCTAACGGGGTGAAAAGGGGTAGTTAATTTTACAGGGGAGGATTTTACTGCGTGGCTTGATTAACTCTAAAATTGGTACAAATAATCTTTGAGTCAAGTAATGAGCACATCCCAAAGGATTTTTCGAAATTCCACCCCTGTGGGGGTGAAAAGCGGGGATACAGTTTATATGAAAAATCTTATTCATTTGGTTAATAAACTTGAAACTTGGCACGAATACTTATCTAAGTAAATTATGAAGATTGGCACTTTTTGTTTTTCTAAACTACCCCCTAGAAGGGGATTGGGGGGTTTTAAAATTTGTATGGAAGAATTTTAACGCGCGGTCCGATTAACTCGAAACTCGGTAAGCATTTATACTTAAGACCAAAAATAAAAAATACCGCGTATCAGGGTTTTTCGAAAATCTACCCCTAACGGGGTGAAAAGGTGTAGTTAATTTTACAGGGGAGGATTTTACTGCGTGGATTGATTAAGTCGAAAATTGGTATCAATAAATCTTCGAGTCAAGTAATAAACACATCCTAAACGATTTTTCGAAATTCCACCCCTGTGTGGGGGGGGGGGGGAGCGAGGATACAGTTTATATGAAAAATCTTATTCATTTGGATAATAAACTTGAAACTTGGCACGAATACTTATCTAAGTAAATTATGAAGTTTGGCATTTTTTGTTTTTCTAAACTACCCCCTAAAAGGGGATTGGGGGGTGTCAAAATTTGTATGGAAGAATTTTAACGCGCGGTCCGATTAACTCGAAACTCGGTATTTATACTTAAGACCAAAAATACAGAATAACATGTATCAGGGTTTTTCGAAAATCTACCCCTAACGGGGTGAAAAGGTGTAGTTAATTTTACAGGGGAGGATTTTACTGCGTGGCTTGATTAAATCGAAAATTGGTATCAATAAATCTTCGAGTCAAGTAATAAACACATCCTTAACGATTTTTCGAAATTCCACCCCTGTGTGGGGGCGGGGAAGCGAGGATACAGTTTATATGAAAATCTTATTCATTTGGTTAATGAATTTAAAACTAAAGGGAGATTGGGGGTGTTTAAATTTTGTATGGAAGAATTTTAACGAGCGCGTCCAGAGTCCAAAATAAATAATAAAGTATTTCAAAGTTTTTAGAAAATCTACCCCTAACGGGGTGAAGAGGGATAGTCAATTTCATAGGGGAGTAGATTTGATTGAAAAATTGGTATAAATAATCTTTAAGTCAAACTATAGTAACATCCCAGACAATTTTTCAAAACCCTTTAGGGATAAAAAGATTTTTCGTATAAACTGTATCCCCTCATACAGTTTATACGAAAAATCTTATTCATTTGGTTAATAAACTTGAAACTTGGCAATATTTGGCTCAGTATATAATAAATAATGTCACTTTTAGTTTAAAAACATACCCTCACAGAGGATTTAGAGGGTAACAAAGTTAATAAGTTAGAAAAATATGTAACCCGCTGTCGGATTAACTCCAAACTCGGTAAAAAAGTAGGTATGTGTTTTAGGGTTTTTCAAAACTCGACTCCTACCAAGGTGGAAAAGGGTAATAAAGTTTAAGGGGTGGATTGCTGGGAAATATAGTGGGAAATGCTGTATCCACTAGCAGGAATAGCGCCTCCAGTGTTTCGCAGAGCACTGGCTTAAGCGAAAGAGCCAAAATGGTCTCCGACACACGACCCTTTGCACGACAACATCCTTGTGCCTGTGCCACAAACGCTGAAAAGCCGAAACAGTTTTTTAAAGTGTGTCGTCCCACTCACTGGTGAACCAGCACATGAAAGACTGAAGCTGTGGCGAGACAGTCCTTCCTTACCCAAACCCAAAATTTTTAGAGGTAAGTAGTACGAAATACACGCGGACGAAGTCGCGGGCAAAGTGCTAGTATCATTATAAAGTCAAAACATGCTCTCATATTGTGGCCACCAACCCGTTCCACTTTGTTAACTTAGTTCGAAAAGAATCGATTCCTTATTACGGGTCTCGACTAACTTATGCCTGCTACACATGTAACGATATATCGTAGCGATTAATCTGTTCAAACCGATTTGCGCAGATTTATAGATATAGCAGTGTATGATAAATCGTTGCAGATTATCATTCATCAGTGGCAGTTGCAATTTATATTAGACTAGCTGCGCCCCGCGGTTTCACCCGCGTAAATGTCGATCCCGTGGGAATATCGGGATAAAAAGTAGGTAGCCTATATGTTAATCCAGGTTGTCAGCTACCTCCATACAAAATTTTATCAAAATTGGTCCAGCCGCTTGAGCGTGACAAGTAACAAACATATAAACTCGTCTTTATAATGTTAGTGTGATAAATCGGTGTCGATTGCGTTTGCAGTCACAGTTTTATCGTCGCGTGTGGATGGCGATCGCTCATTTCGGCACGCCAGTACTTCACGGAGCTCGCTTGTGCGCACGTGCGGATCGCTCTCTTTGCAACATGCTTATTGCTTCTCTCATCTTTTTTTTTATTAGTGGAGTAACTAAAGCCAGTCGATTTGAGTATGACTCCTCACTCATCCTCAAAGTATGGAATAGAAACACGCTTTTACGATACGACTACAATATGCAGAAAGCAAGGCTAAAAATCTCTATTCCTAGACAGCACGTTTCGCCAAAAACTTTGTTGATAGGAAACATTGTATGTAGATATTTCGGTCCTTAAGAAGCCCTGTTGACACAGATCCCTGTTCATAGATAGCACTTCTAGCCGTAAACTTTGTTCATTCCACCACTGTTTCCAGATACCTTGGTTACCTGCTGGATCTCGGACTAACCAAACATTCAGAATGTTTGCTTAGCTCAGACTATTTGGCAGCGCGCTTCCAGTATTTATTACAACTTATCTTTGTTTGTTTCTCTTTAGTTGTGTATCTAAATGTTTGATCTCCGTAATAATTCGCAAATGGTGCGAATTTATTACAACATTGTTGAGTTTCAAGCAGAATCGATTTTCCCTGTTAGCAAGTTTGCTTTCCTCGTAAAGGTCATAGCACACGTATCAACTGGGAAAGGGATCGTCACCGTATCAACTCGAGCCATTCAGTATCCTTTACCTACGGTCGGCGAGCCGTAAGCGCGGCGTCCCTAGGCGTAGCCGAGTCGACGATTCCTCCGCTTTAGTTACGTCCTTACGTTAGGTTGACGCCTGTTTGACGGTGAGGCGAAAGGTGATACGGTGACGATCCCTTTCAGACTTGATACCTTATACGTGAAATAAATATTTTCCATTTTTTATAGCAAACTCTTTTTTTTTTTTTTTTGCGGATGGGAAATCATCAAATGACCCCTCCCGCTCTGGGTGGAGCGGAAGGGAGTGTCAGACTCTTACTGACTAAAACCCACCCGTGTTCCTTCCTTAGCCCTTTATGTTCCGGGCCAGCGGTAACCCTTTCGGACAATCCCGCTGACCCGGCAGGCTTCGGCCCTATGGGGCCCCTCCTCGATGCTGACATCTCTTTGAGGCGCGCGTGGAACACGTACGCGCCGTCCGGCACGGGCCTGGTCCTGATCGGACGGTGAGCTACCCATTACTCTCCGCCCGCAGGCCCGCGCCTACGGTGGCCGGGAGTCGTCGCGCGGCTCCCGACGCCCGGAGCGTCTCCCGCGGTGGCTGGGACGGGAGGCTCTCTCCCTGAGCCGTCCCGCCACCTCCTTCGCTAGCATGACTGCTTCGCAGAAGGAGGTGACTGCCTCCCACTCCCTCTCGCCCCGGACCATGGCTTGCACCAGGGCCGGGCGCGAGAGGTCGCCGCCGCTGCCGATCGCCTCTACGAGGACACGGCGGTGCTCCGCCCAAGCAGGGCAGACCTCCACCGTGTGCTCCACCGTGTATAGCAAACTCTTTACTGGCCACTTTTCTCCTGTTGCTAAGTAGAGAATATCCGTTTACAGTTTCAATGGATTGTTTTTTTTCTGCGCTATTCATTTACTGTCCGTACGTTCTGTTGTCGAGGGGATTATGCTTCCGAGACAAAGTGTCTCAAGTTGTTGTGTAGGTTTCCATGAAAACAGGACATTGAAAGAAAATTCTTTGTAAATTGGTTTTACTCTTGAATCTAAATAACAAAAAAAAACGACTCTCTTTGTTAGAGATCATTAAAACTTACAACATAATACTACCTACACTTAGAATATAATTGATTGATAAAATATAATTTCCACCTTTAAAGATGTTGATTTGGCAATAGGTAATAATTGCTTATTGTTATCACAAATATCCTAAACACAGATACAGGTACATTCCCGTCCCGAGTCGCGGCGCGTACTTGTTTCATTCATAAAAAAAAATTATGTTAGGTACAATGTTATTGTATCTGAGGGCGCTCAGTTTTTCCGCCTACACAAATCGTTATCGGTTTACAGATAAAATCCAATAGACTATACAATTCGTTTCAACGAAAAATAAGAACAGAGACAGAGAATAAAACAGATATTAAACAAATATAACAAAAACTGATAGCAACAAATTTTTTTTTGCAAGTCGTATATTTCAAGTTTCAATTGACAGATCGAGGTATCGATATCCGTGAGGTATAGATACCTACTTATTCAAACTAAATACACCTTCGTTAGTAAGTCGTTAGTTACTTAGTTCGATAAAATATTGCAAATTGCTTTGGGTCGGGAAGGTGTTTATGTCGATAAATCGGTATTAGCTATTGAAATATTTTTCTGTAATCGATTTTTTCTCTATCAAGGGTTTCCTATAAACCAAAACAAACTTTGAGATACGAAACCAATCCGGTAATTAATTTAAAAAATATCTAAATTTTAAACTGACCGACGACGTTACATGATATTAAACTTTACATTGCTGGATTTAAAGTAAAAAATGGAGCAAATAAATATTTTTCGCGGAAATATTGTACTATGAAACCATTCAATCAGTGAATATATTCTGTTCGTTAGTATAAAAGGGAGGTATCAAATTAAAAGTATCGATACTTTCTTCATTATTAGCATTTAAACAGACTGTTTTCTGTGTCCTTATATAATATAACAGCTATATCGCATGTATACCTACTTAATCCAAAAGTATAAAAAAGTAGTGTAAGTAGTGTGTCTCGTGTGTGTAATGCATACAATAAAAGTGATTTTGGTAAACTGTATCCCACCAATAACATTTTCATGTAAAATGTTGCCAAGACGACACCACATATGGCTCAAAAAGTTATCAGATCTCATGTAGAGCCAAGCTTCTAACTCTACACGCCCTAACTTCACAAACTCTACACCTTAGTCAAAATATGAGGCTTGGCCGTTTCGTTACTACAAAAACTGTAATGAACAGTGAATAAATTTTTCACCTTACGCCCATGTGATGGTAGATACCCGAAATCAGTATTCTGTTTAGAACTCCCCTTGAAGAAACCCTTGTATTGTAATACTGTGATCACCTGTAGAGTCACATCACATTACCTACTGGCAGGTTGCCAGCAGGCGAGCCCCCCGCGGCGCGCGGCTGCCTCCCGCAACAATCTATTGCCTAGTAACCTGACCTGGAAATAGTTTTGCAGGAAATGATTAATTTTACACTTGCATATTAAACCTTAATAATATGCCTGTGTTTACCTAATGAAACTTGAATAACTTACTTACTTAATATAACTTGAATATCTTTGACTTTCTTAATCATCATCTGCCTAGCTTTTTCCCAACTATGTTGGGTCGGTTTCCAGTCTATCCTGATGCAGCTGAGTACCAATATTTTACATGGAGCGACTGCATAGAGACATAAAATAAACCAATAACAAAAAACAGGAAATAACAGAGAACTTTCCTTTTATCCAATCAGTGTCTGTCTGTAAATTAATCAAATTAAATGTTGAACGTTGAGCTAACTAAAACGACTCGAGGTAGTTAATTAATTTACTTTGCGGTCGGACTGGATGCAGAAACTCAACAACAAACGGATTGGAGTATACTCACTGCCGCGCAGGCCAGCCAAGAATGCCAACTGAGACGCCAGCCTTATTTCCATTCAATTGTTTGTGTCGGGTTTCGGCAAGGCTTTACTCATTCTCATAATCAGCCTATAATGTTCCCACTGCTGGGACACAGGCCTCCTCTCGGTGAGAGGGAGGGGGCCGTAATCCACCACACGGGCCCATTGCGGGTTGGTAGATAATATGTCTTCGAATTTATGGTTCTAGGACATGCCGGCACGATGTTTTCCTTCACCGTTTTGAGAGCAGTGGTGATGAAATAATTTACACAAAGTAATGCGTCTGTCTGGGTTCGAGCCTACGACCTACAACTCGTAAGTCGCGGCCGTTACACCTTGGCCACCACTGCTCTCAGGCTTTACTAGCTTCTGCCAAACTCAATTTGAATTCACGAGTTTGTTCGCCGCCTATTTATCGTCGCTGGGTTTTTCGCCGTTTCTCACGAGGATAGAGAAGTTGCTTGTTATTATATTACTTCATTCGACGCGCGTAATCAGTAACAGAAGTTATTTCGTAGCAATAAATAATTGGAGAACGTCTAAATGTGTTCATACATAATAATATGTATGTAGTTATATAACTTATATATGCGTTTGGAATTTGGATCGCTGCCGATGTGATTGTTGTAAGTACAATTAGGTATATAACGTATCATGCTGCTCACTAATAATAATAATATTATGTAGCAAGCGGCGTTTTGTTGCTTTTGGCGTATTAATGATATTATGTAGGGCGTATTTATTTAACCAAATCAAACCTTTCTGTATTTTATTTTGGTACTACACTTTTCAAATTATCAAGGGATAATTATTTGTTCATTTCGTAGGTATATTTATGTGTGTAACTCAATAGTGACACAAGAATATTAAAATTAAACTCTCAAGGAAATTCCATACAACAGTTGTGAAATGTAACGTGATGAACGTTACATTTCACAACTGCTGTATCGAACTCCCTTGAGATTCAGAACGATTGCGGGTGGAAACTATGCAAACAGTTTGTCAACATTTCTAGAATTTTCTAACTTCCTATCGTGAAAGAACATGCAAATCTAAAGTCTTTTTAAAAAATAACTGAAAATGCATGTGTAGAGCGGAATAAAAGTGCGTGTGAAGTAAAACCACGAGCTCTTTCAGCGAATGTAAAAGAATTAAAACCTCTTTTACACAGCTACTAGCTGCAAGTCGGTCCCGAGAGGCGTCACTACATAGCGGACTAGTACTTATTAGACCACGTCATAGAGGCACAAATCCGCAGTGAGCTGGGATATTGGCTGACGTGAAACACACAGGTCATTATAATTCCTTGTCAGGTAGATATGCTCTTTGTGCAAAATGCTCAAAAGCAAGGAATAGCTTGTGCCTGACAGGACTGTTTCAAATGCCGTTATCGGAAATTCGAAATTCGGTTGCGCCATTGACTACAAATCCTGTATTAATTTATATAGATATGTCTGCTTAAACATAACGTTTACTGTAAAGTTCTTCATTCTTTTCAGCGAAATACGACATACATTTTCAGAAAATTACGGTATACAGTAGCAATTTTTATGACTTCCTCTCCGTTACTTTTAAACCGGAGCACGTTACACGTCAGCTGATGTGAAATGGGCTGCTCTAGTGCCCGTGAGCGTACTGTCACTACGTGAGTACTTTAGTTATCGTATTATTGCTACTTTGTCTCAGTAACATAACGATGCGATTGCACTTACTTTGTTGAGTTCACTTTACACATCGAGTTTCCTTGAAAATGAATATTTAGTTGCTCGCCAGTTCAATATGCTGGGAAACGTGTCTTTTCTTTTAAATATTGAGTTTTTAGGTTTAGATAGAGGAAGCGTAACTTAACACTTCTGATTCATTTCAGCATTTAGAAGCAGTGGATGGACATATTCGTAAATTATGGTACACACTACATGGTCAACTTTACTAGTAAGAACTGAAGCCAAAGATGAATTTGTCACGTGCTTACAAGAAACGCCTGATTTCAAGTTTACTATACGACGGCTAAACTGCCTGTTATTTGACTCCTAAACTGTCGATTGTCTCTCCGACGGCACTGAAAGCGCTGCGCGCGCTTACAGTGCCCTTTGCAGACAACCTCTAACAAAGTTTCAGGCCTATTTGAGAATACAAAATTTCGAATAGGGTTTTCACCACAGTTTAAGCCTTAAAATATGTTGAGATACAAGAGCTTGTAAAACTAGATACCAAAGCTTGTCATAAGTTGGTCCGTCTAGACCAGTTGTTAATAAAATTGCTGGAATACCCAGTAATATCAACGTTAAATTGTAGTAAGTGCATACTTCCTTACTGCTATATCAAAATATTATTCTTTCCTAAGTTTACTACATTGGGCTAGGAACGAATAAAATTAGACCAACCCTGACATTTATAAGGAGATATAAAGCTAAGTAAATACATTTTCAGTGGCTCTTAGCGTGGCAAATGATTCATCTGTTTTATTTGAAGTCGGGAGTGGCGCCTCGTAAAGAGGAAATAAACATTTCGTCACACTTTCTTGACTTGCATGAGTGTGTGTACTTTATACGATGATAGCTCTAAGCTAAAAGATGGCAGACCTTGTGTCTTTCTGTCACAAAGTAGGTCACATTCGAAACGACTATCCGGAAAACAGGAGTCAGCTCAAAGACTGAAATCGTTCATCGAGTCAAAAACATATCTACGAATCTTTTTAGTCGATCGTTAAAAATACAACAATATTTAGTTAAGTACCACGTAATTAATGTTGCCAACCAAACTTTGTGACATAATATCCTAAATTTCTTTTAAAGTCACAATAGTGTTGCCAGGTCACCTTTTCTCAGCGGGATTGTCCGAAAGGGTTACCGCTGGCCCGGGACATAAAGGGCTAAGGAAGGAACACGGGTGGGTTTTAGTCAGTAAGAGTCTGACACTCCCTTCCGCTCCACCCAGAGCGGGAGGGGTCATTTGATGATTTTCCATACGCAAAAAAAAGGCCACCTTTTCATAATGCTTTAAAACTTAGTCACCAACTATTTGTACACCTTTCATAATAATATAAAGTTACCATGTCATTCAGTCATAGCACAGTTTACAGTCGCTTTAAACACGAACTTCAGCTTCAGTTTTTTCATGAACTTGTTAAACATAAGTGGTTCACGTTTTAGTTGAGATTGTTATTAATGTGAACATGACTGGAGCTGACAGCACGTTATACTCCATTCATTAATCATACGAGTCTTAGGAACCTTCACATAACGGGGTATTTACTTAGGAAATTAATAATTTTGTCAGTTTCTATTTACTGCTTTGACAAAAAAATGTGATTTATATTACTAAATCTAATTACGACTAAATAAAATGATTTACAAATTATGTCAACAGTACAATTACAATATTCTATCCTAAATCCTCTATAGAAAGCTAACACTTTAGTGGCGTTTCGCCAGAGTCCACTTTGCCGACATTTATATTTGGCTTGCAGGAGTCAACCTCGATGACTTGGAGGAATTAGTTATCGAAACGATTTACATGAGTAACGAAATACTAGTTAACTACGCCCACCATCTCAGAAGCATATTAACGAAAGCCCCCACGTTGTGAAAGGGGGCGTGACGACTGGGCGAGACAAATTCTACGAAACACATGAACATTTAACAAAATAACGCTAAAACATCTTTATCCAACTAGAACTAAATTAACCGCGTGAATATGCAAATATGTTCCCGTTTACAAGACTCTCGTTATTATTTTTATATTGCTGTAATTTGAATCCTGAACTTCCATAATGAGCGGATTTTCAGAAAAGTGTCATTTTGCTCACACTTGAGGATATAATGTAAATCTATATTCTTCATGAGATAATGTTAAACTTTTCGTGTCTTCTTTTCCAATTCGTGGAGTACAAAAGTTATCCATGAAAAATTATCTTTCCACGCACAATGGTCCACTGAAGGACTAAGTGTGGAAACCAAACCAAACATAGAACATAGAAATTTATCTTTTGCTGGAGTACGCCTTACTTTTAAGTTCGTACAGAACCTGATTTAAACTATGCATTCTTAAGTAAACATTTAAACGGAAACCACAAAATCAACATTCATTGAGAAAAAAAAAAGTTAGTTTTCTTGATGAGCTTCACTCGTACCGAAAGGACCGGCCGGTACTAGTGTAGCGGTATCTACAACGCCACATGCGAACAACGCGTCATACTACGTCACGCAAATCCTACATCGCGCAAGCAGAGTTTACCGTGCAATTAGCATAGATACAACGGCCCCGACATAAATCATTGGGCAGTTGCCCGCCAGACATAACACCCGTCTGGTCGGAGGATCCTCCCTTTTCTATAGAGTATGAGTGAACCTTACACCCTGTTCCTCATACCTCTATACTAGCAAAAGACACAATTGTGTGGGAAACGGAGAGGGAGGCCTTTGCTCTGTCGTGGGACAATACAGGCTAGTTAGATTAGATAGAATCGCATAAAATAGAATACTCTTTATTATGTACACCACATAAATTACAGACATAAATTATAGACATTTTACAAATCGTGACACAATGAGTTTTCTTACACATGCATGCGACCATAATAACTCACCGCAGAGCAATGATATTCGTTTTGTAGATACGATGAGGGGTGCGTGCTCCAAACTTGGAGAAGGACTTTATCTTCACGCTCAATAGAAAATGATTTATGATAAATGCAGTAGGCACCTAAGACGGAACATTTATTTTTACTTGCAGTATCTTATGTACGATGTTTGGAGTACAGCTACTTGAAAATCCATCTACTGATGGAGAAGGAAACATTAATCTCGTTGCTAATGCATAATGCTTTCACCACGTTCCATTTTTAGGGTTCCGTAGCCAAATGGCAAAAACGGAACCCGTATAAATTCGTCATGTCTGTCTGTCTGTCTGTCCGTCCGTATGTCACAGCCACTTTTTTCCGAAACTATAAGAACTACACTGTTGAAACTTGGAAATCTTAATGCGGCTCACAGAATACATCTACTTGATGTATTCTGTGAACCGCATTAAGATTTTCACAAAAAAATAGAAAAAAACAATAAATTTATGGGGGTTTCCCATACTTAGAACTGAAACTCAAACATTTTTTTTTTCATCAAACCCATTCGTGTGGGGTATCTATGAATAGGTTTTCAAAAATGATATTGAGGTTTCTAATAAATTTTTTTTCTAAACTGAATAGTTTGCGTGAGAGACACTTCCAAAGTGGTAAAATGTGTGTGTCCCCCTGTAACTTCTAAAATAAGAGAATGATAAAACTAAAAAAAATATATGATGTACATTATCATGTAAACTTCCACCGAAAATTGGTTTGAACGAGATCTAGTAAGTAGCTCGCCGGTGAAAATTTAAAAACATATGATGGTAAGGAACCCTCGGTGCGCGAGTCCGACTCGCTCTTGCCCGGTTTTTTTTTCTCAAGCCGATATTTATGAACGTTTCAGTAAGGACGTGCTTTGGCGAAGTGTTATTCTTGTCACTGTCGCACAACTGTCAAACTGTAAGTGCAAGGTAGAGACGAGAACATGTCTAAGCCAAAGAACGCACTAAGTAACATTTACGGATCTCGGTCTTAATACCGTGTGTGAAAATACCAAAATGTATCAGCGTGTTCCGCCTTGCGACAGACATCAGCTGCATATAATATTTCTCAGTGGCCAGATCTAGTAACTCCTACAAGTTGGTGTCAGGTAGAAGCGTCGTAAACGATTCTGTTTGTGCTATAAATAGCTCTGAACCGGCGCGGGGCTCGACCTGACTCACTTGATACCCTTTACTTTAAAATTTAAATCAGTCTTTCAAGTCGACTCTTCTGAAGGACGTCGTGATTTATTATTTTACGATTCGACAGTGGAAGGCTAATAGCATTTTTTTTCTTCTAGCCTGCGCTGTCCCACTTCTGGGAAAAGGCCTCCCACCACTCCTTCCATCTTTCGCGAGCCCGCGCGTCCTCCTTTCAGTTTCGATGGAACCTATCCGGCTCGTCCCACCATCTCCTACGTGGGCTACCGCGACCCCGCTTCACTATCTCAGGGCACCAATTCTGCGCTATTTGGGCCCACAGTTTGTCCGGCATGCGGCAGATATGTCCTGCCCAGTCCCATTTAAGTTAAGCAGCCTTTTGAGCCCCGTCAGCTATCTTTGTTTTGGAGCGCAGTATTGTGTTTCGAACACGATCCGTTAACTTAACGCCTAGTATACTGCGGTCCATTGTTCTGGAAATGTTATAAGAAACCTTTTGCAACTTTATTCACCAAAACAAAACAAAAGCCACATAACATTGAGCCGGGGGATAATCGTTGTTACGATTATCCCCCGGCTCATCATCGGCATCTAAACGGTAGAAATGTCACTGCTATCCCTATCAATCAGGTAAGCTATCGATCGATCAATTATAATTCATTTCCTAAAGATAATTACGCTGTCGACCCTCGTCAATATTGTGAGATTCATTAATGAAGTTCATGCAGCAGAGCACGCAATACAGTCATGTTGATAAATCGACAGTTCGACATCCAAAGTGAACAACAAACTGGTACTCCGAGTCTCCGACGCCGAAACACAAGACTCTTCGTACTCATGTGTCTAATTGACTCACAATATTTTCTATGGGTTTGGGTATTTGTCGTGTTATATTTCTTTAGTTGTAATGAGGTCTTAAAATAGAAAATAAATTGGCTGTCGCGTTATGAAACGTATTTAATTTAAAACTAGACAGTGATTAATTTATATCAATTACCTATTTGATTTTAGACATAATAATAATGCCTAGATTCATTTGAAGCAAGCTGGACCATTGCTTAGAAGTAAATCGCGCAGACCGAAAAAACGACCCTTTTTGCAAGAACCTACAAAACCTACCGTTTTTGCAAGAAAAAAAAGAAATTTAATTCCACCTAAAAACTTTACAAATTTTGTAAAAACAAAACAGCTGCTGAATTTCGGTAATGACCTGACTTTTATACCCGGGCGTCGTGTTACAAAAGCTTTGCCAAACCCTTGTCACTGCGACAGTGACCTGACAACGTAACACCTATGGAGCGGAACGGGGAGACAGTTTTGTTTGTTTTCCCATCACAAGAAATGGATCGAACACGAAATATAATATGTACCCACTGTTAAACTGGAAAGTACCTAATAAATACTTACAGTGGGACCTCTGAAATAAGGCCTTGAACTAAATGAACACAAGTACGTATTTCCGGTAGTGTCCCGGTACCCGGTAACGTGGTATAGACATTTGCACGTTTCTACCAATTATAAATTAAAGTTTGTGTATGACAATACTTTCTAGGTAATATATCGTTCAATTTGAATAGCAACACTGACGAAACAGTTTAATGGTGTCATAACCATAGATTATACAGTCTATTATTGTCATAAGTGCGTAGTATCTCTATGTAGTTAGAGCGAATTTGTGTAACGACAAAAGTGTGCTGTTCGCAATTTAAAAAGAAAAAAAAATCTTTTGTCAAATACCCATTATCTGAACTGGAAAATAAAGTCAGGGAAATGAATTATTTAGCAAATTGACTACCAACTTAAATTGTCCGTATCACATCTGTAATTCTTTGTACTGTTGTATGAAATGGCACGGCAAATTGACGTGGGGTATCACTTTGTTTAACAATTAATTTCCTTGAGTGTACCTATTAATAACTACCGTGGGAGCTCCTAAATAAGACCTTGAAATAAATTACTCGATTCATGCTCTGCGGACTTTCAGCAAACTTTCTGACTTCAGAAAGTTTTTGATTGCTTTCTTACCTAATGAACTTACTGCTCTTGTCGTTACTCGTATCCACTCGAACTAAAATGTAGGGCAATCGTTGTTAAAAAGGTTGCAAATCGTTGTCAAAGTCCGTTCCCTATAAGTATTGGAATGGTTTGCTAAAGTGGAATAAGTACTTAACAACTTTAATAGCAGGAACTGGATATTTAAGATTTAAACACTCCTTTACACCCAGTACTTAGGGGAACATGTGCATCAGTGGATCATTTTTTTTTCAAAAGCTATTTTGGGTTAAATTTCTGCTTTTTGACCGAGGTTCTTAATCCAATATATAAAAGCATGTCTAAAGTTTAACATAATTTGTTCAAATGCCTCTTTTACAGTTTGGTTTACTTTACAAGATTGTTCTTTTTCATACAGGGAATTGATCCATTGTGACCCATGAATGGGTCACATTGAATCAGGGTTTGAGTTACGGTGGATCGAATGGGGTACTATGAATCATAAGCGTTTATAATTCAATAAAACTTATTATATTAATTAAACTCTTTATTTTTCAAATAAAATATAATTAGCAGTCATTGCTTTATCAGTCTTAGTTGCAAAATCACATATACTTGATAAGATTAATAGTAGGTACAGAAAATTATAAGAGTAAACAAAATTGGCAACTTCTACTACTTTTGTTTAGTTTTACAACATAAAAACATCTTCTTGAACATGGGTAAATCTCCTAAAAATCTTGAGTAACAACATAAACAATAGAACAAATTAATAAAAATAACAAAAAATGCACTTCAATCTTGCAAAAACGACGTGGTTCTTTATTTTTGGTCTTAAGTATAAATACTGAGTTTCGAGTTAATCGGACCGCGCGTTAAAATTCTTCCATACAAATTTTGACACCCCCAATCCCCCTTCGGGGGTACTTTAGAAAAATAAAAAATGCCCAACTTCATAATTTACCTAGATAAGTATTCGTACCAAGTTTCAAGTTTATTAACTAGAGGAATAAGATTTTTCATACAAACGAAATCCCCCCTTTTCACCCCCTTAAAGGTTGAATTTCCAAAAACCCCTTCTTAGTGCTCGCCTACATTATAAAAGGAAGCCGTGTGCAAAATTCCACATTCGTAGACCCAGTAGTTTCGGCTGTGCGTTGATAAGTCAGTCAGTCAGTTTCTCCTTTTATATAATAAAATATCATACCACTGACTATCATTGTATCATACCGGCAAAAACGAACAAAAACCGTCCACTATCATGTTTAAAGCGTTGCGCATTTGTTCTTCTGTATGAAGACCAATCTGTGTCTTCCTTTGACTATCACGTGGCATGTTTACCTGTAAACAAGTAGGTATACTTTGAAACTCGAAACTTTTTGGGGAACAGTGGATCACGATCCAACGAACCCCATTACCACATGATTCACTGTAACCCATTTACTAATAACAGAAATAATATTTTTAACAAAATATAAATCGCTTATATCACACAACTTAATACCGTTTTATACAATTAGACACACATACTGAAGGAAAATATGCAAAGACTTTAAAATATCTAAATAACATGTTTATAGCGTTGCGCATTTGTTCTTCTGTATGAAGACCAATCTGTGTCTTCCTTTGACTATCACGTGGCATGTTTACCTGTAAACAAGTAGGTATACTTTGAAACTCGAAACTTTTTGGGGAACAGTGGATCACGATCCAACGAACCCCATTACCACATGATTCACTGTAACCCATTTACTAATAACAGAAATAATATTTTTAACAAAATATAAATCGCTTATATCACACAACTTAATACCGTTTTATACAATTAGACACACATACTGAAGGAAAATATGCAAAGACTTTAAAATATCTAAATAACTTTGAACTAAAGTAATTTCAAACATTACGTAAATAATTTTTTCGTACTTACCTACTGACCATATGTGCGGTCGCGAGTCCTCCCGTTGTGATTCAGTGACGGCGACTAGTCGGGTGGCGCGGGGTTGGGGATAGCGTTAGCGAAGCCAACGCGTGTATGTGTGAGTACGATAGATAAAGAGTTTTAACAAATGATTCACTGTTCCCCGTGATCCACTGATGCACATGTTCCCCTACATAGAACGTTCATTATTATAAAATGTCCTGTTGTTCCAACTAAAAGCTTCGCCAATAGAATAGAATAGAATACTCTTTATTATGTACACCATATAAATTACAAACATAAAATCACAAAGACCGAAAATCACCAGATCGCCAATCGCAGAGTATTATTTACGAACGCAGTATTACATAATCAACCGAAACAGCTATCAGTAATAACAATTACATTCCTCCATTCTACGAGCCATACTTTGAATTGTGAACGCAATAACGGAACTGGGCTTTCGATTCATTCCGTGTTGTTCGAATGTTCCCAAACATCAGAAAATGTGTTCGAACGAGACAATAAATTGAACTGAAACTCAACTCAAAGCATTTATTACAATTAAACCATTTACAGGCACTTTTGGATTATCAAAATTAAATAGTCGGTCAGTTATTCAGAAAGTTCAAGCTTGTTGCCCATTCCAAAACGTAGATCTCTATGGAGAAGAACAGGCAATAAACTCCAAGGACACTCTTTTAAATCAAGATATTACAAAATCCTGGGTACATTATTCTGTTGCTTCTATAAGTGAGAACAATGTAAAAAAAAAAAAAACAAATGAAGAAACAATTCAAAATATAAGATTAAAAATAAGCCCTGGCAGTTAAAAGGTGACCAGTCTCAACCGACGGCGCCCGTTCACGAACATGACGCGTGGATCAGCACCATCCAGCTCAACCATTTTGGAGCGAACCCAATGATCCAACACACGCGCCACCAGTGAGACATACATAAGTCAACATCAAAATTTCATAATAAACGGATCCATTGTCCTCACATTTACAAAATTTTAAAAATGCTTCTAAATTATACAAAACTATAGTTTGCAATTTATTTAAGGTGGTGTAGGAACAATACAGAGAGCTGCTAATAATGAAAATGTTCGTGTTCGGACGTGACTTCCAATCTCAAGTTATAAAAGCCTCGTTTATTTTCTTGTCCATTTCAACGTTTATGTTTTGAGACCGGATTCGAGTTTTATGTTTTCGTATTTAGCTAACACGAACAGGGTCATGAAACTTGATAGTTGAGCAGATTGATATACGACGTGAATTTTAAATATAGAGTCTGCAATGTGGTATTTTTCTAACAGGGTGCAATAAAACACTTATTCCTCGAATCGAGCACGGTTTCGTTCCATGCTCAGATAAATTCTTTTACTTTTCTAACATTCGCAGTTCAAAGAGTTCATAGCATAGTTTGACGAATTGGAAAGGCGCGCTTTGTCTGAATGAACAATGAATGTATTCACAAACCAAAAAGAAATATGTAGGTATATAACATATGCTTTGTGCACTTAACGTAGAAAGTGGACAAGTGTGGACTTAATACTTTAGGTATGTTCATAAAAACTCTCCCCATTTTGCTCTCGAATCATTTGTCTTTCTGATGAAATTCGTCTCACACAAGTCGACGATAAATCAAACACACAGAGCCCAACAATACATCTAACAAACAAAGCATAGCTTGTAAGGAAGTTGAAAAAGTTAAGGAAAGAGCAATAGGATTTTACAGTACCTATTAATGCCATCAGAAAAGTTTGCTAACTCGAGCCAGCTACGACTGAATAATTACGGGCAATCGGGTAGCTTTAAGGAAAATCGTTTGAAAAATAAATGTTCATTGAAATTCATTTCGTAGTTTTGCTTGTAGTCTTTCATCGACTCACAATACCGCTGTCCACCATTGTCCTCTTTGTCGTGAAACTACATAGTAACCGCTCCCTATGTATGAATGACAGGAACGATATGAAAATAATATATTGTAACTTGACCCGCATTTTTACTTGACTTTACTTCCTATACAAGAACAGCATGAAAAACATTAAAATAAATAGCCTAAACGAAGCTTATGATATTTAACTTATTTCATTGAGTCCGTTTCGAGTCACTAAATTAAACAACAAACATCTATGCTGTCTGCCTATCCTCCGCCATTTTCTAAGGCGTCACGTCTCGTCCCAGCTGGATGATCTGAACGATTTTTTCTTGCCTTATTGGCTTTTGTATAGAAGACATAATATGTAAATAATGTTATTTATGTACATTCAACAAAAGAGATAAGTATGCAAGATCGTCGGATATAGTTGAAGTTTAGTAAGAAACTTATGGACGTTGTCGACTGAAATTTAATATGATTAAAATAAAATTTTATTCGAGAACATCCATCGGTTTCTTACTAAACTTCAACTATATCCGACGATCCTGCATAGCTCCAAATTATTCGTCAGGTTTTCCAACGGCACACCTTTTATTTTTTTATTCTTTCAGCCTCCATACCTTCCAAACATCTTGTCCCCTCGTTTACATAAGCACGGATAATTTAAGAGCGTTTACACCGTACGGCATTTCATACAAACATTCAAGCCCTTGTTTTTCGAAATGAAAGAACCGATTTTTATGAAACTTTACATTTCATCTTTCTTCATTTGATGCTGACATCACTTTGAGGCGCGCGTGAAACACGTACGCGTCGTCTGGCACTGGCCTGGTTCTGATCGGACGGTGAGCTACCCATTACTCTCCGTCCGCAGGCCCGCGACTATGGTGGCCGGGAGTCGTCACGCGGCGCCCGACGCCCGGAGCGTCTCCCGCGGCGGCTGGGACGGGAGGCTCTCTCCCTCAGCCATCCCGCCACCTCCTTTGCTAGCATGACTGCTTCGCAGAAGGAGGTGACTGCCTCCCACTCCCTCTCGCCCCGGACCATGGCTTGCACCAGGGCCGGACGCGAGAGGTCGCCGCCGCTGCCGATCGCCTCTACGAGGACACGGCGGTGCTCCGCCCAAGCGGGGCAGACCTCTACCGTATGCTCCACCGTGTCCTCTGGGCGATACTCGCAGTGGTGACACCCGGGCGTTTCCTCCCGCCTGATGATGTACAGGAACCTCCCGAAACATCCGTGTCCGGTGAGGACCTGCGTCAGGCGGTAGGTGAGGGCGCCGTGACGCCTCTCTAGCCACTCCTCAAAGAGGGGTCTTATCGCCACTATCGTGGCGTGCCCTATTAGGTTAACCCTGGGGCCCTCTTGACACAAACATACTTGAGTAAGAATACCAAGACGAAATTAAAGCATCGAATTAAAATAACCTTCTGTAAAAAGTATTTGCAGTGCAGAGCAGTGGTGGCCAAGTGGTAACGGCCGCGACTTACGAGTTGTAGGTCGTAGGTTCGAACCCAGACAGGCGCTTTACTTTGTGTAAATTATTTCATCACCACTGCTCTCAAAACGGTGAAGGAAAACATCGTGAGGAAACCGGCATGTCCTAGAACCAAAAATTCGAAGACATGTGACATCTGCCAATCCGCACTGGGCCCGCGTGGTGGATTACGGCCCACTCCCTCTCACCGAGAGGAGGCCTGTGTCCCAGCAGTGGGAACATTATAGGCTGATTATGGTTATGGTAAAAAGTATTTCGCATTCCTTTCCCAAAACATAACAATACACCAGATAAAAGGCGCTATCACTATAAAGACTTTTGAAAAACATAAATCAGATGCCTTATTTCAAATCCAGTATCTCTAACTAAATCGACCCCTGAAAGCAGGCCGCAATGCCAGATGTTATAAACATAAGTACACCTAATTACTTTAACAAAGTTCTACGTCCGTTTTCTTTCTATACCTAACTTTATAAAAATAACTAAGAAAGATATTTAAAATTAATAAAAACTAGTTGGAAACGAGCCAGCGTTCAAACTAATTAGTTTGTCCAACAATTATTACAAAACGCAACTATTGCGAAACAATGAGGAACGGAAAAATGCGCTCGGAAAGTGAAGTTGGGCAACAAAGATATGAGGCTGCGTTCACGAACATAAATTTGTGAATTGCAACAGGAATGAGAGTTTAAAAAAAACTTACGTGGAATTTGTACAAGTCGCAGCCCGGTCCAACAAACCTTTTCATTTTACGTTCATATAAATATAATAGTTTTGGCAATGTAGACGACAGAATTGTTTATTTATTGCCATGTTCGTGTATTTTTTATGTTCTCGCATTACTCAGTAGGTACATGATATCTTCTTGCATCACATAGTAGGTTTTTTACACAGCACGCATAACCATCAAGATATTTTTCACGTTTAGTTTATTAGTTAAGTAAAAATTACTTCAACCACGGATATGGATATCTATGACTTCAACAATGGTAGTGCGTTAGGAGCATCGTTAAGTCATTAACAGAACGTGTGAGCCACAGTCCATTTAGGTAATTCATATTCATTAGCGCAAATCGCATTCGATTCAATCCCTTTCAGGGTAAAACAGCTCACATCCCACATGGCCGCTCATTCTGTGAAACAAAAACGCCTCAAGGCAGAAATAAACCAAATGATATACACGTATAGCTATTATTCTTGTACGCTACGAAACGTGGCGTCGCGCGTCGTAGCAGCGTAGCAGCGTAGCGGCGTAGCCCACATTCTACGTAGCTCGTAGCTGAATGGTCGGTTTACAATAGTGAAGGTGACTGCTAGTCATTTATTATTCTACAACCTCTCGCACATTCCTGAACATTACAACATCTAGAACTGCTGATCGCTGCCAAAACAATAAAACAATACTTTGGTTGTTGACAAACGTCTTGCATTAAAATATGAGTACCAGACGGTCATTCTGGAAATGGTAGGTATATGTAAGTACATGATATGTATGTAGATGTAGGTAGTACTTATATTGGTCTGCGCAGTAAAATTAAATGATTATTTAATTATATTTTTATAAGAGTTGAGAAGATTACGTATCTAGGCAGCAAGAGTTATTTTTGTCGGGGGTAACATATCGGATATTTGCAGGTGGAGCAGCAGAGAGGGTAGGTACCTAATAATGGGACTACCCCGGTGTGGTGCCCCTGGGATATAAGACGGCACTGATAGCTTGCTTGTAGCGCTCCACAGAATAATATTAATCAGTGAGATATCTACCCGAAAAAGGCACTTCGAGACTTTGGTTCGCCATTTTTCAATCAGATATAGACGGATAGGAAAAGTCGCAATCAATCTTCTACTACTTTAGGTAAATAATATTCAAGGTTCAGATGAAATGAGAAAATTCTATTAATTTCATTCATTTATATTCACAATAATAATGAACAGGGGGCCTAAATAGGCCACTTCGGAGAATCATAAAAGGATTACATTATGAATCGTAATATGGCGAAGACAGTCCGTGTTTTTCTTTTTTTCGCTGCACTACGTAGGTATAATCAAAGAGATTGGGATTGGATTAGGATCGGATTGATATTTTATTTAGCACAGACAAAAAAAAATACTGAAAAATGCTCCACCAATGGGATTTGATACGATTAACTTAACGGTTAACTGTCCGTTATGTTATCCTTTTATGATTCTGCCAAAGTGGCCTTTTTAGGCCCCCAGAGCGTGCATGTCAAATAATACCCTACATCGGCAGCTCATGTAATCCTGGTTTAAAGGACAAAGCTACACACGAAAAGGAAATGACCAACGGATATATCGTGCCAAACAATTAGGTGACCAATTACGTCACACATTGGCTCTTCAGTCAACGGAGGACGAACCTAATTAAGGTATTTTTTACCGACTACTAATCTTAAGTTATGTTGTAATTAGTGGTCACTGAAATGAGAAAAAAACTGAAACCAAATTTTTCTGGTTATCTCTATTTTTCTAAGCCCATTTTCATTAAAGATTTTTATCTGTACCTAAAGTAATCTAAAGAAGAACCGTTTTCCTTGAGTTAGAAGCCGCATTTATTAAGTCTGATTCGATTGATCCCCACTAATGAGACACAATAGATTTTATATTGTATAATAATGGGCCGCCAGAGGCCCGCGCCGGGATGGAGCGATTAAAGCTCAATAAATCAATTCGGGGAAGCTTCTTGCTAAGAACTTTATAAAGTTTGGAATATAATATTCCAATTTGCCATTTTGTTCAGCCAGAGATTTGTTCATCCCGAGAAGAGAATGTACATGTACCAAAAAATATGTTCCTTTTTACACTGTGTGCGTATAGTGGCGTTGAAGTGGATGACACATGGAGGTCTACATATGTCGGCAAAACGACCTTTCCCGGAGCTCTGAACTCAAGTGATAAAGTGGGTCTGTTATTGCACCCGCAAGCGTTACTAAATAAGCACTCGTATGTTAAACAGGATTTGTTAGGTGGTGGTGGTGTTTGGTTAGTGTGGGTTCAGTACTTAAAGGACTTAGCCGTGTTTTAGTTTTCCTATTTGGCGGTACTTAGTCTTAATTAGGTAACAAGCGCGGGTGTTGGTGTTCCAGCTAAGCTTATTCATTCAATTTTATAAATTGCGTCGACTTATTGGATTATTTTAAAGCGTGGTAGTAAAACTAGATAGTTTGCAGATTTTAATAATATGATATAATAAGTACCTACTTACTTAGGTACTTATTCGTTTATTTTCTATCCTTTTTAATTATTTTACTGTCAAAGTATGCTCAAGGATAAAAGCAGTTCAGTCATTTAGCTGCGTCGCAAATGCAGGCCTTATCGTTTGAAGCTTTTTATCAGCCACTTGAGGAGATACGGACTCGGGGTGCCTTTGCATCCCCACTCGTGATGAGAATACTAAGCGGTGTTGTTGCCGTTCTTAGTGTTTTAGCTACAAATGAACTGAATCACGTCGAATTTGTATGCGAGGTCTTTTGTTTTACGTACTTACGTGCAACGAATAGATCGAGTAAAGGAACTTACCCGCTCGCGTGTCCCGCGTTGTCCCGCGTCCCAAGGTTACGTCATCACAAATGTACCTACATTTTTTTCGACGCGCCGCGGGGCGCCCTCGCCACTCATACACGACTCGTACAGAAAAAAATTTAAGTGGATAGACCAGGGTAGATTATAAAACTTGTTTCGTAACTTTAAGAGACTTAGATTTATTAAAATAATCATTTATTTTTAATGTTTGTTTACATTACGAAAATTAAAAATTAAAATAATTTTCATTCAAAATCGAAAGCGATGACCCTATTTTTTTATTTACCTAAAAAATAGCCCCATTCATACCGAATCGAATGACATATAATACATACCATTGTAGTTTCAAAGTTTTTATAAACAATAACATTGACATCACGCGAGTATCCTATTACGCACCCGTCATCGCCGTCATTTGTTTTTTTTTATGATTTTCAACTACAGATAACTAATTTCGTAATGCTGCTACGCACTCACGGTTTTTGGCACAGATGTACTCTATTTAATAACTCGACTAAAGAACATGGAACGCAAGCAATACTCCCATAGACAAAATTACGAAAAATAAAATACTGAGGCGTGGAACGTGCTTGCTGTCACAATTTTTTCATGGTCTAGATCTGGACCGGGTCAAAAAGCGGATGTGCACACGAAGCAGAATCTCGGACGTTCTCACGCGACACCATTAAGGGATTAGCCCAGAGTTCGGCGACACTGTACATGGTTCACTCATATACAACGCACATATGTTTAAGGTCGCAATAAATTCATCCTTGTGTTTCTTATGAACATTTAGCTGAAATTTATTATGATTGTCGGTGATGTATTTAGCAGGCGTATTTCGTTGTTTGTCCTATATGGACTTTTCGTTTTATGGACGTGTTAATTTAATTTACGTTATGCTCTGGGTGTAAAAAGAGTGTTTGTATACGTCATCATCATCATCATTTCATCCGAAAGACGTCCACTGCTGGATATAGGCCTCCCGCAAGCACTTCCACTTCGACCGGTTCGTTTTGTATACGTGATATGTTTGAAATGTGAACAAATTCGATTTGCTAAAAGTTTGTTGCACTCGGAGACTAGGATTAGGGATACTTAATTTTGGGTTTATAGTCAGACTTTCCAAACGTTTTTATTATAATTTACCTAAACTCTCCGCTTTACTACTAAGTTAACTTTAAGCTATTGTATAACATAATTAATTAAACTTTCACCGTTAGAGTTTCTCTTTTATTTTTATTTACTAAAGCAAAATATCTGCATTAGCGACGCCTGTGCTGCATAATTATTCATATTAACGTGTCACTACTCTTCATAAATGTTCAGAAAACTTGCCATTACGTAAGAAAACTGTACGTGTATGTCTCGGAACACAGTCATAAACTAAACATAACAGTACCATGAATATTCGGACTTTTTTTCGGGACAGATAAGTATTTTATACGTTATGATTATGACATTTATTACATTTACGTGGCCATAAAACATGTAACCACTGAAGTCTCAGCTCTATATGCCAATAACGCTATATTTACAACTTTGATATCTACTACACGTTGAAGTATCGATGTCACCGATAGGTAATGGTCATCTAAGAAATTATTGGCGGATACTTACTGGGATATACATAATAATCTCAGTCTTGGTCGACAAGAATGTTGGTTTGCTTCGGATTAGTCTGACCGTAACTTCGGTATTAAAGCCTCAAGCCGCCACCAAGCCACATGGCGTGATTTGAATTGAGTTTCAAAGTTATGCTGCTATGAGCTTAGCTTTATGCAAGCGGCATTCATAGTCGTGTCGTTGGTTTTAATGTTTGAGAAAACTAATTTGTGCATTGGTGATTTTTGTGCGCAATTTTTGGCAAAGTTATGCTGTTATGAGCTACTGAATTTATGCATGCAGCATATTTTTTTTTTTCAGATGGTTATTACTTTCGTAAAATAATTGATGTGGTGTTTAATATGCTGCTTATAAGATATTGCAATCTCACCAACCCGATCATCAGCATGGTGATAAAGGATATTCGCTCGTTTCATTTATTTCAGCTATAAATTTAACCAAGATTATCACTAAACAGCTGTTGTCTCCTCCACTTTTTGTCAACCTGCGGATTTATTTAGCCTTTTCTTTTCCCAAGGAAGACAATTTAGAGTAACGGTCTGGTTTCTTGATTGCATTAGTTTGCGTCATTATTAGTGACATTTACTTTAAAGGTGAGTATACAAAAAAGCATTTTCTCGAGCATTTCCATGTAATGTAATGTTCTTACGAATAGTATAATACAGGCAAAAGCTCAGTTTCTAAAAGCACTTCCCTGTAATGTAACGTTTCTGCGGAGTTTGACTCCGCTTTCGACATAATGCTCACGGCGAGCAAGCATTAAGTCGACATTTCTTTCTACCTTGCGTTCATTGTTGAAATATCGGACCTACAAGTACCGGTCGTACCTTTGCTCGTTAAAATGTTACAAATACGCTCGTTGGCTTTTAAAATCAGGTTGTAATTAAACATCGAGCGTCGTGTTCCAAGTGCGGTTCGATACAATTATAAAACGGCGAATGCTCGATGTTCTGTTACAAGTAGATGCTCTAGTCTATCTATACTGACCCTAAGGCTTAGTCATCACCATCTTGTACTAAAGGGCCGTTTATGTGCAGAGGGTCCTTGGCTTTTTCCTTCTAAAAATAGGCAGTTTGTTGGTTAATCCCTAGGGATACGATTTCGTCCAGGTTTCGGCGCTATCTCCGCCGTTATTTACCCCTTGAGTGCTGTCTCGGATGGCCCCTGTGCGTTCCAAATGGGATTACTTTTCTTTGTAGGTAATTTATTCGCCATAAAATTCCAACTAACGAATAAATTGCTAATTGTATGTGTGTAAATGTTCTCATCTCTTACATTTTATATGAGGATGTTATTAAAGTAAAACTACACTCGGAATGAAATTACTCTTTTATTCATGAACATTTCTATGATTTTATATAAAAAGTAGTCGTCAGTGCTCTGAGTGGAAAACCTCGTCTTATGTACCTAAATGGTAATGCGCTTGCAGATGTTTCTTTAGAAACTTTTAGAAACCTAAACAGTTATAGTTTATTAATGTAATGGTTGGTATTAATAATTCAATATGAAGATATATCCAATAGCTACAGGTAGATGTAACTATTGTTCACGGTTCATGAATAACACCCTGTTACTCTGTTGATACATGCTGAACAATATTGACAGCTTATATCCCAATAGGATATTCATACTCTGAGGTATGATATCGTACGTCTATGGTTTACTGTTTCTCAGTAAAAGTTATAGTTTCAGGGGATTACAATGCATTGAATTTGTTTTTCCAATAACTCGAAAATATAATAAATGCTTGAGATGAAATATCGAGTCTCTATACCGTTTGATACTTTAGAAAAAGGGGTCACACGTTACACAGTTACACCAAGATCGTATCGAGCACATTTCGGCAGCTGTATTTGACACCAAAGTTATGAATAGATTGTGGAATATTATAGCAACGAAGAGTTCCTAATATTATGTAGTCTCAAAGAGTAATTAAAAATAAAGTTCTCAAAGTATAAAGGTATTAGGTGCGGAGGTGATTATGTTTCCCCCCAGAAGGAAGTTAATTAACGTAGGTATGTTCTATGAAAAAACAAAATTGACTTGAGTCACGGAGTATTTTCACAGCCGCTTCAGCGTTCCACGAGTGCCTTTTGTTTACCTTTAATCTATACTGATTCAAGGGAATTTGCTTTATATTAAATTTTGGCTTATACTTTATATATATTATTTTCTTCAGGTGGCATTTTTAAGAACAACATTCACTCGAGTAATTAGCGTTACTTTAGTAATGTTTTAATAACTCTTTTTGGTAATATTTACTATCTAGGGGCAACATTTTAGTTAAAAAAAGTTGTTTTACACCTAAAACACTATGACCACTTAATGATTCCTTACTTCAAAATCACGTCAATTCTTTAGTTAATCACGACATCTGAAGGTCAATACTTGTAATTAAAAACGTTCAATATCTAGTTGCATTATCATCTCAGCGACAATCAATGTCAAAAACTTGTCAAAAATGTAGGGAAATTAGAGGTATTTTTGAGTTTGAGACTGAGATTAGACTGTGAACGTTCTTAAATTTACGAGAATTGCCCCTCTGCTATTAACGTATATATTCTATACTAGCTGTGCCCGCGACTTCGTTCGCGTGGATGTCGGAACACAATAATGTGTCGCTTAGGAAAGGTGTAAAAGGAAAAATCTTCCGATCTTGTCTGGTAACGCTTCCCTTGCCTGGGGTTCTCAACCATAGCCCTTTCGACTGCACAGCAGTCACTGCGTCTTCAGGGTTCATAATGACAATGCGACGAAGTGTCACTTTGATTTTTGAGGATAAATAAAAATGAAAGCGCCTGCTCGAGGCTGATTGTCTGACCAAATAGCCAAATTGTGTCCATTTTATTTTGCATTTGTTTTAGAATACTAAGTTAGACCGGAATAAATCGTAAAATCATACCACTATTTTATCTAAAGTATATCTGAGATTAGTAGGTGAAGTTTGAAGTTAGTTTTTATAAGTCTTGTCTTCTTCTCTGCCGCTCTGCGATAAATTTAGAAATTGTTAACTTGGTATTGTAGATATCTTACATACCAATATTAAGACTTTATCATAGCGTCGAGATATCTAGAAGATAAAAAGAAGAATACATCAATGGTGTTACTCTTAAATCGTACCTACTGAAGTTTATCTGAAAAGTAGTTTGAAGTCTTTCTTAACTTATTCTGTAAACCTGTGCCCACATTTGCTAACTCTCTCTTGGTGGATAGCCATAAGATACCTTGAGGGTCGATATGGTGCATTTCCGACGTTTGGCCCCCAAACTGGAACGGGCCGGGGCCGGCATGGGATCTGGAGGCGATAGTCCTCGCGCGCCTGTATGAGTGGCGCGCGGCAGCGGCAGCGGCAGCGGCGGCGACCTCTCGCGTCCGGCCCTGGTGCAAGCCATGGTCCGGGGCGAGAGGGAGTGAGGCAGTCACCTCCTTCTGCGAAGCAGTCATGCTAGCAAAGGAGGTGGCGGGATGGCTCAGGGAGAGAGCCTCCCGTCCCAGCCACCGTGGGAGACGCTCCGGGCGTCGGGAGCTGCGTGACGACTCCCGGCCACCGTAGGCGCGGGCCTGCGGGCGGAGAGTAATGGGTAGCTGGGTTTTAGTCAGTAAGAGTCTGACACTCCCTTCCGCTCCACCCAGAGCGGGAGGGGTCATTTGATGATTTCCCATCCGAAAAAAAAAAGGTCGATATGGTTTTAACCAAGACAATGGCTAAAAATTTAGTTATTGTCTCGAAGACATAATTTACAATACCTTTTTACGACATGGCAGTGCTACTTGTATTGGGTGTGCACCTTGACGTATCGCTGCCGGCCGTAGTCGAGTCGACGGCAGCGAAGAGTCCTGGGACGCGGTGGTTTTTTAGAAGGAGGCTGTGTAAAGGGAGAGGGAGATCTCATCCACTCACCCGGCCCGCAGTACGCGCATCGGGCGTCGGCGGAGGGCGTACAACGCCCTCTTCCAGCCCCCCTAAACGGGTCCAGGGGCGACGAATTCGGGGACGTCTGTCACCGCCAACACATCAGGACTTGAGCTGGCGGCGCGTAGTGTTCCACGCGCGCCCCTCTTTGACGTCACCAGTCGGGGGTTGCGGAAGGATCGTACGGTCCCGCAACCCCCGGCGTAGGTGTGAGACGGAACACTGGGGTGATTTTTAGTCAGTAAGAGCCTGACAGACCTCGCCGCCCGTCCCAGGGCGGCGGACATCCATGAAGATTTTCCACCCCGGAAACAAAAAAAAAGGGTGTGCACCTGCCGAACCTATACTCAATAAATCAACAGCCCGTTTTGAGGTGTGCGTTGAAGCGTTATCATGGTAAAGAAATTTAAAAAAAATCGAGAAAAAAGGCAAAAAACTATGAAAGTATGATAATTATGATCTTAAAACCTTATGTCACTAAGAAAATGCTTCTCTGTTAACAATGTTAGAAAGGTTGCTTGCCCCTCGAAAGAGCTCCTACATAAAGTTGCCCGTGTGTGTGTTTGTTTCGGCCTTTCTTCTCAGAGTAGTCAGATAGGAAACGCCGACTTCATCTAGTTAAAAAAATAAAAACATGATTGACGTGTAAAAGTGTTTGTACAAACCTACTTACAAAAATAAAATCATTTATCATTTATCATTGCAATCTTTATCACTCAGAACACCACATCACATAATATTATCTTACATTATCCTCACTTTTTATTTGAAATTCTTTTAGCGCCACTAATCAACCAACAATCGAAAGCGATTAACATTATATTATGTAATCATTATCATTACTTTTTAAAATAACACAGGCAGAAGTGACTGTGATAGTCATCTTAAAGGTAAGCCTGCATGATGTGATTATTCACATAATAATGTTATAAACACAATAATTATATTTTCGTTAGTACTATAAAGCGCCAATAGATGTCATTACGTGTATCCAACTTACGTAATGAAAGTTGTTGTAGAATACATTAAATTGATTATATCTTTTGATACAGTGAAGCGATTGCGATGAAACCAAAACTAATCACTACTCCGAGTTCTACACTATATTTGAGTATAAAAATTAACCATATTGGTTTGGTACTTTTTACGTTGAACCTGTTCAAATCAAATTTTGTCACATCCAAACAGACAAACAGACAAAAATTCTAAAAATTGATGAAATGGCATCTGTTGGTTATCCTATAACACCCCAACTATTTTTTTTAATATTTTCAATGTACAGAAACGCCTCGTCTACAGATTTATTATATGTATATATATATAGATGACACAATTAACGAAACCGCGCGAAATGAACGCGAAGTTGGCATTGTTTGAAATGTCAAAATACATGCTGTCAGTACGGTTGACATTTCAATTCCTTGCCGATAACAATACACGATATTGACGTGGTTTGCACGTGGTGAGATTTCGCGGGGAATAATAATTACCATACAGAATTGGGACCCAGTAAACTCTCGTTTATGACTACTAAAACACAAACAAGCGGGTACTAAGACAAGTGGGTACTAACTACCTAACGATTTAAATTTCCACCAAAATATTATTTTCAACACACTTGCTCGTAAAGTGGCTCTTATTGAACCGCTTTTAGGTCCATAATGGAGTGTATTACGAACGCGTGCTTTTTCTTTACTTTAATCCACATGTTCTGTAATACCACAGATAACTATTTACTAGTCGGAGACGCGCGCTTTTTTTTTTTTTTTTTTAATCTCATCAAACCCTGCTTTCCGAATTGGGAAATAATCGATGTGTTCCGAATTGGGAAATAACCGAATTAGCGTGAGCGCGATAACGATAACGATGTCCCGTGAATCGTCATAGATGACGTCATGACATTCGCCATCTTGCGATAATGCCGACCATGCCCTAGAATAATATCACCGTGAGCGCTGTCAAGAGATGTCGTGCGGTGTCCCACAGGGATCGGTCCTGGGGCCGCCCCTGTGGAACATCGGGTACGACTGGGTGCTGCGCGCCGACCTCCCTAGCGGCGTCAGTGTAGTTTGCTACGCTGACGACACGCTGGTCCTGGCGCAGGGGAGGTCGCACCAGGCGGCGGCGGAACTAGCGATACGCGGGGTTGCGACAGTCGTTGAAAGGATCCGGCAACTGGGACTCGAGGTGGCCCTGCACAAGTCCGAGGCCATGTGTTTTCATGGCCCTCGGAACGCGCCACCGTCGGGTTCCCAAATAACGGTAGGAGGGGTTCACATCGGCGTCGAGTCGACGATGAAGTACCTGGGACTTGTCCTCGACAGCCGGTGGAATTTCGTGGAACACTTCCGACGTTTGGCTCCCAGACTGGAGCGGGCCGGGGCTGCGTTGAAGCGGCTCCTGCCCAATCTAGGGGGTCCAAACGCCTCCTGCCGGAGGCTCTACGCGGGGGTCGTGCGGTCCATGGCCCTTTACGGGGCACCGGTGTGGGCGCATTCACTGAGGCGGCGACCAGCCAGGCGGTTGAACGCGTCCCAGAGGGTCATGGCCATCCGGTTAGTCCGGGGATACCGCACGGTCTCCGAGGAGGCAGCGAGCCTCCTTGCCGGATTGCCGCCATGGGATCTGGAGGCCAAAGTCCTCGCCCACATATGGGAGTGGCGAGAGGAGGTGAAACGCCGGGGCGTAACTCCGCTGCCGCGAGAAATCGCGGTGCAGCGGACAGACCTCCGGCGGGATCTCATGGCGACATGGAGAGTGCGACTGTCGCAACCCAGTGCTGGGCACGCCACAATTGCGGCGATAAGTCCCCTCTTTGAGGAGTGGCTAGAGAGACGCCACGGCGTCCTCACCTTCCGCCTAACGCAGGTCCTCACCTTCCGCCTAACGCAGGTCCTCACCGGACACGGCTGCTTCGGGAGGTTCCTGTTCCGAATAAGGCGGGAGGAAACGCCCGGGTGTCACCATTGTGTGGATCGCCCGGAGGACACGGTGGAGCATACGGTGGAGATCTGCCCAGCTTGGGCAGAGCACCGCCGTGTCCTCACGGCGGCGATCGGCGGCGGCGATCTCTCGCGTCCGGCCCTAGTCCGGGCCATGGTACGGAGCGAGAGTGCATGGGAGGCTATCGCCTCCTTCTGCGAAGCAGTGATGCTCGCGAAGGAGGAGGCGGAGCGCGTGAGGGAGCGGCAATCCTTGCGCCCTTACGCCCCCAGCCGCCGCAGGAGACGCCCCGGGCGTCGGGAGTCGATAGCCGATTCCCGGCCACCGTAGGCGCGGGCTTGCGGGCGGCGAGCAATGGGCAGCTCGCCGTCCGGTAAGGACCAGGCCCGGGTCGACGGCGCGTTGTGCTCCACGCGCGCCTCAAGGAGATGTCAGCACCAACTGACGGGGTCCGCTAGGGCCGATGCCCGCCGGGGTCGCGGGTTGTTCGAAAGAGATACCGTGGCCCCTGGCACAGGCAAGTGAAGGAACACGGGTGGGTTTTAGTCAGTAAGAGTCTGACACTCCCTTCCGCTCCGCCCAGAGCGGGAGGGGTCATTTGATGATTTCCCACCCAAAAAAAAAAAAAAAAAAAAAAAGCGCTGTCAAAAATGACAGTGTGTGTATGAGGTTGTGTCAGTGTGTGTTTTGTTTTGAGTTGCATCATCTTTAAATTAAACTAACGTGGCATTTTTGAAATTGTGCTTCTGGCTGACAGTCGCCTCCTAACCAAAGAAGAAGAACTGAAGAAGAAATGTGGTGTTTATACAAAGAATAACTGTAATAATATCTTTTTTACATTGTGTAAGCACTGTCATGTGAGCGCGTTCACGAGTGTTCCGAATTGTTGCCAGCTCTCAGGAGTCATAATAGTAATATCTAAATCGGAACGCATGTGAGATGATGCATGGACGTAATATTACGTCCATGGAGATGATGTGAGCGCTGTGATGTGAGCGATTATAGCTAATTCGGAAAGCGCCCAAAGAGACTTCATGCCGAAAGAAAAAATCCGCGGGCTATATTTAATTTTTTTTTTAAATAGTCTGTATTGTCCTTGGTCGCAAAATGAACTCGCAGGGGACCACAGACAATTTAAGGTGAATGCGCAGTGGTAGACCGCGAAATTCTTGGGTTTTTTGCAATTTTCAGGTTTGTGTTTATTATATTTTTTCTATAGGCTGTATCGGTTTTGTCTGTGCCATAGATTAATATATTTAAAATGAGTCAATGTTGCGCGCGCATCGCTAGTGCTGGCTAGCACGGCGCGCGGGAAAACAAAACCAGCGCGCCATTTTCCATACAAGTTAATATTTAACAATACAAGTCTGTTTTTTTTCCTCGCAAGTGTGTTGAAAAACGTCGTATGAAACGCGTGTGCATTAATCAATATACACTCGGCTTTCTTATCGCTCTCGCCTGCGGCTCGCGCGATAATATCGCCTCGTGCATAATGATCAACATAGCACACATGTATCATAATGTACTATTTTGCCCTGTAGTGCACATTACATAATGTCTCTTCTTTAAGTAGGTACGAAACGTTTTGAAAAAGAGAATATTGACCTACCTAAAATGAAATTAATATTTTATTATAATTAATTTAATGAAAATGTTACCACAAATTCATGTCGACTGTGTGAATAGCAACATTAAAACCTAATACATAAAACCAACATCAAAATACGAATTGGAAACCGCTCAATCATCCTTGTTGAACTGTATATAAGCTTTCTGTTTTTCAATTACCCTTGTGTGTCAGGAGTATTTGGAAAAAGTCGTTACGCGATCCGAGTAAAAATAAATTAAGTATGTTATCAACATTTTCTGGGGTTCGCTCGCCTAAAGCATTTTGCAATATGTTAACGAACTTACCACCGCGTACCGGTCACACAAAGGGAGGTTATCAGTGTACCTACACTTCAATCGATTTTATTTTTAAGCGGGTGAAAGATAAAAAGCATGAAAAATGTGGAAGCTAAGCTGGAGGAAAATTCAGCTCTCGTTCCCAATACCTATTCACGGGGGTTTCATTCGTCACGCTTGAATGACGTGAAGAATGAATGATACGATTAAAAAACTTGTTATCCCTTGTGTTGCCTTTTCTTTCTACACTAAGGACAAAAAATACACTAAGGACGCGTTTCCACCCAGGACGCGTAGCGAGGGATATGTGCGACACCCACCAATAGCATTACTTCATTTTCCTAGCCTCGCACAGCGCAGCCCTGGAAAAAAGGCCTAAGCGAAAGCGAGATCTTGTACATACAAAACATCTCGCACATCGGAAACTAGTCATTAGTCATCCCATCCATGTGTGTAATTGCTTAGCGAAATAATATTCAATTCAATCGTTCACACATAAGTGATAAACATGCAATTTGCCTCCTATGTAATGTACCCATGTGAAGTGACGTAAATGTGACAATCCTTTCATTTTCACAAGCTTCATTATTTAGACATTCTTTGCACGAAACATAATGAAAAGGCAAGTCGAGAGTTAAATAGGTTTGCGTTATTTTAATTATGTCTACGTTCTCCGTGTGGAGCTAAAGACACGAAAGCAAATTTGGATTTAAAAATGTAGAAATAATAATAATAAATCATTTATTTTACACACACAATTCAATCAATCAATCAATTTTTTGACATTTCAATTTGGTATATTCATGACTCCACATACTATAGAATAATATTTTGAAACTTGTTTTGTTCTTGGGCAATAAGCTACAATGCAAAGCTACCGAGAGAAAATCTTTTGAAGAAAACAGGTATATATTTGAATTTTCAATAGACAAGTTTCGTATTTTCACGGTAAACGGAAGGCAATATTATGTTTTGCGTAACTTGACTAGGAACGTAAATATTTTCCATTTGTACATGTTACATTATTTTCTGCAAGAATTCCCCAAGATTCTGAGAGCAACAAACAAAGATAGTAATAAATATCAAAAGCGCGCGTCCTCCTAATAGTCTAAGTCTAAGCTAACGAAATAGATTTCGTCTAAATGTTGCGTATTTCCGAAAACTAAGTGAATATCGGCTAAATGAGCATTTCGATTAATTCACTGATCTTGAACTAGTTGATCGAGAGCTGTTTTAGAGAACAGTTTTAAAAGCTTTTTATTCTTCTAAGAAAATGAGTTTTATCACAACAGGGGGTATAATGATAGTGTGTCATCCATTGGATTACCGACTGTAATGGAGAACAGTAATCTCGTGTACCACTCAAATAAATAACCAAACACCCCATACTAAGTAATAGGAATGTTCAGAAAAATACAGCCCGTCTCATTGACTGTTACAAATAACAAACTTGCGGCATTTTCCCTGAAACTCTTAGGTAGGTACTTTTCTTTGCACAAGATGATATTACCAAGATAATATCGCGCCGTAATTGTAGGTACATGAAGGCTATAGAAGCTCAACGGGAAAATTAAAATCAGGTACGGAAACTTCTGTGAAATCTTAAACTACATAATGTAAAGTGGGTAATATAATTATTGAAACTAGATCAACATAAGAGTTGTTTGTTGGCGATACAGCATAACTCACGTGCCGCACACAAAGGTATTTTAAAGACACGGTGACGTCACGTGCTGACTATTCTCTGTAATTATGACTATCCACTTTAACAATATGTGACTGCAGGCACACCTACAATAATAATTATGTAGGTAGTAATAGAACATTGATTTGCTTCATGCTAATAAAAACTAAAGTTTCTCCGCGTTACGTCTGGTTGCATGCTCAAGTTGTTACTATAAAAATCTTGTGAGAGGGACTATATTAGATAAACCTCTAAAGATTTTAATAAAAAGAGAACAAAATATGTTAAATTTTTTTATACAAAGAACAAGTTGAGCCGATCTAAACCTTGGCCGAACAAACAATAAAAGGAAAACAAATGGTATTAGAAACTCCAAATTGCAAGGATTTTTTCTTTATATCCATTATTCTTACGATTTATTCCGGTATGATCCCCTCCACACCCCCCTCCCCCTCGATACCACCCTGCTAATTCTTACTTTTATTGAAACTTTGTAGAACGGATTATGAAGTTTACGATTCTATTCAAAGAAGCTGTAACAAGAAATTGTTTCTATATTTTTTTCAGATAACCTATAATCTATAAAATAAGTCAGTAAACTTTTAACTTTGTATTTAGTATTATAGGGTGTTTGTACTGTTGTTCAGTAGCCGGCTGTAAATGGGTAGCAGACAGAACTTGACTTAATCCTGGTACACTAGGTGGTTTTCCCGGGTTATATCTATGGCTCCTGCATATATAAATAAAAAAGTTATTCGAGGGGATCGCAGGCTCATGCCTCCGGCACAGATCGTAAATATATAAGCTAAAAATATAATTTGATTTTTTTTTCCGGATAGCATAATATCCGGAAAAATATGTTTTTTTTTTTTTTTTTTACTGTGATTTTTTACATACTATGTTTTCTTTTGACATGATAAAATTGATGTTTATTAAATAATCAACAAGAAGTTTCGTTAAGGTAAAAGACAAAAATATACTATGATAAATTTGCTGATCATTTAATCAGCCCCCTGATTTATGATAATAATAATAATTTTGAACTGTGGACTACATTAAAACTGAAAAATTGTTGAAACCCCGAGTGACCACTTGAGCGTTCCGATCGCGACCGTCTTTTCTGCTCGTTTCACCTCTCGAGAACTGCTTCACAGATGTTGAGCACTCTGAAACTAGGCTAGAACTTTATTAATTGGGTGTTCGTCTAATGAGGCTGACATACTTTACTGATTTCGTCGAGAAATACATTTCTTCGCCATGTTACATTTGCAAATCTCCAAAAACAAATTGTTTCAAATTCAAACTGTTGTAAAATATATAAATACTAGCGGCAAAGTTTGTGGTTCGAAATCGACTTTAATTATTCTGAGAACGGGTTCACACTTGTCTAACAAAGTTAATGGTCCCTTACGCTAAAACCTCGGTAAACTACGAGTATACGAGCTTGAAACATTCCTTTTAAAGCGATGTTTTACCACCAAACCAACGGAACGGAAAAGATACTATTTACATGTCTCGTAAGCTGATACACCACACGTTTACCATTTTCAGTAGTTCAGTTCATATGCAATGTAAATTGCTTGCTAGTAAAATATATTAGTGGCAAAGTTTCTGGATCGAACTCGGCCTTTTATATTAAGAGAATGGATTAACCCTTGTCTAACAAAGTTAAGGGCCCCTTTATTTTCAAGCTAAAACCTCGGTACCTATACGACCTTGAAACTTTCCTTCTATAGCGGTGTATTTCCACTACCGGAACGGAAAAATACCAACTATTGCCATGTCTCGTAAGTACACCACACGTTTACCATTTTAATTTACCGACCGAAGTAGTTCAGTTCATGGGAAAATTGTTTTATCTGCTGCAGTCCCACAACGACCAATTAGTCCTTGGAAATTGTCACAGAATAATTCGAAGGTCGCTTCTTGCTACCCTGTAGAACAGACTTGTGGTTAAATTTTATAAAAAACAGTAACTTATTTTGGAGAAAAAAACCAAGTATCTCTATAGAGATACTTGGTTTTTTTGCGTAAATAACAACTAATATCGAAATAATAAAAAAAAATAACAAAACTATAACCTAATTCCTAACTTAACTAAAACTATTCACATAAAAATATAGCGTCGAAAAATACATCCGCATCGCTGTCGACTGGTAATGTACCCAAGTTAGTCTTGGAATAGTTATTTAGCAAACCAAAGAAAAGAATTCACTTGCGCATGTACGTAGTTTTATTTTTGTTAGCGTTAGTAGGATAAGCTTTCGAGATCAGAAGATTTATGTTACACGAGTATCTATGGCTCCTTGTATTTATGTCACGTCAGAGTTAACCAAGTTTACTCTAATTAATGTTAGTGCCTTCATTCACTATGTGTCAGAAGTGATCAATGGTAAACCGCAAACTTGCATTTATAAGTGCCTACCTACTGAAACTTGACTTTTGTCTTTCTTAATATATAGCCAGCAATAAGTGAATGTGGGTGTTTCTACCAATGTAGGTGGTATATATTAAGCAATTTAAAGAGGTGTGAATAATTTTTCTCTCTTCATTATTTTAGAATGAAGAATAATTTGTAATATTTTATTGAAGAAGGATAATATGTCCAAAATAGGTCGAAATGCCCGAAGCTACATAGAAACATACATAGAACCCTCATTTCCACGACCGCCTCGGGAAATAAAGAAAACATAATAAAATCTACTGTTTATTCTCTCGCAGTTTGGTGAAGTGATGAAATGGGGAAAACATTTCACTTATTTGCACTTATACGCGCTGTGTAAACAAACTGCTGACATCGGCAAACAGGATATTTGTTTTAGCAGGAACAAAATGTTTGACTTCTGTACAAGTTGGAACAATCGCTTCATTATTAAACCTTGCATATTGTGAATTCACTCTATGTGTGCACATAATGCGCGTCAAGAAAAAGCAAAGAAAATAAATAAATAGCAGAAAAGGTCAAAAGACATTAAAACCTTCAGAGAACTTTCCTTCTATTCAATCAGTGCTTGTCTGTAGATTATTCAAATTAGATGCTGAACGTTGAGCTATTAAAACGACTCGAAGTAAGTAGTTAATTAATTTACTTTGTGGTCGGACTGGGTGCAGAAACTCCACAACAAACAGATTGGAGTATACTCACTGCCTCGCAGGCCAGCCAAGATTGCCAACTGAGACGCCAGCCTTATTTCCATTCAATTGTTTGTGTCGGGTTTCCGCAAAGCTTTACTAGCTTCTGCCAAACTCAATTTGACTTCGCGAGTTTGTTCGCCGCCTGTTTATCGTCGCAAGGTTTTTCGCCGTTTCTCGGGAGGATAGAGAAGTTGCTCGTAATTGCTTCATTTGACGCGCGTAATCAGTAACATAAGTAACAATAAATAATTGGAGAATGTCGTAGCAATAAATAATTGGAGAATGTCTAAATGTGTTCATACATAATATGTATATGTAGTTACATAACTTATGTATATGTTTGGAATTGGGATCGTGTGTTGACTTGGCTGCCCATGTGATTGTTGTAAGTACAATTATTAGGTATGCAAAATAAAGGTCTGACGGTTAGTGAAAAGTGTAAAGAACCACGAATAGAAGAGTGTAGTTGTCCTGACTCGGATCAGCCAAAAAATGTGAAAAATCAGATAGGACTTTTAGTCATGCGAGCTACGATATTTTACAACTGCTGTATGGAATTCCTTTGAGAGTCAAAACGATTGCGAGTGGAAACTATGCAAACAGTTTGTCAAGAATTTCTAGAATTTTCAAACCTCCTATCGTCAAAGAACATGCAAATCTAAAGTCTTTTTAAAAAATAACTGAAATTAAATGTGTAGAGCGGAACAAAAATGTGTGTGGAGTAAAATCACGAGCTTTTTCAGCGAATGTAAAAGAATTAACCTCTTATACCTTCGCTTTATTACACATATTTACTTTTACACAGCTATTAGCTGCAAGTCGGTCCCGAGAGGCGTCACTACATAGCGGACTAGTAATTAGACCTCGTCATAGGGGCACAAATCCGCAGTGAGCTGGGATATTGGCTGACGTGAAACGCTACAGGTCATCATAATTTCTTGCCAGGTAGATATGCTCTTTGTGTGAAATGCTCAAAGCAGGGAATAGCTTAAATTCTGGATAGTGTGCAGTATTTGTGCCTGACAGAAGTGTTTCAAATTCCGTTACTGGAATCCGAAATTCCGTTGCGCCCAGATATAATAATGATTTAGTTGCATCTTACACGCATAGAACACAAAGATTTGTATAATTGTGTGTATTAAGAAAAAGTAGTACATATATAGGCATACATGCATTACATAGTGTAAATAAATCAGATTTGAATTTTATATTCTTGTCTCATTACCCCTCACTGTGGCCAAGACACCTTTAGCCATCTCTGATACCCTTCCCGAACCTGGGGGTCTACTCCGAAGCGGTTAACCACTGTATCGGCCGAATGTTCGGTCATTTTCTACTACCATTAATTTCTTAAATTGACTATTGGTCCCGACCAAACTGTGCCAATCCGAACCTCTTTAGAACCCTTAACCCTTTTTTTACTTTTTTTTTTTTAAATTCGTAGTAGGACAACAATATTCGAATCAGAAAATGACCGAACATTCGGCCGATACAGTGGTTAACCGCTTCGGAGTAGACCCCCTGGAAATCCTGTCTACTATACGTCCGTCATCATAAGTTGCATGGTGCAGTCATCCTGAACTTATTTATATATTTATTTATCACTTACTAGGTATATGATAGGTTAGGGCTGTAGGGCTTAGGGTCGTAGGGACTGTTAGGCTTGTAGGTCTTAGTAGGTTCCTTTAACTTATCATATATTTTCATGTACCGTCACACCCTTATGCAGTATTGCGGCCTTACGTGACTATTGTTAAGGGTGGATGTACATTTGTACAAATTCTGTATTCATTTACATAAATATGTCTGTTTAAACATAAAATGTATTGTAACGTTCTTCGTTATTTTCAGCGAAATACGAAAGACACTTGCAGAAAATGATGGTACACAGTGGCAATTTTTATGGCTTCCTCTCCGTTACTTTTAAACCGGAGCACGTTGCACGTCAGCTGATGTGAAATGGGCTGCTCTAGTGCCCGTGAGCGTACTGTCACTACGTGAGTACTTTAGTTATCGTATTACTGCTACTTCGTCTCAGTAACCTTACGATGCGATTGCACTTACTTTGTTGAGTTCACTTCACACATCAAGTTTATGTTTATTTGCTCGCTAGTTCATTAAGCTGGGAAACGTTTATTTTCTTTTAAATATTAAGTTTTTAGGTTTAGATGGAGGAAGCGTAACTTAACACTTCTGATTTAGTTCAGGATTTAGAAGCAGTGGGTAGACACATTCGTAAATTATGGTACACGGTCAACTTTACTAGTAAGAACTGAAGCCAAAGATGAACCTGTCACGTGTTTGCAAGAAACGTCTGATTACAAGTTTACTAGACGACGGCTAACCTGTCTGTTATTCATTAAACTGAATCCTAAAGTTTCGATTGTCTTTCCGATCTGAGTAGATACTGGCAGAGCGCTGCGCGCGCTTACTATGTCTTTTGCAGACAACCGCCGTACCTATATGGTCGGTAGGAAACTATGATTTTATTATAAAACAAAGTTTAAGGCTATTTGAGAAAACAACGTTATTTCGAATTAGGTTTTCACCACAGTTTAAACCGCATCAAATAAATTAACATAGGAAACTTTTATGTTTAAATAGTTTAAACGACGCTTCATAAAATATGTTGAGATCTATACAAGAGCATGGGAAGGTATTTGACAAACTATATAGGTACCAAGGCTTCTCATAAGTTTAAACGGAAACCTCACAAAGTCATCATTCATTGAGAAATTAAAAAAAACAAGTTAAAGTTTTCTTGACGAACTTGACTCGTCGACGGAAAGGACTGGCCGGCAAAAGCAAAAGACAAAATTGTGTGGAAAAGGGTGAGGGAGGCCTTTACCTTACCGTGGGACAATACAGGCCAGTTAGATTAGATTACAGTTTTCTTACACATGCGACCATAATAACTGACCGCTCAGCAATGATTTTCGTTATAGATACGACGAGGGATGCGTGCTCCAAACTTGGGGAGGATTTCATATTAAGAGCTTATCTACACATACAGACTTAAAAATACATTACGCAATAAAATATCCCACACTGCAGTTTATAGCAATAGTATCTTTTGTATGGGTATAGAAATATATAATAAGCTACCCATAGACATTAAGAACCTACATTCAATTGGTATTTTTAAAAAGAAAGCTAAAAGACTTCCTGATTAAAATATTACTCTCTAAAATAATTCCTTGATGGAAAATAATTATTTAATATTAAAATTATTGTGATACTTATTATAATGTGATATAAATTATAAGAATAGTATGATATAATATAAAATGTCTGAATAATTATAATTAATATAATATAATGTAAACTGTAGGTATAACTGTAATATTGAATATTACATACTTTTTTTAATATGTATCTATAACTATTTAAATTGCAGGAAACTAAGTCCTAAGAACCTACCTATTGTTAACATCTTCAAAATTCTGTACCTACACTTAGTTCGCAATAAAAAATTTGAATTTGAACATTATAAAATAGTTTATAATAAACGCAGTGCTTGAGCCGGGAAAGTAGGTACTTTGTTAGTTGCAGGAAGTGTATCTTGCGTATTATGTTTGGAGTATAGCTACTTGAAAATCCATCTAGGTACTCTCTCGTTGCCAATGCATAATGTTTTCACAACGTTCCATTTTTTTTTCTCAAGCCGAGATCTATAAACGTTTCAGTTAGCACGTGCTTTGGCAAAGTGTTATTCTTGTCACTGTCACACAACTGTCAAACTGTAAGTGCAGGGTATAGACGAGAACATGTCTAAGCCAAAGCCCGTATAACTAAGTAACATTTACAGATCTCGGCCTCAATATCTACTGTGTGTGAAAATACCAAAATGTATCAGCTTGTTCCGCCTTGCAACAGACAGCAGCTGCATGAAATATTGCTCAGTGGCCAGTTCCCCAGTAACTCCTAAAAGTTGGTGTCAGGAAGAAGCGTCATAAACTATTCTGTTTGTGCTATAAATAGCTCTGAACCGGCGCGGGGCTCGACCCGACTCACTTGATACCTTTTACTTTAAAATTTAAATCAGTTTTTCAAGTCGAATCTTCTAAAGGACGTCGTGATTTATTACTTTACGATTTGACAGTTGAAGGATAATGGTATGATAATGTTTTGTAGTCACCGAATATAGTCGGGGATAATCGTTGTTAATAGGTAAACGGTAGGTATATATATCACTGCGACACCTACCAATATAGCAAAGCAAACCTTCAATTATACCAAATTCATTTCCTAAAGATAATTAAGCTGTCGACCCTCGTCAATATTATGAGATTCATTTATGAAATTCACGCAGCAGAGCAGGTAATACAGTTTTGACCGACTTGACGAAATCGACGGTTCAACATCTAAAATGAACAACAAATTAGTACTCCGAGTCTCCGACGTCGTAACACGAGATTTTTCGTATTATATTTCTTTAGGTGTAATGAGATCTTAAAATAGAAAATATGTTGGCTGTTGCGTTAAGAATGTTATTTTGTTTCAAACTAAATAGTTATAAGTCATATTGCAATTATTTGATTTTAGACATAATAAAACCTAGATACATTTGGAGCAAACTGGACTAATGCCTATAAGTAAAACACGCAGGCTGGCCAAAGTTTATTACCCTTTTTGTAAGAAAAAATAATAACGTATGCGGTCGGGGGACCTCTGTCAGGAACGAAGTTCCTTACGCGATACGCACACACACTCGTATAATAGAAAGAGACAAGGAGAGAAAGAAAGTGTGAATTCAATACGTGTTTTTTTTTAATACAGAGCCATCTAGTATAAGTTTTTGATGCTCTCATAAAGTTGTCGCCATCATGAATTTTTATTTTGACCTCACTAACAGCTGCAGCACCCTCGAAAACCATGAAAACTACACCCATGACGAATAATTTGAACATTTTCACGGCTGCCATTTTTCGCACCCTCAAAGACCATGAAAACGATAAATTGATGAAAAATTTAAAATTTTGGCAACTGCCATCTTGGATTTTCATTTTTACCACACTATTGGCTTCAGCACCCTCGAAAACCATCTCCCCATTCCTCCATCCATATCTTGATCTCTCTCTCAATCTGACAGAGAGGGACAGAAAGACGCATATGGCATAATGATTTTTACCAGTTTACTCCTACCGTAAGTCTCGTTCCAAAAACAGATTTAAGTCCACCTAAAAATTTTGCAACATTTGTAATAAAAAAAATAAAAAAAACAGCGGCTGCTGAATTTCGGCAATGACTTGACTTATTTAACCCGGTGTCGTATTACAAAAGCTTTTCCCAACCCTTGTCACTGCAACAGACGTAACACCTACGGAGCGGAACGGGTAGACAGTTTTGTTTGTTTTGCCATCGCAAGAAATAGATCAAACCCGAGATATAATACTTACCCATTGTTAAACTGGAAAGTACCTAGGTAAATAGGTAATCCGGGCTGGTGTCCGCAAGTCCACGTCAATGCGCGTATTTTGCGCACGGAAAGTACCTAATAAATACTTACAGTTACAAACACAAGTAAACACCCATAAACACCCACAAAATTGGGTGTTTACGGGTGTTTATCGGGTGTTTCTCAAAGCACCGGGCTTAAAACCGGTGGATTGCCCATCTATACTTACAGTGGGACCTCTGAAATAAGACCTTGAAATAAATTAAGGTAGTACGTATTCCCGGTAGTATCCCGGGTACCCGGTAACATGTTTTATACATTTGCACGTTTCTAACAATTAAAGTTTGTGTAATTAAAATAGCAACACTACCTAAACAGTTTAATTGTGTCGAAACTGCGTATTATCTATATGTAGTTAGAGCGAATTTGCACAACGACTACTGCACAGTAGTCGTTGTGCAAATTCGCTCTAACTGTTGTTTGCAATTTTTAAGAAAGTTCAAAGTACTGTCGATGAGCCCACCACATATTGTTGGATATAAGGATATAAGCTCGCCTTGCTGCTGTGGATTAATTTCTAATTGAAAAATAATTTCTTTTGTCAAATACCTATTGTCTGAACTGGAAAATAAATTCAGGGAAATCAATGGTTAAGCAAATTGACTACCAACCTAAATTGTCCGCATCACATCTGTAATTCTTTGTACAGTTGTATGAAATGGCACGGCAAATTGACGTAGGGTATCACTTTGTTTAACAATTAATTTCCTTGAGTCTACCTATTAATATCTACCGTGGGAGCTCCTAAATAAGACCTTGAAATAAATTACTTGATTCATGCTCCGCGGACTTTCAGCAAACTTTCTTACTTCAGAAAGTTTTTGATTGCTTTCTTACCTAATGAACATACTGCTCTTAACGTTATACTCCCTAACCAAAAGTAGGGCAATCGTTGTTGAAAGGGTTGCAAATCGTTTTCAATGTCCGTTCCCTATAAGTATCAAAATGGTTTACTAAAGTGGAATAAGTAGCGAACAACTTTAAACAGGAACTGTTTTTTTTTTTGGTTCCGTACCTCAAAAGGAAAAAACGGAAGCCTTATCCGTCCCCTCATCCGTCTGTCAGTCTGTCAAGACCCTTTTTCTAAGGAGCGCGTGGAGGTATCAAGTCCGCAAAATTTCAATTATAAGTTTACCGGCCTTCCTTTCCTCGGTCCACAGTACCGATAAATTAACCAGGAACATTTTATCTTCCTCACTGAGTCACTGATCGATTTTGAAGTACCGTGTTTGACCGATGCATTGAACGCTTGGAAAATGGCTTGTCCCAATACGATTTTGCCCGATAACCCGTCTTCCCAGAGACGGTGGCACGTGCCGCTCTGCAATATTATACGGAATACCCTTGTAAACACGCCACATAATACTGTTGAGCGTGCTTTGCCTGCTGGCTGTGGAAGAATGGGAGTCAGGCTTGTGGCTTCAGGCGCTCCCGTCATCCACCATAGGCACAATGATGGATGACTCATCGTTTCGGCTCGCTACTTGTCTCCGCTTGGGCGCACTTTTTGTTGCTCCGCATCGATGTCACTGCGGTGAAGCTGTCGACAGTCTCGGACACCATGGCCTGTTCTGCTGCAGGAGCGCAGATCGCATAGCACGACACGCCAGCATCAACGCTATTATTCGTCGAGCCCTTGGCACTGAACCAAACGGCATGGTACGTTGGCTTGGTATGGGAAGGGAGGGATCCCTATCAAATAAGTAAGTAAAAAAATCAAGCTAAGTCAACGCAATAAAAAAATACGGACATTTATGAGACATATTATTTTGATACTCGCAAATAAATCAAAATCTACTAAACTAAACCTTCGGGTATTTCCCGTTGACCTAGAATCATGAAATTTGGCCAGAAGCAATGTCTCACAGCTTGAAAATCGTTAATTTGTAGTTTTATCACATATATATCTTTTTTTATGATTACAAACTTATATTTGCAGTTGGAGAATTGACCATGACGTATTATATTTATATTCTTCCAGCCTCAATTCCTTCCAAACATCTTGTCCCGTCATTTACATAGAAACGGATAATTTAGACATCAAATTGTAGGCTTTCATGTAAATCTGAGAAATATCAGACCGTTACTTGTTATTGGCTAACCCTGAGGCCCTCTTGACACAAACATACTTGCGTAAGAATACCAAGACGAAGTTAAACCATCGAATTCAAATTTCCCAAACCATAACAATACAATGACAGTTTAAAAAAAACTTACGTAGAATTTGTACGAGCCGCAGCCCGGTTTAATAAAACTTTTCATTTTACGTTCATATTATAATAGTTCTGACAATGTAGACGACAGAATTTTTTGTTTATTGCCATGTTTGTGTGCTTTGTGTTCTCGCATTACTCAATAGGTACATGAATTTTAGTGGAATTAAATGATTTTTCAAACAGCACGCATAACCATCAATATATTTTTCACGTTTGGTTTATTCGTTAAGTAAAATATACTTTAGCAATGGCAGTGTGTTAGAAGCAACGACGTGTGAGCCACAGTCCATTGAGATAATTAATATCCATTAGCGCGAATCGCATTCGATTCAATCCCTTTCAGGATAAAACAGCTCACATCCCACTGGCCGCACATTCTGTGAAACAAAAACGCTTCAAGGCAGAAAAAAATTGAATGATGTATACCGTATAGCTATTATTCTTTCACGCTACAAACGTGGCGTCGTAGCAGCGTAGCAGCGTAGCCCACATTCTACGTAGCTCGTAGCTGAATGGCCGGTTTATAATCAATGGTGAAGGCGACCGCTAGCCATTTATTAATCTACAACTTCTCGCTTATACCTGAACATTACAACATCTAGAACAGCATATCGCTGCCAAAACAATAAAAAAATACTGCGGTGGTTGACAATACCTACGTCTTGCATTAAATATGAGTAACACACGCTCATTCTGGAAATGGTATCTGTACATAGCAACATGATATGTAGGTAGTACTTATATTGGCCCGCGCAGTAAAATAGTTATTTCATTGGTTTTAATAAGAGATGAGAACAACCAATATTTTTTAATATCCTACAGTAATTATCAATGGGTGGAGCGGGACGACACTCGTCGCTATCATTCCCTATATTTACATGAACTACATACGAGGTAACAGTTAAGTGGGGAAGTAGAACAGAGCGATCAGATAAGCACACAACATGAATAAAAAAAGCAGTAACAAATGCATAAAATGTGCCAAGTGTGAATATTTGTATTGAAACGTTTTTATTAGTTGCAGAAAGAAAGCTAAGGGCATGAGCATGACCCTGATGTCGGACCCAAACCTGTCGCGTGAAAACGCGATTATGCGATCGTTCACATAAATTATGTCGATCAAACGTGACTTGCTTTATCGCGTATGTCATGTTCATATAAAAGAGCACGACGATATGTTTTGGTTAGGATACCTATTCAGGTAAAACTCAAACGTGAGTATACAATGAATTTGCTTTTTTATCGACTAAACGTAAAACCGAGCTCGGGTTTAGTTGTTTTATTTTATAGTGAAAAATTCACAAACCTAGTTTTGATAAAACGCCCGCAGCAAAGTTCTCCGAATATGTAAATGAAAAGCTTGCAGTACGTGATCAAAGAAAATAGAAAAGAGTTCCATATTCTACTGGCTCCTAAAAATCTCGGTATTTGTTACATACCGGAGCAAATTGCGGAGAAGTTTTAACCGAGCTCGCCTCGAATCTGTTTGCCCTCTTCACTTCATGAAAATTTTATCAGACGATCCGTTGAGACACTCTACGACTGACCTCGGTAGAGATACTTGGATTACTAACTCTTTATTACCTGCTTAACTGAAGACGCCTCGAGATTAAATGTCATTCCTTGAAAATTCTGAATCAGAGGTCGATTATATTTACGGTTTTACTCCCGTTCTGCACAGTCTAACCGAATTCTGTAAATTACAATTTTATAGTCAAACATAAAGTTAACGAAACGTAAAAAGAAAATGTTTCAAAAAGTCTATACAGCATAACAGATTTAACATCTTTATACAATCTAAATACCGCATTGCAAAAAGGTCAACATTGTTTACATTGAGACAACATGAAAGTTGCTGACGTCATAGTTCAGTAGCAGAAAGACTACAGCGAAGATACATTGGAATATTTTGCCGACGTGAACCGAAAGGTGCGGTCATAGTAAAATGCAAATCGAAAATATCGCTGAGTGGGCACGTTACTGACGTCGATAGCTCTTCAGGTAGACCGCTAAGTGTATTAAAGCTATCAATATTTTCAACATACCGATTTTGTTTACGAGTAAACAGAATAGAATATTGAAATGATCATAAATCTATTTTCTAATAGCATTTTTATTTTGGATTGACCGGTATGTTATGATTCAGATTGTAAGCATTGCCATGTTTAGTTATTCGATTTTTTGTAGGCGATCCTTTCACTAATTGCACTCTTGTAAATTAAATTATCTACATCCAATTCTGCATAAAACTTTTCATCTTTTCTTTTCAATTTCTTATGCACACAGAAATAAATCGTACGTAGGTAAGTACTCTTAGATCTTCTTCTTCTTAATCTAATATTCACTGAACTAGTTTTTACTCGGAATATGTTAAAATTAGATTTAGTGGGTTTTTGCAAAGACTTAGTTTTGAAGGATAATTTTTTGGTATTTAAGTTTTATTCAAATTTCAAAATCAAATAACCATGTCGGATTGTCGGTGCAGAGTCACGAAAGGGCACTGTTAGAAAATATTAAACAAACTTAAAAATTCACAACATATAAATTCACTATGATATTTGTAGCCAGGATCATTCAAGATAGTTTGTCGTCCTATGTGAGAATATGGCACTGGTATATAGGTAGGTACCCCATAAGTGTACCTGGACATTGTCTTGAAGCGTTTCCGTTGCTGGCGGAATTCTATTCGCTCGCGGTCTGCCGCGCTGACTCCATCGGGACTGGAACGACAACTATGTATTAAGTTAGCTCAACGGGCTACTATTGTCTTTGGATTGCCGCATACCTTCTTTAACACTGTTTTAAAGTTATTTTACAACGGAGAAATACCAAGGAGCTTGCACAAATATACTTTTAGTCGTATAATTTTAAAAGCTCAGCTCCTCAGATAAGTTTAGACAGGCAAACATTAAAAGTAAAATATTTTGTGGGTTTGATACATGATTTATTGTTTGGTAATGTTCCAGATCGTTAAAAGATTTACAGTTATTGGCTCAGTCAGATGTATATAAAAAATTTAATATAATTCGTGTGATTGAAATCTCAAACATAACGATGACCGAGGCAAATCTATCCAATGTAGGTAACAAAAACTCTAGTTTGCGTTTCATTAATTAAATATTAAGTTACTTTACATAGCGGAGCGAAGCACAATTGCCAACATTCCAAGTTATATTGTGTCCACGTAAGACCCACGCTTCAGCACAATATATCACAATAGACTGCGACCGCTTTAAAATACAAACACAAACAAGCAGACCAGCCAATTTGAAACTCAAGGAATGTGACGTATGAAACTTGTGAAAGAGAAGCGTTTACGAACTAAGTTCACATTCGTCATGTGATGAAAGAACCACATACGGTTCTGAAATTAAAGCACTTGAAGCAGCGAAATATTACGTAGGAGTTACCTGAGTTTTCTGTTATTCATGAACTCTAATAATGTACACTAAGATATTTATGCATAAATGAATTGATTAAATGTTGCAAATCTGGTTATCAAAAACTATTCTCAATCCACAAATAAGTTTGATTTGTGCATCCCGCTATAAATAAAGAGCAAACCGCTGTCTGATAAATTATTGTTTATCTTTATGGTTTAGAACGGCGCCAATTGTTGAACTTGAATAATAAATCAATCTCCGACTGATTTCACAGGTATTTGAGTTTCTGAATGTAACAATTCTTAGTTGGTGGCAGCCATTGCGCAGGTAATGTCCGAAGGGAGAAGCGATAAGCATCGCTGCTTGTGGAGTGGACAGTAACTAATTTAGTCCCATGCGATTAGTCGAGTTTTCAGCTTTTAACTGGACATAAACCAATGATGCTTTTCTGGTCTAGGTTTATGAGAATGGAATAAAAATTTCAAATTCGGAAATAGTGGATAACTTAAAATTATTTAAAAACTCGTGGAATTGGTGTGATAGCAGACTTCTAGGCGCCTGGCGGAAAGCCAGCTCGTGCTAAATGAGATTAACTACAAAATTTTTATGAATCAACCTCTCCGACTGATTAATGAATTAAGGCACAGGCTTAGTATTCTACGACCTTTTATTTATTCACACCTGTCGTCATCCCACGCGTCTACCGTGAGTCTGTGGCTTTTGGCGAGGGTGAATACAAAACAATTCACTGTGCATAGTATTCAGTTACCTAGGGCCGTGGCTAGCCTCAATACGGGAGACTGTTAATGCGGTTTGCACTCAAGCTCAATGTTCGCTACTTCATTCAAGCTCAATGTTCGCTACTTCACTCAAACTCAATGTCACTCAAGCTCAATGTTCGCTACTCAAGCTCAACGTTCCTGGATGACACGCATAGCGAGAAAATATAACTACTTACTTACTCTTAGTGGTATTAGTTAACTAATAAGTTTCTAAGTAAGTTTTTGAGTTTATCTATTGTTATGGATACATGTTATCAAACCACACGGCGAAAGGAAGTTACATTGATTTAAAAATCAATTAGGTGCTGCAACATTCATGACAGCTTAAGGGTAAAGATCTAATTAACCATTGCATTAATAAAGGTTCAGTTTTGCTCACCTTGCCGTACATCGTGCAGGTAAACAGGCCGGTACTCAAGAACAATTAGTCTAACTGACTGGCTAGATTAATCTGTCTCAGGTACCTAAAGCAGTTAACAGCAGCACCGAAACTTTAAATGGATTTGAATATTCGTCTTAATTAAATTAATACAAAGGGCTGAAGGTGTTATTTTAATAAATGCTTGTTTTGACTTTTAGAGTGAAACATGGAATACGTAAATTGCTGTTTTATCGTAAGTTTCAGAATTCCATTTTGTCGATTTCACGCGTCGTTTCACTAAGTATGAAGACTTGTATTATACAGTGATTTCAGGTACGTGCTGACGGCAGTGTGCTCTGTAAAGCCTGGAAATTGTAGTTTCGTTTATCTGCGAATGGAGTGATTTAGCATATTTATGAAGGACAGCTGACGGGGCTTTGTGCGACGCGGACGCTTTATATGCCTTTGTTCTTTGTCGTTTGAGGACCACAATCTGTAGTTATACCTGAGATATTTTATCTAATCAACAGGGGATCGTCCCATTTGTACAAGTAGGGATTGAAATCATGACGACACGACTTTTTTTTTCTCTTTTAATACTGACAGGGCCTGCTCTTGACCTCGATCACGTCTGATGGAAAGCGATGGATGAGGTCTAATGATGGAACGAGTGAGCCCATAAGATGCCTGTTCACACTTGCTAGTAGGAGTTCCTTGTACAAATTCTAACACACAGTGTGTTAGAATTTGTACAAGGAACTCCCATGATCTTTTACTTTACAGGCGTACCTTAACTTACTAATATTTTTATTAAATTCAGAGAAGACTAGCAAGTAATGGTAATGTATTAAATACATATTTAAAATATCAACGTATATAGGTATAGTTAATGAGAACGTTATGAACTAAGTGCTTTTTGGAACTAAGCATGATATATTAATTTAATACCGAAATGTTTCTGACTGACTACTGAAACGTTTTGATAATATAATCTATTATTCAAATGTTCAAGAGGAACGAACGTAGCGGATACAGACATTGCGAGGAATGCGCAGCGCACGGCGCTCATCGCATGCTTCGCAATGTTTGGACGTTCATATTCGTGGTGAGGCATCCACTCACCACCACCCAGCATACAAATTGTGACGAGCATAAATTGCTTAGCAATCATATTAAAGTAATCGATTCACAACCCGTGAATCACCAGATTCCAACTTGATGACAATGGGACCACCTCGAGAGTATACCCTTTCAAACAAATAAAAAAAAATTAAATAGATCCACAATAATTGAGGATCTATTTTATTTTATTTTTTATTAATGGAGAAATCGGTGAACATACATAAAAAAACACATAAAGTCGAACATATAACCTCCTCCTTTTTGAAGTCGGTTAAAAATACATAATTATTATTTATATTCCTTCTGTTTGTTCTGAATGGGAAAGGTAAATCCTTTTATTTATTAATACGTGAAATGATATGAGATATGTTGTTAGTTTTTTGAGCAGAGCTAGGTATATAATTCATAAAACAATTTCACAATTTAATTCGCGTCCATTTTATATCCATTTTCCTTTTTGTTAAAATTGCGCTATCACATCAAAAGTTCCATTTTATTAAAATTGGTTTCACCTCCTCCACGGTAATAACGATATTTGTAGCAGTGGGAGTTCCCTTGTTTTCAATCTATGATAACGTTGGTAGAGAACTGTATGAATGTATAACACAGTTTTTGTGCAATCGATACTATGTGATATAGTAGCGGTGTCTACAACGCCACATGCGAACAACGCGTCATACTGACGTCACGCAAAATCCTGCATCGCGCAAGCAGAGTTTACCGCGCAACTAGCATAGATACAACGGCCCGACATGAATCATCGGGCAGTTGCCCGCCAGACACAACACCCGTCTGGTCGGAGGATCCTCCCTTTTCTATAGAGTATGAGTGAACTTTAGACCCTGTTCCTCATCATACCTCTATAGTATTCTATAAATGTGATCGTGTCTACCTGGGGGTTAAGAGATCAACTTCTGAAGCACGAGTTGCGGGGTCTTTTCTACTTGATATATAGGTACTTTCAAGTTTATTTTGCCCAGAGAAAGCAGGGACTAAAACATCGTTGGGAACTCTGGAGGCGGACGTACATACCTTCCGTAACTTTCCGTATCTTTTCGTAAAAATAATCGTTAAGCTAGCAGTGGGGAAGTTACGGGCCGGTTAAGTAGCTCTATGGGATCTTGATAGTGCCAAAAAAATTGTATGGCCAAAAAACATTGCAACGTATAGGTACGCGTTGCAAATTTTTTTGGCCATACAATTTTTTTTGTTGACGTTTAGAAACAATTAGAAATCTATGTTTTGCTCTATAGACACAGCTAGCCGTCGGTACTTTAGTAATGTCACCAGTCCGCAGCAGTTTATTGCGTTTGCTGCCTGACAATGTTTAGTTTTCCATAAAATGAAGATCAAGAATTTACTCCGGATATTTTCACTTCGACTCTTATAAGGCAGAATCATTTCAACATTCCAATTTTATTCCTTTTAGTAATGAATTCCGAGCAACATCGAACAGTTTATTTCTTTTCTGTTTTGATTTCCCTATCCACGCTCTGGTGGAAGTAATTATAACGTGGCTTTTTTTCATTTTATAACAATAAAGTATTTGAGCTGCTGAAGGAAAACCTAATAATACTTTTAAACCCGAAAAGGAGCTGAAGCTACGGAACCCCCGGATGAAGCGATCAAAATTACCATAATGTGGTGACCAATTTTAGGTTCACTCGCGGTCTGCGGGCTGCACTTCCCTCTTACTTTATTTACATGATTTTTTTTAGTACGTATAATAAATAACCTCCCGTCCTCACAATCTGTACCAATGGATCAGAAGGGGTCGCATTTTAAATTACGCACCCTGTATGCTCCTTTTACTCGTAATATTTTCCTTGTTTACTATAACAAGGATACATATTATGATATATACCAAGGTTCTTTTACGTAGGTTAATGTTACGATACAAAAATAATCTCATATTCTCATAGAGTCTGAAAGAATCACATTATTGTTTCGCGATCGTTCAGCTCACCAAATATTGAATTTATTTCGTTTGTCGTTTTTCATTGCATAATCAGCCTATAATGTTCCCACTGCTGGGACACAGGCCTCCTCTCTGTGAGAAGGAGTGGGCCGTAATCTACCACGCGGGCCCAGTGCGGGTTGGTAGATGTCACGTATTTGAATTTTTAGTTCTAGGTCATGCCGGTTACCTCACCGTTTTGAGAGGAGTGGTGATGAAATAATTTACACAAAGTAGACCGCCTGTCTGGGCTCGAACCTACGACCTACAACTCGTAAGTCACGGCCGTTATCACCGGGCCACCAATGCTCCTCTTGGTATATTATATAGACTAATATTATAAACGCGAAAGTTTGTAAGGATGGACGGATGTTTGTTACTCTTTCACGTATAAACGACTGAACGGATTTGGATGAAATTCGGCACACATAAATATAGTTTATAACCAGGATTAACACATCGGATACTTTGTATCCCGATATTCCCACGGGATTGACACGGGAGTGAAACCGCGGGGCGCTGCTAGTATTATATAGATGTAAAATTAAAACACGCTCAGTGCCATACACTTTCAAATTTACCTTTCGCTATATCTGAGTAAAAAACCGAAACTTGTGAGATGACAGCTGATGAAATATTCATAATTTTTAGATCCATCCCGGCGCGAGACATGACAGCAAACAGAACTTTGTGTAATTGTTTTGAGTATTCTATTAAACAAGTCTGGAGACTGGAATGTGGTATCCACTCGCTAATGCTCCGCAATCATACTCCGTCGCTGCACCGTACTCCATTCACAATGCAGCTGCTCCAACTGAACAATAATATATAACAATATATCTAGCTTAAAACCTCCATTATTCTGCATAAAATAATACTGAATAGAATATTAATTTTATGACTGAATGAGAATGGGATTTTCAATTTCGTTGCTTCAATTGCAATTAGTGTTAATTGTCTTTTGAAAGTTTAATTTTAAGTGAATTTATCGGTTCGTCTAATAGATTTAATAATAGACAGTGAACTTTTTCTTTTCATGTAGACAAAGAAGATTGTTAATTTTTTTTTCTTTTTTGTTTTTAGATAGTTACTTCAAAACTAAGGGAAATAAAACTTTTAGTGCATAGACCTCCAGTTTCAGAGTTTTTACAGAATTAATAATAAATAAATAGTAGTTAAGTATAGAATACAATTAAGTTGGAATCGACGTATTATAACGGTACAACAAATCCAAAAATATGAATTTTTGTGTACCAAACAAACTACATCATCATTATCTGCCTAGCCTCTATATTAAGTGAACGACTGTGAGTGTGAGTGCATCATCACAGTAAAAAAATATCTCGCCATTCAAAATACACTGAATACACGTAGAATACCACCCACAACAGAAATTTTAATCTAAATAATAGAAGCATATCACACTAATACGAGTCTGCATGTAATGCATGCTTTATCCTGAAGCATGTCAACAAGCTACAGTAGCATCCGTAGCGAGCGGTGGAAGCTACGCCGCTACGGGTAACCGCTACGCCGTAGCAACTAGCTACGTATATTTGATAGACATGGGCGAAATAGCTCACTGAAAAGATAAAGAGCGAGTAGCTCTTTCACTCTAAAGAACTATATATCACTCTTCTAGCTCACTAGCTCTTCTATAGCTCACTTAGCTCAGTGACTCAGACGCCGACTGTTAGCTCATCTGACTCACGCCGCACGCGCTTCGGCTCGCTCGCTCAATAGTCAATAGCTCTTTGGAAGTTTGGATTCTTTGTTACTCACTAGCTCTTCTATAGCTCAGTAGCTCAGACGCCGACTGTTAGCTCATTTGATTCGTATCACGCGAATTACTAAGGAATTACGGATATCGATAAATAAATCTTGTTTTATTTTGTGGCGGTTTTTGGTAGTAAGAACGGTCGTATTAGTATTTGTACCTACTTCGTTGCACATGCCACGCAGCGGTATGCATGTCATTTCGTCAAAACAACCGAAAAAGTACTAAGTTAAATAACTTTAAATAAGTTTTTCTGATCTGTTTGTTTATATTATGGTATGAGTACTTATGAGTTATTTAGAATTTACGTAAACGAAACGCAAGAAACAATGCGGTTCCTTTTTATTTATAATGTGCCAAAGTATTTTCTACTTTAAGTCAATAACTATAAAGATAGATTTACAGTGATTTACGTCGTATGATAACTGATAAGATTGTGTCGGAGAGCTTTTGTTGGAAGAACGAACGATGCGACGAAGTATTCCGAAGCGAGCCGAATGAGCCGTTCGGCCGGTCGCGTGCATCGCTGAAGTACTGAGCTAGTGAGTCTGAATGAGCTAACTAAGCTAGTGAGCTACGTTTGAATAGGCGGATAGGAATTCGCGCTTGTGAACTCGGTCTGAGGATTAGTAAACACACATTACCTGCTGGAAATTAGGCTATTTGGTTAAAGGCAAACGGGAACGCCAAAGTTTTTTTTAAGACTTGTAATGCAAGCTTGTATGACTTGTATGCTTGTAATAATGTTATCGCAACTACTGATTGGTATCGATTGGTTGAGAGTTTTAACTTTGACTAAGTTTCAACTATATATTTAACAAAATAAACTTATATTCGATTGGTGTGTTTGGCTGGGCGGGCGTAGTGTCGCCGCCCCGCCGTTTATAAATAAAAGAAAATATTTAAATGTATTTATCAAGTTTTATACAAGGTCAAATTAAATTACTTAGCGAAACTCCGCAGACGTGATGGGTACCGAGATCTAAACAATAAAACAAAAAAAAGTTTTAATGTTCAATTTTTTTGGCGTCAGTGAATGCTGTTACTGGTCTCGTAGTTACTTGATGCAAGAGTTGAGATATTTTTTGTTTTATCGTGTTTAGATATTACTAACCGTCACGTTTTGCTATAACTAATTTGATTTGACCCATGATATGCTGTAAGATTACACACTATTTAACTTTATGGCGAAACTCTAATGACATCTTTGATCACAGACTGAAGTTAAATCTAAGGACGCGTTTCATGAATAATTAATGAAAGCTATTAATATATGTGAGGCTTGTCGTTACCATTCATACAAATTTTGAACCGTTATGCATCAATACTCATATAAAGACTTGACATTTGAAGTCTTCCAATTTATAATGCAGACGAAACGAAAATCCGTCTTCATCCTAATATATTATGAGACGCAACTTCTCTTTTTGTCTGACTGTTAATGTTATACTCGAGAACCACTTCTATACATATTACGAATTAAAGTATTTTTTTGTGTCTGTCTGTGTGACCGCGTTGTTCTTTTTAACTACGCTACCTGTTTTTGATCAGCTTTTTACCATCACTTAGAGTTTATGTGTAGGTATATATAGTATAATACATGAATATTTAAGTTACTTAAAATAAAGAAATCTCGAATTCTCGAAGATCACGCACAATGGTCCACTGAAGGACTAAGTGCGGAAACCAAACCCATAACATAGATCTCGAAGTTTCGTCAAGTCGGAAAAAGCGTGCGAAGTAGGGGCTGGTCGCTAGTATAGTATAAAAAATTGCCAAAACTCGTCAACGATTTGAACGCAAGTGGAGCGACGAATTCTAGTGAGTGCTCCGAATCATTTCAGCTTTGAAAGAAGAGCACTTTATTACAAGTAAGGTTTGAGGAATATTTGAAGGACAAATTCTATCGTCACTCTCTTTTCTTTAATCGCTTTTACAGTCAAATTGAAGCACGCAAAATCTTTATGAAATACGTGTCTTTGGGACGCCTTTTTCTGTAATGGACGGACACTGTATTTTTTATTTTATTAACATATATCTAAGAAATAAAATTTGTTTATTTGTGGTAAAACATAACGCAAAGAAAAAATACAAACAAAAAATAACAAATTGTGGGAAAATCTGCGTTTTATTAGTTCGTTAAAGTAAAATATAATTAGGAAACCAAATTTTATATTTAAAATCTGATTTTAGCAATTTAAAGATGTTCTGCAAATCATCCATTTACCTGACGTTATTGTAATATACATCTCACCAAATAACAATATATTGTTAGCAATATTGACTGAAGTTTTACGGTTTCGACATTAAGTCCTGTTGACCATTATTTTAATTGCAGTATCAGTTTAACGAGTCACTTGTATTATATACTTATTAAAGATCATAATGTGCACAATAACGATAAAACTCTGCCATCTTAACATTTCTATTCCAAACTATAAAAGACAGACTCTTTAGACTTCAGTTTAACATGAACATTAGCGTCCATTCATAAAAGGGCCGCCTACTCGTAAGGACGACTTGCGACGGAGTTCATGAGCCAGTAAATGAATGACGTATCTGAAGCAAAGGCCTTTGTGAACATTACGCTCCTACTCCAATAGCTACTGATTGTCACTCGGGGCTTTGACGTCTTTTCATTTCTTAATGAGCTACCCACGTAATTAAAATGAAAAGAAAATGTGTTGAATGCGTTGTCGTGTATTTCAGTCTTCCATTTGGTCGCAAATCCATCTTCTGGCTATTCTTGAAAAATAAAATATACACATTGGTAAGAAGACATATATTTTTATTTGGAACAAGCAAAGATTCGAACAGTGGTGGAGACACCAGTAGTGCCAAAATTTTACGATAGTGGTTTTCATATTCAAAATTGTTTTCAATAACTATAGGACCAATGCTATAAAATGATGCCGTTAGGATGGAAAACTTTATGATTCTCAACGTCTTGGAAAAACAAAAATAAAAAGGATTGCCGTGTATCATGTTTTATTTTAGGGGAATGTAGCAGCAGACCTTACACATGTGTTATGTAAGTATATGTAGGTAAGTATGTAGTTTTTAAGCATAATTTTTACTCATGAATATGTATTTGTAAATAAATATTGCATAAATGTTGCTTGAAAAATCAAACGTACGACATATTCACTCATGCCCATATTAATGGTAAGTACGTTTTAGGCGTATAATATGTTCGTGTGAATTTAAGCTGATATATTGAAAAAAAAAATTGTTTTTCTATTTCGTGTAACTTGGTATGTGAAATAGGGATTTAACATTTTGGTATATGTTTTTTGACTCTTTGGTCTATAGTATCATGTAAAAGGAATACACGATTCAATGATTTTTTCTTGATACAAAAAAAAATGCAAAAGTTATAATATCTATTTTTTTGCTTTTTTCGACGTCACGGCGGGCGTAACGCTAAAGAGATATTCAATGGAATTTACTTTAAAACATAGAGAATTATCATATCAAAGTTTATTCAAAGTAGTTTTAAATTTAATTCATTTATTTTGTTAAAAAAGGAGTAAATTCGTTTTGGCATATGCGTCGTTTTATTCCGAGCGCACGCACACTATAGCCATCACTCTTCTTGTGCGTTTCAAAAGTAATTGCATCACTTTCAATCGCTTAGTAGGTTTTCGAGGATTTTAGATTTTCGAGGTAGCACCTTAATAACGTCGAGGAAATGACTACCAAGTCAGGTTTATAATTGTATATTGCGGGAGGCAGCCGCGCCCTCGATTCCGGCGAAAATGCCAATAACTGTCACGCGGCTCCACATGTGATCACAGTATTGCATTAAAAACGTGTATTTTTAAACAAAATCCTACCAAACCCACTATTGTATTTAAGTTGTATAAACGCAAATCCGTAAAAGCAAATCGATGTGAAATGTCAGCGTTTACCTGAAATAACAGTGAACGAAATACTTACATATAAATTGTAGTAGCTCTATCCGATCAACGAGAGCCAAGTTTTATTCAGGGTAGTTCAGTAGTTCATGTGTGAAAGTTTAATACTAAAGTTGGCCTAACGCCAATAAAATCTACGCCACTCTATGGTCTGAAAACTGCTGGCGCATTTTAAACTTGTCTCACCTCATTATTCTCACCATTATTGTAATCTCCTTATTATCAGAAATCGTGAAAAACCTTTGTAAAGATTGGAACGGGTTATTATACTCTGCTTCTTCCTGCTTAATATTCATAATCTAGCTGTCTACTCGTTGAGAAAACAAAGAGATGAAGTACCTACTACATACAACGGTAATTGCGTATCTGGTTGAATTCACGCAAACATATATTTTCATGATCCTTGACGATTCGAGATACAGCGTATGATGAATTCCAGAATGTAAATTAAGGCATAATAGTATATCAATAGCGATAATATAGCAGACATGTGTGATGTGGTAGGTAGTTACGCATATTGTACGAGGGTAGTAATTTTGGAGTTATTATCAAAACGTGAATAGTTTTTTCAACATTTAGCGGTAAATGAACAGCAAGATAAACTATTTCAATGTTGAAGTCGAAAACTGTTCTGGACTTGTGACGAAATGCACGGTCGTTTCTCCACAGAAACACTCGCCGTTTTCTTTCTGGTTAAAGACCATAAAGTAATGATTTTTTACACAATAATAAATATTAACTACTTGTATGTCCCTATGTTCTCCTTTTTGATGATACAATATTTTTTTAAGCTCAAAAAATGCCGATTTAAACCGCTGTAAAATTTGATTTGATGACAAATTTGATTTGAAAAGAAAAACATAGGGACACAGTATATATCCTTCTTATTCAGTTTATTAAATATATCTTTTAAACTAGCTGCACCCCGCGGTTTTACCCGCGTAAATGTCGATCCCGTGGGAATATAGGGATAAAAAGCCTATATGTTAATCCAGGGTGTCAGCTACCTCCATACCAAATTTTAGCAAAATTGGTCCAGCCGTTTGAGCGTGAAGAAGTAACAAACATATAAACACACCCCCACACACACACACTCACACACGCTCACAAACTTTCGCCTTTATAATATTAGTGTGATTGGTCCAATATTGGAGGAGGAAATAGGCAAGAGCCAAACCTCGAATTATTACTTTTAACCTAGGCATTTTCAGAAGTCTCTCCGACGGCATTTCCTCTTGATGAATAATTATTTCGCGACTTCTCGAACTAATAACAAGAGGCATTTAAGTACTGCGGGATCCTAGTTTCTGAATAGGTACAAAAGGATAAACATTTTCCTAAAAACCTAAATTGAGCCGTAGCTGAGTAGCGATAAGAGACATTTATACTCAATGGCACTTAATAAAGAGCTTTTGCTTTTTCCCGTCCATTAAGTACAAGAAATTCTTTAAAGCTTCGTAACTGTGTGGTGAGTAGTGGTTGAGCGATGTCACGTCTAATCGAATTCCGGCTCGTGGCACGTCCAACGGTCGGGTCAGTCCGTATAATTGATTCTTGCGGGTATAATATGTGAAGCGTAGGTACATGAAAGAATTTTTGGAAACGTATTTGATGAAGGCTTAAATGAAGTTATCGGATATGTTATTGCTGAAAATTTTAATACAAAGTTTTTATAAAAGCTGCCAGATTATTTGCAGAACATTTCCGAAATTAAATGTGAATTTAAATTACGTACAGCATTGAATGAAAAAGTGATATTATGATGATTACGATTACGTCATGTGTGCGTCGACGTTTATCGGCACCAACTATCACTTTTATAGAGAAAATAACGTTTTGAACACGACCCGACCTACGCTTCGCACGCAGTCGTCAAAATAAAACACCGCCACCGGCTGAACGACCGCCTCACGCTCCCCGAACTCGCACACCGGCATCGTCAACTTCATGACCTATCCGAAACTGTAACACTGCGTCGCACTGAAGTTGATAAATGATAAACAAGCGATGGAAATGTATAATAAAACAAATCATAAAAAATACGGAGAGCCATCATTCAATTTGCAAAACAGAAACAACTTGACCCCTATATTTTCATGTCACCTTTTAATAAAATATTTCTCAGCACCCAATCTTTCATGTTTAATATTTAACTTCCTTTAATCCGGTTAGTGTGGATGGGTGCGACACGTGTCTCGTGTGAGATACGGCCTACTACACACACACACACGGTCACACACACACGGTACACGGTCTACTTGCACACTCACTGCGGAGAGAGAACACACATTGACGAGTAGGTACACAGAATAGAAAAGTACAGAAGCGCAGCTCCTAATGAAAATATTTGCAATGCAACAACTAGGCGAATTTGTTGCAAGGTATGTTACCTTTCATGTTAGATTTCAAGTACACATAGTTACGCGACTACGTAAAGTGAGTGCACACTCGCGACTGGCATAAGTTTCGCTCTCCAAAAGTACGCGTATGACATACACGTACTTATGTCTGTTTTCTCTTTTAGTTTGAGTCGGACTTCTTCTTCTGTTTTTTGTGACAAGTAGGTAGCAACCTTTTCTACAGAATACCCTTTTTTTTTTTTTTTTTTTTTTTTTTTTTTTTTTTTTTTTTTTTTTTTTTACCCTTACAGCCTGAATAAATGGAACCCTTTAAGCGAGCGCTCGAGAAAGTAGGGTTTCTTAGAATTAAACCGTCACAAGCCATAAGAACGTGAATAGCTTTTTGAAAACCGCTAATTATTGTGTTGGAGATATAATTTTATGTATAAAAAGTGGAGATGAAGGATTATTTGGCTATAAACAAATAGTGTTACAGTACTTTTCTTCTTTTCTAAGAACTTGTAATGCAATAGAAGTGTTTATTCAAATTAAGTTTTTGTTTTTCATGTCCAAAACATCTTCAGAAACTAGGGTACATTTATATCATCATATTTTTTTCAAATGCATTTGAAGCCACTTGGATTTGCCACTTGTGCCTAGTGCAGACAAGATTTTTGAGACTGACCATGCATCGTACTGTGTTTGAGGAGACAGGAAAAGGTGTTGATGTAAAATTCTCATATAAAATGTAACAACGAGCAAATTTTTATTTACGGAGCCCTACGATGTCAATCTGACCTTTTCATAAAAACAGCCGTCTCGTCGCTTTCATAAACATTTTATTGCCTTCCATAGCTTTACTACTTCCTACACGTTTATTACTATACGCTCTTGGGCTTTTCTAAAAATAAAAAAAATGGTCAAGAGCGAGTTGGAACTAATGTAATTTTTGTTGATGATTTCTGAAAAAGTGTGCTGTTTAGAGACATCATTTTATTTTTCTTGTAATCTTTACATAATCTGCTATCTCATAGAATAATTTCAGATTTTTCTCTATGCAAACTTCGGAGATAAGGGGGGGAACGGTATTTTTTTTACATTTTTCATCAAAGGAGCGCGCCTAAAAAAAAAGAAAAATTTTCAAACAACGCTCTTTCTAAAATACCCCCATATGCCCTAGTAGCCCCACTTCGAATTTTTAAGACCCCTCTTCAGTCCCTGTTGAGAAAATATATATATTTTTATTTCTTTCTTATTTCCAAAATAGTTGGGCAAACGTCATCTAAAACCATTCCAAATTTCAAGTTGATAGCATTAGTAGTTCTCGAGATATCCTGCTGTGGCAGACGGACAGACAGACAGATTGAGTCGCACCATAAGGGTTCCTTTTTGTCATTTTGATACGGAACCCTAATGAAAAACTTTTACCATTTCACTGCCCCAACTAGAGACACGGTAGTGTGTAAGCTAAGTTCGGATTATGAATCAAATTGAGAAATGCGTTAAGATTACCTTTCGTAGACCTTTCAGCCGGTCGATTCTGTAAAAATCTCACCGTGAAAACTTAGGTGGAGTGAGTTTGTTTTTGCTAGGAATTGACACTATTGACAGCTCCCTCCACGCTCACTGCACCTAAGTTTTCACGGTGAGACTTTTACAGAATAGCACCGCAGGTACCTAATTTTGGTTGACGTACCTATGTCATACAAACTTATATTGGGAGACTTTACTTAGTTATAGTTTACATTTCTGATACGCGATAGACAGTAGACCTGCCAGTATAGTAAAATTAATTTAGCATTTGAAGCCTTGTCCTACACGTTACTCTGATTTCACGATCACGGAACACTTATTCTAACTGCGAGTACGAAAACATAAAACGGGACTAACGGGAGCCACTTCCGAGACATAAATACTGAAATGGACAATGAAACAAACGACCCTTTTATATGTAGAGATTGGATATCACCGTCCGCACTCGTTAGATAAAACACGAACATTTCCATTACTGGTTGGTCCGTATTGTTGAATGTATTGTCTCGTTAGTACGTTTCCTGCTGTTTGGGAACATTCGAACAGCGGACGTAATCAAAACACAGTTTGGTTATTGCTTTCACAAGTTATAGCGTGGCTCGTTGAATGGCGAAATGTTCATAAATATGGTTTTGTCGGTTGATTGTGCAATGAAGTTAGTAACGATTGGTGAATGAATAGGATTTTGATTTTTATGCCTAGAATTGAAATGAATCGACAAATTGTATCCCGTTCCAGTTTGGGGGCCAAACGTCGGAAATGCACCATATCGACCCTCAAGGTATCTTATGGCTATCCACCAAGAGAGAGTTAGCAAATGTGGGCACAGGTTTACAGAATAAGTTAAGAAAGACTTCAAACTACTTTTCGCTATGATAAAGTCTTAATACTGGTATGTAAGATATCTACAATACCAAGTTAAGAATTTCTAAATTTATCGCAGAGCGGCAGAGAAGAAGACAAGACTCAGCGGGATTGTGTCCGGGTCAGCGGGATTGTCCGAAAGGGTTACCGCTGGCCCGGAACATAAAGGGCTAAGGAAGGAACACGGGTGGGTTTTAGTCAGTAAGAGTCTGACACTCCCTTCCGCTCCACCCAGAGCGGGAGGGGTCATTTGATGATTTCCCATCCGAAAAAAAAAGGGTCGATATGGTTTTAACCAAGGCAATGGCTAATAATGTCTCGAAGACATAATTTACAATACCTTTTTACGACATGGCAGTGCTACTTGTATTGGGTGTGCACCTTGACGTATCGCTGCCGGCCGTAGTCGAATCGACGGCAGCGAAGAGTCCTGGGACGCGGTGGTTTCCTTCTGCGAAACGGTCGTCTCGCAGAAGGAGGCTGTGGAAAGGGAGAGGGAGATCTCATCCACTCACCCGGCCCGCAATTGGCGCATCGGGCGTCGGCGGAGGGCGGACATCGCCCTCTTCCAGCCCCCCTAAACGGGTCCAGGGGCGACGAATTCGGGGACGTCTGTCACCGTCAACACGTCAGGACTTGAGCTGGCGGCGCGTAGTGTTCCACGCGCGCCCCTCTTTGACGTCACCAGTCGGGGGTTGCGGAAGGATCGTACGGTCCCGCAACCCCCGGCGTAGGTGTGAGATGGAACACTGGGGTGATTTTTAGTCAGTAAGAGCCTGACAGACCTCGCCGCCCGCCCCAGGGCGGCGGACATCCATGAAGATTTTCCACCCCGGAAATAAAAAAAAAGGGTGTGCACCTGCCGAACCTATACTCAATAAATCAACAGCCCGTCTGGAGGCGTGCGTTGAAGCGTTATCATGGTAAAGAAATTTAAAAAAAATCGAGAAAAAAGGCAAAAAACTATGAAAGTATGATAATTATGATCTTAAAACCGTATGTCACTAAGAAAATGCTTCTCTGTTAACAATGTTAGAAAGGTTGCTTGCCCCTCGAAAGAACTCCTACATAAAGTTGCACGGCACTACGCCGGGAAGAAGTTCCGCTTCCGCGGCAAATCGCTGCGGAGCGGACTGAGCTCCGGCGCGATCTCATGGCGACATGGAAGGAACGACTGTCGCAACCCAGCGCAAGGCACGCCGCGACAGCGGCGATGAGACCCCTCTTTGAGGAGTGGCTAGAGAGGCGCCACGGCGCCCTCACCTACCGCCTGACGCAGGTCCTCACCGGACACGGATGTTTCGGGAGGTTCCTGCACATCATCAGGCGGGAGGAAACGCCCGGGTGTCACCATTGCCAGGATCGCCCAGAGGACACGGTGGAGCACACGGTGGAGGTCTGCCCCGCTTGGGCGGAGCACCGCCGTGTCCTCGTAGAGGCGATCGGCAGCGGCGGCGACCTCTCGCGCCCGGCCCTGGTGCAAGCCATGGTCCGGGGCGAGAGGGAGTGGGAGGCAGTCACCTCCTTCTACGAAGCAGTCATGCTAGCAAAGGAGGTGGCGGGACGGCTCAGGGAGAGAGCCTCCCGTCCCAGCCGCCGCGGGAGACGCTCCGGGCGTCGGGAGCCGCGCGATGACTCCCGGCCACCGTAGGCGCGGGCCTGCGGGCGGAGAGTAATGAGTAGCTCACCGTCCGATCAGGACCAGGCCCGTGCCGGACGGCGCGTACGTGTTCCACGCGCGCCTCAAAGAGATATCAGCATCGAGGAGGGGCCCCATAGGGCCGAAGCCTGCCGGGTCAGCGGGATTGTCCGAAAGGGTTACCGCTGGCCCGGAACATAAAGGGCTAAGGAAGGAACACGGGTGGGTTTTAGTCAGTAAGAGTCTGACACTCCCTTCCGCTCCACCCAGAGCGGGAGGGGTCATTTGATTTCCCATCCGAAAAAAAAAAAAAAGAGTGCACCCCGAGGTTCGGTTTGGTTAGGTTCCTTGAAACCCCTTACACAGAACTAGGAGCCCCGCGAAGCGGGGCACCGTCAACGTAGGATGCAAGAGCGAACGAACGGCACCCCGAGGTTAGGTTTGGTTAAAACTAGGTGTAGCCGCACTTCGGTCATTAGCCGTAACATAATATAAGCTATGGTAGCATGCGATTACGGGAAGGTAATTTTCTTGTTTCATCCTTTTCAGTAGTCGGGTTTTGGTTTATCTTCTTTAAAAATAAAAATCAGGGTTTGTATCTATGCGTTCCGAAGTTGTGATGAAACTTTGGTAGGGTGTTTTGGGGACGCCCGTACGGGTTACCAATTATTATACCATGGGAAAAAATAAGTAATAGTCGGCTAGAACAATGTTCACTTTAAATGTGAACAGTCAATTTATCAACACGACTGTATCGTGGCTCTGCTGAGTTAACTTCATTAATGAATCTCACGATATCAACGAGGGTCGACAGCGTAATAATCTTTAGGAAACTAATCATAGTTGAAGTCTTATCTGATTACTTTTTTTATTTTTTTATTTGGGAAATAAACGATATTACATTAAATATAAATCTTATCAGTAAGGTACTTATATAAAACAAAATCAATGTAATAACCACAACATTTTCCACACACCATTTTCCACCTGTACTTATACATATCTTTAAAGGCCTGCATTAATTGGTTTACCCTTCTTTGAAAGTGTGTGTAAGGGGAGCCCATTAATGCGGTTATCTGATAATGCGGATATCTGGCAGTAATTAAAGAAACAGAGTGCAGACCTAGCATTATTGATGCAAGCAAATTGTGCTAAACTGAATGAACCGACACCTACGCATTAAAAAAAAACGTCGTTATGTACCACTTTTCGAAATCTATTCAGTAATGTTTAAAAAAAAATGTGTTTTGCCGCAGAAAAGTAGATTAACTCTTGGTATAACTATAATCTTTAATGTTTACTTCAGGGATTGTGTGCGAATCCGCGTAACGACTTTGCAAACAAATGTGAAAGCCTTAGGATCCCGCTTTCTTCTCAACCGCCCACAACCTTCGGGCTCAATTTTGTCGTTCCAATAATATTTGCCAACAAAAACAAGCCGTGGAAAGACAACATCAGTTTGTTTTACTTGCTGCTTATGATAAACGTGTAAATAATTGCGTTACCGATTATCAACAGATTTCAACTACTGCAGACTTGAATCGTCGAAGGAATTGCCTTCGTCTGTCGAATAGCTAAATAATAAATCACAGTTAAGATTCCAGATGGGAATTATTTGAATTTAAAGTAAAAGGTATCCAATACCAGCCGGGTGAGGTCCGTCCGTGTCAGTTCAGAGCTATATATTTATAGTACTAACAAACTAGTTTACGATGCTTCTTCCTGGCACCAACTTGTAGGAATCACTGGGAACTGAAAAGCAGCCTAGTTTCAAAATAAACAACAATATTTCATGCAACAGTCTCTCAGTCTACGTATTGTTTCGGTTTGTATTTTATAGAAGGTAGTACGAGTAAAATGTTAATCATTCATGTATTACGAGCTCTTTATGCATGATAGATGAGCTATTGTATGGAATCATTTAAAGCCATTTTTAAAAGGAGATAATAATTATGAACCGAAACCATACTCCTTATTTTTTAATATCTTTTCATTAAAAATTATAGCGCAATTGGTAGAACATGTGTTTTTGATGAATTTCACAAAACATTTTTATTTGTATAAATTGCAACTTAATTTCATAAGAATCCACAGCTGAAAAAAGTGTTCTTCTAAGGTCGCAATTTTTGATGCTCCATCGCATCTACCTTGCTTGTTGTGGTCGTCGCTACATCAGTTTAGGGTAGGTACCTACCTATGTTTTTTATGCTGTTTGCTGGTTCAAGGCCTGAACACACATCACAACAGAAAAATTACAAGGAGTGTTACAAACACATCATGATCTTCGAACCGTCGATGCTATTATGAAATGGGACTTGAAAGTTTCAATCGTAAATTCACGAGAACTTCGCTATTGAATTTTGACAAAGTTTAGGTTGGTATTATATTGGTGCTCGTCTTTACCTATTGTCGTAGTTAGTTTCAAATACAAGATGACAAATGAATGACAGGTTTAAAATACATAATAAAGAAGTAAGAGGTTCTTTATATCTATTTAGATATCAACAAATAAATAAGTCCAGAAAGAAACATAACGTAATGGACTATGTCCGGTCTAGAAGTCTGGAATGTTGCAATCAGTCTGTAAAGCGTTCCATACCGAAATCAAACAAACTTACAAAAAGTGTTGGATCACATTTTAGGAAATAATTTCTAAGACAGTCCCAAAACATGCATACAAGACAGGATGTGATTGCTATGGCGGTGTCTATTATACCAAACATCCTTATCGCATGGGATTAGTAAAGGGTAACATGACTCAAACTACCGGCGACGAAACAGGAGTGAACGCTTGCAAGAAAAAAAAATTGTTAGGATAATTCGCTTTTACATTTCACATACATCTTGTAACTGAGAGCGTCTGCAAGGGAACAACATAGTCCGATGCCATCTGGTTCAACGTGTATCTCCCTCACCATGTTGTTGACAACCACCATGGAGAAGCGCATCGCCCGAAACCCGCCAAGTGTCGTAAGGTTCATGCCGAGGCCTAACGAGTAGATGAAGGAACCGGTGGGGTCTGCAAACATGCGGATCTTTGTTTTAGTATTTTGTTGTTCCGCCCAAGCACCCATGACATAAGCGTCATTGACCGAAACGCATATGATCTCATCAATACCGCTTTTCTTCATGGCATCAGCCGCCTTTACGTACCCCGGCAGGTGAGTTTTTGAGCAGCCAGGAGAAAAAGCACCAGGCACAGCGAATAGGACAACATTCTTTCCCCTCACAAAATCAGGCATTTTTATTGTATTGTTGGGATAATCCTCGTACAATTCACAATGCGGCAGCGAGTCACCCACTCGTATGACTCCGGGACTTCCGTGGACGCTGCGGCCGAGTATTTGCCTTACTAATGACCTTGATGCTTCACGAATCATACATTTTCGGGAGGGAAACATTTTCTGTCAGCTATTATTGTTTTAACAGATTTTATAATAAAAATATATCTTAATCAAATAAAAACGATTAAAAATCATAAAACGTTGCTATAAAAATGACATGACAGATGAATCATGTTATTGCGTAGACTCGTCTTTAGTCAAAAAGTACTCTGTGTCTTTAGTGGCCTGTATTCAATTGTAAAGATGTATTTATTTAAACGCTTATAAGCTATGTTCAGATGACCTAGCCTAAGTAATGTGGAACTGGAGATATAGGTAGGTACATCAACATTCACATAACATCACGCCTTTAATCCCCGAAGGCTTAGGTAAAGGTGACCTACATATAGTACTTACACCCACATTTCACCAGTTATGTTTAAGTCCAATGTCACAGGGGGCGAACCTACTGCCACCAACCGGGGAGAGATCCAGACAACAGACTGCTTCTGAGGAATTTCTTATAAAAAAACCTAATAACACTTTACCCGAACCTGGAAATCGAACCCAGGACCTCATGCTCAGCAGTAACGCGGTTAGACCAACGAGGACCACCCTAAAAATATTGTTCGGCACCCATGGTGACCCCCCTCCCACCCAAATATTGAGCTGCGACCGCGCCTGCTGCATTATCACGTCACCCTGTATAAACTCAGAAGACCGGGAGGCGGCCTCATTTTGTTTTGCCGCCTTATTATTAAGTAAGTACATGATTATGTTTTCATTAGCTCAGAAATATACCCAAAAACTATTTCTTGTGCTATTTAACCAAATCGGTCGGTACGGGCGGCAAAATTTGAATAGCCTACTGGCGGCAAATGTGTAAATCCGCCACTGCTTTAACACCTACACAATAAAGTTCAGTTTGTGCTACAACACATTTTTAGAACTTTTTTCAATAATGTATAGTCACTCTCAAATAAACTTATTTTTTTGTATTATAAAGTTGATATTTGTTTAACTTAAAATAACATCAATTTTATTGGAAACATGAATTTTAATAGACCTTAGTTCACTTATTGTGATTGTTTGTTTATGTTGTGGTCTAGGTTAGGTTAGTTATCAAAGAAATATTTCAATCCATGTTTCTCCTGTGGGCATTTTTGGCGCAGCCATGATGCACACTTTCCTGCTAATTTCTTACATCGGACTTTGCACTTTTTATTTTTATCTTTTTTTTTTGTTTTTATCTGATGTACGACTATTATTTGACTATCTGGTGTATTGTGTGTCTTTTAGTCTGTGCTAAATAATTGTATTTTCTTTTTTCTTCTCTTCAAATTACAAAACAACTAAATTCTACACAACTATGCAACACTGAGTTGTGAAACTGAAATTGCCAAGTCGGAAGTAAGTAGGTAGCGTACAGCAACTGGATCATAATTGATCTACATGCGGTCCGACATCAAAGAAATAATATTTCCATTTGCGACAGATTGAAGTTTCATTTTGCTAGCTTTATCCAACGAACAGCACTTGATTTATTCATTTATGGAAAGACTAATTAGACAGATGGCAATTTCTGTAGGAATTAATGTCTTAATTAATTAAAGCCTCATCTACATAGGTTGTTATGTTTTTATTAGTTGGTACTTTATAACAACAACGACTGTTTTCTTTTATTTATCGAATTGATTATGATGATGATGAAGTCATCTAGCCGATTTCTCTTACTTCCAGAAATAAATGGTTGTTGAGAGAAGTACGGCGATCCTACTAATAACATTAAGAATAACGGACACTAAATACCTACAATATCAAATTGCTACTTAAAATTCCGTCTCCGAACAATAATCGGGGCTTAGGTAGCTATCGGATATTAGAGCCGTGACATGACTGACTTCAATTTGGCAACAGTGCTTACGGAAGTGACTATAGATTAACAATGTTTGTTGTGTTGAAAACATATTTTCTCGCTGTTAAACATATTATTAGTTATGTTGAACGTTTTGAAAACGATTACGTACATTTAATTTTTGCAAATATGCTTTGTTTTCTGAGCAACTTCTTTGAATTTGTTTCACTTATCGATTTGTGAGTGAATTGATCGGATAATGATAGCGCAGATGACAGCACTTGATACGACACTCGGTGCGTACGAATGAGTGCGAATAAAGGAACATTTTCCTTATTTCATCACTTTGCCAAACTGCGGTAAAATAAACATCGGGCATTCTGTTTGTTCTTGGTCCCCGAGTAGCGCGAAATAACAAGAATATCTATTTTCTTCTTGTGTGTTTAGATAATAACCAGTGTTTAGATAATACATTATTCTCTTTATTAGTTCAATATGAACATTGCTTAGCTGTGTTCCTACAAAAAATCATAGTAAAAATAAGCAAATGTTCTTCTAACAAAAGCTAAAATAAATATTCGCGGCAATTTTTTAATTAATATGTAGTGGTATCTACAACGCCACATGAGAACAACGCGTCATACTGACGTCACGCAAAATCCTGCATCTCGCAAGCAGTTTACCGCGCAACTAGCATAGATACAATGGCCCGACATGAATCATTGGGCAGTTGCCCGCCAGAAACGTCACCCGTCTGGTCGGAGGATCCTCTCTTTTCTATAGAGTATGAATGAACTTTACACCCTGTTCCTCATACCCCTATAAATAAGTTAACACTCCACGCTAAATTCCTACAACATTTGGAGCTTTTTTTATTGCTTAGTTAGTACTTAAGTTCATTAGACAAGACACAACTAATAGCCTTCTAAATTATTCCCAAGGATTCCATATCCCCCAAGGGTGCCGTTGTGGTGCGGATAGGGCAAGTTCCATTTTATATGAACTGTGCTGCTAAAAATAGTAAAAATAATGACGACACATAAGACGCCACAACGTTGCCTGATTTAATGTTTTCCACATAAGGAAAAGAAAATGAAAAGTCTACAGTAAAAAAATAATACTTTTGAGTCCAAATCCAACTAACATAATCTAACATAAAAAAAAAATGGGAAAATTACAGATGACAAACGAATTTCCTGTTGACCGTTTTTCTAATTAGTGTCAGCCTCATTGAAGGCCTTATTCGTCGAGCACCTAATTGATCTCCTCATTGATCTCCTGATTGTATTTAGCTTAGTTCCAGAATGTTCAACATCTTTGAAACAGTTCTCGAGACGTGAAGCGAGTAAAAGGCGTCATGAACGGAACGCTTACTTCACTTCAACGATTTTTTAATGATATTCTCTGAATTATTTAAAAATATTCATGAGACAAAAGTTTTGTGGACAAACTTTAATGAAAAACTCAAGAAGGTATTGCGTTACCCAGGCAGTCAGATAGGTAGTCGGTTCATATAAAATACTGGTAGGCAGCTGAATCAAGTTAGATTGGAAGCGGACGCCGACAGAGTTGCGAAAATGCGAGGCAGATGATGATGGCTTAGAAAATATTCATTTCGTAAAAATTCAAAGAATAAATCAAAGAAAATTGTATTTGTTCTTGTAAAGTTTAGCTCGCTGCATCTGTGGTGATAGAGATAGAGTGGTCATAGAGAAATATACATTCGTTCAGTAAGAATCCGCAATAATAGAACATCAGTCAGAGTCTTTTCCGTTTGGTTCCGGAAGGGGACCACGGACAATTTAAGGTAAATAATTTTGAGTTTTAGGGTTCCGTACCTCAAAAGGAAAAAACGGAACCCTTATCACTGCAGACTCGCGATATCTATGATCACTCGTGTGTCTGTCCGTCCGTCTGTCACAGTCAGTTTTGCCCAAATGTAATGAACCGATTAAGTTGAAATCTGGTACACATAATATGAATCTCTGTGACCCAAACAGAGACGTGTAACGTAAATAAATGAATTTAGAATATGGGGTTCATTTTGGGGGGCAAATAGAAAATTAAAAAAAAAACGCAATCTGTACCGTGTGATATATCAAGGGATGATATATCAAGGCATGTGATTTAAGAAAGGGTTTACTGTGAGAATCTCAAATACATTTTTCATAATTTTAAAGTAAATTGATATTGAGATATTTAAGAAAATATCCGAAAATACTGAGTCTAAAATTTTGAAAAAAATACAGAAAATATAGTAGTTATATAGTAGTAGTTTTCCTGTAATTTATAGGTATAGAACCTATAAATTACAGGAAAACTTATAAGAAGTATGTGGTCTTAAAACAACATGGTAAGTCTCTCAATATTGTGCGTACAAACTTACATTTTCAGTTGGAATTTATGGGAGAACATGTTTTTCAACTACAATGTTAAGTTTGTTATTATTCATTCCAACTACGGAACCCTTCATTGTTCGTGGCCCGACACGCACTTGGCCAGTTTTTTTTGGGAACATGGACAATATAGATTATTTAAAAAAAAGTGAAATACGGCCCGCGAATTCCTTTTGGCATGAAATCTCTTTGATGAGATTAAAAAAAGCGCACATCTACGAGTAGTAAATAGTGTATCTCATTACTGCACTAAACCAGGTCATGGTCTATCCATGTGAAAAATTTCGTCCAAATCCGTTTAGCCGTTTTAGTGTGAAAGCGTAACAAACATCCAAAAAAAAACCTATATTCTCTATATTATATTATTACTAGCTGCGCCCCACGGTTCCACCCGCATAAGTTTCAATCCAGTGGGAATATCGGGATAAAAACTATCCTGTCCTTTCCCGGGACTCAAACTATCTCTATACCAAATTTCATGTAAATCGGTTCAGCGATTTAAGCGTGAAGAGGTAACATACAGACAGACAGACACACTGTCGCATTTACAATATTAGTGTGGATTACAGTTTAGAAAAAACAGAAATTTAAACTTAGGAAATGAGTTTTCAGTCTATGCGTTAATTCAATACTGTGCCACTGCCGACGTGCCTAGTTTCACAAATGCACCTCATCTTTAACTCTAGACGGTAATGCATAATATATTATAATTCGTATTCATAGAAAGTCGGCAAATAGCTTAATGACGTGTGCACATTGAATTTCGCTAGCTAATATGACTCTATTGACCCTGTATATACATATAAACATGCTCGGTTTGCAGCGTAATCAGATGAATCAATACTTAATATTAGGTCTTGCTTGCACTTGGAGGTCGGAAATTATCCCAGCAGGAACGTACTATTGGGATAAGACGTATCCTATGTCCTAACCTGCAGCACCTATGTGCTAAATTTCAGCCATTAAAAGGTAACATACAGGCAGAATTACTAGTCATACTTTTATAATATTAGTTTGGAATAGAATATATTCTAACTTTGCTGTAAGAAGGTATGTAGTTAGGTACAGGGTAATTTTAGGTTGGTACTTGCTTTAATTAGTTATTGCCTAAAGCAAACTCACGAGTTACCCCTACGCCTGTATAATATAATATACCTTCATATAATTACTTACTAATCCCAAGTTAACCAGCCATTAGGACTGCCATGCATCACATTACGAAGCCTAATTTATGAATGTTCTAATATATAGTTTAGCTATGTTCATGTATTATGTAAGTGGGCCCGTCACAAGGAATAGTTGGCCTTGTACGTTGTTAATTGTGACGTCATCACGTCTATGAGATAACTTTGAGTGCGGCACGTGAGTTATGTACGAAGATGAGCGAACAAACAACGGGCTTGTCGGTTTAATGACAATGGGGAGCTGGATTTAATACAAGTTTTCTAGGTCTCATGGAAATAAACGGAGCTTGAAGGACAGACGATCGAGTGGTAGAGATCTGAATATTACATAAGTACCTACATAGAACCACGCGGTCTCTAGATAAAAAGCTTTCGTCCATGTTGAAGGCATCTTCATTATGAAGTCAAACCATGTAGGTCTCGTAATGTGGCCACCAATCCGTTCCACTTTGTTAACTTAGTTCGAAGAGAATCGATTTCTTATAACGGGTGTCGACCAACTTAGTTGGTTAGGTAAAAGTATTATGTGTTATATGATCTCATTCAAACTAAAGTAACTGCTTCTACGTTAATATCATGAGTTACAGCTGGGCTTAACCAAACATTCTGAGTGTTTGCTTAGCTCAGACTATTTGGCAGCGCACTTCCAGTAAATATTACGATTCATCTTTGTTTCTCTCAGTTCTGAATCTAAATTGCGGATCTATACGTAACAATTCGTAAATGTTATGAATTTAAAAGAATATTGTTGAGTTGCAAGCAGAATAAACTCTATTTCCCTGTTAGCGGGTTAGCTTTACTCGTAAAAGCGAGATAAATAGGGATCCCTTCTTTTCGCATAATGTTCTTTTTTAATACAGTTGCTCAAAAAATGGTGTATTGCAGGGACGTATAGCGTTCGGGATGTGGGCTATTACATACTAGTGCTTTTTTTTTACCTTTCCCCTACTTGTGCGTCTCTTTCCCAACTGTCAAAATAATGTCTAATAAAAAGAAAAACCAACCATGAAGTTTTTACTAAAGAGTTTTTGTGATTCATACAAATACGTATATTTCTAAAAAGAAGCTACTAATTTATTTCAATATCAGATTTAATGATTTAATTGAATGAGTTAGGTTAGGTTTCATTTCATTTCATCTCATTAAATTTCATTTTCATTTCATATCAATAAAAAAAATATACTGAAAACTAAGCTGTATGGATACTTCCCTTTGCCAACCAAAATGGGTGAAGAAAAAAAAACTCTGCTTATATTCTACGGTTGGCGCCATTTTCCAGAAAAAATGATTAGTTAGTTGAGTTTATTGTGTTTTTATTATTTTATTAAATTGCTTCATTTTTTCGCAACTGTATTAAAAATAATCGTTCAGTACACCTGCGGAACCGTCATTGCAACTTGTTCCGACTGTCAACCCTCGCCTTCGGCTGCGCCTCGGCTCGGGTAGACATTTGTCGGAACTCTTTGCAATGACAGCCTTTCCGCACTATTTCCTAATATGCTTTGGCATAACTCTTTTAGTATAATTTGTTTTGCCATAATAATACTTTGCCATTTTTTTTTTGGCATAGGTACAGCTTATGTTGGCATAATTATCTTTAAGGCTTATTTGTAATACTAAACTAAAGTAGTTTTAATTATACTTAGACTAAGTATAATTAAAACTACTTTAGTTTAGTATTATTTATTATACTTATAATTAAAGTATTGTCTTGAAAATTCAATATGTTGTGCTACTAGACGACGTGAACGCAAGAGCGAGCGAAGGGCACCCCGAGGTTCGGTTTGCTTAGGATCCTTTAAACCCTGCAGACAGAAATATGTAGGAGCCCCGCTGCGCGGGGCTCCGTCGACCTAACGTCGTTAAAAATAAAACATGCAGCATGCTAAATTTATGCTTTAGAATGTTATGCTTAATCATTATTATGATTAGAGAAATTATGCTTAAAAAAATTATGCGTATAGGCTGTTATGTGAAAATATAACTAGGAGGAACAAAAGTATGCCAAGTTAGAGGTATTAGGTCTTAAAATATGCAAATGGATAGGGAACCAGATAAATAATGTTCATCTTTTTTAACAAAACTCTTCACTTTTTTTCCTGTTGCTAAGTAGAGAATCTCCATCGACAGAGATGTTATAACTTGTATATGTTACTGTCCAATGGATTTAATTTTTTCTGCGCTGTTCATTTACTGTCCGTACCTTAGACAAAGAAAAGTATAGACGGCGGGTAGCGCCATTTCATTTCCACAAGAAAGGGATAAAGTATTGAGTTATTATAAGTAACTGAAAAGGATAAAGCTACACTATTTCCGTCTCTCAGTGCGTGCCCGTTTTTTCAAGGCCAAACATAACATAAGTAGCCAATGTCATTTAAGTTAGTTTTTTGTTTCATGTGTGGCCACACTACCCGATGCTCTATAGTTTTCTTACTTTAAGGTCTGTACCTTGACGACCTTGTGAAGGCCGCAGGAACCCGTTGGATGCGAGAAGCACAGAACCGGTCGAAGTGGAAGTGCTTGGGGGAGGCCTATGTCCAGCAGTGGACGTCTTTTGGCTGAAATGATGAAGGTCTGTACCTTCTGTCGTCGGGCGGATTAAGCTTCCGGGATAAAGCGTCGCAAGTTGTCGTGTAGGTTTCTTTGAAAACAACATTGATGGAAAATTCTGTAAAATAAGCATGCATTCATCTTCATGTAATTTCTTATTTTAATTGAATGAGAAAGACCACTATGGGTAAAATATTCGCAAGCATTTTGTGCAAGAGACATTTATAACCCACAAATTAAACTTTATTAGATAACAACAAATTTTCTTTGCAAACCGTATATTTCAAGTTTCAGTTGACAGATCGAGCTCATTGACTTTCCTGTTCTTAGTTGGAATGCATTATACAAAGATTGAATAAATAGGTGTACACTGTGTACAGTGTACACCTTCGTTTGTAAGACGGTCGGAAAAATGTTTATGTAGATGAGCAGAAATCGCTATTCAAATAATTTTCCGAGGTCGAGTTTTTCTGCATCAAAGGTTTCCTATATATAAAAACAAACTATGAGATACGAAACCAATCCTAATTGATTAAAAAGTAATCGAAATTTTAAACTGACCGACGTTACATGAAATTAAATTTTACACTGTTGGGTTTAGTAAAGTAAAAAATTTTGTAAATTAATATTTTCCCATGAGAGCATCCAATCAGTGAATATATTCGGTTCGTTAGCATAAAAGGGATATGGTATCAAATTAAAAGTATCGATATGTTGTTCATTAGTAGCATTTTAAAAGACCGTGTTTTTTGGGTCCCTATATAATATGACAGTTATATCGCAAGAGTAAAAAGGTTTCATTTTTACTGGAAGTTATTTTAAATTCAGAGTAGAAAGTATTATGCTGGTAGATAGCAGAATCCTTTTCACCGCGTAGTTAGTTAATCTATGTTAATTTTATTCTACGTTTTAAAATGTTAATATTCAACTTAGTTTGCTCCGTACAGAGTGACTCTGTCGTGGAATATTTTCAGTCAAAAATGTTAAACTTCAACAATCAAAACTTAGTAGCTAGATTATGTCAATATTTTTTTAGGTATCAAGCGATGTCCATAAAACTTGCTTTCTAATTTATACTTTATACTATTAGGTAACCTGCATCATCCTACTGCTGGGCAAAAGCTTCTTCCCAAGACTTCCAGCTCTTTCGATCCAGGGCTAAAGTGGACCACTTGTCGTTTGTTTTGTCCAGCTCGTCCCGCCATCCTTTACGGGGTCTGCCGCGACGCCTTCTAGCTGTGTCAGGTCTCCATGTGTTGGTTATTTTGGCCCACAGCTCACTGGGCACACGGCAGACATGGTGAGCCCAGTCCCACTTCAGTTTAGCGGCTTTTTGAGCAATGTCAGTAATCTGTGTTTTGGAGCGCAGTGTCAATTTCACGCCTAGAATTTGTTAAATATAAAACAAACATTTCGTTTAGTCACTAAAACCTAATCTAACAACACACCCAGCTGTTCTATGTATGTATAATGCCGACAGTTAATAAGTACCTATATTGCATTAAAACAGAGGGGCTTGTGGCTAAGTAATAACAGCCGCATGGGTCGATCGATCAGGTTAAGGAGTAGCTTAACCTGATCGATCGACCGCCGCAGTTGGTCCGTGGATGAGTGACCACCTTTACATACCAAGAGCCCTCCGTGCCTCGGAAAGCACGTTATGCCGTTGGTCCCGGCTGTCATTCGTGGATCTTTGACAATCGTTACGGATCGTCAGAAGCCCGAAAGTCTGACAACCAGTCTTACCAAGTTGTTTCGTATTACCCAGTAACTGGGTTGTGGAGGTCAGATAGGCAGTCGCTTCATGTAAAATACTGGTACTCAGCTGCATCCGGTTAGACTGGAAGCCGACCCCAACATAGTTGGGAAAAAGCAAAAGATGATTTCATTAAAACAGAAGCCAGTTTAACCATCCCTATGCGCGACTGTCATTCACTATAACCGAACAGATTTTAATAGAAGCTGACATGTGTAACTTGTGAGTTCCGCAAACAATTTCAACTGAAAGCTACTTAAGTACTTACTACCTATGTATTTTATGATATAAACGCCACAGACGTCAAATAAGAAGCATCAAAGCAAGCGCCGTTGACTGACTTGATATAAAATGTAAAAGTTGTCTGAAGTAGCAAGTCGTTAGCGCGACAGTGACGTGATATTAAATCAACTTTGTACCGGCGCCGGCGTCGGCGGCACGGAGCATGCAATTTGTTGAATCCAGTGCAAGTTTGTTGGCGTGAAGCCAACTCCGCAAACAAACAGTTGTTCACGAACTACCCTAAATAAAACTTGGCTCTTGTTGATCGGATGGTGCTTCTCAAGATTATATTTCGTTTACCTCAATTTGAAGTAGAAGAAGTAGAAGGCTTTCAAGTATTTGCGTGTAGGTATCCAGGCTTTCAAGTATTTGCATATAATAAAAGTGATTTTGGTGAACTTATTTTAAAACCGAAATCAGTATTCTGTTTAGAACTAAACCCTTGTATTATAATACTGTGATCACCTGTAGAGTCACATCACATTATTGGCGCGTTGCCAGCAGGCGAGCCCCCCGCGGCGCGCGGCTGCCTCCCGCAACAATCAATTGCCTAGTAACCTGACCTGGAAATAATTTAGCAGGAAACTATTAATTTTACAATTGCGTATTAAACCCTAATTGGCTATTAGCATGAGCTTAAACAGATTGTATTTCATGTCCTTTATTTTATTATACTCACATTTCATAACGATCAAGTCCTGTCAGAGAAGCTAGTCTCATTAGAACCCTTTTTTTTTTGTTATAAAAAACAAAGGAAAAGAAAATAACAAGGCTCTCAAGATACCATTTTACTCCGAGACGAAAAGTTAGTCGAGTATCAGTGTCAGAAAAAACATTTATTTTCCACAACTTTTATCTGCGTGTTGATAAGTCAGACATGATGGTCGAGCGCGTCTGTGAGCTGAGTGGAGTGAAGGGCACACGCAGTGGCCGTCGCGTACCGGGTTCGGTACCCCGACGCCCCACGCCGTCCCCTCGGTCAATCACGCGCTTATGTGATGCGCCGACAGTCTGTATAGATGATCGAAAGACGGATAATAACGAAACTGGCAAACAGTTCCAATAACTAAATGTTAAATAATTATTAAGAACAACGGAAAACACTTATTGGTTTTATGCATTTCACGCGTATTAAGCTGGTGCAATATTTTTGTTTCTACATCATAATCTCACTACAGCCGAAGTTATCCTAACTAATAAGTATTATAAATGCGAAAGTGAGTTTGTTTGTTACGCTTTCACACTAAAACGACTGAAAGGATCGTTATGAAATTTGCCAGATTCCTGGGACCTGGAGGACATAGGCTACGTTCATCCTTGATCCCAGACGAAGTCGGGGGCGACAGCCAGGTTATGGTTATAAGTGTGTGTAACCTACAAGATATTTTGCAGAGTATATATGTGTATTTTTTTATTACATTTTTTTTATTTAAGTAGTAGAATGGGTAACATACGAGCACAAAGCTTCAGGAACGTGAATTGATTGTGATTAGTGATTTATTAAACAACGATGCCCACAATGGCGCGGCATATTCGCGGTATTCAGCAAAGCTTGTATAGGTTGCAATAAAATACCCAACCACTGTGGGCATTCGGCTTGTATTAGACCAAGTGTGGAATATAATTGTATATTTGTTAAAGTTACATACATTAATTAAGACATTAAAGCACTAAGCCCCGAGCGACAATCAGTAGCTATTGCAACACGAGCGTCATATTCACAAAGGCCTTTGCTTCAGATACATTCACTCCCGTGAACTCGGCAAAGAACATATTTTTGTGCAGCGAACGTTTTGTGAATAGAAGCTTTATGTTCATTCGACAGCGTCGTCTGAAGACCCCTTTATGCAGCTTCAGGACAAAAATGTCAAGACGTAATTTATGACAGATTTTAATGGCTATTTCACACAATATCTCACATAAGATTACACATCTAATACTTCCATAGACAGAAGTGCTTTGCAATCTGTGCTTCTCATTAAACCGTCGTCGTATTAATATTCTAAAATTAAAGGCGAGGTGATTTGCTCACTCACCGGAACTGTTTGCTCCATTTACTTTAGATTTCCATCTCTCTCAATTTACGGTTAATTTCCCAAACATGTGATGTACGTGCTCTCATCTTTGTCGCAATTTTCTTTACGACCCATTTCGTTCCGTCTATATACCTTTTCGAGGACAAATTTTAAAATACTTGTCGTATTTGGCGGTTCCACGTTTATGATTCATTGTCGATCGACTTCGGAACTTCTTTATAATATCGAAATCGTCGATAACATTCGGTTATTTACCAAAATATGCAATGTGGATGTTTTAACTCAATTTTGTTCTTCAAAAAGTTACTTAAATAAGAAAAGATTATATAAACTTAATCTGACAGTTTTCAATGCTGTTTGTAAATTACCTTTTTTTATTATTTGAAATGGGTTTGCTCTTGACTCTAGTCTAGGTCAGAGGTGACAGAGACAAAGTCGACGATGGAGTGAGCTTACCCAGAAAAAGCTTGTTCACTCTTACTTTAAAGAGATTCGGGTTGTATGAGCTCGGAAACACAGACGCAGGTAAAGAGTTCCACTCTTTTGCTGTGCGCATTATAAAGGACATTTGAAAACGCTTAGTGCGAATTGGTGGAATAGCAACTAGGCAGAGATGGTAACCTGCAGTGCGTCTGGATGTCCGAAGGTAGAAGGGGGCCGGTGGAATGAGGTCGTAGAGTTCTCGGGCACACTCACCGAAGTACAATCTGTAGAAGACCGACAAGCAGGCAACCTTGCGGCGATGAGCCAAGCTGTGAAGCTTGGCATCCACCAGCTCTACGTCGCCAATGAGCCTCTTAGCTCTGCGTTCCACCGTGTCAAGCAACCTACAACCAACCTACTTTCTAGCGCGTGATAAATTAAACTCCAAATCGGGTTCACAAGCCGGGACATAACGTTTGAATTTCGCCTACTCAAATATACGAGTACGTAGCTAGTTGCTACAGCGTAGCCGGGCGTAGCGGTTACTTGTTGCGGTGCAGCGGTGTAGCAGTTACTCGTAGCGGCGTAGCTTCCGTCGTGGGAGTGACTGTGTGATGCCTTGACATGCATCGTGATAGAATACGCGATAAGTGCAGACTCGTGTGTGTAATGTGTAAATCAGAAATGGAAGAGATTTCTATTATTAAGCAGGTTTTTTATGTATGGGTGTCGGTCGTCTGCATACTCTGCATGCATTCAATGAATAATTATAATTTACGTGAGAAATAAAAGACCTAGTGCAGAACGGAAACCTTTCTGGGAAGCTTATAACTTCAAAAATTATTTTAATCTTTTGTAACAATTGAAACTGATATCTATCTTTATTTGTATTTTAAATCAGTCCATTAATTAACACCCGAAGAATTTAACGAAAGACAAAAATTATGAGGTTTAAGGAACCGAAATTTAATGAAAACTATGAGTTTACGCGAGCATATATCAAAGCAGATGACATGAAACTCTTTTCATGTCATCTGCTTTGATATAATAGTAAAATAACAAATTGTATGTAAACTTAATAAAATTTGCACGCTTGCTTGCAGGCAGAATTCAATCACACTTAGGTTATAAGATCTTACCTTTACCAAAGCAATGTATTTCTAGCAAATAAACGTTTGATTTGATTTGATTTGATAAAATTACCTACAATTGTTTAGGACCATCACAGAAGAGTCTTTTTAATAACTATTCTTTCATCTGTGCGGTTCTGGTGTAATCTTGGTCGAGGTATTTCATTTCGAGGCTTTAACCAACATTACGAAGTATTAAATCAGTTGTGTGCTCCGTTATTAGATGTAGTGGCCGTGGAACGTTAGGATATTACTTATGATCTTAAAGATAAGATGACATCCTGGCAGGGTTTCTGTATATAGGTATATAGTTCAAATCAGGATCGGTGGCGTCAAGATACAAACCCACTGTTATGCAGGTACTTAACCATCTATATTACTTACAAAATTACCTGCAGATTGTAGTCTACCAATTTTGATTACGCTTCACAGAACATACTGCCGCTAACATATTATGCCTAAAATAATAGTATAGCTATCTTTCATACTTCGTGAAACGACGCACGAAATCGACGAAATGGAACTCCGAGGTTTATGCTGAAACATCAATTTACGTGTTTCGTGTTTCACGCTAAAAGTCAAAGCCAACATTGATTGAACTAACACCCGCCTTTAATCCTTTATATTAAGTTAATTAAGACGGATATTCAAATAACTCTCAAGTTTACAACCGAGAACATAGAGGGTTAATTGCTTCGCATCTAAATCTGAATTAATCTAGCCAGACCCAAATTCAGTTAGGTAGATAAATGGTCTTCGGAAACAAGCTTATTTACCTGAACAATATGTTTTTGTCTAACTAAACAAAACTTTTAGGCATAGTAATATCAAACTCTGTATTTTCCTGTTTTCATTATACTCTGTTTGAAAACTTAGCAACGACGATAAAAAGTATTTAAAGCATTAAAATTTAATTTAACTGTCTTTCAGCTTGTGGAAATTAAATAATTTGCGGCACGGTAACAATGGTGAGCTTTAAACTTTGACTAAAATGCTGTTCATACTAATTTCAAACACTTTCGCGGCAGGTGCAGGTGCCACGGCCGCAGGAGCTTGAAGGAAAAACCGAATTGGTTAAACAATTATTCTTTAAAAGAGTGAGTACTCGCATACACATTGAATCTGCCGGGCAATTGCGTAACACATTATCAATTGGTATCGGTTTCATTTTGACAGTTCAACAACATTCATTGCGTTATTTAAGTGTTGAGCAGACAATTTTAACAAACTTGTGAAGCAATGGATTTGCAGTTTGCTTCAAAATGATTCGAATTCCGATTAATAGTGTGTTACGCAATTAGGGTGCTGACCAGTAATATTGTGTTAATGGGACCGAGATTGTAGTTAGTAGTTTCCTACAGTCCCTAGGTAACGGAACGCTGTGTACAGAATATTGTCAGACTCACCCTCGTCAACAACTAGGTACGGAAAAGGCGCGTGGGTTTGCGACAGATAATGAATGTCTTGTTGGTACGAAAACAGCTAGTTCTTCAAAATAAGATATATGAATATTCTCGCCAATAATCACCATCAATCCAGTAGGCGAGGCTAGCACGTTGTCGATCTGTCGCGGCCCGACCCCGGAGGAAAGTCAACGAGACATTAAAATAAAAATTACCACCGAGAGCGCACGCTAGTGATGTTCGTATTATTTTAGTAACATTTAGTGTTGGGATTCCAACAGTATAGCAAAGCTTGCGTCTTCAATCATAATCAGCCTATAAAATTTATACACACAGGCCTCCTTTCGGTGAGAGGGAGTGAGCCGTGATCCACCACGCGGGCATGTCACATGTCTTAGAACTTCTGGTTCTAGGACATGCCCGTTTCCTGACGATGTTTTCCTTCACCGAATGAAATAATTTACACAAAATAAAGCGTTTGTCTGGGTTCTAACCTATGACCGTCCGTTAAGTCGCGGCGGTTTATTCCATTATTGAAATTTAAATTATTATTATTATTTTATTATCTCCTTTATTCAATTAAATTCTTATAAATTATATTTTTAAATATTAGAATATAAAAACATTTAAAAATATAAAATTTATTATTATTATTATGAGCCTGTGTTGTCCCACTGCAGGGCAAAGGCCTCCCTTCCCTCTTTCCACTTTTCTCGGTCTACTGCGATTGTCGGCCAATCCTTTAAGAAGGAGTCCAGCTCATCCCGCCATCTCTTTCTGAGCCTGCCGCGCAGTCGTTTCCTGCCATTGGGGATCCACTGAGTGGTGGCTTTTGCATATTGCTGCTCCGACATGCGACAGATATGGCCAGCCCAGTTCCACTTTAGTCCAGCAGCTGTGCGGCCAGCGTCCGCTATTTGTGTTTTGGAACGAAGTATAGAGTTCTTAATGCGGTCTGTGAGTTTGACACCTAGTATACTTCGTTCCATAGCCCGTTGGCAGACTCCAAGTGCGGACTTCTGACGCTTTGTAAGAGACCATGTTTGCGCTCCGTAGGTGAGGGTGGGAAGAATGCATATGTCCATGAGCTTTCGTTTTAGTGAAAGCGAGAGAGGTCCTTTCATGAGATGTTTCATCGACCAATAGTTCTTCCAGGCGTTTTCTGTGCGGCGAGCGACTTCTTTGTCCTGAAATTTAAATTAATATTCTGATTTCACCTACCTAACCTATTGTGTCCCGCCCTAACCTATGGTGCTCAGACCTGGTTACTCACCGAGTCGCAAAAGTTCCGCCTTGTCGTTTGCCAAAGAGCGATGGAGCTCAGCATCCTGGGTGTAAAAAGACTACTGTCTTTTTACACCAACATTCGGAACACCATGCTGCGATCCAAAACAGGTATAATAGACGTAGGCAAGGAGGCTGCTAGGCTCAAGTGGGATTGGGCGGGTCACATCAGTCGCATGCAGGATGACCGCTGGGCAAAAGTTTCCACACAATGGGTGCCAAGATGGACGACAGAAAGCGGTGGCGAGATAACCTGGATACGTACCGCGAGGGCTGGTTTGAGGTGGCGCGGGAAAGGAGTTTCTGGAAGGACTTGGGGGAGGCCTTTGCCCAGCAGTAAGACAGTACAGGCTAAACAAAAAAGATCTGATTAATAAAGCTCAAAGTTATTTTAAAGATTATTAACTCAGCTGTGTTCTCGCCTTACTGATAACGCCTGTAATTCTTTCATCGATTATTTGAATCTTTTAAGCTTTACTTTGGAGCACAGCCAGGTTATAAATCTTCAGAAAAAATAACATTATTATTTGGGTTCTTCAATATTCCTTATAAAATATATTTTTCAGTCCTGAGATTTTGTAAGGTTTGAATAAATTAAAACTTCTACCAAAGGCTTAAATGATCAGACTTTTACAATGTTATTGATTGAATTGGGTTTTCTGTTACTTAAGCATATTTTGTTGTCAATTTCTAACTTCAGAATAGGGTAAAACCAGTAGTTTAAGATTAATATTAGCTGTAGCCCAATGAGGTAACGTTTTACGTGGATTTAAGTCCATTCCAACTGGAATCGATACTGCAAACTGCGGTCAAACAGAATTCCGTTTCGGTCACCGCGCCGCCGGTACGATTTGAGGTAAACTTACCAGCAATACCTACCTAACGAGAAAATGAGTATTCTTAGCATAAAGAACGGAAACCTAGTTGACCATTTAAATAAAAGTTTAGACGCTATTATTGTATATAGTATAGTATAACAGGAATATGTGAGCGAATTTGTAAGCAAATAAGTATCGACAAAAGAAAATTGTTTTTAAATTGTAACACGAAACTTTATTTTACTTAAATAAGTTACATAGATAGAACATAGTTACACATGTACACTATAATAAATTAATAGTTTAAAAAACTAGAAAAACACGCTTTTATAAATGCATGTAAAAATAAAAAATAAATTATGGATCGTTCAACTTGTCTCTATTTCTGGGCTGAAGTGTAAACTATGTGCTTTTAATTATAATATTTGATTGTAAAAGCGTGGGGCGCTGGAACAGGAAAGACTTTCTTGTTAACAAATACTAATACTAACTTCCTGGCGGAAGCTACATGAGGGCGCACAAGATCATAATGTTTATGCCGCCAAAGGAAACCAAGGATATCTCGTCCACGAACAAGAACTCTACATTTTGCCACTGTTGACGCATTACCCTTATGTACTTAATTTCCTGAAAGAAGAGGCGTTAAAAATGTCGGTGAATGTCATCTCTCCTCGCTGCTGGCGCATGTTTTGTCTGAGTTCGACCAACTGGTACTTTGAACAGACTGTTTAATGTAGAGCCACCTACTAGTCGTGCTGCAACTCCAGTTAGAGCGCCAATCTGTGAAACCTGCTTTCCGTAACATCGCTTAACTTGATTTCTCAGCAAGTTATACAAAAAGTCTTTCTTTTTCCAGCGCCACACGCTTTTTCAATCAAATATTATAATTAAAAGCACATAGTTTACACTTCAGCCCAGAAATAGAGACTTGAACGATCCATAATATTTTTTTTATTTTTACGTGCATTTATAAAAGCGTGTTTTCTAGTTTTTTAAAATATTAATTTATTTTATACTTTTTGGTCTTTGATAACGAAATATTTTTAACATTTATTATACATGCGCCTTTCCACCGTACCGTAGCTATAGTTGGCCGGGAACTGGATGCCTATAGGCTGAATTAGGTGCTCACCGTCGTTTCCAAAATTAACTTTGATGGACTGACAGTTGTCTAAGAGATTTTGTAATCGCTAAAGACAGTAGAAAACTTTCTACTCGACGGCCACAAAGTATAATAGGTATAACCTTGAAACCTGATCGTGTTCAAAGTCCATTACGTGGCCTTTCTCACAAGTGAAAACACGACTATGATACGATATTCTATCATGGAATGCCAGTGCCTATCTTCCGGCTTCATCATCACACCTTGAAACCTAATCGTGGTCAAAGTTCATTACAAGACTTTTCTAAGAAATCCAAAACAGCTATGATACGATTTTCCATCATGAAGTTCCAGTTTATATCTTCCGGCTCCATCATCAGATCAGTTCGACAGTACCATATTATTGTATTGTCATCAGAACTACATACAGCTGCCAATTTTCATTACGCTACGACCCTTGGAAGATGGTTAAATTAGTTAAATTAATTAGTTACCATATTTTCCGGCTCCATCATCAGATCAGTTCGACAGTACCATATTATTGTATTGTTATCAGAACTACATACAGCAGCCAATTTTCGTTACGCTACGACCCTTGAAAGATGGTTAAATAAGTTACCTTAGAGTCCATTACATAGTTAGTTACATACATCATATCTTCCGGCTCCATCATCAGATCAGTTCGACAGTACCATATTATTGTATTGTCATCAGAACTACATACAGCTGCCAATTTTCATTACGCTACGACCCTTGGAAGATGATTAAATTAGTTACCTTAGAGTCCATTACATAGTTAGTTACATACAGGTCGACCTAATAAAAGCGTGTTAAAAATTACAGAAAAGTAAGTATGGTATGGTGGTAGTAGTAGTGTAGTGTATATTGTATACCTAGTAAAAGTGCGCAGTGCTGCACACCCCCACCCTATTTCAAGTTCAACAAATATCAACTTTATTTCAATGAAAATTAAGTTGATTTCAGAGTGACTAATACTATTGAAAAAGTTATAAAAATGCTTGAAGTTGTAGCGTAAACTGAACTTTATTGTGTAGGAATTAGTTATTTTTCCATTAACTCATATTTGTTTACATTTTTGGAAAATAAATTGCGAACGCAGATTAGTTTTAAGTATCGTTTCGAGTCTTATGAGCACTGGCCAGAACAAATACGTTTCTGTAATGTCAGGTAGATACATTTAAACAGGGAAACAGGTTGATACAAATCGATTTAGAATGTAAATATTGTCACTCAGCGTGACCCGGTCGCCCTGAAGATCTATCGATATCGCCTGCTGGCGCTCCATCCGCTGATATATTCAATTTGCGTAACTATGACCATTTGAATGCTCACTTCGACAAAATATTCCACTATATCTTCACTTCGGTCCTAACTCCTCTTTTTATTGAACCCTATAACGACAAATAGCGTCCTTATAGTCCCAACGTAAACAACGTCTGGCATTCCTTTATTACAGTATTTTTTTATTGCGACGAAGAAGTATTAGCATAATAACTTTATAAGAGATATTTCCTTTTTTTCAGTTTTTATGTTAAGTTTAATTTGTAGCTAAGATGTTCATCCCAAGATTATAATTATTTTAAGCTACAAGATCTTTTAAAGCCGTTTATAGAACCAGGTGCAAGTGAAACGACTAGTAAGGAATGTAATCGTCTTTCGGTTGTAGTTTCCAGGAGTTTTAAAGTTCATCTCAGATGGTTATCAGTTAAATAGGAAAGAGAAAAGAGTTGGTAAAGAGTTGATAATCCAAGTTTCTTCGTCGCCAGGGTCAGTTTCAGAGTGTCATAAACGTTTCGTCTGATAAAATTTTCACGAGGTGAAGAGGGCAAACAGATTTACTGCGAGCTCGGCTAGATCTCCACCGCATATCTACTATTATTTAACAGATTTTGAGAGATCCGCAGTAGTGAGGACGCGGTATATATGCCTCAGTTGATCTGTGCATTCATGTGTGAAGCCCGTATTGACGCTTCAGAGAATTGCCTGCGAAAAATGATTGTATGTTCATTCATATTCGTCCGGTTATAAAAATAAAAACAAACAGTTGGTCGGATGTCTGTTCAAAACTCATGATCATGTTTGCTTTTAATTGATGGATATTGGTTGCTTTGTTAGTGAAGTACGAGCAGTCTGCACCTTTTGTGTACTACACCGAATATAAAACGTAATATTTTATCGATAACTGTAGCTTCAGGCAATTCAACTGAGAATTTGCACCGCTTCGAACCCTGCTTCCTGTTAAAGCAATAAGAATCTGCCTAGCCTTTTTTCAACAATGTTGGGGTCAGCATCCAATCTAACCGGATGGGGCTGAATACCAGTATGTTACAAAGAGTGTCTGGCCTTCACAACCTAGTAATACGACACCCCTTGGTAAAACTCGTGGTCCCTTGAAGAATATACCTAATAAAAGCGTGAGACACCTTTGTTGCATGATAAGTAGGTACTTGTGTGGAGTCCTTAATAAAAGTGCAAGACACACACTGAAAGAAATAAGCAGTAAATAAAAATGAAATAACATTAATCTAAACTGCTTTAAATAGTTTCATATGAGCTTAACGTTCAAAACAGTATTTTTTACTGATCCGAAAACAGTAAAGCTTGAGGCAAAATGTTACCGTTATGACAGTAGTACCTAAACTTTAACGTTATAAGTAGGTAGCTAAAAGATCACAAAATTAATGTTTTATTCATTTGGTGATATCGTTCAAACCATTGACATTTACTTACATTACAGTATGGTGATTTTCCTTCTTTTTTTTTTGTTTTTTTTTTTTTCAGTAAATAGTGTGTTCAATCACTAAAAGTTACTGTTTTGTCTTTTACCATAACCATAATCAGCCTATAATGTTCCCACTGCTGGGACACAGGCCTCCTCTCGGTGAGAGGGAGTGGGCCGTAATCCACCACGCGGGCCCAGTGCGGGTTGGCAGATGTCACATGTCTTCGAATTTTTGGTTCTAGGACATGCCGGTTTCCTCACGATGTTTTCCTTCACCGTTTTGAGAGCAGTGGTGATGAAAATAATTTACACAAAGTAAAGCGCCTGTCTGGGTTCGAACCTACGACCTACAACTCGTAAGTCGCGGCCGTTACCACTTGGCCACCACTGCTCTCACTTGGCCACCACTGCTCTCACTTGGCCACCACTGCTCTCACTTCTTTTAGTGTTTTAGTGTTTTACAAACCTTTCTTCTTACTGTATAAAGTCAGTAAGTCTTAATGAAATCGCTTTAATGTGATGTAGTAAGAAATTTTTTTTTTCAGTGCACTTGCCCCATATATTTTACGTAATTGGCACTGCTTAATTATTCATGTTCACGCAACACGCAACTTATCAGATCCCTCTGTACTTCCCTGTATTTAATGTAAATATAGGGAACGACAGCTCTTTCCTTTCAACTAATATTAAAACCAATGGAATAATGCCAAACATGGCTATGCATAAATGAAAAGGTTTATTAAAACGTGCTGCAGCCGCTGCAGGTTGCACAAATTCCACTCAAGCTCCTGCACTCTCATTTCTGTCGAAATTCAAATACAAACAATTGTTTTTGAACTTTTTCTGTCTCTCATTGTTGCGCAATCTGGAGATATGGAACACATGAAGTAGCCGCTGGATCGCTTCCAACTACCTGATTAATATTTTTAATTCCAAATGTCGTTCTTAAAATCAATCTTAATTCATTTTACTCCCGTGTTATCTTTGCTCCTAAGGCTTCGCTAAATAAACTTTTTACTTCATCTAAGTAATTATGTTGAAGTGTCTCCTTCATTCCAAGGCTTCCCGGCCTACTTGTAAGGTTTGTTGTAATTAAAGTAATTGTTCTTCGTTTGTAATTGTAGCGTTTAACTTTATATCGGTCGTTGCAGTCTTATTTATAAGTAGAATCCTGTTAGAAAAATATTCTTCTTTTCATTTTTTTAAAGAAATCTAGTCGAATGTAAGGATCTCCGATAAAAGATAAAAGCTAAAACGATCTAAGATAAAAGCACACAGATATCACACTAATATTATAAAGGCGAAAGTTTGTGAGGGGTGTGTTTATATGTTTGTTACTTCTTCACGCTCAAACGGCTGGACCAATTTTGATAAAATTTTGTATGGAAGTAGCTGACACCCTGGATTAACACATAGGCACGCGGGTGAAAGCGCGGGGCGCAGCTAGTAAAATATAAAACCTTATGATGCTGACAAAAGCGATGTTTTACTAAATCCAAGAATGTGCCTATGTTTGCATGTAGATAATATAGATAGTGCTCTCAAAGGGTAGCTTCGAAGATAACTTCGAAGAGGCTACGTTAGATGCTAAAATTATTCGCTTTATGTAAACGAAGGGACAAAAGGTTTGGCTGAATAGAAAAGGCTCTTTCATTCGAAAATCTAAATACTTTGGAGCTAGACATCCAAAATATCATTTGGCTTATATTGCGAGCCTATAAGTCAAGAGAATGTGTGGGTGGATCGGGGTTGACCTTACCTAGAAGTACGGTTGAAACACATCTGTCGGTACTAGAAACAAAATGAAGAGGGATATGGTAGAGGAAGATAATACGATGGTAAAAGGTAAACATGCTTAGGTGTAAACATACTCGTATTACCTACTAGCAGTGCCCCGTGGTTTCACCAGCATAAGTGTCGATCCCGTGGGAACATCGGGATAAACTATCCTATGTCCTTTCCCGGAACTCAAACTATCTCTATACCAAATTTCATCAAAATCGGTTCAGCGGTTTAAGCGTGAAGAGGTAACAGACAAACAGACACACTTTCGCATTTATAATATTATAATATTAAGTATGGATAGCGGCACAATCCCTATTCAATCGGTTTAAAGCCTAATTTGTATGAAATAAAATAAAACGTAAAAGTTCAGTTTACTTATAATTCAAAAAGATTTATAATTCATTGTTCTGACACTAATGGAATTTAATATTGCGACGTAACAAAATCTTATTGTATTCGTTGTACATACCTAGCTACGAGTGCAATTTGATTTAACTATCAAATTATCAATACATATCTACGGTAATTAGTCATGAAAATAGACGTGACGTGACGCGTTCTGACATTCTACATGATGTCAGTACATACATTTTGATATCTTTTGCCAAACCGAGCTTTTCCAGTTGTAACACGGCAGACAAATATCGTAGCCTTAGTAATTTAGTTTTTACGAGAGGGTCTCGTTAGCTCCCTTCAAAATAAATGCCAATACTGAACAGCATCACTTTCATGAAACCCTTGTGCAAATTGATTTAGACAAAACGTTAAAGTAAACAAGAAACAAATAAAAGTGGAATGAGCAAAGTTTTTCGTAGAATTTTCTGATAGTCCAACGCTCTCAAAAGTATATAAAAACAGTTTCCTATGTACAGTCAACAAAGGAGTTAAGTATACAGGAGCGTCGGATATTGTTGAAGTTTACTAAGAAACCAATGGATATTCTCGAATAAAATTTTAGTTTATGAATAGAAAACAAACAGCTCATTTATTAAATTAAATTTCAGTCCAGAACATCCATCGGTTTCTTAGTAAACTTCAACTATATCCGACGCTCCTGTATACTTAACTCCTTTGTTGACTGTACAATGTTATTTACCTAGTCATGTTTTCTTTACATTCGTTCACACTCAGTCGAACCTTTGATATCTGTTTTCACACCTGGCTGGATTTCATTACTTTATTTCGAATAGGTCGAATAGTGAACATGTTTTTTGTATTATAACAGGAAGTTTCGGTATAGAGCCATAAAACTGTGTCAATTTTATAGTTCGGGGATTATTTAGTTAGACTAGTATTATAATTGAGTTTGTAACTTTTGCGAGAACTAATACATTAACTAATCAAACAGTTTGATATTGCAGCTGTAACTCTTAAAGGCAGCTTAAAAGAAAATCATTTCACAACTGTGTGAATCGTCCTTTTATGACACGTGAATCAGATTTTTCTTAAAACAAAACAGCCTGTATCTACCTACTGATGACATTCCTTCTCATTGAGCCGTGCGTTGTTGTCAGACGCGCTCTCTGGAACCTTTGCTCCAATTACTTTAGATTTCCATCGCGCGCGATTAACGGTCACTTTCCCAAACATGTGATGTTATTCATTTTCACATCAAGCGGTCCTGTGCTTCTCGCATCCATTGGATTCCCGCGGCTTTCACAATGTCAGCGGTCCACATTATGGCGACAATCGTGTTTTTATTGAAACCAACTTTTATTTCACCGTACTAGTGTTGATAATGACAAGTGGTACATGGTGTAGAAATATTAACACTGGTGTGACTTCAAGTCCGCACCCAGAAAAACATGTTAATATCAATTGCGCTATAATGAAGAATGGGTAGGTACTGAACTATTGGTTTATGCCCTGAGGCCCAATAGCCATAAGATGTAAGTACATCAATGTAAAGAGCTTTTCAAGAGGTATTTTCAACTCAACAACAAACTGGTACTCCAAATTTTCGACGTCAAAACACGAATTCACAATTTTCGGAATTGTTCTGATGAGTATTATTGACTTGATGAAAAAAATCATTATGAAGTCAACTTCCGTTACGTAGGTAAAGTTTTCGCAATAAACAGAGATTGTTTAATTACATACGGCTTTTAGTGAACATTAGGTAATATTCCGTACAGTCAGTTTAGATTCCAAATTATCTGTGTTGTGTTCAACCCACCACACAGTTTAGCAGATTTTGCATTACAGTCAGAAAATTAGTAGCAATTATCAATTGGCTTTTAAAATATAAACCTTTGTTTTGCTAGCTAGCTAGCTTTTTGTTACAAATCAGAATTCAGGCTAAAAGTATGCAACCTCTCTAAAAACAAAACGGCGGCTGTTGGATTTCGGCAATTATTTGACTTTAAGGCCGTTTACACATTATGCCGTAGGTGCAAGCGACAAGGTTGAGCAAAGCTTTTGTAACACGACGCCCGGATATAAGGCCGTTTACACATTATGCTGTAGCTGCAGCGGCACCGCCGCGGCCGCCGCCGCGGCGCCGCCGGGCGGCGAGATTTCATAAGACCTATCAAAATTCACCGCCGCGCGCCGCCACCGCGACACCATAAGGGTTCATACAAATCCAAGGGTAACTAATACAGCGGCACCGCGACGGCGGTTGTGCCGCTGCAGCTACGGCATAATGTGTTAACGGCCTTATATCCAGGCGACGTGTTACAATGATGTGTGCTTTGCTCAACCCTTGTCGATGCGACAGTGACTTGACAACGTACCGAGCGGAACGGGGAGACAGTTTTGGTTGTTTTGCCATCGCAAGAAATAGATCGAATCCTAGAAAAATACCCTTTCTTATAACTAGAAACGTATACCTGTACAATACTTACCGTGGGAAATTCAACACTAGACTTTGTAATTAATTATTTAAGTAAGTAGTTCCAGCGTCACGTACCTAATTTCCGCAAACTTTATTCTTGAGAAAAGTTTTGATTCCTTGCCAAGTGGAAACTTACTGACAGTTTTAGTTAAAACTGTGTTTATTTATTCTAACGTAAATATTCTGGAATTACAAAAATTACTTTGTTCTCTCGCTTACACTAATAAAAAACTTTAAATGTCGGTTACGCCCACCATCCTCCGATCAGAATCAGTACATCAACGTACTGATTCTCACTTCAAGCGAAAGATCAGAGGGGCAATTTTCGTAATTCTAAGAACGTTCACAGGATCTCAGTGTCAAGCTGTCAAAAATAACTCTTAATTTCCCTACATTTTTGACAAGTTTCTGACGTTGATTGCTGCTGAAATGAGATTGCGACTAGATTTTGAACGTTTTTAATTATGAGAATTGGCCTTCATATGTATAGGCATTGCTGGGATACAATTTATCTAATCCTATTCAAAGAATTTCAGAATTAAAAGCCTTTTCAATCACCAACCGTTACCAAATTCATTGCACAATCAACCGACAAAGCTATATTTATAAACGTTTCCCCATTCTACGAAACACAATGAAATATGAAAGCAATAACCGAAATGTGCTTTGATTACGTCCGCTGTTCGAATGTTCCCAAATAGCAGGAAATGTACAAACGAGACAATAAATTTAACAATACGGACCAACCAGTAATGAAAATGTTCGTGTTTTATCTAACGAGTGATCGGACGGTGATATCCAATCTCTACACATAAAAGTGTCGTTTGTTTCATTGTCCATTTCAGCAATGTCTCGGAAGCGGCTCCCGTTTTATGTTTTCGTACTCGCAGCTAGAATAAAAGTGTTTTAATTGGTTCTAATAGAACTGTTCTGTGATCGTTAAATCAAAGTAGCTACGTGTAGGAAAATACTTTTAAGTTTAATACATATTCAGGTGCGGCGAGAAGGCTATTTATATGAAACATCAGATTGACATAACGGGGCTCTATAAATAAACATTTGCTCGTTTTCACATTTTATATGAGAATTTTATATCAAAACCTTTTCCTGTCTCCTCAAACACAGTACGATGCCAGTCAAGTCTCAAAAATCTTATCTGCACTCTCACTCTCTCTCACTCTCTGGCTTGACATGCATTTGAAAGGAATATACCTAAATGTGCCCTAGTTTCTTATGACATTTTGAACAAAAAAACAAAAAAAAAATTGGAAAAGTATTTCCATTGCATAATAAGTTCTTAGAAACGAACAAAAGTTCTGTAACACCATTTATTTATAGGCTCATAATCCTCCGTCTCCACCTGTAACACAAAATTATTTCTCTATGAAATTAATTTGCGGTTTTCAATAAGCTATTCATGTTCTTATGGCTCGTAACGGTTTAACGGAGTTCTAAGAAACCCTATTTTCTGGAGCGCTCGCTAAAAGGGTTCCTTTTATTCAGGCCGTAATGGCGTTCTGTAGAAAAGGTTGCCTATTAACTTGTCATAATATAGATACGTACCGAAGGGCCGCTCCAACAAAAAGAGAAAACAGGCATAGGTACGCACACATACACGTACATTTGGGGATCGAAACTTATGACAGTCGCGAGTGTGCACTCACTGTACCTACGTAGTCGCAAAACTGTGTGCAGTGAGCGTATGGTTTTGCTGGGATCCTCCCATTTTGCCAAAAAGATTTTGCCAAAATTTCACTACCTAAACAAATTTTGGCAACCTGTTTTTAATCCAATGCAATGTTTGGAATGATTTTAGTATTTAATATTTTTATTTACTTATAGGAGTAGGGTATGAGTAGTGTAGGAGTAGGGTAGGAGTAGGGTAGGAGTTGGGTAGGAGTAGGGTTGGAGTAGGTTAGGAGTAGGGTAGAAGTAGGGTAGGAGTAGTGTAGGAGTAGGGTAAGGGGTAGGACACCACGCGAACGAAGTAGCGCCGCGCCGCGCCGGGCAGCTAGAAATAATTTATATGGCAAAACAACGTTTGCCGGGTCAGCTAGTTAATTAATAAGTTCAGAACCAGATATAGTTTTGATTATAACTCTGAAATTACCATCCTTGTACAACATGCGTACTAACTATGTACCTACCACACCACACATGTCTGCTATATTATCGGTATTGATTTACTATTCATTTACATTCTGGAATACGTCATGCGCTGTATCTCGAATCAGAGTTAGGTATTGAATAACATGTGTAGGCAAGGATCATGAAAATGCAATGTTTGCGTGAATTCAATCGAATACACAATCAGTTTTATATGTAGTAAGTAGGTACACGAACATAATTATAAACTCAAAAATTACTTGCTCTAGATATGAGCATGGCGAAATATGTCGACGTTTCATTTAATTTATGCAATGTTAGTAAACATGTTAATAAAGTGATGGAGAAAAACTACATTCATACAGTACACATGTGTAGGTCTGCTGCTATCTTTCGCTAAATAGAATTTAGTATTATTTAGAACCAGCAATGACTCATTCTTGTTTTTTTTTTTTAGTCCTAGGTGTTCAGAACTAAAAAGTTTTCCATTCTAATGACATATATTGGTAGCATACGTGACTTTGTTATCAAGTACTTAGTCACCAACTTTGAATGTGAAAACTATTATCGTAAAGTCGTGGCTCCTACTGCTATTACTGACATTGTTCGAATCTATGCTTGTTTAAATAAATATATTATCTTCGTATCGGTGTGAATTTATTTTACAACAATAGCAAGAAGATGGATTTGCGACCAATAGAGAGACTGAAATAGGTACACGACAACGCATTCAACACATTTTCTTTTCATTTCAATTTCGTGGGTAGCTCATTAAGAAATGAAAAGTGACAATCAGTCCCCGATCAGTCAACCGATGAATGTGGTCTACTGAAAATTAATTTGATAAATGAGCTGTTTGTTTTTAATCTATTAATAAAATTAAATTTTATTCGACAACATCCATCGGTTTATTACTAAACTTCAACTATATCCGACGATCCTGCATACCTAACTCTTTTGCTGACTGTACATGGATGATCTGCTGATCGACGAGTATAAATTGCTAAAATCAGATTTTAAATGTAACATTTGGTTTCCTAATTATATTATTTCACTTTATGCACTAATAAAACGCAGATTTTCCCCCACCTTGTTTTTTTTTTCTTTACGTCATGTTTTACGCAAACAACATTAAGAATTATGTTTTCTATAATAATACGCTTAAAAAACAAATAAAAAATAAAGTGTCCATCCATTACAAGATGAAGGCGTGCCAAAGACTCGTATTTCGTATTAAATTAAATAAAGATTGTGCGTGCTTCAATTTGACTGTAAAAGCGATTAATAAAAAGAGGGAGCCGATAGAATTCGTCCTGCAAATATTCTTCAACCTTACTTGTAATAAAGTACCTACTTTACTTTCAATCGTAATGCCGAAATTAAAAGCTGAGATGATTCGGAACACTCACTGGAATTCGTCGCTCCACGAGCTGATTGTTTAAATCGTGAAGGAGTTTGGCTATTTTTTTATAGTATACTAGCGACCAGCCCCTACTTCGCACGGTTTTTCGACTAGACAAAACATGGAGATTACTTTATATATGTAAGTTAAATAAACTATACTTATAAATAAACTTTACGGAATAAATTCTCTAAATGGTGGTAAAAACGGATCATAAAACAGGTTGCGTAATTTAGAAGAACAACGCGATCACACAGACAGACAGACACGAAAATAGACTTTAATTTATAATATGTATAGAAGTGGTTCTCGAGTATAACACTAACAGCCAGACACAGAGAGAAGTTGTGTCTCATAATATATGATGAGGTCATTGAGGTCTGATTTTCGTTTCGTTTATATTTTACATTTGAAGACTTCAAATGTCAGGTCTTTTAATGAGTATATACGCTTAATGTTTCATTTGTATGAATGGTAACGTCAAGCCTCACATACGTTGATAACTTTCATTCATTATTTATATTCATTTATTTATAAATGTAGTATCGCCGCCCAGCCATGGCGCTACCAATCGAATAGACGTTTATTTTGTTAAATACATATAACTGAAAGTTTGCCAAAGTTAAAACTCTCAACCAACCGATACCAATAAGGAACATTCAGTAGTTGCGTTAACATTCTTAAATAAAAAGTCACGTTCCCGTTTGCCTTTAGCCAAATAGCCTGATTTTCAGCACATATAATGTGTTTAGAAACTAATCCTCAGTCCGATTTCAAAAGCGTGAATTCCTATCCGTCTATCCAAATATACGTAGCTAGTTGCTACGGCGCGGCGTAGCGGTTACCCGTAGCGGCGTAGCTTCCGCCGTTCGCTACGGATGCTACTGTGGCTTGTTGACATGCTTCAGGATAAAGCATGCAGTACATGCAGACTCGTATTATGATGATATGACTAATAAGATATTTTCTATTATTTAGATTAAAATTTGGTATTCTGTTTGGTATTTGGTAGTCTGGTGGTATTCTACGTGCATTCAGTGTATTTTGAATGACGAGATATTTTTTTATTGTGATGTATACACTTACTTCTTAAATATAATGTCAATGGCTATAAGAGTAAGGGAAGACCAAAGAAACGATGGATGGACTGTGTGAATGATGATATGGTTAGATAGGGGTTGACTACCGAGATGACGACTAACAGAGAAGTATGGAAGAAAAAGGCTACATGTTGCGCCGACCCCAAATAAATTGGGATAAGGGCCGGAGAATGATGAATGATGATGATATACACACACACACACACATATACAGATTAAGTTGGGCAAAGGATAGGCATATAATGATGATGTCTGTGTACTTATAACAATTGATAGATTTGGCTGTGTTATACGTCGATAACAAATTAAATTCCTAATTGTATTCCTAATTTAACTACAATGTAATATTCTTCATTCTTTAAAAACTCTAAAACTGGGTGAGTATTAGACAAAGCGATATAATCACTTAAAATTAAACATTCAAAAGACAATTAAAACTAATTGCAATTGAGGCAAACGAAATTGAAAATCCCATTCTCATTCAGACATTAAATGATTCTATTCAGTATTGTTTTATGCAGAATAATGGAGGTTTTAAGTTAGATATATCAAGTTGTAGCAGCTGCATTGTGAATGGAGTACGGTTCAGCGACGGAGCATGATTACGGAGCATTAGCGAGCAGATAATATATTCCAGACTTGTTTAATAGAATACACAAAACCATTTCAATAACCATAAACGTTAACGTGTATTATAAATTCAAATCATATTGTTTACTTTTCCTGATTCTTAACAACTAACTCTAACTAACACTATAATAGGGCCTTGGGGTCCGAGTGCTCATCGAATATTTCGAGACATAGCCAAGCGGCTGGTTGACTCTTTACGTGATCAGAGGGCTGGCCTATTTTTTAGCCCAAAGAATCAGCATTGCCATCCAACGCAGTAAAGCTGCCAGCCTTTTGAGCAGTTAAGCACTTATCCCATTGACAGCGATGCGAACGAATTTTTTGATGCCCAATGAGCTCCTCTCTTTTACTTTTCTTTTTTTATTATATATTTGTACATAATATATATTTTAGTGCTAGCTTGTAAATTTGTAATTAAGGATTTTTGTTCGTAGTGTTGTCGTTGTGAATTAATAAAAATATTTGTACTAACTCAATGAAATACGACAAACAATATTCGGTGAGCTGAACGATCGCGAAACAATAATGTGATTCTTTCAGACTCTGAATATTAAATATTATCTCATAAAATATTTCTGGGAATAAAAGATTATTTTGGTATCGTAACATTGACCTACAAAAATTCGCAAAAACCTCAGAATATTTCAGCTATTTATTTATTTTTAGATCTCCAACAAAAGATATACACTAAAGATATATCCTTGTTATCGAAAACAAAAAGAAATATTACGAGAAAAAGGAATACATACAGGGTCCGTAATTGAAAGGGCGAACCCTTTCTGACCCATTGTTACCGGTCGTGAGGACGAGAGGTTATTTATTATACGTACTAGGAGTTCATGCGATGCCGAAGATATAAATAAAGTAAGTGTGTATACTAATAGTAGTGTAGCTTAGTGTGAGCACTAAGAGGGATATGTAATCACAACCCATCCAGCCATGTGTGTACACCGGCGTTACGACCGCGAGTCAACTTAAAATTGGACACCACACTATGTTAATAGCTTCATTCGGAGATTCCGTAGCTTCAGCTCTTTTTGGTTTTAAAGTATTATTAAGTTTTCCTTCAGTATCTTTCGCTAATAACTCCCCAGCTCAAATATTCTTTGAAACCCACGTTATATTTATTTACACCAGTGCGCGGATAGGAAAATCAAACCAGAAAAGAAATAAATTCTTCAATGTTGCCCGGAACATTATGATTCTGCCATATATTCTCACAGTCGAAGTGGAAATATGCGAAGCAAAGTAAGCTTTGTCAGACAGAAAACGAAACGGACTTGTACTACTGAGGACTGGTGACAATACTAAGGTAAGGATTGGCTAGCTGTCTATAGAGCATCCCATAGAAATAGATCCCTAATGGCTGCGTCAGCTGACAGTATTCGCGTTGCAAAATTTTATGGCCAAACATTTTTTTTTTCCATCAACACGGTAAGAAACCGTAGAGCTAATTAACCGGCCCGTAACTTTCCCAATGCTATTTAAAAGCTTCTTCTTAAGAAGAAGGTACTTACGTCCAATGTTCCCAACTATGCTTTATCTGCTAAGAATAACTTTGAAAGTATATAAATTTGGAAAGACCCCGCAACTTGTGCTTTAGAAGTGGATCCCTTAACACCCAGGTAGACCAACACATCTATAGGACAACACAAAGTATCGATTGCACAAAAACTGTGTTATACACAGCCATACAGTTCTCTACCAACGTTATCAAAGATTGAAAACAAGGGAACGTCCACTGCTCTGCATATAAATATCCTTATTACCGTGGAGGAGGTGAAACTAATTATAATAACAAGGAAAATGGATATAAAATGGATGTGAATTAAATTGCGATATTGTTTTACGGATTTAATAGCTGTGCTCTTTTCAACTACCTTCATATCTTATATCATTTCACGTGTTAATGAATAAAAGGATTTACCTTTCCCATTCAGAACAAAGGTACAGTGGAAATATGAAAAACAATTATGTATTTTGTTAAAACTAAATCGCCTCATATATTGAATTAAATTATGTTTAACTTAGAAAGAGTCTGACGAAAGTTTGACATTTTGTAAAATACATAGGTACCTACTGATAAAAGTGCCTAAACAAAAGAACGAATGTATGTAGGTACCTAAACGCGGTTCTTAAAACATACGTCCGTTCTTCTTGAATATTTGAAACTCGTAACTAGATAATTATATCAATCAGTCCTAGTAGTCAGTAAGGAAACTTCGCCAAAAATTAGTAGTCAGTAAGCATACTACGCCAAAAATTATAGAAACCAACCTATAGAAACATTTCGGTATTAAATTATGTTTTAAAATAGAATACTTCATGCTTGTTTACAAAACGTAGGTAATTATTTCATTAATGTGCTAATTAAATATACCTAGTGACGTTGTTAATTTTAATATTAAATACATTGCCTACACCGGTGTGTTAGAAATTATTTAATGAACTCTTACTCATGAGCTTTTTATTAACAGACTTTTAAATAGGTCAACAACTTTTCATAATGCTAGTCTATACCTACTAACATTGTTATTAAATTCAGAGAAGCCAAGTCGTGTCGTCATGATTTCAACCCCTACTTGTATAAGTGGGACGATCCCCTATTGATTACATAAAACATCTCAGGTATACCTACCTACCTACAGATTGTGGTCATCGAACGACAATGAACAAAGGCGTATAGAAAGCGTCCGCGTCGCACAAAGCCCCGTCACTTGTCCCTCATACTAAATCACTCCATTCAGATATAACTACAATTTCTAGGATTTACAGAGCACACCGCCGTCAGCACGTACCTACCTGAAATCACTGCATATTACAAGCCTTCATACTTCGTGTATTAAGTTAATAAAGACGAATATTCAAATCCATTTAAAGTTCGGTGCAGCTGTTAACTGCTTTGTACCTGAGCCAGATTAATCTAGCCAGGCTGAACTCCAGCCAGTTAGATTAATTGTTCTTGAGTACCGGCCTGTTTACCTGCACGATGTACTCCAAGGTGAGCAAAACTAAAGGTTTATTAATGCAATGGTTAATTAGAACTTTTTTCTTAGTCTTTCATGTTTATAAAGGGATGTCACATAAGTTACAACGCCCATTTGATTTTTAAGTTCAATTTAATTTCCTTTCGCCGTGTGGTTAAATAACGTGTGTCTGTTGCAGTAAGATGTTTAAAGTCGTGATAGGTATAATTATATCCCTAGGGATATAGCTATAGGTATACCGTATATAGTTACCTATATGAAAGCGTTTCATAATTGAATATGAAATCGCGAAAAACAATCGGCTTTTCTCTACATTTATGTTCGTGTATCTCGTCAAAATGTAGGAAACTGCTGATTCTTTTTTCGCGATTTCAGGTTTGGTCCCATGGTAATAGTTGTTCATAATGATAAGTACAAAGACCCCTGAAGAGGTTATCCATTAATTACCGGACATGACAACATATACAGGTATATGACAACCGGGAAGTAGGTGAAACTGCGAACATTGAACTTTAGTGCAAACCACATTAACAGCCTCACGTATTGCGACTAGACACAGCCCTAGGGCAACTGAATGCTTTGTATTGTGTTGTATTCACTCCCTCTTCATCTGTCTCTTCAAGAGCCACAGACTCACGATAGACGCGTGGGATGAGAACATGTTGTGAATAAATAAAAGGTCGTAGAATACCAAGCCTTAGTCTTCATTAATCAGCCAAAGAGGTTGATTAGTAGCGGGTTTTCCGCCAGGACTGCTGTCACACCAATTCCAAGAGTTTTGAAATAATTTTAAGTTATTCAGTATTTCCTAATTTGAAATTTTCATTCCATTCTCATAAGCCTGGATGAGAAAAGCTTCATTGGTTTACGAAATGATGTCCAGAAAGAATCTGACAACTCGACTCATCGCATTGGGACCAAATTAGTTGCTGGCCACTCACAGCAGCGATGCCTATCGCTTCTTACCTCGCGCATTCACCATGCAGCGCAATGGCTACCACCAACTAAAAGTATTGTTAAGTTCAGAAACTCAAATACCTGTAAAATCGGCCGGGGATTGATTTATTATTCAAGTTCAACAATTGGCGGCGTTCCAAACCACAAAGATAAAACAATAATTTAATTTATCAGACAGCGGTTTGCTCTTTATTTATTGCGGGATGCACAAATCAAACTTTTATTTGTGTATTGGGAATAACTTTTACTGCCCAGATAAGGAACATTTAAGCAATTCATTTATGCAAGAATAACTTAATGTTCACTATTATTAGACCTCATCGCACTCACTATCACTATTATTATGATGAGAAACATTATTAAGGTACCTATCTTATTGTTGCTTCAAATGTTTCCATTCAGTTCTTTCATCACATGACGAATGTCAAAATAATTCGTAAACAATTCTCTTTCACAAGTTTTATACACGCTCCTTGAGTTTCAAACTGGCTGGTCTCCTTGTTAATGTTTGTGTTATATAACGTTCGCAGCCCATTGTGACATATTGTTCTGAGGCGTGGGTTTTACGTGGACACAATATAGGATAGAATGTTGGCAATTTAGGTTCGCTCCGCTATGTAAAGTAATTTAATATTCAATTAATGAAATGCAAGCTAAAGTTTATTACATTGGATAGGTTAGACCTCGGTCATCGTTACGTTTAAAATTTCAATCACCCGAATAATATTCTATTTTTTATATTACCTAAGTTAATACCTGTAAGTATTTCAACGATTTATATCTATAAGCTCTATACGATTTAGAACACTACCAAACAATAAATCATGTACATACCAAAACCACAAACATTTTACTTTTAATGTATGCCTGTCCAAACTTATCTGCAGAGCTGAGCTCCGACTACCAGTTTAAATATTCGTGCAAGCTCCTTGGTATTTCTGCGTTGTAAAATAACTTTAAAACTGTGTTAAAGAAGGTATGCGGCAATCCAAAGACAATAGTAGCCCGTTGAGCTAACTTAATACATAGTTGTCGTTCCAGTCCCGATGAAGTCGGCGCGGTAGACCGCGAGCAAATAGAATTCCGCCTGCGCGCGGCGCCGGACAACGCTTCGAGACAATGTTCTACACTTACAAGTAGGTACGAGTAGATAGCCAGGATCAGGTACACCGTACCATACATTTAGTACCAATGTCGGTGCAGTCTCACGAAAGGGATATTAAACAAACTTAAAAGATTCAGAACACAATATTCTCTTTAATATTTTGTAGCCAGGATCCTTCAGGTACCTACCTGATCCTGGCTACGTATATTTTTATGGACAATTCAATATTCTATTCTGTTTGCTCGTAAACAACATCGGTGCGTTGAAAATATTGATAGCTTTAATACACAGACTGCGTCATGCCCCAGTCTACCTGAAGAGCTATCGACGCCGGTAACATGCGCCACTTGATATTTTCGATTTGCACTTTACTATGACCGCACCTTTCGGTTCACGTCGGCAAAATATTCCAATACCTATAACCTATATCTTTCTTTCGGAACCATGACATCAGCAAATTCGATGTTGTCTCAATGTAAACAATGATGACCTTTTTTCAATTCGGTATTTTGATTTTATGAAGACATTAAACTTTTTAAGCTGTAGAGATTATTGAAAACATTTTCTTTTTACGTTTTGTTAACTTTATGTTTCGCTATAGAATTGTAATCTCGAGATTAACAATTTGGTTATCTACTATAAAAGCCTGTTAACTGCGCAGAATGCAAGCTAGTGGCGTAATATCATATTGTATATTAACTGGATTAATATGCCGCCAGATTTTAAGATTATATTCTGATATAGTCAGATATTATAACAGCCAGGATTGAACTATAATATATGATCAAACGAACTTCCAAGTGAAGTTCGATCATTATTATGATGAGTTGCTTCATTTGAAGATATGATTATAACAATGTAGTTTCCCTACTTACTTGGTAACTTCGCACATATTTTAAAGATTTTTTTAAACTATTAGGTGACGTAATTCCGGTCTGACTGCACCTCGGTTGACACTTTGACGTGTAGCTCATTTTTTAGAGTCATGAGTATGATATAAAACTTTCTCTATATCTGGGAATCTTCAAGCGTCAGGGAGGGAGGGTGATCATATTATCTTCAAATGAAGCAACTCATCATAATAATGATCGAACTTCACTTGGAAGTTCGTTTGATCATATATTATAACTCGTTGCTTCATTTTTCAGATATGATTATAACAATGTAGATGTTAAGAGTCAGAAAGTTTTGAAATGGAAAACAATAAGGTTTTAAACATTATGGTTTTATTTACCTATAGACAAATCAGCCTTATAGTTATACTTATGTTTCCGTAATGGTACGTTACATTTATATTTACTTATTTCGAATTAACTTCAACGAGCTAAACATAAAGATCTTATCGATCACATGAACATAACATAAATAAACATTTCTGTAGTGTAATATAATCTTATAATAGGTACCTATAGTTAATAGGAATTAATAATCAGTCTGTATGTCTAATCGTAAGCAAACAGATTTGGCAAATTCGCCTTCGTTTATAACGCACCTATTATAAAAACGAGCAAATGAATTAGATGAACTAATAGTCCACCCTGCGCTTTTGCGAATGGTTTCTATATTAACTCCTGGTTAAGCTTGCGGCCGAGGTTGACGCGAGCCGTGTACTGTGCGCGGCGAATACACTGGTATCAATGCCGCTTTCTGACAAGACTTGTTTGATCCATCTACTGATGGTTTGCGTGGTAGTGGGTTTTTGTGGCCGTTTGTACGTCAACAACAGATTGTTTGTACTCTCAGGTCTTATGCTTTTAGTTATAGAAATGTTGCGCGCCACAATTAATGCCTGGTGCATGGTGACATTAGGTACCACTAGCGCCATCTAGTATCGAGTAGCAGAACTAGTCGAGTCACGATCGTTCTAGAAAATTAGATACTAGAACTTTGTAGAACTTTCTCGAACTATCGACACCTAGTCGGTCGGGGCCGGTATGTACTCGAACATTCTAGATGTTTCTACAATGGAAGGTTCTCGAACTATCTGCGGCACTATATAAGGCCGGGATGCGCGACGACCGACACAGTTTGGATAAAGCGACAAGAGCGAAAACATCTAAGCGATCTTCAAGTGCGAATTAAGAGTGATCAGTAGTGAGATTGTGTTCTTTTAATTAGTGTTTTGAGTTATAATTAGTGTTTTTAATTAAAGAGTTATTTTTGGTTATTAAATCGGCAGTTTTTATTGTCACGAACCCGAAGCTCGTAACAATTGGTGTCAGAAGCAAGGATTATGCCGGTTTTACCCAAAGACGACACGGAGGGTACCCGTACCCGGAGTCAACGTCAGCAGGAGACGGACCAGAGGCGATTCGGTGGAGCAACGCCACAGGGGTCGGAAGGCCAGCTACCGACCACGGAGGCCGGCCCGTCCACAGCTGCTCCAGCATCATCAGCACCAGATTTTGCTGCCCTGATGATGATGCTGCAGGAACAGGCTCGCCGACAGGAGGAACAGGCTCGTCGGCTGGAGGAACAGCTGCAGCGGGACAAGGAGGAACAAGCTCGTCGACAGGAGGAACAGGCTCGTCGACAGGAGGAACAGGCTCGTCGGTTGGAAGAACAGCTCCAACGCGATAAGGAGGAGCAGGCGCGCCGCCAGGAGGAGCAGATGCTCCTTATGAAGGACCTTCACGCTACCTTCGGGAAAGACATGAAGGAGGTGAAGGATAAGGTTGCTCATCATGACAACCGCCTGTCGGAAGCTGAAACCCGAATCGACCAAGTAAATAATCGGGTTGACAACGTGATGGCTGACGTGAAGCTAACCGTGATGGCTGACGTGAAGAAAACGCTGGATTACCTCAAACTTGGGGATGGAATCGCAGCTCCCGTAGCTACAACACCTTCGCTACGTGGATTCAAAGTGCCACCGTTCGACGGAACTTCTTCCTGGTCGGCCTACAAAATCCAGTTTGAGGCTGTCATGAAGGCGAACGGGTGGAATAAAAGTCAGGCCATGACTGCCCTCACCCTAGGCTTGCGCGACCAGGCCTTAACCGTTCTGGAAGCTCTCGGTAAGGAAGTGACTTACGAGAAGCTCCTTGAGGCATTGGAGGCTCGGTATGGCGACGCTCACCTGGAACACGTGTTTCGTGCGCAGCTCAAGGATCGCGTGCAACGCAGTAGCGAAAACCTGCAGCAGTGGGCCCTTGAAGTGGAGAAGCTGGTTCGCAAAGCTTACCAGTCCGTACCTGCGCTTATTGATGGAAACCTGGTGCAGGCATTCATCGACGGCATCCGCGACCTTGAAGTGAGAGTTGCTGTGAGGCTCGGCCACCACGGGACGCTTAAGGACGCCTTGGCCCATGCACTGGAGGTGGAAGCTGTGCGGCAGGATCATCGTTCCCATCGCGTCAGGGAGGTTGCAGCGGCTACAGTTCGCGACCGCAACAAAGGATACAGCCCTAGGTGCTACGGCTGTGGGGAAAGGGGCCACCTTCGATCCAGTTGCCCTAAGCGAACTGCAGAAGGAGAAGACGGCCGATCTCCAGAGGGCAGTGCGGCTAACAGCACCGCCCAGCACCAGCAGCAGGGAAACGAGTAATAGCCAGGACTGCGGGGCGGGTGCTGGCTGATGTTCAAAGAGCCCCAAGGGTTTCGATCACACAAACCCATGACGGGAACAGCCTAATCATCAAGGGCGAGGTCAACGGAACGCCGTGTAAGCTGACCATAGACACTGGAGCTTCTCGCACGGTTGTCAGTTCCCAACTTACAAGTCGGTCCCTTGGGGACTCCGCATACAACCGGGAACGCATTAATTTGGTAACAGCCACCGGTCAGCGCATACCCGTCCATGGAGAGAAGAAGATGGAGTTGAAGCTAGGCAACAGAATCTACCTGCATAATGTCATCGTGGCCGATATAATGGACGATTGCATCCTGGGCCTTGACTTTATGAGGAAGAATTGTTGCGAGATTGACGTCAAGCAAGGTGTTTTGAAATGTGGACAAGAGGAACTTTTCGTGGAAGGGGCGTTGCCAGGTAATGTGTACAGCCTTAAGAAGATTGTTCTTCCGCCGAGATCGGAAACGACTGTGCCGGTTAGTCTTCCTCGGAATCCTAGGCAAACACATTGTTGTGTACTCGTGGAAAGGATAGACAATGACCTTCCATGGAAAGCGGCACGAACTTTGGTCAGAGCCACCGACATCTCAGGGGTACGTGTGCTGAACCTTTGTGATCAGGAACAGACTATAGAAAAAGGCACACTAGTCGGTACTTGCGAGGAAGTGGATTGGTTGCGTCGATGCCAATATCTATCGACTGGGACCCTCAGCAAGGATGCACAAACGAAAGTGACTACACTTTTAGACGACTGCCGCAGCGCTCTGTCCCAAAATGAAATGGTCAAGGCGAAGAAGATGTTACTCAAGTACGCCGATGTTTTCTCGTCAAACGATGCTGACATCGGGAAGACTGGCTTAGTTCAACACAAAATAAACACAGGAGAAGAACTACCTATCCGTCAGCGGCCAAGGAGATTGCCGGTAGCACGTGAAAAGGAAGTGGAAACCATGATTGAAGGAATGGTGAAGGATGGTGTTATTGAACCTTCATCTAGTCCATGGTGTTCACCTGTAGTTCTGGTAAGAAAGAAGGACGGCAGCATGCGGTTTTGTGTTGACTATCGTCGTCTGAACGACGTTACAAAGAAGGACAGCTATCCTTTGCCAAGAATTGATGACACGCTGGACATGCTTACTGGAGTAAAGTGGTTTAGCACGCTGGACCTGAAAAGTGGCTACTGGCAAGTCGAAATTAACCCTAAGGACAAGGAGAAAACTGCATTCTCGACAGGAAAGGGTCTGTGGCAATTTAAAGTTATGCCGTTTGGATTGTGCAATGCTCCGGCAACTTTTGAAAGGTTGATGGAACTTGTACTTACTGGACTAATTGGCGATGCCTGTTTGGTCTACTTGGATGACATCATCATCGTAGGCCGCACGTTTGAAGAACATCTTCAAAACCTGGAACGCGTGCTCATGAAGATCCAGAGTGCCAACCTCAAGTTAAGTCCGAAGAAGTGTTCACTATTCAAAAGACAGGTTAGCTTTTTGGGATATGTAGTGTCTGAAGAAGGTATCCGCACGGATCCAGAGAAAATCGCCGCTGTCAAGGATTGGCCAGTTCCAAAAGACAAGACGCAGGTCAGAGCATTTTTGGGTTTGTGCTCCTATTATCGGCGATTTGTCAAGAACTTTGCAGACATAGCCAAACCCCTGCACAAGCTAACCGAAGAGAAGCGACATTTCTGCTGGGATGAAAGTTGCGACATCGCATTCCAGGAGCTAAAGGACCGTCTGTGCAAAACACCTATTTTGGGGTACCCTGATGCGGGCAAGGAATTTATAATCGACACAGACGCAAGTGACATAGGACTTGGCGGTGTGTTGTCTCAACGGAATGGTGATCAAGAGGTTGTGATAGCGTACTTCAGCAAGTCGCTGTCAAAGGCGGAAAAGAACTATTGTGTCACGAGACGGGAATTGCTTGCTGTGGTAAAGTCATTGCAGCATTTTAGCAAATATCTTCTGGGGCGGAAATTCCACGTACGAACTGACCATGCTGCACTGAAATGGCTATTGCAGTTCAAAAATCCAGAAGGACAAGTTGCGAGATGGATTGAGCTACTGCAGGAATACGACTTTGTGGTCGAACATCGCAGCGGGAAATCACATGGCAACGCAGATGCATTGTCAAGAAGACCTTGTCCTGAAGACTGCAAGCATTGTACTAGGCAAGAAAGTAAAGAAGTCGTACCTGTGAGGATGCTCAAGACAGACCTCAGCAACGAGTGGAAGGAAAGCCTACAACGTGCACAGCAGGAAGATTCGGACATCAAGCCGATTCTGGAGTGGATGAAGGCCAGTGCTCCTAAGCCCAGGTGGAGTGACGTCTCAGCGATGAGTTCGATCACAAAAAGCTATTGGGCCCAATGGGACAGCTTGGTGATTCAGGATGGAGTCCTGTGCCGTAAATGGGAAAATGCTCGGGGAGACAGCTGTCATTTGCAAATGGTTGTCCCTAAAGCTCAAGTACCGGATGTTCTACAGCTGTACCATAATGGTTGTTCAGGAGGTCATCTGGGAGTAAAACGGACTCTACTGAAGATACGAGAACGGTTTTACTGGGTCCACTGTCGGGACGATGTCGAGGACTGGTGTCGAAAATGTACAAGTTGTGCAGCTGTAAAGGGACCTCAGACTCGCAGTAGAGGTGCATTGAAATTGTACAATGTTGGTGCACCATGGGAGAGGATAGCCCTTGACGTTGCGGGGCCGTTTCCGGAAAGTGAAAGTGGCAACAAGTATTTCATGGTTGTGATGGATTACTTTACTAAGTGGCCGGAAGTCTTCGCCATTCCAAATCAAGAAGCTTCGACAGTTGCAGATAAATTAGTTCATGAAGTCTTCTGTCGTTTTGGAGTACCTTTAGAGATTCACAGTGATCAAGGAAGGAATTTTGAGTCCCAAATATTCCAGGAAACTTGTCGAGTTATGGGTACTCATAAAACCAGAACAACTTCTTACCACCCACAGTCGGATGGAATGGTGGAACGATTTAATCAGACATTGGAGAGGTACCTAGCCAAAGTTGTGGAAAATCGGCAACGAGATTGGGACAAGCACATACAACCGTTTTTGTTGTCATATCGAAGCGCTGTTCACGAAACCACATCGGTGACACCAGCTTTCGCAAACTTTGGAAGAGAATTACGGCTGCCTGCAGACCTGATCACCGGAATACCACCTGATGCCCCACGCAGTATAACCGATTATGCGAATGACTTGCGGAACAAAATGAATGACATTTATGAGCACGTCAGACAATCGGGCCAGCAAATGTCTGAAAAGATGAAAACCCGTTATGACCGCAAAATGAACAATAAAGGGTTCGACGAAGGTTCACTAGTGTGGTTGCACAATCCAGTCCGCAGCAAAGGGAAATCTCCTAAGCTTCAAGCTAAATGGGACGGACCGTACCGGATTGTGACAAAGATCAATGACGTAACCTACCGGATACAGAAAGGTGCAAGAGGTACTCCTAAGATCGTCCATGTGGACCGACTGGCGCGTTATTATGGGGCTGATAATGCTCGGGACGAGCATGTCTTAGGAGGGGGCAGTGTTGCGCGCCACAATTAATGCCTGGTGCATGGTGACATTAGGTACCACTAGCGCCATCTAGTATCGAGTAGCAGAACTAGTCGAGTCACGATCGTTCTAGAAAATTAGATACTAGAACTTTGTAGAACTTTCTCGAACTATCGACACCTAGTCGGTCGGGGCCGGTATGTACTCGAACATTCTAGATGTTTCTACAATGGAAGGTTCTCGAACTATCTGCGGCACTATATAAGGCCGGGATGCGCGACGACCGACACAGTTTGGATAAAGCGACAAGAGCGAAAACATCTAAGCGATCTTCAAGTGCGAATTAAGAGTGATCAGCCGGTCGATTCTGTAAAAATCTCACCGTGAAAACTTAGGTGATGTGAGTTTGTTTTTGCTAGGAATTGGCACTATTGACAGCTCATTCCATGCTCACTTCACCTAAGTTTTCACGGTGAGATGGTTACAGAATCGCACTACAGTAGTGAGATTGTGTTCTTTTAATTAGTGTTTTGAGTTATAATTAGTGTTTTTAATTAAAGAGTTATTTTTGGTTATTAAATCGGCAGTTTTTATTGTCACGAACCCGAAGCTCGTAACAGAAATATAACCTGAGAGCACCGTAGCTGGACATATACGCGTATTTTTCCTGAAGTATGGCAAGAACAATATTGGCTGGTCTCTGCCGGGTGCGGATGTCTTTATGATGTCTGTTATGACGATCTTTATGCCGCTATCAGAGAAAAGTATGTTCTCGAGTTTAATTAAAGACAGCGTTTGTACCCTGTGAGCTGTGTGAGTTAGAACTCACTATTAGGGAACCATGTTGAGACATGGTTTAAAACCAATTGGGGATTCCAGGCGGTGGAGTACTTGGGTTTTATGGGTCTTAATTTATAAACAACGTCGGAAACTATAAGGCTTTGCAATAGTGGGAACCATGGCTGTGATGGCCAGTTGGGATAAACTAGTAAGCCATGTGCATTTGTCATCAATAATTTTTCTAAGGCATTTTAATACCAGGGAAAATGGTGGAAAAGCGTAGAAGAAATGGCTCTGCCAGTCCATCGTAAATGCGTCTACGGATGCTGCGTCAGGGTCTTGTTTCCATGAGATGAATGTGGTACACTTCGCATTATCGCGGGACGCGAATAAGTCTATTTCAGGTTGACCAAAATATTTTATAATGTCTTGGAATGCTTCATCGGAAAGTGACCATTCAGTATCCGGATTGACTACTCTAGACGCGGCGTCTGCCCGGTTTTCTTTGGAATTTACGTATGATAGGTATATGACCTATAGGTTGCGCTGTTCACAACATTTCCGAAGGGACCTAGCCAAGTCGTTTAAGTGGGGGTATTGAATACCCCCATACGATTTATATAACTGATCGCAGTGGTGTTGTCCATGCGCAGTAATATTGTTTATTTTATTTATTTATTGGTTGCATCACTGGCGGAGGATTTCAAACCTAGAAAGGCTGCCATCAGCTCTAAGTAATTGATATGACAATAATTTTCTGAAGACTTCCATTTGCCATGTACTTGAGCGTTGTTGCAAACAGAACCCCAGCCTGACATCGACGCGTCGGTATAGATTTCGATGTCAAAATTTGGCTGTCGCATAAGGTTGCGTGTAGCCACCAGTTCAGATCCTCTAATATAATATTAGGTAGGTTAATTTTAGCTTCGTAATTATTATTTTGCTTAAGTAACGCTAGAAACTTCTGGCGTTCTAAAATCTTAGTGTATACCCAAGCGTATTTAAGGGCTGGGCTAGTGGCGACTAGAATACCGATAAAGCGAGCTAATTCGCGGATGGAACATGGCTGTAATTTAGTGAATTTTGTTACTAATTCGATGATGTTACGTCGCTTATCGGCTGGCAATTGTATAGGTACTGAGATACCTGGTATCGTAACAAAATCCTAAGTACTTGCAGAATTGTCGCGGTTTTAACATACTTTTATCGTAATTGACTTTGTTGTCAATTATCCTAGAAACTCGAGTAGTTTCAAAGTTTCATTTACGTTATTATGACCATTCTCGTAAGTATTTCCAATGCATAAAATGTCATCTAAATAACAAACTGACTGAAAACCGTGATGTCTGAGGTAAGTTATGACTTCCTTCATAACCTTAGTGAATACCCGTGGGGCAACGGATAACCCAAACGCCAACGGCATGCAATTAAAGCCATATGTTCTTAGCGAATTATTGGGCTGAAATTGATAAATATTTACGGTCGGAATGCCTAATGCCTAAGAGGAAATACGCCTCTTTTAAGTCGATGGTAGCAAGGTATCCATCGCGTGGTATCAATTTGCATGCTGTTCGGTAATCCTCCATTTTTTAAATGTTCGCTATTGATTAGCTTGTTTAAGGTTTTTAGGTTTAATATAAAGCGTTTATCGCCGTTAGGTTTTAATGTGAGGAATATTTTAGAAATAAATTGATCTTTAGTCACATTGCACTCTGAGATAGCCCCTAAAGATTTGAGTTTCATAACGGCTTTCATCATATCTGATTTCTCAGTATTTGATAGGTTGTTTTTAGGTATTATTGATTGTCGTACATGTGTATGAAAGGGTATTGGATAACCATTTTTTAACCAATCAAGAACAACATTGTTATTTTTAGCCATCGGTCATAAAATTGGGTAAGTCTAACCGCATGTACCTGCGTTAACGGTGACGCTGAGCGGGAGCCCGAGGTTTGTCCTGCGAGGCCGGGCGTTGTGGCGGCTGTGCTGACATCGTGTACGGACAGCGATTCCCCGCCGTCGTCATCGGCCTCCTGTATGCACCTCGCCCCCCCCCCCCCCCCCTGTTCGCTGGGTATCGAGGAGGCAGGTTCCAGTTTCCCGGGTAGGACTGGCGGGTATTAGGAAGTTGAGGCGATTTTGAAACTTTGCGGTCTTTTTTATGGAAAGGCCTTGCTTTTCAATGGCCTTGGCGGCTTTAATTTTTTCTGATAAGAACGAGCCAACCAGTGATTTATCCCGTTCGGACTCGTTGATGATATTTATGAATGCCTTGTCCGAGCTAGGTGTGATTAATTTCACTCGAGCCTTGATGGCGGTGATTCCCGCACTAGCTGTTGTTGAGACGCTGTAAGTGTCTTGTCGCGGTTGCGAACCATGTCCGGTACCGCCGCCGAGATTTCAGCATTCAACTTGGGTGCTTGAAGGAGCCTACAATTGTCTGGCACAAGGTACTCTTTCAGTACCTTGTCCTTGTTTTCTTTAGGCATTCCTTTCCTTAGCAAAGGAAGCCACAACTGCGATAGATTATCGTGAATGTTATCGCCGTAGTCAGGCGAATCTGATGTCGATTCACCGAGTGGCGACAGTAGATCAGGATCTAACAGTCTAACTCAGGTTCCATGCTACCAGTAGTTGCCTCAGGGGGACAGGGTTCCGCCTGGGCATAGTGTTGGTTAGGAATGTCGCCAGATTCCGATTCCACGTCTTGTGGTACGTCGGTTGGCACGGGTATTGGCTCCATAATAGCTTCATTATCATTGCCTGGGACCACATCAGGATCTTCGCTACCTAAAATTACAATTTGTAATTAAGGTTGTGAAGATAACAATTCTGAGGGTAGTGTAAGAAATAAAATTTCTTAATTGATTTTGCACGTTAACGTTACATCTGTTTTAGATTGTACGTATTTTCTGTGCTTGTTTGTCATCGTTAAAGACTCGCAGTCAATCCCGATGCAATATTAAAGAATAAAATTTCTTAATTGATTTTGCACGTTAACGTTACATCTGTTTTAGATTGTACGTATTTTCTGTGCTTGTTTGTCATCGTTAAAGACTCGCAGTCAATCCCGATGCAATATTAAAGAATAAAATTTCTTAATTGATTTTGCACGTTAACGTTACATCTGTTTTAGATTGTACGTATTTTCTGTGCTTGTTTGTCATCGTTAAAGACTCGCAGTCAATCCCGATGCAATATTAAAGAATAAAATTTCTTAATTGATTTTGCACGTTAACGTTACATCTGTTTTAGATTGTACGTATTTTCTGTGCTTGTTTGTCATCGTTAAAGACTCGCAGTCAATCCCGATGCAATATTAAAGAATAAAATTTCTTAATTGATTTTGCACGTTAACGTTACATCTGTTTTAGATTGTACGTATTTTCTGTGCTTGTTTGTCATCGTTAAAGACTCGCAGTCAATCCCGATGCAATATTAAAGAATAAAATTTCTTAATTGATTTTGCACGTTAACGTTACATCTGTTTTAGATTGTACGTATTTTCTGTGCTTGTTTGTCATCGTTAAAGACTCGCAGTCAATCCCGATGCAATATTAAAGAATAAAATTTCTTAATTGATTTTGCACGTTAACGTTACATCTGTTTTAGATTGTACGTATTTTCTGTGCTTGTTTGTCATCGTTAAAGACTCGCAGTCAATCCCGATGCAATATTAAAGTTTAACTTTTATAATTTAGTTTTGAACAATGTCAAAGTTATTGACTCGCAGTCAATCCCAGAGCATTTTCAAAACTGATATTTTTCACTATTCACTTCTAGATCACCAAAGAATAAAGTATACTTTGCTTACCTTCATCATCCGATGACGATTGTAACGGTCTTTGTTTTTCTTCAATTTTTCTAATTTTCCTAGCGTAGTGATCAATTTTTGATTGCGCGCTTCTTTTTGGCATGATGCTTAAGGGCGCGTGCGATAGCTACCGCGCACGAAAAAGGAATGAGCTACACGTCAAAGTGTCAACCGAGGTGCAGTCAGACCGGAATTACGTCACCTAATAGTTTTAAAAAATCTTTAAAATATGTGCGAAGTTACCAAGTAAGTAGGGAAACTACATTGTTATAATCATATCTGAAAAATGAAGCAACGAGTTATAATTAGCACTACGGTCACGAATTCAAACTTAACTGGAGCCTACCATTGACATCGGCTGGTAATGACGTCATATTCGAGGAACCGTCATTACATGGACGGTGAATATAACGTAAATTGATGTGAAACCACTTTCAAAGCCCGCCCGTGAAACAGGGCCGGTGAGTGGTAGCTTTATTAAACCAAGTTACCTCATAAACATGGATTTGAATGGTTCAATCACGCGCCTATACCCATTTTCAGGGTCTATCTTACACCCTCATTTTTACCAAAGTTTACACTAGATTATTTTTGGGAGTAAAATATGTTTGGAAATTATTACTTACGTACTCTTCTTTTTAAAGTACTAGCCCGCTCCGGCTTTGCACGGGTGCAATTTAACCGTGAAGACGGTATTCTGCACACGATATACGTCGTGCACAAGTTTTGTGCAGTAACCTAACAAAAAGTACTAGGCTTTCATGAATTCAAGATAGTATTTCATCAGTAGTATTAAGTACTTTACTGATTGTATATATTTACTTAATATAATAGCCTATGTCCATCTGGAATAATGTACCTTTCAAATGATGAAAGAATTTTCAAATAGTTGTGGTTCCGGAGATTACCCTCCACTTATACACAAACTCACAAAATTAGCTTTTTCATTTTATTATACGAGTATTAGTATGTACGAGGGCGGGTCAATAAGTCCGTGACTTTTGGAATAAAACACAGATTTTTTGATAAATAAATCATTTCATTTTTCAACGTAGTCTCCCTTGAGCTCTATACACTTTGTCCAACGCTTCTCCAATGTTTTTATCCCTTCCAAAAAATATGATTTGTCGAGGTCCTCAAAATAGGCCTTTGTTTGCGAGATGACTTCATCATTGGAGTCAAATCTTTTTCCACCAAGCCATTTCTTCAGGTTTGGGAACAAGAAGTAGTCACTCGGAGCCAAATCTGGAGAATAGGGCGGATGAGGGAGCAATTCATAGCCCAATTCATGGATTTTTGCCATGGCAACTGGTTGTTACACGATTGCGTTTGTGGTCGACTGTGAGCAAACGCGGCACCCATCTTGCGGAAAGCTTTCTCATGCCCAAGTGATCATTCAAAATTGAAACCACTGAGCCATGCGAGATCCCTACGGCTTCCACAATCTTTGCACTTTCAATCTTCGGTCGGCCAACTCCATATCGTGAATTTTTTCGATTGTTTCGGGTGTAGAGACCTCAACTGGGCGTCCAGGACGTTCGGCATCTTCAGTGCTTGTACGGCCACAACGAAATTCAGTAAACCACTTTTTTACCATTGAAATCGATGGTGCAGAGTCCCCATAGTATTTATCAAGCTTAGCCTTGGTCTCGGTAATGTTTTTTTTTCGCAAAAAATAATGCTTAATAAGCACACGAAATTCACTTTTTTCCATTTTTTCCTGAAATTACTGGGTAGTCTGATAAAGATAGCTGTCAAACACAAACTAACTGACGCAGCAAGTTCAAATTTTGATAGGAGTCAACTGACAGATGCCTGTTGACAGGAGTAGTGTTGCTTTTTCAGTAAAGAGGTCAGAAATTCAAAAAGTCACGGACTTATTGACCCGCCCTCGTACTATGTACAGGCTAATAATGTTTATTGGTTGAATATGGCGTAGCAAATGTTCTACGCAGCTACGCCAAAAGAGATTAGGCGTAGCGGAAGAGCTACGAACTACGACTACGGAATATTTTGGCCGAGATAAATAGTTGCCGCTAAAGTTACTGACAGCGATTAGTGAAGGTTTAATCGACAGTAAGTCGTTCAGTACAGGCATTGACGAATATACATCGGATAACGCTTAGTTTCAAACCCACTTAAGTGACTTTAGACAACGAAAATTCGCAAACTGAAAGTTCTGAAAATGCAAAGATAAATAAAATGTGTTTTCAATTACTAATTATATCTGTATTGTATATTACTTAATTATTGTTATTTGTAACATTATTTTCTACTTGATTAAAATAATTTCTAAAATAAATGATAGGACACTTCGATGTTGTTAGCGTAAATATCAAATAACATTTTATCTCATTTATAAGGGAAATAAATGCACTTGATCTTAAAAATAACCGATTGTTTGCTGGGTTTCGTACAGTTTCACTTCGTCTTTTTTCAATGACAGTTCGGGTCTGAAACGAACAATTAACATCAGAATAACATATGCATACCAATTATTTTAAATTCTCGATTATTTTAACACTTTGCGGGACACTTAACGCCTCTCGACGTAGTAACAATAAAACTTCTATTGTGTCTCGGTCAGTGTCCTTCAATGTGTTAACAATGCAATGCAATTTAAATTAACTTACAATGTCAACTCCACAGTCTGTTGTTGAACTGAAACAAAGACAAAAGGTTGAAGCATTTTCACATTTTCATGGCGCAAAAAATTGTTTTCGTTGAAACAAGTTTTCCAATTATGAAGTGGCCGAACAATCATGAACAGCGCTGGAATGCCGGCACCACTTTATGAAATAAGTGAGTGGTCTGGGCCACATAACATTGAACTCACGCTTTTGTAATCAACTCAGCCTATTGCAGTCCACTGCTGGACATAGGCCTCTCCCAGGCTGCGCTACAACACCCTGCCCTCCGCCTTCCGCATCCAGTCCGTCCCAGCCCCTTTCTTTAGGTCGTCCGTCCATCTAGCTGAGGGGCGTCCCACACTACGCTTGCCGATACGCGGCCTCCACTCTCCGCTTTTGTAATACGAGATTAAAATTTAATTTGCACCAATGCACGACTCCAATTAAAAGTGAATCAACTGAATTCTGATAACTATTTTAGTAGTTTTATGCTGAAATTAGGTGATGATTTTTTGAGCGTGCAGACAAAAGCATGCAATGATCACTCTTAATGTAGGCATGCGCCTTTCAATCAAAGTGAATTTGGTTGAGCCGTATATTGTTGTAATTATATATGGGTTTATGACTAGTAAATACTTAACACGTTTTCAGTTTCACCGTGTGTATGTTCTGAGTTCTTGTATGTAATATATTCTGAATGAAACAAAGTTGACCACAAGATTCATTCTATCTCAAATGTAGCACTTATCACGTCGTCAACTCGTCATACCCTTGCTTAAGGAATTAGTTCCTAAATCGTCAGACGTTTCCCAGTGTATAAAGTCCGAAATTACTTAGTGACTACGAGACTACTCTCTCTCTACTCATCCACTAAGAAAAACTAGAACACAATATTACTACTATTATTATTATAAATGTATCGCGACAAATTATAATTAATCGATATTTGTCAGTCGCTCAGAAACTTATTAATGCATAAATGATATTCCACAAGCGACACCCAACCTGCGGGTCGGTGAGCTTTTCTGTGCGGTCCACCGAGCTTTTGCGTGAGGCCCAAAATGTATAGCGGTTTATATTACCTAAAATTCCAAGTAATTTCTATTGGGATACGTGTGATCTTGTTGATGGCTGGATAATATGTTTTCATGGAAGCTGGCGTTATTGGCAAGAATCGTGAATGAAATTTAACTCGAGTGGGGAGGTAGTAATTTTGCCGCCGATTTTTCACATCTAACTAAACGGTTCATTTAAATAAAAAAAAAACAAAAAAACAAAAACATCGAAGAGTTCGTCAACATTCTACGATTTTCAATCAAGCAATCATTGACTCACCAATCTGCTGCTGCTGTATCATGCCGACATCGGGGAAGTACAGCGCATGGTTAGTTATAAACTCCTTCGGCTGGTCGATGTACGTGTTCTGCGGCACGGGCACCTGCGTGATTGTCATCTCCTGCGCGCGCCACTTGTCCATCTCCTCATTCTCCTGCAGTTTCTGAAGCCTCTCCACTTGCTTATACGTAGGCTCGCCACCGATGTAGTCGCGTTTCATACGGTTATGGTTCCGTATTTCGTGTTTTCGCAGGTCTGACCTGGAAATGGGGTTTGGTTATTAAATGTTCAATAATAAGTGAGGTGAGAATAGTTCTTGTCCCTCGGGATTTGACAGGAATTATTCTTTAAATATAGAAGAAATTTCTACTAGATTAAAGCTTAAAACTGCCGATTAGCAGTATCCATAGATAACAGCACTTTCATAAGCGGTAAGTAGATAAGCTACTAATCCTGCTGACTTATTAAGTTACTAATATTTGTATGTAGGTGTATTTTCTCGTTCATGTCGACACTGCCGCGACTACTAGGCAGTATATTTTATTAGTTTACGGATGAACCCACCTTGTTTCTATTGTGCGATATACAGGGTGAATTGTTGATAATGTATGATTAAATTCTACCAAGAGTTCAACTTTTCATAAATCGTATAAAATAGAACAAATGACTTTTAAGTACTAAATCACAAGAACAAAGCGCCTTACTCCTAATGCACATCTTCAATTTAGACAAGACCACCGAGCAGTCTGATGGAACAACGTGATTTTAAGGTTGGCTAAGTAAATGCATTAAAGTAAGTGGGATTATTACTATTCTGAGCATAGTTTTTAATGCATAAACGTGAAACATACTGTCATTTCGTGTTAGTTATGTTCAGTTATTCCAAAAATATGATAAAATTTTCGTAATTTATTCATGAACTCCTTTGTATAGCCGTATTTACAAAATGCTCGTTACGGTATTTTAATTCTTAATTAGGTACTCGTGAATATTGTCGCTCTCTATATTAGAAAGTTGGAAACGAAATAGCACAAGCCTTTCTTCTCAGAGTAGTCAGATAGAAAACGCCGACCTCATGAAGTTTTTTTTTTTAATAATATGACGTGGAAAAATGATTCCGATATAATATTTACAGAATAAATTTTTTTATTTAATTTCACATGGTCTGTTCCAAAACTATCTGATGAAAATTTTAACAGAATGTAGGTACCTGTGGATGCGATCACCGTATTTAAAATATGTTTTTCATTAAACAATATTGAGGTCAGTCTTATATTTTATAACCTCAATTTTCGTCGATTACATTACAATTCAATAATGTTATTCAAACAATGATTGTTGGAAAAAGTTTATATCTTAACAGATATAAAGTTAAACCCTTCTAAATACAGAAGAGGGTTTTACTATTTTCCTTTAACGGAACCGCACTGACACCTACCACCATAGCTTAGTGTTTTTTTTTATACGAGGTCGCATCAGTGCGCATTCGCTCATCATTCACACTTCTTACAAGGGTTGAAAAGTGATTGCTGTTAACTATAGGTACAGTCACGAGCACTAATATGTGAACACTTGGCAACTTTCAATTGCAATTTTTTCACGAAATAACGAATGCAAAGTTGAAATACGACACTATACATAAACCTATGGGTTCGATAATACTATGCTGGTAATAACATACAATTTCATTCAAAAATAAAGGAGAAAATCGCCATTGAATAAAGCCAAGTGTATACATACTTATGCTCGTGACTTTACCTGGCTACCAATCTCTTTTGTTGAGTGTACATGTGGGGTACTCACTTATAACAGAAGTCACGTCCGCAGTAGTTACAGGTGTGTTTGATGTTCATGTGAGTGGCCTCATGGTGCTCCCGCAGAGCCGTGTTCGTGCGGAACGCTTTCTCGCACAGGACACACTAAGTACAAATTATTTGTTAAATCATATTTGACGTGACGTGCTGCCAGTTTCTGAACAAATAAACCGAATTATTCGCAAGTGCACCATTCATACTTATACTGTTTTATCTTTTACAATTTTTTTAGGAATAAGGTACCTACTAGAGGTGTGCGCCGGAGCCTCTCTTACCGGCGCCGGCGCGGCGTCTATCGGCTAATTCGTCGGCGGCGGTAGCGACATCGGTGTAATCGAAAATACCACCACCTGATGATAACCGAATTCACAGAGCTTGAGTCTCTCCAATTCCTTCATCCAAGAAGGTACAGCGCCCGAGAGGAGACACGGGGTGGAAAGGTTCTGTTCTTCAAAAACGATGATAAAATCTTCCTGAAGAACTATACTTACAGGTTGAAATTGAATAGGTGCGCTTATAAAGAAAATTTTAAGTAAGTATGGCATTAAGAAAAGGGATTCACATACGTGCGCGTAGGCGAGCGATTTAGCAACACCGTCGCGCGCCCTTTTTTTCGTAAGAACGGTCAAAATTAGGTAAATATCGCTAGTAGTAACGCGTTGCCAACTTGGTTCATGTTGTTCTACTCTGTGATGAATGCATTGCTTATCGGGCGCGCGCTAAAATGTAAACTTTAATTACTTAAGTACCAATTTTTTTTTTTGCTGAAACTATAAATTGTTGTCTACTCACACGAGTCTAATTACACGATTTTTTTTCAAGAATTTAGATTTGGGAATGACAATTTATAATGATTATGTAACGCTTACTGCACCTCATATTTCGATTTGGCGCAAGTTTTCAATTTCTTCCTGTGTAGATCCATCTAACAATGCCACGTGTACCTGCATCTGTTTTCGAGAATCGTCACGAACCGTCTCACCAGAAGAGAACATGTTTCGAAAAGGCTTCAGTACCGTAGACGGTAGACCACATCCATACTGTTCGGCAAATTGCACAGAAGACCTAAGAGTACAATCAGCCGCTGGTATATGGCATTTCTAGACTACGAGAAGGACTCCATCGAAATATGGACAGTTCTGGTCTCTCTGCAACAATGTCGGATTAAATGGCGCTACATCGAAGTGTTTAAATGTTTGTATGATTTTGCCACGATGACCGTCCAGTTCCAGGATAAGAAAGCCCGCCCCATCCAACTGCTCAAATGGGTGAAGACAGGGAGATTTAATATCCCCGAAATTGTTCATCAATCTGTTGTCTTCAAGACACGACTGGACTCGACAATCAACGTGCACGGCGAGTACATCTGACATCTTCGCTTTGCCGATGATATCGTCATATGGCAAAGTTACTGGAACAGTTAGAACAGATGCTGCACTGCCTATGAATGAAATGAAGCCCCTGGGCTGGTTGGTCTCGGCATGAATTAAGAATAGACTTTAGTCACTTAAGTACAACTTCACGTCTTGCTGAGTTTAATCCACATCGAAGGTTCGCTACTCGAAGTTGTAAAGGAATATGTCTATCTGGGAGTCATGATCACTACTTCGAAACAGAAGCTGGCAGAACGATACGGTTCGGCCGGGCAGCTTAGAAAATTTATTTAGGTCTTCTTTTCGCCCATATGTCAACGTTATTTAATGCTCATATAAAATTATTATTTTTGCGTAAACAAATAACCACATTTATAGTGTTTAGTTTATTAGTATATGTGCACTGTATCTAAAATTAGAATATTACACATTGGCGCCGATGTCGAGAAAAAAGTCGGCGGCGGCGGCGGCGGCGCGGCCTGGCTAAAATTTCCGGTCGCGTGCTCCACGCCGATCGGCGCACATCTCTAGTAGGTACCTACTTTGCTTGCACGAGCATATAAATTAATCATACAATGTTAAATTATTTATAAAAAATACTAATACTGTGTAACAAAATGTAACGTTCACACGGCATTGTACTGCAACCCTTTCTACAGTTTATTGCGAGGTTTATACAGCAGTACATCGCACGTTTTGAACAGTTACTTACTCGATTTTAATCGTATCATACGCAGTATGTTGCCATGTCATCCTAGTACCTATACTGAAAAGAACATGCCGTCCGATGTCGTGTAGACGTAATCTATCTAATCACGGATTTAATAATGAGAATTTTCAGCGTTTTTTTTTTAATTTCGAACAGACCTCTTATTTATTGGATCATTACGATAGGAAGAAACGAACAATATAACACTTACTTTGAACGCCTTAGCCTGATGCGTGAGCTTATGTTTGTTAAGATTGGATGGGTTGACGAAGGTGGCGGGACACTGCGCACACTTATAAGGTTTCTCGCCAGTGTGAGTGCGCATGTGCATCACCAGGTAATACTTGTGTTTGCACTTGTAGGGGCACAGGTCGCAGAAGAAGTTGAATGTATTTGTGTGGACCAGCCTGTTCACAGATAAAAAGGAAAATATTTCTAGATAATAAGTATGTAAAGAATGCTCCTGAAGTTTTTACAAAAAACAAGTTTTTACTGTTTCATAGATTGTTGAACTGTTTACTATAGTTTACGCGTTAAAATTATTATAAGTGTTAATGTTATTGTGGTAAAAGGCACGATGGGGTTGACGTATCTGTTTAGATAAAAAACCTAAAACAAATAAAGAGAAATAAAAAAAAAAAATTGTGACGAATGTTCAACCTACACTGATTCTCTGACAAAGGCCTCCGGCAATTGCTACATAGGAATGTAGCATGTCTGCCAGAAAAGCCCAACCCAACGCTTTACTACCACGTACTAATCTATATACATATAATAAAACAGTAACGAAAGAAAAACTGTACATTGAGAATTTTCGAGAAAAAATAAGTGGCTTTTGTTAGAAAAACGTAACTGATGACAAAAAGTGACTTTTTAGAATTTTTGTCTGTTTGTCTGTGTGTATGGTAAGGCTTCACGCCAAAACTACTGGATAGATTGAATTGAAATTCAGCAAAAATGTTCTTTGTAAACCAAGGAAGGCTTTAGGCTACATATTATCACGCCGTATGTTATGGGAGGTAAGCAATATTGATTTTAAAAGGTTTTGGTTCGTAATTGAATGCACAAAATAATTGAATGCCCAAAATGACATGTTATTTATTTAGTTAATAAAAATTTAACCCTGGAAACATAACAATCACGCTATTTTTATAAAGGAGCGGGGCAGTAATATTATAAATTGCAAGGGAACAGCTATTTCAACAATATGTCAACAGGAAATTTAGCGGTATGGTCAGGCGACCGTTTACCGCACTAAATGGTGCGAGTTCAAATCCCGTATTATTATTTTTTTTAAATCGTAAAATTCTTTTTTTTTTAGTTTTTGCATTTTTTATGTGCATTAGGAACGATACTGTTATGAAATCTGAGAACTATACATCCTCCTATCTAATTGTATGGGGAGTTTCACACCAATGTTACTAAACAGATTGATTGGTTGTACAACAAGCTACACTATCATAAAGTCAAGTCAAACTTTTGGTTCTAAGTTATATCTTACCAAGCACATTTGTTGTTTGTGGAGTTGACACTCCAAACGCAACAGCAACAGCGACAAAGGGCGCGTGCTCCCCCACACGTCGTCATCCCACACGATTAAAGATTGCTCTTTAATCGTGTGGGATGAATGCACTATGGTGAACAGAAAAGCAGTAGAGGCGGTAAACAGGACTTTGCAGGACATCCGCACGAACCAGCAAATGATGGGTGGCGTTACAGTTCTGTTAAGCGGCGATTTCCGACAAACGCTGCCTGTGGTGACGCGAGGAACTAGGGCTGATGAGGTGAATGCTTTGTTGAAATGCTCTTTCTTATGGCCACATATTCATAGGTTGCGTTTAACGATGAATATGAGAGCACAGCTTGGCGGGAATGTACACGCCCAAGAATTTTCTGATGTTCTCTTAAAATTGGGTGAGGGAACGCTACCAGTAGTCGGTGGCCAGGTGGTTCTACCTGAGATACTTGGGAGAGTGGTGTCCACCTTACAAGATTTGATACGCCTGGTGTACGAGGACATCAATAGGATACCGCACCAAGATAATTCTTGGGTGTGTGAACGAGCCATTTTAACACCCAAAAACGACCAACCTTCAGCGATCAATGAATGCATTGAAATGAAGTGATCTGCACTTCAATAAACACTGTTGTCGACCAAGATGACGCTACACATTACCCCGTAGAATTTCTCAATTTCCTCAGTGCAAGTGAACTACCAGCGCACACCATTAAGCTAAAGGTCGGTGTCCCAATTATGCTTCTTCGGAATCTCACTCCGCCGAAACTGTGCAATGGGACCCGGCTCAAAGTCGTCTCGCTGCAGAGAAATATCATTGAGGCGGAAATTCTAACGGGTTGTGGTGTCGGCGATGTCGTGTTTATACCACGTATACCACCGATTCCCCACAATTACCCCTTTTTTTTTCGGATGGGAAGTCATCAAATGACCCCTCCCACTCTGGGTGGAGCGGAAGGGGAATCAGACTCTTACTGACTAAAACCCACCCGTGTCCCTTCCTTTGCCCTTTATGTTCCGGGCCAGCGGTAACCCTTTCGGACAATCCCGCTGACCCGGCAGGCTTCGGCACTATGGGGCCCCTCCTCGATGCTGACATCTCTTTGAGGCGCACGTGGAACACGTACGCGCCGTCCGGCACGGGCCTGGTCCTGATCGGACGGTAAGCTACCCATTATTCTCCGCCCGCAGGCCCGCGCCCTCGGTGGCCGAGAGTCGTCCCGTGGCTCCCAACGCCCGGAGCGTCTCCCGCGGCGGCTGGGACGGGAGGCCCTCTCCCTCATCCGTCCCGCCACCTCCATCGCTAGCATGATTGCTTCGCAGAAGGAGGTGACTGCCTCCCACTCCCTCTCGCCCCGGACCATGGCTTGCACCAGGGCCGGACGCGATAGGTCGCCGCCGCTGCCGATCGCCTCTACGAGGACACGGCGGTGCTCCGCCCAAGCGGGGCAGACCTCCACCGTGTGCTCCATCGTGTCTTCTGGGCGATCCTGGCAATGGTGACACCCGGCCACAATTACCCCTTTCAATTCAAGCGCGTGCAGTTTCCTGTGAGCGTGTGCTTCGCAATGACAATAAATAAGTCACAGGGGCAGACACTGAAGGCTACGGGTGTCGACCTCAGGACGAGCTGCATCTCACACGGACAACTGTACGTCGCTTGCTCCCGCGTCACCAGTCCTGACTCGCTGTACTTACATATTGAATGAGACCGAGGGAAAAACTACGAACGTTGTTTACACAGAAGTGTTACAGTAAATTATAACACTTCTGTTATTCGACGTCTCCTAAATTTCCTTATTAACCTGACGTCTCTTACCAGTAAATTAACTACATAACTTTCAAATTTTGAGTTTACTAAGCCAAATAGTTTTTGAGGGATCTAAGCTATAGTACAGTATGAGACGCATCTTTTGAGTGTTTCTGTAAATCAACAAACTATCACTAATTTATTTTGGAAAATGGAACACCTGATGCAGAACCGCAACAGATCAGCTAAAGTATAAGAGATATGAAAATGGTGCCATAGCAAAAAGTATTCCACGTAAAGATCATTTTCTGCTGTGATATTCTCACAGCAGAAAATGCTCTTCACGTGGAATACTTTTGAAGATCTGGAACACCTGTTGTGGAACTCCAAAGCCCAGCGACACTATAACATATTATAGGAATGACGTCTTAGCAAAAGTTGTTTAGTCTGATGGGCATTTCCTGTTGACTTACAAAAATGAAAGATCTGAAACGTCTCGAATCGTCTCGCGCATCACGCTGTTTTCCCGTCCCCGGGCTCTTAGAATTCGACATCAGACGTTTCAGATCTTCGATTTTGACGACCCCGTTGTCGCTGGCATAAGCAACAGGATCCGCGTACGAAGTCGCGGGCAGAAGCTAGTTTGAAATAAATGGAAAGTAACTTTCTCATTTCAATGATATCATAATAATCATGTAAATAATGCATTTTTAAATTCAATCAATTTTTAATTGTTGAATACTTCAATATTAAATATCTCTTCCTGTTTGGTAGGTAATAAAATTCTATTTACCTCTTAAATAAATTGCAAACTGTAGTTTTGTATAATTTAGAATCATTTTTTTTTTAATTTTGTAAATGTAAGAACCATGTTTCCGTTTATTATGATTTTTGATGTTGACTTGAAATAGCATGGCAGTTGAGAACGTGTCATGCTCACTTAAATGTCTCACCGATGGTGGCGCGTGTGTTGGATCATTCGGTTCCCTACAAAATGGTTGAGCTGGATGGTGCTGATCCACGCGTCATGTTCGTGAACGGGCGCCGTCGGTTGAGACTGGTCATCTCTTAACTGCCAAGGCTTATTTTTTAATCTTATGTCTTGAATTGTTTCTTCATTTCTGTCTTTTTTACATTGTTCTCACATATAGAAGCAACAAGAATAATGTACCCAGGATTTTGTAATATCTTGATTTAAAAGAGTGTCCATGGAGTTTCTTGCCCGTTCTTCTCCATAGAGATCTACGCTTTGGAATGGGTAACTAGCTTCAACTTTCTGACTAACTGACAGACTATTTAATTTTGACAATTCAAAAGTGCCTGTACAAGGTTTAATTGAAATAAATGATTTGAGTTTGAGTTTGAGTTTGAGCATACTTTATGAGAAATAAGCCAAAAACGTAAATAACTGGGGGCCTAAAAAGGCCACTTTGGCAGAATCATAAAAGGATAACATTATGTATGAATCATAATGGACAGTTAACTGTTAAGTTAATCGTATCAAATCCCATTGGGGATTTCAGTTATTTTTTTTATCTGTGCTAAAATACCAATCAATCCAATCCCAATCTCTTTGATTATACCTGCGTAGTGCAGCGAAAAAAAGAAAAACACGAACTGTCTTCGCCATATTATCATTCATAATGTTATCCTTTTATGATTCTGCCAAAGTGGCTTTTTTAGGGCCCCTGTTGGACGTAACCAGTTCATTACAAAAAATCGTATGAGCGGCCATTACTGTTTTGTTTCAACATAGCCAGATTAAATTCAGTTCAAAAGGAACAAAACCTCTGGTTTGGTTGATACAAAACCTTTTTTCTTTTTTTAATAACCAGCACCTGAGCCATGTTTAATGCTAAATAATTTTTTGAGGTATAATGTAGTCTCAAAATTAAAATGTTGCCAATAAAAACATGTTTTTTGAAAATTGGTGGACACAACCACTTTTGATCCTATATCTCTGAGTCATGCGATGACGACTAACAGAAAAGTATGGAAGAAAAAGACTTGTAGCGGCGCCCCAAATAAATTAGGATAAGGGCAGGAGAATTGCTCTGGTCTTGCGACTTGCATGATTCAGAGCCATCACGCCAGCAATTACTTATAAGCCAGCCACGGCGATGTCACCGGTTTTTAGGCATCCACTGTATGACGACCCTGAACCATCTACATTGATGCATTCAACAAAATATGACTCAAAATGCTATTTCAACTTTTACAAGGTAAGTAAGCCCTAAGTTAGACTGGCAGGAAGGCATGAAGTCCGCCTTTGTACAATTTTATTGTGAATAAGCATTACATATAGGATACTTACATATGGTTCTTCAGTCTAGCAATGATGGGGAACTCTTTGCCACAAGTGGGGCACTGATGGGGTACACTCTGTTTGTGTATGTGACGCATGTGCTGTGCGATACTCAGCACTAGTTGGCCACAGATATCGCATGCGCGACGCATGCATTGGCGCTCACGCCGGTGAGCCATCAGCTTCTCCTAAGCAATAATAAACATTAATGAAAATGAATATAAAACTTATTAAACCTACCTTAGTCTATATCTAGGTATGTCAGGGTGAAACAATAGAGAAGAAGAATATTATCTTTACATAATAAGAAATATGAATATCTCCTCACTGGGTTTTTATATCTTGAGAACCACATTTGTTTACGAGACATTTTTTATTCTTAATATAGTGTTCTCAGACCAAAGAAATGATGAACAAACTGTGTGAAAGATGATTTGGTTAGAAAGGAGATGACTGCCGAGATGACAACTAATAGAGAAGTATGGACGAAAAAGACATGACCTCTCAAGTCTCAAGAGACACAATTGATTTTCTATTATACCATACTACATCATAGGGCCCTGCGGGGCTTGACAGGTTAAAAGTTGCGCCAACCCCAAATAATTTAGGATAAATAAGGGCAAGAGATTGAGATATAATCTTCTATGGATAGAGATTTAGTGGCTTATAATTTTATTCCACATGGTGGAGCCGGGGAACAGCTATTATTATAATAATACAAACCTTATTTGGGAATGTCAGATCACAAGGTGAACATTTAAACTGTTTCACTTTAGGTGATTTCTTTTGTTGCAGTCTTTCTCTCCTCATTAGTTCCTTAGCTGCCTTTTCTTCATTCTTCATCCTTTTCTGTTTGATTTGATGTAGTATCAGTTGGAAGTCATGCTTGGAATAGGGATATGATGGCGTGATTGGATTGCCTGGAAAGAAACAGGTATTTTTAGTAAATATTAATTGTTGTTTGAAAATATGCTTTTAACCCTTTGTATGTAGATTCATGCGAGACACAATGGCTTTTTAATAGTTTCTGTAATTATGGCATTAAACCGGTTAAACAAAGGTTGCAACCAAAATCAATAGGGCCTTGCTTGATACATCACTTAAATGAAGTATTAAATGTTTGAAAACACTATAATTGATTAAAACTACTCTACTGGATATAATTGAATGTTACTGTGCTGAGAAAGATCTAAATCCTTAGAAGGAAAGCAACTATAATCTGTAAAATTCTGAATAGTAAAACTGAAGAATTACCTGTTGGGTTCAGTATTTTCTTGAATTTCTTATCAGAGGTCTCGCAAGTTCTTTTAAAATGTATTGCTACTTTGAGATTTTCCAAACAATCAGTACAGATGAATTTGGGAAGAGAGTCATCAACTTCTATCTGTGAAAGATTAAAATACTTTATTAACCCAGATACTGGGACGGGCCTTTTAAAAGATGCATAAGTACCACCTTTTCCTGGCTTTCCTGGAAAAAAATAGTTTCAGTAACATTTGGGTTAATATAACTAGCAGGCAGAGGGGCATGTTTAAGACCCATGTAATAGGTGGTAAGCCTATTGGCATCAAACTGGTACAAATCCAGACCTAAATAGATCCAGACCTCTGCCCAGCCCTTTGGAGAATCACGGTGTGATGTGGTTTTATGTTATTATAATTAGCCATTACTGATGCTTATTTAAGATAGGTCATGGCAAACTTGTCAGCTTGTAGGAATCTGTATAACATTTCTGCAAACATTTGGCTTTAGGTAAAAGTTCTGCAATGTTTGTAAACAAAAGTAAGTACTATAAAATTGTTTACATACATTCTGAATTGCAAAACTTGGTTCTAACTTTTTTTTGAGACTACTTATCTAAAAGAACAATTTGATTTTAAATTAAAGAAGTTTAAGTTACAGGCTACTTGTATGTCAAATGCTAAGAAATATACATTAAACTCTTATCAGTATTGTTTATAACTGAAACAGTTAGCACAGCCGGAAATATAGCAAAACTTTGTGCAACTCACTGTAATATTAGAAATACTCCGAATGGCACTCATAATATCATAGCCATCTATTTGATCACTCAGAGGATTACAAGCACTCCTGGCACACACCCTGCATATCATCTCTTTAGATAAATGCAGCATTTTTTTACTGTAATCAAAACAAAATCAGGTTTTAAACAGAATAGGTTAAGTACACTGTATGTTGATATAAAAACATAGAAAGAAGGGAAGAAGAGCCTTTGTAATGCTTTGAGACATTGAACTAAAGGCCTTATCTATCTATCGCTTATCATTAAAGTAGAGACACTTACTTGCTCTCCAATATCAGGCTAGGCCAAGGATCATCACGAATGCTTGCCTCATTTTCAGCAGGCGAGCTACATGGATATTTAAATTTATTCATCTTCGACAGCATCTTCTTCGTTAAATAGACTGCCATTATGTAGTCATTTATTTTCACACGATTACTTATTTAAATTGTACATTTTTTCTTATTATTTACCAATCATTAATTCTCTTATTACTTTGACAGACAAATTGACAAGTATATATAATACAAAGACTACAATATGATGCTGTATAAATATAATATAATGTACTCTGTGTTGACAAGGTTCTGTGTTGACAACTGAGGTCGACAATTAAATTCGGCCGCTCCACAGACTACAATATTTAATGCAGGGTAATGCCGCTCATTCATTGACTATCACATAACTGTCAAATCCTAGACATGAAGTTAGCAGTCTTTTTCCGTCTGCGTACGGTCTCCGGATAAAAGCCGTTAAGCCTATTCCACATCATACCTACAATTTGAATGACAAGCTGATTGTTGATTGAATTTACATTTTTCGTCTACTGCACTCAACATGGGACAGTTTAGCATAATCAGCCCATGACGTTCCCTCTGCTAGAACACACTACAGGCCTCTGGGCCACCACTGCTCAAGACACAGTTTGACGAGAGCACAAAATAGTGCAAGTACGTATGTTATGGATTAGGCCTTAGGGTCCCGTTAGTCTTTACCCTAATCGAGTGAGGGGCCTCGACAAATCATCATCACAAATTCAAAAGTGTGGATAGGGCGTTTGGTTTAGCTTGTGGTAGCATAATATTACAAATACTGGCTGCCGATCCACTGCATCGATCCGATCGAGCGAGCGGTTGCGATACATCCACACGTTTGTGCGTTTGTAGATAAAGGTTTATAGCTTACGGCAAGTTCCAATGGTGCAGCACCGGCTTTAAAATATTTTTAGTCACTGTCATTGAGATAGATGTCAATGTCACTGTCAAGAAAATCAAAAAATGACATTGACATGCAGGCGGTTCGGTCCGGGTTTTTCTTCAGAAAATGTCAGATATTTTAGCTTAAAAGCAGGATGGCTTCATACAATTACAATGAGTGTAAGGGCATTAGTTAGATAAAACTTTGTCAATTCTGTGCTATTTATATAAACATAAATCACCCATGAAATCATAGATAATTTTTATTAATTCTCTTTCTCTTGACTGATTGTTGTTTAGTATAATCAGGTATATATGTTCTGTGAGTGAGTATAATAACTACGAAAAACAATACAAAACCGTGTTATTATGACTTCCCTTTTATTACTAAAATCCATGTTGTTTGCTAATGCTCTCCAAAAGAGTAAAAAGAAGAAGAAGAGCAAGATCAAGAAAACGTACGTACACTATAAAGACACTAGAATGCTAAATAACTGTTTGTTTTTATTCCACCTAAAACTTAACAACCTGCTGGGATAATATTAAACATTATTGAAAGGAACAGCTTTATCCAATGGTGTCCTCTGCCTTAGTTCTTAGCTTTCATTATTTAAACTTGGGTTTCGTTTCATTTTCAGTCCTAAAATTAAGAAAATAGCAAACCTATGCATGTGTAGAATATGCAACAACGAACAAGGAGACATACCAATATTCAACAATTTTGTACAACCCAATATCCCAGAAGAGATAAAGAACTTTTCAGGCATAACTGTAAGTTTTTAAATATTATCCGATTATTTTTTTATTTAGGCTGAAAAAGTACCAACCCCTTGTGGGTACTGTTTTTTAAAAGAATATAAAAATGCAGTAATGGCAAAAAGAGTTCTTAATTAAATCAGTATGAATTTCTCTTGGAAAACTACGTAATAAACATAATATTATCTGTTTTCAGTTAAATAACGCAGACAATTTATCAAAACATATGTGTCAAAGTTGCCTGGATCTTTTAAATGGATGTATAATGTTCAGAGAAATGTGTCAGAGGACTAACAAACTACTGATTGAAATATCTATTAAGAAAGGTATAGAATGAGACATTCCTTTATGACAATATTTTAGTACACAAGCAGTATTACAGCAGATTCAGAATGATTCTACTGAACAAAAAAAGTCATGACTTTCTTTCATTTTTGGCTCAAGTGGCTGCTTGCCTATGTTCGTTAAATATTTCCAGCTTTTAAAGAGTAGCAAAGAATACCTATACTGTCAGATATTTGATTTTCATAAGCTTTCAAATTGTCAATACTATTTAGATTAAGGGGAAATTAATGCGGGAGACCAATACTATTAGTCAAAACTAATAGTGGCACACACAGTACAGGTAGACAAAAGAAAACAGGCATCTTCTGGGCACGCTCGTTCCATCATAGACCGCATCTATCGCTTACCATCACGTGTGAGCGGGGTCAAGAGCGGAGCGGGCCCATTTAGTAATTAAAAAAAAAACAAATAAAAATGGCTCGGCCAAACTAATAGTTGCATATCCTTTTATTTATAAACATTGCTTAAAGTTCAGTTATGATTAATGTCTGCTACACCATATTTTTGAAATATACCTACCCCTTTAAGGTCATAGCCACACATATCAAACCGGAAAGGGATCAGGACTGTATCAACTCGAGCCGTTCAGTATTCTTTGTATGAAACTCCCTACTGCAACGCACACTAATCGGAATCGTAACGTAATCGCCTCGCCTCGGGACAAGCTCGCGAACCGCGGTGCGGTGCGTTACGGCTCGTCGTCCCCGCGCTTACGTCCCTCCGTACCCGAGCTTACGTATCTTCGTCCACCCTTGCCCCTATCACCCCTCCGGCCTGCCTGCTGCACCATCAACTCATCTCACATCAGCTGTCGCCGAGCCGTAAGCGCGGCGTCGCCTAGCCGTAGCTGATTCGACGTATCGGAGCTTCTGATCCGCTTTGGTTACGTGCTTACGTTAGGTTGACGCCTGTTTGACGGCGAGGTGAAAGGCGATACGGTGCCGATCCCTTTCCGATTTGATGCGTGTGCTATGAGATTCATTCATAAACGTTACTTAAGGTTAAGTATTGATTACTTTATTAGTGACTGTTTAACCATACATTGCTGATGTTTCAATGTCACTTAACTTTAATCATCGTTTAAAAATAAACCCCTAAAACGTCTGATAACGCAATGTCTATGAATAAGGTTCATTGTTTTTGCATGTTTATTGACAACTACTACAATTAAATAAAAATAAAGAAAACAGTTCTTTAACATTTAATATAATAAATGTTTTTTCTTGCATAGAATATACTCAAGACTGTCATAATTATGAAGAGGGTCATGATGCTGTTGATGCCAAAGCAGATAGTGAAGACTCTTACAACATTCCTTCACCAGAATTTACTATGGATAACTCTGAACTTCTCTCTCTATGGGGGTGCTCAAATTGTGGTGAAGAATTTCATGTTATGGTAAGTCTCAATTAATCATTTCATCATTTCATTTCATTATCACATATCAAAAAAAAAAAATTGCATTTGATAGCCCAATTCTTGAAGAAGGCTATAGCTATACTATAATATTAACATTACGCTAAGACCCTTAGGAGCCGAGCAAAAAGAAAAAGTTAGCATTCTCTAAGCGAAAACGAAGTAATAGCGCGAGCAGGCGATGCGATGCGATAGGGTGGGTCAGGGGAACAAGTAATTTCAAGTGGACGAAATCGCGGGCAGAAGCTAGTGTTTATTGAAACTGGATTGACCCCACAACTTAAAAAAAAACGATCAAGAGCAAGTCGGACTCGCGCACCGAGGGTTCCGTACCATCATATTTATTTTTCATCGGCGAGGCGTATATTCGTCGTCAGAGAATTTTAACACTGTGCACTGCGGTGTAGAATATTGCAGTTTTATGTCAGCGCCATCTCTTGACCGATAGTGGAACTAATGTAACTTTAGTTGATGATTTCTGAAAAAATTTGCTATTTAGAGACTTCGTTTATATTTTTTCTGTAATCTTTACATAAACTTCTATCATATAGACTAATTTCAGATTTTTCTCTTTGCAAACTTCGGAGATAAGGGGGGGGGAAACGGTATTTTTTATACAAGTCGAAATATGTGGCCCAAAAAAAAAAAGTTTGAGAATGTGCAAACTGCGCTCTTTCGTATGCCATGCCCTAGTAGCCCCACTTCGAATTTTTCAGTCCCTATTGCAAAACATATACATATATTTTTAATTCTTTCTTATTTGCAAAATAGTTGGGCAAACGCCATGTAAAACTATTCCAAATTTCAAGTTGGTAGCATTAGTAGTTCTTGAGATATCCAGCTGTGACAGACAGACAGACAGACTGAGTCTCACCGTAAGGGTTTTAAAGGTTTTACCATTTTGGTACGCAACCCTAAAAAGGGGAAAAAGTTTTTAAAAAAGCTAAACATCACGTAATATTTTTTGCAGGCCACCTACAGCAGGCATGTTATCAAATGCAACGGCCAATCATCAGACGCGCCAAAACCACCAGGTGAAGTAACAAAGAGGAAGTTCCTTTGTGACATCTGTGGAAAGACTGCATATTCCAATGCTAGTCTTCTTGTCCATAGGTAGGTAATTACTAATTTATTGATGTTCCTTTGTACAAGGCTTTAAACAGAAAAAACACTGTTTCTTATTGGGTTCTCAGTAGCATAAAGTCAAAAACCTAGTCTGGATTTTCGCCTGGTTAATGGCAGTAGGCTCGCCCCCTATTATGTGGGACTGAAACTAAACTGGTTGAATTTGGATGTACTAATAGGTACACCTCGGTCCACCACTTCGGGAAAACAGGCGTGATGTTATGTTTAAATTGTTTCTGAATAAACATTGCAAGCAAACCAATAGGCAAGCTACGATCAAGCGGGACTCACAGTTTAACCTTACCTTACCAAGCAAATAACTACTACCTACTATTTACTATTATCATAATTACCGACTTCAAAAAAAAGGAGGTTATCAATTCGATACGTATGTATGTAATATTATTGGAATTGCATTATATTCACATATGACAATCTATTAGGGCTTCCAAACAAATATACAAAATTTTATAGACGTATGTATGTATGTTTGTCCACGCATATCTCCGTAACTATTAATCGGATCGTGACCATTCTTTTTTTATTAGCTTACATTTACTTCAACTTAGGGAACAGTGCAAGTTTCATCAAAATCGATTCAGTAATTTTCAAGATATGGACTAAGACGTGAAAGTGTGACGGCGGCTTATTGATACGAGCTACGGGTGTAGTGTCAAAGCGAAAACATCTCAAAACCTTGGTCAAATTCTAGTGCAACAACTAAAAATTACCAAATAAAAAGTAATTAAAAAAAAATAAACCGACTTCAAAAAGAAATGAACTCAAAATTATGAAATAACTTTAATTTCGGAAGTCGGTGGCAAAAAACTAAAACTAAAATACAGATCCCAAGACACCGACTTCCGAAATTAAAGTTATTTCATAATTTTGAGTTCATTTCTTTTTGAAGTCGGTTTAATTTTTTTAAATTTCTTTTTTTTGTAATAAAACTTGGTAAAACGTGAAGAACTTTGAGGTACATTTGTATCAAAAAGATGAACAACCATTGTCGTCGCTGTTTAGTCATTTCGTTCGCGAACAAAGACACTAATTTCTCTTATCACAACACTACGCCGCTCTAGCGCCGCGGGATCTGCCCGCTGGCTTCGATACCGGGTCTGCGTTGCCGCGCCACCCCCCCGGCCCGAAATCGCTAACTTCGAGACCGTGTTTCTTTATTATTTTTGATTCGCATTTGCTGTAGGTACATCGGTATTATTTTCATTTCTATCAATAAAACCTTTTATACCTACTATACCTGCCCGGAAAGTACATTATTACTTTTTTTTAAATGAGGCAGAAAATACGTCATTACTGTTGTACAAAGCGGATCGAAAAGTGTATGAAAATCCATTGTTAACGTGCTGTGTTTTTTATTTTTTCATTTAGGGCAATTCAGTAGCTAACCTAATTACATATTATGGTATAAGTCCAAAAGACAAAACGTTTTATCACCAAGTTCAAAATGATACTGGCCACATACTTTTGCTGATCATTCAAACAAATATAATCCCTGGCAAAAGTATGGCATTAAGTTTTAAAAAGTGTAAAAACACTTTTACACGTCAATCATGTTTTTTTTTTTTTAAACTAGATGAAGTCGGCGTTTCCTATCCGACTACTCTGAGAAGAAAGGCCGAAACAAACTCAGAGGTCACAGTCTCTTTTAAAGTCCAAACATAATCTTGGTCAGGTTATATGAAGACCATGTAGATCGATGTCTGAGGTGGTCTTTTGAGGAAAGTACCACACAGATTGAGAGGACCAATTTTAATATAAACTTCACTATTGCAATTCCCAACTCGTGTGTATTAAAGCCGTCGGCTGAGCCACGGGCCTCAAACTACACCCTCGTTAGTAATCGATCACTTTCTTCCCTTGGTGAACAATGTACTATTTCCTTACAGGGCCATCCACGAGAATGTGTTTCCTTTCAAATGCGACGTTTGTCCGTACCAAGGTCGAACAATGGATCTTCTGAAGGTGCACAAGAGATCTCACCTGGTTGATAAACCATTTAAATGCACACAATGTCCTAAGGCAACCACTACATCCAGTAATCTTGCTAAGCACATGCGACACGTGCATAGCACTACAAGACCATTTAAGGTATTGACCAATTTTCTCTGTCTTTCCAAACCTTTTCTATTTTGTTTGTTATCATTTTATTATAGAAACTGCAACGTCAAGCTAATAATAAGGATATTTATGTGAGCGCCCGAGATCTGGCCCTTTTTAAATGATGATAGAGTTTTCATTTTAGTTAAGGGGGAAGCTCTAAGGTGGCCCGCGAAATTCAAATTTTCTTACGTTTTTTGCAATTTGCTGGTCAGTATTAAGTTGTACGTTGATTAAAATATGATTCGCGGTCGTAACAAATATGTATTTACAGAATTATAATCATTAAAGTCATCATCACAACTCTCTAAGACCATGTAATCCCCAAATGTCAAGATTTCATGAAATAGTCATTATTGGGGAGTTTTTTATTTGGGGATTGGGGTCTTAGAGAGTTGTGTCGATGACTTTAATGATTATAATTCTGTAAATACATATTTGTTACGGCCGCGAATCATATTTTAATCAACGTACAACTTAATATTGACCAGCAAATTGCAAAAAACCTAAAAAAAATTGAATTTCGCGGGCTACTCTGGCGCTTTCGCCTTAAAAGTTAATTTAGTCGATAATTTAAAGGATGCTGTGACCTCCTGTTTATTAAAGGGGTGCACTAGACTAAAACTTATATGTCTATTATTATTATTAAAAACCACAATGCAGGGCAAAGACCTCCTTACTCTCTTTCCACTTCTCTCGGTTTAAAGGTGCTAAGGACCTCAGCTCATCCCGCCATCTTAGTGTGGGCCTGCCGCGACGTCGCTTGGCATTAAGAGGGACCCATTAGGTCTTAAGTTTGGCCCATTGGTCGTCTGACATGTGGCAGATGTGTCCAGCCCAATTCCATTTAAGCGTGGCAGCTTTCCAAGTGACATCAGTAACCTTTTTGTGATAGAACGGATGGTCGTATTTTTAACCCGGTCTGTTAGTTTGATACCTAGAATATCCCGCCCCGTAGCCCTCAGGTAAACCTCGAGCGCGGACTTCTGCTGATTTGTCAAAGACCATGTTTGACCACCATTTGTGAGGATGGGAAGTATGTACACTACTACATCAATGAGTCTTCTGTTAAGGGACAAAGGAAGATCACCCTTCTTTAGATCTTTTATGGCCCAATAGCTCTTCCAGGCATTTTCGGTACGTCTTGCAATTTATTTGTTTTGTCTTGCCTGGAAGAGAGAACTGCTCGATAGTAGGTATAGATTGGCGATCGATGAATTGAGTTAATGCTGTGTGCAGTCTCAAATACATTCTGACATTTTTAATGCAACTTCTATACTGTTTTAGTTGGTCAAAATTCTTATCTGTAGACGCCCTTATTTGTTTAAAATAGACAATCATGTTTTTTTTTTATACTTTCAGTGTACTTATTGTGACAAGGCTTTCTCATACCAGCATGACATGAAAAGGCATGTTAAAGATATTCATTTAAGACAAGGCACTGTGGAATGTGATATCTGCCATAAGAAGTTTAATACTAAGTAAGTATTTCTTGTAAGCCAAAATGGAAATAATTATTATATTACGACCCTGGGTTCGATTCCCAGGTCGCGCAGTGTGTTTGAGTTTTTCCATCTGGGTTTGTGCCCGGTTATTGCCAATAGACTCGCCTCCTATTACTTGGGTCTTAAACATAACTGGAGAAATGTGGGTATACTATAAGTGCACCTCTGCCTAACCCTACTGGGAACGAGGCGTGATGTTGTGTATGTGTATATTATTTATTATGTTCATGTCATGTTGCCTTCTGTTTCAGGAAAATATTACAAGGTCACAGATGGAAAATTCACAAGATTAAAGGTGAAAGACAAGGTCGTTTGCCTTCGTACTTACAATGTCAAGACATAGGACTAAATAATGAGAACAACATTAATGACAACACGAATAACTGTGAAAACAATTATTAATATGTAGGTACCTACTTACATAGTTCTTACATTTGATGTCCAGTATAGTCAAAACAAAACCCCGATAATATCGACTGGCAACTTATCTTATGGCATCACTTTGTGTATGTGTCGCAGCCAACTGGTTATATTAACCGCCTGGCCTTTGGAAGTAGTGCTCGCCTCGCTTCACTCTCTTTGCTCGCACGCGGTTGATCACAGTTCTAACCTAACCTAACCAATTTGATCGGGGTGCCCTGGCTTAGTTACTGCGCCCAATTCGGCTTTCGAGTGATTGTTTACTGTTTCAACCTAAACTATAATATTGAATGTCATTCAGGCCTTTAGTTGAACGGCCGCCGTCGGTTAACTAAACGGCTAATTATACTAGTTGGCTGCGACATATGTAATTTGACTGAACAATTTATATATAGATAATATCAGAGGGTTAATTCTCGTAATTTTAAGAACGCTATCAGTATAATCTTCAGTGTCAATCTGTCAAAAATACCTCTAATTTCGAGACTCCGTAAAGTTTATAGTAATCGGTATTAAAAAAATCACCACTCTACTCGCAAGTTGCACGCTGTGATAGTGCCACACGTCTTGGCATTTAAATTTACATTTGGGCTGATTTTTTCAGATAACTTTATTCGAGGAATAATTTTGAAATTTTGACAGTTATTTCATACAAAAACTGTCAAATGTCAATTTTATTTCTCGAATAAAAGTTATCTGGCGATGGAAAAATCAGCCCTTACTAAAGTAAACAGTATTTAAAAAGAGAGACCCGCACAGCTATTCACAACCATTCGATTGGCAGCCGTGTGGAAAATTACACATTTTAGGTTGCCGGATTTGTCTTGCAAATAGTTGTCGGAAGGAAGCGGTCGTCTATTTGATTTAGGCTGCAAGTAATATAATTATGTCAATGTTAAGCCGTAAATTTTTTCGGGTTTTGGATATAAGGACTCCTTCAATGGCATTGATTGATCTAGGATTCAGCTCGGAAGCGTATCGAATGGTTGTAAATAGCTATGCTGTAGTTAATATTGGAAATTGAACACTACTCTTTGTTGTGTCGATTGGAAACAGTATATAGCTAAGCACACGTCCTCTAGGCTAGGTATAGCTCCATCTCATGTTCATAATCAGCCTATAATGTTCCCACTGCTGGGACACAGGCCTCGGTGACAGGGAGTGGGCCGTAATCCACCACGCGGGCCCAGTGCGGGTTGGTAGATGTGTACGAATTTTTGGTTCTAGGACATTCCGGTTTCCTCGCGATATTTTCCTTCACCGTTTTGAGAGCAGTGGTGATAATGTACACAAAGTAAAGCGCTTGTCTGTCTGGATTCGAACCTACAACTCGTAAGTCGCGGCCGTTACCTGTGCGCCACTACTGCCCCCATCTCACTGGAATAATTATGGCTTTAAAACTAAATTTTAGGGTCCATAGTTTATATCAGACTACCGTTCGTCAGAGGCCAAAGCTTATTCGAGTTGGTTGCTATGTAGTAGAAAATATTTGGAGACTTTTAGTGAACTACTTGTGCAGTATGGTAAAAAATATTGATTAATTTAAGATACAACTTAATTTTGTAAAGATGTCTAAATTAACACATTTTACTTACTAACAGGCCCCGTTCACACAGTGATGATCAGTACGATATTTTTAACAGGAAAAAGTTGGGTTCACACGTCAACATACAACTGTCTATACGTATGTATATAAAAACCGACGCAGTATGAAACTGATATGTGATTACAAAATTAAATCGTAGTAACTCATCCTCTACGTGTGAATGGAGCTTTAACCTGTCCTTAGAGTCATAAACTTAATTTATATAAAAAAATACCCTATCGGTACTTTAAAGTATTATTTTACAGTCGAATAGATTTTATTTTACCTATACCTACGAATTTATGAATATTATTTACTTTATAAGTAAAAGACGAGTTAATAATAGAAAGTACATTAAGATTGCAGAATGTAGGCACCTACCTACTTAAGATGATAACATTGTTAATAATTTATGTATCTTCTTTTTATAAAATACATAATACTTTATTATATTAATAATGATAATTTATTTGTGCTAATACCTTTTCTATCTAGAATTACGGTTGGTATCATGAGGCAAACAATATAATAAAGCAGATTAGGGATTGTTTTTTTTTTTGTTAGATACGGAACAGCTAGGAGAAGAAACGGACTTCAGCTACAATATTTTGTGGCCCTTTTTTTTATAAAATGAGTCATTTTAACGTTTTATTAGCATTTCTGTCATGTTTTCTACTGTGTGTCGCGTTTGACCTGCCTAGAGATGGGTGTCAATCAGAATTAAACATCAACAATAACCACTACAATGTGACGGATACGTATCATGTCGGCGATGCGAACCCCACTGATGCCCATTACGACGTTTATGGCAACCTATTCTACGTGGAATCTGGACGAAACGACAATGGATACTATTTTAACGCTAACGTTATAATATTCAAAACTGCAGTTCCTCAGAAAATACCAGGTCAGAATTTTTTTTTTTCAACTAGCCTAAAACCTACGGTTAAAATACTACTCACACAGATTACACATGTGGCGCATATATTTAAACATCACGCTTGTACCCTGAAGTGTTATGCAGGGTAGTGCAAATTTCGTACAAATTATTATATAAATCCCGTAAAATAGAGGGCGATCCACTGACCGGCCGCATATCCAAACTCCGGCTACAATTTACCTGTTAATTTACCTGAACGCTTAGCAAAGATACCGGAATGAGAATAGACGACGATCATGATCGTAAGACTTATTTCGTCCACAAAACAAAATATTTTTTTGTCATAGGTTTACCAGAAGACATCAGTTACTCGATTGCCGTCGATAAAAACGAGAAGAAAGTTTACTTCGGCACTGGAAAGGGAATCTTTAAGTACAATTATGAGAGTCACGATGCCACCCCTGTGTCCAGCAGTACTTTTAAGCTGGACATGATATTTGTAGACAAGGACAGCAATAAATATGTTACAGAGAGCAATGACGGTGTCGAAGAGCTTTATTTGCTAGATGGGGAAATGAAGAAAATTCGCTTCAATAGTCTTGAAGCATTGAACGAATTAACCATTGATGACAAAAACAACTTCTATTACTTAAAGGATGAAAAATTATTCGTATTGAAATCTTCCCTTTCATCGCCAATTTGTATTGCTAACGTCACATACGATGGCATGGCGCAAATCGCTGTCCACAATAATAACATATTTATAGCTAGTGACGACTCGATGTATTTCCATGAAAATGATACGGGGAATCTAAAATTAGTCGACAATGCTCCTGAAAATATAACAGCAATAGCATTTGACACGACCGGCGATTTCGTACTTGGTGTTCGCGGCAAAATTCTGAAATATAAGAAAAATGAATGCCACTTCAGGAAGTCCCAAGAACTCAATGACGATTAAAGCACATATTATGTGCAAAAAGTTTGTGTAATCATTAAATAAGTACTTGTAAGGTTGTAAGCACATGGGCGGCAAATAAAATTTAACATATTTCAAACTTTTCTTTTAATAATAAAAATAAATTACATAGGTACCTTATTTCGTAGAGCCCACAATAGCCAAGCCGTAGGCACTGATTATAATTATTTTGCTAATAAAGGTAGTCACACAGTAAAAAAATAATTGTCAAGTGGGCGTGGTCGGCCAAACCCGGAACTATTAATTAGAAGCTGGCGGCCCGCCCCAGCTTCGCACGGGTGCATTTTTTTTTTTAAGTGAAATCTTTATGCGCGTTGGGCATTGTTTGAGATGGGAAAAAATTATTGAACTCGCGACGCTGTTACCGTAACCGACACCGCGCTACGTTCGGCTGTCCTCGGGATGTACCTACTCGGTTTTAATGTATATCCGATATGTCAGTGAGTGATGGCAAAGTATTCTGTTTGTGTTTTGTTTATAAGACGATTAAAAAAATACACGTACCTAATTGTTCAAGTTTTCACTTCTGTCGGCACTCCCGGAGTGCCAGTTTTTTTTTTTTTTTTTTTCCGAAATTTTCTTTCATACAATCTTCCGAACTACAATCATCCGAACACAAAAAATAATCATCCAATTTAGTGCAGTCGTTCGAAAGTTATGCGCGTACATACATTTCGGCGATTCATTTTCTATACGTACTAATACTATAAAGAGGTAAAGTTAGTGTATACAGGGTGTATCTATTTCTAAAACCAAAGGGTTCGATTTTCTGGGTAAGAAATATTAGAATAGAATATCTAAGTAATGATTCAATTTTAGTTTCTATAAATTTCGCCACCATGACTCCTTTGAATATTTTTACGCCCCCTTGAAAAATTTTGTCTGCATTTAAATAAATCAAATTGAATATGAACGAAAATAATAAAACAATATTGCAATAATAATTATCGTATACATGAAAACACACCACAGAAAAATATATCATAATATGTCCATCATCCTCACACAATGGAAATGCGAGGTCTGATTTTAATATTATGTTTTACCTACAAAAAGGGACACATTAAAGCTAAAACTGACAAAGCAAATAGATAAATCTTAGCTTAAACTGTTTGGTGTGCGTTATCCCAGCCAGAAAATATCGTTATCTGAGTGTAATAGATAATTAGGACATCAGCTTCTGTAATTGTTGCGTAGATTTTTAAATTTGTTCTACAGACGCCAGCACCAGCACATCAAGCTACTACAATATGTCAAAATTCTTTAATAGATTTCAACTTTATTGCTAAAGCATATGGTTCAAAGTTGATTGGGAAAATTTTACAATTTCGGTAGCTTGATGTGCTGGCGTCTGTACTAATCGATTTTTAGGTAATTGTACCGTGATATATTGAAATAAATTTTAGCTACATAATTAGCTTGTTAGACGAGGTACATGTTGCGACTTAATTTGTATTTGTATCTTTTGTGGTTGCGAAGACATTCAAGATCCTGCTGGAGGAACGTTTGCTGGTTCTCTGAAACGGCTAAGCGCACTTTTATATTTTATTGCACACGGCGCATCTTGATTCTATGAATTAGTTTTAATTTGGTTATCAAAATAAAAAAAAAATGGGGTTGATCCGCTCAGCCGCATTCATTCTTTTACCGTCCTTCTTACCTTACTACAGTCATTCTTTGACCGAGTCAAGCAGTGCCGGGAATGGCACTGCTTGACTAAACAGTATCAGACTCTTACTGACTAAAACCTACCCGTGTTCCTTTCCTAGCCCTTTATGTTCCGGGGCAGCGGTAACCCTTTCGGACAATCCCGCTGACCCGGCAGGCTTCAGCCCTAACGGGCCCGATGCTGACATCTCTTTGAACCGCGCGTGAAACACGTACGCGCCGTCCGTCACGGGCCTGGACGTCGCTTCCCCCTCCACCGCGCGCCATGCGTTGCAGTCCTCACTGGACGTAATAAATTCTTTGATCCTTTAGCTATCCAATGGTGTAATTGAATTTAGGATGGAGATGATAGATATGAAGCTGCAACACCAAACTGTATCCCCCGATTTTGTTATCATTGGTTTTTTTTACTTGCCTTCCACTATGGAAGCAATTTTAAAGAAGTATTCACGTCAAAATGCACCGTTTAGAAGTTAACCACCGATTAACAGAGTTTCTTGAAATTTATTTCAATATACCCATTAATAAACATAACTTCTGGCCATGGCAACATTACCGCAGCCTAGCACAACAATTTAAATATCTACGCAACAATTACAGAAGTCCTAATTATCTATTACACTCAAATGCCGATATTCGACATTTTCTGGCTGGGATAACGCACACAACTGTTTGGAGTGCACTGGTCTTTGCAATCTACTTATTATTAGGTTCTGATAGCACAAATTATAACTACATTATTATCATAAAAATACTGCTTCCCTCATGGTAAGCATAATAAATTCCTTGATTAGTAAGAATTAGCCAAAGATTAATTTGTTCATGTTTAAGGTACAATTCCGAGATGGGCTGCAGACTGCAACCGCAGGCGAAAAAGCGGCTAGTGGCTGCGGTTGACCGCAGTTTTCATAGAGATACATACAAACCAATAGTGTCGCTTGAACCTGCAGCTGCAGTTTGTGGCCTGCGGTCCATCTTGGAATTGCACCTTTAAGATGGATCTTAAAAATCTTCCATATTGTATACACACTTTGCACATTATTATTGCTACGTGCTTAAAAAAACTACATTCCTATCATAATGATATAGATATATGTAATTATTATTATCAGTTTTATCTAATTGGGTATTTTCAATGTGGAAGTATACTTTGAGATATCATTGGGAATGTAATTGGCTGAGCCTGAGAGTTAGTTAATGCCATTGGTTGACTAGTGCTGGAAATAGTAATTTGTTGAGTGGATGTTTGATGTACAAGTTGTTGAGCCGAGGGGACCAGCTGCTGCTGAGCCGATTGCTGGGCAGCTAGTTGCTGAGCTGACTGCTGTGCTACCATCTGTTGAGCAGACTGTTGTGCAGCAGCGGCCAGTTGTTGCGCTGATTGTTGGGCTGCAGCCGCCAAGTGCTGGGCAGACTGTTGGGCTGCTAAGTGCTGTGCAGACTGCTGTGCAGCCAAGTGTTGAGCTGATTGTTGTGCAGCCAAGTGTTGCGCAGATTGCTGCGCCAAATGCTGTGCTGACTGCTGAACGGCTAAGTGCTGTGCAGATTGCTGAGCAGCTAAATGTTGTGCTGACTGTTGAGCAGCCATATGCTGTGCCGACTGTTGGGCTGCCAAGTGCTGTGCTGATTGTTGCGCTGCCAAATGTTGGGCAGACTGCTGAGCAGCTAAATGTTGGGCTGATTGTTGCGCAAGATGCTGGGCAGACTGTTGAGCAGCTAAATGTTGAACTGATTGCTGTGCTGCATACTGGTTTGCTTGATGTTGAGATGCCAGTTGTGGTTGTAATGCTGATTGCTGGACAAGTTGTTGGACAGCTGTTTGAGATGCATTGCTCATAAGCTGCTGTGCAGGCTGTGCTAAGGTTAGCTGTGCAGGAACTGCTACAACAGTTTGTCCTCCACCCATCAGTGTGCCTGAGTCACTCACTTGCATCAATTGTTGGGCACCAGCACTTGTGACTATAAGGGCACCCGAGTTACCCATAAGCTGTTGAGTTGTGCTTACTGTTAATATTTGTGGTGCAGGCGTTAATAGTTGAGCACGAGAAGCAGCAGGAGCCAAAGCCAAATTTGGTGTGGCTGTTGCAGGAACTAATGCTGGGAGAGCACCAGCAAGGCTCACTACCGGTGTGACACTAACAGTTGCCATAGATACAGGTGCTGAGGTGCCATGTCTTGAAGTTATCACACAGGGCTGGCCAGTTCTCATTGCAGCAGTCTGTTCTAGTAAAAATTCATTCATAGAAGTTAATTGAACATTCTTTTCAGTCAAGTCACCTACTTTTTTCAGTAATACACTTATATTATCATGAAGTAGTTTTATTTTATGATCCAAAACTTCACAATTTGAGCATAAATTTGATGTTTGTAAAACCTGTTTATCTAAACCATTTTCTTCAAATGCAAACCTTCTCAATTTTGCTTCTGGAGGGGAATCATCATCTCTAATTGGTGGTGGTGGGCGATTGTAATGTGGTGGCGGTGGTGGCATATTAAGCACTGAAACAATCTCATTACCACTTACATTAGGTGGGTGAATATATTGACAGTCTTGATTAGAACAGGCATTGAGTGCATAGGCTTGGCATACTGGTGTGTTCCGCGTATTACGTGGAAACATGCCTGTGACATAGAAATTATCTTCGTCTTCTACTGTGCTGTGTATGAATTTGCAGTTTGGTCTATAGCAGCCTTTGTTTTGAAAATCATGGCAAAATCGAAACAGTTCCTTTAGACACGATTTTGGTGGTATCACATGAATGAAGCGACAGTTTTCTCGTGAGCAACAACCGCGAATGTAATCTCTGCAATAACAGTTAGCGGCCGGAACCGACTTCTCGCCGGGGTCATTGGCGCTCATTGCACCGTTCACGTTTAACGTTACAACCATTATATAAAATGTTGTATGGTATAAAAATCACATGTTCCTATTGTTTGCCCTTCTTGTTCAAGACCTCTGTGTTCAAGACACTATCAAAATACAAGTTGGCCGTTACTCGTTACCTTTGTATATTTTCTGGGCATTGTTCTCAATAACAATTAACTTCAAGTGTAACACATTTTGTGCATTTCAATATCTCAATGCATTATTTATTTTGACTTCAGACAAATACTTCTGTCTGACCAAGGAATATACTCACAGAGCACTTTTAATACTGGTAAAATATACTACTCTCTTGGTCTTGGTCTGACTGACTTTTGCGGAGTTTGACGTTTGACGGCTTTTGCTTGCTAATTTGCTTCCGATTTCCAAACACAGATTCTAGCGGAATGAGTGAGAATAAATGACAACGAATGAATGAATTGAGATGACATGTCACCCGGTAAATCATGAACATCGTCCGTAGACCGCCGTAGACAGATAGATTACTCTGTCTACGACATCGTCGAACAATTTTATAATCTGTAGCGCAGATTAGAGATGTAGGGTAATTTTTGGGTAATCCTATTATTGAATATATTAGTTATCGCATATTATGATACCATACTTATTACTGGGTATTAGTCAAATATTAGTGAACCGATTCATTATTAGCTACTCAATGTAATATTGAGGCCTGCGTATTATAGTCCGAATACAATATGGAGTCGCTGTGAGCTTTGGTCACTAGTCACTACAAATATTAAACTAATATCCGTATTAGCTAATACTAGACAATGCGACAGAAACAAGTGACCAAATGTAAAAAAAACTGTTTTCATTGCTTGCTAACTTGGTAACCAACTCATGCAGCTTTCATACGAAGCCCGACGTGTATAACTATGTCTTTAATTAATACACAAATTACGCACGAACGCACGCACAACGACAAGTAAGCAGCCGGGTCCTATTCATACAATACAATATTCATCTTGCTTACTCGTCACTTCGTCAGGTGCCGAGACGTCGTCGGCGAGTGAGTGAGATGACCGCGGTCGGCAAATAGTAATAGCATAGCGAGCGAAGCGAGTCACCCCGCTATTACGCGTCCCTATTATTTGACTAATACCTATTACTGTATATTCGCATATCCTAATATGAATATACAACATGTATAGCTATGTAATGGCTTGTACTATGATACCTGTACCTATTACAAATATATTAGTCACCGCCGCAGATTATAAAATATCGAAAAATTGTTAAGGGTCAGTTCACACCGAGACGCGACGCGACGCGCAATTTTCAAGATAGACATACAAATACAGACCTTATCTACTACAAAAAAAGGTACACGATTCAGTGAGCCACGCCTCCTCCCCTCGCGACGTCTGAGAGGGGCGCGCGTGGAACACTACGCGCCGCCACCTCAAGTCCTGATGTGTGGGGGGCGACCGACGTTCGGGACTAACAGCATAACGTGCTTTCCGAGGCACGGGGGGGTCTTGTTATGTAAAGATGGTCAGGGTCGGGTGACCGTGGATGGGTATCCACGGACCAGCCGTGGCAAGCGTAGTTAATCTGATCGATCGACCCGTGCGGCTGTTATTAGTTAGCCACAAGCCCCTTTGTAACCCGATAACAAATTACATTTTCATATTTTCATTAGGATTCATCCATTACGGGTCTCTTATCAATAAGAATTTGAAGAGTTGGATAATAGTTTACGAACTAAACTTTTGCTTACACACGTCAGGATGTGTAGATAAGTGTAGCTTGTATCAATGATACGGCTGTGACGAGTGTGACTGTGTGACGACTGCAGTAGCCATCTAGCCATGTAGCTCTGGTGCTCTGCTCTGTGAGAAATACCGACAACCGCGACAAGTACCCATCCCATCGGAAAAAGAAAACGACGAAGAACGAAGTCAACCGAAACGAAACCATAGTAGAAAATGTAGAAATGTTACAATAGAATTGTATTATCTGTGACCGAAACGAACGAACGAAATCGAAAAATACGATTCTGTTCGTTCGATTCGAAACACAAAAACATGGCGGCGGGGGTTCTATGTTTAATGAATGTGTAGTAAACACTGACTGAGTGGATGTAACTTGATTGATTATTAACGAGTATTAACTATGTTAAAAGTAATGTGGATTAATGAAAACTACTGTAAATAAAACAAGAATAATCATTTATCACATAATGAGGTAAGTTATTATCTGTATTAGAATAGGAAAATATCTATTCCATTGTGTCCCACGTTGCAATATAATGTTTCTGTTTATTTTGTGTATTAAATATAAATATTTTTAGGTAACGTTAAAAAGAAGAATGTTTAAGCAACAACTATCACCCCGGACAGTTCATCCTTACCAAACGACGGTTGTGCCTAGGAGTGAACAGCAATTTGCATCGGCTGCGCAACAAAGGGCGAAGTACCCGTGGGCAGAAGATATTAACACTCCAGTTTATCAAGTTGCAGGAACTGACAGCTCTACATCCGACAATGCGTACCATGTATGTCCATGCCTAATACTTTTTATTAAATGTACAAATTAGTAAAATAACTAATCACTTTCATGCAAATACCCAGGCCTGGGGGTCTACTCCGAAGTCGGAAGTGGTTGATTGTCGTGTCGGCCGAATGTTCGTTCATTCTCTGATTCGAATATTGTTGTCCTACTACGAATTTAAAAAAAAAGGTAAAAAAAGGGTAAGGGTTCTAAAAAGGTTCGGATTGGCACAGTTTGGTCGGGACCTATAGTCAATATAGGAAATGAAAGGTAGTAGAAAATGACCGAACATTCGGCCGATACGGTGGTTAACCGCTTCGGAGTAGACCCCCTGGTTTTTAAACATGTTTGTACAATGACACCTTACATTTCAGATGCCTCATTATTACAATGGGACTATGAGAGATTATGGGCCACCTTCACCAGTGTATCAATCACCCTATGGTGGAGGAACCTGGCGTAATTACAAGAAAGTTGAGAAAATTCACACACATCGCCCACCAACAGAAGCATACTCATTTCCACAGTGTGCATCTGCCTTCTCTTTGCCATTGTGTGATGTGGAGCCTCATACGCAGGCTGTGAGCTGTTCTCCTGTGCCACCTGTACCCTCCATTAGCCCTGAAGTACCTATAATAGGTGCCTGTGGCGGGCATTGCCCAGGATTTGAATATGTTTGCTATTATATTTTACAGGTATGATGATTGTGATTAGTTTATAGGCCATATTCTTATTACAAAAATCTATGATCAAAGCCCAGCAGTCTGTCAGTCTGATCTCTTGGAATACTGACTGCAGCAATTATGCTATTATGCAAGACTGGAGAGATATGCTATATTACATTAAAATCATTGACTCATCTTGAGTTAATTTAATGCTCAATAATCTGCAAAAGTACCTCATAGAATAATAAGTACACACATTACATTGTCTTGCAATCAGCATAAAAATAATGTACTTTTTATAACTTATTTTATAGCTCTGCCTTATCTTTCAGGTTATTTTTGTAGTAGGTATATTGACTGGAATATCACTATGCATCGCTGGAATTGTATTGAGGCGCACAAATCGTAATGGAGATCTTGGTGTATTAGTTTATATAGGTATGAATAAGTTATGAATATCTTTGAACAGTTTGTATGCTTTTACTTTCTACACAATGTCCATTGTGCTAAATCTCCACCCCATTTTTATGTCCACGCAATCACTGTCCATTCCAAGGTTGCCATCACAGAAAGAAATAAGGTCACCCATTGTATGTTTTGTAATGTTAATTGTATTTTTTTAAAGTATTTTCTGGTGTACAATAATAGTGAATTTTTCTAAAGTAAGGGGCATTTTTAATAACAGCATCATAATTTCAACTGTATACAGCAAATTTTTTTTGACTCAGAGATTCCATGTTTACTTACAGTAATTTTCATCCATCTTTCTAGTACAATACTTATAAACATATTTAACTTATTATACAGGATGCTTATCTTCTTGCGTGTGCGGCGTATTGCTTGGCGTCCAATGCTGCGTCCGTCGCGAAATTAGACAGAGAAAACTGCGTGCCAATATGCATATACCAATGCAATCAATTCAGGTAATAGAAATTGCAAGATGCACTTCTCCAGAATAATTACTTATTTATATTTATACAGTTATGCATATATGCGTTTGATGTACTTAAACAAAAATTATTTTCAGTGTTAATTACTCTTTAGCCCTTACCCTGTGTCCTAACCGATAGCGATCGTTGCGCGACTAACGATCGTCACGCTCGTTCGCGCGATCGTCATAATTCATATAAACGTCTGCGTCGATGCGTATTCAGGTTTCGGGTAATTAAATAAATTAAAAAAATGGTTGCCTGTAAAGTCGGTTTTACGGGCGAAGATTTTACGTGACAACGACCGATCATCCGATCATAGTTGAGTGGGAGAGAGACGCAAGGCATTCGGCGGGCCTCTCTCTCGTTCGGTGACTCATCGTAACGTTACCGAGCGTTACACTTTTTCATAAGTGACTCCCAGTCGCAACCTAATTTAAGACGTTGTCACGTCAAAAAATAATAACTAAAACCCGACTACTGAAAAGGATGAAACAAGAAAGTACCTTCCCGTGGTTGCATGCCGCTGTACTAACATACACATAAGCTATGGTAGCATGTGACCACGGGAAGGTACTTTCTTGTTTCATCCTTTTCAGTAGTCGGGTTTTAGTTTTTCAACTTTATTTTTGACGTGACAACGTCTTAAATTAGGTTGCGGCTGGGAGTCACTTATGAAAAAGTGTAACGCTCGGTAACGTTACGTTCTTATTTTAAATTAGGTTGCGGCTGGGAGTCACTTATGAAAAAGTGTAACGCTCGGTAACGTTACGTTCTTATTTTCATTTAATTCCTTGTTCCTATTGTGCAATTTAATTATATTCATATCAATAAATATTCTACCGAGAAAAAGACGTTGTCACGTAAAATCTTCGCCCGTAAAACCGACTTTACAGGCAACCATTTTTATTTAATTATTTTAGGGCTTATTTCAGTAATATTTATATATTTTAAAAGGTGCTAATTAAGCGCTTTCATTTGATACCCCACAAGGCACCATAACAAAATATTTATTTTGAAATTTATTACTTTATGTCATTTAGAGGGCGCCATATTAAATTTACTTTGACGTCACATAGCCTAACTAGCGGACGGTCAAGACGCCTCTAACGATACCTCATTTATCAAATTATTATAATTACTTTTGCAGTTATGAGAGAACAATGAACATACATACATACCGGTCAAAATCATAACCCTCCTTTTTGCTTCGCCGTCGGATAAAAATATACATCACAAACAGCAGGTAAATTGTTTTGTACATAATACGTTTATTTTTGGTTTCAGGAACCGCCTGCCCAAGCTTGCCCATTATTGACGTCCACATTACCTCATAGTCAAATATATAGGTAGGTCTGTAATTTAACAATTTTATTTTCATAATTAAATTCTCTTTTATGATCAACATTTTTATAAGAACTAAAACTTGTCAATTCTTGTTCATAGAAATCTTTGTTATGTACCAAAGCATTATCTCAATGTTTTGGGCAAGAATAATACATTTTCAGGAATTTAGTTCTGCCGTCCGAAAAAAGCCGTGAGCTAACTTCCTTAAGTTGTGGTTCAAATACAGGTACAAAAGTACGAGAACTTTCATTAAACCTTTACTTAACCTTACTTATTTAAATAACTATTTACTTACGTGTACCGTGTAAATACGTGTTGGATTTGTGTTTACTTTCAACCAAAAACAATGGCGCGAGTAAGTTCTTAACTAATATTGATTCAATCCTAGAAGTCCGACGTTATGTATTTCGCTAGGAACATTATTTATAAAAAAAAAAAAACTTATTTACTTATAATAAAAGTTGAAGCTAGTTGCATTTCCCCATTGATATTATATTATTATGTTTGTGTATAACCAAAATAAACAATCTTAAATTATTCAGTATTTAACTATACATATTTACTCATTTTGATTGCTGCCGGTCGATTCTTTAAAAATCTCACAATGAAAAATTAGGTGAATTGAGTTTGTTTTTGCTAGGAATGGACACTATTGACAGCTCACTCCACGCTCACTTCACCTAAGTTTTCACGGTGAGATTTTTACAGAATAGCACCGCTGGTCCAAGTCACAAGATTTTGGTTGAGACATTATCTCTGACAAGCCGTGTGCCTGGTAGGACTTCCCATCGTCATAAATGACGAACTTCCATACAAACTTTTGGTCCTCTATTTAACTCGTTTAGGAGATGAATTTTCAAAAATCCTTTGTGCTCGTTATATATTATACCGGGTGACTTTTTACCGTGGACAAAAACGGTATAAAAGGTCAATGGAGTAGAAGACTATAAACATAGCTTTGGTCAGCTTCTTTGGTGGGCTGGTTGGAATAACCACCGACGGCCGCCATGGCCCACGCACAATGGTCCACTGAAGGACTAAGTGCGGAAACCAAACCCATAACATAGAACATAGAAGGGTGCCTTTAAGTTGGATATTTATATTATTTGTCGATTTATTCTTTTTCATTTTGTGATCTACTCCGTTCGCCTTTTTATACCCTGTTTTTATCCAGACGGTCAAAAAAAGGCCCGTATATGGAACTCTTTTTCATTCTTTCACACCCAGAACTTTAGGCTGTGCATTGTCTGTCAGTAAATTCAGTAACACTAGGTTTGCCCCATTTTTGATACGAACGATACCTAAATAAATAAATACCTACTGTCATAAAATATACTTATCATACTTACATATTTCTTTGTTACAGACCCACAGTAAACATATGTGCAGAAGAAGATGTGACCGGAGTTCCTTGGTGGCGTCGAAATAACAGAGACTGACTAGGTTTAAGTTCATAAACACATGTATTTAATTATAATTTTGATTACATAAGCATATACAAATAATACCATGTTCTTGTTATTTTTACAATAAAATGTGAATTGATATACTATTTTGCTTGTTATTGTCTTAATTATTTATAGGCCCGAAGTAAACTTCACAACGTGTTTCCTGCATACGTTTTGCTGATCTCTTTGGGAAACCGAAGGTTATGTCAGCGAAATATTGGATAATGATAATATGATGACGAACAGCTACCTGCAATACAATCTCCTTGTTCAGGCATAACCAAAAGTAAGCACCCTTTCGTGTCACTGACTCTGGCAGAGCCACCATCAGGGATTTTAATTTTGATAGCACAAAAAATTTGTCGCTAATTAGTCGAAATTTGTCGCCAAATATCAGAATTTGTCGGTCACTGGTTCAAAAGTTATAAGGGTTTATAGGTGGCCGATCTGGAGAGCGTTTCCCCAGCAGGGCCACATTTATATCTCAAAAACTAGGGCACCTAGCGAAGATCTGTTTTCTCCCATATTTAGTCGCCAATTAGTCGGAATCAGTCGCCAAATATCAGAATTTGTCGGTCACTGGTTCAAAAGATATAAACGTTTATAGGTGGCCGATCTGGAGAGAGTTTCCCCAGCAGGGCCACCTAGCGAAGATCTGTTTTCTCCCATATTTTGTCGCCAATTAGTCGAAATTTGTCGCCAAGTTACAGATTTAGTCGGTGTGTAATTAAAAAGATATTAAAGAATTAAATTTCCCCATACATTGGTACAAGCACGTACAAAATACTTTGTGTAGTTTCTAGACAATATCTATGACGTCATAAGGAGGAATGTTTGTTTAGAATTAAATAAAAATAAACTTATTCTATAATTTCAACCCACCAAAGGAAAGCTTTATTCACTACCTATAAACCAATCTACAATAAATATATGTAATTATTTATCTAACACAATGTGCACTTACTCACTTAGTCGCTGGCAGATAGATCGCTGCGCTCCGTTTCATTTACGGTAAGTAAGAAAGAGATAGATGCGCGTGTACAGACGAGCTACTTAGAACGAGTTGCCCGTCACGTAAGTTAAAGTCAGCCAGTTTAATTAAAGTGGAACTTATTATGAATAGTTACGAACTCGAGTGTTGTTATCTCTATTCTCTAGGTATTCCGCAAATACAAAAACGGGGAAAAGAGCAAGATAGAACGAGGGTGTCACCTGCTGCCCGTCACCGGCGGCGGCGCGGCGAGTCGGCGTTTGCGCCGCTCAAAGTACCTACCTACTTAAAAAAATATGTAAATAAACAAACTTGCTCTAAAGGATTTTTCCTTTAGTCATCCACCGGGAGTACAGCTAGAAGGTTTGTTTGTGTAAAAAATTAAAAGAGCAATTACGAATTATTATTCTAACCTAAATTAAGATAAAATAAAAACTCAACCCGTCCATACCCACAACACAACACTTACAATCACCTCAAAATACACACACAAACACAACACACATTAAAAGAACTTTTTGGAAATTCATTTTTTTACAATAAAATTTGATTACAATTAACAATACATTTTCAACGTTTAAGTATTTTAGACATTTTACTAATAAAGGTACGCAGGGCCGTCTTTACCTATTGTGCAGGGTGTGCGTTGCACACGGGCGCAGCGGTCCTAGGGGGCGCCGAGCGTCGCTCGCTTCGGAGCCCCACTCGGCGCGCGCGATGTCCGGCCGCGGCACTTACAATGACCAACGTAAAAAGAGCTCCGCTTTCCATACATTTTGTATAGCATCTGGAGCTCTTCTTATATTTGTCGATTTACACCAAAGCAAGCCGCGCCACGAGCGCGCGAGCGGCTTTTACAATATTAACTTTTTTTTTCAACATGAAATATGACCTTAATACACATTATTAAAGATTATATTTTCAGTGTAGTAGTAAGTGTCGCATCGCATCGCTCGGCGGCACCTGTTTCAATGATTCGTTTGAAAACACGCCGACAATCATATTGCGAATAATGCGAATTCAACTGTTTGGGATAGACAATAAAGTTCAAATTGCCATGCCATGGACAAACGTCAAGCGCGCGGCATTTCTGAAAAGCGTGAGTACGCGTGGCGCGTGCCGCACTGTTCTACCGCTCGCTACACGTAATTTTGCGAAATAAGCCTTGGCGCCATGGATTAAGTTTTGTAATTGAGTAAACATGTAAATATGAAATTTAATTCATATTTGCGGCTTTTCTTTATATTGAAATTTACCTAATAAGTAAGATTTAATTTTGATATTAGCTGAATTAGTCTGCCACAAGCACAACTGTTGCGAATTTCGACGGGGTCGGAGCACTCGCCAAAAATTATTTAGCTACGCTACCAAACAGTCTGAAAACTGAAAAAAACCATAAACTTGTGCTTTGTTTTTCTTGTCACTCTTTCATTCCTAAAAATACTTTTTACCCGTGTACAGTGGCCCTCGCTCGCAGTGAGCTTCCCAAAGTCAAAAGTTCTCAATTGATATTGAACTTTGTTTGATATGAGGTCGTAATTAGAATGAAGAAATTTCAAAATTTGGACATTGATATGATGTAACATAACATCTCTATAGACATGTTAACATGGGTACGTTTTGGCTTGTTAGGGTAAACACCAGAACACCCTGTATAATTCTAAATACAGTCAACAGCACACCAAAACCGACGAATTTCTTCTTCATCTCCAAACAATAGTTTATTATCCATTGGGGAAAGGACATCATTCACGTTCCATACATTTTTGGGCCAAAATCTGAAAGTTTAAAAAATTATAGGAATTGTGTGTTCTATCCGAATATTACACATTTTTATCGTGGCCAACCACTTTCAATTTTTGGTCCAAAATGAATGATGTCCTTTGACAATTTGTGGTAACTTGATGTGCTGTTACTTGAACTTTGTACCCATTCCATTTTGACCGCGCGCTTACTAGGGGGCGCTTTTTTTTTACTAGGGGGCGCTTGGGTAATGTTTGCACACGGGCGCTACATGGGCTAGAGACGCCTCTGTACGATATTGTTTTTATCGTTATTTAGAGCTTAACATTGTAAACTGGTAAAACAGTTGCATGCGACTGTACCTACATCTTGACACCAAATAGACCAAGAGCATGGTTTAATGTTTTCAAAGAAGTTTAAGCCACTCTAACCTAGTAATTTAAAACATAAAACATGTATGTATTTGAGAATTTATCTCTAGGACATTTCTAAGAACTTTAGACCTATAAAACTAGAAGTATATAACACATATTAATGGAAATATTTTTTCGTGAACTCTTCGATCTAGCTCTTGGACTATACCTTACTAATTGAACTCATTATATCTCCTAAACTAAGACCCGACTAAATCTGTAACTTGGCGACAAAATATGGGAGAAAACAGATCTTCGCTAGGTGCCCTAGTTTTTGAGATATAAATGTGGCCCTGCTGGGGAAACTCTCTCCAGATCGGCCACCTATAAACGTTTATATCTTTTGAACCAGTGACCGACAAATTCTGATATTTGGCGACTGATTCCGACTAATTGGCGACTAAATATGGGAGAAAACAGATCTTCGCTAGGTGCCCTAGTTTTTGAGATATAAATGTGACCCTGTTGGGGAAACGCTCTCCAGATCGGCCTCCTATAAACCCTTATAACTTTTGAACCAGTGACCGACAAATTCTGATATTTGACGACAAATTTCGACTAATTAGCGACTAATTTTTTGTGCTATCAAAATTAAAATCCCTGATGGTGGCTCTGACAGAGTCAGTGACACCACCCTTTCCAGTTATTCTTTACCATACAACCTTTTGCATCCTATGCTACTTGATGTAGCGAAGTGTGAACGTAAAGTAACAGTAAAGCAAGTCTAGTAGTATAGATTTGCAATAAGCAAGTCTAAGGCCCAGTATCCACCAAAACAGAGAATGTCTCATTTTTCTATAGAATTTCGTGCCGCTTGCTCGCTCGCGGCACGAAATTCTATAGAAAAAATGAAACATCTCACCCCCATCATCATCTCATCTCTCTCAGTCTGTTGGTGGATACCGGGCCTAATAGTATAAATTCGAAAGTAACTCTGTCTGTCTGTATATACATATATTACCTTTTCACGCCTAAAACACTGAACGAATTTAGATAAAATTTTGCAGAGATAGATAGATTGCATCCCGGGGAAGGACATAGGAGCTTTTATCCCGATATTCACACGGGATCGACTCTTATGCGGGTGAAACCGCGGGGAGCTGCTAGTCAACTATAATAATATACATATTCCAATAAAACGAAAAATTTCAAGTATATTATCTTTATTCAGTACCTATTCATCGAAACATTTGACATTAGTAAGTACATCATTAAAAAATATAAAACACAAATGTACGAAAAGTACCTGCAAATTAACATAGCTACGCAAGCAATGTCAAGGAAACGGTCATAAAACCAAAAATTCTAAGAATATTTACTGAAATTTTTTTTTTTTTACTTTTCTGTATGTGTGATTATGATCGCTAATTATCGCGCTTGCGTAACATGTACAATGTGTACAATGTTTTTTGTTGTAATAAGTTCTACTTATAACTTTTCAAATGATTGTGAATTCAAATTTGGCTTCAAAACTGCATCAAACCTTTATCTTTGACTTATCACTATTTTGATGTTATAAGCTTATAAACCTATGCCTTCATGGAGGTGTGATTTAGTAGTCCGGGGTGTGTGTGTATTTACACCGCTAAAAACAAAAATAGATAGGTATTATCTAAATTTATGATAGGAAAAAAATAAGTAACAAAATAGACACATCAAATTATTAAAATATCTAGGATCTCTGAAACATTCATGTAAATAAATGAAAACAAACATTAATATTCAGGGAGTTTTTCACTATCAAAATTCAGCACTTTATTAAAATACTTTAGTTAATAAGCATATAACCGATAGTGAAAAACTTAAAAGGTACTAATACTAGATTCCTTCATAGACTTGCATCATAGATATTTTTATTTTTTACGTTTTTTTTTTTTTGCAAATAAAAACTGTGATGTAAAATATTGCAAGTTAAAGATCTGATTGAATCATCTATCTTTTAAAGAGAGCTCAAAATAAATTAATATCATATTGTATTTTAGAATTAAGCACATTATTTAAATGCTATGCATTCCGTCCCGTCCGACACTGCATTCTAGGACAATCTTATAACTACCACATGGCCCACACACTTACATCTAAGGACGGTAAAATAAAATAAAATGGACTAAACAATAATACCCTATGTGTGATGGATGACAATAATTATAGGCGATTATATTCGATAAATTATGTGGCAATTTTTTAATCTTGTGGTGTCGGAATCGGTTTCAAAACTATAAATATATGGGGAGGAAAAAATTTGCACTACATAGAGGAAAGTACCTCAAATACAAGGTTCTTCCTTCCCTGTGGCGTTTGTAGCCTCCAGTATACTCAGGGCAAGCAACCAGTTTTACTGCCAGGGTCCGCCGTCGCCTATCACGTATTTCTACTTACATATTGCCAGGGTCCGCCGTCGCCTATCACGTATTTCTACTTACATATATGTAGATGTACCTAGCAAAATTCCAAACCTGCATATTTATTATTGTTTGAGTCTGCTTATTTCTAAAACGTCTTTTAAGAGCCTATATACTACCTCAAATGGCTTAGCATGATCCTCCGTTATGTCGAAAATACTGCAGCATTAATTTTGAAATAAATATATCGACGCTTGAAAGGCAAAATTTACTGTGTCGCTTAGTCAATTTTGCCTTTCAAGCGTCGAATGCTAAAGTTAAGGATTAATGTTAGGTACTATGTTAGACGAAAACACGATTCCATAAAATTTACTCGATAGAAAAAAAAAACAAAGTTACCTCCAAACCGAACAATAAACCGCTGTTATTCAAAAAATTGCTTCAAATTAGATCATGAAACTGCATATTAACTGAACTAACTATAAAGCAGGTCTTATGTATTTTTTTTTTAATTAATTACCTTTATTTTCACCGTAAAAAGCAAATACCTAAACTATTGACGCTGCCTTCCGCCCAGCACCGCACTCTGTCTCGCTTTCACACAGTCCGCGAACAGTATCGTGCGAGCGAGATAAAGTGTGAATTTTAGTTGAGGTAGTATAGGCTCAGTATTCGACGAGAAATCTGTAGTGATTTGAATCTCAATAAATCAAGTCGCGTATGTACAGACGCCAGCAGGTCAATCTACCCGAAACTGTCAGATTTTCAAAATCAACCTTGAACCTTATGCTTTAGCAATAAAGTCGAAAATCTATTAAAGAAATCTGACAGATTGTAGTAACTTGATGTGCTGGCGTCTGTACGTAATTTTTTTTGTAAACGATCGCGTAATCGCTTCATCACGCGACGATCGCTTTCGGTTAGGACGCAGGCTAAAGTTACAGGTTTATGAATTGCAATCTTTTTAATTAGCATGTAAACATGGAAAATGTTTTTGCCCCATATAAAAATAATTTAACGCTGTAAATCATAATAACACAATTCAAAAGCTGCCAATCAAAAATTTTCAGACATTTAGGTACAGGATAAAAATGAACACTTACTTCTACAATATTATACTGCGAACAGATTTTCACGCTCAAATCATTACCTACTTAGAACCTACATATTAATTAACACACAAAAAAAATACTCTCTTATCATCCAGCTAGAATGATAAGAAAATTAACGCTCAGAAGAAAATGTACTAATTGAAACACTGAAAAGTTTTCAGTGTTTCAATATAAAAAATAACCGTATTAATATGTATCGGAATATTTTAAGTACAAGAAGGCGATAAAACCAGACTGCAACCTTTGATCTGCTCATTTCTCTAGCAGAAAAAGATCATGAATTCATAGAAAATAATAAGAAATAGACACCATATCGAAAAATGTATTAAAGCTAAGCGAGAAATGTTGGAACTGTTAATCATAAATTATGATTGATTATGATTGGTTGAGCTACATAATATAATTATGCATACCAATGGGCTTTCAATATTATTACCTGGTTAAGTCGTAAAACAAATTTCTACAAGTACAATATAAGTTCTACAAATCGGACTAAGTGTCATTAATATTCAGAAATAATACTAAATTGGAGATTTTTTTAGATTCCGTTCGGTAATAATTTAAAACATTAATACTTGGGAATTTTAAATTAATTTCTTTGTTATATTCCATATCTTAAAATGTAACAAATTTATTATTCACATTACACTTACTTTCATAAATCTGGACAATAATTTGGCCTCTTGTCTTTTACTAATTATTCACAAAAAATAAGGGCATAAGTACTTCATCAAAGCTTCATACAATTTTGCAAAATAGTGTTAAACACTTATCAGTATATTATTCGGCATTTGACGATATAATGACGTGTAGTACCTATACATTTAAATGCATGTGATTATAATGTGAGATTATATTAAATCTGAACACTTTAAACAATACTTAGTAAACATATATCTTAACTATTAGTGATCTCATAAATAAAAATACACATTTACATACATTGTATGTAATTATTAGAAACATTTGCTTGTAATGTACCTACGTGACCTAAGTCCTATTCTTATTATTCTTCTCAAACAAAGGTCAGGGTTTGTGGTCGTATTTGTAATATTACAAATTATGACATGCGTATTTATCTGTATATTTGGCCAGAGTTACGACATTGTCATTACAAGCCAAAGTTACTATAGTGATGATAAGGTTTTGCCTTTTGATGATATTCAAAATAGCCAACTACTTAGAAACTACATTAATCGTGGAGGCATAATTAAGACAAATTTATAAAATCAAAATAATCGAAACTCGAATTACAGTGCACCATAAATAAATCAGATAGATATCACACAAACAAGCACACATTATTTGCGAATAACAGATATTATTCGCTAAAGTGTTTTATTGTAAAGTACCTACTTCTTTACTTTGTACCAAATGCAACCTTAACATAATATGGATTATGAACACGAGACTTGACGAGATGGAGCGGCGTTGAAAATACATTACTGTAAAACGACGGTTTACGGTGTAAATTGACGGTTAAAAGCCTATACATTGCGATGAAATATCATAAAAATAAATTCTATGTTACTTATGCTTAGCCACGAATTCGTAACATATCTCTAACACCGTTCATTACACAATAGGGGGACATTAGGACTAGCCTAAGCTCGTAACAATAATCTCGTTATATCATACAATGATCGTGTTTACACGACGGACGGCCTGCCATCCAGCATCTTATCGCTTTCCTCCGCACTGCTCAGGCTGAAAGAACAAAATATTGTCATGTATAGTAACGGTGAAGCGTACAAGTTTAACAAATCGTTTGGTCACGCACGAGTCGGTTATAGTTTGTAGTACAAAATAACGTCAGGCGGGCGGGTCGGGGTCAGTCTCGTTATGGCACGACCCTAGGGTCGTGAGGTAAACAAATGAAGACAATGGCGCGAACTTTAACATCGCACCGCGACGCAAGACAACGCGGATCGGTAACAATAGACACGCGAGGTGCTCATATAATTTTTGTAAACATCTTATTATGTTCGGCTGCAAATTAGTATCTTTATGGAGTAAAACTGACCCTGGCAGCAGACCAGTGTAGTGGCAGAATAAGGATTACAGATTTTTCTGAAACACCTCTGGTTTGGAAATTCGACGATGCTATTAAAATTTAACTCAAACTAAATTGTTGGTCGTTTTCATTCAATAGCCGGGATTTAGAAAAAAACTGGCCAAGTGCGAGTCGGACTCGCACAGCGCACACGAAGGGTTCCGTACCAAAAGGCAAAAACGCCGAAAAAAAATGTTGTATGGGAGCTCCCCTTAAATATTTATTTTATTTTGTTTTTAGTTCTTGTTGTTATAGCGGCAACAGAAATACATTATCTGTGAAAATTTTAACTGTCTAGCTATCACGGTTCATGAGATACAGCCTGGTGACAGACGGACAGTGGAGTCTTAGTAATAGGGTCCTGTTTTTACCCTTTGGGTACGGAACCCTAATAAATGACTAACCGAGATAATGAGTCACAATTTCGAAATACATAATTGCATTTTAGATACTACGCAACACAGTTACACACCACAAAATACAGATAGTACAGAAGGCAATCTACATACAAAGTGCGCTCGTGCAACGCACACATAGACACCGCTCACGGACACGTTATCTCGGACTTGGGACTTAGTTGCGAGTATTGCGACCGCGGGTGCCATCCGCTTGAGACACGCGTCTGTGAAGTGCAAAAATGGAGCAACAGAAAAATGCCTATCTAATGCCGGCGCCACACATTGGATTCAAATTGGGTCCAAACTTGGCTACGAATTTATGGCTAATTATTGTATCCAAGTTAATGCGGCCACACATTAACTCCAATACCTTTTGGCAAACTTACTAGCCAAGAGCATTGGATGGTTGGACCGCAGCTCAACTCGTCATTCTCTTCTTCGGAGAGTCCATGTCATACGTCCAATTCGCACTCGGCATAGCGCGCACTGATACAAACAATGTGGGGACCGGGGAGCGAGCGACGTTGGATCCAAGTTGCCCGCCCGCCTACCCCCTTCACTCCCCTCGCCTTTGTTGGTGTATGAAAAACCGACACATCACGGGTCGACATTGGCTATTGGACGCAATGTTACGTTTATGGCCAGTATCGGGCCAAGACCGATCCACACATTGGTGTATTAGATCCAAGACTATATATATATAACTTGAAGCCAATATATCCAATGTGTGGCGCCGGCATAAGCTCGATTTATATAATAGTTTCCTATTTTGAATCAGTATAAACGAAGTAACTTTTTTGTAAGGTTCACGCCACCAACGTAAGTTGAAAACATGATTTTTTGTTTGTGTAGATATTGTGTTGTTTTTAGTGTCATTTGATAGGTTTAGGTCTAGAACGGATAGGGCAAAATAAAATGTGTAAACCGTTTTGAAGTTATTAGGGATTTTCGATAGTGAAAATTGACAAATGTAAAATTTTATATGTTCTGTAAACTTTTTGTATTGTAATACTATGTTTATTGATTTGTTTTAATATTGTAGAATAAGCTCAACAATAAATCAAACAACTAGATACGAGTGCCACTAACACGATAGTTTTTTGTGCATAAGCCAAAGTTGACAACCCTAGCGCGACCGCCGAGCGTAGGTATTAAAAGTGAAGTACATACATGTGATTGCATTCTGTTCTGTACTATCTGTATTTTGTGGTTACACTGACAAAAGAATATAATATGGCGTCCGTATTATAAAAATAAACTCGTGCCCATTATTGTTGCATTAGCATCACGACCCTAACAAGTCAGCTAACTACCGTAAAGGGATGACTCAATGCTCAGTGTCGATTCTCCTTTAGATGGAAGCACTTTTTAAGAGTTGCAAAATCTATTGTTCATTTAAAATGTGTATCTCGTTCTCATCTGTCAATTAAAGATATGATTTATATCATACGAGTTACTGACGCAAGTTTTATTTAGATTGGCACTCATGCATCCACGAGTGAAGTAGGTAACAAGCACCATTCAAACTAAAAATAAGTTTTGGATGAGAGTCACGCGAAACGAGGTGATCAGCACAGAGTTTAGCGCCGCGGAGCTATCCTCTACTAATTAATAGAATGCGAAGATGTTTTGCCAAAACATCCAACGTAACGCCACCAAACATTCATTCGGACGGTATTTATGCAAGAAGTTTTTTTTTTTTAATGGGTTTGCTCTTGGCTCTAGTCTAGGTCAGAGGTGACAGAGACAACGTCGACGATGGAGTGAGCTTACCCAGAAGAAGCCTGTTCACTCACACTTTGAAGAGATTCGGTTTGTATGCGCTCAGAAACACAGTTTTCAGCATTAGATACAGGGTGTGAAATTAAAAAAAAACCCTGAGTGAGATATATCTACGTAGATGTAGGCACATAGATCCCCATTAACCACACTACACGCGGCAGATTCCCCTAGTAGGTAAGGTTAAGCTAGGCAGAGAGATGACTGCTGAGATTGGTGGGATAACCATCCAACAGACTGCTTAAATTCACTGCTGGTGTTGCAGCAAGTAGTACTCTCATCAGTGCAACTGTGACCGTGTGAACCGCAAATGTGAAATAATAAAAGTTGCAATATTCCTCACCAGTCCTTGTTGTCCATGAGATTGCGCATCTCGTCATCAGGCGCGGGCGGCGCGTCGCGCACTGGCGCGTATTGCGCAGCCACCAGGGGATCCGTCGAAGGGTTCAGAGCTGTGAGAGCCGCAGCTCCACTCGCTGGGGCTTCCTTACCGTTGCCCCATCTCGATGAATACGACGAAATACCTAATACTGAAGAAAAAAAAGTAATTTTACTATTGTGTCCAAAATCGCTGTAAAAGCTGTCAATCCTAAAAGTGATGTATTGTGTGAAGGCAGCTCGTAAACGTATACTTCGAATACAAAGTTATTGAATCGAAATCATGGTGCCGCTACACAGCCAGTTACCTTGAGTATTCGCTACGCCCATAATTGTCACATGATGCGGAATGTATTTAATATTAGCTATACAAAGGCTATATGTTCAGAGCATCAGTGGAAACTTCAGCATTTATTATGTATGCTGAAATCAGCTTATTATCTATAGAAGCATTACCTACAGCGCAGTTTATCTCTGAATAATGTATAACATTCGGGGATTGCGCTATGCATCAACCGTTTTGTACTATGACATCAACCCCGAGTCTGACCAAATAAAACTAGTTTTAAAATTAATTCATTATTCTAGTATGTTCATTAATTAATTAAAAAGCACCTTGTGTCGCCAGTTCCATCTCATTTTCTATGCAAAGGTTACCTATATCCAAAAGGCAGAATCTCACATTAACACTACAATATAGGTTGCTTTAAATCTTGCTACAGTAGATACACGTGAACTTAAGAATCGTTGCCAGTTACGCCGACGAAGGACAGGCTCATGTGTTTTTTTTTTTCAAAATGAACAATTACGGAAATATACCTTCCTCTCGAAGAGAGGAGGCCTGTGTGAACTGAAACTGTGGGAACAATATAGGCTGATTATGATGACCCCCCTGAGATGAATCCTAAATATGCAATCAAATAGTTGTTTGGATTTGTGTTATAAATTTCTTTAATTGATGGGGCAATAGCACCAATGTTGAATAATATTATCTTCATTGATCTGTGGTTTCATCAAATTATTGAAATATATTCGTTTTTGCAAAATGGAGAAGAGCGAGGTTTCTTCCAGCGGTGCTGTTCACAAATTTCTTGAACAAACGGTTGTTGTTTGCATAATCCAAGTAATGATTGTTAAAGAAGACAATTCTATGGATCAGAAACACTGGCCCCCTCAGAGTTTAGGAAGATGAACCATGAAAACGCTTGGATATAAAATAAATATATTTCAAACGGTTACTTAACCATAAAGTCGATATAATCGCGTGGGCCATCTTTAAATGCACCTTATCTATTCTTACGTAAAGGTCAGTAGAGGCTTGGCCAGTTGTTAGATTATGTGGCTAGGAAGAAAATATGCACGGTTCACTAGTAGAATAAATTTTACGAAGCTGGACAAAAAGGATATTCGAAAACCTGTTTATTATTACAGTTTTTCGGAATTCCTATTTATTGGTTGTCCATTCTATTTCAGACAGGATTCCCCAGCAATCTTTATCGAGGGCTAATCCACCAATAATATAATTATATGTATATGTTACTGGAAATGTATGAAACCTAGGAATTTTACACAATTCCTAGGAAATATATATGCGATTCCGAGCCTACTTAGGAAACGTGTAAAATAATCTTTCAAAGATTCTTTAATGCACACATTTCCTGCGAAATGTATGTATTTCCTAGGAATTGTATGCAATTCCAAGATGATACTAGGAATTATATAAAAAGTAATGCTTTCTGGGACCGAAAGAAATAAAACACGTTTGTAAACTGAAATCAGATTAAGCATACCATTCTAAAGCATAAATTTAGCAGGCTGCATGTTTTATTTTTAACGACGCAGACGTCAGGTCGACGGAGCCCCGCAGGGCGGGGCTCCTATTTCTGCCTGCAGGATTTAAAGGAACCTAACCAAACCGAACTTCGGGGTGCCCTTCGCTCGCTCTTGCATCCACGTCGTCTAGTAGCACAACATATTGAATATTTAAGATTTCCGATTGCTATTTAGGAAATGTATAGATTTCCTAGGAAAAGTGCATATTAAAAAAATTACTTATCATAGATTTCCTATCTATTTTAGGAATTGTATAGAATGACGGATTGCACACTTTTCCGTTAACATATATATAATTTGTTGATAAGTTCTTCTATAGGAATAGGAATTGAAGCGACTGTGTGAAGTCATGCTAAAGAAACACTGATACATAATGATATGACCAAAGCAAATTATCTCGACACAAAAGAAATTCTTTGAAATGCATTTATAATGACTAAGAGGTCAGTATTTAATGGTATATTTTCCCAGAATACTGCTCAAAGTTTGAAAGGCATTGATAATATAGGCCAGAAATATAAATTTTCGCTTAGCTATTTTGACAGCAGTCTTAAAATCACAAACAGGTGCATGCATCCTTATTCCAAACCTATTGAATAATCAAGTTCCGGGCTTAGCGCTTTGACAGCTCATAAGCCCTATTACTTTTACCAACTAATTAACGATTAAGATTTCTCTACGCGAATCACTTACCGTGCCTGGCTATTTATTTAGAATAAGACGGTACTAAATAAAGGATCATAGTAGTAAGTATACTTACAGCCGGCTACCATTCCTAAGCATATTAAGACGCTGCCTGCAACCAGTTCGCCGACGCCATTTTCGAAACTATGGGGGTCCGGTTCAGCTGCATTGGAGAATTTCACGCCTCCCACGATAATCAGCACCGTACCTGATAACAAAATATTATGATGTTTTATTGAGATAGTAATGAAAGGAATTATCAATTTGGCATATATATTTAGAAATTCGTGAAAATAGGAAAATGTGGTTATACTATGATGGAGTCTGGGTCACATGGACATCCTGTCCTACTTAATATACAAGGTGTAACAGAATAAACGCAAGTCCTGAAAGTTGTTTGTTCATAATTGATTGAATCAATTTCGGTAATATTTAAAATAGGTTTTTTTTTTTAAATTATGTATTTTGCCATACTGATCGCCGATTGAGCCAAAGAAAATTAAATCTTATGTCAAGGCAATAAGACTCAATTTTGAATGCAAAAAGTAATGATAGGGTCAACACAATTTACTTAATAAAAATAGCTTTAAAAAAAATGTTTTGATCATTGTATTATGCTTTTAACTCAATACTCTAATTGGGGTGTATGAGGTCTTGCGTTCATTATGTTACGCATTGTATAAACGCGAAAATTTGTGAGGATGGATGGATGGCTGTTTGTTACTCTTTCACGCAAAAAATACTGAACGGATGTTGATGAAACTTTACAGTAATAGAGGTTACCTAGATGAAGTAGGTATTAGCAAAATCAGCCTGTAATGTTCCCACTGCTGGGACACAGACCTCTCGGTGAGAGGGAGTGGGCCGTAATCCACCACGCGGGCTCAGTGCTGGTTGGTCTGATGTCGAATGTCATCGAATTTTTGGTTCTAGGACATGCAGCTTTCCTCACGCTCACGAAGATTTCCTTCACCGTTTTGAGAGCAGTGGTGATAAAATAATTTATACAAAGTAGTATATCTCTGTTCAAACCTACGGCCTACAACTCTTAAGTCGCAGCCGTTACCACTTCTTCTTAGCGTGTCGATAGCAATATAAATGGACTCGGTCCAGAATTCGGCTACTTGTTTGGCGCCATCACCAGCATCCACCTGTCTGCATCTCTATCTGTCTTTAAGTAATAGGTACAGTGAACCACAGATCACTGGTAACACTTGCACTATGAAAGTCACTTACTGCTACGACAAAAAGGCACTGCCAATGTTAAAGCCTACATTTAAATTTTGCAATCATAAGTACCAACCAAATAATTAGGTATGGCATTTTTTATCGAAATGGCTACATCAAATTACAGGCGTCAAAGAGTAAGAATTACATCCTGAAATAATGAATTCGTATATGCATGTCGCATCTCATGTTATGAGGATCCTCTTGTCAGTTATTCGCGACCGAAATTGACAGGAGCAATGTATCGACACACTCTGATAGTACATTCAAATCGTAGGTCAACGTACTTGTGATATCACATGAAACATGGATATGAATCACTGCATACCTACTCTATGCTAATTGCAATCACATTACCTGAGAGGCGACGGATGAGGCCAATCCTTTATTTCAACCGTATTAGTTAGTAGTTGGATTTTTGTATCGGAGTGAATTACAATTACAGTCTAGTTACTTTATGATATCTGCAGTAGTTGGTAATAGGATTAAGATTTTAGTATATTTGTTCTTGTTTATAAAAACCAGGTAGGAAGATAATCAGAGTTGGGCGTAATCAACTACTTTTGTAATCGGATTAATAATCTGATTGAAAGTAATCATGAATACATCAATCATGATTACTTTTAATCTTGATTACTTTCAATCATGACTACATTTGTAATCATTAGTTTTGATTACAATAGTCAGTAATCTTAATTACATGGGTAGATTTGATTAATTTTTTAAGCATATTTTTAATAAATGCGGTTCTATATTCAATCAGTATGTATCTTGTATGTCTGCGTTTTTCTAAAAACTTCTGATCCAATTTGGATGTCATGGACGTTTTGTACTCTTTCGTTATTTAAATCCTTAAGTAAATTCGAAAAAGAATTTCTGCGTGCTCAATTGCATTTCGAAGATACGGCACGCGGGGTGCGGGAGTGGGGTGGGGTACGGGGTACGGCCGGTAAGCCAATCGTCCGCCGCCTGCGCCCCGCTTCTTGCCATAGCGCAAGCAGTCAGTCAGGGGGGAGACAGTTAGAACAAGCACCACTTCAGTAAAGAAAGAGTCGCCATCTACTTTACTTAACCGAGAAACTATTAGTTTCATAATTAATGCTAAATCGATACCCTGAAATTAAACGTGTTTTTAAAAAATATAACACACCTCTTCCGTCATCGGGTCCTGTCGAAAGACTTTTCTCATATGCGACCATGACCAATTTACCTAAATCACACAGACTTTCAGATGAGATGTTTGAAAAGAGGGTGCTTTTAAAATCTAATTTAAGCCACACATAAAAACAATTCTTGATTGTTTTTTTAAGTATAATAATTATTAAAAAAAATTAATTCATGAGACTGATCAAAAAATAAAGATGATTTACAATGTTAATGATTTTATTTTTCGAATTCCTAAATGTAGTTAGTATGCATCAATCAAAAAAGTAATCAAAAAAAGTAATCAAAATAACGATTACAAACTAATAATCATTAATCACCGATATGATTACTTTCTTGATTAATTTCCGTAATCTGTAATCTTGATTGATGATTACAAAATGTAATCGTAATCCTTAATCATTAATCTGATTACATTTTGCCCAACTCTGAAGATAATACATATTATTACAACAAATTCACATTACATTTAAAATAAAACATCCTTCATAATTATATTATCACGGAAGGAAAAAGCTTTGCATTTGATGCTGATCTGATAAAACAGTTCTGCACAGAATAACACGTGAAACTCACGTCCACATATTTTATTTAAACTGCAAGCTCAACTCATATGGGTACAATACATAAGTATACAACGCATGTATACGAATCGATAGACGAAACTGACACAGATAGGAATATCAACATACGAATGATACGACCGCATCTCGTGGCTGCAAGCAACCGCACCTGGGACTTGCGCAAAACGAGAAACATGATACCCATAGTAGGTATAATACCAGGCTTTGCAATAAAGTACAGTCTAGCATAAAATTGCGAATCTGCATCTGCAATATTTAATAAGTACCAGGAATAACAAAATTAAATTCTAACTTAACTAAAACTATACAGAAACTAAAAAATAGCGTCGAAAATTTCATCCGCATCGCTGTCGACTGGTAATGTACCCAAGAGACTGGCGGCATTACCACGTTGTATGGCGATGCTTAGCCTCTGGCCAAGATAAAAGCCAGCCCTTGGGTCACGGGAAGTGCCAACCAGCCGTTTTGAAATTTCTTTAAAAAGACCATGAGCACTCGGACCCCACGGCCCGAGAGTTTCAACCCCAAACGGCTCGAAAATATAGTTTCCGATGAGGTTATTATATTTTCGCCGCTTGAGGTTTTCCGCAGCCGCAGCAGCAGCGCCAGCACAGCATGCCGAGCCAGGAAGATGGGATGGCGCAAGAGTATCGACACACGTAGCGTCCCACACTAAAGGCCTACCCACCTTCCATGGAAATAAAGACATACCGTCCGGTCTCTTGCCATCGTCGCGTGCCAAGCCATTGGGTTCTAATACAGCTGGAACGCCGACGGTGACAAGAGCTCGTCGGATGATGTCATTAATGTTCGCGTGCCGCGCTAAGCGACCCGCACTTCGGCTGCAAGACAGGCCGTGGTGTCCGAGGCTGTTGACATCTTCGCCACAGTGACAGCGATGGGGAGAACAGCAAGGAGTGCCTAGACGTAGGGAAGCAGCGAGGCGAAAAGTAGTGTCGTCGAACAAAGTGCCTATGTTCGACGAAGGTAGTGCATGAAGCCAAAGACCCGACTCCCACCTACCCACAGCCAGCAGGCGCGCACGTTCCGCAGTAGTAGCAGACGAGTCAAGTAAATTGTTCTGTACAAGGTAGTGCATGAAGCCAAAGACCCGACTCCCACCTACCCACAGCCAGCAGGCGCGCACGTTCCGCAGTAGTAGCAGACGAGTCAAGTAAATTGTTCTGTACTACTCTGCAGAGCGGCTCATCCCACCGTCTCTGGGAAGATGGATTGTCGGGTGGATCTGTATTCGGGCAAGCGAGACTCCAGGCATCCATAGCCTCGGTGAAACACGGCACATCATAATTAATCAGTGTGGAAGCTAGGATTTTCCTGATTAATTTATCAGTGCCGTGGACCGAAGATATAAAAGCCGGTAAACTAATACTAGAAATTTTGCGGACGCCGAGGCCCCCCATACGAATGGGAAGAGTAGCTTGTGCCCAAGCTCGGTCGTCCATGGCCACATTTAAAATGGAAGTTAATGTATGCCTGATAATTTGGTCCATTTTGTCTAAAAGGTGAGTGTGCTTCCATAAATGGGAAGCGCGAAGAAAATATGTTAATTTAGGGCCGAAACAGCAGTAGCGGATTAAAGTTATGGCCGAATGCATATTAATTTGGAGCAATCTTTCCGAAACGTCATTGAAATTTTGGATTTTTTCGTCAATAAAAACGGGAAAGGAATTGTCAAAGGACCCAAGGAGGCGAAGAGAGCTTTTTTCAATAATTTTGATTTCTGGAGCTATTGCGTTAAATTTGGGAAAGTAAGTAATAAGTACCTAGGTACATCTGAAATGGGCAGTAAAAGAAAACGAAGAAATCCAAGATTTCTGGACTAGAAGGGAATTCGAATTCGGAAATTCAGCCGGTCGATTCTGTAAAAATCTCACCGTGAAAACTTAGGCGAAGTGAGTTCGTTTTTGCTAGGAATTGACACTATTGACATCTCACTCCACGCTCACTTCACCTAAGTTTTCACGGTGAGCTTTTTACAGAATAGCACCGCTGTACTTGTTGCTTCTCGTAAATTCATATTTATGATATTATCATATTTATGAATTAACGCAAAAAGATACTTATTTGTAAAATTGACCTGATAAAAAAAGTTAAAACATGGTGCACATCTATCTTACTTCTTGCTATGTAGGTGCCCACGAGGCCATAAAAGATTGTACACTCCTATATAAACAGGCGGCTTAGTTACGCCACTCAAACGATAATGTTTTAAACATAAGGCCAGCAAATTTTGTATAATTCAGCTATGTTAAAAGTATAATGATATTAAAGCATCGCATAAAGAACCGAATCACCTTGACAACTTGCTGTTTGCCGGACGTGGACCATTTACTTTTGTCGAGTTATTCATAGACCTGACGAGAAGCTAGTTGAAAACTTAACCGTTTTGGTATCTAAATGAAAATCATCAATACTCAAAGGTCTGCTTGTTCGGTAAATTTTCATTTCCGAACTAAATCCAACAGCCTACGCTGAACTGCCATGCAGCCTGTCATTATTATAGAAATTTTACTTGAAGTGGTTATCCCAAATTTACAAAATAAGCGTCATTTATGACAAACAAGCCTACACTGAATCGCCTTTCTCAACGAGTCATGCATTTTTTGGATTTCCCCAATTTCCCTACAAGCGGGGAAAGATGAAGCACGAAACGTATATTTAGGGATGGATGTAAATGTTAGCAGTAATGCGCACAAAAATTACTTACTAAGAATAAAAATGGTATCAACAATTTACGTTGAACAAGTAAATTAAAATTTTCTGACACTAGGTCAACTGAATTCGACTATAAAGGATGATTAGATTGTGACAAGTCAAGGTAATATAATAGGCTATTTGACTGGTTTCTGATAAACATCTCAGATTATTTAATGGTGTCTAACGAGCCCACAAAAACCTATTACTTCAAATTGCATAATGTATTTCTTTTAGAAAATAGTAAATAAAAATGTACTGTTTAAATAAGCCGCTAAAACGCTATCTTTAACAATATGGCGTCGTGACGTCAAAATACACGTAAACAAACGTTGAAACGGTCGAGATACTAGACAAAAGTCATCTGTTCTGTCAACGATAGACAGAAATTGACTATATCATGACGTCATCATAAGTTCAGCCAATCCAGACCGTTTTCGATTACGTGGCGCCAGATTTAAAAAGATGAAGTTTTTTCGGGTTTTTTTTTATAAATAATACATTGTTTTGTAGTAAAATTAATGCAAATCGGTTTTAAAAGCGATAATCTATACGAGTGTCAATAATTATGACCTTATTTTTTACATTGTCAAATAGCCTATTCCAGCAGAATCAATAAATTTTTCTATTGGACGAAAATCGATCTCCGCTGGTTCAGACGATACTGTTCCTTTGCAGTATCACTATTTACGTAAAAGGTGACATGATATACGGATGTAATATGAAGCGTATGGAAACACCAGCCCCTTTTGCACTAACCCTAGCGAAGTAACCCAGCCCAGAACGGTGAAAAAAATAAAATATACATAAATAGCGAAAACGAATGGCCAGCAAAAGGACATTTATCCTTATGGGAAATGGACCAAACTAATTAGGTTTCATTTCCTTTGTTAATAATGCAGTTCCTGTAATTATGCTTATTAGAATCGGGTACTTACATCGACATCGCTTCACCAGCGGTACACCAATGAATGTAGATTATTTTGCTCCTGTCTATGCGATATAAAAAATCTAGCGCGAGAAAATATTGTCTCGACATTTATTTATTTAGCGCCTCGAAGGATTTCTTTGTTTATACTTCGGCACACTTAAGGGTCAATGACATTTGTTTTTACTTTAAAACGTTACCTTGTATCAGGACCAAAGGTTGCTTGGACCAATGGACAGAACCAAATTGAGAGTGAATTAACATTTAGTACGAGAGATACTTTTAGTGTTTCCGTAAGTTACTCGTGTTCATAAATATCGTTAACACCACTTATGATAAAGTGATAATGTATTCGTGAAGGTGTGAGTCAGGGCACGCCGCGATAGCGGCGATAAGACCCCTCTTTGAGGAGTGGCTAGGGAGGCGCCACGGCGCCCTCACCTACCGCCTGACGCAGGTCCTCACCGGACACGGAAGTTTCGGGAGGTTCCTGCACATCATCAGGCGGGAGGAAACGCCCGGGTGTCACCATTGCCAGGATCGCCCAGAGGACACGGTGGAGCACACGGTGGAGGTCTGCCCCGCTTGGGCGGAGCACCGCCGTGTCCTCGTAGAGGCGATCGGCAGCGGCGGCGACCTCTCGCGCCCGGCCCTGGTGCAAGCCATGGTCCGGGGCGAGAGGGAGTGGGAGGCAGTCACCTCCTTCTGCGAAGCAGTCATGCTAGCGAAGGAGGTGGCGGGACGGCTCAGGGAGAGAGCCTCCCGTCCCAGCCGCCGCGGGAGACGCTCCGGGCGTCGGGAGCCGCGCGACGACTCCCGGCCACCGTAGGCGCGGGCCTGCGGGCGGAGAGTAATGGGTAGCTCACCGTCCGATCAGGACCAGGCCCGTGCCGGACGGCGCGTACGTGTTCCACGCGCGCCTCAAAGAGATGTCAGCATCGAGGAGGGGCCCCATAGGGCCGAAGCCTGCCGGGTCAGCGGGATTGTCCGAAAGGGTTACCGCTGGCCCGGAACATAAAGGGCTAAGGAAGGAACACGGGTGGGTTTTAGTCAGTAAGAGTCTGACACTCCCTTCCGCTCCACCCAGAGCGGGAGGGGTCATTTGATGATTTCCCATCCGCAAAAAAAAAAAAAAAAAAAAAAAAAGGTGTGAGTCAACAGTTCACTGCATTAGTATTGTAATCTCTGAATGCAGATCTGAGTAGGTAATTGAAAGTTTACAAACACGAGCTTTATATATTCAGTTGGCTGCTTTCACACATTTTAATGAAGACATTACTTTTTAATATGATACTTAATATCAAAGAAAGAAGCATGGTAAAATAATATTGAAGTATGAAATGGCTAGAAAGGGGGTGAATAAATATCTACTGCGACGCCTAGAGAAAGAAACGTATGGCAGAAGACACATTGCCGGTTGCGGCGTCTTCTAATAAATTGGGACAAAGCCAAGAGGACGATGTGATGATGCACAATTTGCACAAAGCAACGAAGGATGTCGAAGTTTAAAGATAATAAATAGGTACGTAATTGTAAGATTGTTCAATATTGACATTGACTGCAAAAGTGCTAACTTGGCCAAAGATGATTGATGACATTTTAAACACATGAGATGGTATCCATAATATAATTAAAATTAGCGATTGTTGTCCAATACAGAAAAAATTATATAGTTTGAATTATGCATCATGTAAATCTTCCAATAATTAAGTTAATGTTTGTAGTGACCAGTATTTGTCTGTTTAACATTTAGAATTTATTCTAGGTTACGAGATTTGTTGCAGTGTGGGCCGGCCATCCTACGGAACTAAACAGGTGGACGATAGCGAATGAACTCTTATGTGAGAAGAATAAAATTATATAAGGCAATCGAAGGTTCTGATGGTTGCTGATGTTTGAATAAAGTACGTTAACTTAAGGATTTTGAGATGCAAAAACATGAAACTTAGCCATGACGTAACTAAGCACTTATTCAATAGGAAATAGTCCGACATGAATCGAAGCGTTCAGCATACAACCGGTTTCAATCGACGTTCTACTACGCCCGGAGTGTTGCGAAAATGGGCCACAGCAGCGGAAGGAGTAGGTGAAGGTAGTGGGCAGCTAACACATTAGTGATTCATTAGAACTCGGCGGCTTTCACCCGCTATGGAACTAGAACAATAAACACCCGCGCGGTAATCTATAGCTACTTAGAAACAATTTCATATTCCATTGGCATTGTGTACCCCCACTGAGTCCACTGACACAATCCAGTTTTTGTCACCAACGGTTCATTCAATATAATACGCATTCGAAATGGTTTTGAGGGGCTCTTCTCTAAGGAAATTGCTTTGGTATGCCACTGCGGCGCTCTAGGGTTTATCAAGATAACTAAACATAGTACGGAACTATGTATCTACTATATATGCATATACTGAATATTCTTTAAACGATATGACGTGATTTCTGCTTTTAAAAACATTTCCTAGCCATTTCCTAATAACATTGAAGCTTAAAACGTGGCTATTAAAAAGTTTTATTGTTAGAAGATCTTCAATGTCGAAATAATATTGCTACAGCGGGGCTCGTGTTTCGCCCACGGGCGAGGAAAGTAATGACTTTTCCTTCGTTTAAGTTACGAACGCTGTGTTGCACTCGTTGGCTGAACCTTTCTCGGTTCGCCACTACTCAGTACTCACTATAAAACCTTTTTTGTTGAATTACTTTTCGCTATCTCAACTTTCATAAGCCCCACAATATTATAATGGTGGAAAGGAATTTTGATAGTTCTTATGTAGCAAAGCGTGAGTGTACCACTTTTTTATAGTAGTGCCCGATGATCAGTTGATGACTCAAGTCAAAAAACTACGATAGATTTTGATATGGACTTCGATGTTTATAATTATAAAGTCGTATACTCAGCATCGCTCTCTTTGGCATACATGGCATGTGTGTGGCGTGCGTGTCCAAGGACTAAAGTGGAAGTGAATAAAGCACCTATTACGGAAACGTCATGGCAGTCGAGCCTCGGTGGAGTTTGTCGACCTTCGTTCGTAATGCCTGTTCCATTACACAACACAGCCTTTGAATTCTACTAGACCTGTAATTTGTACGCGCCTTAATAGTAACTTGTAGATTTTGATGAATGATAGGCGTTCTCGTAAATAAAAATATGATATGAATGGATTGATGTCATAGAATTTAATAGTCAAAATTGTAAATGTGCTATTCTAGGTTTTACTATTCGAGCCCTAGCACAGAGCTACAATTCTTTTAATATTAATCTTCTATCAACCAAACCTATGCGGCTATGCCTCACGCTCACGAATCACCTCGACAACGTAGTCATAAAAAATGCAATCAAACACAATGCCATTGCTCGGAAAGAGCAGACAAAATAAATACGGTAATTCAAAGTGCTGTCTACATTTTCGCTTTCTATGGTTTGTCGTGATCAGATCACGGCGCACGCAGCCACCGGATGAGTCACCGTCACCGGCGACCGGCGCAAGCGCCGCGCACACCGGACACCCGATACCTTTTACGACTACCACCGCTCATTGTGTACGATACGCAATCGACTCAGCTTATCCGTCGATGCTATTCGTGCTACCGTGCGCCATCGCGCCACAAGAATTGAAAAAGCCTCGCTCACCCGAAGTGCAATTATACTTTAAACTGCGAACAGCTCTGACAAGCCTGGTTTTTAAGCATCCTCAGTGCTTGCTAGTTAGCAGGTACCTACCTAATTACCTAGTTTGTTTTTTAATCCCAAAATAATCTGACAGGTGTAATGTCAAACTTCTATACTAAAAAAACGCAAACACAAATAAAATGTCAGATTAGTCTCTGGGATAAAAAAACGAACTTTAGAACATTCATTAGGTAGGTATTACAGATACTATTGTCATTTTAATTAAATATGTAGGTAAAGCCCAATTTAAATGTAATTAAAATAGAGTGCTTACTTATTTTATCATTACTAGGTATTAACATTTATTAATCTGATTACATATACGAGTACTACCTATGTGATTGTGTAAATGAAATGAATAATGACATCGATGAAGCATAAGCTCGTACAGAGTATGACTGAACCACAAAACTTTAATGATTTCTGTGTAGAGCCACTTGGTGGAGTAACAGGTTTCCGTTGCCAGTTTATCTGGACTTGTCCTGGTCCAGGCCTGTTTATCAGGACAAGTTCTGGGAATGCCTGGGGGTGTTCTCGACTGCTCCCAATAAACATTCCGATAACAAAAAGTTTAGACCATGCTTTGGGAGTTTGCAACGTTTTTTATATCTCTAGCGCATACTGTCCCACTTCTGGGCAAAGGCCTCCCCCAAGTTCTTCCAGGAACTATTTTCCGACATAAATATGAATTACAAAGTACCTATTTCATTAAAAAGTGTCAGTATCAAGTTGGTATCAAGCCCAAGCACACGATGAAGGAACTATACATAATTGGCGAGCTATAGTATAGCGCGGGGCGACTGCCGCCTGGTTACCGCGGTTCTTGAGGAAACCAGTTTTGGCAGAATGACGTAATCAGGCTACAGGTGGATGCTGTTGCCCGTTTTACACACACTGGACCTGGTCGACCGAAACCAAACGTAAACGTAGCGAGAAGTGCTAAAGAGGAACACATGGCAGTTCGCGCCATACCATTATTATTAAAGAGACTATGGATCGACCAAAGAATACTAATAATATGAATAGTCTTTTCTGCGTATTCAGTACACCTAGGGTTGCCAGGCGTCCGGATAAAGCCGGACACAGTCAGGCTTTTTGGTTGCGTGTCCGGCCAAATCAGACGGTATCCGGCTTTTAAATTTGTTATTATATTAAAATTTAAAAAGATTTTATGGTTATTAAACGTGTTTTAATTTGTTTTCCATTGCAAATTGCATTAGTTGTTACTGCTAAACTACTAATTAATGTACAAATTAATATTGAATGATTACTTAATAATAAAGAAGACTGATTCATTCAATTTGATTGTTGATTCATTAAAATTTAAGTATAATAAAAACTTTAAAAAAATAAATACTTTAAAAAAAACAAATTGTCGTGATAAACTAACACTAAAAAATTAAGGGTGTCCGGCTTTTTTACCCAAATGTCCGGCTAAACTGGTTGGTCTGTCCGGCTTTTCGGTTTTAAGACCTGGCAACCCTAAGTACACCTATGGCTTCTTTGCGCCTTTTATTAAGTAGGTACTGTTATATTATACGGAAATTGTCCGTCACTCATCACAATAGTAGAGGAAATAAAAGCTGTTGTAGTAATAGTGGTCGTGGTGACAATCTTTACGACTTTCGAATATATAACTAAGCAGATAGGTAAGTAGGTACTAGCGGAAGTAGATTTAAATTGGTTATGAACGGTAATCATTTATTACAAGTGAGAATGGGAAGGCCATCGTTCATTTCAGAGAATTATGATGTGTCGGGCTGTTGGGTAGCGGCGCGGGCGATCCAAGAAACGATCGTCGGTAGTAAATTCGTAATTATTCATAGCATAGGGAAAAGGAAGGAACCTATTTGTACCATGCATGCTATGCATTTCCCAGATTGATTCATGCCTAGCTAAGGTCTGTTTAATAATTCAGTACAAAGAATTCTTCCAAAGAATTAGCACAAAAAAAACCGGTCAAGTGCGAGTTGAACTCGCGTGGAGAGGGTGCCGTACGATGAATATTACATTTTATCTACCATGTATTTTTAAATCTGACCCAAATTTGTTTGTGGTAACTAAAAAAAAACTTATCATTGTAATTGAAAAACATTTTCTCTCATACATTCCAACTGAAAATGTAAGTTGGTACGTATAATATTGATAGATTTACCATGTTGTTTTATAAAAAAAAAAATTAAATCCTCACAGTAACCTTTCATTAGATATGTCACACGCTTCGACCAATAGGTCCACATGGTACAAATTACGAAGCATTTTTTTTATTTTTTTTTCTATTTGCCCCCATATTAAAAAAATCAATTATTTACGTTACACGTCTGTGTTTGGGTCACAGAGATTCATATGTATAAGTACTAGATTTCAACTTAATCGGTCCATTAGATCGGATGGACAGACACACGAGTGATCCTATAAGGGTTCCGTATTTTCCTTTTGAGGTACGGATCCCTAAAAATTACTAATTCTTGGGACTTGAATGACTTGAACCACTATCCTACCTTGCTTGACTACATCAAAAACTTCTTAATGTATTTTGAATCTAGTTTAGCTATTAGATATCTAAATTACCTTTTGACCACCAAATAATGTAAAATTGAATGAATTTCATGTTATAGATGATTGATTTTATACATGGAACTGCTAGGTATCAATAATTCAAAGAACATGAGTCATGTCCTTGACAAAATTGAAAGGTTTAAGATTACACAGAAAAACTGAGCTCTAAGTAAGAAGATACAGACAGAGATTGAGTAACAATATTAATCATTGCATAATTATGGCATAGTTTGCAACATATTATGTGATCAATCTTTGTTGATGGAAAAAAGATTACCAATTAGTCACAGACCACAGTTACAACAATCAATGTTCAATCAATCAATGTTTAATCAATCAATGTATTATCAGCTGCATTTTTTAAATTAAATCTGAGAATTCATTGTCTGGTAGCTAAGTTAGGATTAGTAAAGAATGTTGGGATAAATTGATAATTGACAATTGTTTTTTTTTTTATTTTTATTGAATTGTTAATTGATTGTAGAAAATGTTCTGTTCCTAAGGTTGTGCTTACTTGCCAAAGGGTTCCCGTCCAGATAAAACAAACAAACGGGAACATTACTAATACAGGAACATGATGAAAGCTTTCCAATTCATGGTAACCATGGCAGAAAGAGACAAGGATCAATGCATTAGAATGTTATCAGATAAAAAGAATAGATTAACTTCAAAATATGTACATCATTGTTCTTCCTGAAAACAATTTTAAAGTGATGTAGGTAGATTGTTCTAATGAACCAATTGGTTTTTTTTATAGGTAGTACAATTCGCGTCAAATAACTTTGCCGCTCTGAAGCTAGGCTCTTTCCTAGCCGCGCCAATCCGCGCCATGCGCGCTGCTGTTGTATTCATAGGATTAACTACTGCACAGTGACTTGTTGCCTACTTCAGATCGACAAAGTTATTTGACGCGAACTGTACTTGATATTCTTGATAATAGAATTGATTCAATGAAAATATGAAAATGAAAACAAACGAACTTTGGACAAAAAGGCAATTATTTATACCTGAAAGTATTTTTGTTTTTAATTTTATAAAAGTATTTCTACTTGTCAAAAGATTTTAAAAGTACTTAAATCTGGCCAGCTCTTAATTAAATTACCATTGTTATCTATAAAAAACTGGTCTGTGGGTCGTCTTAGGGGCAGAGAAATTGGATTCCCATTAGATTTCTGTAAGGGTGAGTTTTAGTATTTTAATTTGAATAAATTAAATTTTCATGAAAACATGGAATGAAACATTTCATTTCATTCTCAGCATCGGAATGTTCGCAATTCTCATAAAAAAGTTCTTGGAAATTAAAACACTGTCTACAACAATGAGTCAGATCAATTAAGTACCCATGCATGCAGGCACGTTTGCTAATGAAAACAAAACACTGTCTCACACGTATGTTACGAACTCATGAAACACGCTTCAGGTGTTGCAGTTTTATGCAATCTAATGATTCAGATTGCGTTTCATCAACGAGCCTACACCAAAACATTAAAGCGCAAATGTTTTTTCTCACCGATAATAAATAGAGTGCTGCCCGCTAAACATAATCCAACACGCATGCATACTGCCCGGTTCCAGCTAGAAGCCATACGCCGAGAGAAGTAGCTCATGGGACAGTTCCAACGCTGATCCGTGGGTTGTTGTTCATAGGTCACTGTGGTAGGCTGATACACCGCACTCGTAGGCATTTTGAAAGAAATCGAGTCACAACCCAAACAAAGACTTCGTTACTATAATAACTATAGAAGCACTTCACAGGATTACACGCAGAGCAAGCAAGTAAACACAACAGACTACAGTAGCGTGGTGCATGCGTGAGCAACGATTTATTTATGAGGATTAGTGTTGTTACCTCAACGGGCCGCGCGCGGTTCGCATTGAAAAGTCGATAATGTTTGATGTCATTTCAATTCCGAGGTCGACACATGCTTCCTATCACATAGACCGATAATAATTAATTATTAATAAACTGCTTTTACATTACCATGATTTAAATCATTTTGAGAGAAAAGATAGAAAAATATAATGCAGTTATTTCAGGTTTTATAAACTTTTATTCGCATCTATCTGACAACATCATAGAAATATTTATATTCTGTTACCACCATAATTTCATTCAATCATTCGTTCATTCTAACCTTCGCAGTGCTGCCATTTTAGCGCTTTCGGCGCTAGATCTAGCACTTTTTTGCAATGTTCAGCGGGCACTTGATAATTTTAGCGCCTAGCGGATAATTTAGCGCTTTCTTAATTTTTTATATGGCAGCACTATTTGTTCCGTGGAGAATAAAATTATTGTCTATGTTCAATTTTGTGCTCTATATGCCAGCTGGGTATGGCAATAGAGCACGGGGAATCCCATGAACATTAAGTACGGTTTGTTTCATGTTTGGTTGATTGACTTTGCTTCTTTCATTTTCATTCTGTCTGTGACCGCACCGCACTGAAGTTCAAGTTAAGAAATAACGTTTTAAGCACTGATTTTATTAAGTAGTTACTTTTGCGAGTGTTCCATAGTGTTGTGTTGGTTAACTCTTTTGAAATGGATGTACCATTATCAAAAAAAACTGTGTACAAACAAAGATACAAAGTCGAATGGGAGAAATCGCCCAACTTTAAACAATGGTTGAAACCTGTGCCTGGAGATTGATACAAGGGCGATGTGTTTGTATTGTAGGAAGGATTTTCTTGCCAAATTAAGCGATATCCAGAGACATTGTGATTCAGTTCATCACAAGAAGCAGGCGAAACCTTTCTTGGACAAAAAACAAACACAAATCTCTTCAATGCTGCAAAAACCCGTCGATAAGCTCTGTGTTGAGGCTGAAGGTGCTCTCTCAATGTATGTTGCAGAACACACAGCTATACAAGCAATTGATCACCTCACCGAATTGTGTAAAAATAAATTTTCGGATTCTAAGGCTACTACAGAAATGAAATTGCACCGAACGAAATGTACAGCAATAATTCAGGAAGTATTAGCACCTCATTTTAAAGATTCTTTGATAAATGATATTGGTGATAATTCGTATAGCTTGATTATAGATGAATCTACTGATGTTTCTGTTCGAAAATATCTCGGTATTGTTGTTAAATATTTTAGCAGCAGTCGCAACGAAATAGTTTCCACATTCTTAGGGCTGATTGAATTGGAATCTGCAGATGCCGAAGGAATAGTTTCGGCGTTAATAGCACAACTTGAAGCTTTTAAACTTGATAAAAGCAAGTTAATTGGAATCGGAACGGATAATGCTTCGGTTATGACTGGGGTAAACGCAGGTGTCCATAAAATATTGCAGGAAAGGTATGCTTTACCCAATCTAGTGTTGATAAGATGTGTCTGCCATTCGATTCAATTGGCGGTATCACATGCATCATGTGAGACTATACCAAGAAATATAGAATTTATGATAAGAGAAACTCACAATTGGTTCAAGATTTCACCGAAACGAAAAAACGAATATAAAAAATTATATGAAGCGATAAACTGTGGAGAGGAGCCACTTAAGATCTTAAAAGCTTGTGATACACGATGGCTGTCAATTGAACCCGCGGTAACTAGAATCTTAAGTCAATGGATAGAACTAAAATTACACTTTCAATTAATGAGAACTCGTGAAAATTGCTACCAAGCCGAATTATTATATAACATGTACAACGATGAAAGAAACAAAATTTATTTGCAGTTTTTGTGTGGAATACTTAATAATTTACAAGGGGCAATAAAAACTTTTGAAAACAAAACTTCTGACCCATGTCTGCTCTACAATACGCTACATGATTTGATACGAAACATGTGCACGAAAATAATAATAGTGCAACCGAGAATGCAATTCGAAAGCATTAATGTGAAAGAACATCTATCTATGTCACCATACCTTGGTTATTTATTTGAGAAAGAGATGAACGAGTCTTCATTAAATGAGGATGAAAAAAATGCAATGAAGAAGAGGTGCGTTGATTTTATTATTAAACTAATAAATCAGCTGCAACAAAGATTGCCTGAAAATTTAAAACTACTTAAAAATGGTTGCCTGTAAAGTCGGTTTTACGGGCGAAGATTTTACGTGACAACGACCGATCATCCGATCATAGTTGAGTGGGAGAGAGACGCAAGGCATTCGGCGGGCCTCTCTCTCGTTCGGTGACTCATCGTAACGTTACCGAGCGTTACACTTTTTCATAAGTGACTCCCAGTCGCAACCTAATTTAAGACGTTGTCACGTCAAAACTCTATGGCATTATCTGTTACCGTCATTTTAAAACCAAACAGAAATATTGATAACTTTATACAAGTTTTGGAAAGTCTGGGTTACACAGAAAATATGGATAATGTTATTCAGCAGTGGCAAACTGTTATCCTACAGAACTGGGAAAATACCAAAGATACGGTGAAGTTCTGGACAGAAGTTCAACAGTCGAGGGACGCAGCTGGCTGTTGTCCATATAAAGACTTATTCGATGTCGCGACAAAAATAATGAGTTTGCCACATTCAAATGCTGATATTGAGCGAGTGTTCAGCTTAATGAATGTGGTTAAAAGCAAGTTGCGAAATGCATTGCATTTAAAAACTATTAACGCCATCCTATTAATAAGAACAGGATTAACCGCGATTAACAGCAACTGTTACAATTATCAACTACCAGCTGATATTTTAAGTAAGATAGGATCATCCGAAAAATATAAAGTAAATACTACTGAACCTAACCAGCCTGGACCCTCGAGTTCAGCTATGATGGAAGAAGAATTTTAATTTTTTGTTTTGTTTTTTACTTTAAGTTGATTTTATTATACCCAAACTGTAGGTATAGAATAATATTATTATGTTTTCTATCCTAAATTTTATTATTGTAATAAAAAGTTGTTTTTCACTACAATCACTTCATATTTTATTTTATTTTTGTCGTGCGTATGACGCTTTTTCCACGATCAATGTCACAGATGATATGTCCAAGGGGATTACACAATCTACCATACTAAACACATAGAGCAAAACAACGGAGGCGTAAACGAGATGCGTTTATACAAGTCGCAATCTGCGTTTCGCTTCCAAAACTTTATCAGAATTGTTTTAAGAGCTCATGGTTACAGCCCATGTTTAGTATGGGAGATTATTTAATCACACTGATCGTCTAAAAAGCGCCTCAGTTAAAAGTTCGAATTTAGCGCTTTATTGACTCGTTTGAGCCGATTTAGCGCTTTAATGGCTCGTGAATATATTCGAATCTAGCGCTTAGCGCACCGCTGTCAGCGCTGATTAGATTTTTTCATCTGGCAGCACTGAACCTTCGGCAGCGAAAATGAAAATGCGGACAGCAGAGTTCCAAGATGTTTGTTGTGGTTTCTTCTCGATATCCGTGTTTCTTCCCTTCTTTTATAAATTTTTCATGTCTTGCCCAAAAATGGAAGATTTTGGTCAGTGGGTCGTCTTAGGGGTTAGTCCAACATTTTTATACTCTGGTTAAATCTTCCGAAATGTAACGTTTTCAGATGTAGTGCCTAGCTTGAATGAATATTGCCAAGATCGAGCTGTGTTCAACAATGGTGACTCTGGCAGGGCCACCATCAGGGATTTTAATTTTGATAACACAATAAATTAGTCGCTAATTAGTCGCCAAATATCAGAATTTGTCGGTCACTGGTTCAAAAGATATAAGGGTTTATAGGTGGCCGATCTGGAGAGAGTCTCCCCAGCAGGGCCACATTTCTATATCAAAAACTAGGGCACCTAGCGAAGATCTGTTTTCTCCCATATTTTGTCGCCAATTAGTCGGAATTAGTCGCCAAATATTAGAATTTGTCGGTAACTCGTTCAAAAGATATAAGGGTTTATAGGTGGCCGATCTGGAGAGAGTCTCCCCAGCAGGGCCACATTTATATCTCAAAAACTAGGGCACCTAGCGAAGATCTGTTTTCTCCCATATTTTGTCGCCAATTAGTCGGAATCAGTCGCCAAATATTAGAATTTGTTGGTCACTGGTTCAAAAGATATAAGGGTTTATAGGTGGCCGATCTGGAGAGTCTCCCCAGCGGGGCCACATTTATACCTCAAAAACTAGGGCACCTAGCGAAGATGTGTTTTCTCCCATAATTTGTCGCCAATTAGCCGCAATTTGTCGCCAAGTCACAGATTTAATCGGGTCTTAGTTTAGGAGATATAACGAGTTCAATTAGTAAGGTATAGTCCAAGAGCTAGAAGAGTTCACGCAAAATTGCCAAGAAAAAATATTTCTATTAATATGTGTAAGTAATATACTTCTAGTTTTATCGGTCTAAAGTCCTTAGAAATGTCCGAGAGAGATAAATTCTCAATTAAATACATGTTTTTGTTATAAAGAGTGGCTTATACTTCTTTGAAAACATTAAACCTTGCTCTTGGTCTATTTGGTGTCAAGATGTACAATCGCATGCAACTGTTTTGTCAATTTACAATATTAAGCTCTAATTAAAGATAGAATAATAAAAAAAATATAGTACCTTTAGTAAAATGTTTAAAATACATAAACGTTTTGTCAATTGTAATATTTTTTTTTTTATAAAAATGAATTTCCAAAAATTTCGTTTGATGTGTTGTGTTTGTATTTTAGATTTGTTTATAGAGAATACAGCTTTCCTTTGGTGGGTGTAAATTATAGAATAAGTTTATATCTATTTAATTCGAAACAAACATTCCTCCATATGACGTCATAGATACTGTCTAGAAACTATAAAGTATTTTTGTACTCGCTTGTACATACCGCTGTATGGGGAGAAATTGAATTCTTTAATATCTTTTTAATTACACACGCGACTAATTAGCGACAAATTATGGGAGAAAACACATCTCCGCTAGGTGCCCTAGTTTTTGAGATAGAAATGTGGCCCTGTTGGCTAGCTCTTTCCAGATCGGCCACCTATAAACCCTTATCAATCATATTGTAGTCTTTGACCCTTATATCTTTTGAACCAGTGACCGACAAATTCTGATATTTGGCGACAAATGTCGACTAATTTTTGTCGACAAAATTAAAATCCCTAATGGTGGCCCTGCCAGTCAGTGACACTAATTTTGTATATCGCAGTCAGCGGGGTAATTGCGTAACACACTAACAGTAGGAATGGCTTTTATTGCGAGTCCAACAAGATCCATTGCGTTGTTCAGCTGACAAATGTTTCGAACATAATTATTGTAGCAATGATTCAGTTTGTGATTGAAAGTGTGTTACACAATTAGGGTGCAGGTGTGTTCCAATATTCTCTATAGCTACAAGGAATAAAAATCGGAATATTTTGCAAAAATAATGTAATAGTTATAATTTTAAATATTCATTATCACTAATAAATAGTTTTATATCACTAGACAGTCGCTGCTTTATAATTAGAGTCATTTATTTTAACAGGTAAAGGCACTGATCCTTCATATAAACACTATAATATAATTCTAGGCATATCAAGTAACAGTCACGTCAGTTATCCAGTTTAGTAACTGCATACTCAATATTTAAAAATATTATCATTATGGAATTGAGTGTCTATTTTCAGCAAAAAACTTCAATAGAAGAGACGTGACTCCCACTCGGAATATATTTGATCGAAATTATAAACAAAAGTAAATGTTTGCCAAAACATAGATTAAACTTGATTAAAATAATGTCGTTTTCGAGTTATTATCCTTAAATTACATGATTAATATCATACACATTTCATTTAAATTGGAAGTTACATGTTTGAAGTCGAATAAAACGGAATATTCAGTCATAAATAATAAAAATCATTCAGTTACGTTTTGACATCGAAACTACAATACTTATGTTTATATAATAAAATAATAAGGCACCAAAGCATGAGCATTCGCCTTCACATAATTTTGAAAATCAAAGGAATTACAATGCTAAAGTACACCTGTATAATGTCAGCATACTTTTTCATTTGTACTGATTTATTAAAATTATATACAAATATATTCTACAAAAATATTTCAAATACCTAATTCATTATTATCTATTTTGTACATGCAAAATAGAACTTATGTTATTATGCCGTTATATTTATAATTCGACTTAGATAGGAAAACTAATGTTGTAACATTGCTATTGCTTTAATTAACTTCAAAAAAAAAAAAAAATACGGAAGCCCAATAAATGTTTGCTTCACGGAAATATTGGTGTAAATAAATAGTTCATTCGTTCTGATGGAGTTAAGACTAAATTAAGAAAAGTAAATAGACAACATAGATTTGAGCGTTATTATAGCTAGCCATAAAGCGATTAAATGTGCATAAATTCCTCTTACGTGCAACCAACACCTCTTTCGGTCCACTCGTTTTTGTATTATTTAGTTGATTTCTAGGTAAATACAAACTTTTAGCAGCAGAAGACAAAGAAGAAGACCTAAACTAAGTATGATTGCTTTAAAATAAATGAATTCTATCCATGGCCTGGTTTCAAATCATAATGATTTTGTTTGCAAAATTAAATTGTCTGCAATGTAGCTCCTTGGCAAAACAATTTTGTCATGACATCTCATCCAGGAATTCCTCAGTCTCATTATAACTGTCTTTATTTCAATACAATCCAGACTAGTTTCTTTAGTACTCACAATTTGCAGCAATATTTACACCGTACAATCAAAATCGTCCGAAATACATAAAATTCTGAAAGGCGACATATTTTAAATGAACACATTTTGAATTAAATTCTTAAATATCCTTGTTTTATATCATACAGTAAGCAAGACCCACGAATTAATAATATCGGTATCATTCGACGGCAAAGCCGGCCGTTTCGAGCACCGCCTGTTTGAGTTTATCGTGGAGTTTCTCCTTATTCGGGTAAGGAGGTAAGTCGAGACGATTGAAACAAGTGTGGGCTTTCGGGAGCGAGTCGGGAGATGCGTCCGCTACGAGGTGCAGCGTGAAGAGCCGCGGAGCCGCCGCGCCCGTCGAGCCCTGCAGGGCGCGGAAGCCTGCTAGAGGAACGCGCCGGGATCCGGTGACGAATTGTAACAGCCTAGCTCGCATTTCCGCGTCGAAGTGTTCGACTATCTCCCAGAACCAGCCGACGATGGGCGCGTCGGGCGTGACGTGCTTGAGGCGCGTGTGGCGGCGCCAGTCGGCGGGGTCGAGGTCGGCGCGGCCGGCCAGCAGCGGCTGCAGGTCGCGCGGGCTGAGCGGGCGCAGCAGCTGCGGCGGGATGATGTCGGCCAGGCCGCGCTGCAGCGCCAGCCACTGGCGCTCGGCGCCGCGCGTGAAGCGATGCGCCACGTACAGCCGCACGTAGTCGCGCTTGTTGGCGTCCGTCACGGCCTCGTTGGTGCCGCCCGGTCGCAGCTCCATGCTTCGTACTGCGCCGAATGACGAGCATTCTACTGAGAATGTAGTGTCTATCACGCCAGCAATGCAGTTTTCCCTAGAATAATTAAAAAATGGATTAGTTTACATCTTTACGATAATGATATCGTAATGCAAAAACAAAATAATTTCTAGCATAAAATCACAATATTAATTTGTCAATCTAGTTCAAAGTATAGGCATTTTCTTTGATTTCCGGTGTACTAACAGCATCCAGGACAACGAGCGATGTAGTTCAGGGTCCACGTCACGAATATCGCGAAGTGTGATCGGTCTGCCGAGCAACTGTTTGTAGAATGGCGCGGTGAACGCCGCGTCGAGCTGATGACCGTGGAACAACGCCACGCCGAGAATGCGGCCCGCGAAGTGGAAGTACGAAAGATGTTCTGGGTTCACCTACGCAAAGAAAATATTATGAAAAAAAAAATTACATTCATGGTCTGATTACTTACTAGAAATATTTTTTAATGATTTTGACAGATATTAGGTAATTATTTTGGTGGAAGATGTGTGCTGTTTATTACTTTCTAAGCAGTTCAGATATCCTTATAAATAAATGCGAAAGTAACTGTGTCTTCTCCTCTTCTTTTTTACACCATAACTGCTGAATGGATTTCGATAAAATTAGCACACAGGTAGACCACAACCAAGCCGTTCCCGTGAGATAATTTCCGACCTCCACGGCGCAAGCCATGGGCAAAAGGTAAAATAAATGATGATTTGCAACTAGGTAATCCTTACTCCAGAATCAGCATTAATCTGCAGCGCGTATCGGTCGTCGCCTGCGTTTGCGTACTGGAACAGTCCGTAGTGCGGGTTGAAAAGTTCCCTTCCCAACAGATGGAGCCACTCGCGCGCCACGCCGCCATAGTCCAACCCCTCCTCGCCGCGGAACTTCACCAGCAAACGTTTTCGCAGCTCCTTGCCTCGTAACTTCATTACGAGCCGGTACGATTCCTCTAGTATTTCGTTACGGGATACCTGCAAAGTTTGATTTGTTTTCATTGGGTGGTAGCGAATGAGTAGGTAAGTGAAACAAAAGTTTTGGGAACTATGAATGTAAAAGAATTAAACCATGTTTTGAGGGGTTTGGACGTCGGTATAATTACAGGCACACGAGACACCGTCTCTGTTCAGCGATGCCCCTGGTAAATAATGCAGATGTCCACATGATAGGCGGCGGTTATTAATAACATCGGTTTGCTTGGCATCCAATAAATAAAAAAGTCACAATATGACAAGCACATGCCCGAGATCAGCTTGTTTGCGTATAACATAATTCTGCAGCGAGAAATTTGGAAACTTCACAGTATTTTATAACTTTGAACTTTTTATTTATTATTTTCGGCTTATTGCTATGTATAAATTTGGAATGTGCGTTTTATTTTTGCGGAATAAAAATTTTTTTTTACATGTATGTGTATCTTAGAAACCCACCTCTATCCTACAATGTCCAGTCTGAGGCTGCAGTGCTTGCAGCTCAGCCCTCAGCACTCGTGCCTTGGCCGCCAAGTCTCGCTTGTATTTGGGCAGTGCGTCCGAGTCGAGCGGCTCTGCGACCGGCGCAGGCGCTGCTACTGCGGGCTGGGTCGGCGGTACTGCCGGGTCGGGTTGGGGCTGGAAATTAGTTTGTTGGTTTTAGATCGTGTCTGATGGCGGGTCACAAGGCAGTTTGATTGCAGTAACAATCTTCCCTTCCGATATGCACTGCCACTAAATATTCGGCTGTTAAATCTTATGTTACCTGACAGTGCTTTTCTTTTAATTAAGTGCATTTATGTGTTGTGTCTATCTATCTACCTATTGTATAATAAGGACTTAACTAACAAATTGAATTGAATAGGATACGAGTGAGGAAGATTTTAAACAAAGGAATACAGTTCTGTCGTTTAGACTGGAGTCAATGACATGTTACTGTGCCCACGAAGTATGGTAGTCCAGAGGACGGTCTAAACGCTTGGAGCTTTTACTTTGCCGCAAGGGGGTGGAGGTAACATAAGAAACTCACAAGTCTCGCCGACAGCGCCAGCCTGGGGTCAGTGAACTGCGTGGTTCTATTATTATGGTCCACGAAGTATGGTCGTCCTGAAGGCGCGTGTCTCATCTCCCAACCGGGCGGTAGAGGCCCAGCGGCGGCGGCACAGTGACGCAGGTGCTGCGGCACGCGCGGGTCGTGCCACGTCGAGGCGCCCGTGCCGGAGTTGTAGAAGTATACCTGACCTTGAGCTGTGGTGCGCATCTCTGGAATGTAGAATTCATAAAAGTTATTTTTTTGTATTGTCCTACGGCACCAAAGCCAAAGGCCGACCTACTCTGACGATACCTAGGCGAAGTTTTTTTGTATATAATTGATTACTTGCTTACTCTCTTTTCCGTTATTTCCATCTAGACTCTAGATAGAGTTAGAGCTTCCATATAGAATGTTTCGCACACCCAGAACAACACTGCACTAAGTCTAAATAGCTCATTTTTCAGAATCGACGAAAAACCGAAAAGTCGATTTTTCGTCGATTCTGAAAAATGAGCTATTTAGACTTAGTTTAGTTGTTGTTGTGTGTGTTTAGTTGTTTTGGTTTAGAAATAGCTAATTTTTCAGAATCGACGGAAAATAGACTTTTCGGTTTTTCGTCGATTCTGAAAAATGGGCTATTTAGACTTAGTTTATTTGTTGTTGTGTGTGTTTAGTTGTTTTGGTTTAGAAATAGCTCATTTTTCAGAATCGACAAAAAATCGACGTTTCGCTTTTTCGTCGATTCTGAAAAATGAGCTATTTAGACTTAGTGCAGTGTTGTTCTGGGTGTGCGATTTGTAAAATGTTAGTGTATCAATTTACAGTCGGGTTTATCATGATGATGGCTACTAGTACTTGCTTGCATGCGGTGAACACAAGCATTTGTTTACAGGCAGTTTCTAAAAGTAGGTCCTTTGGAAAAGAGCTAAATGTAAGCAATTTTTAAAATCTTAATACTCATCAAACATATTGTCACATTTCTATAATTTGTTGCAATCGCCTTCTACTGGGTACAATACCTCCTGCCCTACCGAGAATCTATTCACCAGTTATTCAATGAAAAGTGATTCCAATTGTACACACGGCGACACATCAAGCTATACCTTTGCAGTTTTGCTGACCTCGCATTGTGTAGGTTTTTCGTACTGTCAGAAGTCAGCTTATACTTGTTATGTATAGCTTGATGTGTAGCCGAGCGTACTGACTTGGGAACCAAACTCAAGGCCTCGCACTTAGCAGCCGCACTTGCGACAACTAGACTAATGAGGCGGTAACAATGTGTCGTTATACTATAACATTATTAGGTGGTCGTGGTATGTACTGAATACAAATTAATGTTATTTGAGTACTGCTTTATAATACGTCCTTCATGAAATCATGTGTAGCATGCGACAATGCGCAGGCTTTTGACATAGAAAAGTCAACGTCTTCTGTTCACACAGGTTTTTTTTTTAATAAGCTATTCTGTCCCATTGCTGGGCAAAGGTTTCCCCCCAGTTTTAGGATAACTAACAAGATGAACAGAAACAACCTCTTTTGTTCGTCTTAAAAGTTTAAGCAAGCAACCGTCATTTCGTGGTCTACAACGTGAAGCGAAAAAGTGTCTCATAGGGATGTTAAAGAAAATGGTCAATGTTTTTCACACTTTACGCTTATAAAGAATAGCTAAAAAAGGCATATTAAATAATAGGTGTTTTTAATGCTATATCATAGTGAAGTAATCTCACAAACTGACAATAAACAACTTGGTTTGTTTGTATATGAACGCGCTGGAAGGCACAATTAACAAAACATGATACTAAAATAATAACATGGGTTTACTATACTCTAGTTTAGTAATTACACATATTACATTAGAATGCGTCTTATAATGTAGCGGTGCACAGCGGTAAATCATTTACAAGAAAAAATACATCATAACTTCAGGAAGAATAATAACGAATGGAAGGCTCCTATTTTATGGGACTTCCAACATTCCTGGCGAAATGTAGGTGTACTATAGCTACACCTCAGCCGAATTCTTCAGGGAAATAGACGTGATGTTATGTATGTATAGGTATAACAAATTTGAAGAAAAAATTTAACACAATAGTCATAAGGTATTTTTTTTACCGTAGCCAGGCGGTAGGTCAGTAGCAGCAATAGGCGTGGGTGTGGTTGCCGCGGGCGGGATACCGCCGGCCGAGCCCGCGGGCGGAGTTGCCGCCGTCGGGATGCGCGACCGAACCGCCGTCTGCGGCTGCGGCTCTGGTCTACAACAAACAAATACAAATAAATTATAGTCAAGCACTTGAAACTTCAAATGAAATTAAATTGTTTATTCTGTAAATAGGATATCGGAATCACTTTTACACGTCATAGTAAAACATAAGCTGGATAGAGTCGACATAGTCCTATCTGACTACCCCTTAGACGAAATGGCGTAACAAACTCACGGGACAAAGTCTGTTTTAAAGTCCAGACATTGAATAACAAAAATATCGTGGAACCAAATGCAGGGTAGCATCTGGACTCGCCTTTTGAGGAAAGTACGAGAGGGGTAATTCTCGTAATTTTAAGATTCGTTCACAGTCTGATCTCAGACTCAATCTGTTAAAAATACCTCTAATTTCCTTACATTTTTGACATTGAATGTCGCCATGATGAGATTGCGACTAGGTTGTGAACGTTTTTAATTACCGGAATTGGCCATAAGAAACAGTTTGAGTAAACCAGTCCCAAACGTTGCTGGAAACAACGTTAACTTCAATATTTCTCATCCACGTGATCAGTGAGCGAACACAAACTCTGTTTACCATGAATCAGTGAAAATAACAATAGGACTAGCCTTGGATCGTACTAAAATTACATTGTTGTGTCAACTAAATAGCTTCTTGTTTGAGTTCTATTTTTTTTAAATAGTCATTTGAGACCCACCACTAACATTGAATCAATTGAAATCACCACTGACATTGAATCAAATGACATTGAATCACGAAAAGAAGTATCCAATGACAATTTCAGGTCTTTAATGGTATTGTCCACTATCCTTTTACTGAATGCCTCTCATATTATTATTTGTGTGACGAAGCTTCGACTACTTGTCTCTTACAACGATCATTTTCGTTAACTTCCACCATAATTAAACAGTTTACATAAACACAAACATCTACAAACTAAGGCATAAACGCCAGGGTAGCCCGCAATTATTTTTTTTTTTCGTTTTTTTGCTATTTGCAGGTCAGTATTAGGTTGTATGTTGATCAAAGTATGATTTGCAGCCGTAACACATGTATTTACAGAATTATGTTAATTCTAATCCTCAGTACTAATTGCAAAAAAAACAAGAAAATTTTGATTTCGCGGGCTACCCCTGACATTTTCTTCTGACCGTGAAAACAGAACACAAAATGAATACAAACCTCAAAGATATGGAAGTGGCATGATTGACGTCTGTGTCGGAGGATGGTGATACTGGTGACGAGGGTGACGATGGCGACGCCGGGGAGGCGGGGGTGGAGGGGGTCGCGGCCGGCGTGGGCGACGAGGGCGGGGACGAGCCCGCCGGCGACGCGGGCGAGCCCGGACACGTCGGCCGTTCCCACTGGGTGCGGCGGGACGCGTGGTTAACGTAGTAAGCTCTACAATGGTGAATTTTGTGTTTCTTGAGTTTTATTTCCTCCATAAGTGTGTCCAATGGGATTTCCCATGGGCTAGAATGAAGAACTTCCATACAAACTTCATCCCCTATTTAAATATCTAATAGACTTTGTATTAAGGGGATGGATTTTCAGAAATCCTTCCTTAGCTTCTGGACCCAGCGGTTTAAATTGTGCTTTGTCTGTCAGTGGATGTATGTATAATGAATGAATTCAAGATTTATATTAAGTATTAAATAAAAATCTTAAATCTGTCTGGGCTCTCTTGATATGGGAATATGTTATTATATGGATAATTAACTGGTAAACCTATGAAGATTTTGTAAGAATGTGGCATGTATTCAATCTAGACAAGCGCTTTCACATTACATGTTAAGTCTTGGTGACCCAACAAAACGTAAATAAAAAAAACACGTTGGCCTGCCACTAGATGTAGAGTACCCCTTCGAGTGCGGTAATGAGTCCCGAAGACCTGAGCTTTTACACATCACAATAACATCAATAAACAAGCCATCACCAGTCACAAAAACATAACCATCATTGGCCTAGACTTTCCCAACTATGAAAGGGTCGGCTGTCAGTTCAACCGGATGTAGCTGAACACCACCAAAACATAATATAAAACGATATTGACCTTCCGCTAGATGTGAACCGCTCCTCCCAGTGTTGTGGCAGTGGATTCCTCGTCCCATTTTGTACGGGCGGCGGGTCACGTGGGTCACGGGGCGTGCGCACATCGCCGGCTGGGCCCACTACTGCCAATGGTGAGCCTTCACCGGCCGCGGTAGCTGGCTCCCCGCGCGCCGCGTCTCGGGACACTAGTGACACGATCACTTGTCCCCGAACGCCGAAGGTCTCTCCTGAACCCTCCTCGCATAGTTCCAGGCATTGGTCTGTTTGAAACATCATCATTTTTAGCATAGTCGTCAAAAATAATCCACATTCCTTTTTTAACCGACTTAAATAAAAGGATATTATCTTTTATTTTTGAACATTCTACAGTAAAATAATAGTCGACGATAAAATGTTAATGCACTTTAAAGAGTCCAAAACGTTTGACAATAAAATCTTCTTCATTTAAAAAACTTGCAAGTTAAAGGTCATTGAAAAGTAACTGAGAAGTAACATTGAATTCCGCAATTTGATTCTTTAAACAATCTCTTTCACTATTACAGGAAGCTGGAAGTTACGTGAAGTGGACAAAACTATTTTACTTTGCAATAAAAAGTTTTTATCACTTCTGCTTACTTTGAGGAAGAAAATATTTGGTTTCTATTGTTATGTATTCAAATAACCAAGTCTTGATAAACAATTATTTTCTGAGTAACCACATTTCAAACTGAATATGAGACAAGACTATTGTACTACACATTCTGGGCCATATATAGATGGAACATGATGCTCAAGATCGCACATTTATTAGTTTTATGAACACCAAAATGACCTGACACAATGAACAAAAATAGAACATTAATTTGAACTTACAACCCGTGTCCTTCAATTTGTGTACAGTAGACGGCTGAATTCGAATACATCCGAGGAATCCTGAATTTTGTCTTTTGTGGACTTTGCGTTGATTCCATACACTGTAAATCAAATCATTTAATACCTACTGCAAAATAAAACTATAGGCAACAGATGCTTAGATCTCATTCTTCACAGCTCCATTTTTTCCCTTTGCATCAATAAAGGGCTAAAGTCCTTTATTAATAATATATCCCACCAAAAACATTTTCATGTAAAATGTTGCCAAGACGAGACCACATATGGCTCGCACTGCCAAAAAGTTATCAGATCTCATGTAGAGCCAAGCTTCTAACTCTACACGCCCTATTTTTATATATTATATATATATATTTTTTGGGGGTTCTTTACTAAAAATCCTGAAATATGTATTTTATTATTTATTACAAGGAGTCCCTATATCAATTTTCAGAACTCTAGCATCAAAATTTGCGAAAGTCTCGTACAAACTTCCATCTCCTAGTTTAAGGGGTGTGAGGGTAAAAGTTCCAAGTTTTAGAATTGTTTTGTTGTTTGTGTACTATTACTAGCTTACATAGCAAATTTCAGCTTTCTAGGACTTCAGGAAGAACCTTAGAATATTGATGCTTATGAAATAAAAAAAAATATTTTTGGGTTGTTGGGGGGTTATTTACTGAAAATCCTGAAATACGTATTTTATTATTTATAACAAGGAGGACGAAGTGCTTCGAGAAAAGGTAGGTAGTGCCCTTGCGCTTCGCTTGGCTCGTCTTGGCGGGGGCACTCCCGTGCCCCCAGATTTATACCCTGTTTATGACTTTCAAAAGACAATCACACCTCTTATTAAGTGATTCAAAGGAAATTGTTTTACTTTTTTGTTGTGTTTTTTCCTGTGTATTTTCCACATACTTCATACTAGATGTTGTGATGTTTGTGGTGTGGGGCATGTATGATGAAATACATTGAAATCCTTTTGCTCTGTGTGATGAACAACACAGACCAATCAATAACTATATACCCAACTTTGTTGGAGTGGGTTCTAATCCTTATAAACAACCAAACAAACAAACATAGGTACAAGCAATTCCATAAAAGGTTTTAAAACATTCAAATGTAGGTATATTAAATAAGAAAACCAAGGATGTTCATTTATGCACAAAACTATCAACGAACACCACACAACTCTAAACAAGTCAATTGACCATTTCTTTCTTTTCTTCAATTTAAACATGTAGTAAGTAGGTACTTAATTTCTGTTTGTGATGCAACACATTTTCTGTCTTTGGCAAAGTATTATCCTAAAGCAGCTCATTTTTACTGTCTGGCGTCTTATTAAAGTCAATTAGTCAGGCACAATAACTGTTTACTATCTTATGGCCAGCTTACTTCCTTAATTGTACATTAATGATGCTGAAGCGATGATAGTACAATTTTAGCATGAAAATAATAATTATGCTTGTCATCAGTTCCTGCATTTGTGTAAATTGAGATTCACTGCAGAATTCTTAGTAGTACTTTCACTTTAGTATGCTCCTGATGTGCAATGTCAAATATCATTGATAAGAATCATTTAAGATAAGCAATGAAACAGTATATAGGTCAACTTACTATACAGATATTATTTGAACATTGCACAGATAGTCAAGACACTAAGAATAACCATTTTAATCAAATATAATCTAGTCATAAGATTGCATTGTTATGACTTTGTGATACATTTTGCATATTATTATTTAATTGAAATAAACAACTCCGCCAACCAATATAAATACTTAATCAAGGAATGCATGTCACTCAATTCTGAGCAAGAAACTAAATACTAAAACATTTCATACCTAATTAAGGACAACATGAAGCTCTTAATTGCTTGAAGACTCATGAACACATATAAATTATGTATAGTAACTATCAAACTTACCTAATTGTAATGCCGTCTCCTTTGGTTAGGTACAGATCGTAGTGTGTATTCCACTTGGGATCGAGGGTGGCTTTCACAGTATTAGTAGAATATACCTGTCCACTGCCATCTACAGAGATTTTTGCAAAAGGGTCTGGCAAACCTAAAATAGTTTAGTAATGATCATTAATGTGATAAGGCAGCGAATTTATGAATCCAAACATAGGTGGAATAGGTTGAGAATGCGACGCAGTTCCATCAGACTTCTTGTTTTCGCAAATTCGCATAAAATTCAACGCAGATCGTATGAATCTCACCTTGAAGATACACTCTGCTCAATTTTGAATTAATCATTTTAATCATACAAAGTGAAATAGTACTTACGAAAGAGGTCCCTCCTGACCAAATTCCTTGCACATAGAACTAAAAACAAAATAATTATGCGAGTTAATTACAAAGAATGACAATACTCGAAGCAAAATATTCACACCAAGTAACGGAAATGGTTGGATAACAGGGCACTCACTAGTTAAACGTATTTTTTGGGCACCGTATTTACGATTGGACACGGGAGTGGACATTTTTTTAAACTATGGAATAATCATCTGGAGTAAATAAATTTTAAAACGATTTCATACGATTTTCACATAAACTTTCAACCACCATTTTTATTTCGTTGAATGAAAATGAAATGTTTTTTTTTTTTCACGTTCCTAAATAAAAAATCTAGCAGGGAACTATGTCTTTTCAGCCCGTGGAGCTTTCAAGTAGTGCATTTCTAATGAGTATTCTCGATAAGCTTACTGATGTACCGTAAACATTTTTTTTTTCTTTCGCAGAGTTTTCAGTATACTATAATGTACTCTGTGGGCAGAGTACCGTAAACATTTAAAATACTATAATGTACTCTGTGCATTTAAAACATTCCGAAAGGTTTCGATCTCTGCTTTTGATGAATCAAACTCATTCATTTCATTCCTTTTGTTTCATTTTCTTCTAATTTCTTATCAACAATCTGTCAAGGTCAAAAACTCAACAACAACAAGGTTTGTGCATTAGTAAAATGTTCCATGGTGCATATTTTGTGTTTTTCTATCTTTGTACTTTTACTTGAATTGAATATCTTTAGCTGCTAGCAGATGGCTGTCCGTTTATAGAACTTCATTCGCAGAGACAAATGATTACAAAAGGCGGCATTTTCAAAACTATTCATTTGAAAGTAATTTGTTTGATGTAGGTAATTATTTTTGATGTATTTATTGTATTAATGTAGCGCTCAAGACCAAACTTGGTCAGTGGGTCGTCTTAGGGGCTTCAAAAGGCACTGATCATTTGGAATTTTGATGTTTCACTATCGTAAAATCTAATTTAGTCCAAAGCAGATCACTTTTACCGACCACTAATTATTATTATTAGAAACTCTTCTGAAACTTTGGAAAAGTAGTGCAAATCCTAGGAATTTCTGTTGCTGGCTATACAGCACAACAACATACGTAACTTAGTCGTACTAAAATTATCAGATATAAATAAATGTTATTACAATCTATCACAAAATACAGATAGTACAGAAGGCAATCACATGCTATGTACTTCACTTTTCATCATTGAGATAGGAAGGTATGTCAATGCTTTTCATAACCCTAGCGCGACCGCCGAGCGTACTGCGTAGTACGCTCGGCGGTCGCGCTAGGGTTGTCAACTTTGGCATAAGCACAAAAAACTATCGTGGTAGTGGCACTTGGTTGTTTGATTTATTGTTGAGCTTATTCTACAATATTAAAACGAAACAATAAACATAGTATTACAATACAAAAAGTTTACAGAACAAAAACATAAAATTTTACATTTGGCGAATTTCACTATCGAAAATCCCTAATAACTTCAAAACGAATTACCCTATTTCCACAATTTATTTTGCCCTATCCGTTTTAGACCTAAACCTATCAAATGTCACTAAAAACAACACAATATCTACACAAACAAAAAATCATGTTTTCAACTTAATTATGTAATAGTTGGTGGCGTGAATTTACCTTACAAAAAACCGGGCAAGCGCGAGTCGGACTCGCGCACCGAGATGGTTCCGTACCATCATATGTTGTTAAATTTTTACCGGCGAGCTACTTACTAGATCTCGTTCAAACCAATTTTCGGTGGAAGTTTACATGATAATGTACATCATATATTTCTTTTAGTCTTATCATTCTCTTGTTTTAGAAGTTACAGGGGAAAATGTGCGTGTCCCCACACACATTTTAACACTTTGGAAGTGTCTCTCGCGCAAACTATTTAGTTTAGAAAAAAATAATATTAGAAACCTTTGATGAAAAAAAAAAATTGAGTTTCAGTTCTAAGTATGGGGAACCCCCATAATTTATTGTTTTTTTTTATTTTTTTGTGAAAATCTTAATGCGGTTCACAGAATACATCTACTTACCAAGTTTCAACAGTGTAGTTCTTATAATTTCGGAAAAAAGTGGCTGTGACATACGGACGGACAGACAGACAGATATGACGAATCCGTAAGGGTTCCGTTTTTGCCATTTGGCTACGGAACCCTAAAAAGTTAAAACTATTAAATAAATCGAGCTTAGTAGCCATTTTTTTGTTGCTCCAATTTTGCACTTCACAGACGCGTGTCTCAAGCGGATGGCACCCGCGCTCGCACTACTATAATACACACATCAAAAGTGTCTAGGGATCAACATATATTTTTGCAATAACTTTTCTCCTGATTGATATTAATTAAAATTTTCTTTAAGGATTCATCAAATAAAGTGTTTTCGTTTGTCACAGTAACGATAAACCAAGTCACCTTTGCATTAATAAAGAAATTTGCCATTTTCCTAATAAAGGGATTTTTGACATTTGAACCACTAACACAAAAGTTCGAAAAAAAGACTGAAATAACAGTTTTCTTTAAAATTTTATTGGGTAACTTAAACAATTAATAATCCGTGTTTCTACCGCGAACACTAACAACACAAGAACATCGGTTTGGCATACTCAAAATGAGTTCATCCAAATCACGCTGTGGAATGGCCGCCCATGTTCGTTGCAACAACAAAAAAAGGTCTTCTTGCGACTGGATGGATACCCTCCATATTCGGCAGAGCTCTTCTCTGTAGCATATCCCATGCATGCTCAATCGGGTTCAAGTCTGGCGACTGAGCAGGCCAGGGCAGGACATTGATGTTAGCTGCGGCGAGAGTCTGTCTTACAACTCTTGCGGTGTGCGGTCGTGCATTATCATGCATTAACTGAAATAAGGGACCGATTTGCACTTGTAGAGGAACGATGACGTCTGATACAATCGTCTCAGCATAAATTTGAGCGTTGAGGTTGCCTCTGATCCAAATCAACTCAGTTCTTCCGCCGATCCAAATACCCGCCCATACCATGATGGTTCCACCACTATAAGGATGGACTTCCTGGCAGGATTTTAATCGCTGTTGGCGTCCAGGGGTTCTCCAGTGTCGTATACGTCTTGTATCCGGTCTCATACCAAAACGAGACTCATCAGAAAAGCACACGAAACGCCATTGTTCTTCTGCCCAATTTCTGTGTTCAAGAGCCCATTGATATCGAATCCTACGATTGTGCATTGCTATAGGTGGTACCCGTAGCGGTCTTCGGGAATGAAGGTTCACTTCATGCAAGCGGTTTCTGACTGTTTGGTCGCTAATTAAGTTCCCTGAAGAGTGATGAAGCCTCACGGCTAACATCATGGCGGTTATTGTTGGAGCTCTTCGAGTTAAGATTTGAATGTATCGGTCTTGTCTCCGTGTGGTGCAGCGATTCCGTCCTCCATGGCGCTCAGCCACGGTACCAGTGCTTCGGTAACGTGTCCAAAGTCGACTGATAACACTCTGACTTGTATTCAGAGCTAAAGCCACAGTACGTTGCCGGGAACCAGCTTCTATCATTCCCACGGCTCTGAGCATTTCTTCCCTGCTTAAATGACGTCGCCGCTCCATAATAACGTTGGTTTTAATCAGTAGTAGGGAAACAGTAGCACTAATAATGTCTTCAATGCGTTGTATGTTTTTATAGGGAAAATATTGACAGCTGATTTTCATCTTTTACTCGAATTTGATTCACAGTTCCTGATTCAAATTATGAAATGCACCAAAAAGGATCCATATAAATTTATAAAATCATAAATTTATTACAAAGCCACATCTCAATCTCAAGAAATCCGCATAAAAATGCTTGATTCCTAGACACTTTTGATGTGTGTATATATAATATAATAATAATAATAAATCATTTATTTTCAGGTAACAAAGACCCATAGATACATACCTTAACCTAAGCATACATAATAATATAGTAACAATTTTGTTAGTAAATAAAACTTAATAACTATGTTAGTATCACTATAGTTGCACTAAGTCTTTGTGCGTTCCGGTGGCACTTGTCCGCGAAAGCGGCGGAATACCACACCCTGCGGCCAAAAGCTTTCTTCCATCACCAGGTGCAGGAAACATGTTGGTATGCGCACCACAAACGCCTTAAAGTTGACGTTGCGATGCGACTCCAGCAGCTGCACCCTCGGCGCGTACTTCAACCTTTGGCGCACGTACGTCACGATGTCTTCCGCGTCAGTGGTGTAGTGGAGGCGGGAAATATACACCGGAGTATTCGGCTTCGCAGCACGCAGTTTATCGTTGGGCTCCGTAGGAGCCTTGCCGCAGCGGTTCTTACAGCTACTCTGTCGGCCCTTCCTCCTTAGCACCGTCACGAAGCCGTCATCATCAGCCCGGCCCGTTTCCTTTATAGGCACGGGTTCTGCGGGGGGAGCAGTGGGGGTGCTCACAGTGACCAACGGGTCAGATGGTCGCATCGGTTGGGCAGCGCTGCGGGGAGGAGCAGCGGGGACGGGAGCGGGGCTACGAGGCACGCTTGCAGCGCGCAACGCAGACTCAGCAATCGGCGCCGGCGACAAAACTGCTGACGCAAAACTCATGACCGATGTGTCTGGGCAGGCGACACCTCGGCGCGTAATTACATTGCTTACGCGCGCCGGTGACCCAATTAACGACACAGAGTTGCGCAACTCATCGAGTTCTGTGCGCAGGTCTGCGACGGTGTTCTGGGATGTCTCCAACTTCCTCTGCACATCAGCTAGACTAGCCTTCAAAAGCACAATGTCTTTCAACAGGCTCGTAACGTCGACGTGGTCGAATGTGACTGGAGGTAACTTGTTCAGATCCCTCGCCACAAACGTTGGCACGTCGTCAGGGTCGGTAGCCTTCAGAAGCGTGATGATGTCTTGCACACTTTTCTTTGTCCCGTCGCGCCGACGAGACACCATCTGGTCGATTTTATTTAGCGACCGGAACAGCAGCAGCTTCGCAGCAGCAATGTCGTCCTCACTGAAGTTCGTTACACAGATCTGGATAGCGGACACCTCGTCCATCACATCCAGTTTCTGCTGCAGGAACGCCAGCAGCTCATTTGCCACATGTTTATCACTCATGGCAACAAAATTACGAGCGTCGGCTTGCGCCGCGCTATCCGATAATAATAATATTATGAACCGTGTCGAAACGTCCGCCTCAGAGCGCGGTGCACACATTAAAGTCCTACTACTACTCCCAACCCGTCCGAGATAACGTGTCTATGTGTGCGTTGCTCGAGCGCACTTTGTATGTAGAATTGTAGATTGGCTTCTGTACTATCTGTATTTTGTGCCTCTATTTGTAAAAACAAACAAAATATGGTACTTACTTCCAGACGAGACGCCAGCAGCACAACAAGCTTCCCGAAACTGTCAAATTTTCCCAATCAACTTTGAACCTTATACTTTAGCGATAAAGTTGAATATTTATTAAAGAAATTTGATAGTTTGTATAGTAGCTTGATGTGCTGGCGTCTCTACAATAGAAGTATCATCTAAGGTAAATAATAATGATAACGAACGTCAAATTGATAATGTCGCTTGACTAAACTGACCAACATTATGTATTTAGTGTTTATCAAGCACACACATTCAGCGCAAGTTGCATTGGAGAGAAGTCAGTAAAACATCGAGTTCCGAAAATGAACCCGATTATAATCGTGCACGGAGGAGCTGGGGATATTCCCCAAAGCCGGGTGAAAGGCAAGTTGGACGGCACGAAGACATCAGTAGCAGCAGGATATGAGGTCCTGAAGAATGGGGGCAGTGCCTTGGATGCGGTGGAAGCTGCTGTTGTGTCTATGGAGAAAGATGAAAACTTTAATGCTGGTATTTTTTGTTTCTAATGTTTTATTGCAATATTATTGTTTATAATATTTTTTTTTGCCGATTAGCGGATGTATGTACACCTAGCTCGTGCGCAGCTCACTGCCTGGCACCTTCTTCTTTTCGTGTCAATAAATTAAAAAGGTACATTTATTTTCAAATCACTTCCTAGGGACAAACTCCTATTTTCTGTGTTATATAATTGCTGTTTTGTTTGAATTTGAACTCAAGCTACCTACGCATCCAGCCATTTCAATGATTTTCTTACCACATTCAGGTTATGGATCAGTTTTAACTCTGCGAGGTGAAGTCGAAATGGAAGCAAGCATCATGCGTGGGCAGGACCTGAATGTGGGTGGAGTTACACTGGTCAAGGAGTTTCTTCACCCTATCAGCATTGCTCATAAAGTTCTTACGGACTCACCACATTCCCTTTTGGGAGGGGAGGGCGCCAAAATGTTTGCTTTAGAAAAGGTAAACAAGTTTTTGGGCCTTACGTACGGTTGTACCTATCTGATTGTCTAACGTAACTTCGATACCGATTCTTTTTATATTTGCAGGGGTTTAAACCAATTCCGCCAGAATCATTGATAAGTGAAAATGCAAAAAAAGCCTTGGAAAACTTCATGAAACATGGAGATTTTGGGAGAACAGAAATAGGACCTAAAGATGAGGTAGTATTAAATTATTTTAATAAATACACTCGTAAATATTCATAAATGCCTATTACCATTAGTACCATTACCCAAATTAATTTCAAGGGTGGAGTGGGAACAGTTGGTGCTGTAGCCATAGATTGTCAAGGTCACGTAGCGGCCGCCACCAGTACAGGTGGCATGAGTGGTAAAGCAGTTGGCAGAATCGGGGATACGCCACAAATTGGTAGCGGAACTTACGCCGACGATATAATTGGTGGTGTCTCCACTACAGGTATGAACGTCAGTTATCAAATATTTTTATTATACTGAATGGAATGTGAATTTCAGATGAACAATTTTAATAATTACTTAATTTGTATCCTATTACAGGTCATGGGGAGTCTATACTGAAGTATTGTTTGGCTCACAGTATTATAAAGCTTATGGAATGTGGCACAGATGCAAACACGGCTACAACCATTGCAGTAAAAGGTAGGTTGGCTAATCTGTAGCGATACACGTTATTGGAAACGAGATCTTGTCCATAAGGGCGTTTACGCCGTACGGCATTTCATACAAACTTTCAAGCCCTCGTTTTTCGAAATGAATGAACCGCTTTTAATGAAACTTCATACGCATAAGCAGGATACAAAGGTATAAAATTATAAAAACAAAAAAAGATAACTGGAAATCTCTGTTTCTATGGAAAATAAATAAATCGGTCTAATTTGGCTATTGTTCGAAAATGTTCTTGTAACTTTTTAGACCATCATTTGGTTCATTTATTTCGATAAACAAGGGCTTGAAAGTTTGTATGAAAAGCCGTACGGGTACGGCGTAAACTCTTAGAACATGATTGTGCGGACTTCCCATGATAACTCGTGTCTTGGTCAGACTCTAATCCGTATTCTTGTATAGGAATGACTTCTCGGCTGAGGAATACTGCGGGAGCGATAACCTTGTCAAAAGATGGTGACGTTGGCGTTCACTTCAGCTCGAAAAGAATGTCCTGGGCGTACGTCAAAGACGGCCAGATATTTTACGGCATTGAGCCAGGCGAAATTCTTCAAGAGGAATATCAGCCAAAGAACTGTTAAAATTAGACAGCTGTAATTACGACTAACCTACGTACCTACGTACTTTACAGCAAGACTGAAAGAAGACTTGTAAAGAAAATGGTGGAGGGTATTTCCAACAATGTACATATCAAAATAACATCATTATATTATACCACAATAAACAAATGTTTACCAAACAAAATTAACTGCAGTCTGTTATTTAATTAGTTGGTAATAATTATCTTGCGCTGTCATAACAATGTTCATAGGTTCTGGGGTGTAGGCGGCAGGTAACACATGATAGAAAGTGTAAACTCGACAAGTCGACAGTAAGGCACCTTTTACTCATCTTGTCTGAAGATCTCTCGGTAGGTAGTTGCGTACAATAGTACTCTTTGGTTGCGTACGAGCAACTAGCCTACCTACCACAGCACAGAATAGTAGAGTAGAACTGACAAGAATGGGTGTGCGCCTACCGCCCGCACCTCTCCCAGTCCCCCCCCGTTCTCGTCCTACCCCCGCGCCCCTATACCCCGCAAGCGAGGACTCGATAAAGGCTCCTACAAACAGGCGCGACACGCGACACAAAGGCACCGATCGTTGCGCGACTTGCGGTGCCTTTGTGTCGCGCGCGATTCGCGTCGCGTGTCGCGCCTGTTTGTAGGAGCCTTTAAGCTGTTTGCCTATAGTCGGTTGGTTCCCCACAGAGCATTAAAGCCGGCTCTACACTCGCACGCCGTGAAGTCGCGCCGTTACCTTTGTGTTAAAGATAAGAAGCAAATAAAAAAGAGATGGAGAAAAAGACGTCAACCACTCCTTACGATGTCCTGTCCGCTACTGCGGAAAAATGCGAGTGTAGATGCGTTCACGTTCGCGCGCCGCAAACCCTTTGTCGCGGACCAAAAAACCGACACTGATCGGGGAAAGCCGCAAAGCGCGAACGCGAAGGCGTGAACAACATCTACACTCGTGATTCGCAGTTGTCGCGGGCTTTCGCGGCCGTTCGCGCCGCGAGTATAGAGCCGGCTGTACACTTTAAGGCTCCTGCAAACAGGCGCGACATCGACGCGAATCGCAGGCAGGCGACCAAAGGCACCGCTCGCGAATCGCGTCGCGTGTCGCGCTTTTTGAAGAAGCCTTATGTCGGTTCCTAAATGTCATAGCACACGTATCAAACCGGAAAGGGGTCGGCACCGTATCAACTCGAGCCATTCAGTATTCTTATTGTATGAAACTCCCTACTGCAACGCACACTAATCGGAATCGTAACGTCATCGCCTCGCCTCGGGACAAGCTCACGAACCGCGGTGCGGTGCGTTACGGCTCGTCGTCCCCGCGCTTACGTCTCTCCTTACTTGAGCTTACGCCTCTTCGTCCACCCTTGCCCCTCTCACCCCTCCGGCCTGCCTGCTGCACCATCAACCAGCGGTCGGCGAGCCGTAAGCGCGACGTCGCCTAGCCGTAGCCGAATAGACGTATCGGAGTTTCTGATCCCTATGTGTTTATGATAGGTTGACGCCTGTTTAACGGCGAGGCGAAAGGGGTACGATTTGATACGTATGACCTTTAGATCACTCGGTTCGGTCGGTAGGAGTGCTCGGACTCACAAAATTCGAATACTATTCACAGTCCCTGTTTTTTTTACCGACTTCAAAAAAAGGAGGTCATCAATCCGACACGTATGTATGTAATATTATTGGAACTGCATTATACGAGTATTCTGATATGACAATCTATTAGGCTTAGCGCGCACTGCGATTTTAATCGTTGCGATTTAGTTAAGTATAAAATCGCAAACACAAAAATTTTCCAAGCGAATTCTCAAGCGATTTTTTCCCGCAGTGCGCGGACTCTAGTATATTAGTATTGTCTACAGATTGACGATTATAATATCGCAACGATTAAAATTCGTAGTGCGCGCTTAGCCTTAGGGCTTCCAAACAAATATACAACATTTTAGACATGTATGTATATAATATGTATGTTTGTCCACGCATTTCTCCGCAACTATTAATCGGATCGTGACCATTTTTTTTTATTGGCTTACTTCAACTTGGGGAACAATGCAAGTTTCATCAAAATCGATTCAGTAATTTTCAAGATATGGATTAATACGTGTAAGTGTGACGGCCTTTTTTTTTTTTTTTTTTTTTTTGCGGATGGGAAATCATCAAATGACCCCTCCCGCTCTGGGTGGAGCGGAAGGGAGTGTCAGACTCTTACTGACTAAAACCCACCCGTGTGTTCCTTCCTTAGCCCTTTATGTTCCGGGCCAAATGTCCCCTAAAATCCCCAAATGTCAAGATTTCATGAAATAGTCATTCTTAGGGATTACATGGTCTTAGAGAGTTGTGTTGATGACTTTAATGATTATAATTCTGTAAATACATATTTGTTACGACCGCGAATCATATTTTAATCAACGTACAACTTAATACTGACCAGCAAATTGCAAAAAACGTAAGAAAATTTGAATTTCGCGGGCCACCTTAGAGCTTCCCCCTTAATATAGGTACACCGACTTCCGAAATTAAAGTTATTTCATAATTTTGAGTTAATTTCTTTTTGAAGTCGTTATAATTTTTTAAATTACTTAAAAAAATGGTTGCCTGTAAAGTCGGTTTTACGGGCGAAGATTTTACGTGACAACGACCGATCATCCGATCATAGTTGAGTGGGAGAGAGACGCAAGGCATTCGGCGGGCCTCTCTCTCGTTCGGTGACTCATCGTAACGTTACCGAGCGTTACACTTTTTCATAAGTGACTCCCAGTCGCAACCTAATTTAAGACGTTGTCACGTCAAAAAATGGTTGCCTGTAAAGTCGGTTTTACGGGCGAAGATTTTACGTGACAACGACCGATCATCCGATCATAGTTGAGTGGGAGAGAGACGCAAGGCATTCGGCGGGCCTCTCTCTCGTTCGGTGACTCATCGTAACGTTACCGAGCGTTACACTTTTTCATAAGTGACTCCCAGTCGCAACCTAATTTAAGACGTTGTCACGTCAAAAAAAAGACCATGCATGGACGTAATGTATAATTAGTAACTATATTACGTCCATGCCACCATGAGACAAAGCGTAGACAGAGTAAACTATAGACTGCTGCATATCTTCTTTTTCATTCGCACAAGAAAAAGAGAAATATATTAACGTCACTAGCAAAGAAAAGAGACAGTAAGAATATTTCTGTCCCTTACTGCGTGTCGGCTAAGCACATCAATGTGCACAATAAGTTTGACGTTTATGAATGAAATATTAAAAATTATGAATGAAATAATAAAAACTACACCGCGATTAAACGGAAAATAAGGCCTTTTTCGTGCATAATTCAATAATAGTACAGACGCCAGCACATCAAGTTACTACAATCTGTCAGATTTCTTTAATAGATTTTCGACTTTATTGCTAAAACATAAGGTTCAAGGTTGATTGGGAAAATCTGACAGTTTCGGGTAGGTTGACCTGCTGGCGTCCGTACATGTGCGCAACTATGAAAATGGTAAGGTGCAGTGTAATAAGCTGTAAATGATAGTATGATGAAAATTGCCGGAATTTTTTGTCCCTTTCGGCGACACGGATACCATGAGTCTATAGATTACTAGATTACTCTGTCTACGAGACAAATGAAATAAATGACATTGACAGATTGACAGTAGTATTTAATTGTTGTGAATGGGAGATTTAATTTTAATTTTCTTTTGGTCATTTATTTTACTAATAGTCTATGTGAGACAAATTTTATATTAAAAAAAAGTAAAACTAAACATGCTGTTTAACGGTAATATGCCAATAAGGTTCAAGCCTTTAGAGTTTAATTGTTTCAACTGGATATACAGTGTCGCACCATGTTTTCCCGTGAATGCCTGTAAAGTCAATGTTATCAATGATCCTAAAAAGTTTTACGATACTCTCTGCGAGAGATTTCAGAACGCTAACAGGAGAATATCTGTCGCGAGCCTATACTTGGGAACTGGATCTATGGAAAAGAAGCTATTAGATATTACAAAAACGAACTTGGAAGACAATAAATGTTTGGATTTCAAAGTCCTTTTAGATTACCAGCGTGGTACGCGGGGTCAGGTAAACTCAGTGACACAGTTACGAGACTTTGTAAACAATGTCCCTAGCCAGTGTTCATTCAGTTTGTATCAAACACCCAGACTACATGGTCCTTGGTCGAAAGCCCTACCATCTCGTTATAACGAGCTTATAGGACTACAACATATGAAGCTGTACATAGCAGATGACTCGGTGTTGCTGAGTGGTGCCAATTATTCCAATGACTACTTCCGACGAAGGCAGGATCGCTATATTGAGATTGTGGATGCAGACCTGGCGAATTTTTATAGTGAACTCATAGGTATGATGACTGTAAGTTATTAGTATCTGTTTTTTTATTTGAGACATTATTGTTTACACTGCTTTATTTATGTGGAGTTTATTTATGTTATTTTTTAGCACTGCGTGAACTAAACCCGCACTTAAGTCATGCTTTTCTGTGACTTAAGTAACCCATTTGTCACAGAAAACTGTGACTTAAGTGCAGGTTTAGGTCACACGAGCTATAAAAGGTATATGTTACAAGTGACTTAAGTAGTTATATTAATGCACGGCATAATTTCACGTCGTGCAATACTAGACTCACTTAAAACACACATATTGTAATGTATTAATTTATTGATTTGGTAATTTACTTGAGAGTGTGCTTCTTAGAGACATCAACCAATCCTTAACATTTGCTTTTAGATGAAGTAAGCAACTTCAGTAAGCATTGTTCAAAGAATGGAATAGAGGAAAGAAAGTATGCATCAAAAGAGTTGTTTATCCAAGATATGAGGAAGAAGGTCAATGATTTTATGTTAAGATGGCAGGAGCAACAGATGTACAAACTGACCTCTTTAGAGGATTCTGATGGTATGTTTCATTTTATTTTTAACACTATGCAGGACATGTAATGCCCGTCAACTTCATAATAATAAAACTTCTATTGTGTCTCGTTCAGTGTCTTTCAATGTATAAATTATTGGTTATGTTATACTGTGGGGTTTTCTGATCTATTCAAATGTGTTGTGTAACCCATATTTGGCATGTAAGTATGGCTTAGGGTTGCCAACCTTACTGTATCCTAAATACTATATTTCTAAAATAAAAATATAATAGGCAAAGCTACTATATTTTCGATAAAAATTTAAATAAATATTATTTTATAATAAGTGCAAAAAATTCTAACCTTTCTCTTTCTAACCAAAATGTGTTGCTAAACCTATTGCTGAAAATGGTAACAACTGTTGCTCGGCGATTATGACTTTTCTTCTATTTTCAACTTCAGCTTTTACAGAGCGCATACTTTCAGTAACTATTACAAAATGGTGAGATGAGCGCAATAGGGCCAGTAGTAGATTGTTTGCCAAGGGAGCAAACAACTATTTTGAAGGCTCACTCGAGCTTAAAATAGTGTTGCTCCCAAGATGGACTCTCTACTTTGTATCACCCTCTATGAAAAAATAAGTACTTAAGTGCAACTTATGAATAAGAATCTATCTATCTATCTGTTTATTTACATGTATACAATTAATTACTTGAGGAAGACATACTATTAAAAAAAAAACAACTAAGTAAGATCCTGATTTGAGTAAACAATTACAAATGAAGGCAGAGTGCTTTTCGTGCGTTTTTTATTTTTACACAATTTTTTTTTATTTGGCTCGCGCGTTTTACTTTATCTATCATACAGCCTGTTACTTGTTCATACAAAGTTCATGAATCGTGATTGATCTCTTTGGTGATTGGAACTTTTACTAACAATGTCTACATTCCAAATTCAAATCACTTTTAGTTTCTAGGGACTATAGAGCTATTTTAGCCCCTGTTTACAAGGAATACACTAGCTCTTTTTGAATAGATGTGATAAAAAGGTATTTTGTAACCATAAAACTACCAGTAACATTTTAACTCACTGTTTGTTTAAGATATCACATAATGCCATTCGTCAATTACATTAAATCCTGAATATGTGTAATTACAGCAACAACTAAAGACACATGGATATTCCCTCTCATTCAAATGGGAGAGTATGGCATTACTCAAGATGAACAGGTCACGAAGAAGGTGTTAGCCTCAGTTCCAGAAGGTTCTATCATTCAGCTGGCCACTGGATACTTCAACCTTACTGATGAGTATGCTAAGACTTTATTAAATGACTGCAAGGCAAATATTAGCTTACTGATGGCACACCCAAATGTGAGTATAACCTTTTTTAATACTTGACCACTCATTAAATTAAGGTTGTGGAAAATCTAAGTATAACTTTTCTTTCTTATTTGGCTCAACTTGGCACAGGCTTTTGTCCAGCGGCAAATTGTAAAAGCTGAACTCCCTTTTCTTTCAAATATAAATAAGTGATTGGAGTAAGATTTTAGAAACTTTGCTATGTTTTTTATTTTTCAGGCAAATGGATTTTTGGGTGCCTCAGGTCCTGCTGGTGGGATTCCACATGCCTACTCATTAATTGCAAGAAAGTAAGAGGATAACACGTTTTTTTTTTCATGCTAATTTTCCTATTCTTGTTTGTTGTGGTGCCACTTCTCCTCAACATAATACTAGAAGGTGGGGAAGGCTTCAAGGCACTATACTATAAAACCTCGAATTTTTTGTCCAAATTGGATAATCGTCTTTTAAATTTTCGTAACCATAGAATGTTCATTATTAAAGATTTTATATTATTGCAGGTTCTGGCAAAGAGTTATGGACTATGGACAAATGAACAGAGTGCAAATGTTGGAGTATGAGCGCCCAGGGTGGACATTCCATGCCAAGGGACTATGGTAAAGATTATTTTGAATTTATTATTATGCAAAGCTCAATCTATTGCGGGATCCTCACATAGTGGCAGACCTATGAATGGTGGTGGTGGTGGTGGTGTGACGATTTGGACTCATTACTGACCAGAGAAGGCACAACACAAAGAAAACTGGAAATGTACGGAGGCGACCATTGCCCAGTGTGCAGTGGGACAAAATAGGATAACATAAAAAAAAAAAAACTATAGATGATTCTAATGTGTAAACAATTTGATTCGCAGGTACTACCCACCTGGTTGTGGAGTGCCTTGGGCCACAATAGTAGGTTCGGCGAACTTAGGCGAACGATCAGTTAGACGAGATCTTGAAGCGCAGGCTGCTATTTTCACTGTTTCTCCTGAATTGCAGGTAAGAGTTACATTTATTATTTCTAACAGGTATACTATTCTCGCACTGAGGAGCTCCGAGTAAGAGATTCGCAATCTCTTGCTCGGAGCTCCTCAGTGTTGTAAACTGACTTTTTTTTTATAAAAGTTGCTTGAATTTACCCAAGTGGGTGTTGCTGAGATAACTTGGAAAAAAATTAAACTGGTTTTTTTTTTACGGTGAAATTGTAGAGGGATTTTTTTAGCGTATTCAGAGAAAACTAACAACATTAAATTTTATTGTTTCTTTTTTTTAGCGAAAATTACATGAAGAGTTGCAGCTGTTGCACAAGTTTGCAACTGAGTGTAGTGGTGAACTACAGAACAGGGAGACGCCTCTATGGGTACGAGCAACGGTCGGTCTGTTTAGAACATACTTTTAAATAATGTTAGGTTTAGGTCAGGGCCGCGAATAGACGTCCTGGGACATGTTTCCGCAAATATCTGGCTTCATATGCGTATGAATGAATAGAAATACACTATGCATAATATATTATTGTATAAGGACACGAAATTTACTCCCAGTGCAGGGTAATTATTCGGGTTTATAAAGCCATGTCATGTCAACTATAACATTGTTATTTTTTTAGTAAGTACCTACTCGTATTACTTGGTAAAAATACTCTTTCAGTTTTTATTCTTTTTTGTTTATGCTACTTGACGTTTTGTGATAATAATACGGGCCTGTTGAAGAACCCTTCAATTCGTGAGTTGTGACTAAGGACCCCTTAGTTACTTGATAATTTTCCGGGATATTTTAAATTGGCAGTTCTCCGAAATTATAATAAATAGGAAATAATGCTAGTTCCTTAGTGTAGACCCAAGACGAATTAATTTTTACTTCTAGGTATATTGTTATTACCAATAATTTTTTGTCCTATTTGTATATGGAATTAAGCAGCTGTTAATGTTTTAACCATTTCAATCAGTATTATTTATAGGGTTTTTTTTTACCTTCTCGGACTTGCAAGTAAATGTGCCGTTGATACGTTTATATTGAAGAATTTGGTACCAAAGCATGGTTAGTTTGTAATGTAGTTAATAATGTTGACAATTTATGGTTCAAATGATTTTTTATGTTTTTAACATGTTACAATTTGCTGAAAGGTATACTTAATGAAGTTTTTTAAAAATCATATCTTGTTTTATTGTTATTTAATAGCAAGGCCTGGTCTGGAAAATAAAACCAAACAAGCTTTTAATAATTCTCAATTATATTCACTCTTATTTTCATTTATATAATCACATAATCATAATTATTCCGATTCACACTTAAAATAATTTTAAAATAAATTAAACGAGAAAATATTCTGCAATAATTAATACAAAACTCAGTCGTTTCCTGACATTTGATTAGAATTAAAGTATACGATCAAATTTACAATAATAGGAATCAGGCACATTATTAATAGTACAAAACTATTTACCTACTAGTGAGTAGCAAGACAAGTTCACTTGTTAATCGTTGGATCATGCTTAGGGAGGAGGACGAATGGAAATGGACGAAATCACAATAAACAATATCATTTGTTATAATAATATATCAGCAAATAATTGATCCAATAAAATAAAAAAACTCAGTTTTGAGCACATAATCATTTCTGATTTAAATAATCATTGCAATTGAGCAATTTACACAAATACTTAAATAACAATAATTATTCACGTTAGAATCAGTTACGGAGGTATACTTATAGTATTTGTTTAACAGTGAGCAATTTAATTAAAAATCTATATGTAATCATATTCAATCAAATTTGAAACGAGGAGAGAGTAAGGAAACTTCCATTACTCGAGCATGGATGCCGTTTATCCTAATCTTTGGTGTGCTGGCATAACTACGCTGAGCCCTTTACTAAATGTAGCGCGGTTATAAAAAAAGCGATTGTTTTTATTGGGAATAAATTACGTGACACTTCATTTAGTAAAGTCGGTCAGACCACACGGGAACATTAAACTGTTGTGTCGCGGTAACGCCTTCAATCTATACACTACGGACGCTGATAGTAGGTACAAAAATAGTTCACCTATTCAATATAATTAAGACTACTTAACAATTAAGTATTGCGAGGAGGTCATTGTAAAAAAACGAAACTACGAAAATGGACAAAATAATCTCAATGAACATAAGAAATGACTCGATAGGCACAATACGAAACGTATATACTGACATTCAGGTATCGGGACCTCCTCGTATTATAATACTACTTATAGCAAATCACACTAAGGTAAATTGACTAGGCGTGTTGTGAGTGGTGCGCACTGTCCGCGAACGTAGGCTTTGACGTCGAAAATAATATACGGACGTATAGCATGACGGTCGTGTGTCGAAAGCCTAAGGTCTGTGGGTGGTGCGAGGCCGCGTGTGACGTCAGAAGCCGGCGTCGGGCGGCGGGTCGGGCGGCATGTAGTGCAGCTCGTCCACGGGCGCGCTGAACACGTTGTACAGCACCGCGAACAGCGTGCAGGCGGCGTACGCGCCCAGCGCCGCCCACCACAGCAGGCGCTCCCACAGGCGCTGCTGCGCGTGCTTCAGCACCAGCAGGCCGATGGTCAGCCCGGCCAGCGCGCCCGCCACGTGCGCGGCGTACGACACCGGCGGCGCTTCCTGGATACATTCAAACATTCATATTTGAGCAATGTAAAAATTACAAACCCCTCAACAGTTTCGACTTCAGTAAGTACCTTTAACTATTTTTGGCTAAGGCTAGATAGGCATAGATGGTATAGTTGGTGCATCTTAGCATGGTGGTAGCAGTAATTTATGATAATGATGATATTTGAACCCATGCATTTACAGATTCTATATCGATAAATCTAAAAAAAGAGTGTCTAAAGCATTAAGTCCGTTTTTGTACATTATTGCGTGCGAGAAGTTTATATAAATAAATATTTTCAGATTCGTATAACGAGTTAATAAGAGGACAGTGACCACTATTGCCATGCTAACACGCACCAATTATAGTAGGAAAACCCCTAGTAAGTGCTAATAATAAGTAATATAAACTATGATGATATTTACCTTTGTATACCTAGCATGTACAGCAAAGCCTACATCACAGGACGCGACCGCAAGCGCGGCGACCAGTCGCACGGCTCCATAGCGCATGGTATGGAAGTTCAGTAGAGCGTTGGCGAGGTGAGCGGCTAAGAGCGCGTACACACCACCCGAGGCGCCGGCCAGGCAGACATCCGGGTCTAAAACCGACGCCGCTAAGGACCCACCCAACACGCCGGCCAGATACACCGCCGCGCATCGGACCGCACCGTGCACCATCTCTAGCGGTAGACCCACCTGGAATTAGAAAAAATAACAATTTAGAATTTATTGCTGTGTTAGAGATGTTTACGAGTTTTGGCTACCGTCGCGTCGCGACAATCGTTAATGATAAGCTCAAGGTGGGGGTATTTTCGTACAGACAGTATTATAAGATTTCTATTATGTTCATGCAGACGTCTAGCAATAAATAAGTCAATTATACATGACCAGAGATTTCTCTTATACATAACTAACTCCATACAACAGATAAACCAGGTCTTGTGGACTCCGAACTATGATTTCCAAGGAAGCATTTCTATGAATGTCAATGTGAAGTAGGTATAGTATGCGTCAAACTTTATGGCGGCTGTGAAGTGTGCTATTTGCTGCGCAGTACCTCACCCCTCACGCTCAGGTTCCGAGTCGCCACAAAGTTTGCACCGGGCTGTACTCTTACTTACCGCGAGTTGGACTAGCAGATTGAAAGCAAGGTGCAGCCACCCGGCGTGCACGACGCTGTAGGTGAGGAACCGCCACAGTTCGCGTCGCCGGTCGGAACGGTACACGAGCGGCGAATCTACCGGGACCGGCCCGGCCGCCGCCGCCACGCCGCCCGAACCCCACGCGTACCATGCGAACACGCCCAGCTGAGAACAAACAACAAGATAGTAAAGAACGTGCAAAGAGTTTTCATGGCAAATATCGTGAGGATATCGGCATGTCCTAGAACCAAAACTAACCTAACAAGTGAGTGTCCTGTGTAATTTCCACGTTCAAAAAGTGCTGATTCTCAGCCTGATTTGAATAAATGCTGATTATGATAACTCGGAAGATATTGTGACATCCACCAACCGGGTCTTGGCTTCGTAGTAGATTACCTTACGCTTCGAGTTAAAGAAAGCTTACACTTATCTCGGTTCAGACATGTAGGACGAGAAAGCCAGAGGGCCGAAAACGGCCAGCAGCCTACGATACGCTAGATTAGGCTCATTGACTATCGCGTTGTTCTTCTGCTACGTTTAATTCGCTACACTCAGTGGTTTGACGTCTCTGCTAGCGAATGATAGAGTTCTATTTATTTTATGAGGCCGTTATAGTCTTCGAATGCTTCGTGTACTGTCATTTAAAGATGTACTTAGGTATTTAATACCCAACATGAGGAATGATTTATTACCGCGTACCTAGATACAGTTGTTTTCGAAATATCTCACTAAATAATGTACAACAAATTTTGATGAATAATGTTTAGTAGGTACTTGGAGTTGGACCGTAAAACACTGGTCAAAATCAACTGTGAAATATGGGAGCTGCATGTAAATACCTGCAGGAATACCGCAAATTCGATTCCATATAGAATAACGACTATTTATTGATTAAATTTTCTGTAGGTGCTGGGTAATAAAGCATTAATTTTATTATTTACTTACCGACAAACCAAAATAAGGATAAATAAATAATTAAGTGTAATTGTAATTTGCGTAAATAGTGACGTTTTATACAGTTATTCATAGGGGAAAACCGTTAGCGCGAAAGCTGCGTGCGCTATAGCGGAGCATCGCTTGCGAGCGTGCGCCTGCGCCTTGCAGGCTGCGGTGAATCAACGTGTGACGAGCGGTGAGCAGTGTGAGCACCGCCGACCGATTGTTATGATTCACGTAAACCGCTTGTTTGCACGGATGTGAAATCCGCTATTATAATTTTTAATTAACCGAAGTAACTGGAGCGGGGATTGAAGCGGCACTAGGCACGTAGAAAGTGATGACTTGTACGCCTCTGGTACCGCGGAAATACGAGAGATTTATGTCCACAGCTAGCGGTTGCATAAAATCGATATTTTTCACTATCGTAATACTCGTTGCGGATACAAATGATGAACTTATTCGGCAAGCCGCTCTACATAATATGATTTGAGCAGAACATGAGTATTTACCTCTAGTAGCGTGACACAGATGATGAAGAAAGGCGGCGGACAGCAAGTGTACCTCTCCTGGTAGTACTTGCGATCGCGCTCCTCCGGGAGCATCTCCATCGCTACTAAGTGCACCATCCTGGAAGAAATACACTACGTTAGAGAGGAAATACATACACTTGATGACTTTGATATGATAGAGAAAGGTTCTCTACTCCATGTAAATGTTTCAACTCAACCTATTTAGCTTACAAGGAAGTTATTGATGTAGGTTTTGAGCAAGAACTTTGATGTACCTTATTTCTGATATTATGTTTCTATGCCGATTATATCCATGTTCAATCTGCGTGTCGTACAGCATTCCTTTTCAGAGGTTTCCAAAGCATTTCAAGATAAAGACGATAGTAATTCATATTGTTATGATACTGAACAGTTTACCTGTATTTTTCAATGATGAAATAAACTTTACGTTCCTATTTCAAAACCGTATTGAAAGCAATCTATCAATTCGCTTTCACTATATTCTCGATCTATATAAAAGCAATTTATTAACGGTTTTATTGTATGAAAGCACACCACATGTCAACGTGACACGACAAGTGAACATAAAAATATTTTTAGCGACGGCAATCGATAAACCGACTATAATTTCAGTGGAAATAAAGAAAATATTACACTACATAATTTAGTTTAACTGAAATTTTGATTTAGATAACATAAAGTTACATTTTACTGGAAATTTACAAGTTGTACATCGATAAAGGATTTATGTTTTCTGGAAGATGACAGACGAGTCACGGCATACTCGATTTATTTGAAAATTGTTTTGAAACGGTTACACTCGATTAATAGAGGGTAGTAAATATGTCTCTATGCTTTATGCAATGAATGGTGCTTGGTGTTTGTTGTGTTTGGAACATTACACGGGAGTATTTTCCTGTTCTATCATCGTGAGGTAATTGGTATTACATAAATACAGCGGAGCGCTAATGGCTGGTATGTTTACCTGGCGAATAACGTGGGATCCTCGAGGAGTAGATGGAAGTCGTTCTCGGAGCTGACCTCACGGTCGCGTTGGTGTACTGCGCATCTATAGCTGCGTGTGCGCTTGCCGCTCATCTGGAACAAACATACACTTCATTAAAATATTTGTGAGAAGGTAAGTGGTGTTTTTAACAGACTTCAAAATAGGAGGAGGTTCTCAATTTGGATGTTTATATTTTTTTTAAGTATGTTCATTTATGTCATTATGTCTATATTGGATTTCCAAAATTCTTTTTTTAATGGATAAGGTTTGCCTCAGGGAGCCACTTTAAAATATTCTTGCCCGTTCTTCTCCATAGGTACCTACGCTTTGGAATGGGCAACTAGCTTCATATTTTCTGACTGACCGACTTCTTGACAATTCAAAAGTGCCTGTAATTGGTTTAATTGAAATAAATGGCTTGAGTTTGAGTTTGAATAACTTTGCTTGGGTAGTTTTTGAGTTAGTTTCAATAAAACGATTTTTTTCCACTTAGTGTATATTGATGAAGTTTTAATAACTTCCCTGATATTTACATAGCAAGAAGTGTTATATGAATTTGTGTGGGGTAGGTACCTACAACTAAAAAGTGAAATATAAAAACCTTTTTAACAAAAAAAAAAACAAGACTTCCAAAAAAAAGTCAGTGTCGTTGGTTCCCCATTTTCAGTTTTTGACATCGACTTCCGAATTTAAAGTTATTTTTCATAGACTGGATCAATCTGCTGTTAAAGACTTCATCAACTGACATCTTTCTCATAGGTTGATGGTGTGCAACTTGCTTCATTAAGGGCTGACTTTTAGGGTTTCGTACCCAAAGGGTAAAAACGGAACCCTATTACTAAGACTTCGCTGTCTGTCCGTCCGTCCGTCTGTCTGTCACCAGGCTGTATCTCAAGAACCGCGATAGCTAGACAGTTGAAATTTTCACAAATTATGTATTTCTGTTGCCGCTATAACAAATACTAAAAACAAAATAAAATAAATATTTAAGGGGATCTCCCATACAACAAACGTGTTTTTTTCGGCGTTTTTGCCCTGTGGTACGGAACCCTTCGTGTGCGAGTCGGACTCGCACTTGGCCAGTTTTTTAATCATCTGATAACTTTATTCGCGGAATAATGTTGAAATTTTGACAGTTATTTCATACAAAAACTGTCAAAAGTCAATTTTATTCCTCGAATAAAAGTTATCTGGCGATAGAAAAATCAACCCTTTACAGTTGCGCGTATGAAGAATTGAAGATACGTCGCAATGATTTCAAAAGTAAGTAATATATATGTCAATGCTTTCTCGATATCTATTGTTTTAGTTTAATTTAACCCTCGTTTAAAAAATTTAATCCGTTCCCGGAAAGACAATAAAACATAACGTGTTTCTCTTGTAGGTACAGTCAGTCAGTTAATTCCCTGACGTGGGAATTTTGTTAAGGCCAAATGTACACTGCTCCAGATTTACTGTGTATGGAAGTGGATCAATATGCAAAATAATTATGTGGAAGTCTTTTTAGGTATGTCTCGCTAAAAATAAGTTGGTGGGACTAAAATAAATAATGTTGCACCAGTCAAGACATGCTATGCAGATTTATTAATGCTTCTAATTAATTAAAGTGTTGTACCAACAATGTGGCGGAGTGTTTCTAAGTGAAGTGACGCTGTAAGAGATAATGTTTACCGTACTTTATTTAAGCATTGTCACATTCGTTTCATTGCATTAGTACGCAATCCCTTATTTATTAGGTATTGATCTCCGCCTGATAAAAGTCCAAATAACTGAATTCCCTACGCGACTGTGGCTAATAATTACATACTCAGCCTAGAATGTTCCCACTGCTGGGACACAGGCCTCCTCTCGATGAGAGGGAGTGGGCCGTAATCCACCACGCGGGCCCAGTGCGGATTGGCAGATGTCACATGTCTTCGAATTTTTGGTTCTAGGACATGCCGGTTTCCTCATGATCTTTTCCTTCACCGTTTTGAGAGCAGCGGTGATGAAATAATTTACACAAAGTAAAGCGCCTGTCTGGGTTCGAACCTACGATAGGCTAATAATTGCCTGAAATAAATGACATTTGATTTAATTAATTAATAGCCACACGGGAGACTAGCGGGGTAATTGCGTAACACACTAACAGTAGCAATGGCTTTCATTTTGACAGTTCATGAATATTCATTGCGTTATTTACGTTGTTGAGCAGACAATTTTTTCGAACATATGAAGCAATGGATTAGCAACATCCTTTAAAATGATTCAGATTGTGATTGAAAGTGTGCAATTAGAGTGCAGTTCTTTCTTATTTAGGAGCAGCAGACCACTAACCGGATTAGACTGATCGGCTTGTGATGGTGCAAGTTGAATGGGGCGTATAGCCAAGACTAGAACTGGACTGGTACTGTACCAGTCTAGTTCTTGTCTTGGACTTGCCTGTGCAAGTCGATGGATTCGTAAGTTCTAGGAAATCACTCCTGCTTATCCCTATTATCTCCGAGGTTTCTGTGATCTAATGATCACAAAATAGCTGTGAACTTATAATATACGCCGACAAAACTTTAAGACCAAGGAAATGTCAAATGGAGGAAACTATAAATGTGACGTTCAATAAAATAAACGGTGAGAACTTCCACTTTAGAGTGGCGAGGGTGTATTTATGTGTCGCGGCACTCGCGGCTCTGGCGGCTGGCATGCGGCCAGCGCTTATCGACCCCGCTGCCAACCCCCCCAAACACCCGCCCTTGACACACGTGCTTTTACATTTCAATGTTTGAAGTAAGTGTAAGTTCCAAGTGAAAGATTTCTCCTATAGTAATCTTAGTAGTACCTAATTAGCGACTGCTAAAAGAGAAATAGGAGAAATCTTTATAGAACAAGGCAGCTTCTTTCTTCCTTTTCGTTTTGACGGTACATTATGTTTCTTATACTAGGTAGGTAGGTCAGTAGGTAACCACATTTACTGCGTGATCACAAACGCAGCTTAGAAGTTTCAAGATTTTTCTGGTCGCTGCTTTCGGGACTAATGCCCGAGATACACGAGGCTACATTTTAAAGCTAGGGTAGAAAGCTGGTGTAGTAGTGAATGGTGTACTATTTTTGAGCTAGTAGCGCCCCCCACAACCGAACTTATTATCCTGGCTTGTGTACTAGGGTAACTAGCCTTGTGTGGCCGGCGATGACAATAGGTACCCAATCGGATCATTTTACTCTACGGCCTAGGTCACCGCATCGCTATTGGCTTTATATATACTAGCATCGTGTAAACAGCACTAGCTTGTACCAAGTCAGGCCAGCAACCCAGTATAGAATACAGAGGTTCTAGCTTGCTATCCTAGCTTTAAAAACTAGCGTCGTGTATCCCGGGCATAAGGGAATGGACGGATGGTATGTTTGTAGCGTCGTGTATCCCGGGCAGAAGGGAATGGACGGATGGTAGGTTTGTAGCGTCGTGTATCCCGGGCAGAAGGGAATGGACGGATGGTATGTTTGTAGCGTCGTGTATCCCGGGCAGAAGGAAATGGACGGATGGTATGTTTGTAGCGTCGTGTATCCCGGGCAGAAGGGAATGGACGGATGGTATGTTTGTAGCGTCGTGTATCCCGGGCAGAAGGGAATGGACGGATGGTATGTTTGTAGCGTCGTGTATCCCGGGCATAAGGGAATGGACGGATGGTATGTTTGTAGCGTCGTGTATCCCGGGCAGAAGGGAATGGACGGATGGTATGTTTGTAGCGTCGTGTATCCCGGGCAGAAGGGAATGGACGGATGGTATGTTTGTAGCGTCGTGTATCCCGGGCAGAAGGGAATGGACGGATGGTATGTTTGTAGCGTCGTGTATCCCGGGCAGAAGGGAATGGACGGATGGTATGTTTGTAGCGTCGTGTATCCCGGGCAGAAGGGAATGGACAGATGGTATGTTTGTAGCGTCGTGTATCCCGGGCAGAAGGGAATGGACGGATGGTATGTTTGTAGCGTCGTGTATCCCGGGCAGAAGGGAATGGACAGATGGTATGTTTGTAGCGTCGTGTATCCCGGGCATAAGGGAATGGACGGATGGTATGTTTGTAGCGTCGTGTATCCCGGGCAGAAGGGAATGGACGGATGGTATGTTTGTAGCGTCGTGTATCCCGGGCATAAGGGAATGGACGGATGGTATGTTTGTAGCGTCGTGTATCCCGGGCAGAAGGGAATGGACGGATGGTAGGTTTGTGATTTTTAGTTGATGGCCTAGGTATATGCGTTCTGACACGTTATTTCCTAATTGCTTGGATGGCATGGATCAGCTAGGTACCTACTTTGTTCTTGATTGTTTGCAAAGTGAAGGTATTGCCGTGTTTTTAATCGGAGATTTGCCTATTAGCTAAGTAGGTACCTTCGTATCAGTCCCCAGCACCAACAACACCAGCAGGGGAGTTAAAACTATTTGGTAGCATACACACAGTTCTACCTACTTGTACTATTATTTTATTCTGTGCTATAGGGCTATACGGGCTATTGTGTTACATTATGCCGATTGAATACTAGTGAAAGCTACAGGAATTCGGTGTATCTATCCTCTCGTTGCATACCTTCAACCTTCCCACGTTAAGCTTCCTATATACGTGCTTTGAATGTGAAGCGATGTGAATAAATCAAGTTTGGTGTTTTAATAGAAGATGGCTGAAGATGTAACGCGGAACGTGAGGTGCAGCCGCGGCACTCGACGCTGCCGCCATGCCGCACGGGTGGGCGGTGGTCCGGTGAACGACTGGTCGCGATACCAGACAGCCGCATTGTCTCCGCAGTCGTTCAACTCAGTTTCCCACGAGACTGCGAAATGTCCAATGCCAAAACCCAAATACAAATAGCCTAGACGCGTCGCAGACACAGCTAAATCTGTCTCGGCAACAGCGACCGCGTTAATTTAGAAGACTGCGTGTAAGATTGTCCGCAGTCATTGTCATGATAGCGTTACTGGTTGTAAACTCGTCATACCGATTTAATAGTATCCATAAAATGTGTTATTTTGAGTAGGTAAGCCAGCTTTGTTGCTGCGAAGAACGCTAAGCGTAAGATATCTACCTACGTACCTACTTAGATACTTAAATGCGGCCATGCTAGTAAAGATCGACTTTCGTTCAGTTGGCAAAACTCAATTTATTGGTTTTGGTAACTTAAAAATTGTTTTTTTTTAAGACGAGTAAAATAAATTAGTATACAATATTAATTGAATTTAGGTATATAAAAACCTTTACTTAAACGTAATTTCATTCATTTGACAAATAATAATTAAAGTCGGACCAACTAATCTTGATCCTCCATTGAAGGTTTACTTTACCTACTCAAGTGTAAATAACTAAAACATAATAATTTTTTTACAACATGTAATTATAACTATCGTTTACTGTACTTTTTTAAACTATAACATAGTACTATTGTAGTTTGGCGGTGCAACCTGGGCGCCAGTGGGCGCACTGGCGATGGCGGAGCGGCGCGGCGGCGTGGGCGCCGCGTGACTCACGCCGACATCCGACACGTCCGATCCGTATCCGGAACCACTAACTAGGCACCTATTGCCGTTGCCAGTCAAACGAGCGCACGAGCCTACGCGACACAACAGTCATTTCAATAACCCACATTACCATATTATACATGACTAATTATATTAATTTTGTCATGGAAACAAAGATTATTTAGTATGTTCTCACATATGAGTTTGGAGAAGTGTTACTCTCTTGTTCATTAGATATTATTTCGGTATTATTGTTTTTTTTTTATGTTCGTTTTGGAAAATACTGTAAAATGTTAAGATTGCTAAGTTCAACAAGCCTGAACTTATTTGAAGCTTATTCATAAGGAGCAAACGGCTAGAGTTGCAGATTTATTAGACGGTGACTTATGGACACCTACGCTGCATAGAATTATTATGGCTTTATGAATGGAAGTATAATTGATTTTCTTGTGTAGTTCATTCACACGTATTATTCATATGCTTTATAAATATTTATAATTTGTGCCACGACTAAAAAAATCACAAACGATTATATCCTTCTAATGTTGCAATTGAAGGCATCTGAATTTCCATGCATACGTTTTAACAAATTTTTATACAATGGGAATTAATTTAATTATTTAATATGATATTATTCATTAATTGCTAATGTCTGGTGCAGTAAGTAAGGTTTGCGTAAGATGGTACCTATGGAAGTATCTTACCTGTACTGTATCAAAAGAAGTTACATTACAAATTACATTCCCCACATTCAAATTGAAAATAAGTTAACCATTAATACAAATTGCCTTTCAAGAGTAATGTAGGCACTGAATGGACAGTATTTTTTTTATATAAAATTCTTAATATGAAAGTATACTCATACCTACCATTCAAAATAAAATTCTCAAGATAAAGATCTTGGCATACCGATAGTTCCCTCATTGTACATTCGTTGCAAATAATGCCTTCTTTAATTGAATCCGCGCTATTAGATGTAGGGATTTTTATCTAAATCTAGCATATTCATGTAAGATTTGGTATGGTAGAGCGATGTGCCGGGCACGTGAACTCTGGGAGCGTTCCCACGCACCCACCTCCGCACCATTATGTTCTAATCTCTTGTAGTCTCTTTCCATTATTACGAAGCCGTGAAAGTACGCTGTTCGTTTTGCAAGTGGGAAGGGTAATAAATTCACATTGCGGAATTCGACTCCAAAGAAAGACTGTAAAAAAGATCAATTAAAAGAAGTAAAGCTTTTAAGTAACTTGTTCTGATTATTTACCTGACCCACACGTGTACTTAAATATTATTGGTATGTGATATACGGGGTAACGTAAATTGGTTCTAGCGGTGACTGGCACCATGCCCGGCCCGGTGCGCGTACCCGCGATTTCCTGTCGGAACTTCCGGCGGCGGCCACAGTACTTAAAACTTTTGGTGTAGTTTGAATAAATTGATCGATTTATAAAATCTTATTAACGCTATCAACAATAATATGTAAGTACCTACATATAATATAACTGTTTAAGAAGTACTGTAGGATAATAACAATACTTATGTGTTTTAATGTTTTGTATCGGTTTACGCCCTTGAACACACGGTGCGACGCACTCACTTATCCTGGTCGCAACATGTTCATACACGTCACTGCTAACCTACTCTTTGGTACTTATTGACTATTATTAAATACATACTATTTTTTTCTTTGAACTTCGGTGTGTAATTAGAAATACGTAGTTACAATATGTCACCTGAACCTGAAATGCTCCAAATCCCAAGAAAAACAAGAGATTAGGTTGCAAAGATACACACCGTAGAGAAAATTACGTAATCATTATAATCTATCACATAATGCAAATCTGGTAATTCTACTATGTAAATTAAAATGATGAAATCAATCTGACAGTGACTCAGAAGAGTCTATGATGTACAAATGTATAACAACGTGTTTCAACGTTTAAGAAGTTCATGCATTCAAATTATCAGGATGAAAATATGTTACTTAGTAGCGTAACGTTTATTTCGACAAATCCTACTAATAACATAAAACTAGCTATTATATGTTAGGTTAACTTATTATTACTATATTAGTTATTATTACTATATTACTCCACAAATACACTTGGTTTCGCTATTTGATGTCTTCAGTGTCCTATTGATTTCTTGCTTCTAATTTTATTGCACGAAAAAAAATCTATATTACACGAGAGTCTCGTGTAATATATAATTTTTTTCGTCTATCTGCTGTCTGGCGGTCTCGTGTAATATAGAATTTTATTTATGTAGATCGAGTCGTTGGTTGGCGACTCCTTACAATGATAGTGATCAAAGTAAAAACATTTACTATAGTGACACAACATAAGGTTGAAACTTTGAAAGTTAAGTTAAGGTAGTCTATTTATATATTTTTTTGTTTGTGAATTATTTTGATCACTGTTCATTATTGTAACTACCTAGACCTACCTACTTATAATATTTTAAATGATGTCTTGATAACTTAGAAGGTACTTATCTAATTAAAAACGAACTTCTTTTAGAACTACGTTTTGATGATAAATTGTAGTTTTTTCTTCTATTTCAATGAATTCAATAAAGTTGAGAAATTATAAAATAAGTTTTTATCGTAAAATTTTCGTCTCATATTAACTGTAATGATTAATATTATGATTTTAAAATTAATACTTTATAACTTTTGAGTAACAATTTTCTAACATTCACGGATATCAATTGAATTTCTTTTGTAGCTTTTCTATTTATCCGAAAATCGTGCGACACTGATCATTTCAAATGAATTGTAACGGAGAAATGTAATTTCTGATCACGATTCTGAAATAGGCTAATTTTGCTTATAAAATTAAATGGCAACTAGTGCCTAAATAGGTAAGTACTTGAAGTCCAACTTATACATTTTATGAACTTGGGGTAGTATTCCACATAATTTTTAAGGTTCAAAATGCATTATAACTGCTTAATTTTTATAACGTTGCATTGGGCTAGCTGAGTATGTAATTTATTTTTTATAAACAAGTAATAGAGGTAGTCCTAATTAAAAACTTTGTTGTTCATCGAAACTGTTTTATAGATCACGTCGCGCCCACTGTGCGTAGGTAGACTACTGCCTACGGTGTCTACTGCCAAATTTATTTGTATAATATCAAATAATGGCGGTTTATCTACATATTATATTTTATTTATAGAACCTAGTATCAATATTTTATGTGAAAAATGCTTTTCATTTTCTTTTGCTACTAGATTAGGTACTCGTAAATTAAACATATTTATAGCAAGCTGCAGGTAGATTACAGCACGTTTTGTAATGTGTCATGTTATTACAAAGCTACACATATGTAAAATAATGCCTAATTATGTTTAAACGAAGAAGCTATTTAAACAATTAATATTTTCGATATAAGTAATTATGTTACCCATATTTTCTTACTTAAAATAAACTTTAAGTTAAGTTATTAAATTTTCATGTTATTAAAAAAATATTTAAAGTTAGAAAGATCAAGACTTGTTAGTTGATGTACGAGTATGTTGTCATAATGGCATCTAGCAAACATTGTTCCTACAATAAAATTAACAAAATAATTGAACGAAATGAAAGTGGATTATGTACCTATGCATACTCAAAGAGTAGTTTGCGATATTGAGAGATGACAATTTTCAAAAAACATCGTTTAATTAAGTACATAAATTAAATTCTTAATATTTTTACGATAACGATTAATGTAAACATAACCTATAAAGGCAATTTTTTGCCGGTTAACTAATTTGTAAACCATTTTGTAAGAAGTATTTTATATTCATTAATTTAAATGTTAATTAATGTGAAAGTAGGTACATTAATATTCGATAATAATAACAATTCTATAGGACTTACCCATCATTTTCCTGATGTGTGTATTCCCACTTCAAAACTGTTATTTACTTCGTGGAATAAATAAAAAATGCGTTCACGACACTAAAAGTCACAGAGTTTGTATGCGTGAGGTAGATAATTGTTTATTTTGTTAAGTTTTCGTATACGTTTATGAAGACGCGTGCGGAATCAGCTGTGTTGAGAGCGCAGAGCGACACGAACTACTCTCAACAGCGCTCCCTACAGACTGACGTTTCGTTCCGTGGTTGCGTTTCGTTTTCGTCCGGTTGTCGAATGCACGCCTGTTTTTTTTTTGCGGTTTGGCGTGAGTGGTGGCTAGGTATGTACTGCATTGTTGTATTTCTAAAGGGGTGGTCCCATTAATCCATTTCCGATCGGAATAGACATAGAGATTTTTTTACTGTTCAGTGTTCACGTATTTAATTTTTGCGACGTTCTTTCCGGTATTTTATTCTAAGTCTAAGTAAAATCTTAGGTAGGTAATTGGTAGGTTCTTTCTGTTCATAGTTGGTACGAAGCAGTGCCGGATTAGCCCATAAGCAAATTAAGCAATTGCTTAGGGCATCACGTCTCGGGGGGCACCATATTAAGGCAGAAACAGCACCGAAACAGTATTTGCTAGCACATGAAGGGCAAGGCTATTTATCAGCAAGATATTACAAGACCCAAAAGTCACTCTAGAGGTGTGCGCAAATCTTTACAAATCGCTCGTAGATTTTCGTAGAGGGCCTACAGGTGTGGATTGCTTAGGGCATCAAGTAGTCTTCATCCGGCACTGACGATAAGTAGGACCTAGAGGCTATATCCACACTAATTATACCTACTAATAGGCTGAAGGTAGGTACTGTAACCAAACCCCTGTAACTCCACCTCTAAATAAAAACACCTGACCGCCGTATTCGCCCAGTTGTTTAGGTACAAAGTTTCAATATGGGCTGATTTTTCCAACGCCAGATAACTTTATCGGAGGAATAATTTTGAATTTTTGACAGACGTTCTTCAAATATCTTCAGTTATAAAAATCTTCAATGCCTTTTGAGATTTCTTATCCATAACAAAAAAATATCTACTATATTGTGCAGGGATACTCCGGTCAAGTGCGAGTCGGACTCGCGCACCGAGGGTCCCGTACAAATTTGTAGGTAGGTAGGTATGTAACTACAAATTTACGGTTTTCGGATTTTTTCCTTTAAGTACTTGTTGTACATGACATTGCTTCTTGCCAAACATGATTTTAGGTCAACGGGAAGTACCCTATAAATTATGATTCTCTTGAGAGTGTCCAAATATACTGTTTTTGCGGCATAAACGACCGTATCTTTTTTTCCGTTAACTTAGAAGTTTGAATTTTTCACAGCTTCAAGGAACTGTAGACTTGAGTAGGTATATGATAAAGGGTCTTGACACCAAAGTGATCCTATAAGGGTTCCGTTTTTTCCTATAGAGGTACGGAACCCTACAAACAAACGGGATTTCCTTTTGTTTTACTGGACTGCACACCTGCTGACCAAATGCCAGAAGTGATAATAATTTGCTATGCCTTTTATCTATAAAATTGTATTATTGTAGATATGCATATTTACTAGGTACTTAGTTAATCTTTTACAGATGTGTACCTTTTGCATTGACTAACTTTATTCTATGGAAAATATTTTTATACAAAACTGTCACGATAAGTTAGTTCTATTTTTTTCAAGTCTCAGGCGTTTTCAAGGTTGCTACAATACATATAGGTACAAACATAGATAAATAACAAAAAAATACTGCTTACTTATTAAATAATTAGTTAATTTAGAAAATTGCCAGGTAGATAAATTAATTATGAATTACATAGAGTTTGAATGAAAACTGGTACCTACTACCTACCTAAGTATAAAAATTTGGATTAGGTCTAGGTACCTATTTACTTAGGTATTTTACAAAATTATTTTACTGAAAATGTACCTATATTATTATAGCCTTTGGCCATGTGACTAAAATAAATAAAAAAATAAACTATTAACTAGAAAAAAAATCGCAACACGTCACAACTGAAGTTAGGGCCTCAACATATCGGCACCTTAACCTAAAAAAAAAACTAAGCAGATGGTTCTCCCGAAGTCCCGACCTAATGACATTTCACGCTCATTGGGTGCGACTGAAACGTACGGTCTCGATACGTTAACACATGGACTGTTGGCGATACGTACAACAATGACAGGTGGACGTCAGTCGTCACCGTCATCGGCAGAGGGATCTACTAATTTGCCCAATATTTATTCGCAAGATGCCGCCGACACAAATTGAGGGTCATTATTATATTGGACCATTTGGCGTTGAGCGGCACCTTTGAACATTCTTTTGCTTACTAATAAGCTAATAGAATTAGGTATATTTTATTTATCTAAGTAATTAGAAACTGATCTGTGTTTGTATGGTATACCTACCTAGATTTTTTTGTAGACAAGGAACTAATGAGTGTTGATAGTAAATAAGTCAATGGTTGATATCTTTTTACCTACATAGCCTAATTATGAATCTTGAAACAAATGTTACATTAAGCTCTAAATTGTATGTCCTAATCGCATGCAAAGGTTAAACGAGGAAATGATCTAAGTACTTATCTATTAAATAAAAAGTTAGTCAGTTTATTTGTTAGGCATGTACAGTCAACAAAAGAGTTAGGTATGCAGGATCGTCGGATATAGTTAAAGTTTAGTAAGAAACCGAATGTTATGGATGAATGTACCTAATGGATGTTCTCGAATAAAATTTAATTTTATTAATAGAAAATAAACAGCTCATTTATCAAATTAAATTTCAGTCGACAACATCCATCGGTTTCTTACTAAACTTCAACTATATCCGACGCTCCTGTACCTATACCTAACTCTTTTGTTGACTGTACATAATGAAAAAAAAATGGAAGATAACTATTATGTAAGAAATAAAGGGTAGGTGTAGGTAGGTACCGAGTGTCATAAAACGTACCTACATCAAGTTCGCATTAAGGGTCACCCCAAGTTAAAAAGATTTCAAGTAGATTCGTCGTCATAAGTATTACTTAACGACCCTGGCATATGTTGAGTGAGCCAGCCATGACCGCGGCTGTTGTGTTATCAAAAATTTTGTTAATTCCACTCAAAACAGCCAGTCATCCCGGCTGCTACCTACGATGTTTTATCCCTCGTATATTGAAACCAGTCCCTATCCCAAGCAAGCCATGGTAAAAAAAAACCTTTGTGTAATTGGCAGATTAAAAAATAAACATGTCAAAACTTCTAATTCCAATTTTGAATTTTCACACTCGCGTGCCAGAAGAAAAATAAATCTCGACGTGTGATGTAAGTGATGCAACAGATTTTCGTTTCCTATTTTAAATGTTCCTTTTCTGTATGTTTGTCGAGTAATGTACACGACGAAAGTTTTGTGTGTAAGTTTAATGCAAAGATATTAAAAATACGAGGCAACTGTCTGTAAGACGACTATTTCTTAATATTGTGCAACGATTTTTTCCAATATATGACGTGTCCTAATGTCTGCCTTTCTTAATATTTACAAATTCAGGTGCAATAACATTTTCCTTGATAATGTTATAACTAGGATGATGTTGAACATCTGTGTTTGAATTGTTAAACTTTAGTCCATCCATCTGGATGCGGTTAGCGAAAGCGCAGGTGTTTTACAAACGGCTAATATTTAAAGAGGATATCAGGGGGATAGCCAGCATCGTTCATATTACCGCCGTCTCATAATTTGGACAAATCGATTTAGATCGAGCGGCGCGTTTGTTCCATGATTTAGTAGCACAGACAAATTGGGCCTTCCACAGCGATCCATGATCGATACACTGCGTATGCGCACGTAATGTGGATGTTGAAGCGGTTACCAATTATAAGGACTTGAAAGTAAACGATCCGTAATTTCGTTCATTCAATCTGGCGCAGTCAATTATTAAAGTCATCCCAGAACATAATATAAGTAGGTACTCATGCAATGCATAGCTTGAACGTTGGAGCTGTTTTAAAATAAAATTGTAGGGAATAAGGATTTTTGACAGGAAGAGAAGAACTCACAACAATAAACAAACTACCTCCATACTTATCTATTCACCATCGATCGCCCAGCGATTATTATCGATGATGATTCTTCAATGGAATTTAGGGAAGGCCTGGTGGTTCTCTATCAAGAGAAAAATGCATCGACTTCAATGTTCCTGGATATGACTGTCAACTATTCAGTCAGATCTATTCACAATGTACAGTCACGAGCACTAATATGTCAACACTTGGCAACTTACAATTGCGATTTTTTCGTGACATAACGAATGCAACGTTGAAATACGACACTTTACACAGACCTATGGATTCGAAAATACTTTGTTCGTAATAACATAAAATTTCATTCAAAACTAAAGGAGAAAATCGTCTTTGAATAAAGCTAAGTGTATACATACTTTTGCTCGTGACTGTACACGACACGCGAAAAACAGTCTTAATTTTATCTTTCAAGATTAGTCTCAACAATACAATGGTCTTCATCAAAGTCTGCCAAATTGTTTATTAGCACATAACCTGCAGTAGGTACAGTGATTCAGTTAATTGTATTTTTGGTACCTACTGATTCACCGATTCTGTATCTAGGGCCCGTTACTCTGTTCTTCACCGTAATTTCATTGCATTTCCCAGAACCGAAATCAGAGCAGTTTACGAAATTACTGTTTCGACTCATTGAATCATAATCTGCTTATATATCATCACTTCATCAGTGTAACAATTGACTAATTCCGTTTTCTGCGGTAGTAAGGGGACTGACATAGAGATAATGTTTCGGCGGCGCCAATGCCGTGATTCACTTAGGTACGTAGGTGATTCATTAATAATACACGGTGTTACACACGTCCAGCGCGCATCGTCGTGAGTCAAAAGTGCATGTTGTCTATGATTATAGTATATGCGCGTGTGAGTGACCGACCTTGTAAACATCGCTGAAAAATGTGTGCTGTGTTCTTGAACAGCTGGGTTTCGGTTCGCGTTATGTGACTCGCATGTGTTCCATATATCGGCTGTAGCTTTTTTTCATTGCTATTCGTGTTGTAACTAGTTTAGATTTTGTTTATTTCAAGGAATTTGTGTTTTATTTTGACGTTAGGTTAGTCATGTATTAACACGAGAGCGCCTATGACTTAATATTATTCAAATGTGAAAATTTTCTTATTAAGTATAAATGATTCGTGAGTTAAATAGTTATTAGGGTTGAGTATGTGCGTGACCTGGCCCAGTTGTGCTCAAATATTTTATAGCGGCAGTATATATTTCCATTTAGGACTTCTACAGGGCGATAGCCTGATGGCATTAGCCTACTTTACTGACAATGCGGACACTTGAAAAATGTGGGCGTTTCGGCTTTACGCTTTGCTTTATTAATGTAATTGATCGAAGTATTTAATTCCGCGAATCTGGGGCAAATCAACATTTATGTATTTTAAGCGTCAATGTAGGAGCTTTAAATCTCTAATCTTAATCCTCTACCTGCGGTATTGATTTAATTATCTCATATAACTATTTGTTTCTGAAACTATGTTTGCCCAGGAAGGCCTTTTTTACATTTAGCATCGCATACCTGCATAGCTTGCTTGTTCCTAATTTAACCATAGAAATTTATGCATTTTTATTTAGTTGCTGCTAGAAGGGAAGTTTAAACAACATGCCTGGGGAGAGGGCTACCATCAAAGTGCAATGTTCTCGACACGCAACCGGTCAGAACCCTGCCACGATATGAATGAGTGGTCATAACGCCATCGTTCTGTTTTCCAAAAACAAAATTTGCATTCGAAATTGGAACGCGAATGGCACGAGCGCCTCGGGCGGCGCGCTACCGGGCGCACAATGCACGCGCTCACGCTGATTTTTTGCAATTTTCATAATTCCACATTACCTTCATTTGGGTAGTTAAATTAGTTCTTTATGGTAAAAAATAAACTAGAACTGCATGCAACGCTACAATCAAAGGAAATGAGCATTTATCCGGAATTTTTATTGTACGTACCGTTGTTTCGGCTCTACCTTTTAAAGTTTAAGCACATAAAATTTAATGATGAAGTAAGTAATTGATATCTAAGATATTTTTCCGGAGAAGACTTTAACTCTCCTTTAGCGGTAACTTAAATTATAAGCAAGAAGATAAATATAACTCCATTTAATGTGCTGTCCCCTTAGGGTAGGTCGTCACTGGTGTAAAAATCATTACGGGGCAGTGTATCGAAGTTTGCATGCGGTCGCTCTGAGCAACGCAGTGTCAACTTTAAAATAACAAACGTTTGTCGTATTTCAGAGCTGGACTTCATATATATATTATTTCTATTTTTAGATGTTCTGCATGTTATTTTATTAAAGCTTGGGTTTCAAAATGGCGGCCGTTAAAAACTACTTGCAAAATGCAAGCAAATTTTATGAAACCCGAGCCTACGAAGCTCATTCATGAACTCATAAACTGTGTTCGTAAAGATGGATAGAATACAAAACATTTACGTGAATCATTGGACAGTTAGAGATTTTGGATTTGAATGGTTTTCTTTTTATTTTTACTTACTTTGAAGCTCAAGCCCCGCATAAAGATGTCTATCTAAAGTGTGACATCTTATAATTTATTAGAATGCTTTACACGTAGGTACAAGGGAATTTTGAAGGCAGGGCTGAAAACATCAAAGTGTCCTAACATAAAAGTCTGAATTATGAATTGCAATCATTAATAAATTGTCTGGAGTTACAGTCGATAGACATCCTTGGCAATTTGTTGCTCATTCACTTAAGTAGACTCTGGCAGACAGTAGGTAGGTATAGTATGACACTAACTTTACCAAATGGGGTAAAGAAGTGCAGAAGCGATAATTTTTTACGCTTTGGAGTGTCGATAGTCGGTAGTCAATGGGCAAGTATGTATAACGAGGCAATTTGTATCAATGCACAGATCAGCGGTCATAAGAGATTTCAAAGCCACCGCCGCACCTGCTTATTCGTAAATATCGCTTAATAGCACTTCCATTCAAATACTGAACAATCAATTTAAGGCTTTACCGCGCTAATTTTAGCGCACATTTTTGATTAAATCCGTTAGTGGCATAAAAGTCGTTTTGAAATAAAGACCATAATTTTCAGCGGCAAACCGCGGAATGTGCGGCGGCTGTTACAGTGCAGCTTAAGAAAACTATTTTTTATGAAAGTTATGCAACAGAGGGCGGGTTACACACTGGACAATGTCAATAAAGTACACTGTTTAAAAACGAGGTTTATTAACCAATCAAAAGAGATAATTATAATGAAATAAATGCAAGAAGCTTGAATGACTACTGTTTCAAATATTGGTAACATAGTAACCGTAGGTACCTATATGTAGGATCTAATAACAGTTTATCAAATACTCTAGCCAACCCCCCCCCCCCTCCTTTGCACGGTTTAACTATAAAAAACATGAGATTTCTTTGCTATAAGTACAAGGTGTAACGTTAAATGCGCAGAACCTCTTAAGGGGTCATTGTACTCATCAATGAACAACTTTTACTATGGGACCCAAGCTGAAATCGCGAAAAAAAAACTCAGTTGTTATGGTTGTTCCCTAACATTTTTGCTCGCATCGCTCGTCAAAATGTACTAAACGGATTTTTTTTTTGCGATTTCAAATTTTAGTCTCATACTAAAAGTTGTTCATAATAATGAGTACAATGACTTCTTATGAGGTTTTGCGCATTTAACGTTACACGTTGTATGAAAGTTTACTATTATCGTATTATACACCTAACCTTCCTAAATAAATTCTCTAGATGATGGTGAAAATCGCATCAAAATCCTCATCAAAAACAACGTGGTCACACGCAGACACGAAAAGCGAATTTAATTACATTAGGTACTAGATATACAGCGTGTATCAGACACGTGTGCTCATATTTATGGGTGTGGTGCAGACCATCAAACTGAACAACTTTGGACCAATATCGTAATCGTGAAAAAATAATCAGCCAGCAGCAAAAATAATCATTTTGTATGAAATGTTGGCCATGGTGAATGCACATGTACGTGATCCTAAACTTCTAAGCAGCATAGATTGATCTAGTTCTGGGAGTTTAGTCACCAGCGGGGCATCCATAACACGGGATTGTTCCCGGTCACAATAGAGTAGACGCGACCGCTTACATTACCAGCACCACTCAACCACTGACGACCCGATGATTGGATGCTTTCAATAGACAATGACATGTGTCTCACTATTCATAAACACGATTGTTACCGAAAGAGATTCGGAATTTGTTTTTGTTTTTTCTCGTTTAGATGAATCCCAAAAGACATATCGAGGTGCGTGTGTCATGCAGTTTAGTGTGATCAACTCATCAGGGATTGTGTTTGTTTGATGTTTATGTATTGTTTTATCTTCATAATAATCCTTAACTCTAGCAGATCTGACTCATTCTTCACATTTTTCACCTTCAATTTGTTTACGTAGCCGTAGGTATGTTAATAAGTACTTAAGTTTCACCCTCATAATGAGCCTATAATATTCCCACTGCTGGGACACACAGGCTTCCTCTCAGTGAGAGGGAGTGGGCCGTGATTCACCACACGGGCCCAGTGCGGGTTGTATTACATGTCTAATTTTGAATTTTTGTTTCTAATTTCCTCACGATGTTTTCCTTCATCGTTTTGAGAGTAGTGGTGATGAATTAATTTACACACTATCCAGGCCTTATACAAGTTATTATGGTAGGTAGGTACGGTAGAGGCTACATGTGAAGCCCTACATTTAGTAAGACGGGCTGGTCATAATTGTATCGTTGTTCCATTCGAAGATTCAAACGAACGTCAAATAATTTAGTAAGGTGTTTTAGTTGGATAGAATAGGAGTGCTAGAATTATCGTGAAGCTGTATTGTTCTATCTATCGATCTATATATATAAATAAAAAGAAAAGTCCTGACTGACTGATTGACTGACTCATCAACGCCCAGCCCAAACCCTTGGACCTAGAAAGCTGAAATTTTGCACAGAGGTTCCCTTTATAATGTAGACAAGGAATAAGGAAGGATTTTTCGAAATTTAACCCCTAAGGGGGAGAGGGTGAAATTTCACGCGGACGAAGTCGCGGGCAGAAGCTAGTTATTAATATATTAGCTCCAAGTCCAACGCTTTTCAATCAGCTTCCACCCATAGGTACTCTAGAGGTCCCCTTTGGACCTCTACAGTACATACTAAATTTTTAAGTAAGTATTGTTTTTTTAAATTGTTGCTTTAATGTGCATTAAGAGTCAGGGTCAGTTTTCAGTAGGCATGTGTTTCTTTCTAAAATGGCATAAAACAATTTGTGTATAATAAAATGGAAAGTGATGTAACAAAGGAGCTTTTTATTTTGTTAGATATACGTTAGATAGTATCGCAAAGTGTGCCTCGGGTACAACAAAAGGTCTTTTATAAAGAATATTGTTTAAAAATGTGTCGTCAAATTGGTTTTAGGCTGAGAGCATATTAAACCTTTAAAAAAAATAGCGGTGTTTAAAAAAATATTATCAAAAGCGTGAATGTATAGTTTTGTAAAATTAAACTGTGTGTAGTTCAACTTTAGACTTTGTAGTCAACCTTCTATGAGGATAGCGTTTTGGCGGCTTATTTAGACAGTACATTTTTATTTACTATTTTCTAAAAGAAATACATTATGCAATTTGAAGTAATAGGTTTTTGTGGGCTCGTTACACACCATTAAATAATCTGAGATGTTTATCAGAAACCAGTCAAATAGCCTATTATAGATCTCGCATGTAACCTAAACACGGCACTTTTAATTAGCGGAGTTGTACTTGTAAATTGTATAAAAGAAAATAGGTTTTTATAATCTTAAAATGGTATGCCAAATAGTGTTTATAAATATCTAATAAAAAAATATAAAAATAATAATAATTTCTATTAGGTTGTAATACAAATTGACATAACCAAGAATATTTGTAACGTAGACGCTACGTCGCGCCTACGCCGCGAAACCGCGCGTAGCAACGCGTAGCCGCCCGTAGCTGCGCGTAGCCATAAACGTTTTACATATGAGATTAAACAGTTTTTAAACTACTTTAATAAAACTCAATATACTTCACCTACCTTTAAATTGTGCCGAGCCAAAACTTTGGTAGCATCGAGTTTTTTTTTACAAATAAATCGCTAGTCACGACCCCAAAGTCGTAGCCTTAGAAATTAGTTTCTCTATGCAAATGCGTATCTCGTGCCCGCGACAGGTGACGTGCGGCACCCTTAATTGTTTTTTGTAATAATATTCAAATATTATGACGTTTTTTGTTTGAGTTTTTGTGTTAGGCTCTGGCGCGGGTGGCGTACCAGGTGGTCCAGAAAAAAAAAACAATTTCTTTCGCCGTAACAGCCGTTGCTAAGCTTAGGCTGATACAGTTATCACTATGTATTATAAACATAGCGTTTATGTATTGAGATAATTCACTATAATCGGTATTATCTTCATTTCTTTATTGGATAATCAGTTTGTGATTATCCAATAAAGAAAATGGAAATGTTTTTCTCGTGAAATCCTCACAGGATAATTCTGTTGACATCACAATCTTTGAATAGAGTTAGTTAAACTTCTTTGTCAATAAAAATTATTTGCTGATTGCTGTTACGTTTTCCGTGGAAAACAAGAAAATTGCCAAAACAGGATAATTTCATAATTTATTAAATAGCGACTATTTCAAAACTTCACAATTAGGTATGTGTCTGATAAACTTTCATGATAATAATTTATTTAACTGCGCTGTTTGTACAGGGTATGGATAAATATATTGGAAAAAAAATAATTAAAACTTTTTTCAAAAAAAAAACACTACAAAGTGAAAGATAACTTTAATCTCGGAAGTCGGTGTCGTTGGTTCCGCATTTTCGTTTTCTGACACCGACTTCCGAAATTAAAGTTATTTTTCACTTTGTAGTGTTTTTTTTGGAAGACGGTTGTTTTTTTTGTAAAAAAGTTTAAATTTTTCACTTTTTAGTTGTAGGTATCTATCTATATGTATATACGTATCCCATACAAATTCATATAGGTAACACTACTTGCTACATGAATATCAGTGAAAGGAAGCTATTGAACACATCTGCGTACCCCTTTAGAGAGTACAGGCGTGATATTATGTTGTGTGATTGCGTAAACAATGATATATAATATGCAGCAATCGCGGTTGATTTGCTGGCATTTATTGAAGAGTTCCGTTGTCTGTCTCCGAAACTCATCATCAGATCTTTACGCAATTTAAATGGGACCATTTCGGAATAAACCTCTTTCGAGTAAAAAAAGTATTTTGCAAATCCGTTTATATATATGACTGAGTTATGCCCGTACATACATACAAAAAAATATATTATATTATAAACAATTAAACATCCGAATTGGGAACCTCCTCCTTTTGGAAGTAGGTTAAAAAATTAGGTTCATCGATTTCGCCAACAGGCACAGCTGTTGTGTGTATTGCCTAAAAAACTGATGATCTTTACGAAGATTCCGTGAAGAAACTTACAAGTATTCCGTGTTCAAAAAAAAACTTTTTATACCGAACAAAGAAGTAGGTACCTATCGAAAAAATATGAAGTTTTTTGAGTACCTAATATGAAACTGTGACACACTTCAACAAAAATTAATTTCGTGTAACATTGATTTATGTTTAAATAACTACTAATTATATGCTTAATAACGTGACAAGAGCCATAAATTAAGAAATAAAAACGCATGACGCTCCGAACGGAAGCAAAGCATTAATTTATTCAAATCTGTTTGATTAGGATCCATTTTAAAGCGGACTGTTATTCTTACAATTTTATCGTTGGATAGTTGAAAAAGTTGAAAAGGCTTCGGGAGGCGTTTGGCGCTTGGCGTGTGCGCTTGGCGTGCAGCCCTCTCGGCGCTTGCGCACCTGCCGTACAATTATCCGGTCATTAGTCGGCACGGAACCCGCGGAGACCCGAAATTAGTGTGTGCAACTCTAAAACCCCTACAGTATGTTATCGCATAGGATGTAGGGGTAAAAGAAATTGCTTTGTTGATTTTATGCTTATTTCCTAGTCTCTAACAGTTTTGCGAATACTATTACTAGCGTGTTTGCAGATAAGCGCGACGTTAAATGACCCATGGTGGAGATGGTGATCACTGTGTTCAAAATGTTCCAGTCACCTGGACCGTGCAAATAGCAAGGCTAATTGGCTAACAGGCGATCATGATGCGTAGTCAAAAGCTGTGACTGAAAGTACTTTAGATTGCGAAGCTACGAATTATTTATTTGGGGTATAAAAATAGATTTTTATCTTGTAATTGCAGGTCTGGTGTTGAATCCTTCATTAGGGGCGTGCTGCGGCGGGCGGGGGTGGCGGGGGTGTCGGGGTCTTCTTGGGTCGTATAAGTGTGAGGACACAATGGGCGCCCCCCGCGGTATTGTGCGCTAATGTATGCGCGTGCGGTGTCGCCGACAGCGGCCGCGGAGCCACAACACAAACATTTCAACGCATCTAATTTATTGTCGTGTCGCACCGAGCCGCGGCACGCAAAAAATATTGTATTTAAGGTGCAGTGCTGCTACGGTAAAAGCCGCAACCGTTTTATTATTTATTTGTGCTGGATTTGATAAATGATTTTCTTCATTCAACTCAAACCAAGGACTAAACGATCAGACTGGTCCACCAAGCCATAACCCGAATATTGGACAAAGAATTGTTAAGATTAACCTTTAGACAATTTTTTTCTCTAAATGCTTTCTCGACATGCAAGTTCTGTTTTGCTCATTACAAACCTAACAAAAATATACCTACGTACTATGCAACTGTTGAATGCTATCTCGGAGCCTGAAAAAACCCCATTGGATTAAGTATATATATTTTTTTTATCCTTTAATATTTTTATTATCTAAACAATAATGTGTCGTATGTCATGTGTCTACAACAGAACGAGGTCTTAAACAAAATTGAATATAAAATCTCGACGAAGGATGACTCAGTCTTTGAGAGCAATTTTGAATATTATAATATGTAAACTAGTTGTTGTTCGGTGGAGTTGTCTGTTCTGCCTCTATACAATTAGTGACATTTATTAGTACAACGATTGTGTACGGGCGGGGAGGTGACATTCTGTATAATTCATTGTATCGCATTCGTAACAAGGCACTTATAAATTACAATTAAGTATCGGCAGGAGAATACGGGCACTGTCGTTACTGGCTGTCAGAAGTCCGAAAGTCTGGTAGTAACGAATCAGTAGGTAGGTCTTGTAGGGATACAAATAAATGGATTACAAAGGTCAGACAGATGGTAGTAACTTCATGCACAATAAAGCACATTAGGATATGTAACTAGCTTCTGCCCGCGACTTCGTCCGCGTGAAATTTTACCCTCCCCCTATTCAACCTCTTAGGGGTGGTTTTTCGAAAAACCCTTTCTTAGTACCTAGGTATACTCTTTACAAAGAACGCACCCTCCAAATTTCATGTCTCTAGGACCAGCGGTTTACACTGGGCGTTGATATACCTATCAGTCAGTCGGGACTTTGAATTTTATAGGTCTAAGTATAAATACCGAGTTTCGGGTTAATCGGACCGCGTGTTAAAATTCTTCCATACAAATTTTGGCACCCCCAATCCCCCTTTAGGGGGTAGTTTAGAAAAACGAAAAATGCTAAACTTCATAATTTACTTAGATAAGTAGGTATTCCTGCCAAGTTTCAAGTTTATTAACTCAAGGAATAAGATTGTTCATACAAACTTTCATCCCCTATTTAACTCCCTTAGGGGTTGAATTTCGAAAATTCCTTGTCTAAATTATAAAGGGAACCTCTGTGCAAAATTTCAGCTCCCTAGGTCCAAGGGTTTGGGCTGAGCGTTGATGAGTCAGTCAATCAGTCAGTCAGGACTTTTCTTTTTATTTATATAGATAGAAGATAGATAGATATTAATAGATAGATGATGATCAGCAGCGCTAGGAAAATTAACTTAAATGTAAGTATTTGATTTAAAAACGACTAGCTGGTTCAATCAAAAAAATTTAGTGTAATCACAGACCACAGAGGAAAAGTCCAAGCATTTTAGCCTATACATTTTTAAAGGCTAAAATGCTAGGATTTTTCCTCTGATGAAATTATTTTATGGTCTAATTCACTTATGGCATAAAACGATTAGTGGAGATTCCCGTAAACATTGCCTGGTAATAACATGGTTACAATTGATTGGTCAAGATGCTCAAGCGGCCTTCTAAACTGAACTGTAAGTATGCTAAACGATTACTTACAGCGCCGAATAATTAATTTAACAAAAAAAATATAATTTTCCGTTGACCTGTCAATGTTTCTGGTTTACCGGCTAGAGACATTTTGTAAGCAAAATACATGCGAATATTTCCCGTGTTCTGGTAGTCACAATGACGCATTCTGCAAACAGTTACTTGGCAATTTCATATTATTCCCTCGAGTTCCCGTAGTGAACATACGGCCACCCAGCACTGGGAGATGCACCTTCGACTGTGCTCTTCAATTGGTAGCTGGCAAAAACTGCATTTGCATAGTGCTCGATGCTTGCCGCGATAGTGGCCACCGCGAGTTCTACCTTGCGCCGTCAATCTACGAAAACTTGGATGTGATTGTTTGTTTCTTGTTTCTATCGACATTTTCACACTCTATTAAGGTGTGTGTTTGTATGGTACCTACTAGGTACTAAGTTGTTGCGTTCTGGACCAACAACAAATAAATATACAGAATTCATCATTTACTACGAGTAGGTACATCTATGAAATCGATCCTGCTGTTTCAGCTTTCATGAAATTATGTAGGTAGGTACGGACAGTAAAGTAAGATTTCAATTGATTGTTTTACGATATATCAGATGTATAATCATAATCCGGATGTTTTACTTAGCAGCCAATTTTCTTTTAACATTTCCTATCTTAACCGCCGCTAGCCGACTCGTAAATTAGACCATGAAAATCGGCGGCAAACCTAAGAATCGGCACAATGTCGCGGACCAGCAACAACTAGCTTCTTTTTTCTGTGACAGGCATCATTATATTATTAAAACAGTCCTATTTTCGTGAGCTCTGAAATCTCAGGGTACGCTCAGTGGTACCGTAGATTCTGGCGGCCGGTGACAAATGTCGATGCCACCCACTGCACGCACGACCCCGATGGTACGGCGGTACCGAGACGTTCCAATAAATACAACACACAAATATATCTGCCTTTTATTTCATTCAATCCCTTCAATGTGGAATTACTTTAGATTTCAAGTTTTCGGATTACGTACAATTAAATATGGAGTCGTAAATCTTGGGCTGTTTTCTAGACTGACTATATCAGATTACACTCTATAATACTTACCCCGCAGTTATACTTAGATAATGGTTTTGAAGGACTTATAAATCATTTCAATTTGAAGAGCATTTGAAGAACGCTCATCAAAACTTTAATGTTCGATGTTTAATTACTTACGCTAAAACACTGGATTGTGTATCATAAAAAAGATAAATGCATCGTAAGCTTCTTCAAACCCAAACAAACTCGATTAAAATCAAGCTTACGTATTATTTCTGACCCGCTTAAAATTCTTGTTATAAATGTTAAGCAAATTCCGATATAATGCTTTTTATTGCGTTACTTAATTGGCCGGCACGTGTAAATTAGAGGATAATATAAAAATGTTAGAGGTTCAGAGGACGTCCGAGGATCTTGACTTTAATCTTTATAAGGATTAAGGTCGGTCGGCAAAAACTTTAGTTAATAGAGGTGACTGATTCTGTGTAGGTTTTAATTTGTTTCACTCCCATAACTCGTTCTATCTCTATGTGGATATAGAAGTCTATTATGGCAACTGTCTATACTTATTTTGGGACCTGTCTAAAAATTTTCTAGTGGGTGACGAACCGAAATGAATTAAGTAGTATATTTTTCCTAATTTTTCGGGTCGTTGAGCCAACTATGTAAGTGTTTCTACGTAAAATTTACGGTCAAGACAGATTTTGCAGACTTAAGTACCTATATACCTTGTCACTGGACATTTGCGAGTATAGAACCTATCCACTTCAATCATATAGGTCTAAACATAAGGGCCTGTACCTACGCATGTGTGTATGTACAGTAAGATCAAACATCACGGTGAAGGTATCCTCGGACCATTATCGGGCCACATTCCTCGAGTCAAATTATTTATTTTGTGCGGGGCGTGAGTTACCGGCCGGCCCGCCCCTTCGTTACTATGTTAATTCCTGCTACCTACAGATCTGCTCTTCATTCTAATGTATCAACACAGCCTTTGGAATGTAATTTAGAGTAGGTGTTCTAGTTTTTTGGAATTTATGATTGTTGATTTTTCCATGCGGAGGCTTGTCATTGTAATGTGACTGTGTGGGTATAAAAGAGATTAACTTATTTAACAGGAATGTCTGTCTGTCTGTCTGAATTTTTAACCACTACATCAGGACTTTCGTCATATAGGTACAGACAGTCATCAACGAAAATTAGAGACTAATTTCTTTTGTGCCACAAAACGTCTGAACAATTCAATAGAAACATAACAGTCGAAATAAAAAGGTTTAGTGGACAATGTAATTGGTTATTAAAAAGCGCATATATCACGGTCGCGAGGGCCGGGGCACACCGAGCGGGTCGCGTGGGAGACGCACGACGTGATTTGTGTGGAACCGCCGCGCGCGCTCGACCACGCCCCTTCATTAACATGCTAATGCCGATTCTGGAGCAGGGATCGGGATGCTCTCACTGGGTCACTGGCTTTACTGGATGATCTGCTTTGGGGGTTACAGGAATTTTTAGAAGCATGTATTGCGTCATCAGATGACAAGAGCCTACTGAAGAATCAAATGAGAGGAACCGCGAGCGGTCAGGAAAACAATAGTACCTACTAGGTGGTACTATTGTTTGCAGAAAGTGTTCAGGCTTTTACGGTTGAAAAAAAAATTGCAGCTTGATGTCTGATTTGGGAAAGCTTTTAACGTTGTGTGATACAAGAGGTTGTATGCGAAATAAAAAAAGGCAAATTGGGTTGATTGTTAGTGAGAGTGCAGGTGAATATATCGAGTGAATGGTTCAAGCTGGAGCATGCGTGTGGCCGGCGTGAGGCGCGGGCGCATCGACGACAATGCGTGGTGTGGTAATATATGCGCGCCAGGGAGGTCCCGCGCTGTGTCGTGGGAAGACGTTATCGTCGCGATCTGCCTCTCCTACATATACTTTAAAAACCCTTATATGTGTACTAAATGTAAGTACCTACGCCACATTCCCTGGACGTATTTTACACTCGCTTTGATTTGTATGATCTCGGGATTAAATACCTAACATTTTTGTATCCCAACAGTAAAACCCTTTTTTGTATAATTATTTAATCATGAAAGAAAATATAAGTTATAGCAAAAGCATACATTTTAGTCTTGTTTCACCAAAAATGTAAAGCTGCGAGCTTTTAAAACATACCAAACACAACTTCGTAAATGTATACGTTTTCCATCGTCTACGCGCTACGTTCGTAGCGAGGGCTCGTAGCGGGCGGGTTGCGTGGCGCCGCCGAACGCCGCTCGGAGAATTTGCATAAGCTTTTTGTATTCGGTAATAATGTGGTGCGTATTTTAATTGGGCACGATTAAATCTTAATAAATCGGTCGGTGTTCCCACACGCGTCCGTCGGGCAGACTTGGCCGCTCGCAATTACGCTGGCGGCTTGTGTTGTAATTTGGCGACGGCCGCGGGCGAAACTCAGAAATTGCGCTCAGTTTCAGCAGTGCACCTTTGCAGACTAAAACACTAGGGCATCGCGTGCTGCGCGCGTCAGACAAACGCCCGCGCCGCCCGCCGACCGCAAGCCGCGGCCACTTGAATGCACTCCCCAATTACGAATCGTAAACGCGACTAAATGAATGATACCCGCGTGCGATTATTACCGGCTTAATTTTACTCGACACTTGCAAAGGCGTACTTTTGTTTGCTGTACTATAAAGAATGCTCGTTATATTTTTTTTTACGTTTCAGATCAAAGGGAAAATGGAATGTAGGTTATCAAATCACCATGCCCATTTCTGAAGCAGATCTAATGAATGCGTAAAAACATCGTTGCATTTCTGCCGTCGTAGAACAGAATCGGTAGTAGGTAGGTAGGTTATACTTAGGTAGGCATGCAATACATGTGGTGTTGTCACTACTATCACTAGTCTCTCATGCTCATAGTATCAACAGTAGTAGACAATTAAGAATTAAACCGCAAAATGACAGTAGTTTAGTGTCCTATTGTAATGCAATACCACAATGCATTATTGTTGCTTGTTTACAATGAGATCTCAAAGAGATTTTCTGATCTCAATCCCAACAATCGCACATATTGCGTACGTAACATGAGGTGCCAAGTCGACACACAACTATTGTCTAATCATGTTCAGCACCTGTTTCTATTAATTTATTAATATTTTTATGTCGAGAGCTGTTACGTTAAGCACCGGCTAATTATCTGGGTTACCCGGAGAGCTTATTTCGGCACATAAACCAGCGTCCGACCAAAACTAATTTATATTGGAATGTGATATATGTGCGGGCGGCGAGTGGCCCGGGGGCACGCGCTCGGGCGGTTTTAATCACCTTAACCCTAACTTAACTGCTGTTAAAACACTACCGAAACGAAGAAGGTGAAGCCGCGCCGCCGACGCAGGCGCCACGGCCGCGCCCGTCCGAGCCCATTATCTCCACTTGCGACCACTCACCAGCCTCATCTTCAACTTTACCGCCGGATATCACGCATTCAATACTTTTTGTACTTACATTACATTGCATATCTAATTTAACATCGAATCGATATGATCCGAAATCGATTAAAAGGGAAGTATTGATCGACAAGAATTGTCATTGGTTTCGATGAGAATCGATTTGGTGATTCCCGTGACAGGTTTTTTGCGCACTGTTCCGCGGGTGACGGGGCGGTCACGGCTGACGTGTCAATGAGTCCAATTCTCACACTGTCGGCGCCGGCGCCGGCGCTATGGGATGGGTTACGAATTTACGATCAAAGATTTGCTCAGATAGCGACAGGTTATTATTATGAATCCATAAAAGCTTTTGTTATAATGACGATGCGAAGAGGAGGTTCAAAGGCAAATACAATAAATACCAGTTAAAATTACAATTGATCGAAAACAGAGATATTGCACTAGAATCTAGCTTGCAATCAGTAACTGTGACATCAAATAGGTGCACTCAATCAAACAATATCTCAGTCTCAAATGTCTCAATCCTTGTCATTTACTTACTCACATAATCAATCTATCACGACATTTAAAAACTTTAACTTCGATACCAAAAGCGGCAGCATTTCATAAACATTTCAGCATCATAAGGTATGCATATTACACTTAAGCACAAGCCATTGGCTGCAAAGTGTAGCAACAAACCACAGGTGGAAGTAATAGCGTGGTTCGTGTAGACGCGCCTTAACCTGTTCGTGAGAATGCTTGCGGTTTCCGACTCGGAAGCACAATGCCGGGCGATTATACCCGTGCTGGTAGGAACGCCGACAAGCGACGCGCGCGGCGGTTTCATGTCACTATGGAGAATGTAACAGACCTTAATTGTCTATAGGCAGTGGTGGAGGCCGTGGAGGGTAATAGTTTTACAGTAGAAGCAGAGTTAAAAATGTGTCGCGAAGATTCTTAGATAGTTGTAATAATTGCTGTGATTGGAAAGGGAACCGAAAGAAACCGCATTATAGACTTTTGGCCACTGATAGACAGCCTTTGAATTGATTTACGTCCAGTTTCTGGATTGGAAATCAACACAAAAATTACCTAGCAAATTGTCAAGCGCTTCCTGCTGTGTTTGATGGAAATAATTACCATCAGCTAATTGCATCACATGACTTGCGTTTAATTTTGACGCGTCGATAATTTTCGTTCCTGAAACCGGGAGTTATACTTGTAAAAATATTAAAAACCACCTACGTTATAGTGTTTATCAATATTTGAAAGGTTGAGTTAGACAGGGCTGCGAGTTTTGTGTCCAAGGGTACGAAGAATTCCAAGTAAAATCTGTTGATCGATACATGGCCGTGCGGTATTCAAACATGTAAAAGCAACTGTACTACTTAATTAGTAGGTACTAGGTACCTAGGTCTGTTAGCTTTAAATAGGCTATAATCTCTACAGAACTTGAAGCCGTACACAATTGTGTTCTAATTCTAACTGCCGACTCTCCATTTTTTCAATTTCAATCCTTTCGCATCTCAAATCAGTAAGATTAAAATACCAGACCGTATTTATAACTCTTTAACGTGGATAAAGGCGTGAGCGGCACGTTTATTGCCTACAAGATATCAGCTTTATATTATAAAATAAAATATTCGATCAGTAGGTTCTGTGGGTACTATCAGCGTCTCATAATTGTTAAGTTAATTTTTGTCGAAAGAAAAACATTATTTTCCCTGCAATCAAAACTGTAGTACCTAGTATGTACCTACCCTAAGTACTTATCTAATTACTACCATCAGCTTTTGACTTAATGAAGTATCTTACTGATCCCGATAAATGGCTACCGCAGACAGGCGCGACGCGATAGCGCGACGAGACTAGTAGAACAATTTTTTTTGAAAACTTCATGGAAATTGTTCGAACTGTATCAAAGTCAAAGTCAAAGTCAAATCATTTATTTCAAATAGGCACATTAAAGGCACTTTTGAACGTCAAAAAAAAAAAAAACTAAATAGAAATGATTCTAGTCGCCCATTCGAAAAGGTAGTTTTCGTATGGAGAAGAATGGGCAAGAAACTCCACCGTTACTCTTTTAAAAATGTTTTACAAGGTCTTGTATACATAATAAAAATTATATGTGAACACGATGCACCCATAATAAAATTAGTCTACCACAAAAGGTAAAAAGAATTAAAAATTAAGCAATGACAGGTAAATCAAATAAGTGATAGATACATGGTGCTCACATATTTACAAGTTATTTAAAAAAAAAAAATGCAAAAGTAGTTGAACTTTAACAAGTGTGTGAGCCACTGTAGTCGCAGATTGTAAAAATGAATTAGAATAAGATGTCATAATTAAAAATATATATATAAATTAAATTAGGAACAAGTTTGATTTTGTCTAGACTTTTAGATTGTCCTATGGAGCAGGACCAGCATGTTTCCAAACATTCTTATCTTGGATATAATCCTCTAATTTGTAATATCCTTGTTTACAAAGTGTACTTTTAATATGAGTTTTAAATTTTCTTTCATTTAATTGCAATATGTCACAAGGTATTTTGTTGTAGCATTTAACACAGTACCCCATAAAAGATGTATGTACTTTAGATAATCTAAAAAAAGGTTGATCTAATTTATCTTTATTTCTAGTATTAAAATTATGCCTATCACTTATTTTATTAAAAAGATGTTGATTTTTTCTTACATACATAATATTTTCATAAATGAATTGGCAAGGTACCGTCATGATATTAACCTTTTTAAATAGTTCCCTAAGAGATTCGCGACGACGTAGATTGTAAATGGCTCTGACAGCTCTCTTTTGTAAAATAAAAATGGATTCAATGTCAGCAGCCCGACCCCATAGTAAAATGCCATATGACATAATACTGTGGAAGTAACTAAAATAGACCAAACGCGCGGTTTCTACATCTGTTAACTGTCTTATCTTTCTAACAGCATAAGCGGCGGAGCTTAGCCGCCCCGCAATAGATGTTATATGAGGTCCCCATTGTAATTTCTCGTCTAGCGTGATTCCTAGGAAAACTGTCTGATCAATAAATTCTAGTTTTTGGCCATTCAATATGATTTCACATTCGCTACTTCTAACATTCGGTAATTTAAATCTAATGCATTTGGTTTTTTTTTCATTAAGTACTAAATTATTTACCGTAAACCAATCTTGGACCTGAAGAATAGAGTTATTCACGTCGTCAAGGCTTTGTGACCGTCGGTCTATTTTAAAGATTAATGATGTGTCATCTGCAAATAACACCATCTTCGGTTGATTTTGAAGTAATTGGGGTAAATCATTAATGTAAACTAAAAAGAGGAATGGACCCAATATCGAACCTTGAGGAACACCCATTGTCATTTCAGACCCTAATGAGTTTACGCCGTTTACTTGAACTTTAACCTTTCTATCTTTCAGGTATGATCTTAGCAAGTCAAGTGCTGCTTTTCTAATTCCATAGTGCTCCAGTTTCATCAGAAGTGTCTCGTGGTTTACGCAATCGAACGCCTTAGAGAGGTCGCAAAAGATTCCAATGGCATCTTGTGCTTCTTCCCAGGCGTTAAAAATGTTCTTTATTAGGGTAACACCGGCGTCAGTAGTGCAACGCCCTTTGGTGAAACCGTACTGGTGTTCATGAAAGATGGAATTTTTATTAAAGTGACGTAACATTTGATTGAGCATCAACTTTTCAAACACCTTACTGAGAACTGGTAGAATTGACACAGGTCTATAATTGTTAGGATCTTTACTATCACCGGATTTGAACAATGGTACTACTTTACTATGTTTCATAAGATCCGGAAAGACTCCTTGGTCAACACTGGTGTTAAATATGAAAGCTAAATAGGGCGCAATAGTTTCGATAAAAGATCTACATACTTTTACAGACATTCCCCAGAGATCTTCTGTTGATTTAATGTTAAGATCTCTAAAAGCTTTTATAACAGCCTGGGGGCTTGTATGCTGAAACCTAAACTCCAAAGGGCATGCCTTTACATTCTTTTTAAGTAAGGCAGCAGAAAGCGTGGGGGATGAATTTAAAGCTTCAGTAGTTTTAAGGGGAATATTAGAAAAAAAGTTTTCAAATTCCTGAGCTATTTCTACATCTGAGTTGATGGGGCCATGTGCAGTCTCTAAATTAAATTCAGTGTTAGGCTGTTTTTTCCTACCTGTTTCATTATTTATTATTTGCCAGGTAGTTTTTATTTTATCATCAGCTGATTTTATTTTATTGCTAATATAAAGAGCTTTAGCTTTTTGGCACACACTTTTAAAAGTTTTTGAATATTTTGCAACATACTGATGAAAGTTTGTATTATTCATATGTTGCTTTAAGCCATAGAGTTCAAAAAGTTTTTCCCTGCTTTTACGAATACCTGGAGTCGCCCAGTCACTAAATAAAAACTTTGTGTGAATATTTTTAGTTTTTAGTGGAAAAGTGTCATTAAACTGCGCGTTTAATATTGAAAAGAACTCGGCGTAGAATTCATTTGGGTCACCTATATTATTAAAATTCTGATCACATAACTTACTGGCCAAAGAATTATTTAATTTCTCTAACTTTTTACATGTAATTGTCCTAAACCTTATTTGAATTTTTTGTAAAGGCATGTAGGAGCTAAATGTTATTTTTTGTCCACTGTGATCAGATGGCAACTTATTTACAATTTCTTTGTGTAAGTAATCACAATTACAAAAAACATTATCAATACAAGTGGCAGAAGAAGCTGTCACTCGGGTTGGTTCAATAAAAACATTTGACAAATCAAATGACCTAAAAAGACTTAACAATCTGACAGTATTCGAGTTATTTTCCAATAAATTAATATTAAAATCTCCACATACTATTATTGACTTACTACTAGTACTAAGTTTCTTTAACACATCTTCCATTACAGAATCAAACACCGATAGATTCTGGTAACTTGGAGGTCTGTATACACATACTATAACATGCTTATCAAGCTCAACACAGGACAATTCAATGGTGTGTTCAACAGACAGTCCGATTATGTCTTTTCGTTCTTTTGATTTAATAGAATTTTTAATTAATATTAATGATCCGCCATGTATCATACGTTTTCGGCTGAAATGGCTAACTACACAATAATTTTCATAATTAATTGACTTTACTTGATGATCTTTCAACCAATGCTCTGTTAAACAAATGACATCAAACTTGGTGTTTTCCAAAAACAATTCTATTTCCAATAATTTGGAAGCGCAACCTTGGATATTCTGATTAAATAATTTTAAAATATGTTGCACTCCCTTTGGTTTTTTATTATTATTAATTATATTGCCAGAAGATACCTTTTTATTATTCTGTAATAATAATTTGGTATTTGAAGGGGTAACTTCTGTTGTCTCACTGACTAGTTTAAATAGTTATCCGGAGTGACCTCCACAACTACAACTGGAGAGTCTGGATTGCCCGAGTATGTTCCAGCGGGAGGAGAATATCCTATCTGACTGGTAGTAGTCTCCAAGGATGTTGGTATTATAGGTGGTGGTGGTGGTGGTGGTGGTGGTGGTGGATCCTCCTTCGTACAACATGACGATCCATAATTAATCACCATGTTGTTAGTATAACTAGGCAACACGGACTCGTCACTAATACTAGAACTCGTTATATTAGCTATAACCTCATTAATATTATATGCTATCAACATAGCAATCATATGTCTACATTCCCCAGACAGAGATATAGTTCTCTGAGTTAACTTAATACCACTAACAAACTTGTTAGTGTCAAAAAACAATAATTTGTCTCTATGACAACATGTCAGATTGTGAATAGTATTATTCAACTTATAAATATAATTATTTTCATTGTATGATAAAGTATCTGAGTAAGGAAAAGCACACAACATTAGCTTACCTATGTTTAACTTTAATAAGGTGTTTACACCATCCACTATGTCCTTTCTGGTAATACCAGTGCTATTACCTAATAGCAAAACCATAGTACAATAATTATCAAGGTTTGCATTGGCAATTCTTTTTATCATTTGTTTAAAACTTATGTTATGGTAACTATGATTGGTAAAACTATGGCTTAGGTAATTGAGTAGAATTTTTCCAAAGCCAGAACCTAACTCGTCACAAAAAAAAATTGATTTGTTTATCTGTGTGGTCTCTGCTGGAAGAGCTAACACCGGAAGGGGTAAGTCAGATTGAGGTTGAAGAGGTGGTGGTTGGTTGGCACCGCTGCATGAAAGATCATTTGTCAGAGACTCATACCTCTCAGCATTGTACTTCACCAAATCCAGGAGTTCTCCAGCCTCAAACAAGCGGTCACTTAGTTGTCGTTGTGAACTTTCATATTTTTCAAAAATATCCTTCAGCAAATGCTCCTTGTGTAGTATATCATTATAGAGGATATCGCGTCGCACAGTGGCGTCGCGCCCGTCTGTGGGAGCCTAAACACGTTAATTATTCGCTCTACAAGCAAACAACGTTAAACCTGAGCATAAAATGTTAGATTTCCTATAAATCTTAGGAAATAACAGTGTTCCTGGCGATGCTAATTAAACAACTGCTTACAAAAAAGTGTGCCATGAATAAACCAATTGAGCATGAAACTATTTTTTGTTTCAGTGTTTATCTTTTTTAATCTCATGCATAGTTAATTCCAATTTGTTAGAATTAAAATTATATTGTACCTTTAAATTACGGTACTTGAAAATGAAATGAGTTTAACACTTTTTTCCAATAAAAACGTTTAATAACGATTACAGCCAAACGCATAACTAGTCGAACATGAGACAAACAGCAATTGGTTCCATCAGTATTCGTTAACTATGGCCAAAAAGCCGCTTAATTGACCATTAAAAATCCCACGTTACACAAAGACACAAACATTAATTACTCGATTAGACGGCCCCTAAACCAACTAGAGACGCGAAATCAAATGATATTTGCAAATCGCAATAGGATTGTTTAGCCTAACCTAGATGACCGCAACGCTCGGTCAACACTCGACGTCCTATATGGGTCGGCCGAGTTCGCTCGCCCCCGCGCCGTAACGGGCCATCATATCCGTAATCTTTAACGCGATCTGTGTATTGTTTATATATGATTGGTGTTTTATTTGTGCGTGCCAATGACCTTTCTGCTTAGGACGTCACGTCTCGTTTGATGTTCAAGGATCTTCAAAATGTGTAATTGAATTTTGGGTATCTTAGATTAACCATTATTTGTTGACATACATAGTTGTAAGTTGATAAACAGGAAAATTTTGTCTAGCATTCGAATTAAAACTACCTTTCATAATGATTTTAAGGAAGCAATAAAAATGAGACAAGCTACAATATAAGCGTAGTAGAGACAGTACCTACTCTACATTATTTATAGAATGAGTTTTTTTTAATAAATTGATTGAATAGTTCTGTCGGTGACAACATAGTGACACATAGATTTTCCTATTGATTCTCTTGTAAAATAAACATTAGGTACATACTCAGTTAAATCCTAAAAAACTATTTATAATATCTTTTGTCTGCGAATACGAGCAAGAGGAATAAAATGAAGTTTATTTATAGCGTCTGCCTGTATTAGTGACGGGTGTCCCTTCGCGAACCGCGTATGAATGGGATCGTCTCCTCTCCCGGAATAACGGGGCTCCTTACGTATAAGTAAAATAACTCGGGTTTGTGTGGATTACTGCTAAAATGCTGTGTTTGTAGCTACTACGAACGTAGCCTTTGTCCTCTAGGGATGAAATAGAAGAGTATTTTCTACATTTTTAAACCCGAGGTATATAATAATACTTAATACCAGCCTATTATTGTCCCACTGCTGGACAAAGGCCTCTTCTCATACAGAGCTGTCTCTTCTCTCTTGTCTGCAGGTGTCCTTATAACGTTTTTCCCTTTCAAATGTCAGCTGAATTTCCAAGATACACTCAGAATGTACATATGAATTGAAGAAGTCAAATTGGGACTTGCCCGAATTTGAATCCAATACCTAATGCATGAAAGACGAGGGAGGTATTTAGTAAAGTTATATTTTTTGTATCCATCGAAATAATAAAATTATGATGTCATACCATAATTTCTATTCGATAGAACTATTTTAATCGATTTAGATTGACTAGGTACTACAAAACTTAGTAGGTATATTTTAACTTATGTCAGTTTTATTTATTTTTTATTCAAATGTATGAGTCTTTTGATATACAAATATTTTCTTAGTTATTACGATATGTAAGGATGACTCCGTGGGCGTGGTAGCCTGATGTCATCATTGAATACTCAGCTTTCATATTTCGTAAGTCTGGAAAAAATGTGCCTTATTTTACCTAAAACGTGAACATAAATTGACAAAATTGTCCACAACAAGCCCGCAAAAAAATCGAATGAGAAATGAATGAACAAATTCGTCTTTCCATCAGCTTGAACATCAATTAAGTTTAATAATGCAAGTTTACATATAATTACGTTGATAGCATCGTTTCCAGTCGTCTTTATCATGTATCGATATCTAGTGTAGTCGCGAATTGTCACCGGGGCCGGCGCGCGGCGGCGCAGGCGCAGGCTCGCGGCGCAGGAACGATCCGCGGCAGGTGTGCCCTTGCACCTGTGCTCGATTGTTACATTCCTCGCTCGAACCTCTCTCGCTCGCCGACTGATCACTCCTGATTATCTACTCGGATTCTTCTTCAATCAACAAACACTTTAGTTTATAAACGAGCTTGTAGCTTGTAGGTACCTCTTACTGGACAGTAAGCCGTGTGTCAGAATGTAGACGCAGGATCTATGTTTTCATATTGCAATTAAAGTGCGGTGTAATTACTGTCACTGTTGCTGGAGGGTTTGGTTATTTGATTTGGTAATGTTTTACTATCCAATTGCTAAAGTCATAAATTCTGAGTTAGTCAGCATAATTATGCAACACACTGCATCAAGTAGATTCAATTGTTTTTTCAAAGTCCTTTCTCACAGTTTATTCTGTGATAGGTCGTAATGCATCGCCAGTCCAGCCAATAATTCGCCATATATAATCAAAGGGCCTGCCCGTCATGAATGGAGATCGCAAATATAGAAATGGTCGGTATAGTAAAGCTGTACGTCACAGATAGTTGGCGCCGACGCGCGACGGACGCACGGGCGGACGTCGTTCCTTGCATACCGAGTGCCGTAGTTCCGACACTCGTCAAATTAATAATTCCACAACCGGTGCTTCGGACACATTAAATCGTCACTCAAAATATACTCCCTCCCTTTCTGTCTATTTATTATTATAAATAGAGACAGGACATAAAAATTGAGTATGTACAGTTCTCCGGCCGTAGCAAACACAAGTACTACTGTTCGTTCTGGCTCGTAAATTTTGAGCTATTTATGCAACACATAAACGCCGACAGTGTTCCCTTTTGGATAGAACAAAGATATAATCGCATGTAGAGATTCGCACGGTAGAGTTCTGGTGCAGTGATTTTCACGCATGCCCTAGTAAATCCAATTTATCTGTGAATGAACGTAGCGCTCAGTTTGTTTGGCTGACACAGATATATTTAGAATAAGCAGTCCTTAGGGAATTTAATGAGTTTTCCCGAGAAAAGCAACTTTAAATGTCCTGTTGGATTCGTAAATAGCAATTTGGAACAGTCGTACTGTTTGGCTGGATTAATGCTTTTGAAAACAAAGTCAGTCCTCCGCAGATCAACATACTTAATGTACTTACAAGGCTCTGATCTGAATAGCTGCCAACAATTTGACATTTAAGCATAATGGTTCATAGTTAAGTTAAAGATTTGAAATCTAGATCAGGAAAACAAAACATTTTTCTTTCAACATCGATGTAGACCTCGCTCCTAAAGTTTTGTCTATTCGTAATTCGCATGAACCCCCTACGAAATCGCATCAGCAGGTAATTCTTTGGTACAGTGAGTCTGTTGTGCAAGTGTCGGGAGGCAGTGGCACGCGGGACAGGCCCGCCTGTTTGACGTTCCCAGGCGATAGCTGCTATCTCTTGCAAACACCTCTTGTTTGAGCCACAGCCGACACTACCTTACCATGTTACAAGCAACAGTCCGTAGAAACTATAGTTTACCTTATGGGGATTAATATAAAGGTGTTTATAAGTTTTAGCATATGCTTATGTAAGTTTGCAAAGTTAAGCTAAGTATATTTTAGACTGTAGCCTTCTTCGGCCAGACACGCGACTTATCTATTGAAATTTTCAAGTGAAGTCGCGCGTCACTCACTGTTTGTGTTTGCATATCGACAAGTGTCACTGTTGTGTTTCGATATCTTTTTGTAACTAGTTCCAATATAGATAATGATAAGAACATCAAAAGTTTTTCAACAATTATCGCCTTGCTGTCTACTTATGTTGCAACAGAGACAAAGGAGTTTTAGCAAACAGCTTAACAGAACCTGTTGCAGTACTTTTCAAGAATGATTCAGTAGAAAGAGTGTACTTGGGTTGTGTTTCAGTTCCTTTCCTAGCTTAGATAATTTTCACTCACTCCTCTAAATGATTAACACATCGGTTTTACCGTTTTTCAAGAAGACAAATATTGGAAATAGTCCCTGCAACGCTTCTGAATATTCCGTTAAAGCACATTCTCAAGTGACATTACTTATTCCAAGCTTACAGCTAATTTAAGTGATAGTAAGCGCTGGACACCGCATTCCAGAGCAGAAACAGTTCAGTTTAGTACTGACAAGGAATGGCTGGTAGAAATTATTCTGTAATTATTTAGTTAGCACCTGCTTGGAGGCGTCTGCGAGGCCGCGGAATAGGTCAGGAGGCCGGCCCGCTAGCGCACGCGCCTCTTCAAGGCCTAATGTTTCAGCTGCTTAGTAAGTACTGGTTTTATATTGGTTTATTTGTCATTTTTGCATCTGATGCGGAATTGCAGATAAGAAGAGTCATCGATGAAACCGTTAGCAACTTTGTTCGAAGAGATATTACAGCAGTAAGAGATATCTATCTACTCTTCCAACGACCGGAAAGCTCATGACGCATAAGTAATAATCTTTTGGAATAAGTGGAACACACCAGCTAATAGAAGTTTATTTAAATTGAATCTAGAGCAGTATAAATACGTCACACAGTTAAATAGGGAAGGTAGCCTGCGTATGTTCTCGAACACATCCGCCAGTTACCCCTTAAGGTGGAAATTTATGCACCTATTACGTAGACGTTAAGGCCAGAATTAGTTCAAACAATTCGCAACACGAGGGGCACGCTCGCACTTGCGTAGACGCCACTAGGGATACCGTTTATTGTTTCTGATATGTTAGACATTCTGCTACTGAACGCTTCGGTTCGGTTTAAATGGCTTCGTCGACATTAATCACGGATTATTCTGAGATTTCAGAGCAACTGTACGTCCAAGCTGTGGAAATAATTTTGTCAAATATTGGAGGAACAATTCCTTTTTAAAAGATAAGAGAAAGATTGTCGGAGATAGTTTCCTTTTTGGATCGGGAATTTGACGCTACGGTACTTACTTACTTGGTTGAATTTGACGCTACGGTACTTACTTGGTTGAATTTGACGCTACGGTACTTACTTGGTTGAATTTCTAAAAACACTTCCCTTCTTTCTATTCGTAGCCATTTTAAAAAAGCACCAGGTTTTTTTTGGGTTTGTTGCTATTTCGGTGCTTTTTAACACGCTAAAGGTGGTAACATGGTAACCCTTTTCGCAAATCCTTTACGACGGGTTGGGTGCGTCTAAATCTGTCGACATCCGCGTCGCCCGACGATCTTGTCGCGATGTTCTCTTTGCAGGCGTCGTCGGCGTCGCGACGCTCAACCAATCTCGCACTGGGGAACATTAGGACGTACACGAGTAATGATAGACTTGAGGTGGAAACAAGCTGCCGTTTTAACTTGATCCATGTTTTATAATAAAACCCTGTGAAGTTAGACGCGTGAAGCAAATGTGTATCATTTATAACGAATTTAATTAAATTAAAGTCAGAATTCGCGCATCGTGTGAATAAGAATCTTGTTTTATTTTCGGAGTCTTTCCGACTATAATGTTGTCTTTACCATAAACATTCGATATGTTCAGTAAAACATTGTTATTGCGCTTAAATGTGAGATGGTGTTTGTTATTCATTGGATTGTTGGTTTGGGTCGATTTTATTGCGCTTCGCGCCACTGCACTGTAGGCCACGCGCGAATAATTATAAACGATTCGCTGATCGCGTTTGATTTCAGTAATTAAATTATAGGGAAAAAAAAACTACTTATTTTTTAGGACCATTCCACATTGCTCCGTCAAGTGGTCACCACCTGATGGGGCAAAGTGGATTGTTCACAATTTTGTCGTCCTGTAAATTATTAAAGCTTTCATAAAAAAAAATACAAGTAGAAACTTTTCGTACGAGATTAGGATGGCTTTGGCCTTGTTGTTTTTCTCCGCTTTTTCCGATCTTCATGAGAATGGGTGTAACATGAGCATTTGACATGACATTTGTTTTGTCAATGTTCTTTTTAGGACCCCCACTTCTGGAAGCTCCGCTGTGGTCATCGAGGATTGTACAGAGGTCCTCCATAGTATCAACCATGACTACTATATAGTCAATAAACTGAAGGTGAGTGATGTACTCGCCATTAATTTTGTTGTCTAGCCCTCTCCAGTCCTAGCTAACGGGGCTATAATTGATACTGAAATTAAATAAAATCTATAAGTCTGGTTTATATGGCGTGGCGTGGCATGGCGTGAGTAGTCTTGTTTGTGAATGTGAGCACAGTTCGTTGCGTGTAAAGTTACACAGCGAATGTTTCCATTGCACGTTTGCATTAATCAACCAAAATAAAACATTGTATTTCAGCTGAAACATCAAAATTAATGCCTTCAAAGCTCTATCTTCACGTAGCGATCTTTTATTGCTGAAATATATAGCATTACATTAAATAGCTCTATCATCGCACACGATGTCGCGACCGACAGTACGGTTGAACGGTACCGACATTTCGTGTCTCAGACATTTCGAGGCGGATTCATTTTCATACGTAATCCATTTTACTGTAACATTGCGGGCAGTTGAAAGTTGGCGTGTGTCACGCCACGATGCGGCACAAGCTTGTCAAATTAGCGCAGGGCGGGACCACTGGCCAGTGGCCATTGCACCTTGATTGATGACATAACGCGTATAGCAAAACGCTATTAGGCTAATCTGAGCCATAAGCGGCAGGTACTTGACACATTGCGGCTTGGACCGGTTCAGATGATGAAAACTCAGTGGGTATTTTCATTGGTACAAATTACCCACGAATAAAATGTAACTCTATGGTTAGTGGAAGTGGTCAGGTGCCGTTCGTCCAAGTGCGGTTGAAATCAGTGCTCTGAGTGGAATACCTCGAATTTATTACCTATCTTTACTTTTAACATGATCTATCGAATCGACTAACCGAAATATTGTACCTAACATTAAAAATTCTTGTAAAAGCTTGCTACATTTTCTCTGAAAATATGTTTCGTTTCAAAATATCAATCTTGTTGTGTCAACATAAATTAATTACGCCGTATGTTGTTCAAAACTCTCGTCCCATTGAAAATGGAAAGCTCCGCAAGGCTGCCGTACCGAATGACTTTATTTCAGGAAGTGCCGAGCATGCTTGCCGAGTGCTGCATCTTGATTGAGAAACGTTCTCAACCAAACGATAAAGAGGTTTCATTCGATGTTACTTCACAATGACTAGCTTCCAGATAGCTATGATGGATCGAGCCGTAGAGATATGTATCAGGAAAGCAGAAACACGTAGGTATATGTATATACAAGGTACTCGTAAGTCTCGTGGGTGCTACAATAGTCTCAGATTACATTTGTATCATTGCGAAAAGATTGCAACTTTTATTAGTCTTGAGATAATTATGAGAAACCTATTGTGAAGAACTGAACATTGAAATATTTTTTTAACATTTTTTCGAATGTACGGTGCCGAAAAGCTTTTTATAAATCTCAATATTGATGCTCACAATTTTGGTATCAACTCCTAATTTCTATGTATATGACTTTATAAAAAGATTTAAGAATTTCATGTAACATTAACCTAAAACTGATTTTGGGCCGTCATTATTTTTCTCGAATGGCGACTTACCATAAAGAAGGCGATTTAAAACCCACGTAGACAAGTATTAAAAAGTTGTACGCGATATATATATATATATATATATATATATATACATGTCTTTGTTAGATGATGTATTAGTGAATCGGTGCTATAAATAAATGAATGGTAAGTATTGTAAGTTCAAGTACAAGGAAGGCTGCGTTTAGTTCGGCCGAGCATCGGCTGGAGGTCGCAGTTCCCAGGCGTCCTACGCAATGGCACGTAATTATCGTAAGATTGCGCCACACCGATCCCGCATTGTTCGACGTAATGTCTCCTCTAAATCAGAGCTTCTCAGTGCATCATGTGTGTACTCGGCCTATTGTCGCACTGAGTTCACACGCACTCACTAAAATGCTCCCACGGATCCGTTTGACACTACTACGTTTCGTTTCAACGCTTGTCCGATCTGGAGAAACACTTCCTTGGTGCTTAGAAGTTATAATTGTTGCAACCATTCACATTTCTTTGAAATGAAAATGATAAAGCCTATTTGGTACTGTAGACTTTTAAAAACATAAAGTCTTCTTGTCCAAACAAAGAATAGAAAGTCGAGTCTGTGTGATTTGTGTTCTTTAGGCATAATAAAATATTAATTCAGGTGGCAAACCAAAGGCAAAGTTTGCAAACAAACTTTCTTTTTTCGCCAAAATCTCTCTAAGGCAATGCGTTGGCGGTAATTTTCGTTTTACCCAAAGTCATATCACTTACATTTTAGTAGGTAATTCTGGTAGACGGTAAAAGCTGTCGGACTAAGTACTTTGATGCTCACAAGTTGATGAATACGTTTAAGAGTTCCAACGAACGTTAACTGTTCAAAAAAAAAAAAAAGCGTAGTAATTTCATTATGATCATTAAAATTATAACAATAAAGCGTAGCAGTAACAAAATAATGTTTAGAAAGCGTAACGGCTGCTATCTACACGAACAGCCGTAGTATGTAGGTACACACTCCCTAGTTAAACTTACAGACAGAATTATCTGAAATGTAGAACATTTATTTGGTGGTTCTAGGTAAAAGTAACAGTTAAAGACTTTTTTTAGTGGCAAAGAATTTCGGCTCGGAATTCCGGATACAAAACCGTTTGGCGATATTGCATAAGGTCCAGTCAGATGGGTAAAATACTATTTCGCACTAAGTACTTATTATCTACTAAACTCCACAGTAACGCACAGGCTAAATACTAAGTTCTAAATAAGTATGCAAACATGAACAACTCCACCGATTTCCAAGACAGAGTGAGCCACTCAAATATTCAGTTGCGTTTTCGAATTTTCCAATTCCTTTTCACACTCTGTGGAAATCAATTCAATGAAACTGTTCTATTTTTTTTTTAATTATGTTGTGTGGGTGTTCATCCTTCATGAGGTGCTCGCGAACTCTGCAGGTATGCGCCGATAAAAACTGGGCTGCATCGAGAGGACACCGGAGGCGAGAGGTGGTGTGGACCGCTTCTTGTCGCATCCCACTTATTAATGTGGCCGTTCATACAACATGCTCGTGTTGGCATGCTTCCTTTATGACAGGAATCCTGCGCGTTTTTATGAATATTGAATTATGAAACAATTTTTTTCAAAACCGGTTATGGTTAGGTATTTTATTTAAAAAAAGCTCTGCACTTCCATCTCGTACCAGATAATCTGATGCTTTAAAAGAAAAACGATGATTTATCTGTTAATTGCGGAAACTAGCTGAAGTTAAACTAACGATGTAACCAACGTTTTCACGACTTAACTCCGAGTGTTTATCGCGCTGACATAATTGATAAAATAACGAGATGGCATCGTGAATAATTCATCGATAAGTCGCAAAGATGTGGTTGGTTTTGTGACGTTAGTGGTCGCACGCGTCCGTCCGGTCCGCGCAGGCGCAGGTGGACATAATGCCCATACGCATTCAGAGCGGGCAACACATCGGACATACTGATGTTTTTGCTTTACATAAATAATTATGAATGTACCGGATTTACGACATTGTTAAATGTCAACGGTAACCGAAATGCCGAAGACTGGTAAAAAGTCGACCGTGAACAATGTGATAAAAGTACAGTACTGTTAATTTTCATTTTTATAAGGTGTGTAATATGAAATCAAAGTAAAGGAAACAAAAATAGAAATTATATGAACAATGCGGCGATATTCGTTTCTTTCAATCCACGTTCAATTGTGCTGAACTAATTACGTCAAAAAACAATATGGCACTAGAAACGTGGCATATAATTGTATCGCAGTATTGTAATGTTGACGTTTTGTATCAAACTTTCTGTAGCAGACTCCCACGTTTTCTTTTATCGGAAGCTTTCTCTGTCAGATAAGAACGAATTGACAATAATAGCGCATAATCGAAGAAAGTTTACGTTTTCGTTACCAAACAGTTTACAAAATGCTGTAAACACGACGTTTTCCGTATCTTTTATATAAGTGAGCAATTTATTAGTAGGTAATATTAGACGATTTAAACTTTTCATTTCTTATACTCGTATAATGATGAAAGTCATGAAGGCTCATTTCCTGTCTTTGGAAATCAGCAATTTTTATTAGAGGGTGTGTCAATAAACACTAAAATTATACAGCCAAAGACTATGACATAGTCTTTTCAGGACTAGAGACATGCAAATGAGCTCCTACACAAACTAGGTGGCCGGACATACTCTGTACTTAAAAGTAAACTTTCCCAAAGTTTGCAGAGTGAAAAGGACATTTGTTCCACATAAAGCCGCTACAGAAACTCGCCACGTCTCAGACGAAGAAAGGTTGCTCATTATATTTTCATTATGCGCTCATTAGTAAGCACACGACCACTTCTTTTGAGCAAAATGGACGTCGCAAACAGGCCGGGAAAAGGACGGGAAAATTATGAAACGAACGGGGAAAAGTCGTGAAAACCAATGGTCTGTTTCACTATCTCCCAATAATTTCCGGTTTACTTATAGATATCTAATACTAAAATCTTGCAGGAAACTTCATAAAAAATATATATAGTCCATTATATTATTTACTGGCGACACGCCCCTTGTTCACACAGTTTTTAAGACTTGACAAAACATATAGTTTTTTATATCTTGACTTTTACTTTATTATATCTAAGTTAAATAATAATGTATTTTAAGTAAATATAAATCTTCCGGGATACATGTTGATGATGATGTAGCAAACCGCATCATAGTCCGTTGCGTAGTTCAGAAGAATAACCTGGTCAGACGACAGACTGACACGAAAAGCAACTTTACTTATAGATGACGTGCCTATCCGGAGACACAGGCCCTAACACCTAATCGAGCATAACTTAAACAATTGCACATCAATTTAATCTTCTAGACTCTAGACCTACCACGATGACAAACTTAATATCTACTCTTACTTAGAACAGAATGCTCGGTAATTTAAATAAGTTCGACATTCATTTGTTTCGTTTAGACCCATTTACGTGTTTTATTTTTATGTGGTAATGCAAGAAGCCCGCATAGCTAATTATGTCGACTTCCCTTCTATCGCTTATCCGCAATATTTATGTGACCACCATAGCAATTAAGAAGTCGTAACAACAGAACCCATTGAGATTATTTCCAAATTACTTAAATTACACTATATTATTTTTAAATGCTATTATTATTAGAGGAATGTGAAAATTGAAAAGTGATAAAAATGTATGGAAACCTATATTGCAGTAACTGGATATTCTGCAATCATTATAATGTGTTCAAACATTTACTTACTGAAGGACATTAAAGTTGAAAATGGCTTGACTTTGCTTTATAGCGATCTAGTTTTAAAATAGTAAAATAACGATTTATTACCGTTATACTATTAAGGGTTTCCTATCAGATTTACAATCAAAAGTCAGACGAATGTTCGTGTTTTAATTAACCTCGTTATTTCCAATAAAATATAACCTACAAGCTTATTATAAGTTATGTTTTATCAGCACATTGGGTAGGCGCAGGCGGGGCGGCCGACTGGAGGCATTGACCGCCTCGACACGCGTTTTTCTCATTTTCCCCCGTTTTTACATTATATTTCGTCGATGGAAAATACGACGTGTAATAACGCCATTAATTATGGAAATTCCCATTAGGTTCATGTGACTTTCTGTTACTTTTGAACAGTTTAAGTGTTTACCTAATTTAAAAGTTAACAGACTTAAAATAATAATAATATGTACAAGTATAAAACAAAGAACTAATATGTTGGTACTTGATAATCATCTAACTCTAACTCCTATTATACAATACCTATTCAATTATTATACAATTATACAATTTCCCCTCCTTTATATAAAGGATATCATGTAACATAACGAAAGTTATGATATTTTAGAAAAGTAAAAATAGTTAATTTGTCTAAATTACTTAATGTTTTGTCATTTTAGATTTAGTACCTAATTTAGGTAAAGTGTACGTAATATGGCCAAAACATCTTTCTAAATAAGTACTTCTTTTTCACAAACTTCTTATGGAATGAGGTCAGCAATTTGCTCTCAGCAGCAACCTATAAAACACAACCCCTATTGATTAATAGTAATAATTCTCCTTAGACACGAACGATAACCGTAAATAAAGCAAAAATACGATATCATAGCCCATTTAACGAATATTGACTGAACGAAGAAAACTCAGGGATCAACATAGTATCAGTAGAAAAAGTGGTTGGAAAGTCCACGACTCTCCCCCTCGCTAGACATGGTACGCTTGTATCGGATTGCAATAAATTCGGGAGGGTAAAAAGCTATGGGGTAGCCGCCGCCGCAGCCCGCCGTCGCGACTAACGTCTTCCGCCTTTGATGGGCTTCATGTGGGTAGTCGGTACTTCAAACTTACACGGAACTACGATGTTCTTGATATAGTTAGTTTTTCTTTTACTCAGTTCCGGATTTGTCAACTGTTTTTGTTGGAAAAATGATAGATCTAAATCTGAGAACTCAAAGTTAAAAATTTTATTTATTATATTTTTTACATATCTAATTAACACATTTTAATTGGCCTTAATTCTGGAATTCAGGTAAGTTGAGGATTAAGAGGGAGAAGAAAATTCTTAAAAAATCACGATTAGGTACGTTACTTTACACTAACTAACTACAATAAGAACACCAAGAGGTTTGTCATCGTCGAATTTATATCAACGATCATCGCGCCACAAACATGCGATAAAAATATCATAACAAGTTAACATTTACATAGTTATGATGTCTAACATTCTATCTAGCACGGCGCCGGCGCCACTCTGTCTGAGTAATTCATGTTTGATTGCTACAGCTAGCCTTTATTTTTGTTAATAAACAAAAACTTGGCTTCTGACCACGGCCTGAATATATTTACCATTTATTCTCATCTCATGCATAAAACATAGTAGGGAAGTAACCGAGACGCTTAAGCTAGACAGCAAATAAGGGTTAAGAACAATAGCATGACTATATTTCAGGGAAATGGATCGTTTCGAAAGCTTACAAGTTGGGAGAGAAAATCACGAAAATAGGTTGTGTCAAACGTGCGTAGTAATGTTTTGTTAGAGCAGAGTGATAGGCAATATTATCTCATAAATATACTTTATCTACTTTCTATCTAGGACGCGCGAATGATCTATGTCGGTGAGGCATGTCAGGCTCGGTGGCGCCGTCCTGTTTTTTGTCCCAAAGCTATCAACTTACTTTACTACGCTATAGACGCCATTTTTTGCAAGTGAATAATGATACAAGTTCCGAAACTTGACCCGGACACCTTGAAGAGTCAACATCACTATTATTTAACGACCTAACTTTTTCTCCTTTTTGAACCTCCGAAAACAGGATTGTAAAAAGTTGTAACCTAGTTTTAGACCAACTAAATAAAATTGGGTCAGCCTTAGCCTATAATGTCTCCACTACTGGGACACACGCCTTCTCTCGGTGAGAGGGTATGGGCCGTAATCCACAACGCAGGCCCAGTGCGGCTTGGTAGATGTTAGATGTCTTCGAATTTTTGGTTCATGGACATGCGAGTTTTATTCAACCCAAATATAATTCAATAGAGACTCCAAAAGTGGGCTGATAAATAAGGGTTCAAACTCCCTATTACGTACTCAAAGCAAAATGTCCGCTATGAATGCGACACGACACGACCAATTAGATGCCATTACATTGTACGATTGTGTCCGAACTATTGTGCTACTACAATTTGGGGCGATTTTGACTCGATTACGTGTACCGTGTAATCACCTGAAGCAACGCAGCAATTATTCGAATCAGAATAACATTTCCGCTTTACGAATTAAATACATGTTCAGTAGAATTGTGTCTTTATTAACGGAATGACGAGAGCTTTTAGAAGATATCTACACAAATGTGATAATTAAACAGTTCAGTGGCCGAGGCTCTACGACTGTAGCGTTGCGTAGCGGAGTTTTGTGGAATTGTTTAATTAGTGTGAATTTTCGTAAAAGTTTGAAGGTAGTTAGGTCTGTAGGTCAAGTGTTGAGTTATTGAGTACGAAAATAGGACGGTGGTAAAATATGTAGTTCATTATCAATGCTTTGAAAATGATAGATGTCTCATTAGTGAATAAAGAACTTCGGAAGTTGCTATCATATATTAATTGACAATGCGTTACACTGCAGAAATATCAATTATATTATTATCTTTTGTCCATAAAGCGATACAGTTCATTTCCCATAGCGTAACCGAATCAGTCGACTCATTCAAGGACGATGAAAAGTTAATATGCCACATTTATTCTACGAAAGGCAGGGTAAAGCTACATTCGAAGTAATGGGAGCCCGTTCCAAATATTTACTCTAATTTCTGTAATAAAAATAATGGCCACATACTGTAGCTTCAATGTAAGGCTCTAGATTTTCCGCCCCTGTAGACGAATTCAATTCGCGAATTGTTTTTCCTAATAAACCTTGCGAACTTCCGGCAGGTACGTTATTTAGTCCGGAACCCCATTCTCGGGGTAGTGAGTATTTATGACCGCTGCGTCATGGGGTTTCACCATAAGTGTGGTGTGACATAAAGAACTTTACAATATCGACGCCATGGGGCACGTTAAAAGCTAGTAATAAAATTATTAGATTGTTTACTCAACTGCTACCTTCGAAATTGTTTGCTGTATAAAACTTATCAGATATTGTGATCAAGGTATAATCTTTGCTATCAGAATGTAGAAGGAGGTTTACAATTTTACATCACTCTGGCCATTTTTCCACCGTAGGCGTTGTCGTACGGCAGACGCAGCGTAGCAGCATAGCGTAGAGGCGTTTTGTAGCATTTGGCTTCGACGTAATGCCGGCGCGGCGTAGCAGCGTCGCAGAGGCCACGTAGCCGTAGCGTTGGCGTAGCGCAGATGCGGCTTAGCAGCAGCGCAGGGCTCGCGTAGCAGTAGCGTAGGGTCCGTAGCAGCGGCGAAGACACATCGTAGACGCCGCGCGATCGAAAATATATGATTTTGACTCGAATACACGATCATTAAGTAAAAGAATTTCGACGAGGTAAAATGCTCTGGGAGGATTAATTAAGGAGTTTTCGATCAATTGACTGACATGACTTTTTTGTGTTAATTAGCATGTAAGTTTATTAAAAAAAAAAACACAACTGTATAAAAGGCTCTTCAAAAATGACCCCAAGGTTTACATTAATTGATTTGCAAAGGTGGGTTACAAATGTTTGGTCGAACATCAACACATGTTAAATCTGTGCACGCCGTGGGTGCCCGAACACCTTTCCTATTGGTAAATTAGCAGTGTAGTAGCACATGTCTCAGAAAAAACACATTAGCAGCCGGCTAATGCACCCGATTGATGGCGCACTCTTATGCGGTGGGCGCTACGTGAACTTAATAGGTTATTTGTGAGATAAGATATTCTTTTAATTTAATTGATCAAGGAAATGCAAAATGTTTTCGAAGTATGTAATACGGTTACGTAACTCAAAAACCATCAAACACGAAATACAGAGATTGGCAATTTTAAAACAATTTCATTGGCTTACTGAAATCGACATTACCTATCTACTTAAATAATTTCTATCGTTAGATCATGATCCTGATATCACTCCATCGATAACTTTAAAAACTATCAACATAAGTCCTAATAAATATTCTACTATAGCAAAAAACTTATTTTGGGCGTAAACATAAAAAAATGGTGGCGTTACGTTGATATTTGGGCACACGTGTGTTAAATATAATTGAATGGTAACTTTACAAGTAAAGCCACCTTGCCCAACAGATGTTAGAGATTTGGCCCAAATACTGATGGATTGGCTTTGTCATCCGCCACCGTTAAACATGAATAATAATTATGACATATACAGAACACATTTTGGTTTTATAATATTCGTAAACATCGTCGCCAAGAATTGAAGGTGTAAGGAATATGAAAAGCTTTTGCAGCAGCTTTCGGAACAGTGAGTATTAAATGGCTCCTATTTGATGATCTTTGAGCTGCGGTTTCATCTCTAGATTTATAATTAAAAAAATGATGATATTGTATTATGTAATTAAGGTGTGCAAAAATGACAATGTTACGCTTTACGCTACTATGACACTGCTCAAATCAAATAAAATTTTCATTTGTTTAGAACAACTTCAAGAAACAACGTAAGAAACTCCTCGCTAGTTCCTCTAAACACAAACAACCATCATCATAGGCGTCTTTTCGATGAGGAGCTATCGCTGTTATCACTTTACAAGAATAGACTGCCCTGAATTCAATAGAACCTTTAGAGCCTATTAACCTTAAAAGGCGACTTCACAACACCCAAGGGGTAAACAGACAGATAGCTCCCGTGTTAAAAACCATTACATTTCAGATAAAGGCGCTTCTATTTATAAACTCAATAATGTTTTTCTATCGCAAATTGATACCATCCCTTACAAATTAAAATTAAGGGACAGAGTCGATGCAACAGATGATAACGAAGTAAGTGAATAGATTACTTAATCTGTTTCTTCTGCTACCGTGAACAAGATAAGTAGGAGATAAGGTGGTTTTGCACAGGCGCTAACGCGTGTTGGGACAATAGGATTACAAAGAAGTACAATAGATCACGGCTGTAAAAGAGAGTTATCTCGTTTTACACAACTTTGTTACAAACGCTGCTTTAATAAGATTACACGGGGATTCTTGTAATTTATGTGTTAATACTTGCCGGCGGAATTGGAGATGCGTACATACCTGTAACAAAAGGATACGGGTCAGTCGATCTCGTTACTGTGTGATATAGATTTTTCTTTATGCAATAAATATACTAATCTGTATTGTGAAATTCACAATGAATAATGAATCATGATAGATGATAATATTCTACAAATCCCTTTCATGAAAATAATATAGGTAGTCATGTTACTAGTAAGTATTCGGATAAGGAAGATATTATTTTCACTTCAGTAGCTCAAACGTGTAGGTTTTGCTGCCTGAAATCAGTGAGCAAAATGCGATTTTGCTCACTGAGTGAGACAAAGTAACTTTTTAATTATTTTTTTCTGAAAGCCGCGAATATCTTATTCAGCCTTGGGTTAATCAATTCGAAACATTCACACTCTATCTCTTTCCCGCCATTAGAAATAGAGAGAGACAAAGATCAGCCATTTCGAAGTTCCGATTTTGAATTCGACCTCAAAGACAAACACGTTCGGAATTTCGTATTAACTAAAGAAATTTTTGCAAAAAGATAATTATGTCTTTTACTGTAATTTATATAATTTTAACTTATTGTTGTATTTAAACGAAAATAAGTATTTACTGCAAATAAAACTTATATTTAACCTGTAAATATTTATTTCTAGTTTCAATAATGTTACATATTATATTTTGAATAATAAAATATCATAAGTGCTATTTCCGAACACGCCTTACAAAGTTTTGCATCTCGTGCCTTTGAATCCCTCGCCACACTCAGGATTCAACTTTAGAATCACTCGCTACGCTCATGATTCAATCTTTGAATCCTTCGCTTGCTCAGGATTCAAAATCAGCACTCACAGCAAAAAACGACTTTGCTCTCTTGTTGCACAAATAACTATTGCCCTACTTATAATGACATAGTCATAATTTACTCAAGGACCTGTAAAAATAAACAATAACCAAAATATGATGCGATAAAAAAGGCAATAAAGCTCACATGATACACTTTCATTCATGTTTACTACGATATAAACATACTTAGGAGTTACGATGTGCGTGTTTAGATAAAAATAACATCAATATATCGGTGCAGTTAGCTACGGCCCGTTCCTTCTACATAGGACCGTTCCTCCTACGGGTAGCGCGCGGCGTATCTTGACGATACGATATTTCAACGCTTGCCTACCAGATGTACACATTACTCGCTTTTTCGGATGTTTTCACTCAAAAACACTGTTATCGATATGTTACATCCGTAAACAAAGTATGTTACGCGGCTTTTTTGAAGAAGAAAGGTTTACTTAGGGATCGCCTCGAAGTCTGTCTGTTGTACACAGGTATTTCTCAGATAAAAGATGCATTCAAAACTGTTTATTGTTTTGTTAAAAAAATGTTCCTATTTGGGGCGATAGTAACAATTTCCATAAAAGGGATGCAATCATATAATATGCCGGGAGAAATGTGTGTAGATGCCTTAATATTTCCGAAGAATAATGCAAAGACTCTCGAACAGATGCATTTAAGAAAGCCGATATCAACAATTAACAGCGATAGCAATGTTTGAGCAGCGGAAGCAGGTTGGCGGAAGAAGGTATTTGGGCGCGTGGCTTTTTGCGGCCCTCGCGACGGAGGGGCCCGACAGATGGAAAGGCGCTCTGAGGGTAATCGAATTACTTTTTACTGACATATGCACTTCGCAGCCGAGGGGTTAACTTCAAGTGATTCAGCAAAAAAAACTCTTCGATGGGGCTACTAGTGGCTTCCCTTTGCTTATGTACGGGTCCCTGTCAAGAAAGTTTTGAATAGGAAACCAGTTAAAACCATCATCCGCTCTTCTTTTATAACATTTTTAATGGAGGTTTATTGGATATAAAATTACTAAACTTATTTACGCAATGAAAACTTCTGTGTTTATGGACAAAGAGCTGAAATCAGGTTAACTGTCAATTAAAAATCGCCGCAAACTCTACACGGAGGAAACCACTTAATGTCTAGCTTGCATTAGTGATACTTCCTGTAGTCGGCAGAAGATTTCATAAATCGTTTGGCTTTATTAAATTCCCTTTTGTCGCGACCACGCGGGCTTAATGATGCCCGACGGCTACAAGAGATATTTGTCATCGACCAAAAAAGTTCACGCGTTTCATGCTTCTATTTTAGAAAAGAAAAAAAAAAGCATTACGAAGGGACATCTGTATATGCTTCCGTTTAGACTTAAAATAATCATAACAAATTAATGCAACAGTCATGAATTTTTTTTATCAATATTTATTTTTAAGCACGCGACACGTCTTGCTTATGTGTCCCGATGTTAAAAACAGTTTTTTTCACTTGTCTTTCTAGTCCCTTATGCAATCAACTGTCCCCTGAGATCATTTTTTTCTAATCCAGGTGATAAATTGACGGAAGCTCTCGGCATCTCCCCTACATCCTAAAAATAAGGACGACGCCTTGCATTTTTTATTTCATAAATTCATAATCTAAATATAACTTAAACAGTATGTAAAAACACCATGCAAATGAATTCAGTATGAGCCATATTATGAGGGTGTAGTATGAGCCACATTATAAGTAATGCAATTACAAAAAGTCTGTCGTTAGGCAAATGCCTTTTCTTCTATAAAATTCCACGCCGTCTAGAGCAAGTCTAGGCAAGGCTTTGAAAGCTCTCGACCCCTTTTATAACTCGTCGCCACAATAAGCATAGAATCCAATCTCACTTTATAGAGTAATTATTCTAGCCTCATTGAACTGGACGTCTGCACAGTACGGTAAACAAAGCGGAAATGACCTATTAGATAGCAGCTGGTATGGCGGCGGCGGCGGCGCACGCGCAGCTGCCGCCCGAATTTCGCCGAGAGATCGCGAAACGCGCGCCTTCCGTTTCCGGCCGATTGTACTTGCGCGTTCTTTAAGTTAAGTGTCCTTAGGGGTGGACATGGATTGACGTGCCGTTGCAGTTGCCACCCGGCATATGTGTACTCATTCACCACAATTAGGGGAGGTAATCCAATGTTTTTCATTGTTGTTGATGTGATATAGGTAACAACAACGACTGTGTGTAGGGCACATAATGAACTTGTAATAAGCCAAAGATGAATAAAGTAGAGAAACGTCTTTTGTATGCTGTCCATACAGAGGTGGATGAAGATTTACCATCTAAAGATACAGTTGTATGACAGATTACCTAAAATATTAAACGAAGTGTGAAACGAAGTGGTGAAAAACCAAAACATACAAATTATGTAGAAAATGTTCGGTACAAACTGTAATGAATACTTCATGGCACGGTACTGACTGGCTCATCCAAGTAGTTTTATGACGGACAGGTTTGAGCAGCAGTGTCGAGTGACATTGTGGTAACAAGCTACTTGCTCCCGGTGCGCGGACCACGGTGACTTGTCGCCATTGTCTGCTGGCGAACTAGTTGTGCCTCCACCGTGACTTTAAGACTTGTTTACATTTGTAGAGCTTTGATCATAGAGGTTCTAATATTTCCAGGCACCAACACTTTTTGCAGCGTTGTTTGAAGTTAGGACTGATTTTCAGTCAATGAAAAATAGCCATTCTCGATAAAAAACAACATCTCAGCGTCTAGCGACCAGCCAAGCTGGTAGACGCTTGATGATTTTTTCTCTGCTTATCTAATCGGCTTTCTCTGACTTTTAAAGGGTATGTTTTGGCATATTGATGGACTCCAATATGATTTGAATAATAGGTTTATCAAATATATTAAAATCGAAAGCTTTTTCTTCGTTATTATAATTATTCTTACCAATACAAGCGTGTCCATGTGAACTAAACTTAAGTTCAACAACGATACTTAGAGTGGGCACGCGCGTTAATTTGAATTGTGTAGGTGCCTGTGTCCCAGCAGTGGGAACATTATAGGCTGATTATGGTAGGTGCCTCATCATCCCAGTAATGGCCGGACTACTACTATTATATTTTCTACATTGTTATCGAAGCGTTAAATAGTATAACGTACGTAATGCTCTCGAACAGGTGGACTCGAAAATGTGTTGTAAACCGCAGTAATGTTTTTGATTTTTTTACTTTTATGCTGTTTTTTTTCCCAATTATTATAATCAGTCTTGTGTGTCCAGTACTGAGCATTTTATTTTTAGTGGTCAAGTGGGCAGTTTTATTTTCGTCTTTTGGTACTTCATTAGTTCACTCGACAGGAGTGCTCTATTTTATAGTTACCTGACTATAAATTGATTAGGTATGCGCCAGCGATGGAAAGGTAAAAACTGCATTCCTTCGTCTTGAAACTAATAAGGGCGTGAAATCTGTTAACTCGGCGCATTAACGTACCCTTTTTCAGAAACAAAATGTACAAAATATTTAACACAGTCGAGCTTATTTCATGAGACGGGCCATTCATAAATATTGTTTTAATTTAGTGACATTGCAGTTCTTTCTGAAAAAAGTGGTTAGTTTTTTCTCTTACCACCTACCTACATACATTTAACTACTGTTCAGAACATTAGAACAATTTTTACTGGCAGATGCCATTAGATCTTTTCGGTAATTTGGACTTAATTTTTCGTATCCATATCTTGACCTGCCCTTGCAACCCAAATTCTTTATATTTGTTAGTAAAAGAAATCATCTGAGTTAATCCTAGGTGTGGCGGCGTAAAAGCTGCGGCGCACGTGCGTATGCGCACCTGCCGCCATACCGACTCGACACCACCCCTGAGCCGTCTGGCCTGAGGGGGTGACTTGTATAAACTAGTTCAAAAAGTTCTCTTTTTTTCAGTGTTATGCAAATGTCAAATGGTTTACATTGTATGTTGTTGAAGATAAACTAACCCGAAAACGTATTACTTATAGAAATTGATTATTTCTTAGCCATCTTTGTTCGATGTTTTTCATGTCCCATTTAGGTACATATCTCTAATCTCTAGGAAAAGCAAGAAAACAGAAATATTCTGAAGAAAAGCAACTTTAAATCTTTCAGAACTCCTTTCAGGGTACCATTCGTCAGTAATGACAACTCAACCGATTATCAGGATTACCTACTAATTGGAATTGTGTACAATAACAAACAAATTATAATAATCATGTAACGACATACAATAACAATTACAGTGAACATGTAATTACTTTAAAAGACCGTTTCATCTAATGCTCTACCTACTTAAAATTACAGCAAACACATTTCCGATAGATAGGTAAGTTGACAAATAGACTCGCATAATGTTTGAGAACAGCAACCATTCTGCTTGATCGCTTACACAAACGATTAAAAACTTTTTTACGGCCGTTTAAGCAGTTGTTAAAGAGCAATTAGCATTTCTCGGACTTCCCTTTTTGTTGAAGATACATTAAATTGGTATACTTAACTGTAGTGGGTACTGAGTTTAAAATAGTATCTAATTAAAATTAAAATGTTTGTTAAACCGTGGTTTATGTATTTAAACCTTTCATTACAAAGTTGAGTAGCTTAGCCAAAGCTCGCTGCCCCTGCAGATAGATAACTAACTATATCCCTCTCGAAGAGAGGTGGCCTGTGTCCCAGCAGTGGGAATATTTTAGGCTGATTATCATATACGTAGTGCATGTACCTATACATGAGTAACCTTACAGACAGAAAAAGTTGTTTAACGGTGAACAGAATGTCAAATTATAATTAAAAATAAATAATTGAATATAGCACGTATGGCGCATGACGCAGCTCATTACTATGCCGGGAAGCGCATAGTGCACGGGACGTACTTAGAGGGCTCATTGCGAGGTAAATGTATTTAATAACGAGGGTGGAGGACAATAGAGGGGCGGAAGTTCGCGTGTGTCCGCCGGATGTCGGCCCACCATCGATCATACAGTAAGTACCGAGTACAGTACGACACAACTTCGAAGTTCCATCGACTAAATTAGACAACCACGCCGCGGTAACTTAAGAGTGCGACTTAGGTTTTATGGAAACTTGACTTAGCCGAGAGCGTTCTATTATTTGTGAGTTCAATAATCAAATATCTACTATAATTATAGTTTTATAGTCGATCGATTAGGTAGGTGTCCTATATCGATAGCACCTTTATGCCGTGTCGTACTGGTACCAACCGTCGAAGAGTCAACTGCACTGTAAGTGATTCGGAAATTAACACATTGTCTATTGGCCGGGAGACTGGGACATTCTGCGCTTTAAGTTATTCTTTGCGCGAAATTACAGCTTGTTTAGCAATACATATTTGCATAATATTATATTGTTTGTGTGACTAATAACAATAATTATTATATTAGACTGTTGTTCAAAGTTTATAAAAAAAAAACCGACTTCCAAAAAAAACACTACAAAGTGAAAAATAACTTTTATTTCGGAAGTCGGTGTCTTTGGATCTGTATTTTAGTGTTTTGCCACCGACTTCCGAAATAAAAGTTATTTTTCACTTTGTAGTGTTTTTTTTTGGAAGTCGGTTTTTTTTTTGTTAAAAAGTTTTTATTTCTCGCTTTTTAGTGTGTCTGTTTATAATGTATCTAAGTTACAATAGCCTAATGCCAACTTGCTCATCGCCTTTTACAAAATATTGCTTTTCCCGATGCAGGGACGTTAATTGTTGAGGAGTTCTCCTGGTATTCCACCATCAGCTCCGTTTCACCATTCGCATTGTGACGAGCATAACTTGCTTAGTAACCATATTAAAGTAAGTAATCGAATCGCAAACCGGTAAATACTTATTATTGAGTGGTTCGGGTGGCCATCTGTGGTTTTCATCATCAGTTCCATTTCACCAAATGATGCTTTCCGAGAGCAAATGCACGAGTTACTATAAAAAAAAAATACCCAAATCGCTATAGGTGTGCCTATAATACTTGAAGAGTTCCTTCGATTTCTCCAGGATCCCATCATCAGATCCTGACCTGATGACAATGGGACCTTTCAAACAAAAAAATAATTTTTGAAATCGGTTCAGCCGTCTCCGAGTAATCGGGGAACATACATAACTAAAAAAAAAAAAAAAAAAAAAGGTTCCGACGAATTGAGAACCTCCTCCTTTTTGAAGTCGGTTAAAAAACTGCAATTTAATGCTAAGTAAGGTTTAAGTATTCTATGATTAGTCCAGGATCTGTTTTCATTGTTTGTTTCAGCAATATCATTCAAATGCCTCAAAGCCTATCAAAAAGAGAGCTAGTTTCAAAGGTTCACATTCTTTTCTTTAAACAGGAAATATCGCAGGGAAGTCAAATCCCAAAAAAGCCTTTCCCACGGGTTGCACCGAAGTAACAATTGCTTTATTTCACCAAAAATAATTACGTGACTGTATGTAAGTTCTACGGCTTAATGTCTTACACCAGCCAATATATATTCATTGTTTATGACACCTTTTGTGTAAGGCCGCCTACTCAATAAAATGTAAAATTTGGTCTGTCGTGTGCCTTCTTTGTACCGGCACGTAGGACACCTCCGAAGTCCGGGATAATGTTGGTTTAAAGCCAAATTCTCACGTTCTGTATCCATTGTAAACACTAAACACCGGGACACCCGTTACGTCTCGTTTACTGCGCTTATTGTTCTATTATATGAGCTTGTGAAATGTAAACAGGCGTTGAAAAGATAAAATGAAACTTATTTTTTTAAATAAAATAACTCAAGGGATTTCACATTAAGTTACTGGATTAAGTTACTACCTTCTAGTATGGTATAACGGACTGATGTCCGCAACTCCACCTCCAAGAGCGTATTTTGCGTAGGCGCGGTTGGGAAAATCGATCAATAGATCTACCCCAGCTCCTCAAAGAAAGTCAGCAACGCCGTATTTTTATTATCGATCTCATGAAGTGTACCTGAGTTTCTAAAGTAAAGTGACTTACTAAGTTACTCCTAATACTTTCAAGAAAATATTTAAAGCCTAACAATAACTTTCTTAATTGAAGAAGACAAGCAAAAGCTCTTGGACAATACCTAAGTTATCGAAGTTATGTAACTTTAAGTTTGCTTTTGCTATTGAGTATAACTGTTTTGAGAACAGTTCCGAGTACATACTCGGAACTGTTCTCAAAACAGTTATACTACATCACCCACTTGTTACCTTGATCGTAATTACCAGCACTTAGCTAATAAAGTCCACAAAAAAATGTCTAAGATCCGAAGTCATTGTACCTGCTGTAGTAATGAATGAATGAATTCATTCTGCAGCTACCCGCGCATCTCGTAGTTGCCTCACGTACAAGACGACCGGTTGCCTTTTCAATTCGACCAACGATATTGATGCCATAGAGCAAACCTTGAGATTTATAGACACGTTTATTTATTGCGGAAATGAAAATTCATTGTTCTAACGTTGTGTCAACTTGTGAATATTTAATTGAGTTTAATTTGTGCGTTGTAGGAGGTTCTGATTATACTGTAGCTGTAACGTAACTTTAAATTTGTTGTTAAAAACACAAAAAAAAAGAAATGGTTAATTTTCATCCAAATCCGTGCAAATTTTGGTCCGTGTGTTTCACAAATAGGGAAACTGAAATCAACGTCCTTATCACCACAGAGATCTACGTTTCAACTATCCGATTAAGTGACCGACTCCTTGACAGTTTAAAAGTGCCTGTGTAGTTTGAGTTGAGTTTGAAATTACAGGTTCTTCAACAGCGAATAACAATATTCTCTACGTAGATACACAGATAGGTGCATTTTCACCCATACACACAGTTAAGTGCATTTTCCAATCCTTTTACATAACAGTCGTAGCGTGTCTGCAGGCTATTCTATGGCACAGGTGCATTGCGGCACAGTGCACAGTGCTCCTACTCGCGGCGCATCGGCAACGTCATTCATGTCCGTCCGCCTTGCCTTCCGGTATGCAGCGCGTTTCCATTCGCCCGCCGCCCGCGGCCGCGCTGACCGACCAAGCCGTGATTCATTCATTCATTCTCTCTAAAAATCGAATTATGACGGAACATAACCTACGATAGTGAATCACTTTTCAAAGGAAATTCCGATGATATTTCTAATTAATTAGAATGCATGTTGCGTTTTGACGTAGGTGGTACCTGCCTATCTATTCTTTCTACAAACGTCATGTAATTATCAAGCGAACGTGCCAAACTATGGGACCGGCCATTACTCTTCGAAATTACCAATTTTGATCATGCATTTTTTTTTTTGGGTGGGACCTTATCAAATAACTTCTCCCGCTCTGGGCGGAGCGGGAGGGCGTGTCAGACTTTTACTGACTAAAACCCACCCGTGTTCCTTCAGTTGCCTGTGCCAGGGGCCACTGTATCTCTTTCGAACAACCCGCGACCCTGGCAGGATCATAAGCATTAATGGACAATAATTATTTATTATTGTCGATTAATGCTTATTCCATTAGACCTGTATCCAATATTCCGCAAAGCTTTTCGGGAGCTTCTGAAACTTCCAGAACAAATATTCTCAAGAGAGGACCTATCAGATCAAATCTTGTCTCAAGGGACCTTCCAGATCAAATATATAGGGTGACTGGTAATTAGTGACCGATACTTAAACACGTCATTTAACTCATCATTATGAACAACTTTTACTATGGGACCACACATGAAATCGCGAAAAAAAAATCAGCTGTTCCCTACATTTATGTTCATCTAACTCGTCAAAATGTAGAGAACAGCTGTTTTTTTTTTCACGATTTCAGGTTTGGTCCCATAGTAAAAGTTGTTCATAATGATGAGTAAAATCACGTGTTTAAGTATCGGTCACTAATTACCAGTCACCCTATAGAACAAATGAATAATGCCTAGAATCATAAACCTATTAGCCCAGAAAGAAGAGTGGAACCTGTAAATATTTTTATAGGTCTTCACTCTGCTGTCGTGGGCTAAACAACTACAGACGATTTTCAGAATCAGCCTGGGGCTTGTGGCTAAGTATATAATAACAGCCGCACGGGTCGATCGATCAGGTTAAGCTACGCTTGCCGCGGTTGGTCCGTGGATGGGTGACCATCTTTACATAGACCCCTCCGTGCCTCGTCCCGGCTGACATTCGTGGATCTTTGACAGTCGTTACGGGTCGTCAGAAGCCCGAAAGTCTGTCAACCAGTCTTACCAAGGGGTATCGTATTACCCAGTAACTGGGTTGTGGAGGTCATATAGGCAGTTGCTCCATCGCCATAGTCGTCCACTGGACGCGGGACCTCGCCGCCGCAGCCTTCGGCCGCCGAACTCTCGACGCGATTGGGCCGGTCCTGCGAGACTGGCTCGAGCGGTCGCACGGGTTCCTCTCCTTCCGTCTGGTGCAGGTGCTGTCCGGACACGGTTGCTTCGGATCGTACCTGCACCGTATCGGGCGGGAGGAGACGCCGTCGTGTCACGACTGTGGCGCGGCGGAGGACACGGCGCAGCACACTCTCGAGGTGTGCCCGTCGTGGTCCGAGCCGCGCCGCAGTCTCACCGCGGCGATCGGAACGGACCTCTCGCTCCCCGGCTTGGTCAACGCCATGCTAGGGGATGAGGGGTCCTGGGCGGCAGTCGCCTCCTTCTGCGAACACGTCATGTCCCAGAAGGAGGCGGCGGAGCGCGTGCGGGAGGAAGACCCTCTCGCGGCGCCGCTCCGAAGGCGGAGGAGGGGTCGAAGAAGACGTCAGTATGACAGTCATCTCCGACTCCTCCCAGGTGGAAGCCAGCAGGCGACAGGTGCGGGGGCACCCTCGCCTGTATTGCACAGGCTTCCACCAGTGCCGGACGGGAATGGTCAGGTGTTCCCGGCCATTCCCGTAGCCCCCCAGACAGGGGGACATGCGGGGCGGGCATGCGCCGGGGGGGTTGTGGATGCAAAGGCTGAGCCGGATTCCCATGACCTCCCCATCAAGGCGATGAGGGAACACCGCTGAATTTTAGTGGGTATACTGCCACCCTGGCAGGGAGTCCCACATACTCCGTCTCTTCCCCCGACGAGCGGAGATGCGTAACGTCATTTCTCAGCGAAATAAAAAAAAAAAAAAAAAAAAGGCAGTTGCTCCATGTAAAACACTGGTATTCAGCTGCATCCGGTTAGACTAGAAGCCGACCCGATTAATGATCAAACTGCTGGGACACAGGCCTCTTCTCTCCGAGAGGGAGTGGGCTGTAATATACCACGCGGGCCAAGTACGGGTAGACAGTGGTAGATGTCACATGTCTTCGAATTTTTGGTTCTAGGAGATGCCGGTTTCCACACGATGATTTCCTTCACAGTAATGAGAGCAATGGTGATGAAATTATTTACACAAAGTCAAGCGCCTTCCGGGGTTCGAACAAACGTCCTACAACTCGTAAGTCGGGGCTGTTACCATACCACTGGGCCAACACTGCTCTAAAATGTATGTTATCTATTTTAAAATGCCAGTAACTTACTAAGTACTAACGTCACCCAAGCGTAAACGTACAACTTTTCTTATCCATCATACCGATTACAATTATATTAAAGCGGTTATAAAAATAATGAAATCAAGAGGTCTGCAGTTCGTTATCTCTGCTGTTATCGGCACTTCGGTAGTGTGAAACAATTTGTAACACTTGCGCACTCAGCGAGTCAGCGCACGCGCCGCTGTCGACATTGTTATTGTTTTGGTGCGTCGCGCCCTTTGTCAAGACCCGGCCGGGCGGTGACCGTTCAGAGAGTGCATCCGTAATGTCAACTTTGTGTACATAATATGTCATCTACGGAAATCATGAGAATTGCATCGCATTGTTGTAGGCTTTCATTCAATTCTTCCATGTCCGTTCATTGTATGAACTTATGAACCTATGTTCAGCAGCGGCTAACTACGGGCTGTTTTTTTGTTCATAGACAGAAAGTTAGAAAAAGTATTTATTGCGACTCGTCCAGGAAGATCACAACCTAAATAAACTACATAAACACAGTCAAAAATAAAATAAAAACAATTATAAAAAAAACCGGTCAAGTGCGAGTCGGACTTGCGCACCGAGGGTACCGTACAAAGTAGGTATGTAACTACAAATTTACGATTTTCGGAGTTTTTCCTTTAGGTACTTGTGCTACATGACATTGCTTCTTGCCAAATTTCATGATTCTAGGTCAACGGGAAGTACCCTTTCAGGTTTTGATTCCCTTAAAATATGCGACATAAACGGAACATAAACGTGTCTTTTGATTGCGTTGACTTAAAAGTTTGATTTTTCACTGCTTCAACGGATGCAGCCCTGAGTATTTGATATTAATTTTCAACTTGAAATCGGACAACGAAGTGATCTTATAGGGGTTTCGTTTTTACTTTTGAGGTACGGAACCCTAAAAAGTAACAAAAAGAAAAATTAAACAAAGTCCTATACGAGCATAAAGGCTCAGCTAATGATGCTGCGGGCGCCAAACAATTTGTGAAAAACGTTAACATATATTTTGTTCTAAGCATTAGCTAGGCTGTAGAATTACACCGAACTGTCCGTTCACTAAGTGATAATTATTTTTTCAATAAGAACGGCTTGTGGGAAGCCTGCAAATGTTTGCTGTTCTCATATTAGTGCTCCACATTTCGCACTTGCTGTTCACACAATTGTAGCCTTGCATCAAATTGTGCTGGAAATCTTACAACAATGTTGCACCTAACACGATTACCTACCAATTTTTAGTTAGCAATTTCGACACGCATACATAATCATGCGAAATCTTAATTCTAAATTGAATCCATATTTTTGTTTGTACTACCTTGACCTAAGTACCTTACTCTTTGAGGATTTCCCATCCGAAAAAAAAAAAAGTACCTTACTCTTTGTTTAACTTTACGATGTTCTCTGAAAATGATTAAATATACAGGGTGGCAAGGACATTAATGAGCAAACTGTACCTATATAACTATGAATAATTCAGCACATGATTCTAGACCCTAGCGTAGAAATTTTTCAAAATCTGGTGTTTCATAGAAAAGTACAAATGCAAAAATGTATGGAACAGCAGATTTTTTGAAGTGAAAACCTCTTTAGGCGCGTTGGGCATTTTTTGAGATGGGGAAAAAACCGTTGAACTCGCGACACTGTTATCGTAACCGACACCGCGCGTGTTTTGTTTTTTAAGACGATTTCAAAAATACACATTAATTGTTCAAGTTTTCACTTTTGTCTTTTTTTTATGAGTACAGACTCATGTACTGAATCTATGGTTTTGTTGCGTAGTTTAACGTAACGACAATGTGTCAAAAACAATCTTGAAAATCCTGTGCACTGGTAGGTACTGATGGCATTTGAGGACGACTAGTAGTCTTCCTCAAATTATTTATCCTTTCAAAAAGTTCAGGCGGCCGGGTCCATCTCATCCATTACCTACCATTTATACTGAAGCTAACACAAAACATGGTTTGTCGCCAATATTAACTTTGAGTTTTACGTGTTTTGGCAATTTCCTATATTGTCACATTGGAAATAAAAATACCTTCTGGAACCTATATAGGTACCTATGCGTTTATAACAGCGTGGTTTATGTATCTGTCCACTTAACAAGCAAAAGCATTAACGCAATATTTATGTCGTACCTGTTACATATGCATTTATGTAAGTTAGGCAGTTTTGGACTCTCATTACCTATTCCATTAAAACTAACTTTGACGCTGAAATCTAACAACTTAGATCATTTACATTGACGCGTGGGGAGCAGAATATTAAAGCAATTACTCACGTTTGATTATAAAATAAAATGATCTAATGGGCTGAGGTATGTTCATTGCATAACGAAGTGTGGGAAAATCGACTGTAGTTAGTCGGAAAGGTGTAGGGAGTGTGGTATTTGCAATTTGCACCACGTGCTCGGTAACTGGCTACTTCACACCAAGCTCCCATTTCTGCTGAACTATTTTTCCCCTTTTCATGATCCGTAGGCAGAGCTTGAGAACGCAAAGGTTCTTACCGAAACATGCGACCATTGTAAATCGGTTAATTGTGTTATTTTATGGATATTTTGATTCACCTTTCGCTTTTAAATGTTAAAAAACTTAACATCTATGTAAGAGCATTATGAAAATGTCAAGGTAGTCGAAATTTACTCACAACGTTACAAAGAACTATTGTAATTTGGGGACTAATCTGTGAACGACTGCTCGCATTTTTTTTCTCTTTCGACGTAGTTGTACCTTCACAGTAACTATTGAGTCACTCCAACAATTGCTACTTAATGATTCGCAAAATTTACAAAAACTTCCATCAACATCTATCATTTTGAACTTAATGTGAATCATGTAAATCTGGAATGACTAAGCCCTGGGAATACCTACCTAATTATCGAGAGCTGTCTCAACTTTTTACTGATCTTAAACTTTTTAAGTAGCATGTGACGAGACGAACAGTGATAGTCAAAGAAGTTCTTACAAACATGTCTAGGTAATAGACTCTTTATCTTATTGCCATTTTATGAAAGTTGGACGTCGTTGCTTATCCGATTTACAGTTTTTTAGGCTCCCCTTTGTTCCAAACACATAAGCAAACGGTTTTATTGCATCACGTCTTAATTATCTTTTGTTTGAGCCGCGTACCTATTGTTAATTTGTTCATTGACCAACTTCTTGCTTCCATTTAATGAATACTCCGAAGAGATGAAAATGTTACTAAACAGTCTTTTGCAGTGTTTTTTTTAATAATTATTTAGGTATATTTAAATTGCTTGAGATAATTGATACCATGATACGGTGATGGGTATTAGAGAAAGTGATACGAAGGGCTTAATATTTAAATATGGGTCCAATGAAATTGAGTAGATGATGTCGTACAGGTCACCGAACACTGTTCAAACATCATCCTAGTTGGAGAGGGTGTGATCTGTAAGCGAGCCCTCTCTTACGTTACCACGGCCCGTGGGAATCACCGCACACTAAATTATTAACAAAAATATTGACCCGCTGCCTACTTAAGGGATTTGACCACTAGTTGTTTGCGCTGGCAGTTTGCCGCTCCCAACAAATACGGGCTACGGCGACGTGTCGACGACTGCTTTACAAAGTTTATGGGAAAAGTTGGAGAGCCGTGAGCCGGGACGGGTCAATATTTTGTGTTTGATCTCTATGAGAACTGACGTAACCTTTGAGATGATCGCCGAACTTTATTAGTGATGGGAAACTTTGATTGTGGATCGTCAAAGAGGTATCATAAAATCCAATTTTCAAATTGCTGTCAACATCTTAATTAAGTGTCCCTACTTGTTTTAAAACTCTTGAGCGAAGATCGAAAATCAGGCAAGTTTGACCGGCGAATTCATAGTCTAATCACAGTCCAAAAAAAAACTACAACACATTCCTCTATTATTTCAGAACGATGTGAATGTTTGATTGCATTTGCCCTAATTGTTAGTTACGCACGATCGGACATAGGTGCCGTGGATCTAGTTCAGATCGATCAACTGTGCAGTCCGTTACAGTTGTGTCGATTCAGAATTACCCAGTCGACGGAGTAAACAAAACATTGGACAAGACAATAACCTGCATTGTAGAGAGCTGCCGATGATATTGACCTCTAAATATAGAATAGCGCCTGCTAGCGGTGCGCTGGCCCAAGAATCCGTCACTATTATTCAGTTCGGTTAGCAGTTGTGAATGATTTAATTGGAATGAAGAGTTACATGTATGTTTATTTAATTAACAGAAAACTAATATGTTCGATACAATGCATAGATTGGTACATAGGGTTTCATGTTGGTGTTTGACAAAGTTTTAATTCTAAAATATAAGTTCGGAACTCTATAAGATGTACATAATAGGTAGGTTACTTCTAACTTCAATAATGGTAAGAATTGCTCCCAAACTACAACAATTACGTCATCAACAATCACTAAAGTTAATTCGGGTCCATAATAATCGCAATTCACTTGAGTTTACAGTACCTTTCTACATAATGCGACACCCGCGGTGATTCTCAGCAATAACAAGCGCGCGGCATTTATATCTGCACTCGCTAATCCATTCATTAACAACCGAGCTAATTGGGCTAGTTCACGTGGGCCCGTCACCGTGGCCGACTCTGAAAATCACTACACTTGTTTAAAAAACGCGGAAAAGCGGCCTCCACTCGTTACCGACGTAATTTGATGGGAAACTCGTCAGTTTGCTGTTTTACGGTTACCAACTGAATTTGCGGTATGCCCCAGCAAATTGTATTCGTTTTTTGCGGCACAGCGGATTCGCTAGGTTTCCCTAATTAACAAGCTAACTGTTTACCAATAAATATTCTACATGAGTAAGTTAATTGGTACAGTTACATTACATTAAATTGTAAAATTCTTGAGAGACATCGACCGGAATGATGATGTTCCAAGAATTTTTCAACGTGATAATAGAAAACATATATTCTTATGTAATTAGTTTGTGTTTACGTATTGTAAATCAATGTATGTAGACCGTGATTGCCTACTTTTATCAGTGATTGATTACCGTAATTACTTGCTGTACCTAAGGTCGTCGAAAGCGTTACTAAGGTACGTACTGAAATAAATCTCGAATGATTCTCGCTCTAACTAAAGATTTAGAAATAAATTGGAATATTTACATATTCCAATTTATTTTTTTTCCTTTTAAATATCACGAAGACAAAATCCACGACACCCAACAAGAGAAGGCTTAAACTTACCGTAAACTAGATTACTAATTCAAATTATAGTCTTTTCTTGGAAAATGCGTGGCATTTTATTTTCTGCATGCGAAATGAGTTTCTATGGTAGTAGATGGCAGCAAGCGACAGCGTGTGTCTGACGACGTAGTAGCTATGACTACTGCGGCCAATCATTCAATTGATCGAGGCGGGACGCCGCGGGATTGCCTCATTATCCAATAAACACACGGCGCCCGATCTCGGCTGCTTTCAATAATGCCACAGATGAGGTAGAAGGTCAGATGTTAATACAGTTTCCTTTTTACAATTGCCTGACGTGTATCTATGATGTTCTGGACTGGATACTTATTTTTGATTGGGGTTTTTCGCACGACCTGTATTCTTCTACCTATGACATTGAAATAAACTGTCGTCACAGAAGTTCTTGGTATGTATTTTAAAATTTATAATACACAAGCGGACCGGTAATTACTTCACGGTATACGTCACCGAACACAATTCTCCATAACGCCACTTTCTCATTGACGTCAACCATCAAGGCCGGACACCAATAAAGGTATTACGAAGAACGATCTAACACTATCGTTCCCATACAAAATCGAATGGTCATAAAAGTTGGTAAATAATATTGACAGCTCTGTGTTTTATAATGTGAATGTTTTGTGGCGCCGACGCGACGCTGCCGACAAACACCACAATTACTCGATATAATTTGATAGCCGGGATCGAATCATGTGATGAGCGGAGGTATCGATTTCGCACCTGAGCAAGGGCTTCTTTGGCAAATTAGTGATCGCTAATTTTGAAAGATTGTGTGCAATCATCTTCTTTTGAAGATGACCCGTAGGTAATTTTATTTCAAAATATATGTACTTAGGTACCGTTAACAGATTATTCCTGCTACTAAGTATAACAAAACTTTACGTTTGTCTAGTAAATTTTCGTATCATTGTAATTCAGCCCAGTTTATTATGCCAGATAGAATTTAACTATGTACTAAAATACAGTGGAGACAACTTCACAGAATTTGTTCTGGTATTCAAGTCTTCTGCAGAGTACAAATATTTCTGTCTGCAAAATGTAGAGTTATACTTAGCACACTAACGTCGTTTACATTTTCTCTTAAAATTGTAGGATTTGATTATACTTTTGCACGCCACTAATTTTACATAAGATGTATGTCTACAGTCATTTGGATTGTGATCGTTGGTGTGTGCATCGGTTTTTATCCGAGGTTGTGTGCGCATCGTTTACATCCGAGCTTTAAATAAGTCTTGCATTCCAGGACTTTTGGGCAAAGAATCTGTAACTACATAGGTATTCTAAGTATTTACTCATCGACAGAAACCAATTCAAGTCTTTTTGCTGTTTTGTTTTTATTAAACTGCCTTTATTATTGGTTAGCTTAGATATAGATTAGGTTAGGTATAGATTTCCTATCGCGAAAAGACACAAACTATTGTTTCTATTTTTAAATTATTGTCACAAACAAAACCTCTGCACAATTTATACAGCAGTTGGTTCAAAAGTACGAAAGCATTTCTGAGCAATGTGCACATAGTGGTTTAATCCCCGTTCAGTAGCTATAAGTACCAAATGCGGTGTATATCGCATGTCGTCAGCCGGGACATCCGAAGCATTTCCTCATTGTCGCACGCGCACGCGCCGACGGTTTCTTTTTGTCTTAACTGTGCAAGTATTAACATTGATGAGCATCATGATTCGCTTCCTGTATACTCACAAACTTTGAGTTCACTTATTTAGCTAGATGGCATTCTTTACAATTTCCAGTAGGCACTGTCCATTGTAGAGTTTAGAGTTTGTAATCACTGTTTTATTTTGGCGTTATTTCGGAATAACCTAAGCCAGTTGCAGTATAAATGCATGCAGGATCCGTTTTTACAGCTGTGAAAGCCGTGCGAGTAATTAGGCCTGTATGATGATATAGAAAAGGATCTATAAGCAAGATTTCAACAGGAAAATCACAATAGTCAGTACTCGCGGGTAGTCCGATGGCGTCAAAAATTACTGGTGGCATTTGCCTGTGAATCAATTTGAGCTCTGCTCGATAAACGTTTACGAAGAACATACATATTACGAGTTTCATAACGTATTGTGCTATCATTGCAAGTGTTACTGCGTAGGATTCGTCACCTCAATTGCGAGCTCAGTACCGCAGCTACTCAGTACTCTCATTACCTGCATCCTGCCTTCAATTCCCGCCTGCTTACTAGATCCCATCTAACACTGACCCACATTCCACGAACAACGATAATCAGGTCGATAGTCAATTAAAAAGCATCCACCGTATTGATCCAGTTCCTGCATTGTTACCGAACCTATACAAATAATGTCTATACCTCCAACTGGTAGCAATAGGACACTCTCAAACCAATAATCCATATTTTTTCCAAACGATATAACCTTATTTGTCGAGTCGGATCGGCATCACTAAATACAGGGGACAGAATGTAAAGCTTTTTGTGCAGTCCCACTGAATCAATTTTGCGTTTTTTGTTCGCGGATTTCGGAAGCCGCAGGTAAGAGGGCCTAGATCCGGGTCCGTCTTTGTGTTTCGCCATTCTTGTGATTTACTAATATTTACAAATTCGCAATTTGGGAAGCAATAACTGTCAGAACGCATCAGCTGCGTCACTCGACCAATTGGGTTACACACAACGAGCTCCACTTTACATGATGTCGACATTATTTACGCTGTTTACAGTCTGTGTAGAAGCGCAGGGCACTTTTTATTACTTGCATCAAATAAAAGATAATAATAAAATTGAAATAATAAAATGCGGAGTGTTCTTGGGTACATTCTTCAGTATCGCATTGTATTTCTGCTTCTTAAGTCCTTTCACACATCACTAGGTATCTATAGCAATCTTGCCATTTAAAAACCGGGCAAGAGCGAGTCGGACTCGCGCACCGAGGGTTCCGTACCATTATATGTTTTTAAATTTTCGAGAATTTTAACACTGCACGCTGCGGTGTAGAATATTGCAGTTTTAGGTCAGCACCATCTCTTGACCGATAGTGGAACTAATGTAACTTTTGATGATGATTTCTTAAAAAGTGTGCTATTTAGAGACATCGTTTTATTTTTCCTGTACTTAATCTTTACATAAACTTCTATCACATAGAATAATTTCAGATTTTTCTCTAAGCAAACTTCGGAGATTTACATTTTTCATCAAAAGTCGAATACTATGCAGCCTAAAAAAAAGAAAAAGTGTTTGATAATGTGCAAACTGCGCTCTTTCGTATGATACCCCAAATGCCCTAGTAGGCCCACTTCAAACTTTTCAGACACCTTTTCAGTAGGTACCTGTAGCAAAAAAAAATTTTTTTTTCATTTCTTATTTGCAAAATAGTTGGGTAAACGTCATCTAAAACTATTCTAAATTTCAAGTTGATAGCATTAGCAGTCGTGACAGACGAACAGACAGACAGACTGAGTCGCACCATAAGGGTTCCTTTTTACCATTTTGGTACGGAACCCTAAAAATGGCAATGAATATAATTGTGTAATTGTGTATTTTCGTGATCCATTGCTAACGATTCGAAAGGGTTAGCTGCATGAAATTTATTTGACCGTAAAAGATTTTTAACAATAGAAGTTTACTTTACCGTTCGTATTTCGTTCATCATTACGAATTATTCCCAGGTTAACGTTAGATTGTATTTTTAACTAATAATTGATGTCACCCACAAGCCAACCTAAATCCTCCAGAACGATGACGGGCAGCAGTATCATCGTTGCGAAAGGTTTGGCTCTGCGGTCACCAACCCGCATGCCCAGCGTGGTGACTACGGGCATTAAACCTCCCACATGAAAAAAGTGCCAAAACAACGGCCCCCAGTTCCCGGTGGTCCCGCTATTCCTGGTCAAGGTAGCGGTCACGGTAACGGCGGGACGGGGGGTGCGAAGAATCCCCGGGTTACGGCAGGCTACCAACGACGATTATATATGGCTACGTATAATGGACGTTCGATGAGGCTGGACCATCACCTTGCCGAACTTGAGGTAGAGTTAGGTCGCATTAACTGGCATATACTGGGGCTATCTGAAGTCCGAAGACAGGGGGAGGACACGATAACCCTGGAGTCAGGCCACCTATTCTACTTCCGCGAAGGTGATCACCTCTCCCAAGGCGGGGTCGGCTTTCTAGTCAACAAGGAACTCACTAGCAGCGTTGTGGAAATCAGTAGTGTGTCGACGCGGGTAGCGTACCTTGTACTGAAACTCACTGACAGGTACTACCTGAAAGTGATACAGGTATATGCGCCGGCTTCGACATGCTCTGACGAGACAGCCGAGGCCATGTACGAGGATATTGCCAAGGCAATGCATAGTACGACAAAGGCCCACTACAACGTTGTTATGGGGGACTTCAATGCCAAAGTGGGAGTACAAGAACGCGGTGAATCGAAAGTCGGGCCGTTCGGTTTGGGGCGCAGGAATCACAGGGGGCAAATGCTGGTCAACTTTTTGGAGTCACAGGGGCTCTTCTTAATGAATTCGTTTTTCGAAAAGAAACCCCAAAGGAAGTGGACCTGGCAGAGCCCCGATAACGTGACAAGGAACGAGATAGACTTCATCATGACGGATAGAAAGCATATATTTAGAGATGTCTCCGTGATTAGTAGGTTTAATACCGGAAGCGATCACAGGCTTGTCCGAGGCACTTTAAATATTAATTTCAGAGCTGAGAGACTCCGCATGATGAGGCCTACACTCCGACCTACGCAGCTCCAAGCCGCTCTAGGATCCGAAAAGTTTCAACTGGAACTTCAAAATCGATTCACCCTGTTGGAAACCATAGGTAATATTGACGAGAAAGCTGACGAGGTGGTCAAAGCACTACGCGACGTGTCCCGCAGACTTTTCCCGCTGCGGCGAAAAAGTAAGGTGTCCAAACTTTCCTCAGAAACTCTCGGACTTATGAGGGAAAGGCGAGAGTTGCCATCTATGCAGCCGTCTTCGTCAGATAAGAGGGCCTTAAACCTGAAAATTAGAAAGCTGACGCGACGCGACCTTCGGTGCTCCAACACCCGCGACATTAAGGATGCGATTGAGCAAAACCGAGGGTCGAAAGTGTTCGCTCAGCAATTAGGGAGGTCCCATCTGACGAAACTAAGAACTGCGGATGGCAGAATCGTGACTTCGAAGTCCGAGATTCTCGAGGAAGTCGAGGATTTCTATGGGCACCTATACTCAACACGGGCGATGAAACCAGCGGGGCCTAGTGCAGATGACCATCGAGCCGAATTAACACGCCACTACACGGAGGACATCCCGGATATCGACCAATGCGAGATTAGGGCGGCTCTCGAGCAGCTAAAGAACAACAAGGCACCTGGGGATGACGGAATAACGACAGAGCTCCTTAAAGCGGGCGGGGCTCCAGTCCTGAAAGAGCTAGCGAGTCTCTTTAATTCCGTTATCCAAGAGGGTACAACGCCCGAGGCGTGGAGCAGAGGTGCGGTGGTTCTGTTCTTCAAAAAAGGTGATAAATCCTTGCTGAAGAACTATAGACCCATCTCACTTCTGAGCCACGTATACAAGCTGTTCTCGAGGGTCGTCACGAACCGTCTCGCCAGGAGACTTGACGAGTTCCAGCCGCCAGAACAAGCCGGTTTTCGAAAAGGCTTCAGTACCGTAGACCACATTCATACTGTTCGACAAATTGTACAGAAGACCGAGGAGTACAATCAGCCGCTGTGTATGGCATTTGTGGACTACGAGAAAGCCTTCGACTCCATCGAAATATGGGCAGTTCTGGCCTCTCTGCAACGATGCCAAATTGACTGGCGCTACATCGAAGTGTTGAGATGTTTGTATGACGCTGCAACGATGACTGTCCAGATCCAGGATCAGAAAACCAGCCCTATCCAACTGCTCAGGGGGGTGAGACAGGGGGATGTAATATCCCCTAAATTGTTTACCAACGCTTTAGAAGACGTCTTCAAGACGTTGGACTGGACTGGACAGGGTATCAACGTGAACGGCGAGTATATCTCACATCTTCGGTTTGCCGATGACATCGTCATAATGGCAGAGACGCTGGAACAGCTAGACCAAATGTTGCACAGCCTAAATGTAGCCTCCCGGCGGGTTGGCCTCGGCATGAATTTGGACAAGACAAAAGTCATGTACAATTCCCACGTCTTGCCGAGTCCAACCCACATCGAAGGGTCGCTTCTCGAAGTTGTGAAGGATTATGTCTACCTAGGCCAAGTCATCCAGCTCGGTAGACACAACTTTGAGAAAGAGGCCGACAGGAGGATCCAGCTGGGTTGGGCAGCATTTGGAAAACTTCGTCAAGTCTTCTCGTCGCCTATCCCGCAGTGTTTGAAGACTAAGGTCTTCAACCAGTGCGTCCTGCCCGTCATGACATACGGTGCTGAAACGTGGACACTGACGGTCGGGCTGGTCCACAAATTCAAGGTCGCTCAGCGCGCTATGGAGCGAGCTATGCTCGGAGTCTCTTTGAAGGATAAAATCAGGAATGAAATTATCCGGAAAAGAACCGGAGTTACCGACATAGCTTGCAGAGTAAGCAAACTGAAGTGGCAGTGGGCTGGCCATGTCTGTCGAAGGACCGATGGCCGGTGGAGCAGACGAGTCCTGGAGTGGAGACCGCGTATCGGCAAGCGTAGTGTGGGACGCCCCCCAGCTAGATGGACGGACGACCTAAAGAAGGTGGCTGGGGTAGACTGGATGCGGAAGGCGGAGGACAGGGTGCTGTGGCGCAGTCTGGGAGAGGCCTATGTCCAGCAGTGGACTGCGATAGGCTGAGTTGATTGAATTGATGTCAAAACCTTAACCTTCTAATTGATGTCAAAATCCATATGTAGGTATAGTTGAATGATTAACTGAGTACAATACTTAACTTATTGTTAAAGGTTGAAAATATGTTTTATTGCATGACGAAAAAATAGTAGAGACATGCCCGTTGTCCTAGGGAACTTGAATAGTAGAGACATGCCCGTTGTCCTAGGGAACTTGAATAGTAGAGACATGCCCGTTGTCCTAGGGAACTTGAATAGTAGAGACATGCCCGTTGTCCTAGGGAACTTGAATAGTAGAGACATGCCCGTTGTCCTAGGGAACTTGAATAGTAGAGACATGCCCGTTGTCCTAGGGAACTTGAATAGTAGAGACATGCCCGTTGTCCTAGGGAACTTGAATAGTTTGACGACTTGACGCTGATGCTTAAAATAGTTCAATTAGAAAATAATGAGTGCAAGATTAGATATTCGTCTAACCTAGTTTGTATAAACTGAATGCAAATGAATCATGAAATTGCACGCAGAATGTAGATGGCACCTCACCCTAAGGACCTTTGTACACAGACGTTTTTCTTGCCATAAAAATCTACGGTTGATTAGCAGTTTGTTTGGCACGGTCGTCAATGTTGCATGGATCACTATGGAAGCTTGTTGACAGACACGGCGGCACTACGGCACGGAGCCGTCGCCGAAGCGCATATACAACCACACGATTTTTCTCGTCGCGTTTATCACGCTGTACCGTAAATAAACCGTGCCGTGTACAACGAGCCTAATAGCATCTTTGTAGGAACCGTAAAATCTACATAATTTTTACAGTTCCTACAAAACGGAATATAGACCAGTGCGAATTTAACAAGATTAAAAACAAACAGAAGTGGTGGGGTGTCACCAAGCATGACCGCTGCGTGGAAGAAGTCGACCGCTCGCTCGGCATGTGGCGGAACTAATAAGGCCCATTAACATTTACCGTAGTGTACCGTAAAACCGCGCAGCACTGAAACACGCATGCTACGCAATCGCTATGTAGATTCTGCTGTTACTAATGTGGGTAAAGTGCGATTATTACTATCTGGTCAGTGCTGATCACGCGTGGCGGCATCCGACATCCTTGGTTGTTTAGTGTGGAATCTCTGTTTGTTTGAATTTGGATTTGCACGTGGCCAAAGATTAATTTAATTAAGGGGAAACGCCAGCGATTTTTTTTTATTGATTGATATTTCATTGAAATAGTCATTCAACACAAATATGTTTGTCACCTAGCGAATTACTTAATATGTAAATAAAATTGGGAAGATAATTAGGATTAAGAAATTTACTTAACACATGTATGAGTCAGTAACCCAAAGTTAACCGTAAACTGAATTTTCATTTACCCATTGTTATAGCATGAATGAAAATAAATGAATTTGCATAAATGTTTTCATAGACGGATTAAAATTAAAATTACTTTGGATTATGTTATTTACGTTAATGTGAGAAATGGCTCATAATTGTAGATTGCTGGCAGTCATTACAACGACTTGCAAGAACAAGCCGCCCGCCCAGCTGTTAAAGGTTTCGTAGCAGGTTCTACCGCGCTCTACCTCAAAATATTGCATATGGATGATACCGCGGCACCTCTTGTCGTCGTCGCACTAAATCATATTCACATTACGCACCACCTACCGCACAATATAAAACACAAAAACAGTTGATGACGTTCAATTATCACTCCACATTGTTTGTTGATAGGCCGCTCGCCGCTCGCCGCTCGTCTCCCCGACGACGAGACGTAACGGTGGTAATGTTTACTTTGTCTTTTGCGGCACGCTCCCTATAATCCCAAATAACAAATTATGAAATGGATGAAAAACTCAGGTTAAGCTGTCGGCGATTCCTAAACATAATGTTTGATTGTGCTCTAATGACAAGGCGCGGACTCCAAGCCACCTTTTGTGTAAAGCCGACCGAGATTACTAATGGAGCGAAACAAAAAAGCGTTTATTTTTAATGTCGTAAAGTCGAAAGTGTAGTCAATCCGAGATTGCTGTTAGTGTTTCGACTAAGGAGGTCCTGGTAATTGAGCAATCATCTACTCTAGTCCGTTGCGGTAAGCGACGCATCGAAAATAAATGAAATTTATTATTTGTTTTGTTTGTTTTGTTCCTGAACCATGTTATGTTTAAATATCGTGAGGAAATTAGTTTACTTCCTTGTGGTACAAAAGTGCTTTCTGGTTCTAAGTATAAGTTTGATGTGGAGTTACTTATTAACCCTGCTTATAGCTCCCAATATTTTATTATAATGGGAAAAATGGAAAACCGCTGGGATGTAGCGTTTTCCATATTACACTAAGCGTTTCCACAACCCTCATCTATTAGAGTGTATGATTAGGTATGCATTCATTCGCGAACACTCGATCATCCATCATGATTCATGATATGGCGCATTTCGCATCTGACGTCTGGACCCTTATTGCCAAATGAGGAAAATTTTGCTGTGTGCGGAAATGAAGTCAATTTAGGTATTAATGTGGTTTAGAATACATAAAAACTTTTCTATGATTGCTATAATACAAGAAGAAATAATTTACACGATTACTAGTTCAACAGCAAGACAATAAATAAAGCAAATCTACCAAAACACACAATCACCTCTGATTGCGCACTGATCGCAGCGGCTAGAAAGTAAGTAGTGCTCGAGCATTGTAATATTCTCTAAAAAATGTTATTATTAATAATTGATTCAGCTATTTAACCGGCCCCCAACATAGAAGCACGTGGGATGACGTGAATGGGCAGTCATTGATCGCGTCTGTGATTGCCGGCGCCGACCGCGGAGCTTCGCGGGCGCCGCGTATTGTACTACAACGTAGCACCTAGTTTGGCTTAGCGCATCTAATGACATCGTATAAAATTTTATGGTTATTGCAAAACGTATTGAGGATGTTTTTATGGGATCGGTGTGATTTAGTTTTTCTGTGGATAATGTGTGATGCCTATGAAGATAAGGACCTAAAAGGCTTGGTCCTTATACGTAGTAACAATTTGTTAAACTTAAGCCTATAGTTGACTGAGGCATAGGTACATATTAAGCAACTTTAATTAGGTACAAAATTACCTATTACTTATGTTTTACATAAGTTATGGTGAACTAATAGGTGTGTTTCCTAATGATACGAGACAGGATGTAGGCAGCGCGGCACGAGGGGCAATAACACGACCTTGCGAATGTCGCCGGATAACACGCGGATTTGACTCACGCCGCAGCACGCTATGATTCATGCCATAATCATTTCTTTAGAACACTTCACCGGCTATCCCTCATTTGTAATTATACACTAAACTACACACCTTAGCAACGATACATTACAAACAGTCTTAAAAATATCCCTTCCGAAGATACCCCAATCAAACATCAAAAGAAAGAGTCAAACGGCTCGTAACTAATTTAAACACCCGATCCACAGGATTAACGCCAGGAAATCTGACAACAGGATACGTCAATTTAAACTAGTCGAAACTGAGAACAAAATATGCCAAAGTGCACCTTCGATCTATTGTTCTTTACGACGACAGCTTCACATTGTATGTTGTAGCTTTCTTTTTCAAGAAGAAACGTAGTTCAGTTAGATGAAACAAACCCGGTATGTGATACTGTACATGTTTTAGTGCAGCCATTAGTACGTAGTGTATTGAAGTGGCAGGACGTGAGCGAGTAACAAAGGAGCTCGTCTAAACAGGCCATTAATAAGGAGGCGGCTCGCGGGATCCGCCCGGGACTTCCGCTGCATTCCGAGAACCGCTATCCCGGGACAAGACAGGAATAGCACCGGTGATACTCCGCTCAACATATAAATGGCAATCAACGCAACATACCGTACTTGATATTAACTCCGAGTGAAAGCTAAGTGCACTTGATTTAAGAAAATTAGACAAATCGCTGTGGGACTTAACAGCTTTTACTCAGTCGAGACCGTAGCAGGATACATGGCCATTCTATATAAAAACTTTTGTCAAGTATTGGTACAATTATTATCAAGCGAAGGTCATAAATTTTGCCAAAATAACCGTAAGCATGTTTGGAATTGTCAACATTCCGTCTTATAAGAACCTTTTGAAAGAAACAGAATTGTTTTGTACAAAACATTGTTAAAGCGCGGCGGATCAAAACGTAAAGAATAATAAATAAATGTGAGGGCTCAGAGACACCTTTATTATAGAAATGGGTGGAAGGTGGCAATCTCTGAGATCTTGCTGTGTGTTTACTGTGCATCATCACGTTTTACAAAAGGAGACAATTTATTCGAAACGTGAGAAAGAAAGAGACGCAAACGTCGGCATGGACCACCTTGTTAGTAATAATCGGTTTACGGGCCTTGTCAAAAATTAACTTATTATAAATGGAGCTTAGCGGAGGTGACGGCATGACTGTTTATCGATATATTTTTGCTATTATTTAATACCAACTAAGCATCTATCGACAAAGTTTTTGTGAGATGTATGGACTTGACCCTTATATGTCATAGTTCAAAAGTTGATCAACTTTGTTATTATTTGTACCCAATTGATTGTTAATAAGTATATTTGCCAACAAAACGTTGCTGGACAAAGTAAAGTTTATTTTGTCCAGCAACAATAATTCAAAAGCTTCTTTAGATTCAATTCCATTGCAGCTACTATGTTATAGAACAACTTCACTCTAACAGCTATATCGATAAGCGCTTTGGCTCCTCCCTAGAGGTGCTACCTGAATCTGATTTTGTGATTTATCAGCACGGACGAGAGCTTTTGCATTGCATGCTGATGCACCATGAATAAGATGTTTAACCTCTTTTATCTTCAATCCGTACGGGGAATCTTAAAATCTATTAACAGGAAAATTTTGAGTTGTGTTATGTAGGTATCTGTGTACGTAATCGATCACACCTTTCCGCACGACTTTTACAATTGATTTTTTGTCGGACGACGTGACCGAACTACGGATAGCGTTCGATAATTCGGTATCGGATTATTTGTAAATAATCGATAGAATTGTTGATCGCTACCGATCCGAAGCGTTACATCGGTCTCCACCTGCCGTCACGACGCGCCGGTAGATCACATCGATTGACCGGTGACGAATCGATTTCGTAACGTTGACGACTTTATCGGAATTGTGTCGACACACCGATTAGCTTGATACACGAATTTATTATACGTCGATCCTGTAGATATTTTTCCCAAGAACCGAGTAATTAAGGTTTGTGAACTCAATTTGGAACGTACAAAGTTTAGTCGTGGACGTAGAGCAGGCTTTTAGCTACAGGATATCCTTGTGTATTTCCGCATGAAAATCCAAACCTGCAAGGTAAATTATAATCGGTAACTGGTATTTATGAGTTATTTATAATGCATGCATAAATTAATCTCGTTATAAATGCATTCTAACAATAAATGATTTCGTGATTAATAATTTCTGATGTATTAGGACATAAAAAGAGAAACATCAATAAATGAGTGTCCATCGAGTGGTAGTTCTATATTTACTTATGTCAATTATGATATATCATGTATGGCTATGGGCCACCGAGGACTCCACAGGACGTTCGACCAGATTTTATTAAGATGTACCACTTTGCCGAGCCCGCGTACAACCTGCCAAATGTATGCCTGTTAAAAAATAGTCACCCAAGCTAATCTCATCAGTATTACTTTAACAATAGAGATAATAATAGCATGAAAACTGTGTTTTATTTGTGAGATATGTGGTGCTTTTGGTGTATGTGACAAAACAACCGCATTTAATGTGTCTGATTCGAAACAATCATAAGTAACTGAACGGAAAAGTGTGCTTTATGTGGACGGTGTATGGTTTGAAATGGTATTGTTAGTTAGTGAGTTTGGTGTAATTTTTCACGTAAGTGGGAGCGTGGAGCCGCGGGGGCGCCGACAAAGCTCCGGACCCCCGGGGGGCGGCCACCGCTTCCAACTGCGTGTGCGCATACCACACTGTGATTTGATAATAACATGACACATTTAGAATTACCGCTCCTATATGTTTATATTACTGGAAAATTATGTTCTCATAAAATATTTGACGTTTACATTTTCTCGTTTATTGTATCGAAACAAATAGCATGACAAGGTGCAGGCGAAGAAAACCATAGTATGACATTGAGATATTGTGTAGCAATAGAATCAATGATATTGCGTTTATGGCTCTTAGGTATTTAAGCTTGAAAATACAATAAAATGAAAGACAATAAATTATGGGCCCAAAAGTCTATATCAGTAATTTCGACTTGGGGTGGTGTACCACAGACCCCAGGCTTAAAGGCTGTATTTCTAATCTTGAGTTTTCACTGCTATACTTATGTCATTCTAATTAATCAACAAAAATATGAAGTACGTAAAGTATTTAATGGGTCGGCGGGGTCAGGGCGGTGCGGAGTGGCGCGACCGCGTAGGATCGCGTTTTGGCTGCGCCCGCCCACGTCCACATAACCTATTGTCTGCCCACGCGCAGACCAGACGACCACGAGACGTGATGTCACGTTATCAACTACAGATATGTGTGTAATTAACGTCAATACATTTGGATTGGATTGCAAAAGATGTAACGGAGACGCCGATCAGACGCCGGTTTTGGGAGAATTCGTTTTGTCAGCCTACAAACCGAATGTCAGTTGTAATGTAAACAAATCGCGTTTTTTATTTATTTTGTTGAAGTTATTTTTGCAAGATGTATAAAAAAAAACAATAAACGTAAGCCACACACATATAAAAAAAAATAAGTTCCGGAATATCTTCCTCTAAAGTAAAATAATCGTCATAATCCTTCAGGTATTAAAGGATTAGAGTGCCAACGGACCTGGCGCGGTGTTTAACAAGGAGTCTTTTCCAAAATACTATTATACTCGTAATATTCTTTTACAAATGTGTCACAAAGGAGTCTATTCCTTTAGCTGCTAATGTAAGGTAAACAGCACATTAGCGGACTGTAACAATTGATTATAGTGTCCGTACCACCCCGCCTACGCCGTGTGGCTTATTTCTGTCATTTTCTCGGTAACACGGGAAAGAAACGACTTGTGTGGCAAGGATCGCACGCACTCAGCTTAGTTCCGTTTAGGTGTGAAATAAAAGTTTATTTTATAAAGCATTACGCCTTTGTTGGTGGTTTTATTGTGTTATACCTACACGGCTATATAAATATGTTTAAAATAATTGAATCATCATCTGTAGATAGACATCTACCTGCCTAAAACAGTCATTTAAACGTTGACTACTAAACTTATATTCAAATTATACTTAATGCAATTTTATTAAAAAGATCTACAATATTTTAGTCTTAGAACAAAGGCTAATAGTGAGCAATAAAGAAGAAAGGCAAGTTGGTTTGGTCCGTGGGCGTGAGAAAGCCGCGCGGGCGGCGCGGCTGACCCGCGCGTCGCTAATGTTCTGGTCAAACACGCACGGCGCACTACTGCTAGTCTTCCAGACTGTGACTGTTCACTTCGCCTAGACAAATAAACACTACATCATTAGTACCTTGTTAATTATGAACTTGAATTTTAGGTGAAAAACGGTAAACAGCTTATCAAAAACACAAGATTAAGAATTAAATTAATTTGAAGAAGCTAGGTGAACAACACAATAGTCGCTTCCCAGCTGTTTATTTTTTGCCCAGTTAACACTTGTCTATTTAATTGGAGCGTCAATAAATCAGCGTATTGCGTCCACATTTTGGTATAACTAGACCTCTCCCAAGTTGTACCTATCGCCTAAAAGTACCTATCCCTAATTGAAATTGGGAATAATGCATCGTCAGTTATTCTAATTAATCTTAAACTAATTAGATATGTTTCGTGATATGCAATCGGCTTACGGCAAACTGGACGATATTTTTACTATGTGAACTAAGAGTACAATAAGAAAACATATTTAATTCAGTTTTGCTGTTAATCCGACTTGAAAAATCTCGTGAGAAGTGAGGTAGAGTCAAGAAGTGTGACGGAGTGGTGGCTCTCGCCTCATGTGATCCTTATCAGCTCTCTCTACTCTCACGTCGCCGCAGTGACTAATTGCACTCGCTCACCCACCGTGAAATTACACCATTTAAATACATATATTTCAAAACAATAATCTAAAACTTTGATAAATTAAAAATAAATTGCCACTTTTGTATTTAATAACGACGAAATTAATTTTTATGTAAGCGAAGTTGTTTGCGCTTCACATGGTGTTTGCATCTGCACTTTATTTTCACCGCATATACTTACTTGGATACAACCTACCTTCTTGCTTACTAAGGAGGCAATGTTTCCAAACAACCGTGACAAATAACTACCTTTCTTCGTTCACGTTCCTCATTATATCCTAAGCAGTAACAACATCTCGTCGGACATTTCTTGTAGGTCGAGGTTCGATTCCGCTGCTCCTTTTAATCGCAGCTCCATGAGAACGGCAGTTAATTAATACTAAAGCCGCCACCTGTGTTATTATCTGGACGTCAAACACATGGTAACGCCAGCATTAGGGGCGTTTACCCTATATTTGTATGTGCATAGCTTTGAATGATAATTCGCGCTCATGTGCGTTCCCACTCATAAGTTAATGCATGCGTTCTTGTGTAATGATGTCATGCTTTCCTATTTTCTTTTTATCAAACAATATCTTCATTTGTTTCGTTCTTGCATTTATACGTGTTTGTGTACACCTTGAAATCCATTATTAACTCTTATTTATTTTGGTTTGTTTACAGCTGATGTCGCGAACAATACAGGCCTGCCCGTGATTGTCCACGGCGCGGCGATGATCGGTGACTGTCTACGTACAATCGCCCGGGGCCACATGACGAATCCAATTAACAGCACTAACATATTCCGTCGGACGGCCAGTATTTATGTTTCCTCACAGTCGCACTGTAAATATTTAGTCCGGGAGGCGTCTGGCATCGCCCTCGCCTTATCTCTTCATCGGGCGCGTGAACAATTTCATGGACAACATTGAGTGCGCCTGCAGCGCCGACAACGTACAGGATACAGGTTTGTAAATACTGATTAGAAAGTGGCACCTAAACGAGCGGTCCTTGAAAACTTCGTTACGCAGATAATCAGGAAGTTTATTTAGTGGAGCGTGGATGTTAGATAGTAGACACGTGGCGTGGTATCATAGCGGAGATAGCGCAGTAAATCAAGTATCGGAGCGCGTGCGTCGCGATCGCACCGAGTCGCGTGCGCGTGGGCATCGACAGGTGATGTCGGTCGATTATCTGCTAATTTATACGCGCCGCTCAACTTCTGTTCTCTCATATAATATTATTCATTTCGACACAACGCAAACGAGCTCGCTAAATATAGAGAGCGGCATTCCATGGACAACGCGCCTTGTTCTCGGGTAACTGTCCAATTGTTTTATTATCCTTTTTCGATTACAATTTCTTATTTTAAATGTCAGTTGTTCGCGGCGAGGCATCAGGATGGCTGGCTCCTATTTGGAGCAGTGTCTGTTGTTACCGTGCTGATGTCACCGTGCCATGCCATCATCATGAAGGGGCCCGTTTTGGAATCTTTACGATCGACACCTCCACATATTCGCAACAGTTCATTCACCGACGCGAATATGAATGTCATTGTCAACTTACATTTATCTATTTGTGATCTGATGAACATATCCGTGTTTTAATGACTTCTTCATTTAGATTGACATACATGGATGAAAGATCTACGTAGGCTTTACCTACCGTTACTTTGCAATGCAGGTTAAATCTAACATACACTCAGTCCTCTCTCATTCCATGACTCTACATTTGAACATTTTGATTGGTATTCACGGTGGAAGAGACCAATGATGGTGCTAAATATTTAGGTTTATTTTCAGGTTGTCAAATTAGATAGGCATTAGCCTGAACTGAATAACAGTAGGAAACGTGAACAATAAACATAAGTAATATGAGGTCAAAAGGTAAAAGAGAACCACTTTATATTATAACGGACACAATTTGAGATTATCGATGAAAAATAACACAAATTAAAATGAATATGAAGGTAAAAAATTAGGCTAAACACTTGAATAGAAACATGAAATAGAAGTTTCTGGTATATGGAAAGAAATATGAAAATTATTTGGTGAACCGTTATTGTACCCCTATTTTTGCAAGGAAGCGTCGCTTGAAGGTTGAGCTAAGAATTTCGAAGTGGAATGGAAACGCTTCTTTTAACAAATGACTGTAATAATAACATTGCAACCAAAAAACATTAGGTAGGTATATCTTTTCCAAGTATTTTCAGGGTTCCGTACACAAAAGGTAAAAACAGGACCCTATACCAAGACTCCACTGTCCGTCTGTCTGTCTGTCTGTCACCAGGCTGTATCTCATGAACCGTGATAGCTAGACAGTTGAAATTTTCACAGATGATGTACCTATTTCTGTTGCCGCTATAACAACAACAACTAATAACAGAATAAAATAAATATTTAAGGGGGAGCTCCCACATAACAAACGTGTTTTTTTCGGCGTTTTGGCCTTGTGGTACGGAACCCTTCGTGTGCGAGTCCGACTCGCACTTGACCAGTTTTTAGGCAAGTTGCTATATACAGGGTGGCAAGACAGACGCGCAACCTGTTGTTTCCATAATGGAGTCAGTACACGATTCTGAACGAAAAATTCCAACACAGGGGCGTTGGAAATTATCGTCACCTATTCAAAAAAAAAACCGCGTAGGTATTGCACTTTTCTATAAAACAGCTGTTTTTTTTTTAATAACTGACGAAAAATTTATATTCTAGAGGGTGTGTGTTGAATTCATCATGTGTTGAATTCAGGGTTACAGTTTGCGCGTCGATATCCCTGCCACCCTGTATGCTTTACGAGGTCGATCCAGAATGCATTTAATAAAAAACTGGAAAATTAAATTTTTCCAGCATCAGGGTAGGTACCAGACACTGAAAAATTTAGTCTGAAATGTGGACATAAAAGTATGGAACATAATATTTATCTACTGTACATTAATCATTTTGGCTTTTCCGGCTATGACCGCATGCGTACATAAACAATATTTTATATTCTAAATAGCATAGCTTTATGGACTTATGATATCATCACCTGTGTTGTTATGTAACCTTATCGAAGCTATTGTTAAATAATTTGTAGGCCGTCACAAAGGATGCCTCCTGCCAATAAATATCTTGATTTGAAAATGTTTCGAAATGATTCTATTTCATCGGATCGAAGCGTTAAATTTAGATGTTTAATTCATCCCTTTTATTAGTTATTTACGTAAACAAACCTATCGACAGGGCACAGGTGCGTGTGAACTTGCCGCGCGTGAAATTACTGTAAATTTGCTTCGGTGTGGTCTTCAAAAAAATACTGTAACGATTACACGATCCATCAACCCCCACGGGTGATTCACTACGGTGACCTCCGTGCGCCATCATCATTTGTCCCTCTCTGGGACATTAACCCTCAGAGGGATGGAAGTTTTTGTACACTTTTAGAAGAAAAGTTTATTTAGAGTAGTAAATAATCAGGTTAATGACTGGGAATTAAATGGCAAAACAATTAAACTGTACGCTCTTATGTATAATCAACTCGAGGAAGAAACAACAAGGCGGTTAGTGAAGAGATGGATGAGTAAAATCAATGCATTTCACATTTGGTACACAAAATCAAAACAAACCTGATTACTTGAATGGACGGGTCGGAATCACTAGAATATCTTTCATTGTGCGCATGCGAAACAATAGGTTATATAGAAATTAATGTCCTGATCGATGTCAAAGAATAGTCGTTAAATGTTTCGCAATGGTCAGCTCAACTGCTATTGAAACGAGAAAGAATTTTCATTTCAGTAAGTAAGACATTAATTACCAAGGAGCAATAAAAATGCCAGCGTTGAATGGATGTTTGCTTTTTGTTGATACTGTTTATATTCCCAAAAAAGCTTTTTCGGATCAAATGTTTAATAGCTGCAAAATGAGCAATGACATCACCTTGCTCTCACCTTCATTTCTGTATGTTTACTTAAATTTAGGAGTGGACAGTATAAAGTCACACTTCCACATTATAAATTAAGGGTTCGAAAAGCATTACATCAAGGGTGGGATCAAAGTGTGGCGGCCGGCAGGCGGCGCGGTCCGGCGGGCGCGGGCGCCAAGATCGCAACGATATCGTCGCTAGAACAGTAATCGTCAATAAAATCTCAATTTAGATGGCACCGATACCGTGTGAGTTACGGACGGACAGTCAGACCGAACACGAAAACTTACTCGACGATGGAATGTGCCCGTGACAGGACCCGCTAACGAATTAGGTACTCACAAGTTTTTTTTTTTGATACGTCTAATTTCATTTATTTTTTATCTTATTTATACTTTACGATTGAGAAAAAATTAGCAAATATTTTTGCAGGTGATGCATGGGTTTTGTTATTTACCCCTTCGTCAATATGATGAACATCCTCAATGTGTGCAGTGGGCGCCTGAGCGAGGTTCTGTTGGCAAGCGGTGCCTTACCGAGCTGACCAGCAGGTCGCGCTGCGCCTCCTCGGATTAATGACGGCTTGACGCTTCGCCGACAGCGGCACGCCTACGCCTATTTATAACAGACCTTTTTGTCTTTTTGCTCCCACCCCACTGGCCAGTCACAGATAAGAAGGACATCAAAGTGGGCATTTAAAAATAAATTTGTCGAAAGTGATAAATGATGGATATAACTTTTATTATTTCAAATTAAATTAACGATCCGAACGGAACGTCTACCTTTTCTCACATTAGAGGGATCTTATCTGGAATGATTGCTTCCATTACCTTGGAGAACGGACACGTTGTTTTGTAGGTAAGGTAAGATAAAGAGATTAATGCGTAAAGCAATTAATTTTGATTGAGGTGTGTTTTATTAAGTAATTGTTTTTGTTCCCAATGTGGATTTGAAACGCACCATGAAGTTCTGATAAGTTGTTGGTAGTGTTTTTTCAGCAATGTATTGTTTAACTTAAAGGCGTTTTATCTAAGAAATAACAAAGCTATATCTAATGTATCAGATAAAGCAGATAGTTTTCTTCCAAACTTTTGTCACCCACTTATAATTTCACGGTATTACCTAGGGGTGAAAAAAAAAATGTTAAGTTACAATGAAATGTTATGAGTGTTTCGGAACTATGTTTGCCGTACGGCTCGTTCCCACAGTGAGCTTTAATACATTTTCCATGTTCCAGTTAGCGCCCCATAAATTGATTAAGGGTCAGCGGCGAGTCACAAAAGTTTTTTGTGACGCAAGAGTCAAGTCAAGACAGGTAATTCTTAACTGCTGCCGTCCTAGGACTAGCGATGGAAATGAACTTATCACAACATCGATGATAATTATTATAAGTAATGATAACGATTTTAAGGAAAGTAAAGTTTGTGTTAGCGATTAGATAATCTTTAATACTTTCTGGTGTTAAATCAACATAATGGAGTGAACTAATTTCCTGTCAGGAAATTGCTGTAGGGAGGGAGTACGATTTCCCTAAAAGCTTCTGTTCCAGTCACCACTGTTACATCAATCATTCGCGTTCGCCAACGTGAAAACATTTTCATAACAAAGGAGTAACCAGCATTTAAAAATGTTCCTATCGATCTATTGTAACTTGCCGCGTTTGAATCGTGGCTCGGCACTTTCTTTTAATGTTCTACTTGGTTAAATACATAAATCAAATAGGTTTTGCCTAGAAATACTTTCAGGAATTCTAACAGACAATGATAAAAAACAACCGAGAAGTCGGTGTCTTTGGTTTTGTATTTAATTTATGTTTTTTGCCACCGACTTCCGAAATTAAAGTTATTTTTCACTTACTAGTGTTTTTTTTTTTGTCAAAAAGTTTTTTTTTTCACTTTTTAGTTGTGGTACGTACCCCACACATTATACTATTATCATTGAAGAGTCCCTGTGGCTATCTGTGGTCTCCTTCATCAGTTCCACTTCACCAAATTATACTTTCTGAATGCAAATGCTTGACCTATTGATGAAAATCCAAAATTGCTATATGCATGCTTCCCGATCATCAGAACTGGGTTTGAAAAACTGGGTGATATGAATCCCATCATCAGAACTAAGTTTTGACAAAAATGGGACCAATCTGGAAGTATGTGCCTACATCCTTTTTAAATAAAAATTTCCAAATCTGTTTATAAATGACGGCGTACTGAGGTAACAAACAATAAAAAAAAATACAACCGAATTGAGAACATCCTCCTTTTTTTGAAGTCGGTTAAAAAAAGCAACTGTTTTGCTGAATACCGGGTGGCAGGGACATCAACGCGCAACCAGCTGTTACCTTGGATTCAGTACATGATTCTAGAGCACCCTGCGTTGAAATTTGTCGTCGGTTATTTAAAAAAAAAATTACTGTCATAAGGGACAGAAAAAATGCAAAACCTACGCGGTCTAAATGTATGCCTTTAGATCGCGTAGGTTTTGCATTTCTCTAGGAGCAGCCGATTTTTTTTAATAACCGACGGTCATCCCTGGTGAGTTTAGAATTAAAAATCAATATAATTTATTTCACATAGGCCTACATGGGCACTTATGAAACGTCAGAAGCTAGGGGCACGGTTCTAATTGGTCGTTTCCTATGGAGAAGAGCGGGCAAGAAACTCCATGGTTACTCTTTTTCAAAATAATTGGCTATTAATAATAATCTACTGAATCCATGGATTGTGCCTCGATGTCCTGTATACTTATTGTTATACTTATAGAGGTATTTGGCGTCTTGGACTAAAGAAGAATTTTATATGGAGATGGATATTGAACTGAATCTGAATATGTTGTCTTTCAGTCTGTGCTAAATAATTGTACTTTCTTTCTTCCTTATAATTATGTTTTTAAGTAATTAAACCGTGAGTCTTATCTTCTGTGAAGTAATTTTATATACTTTTCCTCGTGATTTTATAACTAGACATTTAAACTTTGACCCAGACCTAAATAAAGCTGATACTTAGATACAATAGAAAAAATATTAAAATTGGACCGTTGTTCGTCTTCACTGTCTAGCAAAAACTTAGACGCGACATACAGAAAGACATTTCATGTAATAAAAGACAGAAAAAAGTTTTAAAAGGCTAAAATATTTCGCCTTTGTGTTATGAATGCAAGTTATTTGGACCGTCCATCCATTCAGAGTTTTTAATCCCAGAATAACTTCCTTTCATCTGCTAGACTAGACATCCGGCCACCAGAGGAGTTGATGACATACTTGAAGACTGGTGAGAAATGAACCACCAGCCGGAAGGAATAGTTCGTAGAGAATACCTGAAATGCATTTTAAGTAGATATGGCAACGTCTTTAATAGAAGGCTAGTGAAGAGGGAGCTTTTTTTTTTAGATGAGATGTTCATTTCAAGTTTTCCATTTTATTTATATGTATAAGGTTCGAAAATCAATGTAATAGGTAAGTTGTTTTGTATGATAATACCTACACATCGCAGGCGCACGATATCTGGCCGCAATGAAGTCAGCCAGTAATTTAGGCCGGGAGTTTTGGTAGGTTCGAACAAAAAAGCGCGAGGTGACAATATAAATAACAATTTGGCCCACCCCGTTCGAATGTGGTTCGCTCGGATTAGCATAAGAATGCCACATCATGCACGCCCACGACCCTACACTGTCCCTCGTTGTCTGTTTATACGTCGAATTTAATTTTGATTTACGATCCTCCACACAATTGTAAGTAAAACATTTTTCGATGAAATGAACATAAAAAGCGGCAGCGCCAACTGTGCCAGCTATGACTCTATCGTATGTTTTCTCGCTCTGCTAGGCATAAACTGTCATAACAATATCAATAATGGAATGACAGAGAGGCCAAATTATTATAATTTATAGTAATTAAATACATTGAAATATAACAACACAATAGGTAGGTACTCGTATAATTTTAGAAGATCATTAAAAGAATAATAGAGAAACAAAAACTTTTTAACAAAAAAAAAATCGACTTCCAAAAAAGAACACTACAAAGTGAAAAATAACTTTAATTTCGGAAGTCGGTGTCTTTGAATCTGTATTTTAGTTTTTGCCACCGACTTCCGAAATTAAAGTTATTTTTCACTTTGTAGTGTTTTTTTTTGGACGTCGGTTTTTTTTTGTTATTTTTTTTTATTTCTCGCTTTTTAGTGGGTCTGTATATAATGTATCTAAGTTACAATAGCCTAATGTCAACTTACCCATCGCCTTTTACAAAATATTGCTTTTCCCGAAGCAGGGACGTTAATTGTTGAGGAGTTCTCCTAGTATTTCACCATCTCTCCGTTTCACCATTCGCATTGTGACGAGCATAAATTGCTTAGCAACCATATTAATAAGTAATCGAATCGCAACCCGAGAAATACTTATTATTGAGTAGTTCCGTTGGCCATCTGTGGTCTTCTTCATCAGTTCCACTTCACCAAATGGTGGTTTCCAAGAGCAAATGCACGAGTTACTATAAAAAATACCCAAATCACTATAGGTGTGCCCATAATATTTGAGGAGTTCCCTCAATTCCTCATAGATCCCATCATCAGAACTGGATTTTGATAAAAATAGGACCAATCTGGAAGTATATCCTTTTATATAAAAAAATAATTTTGTGCAATATCGCGTAAGAAGAAAAAGCTTCGCGCTATGGCGCTTATGAACCGTCTGTAAAAGACTGAGCTTTTGCAATTTTTAAAAAAAGGTAATCGTTAGTTCTTATTGGTAGTAGGTACTTACTTACCTGCTACACTAATACGCTACGGCGAACGATACTGTACCCTCGCATCAGTTTAGCTCTATTGTAATATGAGGTTGGAAAGTTCTAAGCCTGAAAAACCTACACCCTAATTGCGTAACACACGCAATAATTTTGAAGGATATTGCTAATCCATTGCTTCATAATTATGTTTGAAAAAGTGTCTGCTCAACAACGTTAATAACGCAATGAATGTGGTTGAACTGTCAAATTTAAACTTACTGATAGTGCGTTACGCAATTACCCCGCTCTGGTAGTTCTAAGTTTTTCCTGCTGAAGTTACGTTTGAATACAAATGAACAAATATTTGTGCTGAGATAATGGAATAATAAGGAAGGCCCTTCCTATTATCCCTATCCTATTGCATTAAAACTCCTATTTCGCAATCTGTAGCTTAGATCCATCTTTATTACCTACCTACCTATTGTACAAACATTTTTGACTAAGTACTAAGTTGTAAGGTTGTCACACCTGCTTTTTTACTGCGATTATTTTAATCTAAATCGTTCCCTAAATATTACAATTCCAACAACCTTTGATTCCGTCTGTACCCCTTTTAAATAACTTAATAAAAGAGGTCTGGGAATATAATTTACGATCGACATTAGGGCGAATTAAAGTGCTTCTTAAGATTCCTTTATGCAAATATTGTTAAAAATATCGCCTACCTCTGCCGATTAAATTAATTGAGGTAATACTCGCTTTTGGCATATTCAAGTATTAATTTGATAAATGAGGGTTAATCAGATCATCTACCTAATTATTTTAAACAGCTCCTATACAAAATCGTCGGGCGTTCCGTTTAATTAATGCTTATCTCGAAGATGCGCTCGTATTTTGAGCACGATGATTTAATAGTACTATCAAACATAATATTTAGAGCTGGAAGGAAGACCTTGTAATTAGTCTAGATTTCTAGAACAATGGTTGAACTTAGAGGGCTTACATTGAAGATGTAAAAAAAAAATGGCAATAAATTGGCTAAAAGAAACTGTGTGTCTAAGTAATTTTAAAATATATAGGTACCTACTTATACCTACGTATATACATAATTATAGTTAAACTCTTGTAACAACCGTTTAACAATATTATGTATTAATTGAAACAATTATTTATCTTCAACCTTCCAAAAGCGCTAAGATCTAATCAAAATAAATAAAATAATAAACGACGGTGCTCAGTGTTAATACGCATTTAAGATAATATATTTAACCATACAAAAATAAATGTCCACCTAATAAATCGTGCCGAACCTTATCGACTTTCGAGACGCGACAGTAAGGACTCGATAAGGATGTGGGTCCATTCGGTATGAGGGTTTCGTGTCTCTTAACATTTTAGTTTACGTTAAGTTTCCTTTTACCTTTGTATGGTGGGACTTCTTTGGTGTCGAATTTGCTTTTAGTGACTTGTGTAGATTTGGGACGGGCGCGAGCTGAGCGTAATCGGCGTTGCATCTTAATTTAGTTGTCTTGTATTGTGGGAGGCGGCGGCGGGCGGCGAGCGCGTTGTGGGACATAACCTAACCCACTGCGGAGGTAAAGGACGCCGTGCCCGACTGACGCATATATCCCTATATTTATTACCTACACACTTCTATAAAAACGAATGATTTTATTGGCTTAATTGGTATCAAAGGTTCTGTGCATGAGTAGATCACTGCAGGATCACTAGCTGTTTGAATTATAAAAACAGAAGTATTTATTCTAGAGGAAGAAAAGCACTCACCACATTGACGAACTCTTGAAATGTTATAGCGTTGCTCGTTGCACTCTGTGCTTTGTCCAGAAGAATCTGGAACGAAAAGCAGCCAGTCTCAAAATGTTAGCCATGAAACGTCCCTACAAAATTACGCTTGGAAAGACTTCTTATAGGAGATTGTCATTAGAAGATAGTTCCGAAGCTTCAGGAAGAATATGGACTACAACTTACAAGTTTATAATAAGACTCTTTAAACAAGTTTTAAGTCTGTTTATGAAGAAACTTACCTCACGCTTATGGGGCGGAACCTGTGCTATAAAATCTGGATTTTGAAGAGTTTGTAAGAAATCTGGCCATGGGATCTCACCAAAACCCTCTGGGTCGAACTGCAACAAATGAAGTCAATCTAGCATTAAAGTAAGTATAATCTAGACTTTTACTGAGGCAAAAGCTGATTCAAGAAGGATCATGACAAAGGAGGTTTTGGTAACTTTTCTTGTCTAAGGACAATATTATTTACCTTGCATTATAATTACAGAAACTGAATAACAACAGCATAGTCAGCCTATACCTAATGTTCCAGGATACAGGCCTCCGATCCTCTCTTCGAGAAGGAGTGGGCTATAATCTGCCACGCGGGCTGGAACATGTCTTCGCTTTTTGCTCTAGGATGATCTCACGATGTTTTCCTTCACCGTTTTGAGAGCAGTAGCAATGAAATTATTTACACAAAGTAAAGCGCATGCCTGGGTTCAAACCCACGACCTACAACTCGTAAGTCAAGGCCGTTACCACTGAGCCACCACTGCTCATATAACATGAATAACAAAAACAAGGAAATATGCCTAAAGATGAAAGGACCAGGTAGAAGTAGAGGTGTGACTTCGTAAAAGCAGTGGATGCGCTCATTAATTTAATCCCGTCCCGATACGGTCACGTACCGGAGCCCTTGATTATGATTTCACAGTGGCACCCGGAACGTCATAACACGTCAGTCGCACTTCACACATGTGCCTTCAGTTATATTTTCATGTGTTTCCCAAAACAGTGGCACAAAAAACAAGAAGCGCCCCTATCTCAAGTATCGCACTGCCTCAATGGGTCCTACGTGACGACTCTCCGTTTGATCCGCGCGCTACCGCCTCCTTTATCCACTTAAAAAACATTTTATATCCCGCTTCTGTACATTTTAATCAGTCAAAAACAAAGAGTATTCTTTGAAATTTGTTTCCGTATCCTAAACGACAGTTTTTATGAAATATGGGGCTTTAACTTCTACCATGTGACAGAGTCGCCACTTTTACGAGCTTTTAAATTAATAATCACTTATCTCCTTAGTGTGTGAAAATAATTATTGTCATTTCATATTCATAGAGTTAACAGTGCCAGTTTTTACAAGCCCTGCCGTTCATAAATAAAAAAAAACAATTAGTTTTCAATATACCTACTACTTTGTGGTCTTGGTGAACTGCAGTAGGTATTTTATGTTTTAAGAGGATAATAATTATGACCTAAAGCGCGGTCACTGTCGAAATGCATAGAATAGAAAGAGAAGCGCGATGACACAAGGCTGGTATTTATGACAAAATATGAAACAACTATCTATTTACAAAAAATCTATTGTTTGGACTAAAAAATTAAAACACTAGTGCTTTATTATGTTGCTTGTAGAATAATCTGACAAAAAAATCAGAATGATTGTAATGTATATTAGTATGGTTTTTATTGTGTAAAAGAAAGTTTTTAGAGGTCTTCATGATTTTTTTCTATCGTATCAAATTAGTTGTATTACCTATGTTTTCAACACACTATCTAGGTAACTAGCATATATCCTGAAGAATATCATATATTTTTCGCACATTAGGCAGCGAATTTATCCGTGTAGATTTCGGACTTTTCAATATCTTTCCTCCCGTATTCTCTCTCTCGGTTAAAATTCCTGAAACACGTATTTCATATTTTTTTAAACCAAAAGTACAAAACCGATTTTATTGATTTTACTAAAAAGATAACGGAAACTTTCTTAGTGGATGCATCTTCTATCCATGTAGGTAAAATTGTCCATAACTCATTGGTTATATTTCTATAAGTTCGTGATATAAATCAGCACTTTGAGTAGAATAAATGAATTCAAAGATAACGAAATAATATTTTTGTTTACCAACACAACAGGTAGCAAAATAAATTGGAAAGATATCGCACGTGGCATCAACCATGTCTTGTCGCGCTGTCAACTGAATAAAGTATTACGGTTCAACCCTAACACATCTCGTCAATTCCATGGGGTTGTTTCAGGTGTTTAGTTCCTTGTTTTGAAAATACAGCTATTAAATTAGGCATTTATTGCAAATAAAGGCTTTTAAAGCCTTTATTTTAACACAAAAAACTAAGCTATGAAGTATAAGCTTTAGCTACATATACCTAAGTTAAGCTATTTAATACTCACTCTATCAAATAGGAGGCGCCATTTCTGCGAAAAAACACAAAACGTTAATTAATAAATGACAGACATTAATTAATGAAATATAATTGGAGTAGTTTTAAGGCTGTTTTGAACCGTAATGAATGTTAACCTCTGTTTAATTAAACATTATCAATACCATTAGTTTCATTCAAAACAATGAGGTCCACACATGTATTAACCGTGCATTAACCTTAAATCTAACTGTAACTTAATGAAACAAATATTCACCCGATGACGTAAACTGCTATTGTTTTAAACTTAACTGACTTCCTAAACTTACATCATGCATCAACTCCCGCCGTATTTCCGCCTCGTCCAACTCTGAGCCGAGGTCCGTGTGATCTGTGTCGTAGAGGGGTTCTGCTGCCCGGGATATGGAACCGAGGGAGTCCCGGGCTGAGGCAAGCGATCCCGTGACGGTGGGTAGCACCCCGGCCTCGATCCCGGACTCCATGGAGGTGTTGGTCGAGAGGATAGTGGCGGCGGGCGGCGCGCGCACGTCGCCGCCTGCGCCACTGCCCACCCACACAGACATACTGCTTGCAACACCATCCACACTACTGCACTTGCCCTCTATTACAATAACTACCTCGATACCATACTAAACTGCGTAGTCAACTGTTCCGTCAGTCAACCTACAAATTGTGTATACTAGTAAAAAAAAATTTTGGACAGATATTGGGACCGAAACTTTATATGCTGGACGCTTTTAATTTTGGACTTTGAAATTTTATGGAAGGAAATAAGTGAATAACAACGAGTAACTAGATTCTATGCTTGGAAGATTATAAGGCACGTTTTTTGATATCTTTCGCCTTGATCGATGCACCTGAAACAAAGGAATACCTACATAAGATTCTTGATAATAAAATCATTATTATTGGTATGATTTAGGTACACACAGCCTGCCAAGGTTGTTAATATACGTAGATATGAAATTGAGGTACCTAGGTAGGCACTTTATGTCGACCCTCGCCCTAACTTTTATTCATCTAAACAAATCGTAAGTACTTGACCTCTTTAAAAACAATAGCCTATCGTTATGTTTTAGCCTTGGGATTTGTGATTTCGAAAAGCTTTTATGATTTTTAACGACTTTATTTATCCCTTAGTAATAAAACCCAACTTCCCTCTTATTTTGCTGGTGGTGTTATTAAAAACTACTTAATTAATTTAGTTGACTTTTACTACGTTTAATAGATAAATATCATATGGATATATTATGTTTTTGTGAAACATGGTTAAAACCGGATAGAATGTTGTTTAATGTAAATAATTTTTCAGTTGCCAGTGCGCACAACAGGTCCTCATTAGGGGGTGGTACTTTGATATTATGTAATAGTTCTTTTAGGTATAAAGAAAGAAAGGATATCACTGCTTGCTCTGTTGATCGCTTATGTGAGGTAGCATGTGCAGAAGTTGAAGGCCATACTTTCTTATGTGTTTATAGACCACCAGCCTCAAATTTGTCGTCATTTTTAATCATAATGGAAGAAATACTTAGTAAACTTTTTAAAGATAGTAAATTTGTTTTTGTTTGTGGTGACCTAAATATTGATCTATTAGTTAATTCACCAGAAAAATGTAAGCTCATTTCATTGTTTAAATCATTTAATTTAAAATGTATATTTAATGAAGCAACTAGAATAACAGCAACTTCAGCTTCATGCATCGACAATGTATTCACTAATTGTAAAATAAAAGACTCGTCTTTAATTAGTGGCGTCAGGTCTGACCATACTGGTCAACTTGTGTCATTTGACTTAGGTAAAAGATTACACATAGATAAATCAATTCAATTAAGACCTCTAACTAAAAATAAATTGAAAATGTTTAATAATAATGTTCTTAGCAATCTTTCAACAGCAAGTTTTGATTCACAAGACCCCAACATAAACTATGGTACATTATTTTCTACAGTATGCCAAGAATTCAATAAAGCATGTCCTGTAAAAAAAGTTACTATCAATACTAAACCAAAATTTAGTGAATGGGCTACTGCTGGCATTAGAAAAAGCAGAGATATTTTATATAATCTGTATCACGAGAAATCATTAACCTCTGATCAAGCCCTTCATAATTATGTAAGAAATTATTCTAAAATATTCAAAAGAGTCTGCGCTGAGGCTAAATCTAAATTAATAAGTAACAAAATTAGTATGTCTAATAATAAAATAAAAGCTGTGTGGCAGGTAATTAACAAAGAAACTGGAAACACAAAACAGCGAGATCAGAATGAGTTGTCCCTAAAAATTGATAATGAAACCATTTCAGATAAGTTAAAAGTTGCTGAGACACTAGAAAATTTCTTTACCAACATCCCAATAGAGGTTACAAAGTCTCTCCCCTCATCACCTATATTAGCTGAAGCTCTTCTTAAAGAAAACTTTAATAAGGATATTCCAAGCTTTGAATTCCAGCCCATTTCTGTTGCCACAATTAAAACAGCTTTTAAAAGTCTTAACATAAAAAACACTGAAGACTTATGGGGGATTTCTGTTAAGGTTCTTGGAGATATTATTGACACAATTGCCCCTGCCCTAACAGGCATATTTAATCAATGTTTAGACAGCGGTACGTTTCCTGACTTAATGAAACATAGTAAAGTAGTACCAATTTTCAAATCGGGTAGTAAGTCTGATCCCTCTAATTATAGACCTATATCTGTGCTACCAGCTATGAGCAAAATCTATGAAAAAATCATGCTGGACCAGATGTTGTCACATTTTAATTCAAATGGGATTTTACATAGTCGCCAGTTTGGTTTCACGAAAGGTAGGTCGACGACGGACGCGGGAGTAAAACTCATCAGTCACATTTTGGAATCCTGGGAGAAGTCCCAGGATGCAATTGGCGTTTTCTGTGACCTCTCAAAAGCGTTTGACTGCGTTGACCATAATACACTGATCTGTAAATTATACCATTACGGAATTCGTGGACAAGCTGCTGATCTTGTTCTTTCCTATCTGTCAAAGCGGCAGCAAAAAGTAAACGTTAATGGGGCGACGTCATCGGGGTCTTTAGTTAAGATGGGCGTGCCTCAAGGCTCAATTCTTGGCCCTTTCCTATTTCTAGTTTATATTAATGACCTTCCTTACATGATGGCTAATTTGTCGGATATCATCTTATTCGCGGATGACACTTCCCTTATTTTTCAAATAGATAGAAAAGATACGGATGTCTTACATGTTAACGAGAGTCTGGCTGTTCTTTCGAAATGGTTTGCAGCTAATAATCTTCTACTTAATGCGAACAAAACTAAATGTCTTAAGTTCTCATTACCAAATGTACCTCAAGTGGGTCTGAATTTGGAACTTGATGGCAAAAAACTAGACGCTGTTACGGAAACTGTATTTCTAGGTATTACTTTAGATTCAAAATTACAATGGGGCGCACACATTAGAGCTCTCTCAGGTAGATTAAGTTCAGCTGCATATGCAGTAAGAAAAATAAGGCAGTTGACAGATATAGCTACAGCTAGGTTAGTATACTTTGCTTATTTCCACAGCATTATGTCTTATGGTGTTCTGCTGTGGGGATCGGCAGCTGACGTAGATTCAATTTTCATTTTACAAAAGAGGGCAATCCGCGCAATCTATCAAATGGGTCCTCGCGAGTCTCTTAGAAACAAATTCAAAGAAATTGATATACTAACTCTGCCTTCTCTTTATATTTTAGAAAGTATTTTGTATGTTCGCAAAAACTTAGGACTCTTCAAAATAAGAAGCGATTTCCACAATATAAATACACGTAGTAAAAATGAAATTGTGTTACCTAAATTTAGATTAACTAAAACTAGCAAGTCATTTCTTGTAAACGGCGTCCGTTTTTATAACAAGTTGCCAAAGTCGGTTACAGAACTTAGCGATGGAAAATTCAAAACCTTCATCAAACGTGTCCTTATCAAAAAAGCATATTATAAGATTAAAGACTATGTTGAAGACAAGGTAGTTTGGCAATAATTCCTTCTGCACATGTGGCTTCCCTGGCTACTCATTAACGGCTTAACTATTTAAATGTCTATTAACTGCTCTCAAATTACGATGTTCATTTTTTATTTACTTTACTTTATTTACTTTTTTGACATAATCTCTTTATTACTTGACATTATATACAGAAAATTCAATTTTTTTCCATCTCTTTATTAGTGGTTGTAATGGTAATCATATCACTAGGTTTTATTAGGTTTTTATTTTTTATTTATCCTTTTGATAGATTCTTGTTTTGTAAATGTGAGGACTTTGTAGGCCTTGTAGACTTTAGATCTGTAGACCATTTTTTATTTTATCAAGTACCTGATACTTGTTGACAGGCCTACGCTATCCTCCCATACCTACTGTAATTTGAAAATATTGTAAAAGCCAATTATTTTTAAAAAGAGTAACCGTGGAGTTTCTTGCCGGTTCTTCTCCATAGGAAACGACCAATTGGAACCGTGCACCTAGCTTCTGACGTTTCATAAGTGCCCATGTAGGCTTATGTGAAATAAAATATTTTGATTTTGATTTTGATTTTGACAACGGCTTCCTGCTTGCTGGACTGGACTGGAACAGGTCGCAGGTGGCGGCACAAAAACCAAAGAATCTGTCAGTGGTAGGTACGCTATATGAATGAAAAAAGTCTTAATCGTCATTTATTTCCAAATATGGCGAAGTGGTAGCTGGCAAAACTGACAGACTGACTACAAGAATCTGCATAATCTGAAAAACTAGATATACACCTAGGTATCACTGGTGATACGTATACGTATTGATCAGGTGCGGTCCCGGGAGAGTGGGGGGTTACGGGGCTCATTATAAAAACAGAGAATCTAGCATGCAAGAGCGAGCGAAGAAAACTCGAGAATTTAGGCACGTAGTAGGTAGGTACGTAGCGTAGGCAAAGTGTAACAGTGTAAGGCCAGATTCCAAAAACTAAACTGATGTAAAACGAGTCTTCATAACTCCACAAAGAAAGTTATCTTTCAGTATAATGGTCAAAAGAAACCAGAACCTATTCAAGTTAAGGTGCTAAAATTTTCAAGCTCGCTTCCCTCGCTCTTTGCATTCGACTTCTCTTGATTCTTGAGCTTTTCTTAAAAAGTCAAAAAACTCCTAGCACCTTATTCCTAGTTCTTTTGGAATGATCAAAAGAAAATCGAACCTATCGGAGAGTTTTCAAAATATTTTCGAGCTCACTTCGCTCGCTTTAGCATAGGGTAATTCCAGGATAGGTGCCCCACTTTTTGATAGGGAGCCATAACTTATTAATTAAAAATCTATTGGCAATACTTCTTTTGCATAATGGTAACTTTGATCTTTAATCTATGATGGTACCCCTTTTGTTTTTGGGTCATATTCAAAATAATTGTATATTTACTACTGTCTTAATGTCCAACCCAATTATTTTCATAACGAGATGCAACTGACTAGAATTTCATAAACAAACAGATAAAATATTTATTTGAGCTTAATAAAAAACAACGAAACATTTGGTAAACCTAAACAATTCATTTAAAAAAATTAAACCAGACATTGCGTAGGATCCGTTTCATACAAGTATTCTATGTCCACGTCTTTAACGGTAAACTAAAAAAAATAATTTAATTATGAACCATTCTAAAAAAGTAAAAAAAAAAAATATATTCAGAGAATATTGTTTAAACTTTCAACACTTTACTAAACAAAATATAAAATACTATTTAGTGTACTCCAAATTTAATTTATTAATGAGTGTCCTGATTTTGCACATATCTGTTATTCTTCTCTGTTATGCTATTTTAACATTATTTCCATGGCAATAAAGAAATTTGAAATACTGGCAAAATTAGTTCACTAGCTGTTACTACACGACGCGTAAGAATAAACGCTTTGCCATTTTGTTCAATATAGTTTTTCAGCTCGTTTCGTTGTCGAAGAAAATTAGACTTTTAAAAGTAAATATTCAATGTGAGTCGTTTACAGTAGCGGTAAGTACTTACTGTTTTATTACTCATACTAGGAAAGGGCTGTATTGTGATATTTGTTATAACTATAAAATATTCGTATAATCATGTGAATTGGTGTGGAAATAAATAGATTTGTAGGATAGACACGTGCAATTCATTCATATACGTTATTTTATCTGTCACTTTTTTCCGTTACGTAACAGATATGAATGATTAGGCGTTATTCACATTGTCTCATGTATGAATTAATGAAAATAAAATATTAATAGGTACTTAGTGCACCGCAGGTTAGCCAAAACATTTTTTTTTACTTACTTAAATTTATTTGAAGTATGTAAAGTTTGCGTATATTGTGCCATGTATTGCATTGCTGTGCCATGTATTGTCTGTGTGTGCATGTTTTACTGCGTATCCTCAGTCCTCACTGCTTGAGCCTTTTATACTAACCGCGCAGCCTCGCCGAGGCGTACCCAGCCTCTCGTCGGCCGTCTCAGTATCAGTTAAGGGGGATGCGCCAAGGTAGCCCGCGAAATTCAAATTGACTCAGGTTTTTTGCAATTTACAGGTCAGTGTAAAGTTGTATGTTGATTAAAATATGATTCACGACCGTAACAAATATGGCTTTACATAATTCTAATCATTAGAATCCTTTTGCCTTAATAATAATATCAAAATTTTAGGCTCGGTAGTTTCGGAGATAAGGCATTATGGCAATGATGATGATGAATTTATGGCAATTATACCAACTAAAATACGATCACCAAAATGTTATTTCATTATGTACCCACCTAGCGACCCACACCGACTTCGCACTCGTAGCCTGTTATAAACGTGTGCTATTTAAACTTGCCCTAATAATTCCTTTCTGTTATTTTTCTGTTACAATCAAATAATATTCATATCTGTTTCCTATCCGTAACTTACAATTATTTTGAATATGACCCTTTTACATAAGTTTCATAGATTTTGAAGAAATTGTGTCTTTTTTACCCTCTCAAAAGTAGGATAGATGCCTAACGTGAGGGATAGAAGACTCGTTGTAAAAATGCTTCAAGGGATAGATGCCTAACGTGAGGGATAGAAAACTCACTGTATAAATGCTTCAATATTAGATGCTAATTGAAATAAAACATACTAGTTTCAAAAATCAGTTTATATTCAGCATTAAACATTAAGCGTATTTAACATTAATTTGTGACATCTTTAATATACAGGGTGATTGGAAGATGGGTGCAAAGCTTTAAGGCGAAGATAGTACAGGCAATTCAGAACCATTTAAGCCATGGTTGTCTTAGACGAAGTCTTACCACTTTTTTTTTACCAATTTCTTAAGATTTTTTTCGAAAATTCCCAAAGTTTTAACTAAACTACTTATTTATGGCCAAATTGAATGATAAACGAATTCATTTTTATTGTATTTAATTAAAGTAATGTGTAAGCAATCTAGCAAAACATGTTTTAGGCCTCTGTGTCGTTAGACATTTTTTTTACAGACATTTAAAGTTCATAAAACATTTTAAATCTCATAAATATTTTTTGTAAACCTTATTTTAAAAAAAACGGAGCTTGCTTTTTTTGTTCAAACCTTTTTGAAAACATGCTTGATAATCGCTTTTTCTATTGAGGTAACATTTACGCGGATATCTTACAAATTATTGAAATTAGGACCTAAAAACCAATTTGAGGGAGAAATTTTAAATTTTTGGCAGACTAAATAAAACAACATTTGAATTTAATTTATTTATGTTTCGTGTTCAAAATGTTGTCCGTGATTTCTAATACAAGCACGGCTCCGTCTTCTCACTTCTGTTGTTGTTATTTTCAACATCATCTTCAGCTTCATTGTTTCAAACTCTGAATTCATTCTCTCTATCAGTTCTTCTCTCGTGTTTATTTCCACATTCGTATACACTAGCTCCTTGGCCCGGCCCCACACGAAAAAGTCCAGCAGGGTCAGATCTGGTGAGCGAGCGGGCCAAGGGATGGGTCCATCTCTGCCAATCCAGCTGTCAGGAAAACAATTATTGTGTTGTGTTCCCTTACATTTAACATCCAATGCGTTGGACAGCCGTCTTGCTGAAAGATGACTGTACTGTCTCTTGCGAATATTGGGACACCGGTTTCCTCTATCAGCTCTGGTAAATCCACTTGTAGAAAGTGCTAATCATTTTCACCATTGAAAGTCTCCGGTAAGAAGTGGGGCCCAATCAACGTCCTGCAAATTACTCCAGCCCAAACATTGACAGAGAATTTCCTCTGAAACGACACCTGCTTCTTAAAATGTGGATTGTTGTCTTTGGCGGCCCATTCATGAAGGTTATGAAAGTTTGTAATGCCCTCCCTAGAAAATTTGAATTTGAAATCAATCTTGTGGACGGATGAAAGCAAATTTTCTAGGGAGGGCATTACAAACTTTCATAACCCACACAACACATGGGGAACACTTAAATAATTGCTTTCCTGACAGCTGGATTGGCAGAGATGGACCCATCCCTTGGCCCGTTCGCTCACCAGATCTGAACCTGCTGGACTTTTTCGTGTGGGGCCGGGCCAAGGAGCTGGTGAATACGAAGGTTGAAATAAACACGAGAGAAGAACTGACAGAGAGAATGAATTCAGAGTTTGAAACAATGAAGCTGGAGATATGATGTTGAAAATAACAACAACAGAAGTGAGAAGACGGAGCCGTGCTTGTATTAGGAATCACGGACAACATTTTGACCATGAAACATAAATAAATTTAATTCAAATGTTGTTTTATTTAGACTGCCTAAAATTTAAAATTTCTCCCTTAAATTGGTTTTTAGGTTCTAATTTCAATAATTTGTAAGATATCTGCGTAAATGTTACCTCAAAAGAAAGAGCGATTATCAAGCATGTTTTCAAAAAGGTTTGAACAAAAAAAGCACGCTCCGTTATTTTTAAAATAAGGTTTACAAAAAATATTTATGAGATTTAAAATGTTTTATGAACTTTAAATGTCTGTAAAAAAAATGTCTAACGACACAGAGGCCTAAAACATGTTTTGCTAGATTGCTTACACATTACTTTAATTAAATACAATAAAAATGAATTCGTTTATCATTCAATTTGGCCATAAATAAATAGTTTAGTTAAAACTTTAGGAATTTTTGAAAAAAATCTTAATAAATTGGTAAAAAAAAAGTAGTAAGACTTCGTCTAAGACAACCATGGCTTAAATGGTTCTAAATTGTCTGTACTATCTTCGCCTTAAAGCTTTGCACCCATCTTCCAATCACCCTGTATATGTCTATCTAGACTTAAGAACAAAATAAATATTTTTTTATTGGTGAAATAATAATAATAAAGCCTTTTCCAAGCTTTCTTCCAAGTCCAACTAATGTGAGGGACCACCCCCGGTATTTTTATATTTTTGAGGCATTTCTTCCACCTGCAATATGAAAACATTTATAGAAATACTTAGAAAGGGATAGATGCCCCTGAGGGCATCTATCCCGAACAGCAAATGGGGCAACTATACTTTTAGCACAGGATAGATGCCCTTTTTAATTTAAAAAAAGTTAAAAAGAAAACTATAATTTATAGCATTATTTCGTGTACTTTAAACTGTAATATCAGCAAATAAATTTAAAAAATATAGAATTTATAGCAGAGTGAAAAGATATTCGATAGTAAGTACTTACGATTATAATTTCAACGCTTGTAATGGTCTCGCCGCGGAAGATTTTTACACTCATGGGCAAAACGCGTGCGCTCTAGCGTGCGGTTGGCGTGGCACTTGGGTCTGCGGGGGGAGCGCTTCCTATTACTTAATACGATTTTAGCCCACGGCATTTCTAACATACAGTATTCAAAGCCGCGACACCTATCCCATTGGGGCACCTATCCTGGAATTACCCTACTACATTAATTATAAGTATAGTCTGTATAGTTGCTTAGGCTGTCCTGCAAAAGTCAACAATGTAACTCATTTTTGTTTGAAAATACAAAACAAAACCTAACATAACCAAAGCGGGTTGTTAAAATTTTCGAGCTGGCTTCGCTCGCTCTTCTCACCCTACTTAGCCTATTATTCTATCAATTACTATTTATCAAAAAGTGCAACGACCAATTTTCCCGCATCATTAAGCCATGAAAAAGCGTCCCTGAATAGCATAAGTAAATAACTTGCAACCACTAGAGCAACGAAGAGGTACCTATCTACTCGTAGCTCCCTAATAATATTCCTCGGCACCTAATGGTGACCCCAAAATCTTGTGCTGCGACTGCGCCTGGTATTGATAGTAGGTATCAGCTAGTCAGGTAGAATTTGTACCTTCAACCAATAATCAACATTCCACGAACGTGGAAGCTGTCGGATTTACGAAATTGTATCAATGATTGCTGTATTTGCGCATTGTTATGATTTGGGTTTTTTATTATTATAAACTAAGTACCTAAAAAATTTTGATATCCATACTAATATTATAAATTCGAAAGGAACTCTGTCTGTCTGTCTGTATGTTACATTTTCACGCCTAAACTACTGAACGGATTTCGATAAAAGGTCATTGGGCATCTTAGTATGGAAACCATACCCATGGCGGACACAAACGAAATATAGCAGAATGTATTGATATATCGCTCACCTAGCAGTATAATGACACATCTACTTTTTTCTTATTTTACAGAAATGAGGTTTAAAGATTTTGCAAATGTTTGAAACGAAGTTGTGACTTCATTTTACATTTTATCTTGGATTTTATGGTTTTAGCAACTAGTATAGACCTTAATAGATACTAAAGGATAAAAAATTCCACTTCAGGCTTCCAGGAGTTGCTTCATAACAGTCAAAGAAGAAGAAGAGCCATGCAATTGTGCCGTTATACTTTTACCTAACAACTTCCAAAAATGTCATATATGCCCCCAAAGCCATAATTATACAGGATGTGAAAACCAAGAAATAAAGACAATTGGTTAATAGAAAACAAAAGTTTTTATTTGAAATCAACATAAATAAAAAGTCACATCTAATAACCTATATTTTTTTTATTTCGTTAAGAAAATTAACGACTCACGAGCCAAATATAGGTTATTATAATATTTTAGTTAAACTTTTTTTTAAACTTTTAGTTAAACTCTGATTTACTATGGCATTAATCCCATTAATGTGAGTCACGGGAATTTCGAAAAAAATATAAAATTATCGTAAGTATAAACAATTTAGTAGGGAGCAGTTGCCAAGTGGTAACAGCCGCGACTTTAGGTCGTAGGTAGGTTCAACCCAGACAGGCGCTTTACTTTGTGTAAATTATTTCATCACCACTGCTCTCAAAACGGTGAAGGAAAACATCGTGAGGTAACCTTCTTTTTTCCTAGAACCAAAAATTCGAAGACATGTGATATTCTGCCAACCCGCACTGGGCCCGCGTGGTGGATTACGGCCCACTCCCTCTCACCGAGATTAGGCTTGTGTCCCAGCAGTGGGAACATTATAGGCTGATTATGTATGTATGTATGTATACAATTTAGAACCAATGTAGGTACAAGTGTTTTTAAAGTGATATAGGGAAGAAGAATATAATACTAATTCATTATAATATTTTTATTCTTCAACTTGATCCAAACCAATAATTAAGTAGATCATTAGAAGGCAGCGGGTTCATCTGTTGCTTCTTATTGTGTATGGTACCGGAGTTTTTATTAAATTATTTTTATCCCAATAAAAGATGAAATAAAATCCTCTGAAACCGTTTGTTTTTTTTTTAACGATTCTGTAGGTACATCATTTTGTCATTCCTCCATCGATTTTCTATCAAACAATTATATACAATGAAAGGTCACATTATTCCCTTTAGTTTAAAACTATTTTGGTTAATGTCCGCCACTCTTCGCAAAGCGGGGCAGATATGCCCAAAGACCTTTGGTAAGGAGATAGATGGCATCCTGGGGAACGACATAGGCTACTTTTTGTCTCGGTAGCACGTTCCCGTGGGATATCCACGCGGGCGAAGTCGCAGGCAGAAGCTAGTAATATTATAAATGCGAAAGTGTATCTGTCTGTCTATCTGTTAAGTGTTACTTAACTCTTCACGCTTAAACTGCTGAACCGATTTAGATGAAATTTGGTACCCATAGAGATAGTTTGAGTTCCGAGAAAAGACATGGGATAGGTAGTTTTAATCCCGATATTATCACGGGATCGAAACTTATGCGGGTGAAACCACGGGGCGCTGCTAGTTTTTAATAAAGGAAGCTAAAAGTTAGCTTTGCAGTTTAGCTTGTTTACGTAGCGACATAAAAATAAACACAGCCCACAAAGCGCAAACCCAATAAGTCTGGTACAATTTACGACACAAAATCAAATTTCTGAGCATCGAGATAGCCAATCAGCTGAGGGAGGGAAACGTGAGCGGAACACTGTGGGCCAGAGGGCTTCAACCCTCTTGACGTTGCCATGACAACGGGCCGTAATTTCATACCCCGCCTAACACTAGGCTTATTTGCCGAACACGTGTTTCTTTTTTAATTTCTTTTACTCATTCTATAAATGGTCAGTATAGAATTTTATTTATTAATCAATTTAAAAAGTATTAACGAACGTTTAAATGTTAACAATACCTCGTAGGTATGTACCTAGTTATGTTTACCCACAGACACGTAGGTAATGATTTTGTTTAAATTAATTTAGCTTTAGGTACCTGCATTTCCCACGTGTTTATGTGCAGCCATTCAACGTTTTATCTAATTCTAACAAACGCAAGCTTTATGTGCCAACACATTTAATCAAATATAAAACCAGAGATCGTTTGTTTTCCCCTAATCAACTTAACCAAAATCGGTCACTTACCTTTATCTTTCCTAATCGTTCACACCACTATCATAAGGGGTGCTTTACACGTGGCTCCATTTCCAAAATATCACTTTAATAACACTATGTTTCGTGTCAAGAACACATTAGACTTCCAAACGCGGTGGACATTTAGATATATGTCAAAACACTTCGTATGCCAGTGAAAGTGAGAATGGCGTCCAGATTTCAGCGCATGCGTGCTGCTTAGAATCACAAGAGGGTGCTTGGCATGAAATATGTATGGTTCGGCCCTTTCAAATGCTACGTTGAACCGCATGTGTGAGCGGGTTTGTTTGAAACACTCTTGCATTAGCAAGGGTGTTTCATATAAGAACTTAAGATACTGCCTTGCTTCCAGATAACCTTAAGTTCAGCATTTGATAACATTTAACTAAGTACCTACCTACTAATAATATAAAGGGCAGACCAGACAGAGCCTGGCCCTTGGGCTAAGAAATTATTCATATTTTGTTAGTTTAATATTAGGTACTTATGCAAGTTTTGTAAGGACCTTGTGTGCTTGTGACCTAGTAGTTTGTTTTCTACTTTAATAAAGACTAAAAATAAAGAGAAAGAAGAGAAATTCAGTAGGTATAAGTACCTAGTTTTTGTCTTTATTTAGTCGCCAGATTCTTAGCGCGAAGTGTAAGTAAAGAATTATGAATATATCATGAATTACATAGAGAATAGAAATAGGACTTTTGTGACACTTTCTAAGTATTCGATTCTTTCTGATCAACCGTATTTGTAATAATTGTAATGTAATGATAGTTTGATTGAAATCGGACGCGGATGAAGGATATGCGCCTGCACGTTTTTAAAGAGCAAGTAACACTAGTGCAATCGTTTGATCATCATGGAAGGCGTTTTTTTAGTTTGACTATTGAGTAGTAATGAGTATCAACATTTTAGGTTTTTAGTAAATTGTTGTTAATATGTATTCATCGAATGGTTTTCTAATAATTTTAGCAATACTTTACAACTGTACTATGACTTTAATTTCTGACTTGTACAGACGCCAGCACATCAAGTTACTACAATCTGTCAGATTTCTTTAATAGATTTTCGACTTTATTGCTAAATCATAAGGTTCAAGGTTGATTGGGAAAATCTGACAGTTTCGGGTAGGTTGACCTGCTGGCGTCCGTACTATGACTTTTATTTTTTAATTTCTTTTGCGTTGGCAACTCTACTATTTTATTCTAAACGTCAAAATATTTTGTTTCGTTCGTCGTGGATATCGCATCATAGTGAAAATTATGTAAGAAAAACAAAAATAAAGCGAAATTCCGTGTTTAAAAAGCGATTTTTCGTGTTACTTTATATTATTATGCCTACTGGGCGTGCGGCTCTGTTGTTGCGGCGTCTCTCGACGGGTGATAATAGGCTGAAGAGTCTAAATTTGAATCAAAATACTACGAAGGAACCGCTCGTTGCTAACCCGGTGTGCAGTCCCAGGGATTTGGTCTTGCCAAAAAGGTATACTTTTTAGAAGTATAATTTATGATTATGTTAATACTTTTCGATTGTTACCAGCCATCCTATTTCTATTCCATCCGAAAATGTAATACCTGCTGTTAAATGACCTTGTTTACATTTACATGTCATGTTTACGACGATTGAAAGAGAAGGGAACCATTGTCGCTTGTCATAATTAAATAATTAATACATTTTAGAGTTTGTGAATGTCTTTGCAAATAGCTAGGTACTTTGGATTATACAATGGTGCACATGGATTAAGTAGGTGTCTGTTTACAATCTTATGTAATTGGTGAACGATGAATAAATTACTTTGATTTTTTTAAATGTCTGTAAGCATGACAGTACTATATTTTTTTGGACTATGATAATAAAAAAGTAGGTAAAGTTACCAATACCTTTGATAGAGACTGCGTCACAGTAGTTATCAAAATTAGCTGACCATTTAAGTTTATTTTTCATTCAGGGTCTATAAACCTTGAATTAATCAGCAAAACCAACTTTGTTGTTAAAATAAATAGCAACTTTCTTGAATACCTTAATTATCAAATGGTCATAATATTTTTTTTATCTAACTTCAACTATGTCAAAACCTTATAATTTAGGCCAACTTAGTACTTAATGACACTGATAACAAGGATTTTTGTTCAATGTCACCAGAAAGTCCTTTGATCTGTTCATCTTTCAGTCTGCGCGGAGATCCTTGACCACCTTCTGGTTTTGATTCATGGTCTGCTTGGACAAAAATGAGCCTACTACAGAATTGGCCTAAATTATAAGGTTTTGACATTGTTGATGTTATCATAAAACTGCTATAGAGGCATGAGGAACAGGGTATAAAATTCACTCAATCTCCATCGAAAAGGGAGGATCCTCCGACCAGACGGGTGTTGTGTCTGGCGGGCAAATGATAATTCATGTGGGGCCGAAAAAAAATCTGCTGTTTAATACAAAAGTTCAATATGTACTTGACCAAAATGTATGACTCAGCTGTTTTTTTTTTCGTGATTTCAGAGTTGGTCCCATAGTGAAAGTTGTTCAGTTCGTGGTCTTACTAAAGCACCTCTTAAAGTTTGTCAGGTTAATTTTTTTAACACTTTGGTACTTGAATAAAATTTTATTATTCTTTTTTAAGAAATGCTATAATTTTTAGGTATATTTTAGCAAAAATGTTTCTATGCATCTTTTTGTCGGATGTAAGAATGATTATTTTAATTCTAGCAGTGGTCTAGGAACCACTCTTGAACATCCAAACCTAGACAAAAACATAATTTCTATGAACAAAAACCACAATAACTATCAGAAAGGTGATAAGCGTACCAAGCAGTTGAATTTAAAAGGAGGCACAGGCTGACAAAGTAATTGCGCTTCAAATCCTTTGCAAAAGTAGTAAACGAAAATTTTTTTAATTTTTTTTTTTTCTATCATTCTTGCAGATTATCAACATTTGGGCCAAGTAATAAAGTGGTCCCACAACTCACAAGGAGTTTTAGTGACAATAAGATTATAATGGCAACTCCAAATGCTGATACTTCACCCACAGAACAACCAAAGCATACTAATCGTTTAATCTCTGAGAAATCTCCTTATTTACTTCAACATGCTCACAACCCAGTGCAATGGTACCCATGGTGTCAAGAAGCCATTGACAAGGCTAGGAAGGAAAACAAACTTATATTCCTATCAGTAGGATATTCGACATGCCATTGGTGCCATGTCATGGAGAAAGAATCGTTTGAAAGTGAGGATGTAGCAAAAATAATGAATGAACACTACATCAACATCAAAGTAGACCGCGAAGAAAGACCTGATATTGATCGCGTTTACATGTTATTCATACTGGCGACGAGTGGCGGTGGTGGATGGCCGATGTCAGTCTTCCTTACGCCAGACTTACGCCCTGTCACTGGTGGTACGTATTTCCCCCCTGAGGACCGTTGGGGAAGACCAGGGTTCAAAACAATTCTACTTTCGCTAGCCAACAAATGGAAAGCTAATCATGAACAGTTCTTGGAAGCAAGTCTCAATATCATGGAAGCATTGCAAAAAATATCCTTAGTAGACCCAGACAGTTCTAATTCTGTACCTGGAGAAGCAACCTGGGAAAAATGTATTCGCAGATTTGTGACTAATTATGAACCAGAATTTGGTGGATTTGGAGGAGCACCGAAATTTCCACAAGCTTCCATATTTAATTTTCTTTTCCATTATTACGCTCGCGACAAAAACAATGTAGACGGTAAAAAATGCTTGGATATGTGTCTGTACACTTTGACCAAAATCGCTAAGGGTGGTATTCACGATCATATATCTAGCGGTTTTGCACGATACTCGGTTGATAATGACTGGCATGTGCCTCATTTCGAAAAGATGCTTTATGATCAGGCACAGTTGACCGTTGCTTATACGGACGCTTTCCTCGCGACAAAAGATGAGTTTTACGCCGAAGTTGTTCGAGATATCATAAAATATGTGAACAGAGATCTGAGACACGAATCTGGCGGATATTACAGTGCTGAAGATGCCGACTCATACCCAGTGTTCGGAGCTGCTCAAAAGAAAGAAGGAGCGTTTTGCACTTGGGAATACAAGGAACTAAAATCTCTACTGCAAGATAAGAAAATTAATTCTGTGTCGTATTTGGACGTTTTCTGCGACTACTTCGGTGTTGAAGAGGATGGAAATATTACTCCCGAAAGTGACCCTCACGGAGAACTAACCAATCAAAACGTATTGATTATTTATGGTAGTAAGCAGGACACAGCTCAAAAATACGAACTGTCCATGGAGCAATTCAATCAAGTCATAACCGAAAGTGTTGAGATTTTGTATGATGTGCGCCAGAAGCGGCCTCGACCACATTTGGACACCAAAATGCTTTGCTCTTGGAATGGGTTGATGATAGCTGGCTTGGCACAAGCTGGCCAAGGGCTGGGAGAGAAGGACTTCGTTGAGGACGCGATCAAAACAGCAGATTTCATACAAAAACATTTGTATGATGAATCAGCCAAGATATTATTACATTCTTGCTATAGAGCTGAAGATGAATCCATCGCCCAAACGTATGTTGACACCATTTAATATTATAATAATAATATTTCGCAGCATAAAATTCGTTTAAATCATTATTTATTAACTGTTTACAGTGCCGAACCGATTAAGGGCTTCCTAGACGACTACGCGTTCTTGATCAAAGGCTTGCTGGATTTGTACGAGGCCTCTCTGGACTACCGCTGGCTGAAGTGGGCACGCGACCTGCAGCATAAACAGAACGATCTGTTCTGGGACACAGTCAACGGTGGTTATTATACCTGTTCCATGGATGATACTAGTGTGGTTCTTCGACTTAAAGAAGGTAAGGTTTTATTACGGAAAAAATATTTGTGAGTTTCGGGCTTGTTGTTGTCAGGTCCACAAATAAGACACAATTATTTTAGTACCTACAAGCCGTGTGTGCGATGGAATTTCCCATCGGAAAATATGACGACCTTCCGTACAAACTTTCATAAATCTTATTTTCACCCTTTAGGCGATGAATTTCCAAAAAAGCTTTACACTTATTGCTCACTCTTGTGCAATGTTTCTAAACCCAGCGGTTTTGGTTTAGACTGCTCCATTCACCATTATTCTAAACTTACGACACAAGAATTCAACCGAAAGTTACCTAAAAAACAACATTCTACATTTCGGCATTTGTATCTTTCATTCCATAAAAAAAATCTTTCACTTTTATTCCATAAAAAAGATCTTTCAAAACTGCCGTAGTTCAGAAATTGTACACTAACATTTTATGGTAAATTAATTTTTATTTCAGATCAAGATGGCGCCGAACCATCAGGCAACAGCGTCGCCTGCCACAACTTACAGCGCCTCGCGGCATACGCAGACAAAGGCGCAGCGCCCCAGGGCGGGGACCAAGAGAGAGAGATGGCCATGAAACTGCTGAAGGCCTTCTCTAAAAGACTCAACGATGCCCCCACTTCGCTCCCTGAGATGATGTCCGCGCTCATGTTCTATAATGATTCTCCTACTCAGGTTTGTTTGACATTTTGTGCAAAATTTTCATATTTATCTCTTATTTCTCAGGTTTTTTAAATTTAATTTCTGAAGACAGAAAAAAGAAAATTCAAAGGGAAAAAAAAAATTTAAATATCTAAATAATGTTGTGCGACGTAGTACGTTGTAAAGTCTTATTACTAGACAAATACAGCACTACTGTGATCTGGCGTCATAATAACTTCGCGCCATTGTGTACGCAGATCGTTTTCTGTGACAAAGATATCCTAATCCTATCCTAACTTATAATATTATAAATTCGAAAGTAAGTTTGTTTGTTACCTTTTCACGCCTAAACCACTGAACCGATCATCCTGAAATTTTGCATATACGTTGTCAGGTGTACAGAAACGGACATAGGGTACCTTTCATCCCGAAACAAGTTCTGTTCCCGAGGATAACAACAATAACGTTATTATGATAATAGATGGCGCCACGTGTCTTTCGAATCATGATTGAATTATTATTAGAAATCACGGGATCGAGATTTATGCGGGTGAAACCGCGGGGCGCAGCCAGTAGAAAAACAATTTCAAAAGCGTGTAATATCCCGGTTTTTCCACCGATTCGATCGTCGTTTAGTAACATCTTCAAAATAAGTATTAATAAACCCGACTGCAGCAAAGCAGTTTATGATTTTGACAGCTGATATTTATGTATGTATGTTCATCTATTCCCTCCTAACTCCTAAACTGCTTGTCGCATTTTAACAAACGAGACATCGTTCGTTATATTGTTCTGTATCGGAAGTGTGATGTTGTTCATATAATATACTGTATTCTCGTATCCCAGGTGCTGATAGCGGGCGGCTGCTCGGACCCGCGCACGCTGGAGCTGGTGCGCGTGGTGCGCTCGCGCCTGCTGCCGGGCCGCGTGCTGGCCGTCGCCGACCCCGCCGCCGAGTCGCCCGCCGGTATGTCCGACATACGTGAGTCTATCTCATGAGTAACCTGCTGCTTGCTCCTTACTTATTAACATCTTAGTTTTAAAACGGGTCTAAAGACGCATAATGAACCTTCTGTTTTGAATGTTATAACTTAACTTTAAATACCTCCCCACAACTCCTGTATCGTTGCATGCACCTATAAGCACAATGATTTGAGTGCGATACATTGCGCACTGCCGTAAACAGCGATTTTTCACACCAAAAATAAAAATCGTTTTCCAGCTTGTGCTCAGTATAACTTATAGTTTGATGTACAGAATGCGTAGATAATGGCTATGTGATGGGTCTTTTTACACCCTGTATAAGAAGTACAAACTCCTTTTACGTTGCGGGACACAACGCATATAGACGTGACGCCATTTCATTTTGACTATTTATCTGTGTCACTGACCCTGGCAGGGCCACCATCACGGATTTTAATTTTGATAGCACAAAAAAATTGTCGCTAATTAGTCGAAATTTGTCGCCAAATATCAGAATTTGTCGGTCACTGGTTCAAAAGTTATAAGGGTTTATAGGTGGCCGATCTGAAGAAAGTTTCCCCAGCAGGGCCACATTTATATCTCAAAAACTAGGGCACCTAGCGAAGATCTGTTTTCTCCCATATTTAGTCGCCAATTAGTCGGGATCAGTCGCCAAGTCACAGATTTAATCGGGTCTTAGTTTAGGAGATATAATGGAGTTCAATTAGTAAGGTATAGTCCAAGAGCTAGTCGAAGTTTTTTCGTGAACTATTCGATCTAGCTCTTGGACTATACCTAACACATATAAACCCTAATATCTTTTGAACCAGTGACCGACAAATTCTGATATTTGGCGACTGATTCCGACTAATTGGCGACTAAATATGGGAGAAAACAGATCTTCGCTAGGTGCCCTAGTTTTCGAGATATAAATGTGGCCCTGCTGGGGAAACTCTCTCCAGATCGGCCACCTATAAACCCTTATAACTTTTGAACCAGTGACCGACAAATTCTGATATTTGACGACAAATTTCGACTAATTAGCGACAATTTTTTTGTGCTATCAAAATTAAAATCCGTGATGGTGGCCCTGCCAGGGTCAGTGACACTATTTATCTTGAAACTTCCAAGGTGGTTCGAAATTGAAGCTCATTGCTTATTAGCAGTGATTGGTAAGTCAACTAACGTTCCTAAGCAGATGATATCATCGGGGCAATATCCCATGACGTTACAACGCTACTTTTAAAATGATTTTGCGGTTTAATTGAGTGTTGTTTTACATAGTTTTTTGTTTATGGTCATGATAATTATGTGCATGTGATGCGGAAGTTTGAGGAAAGTTTTAAGTATATAGCATCGTCCTAATATAACGCGAATGCGCGATCATCGTACGTTTGAATTGTACTCGTACGAGCGCGAGATCAAACATTGAACTCGAATAGGTATCCTAACTGACAATCGCACGACGCGGTCGTCGCGTCGGTTTTTTCATTTCCATCTAAACCCGCAAAATAGGTCATCCAAATATTTCCCGAAGCAAAAATTGGGCGTCTCTGACGTCCATGGTGGTACTGACCGTGCCAGTGTTAAACTAGGTACTCCACGGTCGCTCGCGTCGTAAATTCGCGCGATGATCACGTATTCGCGTTCTATTAGGACACCCAGTTTTTGCTATCACGCGAACACGCGATTGTCGCGTCGCTTAGTCGCGCGATGATCGCGCATTCGCCTTCTATTAGGACGATGCCTAAATGTGGATGGCTATGAGAGAAGGAAAAGACTAGACACATAATGGACTGTGTGAAAGAGATATAGCTATAAGGGGGTGACTACCGAGATGACGGATAATATAGAAATATGGAAGAATAAAAAGACATGTGCCGACCCCAAATAAATTGGGATAAGAGCAAGAGAATGAATGATTAATTGTGTATTGTTTCCAGTGCTGAGCCGCATCCGGTCCGTGGGCGACGTGCCCACAGCCTACGTGTGCCGGCGCTACGCCTGCTCGCTGCCCGTCACGGACGTCAAGCAGCTGGAGAACCTGCTCGATGAGGCGCCCGCCGCGCCCTCTATGAAGAACAAATGAACTACATGGAAAGTTATATTGTTCTGTATAATATACCCATTCACTATATTACTCATCAACTATTTAATCACCACATATTCAAAAATATAATTCATGTATAAATGTTAAAGTTGTCAAAAGATATTGTGTAGGCACTACTGCACCAACAAAAAAGCCAGCAAAGGAATAATATTGAATGGGGATGTTATAAAAACAATAACAATGGACATTTTATAAAATCTATGGTGATAATTGCAGCGGAATAGCGAAATGGTTGTAGTGTTACTCTGCTACTTACCAAGTCATACAGTCCGGTCGTCGAGACAATGCGTTCCTGACACTTGTCAGTACGACAACTATAATCTATCTATATAAAACAAATTCGGGTTAGTTACGCCATTTATAACTCAAGAACATGGACCGACTTTAATGATCTTTTATTTGTTGGATTTGTCATCGCCCCGAATAGCAGAACAATTATTAAAACATGGGAAAAAATGGGTTGTTTCCGTTTCGGCGGATTTTTATTTCGTCGGATTTTCGTTTCGACAGTTTCCGCTTTTTTTTTGGCGCTGCTAGAAGCCAATAAAGATCAAATTTGCAAAACACGTATTCGTTTGTATGAAACTGAGAAATGTCATGAACCCATCCTCTCTCGTCGGCCGCACTGTAAATCGGAAGCTTATTAACCTAGTCATCATGTAACAGTTATGGCAGTGACATCATCATAGTTATTAGTTGTCGAACTAACATTTTTAGTCTCATGACAATAGTTTTAGTCATTATATAGTAATCTCTCCCTTACTAGACTCATCAAGTCCTCACATAAATCAGTATACTTTTCACCACTAACAGTATATCACATTGTAGTTTGATGTAGTGACTATATTAATTATAGGATTTAAAAATATGTGGCGTTTCGTTGCAAATGCAATTTTAATAAAAAGGATAGAAATGTCGAATGAGGGATTGGAAATGTTTAGTCTGATGTATGTGATAGTGTATTTTTTGTCTGAATGTTGATACAATTTTTATAGGCAACGAAATCATTTGTAGCTCGAATAGATGCTAGGAGCTTCTATAAAATTATAATAAAGTATCGTCTAAATTATTTGTATAGTTACTTCTTAGTGACTTATGCTTGCTAGTTTATAATCGGTGATGTATTCGTTGTTATACTTATTTATTGGAAAAAATGTATTGTCGTCGCTAGAAGCAAAATTTTTTTTTTGTTGAATTTGTGATATTTTTTTATGTAATACATGCTGTTATGAAATTTTGTAATTTTATTTTAACAAACCTTATTGTTAAGTATTTTATTGGTTCTTATGAAATATTATATTAATGAAGTGGACTCCACATTGTTAGAAGTCTATAATTGACCGCAAAGGTCAATCGTAACACTTGAACTACGAAAACGGACCTTATTGCTACGATATAAAAACGATGTCAATGTCAAATTGTTATGATGGACGTGCGTTTATGTTGAATTAGTTCTAGATTAGCTGAAACTAATCGTACTCCCTTTGATTTTGCTGAAGGTGAGAGTGAATTAGTTTCTGGGTTTAATATTGAATATAGAAGTGGAGGGTTTGCTTTAATTTTTTTAGCGGAATATTCTAGAATTTTATTATAAAGAAATATCCCAGTTTTATTCATTATCGAGATGCGTGGAAGTGTCGAACCATAGCTCACGGCACAATCTATAAGGTAGGATAGGTATTGCTACAGGAATAATTTCAACCTCCTGCATAGTAAGCGTCAAAATTTATGGCGGCTCTGAAGGGCGCTAATCGCTGTGCAATACCGCACCACTCACCCCAGCTGACGCTTGAATTTGTTACTAAGCTCGCCTCATGTTCCGAGCCGTGAAGTCAAAGTTACAGTTCCTACATTTACTGGTCTGGAGGTTGCTGGCTGGTATCAAATATTCCATCTGGTAATCATACACAGTAAAGTTCTGTAACATACGAACAAACATTATAATTTATAATCTAAAAAAATAAGATGAGAGTTTTATTATTTCAGTCCTGAAAATCGGTTGGGAAACGGACAAAATAATCTAGAAAAGCAAATAAGTACACAACTTTCTTGCATTTCTTTTTTATTTATTTTACAGATAATAGAGATAGGTACTTCATACATTATGAGTACGTACGACGCCTTAAAGATGTTACAGTAAAGATAATTACTTGAACATACATTAGGAGCATTTTTGTTGTAATATGCATTAGACACCAATTAATTAAATATAGGAGTTGGGTAGGTACTATGTGGGACATCAAACAAGTGTTTAGAAACTAAATTACATCAAGATCGATTGATTTATTTGTTCATACATTTAGTTCGATTACAGTTACATCGACTGAAAAAACATATCAATTTGCAATAAATAGGTTATTTATTTTAAATAATTAAGACATTTAAGACGAATGACAAAATATAATTGCTATGTTCAGAAATCCCGCAGTAACACATCCATCATATTATTTGTATATAAACAAGTTTCATAATTTTGATTTAAGCATACCTGTATTTTGCCAATATTTAGCGGTTATAAATGACGCCTAAACCTAGGTATATTTTTGATTGACTGGTATGAAATACATATTCAATTGAATTACAAGTAAAAAAATCATATTTATAATAGTGACATTATGTCTATCACATTACCATAATAATTATTATGGACTAATATTTCAGATACTTGTTTAGGCTCGGATCCAAATCCTAAATTAATATTAAATGCAAATAAAACTGTTTCGTGATACTAGCAAATGATGCAAAAACTTAGGTTTAATTTAATATATTATTTAGAACCCTTTAGATACTGGATAATAAAATGGTCATGAGCGATATAAAACGGAATGCATCTATGTTAGAGAAAAAACTTTTCTTGGTATGGTTAGCGTGACGACGAAACAAGGTTTTCCGTCATTTGCTAGTACTTCCAAGCATTAGATTAAAACAAACAAAACTATACCTACTTTCAGAAATGTAAATCCATACAACTAACTACATTTAATACAAGTCATAAATATTTAAATATCACATTAAGCTAATGTCAGTCCAGTCATAGGTTACGAACTACTTTAATCCACATACGATGAATATACATGAGCGAAAAATAAAAACACTGCACACATGTTGCTACATGTGTTGAAAACATAAAGTTTTATAAATAATAACATTCAATGTAATTTTACGTGCTATAAAATAGGGTACAACACGTCGTCAAAGCTTTTCCGTCTTATTACAAAACGAGTTCTAACTTTAGACCTAGCCTAAATCTTTGGGCCAGTTATTGTATTTTGAATTGTATTCCGACAAACGTAAAGTTCTGACGACTCAGACTCGGGTGTACCATCAGTTTTTGTAATATGAACTATAAATAACTTTGTCGGATTATAGTTCGAAATTTAAAAATGGCTGAATGGTTAAACTCGGGTCTAAAGTTAAACCTTGTTTTGTAATAAGGCCGATAATGTTTATATTACCCGTGGGGGGCGATGGTTCGGTGGTAAGTATTATTACTGCCTTCATAATTTCATTTATCTCTCGAATAGGTTACGCTCATGCACATTAAAAGCCTGTTCAGATATAAGCCATATCGCTATCGCGGTAGCGATACTAAATCGGTACGCGATATCGCTGTCGCGCTCAGTAGCGATATTGGTCCAAAGTTGACTAACCAGAAGGCGGACCAATATCGCTACCGAGCTTATATCTGAATAGGCCTTTATTCTTACAATACAAGCAACATAAACACATAAAAATTTCAATTTCCAAACATTTCTTAACGGGCTCAAGTGAAATGCAAATAAGAGATAAACAGCGAGGTAGATTGAAATGTTTGTTCCGTGCACCATCCGAATAATATTTTAAATGATTTCATACACACAAACACAAAATTATCTTTTACTAGGAATGATACGCAAACAGCGTTTGTAGTTATATAATTCATAGTCATAGTAATATATGTATTTTCCATAAACAATTGATAAAAGTATTTTTAAAGAATAATAATTATGTTAGTTTAAATGGATAAGCGCCTAAATGATTTCTCGTTTGTATTGTGACGAGTAGTACTTAGAACATACTTGATAAATACTAACACCTAATACAATCAATAACACATCGTATTATAGGGTCAACTAAACTTGTAGGTAGAAGTTAACTTTCAATATGAAGATTCCAAAACTAAAGTCAAACTTGCCGAGTGAAGGGAATAATAAATAGCCTGTCTGTAGCTCAATAAAGCACACATTAACATTAAAGTCGAGAAGTCTTCCAAAGTTTTAAGTATAGTGATAGATAATAATGTTTTCAACAATTTTGCGTACATTACTATTGACAGTGTTTTATGTTTATATTACATTAAAGCTTAAAACTAACAAATTCGTGAATGATTCCGAAGAAAACATCGAACATGATGGTCATTGAGACATCTTTCAAACATCTACACTAATATCACGAGGGGAGATGACTTATATTTTATTTTGTTTCAAAACAAAACCTTATCCTTTTTGTATACATAACACAAGGGAACAGCATTTTTGTTGCATGAAATATTATGACTAATTATAATATTAGACATAATATTCTCGGGGTGCTGATTTTAGATCTGAAGTCAGATTTTTTGTATCTGCTTTAGTTTTTGAGATATAATGAAAACGTGATTTTCAAGAAAAATAGTACATTGTTCACCAAGGAAGCAAAGTAGTACATTTTTACCGGGTGTAAAATTTACCCCCCCGAGCCGTTGCCGAGGATGGCTAACACCCAGGTAAAGATGTACTACTTTGTTCTCATGGTAAACATACAGTTTTTTCTCATAATATCGCTGAAAATTAAAGTTTAAACATTTCAGGCTACGTTTAGAGGAATCAATAAATAAACGCCATTCATTTGGTTCATATTTTTGTACTCTCATTGCTTTCAATAAACCAGGAATATCTGAACAATAAACAAAATCAGTACCTATCTTCAGAAAATTTTTTTTACGGCAACTGTCTCTGTTACGATATTACGAAATTCTTATAAAATATTTCTTTGCTTTGCTTGAGAATCTAGAATCTCCGATGTATTTTTAGAAAGGCCAAGGTCTCTGACTAATGCGCTGAGCTCTTCCTGATTAAAGGGCCGGGGCTCAGAAGAAATATCTGGATTAAAATCAATTGTCCCACCTTCATCACTTGATAAAGAGTTTTTTTTTCTTCTAAGTCGTGATTATTTTGTGTAGATGAAGATGCTTGTGGTACCTACTGACGCATTGCCGGAGTACAGGACTAGTCGAGTAACAGATAACAAGTTAGGGTAAAACCATTTAGACTGGTTTCTTTTGTCAATCCAGTTTATATCAACCACGCAAAAATAACAATCATCCTGATGATTTGAAGTTTCCCGCCAGATCATTAGTGTCTGATACTTGAAATGGGGTCTTCTTTTTCGCCCATACTCTCAAAAACTCCACGCATGTTTTACATACCATATAAGGCAGGCAGTACTGGTCGCGGGTGTCGAAAGAAATTCCAAAGTAATCGAAATACACCCGTCAAAAATATGGCCAATAGCTGTATCTCAAAAACTAGAGCTGTTAGAGAAAAATCGAGGGCAGATTTGAAATCAGCGACCTCGAATTAGTAGATAACAGCCATAAAATTCCATGCAACAAAAAACGTCTAATTTTGTTCCCTTGTGTAATAATACTAAGAGGAAAATCTAAGAAACGTGATGCATTTGCATCTGATACAATTTAATGACTGAATAATTTGTAAAAAGATTTACATGAATCGCTTTAAGAAGCGTCGCAGTCATACTCCAGAACAGTCTTGTGATAGAAGAGCAAATACCTGAAAAAGAAAAAAGGGTTTTACTTACAACTGGGGAAACAAAACTGAATGATTATAAAAATCACGATATGGAAAAAGTGCTGGACACGCCACGTAAAACGTTTTATGTAGCACGTGAGATGAATCATTCTTACACTGCTCGCAATTCCTGTCTAAACTTCGTTGTTGTCTATCCAGGGCATGTCACAAGTTTTTTTTTTTAACATTCTAATGCAATTATTTGCATCTTAAAATGATGTTATATTATTTGTCAACCTACCCTTCGCTATCCAAAACCTCACGCAGCGAAGCGCGAGTGATCATGTGGTCATCACACTTGAACCAGCTGCCCTTCATCTGGCGCACGTAGGCGGTGTAATGGCCGGCGTCCAGTGACCCCACGTGGTTCACCACGGCGAACAGTGAATAGCGGTTATCTTCGCACACGCCCTCGGGAGCGTTATTGTTGTCGGCACCGACGTCCACCGCCCGGCGGTGCGACGACATGAATGGAGTCATGTCTATCTCAGCAGGGAACGACACGAAGGCGTTAATCTTCCTATCGATCTGCGAAGAGTGTTCGAAACGCTTCAGGTGGAAACTGGCCACAATGGGCAACGTTTCCAGAGTCAGCTGTTTGGTGGACTCGCGGTAAGCTCGGCAGTTTGAACACTTGATCTTAGCGGCGGATCCAAGATGCTCAGCCCGTGTGAAGCGCTCGAGACAGGCTGCGAGCGAGCCCGGCCCAGCCACGTCGAGACTTATGTCCCAGAACGGGTCGATGGTGGTGGACACGCCGTGGCATGAAGTGCACACCACGTCGCTCTGAAGACCGCCAGTAAATATTTGGTCGATGATGCAGTTGCACCGACCGTTTTCTTTTTTCTCACCATTTTCGTCCACACCGTTCATGCAGTGTCTGGAAATCCAAAAAGATCGTATATTAAGTTCATCACTGAAAAAAGGAGGAACATGAAAGTATCTTAAAATTACAGCTTGTTATGCTAAACACCTACCTATGTAGCACGTCAAGGGTTGCAATGAAAAATTCATGAGCATCCTGCTGCTCATAGCCGGCTAGATGACGTGCATGTGTCCATATCAGATGCAAGAGGCGATGCAGGGTTAGAGGTGTCTTTGCACCGGAGTAGAACTCCTAGAGAAAAAAAAAAATAAACAAAAATCAACTTTCTCACAAGAAAAAAAGTGTTATTCAAAGTAAAGCGTGTTATTAATTTCCCTGTGGGTGTGGCTATATAAATAAATGCTCCACTTGGATATGCAGCTGTACTGAACGCGGAAAGTTCCCAGAAAGGGGTGGCTTCAAAATAGCGTTACGTAAACTAATTTCCACGAAACCTGCACGTGTATTATGATTTTATTTCACCCAAACTTACCTGAAAGAGTTTGGAAACCTCACAAACGAGGCATTTTCCCGATCCTTGTGCTTTGCATTTGTGCTTCTCTCCCAGGAAATAATCGCGCAGTAGCGGAGTGTGGATCAATGTCTGAAAAATCATATTTTTTTTGTTAAGTTCCATACCTTTTCTAGATCGCTCAGAAGAGCACGTCTATACGGCGTAAGTTCTGTAAGGTTTTCTAATGCAATAAAAAACAGCTTTATTACAAAATCGTTACGATATAGATAGGTACAATAGATTTCATATATAGACGTGTACTAGGACACAAGTGTGTCAGATGGCCTTGCAGTGAGTTTATAGAGGCACAAGTCACACAAGACCTAGAATATTCTTTCACAGGCACTTCGCCAACTATTGACAGCTTTTGAATGATATCAACAAATGTTTAGTAGAAAATATTACAGAATTTTTTGTTATTTATGTATAGGAGTCTCTTTTACGACTGCCCTGAGAGAAGCTGAGAACCGAACGAAGTGGAAAAAAATCGTACTTATAGCCATGAAGGCCTTTCAGGGACACGATCTTCAGTAATGAAATACGCGAAGCGTTAAGAAGAAGAAGAGAGCTAAAGAAGTAGGTATACGATACGGAGTTTATTGCGTATAATTTTAGTTGCGTGTTGTCAATTCATTTATAGGCGGCAAACTCACAAAATATTACATTTTCCTGTATCATTGTAACAAAGGTAATTGAGGCATTGTCTTATTTATTTACGACGCAAAACCTCACGAATTGATTGATCCTACGGCTACCACTAGCTAGTCCCTACGTCTTTTTTAGGTCTATATTACTTGGTAACTTGAGTGTATAATTATCACATTAATTTTATTAGAAGCAAACAATTCAATCGGCGATTCGCGCTTCAGTGCCTTTAAAGCCATATACTGCTAATTGAATGTGTCAAACAAGACTTTAAAGCTTCATAAAGATTATACAGAGCCCATCAGACGCTCATTCAACAAAGAAGATGAATAAAATACTAAATAAGGAAAAAACGACATGCATTTTGCTCCGTATGTGTAGGTACTGAGAACTCCACAATGTGCTTTGTAAATTGATAATGCGTTGTTTCCGATAAGTTTCTAGAAGAGGAAATCTTAATCGCTTGTAAGGAGCCAGTGGCGGTTGTATCACTAGTTAGATATTGTAAAACTAGTTGATGCTGAATATAAATGGATGTGTAAAACTAATTCTTCAGAAAACACCAAAACTGTGCAGCCGTAAAAATACTTTATATTTTCTCAAATAGCCAATGTATGGTACGGTATGATTCCGCACATCCGGATCATATTTGATTTTGATTCTGTGCCGAACCAAACATCTGTGTAGCACCCCTTTTTTTTGTGACTATGGGAAATCATCAAATGAGGGGTCCCGCTTACACCCCTTATGCTGTTACCAATGCGGCGCCGAGTCGTATCTTCTTTGTTATCTGATACACCAGCCAGTCAGCAAGGAGGTAGCAGGCGTGACTGATATCGCCACTCTCGGAGGCCATTTTATTACTCAACAGTTTAAAGATAATTATAGTAAAGTAGTTGTAGTGACCTGCACAATGCAGTTCATGAAGCAAGTAGAGCCCAAGTTCTGCAGTCCTCGCAGTCCGATGGTAGTGTGAGGGCTGATAAGACGTCTCTTGCGCAGGCGCCGCAGCGCCATGGCTTCATTGCTATTCGGCAGCCATGGCATGAATGGCACGCTGATGCCAAGCGATCTGTTAGAAGAGTAGCAAATACAATAAGTCAAGCATCCTTAAAAAAGGTTATTAATAATTTCGTCAATGGTATGTGCTATCAAATTTTAATGTTTTAAATCTTTCAAAAACGGGTATAATAGACGTAGGGAAGAAGGCTGCCAGACTCAAGTGGGATTGAGCGGGTCACATGAGCCGCATGCAGGATGACCGCTGGGCAAAAGTTTCCACACAATGGGTGCCTGAAGATAGACGGCGCCGCCGAGGTCGGTCCAGAAAGCGGTGGCTAGATGACCTGGACGCCTACCGCGAGGGCTGGTTAGAGGTGGCGCGTGAAAGGAATTTCTGGAAGGACTTGGGGGAGGCCTTTGCCCAGCAGTGGGACAGTATAAGCTAAACAAAAAAAATCTTTATCTGAAACTTTGTCTCATGTCTGAATAACATAAACATATTAAGTTATAAATATAATAAATAACATTTTCCCTAATAGAATATTCCCTATAAACAGTAAATAAAATAAGAAGAGTACATACTTAGCTTCTTTGAGTCTGTGAGTCACACCAATCTCAGTAAGTTCTCGATCATATATGTAATCTTGGCACTGAGCACAATAGATGTTCCCATAACTAAGGTCCACATACAGAAAGTGCTTTTTGGTCTTTGAATGGTCTTGAATGTGGCCCGCATAGCATGCAAAATAGATGCAATGCAGGCATGAGTGCATGCGAGGGCTGGGCAGGCCACAGGTGAAGCACAGGCATGATGTTGCCTGAAATATAAGTAGACATTGTTGCGGGTGTTTTTACCTAAAATACAGTGTTTTGAGAACTTAAATTATTATTATTTCAAACAAACATTTGATGGAGGTCAATATACATACAGAGGTTAACTTTCAAGTCAATGATCACTAAGATTGGCAAATAAACCTGTTTGAGATTGAAGGTGGTTTCTATTAAAATGTGTATATTTATAACTTTAGTTGAATAACATTATTACTTTTTTATTTTAAATAAAAAATGTATGCCCAATATAATTTGGTAGGTTCCAGAAAAGAAGCAACTAATTATGTTTTTCATAACCATTATGTAAATACAGTGATACTTAAAATGTACTCAAATACATTGAGATCATACCTGATGCATCTCCCTTTATCCTTGAATCAATAAGCAACATGATCTATAATTTAAAAGTTGTAAATGACACTCCTTCTGGGTTAGTGAGTCAGGCAGGTAATAAAACCAATTACATACATGTACCTATTTAAAAGAGCCAACTATTGAATATAAACTGTAATTGGCACAGTTATCTTGTATTTTCTACAGCAGTATAATAATGAACAAAGCTGTCGGACTGTCCAGTCAATGATAGTAAACCAATTTCTTTACATTCAGTTGTTTATATAGTAAGGAGACTTGAGATCATTGTTTAGAGATGATTACAAGAAGTTCTAAATAAGATATCCTTTGTGTTCGTAAACACAAGCATAAATGTATAGCATTTTAATCATTTCTAAGTATTTGATTGATATTGATTGACTGCAAACATGTACCAATCATTGCTGTGATTGAATCACGCGACGACGACAATGCAATGCTACCAAACAGCTGTTATGAGGTCAAAGATCACTAATCAGCTGATCACGAATTAAATTCGGCCGGAGAGACAAATCCCTATTTCCCCGTTTCAACGAAAGAAAATACTACCGTAATCCGGTAACGCCAAGCGACGTGATAAAAATCAATGTACAACTATTTGCGTCGCGTAAAAGGTCATAAACGCAGAAAGTACTTCGCTGTAGCTATGTTACGTGAAAACTTACCTTGTATCTTCTTGCTTCGTAAGATGTGCATGACACGAAAAATGCATGCACGATTTTATAGGGGTTTGTACCCTTTGCAGCCTTAAAATTATTTAAGTGTATACAACCATTGTCATTCATTATTTGGCTTGTGAAATACACCACACCGGCTAGGCAAATTATGTCTACTTCAGACGCCACAAAATTAAAATAAAAGCATTCTATTTGTACTCAAACACAAACACAATTTTTTTGATAGTAATTAAAAAGGAACTATGTATACAAAAGATGTCTCCAGATTGTTAGTGCTACAAATATTTTATAGTAATTAAACAGAATGAAATACAGCAATGGATGGGGGCGTGTTCTTCGTTTTCGTAAAATACGCAACAACGCAGCTCCAAGCGCAGCTGATGAGCTGACTATTGTGATTAAAGCACAGAACCCATTTGTAACAGCCGTCGAACTCTACTCACTGTCATTTCCATAGACGACAGCGACATCTGGAGTTTGGTGAGTTAAAAAAACTTGGCAACCATCTTGTCTTGTTTGTCAAACAAATGTCATTGTCGCCGGCCATCAGTGTTACCAACTTAGTGGATTTTCCACGACCATGGACGTAATATATAGAAGTAACAGGACCGAGCACTCGTTCCAGAAAAACGAGCAGACAGAGAGGTGACCTATGGACCCGTTTGTCCCTTTCTAATAGGGTGACCAAACATTTTTTACACACAGGAAAATTCAAGGACTGACATTCAATATATTGGTTCAAATAAATAATAAAATAATTGTTCTGTCTGACCTAGCATGAATAAATTTTGAATCTAAAATACAGCAGTCCACGTTGGTGAAATTTAATGCAATATGCGCATTTTGTACGACTATCATACAGAGATAATAATAGTCCTCAGTTTAATTAAATACTATATTTCAAAGTAATATTTTCGATTCTTATTTCAATTACGTAAACGATGCGTACCTTCCCGTCTTTATCAGTGCTAGGGATAGTGGTGTAGAATAAAATTCGTGATTTCGAGTTACGATATCGCTAGCTAGTGTCATATGAATAGCTCACGAGAGCCACCGGTCGATTCTGTAAAAATCTCACCGCTAAAACTTAGGTGAAGTGAGTTTGTTTTTTGCTGGGAATTGAAAATTATTTAGAGCCGTCATTCTGAAGTTGGTTAGTTATTAAATAAATAAAATTAAGAGAGTTTGCTGGTCTTGTAACCAAGCATAAATATTTACAAAAGTAATTATTTTCTTAGTTGCTACCTTCATGACTTAGAAGTTAAATATTTGACTGTTCGGTCAATTAAATATTTTTTACCATATTTAACATTTTTATCTCCTGGCAATTGAGAAAAAGGGACAGACGGCTCTTTTTGGGCTCTCTCTTTCGGCACGTTTTGCCTCGGTTACGACAATGTATCTAAAATAAACCCAAGGCCCAACTAATATGGTTCATTTTTGAATGACGCGATTTATCGAGTGCTCGGTCCTGTTACTTCTATATATTACGTCCATGGTTGCGACCGACCCCCTTTTAATGGCGAAATATTGCTTTTAGTGGCTGGTGGTTTTTTTTTTTACTAGAATTCAGTTTCAATTACTTTTTTTTTTCGTTTCGATCATCACTTTATGTACAGTATTAAAATAATAATAAGAATATGTACAGACGCCAGCAGGTCAACCTACCCGAAACTGTCAGATTTTCCCAATCAACCTTGTACCTTATGTTTTAGCAATAAAGTCGAAAATCTATTAAAGAAATCTGACAGATTGTAGTAACTTGATGTGCTGGCGTCCGTACATACAAGTTTATAAAAAGGAAAGGAAATAATCAAAGGGCATCAAAAAATTCATCCGCATCGCTGTCAACAGGAAACGTGCCCAAAAGACTGGCAGCATTGCCACGTTGTATGGCAATGCTGATTCTTTGGCCAAAAAATAGGCCAGCCCTCTGGTCACGTGAAGAGTCGACCAATTTCTGAAAATGCTATCACTCAATCACTGAAACGTTACAAAATATATTATTTTTACTTCATTTCATTTTCAGAAGTATTTAGATGTTTTTACTGTGTAGGTAAATTCCAATAAAAGTTATAAAAGAAATCGGTACCAAAGAATCATATAAATGTAAAACCGACGATGGTGCAGACAAAAATTAATCTGAAGAAAACGAATTTTAGAATATCATTTTGACGTGACAACGTCTTAAATTAGGTTGCGACTGGGAGTCACTTATGAAAAAGTGTAACGCTCGGTAACGTTACGATGAGTCACCGAACGAGAGAGAGGCCCGCCGAATGCCTTGCGTCTCTCTCCCACTCAACTATGATCGGATGATCGGTCGTTGTCACGTAAAATCTTCGCCCGTAAAACCGACTTTACAGGCAACCATTTTTTTATTTTATAGTTGTTATTGAATATTTTTTATGTTCCTCGTTTTGACTTGTGGAAATTTTAGCGATTTTACTAATTTTTGGAGTAGGGCCAATTTTTGATAGTGGTTTTCAAAGTTGAATCTGGTGGAAAGCTAGTTTATCTGTTGGCAACACTGCCGGCCACCGGCTTTCCCAACGTGTTGATGCACTTTCCGAAATTCCGAGTTTATCTCAGTTATTTCTGTTATAATTATTGTTACTGTTATTTGTTTTGTTAAGTTGTGTTGCTACTCATAGTAAGTAATTATGCATACTACTATGAGTAGCGAATATACGAGATATTATGCATTGCATAATATAGGTAGGTAGCCTTAGTTCACGCACCAAACTGAAGGTGGCAGCACTTTCCATACATGCAAATTTTACCACAGAGTTGTTACTCTTGATTATATTAATGACGTATTAAATAGAAGTAACAGGACCGCGCACTCGTTCCAGAAAAACGAGCAGACAGAGAGATGACCTACCGAGGCGGTTTGTCCCTTTCTAATAGGGTGACCAAAAATTTTTTACACACAGGAAAATTCAAGGACTGACATTCAATATATTGGTTCAAATAAATAATAAAATAATTGTTCTGTCTGACCTAGCATGAATAAATTTTGAATCTAAAATACAGCAGTCCACGTTGGTGAAATTTAATGCAATATGCGCACTTTGTACGACTATCATACAGAGATAATAATAGTCCTCAGTTTAATTAAATACTATATTACAAAGTAATATTTTCGATTCTTATTTCAATTACGTAAACGATGCGTACCTTCCCGTCTTTATCAGTGCTAGGGATAGTGGTGTAGAATAAAATTCGTGATTTCGAGTTACGATATCGCTAGCTAGTGTCATATGAATAGCTCACGAGAGCCACCGGTCGATTCTGTAAAAATCTCACCGCTAAAACTTAGGTGAAGTGAGTTTGTATTTTGCTGGGAATTGACATATTGACAGCTCAGCTTTTGTTCTGTTACTTCTTTATTACGTCCATGTGTATATTACTTTGTCTCTTCTATTATATTACGTCCATGTTCTGTCTACGCTCCTCACAGTTCCTCAATGATCCGTGAGCTCCGTCTAGTCTAGACCGTCTATGTTATGTTATTGGTTAAAAAATATGAGATGACGATAATGTGTAATCTTTTACCAATGAAATGAAGCAGCGCGTAGACATTGGTAAATCGCAATTGTTTCGAACAGTTTTAAGTCTGTTCTTAGCTCAATAAAAAAAAAGATATTCTCGGCATCTGAAAAACTTCCCTACAACATCGAAGCATGGAAGTAGTAAGCGAGGCAGGATAGAAAAAGAGGCGTTGGCGTTTGGCATACTGCATGTATGTCCGATGACCGGTTATCTACCACTATTTCCATTGACATAGAAAAGTTTTTCCTATCTCAATGACTATTTCTAAACTAAAGACACATTACTGTGTCGTGTTGTGTCGTGACGCGGGATACACCAATCAAACGAAGCTGTTCAGGGCTACGTCAAATTACAACGAGTTTTGATTGGCTAACACTGCGTCAGAAGGCGTCACGACACGCCACGACACGTAAGTATGTTTCCGCCATTAGAAGTGAACGTCAATGTTATTCAAGCGCCAAAAGATCCTTGTAGCACTGTACATTTGTCACGGGGCGCGGGGCGGGGGGATCTTTCACATTCCGTCAAGAGTCGGGTCTAAAGTACGATCTACAAGTTTTAAAACGGTGGTTTCAAACCTAGGTTTAAAACAGTGTAGACAGTGGTTTGAAACCAATATCGTATGACCTTTAAACGTCCTTGGTAGGAGGGCCTGCGTTGCAAACCAGTGGCAGAAGAAAATGTTGGTTTTAAACCGTGTAGCAGGCATCTCGCAACAACAACAACTTCAAGGTCAACTTGGTTTGTAGACTGGTTTCAAACCGTGTAGATCGTGTTTAAGGGTCGGGTAGTCCGTCTCCGTCTCATGAAAGAAGTCCCGCAGATGCGGCGCTACAGGCACGCGACTGACGGAGGAGAGACGGAAAATCTTTATTTACTCGTATTTATCTCAAGATCATATTCCAGGCACTGGTTAAAATGTACAATCGTAAATAGAGAAAGATATTTGAGGTATTTTTGTTTTTACAAACACAGGTGCCAAAGGTTGGAAGTGAGATTTTCATAAAAATTTTGACAACGGAAAGTCGCTGCGTATATACCTAGAACTAGATATTCAGTCATATAATAGGTTGTAGTAAGTTGTAATTATTTATAAAAAAAAACGGGCAAGAGTGATTCGGACTCGCGCACCGAGGGTACCGTACCATCATATGTCTTTTATTGAATATAGGTATTCATCAGAAAATTTTAACACTGTGCAATGCGGTGTAGAATATTGCAGATTTATGTCAGCGCCATCTCTTGACCGATAGTGGAACTAATGCAACTTTTGTTGATGATTTCTGAAAAAGTGTGGTAATAAGAGACTTCAAAGTCAAAAGTCAAAGTCAAAGCATTTATTTCAAATAGGCACATTAAAGGCACTTTTGAACGTCAAAAATTACGAAAAATAAAATAGAATTGATTCTAGTCGCCCATTCGAAATCTTCGTTTTATTTTTCCTGTAATCTTTACATAAACTTCTATCACATAGAATAAATTCAGATTTTTCTCTTTGCAAACTTCGGAGATAGGGGGGAGAGAACGATATTTTTTTTACATTTTTCATCAAAAGTCGAAAACTATGCAACCTTAAAAAAATTAAAAAATATTTGAGAATGTGCAAACTGCGCTCTTTCATATGACACCCCACATGCCCTAGTAGCCCCACTTAGATTTTTTCAGTCCCTGTTGCAAAAAATATACATACATTTTTATATTTTCTTTCTTATTTGCAAAATAGTTGGGCAAACGTCATCTAAAACTATTCCAAATTTCAAGTTGATAGCATTAGTAGTTCTTGAGATATCCAGCTGTGACAAACAGACAGACTTAGTCTCACGATAAGGGTTCCGTGTTTACCATTTTGGTCCGGAACCCTAAAAATTATACGGGGTAGCAACGGTAGTACATTTATGTAACACTAGCTGCGCCCCACGGTTTCACCCGCGTAAATGTCGATCCCTTGGGAATATCGGCATAAAAAGTAGCCTATATAATGTTAATCCAGGGTGTCAGCTACCTCCATACAAAATTTTATCAGAATTGGTTCAGCCGTATGAGCGTGAAGAAGTAGGTAACAAACATAATAAACACACACACTCTCACACACTCACAAACTTTCGCCTTTGTATTATTATTGTGGTGTGATACAATATTTTAAATATTCTCCAAGTTATGACGGAGAATGTAACGATTTCAAAACATGACGTGTTCCGACTTAAGTGGTGACCTCTCAATGTCTATCCCATAGCCATTGGACCAGCAACCAGCTTTACCAAGAGGTAACGTATTACCTTGCAACTGACCTCTTTTTTTACATTCGATAACTCGGAACTCAAAAGACAAAACCCAAACAAAAACAATTTCTAAAACTCGGTGGGCCTAAAAAAGGCTTAAAAATATTCGCGTAGTCTAAACCAGAGACAATTTTTATCACTATGGCCTTAACGAGGATGTAAAACAGATAGACAAGAATATTAATTGATAGATATATTCTGTCTGTCAGTTTGAAAGATTGGCGTGGCGTAGGTTCATGGCATGCAATACAATCGCTGTGCTGTGGCGCTGTCGTCTGTAAATAAATATGGCGGCTACTCAGTTCACAACGATGTAAACTTTTGTTTACTGTTTTCTAAATATTTTGAGACATGATAAGTGAATTTGAAAACTTGTCCCTTGGAGGAAACAATGCTGCGAGTAATCATGGTGATCCATTCACTCATACCGGTAATTAGGATCCATTTCTATTGTAGACGTAGAACAAGTTGTTTTCCAATTATAACATGACCTCAATGGGTAGGTTTTTATTACTGCTGGATATATATGGTTACTGTACCGTTGTTTTCAGAGTTGACACCTGAGCAGCAAAAGACTTTGATAGATATAAGGCGTCGAAAAACAGAATTGCTTTTGGAAATTCAGGTGAGTGAAACATCGTATTGCTTGGCTTCACTCCCTGGGAATCTGTTGATTTTATCAAGTCAACTATGACTATGCCACACTCAGACATTCCTTACTACGATGTAAGTCATAATGGTCATAATGCTAAAGATATGTGTAGGATTCTAATACATCCTGCACTTAGGAAAAGATTGCCACAATATTTGATTGTTTTTATCATAAACAATGTTGATATGATAGGACTTATGAGTCAGTGCCCTGAAATAAAAAAGACAGTTCTTAGTGTCTTTTTCAAGCCCATTTGACACCGTTATCTATTATTGTCTTCTTAATTTAAGTGTGTGTGTGTTTGAGCTGCCTCTAAGATAACCGTCTGACCAAGATTTTAACAGCTGCATGTGCAATATTAGTCTTTTATAAATTTAGAAATGCATCAGGAAATGAATATACATACTTATTTAAATCAGTGTGACCATTATCAGATCATATCTGATGTGGAGTGGAATGTAATTCTTGCTGTATACTGTAAATTAGATGATAAGACATTTAACTATGAAACATATGTTTTTATGAATACTGAATATGTAGGAGTAATGCAGGTGCTTACATTCTTTCCCAGTGCTCCCAAAGTATATGATGTTATGAATGTTAGTGCAACCATTTTTTGAGGGAGCGGGATTGTCAACTTGATACAGAACCGGGTTAAAGTAAACATGGCTTGTAGATGTTGCGATAAAGTAATCGCTGAAAGTAATTTGTTTATTTTTGGTAAATCTTCCATGAACCAATTCATGCAAGAAAATGTACAAAAATTCAACCAATCATTGTTGTGTTGAAACCTGAAAAATACCCTCATATAAAGTTACCTAGCAAAAGAGTGAGGAAATTATTATCATGGTGGCCAAGGCTTGTATAGTACTTTTCTCAAATAATGTGTGGAAATGCAAACTTAGTTAATTAATTATAAATTTCAGAATCAATGCTGAACCACAATAATTTTTCACTCTCCAATATGTTCATTAGTTTCTTTTTACTTTAAACAGCTCTATTTGCTAGCCAGTTCGAATTTTGAATAAAATCTTTGACAAGTTTGCCTCCTTGGTTGCTATGTTTCGAAGTAAAAAGCTCATTTTCTTTTTAAATTACATGATACATATCGACGGTTGAAAGGCTATTGGCCTAAGCGAATTTTTTTTGCAATATTGAGTTATATACATGTTCGGAATAAGCAATTTTACTGATTCCGAATATGTATACCTATAACTCAATATTGCAAAAAAAATGTTGCTTAGATCAATTAGCCTTTCAACCGTTGATATGAGTTTTCATAGTAATTCGGCTGCTAAACACGACAGACTGCTATGGATTTTTATACTAACATTGCCAAACATGGCACGCATGCATTTGACCGGTACATCATTACATCATTTTTGATTTATCTTGAAGTAGGTTGCCAAAATAATGCTCAAATTTCCAACCATTTTTTAGATAACTTAATTAATGCAAAAACAAATTAAATTATTGCTGGTGGACAAATTAAAAATGTTATAATTTTTGTAAAAAAAAATATTTAGAGAAAATTTAACTAACATTTACACTAGATACTAAATTAAATGACTAACTAACTTACTATACAAATAAATACAAAAACAAAGGACACTTAGGCGTCGAAGTACTCATCCGCATCGCTGTCATCCGGAAACATACCCAGAAGACTGGCAGCATTGCTATGTTGAATGGCAATGCTAATTCTTTGGCCAAAGAACGACCCAGCCCTCTGGTCACGTGAAGTGTCGACCAGCTGGCGAGAAATTTCCTTAAAAAGGAGACACGCACTCGGGCCCCACGACCCGAGTCGAGCGTTTCGACCCCAAACGGCTCAAAGCTGTAGTTGCCCATAAGGTTACAGTATTTGCACCGCTTGAGGGTCGCGGCGCCAGCACAGGTCGCCGTGCTAGGAACATGAGATGGCGCAAGGGTATCGAGAACGACACACGTTGCGTCCCACACCAGAGGCCTGCCCACCTTCCAAGGCAACAACGTCATGCCGTCTGGTCTCGTCTCTTCCCATCGTCACGTACCAAGCCGTTTGGTTCTAACACCGCTGGTACGCCGGCGGTGACAAAGGCTCGACGACTAATATCGTTGATGCTGGCGTGCCGTGCTATGCGACCTGCGCTCCAGCAGCAAGACAGGCCATGGTGTCCGAGACTGTCGACAGTTTCACCGCAGTGACATCGATGCGGAGCAACAAAAGGTGCGCCCAAGCGGAGACAAGTAGCGAGCCGAAACGATGAGGCATAGGCACAATGATGGATGACGGGAGCGCCTGAAGCCACAAGCCTGACTCCCATTCTCCCACAGCCAGCAGACGGGCACGCTCAACAGTATTACGTGACGTGTTTACAAGGGTATTCCGTATAATACTGCAGAGCGGCACGTCCCACTGTCTCTGGGAAGACGGGTTATCGGGCAAAACCGTATTGGGACAAGCCATTTTCCAAGCATTCAACGCATCGGTCAAACACGGTACTTCAAAATCGACCAGTGAGGAAGATAAAATGTTCCTAGTTAATTTATCGGTACTGTGGACCGAGGACAGGAAGGCCGGTAAACCAATATGTAGGTACTAGAAATTTTGCGGACGCCGAGACCGCCCAAGCGAAAGGTGGGTAGTGTGGCTTGCTGCCACGTACGGTCGTCCAGGGCCACGGGAAGTTAGTGTATTTCTAATAATTTGGTCTACTTTTTCTAAAAGTTGTGGATCCTTCCATAGATGAGAGGAGCGAAGGCTATAAGTAAATTTTGGTCCAAAACAACAGTACCGAATGAGTGTGAAGGCCGAATGAATATTAATTTTGAAAAGTCTTTCCGAGACATCATTAAAATGTTGTATCTTCTCCTCAATGAATGTTAGAAAGGATTCGTCAAAAATTGGGGACCCTAGTAGGTGAAGAGTTTCTTTCCGTAATTTTGATTTGTGGAGCTATTGTATTTTTTGCTATGGTAGTCGTAGGTATCTGTTAGTCGTTTGGGGAAGATAAATTTCGCATTTTGAAAGGTTTAAGGTCTAGCTAGGCTAATGGAACTGAAATTTTCTTTTAAACACGTTAAAGCTTTTAAGACTGTGCTGTGTCTACATCACCTCCTAGGGCTCCGTCATCCAAATACCATACGTTGAATTTAGAATTTAGTGGTCGAATAATTGGATTTATTGCCAAACTAAAAATGACTGGCCCAACCCCACCCTGTTGACAACCAACGGCTGATTTCAAAAGGTTGTCTTTATAAAGTAATTTAGAGGGTTGCCTGTAACATTGATAGAGAAAACTGTAAATTTTGGGTGTTTCTTTTTGAACTTCTGCCAACAAGGTGTCCCTGTTTACGGAATTGAAAGCATTACTTTTGTTTGATTCCACCAGCAATTAGTGTTGTAATCAGAAATAATTAGGTTTATTTCAATCTTATTCATTTTATTGAACTTTATATTCAAATAAAATTCTTTAGGCTACAATATTATAGCGCGCACAAGGAAAACCACTGCGGCGGCAAAAAAAATATCTTTCACCGCAGTCATATTCATTCTTTCAAAACAGTTTTATAACTATTCGTTTTGCAGCGACACTCCCATTATTATTAAGACGAATCTAACGATAAAAGTAATTTAATAAAATTCATATTCGAACTGTTTCGACTGCAGATCATTCCAAAGAAATAGACATGTACTTATAATATATATAATAAACGGTATATATACACCTAAACCATAATATAATTAAACGCCCAATAATAATACAAAAGTACATACTTCTCGTAAACGTAATCCGAAAGGGTTTCACAACACTCGGCTTCGTAAGTTGCAATACTTGCTATGCACGTATTGATAGAACGAAAGCGATGGAAATTAAGATTGCGTTACGTAAGCAATTAGGGTGAAAAATCTTTTATGTTTTAAATAAATAGATTGACTTGGCCATCGCATGAAAACACAATGTATCTCACAATCACAAGTAATACATATTATATTAAATTAGATTGTTTAGTGCGATTGCCAAGACAATCTATTTATTTAAAACATAAAAGATTTTTAATATTGATACGGTCACTAGATATTGTTAGGTTAGCTAATTACGTAATAACTTAAGACAGAAGGTTCCTTATGTAGGGACTGAATAAATTAACCGACTTGGTATTACATGGATCTCACAACTTTTTACTGTAGAAGAACTAAGTTGCGAGAGTTGTTCTTTTTTACAAGTTATGTTTTTGATGGCATTCAATTATCATCCTATTTATAGTCTCTTTTTTTTCTTTAAAGACCAAAAGAATTTGGATGAAACGTAACACACACGCACAGGAAGGTTGTTTAAAAAAAAGAAGATTTTTCTGCATCATCATTAATCAATCATCATAATTTCATTCATAGATAGTTAGAATATAAAACTTATCCTAATTGTACACGACATAAAAAGTAATTTAAAAAAAATAAACCGACTTCAAAAAGAAATTAACTCAAAATTATGAAATAACTTTAATTTCGGAAGTCGGTGTCTTGGGATCTGTATTTTAGTTTTATGCCACCGACTTCCGAAATTAAAGTTATTTCATAATTTTGAGTTAAGTAATTTCTTTTTGAAGTCGGTTTAATTTTTTTAAATTACTTTTTATTTCGTAATTTTTAGTTTTTGCACTAGTATTTGACCAAGGTTTTGAGATGTTTTCCCTTTGACACTACACCCGTAGCTCTTATCAATAAGCCAGGCCGTCACACTTACACGTATTAGTCCATATCTTGAAAATTACTGAATCGATATTGATGAAACTTGCACTGTTCCCTAAGTTGAAGAAAATGTAAGCCAATAAAAAAAATGGTCACGATCCGATTAATAGTTCCGGAGATATGCGTGGACAAACATACATACATACATACGTCTATGAAATTTTGTATATTTGTTTGGAAGCCCTAATAGATCATCATATGTGAATATAATACAATTCCAATAATATTACATACATATGTATCGAATTGATAACCTCCTTTTTTTTGAAGTCCGTAAAAATATAAGTATTCATTTTTAGAAATGTTAGTAGGACAGTACAAGAAGTAGTTCTAAACCAAACCGATAGAGAAACATTGTAGAATATAACGATAATATTTACATAATCTATGCTAATATTTAAAATAATAATAATATGTACATTTATATGAAAAAATAAGCAAAATGATCATAGGGCATCAAAAAATTCGTCCGCATCGCTGTCAACAGGAACAGTGCCGAAAAGGCTGGCAGCATTGCCACGTTGTATGGCAATGCTAATTCTTTGGCCATGAAATAGGCCAGCCCTCTGGTCACCTGAAGAGTCGACTAAACGCTTGGCGATATCTCGAAAAACCAAGTGGGCACTCGGACCCCATGGCCCTAGTGTTTCAACCCCAAACGGCCCTAACATATAACTCCCAATCAGGTTGGAATATTTTCGCCGTTTGAGGTTTTCAGCACCTGCAGCAGCCGCCCCAGCACAGCCCACCGTGTTAGGAAGATGGGATGGCGCAAGGGTGTCGACACATGTTGCATCCCACACCAAAGGTCTGCCTAACTTCCAGGGCATTATGGTCATTCCGTCTGGTCTCTTCCCATCGTCGCGTGCCAGGCCATTGGGTTCTAAAACAGCTGGCACCCCGGCGGTGACAAGAGCACGACGGATGATGTCATTAATGCTGGCGTGCCGTGCTATCCGGCCTGCGCTCCTACTACAAGATAGGCCATGCTGCCCGAGGCAGTCGACAGCTTCACCGCACTGACAGCGATGCGGAGCTCCGCAAGGAGCGCCCAAACGCAGACAGGTAGCGAGCCGGAAGGTGGTGTCACCCAGCATAGTGCCTATGTTGGGTGACGGGAGTGCTTGAAGCCAGAGACCCGACTCCCACTCACCCACAGCCAGCAGGCGGGCACGCTCAGCAGAATTGGTGGACGTATTAATAAGATTATTCCGTAGCAACCTGCAGAGCGGCTCATCCCACTGTCTCTGGGAAGATGGGTTTACGGGTTTTCCGTATCTGTATCCGGGCAAGCCGCTTTCCAGGCGTTCACCGCGTCGGTCAAGCACGGCACTTCAGAGTCAACTAGACAAGGGGCTAAAATTTTCCCGGTCAACTTTTCAGTGCTGTGGACAGAAGACAGGAACGGTAAGCTAATACTGGTAATTTTGCGGACGCCGAGGCCACCAAAACTGATGGGTAGTGTGGCTTGAAGCCACGCTCGGTCGTCCAAGGTCACATTTAGAATGGATGTTAGTGTGCTGCGAATAATTTGGTCAATTTTGTCCAAGAGGTGTGGCTGCTTCCATAAAGGGGAAGAGCGTAGAAAATACATAAAATTTGGGCCAAAACAATAGTATCTAATCAGGGTGAATGCCGAATGTAAATTATTTTGGAGAGTCTGTCCGAAATCTTGTTGAAATTTTTAATTTTTTCGTCGATGAAAGGAGTAAAACTATCTTCGAAAATCGGGGAACCTAGGAGGTGCAGTGAACTTTTGTCCAAAATTTTGATTTGTGGGGCTATTGCATTAAATTTATCTAGTGTCAATTGTCTGTCGGTAATGTCAGAAAGGTAAAGTTCACATTTTGAGGGGTTAAGGTCCAAGCCAATAGATTGAAATTCCTGTTTGAGGAGTTGTAGATCTTTCGTTAGACGTTCCATCGTCTAAATACCACACGTTAATTTTTGAATTTAGTTTCTGAGTAATCGGATGAATAGCCAAACTGAAAATTACTGGCCCGAGAGGGTCACATTTTTAGAAACATATTTCTTTCCCGTTCCATGTGCTTTTTTGGCTATAATTTTTCCAACTCGGTTAACATGGTTTTAGTACTTATAGTGGACTTTGATCGTTGTTATTTTATTTATTTGGGAAAATACACAGTTATAGGTACATTACTGGCCTGTTGGTCTAGTGGTCAGTGACTATGACTGCTATGCCGGAGGTCGTGGGTTCGATTCCCACCCAGGACAAATGTTTGTGTGATGAGCATGATCATTTGTTCTGTGTCTGGGTGTAATTTATCTATATATGTATGTATTTAGAAATATATAAGTATGTTTATCAGTTGTCTAGTACTCATAACACAAGCTCTGCTTAGCTTGAGACTAGACGGCGTTGTGTGATAGTTGTGGAATATTATTATATTACTTACAGTAGTATTACACAAAACTTTGAGCAACAGAGTGCGTAAATGTATAAACCCACGACATTTTCCACATAATTAGTTATAAAATAATTAGGTGCACACATACACATTATAAAAATACAGTATGAGTTAATTCTATAAAGCGGGACAATCGATTTTCGGGATTGAATCCCGCCTCAACAAGCAGTTTATAAAATAATCCGAATAAGTATTCATTTAATTTATGTTTTGTTAATAGTATTAGTAGGTACATACCTACATGTATATTAAATTATCTGTAAGTAAATAAGTACCTATATAGTTTTGGTTTTGACTCCGCAATGCGGTCAAATCTGAAAATATCACACTGTTCGTACCGTAAAAAAAAGAATACAAAAGGAACAATTTATTGTTATAGGAATCATTTATTAAAATATTTTCGGTCTTTTTTGCGCACATGTCAGAGCACCCCATCCATTCCCTAATCCCTAGCCATTTCATTCAATACGGCATGCGGACTGGTCTGACGTAAGCCGTCAATGCTTGCTTGGGTTGGGCTTACTACACACAGCCTGGCCTGGTAGTAAGGCAGTGCGAGCCGGGTCCCGACGCGGGCGTGACGTGTCGCCCTCCGTCGGTTTATTATTTATATATTGTCACTATCACTTTGTCTCTTAGTGTTGTGGTACAAATACTAGTTCTGTTTAAAAAATTGGTGAATTGTAACTTTATTCTGTGCGTTTTTTATTCATAACTTCGAGTTTGTACAGTGATATCACCCGTAAGTTTGATAGTGATAAGGCGGATAAGTGGAAATTGCTATGACTACGTCGTCGGACACCGGGAGTTTTGTTATTATAATTCCTTGATTTATGTCATTGTGTTTTTAGGACGGTATTTATAAACGCTATTCTAGCTATGGTTGTATCAATGGCAAAACACGAAGCATTAATTCATTGAAATATGTTCAATATTTGCCATAGCGTCACCGTCGTTGTTTACTGTTAAATTCCTTACGCTGGTTAACCTTCATTAATATTTATCTGCAGATAGTAAATAAATAATGTTACAATATTATAAGATCATGTATACATATCAATAATTATCGATGTATGAACATGATATTTATACTTTATGAACTTGCTCGATGTTAAAATTTCAATGATGTAGGAGGAAAATGTGCGTCGTCGTCGTGAATTTGTTCAAATCAAAATGGAGTGAGGATAGGTCTAAACCTATCCTCACTGCATTTAGATTTGAAAAATTTTGTGAGCGATGGTCATGTCAATATCTGTCATATATTTTCAGCTTGTATCTTTAGTAGTACAGTATAAGGTAGTGTCTATTTGTTTTGATAAGTAAAGAACGCAGGTCATAGATTAATCCACATCGCGTTATTGTAATGATGTTAAGTTGAACTCTGTCTTATAATCTAATGTATATGGAATTTAGCTATTGATAACTTTAGGTCATTCAGACAAGACCCTTCTGTTAACTATTCTATATTAATCCGTGGTAATGCTAAAGATTATTATAATGTAGGTACTGATTCCACATTGATACGTCTTGGCTTTAGAAAACTTGTTTCTCAATCTCAAAACATTAAGCATCCGAATGAAAGCTTGTTTAAAGACGAGGCGCGATATTTATTTATTCGAACTGGACAATGTTCGCGATGGATTTATCATATTTCCTTTACCGCTTCCGCAGCGTGGCTGCAGGCCTCGATAACAGTGTCGTCTGTGTCCACAATATTGCTATGATATTCGCCATCCTTTGGCTTGTGGATAAAGATAAAACAATATTTTTAACTCTGTGCTATGGACAAACGTGAGTTATTAAATTACTATTTTGAAATATGCAAATTAGGTAATGGGGAGATGTGATACTGATAAAGTAAGATTATCACAGTACCTAGATTATTGCAATGTATCCGAAATTTCCATTAAAATTTGTGGGTAGTTTAGACATTAACTTTGAAAGGCGTAATGACCTTATTATTATGATATCTGTTTTTGCTTTAGAAATATAAATTGTTTGTGACGTCGGCCTTGTCACAGAACGCGCAGAAAGATAAAGCGAAGTCATATCTATGTATGTTGGTATATGTTATTGTCACGGTGCCAAAGATCGGTGGCGCCCGCGACTATCTTCAGTTTAGTGCGTTCCTTAGAGAGAGGTGTATGGCGCGCGATGTGTTTTCATGTTCGCCTGCTGTGCGGCGCGCTGTGGTGGCCACTGCTGGTGCGATGCGCACGTGCAACCCGCACCTACGACGACGACTATGATCAGGTGTGTCATCGTTGCCGCTTACTGTGCACTTCGCAAACATACTCCTTTGTTGTGTAGCTTCACTTCTTTTTTTGGCAAGTACTTGAATGTTGGTACCAATACATACGTCCGGCGACGCGCAGTCATCCACTTTTCCACTTTATTTGCTTATTTAAAACTCCGCAATTTATTTTAAAATGTGTTGTGGGCTTAATAGGTATCCTGTGCCTGCTTGCTTCCTAATATTGGTGTTCGTGTGGTCAAGATCGCGGTGTGTGAGAGTGTAATGTGCGTGGTGCGTTGGCACTTGTGAAGTAATGTTCATCAAGGACGGGCCAGCAGCGGCCGAACCGGAGCGCCGAGGATCTGTCTCCAATTGGTTCTCATCTCTAAGACGCGGTGGCGGGCGACGTAAACGTGAGGAAACTGCCGTGCCCTCAGGTTACGGTTCGCTGGGCAGGCGGAAGGATGGCTCGCAGCCACGGGGCAAGACCCGCTCCGCCTGGGATCTTACAACCGTCACTAGACTGGTCTGTATCTTATCTTCGATCGTATTTACATTAAAAGTCATCATTTGAGATGACACACTGCGCTGGAGACCGCATTTGGCTGGTATCCAAATGCGCTGGATCGATCACGGTCTTTGCGTCTGTGTGAGAAATGATGACTAATATAATAAGTTGTTAGGTTTCCGTACCCAAAGGGTAAAAACGGGACCCTATTACTAAGACTTCGCTGTCTGTCCGTCCGTCCGTCTGTCTGTCACCAGTCTGTATCTCAAGAACCGCGACAGCTAGACAGTTGAAATTTACAAATTACGTATTTCTGTTGCCGCTATAACAACAAATAAGTACTTAAAACGAAATAAAATAAATATTTGAGGGGGGCTTCCATACAACCAACGTGTTTTTTTTTTTCGGTGTTTTTGCCTTGTGGTACGGAACCCTTCGTGTGCGAGTCCGACTCGCATTTGGCCAGTTTTTTTTAGTTTTATCGATAGTACATGTGTTTTCACGAGTGGTATCGTTCGATAACGATAACCATTGCTACAAAGCAGGGCAAGCGGCATGAAGGTATTTAGTCAAATTCCGCATGATTCATGGGTACTTATCTATGAATGACTATAATGTGTACAGAGAATACGTTTCCCCAAACAAAACAATAGTATGATTCATAATTCATTTTGAACTTAATGTAATACTCAGATTGAATACGAATCGCGACGACGACGTTCAGGGGGTCTACTCCGAAGCGGTTAACCACTGTATCGGCCGAATGTTCGGTCAAGAAAATGACCGAACATTCGGCCGATACAGTGGTTAACAGCTTCGGAGTAGACCCCCAGTATAGATAGGTACGGACGCCAGCAGATCAAGCTACCCGAAACTGTCACATTTTCGCAATCAACCTTGGACCTTAAGATGTAGCAATAAAGTTGAAAATCTATTAAGGAAATCTGACAGATTGTAGTAGCTTGATGTGCTGGCGTCTGTACATCGTTACTATGAATGTACAAATAAATAAATTTGAATTTGAAAAATTTGATTGAGCTATCGTCTTCTATTCATAATCGTTTTTATTGCATTGTTTAGTTTAAAACTTACTATAGAATACAAATGAATAATATTTATTCATTAGGTTCTATAAGTAGTGACTGCCAAACCCATTGCGTAACATTGTAATGTAAAATCACAATCGCTTTTATTTGGACAGGTAAAAAAAAAAATTTTCACAAAAATGATTGAAGCTAAGGAAATTTGTGTGCTGTCAAAATGAAAACGATTGTGATTACGAGTGTGTAACGTAGTTAGGGTGCAGAAGGCCATAGGCAAGTTGCAATCGGTTTTATACGTTTCGTATTTCTCCAATTGACATAAAGCTTTCGGTACCTAAAGTCAGTTCCTTAAATTTTTGTCTTTTGTAGCATTTATCTATCCGCTGTAGCTTATAGAATGTCGCTTTGTCTAGAACCTCTCAGGTCCCGTAATTTCTGCACATTACAACGAACAAACCGCGCAGTGGCTATGTTTTTTTGATAGTAATTATTTCTTTGCATTGTTTCGGGTAATTAACATAATGTGGATTAATTAATGATGACCTACCCTGCGTTCCGAGTTGGGAAATAATCGATTTGAGCGTGCCGAATTAGCGTGAGCGCGACAACCGACAACGATGTCCCGTGAATCGTCATAGTTGACGTCATGACATGCGCCATCTTGCGATAACACCGCCGACCATGCCTTAGAATAATATCACCGTGAGCGCTGTCAAAAATGACTGTGTGTGTGAGGATGTGTCAGTGTGTTTTGAGTTGCATCATCTTTAAATTAAACTAACGTGGCATTTTCGAAATTGTGTTTCTGGCTGACAGCCACCTAACCAAAGAAGAACTGAAGAAGAAATGTGGTGTTTATAGAAAGAAATACTGTAATCATATCGTTTTTACATTGAGTAAGCACTGTGAGCGCGTTCACGAGTGTTCCGAATTGTTGACAGCTCTCAGGTGTCTTATTACTCATAATCGTAATATCTAAATCGGAACGCATGTGAGATTATGTGAGCACCGCTGTGAGCGATTATAGCTAATTCGGAATGCGGCCCTAAAGCACGGTCTGCTTAGAAAAGAAAGAGAATCGCGATGACACAACGCTGGTAATTTATTGCAAATTAAGAAGCAATTATCTATTTGCAAAAAATCTATTGTATGGACTAAAAAATTAAAACACTAGTAAGTACTAGTATGTTGCTTGTAGAATAATCTGACAAAAAATCTGAATGATTGTATGTACCTATATTATATGGTTTTTTTGTGAAAAGAAAGTTTTTAGATGTAAATATTTTTTTTTTTCTATCGTGTCAAATTAGTTGTTTTCAACACACTATCTAACTAGCATTATATCCTGAAGAATAGGTATCATATACATATTTTTGTGATTTTGTTTACTGTAGTCGATCATATTATACTTTTAGGCATTATAAAACTTACGTTTTTTGCGTTTAGGTCCTGTAGTCCCCTTAAAGTTATTAAATGCAGATAATGTATGCAATAGTTCTTTTGATTGTAAATTTGGACCCGCACACATTTTCCTAGACTCGTCCATTCCTTTATAAATTGTTACTTTATAAAAGTGCTACATTTTCTCTTTTAATTACATAGAAACAGGTTCATAATGTTTAAAGTAGAGCATATTATGTAGCTATTGTTTGAATTGCGGGTTTACCAGGGAGTTAGATTCTATGGACACAGTAAATAGCAACACTGAACACGTTTTTCTTTTATTCATTTTATTGTTTAAACACACTTATCTAAGTCATAGGTGTGTTTAAACAATAAAAGTTGTATTCTGCATTACTACACTGCGCGGTTTCTCAATTCCATAAAGAACTACGCAAAGCATTTGTTTTTGTTATCTCCGCGACGACAAATCGATCAAACGTGGTCTGCACACGTCTGTAGGCACACAAAATCTGTTATCCGTATTTGAAAATCTAATATCAAATAACCGTCGCTCCTGTGGAACGTTTATCAATGTGACATCACTAAGCAAACGATTCCAGTATGTTTGCCTAACAATGTTTGTACGACCTACTAGTTCGCATGTGTAGCCTGAGAACAATGGACATATGGCGCCTGTATCGAATACCCTCGTTTCTACTACGTTTTACAACCTGACCGCTCCACGCCTGTGTAAATTAAATTAGCTTTTAACTTCCCTTTGCGGTCTAAATTGAAAAAGTTACGAAGCAATTTTCTCTTGTTCCAAATGTTATTTAAATAATTTTAACTTGGGTCAAGTTTAGAATTGATTTAATATCATGATTCCCTTATAACTGCAATGCTTCAACTTCTAATTAATCCCTTTGAATTAGCAGTCAGCCATTGCAGGAAGCTACAAAATTTAAATCTCTTTAGACTTAAATTTTGTAGCTTCCTGCAATGGCTTCGAATCAGCGGGGTAATTGCGTAACACACAATGCCAATGCCTTTCATTTTGACACGAATTTTTCAAACATAGGAAGCAATTGATTAGCAATTGCCTTCAAAATCCTTCGGATTGTGATTGAAACTGCGTATGCAATTGGGGTGCAGCTCTATTCAAGCCTAGCACTAAAATGTGAGATGGAATTTCCTTGCAAATTTCCTATTTTTCCATGTTCGGGTTCGAGTGTTTCTTCATTCCGTCTACATTGTGTGTCTAACCTACTATTATTCAGCGAATTCATCGATATTTACATCGTGATCGGCCATTATTGACATTCATTCGCGTCGTCAATTAATGCAAATGTGTCTTTTGTTCAAGCAACGGTTTGATTTTGCTGCTCCACTGCCTCGAGTTTTGCATGATGGTATTTCCTCAACGGCCACTTAGCTTGACTCACAGTATAAATCATCAGTTGAATATGGGCCCTTTTGAATACAAATTGTATCTAGAGCTGAAGACCTGGTACGTCTGTGTTGTAGAAAGTAGAGCAAATTCTTCCATCGGATCAAGCTGCTTTATGCTTTCATGTTGTTGTAGTGGTTTTAGTATTATATTGCTGTATGATACATTTTATTGGTTATAATTATGTTTTATGCTCTATCGAAATACTTGTAGATTCCTCTTGAAATTGCACAGTAATCTCTAACAATTCTCCAATTTATTCCATTGCTGTGTTTTAAGAGTACCTACCGTACTCGTAAATTGCAGACCCGGAGAATGCGATCATTAAGTATAACTTTTACCTTCGCACCATAATTATTATATCGTCTGGTGCTTCTATAAAATAAAATAACGTCAGATTTAGATATTGCATTTTCGCTGGTTTGTTGCCGATTGTTACATTTTGTTTCACACGGTATTTCAATTTGGAACAAATTATATTACGTATAGTGACGTATTCACCTGCCGTGACTCGCTCGAATAAAAACTTTATAAAGATCCGGCCATGCATGACACACAGTATTTCTTTCTATACCATACAGTCAGTGCAGTCAGTCAGTGCATCGAGCTCGTTTAGAATATGAATTTTGCTTTTTTGTAACATCTAGTGAACTTCATTAAAGTTTTTGCTGTCCAGTCAACAGCAAAAGTAGATGATCAAAATCAGAAATTCAATACTAATTAACGGAGTTCGCGTCAGAACTGTGTGGCAGAGCTGTTGCTGCTGCTGTTGTTGTTGTTGAGCTGTGTGCAGAGACTGTGTGGCTGAGTTCTGACGCGAACTCCGTTCATTAGTATTGAATTTCTGATTTTGATCATCTACTTTTGCTGTTGACTGTAAGAGTATTTTTCAGGAATAAAATAAATCAGATGGATCGGTCTCTGTACAGTGTTTTGTCCTTCTATGAATCTTTATAATTTCAACTGGTTTCTGGTGGCCTACAGACATGACGATTACTTACTAAATGTATATGCGTGTGTCATTCCGAAAGTAGGTATTGATTAAATATTTAACATAACTGTCCGGTTTTCCCCTGAGGATAGTCAGGATATCCATATTCATGAATAAGGCGAAAATAAGCCTTAAATTGGAGGTCAAATCCCTTACCAATTTTATCGTAGATATGTGTGCTTTATGATAGCTCAAGATCTACTTCTTTGTATTAAAAATATCGGCCTTCTATTTATAACTATCGACAGAGTCGTTTGACAAATCTTGGGTCTACCACTGCTGTTTGTCACCCATTACTGTCGGGCTGACCGTAGGCTCTTAAATTCGGTCAGGACATTCACCAGGCAGATAGATAGAAACGTGAATAGTGTACCTACTTAGGGCAATAGAAAATACTTTTACTCATGTGAATATGTTGACAAAGGAAATCTCAGCGAAATCAAATGTGTCCCGTGCATTGTAAAGCTTTGTCTCCGCAGTTTCCTTCGAATGTCGACTGCTAAATTCCTAGTGATTCAAAACATAGTTTTGCTATATTGTTAAGGTCAAACACAATTCTCGAACTTCTCGAAATTGTTATGCAAACATCGTTTTGCCAATTTGTAGTACTTCCTAGTAAGTACGATTGGCATGTTTGCGTGGAATTAAGATGACCTTTTCAGTCCTTGCGTCATGAAGCGATAATGATGTTTATTAGGTACCTTGCGTGACATCGCCGTCATGCCTCACACATTCACACAAGTTTGTCAATTTTCTCGCGATCCAATTCCTTGCTCTATTTAAATAATCATTGAGTCATTATCCTCGTCTATTAACACAACCTCATTAGTTGTTAATAGGCAGATGACAATGAGTCTGACTGGTTAAATATTTAATAATTAATACATTGAATATTTAATAAAACAAGTACTGAGTTAGCTTTCTGCGTCATTCATTACTAATTTACGTCATCACTAATCAACTAGATGAGTTGTGATTATCGTAATTACAAAGTACCTAGGTGCCAAAATCATTAGTTATCTATACATATAATAAAACAGTAGAAAAACTGTGTCTGTACATTGAAAATATTAAAAAAAAAAAATGGGGGGGGTTTAGAAACAGTAATAGGGTACGAATCCGAAAAAAAAATTCTGTCTGTTTGTCTGTTTGTTTGTACACGCTAATCTTCGGAACTACTGGAAGGATTTGAATGATTTTGGTTTTGTTGTATAGGTATTATGTCTGGGCAGCATATAGGCTATAATTTATCCTGGAAACTTGAACACCTGATGCAGAACCGCAACAGACCAGCTAAACTATAAGAGATACAAAAATGGTACCATAGCAAAAATTGTTCCACGTGATGAGCATTTTCTGCCGAGAGAATAAATTTGAAGATCTGGAACACCTGATGTGGAACTCCAAGAGCCCAGCTACACCATAACATATATAGGAATGACGTCTTAGCAAAAGTTGTTCGGTCTGATGGGCATTTCCTGTTGACTTATAAAAAAACTGGCCAACACGAAGGGTTCCGTACCACAATGCAAAAACGCCGAAAAAAACACGTTTGTTGTATGGGAGCCCCCCTAAATATTTATTTTATTTTGTTTTTAGTATTTGTTGTTATAGCGGCAACAGAAATACATCATCTGTGAAAATTTCAACTGTCTAGCTACCGCGGTTCTTGAGATACAGCCTGGTGACAGACGGCAAAAACGCCGAAAAAAACACGTTTTTTTGTACGGGAGCCCTCCTTAAATATTTATTTTATTTTGTTTTTAGTATTTGTTGTTATAGCGGCAACAGAAATACACCATCTGTGAAAATTTCAACTGTCTAGCTACCGCGGTTCTTGAGATACAGCCTGACGACAGACAGACGGCAAAAACGCCGAAAAAAACACGTTTTTTTGTATGGGAGCCCCCTTAAATATTTGTTTTATTTTGTTTTTAGTATTTTTTGTTATAGCGGCAACAGAAATACATCATCTGTGAAAATTTCAACTGTCTAACTACCGCGGTTCTTGAGATACAGCCTGGTGACAGACAGACGGCAAAAACGCCGAAAAAAACACGTTTGTTGTATGGGAGCCCCCGTTAAATATTTATTTTATTTTGTTTTTAGTATTTGTTGTTATAGCGGCAACAGAAATACACCATCTGTGAAAATTTCAACTGTCTAGCTACCGCGGTTCTTGAGATACAGCCTGACGACAGACAGACGGCAAAAACGCCGAAAAAAACACGTTTTTTTGTATGGGAGCCCCCTTAAATATTTGTTTTATTTTGTTTTTAGTATTTTTTGTTATAGCGGCAACAGAAATACATCATCTGTGAAAATTTCAACTGTCTAACTACCGCGGTTCTTGAGATACAGCCTGGTGACAGACAGACGGCAAAAACGCCGAAAAAAACACGTTTGTTGTATGGGAGCCCCCCTTAAATATTTATTTTATTTTGTTTTTAGTATTTGTTGTTATAGCGGCAACAGAAATACATCATCTGTGAACATTTCAACTGTCTAGCTACCGCGGTTCTTGAGATACAGCCTGGCGACAGACAGACGGCAAAAACGCCGAAAAAAACACGTTTTTTTGTACGCGAGCCCCCCTTAAATATTTATTTTATTTTGTTTTTAGTAATTGTTGTTATAGCGGCAACAGAAATACACCATCTGTGAAAATTTCAACTGTCTAGCTACCGCGGTTCTTGAGATACAGCCTGGCGACAGACAGACGGCAAAAACGCCGAAAAAAACACGTTTTTTTTGTATGGGAGCCCCCTTAAATATTTATTTTATTTTGTTTTTAGTATTTGTTGTTATAGCGGCAACAGAAATACATCATCTGTGAAAATTTCAACTGTCTAGCTACCGCGGTTCTTGAGATACAGCCTGGTGACAGACAGACGGACGGACGGACGGACGGACAGCGAAGTCTTAGTAATAGGGTTCCGTTTTTACCCTTTGGGTACGGAACCCTAAAAATCGAAGATCAGAAACATCTAATGTGGAAATCAAAACTCTCACTAATTTCACCTCCACGCGGTGAAGGCGGTAACAGTTTAGGACTGATTTTCGATGACGATGGTATATCATTGAAAATTTGACTCTACTGGCCATAGTACAGTTATGTGGGACTCTAACCCACTAAAACTCCACAGTGTCCTCCTCTGCCGCTTACAGCGGGAATATGGGCACGCGTTAGCACTCATCCGTGAACCCGCCGCGGCTGTCCGTCACCGGACCCTCCTCTGGGGAGTACTCCCCATCACCGGCGCACCAGAACACATAGCACGCCGTGACGACCCCAGGGACCAAACCAGCACATGGGCGCCAGACGACCCCGTGTATGGGCACCCTTGGTAGGGGAGCAGTCACTTAGATTTTAATTGATCAGGTATCTTCTTCACAATAAAACTATAACCATGCCTAGAAAAAGGTCAAATCTTTTCCAATGTTCCAAAGGAGCTAAAAGATTGCGGATCATAAGATCCCAAGAATCTACCGAAGAGCGTCAGGAGAGACTTGATGCTGTTCGAGAACATCAGGCTGCAACTCGCTCCGTGGAAACCTCTTCGGATCGCGAAGCGCGCCTGCATTCTCAGCGTATTTACGCATCTACATCCAGGTCTCTAGAGACCAGTGAAGAATATGATGCGCGACTGACCGCTGATCGTGAACGTCATGCATTGTCTCGCGAGTCGGAGACGTTCACGGATAGAGAATTGCGCTTGAGTTCTCAGCATATCTACGCATCTGCTTCTAGGTCTCTAGAGACAAATGCGGAACGTGATGCGCGACTGTCCGCTGATCGTGAGCGACATGCATTGTCTCGCGAATCGGAAACGTTTACCGATACAGAATCACGCTTGAGTTCTCAGCGTATTCACACATCTACTAACAGGTCTTTTGAAACAAGTGATGAACTTGAGATTATCATACATTGTCCCGAACACGCACACAACAAAATACTCATAATCAGTTAGAAAGTGAGAAAGAAAGAATTGCTGGAGTACGGCATGAAGAGACAGATTAAGAAGAGCGCAACGAACGTTTGAATTCTGATCGACTTCGACATTCTCTGAACAGAATGTCGATATCATCTGAAGAATCGGATGTGTCTCAAGATATAGCCGTAGGGCATGGCGACCTTCCTTGGGTTGATAAGGAACGGAGTGCATTTACGTATACTCCTATGATTGACTACGCCACATATTCCGCCATCGGAGGTATGGTTCAAAATTGTACTTTTTGTGAAGCTGTTAAATGGCAAAAAGAAACAAACGGTATGTGTTGCTCAGGTGGGAAAGTACATATTAAAATATTACAAAATCCTCCAGAAATATTAAGATCACTGCTAATCGGTGACCATGCACAGTCAAAACATTTCTTGGATAACATACGTTCGTACAATAATGCCTTTCAAATGACATCTTTTGGTGCAGAACAGATTTCAGAAGGCCCATTTATGCCAACATTCAAAGTGCAAGGCCAAGTTTACCACCTTATTGGTTCATTATTGCCTGAAAATGACGTCTCGAATCGTCTTGCGCATCCCGTTGTTTTTCAGTCCCTGGGCTCTTAGAATTCGACATCAGACGTTTCAGATCTCCGATTTTGACGACCCCGTTGTCGCTGGCATAAGCAACAGGATCCGCGTACGAAGTCGCGGGCAGAAGCTAGTCTCTAAATAAAAACATGTTCTTGCCAACATTGTTTACAATTAGATTTGGTTATATTGACCTTAATTTTTAATGGAACACCTCCCATCTAGAGTAATAACGTGAGCTAAAATGTTGACCGGTATCCTTTGAATGGGATAGTGTTCCAGGAATCCCGTACAAGATGGGACGGAGAGGGGTACCTTGACCTTGCCGGGTGTGGCGAGGGGCAGGGGGTCCGCGAACTAAGCGCACGCGGTCACTGACTCGCCAGACTAGTTTTACTTGCATTGCTAATCATCAAGGGCCAGGGTGCTCCTTCGATGATTTCAAAAGAAAGATATTTGATACATTTTTGTATTTGGAACATTCTTTTATACTTTGTTCACGCTTCATGAAAAAGAGTGCAAACTTTGTAGCATCCGCCAGCCAGTTTGTTGACAACAACTAGGTCGGTCTTGTTTTGAATCGAAAACAAACTTCAGTCTCTGTAGGTACTATTAGATTTATAGTTTTGACGTCAAATCTTTTGCCGTTGACCGTTGCAGTGGTTTTTCGAATGATTCATAAATCATAATGCATTTATTTTACCTGTAGCTACAAAAATACATAAAATTTACTTTGTTCTATACATAGTAGATAAGTAGAGTATGTTTTACACAGTTGGTGTGCAAATGTTCCAGAAATCTGCTGCATTAGGTACCTTAATTTAATCCACTGTAGTCCAAATTACTTTATTAAGCTAATCAAATAGCACAATTTATTTAACACACACTGCTGTTGCCGTAAAACATGGCAATTATCATAGTTTTAACAACGATACGAGCTCTGATAACGAAACTATTACGTTATTTAAATACGTAGTAAGATTCGTAAATAAACAATATACGTACTACAATAGTACTACTAATTCGTCTTATTTTTGAACAGTATCTCTAGTTTTGACGCACGCTGTATAATAATATTTGTGTGTGCTGTTTTTGTAGAAATGTTTATTTATAAAAATACTATTTTCAGAAACAATAGCAAAAAATATTTCTAAAATAACTACTAACATCAATGTCTTTTGTTATAACCAGAGTCGGAATCGTTGCAGTTCCTGGAAAAGAAATAAATACTATCTATAGGAAAAAAGTGTGATTAGATTGAAGAGCCGAGAAGAAACGGTCAGAATCACAGAATGCATGTTTAATTTAGCAAATCCATGACAGACATTCGGTCAATACGTGTTGAGGATAATAAACAGTCTTTTATTTGGACCTTTTGCTAAGTGACTCGTCGTATTGAGGTCGTTTTCTCCATGCCCAGTGTTCAAAAGTAATCTTCGTCATTGTAACTTTAAAAGAAACTTAGTGTCAAAGTGTTTTCTCTTGTAACCATTACAGTAAACATTGAAGGAACTGGTCTAGTAAGCTAATGCCTGATGGCCTTAAGTGCTACCATCTTGTTCCGGGAAACACCAATAAATACGGTCATCCCACGAATCGAACGTAACGGCGAAGAATTACGTAAACATGTTTGTACTAACTTTGGGAACACGTTAACTAATATATTCGGATTAATGTTCCTTCTAAATCCAGTTCCATAATTATATTAATTGTAGGGGTGGTATGTAATAAAACTTACAATGTATTTCTGGCGTCGACATAATATTTTATTAGATCCCTGTGAGAAGCGCCTATAGCCCCATGGTTGTTTAATCTAATTAATAATAGCTTAATGACTAATATAAACAGTTCTCTGAACTGGTACGGGTATCTATATAATATTAAAGCCACGTGTGAAATAAAATTAACTTTAAAATTATGTAGGTTTAAGTAATTAATTTTTAAGTAAACCATATTTCAAGTTTTTTTTATTTGAAAAGGTAGGTAGATTTATTTTTCTTTACGGACAAACAAAATATTTGGTCTGGTTTGATCGGCGACTAATGGGTTAAGCTATTAAAGTGTTCGTTAAACTATTTATTTTGAGCATATGGACAAGTCTCTAAATTCTTTTTCACATTTCATGTGTGTTATGCAGTCTTGTGCTCCACAAGAAGTCTCATCAACTATTTCCAACAAGTACCTAACGTTCCCGAGAATACTTTCTATACACACCATTTTAAGAACGATTGAAAGAACCAGACACTCGTTCACAGGCTTGCCATAAAATCTATCTTAAAAATAGAGTAACCACAAATCAGTTGTTTGTTATACAAACACTGCGGTGCAGTGGTTAATTCCATCGTATACTTTAATCCGTATAAAGGATTAAATTGGGCATAAAACGGCTTGATTTACCTTTATTAACATTTTATATACGAGACGAGGATACAGACGTACACATGTTCCTAATGCGTTTTTATGTCGTATCAGGCGGCTGGGGTGTGCTGCTGGTAGTTTCGGCAAATTACTTGAAGCCTCCACCGTATATATTACCTACTTTTATTGAAACATTGGAAGCCAGATTGACAGAAGCTGGTTTTAAGAAACTGCACAGTTCTAGATATTTTTACGTTTATCATAACATCAAAACGTTGCGTTTTGTTGGCAGAGCTCAAAACTGTTCAAGATCTACTTGTTAGTACCCAATCAAATACAATAATGTGTAATTTTTATTACTGATTGACTGTTGACCTATCTATGAGTAGTCGAGCACCCTTATTAAACGTAGTTCCCTTAGTTGTTATTATTATTATTGACTAGTACTAACTATGTATGGATGGTTAATTATGATAGTTACTTACCTAATTTTTATAAAAGTCAACGTTGATAATTCTACGAAACAATCAAGCGTCTGTTAGGGTATTTCGGCACACCTAACAAAGTGGTTACAGACTTAAACATTTGATATATTATTTCGTAAGCTGTCACTGATGCAAAACGAAAGCAAGCCACTCGAAATGTCGTCTTTTTAGGGGCGAGAAACACTTGTAATGTTCCCATGGGGTGCTATAATGTGGCGTTAAAGCCCCGCTAAACACGTAATTGCCCTTACTCCAAAAAAATACCGCCTGTCAGATATAGTTTTGTTTAGGGACCATTTTTTATATCTTCGCCCTTTTGCTAGCTTAATTTTTTGCTGAAAATTCTTGAGTGCCAAGTCCTTGACCGTCCTTCATTTGTCGTAACTCATATCCAACACGAAGTCCGGACATTTTTGTGTCGCCAATTTTTCTCTATATACCTATTATCTGTCATAAGTTTCATGATTCATTTTCTTTCATGATTACACATACAAAAATAAATGTTTTCCTATTATTTCAAACTACGCAATTATAAATAGTTTTGTCAAAAAATAGTAGTCGTAAATATAGCGGAATGTCTGCATTGTAACAGTTACGCTAAGCTGTGTCGTGTGTGGCACATGTTTCATGTCAATGTTCTATTTTGTACTTTGACCTTGTCTTTTCCTTGTTCTTGAAATATTACACTTCAAATAAGCCATGTTGTTAGTGTAATTGATGGTGCTTCTGGCTTTTACCTGTTTTGCTGAGAATGCGTGGGAGTTTATTTATGCGGATGTGCTGGGAATTTTTGCGCCATGAATGTTTTCAATAGATCCCTTAGATTAAATCAAGTCTATCTACATAATAATAACACTGAACTCTTAATTTACCATGTTTGATTTCAATATTATTAATTTCAACCTGTATATCTTTCTTTGGATTTTAACGTGTTCACATAAAATTAAGCTGGGTAACTATAGTAGTAAACTATAAAGATAAACTAATAAAATTAAATCAGGACGTTAAGCTCTCCAGAGGTTCAACACTCACGGTCACGGCCAGCGTAAAAATGTCGACGGTTATAGACTTATAGTTGTTCAACATGTGCCCCGCCATATGGCTTCTTTATCATATTTATCTCTCTCTTGAAAGAAAAGAAACGACCGAAGGAACTAAACAAAGTTGTCTGTTCACCCTCTTCTCATATTCGTATTTTTGTTTTTAAATACTGCTGTACTTATTGCCTGTTTTATTTCCGGAATGCATAGCAGTGCATACAATTTAATGAAGATGAACCTCCATGATACGAGTAGGTATTCCAAATTGTTTTCCTCATTCCTTATTGCCGACGAGCGTTTTTTTTTAAATAAAATCTAGACGAAGATTATGATGTGTGTCTGATGTTATGAGATTATTGAACTATGAGACTACAAATACTACAATACAACCAAAGTTTGCAAGTGCATGCTGTCATCAGAGTAATGTAAAAATGTCTGCGAGTGAGCTTGGTGTGAGCGTCAATTGTATTCTTATAATGAACTGTGTTGAAACCCAAAGCATCGTGAAACTAGAACAGTTAGCTTCACAGACAATGATTACAATAAATTAATGGTTTCCAGTTACATAAGAGAGCTCGAACAAATCCGTTTTTAAATTGTCATGCAATAACGATAATAATTTTCGATAGCAGTTAGAAGAAAAAGTTAGAATGTTAATATTTATTCTTCCATCGTGGTTAATGGTTAATTACTGATGCAGTATAAATAAAAGAAATCGTGTTTACATAAATCATTTGTTAATCACCTACATATAAAGGATGTGAAATCCTGCTTAACGGCCAGTTGCGTAAACTATTGTAAGATTAGAAATTCCAATTAAGTTTCAGACGTGTTTCAGTGTATGTTTTCATTACATAAAAAAATAATTATCTATTCAATTCAAACGGCTGTTTTATAAGATTTAGATACCATGTGAATGTGAACTCTACATGACGACTTTAATCGCTGTACAGGTCAAAAGGGAAACTGCATGTATGTAAATTACATGTATCATTTACTGCCAACCTCTGTCCGTGGGACATAAAACAATAAGAAAGAAGTGTATAATTTAAACTTCTTACATTGAAAGTGTTTTAAAATTCTATGCGTCTCTATAAAATAATTGATATTCGTGAGCTGGCGTCACTGTTGTCGGAGTTTAGAGGGGTATTTTTGATTAGCGTTTCAAATCCCATCGTAGATAGATGTCAACGGCGGCGATAAATTTTGTGGGGGCGTTGGCCGTCGGTCGGGCTTGCATGTTCCACGGACCACCGCTCCCATACTAACTGTCTCATTAGATCCCTTTGCGAATATTTTTTGCTCGTACTCTTGTTTGACCCTCGTTCGTTATCGAAGTATAATGGCGACGGACATAGCATTCGTTTTATTTGTAGGAAGTCGCGCATGTTCGTTTAATTGAAATTAATTTGTGTCTTCTTTTATTTGTGTTAGCATTAAAGTCGTTGAGAATTCCAAGCAACGCGTTTTACCCACACATTAATCATTACAACAGTTGATTCATGTCCAGTTATATTTAACTTACATGTGTTAAATAATATGCTTCTGGTGTATTAATAGCATTCAGTTAATTAATGCATTTTTTTAATAATACTTTGAAGTATCAAATTAAATTTCTTACATGTGCATCTGCAAGTCGCCATATTCATATTAAACCAATTGCTAAATATAAAAGCTGAACTGGACAAAGTATTTATTGAAAAACGGACATCAAGCGGTTTCGCTGGCCAAGTAGGTAATCATTAATGTCACTGCGTTCTTCCGTTTTTGGCAGTTTGCCAGATTTAGGTACAATCGGCCCTAATTCACGCGCGGATTGTTTGAGTCTGTGCGAAACGAAAATCTTTGGAAGTTGCTCGGCAGTCAGTGGCACTCGCTCCGTGACCGCAGGCCGGAAATATGAACCCATTGTGCAGCTTCTTTTTGTAACCCGGGCCTGAGCGCCCCAATGTGCTGCACTTACATCGCATGTTTTTGTTATTGTTACACTTGCAGCAGCTTTTTGTTACACTCCAAAATTTCGAATGAATGTTGTTATAACATGAACGCAATACGCTGATAAAATACAGTAGGAAATGCAAAACTTTGCTACTCAATGTTATCTAAATAACGAGTTCCCGTAACTCTAAAAACATCCGTTTGATATGATAGCGGGTTTTTATGACTAATCGATGTTGGTAAATCCCACCAATGTTTTTTGCGTCACCTCTCACCACTCCAATATTAACGAATTTTTTTTATTCTTTTTCAGGTAAGCATTCTTTTACGTCACGCTTCAAGGTAATGGGGTAAGAAAGCATATTACATTTCGCGCATTGAAGTTGAGAAATTGACGGAATTTTGCCGAGGTAACGTTACTTTCCACATGTGACGCTCAATATCTGTGCGACTGCGAGTGAGTGTGTGGGTCAAGAATGCGGTGGTGGCGACCGGAGGTCGTGTAGTTTGATACGTCATCGACTCACCGATCAAATCACTGCAAAGTGCAAACTGCAACTAGGTACTTAATAACGAATGTGCAGCCTCGATAGACGTGTATTGAATCTTGCTATTGTACAAAGATCTATTCACAAGGTTAGAATTAGAATAAATTACAATACAATACCTACATGTTTGCAGATTCATACCGTCACTGGAAAGGAGAAAATGCTAAAGCACCATTTGGGTAAAAATGAGTTATAGGTATAATATATTATATCGTTGGATTAGATTTTTTTTTCTGCGTCGCACAAAGGGGTATTTGACCCAAAAACGCGGATAAAAGTCGAATGTTTATAAAGTAAACAAATCCCGGAAACTGTTGATACATATTGGTACCGAAATGCATAGAGAACATAAATTTACCGTCATTTTATATTAATAGGCTTGCGTTAAGTTGTAGGAAGTCGTTATATTAGTAACTTGCAGCGAATACGTAAATAAAGAATAAGTGAACGATTTTGAAGTCCTGCATTTAGAACTAAGTTGTGAAGCTAAGAGTGGATTAAAGAACCATTTTTATGATGGATACTATTGAACAAGGTATGTACTATATTTATTACTCAATTATTTCAAAATAATACGAGTATATTAGTAGATATTGTACTTATCATGAACCGCAATTAAAATAATGATATTTTGGGTCAAAAATATATACCTTAGAGTTTTTGTTGTATTTCTGGGAGTTTCCCGGTATATGTTTTGTTTTCGTAAGAGTGGCTAGAGAGGCGCCACGGCGCCCTCACCTACCGCCTGACGCAGGTCCTCACCGGACACGGAAGTTTCGGGAGGTTCCTGCACATCATCAGGCGGGAGGAAACGCCCGGGTGTCACCATTGCCAGGATCGCCCAGAGGACACGGTGGAGCATACGGTGGCGGTCTGCCCCGCTTGGGCGGAGCACCGCCGTGTCCTCGTAGAGGCGATCGGCAGCGGCGGCGACCTCTCGCGCCCGGCCCTGGTGCAAGCCATGGTCCGGGGCGAGAGGGAGTGGGAGGCAGTCACCCCCTTCTGCGAAGCAGTCATGCTAGCGAAGGAGGTGGCGGGACGGCTCAGGGAGAGAGCCTCCCGTCCCAGCCGCCGCGGGAGACGCTCCGGGCGTCGGGAGCCGCGCGACGACTCCCGGCCACCGTAGGCGCGGGCCTGCGGGCGGAGAGTAATGGGTAGCTCACCGTCCGATCAGGACCAGGCCCGTGCCGGACGGCGCGTACGTGTTCCACGCGCGCCTCAAAGAGATGTCAGCATCGAGGAGGGGCCCCATAGGGCCGACGCCTGCCGGGCCAGCGGGATTGTCCGAAAGGGTTACCGCTGGCCCGGAACATAAAGGGCTAAGGAAGGAACACGGGTGGGTTTTAGTCAGTAAGAGTCTGACACTCCCTTCCGCTCCACCCAGAGCGGGAGGGGTCATTTGATGATTTCCCATCCGCAAAAAAAAAAAAAAAAAAAAAAAGGTGGTGTAACTATCCTACTTTTAGAATAAGTTAAGATTGGGTGCCTAAATACCTTAGAGTTTTTGTTGTATTTCTGGGAGTTTCCCGGTATATGTTTTGTTTTCGTAAGGTGGTGTAACTATCCTACTTTTAGAATAAGTTAAGATTGGGTGCCTAAATTTGCCTATTGTATCTTTTTTTTTCTATTCTTTGACGATGTCATTGTACAAAACAAAATTAATTATGCGCTTCATATTCTAATATCAACTTTTTTTCTCTTGTAGGTGGTTCTGGTGTCAGAATTAAGTAATGAGAATGTTTATTTAATATGGCCAAAACTAGTACAGAAATAGAATTTGCAAAAAACTGGGTTTTTGTGGAGAATGCGATAATTAACAAACCATCATTTCCCGTTGAACAAATACAAGAGTTTCGCCGCGTAGATTAAATCAGAAATGAAGACTAGGTGGCTTGCGGCCAGCAGGACTGAACATGTTTTCATAAAAAAAATCGTAACAACAATGACGGCAACAGTAATGACGGGAAGACAAGTCGAAGATTCTGCAAGTTTCTTCAGAAATTCTTGGGATCGATCTAAGGATGATAGAAAGATTCGCTGCAATATTTGAAGTGATTTCCAGTGGGCATCTAATTGGATGCCCACTGGAAATCACTTCCAATATTGGAAAATTTGCAACATTTTGCCACGATACAGCATTGCTATCTGTAGAGTTGCACTGCTGGCATACCATGACGCCTACGGTACACAAGGTACTGACTCACGGTCTCCTTGTGGTTCAACATGCCCTCTTACCTATCGGAACCTTGTCGGAAGAAGCAGTTGAGGCGAGAAATAAATACTTCCGGCAATTTCGCCAAAACTTCTCACGAAACTTCTCTCGAGAGCAATGCAACCAAGACGTTCTGAACAGGTTGCTCCTAACATCAGGTCCCTTTATCAGTCAGAGTAGTATAAGGAAGAAAGTACAAGATCAAGGCCATTTAGCGCAGCAGCCATGGGAATGTTATTGCCGAGTGAAGTTCCTCAACTTGCCATGCCTCCCAAATGAAGAAGTTGAAATTACCGAAGATATGGAGGAAACAAATAATTCTATCGATAAAGACGAGTGGGACTCGTCCTCTGAGGAATTATAGCCTAGAAATAAACAGTTTTATTTAAAATTTTAATGTTTTATTACACTTTTTCCTGAAGAAGTAGCTTAAATACGTTTCACTCATTGCCATTTACCAAACCACATTAGTAAAAAATAAATTTTACTATACATATTACTGTTTTGAACTTATATGTCATTTAAGACCGCAAAATAATTTTGTCCGTATTTTGAAGTCAAATACCCCTATGTGCGTCGGGCTGTTTAGTTTTCAAGACAATCTGAGCCAATTCTAATTGGCTCAGATTATCTAAGAAAAAAATTCTTCAAAATTATTAAAAAAAAATCCAATCCAACGATATAACAACTCATTTTGGCCCAAATGGCGCTTTAGCATTTTCCCCTTTCCAGTGACGATTATGTAGTTGTTGGCAAGATCAAAAACTCTTTTTTTTTACATCTATATCTATAATATAATCGCTCATGATACCCGCCACCTTTCTTGGAAAGAATGAATGCCAGTCGCAAGCAAATTAATATAATAAAGTTCTACAGATGCTCAGTACTGCCCGCTGAGTCACTTGCGTAGACAACACAACAACACAATCGATGTTGCATAGCTGTGCAAAATAATATTTTCTAAAATGAGAACTTCTAACAGAACTGGTGCGAAGTTGTTCACTTCATCGCGTTGTGTTTTAGAAGATAATTAGCAGCAAAATGTGGGCGGAAAAGAATATAATGAGTTTATTTTGCTAAATTAAATTTACACATGCTGGACAGGCTCACAGGCATGCAACAACCTGTGTATAAATTTAGAATCTAAAGGTAAAATACGTTTGGTAGAGTGATGGTAGAGTATGGATAGTTTCCACAATCATGATACTAGTGAATCTGGAAGGGTTATTAAAAGTTCAAAAGGAAAAGGCAAAGGCCAAGTATCCTTTCGTTTGTGCGTGGAAACCGGTGAATCATTTTATTATTTTTACATGTATGTAAGTACTTATTTTAACTCGCAGGAAACACGCTCGCTGGGTTATAACAACTAAGTAGTGTAGAAACCGTATATGAAATCTTTATTAAAAACTCCTGCCTCATGGGTTATTAACCGCGGCTGTGGCTCGAGGTTTTTTTAATCCGGTTGAATTCTTTTCACTTTACCTTTACTTCGATTGACACGTTATTAATAGTCTTTGGTTCCTAATTGCAGTCAAGTTTTTCATTACATATGCATCAATTAACAAAAAATCTGCGTTGTCCTGTTTATTGGGTTAAACTTCAGAATTCCTCGTCTCTTGTACCTATTTTTATATTGAATAGCGTAGGTACATTATTCTCTATGCGTACATGTTCACGGAGAATGGTTTAGTTTGGTTCTAAACATGACAAATTAAATTTCCCAACTATTGTCATGTTTCACCTAATATTTTAAGCAATAGGTACCTAGGTACCTATTACATATTTGTTGTAGATTTAGTTTCGTCACAAATTCCTAACACAGCCAATTCAAATCATGAAAACCGATCAATAACGTGCGGCGGTGTCTCCATGGTAATCGATTTATCTGTCATGGTACCCGCACCTATGTCTATCTAGTTACAGAATGCGAACAACGAAGGCATACCATCTCATTGCATCAAACTAATGTAACAATCACTTATACAAAGTCTGTGACATGTTGTTATTCACTTCACCGGCCACACCTGAAGGTCGCCTGCCACATAGCCGAGCCGCATTCAACTGATGTCATTTGACGTTAAAGCATTCTTATATCATTACCACACCAGGCGCTAAATAAACAGGAATTATATTCTAGGAAATAGTAAAGATGTAGATGAAACATCTACTGTTAGTGATTTCCTAAGATAGACATATTTCCATAAATGGCAAGTGAACGTTAGCTGATTACATCACTGAAGGATTTGAAATAAAAACGCAGATCTTTTGTGATCGTTCTATTTATAGCTAGATATGACGACGACGTTGGTTCTTAAATTAAACTATGTGTGCGTTTTATTATAGACGTCTTGATCGGAGTACTATTTCATGAAAACTGAAAGAGAGTTTTTTAAATGCACCACGAAGTTCACGAAACGATTAAGTCAGAGAGGTAAAGTCAAAAGGGTACCGAAATAAGGACAATTTTAGGAAACTATTCGTGATTTAATTAAGTCACAAGAAAGAGTCAAGTTTGTCTGTAAACAAAGTTTCTACGTGGCGGAAGAGATTGCAAAAGTTATTACGGACAGAATCTCGCGTAAAATCGTATGGTCCTCTTCCAGCCAAGTTCTTGATTAAGTTGCGCCACTATTTCAAGGGAGTACAAAAATCCTGTTTACCGTAATGATATTAACTGATGTAGTACGAATATTATTACACTAGCTTTTGCCCGCGACTTCGTCCGCGTGAAATTTCATCTTCCCCGCGTTCACCTTCTTAGGGGTTGAATTTCGAAAAATCCTTCCTTATTCCTTGTCTACATTATAAAAGGAACCTCGGTGCAAAATTTCAGCTTTCTAGGTCCAAGGGTTTGAGCTGGGCGTTGATGAGTCAGTCAATCAGTCAGTCAGGACTTTTCTTTTTATTTATATATAGCCGTGCCCCGCGGTTTCACCCGCGTTTTTCTCGTTTCCGTGGAAATACCGAGATAAAATATTGCCTATATTATAGCCTCCCTCAATAAATGGACTATTGAATATTTAAACAGTTTTCATATCAGATCAGTATTTCCCGAGATTACCGCGTTCATAACAAACAACCAAACTTTTCAGCTTTATAATATTAAGAAAAATATAGATTTAAGTTAAATTGTATAAGAGTTGTAGGTCGTAGGTTCGAACCCAGACAGGCGCTTTACTTTGTATAAATTATCGTTATTTTCGTCAACACTACTGTTTCTCGCCGCCAATATTGCTCGTTGACACATCCATTGATAATCTTTATTTTCTATTTCGACGATATCTGGGTAAACTTTTGATATTAAACTCTCAATGCTAGTCACTTTTTCTCCTAAATCTTGATCAATAGGTATTTTATTTTCAAAATGAGGTCTATTGTCAATAGTTTTTGCAGCGCACGCAAAAATAGGTTTTCGATTTTACACCTTGTGTTACAAAATAGCAATCTTATTACGGATCCCTAATTTTGAAAAAAAAAAATATAGCCTATAGCCTTCCTCGATAAATGGACTACCCAACACTAAAAGAATCATTCAAATCGGACCAGTAGTTCCAGAGTTTTTTTTCTTCAGACGATTTAATAATTATTTTGAACACAAAATCGGTTAGTGTGATTAAACCATGATAGCTAGATATATGTTCTCGCGGACTTTTTTGTAGGTCATAATGGGCTCTACAAACCCGTAGTACATCATTTTGTTCTATTCTCAATAGTTTTTGCAGCGCACGCAAAAATAGGTTTTCGATTTTACACCTTGTGTTACAAAATAGCAATTTTATTACGGATCCCTAATTTTGAAAAAAAAAAAATATAGCCTATAGCCTTCCTCGATAAATGGACTACCCAACACTAAAAGAATCATTCAAATCGGACCAGTAGTTCCAGAGATTAGCGCGTTCAAACAAACAAACAAACAAACAAACTCTGCAGCTTTATAATATTAGTATAGATAATATGATTAACTTTGTTGTGATTAATATTTACGTTGTTTTGTATCAAGTATCAAATATTTGTAAGGACAAGTTCTTTGATTACTAGGTATTGATTTGAAAATATCACTAAATTCATGGATGAAGTGACCTGGGGCGAGATTAAAGTATAACAAAATTGAAGACATGTAATTAACATAACATACATTGTGTTACACGATTGCACAATATACGTGAAAAAATGTGCAAAGTCTGCGTTAACTGGAGCGGTTCGTGCAAATGCACTGTCTGCATGAATAATATCATAATAAAGTATTTAAAACTGGTTATAAAATACCGGCTAACTTAGCGATACTAGGAATCTCAAATTAAGGTGCTATCGTTTTTTCAACTCATACGTGTTAGTATTAACACTAACTATACTAAGTCACTTCTGCACTAACCAATAATTAAACCGTTGGGTACGAAAAACTATAGAAATCGCACTTAGATTTCGTGTCAATGATAAGTTGGCAGTAATTTATTACTTTCACAACGCCAGTTCTAGTCTACCGGGTTGTTTAACATCGATACTTTAATGTGTAGAAAAATAATGTACTAATTTCGCGATACATTGTTGAGGTTCAGTAACTTATGTGGAAACTAGCAATTAAACGTTTTCATAGATTACATTATATCGCCCATTGTTAGCCATCGTATCCTTGAAAGTATTATAGAGAAGTTTAAGTTCATCCTTTCCTTTCGCCGTTGCAGCTGCGTTTAGCATGTTTCAATACTGTTCTTGGCCCAGTTTTCGAAAGATTAGTAAGGAATGAAATATGCATGAATGTAATTTATAAATGCATTGATATTAAATCTTTATAAGTAAGGACACTTGGTGACATATACGATAGTTAAATATTGCAAATGTTAGATGATATTTTGGACATTATGTTGAAATCATATTCAGTGCATGCGATAAGAATCTTGTATTAGTTATACAAGATTCTTGTGATGATCTTAATGCGGTTCAAGGAACGCTGTCTCTCTGCGAAAGATCACAGTTCATTCAAAAATGGAAACTCCAATAATAGTTTTGCTGGCAGACAATGCTAGATGGTAAATATCACTGGGCCAGCCACTATAAGTACCGAAAATACACCTAGTTGGAACCCTTCCCGGTTGCCTTTGGGATGCAAACATAAAGTGTAAGAATAATTTTCCATCGATGATGAAGCTTCAGAAGTGCTTAATGAAAACGACTGCAGGGATGTAATCGAGAGTTCAAGTGCCCAGAAATTCCACTTTGAAGCTCGCGGCAAAGCCTTCTTTCTGCTTTAAAGATCTATATTATAGAGCTTGGTCTCTTCAATTATGAGTGCTTTTGATGTTTCACCAAAGGTTAGCAATTATAGAAAATCGAAATAAATAAATTTTTCAATATGTCAGAATTGTACTGCTTTTAAATTATTTTTACAATCATAGCCAAGGGCTACATACAGCTAAGCAACGATGCTGCTTCCAATTGAACTTTTTAATATTCCTTGACCTAATATTCATTACCTACTTGATTTGTTGATGGAACTATTTTGCTGCGAATAGTCTTGGCTAATTATTATTTGTTTATCCAATGTCTTCGTAGATGTAACCCTGGGCGTGAATTGAATTAATTTTGCATCGGTCTGATATTAAGGTGATATATTGAAAAAAAAAAAAAATTGGTTTTTCTATTTCGTGTAACTTGTTAAGTATGTGGAATAGAGATTTAACATTTTGGTATATGTTTTTTGACTCTGGTCTAGTATCATGTACCTAAAAGGAATACACGATTCATTGCAAAGTTATTTTTTTTACTTTTCACGACATCACGATGGAATTTACTTTAAAACAGAGAATTATCATTTCAAAGTTTACTCAAAGTATTTTTAAATTGAGTTCATTTATTTTGTTAAAAAAGGAGTAAATTCGTTTTGGCACATACGTCGTTTTATTCCGAGCGTACGCACATTAGAGCCATCTCTCATCTTTTGCGTTTCAAAGTAATTGCGTCACTTTCGCTCGCTTAGTAGATCAGTCGCTACGATTTATTTTCGAGGTAGCACCTTAACGGAACTCTAGTTCTCCAGTTCACCAGTTGGTATGGGTGTGAAGGTCGTTGTAGCAGTACGTCTGCGTGCAATGACAATAGTATTATTTGTTGCTGCTGTTGGGAACACTGCCAGGAACTGTTCACATTACGTTCCGAGGCGATTCACCTCGGCCGCGTGCAGATCAAACCGGTCCAATCTAATGTGGCGTAGTAAAACATAATATTGCTAAATTGTAATTGGTACATTAAAATCCCATTAGCAAACCTCTGGTAATAAAGTAAATCCTAATCATGTTCAATCAGTTCTATAAATTATGTGTTCTGATATCTCCAATCTATTTTCGTTAGAGTATTATAAAAAAATATTCATCGTTGTTAACGTATTGCTAATAAATTATGTGAAAACGCCTGCGCCCTAATAATGTGCGCTATATATTTATAGCTCGGCATACATTACCCACGCCATTAGCCGATGGACCGTGTCGTTAAGGGCTAAGTATTGACCTGAAAGCTATTGTTAGAAACGTTAACTCTACATTTTAAACTGACAGCTTTATATTTAAAACGTCGTGTGGCTTAGGTACTTCTCTCCGACCTGTACCTATTTAGTTTCTTTACATAGTACGTTTGTAGACAGTCTGTGTAAACATATCTTCATAAAAACTATCAGTTCGTCTGTCAAAGATTTCTCAGAATTATTGTATCTTCTGTATGTATTTTCGTCAATCTTCAAGGTATTTTTGTTTATTTTCTGAGTCACTGGACTCTTAGTTTATTTATAAATTAAATGTCTCTTAAAAAGCTTTCAATATTTTAGAACCTTTTATCTACATTTCGTAGCCAATAATGTGGTGTTCCGACCACACCTTACTTGGGTTTATTTTTGTCGTTACCCTTAAAAGATAATATTTTAGTCGGGACGCGGAAGCAAAGTTTGTAAATATGCATCCGCCCCAGCGGTTCACTTGTCGAGGGTACTGTTTGTTCACGTGAGTCACGTGGCACAGTGAACCTAATGCGGCTTATGGAATTATGGTGAATTTTACCTTTTAAACAACACTTGTGTGGCTAATTATCAACATTCTGACGGAACCCTTTCTTTTTCAAATGCCATGCGATTTCAACGTTAACTTTGGCGCAAATGATTAATTAATCACTTCTATGAACTAACATTTGCATATCTTTTAAGCTTGTATTCGTAAACCTTTCCTATATTATGTATATGACATCGTAAACAAGACTTCTAGACCAAGAAGAAATACGTGTCTAGAATATTGACAATGAAAAGATAGCAACACCGAATCGATCTCTCTACGAAATTGGAGTCAAACAGCAGCGTCGGGAAAGTGAATTAATAGGGGAAAGTCTCTAGGGATTCGCGTGCTCGCTTTCGTTACGTGTCACCAATGTCACGTGAAGGATCCGAACATATAGCTAAGAATAAACAATGATACGAAGTCGCTAATTAAATAACAACGCCTATATAAAAGGTATATAAGCAATTGATGAAATTGCAAATAGACCTTTGCAGTTTGAATTACATGATTGCTCGCTGCATGGTTACTTGATTTAGATTTATAGACCACTCTCAATAGATTCCATCAAGATGATTGCACAAATAATACAATTGGAGCCGTTTGCAAAGAAGTGATTTTATGTGAGTGATACGTAGTTCTAGTGGTACCTACCTATACTTGTTTTTCCTTATTCCTGACACTATTGTATGTTGTAAATATTAGTAGTACTTCAAACAATTTTACATGGCGTAACTGTTTGCCACTCTTCACGGGGAATATCTTTGGTATAGTAATGCCCCCGATTTTCTCACGTAATTATTGAATTGACAATAGTTACCTAATGAAATTTATACCTAAGTACATAATATTCTACGCTTCTACCGCTTGCGTAGAGCATGCAATACCACAGAATATGTATATTCAATACCGCGATGTTGCGGTATCGGACTTGTAATACCGAAAAATTTGCGATATTGCGAAATTAGTAAATCGTTAAACGGGGGTTAAAATAAAACTATTAAAAATGTTTACGTAAAAAGCAGAAAATATCAATTGTATCATCATTTAAAGAACTTCTAATTTTACTACAAATGTATCCAGCAACCGAAAATGCTCTCTCAGCTTCCTATAGATCTCAAATAATGTTTCCACACTAGGTTTAGTAGAAGTTTTGAAGTCTTTGAATTCAATACCATATTGTAGTATTAATTTTTTACAAAAAAAAAAAAAGTTTGATACACGGATACCTACGAGTATAATACGTTAATATTATATTAGTCAAAATAATTATTTTTTCACGCTTTCACGTAGTAAAGAAATAAAATAGGACAGATTAGTCACTCACTTGTCCGACTTGCGAGTAGTTGCGAGTGAGACTGAGACATTCCCCGACGCACTGTGAGTTACCAAGAGTGTATCCCGCCCACAGATATAGAGGTGATTCCGCCCGCCCGACCAACATGCGACGATTCGTAGCGGGGATTATCACGGTTCGTTTTTAATACCGCATATTCGCATTTTTAATCTCACTTTTGCGGTTCTGAAAAACCAGCGCGAAATTCGCGTAATTGCGATAACGATATAACGGTATTGCACTCTTGCGTGATTTATTTAAAGTTGCTACTTTAGGAGCGGTGTTTAATTTCTTAAGAATGTTTCGTATTTTCTCACGTATTTATTGAATTGACAATAGTAACCTAATTTTTATACCTACATAATATTCTACGCTTCTACCTCTTGCGTGATTTATTTAAAGCTGCTACTTTAGGAGCGGTGTTTAATTTCATAAAAATCTTTCGTAAAGTTCATTGATTTGTTTTACTGATAATTAACTATAAATAGTTCGTAACACGAGGAACTATTCCCATATGTGCATCTCATTTGTCGAAATGTATTTTGTTTTTCATTGAGTAATTAGTCACATCTGGGAGTGGGAACTCACGTCATATTAATGAACAACTCGTAACAACCAAGCTTAAAATATTCCCCTGATTGAGAATGGTATTGACTCATTTATTGCTCAATCTTTGGGTTAAATATCAATAGATTCAGTAGCTATACAGGTTTGATTTATCAATGTCGGAACCCCGATCGATGTGGGCCCTTTTCACCGACTCCCATTGATCGCAGTTGTTAAATTGTGTTTCAATCATGCTACGTCGCTTCATATTGACGAACTAAATATTTGTTATTCAAGACCACTTCAGAAGAATTTGTTTCATTTGAACAATCTAACTAATGGTTAATGAAATCGCATTTTATGAGGCAACCTTTCGATACGCCTCTTGTGGAATCGTAGCGTGATGTCGTCTCTTTAGATTGAATTACAATATTAGATATTTCAAAATGATAGAAAGTGAGTCTGTGAAATGTTATTTAATACCGCGGACCGGGGTCACACTTTCGTAGAGTTCAATTGTTTATAATAACGGTATGGCTGACTGACTGTTATTACCAAAATGGTTATATTTATCTCTTCATGTAACTGTGACTAAATCAGTTTATGTAACCTTTGAACATGAAATAGAATGTTCAAATTATCTATACCTACTTAAATGAAATGACGTTTGTTAGTCTCACTAAAACTCGAGAACGGCTGGACCGATTTGGCTAATTTTGGTTTTGAGATATTTGTAGAAGTCCAAGGAAGGTATAGCAGGTGAGTAAATGTGAAGAAGTTGTAAGGAAAATGGTAAAAAAGCAACAATTTTATTATCCCATACAAACTCTTCGTACCTGTCCAACAGGGTGCGTACAGATATTAAATAATACGGAGGTAATACAACATAAAAACAAATTTTACAAAAAAAAAAAACCGACTTCCAATAAAAACACTACAAATTCCAAAATAACTTAATTTCGGAAGTCGGTGCCAGTAAATGAAAACGCGGAACCAAAGACACCGACTTCCGAAATTAAAGTTTTTTTTCAATTTGTAGTTTTTTTTTAAAGTCGGTTGTTTTCTTTTTGTAAAAGCGTTTTTATTTTTCTCTTCTTAGTGGGTCAGTTTGTAATTTATCTAAGTTACAATAGACTAATGTCAACTGCTCATCACCTTTTACAAAATTGCTTTTCCCGATGCAGGGACGTTAATTGTTGAGGAGTTCTCCTGGTAAGACCCAGGAGAACTCCTCAACAACCACTTAACATACCAATTGTGACGAGCATAAATTGCTTAGCAACTATATTAAAGTAATCGAATCGCAACCCGTAGACCCGTATTTGTCATTGAGTAGTTCCGATGGCCATCTGTGGTCTTCAACATCAGCTCCACTTTACCAAAATAATGATGGTCAGTGTCAGGTTGTATCTTGATCTTGTTGAGCGACTATAATAGACATGTGACAAAAGCGGAAGAGAGAAGAGATAGGCCGTTAAATAACAGTATTTATTAACCGCCAAGAACAGCTTCTGTTCCAAGACATAAAACCACAACGTTTTTCAACCACAATTTTATTTTTAAAAGACACGTCGAATGTACCAATAGTTACAATTTTAACTGCCGTCAAAACAATAGTGAATCATTTTAGTTTTGACTCATATTCATACAATGAAACGTATGCACACATAAGGATTTGCCTACATAAAGCGTCATTTTATGACGTGCGCATTTTAAGTCAGACCACGTGTCGTCGCTATTTTCTTCACAAGTGCTGCAACACCAGAGTATTCTTGTCCCCAGCTATTTATACGGCGCGAGACTTAATCGCCATCCATTACGGCTCAGCTCACATCGCATCCAAATGAGCCGACGCAGTAACAAATCTTCGTGATCACGATGTCACAGTATAAAGATCATACAGTATTGTAACTCGGCCGTAACCTTGAAATAAATGCCTACAGCCGCGCGGTACGTAAACATGCGATAGGGCTGCCCGCCTCCAGCATTTTAATTACATTTGCCTACTTTGTGTTTCTATTTAGTTTTGTTATTGTATTTTACTGTGTGTACATAAATATTAATAATAAAAACCACGTCTTTACTTTGAATTTTACAAACTAACAAAACAAAACACACATGCCCCGAGGTTTTAACACAAGCGTACCTACCGTATAATGATTCATGAACCGCCTATAACTACCTATTTCACTCGTGTCTATCACTTTCCTTTACTCTATTCACTTTATTTATTAATCCAGACATCTTTTTTTTCGGGAGATAAAAGGAAATACTTATCCATTAAAAAGACACACATTATGTACCTACCTACTAGTAAGTAAAATTATTTTATAGTCTTACCTTTCAGAGTTTCCAGGTAATCTAAAAAAAGTTATCTCTGGATGCGTTATTGACGAATTCATGTAACCAAAAACAGCACAATATATCCTACTCGTCATATTAAATATGTACTTCAATTTATTTTGCGCGGTTATTGTTAAAAAAAATAACACACCGTCCGTTCGTCACTGCGGCACAGTCGCGACTGTCTGCATGCCAAGCGCATGCCGAGGTCGAGGCGCGTAGGTATAGCTCGCGTTTCGTCCGTTTGTATGAAGTCGAAATACTGTATATCTTTATACTGTGACGATGTCATGTGGACTTAGGCATACAATTTAGAGCTCCGCATCTTCTCATAGAAACCCTGTAACAAACGTTTCCTATTGAATGAGACCGATATCCGTTCAATATATCTGGTCGAGATAATGCCTTTGATGGAATGCCTGTCCGTAATTAGTCTTTGCTGGCAACGCTGAGGATACTCGTCTTTTCAATTTGTACAATTATCTGAAAACGTCACCGTCTAGAACAGGAATCCATCCACTATAGTACAAACACCGTACATATAGGTACGAAGCGAAAATGAATGTAACATTGACTATTTAAATAAAATTGGCAATCTGAAATGAACAGGTGTATTAATGTGCCAATGTAACTCGTAGCGAATTCAAAGCATTCACATTTGATGATAATATGATATCGGTGAAAGGTTCATTTGTAAATCTTGGCGAAAGTAAATAAGAGGTAGAATTGCAAGATTGATTAGTAGTAAAAGCGCTGAATTTCAAAAATACACAAACTTTTGCTTTGTTGAATGATGAATCATTTAATCATCAATACCTTGCTGTTGCCACCCGGCAACAGCAAGGTATTGATGATTAAATGATTAATTAAATGATAATTGATGAATAAAGATTATGTGTGGCGAATCAAGGATGCACCCGCATCCTTGATTCGCCACACATAATCTACCACCATTGCAAAATGGTGATCTCAAAATGATTATTTAATAAAATGTCAGGCTATCAGTATCTGTGACTTCCTTTGGGTAGCAGCAGTACCTACGTACCTAAACAGAATCTCCAATATTCAGTTATTATTGTGTCGCATAAAGTGGGATGAATCACGACACGATCTGTGTGGTGTCATTGTTTAGTTAGGTCGTCACTTGTTTGTGATTTATCCATATATAAGACAGAATTTTGATGTCAGTAACCCAGCAAGCAGAAGGAAGGTCTGTTATTTTCGAATCAAATGATTGATTTTAACTAAATAATGTTTTATTTTCAGACTTTAATGACAAAAATTTACTCCCAAAAATGCACCTTCATCGTAAACGTTCGATAGTCGCCGTCATAGGAGTTCACTCTAACTCTTAAAGCCTTTCATACAAAATGCGGCTTTAGTGCATCCGGCTTTTTCCTACTTGTAGGAATTCAGTCACTTGCTGCATTTGCAGGGCAAAAACCCGTCTAGACGGCATTAAGCTAGAGTGCGGGCCTACACTTGGAAACACTATAAATGAGAATCAAATTATTGTCAATCTTATTATTTGCTCTACATTCTGTTGTAAATGTACCAACTAAGGGCAGGCCATCTAAATAAGCTTGCCTGAAAATAAACCTTGTTAAGAGCAGGTGACCTTTGTTAACTACTAGAATACTAATTTATTCTGGTTGTTGGGTTAGCAATGCTCGTCGACTTGTAAAGCTAATGTAAATTACAATTCTATAAACGTCGTCAGCAGGTTATTGTTTACTTCATTCCTCCATTGTCCGAGGTTCAATACGCTATACGCTCTGGGCCTCAAGTCTGCTATTACAATAATGTCAGAATGGTCTATCATTGATTTCATAATTGTTGATTTTGACAAGTTTGGTAATCTACTAAGGTAAACGCGGGTGTAGTCGACAGGGACCCAGAAGTCGTCAAATTGTCTAAAAAGTTCAATATTTTTGTCTACTAAATATTTAATTGGCCGATTTTTATGGCAACATATTTTTGGTAACATATTGCACAATTAAAATAACAACACTGAGTTTTAACTGTAATGGTGGCTGAGATATCTTACTTGAAAAGTGTGTCCCACATTTTTTTCATTTTTTTGCAAGTTTAACTGCTAAATGTCAAACTCGGCGCGCAGTTTTGTTTTTTGATTTACGAATCTTCAGTGGGGTCTACGGTAAATCTGATGGTTTGATGAATTAGTTAAGTTAATTTGCTAATGATGTAACTTGAAGTTTGGAACAGTTTTATTATAAAAGTATTTTTTTTCGAACGTGACATCTATTGGTACCTAAAAAGTCCTACTTGACCCAAAACTCGTCATATTAAGTGCTATTTTGACGATTACTGGGACCCGCTCAAAAGTTGTCTTAAAACTCGTCATTTGAACCTTATGCTTTAGCGATAAAGTTTAAAATCCATTAAATTAATTTGACTGATTGTAATAGCTTGATGTGCTTGGCGTCTGTACAAACATTATTAGGTTTGGGCTACATTTGACAAAACTAGGTTTCTCTTAAACTGTTTTCGCTTCTCTCACTCATTGCTTGAGTAAGCGCGCTCTGCTTATTTGTGTATAGAAAGCACTTGCTGTACCTATCGTAAGCACGCTCCACTCACTCGGCCCGTAAAAGTATTCTCAGTTCTAACCTAAACTGCCTTATTAAGAAAGGTATAATAATAAGTTGTAATTAAGCTCTGGCTAATTGATGCTAGTTTTCCAACAGTAACTCGCTCAGATTGAGCGCGGTTGGTACAGTTCCAATCAAATCCTCACCTATATAGAGGTGTCTTCTTACTAAGTCTTCTGCCGTTGAAACTTCCTAATGTTCTCGTAATCTTGACTCATGCATGCACTTGTACTATGATACGGTGCCCCGATTAATAACTTGACGATTGTCGATGATTTTTTTAAGTTTTCAGGTTAATACCTGAATATTTTAAAAAATCAGCCCCCTAGCTAGCCTGCCTAGCTTTTGAATTAGCTTATAACTAGATTTTTAGGCTTATTGTGTTACATACGATTTAAAACTTTCTTTGGTTGGCTTTTTTGTAATTTCGAGCAGATTTACAGTCGTTATGAGGCGAATTATATTTTACTAAAAGGCTTTTGTAAAAAAAAAAAAATCATACGGTTTCCGATACTGCCATTGTATTTGCCCGAGACTGGACTTAATTGCATTGCACTCCTTATAAAGAAACCTTTCAACGTATGTGATATTTTTCAGTTCTAAGCAGATTTACGGTCTATATGAGACGATATATTTATCTTTTTTCCTACTTACTGCAGATTTTCTTTCGTTTTCTGATACTGCCGTAGCTTTTGTATTTGCTCTGCACTGGGCTTTTGAGATTCGTTGCATTCTTTATGATGGAAGCTTACTTTGATTGAGATTTTTTTCATTTCTGGCCAGATTTACGGCCGGTGTGAGACGACATTTGAAATTATTTTGCTACGGTACCGGAGCCCAGAGGGTTTTTGAGCAAGCATATGTAAGGCGAAAGTTTGATAGCTGAGTAGGTGTGGTATGACGAGAGAACACCGAAAATGGTTTTGGCAAAGTTTCTGATGGGAGCCCCGTGGTCAAGAGTTCACTTTCAGATTTCAAAAAAGGGCATATTAAAGTGATCTTCGGTGCCGTTGATTTTCGTATGATCATGTGCGGCCTAACCCATAACGACTTAAATAAGCAAATCTGATGAATAAATTGTGGGCTTTCCTTAAATCTCACTTTGAAAACTCAGATTTGGACAATTTTTAAAAGAAGTTATTCTGTGCAATAGTGTTACATGTCCTGATACTGAATATATAAATGTCTGACGGATGGATGGAGCCTTTTGGCAAATATCACGAAATTTCATTTATTCAAGAAATTCAGGGTAAGACATCCAGCTCGGTAGACACAACTTTGAGAAAGAGGCCGACAGAAGGATCCAGTTGGGTTGGGCAGCATTTGGAAAACTTCGTCAGGTCTTGTCGTCAGCTACCCCGCAGTGTTTAAAGACTAACTAGTGCGCCCTGCCCATCATGACCTACGGTGCTGAGACGTGGACACTGACGGTCTGGCTGCTCTACAAATTCAAGGTAGCTCAGCGCGCTATGGAGCGAGCTATGCTAGGAGTCTCTTTGAGGGATAAAATCAGGAATGAAATTATCCGAAAAAGAACCGGAGTTACCGACATAGCTTGCAGAGTACGCAAACTGAAGTGGCAGTGGGCTGGCTATGTCTGTCAAAGGACCAATGGCCAGTGGAGCAGACGAGTCTTGGAGTGGAGACAAGCGTAGTGCTCTCAAGCTAGATGGACGGACGACCTAAAGAAGGTGTCTGGGGTAGACTGGATGCGCAAGGCGGAGGACAAGGTGTTGTGGCGCAGTCTGGTAGAGTCCTATGTCCAGCAGTGGACTGCGATTGGCTGAGTTGATTGATTTACAAAAGCACCCAAAAGTGGTAGTAATTTTGCATTTATTTTTAAATTAACGAACCAAGTAGATTTCATTGCTATTTACATTTCAAGCTGACCCTTTTGTGAAGATTTGAAGTTGGAAATATCAAACACTTAATAGTAATTATTAAAATATATGTAGTAAAATTAAAGCGTCGTCGGAGTACAATATAAACAAACTCGATTATTTCGAAAATTATACTATGACACTAATTGAAATTTCGACGCATAGTGAAAAAGGAGGGTCGGGAGTATGCGCTTGCACTTGCGATGTGACGTCAAACGCAAATTATATTTTGCTTCAAAATTAGTACAATTATGACCAATCTTTTGAATGCTCAATCATTTCCCTATCATTCAAATTATCTTAGTTATTAACGGTTGAAATGTTATATGTATTTGTCGGTCAAAAATGTTGAATTTTCCAGACTAAAACAACATTATCACGACAAAACTTATTCTGATAAAAACCGATTCTGCGATTCTGATATCTTAATTTTTTAAGCAAAAATATATTACAATTTACCTACCTACTCTGCTAACACTTCACAACCTTTAGTAATTTCTTGCAATTTGACCTTCTACCTACCTTTTGTTTCTTAGACTTGCCACTCATAATTATGAAAAACAAACACAATTTGTTTTAATGTGTAATCATATTGAACTCTATGTTAAAGGCCTGAGAGCTCATAATAGCATCAAAAATTGACGACTACTGGGTCCTTTTGATGATTAATAGTACAAATCTGGCGAGTACTGGTACAAATCGCCCTTTTTTCACATTTGCTTCAATATGTATTTATTATCACGAAAAATTATAAACATTAAAACTTATTTAGAATAACGGATAATTTTTCTATTTCGTCATGTAAAAAGTTTCGTTCTAAATTCAATACTTTTCACGCAGCAGTTCTTCAAAGTCACTGAATTTCAAAACCCGACGAGTATTGGTACATTTACCTTAATATAATGGCGTCATTATGACTTTCCAATGGTTAACCACTGACACTCCATTGAAAGAAATGGCATAGAATGGTAATCTCGTACAATGACAAATGAATTACTGACTTAGGCGGTAATCTGCTAAAATTTTTAGTGCCTTTGATCAGTGACCTACCATTAGAACGAACTAAAATATTTTCTGTGCCATTGACCGACCAATGATCGACCATTATGAATTTAGCAGATTACGAACTTTTAGCAAAGTGACAATGGGATCGTGTTGGAATGACGAATTTATAAAAATAGCAGATTTGGGCCCCTTCTATTATCCGAACTTTGACCTGGTAGCCATGTATATTTTAACATACATAAGCTTTTGTTTTGCGTGTCTGACTAGGTACTCATTAGCTAAAATGTGTGATTTTAAGCTAATTAGCTTAAAATAACATTTACGGCAGCACCACCACCACATCAGTATTTTGACAGTCAAGAGCTCTCGAAGTAATTATGGTAGGCGCATCAAGCACTACACAGCCAATTATCAGATAATTTCATAATATAATATTCGATGTGCAGATTAGATTAGCATGTAAACCATTAGTAGATTAATGGTGTCCAAAGTGTTTGGCGAGCACACTGACTAAACCATACTTTAGAGTAAAGTTAGCTCGAAATGTAGGAGAACCCTATGAGCTTATTTCATCGTCTAGACAAGGAAGGCTGGTATCATGTCTCCTGGGAGAATAGGTAGCGGACCGCAAATAATGTTAGCGTTGCCAGACCGTGGCGACGAGTGGCCATTGTGTGCTTGTTTGAGCTTCTATTACGGCTTATTCACTGGTCCTCTTGGAGACTGCGGGCTACGCCTGCCTATTGATTAGTCCTCTATTGTTACTTTTCGTATCGGGACAACCGGTTAGTCACCCTAAGTAAATTCGAAAACTGGCCAACTTAGCTCTTGAGATTATGAAAATGTAATTTCCGTATCCCCTAAAACTTTTAAAGAACTCGATAAAGGCGAGAGTTTTACAGAATGCTGCTCTATGCGGCAGCCTAGCCTAGCTGTTGATATTTGCCAGAACAATACAGTCACAGTTCAAACAATAGGTCGGAATTATAACAGAAACCGTAATAATACGGATGTAAACTGTAGGTTAGGTTACTTTCAATCTTAGACGCGTAAAACCTTGACTTGAAATTGACTGCCTCGATTATTGCTAATGTAATGTTCGTCAATACTTGATCAAACAATAAAATATTATCGATTCACGTGAAAATTCTATACATAGAACGGAAAGTGCATGCCGACGGCATAATTCAAGGTCAATGAAAACAAAATATCAAGCACTATACATCTAAATTGCATGCTCACGACAACAAAGCAGTTCCCCGAAAGGTACAGGGTTGTACAGCAAAATAACCATGCAAACGCGAAGAACTAACGAAACTAGCTACCTACTCTCGGTCATTGTTCTCTGTTCGTTTGTCTTTGTGATTTTCAGCTGGGCTTGCGTTTGTTCTGGCTCATGGAGGTAATAAGTAGTTGGTTATTATTTCTTTGCATTCTGTAATTAATCCTCATAGTGAGCTGCACGACTTCATTCGAGTTACTTTCTGAACAGGTTAGAGAAGACTTTTTGTATGGCATTATATTACTTGAAGCGATTTGCCTTTTCCACTAATTGTTCGTCCATTTATCAGACGAAATCTATGCGTGCAATATCTACGAAAACATACAGGCACTCGTCAAATCCAGAACTTTCATCTTGTGAGATTCTTGGGGATGACGTTTCTATGATTAACTTAGATCGCTAATTTCTGAGTATTTACTTGTATTTGGGGTATAAGTACTACATATTATTAGGGTGAAGATCAAAACTAATTAAAGCCACTTCTATCCTTTACCCTTTGTAAAGGATAGCAGTGGTTTAGATCAGTTTAAACAGTAATAAACAACAGGTATGATGTCTTAAAAGTTATTAAATATTGTGTCGTCAAAAAGGTAGTCGAGACTTTGAAAGACAAAGTAAATGTAGCACTTGACTGAATAAAAAAAGATTTCAAGGAAAATACCTTGACTCTCGAATCGATATTGTACAGTAAAATAAAAGGAGTAAGGATAATGACGCGTGTAATATGCAAATAACGTCAGAAGGCCTCGTATTTGCGATACGAGCGGGTTCGTATTCTGAATCTAACACCACGCTGCGCTTGCGGCTGCAACGTAGAATGCGCTGCGTCTTGACTCTTGCGGTTCGCCTTGTGGTCGCCGGTCGCCACTCACGCCCGCCACTGACACCAAAGTGTTTATTTAATACAAGATCTGCAATAGGAATGCCGATGGAATTGAAAGCCTCAGTCTGATCTGTCGCCTGACCTCAACACGAATTTGCGAATGCGTCCATTATGTATACTTAATTTAATTTAATTGGAAGGATCTTGAATTATATTCTCGAAAATAAACCAAGATCTGAAGAACTATTTCGTCCGTAACTAAGGTATAGTTACGGACGAAATAGTTCTTCAGATCTTGGTTTATTTTCGAGAATATAATTCAAGATCCTTCCAATTAAATTAAATTTTCGACTTAAAAACCTTACCTGAGAAATAGAGATAAATAAAAAAAAAAATGATATGAAATCAGTGCATAATTCAATGAACCCTAATGTTCTTTGTTACAGCAACTCAAAGATGAGCTCGGTGAAGTGGTCGCGGAGCTGGAGGCTCTGGATGGGCAGGAGGAGTGTAAGCAAAACAGTAAAGCCAAGCAGATGAGTATAGGGAGGAAGAAATTCAACATGGACCCCAAGAAAGGTGAGCAAAAAACAAATACATACGTTCTAGAAAGAGTCTGACAAACCCGTTTGATTAAGGGCCGTAGCCCGTAATACCTGCTCCGTGTGTCTCACAAAAACTAGCAGTATAGTCGTTCGTTTCAATTACTGGAATAGAGAAAGTATCGAAGTAGGTTTTTTATATGAACAACGATTCTGGCCTTTATTATAAATCGGTCACATTGGGTTGGGACGTGTTTTCTCATTTAGCTCCTATATACGATGTGTGGATATATACGCATTTAAGAGCTCGTGGAAAATAACTGCCTAGCTGAAGAATTCCATACAATCTGACGACAATTTCCTGTGGCGCCCGCCGGGGTTTTATTGAAAACATTTTAACTTTTTTTTTTTTTGCTGAATTTATTTATGTGCTTACCTATACATACTTAATTAGTTTCATGAGGTCTGGTAAAGGACATAGATACACTATAGAAAAATAAGTTTTTGGTGTAAATGAGAGAACATTGAAATACTCAGATATATTTTAGTTCTAGACTTCGTTAACTCGAAACACTTAACGGTCCAGACACTTTTATTATACGTGTTGGCTAGGCATTTTTGTATGGTTACCATCAACGTTCAAAAATCCCCAATGCAGATAATTTTGCTTTATTCAATGTTATGGGATTAGTTACTGCGTTGAATTAGTGATTTCAAAATAATTAATTATGCTGGAATCAAAACATAAAGCAATTAAGAGACTTTTAATGTGGATCTTATCATTAAAATAATGAGGGCAAAAGGGAGTAGAATTCTTGGTACGATGCTATTCGATGCGGCAGGTGCGGCGTTCCCACGGCCGGTCGAACGACATATTCTGCAAATTGTTCTATTCCTGCACTTTTACACCTGTCCAACAGACAACTCCTGAGTTTTATAGATTACTATCGTATGTTAGACAAATGTCCTGCGGCTCATAATATAGAAATAGCTTTTTATTGACTTTGTTAGGAACCTTGCGGTCTGAACCCTCTTCTGATTTTTTTATGATCACATAGTTATTTTAAATTAGGAAAGTCCTAATAGTTAACATTTCGTATACGTTTGCAATATATTATTTTATACAATTCTTTCATTAGTTGCTAGTTATATCACGTGTAAGACTATCCTTGAAAATCCATTATAGCACGTTCTAGTTTAAATAACTGCGTCACGTCGATATCTTCCACTACATTTGTATCAGAACTAATCGCATCTTCCAAAACCTTATATTCTAAAAGTATATTCTTCAAACAATCTTATCCAGATATATTTTTAATACCTCATACCAAAATGGCGTTAAGACCTTGATCCGCTTTAATCTTGGCAGGGTGAATGTTTGTTCAGCTAATCGATATCCAAAGAAGAACCTTTTTAAAACTCGCGTATCTCTTTCATAGCTTTCCAATTTTCTTCGTTTTTATCAATGAGAAAATCTTCCAATATGTCACTGAAAGATTTCGAAGAGTATGTGACTGAAGAGTTCAGCACTTTCTACTTAATGTAAGTTCATGTTAAGCCTCACTGCGTTCTCGTGACCATGTTTAGTAAACTCGGGCACTTAGTTATGATATGCTACAACATTAGGTGTAATCGGCAACAGTAGTCGCCATCTTGTAATTAACTCTGTTAGGTGGACTTGATATAGGTTAGTTTTCTGCAAGTAATGGTACAAATTACCGCGATGAAGAACGCTTTCGATATGGTAATAAATCATCTGCCCGCATTAGAGGGAAATGAAGAGTTTTTACAATAACATGTACTAGCTTCGCGTTTAACTCACTCAGCATTTTTTGAATAATGCGAGGTCTCTAGCGGAGTCTTCGTATTATTTTTTAATGCGAAAATCTTTTTTCGTGTCTCTCCTGTAAGATACTTCAACCAGTGTTCCAGTACTAATTAGGTCATGTTGACAGTAACAACTAGCTTCACGAGAGGTTAGATGTAAGGCACGAGGTCTTCTGAATGCATGCTCCAAGCTCGGCAGACGCTCGAGTACTCCTATTCTCAAGAGCAGGCGTAATGGGATGTAGTCGTATACAGCACCTGGTTGCACAACTTCCTAATGACGTCATCTTGTGAATAGGGACACGACTTTATACGACAGCCATTATCCTTTTTCCAATTAATGAATGAACTGTAGGAAAGGGGTCAAACAATCCTTATCGAATTTTACATCGATTGCTGTTATGGAATGATATTGCAATCAGTCAGGGATTAACAAGTGCTGTTTACAAGTTATTGAGTTTCTTGGTGAAAATCATAACTACCTGGATTTAAATTACAGTTAGTAAAACTATGTAGGTACCTATCTATACTAATAATAAAGCTGAAGAGTTTGTTTGAACGCGCTAATCTCTAGAATCTATTTGCATTTGCTAACCTAATTTTTGAGGAAGGCTATAGGCTATTTAACATCACGCTACGACCCATAGGAGCCGAACAAAAAAAAAAAACGAAGTAATGACGCGGGCGACGCGACGATGCGATGCGACGGGGTGGGACGGGGAAACAAGAAATTACACGCGGACGAAGCCGCGGGCGGAAGCTAGTATATATAAATAAAAATCAACTGCCGCATGTATGAACGACCATCACTTGAGAACGGTTCGACCGATTCGACAGTTTTTTTTATTGTGTCCGTTATTGTCAGGAGAAGGTTTGTATGAAAGCTTTTTTTTTTTTTTAATTCGCTGGAGTGACGCCGGTCACGAGCAGCTGTAGCAATCAAAAATACAGCTGTAATAATCAATCAAATATTTTGTTAAATAAAATTAAAATTATTCAGAACACGTACAGTATATTTATAATTCATAGCATTTGTGACCGGCTTTACGCGGTAACAATTTCTGCGCGGTAAGCTGGCTTCGCATCAGGATTAGCCATGCTGGATTATGGCGGCGACATTACGGTAAAGGGTACCTAATCGCTCTTTCAGAATCATAAATATGGTCATTATTTATAGAAAAAACGTAATAGCTTTATAATAGTGCTCCCACACGACCTACGTGATTAGATGGAGAAGTAACAGTGTAGGATCTTTACACCTTTTCATGATGATAGTTAAATGATACGAAAGAATACGTAATAATAGATTTTATTGATAATGAAATTAATTGAATGATAATGAGTGCACGGGGTTTGAATGACATTCGTGTACCTACTTAAGTGTAGACCGCGCGTAGCAAGTAAAGTGCTGACACAATGATGTCAAATTTGTACGTGCTTGCACTGTACAAACAGCAATAACTCCAGGCAAATTGGAATTAAAGACCATCAAGAGATATAAGTAAATAATAAAATACCTATCTGATTTTGCAGATTCCGCATTTGGCCTCTCTCATCTGCAAAATCTCTCAGTATGGTCAATACTTAGCTTTAATCACAGCTGAATGGATTTACTAAGTAATATTTCTCAATATTTGCTTCCAACTCCAAGAATCCGTAACTGACCGTTAGTAGAATTCGTTGAAATATTAGTCAGTGTTGCAGTTAAGTAACATTCTTGAAACTGTAACGACACTGGAAATTTAGGGTCAGTATAATTCAATGAAGTACTGCTATAGCATTTAAATGATCAATCAGATTATAATCCAATTCAATTATGTTGATTACTATATAGATGACTAGATTCACATGCAATCTGTGATCTGGATAAATCTGATAGAATACCAGCGCGTCGGGAATCTGTTAGTATCGGTAGTTCGGGCCTGACTCTTGTCCTAAATTGTGCCGTGTGTAAATAGAAAAATGTACATGTCCATGATTTTGCATGATTGGAATCATATGAAATCTAAATTACTTAATTAAAAATACGTTAGAAAAAAGAAAGCAACGAAGGCAATCAATAAACATGGACTGAAAATACCTGACGCTATTAAATATTTATTTGACTGTGAAGCAACAACTGTTATGGACGAGGCATCAGACACGATTGTCCCCAGTAATTGCATAACCTTAGCCCTATTTGTCGCATAATTATGCGTTTATAATTCAAATTACGTAAAATACGTGACTCCAATGGCTTCTTTCCCTCGGGAAATAATTCAACGTCCTTTCATTGTTCTCCTCGACTAGTCCTGTCCAGCGTTTCTTTCTCGTTTCCTGTTTGGGTCGTTTCTTTAGCATACAAAGAAAATGGACTTTAGACTACTGGAAGACTATAGGAGACTGTATTGCATCAATCATCATTAATCATGTTGTTTATCAGCATAATCGCTTGTTTACTTGTTACGTATAAGCCGTGTCAATTCGACTATTTGTGTCATTGCAGTTTCCATAACAAGTTCGGCGACTGAAATCTGAAACACTTGATGAATTATGTAAAATTCAACCGATAAAGTCATTCGTCGGGAAATGTAATTACTAGTCCAACTAATAAAGCTGGAAAAAATCAGCCAGCCGTGAAGCAGGCCTTACGTGATATAACTTTTCTTTAATTTTGGTCTTCATTCGGAAAATGTATTTTAAATTTATATAGTCTTCAATATTTTGTGATCCTTGATTGTCATAATAGACTCCCACAGAAAAGCGACATCTCAGCCATTTCCAATTACATTCAAAGGTTGCTGAATCAAAATATCGATCTGGCTTCGTATTTTCGCAGACGCCAGTGCGCTATCGTTAACAAGCTTGTTATTGTTGCGAGCGTCACACGGTTGGTCCGGTTCTCGCTCACTTAGCGTTAGCACCAACGATCCGTCATGCTGCTATCTGCAATTTTGCATGCCGCAAGATGGAAGCCCCAGTCGACACTGAGGTTTATAAAACAACCAAAGTGCACACTCTCCCGACATACGCGATACGGAAGATAAATTGCTCACATTTATCGTCTGTTAAACCATCCGTACAGGGTATAAAATTTTTAGATGGAGAAAAATCTTTGTAATAATATAACATCACACCGGTTGATAAATGTTTGATATAGATAGGGTTTCCTTGGCTAGCCATAAACTACTTTGTTTTGTGTGTAACTTTTGGCATTTACTCACAAGTGGAGCCTGAAATTCACAACCCACGCTTATTACCCCCTATGAAGCTCCTGGCTTAGTGTGGAGGCGGATGACGTCTTTAAGACCATTAGGATTTTGTACGTAGAATCATCGTGACGCAAGTATCTTATTTGTATAGCGCATTGGTTCGGCTTTAATTGTGATAGTAACTTGTGAACGAAATAGTATACAAACCAAATAAATAAAAAAATATTTCGAGCGACGACTCATGTAGGGTTAGTAACATGGTCCTTAAAAGCTAAGTGTTAGTAAACAACACTGCAGTGACACATGTAACTGACAGCAGTGACCCGCATAGGGAAAGTCTACCCTGTCAGCAATAAATTTTAGAACACTGTTAGGGCTGGCCATGATTCGACCCACCACGCCATGTCACAGCAACGCCATGGCAACCTCTTCACTTTTCAGAACGCGGTATCGAATTGGACTCGAAGGGCTCCGACGACGCTTGCGAATATTTCTCCCACAAGCTGCATGACGTAGAAAGTGATACAGAATGCTTTAAAGAGCGTCCCTTTTACGTCTGCAATACAACGTGCAAACCTCCGGGCTATCATATCCACACGTACGGACAGAGCCCTGCGTTAGTCCGTTCCCTTTGAATATCAGCATTGTCTTTAGTCAGCATTATCGTTAGGTGACCAAGTGGCCTAATCTGCATTCGCGATTTATTTACCAAAAATGTAATCAAATATGAGTTTATAGAAAAATAACTTTAAATCCTATACCATAAAGTTCAGTTTACCCTACAACTGCAAAGATTTTTACAGCCATAGCTTTACAAACTCTACAACTTAGTCAAAATATGAGGCTTGACCGTTTCGTTACCACCAGAACTATTGTATAACAGAAAAGTAATGAACACTGAATAAATTTTTCACCTTACGCCCATGTGATGGTAGCGAAACGGCCAAGCCACATATTTTCACTAAGGTATAGAGTTTGTGAAATTAGGGCTTGTAGAGTTAGGGCGTGTAGAGTTACAAGCTTGGCTCTACATGAGATCTGATAAATTTTTGACAGTGCGAACCATATGGTCTCGTCTTGGCAAGATTTCAATATTATTCCTATGCTACGTTTCCCTCTAGTAGCTTATATTTATTAGAATTTCTTTAGTATCCATCTTGGTTTATGCAGTCATTCAAACTTGCTGGTACAAATGCTTAGCTTTGTATTGAAAGGTCGGCCATTTAGCGTTTGTATAGCGGGCATTGTTTGAATGGAAGTTGCATTCCATTGCTCCTACGATTGCAGCTCTAAATGGGTGCAGGCACGGTCACTGCTCGCTTTCACGACAGTTTGCATATCGCCGCCTGTGAACCACTCGTCTATGCTTTCAATAGGCTTCACCTTCAAGATGGGATATTCGTAACTGTATTCAAATTAATAAGTAATTTATATTCTACCAAACAAGATTGTTTCGTTATGAATGACGCGAATATAAATTGAGGAAGGTAAACATGAACCTACGTTTGATATTGTTTATAAACCCAGTTTTAGGTTTTTGTAATTTATCTGACACAAGAACGCCCACTTAATGGCGATTTACATTAAGTATATATTTATCGGTAGGTTTAGGTAGAAAGCCTTGTTGGCAAATAAAGATGCTCTTGTGCATTGCGTAGTAGTTTGTCTTTTCTTTGTCACAGTCGCACACATGATGTGAATTTGTAGTTTGTAAAAGTATGTGCTTTAATTTTCTCTTCGTACACCTGTGCCAAGTGACAATACCGGGGAGGCGAATGAAGTTCTCACTCTTTTACTAATACATTACTTTGTTCACTACGCTAAACGCCGTAACATGTATCAATTTATTTTTAGGTATCGAATACCTGTACGAGAACGGTCTACTGCAGAGGACGCCCGAAGATGTAGCGCAATTTCTTCACAAAGGCGAAGGTCTAAGTAAGACGGCGATAGGCGACTACCTCGGCGAACGTTCAGAATTCAATGAGGCGGTGCTCAAAGCATTCGTTGAATTACACGACTTTACGGACTTAATACTAGTTCAGGCACTCAGGTGAGTTGAAGAAAGTCTCAACATATCAGCTAAAATAGGCTTAAGGTAGCCGGTAACACATGAGCCTTCTTTTATCAGAAAATCATTTTAATACAGCAGGCTTCTTTAGTGAATTATAAACGAGGTTTACGCCTGTTAGTTACCTGGCTCGCAAACGAAGCCTTAGCTTGGAAATTGGATCAAATAGCTCGATTCCATTTCAGCCGAATATTATTTTGCAAACGGGAATAGTTTACGTTTCAAGTTCTATCTAATGTATAAATAAAATGCCATTGGTACGACGAAACCGAGTTATTTATAGTAAACTGCAATAAAAGTAGATCCAAGTGATAACTGTGATAAGTAACATACAAAAAAACAACTTCATATACGTATTAATTTAAAACAGAAACGTAATAATGGCTACGTAAATCTGAAACAGCCGGTCGATTCTGTAAAAATCTCACCGTGAAAACTTAGGTGAAGTGAGTTTGTTTTTGCTAGGAATTGACACTATTGACAGCTCACTCCACGCTCACTTCACCTAAGTTTTCACGGTGAGATTTTTACTGAATAGCACCGCAGGAAGTTGTAATCTAATCTGTCTTTAATGATTACAGTAATTAATTTATGTTGCTTGTTTCCTCCCAATTTGTAGGCAAACAAAAATATTACTTGATATTATCTCTGGGAAAACAGATGTGTTTAATAAAAAAAAAAAATACATTTCATACAAATAAACGGTCGAAACATTTTTTTTGGATAATTATTCAATACTCTGCGTATACAATCTGAATTATTTTTCCTTGTTTAACTTCAAAGCGACGAATGACAAAAAAATACACGGAAAAATACAAGCCGGTCAAGCCACTATGCCATCAATATTTAAATAAATTATGTATACTTAACTAGAAGTGGAGTAGGTACCTACTTTCTGGTTCTATGCTTGCTTTCCGTCTATCTTATTTGAATACATTTAAACGAGCTGCATACGGATTAGTTACTTTTTGTCGAATAAAACAAATAAACCTTTCATGCATCTGCAGACTCGTCTTCACTTGGCATTCGGAAAGGTTCCTCTTGGCAGACATACCATTTTGCACTAAGGTCATTCACACTCTAAGTGTCTTCTGGCTTGCAGAAAAATGGCGACTGTGTGTTTATAGAAAGTTTAAAAACGAGGCCTCGTATAGAACTACTTGTATTATGAAGAGCTATGTAGTTTCGCTCGTGGAGTAATGCACCGATACATACCTAGTTTGTGTTATCTATTACAGACAATTCTTGTGGAGTTTCCGTCTACCGGGCGAGGCGCAGAAGATTGATCGTATGATGGAGTGTTTCGCTCAGAGATATTGCCAACTAAACCCGGACATATTCACAAACGCGGACACGTGTTACGTACTAAGTTTTGCGATAATAATGTTGAACACGTCACTTCACAACCCCAGCGTCAAAGACAAGCCTTTGCCGGAACAGTTTGTGGCGATGAACCGGGGGATCAACAATGGAGGAGATCTACCTCAGGAGTTACTTTTGGTTAGTACGGCCATGTTTATTAAACCTTGCCACTTTCTCTCGCCTTTGTAACTGGTAGTTCACACAACAGATTGTCATCTGGTGTTTACTAATATGTTTGGATTGAATGTGAATGCTGGGAGTCGTGTAACAATAACTACAACAAAATGGACCGTGCTGCAACGATTTGATAACAAATAACGTGTTGCTATGATATAGATCAGGGGTGGCCAACCGGTCGATCGCGATCGACTGTTAAAATATGATTCGAGATCGTAACAAATATGTGTTTACAGAATTATAATCATTACAATCAGTAATACAACATGTTGATTTAGTATAATCCCCAAATGTCAAGATTTCATGAAATAGTCATTCTTGGGGATTACTTGGTCTTAGAGAGTTGTGTTGATGACTTTAATGATTATAATTATGTAAATACATATTTGTTACGGCCGCGAATCATATTTTAATCAACGTACAACTTAATACTGACCAGAAAATTGCAAAAAAAAAAAAGTGAATTTCGCGGGCTACCCTGACGCTTTCGCCTTAATAAAATAAAAAATACTACATAATTGTGTACTGAACTATGTTGTTTCATATAAGATTTCAAGAAGTATGTAATTGGTAGATCGCACAGGGTGTCGTCAGTGAACAGTAGATCTTGGGTCTAACCAAGTTGGCCACCCCTGATATAGATGGTTATATTTTCATCAGACAATTCTACAAATAGATTCATCTCGTTCCGGATTTGTATGGGATGGAATTTAATCCTTTCTGTCCTAGACGGAGTGTCTCCGCCTACGTAACTTTTACTGACGTCATTGTAGTAACAATTAACTTCGTGTTAGGTATAGGCAACATTTAGGTCACCTCTGCGTGCCTTTAGTTAATATAGTTGACCAGTATGCGAGGTTAACGCCATGCCTTTTATTTTACAGTTGTTTTCTAAGTGCTAATAAGTAGACCTACTTATACTACCTATTTTTTTTCTTTTGCGTAGCACAACTATAAATGTAACTATTTCAATCTACTGTACAATAGGTATTTTCTGTTTTCATAAGGTTAAAGTTGCAGCTGTGGAAACCATTGTTTGTGACAAAATTATACACAATAGTCATTAATATGAAATAAATCAAATTAACGTATTATTCATAGAGATTATAGCTATATCCTCATGGCCGTTCTTAGTAGCTGCTTATAATTTTTATTTATTTATAATTCACCATCATCTGACTAGCCTTTTCCCAACTATGTTGGGGTCGGCTTCCAGTCTAACCGGATGCAGCTTAATACCAATATTATTTTTTATTTATTTATAATTAATTTAATTTAAATCCATAACCGATATACTCTACATAGGTACATTGTTTGTTACGCTTTCACGCTAAAACGGCTGAACGGATTTGGATGAAATTTGGCACGTGGGTAGACCATGACCTGGAGAAGGACATAGGCTACTGTTCATCCTGGATCGCAGACGAAATAATAAATGGAAATGATTCTCGTAATTGAGTTTCTAACTCCCGTTTCAATCCTACACAATGTGTAGGTAATCTCGGATTATTTTAATACGAATTTATAATTCGTCTGCCTAGTTAGTTAGTATCTACATATTCATGTAGATATCCATACTAACAATGCGTTTCGCTAAAAACCACTGGGAAATGCCATTTCCTGATTGCAATGTCATAAAAACAGTTGCCTAATCGAAATCACGCCGCAGTCGCATAGTTTTTAGTTTCCTTTCCGTTGCGTATAGCAATATCGATAAGTAAATAATAAATAATGCAATAGATAAGCATGTTGACTTGTATCGATGCCAACACTAAGTCGACTGCTCGAAACCACATTGACATCCTGCAGTAGTACGTTCCGCCCGCGCCGTGTAAACATTGTTTTTGAAACGAATATCACATCACAACTATGTTTCCTTATATTTTTTACCAACACAGGTCATGGGCGTGTTGTTTTGCTCGTGACTATAAAATATTCATAATAATTAGTTTTCAAACAATCACGATAAACCACAATCTGTATGTATGGTAATAACCCGAGTTTGACGTAAATAACAATGTAAACAATCTGAAATCATTAGCGGCGCTATCTGTGAAGTAACTGCGCGATAAATATCAGTATCTTAATGTCACAGTTGAATGTGAGTTTCTGTTTAAACTAGTGGTTTTATGTCCATCAACGAACGGTAAAAGTATTTAAATGTGCGCCTCTAAATGGGAGTTTTAATTTGTTTGTGTTTGTGTCTATTAACTCCTAAATAGACGAACTTATTTTGGTTCACACATCGTAAGTGATGATTGTGTTAACTTGGTGGTAATATATTGTATTGAGTTCCTTTTTATTTGTTTTTCCAGTCACTGTACGAGTCGATAAAAACAGAGCCATTCAAAATACCGGAGGACGACGGCAACGATCTCATGCATACCTTCTTCAACCCGGACAAAGAGGGATGGCTGTGGAAACAGGGAGGAAGGTAAGCAATCCCATTTTACTTCCCTCTTTTCAAATCATGAATGTTTTTAACAAAAATGTTTTTAACCCCCAAGTCAGCATTCAGCAACCTGTCAGATTTGCCACGACTGCGATCTTTAACCCTTCGCACTCACTTCAGACGTGGATTTGACAGCTGACTTGTTTTAACTCACGCGTTCGAAACTTTTGGAGCTTTGTTCGCTTGGAAACGGAAAAAACCAGCGCGAAGATTGGTGTGATCCCACGTTACACTTTCTTTTTACTAACAATTAATGTCATTGAGATTAAATGATTTCGAGTGACTACGTCATCATTTTATTATGTAACGTTGCGAAATCTACAGAAGGAAATATAATTGCGAGTATCATCTCTAAGTGACTACTGGTCATTTAAATTTTTAATTGGGGAAAATCTAACGAATAATTTACCTTTTGGGACTGTACACATTATTCTAATCCAAATAAATTTAATTATAGGTAATGAAATTTATTAGAAATGTGTAGTATTTTGCGTAGCGTGTTGCTATGGATTTGTAGCTCGTTAAAACGTGAGATGGTATGGTAATAAGTATTATAATTACCACGTGCTCGTTATTATCCATCATTAAAAACACGCCAGTAACGTGAAGTCACATGGGCGAGAGGATCACGCCAATATACATGAATAATCAGGAGATTATTTAAATAGACAAGTAGGTAATGTTAAGCATGCTTCCTTCCATGCGAGTTGATCTGAAATAATGATCTGCAACTACTATACCTACTGCATCGCTGGAAGACTAAACAAAGTCTAGTAAATTCTTAAGTATCAAGTTCTGCCTTAAACGAATACCTATTCGTTAAGTATATATATACTATACTTCATGATAAATGTTGGCACAAAAATGGCACATTTTGTTTAAAGGTTTCGGCTCAATGCGTGTTTTTTTTCCTTGTTTTTGGCATCCGTAATCGTAAACAAGCATTATGCGATGACATCAAATAAACCGTATGATTTCATACATTTGAACATGGATAGGTACCATGACACAACACGATCTGCGATATTTTCAATCTTCATACATAAGTTCAGTATTAGTCTTATACTCAAAAACTCTATTCCATAATGTAGCTACTAAGGTTGAACTCGAATAAAATCGCTTCAACATAACAATACATGAGAATCTATACAAAACATAGAAAAAACCAAATAGGTTTGGTGCTCAATAGAGTGGATCTATTCAGAACTAAACCTATTTGTTTTTTGTCTATTTTAAAACATCTACCTGTCCACTTACACTAGTTTTTTGTAACTTACAGATACAAGTCGTGGAAGAGACGGTGGTTTATACTCAACGACAACTGCCTGTACTACTTCGAATACACGACGGACAAAGAACCCAGGGGCATCATTCCATTAGAGAATATTTCTGTAAGTATACGAAAAGGTTTATTAGTATTACATAGTGCAGATATTGTCTGCATTTTACTTCGCCCGCGTGAAGGTAGAAAGTTATCTCACGGGAACGTACTCTCCGGATAAAACTATCTATGTCCTAAGCCTAACCAAGATACGTTAAGGCGTGACAGACAGACGGAGATACTTTCTCATTTATAGTATTAGTATGGATTCCAATTAAGAAAGCAGGTGTTAAGAGGTATCTTAAATTTAAATCTATACTAATAATACAGCAGAAGAGGTTGTCTGTTTGAACACGCTAAGCGAAAAGGAAATGATAGCGCGGGCAGGTGATGCGATGCGACGGGGTCGGGGGAACAAGAAATTTCACGCAGAAGCCCGCGACTTCGTGCGGGCTTCTGCTAGTAATTCATAAGGTCTTATGACTAAAATGATTTTATTATTTATTGTCCGGCTCAGCATTGATGAGGACAAAGTACATAATTATTTATTGAAGTCGTCATACATGCTTAGTCAACTTTTGATGCGAAATAAGACGTCGGGCATAATATTAAATAACTGGTAGAAGTAAGAATGATCTCAACTTGTAATAACTAGATGTTTCTTTGTCAAGTTGAACATGATAAACGAGTTCTATTGGATGGTTTACGATACCCGATCTACTTCTCGAATTACGTGTTATGTTAACTATACTTAGTAGAAAACGTTAAGAAAAACAAATCTATAATATGAAATGGCTATGTTATCATACGGCGAAGAAGGGCCTCATCACTTTCAATGCGTTTTTATAACAAGTGGCTTCTGCATGCCGAATCAAGTTTCTAATCACATAGTTGTAGGATAGTAGGACATCTCATAAGTAAATCTTATGTTAGCTGCAGCCTCAGTTCCCCAGGGGAACAAGGGAACCTCTAACAAAGTAGTATAGTCGCCATGATAATATCGCCAACGACTATTTTTTAAGGAAGTAAAGGAAAACATCGTGAGGAAACCGGCTTGCCCTAGAACCAAAAATTTGTGACATCTACCAACCCGCACTGGGCCCGCCTGGTGGATTACAGCCCGCTGCCTCTAGAAGAGAGGAGGCCTGTGTCCCAGCAGTTGGAACATTTATGTTAATAAAATATGTATGCGAATTTCAACGAAATTCTGCGCTATGAGTAAACAACAAACAATCAAATCTCTTGACCTGAGATTTGAAAACCCTTTCAGCGACTAGCACTAAGTATGTCAAGAGGCTGCAGTACTTGTATAAGGCAAGTCGATAACAATGTGTAATGGAGATTGGAGGTACTCTAATCACCAATATTTTCCAATCGTTGGTTGATAAGGGCAATATTTCGTCGTTTCGTTTAATATGGCTGTCTATTAGTTTAATTACACATGTCTGCAGAAAGAGAATAGCCAATTCATGCAGTGAGGCAATGGTTATTCAAACAAAAATGTTCTTTACTAACTTTTTAGACTTTTGTATCCTACTTATGCGTATGAAGTTTCATTAAAATCGATTCATACATTTCGAAAAATAAGGGCTTGAAAGCTCTTAGACAAAACACAACATACAAAAGAATGATTAAATAATAACAAATTACATCAATATTAAGAAAGTATCTGGAAGGAGCCACTATACAAAAAAAAAGACAAGGCTAGGGACTGTTTAGTTTAGTACTGTACACCGCTATTTTAAGGATACAAGCATAATAAACGAGGTTAATCTTTTCATAGAATAGGTGATTTTATGATCTTTTGTCATAGATCGACTAAAATATCCAATGTGTTTATTTCCAGGTGAGACCAGCGAGCGATAGACAACGACCTCATTGTTTGGAGTTATACGCGAGCGGTGGCGCTGATCTCATAAAGGCGTGCAAGACTGACTCTGAGGGGAAAGTCGTTGAAGGAAAACACACTGTTTACAGGTAAATTAGATTTTATTAACGTCATTATTCCACAATTGGGTCATATAAAGCCCTGATAATTATGAAATACAATTACAAACAATGGTGTTATGTAAAACACTTGATCAGGAAATTTTCGTCCTCCACCTATTACTGCTTTGCGTTCATTTGTTTTAATTATGAAGGGTGTCCATCTTATTACAAAACGAGATCAACTATAGATAAAGTTTAAACCTTCGGGCCAGCTATTGTATTTTTACCTTTATTCTGACTTACGTATAGTTTGTAAGACAAAATTCACAACTTGAAAACAAAATTGATAATGTCTCGGTCCTAAAGTCAGTTTTTGTATTAAGCACCTTACGATGCTGCAATTAACTGGGTAGATGGTTTGGGCTTGGACTAAAATAAACTTGGAACTCGTTTTGTAATGAGACGTTTTGGTTTGAGTCCCGGTAAAATTACAAGCCAGAGTTTTTAATTCGTCACTGAAAGACGGTCAATACAATGCGGCTCCTAACGAAACCAGGAAATAATGTCCATCATCGAAACGTAAGGCGCGCCGGCTTAATGACACTGAGGCGTAATGAAGTTTTGTAGCTTAACGTTACCTACAAACCAAGCCGCCGCGGCCGGTATTTAGGCCAATGGATGTGAAGAATGTGTGATAAGAACGTAATGTTGGTCCTTATGGCACCACAGTATCTGGAACAACTCGAAAGTTTGCGTTACGAAAGAGGAGGCTTGTAATTTTCGAAGGTGTAATAAGTTGCATATCATTGATGTTAGTACAGTAAATCATAGACTTTCACCCACAGACGTTCACCCATGAAATAAGTATTTAAACGTTATTGTATCTTTCTTTTCAGAATGTCGGCAGCTACAGTAGAGGAGCGAGACGAATGGATCGAGTGCCTCCGCCGCTCAATCAGTCACAACCCGTTCTACGACATGTTAGCGCAGCGCAAGAAGAAGGCGCAACACAACGTGCACTCCGCACACTAGTCCACCACACCACACACGACTCACGACCGCGAGTCACGTGCCAGAGCAACTGCCGAGTGTACATACCTCTTGAACCTTACAATCTCTTTTTTTTTGTTTGTCAATTGGTAATGTGATGTGCCAGACTGATCCAAGATCTCTCTGAAGAACAGTGTTCGCAAAACAATTATGATAAAACACAGATTATACAAGTAACTATCAACAATAAATAAGTGCAATTTAAACGACATCAAGCCACCTCAGGAAACGAGCCTTAATTTTAAAACGTGGTTTATACAACTTCTGCCCAATACATTAATACAAGTAAACATAAGTAATGTTTGTTTTAGGGGTGTAGCCTGTTATTAACGAAGTCGTATTTCTGTAACTCTTAATATTGACATTAATCATAATTTATTGTAGAGAATATAGTAGAATTTTATAATTACAGTGTACCTAAAGAGTTATAGAACGAAATATACATAACGAGTGATATGTAATGCGTCTGATATAAAGTCTATATCAACATTGATGGCGAAATAAGTTTTATTTATCTTGTTATTTTGTGTCAAAATCATAAGTGAGCTTAACCCCGAGGTAACGTCCGTCAAAAGTCACCTAATGACTTGACAATAGCCATTAGTCATAACTCCAATGAATATGTGATATTTAGCCATGATACCGACGCAAGGAATGTATTGTGTTGTACATATCGAAACACAATAATTACGCATCATTTCATGGCTGTTGGTCCATGTATATAAACGAAGGAAAGACTGAAAATTGTGCTTTTTAAACATCGCCTATTCGAAAGTGGAACTTGTAGTCGCGTGAGTATTATTTTAACTTTCAAATTACCGCTGTAGTCTTATAAAATATATTTTTGTGGAGAAGTCCGTATTACACGTCCGCACACATACGTAAATAAATTCGCACACTGATGCAAAATGCAATGAAATTAATAAGGACGTGACTAAAATGAAATGAATGTCTTGAACTGCAACTTGATGAAAACAAATTTGAGTTCCTGTTGTGAGATTAGTTACGATTGTTATTATGAGCGAGTACTGCCAAAATTGTAGTAGAACATTTATCGGTTTTTGACAATGTTTGAAACTTTGGCAGGTTATTTTGTCAGTGTCGCTTCTCAAACAGACAATAAGTTTATTTTTATTGTACAATGAGATTGGCAAATTTATTGCTGATCTTTAGCCTAATAAAACCATGGCGGAATTGTATTACATAAAAAGTATTACTTTGATAATATTATAATGTAATATATGTGAAGAAAATGTAAAGTAATACATGTATAAATAGTTTAATTAGCCTAACTTTAGTGTATGATGGCCATCGGTATTACTTCAAATGAGAATGTAAATATGGCTTGATGACAGCAGATAAGAACGGCGACATAACAACCAATTTTTGAAAAACTAATTAATGGGAAGAGAGAAATAAATCTCGGCATGGATCTACAAAGCGAATCGGTTTTATTTATGTTTTAGTCAATAAATGAAATACAGGTTATGCTTGTCATCAACAAAATTACTCATCATCATTTCCGCCCATAAACATAGATATAAACAGTAGGTAACTCTCATTAAAAAAGCCTTTTACGTGGCCTAATGTCATTAACATGTCATTAGAAATAGTATTTCAGAAGTTGGATGTTATGTTGACATTAGTATAATTATTTTAAAAAGTGCAACAAAATTTTAGTTTACATTCCTTTTCTCTTAAATCTAAATCTCAAAAGAATGTGAGGATGTCTTAGTTTTCATTTGCATTTTATATTCTAATGTTTTTCTTATCATTAAAACCTTTGCTCTGTAAATAATTTCAAATAATATTCGATTTCAATATTTATTTAATCCTATTAATTTCAATTTATAACTCGATTTATTTATGTTACAAAGTCAATAGATTTAAAAGATCTTGTGAGGATTATATTTAGAGATCTCTTACCATCTATGTATGAATGTACGTTCGTATAATTCGTCATATTAATTTTAAACGGTAAAACGGCCATACTCTATTATTCGAACAATCAGTCAGTACAACGCCTTGTGTAATCAGTGAAGATGAATGTTACAAAAGCTTTAATTACGCAATGTTGAGCAGGCGTTATTATTATTTAATTTTTAACAAGCAACACTAGTAAACAGTATGGCTGTTTTACTTCGAATATTTACTATTTATGTAAAAATGATTGGTTTTGGAGAAATAATTTTTATTTTTTAAATTATTAATTATTCAAATGTAATAGAACGCAATTATGTAGTAATGATATTAGGGGAGGTAAATATTCTGTTTTGTAATTATTGTTTATGGAATGGTGCCTAGAATTGATCTGCAACTAGTTAAGCTTACTATGGTAGTATTAGTGTACCTACATATAGTGCGCTGTATATTCGCTTTAGAAACGTTAATTTATCAATGTAATGTTTTATATGACAGCGGATATGTGCATAATAATGGTGTTGTAAATAATTTTGTAAGAAAATGGATATACATAAAATATGTTTATTTACTACTTGGTTTTTATTTTGGTAAAAATCATCAAATAACCTCATGTTATAGTAAGTGGGTAGATGGGTGGTGAAGACACGATTGTCAGCTCAACCACCGTGATTGCATCTGTCTTGATTGATTACCTTGATGGCGGACAAGGAAAACATCATAGTAAAAACGAGTTTACTACAAAGACAAGTATACGTTAATTGCAGCTCCCGACATGACAAGTCGTCATAGCTGTACACGATTACGATAAATGCTTATCGTTCTTCCACGCAAATTGCAATACCCAAAGAACTAGTTACATGTACTTTCCTGAACACTTGTTTAATTCGACCGACCGTGACGCGTCCGCCTTCCTTTTCCGCTGGTGAAACGTGCGTTGCGCAAAGTAATGCTGAAATTTATGATATTATGCACCCACTGACACTATCGAGACCTATCGTACTATTTTACACATGCAATCGTAATATCAATGATAAATACTACGAAATAGTATAATAAGTGATTTGCATACATTGCGTGTTGGTCCCCCTCTTTTAATTGCGTAGGAAGGTACTTGTACGTTCTCAAAGATTGATTCGAGATTAGGTAACTGATAGCGCGGATGATTGATGAGTCAGTGAAACTTATCTATAAGTGAAGGCTATGGAATAAGTTATGGGAACCTGTCTACACTTTTGTGCGATTGTTAGTTCAATTAAAGTTATTTTAATTGATGGGTAACTTCTTGTCTAATTACACAGAAGTTTCTGGATTATCATAATTCAGAACAGTTTTATCATCAGCCATACCTACTTATTTAGTGTAGGTGCACAGTCAACCACGCATCAGTGTCGCCCTACGAAATTCACCCTTACTGCTACAATGTGAAATTGTTACCACTGATGTTCGATTGACTGTCAGTAGTGCACGTTACCTCACAGATTTAATTATCTATCAGTCTTCAGAAAGCAACTTACATTGCAGATTGCGGACAAACTTCATTGGGTTTCAATTTAATTTGTGAAAAAAGACACCTAGGATCATTAATGGTAGGCATCGACTATGTTATTTCTTGGCATTACAATATTCAGCTACAATAACATAACGAGGAGAGGAGTAAATTGCGAGTTTCTTTTCCCCCCCTGCAGCACTCACAACATTCGAAATTTCAAGGCACTTTCCATCAGCAGATGGAACAATATGCGCAATGCCGGTTGACATCAGTTTGAGAAATCTGGTTCTTTGGTCACAATACTTCTGAATTGCTGAGCAGCCTAACAGCTTTGGATAATGTCTCTAATATCCTCATTACAAAATAATGGAATGCGTTGAATTAGCAGTTAGGTATAATAAGTAAGTATCTATTTAATTAAATATGCTGGGGTGGAATTAGTAAAAAAAAACATAAACCGTTGACTTAAGTTTGTGAAATCTGTTTCTTTATTATTATTATTATCCATTTATTTCAGGCATCAAGGCCCATATAAAACACATACCTACTACTTAATACAATAAGAATATGACTTAAAAAAATATCTACTATAAAATAGTCTTGGTCACAATACTTCTGAATTGCTGAGCAGCAAAGCAGCTCTGGATAATGGTTATGGTAAGCTTGGTATCGCCTTAAAAATTATGGAATGCGCTGATTTAGCAATCAGTAGGTACCTATTATTTAATTGAATATTCTGGGGTGAAATTATTTAAAATCATAAACGAACAATGCATTGGTAGTATTGGTACCCTTAAATTTCAAAGCCTATAAATGGGTACATAATATACCTACCTATTATTATGTACCTAGTATCAATAGCTCCAAAATTCCAAATGAGGTCTGTTTGAGTCAATTGTGCGATTTCAATCACTCGCGTAACAATTGCTTTGTAATTCGTTTGTCGTTGAATACATAGGCGAGCACATTTAGGCTAGTCACGTCAACTCACGTCTGACGATTGATATGGCGCTCCAACATTAATGAGGACCATTATAATTGTGATTTAGCTTGTAAGAAGGTACTAGATTTGCAGGTGTGGGCGCGTCGTTCGTACTGATCGATTGTTAATTTTGGTCCTGTATGCTGTTGAAGAGTTGGATGAGTGAGTTAATAAAGAAGTGTTTGATAAAAGCGACAACAACCTCTACAAATCAAGATCGTTTAAAACCACATAACGCACGCTGATTGTGGCCATCAGGACTAGACTAGAGGTAGACAGAGAAAGAACAGTGAGTAAATGCTTTGCCAATTGCCATCATCAGTACAAAAATATCACAATCGGCCTATAATGTTCCCACTGCTGGGACACAAGCCTCCTCTCTGTGAGGGGGAGTGGGCCATAATCCACCACGCGGGCCAAGTTCGGGTTGGTGGATGTATATCTTCGATTTTTTGGTTCTAGGATATGCCGGTTTCCTGCACCGTTTTGAGAGCAGTGGTGATGAAATTAAATAGTAAATACACAAAGTAAACTGCCTGTCGGGGCTCGAACTCACGACCTAAAACTCGTATGTCGGGGCCGATACCCACTGCTGGGCCACCACTGCTCTGATAAGTAGGTAATGTAATATTTTAATTATGAAAATAATATTTCTTATAATCAATCAACTCAGCCTATCGCAGTCCACTGCTGGACATAGGCCTCTCCCAGACTGCGCCACAGCACCCTGTCCTCCGCCTTCCGCATCCAGTCTACCCCAGCCACCTTCTTTAGGTCGTCCGTCCATCTAGCTGGGCCCCACACTACGCTTGCCGATACGCGGTCTCCACTCCAGGACTCGTCTGCTCCACCGGCCATCGGTCCTTCGACAGACATGGCCAGCCCACTGCCACTTCAGTTTGCTTACTCTGCAAGCTATGTCGGTAACTCCGGTACTTTTCTTATAATAAATAATTATAATTATGAATAATTGATTTTGACCATTTATTTATTTATAATTGTAATACTTATTTATTTAAGACATGTAGTCACTATGGGTGAAATGTATGTATGTACACAATGCCTGAAATAAAATGATTTATTATTATTATTTGTTGGTATACATTTTTGTATCTCGGCTTTGATGTGCCGGTTTTATAGAATAACACGGGCCGAAGCCAAGTGCTATCCTAAGCGATAGATGATAAGATATTATGATGTGATGATATGTTTAGACTTTGTGTTGTTGATGATGTTTGTGGGTGTGATATTTGGGCATCATTGTTATTCTGAAGGAATTTTCGAACAATTCTACAAGTGTTCAGAATGGCGGCTTTCTGTAGAGTTTGGTAGATGGAAGGAGATAAGTCTAGCGTTTTTAAAGATTGGTGCAGTTATTTGGGAAAGACACCCGTGGTTGAGACTACTACTGGGATTATGGCAACGCTGCTTAATCGCCACATTCGCCTAATTTCTATTTTTAAGTCTGTATATTTTGACAGCTTTTCTGCAATAGTGTTTTGTAGGTTGTGTGTGTTTGGTACTGCTATGTCAATGATTTGCGCAGTTTTATTAATTTTGTCTAGTAAAGTTATGTCTGGTCTATTGTAATGAGTTGTTCTGTCTGTGAGGATGGCTCGATCAAAGTATAGCTTGTGTGTTGTGTTTTCAAGAACTATTTCAGGATTATATTTGTAGTAAGGCACTGGAGGTGTAGTTATTAATTTGTATTTTATAGCAAGTTTTTGATGGATTATATTGGCTATTTGATCTGCTTTTGGTAGTTGCGAGTCTCGATTACTTGGTCTTGGATTGCTGTCATGAACCCTTCAGTCTCAGGGAAAAGATCCTCACGCCTGAGCCATTCGTTCGACGCTAATTTATCGACGTTGGGTTGGCACAGGTCTTGGCGATGTCGTCCATGGAGTGACTTTTGGGTCCACTCCGTTATTTTAGTCTGTCGGTCGGTCTGTTTCTCGTTACTTTGTGTAATTTTGTCAAACATATTTAACGGTGTCAGTTTTTTGTCACTATGAACAATTGCTTTGTGTAGAGTATTATTATTATTTGTTCACGACAGGGCCGGAAATGTAACCGCAATCCACAACCCATACCTAGGACAGAAAGGAGCCAAAGCGCCTGTGAGACGACAGTATGTATGCACATATTTATTTAAGTACTTATACCTACTTTTAGTTGTAATGTGAAAATAATGCAAGAAATATAGAAACCTTGTAGTAGTATTAATATTATAAACTCGAGAAACAGTAGGATGAAATCATCCGGAAAAGAATGAGTTACCGACATAGCTTGCAGAGTAAGCAAGCAGAAGTGGCCGCGGGCTGTTTTATGTTTGTCGAAGGACCGATGGCCGGTGGAGTAGACGAGTCCTGGAGACTGGCTGGTTGGGACAGACTCGATGCAGCGATGGCTGCATGAGAACCACCCCAACAGCAGCCATGGAGATGGCCCTTCTATTAACTTAATTTAAGTAAAAACAACAACTATAAAGACAAAATTTCATACAAACTTTCAACCCCTATTTAACCCTTTTAGGGGATAAATTTTCAAAAATGCTTTTTTAAGTAATGCTCACTTTCGTTATCATATTTTATGGAACTCTTGTGCTAAATTTCATTCATGCGTGAGACGCATGAATGAAATTTAGCACAAGAGTTCCATAAAATACCTATCCAGCGTTTTGTTTGTGCGTTGTCTGTTAGATAAAGCCAAGCGCACTTTGCAGCCATAACGCATTTTCATACAAAAAAGTGCGGTGCGGCCCGCCTATTATATAGGTAGTGTGCGTTGGTTAAAACGCACGAAAGTGATGAAGGAGGATTTTTGCAATGAGTTGCGTTGCGGCGAAGCCCGCCCCAATCTCCGCTAAGCCTCTACCGTTAGCAGTTGTGGTTAGCCACAACAAGTCAACAACAGCGCTGACAGGTCTGTAGTCCGCAGCAGCAATTATAATTTATATCATTGAAAGTGGAGTACCTACCTACTACCTACCTAAGGTGACCCATTGCCCTGTGGGATTCTACCGGCTTTTGTCATATTATTGCGGTTATAATGTGTCTATTGTGTTGGTAAAGTCATATTTATACTTAGTTCTAATAGAAGGGATTTTAAGGGGCTTTGAATGATTTAAATTTAGGTCAAATCATTATTTAGGTAAAGCTAGGGGAATTAATTGTTAAGCAAATTGACAACCAATCTTAAATTTACGGTATATTCAATTTTCCTGACTGTCCAAAACACTGTAGGTACATTTGTAACTGTTGTTACTAGCATGTAATTTCCAACATCAGGCAATTTTCCGCCTCACTTTCCTTGCTCACTGTAACGTTCATAAAAACAACAGGAATTATACAGAACTACTTACATAAAGACAACGAATTGTTATGAATTGAATTTACGTTCTTCGACTCGTAAATAATGCCTGGAATTGTCCACCTATATGTATAGGTTACCACTTCTGCCTATAACTAGGTACATGAAGTCTTAATAAATAAAGTCTACAAGGTAATTGAGAAGGTTCCGTGGTTACAACCTTTGACCGAATTGGGAATCGAACCTAGAGGTATTTACAGTCCACGGGAATCAAGTAAGTACCTATGTTTCTAATTTAACACTTTTAATTGGAGGTCAATTAGAAGTGTTAAATTAGAAACATAGGTACCTACTAGGTAAATACATTTTAAGTTTATTTCAATAACAGTTTTTATTGTATTATGCTGACTATACATGATTGAAATAAAATAGAGTACCTATTGATTTTATAGGGGGTAGTATTGATTTTATGCCTATTTACTTTTATAGGGGGCGTATTTTTACCGTCGATTGTAGATTTAATATCGTCTATTTTATTATTTATTACTTAATCATAATTCACGATTATTTATGCTCAATCTTACCCGAATGGATGCGTAAGAGTCGACGGTTTACGACTTATTTCAGAACAATAGAGCTATTAACGCTATCAGCGTCAACTATGGATCAATGCTTCGCTGATCTTTGTGAGCTCAGAGCTAGTAATGAAGAATAATAAGAAATCGAATACATTAGTAGGTAATGTCGGTAATGTATTATCATGGGTAGGTATATAAGCATAATCATCCTATAATGTTCCCACTGAAACAGGCCTTTCCCTTCGAGAGGGCTATATACATAGATATCCGTGGCTATATACAACCACGCGGGCCTAGTATGGGTTGGTAGATGTCACATGTCTTCGAATTTTTAGTTCATTTGAGAAATGTCACATATTATGTTGAAACGAACATGCCTCCCAAATATACCTACCTAAGTGCAACATAAAATTTAAAGTAGGTACCTAAGTATCTAACTGTGTTGGGTATATTACTGTACCTTTAGATAAAGTAGGTAGGTACAGTTAATTTAAATGTTTCAATTAAAAGTAAGAAAATTATCACTTTGTTGTTTCCGTTATAATTGTTATTCAGAACTTATATGGTTGTGAGTCAAAGTATTAATAGGCGCTATCAAAATAATGATATTGCACTTACTTTTATGGAAAAATTTTATTGTAATAATTATTGTTGCTATTAGTTAATGAGTCAGTGGTTCTAGTTTGTTGTTTTTTAGAAAATATAGCTTCTTTCTTGCCTACATATATATACAATACTCGCTGCGTCCTGCGGTTTCACCCGCATAAGTTTCGATCCTGTGGGAATATCGGGATAAAAAGTAGCATAATTATATGTTAATCCAGGGTATCAGCTACCTCCATGCAAAATTTTATCAAAATTGGTCCAGCCGTTTGAACGTGAAGAAGTAACAAACATATAAACACATACACTCACAAACTTTCGCCTTTATAATATGAGTGTGATGTCTTTATACCTACCTACTTAGATACTTATTTAGTACACCTATCCAAATTAATAATGGATCTTTTATATAGTTTACTTTATCGTGGAAGCTAATGTCATAGGTAGGTAACTACCGAACTAGGTATTTATTCAAACAATAAATTCATTTACATTATAGTAATTTCCATCGATTACCATAGGCAAATATTAGGTAGGTATTCTTAATCCTGCTCTAAAATTGACGAAAATACAATCAGTGTTTGTGAGTAGTTACCAAATAAAGATAATGTACTTCAATAAAATTATTCCATATTCCCCTATGCAAATCGTCGGTTCATCGGAGCTCTACGTAGTCAGATACGAGGAACTGATGCTACTACTATGACATGCTACGATCCATAGGCAGGTAATCTTTGCTGTTCCAATTTTTAAACCTAACATTCCCTAAACCAGGCATTAAATATGGAAATGAAATGTATACCTAATAAATACCATTCTATCTAACGTAATCCCCGCTCCTCATCGGAACTTCTATCATGACGATGCCAGTGTGTCAAGGTCTGCCAAGATAGCAAATATCTTCACAAGGTGTATATATGGTAAGCTGTTAGCGCTCTGCTGACATGTCTCATGAACCGGTTTAGCCATTCATCACTAGGGTACGCATGTTTTGTAAGGTTTCCGAGACACTTGCCGATGGGGCAAGAACAGATGACACGGTTTGTGTGATCTTACATAATGATGTTGAGAAATTCTTAGCGATTAATCCTACTAATATTATAAACGCGAAAATTTGTGAGGATGGATAGATGGCTGGATAGATGTTTGTACTCCTTCACAAAAAACTACAAAACGGATTTTGATGAAACTTTACAGTAGGTAATATAGCTTATACATCAGAATAACACATAGGATACTTTTATCCCGATATTCCCACGGAATCGAAACTTATGCGGGTGAAACCGCGGGGCGCTGCTAGTTTTATTATAACTGTCTTGTTTCTGTGCTTTTATTGTATTGAAAAGATAAGAAAATCCAAGGCAGAGAACAGGATAAGTAGATACTAATCAACAATCATAATTTAATATTTATTCATAATCCTGAAGTAACGTTATTAAGTGATTTAGCAAAGTGTTAACCGTATGTATTTGTTTAGTAGTTAACATTCATCACTCATCATTTTAGATCAAAACAAAAGATAGAAGGAAAAATACATTTATTTAGCCCAGACTAAAAGACACAATACCTACACCAAGATACCACAGATGACAACAAATAAAAATCAAACCGGACTTTGCTGTTGTTCATGAATCGATTTGAAAGTATTTACTATGATTAATTAATGTAGTTTAGTTGTACCTATACAGGGTCAAAATTAATTAGCGAATCTCCGTGGACGTGCTGCGGCCTGTGTGGTGTGTATCCCACCAAAAACATAAATGTAAAAAAGGAGAGCCAAGTTCAATACAAAAATTATGCTTGGCTGGGCGCAAAAAGAATGGAGATCTACCAGTTTAAAAAATCTGTTTTTTTTTAGTAAACACCGTCTGTGTTCGTGATGGGACTCTAAACATGACAAAACAAAAGAAAACAGCTTTTCTCAACTCTTACTTCAAGTCACAAAACTACCAGTGGTCGTTGTCCTCCAAAAAAACATTAAATCATTCTAGTTTTTTATTTTATCGTGTTTAATATCGACACTCGTCACCTCTGTAGAGTTTCGCTAGCTATTTTAATTTGATACTGTGTTGCAACAAATACGTGCAACAACAAATCCCTTGTTCTCAAAAGTTATTAAAAATATTTGGAAACTTATATTCACACGCGAGATTTTCTTCACACATTTTGCAATGGTTGGAAAAACTAATTGTGAATTGGACACACTTGACATTTGAACCGGTTGTTTTTTAACGAAGACATTCAGAAGCGTACATTTGTAAGACTTGATCTTAAGACTTTTAATCCCTGACAACATATTGTTATCCTCAAATCGCTTTAATTATTTATTTGTTTATTTAGGGTCTCCAACTTTAATATGACACTCCAAAGATCGTAAATTGTAACATACTGTTATTAGCGCACAGCAGGATGCTACATTAAATCTAGTGAATGTAGGAAGGTAATATAAACCCTCAGTTGTTTTACTACACCCTTGGGAACTGTGGGATGGGATTATTTGTAGGCGAGAGCTACCTACGTTTATGTTGACATACTAAATTAAACTCAGAGAATTTTACAACTTGGTGGAAAGCCTTTACTAATTAAGTTTGTAACTATAGGTACAAGTTGTACCTACATAATTCTGGTGCTAATAAGTACAAATTGTTCTCTATTCTCTACAGAAATGAAGCTCCATTATCCGTTCAATACAGCCAGTATGTGTTTGATTGAATTGTAGCGAAAAATTAATTCGGTACGCAGATGGAACGTAGCATTGTTACCCCACTTACAATGCAATGTATGTCAATAGCGCCTCGATATATCAATACAAGTTTGTTTGGTTAGAGCAGCTTCAACTTATTGTTTAGTTAGAATACCATTATTTTGTTCATTATAATTACTTGAATACGTACTGTCTTTCAGCATTTCAAACACGTTTCAAACACGCGACAGGTACCTAGAGTCAATCATGGGTTAAGAAACAATAACTATAAATTGGAGAATGATGACAGAAGGTCAGGAATGTCTGGTGAAGGTCCGATAGCCTTGGGCGCAGACGAGTCCATGGGCGGAGTCGCGGAGACCAAGAATCTGCAAGCGTAGCTTGCAGGGACGCCCCCCAGATAGATGAAGCAAGGGACAGACTGGATGAAGAAGGTGCAGAGTCGGGTTGTTCCTTGCCTATGTTTTTCAAGTAGTGGAGGATTGCGATAGGTTATAAGTAGGTAGACGAGTAGTCTAGAGATAACTTCTTTCACAAATACCTGGCTATTGTGTATTAGTGTATTGGTAAGTGCTCTGTTAATAGTTATCATAATATCATGAATCGTCATCACTCGTCAGGCGAAATCAAGCCTTTGGAGCAAACGAGTCCATGGGCGGATACCACAATTAAGCAAGCGTACCTCGGGACTCCCCCCAATTAGATGAAGCCAGGGACACACTGGATGAGGAAGGTGCAGAGCCTGGTGTTGCCTGTTTGTCAAGTAGGATTGCGATAGGCTAAAAATAGATGAAGATACCTAAAGATACCTTGTATAACAAATACCTGGCTATCCAAGTGGTCTGATCATAATGATATCATGAATCGTGATCACTCGACAGGTGAAGTCAAATTCGGTATAATTTGTACATGATGACATTATTTAAAAAGTAGGTATAATCACACTAAAATAAATTAACCTACTATGATTACTTTATGATTCTTCTAGTTAAGAGCACGTGATAAACATTTATAACACAATATGTTTCAACACAGTTCTTGTGGTTCGCTTAACTTTTTTCTGAATAAACGGCACTTCGATCGTTTTATTATCTTGTTTCCTAATAAAAACTTTTAAGAGTGCATATTCAAGGACGAATCTTGATAAAAATGCCAATTTTATAAACAGCTTTAGCTACAGGTAAGGTACAAAATTAGGTAGGTAGGTACTAACTAATAAGTCTGCATACGTTCGCACAGTTTTATGGCAGATTCAAAAAACTTCTAATGCAAACTAGAAGGTAGCTAAGAGAGTAGAGAAGAAGATTGGTGTTCCTTTGATCTCCAATTAAGACTGTTTCGATAATTTTTAAATGGCACTTGCCATTGGTGCCAGACCCTTTGGAGGAATAATATCCCGTTCCCTTACCCGTGATATCATAATAATTTACGGAGATGGTTTACCTATAGTGTCAGCTTTGTGGATAGTGAAAGTGTGACTTCTTTGCTGACCTGACGTAAAGCATGTAAAAACAGTAATGTGTTGATAACCTTGACTAAGGTTAGCATGCCGGTGAGTTACTACGTCATTAACGAGTGCACGCCGTTGCACGTAGGTAGGTGTACATACCTTGTCGATTACTCCCGATAACAATGATGATATTTAGGTATGTAGAGCATTGATTAAATCGCTTACAGCGCCACAGGTTATAGAACACTATTTTCCTTTAATATCATCATCTTTAGTAATCAACAGTGTTTGTTAAGGACTTCTGAAAGACTGACTGAAGGATTAAGGCTCTTATGCAAATAAGCAGTACCTATTTAATCATTCAAATAACGTGTGAGACTATCTATTTTAGTCATAAACTACTTAATCTTGAATCTGTGTAGCAATTGTGGGGGTTCTTGCAGTTTTCCCTATAACTTTTCTCTATAAAACATTGGCAGTAAATATTCAGAAAAAAAAACCGTGAAAACCCGGCCGCCGGGCACCAACATAACGCTTAAAAAAAGTTATGTGGGCCTGTCCGCCGGGTGCCAACCGGGCTGAAATGAATTAATGAAATTGAGAATTCGTTGACTAATCAAATGAAAACATGACACTACAGCAAAACAAAACTAATTTACACCCTACCAGCAAATAATGAATTAAACCCAGAATTTGAAAATAAATATTATAGTTATCACCCACACACAATTTTTACGTCTGGGCCCAGTGATGAAGAGAGATTAACTCTCTTCATCACTGGGCCCAGACGTAAAAATTCCGCCGCCTCGAAACGTCTGGATTGGTATTTGAACAACCGTGTTTTTTTTTGGATTTATTGTGTTTTTACATACTCTTAGAACGAATGACTCACTCATTATCCATGCCTAATATCATCCGCGAATGTAACGCCATGTGAGTGTTAACAGGGAGATGTCTAACATAGAATATTAAGTACATAAACATTTTATGTGGCTAAATTGTTTTTACCTTTTAGTAGTTTTTCTTTTTAGAAGCATATTTGGCCTATAATGTTCCCACTGCTGGGAAATGGGACACAGGCCTCGTTTTTTCGAGAGGGAGTGGGCTGTAACCGACCGCGCGAGCCCAGTGGGGATTGGTAGATTATTTCGAATTTTTGGTTCTAGGACATGCCGCCGGTTCCCTCACGATGTTTCCTTCACCGTTTTGAAAGCAGTGGTGATGACATTATTTACACAAATTGAAGAGCAAAAATATAAAATATATATTTTATATAAATAAAATATATATTTTATGTAAATATGCTGGTTTCCATGCTAGATTGTATGGAATTCCAAAAATGATCACAAAAGAAACGACAGTGCTTTTGCTTGTGAAGAAAAGCGACTCGAGATAAGGTGTGTTCTTTGCAATTGGAAATATTATGTGATTTTCCTGAGATTGGTTATTTTGTTTATTTTATGCCTTTTCTGGGAAAGTTTTAATTTTTTTTAGTCTAATCTGATCTAACTAGCCTGTATTGCCACACTGCAGGGCAAAGGCTATCTCTCTTTTCTATACAATTCTGTCTTTTGCTAGTTCCGACCAGTCCTTTCGGTAGAAGTCAAACTCGTCCCGCCATTTTCGCCTTGGCCTGCCTTGAAGCATTTACCCGACGAAATATTTTTTTAAATTTATGCCGTCTCCAAAACGATTTCTAACTTAGATTTAGAGAGATTTAGACCTAGCCTGAACCTTTGAGACAGACTGTATTCCGACAAACGTGAAGTTCTTAATGCTAAATTGACAACTTAGACTCGTGTTTATTGTTAGCTTTTGTAATTAGAACTTAACTTTGTCGGATTAGTTCCAAATTTTAAAATGGCTCGAATGGATTAAACCTGGGTCTAAAGGTAATCCTTGTTTTGTAATAAGGCCGATGTTATTTTATTATTTAGGTCATAATATTAAGGCTTTCATATATCTCTATCCTTTTGACCGACTGATCATCCCAACTATCTTGGATTCAGCTTCCGATCTAACCGCATGCAGCTGAAAATCAGTATTTTATATGGAACGACTGCCTATCGGAACTCCACAAGCCAGTTACTGGGTAATACGATACCCCTTGGTAACACTGGTTGTCAGACCTTTCCTTTTGCAATGACCGAATGATATGAAACACATTCAATCTGTTTTTGATTAAATATAATAATAATAATAATATCGGATTATCGGATCAGGTGCGTGTCATTCAGCGTAACCATATGTTGGATGACACTGTACTTGATCGCCTGCGAATTGAAATGCAGAGTAGCCATGTCATCACCCCCCAGTCGCAGCCTGCTGTACTACTACCGCAGTCTGATACAAGTCATGCTGACGAGGGGAGTAATGACAGGGCTACAAACGTAAGTACCCAATTTAATGAGGAATTGAGGAGTGCTTTGGAGGATGCGATTCAGGAATATCGCTTCATGTCACCCGAACTTAGGCCACGCTTACCTCGTTTGCCCATGCATAACAAAAATAGGGCGCTGGTGGCGGTTCTGAATTCGCAGTTGTCAAACTATTTTGATGGCTGCGAAGACCTCACCGATGCTCATTCAATTCTGTACTGCGCAGCTGCAGCGGCATGTCGTGTAGCTCACGTCAAATTTGCCAATGACTCTAGAGCTACACGACCGAAACCAGCCGTACCAGCTTGGCAGTGCAGAATTGAACGCCGTATTGGTGGGGCCAGAGCGCTCATTGGCAAACTAATCTGCTTCAGGGAGGGCAATACTCGCCCTAGAGTGATGCGCTTTGTGAGACGGGCATTCTTGGGGACTGATATCAGTCCTCAAGACTATATGTCTTGTGTCACGGAGCGCATCGACTTCCTGAAGCAGAAAGTGTATGCATGGGCGAACCGTATTCGTCGGTACAGGCGGCGAGTGGAGCGATACACTCAGAATCGCACATTCCAGAGTGATGAAAGGTGGGTTTATAGGGCTTGGGAGCGACCGGACCAAGGTGTTACTGACACGTGCCTACCGGATGATGACGCTATGTGCTCGTTCTGGCGAAACATCTGGTCGGTGCCTGTCAGTCACACCGAGGGTGATTGGATTGGGAAGATTGAGCGAGCGTGCGATCTAATACCAGAAATGGGGGTACTTACCATCAGCCCCCAAGATGTTGCTCGTGCAGTCCGACCGTTGCCTAACTGGAAATCTCCAGGGCCGGACGGGCTGCACAACTTTTGGATAAAATGGTTCCAAGGGTCGCACGCCTGCTTGGCATCCCAGTTCCAGTCAGCCTTAGAGTCAGGGTCGCTGCCCCAGTTCCTAACGACAGGAATAACCCACCTGCTCCATAAATCAGGTAGTACCGCGGATCCCAAAAATTATAGACCGATCACTTGTTTACCGACGGTCTATAAATTTCTTACATCCATTTTGAGAACTAAAATTAACAAACATATAGACACCAACTCCATCATGTCTGTCTCTCAAAATGGATGTAAGAACGGGTCCCGGGGTACTAAGGAGCTGCTCCTCATTGATATGGCCATTAGCCAACAGGTTCGTCGTTCCCGAAAGGATCTGTCGACATGCTGGATAGATTATAAGAAGGCCTATGACTCGGTGCCACATACATGGCTCATGAGGGTGTTGGAGTTGTACAAAGTAGATGCAACTCTGCGCACCTTCCTGATGTCGTGTATGGGGCAATGGAGGACGGTCCTTCGATATCCAGGATGTCGAAATATTCAGAGGAATAGCGAACCGATAAGGATCGAGCGAGGCATATTTCAGGGTGATAGTTTGAGTCCGCTTTGGTTCTGCTTAGCCTTGAATCCCCTAAGCACGCTGCTGGAGGATTCAGGTCTAGGCTATCGGCTGAGGAGAGGTGGTCAGGTTATATCGCTCCTCCTCTACATGGATGACCTAAAACTCTTTGCCCCCAACAATTTGCAACTAATGGAGCTACTGAAAGTAACTCAAACTTTCAGTAGCGCCATCAGGATGGAATTGTTGAATCCGTGGGAACCCAACTCTCGGATTCCACAAACCTTAGAACCCTCTCCGCATCCGAAACCTATAAGTATTTGGGTATGTCGGAAGCGTTAGGCATCAATGTTACTGACATGAAGCAATCGTTGAAGGAGCGCTTCTTTGGCCGCCTGAAAAAAGTACTTAATAGTCTTCTATCAGGCGGAAACAAGGTGCGCGCCTTCAACGGTTGGGTCATGCCGGTTTTGATGTACTCTTTTGGCATACTCAAATGGGCTCAGACCGAACTCGACGCCCTGGATAGGAGGGTCCGTACGTTGCTGACTGCAAATCGAATGCATCACCCACGGTCATCGGTAATGAGGCTGTATATCCCGCGAAAGTGTGGAGATCGAGGGTTTTTAAACGCTAAGACCCTCCACAATCGCGAGATATGCAGTCTCAGGGAATATTTTCTAGAAACCGACGTGGGGATGCATCGAGATGTAGTCGCCGTGGACAAGGGCCTCACCCCGCTCTCCTTGGCTAAAGAGAACTGGCGCAAGCCAGTAGTGCTTGACACTAATGATCGCATGGAGGTATGGCAGAGTAAGGAGCTTCACGGACGCTTTTTCCGGGCCCTACATGGACCCGATGTTGATCTATTAGCGTCCGTAGCCTGGCTGCGTTTCGGTGACCTCTTTGGGGAAACCGAAGGTTTTGTCTGTGCAATTATGGACGAAGTTATGATGACGAACAATTACCGGAGATTTATTGTGAAAGACGGCACGGTTGACATCTGTCGGGCATGCCACCGGCCGGGAGAATCAATCAGGCATATTATCTCCGGGTGTTCTCGTCTAGCTAACGAAGAGTACTTGCATAGACACAACCTTGTAGCCAGGATAATCCATCAGCAACTTGCTCTGAAATACAACCTTGTGGAATCTGAGGTGCCGTACTACAGGTATGTGCCCGACCCAGTTCTCGAAAATGGTGATATCACATTATATTGGGATCGATCCATCATCACTGACAGGACTATTGTTGCCAATAAGCCTGATATAGTGGTGGTGGATCGATCAGAGCGGCGCGCAATGATTGTTGACATAACCGTCCCGCATGATGGGAACCTCGTGAAAGCCGAGAAAGATAAACAAATCAAGTATCTTGACTTGGCTCACGAGGTTGTCGACATGTGGGATGTGGACTCAGCGATCATTGTGCCGATAGTTGTGACAGCCAATGGTTTAATTGCCAAGAGCCTCGACCAACACCTGAGGAGGCTCTCGTTGGGCAGCTGGATCAAGGGCTTGATCCAGAAAGCGGTACTTCTGGACACGGCCCGAATAGTTAGGAGGTTCCTCTCTCTGGAGCCCTGACCGCCGGTAGCTTGGACCCTGTTCCCGATACCGGTGGGCTACTATTTTTTATATTTTTAAATGTTTTTATATTTCTTTATACTAATATTTAAAAATATAATTTATAAGAATTTAAATGAATAAAGGAGATAATAATAATAATATTCCACAACTATCACACAACGCCGTCTAGTCTCAAGCTAAGCAGAGCTTGTGTTATGAGTACTAGACAACTGATAAACATACTTATATATTTCTAAATACATACATATATAGATAAATTACACCCAGACACAGAACAAATGATCATGCTCATCACACAAACATTTGTCCTGGGTGGGAATCGAACCCACGACCTCCGGCATAGCAGTCATAGTCACTGACCACTAGACCAACAGGCCAGTCTTATAATATATATATAAGTAATCGAAATATACTTAGGTAATCTGTTCATTGCCGTGTTTATCACGTAACTAAACAGTTTGTATTCAAGCTATGAATAGCCTCAACAACAATCATATATTTGTACAGTCAACAAAAGCAATAATGGATATGTGTCCACTGTCCAGGCTCTAACTCCAACGTTTTTAGGGTTCCGTACCTCAAAAGGAAAAAACGGAACCCTTATAGGATCTCTTTGTTGTCCGTCCGTCCGTCTGTCTATCAAGACCCTTATCTCGGGAACGCGTGGAAGTATTGAGTTGACATTAAAACCATATAAGTACACAGGTCTACTGTCCCTTGAAGTTTATGTCTACTTCTTCTAAACATTCACCAATCCGCACTGGGCCCGCGTGGTGGATTATGGCCCACTCCCTCTCACAGAGAGGCGGCTTGTGTCCCAGCAGTGGAAACATTATAGGCTGATTATGTAAGTACATAGATAGGTATGTGTAGCACAATGCCTAGGACAAAGAGTGTGTGGAAACCGTTTATATATGTAGTAGGAGTAGGTTTAAACGTTTTCCTACCGAAGAATATACCTGTGTCATGTTTGCGTTGACAATGAATTTTATTTTTTTATTTTTTTTATAAAACGTTGCCCCACACTAGGAATTTCTCCTGTATCGTGGGTGCGTTTACAAACATTTAATCTCACATAAACAAACAGCCAGACCCGGAACAACTACTTGTAGATCATACAAATATTTGTGCCGCGCGGGAATCGAACCCGCGACACGCTGTGCAGCAGTCATTCGCTTAACCACTGCGCCAACCGTGCCGACAATATTGCTGCAAGGATGTCTGTTTTTCTTGCACACCAAACTGTTTGGTTGACTGTACACATTCAATAGTATCAATGTTTTCGCAAGCGATGAGGTCACATTTTTTCTTCAGTAATATTAGTGTAATAAACGGTTGTCATGGTTTCGATTCCGAGGTTTCACGCTTCACGGTTGCCGACTCCCAATGTTAAGTGGCTAGCAGACAGTTTAGTGCTCAGACACGACTGAATGACGACTTCATATTGTGCATAATGGACAAAGACACGATCTGTCAGCACTTGCTAATGTAGTCACACTACGTAGATACAATATAATCTTAAATCATGAATGTACACAGAAAACTATGGGTTTCCCAAGTTTTGTATTATCTTGTAGGTACCTAGGCAATGAGAGATAATTACAGTACTTCTAGAATACTAAATAATACGGACTTAATTTACACCTAAATGTGCAAATTGCTCTAGGTTTCGACCGAGGATTTTGCAAGCCGAATTTTCGGTCCACCCCCCCTACTAATTAACTCCTGGCTGAGCTGCTGTAGACAGCGAGCAGATTTGGTCGACCATTCCATTACCTAAACTTTAGGAAGTTCCCGCTAAAGAAACCGGAATTGAAACAGAGGATAATTATGTTTTCGTTCCGTCAAACAAAATAATTATTAGGTAGGTACACGTGTTAATTAACAATATACCTGTGTGTGATTTATGCAGCTGTGGGTGATTTATGCACATGTGTTCTCGTAGACTGTGGTGTTATGCTATTGTGCTGCCTGCCAGCCTGGGCTTAAAATAGACGTTGAAAGTTGACAAAAAAGTAATTATTTTATCGATTGTAATTAAGGGCTGGCTTTCCGGCCGGCTCAGCGGGATTGTCCGAAAGGGTTACCGCTGGCCCGGAACATAAAGGGCTAAGGAAGGAACATGGGTAGGTTTTAGTCAGTAGGAGTCTGACACTCCCTTCCGCTCCACCCAGAGCGGGAGGGGGTCATTTGATGATTTCAGATGCGAAAAAAAAAGGGCTGACTTTACCAAAGTCAGAAGGCCAATTCCCGTAATCAAAAATGTTGCAAATCTAGTCGCAACCTTATCTCAGGGACAATCAATGTCGAAAATGTTGGGAAATTAGAAGTATTTTTGACAGATCGAGACTGAGATCAGACTCTGAACGTTCTTAAAATTACGAGAATTGCCCCTCTGATATCTTTTATCCGTGGAATAAAATTGACGTCTGCTGACAGTTCTAGTATGGAAAAACTGTCAAAAATTCAAAATGTATGCTCAGGATCAGGACCAGACTTATTTGTACGTAAGTATAAAAGTTTGGTGGAATTCGCCCTTAGGCTGTCTTTTCCAACGCCACATCATTTTAAGTATTTGAGGAATAATTTTTGACATTTCTTCCATACAAAATCTGTCAGACATCAATTTTATTCCACGAATAAAAATTATCTGTCGATTGAAAAATCAGCCCTTAGAGATATAGAATACAGTACAACGGTTTGTTTCTGAAATACGCAACTGCGAAAGTGTTACTCGGTCAGTAATAATTACAATTGAGTAGGTAATATGCGCACGTAAAAGTTAATTACACTTCCTCTATCTAACGTCGTTACATAATACTTAATAATAATATCAAACAATGTGATGATTACGACACAGAATCATTTAAAATTTTAAATGGTTGCCATCATGTTGCCATTAACAATTTTTCGGTTAGGTACTGCATCTACGCATACATAAATAAATTATGAGAAAAACAAGTTGCCTCGTTGGTTCGGGAGTCGGTCGCAAACGGTCTAGTGGTCGCAAGCGCTACGTTGGTCATGGTTCGATTCCCAGGTCGAGCTAAGTGTTATTGGGGTTTTTCCATTAATAACTTCTCAGTAGCAGCCCGGAGTCTAAATTTGTGTGATGGCAATAGGCTCGCCCCCTATTACATGGGACTTAAACATAACTGGCGAAATGTGGGTGTACTATAGGTACACCTCTGCCTAACTCTTTGGGGATTACAGGCGTGAAATATGTTATTTAAAATTATATGTACTGATTGTAGCATTTGTACACTGGGATCTATCTCCTGTGAAAAGTTATGTTGACAATGATTCATGGCTGAGACATTTCACACTGTAAATATTTTGTATCACAGTAACTCACAAAGGTACCTACCTCGAGCAAATAATAAGTGCATCATCCCTTTAATTGCACAGGCAGATAAACTGTAGGTATGCTTTTCCTGTGTTTTCCAAGTCATCTTACACTTAACAGTTAAAACGTGTCTAAGTATCTACCTACCGTTAATAAGGTAAAAAATGAAAAAAAAAAAAAGTATCATAAAAAACACAAAACAACACAACAACATACACAAACAGACACACATACATAATTATTGTAGTCATCATCATCATTTCAGCCGAAAGACGTCCACTGCTGGACATAGGCCTCCCCCAAGCACCTCCACTACGACCGGTTCTGTGCTTCTCGCATCCAACGGTAGTATATAGTAGTAGGTACACATTAATAGAAAACATGCATGTCATAAACGTGTTTTGTAGTAGCAAAGTTATTTTTTACCGACTTCGCGACATGTTTATGTGGAACAAACAGTTCCAGTACACGCTGTACTATTTGTGTAACAACTAAGAATGTTTTCAAGAACTGAACTATTGATTTTCCTTCTTAATGTGGCGAAGTTATAGCGTGCGGTGAGTAAGCGTGCTACTATACAATTTAGTGACCACTTAACAGTCAAGTTTGTGTGTAATAAAAAGAATACCCCTGAAATTGCGAAGAAATAGAGCCCCTTTGTGCTTTTCCTTGGATTTGCTTTTTGTGTGTAAAGTTTTATGCTGACTCAGAACATTTTTCAGAAAAACCTTTGATTCAGCACCTGCTTCAAACATTTGTAGAGTTCATTAAACTTCATTAAATTATAGAGATATTAAATTTTATATGGCTTATACTAGGTTTCAAAAAGACCAATCAATACATTTGTTGACAGAGTGCCAAACTAATAATTGTCAATAGAGGGGCAATTCCCGTATTTTTAAGAAAGTTTGCATTTTAAACTCAGTCTCAATCTGTTAAAAATACAATCAATTTTCATACATTTTTGACAAGTTTTTGTCATTGATTGTCGCTGAGATGAAATTGGGACTTGAATTTAAACGTCTTTAAGGACGAGAATTGGCCTTCAGATGTGATTGGCTAACTGAAATGACATCCACCAATTAAATCATTTGACAATTAAGTAGTTTGACAATCTGACTAGTAAGTACTTATGATAATTGTTGCATTTTAGAAAACGGTTGTTAGGCAAAGAAGTTATATTTTCACGTAGCTTGAATTTATTGAGCTGTGACTAAGATGTGGAAACTGAGGAAATTATCAACAAAAAAATAATAGGTACTTAGGTTTATGCATGTGGTTTAACTTATGAAAACGTAAGCGTAATTAGCCTGCAATGTTCCCACTGCTGGGACACAGGCCTCCTCTCTGTGACAGGGAGTGAGCTGTAATCTACCACGTGTGCCAGTCCGCGTTGGTAGATGTCACATGTCTTCGAATTTTTGCTTCTAGGACATGCCGGTTTCCTCAGCGATGTTTTCTTTCACCGTTTTGAGAGCAGTGGTGATGAAATTTTTTAAACAAAGCGTCTGCCTGTGTTTTGAACCCAGGACGTAAGACGTGGCTGTTCCCACTGGGCCACCACTGCTTTGCACCAATGAGAACGTAGTAGGTACTTATAGGTAAGCTTTGTAGTTGGACAATAATTACCAAATTGTAACAGGTGTCGATCAAATTGAGAAGCTGATATAGAAAACACTACTTTATTATACCATGCATGCGAGTTAGACATAGTTAGCACTGCAGCATGTTGAATTAGCAACGATAATAAAAAATAATCATTTATAATTAGCTTCACCTTGACATTTCTAAATAGAAACAGTTTTAGTATGAATGTGGACATATTATGTGGTTGTAAACAGCCCTACCTACCTACTTGTTTCAATATAATGATCTTTGTTTGTCATGCGCTATAAAAGTAAAGTAAAAGTGGAGTCACTACTTGTACAGTCTTCAGAAACTATGTTTTTGAAGTGAAAATTTGGCGCTGAATCACGTATAGGTACTCAGCTCAAATCGTAAGTTTTCACTTTTATAGTGTGTTGTTTAAAAATAGCTGGGAATTTCAATCTCTTCTGTAAAATGATCGGGTACTTAAATACTTTTTACACGATTTTTCTTAGAGCAGACTGCAGATTATAGTTTTTATTCATTATCAATAGCATGGGCTGCACGCAATGATTTTAATCAGAAAATAATAGAAACAGTGGCATTCATTGAATCTATTTCTAAATCTTTATTGTTGGAAAATGGTCCAGTTAAATTTCCTTTAGGTACCTACTACAACGTATATAATTGACAACAATGAAATTAACTATTCAATAAGATAAAATACCAAGGTCCTGTACCTAGTAGGTATAGTAGGTAAAAATCCAATCGGAAATAACAAACGGTAATTATAAAAATAAATACAAAAAATTCTTTGATTCTCTTTGAAAATGCATCATGCTGTGCTGTATACCTAAATTTCATTCAATAAATGATTAGCATCTTCGTCGTTTTTGTATATTATGGTTGTTATTTTACTAACTACCTCACAATTTTTTATAAACTAAGTATGTGCTTTGAGTATAATAACTAAGTTTTAAGTTTTTAAGATTGCTTAAAGTGTGTCAACATCCGGACAAACCTATTGAGGTTTTTGTGATGTGAAACAAAATACAATCTAACAAAAACTGTTTGTATTTTGTTTAGTTTCTTGGTTAATAAACAATAAAAAAAAATTGTATAGGTACTCTGAAAACTCCAAAAAAGATTAAAACCTGTCATAAAAATCAGTCTAGCTGGCTTAAATGAAATTTCAATGCTGACTATACACGGCAGGTATCACCAGAGCTGCAGACAAATCAAAATTCCTTACAAAAATAACCAGCCCCACAGAAAATGTCTTTGCTGACCATAAACGGTAGGTACAGCAGAGCCGCAGCGGGTGAATTATAGTGCGTTTACTCGTTTATTGCGGCGAAGACGGTCACGCAATACCACGCCGTTTACCTCGAAACACTTTATTTTTACCCACCTATGATATAATGTGTGTTATTATATGCTCACTGCGAAACCGTGAAATGGAACTGATGGAATGGCCGCTATATTCTTTTTTTATGTAACCTAAGCACCTTAAGTTCTTTTAGAACTAGTTAAACTTACGAGTATCTTGCATTCTGTTTAACTATGAGATTTTTTTTAAATATAGTGATGCCCCGCCCGTAGGCTAAGGGATCTGCTTCTCGAATCAGGGTTGCAGGTAGCAATCTCTTCTAAGGAACTAATTTGCGACGAGCATTTTTATTTAGTTTTGGGCATCATTTACTGGCGGAGAAGGAAAACACCATGAGGAAATTTGGACTTTTAATACCACTAAGACTGAAATAGGGCCTCGTGGCTAAGATTACTTAGCCACGAGGCCCTATTTCAGTCTAAGACCGACCCGACCCATGACCGACCCGTCACTGGGTCGATCGATCAGGTTAAGCTTTGCTTGCTATGCGTTTACATGCCGATACCCCTCCGTGCCTTGGAAAGCACGATAAGCAGTTGGTCCCGGCTGTCATTTGTGGATCTTTGACAGTCGTTACGGGTCGTCAGAAGCCCAAAAGTCTGTCTTACCAAGGAAGGTATCGTATTACCCAGTAACTGGGTTTTGGAGGTCAGATACGCGGTCGCTCCATGTCAAATACTGGTATTCAGCTGTGAAATAGTTGGGAAAAGGCTAGGCAGATGATGATGAGATACTAAACGCTGCTGATATAACGACGAATATATCTAATATTTAAGTATCTACATAAAAACTTCAAAAATAATAAGATGATGAAGAAGGAAATCATCAAGTGGTCGAAGAAATGGATCTTTATTTATATTAAGGAAAATGTTTAAAAAAGAGGTTTTATCACGTGGCGGCTAAATAATTTGTGTGTGCTAAAGACTAAGAGGCGTCAGAGTCATAGCCCAGAGTTTGGGTTTGTGCCGGGATCTTGTCAATAGGCTGACCACCTGGTGAAATGTGGATAAACAATACACTTCTCTCCACTTCTATAGATAATACGGGGGTAATGTTTATTTATTTACCTACTTATTTATTTTTAGTGTATTCATGCATATTTATTTGTGCTTATATTTATAGTTTGATTAGGTTTATGCGTATCTTTATATTTAAAATATTTATTCCTCAGCTTTCATGATTGCACCTACCACTGTTTGTCTCTGCATCACCCAAAGGTTGACTGGTAGAAAATGCATATGGCATTAAGTCCGCCTCCTTACATTTATGTGCTTGAAGTATTAAATAAATACAGAACTTTAAAAGTACACGAAATCATGGAATAGGCTCCCGGAAAATGTTTTAACGACTCCCACACTGAACTGCTTCAAGAATCGACTGGACAGTTTAAATATCTGCAAGCTATTTAATACATACGCATCAGCTAATTAGCTGCTAGTGTGTCTAACCAAATAATAAAACTTTTTTACAAAAAAACAACCGACTTCCAAAAACACTATAAAGTGAAAAATAACTTTAATTTCGGAAGTCGGTGTCTTTGGATTTGTATTTTTGTTTTTTGCCACCGACTTCCGAAATTAAAGTTATTTTTCACTTTATAGTGTTTTTGGAAGTCGGTTGTTTTTTTGTAAAAAAGTTTTTATTTTTTACTTTTTAGTGGGTCAGTTTGTAATTTATCTAAGATGCCTAATGTCAACTGCTGATCACCTTTTACAAAATATTGCTTTTCCCGATGCAGGGACGTTAATTGTTGAGTTTATTCCACTCTCCTAGCTGATAATCCTGGCTGCAGCATCAGGCCAGACTTATGTCAACATTGCATTGAACCTTAAATTTAGTCCTGTTTAAAATGAGCCCAAACACGACTACGGTGCTGTAATTTCAAGGTTTGTACTTTTTCTGGTGCTCCTGGCTTCAGCATCAGGTCTGTAAGTACTTTGGTATTCCTCATTAACAGTACGTTTATCCACACATCGAGCCCTTTTCAATGAGCCTAAACACGATATATCTGCTGTTAGTTGTCGAGGAGTTATGTACTCTGCAGACTATCCTGACTGCAGCATCAGGTCATGACTTGATGATCATGAGACCAAATGTGGCAAATGCCCTATCAAACATCAAAACAATTTACTAAAACAGTCCTTGCCTGTTCGAGTAACTTCTTACTGTTAAGGAGTTGTACCTTCCATCATCAGCCCAGCTACCTGAGATGGTGACAACCATACGCAAATACACAAGATACTTCATAAAATATGCGAAAAAAAAACAATAAGTAAGCCTATAAAATTTAAGGGTTGCCCTCGATTTCTCTAAGATCCCATCATCAGATCCTAACTTGGTGGCACCTTCGAACAAAAAAAGAATTTTGAAAATCCGTCGACAATTGGCGGAGTATTCGATGAACAAACATACAAAAAAAAAAAAACATACAAACACCCGAACATTAGTACCTCCTCCTTTTTGTGAAGTCGGTAAAAAGGGGTCCTGAGATATGTCAAAGATATTTTTAAAGTAATAATAATAATCAGTAGTCTAAATATAATTATAAAAACTATAATAAATAATACATATTTGATGCCATTCCACGTGTAACAGTGAAAATAAACAACCAGTAATAACATGTCTGACTAATCCCACACATACCGAATGGCTTCATTTATTTCATTCACTTACCAAGTCCTTACGTCTTAACTTCTTTATTACTTTTCTCTGTTTACATACGGGCGCCTGCCACAAATTGGATACTTTAATACGTTTAGTGGTTTATTTAGAGTGTTTGCGCGTGGCTTCTTGTCGTCAACATAAGACTCGTTCCTCTACTCTGTCTAATTAAATATTATCAGCAATTGGAGTCAATGTGCAGAAAATGTCAAAATGGTGGAGAGTTTAGTTCCGGTTTTCATACTTTTGCGGATTAAAAGTCTTCTGCCAATGTTGTTTTACTCACAGTAACTGATTTTCATGAAAGATCTGTAAATATCTGTTGTAGGTTCATGTTGTAGCAGGATTTTAAATAGGTACGACAGTATCACAAATTATCCCGAAAAATATCGTAAGTTACGACATCTACGAATGTAGCACGCTTGCTACGAGCTACGAAATGTGCCTGCTCGTAGCACGCGTGCTACGAACAGCTACAACAGGATAACACCATAGTAAAAACATATTTTTACTATGATAACACGCTATTTTCACTTTATGGTAAAATAAACGGTACCAGTTTTTTTTTTCAGTTCCTATAAAGTTTTATTCCTTAATAACAAAGTAAATTTTTCTGACATAAGATTTTGTGAAAATAAAAGTTACGACAAACTACTCGTACATCGAACAATTGCCGACAATGGCCCTTTATGCAGACACCATAAAATTGGTAAAAAATGTCTAAAACAAAAAGGTGAAAGTTCCATAAAAACGTACCACATTACTGATATTAAGTTTGGTAACACAATAACAGTTTCAAAGTAGTTGACTGTGGTTCAATGACCACACATTTATAGCAATATTATCGTATCGGAGATCTTATGTAATTTCTAAGGAAAGTATTTAGGTTCGCCTTAAAATATGTCAAGTACGTAGAAGTTTCCCTCTCTTAAATACAAAACAGAAAATAAAAGGTCAATTGCAGACTCAGTTTCTTAAAGAATTTCATTTCGATTGCCGTTCCATAGTAGAATTTTTCATTTGTGGATGGAATATAATATTAAAATAAATAGTTAGGCGACGGGTACACACTACACAATTCAGGAATGTTCAGTCTTATAGCGCATGTGTAGTTTTAAGTTCGGTTTGAGAGTCTGAGACGGTCTGTGGATTTGATTGCCAAGTTCAGCAAAGTGTCACTTATGACTATAATATAAGGCATAAGAGACTATAGCATAGCTTCCTAATGCTTTGTAATGTCTTCATTAAATCAGAGAATGCCTCGAAGCCGATTTCAGCGACACCAAGCTAAGTTGACAAGAAACGAGGTCGTTTACATGAAGTATTAATGATTGTTCTTTCTAATCGTCACGTGATTGACTTGATTCATCACTGTCAATTTTTTATTGCTCACAGTTACCTATAAATTTTCACTCGTTCGAAGATTCCACTAATAACAAGTGAAGTGTAAACGCGATCGGCGTAACATATCAACGTTTCACTTTCGTGTTGGTTTACATGAGAAAGACGCCATGTTGTGTGACGTCACTGATAACTCAACCATTACGAATACTTAGTATTTTATTTTCACTTAATAGCACTATAATAGTATGCTGTTAAGTTATATCTTAATAAACAGAAAAATAAATATTATTTTTATAGCTATTGTAGTTTTCTGTAATGATTCAGCAATCATCTTTCATGTTCTTTTTCACTATGATATGTCTGTATTGTTTATTATAATAATTCGATAACATTTTAATTGTTGTTTTGTTTTATCATTTTAATTTTATATGGAACTCTACAAGATTCTACTTAAATGAAGAATTGGTTTTAACATGACGATTCAAAACCCCGTCGGCAAATGTGCTTTTCATTAATGCAAATAAATGGGTTTTTGTGGAAACATTTCTTTGGTATAAGTTAATGAATCAACTCAGCCAATTAGCACTACTGGGCATCTCCCAAGCTGCGCCACAATACCCTGTCCACCGCCTTGCGCATCCAGTCTATCCCAGATACCTTTATACTCGTAAGGTCGTCGTTGCATCTAGTTAACGTACCACACTACGCTTGCCGACGCGGTCTCCACTCCAGGATTCGTCTGCTCCAACTGCCATCGGTCCTTCGACAAAAGAAGAAGCCCACAGCCACTTCAGCTTGCTTACTCTGCAAGCTATGTCGGTAACTCCAGTTGTTAGTAATGCTGGACAAATGATGCATGTTTTATGCAAGGTGCAGGCAAAGTTGTGGGAAAAGATTAACATAACATAACGCCTGTTTTCCCCGAAAGGGTAGGCAGAGGAGTACACCTATAAGTAGTAAAGTATACAACGTGTTTTTTTATATTCCATAACTCTACGGATATATTCTTTAAGTAAAAATAATACAAAAAGTCCTAGAATATGTGGTCTAAAAATGCATAGTTTCGAAGATATCATGTATCTAAGTTTCATTGATAAATATGAGGAATTCATTTTCATGAAAACAAAAAAAAATATTATTGAAAAATAATTCATTAAGCCAGTTGATTATAATTCATCATCATCATCATTTCAGCCGAAAGACGTCCACTGCTGGACATAGGCCTCCCCCAAGCACTTCCACTTCGACCGGTTCTGTGCTTCTCGCATCCAACGGGTTTTGTGGCCTTCACAAGGTCGTCGGTCCACCTTGTGGGAGGCCTTCCAACGCTACGTCTTCCGGTACGCGGTCGCCACTCCAGAACCTTTCGGCCTCATCGGCCATCTGTTCTGCGAGCAATGTGCCCTGCCCACTGCCACTTAAGTTTGGCAATTCTTCGGGCTATGTCAGTTACCTTGGTTCTCCTGCGGATCTCCTCATTCCTGATTCGGTCACGCAGGGAAACTCCAAGCATAGCCCTCTCCATTGCCCTTTGGGTGACTTTTAGCCTTCTTATAAGGCCCATTGTGAGCGACCACGTTTCAGTGCCATAAGTCATCACTGGCAACACGCACTGGTCAAAGACTTTCGTCTTGAGACACTGCGGTATGTGGGACGAGAAGATATCGCGTAGCTTCCCAAACGCTGCCCAGCCGAGTCGGATTCGACGATTGACCTCTTTTCGAAGTTAGACCTCCCTAACTGGACAGTTTGTCCTAGGTACACATATTCGTCCACGACTTCGAGTGTAGCGTCTCCGATCTTTATGAGAGTGGGTGTTACATGGGCATTTGACATGACCTTTGTTTTGTCCATGTTCATTTTAAGACCCACTCTTTCGGAGGCTCTACTGAGGTCATCGAGCATTGTACTGAGGTCCTCCATAGTCTCAGCCATGACTACGATATCGTCGGCAAACCGAAGGTGAGTTATGTACTCGCCGTTGATGTTGATGCCAGCCCCTTTCCAGTCCAGAACCTTGAAGACATCCTCCAGTGCAGCGGTGAACAGTTTCGGAGAGATAACGTCTCCCTGTCTTACACCTCGCTGCAGAAGGATAGGTTTCGAGGTCTGATCCTGGAGTCGGACTGACATAGTGGTGTTTTCGTACAGACACTTCAGCACTTCGATGTACCGATAGTCGATCTGGCACCGTTGAAGAGGCTGCAGCACAGCCCATGTCTCGATTATAATTATGATGGTCTTATTCACACCCTAGAGTTATCTATATCTATATATAATATAAAAGGAGAAACTGACTGACTGACTGACTGACTGACTGACATATCAACGCACAGCCGAAACTACTGGGTCTAGGAATGTGAAATTTTGCACACGGCTTCCTTTTATAATGTAGGGGAGCACTAAGAAGGGGTTTTTGGAAATTCAACCTTTAAGGGGGTGAAAAGGGGGGATTTCGTTTGTATGAAAAATCTTATTCCTTGAGTTAATAAACTTGAAACTTGGCACGAATACTTATCTAAGTAAATTATTAAGTTTGGCATTTTTTGTTTTTCTTAATTACCCCCTAGAGGGGGATTGGGGGCTGTCAAAATTTGTATGGAAGAATTTTAACGGGCTGTCCGATTACCTCGAAACTCAGTATTTATACTTAAGACCAAAAATAGAGAACAACGTGTATCAGGGTTTTTCGAAAATGTACCCCTAACGGGGTGAAAAGGGGTAGTTAATTTTACAGGGGAGGATTTTACTGCGTGACTTGATTTACTCGAAAATTGGTATAAATAATCTTTGAGTCAAGTAATGAACACATCACAAACTATTTTTCCAAATTACACCCCTGTGGGGGTGAAAATCGGGGATACAGTTTATATGAAAAATCTTATTCATTTGGTTAATAAACTTGAAACATGGCACGAAAGTAAATTATGAAGATTGACACTTTTTGTTTTTCTAAACTACCCCCTAAAAGGGGATTGGGGGGTGTCAAAATTTGTATGGATGAATTTTAACGCGCGGTCCGATTAACTCGAAACTCGGTATTTATACTTAAGACCAAAAATAAAGAATAACACGTATCAGGGTTTTCCGAAAATCTACCCCTAACGGGGTGAAAAGGTGTACTTAATTTTACAGGGGAGGATTTTACTGCGTGGCTTGATTAAGTCGAAAATTGGTATAAATAATCTTTGAGTCAAGTAATGAACACATCACAAACTATTTTTCGAAATTACACCCCTGTGGGGGTGAAAATCGGGGATACAGTTTATATGAAAAATCTTATTAATTTGGTTAATAAACTTGAAACATGGCACGAAAGTAAATTATGAAGATTGACACTTTTTGTTTTTCTAAACTACCCCCTAAAAGGGGATTGGGGGGTGTCAAAATTTGTATGGATGAATTTTAACGCGCGGTCCGATTAACTCGAAACTCGGTATTTATACTTAAGACCAAAAATAAAGAATAACACGTATCACGGTTTTTCGAAAATCTACCCCTAACGGGGTGAAAAGGTGTACTTAATTTTACAGGGGAGGATTTTACTGCGTGGCCTGATTAAGTCGAAAATTGGTATAAATAATCTTTGAGTCAAGTAATGAACACATCACAAACTATTTTTCGAAATTCCACCCCCGTGGGGGTGAAAAGCGGGGATACAGTTTATATGAAAAATATTATTCATTTGGTTAATAAACTTGAAACTTGGCACGAAAGTAAATTATGAAGATTGACACTTTTTGTTTTTCTAAACTACCCCCTAAAAGGGGATTGGGGGGTGTTAAAATTTGTATGGAAGAATTTTAACGGGCGGTCCGATTAACTCGAAACTCGGTATTTATACTTAAGACCAAAAATAACATGTATCAGGGTTTTTCGAAAATGTAGGTACCCCTAACGGGGTGAAAAGTTGTAGTTAGTTGTAGGGTTTTTCAAAACTCGACTCCTACCAAGGTGGAAAAGGGTAATAAAGTTTAAGGGGTGGATTGCTGGGAAATATAGTAGGAAATGCTGTATCCACTAGCACATAGCGCCACCAGTGGTTCGCAGAGCACTGGCTCCAGCGAAAGAGCCAAAATGGTCTCCGACACATGACCCTTTGCACGACAACATCCTTGTGCCACAAAGGCTGAAAAGCCGAAACAGTTTTTTAAAGTGTGTCGTCAACTCACTGGTGAACCATGACAAGAAAGACTGAAGCTGTGGCGAGACAGTCCTTCCTTACCCAAACCGTTCGTCCCACCCGCTGAAGACCTCCCACCTGGACATGGGACACCTTGGGTAACCTGGAAGTCTTTAAACAGACTCCGGACGCAGGTTAGCTGAAGTAAGGAAAACCTGTTTAGGTGGAGATTCATAGACGACTCCGCCTTGGAGTGTAAATGTGGTGCTGTTCCACAAACGATGGGACACTTAATATCGTGTCCTGCATGTCCTGTCAACTGCACGTTATAGGAACTGGTGGACGCTGGTGATGGCGCCAAACAAGTAGCCGAATTCTGGGCAGAGTCCATTTAGATTGCTATCGACACGCTAAGAAGAAGGGGTGGATTTTACTGCTTACTTCCATTAACTCGAAAATGAGTAGACGATTTTTAAAAAATCCATTCTTGTTGGGGTGAAAAGCGAAGATCCTGTTTATTTGAAAAATCTGATTCCTTTGATCTACAAACTTAAAAATTGGCCCGAATACTTATTAATCTAAATAAATGCTAAAGATCATAAACATAATATTCGAAATTTTTAGAGGAAAGTACGAAATACACGCGGACGAAGTCGCGGGCAAAGTGCTAGTGAGACATAAAAAAACACCTTGTATAATATTTTAGTTACAGCATTAACAGATAAATTAAAACAGTTGAAGCGTGTAATTTTGTCCTCATTTCAAATAATATCGAGGTTGCTAGACAGATGGTATGGGCATTAATTATATTTATCGTTAGGTACAAAAAATATAACAATTATATGACATTGAAATAGGTAACAATAGTATCGGTTCGAACAGGTTTTTATACAAATTATTATCATGGCGTCGCGTCAAGGTAATGAGGATCGCTTGATGTGGAACATTGCGGTCTGGTCCACCTGTTGAGTATTGAATCAAACTACTACACAGGGTTATTTTAAATTAGCTAGCTAAACTCCGCAGACGCGATCGGTAGGTATCGATATATAAACATAAAATTAAAAATAAATCAATTTGATGATTTTTTTTTTGTAGTCACATGAAATGTCAGTTTAAAAAAATCTGTTTTTTTTTGTGTTAACTTCACAGACGTGATGGGTATCGATATCTAAAGGTAAACACGATAAAACATAAGAAAACCAGTTTTTATCAACACATACTTCGATTAACAACACGAACGACGGTCGTTGACCTTAATACAAACAATCATAATTTTATTTTTTCGTGTTTACATAATTATCGATACCCATCGCGTCTGCGGAGTTTAGCTAGCCAATTTAAAAAAAAAACTCTGTTCGTATAAATAACTATAATTATTTCAATAGCCACCGTAAAACCGCCATAGCGACCATACTTTATTTTTCAATTACATGATTATTATAAATTAGCCATTGATAAGGTTTCGTACCTAGGCGAAAGTATTGTTCCCAAGGACCTACTAGGTAGACATAGGTTCTATGTTGAGTGCTTTTGCAAGAATCATAATAATATCGTAACGAAAAACGTATATTTCGTTACGATAAACGTACTGCATTCCTCAATTTTCCTTAAAACTAATGATTTTATACGACATAAAAATGATGTTATACGACTTTTTTTTTGTTTGTTTTTGGACTTGGGGGGAATAACCTAAATGCAAATAAATATAAAAGATCGAACTACCTATTAACATTGATTTATTTCTGTGGTTAATAAATAATAACAAAGGATATTTATTTTTTGAAAAATAACCATTATGTATTTATGTTAAAACCTTTAAAATTACATTTGTTTTGTATGTTTATCAAACTTATACCTAATGGAACTTTAATTACCTACAATAACAAGATGTTTTCTAACAATAAAGTTAATTAATTTACACTGATGAGTAATGAATGACGGATGAAGGCTCTAGAATAAACAATGGCCCTCTTACCCGAGACGAATTGTTCGTGCAAAAAAGTCTCTGACTAAGCAAGTCGGAGATTAACAATTTTACGGGTACAACTACATGACGTTTATTATTGTGTAGCATCCGGCAATTAGAATGACCACCTTAAAAGCTAGAGAACCTACCCTAACACTACGGCCGAAATATATTGGCAGGTCTGAACATAGGCACTAAGAACTTTCGCGCATGTTTTCTCTCTCACACTCGCCTCATGTCACCTTTTGGTTCCTAAAAAATCTTACTGCGCAGCCTTCTGCGCGAAGTTCAGACTTGCCAAGATAAATCGGCCGTACTGTACCTGATAAATATTAGTAAAACACACCTTCCAATCCTACTAAGTAATATTATATTTGAAAGTTTGTGAAGATGTTTGAATGTTTGTTACTCAATCACGCGTAAACCGTTGAACAGATTTGGATGTAAATTGGCACATAGAGAGATAGGGATCGAAACTTACGCGGGTGAAACCGCGGGGCGCTGCTAGTCTACATATAAATAAAAGAATAATAAACGTATTATTAAAACCCTTAGAACGGCCTTTCCTTTGGTGTCCCCTTTAGCCCTAACAGTTTACTTTAAAAAAACATTACAAGCATCTTCGAAGTGGAAAATTCCTTCATCCTAGCAACTTCAGTCATTGGCTGGTTTACTTCAAGGAAATTAGAAACATCTTGTTTCGTAAAAACAATGCAAGTTTTTTTACCACTATCTGAATTACGCTGGCAGTTCCGCTGATTCTGTATCGGCAAACTTCCGTTTTACTAACGCTAGGCGATACCTAAATGAATGCCTAAATAAAAGGGAGGTGTTCGACTTTCAATTCGACGCTTGACTCAGCGCCAAAAGTTGTAAGTAGATCCAATAGCGTCATTTAGATGCCGCGGAGTGCTAGTTTTCACTGTATAGCTCCTAGCTTAGCGTTTCTATTTCAAATATGTCATCTGCATAGTCTATTCCCAACTATGATGGGGTCGGCTTCTAGTTTAACCGGAAGCAACTAAGTACCAGTACCTATTTTACACGAAACGACTACCTATCTGACCTCTACATCCCAGTTAGTGGGTAACATAATAACCTTCGATTAGGATCAAAGGGTATCACGATATCCCTTGGTAGGCCAAGGGGTATCGTGTTACTGGCCTTGTCCTTTCCCTAACAAATACCAAGTACAGACGCCAGCACATCAAGCTACCCGAAACTGTAAAATTTTCCCAATCAACTTTGCACCTTATGCTTTAGCGATAAAGTTGAAAATCTATTCTAGGAATTTGACAGATTGTAGTAGCTTGATGTACTGGTGTCTGTACAAATTAAATTTCTTTATCAACTCTCTTCGAACACCGCACTCACACGAACAACTGAAGATTGATGCTCACAATAGATAATCCCTTAATATACATAGCATGACGAGTATAGTCTAAATAGAACAATGAAAGTAAAATGACTCGCTCATTGTTTGTACGATAGACAATGCTTAGATCAGCGGAGTCAATACAATGCTTCTGAGATCCTTACAACGACTACAAACATAATTAAACAAAATACACGAATGCTCTAATTGTTTAAATATTTTGTATACGTGGGCACGTCATTTTTATTTTTTGGCTCCTCGTCACCGTCTATGTTTTATTCTTCCAGAGGTTAATTCAGATTTCTTTTATAGCACTGTCTTACCAGAACCAGCACTTAAGTCATGCTTTTCTGTAACTTAAGTTACACACACAAAGTTAGTTACTTAGTTTACACAGAAAGCGTGACTTTATTGCGGGTTTAAGTCACACGAGCTTCATAATAAGTATACGATACGTGTAACTAAGTGACTTAAGTAGTCAATTATTGCACGATTTATTTCACGCCGTGCAATAATGGCCTACTTATGTCACACGTATCGTAATGTACAATTTTTTTTTATGACTATCTCTTAAAGAAGTAGAACGGTACCCTACTTATCTATCTTTATAAATAAAAATGAAATGGTGTTCGTTTAAGCGCATCACTTGACAACGGCTGGCGATTTGACTATTTTTTGTGTGCAAAATCGAAAAATCGGAAACGTTTCCCGGAAAAATTTCAAATTCGGGATAAGCTGAACGTCCTTTTTTCCATGGGGTTTTTCTATTAACTTAATTTGGCTGACCTGACTGGATACCGACTGTCGGGTCAACTAGTAAAAAAAAAAGATACGGAAAAAAAATCGTTTTCTTTTATATTATTATTATTATTTGAAAGACAAAGAAAACTCTTATTTTCTTTTCCTTATACTTAAAAGAGCATGTTTACGTAGAAAAACGTGATAACCATTATTTTCCTGCTTGCTACGCCGTAGCCGCTAAGCAGGATGTTAATAACATGTAACTACTTACTAACATGTAGGTACTACGAGTTCTAGACATCTTGTAATTACCTACACATACATTATGAATATTATGCTTATTTATTCCGACATAAATGCTTGAAGTCATATAATTAACATTGGAGACACTTAGGTTTCTGCGCAGAATATCTGTTTCTTCTGGAGATTTCTGTAAATATTTTATTACGTGTCCTCTTGGTCATAAAGACGTAATGGTTCTTTTTTTAGACATCCATCACACTCAATAGACGATGCGCAGAAGAAAAACCCAATTCAAGGCTCCTACAAACAGGCGCGACCCGCGATAAAATCGCGCGCGACACAAAGGCACCGTAAGTCACGCAACGCACGGTGCCTTTGTGTGGCGCGCGAACCTTTAATCACGAATAAAGGCTCCTACAAACAGGCGCGACACGCTTTTTCGAAAAAGTAAATAAAATAATACTGCTGACGTAATCACCATCCTGACCCTCAATCCTCCATGTCATTAAAAATAGGCAAAGCAAAGACTCCCCCCGCCCTCCAGTAGTGTTTACGTAATACTTAAATGGCCCCTTACTTTCATAAATAACCTTTCAGTGCCGTCATTCACGAATAAATGGTAGACGCTATGTGACGGTCGCCGTCACTCTAGAAATCCGTATTACTCCAGGCTGGAAATACGAGTAACGCTAACCCAAATCACAGTCTCATTTAAAAAAAAGTAAAATGTTTTTTATGCTGTGTGGTTTAGTATGTGCAGTCTCATAAAAATAAAGCATACACACAAGATTTTTAACAAAGAACTTTTAGAAGCGTCGTCGACGTCGCAGGTAGTGTCCTATTGTCAGCTGACCTGAGTTTGTGACGTCAATAGCCTGAGATGAGTGGGTTTTCTGCGCTTGAAAATTAACATTTTTATTACTATTTTTATTTATGCTATCATCATAATACAAAAGCTGTAGTGGTGGTGAATAGTGTACTTAGCAAGTTCTTGTACAAATACCTATACTGTTTTAAATTCGTTGACTGCACCCGGATTACGATTTTGAAAATAGTTGATGATTTTATTACCAGGTTTGTGCCCGGTTGACGACAACAGGCTCGCCCCCTAGGGACTTAAACAAACCTGGCGAAATGTGGGTGGTAAAACTCTGCTTAACCCTTCGGGGATTACAGGCGTCATGTTATGTTATGTTGATGACTCTATTTTATTTCTTTTCTTTTTTTTTTAAAAACGTTGCCCCACTCTAGGAATTTCTCCTGTATTGTGGGTGCTTTTACAAACATTTAAACTCACATACACAAACAGCCAGACCCGGTACAACTACTTGTAGGTCATACAAATATTTGTTCCGTGCGGGAATCGAACCCGCGCCACGCAGCGCAGCAGTCAATCGCTTAACCACTGCGCCAACCGTGCCGTCATATTTAAAATATACTCTTTGGCTTCTTTTCTTAAAGTTCAATTTCAAATGAGGCTAAGGATGCAAAATGTCGGAAAGAACTAAGTACCTAATAAAAACTGAGAGAAACTGTCTTGTCTAGTATTAATAAATCATACTGGTATAATGCCGGATCAGTGGTAATTAACGTCTATCACATTGTATTACTAATTAATTTTATTACAGACATTGATCGGAATTAGCCTATTACATATAATGTATGTAAGTACCTAGCTGAGGTCTTTGAACTTTATATTTATCTACGTTATTAAAAAAAAATGGTTGCCTGTAAAGTCGGTTTTACGGGCGAAGATTTTACGTGACAACGTCTTTTTCTCGGTAGAATATTTATTGATATGAATATAATTAAATTGCACAATAGGAACAAGGAATTAAATGAAAATAAGAACGTAACGTTACCGAGCGTTACACTTTTTCATAAGTGACTCCCAGCCGCAACCTAATTTAAAATAAGAACGTAACGTTACCGAGCGTTACACTTTTTCATAAGTGACTCCCAGCCGCAACCTAATTTAAGACGTTGTCACGTCAATAAATCGAGATTCACATATTATAATGTAGCTGTTATAAAATTAATGTTGTTCAATGGTACCTACCTATATTGGTAGGTAGTGACAGTTCGTGTTTATGTTTTTATTAAATATCGAGGATCGTCGATTGATTTAGAACCCAATAATTTGTCTGCCAGGAAGTTTAACTGACGTGATTCTATAAAGCTAAGGTTATATTATAAAGTTTTAAAAGCAGTCGGTTCGGTGCACTAAGTCATAGGTGGTACCTACTTAGATATTAATTTTCTTTCCACGGCGACGGGTTGGCCGTTTTCTTTTACCTAAGTCTTTCTTTATTGCTAGCTCTTTACTATTTCCACAATATCATTTCAAACTCAAATCTCATAGTGACCTAACTTTCCTGCTATCACAGCTACTCATATTATCTACAGTGAGAACTTATGAGAAAGATGTGATTCTGTACTATTTTGGAAACGTTTTTTTAAGACATTGCGAGGCATGCGCAAGCGCACGACACTCATCGCATGCTTCGCAATGTGTGGAAGTTCATATGGGAAGCACGTGCGTAGCACATGCCTCGCAATGTCTGTATCCGCCTTTAGCGTATTGATGGCAAAAAGTTTAAATATTTTTGACCCAAAATTCAGCTACGCGAACTCCGCTCACTGATAGTCATAAGATCGTCAAGTGCACAGGTGACAGGGCATGCGGCGCAGGATGGAAAGTGGGCCATTGTCTGTGGGGAGGTGCCACATACGCACTTGAGATCAGAGCCGTCCGTGAACTCCCATATGTGGAGATTGTCTTTGCTCCGGCCGACTTGGGTTTGAAATCTATTTAGAGTGGCAGACTTGGAAACGTTATTGAACACACCTAAATAATAACAGTCACTCCCTTTCCTGCCTATCATGCACAACCAGCTACACCTTCTAGGATTTAAACGAAGCTAATGATAGAGCAGCTGTAGAGATGGCTCCGTTCTGTGTGACTGTTCCTCATAAAATTTTCGTATTTCCTAGATTTAAGATCCTCCTTGGTCGGACAAAAGGTTTGAGTAAAATCGACTCGAAAAGTAGAAGAGGAATAATAAAAGGTTAGTACGTCATCAGACTAAACACGCACAAAATGAACAGTTTATTGTTCTAAGTACAATAAGCCATGCAATCCCAAAAGTCTGCTTCATTCTTTAGCCAAAGCAAGCCGTTAAAACCTCGTTCCATAAAAAGAAGCCATTCAGATAATCTCAGTTTACTATAAAACATCAATAAAAGTTCTAGTTTAATATTAGTAAACATTAAACAATGTTTGCATGTTCGCGTTCTAGGAAATCTTACATAATTCATGAGCTACTCGTTGGTTCGCTCATTGATTTCGTTAACAAAAACAAACGAAGATCGTCATCGGGGCACGGTACGGGGACTTTGATTTAAATAAGGTGATGTCTAATAGCATGTATCGAAATGCCCTTTGTAATTGAAATAAACATAAGTATGCATGATTGGTACCGGTTCGAACTTACGTATGGAAAATACGTTTTATATGCAAAAATGCAACGTAGTACCGAAACTTGTTTTGATAGAGAATCTCAACCTTTATTATGTATGGTATAAAACATTTTTCACACCACCTGCTCGAAAATGTCAAATTATATATCAAGCAACCTTAACCTAAAGTGAGTCATTAGTGGCCGGGGGCACAGCCGGTCAATAATGTTGTACTGGATTTCATTATGACCCGCTGGTCAATAATGTGATTTGAATTTGGAATCTCACATGCTCAGCTAAATTGGCAGTATAGTACTAACAAACACCCTTTGGTGCCAGAAAGAGGAAAGCTATTCTCGATACCCTTCTACGCGTGGATGATATTCTCGATTTCCTACAAAATCATAACGACTGCTTCTTCATATCGTTGCCATGTTTTCGAAGACATAATATTGTAAGAATAATTAGATAACTACGAACCATTTTTTAAAAGGAATGGAATAACATTAAAACTGGCATTATTAATAACAAATACCGTACCGCGCCGTAATACCGTAATAGTAATTGGCTGTAGCATTAGTTAATTTATTTTAAGTAAACTGCGCAAAGATTGCTGTGGATTTTGTGAATAAATAAATAAATAATAAAACCTATCTATACTACAGTCGATTTATCACATTTTATTAAAAATACTCTATTTTCACGAGCGTCTCCAATGACGTTCTAAATTCAAAATGCATACAGCCAATCATCCAAAACCATTCTACCAGCCCTGTATAAATCTTAGTTTACACAAACGCCACTTCCATGAGAGTGATATCAATAGACACACACGACAAAACCGTAGAAGAGACTTTTTTTTTGAAAATCGAATTGTTCGTGTCTTGGCTACTTATTGGTAGACGCAATGAAGGCGTGAATTTTTGGCATTTAAACTTTAAATTTATCAACAAAGTATTATAAAATGTCGAGTGATGAAAGTGATTGTACTCCTGAATTCATTACAACCGAAGCTAATAATATTTCCAATGATTTACTGCCGGAAAAGTCAAAGGAAACTTATATAAAAGCCTACGACAATTTCCAAAAATGGAAAAGTACGAAAGGCGTCAAGTCCATTTCGGAACCAGTTCTATTTTGTTTTTCGTACTATGGCTATTATTTTCTCACAGTAGGTGTAAAAAGTAGAGTATCCTCCTCTGGGCTAAAGGTGTCTTTGCCTTGGGCTAGCTTGAATCCCTCGCTGCATTCAGGATTCTTGTATTAACTCCCTCGCTTCGCTCGTGAGTTAAATCCCGAATCCTTCATTGCGCTCGAGATTCAACATGACGCCCGTGACATTAGACACCACTTTAGCCCCTCGGTGCATAATCTACTATTAACTGCGCGTAACCCGAATGTAGACAAAACAATTGCAGTACCAGTAACATACGAGTACTTATAATGCCGGGCAGTCTTATCGCTAAGAGCGATTTTTAACAAACAACCTTTGTACGAATTCGTAGGTCACGACACGGCAACCTGTTTTTGACGGTAGTTTAGATTTTTTATTTATCTACAGATGTAACAACGTAGATGTGTCGTAATTAAAATTTTATGCCAAACAATAAACCGCAGTCTTTACAATCGTTTATCTAAACTTGTAACAGTGAAGTCTGTACCTTAAATCCATTCGACCTTCACGCTTAAGGGGACGTCACCTGACTAATGGTGCGATCAAATGCTTGGACAATCGCTTAGCAAAAGCCTTCTAATTGACACGCCACATAAATCCGTTTAAACGATGTTTGTTTTAGTTTAGCTTCTGCGTTGTACCTGTAGGTACCTTATGCGACGTTCCATACATCACGACTCGTAAATTCATTAGGTTGACACCCTAAGTCAATTTGGCGTGTTATAAAGCCATTTCCTACAACTGTCGAAGAATTACCGTTGTGATTTGAATATACAGACAATCTAAGTCAGTAGTTAAAATTGACAATTGGAAGCGATTGCTGACAAATACCATAACCATAATCAGCCTATAATGTTCCCAGTGCTAGGACACAGGCCTCCTCTCGGTGAGAGGGAGTGGGCCGTAATCCACCACGCGGGCCCAGTGCGGGTTGGTAGATGTCACATGTCTTCGAATTTTGACATGCCGGTTTCCTCACGATGTTTTCCTTCACCGTTTTGAGAGCAGTGGTGATGAAATAATTTACACAAAGTAAAGCGCCTGTCTGGGTTAGAACCTACGACCTACAACTCGTAAGTCGCGGCCACCACTGCTCTCATAATTGCTGACAAATGCTCAACAATAAATTTTCTTGATTTTACCTAGTCATATAGAATTTCCAATACGTTACAGAGAGAAAATACCGAAAATTCTAAGCAAGTCTGCCTCTTTTACCTAATGTTTATAGCCAGCAAGAAGTAAAACAATAGTAGATTGTATCATAAGGGAGCAAAATACGAAGTGAGGGATTCTAGTAGAGTAGAGAGAGTAGAATCCTGAACGTAGCGAGAGGTAGAAGGCGTCTCGGCAGACCCCGTAGAGGATGGCGGGACGAGCTGGACAAAATAAACGACAAACGACAAGTGGTCCACTTTAGCCCGGGATCGAAAGAGCTGGAAGTCGTGGGGACAGGCCTTTGCCCAGCAGTGGGATGATGCAGGCTAACTGTAACAGTAAACAATACTTCGAGAATGTGCTCGTGGCTAAAAGATAACAGCCGCACGGGTCGATCGAAGGTTAAGCTACGCTTGCCGCGGTCTTTTCGTGGATGGGTGACCATCCATTACATTTTAAGACTCCTCCGTGCCTCTGAAAGCACGTTAGTCCTGGCTGTCATTTTCTTAGACCTTTGTCAGTTGTTACGGGTAGTCAGAAGCCCCAAAAGTCTGACAACCAGTCTTACCAAGGGGTGTCGTGTTACCCAGTAGCTGGGTTGTGGGGGTCAGATAGGCACTCTATGTAAAATACTGGTATTCAGCTGCCTCCGGTAAGACTGGAAGCCGACCCCAACAAAGTTGGGAAAGGCTAGGCTGCTGATGATGATGAGTTCAAAAAAGAGGAAATATTGTTTGATAAACAACAAATAAATCAATAGTGATTATGGAACCGATGCATTCTTATCTTTTTATTTATGAAATATCACGACCGATTTCGTATTACGAGATCGAAACCAGTTTTCCTCAAAAAAACAACAACATGGTTTTGAGATGGTGTGAGTTGGAACGAATGCTGTTATCTGAATGCTGATCTAAGCGTAGGTACCTACTGTTTGTTTTTATTTAACTACAAGATAAAACAGAAGACTATAAAACACAAATGCTCATATTTTAGTAAATATTCGACAGCTAACATAATTTTATAGACATACGTGGTACGTCGTAAACAGTCTCTTTATAAATGTTCCTACACAAGACTCTTTTACGTTTTGTTACATACTTCGTACCACCAAAGGTCTAAATATTCACCTGACCTACTATTCTATTTGCCCCACAAAAACTTTTACTCGTTTCGTGCTGCTTCGTTTTGCCTTTTTCTTAGTAATGTATTCTTGTTGTGCTTGTACGCCTATCTGAAGACATTACTGTGCATTTAATTGTGTCCGCCACAGTATAAGAACACTACGATGCAGTACACCGTAGGAATTGGGTTGATCTTATCTGTGACGCGGCAATATCTTAATTCGGTATATTGATGGGTAAAAAGCACGCTTCTGTTAGTTAAGGCTTGATGTTCCTTGACTAAGCGATAGTTTGATAAGGTTATTTGATTATAAATTGAACCTTATTACTGTAAGTTTTGATGGTATTGCTTGATGCCAACTTATACCTACACTTTCTTTTGCCGCATTTATTTCTGAAGATAAAAATATATCTATACACTGACGTTTATTCAGAATTAAAATAATATTTACGTAATTTACAAACGACGCTATATTTTAGTTTGTGAATCGTTTCAAGCTGGGATATAATTTTGTTATTTTTTTAAATTAATTAGATATTATTTATTAAGGGACAACAAACAGCAGTGTAATAATAATAGTAAACTTAGGTTATAACTTTATAATATAGGTATTAGGTACCTATTAGTTGTTACTTATAGATTAGGTATGACATCTGTTTGTTTCGTTCACATAAAGTTTTGAGTATGAATGTGGAAGGCTATAAGAGTAAGGGAAGACCAAAGAAACAATGGATGGACTGTGTGAAATATGCTAGAAAGGGCTAGGGGTTAGGGGGTCGAGATGACTACTTATAGACAAACATGGAAGAAAAAGACATGTTGCGCCGATCCTACATAAATTGGGATATCGGCAGGAGAATAATGAGTGACGCCAGCATCATGACTTTTGCTTGACATGAGTGTAAAAAGTCGATTGTAAAATGTGGCTTCGCAAAGCACGAACATATTTAAAGACTTTGTTAAAATAATACAAACTAAAGTCAAAATACAAAAAGGTATAAAGACGAAGACATATAAATAAATAACAAACAGGGCAAGCTAAATAAAACCGTTTAAAAAAAACAATACAACTCACAATACAGGCAACATAATTAGGAACCATTTGAATTCAAACTAAATCAAGTTTCGATTTGCAAAATAAGTACAGCCTGCACTTATCCGTTTACCATCAATAATTATTAACATATACTACGTGTTCCTGTAGTACTTTAATTAGCGGAACTAGCGATACCAGCCATATTACCTATTAATTAATTGCCCGTACAACATCCAAGTTGTTATAGACGAGAAATTAATAATGCATTGGAGTTACTTGATAGATACGTTAAACTAACTTGTGCAATCAACTGCCGGTTATTATGTGTCTGTTCGTAAGTATTGTTTACGTGTATACTCGTGTAAGAAAACTTGTTTTAGTCCAAAAGAAAAACGACTCGTAATCGTATCTATCCGCTGGTTTTTCAAGATGGTGAGACAAAGGTCTGTGATTAAAAGAAAACGATTTAAAGAGGCTTGATCCTTAATTTATATAGTATTAGTATTACGGAGGGCAGCCTTTATTGCAAGTAATAATATATCAATCAAGCTTTTGACCTACACACAATTTTATAATGAAATAAAGTTTCATTTGGATTTTCAATTTGGTACCTACAGATAAACAATTCTAAGTTATATCCACATAGGCACTAAGAAGTTTTTATTTGAATATTACTTATAGAAAAGCACTGGCTGGTTTAGATGATAAAGAATATGAAAGCCACCTTTAAAAAAAGTAACACGATTAAAAATAAAACTATATGGCTTTACATCATTATTTTAACCACGCATGGCCAGTTATCTTTGCATTTAAAGTAGGCCAACTACTAAAAAGTTTACATTTAACTAATTATTACGATAACTTTGTCTGGGTCAGTAGGTAAAAAAAAGGTTGCATTTTGTTATTGAAATTAGAAAAATAAATATTATGTACAGACCGTTGATGATGCAAGGTTACAAAAAAAATAAAATAGTCAGAAAACAAGATAATTGCGTTTCTAAATAATTCCTTCGAGTTTCATGTCAGTGTAATTTAATTTTCTATGTTCCGGGTTCGTCTGGAATTTTGGTATCAATTCCTTTTTGTAAATTGATCAATCTCGCTCATTAATATGTTTGTCCTTTTTGTTTTATATAGTGTACAATAAAAATATACTAACCTTTGCTGCAGGTGCAGCTGAAGTTCAGTTCCTTTATGAACAAATGATACTAATTCATAAATCAATAAAAGCCAATGACTTAATATAAATGCAGGGAAATACTCTTGCAATACACTCAATAGCCCTCTCACAGAACCTCTCACGAACAAAGATGACACATCCGTAAGATCATAATAATATCATCGATATAATTGTGTTGTTGACGTCATCATCTTGTAAAAAAGTTAATGTTATCGAACGGGCACATTCCTGAAGCAAGCATTCCGTTTAGTACTTAGTCTTCGAAACTTACGATAAGCGATCCCTAGTTTGAAAATAGCACCATAAGTCGTCTACCAGAGTCTATCAGAGGGGCAATTCCCGTAGTTTTAAGAACGTTCATAGTCTGATCTCAGACACAATCTATCAAAAATACCTCTAATTTCCCTACATCTTTGACAAGTTTTTGACATTGATTATATCGCTGAGATGAGATTGCGACTACATTTTGAACGTTTTTAATTACGAGAATTGGCCTTCAGTAATCTCTCGTTTTAGTTAGTTTGAAGGCGATCAAATTCTATAACGTAATTCACCTAAGGTGCATATTCTTAACATAAATATTTTTTCAACACACTTGCTCGTAAAGTGGCTCTTATTGAACCGCTTTTAGGTCCATAATGGAGTGTATTACGAACGCGTGCTTTTTCTTTACTTTAATCCACATGTTCTGTAATACCACAGATAACTATTTACTAGTCGGAGACGCGCGCTTTTTTAATCTCATCAAACCCTGCGTTCCGAATTGGGAAATAATCGATGTGTTCCGAATTGGGAAATAACCGAATTAGCGTGAGCGCGATAACGATAACGATGTCCCGTGAATCGTCATAGATGACGTCATGACATTCGCCATCTTGCGATAATGCCGACCATGCCCTAGAATAATATCACCGTGAGCGCTGTCAAAAATGACAGTGTGTGTATGAGGTTGTGTCAGTGTGTGTTTTGTTTTGAGTTGCATCATCTTTAAATTAAACTAACGTGGCATTTTTGAAATTGTGCTTCTGGCTGACAGTCGCCACCTAACCAAAGAAGAAGAACTGAAGAAGAAATGTGGTGTTTATACAAAGAAATACTGTAATAATATATTTTTTACATTGTGTAAGCACTGTCATGTGAGCGCGTTCACGAGTGTTCCGAATTGTTGCCAGCTCTCAGCAGTCATAATAGTAATATCTAAATCGGAACGCATGTGAGATGATGCATGGACGTAATATTACGTCCATGGAGATGATGTGAGCGCTGTGATGTGAGCGATTATAGCTAATTCGGAAAGCGCCCAAAGAGACTTCATGCCAAAAGAAAAAATCCGCGGGCTATATTTCAATTTTTTTTAAATAGTCTGTATTGTCCTTGGTCGCAAAATGAACTCGCAGGGGACCACAGACAATTTAAGGTGAATGCGCAGTGGTAGACCGCGAAATTCTTAGGTTTTTTGCAATTTTCAGGTTTGTGTTTACTATATTTTTTCTATAGGCTGTTTAGCGGTTTTGTCTCTGCCATAGATTAATATATTTAAAATGAGTCAATGTTGCGCGCGCATCGCTAGTGCTGGCTAGCACGGCGCGCGGGAAAACTAAACCAGCGCGTCATTTTCCATACAAGGTAATATTTAACAATACAAGTCTGTTTTTTTTTCCTCGCAAGTGTGTTGAAAAACGTCGTATGAAACGCGTGTGCATTAATCAATATACACTCGGCTTTCTTATCGCTCTCGCCTGCGGCTCGCGCGATAATATCGCTTCGTGCATAATGATCAACTTAGCACACATGTATCATAATGTACTATTACTATTAATGCAGTAATATTTTATCATATTTTTGGTTTCTGGAATGGTGCAGTATTTTTTTTATCCGAAATCTATTACCAGGGAGTCCTGCTACTCGAAACAACTATTTCATGACTTTCATAGATATTAGATATCTTACAAACCAAGCTCAAGATGATGAATCATTAAGCTCTGCAAAAATAATGCAGTTTATTTAAGCTTGATGATTTTAAAGTGGCCCTTAGAAATCTGTCATCAGCAGTGCATATTGAGCAGGCCGATCAATTATTGCGGCTGCTGACGAAACCTAGCCCGGTAGTGCAAATACGTACGTATGCAATGCGCATAATCGCATGCTCCATACTAATTACTTACAGTCCACCTACATCATACATAACGTTATAGTGGTGGTGGTCAATTTGAAGCAGCCTATTTATTTTTGTTTCTCGGGTGAAAAAAATTCTTATGGATGTCCTCCGCTCTGGGGCTGGCGGAGGGGTCTGTCAGACTCTTACTGGCTAAAAACCACCCCGGTGTTACATCTCACACCTATGCCGGGGGCTGCGGGAACGTACGATCCTTCCGCAACCCCCGACTGGTGCCATCACTCCTCGGGTCAGGGGGAGGAGTGAGGTGTTTGACTCCCCCCGTGACGTGTAAGAGGGGCGCGCGTGGAACAAAAAGAAAAAAAATTGAAGAAAAAAAAATTGGGTTGTTGGGTAGACTATAGATTTAATAGCCCCAAAAGAATTTTGAAGATTAAGATGAATTTGTGATCGCAGTCTGTAAATATTATCAGACCAGACTATCTAAGCAGCTTCCGGTCGTCTTGTGTAACCCTACAGCCATATTTTTCAAACGTACAAAATGTTGGACCTATTCATTCGATCCACATTCCTACACGTAGGTCCAAATACCTATGTAGAGTTTCATCCCTTGAATTGGAATAGTTGGTGTCTCGCGGCTTATTTGAATTTAGTGGACGCATAGGAAGAATTTAACTGACGCGGAGATGACCGATGGAGTAAAGCTTTGACGGAATACTGGCCAGCGTTAGGCCAAGGAAACCAAGGCCGTTCAAAAGCCTGTTGGGTTAATGATATCGTCAAAGTCGCAGGAAACACCTAGATGAGGGACGTGGAACCAGCCATACTTCCCATGGCAGAAGAAAAAGGAGACTAATTCCCAGACGCGGATGATTCCGGGCTGAAATTGTGATTATCATCATCTTTTTCATTTCTTTCTATCAAATGTATTTTTGTGTTGTAAGTATGTTTTTTGTAATAAACGGCCCCTTTTTTTTCCTCTATCTCCCCTGGTGGAAAGCGATGGTTGAGGTATACGATGGAACGAGCGTACCCAGAAGATACCTGCAGGGTAATTGCGTAACACACTAGCAGTAGGAATGCCTCTCATTCTGATAGTTCAATAACATTCATTGCATTATTTACGTTGTTGAGCAAATGAATTTTTCGAACATATGAAGCAATGGATTAGCAATATATTTCAAAATTATTCAGATTGTGATTGATAGTGTGTAACGCAATTAAGGTGCTGTTCATTGTTGCTTTGAAGGTTGCCGCATTGTGTACAATAATATAATTTGCAGTTTATTTTTTCTATTTTTTCTGAACTGATAGTGATAATAATGAATATACCTAATATTTAAATAGAACACTACACGGAACCGATCAGATTGCTACAGAAGCTATGGGATTGAATATCTAATTCCTCTATGTCGTCACCTTTGCTTTTTATATCTATGACAAATAACAACATCCAGGTACAGACGTCAGCACATCAAGCTACCCGAAACTGTAAAATTTTCCCACTAAACTTTAAACCAAAAAAACTCAACTTTATTGTTTTTTTTCATCTTTATTGCTTTAGCAATAAAGTTGAAAATCTATAAAAGAAATTTGACAGATTGTAGTAGTTTGATGTGCTGACGTCTGTACAGGTTTATGAAAAAAAAACCATGAGAGCAAATTTTTTGTATCTTTCAAGTCAATCCGCATAACAAGATTTAGCAACAAAAACAAAACTAAGATGCTCATTGCTCAGATTCTATGTGACGACACAGATTAAATAGTACAAGTAGTGACGTGACTACATCTATACCTACCTAACCAGAAGGTCAATTCCCGTAATTGAAAAAGTTCAAAATCTAGTCAAATGTATTCGCAATCTCATCTCAGCGACAATCAATGTAAGAAACTTGTCAAAAATGTAGGGAAATTAGAGGTATTTTTGACAGATTGAGACTGAGATCAGGCTGTGAACGTTGCGTTCTTAAAATTATGAGAATTGCCACTGTTCTCATTGTCAATTACCTATATTTTGTTTGATAAGAAAATAATGTATTTGAATAAGTAATAGTCATATAACCGAGTTATGTTGATAAACTACAATTTATTTCGGATATTTAGATTTTTCACGAAATGCTATGCAGATAAACCTTAGCCAAGAATGTATAATATAATTCAAAAACAGAATTAATAAAAAAAAAATGAAGTAAATAATTCTTATTAAAACTTCTAGGAAGAACTTTTGAGTAACCAACAGGAAAACACCTTGACTCTTCTGTTTTATGCAGCCGTGGCCTAGGCCGACCAGGAAGTGCATTCAGGGCAGAAGTTCTAACCTACCATATAACTACTTGCAGAGCCTTAGTAGGTTGGTAGGTACTGTTCTTGCATTAAAATTATGCTTAAGTACTTATATTGTTTTATCCTCTTAGGAAGCGGAGATGGTCACGCAATATTTAAATATAAAACAGATGATTGCAGATGATAGTGATTAATTATTAAATTCCTCATATGAAACGTCATCGAATCATGAATAATATCTGTGGAAATGATAGATCCACATGCTGTCTGTCATCTGTGGGAGCCGCATGAACCCTGTTCCCCCTGTCAGACAGGTACCTACTGTGTTATTGAATTATATTGTTAAAGAAGTGATAATTCGTCAGGGCAAAATTAAAATTTTCTTACGTTTTTTTTCAATTTGCAGGTCAGTATCAGGTTGTATGTTGATCTAAATATGATTCGTAGCCGTAACACCAAAGAAAAAGTAAAGACAAAAAAAAGTAAAGAATTATAATCATCAAAATCATCAATATAACTCTGTAAGTCCATATTACCCTATTGAGCGACTATTTCATGAAATCATGACATTTGAGGGCCAATTCTAACTTAAGGAGTTGTATTGCCGATTCTATTGATTATAATTCTGTGACTTCAGTCATGTTTGTTACGGTCGTGAATCATAATCAACATCTTGACACTGAAAATTGCAAAAAAAGTAAGATAATTTGAATTTCACGGGTTATCTTAGCGCATCCCTCTTAAATAGCTTAAATACCCTTACTGAAACATCACAAGTTGTTTTATATTTTTCACATCGAACCGAAAAAGCCGCCTAAAAAGGCCACTTTGGCAGAATCATAAAAGGATAACATTATGAATCATAATATGGCGAAGACAGTCCGTGTTTTTCTTTTTTTCGCTGCACTGCGTAGGTATAATCAAAGAGATTGGGATTGGATTAGGATTGGATTGATTGGTATTTTAGCACAGACAAAAAAATATAACTGAAAACTCCTTCACCAATGGGATTTGATACGATTAACTAAACAGTTAACTGTCCATTATGATTCATAATGTTATCCTTTTATGATTCTGCCAAAGTGGCCTTTTTAGGCCCCCAGTAGCTTGCCGATGACTCTTCCTTCAAGTCTTAAAAACTCTGTTCCTACATTAGCATATAAAACGAACATTACGTAGTACGGCACGTAAACGTGCACATTAAATGTTAAAAGCGTTTCAATTACGATGTACAGCGCATCTCCGAGCTAATATGGTTATAGAGGACATGTTGAATTATATGTTATGTGACCACAATTTGTATGACATTGTGCCTCATTACCTCGAGAGCTTGTCAACAATACGATTATGTAGCTACTATTCAATTAACTCGTTGATTCGATGATAATTAGGCTACTATTTACTAAAAGGAGACTGGGCGAATTTGTATGGGAAATGGTCTATGTACAGTCAACAAAGGAGTTAAGTACCTATACAGGAGCGTCGGATATAGTTGAAGTTTACTAAGAAACCGATGGATGTTCTGGACTGAAATTTAATTTAATAAATGAGCTGTTTGTTTTCTATTAATCAACTAGTGTGGGACGCCCTCCGGCCAGGTGGGATGACGATCTGCGAAAGACTGCAGGCAGATGCTGGATGCGTCAAGCTGAAGACAGGGCGCTATGGCGCTCATTAGGGGAGGCCTATGTCCAGCAGTGGACTGCTATAGGCTGATGATGATGATGATGAATAAACTAAAATTTTATCCGAGAATATCCATCGGTTTCTTAGTAAACCTCAACAATATCCGACGCTCCTGTATACTTAACTCCTTTGTTGACTGTACCAATCCGGATATATCTACGTTTTAGATATTTGCGTAGGCATACCTCATCTATAGATACCCCTGATAAACATCATTTCATTGCTATACATTAGCGTGATAATGGAAGGTAGTGTAGGTATGTTTGTCAGATATTTTCCTATTGTTGTATTTTTTTTGTTTTTGTAGTAAATCGGGAGAGCTCTATCAGTGGTAAAAACACAAATGGCGGCCAGTGCCTATTGACGATAGAGATTGCTATGGTAATTGGTATTAAACATAGAAAAGTCTTTTGAGTACCTAATAGGATATTGCTGTGGGTTTAAACTTTGGCTACTTATCATACGAAGACCTAAAATAGCACAGCGTGATTCAGAAGTAACATAACATAATCAGCGTTTAATGTTCCCACTGCTGGGACACAGGCCTGCTCTCTGGGCAGGCAGTGGGCTGTAATCCACCACGCGGGCCCCGTGCGGGTTGGTAGATGTCACATGTCTTAAAATTTTTGGTCCTAGGACGTGCCGGTTTTTTCCTTCACCGTTTTGAGAGCAGTGGAAACGGTTTTTTGTAATGTTTGATAATCAACGATATTATTAATTTTAAGTAAACATACGTTTTTTTTAAATCACAGTTTAACTTGTCGTTAAAAATGAAATGTCGGAAATAAACGACTAAACTATCGATTTCGAATTAACATCGACCATTCAATCGCTCATGCCATAGATTATTTAACTCATGTGGACATGCAATCGATTTTAGTGAAATCATTAACCCCTCCATTTGTAGTTGGTTAATAATTAAAAGAAAGAGTTAATTATTAAATCGATCTAGAAACAGTTCTACGAATTACTTAACGAACTTTCATTGATAACAGACTAGTACTTTCTATATTAATCCTCTAAGCAAAGTGTACAAAAAATGTTTGGTGAAAATCGACCAGTCTCGGTTCCGGATCGAATCCAAACTAGTTTAAACAGTTGACACCGCGACACGTCGATCTCAGTGCAAGGCTGACGGTAATTATCGATAGTCATCGTTCAATAACATGCTGACAGCCCACATGCACGCACAAAACAACTCTTCACCTTTTATTAGATATTATTTGCATAATACACTGCTTTTAGAAAGTGTTCAAACTTGTCACAAAGTTGGACGCAGTGTTCTTTCACATTCCATAATTGAATTAAAAACGTAGAAATGAACATTGCCATAGATTAAAAAGTTAAGTACGTCATTTACCAAAGACAAAGGAGCTATTTAGAACTCGTGATGAATCTTTAATAAATCTTTATGTTTTCTTAATGCACAATGTGGAACTAGGAAAAACACATCGCATAAGCGATGCTTAAATGCGTAGTTTTACCAGCGGGCCTTAATGAATATGGAAAATAAAACGCGTACATAATAAGCGAGCCAATGAGATAATTTTGCATCACCAAAAAGGAAAACTTAGGCCGCATAAGGTGACCTTTTTATGCAGTAAGGTCGCATTATAGCTGTATAACGTTATCAATAGCGAAACAAAAGACACTCACAATAATTAATATTGTGACTATATTTTGTTTATTATTGAAAATGTTATTCGCGACTTTCAGGCCAAAGGTCTAGTTCGGACATCAATGTTTTGTTGTACTATTTTGAATGTGTACGCATTGTGGCTTTGTAGAATGGCATGCCCTACATTAGCACGAATTTTATAAATTCCTGACTTCCTCAGGATTTTTTAAATTACCGGTTAACATCTGATTTGCTTGTTATTGTCTAAAATTAATAATTAGATACTTGTGTAAGTATTAAGTACTTAGCAGTTGGATCGCATTTGGCATTTTCAGCATTTATTCCTTAAAATAAAATTTGTGTTCTCTTTTGTATTGTAACATGAATGCAAATCCATTTGTTATTGTTGAACGTACGAATATAATAACAGATAACACAATGTTGAATGTTTGTTTGTTTCATGAATGACTCTTGAAACTATTTTGTAGCCCTGCAATCTGTCTTCACGAACACGTTTAACGAAACTGCATAGAAACTGTGTTTTCTTTTCAATAAAACCCACCTTTAATTTACCATGAAACTTTAGCTAAGGCTCATCAAATAAATAAAAAGACTTCTGAAACAGAAAGAAATAAAATACCATGTCTTGATAAGTTATGGATTTTTTACATCGTGATTGCCCATTCGTACCCAATAAATGTTCAACTTGTGTAACGAGCTTTTTTTACAACCGAACAAATAGGTAATTACGATACAAAAATAAAATCCATAACTTATTTATCACTTTATTCCATTACATGACGATATGGAAGATGACTTCAAGTGCTTAATTAATTAATGGTTTGTAACGCTCATCGGCAATGGACTTAGATACTTAGGTAGGTATGTCCATCATTATATAGGTACATAAATTTTCCAATAATTGTCATATTTTATGTCCATCGTTTGCGGCGAACAGTAAATTTTTCCATTGATCTTGGAGCCCGGTTTGCGAAGTCACACCTCGAGTATTTATTGATCATACTTATTGCTCATGATGTTTATGTAAATATCGTACGTATTAGTATAATATAATATGATTAAGTATGTTGTGTTGTGGACATGGAAGAATATGGCCGTGTGTTTTATTGTTAGAGGCCATTGAGGTATATTTTTAGAAGGTTGGGCAGAATTCATGGATGTACCAGAAACATCGAGTTTCTCTTGAAACATCCTGTATCCTAATCTGCTGCGAAACTGTCTTGTATGTTGGAAGTTATTGGTTGGTATAGATTTTTGTCAACAGTAGACTCTATTAATTTGTAACTATGTGTTAAATTCACGATAAATTCCTCGTCTATACAAGTACCTACCTACCTTATTGCAGTTGTCAAGCGAGCTTGAGGCGAAAAAGAAGCTGAAACTTTTGACATCTATTACAATATAATTATGATATATTAGTACTAACGTATACCAAACATTGTTGTTATCTAAGTAAGTATTCGGTAAACAATGTTTACAAGACATGATACAAAACTTTATTTTGTAAACTTAACACGTTCAGGCGATAAATTAGAGTTGTCTTCAGCAGGTGCGCTATATGCTGCGAGCTTTGTATGCAAAGTTAATACCTTGAGGATCGATCTTAACAATGTGTCCCTTTACTGTATCGTTTTATGGTCTATTGAGACTGTTTTACGTAGGTAGCTTATGCCCAGTTTCATAAGTATTTATCTATAAATGATGTTCATAAAACCAGTTTTGCACATCAAAAATAACTTATGGTTTTAAGACTAGATGAGTTCGGAGTTTCCTATCCGACTATGATATATTCCATACCTATCTTGATGTTAAGGAAACACTTTGTCGAATCAAAAGCTATTGTGAGTTTATCTGAAGACCTCAGAAACTGAACATTTACGACATAATTTCGTCGCCTTTGATTGAGTTGATTAAGATTCCTACGAACGATACGAGGTTTTGGATTCAAACGGAGCTGGTTCTTTGAGATTTTCAGGGCAGTTATAAGTAGTTAGTTTCACGGTTATGTATCTCGTCGTTACTACGTTTTACCTCGAGTTTTTAGATATTAATAGTAAATTAAAAAATGTATGTCTAAAACTGCAGTGAGATATTTACAACACAATGTTTTACTTTACTCAACTACGTAATGGTATAAATAACCTCGCAATGTGCGTGAAAATCGTGCGTGATTCTTGATCATTTTGTATAATTTTCTGCAGTTTGGCAATTATTCTCTGTAACAGATTGTTGAATCCTTAGCTATGACAAAGAGGTTTTTAACAACAGGCTTAGGCATCTATATCACTTGTTCGAAAGCTATCGAAGATCTGTAGCAAATCGCAAATGTTGAGCAACAAGTGGTTTCAATTGATTAGCTGATTACCTGACTACTTAAATGCAAGAATGTCATTCGCCTTAATTGATTTAATATGCAATAAACTACACTTGCAGTGTAATTTATTTTTTTACTCATTCTATATTTGTAAGGTTGAGCCGCTTGTTTTCAAGGCGGCCTTGCCGACATCGACGTAACAAGATTCCTCAGTGACATCAAGTTAACAGTGTAACGCTGCACGATCAGTATTCGCATGCAAATAAAAAGTACAAACAACATAATATGATAAACACGTTTATTCATAGTCACACACAGCCGCGTCCACGCAACAAACATTCGTACAGATTAGTTACAATAATGTATGTTATACAGATTACCTTAATAAGATCTTAACTAGATCTACCGAACACTACACGTGCCACTCTCAGAGACATTGAGATATATTAATTAGTCGTTAGCAGATTACTGGGGGCCTAAAAAGGCCACTTTGGCAGAATCATAAACGTATTTTGCTTTTTTTCGTTGCAAGAGATTGGGATTGGATTTGGATTGGTATTTAAGCACAGACAAAAAAAAATAACTGAAAAATCCTTCACCAATGGGATTTGATACGATTAACTTAACATTTAACTGTCTATTATGATTTATAATGATTTGATGAATTCCTTTTATGATTCTGCAAAAGTGGCCTTTTTAGGCCCCCTGGTCTTGTGTATATACTCCTATGTATTACAAAGTTATAAATAAATATTGTGCTGAGATGCACCTTATAGAAATAGTTGGAATGTTTATTGTTGAGCCGAGCCACGGCGTTTGGCAACTCGTCCCCGACCTTTCGTTTCGAACCGACATGACTCGTCTTCGACACGACCCCTCCTAGAAAGGTCACTGTTGATCGTTCTATGGTATTCTATACCTATGTATAAACTATTCTAGAATATTAATATTATACAAAGCATTTTTACATGCGCATATCACTGGTTGGACCACGAGGTCAAGGTAACTTTAAATATTTTTGGTAATGTTACGCATCAGTCCGAGCGTCGCAAAATGACAAACACTAGTATTGGAGGTCACGGTCGACTGCGGACCGCAACCCAACCGTCGTGAGGACTAGGCGAGCAGGTGCGCCAGCGCCAGCAGCACCAGCGAGCAGGCGAGCGCGGGCGCCGTCGCCGCGTTCTGCGGCGCCACCGTCGGCTCTACCAGGTCCTCGCTGAACACGTAACTCTTCGAACCAGTATGCGACTTCAAAATCCTGTAGTTAACTTCACTCAGGGACACCTGATTTTTCACGAAGTTATACAGCCTGTTTATGACCACGAACACGTTCCCCTTGCTATCGAATGTGAATCGATCCACCCACTGAATGTAGTTGGGATCGCGAGCGATGGTCCGTTGGCCAACGCGGAAGTCGACGGTGGTGTTCCATTCCGCAATTGTCGAATTTCCGATTAAACCGTAGAAAAGTACCCCGGTTGAATCCATCTTCATGCCGTCGGTCTGTGAGGCTTTGTTCCCGAGGTCGACGACGTAGGGACGCAGCGCCCCATTACCTTCCTGAGCGAGTGATTCGTTTTGCAGCACTGATGCGTTCAAGGCGTACAGGTGATAACTGGACAACGGGCAGTAGTACACTTTTCTGTCCACTTTGCCTTCTTCGTTTCGGTACTGGGGTCCGAGGGCGATGCCATCAATGTTAACAGGAAGGTTGACCGTGGTGCCATTGATGCGGAAAAATGTGGCCTCGGCGACTGAAGACATTGATTGAGTGTCTCGAATTTTCCACGATTTTTTGTCACGGCGGCGGAAAACTATAATGCCCGGATCGACAGCACTATTGTCCGTTATGTACGCGTAATCACCATCCCGATTGTCCACCACAATATCATTCAAATAAGTAGTGTTAGGATTCACTGAGTCCGATGGGAACGGAATGCGTTCCATTTCATTTTTGCCGCTCTTGAGGTCGATAAGCACAAGCGATGGAGGGCACTTGGGGTCCGGGTTCTGTGTGAGAGTACCGACACGGCCGTTGTCCAGGATCCACATAATACCATTTCTATCAATTTCTATGTTTTGAACAAATTGCAAAGCGTTGCAATCTCCAACAGCGTTCTGGCTCCAGCTAGGAAACGGGCGCAGCTTGGGGGCCGTGTCCGTCGGCGTCGCGGGGATGGTCGCCAGTGTGGCCGGCACTCCGTCCAGCATTCTCGGCATCGTCAGGAACAAATCGTCTTGGTAGAAGTTTATGCCAGAGATTAGAACGTTTTGGGGGATGTATTGGCTTGTATTGAGGGAGGCCTCGCGGTCTTCCGGGGATTTCCATTCGAAATCTATAGCGTTCCATTCGTATATGACTCGAAACTGTTCGCGCCTTGGCGCGGGTGGTCGCGGGTGGGTGTCGTTTTGCGCGGCCGCGGCGGCGACGGCGGCGAAGAGCAGCAGCGCTAACATCGTCGGTGGGTGCGCGGCGGAACGTGTGGCGCGAGCGACGCGGCCGGAGAGACTGAAGGCGGACCCACTCTGCCGCCGACACTTCTGTGCAGAGCTGAGCCTCGCGCGTGACCACACCGCGGACGTCACCCTAACATACCAGTCAGACCCTTAAGCGACTTATCTTCAAGCAAGGTTTATTAAGACGGTGGACGTAAACATAAACACGCGATTTATTTTTGTTAGCTTACAGCGGTGTCGTCGCGATATAAATGTACATGTGGCTCGGAAGGGGTGCACCAAGGTCACAAATCTCACCCCCGGCTAGACGGAGGGTCCGCCGTCTGTTAGATGTGTTGTTAACGGTTCAGATAATCGATTCAGTCGGGAAGTGTACATAGGTACCAGTGTGTGTAAGCAGAGAGTTCGTTACACTTACACTTGTAAAATATGAAATCGATTCTGTAACGGAAATAATAGGATATAACTGAACGATCATGCTGATTATCGAAGCTCGGCCTTGCGTTTGACTTTAATAATACCTTAATTGATTGGTTTGGTAATACAAAGTGAAATTGACAATGTAAATAAGGTAGACTGTATTAAGATTCAATGTTGCGAACATTGAAATTCTAATAAATTTATTTAGATACGGTATGTTGATTTGATAAAGAAGTAGGGCGAAGGCGATGACATTATTAATAAAAAAAAAAACAAGATTAAAAACGTTTCGTGCTGATTACCTAACAACGGCAGTAGGTAATAAGTATATCAAGTCAATTTTTGCTAACACTTCGTACGTAAATTACACTTCAATACTGCCTGAATGCGAAAAGGTGTTAAGATAAGAGAGTAGGTGAGCACCTACTCTCTGACTGAGTAGTCGGGACTTATTAAATTAATTACGTAGAATCATTTTCACTAGCGAACAGAAACCTGTCCAATTTTTTGTCTTTCAAAATAACTATTTTGGGATTTCAGTAGAAAGAATTGTAATTAGTCGTTGATTTTGCAATCACAATTGCTTTTTACGATTTTAATAAAGCATATCAGTATGGATCGAAGGGGTATCGTATTACCCGGTAACTGGGTTGTGGAGTTCAGATAGGCAGTCGCTCCATGTAAAATACTGGTATTCAGCTGCATCCGGTTAGACTGGAAGCCGACCCCAATATAGTTGGGAAAAGGCTAGGCAGATGATGATATCAGTATGGATCGAGGAGCCATGTGTCATATTTAAATGCGGATATGACCAATATTTAGTAGTAAATTAGGCGATTTTGTAGGCCTGTTTCCTGGAATTGGTAGTTAGACCCTTAAAAAGTTACAGGACGTTAAGGTGACTCTTCAATGCAAACGTCTGAATTGATTTGACACTTGAATACTACCCGATAGACATTTTTGAAAATTTGGTATGATTTAGTAGTGTTTATGCAAAATCTGTACGAAAAAAGGTAGGTTTGTACTGCTGAATTTGGGATAGCTACAATGATTTGATTTGTCATAAAAATCCATACATTTCACAGCTATGTTGTAGCTGCATTTCACTACTTTTTTACCGACTTAAAAAAAAAGGAGGTTATGTTGTCTTAAGAGGCGAATATCGTATCTCTGTGGTGGATAAGGGTTATCCCCATGACCATACCTAAGCTAACACAAGAACTTCGACTGACTTATTAACCTGTCACTCAACTATAGGCAAATAGTTAATAGAGTTGCTGTTGAAACCGCAAGGGATTTACAGGCTGACCTTATTACTTAGTGAAGCCGAATAGCTATTTGCTTGAGCCTGTCTCTGTATTTAAATGTGATTATTTGCTTACCATTGATTGTGTTTAAAGATAGATAGGTAGAAAACAATTTATTTAGTGCACACAAAAGAAATAACACTCTCTCTCGCTCCCTGGTGTATGCTGTTCGCCGATGACATTGTGCTGGTTGCCGAGAACGGCCTAGAGGTCCAGAGCAGATTGGAGGTGTGGTGGGAAAGACTCGAGACCGTTGGCCTGAGAGTAAGTCGGACCAAAACCGAGTACCTGTTTTGCGACTTTGGTGGTCTCTCCAGTTCTGTGCCCATATCTCTCGCCGGAACGCCCTTACCGATCTGCTCCGACTTTCGGTACCTCGGGTCGCTTGTCCAAGGAGATGGCGAAGTAGACCGAGACGTAACGCACCGGATCAACTCAGGATGGATGAAATGGCGACAGGTCACAGGAACAACTTGCGACCCACGGATGCCCCTCAAGTTAAAGGGGAAAATTTATAAGTCCGCGATAAGGCCTGTCGTACTGTATGGGTCTGAATGCTGGGCCGTGAAGAAGACGGATGAAAAAAGATTGCATGCAGCGGAAATGAGAATGTTGAGATGGATGTGTGGAGTGACGAGAATGGATAAAGTAAGAAATGAGTATATAAGAGGAAGTCTGAAAGTGGCGCCAGTGACAGAAAAGTTGAAAGGAAATCGTTAGTCTTGGTATGGGCATGTGATGAGAAGGGACGAAACGCATGTGACCAAAAGAGTGATGGATATACATGTTGATGGATGGAGAGGGAGAGGAAGGCCGAAGAAAAGATGGATGGATTGTGTGAGGAATGATATGAAAGAGAAGGGAGTGAATGATAGCGTGACGGTTGACAGGGGCGAATGGAAGAAGAAAACGTGTTGCGCCGACCCCAAGTAAACATGGGATAAGGGCAGGAAGATGACACAAAAGAAATAACACAACACACAAAAGCACAATTAAATGATAACAAATTGCATGAATATATAAAAACAAGTTGACAACATATAAAAAATAAAAATGAAATCAAACTTAGAGAAATTAAGTTACATACGAGTACTTTAAATCAAAATAACGAATATATACAAAGTGCGGTGTGCATCTCAAGGTTGCACCAAATGGGAGTCCAGCTCAGCATGTGTCATGCAAATGTACCTGACGCTGCAGTGACATACGGACGTCGAGCAAACGACATAGATTGGTGTTGTGAGATTGGTGTTTCATATTGGTTACCTATCAGAGAATCGTAGACCGTGCTACGGACACAAGTTACGGGCGGCAGCGTAGCAGGCAGTTCTACGTTTTAGAATGGAAAGCTATGCCTGGAGGCTTTTATTTAGGTAACAAGTTCTGAAGGGTAATTGCTTGTTATCAGCATGAGTATAGTGTGCTAGCTGATATAGGGCAAATAATTTAATTAAAAATGGTTTGTGTTTCTTTGTTTTGTTTTGAAAATGGTTTGTGTTTCTTTGTTAATTACTATGTATAATATTGTGTAGAACTAAGTTCTTCTTGTCTGGGAATTTGTTGTGCGACTACTTCCCACTCAGCTAAAGCATTAGGAAGTGGTTAAGGGTTGGCGTTTTTGGGACTGTCTTAAATATGTAATTTTGACGTTCAAAAAGTGCTGTTGGAAGTAACTTTTAATTTTGGTAGTATTTCAGTAATGGTAAACTGTTCCTGCTAAAGTTTCGTAGAAGTTATTTAACGAAGCAAGCCACGGGTGGCAGCGCAACGTAGCAGATAGTGCTACGCGAACTACGCGTTATACCTGTTTTGATCATTTCAATGTTGTTTAGTTACCATTGCAAATCTTGTATCTATGATAAGTTGTTCCCTGTAGTGATATTTGTTTAAAGATTTGAAGGTCCAGATAACTACAATTCTAACACAATTGGAGCGGGACAAAATGCATATTGTTTTGACATAAAAAATACTTAGTTATGAACGTACCAATAGTAATACTAATATGTTTCTGTTAGTTTCTCTATAGTTAGATTCTATCTACGTATGCAAGTAACAGGTGGCAGAGACCGTAGCAGGAAATGCTACGCTTTGGAGCGGGAGACTACGCGTCAAATGATAGTGGTAAGATAAAGTGCGAAACATACATATTTACCACGGATATCGAATATCTAATATATTTACAGATTTTTTTTAATATATGAAGAAATGGATTAGCAATATCCTTCAAAATTATTCAGATTGGGATCGATAGTGTGTTACGCAATGGTCAAATTATAAATTACTAGCAGCGCCCCGCGGTTTCACCCGTAAGTTTCGATCCCATGGGAATATCTGGATAAAAAGTATCCTGTGTGTTAATCCAGGAAACGGTCTATCTATGTGCCAATTTTCATCGAAATTTGTTCAACGGTTTACGCGTGATTGAGTAACAAACCTCCAAACATCTTCACAAACTTTCACATTTTATAATATTAGTAGGATAGGTTCAGCCCGCGACCTCGCCGGTTTTAACATAAAACATAATCCCATGACACTCGGCAATAGCGTAGCAGGCAGTGAAAGTATTTTGGTAATCGGATTAGACATGCAATCAATTTCACCTCTTTATAATAGTTAAGATAATAAATAATAATTGTTTAGATAGGTATCTATCTTCAGTATTATATCGAAATTAATCAAAACATCAATACGAAAGGGTCGCACTCGTTAGTAACAAGTTTCCGGGTCGAACATTGTAACGTAACGGACACGCACAATTCGTGTCCCGAGGATTACGAGTCTCCCCATAGTCGGGACAATACGTGATCCAGGCTTGTACAGCTATTATTACTTTTTAATTGTATTTTATTCAATACAATTCGTACTGGCTGGTTGGGGAGACGTGAATGCTCTAATTTAAATCCCTTGGGCGTTATACGAATTGTTTTTAGGGTTCTGTATAGTTAAACAAGGTACCCTCATCACCGTCTCGTCTGTCTGTCTAAAATAAGAGTAATGTAACTTTCGATGTCTTGTATACCTACTTAGCTATGTAGCTTAACCTAGAACCTGTGTATGTATATGCTATAAGAGGGTACTTGTACATGCACATCAAGCTACTACAATCTGTCAAATTTCTTTAATAGGTTTTCAACTTTATCGCTATAGCTTATGGTTCAAGGTTGATTGGGAAAATTTGACAATTTCGGGTAGCTTTATGTGCTGGCGTCTGTACAAGTACCTTCTTATAGCATGTTACCGGTTACGGATTGTGACACTGTTGTTTTAAAAAATTATCGTCGGTTATTAAAAATATCTACGCTAAGGGGTCTGGAATCATGTGCTGAATTCATTAGATGCCACCCTGTACAACATTTGGAATATCCATAGGCTATCCCTACATTATTTTCTTTTGTTTTCAGGACGTTTTCTTTTTCGATTATCCTGCGACACATTCAATTTCATGTTGTCGTCAACGTCAAGTTACATTGTAATAATATTATTACATTTCTTTAATCCATTGGATGAAGTACCTACTGATAATGTCAAGAAAGTGGCTTTTTGTTATTTTGGTATTATTTATATATTTTATTTGTGATCAATTAACTAAAACACTAATAGTTTTTCAAGGAAACACGCGAGCTTTTCAACTTAGTCGAATCATTTATTAGGTAAGCTCTCTTTAAAGGAAGGTATTTGTGTTTTCAAAGATGGATTGACGGAACCATTTCGTGATATAACAAGCTTATTAAATGAGTCAAACAGGAATGAGGGCGCTTCCTGAGTCATTGTAACAATCAATATTCACATTATATTGCTTTTCAGACGCTGGGATTGAGTCATTTGAGTTAACTCGTTACAAATTATCATATTTCCCGTATGTTAATACTATATTTTGCAGTACAGTCATAGTCTAGGTTAGTGTAGGTATCTATATATTTATGACTAAGTATTGTGTTTAATGAGGAAATAATAATAAAAAAATATAAGACTTCGGACTAGACTAAGTATACAATTTGCCGTTGTGGAAGCATATTAGATTCTCGCTAGGTAAAATAGGTCTTATATTTGCGGGAATCTGTCGTGCGTGTGTGTGGAAAAGAGAACGAGAGTGAACGGAAGGAAGTTAGGATCAAGGAGAGTGAACGGAAAGAAGCTACCTAGATCAAGGAAGGGATTGGAAGATGAGAAGCCATATGTTGCGTTAGGACGATTTGAAAGTTATTGAGGACGACTGTATTTTCTTCATACATTTAACACACATATTTATTTTCAACACACTTGCTCGTAAAGTGGCTCTTATTGAACCGCTTTTAGGTCCATAATGGAGTGTATTACGAACGCGTGCTTTTTCTTTACTTTAATCCACGTGCGCTGTAATACCACAGATAACTATTTACTAGTCGGAGATGCGCGCTTTTTTAATCTCATCAATCCGCGTTCCGAATTGAGAAATAATCGATGTGTTCCGAATTGGGAAATAACCGAATTAGCGTGAGCGCGATAACGATAACGATGTCCCGTGAATCGTCATAGATGACGTCATGACATTCGTCATCTTGCGATAATGCCGACCATGCCCTAGAATAATATCACCGTGAGCGCTGTCAAAAATGACAGTGTGTGTATGAGGTAGTGTCAGTGTGTGTTTTGTTTTGAGTTGCATCATCTTTAAATTAAACTAACGTGGCATTTTCGAAATCGTGCTTCTGGCTGACAGTCGCCACCTAACCAAAGAAGAAGAAATGTGGTGTTTATACAAAGAAATACTGTAATAATATCTTTTTTACATTGTGTAAGCACTGTGAGCGCGTTCACGAGTGTTCCGAATTGTTGCCAGCTCTCAGCAGTCATAATCGTAATATCTAAATCGGAACGCATGTGAGATGATGTGAGCGCTGTGATGTGAGCGATTGTAGCTAATTCGGAAAGCGCCCAAAGAGACTTCATGCCAAAAGAAAAAAATCCGCGGGCTATATTTCAATTTTTTTTTAAATAGTCTGTATTGTCCTTGGTTGCAAAATGAACTCGCAGGGGACCACAGACAAGGTGAATGCGCAGTGGTAGACCGCGAAATTCTTAGGTTTTTTGCAATTTTCAGGTCGGTGTCAGGTTGTATCTTGATCAAAATATGATTCGCGGCTATAACAGGTACCCCTTTACAGGATTATAATCATTAGAAACATTAATACATCTTTCTAAGTTAGATTTGTTCCTTATGAAAAAATCTCCTATGGAAAAGTTCTGGAACAAAGATTAAATTCTAATGACTATAATTCTGTAAATACATATACATTATAGGTAGTCGCGAATCACATCTGATCAAGATACAACGTGATGTATAATAAGGTGAATACCTTAAATTGACCGGGGTCCCTTCCGAAGCCAAACGGAAAAGACCCTGACTGACGTTCTATGCGGATTCTCACTGAACGAATGTATATGCCAATAGTACTTTCTAATTCCATAAATAAAACTACAATTTGACGTACAACACTATAATCAGTCTAAACATTAGCTAGTTTGTGTTTATTATATTTTTTCTATAGGCAGTTTAGCGGTTTTGTCTGTGCCATAGATTAATATATTTAAAATGAGAGACAACCACCGGCGCGCGCATCGCTAGTGCTGGCTGGCTAGCACGGCGCGCGGGAAAACAAAACCAGCGCGCCATTTTCCATACAAGTTAATATTTAACAATACAAGTCTGTTTTTTTTTCCTCGCAAGTGTGTTGAAAAACGTCGTATGAAACGCGTGTGCATTAATCAATATACACTCGGCTTTCTTATCGCTCTCGCCTGCGGCTCGCGCGAATAATATCGCCTCGTGCATAATGATCAACTTAGCACACATGTATCATAATGTACTATTATCTTCATCGGTGAAACCAAACCGGTGGTGGTGGCTAGAGGGAAGATATAGCGACATCGATGAATGAATGGAGACCTAGGCTAGTGCTTAAAAACCCTAATAATAATTAGTAAAACTTGTTAGGAACACAATACGAACATAATTATCCATATACTTACCTAAATAAAACAAAGTCGGGTTAGTTACACCATTTAGAACTCAAGAACGGCTGGACCGATTTTTATGATCTTCGATTTTTTGGATTTGTCTCGGCCCCGAATAGCAGAATAACACTACTAGGACATGGGAAAAATTGACGAGAAAAAAAAAATAAGATAATCTGAGGAGGTACGAAGTTTGCCGGGTCAGCTAGTACCTAAATATAATAACAACGATATATGGAATGGATAGCTTCCCGTTGATTCATTACCATCAGCATTCTCATGTCCTTATACCAATTTATTTGGGGGTCGGCGCAACATGTCTTTTTCTTCCATACTTCTCTATTAGTCGTCATCTCGGTAGTCACTCCCTTTCTAACTACATCATCATTCACAGACTCCATCCATCGTTTCTTTGGTCTTCCCCTACTTTTATAGCCATCGACATTCATGTTCAAAACTTTCCCAACGACATTTTCCACATTCCACCGTATCACATGCCCATCCCATGACAACCATACATTACCGTTGATTATTCTGTTGACTATCAGATATCTATTCTAAAAGCATTGTGTGATAATGCATGTGGGATTAGGCTAATTGTGTAGGAGCCATGCCAATGTATGAATCATGATTAGAGACGCATCTATGTAGGTAGGTAGGCAACTGCTACGCAACTTTGAACGCAAAGTTGAGCAAAAATATGAGCAATATTGTAACGCAAAAGGAATATTGAGATGTGTGTGTTGTTATTATTTTGGATTTATTTTAAGGTGAAGAAAGCGTCAGGGTAGCCTAGGGTAATAAGAGTTGTCCCCACAAAATGGAAAACTTGCAGTCCTCTTTGCAGGGCTTGTATGCATGGAGGCTGAGGAAACCGTTGCGCACGTGCTCTTTGAACGCATAGGCGTCACCCAAATTAGGACAGAAACTCTCGGGGTACCCGGATTTTACACAGATGTTCATAACAGACCAGGAGATGAAATCAACTTCTGAGGGGAGGTGGGCTGTTTGGAATAACCACCATGGCCCACGCCACATTGGTCCACCTGAAGGACTAAGTGCGTAAACCAAGCCCTCTAACATAGACATAGAGTTGACCTATTTACTTTCTGGCTTCTCTTCTGACCACAGCATGAGTCAATCCTGCTGATTAAAAATAAGAATAAGCACCCATGTATAAGGGCGAGAATGCAGTGATATATAGAAATCAAGTTTTACATCACATAGCAGTAAACATTGTTTCTTTACATCTGGGTTATACCCTCATGGAATGCTTAATAGCAGTCATCAATAATGACTAAGCCGATGACAAATGTGCCATATATTATTCTAAATTCAAAGAGCTTCTGACATCTGTGTGACTAAGGTTCTTCCGTATACGCGGCGCAGGAGTTGACTAATGACTAGCTAAGAATAGATCATTGTAAAATATTTATAATATGAAGAAAAATTTATCTAAACTAGCTTTGACCCGCCGCTTCGCTCGCGTGGAGGTCGGAAATTATCCCACGGGAACATACCTACTATCGTAAAAGTATCCTATGCCCCAACTCAAGTCCGTGACAAAAAAACCAATCCGTTCAGCCGTGAAAAGGGAACAGACAGACAGAAAGAGTTAATATAGCATTTATAATATTAGTATGGGTTGTTGGTAGGTACGGAAAGATATTGATACCTGCAGTTTTTTTTTATTTCTTACTTTCTGACTGGGTCGTCGATACTAGCTAAGCTGATAAGGGCAGTACCAGTTGCATGATCAGAAAACAAATAAATAGATACAATTTTAATGGAACAAAGCAACTTATTTGGGTGCTGGTAGAGCAAGCGTTGGATCTAAAAATGTGAAATTCGTCGTAACCTGTTAACTTTGCCTTGTATTTTTTTTTTCTTTTAAACCTTTTTATGAAAAATATTAATACTATGATAAAGATTTGATCTAAGGTCTTTTTATCGTGGTGCTGCCACCTATCGACAAAGTGTTGTGTTATTAGTAGTGCCCTCTAGTAGGCAGTAGTGTTACCATTAACCAAGCATGTCGGTTGTCTGGTAGGTTAGTACTTGATATTTCCAACAGATGGCTGTTATTTAAATAATGTACTGGATATTCAGAATTATACAAATAATCTAGAAACATTTAAATAACAATGATACCATAGATTTGAGTTTATTTCAGAAACTCAAACCATTTATTTCAATTAAACCATTTACAGGCACTTTTGAATTGTCAAGAAGTCGGTCAGTCAGAAAGCTATTTGCCCATTCCAAAGCGTTGGTACCTATGGAGAAGAACGGGCAAGAAACTCCATGGACACTTTAATAAAATATGAAAAAAATAACGAAAATAAGAATAAATAAATTGTCTTTTAAATTATTTACAATGGTCACAGAATTTGGTTTTAAACCAGTATTTCAACTTGTCACTCATATCCCGTATGGTCTAGTGGCTAGGATACCTGGCTTTCACCCAGGAGGCTCGGGTTCGATTCCCGGTACGGGAAAGTACCTTTTTTGATTTTAAAGATTTGAATTCCGCTAGTTTTTACTTCAGGTTTTGCCACGAAATAAATATACCATAAAAACACCTTATCAAAATATTTGCAGGGTTGGTCTTTTTCTGCCGCCTATAAACATTTGCAATACACAGAAACACCGCATGCGTTATAAATCCTAGATAGGTACAAATAGCTAAACTATCTCATGGGCCTATAAATTAATATATTCTTCAAACCGAGGTAAAGCTGCTCTTAATATTTTATTTACTGCTGGCTGTATACACACTACCCGAACAAGTGCGAAGTAAAACGAGTTGGCTGAATCAAAAGTATAAATAATTGCGGTCTTGCGTGATTGCAGTAATAATCCAGTAGGCGAATTATGTTTCAAGTACATACCTACATACAATATACGCATATATGCTGGTTTTTTTGAGTTTACTAGCCGAAACATTGTCGAAACATTAAGATTTATGCACTAAGTATAATACTTAAGTTAAATATTCAAACAAAAAAACACTCCTGAAAGATCAAACAGCCGGAAAGGAGAACGTTGTTTCTTGACGAAATTGGCACGACTGTATTTCAGATCTTGTTTTCCCTGTTTCCCTGGTTCCCTAACTATGCAGTCGAGAGTGTCGACTGCATGGTTTGGGAGACAAAGGGCAGGATTGGAGGTGTAGCACAGTTTGCGACATAGCTAGCATACCCGTTCTGTCGAGGCTTTACCAGGTTGGAGTTAGGTACCTACATCTTAACACTTTGAAGAAATTGAAGACTACTTATGTGTGTTGGGCCACTTCCTTCCTGGTACCTACACTACACCGTGGAATATGGTTAGCAGCTGTGTGGGAAATTGTAAACTGTGTAAGAACTCGGGCTTCAGAAATAGACGAGTGAGTTCAAAGAGTGCCACAGAGGGAAATGGGTAGGTTCTTTTGTTACGAATCGAGAGAGCGGCGAATCGGGAAGTAGCTGTTCTTAGGCCAACAACTTTTTGAAACGTGAACATGAGACAAAAGGCAAAAACAGAAGCCTACCGATAGAGTATTACTGCAGTTGATCGATTATTCATCACACAATAGGCTATTTGACAATGTAAAAAATAAGGTCATAATTATTGACACTCGTATAGATTATCGCTTTTAAAATCGATTTGCATTAATTTTACTACAAAACAATGTACTATTCATAAAAAAAATCCCGAAAAAACTTCATCTTTTTAAATCTGGCGCCACGTAATCGAAAACGGTCTGGATTGGCTGAACTTAAGATGGCGTCATGATTTAGTAAATTTCTGTCTATCGTTGACAGAACAGATGACTTTTGTCTAGTATCTCGACCGTTTCAACGTTTGTTTACGTGTATCATGACGTCACGACGCCATATTGTTAAAGATAGCGTTTTGGCGGCTTATTTAAACAGTACATTTTTATTTACTATTTTTAAAAGAAATACATTATGCAATTTGAAGTAATAGGTTTTTGTGGGCTCGTTAGACACCATTAAATAATCTGAGATGTTTATCAGAAACCAGTCAAATAGCCTATTACATACATTGGCGAACATGACAGATAAAGTATTATAGGAAACACGTGTTGATTACTTATCTAAAATAAAACAACATGGTGGCTTTAGCCTTCCGTATAAAATTCCACAAGGAAACACAATGTTATGATGTTTTTATGACCACATACAGAACAACAATAATTAGAATCAAAACAATGGGCTGATGATAAAAATAACTTCATCACTTTGAATGGTTTTGTTTGAAATTACGCAGATTTAAGACTAAGGAGGTCATATATTGAAGCATGTCCAGTTTATCTTGACACGTGGTGGCATATGGTACTAAATTCAACATAACACAGTGTTGACCTTCCTTAGCAATCAGCGCCGCCATGATGTGTCAGGATAACTGGTCATCCTGTTTGTTTATTTTTAGAGGGGGCGCGCTCAGGTGCGTGTGTGGGTATAACATTATATTTTCATGGCAATCAGTTATATTGAACGTAAATATAATTATTGGGTTGAACGGCATTCTGTGTTATTCACGTTTGTAGTTTTAATAAAAACTTAGGTATGAGTTCAGTCAGTTTAAAAAAAGATGTAGGTACCTATTTAAGTTTATTAATTAATTTATTTGTCTATTATCTTTGTTCGACAATGTGTGGCCACAAAACATACATCGGATGTAACTGTAGCTACTCATTGATACAGTACCTATTATGGAAAACAAATTGTAGACCTTCAAAAATGAGCTTTGTCTTCAAATGATCTGACCAAGATTATGTCTGGACTTTAAAAGAGACTGTGACCTTTGAGTTTGTTTCTTTTCAGGGATAGTCAGATAAAAAATGGCGACTCCATATAGCTTATTTTCCGGGTTTTTTTTTTGGGTTGGGAAATCATCAAATGGAATCATCTCCCGAGCTCTGGGTGGAGCGGAAGGGAGTGTCAGACTTTTACTGACTAAAACCCACCCATGTTCCCTCCTTAGCCCTTTATGTTCCGGGCCAGCGGTAACCCTGTCCGTTCCCCCTTTATCTACGAAGTATGCATAGAGAAAAATCTGAAATTATTCTGTGTTAGAAGTTTATGTAAAGATACCAGGAAAATTAAACGATGTCTCTAAATAGCACACTTTTTCAGAAATCAACAAAAATTACATTGCTCCACTATCGGTCAAGAGATGGCGCTGATCTAAAACTACAATATTCTACACCTTAATGTTAAAATTCTCTGACGAATATAGGCCTCACCGATGAAAATTTAAAAACATTTCACGTTTTACAATACGGAACCCTCGGTGCGCGAGTCCGACTCGCTCTTGACCGGTTTTTTTATAATATGATGTGTAAAAGTGATTCCGATCTACAGAATAAACAATTTCATATGAATTGTTGTCGAGGTATAGGTACCTACATATTGTTGTGTTGTCACACTAGCACAGTTATTCTCTTCAAGCAAAATGTGGGTTTCATTATACAGTGTGAGTCTTCATAATGTGCACATATCGAAACGAGGGAAACTAAACTTAATTTTATCGACGGAAAAAAAAAAAAATGTTTGTAGCATTTTTAAATTTCTTTTTCGCTGTTGTGACGCCTGTGTAAACAATCGCCCCTCAATTGAGAATTATGGTTTTTTTTTTAACAAAAATCTGATATTTTTTCATCAATTTCTACAATAATTGTAAAATTACTCAATAAAAGTCCCGATAACCTGCCCTTTTTGATTACTTTAAATTATTCTCCATCGTATCAGATTTCTAAACGTAAAAATACCATGTTTATAACTCAATCACAACATTTCCTATCAACTGTTAAAGAAAGGCCTTGCAATCACCATACTTTAGCAGGTAAAGACACTTTTAAATATTTTTTAATTTTTTCAAATATTTTTTCCGTCGATAAAATTAAGCTATGTTTCCCTCATTTCGTTATGTGCACATTATGAAGACTCACACTGTATAAATAAAACCTAGGTATCTAAAAATGTTGTCAACCTAGTTTCCGCGCTGAATTTCAGTCTTCAGGTTAAAAATAAGAATGAGTTTTTCTAGAAACATCGAAGTAAAACACTGTATGTTTAATATTCCAGAGCTGTTTCTCCACATTGTTTCAATAACTTTACAAATACCTTGTGCCCTAGATCTTTCGCTAATATGAATAGGTAAACACGAAAACTGGAATAAATGCCATTTCGTAAACCGTAGTGGCGGTTGCACCTTGAAATACTTAATTGTATTGTAATTCGGTACTTACTCATACCTATTATTTAACTGAATTAGTAAGTTCCCTCACATTATTAATATCTACTCACTCATAGCTAAGAAGTATTCCTAAGGTTTATTCAAATTTACGTTTCCAATTGATGTTATTTAAAGTTAAACAAATATCAATTTTATTTTAATGATAATTAAGTGTGATTTCAGAGTGACTAGCTACAATACTGAAAAAGTTATAAAAATGTTTGAACTTATATCGTAAACTGAATTTAATTGTGTAGGAATTAAAGTTATTTTTCCATAAACTCGTATTTGTTAACATTTTTGGCAACTATACCTATAGATCGCGAACGCAGCTTAGGTTCCATGCTATAAGTTAGGTCAATGATTTCAAAAGTAGTAATATATAAGTCAATGTAGTAGGTACTTATAGTTTTGGTGTATAACGGTTCTGACGACCGTTTCTGATACTTAAGAGTGACAAGAAAAGTTTTAACTAGCGTTCGTAAAGCAGCATTAGCGTTTTTAAGTCCCTTTCTCAAGTTATTTTAGAGAAAAGGGAAGGGAAAATTTAAACTGTATCTAGTAGGTACTGTGAAGCTCTCTACGAGCTTTAGGAGTACCAGGAGGGATCAATTAAACCACGGTTTATCACGTATACTTAATAATTATTCCTAGAAATAATCTTTACGTATTTTAGATATTTTTCCTTTGGCTTGTTTTTGCTTGTAGAGTATTTCTATTCTAGACAGTCGGTTATAATGGAACTCAGATTCCTGAGTTCCATACAAACCGACTGTCTAAATATTTCTTTATGATTCCCAAAAATATCGAATTTTCTTCAAAATGTCTGATTTCTCCAACCCATTTTCCAAATTATCCCGTCACGAAAGTAGTGAACGTGGTTTTATTATTGATCTTAAACAAACAATATGCACCTATTTTTTTATTTCGGAAGGGATTTGGTATGGTAAAGATTCTAAAAATAGAGGTGCATTTATGGAGATACACTTAGCAATTAAAATTGTTAGTATTAAGCGAAGCGCTGAGTTTGAGGTTTGTTTGAACTTTGGAACAAACAAAGGTTTACTGAACAATCTGAACATACATACGTAGCTGTGTTTATTTGTCCTCGTCCAGCAATAAATGGTAGCGTCAGCAAAAACACACGGTTCTTCGCACGTTGTTTGTTTCCGTACCTACAGTTTTTTTAAAATTTAAACTTAAATGATTTACGCGGAAAAATTTAACATCACGACTTTTGTATTTTATTAATTACCTACTACTCGTACGCTTCAACGGTGAATGATAGGCGTTTATAGTCAACGAAAACACACATGACCCGTTACATACCATTAATCATTAAAAAAAATCCTGAAATTAGGCTTTGTTCAAATCTAATGGGTCGGTTTTTAACCATGTGCGAAAAATTTAATGGAATTGATGTACAGACGCCAGCACATCATGCTACCCGAAACTGTAAAATTTTCCCAATCAACTTTGCTGTAGCGATAAAGTTGAAAATCAACAATGGTTAATGTAGAGACAGTCGAACCTCTCAGCCATAATCCTCAAGATGGTGTTGGAGCTGGCGAGGACCCTGCACATTAAGGAGGTGCACCGTTTCCGCATCGTCGCAAAGAAGCAGTCAATGCGCGACTCAGCGAATATCCCCGACGCACTGCAGTACCGAGGCAGCCTCAACAACATCCTGTAGGCATTGTTGAATTGGACTCGTAGGGCGCTGTACTGTTTTTGAGTATAGTTAGCCCACAGGGCGCTCGAATAAAAACAGGTGCAATACGCTCTGAAAAGAGTGTTTTTTACTTCCTTCGAGCATCGTGCAAACCTGCGAGCATCATGCTTGCTCTAACAGACAACGCCCAACGTTCCCGCTCTATGTCCGTATCGTCTTTCAGGGTCAGAGGTCACCAAATGCCCAAGGTATTTGAAGGTGTCAACCCTATTTAGCGGTACATTATTTAACTTAATGCTAGGGATACTATCTGGACGTTCACCCCTGGTCCGAAAAACCATACACTCACTTTTCTTGGTGATTAGAGCAAGCCATGACTGAGAGCATATTCCTCATAAATGCCGAACAGGCCACAGACCTAGGCACTCAGCAGCACCATGTCGTCCGCATAGCTAATGTTATTTACACAAACTCCACCAACATGACATTCTACACGCGTGCTGCTCAGCCTCTCGATGAATCATCATCATCATCATTTCAGCCAAAAGACGTCCACTGCTGGACATTGACCTCCCCCAAGCACTTCCCCTTCGACCGGTTCTGTGTGTTCTGTGTTCTCTCGATGAATGCGTTTACATAAAGTTTGAAGAGCGTTGGTGAGGTCAACCCCCCTTGCCTCACCCCGCCCTCCAATCTGTATGGTTCAGACAGCGTCCATCCACCATCGAACTACGTTGACCTGGTTCCCGTACCAATATTTGAGAATACAAATGCATTCGCTTGGGGATGTGTCGTTAAGTTTATCCCAGAGGATATCATAGGAAACCAAGTCAAACGCCTTCGTAAGGTCGAGGAAGCAAGCATATACTGGTGTTTTGCGATCAGTACAGTACTTGACAATCTGCTTCAAACACAGAATAGCTGTCTCGGTGGAGAGTCCCGATTTGAAACCGAATTGATTGTCATGTAACTCGAGACAGCCACTCATCAGTGTGTTAAGAAGACTGTCAAGTACCATAGAATTGTAGCTAGAGATGGGTCTATAGTTTTTGGCGTCGCTTATCACCAGTTTTACTTTTCACGATCGGTACCACCACGGTCTGCATCATAGCTGGAGGTAGATATGAATGTCCTAGACATAGGGAGTAAAACAGCCAGAACCCTTGGAAGATGGACGCCAGCATAATTAAGATGCTCGATACTCAAGTCATCCTGGAGATTTGCGGGTCATGGTCGTGATAACCTTTCTAACATCTTTAACACCCGTAAACTTACACTGAGCTCCTGCCCCCGAGTCACACCTTCAAGTCCCGACCGTGATGGTCCCAACGGTGAAGTTACCATGAAATGGCTTTTGAACATTTCAGCTATGTTTTTTGGATCAGTAATGCCACCAACGCTCACAGGCAAGCCCGGCCTTCTATTTACCTTATTAGTAGACTTCCAAAAACTTCGAAAATAATGTTTGGCGTGATGCGTTGCCGGAATGTTTAAGTTGCTCACTGTTATTTTGACACCACTTTAACCGGCTCTCACCTCACTTCAAAAACACGCTATTCCCAGACAAAATAGCGTGATTCTGATGTAAAAGTTAAATGATTGAATAATGTTAAACACAATAATAACGATAAACCCAACTATTTTAATAACATTAGGTCATAATAAAAACACGCCAATAACGTCCTATATTTAAGAGATAAATAAAGGCAAATAAAAGCATGTATCTAATAGTGTAACTATGTACCTATAGTGGAATCAGTATAATGTCTGATAAAGTATGTCTTCGGTAAGGGTTACCGCTGGCCCGGAACATAAAGGGCTAAGGAAGGAACATGGGTGGGTTTTAGTCAGTAAGAGTCTGACACTCCCTTCCGCTCCACCCAGAGCGGGAGGGGTCATTTGATGATATCCCATCCGAAAAAAAAAAAGTATGTCTTCGGTTTGTAACTTCACTGTTAAGCATTCTTTATGCTATTGGGTGGTAATGGCAATCGAGTAGATGGCCCAACTGATGGTACGTGGTCACCACAACCTATGGATATCCGTAATTCCAGAAGCATCGCAGTTGTTTGACCTATGTAGGTAGAGACAAAGCTGAATTGTCATTCATTTATTAAGCCGAAATACGTCCACTATTGGACATAGGCCTCCCCCAAATACCGCTACTTCGCCGGTTCTGTGCTGCCCGCATCCAGCGAATTTTTGCGGCCTTCACAAGGTCATCGGTCCACCCTGTGGGAGGTCTTTCAGGCCTTCCAACGGTCTTCCGGTACGCGGTCGCCACTCAAAAACTTTCGGCCCCATCGGCCATCTGTTCTGCGAGCAATGTGCCCTGCCCACTGCCACTTATGTTGGAAAATTCTTCCGGCTATGTCGGTTTCCTTGGTTCTCCTGCGGATCTCTTCATTTCTGAATTGTCTCATATTTATGCCTGTAATTACACCGACACCCATACCTTTCAAACTGAAACACAGAACCGCTGCTTGCCGGCAGGAATTAGTAACTATGGTGGTAATACTTTACACTTCCCCAGAAGATATCCTTCACCAAGACTAGACCTAAATTCATTGAATGATTCATAAAATGATTTCATTGTGCACAGAAATTACTGTTGGTTTTCATAATGCGGTAAATTACAGAACTTACGTAAGATTTACGAGGTGCCATAATATTGAGAACAATAGAAAAGTCATTTGTTTCCAAGAAACAGTAGTGGTGCAGTTTTAATTTTATGTAATAGGTACATGTTCTTGTGACGACTAAAGACTATGCTGGAATTCTGAGACTTCATGACTGATCACCTTGGCTGGTAGTGGCACTCCGAGCTGGTACCTACTGGACACTTTGATACCCAGTCCCACAGAAGTACAACTTTTTGACTATTCTGTTCTAGTCCCCAATAAAAATAAGCAGGTTGAAATTAATATCACCTTTGATATTAATTTCAACAACCCGAATATTTATGGACACTATCGGAACCTCCGGTAGAGTCGTTATGGAATTGGTTTTTTGTGCGATGGGTCGCACAGAGTGCGCTGGATTGGAGGGTGGAAATACGAAGTAAAGACTACTCAGCCTACTGTCTTGTACCCGATCTGAATAGGAACTAACTATTAACTGTACATTGTTTTTTTAATTTTTTTTTAACCTTGAGAGGTCGTAACTACTTAACCGGACTATCCTGTGGCTGAGGCTGGATCAAATAATTACCTATTATGTAAAGCTTGATGAGATTGGCGTTTCCTATCTGACGATTATACTCTCGAGCAAGAGTCAATTTAGTTGGGGTCGTAACGAGGGACTTTGGCAGCGAGGTCGGAATGTCGGTTTTATGTATTTGTGTACTTGTAGCGGTATCGTAGAACCGCTTGAAAAGGCGTTTTATGAATCGCTGGATAGTGGAGATTGTGAGGTCAACATGAAGGATCTCATTTCGGACGAACCATGGGGATCGCGTAGCCTTACGGAGGAAACGGTTTTGAAGGGTCTGAATCCTATGGATGTGGTGGGGCTTTGCGTGTACGAAGACTACACAGGCATATGTCATCATTGGACGAATGCACGCTGTGTAAATGCGCAATTTGCACTTAAAAGACAATTTGCTGCGTGCATTGAGAACGGAGTGGAGTCTGCCGAGAGCGAAAGAGGCGCGCGAACGGACCGTCTTTATGTGCTTTGAGGAGAGATGCTTGTCTAGGATTACACCTAGATATTTGGCTCGCTTTTCCCAAAGGGCGATTCCCTTTGCTTGCTTGCCGAACATGGTGATAACTCGGGGTTGGAGTGTGGCGTGTGTGATGATGATGAGATGTGTATTTGTGTTTTGTTTTGAATATGCAAGCTAACACTAAGATAAATATATATTATATACAAGTATACAAATAAAAAATTCGTCCGCATCGCTGTCAATGAGATAAGACTTCTAACTAAAGTCAGTAAAATATTGAATGTCATCTAAAATTAGCCATTTTATTGTTTATCGCGAGAAGTTATTATCTACTACAAGGTTGTACTAAGTAGGTGGTGGTAATCGAATACTTAATACTAAGTTATGTTTCGCAGAACTGTTCTCGTTCTCACATAATTATTTTACCGAAGGAGGACTGATGGTTTTGGTTCGAATTCGATCGAAATTTTCACTAAAACGTGCATTTGTATGTAAGTATGCTTAACGCTTTCGTTCTTAACAACTCACGAAGAACCTTCATCAGTGTTAAACTCTTTTGAGAATTATGAGTGTGGTGGAAGTATCGTGACTTCTTAAAGGAGAGCTCTTTTAGTTATTCTTTAATTTTCGTAACTACTGTTTGGGTAACTAAGTATTCAACTGCACAGATGAGCGGTATAAACATCATTTGTGTTAAGTTCTATGATAGGATTTTACTCGCTCGATAGGACTCCTATCGAGCTGTTTTGGTTGTAAAACACACAGGAATTACCAATAGCATCATCTGTAGAGATGAAAATATTGACGCTGGCAAATATAAATTCCCCTTTGATATCTCCTAAATCTAAATATTATTATCTGGATTCGAAACCAGAAGCAGATTCTTGAAGTGTCTGTTTTTTAGTAAGTCAAACAGTAGTGGGGCCCCAGGCTAGATCCTTATCCACAGTAATGAAGGTATTGTAGAATTTCTAAGGCAACTAGGTTCGTAAATAATGTTTCGAGAAAATAATGCTCTGATTTCTAAACACTGGCCCTATGGCTTGTTAGAATTCCTAAGTACCCATACACACTAATCTAAATTCCAACCTAACTGCTGGGTGCGGTGGACGGACTCGAGCAGAATTTTTTGCCCCGCTTTTAAGAATCGAAAAGCGTGAAAGGAATCGTTTGGCGCCATTTGAATGTGCCCGAAGCGTGTACCTATTGGAAACGCCAGTTAGATAATTCCTATGAAACGGGCTACGAGTCTTCCATCATCGCACCTCGTCGTATTTATTTTTTAACGTCCGCGAATATACAAGTGTAGTGGGTTTAGCGGCATTCAGCCAGTCACCGCTCAGACAACACACGGTAGACATTCGCGCCGCGCGCAAGCGAACAGTTTTCCCGCCGCAAATTGAAAAGCGCACGTTCTGAATTCAAAGTTCCTCACCAGCTGTTGGTAGCTTTTGAAATAATGCCTAAAAAGAAATAGATTTCTAGTTTTTGCTTTAATTATTACCTGGATCACGTGTAAACTGTGACTTTACGAACCACATGCTTACAGTGTCTGTGTTATCGCGTACAAAAATCCTGTGATAAAATTTTGCTGTGAAACTTTTAGTTTTAAAAACTCTAGTGGGTCAAAGATTTTTTAATTTGACATTTTCAGTTTCGTGAAACGTTTTTCGCGAAACATTATACCAAAAAATTCTTTATGATAGGTCCATATATGAAGGTGAGTCTTTAAACGTTTTATAATTTATTTTTATTATGTGTGTAATTGTCAATTGTTCAAGGCTTGTGACGAGGTCTCTGAAACATTTCTGTTGTACTTATGTTGTTCATTCTGTTGTTGCCTGTCAAAAACAAACAAGCTACCTACTCGTGGAAATGTTTGAATATTATTAGAGACAACTCTTTAAAGGATACCATAATGTGTTAATTGACTTGGTTCCTCCTCAAAATGACAGAACTTTGTAGCCGTTAAGTATAAAGAAGAGAAAAATTTCATGTAAACTTCAAGTTTCATTCAAAAACCTTCACCATTATATAGTACACATCATGGGAATGACGAGGTCTTGGTAGTATTGAAGTGCTTAATATTTATGTGAAATTATAACCTCAAACTTGTTTTGTGTATGTGTTTGTTATACATTTATTCAATGAAATTGACGGCATTGAACGTTATTGAGGAGCGCTTAGTGATAAACTGTAACTAGGTATATTGTAGAACATAATATTTTATCTTTTGGTAGGTAGTGAATCTCTTCAGTCTATTATGAATTTATGATGGTACTAGCTGCGCCCTGCGGTTTCACCCGGATAAGTTTTGATCCCGTGGGAGTATCGGGAAATAAGTAGCCTATATGTTAATCCAGACAAAATTTTATTAAAAATGGTAATATAAACACACACAAACGCACCCCCACTCACACGTTCACAAACTTTCGCCTTTATAATATTAGTGTGATAAACACATTTAGAATCAGAAAATGATTCATTCTTTACAAAATTGAACTATAGTTTTAATACGTGTACGTATGTACCTACTCCTGCCTAACGTACTTTACGTTTTCTTATAATTTTATGCTTCCTGCTCTATGACTAATGGAGATTATTCATAGATTATCACGAGACACAAAATTTAATTTTCCTGAAACAGCAGTTTCTGTTTTGATGTGGTTCACGTTTGCAACCTATGCACAGCTTTGCATTCCCTACCGAACTCATTTTCGTTCGAACTATTTTTAACAAAATATTTTAAGAATTTTAATTACCGACTACTGAAATTGTAGCTTATTTATTTTCCGTGCTTGATAACATTCTTTAGTAGGTCTTAAAGATAAGGTGTTTTGAAATCACTCATTTAAAGTGTGTGAGCTGGATTCTAAGCTTTTGCATATGCAGTTGCTTAGTGCATGTGATATAATTGTATATACAATCGTAGCATCCTGTTGACTCCTAACATGTATGATAAACCTTTGATAAACCTAGATACCTACTGGGTGCTCAGACATGTTTTGGTATGGTCTCTAGATTGTTATGGAAGATAGCTTAAAAGGTCTTATCTCTTGGCCTATTTTGATTACATATTGTAACTGATAAAAAGAGACCGTCAACATTTTAGTTAAAATAACTGAAGTAGGTATGCAAACTATAAAATAAACTCTTTGATGATTTCGTGTAGGGATAAAATTCATAGAGCAACACAGGCCGGTTCGCCGGTGGCCTGTGTTGCTCTATGGATAAAATTAAATGAAAGAAAATGTAGAACAGCTGTTGCTTTAGTACTTATATACTTCGTAGTAGTAGCGTAACACACTATCAGTAGCAATGGCTTTCATTTTGACAGTTGAACAACATTCACTGCGTTATTTATGTTCTTGAGCAGACAAATTTTACGAACATATGAAGCAATGGATTAAAAATATCCATCAAAATGATTGATAGTGTTATTGATAGTGTGTTACGCAATAAGGATGCTGATGCTGAACTTCAGTTGTGTTCAGTATCTGTAACACATATTGTAGAAAAAGAAGTATGTAATGATAAAGACTAGGACAATTCTATGGATTATGAAAGAGGTCATGTTTGATGATGTTTTTCTGACGATAGAAAAAAAATCTTCAATAAAGAAATCTCTTTTGCAAAACGGCAAATAGCAAAAATTTAAACGGGTATCATATTCAACACCTAATAATAAATATCTTGGGGAGCCTGATCAAATACGTTTTGAAAAGAACGACGATTCCTTTACGAAGATTCCTAAATACCTATTCAAATAAAAAAACGACACACGATAAAAAAAAAGTAGGAGATTTTACAAATCACTGCTCGAAGTAAATGACCCATCTATAGCGTCATGGCATTTACTTATAAACTACCAAGTGTCGAATATATTGCATCACGATTTTGTGTAAAAAATAAATTAACCTGAATGTCAAAGATATTTTTCAAGACGAGAATCACTCGGAAAAAGTATATAAGATAGGTATCGGTTTTTATATTATGAATCATCGAATCATTATATCGAAATTCGCAGAGTTGACCGTTGTATTCGTCTATGTACCGTGTACCCATTCGGTATATACAATGGGCCGTTTATTTTTATGGCGGTATATGTTCTATGGAAAAATCGACATTATTTTCTGTACGCTAAAGATAGAAATGGTTTCCAAGGTTTTGGATATCAGATAGGTACCTACTTGGTAGTCCCCTCGCATGTTCGAAAGACCTTTGCAGCGTTAATTGCAATTGTTGTACCTTGCATCGAAATACGTCGATATTGCCGAATCAGGAAATGATATGCGTGGAATTTAAGTTCATGTAGCGGATAATTTGGAAGTGCGATCACTAACAGTATTCAATTGCACTGGGCCCGCGTGGTAATTTACAGCCCACTCCCACTCGAAGAGAGGAGGCCTGAGTCCCAGCCGTGGGAACATTATAGGCTGATTATGCTATGCATTATGCTACATTAATGTGCTACATGTAGAACCTCATCTACCTATAGGTACACTGGATACAACTTAAATCAATTAAATTTTCCGTTTTAATTACTTTATAGCTCATAATTCATGAGAGTTTAATCCAAAACAGACTTAAAGGATTGCAAACTCTGAATCCGCACTACGTTAGTAAAATAATCATTATTAATTATTCCATTTAGACTAGACTTTGTTCTTATACGTTTTTCAAGCGTATTTGACAAATAACACTAAACAAAGTGCCATTATTAGCATTGCACTTTTGAGTGTCCTTTTTTAAGTAGTGTACTTAATGACGTACAGACCTATTGTTATTTAGTATCCGTTGTCGAACTCAACATTCGGCAACGAGTTCAATTGCCACATTAGTAACATGACATTCAGAATAATTCCTTTAAAATTTTTTCAGCCATGTCCAAACTTGTCTATAAATCAGTACACAATGTGTCATGTGATGCTGAAGCTATGAATCAATGAATCAACATAAATTTGACGGACAAGTGGTTAAGGTTTCAATACTTTCAATTGTCCCACAATTAGCTACGATTGCAAAATTACGACTCTTTGTTGCCACGATTTAAAAAAAGGATAAGCGTTTAATTACGTAATTTCAGCCACTAGTACCCTAGCAATAAGGTTGAAATTCTTTTAAATATTTAGCATTCCATTAACTCGTAATAATTCGAATCACGCTTTGCATACTTCGGTATCTCGTTCTGTACGGTAATGGCTAGCTAATCACTTGTGACATAATGCCAGTGTTTTACGTTGACATAACACAGTAATTTAAATATAAAAGGAATGGCGATAGCCGATGCCCCTGAACCGAAAAATTAACTTTATTTGAAACTGTGTCGCCCACGCCACGTTTCGCTTGGAGTAGGAAGCTATAATAATAGCCATGATTATCATTATTTCGACACTCATCGGTAGTCGCTGTAATATGCTGGGAATATACTCTTTTAAATTTATAAAAAAATTAGGTACCGTACAAATTACGCACGTAGGTAATGCAGTTCTATGCAGCTGTTCGAATCAAAATTCACAAATTACGCACGTAGGTAATGCAGTTCTATGCTGCTGTTCGAATCAAAATTCACAAATTACGCACGTAGGTAATGCAGTTCTATGCAGCTGTTCGAATCAAAATTCACAAATTACGAACGTAGGTAATGCAGTTTTAGGCAGCTGTTCGAATCAAAATTCACAAATTACCTAATTAATGTTCAAAGGATGAGTTGCTTTTTACCTCAGTTTAATTATGTACGTATGCATCGTGATTAATAGTTATTCTTGTAATTTAAAAAAGGTATGTTAGGTGCTGCAGGTATGAAATCGCATCAATGAACATTATGGTCGTTCAAGGTTGTTTAAACTAGCAATTAATACCTAGGCGATGATTAATTTCAGACTGGTTGGCTCACACGTGGACATGGTACATCTTGCTAGGGTTATTAAAACTATAGCCGTTTAATTAGCATGTTGTTAGTTAACATGTCTGCTATTAGAACGTCTTGTTTTCCAAATGTGAAAATTGACTGTTAAATAGAAATAAAAGAAAAGTCGTAGCCACAAACTATAAGAATTGAAACGTAATGACAAAAAAACCTACAAGAATGAAAATGTCGAAAACCCACGACTAAAAGTTATTAAATCCAAAGAATGAAAACGTTTAAAACCCAAAAACGAAAAATGTTTAAAAATTCCCACTGCTGGGACACACGCCTCCTCTCTGTGAGAGGGAGTTGGGTTAAAACATTGTAGTGAAAAGTGATAACAACTATACCTACTTATGAATTATTATTATTATTTACAAAACCCTACTTTGTAATGATGACTATATATAACACAAAATACAGTGACTATAAGCATATAACCGCAAGGTTGTACCTACAGCTTTAGTTGCCACAAACCGCCACACTTGTTTCCATGCTAAATATAATTAAATTCCTCGTTATGAGACCAGTAGGAATGGAAAATACAAAATATAAATGGTGGTCACGATAGATACCTAATAAAGAACTGCCATAACCGCTTACCATGAATTTAATCTGAACCTTATATACGGTACTTGTATACCTACCAGTTGTACATATTTATAATCGTAACTAAAGTTTATATTTAATTAATATATTTGATGAAGTGTGGCGCGGAAAGAGACCATCGATCGTCTGACGTCATCCTTAAATAAAAACAATACAAGTCTGGAAAAAACCTGTCTGGTACTCTGGTATAAAAATATTCGCTAAAGACTGTGCAAAAGGCTCAAATTCAAAGAACCAGGTCGAAAGATAATGATGTTTTAATCATTATTGAAGACGAGATAAAACTATACATAGGAGAGCATCACAATGGTACAGCTGTTATTAAACCTAAGCTAGTTTTAAACTGAGGCAAAGTGTGGGAGTCAGTTGACATCATATTCAATTTGTAAATTTCTCATCACAGTTATAATGTGAAAACAACGATTCTCAGGCAGGTCATTCAGCATGCATCGAACTATTTCGTATCCCCCCGTCTATCGCAGATAAAGACGCTGTTTTACCAGCAGGAAGAGAATATTCCGCATGAGCCTTAATAGTGCTAAAATACCCACATTTCAGGCAATGTAAAAAGCAAGAACTAATGCAAAAAGATATGTCTGACCAAAATAACTCTCAAAGGTCAAAATTCGTTTTGTTTTATAATAATTTAATAAGAAAACTAAACATAACTGTGTTCATACTAGTGTAATTAAACTACCTATCAACATTGATAAGTAAAAATTTTCCTCTGCCATTGGCTGCTTTATCGAAGGGCACTCATGTTTAACTTTTTCCTCCATAAATGTAGTTAATAAAAACACTTGCGGTTTTAAATACTCGTTCCCACATAATTAATAATTATTTAGAGATTACAAAATATGTTACAAGTGGTAAAACTAGGATTTCGATTCGCTCTAAATCACCTGTCGCAGGGTTAATATCAAAGCACAGACTTTTATCAACCGTCTCCATTTCATACTGGAATATAACGTCACAGTATTAGTTAAATTATAATTTCTCTAGCCGCATTCATTGACATAACATAGATACGTAACGTGAAAAGAACATATATACGAGTAGTAGGTGTCTAATATATGTATATATGCTCTTTTTAGCTAAATTCTTTCTGCACTTGGCTGTTTCTCTGCCATGCAATACCATCGTTCAATCACAACAGGCGTTTCAATTAATGTATATTGCTATTGTTGGTATGTACAATTAACTAGATATTCTTGGCAATTCACAAGCACTCGAACATTTGACCTTACGTCTATTTCATTCGACCACTCATACACAGTTATACTACAAAGTTCGGAGGAATCAATCACGTTCAAATTGACTCTGATAACCAATATCTTTGGGTTCATTTTGTATATTTACATGCGTCAGAGATTAGCGCGTTTTTACGTGATGACTGCTCTTAATGGTATTGAAAACAGCAGACAGGCTAACCGGATGATTGTGATAAAAATTTATTACTATAGAGGAATTGGATTGGAAAGGATTTGTCCCTTTAATCTTGAATTGTATAAATTCCCACTTCCACTGCCTACAAGCTACTTCAACTCCTTTTCAGTTTCACCTTTTCAATATTTATTACGAGCAATAACCTTGGTACTTTCAAACATTTCGAATTTCACTTTGTTTACGAACTGACTAGACGTTTTGATATTTAAATGTTTTAAATAGAGTCACCAAACCGTGAAAATGATTAAAATTTTACTGTGTTACTCCGTTATTCATGTTACTCAAAAGAAGTTACGTAATAAACAAAACAGATAAATTTTAATTTAACAAACAGATATCCCATAAATACATACAAATAAATATATATTAATCTCAAGATGTCGTTACATAATAGCATGCTTAGCAACCAAAGATATGAGAAGAAGACACGACTAGCAATAACAATCTTGCTAAAGGTTCCCATCCCTTATCTGAGAGTTGTTGGCAGTCAGACGATACGTGAAAAATGATGCAAGTAATCCGAATACTTGTAGGAAATACCTACTAGTATGATTCGAAAGTTTATAAGTCTTCAATTATTGGTAGGGTTGCATATATGCATTGCCAGTAGGTTGTAGTTTGTAAACTCGGGATTAAAACGGTCAGTAAAGTTTTCTATGGCTGGAAGAACATAATCGCTGCCGGCAATAGCATTTAATTTCTTAATTGCATTTACAATATCGGTTTGAATTCCAACGTTAGGAATATTTACGAACAATTTATCCAAATCGTATAAATTAAAAGATTGAATTTCATACATTTTAACTAACTAGTCGTAAGTGTTAGCTGTGAACCTGTCTCTGAGGATACTGACTCTTCCATGTTTGTACATATCGGAGGTGGCAATTTTTGTAAAAACCAATCTAAAATTTCCGTCACTGGCCAATATAAGACCACGTAATGGCCCCTTGAGATCCCAATACAAGAGCTTGCTACATTCGGGTCATTACAAAACAGCACTGTTATGGAAAAGTATTATGACAATGGGACCTGTCATTTATAATAAAATACCTCATGGTTATAAGGATTATGCTGTAAACATTTTTAAATTTAAGGTAACTGCACTAATTTTAGGCAAATTAATGTTATTACTCAGTGAAAGACTTTCTAAATGATATGAATTTATCCAGATTATGATTGTTATAATTAATTCCAACATCAATAATACAACATCTTGTACCTGTACCTACATTCATAGTAAATAAAGTTCTGAGTCTAGTTTATTTCATAACTTCATAAGTCTTGAATGTTTCAAAGTAAGTAGTAACTAATGTATGTCTACTCTTATATTCGATTCCAATGTGTCATGTGGTTTCATACACAAAATACCGTTTTAATTGAACTAGTGATTAGTGAATCGTAATTAAATTATGAATGAGGCTTTGCCACTTTATCGTGAACCCAGTTAATTCACAGGCCAACGGCAACGGTCTGTATATGTGTTCATGGAACGAATTCACGAATCCGCGGAAATAACCTTATTCTTGAGAACAGCGTGAACAGAGAGGAGAGAGTGAAATTGCACTAATAATATAATAAAGTTCGTTGGCTTCCGTGTTCATGGACTGGATACTGTGATGGCCAGACATCATGTTCCAAGAAGTGGCAAACATTTTCCTTTGATTAAGGTCGCAAACGAAATACGTCACTTTCCAAGTATAACTTCCGGATTTTCTGCCAACATTTTTCTTTTACTAAAATAATAGTTGAATGATCTTATATTATGGTGATTAATATATATGTACCTAGATGACAAGCGTCAATGGACGTGTTTTATGTTGTGTATCATTAAATTCTGTGCCAGAGCAAATTAGTGTCTAACATGATATTAATTCGCAGGACATACCTACATAAATATTATTATTTTTCTTGTTAACGATCAGCCAACTTTCTCGAAAACTCTCCTTCGCCGCGAGTACTCGCCAGTTTACTGAAGTAATAGCATCAAAGTAAAAATAACTGGAGACGAACAGGTTATTACTGAGATTTTTAATTCTTCGTCATCAATATCGACAGTACTTAATGATATTTTATCAGCACATAAAACTATATTATGAGTCATAAAATATTTACAGACTCTACTAATATGAGAGGTGTTCGTTTGATGGTTTGGTGCGTCTCCTTTCCAGTTAAACAGCTTTGTATGCCAAAAGTTTCTGAGTTCAGCTATTGTCTTCAAAGCAGCTTTCACGTTACGACGTATAATAAAGACATTTTACACTCAATTGAAATATATAAATCGTGGTTTCATTTTTGTGTCAAATTTTGGCCATAAAAGTTTCATTCGCGAATAAAAATCGCTTTATTTGTAATTTCATACTCTGAAAATACTGAAATAGCGTCACGTTGTGACCACCGTTATTTGTTACACATTCTGTTTAACGCTCCTTTGATTTCAATTTTGGTTTGACCGTATTCCGAACTTCACACAAATGTATGAAATGGAATCCATTATTTACATGAATGGCGAGGTTTTTTGGTAAGGTTATCCACCCTAGAGGACCGACTTGGCAATTTAGGTTACCCACGTAATCACTTGCTGAGTGACAGTCGCTAATTTGTTTTCGTACCTACTGATAAATATGTGAAAGTGTAGAGTATTTTGATCTAAATAATCATGTGATTGAACTTGTCGCTAGCGTCACAAAACATCTCATTAGAAGCACATGACTGGACAAATTGGACGATGCTAACTTTGAGAGTGGCTGATTTGTACGGACAGAATTGAAACTACATATGATTAAATATTGTGTCGCTGATGACAGATTGTAACATAGCACCGGATATTTTTTATACATGGATCACTTTTTAATTTTGTTATGGAGCTTCATGCGTATTTTTGTCTACTACCATCACTGTAGCTAACTAGCTAGTACTTTTACTTCAATGACTCGGCTCTCTTTTTGCTTTGGCATTACGTCTGAAGGTTCAAATTCAAGTCATCTGAGCGACTATCAATGTCAAAAATTTGTCAAAAATGTAGGGAAATTAGACGTATTTTTGACATTTGAGATCAGAGGGGCTATTCTCGTAATTTTAAGAACGTTTACAGTCGGATCTCAGTCTCAATCTGTCAAAAATGCCCCTACACTACACACACACTACATTACCCCCCTACATTTTGACAAGATTTTGACATTTGTTTTTCGCCGAGATGAGACTGCGACTAGATTTTGAACATTTTAAATTACGAAAATTGGCCTCAGACTGTGAATGTTCTTAAAATTATGGGAATTGCTCCTTACAAATCGTAAAGGTACACTTTCTTAGTTATTCAACTTTTAAGAACACCTTTGATTCGGTTCATTTCATTCATGCATTAGCATTAATTAAAACTGTGAGGACGTCTGCAGAACAGTTTTCCATTTTTAGGGTTCCGTAGCCAAATGGCAAAAACGGAACCCTATGGATTCGTCATGTCTGTCTGTCTGTCCCTCCGTATGTCACAGCCACTTTTTTCCGAAACCATAAGAACTACACTGTTGAAACTTGGTAAGTAGATGTATTCTGTGAACTGCATTAAGATTTTCACAAAAAAATAGAAAAAAACAATAAATTATGGGGGTTCCCCATACTTAGAACTAAAACTCAAACAAAATTTTTTCATCAAACCCATACGTGTGGGTTATCTATGGATAGGTAGGTCTTTAAAAATGATATTGAGGTTTCTAATATCATTTTTTTCTAAACTGAATAGTTTGCGCGAGAGACATTTCCAAAGTGGTAAAATGTATGTCCCGCCCCCTGTAACTTCTAAAATAAGAGAATGATAAAACGAAAAAAAATATATGATGTACATTATCATGTAAACTTCCACCGAAAATTGGTTTGAACGAGATCTAGTAAGTAGCTCGCCGGTAAAAATTTAAAAACATGATGGTACGGCACCCTCGGTGCGCGAGTCCGACTCGCTCTTGCCCGGTTTTTTCCTTCTATGAAGGGCAATGGAAGTTAATGACATTTATTTCTTCGAATTTCGTCTCATGGATTGTGGACAATAAAAACAAAACAATAACATCTCTGTTTGGTTTTGGCAATTGTCTTACCTAATGAAAATCAATTATATTAATGAATTTGATAAACTCATGTTATATAATGACAATTGTTTATAACGATGCGTGAACATAGTGCTAATTAGCATGCCTCGTGTTCATAATACTATTGTACTGAGTAATCTGGATCTCTATACAGATAGCTATGTAAATAATGCAGTAATAGCAGCCTTAATTGCATCCTTATGTATGCCTCATCATTACCTGACCAGAGGTGAACAAAGGCTTATTAACTAACTCGTGATGTGTGTCAGTGTCTTGGAGTTCCTTGCGCATAAGATTTAACAACCTTTTTGGTCTTAGTACAAAATAATGTTTTTTTTTAAACATGTTTTAAACCATAGTTCAAGTTTTTGAAATAAGAACCTAACTTTGATCGAAATACAGTTATTCGGAATTAAAATTCCAAATACAAATAACTGATTCGAAGGGTTGAGCTCTGTCTTGAAATAAAACGGTTAGTTCATTCGGTATCATATTTCATTCGAAATGGAATGCATTGTCTAATTATAACAAAATCAAAAGTCATTTATTCAAACTAGGCTGAGAATCAGCACTTTTCGAACGTCAAAATAACAAAAGACATTTCCCCAAAACGCCCGCTCTTCACCACTTCCTAGTGCTTTCACAAACTGTAAACAAGACAGAACAAAACACAGTAGAAAACAAATAACCACAGGGTCAATTCTCGTAATTTTAAAAACGTTCACAGTCTCAATCTGTCAAAAATACCTCTAATTTCCCTACAGCTTGACAAGTTTTTTACGAGAATTGGCCTACTGTTGTTGTAATATTTATTTGTCAATGACTAGACGTGGTCACTAACGATTATAACTCGTTGCTTCATTTTTCAGATATGATTATAACAATGTAGTTTCCCTACTTACTTGGTAACTTCGCACATATTTTAAAGATTTTTTAAAACTATTAGGTGACGTAATTCCGGTCTGACTGCACCTCGGTTGACACTTTGACGTGTAGCTCATTCCTTTTTCGTGCGCGGTAGCTATCGCACGCGCCCTTAAGCATCATGCCAAAAAGAAGCGCGCAATCAAAAATTGATCACTACGCTAGGAAAATTAGAAAAATTGAAGAAAAACAAAGACCGTTACAATCGTCATCGGATGATGAAGGTAAGCAAAGTATACTTTATTCTTTGGTGATCTAGAAGTGAATAGTGAAAAATATCAGTTTTGTAAATGCTCTGGGATTGACTGCGAGTCAATAACTTTGACATTGTTCAAAACTAAATTATAAAAGTTAAACTTTAATATTGCATCGGGATTGACTGCGAGTCTTTAACGATGACAAACAAGCACAGAAAATACGTACAATCTAGAACAGATGTAACGTTAACGTGCAAAATCAATTAAGAAATTTTATTCTTTAATATTGCATCGGGATTGACTGCGAGTCTTTAACGATGACAAACAAGCACAGAAAATACGTACAATCTAAAACAGATGTAACGTTAACGTGCAAAATCAATTAAGAAATTTTATTCTTTAATATTGCATCGGGATTGACTGCGAGTCTTTAACGATGACAAACAAGCACAGAAAATACGTACAATCTAAAACAGATGTAACGTTAACGTGCAAAATCAATTAAGAAATTTTATTCTTTAATATTGCATCGGGATTGACTGCGAGTCTTTAACGATGACAAACAAGCACAGAAAATACGTACAATCTAAAACAGATGTAACGTTAACGTGCAAAATCAATTAAGAAATTTTATTCTTTAATATTGCATCGGGATTGACTGCGAGTCTTTAACGATGACAAACAAGCACAGAAAATACGTACAATCTAAAACAGATGTAACGTTAACGTGCAAAATCAATTAAGAAATTTTATTTCTTACACTACCCTCAGAATTGTTATCTTCACAACCTTAATTACAAATTGTAATTTTAGGTAGCGAAGATCCTGATGTGGTCCCAGGCAATGATAATGAAGCTATTATGGAGCCAATACCCGTGCCAACCGACGTACCACAAGACGTGGAATCGGAATCTGGCGACATTCCTAACCAACACTATGCCCAGGCGGAACCCTGTCCCCCTGAGGCAACTACTGGTAGCATGGAACCTGAGTTAGACTGTTAGATCCTGATCTACTGTCGCCACTCGGTGAATCGACATCAGATTCGCCTGACTACGGCGATAACATTCACGATAATCTATCGCAGTTGTGGCTTCCTTTGCTAAGGAAAGGAATGCCTAAAGAAAACAAGGACAAGGTACTGAAAGAGTACCTTGTGCCAGACAATTGTAGGCTCCTTCAAGCACCCAAGTTGAATGCTGAAATCTCGGCGGCGGTACCGGACATGGTTCGCAACCGCGACAAGACACTTACAGCGTCTCAACAACAGCTAGTGCGGGAATCACCGCCATCAAGGCTCGAGTGAAATTAATCACACCTAGCTCGGACAAGGCATTCATAAATATCATCAACGAGTCCGAACGGGATAAATCACTGTTTGGCTCGTTCTTATCAGAAAAAATTAAAGCCGCCAAGGCCATTGAAAAGCAAGGCCTTTCCATAAAAAAGACCGCAAAGTTTCAAAATCGCCTCAACTTCCTAATACCCGCCAGTCCTACCCGGGAAACTGGAACCTGCCTCCTCGATACCCAGCGAACAGGGGGGGGGGGGGGGGGGCGAGGTGCATACAGGAGGCCGATGACGACGGCGGGGAATCGCTGTCCGTACACGATGTCAGCACAGCCGCCACAACGCCCGGCCTCGCAGGACAAACCTCGGGCTCCCGCTCAGCGTCACCGTTAACGCAGGTACATGCGGTTAGACTTACCCAATTTTATGACCGATGGCTAAAAATAACAATGTTGTTCTTGATTGGTTAAAAAATGGTTATCCAATACCCTTTCATACACATGTACGACAATCAATAATACCTAAAAACAACCTATCAAATACTGAGAAATCAGATATGATGAAAGCCGTTATGAAACTCAAATCTTTAGGGGCTATCTCAGAGTGCAATGTGACTAAAGATCAATTTATTTCTAAAATATTCCTCACATTAAAACCTAACGGCGATAAACGCTTTATATTAAACCTAAAAACCTTAAACAAGCTAATCAATAGCGAACATTTTAAAAATGGAGGATTACCGAACAGCATGCAAATTGATACCACGCGATGGATACCTTGCTACCATCGACTTAAAAGAGGCGTATTTCCTCTTAGGCATTAGGCATTCCGACCGTAAATATTTATCAATTTCAGCCCAATAATTCGCTAAGAACATATGGCTTTAATTGCATGCCGTTGGCGTTTGGCTTATCCGTTGCCCCACGGGTATTCACTAAGGTTATGAAGGAAGTCATAACTTACCTCAGACATCACGGTTTTCAGTCAGTTTGTTATTTAGATGACATTTTATGCATTGGAAATACTTACGAGAATGGTCATAATAACGTAAATGAAACTTTGAAACTACTCGAGTTTCTAGGATAATTGACAACAAAGTCAATTACGATAAAAGTATGTTAAAACCGCGACAATTCTGCAAGTACTTAGGATTTTGTTACGATACCAGGTATCTCAGTACCTATACAATTGCCAGCCGATAAGCGACGTAACATCATCGAATTAGTAACAAAATTCACTAAATTACAGCCATGTTCCATCCGCGAATTAGCTCGCTTTATCGGTATTCTAGTCGCCACTAGCCCAGCCCTTAAATACGCTTGGGTATACACTAAGATTTTAGAACGCCAGAAGTTTCTAGCGTTACTTAAGCATAATAATAATTACGAAGCTAAAATTAACCTACCTAATATTATATTAGAGGATCTGAACTGGTGGCTACACGCAACCTTATGCGACAGCCAAATTTTGACATCGAAATCTATACCGACGCGTCGATGTCAGGCTGGGGTTCTGTTTGCAACAACGCTCAAGTACATGGCAAATGGAAGTCTTCAGAAAATTATTGTCATATCAATTACTTAGAGCTGATGGCAGCCTTTCTAGGTTTGAAATCCTCCGCCAGTGATGCAACCAATAAATAAATAAAATAAACAATATTACTGCGCATGGACAACACCACTGCGATCAGTTATATAAATCGTATGGGGGTATTCAATACCCCCACTTAAACGACTTGGCTAGGTCCCTTTGGAAATGTTGTGAACAGCGCAACCTATAGGTCATATACCTATCATACGTAAATTCCAAAGAAAACCGGGCAGACGCCGCGTCTAGAGTAGTCAATCCGGATACTGAATGGTCACTTTCCGATGAAGCATTCCAAGACATTATAAAATATTTTGGTCAACCTGAAATAGACTTATTCGCGTCCCGCGATAATGCGAAGTGTACCACATTCATCTCATGGAAACAAGACCCTGACGCAGCATCCGTAGACGCATTTACGATGGACTGGCAGAGCCATTTCTTCTACGCTTTTCCACCATTTTCCCTGGTATTAAAATGCCTTAGAAAAATTATTGATGACAAATGCACATGGCTTACTAGTTTATCCCAACTGGCCATCACAGCCATGGTTCCCACTATTGCAAAGCCTTATAGTTTCCGACGTTGTTTATAAATTAAGACCCATAAAACCCAAGTACTCCACCGCCTGGAATCCCCAATTGGTTTTAAACCATGTCTCGACATGGTTCCCTAATAGTGAGTTCTAACTCACACAGCTCACAGGGTACAAACGCTGTCTTTAATTAAACTCGAGAACATACTTTTCTCTGATAGCGGCATAAAGATCGTCATAACAGACATCATAAAGACATCCGCACCCGGCAGAGACCAGCCAATATTGTTCTTGCCATACTTCAGGAAAAATACGCGTATATGTCCAGCTACGGTGCTCTCAGGTTATATTTCTATAACTAAAAGCATAAGACCTGAGAGTACAAACAATCTGTTGTTGACGTACAAACGGCCACAAAAACCCACTACCACGCAAACCATCAGTAGATGGATCAAACAAGTCTTGTCAGAAAGCGGCATTGATACCAGTGTATTCGCCGCGCACAGTACACGGCTCGCGTCAACCTCGGTCGCAAGCTTAACCAGGAGTTAATATAGAAACCATTCGCAAAAGCGCAGGGTGGACTATTAGTTCATCTAATTCATTTGCTCGTTTTTATAATAGGTGCGTTATAAACGAAGGCGAATTTGCCAAATCTGTTTGCTTACGATTAGACATACAGACTGATTATTAATTCCTATTAACTATAGGTACCTATTATAAGATTATATTACACTACAGAAATGTTTATTTATGTTATGTTCATGTGATCGATAAGATCTTTATGTTTAGCTCGTTGAAGTTAATTCGAAATAAGTAAATATAAATGTAACGTACCATTACGGAAACATAAGTATAACTATAAGGCTGATTTGTCTATAGGTAAATAAAACCATAATGTTTAAAACCTTATTGTTTTCCATTTCAAAACTTTCTGACTCTTAACATCTACATTGTTATAATCATATCTGAAAAATGAAGCAACGAGTTATAATATATGATCAAACGAACTTCCAAGTGAAGTTCGATCATTATTATGATGAGTTGCTTCATTTGAAGATAATATGATCACCCTCCCTCCCTGACGCTTGAAGATTCCCAGATATAGAGAAAGTTTTATATCATACTCATGACTCTAAAAAATGAGCTACACGTCAAAGTGTCAACCGAGGTGCAGTCAGACCGGAATTACGTCACCTAATAGTTTTAAAAAATCTTTAAAATATGTGCGAAGTTACCAAGTAAGTAGGGAAACTACATTGTTATAATCATATCTTCAAATGAAGCAACTCATCATAATAATGATCGAACTTCACTTGGAAGTTCGTTTGATCATATGTAGGATATCTCAGAAATAACCACAGCAAATCTTCAAAACTTATTTAATATTCTCCAAACTTATTAACAACGAAACTTATTTCTTAGAATCAATCTCCACGGTGCAATAATACCGCGACCGCTCGCTACCAACTCCCCCGAAAGACCGTCCTAGGATTTTTTTCAAGCCAAGTCACCATAACCGTCCACCGGTGTGGCCAGTACAATCCATTTGTTCTCCCGATTTTGCCGTCAGTATGGCCAGTAAAAAATATTTAAACCACAGATCGATTTGATTATTGAATTTTAAACCGTGTAGTTTCAGTTTATTAATCAAACCTTACACTCGACCATCCTGACGACGTGTATGTCCTCATACACGTATCTGGTGAAACCTTACACTTGGCAAAAATCGAGCACATTTCGAAAGTTTTACAATAATAAGTATTATAAGAAAATTTTAAATCAACATATTAAAATAACCTTGATTGAAGTATCTGATTTTGAATACAAATCTATCCCAAAAATTCTTTTTAACAACCAATTTATCCTTAGAACTAATTATCTTTATGATTTACAATCCTTATCCAATTATCCTTATAATTAATTATCCTTATAACCAAGTATCCATGTAACCAATTAATTATCCTTGTAACCAATTAACCTTGTAACCAATTATCCTTATAACCAATTAACCTTGTAACCAATTATCCTTGTAACCAATTAACCTTGTAACCAATTATCCTTGTAACCAATTAACCTTGTAACCAATTTGTATTTTTGTCAGAGAGACAGTTTCTTAACCGTTTATCCAACATTAGCCATAAATCTGTAAACCAATCCGTTTCCTAGGATATTAAGGTTTAACAGATCAACCATGAGTTTTGCTTCCTTCAGGTCAAGACGCAAAATCTTTCCGCGATTTCTTGTGCCTGACCTGAAAAAAAAGAAAACAACAGCATGTAAATAAACACTATAAAAGTTAATAATTTTATCACTAAAGGTACGACTAACAGTTTTAGCTAGCGTTACCACCTACTTAAATATTTTGTCATTTAATACATAATCGTATCGTAATCATACATAATTATCATTCTGGCATATTATCCTCATCAATTACATCATTTTCGACATCATTATCAGTGTCATTATCGACTTCCAAAGAGTCAACATGGATCCACGGTCGCATCCGGTCAGCGGCAATGGTAGTCTTTCGCTTTTTCTTCATCCCCTCAAACCCCGCGATTGGTGCTACTTTGTAGTGATCGTTACCTAGTATTTTTTCGATTCGAAAAGGACCTTCATATGAGGGCATGAGTTTTGTACTCTTGCCATCATTTTGAAATGCAACTTTGGTAATTTTAACTAAGTCACCATTTTTATAAATACGTGCAGGTCGCCTTCCTTGGTCGTAATATCGTTTTTGTGCTACCTGTGTTTTGTCAATTCTGCTTTTAACTTCATCGCGAATTCTACACAATTCCGGATTTAAGCCCTAATTGCAACGTAAGTAGCCAGTCCTCGTCATTTATAGCCATAACCGAGGGATATTGTTCGGGACTCTGAGATTCTCTATCAACAATTGGATTCCTGGATAAAGCATCTACATGACTCATCTTTGTACCCGCCCTATATTCCACGGAGCAATCGAACTCCTGTAGAGCCAGCCACCATCGAGCAATTCTCGGAATTAGATCACGCTTTATGAAAGTGGAACGTAGTGCACTACAGTCGGTCACAATTTTGAACGGCTTTCCTAAAAGATATACCCTAAGCTTTTTAAGAGCGCAGATAACGGCTAATGTCTCCAACTCATAGGAGTGAAAATTCTTCTCCTCTGGCGTCGTCTGACGACTATAATACGCCACTGGATGAAAAGAACCCCCACTCCCCTGAGCACGCTGCAAGAGAATACCGCCAACACCTATTTTACTAGCGTCTGTATGAAGCTCAGTCTCGGCTAAGGGGTCGTAAATAGCCAGTACGGGTCTATCCACAAGTTTGGCCTTTAGAACTTCGAACGCCTGTTGTTGATCGTTTGACCATTGCCACACTGCATTTTTTTTTTTTTTTTTTAAGCAGTTTAGTGATAGGGTGAGCTAGCTGTGCAAACCCTTGTATAAACTTTCTAAAGTAGCTAACAAGCCCTAGAAATTGTCGTACCCCGTGCACATTGTCTGGACGTTGGAAATCGACTACGCTCTGGATTTTTGCATTTCCTGGCCGCATACCTACTGAACTGATTTCAAAACCTAAGTAATTTATTGTGTTTTGTAGAAAACTACACTTGGATAAATTTAACTTAAGATTTGCCTTATGTAATAAAACAAACACTTCCTCTAACCGATCTAAGCATTCAGTCGGATTCCTACCAAAAATTAAGACATCATCGATGTACACGGTGGCCTTGTCAAACCGAGCTGAACCAAGGACATGGTTCATCATACGCTGAAAAACAGGAGGCGCGTTTGCCAGGCCGAACGGCATACGATTGTACTCGTATTGGCCGTCCGGTGTGACAAACGCCGTCAAATGCTTGCTGTCTTCGGATATGGGTACCTGATAATACCCAGACATCAGATCGAGTGTAATGAACCATGCTTGTCCAGATAACCTTGCTATCTCGTCCTCTATGACTGGTATAGGATATCTCTCTTTTACAGTGATCGAATTAAGTAATCGGTAGTCTACGCATAATCGAACACCGCCCTCTTTTTTGCGCACGAGAATTATTGGACTGGCATAGTTGGAAACTGATTCCCGAATGATCCCTGCCCGTAGCATGTCATCTACCATTCCTCGAACCCTTTCACGTTCATAGTAAGACAGACGGTAAGGTCTATAAACTACCGGACGTTGACTACTTAACTCGATTCTCATTTCGGAAACATTAGTGCAACCTAAGTCATCCAAATCGTAAGCAAAACATTCCTCGTGTCGTCGAAGAAGTTCTATGAGCTTGGCCCTATCACTATCTGACACAGCTACGCCCACGTGTATTTGACTCTCATCAAACCGTTTGGTTGAAGACACTTTAGTTTGCTGGTCCGAAACAGGAGATTCAGTGTTCTCAAGACTGTTCACTACTTGCACCTTTTCGGCTCGAGCAAACACAAAACTGTCCTGAAGACAACACGGTACCTAACACGGCGTCACTGTAACAAAGAGTGAACCATGCTTCACCTCGTAAACACCCCCACAAATTAAGAATTGTTTGTTTGGCTTCCCTACAATTCTAGTATCTAACACTACGCTACCATTAAACAACGTCTCTATCTTAGCCCTTATACTCGCAGTACCATAAATTCGACTAAAACCTATTACCCTTACCCTTTCTAAGAGTTCTCCATGCTCACATAGATCTGGTAACTCAATTCCGATGTGCAAAAACTGTAGTTTGTTCGCGTCTTTATAGACAACAATGTGTGGCTGCTCTGAGTAGCTCTGACCAACAAGCATCGGCTTCTCCAGCAAATGATCACCTACAATCCTACACGAAACAGTAGCAGCCACGCCATCAATGATAACTTTCAACTTTACAGAACCCATGGATTGCACGAGGCTGTTGACAAAACCTTTCATTGTCGACGGAGTGTGGTCATGACTAAGTCCAAGATTTGAAAAATCAGATTTTCTTATAAGCGTGACCTCACTGTCAAGGTCAACGAATGCTTCCAGAAGAAAACCATTAACATTTACTGTTTTCACAAATTTTCCACTTGGGATAGAACTGGAGATGCGCATGGTTCTTGCCACTGGATCAGCCTTCGTTAGCCCTGTATCTTGTTTGTGTCTACAGGCCTCGGATTTATGGCCCACCTTGTTGCAATGACTACACTTAATCAAGGGCTTCGGGCACCTAGAATACGGATGCCCTTTCTCCTTACAATTGTAACAATACAAGTTCGGATTTATCTTCGAACTTGTCTTATTATTTTGTTTGTCATCTCCTGCATTAATATTCCTATCTCTAAACGGTGGTTGTTGTGTGGAAAGTTCTTTATTATTGCTTAACAAGAATTTCAAAAGCTGGTCCGGTTGATCAAAACGTAATGCTAGGGCACTCGACCTTATAGTCCTATCACCGATACCGTGAATGATGCAATCAACTGCCCGCTTATCCGTTATTTCACATTGATTTAGTAGCGCCAGCTTTTCATGGTAATATATCTCGATTGACTCGTTGGGCCTACTCTTTCGCTTCAACATGTCTTCTAAAATTTGACCGTAATTTTGTTCCGAGGGGAAAGCGTCCATTAGTTTTACCTGCCACTCAGCCCAAGTAAATAATATTGTGTTGAGACTTTCATACCAAGTCTTACCTAAACCAGTCAGTTTTTGCATAGCAAAATGAACGACAGTCTTCTCGTCCCAGCCATAAACGTTTGCACATTCGTTAACTTTTTTAAGCCATATATCTATACGTTGATTTTTTTTCTGAAGGGTTAAACTCAGGAATCATATTTTTATGATTCAAGTTTCTATTATTAGATGCAGTGCTCTGGTTTTGAGACTGCGATGGCAAGACATCTTTAATGGATTGTATTATTTGTATTAAATCTCTCGAAGAAAAGGTGGGACTACATGACCTTTTGGTGTGATGATCCACGCTCGTAGTACCTCGATCTTTTCTGTTGCGACAACCCGGCAGCCCTCTGCGACCGCGCTCACAGCTCGTCCCTGCTTCAGGTGAGCCCCGTCGTTCGCTCCGTCGCCGTTGTTCGATGTCGCGTTCCTGTTGTAGGTCGATCTCCATCCGGCGAACCCGCTCCTGGTCCCGCGACAAAGCTTGTTCTCGTTCCAGCAAGCGCCGACTACGGCTGCGGCTACGGGTGCGGCTTCTCTGGCGTGCGCTCAGCTGGCTGCGCCTGGAGCGCGAGCGATCACGCCGGGGAGTATCCAAGCTCCGACGAGTTCCACTTCCTCCGTTCATTTCCTGAAACTCGCCACCAAGTATGGAAATGTCAATGCTTAAATCTTTAACTAATTATCTCGAAGACGGTGCGTCCTAGAAAGCAAAACTTTAGTAACCCCACGCTCATGACATAAATGGTCATGACAGATAAACCATTGACTTGCATTGGATTTTATAATCCCGGTACCCTATTATCCATCATAGTATTGTATTCATACACAACAGCTAAAAGTTAAGTACGATAGATAACTGAAATAAAATACAATGTTCTTAATACAAAGTCCTTATCTCTACGGACTTGTGTCGCCGGGTGTTAACCATAACATCCCGACGTTACCGCGAATGCTGTATCAGCGTACCGCGTAGGCCGCCCAATGCGCGTACCAGCTAACACAATGCTATAGTAGAAATTTAAAATTATAATCATAATTTAAAACTAGAAGTTTAGTATAGAGAATTAAATTCTGCTTCTAATAACTAGTACACAATATATTACATAATAGTTTTCATAATAGTTTTAAACAAAATACATATGTATAACATCATCTGCCAAGCTTTTTCCCAACTATGTTGGGGTCGGCTTCCAGTCCTGTCTAACCAGATGCAGCCTAATACCAGCATTTTACATGGAGCGACTGCCTATTTGACCTCCACACCCCAGTCACTGGGTAATTCGGTACCCCTTGGTAAGACCGGGTTGTCAGACTTTCGGCCAACATAATACGTATACAAACAATACACACACACGTAATACATACGTACACGCACAATACATACGTACACGTAAACAATTAACAAAACTACCCATTTAAAATGTGTAATTGGTTAAAATTTGAAAGGCACGAATGACGGAGAATTATAATAATTATTATGTTGGACAGTATATAAAAAAATATATAGAACATAGGCGTGTACTTACGGATCTTGATCCCACTTCTGAGATGTAGGATATCTCAGAAATAACCACAGCAAATCTTCAAAACTTATTTAATATTCTCCAAACTTATTAACAACGAAACTTATTTCTTAGAATCAATCTCCACGGTGCAATAATACCGCGACCGCTCGCTACCAACTCCCCCGAAAGACCGTCCTAGGATTTTTTTCAAGCCAAGTCACCATAACCGTCCACCGGTGTGGCCAGTACAATCCATTTGTTCTCCCGATTTTGCCGTCAGTATGGCCAGTAAAAAATATTTAAACCACAGATCGATTTGATTATTGAATTTTAAACCGTGTAGTTTCAGTTTATTAATCAAACCTTACACATATAATATCATTACAATTAAGTACAAATAAGTGTTGGACTACGTCGTCTGGGTAGACTATTTGTAGACCTATTTGTAGACTTACTTCCAATTTTCATACCAGAATGCGTTCGGAGAACATTAATAGCTGCACGTGACGTCCATATTATAATGCTTAATAGAAAATATAACATGTCAGTGTATATAGAATAGTTAAACATTAGGAATACTAATACAAGGACTGACTGATTCATAACTTTTTCTTTACTTCCTTTTGGCTTCGGCGTGGACTTCATTATTATACCTACAGTATAGTATAGGTACATTATGGTTTATAGTTAGGTTATATGTTTTATGGGCCCGGGTTCTAGTCCATGACTGATAAGCTTTAGTACAGTTTTGACGTGTAAAAGGGTTTGTGCAAGCCTACTTACAGAAATAAAATCATTTATCATTATCATTTACAATAATGTGGGTGAAGATGGGATGAAGAGTTGATGAATCATTAAAGACATGACTAATTTATTCAAGTTCGTAACTGTTCGCTGTCTTCCCTAATGAAATTCAATTACTTATATTAATGCAAAACTCGTGGTACTTATGACAATTGTTTATAACGATGTGTCGTTCTATGGGCCTGGATTCTAGTACATGACTGATAAGCTTTAGTGCAATAATGTGGGTGGTAGCTAATCATTGCTCTAATGACATAGGATGAGGAGTTGCTGAACTAATTTATTTACATTTACCATTCAAAATTATGTTTTTTGAACATTTTACCATAAACGGTAAAGTTTATTCAATCACAGTTAGGTACTCACCTACTTAGGTACGTAACAACGAATTCAAATAAAGGAGCTTTGTAATTTCATATTATTTTATTCGAGCCGCTCACAAATTCCACGAAGTCATGATCTAAAGAATGCCTGCGTAAGATATAATTTATTTTACACATATAAAAATGTATTTTAGGCAAAATAAAGTGAATAACCCATCAATTAATTACCTACTCATAAAAGCAGGCTCTTATTAACCCATGTTTCAATTAAACAAGATTTTAGCATATACCCTTAAAGGGTAGAGTGTGTAATTGAACATTTATATTTGATAGAAGCAACACGAAGGCTTAAATTCTTGCCCTAAATTAAGTTACTTCGAACCGGTCGAGTAGGGCAGGATCTGATAGTGATAATAAATACTTAATAGCCAAGATAAGGTCTACGCATTGTTCCAAGTTCCCACCGGCGGGCGGCGCGGCGCCATTTATCACTCTTGTTATATGATAAAGGTTTAACTGTCAAGTTTTTGCACCGATTAGTTCTGTATAAGCCGACCGCTTAACTGAGACGTTGCATGAGGTATCATCGCGGTGCGGGAAAGGTGTGGTGACGTGATGCGACAGCTCAGTGATTCGTCAACTTGTGACAACTATCACCCCTCCCGCACCGCGCAGCTACCTCGGGCAACGTCTCAGTTAAGGTGAATGGGTAGTTGAGACCGTGAAATTAAAATTTTCTTACCTTTTTTGCAATTTGCAGGTCAGTGTCAGGTTGTATCTTGATCAAAATATGATTTGCGACAATAACAGGTACACATTTAGAGAATAATAATCATTAGAATCATCATAATACATCTTTCTAAGTTAGATTTCTACCACTTTTCCATAAGAGATTGGTGGTTGGTGGTAAAAATCTAACTTAGAAAGATATATTAATGATTCTAATTCTCTAAATATGTACCTGTTATGGTCGCGAATCATATTTTGATCAAGATACAATCTGACACTGACCTGCAAATTGCAAAAAACGTAAGAAAATTTGAATTTCGCGGTCTACCACTATCCATTCACCTTAAGCGGTTGGCCTATAGCTATTAAGTTACTATTTTTCCACAGCTGACTGCTTCGTTGGTCTTGTGGTCGCAAGCGCTACTACTCAGCATGAGGGCCTGGGTTCGAATCCCAGTTGGAGCAAAATGTTATTGGGTTTTCCATTTGGAATTTCTCAGTAGCAGCCCGGAGTCTGGATTTGTGCCCGGTTAATGGCAATAGGCTGGCTCCCTATTACATGGGACTTAAATATAACTGGTGAAACGTGGGTGCACTATACATAGGTACTTACAGGTCTGTCTAATCCTTCAGGAAATACATGCGGGATGTTACGCTATATTTACCACAGCTGAGTATGTAAACTGTGATCATATTTGCATATTTTATTGCGAAACATCAAAACTGGAATCTTCGTCGTAACTCATTTTGCAATCGAATTTTGGCACCAGGTAGGTTATTTCACGAAAGTTTGATGTAAATCCTCATTGCTGCGTTTAATGCATGGTGTTAATGACTTCATTCCGAAAAATAATTTAAGAGTTCACCTGAAACACATTTCATTAAAAAATAAAAGCTTTAGTCCGGAAGTACATTATTCAGCCAAGTTCGGCGAAATCTTTGGAAGATCAAAGAGCTGGCTTGTATTTCGGTCAATATTTGGACGTTATATGTCAGATACATCAGTGATATCAGGCCAGCAGTATCAGTCCATGATTCAGCATGTGACTGGAGCATTGACCCACATTCGTACACCGCGGGACACTTGGCAGTCGCTTCGGTTTAAAATACGATCAGCCGCTATGTCGTTGGGTGGAACGAGCCACAGCCCACCAGTGTAGGGTTACTCTAAATTTGAATTATCGTCCGGTGATACGCGAAACGAACATATTTCATTGGTTTTAATCACCTACCGTCCTGCTCTATAAATTTTTGTCACACGTGTCAAATCTTCCCAGTTTATTTTAAAGACTCCATAAATTATTGTCTTAGACGTTATATAACGTCTAAACATAATACCTCGAGTTGTACAACGACTATAGTTGCCAATGTAAAAAATTTCCGTTACACGCCGGTCGCCGGTATCCGCTATATTGTTTCTTGAAATAATTCATGTTAAGGACGCGTTTACGAATTGACGCGCTTCAATTTTAGGTATTGAGTCTCACTACTACACGTGCACGGCTCACACACACAGCGACATGCGCGAAGCGGTGAAATTATGAGTAAACTGACACGACTTGATACTTGAGCCTAATTTTATTTAATTTTTTCCATGTATTTTTTTTTTATATTTACTTAATTTCACTGGACAGTGATTAATCAAGTACTTGCCAAAGTACGTACCTATGTATTAATTGGAACTAATAGCCGAGCTGAGCTAGATGTGCCGAGTTTGGGCTCATTTCGTTAGTTATGTTGAGACCTTACCTCCGGACTTGATGGAGTGACCTGCAGGTGTAATTCAAAGACTACTACTGGAACTAATAGCCGAGCTGAGCTAGGTGTGCCGAGTTTGGGCTCATTTCGTTGGTTATGTTGAGACCTTACCTCCGGACTTGATGGAATGATCTGCAGGTGTACTTCGAAGACTGCTACTGGAACTAATAGCCGAGCTGAGCTAGGTGTGCGGAGTTTGGGCTCATTTCGTTAGTTATGTTGAGACCTTACCTCCGGACTTGATGGAGTGACCTGCAGGTGTAATTCAAAGACTACTACTGGAACTAATAGCCGAGCTGAGCTAGGTGTGCCGAGTTTGGGCTCATTTCGTTGGTTATGTTGAGACCTTACCTCCGGACTTGATGGAGTGATCTGCAGGTGTACTTCGAAGACTGCTACTGGAACTAATAGCCGAGCTGAGCTAGGTGTGCCGAGTTTGGGCTCATTACGTTAGTTATGTTGAGACCTTACCTCCGGACTTGATGGAGTGACCTGCAGGTGTAATTCGAAGACTGCTACTGGAACTAATAGCCGAGCTGAGCTAGGTGTGCCGAGTTTGGGCTCATTTCGTTGGTTATGTTGAGACCTTACCTCCGGACCTGATGGAGTGACCTGCAGGTGTACTTCGAAGACTGCTACTGGAACTAATAGCCGAGCTGAGCTAGGTGTGCCGAGTTTCGGCCCTTTTTGGTAGTTATGTTGAGACCTTACCTCCGGACTAGATCGCGTGACCTGCAGGTGTACTTCGAAGACTGCTACTGGAACTAATAGCCGAGCTGAGCTAGATGTGCCGAGTTTGGGCTCATTTCGTTAGTTATGTTGAGACCTTACCTCCGGACTTGATGGAGTGATCTGCAGGTGTACTTCGAAGACTGCTACTGGAACTAATAGCCGAGCTGAGCTAGGTGTGCCGAGTTTTGGCTCATTTCGTTAGTTATGTTGAGACCTTACCTCCGGACTTGATGTAGTGACCTGCAGGTGTACTTCGAAGACTGCTACTGGAACTAATAGCCGAGCTGAGCTAGTTGTGCCGAGTTTTGGCTCATTTCGTTAGTTATGTTGAGACCTTACCTCCGGACTTGATGTAGTGACCTGCAGGTGTACTTCGAAGACTGCTACTGGAACTAATAGCCGAGCTGAGCTAGGTGTGCCGAGTTTGGGCTCATTACGTTAGTTATGTTGAGACCTTACCTCCGGACTTGATGGAGTGACCTGCAGGTGTAATTCGAAGACTGCTACTGGAACTAATAGCCGAGCTGAGCTAGGTGTGCCGAGTTTGGGCTCATTTCGTTGGTTATGTTGAGACCTTACCTCCGGACTTGATGGAGTGACCTGCAGGTGTACTTCGAAGACTGCTACTGGAACTAATAGCCGAGCTGAGCTAGGTGTGCCGAGTTTGGGCTCATTACGTTAGTTATGTTGAGACCTTACCCGGACCTTACCGGACCAGGAGCTGTAAATGATAAAAAATAATAAAAGTGACGGAAAAAAAAACAAAAAAATAACATTAAGTATGACAATGTGAAGAATGTTCTTGTAGTTCCATATTTCTTTTAAATCTTGGATCTATGAAGTTTCTTACCAGAGCTTTTCCCAAACGTCTTAGGTCTTGGCCTAAAATCACAATCGAGTTAAAGCGTTAAAAACTATACACATTCTTATCAGCTAGTTCTACTCGTGTATCAGTTCCAGAAGCAGTCTTCAAAGTACACCTTCAGGTCACTCCATCCAGTCCGGAGGTAAGGTCTCAACATAACTACCAAAAAGGGCCGAAACTCGGCACACCTAGCTCAGCTCGGCTATTAGTTCCAGTAGCAGTCTTTCAAGTACACCTGCAGATCACTCCATTAAGTCCGGAGGTAAGGTCTCAACATAACTAACGAAATGAGCCCAAACTCGGCACACCTAGCTCAGCTCGGCTATTAGTTCCAGTAGCAGTCTTCGAATTACACCTGCAGGTCACTCCATCAAGTCCGGAGGTAAGGTCTCAACATAACTAACGAAATGAGCCCAAACTCGGCACACCTAGCTCAGCTCGGCTATTAGTTCCAGTAGCAGTCTTTGAAGTACACCTGCAGGTCACGCGATCTAGTCCGGAGGTAAGGTCTCAACATAACTACCAAAAAGGGCCGAAACTCGGCACACCTAGCTCAGCTCGGCTATTAGTTCCAGTAGCAGTCTTCGAAGTACACCTGCAGGTCACTCCATCAGGTCCGGAGGTAAGGTCTCAACATAACCAACGAAATGAGCCCAAACTCGGCACACCTAGCTCAGCTCGGCTATTAGTTCCAGTAGCAGTCTTCGAATTACACCTGCAGGTCACTCCATCAAGTCCGGAGGTAAGGTCTCAACATAACTAACGAAATGAGCCCAAACTCGGCACACCTAGCTCAGTTCGGCTATTAGTTCCAGTAGCAGTCTTCGAAGTACACCTGCAGATCACTCCATCAAGTCCGGAGGTAAGGTCTCAACATAACCAACGAAATGAGCAGAAACTCGGCACACCAGGCTCAGCTCGGCTATTAGTTCCAGTAGTAGTCTTTGAATTACACCTGCAGGTCACTCCATCAAGTCCGGAGGTAAGGTCTCAACATAACTAACGAAATGAGCCCAAACTCGGCACGTCTAGCTCAGCTCGGCTATTAGTTCCAGTAGCAGTCTTCGAAGTACACCTGCAGGTCACGCGATCTAGTCCGGAGGTAAGGTCTCAACATAACTACCAAAAAGGGCCGAAACTCGGCACACCTAGCTCAGCTCGGCTATTAGTTCCAGTAGCAGTCTTCGAAGTACACCTGCAGGTCACTCCATCAAGTCCGGAGGTAAGGTCTCAACATAACTAACGAAATGAGCCCAAACTCGGCACACCTAGCTCAGCTCGGCTATTAGTTCCAGTAGCAGTCTTCGAAGTACACCTGCAGGTCACTCCATCAAGTCCGGAGGTAAGGTCTCATCATAACTAACGAAATGAGCCCAAACTCGGCACACCTAGCTCAGCTCGGCTATTAGTTCCAGTAGCAGTCTTCGAAGTACACCTGCAGGTCACGCGATCTAGTCCGGAGGTAAGGTCTCAACATAACTACCAAAAAGGGCCGAAACTCGGCACACCTAGCTCAGCTCGGCTATTAGTTCCAGTAGCAGTCTTCGAAGTACACCTGCAGGTCACTCCATCAAGTCCGGAGGTAAGGTCTCAACATAACTAACGAAATGAGCCCAAACTCGGCACATCTAGCTCAGCTCGGCTATTAGTTCCAGTAGCAGTCTTCGAAGTACACCTGCAGGTCACTCCATCAAGTCCGAAACGAAATAATAATATTATGAATTTATAATCCCTACTTCTAGAAAAATTATAAGACTGAATAAAATCTCTCCTTGGGTAGTAGGTACATTATAGAATGCGTGAAGTATCATGTTTGGTATGTCAAATATTTTGTATCCGTACAGCGATCTTTTTCAGCACAAGCTGCTGCTTACAAGCGACACAGAGTCCACTCACGACGGCGGCCGAGCGCAGACTAATATTTCATTACAAATTTTTGTGCAATAAACCAAGACAGTGACCAGTAAAATAACCCTTATTTCAATCCAATAAGATTCACGCGTTACAGCGAAATATGTGAAAAAATAGACTCTGATTTTAATTTTTTTCTGAGCCTATTTGTAACATTTTGATAGTTCTTTTTGCTACCTTTTTGAGTTGAACATGTCTGCTTACATAAAACATTTTTAAATAAATAAATTTATGTTATTAAATAGAAGAAAAATATCTCCAAAATCAGCACGATATCGTCGATTTTGTGTGAAGAGGCAACGGAAATTATTTTTTACTATATTAAAAACCAACATTTTTTAATGAAAAATAGCTACCATTTGAAGATGAAGGAGTAACCTATCTGTGGTAATTATTAGTTACATTTGGTTTAGTCTCATTTTGCTGCAAAATGCCTGTAAAACTACTTATTTTTGTCAGATTCGTAAACGCGTCCTTAATGTAATTCTGCATACAAAATGAATTTTGTTCCACGAATAGCTCGAAATAACTATTCTTTATATAAAAAGAGACAAATTCATCGTCATCCTATTACTCACATTTACTGACCAACTTATTACTTTTAATGCATTGTCTTTTAACAAGGAATTTCTGAGAAGACAAATTGTTTCTTCTCTTACATACATACTTACTTCATCATAATCAGCCTATAATGTTCCCACTGCTGGGACACAGGCCTCCTCTCTGTGAGAGGGAGTGGGCCGTAATCCACCACGCGGGCCCAGTGCGGGTTGGTAGATGTCACATGTCTTCGAATTTTTGGTTCTAGGACATGCCGGTTTCCTCACGATGTTTTCCTTCACCGTTTTGAGAGCAGTGGTGATGAAATAATTTACACAAAGTAAAGCGCCTGTCTGGGTTCGAACCTACGACCTACAACTCGTAAGTCGCGGCCGATACCACTGCCGGCCGATACATACTTACTTACTACACAATAATTTACTTTTATAATAATTTTCTTTGTTTCGTTATGCAGATGTAAAAATTTAAAACAATTCAAAAACAAAATTATTAATTTCATAAATAGAGAACGCCTGCAAACTGTATTTTAATCCACATTGCTTCAGTCGTTACTAATAAATAATAGACAGAATAGCAACTCGTGTTCCACTTTCTCTACTTACTTATTGAACTACGCATTAGGGACATGTTTCACTTTCGCGAAAATCACAAGCAATATGAGCAATTACATTATACTTAACTTCACATCACAGTCCACATATCTTGAGCATGTTACTGGGAGAAAATCATAACGATAATGTGCACTTACATTATGTAATATTTTAGGCTCAAACCGTATAGCCGTTGTGATTTTTGCTTCAACTGCAAATAAACATTTACTTTAGTCGGTCCTCATACCATTCAGTATTTCTCCGTATGTGATTAAATTTTAAATATCAACATCACCGCAAAAAATATTTAAGTTCTGTGACGACAAAAAGTCTGTACTCCTATAACAATATTGTTTGTCTCATTCAGTACACAACACACTACAGAGTCCAAATAGGAACAATCCGGAACACATTATGCATAATTTACGTCTATTATAATGAATTTGCAATCATCCTATAGAAATCATTTGATTGAACCGAGCCTCGGCACGCGAAATCCAATTGCTGCTTACTTTTATGGTACACTTGATTGCGAAATAGAGACAGATACTTAACCATACAATATGTGCCAACTTTCTCGTCGTCTCTTACACTTATAATTTTCTGTCGTAACAAAAAAACTTGCAAGCGAAAAAAATACTCTCGAATACGTACCTATTACAACAAGTTAAGTGAAAATTTCTAAAAGCAAATTAGCATTTCTTCAGCTTCAAATGTTCGACTTAATTGACAGTTAGTCCACCTAAAAGTCTGTGTACCTTTTAATTAAGACTAGCCCCGCTTGCTTACCGTTCTCTGGCTAACGAGGAACAGCACCTTTCTCTTCAAACAATAACACAATATTGCTAAAGAACATTATTTAGAAAGGCATCTTCTGTTGTTTTAGTAGCATTTCTACAAATCAGTTGCAGTTAATTGCTCGAAAGCGTTTTAATGTCCGTCATACGTTCTGTTTATTGCATATAATTCCATATATACGGATTTCAGTAAAAGTAAAAGTTGGGAGACATTTATGAAAGTATTTTTAGTTTCTCACTTTTGAATGAAGCAACCTGCATTATTTCACATTTACATTCTACATGTGTTTCATGTCTTCGCACATGAGCAATAATTTTTAAATATGGAAGTATGAAATTCCATCGCATTAACAATATCTTTTTCTTTTGTTCCAGTGTCAACATTTCTACCCCAAACATTATGATTTACAAATGGATATTATGATAAGAGTGAAGTGCTGTCAAGAAACTAAAAACCCAAAGTGACGAAGTGCCCTGTAGGTGTCTGTTGTGCTACCGTTCCGTTGCCTTCCCCTTACCTATTTAGTGCTCAATATGTCTGACAAGACCTCGTCGTCGGTCGGCCCGAGGAGTTTCGAGACGATTTCGGAGGAGGACCTCACCGCGTCGCCGTGGGAGAAACTGTTGGGAGAGGTGAACACTGCTGTTCCTACTATAATAAAGACTAATGTGTCATGTACAACCATCTGTCCAAGCGGTGAGGAGGTATCTGCAAACCCTCAAGCCGAGGAGGATCTGGAGGGAAACAAGTTGAAACGATCCAAGAGCCTTAATCAGCGAAGAAATAGCAGCAGCCTTCTCAGCTCGATCCCGAGGCAGCTGAGGAACTCATTGCGAGGAGTTCGGAGCGAACCTTCGAGTGTCAAGGACGTACCCACGACCAGGAATGACAGCTCTCTTAACCTTCTTCTTAGGTGAGTCGTAGTTTCATATTGAAATTTTTTTTGCAGATCAATCTCTGTGCTAAAGCGGATTTAAATCCAAGGTTCCATCGATTAATTGTTTTATGAAAGAAAAGGGTCTAGATGTAGATCTTGATTTATGTAAGTAGGTACTTGCAAGCTGACGTCATTCGCGACGTTTGCAAAAAATATCGCAAAACAAATAAGTTCACACAATTTGATACGGCTGACTCTTAATAAAAAGGGGAAATACATAATGTAACCCAAAGCTGAATTTACTATGTTTTAGATGACGCAAGATGTGTTTCATCTATGTTAACATTTGTTCAATATCAGCAAACATTAAAATTTAATAGACGGCAAATCAAGTGGAATCATAGACATAATCTACGTAAACAGCATAACTTTCGAGACTTCTCTATCCGCTACATAAAATAACATCTTATCATCGTAGCGGGACTACTTCAGAATAAAATTGGCATTCTGAAACGATGCACGAATGTACCCTTACCAACTGCCCTTGAGCCTGTAGTTTATAACTTATTGTCACGTACCATCGGACTCCATGGAGGAATTTTCATTAAAAGACATCGCAGGTCAAGAACAAACGGCGCCTCATGACCACAAGGCTTCCTCTCCCCTTACCTCCTCATAGCCATAATTACCATCAAGTAGAACCTTTCCACATAATTGCAACCTTCATGGTCTGAAATACGTGAGGCTTCGCACTGATTGGTCCTAGAGATGCAACTTGACCTATTGTCTATCGCTGTCTGCGCTATTTTAAGGAAAATTGATTATCTGAGACAATGTCAGGGTCTAATTAGTGCAGCAGATAAAGGTCTTCTGTAATTGAACATTTTGTTTAATGGCTGGCGTATGAAATTTAAAGAGTCACTGAAGAAGTTATTTTTCAAATATGAACTAGGCCCTTTATTCTACGCTCGTAAGAACCTGTCAATCTATCAACAAGCTTTCAATAAATCTAAATCACACGTGATCAATATTATGAGGCTATAAAACACTGTGTAATTCAATAGTTATTTATTTGCAAGTCGATAATGAAACGTCATAAAAGTCAAGAATGGAACTTCCGTTTATAAATGTTCATCAGTTCCTAATAAAAAGATCTTTACCGATAACTTTCTCATATGCAAAATTGCGAAGGAAGCGGACGTCCTTATTTAAATACGAATTGCAGGAAACAAGGCGCCCGTGTAGACAGCCAGCCTAAAACAATGCTCCTTGCAGAACACAATGAATGAACAGCCTAAACGATTGGATAGAAGTAGCGATCCAGGGCCATCCGTTAGCGCAATCCGTGTCCTCTTATTTTTATCTTCTTGTTAGAAGTTGTGAATACAAATGAATTTTCAATTGATATATAAGCTCGTCAGCGTCGGAAACAGGCGTACAAATGTATTAACACACTAATTACGTGAGGACCATTTCGGAATTAGGCAGATACCGGAGATTTATGACCACGAAGTGTAGTTATTCGATATGATTTTTATTTTTCGTCGACCACCTACTATTACTATTGACATTGATATACTATTGACACTTGACAAACTATGCGTAGTGTTTAAACTAACAAGAATGAAATCCCTTTATGAGATGTTAGGGGAAAATACGTCCACATTTTAGTGTCCGTTCGTGATGCTCACTTGTTTTATCAGTCAGGTAATCAAATATAGTGTAATTGATTGAAATAGTTGATTCATTTATAACTTTAATGTAAACCAATATTAGCATTAGCAATGGTTATCTATCAATATTCAAACATCGCGTTATGTCTCATCATTAGGTACCATTTTCAGCCTATATTTGCTTGGCCCACTGGCTGATGTATTATGACAGCCTCTTTCCCCATCTGGCAATCTCTTATGATTATGCTTGATGTCAAGCTAGTAACTATCTGGAGGCAAACGTGACTCCTAGGACGGCAGTTTCCACAGCAGCAAAAACGTTTGAACTCAAATAAGTCAAATAACTATAATGGATTTGATGTAGATAACAGTTAAAAACGGTGCTTTGTTCATTTTTTTGCCAACATTTGAGTATTTGACTTTTAGGCCACTGCCCCTCACCAAAAAACGAATGTATTTCTATCACATTTATTGGAGTCGCCTTTTTAGATAAAGTGGAGAGGTTTTTGCAGTAGGTACCTAGTTTCAGTAATTTATTTGGAGGGTGCCTACTTAATTTAATGTGCTATGTGTATGTGTGAATGACCCACATTTAAAAGGTGATTATAGATAAAAGTGCAGAGCTGGTACAGTTACATTATCAGGCAAAATACGTAACTGGGTTTATCAACTGATAGCTGGGTCACGAACAGTAGGTCAATGCCCCTAAACTAAAAGAATGAGTTTTCTGACATTGAGCCCATTATAAATAGGTAAGTACCTATTTTTGAAATCAGTTGGTCTGAAACATGTAATTCACGTTCAAAGTTATGAATTACACATGGCTTATTTAAATAAAGTAATTTGTAGATTGTAATTGTGTAGATTATGGCAGTATAACCCTCGTTGAAAATGATTTACAGCTCCGACCAACATAAATTATAGCAGCGTGTGTCTATTCGCATTTTATTGGCACACTTCAGAATTATAGCATTTACACAGAAAGCTTTGATCCAGAATATTTTGATAAATAATGCGCAAAAAAAAACTTGGATTCACGGCACGTTTCTTTGTACCGAGAACGTCGCGAGGCCATTCACTTCCAACGAAGTGTTCACACTTCTGCGTGTTGGCCTATTAGTGTGAAGACTGTGTGTGTGTGTTGGTGCCAATATTTGCACACCAACATTCGGCTCGCTTCCTGGCATGCCGCATGCCTTATCACCGGCAGACCCGACCTGGATACGGATTTCCATGCACGTTTTACAGCGAGAACTATTTGCTCTGTTTAACTCGTGGTTCGAATGGAACATTGGAATTGGAAATAGAACGCGAAGGATGTTGACTTTCAACAACTTTATACTGAAGACGTCAAACGAAGTAGGGCGAAAAAACTAATTTAAATTTTATAGCGTATATTTTTGAGAAAATGAGAAAATAAGTAGGTAATACAATTTTAGTTTTACATAAACACCGAAACACCTGACCGGATTTCGCACTGCTGAACTTAGCAATACTTTCGCTCACACTGTTTTTCTTGGATTAAATGTCGAAATATCCTGGCAAACGCACTAAAAACAGCTGATGACGCGATAATTACGAAACACTGACGTACCATGAGGTGTCACCTGTGCAAACATGGTTACAAGAACCTCTTAGTAACTTTGTTGTATACAAATACATGTAGACTCTGTAAGCACTATTTCTGGGAAACTTTAGTATTAAATGAGAGACTTTGTAGCTGAATAGGTGCAAAGTAGGTACTTAAGTTAAATAGAATAATATGAATTACGTGTCTTATTATGCTTTACTTGAAACAGTTTACTTTAGGACTCCTTGTTTTATGTTTCTTAGAAGGTGTAGCTAGTTTGAAGAAATAATGCAACAATGTTTGGTATGAAGGATTTAGAATCAAGAAGCTACTAGAAAATGTCGTCAATGTAGCATTAGATCAAATCAAAATCGTTGATTTGCATACATTTTGGTGGGTACAAAAGATGTTACATAAAATTTCAATGCGAAGACGCATTCCGCCATGTAATGATGGCATGCAAATATTTAATAGATAAAGTAGACAGTATGTTGTAACATACAGCAATAGACAAGTTAATAACAATTTAGTTTTTGCGTTAGAAGTCTATGAATGAAAATAATCATTTATTCAATTCAGTACCAACTTGAATTTAGATGTAACACACACATTACCCAAATAGAATAAAAATAAGTAGTTAACAAAATTATTAATTAACAAAGCATTAACGCTGATGCAGAGTTCGACTATGGAGGAAGGAATAAACCCTTACAAAAATACTTAAAGCAGTAGCCGAGGAAATTTGTTGCCCTTTAAGTCACATAATAAATTTATGTATAAGCGAAGGTATTTTTCCGGATGCCCTGAAAAAATCGGTAATAAAGCCATTGTTCAAAAAACATGATAGGGAGTTAATGGAATACTACAGGCCGATTTCATTGATACCAATATTCTCAAAAATAATTGAAAACTATATTTACAAAGAACTCAATTTATATTTAGAAGCAAATAATATTCTTTGCAACGAACAAAAAGGATTTAGGAAAAACAAGACGATTAACATGGCTATATATGACTTTTTAGATACTGTTATGACAAATATGGATAAAAACACTCCAGTGTGTGCGATATTTTGTGACATGACTCAGGCATTTGATTATGTGCAACATAATATTTTACTAAAAAAGCTTGACGCTTATGGGGTAAGAGGAAATGTCCTTGAGCTCTTAAAATCCTACCTACATGACAGAAAACAAATAACCGAAATAAGTAGAATTAATATACGCACCAAAAGAGAAGAAATATTTCGATCAAATGAACGTAACGTTATGTACGGAGTTCCACAAGGAAGTATACTAGGACCACCGCTTTTTACAATTTATATTAATGACTTTCCAGGGGCAATCAAACATCCGATGACACTATTCGCGGATGACAGTACAATAACGATACCGTGTAATCAAAGAGATTTTTATAAAGATGACATAAATAATACATTAAAAGAAACTATAGAATGGTTAGACAATAATAATTTAAAAATTAATTTAAATAAAACTGTAATAATGCATTTTAGCCAGCGCGCGTTGACCTTTTCTAATCTTGACATAACATACAATGACATTAAAATTGACACAGTTAATACTACTACGTTTCTAGGACTTACAATAGATCGAAATTTAAATTGGAAGGTGCATGTAGAGGCTCTTACTAAAAGGATAAGCAGTAGTGCGTACGCATTGTATATTCTGTCACGCACTGTTAACATAGATGCATTATTAACTGCTTACTACGGGCTAGCTGAATCTGTTCTCAGATACGGTGTTATCTTTTGGGGTAACTCAACTAATAAAGAAGCTGCATTTAAAGCACAAAAGAGATGCCTCAGAGCCATGTTTAAGTTGAAAACCACTGATAGTTGTAAGCCCTATTTTATTCGTTATAAAATTTTGACATTGGCATCACTTTATATTCTGGAAACAGTAATGTTTGTTAGAGGTAATTTTAATTTATTTTCGCGAATGGCAAATAAATTTCCAAGAAACAGGCGTGATCAAAGTCAGCTCTGTCTGCATAGGAGTAGGACGGCACTTATGCGCAAAAGTGTCTTCTGCATGGCTCCCATTATATATAATAAGTTACCCAAAAGTTGGAGGGAGCTAAATAATTTACATTTGAGAAATCGACTAAAGTCATATCTAATTGACAAAGCTTACTATAATATTAATGAATTTCTGACAGAAGAATTTATATTGACATAGATTTTGATTCATTATTATTTATTTTTCTAAAATTGACGTTTATAATTTATTTTTTTGTTTACTGATTCACATAGCATTTATGTATTTTTGGCTTGAAATTAATAATTCAGATCATTATTATTCACAATATTTGCACGCCATACTATTTGGCAAACATGTCTGATCCTTTATTTTTATGTTATCCTGCATGCATTTATATTCTTGTATGTGTACACATGTTTTGAGCAAATAAATATATCTTATCTTATCTTATCTTATAATATTTTCTTGATGTTACTAATACTAATGCAAAAGAAGCAAAAAGAGTATAAGGATCGTAGCAGCCGCAGCAGGTCGCGTTCTGTACTTCCTGGCTACCCCCATGGGAATAGTCGAGAAAGTGTGAACTATCACTACTATTTTTACTTATGTAGTGATGTAGGTACTAATAATCACTAAAGGACAGAATTGATAAAGAATTAAAGGCATACAGCAACAGCAATACTGCCAAAATAGTGTTTGTTTTTCCTCAAAGTTATTTTCAAATGACCGTCACCTAAAGAGTAAATAGTATGTTTTCCGGTAAAGGAGACAGCGAACACACTATACAAAACGTTTGAAGAAGATTTTGAATAGCAACTCAATGAAAGCGGTACAATAGTATTCACTAAGCTTGGGACATCGTGTGGGTGTGACACTTGCGACATCGTTGTCGTACAGCACTAATTTGCAAAACAGAATAGGTACCTACAGGTAAAATGAATTTCTTGCGCAATTCCAAGCTGCCAACAACAGGTAGAGAAAATCAGTGACAATTAAATTTTCATTAAGCATTACTCATGGTGGACAGAACCCTTAGCAAAAAACCTTCCTATAGAGGAAACCATAACAGTTTTCCTCATTAGATTAGCATTTAGAAACGATCGATCTTCAAATCAAAGCCTCCTTTATTTGCAGGACACTTGAGCTTCAGTTCACTTACCGGTATCTTTTCCTCGTGGTCTGACATCAACAACGCGTCCATCAATATAACAAGGGTTTCTTTGAAACGGTTATATTATTAATTAATAATTGTGTACATAGTACCTACATACCTATATTAATTATCTGTACAAGCAAGTAATTCTTTTACCTGTTTGTTACATATTTCAACACTCCTAACGGAATAATGGAGTCGTTGGATAGGGACTATTTTCCCTCTTTGTGCAAACATAAATCTGCAAACTATTTTTTTTTAAATTCATGACTTCCACGTGCTAAATAAATTGTGTAAGATTAGAAAATCAGCGTGAAAGAATATCTGGGAAACGTCTGTCGGAAAAATCACACTAAATAGAAAGTCGATGAACTTTACTGGAAAGATGCGTCAGAAATAGCTCTAACCAAACTCACTTCATTAAGGTACTTATATAACAACAAAGAGCCTATCTAATCACAGCATCATTTCTGCCGGAAGACGTCCACTGCTGGACATAGGCCTCCCCCCAAGCACCTCCACTTCGACCGGTTCTGTGCTTCTCGCATCCAACGGGTTCCTGCGGCCTTCACAAAGTCGATCCACCTTGTGAGGTCTTGCAACTTCTATACTGTTAAAATGTCACCATGAAGACTTAGGTGAAGTGAGCTATCGATAGTATCGATCTCTAGCATCAGGTTGAATGACAGTTCATGTCAAGTTCACTTTGCCTAAGTTTTCACGGTGAGATTTGAACATAAAAGACCGGCAGTATTAGTTACGAATTTGCTTATAGCACTTAAGGATTACAAACTTGACGTCTATATTTGCGTAGGTAGTTCTGTGAATTACTTTAGACTTGAAACTAATAACCCAACTCGTTCGCTTTGACGTAAAACCCATTGGAACCTAACTTGCGTGGAATGATTAAAAACAAACGCGCGTGATACTAGAATGACGTCATCATAATTGATTCAATATGGTAATGATTAGTTATAAAACAGAAGACTGAACATAATAAATACAGAGAATGATTTCAATGGATACCTAATAGTGACTAATGAAGCAGATCTGATTCAGAGGAACTATAAATATAACACATAGATATGATATGGAACTAGTGATGCTGGTATTTCTGGCAAATATTCTCCAAAAGTGTGGTTGAAAACTTAAGTTTCACGATGATTAATAATCGAAGATTTTCAAGAATATATTAAACTTGCAGGAACACAATGTGCCGTTCTTTTGTTAAATGGGACCGGAATCTCAAACGATCTTACCGATACTTGCGTAGGCGCCACTCGCAGTATACATATTTAGAAAAAGCATTTTCAGAGTTGAAATCGAGTCTAAATATAGCAATAGTACAGGTTAAGAGCCCGGTAACCCGTTTCCCTCATTACTTCTACAACTAGCGCACGATGCTAAGAAATCCAATACAACTCTTGGTTTTTTCTTTGATTTCTAAAGATATTATGGAACTTTAAAGGAATTTCTTAAATGTAAACCATAGCTTATAAGTAGGACGCGTGTCAGAAATTGTTATTGAAGGATTATTTAAGTACTAAAAAGAGGTTAATAACCCAATATTATGTATGCTGGTAATGGCTGGATTGACTAACTGTCGAATTTGAATTTAGATTTCTTGCTATCTAGGTTTCGATTTATTGGCTTTGAATGTTTTAGTTTTCAAAATTATTATACTCCTACCGAAAGGATTGGCAAAAGACAGAATTGTGTGGATAAGGGAGAGGGAAGCCTTTGCCCTGTAGTGGGACAATACAGGCTAGTTACATACATAGTCAGCCTTTAATGTTCCCACTGCTGGGAGCTTTAAAGGCTTCTAGGTGTACTATTTCATCACCACTGTTCTCAAAAGAGCAGTGGTGATGAAATAGTAGCTGCTGATAGACAGAAAATGAGATAGATAAAGAAATATGTGGATATATACAACATATTTTTTGATTTTGATATGATAGGTTACAACGGAAATACTTTCATTGTTATGTTTTATATTATTTATGTCCACAATATGTATTCGTCATGAAAGGACCGCTTTCTCAATATATTTATATGTACATACTCAGTACTGATTCGGAACACATTATGTATGATCACGTTAGAGTACATCATCAACGTTACTTTCACAAGCAGTAAAATATTACGATCATTCATTTATTTCTTGTTCAATTGGTTTTTATTAAATACCGTTTCCATTGCTTTCTTCAGCTTCAAAGATGTTTCATTTGTGTTTTTTATAGCTGTCAGTATCTGCTTTTCGTTTATTATTTTCTTTAATATTACCTTTACTATAAAGATGGTCAATGAGTGGTTTTTCATCTATAATATTTTAAATTGTTGCTCCAGGTAGCCACCGGGGCTACACTACAATTTCTCTCTCTTGATTTAGTTTATATATATTATTATTCGTTTATTTTTTTATATTCAATGGTTATTTCAAGAGGACGAGTGGGTTAAGAAAGACATCTATTAAAATGTTTTACAACAAGCACTCTCTCTTAAATTCAGAACATCTTAAAAGTAATGACTGTTTACTTAGTCTGTCATTAAATGTTTGGATGCAAAACTAAGAGTAAGAAAAATACAAATGAAGAACTGCGGGGTAATTGCGTAACACATTATCAGTGTATGGCTTTCATTTTGACAGTTAACAACATTCATTGTGTTATTTACGTTGTTGAGCAGACAAATTTTTCGAACATAATATATTATGAAGCAGTGGATTAGTAATATCCTTCAAAATGATTCAGATTGAGATTGACAGTGTGTTACGCAATTAGGCTGCTGTTTGGGACTTTGGTTTAAACGTAAGTTTCTTTAATTTTACCCGTAAGTAGGTATGTTTTTTCTGAATGAATATCCTGGAATGTGAATTGTATACGTATCTTAGTTTGTTGGAATATCAGAAGCCTTAGGCATAACAGTGTTTTGTCTATTAAATCGACAATTATGTTACGCCACTTTATCAGTCATCCTCATCACTGTCCGTCTTTGTTATATTTTAGTACCCTAATAAGCTAATAAACCTACTAACGAAGAGGATTTTCTGTAAATTGACAAATAACCGTATTTTTTTGTCAACCGTCATTGATTAGCTCTTAATCATTCTGATGAATCACCCTTTATCTACTAACTGTTGACTAATTAGTCGCGTCGTTGTTAGCCATCATACTACGGGTGATTTTTTGTGGCGACGATTTTTTATCGCGCACTGGATTTTTAACTCTCGGTGTATAGCCGAGGATTGAGAATCTCACAGACTCCATTTTAGCGCGTCAAGAAAACACATTGTTGGATTTCCAACTCTCAGCGCTAAGCAGTGCGTTTAAAATCCAGTGCGCGATAAAAAATCGCCCGTTCGCGTACCACACCGGTAAGGCCTCGTACCCCCGTACGAGGCCTTACCGGTGCGGTGTGATACGCGAACATAGAAGGAAAAGTTCTAGGAATTGGTATTACAAAAATTGAGGTTATTTAAAAATAACATCTTAAAATATTGTACATTGTACTTACTCACGATTTTTTCTACCAATCGTGCGGTGTATGCAGTCTTAGATCAGTGGAGGTACATGATTGTTAGTTTATGATAATACTGATCGATGAATCATTACTAGGAAAATAATAATGATGGCGCCTTTGATTAATATAAATCTTGAGTAAGTAAGTACGTTAATGTAGTCATGATCAGGGGATCCAGTTACGGTAGTGCTGACTTTATTAATAAAGTAAGAACAAATAACTTCTTATATGGCGCTTACATGGATTCTTTTTCTTACATTACAAACTTATTAAATGCTCGGTCATAAAATAATACATAATCAAAATAGTATCGTACCATAGATACTATTGGAAATTGCTCTTTTCAATAGCCAAGGCGAATATTTTATGATTGCCTTTTAAGTTTCAAAAGTTTAAAAGTAATAACTACACAATATCAGGATTCCAGAAAGATAGTTTTTTAACTTTTGGAATACCTATACCTATAATTATTAGTGTGTTATATATTCAGTAGTGTCTTCAGAATTCACTCATGTTAAAGATGGGAGAGCCATTTCATAACAGTTACATAATTATATCCTTAATAAAAATATAAAGGAAAAAAGAGGGAGGTGACGTGTTTATACTGGAATAACTGTTAGCAATAATTATATCGTGTAACCAGTGCGTCATGCCGGTGAGTGAATTCGTTCCGTGTTATCAGGGACATATATAGCTATAGTACCTAAGTAGATATATTGCTACTACAATGAAGTTGACAAAGTTGCTGTCGTGTCACACCATTGACCATTTGTTACAAATAATTTAACTATCCACAATCGTTCGATCCCAGACAAGCACTTTACTCTGTGTATTCAATTTTACATATTACCATTGCGCTCAAAACGGTGAAGAAAAACATAGTGAGAGGAAACTGGCATGTCCTAGAACCAAAAAAATCGAAGACATGTGACAGCCACCAATCCGCACGATTTATTCCGGTCTGATCCCCTGCTAGTTCTTGGGCCCCCGTGATGGTTTATGGCCCACTCCCTCACAGAGAGGAGGCCTATGTCCCAGCAGTGGGAACATTATAGGCTGATTATTTATTATGCTTATTTATATTCCACCTTGGTTAAGTTCATGTTTCTGTATATCTATGTAAGTATCTATATGCTAATAAGATATAATAAGAATAAAGCCTTATATTTAAATTATTGTAAATATACCTATATCGCTTAAAATTGAAAATAAATTGTCCATTACTTACCTACTTGAAATTAAAACACGTGAATTGAGCTTCGCATGGTCTGAGCCGTACAAAAACAAAAGTTCGTTTTTAATCAATCTTAGAAGACCAGTTAAATTACAGGTTACCTTAAGTTTTTTAGGACTGTTCGGATTCGTATTATAGTTATCAGAATAAGAATGAGTCATATAGCGGTTACAACGAGAATCGAGACGTTGACCTTTTTGAGATTCAATGAATTTTGACTCCATTTCTAAATTTAGATTTACCTGGAAAAGGTTCACGGGCGGTGGGAGGAAAAAGAGCGTCTTGGAAAAAAGAAACTGGCATTGTTCCTGTAATATTTGATAGCAACCCAACTATGCATCAATCTACAAAGTTAATGAAAACGAAGCAAAGCAATAATAAAACATCGAATTTCTTCGGTCTTTATCTCGATTGAGTAACTAACATTTTACTTACTCTGTTTGTGTTCTAAATACTCTAAAATACAATAATTTGGCTTGCAAAAAAATACCATCTAGGTAGGTATGCCATTGTCGGAAATTAATGTTTCCTACTCAACGATCATCCAGCTGTCATCATTGCATTGTATAACAATCATATTGTAGGAACTTTAAAATAATGGTGCAGTATCATTGTTCACTTTGGCTCATTATCATAGCTCACCTATTTCCGAAGTAATCAGAAAAATATGTCTTTTATCATCTAGTAATCATCTGGTACATATTCTATGAGTCAACCCGGGCAATGAGTTATTGTATTAGGCACATGTGGGCGATGTTCGCGATGGCCTAGCAACCAATCCCTACTAAAGCAAGATTTGTGAACTTTGAACATAATATAACATTTAGTAACCACGTGGACATGGGTGATACTCAACGTGTATTACATTGACATTGCTTAGATTGCTTTACTGGCAACGAGGAAAAAACGTGCGCGGGAGTCATCGTTGTTCCAGAAAAAAATCGGTCACGTTTGCATAAAGATTTTGGTAACAATGCCATCTATCAGGGAGTAGCAGAATCTTCACAATCTCTAGTCGTTTGGCCAACGTAAGACGATAGTGAGTTTAGAACGCTATTTCCGACTGACGTGTCACCAGACGGGCTGACTTGGCAACGGTTCCCGGCTCTATTTCATTGAGAACGAAGTTCAAATAGTCGCTAATGTCAAATCAGTGGCTAACATTGCTGGTAGAAATACATTAAATTGCGTAGCTACTGGAATTTTCGTAGGTCTAATAAATCAGGAAAGTCTGAAAGAAGATTTTTTTTTAAATATTTTGCTTTGTCTCAACATGATGTCGCATAGCACTGACAAATATACAACTAGCTTGAAATAGAAAGCGGAAAATACAACGTGCAGTAAAAATAAAACTCCTGATTTATTTAACAGCTGACAAAACTTGTACGTTTAGTGATAGCGTCTATTCAAAGTCTCGTGTTTCTGAACACATTTCGATTTGCAACGATCTTTGGGTTTGAGTTACATTAAAGATTACATCATAGTAGTACCTTGTTTCTACCATTGGTTTTCTGAATCCGATTCAGACACATATTCTCGGACACTATTTCTCTAATCTATAAAGATTGCAATAAAGATAATACGAATTGATGAATGTATTAAAGATCACTTCAAAGAAACTGAAATAACTAAGTATTCTCTATTTATCTCAATGGATACGTTGCGATCCGTACCTACCTACTACCCATCTACGTCACAAGTAATACACGCTATTACAACATAGGCCGTTTAACATTTTAAAATGTCGACACAATTTCAATGTGGGTGTTCGTTGTACTATACGGTGACGTCATCAGTCACTACGTATTTGCCCCAACAGACGCGATGCTCTACGTAAGAAATAAACCGTGAAACTGGTTATAAAACGTACCAAATGACTTCAACGGTATTATCGGGGAAAATGATCTGAACTTTGGTCATGATGATTTTGGCACAGTTTTGGATGACGTTTTATTAAGCGAATCCAAGTGGCTGTTCTAATTCGCTGATGCGACTCGACAGCGCCATTCTAGTTAAATACGTTCCAGTACGCGGTATAATTAATTTGTTGTCGTAAACAAACTCCTTAGTCAACTTCGTTTGCGTTTGCAAATGTCAGGGAGGCATAAGTTCATGTACTTCACTAGTCAAGTAAACAGTAAACACCTACGTAATAATACCTACTTTACTTTCAATGTAAAAATAAAAAGCAAGCATTATCTTTATTTGAACAAAATTTAAGTAGGAAATGTTATCGACCTCTGCTACGATTATATTAACCTTTAGATTGATTTAAAAAAAAAACTCACCTCTATTATCGACACATACCTAGCTTTAAATAAACCAGTGTGTTTCGTTTCACGTTGCTTTACAATTCACTAAAAGACAAATGAACATAAACATTCGCAAGCTATCCTTCAACATTTGGCATCAGTAAAAATAACGCGTGAACTGACGGATGCTAAGGCCATTCAGTTTCAGTGTCACTGCAGCTACATATACCTACTATAAAACGGAATAACACCTGTTTATAACCTACTTATATACATATAAATGTTCAGGAGGTGACCGTCTGCTTCGGCTAACGAACTTCGCAACGCACAACCGCACTAAGGTCGAATACTCCTTTACACACAATTTAAACAATTAACGATTATAATCTGTAATAGGTACCTAACTGCCAGTTCCGCTTGTCACAAATACATTTCAATTCTCCAAAGCCGTTAGCTAAGCTGTATAATGTAACATGCATTTATGTCGCGGCCGCCGCAAAATGGAACAGCACCAGGATAATCATAAATACCTATGTTCATTGAATGGGCAATATTTCGCAATAATCTAAATAACGCTCACTTAGATATCTTGCCAATATGATAGCTATCTGGGTGTCTTGGCTTGCTTCTTGAAACAACTAGTAATTATTCATCGGCTAACAAAAATAAATAGAAGAAATGGCGTCGGTAAGATGGCCGATGGTTATTCTCGACCTCGTTTCATGGAAGATGCACTAATTTACTACTAACTATGCGATGAGTGATGGGTCCTTTGGCATTTGTCAGTACCTATGGTATTGTAGGCCAATTGCCAGCTGAAGGGTCACACAGTTTACTCACTTCCGCCATGTAAATAGTTTCTAAAAATAGGAGCGTTTGTAATGTAACATTGTAAATATGCAGAATTGTAGATGATGCCGATTTACATAAATCAGCAGTGATATCTATCAATCTGTAATCTAATACTTTTTCGAGTCTTTTATTAATAAATATTTTGATAATATAATTGCTCCTTTAGGTATACTTGTCAACTAATAAATACCTAGTATCAAAATAGTCATAATTATATTATAAAGTAGATAGAGCTACGACTTTTCCTAGGATAAGTATAATTTTTGCGTGCATTTACTCAAATACCTACTAGAACATAGATCCACAGATATTCGAATACAGATAGAGCAGAGTAACCACTCACTTTTTCCCATAACACACCTAATTGTTTTAAAACGACACCTATAATTAGTAACCATTATCCGCCCTGATTGTTAATAACTAACCCAACAGAAGGTGAAGTGTTGGCCTTAAACGATGTGAACATAAATAAACATTTGTTTTATGAGCCAGTGACGATATTATACAGTTCTCAAGTTCGTCGATAAAAGCTAGTCAAGTAGGTACCTACGTAAAAGGGTTTTATTGCCAAAATGCGGAACAAACTTTCTTTGTAAGAAATGGATAGATATTCATTTGAAAATACCTAGTGAAGTTACTTTGTGGTATTATTTTCCTCTATCATCTGATCTCATCGATTTCTTCGTCATATTTCCGTTGTCAGGGAACGATGCGGCAGTAACTTCATGTCTTTCAATAATAACAATCAGTCCTTTCCTTAAGAGTTACGACCGATCCTTGAAAATATTAATGGAACTGGATGCCAAGTTTCATGACGACATACGATTTTAACCATCCCAACACTTTACACACACATAAAACAACAAAGAAGCAGAACAAACGGGCGATAGGGTATTTTCTTTTGTATCCTGGAAGGTCACAATAAATCAGTATGTCGAATGGCGTCATTAAAATACCTAAGGATAATGTGCTGCGATTAATGTCAATATGAAATCATGAAGGCTAACTACAGGTCACGTTTTAATCGTTTGTCCTGTTATCGAAGGGACTTGGCTACAAAAGAACAAAGTGACTGTTGTCGCGTTAAGACATGTGTCACAGATGTAGTTCAATTTCTGTATCAGAACTTCGACAAAATTGGTAATACAATGACTTGTCTCGATTGCGTTGGACTTGGTTCTTCATACCAACTGCAGCACGTGTTTTTCTCACGTGCTTTAGGATAGGCACGTCTCTAATATCAATTAATCAATTACATTACATTCTTAAAACGGAATGGAGTACTAATAATTTGACAACAATTAGTCGCCACTGCTAAATATGGGTGTCCTAAAACTCCGCTACCAAAATCGATCATAAAATATGCCATTACCATCAAGTTTGAAGTGAAGAATGACAGTGTTCAACTACATCATTATTGCCCTTGTTTGCCCAATATTCGGGTCGGTGCAGCATGTCTTCTCTCCGTTATTTCAGTAGTTACTTACCCCCTTTCTAAGCATATCGTAATCAAGAATAACCCAGCCTAGAACAAGATATAGATCTCCTTATTAAATAAACATTGTAGATAAAGACCCCCACAGGAAGAATAAGTTGGGCTTATTCTCTGCAGGAAACAGAATGACCTAATCTAATATCCCACCGAAAATATGCAGCTGTTACAATACAAAATACAACAGATGTTACTCATACAAAAAAATTAAAAATGTTCCGTTGTATTTTGTCTGGCCGTTCCAGACGGTATTGTAATCTACCGATTTGGATCCATGCTTCGTGAGGACCATTATGACGACGAATGTGACGTGCCTACCTACATAATTGACATCAGCCAGAAAGTACATTCGGTACAAAATTGGTTCATTAGGCTGCCTTTCCACCAGAGATGAGCGAGGATGCGTAGCGAGCTTCGATCAATATAGCGAGGGATGTGTGTGATAACATCGCTTCATTTTTATAGCTTGAACTAAGTTAGCGTTGGTATTGGTTAGTTTCACACACATCCCTCGCTACGCATCCTCGCTCATCTCTGGTGGAAAGGCAGCCTTAATGGGTTTTATAGACAATTCCTCTATGACGACATTGACGACGACGACACTTCACGCTTCCAAGGTGTAATGCCTTCGTCAGTGGGTTTGTCTCGCAGTTTCAAGAAGTCATAAAGCTATCAAGCTCGTCATAAGCCAAATATTCCCATAGGTAATACTTTTATCGTCATACTTTCCCTAAACTGTCTGTAAGAAAGATCAATAGGAATGAAAAAGAAGTGTACAACCGTTCCAATAAGAAAGTCCTGAGAGTCCTGCCATCTTTATAATATTTGCATGATGTTAATGAGGTAATAACTACACATATGCATGCTGCTAATCGTCGCTTCTTAACGCTCAGTAGGCAATCTATTCGCAGACCACCATCTCAGTATAAATGACGTTATCATCTTGCGTCAGTGATCCCTTTCTATGGTGTGCGGCCATGGGTGCTAATTTTACGTTTTAATTGACGCCTTCGAGCTTCGTATAAGTTCACCGTAATATGAACGTAAATAGCAATCTTGGGGTAAACAGAACACTGAGCAATCTAAGACCTGACAATGTCCTAAACTTATTTTTAGGATATATCCTATATTTTTGAGTATACCTACCTACTGGACGATTTCAATATATAGGTACTTACGACAAGAGATTGCTAACGATTATTTTCTAACACTAAACGCATTAACTGCTTATAAATGTAGACCAAGCGCATAAACTTTGCGTATTTAATGATATTGTGGCAGTTGACGGCTCTATAAACATTCCCATTACATTACCGTAATGAAAATACGCACGAGAAAATAATAAACATTCGTTAGGCAATAACAACACGAGAAAAACTTTTAACGTTCCCCAAACTATGATTCCTCTGACTATCAACAAATATTGCATTCGAAGTCAAAAAAGTTTTCAATCAAGTCCATAGTAAATAAATCCTCCAGAGCAGACTTTAATTCCGTTCACTGGAAACGCGGAGTCCAAATATTTATCTGAAGATCATTCGTAAATCTTAATAAGCACCCTACAGAAAACGTGATCCATGATGGAATTGAGCAGATTTTTTGTTCAAAAAATAGGCAAAGCGACGGCGACGTCGGGAGTGTCGCAACGCGCCACGGCGCCACTGGCAACGTTGGCACGGGACGCTGTATAGTGTTTGTTTGTGAACATCTTCGCATCTGTTTCATTAAACATCCGTGCGTTTCAGTATTGGACCAATTCTCATCGCAATCGGTGCGAGTGAAAAGTGCCTTCCACGTACTAATAGACACGCAGTTTTCTTACGTCGCCATTTTCAGTTTTTCCTTCATTTTGTTATTGTTCCAAAATGACGTCGTTGACGATGTTGCGGAAAATCGTGGTTTTGTTGTTTGATATCAAAGAAGTGTTTAGTGAATCTCTCATCAACGTTCTGCTGAAAGATAGAGTGGAGAAAATTGTATAACTCAGTGAAATAAATTGAAGGTTAACAGTTCCAAAGAAAGTATTCATCTGTGTGATAATAATTTAAGGTTTAATATAACAGTCCAAGTGCGCTAGTCTCGCGTTTGAATTCGATAAGGATAGTTCTACTAGTGAGTTTACAAGGCGTGTTTGAGAGTTATTTTAGAAGGTTGAAGAGTTTGTTTAGTATTAATTAAATAAATCCAAACGTGAATTCCATACTGTTTAGAATGTCAGGGTTAAAGAGATGTGTAAGTCAAGTGTCAATGCTATTGACTGGAAAGCCGATAAACTCATCGGAATCAGCATGGAGCGAAGAATTGCAAAAGTAAGTTTTAGTTAGCGACATACGAGTAATCCTGCGTCGTAGTGATTAAGTAAAGAAAGGGAAGCGGCCTCTACGCTCGTAGAAAAGTGTTCAAATATTTGGCAACAAGTGATTCGCTAATTCGTTGTTCTCGAAAGTTTCTTGGAATCCCTTGGCGACGGATAATGTTTTACTGATGACGCTGATTGTGTATCAAACAATGAACTCAGATAAACCCTTAGTTTACTTTTAACTAATTGAAAAACTGCAACCGTTTTTCCAAGATCTTAAATGTAGTTTACATTTAGTTTAATATTTTCTATTATAATAACACCAGTAGGTATGTTTTGTTTTGTCTTGAACAATGTAACAGTCACAGACAATTTTTCAAAACATTATGATGAGTGCTATTTTGTCATGAATAAATTGCTGTCTCGCACTGAGAAAAGAAAAAACTGGAGTTGGCACCGCAGTTAACAAGGCAAATCGAGTACAGAACATCTTGACATTAAAATATGCTTTTTTTTTTGGGTTCGAAATTATCAAATAACTTCTCCCGCTCTGGGCGGAGCGAGAGGGCGTGTCAGACTTTTACTGACTAAAACCCACCCGTGTTCCTTCAGTTGCCTGTGCCGGGGCCACGGTATCTCTTTCGAACAGCCCACCACCCTGGCAGGCATCGGCCCTAGCTATGCTAATAATATTAGGACTAATAATTATAATATTATTGAAAAAACAAATAATAAAACTAAAATAATAAATCGTATTAAATTTAATTCAGATCTCTTTGTATATCTTTTTCTATAATAAATAACAACAGAAGAAATGCATTCATTGATCATTTTGGTAAATCCATTGACGAAAAAATATTTTAATTAACCAAGAGTTAAATCTTCTCCGAAGAAACATGTTTTTTCGTCTGGATAATCCAATCCAGGCGACCTTCACATCGCTTGATGTCATCCGTTCGCAAAGTGGGCGTCCACACGACTTCAAATAGTCACGCGACGGCCAACACTCTTTAATTCAAAGGGTTAACAGTTTAAAATATTATGAAAAAAAGTGGCAAGTATGCTAGGATTGGAAAAGATTTACATAGACACAGACCTTCTAGAAATAAAGCCAATTAACAAAATTATCAACGCGCTATTACTAATTGTTTAAGGTTTCAACAATTACAGAGACAATGTTTCTGGGCATTTTTAACAGATGATTTAGGTATGTATTCGGTTGTGTCATTGTTAGCTTTCCATTCAGACACAAATGTCTACATTGGCATCCACATTCTAAGTGAAACCTAGTTCTTAGAAATGCCTAAGATCAACCCACGCCTTAAACATAAAAATATGTTATTTCTTGTTAATGTTGCATTTAATAACATTTAAGCCACACGATTTTCGTGTCCTGCGGTTTACCGTAAGAGACTTCTTGTAATTTGTTAATCGATTGTGAAAATCAAGAATTTGTCGTGGCTATTATATAATTAAAGGCGTTTAAATAAGTAGTTGATCGGTAAGACCGCTTAAAATAAAATGGCGGCTTACGATTTTTGTACGTAAGTTGGTGCGATTTTTGGCACGCGAAGCAGTTGCTCTTGCGTTATCTAGATGTATCTATACTGTGATAACAACATTACCAGCCGGCGTTAGCCAAAAAAAAAAAGTTTTTTTTTTAATTCTATCGTATTTATATTTCGATACCTATCACGTCTGCAGTTTCGCTAGCTAATTTAATTAGACCCTGTATAGGATTTCGGTCATATCTTGGTCATTTTCAATAATAGTAACTGTATGTATACCTAGTTCTGATAATGTTTTCCTCATTTAAATAACTACTATTTATGTAAAGTACTTGATAAACGTCAAACGCATATTGCGTTTGTTGTTCATGACGATGTGAATTTTTAATTAAATTATTTAATTAATAAACAAAAAAAAGTAAAGAATTGTATAAAAACAGAATTAATAATTATGTCACCATGTAAAAATAACTTAGAGACAGAAATGAGGAAGCAAATTGACAGTATATTAAGTAGATGGTATTTGTAAAACCGTCAAGGCTGTGACGCATAGATAATTTATAATTCCACGTTTCATGAGTTATTATAATAAAAAAGGTTTCAACTTTTAGGGAATTTATGAAGCTACCAAAGCCGTGTCAGTGTCTCATCTCACACTCGTAGAAAGAAAACATATGTTACTGCCATCCAGTGCCGTAAATAGGGCGGTGCCAGCGGTGCCCAGGCACAGGGCGCAGACCCTGGAGGGGCGCAGAAATGACCAGACCTGGGTCACAAACAATACCTATTATTTATTTAATTATACGTGTGGTTTCGCGTCGTCCGCGTATATTCTTCTTACAAATAAATAATAATCGTAAAAGTTTGTGAAGAAATTCGATTTTCCTGAAAAGCGTAAAAAGCGTCTTTACTCGCGTAAAGAGGTCGGCAAGCTCTTTGAGAGATTGATTGCGGGCCACCTCGTCGGGCACCTGGTGAGGACGGGGCCGGATCTGGCGGACAGCCAGTTTGGCTTCCGCAAGGGGCGCTCGACGGTGGACGCCATCATGCGCGTGAGAGCCCTCACGACGGGGGACGCGGTGTCCCGGGGTGGGGTCGTCGTGGCGGTGTCACTCGACATCGCCATCGCGTTTAACACCCTGCCCTGGAGCTGCATTGTGGAGGCACTCCGGTATCACCGGGTGCCGACCTACCTCCATCGAATAGTCGCGTATTTGACGGACAGAGCCGTCATCTACCCTGGTCGCGACGGAGAGTTTCTGACGGACGGACGGTTCTGGGGTCGTTCCTGTGGGACATCGGCTACGACTGGGTGCTGTGGGCCGACCTCCCTGATGGCGTCAGCGTGGTTTGCTACGCTGACGACGCGCTGGTCCTGGCGCAGGGGAGGTCGCATCAGGCGCGGCCGACGTGATGACACGCGGGGTTGCGATAGTCGTGGAGAGGATCCGGCAGTTGGGCCTCGAGGTAGCATTGCATAAGTCCGAGGCCATGTCGTTTCATGGGCCCCAGAACGCGCCACCATCGGGATCCCAACTAACGGTAGGGGGGGTTCATATCGCCGTCGAGACGACGATGAAATACCTGGGTCTCGTCCTCGACAGCCGGTGGAACTTCGTCGAGCACTTCCGACGTTTGGCCCCCAAACTAGAACGGGCCGGGACCACCTTCAAGCGGCTCTTGCCCAACCTGAGGGGGCCAAACGCCTCCTGCCAGAGGCTTTACTCGGGGGTCGTGCGGTCCATGGCCCTATACGGGGCCCCGGTGTGGGCGCGTTCACTGCGGCGGCGAGCCGCCCACTACCTGAACGCGCCCCAGAAGGCTTATCCGGGGCTACCGCACGATCTCGGGCGAAGCGGCAAGATGTCAGCATCGAGGAATGGGCCCCTTAGGACCGGAGCCTGCCGGGTCAGCGGGATATTGTCCCAAAGGGTTACCGCTGGCCCGGAACATAAAGGGCTAAGGAAGGAACACGGGTGGGTTTTAGTCAGTAAGAGTCTGACACTCCCGCTCCACCCAGAGCGGGACATTTGATGATTTCCCATCCGAAAAAAAAAAGGGCGCGGATATAGCAGCTCGCACCGGGCGTATAAAAGGCTAATTACGGCACTGCTGCCATCTAATATTTTTATTAATCGCCTTTATTCACTTATGCCTGTAAACTGCTTGGAATTTGATTTGGAGTTATAAGCATATAACGATTACAAATTTGAATTTTTATTTTTCTATCAAACGTTAGATTTCCAATTCTAGCATTATCCCCTGGATTGTTTTATCCTATGTGTGTTTGAGTTATTGCATTATTAAGAAATTTTGTACCAAATACTCGTTTGTCATTACTAGTAACAACAGTTTCCCTTATAGACTAAACTAATTTATTATCAACGTGTTTCTCTTCGTTGAACTGATTCTTTCCCAGCGTATCATTAGAACTATTATCATCAAGTAGATAGTCAGAATCGTATCTTCCAATTAACTCGATATATTCACATCGTGCAAAGCAAGCTTCTATGTATCCCAGAGAAGCACTTATTCTTTGTATTGTATGAATATGTCTAATTAATCTTACACGTGAGTTGAGTACATTATAAAAAGTCGTGAGTACCTACAAGTTTGTTATTATTATTTATGTTTTTATGATTATGAAGTCGTTAAGACCAATTCAGCTATAACAAAAACAGTGGATAATGGTCATAATGACGAAACAGTGGTAGCCATATCTGCTATGATTCTGAATTGATTTACAATAATGTATTTCTTGGCAAAGCAGTACCTACCTAATGTAAATATAATTTATAACGGCAAAAAAATTGTCATCATCGTATATTTAGGAACCCCTTAAGAACCTTTGTTTTTTTTTTTTTTTCACCTACCGTGGAAAACAATTTGTGAAGTTTTTACAGCACCTATCTATATTTATGATAATTATATATTTTACAAGCTTCTGTTTCGCTTGTAACATAATCCAAAACACATAAAACAAATGAATTTCAGCACTTGCAAAGATAAAAGCTGGTTTTTACACGAAAAGCTTTTAAAAGATTAATAGGAGTGCTTACTTTATAGTGCTATTATGACGGTCAGGACAAGTGATAAAAATCTATCCCGAGTGGTTCGTAGGCCAGTGAGCCCCATAAAATTGCCCGTATTCATTATCTCAATGATATCTATGGAAATAAGTGGTGGGTTTATGGTGACACTATCAAATGGAATATATTAATGTACTTGGTGGCACTCTGCATCCTAAGTGACATGGATTGATTCATTTACGTTCAGTTTAACCTTCCCGTCATACATCAGTGGTGAATAATTTTCATTTGTTTAATGAATTTCAATTTTATTAAAATGCGTAGACTGTCAATCAGGTGATGATTTAATTTGAATCAGAGTGCTTGAATGTGCTATTATGAAAACATTTGTGAATCGTTGTTATTGTTTTTAGATAGTGTTTGATTTGTAATATAAACTTTATACTTGACTGCTTCGTCCGCGTGGAATTTCTCACCTCATCGTAACGCATCGCCTGCCCGCGCTATTACTTCGTTTTTGCTAAGCGTTCTTTCCAGCTTTTTTCTTTTTGATCGTTTTCTAAGAGTCCTACCGTGATGTTAGCTTATAGCCTTCCTCAAGAATTAAGCTATCAAATGCCAAAATCATTTTTCAAATCCGACTGGTAGTTCTAGAGAATACCGCGTTCAAACAAACAACAAAAAAAACAACTCTTCAGCATTATTAGTAATTCATTTAAGTTACTTCATAAAATAGTGAACCCTATTGATAGCAAAAAATTAATAAAATGATCTGGAGAAAAAGCCCAACGTCCCAGAGGCAAATATGATATTATTATTTATTCATTAGAATAAGCGCTTTGTCTCATTTTAAGTGAACTATGTTATTTAAGTTCTTATGAGAAATAAATATCTTTAAAAAAGAATAAGAGGAGTAGGCGCCTCGTTAAAAACAATAAAAACCCTTCTAAGCAGAATGTAGACATTATTAATTAATATCGATTAAAATTTCAAAACAAAAATGACATGATAAAATGTGAGCAATTATAACTTCATAATAATTATATATTATTCTCCACACTTCCATATTATTTCTTTTATCTACGTATTACTGGAAATACCATAACTTGTTATTACATGTCAGTTCACATGAACAATTATAACATCGATCACATAAATAATTTGCATAGTTAATATTGCATTTAGGTAATCTAAACAATGTAGGTACAGATACATGGACTACAACAAAAAAAAAAATTATCTTTAAAATCTCTTAGTAACATGGAATAGAGGACAATCAAGTAAGAGAAAATACACACAGAGTATTTGAAATAAACAGATAAATTGAATGTTGTACATTCAATTTTATTGCCAAATTTCAGGTACCTTAAATAATGATGAGATCAACGCCACAATCCACTATCCCAAATATTCAAACAATGATTTCCACTCGACAGAGATTAATGTCATTAACTTAAACAACCGCAATCAAACCACCAATAACTCATCTGTATGTTCGCCAAATATTGACACATCATTCATTTGCAATCACCGTTATGAATAAGGAATACAATATAATAGCATTAGGTTTTTTATTAACTGTTGATTAGATTTTTTTCTATTAGGGGTAAAAATCCCTATCATTCATACTTCACTGAAGTGTTAGGGTTGAGTAGTTTTCAGTATTAATCATGTGACAATGATAAATAAAGTTCTTTTCTTTATTTTCAGATACCGTCAAGCCCGTTACGCAGCAAGACGCGTCCGAAAACGCGTCATCTTCAAACACGGTGACTGCAACGTCGTCCAATGGAACGTGGCCAAGCGCAGGCGCCGATACCTTCAGGACATCTTCACCACCCTCGTGGACGCGCAGTGGCGCTGGACGCTGCTGGTGTTCGCGCTCTCCTTCATCCTCTCCTGGCTGCTGTTCGCTCTCATCTGGTGGCTCATCATCTTTACCCACGGAGACCTCAACCCTCCATCACCAAACGAAAACGTTACATTCATTCCCTGTCTCAACAACGTCAATACCTTCACCGGATGCTTCCTATTCTCCGTGGAAACACAACACACCATCGGCTATGGCTCCAGAACCACCAACGAGGAATGCCCCGAGGCTATCTTCGTCATGTGCTTACAGAGTATTGTGGGCGTCTTCATCCAGGCTTTCATGGTAAGATTTACATTTTAAATGTTTATCTTCTCTCCCATGTTTCATTCGTTTAATTAGAAAAAACAACACGTGTCACGATGGATGCTGAGAGACTACATACTTACTGTCAAAACAAATACCATTTACTGGCAATAAATCCTAATAACATTGAACTAGACTGCTTCAAAAATAACGACCTACTTTTATGTTACAATGCTGTTCATGTATCTTAGTTAAACAAAAATCTGTATTTTATACATAGTGTTAATGAAAAGTTTTTGAGCTCATCAAAAAAACCACCCGGCTCTAAAGCTAATATGATAATTTAATAATATCCAAACTTGGAATCAAGCCAAATGTATTAACGTAACGTACTATACGATCCAGCCAGATATTCTCTTAAAAATAATTACAAAATTAAAAAATGATTTTACCATTAAGTGGTCATTAACTGTAGCATCATAATTAAGACCAATTGACAACTCACGAATATGTATGTGTCACTGTATGACATTGGCAATACGTAATCTTCAGAAAGTATTACTACGGAGGCGACCAAAACACCCAGTCTTGAACATGTGGTTTATCACACGCCGCACATTGCATCAATGCTGTTCTAATTTTAGGTGGGAATCGTGTTCGCAAAGATGTCTAGACCTAAAAAGCGAGCCCAGACCCTACTCTACTCCAGGAACGCTGTCATTTGCTTGCGTGATGGCCAACTGTGTCTGATGTTCCGTGTCGGAGACATGAGGAAATCTCATATTGTTGAGGCGCATATAAGAGCTCAAATAATCCGCCGCAAGGTATATTATTTCACCAAAAACGGAGACTGGTTAGTGATTGGGGACTTCAGTCAGCACGCCTAGTTACGTCTAACACGAGTTCACACTGACTCCTCTCTCTAACCTGCGGGGCGTCGAACTCTGGATCCAAACATTCTAGATATACAAGTCCATAATGTGCTCTTCAGAATTCGATTCCCCAAGTTTTGGAATCCGAATTTCAGAACTTTTCTCTCTTGTCCATAGGTGGGTCTTATATTCGCGAAGCTGGCGCGTTCAAAAAAGCGTAACACCACACTCCTGTTCTCGCGAAATGCGGTTATATGTCTGAGGGACGGGGAATATTGCCTTCTATTCCGTGTTGGAGATATCCGCAAGTCGCACATACTGGAGGCGCATGTGCGCGCCCAGCTTATAAGGAAAAAGGTAACACTTAATACTTCCAATACGCTATTTGTAAAATGCATTAAGTGTTGCAACAACTAAGTTATTTGCGCGTTTATTTTGCATTCGTTTGCTATCTTATATGACCCATCTATGGACGATACAGCATGATTTAATTTTAATTTTGCTTTATCACACCTTTTACTGCTATTTGTATGACTTACTTGCTCATTGCATAACTTTGGTTTATATTTAAATTATGTATTTATACATTGATGAGTAGTATATTAGCTGCTCGAATTGGCATTGAATAAATATTTATCGGAACTAGATTATTGGATCTTCCCATTAGCATGTATTTGTATATGCTATTCGATTACTGTTCCTGCAAACTGCTAAATATGTAGGTAACTATTCTATTAAAATGCTTTTAAATCGAATTCGTGTTTTAACTCGGCAAAACAAATGATTATTAATTATGATTAGTCAATTGAAAATAGTTGCCAATTATTTCAAAATATTGATATGAATTTTACTTTTACTATCGTTTACGGAAAACAACTCTGTATAGTATACACGTGGTTACAAGTATATACTTACGTTCATAATAATATTTAGCTTATTATGAGAAATGTGTACCTGCTGGAACAAATCAAAGCATTTTGATACACTGACTCATAACACCATAACGTGGAACAGTCAATTCGGGCAGCTACGGCTTGTATTAAATAATATTGAGTTCTTTGTAAATATCTCCCACAATATAAAAATTATGAGAACACATAAAACAAATAAATGTTTTATTCAGTATTAAAATTAGTAAAATATTTACAAAAAGTCTTAGAAATAATTTACTAATAAAAAGCATGTAAAATGTCAGCAAAGAAATATTTTCATTTCCATGCCCACTCTGCTGGGAATTGGAGACAAACTTAGTGAGTGAACTGACTACTTATCATAATATACTAAGTTGGACAAACCAAAAAATTATGATGCTTTTTTGTAGATTAGCTCGAATTACTATTGGTCATTTGAGATTTTAATAGTTGAAATGCAAAATTAAAAACTCAAATGAAAATAATAATGATTGAGTCGGACGATCTAACGACAAATAATGCGATATATAGAATCTGCTATCATTTTCCGCTTTTATATACAATATTGCTATAAAAATTTCGGTTATTAGGTTATATTGCAAAACAATATAACATCAATAGACAAAGAGGGCATCGTTTTTGCAACACAACTTTATGAGCCATTAGTTACGATTATTACCTAATGAGTTATATGCATAACGAAAGCACGAAACATCATTTTTTATGTGGATACGATTATTCTATTACATCAGTAAGTAAATTCAAAATACTGAGAAAAAATCACAGAAAATTGTACCTGACCTGAAACTTCGTGCTTCCGTGATGCCCAAAAAGACTTAAAGAATAAAATAATCTAATAAATTGTTGATTTCCAAAACATAGATTACTAGAGAGGGTGAAGTCCTGCCATTCTACCAGCAAGAGTTGAAGGTTGGCGCGGATGGAGAGGAAGACAGACTGATGTTTATATGGCCGATGACCATCGTGCACAAGATCAACGAAAAGTCGCCGCTGTACAACCTGTCCGCGTCTGACATGCTGAGGGAGAGATTTGAGATCGTTGTGATGTTAGGTGAGTTTAGTCAAAGTTCTTAAGTACCTATTCATAATCTTGTACTTCTATTTCTTGCCGATGTCCCAACCATGAATGAATAAACATTCCAAAAAGTTACTAGTTCGTTCTTCCTTGACCTTCCGCGAAGTGAAGACGCCTTAGAATGAGAACTTAATTGGAAGAAAGAGGTAGCATTTTTCCATGCTTATACCAACCATTCTTCTTTAACTCCTTCCCCTGTTGAAGGGCTGTCGAAGTTTTGGACAGCCCTATCGTCAGACGCGTAAGCTATTTTAATTTATCCTGCTTCATAGAATGATACAGATATCGAATACGATAAATCTCTGAAAGAGTAACGGAAATTATTGCAAATCTTATGTACTATCTAACTTCTAAATAGAGTTCACGTACGTAGATTGTGAGATATTTATTGATGTTGATTGTCAAGTGTATGATATAGTGCTCTCGAACGGTGGAGCAAGCCAACATCCTATAGGAAAATATTGCAATGTGTCTAATACCCGTTAACACCAGATCCTTTTAGAAGGAACGTAGCTGTAATAAACAATGTCCTAACAAAATAAACAATAATAAGACAACAGTGTGCGATCAGACAGCAACAACAGACATTTCGAAAACATTTGAAAATTCTTCAGAAACAATTTGACTTTTAAACTAGTTCCATCACCATGCGAATATTTTGACACTTTTTTATACACACAGTGTCTGGCTGCGATACATTCTATTAAACATCAAAGGCTGTAACTGTTTCTTGGAATGTATCTATACGTAATGACCACATGCTCTTGGCACTTCCTTGACAGAAGTTTTGGTAGATTGCCCTGAACTTTACACATGATACGATATGATTTCATATATTATAATAACTGTAAGGTATATTTTGAGACATTAATGTGAAGAAAGATAGCATCATTAGTTCGTACTACAGTGCACATGAAGCAGAAGATGTATGTAATAGATTCTATTCTGGAATTCTCTGTAGTCAAGTCAATATTGTTATTTACTTTAAAAGGAATATTGTTTGAATGTTCTGAAGAGAAGATAGGAATAAACTTAGCATAAATAAAAACTTTCTATGCTAATGTTAAACTGAATTCCCTATTAGTGACACAATCCGTAGAAAGGCTCCTAAGGACTGTGAGTCATGCCTCCATAAAAAAATAGATCCGACTTCAACGTGCTAGTTTACACAGAAATAGACACGGAATTAATAAACTAAAAATCCAAATATCCTATTCACAATCTATAAAAAGCTACATTACCTTTTTTGGTTTTATTTATTAGTATAAATAAACTTCATATAGTTGTTTTTACAATATAGTCCGTTAATTGCGTGATAACTGCCACGTGACCACCATAAATATATATTGTTATCATTAATATCACTGCCAAATCATATTACCAATATAAACGGCCTTCAGATCACATATGGTTTTGGGAGATGTTAGAAATCCCACTATGCTAAATACACATCAAGGCTTTAATTTCTAGAAGTCTCGAAAACCCGAGCTCACAGAAATCTGCAAGTACTTTAATAATGACTCATTCCATTGACAAAAGCTTCTGTGTTCTGTCTGTGTTCTTTCTGGTCTTCAATGAGAAGCGTTTGAAGAATTACGGCAGCAGAGTTGACAATATAATAATTAACTTTCCCTGTATGTGGTGATACCTAATGATTTTTACCACATTTCTCTTTTGTAGAGCTACGAGACAATGTTCTTTTTAGTTTGTTACCTTTTCTTTAGTTACATTTCTACTCCTCCATACTTGTAACGATCTCGAGATAGGCTGCTATTTTGTAGTGTACGTTATCTGATGTTCTTTTGTTTGTATAATTTCAGAGGGTGTAATAGAGTCGACGGGTATGACCACCCAGGCTCGCAGCAGTTTCTTGCCATCTGAGATCCTGTGGGGCCATCGGTTCGAGACCATGGTCACGTTCAGGAAGGACACTGGTGAATATGAGGTGTGTTTCCTTTGTTTTTCGTTTATTACCGTTATTTTTCTTTGTTCTATTATGAACTATGGGAATGGAAATTTGGGTCGATTTTGTCTGGACCACCATCACGGTTGTTTGCTCTGAGATTGATATTCAAAATTAAAATAATGCAAATAAATAAATGTGGCTTTTAAAATTATATAAGATTTAGAATTACATCGGTAAACTGTACTGATGACTCTGATGAAAACAGTTTAAATTTTTTTGGCTTATAACCATACACGGTTAAATTAAATTAGCTAACGTAACTATGTTCCCTGTAGATACAAAAAAAAATCAAGGGTGTGTGTTTGTATGTTCAATATCAAGCAAAATCGGTGGCTACAAGTATCTAACGTTTATTTACTTTTCCAGTACTGACATGTTTAATTAGTTTAAGAAAATATTTACTTACAAGAAAATCACGGCTGAACTCTTTTATATAATAATAATACGGAAAATAAATAAAGTGCATAATTAATGGCGCCGCGTATTGGATTACTGATGAACTGCTTAGATGATTGAAATAGTAATTATTAATTATACATTTTATTGTATAAATGCCTCCGTATGTAATTGCATTAATACGTAATTATTACATCAATTATTACGTAGATTGTTCAATCAATTACACTACCTGGAACCACCTTTGTAAATTGTAATAACGCGTCATACAATAAAATACAACGCAATGACTACACATTCCTTAGTCATTTGTTTAACACTTTATTAAAATATTAAGTAAAGCTCATACACAACGCAAGTTTCTTGTCTGTGGCATACAACAAAATTGAAGCAAGAAATCCCTTGCATTGTCTAAACACTGTTTAGACAGCGCAACTGTCATTGTTGCCTCAACTTATGGTATGTCACAGGCAATTTAATCTAACCGTGTAAATCAGTCTTAGGGAGTGTAAAACAAAGGATCTTCCCTAACATTACCAAAAACCGGAAAAAATCTAAGCCGGATTCACCATGACCTTATCACGAATAGCCAAATGGTAACATTAAACAATTATCCGATACTTATAATACTTATACTTATATTTCTTATACTTATATATTATTATCTTATACTTACTTCCGAGGATAACGACCATACAACAATAGCTGGAAACAATATTCTGATACTGTGGCCTTATTTTCAATATTCCAATATTTGTTGGTGCTAACAGCCCAACAGCAGTGCGATTCTGTGTCCATCTCACCGTGAAAACTTAGGTGAAGTGAGCGTGGAGTGAGCTGTCAATAGTGTCAATTCCTAGCAAAAACAAACTCACATCACCTAAGTTTTCACGGTGAGATTTTTACAGAATCGACCGGCAGATTCCTAGAATTAAAAGTAAACAGAAATCAATTGTACGTATTTTATTTTTGGTCCATCAGCTTAGATGATAAAAAATATATGTAAAAAAGTTTATTATTATTATCAATCAATCAAATGACAGTTGATAGATTAGAAGAGAGAGAGTGAGATCAACAGAAAAATATTCAATTGATTTGTCATCATTGTCATGGTTTTTTAAAAGCTTTGCGTGTTTGGTGAAATTCTTTAATCTTTCCAATTAATTTGGAAATGAATAGTAGGTACTGACTGAGTGTGATTCCGCAAGAGTCATGCTATCACTGCAAAAACACCAATGTATGTGCATAATCTACATTAGGTATTGTGACTAGCAACCTATTTCCGTAACAAACTATCAATCTCAATTTGAATCATTTGGAAGGATATTCCCAATCCATTGCTTCATACCTCCGAAAAATTTGTCTGCTCAACAACGTAAATAACGCAATAAATGTTGCTAAACTGTGAAAATTGAAGAAATTGCTACTTTTAGTTTGTTACGCAATTACCTACTCCGCTGCGCGCTATATCAAAAATATTTACAGGAAAACGTACATTTAAATAATGGAAAACGAATCCATACAGTAATATTAAAAAAAACAATTAAGTCCTTTTTATAAAACCAAGGTTGAAAAAGAACAATAATAACGTTATTCGTGGAATACGTGTGTTTGTAAACATTACCATTTCTTTGGCTTTGGGAAAACTAATTATTTACCTACTAGAATTATTATTTTAGGCATACCTAATTACTTACACATACGAAAAATATTATAATATGCTACCTATACCTACTCGTACCTAATGTTAATTTATCGTGGTTTTTCCTTATTCCGTTATTTTTGTTCTTCCTAGGTATTGAAAATATTAATTTTGTTTATTTTAAAGTCATTATTAAAACTATTCTTTATATTTATTTTCAGGTTGATTACACCAGATTCAACAACACGTATGAAGTGGACACACCTCTGTGTTCTTCGAAGCAACTAGATGAATTAAGAGCTACAGTTTCGACTTCACAAAAATTAGGTATGGATCATTATTATCAAATAAATGTCTATGAAAGTTCAGCCATGCAGCCTTCAATGTTATTAAATACTTTGTTATAAATATTCAAAGACTGGTTAAAGTGAACTTTATGTTTAAACTGTTTATTTTTAAAAGCTATGAACATCATTGTATCAAGCTCTAAAGAATCTTTTTTGTTTCGTAAATGAGCTATAAGCTAAATTGTTACCTCTTTTTTCCAGATCGTATGTTAGGCACCATCCCGAAGACGTTCTCCGCTGACACTCTAGACATCAGCTCCGTCGACTCCATATCCTTAGACGAACACATCGAAATCAAGATCCCCGAAGCAAGAGCCAGGGAGAATCGGTTAATGGCCCAAAACAACTTCGTTCATCACATCAATGAGAAATCCAGAACTCCAAGCCACACACATTTGGCTGTTGAAAATGGTCTAGAGCCACCGCAACATAGAAATCTTAATCCGACGGAGTACAAGCAGCCTCCAGAAGTGAAGGAACATATGCATAGAAGCCATAGTCACGCTAGTATGAAGAAGGTGCATGGACTGACCCCGAATGGCATCGGCCATGCAGGCAACGGTCATCATGAGCATAAGCATGATGAGCATAATAAAATAAAAAAGTAAGTGTCCTGTTCATGTTATCTAGATTTTAGTTTATGTGACACCTACCTATTGTAGCAAAGTCTTCTCTTAGTGATCTGTACTTCGTTTGCCGTGTTACAACTGTTTGCAACTGCTTTAATTCAGATTCAAAAAGTTTCGAACGCTCTCTGTGCAGTAACTACCACAAAAGATCTGTGTCCATATTTAGCAATGACCCTAAGACTAAAGGCTCCTCCAAACAGGCGCGACACGCGATACAATCGCGCGCGACACAAAGGCACCGCCCGTTTCGCGACTTGCGGTGCCTTTGTGTCGCGTGTCGTGTCGCGCCTGTTTGGAGGAGCCTTAAGGCTGAGATATACATTGATTTCAATACTGTCTTCAGTGTCTTTAACCTCATTCCTCGTAACTTCCAGATCCCCAAGTGACACCCACATAGTCAAGCCGCCAGTGATCCCCATCCTGGTGACGTCACCGGCGCCCGAGCCCGCCTGACGGGCGCGCGCCCGCCCGCCCGCACTCGCGCCGCCGCGCCTGAGGAAGCCGCACGTCACCTTCTCGCCCCATACCGAGAGCATCGAGAATATACAACTACTTATTGATGAAGATTAGGAGATTCATGGTAGAAAATGATCTAAAGTTAACGGAGAAGAATTTTTACTATTTAGTAACGTTTGCCAAAATAATGCAGGGAACTTTTAAGTGATCCTTGAGAAATTAGTAGTTTGGGTCTTACCTGCACATGGCATACTCGAAGAAGAAGAAAGAGCTTTCCAATGCAATTTTAAAGTATTTCGTAAAAAGACTGTGATTAAGAATGGTCGTCTTCGCATTACCAGTGTGTTTAAAATTACTTAATAAATATAAGGTTACCCAAGAATTTGTTGATGGTCAATAATAGCAGTGTCAAATATTTAAAATATTTATTGCTGTTGAGGTACTTATTCGCATACCAAGTTTTTTACATTAAGTACTTAGTGCTAAAACTAATAACTAAGCCTTCTCAAGCGTATGTGCCAAGACCTTAAATTTAGACGGATATATTTTTGTAACAGACAACAATTTTCTCCTTTATCATCTACTTCATCAAATATCGATGTACCAGATAGGGTTGTATTTAGACCAAGTATTTATTTAGATAATTTAGCGGACGTAGAGCGGAGACTAAACTTATAAAAGTTAAATGACATAAAGCTTTAAAATCTTTAGTTAGTCATGTCTCCGCAGTTTGTGTGTACGATTACGGAAATGTAGGAGTTTTACTTGATCTGTCGACAGTCAAACTAAAGATGGAATTAGAGTTATTTTTAAGAAATATTTATATTTCCAATGACGAATTTAATTCAAAATTATTAATTACCTAAACGGCCCCTGTTCACGCTAAAATTATTATGGTCCAGTATACCACTGTATGGTCAAATTCCAAAGAGAATGTTGTTAAAGAATTTCAAGCTTGAGTTTTCGGATTAAATCCAAAAACTATTGAATAGTGCAAAATAATATTCTTAAGTATTTAATTGTATCCAGCTACCTACGTAACGAGTTGTGAATGTACAAGTAGCTTACTATCTAACGCTTTTTCTACATCAAAATATTGTACAAAGTACTGTTATTTGTACAACAAATATTATGTGATATATTTGGATACTTAAATTATTCGGACAAAAGTACTTAGAACTTGGCTGTGCACTGCTGTGCGCAGTTCACTTTGTTATCGACACATTTTCCTAGTGTAACTAGAATAGCTAATTTAAATTATAAGTGTTAGTACTACTAATGCTTGCAATATGTACTGATTATAATATATAATTATTATAAAACGATAATAACAACTCTTTTATTAAAGTGTTATACACGAATCATAGTATTATTGTATAGTTCATTGAGTTGTTATGAAATTCAGGGGCCTGCAGTGGCGCGGGCGCTGCTGCCTTTTTTAATAAATTAGCCCAAAGCTTTGTCTTTTCCTGATAGAATATATCAGATCAAACAAATATAGTTGCTAGTTTATACGATACACGAGTTTTATTTCCCCCTCTCTATATCTTGTTATTAATATCCAATAATTAACATTGTCATTAATACAATATTTTCCGCATCGACATATTTCAATAGATTGGAATCACGCACTATTGGCGTGTTATACTTTAGTAATGCATAGATAACCCTGAAATGTTTACAAAGTATTATACATCGCTACTCTACAATAGATGGCGCTGTATTCAATTTACTTTTATATTTATTATTGGCAGTCATAAATAGTATTTAATCTTGATTAGGTACTTTCTAAATAGCATAATAATTACATTAAAAAAAAACTTATGAAAAAATATATAAAGTTAAATATTTCCACAATAGGAACCACATTTAAACTTACATAGTAGGTATAGGTTACTTACTTGGATTTAATTTGGCAGCGCCTACCTTACTATTTATAAAAGCTCTATATTCACATCATATTGACATTGTTGTCGACACTAATACTGAAACACATTTGCAAAATTTTGCACAAACATGCTTTACCTATCGTATGTGAAATATCGAACATTCTGATCTCATTAAAAATAAGCTGAGATTGATCGATCGAACACTGGGTCGATTTCACATGGATACGAAATTACGCATAGTAGGTACACAATACAGATAACATTTCAAACTTTTTCTTTTATTTTCCTGCTACTTCTCTTTCTTGTTTCATCTTCGCTTGACGAAGAAGACTCCTCTGTAGGACTGCTGAAGTAGTCAGGAGGGTACTTAATAGCAGATGGTCTTCTTGTGAGACTGGCTCTTCGTATAGCATCAGCTACTAGCCGGTCCGCTATATTGACGAGAGGCGAACCTGGGCCTATTGACGGCAAGATGGTAGAGTTGATAGATTCCCGAAGAGTTACTTCACCAGGTAATGGTGAACTGGTTGCCATGTAACCTGAAATATAGAATAAGAATTCGTTAAAAAATAGGTAAAATCATTAGGTACGAATTAATGAAAAAGTTTTCATGCATTGAGAGAAGAAGAAAATGAAGAAGGTAGACGACAAGAGGCCAAAGGTAGAGCTTGTAGAAACCCTGAATTTATGATACTACTACCGAGACGAGAGAAGTCTATTTGATGTTTAATAGTGAAATATGAAGGGCTGAATTTGATTGACTGATCATAACAGTAGTTGTAAATGCCGTAGTAACATATATATATTTTGTCGAGCACAAAATGTGTCAAAATGTAGAAAAACACACAACTTTTCTTTGCAGAGATAAAATTTAGCCCCATGCTAAGCACAATACAAAAAAGAAATATAATATTGAACGTGTACCCGGAATCTTATCGAATAGTCCAAAGTCTTTGTGTCAAAAGATACAAGTTGTAACAGTCAATTGGAAGACGGATTATCTGGGTCTGTTTTTTCGTCGTTTAGGTAGGTACCTACCTATAATGTAAACAATACTTTTGTATATTTTTCTTTTATAGGGAAAAAATACGTTGTAGGTCTAATGGATAGAAAAAGTGAAAACGAATCTTGATCTTTCGTTTTACGAATGTAATCCACAGTTGATTGAAGAGCTATTGTGACAAAAGAATAGGTACTGTTTTATCTACTTATGGGGGATGCGCAGGATGCGCTATAGCCCGTGCAGTTCAATTTTTCTTAAATTTCTTGCTATTTGCAGGTCAGTGTTGTATGTATTTACAGAATTATAATCATTAAAATCCGATGATTATAATGCAGCAAGGTAATCGAGAGTGGTAATGAAATTATTTCCACAAAGTAAGGCGCCTGCGGGGGTTTGAACCCTCGACCTACAACTTGTAAGTCGGGGCCGTTACCACTGAGCCACCACTGCTCCATGTTGCGCATATGCATATATGTAGGTAGGTATACATAGTAAAAGTGCGCAGTGCTGCACTCCCCCACCCTATTTCAAGCTAAACAAATATCAACTTTATGACAATGAAAATTAAGTTGATTTCAGAGTGACTAGCACTATTGAAAAAGTTATAAAATATTTGAAGTTGTAGCGTAAACTGAACTTTATTGGGTAGGAATTAAAGTTATTTACCATTAATTCATATTTGTTTACATTTTTGGCAAATAAATCGCGAACGCAGATTAGGTATAAATATAGAAACATAAAAATGTATATACTATATGCACTTATGTTTGAAGTTTGAGTGTCTGCTATAATAGGATCTACCTACCGGCCCATTCATGATTGTTACATTTGAGCCTTTAATTACCAATTAGAGCATGTGATTCAAGTGTTCTGTGGTTCGGACTTCGTTTGTTTTCAATGTGTCAATGAAATAATAACATTTTACACGGCTGTATCAGTGTTACTGAAATTTAATTTGATAAATGAGCCGTTTGATTTCTATTAATAAAATTAAATTTTATTCCAGAACATCCATCGGTTTCTTACTAAACTTCAACTATATCCGACGATCCTGCATACTTATCTCTTTTGTTGACTGTACATGGTGGATTACGGCCTACTCACTCTCACTGAGAGTAGGCCTGTGTCCCAGTAGTGGGAACGTTATAGGCTAAATATGCTTAAGCTCAAGGCACCACTGATCAAATTAATTAGTATAAGCAAGATTGACTTCATCATCACGTTACTATTTTAAATAGATAGGTACAGTCACGAGCATAAGTATGTACACACTTGGCTTTATTCAAAGGCGATTTTCTCCTTTATTTTTGAATGAAATTTTATATTAGTAGGAAGATAGTATTTTCGAACCCATAGGTTTATGTAAAGTGTCGTATTTCAACGTTGCATTCGTTATTTCGTGAAAAAATCGCAATTTAAACTTGCCAAGTGTTGACATATTAGTGCTCGTGACTGTACATCCGATCACAAAACGCGTCTATCATAACAGGAAAATGTGGGAAAATTACGATTTTGTTAGTAGAATATCCTCAAATTGACTTCGTACCTATAACATTCTTTCGTGCTGTTCATATAATTACTTATTTCGTGCAATTATTTATTACATGTATTACAAGGACAGACTTTACCTGGATCACAGTCAAGTTCGACGTTACCGTTCGCTGACATCACAACATAATTTCAACACACAAGCGTACAGATAAGCAGACTTTAATCTTTATTAGAACGACACTCGACAAACACAGTGAACCTTCAAGAACTAATCTTCTATCACTCTATGCGTAATCACATGCAATGGCGTGAAAAGAAAACTGGATGATTAGGTATGGTCTAACATTTTGATGAAAACTTGATTATTATATTTATAGAAGTGTCGGAGAACTGACATGTAACGCATCATAACAAAATGTTCCCGAATGCGGCTTGATTGTTGAATAGCTAACGTACACAATAATAGCCAAGAGTGTAACTTTTGTTGTAGGAGAAGACTGTTCGGGTTGTCTTGTCAGTAACACTACGGACTATTGAAACCCATCCTGACAACACTTACACAAGTGTAACCCAACTTGGGAGCTATCATACCTATCAGACCAGTTGCTGACCTTCGATAAACTGAGCTGATTGATTCATTAATTATTGTAAGAAATAAAGAAGGTTTATCTAGCTATGCAACATAAAGCTTAAGCTTATGTATCGTCAATTTGGGTTAGTTTATTAAATTATTGGGGGAAACAAGTTCAGCCGGGAGATATGAGGTACTCCCAAGTCAAGGCAAGTCATGTGCCACAAAGACAGCAAAGAGCGCTAAAATTTCTAAGGTATCATAAATCAAACACAAATCAATGTCACCACATAAATAATTATTCATTCATTATTTACATAAAACAACACAGAACGTGACAAAACATGCGTATAGTGTGTAACTATTATATACTTAGATATATACTGAACAACGATTTACAATATCAATATCTTTCTTTACACGGCTAGGTATCTACTGTAAGATCCCCTTTACACGATGTTCTTTTGACAGCCAGCACAGAAACATGCGTTCGACTATCCTTAAGAAGATTCGTGTAATTGGGCCCTAATTATCACATTGTAGGTACCTACATCTTGAAGCAGTGAATTACATTTTAAACTTACAACTAATTTAATAATAAAATTGCACTTTTTACAACTGGAATGTTTTAATAAAAGACGAAAGCACAACCTTCGAGAACTCTACTGTTATTAATTTTGTTCATTTTATCATAAAGCTGACTAGTGGCACTGGGTTATTTGTAAGTCATTATAAACGACTACTTAACAGCATTAATAATTTACCAGATCTTTGTTTTCATGATTCTAGATCATACTTATTATATAAAACATATAACAATATTTTACATTATAATACCCAACATCATTTTCTTGATGGACTAATTAGTTTTAATCGAGTCCTCCTTAGACCAAACAACGCATGCTTTCAGGCTTTTATCCACAATCCTAATATTACTTAATTTAAATCTATTTTTAGACATAAAAATATTCCCGAACAAAAATATCGTTTCTCGATTGAGTTCGACTGTGACTGATACATAATAGGCTACGTCGCGTAGCAAGACATATTTTCGCGCTTCGAAATTCAATCGTAACGCTTCAACGTCGTATCTTCGGGGGCTATTACGTGCATAGAGAGGATTTCTTGATTTTTTTCCTTCAAAATTTAGCTGTTTTAAATAATAGCCATATTTAGCTTAATTATAGGGTGACGGTAAAGTCGCCGTCGGTCTGCTCGGCTTTTGGCTCCTGTGGCTCGCGTTCGCCTGGCATCTTCAGCATCAGATGGTGTTCCCCGCTCTCTGTGCGACATCACAAACACAGCACGGTTACATACACATACATAAAAACATACGCTAGTGTGCTATATTACATACTAGTGCAGACATTTACGTATAAGTAATATTAGTTAGGTAGGTACCTACTTATGTATAAAATACATAGAGCTCAGTCTTTTTTCGTTTTGAGCAGAGAGATGAATTTAGATTAGACAATCTCTTTTACTCAGTTCTCTTTGAAGATTTTCTGTGGCTGTTTTAGTTCTGTCACAGTATTGAAAATTTGTTTTATTTTAGGAATTATATGCTTATTTATATGTTCTAGGATAGATTAACTTAGTAGATTAAACATCTTGAAATTCAAGATATTTTAATAGCCATCCTGTTAATAAATAAACCAATATTTTCCTAAAACATTTAACTTAACCTAGTTAAAAATTGAACGAAAATAGGTACACCAGACAAGGTAAAATTCCTTTTAAGGTCAGGCATGAATGTTTTTGTTGATAAGACATGCAAACAGAGACATGTACATTGTACGATGTACATCGTATCAATCTTTGCTCAACATCATAGTTACAATTTTACACTAAATTAGTAAAGATGGAAATTATCTTCAGATCTTTTGTTACATACATTTTTGTTAGTCACAATAGGAGTAAATTAAAAATAAAATTAAAGAAGACAATAATGACTTATTCGAAGAGAGATATAAATATTAGAGTGTTGTGACATATTCTATTAGTAAAGTATGATCAATGTTTTCTGAGGTACTTTTTTAAATAACGGTGTTACCAAACCGCAGGAATTAAGAAGCATTATCCTGATTACCTATTATTTACACATATAATGTCAGCAATGAGTACATAGGTGATGTCAAACAAGACCGCAGCTTTAGAGTTGATGACACAAAAGATAAATAATAACTCGTTCAAAGACGCATATCTACTTCACAGAAATGTAAATGCAATGTAAAACTACAAACAACTGACTAATACAATCGTTAAAAAAAAAGTTTTAAAATTGAAAATGGAACCATTAAAATAACGATGGCGGCCATCTTGCCATGATTCAAATTGTTCGTTCCAAATGGCAGGCGACCGTTATTTAAACCGATCGTCTTAAATGATCGACAAAACAAATGTATCCTGTATCAAAAAGGGGCAACAAATTGGCAAAATGATACATCCTGCTGAGATTTGATAATAATGTTCCGACGGGGAACCGCCGATGATGGGTGTAGGAAAATCGAAGGAGACCCAAAGACCTTCGCACTGATAACAGTTAGGCTGACAGAGGCGACAATGCCTTAGGGGCGATGAATTGTTTATCTTATTGCTTCCGACAAAGAGGATAATATCGTCGAGACTATAAAGTATAAGTATATAGGTATAGGTAGTCTATAAAGACCAAAAGATATATATACCTATTATCAGTCAAGCAATTGGTCGTGTGATGTAAATACCTGTATGTAATTACGTTGGTTCTCAAAATTGCCTGGTCAATTATTTTTGTAAATAGCATTCTAAACTGCAATTCTAAAACTTGGTTAAACTGAAGGCTTTGAAATATATACCCACTGATTTCCAAACTAAAGAACACACTCGGTATTTGTACGTGACTCATAACATAAAGCTTCCTATTGAGCGCTTATTGACAACTAGGTATTCCTATTAAATGACGAATAATGACGTCAAAATGCAAATGATGGGGTTATAGCACCTATTTAAAAGTTTATTAGCGTTATGTGCGAGCACACAATTGAGTTAAAACACGTACGAAGCAAGTAATTTAAGTAAATGATACTCAGAATAAATGTTCACAGGTTTAGTGCTAACTAGCAACATGTGATCTTATTTGCTGTTGCTAATTAAAATAACTACCTGTGTGTAGGTTACGCAGACGCTAACTTATCATAAAGTATTATTTAAAATACTCTGCTTCTTAACTTTAGATTTTTGAAGATCTGTCTGAAGGGTTTACTGCAATAGGTATATTCATAATAAACTTTATCGGTTTTAATAACAGACAACATAAATTCATACATAGACTTTAAGTTACTACAAGTTTTCAAATGCCTATAGTCCTACACTGACGCATAAAATACTCATGCACATAAATCAGATGAAGCTGAAACATATATTTATCAGATCTGTCATATGACTGATTAAATAAAGTCACATACTTATTCACACCTGAAGTAAACTTATGTATATACAAATGTCAGTAAGTCTTATTACATACGTACAAGACTACCTAGGCAAATACGTGTTATGCACATAATGTTTGAATATATCTCTATTGTGTCTAGATATGTGACACGCTTCATAAGAGATCACGAGAACTAACGAGGCATGAATAATAACTTTATTAGAATCATATTTATTAGAATGCAATATTAATGCTCAATCTTGCCATGTAAATCTTTTTCGTCAATCAATTATTTTCTTTATTTTTTATTTTTATCGTGTTTACACCTAGTTACATGTGCTGTGGTCTCCTGTAATTGAAAGGGCACACTTAAAATAGCCTTTTTTATGATTATAGATTTATATTGTTTATGTGTATCCCTTGTAGGAGATCCTAAATAAATAAATAATTATCATTTAAATTAATTAACTTTTGCAGGAAGATTTTTGAATTGCAGATTGAAGTGCCTGAAAACCTTTTATATATTTCAAAATCATTGATGCATAATCTGAGTGAATGTTTTGTATTGTTACGTTTTCTTGGAATATAAAGATCATCATCATCTGCCTAGCCTTTTCCCAACCATGTTGGGGTCCAGTCTAACCGGATGCAGCTGCAAACCAGTATTTTACATGGAGCGACTGCCTATCTGACCTCCACAACCCAATAACTGGGTAATACGATATCCCTTGATAAGACTGGAATATAAAGTTAACTACGAAAATATAGGTACCGATATAAGAATGGACAACTAGCTTCAACTTTCTGACTAACTAACAGACTATTTAATTTTGACAATTCAAAAGTGCCTGTACAAGGTTTAATTGTAATCAAACCGTTCTTAAGGCAGTATAACCGGTCAATCTCAGCGAATACACTTTGTTTCCTTCAACCTTGACATTGGCAGAATCATCGATAAAACGATGGAGCCATTATTATAAAAATTGGAATTGGAAGGTTTAATTGAAATAAATGCTTTGAGTTTGAGTTTGGAATTAGATTGACCAATTAAATAATTAATGTTTTCATTTTCCTATCTTGTTTATAGGTTTGTTTTTAAGGAGGAGGAAATTGAAGATATGAAATATTAAAAAAACAGTAAACAAACATATCAGTAAGTGGGTTTAAAAAACTAAGTAGTATGCAAAGAAACCCTTTTAACAATAAACTATACATTATCTTGAGAAAACGAGAGCTGTCTATTGACCCCAGATAAACAATAATATTGCAAATATATCATATCTCATATTGTATCACGCGGAACGGAAATATTGTAAGTGCAAGAAACTTGTTTATAGATACAGAATTATAATATGTACTATTTGTTTAACTTATGTATGTACCTACTCACTGCAAGATTTATTACAAATATCGTTTAAATATATACTACGTTATGTAGGTCGAATTGTTTGTTGCCAAACAAAGAACGGTGCTTACAATGATTGATAATAGAGATGATACAGAAACAGGAATATCTATACGTTTAATAGTATAAGCAGGTTCACTTGTAAAAATATATGTTCAGGAGAAATATTGTAAAAACCCATACTATATATTTTAAGAAATATAAATTCCTCTACACTAAAACATGAATGAATATGCATTGTCTCTAGATTTTCCGGTCATGGTAAGAAACACAAATAAGCGCTGTTAGTTAACAAGGGGCACATATACCCAGCGACCACCACCAAATCTAACATCAGATTTAAGCCGGAAAAGTAACTCACCGATCGATCTATGATCTCCCTGACTGCCGTAGAACTCGTCCAGCTCCTTGGCGGAGCACAGTGGCGTGTCCACCTGCACCGTCTCCTCGAACTTGGAGTAGTCCACCTCGTACCCCTGACGCTCACGGTTGTACGTCACCAACGGGACAAACCTGTGTCCCCACATTATTTCACTAGTCGTATAACTGGAGCGAGCCTGAGTCGTCTGACCCGTAGATTCTATCGTTCCCTCCAAAATAACCACAATCTCGAATCTCTCCTGCAACACATCGGCTGCGGACACTCCGTAGAACGGACTGTCGGCATTTATCTTATGCACCATCGTTATCGGCCAAATGAAGAACAAGTTACTGTCACAGCCATCTGCGTTTAGCTCCAGTTCCGTCTGGTAATGAGCCAGAACTTCTCCTTCCTTAGTCGTTCTAGATCGTATCAGCTGAGCCCGCACACTGGCTCCTATAATATGCGACTTCCTTAAGTCGCCCACTCTGAACATCAAGCTCAGCTCGCCGTCTCTCTGGCACACGACGGCGTACTTGGAGAACAGAAGAGTCTGCGTTCTGTGTTTGGGGCGTGTCATCTTAGCGAACACTATGCCGACCATGAAAGCTTGAATCATCACACCCACAATACTTTGTAAACACATAATAAATATCGCTTCAGGGCATTCCTCTGTCGTCGTACGCGAACCGTAACCGATCGTGTGCTGCGTCTCAATACTGAACAGGAAGCATGATGTGAAGTCATAAATGTTGAACACGCACGGCTTCCAGTTAGATGCTTCTTGCATGGGCGGCAGATGGTCCAACTCTAAGTCTCCGTGTGTGAATGATATCAGCCACCAGATCAATGCAAATCCCAGCCAGGATAAGATGAAAGAGAGTGTAAAAACTAACAGTGTCCATCTCCATTGTGCGTCCACGAGGGTTGTGAACATATCCTGAAGGAATCTCAGCCGCCGCTGCGAGATCTTTGACTTGAGAATGTTGCACTCTCCATTTTTGAGAATCGCTCGTCGTCTCGTCCTCCTTGATGCACCATATCTGTGAGATCGGCTCCTAAAACCAAACACGATCACATTAATATGTTTATTTACGTTACACTTGAATGAGTCTAGCTATCTATCTACCCGCTACAGTTCTGGAAGTGTGAATGCCTATTTCTCGCTTGCATCGCCGCGGTGCGACGGCTACGACCTTCATCAATGTTAATATCGGTAATATGCGGCCACTAACAAAGAGAATAGGCTTTCTAATTAACATAAACGTTTCTAATAATCACGACATTATACAAGACATTTGGACGCATATAAACGGACAAAAGCGACACAGTACGGGATGGTATCTGTCGGAGACGGCACAGGGTGGCTGACGTCGACGAACCTCTTGCTGCCTGTAGTGGGGTAGTAGACGCCGGGCGAGAGGTTGCCGTTGCCGGGCTTCACTTTGAGCCACTCGTCAGGCAGCAGCTGCGACTCCTCGCGGCAGGCGGGGGACTCCTGGTCGACGTGCATGGCTGGGCGGCTGGCGTGCGCTCGACTCACTGGCAGCGGACCGTGTGCGCCACCATCCCTCAGTGGGCAGCCTCCTGAAGCATCGCGCGCGATAATGTCTCAGTCACGACTGACTCTCTCGTGCCCGCCCGCACAAACGACGCGCTAAACGTTGTATAATTGTATCGCGAGATTCTATATCGGAAATTATCAGCTCACTACGGAAAACAAATTTTAGTTAGTGCCTGCGTTGACGTTATCAGACCTACAGGGTGATATATTGATTCAAGAAATTGCTACTTGTCTGAGTGGCACAGCTACAACTCTTCAAAGAATATCAAAATAATGAATTTGAGAGTGGTCGCGCTGTTTTGACTGTCTCAGCTTCAGTAACTCTGATATCTAGGACATCACTATCACTGTATTTCCTTTTATACAGTGTGACAGTTTATGATATAAGATTACGAGATTGTGACATAAAATAATGATTTCCAAACAGAGTGCAAACCACTGACATTGGTTATTAGCGTCATTAGAGATGCGCAGGCGACAAGTTGATATTTACTGTTAATAATAATTATTTATGTCCATTTGTTCGTCACTCGTTTGCATGGTCACCACACCATTTAATATTATATTTCAATATTTTCGATTGGTTACTGTGCATAGGTAAACTAAAGGAACAATAACAAGACCTTTGTGTATTAGTTAACAAATTATTGAATTGCCATAGTTCAAGACTTTACCAAAGATACCTAACTTATTTCAAGTGTTATTCACTATTAGAACTGCATGAAAACCGATTCTCAGAAAGTTTGTTCCCCACTGCCTCTGAAATTCTTGGTGACACGAAAAGATTCTAATATTGTCCTAGCTGACAATTACTAGTCGTCAATGTTTTCATTTTATCAGGAATATAAGATTGTGACCCAGTTTAGATATCGGTCAAAGGATTTAGATTGTTTCCACTTTCTGACACTTGCAAGTGTTTTCGCAGCTAAGTTGTGATAAAATGAATCTGTCAAATCTTAAACTACGCCTAATGAAAAAATCAGTGACTTTCCGTCGCTGCTTGAGCTACACTTTCATGCTCTCGCGCCTAAAAAAGCGCTTAACTTTCTGAACTAAAAACTTTTTAAAGAAGGTAATTTACGTAGATTTAATTTTACGTATGACTAATTAAGTGAATTTTCCGGGGCAAACTTTCCACTATATTTAATTAAAGAACGATGGTGATCCCTTTCAACTTGTTTATTTATTACAGTTTCTCTTCGATACTGTGTAATGTGTAAGTAAATGGAGAGCAGTGGTGGCCCAGTAGTAATGGCCCCGACTTAAGAGTTGGGTTCGTGGGATCGAACCCAGACAGGCTCTTTGCTTTATTGAAATAATTTCATCACCACTGCTCTCAAAACGATGAAGGAAAACATCGTGAGGAAACCGGCATGCCGCATGTCCAAAAACTAAAAATTTTAAGATATATGTGACATCTACCAACCCACACTGGTCCCGTGTGGATTACGGCCCACTCCCTCTCACCGAGAGGAGCCCTTTGTTCCAGCAGGTTACGTATAATAATAACTAGGTACAGTTATTCTAACTATTTTCTAAACCGTAAATTTGTAGTTATATTACAAAAATATATATATATAAACTATTTACATACCTACAAATTTGTACGGAACCCGCGGTACGCGAATCCGACTCGCACTTGACCGGTTTTTTTCAAATACATGTGACTTCCAACAACCTCAGGCCCTTTGTGGTGGATTATTGCCCATTCCACACACACACACACACACAGAGAACTGTGTCTCAGCCGTGGGAACGTTAGAGGCTGATTTAGATTTTAAAATATTTATGTATGACACAATGTTTAAGTTGAAATAAATATTTTTGTATTTTTTGAAAAAAAAAAAAATAGTTTTACTTGCGACCTGCCCCTGCTCGTACGATTTTTATGAATTGACAAAACATGAAGATTTATTTATTACTAGCTGCGCCCCGCGGTTTCACCCGCGTAAATGTCGATACCATGGGAATATAGAGATAAAAAGTAGCCTATATGTTAATCCAGGTTGCCAGCTACCTCCATACAAAATTTTATCAAAATTGGTCCAGCCGTTTGAACGTGAAGAAGTAACAAACATATAAACACACACACACACACCTTTATAATATTAGTGTGATATCTAAGTTAAATATTAATTTATTAAACACATAAACCTTCCGGAATAGATTCATTAAACGATGTTGGAAACCACATCAAAATCCGTTGCGCAGTGTAGGAGAACAACGTGGTCACACAAAAAAACGACGAAAACTTCATTTGTTATATTAATTTATTATACGAGTATGGCTTTTGGCTAAGTAATAACAGCCGCACGGATCGATCGATCAGGTTAAGCTACGCTTGCCGCGGTTGGTCTGTGGATGGGCGACCATCTTACCATACGAAGACCCCTCCGTGCCTCGGAAGCTGTTAGTCCCGGCTGTCATTCGTGGATCTTTGACAGTCGTTACGGGTCGTCAAAAGCCCGAAAGTCTGACAATCAGTCTTACCGAGGGGTTTCGTATTACCCAGTAACTGGGTCGTGGAGGTCAGATAAGCAGTCCCTCCATGTAAAATACTGATACTCAGCTGCATCCGGTTAGACTGGAAGCCGACCCCAACATAGTTGGGAAAGGCTAGGCAGATGATGTATAGATGAAGAGCCCTAGGTATAATATTATACAGGTATTTCTACTGAACTTATAAAACATCAAACTAGTGAAACACGTTTCATGTTTGTGTATTGCTAAACTTTATCTTACTTCCCCAGATTGCGATAAAAATTAAAAAAAAAAAACGGTCGAATTGAGAAACCTCCTCCTTTTTCGAAGTCGGTTAAAAAGAATTCTGATTATAATATGATATCTAGTATTGTCATGAAACAATGTAATCTTATTCCAATAAACAGTAAGTATACGTATATTATCTTTCAATAATTTATTACATTGAAATTACGCCTAAGTAGATACACCTCAGATTCATAATATCCGGTAAGCGAAGATATTATAGACTTTATCCTTGTTTATGAAAACTAAGCCTAATGTTGTAGTCATTATCACACTAATATTATAAAGGCGAAAGTTTGTGTGTGTGTGTTTATATTTTTGTTACTTCTTCACGCTCAAACGGCGTTACTAATTTTGATAAAATTTTGTATGGAGGTAGCTGACACCCTGCATTAACATATAGGCTACTTTTTATCCTGATATTCCTACGAAATCGACATTTACGCGGGTGAAACCGCGGGGCGCAGCTACTTCGATATATTTCTATTATAACTTTACTAGAATCAAAATCAAAAGTCATTTATTCAAAATAAGCTGAGAGACAGCACTTTTTGAACGTCAAAATGACTTATGATAGTCCCCCAAAACGCTCGCCTTTTACCACGCAAGAAGTGGCGCAATAAACTCCCCAGCAGCACAGCTGTCTGTTCAGTTAGAAGAAGTTAACATTACGGAACACAAAACATTAAATTAAATTATTTGCCATACGTCAGCTAGCACACGTCAATATACCAACAAAAACCGTACCTAACTACCCCTAAAAGGCAAAGCCCGTAGCACCCGTGAGTGCTACGGGGTCTAAAGTGCTACGAACGCCTACGCCCCGTAGAGGCTCCGCTCAAACTAATTGGTTACAAAAATACGGGTACTTTTAATCGTTCGGCGTTACCCGAATATACCACGTCAAAATATATTTTTATGTTAATTCAACCAAGAACAATTATTTACACATAATAAAAGGAACTGTTTAATTTCCTGAAAAACAAAAGTGTAATACCAAAAGCGGTATGTTGAAAGTCGATAAAATAATCTAAAAGAACAACGGAAATGTTTGATTTTGGAACGTCCTGTATTTGAAATAACATTTCCAGCCTTTTCATTAACTAATTTGACAGCGCGCGAATTGTTAGATGCTAATGCGCACCTTTTTCCAACACTAATTCGCTGTTCTCGATCATTTTCCGATTCAATGCCATGGAACTGTGAACTACTGATTAAAAGCTTGTTATAAGTGGAGATGACTTTTTATTATTATGCTTTTCAGTTTCTATGAAATTAAATAAAAACAAACGTAGTTTAAGGTTACCAATGTGCTGCATGATTGTTATATTCGAAATATTGCCATTACTAACGAATATAATAGGTAAGTCCTTCTCCATATTTCACTTATCACAATTATCATATTTTGAATACAAATCCGCACAACAGCATCATTGATGACAGCTTATTTACAGCGTGATTTTAAGTAGAATTAATTCACACTCCGCCTTCATGTAAACATATTCCTACACGACACATTATTGAGTTGTAAATAACGCGACAAATTAATCGTGATACAAAAATAAACACCTGTGTAGGTGACATTTGGTTATTTTTCCGTAAGCTTTGTAGTGTCGTTGCTAGCTGAACGCCACTCCTCCATAATTTAATTATCACTGTTAATTTCGGGATTTACGTCATTTAATCGTGACAGTATAGCGAATCTTTGATATAACAACTATGTATTTAATTTAAACGTAGTGATTTTTAAACTCAGTAGAACGACTGAAAGTGGTAAGTTTGAAGAACTTATAGAACACCTAAAAAAAAAATGTAATGTTTAATATAAAATGTATCTTTTTGTTATCGAATTCTGTATTTGACAAATTATGTAAAAATAATTAACTTTGACTGGCAACCAGTCTTACCAAGGGGTATTGTGTGACCGAGTAACTGGGCGTGGGCTGTTATTATAAAATTGACTTTTGGAAAACCCTTAGTTTTGGGACTTACTTCAACGAAGAATCGAAACTCTTATTAGATTTTTCGTACTTCCAGATTACAACGACATACCCAAATTGCCTGAAAGCGTCGCGTGCTATCAAGCCGACTGACGAACACCCGTGCAGTTAGTTGGCACTTCAATACGGTTACGAGCAATCATGCACTTGAATAAGTTAGCGCGTGTCATGAACCTACCTAGAGGTTAGGTGTTAGGGTCGTTACATGCTTTGATGTTACCTTCCGTAATGTGTTATTTTTATATAAGTTTCCTTTCATACCTATTTTAAATTGTGGGTAATACTTTGTCTAAAAGTTAGAATATTTTAAAACAAGAAAATTGATTGCTTCACAAAAGATCACGTCTGTTGTGCCCAACGATTAGGCATAGGTGTACCTATATTAATACGTCACCCACTTTTTCATTTACGTTTAAGTTGCATGTAATAGAGACAACAAGAAAATTGATTAATAGCTAGATTGTTTTCATTTCATGTTAATGTCGTATGGTCAAACGACAGACAGTGATAAATTGACATAATTTCGAAAGTTGAAGATTCTAGAAGGTCTCGCGGGATTCAGATTGTAGTAATCATGAAACTCAGACTCACGACGTAACTGCTGACTTTTGAAAGTATTTCTGATAAACTTTACCAAAAGAATTTCACTAATACCTAACATAATTATGGTACAAACTGGCATACCTGTTAGTAACATAATTGGGTAATTCTTCAGGGACAAAATTTTCGATGTCTGTGGGTATATTTCTGTAACCAACTAAAAAAACGGCATGTAATATTTTTTTTTGTACAGTTTAGCTTTATCCCTTACTGGGACAAATGTTTTTTTTTTAATAATTGCTGTCTAGGTACAAAATAAAAATATTTGAAGGTCGTTCTTCTGATTCATATAGCGCGTCCGTTTGCCATTTTCCGGAACAAAATGGTCGATGTCGCATTTTCCCTTTGATACATCAATATAAATTATAATTATATCGAAAGGAAATGCATTGTCCTCTTACAAAAAAAATGTGTATTAGTTATAACTACGTTAGTCTGTTTATAAATAAGTAAAAAAGAAGTGTCCGGCGCATAATACTGATTAATGTGGCGTAAGCTGCGCTTGACCGTACTTGGTCGTGTAATAATAATGAGAGTCTGGCTTCCAGCGCGGGGGGAAGCCAGTCGTGCAACGGACGACCTAGAAGGTGGACGTGCGGCTGGTTGGCTTAGATCCGGTGTTACGAAGGAAAATACCTGATTCATCTGTGTTTGGTTCAGGTGGCATCCTGATTACAATGCCTACTTTATAAAATTTATTTTATTGTTTTAAAACTTCAATCTGTGTTTCGTGTGATGCTTTTGGGTTATAGATTCGTGTAGAAAAATGAAAATAATGAAGTCTGTATGTACGATGAGTTATGCATGATTGTAGGCAAAATCCTGATTCATCTGTGCCTGATTCGTATGGTCAAAACCCCATATGAATAATAAAATAAATTAGTTTTTCCCCTCTCCAGCACGATAGGAGCGCTTTTGTTGCGTAATTCTCCTTGTCCAATGTTTGACCGTGTACAAGTCAGTAGTTTTAATCTTATTTATTATTATTTACTTAGCTATAACCTTTTGAATAATAAAAAAATGACAGGAGTATAATCTTGTTCTAAATATGATACTTTTGATATGTCTTAGTCCTATTTAAGAATTAATAATTATTGTTTAGAATTTACATTCATAACTAACGGTGTATTTATTACTTTTTATTTCTGTTTCTGATTAATATGTAACACATTCTGATTCATCTGGGCACAAAATTAATATCTTGAAAACTACTTTATAAAAACGAGTCCCTCGTTCAAATATATGTTATTTGGTATACCTATTTTCATATGAACATGTGTTACAGAGCTGAAAGTGAAATTAAATTTTGGCCATATGGATCAGTCAAAGAATCAAATTTCGAAGAACTACCCAATTATGTTGTACCGTACGTACTGTAGAGGTTTTAGCCTGGATGGCTTTCCCATGTAACCTTCACGAATATTTTATAAGTTGATGGCATGTTTTAAAAAATAAACGCTATTTCATTTTTAGAAGAAGAGAAAGGAATAGGCAGTCAGCAGGCAGCTGACTGGGCCCGTCTGGATGTAAAATAAGTAATAAAAAAGTATATTATAACATATGTCTTTTATGGATTCCGGAATCGCAAGATCGCTAAGTTCTTCCAGTACCTACCTGAGACAAAAAAGGCGTGACAAAATTCAAAGAAGAAGTGGGCTTCATATTTTGTCTTTCCGACACTGCCTAGCTAAGCAATAGGTAGCCCTACATGCACACACGCATCTAAACGATCGCTGTGATTGGTCGCACGAGGCACTCACCTATGCACTTGTATATGATGATATAAGTATCATTTGTGCACAACACGCCCGGGACTCTGCGCCCACGTCAATTGTATCCGGGATAAAAAGTACTCTATGTACCGACCTCTGCCAGCAGTAAAACTTTACATTGATTGTCAATGATTGAGTAACAATAAGGATCAGAAATGTCAATGCGCTTTTCCTCCCGCTCCGCCCAAAGCGGGAGAAGTTATTTGATAATTTCCAAGACAAAAAAAACCCGACCATCTAATTCGTAATTTCATCAAGTTATTTTTTAGTATTTGCTTGTTTACTCCTAACACATTTAGTGACGGGGGCCTATTCATATCTTAGAATTAAACAGCTAAGTAAAGAAAATAAAGAAAAAAATACGTTTATTTAAGTCAGTCATATAATTATGCAGTTTATTATCTATTTACCTGGTACGTACAACTCTCTCTCTCTCTATTTACATACACTTTACAGTAATCTGTTAGTGTATTTCGTAAATCTTGTTATTTAAGACCAAATTTAAATGTTTTTTGATGTGACGTATTTAATTTGGCTTGAACATATTGTTCAGATTTGTTCTAATATCTTTATGATAGAATAGACTTTTCAACGTAGTTTTTAATCCGTAATTTTTCAGTGTATTGGGTAGAAATGGACAGTAAATCATCTGAAACTTTAGAGAACAGTTATAAATAAAATACTTATTATGAAAATAACATGAAAAGGCGGATTTCAAATGGTTGAGTTTCGATTTAATCCGTATGTCTTTTTAATTTCGGGAGGGTTGTGAATGTCCTGAAAGCCCGACTCATGGTCGCAGGTGGTTTAAGGGGGAAGCTCTAAGGTGGCCCGCGAAATTCAAATTTTCTTACGTTTTTTGCAATTTGCTGGTCAGTATTAAGTTGTACGTTGATTAAAATATGATTCGCGGTCGTAACAAATATGTATTTACAGAATTATAATCATTAAAGTCATCAACACAACTCTCTAAGACCATGTAATCCCCAAGAATGACTATTTCATGAAATCTTGACATTTGGGGATTACATGGTCTTAGAGAGTTGTATTGATGACTTTAATGATTATAATTCTGTAAATACATATTTGTTACGACCGCGAATCATATTTTAATCAACGTACAACTTAATACTGACCAGCAAATTGCAAAAAACCTAAAAAAAATTGAATTTCGCGGGCTACCCTGGCGCTTTCACCTTAAGTAAGTATGATGCTTCCATACCCCTCCAATCCTCCTAGCTAGACGGATCTCTTAGTAGGAATTCCCCACAATTAACTTCGTCAATATTGGTCTCAGCCGGTATCAGACCACACCCGGAGCAACGTCACAAGTTTGAACAAAGATCAACGAATTAACTAATTCTTAATGTTATTGCTGTTTTATTTCATGTTAATTACCTAGTTTGTTCAACAGTGTTTTTATAAGATTACCCACATTGACGTCATTTGTAACAGTTGTGTTTTATATGATTTACTGTAGTTTATCCAACGTCTGGGTGACGTTTTGTGACGTAATAGTCGGAGAGTAGTGTCGTTTTGATTTTGAGTTTAATACGAGCTTTGAAAGCTTTCGTATAATGCCGTGGTAATTTACTTAATTAACGTAATCAAATGCAACAAAATTTACTGTAATACAATATTACTATGTAGAGCCATTGTTTGACCAATGATTTTCCATCAGAAAATATGTAGGTATACCTTATGGCCTATTAAATCTAGTCTTTGTTGAAGTGGTTACCTTCCTCATTTATTTACATACTCAAATTAAATTTGTTGCATCTGTACTGTACATCGATAAAAATAAATGAAATTGAAATGTCTGTTTCAAATGTCAAAATAACAGCTTTAACAGCTTTTTACTAAATGCATATAAAAGTAGGTAGGTACTTAAACAATTTTTTTTTTTTGTTTGCTCCGGGTAATCTCCGAAGCGGCTGAATCGATTTTGGCGGGACTTTAAGAGCCTATACTACCTCAGCTAAAATTCACTCTTTATCTCGCTCGCACGATACTGCTCGCGGACTGTGTGAAAGCGAGACAGAGTGCGATGCTGGGCGGGAGGCAGCGCCAATAGTTTAGGTATTTGCTTTTTACGGTGAAAATAAAGGTAATTCAAAAAAACGAACTAACATAAGACCTGCTTTATAGTTAGTTCAGTTAGTATGCAAAGTTTCATGATCTAATTTGAAGTATTTTTTGAACACCAGCGGTTTATTGTTCGGTTTGGAGGTAACTTTGGATTTTTTTTCTATCGAGAAAATTTTATGGAATCGTGTTTTCGTCTAACATAAGACCTTACATTAATCCTCAACTTTAGCATATATTTATTTCAAAATTAATGCTGCGGAATTTTCGACATAACGGAGGATCATGCTAAGCCATTTGAGGTAGTATAGGCTCTTAACTTGCAGATAGCTAATGTTTTTGATTTGATTTTGGGTACAAGAATTAGGGTTCCGCACAACAAATTAAAGCCTAAAGAGATTCATCCTTTTCTATGGTAGAGTGGTACTTACACCTTCTCTAAGCGACACATTATTGATAGCCGACATCCACGCAAACGAAGTGCGGGCACAGCTAGTAACCTAATATTTTTTTAAAGAAAACTGATTCTGCAGGGGTTCTGCCATGTTTCGGTCATGGAATATGGCTCTCGACTGGACTCCACAACAACAACCAACATGAATTTATTTCCACTAGAAGACATACCTACAGTAAATAACCACATTTTATATATTTCTTTAAACCCTCTTTATTTTAGTGGCAATAGACTTTTTCAACTAGCATAACGTAATTATTCAAATTAAAATGACCTTTCTAGTAAAACACCGAGTATTGCTAGAGTAGAGTCATTTCCTAATAAACAAAAACTAGTTAATCGTTTTTTTTACATTTTTATTGCAAAACTAGGCGTACAAATAGATTCTTAAATAAGTTAATTTTACCTATGATAGCTACTTCCATTTGGGAGGGTTTTCTCTCTTAAGGAAATCTATGACTATAATTATCATTGCTACAGTATTGGTAAAGTTACAAGAGTCTTAATTTTAACCAAAAACGGTCCGTAAATTATGGGAATCGTTCATAAGACAGCAGTAGCGAAGGGTCAATTTTTGTAAGAGGTAACCCGAAATAGATATCTATAATATGATTATATTATTTGTCTATAGGGAAGCCGGTAGGAATCCAGTTGTATGGAACCTTCGCCACTGTAAGACTGTAGTGTACGTTGACTGGTTACAAAACAGTTTCGTCTATCACGGATAGAACAGTTTTATCTTGACTCAAAATAAGTTTTATTCAGTACTAGCTGCGCCCCGCGGTTTCACCCGCATAAATGTCGATCCCGTGGGAATATCAGTATTAACTACTTTAATAAAATGCGCTGGTTCTTAGTAGTAAAACAAAAGTATAATGTCAATCAGAAGTAGAAACCAAAAGGTAGCAAAAAGCATAGACAAAATTAATAAAAAGGTAAAATATCAAAAGGACGAAAAGGCTTGCACAATCAGGATAAAAAGTAGCCTATATGTTAATCCAGGGTGTCAGCTACCTCCGTACAAAATTTATCAAAATTGGTCCAGCCCTTTGAGCGTGAAGAAGTAACAAATATACAGGGTTATTGGTAAAACATTAACAACCTCTTTTTTTTTTTTGCGGATGGGAAATCATCTAATGACCCCTCCCGCTCTGGGTGGAGCGGAAGGGAGTGTCAGACTCTTACTGATTAAAACCCACCCGGGTTCCTTCCTTAGCCCTTTATGTTCCGGGCCAGCGGTAACCCTTTCGGACAATCCCGCTGACCCGGCAGGCTTCGGCCCTATGGGGCCCCTCCTCGATGCTGACATCTCTTTGAGGCGCGCGTGGAACACGTACGCGCCGTCCGGCACGGGCCTGGTCCTGATCGGACGGTGAGCTACGAGCTACCCATTACTCTCCGCCCGCAGGCCCGCGCCTACGGTGGCCGTGCGTCGTCGCGCGGCTCCCGACGCCCGGAGCGTCTCCCGCGGCGGCTGGGACGAGAGGCTCTCTCCCTCATCCGTCCCGCCACCTCCTTCGCTAGCATGACGGCTTCGCAGAAGGAGGTGACTGCCTCCCACTCCCTCTCGCCCCGGACCATAACATTGATGTTCGTATAACTCGTCAAAATGTAGGGAACAGCTGATTTTTTTTCGCGAATTCAGGTTTGGTCCCATATTAAAGTCGTTCATAATGATGAATACAATGACATCTTAAGAGGTTGTTAATGTTTTACCAATAAGCCTGTATAAACACACACTCACAAACTTTCGTCTATATAATATTAGTGTGATATGATCACTTTGTCTGTAAGATTGTTTTGTTGCAAGTGTGCGCGCCATTATAGTTTTCATAGAGCGATAGCCTGTATAATAGACAATCTTGACTCGGTCTGCGCGCAGTTCTAGGCCTGTCGTCCACGACGCTACGGCTCTACCCACAAGTTAATAACGTGTTACAAAACCAAATCACCAATGAGCCAGAAAGTCACAGCATTAGTAGGTATTTCAATGGTGGTCCTTCAAATCCAGTCAGGGGCTTTACTTTGTATTATTTCATCATCACTACTCTCAAAACGGATAAGGAAAACATTGTAAGGAAACCGGCATGTCCTAGAACCAAAAATTCGAAGACGTGACATGCACTAACCCGCACTGGGCCCGCGTGGTTGATTATGGCCCACTACCTCTCACTGAGTGGACGCCTGTGTCCCAGCAGTGTGAACATTATACTCTGATTACGCATGCATGCCGCACATGACGCAACAGATCGCGTCGTGACGGACCGCCATTGAAATATTTACTACTGCTGTGACATTTTGGCTACCCATTGTTTATTTCAGTTTGTTAATCATTTTGTAACTGAGGGACAATTCCCATATTTTTAGGAACGTTTCGCATTCTAATCTTAGTCTCAATCTGTCAAAAATACCTCTAATCCTAAATTTTTGACGTGTTTTTGACATTAATTGTCACTGAGATGATATTGCGACTAGATTTTGAACGTTTTTAATTACAAAAATTTGCCTTCTGGTTACTCTTGTGTAGCGTCGTGGACGATGGACCTTAGAAGTGCGTCAATCTTTGTTTTCTATCAGTATAATGTCCTCTGATATGATGATATCAGAGGACACCTATTAAGCGTCTGACCGCGCATGTGCACAACGTGTTGGCCTTATGTCTCCATGACATTGGTTACGGTCTATCTTTCATACTTTCTTCTTGACGCAAATGAGATCAACTTCTATAGATTAGTCAACCTCTGGATGTCAGAATTTACAGCCATCGCTCTGGGGCTCTGTCTCGCATAGGGTCCGTAGCATTATGCTGAGCGATGGCCGTTTTGCGTGGATGTGACGCATATTTTCCAGTAACTTGCTCTTTTTTGTGTTTATGCTCTTTCTCTGCGTCACATGTTTACCGCAAATAAACGTACCTATAGTAAAAGTGTGCAGTGCTGCACACCCCCACCCTATTTCAAGTTAAACAAATATCAACTTTATTTCAATGTCAATGAAGTTGATTTCAGAGTGAATAGCACTATTGAATAAGTTATAAAAATGTTTGAAGTTGTACCGTAAACTGAACTTAATTGTGTAGAAATTAAAGTTATTTTTCCATTAATTCATATTTGTTTACATTTTTGGCAAATAAATCGCCAACGCAGATAATATTCTTTATCTTTTTCATTTTTTACAGTAGGTATTTCAGCGCTAATGTGTGGTTAGACATTGTATACTGGGTAATAAGTAAATACAAAAACCTTAGCTTAATTTCGTATTATCCTAAACGAAGTTATTTCTACAATTTTACCTTGTTTATCAGCTATTTACATCAGTCAGTCATAACCATCCATAAGTATCGTTAGCCGACCATCTCTAAAATTCTATTTGGCAACGAAAGCATCATAAATAATTAGATGTTAAATTATCAATCTGAATATAAATAAAATTATGTTGTGCATAAACATTACTAAAGGCAGATTAAACCGCTAATCATTGAGGTGCAAGTGCAACACCCTTTCACAAAGCAAATAGAACAAGACTTGATAAGAAGTTGAACAGTCTATAGAATTCTTCCCTCTTCAACCTTTATTTATGTTGGTACCATCTATTAATAACTAGAATACTATCTCAGCGGTGGAAAGGTTTCTAGACATCATTAATCAAGATTATCTAGACACGTATCAGTGTTTGCAGATTTCGCTGGATTTTAGAAGATTAACCTATAAATCCGCAGGCTTTTCGATGTCTCTACGCGTTTATTTGAAAACCTTGGACTCGTCGAAAGTGACCGAAAATACTTTGAAACTGATTTATTTTACTGTTTTTGCAAACATCAATTATTTTTTGTTTCGAATAGCAATGAAGGGGCCAATCATTTTATTAAATTAATAATATTAAAACCTCTTTACTGGATAATATTAAAATCAGACTGCAAGGAGCACTGGGCGAATTTGGACAAAATATTTTTGAAATGCCATTAAGTTTTTTTCTTAAAAAATTTTTCTTCAGGCAAATATGGCTTTCTGATATTTTTTTTGCCCTAACCAGCCTGTACTTATTTAACTTAGTAGATAAAACCTTTTCTGTTTCATTAGTAGGCGGCAAGCGCAGCTTAACCTGATCGATCGACCTGTGCAGCTGTTATTAATTAGCCACGGGCCCCTAAATATTAACAATAGGTAAAATTTGGAAGGTTATACATTTTTAATTGATTTATTATTTCCAAATGTCAGAGATAGTTTTAATACCTTTTATTTTATGATACTTGTCAGTGAATAAAAATGAAAAAGAATGCTAAAGAGCTACTACGAATCTGCATGGTTATATAAAAAAAAGGTATTCTTCGGCTTTTTATATATACTTGAATAAAAACAAAAAATATAATTATGAATTATACCTACAAAATGATAAGTTATGCTGTGACAACATGAGTGAGTTAAAGCCGATAAAGTTAAATACCAATAAGTATCTAGTTAAGTAAGACGTTTGATAAAAAATAAATTGCCTTTATTAATTATCTAATCCTACTTATTACCTACCTAAGTCAAAAGACACAGAAAATATCGTTATATTACCTACAAATAAGCATGATAAATCTATTTTACTTGCAGTCATAAAATGAGGAAGTAGGTTACTTACTTAATAAAGTAAGTAACCTACCTACTTATTTTAAGTAATACCTACTAACATTGAGCTAAATAACTAGAGAAGCAAACCTCATTAAAATGTGTCAAAAAAATGTAACCACTATTTAAACGCGACGACGTAGCTTTGAAACCACTACACATTTAAAAGTAAACATATATCTGTCTCACTTACACAAGTCGCAAGAATAATACCGTCGCTTAGATTAGACAAAGACCGCAATATAAACATGCAATGGCGGGAGGGTGTTGCCTAGCCATGCGAAATTTTACCCAACTTTTTAAGCCATAAAAAACCGCAAAAAAAAACATTAAACGTTATGAACGTTATTTTTGAATTATGTATTTAAATATTTAAAAACAATTATTTTTATGTTACAATGTTATTTTTTTGTTACACATTGTCACACATTTAGTTTTATAAAATATTTTAAATCACATACTCTATAAATTAAAAACTCCCACATAATGTGGGAAACTAAAACTAAGTTTTTAATGGCAACATTAAACCTAATTTACAAAATTCTACATTTTATTTATTTTTATTGCGTTTTTACGTTGATACAAACACAGAAACAATAAACTTACGCGTGGAAAGTAATTCCGATTAATTTATTGTGTTTTTGTGACCTCGAATCGCACTCTTTCACTACGCATTTTCCCATTTTGGCGGTAATTTTCTCTCGGCTAACTTCGGTTGGCGTCACACAGAGCACTGAACTGACATTAGCTACGAATGAGGCTGTGGTCTTGATCCCAGTGGTAACGCCTTGGCGCGGTAATTGCTAATCTAGTGTATGTATATCAATGCCTACTAATGTCTTTTTCCGGACTGCAAAGAAGGGTTAAATTTTTTATACAATTTGTAGAGTTTCTTGCTAGTTTCAATAGGTAGGTTTTTTCTATTTATATCTTACTAATTATGTATGATAAAACAAACTTTCAAGCCCTTATTTTTCGAAATGAATGAACCGATTTTAATGAAACTTCATATACGTAAGTAGGATACAGAGGTCTAAAAAGTAAGTAGAGAATATTTTCGAAAAATAGTGTTACAACCAAATTAGACTGATTTTAAATTTTCCATAGAAACAGAGATTTCCAGTTATCTTTTTTCAAATATACATTTCGAAAATGTTCTCTACTAACTTTTTAGACCTTTGTATCCGCATAAGCAGGAGGAAGGTGTAGAGTTTGTGAAATTAGGGCGTGTAGAGTCAGAAGCTTGGCTCTACATGAGATCTGATAACTTTTTGACAGTGCGAGCCATATGTGGTCTCGTCTTGGCAACATTTTACATGAAAATGTTTTTGGTGGGATTAAGATTACTGATGATTCGTGACTTTACGCGGCAAAATCAATAGCTACAATGTCAACTAATTTGTCAAAATCGTAATAAATTGACATTATCTTATTATTCGGTGATGGATTACGAGTATGTATAAGATAAGTAATTATTGTAAAAAAGTTCTGGATTTTTTGTCTTGAATTATTACTACATTAGTCACTGATTTTTAGTAGCAGTGTCATGATGGCCCAGTGGTTAAGACCATCTCTCATTCACGACTTTATCAATTCATATGTACTTTCTAAGTTTATCTTGGACATCTCTGACATCGGTGAAGATAACGTGAGGAAACCCAGGTTTCCTCACGTTATCAAATCACGTTATAAGTCCAGTTATAATCACACTATCACACTAATATTATAAAGGCGAAAGTTTTTGAGTGTGTTTGTATGTTTGTTACTTCTTTACGCACAAACGGCTGGACCAATTTTGATAAAATTTTGTATGGAGGTAGCTGACGCCCTAGATTAACGTATAGGTTACTTCATCCCGATATTCCCACGAGATCAAAACTTATGCGGGTGAAACCGCGGGGCGCTGCTAGTAATAATTAAAATAAGTCTGAAATCGCCTATCCGCCTTGAGCAAGCGTGGTCATCAATGCTCGTGTATTCTTTGAAGAGGCCTTTGCCCTGTGGGTCAATAATAAGCTGGTATGGTTGTCCCACTGCGGGATTTGCACTTATTTTACAGTCCTCGATTGCGGGATTTGAACCCCCAGATATAACTTGACAGCTCCTTGGGTCTAGTAATGCAAGCGAGACTGCTAAGCGTGGGGTCTAAGTTTCGATTTCAAGCGGGGTATTTGCTTAACACACTATCAGTAGCATCAAGGCCCATATAAACTCATGCAATAGAATATTAATATGACTTAAAATACTATAAATACATACAATATTATTACACTAAAAACTAACGCACAAAGTGTCTGCATCGTGTTTCGCTGACTGACTGGTGTCATGTAGCCGGCCACGAAACCGGCGTACAACACCCTTCGGCCAGAACTCTTCCTTGAGGAACTTCTAGAGATGCAATGGCTTTCATATTGACAGTTCAACAACATTCATTGCGTTAGTTACGTTGTTGAGCAGACAATTTTTTTGAACATAGGTATAAAGCAATGGTTTAGCAAAATCCTTCAAAATGATTCAGATTGTGGTTGATAGTGTGTCGGCCGAAGTGTTGTTGAGCTTTTATTTATTTATTTAATACTTCAAGCACATAAACGTACAGAGTTGGACTTAATGCCATAGGCATTTTCTACTAGTCAACCTTTACTTTTTAAATAGAAACTTCTCTGTGGCAGCTCAGAGTTGGATTTGTAGCTACCCGGTAGGTATATGGAGAAGGCGTGAGCAGGTATCCCTGTTTAGGTATTAAAGGAATTTACATAAAACTGCCTTTTCACGTCTGCCTAACCCTTAATACATACGTGGTTTCATGTTATGCGTGCAGTTTAACATAGGTACCTAATCTAATTAAACTATGAAGCGGTGACCATTTTTGAATGATGAACAAATGTGACAATTCTTCATTAGCCGGAAACATGTGGCAATTATATACTCCGAATTTATAAAAGAAAGACATCATAATGGTGACAAATAGGTCAGTACAACCTCAGCTTATACTTATTTTTACGATATGTTTGTCTTCAAACGATTTTCATTTGTTTTGAGTCACTCAGATTTACCTAAGTCGCGTGCAAGGTGACTGCGTATGGCGTGCTTACCATTTATCAAATGCAACAGATATTGCTAAAACAGTAGGTACCTAAGTATGAAAAACTTGGAATAAGTTTTCAAGAAATCTTTTATGTAGGTACAGTCACGAGCAAAAGTATGTATACACTTGGCTTTATTCAAAGGCGATTTTCTCCTGTATTTTTGAATGAAATTTTATATTATTAGGAATATAGTATTTTCGGACCATGTAAAGTGTCGTATTTCAACGTTGCATTCGTTATTTCGTGAAAAAACTCGCAATTGAAAGTTGCCAAGTGTTGACATATTGGTGCTCGTGACTGTACTTACAATCGAACCCAAAACCAATTAAATATGTTGGATAAAAAATACTTGTTAAACTTGTCTTGATATACCTAATTAATATGTAGGTATATGAAAAATCTTTTTCACCCATATCTTCATCATCATCATCATCAATAGGTACTTACTACTACGCAATATCTTCTCGTCCCACCCACCGCAGTGGCTCAAGACGAAAGTCTTTGACCAGTGCGTGTTGCCAGTAATGACATAATTATGGCACTGAAACGTGGTCGCCCACAATGGGCCATAATAGAAGGCTAAAAGTCACCCAAAGGCTAATGGAGAAGGCTATGCTTGGAGTTTCCCTGCGTGACTCATATCATAACCAAACTTAATAAGTACCTAAGTTATATTCCGCTTAAAACAACGCTACTTTCTAAATAAAAATACGGTTAATGACAATTCCTATAATGGATGCATGGGCAAGGGATACCTTGCCCATGCATCCATTAAAGGAATCGTCAAAAGGTGGTGAAAAAGGCCCCCGGGGGCATGAAGGATACTTCATGCCCCCGGGGACCTTTTTCACAGATTATAAACTGATAGGCCTACACTAATAATTATCTACGAAATTCCGTACTTAAATTTACAAGGAACATACCTTAAAAATATTCTAATTTCTAAATTTTAACACTTAATTTAACACTGAAAGTGTCTAAGAACACTGTTTACGACGCCGACGCATTTTACACTTGAACTTTACCGCACTGACATCATGTTCTAAAACACAAAAATTACATGAAAAAATATTGGAATAAATTATTTCAGTACGACACAAAGCAGTTGTCGACACACGCGAATAACTTATTCCACAAAACTATTTCGATAAGACAGGTTTATTATCTTTATGATTAGATATCGGCGACTCAAGGATTGATTCACAGAAAACAAATTGTTGTACAAACAGCTGAGTTAACGGTGTTCTTGATAATAATTGCTAATAATAACAATATACAATGATTAATGATCGTTTATAAAGTCTCCGTTGACCTAAAGAACTTCATGTGTAAGGCTATATCGACACTTATCGCTTTCATTATGAAGTTGTCATTAAAGGACACATATTGACGTTGACGACGATGATCATCGTCGTCAACGTCAACATGTGTCCTTTTGCAATTCCTTTCATTAACTCTAAAAATCCTTGGGCTGGTTGTTTTCCATTTCTATGAGAATCCTTAGAAACAGGAGTTGGTCACAAGATTGAAAGGTCTGAACGAAAACCTAAGGTAACTTTATCTTCCTTGCAATAATGAAAATAATGAAAGCGTAAAAAAAAAAACAATGTTTTATCATATCACTCGCGGACAAGTGAAAGTTATCTAAGACTATTCTTGATTGCTACATAGTAAAAAAAAAAACTGGAAAATTCTTTGCAATTTTCCTGCGGAAAATTAAGTTTTCTATACTTAGTACCTACTTAACAACTATCATTTTCAGCTAGCAAATGCGGTTTATGCCTTATAAGGAACTATTATGTATGTATGGCGAGACGGCAGTATTTTCTGTATTAAAGAGTCAAACAATAGTTTACCTGCAAGTATCCTGTCTGTACACAGTGCTCTGTCCAATCGAGCTGGCATACGTAGGTATCCTGTGAAGACTGCTCGATGGGTATATCTGCGGCGGCTTCAGGAACCCACTACCACCCAGCCCTATTCCAAGCATAGGAGAGTCAACCACAGAGCTGTCGAAAGCACTTGTTTCATCCGTCTCCTCCTCAATGACCCCAGGCTTATAGAATATTTTGCCAGCAGACAGCCCTGGCTTAGTTTTCCCATCATTTTGTTCTTCGTTCCGAGGTTGCATTTCATAGGACGAAGCCGCTTCCGTCATTGTTTTAAGGTTAACAATTGTCACAAAAGTGTCCTCACGTATTTTCTAATGGCAGGCATTTTAGTTAACGCGTCCTCTGACGTCATCGTGGGTTTCATTTTAATGTGTTGTTGTTTCTTCGACATTTATGGAAGTACCTGGAAAATATACACTGATTTAAGTAAATAATTATCATATTCTTGATGCAGCAAGGATTATTGGGTTGGCGGTTGGCCGAATCAATAATATTTTAAGGGGATTACAGGACCTAAACGCAAAAAACGCAAGTTTTAGAAGCAATAAAAGTACAGTTCAGTACAGTTTCTATAATTATGTCTGTAATTTATATGGTGTACATAATAAAGAGTATTCTATTCTATTCTATTCTATCGACTACAGTAAACTAAATCAGAAAAATACATGATGTTCTTCAGGATAGATACACAAAGAAAAGAAAGAGAAGCGCGATGACACGACGATAGTAATTTATTGCAAAATAATATGAAGCAATTATCTATTTACAAAAAATCTATTATTTGGACTAAACAATTAAAACACTAGAATTTCAGTATGTTGCTTGTAGAATAATTTGACAAAAATCAGAATGATTGTATGCATATTACTATGGTTTTTATTGTAAAAAGAAATTTATAGAGGTATCTTCATGATTTTTTTCTATTGTATCAAATTAGTTATATTATGTTTTCAATACACTATCTATCTAGCATATTATATCCTGAAGAATATCATATATTTTTCTGATTTTGTTTACTGTAGTCAATCATATACTTCTATTGTTTCTAAAACTTGCATTTTTTGCGTTTAGGTCCTGTAAGCCCCTTAAGTAAAAATAAGAGCTAGATAAATTACCTACCCAATGCCTACCCAAGATTCGATAATCAAAAACGGCACAATGTCGATTTGATAGATGACATGTGGAAGTAGGACGGCTTGTCGTGATTAACGGGAGTGGAAAAGAGTCAAGATGACGATAACTTGGCTTGTCAGCCAAGTTTTAACGTGCCACTTGCAGGGTGTGTATTACATATATCTACCTCTTTTTACTTATAATATCATTGAATAGGCCTTTTTTTAATTAGTTTAAGTAGAATTTGTTTTTGATTTTATGTCGGGTTACCCCCATGAAAATCCTAAGTAAACCATACATAACTTATACCGACGTCATTGTGTACTGATCAATTAAAACAAACTAAATTCTCTTATAGATCGGTGTCTAAAACTCAAGAGTTCACAAGTGTCATGTCAAATTCAATTAGCCCAGCACCTGCGTTCCCAATTACTTGTTTAATACTACGAATACTATGATGTAACATGTATGGCGCTGTGTAGCCGAGTCTAGCCGTATTGCATAACGACTTTAGAAGGATAAAAAAGAAAATTAAAATTTGGCGCGAATTGGTAAATGAAGATGATTGAAAATGCGGATACTACTGCCATCTGTTATCGAGTAGCAGAACTTAACAGTACTTTCAACATTTCATAAATTACAAATTGGGGATTCGGGAATAAAGAACCTACTTATTAGTGAATTTTATGTAACCAAATAAAATATTAGAATTTTTGATAGGTAGGTAGACCGTATATAATTTGACCATCATATTCTTGACGAGGACTTTTTCAAAAGAAAATCGCGATCATCCTGATAAACACTAAAACTAATCACAACACATTTCAAAACTAATTTTCCAGAAAATTGTCATTATGGAATGGTATAGTCAGGGAAATTAATTGTGAAGCAAATTGACTACCAACTTTGTTGTCCGTAATAAATTCAAATCACAACTGTCATTCTTTGACAGTTGTCTGAAAACGGCTATAACACGGCAAATTGACGTAGGGTGTCAATTTGCTTAACAATTATTTTTCCCTGTTTGCACAAATAGACACCACGTTTCGTCCTTGTACCCATCAGGATGTGGTCGATCTTTATACCTTACAGTTTACACAGTAAGTGTTGCTGAGTAATGTCGGATGTTCCCTCCCACAGGTACTGCACTTATTGCGGAAAACCTCATAGAATAAAATTCCGCGCTTATCATGTTCTTTGTAAGAAGGAAGGAGGAATTGATAATGATGTTTCTTTTATTAGTTCACGCGAAGCTGTTGGATGGAAGTGGGAGCTGTAAAGGTGAGTTTGGAATCTTTTTTCTATTGAGGACGCTGGCATGTAATGTGTGGCATTTACCTCAAGAATTATTCATAGCAATTGTCTCTCATACATAATAATTTTGGTTATGGCTGTTACGGAAAGTCCACTTAGCATATCCCAGGAAAGTTCACTTGATTGTTACCTTATTAATTTAATAGTAGATTATTCACTACCGGGATAAAGCAGTTTCTTATGACACGAATGAGGTTTGAATCCCTTTGTCACCGAGGAGAATACTCTACTTTTCACACCTTCTGGACTATTAACCTATAGAGTACATCTTAACCTTAAGTCCTACTTTCTGTAATGGGCCATTACGAATACGAAGGGTAGGATTTTCTAATAAAAAATTGTTTGTTTCGTTTTTTGTAAAAAGTTTTCATACGAATTTTAGTGAAGGTTTTACACAGCGTAATTTTAAAAGTCACTTATAGCACATACCTATTAACCTTTGACAATATGACATTTCCTGGTTTAATTCGGCACCTTCTAGTTTTTCTTCATACCCACTGCCCTTCACAAAAAGTTATGATTCATTTCATTTCAAGATAAATTTAAAGTTCGAACGGCAAGTGCAGGCCCTGCAGTCTCGACATAGATAGCGACGCTGTCGCAAACTACCGATCGCTAAATAATACCGACAATAATCGCTAGCCTTAACGATCCTTACGACAAACGCAAGTCTCTACATCTGTCAAAAATGCTCGCAAAATATATTTGTAAACATTACGAAAATCGTAAAGTTTGCGACAAACTTCGGTAAGATACCGATGACAATCGATAACTTTGAGAGTAGAGACTACCAAATATCGCTAAATCCGGATCGATAGGACTTTGCGACCGAATTCGGTCGTAAAGCGATCGCTATCAATGGCGAGACTGCAGGCCCTGACATCTCGCAGTGAGACATAAAACAGCCAATCAAAAGCGGCCAGTCCGTTTACACACATTTTGCGAAACGTATTACCTGTCCATTGGTGAAGGTCGGTCTCAATTGCCGGTGTCTGTTCGATAATTAATAAAGTACCCTGCCCCTGCCTTGTTTCAAGTGTTCGGTACTTAGGCCTTTGTCGAACGGTGTTTGAGTTCTAGTTGGTTTTGCTTACTATGTTGCTGGATGAAAAATTATTAGAATGGGTCTTTGGGATCGAAATGCTTGGATTTATAAAAAGTAATTTAAAAAAATTAAACTGACTTCAAAAAGAAATCAACTCAAAATTATGAAATAACTTTAATTTCGGAAGTCGGTGTCTTGGGATCTGTGTTTTAGTTTTTTGCCACCGAAGAAGTCAGTTTAATTTTTTTAAATTACTTTTTATTTTGTAATTTTTATATTTTGCACTAGAACTTGACCAAGGTTTTGAGATGTTTTCCCTTTGACACTACACCCGTAGCTCGTATCAATACGCCAGGCCGTCACACTTACACGTATTAGTCCATATCTTGAAAATTACTGAACCGATTTTGATGAAACTTGCACTGTTCCCTAAGTTGAAGTAAATGTAAGCTAATACAAAAAATGGTCACGATCCGAATAATAGTTGCTGAGAAATGCGTGGACAAACATACATACATACATACATACATACATACATACATACATACCTACATACATAATACGTCTATGAAATTTTGTATATTTGTTTGGAAGCCTTAATAGATTGTCATATGTGAATATAATGCAATTCCAATAATATTACATACATACGTATCGAATTGATAACCTCCCTTTTTTTGAAGTCGGTAAAAAATCTGAAGCGTCTCAGCTGACAATTGGTAATACTTTAATGTTCCTATATCTCTCTAAGGAGTAGGTACCTACTTTTAAAATATTATATCAGCTAGTCCTTCCATAGAGGTCGAACATAAATAAAAGCCTTAAAGATATTGTTGGAAGTACCCAAATGACGATTATGGAAACAAGTTAATCCGGAGAAATAGATTTTATTTTTTATTACTGTAATACTTTTCCTTAGATGCATAATACTAACTATTTTATACTAAGTACTACGTACCTAACTTTACGAATAAATACATAAACAAAAGGGCACTTAGGCGTCAAAGTACTCGTCCGCATCGCTGTCATCCCGAAACGAACCCAGAAGACTGGCAGCATTGCCACGTTGAATGGCAATACTAATTATTTGGCCAAAGAACAACCCGTCCCTCTGGTCGGCGAGGCGACCAGAAGGGCGAGAAATTTCTTAATAAAGGAGACGCACACGCAGCCCCTTTGACCCGACCAAAACGGCTCAAAACTGTAGTTACCCATAAGGTACATACAGTATTTGCGCCGCTTAAAACTAATAAACGCTTAAGACTGGCCTTAAGCGCGCTGGCTTCTGGCTGGTCTTAAGCGGCTTAGGGTCTCAGCCGCCGCAGTAGCGGTGCCAGCACAGCCCGCAGTGCTAGAAACATGAGATGGCTTAAGGGTCGACAAAGCACAACACAAGGTGCACCCAAGCGGAGGCACGAGCGAGCCGAAACGATGAATGTTTAAATCTTTTTGTTTTGGTATTATGTTGGTCTTTTTTCTTTATTTCTGTCATCCCAAAAAGTCTGTTCTACTCCCAAACATGAAACTATTCATTTAATCTTGAATCTGGAAAAATGCAGTATCACTTATAAGTACCTAGATACCTACTTACCTATTAAATTTTTCCTGTACAAAACTTGCAAGAATTTTCCGTCTTCATATAAAAGACATGACAGCATGTCTATAGGTCTCTAGGCAAATGCACAAGTATGGCCAGGTTATTACCTAAGGTCCATGTGAAAATATAACCATGTTGAGGTTAATCACGTCATAAAATTATTGTGAGGTCCCATAAAATGGCGATGTCAGCTGACTGCTGCAATGTCTGACTAGATAGAATTTTGTAAGATCTAGGTACGTATCTAGGTAATGAATGATATTGTCATTATAATATATTTAATCCTTCAAAGACTTAATAATAATAAAATAATAATAAACCATTTATTTTCAGGTAACAAAGACGCATAGATACATAAGGGCTAAGGGCTTGAGGTTCCTTCGCCCATGCCAGCTTTCAACCAGCTTCAATAACTGTAGGGGGTCATTGTACTCATCATTATGAACAACTTTTACTATGGGACCAAACCCGAAATCGCGAAAAAAAATCTTGTGTTGGAACAGCTGATTTTTTTTTTTCGCGATTTCAGGTTAGTTCCCATAGTAAAAGTTGTTCATAATGATGAGTACAATGACCCCCTTGATTTATGAGATATAAAAAAACACTTTGTATTATACAATAATACATATAATCAAAGGTAAAGTAACATAAAACAAAGTCGGGTTAGTTACACCCATAGATATCCGGTTACACCATTTATATCTTTGATTTGTGGATTTGTCTCCGCCCCGAATAGCACAATAACTATTAAAACATGAGAAAAATTCACGAAAAAATAATATCTATTGAAGACAATTTATTTTCTCACACATTTTGCATTTACAGATTCTGAGGCGGTACGAAGTTTGCCGGGTCAGCTAGTTGTGTCATAGAAAATAAGGCCCCTGATACAAAAACCGAAACTAGTTTGGGAATGTTGGCTTAGATTTTCGTTTCCTTAAATATGTCCCCTGTGACAGAGTTCACAGAACCAGTCATCGTTTAAACTATCTCAAGCAACATCACGAGGATCCCAACATAATGATCCATAAGTATCACTTAGCTATAATAGTTCGTAATAGCAAAATGGGTTGAACTAGGGATCCTTCACACGCCACGGACGATAAATGGTTGAATTGCGCATCTCATTGTGCTCTAATAATGAACATTATCTATGTGCCAACCATTATTCTTGTTCAGCTGATCTTTTATTTAATAACAGGAAATTATGACAGCTATGACAAGAGAAAGCCTTATTGTTACGATTTATGGATTGTATGTATGTGTTTTGTTTTGTAGTTAATTGGGTCAGCTACATGTTTTGTTTTTACTACTGGTTCCTGGATACCAAAATATCACTTACTAGCTTCTGTCGCAACTTCGTCTGCGTGAAATTTCTTGTTCCCCCGACCCGCCCGGTCGCATCGCATCACCTGCCCTCATCACTTCGTTTTTTCGGATTTTTTTTCTTCTTGCCCGGCCCCTACAGGTCACAGCGTGATTTTAAATATCCTATAGCCTACCTCAAGAATTTGACTATCAAATGCAACAAGAATTTTTTAAAACCGTTCAAATAGTTCCAGAGATCTACATACAAACTTATAAACAAATTTTACCACTTTATAATATTATAGTATATAGATTACCTCTTTATAATATTAGTTTATGCCGATACCACAGATTGATGGTTTAAGAAAACGTTATCCCTTTTGAACACAACCCTCCCTGGATTATGTTCAAAAGGGATAAGGGTGGCTAGGGAGCAAGTGATCTGCCAAGCCCTCATCGTTCCCTGGGGCTTAATTCCTTGTGGTAAACGTGAATCAAGGGTTGCGTTTTACGTTTGTTTTAGAGATAAGAGTTCTGGGTCGTCGCTATTACCGGCTGGAGTTTTACGGGATTGGTTTTCTAGGTGTTGAGGCCCAGAGGGATTGCAACCCTTCACTTCTTCTTCTTCTTCGTGTCGCTGGCACGACTGTATTTTAAATCTTGTTTTCCCAAAACTTTGCCACTTCCACGGCGTTGTCGGTGGCAGCGAGAGAGGTCACTTTGACTGCATGTTTTGGGACACAGAGGGCAGGATAGGAGGTGGAGCATGGTTTGTGACATAGCTCCGCAATCACACCCTTCTGCCGTTCCGTCAAGGTAGCCCCATTTTACCAGGTTGGACTTACATCTTCCCACTTGTGTCCGGAGACGGTTCAGAGATTTCCAAGTGGGCCACGGACAGGGCCGTCTTTACCTATTGTGCAGGGTGTGCGTTGCACACGGGCGCAGCGATCCTAGGGGGCGCCGAGCGCCGCTCGCTACGGAGCCCCACTCGGCGCGCGCGTTGGCCGGCCGCGGCACTTTCAATGACCAACGTAAAAAGAGCTCCGCTTTGCATACATTTTGTATAGCATCCGGAATTCTTCTTATATTTGTCGAATAACGACAAAGCAAAGCCGCGCCACGAGCGCGCGAGCGGTTTTTACAATACCATTAACTTTTTTTACAACATGAAATAAACCTTATTACACATTATTAAAGATTATATTTGGTGTAGTAGTGAAAGTCGCATCGCTCGGCGGCACCTGTTTCAATGATTCGTTTGAAAACACAATCATATTGCGAATAATGCGAATTCAACTGTTTTGGTATGGAAAATAAAGTTCAAATTGCAATAGACGAACGTCAAGCGCGAGGCATTTCTCAAAAGCGCGATTACACGTGGCGCGTGCCGCACTTTGTGTTCTATCGCTCGCTACACGTAATTTCGCGAAATAAGCCTTGGTGCACTTAGACCACCCAGAGAACATAACACTTTTAGTCTGAAATAAACGTTTAACAATAATTATGTCCTGTAATACTTAATTGGTTATTAAACGATTATTTATTGAAAAAAAAACCATAAACTTGTGCTATGTTTTGCTTGTCACCCTTCGTTCCTAAAAATACTTTTTACTCGTGTGCAGTGGGCCTCGCTCGCAGTGAGCTTCCCAAAGGGCCATGGGCACTTTTGAATGAACACTGGGCCTGCTTTTCAAAGTTATGCAACACTGATGAAACCTATGCCATAATGACAGCTCTTGGCGTGTACTTATTTCATTCTATGGGAGCTAAGTTCAAATCCAGCGCGAAAATGGTTTTTTTTGCGTTTTAAAAAAGTTTTCAACATTTTTCAACAGTGATGAGATATATGTCGTATGAAAGCTCTTAAAGTGTACTTTATTTCATTATATTATGGCAGCTAAGTTCAAATCCAGCGCAAAAACGGTTTTTTTTTTGCGTTTTTTGAAAATATTCAACATTGTTCAACAGTAATGAATTCTATGTCGTATGAAAGCTCTTAAAGTGTACTTTATTTTATTATATGGCAGCTAAGTTCATATAATTCATCACTGTTGAACAATGTTGAAAAAGTGGGCCCAAAATGACGCACGGTCCTTTGTCAAATGTTGCCAAATGATAATATTGAACTTTGTTTGATATGAGGTCGTAATTCATTTACTTATATCCACTCACGTGTACGCCGTCATAAACAACGCTAAAATACGCCGCAATGACAACTGGATAAAACTCACGTAACATAAAACTGTGACAGCAAGCCCCTCAGTATTTATTTTTTTGTAATTTTGTCTATGGGAGGATTGCTTGCGTTCCATTTTCTTTAGTCGAGTGGTTAGATGTAGTACATGTGTGCCAAAAACCGTGAGTTCGTAGCAGCATTACGAAATTAGTTATCTGTAGTTGAAAATCATAAAAAAAACAAATGACGGCGATGACGGGTGCGTAATAGGATACTCGCGTGATATAAATGTTATTGTTTATATAAACTTTGAAACTACAATGGTATGTATTATATGTCATTCGATTCGGTATGAATGGGGCTATTTTTTAGGTAAATAAAAAAATAGGGTCATCGCTTTCGATTTTGAATGAAAATTACTTTAATTTTTAATTTTCGTAATGTAAACAAACATTAAAAATAAGCAATTATTAAAAAAAATCAAAGTCTCTTAAAGTTACGAAACAAGTTTTGTAATCTACCCTGGTCTATCCACTTAAAAAAACAGCCATTAGTTTAACAGCGGTCCATAGATTTTTTTTCTGTACGAGTCGTGTATAAGTGGCGAGGGCGCCCCGCGGCCCAAAATAAAAAATGTATGGGGACATAACAATGCCCCTCGCGCGGGAAATGTTTATGTGAGTGGATATATTACTAATAATTGTCGTAATTAGAATGAAGAAATTTCAAAATTTGTAACTTAGCATTTATAAAGACATGGGTACGTTTTGGCTTGTTGGGGTAAACACCAGAACACCCTGTATAATAATCAAAATACAGTCAACAGCACACCATGGTATCCAAAACCGACGAATTTCTTCTTCATCTCCAAACAATAGAGTTTATTATCCATTCTTTCTTTCTTTTAAAAAACGTTGCCCCACACTAGGAATTGTTGTGGTAACTTGGTGTGCTGTTACTTGTACTTTGTACCCATTCCATTTTGACCGCGCGATTACTAGGGGGCGCTTGGGTAATGTTTGCACACGGGCGCTACATGGGCTAGAGACGCCTCTGGCCACGGAAGGTTATACCCTGCAGGGAGACGCTCCTTTGGTGGTAGGTAGTGAGTAGGAGGGGGAAGAGTATCCTGCCACAGTTTGCAACGGGCGTCGGCCGGGTTTCCTGACAGAGACGCTGTCGATTTCAAGAAGCTGTGTCTGCTTTTTAGCCGTTGCGTTAGTAGCTGTGCGCCAGATAGTGGGTGTCTGGTATCAGATTCCTGTTTGCAAAGCAAAGCACTCAAATTGTGAATGAGAAAATGGCAATCCCTTAAACTTTGGTGGCTAGCAGCAGCCCTAAGGCCAGTAAGGCGTTCCTTTGGACATAAAATAAAGCCGCTTCAATCAAATATGTCAAGAAATCAGTTCTCAGAAAATTAACGATCCGCCAGTACCTACCTTTATAAAAGGTACCTTCAAACACTCATATAAGGATGCGCTTGCATAATAAAATGACAGTAAAATTATGAATTCTCCATTTATTAAACACTTGTCAACTTTAAAGTGGGCTGTTTAAGTCTCGGAGTGCAGAATTAACCTTAAAACGATTTGTAATTTGTACTTGGGCAGCAGGTGAAGTAATGGCGCAGGTGCATGTCCTCTCACTGTATCTATTATGTTTAAAATTCTATAGAAATTCCAGGTTATGTCATAATTTTATATCTATAGGTATAAATAAAGCAAACTCGGGTTAGTTACACCATTCATAACTCAAGAACGGCTGAACCGATTTTTATGATGTGTGACCTGTTGGTTTTGTCTTAGCAGAACTACTAATATAATAGGGAATAAATTCTTGAAAAAAAAATTAAGATTAATTTTCTTTTTACATTTTAAACGGCTTTTTTGATGATATATAATATATTGAGAACGAATTAACCGATTTCATCTACTGATTCTGAGGCGGTACGAAGTTCGCCGGGTCAGCTAGTTGACTATAAAATAACAGTTTAAAATTTTAAGGCTCCTGCAAACAGGCGCGACACGCGACGCAAATCGCGCGCGACACAAAGGCACCGATCGTTGCGCGACTTGCCTTTGTGTCGCGCGCGATTTTATCGCGTGTCGCGCCTGTTTGAAGGAGCCTTTATACTGTTTGCTCAAGTCAGCGGAAACTTGTCGCAGCCTGTACCTATTTGTATTGATATTTTGTATTGTTCAATGTGTTTTCCTCGTCCGACAATCAAGAATGCAAAGATGAATATTGATAAAGGAATAATCTGATCCATAGGTACTGTCCATAATAATATTACAAATGCGAAAGTTACTCTGTATGTCTGTTACATCGGATGCCGATGAAATTTGTCACAACGGTAAACCATGACCCGGTAGGTATGTATAGGACATAATAATATGATTTTTATCTTAGTAGTGCCTACATTCCCGTGGTATAATTTCCAACCGCCACACGAGCGAAGACGAGGGCAAAAGATAGTCACATATTAACAACATTTACAAAGCAGCTTTGGGTAATTGCGTAACACACTAACACTAGCAATGGCTTTCATTTAGACAGTTCAACAACATTCATTGCGGTATTTACGTTGTTGAGCAGACAAATTTTTCGAACATAATTGGATGGAACAGCAATGGGTTAGAATTATTAAATTAATTACTTAATTAAAATTATCCTCTAAAATTATTCAGATTGTGATAGTTAGTGTTTTACGCAATAAGGGTGTACAATATAGATGACCCTAATAAAGCAACATACCGATAGAAAACAACCTCATCATCTGCCTAGCCTGTTCCCAACATGTTGGGGTCGGCTTCCAGTCTAACTGGATGCAGGTGAAACCAGTATTTTACATGGAGTGACTGCCTTTCTGACCTCCACAACCCAATTACTGGGTAATACGATACCCCTTGGACTGGTTGTCAGAATTTCGGGCCTGTGACTATCCGTAACGACTGTCAAAGATTCAGCACGAATTGACAGCCGGGACCAACGGCTTATCGTGCTTTCCGAGGCACGGAGGGGTCTCGGTAAGTTGTTGTTTTGCAGTTTTAAGTTTGCACTATTTTTAAGACCACTTGAACCACCCATTGACAGACCATTGTGAAGAGAGAATAAATGATATATTATTATGTAAAGATGGTCACCCATCCTCAGACCAACCGCGGCAAGCGTAGCTTAACCAGATCGATCGACCTGTGCGACTGTTATTATTTAGCCACGCAACCTACCAATAGAAATGTCATTTTAGGATATTGTCATAATATAGGTCTTACTGTAAAACGGCTAGTAACAAAGTGGCCGATTTGCAGACAGGAAGTCTATATTGGGACAGGAGTCTATTAAAGTAATTGACATACAGATAGCATGCGTTAGCCAATCCCTGATTTGATCAGGTAGGCCTGCTCCCAAACATCATAAATAGATTATGATACGAGGATTTTTATGAATGGCATAGAAAGCCATTACAATTGGGATAGAGGAGTTTCAAGCCTGGAACGGGAACTCTTCATCAGCCTACAGCAGTCCACTGCTGGACATAGACCTCACTAATTGCACTCCATTTAGCTTGATTCTCGGCCACTCTTATCCAGCAGCTACCAGCCACCCTGCGAAGATTGTCGCTCCACTTAGCCTGAGCGCGTATTACCTTATGTTTGTCGATTCGGTCTCCTCTCAAGAACGCGTCTACCCCAACGGATGCCAACGGTCATCGGTTCTACGGCTAATATGGCCGGCCCATTGGCACTTCAGCTTGCTTACTCTGTGAGCTATAACGACAGTTTTGGTTGTCAGCCGGATCACCTCATTCCGAATTCTATTCCTCAGAGAGGATTAGATTATATCAAATTAAGGAAATAGGAAGGAAATATTAACAGAATCACAACAGTGCTTAGCTGATAAGGATTAAAGATGACGTCTTCCACTATAACGTTTACAAATTATCTATTATTACCTATACAGTTTTAAGAAATTGTAGATCTATCATCCCCTGAGTGCCTACTCTATGGACTAAGGCAAGAAAAGGCTGCATTAAAAAATACAAATACCCTAAATGCAGGGACTACGAGAAATATTTTTTTTAGTTTTTGATTAGTTAGCCAATGTTTTAATATCTTTACGGATGACAAAGGATTAACCATGATACAACAATAAGTAGCAACAAGTTTTGCCCGATCTCCTAGATCTACCGCATCGGCTCAGCCCACGAATTATTATGGGGCCGTCCATAAACTACACCAAACTAATTTCATGATATTTGGAGAATCCTTATTATCATCACACACAGCTGGTGATTCTGTAAAAATCTCACCGTGAAAACTTAGGTGAAGTGAGTTTGTTTTTGCTAGGAATTGACACTATTGACATCTCACTCCACGCTCACTTCACCTTAGTTTTTACGGTGAGATGGTTACAGAATCGCAGGTCATATTAGAGTGATCCTCTCCCCTGGTGTGACATATTTTGCAATTTTAAATTTAACCTATATTAATAGACTTGGCAATATTTTAAAGTTTTTCGAGACGAAACGATATTAAGACGTCACGAACTTCTGACTCAACAAAAACAAACAACTGGTAATGTTCAAAAAACGGGTGAAGACACTAACAGTACTCCTGTGAGGCTGTGACACAGGTACCAACTAGCTCAGGAGTCAGGGCTTCAAATTAAATTGTAACGTCTTTTTTTATATCAATAAAACTTTTTTTTATTATTATTATTACTCACCCGCCCCACCCCTTGTTAAACGGCCGTCCCTCCCCCTTACCATGTGACATAATTTATAGATGCGGCTAAAACCACGTGATTCAACATTAACGTGCGGCGCGGGCCTGACATCTCACCTACATGCTCCACTTATTTGAACTAATCATACGCTCTGTTAGTGTCACTGCACCTATTATTTTACAAGTTTGCTTTTATTTGCTGTGGGAGTTAAGGAGCTGTAGTTAAGAAGGCAACCAGTTAGCTATGTTGAAAGAAGATTCAATGTTGATCCCTTACCTATATTATTAGTAAGATTTCTATTAAAATTTTTGTACTCCTGTGCGAACCTGGACCGCAACCGCAGGTTGCCATGTAGTCTAGTTGGACGCCTTATTCAATTCTGTTAATTGTTACTCTCTTTACGACTTATTCGATTGTAAACTTATATTTATCACTAGCTTCTGCCCGCGACTTCGTCCGCGTAAAATTCCAGCCTCCCCCTATTCACCCTCTTAGGGGTGGAATTTCGAACAGCCCTTCCTTAGTGGATACCTACACAAAGAACACACCATCCAAATTTCATGTCTCTAAGGACCAGCGGTTTAGGCTGTACGTTGATATATGAGTCAATCAGGACTTTGAATTTTATATACCTACTAGCTTCTGCCCGCGACTTCGTACGCGGATCCTGTTGGTTATGCCAGCGACAACGGGGTAGTCAAAATCGAAGATCTGAAACGTCTGATGTCGAATTCTAAGAACCCGGGGACTGGATAACAACGGGATGCGCGAGACGATTCGAGACGTCATTTTCAGGCAATAATGAACCAATAGGGTGGTAAACTTGGCCTTGCACTTTGAATGTTGGCATAAATGGGCATCTGAAATCTGTTTCGCAACAAAAGATGTCATTTGAAAGGCATTATTGTACGAACGTATGTTGTCCAAGAAATGTTTTGACTGTGATGGTCACCGATTAGCAGTGATCTTAATATTTCTGGAGGATTTTGTAATATTTCAATATGTACTTTCCCACCTGAGCAACACATACCGTTTGTTTCTTTTTGCTATTTAACAGCTTCACAAAAAGTAAAATTTTTAACCATACCTCCGATGGCGGAATATGTGGCGTAGTCAATCATAGGAGTATACGTAAATGCACTCCGTTCCTTATCAACCCAAGGAAGGTCGCCATGCCCTACGGCTATATCTTGAGACACATCCGATTCTTCAGATGATATCGACATTCTGTTCAGAGAATGTCGAAGTCGATCAGAATTCAAACGTTCGTTGCGCTCTTCTTAATCTGTCTCTTCATGCCGTACTCCAGCAATTCTTTCTTTCTCACTTTCTGATTATGAATATTTTATTGTGTGCTTGTTCGGAACAATGTATGATAATCTCACCGTATCAGCGGTCAGTCGCGCATCATATTCTTCACTGGTCTCTAGAGATCTGGATGTAGATGCGTAAATACGCTGAGAACGCAGGCGTGCTTCGCGATCCAAAGAGGTTTCCACGGAGCGAGTTGCAGCCTGATGTTCTCAAACAGCATCAAGTCTCTCCTGACGCTCTTCGGTAGATTCTTGGGATCTTATGATCCTCAATCTTTCAGCTGCTTTGGAACATTGGAAAAGATTTGACCTCTTTCTAGGCATGATTATAGTTTTATTATGAAGATACCTGATCAATTAAAATCTAAGTGACTGCTCTCCTACCAAGGGTGCCCAGACACGGGATCGTCTGGCCCATGTGCTGGTTTGGTCCCTGGGGTGGTCACGGCGTGCTATGTGTTCTGGTGCGCCGGTGATGGGGAGTACTCCCCAGCGGAGGGTCCGGTGACGGACAGCCGCGGCGGGTTCACGGATGAGTGCTAACGCGTGCCCATGTTCCCGCCGTAAGCGGCAGAGGAGGACACAGTGGAGTTTTAGTGGGTTAGAGTCCCACATAACTGCACTATCTCCCCGTGGTAGTGCAGAATGCATGAGCATTTCTTGACGTTAAAAAAAAAAATGGGAGTTTTGGCCAGTAGAGTCAAATTTTCAATGATATACCATCGTCATCGAAAATCAGTCCTAAACTGGTACCGCCTTCACCGCGTGGAGGTGAAATTAGTGATAGCTTAGATTTCCACATCAGATGTTTCTGATCTTCGATTTTTATAAGTCAACAGGAAATGCCCATCAGACCGAATAACTTTTACTAAGACGTCATTCCTATATGTGTTATGGTATAGCTGGGCTCTTGGAGTTCCCCATCAGGTGTTCTAGATCTTCAAATTTATTCTCTCAGCAGAAAATCCTCATCACGTGGAACAATTTTTGCTATGGTACCATTTTTGTATCTCTTATAGTTAAGCTGGTCTGTTTCGGTTCTGCATCAGGTGTTCAAGTTTCCAAGAAACATTATAGCCTGAATGTTGTCCAGCCATAATAACTATACAACAAAAAAAAATCATTCAAATCCGTCCAGTAGTTCCGAAGATCGGACGCGCAGGCCCGAGGCGTGTACGTACTCTGATAGAATACCTTAACAAATGTTCGCCGTGATTCTTTAAATTGACATAACTTTTTTATTTATGAACCGATTGACATGAAATAAACACTAAATGTTAAGTGAAGCCTACTACAATATATTAGTGAAAACCGCATCTAAATCGAATAAGCCGTTTCTGATATTAGCGTGCACAAACAAACAGACAAACAGACAAACAGACAAACAGACAAACCGACAAACAGACAAAAAAAAAAATAATTACAATTTCGGGTTCGGCATCGATATAATAACAACCCCTGCTACTTTTTTTTTATATATTTCCATTGTACAGACACCACTTTTCTACAAATTTATTATATGTATATAGATATATAGAAGATAGATAGAAGATAACAGACTGTGCCACACTTTTATAAATAAATAAATTATTATAATTACCTATTTGTGAGTTTGTTTGGACAGGGTAATTCGATATGATTCCCAAAATTAATGGGAGGCTACAGTATTGCCGAATAGGGTATATTTTATGAAATTTCACGGGGACGAAGTCGCGGGTGGAAGCTCGCAAGATATTAAGTGGCTTTATTTGAGTATACACAAACCAAAAATATACTCAATATGTGCAATGGACTTTAAAATTGCAAGTAAAGATATCTAGGGAGCTAACTCAATAGTGTATCTCTTTTGCTTGAACGAGACATTTACGACACTATCGTCATAGTCTTTATTAGACTGTGGTCTCAGACTATGGTATCGTAATCATTTTATTGTAGGTATGTGATCGATTTGCTTCTAGCGAAGTAGATCAGCCGGTCGATTCTGTAAAAATCTCACCGTGAAAATTTAGGTGAAGTGAGTTTGTTTTTGCTAGGAATTAACACTACTGACAGCTCACTCCACGCTCACTTCACCTAAGTTTTCACGGTGAGATTTTTACAGAATAGCACCGCTGCACCCTAATTGTGTAACACACCATCAATCACAATCTAAATCATTTTGAAGTATATTGCTGATCCATTGCTTTATGTGTTCAAAAAATTTGTCATGTTCAACAACGTAAATAACGCAATGAATGTTGTTCAACTGTCCAAAATGAAAGCCATTCCTACTGTTAGTGTGTTAAGAAATTACCCCGCAGGAGGCAGTTCATGAGCTTTTTAAGTATTGAAACAGCAAACCGAAATTGAGAGCCGACTAAACTGAATACTTTGAGCAATATGAAACCTAGTTCTACTTGCACTTGTATGTCAAAAGCACTGGCTAGCATAGTGTGTGCACAAATGGCTCCATTTGACACTTATCTGAATACGAATAATTATAAATCAATGGACTTCGACACTGGTGCCGATTCGTTTGTTCACAAACTAAACTAAATTTAATTTCAGTGTATCTTTTTCTTTATATTTCATTATGAAAAGGACAGAAGATAAATTTTAATATAGTCTTTTCAAATTAATCAGCGCCTGACACTAAGTACTCCATACCTACCTACAAGTTTAGATGTGATTAAAAACTTGCCTACTAAAATTACGTCAATATACGTCAGGGTCTGATTAATTTGACAGGACTAAACTAAAATGTATCTTCTGTCCTTTTCTTAATTAAATATAAAGAAAAAAATGCACTAAACTTAAATTTAGTTTAGTTTGTGAACAACAGAATCGGCACCAATGACTTACTTTTTATTGATCCTCTTCGACTTACGTGGTCTGAATGGAAACTCAAGTAAATAATAAGTAATATTCTACCTAGATGTAGTGTTCCACAAATAGGGACAATTAAAGACGCATTTTAGGCACTTCATCATTGATAGCTAGCGGATTTGATTAATATATTAGTGGACTGTAAAGATGAAAATATGATAGAAACACGTATTTGCAATTATATAAATTTATTAGGAAATATTAAGAAAAAGTACTCTGTGATATTAAGCCAACGGAACCTGACAACTGCTCAGACCTGACATGAACAAATATCAAAAGAAAAACACCTAAAAGTATATTTAAAAAACATGACATATTTACAAAAAAGGTCGCACCACAGCCAGTCGCCAACAATCATTGTTTTCTATATAATTAAAACCGCATACTTATAAATCTTTAAGATATATCACCATTCTGGCAAATGAGACCGGAGTCCAACTGATGGCGATATTACAGCCAGCTGCGTAACACAGTAACAGTAGCAATGGCTTTAATTTTGACAGTTAAACAAAATTCATTGAGTCATTTACGTTGTAGAGCTGACAAATTTATTGAACATATTATGAAGCAATGGATTAGCAATATGATTCAGATTGTGGTTGAAAGTGTTTTAGTCAATTAGGAAGCAGGTTTGACAGGTTCAATTCATCTTTGAACAAACCCACTTTTATTGTATATTTTTGACAAAAGCCTGATTCCACCAAATTATAATTCAAGGAAGTCGTATTCCTAGAGATGCTACTCGTAAATGCAAACTTTGGTAGACAAACTAAACTAGACCCTGATCCTGATAAACTTTGCTTGCAATTTAAATATTTTCGCAGAATAAACTATAGCGTAGATAAATGTCATTCAAATGGTGTCAAGTCGCAAGTTCACTGTTTGTTTGATTACGCTAATGTACTCCACTTTGATCTTGACTAAGATTCTCATTGATTACCTCATGAACTTAAATATTTTGAAGAATTATTAATGGGTATGGAATTATGGGTTCACATCATCTGACCAAGATTATATATATCTGGACTTTAAAAGAGAGAGTCAGATAGGAAACGACGACCTCTTCTAGCTTATTTTTTTTATATATAATGTGTAAAAGTGATTCCTTTATCCTATTTACAGAATAAACAATTTCATTGCATATGTTAATAATTTTACTTCTGTATCTATAAAGGGTGTTGGATTATTCAACCGAGAATTGAAGACTCCAAGAAGTTTCAAAGTACAGACGCCAGCACATCAAGTTACTATAATCTGTCAAATTTCTTTAATAGATTTTCAACTTTATCGCTAAATCATAAGGTTCAAAGTTGATTGGGAAAATGTGACAGTTTCGGGTAGCTTGATGTGCTGGCGTCTGTACATACCACAGAGCATGTAACCTTTTTTTGTCTGTACATCAGCTGTTTAAAACAATGAGTAAAGACGTGATCGTCCGTCAGACATCAGCTGCTGTCATAGCACAGAGTACTTTTTGATATGTCTAGACTACAATATAATGCTGGATAATATGTCATAGGATAGAACTACCTACTCAGATAGCGTCGTTGTTATATTATTTGAAATTCAAATGAGACTCGCGTAGCAATCACAGCAAAACCTGCTGTTCTGGGCTTTTAATAAAAAATATTATGCGAAAACCACCTTGAAAATGCGCAACATTTGATCGAATATATCCTCTTTGTATACAAATGTTGTGTGACGGATGGCGCTAAAACCTGTTGTCATAGCTGTTATTTTGTTCCTGACAAATAATTTAATTTTACTAAGGTAGGTTAGAAACCGCAATTTTATAACGATGACGGTATGTTTAATACAGTAGTAGAATACCATTTTAGATTGAATAGAGATAGTATTAATTGCATCAACTTTGTTTATCTTGTGTTTGATCTGAAACTAACCTCTAACCAACATTCCGAAGCGTGAAAATGGGGGATACAGACATCCACTGGCTGGTAATATTAAATCATCGTGGTTTAGTATTCCAGAACAGACTAGTGCCCTAATACTATTCCTTTTCTGTCTAGAAACGATGTCCCGAATTAAGTTTCATCAAAAACATTCGCGTCTTCGAAACTTACCGCGTTTATTAAACTCGAACATCTTTAGAGCTTTTCATTACACTTGCAACTTTCACAAATACTATCACATACGCTGGCAACATCGATATTTTCGGGGCGGGGTTACGTTAGGGTTGTCACTGGTACGCTATGCGTGTGCGCATCGTACGCCGGGAGAGCGTGAACTGGCCTGCCAGCAGCATGTATACCTCGTCGGTACCTATTCCAATTGTGAACCGCGATTATTTAACTGTCCACGCGTTCGGAAACAATTGACTGCGTTTGCTTTTCGACTCTGCAGATAAGATTTTGCATGTCCAGTTTTGTTTTATCTAGTTTCCTTTTATAGTATAATTGGCGTGGGCTCGCCCATGTTTGAGGTTTAACGTTAAAATGTTTTGAATAGATAGATAAGGCGTAAGGGTTGGGTCAATTAAAATCTCTTAAGGGTTTTGAATGCTCGTATTATATGTATGTGCTGTATGTTTTTCCGCGTTTAAACGAGATACAACAGTCTTAAAAAAATGGAATTGCGCCATTCGCCAACTCAGCAGCCAAGCCGTAAACTACCCGCAACTCAAACTTATCATTTGACGCTTACCAGCAACATGGTGGCATATAAAATGTATGTGGTAATTCTGATGGCTTTAATAATTTTTTTCCTCTTTGTTGTCAAGGTTTATTTCATAGCTGGGGGCGTCTATTACGACGACACCTGCAAGAAACTGCAAAGTTCTTACTGTGGGCCAACACATCCTTAGCTCGTTGGACCAGTAGTTCTAGTTAATAATAACCAAACTGCTTACTTGTTTGACTGACACACGCCCCCGAAAATTGTGCAAGTAGCACCTATTTTCTATTGTTATCCGTCATTCTTCGACACCGACACGTCTCATTTGTCGTCTGTCTGTCAATCATTCATACAAAAACCAATACAACATGGCCTACCATTTTCCCATAATCTTTTGGCTCTGTTTCTACTTACTGAACTTTCGTAAGGTCTTAATAAAGTGGTAACATCAAAGATGAATGACGCAGTTTGTAAGTAGCAGGTGAATAATGGCGACAATTTGTAGTGATGTCCATTTAGGTTTTAATTACGAAATTCACTTGTTTTGTTGGTTCATTGTACGGGGACTTGTTAAATTGTTAATTAGTGTGGTAAATGTTTTAAACCCATGAGATTTTCTTATACCTACGTCTCGAAATATTGGTAAGGAGGCCTTTGTCCCAGCAATGGGACGTTACAGGCTGATTATGCTCATGCTTGTGCATACAAAACCATTGCATTTTAAAATGATGCAATTTTTTTGTATGGATTTATACAGGGTGGCAGGAACATGGACGCGGAACCATGCATTCAGTACATGATTCTGAACTCCTCCTGCGTTAAAATTTTTCACCGGTTATAAAAAAAAATTGATGTGTCATACATTTTGACCGTGTAGGTATCGCACTTTACTATGAAACAACATTTTTTTTTTATAACTAATGAAAAATTTCTATACGAATAACCTTGTATACGATGGTTACCACTTTATAAGATAAAAACAACTGCAAATAAGTAAACGGCGGTAACGGTCAATTGCAGTACTTTAACTAAAGCTTCCTTGCTTGTAGTCTTTGTCATGCCCTACTCACTGGCTGGTTTGTACGTAGATACCTACAGTTGAGAGCAGAAATACTGAAGATTGGCGAACAAAGAGATTGGGTTATTGGCGACCAAGGCGAGTAGACGGGCCTTTGTTTGGCTATCAAGACGCAACTCACGTTACGACTGCAATAGATAATGTCTAGGAAGGCGGGAGGGACTATGCGTTGGCTAAGCTGCATTTGCATATTATGTCACATTTATGTTGGAGTTAGACTAGGCTTGAACGTTCACAAGCTTGTAACTTTTTGAAGAGAGAATCTATCTATCCTGTCATCTTTATCTAAAGGGCTTATTTTTCAATCGACAGATAAAAAAAATTCGTAGAATAAAATTGATGTCTGACAGATTTTGTATGAAAGAACTGTCAAAAAATCAAAATTATTCCTCCGATAAAATTATCTGGCGTTGGGAAAATCAGCCCTAAATGGTATAAAACAGGTGCTTTTCTTGCCTGTGTGACCGCTGAGATCTTTTAAACTGCACGAATCACTTAAAATTAAATGCTGTTTTCACCATCACGAGCATTTATTCCGTAAGGCTTATGGGTAGGTTTAATTGTCATATTTTAAAGAAATTTCGATGTTTTGCCAAGCGTGCGAAGCAAGGGCGGGTCGCTATTATATAATTAAGTATATAATTAATTTAACATACTAGCAGCGCCCCGCGGCTTCACCCGCACATGTGTCGCTCCCGTGGGAATATCGGGATAAAAACTATCCTATGTCCTTCCCCGGGATGCAATCTCTGCCAAATTTTATCGAAATCCGTTCAGTGGTTTAGGCGTGAAAAGATAACAAAAGATAACATAGATTACAGACAGAGTTACTTTCGAATTTATAATACCTTTTAGTATAGATAGACAATACACATTACAAATAGGGACTGCGATATAATACCTATGGACAGCTTTTAGCCTATTTCATATTTCATAAAGTACAATCTAGTACGCAAAATACGCGCATTACCTAACCAGCCCGTATTACCTAACACCTAGGTACAATCTAAGGGCATTCATTCTTAGCCTTAACAATGGGTACTAGCTAGTAGTTGACTACAAATAGATTAACTAGACTCATAATTCTCATTTTTATAACACCTGTTTGTGCCGTATTGACAATATGTTCAATACAATGCGTTAGACGTGACAATGCATGGATCAAAGCTTTGTTATACCCACGGAAGAGATAAATAAGGTTATACCGTTAGAAGATAATACTTTATTGCTTTATAGCAATCAATTAAAGCTAGTAATTATGTTAGCATAGCAATTAAAGACTTATTGGCCTTTATAAATTGTTCCTTATATTTATAAAAAAATATGTAGAATAGGCAAAAAAAAATACCTTGAAATATGACTATAGATATCAGATCTATTCTGTAAAAAACCTCACCGTGATAACCTAGGTGAAGTGAGCTTGAAGTGAGCTGTCATAGTGTCAATCCCTAGCGTCAGGTGGAATGACAGCTCACTATATCTAAGTTTTCACGGTGCTAGTTTGAGGCAGGACTTAACTCTAACTCTACTTAATTTCTAATTAAAAAGAACGTTCTTCACGTATGGAACCGTATTAAGCAGAAATGTGTGTTTGTTTAATATACCTACTTAGTGAGGTAGGTGGACAGCTGTCCAGTTGGAAATAATTATTAAATTAATAAAAACTTTATTGGCAAAAATATTACAGGAGGTTTTGCATTGGCCCCAAACTAGGCAAGCCTGTATCTCGAATAAGTACCAATACCATTTACCACCATACCATTACCATACCATTATCATTAGGTAGGTTAGGTACCATAATATTATTCCTTTACCTTTTTATAAAAAAATATTTTAAAAACATAGGTATCGGTAATAAACAAGTAAAATAGAGTTTCTGTACCTACATTACAAAAAAAAATAAGGAAATAATATCCAAAAAAAAAAAAAATATATACTCGTAAACGTTTGTTTACGAGTATATATTTTTTTTTTTTAACAGAGCAAAAATAATAAGTAGAAATTTGAGTTATGTGAAGTCCTAGGCATAGGCCTACTTCACTTAACTTCACAGGGCCGTCTTATCCTTATTGGGCGCCGGGGTGCGAAAATCAGTGTGCACCCCCCTTGCCAACAAAAAGAAATTAAACTTAATTTTTGTGTTCCAAGTTCAAAGGATGATTTCCACCAATTTTTTCCAAGGTGTTTTTTCGAGGCGGTGACGCGCGGTTAAGGCGCTGGAGCGTTGCGGTTATAATGAGTGATCAGTGATGAACTGATCGGCTTGCGCCCCCTAAGACCTTGCGCCTGGGTGCCAGGCACCCCTTGCACCCCCGGGTAAAGACGGCCCTGTAACTTCAAATGCGCACAAAAGGGGAATGGAGCTTTACATAGGTAAAGCCCCATTCCCCTTTTGTGCGTGTAGGCTATCAACAATGGCTATTAGTGGCTATAGTGAATTCCTATGATTATATAAAGGCCCACATAATACTCATACAAACAACTGCTGTTCAATTGCAATTGACTACAATTGTTTTTTTTTGTCACATCCCACTTGCTTCTACGCTCGCAGGTGCGAACTAAACAATCAACATATCGCTGATCACTCTTCGTAATACTTGTAACATCCTCAGCACTCAGCAGGTCGGAGTCAGTCAACATGACAAATGGATGACAGCTGGGCGTTCAAGAGCACGCCGATTATCGAATTACGTTCCCCGCGTGTCGCGTTGCTCTTTCCTCTGTCATGGCCACTGCTCTTTCCGCCTCCACAAAGTTGCCAGATGTGGGTTTAGGAAATTTAAAATACGTCAACCTATTCATTCATCGTTTCTCGTGAAGTTATCTCCTGTTTTTGGGTGAGATAAGAGGGGTGAAAGTGAGATGTTTTTAAGTTGGTCTAATGTTGAAAAGTTGCCGAAATGTAAAATTATATGCCCATTGATTACCCATCGCACAAGCTTATAATCTGCCATAATATAATACTAACAATGTCCAGTGTAATCACTAGACTTGGTGGACAGATTTGCAAAGTTGATAAGCTGACAATGAAAACACTGCTCCCAATTCTCTTGACATGACTCATGTACCTACTTATAACCTTTTCCACAAACTTCGTTTCTTCTAGTCCATGAAAGAGATTTGTCTATAAAAACTTTTTACAAAAAAAAACAACCGACTTCCAAAAAACGTTACAAAGTGAAAAATAACTTTAATTTCGGAAGTCGGTGTCTTTGGATCAGTATTTTAGTTTTTTGCCACCGACTTCCGAAATTAAAGTTATTTTTCACTTTGTAGGTAGCGTTTTTTGGAAGTCGGTTGTTTTTTTTTTGTAAAAAAGTTTTTATTTTTCACTTTTTAGTGGATCAGTTTGTCATTTATCTAATTTAGCTTTTACAAAATATTGCTTTTCCCGATGCAGGGACGTTAATTGTTGAGGAGTTCTCCTAATAAGAACCAGGAGAACTGGAGCTGAGAAGTCACCCTCAGCTCCACTTCACCATAAGCATTGTGACGAGCATAAATTGCTTAGCAACCACATTAAAGTACCTAATCGAATCGTAACCCGTGAAATGCTTATTATTGAGTAGTTCCGATGGCCATCTGTGGCCTTCATCATCAGTTCTACTTCACCAAATGGTGCTTTCTAAAGCAAATGCACGAGTTACTATAAAAAATACCCAAATCGCTATAGGTGTGCCTATAAAATTTGAGGGTTTCCCTCGATTTCCATGGCATTCCCTCGTTCGATTCCGAGTTGGTGACAATGGGACTACCTCGAGACTATACCCTTTCAAACAAAAAAAGAATTTTGAAAATCGGTCTACAATTGGCGGAGTAATCGCGTAACAAACACACAAAAAAAAAAATACATACCGTCGAATTGAGAACCTCCTCCTTTTTTGAAGTCGGTTAAAAAGTATATCTGTACCACCAAAACGTAAAAATGTACAATAATAGAAATGATTCCCACACTGGCAACACTTCGTCCGGGCTGAATATTGCATCCTGCCGACCGTGACGAAACGACCAGGATGGTGCCATGGAAGTGCCAGGACTTACAAAATGTCTGCAATATTGAGGGTTGTTGCAATCAAACAATTTTCTGGTGACCTCAGGTGGTGGTCTACTGTCAGTAACTATTAAATTTTCCGGTTCAAATTTCTTGGTTTCTGAATATTAACTAGGACACTAGTAATTGATGGGGCCTGTCAGCTTTTAGACCGGTTGCTAGACACAGCCTCACCACCCAAATCCATCCCGGACCCTATAAGTAATCAAGTTTTAATTTTAATCGAAAGAACACTTTCTTGCATTAAGAAAAAACCTTATGAATCTAAATATATTGTGTATATAAACTCTTAAATCTTTCCTCAGGATCCTCGAAGTAATTCAAACTTCAACATTAGGCTTGAAAGCGTTTACATCGATATCGTCCCCTGAATGCCCCTGATACAAACCGACTGGACGGATCAGCAGTTTTGTTATTCGGTTGTTAACCGGTGACTTTGATAGATAGTAATTACAAAAGTCACCTTTTATTTTCTGCACGAGGAATTTATAAATTCTAAATTAAATCGCAATATTATGTTTTAATAATTTTTAAACCTTAAACTCTTTTTATGGTGCCCGTAAAAAAAAGTTTAAGGTTTAAAAGTGAGTGGCTAAGTAATAGCAGCCGCACGGATCGAGCGAAGGTGAAGCTACGCTTGCCGAGGGCAGTCCGTGGATGGGTGAACATTCAATACACACTGAGACTCCTCCGTGCCTCGGAAAGCACGTTAAGCTGTTGGTGTCCGCTGTCATTCTTAGATCTTTGATAGTCGTTACGGGTAGTCAGAAGCCCGATAGTCTGACAACCAGTCTTACCAATGGGTGTTACCAGTAGGTGACTGGGTTGAGGAAGTCAGATAGGCAGTCGCTCCATGTAAAACACTAGTATTCAGCTGCATCTGGTTAGACTGGCAGCCGACCCCAACATAGTTGGGAAAGGCTAGGCAGATGAATGGGTATATAGGTATAAAAGCCACATGATTTAGATAGGTACCTACTTAGAATACCGCCATATTTATGCCTAAGTTAAACTTAAGTGATGATTAATAATCACCCCCTGAAGGAAATTGCTGCTCAAACAAAGTTTCTTTTGTTAGCTTGGTGTCTGAGTATCAGTAAATTTTCAGTTGGCAAATATCGCTTACACTATTACGAATCTGGTTACTGGAAAAATAATTTTCTTTTAAGTCAATGTTGACGAAAAACATGCTAGCATTATGCCAAAAGTCAATTAATTTCTCACTGTTTACATTAAAACTATTAATAGTAAAATATTACAGTTCACTGTTAGGCTGGCCTGATGAGTAGGTACTCTAATCTTAGCTTATTACTCAGCTCTTAACTTAGATCAGCACCCTTACCTATTACGTAACACACTATCAATCACTGGATCATTTTGAAAGCTATTGCTAAACCATTGCTTCAAATGTTTGAAACACTTATCTGCTCAATAACGTAAATAACCCAATGAATGTTGTTCAACTGTCAAAATGAAAGCCATTCCTACTGTTAGTGTGTTACGCAATTGCCCCGCTAGTAAGGTGCGAGTGCAGTGGAATGGGTTGTCATTTTAGGGGTGGTGTATCTAACACCCCTGAAATGACAACCCATCCCTGGTTTATCCTGTCCACCACTATTTAATAGTACAAAGCCTCACGAAGTATTTTAACTTTAACTACCGGATACTAGATGTCGCTAAAAGAATTGGCGACATCTAGTAGTGAATAGTTAGAACTATAACTAAAAACACATTTACATTTGTGCTAGATCATACCACAGAGTACTAATATGTAGCAAGCTAGATCAGCGTTTCCCATTTGGTAGGTCGAGACTCGAGACCCGGTAACATCAATATAAAACAACGCGTCACAGCATTCCCGCCTTATTTTTTAAATAATATTCGGTATCGATCAACACACATGATGAACTGATAGACAAGACCACTGATAGATTTTTGGATATCTTGTCGTCAAGAATACGCATAGCTAATCAAGCTATAACTTTTTAATGCCTTTTGTCTCAACCTATAAACGTGAAGCTGGCTTTTTCAAAACTAGTTTACCTTAGAAATAAATATAGAAACTTGGTTACTGATATTGTTGGTATAGAGGCTTGTTAGAAGTTTTTTGATCCTTTTACGAAACAGAATTTATTAGCATAAAAAAAAAGTTTTTGAAAAAAATTCCCATTTTCCTGCCGACTGTAGGGACATTTTTTTCAAAATCTTTGAATGCAAATCAATATTTCTCAAAAATTAAGGAAAGTGTCCTAACACCAATTTCTTGTAGCCTGTATACAATAACAATAAATGACTCTGTGCTGGGATAGGTTATATTGGCAATTTCACCCGTATCATAATAATCATTAATGAGGAAGGCCGTAGGTAACTGTGTGTAAAAACAAAAACTTGTAGGTAAGATGGTTAAGCCATGGTTAGGGACTTTGGGTAATACTTGTAAATTGCTTATCTCCTGCGAAATGTGGCAGGTGGTTACCACAATCATTACATAGTAATAGTACAGTACTGAATGAAAGAATGTGTAATTACCGTAGCAGGGGACGCACTTGCAATTATGTGGTTTCTTCTTACCCAAATGGGAAAAAGGCGTGAGTCTGCACAGGGCACCTTCTTAGAACAAAAATAATATTATTAGGTAAATGGGACGTCAATCATATATATTACAAGCCTACAACGTCAGTCATACTGGCCGTAAAGTTTTTTATAATTATGCCATCTTGAGAACATCTGTAATGTTTTATCTTTTTATTCAAACATGCGTAGAGGTATTTATGCGGAAGGATTTCTAAATCAGTTACTGCGCAGACAAGAGAGTAATTACATCGAGATAAATTTATTTTACGGTTTATTACATAAAAATAAAGGAAATGATTTTTCTCGAAAAAGAGAAACTAATAAATGGATGCCCGTGTAATTTAGAACAAGTTGAAAACGGAACAGGAGCCAGTTTAAATAAGCGTCGACTTTGCAGGTAAGCAAAACACTGTATCAATATCTGGGTACGTATTTAATACTAATACCTACTTATAGTAGAAATCACACGGTTTTCATGGTTCCGTTACAGGAACCGTCAAAAACGAAAATCAGGAAGAAGAAAAATTGGTCGCGTCATTTTTAAATCTGGCCAATTTAACTTGGAGAAGTGGAAAGAATCCAAATATCATGTGTTCCCCGACATCATACAAGGCTTCATTGACGCTCGGTGGAGATGGACCCTCTTCTACTGCATCCTTACATACATCATCATTTGGGTAGCGTTTACAGGAATATGGTGGGTTATCTTACAGCTGCACGGTGACTTCGAACCGGAACACATGCCACATGTTACAAACTCTTCCGACTGGGTTCCGTGTGTGAAAGAAATCTACAGCTTCACATCTTTATTCCTCTTCAGCATTGAAATCCACACGGCCATCGGTTACGGAACTCGAACGATCACCCTCGAGTGTCCTTCAGCTATGTTCACAATGTGCATTGAGAGCATTATCGGAACTATAACAAAATCCTTCATCGTTGGTATTGTTTTCGCCAAATTAACGAGACCGAAGAATCGAGCTCATACGCTCTTATTTTCAAAGAATGCCATCATCAACCAAAGAGATCGTAATTTACGCTTGATATTTAGAGTCGGGAATACCAGGAAATCCAGGATCATTGCTGGCAACGTTCAAGCTTATTTGATCAGACACAGTCCCATCGATGTGATGGATGACCAAATAAAACTAGATCTTTCCATGGATTCCAGTGAGAACATCTCATTTATGTTCCCAGTTTCTGCTGTGCACACAATAGATGAGAACAGTCCATTTTTCTCAATGTCTGCTTCTGACATATTGAAGGCAAATATGGAAATTCTAGTAGTATTTGAAGGCACTATAGAATCAACTGGACAGCCTGTCCAAGTGAAGTCAAGTTACACCACCCAAGAAATTTTATGGGGTCATCGTTTTATAGATATGGTGGAGTATCGGAAAGATAAACATGGTTTTCTGATTGATTATTCCAAGTTCGACGAAACATATTCTGTTAATACACCACTGTGTTCGGCTGAACGACTAAATATATTTTATAAAAATAATTTGAGAAAATTAAAAATTAATGTTTCCTGAGAAGTTTTTCTTTTTGTCCTAACTTGTCTTTTGTAAATGTGGATTTAAAAGGACGATTATTTGTCTAAGTTCCATTAAATTGTGATACATTATCCTCATTGCCGTCATGTGACGTTCCAGTGCTGTCACCATTAACTTTGCCACTGTTAGCCGAGCTCTACTAGTTCGCAAGTTTGCGTCGAATTTCCAAAGCAGTTTTTTGTTTTGTTCATGTTGTTCCTTTAAGTATTTTTTCACGTATTCAGTCATTGTCTTCGATATTTTTGCTCACTCACTCTTAAACTGTTACCACAAACACTCTCTACCTAGTTACCTACATCTATAGAAGTATACGTCCAAATAAATACATTTAAACTTCAGAACAAATAAAACGTTGAATCTGTTTACAAACAAAAAAACTGTCGTAGTGTTGGAAAATACGTAAGTAAACTCTCAGTTCTTAGTACTAGTACCTAGTATGAATTTGTTGCCTAAGGTGTGTCAACCTGTGATAAGATTTCATAAGTGCATGATATAAAACCAATATGTTCCAAGGTGATTCATATACATTCTCATATTCTATTATCAGTTAGCGTACCTAACTAGAAACATATCGTGCTATCGTTTAACTACATAAGTACCTAACCTAATTATTTCTCTTTTTAGGATTCCGTACGTCCAAATGAAAAACTAAACCCTTATAGGATTACATGTGTCTGTCTGTCCATCTATCACAGTCAATTGGCTCCGAACCGAATGGACCGATTAAGTCGAAATTTGGTACAGTAAATTTCAGTGATCCAAACACAAACACGCCCCTTTTTCTATGTATGGCCGCAACAAATCCAATAAGTTTTGAAACTTTTTGTAATCCCTTTTATAAAATCATAAAATTTTTCTGGATAATTGGCAATGTGGTCATAAGCCAAGGTATGAAATTCACCATGAATTAATCTATTTCTCCATAAATTATGCACCCAAATACTCCTGTGTGATGTCTTCTTTTTTATTTTATTTTTGTATTCTTCTTCCTGTTTCTCTTCTGCAAGAAGTCCGATTATAACAAGATCCCAGTCTATCATTATAATATCACTCGATCACTCGACCGTACAGCATCAATTCTGCACGAAGTCTGGACGGAAATAATTATGTAGTAGAGACAAGTCGCCACGGCGACCTCGGCTGCGCCGCGCGGCGTCACGCTGCACCGCGCGGCGTCGCGCTGCGCCTCGCGGCGTCGCGCTGCGCAGCGCCGCTCTCGCACGCCGCGCGCTGCCGCTGCGTCGCGATGTGTCGCTCTACGCCGCGAGGCGCAGCGCGACGCCGCGCGGTGCAGCTTGACGCCGCGCAACGTATTCTGAACTCTCACAATGCAATGTGTACCTTTTCGTGTAGAAAATAAAGTATATTTTGAGTCACTCTTTTAAAAGTGTGCGTGCAGCGTCGCGTCGCGTCGCGTCTCGGTGTGAACTGACCCTTAGGGTCAGTTCACCAGCGCGGCGTCTAGCTGCACCGCGCGGTGCAGCTAGACGCCGCGCGGTGCAGCTAGACGCCGCGCGGCGCAGTGGGACGTGTCTACATTCGCTACGTGCTCCCGCCCCGCCCCGCCCCTTTTTCTATGTATGGCCGCAACAAATTCAATAAGTTTTAAAACTTTTTGTAATCCCTTTTATAATAATCATAAATTTTTTCTGGATAATTGGCAATGTGGTCATAAGCCAAGGTATGAAATTCACCATGAATTAATCTATTTCTCCATAAATTATGCACCCAAATACTCCTGTGTGATGTCTTCTTTTTTATTTTATTTTTGTATTCTTCTTCCTCTTTCTCTTCTGCAAGAAGTCCGATTATAACAAGATCCCAGTCTATCATTATAATATCACTCGATCACTCGACCGTACAGCATCAATTCTGCACGAAGTCTGGACGGAAATATGTAGTAGAGACAAGTCGCCACGGCGACCTCGGCTGCGCCGCGCGGCGTCACGCTGCACCGCGCGGCGTCGCGCTGCGCCTCGCGGCGTCGCGCTGCGCAGCGCCGCTCTCGCACGCCGCGCACTGCCGCTGCGTCGCGATGCGTCGCTCTACGCCGCGAGGCGCAGCGCGACGCCGCGCGGTGCAGCTTGACGCCGCGCAACGTATTCTGAACTCTCACAATGCAATGTGTACCTTTTCGTGTAGAAAATAAAGTATATTTTGAGTCACTCTTTTAAAAGTGTGCGTGCAGCGTCGCGTCGCGTCGCGTCGCGTCGCGTCGCGTCGCGTCTCGGTGTGAACTGACCCTAAGACTAAACAGATTTTTTTGTTTTAAATATTATATTTTTCAAGTTTTTAGTTTTCATTTCGTTAGGTAGTTAATATTCCTCATTCCCTTTCAATATAGTGTACATTATTCTACTTGTCAAGCCCTTGCATTTGATACCTATATTGAAGGAGTTGTGAAAAAAAATGTAATTCGCCACTTTGTTGTGGCGGCCATCTTGGATTCAAAATTTGTTATAGTGTATAGTATTCTACTATTGAAGCCCTTTCATTTGATACCCATATTGAGGGAATTGTGAAAAAATATATTATCCGCCATTTTGTAGCGGCGGCCATCTTAGACTGATTTTCATCAAACATAGCTAAGAACACTCCCGACTAATACACCTTTCAAACAAAAAAAACTAAATCAAAATCGGTTCATCCGTTCGGGAGCTACGATGCCACAGACAGACACACACACACACACAACACACACACACACCCCCAGACACGTCAAACTTATAACACCCCGTCGTTTTTGCGTCGGGGGTTAAAAAAAGTTATAGCGCCACCTGGTGGTCACTAGGAGAAACCTAATTTCCCATACAAAATTCTAACGCGCTCGCAATCGAACGTGAGTCGAAAAAACTCACACTAAGGCGGAAGGCCACTTAATTAAAATTGATGAGGAGCTCAGTGTGAGTTTTTTCGTCTCACGTTCGATTGCGAGCGCGTTAGAATTTTGTATGGGAAATTAGGTTTCTCCTAGTGACCACCAGATGGCGCTAAAAAATTTTCCATATAAAATTCTAACGCGCTCGCTATCGAACGTGAGTGAAAAAACTCACACTAAGGCCACAGAATAGTCAAGTTGACAGTAAGAAAAATATCATATTTTTGTATTGTAAGTAGAACGGTTGGAAGCTAAATATATCAAAACTCAACATAATTTTGTACATAAATGATTTTGAAAATACAAATTTGCGTAAAAATAAAGCCAAGCCCTTGATCACGTGACATTGAGCGCGAATAAGATAGTAAATAAAATAAACATCCAGATGACAGTATTTAAAATTGTACTTAAATCGAAAACAACTTTATACGTTAGACATAAAGTTTCTTTTGCATTGTCAATAGACATAAAAAGACGCCCGTTGGTCGCGTCGCAAGCGCGACTGTTGAGCCTGGTGTCCTGGGTTCGATTCCCGGGTCGGGCAAAGTGTTATTGAGTTTTTCCATTAGGAATTTCTTAGTAACAGCCGCAGCGGCGGCCCTAGAATTTTTAAGGTGGTGCTAAATCTTAATGTGGCGCCCCTGTCAAACTGATTTGCAAATCAGCACAAGCTTTTTCGGACATTTCCGCGCCGCCCGTTTCGTAGCGCGCCCATGTTCGTCGCGGCTCGGTCGATACTCCGCGTCCGCGCTTTATAGTAGGTAGTTACTATCATCGGCCATCAGTAACTATTCGATGACGTGGTCGCATTTCGGTTAATTTCAGCGCCCCCCCCATGATGGAGCCCGGTGCCGTCAAAGTTACTTTACTCTTTGGCGCCGTCGCACCGCCCGCAGTGCTCGCACCGCCCTAGGGCTGCTACTGAACAGCCCGGAGTTTGGAAGTTGGCGGTGTGATACCCCCGTGCCGCCCCATCAGATTATGAGAGTGAGGGAAGAGGGAGTGCACCTGTGTCTGCGCGCACACTTGTCATCATCATCATCATTTCAGCCGAAAGACGTCCACTGCTGGACCCCGTTTTTTTTATAAACAAGTGTTGAAAAATAAAATGCTTGTAACACTAACTACAAACATTATTTATATTTTAAGATTGGCAGCCCTGTGGCAAATGACGTGACAATGACAATTGACTCCGCTTCGCGGATTGGACGGTGTTTTTTTTTTATTTGATCGTCATTCTAACATTTACATTTTTGACCTATTTTTGAAACGTTTTCTTATTGCATTGTCATGGTAATCAATATTTTTTGTCTCAATTTTATGGACCTGCAGCTAAAATTATAATAAAATTTCAAAGTATTTAATAGAAATGGAAACTTTAGCTACATTTAAAATAAATATATTGCATAGAAATGAATAAATAAAGGCTATGTGCGTTTTGTTTGTACTGAAACATTTTTTACTTTTTTACAAAAACTGAGGGACAATATTCTCGTAATTTTAAGAACGTTCACAGTGGATTGAGGGCCCATTTTTTTAATCTTTGCAAAACGAAATAAGACATAGATTATTTCTACCACCAACCACCAATCTCATTATGGAAAAGCATGGAAGTAATATATCTCTAAATTACGTCCTTAGGGAAAAGTGTTAATGGTAGAAATCTAACTTAGTAAGATGTATTAATGATTCTAATGATTATAATTCTCTAAATATGTACCAGTTATTGTCATATTTTGTTCAAGATACAACCTGACACTGACCTGCAAATTGCAAAAAACGTAAGAAAATTTGAATTTCTCGGTCTCAACTACCCATTTACCTTAATAGCTAACATTGCCAGTATTCAATATTAGTAATTATTTGTCTATAGCAGCCCCATCATCGAATGACGTTCATTATTGCCAACATACAGAACAAAAAATAAAAAATGACAAAATTGTGCTGTCATTTTTCTGTCCATCGAATCAATCACTGTTGATTTTCTAAAACAAAAGTTTATTATTGCGTTTCATAGGAAAAGATGTTTCGTGCTAATAATTTCGATAAGTTGCTTGGTGAGTAACAAAAATGTAATTTGCTTTGATACGCATCATCGCGTACGTCCACAAAAATAATTACAACTTCGTTGTCACAATTTTACTGGGCAGTTTTCTCTGATTAGCATTTAGCTTTCTTTATTTTTCTTCCGAAATAGTCTAGTCTTGTAATAAGCGTATGCTTTGCGGATGTGACTCACAAGCTCATACGGAAATCAACAATACACATCCCAATATCAATAGGTAGGTACCTATACTGATTACCATTATTAAATGGTGAAATAATTTGTTCTAGATAAAGCTACAAGTAATCTACGCCTGGATCCCGATTGGCCGACTATCCTACAAATATGTGATTTGATTAGACAGAATGATTGTTCGTAAGTAATTTTATGACTAACCATCTTAAATATCTAGAAAACGTCAAAACATTGTTTATCTAATTAAGTCTTCTATCATGAAAGACCCCTAAATTCCTGGTAGAAAGCTTACTTCAATTTGTAAAACTTTTCATTACAATATTTTCTTTAGTTAATCAGAACTGAATAGTATTCTGGCCCGCTATAATTATGATTTCTCACAAGTTTACATGATTACTAATCAGTCATTGTCACTATTTTGTATACAACTTACAGATAAAGTGCATTACTTATTTTGCCCATTATAAATTACATTTACTGGATGAAAAAAATTAAGAAACTTTTTAAGTCTATCTAGACTTAAGATTTATAAATAGTACTGAGATTAAATTAAATCAATAAAGTGGCAATATGTCGTCATGTGTGTCCAATAGTATCCTATGTCACAACATGATAGCAGAATGTAAATTGTTGAGCTATGAAGAGACTATTATTATGATATTGTATAAGAGTAAGTCTCACAATGAAAGTAGTCATACTGATTCACATTAAGGTGTTATCACATTGTATACAGCTACTGCCTTATGTGACTCATCTGAAGTGATACATCACAGTATGGCGATAGTCCTGTTGCTACTTTAACACACTCAGTGCCAACGGTCATAATATGGGCTAAAAGTTATAACTTGTAGTTTTTTTATTACAAAAATGGCTGCAACTGTTGTGGTGTATAGTCAACTGTACACTGACCCGTGAACATAATGTAGCTGGGTGTATCATTATACCGCATTTACACAATCGTGCTCGCTATTCGCCTCGTGGGTCGACGAACGATTCAACGAACCATGGGCCTTCGCGAACTACTGTTCACACATTCGCGGGGTGAAGTATTTTCACAACGCGAGCCACAACGCGAGCACGCGAATCGCGAGGCGAGCCACGAGGCGAATAGCGAGCCCACTGTTTACACATGCGGGTTCGTGATTCGGCTCGTGGTTCGCCTCGCGGTTCGCGCGATTGTGTAAATGCGGCATTAGAGATTCACGGGCCTGGGAAAAGAAGTACCTCGGTGTATTGTCAGTTCCTAAGTTCACATCTGGAAGTAATAAATATATTGAGTATAGTCAAGAATAATGATTTTGCGTGTCCAAATATAAATGCTTGTTACTTGTGCTTCTGCCTGGTTGATGGCAGTAGGCTTAGCCCCCTATTACATGGTCAAAGTCAAATCATTTATTTCAAATAGGCACATTAAAGGCACTTTTGAACGTCAAAAAAAAACTAAATAGAAATGATTCTAGTCGCCCATTCGAAAAGGTAGTTTTCGTATGGAGAAGAATGGGCAAGAAACTCCACCGTTACTCTTTTAAAAATGTTTTACAAGGTCTTGTATACATAATAAAAATTATATGTGAACACGATGCATGCACCCATAATAAAATTAGTCTACCACAAAAGGTAAAAAGAATTAAAAATTAAGCAATGACAGGTAAATCAAATAAGTGATAGATACATGGTGCTCACATATTTACAAGTTATTTAAAAAAAAAAATGAAAAAATGCAAAAGTAGTTGAACTTTAACAAGTGTGTGAGCCACTGTAGTCATGGAACTTAAACATATCTGGTGAAATGTGGGCGTTCCATAGGTACAGCGCAGAGGTGTACCTATAGAATGCCCACATTTCATTCCACATTTCTTCGGGAAAACAGTAATGTTATAAATGCTTGTTACAGACCAAAATATGCAGTGACAGCAGTCAAAAAGAAACTGTACTCATCAAATCCGCATCAGGCTATGTTTGCTCTGCTCACCCTTGAGAGTATTGTCAAAAATTGTGGTAAGCATGGTTATTTATTTACTACAGTAATTTTTATCTGTATGTTAAATAATAATTAAACAATGCTGGAACTTGTTAATGTGCATAAATTAATATTGTCATCAAATTCTCATTATAATGACCAAAGTTGTTCAGTTTTTAATAATAAAATTCTAATTATTATGTAAATAAGTCCACAAAATGAACAGACTATGCAATTAAGATAACACAGTTGTGAAAAGTCAGGCAAGGAGGTTGCCCCTTTCCCTGTTCCATGAACTAAGGGATTATGATGGGCATAAATTATATTTTTACTACAAATACTGGGTAGAATAATATAATATTATAAAGTTTAAAAAACAAGAAATAAAAGTAATATTAAAAATTTAAGAAACCCCCGACACAAAACCCTCTAAAATCTAAAATAATGTGTATTATTGTATGGCCCTTTAAGTTTAATAAAGTTGTAGGAAATATTTTTACCAAGCGTCCTCGCGTCGGCGGGCAGCTGATGAAAATTGGAAATTAGCAGCAGCTATGATTTCTACAATAGCATACATTCATTATTGCTCATCTCTTTGGCGTTTTCAATAGCCGTCTCCCAACGCGAGGACGCTTGAATCAAAATATTTCCTACAACTTACATTAAACTTAAAGGGCCAAATCCCGTCGCATGTCCAATTAGCAGACACAATAGAAATTCTATTGTTATCGGTACATACCCTGTACACGCGACATGCGAAGGGATATATTATTATTTTAGTTTTTAGAGGGTTTTGTTTATGTCGGGTGTTTTTAGGGTTCCGTACCCAAAGGGTAAAAGGTTTTGCCTTGTGATACGGAACCCATCGTGTGCGAGTCCGACTCGCAATTGACCAGTTTTTTTTTCATTTTAAATTTAACTTTTATGTCTTGCTTTTTAAACTTTATAATACTAAATGACTAGTAAACATGCTACGATCGACACGTGATTCGTCGAAATCTGCGCAGCTAGGTAGGTACGTATTTTGAGATAGTGAAGCTAGTTACCGTGGTCGTTGGCGTTCATTCCATACGTATCTGTTTTCTCCCTGGATAATGATACTAGTCCAAATATTTTGGCTAAATTATATTTTTTTTTTAATTCGCAAATGTATTACTATGCAAGCATTCCGTTATCTACCGTCCAGGTCCGTCCTACGGAACATCGCCAAAACTTTTTTCACACAGCGATTTGATAAGAACCGCCATAGTAGTTATTGCTCTTTATTAAAATGCTTATCTAATAACATATAATTAATTATGTTATTGGCCGTGGGGACCATTTTGTCCGGTCCTCCTTTATTTCTTTTTCCTACTCCATCATCAGCCCCTGGTCACCATCTACCTATAACCTATTAATTGAGACCATTCCAAGGAGCCTAAACAAGATACCTCTGCTGTAAGTCAAGGGAGTTGGGCATCCTGCAAATTCCAGGTGACGCTGCAGCAGCAGTTCAAGGTTACTGTGTTCTTTTACTCATTGAAGTTACGAAATGCCAAATTTCGACTCAATCAGACCTGTGGTAGATGCTCACTTAATTCATCAACTAGAAAAGAGCTGATAATCTTCAAACGGCTGAACCAATTTTCTTGATTCATAGCTAAAAACAGTCGATCTAGTCACCATTCATTCATTCACAAAAAATCAAAATCGGTTCAGCCGTTTGGGAGCTACGATGGTACAGACAGATACACAGATACATACGTCAAACTTATAACACCCCTCTGTTTTTGGCGGGGTTAAAAAGGATTGAGCATGTATAAAGGGTTAGAGGGTCTAATAGGAAGTTTCTGGCGCGCATACGCGCGTAAAATACTTAAACGCCGAGTGCAAAGGCACACAACCACCTCTTTTCTTGTTACTGTTATTAATTGAAAGCGTTTTCTTTTCTAAGCCAATATTCTGTCCCACTGCTTGGCAAAGGCCTCCCCTTTTTCCTTCCAAACGATGTCTTGCGCGATCTCTGGCCATGTTGGCCCTGCAAACGTTACCAGGGGGCTTAAAAAAGGCCACTTTGGCAGAAACATAAAGGGATAACATTATGAATCATAGTGGACAGTTAACTGTTAAGTTAATCATATCAAATCCCATTGTTGAAGGATTTTTCATTTTTTTTTTTTTTTTTTTCTGTGCTAAAATACCAATCAATGCAATCCTAATCTCTTTGATTATACCTGTTACCTACGTAGTGCAGTGAAAAAAAGAAAAACATGGACTGTCTTCGCCATATTATAATTCATAATGTTATTCTTTTATGATTCTGCCAAAGTGGCCTTTTTGGGCCCCTAGATCGTCACACTGTATTTGCCGTGTGTAGTGTTTTAAAACGAATAAGTAAGTAAAAGAAAAAAACATGATTGTATTTTCTGGACCATATAATTTTATCGGTAGGAAATTATAATATGATCAACTCAACTCATATAACATGAATCTGATTTCAATATTGCCAATCAACTGTTTAAATTTACATACTACCTCATTGAATGATTCACAGGTGTGGTTTCACACATTAAATAATATTTATTATTTTATCAGGTTCGGGAGTCCATGATGAAGTGACATCTAAAGCATTCTGTGAAATGCTCCGTGATCTGGTGAAGACCACACAGCATGACAACCTTCGCAGCAAGATCCTCGAACTGATACAAGCTTGGGCCTTTGCATTCCGAAACTCACCCAAATACAGATCAGTTCAGGTAATACGAGAATAATCTTAGTTGTTAATAAATAGGAGAAAGGTAAACAGGGCCTTTTTGGCGAAACTTCATAGACTTGATGAGCGTCTCTCTACCTAATGGGTTCCCAACACTTGGGGCACGCCTCCCTTGGGAGCCGTCGAGTGACCGATGGGGGCGCGGCTGCTCCAAAAATAAACTAGGTATTTAATTCAATTTTGTTTTCTTGGCAATAGAAAAGGTTCCAAAACCCAGGAGCTGCATGAGCTGCAGCATTTCTGCATAAGTTGGCATTTGTTTTTTTCTATTTATGTGTGAATGTTCAAAAGAAAACCGAACGCATCCGAAGCAGAGTGCTTAAGTCTTGCATTCTTCTGCCTAACTCGACAAAGTAACCCTTTTTTTTTTGTTTGAATGATCAAAAAAAAAACTAACCTATCCGAGTGGCGCAAATTTTTTCGAGCTGACAACGCCCCTGTGCCGCTCGATACTTAAAATTATCAATCTGTTTTTGTGAAGTTTCACTAGTTAATTTAATAAAAACAAAAAGTACCTAATTAAAAAAGGAATTTAAAAAAATTAAACCGACTTGAAAAAGAAATGAACTCAAAATTATGAAATAACTTTAATTTCGGAAGTCTGTGTCTTGGGATCTGTATTTTAGTTTTAGTTTTTTGCCACCGACTTCCGAAATTAAAGTTATTTCATTTTCAGTTCAATTCTTTTTGAAGTCGGTTTAATTTTTTTAAATTAATTTTTATTCGGAATTTTTAGTTGTTGCACTAGAATTTGACCAAGGTTTTGAGATGTTTTCGCTTTGACACTACAAAGTAGCTTGTATCAATAAGCCAGGCCGTCACACTTTCACGTCTTAGTCCATATCTTGAAAATTACTGAATCGATTTTGATGAAACTTGCACTGTTCCCTAAGTTGAAGTAAATGTAAGCCAATAAAAAAAGAATGGTCACGATCCGATTAATAGTTACGGAGATATGCGTGGACAAACATACATACATACTGGTAGAAAATGCCTCAGGCATTAAGTCCGCCTTTGTACAGTATTTCTTTTACTTGTGCATAAAGTGTTAATCAAAAAATATACATACACTCGAAAAACAACTCTCCTTCGGGCGCAGTGGGTAAGAAAAACATAACCCTCCTTCTGGCGCAATCGGGTAAAAAGAGTCCTGTATATTTAACGGCTTACCGCCGGTGAAAGCCTGGAGGATTACTTACAAAAAAACAGTGCATCTACCAGTATGACCTTTTCAATGTCATAGGTACTTTTTAGGGTCCCGTACCCCGCCTCCGCTGTCCGTCCGTCTGTCCGCCAGCGGGCTGTATCTCATGAACCGTAATAGGTAGACAGTTGAAATTTTCATAGAGTGAGTATTTCTATTGCCGCTATAACAAAAAATAATAAAAATACAATAGAGTTGGAAAAGGGGGTCTCCATACAAGAAACTTGTTTTTTCGGCGTTTTTTTGCCTTGTTATCAATCTAGCACACCACTGACTGACCTATGGTAAAGGTAAACATCTCTTAGTAGGCCAAACCAATTATTTATTGCTTGTGCTTACAAACGGGCCTTTTTTTTTTTTTGCGGATGGGAAATCATCAAATGACCCCTCCCGCTCTGGGTGGAGCGGAAGGGAGTGTCAGACTCTTACTGACTAAAACCCACCCGTGTTCCTTCCTTAGCCCTTTATGTTCCGGGCCAGCGGTAACCCTTTCGGACAATCCCGCTGACCCGGCAGGCTTCGGCCCTATGGGGCCCCTCCTCGATGCTGACATCTCTTTGAGGCGCGCGTGGAACACGTACGCGCCGTCCGGCACGGGCCTGGTCCTGATCGGACGGTGAGCTACCCATTACTCTCCGCCCGCAGGCCCGCGCCTACGGTGGCCGGGAGTCGTCGCGCGGCTCCCGACGCCCGGAGCGTCTCCCGCGGCGGCTGGGACGGGAGGCTCTCTCCCTGAGCCGTCCCGCCACCTCCTTCGCTAGCATGACTGCTTCGCAGAAGGAGGTGACTGCCTCCCACTCCCTCTCGCCCCGGACCATGGCTTGCACCAGGGCCGGGCGCGAGAGGTCGCCGCCGCTGCCGATCGCCTCTACGAGGACACGGCGGTGCTCCGCCCAAGCGGGGCAGACCTCCACCGTGTGCTCCACCGTGTCCTCTGGGCGATCCTGGCAATGGTGACACCCGGGCGTTTCCTCCCGCCTGATGATGTGCAGGAACCTCCCGAAACTTCCGTGTCCGGTGAGGACCTGCGTCAGGCGGTAGGTGAGGGCGCCGTGGCGCCTCTCTAGCCACTCCTCAAAGAGGGGTCTTATCGCCCTACGCTGGGTTGCGACAGTCGTTCCTTCCATGTCGCCATGAGATCGCGCCGGAGCTCAGTCCGCTCCGCAGCGATTTGCCGCGGAAGCGGAACTTCACCCCGGCTTAGTGCCTCCGCGCGCCACTCATACACGCGCGCGAGGACTATCGCTTCCAGATCCCATGGCGGCAGTCCGGCAATGAGGCTTGCCGCCTCGCCAGAGATCGTGCGGTAGCCCCGGATAAGCCTTATGGCTACCACCTTCTGGGGCGCGTTCAGGTAGTGGGCGGCTCGCCGCCGCAGTGAACGCGCCCACACCGGGGCCCCGTATAGGGCCATGGACCGCACGACCCCCGCGTAAAGTCTCCGGCAGGAGGCGTTTGGCCCCCTCAGGTTGGGCAAGAGCCGCTTGAAGGCGGCCCCGGCCCGTTCCAGTTTGGGGGCCAAACGTCGGAAATGCTCGACGAAGTTCCACCGGCTACAAACGGGCCTTTGCAGCACAGTGGAACATTATCATTCTGGTTTAATTTTTTACATACCATGACATAAATAATCTTCAACTTATCTCTGCCTGCATCTGGATTTTTATATTTTTATCCGACTTCAAAAGAGGAGGAGGTTTCTCAATTCGACCGTATTTTTTTTATTAATAAACTAGCTGACCCGGCGAACTCGAACTTTATACCGCCTCAGATTCAATAAAAACGAATGTAATGATGAGAAAATGAATTATCTTTATTGTTATTTTTTTCTAATTTGCCCATGTTTTAATAGTTATACTGCTATTCGGGGCGGGGCAGAGACATCCAACAAATCAAAGATCATCAAAATCGGTCCAGCCGTTCTTGAGTTATAAGGTGTAACTAACCCGACTTATACATATACTAATAAATATGATTTATTAAACACAGCATTATCATAATCTTCGCTAGGGACCCTACCATAACCATACCATAATCAGCCTATATTGTTCCCACTGCTGGGACACAGGCCTCCTCTCTTCTATCTTCGAGAGGGAGTGGGCTATAATCTTACATATACTAATAAATATGATTTATTAAACACAGCATTATCATAATCTTCGCTAGGGACCCTACCATAACCATACCATAATCAGCCTATATTGTTCCCACTGCTGGGACACAGGCCTCCTCTCTTCTATCTTCGAGAGGGAGTGGGCTATAATCTACCACGCGGGCCCAGTGCGAGTTGGAAGATGTCACGTGTCTTCAAATTTTTGGTTCTAGGACATGCCGGTTTCCTCATGATGTTTTCCTTCACCGTTTTGAGAGCAGTGATGATGAAATAATTTACACAAAGTAAAGCGCCTGTTTGGGTTCGAACCTACGAGTCCTACGACCTACAACTCGTGCGGCTATTAACACGGCCACCACTGCTCTCAGCATTATAAAATACCTATAAAATTGTAGTACATGGAAAGTTTCACTCAACTTCAGTGTGAAAAAATCCTATCAGAACGAATTATTCTCAACTTAGTTATTTGTTCAACATGCCGAAAATCAAATAAGAAACTGCTAACTGTGATAGCTGAATAAAATAAGAATTTTCAGTAGGTAGATGTAAATTGTCACAGTTCACTGAACGTTTTTGTGTCCCATTCCAAGGCTGAACAACATAAGTTCTTTGCATTATTGATCTAGCCACACCTATAATTAAATTATGTCGGGCTTTCATGTCATTGCCACATTTGTACTGTAGTTTACTGTAAAGTGTAAACTACCTATGTGTTCTTCTGGCCCCAGGTTTACAATAAACATACTTACATGAGAAGAACTGACGCCCATGCACGTAAGCGCTCATTTAATTCAATCTAATCAGCTGGTCTGCACTCGGCTGTACATTCAAATAATTGTTCTGTTTACAGTACGGGTCACATGTCAATGTCCTGTGGAGTGATTTTATATCTATATTTATGTATTACCCAGATGGCATTCTATACATACCTACCTACTATCCTATTTGTATACTACTATCCCTGTCAGTAGTGTACCTGCATAAATTCATACATAAGTTTCTATAAAACAAAGCAATGTTTATCTTGTTAAAAAAGTTATTTTTAATCAATTATGTACCTACATTACTCATTCAAAACAGCCGCTTTTTCAACCTGTTTCCAGACGGGCGCACATGCCGTATATCTGTAGACAGGTATCTGTTGCGTACATACCTAGTTATTATAGTATAGGTATACTTGCGAATGCCGCGTCACATGTTATCAGTCAGACGCAGTATGAATCATAATCTCGCGAAACAACATAAACAGTTAGGTAGCAACTCTTTTGTGCTAGCTATCTATGTTTCTTTTCTAAGCCTCCGTGATAAATGTTTTAATCATAGGAAAATGGTAAAATATTGTATAAACCAAGTGCAGTGGTAATGTTAGGTAGTTGTGAGTTATTTCTGTCATAATAATTGTTTCCAATGTGATTCTGCTTAGTCATAGTAAAGTTTTTACTGTGTTTCATGAAAACGTTTTTTTGTCAATAGGACACTGTGAACATTTTGAAGGCTGAGTGTTACAAGTTCCCTACCCTCAAGGAGTCTGACGCTATGTTCTCTGCTGATACCGCCCCGGAGTGGGCAGACGGAGAAGTTTGTCACAGGTATGTATTACATTATGTACAACCAAACTTCACATCACTGAATAATAATGACCACAGATTTCTTGTACAAAAAAAATATTACATTTGAACAATTTACAAATGATTATTGTCCACTAAAGTAACAAGTTGTTTAATTTTCCTTAAGTTACTACCTTAATTTTCCTATAAAACAGATTCAAGGCTTTGAACCTTGAAACAGGCCATTCCACTAGCTATAAGGTGTACATTTTTTTACATAGCTATTTCTTTTGTTGCAAAACAGATGTCGCGTGGCGTTTTCGTTGATGGTGCGTCGACATCACTGTCGCGCTTGCGGTCAAGTTTTTTGCCAGCAGTGTAGTGCCAAGCAATCTACCTTGCCCAAGTTTGGAATTGAAAAAGAAGTAAGAAAGAAGAAAAATATCAATTATTGTGTAACCTAGACCTTAAGCAATATACCTAGAAGGGTGTATTTGTAAGCTCAGAGGCTCCTCATGCGTAGGTGATAATAAAAGATGTTAGAATCCATGGTTTATTGTGTTTCCCAGTAACTGGGTTGTGGCGGTCAGATGAGCTCCATGCAAACTTGGTATTCAGCTGCATCACTGGTTAGACTGGAAAGCGACCCCAACATAGTTTGGAAAAGGCTAGGCAGGCAGATGACAAATTTTTGGTTTGTCAACATTTTACTACACAAACACTTTCCTTTGTTATGAGTCCATTTAAAACACCATTTTAGCTGTGTTGTGTTGCAAATGTAGACCAGCCCTATACTTCTGTCAGGATATTTAAACAGCAGTTTGTTGACAGGTGCGTGTGTGCGATGCTTGCTTTGACAAAGTGAGCCGGCCTCCACCATCATCTACAAAGCTGGAGATTGTAGACACCTCCAGCGACTATGGACCTACTACTCAGCCACAGGTTAGTTTTATTACTTTTATCATACCACAAAGGTTATGAATTTATTATACTTAACACTTTGACACTTAACGCCTCTCGACGTAATAACAATAAAACCTATTATGTCTCAGTCAGTGTCCTTCAATGTGTTAACTGATAATGTAATATTACTTCAAGATTGTGAATTTGAAAACCACCAGAATATTATTTATTCTGCATGCAGCAAACATGGCATTTTTTATGCTGTTAGAAAATCTATTAGTTTCATCATTCCTACTTTAAAATCCACACAAAATAATAAAATGCATGACAACAACGTTTAGGTTGCAATTTTTGGGTAAATGAGTATTGATTACTTACATACATTTGAAAAAAAAAAAGAAACAATTTGCACTTAAAAATACTTTATTCATAAACTAAAATGGAATAATAACACTATCCGTCGTAAGAATCACCCGGCATTTCACCACCAGGCACCAACATTGCAATATTGTTACCATTCAAAAGAATTTGGTCTAGTTTGGTTATTTTTCTTCCCTCTGGCGTTGATTCATATTCTGTGACGTCATCCAGAAGCATGTTTACGAAGTCATCGAAACCTTGTAAGGTTCCGACCATTTCTTTGTCATTTTTCATGATGATATGGATCCGAGAGCCTATACACTTGTCCACAAGTTCAAGAGGCAACAACGTGTTAGGATTTGGGAGTGAAGCTTGCGCCATTTTTAAGATATAACTTGTTTAAATGAAGATAAACTACTTTTCAAATGGATAATCCAGAAAACAAATTGCGAAATTACAATTTTTTTGTTGATTCACGGAAAAACAATCACGATTCACGCTACTTTTTATTCTAGATTGACATAAGCGGTTTCGTTTGGAAATGTGAGAGTATGCGCTGCAGTTACTTGCTGTGAATAATAAATAATAGTAAAAATGTATGTTCCTTTTAGATTTAATTTTCAGTCATAAATGCGATATTTGGTTATTAAGCTGTTTTTTTTAATTCGAAATTTCAAATACGGTTATTTTTGTACTAAAAGATTACAATGCTCTGTAATTTGTACAGATTTTTTCGGGTTTGTCGTTTAGATTCCGAACGGTCGGAATAGTTACCACACCTAAAAAATAAAATCGGCAAATGGGTAATGGTGGGTACGGTTAGTGCAATACGTCCGTAAATTAAACAATAATATAAAATATAATTATAAAACAATCCTTCCATTTCTTCATAAAACACTATGTGAATAGTTAGTTAATCATTTGATTTAGTTTTACCTAGTGTAAATAGTTGTGTTAAAATTGTGTATAAATAAGCATTTTAATGCTATGAAAGTAAATAAAAAGTAATATAACATAGTCATGTTGGTAAATCTATTTTTGGAACACGTCAATGCCTTTTCTTTTAGCCTGTCTAATAATTTTCCCGTCATATCACTGGGCTTTGGTTTTGGCACTACTTCTTGGTAATAAACTAACATTTAAAATTTATTGTTATTTTTTAAATTAATTAATTGAATTGATGAATTAATTAATTTTCTTAGATTTTTTAAGCATAAAATTTATTGTTATGCTTAAAAAATCTAAGAAAATAATATTATTTTATACGATTTTTTATACTGATTAGGGGTAAATGGAAATGGCTTATGGCAATACTAAACGTCATGTTTGAAAGTTGGTTCTCGTTCATTTGAAATTAACGAATAGTTTGAAAACGAGCGGACAATAAGTTGTTTTGTTTTGCGTAGATCACAATTTTGTGAAAGAAATGGCTAAAAATGTGACGAACTTTCGTGGTGAAATTTATTTCACTCCAAACGGCAAATTGCATATCAAGGACGAGCCTGTAACCCCTATTGAAGAGGATTTTGGCGATCACAATAACCTGGATTACTCATTTGAACATGATTTTGGTAATATGAGGAAATCTATGTCTATGAACGACATTACTGCGCTCCGAGAAGACCTAGTGAAGCTCGACTTCCACGATAAAGAAGATGTATACCACAGACATCGCAAGCCATCCGGTGCTCCTCTAGAGTTGTCAAGAACTAGATTTGTGTCAATGGCCGAATCTATTTACCATTTCCAAAGGGATACTCCTGGTCGTTTTCATACGAAGCGACCTGAGATCTTCCGTTCTCAAAGACCTAATGGACCATCAGGTCTCACTGTGCCTCAATCACCTATGCTGCGATCTAAGACACGCTTGAGACCATCTCATGTTTTATCTCAGCAAGAGAGAGAAGAAATGGAGCTAGAAGAAATCAGGAAACACAAAATTAAAGCAAATCCTATTCCAAAGTGTGTATTAGAAGGAACTAAAAACCTACCTGAAGTGCCAAAGAAGCCTATAACCATTCCAGAGCCTTTCAAGCTAACAGAAATTCAAAAGAAAGCAACACAATCTTCTGATGGTAATCATCAATTTAAAGCTCGGCCAGCCCCTAAACACATACTTGAGAAGCCTCACATACCTGTTAAACCTCCAGTACATGTTACCAAACCCATTAGCCCCAAATTCCGTTACAAAAGAACACTCTCTGCTGATCAACTAAGAAGTGATAACCTGCTTTTAATGAAATCACAAAACAAACCTAAAGAAGAACATCATAGAATGGGTCCACTTAAACCTGAGCCATTTTCATTTGAAAAAAGGGATGAAGAACTGAAGCGTCGTAGAGAAGAAAGAATCAAGCGCCAAATTGAGGAGGAGCGCAAACAGGCTAGTTTGTTCAAAGCACAACCTGTCCCTGGAGCAGTTAAGAAACGCATGCACTGCACTGCTCTTAAAGGGGGCTCCTCAACCACATCATCGGAAAACAAAGAGAATTTTAAGTTTGAAGCTAAGCCACCAGTGGTACTTTACAAAGAACCATTTAAACCTGTGCTTCAGTCAGTGCATCAAATTAAAGCTGCTCCATTTGCCCTCACAACAGAAAAGCGTGCAGCTGAAAGAGAGAAGTTTGATAAACAATTGAAAGAAAAGGAAGAGGAACAAGAAAGACTGAGACTGTTGAAGGAGAAAGAACATGAAGAGGCTGATGAAAGAGCTAAGGCTCAGTTGAGGGCAAAGTTGATACATCATGCTAAACCAGTTCCTAAAGCTGGAACTGCACCATTTGTTCCAGAAAGATCTGTCGCCCCCCTCACTGTGCCACAAACACCTCAGTTTGTTCGACGCCTCAAACAACATTAATACTATACTATCCCATGTATATTCAATTTAAAACTTCAAGGAATACTTTTAACTCTGTTTAGATATTCTTTAAACTGACTGTTATCATGTTTTGAAATATTACTTATTACTATTTCTATATTGTACGGACATTGTAATTTTTATTGATAATGACGTTAGAATATTTTTAATTTCTCATTAGGGATTATATGGTATTTAACTTGATATTTTTCTAGATTTTCTGTATAATAAACAATATCTTTAACTCTAAATGTTATTTTATTTGCGTTGGTCTAACCTCAATGTAGTGAAAGTGATTACTTCTGAGATAACATCAATTGAGTTCAATTTAAGTGTGTCTGAGTCACATACACGCACATTAGACATTATTTTATCATAATCTGTACACCTTGTGTTTGTCATCTGACAAGTGACATTATGCTGAATTGCTGAGGCCTTTTTGGCATTATAATCATTGTTTTCTGTTTTTTTTTTTAGTTTGAAGGTTATTTATTTGCTGTACAGCCAATAAACTTTTTTTTTATTTCTTTCTCTTCTTTTTACAACTTTCTCAAGATATAGTTAGAGATGCATGATTTGATTCAAAGATTTGATTCAATTTTTTTTCGAGAGTATAGCCCTGGTGGACGTCTTTTGACTGAATGATGCTTGATGACGCATTTTAGTAGGTATCAGTAAGACCTGAACATAAAATCACGCCTGTGTTGGTACTGCGTAGGGATAGGCGGAGTCATAAGGGGAACCACATTTTGCCAGTCACATGTACCTATAGGGCAGAGCAGTGTCACTGACTCTGGCAGAGCCACCATCAGGGATTTTAGTTTTGACAACACAAAGAATTTGTCGCCAAATATCAGAATGTGTCGGTCACTGGTTCAAAAGATGTAAGGGTTTATAGGTGGCCGATCTGGAGAGAGTCTCCCCAGCAGGGCCACATTCATATCTCAATAACTAGGGTCCCTAGAAGAGAGAGAGCAGTGGTGGCCAAGTGGTAACGGCCGCGACTTACGGGTTGTAGGTCGTAGGTTCGAACCCAGACAGGCGCTTTACTTTGTGTAAATTATTTCATCACCACTGCTGTCAAAACGGTGAAGGAAAACATCGTGAGGAAACCGGCATGTCCTAGAACCAAAAATTCGAAGACATGTGACATCTGCCAATCCGCACTGGGCCCGCGTGGTGGATTACGGCCCACTCCCTCTCACCGAGAGGAGGCCTGTGTCCCAGCAGTGGGAACATTATAGGCTGATTATGGTATGGTTATGGTAGGGTCCCTAGCGAAGATCTGTTTTCTCCCATATTTAGTCGCCAATTAGTCGGAATTTGTGTGGGGTAGGTACAACAAAAAGTGAAAAATGAAAACATTTTACAAAAAAAAAAACGAACGACTTAAAAAAAAATTTCAAATACGAAGATGCGGGAACCAACGACACCGATAAAAATAAACAACAGATTTTAAAAACAAAACATTACATCGCGATGTAATGTTTTTTTTTTTAATCTGTTCTACTCTATCTACAGGCGAAACGCACTGGAGGCAAGACTGCAGAAGAATTACAAGAGGAAGAAGAACTGCAGTTGGCGCTTGCTCTCAGCCAATCAGAGGCCGAACAGAAGGAAAAGGAACGCAAGTCACGTCATCACATCGCGCCTGAACCTTTACCGCACCATCCTACATGTCAGTATATTATGCTGTGACCATTATAAACCTAACTAGCTTTTACCAGCGTGGAAGACGGATATTAACCCACGGGCACAATGGCAAATCATCATAGTACCGAGATAAAAAGTATTCCATCCATAGACGACTTCCCCTACAAAATCGCCCAGTCTCCTTTCGTCGAAATCCGTTCGAAATTGGTATGGGTGTGGCCAACCCTAATCTGTGTCATTCATACTGCAATATTGTAACTAGTAACTTAGTAAGTAATAATCATCCATAACATAGATTGTTTGTAAATAAAAAATAAATTGTCTTATAAACGGAATCTGTCCATAAACAGGTGATAGCTGGGAGACAAGTTTATCCTATTCCACAGATTTCAGGTTTATTTTTAACCAACTTCAAAAAAAGAAGAAGGTTCTCAATTCTGTTGAATATTTTTTTTTTCTTAATGTTGGTTACCTCAGAAGTCAGAATTCCGTTATTTAAAAGCTGATTTGCAGAATGGGGTTTTTTTCCATCAATCACAAATTTCTCAGTAGCAATCCAGACCCTGGACCCAATGTTGTAGTTTGATAGAAGAAGTAGAAGAACATAAAACATTAACATTAAATATATTCCAGTGTCTCCAACGCCTTCGTCCGTGAGTGCGTCCCCGGAACACAGCACGCAAGCCAACTCGGAACTGTCGCGGTACCTCGACCGCAACTACTGGGAGCAGCGGATATCTCGCGACAACACCGTGGCGCCCACCGCGCCCGCGCCTGCCTCCCACGCATCCGATACCACTGAGGTATTTATGACGCTACAAACCGTGTGCACGATGGATTGCCCGATGGGATTTTGCATCGGTAATATTCTCAAGAGCCTTGAGAGGGATGAGTTTCCGAAAAATTATAAGTACAAGTATAGTATCAACTTCAATGTGTATATACTACATCATCTACATATTTAACCCATAAATAGGGGATTCATTTCAATAATCGTCCCTTAGTGCTCACATTCGTTTTTTATGGAACTCTTGCATGCTTCCTGACCCAGCGGGTTTGGGCGTGAGTTGTCCACTGGTATATTGGGTGGAAAATAAGTTGGGTGATGGTGCGTATTATTCGCCAATTGTGGAATTCTGCAGTACCGGTATTTTATGCCTGTAGTTACAACCAACTAGGCAGGAACCCAAGAACGCCACATTCTATGATGATTCTAATATACTTACTGATTTTTATTCGGCAATGTTGAGGGTGCTCCGGTTGACTACATTACGTACTTATTTTAGTTTATCCTCGTATTAATATATTATTGACAATTTCGAATATGTGTCATAGTGAATTTAATCTATTCTTTTTAATTTATTCCTATTCTATCATGTTTTTTACGCCTCGACCGCAATCCGCAATGCAACGAGTTGAACATTCTTTGACTTTGACGTGAGTCCGTGACGTAATAGATAAAAAAGTTTCCTACCTCGTTCCTCGCCTAAACTTTGTTTAATACTAGGAATAATGTTTTCAGGAATTCCCGAAGCCTTCTACTACAAAGGCTCAAGATGACGACGCCGAGGACAAAGAAATCGACGAATTCGTGGAGTCATTGAAATCTCAAGTTGAAATATTTGTTAACAGAATGAAGAGCAACTCTTCGCGGTATGACAGTACTGATTTAAATAATTTACAGAACATTAAAAATACTATGTTGGACATATATGATCAGTAATAACTTCTTGTTTTTTCAGAGGACGTTCCATCGCCAATGATACATCTGTTCAGACCCTTTTCATGAACATCACGGCCATGCATTCACGTCTACTACGCTACATTCAGCAACAAGATGACAAGCGAGTCTATTTAGAGAGTTTGCAGGTAAGCAACCAACCTTTTTATTACAACCTCAAAAATTAATTAAATAAAACCTACATCCTTTAAACTCAGGATTATGGTTTGAATTCCCTGACAGTGTTATTGGGATTTTCATAAGAAAATGCTTAGTAAACGGCAGTCTAGATTCGTGCCGTAGACACGCATTACATACTTGGGACTAAAACATACCTGGCGACTTGTGTTACTATAATACCTCTGCCTTCCGTTCAGAGTATATAAACATGATGTTTTGTAAAACATAACACAACATAACATTAGGCAGAGGCCTATAGTACACCTACATTTCGCCAGTTATGTTCGCATGTAACAAGGGAGAGTTTAAGTTATTGTAAAACCTACAGTAAAATAACTTTTCCAGGACAAAGTTACTCAAATCCGCGACAGTCGTGCGGCTCTGGACACGCTCCGCGCCGAGCACGCGGCGCGCCTGGCGGCCGCGGCCGAGGCGGCCGAGCGACAGCGGCAGATGCAGATGGCGGCCAAGCTACAGGCCATGAGGAAGAAGAAGCACGAGTACCTACAGTACCAGAGACAGCTGGCTTTACAAAGAGTTCAGGTACCCACACAATATTAATCATATTTTTTAACTTATTTTTTGTAATTATTAGTGCATTTTTTCTTATTGAAACATTTTTTCAGGAACAAGAAAGAGAAATGCAGATGAGACAAGAACAACAGAAGCATCAATACTTGATGAATGCCAACAACTTTTATATGCCCGGCGTGTCCATGCCCGGCGCTTCCATGCCCAGCGTTTCCATGCAACAGTACCAGGGCGGTTATTCGAACCAGCCTATTTACGCAAACACGCAGTTTCATCAGCAGATGATGGCCGCCCAGGCAGCGCAAGCACAAGCCACTACCGATAGCAATGTGCCGGTGCCTGTGCCGGGCCAAGCCCATATGACCACAGCTAATATGCCGATGAACATGAACCCGATGGGAAATATTCAGTCTATGCCACAGCTGACAAACACGTTCCCTGCATTGTCGCCGCCTGGCGGTGCTATCAACCAGACTCCCGTCAGCGCCCAGCAGTCCATGAACCAGTCCAATTTACGACCCAATCTTGCTCAACAATTAACACCACTTCAGCAACAAATGATGCTACAGCAAATGCATCAGATGCGCATGCCAGTACAAGCTGGCATGCATCAAATTGTGCCACAGACTATTGCCAATGGCATGCCAGGACCAAGCATTCCGCAACAGAATGGACAAAATCCACAGATACCAAAGCAAAATTTGCCAAACCAGCCTCAGCAGCAACCTAATGCTATGATGCCTCAAATGTCTGTCGGCCAACAAAATATGGGTCAGCAAAATATGAGTCAACAATTAATGAATACCAATCCAATGCTTGGTCTACAAATGCAGAACATGAGAATGCCTCTTATGCAAGGCAACCAACCAAATACTAATCAGCAAGTTCCAGTTTCTGGATATCAGAACATGACTATTCCTAACCAAGTCAATACTCAACAACAAGGATCTCAAGCTCCAAATATGCAAATGCAGTCACAAATGCAAATGCCTGGACAAGTAATGCCCATGCAGGGACAGCAAATGATGCAAGGACAAACTATGCCTGGACAGCCTCAAGGCATACCGATGAACAATAATGTACAACAAGCTGGCCAAAATTTACCGCCTCAGGGCCAGGTTCCCCAGACCCAAGCCCAACAGATGCCACCGCAACAACATCTTCATCAGCAGCAAATGCCACTTAATCAACAAATGCCTATGTCTGGCCAGGGAATGCAGCAACCAGGCCAACAAATGATGATGCAAGGGCAACAAATTCAACATCAAAGTCAAATGATTAACCAAGGTCAAACACCACAAGGTCAAATACCGCAAGGCCCTTTGCCGCTTGGTCAAGTACCTACTGGCCCACAGCAAATGAATCAAGGACAGATGTCCACTAGTCTCCAAGGACAACAAATGATTCAAGGTCAATTACAACAGCCTGTGAATCAAAGTCAGGTACAGATGGGTCATCAGATGCAAATGGCACCTGTCCAGCAGATGCAACAGGGCCCGTCAATGCAAGGGCAGGTGCCCCAGCAAATGGGAATGCCTCAACAACAAATACAACAGCAAATACAGCAAGTGCAACCTGGGCAACAAAACATACCAGGACAACAGAAAATGCAGCAACCGAATGTGCCGCAAGGACAGGTACCACCCGGTACCAACAACCAACAGGCGCAAACACCCGGCAAACCTGAACAAAACAATAACACTGCGGAACTAATAAGTTTCGATTGAGAATGACGGTTCCAACATTGAGAGATCTCTGCAAATGAATGACTGGAAATAATAATACTTGTTCTAATATTACGTAATATTAAACTATATGCAATAATTATTATGCACTTAGATATCGTGCTATGTTGTGAGTTTTAAAACCAAAATATTGTCATGTATAGATACATTTGAGATTTTATAGAATATACTATTGAATGCCTTTACTTATAAATGTTGTAAATGTGAGATGATGTGTAAAATTTATAGTCCATTATTATGACAAGGGTTTTGAAGGAGAGGTTCCCAGCATATTTGCATTTTGAAAAATTAAATAATATTGGTGTAACTTTTATAAGTAAAGCGGTTCTCATGCTTTTTAATTATCACAAAATAGTTAACAATTATTTATATTACCATTAGGATAGTTCCAGATCAAAATTTGGCAGCAAATATGACACAATCATACGAATTAAAGTATAATCTATCCCATTAGATCATTTGCTGTAGTTGATCCTTTTAGTTAGAAAAGCCTTGTAATCTATGTAAATGCAAATATGTATAAACTATTCGTCGTTCGTAAAAAGTAGTTTATTTAGATATTAATATAAATGAAAAATTCTAATATTTTATGTTTAGATATCTTCATTGATGTGGTAATTGTTTTGTTATAATATTTTAAGTTATATGATGTATAATACGACGTAACAATAAAAGCAAGAAAATATACTTTGTATTTATTTAACAAACCTTATCAAGATCGGCCTAACATGAGAGAGACACAGGGCATGTAAAAATACAGGTCAGTGGATTTAACAAGGTAACTTCTCTTAGTCTGTGGATTTAACCCTCATACCCCAACCCAACTCTCAACCCTCTTAAGGGTGGGTTGTATCAAAAGCTCCGTTATAGTTTGCGTCAAAGTTAAATTTAATCGTAACCATAACCATAGAATCTACTATCCGCTGTTGCACCGTCATATATTTTACATGTTTTACAGTTAAAGTTAAAAGGGTGACAAGTGATAAGACGTCATATTTCCCCAAAATGTACGTGGGTAATTTTTTGACAAGGGCAACACTTCAAGCTTGTTGTCATCACGCTTTCTTTGTTTGACACTAGTGATGTTACTCAGTCATTAACGGTCAGGCACTCGATTGTCTCTATTATGTAAATTAAAAACACAAGTACAGAATCATAGCAAGATCAAAAATACAGTAACCGTTCTATATTGGTAATGTACCAAGGTGTTTAAGTCAGTGACTGAAGGAAGGGAGGCCTTTGCCCTGCAGTGGGACAGAAATGGCTGATAATAATAATAATTCGGCTAAGATTGGCTTTGTTCGACTTTGTAAAGAGCTTTTTGTCTTACATTCCACTGATTATCAGATTGATCTGATAAAATCAGTGAAGATTTAATGAAAAATTACACTTTATTATCTGACAGCACTAACCCACAGAACATGTATTTTCTCTTATTAAAACTCTGTGACTCTGTACATTACAGTATTATGTATTACCTGGTTTATTATCCAAGAATGATAGTTAACTAGTGTGGCAGTGTTGATGATATTTATCTAATCGCAACTAAACCGAGTGGCACATCGAGAGAAAATGGACTCGATTCTTTATTTTTTTTTATTTGAGTAACGAGTTAAATAAAATCGAGCCGCATCACTATCTGACACTGTCAGAAAGACAAGACGTAAGTGATAATAACATTCATTTTATTTTTCCGTTTCTTTCGAATTGCATGAAATTGATATTTCTGTTTTCCTGTATGTAATTGAAGGATTGTATTATTGGAAGATGCATTACAGCATTTACTCCAGAAGGATGTTGAGTTAATTGTTCAGTAAGATTGCAACGCAATGTGCGAAAACATTGCCCGAGACTGCTGCAGATGTGCGGTAACTTGAGAACGCATGGATTCACGAACGCAAATCAAATCATCTGTGCAGTTTAACGAAAGTGCTTAGAGACAATGCAAGAAAGTATTGAAACTGTTATACATTATGGAGATTTGGATACAGGAATATTTACATCATATGGCGATTTTCACAGCAAACGCATACTGTGCCTGATGAATGCGGGAAAGAACATTATTTTGCAGTGGATTCCAGCACACCAAAAATAACAATAATAATATTAGTTAGAATACGCTTATAACACCGAGCTGCTCTTGCTGGATGCTATTGCAAGGTTGCAACTGTTTGGTGGGCAGACGTTGGTATAGTTGGCTGTTGTGCACATGTAATGTTGAGCATGCGGTATTTATGTATTTTCATCGGTGGAGCGACCTGCATATTTTTTAGATGAAATATTACCTACTTCTAAGTCGTGTGACGTTGAAATTAATATAAGTAGGTACCTACTTGCAGAAATAAAAATGCTTTGTTATGTACGGACGCCAGCAGGTCAACCTACCCGAAACTGTCAGATTTTCCCAATCAACCTTGAACCTTATGTTTTAGCAATAAAGTCGAAAATCTATTAAAGAAATCTGACAGATTGTAGTAACTTGATGTGCTGGCGTCTGTACAATTTATGTGTTTTTTTTTAACGTTTGAAAACACCCCTACTCGCTGAGCAGTGGTGTGTCCGTCGTAACAGATGCGACTTACAGCTTGTAGGTCGTAGGTTTGAACCCAGACAGGCACTTTACTTTGTGTAAATTATTTCATCACCACTGCTCTCAAAACGGTGAAGGAAAACATCGTGAGGAAACCGGCATGTCCTAGAACCAAAAATTCAGAAGAATACGCAGAAGCATACGCTAGAGCTTAAGTTTCTTTGGCAATTAAAGCAACACACTGAAGAGCAACAGTGAAGCTAGAACTAAAAATAAAAAAACTGAAATTAGAAATCGATATTCTTAAGTAAAATATTCTCAGGGGTTTCTTGTTTTCAGCAAGGGACCCTTGCTGAAAACAAGAACCCTCGGGAACTAAAAACCCGGAATCTGTCCAAAAATGTATTCTCATCACACTTATGAAATCGATCAATGCGATGGTGATTTTTTTTCTCTTCCTAACTGGCAAATCGGATTCACTGTCACTATCATCGCTAGAAGAGCTTTATTCCCACAATATTTCGCGGAGTAAAGACATACCTAATTTGTTTTAATAGGTACTTTATTCAACAACACAATATTTTTATAGGTTACAACTGCAAAGCAGATGACATTACAATGACACTAACCGTAACTATAGCCCTTAACCGGCCGAATTTGGTCGATTAATGTTATAGTTATGTGTGACGTCATTTTAACAATTATGACAAAACTTAAATCGATGCAACCCGAATTTCGCTTAACCGGAGATTTGACGTCTGTCAAAGCTTTGATTATAGTTAAAAATGGCTTGTTATAGTTATTTATGACGTCATTTTAACAATTCTCAAACCGATGCAACCCGAATTTTGCTTAACCGGAGATTTGACGGCTGTCATGAGATTGGTTATGGTTATAGTTAGCTGATGCAACTCACTCTAAGGGTGGGTTGTATCAAAAGCTCCGTTATAGTTTGCGTCAAAGTTAAATTTAATCGTAACCATAACCATGACCATAGAATCTACTATCCGCTGTTGCACCGTCATATATTTTACATGTTTTACAGTTAAAGTTAAAAGGGTGACAAGTGATAAGACGTCATATTTCCCCAAAATGTACGTGGGTAATTTTTTGACAAGGGCAACACTTCAAGCTTGTTGTCATCACGCTTTCTTTGTTTGACACTAGTGATGTTACTCAGTCATTAACGGTCAGGCACTCGATTGACTCGATTATGTAAATTAAAAACTCAAGAACAGAATCATAGCAAGATCAAAAATACAGTAACCGTTCTATATTCGTAATGTACCAAGGTGTTTAAGTCAGTGACTGAAGGAAGGGAGGCCTTTGCCCTGCAGTGGGACAGAAATGGCTGATAATAATAATAATTCGGCTAAGATTGGCTTTGTTCGACTTTGTAAAGAGCTTTTTGTCTTACATTCCACTGATTATCAGATTGATCTGATAAAATCAGTGAAGATTTAATGAAAAATTACACTTTATTATCTGACAGCACTAACCCACAGAACATGTATTTTCTCTTATTAAAACTCTGTGACTCTGTACATTACAGTATTATGACGGTTTATTACACGAAATATATTTATTACCTGGTTTATTATCCAAGAATGATAGTTAACTAGTGTGGCAGTGTTGATGATATTTATCTAATCGCAACTAAACCGAGTGGCACATCGAGAGAAAATGGACTCGATTCTTTATTTTTTTTTATTTGAGTAACGAGTTAAATAAAATCGAGCCGCATCACTATCTGACACTGTCAGAAAGACAAGACGTAAGTGATAATAACATTCATTTTATTTTTCCGTTTCTTTCGAATTGCATGAAATTGATATTTCTGTTTTCCTGTATGTAATTGAAGGATTGTATTATTGGAAGATGCATTACAGCATTTACTCCAGAAGGATGTTGAGTTAATTGTTCAGTAAGATTGCAACGCAATGTGCGAAAACATTGCCCGAGACTGCTGCAGATGTGCGGTAACTTGAGAACGCATGGATTCACGAACGCAAATCAAATCATCTGTGCAGTTTAACGAAAGTGCTTAGAGACAATGCAAGAAAGTATTGAAACTGTTATACATTATGGAGATTTGGATACAGGAATATTTACATCATATGGCGATTTTCACAGCAAACGCATACTGTGCCTGATGAATGCGGGAAAGAACATTATTTTGCAGTGGATTCCAGCACACCAAAAATAACAATAATAATATTAGTTAGAATACGCTTATAACACCGAGCTGCTCTTGCTGGATGCTATTGCAAGGTTGCAACTGTTTGGTGGGCAGACGTTGGTATAGTTGGCTGTTGTGCACATGTAATGTTGAGCATGCGGTATTTATGTATTTTCATCGGTGGAGCGACCTGCATATTTTTTAGATGAAATATTACCTACTTCTAAGTCGTGTGACGTTGAAATTAATATAAGTAGGTACCTACTTGCAGAAATAAAAATGCTTTGTTATGTACAATTTATGTGTTTTTTTTTTTAACGTTTGAAAACACCCCTACTAGCTGAGCAGTGGTGTGTCCGTCGTAACAGATGCGACTTACAGCTTGTAGGTCGTAGGTTTGAACCCAGACAAGCACTTTACTTTGTGTAAATTATTTCATCACCACTGCTCTCAAAACGGTGAAGGTAAACATCGTGAGGAAACCGGCATGTCCTAGAACCAAAAATTCAGAAGAATACGCAGAAGCATACGCTAGAGCTTAAGTTTCTTTGGCAATTAAAGCAACACACTGAAGAGCTTCGGTTTGCCGATGACATCGTCATAATGGCAGAGACGCTGGAACAGCTAGACCAAATGTTGCACAGCCTAAATGGAGCCTCCCGGCGGGTTGGCCTCGGCATGAATTTGGACAAGACAAAAGTCATGTACAATTCCCACGTCTTGCCGAGTCCAATCCATATCGAAGGGTCGCTTCTCGAAGTTGTGAAGGATTATGTCTACCTAGGCCAAGTCATCCAGCTCGGTAGACACAACTTTGAGAAAGAGGCCGACAGGAGGATCCAGTTGGGTTGGGCAGCATTTGGAAAACTTCGTCAAGTCTTCTCGTCGCCTATCCCGCAGTGTTTGAAGACTAAGGTCTTCAACCAGTGCGTCCTGCCCGTCATGACATACGGTGCTGAAACGTGGTCACTGACAGTCGGGCTGGTTCACAAATTCAAGGTCGCTCAGCGCGCTATGGAGCGAGCTATGCTCGGAGTCTCTTTGAAGGATAAAATCAGGAATGAAATTATCCGGGAAAGAACCGGAGTTACCGACATAGCTTGCAGAGTAAGCAAACTGAAGTGGCAGTGGGCTGGCCATGTCTGTCGAAGGACCGATGGCCGGTGGAGCAGACGAGTCCTGGAGTGGAGACCGCGTATCGGCAAGCGTAGTGTGGGACGCCCCCCAGCTAGATGGACGGACGACCTAAAGAAGGTGGCTGGGGTAGACTGGATGCGGAAGGCGGAGGACAGGGTGCTGTGGCGCAGTCTGGGAGAGGCCTATGTCCAGCAGTGGACTGCGATAGGCTGAGTTGATTGATTGATTGACTGAAGAGCAACAGTGAAGCTAGAACTAAAAATAAAAAAACTGAAATTAGAAATCGATATTCTTAAGTAAAATATTCTCAGGGGTTTCTTGTTTTCAGCAAGGGAGGACCCTTGCTGAAAACAAGAACCCTTGGGAACTAAAAACCCGGAATCTGTCCAAAAATTTATTCTCATCACACTTATGAAATCGATCAATGCGATGGTGATTTTTTTTCTCTTCCTAACTGGCAAATCGGATTCACTGTCACTATCATCGCTAGAAGAGCTTTATTCCCACAATATTTCGCGGAGTAAAGACATACCTAATTTGTTTTAATAGGTACTTTATTCAACAACACAATATTTTTATAGGTTACAACTGCAAAGCAGATGACATTACAATGACACTAACCGTAACTATAGCCCTTAACCGGCCGAATTTGGTCGATTAATGTTATAGTTATGTGTGACGTCATTTTAACAATTATGACAAAACTTAAACCGATGCAACCCGAATTTCGCTTAACCGGAGATTTGACGTCTGTCAAAGCTTTGATTATAGTTAAAAATGGCTTGTTATAGTTATTTATGACGTCATTTTAACAATTCTCAATACGATGCAACCCGAATTTTGCTTAACCGGAGATTTGACGGCTGTCATGAGATTGGTTATGGTTATAGTTAGCTGATGCAACTCACTCTAAGTATTCTGTAACTACATACTTGTTACCCTCGCGGATCAACATACAACCTAACATTGACCTCATCATCAGCCTATAGCAGTCCACTGCTGGACATAGGCCTCCCCTAATGAGCGCCATAGCGCCCTGTCTTCAGTTTGACGCATCCAGCATCTGCCTGCAGTCTTTCGCAGATCGTCATCCCACCTGGCCGGAGGGCGTCCCACACTACGTTTGCCGAGTCGCGGTCTCCACTCAAGAACTCGTTTACCCCAGCGGTTGTCGGTTCTTCGCGAGATATGGCCTGCCCACTGCCACTTCAGCTTGCTAATTCTTTGAGCTATGTCGATAACTTTCGTTCTCTGTCGGATGCGGACATTGACCTGTAAATTGCAAAAAGCGTAAGAAAATTTGAATTTCGGGCTACCTAGCGCATCGGTTAAGCGCGATCCACACAGCGGGTTATGAATGTTATGATGCAGCATCTTTTCATACTTTGAGACACAGCAGACTACAGCCAGCTCTACCAAACCAGCTATCCGAAATATGTGGGCTAGGTCGGCGCGGCGCCGCACCGCACCCTTTGGCTTGGCCCTTAGTACGGGCAAGAATAATGAAACACCTTGCGCCTTGTCCTTAGAATTCTAAGAGGTAATGCGTAACGAATAGTTTATACATAATTACAATATTCTCTTCAGAGCTTAGAGCATTAGTTAGAGTCGATTGATATGATGATGCTGATCAACATACTAATCGAGAATGTCTTCCTTTATAGTTTCCTTTATAGAATTGTCAGCGTGACGTGTGTCAACAGTCAAAGTCAAACTGTCGTCACTGTCGACAGCGGTTGACAGTCAGTCAGTCACTCATTGTGATGTCAACCAATGTCAACTGTCAAGTCAATCTAAAACTTAAAACTTTATGCCGGTAGATTTTGTTGATTCGATTTTTTATAAATAATTTGCTTTGTCTAACTGAGTGTTATGTTAAATATTAAGCGAAATGGAGGATGATAACCAAGATGGACCATTTACCGTGTGGCAAATGTTTAATGCACCGACTATGGTGCTGTTTAACAACTTGGAGCATGCAGCTGACGGTTTGGATAGACTACTAACTTCTATTCTGAAGTTATCAGGGTATGGCTCTAGAAATATTTTTCACCTACATAATTTCAAGATATATGTATATTATTTTATCAGTATGCTAAGAGCAAAGGTGTTTTATTTACAGTCTTAATAACAAAATTGTGATGTGGTTTAATTACAGAGACTTCTCCGAAGTTTTAGTTCCCAGGGCTGGTTCCTCCAAGTATCCAGACTCGTATTATCATGCATTCAATACATGGCTTGTTGGTAGATTATTTTATGTGTGGTCTGTGGAGGAGTTGAACAGGTAATTGTAACACTTAATATAACTTTTAACAATGGCTCACACATTTGTCTTTCTGAAAATGGTTTCAGTTCCAATCTCCAAAAAGTACATGTGATTTCAAGTAGATGGTGGTTCATGTAGTGTTCTCATCATTTGGTCAGTGGGTCTTCTTAGGGGCGGATTAAGGCGTCTTAGGGGCGGATAATATAAACCTGAATGGTACCAAGAGCACGCATAAAGTTTGTATATGCTTATCATTTCATTTACAGTACATTGAGGAATTGTTACTGGTTTAGGAAACTAAGGGTCAGCCCTTTAGCAGACACCTAAACTTTTGCAGTAGACAATGTATGATGTACCTAAGTTAACTTTATTTTTCAGGATACATGCAACAAGCAAGGATGCTCAACTGAAAATTTTAAACATACTGTGTATGAATGCTGCATCATTTTATAACAGTTTACATTCTGAATATGTTTCTGTACTAACAAAGTTAGTCCAGTATTACAAAGAGAATCCAAATGACCAGTCAAGAGGACTGTTACTAGAAAACTTTAAATCTGAAAAAATTGAAATTCCTAATGTGCAACTTAATTTAGAACCTATTTATGTTAATGTTAAAGATATGCAAACATGCAAAAAGTTGATAGATTTAACATTGCAGCTTCTTGCAGAGAGTCTACCAGCAAATTCTATTTATATTAATAAACACAAAACTGAGTATTGTAAGTTGTTTAATGAAATTCTGTACATGCTCGAACATTACAGTGTAGATATAAAATTCACCTCATTAAAGTTTTTCATTACTTTGATAAGTAATTATGAACAAATAGGCATATGTACTTTCCACCAATGTTTCCCATCTGTTTATCTTGAATTACTTTATTCTATAGAAGCCATGTTGAAGTCATTAAATGTATACCATGAAAAAGGTGAAATTGATGCAATGTACTTGGATGGTTTTAATAGACTGATGTGCACTTTCATGAAAATGAATAAAGAAAGTCCTGAAAAAGAAAACAAAGAAATTCTTTTGAATATTTGTACTGTTATTCTAAAGACAAAGAGCAATAAAATATTTAGTAATGATTTAAAATTGGAATGCTTGTCTTTGAGCAAAAACTTTGATTTTCCAAGTGATCTAATAGATGTCTCGAATATGGATGCAAGTGAAATAGATGTGTTGAAAGAGAACTACTGCAAAAATATACTGGCACATATAAGATCGGAGTTGCAAGGAAATAGCCTCATTGATTTGAAAGGAAGTTGGTATTTCAAGCAAGTACTGAATGTAATAAAGTCAATAAAGAGCTGTGAAGACAATAAAATTGATATATTTTTAATAAGTTACCATATGAAGAGATCTCTGTCTTGCTTGGGTATATTGCAACAAGTTGCTGTACAATGTGAGACACTGCAAAACAAGAGCAAAATAGTAATGTTGTTAAAAGAAGACATCCATATAATTTGGGGATCATTATTGAAACTTATTGGATATAATAAGAGCATTATTCTAGGAGACAGTAACTGCACAAGATTATTCATGGACATAATGCTGAGTACAGTAATCCTCTATCAAACTCCATTAAGAGATGACAGTAACAGAATTCTTCAACTATTATGTCTACAAGGTTCACCACAGTTTTCTGAACATAGTTTGGGGTACAGTGATAACATGAAATCAATAATCTTGCAGTATATGATGCTCATTAAACTTGTTCTAAAAGTAAAACCAAGTGATTCATGGGACAGAATCATTTCTAATTTGGGTAATGGTTTCCTCAAAAATAAAACTGCCAATATGTATAAAGAAGTAAGTCTCAATAAGGGTCGAAGATTTTTCACGGTGATTCCTGCGGTCGCGGTTTAGCCTGCTACCTCTATGTCACTCTATGCAACACATGCCAGGCAATAGGTATCGAGGTAAACCCCAAGCAGCCCGCGATATATCGCAGTGAGGTATCCTTCGGCATGTGCGTGCGCGTCTATTAGCATGCATTTGTTTTACATGGAGGTGACATCGAGGTAGCGAGCTAAACCGCGACCGTGAGGTATTGCAATGAGGCATCTTCGGCATGTAGTTATCTTTAGGAGTATGATTTCAATGCAAATTAATGTTTTACATACAAAAGAGTAAATAATCAATTTTATTTATATTTGTTCCCAGATTATACCATTGTGTCCACTCTTGATGTTGAACAAAATATTCTCTGCAAGTAAACTTATAGGGGACTTGCTTATGGCAGCCTTTCTGACAAAAGACTGTGATATTCAAAAAGAAGTTGCTTCAGTTTTACCAGCTATTGCCTGTATGTCACTAGGAACCTATGAAATCGTCATTAGCATACCAAAAGACTGTTTTGGACAGTCCATATTCGCAAACAATGTTGTAGATATTTTACTAATATGTTCTAAATGTCATAAATTAGACACAAATCAATACTCTGAAGAGTTTTTGACTACCGTCAATCGAAATAAAGTTGAGGTATATTCTGAGAGGAATGCCTATACTCCTAGTCAACATTCTACTATTACAAGCCTGAAGAGTTTATTTGCAAAGTTCTTGAATTGGAAACAGTATGCAGATTTGGAAAACAGTGGCTACTGGGACTTGTTTGCTAGACTTTGTCATCACTATTATGTGCTTAATTATGGAGTTCCAGCAGATCTTTTGAATGAAGATAACAGTCAACATGTTCTCAAGTCTTTCAAACCATTCATTGATGATAATTCTGTGAGTATTTAATGCAACATTGATGTAAACGTAACAGTTTTTGTAAATGTGTATTTTTTTAAATAAATTTTGTTTCAGGTTGAAGATGATTCTGAATGGAATTCTCATAAGGATTCAGCTTTTAGTTTATGTGTGAACGTACTAGTCCAATCCACAAGGGCCAGTTTAGAGAACAATGACAACACACAACAGACCAACACATTGAATCTCATAAAGGACTTTGGATTATGTTCCAATGGAAAAGTGATTTTGCCAGTGACAAAGCTTTTCGTTTATTTTATAATGCATCCACAGTGCTCTCTTGGGCCGAAAGCCGTAGTTAGTCTTAGAGATGTTTGTGAGCTGCATGGGTACACGCCTAATCAAGTCTACCATCGGTATAAAAAGGACTACTGCAAACTTTTTGTTGAATGCAGCTTGTACAGCGGAAAGGACTTTGCTATATCACTTCTGAAAGTTGTTAGGGCGTTTGGTTTCTTTGGATACAGAGATTTCATTTCAAAGGATGTGCATCACTTCTTACCATACTTGATGCCTTACTCTGTAACTATAAAAGAAGTTCCTTCAATGATTGAAGAAATTGCCTCCCTTGTACAGTGCTCAGTTTCAGACTTCTTGATCGAAAGATTCCCTCATATTTACGTTCACGTTTATTTGAACGAATCCAAGGAAGTTGAGAAGAAATGCCTTGATATTATTGGGAAGCTGACAAAGACCTCTGTATTAAACTTGATAAAGAGACATTTTCGAGTGATACTGACAGAATTTCTGCTACAGTATTGCTGTAATTCGGAAAAAGTGTTGAATGCTTGCCGATATTTGGCTTGTCACGATCCTGATGTCTCGACTCCTACTGGGAGTATGAATATGAGCACATCACAAATAGCAGACTTTTTGAATCCGAAGTTTTTAGGTGTCCTGGCGTATTTTGACCACAAGCTGGTTAACGCAAAAGTTGCACTTTCGGTGAAACGAAAAGCATTGAAAAGTTTTCCTGATATAATGCAATTGATGGGCGTCAAGTATTTGACGCCTCTGAGATTCAAGGTCTTAGCTACTTTGAGGTCTGCTCTCCAATTGGCGAAAGAATTTCCAAAGATATTGGCGGAGGCATGGGGCGCGTTCATCCATAACATCGATACGATATCTCTAGGACCTCTAATGTCCAATTTAGCCGTATCACTGCTGCAACAATTAGACTACGCGCCTCAAGAAATAAACAAAATATTCCAATATCTTGTATTGAACAATGAGAATTTGTTGAGCTCTCATATCTCAAATCTTTTCTTCTTAGAAGATACAAAGATATCGGATAAAATAAAGATAGTTATAAAGAGGCATGTTAAGAGGACCCAGCCTGATGGGTTCTTAGACAAGATTAAGTGGTACTTACAGCATCTGAACCATGATATACCCAGCATAAAGGCGTATGCATTTTCCCACTTGGACAAGTTACTAAAAAGTGATAGATCTGAGATACATAAGGCGATATTCGGTGGAAAAAATATAGACCCTGTAATAGTGGAGCTCATAGATTCTTTGCTTTTAGGTGAGTATTCTGGTTTCTTAGGTTATGTTACCATTGCTTACGTGAACCTTACAATACCTATGACTCATATTTCTGGTTTTATGTAACTTATTTTCGATTTTAATTAACGTACCACCTTGTTTCTGCGTATAGACTGTAGACAACTCAAGCGGCCTTCTTAGTTCCTCACATAGACTTACATTTACTTGAACATCATCAATTCTTTCCCAGGTTGCAAAGATCCAGACTCCAAAGTAAGTCTATCAAGCGGGGCGTGCCTCGGTCAGCTGGGCGCTATCGAGGCCGGTCACCTTCCCCGTCAGTATGTACAACCCGATAGATCGCCATTCGCATTCTCTATAGGAGATGACTGCTTTGCTGCCACTGCGTTAGTTGAACTGTCTCGGGCGTTCCAATATGAGAAGGATACTATGGTAGGTGGTATAATATATCTGTGAAGTGAGTTTTAAGCGCGTCGCTGTTATACAAAGCATTACACTACAAGAGAAAAGCATCTCTCAAATTACGCCAGAACTCTCAGTTTTCCGTTTGCTAACTACCTTCTTAGGTTCGTTCGTCTAGTTAGGAGGCGTCCAACGTTGCGTTTGTCGATTTACGATCTCCACTCAAAGCCTCGTTTGATCAAACGGCCTACACTTATCTCGTAAGCAATATAGGTTACACTAGTTCTAATCTTTCGAACAAACTTCGAGTGTCCCTCGCTCCATGATTTAGAATTACTGTCACTGTTTACTGCGCATCTTCAACATCGTAAATAACCAACAAAATATGATCTGTTTCAGAATATGGATTGTTATGCTTTAACAATTCAAGAGATATTGAAAATTTACGACATATCACCAACTGGCAGCAAGAAAGATGTGTGGGAGAGTTTTCCAGAACACATGCATCAGATCATGCATCCTCTGTTAAGTTCCAGGTACGTTCAGTAACTGTATTCTCTTGTTGATATTAGGCCGTCTTCTTGTCAGATGACGAATGAGTTTATCTTGTAAATGCACTGTTAAATTATTTTTTTTTTATTTCTAGATATACCTTGGCGTATCCCTCTCAGCCGAAGAAAGCACATCCTTTATTTGGGTCCACTTACGCTACTACGTTCTTAGAATGGGCACACAAGTAAGTTCTTTTATTTATTTTATTCATTTTTCATTTCAATCAAATCAATCTGCCTAACTTTTACGCAACTCTGTTGGAACTTCATTTTTATCCCATTTGTACAGACGCCAGCACGTCAAGCTACTACAATCTGTCAAATTTCCTTAATAGATTTTCAACTTTATCGCTAACGTATAAGGTTCAAAGTTGATTGACAAAATTTGACAGTTTCAGGTAGCTTGATGTGCTGGCGTCTGCACATTTAAATAAAATATTGCAATGTTTTTACCATATTATTTTACAGCTGGGCAGGCCAACTGATTCCACTTATCGAATCAGAAAGCATTCGGGAACTTCTGCGCACAGTGCACCCAAGTATGCGGCGTGACGTCAGAACTTTGTTTCTCTTTCTACCCTACGTGTTGTTGCATGCTGTCAAGTCCAAGAATAATTCACAGTATATACAAGACGAAATTTTAGCTGTCATAGGTATGATCTCAACTCATAGTCATTCAATACTAAAATAAAATATTATTGAAGTACTTACTCCTATCAAAATAATAAAAAGTAGTAATACAATACAATTACCAGAATATAATATAGAAACAAATAGGTATGCGCTCTTCCTCCTCTCTCCTACTATGTTGTGCCCGACAAAGCCTACCAAGTGTTTTACCAACATTATGGAATGCAACAAAGATTTGAGAATTGAATTGAGAATAACACTGGCTTTTAGTTGTTTTTCTCAATAACGAAATATTTAATTGTTGTCTATTAAATTCAGGTCTAGAGAACTTTGAAATGGAAAATGCAGCAACGATAGAAAGAAGTCGATATAAAATGCTGCGACACATTCGAATGACTCCTAGCATCAACTCAGTTCAAACTGAGGAAGGCAACCAGGTAAGGCATTAATTAATTACGTTGATTAAATAAGGCCTACTAATTTGAACCTTATAGTCAAGTAGCCTTGGTTTAATTTAGGATGACCAAACCATTGAGACTGGCGTAAACACTGTTTGTTCTTAACTTTCAGAGCAAATGTAGTAAAACAATTTACACCTTACTGGACTTCTTGAACAGATGGCTTCTGGAGTGGTGTCACTCAAAGCAGCGTCCAACGGAAAATGACAATTACAAGTAAGTACGAAAATTCCGACTAATCTCCATAATACAGAATCATAGTTGGTGGTGTAATTTACATTTTTAATGTTTGTGTTATTTTGTTGAACAGATATGTTTATTTTTTATTTTTATTAAGTCGTATAAGTGCGACAAATGTGCTGCAATTTTTTCCGCAGATAGCATTATTTTATTCATAATATTATTATTATATTCAACTTTGTAGAGCAATATCATCATTCTTGGACAAATTCGACAAGCTAACGATAGCTCGCGGGAACTTCGTTTGCGGCGAGTTAGAACGGGCGCTACAGTACATAGAGTTGTACATGGATGAGAGAAAGGACAAAATGCAAGTACAACTGCCGTTCTTAGCCGAAATATACGCCTTGTTGGATGAACCGGATTCTGTGGCTGGTGAGAAATATGTTTTTTTTTTATTTTAAAATAGCTAGGCTATTACGGCTCCATTCCTATCTATAAAGTTTTATTAAAAAATCTCGTCCATGGACTTTGTGGTTCTCGAGTTTAAAAACACTAACAAACAGACAGATTAAGAATTCTTGCTACTCCAAGCCGCTGGATTTGACGCGGTACAAGCTTTTTCATTCATAAACACTTGCACTTTGTAACCCACGCGTGCGCGTCATGCGACTCTTATGTTATTGTAATAAGCTATAGAACAAATTTTTCAGGTATACTGTCAATGAAAAGGTCTGAGCCTTCACTAAAAGAGTTGATCTTGGCTCAAGTAGTGACTGGACGGTTGCAAGATGCTGCACTTTGCTACGAACGTTTGGCACAGGAAGGCCAGTTAGATCGACACAGTTTGCAGGTAAGTTGATGTAATTTACGTGATAAATCATCAAACTGATTAAAAAAAAAACAATATACAGCGACAAACAAATGTCAAAAACTTGTCAAAATGTAGGGAAATTAATGGTATTTTTGACAGATTGAGACTGAGATCAGACTGTGAACGTTCCTAAAATTACGAGAATTGCCCCTCAGGTGTCCTGTAATATTCACACTGAGTAACATACAAATAATTAAAAAAAAATAGTTTGCCCTTTATCAGAAAAATCATTGCGTTTTGAACGGCTTGGTAAACAAGCATCACTGTCATTTTCGAATATGTGTGTATGATGTTGATAAATAAGTGGTTCTTATAAAAGTCCCAATCCATAAACAAAAATACTTTCAATATAAACTTCCAGGGCATGATCGACTGCTACCTTGGTCTGGACCAGCCATTCACCGCGTACCGGTTACTGAGCGAACATGAAGACGAAGACGGTATGATGGAGTTGTCAGCTGAACCTTTATGGCGGCTGGGACGGTTCGATGATTTGGAAGAGCTTTGCAAGAAACCCGTTGTAAGTAGATACCATCAAATACATTTTTAAAAAAGGAAGATTTATTTGGTAACAATAACTTGCTACAAAAACATATAACACGGTGGTCCTAAAACCAATTGCTGATTTTTGGGACCAGTGTGTCATTGTGTGATCGCGAGACATGTTCAAAAGGAGATGGCGGAACACACTAGACTCTTTAAGAAATTGGCGACAGGCAGACTGTAAGAAATAAGGATTAGCGAAAGAAGGCAAAGTAGGTACTAACACTGGCTTACTTTATGTTCTTTATAAATGATTTGTATTATCTGTAGCCACCTTCAAACGAAAACTGGGGTCTCCTTATGGGTCGAACCTTGCTCGCCTACCGCCAGCAAGATCACGACGCTTTCCTCATATCCTGTAAAGATACCACAAGTAGACTGCTTGCTCAAATGGACGCCGAGAGCAAAGGAGAGAACGCTTTGAGGAGCGGCTACCAAAGTGTGCTCGGACTTCATATTATTACGGAAACTAGTCATGCTGAGGAGGTACTGCAAAGGTAAAATGTTCTCTATTTCATGTGTATTAAGCCCATGAGGTCGTGTAACTTAGTTTGAATATAAGTAGCGTGTCCAAAAAGTCACCAAACATTGATATTTTTTCTTTAGACTAAAAGAATTTCGAGACGGCGATCGGCAAAGCACAGAGATGGTAAACCAGTTACTGGACGAGTGGAGACGGCGACTGTCCGTCGTACAGTCTGACGTTAGGACTATAGAGCCGCTGCTACGACTGAGGAGAATACTGCTGCAACAGTCACAGGTCAATATTATAAGGAATGTCAGACATAGTGACGTCATTGATCATTGTCCTGCCAAAATATAAAACATAATTGTAAAATAAATATAAACCGTGTCTTTAATTTTTGTTACTGGTTTTAAAAAGTTTTAATAAAAAAAATTGAAATAATATTTTGGAGCCTAGTACCTATGTCTTATATTAATCATTTCTTTCTAGACATAATCACTTCACTTTCATACTAATTACTTGTCTAACGACATGTCCACCATTTCTTTGCAACACATAGCGTTATCGAATACGTAGATAACCTTTATGTATCCTAATTTTAAAAGTATGGTTTTAGCAACTTCTAGAGCCAACACATCCGTTGACAGCGAGTCGATTGAAAGCATGCATCGGAGACCTCTGGTTGCAAAGCGCAAAGCATGCTAGAAAAGCTGGAATATTCCAACAGGTAAGAAACATTTGTTATTTATGAATTCAAATATTTATATTATTACACGACATTTTCGATCGACGAAGATGACAACCGATTCCCACACAACTTTCTTCTTTCTTACTTTTCTTTTCTTTTTTTTCTTCTTTTTTTTTTTTGGTGTACATAATAAAGAGTATTCTATTCTATTCTTTTCAGTTAACGGTGCCACTTTCAAACTTCCTCTTATGTACTCATTTCTTATTCTATATCATTTGGCGTATGTATTTATACAAATATTCGCGTTACTTTTCGAAGGAACACAAATATGCCAAGTAAAGTGACGCCATTGTAGAATTAGAAAATTATGCTCCTTTAGAAGGAAAACTTTCGTAGGTCGTGGGACCGCATTCTGTCTGACTACTAACCTGTCATGACGCTCCAGTGGGTAATGAACAGCAGTTATTTGATCTTAGGACAGCAAGACACTGTTTGATCTGGTTATAATTTTAATATGAAACAGCTACATACACCTTTAGCATAAATACTCCTTTCTTCTTTCAGTCCTACATGTACGTTCTCAATGCGGAAGAATATCAACCGGAGGAGTTGTTCATAGAGAAGTCCAAAATGTATTGGGCGCGCGGTCAGCACGAACATGCGTTTACTACGCTACGACGCGGCTTGGATGATACGTACCCTATGCTGGAACAACTCAATAATGATCAGAGGTTTGTGAAGTAGTAATTTATGGTCAAGTTACAAGCTTTAAGAATTACAAAAAGCATCAAAAAATTATAGTTTTTAAAGCAGCAATGGTGATATTTACATTGGTTTGTCTTTAATGGTAGCAAAGTATTGTCGACCTCGTAATTGCTTTACCATTTTAATTTTGAATGTCACTTGCAGTTCATAAAAAGTCAAGGCCTATTTTTGATATTATTGAAACTAATTATTAACTGGGAGTTTATGTCAAAAGTGGTAAAGCAATTACGAGGCTGACTATAAAAAAACACCGCTTAGGGAAAATATAGTTTTTTAAATACTGTTTGCAGAAAAATATGTGCCAAAGCAAAGTTACTAATAGCCAAGTATAACGATGAAACCACAAATGTCGATGTGGACGTCAATATTGGATATTACAAGGAGTCTGTAGAAGTCTTCAAACAGTGGGAGAAGAGTTTGGTAAGTTGAACATTTCTAAGTTCAGTCCTGGTTGATTCCGAAGTTATCAAACTATGGCTGTTTCACGTATAAAAATGTTAAACCTAAAACTGGGATAGGAGAGGCTATTGCCCGTCAATAGCTGTTTTGGCTGCTGCCGCTATGTATTGGGTTTTATGGACTTCGAAATAAATTCGGTATAGACGACGACTGACGCCCCTGGCGGCGCGAAGTAGTGACGCGGGCGCGGCTGGGCTCGCGGTGTGGCTGCGCAGGCACGGCGGTAGTAAGTAGAGACGCGGGCGCGGCTGGGCTCGCGGTGTGGCTGCGCAGGCACGGCGGTAGTAAGTAGAGACGCGGGCGCGGCTGGGCTCGCGGTGTGGCCGCGCAGGCACGGCGGTAGTAAGTAGAGACGCGGGCGCGGCTGGGCTCGCGGTGTGGCTGCGCAGGCACGGCGGTAGTAAGTAGAGACGCGGGCGCGGCTGGGCTCGCGGTGTGGCTGCGCAGGCACGGCGGTAGTAAGTAGAGACGCGGGCGCGGCTGGGCTCGCGGTGTGGCCGCGCAGGCACGGCGGTAGTAAGTAGAGACGCGGGCGCGGCTGGGCTCGCGGTGTGGCTGCGCAGGCACGGCGGTAGTAAGTAGAGACGCGGGCGCGGCTGGGCTCGCGGTGTGGCTGCGCAGGCACGGCGGTAGTAAGTAGAGACGCGGGCGCGGCTGGGCTCGCGGTGTGGCCGCGCAGGCACGGCGGTAGTAAGTAGAGACGCGGGCGCGGCTGGGCTCGCGGTGTGGCTGCGCAGGCACGGCGGTAGTAAGTAGAGACACGGGCGCGGCTGGGCTCGCGGTGTGGCTGCGCAGGCACGGCGGTAGTAAGGCCTGCCGCGCGCCATCTGGCAGCGCCGGCGCCGTAACAAGCTCCTATTCTTGTTTCCCCACTTGCGTGAAAGTGTAGTCTCTGTTGGAGATCCAATAAATAACTAGTGGGTATAGTCGGGCTGTGGATATTAACGAAAAGTAAACAGGTTTTGAGAAACTGGAGGGTACTTACTGTCACTGTCAACCTTCAGGATCCCACTGCTGGGCTAACCCACACACACCACATGACCTAATAGAAGAACCTCTTAAACAATTCAAGTTGAACTCAATTACCTTTACCTAGGTCTGCCTCGGAGCGTATTACGAGAAAGTGAGCAGTGGTGAAGGCACCAGTACGAGCACTATGTGGTCGCGACGGCTGTACGCACTGAACAGCTACGGCAAGGCGCTGCAGTATGGACACAAGTACCTGTACCAGAGCATGCCGCGGATGCTGTCTATATGGTATGTTGTTTAGTCGTTAACATAACCCTTGCTAGCAAGTACTTTATTTAAATGATTTCGTTTCCCTGTCCCATATCTGGACAACTGCGTATCTCCACCTGCAGTTGCGGCTGACATGTCCAGCTCAGTCTCATTCAGTGGGGGTGGTGGAGGTGGTCATCACATTACGAACATTAGTTACTCGTACCGTAGACCTCGTAATTGCTTTACCACTATTGACAACAATTCCCAGAAAATTTGTTGCGAACTTGACTATACAGTTCCTTAACCTGACAAGTTAGATGCATGTTCTACATTATAATGGTCATTTTACCATGTCATTGTGTACATGTTCTTCCTATTTTATTTGCGACTTATTTTTCAGGTTGGACATCGAAGTAACATCTACAGACACAAGCGCCCACTCAGTGCTAGCACAAATGACAGAGATCATCAAGACATACTCTGAAAGATTACCACTGTACCTTTATCTCACAGCATTCTCGCAGATCGTATCGAGAATCTGCCATCCAGTGAAAGAGGTAATACCATTATCGCAAAGATGAATGATTTGAGCATATCAGTATTGTCGTGAAAATAATCTTGAAGTGAAGATGTTAATCTGTGACGAAAAATGCTAATTAAAGTGTAAACAGTGTCTGACGACGCGAAGGTTCAGAGATATGAGACGTTTTACTTTAAATTTTACAAATGGAAATATTACATACATATTTATCCCGCAAATAAGAAAATTCGTAGAAAACAAATATACTACGTAATAGGCAGTCGAGAGTTACCATGAACTAGCGTGTAAACATATATCACAATGTTCGGAATCTATGATGATGATAATGAATTATTTAGAAAATACTAGCGACCTGCCCCTGCTGTTGACAAAACATAAAGAATGAAAGATTTCTTTATTATATTATGTATGTTAGTTTAATATTACATAAAGCTTCGGAAATAAAATCTCTAAATTATGGTGAAAATCGCACCAAAATCATACAGATACGAACAGCGCTTTAACCTTTTGAACGCCATTGTCACATATACGTGACAAGCAAGCGCGCGCCCTGTACGCCAGTCGTGTGTCGCCTATCCTATTACGAGCGACACAAATATGTGACAAAAAATGCGGGGCACTTTATCACGAAATAAACAATTAAATCATTACTTTTGTGTGTTTTTATTTGTACACCTTAAATATTTAAAATCGTGGCTTGGCGTGGAGGGCACGCGCGTGCGTTTATGCTCTGGCGTTCAAAAGGTTAATTTATAATAATTATATATGTATGTAACCTTTATCTTCCAGGTATACCTCCAACTAAAAGCCATAATAGTAAAACTAATATTGGCGTACCCGCAACACACTCTTTGGATGATGATGAGTGTCATCAAGTCGAGCTATGCACAACGTATCAAGCGCTGTGCCGACGTGTTCGCAGACCCTAGGCTTAAGGAACCGCGCATTTTGAAGCTCATCAGTGACTTTACTCAACTCGCTGAGAAGCTGATCGAGCTGTGCAATAAGCCGATAGCTGGAAGCTCTACGGTAAGTTGGAATGTGCTGTAACAGATATTTTTTTTATAATTTTACATATCGACGGCGAAGTGCCCATACCTCCTAACTGACAAAGTCAAAAATTTACACAACCTGAAGAAAAACGTTCAAAAATAGACACGTTGGTTTAGTTGGGAGGTATATCTTTCCACATTTTAATTGAAATGCTGTTGCAACTAAAAATACACTGAGGCGATTTCATTAAAACCTGCGAATAACGCCTTTAAATTCAAAACGATATAAAAAAGAAAATTTCTCAAAACATGTCAGGTAGGTATTGGCACTTCGCCGTCGATATGTAATTTTAAACTGTTTTACTCACGTGTTTGTTTAAAGAATTATACTTAAACAAAACGAATAAAAATAATGTATCCATATCTGGTTGTCCAGTCTTACCGACAGGTACCCAGTAATTGGGTAGTGGAGGTCAGATAGACAGTTGTCGCTCTTTGTAAAATACTGGTATTCAGGAGTCGCATCCGGTAAGACTGAACAGACCCGTAACGTAATTAGAAAAAATCAAAATCCGATTAAAATTTTTAGTGATACAAGGTTTTCAGAATGTCTTTAGTCTTATTATTTCAATAGTGCACAGGCATGCTTCATTTGTCCTTTGTGATACAGTCGATTCCACACAGGGCGGCAAACATGATAATGTGTATGTAATCTATCTTTGTAAGATTGGTAGGATAGCAGACACGGGTATTGTCAAAATATTATTTTATCCTTTCACCATAAAATCCAAGATCTGCCACAGACACAGTATTATTATTGTTGTCACCTTGATCCATTTTCGATATCTTACCGGAACTGATGATGATGTTATTCTTTAGCAAATCAATCAACAAATCAGCTCAAAACCATACGAGGATTATTGTGCTGAATGATTGCTGCCATCTGCAGGGAGTTCAATGATGCTGCGTATTAAAAAAATTGTAGAAATCATTTATTTACTTATAATTTAGGTGTACTGATAAGCTGGATAAGATTGGATGAAGGGATGAAGTAGATGGGATGGATCGAGTACATGTAGACTAAGAGTAACTACATGCCGAAGATGCCTCACTGCGATACCACGCGATCGCGGATTAGCTCGCTACTTCGATGTAAAACATTTTTTTATTTTTTTATTTGGAAACTCAACAGCTTATAATTAACTTACATGAGTTATGAATGTTCACCTCACTATCACAGTTCAATGCAGTTGCGTCAACAGCATCTTACAGTCTGCATACACTGCTCAGTGATAGCGAAATGATGACAAATATCACTTAAGCCAATAACAGAGTTTCACGGCATTGATAGGTTAAGTAAAAAGTAGCGAGAGAAAACAAAAGAAAAAATTTAAACAAGTATAGCTATCAATAATAAGTAAAATGCGATTGTTGACACATTAATTCAATTAAAGTTAAAAGTATGAAGTACTATTACTATATTAATTAACAAATAGAAAAAGAAAAAACTATATTATGCATGCTAATAGACACGCACGCACATGCCGTAGGATACTTTACTGTGATACTTGGGGTATTGTGGTTTAACTCGATGCCTGATCGAATTAGCATGCATTTGTTTTACATGGAGTCCCGGGACATCAAGATACCGAATTAAGCCGCGATCGCTAGTATCACAGTGAGGCATCTTCGGCATTTTATTTACTCTTAGGTATATCGTGTGGTTGATGTAAAGTTCCCAAACATGCTAACTAGTACATATGTACCTACACATATTGATCTATGACGAAACCAAGTTGTCGGAATGTCCGTACAGTTTGGATTACTATGATGGTGTCAAATGAAACTGTAAATATCAAAATACCTTATTTATACACAGTGCCATAATACACGTTAATAATTATGTTAACGCCTTTTTTAAACTAGCGTAATATGGGTTTATTTGGATCTAAGATTAGAACATAAAGTATATAAATGATTTCCTACAATATATGTGTTGAATTAATGCTGAATGCAATAAGGATGTACTACAATAATTGTATCTATAAATAATGCATTAGGGCTATATTCAGCTAAAAATAGTGGTGGTCGCACGCCCCCATCACCTTTCTTGCTTTTGAGCTGACTTTTTGAGAAACTAACAGATACCAATCAAATATGCCTTTATGAAGATAAAGGTGAACCTGTTTGAAGAAAAACGATTAATTTTTCATTAAATGACGTCATCAATGATTCATCTTCACAGACCACAACTGTATCAACTCTAGTCAGATCGTTACCCCGGCTCCTGGCCGCCGATAATTTCAGCCACGTAATGATGCCATTCCAAGAGTTCTGTAAGATAGTGCTACCATCCAAGGCGGCGCGACAAGAGCGCATAGACTTCAACATACCCACTGAACCACCGGTGTATATAGCTGGTATTGAAGAGAACATTAGTATACTGCCTTCGTTGCAGAAACCTAGGAAGGTTACTTTGAAAGGTAATGTTTTTTCACCAATAAACGAGTGTTTCCTGAATCTTACTGTGTGTTTTAAACGTGCTGTCGTCGACTTTTATACACAGTATACACTTGTATAGTCCCTCGTACTTGCTTTACCAATATTGACAACAATTCCCAGAAAATTTAAACTTCACTAAGGTTGAAACGTATCTAACTGTCACATAGAGAAATAGACCTTGTCGTTTTATGACGTACAAGTGACATTCAACCTTCGGATAGTAAAGCAATTACGAGGCCGACCTTACATAACCAATTCATTCTCATTCCATGTTGCTGGAGGTCTTTGATTGCCGTTTACCAGACCCAATTCTGAAACGGCGGCTTTCATAGTTTCCTCAAAGAAGAACCTGACAAGTGACGGTAATCATACTAATATGCCAATTAATCTGTACTATTTTCTTTTAGGCTCCGATGGAAAATCCTACATAATAATGCTGAAACCCCGCGACGATCTTCGCAAGGACTACCGTCTGATGGAGTTTAACGGAGTCGTGAACCGATTCCTACAGGATGCGCCCGAAACACGGCGCAGGCGCCTGTATATACGTACTTATAGTGTGCTGCCTTTGAACGAGGAGTGTGGTCTCATTGAGTGGGTGCCCAATCTAGTTGGATTGAGGCCGATATTGATGCACATTTATAAGCAAAAAGGTAAGAAAAGAAAAGTTTTTGAAACTGTAAGTTGGAAAAAAGTCACATACTTACAAATATAATATTACTAGCCAAGAGAACCAAGCCAATGTAACGATGTTGCTATATACTATATAGCATTACTTGATATTTTCTATTTACACCTTAGGCATTCACACAAGCAACCGCGAGTTGAAAGAGATGATGTGCGCGAACAAAGACCCGGTGGAAAAGAAGAGGCGTATTTATGAACAACAGTTACTGCCGCGTCATCCGCCTGTCTTCCAGGAGTGGTTCCGGAGAGTGTTCTCTGATCCTTATGGATGGTAAATATGGACATGTGTACTATAATTTGAGTTATAGTAGTAGTGGTGGAGATTGTATAGTAGTTACGTTTAGTAAAAAAAAATATAGGTACTTAACATGCTCGCGTAGCGTTGGAAGGCCTCCCACAAGGTGGTCCGACGACCTTGTGAAGGCGGAACCCCTTGGATGCGAGAAGCACAGAACCGGTCGAAGTGAAGGTGCTTGGGGGAAGCCTATGTCCAGCAGTGGACGTCTTTCGGCTGAAATGATGATGATGAACATGCTCGCGCTCTTAGATCAGGAAAATAAATATCTGCTGCAGGTATGCAGGTAATGCAAATAAATATTTGTTCCGCGTGGGAATCGAACGACCTCTAGTGCAGAGGCGAACTGTCATTGCGTAAATCAAGCCTTCTAATTCACTGAAAATTATGTTGCCATACTTTGAGTTCTCTTGTGTATTTTTTCTGTAGGTATCAGGCGAGATCGGCTTACATCAGAACTACTGCTGTAATGTCAATGGTTGGATACATCTTGGGTAAGTTTTTTGTATATGAATATTCTTTCTATCTCACTAATTTGTTACCAATTACTGATTATGTTTAGTTTTAATCCTTGATATTCCACCAGGTCTAGGCGACCGACACGGTGAGAACATATCCTTTGACTCAACGAATGGCGACACGGTACACGTAGACTTCAACTGTTTGTTCAACAAAGGAGAGGCGTTCGAATGGCCGGAGCGAGTGCCCTTCCGTCTCACACACAATATGGAAGCAGCTATGGGACCGCTCAGACATGAGGGGATGTTTAGGTAAGAAGTACAACTTATAACCACTATGTATCAGCGCAGGTAGCGCAGCAAATGCTCGAGCGTTTTCTTTGAGGGAAAATATGAGCGAGCATGATCGAACACCCGCCACAGATTCTCCGGATGCCGTATCTTTTGCAAGCTATTTTAAACTCTATTTGGTTGTGATAAAGTTAGTATAAAGTTATCACTAATAAACTATGCAGTATTTACCGCAAAAAGACAGTGATAAAAGCTATTTGCCATTTATAGGTGTCAATTGGGGTGTATTGTCTAGGGTCAGTCGTAAAAGGGATAAGAAGCCTATGGCATTAAGTCCAACTCTGTAAATCGTGTACTTAACGGGGATGCGCTAAGGTAGAATGATCAATACAACTTTTTTCTAACTTTTATTTCATGAAATAGTCATTCAATAGCCAACTTAACTATGATTTTAACTTAAGAGTTTTATTGATTGATTTAATTATTATAATTCTGAAAATTCATACAGTCGAGAATCATAATTATTTTGTTCAACATACAACCCGATACTGACCAGAATATTGGAATAACCGTAACAAAAGTTTGAATTTCGCGGTCATCCTTGGCGCTTCGCTTTTAGAATAAAAAGATAACATTAAAACCTGAAAGGCAGTTAACGTATCACAAACGACTGTTAAAAATCTAAAAGAATACTCATTTGTGCGACCAATAGCAAGTATCGTCATGACTTGAAAATCCGATTGTCAATCAAACTTTTATGTAGTTTTTACCTTCCAGCTTTTTTGTTACTATGATACAACGAAAAAACCTAATGATGTAACCCCAGTGGTAACCTTTTCTGTTATTTTAGACTAGCTAAAGAGATACATAACTATTTAAATTGTATAATACAATAAGTGTTCGAGTCCTTGGTAACAGTACAATGTAGAATCGTAGCGACAAACAAGGTGAAAACTATAAATTATCTACTAATTGTACCTTTTTAGATAAAAATCTAGATAACGAAGTGTTTTTGTTGTGTTGTTTATCGAAAGTGATTATTATCTTTTAATTAATTAAACAAATCCAGTTTATTAATGGATAAAATCAATAATTATTTCAAGGCGTATTTTTTTTTCATTCATATCTGCCGAAGGCACGGAAGGACTTGCATGGTTTCAACGCGTACAAGAACTGTTTAAATAATTTTAATATGTAAAACCTTGCTTTAATATTAAATTTGTTGTGGTAGAAAAAAAATACCAATGTTAAATAACATGAGCAATATTATTCCATTAGAAAATAATCCAAACCCTCCAATATTCCAATAATCCAATATTATACTATTTCCAACACGTGAAAACCCATTGTTTTCTTTATCTTGTTTATGGAAACGTGTCATATTTTACAAGAAAATGATTACCTACCTACTATTACATTTGTAATTTGTATTCCGTAAATCAATAAGTAAAAGCAGATAAAAATATATATAATATAATGTTGAAGTAGTTACCATGGATAAGATTTTTTGATTTGTTGTCACAGTCATTGCATCTAAAAATTGCCGACACTATAAATACAATAGTCATATAATTATGTCGTTCTCACGAGGTTGCGCACACAACTATGAATAGCTACGTTAATACGGTAGTCAAATATGTTGTTAATATAGTTTTAATATTATAGGAATTCCCTTTTACACTAGAGGTCTCTATAGGACCGTTACTGTACAGAAAATGGGATTGCACGATTATCTTATTTTTGAGTTTGAGTTTGAGACACTTTCTTTCATAATCCGGAGGATTTTTAAGGAAACTCCTAATCCACTACATTAATGTTTAAACAATTCGTAGCTCGACAACGTCAGTAACGCAATAAATGTTGTTGAATTGCATTGCCGTTGTAAGTCATCTTAAACAGCCTATAATGTTCCCACTGCTGGGACACAGGCCTCCTCTCTGTGAGAGGGAGTGGGCCGTAATCCACCACGCGGGCCCAGAGCGGATTGGCAGATGTCACATGTCTTCGAATTTTTGGTTCTAGGACATGCCGGTTTCCTCACGATATTTTCCTTCACCGTTTTGAGAGGTGATGAAATAATTTACACAAAGTAAAGCGCCTGTCTGGGTTCGAACCTGCGACCTACAACTCGTAAGTCGCAGCCATTACCACTTGGCCACCACTGCTCTCGCCGTTGTGTGTTACGCAAACCCCACACACTTCTTATTGAAGGCCAGCGCATTTCGATATCTCGAAAAATAAAAATGGTATTAAATTTCCATAAATCCATTAGGAAAAGTTGCGAGGCAGTGATGCGAGCCCTCCGGGCTCAAACCGCAGCGCTGATGTCTGTGATCGAACCGTTTGTGTACGATCCCTTGGTGTCGTGGGGACGCGTTCGACCCGTCGACTGCGGCGAGCGGACCAATGAACAGGCGTTACAGCATTTACTGCATATCAAGCAACGACTTAATGGGATGGTAAGGGCGTTTTAAAACATTTTAAGGGTTTTAGGGGGACAATATCTGAGAAACTGGGGCCTATATAACAAAACCTACAGGGGACAGATGACAGGCGACAATCTCAATTTTACAAGTTTCTTTTATACATTTCAATTGCATTGGCAGTTATATTAAATAGGGCCTAGATCATAACTTATACTTTTTTGTTTTTTTTAACAAACTCTCGTATGTGTTGCCCTGGAGACGATGTTATGCTGCAATGATCGAGTTCAAAAGACAGCATGTATTTATGTCAGGCATTAATATAAATCATGGCTAAGTAAGCTCGTAATGAAGGTTCAAACAAACTGACATGTGTCTATATGAACCTGTATCAATTTTCGTTTAAAACAATACAATATTTATCGAATGACGAATAGCGCCATTATTTCGAATACGTGGTCGAAATTAAACACCGTGTTTAATGTACCTGTGACGTGAATCTATTGTTTTCACTTATAATAATATTTATTATTTATCTGTTATACAATTCGAAAATACTGCATTGTTTCTTTTAAATAGGTGTTGGTACGAGACGGTTTGTAACCGAGTTTTGACGTATTTTCTTTATTTTCCAAGGTGAGAACAAAGAACAAGCAGTTATCGCTATCCTTGTCTCCTGAAGGTCAAGTGGAACACCTCATAGTGGAGGCGACCAGCATTCACAATCTCTGCCAAATGTACATCGGATGGGGGCCATTCTTGTAAAGATTATTACTGAAGTACAACTTCTAGTTGATGCATTTCACGAGCGTGCATCAACCATTGCAATTTAAACCTTGTGTCGATGACTTAAAATCACATGGCGCGCGCTCGTAATTTGCACCGACTATACTAATAAATACATAATACCTCAATTAACTGTGATTATTAAAGTTATAAGCTTTACATATTTTGTAAGAGTACCTAAATTTTACTTAAGCCAAATGTTAGTTACAGTACCACCTTAAATATTGTTGATAAATTTTTACTTTCTTATGTATTTTGTTTGATTTATTGTTACCCCCGCATCCCTCCTGAATTCCTGATACTGTGGTGTAGTTAATCTTTGTACCGACACCGTGCACCGCATCAGCTTTGACGACAAATGAAGGAGCGATGTCACTGTACCTATACAGTCAGTATACAGGAATCAGTCGCCAAATATCAGAATTTGTCGGTCACTGGTTCAAAAGATATTAGGGTTTATATGTGTAGGTATAGTCCAAGAGCTAGATCGAATAGTTCACGAAAATACTTCGACTAGCTCTTGGACTATACCTTACTAATTGAACTCATTATATCTCCTAAACTAAGACCCGATTAAATCTGTGACTTGGCGACTGATCCCGACTAATTGGCGACTAAATATGGGAGAAAACAGATCTTCGCTAGGTGCCCTAGTTTTTGAGATATAAATGTGGCCCTGCTGGGGAAACTCCAGATCGGCCACCTATAAACCCTTATAACTTTTGAACCAGTAACCGACAAATTCTGATATTTGGCGACTAATTAGCGAGTAATTTTTTGTGCTATCAAAATTAAAATCCTTGATGGTGGCTCTGCCAGAGTCAGTGACACCAGAAATTCAATACCAATGAACGGAGTTCGCGTCAGAACTGTGTGGTGTCGAAGTGATTCAAAAGCATGTGATTGTAAATTATACCAAAAATTTATTACTAGTACAGCTGCCATAAATTCGTGATCAGTTTTGACTCCTATTGAATTTCTGATTTGGATCATCTACTTTTGCTGTTGACTGTACACAAATTGAATTAAATACGTATTATTGAAGTTAACTTAAAAACTACCAAAGCAAACTTAATAAAAACCATAAGGGACCACTGCGCGAGCTTCCTTTACCAAAGGAAAAAATAACGTTCAAATTCAGTCCACAATTAATGAAAATGTCGATGAACATACATAAAAAACTACTTACAGACGAACATAGAAACTCCTCCTTTTTTGAAGTCTGATTAAAATAAACCAACACCTTAGTGCTGTTCTATTTTTGTTATAATTAAATTATCATAAATGTGGACTATTGAGATTGCTAAGAAAATGTCTGACGAACGTCGCAATAAGACTTGTAAATACAGCGTGTTACGTAAAGGGTATGGACATATCAAACACACTGATTCTTTTGGTGATAATGAACTACATGGCAACATTTTTTAATACCTATACCTACATAATTATAAAGTTAAGAAACATTTAACTAAAAATCAATTATGCTTCCAATTGAATTCTACACATCACTAGACCAAGTCAGCTGATCGGTGTCAATAAACTACACACAAAAGAACAACTCGGTTGTTACGGACGACGTAGCTTAAGTTTGATATTGTAAAGTAGATTCATAGATGTTAAGTTTTAAGTATGAAATAAAGACCATTTTCTAGTAGGGCTAGTAAGTAAGATATGTAGTCGATTAGGTTTAGAAAGTTAAGTATGATTTAGAAAGCTAAGATTGTAACAAAGACAATAAGCACCTAACAGTTACATTTAGAACAATAAGGTACCTAACGGTTGGTATAACCGTTAGGTACCTAACGGTTACATTTTAGAAAGTATGATTGTGAGGGAGGCGGCGCGGAGCACGGTCCCAGACAAAGGACAAAGGAACGCTCCGGAATAACGGGCCGCGCACCCCGCCGCCTCCTGCTACCTGTGCTAGAGTACGGCTAGCGCAAGTTGTATAAAAAGGGTGGTTTGCTGCACTTTTTTGGGTCATTCAACGGACACTCGCCAGTCACTCAACAAGCAGCAAGCCGCCCTGGGAAATAAGTCAAGAAAATAAATCAAGAACCTATGGAAACAAGACACCCCGAAGTTTAATTCAACATCAACAAATATACAGTCCACCCCGACATTCTGGTCCTTCGCTCCGGATTGAAATTAAGAAGATCGCCGGTTGAAGATTTGCGAAGATTGAAGATTTATTCAAGACATCAAGTATGAATAAATCAAGCATGAAGACTAGAAGCGTCAGTGCCAAGGAGAACGAGTCGGAATCGGGCTACGACAGTCGACGCCCACGTACGTTCGAAGATCCGCCTAGGTCGCCGTCGACCATCGCGTCCGCGCTCCAGCGCACTCCGTACAGTGCGCCCGCGGCTGGGGCCGACCCCGCCGCCCCCGCGCTCGCGACCGCACCCCCCGTCACCGCCGCGACGGGGAGAGTTGCGCCGACGACGACAGGTAGCGCGTCCGCCGCGCCGGCTCCTCCGGAAAGTAGAGCCACCGCGACCGCGTTCGACTATGGCAACACAATCGCCACGCCATCCGCGTCGTACTACACGGCGACGTCTCCCGCACTACGAACCCAGGACTCGGCAAGAACTATGACAGCTGCACGCGACACTTCTGTGAGGGAAACAGCAAGTACGATACGTTCCAGAAGGTCGTATAGCAGTGACGTGGCACGAGTAAAAAAGGCAGAGTACGAGGCACAGAAAAGGATCGCCGCGATAAGGAACGAGCAGCTAGAACTGGAAAAGGCGCTCGTCAACAAGCGATTGGAATACGAAGTGTCAGCGATTGAGGCAGAGGCCGACGCCCGCGAAGAGGGCTCGGTGCGCATGAGCGAAGATAGGGTGGACGAATGGCTTCAAAATGTTGACCGAAGTCATCTTCCAGGCGCGGACCGGCTACAGGAAGAGCAGCCACCGCATCCCGCCGCCACGCACACCGCCCCGGAAGCCGCCGCCTACGTCAAACCCACTACGTGCATTAATGCCGCCACACCTGCCAGGAATGACCACCGAAGACAACGATCGGCCTCGCGCTCACCCACCAGAGGGGAGCGACGAGGAATTGAACTATTGGCCGACACGTTGGAAAGGATTATTCAAGTACGCCCGCCGCCACGTCAAGCGACCGAGCTGCCTACGTTTACCGGAGCGGCTATTGAGTGGCTGCCATTCAAAGCAGCGTACGACGACTCATCGAAGCTATGCAAGTTTACTACGGTTGAAAACTTAGCAAGACTGCGCAACTGTATCAAAGGTGAAGCAAGGGAAGCAGTGTCAGCACTCTTATACACAGCGTCTGATCCTCAAACGATCATAAACACACTGGAGCAGTACTACGGGCGGCCGGAGATACTTATGGATCGAGCAATGGAAGACTTAAAGAAGCTACCTCGACTCACAAGTGCGGCCAGTGATTTAAATTCGTTCGCAGTGAAGCTTCAAAACATAGTGTGTGTGCTATCTAAGATGGACGTCCGCGGATACTTATGGAACCCGATGTTAGTGCGTGAAGTGGTTGAGAAGTTGAGCCCGCACGTAAAATCAAGATGGTGCGACTACGCTTCGGAAAATGTAGAACCGTCACGTGAACCGGAAGTGATACTGTTATCAAAGTTCCTGATGCGGGAGGCTGACCGAGCTATGAAATACGCCTTCACGAATACGACGCTCGCGCCCGCCTCGAAGAAAGAAATAAAAGGTGCCACACCAGTGAACTCAAGGAAGAAACCGGGTCGTGAAATAGTGTACGCAACGTCTGACAAACAGGAAGAAAGAAAACAAGAGTGTTTGTGTTGTGACGGTGACCACGTGGTACCTAAATGTGTAAAGTTCCTGAAGATGAACGTCGACGAAAGATGGGATTGGGCGCGCACTAACAAGGTATGTTTCAAGTGTGTAACTAAACGTCATCGACGTGAGCATTGCCGAGCTAAACGTTGTGGCCAAGGGACCTGTAGCCGCCCGCATCACGCGCTGCTACATAAGGAGCCGGCAAAGAGATTGGCGTCGCCGAGCGAAGATACAAACAAAGCGACCGACGCCGAGAACACAAAGCCACAGGAAGCAGTAATGACCGTCTCCGCGTCGAGCAACGTGCCACAGCGTGTATTGTTAAAAATATGTCCGGTGATATTAAAAGGGCCCGGCGGGCAGGTAGCGACGTTCGCCCTGTTAGATGAAGGCTCAACGGTATCGCTCGTCGACGAAGAAATAACACGCCGTCTACACGTAAGCGGGCCGGTCTCGACTCTCAGCATTCAAGGTGTGACCTCACAACAACGTGAAGAATACAGCCAAGCGGTCAAGCTACAGATACGCGGCAAAGACGGTGAACTCCAGGAGCTGCGGGCGCGAACTATGAAAGATCTGAAACTTCATAGTCAGACAGTGGATAGGTCGACATTAATTAACTATCCACACCTCCGGGACATAGAAAGAGACGCGTTCTACGGAGAAGCCGTACCGAAGGTACTGATAGGTGCAGACAATTGGCACCTGATAGTTACACGTGAACTACGCATGGGCGGGAAGAATGAACCCGCGGCCTCCTACACTCAACTGGGATGGGTAATCCACGGGACCGCGCCGCGCGCCACTCTGAAGAAACAAGCAGGACAAGTAGTGCTACACTTATACGACGTGTCTGCAGCGAAGCAGACAGATGATGTACGTCGTGTGGAAGAATTAATGAAGTCGCACTTCAAGATTGATGCACTGGGAGTTTCATTGGCGAAGAAGATCAAACCAGAAGATCAGAAGGCGATCGACGTAGTTCACAGCACCATGAAAAAAGTCGGTGATCATTTCGAAGTCGGGTTACCGTGGCGTGATGAAAATGCTGCGATGCCCAACAACTACAGCTGCGCCCTAAGAAGATTAAAGACTATCGAGAGGAAGATGGATTCATCACCGAGCTTCGCGGAACAATACAGCGCAATGGTCAAGAATCTACTTGACAAAGGATACGCCCAGGAATGCGACGGGACAGAAGATACAAGTAAGAAGGCGTGGTACCTGCCGCACTTTCCCGTCGTGAACCCAAATAAGCCGGGCAAGATGCGCCTAGTATTCGACGCCGCACATCAATACAGTGGAGTGTGCCTGAACGACTGCCTACTGGAAGGACCTGACCTTCTGAACTCATTACCCGGGATCCTGTTCCGGTTCAGAGAGCGCCCAGTAGCCATCACGGCGGACATTCAAGAAATGTTTCTCCAGGTCAAGATAAGAAACCAGGACCAAGCTGCGCAGATGTTTCTCTGGCGGGGGGAGGAACGAAATAAACCCCCGAAGAAGTATAAGATGACTTCAATGATCTTCGGAGCATCGTGTTCGCCTTTCATCGCGCATTCAGTCCGAGATGCCAACGCAAGACTGTATGCAGCACAGTACCCTAACGCCGTGCGAGCTATAACGTCAAGCCACTACATGGACGACTACGTGGACAGCGTCGCGACTGAGGAGGAGGCGATCGATACGGCACGTGAAATTATGAAGATACATCAGAACGCGCACTTTAATTTGAGAGGTTGGTGCTCCAACAAGCCCAACGTGTTGAGGAACCTTACACCGGAGGAGCGGGCACACAACACTGAAGTACGACTCGGACAAAAGGAACAAAAGACAGACAAAACATTAGGCTTACTGTGGCAGACTGGCTCAGACGAGCTAGGCTTCAACACGGGACTAAGTCGGCTGTCACCTGAAATCAAGACTAGGGACAGAGCGCCGACGAAACGGGAAGCCCTTGGAGCAGTGATGGCGGTCTATGATCCACTGGGACTCATCAGCCATTTCACAGTCACCGGCAAGATCCTGCTACAGAACCTGTGGAGGCACGGCATCGGGTGGGACGAGGAAATCCCGGAACAAGACGCGCAGCACTTCGAGGAATGGATCCGGAGTTTGGACACAATAACAAAGCTTCGCATACCAAGGTGCTACGGTAAAGATCCAGATGACCTCCTAGACCTGCACGTATTCTGCGATGCGAGCGAGCAGGCATATGCAGCAGCGGCCTATTGGAGGATCCAGAAGCCGGACGGAAGAGTGGAGGTGAGGTTAGTTGCAGCGAAGGCGCGAGTAACTCCCCTCAAGCCAGTTACTATCCCACGGCTGGAACTACAAGCAGCGGTGATCGGCGCACGACTGGCGGAGACTGTGACAAAGGAACACAGGGACAAGCCCAGAAACGTAACATATTGGACGGACTCACAAACAGTCCTACGGTGGATCGAGAAAGACGCCGTGAAGTACACGCCATTCGTGGCGCACCGCCTAGGTGAGATCGCCGAGCTAACCGACGCCAGCCAGTGGAGATGGGTGCCCACCGACCACAATGTAGCGGACGATGCTACGCGCCCCGACTACGTCATGAATATGAAACCGGAAGACCGATGGTTCACCGGACCCGCCTTCCTGTACGGCGACGAAGAGTCCTGGCCGAAAGAAAAAACGAAGTATGACACAACCGACGACGAAGTAACGTACGTGATAACCGAAGAGAGGAGAGAACGCCCTTCTCACCTGCCCGACATAAACAGATTCTCTTCATATCAAAAATTACTACGAGCGACAGCCATGCCCCTCCTCTTCAAAGAAAAGTGCAGGGACAGGACCAGCCAGATGACCGTCGACCTAATGGAACAGGCCGAGAAACTCTGGTTAAAACAGGCGCAGCTCGACGACTACGCTGAAGAAATACGGTTGCTGCAGAAAGGGAAGCCGGTGCCCAGGTCGAGCTGCCTCTATAAACTGGACCCTTATATAGAGGACGACATCCTCAAAGTTAGAGGAAGGATCGGACACGCAGCGGTACCAGACGCAAAGAAAACGCCGGTGATCCTACACGGCAGACACCCGTTCACGCGATTACTGGTGGAAGATGCACACCGAAGAGCCGGTCACGCAAATAATGAAAGCGTGATAAACGAACTACGACAGCGGTACTGGGTGGTTAATCTACGCCCTACGGTGCGAACCATTGCCCAACGATGCCAACTCTGCCGCGTCAGAAAAGCCGTTCCAGTGAAGCCGACCACGGGGGACCTACCTGTGGAACGAATAACGGAGGCGCCGCGACCCTTCACCTACTGTGGGACCGACTACTTCGGCCCGATGACAGTAGTCATAGGAAGGAGACACGAGAAGCGATGGGGAGCCCTGTTCACTTGCCTGACTACGAGGGCAGTTCATCTGGAATTAGTGTCGAGTTTATCCACTGACTCGGCACTAATGGCGATACGACGGATGGCAGCGCGAAGAGGTTGGCCTAGAGTCATGTACTCTGACAACGCTACTAACTTCAGAGGGGCGGACGCCGAACTACGAGCGGCGTACAAAGAGTGGACAAAGGGCTTCGTTCACTTTGGGCTAGAACATCGAATGAAGTGGAAATTCATCCCGCCTGGAGCGCCGCATATGGGGGGAGCGTGGGAGCGATTAGTGCGCTCTGTTAAGACGGCGTTGGGGGCGACTCTGCATCAGAAGGCGCTGAAGGAAGAGGTGCTGCTGACGCTGCTGACAGAGGCCGAGCACTCCATAAACTCTCGGCCTCTGACTCATGTCTCTGTTGATCCTAAGGATCCGGAGGCCCTCACACCTAACCACTTCCTCATCAGAACTTCCTCAGGCCTTCCCCACACTGGGCCTTGTGAGGAGGCGAGCCGCAAGCAGTGGAGAACCGCCCAAGCGCTCGCCGACCATTTCTGGCGGCGCTGGGTGGACGAGTACCTGCCTACGCTGGTACCCCGAGGGGCGTCAGATGACCAACGACGTCCCCTTCAAGTCGGCAGCCTGGTCGTCATCGTCGACTCATCACTTCCGAGGGGCACATGGCCTCGAGGCGTCGTGGAAGCAGTCTACAGCGGCCCAGACGGCAAGGTGCGGTCAGCCGACGTGACAACAACAGCGGGTATCCTGCGACGTCCAGTTACGAAGCTCGCCGTCCTCTGCGTGGAAGATTAGGCTACGGTAGCCCTGCGCCGGGGGGAGGATGTTACGGACGACGTAGCTTAAGTTTGATATTGTAAAGTAGATTCATAGATGTTAAGTTTTAAGTATGAAATAAAGACCATTTTCTAGTAGGGCTAGTAAGTAAGATATGTAGTCGATTAGGTTTAGAAAGTTAAGTATGATTTAGAAAGCTAAGATTGTAACAAAGACAATAAGCACCTAACAGTTACATTTAGAACAATAAGGTACCTAACGGTTGGTATAACCGTTAGGTACCTAACGGTTACATTTTAGAAAGTATGATTGTGAGGGAGGCGGCGCGGAGCACGGTCCCAGACAAAGGACAAAGGAACGCTCCGGAATAACGGGCCGCGCACCCCGCCGCCTCCTGCTACCTGTGCTAGAGTACGGCTAGCGCAAGTTGTATAAAAAGGGTGGTTTGCTGCACTTTTTTGGGTCATTCAACGGACACTCGCCAGTCACTCAACAAGCAGCAAGCCGCCCTGGGAAATAAGTCAAGAAAATAAATCAAGAACCTATGGAAACAAGACACCCCGAAGTTTAATTCAACATCAACAAATATACAGTCCACCCCGACATCGGTAAAAGATTTGTTTCCCGCCGCCGTTGCAGCGCCGTGATGTGCGTGTGTGCTAGGCGCACAGACACGTAATGGATAATGTTAATGACCCTCGTAGTGCTGTGACACGTTTGTTATGATTTTAATTTAATAAACTATCGAAATAAAAAAAATATTAAGCATTTTCAAAGTTATTGCTTTTGAGCTGAAACTTTGTACAGAGATTCTGGACCAGATACACTCTTCAACCCGTTTTTATGGATATACCCTTTCCGTAACACGCTGTATAACTTAAATGTACACACAAAAAACAAGCAACACAGAAAATAAGCATTGTTAGACTTTACATCAATTATGGAAATTAATTGGTGTATCAGCAGTAGGTACCTACATCACACAAACAAACGAAAACATTTAGAAACAATTTCTGAAAAGAAAAAAATACAATAGGTACAGTCAAACGGGGTGAATAGGGATGCAGGGGTGAATCGGGACGAAACTTTAAAAGCGATTTTAACATTGAAATAATATAGTTTGTTGCCAAAAAGGTGTCTAATGTGTTTATTGTATTATAATTAACGATTAAGTGTCCTTTTCGGCAACAAACTGTATTATTTCAATGCTAAAATCCATTTTAAAGTTTCGTCCCGATTCACCCCTGCATCCCTATTCACCCCGTTTGACGGTAATGTATTATTTTCATATTGTCAAATCTAAACATTTAGACTATCAATATGTGTATCATCTTCAAGCTTCGACTGTTTGCAATGTCCAAATAACAGCTTTTTTACTAAATGCACATGAAAGTATATAAGGTACATCCAACATAAAAAAAAAAAGTCTGTCTGTTTGTTCCGGCTAATCATCGAAACGGCTGGACCGATTTTGACGGGAGTTTCGCTGGCAGATAGCTGATGTTATAAGGAGTACTTAGGCTATCTTTATTTATATATACAATGAATTAAGGTTTGCCGCAATAAAATGCACGTGAACGAAGTCACGGGCACAGCTAGTAGAAATATAAGCATAATCAGCCTATAAAGTTCCCACTGCTGGGACACAGGCCTCTCGGTGAGAAAGAGTGGGCCGTAATCCACCACGCGGGCCCACGACATGTGACATTAACAACCCGCACTCAAATAAATCTACATGAAAACAGACCTAAAAAGTCATGATGAATATTATCGCACTACAACAAAGGTACTGAAACGCTATTACAGCAACTACACATTTTAATATAAGCCATTTTCAGCGCAAATACATAAATAAACACAGTCATGTTTCTTGCTTAAACACCTACTTCCGAGTTGAATAATGAGTTTCCCAACGGCAGATAGGTAAATCACTTGGCAGGTGCGACATATAAAGAATATTGTTCATTGCCTATTGTACATTCTCGCTCGATTGAATATCTGTCGATAACTTTTTCTTTGCGTGTTACAAAGTGAATTACTTTTTATTTCGCGGCCACTGTGCGACCTTCTTTTGTTTCCTAGGTCGTTATGATTGGGATTATCATTTATTTATTGCTCCCATTATTTTATGATCATGACTTTAATAGAAAATATTATCGGCCAGTCGTAAAATAATCCAGTAAAATCTAGATTCAAGTTGCGAAAAGATATTAAATATAGTATCTAAAATCTCTTTGGTATTAACTTTATTACTGTTATTTTTTTAATTTTAAACAAAAAACATTGCCCCACACTAGGAATTTCTCCTGTGTTGTGGGTGCGTTTACAAACATTTAAACTCACATACACAAACAGCCAGACCCGGAACAACTACTTGTAGGTCATACAAATATTTGTTCCGTGCGGGAATCGAACCCGCGACACGCAGCGCAGCAGTCAATCGTTTAACCACTGCGCCAACCGTGCCGTCAACCGTTATTTTGATACCTACCCATTGTTTTAATAAATGCAAATATCAGGAATTAATCATAGTAACCGTAATGGTTCCGCGTGAAGGGAGATCACGTTTTATTTAAAACATTGTTGCCTATGTAATGTATCTACTTATATGTTTCTGTTTGTCTGGTTTACACCAAAGAAAAATAATTGTTATTCTAGATTCTAGATTATAATGACTTATTTTACTTACACATCCTGATTTTGACGTCATCATCATAGACTACATACGTAATCAGACCCTCTTTAATAAATAAAGATTAAAAAATTAAAACTACATATGTAGGTAGGTATTCTTTATTTATTTAGATTTACCATCGTTCGTACCTCCTATAGGTACCTACACTACAGAAATTACGGGAAGCAACAGAAAATAAAGAATTAAATGTAAAAACCAATTATTATAGGTAAATAATAGTACATTATGATACATGTGTGCTAAGTTGATCATTATGCACGAGGCGATATTATCGCGCGAGCCGCAGGCGAGAGCGATAAGAAAGCCGAGTGTATATTGATTAATGCACACGCGTTTCATACGACGTTTTTCAACACACTTGCGAGGAAAAAAAACAGACTTGTATTGTTAAATATTAACTTGTATGGAAAATGGCGCGCTGGTTTTGTTTTCCCGCGCGCCGTGCTAGCCAGCACTAGCGATGCGCGCGCAACATTGACTCATTTTAAATATATTAATCTATGGCACAGACAAAACTGCTAAACAGCCTATAGAAAAAATATAATAAACACAAACCTGAAAATTGCAAAAAACCTAAGAATTTCGCGGTCTACCACTGCGCATTCACCTTAAATTGTCTGTGGTCCCCTGCGAGTTCATTTTGCGACCAAGGACAATACAGACTATTTAAAAAAAAAATGAAATATAGCCCGCGGATTTTTTCTTTTGGCATGAAGTCTCTTTGGGCGCTTTCCGAATTAGCTATAATCGCTCACATCACAGCGCTCACATCATCTCCATGGACGTAATATTACGTCCATGCATCATCTCACATGCGTTCCGATTTAGATATTACTATTATGACTGCTGAGAGCTGGCAACAATTCGGAACACTCGTGAACGCGCTCACATGACAGTGCTTACACAATGTAAAAAAGATATTATTACAGTATTTCTTTGTATAAACACCACATTTCTTCTTCAGTTCTTCTTCTTTGGTTAGGTGGCGACTGTCAGCCAGAAGCACAATTTCAAAAATGCCACGTTAGTTTAATTTAAAGATGATGCAACTCAAAACAAAACACACACTGACACAACCTCATACACACAGTCATTTTTGACAGCGCTCACGGTGATATTATTCTAGGGCATGGTCGGCATTATCGCAAGATGGTGAATGTCATGACGTCATCTATGACGATTCACGGGACATCGTTATCGTTATCGCGCTCACGCTAATTCGGTTATTTCCCAATTCGGAACACATCGATTATTTCCCAATTCGGAACGCAGGGTTTGATGAGATTAAAAAAGCGCGCGTCTCCGACTAGTAAATAGTTATCTGTGGTATTACAGAACATGTGGATTAAAGTAAAGAAAAAGCACGCGTTCGTAATACACTCCATTATGGACCTAAAATCGGTTCAATAAGAGCCACTTTACGAGCAAGTGTGTTGAAAAGCATTTTCCTATCATTACCTACTAGGTGAACAATCTTAAAATAGAGTAGTTATTTTAAATTATTTGTACCTATATATTATTACACTCAGCAATACTGTCGTTTTTCATTATCAAAAAATTTCGAAATCGGATCAGTAGGTAGTTCCGAAGATTAACCCCTACCACAGAATTACTAATAGGTAAGTAGGTCTTAGCCCCTACATACAAAATTTTCTTCTTTATAATATTAGTGTATATAATTATAAAGTATACTATTAGTATACTTATATAATATAATATTAGTATATAGGTATATAGATAGGTAGACAGTAACTGGGTTGTGGAGGTCAGATAGGCAGTCTCTCCATGTAAAATAGGTACTGGTACCTATACAGCTGCATCCGGTTAGACTGGAAGCCGACCCCAACATAGTTGGGAAAAGGCTAGGCAGATGATATAGATAGGTAGACCGTACCTATACCTATCTATCATATTTGTGTGATGTGCACTAGAGTATGAAGGTGTTGTGTCGATACTTGCTTTCGGTCATCTTGAGATAAGTAGGTACGTAGTTATTACGAGATAGCTAGTAATATCAGCCCCGCGTGGCCGTGGACCCAAGCAACAAAATAATTTTGCAAGGTATACATTTATAGAGTAGGCACGTATTTGTGCGAAGCAATCTAATCGCTGATAGCTGAACGGATGATAAATATTCGAGCTCGTTCATTGTGAATTCTTCACGCGTTTTGGGTGACCCTTCTTTCTAGGATTGTCCTCAACGCTTTGTGGATCATTTATTTTTGTCAACCTTTATAACATCTCGATACCGATACATAAATAAAATATTTTCTACCCATCGCACTCTTTTTGGCTTTGACAGAAGCAACACATTTGCCGAGATATAAATATTTAAGAAACATTAATCATGTATTATGGAAGGGTTGTAATAATGTAGCATATGTGCACACAGATGGGCTAAGTATTGTAATCCTCCACCAATAAGAAAAGCAAAGAACTCTATCCTTTAGTACCTCCTACTCCTGACTCTTGAATGATTATATTAAAAATATATGAAAGGGTCACCTATTATTTTAAAAGGGAAATAAGAAGGGAGAGTAGGTAGGTAGGTACACATCAAACAACTCTTTGTATTAGCATCATGTTTTATGGAAACATTTTACCTCGGTCCGGTCGACCTAGTATCGTTTAGCGTTGCGCGTGTAGGTAGCTCAGTTGACAGGCAATATCCGGATGATCCATTGTTCACCTCATTGCGGATTCTGAACGGCGATGCGGTCTGGCCTCTCTCATTCAGCTCTTGCTTCAGTGCCGAGGAAATAAGAAAAACTGCAAATAAGAGAAACGCATTTTAGATTGAGCCGGATAGAATCACAGAGATTAAAATCCATTTGTAGAGAGTTTCTATATCTCGTAGGTACAGTCAACAGCAAAAGTAGATGATCAAAATCAGAAATTCAATACTAATGAACGGAGTTCGCGTCAGAATCGTGTGGCGTCGAAGTACTACTACTTAGAATACTTTTGAATCACTTCGACGCCACACAGTTCTGACGCGAACTCCGTTCATTAGTATTGAATTTCTGACTTTGATCATCGACTTTTGCTGTTGACTGTACATTCGCCTGACCGGACCCCGATCAGGCGATTGTAGACCCCTTTTTTGCAGGTAGGTATTCGATAAAAACTTTTTGTGGGTTGCGTGACGCAAATATTGGTTCGTTATATTCCCATGGAGAGATGGAAATCATGATGCTTGTTTGCCCTTAAGGGGTAAGCGGGTTGATATGTTTGAATTTCATTATGTATGCTTCCAGGAACTGCTGGTGTAAAAATTGCAACCCGTAAGAGCATAAGTAATCTTAATGCAAGCCTGAATGTTTGAGGGCCAACATACGTGCCAATTGTTAGTGGCTATAGATTTATGTTTAGGTATATTTTTTCACTTTTCATAGTGGAAGCCTTCTTCAAGAGCTAACTAGCGGACCTTCTCAGGTTTCGTATGCGCTCTACCTAACTAAGCAAGTTCAGCTGCATGAGCTTGAACACAGCCGCGTGTGTACAATAAGTTGTAGGTGCCTGCATACCAACAATTGTCTCGTATTGTAGCCGAGTTAGTTGTATGCAGGTGCAAGCTACCTGAACCGGGATCGATGCAGGAGCTTTAATTAAATCAACGTGCAGGTGGTAGGTACAGGCAGCAACTAAAGTAGGTTAAGACTATCCAGAGATTCAGAAGAGATTTATGAATGAAAACTTGCTCATTATGTTGTAGCAAACTATCTACTTAGGTACTACTATTAACAATTATCTTATATAACTGTACGCCTGTTCTCCCCGAATGGTTAGGCAGAGGTGTAGGTTACGTTAGGTGTAGGTACTTAGTACAGGACCCACATTTCTTCAATTAAGTTTAAGTCCCATGTAATATGGGGCGAGCCCATTGCCATCAACCGGGCATAAATATAGACTCCGGGCTGATCTAGGTCAGTCAGCTGCCTAGCCTTTTCCCAGCTATGTTGGGGTCAGCTTCCAGTCCAACCGGATGGAGCTGAATACCAGTATTTTACATGGAGCGACTGCCTATCTGACCTCTACAACCCAGTTACTGGGTAACACGATACCCCTTGGTGAGACTGGTTGTCAAACTTTCGGGCTTCTGACGACTCGTGACGATCTGTAGGTACCTACTGCTATCTAGGTATTACGTAGATACGAGTTATTTAAAACAATTATCTTCCAGGCTCTATGATCAATATTCCAAAAGTATCAGCTACTTTTTAACACTACATAATTATGTAAGATCTACCTTCAATGATTGTGTAGAATATAGGTAGGTATTAATTCTGTTGCTCCATGAATTGTAAAAATGAGATTAGCAAAAAAGTTAGTGTGTAGTTTTTTAATCGACGTGTTTCTTGTAAAGCAATAGCTGGGGAAATACCTTCCTACCTACCTACATGCTCTTCATACCTACTTACATTACGTTTTCATATCTACGAACAAAAAACAGTATTGCATGATTTTATCAAGTGGAAGATCTAAATTTGCCAAGTCATCGACTCATCACTATTGGCATAACAATCAACTTTAACTAAATAAAACTGGTAGGTACCTATTTGGGTAAATTCGAGCAGGAACATAATATGCTTGGCTCACTCAGAAAAAGGTAGGTGGGGAATGCTTTGATGCTTCTAGTAGGCGCTAGGAGCATCAAAACTTTCCCGAAGACAGAAACTTATACAAAAGATCTTGTTCAGAATAATTAGGTAAGAACCTACTTACCACAGCTTAAACTGTTTCAAAAATGCTGATTTGGAGCAAATTAGAACACACCTTTCGTTAGCGAACAATATTTTACGCTACCTACTCGCACTTTAGGTAGGTACAGTCAACAGCAAAAGTAGATGATCAAAATCAGAAATTCAATAGGAGTCAAAACTGATCACGAATATATGGCAGCTGTACTAGTAGTAAATGTTTGGTATACCTAATTTACAATCACATTCTTTTGAATCACTTCGACGCCACACAGTTCTGTCGCGTTTTCCGTTCATTAGTATTGAATTTCTGATTTTGATCATCTACTTTTGCTGTTGACTGTGCCTACAACTCCTCAAGATATATTACCTACCTATTAGTATTTTTTTTTATTAACTTTTGTGATTTGATTATGAGAAGACATTATGTCTCAAAAGTTTCAAATTAACTTCATTGTTGAATAAACTTTTTAGCCAAATGCGTGTTGGACCACGCCAAGCTACACACACAATGATGGGTTTCGTAGTTGGCAAGAATTTATCGCAAGAACAAATTTAACTACGTACCTAGTTGAAATTTTTCTACCTGTAAATGTAAGTTTGAATCGAATAAAAATAACTTTTTTATGTGATAAAACTAATAAAGATTTTAGTACTTTTTCCTTTACTTGTGCTGCCAAATTTCTTGATTCTAGGAACAGAAAGTACCCTATAGGTTTTGATTTATTTGCGAGTAAGTATCAAAATATGTCGCATACCTACCTAATTATATGGCCGCATTATTTTATGCGTTGACTTAAAAGCTTTAAGCAGAACTTTTTTAGAGTTCCAAGGGACCGTAGACCTAGTCACGTATTTGATATTAATTTCAAGGTCAAGGTCTTAAAAGACAGACAGACGGACAACCAAGTGATTATATTCATAGAGTTCGGTTTCTTCCTTTTGAGGTACGGAACCCTAAAAAGTATCTGCGTATTCGTGAGCCTCGTATTGAATCGTTTCGTTGCAGTCAGCAATCAGTTTCCTGCTTCAAAGAAATAAGGCATCAGCGATACCTTTGCCCGCTACTTTTAAAACCTTCCTTCATGGGTTAGGTACCTATGAGATTTGCCCGGTAGCTGACTTAGCTTAGATTGTTCGAGGGTCTAGTTGATTTGCTCCTTTTCGTTACCTTTAAGTTACCTATCTCTTAGAGTGGCTTAGAACGAGAAGAACTTGCTTTAGCTGTACAAAAGCAAGTAATTTTTCACAATCTTCGTTCATATTAAATCTGACGAGCCAAGACGAGCCAAGCGAAGCGCAAGGGCACTACCTACCTTTTCTTTTGGTTTGGATTATACCAGATAAACAAAATTTTCGGGATATGATGTCAGTCATGGTTGACTTATTAAACCTATAAAGTTCCAATTGCATAGCTCTTATACTTTAAATTTTTATTTATTTATTTATTACATACATACGCTACCATTACAGTTTCCCAATTCGGTAGTGTGTTAATAACAGTTCAGTTTATTTTTTTCGATCTTTTTTTTTTTTTGTATCCGACTATACAATATGTTTCACCCGCAAAAGTTTCGATCCCGTGGGAATATCGTGGTAAAAGCTACCTACTACCTACCTAGGTACCTAACCTACTTAATGAAGCGGCCTTGATGAAAACCCGAGAAATATGACTACTTATGCATCTACTGCTCTGTCAGAGTTGATTAGTGCCTGATGATTCTAAAGAAATAATTGTGTGAATTAGTTACACGCGAGCGATATGCGTCGGGTTATCTACGGGTCAAAGCTTCAGAGATTAAATAAAATTCTCTTTGAGTAAATCTTGGCTACCTATATTTTCCTGTGGCGATGGTCTAGGACACTTACTGGATTAGAACAAACTGAAATCACACAATATTAGTTTATAGTAGATTATTCACCGAGGGGATAAAGAAGTGTCTTTCTCTTTTGTTATTGGCGCTGTATTGAATCCCGAGCGCAACGAAGCATTCGAATTCTAGAGTGCAGCGAAGGATTCAGGCTCCCCCAAGACGAAGATACCTCATCCCTGTGGAGACTGGAGACTACTTTACTTTTCGCACCTAGGTAATAAAAACCTATTCGATTTTAGAATTAGTAGTTGTGCAGTTTCAATTATTGTATCTGAAAGAATGCGTTCTCGAAACCAGGGGGTCTAAAAAGGCCACTTTGGAGAATCATAAAAGGATAACATTATGAATCGTTATATGGCGAAGACAGTCCGTGTTTTTCTTTTTTTCGCTGCACTACGTAGGTATAATCAAAGATATTGGGATTGAATTTGGATCGGATTGATTGGTATTTTAGCACAGACAAAAAACAATAACTGAAAAATGCTTCACCAATGGGATTTGATACGACCAACTTAACGGTTAACTGTTCATTATGTTATCCTTTTATGATTCTGCCAAAGTGGCCTTTTTAGGCCCCCTGTACAGTTTTATACATACTTACCTATACGTGTTTTGCGAATTTGATCTTTATTACGATTTTCGGATGCAGCACTTTCACGTTTGAATTTTGAGTCCAGAGACGTCGCTTTTCAAATGTTAGGTAAACATTTGTGTAATACGACATAAAGTTTATGATTTTTAATTTGGAACCGGTATAGTGACGGTTTTTTTTTGTAAAAAAAGTTTTTATTTTTCACTTTTTAGTGGGTCAGTTTGTAATTTATCTAAGTTACAATAGCCTATAATGTCAACTGCTCATCACCTTTTACAAAATATTGCTTTTCCCGATGCAGGGACGTTAATTGTTGAGGAGTTCTCCTGGTAAGAACCAGGAGAACTTCTCAACAACCACTTACCATACGCATTGTGACGAGGATAAATCGTTTAGCAACCATAGTAAAGTAATCGAATCGCAACCCGTGAAATATTTGTCATTGAGTAGTTCCGATGGCCATCTGTGGTCTTCATCATCGGCTCCACTTTACCAAATGATGATTTCCGAGAACAAATGCTCAAGTTACTTTAAAAAATACCCAAATCGCTATAGCTTTGCCTATAAAATTTGAGGGTTTCCCTCGATTTCCATGGGATCCTCTCATCAGATTCCAACTTGATGATAATGGGACCACCTCGAGAGTATACCCTTTCGAAAAAAAAAAGAATTTTGAAAATCGGTCCACAATTGGCGGAGTAATCGCGTAACAAACACACTAAAAAAAAAAACAAAAAAAAAACATTCCGTCGAATAGAGAACCTCCTCCTTTTTTGAAGTCGGTTAAAAATGGAATGAATGTTAATGAATGAATGGTTTAGAAACGATGCTGGACTATGTAGGTACGGTAGTCATGTTAAATAATATATTATTCCGTAGGCTTCATTTTTATTTTAAGATGATTATTTAAAAAGATTCCCAAGTCCATATACATAGATATCTAGATTAGATGGACCGACGACCTTAAAAAGATGGCTGGATCCGCAAGGCGGAAGACAGGGTGTTGTAACGCAGCCTATAGGAGAGGCATATCTCCAGCAGTGGACTGCGATACCCTGAGTTGATTAATAATTAAGTATGTATATCAAGAATGCTTTCGTTTTTTTTAAACAAAAGATTCAATGATATAAATTCACCAGGGATGCGTTAGTGTCACGATTAGGGTAGAGGTAAATGTGCAACTTGATCATTGACCAGTAGAAAAACGTACCGATAGTCGTCAGTCTAAAATGCGGTACCTACAGATTTATAAAGACAGTCCAAATAGTTCTATAGCACTGAACACTCTTTGAAATTCAATGAAGGACTAACTTTTCGTGACTGGTTTCCAGACTTTGTGCTCTGAGACCCGAACTTTTTCGTGGAAGTGCAACTTTCAAGGATCCTTCCTACAGACACAGCCTGTAACAAAACAGCTGAGGGTACCTAGGTAACGATAAAAAAAGTGGGGATTGTAAGGAATAAAACGTTTTACAAAAAAAAACCGACTTCCAAAAAAAACTCTTTATTTTTCACTTTTTTACCGACTTTACAAAAAGGAGGAGGTACTATGTTCGGGTGTTTGTATGTTTTTTTTTTTTTTTTTTTTTTTGTGTTTTTTACGCGATTACTCCGCCAATTGTGCGCCATCTCAGGTAGCTGGGCTGATGATGGAAGGTACAACTCCTTAACAGTAAGAAGTTACTCGAACAGGCAAGGACTGTTTTAGTAAATTGTTTTGATGTTTGATAGGGCATTTGCCACATTTGGTCTCATGATCATCAAGTCATGACCTGATGCTACCTAACTCCTCGACAACTAACAGCAGATATATCGTGTTTAGGCTCATTGAAAAGGGCTCGATGTGTGGATAAACGTAGTGTTACTGAGGAACACCGAAGACCTGATGCTGAAGCCAGGAGCATCAGAAAAAGTACAAACCTTGAAATTACAGCACCGTAGTCGTGTTTGGGCTCATTTTAAACAGGACTAATTTTAAGTTCAATGCAATGTTGACATAAGTCTGGCCTGATGCTGCAGCCAGGATTATCAGCATCTAATCTAAAAACTAATAAAAGGAGAACTCCTCAACAATTAACGTCCCTGCATCGAGAAAAGGAATATTTTATAAAAAGGCGATGGCCAAGTTGACATTAGGCTATTGTAACTTAGATAAATTATAAACAGACCCACTAAAAAGCGAGAAATAAAAACTTTTTAACAAAAAAAAAAAAAAACCGACTTCCAAAAAAAACACTACAAACTGAAAAATAACTTTAATTTCGGAAGTCGGTGGCAAAAACTAAAATACTGATCCCTAAGACACCGACTTCCGAAATTAAAGTTATTTTTCAGTTTGTAGTGTTTTTTTTGGAAGTCGGTTTTTTTTTTGTTAAAAAGTTTTTAGCTGTAGGTACTTACCCCAAATTAATATAACACTAAGTAGGTACTTGCTAAATACCAGTGACAGGAAGTTATTATAACATAGATAAAACATCATCAATATAATATTATTTATTAATTGAAAAATATAGGTTAAAGCTAATTTAAAAACTACCTGAGCAAAGTTTATCCGTTAAAAAAATATTTTTTGAAATCGATCCACAAATTCCGGAAATATCTTAAACAGGGTTATTGGTTAGGCAGTCGCTCCATGTAAAATACTGGTATTCAGCTGCATCCGGTTAGACTGGAAGCCGACCCCAACTTAGTTGGGGAAAGGCTAGGCAGAACAACTGATTTAAAAAAAAAAACAGCTTTCAAAGTGTAGGGAACAGCTGTTATTATATTTATATATTTTTTTCGCGATATCAGGTTTGGTCCCATAGTAAAAGTTGTTCATGAGTACAATCACCTCTTAAGAGGTTGTTGCTGTTTTTCCAATAACCCTGTATAGAAAAAACAATCGAATTGAGCCTCCTCCATTTTAAAGTCGGTTAAAAATGATATTGTTACTGTTAGCCTGCGTCATCCCACTGCTGGTCAAAGGCCTCTCCCCATGACATCCAGTGCTTGCAATCTAGGGCTAACGTGAACCATTGGACATATTTGGTCCAGCTCGTCCCGCTATCTTCTACTCGGTCTGCCGCGACGCCTTCTTGCTGTCTCAGGGCTCCACATAGTGATTATTTTTGCCAGAACAAAATAATAACATTCAAAAATAGATCCGCTTTAACGAAAGAAAAACTTCGTAGAAATCTAATTAACAGTACAAAAGGTTTCGTTATATTAGACCGCGAAACAATTACATTGCAACACAATCACAGCTCGATTGATAGTGCCGTATTGAATAGAACTGCTATCATAATAAATACTTATTTGACTTTGAAATAAATTGATAATTACTTCCTTAAAAGTGTACGTACAGAATTTTATATCTTTAGATATTATAGGTACCCAATTGAAACGTTAGTACCTACTGGTAGGGAAGCATATTTGCGAAAATCGGCTATGGATGCTACAGTAATACCTACCTATGTATAACCTGCGACTGATTCTCTCCACAGTCAAAATAAGGATAGAATATTATTGATTCTTAACAAACTTAAAGTGCTAAACATAGAAAAAACCCGTCAAGTGCGAGTCAGACTCTTGCACCAAGGGTTCAAGGGGCGAGTGCCAGAAACGACTAAATTATATATATAAAAAAAAAAAAAATGGAAAAAAGAGATTATTTTTAGCAGGCTATCGAGAACCGAATTAGTTAGACGAGGTTAATTATTTAAAAAAGAATGCTCAGGTTAGGTTAGGTTAAAACTGTGACCTCCTACGCACGAGCCGAGTGAGCGAAGCGAGCGGTGCCGCGGCAGCGGCCGGCGTGTGCCAGAAACGACTAGATTATATAGAAAAAAAATATGGAAAAAAACAGGCTACCCGAAACTGAACTAATTAGACAAGATTAATTATTTTAAAAAAAATACTACCAGAATACTTAATATTATTATTACCTGTTTAGAATTTGTCTCAAGTGGAAAAAAAACACCCTTGTAATGAAACGTCTTCAAAGTTAGATCTTATGCTTGAAATGGCTGCCTTAAAACTACGAAAACTGACGATACGAAATATTTGGCAAATGTTATTTTGCGTAAAATGAGTTATTCCAACTGAAATATTTGACTAAATAAAAATTGGTAAAAGTACTAGTTGGTAAACAAGTTATTGTCTAAATGTTCACTTGCCAAACATTAGGTTTGAGTTACAATTATTTGTGAAGAGATTTTTTGCTAAGTAATAATTTGGCAAATGAAATAAGGTACCTATGCGGAAAATTGTTTGGGACGTGATAATTTGGCAATTTCTTTTTGGTGAAACAAGGGAGACCCGGTGAAGAGATTAGATGGCAGGTGCTTTGGAAGGTGTCCTTCAGATTATGTGGAAAATTCAGAGGCGTGACTAATAAGAGTGACTGTCATTATAACATCACTCGTTCGTCAGTGATATTACAGCATCCATAAATAGACGTGTTTACTGTTTATGATGACGAGTGTGTCCACAAGGGATTCCCACAACTAAAAACTATCAGCAATATTGATAAATATAGCATGTAAGTATCTATGTAGCTAAATATTATACTGTATTGAATGATTAAGATCACGTAAAGAGTTTTATAATTAACACATTATTTCAGCACTTCATATTTTGGTGATCAATCTTTTTTTAACGCCTTAATTTTGTCACTACGTTAAGTGGAATCACAAACCATAACTGGGAAATTAACTCATTGCGAGATTGTTGTCAGTCTGCCATCAGGCAGTTTGTATAACGTCGTTGTCGAATGCGCTGGTTAAAAAGTTCGCGACGCATGCGCGATTGCCGATAAAAAGGCGGGAAAACTTTGTTTACATGTAGATTTATTTATTACCTGTAGTGTGAAATTCGAATTAGGAAATCCATTATTTGGAACATTTATTTGGAAAATGGAGTGCAGATTTTAGTGGAGTTCTGTGATATTATTTTAATAATATACAAATATTGTTGGTATTGCATTTAAAATAAATTAAACAAAGGTGAGTACATAAGATTATGCAGTTCGGTTTTACCTTGTCCTTGTCGCTTCTCTGATAAGACATAAATAGGAAAATAATAAGCGGAAGTTTTAATTTGTTGGCTTAGGTCAGAGTCAAAGTTCAGGTTCAGAGTGATCATTCAGATCATTGTTTTCAAATGCATATTAATGTTAAAATTTTGAACAAGAGATAATAGATGCTTAATACTTACAAAAAATCTGTTGTTGTATCTATCTTCATACAAGGTAAACCTTTTTTTTTGACATTTTTATCATTTTAATATTTGAGATTTCTAAATGTTTTTGATCAACTGAGACTTGTTATACTTATATTTTAACTGCAGTTAAAGAAAACTAAGTTCAGGCCCTCGTAATGATTTGATTGAATAGTGAACTTACGCACCTACCTACTATAAAAAAATAAGTAAGTATTCCTCAAATACGTAGTACCTACGTACGACGTACAGTTCGCGTCAAATAACTTTGCCGCTCTGAAGCTAGGCTCTTTCCTAGCCGCGCCAATCCGCGCCATGCGCACTGCTGGCTGTTGTATTCATAGGATTAACTACTGCGCAGTGACTTGTTGCTACTGAACTGTAGGTATTAGTGGCACTAAAGCACTTTTGAGCCAGGGTAGCCCGCGAAATTTTTTTTTTTTTACGTTTTTTGCTATTTGCTGGTCAGTATTATCACAGTATTATGTTTTAGGTTTAGCAAAATATGATTTTCGACCGTAACAAGTGTGTCTACAGAATTATTATCATTAGGTACAATCATCTCTGCTAGGCAGGCTGGGCTACTTTAGCGCGTCCCCCTTAATCTGGAAGAATTCATTGCATGTTTATTGATAACTGTATTCTTTAAATGAAAATCCGTTAGGCGCTAGTTATGTCAAACTCTAGGGGCTCTACGAACGTACGCACTACGCCGCTACGAACCTACGCACTACGCCGCTACGAACCTACGCACAGCGCCGTTACGAAGCAGCGTATTGCGTACAAGTGGGGAAAAGTTAATAAAACATGTCAGCATGTACATTAAAATGCTGTATAATGCACTCGCTTTAACCATTTAATAAATGTTCGGATGGTTATACGCTATTATCACAACAGAAAAAAAACTCATAAAATCGTTTCTATGAGCAATTCACTGTTTTGAGTGAAGTAAATTAAAGTTAAGAATTAATTTACTTAATTGTTTTTTATTTGATGTAGAAGTTATACTGAGTCTTTTGTTTAACTAAATACTTATTCTGTGGGTAAAAACCCCTATAGAAGCAACTAGGTATAATAATAAGTAAAAGGCCCTAGAAGCGAACATCTCGTTTTTTCATATAAATCGTAAGCACGAGGCCTATCATAATAATTGTCACCAATATTAATGTAACTGTTACAGTTTTCTAGATTAGGTAATTGATTTATTGATTATCTGCACGTGATTGCTGTGTTTTTATGAGTTAAGACAAAATAATGAATACACAAATAATTCTATAGTGTGTTGTGGCGACTTTTAATACTTACTTCATCATCATCATTTCAGCCAAAAGACGTCCACTGCTGCACATAGGCCTCCCCCAAGCACTTCCACTACTACAATACTTACTTAATCTTTGATAATTAGTTCCATGGCTAAAGACTCTTTCATTTCTTCTGTTCACAATCTTGCTAAGTTCAAGCTAAGTAGAAGAGTTTCAAACAAGTCTTCAAGCATATAATTGGCAGCGACTAGTCGATGTCTTGAGCAACGAGATCAATCAATCTTACCTAGATACGTCTCTGGGGTTGTAATTAATTACTAGTTTGCGTCATTTTGAGTTTGGTATTGTCAATTCATTTTCTTATTTATTTACATTTCAATGGACTAGAATAACAAACAAATTGTACATATGCACCTATGTACAAATAGTCCTTGTGCATACTCAGTTCCCAGTACTCAACTAATACCATTATTATGGTATTAGTTGTACCATTAATTTGTAACAGTCGCTGCCACACTTATAATATCATTGGTCACAGCACTATTTAATTGCGCTGCGACTGATAAAAATTAATGGTAAAAATATGTTTATATACTTAGATATAATCATGATTTGTTTTTGGGTAAGCATAATTTCGGGGAGAAATCGAATTTTCTAACAGTTTTGAAAGATTGAAGTTGGTCCAATAGAGAAGTTACACATTCACACAATCATTTGATAAAAATCTGTGAAAAATAACCTGAGATTGTTCAAGTATAGTCCATTTTAAACGCAATATCTGAACATCATGCTATCAGATCTCGATCTGATCGGATTGCGATTAATTAATATTCTTACTTTTCTTGCCTTTGTCAGTAATTGAAACTGATCGTACTTAGTAAGTCGGCAGAGCAGAACGTTTGAGCTCAGTGAAAATTTTGTGATTTACATAAAAATATGAGAAGGCGTTTTAGACCTAGACGAAGCTTGTAAGTTTATTCGATATCTTTTGACTAGCCCACCCCAAAAAAGGAAAATGACCACAAATTTAATGCACTTACATACTCTTTCGTAGAAACTTTGTAGATAATATTTATAACGATTTTTTAATTCTGTTTTGACATAATGTCAAACATACTCTGAGAAATGTATGGTGTTTGTACATTAAGTATTTTTATCTATGGGTCAAAGACTACAATATGATGCTGTGGGTGAAATAAGGTTAAAAATAATAATTTTTAAATAAATAAAATACTATAATTACGTTTTCGTGCAGTGAGATGTTATCTTTGTTGCAGTTCGAGAATGAGAATGCTGAAGTTATCGAATCCGAAGAGATTAATTGTCGGTCTCTTCCCCATACTGGAATGGTCGAAGACTTACGACGCGGCTACAGGGTTAGGGGACTTAATAGCCGGCATCACGGTCGCCCTTACATTGGTACCGCAGTCGATTGCGTATGCCTCACTTGCTGGACTTGAACCTCAGGTACCTACTGTATCTAGCTAGTACAGTTGACAAAATTCACGCTTGATTAGCGGTGGCATCAATCGTTCTACATGAACGGACACGTAGTATGTCAAAGGCCTTGACCAAGGTGATGGTCGGATTTATGGAGGGAACCGTGTTTATGCGTTTGATAAACGTCCCTATGTACATACATAATATGTATAGGATAGAGCAGTGTAGTATATCACGCGAACAAGGTAGTAAATGTCCAATGAAATTCAGTTGAACTTACAGGAATACGATGTCTAATTTGAAAGATTTTACGTTAATTTCTTGGGGAAAATGACTTGATGTAAATTTTTCCTTAAGATATTTCCTGTGGCCTTAATTATTAATGACCTATCCGGAAGTAATGAACCGGCCTTTTCTAATGTCATGGTTTGTAAGAAAGCATCGCGAAAATTATGTTCATATGTTCTATGTTTGCGTAGAACATAATTATGAGCATATTATGTTCATATGTTGATCATAATAGGTATGTTTTGTTTGGGTAGTCAGACAGTAGCCCGAAAGTCTGAAAACCAGTCTCACCAAGGGGTATCGTATTATTCGTATTACCCAGTAACTGGGTTGTGGAGGTCAGATAGGCAGTCGCTCCATGTATAGGTAATACTGGTATTCAGCTGCATCCGGCTAGACTCGAAGCCGACCCCAACATAGTTGGGAAAATGCTAGGCAGATGATGATGTTCTATGTTTGCAATAATAAACATGTGAGTTTGTGACGCGTATAGTTTTTCGTTTGATATTAGTGCCAATGTATAGTATACAAACAAAAATGAGAATGAATGTAACGCGAAATGAGATGGAAAAAAAAAACACGATCGTTGCGATATGTTGATTGGTAGACATGACTTTGAAACTTCGATTCTTATTTGCATACAAATCAAATAACAATTGATCGTCATTATTAATAAATTGTGGCGCCGCAATTACTAACATAAACCTACCTACAATAAGAAGGTAATATAGATTTGATTAGACCGCAGTTTGACCGCGAATATGTTTCTGAGTTCACGCGTCATTGATTACAGCTGGTCAATGCAGAACTCTTACAATAATCTATTCAGACATTACACAAAAAAACATTCACTGCTCTAACGCATACTGCGGCACTATGGCGGCCCTTTATACATTGATAATAGCATCCGCTGTTTTATAATGCAGCTATTGGCCAACTTATTGTCATTTCGGTAAAGGAATATACAAAGGCACACAATACCTAGAGGCTACTGCAATAAACTGTTTTACAAAGGTAAACGTAAAAGTTATCGAGCAGTGAGAGGTTTCCTGTGAAGTTCACTTTCTGATCAATCTTTAATATTCAAAACATAATAAATTGGAAAATGTATCTCTCCATGTACCGAGCTTCGCGCGAGTTAGTTTTTAGTATTAATGTATTATAGGAACACATAAACCTTCCGGAATCAATTATCTAAATGATGGTGTAAATGGCATCAAAAAGACACGAAAAGCGACTTTAATTCATAATATGTATAGATATAGTTACGAAATGCGTTTAATATTGAAACAACAAACACATAACCCTCCATTTGGGCTTCACATATAGACCTTAACATGAAACTGTCCACTTCTCTTTTCGTTTGTAGACGTCTTCGGCCTTGGCAGCCCCTCTCCCAAGGGCTAGTACTTACTGCTAGCTCCAGCAATCGGTTACGGTTCACTATCGATGAATTTATGTATGTGACTGGGCGGCATACTAAGGGTAGCACTGGTAACAGACCGGGATCGCCACTCAAAGTGCTAATAGCCAGGATATACTTACACATTTGTTTCTGAACAAGATAGCCGTTTTTAGCTCTTTACACTAAAAAAATAATTTCTGACTACAGCACATTAAAGCGATTTCATTAAGACTTACTGACTTTATACAGCACCCAAGAAGAAATATTTGTAAAATAGTCAAAGACAAAACAGTAACTTTTAATGATCGAACATAGGTAGGTACTTACTATTTACTGAAAAAAAAACCACCCTTACTATTAAATTTCAATGGTTTGAACGATATCACCAAATGAATAAAACTGTTAATTTTGTGACCTTTTAGCTACCTACTTAAAATGTTAAAGTTTACTGTCATGACGGTAACATTTTGCCTCAAGCTTTAACTGTTTTCGGATCAGTAAATAATACTGTTTTGATCGTTAGGCTCTTATGGAACTGTTTAAAGCCGTTCAGATTAATGTTTTTTTTCATTTTTATTTACTGCTTATTTCTTCAAATGCACGAATGGTTTAAAATACGAAAGAAAAATAAAATAAAAAATGGTTAAAATAAGTTGGCTTATTACTATCAAACATTTTCAAAGTATCTAGATCTACTCTATAAGTAATAACAGCAAACAGGATCTATTGGGGCATCTCATCCTAAGTAGAATTATGATTTTTTTTCAAGGTGCGTTTGTAATTTTGGGTTTCGACAATTATTAAATTTATTCAAATTTAAATTTTACTGTCTCCTCCAAGGCCTCCAACACCACAAACATGAATTTAAAGGAATCATCCTGTTTCTAGTTTGACGTCATGCATAATTTGATAATAATGACCATGACCCGAGGTATTTTAAACAAAAAAAATCGAATACTGTGGTTCAGTATCGAAGAGTCAATTTTTGTAAGAGGTAAGCCGGAGTAGATATCTTTAATATGATTATATTAATTGTCTATGGAATACTCACTGTGCCATTTTTCAAAGGTAAGCCGGTAGGAATCGAGTAGTATGGAACCTTCCCTACTGCTGTGGTTAACTTCAAGATTATAGTTTCAATTTGTTATGCAGGTGGTGTCAACGTGAATCTTAATCTTAAAATTATACATGTAAGGGGCGCGGGCTGCGAGTGGATATTAATATTTAAATTCCAAGCTGTTGTTTCATAGAGAGGGAGTTTATGTCTAGGTTTAAGTCATGTTTCAATGAGAGCGAGTTGAGTTGGAAGAGCAATGGCCCAGCGGTAACGGCCGCGATATTACGAGTTGTAGATGGTAGATTCGAACCCAGACAGGCACTTTACTTTGTGTAAATTATTTCAACACCACTGCTTTCGAAACTGAAGGAAAACATCGTAAGGAAACCGGTATATCCTACCGGTATACCAAAAAATTTGAAGACATATAACTTGTACCAACCCGCCCTGGGCCTGCGTGGTGGATTGTGGCCCACTCCCTCTCACAGAGAGGAGGCCTGTGTTCCCCCAGTGGGAACATTATAGGCTGAATAAGTGAGTTGACTTGGGACAGTTTTGCCTGTCAAGTATTATTATTTTTTATATAAGTACCTTGTTATATGTTTATAAGTACTTAGACGACAGGAAACGTGTATGTGTAACCGCAGCTAATGTAAAAGTTATGTTATTACGGCTGTAGGAAACGGATACTTCGGCCTACCTACACAATTCCCTGAAGTAATCTTCTGTATGTTTCAGAGATTAATTACCACTCGACTTAAATAAGTAGGTTTCTCGTAATTTATGATTCACAGAAACGTGTATATTATTGTACTTAGATATTTATATTTATAAAATGTTATAAATACGTAGTCTTCTTCTCTTGCCACTGGCATGAGTTTTTAGGATCTTGTTGGCCCGGCACGAGTTTTTCAGACCTTGTTTTCTCAAAACTTCGTCACTTCCGCGGGCGTTGTCGGTGGCAGCGTAAAGGTCACTTTGACCGCTAGTTTTGGGACACAGAGGGCAGGATAGGAGGTGGAGCATAGTAAAATAATCAGATACAAAAAGGGTTTTTTTTAAGAAACACTTGGGTCGTTAAATTGAAATTTAAAGTATTCCTTCAGGTTAACGATAATAATATTTAATTTGCATAACATTGTGTATTAATTATTACCTAGTAGCTTACCTTGAGCATTTGCGTTATTTATCAGGAAATAAATTCGTTTGTGATAGACTACCTTCTGTTACTTACACGTGTGGGCAAACTGTTTCTTTGTGAAACAAAATAGATTTGACGTTAACAAAGGTTTTTCATAACTCATAATGATTGGTGTAGGTATGCTCATCACTCTTAATGAATTGTCTGAGATGAAAGCTGCGTCGCTCATTTTTTATTTACTGTGAAGAACACAGTAGCTACGCTACGAGTTTTATCAAACAATGAGATTTTTTTTCTTGAGGACACACAGCGTTAACCTGCTACGTAGCTATATCGAATTTTATCTTACGTGTCTTTTAACAATCGAATTGTCATTTAAAATATTTGGTCAAACATGTCTTGCTTACTTAATTAAATGCACAATGCTCTTGGTGTAACAACAATAACTGAAAGGACACTTGTTTAAGGTATCTACAGAATAATACTCATCCGTAGCAACGATTGAGGCCATTTGTATAAAACAATATTATCACTGTCGGCGATTTATGTTTGAATATGCACAAATCAAGATTTTGTGATTATGCTCAGGATCTTGATAACCATTGAACCAGTTTTTTTATAGATTATTCGATTTGATGCGATATTTAAGGGGCCAGTGAACTAGGCATGTTAATGCATAGTTCATACAAACGTAATACCAAAATCATTTGTAAATTAAACATATTCTTAAGATAGTGTGTATTTATTCCGATTGGATTACAGAATATCTAGGTATGTATTTTAAAAGGACACTGATATAAATACGAGATATGAGGTTTGCAAATTTCTACAGAAAACTTGTTTTTCTCTTAACTCATCTTTAAATCAGTGTCCATTCAAAATATTTAATTGGGAACCTAGATATTCTGTAATCCAATCGGAATAAATACAAACTACATTAAGAATATGTTTGATTTACAAATTATTTTGGTATTACGTTTGTATGAACCAGGTTCTTTAAAATTGCTTGTCTGTATTTAAATTTTTAACTGCAATACTGCAAACTTTTCTCGTCCTTACCATCATTTTCACCATCTGTCAACTGCTTTACACCTCGAATGGTTCTCTAAAACCAATTATAATTATAAAAAAATAGATTCAATTAAAATTAATTGAGGTTAAACTCACCACTTCTAGACTTAATTAGAGCAACCATTGTTATTTTAGCAGAAACGCTTGTCACAGATTAATGATAGGTAATTGATTATATTCAAAATAAATACCAGCTTATTAGATATAGCCCCACTGCAGGGCAGAGGCCTGGTCAACGAGATTGTCCGAAAGGGTTACCGTTGTCCCGGAACATAAAGGGCTAAGGAAGGAACGCGGGTGGGTTTTAGTCAGTAAGAGTCTGACACTCCCTTCCGCTCCGCCCAGAGCGAGAGTGGTCATTTGATGATTTCCCACCAAAAAAAAAAGGGCAGAGGCCTCATCTCATACAGAAGAGGCACGGGCATTAATCACCACGCTTGCTCAAGACGGGTTGGTGATTACAGACTACTACACATCTAGGTTTCCTCACGATGTTTTTCTTTAGATTTATATTACTTTATCTTTTATTTTTCAGTATGGCCTATACTCGTCTTTCATGGGCCCATTCTTGTACGCCATTATGGGTACTACTCCACAGGTGAACCTCGGGCCATCGGCGTTAATATCTCTCCTCACATTTACATACACAAATGGTACTAACCCCGACTTCGCCATACTTTTGTGTTTCATAGCTGGCATCGTTCAACTTGTGGCCGGTATAGCACAACTTGGTAAGAGCTCTTGTGTTGTTTATCTCTTTGTTACTCAAAGTTAACTGTTGCTCAAATGCAGGATGATAGATGATGCTTGTGTTAATAGAGTTGAATGTCCATGATAAAGGTTTTTCTATATCTAGAATTCTTGAATGATACAAGGTTGAAATTAGACACTTTGTAAGACGGTAAAAACTTTAACTTGGGATTTTTTTGTAAGTACGTGATTTGTTTTTAAAATCACAGCTTACAGTTTTTACCGTCTTACACTTTGTTGGAGAAAAAAAAAAGACGTTTATTGGCATACATATAAATAAGCCACCATAAAATTATAAAAAAAAACACTTAGGTATGCCAGGCTTCAGCTAAGCATGATGTCAGATGGCAACGGTATGAAAGAGCATGAACGTTAGGCGTGGATAGCGAATAATATCACTTGCTATCATTAGCTTGATGATCACTTTAAGATATAAACTATAAGTTTGGAGAAAATGTTGACTACTAAATTAAAAATGTATCCTTTGATTCTAGGTTTCCTGGTGGAATTTATATCTTTACCAGTAGTATCAGGGTTCACATCTGCGGCAGCGTTAACGATAGCATCGTCACAAGTCAAAGGGTTGCTCGGTCTACAGTACAGCGCAGACACATTTATGTCCACTTGGGCGAAGTTCTTCGCGCATGTAAAGAAAACGCGCTTGACAGACAGCATGCTCAGCTTAGGGTGCTGCGTCGTGCTCACGGGAATGAAGGTATATACTGTTTTTTAAAACCACTAAATACAACAGCGCGCTTTTATTTGGGTATTTATTGAGATGCCGCCTAGTTTAAAATGAAAACGGACATAACCCCCGGTCTCTGGAACGAAAATCAACGAATCTGTCGAAGTTAAACTCATGTCAAGTGATCTCATTGGCTGTTGATAAGTTAGTCAATCAATCACAGCAGTTGACAAACGTTAACGTTGAGCCAATTTTTTAGATTAAGAACTTCCTGTCCACAACAACATTTATGATGAGAAAGAAATTATTAATAGAATCACTTAACAAGTGTTTCCTTTGTATACAATATGACCTTATTTTGATCAAATCGATCACCGAGACACACATTCAATTAGGTACCTTGTCTTTTCCCAACTATGTTGGGGTCGGCTTCCAATCTAACGTATAAATATGTTTTCAGTACACACTAGATTATTTGAGTTTTTTTGTAGATAAAACTGTAGTACATCACTTTGCTCTATTGTCAATAGTTTCCGCAGCGTACGCGATATAAGGATATTTTTTGGTATTTTTTTTCACACCTTGGGTTACATTATCGAAGTTTTCATACGGATCCCTAACTTTTTGAAAATATTCCATCGCCTATGTTCATCAGGGGTAATGTAGAATTCTAATGGTAAAATAATTTTTCAAATCGGTCTAGTAGTTTCGGAGCCTATTCAATTCAAACAAACAAATCTTTCTAATATTAGTGTAGATCTATGACTTTTCCCAACTATGTTTGGGTCGGCTTCCAGCCTAACTTGATGCAGCCGAATACCAGTATTTTATATGGACCGACTGCCTATTTGACCTCCACATCCCAGTTACTACTCCTTAGTAGTTGTGGTTAGTTAGTATTAGGTATACTCCTCAGGGACACACACATTATAAGATTAAAATCCAATTTTAACTGGAAGATAAACAAACTATTCAACACGACACGCCATTACAAATAAAATAACAATAAATTGTTAAAACAATCCTTCCAACCGCAGACTTATATAAATAACCTTTTTTAGGCAGAAAACAAATGTTTTATTACTTGTAACAGTTGTAACGCGAAAGATAACGCTTAGAGACGGTCGCCATGCGGTCGCCTAACTAAATGTTCCCTCTTGTGTTACCCGACAACGTGTTTACAAGACTGTCGTGTCAGTTAGAAAAAGTTTCTGTGTTCTAGATCTATTGATAGTATATGAATACAGACCTTTTTATGGATGTTTCTTTTTCTGTCATAAGGCTGATTTTTATTTATCGGAGGAATAATTTTGAATTTTTGACAGTTCTTCCATAGAAAATCTGTCAAACGTCAATTTTATTCTACGAATAAAAAAAAAATCTATTGAAAAATCAGCCCTTACTTAAACAAAGAAGACTGTTGAAGTATAAACTCGTCTTGCATTGATTGCAGAACACAGATTGGCATTGCTTCGTCTCTTTTTTCTAACTTTTGAGTAGTTATTGGTGGAAATATTAAAGTTTGCTGATTCTACTGATTAATTAGGTATATTTCTTTCATTTCTCGTGTCCCCAAACAACTCATGACAAGGTTGTCCCGGCCGCAAGGAGAACAGATACTAGCAACCCTGGGTGTAGACGTTCCCACCTAAGTACCTACCGGCAAAGACTCTTTTAATCATCCTCTATAAATTAATGAGTTAGTGAGTCAATAATATAATCGAGCCATAGCCTTTCGCAAGGCTAATTTTGTGCTTTTTCAAAAAGGCGAACGTTTACTAAGCGATAATATAGCTCTTATACCCTGTCCAGTAGTTTTTTAACACCTGTCTTAGAACGTAAAACGTACCCAGAACGTACTCCAGATTACGTAAAAGTTAACTTTAAAATGCGTACACTGAAAAAAATGGGTTGTGGAGATCAGATAGGCAGTCGCTCCATGTAAAATACTGGTATTCAGCTGCATCCGATTAGACTGGAAGCCGACCCCAACATAGTTGGGAAAAGGCTAGGCAGATGATGATGATGACACTGAAAAAATGATTTCTTTCAAAATCGATTTCATTAAGACTTACTGACTTTATACACAGTAAGAAGAAATGTTTGCAAAACAGTAACAGACAAAACATTAACTCTTAATGATTGAACATACTATTTACTGAAAAAAACGAAAAAAAAAGGAAAACCACCATTACTGTAATGTAAGTAAACAATGGTTTGAACGATATCACCAAATCAATAAAATGTGACCTTTTAGCTACTTATAACGTTAAAGTTTACTGTCATGACGGTAACATTTTGCCTCAATCTTTAGCCGTTTTCGGATCAGTAAAAAATACTGTTTTGAACGTTAGGCTCATATGGAACTGTTAGTAGCAGTTCAGATTAATCTTTTTTCATTTTTATTTACTGCTTATTTCTTTCAGTGTTATAAAACTATATATATAAACTGCCATATCTTATTGAATTACATATCTTATTTATTAGATACTTCTTGCAGACATTATACAGGGGGAACCGACCTAAACACTAATATTTAACATAATTAGGAAAAACGCCAATTTTATCAGCCTAGGGTAATTTAGGAACAGTCACATGTGCTAATACCGTACGTGTGTTAGTTTTGATAAAAAAAAATATATTATTATGCGTATACATAATACATAAAAAAAAAAAACTGAATGGGCCCGCTCATGACCTCGATCACGCCTGATGGAAAGCGACGGATGAGGTCTATGATGGAACGTGCGTGTCCAGAAGATGCCTAAGGCACTAGAACCCCATCGTACACTATCGTACTAAGTGATGGGATCGAATGTAATCGCTTCAAATGAATAGGTAGGTATATCGAAAATAATCATTTTATATTATAAGTGAATCAGTATATAGAAAAACCTTGCATCCACTAAAAAATCAATAAAATATCTATAAAAGATGTTAATATTTTATTTCGATTTCAAAACTTTCGTAAAATGTTATGCACAAAAAACGATGTGTTTTAATATGTAGTAAACCCCATATTTATGTGTATATGTTAACGAAAAAGTGTGCAATCCGTCATTCTATACAATTCCTAAAATAAATAGGACATTTATGATATATTTTTTAATATGCACTTTTCCTAGGAAATCTATACATTTCCTAACCTAACGTCGACGTCGACAACGACGTCGTTAGAAATAAAACATGCAGCATGCTAAATTTATGCTTTAGAATGGTATGCTTAATCTGATTTCCGTTTACAAACGTGTTTTATTTCTTTTAGTCACAGAAAGCATTATTTTTTATATATTTCCTAGTATCATCTTGGAATTGCATACAATTCCTAGGACATACATACATTTCACAGGAAATGTGTGTATTAAAGAATCTTTGAAAGATTATTTTACACGTTTCCTAAATAGGCTCGGAATTGCATATATTTCCTAGGAATTATGTAAAATTCCTAGGTTTCATACATTTCCGGTAACATATACACTACAACACAATTAATACGGCAAACCAGTGGATATTTTATTTTTACGCTTATTTCTGTTAGAAAACCTGCAAAAATTAAACTAAAGTAAACAAAGCGGCTAATTTATATTGTTTCGTATTTAATAATAATAATAAATACAGACAAAAAATAAAGAAACCGCACTATTTTCTATTCGACAGCAAAGATAGAATATAATCGATACTACAAACAAATTAAAGTGTAAATGATCGAAATGTTACGTTGTTGCAATCCCTAGTTCCATCTGTCAAAAAACGGTTTACCTAATGAACAGGGTATAATCCTTAAACCTGATAAAGCTTGATTCAAGCATTATAAATTCCCAACTAAGTCCTAAATACCTTCTAATTACCGTTTACATAGTTCAGAACATATATTATGAGACATTACGTGAGCACACTCACTTATGACAAGTTGGACTGTTTATTTGTTAATTTAGTCGATAATTCAATACGACACGTTCCGTCGCGGTGAGCGAGGAGCGACCGACGACGGAGCCGCAACTTGGCAAACTCCGTTACAAAGTAAATACTGAATCTGATTGTCGTCTCCGCACATACATGGTTTACTAGAAACAGAATTGGGATAGCATCCCTTATTACTGGTTATTTGATCGGTTGGATATTGCTGCGGAATATTAATCGTCTTTAATTTAAGGGAGATTATTATCTTAAAGTCCAGTGAAAATCAATGTGAACGAGGCATGGGAAGAAATTACATAAGTAATATGAAAATTTCCTTCCTGCTGTATCTGCTACGAACTATCGCTTGTAGCACTTACCCATAAAGACAATATTTTTATATTTATTAGGTAATATTTATTTATTACGAGAGCAGTGGTGGCCAAGTGGTAACGGCCGCGACTTACGAATTGTAGGTCGTAGGTTCGAACCAAGACAGGCGCTTTACTTTGTGTAATTTCATCTGCTCTTAAAACGGTGAAGGAAAACATCGTGAGGAAACCGGCATGTCCTAGAACCAAAAATTCGAAGACATGTGACATCTGCCAACCCGCACTAGGCCCGCGTGGTGGATTACGGCCCACCCCCTCTCACCGAGAGGAGGCTGTGTCCCAGCAGTGGGAACATTATAAGCTGATTATGTATGTATTTATTTATTTATCGTAGTCTTGAAAGCTGTTCCTAACACAGTAGCTAATAATACCTTTGGCCATTATTTACTCCTTTATGCCGATACAAAGATCTTGCCATATTTATATCTTGATTGATAACAGCAGGAGCATCTGCCGAGTATTTGCTTATGAATTAACAACACAACTGGTTTGACACGGTCACAATGAACAAAACTGCACGTGAACGTGTTGACGATGCCTCTGGTCTTGTTCTGTACCAGTCAGCTGTCCACAGAACTAGACCACTGCTTCTACAGTTAAACCAAAAAAGTTATGCGCTTCGGTAATCTTTGTGTTTCGGAATTAGAAATCCCCGAAAATCCCCGTAGAGGAAAATCTTATAAGTTTTGTACTGCCGCATTTTGTAGCAGTGCACCTATGAAGTTGCCCGTTTGATTGCAGTTGTCCCTATGTCGGGATACCTACTACTCCGGTCGTACATCGTCATCTGTCACTCATAAGTTTTGAATTTTATGTTGGAAATGCTTTCTAACCATGGTAATACCAAATAGGCATGTAATCTGATCATCGCGCGTTCATATTTCCGAAGCTAGACAATGACTACCGAAGCGCATCCTGACACTAACAGTAGCAATTGCTTTCATTGCGACAATTCAAAAACATTCCTTGCGTTATTTACGTAGCTTAGCTGACAAATTTTTCGAACATATGAAGCAATGGATTCGCAATATCTTTTAAAATGAATCAGATTGTGATTGAAAGTCTGTTACAGTTAGGGTGCTCGGGAGATCTGTGCAAGACCAGATTATTCCGTCAACTTTGGGCAGTAGACAGTAATGACAGTAACAAGTTAGATAGATGGACAAACTTTTCAACAGCATGTTCTTTTTTTAGTTACGAAAAATACAAAAAAAAGTAACGAAAAATAATAGTAGGTACTGTATTTGGATACTAACGATAGTTACTCGCTTTCCCTATAACTTACCAAGGTCAGACGATGTTGCGATATATATTTATACGACCAGATAAAATGACAATAGTACGGTTATCTAATTAAATGCTGGAAGGACTGTGTAAATTAAAATGGGCAGCTGGAATTATTGTATGGCTTTGGTTGGTGTGATATCAAAAATACTACAAAACTATTCTATAGAATCTATGTGTACTATATAAAGTATCTATTTCTCTCTTTGTTTTTTTTTTGCTTTGTTTAATCTCACGCTATTGCAAGAGGCAATGTATATTTAAAGTGCTTTATTTTAATTGATTTTGGTTAAATTTAGTTGGTTTTCCAGTTATGCAATAATCACTATGTACTATCCTTCACTCTGAAAATGTTTCAATTCCGACCTCCAATATACAGGCAAATGCAACAATCTAAAAATTTGAAACTCTAAGGTAATATAATTGATGTTCCCAGCATGTTGCACCTTGAATAAGGTTCAGTTTGACGGGCAATTTCAGTCAAAGTAAAGAAAAAACAATCTACCATGCTTTCTAGACTGGAAGCAGCTGAGTACCAGTATTTTACATGGGGTGCCTGCCTACATCATACCCCTTGGTAAGACTGGTTGTCAGACTTTCGGGCATCTGACGACCTGTTACGACTGACTGTGTGAAGATCCAAGAATAATAGCCGAGACCAACTGCTTAATGTGCTTTCCGAAGCACGGAGTGGTCTCGATATGTAATAAAAAAATAAAGAAAAATATCTTACCATTTTCTAAATATCTGAACTTAAAAGTATTGCTATAAATACCTATGCAGGATAGGAGGCACTTCGGCGCAATGATCTGCAAGGATCCTTCTTGTGTATTTATTTAAGCTGTTTTGATCTATTCGCAATAGAAAAACAAACCTTTATTTTTTCTAGCCGCTATAATTCTGAGAGAATCGTCTGAAGTCATCGTAGTAGACAGCCTGGCAGATTCACTCGTGCAAATAAAACCAATAAACTTTTATCATAATTAATCACGAAGAAGGCAGACTTTTATTTTATTATTTTAGGATAAAGTAACATGGGAATTATTATCTAAATCCAAGATACAACTAGACAAGTTGTATCATAATTCACTGTTGCTCATTTAAAGGAATACATAAATAAATCAATTATTCGTAGCTGTTCGATTACGAATCAAATTAAATCAAAGTCAAATGCAAACATGATTTATTCAAGCTTGGTTCTAACTTACGTACACAGCCGAAATCTTCTATCGACTAAGATTAATATATAATTCACTTTAGACATACTCCGACCAATGTACCTAAAGTTTACTTTGGAACTAATTTTCACAGCTGCCAGAGATTACTCCATAGTAGGTAATCTTGTAACACAGTTTGGGATATAAAATAGAGCTTCAATATTAAGCCTCTCCTAGAGGTTATCGATATCTTACTTAAATTATATGCCTACATCACGCGATTATATTGAATTCGGGAATAATATTATGTTATATTACCTACATAGATAATACTATCCGAATTATATTATCAATCAGGTAGGTATGATCCTGTAAAGCCAAGGTCGTTACAAACTTATGTATATCCAGTTACCTATAACTATTATGAATTTCTAGAGTGAAATTCGACGCTAGACAATTTCATTACCGTTCGTCTTAACATTCTTAATCAGTTCAAAAACATTTTACGACTGCAATAATTATGGAAATATATTCCGTTCCTTAAAACTTGTAAGTGCAGAAGAAACCTGAAGTTGGAACGATTTTAAATATGAAATGAATTTCTCTAAGGAACGGCGAGGTTATAGAATAATAATTTTGTTTTGATATTAGGGACAATACAGTAAGATATAAAGCGGAGTTTTGTTAGTCAGATGTTTGGAATCTTTTTGTTCTACAGGTCAAAGTTTTTAAACTTAATGTCCTGTTGTCGTTTAGGTTTAATTGCGTTCAAAATGAAATTGACAACTTCAAAGTACTTTCCCGAGTTTTCAGTTAGGTCTTGTTTCTGTAGACTTTAGAGGTCACGAAAATGCGTAGTAAATGTGGTACCCACTAAATGGTAACTGTGGTACGGTGGATCTTATAGGTATTGTTGTTAGGAAGTTTAAGCAGTAATGTGGTCTTTAAGTACAATATTTATAAGTTTCCTTATAATTTCAGGCTTTAAAAGACATCAAAATAAAGGATAAGGCAGCGGACGAGAAGGGTTGTCGTAAAGCGAAAATAATAAAGAAAGTTCTGTGGCTCTCCGGCGTGGCTCGAAATGCCGTAGTCGTGTGCCTGGCGTCGGTGCTAGCGTTCTTCTTGCATGAAGATAAATACGACCCTTTCCTTCTCACTGGTAAGTCTCGTTTTCCAAGAACTGACTTGGTATTATGACACAGAGAACGCACAATGCAACGTACAATCTCATTTAAATCATTCCAAGCACTAATCCAAATCACGACGCGATACGATTTTGCAGCCACGACAAGATGAATTTCGTCGTAGTATTGAACCTCAAATTACTCTACATTCAAGACCGTCAAATCAAATCAAATCAAAATCGTTTATTTGCATAAAATGTGGTAGGTACAAAAGATGATAATGTAAAATTGTAGTGCAAAGTCACATTCCGCCATGTAATGATGGCATGCAAATATTTAATACATGAAGTAGGTATGTATTAACAACATGCAGTAACATACTAATAACGTACAGTTCATTAAATTAACAAAGGAAGATAAATAATTTAAAAAATATTATAATGCATTTCTGAAGTGGTAGGACTGACAAGATTTTTTGTTCAGAAATTCGCCGACAGAATAAAAACTATGCGATATCAACCATTTTTTCAAAACCACACAGAATTTTTTGTAAGACAGTTCTGTTATCCAGATAGGTAATGAGTTATATACTATAAGTGGCGCCATATACACGCAGCTGTATGATTTTTTTTTATTGCTGACTGCACCTTCCAATATTGCAAAGACATTTTAGGACCTGCTATGAAGATTTGGGTGTAAACTTTGGGCTATATTCCTTGCATAGGTTCTAGTTAACTGTACATTCAGGTAGTTCAGTATTGCAAGAAATAAACGTTAATTCAAAAAAAAAATCTTATAGTTTGTTTCATAGTTGGCACATTCGTTCGGCCACTGCCTTCGCGACCTTGGCCTTTCAACAGCAAAATAAACGCAGCGATTGTCGTCAGGCCTAGTTTTACAATTAATTGACTTCCAGATACAGGTCATTTTTATATTTTTATTTATTTTTGTACTTGAGATAAACCGGATGCCCTTGAATTGCAGAAGTATTGCAGGAATAGGTAGTTATATTAAGAACGGTTTGAGTTATTTTTTCATCTTTTTTTACTGTGTCAGTAAGCGACTAAGTGTTATTAAGGAAACGTTAAAGGTACTAATGGATTTTCCCGGAAGAGCTATAAACGGGTATGACGTCTTAGAGTAATACAATTTTATCGGTACACATGCGAAGGGTGGTGTGGTGCTTATGAACATATAGTAAAGATAGTGCTGTCAAATTGATCAGAAAACTGTCGATAGTAGACAGAGTAGGTATCTATTCATGTTTTAGTACCTTCTTGCTGTCATAGCTTTGACAGTTTTGTCCTATACAATGGAGTGTAGATAATGGAGAATCATGTAGATACCATACTTGGAAATTATTATTGATTGATAATTAAGATGATAAATAAGTAGCTGTTCGTCCTAAATGTAACTAGATTTTTCACTCTTTTAATAATACCTGCCTTTTACTTGTGCTTTATGGTTTCACCCGCATATGTGTCGATCCCGTGGAAATATCGGGATAAAAAGTAGCCTACCTATATGTTAATCCAGGGTGTCAGCAAACTCCATACAAAATTATATCAAAATTGGTCCAGCCGTTTGAGCGTGAAGAAGTAACAAACATATAAACACACACTCACAAACTTTCGCCTTTATATTATTAGTGTGATTAGTGCTAGTGTGATTACAATTACGTTTACTGCCTCCTTAGTCGCAAGTGTCGCAACCGCTGTTGCTGAGCATGAGTTCTTGAGTTCGATTACCAGGTCGGGCAAAATGGGTTTTTCTATCAGGAATTTCTCAGTAGCATCCCGGAATCTGGATTCGTGCCCGGTTGATGGTAATAGGCTCGTCCCTTATTACACTTAAGAGGCTTACAGGACCCAAACAAAAAAAACGCAGGTTTTAGAAACAATAAAAGTATATGATCGACTACAGTAAACAAAATCAGAAAAATAAATGATATTCTTCAGGATATATGCTAGGTAGATAGTGTGTTGAAAACATAATACAACTAATTCGATATGATAGAAAAAAACCACGAAGATACCTCTAAAAACTTTCTATTTACAATAGAAACCATACATACAATCATTCTGATTTCTTGTCAGATTATTCTACAAGCAACATACCTACTAAAGGACTAGGGTTTTAATTTTTTAGTCCAAACAGTATATTTTTTGTAAATAGATAATTAGGTTTAAAGATATTTATTCTCAAAAAAAACACAAAGTCACTTACATGAGAACAATGCTTATAGAAAATTATATAAAGTTCGTCACAGACGTCACGGTAGCAATTATGATACACCCATCCAATGCATTCAGCTTTTAGGAAGGGTTTTATTTGTAATTAAATATGCAGCTAATTGAGTCTTGAATGCATTGAATGAGTGCAACCTTTTTATACATGAGGGTATTTTGTTATATAACTGTAATAATTGCTTTATATTTTGCAATAAATTACCAGGGTTTTGTTGTCGCGCTTTTCTTTCTTTTCTATGTAGTCCGACAAAGACCGCGCTTTAGGTCATGTAGTCGCCTTAAACATAATTAGCGAAATGTGGGTATACTAATGTACACCTCCGCCTAAACCGTTGGAGATTACAGAGGTTATAAAAAAAATATATCTTTATTTCAGACCTGAAAGTCCATAAGTTATTAGTTGTTAGTAACAGATTGTGCTGATATGCTATGTTAGTGTTGTTAGTAGGTACTTCATTTCAAACCCATTGCTATTTCCACCCAGTGCCTCTGGATGGGGCAGTCTGGTCTGCCAGCAATCATTTTCAGGATTTTTTTTAATGATATGTGTTATGTTTCTAACTGCGAAGAAAAAGAAGAAAACGTGTTGCGCCGACCCCAAGTAAACATGGGATAAGGGCAGGAAGATGATGTTATGTTTCTAACTGCAATTACTTTTCTATAATTTCCAGGTAACATAACGGCAGGGTTGCCGCAAGTTCGACCGCCTGCATTTCACACGACATTAGACAACACTACATATACGGCTGGCGATATGTTGTCGCATCTCGGCTCAGGATTGGCTGTCGTACCTCTTGTGGCTATACTAGGCAACGTTGCCATTGCTAAGGCTTTTGGTATGTCGAATTTAAATTTATTGTAAAACTAGCTGCGCCCCGCGGTCTTACCCGCATAAGTGTCGATCCCGTAGGAATATCGGGATAAAAAGTAGCCTATATGTTAATCCAGGGTGTCAGCTACCTCCAATTTTTTTTATCAAAGTTGGTCCAGCCGTTTGTGCATGAAGAAGTAACAAACCTATCAACACACACACACCCCCACTCACAAACTTTCGCCTTTATAATATTAAGTGCATTGATTTCGCTTTAAATATGTTTTTTTTAAAATTTTATCATGTAAACAATATAAAGCACCCAAGAGCGGAGTATCAGTTTTTCCAAACGTAGAACCTAGTGTTGCGAAAAGTGTGAATGTTTTTCTCAGACAGATAAAAAAATAGGTAAACAAATAATGCCTACTTACAAACCTACTGTAGTCTTTTTTTCGCCAAGAGATTATGACTATCAACGTAATACAAGGACGTAACTTCAATCTATCTTCTATATAAATAAAAATCAATGTTTGTATGTTTGTCCTCTATGCGTTCCGAAACTATTGGTCAGCTTGTGATGAAACTTTGGCAGGGTTTTCTGGGGACGCCCGTGAGGGTTCCTAAATATTAAAACATGGGAAAAAATAACGAAAAAAAATCTGAGGCGGAACAAAGTTCGCCGGATCAGCTAGTATACAAATACAACCTACCTGCGCTACCATGCTGTAAAATTAGTAAATAAGCACGTCCTGACTCATGCCTGTGTTCTGCTTCTGACGTCAAAGAGGCGTATTTTTACACTCTCATTTATCGGGTTAGGCTGTCGTGATAATAGCAACAATGACGGCAAAAGCGCCAGAACGGAAGCAATAATGCATTTTCGTTTCCCGTCGAGCCTCTAAGGTGATAATTAAATAGCAATGTTCTCGTTTTGCGTTGTTCTACTGTTATTTGTGTTCTCAATCCGAGTACGTTTATTCGTTCCATTGTGCTTTCATTGTCACGTGGACATTCCAATTTCCCACACCAATAAACCGCTAAATATTTACTTTTATTACACGTCTCCCTAACTACAGATGTTTAATTAATTTGGTAACAAAAGCCCTAGGCTAAGGTTCCAGAGAGATTTTGATCTATCTAATTTCAAGATGATTTTTATTTATCTTTCACACAATATTGAGAACAGAGGTCAATTCCCGTAAATAAAAACGTTCAAAATCTATTCGCAATCTCACCGCAGCAACAATCAATGTCAAAAACTTGTCAAAAATGTAGGGAAATTAGAGGTATGTTTAACAGATTGAGACTGAGATCAGACTGTAAACGTTCTTAAATTTACGAGAATTGGCTCTACGAATTTATGCTGTCTGACTCAGTTTGTTTTTGAATGCTAGGGGAAAACGGGGTAATGGGAACCACTTAAGCGAGAATTCAAATAAAAGCTTATTTAAAAATAAAATATTTATTGCAACCGCCTAATTTACTTATTCATCTATCAATTGAGATCACTTTTAATCATTTTGTGTACACACTTTGGTAATTATAGAAGTTAAAAAAAAACAGTTTCGATCCCCATTGCACCGAGGTGATGGCAATTGTGATCACCCTGTGGGAAATGACGAATAAGAAAAAAGTAAAACATCAAATAAACAGAAATTATTATCACAATTTAAGTTGCAAATCACTATTTTCAGTGACAGACTAAATACACATAAAAGTCTTATTAAAATACAATAGTAAAAAAAATCTTACCTTGTGTTTTATTATTACAAAAATTTACAACAAAATCGACACACGGCTGTCACTCGGAAACGCGCGCGCGGATCTAAATCGAGTCGTTTGTAACAATGGCGCACAGGGCCAGTGGGTGCATAGGTCCTTTACGAGACTCTCCAATGTTTAGTTTTGTAGATGTCTTGGTGATCCCCATTGCCAGCTGATCCCCATTACCCCGTTTTCCCCTACTCTTAAATTTTCTTTTAAAATATTTAAATTCTCCGATCCAATCCAATAGTGTTTACTCCAAGCAAATACATTTCAGTAATTTGACAATATAAGCCATGAAGCGTTTTAATCCTTACAGTAAACATAAACGTGATGCGTTTGCTATACGGTAACAAAAGGGATGCCCGTCGATTCACGTCAGTTAAAAGCCAATGTGAAATTTATTCAAAAATCCATGCAATTTCAACTGCCAAGCAAAAATGTATGCGAGTTTGTTTACCAGTGACGTTTCGTTTTTACTGCATATATATTATATGTACCGACGGAGACCGAGTTGACTTACCAACATTTCAATATGATTTAATTTAATATTTGCAGATTTTTAACGTGATTCTAGAATTCTAGGAATGCATTTATTTTGTTTGTGTAGTGATTTAAAATTCTGTTTCTTTTTAACAATTTTTATTCGTTTTAAAAAATCTATTTAAAAGTTTTAAAATTATACAGGCTGGTAGGGACATCAACGCACAATCTCTTCCATACATTTTGACCGCGCAGATATTGCACTTTTGTAGAAAAAATAAGTTTTTTTTTTGAGTTTCAACCCCTAAGCGTCCAGAATCTGAATCCATGGTAACAGGTTACGCATCAATGCCCCTACCAACCTGTATGTTTAAGTTATCATACATGTACCTACTCTGCCGCAGTGCATTTCGTAGTCATTGCTTTGATAAAAACATCTTCATTAATATTTAGGACCTGCCTACGTTTTTTTATTCTAAAAGGTTCTAGAACGAAAATTAAACGTTGCTTTCTAGAAAGTTGAAACAGCTTTCAAGCACGGTTTAAACTTTAAAGTACTATCAACATCAATTTGATAAGTCTTGATAGTTTTATAACTTTCAAATGTTGAAATTAGTTTAATGACAGTAATAGATTGGTACAGTCAAGCCGATGGCAAGTTAACAACCATTTAAATAAGTGGGAGAATATTGATAATCAACTTTAGTGAACTTGTTCCAGAACTAGTGCTCAAAATAGGATGAGCTAATCGAGTTTATAAACAAATTGCTACCTTAAATTACAAACTTGACTTGTTTATGATAACAATTACTGAATTTATGCTTGCACGTTGAAAATTATACGTGCGGAGGTGTTATTGGATTAGCGTTGTCGGCTTATGAGCACGACTCCTTAGGTGAACCCTGATGTCGTGACATTGCGACTTGTCTGAGATAGCTTACACAAACTCTAATTTATTCTATTCCTTGGCAAACAATTCATTTTTAATATTTTTATTGTTGACTATGTGAGATATGAATGGAAAAAGCTTTTGTGAAATATTTTAACAACACTAGCTGAACCAATTTTTCATGTTTCTTAAATTTTTATGAAGGAGCATTGTACGCTTTAAACATATTCACATCAATACCTTAATTTATGTTTAACTATTTCTATGTAACCCCTTCACAACTGCGTTCGTTGATCTCGAACAATTAATCACAATAATAAACAGTGACACAGCGTTTGCGCCATTAAGACAAGTCCCGATGGTTCGACAAAGTTGATAACTCGATCATATTTCAGCTAAAGGAAAAGCTGTGAACGCGACACAAGAGATTGTAGCTTTGGGCGTGTGCAGCATAGTCAGCGCTTTCTTCCAGTCCATACCAGTGAACGGCTCGTTTTCAAGAAGCGCTGTAAGCGATGCCTCTGGAGTCAGGACGCCTGGGTCTGGAATCTACACGGGTACGTACTTAGATCGTAGAAATTGGCGTGATGTTGTATCTGTTACAATAGCATATTACTCAAATAGAATTTTGTAAAAGATAACGTAGCGTAGCTTATTGAAGGATAAAATGTGTTCAATGTAATGTAGTACCTACATTTATTACATAGATCTGTTGTAGATTCTGTTAGGATTATTGGGGATTCATGTAGTAATTAAGCTGGTTTATATGTCTGATTTATTGGGTTTCAGTACTTGCTATGATTTATTACAATTGTAATAGAGATCTAAAGCCTACAACTTTATTCACACGTTATGAAAATTTTTTGGTGAATGTGTGTGCTAAAAGGTCAATCTTTATAAACATTACTTGGCACATACTTTGACTAAAGCTACGGTTTCCTAGAAGAGCGGTGACCGCTACATGCGGCCGTAATGTCCAAATACAGAGCGTTTTTTGACAGCTTAATGTCACATTAGCAGAGAGAGCAGTGGTGGCCCAGTGGTCACGGACACGACTTACGAGTTGTAGGTCGTAGGTTCGAACCCAGACAGGCGCTTTACTTTGTGTAAATTATTTCATCACCACTGCTCTCAAAACGGTGAAGGAAAACATCGTGAGGAAACCGGCATGTCCTAGAACCAAAAATTCGAAGACATGTGACATCCACCAACCCGCACTGGGCCCGCGTGGTGGATTACGGCCCACTCCCTCTCATTGAGAGGAGGCCTGTGTCCCAGCAGTGGGAACATTATAGGCTGATTATGGTTATGGTAATGTCACATACTGGTGAAAATGACAGATTTTCATGATGTCCGTTATAAATATGACCGAAACGCTAGGAAACTGTAACTTTAGCGTTATTCCTGTCACTGTCGCACAACTGCTAATTCATAAGTGCAAGTAGAGTCGGGAACATGTTTAAGAGAAATCATAAGAACGAGATAGGTAACGTTTATAGATCTCGGATTGATTCCCAAACTAATAAGGAGTACTTAATATCAATGGAAGGAGATAGTAAAGTCCGCAATAGGCACGTTTTATTTAAGACCGCAATTTATAACCCGCTGTAAATCACTGGCTTTAAATACTGACATCTGCAGATCGATCTCTTGCTTCCAACAATAAAGAATGCTAAGTGACGTAGTTTTTTGTTGTTCGATATGTGTTTCGAGTGAAAGAAATAAACAAGTAATAAACTCGACATCAATCTTGTTTCCTCGATCTCTGTCTATTTACGACTTTCTTTGTTTCAATTTATTTTGTGACAATTTATTAGCAGTTAACTCTGTTATGTTTTGTCGACGATTTCGGCTCTTCTCATCGTGACGGTTACTTTCCGTGTTTGGTGACCTCTTGACTACTTGCGAGCTTGCGACACAGTTTTAAGTGTAATAGACAACTTTGATTTTCTGAAAACATCGGATAAAATGGTCTGTACTTCATTTCCCTCTGGTTTTACAGTAAAGTTGAAGTGGGTACAAACTTTAGTCGTAATACTCTAGGTAGAATTGTAATTACATGCATCGTGCGCGCGAACGTCCGCGTTCGGTAGTGATTGCATTAGGTCCTGTTATGATAGAGGCGAGTCTGCTCTTATCGAGCAGTTTCGTCGAGTTATAATTGAACATTTTCTATCAGAAAATCTTAATTACCCTGTTCGACCTAACTAACGAAACCATGACCGCAGGAATTGGGTTACGAAAGTAGTTCATTCTAGATCAATGAGGCGGTTTTATAACTTGCAAGAAATGTTTTTAATGAAACCTTCAAAATGTAGAGTTGTTAATATAATTTTGTGTTACTTTCATTTTAAAAAGTTGCCTGGCAAGTTTACTGGTTAGTTCTTAGAATACTAAAAAGTTATGTTAAAATGGACTAATAATAATAATCAGTAGAATATAAAGATGAGATTTGAGTGGCAATTTCCCAGTTCCTTCTCGCTATATCGTCGTCTTCGCTTCAGAGCTAAGATAACACTTGGTTTATGGTTTCCATTTTATATTACATCTCGATTTTTCATCGCGAATATTTTTTCAACATTGCTTGGCGTATGTTATAACGACAGTGTTTTGTTACGTTTATAGTATCAATACAATGGTATTATGATTGTTATCGAATACTATTGTAATGAAACGATGCTTACAATGGTTTTTTTATGAATTGATTCATACTCAGTGCCTGTGTCTCAACTGTCTACTGGTTTATCATGAGCAGTGGTGGCCGCGATTTACGAGTTGTAGGTCGTAGGTTCGAACCCAGACAGGCGCATTCATCATCATCATTTCAGCCGAAAGACGTTCACTGCTGGACATAGGCCTCCCCCAAGCACCTCCACTTCGACCGGTTCTGTGCTTCTCGCATCCAACGGGTTCCTGCGGCCTTCACAAGGTCGTCGGATCACCTTGTGGGAGGCCTTCCAATTCTACGTCTTCCGGTACGCGGTCGCCACTCCAGAACCTTTCGGCCCCATCGGCCATCTGCTTATTACTTTGTGTAAATAATTTCATCACCACTGCTCTCAAAACGGTGAAGGAAAACATCGTACGAAAGCCGGCATGTCCTAGAACCAAAAAATCGAAGACATGAGACATCTACCAACCCGCACTAGGCTCGCGTGGTGGATTATGGCCCACTCCCTCTCACTGAGCGGAGGCTTGTGTCCCAGCAGTGGGAACATTAGAGGCTGAATATGACTGGTGCATCAGTTCATTCTAAATTCGTCCTTGTTGGATTAATAAGTATAAAACATGGACGATAGAACTAAAAACGTTGCTCTGAATATGGACTCGTGTAAAGCAACGTTTACTGAGCGTTAAAAAGTTTTGCACGTTAGCCAAACGTGATAAAACACTATGTCATGGTTCAAACGTAAAAAGCTGTATTTTAGTACCTACACAAGTGGTAGCATCGCCCATTTAGTTTTTAAACGCTTTGCCATAATTTTCAGTTTGCCAACTCTTTGAACGTAGCTGTAACTGATATGGATTCATTTAAATTGCTGCTTTACCAACATAAAATATGTTTTCGGTACACACTTGTTATGCTAACTAAAAACTAAACATGGCTAGTAAAAAAAAAATAAGTTTAAAAACTAAAACCAGACTATACTGAAAAGGATGAAACAAGAAAGTACCTTCCCGTGGTCGCATGCCGCTATACTAACATATTATAAGCTATGGTAGCATGTGACCACGGTAAGGTACTTCTTGTTTCATCCTTTTCAGTAGTCGGGTTTTAGTTTTTAAACTTATTTTTTATTTAATTATTTTGGGGCTTATTTCAGTAATATTTATATTTTTGAAATGTGCTAATTAAGCCCTTTCATTTGATATACCACACGGCATGATTAAAAAACAAATTTTATTTAGATCATGACTTTATGTCCGCTAGAGGGCGCCATATTCAATTTAATGTGACGTCACATAGCCTATAATACCTGGCGGACGATCAAGACGCTTCCAACGATACCTTAATTGTCTAATTATGACAAGTAGTTTAGAAGTTATGAGGGAACAGATGAACGTATATACATACATACATACCGGTCAAAATCATAACCCTCCTTTTTGCTTCGCCGAAGTCGGGTAAATAGATCAATGTTGACCCTTTAGATTTAATTATAAATGTTCGTTATCAGAACTTGTGAACTTATTTCGTCAGTTCGCTTTTCCGAGAGTTCCCTGAAATTAGACTATTCTTTCCTTGTTTTTAAATATATAACTGCGACATAGTCCGTCTGTCTAGCCTTTTCCCAACTATGTTACGGTCAGGTTCCAGTCCTAACGGATGCAGCTGAATACCAGTATTTTGCATGGAGTGACTGCCTATCTGACTTCCACAACTCAGATACTGGGTAACACGATAGGTACCCCTTGTTAAGACTTTTGGGGTTCTGGCTACCCGTAACTACCTAGTGCAAAGATCTACGAATGACAGCCGGGACCAACGGCTTAACGTGCTTTCCAAGACACGGAGGAATCTTTTATGTAACCCATTCTCGGAACGATCGCGGAAATGTGCAGCTGTTATTATTTAGCCAGGAGCCCCTGCAATATAGTGATATCTTAAATCCAGCGTTGGAGCATCCCCGCCTCGCCGAGGTCAAAGATCGTGTGTCGCATTATGTCAACCTGCAAACTTGCTCTGTTTCGACTTTACATTATTCAGGGTGTTCCCAATGAATATTTACTCGCCCCAATTGAATCTCAATAGAGTTTTGTTAGTCCGACATTGGATAAATATGTATTTTTTGGTGGTTTAAATAGGTGTGTGAGTTAGAAAACATCCTAGTTTAAGTCAGTTCAGTTTTATCCAAAAATGTCTATTAGTGCTCCTGGCCTGATTTTTTTGGTAGGTATCTGCCCCTGCCGACAAGAAGGCTGTGTAAAATTTTAATACAACAATTATTTATCATGTATGTTAGGTAGGCATGTCTACCCAACAAAATGTTATCGTTTGCAGAACGCAAAATGGAATTAACAACAAAACATTGAAGTGTCATGAATTTACTTATTTACACAAAGAGCAAAGTTACTCACAAATGTAAATGTATCTCTAATCGGTTTTACAAGAGAGATCCAATAAATGATGCATATTATCGTTAACTATCGTTCTAAAACCGCTTCAGAGAAATCCTTCGAGTCTTCGTCGAATCTAAAACAACTCCGCGTGATTTGTGGCTTGTCTCATGTTTGCGAAATCCCGGCTTTTAATCTTAGGATTAGTTTTAACAGAAATGGGGTGTTTGAAGTAAAACAAATGTAAATCTAGGGACATAAATCATTTTTACCATGTGCGACAACAACGTGGAGTTATGTAGTGGGTACTTCATAAATCTAAAAGTTTGCATCGTAGTTTACTGTCACAGCCAAGTTTCCGTGGTTTTACAATTTCAAATATACGTCTGAAATATCAGGAGGCTCCCTTTATATGTCTGTCAGGTGGATTTGTGGCTCCATTGTGTTGAATGCACTCACCTTTTTGGCGATTTATGCCGATACTTATGATTTCGATTTGAAGCTTTTGGTTTGGTTTATGTCGTGACTTTTTGACTTGTATTATCATTCTATTGTAGTCATATAATTATCATTTTAGGCTTTTTTTATTCATAGGTACCTATGTATGTGCCATTTACTTGTTTAATTTTTGCATTATTTTGTTCTTATTCCTAATTTTATGCAATGATTTTTGTCCATTTGTTTGTTCTGACTATTGCCTTTTTTGTTACTAATGCACTTTTTCAGTAACATTAAGTTCCAGACAAATTACATGTTCGAAACAATTATCATCAATAGCCTTTTCATCTTACTAGAGCAATTTGCGAACTATTTGTATTAGAAACCAAACCGAGAGGTTATTTCTCATTCAGTGTCGCATCTCTTGATTGTAATCGTAATAATAGTTCTGCAATTAACGTTCGTGTTAATCTCTCAATAGATCCTGTATTAATTGGCGGACTATACAGGTGTGTTGAAACAGGGACACTTGTACTTAGTAGCCGTGAATTATTGATATTAATTGTTACAACCATTTGTGGTCTGGTTTAATAGGACCGGGCTTAGGTACCTTCGTTACGACTGATATGTTCCTTGACATAATAATTGACTGTTTTCAGTGATAGAGACCAAAACAAAAGCCGTAAGACGAACGCTTTCCCGCAAATAAATTAATGTACGAATGAACGAGTCAGTAATTCAATACAGTTCACTTTGAACAAGGCTGAAATTCCGTTGATGCGTGACTGTTCGATGTATATAGTTTCCCCGAAAGTTTGATGATACGAGATTCTAGGTAATGCACGTGCCTGTACTTCCAGATAACTCGTGCAGAAGTTATCGTTATGGTTAAAAGATGTAATAACTCACGTCGAATTTTTTGGCTCACGAGACTGCTTAAAATATGTCATAGCTTTCACCGGATTTATGAAAACTACGAGTTTACTTAATATACTATCGATCAAAAGGTTAAGCCTGTTTTTTTGAAAGTGACTGTATTTAGGACTATTTTTGAAGGGTTAGACCCTTCGAGTCGCCGTTAGATAAAGTTTGAAGGCTTTGAGATCGCTATTATTTTTGTATTATATTCCTAACGTTTTTGTTATCATCTTTTTGATTCGGAAAAAAATTAGCTGTTTATCCCACCATAATGGATAAACCTGCCTAAGTATCTATGTATTAAACTAATATATTTATTTCAATACACAGGTATAATAGTAATACTGACCCTAGTATTATTGACGCCATATTTCTTCTTCATCCCGCGCGCCGCCCTCGCATCGGTCATCATATGCGCTGTCCTACAAATGGTCGATTATAGCATCATCAAGAAACTCTGGAAAACTAACAGTGAGTATATGTTCTACATATTCAGTACACACTTATACTAAAAGATTAATTCGTTATTAAATATTTTAAACTTAAACATATACAAAGTTAAATCTGTAGTAATAGAGTCGCTACTACAAAAGGACTATATGCCTACACGGAGTCTTTGCTCACATACATCATCTAGTAATCCAACACAGTAGGCAATAGTAGTCTTACAGCTCTTACATTAAAAATGCATAATTAGGCACTTATCATAAACTCAAACGTGTATGTAACATGACATTTAATTTAATTTACACTACACACAACAAAATTACAGAAGCTTAATAACATCAACACCGTTCATTTGTTGTATTAAATCATGTTTAAATAATTATGACCGAACACTGTCTCTTAGAATACAGGCTGAGGCACTGGGTTTTATACATTTTGTACAGATTTTGCAACTTGTAATTAAATGTAATATACATTGTAAATGTGTTTCTTTATTTTTTGTGAATAAACCTTTATTATTATTAGTATAAATGAATGCCGTTATATGGTTTTCTTTTTTAAGTTGACTGGAAATAATTTTCTTTTAATTAATCATAAAGATAATAAGAAAATTAAAAATTAAAACACTTTTAAGTTTATCTAATATAATTATAATATTTAATAAAGATTAAAATTAACAAAACAGTGAAAACAACAAAAACAAATGGACGACCGAAAGATCTGTACGAGACTAAAAAGGTTCCTATCTCGGCATGATGCTGCGATATTTGAAAAAAAAAACCTGGTTTGCGTTTAAGAATATCTCATAAAACGTTAAAACAAAATCTAAGGCCGTGAAAAGACAATTTCTCAGCAACGCCTTTCAACGTGCAACACTTAAGAAACGTTTGGAATAATTTGAATAAGAGGAAAATCAAATATTTACCTACTATCGTATTCCATTAAATTCTATTTTCGTATTCAGTCAGGTACTTGGGAGACCCCTTGTAATCCCACTAAAGATTATAAATGTTATTCCCCTTGGTGATAGACAAAGTTCAAGAGTTGCCAAGTTTCACGCATTCACGTCGTGTTATTTCGTGTCTCTTGACCTTCATATTGGAAGTGTTAGAAAAATACTACGGACTTGGTAAACTTTGCCAAGTGTCTATGATGGTGGGTGATGAGATTGGATGTTTTAAGACTGATTAGTGCGTCTGTGATGTTTCGCTGAATGAATATAAATATGAAATATCAATCTGCCATAGCCTTTTTCCAACTATATTAGGGGCGGCTTCTAGGCTAACCGGATCCAGCTGCATACCAGTATTTTACATGGAGCAACTACCTATCTGACCTCCACAACCCAGTTGCTGGATAATACGATTCCCTTTGGTAAAACTTGTAGTCAGATATTCGGGCTTCTGGCTACCCGTAACGAATATCGAAGACCCACGAATGAGAGCCCGGATCAACAGCTTAACGTGCTTTCCGAGGCACGGAGAGGTCTTGGTATGTAGAGATGGTCACCCATCCACAGTCCAACCGCGGCAAGAGTAGCTTAACCGTTCTATCGGCCCGTGCGGCTATTACTTAGTGAAGAATAGAAATATCCAGCAGGGTAATCGCATAACACATCAATAGGAATGGCTTTCATTTTGACAGTTCAACAACATTCATTGCGTTTTTACATTGTTGAGCAAACAAATTTTTCGAACATATAAAACAATGTTTTTTTCAAAATGATTCAGATTATGATTGATAGTGTGTAACGCAATTACAGTTACAATCAATTGTGTTATTTAATTACGCTCCGTGCCTCCGTTGGTCCTGGCTGTAATTCGTGGATCTTTGACAGTCGTTACAGGCAGTCAGAAGCCCGAAAGTTTGACAACCAGTCTTATCAAAGGGTATCGTATTACCCAGTAACTGGGTTGTGGAGGTCAGATAGGCAGTCGGCCCATGTAAAATGCTGGTATTCAGCTGCATCCGGTTACACTGGAAGCTGACCCCAACATAGTTGGGAAAAGGCTAGGCAGATGATGAGTGTGTTACGAAATTGGGGTGCTGGTAACGTACTTATAGTGAAATTTACAAAAAGGCCATTCTTATAGTGTCAAGTAAACCTAGCGATATTAGTATTTGCTACACTCAAACTCAAAGCATTTATTTCAATTAAACTACACACATCAAAAGTGTCTAGGGATCAACATATATTTTTGCAATAACTTTTCTCCTGATTGATATTAATTAAAATTTTCTTTAAGGATTCATCAAATAAAGTGTTTTCGTTTGTCACAGTAACGATAAACCAAGTCACCTTTGCATTAATAAAGAAATTTGCCATTTTCCTAATAAAGGGATTTTTGACATTTGAACCACTAACACAAAAGTTCGAAAAAAAGACTGAAATAACAGTTTTCTTTAAAATTTTATTGGGTAACTTAAACAATTAATAATCCGTGTTTCTACCGCGAACACTAACAACACAAGAACATCGGTTTGGCATACTCAAAATGAGTTCATCCAAATCACGCTGTGGAATGGCCGCCCATGTTCGTTGCAACAACAAAAAAAGGTCTTCTTGCGACTGGATGCCCTCCATATTCGGCAGAGCTCTTCTCTGTAGCATATCCCATGCATGCTCAATCGGGTTCAAATCTGGCGACTGAGCAGGCCAGGGCAGGACATTGATGTTAGCTGCGGCGAGAGTCTGTCTTACAACTCTTGCGGTGTGCGGTCGTGCATTATCATGCATTAACTGAAATAAGGGACCGATTTGCACTTGTAGAGGAACGATGACGTCTGATACAATCGTCTCAGCATAAATTTGAGCGTTGAGGTTGCCTCTGATCCAAATCAACTCAGTTCTTCCGCCGATCCAAATACCCGCCCATACCATGATGGTTCCACCACTATAAGGATGGACTTCCTGGCAGGATTTTAATCGCTGTTGGCGTCCAGGGGTTCTCCAGTGTCGTATACGTCTTGTATCCGGTCTCATACCAAAACGAGACTCATCAGAAAAGCACACGAAACGCCATTGTTCTTCTGCCCAATTTCTGTGTTCAAGAGCCCATTGATATCGAATCCTACGATTGTGCATTGCTATAGGTGGTACCCGTAGCGGTCTTCGGGAATGAAGGTTCACTTCATGCAAGCGGTTTCTGACTGTTTGGTCGCTAATTAAGTTCCCTGAAGAGTGATGAAGCCTCACGGCTAACATCATGGCGGTTATTGTTGGAGCTCTTCGAGTTAAGATTTGAATGTATCGGTCTTGTCTCCGTGTGGTGCAGCGATACCGTCCTCCATGGCGCTCAGCCACGGTACCAGTGCTTCGGTAACGTGTCCAAAGTCGACTGATAACACTCTGACTTGTATTCAGAGCTAAAGCCACAGTACGTTGCCGGGAACCAGCTTCTATCATTCCCACGGCTCTGAGCATTTCTTCCCTGCTTAAATGACGTCGCCGCTCCATAATAACGTTGGTTTTAATCAGTAGTAGGGAAACAGTAGCACTAATAATGTCTTCAATGCGTTGTATGTTTTTATAGGGAAAATATTGACAGCTGATTTTCATCTTTTACTCGAATTTGATTCACAGTTCCTGATTCAAATTATGAAATGCACCAAAAAGGATCCATATAAATTTATAAAATCATAAATTTATTACAAAGCCACATCTCAATCTCAAGAAATCCGCATAAAAATGCTTGATCCCTAGACACTTTTGATGTGTGTATTTACAGGCACTTTTGAATTGTCAAAGTGTTAGTTCAGTTAATCAGAAAGTTGAAGTGATTCCAAAACGTAGATCTCTAAGGAGAAGTCCCGGCAAAAAACTCCAAGGACACTCTTTTAAATCAAGATAATATGTGTATTAATCTTGTTCGTTCTTTATGTGAGAACAATGTAAAAAAAAAAATGAAGAAACAATTCAAAATATAAGGTTAAATATAAGCCCTCGCAGTTAAGAATAAGCAGTTAAGAGATGACCAGTCTCACTTGAAAATTTATCATAAACGCGATTTGAGATATTAAAAAAACTTTTCCGTCAGTATAATTTTTTCGACGTCAGATGAACCTACGCAGTTTTCTTGACACGTGTCTTCTAAATAAGTCAATTTTCCTTCATGATAACGAAGACAAAGATGTATCAGTTTAATGAACGCTTTGAGGATGTTGTTACGAATACCTAAACTAAGCCGACGTTCGCATGGACGTAAAGTATCGCGTCGCGATTTTATCGCGCACTGGATTTTCAACCCTCGGTGTTGAGCCAAGCATTGAGAATCCAACAGAGTGCATCCCAGCTCGTCAAAAAAATACACTGTTAGATTTTTAAATCTCGGTGCTAAGCAGTGCGTTGAAAATCCAATACCTACGCAAAAAAAATCGCCACGGGGAAATCGCACCTGTGCCTACTGGGGCTAACCACACACGCCACACGTATGTAGCCCTTTTTTTTTGTTTTCGGGAGGAAAGCTTCAAAAGGCACCTGGTCTTTTGAGATTAAACCAGGGAGTGTGGGATGTTTACCTCACTAAAACCAACCCGGTGGTCACAATCTGCACATGGAAGGGGCACCGATACCTTTCAAAATACCAATCCGGAGCCCCCTCTATGCAACGCCTGTTAGGGCACATTTCTGAGGAGACGGTAAAGGGATCTCCCCAAAACCTACCTGTGCAAGGCAGCATGTGACCACTGTGCGCCGTCTTCCCTGAGGTCACTCAGTAGGCCGACAGAGTCCCCACTCTAATCGACCGCGACCCCTTATTCCCGCCGGTCTTAGATGATGCAGACGGGGTTGCGGCGTGTTAGACACGTATTTACCTAGACAGCTGTCAAAATTAAGAACTGATGGAACTACGTTCATTAAGGTCCCGTCAGCGGTACAGAAAGAAGCTTTTAATATAGGAGTGTGTGTAAATTCGTTGACACGCTTATAGGCTTTGGCTGTTTTAATTAAAATGTGGGCTCAAATGAATAAGCTCATGTATCTATGTATGTTGTTAATGATATTTTTGCTTTTGCATAACGTTTATTACTTCGTGTTGCAAAGGATGGGATGTTATTTTGTGTAAGCTTTTCGGTTTTATTTCCGTTATCCAGCAGCAACAATTTATTATTATTGTAGGTTTCTGCTGGAAGGCTGGATCTTATTTCTTTCAGTATTCTTACTTATCAGGGTTATAAACGTCATGCCATATTATCTAGTCTTATTATCAGGACTGGGTCAAACCCTGCATAGATTTGCTAGATTTTAAATATTCCTATGCATTTATAGTTATTAACTTATCTACTACTAACATAGATCTTTAAGATACTTGTAATACTAACACACTAAGGGCCTACGTTGCCTGCCAATAAAATATTTTTATTTTTTATTAAAAAAAAGTTGGTTGTTCCATATATTTTGACCGCGTAGGTATTGAAAGAAAAGAAAGAAAAGTATTTATTGCGACTCACAGGAAGAGACACAGAGACACACTACAGGAAGATCACAAACTAAAATAAACATAAACACAGTAAAATAAAAATATATACATATGTATTGCACATTTCTATGAAACAGCAGGTTTATTATTCAGACAATCATGTGCTGATTTCATGGTTACCTACAGTTTGGGCGTCGATGTCCCTGCCACCCTTTATATTGAAACTAGCTGCGCCACGCGGTTTCACCCACGTAAATGTCAATCCCGTGGGAATATCGGGATAAAAAGTAGCCTATATATTATTCCACGGTGTCAGCTACCTCCATACAAAATTTTATCAAAAGTGGTCCAGCCATTTGAGCGTCAAGAAGTAACAAACATATAAACACACACACACACACACACACACACAAACTTTCGCCTTTATAATATTAGTGTGATATTAGTGTAGTAGGTATATTATTATAGTGTGATACAACCTTTTGTAGCAGAAAAAAGAGTACCCAAGTATAATAGTTTTGTTGTAAAATATATTTTAGCTGGGTCTTTCTCGGAAATATTTCCACAGCTTTTTTATAAAACCTATTTAACCTATTTAATGGCACAAAGAAAGAATATAGTAGTATCGTTTACAATGAGCACAAAATAAGCAAATGGTTGGTGCAATGGAGTATGTACAATAAATTTCAGCTAGGCTTTTCTTGGAACAATTTTCACTATTTAGGGCTGATTTTACCAAAGTCAGATAACTTTTATCCGTGGAATAAAATTGACATCTGACAGTTCTATTATAAAAAAAACCGTCAAAAATTCAAAATTTATTCTTAGTATAAAACTTATCCTATGTATAAAAGATTGGTGGAATGCGACCTTAATGAAATTATTTTGTACTCTATATTCATTAAGTATTCCTTTTGACAAGTTCTGGGAAGACATTAAAAATAATAGGTACCTTTGGATCCCGGTCTTTATGAATAAACAGTAACCTTTCGTTGTAGGTTACTTCTCTATTTATCTTTATTTTCTCTCGTATTGTACGAGTAAAAAAAATTAAGCCCGACTACTGAAAACCCACGCTCTAAAAAGTATGAAACAAGAAAATATTCTCATCTGAAATTGTTACGTACAAACTATTCAATTATCGTCTATTAAATAAACAACTTACATGGAATACATTTTAATGTATTTAATACATATTAATAGTGATGTTCAGAGGGTAGCCGTGGTTATATGCCACTTGTAATGTTTTGTTAGGAGGTTTCATACGACCGCGGCTAAGATTTTTTTTAGTTTATGACTATGTCCTCTAGAGGGCGCCATATTTAATGTGACGTCACAATGTACGTCAAATGTAATGTGACGGCCTATAACCATCGGACGATCAAGACGCTTCCAACAATACCTCATTTGTCAAATTATGATAAGCAGGTTACATGTTATGATGGAACAGATGAACACACCACATACATACATACCGGTCAAAATCATAACCTCATTTTTGCTTTGCCGTAGTCAGGTAAAAATAACTCATGCCATGTCGTGGTAAAAACATCAGCCCATCAGCAAAGGCGTGCCCGTCCCTCTGACAGAGATGAGGAATGTATACCAGCAGGGGGAACGTTGTAGGCTGATTAGGTGTGCGCCCGTTCCGGCCATTCAAGGGCCAACATCGTCTTCTTATCTTTACATAGGTAAAGGCTAAAAGAAGAACTATAGAGGTATGAGGAACAGGGTGTTGTGTCAGGCGGGCAACTGCCCGATGATTCATGTCGGGCCGTTGTGTCTATGCTAGTTGCGCGGTAAACTCTGCTTGCGAGATGCAGGATTTTGCGTGACGTCAGTATGACGCGTTGTTCGCATGTGGCGTTGTAGATACCGCTACAGTACCTATAAACCTGACATTACAATAATATGCTCGCAGGAACGGACCTCATCCCTTTGTTGGGCACATTCCTGTGCTGTCTGTTCTTGGGCGTCGAGATTGGTCTGTGCTGCGGCGTGGGCATCGATGCGCTGCTACTGCTGTACTATCATTCACGGCCTCCGCTAGATGTGCAGTATGTTGATGTAAGTAACATACTATTGTTCTAATTGGTAACAGAATATCTATTCGTTTTGACAGTTCGATAACATTAATTGCGTTATTTACGTTGTTGAGCAGACAAATTTTTCGAACATAATATGTTGCAATGGTTTAGCAGGATCCTTCAAAATGATTTAGATTGTGATTGAAAGTGTTAAGCAATTAAGGTGCGGTTCAGAAGTCTGAGAGTAGGTATACCAGCACTCAGATTTCTGAATTCTTGTAGGTACTTTAGAGTCTCGTTATGTAACCAATTAATCGTTTGTAGAGGACAGTGATATTTGTTTCATGTAAACAATTAAGGTTCAACAACATCTTGTAAATTGGGGGACCAACTACTAGAACCTATCACAATGGAATGCCGGTAGCTGTAGGTACCTAAGTGCAAAATCAATGAATAAGTAGGTAATTTTGTTTGGGCATTGTAGAGTCCTTGACGGTGAATAAAGTCAGCATCTATACCAGGAGTTTAGTATGTAGAAGACGGTTTCCTAGAAGAACGGTGACCGCCACATATTGTCCGAAATTTACTTGTGAATGACGTCATTGAAACGTTATTTATGAAAGTAAGTTGGTGTATATTCCTAGAGAGCGATTTTCACACCGCCGCGTAAAGTTACACGTCGCAACCCAAAGATTTAAATCGCTAGATTTGCCGTCGCAGTACTTTGAGACTGATACATTATTATATAGCGTTTCCATGACAATCAAGTCAAGTCAATGCATCATTGTGTGTCAGAGGTGTCAAAACGAACCAGAAACGAGACTATCTTTTGACGCGGTACGCCCGTATCTAACGATTGAATTCTGTGCCGCTGTCAACATTTTCATGACAGCCGTCACCGCGGCCGTTATATTCGGTCACCGCTTTTCCAGGAAACCTTACCTCAAGTGGGACAGTGTGGCACGTTTTGCTGCGTATCGAGATGCTAGTAATTTGCGTCAAACCACAAACTCAAATTCTATACGTCAGCAAGCGACAAATTCACTGCATTAATTACAGAATTACAAGTTTGTCACTCAAATCCACCATTATTATTCAGCCACTCAAATTCGTAGGTATATGAAGCTAATTATCATTATTCTTCAGCAAAGTCTTCTATTTTCTTCCTCAAAGAGTTGCGCTACTAAATAACCCTGAATAAAGCTAAAGCGTTTGAACTTGGGTTTTGGTGTGAAAAGGCATCTCCGTACATAACGTGCAACTTTGCAGTAAGTTTGAATAAAATTCTATCAAATGTGAGTCAAGCATGCATACTGAAAGTTTCCTCTCAGCTTCCTATATTACGTGTGTAAATTTTAAGCTACTCTATAGAATTTTAAAGCAGGTATTTAGTTACGTGTGTAACTACGTTGTGTATTTACTGAAATGTGTTTTAATTCGTTCAGCTTTGGTGAAAATGCTTGGTCCGTTTACTGTAGGTACCTATAGGAAAATAGTTAGGCAGTCGCTCCTTGTAAAATACTGGTATTCAGCTGCATCCGGTTAGACTGGAAGCCGACCCCAACATTGTTGGGAAAAGGCTAGGCAGATGATGACCTATAGGAAAATAGTTTTAAGTAAAATACAAATTTCCCCAATAAAGCATGCTTTTTGATTTCGAGCGATTTCGCAAACAGGATTATCCCATACTTTTCACCAAATCGAAAGTGTTCACAACTTCACATTATTACAGTTCGTAGCACCTTTAGAGTACATATTGCTTTTACAGAATTCACAGGCACTATTATTTACCCACAACCCTTTTATAATAAGTCATGATTTTGTGAAAGTTGTTAAAGCCTCGCAAAATGTTAATGCTTGGTAGAAGGATTATTTTAAATTGATCAGTATGATGTTATTATATCCATCTATCTCGTATTTTCTCTTAAACTACTAAGACTGTCTTAGAAGAGCGGTGCCGCCACATAACGGCCGCAGTGACTGCTGTTATGAAAATTATGGCAGCAGGGTTTGACTTTAGGTATCAAAACACGCTTTCTAGGAAAACACACCAACTTACTTTCACAGATCATTCGTCATTCTCCGGTAAATTGCAGAAGACATGTAGCAGCGACATCTTTTATGAAACCGTAGCTTTAGTGGCGACACAATATAAAAGCGATGAGACGTCGCAACGCAAAACTTCGGGCATTATGAGAGACTCTTCGGGTGAAGTCACCGATTTTCGCGATGTGACGGACATCACAACGCTTTTATGAGTATCGGCCTCAACACAACATTCAAAGTTTTAATTAACACTACTTATTTAATTTCAACAGAACGGCAGCCTCCCGCCACACTACGCAATACATCCCGTAGGTGGTCTTCACTTCGCGGGCGCCGAGCGCGTTCGGAACAAACTCTTCATGCTACAACTAAAAGCCCAACCAACTGACACCCCAGTCACTACAATACATACCATAAGCAATGTCCCAGAGAGTGAAGTCCCTAAAAGTGGTCAATGGAACGTGCCCAACGGAGCAGCCACGTCTGCTCCTCATAGTGGCAGGAGAAAGAATGACGTCGAATCTAGTGGCGTTAAGACTGCGAACTTACTTGTGTTCTACTGTGACGCGTTGTACAGATTGGACTACACTTTTCTACAGGTACGTCTTTTACATTTTATTTTAAACTTTAAAAAAATTATACTGTTACTTTTATGTGTTACCAGCCAGCACTAGAACAAATGGTTTAAAGTTACCAAAAGTTACACATACTGTTTATAGAGAGACACTTCATCCCCACGAGAAGTACCTATAGTTTGTTTCAAAAGTATCTGGTGAAACTGTAAACAATCGCTGTTTACGTTAAAATCTTACGCATATCACTCAGTGAAGGGAATTAGTAACACATTGATCTGTATTTACAAGGTTTCAACTTTATATGTCACCACTTTTTCCAAAAATGTTTGATTAAATCAAATTGTAAGTAATTGAAAAATCGTCGATGAAAACTTTAGGTTATAAAATTAACTTTGATTGTCAAATGAAAAACATTTTTAAGGTGATTGAAAATTAGAATTCCGGGGCTCAAGAATAGCTTTGATTTGATTATTTCATCTGATTTCATTTGTGAGTGACACTACAAATTGACATCCGCAGGTGCGTTTTCTGATCCATTTGTTTACGTGTTCATGATATACTTTTGGGATAGACCATATGTGTTTCTGCACCAAAGCTTTCAGACAAGAACCTAAAATAGTTCCCCTAAGACTCTCATCAAAACTCTTGACTACTACGTACTCCGATACATCTATCGACAAAATGATTACTGAAGCCACGTTTCACATGTTGGTAAATACGTGTGGTAAATCAAGATTTTCATTATTGATTTAATATAATAATCGATTTCTCGATATATTTAGTATGCTCCATAACAGGGTAGAGCGGAGGAAATTGATTTCTGATGGCGTGCACCTACGTACCTACCTTTTATTAATAGTTATTTCGCGTTTATAGAAACAGCCAACGTCAGGCAACCTCAGATATAGATCTACCTAGACAACGCAAGAGCAACTACTTCGCATGCCCAGCTTACGTACAAAAATCGTAAGCCGCCACTTTCGCTTTCATTCCTTTAGTACTGCTGGCTGGATGAGCGTAAGCGCTGGCGCTGGGCCCCGCGGGGGTGGGGCGAGATGGGTGCCGCACACGGTCTTTGAATCGATTTGATTTTCCCTTCACTAAATAGTGCTTGTGACGTCATAGTAGGTAGTCAAAAATGACACGCTTGGTTTTCCTACAGATCGTGATACTTGCGTTATCTAGGTCTATCTATATCTGTGCAGGCAACCTTTTGATCTTTCAAATCGTGCTATTCATTCGCGAATATTCTTCCTGAATGTTGAGCATCATCATTATGTAAGGTGTTACAGCCGCGGGTGGGCCTTAGGTTGCCTTTCCACCAGATATGAGCGAGGATGCGTAGCGAGGGATCTGTGTAAAACTAACCAATACCAACGCTAACTTAGTTCAAGCTATAAAAATGAAGCGATGTTATTGGTTGGTTTCACACACATCCCTCGCTACGCATCCTCGCTCATCTCTGGTGGAAAGGCAGCCTTAGCCTGGTCAAGTACCTATATTTTTTCAACGTGACCTATTTCCGGCTTTTCTCTCCAATTTCTTACTCCAACAGTTCTTAAATCTTCGTCTACGTCATCCAACCATCAGAAGGTCAATTCCCGTAATTAAAAACATTCAAAATCTAATCGCAATCTTATCTTAGCGACAATCAATGTCAAAAACTTGTCAAAAATGTGGGGAAGTTAGAGGTATTTTTGACAGATTGAGATCAGACTGTGAATGTTCCTAAAATTACGAGAATGGGTTCCGAGCTTGGGTGGCCCTTAACTTCTTCGGACATCCTGGCTACCAAGTAAACGTTTGGGTGCTCTGGTCTCGTTTCTTGCGACATGTCATCCCCATCGAAGACGTCCTATTTTAATGTTTTTGATTAGGTACAATTAGGATCGTCGTGCCTACAATGTGATGTATGATGACATTAATTTAAATAAATTAAATCATTCCACATAAGCCACAAATGTACCCTTTTTTTTAGCCTGTATTATGCAAAACATGTTAGTAGTAACGATCACATAATGTTCAGTGTCGGGTCAGCGCCTAGGCTAGGCGTCATTTAACCATTCATTACGGCCAAATGGCTAGCTCATGTTTTACTGCTAATGGGTCATCTAGTTAAGTAACATTCGATTTTTTTCTATTAAGCTTACATGTTTAGTGTAACAAAATCAATTGTCATCATTGTTATTTGTTTTATGCATGATTAGTATCTTCTCGTGACATCCGCGTGAAATTTCGGCCTTCCATCGCGTCGCATCCCATCGCGTCGCATCCCATCGCGCGCCCGCGCCATTTCTTCGATTTTCGCTTAACGTCCTTTCTGACTTTATTTATTTTTGCTCGTCAAACAAACAAACTCTTCAGCTTTATTATTAGTATAGATATCATTTAAACATCCCCAAAGATAGTACCTACACATAAATGTGAAGAGGTTCCCAAGGATAGTAGGTACCTACACATACATATGAAGAGGTTCCCAAAGATGGTACCTACACATAAATGTGAAGAAGTTCCCAAAGATAGTACCTAAACATAAATGTGATGAGGTTCCCAAAGATAAATGTGAAGAGGTTCCTAAAGATAGTACCATACCTACACGTAATGTGAAGAGGTTCCCAATACAATAAGTAAGTATTATGAATTAAGTAAGTTTTGTATCAGCTCGAGTCAAAATGTCTACTCAACACGAGGACAAAGATTACTGCCTGATTCTTTGTTAATATTATCTTTCTCATAGATTCGACAATACTACGACAACCGCCATTTTCATGCTTAGCAAGCATAAAACTTTTTTTTTTAACAGATAATTTGTCTTAAAAAGACATTCTCATATTTAGGAGCAAACAACTTCCGTCTCGCATAATAAGGGCGGAAAAGCAAATTCTTATGATGGTTCATATTAATTGTGTTTACTTTTAATTAATGCACTAGCCTGTGGCTGTTGCTTGTCGAATGAATTAAGAATTACATTTCATTAAGTGTAATTCACTTTAGATAAGGAACGTGGCTTGATTATTTAAAAAATCTAATTTAGATAAGAGATTCTGGTATGAACACATTGACAGTAAACGCCCTGAAAATGGGTCTTTGGGTCTGTGTTTTGGACAATTTTAACCTGTATAATCGATTTAGCTAAAAAGTTAGGGTCGATGCTACATAGGTCCTTCGACAGAAATGTAAGTTTTCATACCTAAAAACTATTATGGTAGCACTTGGACGGAGGACGGTGCATTGCAATCCAGGTTAAAACGGAAAAGTAATAATCTTCTTTCTTCTTCAAATTATTAAACTTATAACACCCCTCTGTTTCCGTCAGGGGTTAAACATGAAATGCTTTTCGTTGCTAGGCGTATTAGTTTCCCGGAAAATGATCAAATTCGGGAAAAACTGAATGACTATTTTTCTATGGGATTTATGTATGAACTCAAGACCATAACTCATGATTCGTACGATTGGAACATAAATAGAACAGTTCGGATATTTGTAGCTAGATTCATGCCGTAACGGATTACCTACTTCAAGGGAATGCGCTATGGTAACACGCGAACTTCAAATTTTTTGCAATTTGCAGGGGGCCTAAAAAGGCTGCTTTGGCAGAATCATAAAAGGATAACATTATGAATCATAATGGACAGTTACTGTTAAGTAAATCATCGTATCAAATCCTTTGAAATTGGTGAAGGATTTTTCAGTAATTTTTTTTGTCTGTGCTAAAATACCAATCAATCAAATCCAAATACAATCCCAATCTCTTTGATTATACCTACGTAGTGGAGCGAAATAAGAAAACCACGGACTGTCTTCGCCATATTATGATTCTTAATGTTATTTATTTATTTATTATACTATAACTACTACTAACTATAATGCCTTGGGCTTGTTATCCTTTTATGATTCTGTCAAAGTGCCCTTTTTAGGTTGATTAAAATATTATTCGCGACCGTAACAAATAAGGCTTTACACAATTACGAGTATAATCATTTGAATCAGCAATACAACTCCTTATGTTAGAATTGGCCTCAAATGTAATTAATCAACATACAACGAAAAACGTAAGAAAGTTTGAAGTTCGCGGGCTTACCCTGAAGTTTTCGCCTTAGCACAAAGTATTTAGAACTAATGTAAGTACATAGTAAATTCTCTAGGGATAAAAAAATCCACGTGTATAAAGACGTGCGCACAATGAAGGAAAAGAAAAGAATATAAATAAAGGCACGTGTACTATGAAATCTTTATCAAAAGTCTCTATGGTCATTGTTGTTTATGAGAGCCATTCCGATAGACGCCATATAAAAATTGTTTTCAATAGGATATGTGAACCCTGCAAGGCTCGCTGAAGATATTACATGCTTATCGTGTGTGGTCAAGCGGATGCTCCATATTCTATTTTCGGGAGTGTTATCACGAAATTATCCTTTCCGGCACAGACTTCAGACGAAACCTTTGTAAAATCACATAACTTCCTGTACCTTTTTTAAAAACCGAACTATAATAGAACAAGTTTAAGTAAGAATACATAATGTACAGCCTAGGTATATAATTTTCCCACTGCTGGGACACAGGCCTCCTCCGTGTGAGAGGGAGTGGGCCGTAATCTACCATACACGCGTGCCCAGTGCGGGTTGGTAGATCATGTCACATGTCTGCCAATATTTTTTGGTTCTAGGACATTCCGGTTTCCTCACGATGTTTTTCTTCACTGTTTTGAGAGCAGTGGTGATGAAATAATGTACATAAATTAAAGCCCCTGTTTGGGTTTTAACCAATACGACCTACAACTCGTAAGTCGCAGCCGTTGGGCCATTACTGCCCTCGGTAAGCATAATGCATGCAATTATAATGTTTATATCCTTCACATGCGGCGTCTCAAAATATAAAAAGTTTTTGGAAAAATAAGACACCGATTTCGAAAGAAAATTTGCATTTTAAGCGGAAAAGACATTGACGACTACACAGTTATTTTATTTCCAGTACTTAAATGAAAAGCAACTTATCAAAAAATCAATAGGAAATACGAACATCAGTCCTAGCAATACACAAAATGATTTTCCGGCATCTAAATTGGAATTATCAGTACCCTTTGTGAAAGAAAATAGGGAATAAAAAGGGTCGGTTTCACGTACTTACGTAGGCAGGTAATACGGACTTTTTGATGTTATGTTATAAAGTTGATCCACAAAGTAGTATTCTGAGAAACTCGAAGTCACCTTTGCCTTTAAACTATTTACTTGTTATGAAAGTAACATTATGCTTCAAGAGGTAGGTAGATTATGTTCGCATCATGTGAAACCAACCTGATCTTTTATTTATTCACACAGCAGCGTCTGAGCACGTTTAGATGCCTAATTATGTAAGTAAGCAGATCATAAAAGTTTGTAGGTACTTTTCTATAAAAAAACCGGCCAAGTCCGTGTTGGCCTCGCACATGAAGGGTTCTACAAGGAAAAAAAAAACACGTTTCTTGACCCCCTTGATTTTAAACTTTATTGCATTTTTATTATTTGTTGTCATAGCGGGAATAGAAATATACACTGAAAATTTCAACTGTCTACCTATTAAAGTTCATGAGAAGCCCGCTGATAGACAGATGGACGGACAGCGAAGGCTTAGTAATAGGGTAAAGTTGGCACCTTTCGGGTGCGGGACTGTAAAAAGTACAAGCTTTAATGATCCGCTTTATGAGTACTATGAATTAAGGCAATTAAAATATCTAATCTACACGAACAAGGCATATTTCAACATTGGAATGAATGATACAATTATCGATTTATTGACTTATTAGTATAATTACTCAATATAACGACACGCTAAGAAGAATATAAAACACTGATGAGCCTTATAAAATGTACCTAGATATGGGACGTGTGTCTAAAGCACTTGGTCATAAAAAAATAACAACAAGGACCAGGGAACAACCTTAGACGGAGTGTGTAAAAAGTTAGATGAACATTTTAAAGGGGGCTGCGCTAAGGTAGCCCGCGAAATTCATATTTTCATTAACATCATCAGTAAAAAAGAAGCGACCTGCTAATTGTGAAAAGAAGCGACCGTGTAATTGCCAAACGAAGCGGCCATGTAATCGCTTAAAGAAGCGACCTTATAATCGTGAAGAACAGAAGCGACCTTGTAACCGTGAAGAACAGAAGCGACCTGGTAATCGTGAAAAGAAGCGACCTTCTAATCGCAAAAAGAAGCGACCTTGTAATCGAGAAACGAAGCGACTAAGTACTTAATCGCGAAAAGAAGCGACCTTGTAATCGAGAAACGAAGCGACCAAGTACTTAATCGCGAAAAGAAGCGACCTTGTAATCGAGAAACGAAGCGACCAAGTACTTAATCGCGAAAAGAAGCGACCTTGTAATCGAGAAACGAAGCGACCAAGTACTTAATCGCGAAAAGAAGCGACCTTCTAATCGCGAAAAGAAGCGACCTTGTAATCGCGAAAAGAAGCGACCTTGTAATCGAGAAACGAAGCGACCAAGTACTTAATCGCGAAAAGAAGCAATGTAATCGCCAAACCTGATGATTTTCATGATTATTCTGTAAAGTCATATTTGTTACGGTCGCCAATTTTATTTTAATCAACACACAACCTACACTGACCTGCAAATTGCAAAAAACTAAGAAAAGCTTTACGGTGGAATTGTACAAGTTCTTTACACGAGATCAGCTGCATAATGACTAGTGAGTCAATAGAACAACATGTGTTAGACTGGCGAATATTGTCCAAGACTTGTGAGTTTGACTTGTTTGGCGTTTGGTGGCTTGGCTTGTCCGTGTTTTTTGCCCTTACCTTATTTCAATCACTGCTAACTAGATTCTATTGTACAGTCAACAGCAAAAGCAGATGATCAAAGTCAGAAATTCAATACTAATTAACGGAGTTCGCGTCAGAACTGTGTGGCGTCGAAGTGATTCAAAAGTATTCTACGTAGTAAGTATTCTAAGTAGTAGTACTTCGACGCCACACAGTTCTGACGCGAACTCCGTTCATTAGTATTGAATTTCTGATTTTGATCATCTACTTTTGCTGTTGACTGTACCTACTTTATTAATCACCGGCTGCGCCATGTAAGGTTATGCGAAACGTGAATCAAACAACAAGCTTTGACTTCCATATTTATAATAAGTAGTTCATTTTTATACCACCATCAACGTTATCAATGTACCCACTTATGAATATCATCACAATATACCTATCTAACTGAACCAGGGTATATAAAATTAGCATCAATTTAATATTCCATTGACCGCAAACCGCAACGTCAAATCACATGCAATGTTGATGTGTTGACCGCAGTGCGAGTTAAAACGTGCAATAGGCGCGCAACTTGCAACGAATATAATTAATATTAATTATTAACTATCCGTATATAATTATTTATCTTTTGGATATTAAACCGTTGTTCACGCGAACGCTTTAAAAGTGGTTGTTTTCATTCAATTTTACCTCTGGCTGAAGTCGTTGTTATCCAAAAGTACGTGGCGCGGTGTTGTGTCCGTTGTGTATGTGCATAATTTAATTTCATAATTTGATGTACAAAGTTGTAACAACTTTTATGGATGTTACTTGTTGGTCGGTGGTGTTTTATAGGGTCATTATGCTTGTTCCGCTGGTGTGCGCCGGATCGATTAAAAGTATCGGAAACTGCTCAAAACGAGGAGCGTTACTTTACTGTTTAATATTATGAGGTTGATAAGAATAGTTCAACTTTTAGAAGTATCAGATCCCAACAAAAACATTTTCATGTAAAATGTTGCCAAGATGAGACCACATAGGGCTCGCACTGTCAAAAAGTTATCAGATCTCATGTAGGGCCAAGCTTCTAACTCTACACGCCCTAACTCTACAACTAAAGGCTAAAATCACGCGACACAAAGGCACCACAAGTCGCGCGCAGCATAATTGTGACTGATTCCGGTTTTTGCATGTTGGTATAACTTTTTTCGGATGGACATTTCAGTTTCGCTGTCATACAATTAAATGATAAGATGGCTATGGCCCTTCGATTAACTTAGGTTTTAAAGTGCTACAACGGTGACGGTGACGACGGACATTTTTGAGCATTGTTCTTTGTAAAAACATTAGAAAAAAAAATTTACATACCTACTTTGTACGGAACCTTCGGTGCACGAGTCCGACTCGCACTTGACTGGTTTTTTGGTTGGTAACACCACTCGCGTCTCGTTCATCGCCGGTGATAAAATGGGCGCGTGAGCGATGAAACATTTTAAAGCTGTTTCAATCATCAGCATCTCCTTGCCCTTGCCCCATGTTACTGTCATATTTATCATAATATCGCATATATTAACTATTAAAAGTACTAATAACGTTAAAATACCTAAATTATCTCATTATCGCATTTTAATGTTAATATTTTCTTAGCGTTAGTTTACGTAGGGATTTTATTCAGTAAGCCATTAAAGCTTGGATTATAAAGACAGAATACAAGATTACATGCATTATATATTTATGGATTTAACGAAGAGCTATATTATGCGAGCTTGTTAAAATAATATTTAAGAATTTGTATGAATTTGCGAAGGAAAGCTAAATAATAAGAATTTTAAACGTTCTCTATAAAGCCACGGTTGAACGTAGGTCACTTCTGAATATAGTTTGCTGTGAGCTTTATTTGTTTACAGAGCTGAAAACAAAGTCGGCAATTTTGTTATTTTTATGTTCATGTCATATTTTTTATGGGTATTTAGTAAACAAAGCTATAGAATAATTAAATCGATTGAAATATTCTTAAGCTTTTTTAGAAATCGTTCGACGACAGTCGACAGTTTCATATTCATTGTCAAACATAATTATAATACCTTCAGCAGTGGATGTTGGAGCGGCCCTGGTTATGGCTATGCGTCTCTCTATATTTTTACCATGATATTTTACTAGATATCACGGTAAAAACATGGAGACGCATACGGTTATAATAATTACCTAATAACGGGTGTAAAATACGCCATATATAAACACACCATTTTTTTTAGTTTTTCATCGGGCCTTCCTGGGAACCGTCAGGTTAGGTCAAAGTTACAACGTTTTTTTTTTATGTTTATTTTACGAAAACAAGTTTTTATTTTAGCATAACTTTAAATACACCCACGATTCCCTCACCGTAGCATGCACTCATAAGCACAATGTTTTGCGTGGGTTACATTGTTCAAACAGCGAATTTTCTTACCAAAAATAAAAGTCGTTTCCTGGCAATTATTATTGCATTTGTTTAATTAATTAATTTATTTATTCATTTATTTCAGGCGACTCAGGCCCATATATAACTTAACCTAAACTACAGAATACCTAATACCTAGAATAACTAATACATATTTTTATTATAAAATAGTAGGTATTTCACTAGCATGTTCTTGTGCTGTTCTGTGGTACTTGGCCGCGAAAGCGACGGGACAGTGTAGGAGACGCAGACTGACTTCATGATAGGTCTACATCCTGTAGGTATATAGGCTGTATTTCCGGACCGGTTAGGCAGAGATGTAGCTTTAGTTGTTTTAGTAACAAGTAATAGATCATTTTTTCATTCTTCATCATACGTTTTGTTCCAGAGTATGAAAATGTTAGTGCTGGACTGGTCTCGGACGGGTCGTGTTATATGGTGTAACACGAGGCAGTCGGTCAAAGATCAACTCAGCGCCGTCATGGCTGAGCCCATCTTCTGTGACAGCACCCAGCTGAAATCCTTCCTCAGAGGTAAGTGATATACACACATCAAAAGTGTCTAGGGATCAACATATATTTTTGCAATAACTTTTCTCCTGATTGATATTAATTAAAATTTTCTTTAAGGATTCATCAAATAAAGTGTTTTCGTTTGTCACAGTAACGATAAACCAAGTCACCTTTGCATTAATAAAGAAATTTGCCATTTTCCTAATAAAGGGATTTTTGACATTTGAACCACTAACACAAAAGTTCGAAAAAAAGACTGAAATAACAGTTTTCTTTAAAATTTTATTGGGTAACTTAAACAATTAATAATCCGTGTTTCTACCGCGAACACTAACAACACAAGAACATCGGTTTGGCATACTCAAAATGAGTTCATCCAAATCACGCTGTGGAATGGCCGCCCATGTTCGTTGCAACAACAAAAAAAGGTCTTCTTGCGACTGGATACCCTCCATATTCGGCAGAGCTCTTCTCTGTAGCATATCCCATGCATGCTCAATCGGGTTCAAGTCTGGCGACTGAGCAGGCCAGGGCAGGACATTGATGTTAGCTGCGGCGAGAGTCTGTCTTACAACTCTTGCGGTGTGCGGTCGTGCATTATCATGCATTAACTGAAATAAGGGACCGATTTGCACTTGTAGAGGAACGATGACGTCTGATACAATCGTCTCAGCATAAATTTGAGCGTTGAGGTTGCCTCTGATCCAAATCAACTCAGTTCTTCCGCCGATCCAAATACCCGCCCATACCATGATGGTTCCACCACTATAAGGATGGACTTCCTGGCAGGATTTTAATCGCTGTTGGCGTCCAGGGGTTCTCCAGTGTCGTATACGTCTTGTATCCGGTCTCATACCAAAACGAGACTCATCAGAAAAGCACACGAAACGCCATTGTTCTTCTGCCCAATTTCTATGTTCAAGAGCCCATTGATATCGAATCCTACGATTGTGCATTGCTATAGGTGGTACCCGTAGCGGTCTTCGGGAATGAAGGTTCACTTCATGCAAGCGGTTTCTGACTGTTTGGTCGCTAATTAAGTTCCCTGAAGAGTGATGAAGCCTCACGGCTAACATCATGGCGGTTATTGTTGGAGCTCTTCGAGTTAAGATTTGAATGTATCGGTCTTGTCTCCGTGTGGTGCAGCGATACCGTCCTCCATGGCGCTCAGCCACGGTACCAGTGCTTCGGTAACGTGTCCAAAGTCGACTGATAACACTCTGACTTGTATTCAGAGCTAAAGCCACAGTACGTTGCCGGGAACCAGCTTCTATCATTCCCACGGCTCTGAGCATTTCTTCCCTGCTTAAATGACGTCGCCGCTCCATAATAACGTTGGTTTTAATCAGTAGTAGGGAAACAGTAGCACTAATAATGTCTTCAATGCGTTGTATGTTTTTATAGGGAAAATATTGACAGCTGATTTTCATCTTTTACTCGAATTTGATTCACAGTTCCTGATTCAAATTATGAAATGCACCAAAAAGGATCCATATAAATTTATAAAATCATAAATTTATTACAAAGCCACATCTCAATCTCAAGAAATCCGCATAAAAATGCTTGATCCCTAGACACTTTTGATGTGTGTAGTTAGGACGTAAACTAGTTACTTCACGTTTCAAGTGTTTTTACTATAGGTGCGTCCACACTGTATAATATAACATGTTATTAAACATAGTTATAGGTATAACAATTGTTTTTTTTTATTTAAACGTTGCCCCACACTAGGAATTTCTCCTGTATTGTGGGTGCGTTTACAAACATTAAAACTCACATACACAAACAGCCAGACCCGGAACAACTACTTGTAGTTCATACAAATATTTGTTCCGTGCGGGAATCGAACCCGCGACACACAGCGCAGCAGTCAATCGCTTAACCACTGCGCCAACCGTGCCGTCAAAAAATTGTTTCTATAGAGAAGTTAGCAATGTTAAATAATTTGGACGTGTTATATAACATAAGTTTGTGTTTATAACATAATGTAGACGCACCCGTAGATACTAGTTATAAGTTGTTATGACTATCTAAGCACCGGAAAAATACTTCTTCTTACACAGAGGCAACGTACCAATAACTTTGCTGAAATAAGTCTGTATATCTGATTATGTGACGTTGATATTTCAATGTTTCATCATGATTATTAATCTTATAATGTGATTTAAATACTTAGGTAACTTTAATGTTCTAGCTTCACAGCGTTTTCCATTTTCCAACAGAACAGTTTTGCGGTATCTTTAAGAACTTACTTAGTAACTTTTGGGCTTTTAGATAATCATCTTTAAATGTAAGAAACTCTCTTTTGAACACATCTAAATAGAATAGAGAATATTTTATTGTCCAGGTAATACAATAAGCAGTCGATCTATTCCGTAAAATCACACCGTGAAAACTTATGTGAAGAGAGCTGTCAAATAGTGCCCATGCTTAGCATCAGGTGGAGTGACAGCTCACTTCAAGCTCACTTCTCATAAGTTTTCACGATGAGATTTTTATAGAATAGGTTTACTGGTTACCACCAAGTTGAGACGACAGGATTAGCTTACATTATTAGATACCTATATTTTATAAAAACAGAACGTAATTATTGATTCTAAATCCCCGATGTTTTATCCAATGAACCGTTTAAAATTCCAAAACATACAAACACACAAAGCATCAATAGAAATTCCACTATTAATCAGTAACGCATGAGATTCATCTAACAAATGAAACGTAGCGTTTCGAAATATTAATGTGTGGAGCATAAAATGAACTATGATAAGGAATTGCTTTGATTAAGTCTGTATGAAATGTTAACTAATTATATTGCAGGAATGTACTAATAATTGTGCTTGTTAACTTAAATCGATTTAAAATTTATGGTTTTCTCAGAATGGAAATACCTACAGTCGAGGTAATTCATTGTTTAAATTGACACCCTACGTCAATTGGCCGTGTTATAGCCATTTCATAGGTACAACTTACAAAGAATGACTGTTGTGATTTGAATATACGGACAATTTAAGTAGGTACTCAATTTCCCCGATTTTACATAGGTAGATTTTATCAGTTTCCAATGGTCCCGTCGTAAAAGTTAGTGAGAAAACTTATTGCATCACTGTTACACGAGGTGACGAAAAGTTTAGGGTCACTTCCGTGAGTCGCTTAGGTACCTATACAAAATAAAGATTATGGCCCTCTAGTTCCTGTATCTTGTAATTCGTATTTATTGACTTTCATTGGAGGACGGTACATCTATCTGATGCTATCACCACAGTAAAGATATGAACAGTACGGAAACTACGTACTAACGTTCGAAACGGCACACTCACACAGACTTGCGCATCTACGGTACCCCTAAGCGGCACCCGTGACTGAGAGCACCGCGACTATCGCTAGGGGTACCGTAGATGCACGCGTCTGTGTAGGTGTGCCGTTTCGAATGTTAGTACGTAGTTTCCGTACTGTTCATTGATGCATTTTCTTGGGCCAAAATCATTCTTCCCGAATTCATTTAATACAGACCAGTAAATTGCAAAAAACGTAAAAAAAAAATTGAATTTCGCGTGCTACCCTGGCGCTTTCGCCTTAAGTCCCATGTAATAGGGGGCGACTCTGTTAAATCAACCGGGCACAAATCCAGACTCCATCCAGGCTTCGGTTCAATAACACTGCTCGACCTGGGAATTGAACACACACACTAGACCAACGACGCAGTGAAATTTTAAAACTTTCATCATCATAAAAACCAAAAAAAAAAAATTTACATTCCCATGCCATAACATGAAACTTTATAAAGCCCAATGAACATTCCTCATTACTTGGCAGTTGGACGTGACATATTGATAGTACAGTATGGTTTATTAAGCATTATTGGAATCACGCCAATCGGTGGTTTAATATGCAATCACAATAATTCGTTTGGCGGACAAATTATTTCGATTGCGTTCCACAATATAGTGCGACATTCAATTTACAATTTGCTATTATTGTTGCAGGTACGGAGGAAGCACAGGCTACTAGTAATGATACGGCTTTTTAGTTTTTATTATTTTAATACTAAGGAATTTTGAATACTGTATTATTTTTTCTAATGTTGATCGATTATTGTGATATATCGTAATAATCGATCAACATTAGAAAAAAATAATAGCGTTCAATGCAGTCATGCCATTAACTCATGATAAAGCGTTTTGTATATCCGCGGGAGTAAAATAAAAAAAGGGGTGATAATTATTTCATCCACCATAAAAACACCACGTAGCGAATCATACATCAGAACATCTTTTAGAATGGATAAAATAATATAGGTGTGTTCTGATGCGTATGATTCGCTTCATTCTTGTTGGTGATTACTGTTAAGTTGTGCTCAGAAAACTTGAACCCCATTTACACGTTGCAAGTTTGTGACATGCAATAAAATTGAAGCAACAAATTACTTGCATTGTCTAAACAGTGTTTAGACGATGCAACTTTTATTTTTGCATAAACTCTTGGCATGCCACAGGTAATTAAATCGCAACGTCTAAATCATGCTTTAGAAACTACTACTTATATGTACTAGATTTTTCAACTAAGTATAGTCCGCGCGGAACTAGTTGTCCGCGCCTTAGGTAGGGACGGTGGTGAGGTTGCGGGTTGCCTAGTGTTCGCAACGCACATGAGATTAATGACAACAAGCGCCGGGGGCCCCTCCGTCCCACCGCTCACATAGGTACCTAAGGCGCGGCCAACTATAGTCCGCGCGGAACTAGTTGGCCTCGCCTTAGGTGGGGACGGGGGTGAGGGCGGCGGGGTTGCCTAGTGTTCGCAACACACGTACTGAGTAATGACAAAGCGACCCCGCCCCTCCGTCCCACCGCTCGCATAGGTACCTAAGGCGCGGCTAACTATTGTCCGCGCGGAACTAGTTGTCCTAGCCTTATGTGAGGACGGGGGTGAGGGTGGCGGGGTTGCCTAGTGTTCGCAACACACGTACTGAGTAATGACAAAGCGACCCCGCGCCTCCGTCCCACCGCTCACATAGGTACCTAAGGCGCGGCCAACTAGTTCCGCGCAGACTATAGTTACAGTTTATTATTCTCAGAGAATTTTAATACCTTGAATTAATTTAGGAATTCCGTTGTATCATTGTTCATCTTAAATGCGTCGTCGATCTAAGTGAGATGTACTTACAAAAAAAAACTGCTTATCCCTCCAAGCGATCGCCTAGTATAGTAGGTAAGCAGTCTCCTTGTAGGCGCTCACCGGTTTTGATGATTTTATTTATGGCCTTTTCGAGAGCAATTTCGGTTGGTTGCGATTCGGAAATTAAAGTCTATGTTAACCAAAATATCACTTTGTTAAAACTCTCTGACAATATCTGATTCTGATATTTATAAGGACTTTTTCTAATTTTCTAATGTTTACTTGTGAAAACTGAAGATGTCCCCGAGAATAGCGAATAATTATATTATTTTGATTATTACATCGTATTTAGTATTAAAAATATTGAATGCAAACTGTGATTGAATTTACAATTTAGATGTAGCAATTTAATTATGGATTTTCATAAAAGTGAATAGTTTAAGGCGATTTGTTTTTAGAAGCTAGCTTTTAATTAAAAAAACAGTAAAGAACTCTGTACATAAAAGTTGTTGTGTTTATTTACTCTCTATATACATATAAATGCAATATTGGGTACATGGATACACTTATAATCAACGGCACGTTACATAAAGTCCTTTCCTTGTTTTTGTAAAGTGTATACGAGTCGTAAATAGACGACTGCACATAACCTCTAAAAAAACATTACCATAGGTAGCACTAACCAGCCTCGTATTGTTACGAATTCAAGAGAAGAAGAATTTGTTAACCCTTCCACTAAAAAGCGGTAAGTGTACAGGTCATTATTTGCCTAGCCTTACTATGTTGAAGTTAGTTTCCAGTATAACCGGATGCAGCTGAGCACCAGTAACATGGAGCGACTGGCTATCTGACTTCCACAATCCAGATAGGTACTGGGTGTAGTAAGACTGGTTGTCAGTTGTCAGATTTTCGTGCTACTGAATACCCGTAACGACTGTCAAAGATCTACGACAGCCGGGACCAACGGGTTAACGTAGGTACTTTCCGAGACACGGAGGGATCTCGGTATGTAATGGATGGATGGACACCCATCGACGGACCGATAAACCTTCGATCTACTCGTGTAAAAAAAAATCAGCTGTTCCCTACATTATGAAGAGTTATAGGAACAAAAATGTAAGGAACAGCTGATTTATTTTTCGCGATAACATGTTTGGTCCCATAGTAAAAGTTGTTCATAATGATGAGTACAATGACCTCTTAAGAGGTTGTTAATGTTTTATCAATAACCCTGTATATAAATACGTTATTGTATGTACCTACGTATGGCTCGTGGCTCATGAATTACAGCCGCACGAGTAGATCGAAATGCATGAACCGATTTTAAGGAAACTTCATACGTATAAGCAGGATACAAAGTTCTAAAAAGTTAGTAGAGAACATATTCGAAATGTCTTATTTAAAAAAAGATAACTGGAAATCTCTGTTTCTATGGAAAATTTAAAATCGGTCTAATTTGGTTGTAACACTATTTTTCGAAAATGTTCTCTACTAACTTTTTAGACCTTTGTATCCTGCTTATGCGTATGAAGTTTCATTAAAATCGGTACATTCATTTCGAAAAATAAGGGCTTGAAATTTTGTATGAAATTTTGCTCTTAAGACTTCTATTGGATATATACCGCTGTGTTACGCAAAAAGATCTTACCAGCTTTATTTAGTCAAAAAAAAAAAAAAACAAAAAGTGTGTTCCCAAATACGTAACTTGTTCCTCAGTGTCTACCTCGGAAAACCTTAAAAACTTGCTCTTCTACTTTCCAAACGAAACAGCAGTGCTATTCTGTAAAAATCTCACCGTGAAATCTTAGGTGAAGTGAACGTGGAGTCACCTGTCAATAGTGTCAATTCCTCGCCTAGAATCGACCGGCAGGTAACAACATCTAAGAGACAGTCGGACTCAACAAGAAAAACTGTAATCGGAGTCCAGAGTAGAAATACTTAAACAGTCGCCACAAACGATCCATCAGACTTTTTTTGCCATTTAATATTCCTTTGAAACCATTATGTCATAACATGTGTGTGAATAAAGGATTTGATAAAGTGTCATGGCGATGCCGATCCGGTGACGTCACCCCTTACCGATAGAAACCCAAGATTTATCGCAAGAAGGAAGGAGGGGTAAGGAGTGAACCCATGATCGGTTACTGGGTAGCCTGTGACGTCAATGGATTCTAAATGATTGCTTCAAAAGGACAGTGAATTATGAAATACAAAAATAACCTGGTTTGGGTATTGCTGATATTAAAAAACTATCCAAAGACACCTTCTACACATGGCTATTAGAGGCGGTACCAAAATTTACATCATCATTTCATTGTTCTAGACCCAGCGGTTAAAGCTGTGCGTTCTAGTAAATGAATTTAAGATTTGTAGTATTTGAAGAAGATGTAGGAATTTTCTATGACCTACCGGGAGGAAGAGTGTATCGTTCGACGCTACAATCGCCGTAGCGCGGCGTAGCGCAGAGTAGCACGAGCGGCGCGGCGTAGCGCGCCGTAGCGAGGCGTAGCTTCGTAGAATTAGATAAATGGATAGTTGGGTACTCTGTGCTTCAAAGACACTGTTTCCAATCTCAAGCTTAGGTATTGCTACGTATTGACCTTGACTTTTCGCACTGTTAGCCTGTTTGTCACTTGCTATTGTGATACAGTCAGTATCATTAAAATAATAAGAATCAGCGGCGTAGAAAAAAAAATCAATTCGTTTTCATATATTTTCATTGTGAAAAGATTTAACAAGCCAATAATAATAACAAGCAATAAACATAGTAATTCCTTAATCAATAGAATATAATAAAACCTTATTACAAAATCAATTTCATATCAACATGGTGCCCAACACAATAAATGTCAATATTTTTAAGATATCGGGGATAGTGTTGTTGAAGAAGTTACAAACATGAAAGCGGGTATAATATATTTAGGTATTTTATTCGCTATCATAGCCTGCGTGTACGGTGAAGAAAATATATATTACGATGTAATTGTATGTGCAGTATAAGAAAGATTACACTAAAACTTATCCTGATGATTTGAACCTGCTTGTCCACTATGAAGCTGTAGTGCTTTCATGATTATTATAATCATGAAAGCACTACAGCCACATTCGGCTTCAACAATTTTACTGACTATACGCCAGAAGAACGAAAAAAAATTTTTGGACTCGGTCCGTATGTTTAAGTATCTTTTTATAAGGTGATTGCTTCTAAATTTGTATTATGTTAGTAAGTAATGTACCTATGTTGAAAAATAGGTATATTTTCTATATTTAGCAGGTGTTTTGTGTTGGTAATAAGTAAACTAGTAGTATATGACCTGTATATACCTGCTACTTACCACACTAGCAAGAGGAATACAATTAAACAATTATAAAAAAACTGGCCAAGTGCGAGTAACTCGTAGTGTGGACTCGCACACGAAGGGTTCCGTACCACAAGGCAAAAACGCCGAAAAAAACACGTTTGTTGTATGGGAGGCCCCCTTAAATATTTATTTTATTCTGTTTTTAGTATTTGTTGTTATAGCGGCAACAGAAATACATCATCTGTGAAAATTTCAACTGTCTAGCTACCGCGGTTCTTGAGATACAGCCTGGTGACAGACAGACGGCAAAAACGCCGAAAAAACACGTTTGTTGTATGGGAGCCCCCCTTATTTTTTTTTTTGTATTTTTTGTTATAGCGGCAACAGAAATACATCGTCTGTGAAAATTTCAACTGTCTACCTACCGCGGTTCTTGAGATACAGCCTGGTGACAGACAGACGGACGGACGGACGGACGGACGGACAGACGGACGGACGGACGGACGGACGGACGGACAGCGAAGTCTTAGTAATAGGGTTCCGTTTTTACCCTTTGGGCACGGAACCCTAAAAAAGAATCTTTCACGATTTGATAAGGTTGCCGTTAATTAACCTTCTAAAATCATCAATTACTTTGTCGGTAAAACCTGTTTAAGATAACCATGAAACTAAATTTTAGCCACTATCCTTGTCTTCAAATAAAAAAAAAAAATTGTAAACGGTAAAAAATTTCTTGCTTACAAGATTTTTTTCTTTAAGTTTTCGCAGACACCTACGTTTTTCAATGTAGCGGCGATACCACATCCTACTATATCAACTACTTATAAATTGTTTTTATCAATAACCTTTTTTAACACAAAATATTCCAACAACCTTATCAAGTTATTGTTTAATCAATTTGTTTCTTCAGTCGTTTACCTCCAACAAGAGGACGAAGGGAAATACATACCCGCCCAAAATCAAGCAGCTTATTATGGAGAAAAGAAGGCAGAGAAAAACGTGGCATCAATCTAGGTGCCCGGATGACAAACGAAAACTAAATAATCTGACAAAAAAAATAAAAAGACTAATCCAAGACTTTAAAGACGACTCAACCAAAACCTATATTCAGAGCCTAACTAACGACCAAAGAACAGATGGAAGGCTACGAAGCACCTAAAAAGGCCGATTACCCAAATCCCACCTATCAAATGTGGAAATGGGCAATGGGCAGTTACTAACGAGCAAAAAGCAAAGAGGTTTGCAGAGCACCTAGAAAATATCTTTCAGCCAAACGATGGGGAAATCATTGAAGATCACACTTTCGCTAATGTGGTGACAGCAGAAAATGAAGTTACCATAAAACTAGTTACACCAAGAGAAGTCGCACGAGAAATAAAACGTAATATAAGTACACGAAAATCACCAGGCTACGATTTAATAACAGGAGAAGTACTTCATAACCTCCCAAGAAAGGGTCTGGTTAAGTTAACGACCCTTATCAATTCCGCACTAAGGCTTAAATATGTTCCAGATTTATGGAAGGTGGCCGAAGTAATCATGATAGCTAAGCCAGGGAAACCGGCTCACGAAACATCATCTTATAGGCCTATTTCCTTACTACCAATCATGTCCAAGCTATTTGAAAAGCTGTTACTCAAACGGATTAAACCAATCATGGATAGTAAAAATATAATACCAGAGCACCAATTTGGTTTTCGAGAAAAACATTCTACCATCGATCAAGTGCATAGGATCACAAACGTAATAGAAAACGCCCTTGAAGACAAGAAAGTATGTTCTACTGTATTTTTAGACGTAGCGCAAGCGTTTGACAAAGTATGGCATGAAGGCCTTATACATAAACTGAAGAACCTGTTACCACAGTTTGCAGATATATTAGAATCCTACATTCTGAATAGAGTCTTTAGAATAAGACAAGAAGATGCTTACTCAGAACTGAAAGAAATTAAAGCTGGCGTACCGCAAGGAAGTGTGTTAGGTCCGGTCCTGTACCTACTATACACTTGCGATATTCCTGAATTAGAGCAAAACACGATTGGGACCTTTGCTGATGATACAGCCATAATGGCTGTAGGAAACAGCCACGAAGAAGCAGTAGAAAAGGTACAAATGGCTGTAAATCAAGTTTATGACTGGACCAAAAAATGGAGGATTAAACTTAATGAATCGAAATCTGTTCACATAGATTTTACCAACAAAAAACAACAGTATTCTCCAGTTTACATTAATAATAAACAAGTTCCATACGAGAATACAGCCAAGTATCTCGGTATGACCCTTGACGCAAAGCTACGCTGGAAAGCCCACGTCAAGAAGAAAAAAGATGAACTCGACCTCCGATTCAAAAGAATGTATTGGCTACTTGGAAGAAACTCCATGCTGTCCGTGCAAAATAAATTGTTGTTATACAGACAAGTCCTAATGCCAGTTTGGACTTATGGTATTCAGCTATGGGGCTGCACCAAACAGACCAATATATTAATTATACAACGATTCCAGAACAAAGTGCTAAGGGAAATTGTAAATGCACCTTGGTACATACGAAATGATGACCTCCACCGGGACCTAAAAGTTGAGTTCATCGAAAAAGTAATCCAGAAACTTGCAGAAGCTCACGAAAAGAGACTTCATCAGCATGTGAACGTCGAGGCAATCCAGCTTCTCGACCACACAAACATAGTTAGAAGACTAAAAAGAACAAAACCGTTCGAGCTAGTGTTTAGTGTTAGTGAATAGTGTAAAGTACAAAAGTGCCGAACAAACACAAGAACGAAGTGTATTCGCCTTAATAGAGACAATAAGAAAAGTGCTATTGGACACATTCTTACTAAAGACAATTTTTAATAGTTTAAGTTATAATTAAATTACTTATTAGTCTGGCTAGATTGTAATAAGATTAGGGTCCATCCTATTGTTGAACCCTAAGACAAGGAAAAAAAAAGAAAAAAAAAAAAAAGTCGTTTACCTAAGAAAATCCTTGTGGTTTATTCAGTTTCAATACTTCGACTTGACATTTGTGACTTGTTCTGATGGATACGCTCAAAGGAGGGAATTTTATTATGGAAGTTGAAATATTATTAAACGTTTTATTGTTAGTTGGTTGTGTGTTCAGCCTAGGTCCAGTGTATGATGTGGACCGTGCGCCTGGACTATTTGTGAAATATATTAATAAATTTAACAAAACTTACGAAGATCTCCACGACCTACTTATCCATTATGAATCGTTTAAGCAACAGTTAATTAAAATAAATACATACAACAGCGTCACTTCTTCATCTACTGATATTAACGAATATACTGATTACACTGATGAGGAAAAGATACAGCTTATTAGGACGAAAACAGTAATTCGATGTACATGGCCTGCGCAGTGCGCATTTGTTTCTCTTTAAATTTGGATTTCTTCAAAACTATTACAAAAATAAGGCAAAATGATCTTATAAGTAAAAATAACTCAACCGTACTTGTTACGTATTGATTACAGTTACATTTTTTTCTTTAAAAATATTCCTCATACTTTCGTAAACAGCTTCGATCAATAATTTAATAGAATTGTTTCTTTGCACATCATCCTAAACAATCTGATTATTATTTAACTCGAATATACAAATACATATTTTATTTTATTTTTTTGTAATCTTTGTTTTCAGCGAGAGTATCAGGAAAAGTCTACTAGAAAATATTTACAAGCTAAGGCAATCATTGACTTGATTGTATAAGTCACGAAACATATTTGTATCTGTATAATAAGTAATATGAATGTATATTATTAGTTTCTGATGTAAGAATTAACCAGGAAGAAGAAATGCAGCGTTTACATTGTCATTTATTTTAGCATCATAAATAACATTAAAACTATTCGTTTATAATCAAACGCTCCTCCTGTGGCATTTTTTCTTACGAAAGCCAATCAATTATTATGTCGTGATTTTGAAACTGAACTTATTTCAGTGTTTTTGTGTCAAAAGGCAACTGTTTGCTACGCAAACTGCAACAGGGGTTGATAGCATCAGCAATTCGCATGTTGTGGTCACTATTGCGGAGGTTTCATAAAGCCAAGGGCTGAATTATTGTAGGCTGATGATGGATAGATGCAAAAAACAGAATAAAGGACGTAAGGTGCAGAGTGACTGGGGAATCGTATAGTAAGTATTGGGACTGTTTGGAAAAAATACCTATAAGCGAAGATGATAGGAACATGGTATCTATGTAGTGCATTCACATAAAAGTATTAAAAAATGTATGAACATAGCGTTTTGAAAAGCGAGCACGTATTTTGGAAATATTTAATATTTCCATACATTTTACTTCCCTCTGTTATCGTGAAGCTGTGACGTGGTTGTGGAAGCCCACAATAATATCGTCACGTTCACGGTCAATATGGTCGAGGTCTGAGATCCGAGACTGAAACGCATTATTTTAAAATGTAGGTGAAGTCTAGATCTCGAACTGTTTTATGGACGGGATCTCGAATGGCCAATCTTGAATCTTGCGATTGCATTCCCTACATATTATAGCTAATTATGCCACGTGATATTACTTCCGCATCCTTGGCTTCAAACCAGAAAAACTTCGTTCTCGTCTTTGTTATAATTATATCTATTAAAATAAGAAAATCACAGATAAATAAAAACGTATACATACCACATGCACCGTATGACGCAAACATCAAACAACAAAATCAAAAGGATCATTAATCGTGTTGCATCTCTTGGGTCAAGGACAAGGCAGCTGTTGGGTCCATTTTAGAACCATTAGTAGGTATCTACTACGTACGATTTATAGAGAAGCTGCAGCCCTTTCACGTTTCCAACTACAAAGATATTAATACTACTTGAAAAGGATTATCGATTAGACCTCACAGTGTACCTGTAGAGCGATTGCCAAGCCTCCTGGTATAATTTCTGCCTGAAACGATTTTTAAAATTTCCAAGGAATGTTAAATGCTAGAGACAATCCAGGCGTAAGGACTGCGTACATTCGTCGACAACTTTCAAGGAAAAACTTAGGTCCAAATAACAGGGCTCAAATTGCAGACCAATTTGTTGTTTCATTCATCGGTAAACGATAAATATTAGTTTACTTCCGTCTAACTACGAGACCTGGTTGTAAGTTTGTAAGTGCGTACATACAATGTATACGTTATACCTTGTTATGCCAAATTAGCATGCACAAACAAGCCTATTACAAAAGCAGTAAATCATGTTTGTACCTATACACTTTAAAAACGCATTCGACTTTAGAAAACGTCTTTATTTATTTAGATGGTTATGGTTAAAGAAAATATGAAAATACAATTCAAGTGTTTGTTTCACTCAGTATAGTCACAAGTGTATGGGGACTTGATACTAAATATTATGATTTGAATAAAGCACCAGAGATGTTCAGGATGTTTGTGATGGACTACAATAAAGTTTATACAGACGTTACCGATTTGCTAATGCAATATGAAGTCTTCAAGAGCAATTTGCAATCCATAAACGCATACAACATCATCTTCCTGCCCTTATCCCATGTTTACTTGGGGTCGGCGCAACACGTTTTCTTCTTCCATTCGCCCCTGTCAACCGTCACGCTATCATTCACTCCCTTCTCTTTCATATCATTCCTCACACAATCCATCCATCTTTTCTTCGGCCTTCCTCTCCCTCTCCATCCATCAACATGTATATCCATCACTCTTTTAGTCACATGCGTTTCGTCCCTTCTCATCACATGCCCATACCAAGACAAACGATTTCCTTTCAACTTTTCTGTCACTGGCGCCACTTTCAGACTTCCTCTTATATACTCATTTCTTACTTTATCCATTCTCGTCACTCCACACATCCATCTCAACATTCTCATTTCCGCTGCATGCAATCTTTTTTCATCCGTCTTCTTCACGGCCCAGCATTCAGACCCATACAGTACGACAGGCCTTATCACGGACTTATAAATTTTCCCCTTTAACTTGAGGGGCATCCGTGGGTCACAAGTTGTTCCTGTGACCTGTCGCCATTTCATCCATCCTGAGTTGATCCGGTGCGTTCAATCCATAAACGCATACAACAGGCTACATAAAGGCTTCTTGAAGATTGATATGGATGAATACGCTGATCCGACATCAGGAGAACTGCAGGCAGTATAAGATGATTAAACGGAAGGTATGATTAAACTAGTAGGTTCAGAATTGTGTTTGTTTTGAGTTTGGTGTGTTTATATATTGTGCAGATTGTGTGAAGAGGCGTCCCTTTGATTCCATTCGAGATTTTATATTAATGATAGTAGTAGTGGATCCAATTTCAACCATTTGTAACATCCAATCGCTAAAAAAATTAAAACACGGTGATGAGAAAATCGTTAAAAAACGAACGAAAAACATTCTGAAATGGTCAACGCGCAGTGTGGAAGTGTCATGAACATTGTTACTTCTTTGTGTGAGATCAATCAAATTCTAACTCAAACTAAAACAGGCACTTTTGAATTGAAGTAATTACCTTTGAGTTCATTTTATATTGCAGCACCGAACATTCGGCCGACACGACAATCAACCACTTCGGAGTAGACCCCCTGGTGAAGGCCGTAGGAATCGGTTGGATGCGAGAAGGACAGAACCCGTCCTAATCGCGGTGCTTGGGGGAGGCCTATGTCCAGCAGTGAACATTTATCAGCTAAAATGATGATGATTATGATGGACTCATGACGTGAACCTCGTGAAAGCCGAAAAAGAAAAGGACAACATATTGCCTTGCTTGGCTCCTGAGGATGTCAACATGTGGGGTGTAGGCTCAGCGATTATGCTTAAAGAAAATACCTACAATTTTAAACGGGCTACGCACGCCGTAAGATTCTTCACACCCATAAATATTATAATAATACGATCACACCTCACAGCTCAGATTTGTTGTGGTCATAAACGTCACCTTAGATAATTATTTTAGTTATAGTCTGAATGGTCATAATAAGCGAGAAGCCCAGACAAGCTTATATAAGCGAAATTTTAATCAAGTCTCACCAAATAGCATCTGTGCTGATCAAGAAACAAAGTTCCTATCCAAGATGCGTTCCGTCAGTGTAGTGTTGATACTTGTAGTGGTCGTGGTCGCAATAGCGACAGCATATCCTTCTAACGGAAAAGAGTATTATGACTTGAAAGATGCCCCGGCCTTGTTCGAGAAGTTCATAAGAGACTACAACAGACATTACAAGGACATCGCGGACAAATATGCACATTTTCAGGCCTTCGTCGTGAGTTTGGCGAAGATCAACAGGCAGAATTTCGAGAGCCCTATGACTAGTTTCGGTATTAATCAATTCGCTGATTACACCGAAGATGAGACGAAAAACATGTTTGGATTGAAAACTAACAGTGAGTGAATTTGTTTTTGCAGTTCATATAAAAATCGCGTCGTTGCTTCGTTGGTTTAGTGGTCGAAGCGCTACTGGTTGACGGTTATTGCCGTCTTGAGGGCTGGCAAGCCCGGGACTTAAACATAACTGGCAAATTAGGTAGTTGTTTATTAATATAGGTCTGCCAAACCCTTCAGGGAAACAGGCGTGATGTTATGTGTGTTAATCCTACTAATTCTTATTATAAATGTGAAAGTTTGTGAAGATGTTTGGATGTTTGCTACTCAATCACGCGTAAACCGTTGATCAAATTTGGATGAAAATTGGTACATAGATATACCATTTCCTGGATTAACACAAAGGATACTTTTTATCCCGATATTCCCACGGGATCGAAACTTATGCGGGTGAAACCGCGGGGCGCAGCTAGTCTGTATATAAAATTCAAAGTCCTGACTGACTGATAAATCAACGCATAGCCTAAACCGCTGGTCCTAGAGACATGAAATTTGGAGAGCGTGTTCTTTGTGAAGAGTAGGTATCTAATAAGAAAGGGTTTTTCGAAATTCCATCCCTAAGAGGGTGAAATTTCACGCGGACGAAGTCGCGGGCAGAAGCTAGTGTGTCATATTTAAAGGCAGTACCTAATAATAAAAAAATGGATTCAAAAGATTGTTAACGATTACGAAAAATATTGTGTCAAATAGTAACTTCTATAAATGCTTTCCTTTTTTTCAGACAAGTAACAACAATTTTGCTGGGTGTGTGATAACTAAGTGACGTGTGGACGAAAAATTTAACATTTCGATTAAAATAAATACTTACATTTAAGTATTGTTTTTGTGCGTACCTACCTACTATAAATTGGTAATAAATGGATGCATTTATTTTACTTGTGTTCGTTGATTTACCTAAGGAATATTATTTATATTTCATATCAGTTTTACGTAGGTACAGTCAGCAAAGGAGTTAAGTATACAGGAGCGTCGGATATAGTTGAAGTTTACTAAGAAACCGATGGATGTTCTGGACTGAAATTTAATTTAATAAATGAGCTGTTTGTTTTCTATTAATAAACTAAAATTTTATTCGAGAATATCCATCGGTTTCTTAGTAAACTTCAACAAAATCCGACGCTCCTGTATACTTAACTCCTTTGTTGACTGTACCTACTTCATAATCGTCTTACGATAATTATAGTGTTAAGTATTTTATGAAGTGTCCCTAGTAATATTTTACACTGTAATACCAATCATGGCGGTTTAATGTCATCATGATTCCAGTGTTAGAGAGAGACCGAGCTATAACTGACCGATAGCACCATCCCTTTTTCGCAATGAAATCATGATGGAATTAATACTTCGTAATACGGCGCCAGTTTTTAAGAATTGTAGTGCTAAAATCATCATTATTAAAATATTTAATCGAAATTACTGTTATTCTGTTAAAAAGCCTTTAGAAACGTATTAACAACATAAATTGCTGTCTATACTAGTGACACTTTATTGTTGTTATTTTATTATTTTGTTGAAAGTAACGATACAACATTACAATATACCCGTTATCTACACATTCTGTACATCAAATTAGGCAACATTAAGCTTTGACAATTGTCTCTGTCACCTCTGACCTAGACTAGAGTCAAGAGTCAACCAACAAAAAATGATAATAATAACGGCAGCACGCATTAATAGTAGATTATGCACCGAGGGGCTAAAGTTGTGTCTTATGTCACGGGCGTCATATTGAATCTCGAGTGCAATGAAGGATTCGGGATTTAACTCACGAGCGAAGCGAGGGAGTTAATACAAGAATCCTGAATGCAGCGAGGGATTCAAGCTAGCCCAAGGCAAAGACACCTTTAGCCCAGAGGAGGATACTCTACTTTTTACACCTACTGTGAGAAAATAATAGCCATAGTACGAAAAACAAAGTATTTATTAAATAAACAAACAGTAAGAATAACATATTTGTTGATAAATTTAAAGTTTAAATGCCAAAAGTTCACGCCTTTACTGCGTCTACCAATAAGTAGCCAAGACACGATCAATTCGATTTTCAAAAAAAAAAGTTTCTTCTACGGTTTTGTCGTGTGTGTCTATTGATATCACTCTCATGGAAGTGGTGTTTGTGTAAACTAAGCTTTATACAGGGCTGGTAGAATGGTTTTGGATGATTGGCTGTATGCATTTTGAATTTAGAACGTCATTGGAGACGCTCGTGAAAATAGAGTATTTTTGATAAAATGTGATAAATCGACTGTAGTATAGATAGGTTTTATTATTTATTTATTTATTCATTCACAAAATCCACAGCAATCTTTGCGCAGTTTACTTAAAATTAATTACCTAATGTTACAGCCAATTACTATTACGGTATTACGGCGCGGTACGGTATTTGTTATTATTAATGCCAGTTTTAATGTTATTCCATTCCTTTTAAAAAATGGTTCGTAGTTATCTAATTATACTTACAATATTATGTCTTCGAAAACATGGCAACGATATGAAGAAGCAGTCCTTATGATTTTGTAGAAACTCTAGAATATCATCCACGTGTCAGAAAGGGTGAATGTGTATGTGTGAACCTATGTATATAGGTATCAATGTCAGCTTAATTAGCAAGCTTTTAGTGTGGTTGGTTGGTGTCATTTACTGTGTCTGGTGGTTACTAGTTATTTACTGTATGAAGTACCTATGAATATGGTGTGTAGGGAAAGGGTTTTATGAAGAAAAGCACAGAAAGACAAGACTAGGCATTTATTTGAATTAGGCTTGTCAGATAAATATGTTAAGTAATGAGAAAACTAATAGTTGTCCGTTCCCAAACCTAGGCCATGAAGAAGGAAGGACAAGCAAACTTCATGGCACCTTGTTTTAAAGTAGGTATTGTATCAACACATTGTACAAGTACATTTGCATAAACAATTATTGTTAACATAACACATCAATGATTAATCTCTTGGACCATTTCTCAAAGCTATAGCAAATTAGCCATGGAAAGAAACATTAGGTAGGTACATGAGTATTCTGTAATTCGATTTAACACAAAAGCAATAATAGACTTATTATATTAGACCACCTATAGGACAACACAATTAACAGCAATAATATTAATTAACTTACGTGAACAGTAGTCCATCTTTTACCACAGTTGAATTCAAGAGCTCCCCATTGACGGGCTCACCTCTTTTATAATCCCCCCAATATTACTCAAGTACATCTGACTTTCCCGCCATTTTTAACAATCATACATTTTGACCAAATAACTTTAAATATTCACAGTCTTAGGTAAATCTATTTTGACAGAACTGTTTTAAAACGATAAAAGATATTGAATGTATTTTATAACAATTTATCAGACTATAATTACATGAAGTCCCTTTAAACATACATTCCACTGAGTACTTATATACAATTATTATTTATAACCACATAGGTAAGTATACATCAAAATAGCACATAAAATAAAGAAAATATTTCAAATACAATGTTTAATTCTACTATCCTTAAATCTTATGTGAAAGTAAAATAAGTTATTGTATTTATTTGGACCAACTCACAAATCACCGGTTCGTTCGGAATCGTTGCTAATTCGTCTAGAAATACTCTTGACAGTTTCGACAAAAATATATACTACATACTAATTCCATGCAATTTAGGAAAATAAATCAAGATTATATTCTATGACTCTACATATTCTGACACACGCGTAGTAAGGGTATCGAGAATAGCTTTCCTCTTTCTGGCACCAAAGGGTGTTTGTTAGTACTACACTGCCAATTTAGCTGAGCATGTGAGATTCCAAATTCAAATCACATTATTGACCAGCGGGTCATAATGAAATCCAGTACAACATTATTGACCGGCTGTGCCCCCGGCCACTAATGACTCACTTTAGGTTAAGGTTGCTTGACATATAATTTGACATTTTCGAGCAGGTGGTGTGAATAGAATAGAATAGAATAGAATAGAATAATTTATTTGTAAAACATAGGTAATTTCATACATAGATCTTAAAAATTGGTAGTGCGCTATGCTTTGCCAATATTGACATACAAATGATTGATGCGAATAAAAAAAACAATTAAATGAGTAATCTACTATTAAATTACAATGATAATCAATGTATTACAATATTATAACATTATAAGTATTTCAGTACCTAATTGTATTAACGCATGCATATAAATTAAATTTCATTACAGTTCATAGTCAATTACATTTCATGTCAGAATTTAATGTCAATTCAATTCAAAAGATTAGTATTAAAATTTATGTCAGCATTTTATATAATTAGAGAGATTCGTCATTAAAAAAATCATCTAGAGTATAATAACACCTTTCGAGCAGTAACCCGTTAAGTGTTTTTTTAAACTTCTGCAATGGCATACATTTTATTTCATCGGGTATTTTATTGTATATTCGTGGAGCAACACCAAAGAAGCTTTTCTTCATTAGAGAAGTTCTACATTTAACAAGGCATAATTCATTTATGTATTGAGCACGCATCGGTGTTTTCTTTACTGCACATAGTTTTTTGAACAAATGCGGATTTGTTTTTACAAATAATGCAGTTTCCAGGATGTATAAAGCTGGCAGGGGTAATATTTTTAAAATTTTAAAATATGGAATGCAGCTATCTGTTGTTTTTAAACCACACATTGAACGTAAACATCTTTTCTGCATCCTGAAAACACGTTCTCGATCTGTTGACTGCCCCCAAAAAATAACACCATACCGCAGAACTGAGGCGACTAGTCCATGATAGGCTGTTAACAGTGTATCAATATTTACTTTTTTTGAGAGTTGGGATAACAAATATGCTGATCTACTTAATCGTTTGCAAATTTCTTCCAAATGAGGTTTCCACGTTAGTTTGTCATCTATAGTTATTCCTAAGAATTTAGCAATACTAGTTTCTTCTATTCCAGAATCGTCATAAGCAACATTAACCAGTGGTTTCTCAAGCCGCTGGTGGAAGTGCATAATTTTTGTTTTATTTAAATTGATTACGAGATTATTGTCATTAAGCCAATTGATTATTTTATATAGAGAATTATTAATGTCATTTTGATAATTATTTGGATTCTTACATTCTATAATAGCCGTGCTGTCGTCTGCAAAGAGTACCATTTTTTGTCCTGTGGATTTTGGGAGGTCATTTATGTATATCAAGAACAAGGGCGGGCCCAGAACGCTGCCTTGGGGCACGCCATATTTTATGTACCTTGCTTCAGAGGTATATGTAGTTTCTAATTTAGTTATAGGGCATATTCTTGAGATTTCTGTACATTGTAATCTATCACTTATGTATGATTCTATAAGTTTAAGGATATTCCCTCTAATACCATAACCGTGTAATTTTTGAAGTAAAATTTTATGATCTACAAAATCGAACGCCTTCGTCATGTCTGTATAAATCGCACAAACATGTTTTTTTTTTATCTATAGATGCCATGACACTAGATAGTAGGTCAAAAAGTGCCATATTAATATTAACATTTTTTCTGAACCCCTTTTGTTCATTACAAAATAAATTACATTTTTCAAAATAAGCATAAACAGAATTATAAATTATTTTCTCAATTATTTTTGAAAATACCGGAATTTTTGCAATTGGTCTATAATTTGTTACATCATCTCTGTTATTTCTTTTAAAAATAGGCTTAATAATTACTTTCTTTAAACTATTTGGAAATATGCCATCAGCAATACACAGATTTATTACATGCGATAGTGGTGGCGCTATAATTTCCTTGACATATTTTATCACTTTAGTCGATATGCCATCGTATCCTGTCGTATTCGTGTTCTTAAGGCTGTTAATTATTTTAATTATGTCATGATCTGCAACAGGTAACATAAATAATGACTGCGACGACAGATTTTCACTAGTCAGTTTTTTTGTCGACGTACAATTCGTTTGTAGATTATTCTCAACAGCCTCAATAAAATACTTATTAAACTCGTTAGCTATATCCATGGGGTGCGTTAAAATTACATTATCCTTTGATAAGGATAATATTGGTTCTTGGGGCAAACAAAATTTTGATTTATTTATTACTTGCCAGGCTGCTTTGGATTTGTTTTGTGAATCATTTATAAAATGGCTATTTTGGGCTTTCTGGGTTAATTTTATTATTTTCCTATAAAGTGTAGAATATTTTTTGAAAGCAATTCTATTTTTTGAATTAGGATTAAGTCTGTATGCCCAGAGTAGCTTTCTCTGTTTTTGACTACATAATTTAATTCCACGAGATAACCATTTAATTTTTTTATTAGTAGATATAGTGAAATTTTTTTCCGGAAAGCATAAACGATATAACAACAAAAAGTCATCCTTAAAATTCTCATATGACTCATTTGCATCTTTGGCTTTGTACACTTGCAGGAAAGATAAACACTTCAAGTGATTTTTGAATTTGGATAAATTACATGGTGAAATGTCCTGTTTTTTAGTTTTCCAGAATTTTAGCGTACAGATTTTATTGATAGGTACTTTGAGTAACTGAGAAGTATGATCCGAAAGAACGAGATCCATTATTTCCGCTTTGCATTCTTTTCGGTAAGAGTGTGCAAAGTTGTCGATGCAAGAGTTACTACTTAATCTTGTCGGTTCATAGAGAGCTAATTTAAGATTATATTGCAAAAGAAAATTTTCAAAGTCTAATGTACTTTTATTTCTTTTTAGTACATCGATATTGAAGTCTCCGGTTAAAATTAAATTTTTATTTGTAAGTGAACGAATTTTTCGCAATATATCGTCCAGTTTTTCATAAAACACGTTAAAGTTATGTTTAGGTATTCTATATACGCATACCATAATAATATTATGAGATGTCAGCTCTATACCACAGCACTCGAAGACACCGGTCACTGTCAGTGAAAACTACATTGCTCTTTTGGGTGCATGCAATGGTACAGGAGTTGTGGGGGTATTTAAAGTTAAGTTATAATAGTTAAAACTTGTCTTCGTGAGAAAAAGTATATAAAAGATGACCTTCAATATTTCTGTAACCAGAAGGTACCAAGGTATGGCTAAAATGATCACGATTGATGGGAAGTGCAAGTGACTCTCGGCTCCGTTAAGCGTTTTTTAACATCCGTTATATATCATGTGAGAACGATGTAGAAAGACGTGCACGTTAAAAGCGTATCCGTTATATCTTGTGAGAACGATGTAGAAAGACTGTTTTCCAACTTCCACGCGGACGAAGTCGCGGGTAAAAGCTCGTTCTAAATAATTATAATTAAATTAACCTATTTAACATAAAAAAAACTCGCGGTCTGAGGGTTTCGTCTCAAAGCGATGTCCTGCTGCCCGAATTTCCAATTCCGGATTGAAGGACAAACTTAACTTTGCTGTTGAAGAAAATGTTCTCTCCAATACATTGTTCTACATCACGGTCGATTCTCTCACTGCTAATGTAACGTAATAGCACAAATTTATATTTAAATAGGTAGATATTTAAAAAATATAATAAATTAATATTAATTTAAATTAAACATATATATTATTTATTGTTTTTCATTATTATTTTTTGTTAATTATAGTTATTACCTATTTAATTTTAAATTATTTAATTTATTTATTAAATTTTTAAGTGAGTACATTTTTTATATTAATATTCATTTATTAAGTTTGTACAAGTAACAATAAGTTACCTAATTCGTATTAACATTATTTACTTTAAAATGAGTATTTTACAAGTTATTATTCTTTTATTTAATGCTTGGAGCAAATAAAATTTATAACACGGGCAACACCGCACGGCGGAAGACACAATCATCCGAATTATACCATCCCAGTCACCCATACTATAAATAGGCATCATTTATATTCATTCCGTACTGCTCACACTAGTTGTGGTCGTAACGGCAGCAAAGATTAGGTAATAATTATTAATAAGTCACACTGGCCCTATATAAAGCGACATTATAATCAAGTGTCAACACTGTAGCAGCTGTGCTAACAAAGAAAAAAGTTTCCTATTGCGTGCGTTAGAGATGCGTTCCGTCAGTGTAGTGTTGATACTTGTAGTGATCGCAATGGCGAGCGCGGCACCTACTTCAGACAAACCACATTACGACGTGAGCAACGCGAAAGCTTTGTTCGAAGGTTTCATAAAGGAGCACAACAGGAATTACAAGGATGACGCGGATAAAGACTCACACTACCATGCCTTTGTCGCGAGTTTGGAAAAGATCAATAAGCTGAATGCCGAGAGCACTAGCGCTACTTTCGGCATCAACAAATTCGCAGATTACACCGAAGATGAGAGGAAGAACATGTTTGGATTGAGAAGTGAGTCACATTTTGGAATTTCATAAAGAAATAAACGCAGTTTCAACATAAATATTGACATACTCCGACACAATATTTAATATTGTTAATGACGTCACTTTCATGATTTTTCACTATGCACCGTATCACAGGAACTTAGAGTTGTTATTTGTCTGTACGTTTACAATAACAAAGACGGAATAGATTACATTACCATCAGGAAACCATTCGTTTTGCAACTTGTTAGGGTTTATAAACAAACATTATAAACCCGAGCTACAAACTAACCTCGATGTTCGATTACTTGACATTTTGCACAAAGAGGTCAACTCTTACATTTTAATCGAGCGGCGGCCTTGGAATCTGGCCTTTTAATCCAATATAGAATATTGATTCAAATTATTATTCTAAAGGCATTGTAAAATTGTGTGGATTTTGAAAATCAGGATATAATAAGGGTTCTTTTCTGGAATTATAATTATTGTGTGAAAATAGGTATTATTATTTTAATAATTTGGTTAATTTGATACCTACAGCAATATTTATCAATAACGACCACATGTGATTTGTGGTTTTTTATTTCAATTACAATAATAGTAACAATTAAAAAAAACTTTTCTTTCTTTTCAGAACCGGAGAACTAAATTCACTGGAAGTGTGATAATAACTTGATATGTAACGCGTATAAAAATGTATAATTTCGAATAAAATAAATATATTAAGTATATCTATTGTTTTTGTACTCTTTTAAATTCGTATTTATAGTTGCATTAGGTATTTTGTTTATTTGCCTACCCAAAAAATAGTAATAAAATATGTAATCTATTTAAACTACGAGTACTAATATATAAAGATAAAACGTTTTTTTGAACGCGCTAATATCTGCGGTGCTATTCTGTAAAAATCTCACCGTGTAAACTTAGGTGAAGTTAGCGTGGAGTGAGCTGTCAATAGTGTCAATCCTAGCAAAAACAAACTCACTTCACCTAAGTTTTCACGGTGAGATTTTTACAGAATCGACCGGCTGAAACCGGATATGAAATTTAGGTGATGTGAGTTTGTTTTTGCTAGGAATTGCCACTTTTGACAGCTCACTCCACGCTCACTTCACCCAAGTTTTCACGGTGAGATGGTTACAGAATCGCACTGCAGCCGGTCGATTCTGTAAAAATCTCACCGTGAAAACTTAGGTGAAGTGAGTTTGTTTTTGCTAGGAATTGACACTATTGACAGCTCACTCCACGCTCACTTCATCTAAGTTTTCACGGTGAGATTTTTACAGAATAGCACCGCAGTTCTTGAGGAAGGCTACTTATCATCACGCTTGAACTCTTAGGAGCCGAGCGAATCCACTTCGCGAGCAGAAACTAGTTATTAATAATTTGAAGTAATAATAAGCTGACAACAGAGAAAAAATCGGAAGTCGTTTTAAAAGTAATAAAAAAAAGGTAATTTAAAAAAATTAAACTGACTTCAAAAAGAAATTAACTCAAAATTATGAAATTTCTTTAATTTCGGAAGTCGGTGTCTTGGGATCTGTATTTTAGTTTTTTGCCACCGACTTCCGGAAAATATAAAGTTCAAAGTTGATTGGGAAAATTTGACAGTTTCGGGTAGCTTGATGTGCTGGCGTCTGTACCGGGACACCTGATTTACTTGGCTCAGGTATTCCTCATATTCATCCTCCACCCTAGGTTTCTTCTCGGAGGCTCTGTCTTTCCCACGGACCAGCAACCTAATTGCGTATCACACTAATTTGGTAACACACTATTAATCACAATGTGAATCGTTTTGAAGGATATTGCTAATCCATTGCTCCATATGTTCGAAAAATTTGTCCGCTCAACAACGTAAATAACGCAATGAATGTTGTTGAACTGTCAAAATGAAAGCCATTGCTACTGATAGTGTGTTACGTTTTACTCAGCATACCATTAGCTATTAACGTATTAAAAATAAAAAGAAAACAACAAAGTTTTATACTAGCAAAGCAAAACTAACTTGTCTAGATTAACGTCGTGAAGACATGAGGGTTATTCTAGAGGCGGTCATAAGATATAAAACATCTTAGGGAAAATTGTATATTTTGCGAATAAGCAGGACAAATAGGTAACATACCTATTACGAATAATATAAGGAATATAAATAATGTGAGGTGTTTATGTTTTGGAACAAGCTATGACCGCGACTTCGCTCGCGTACATAAAAGCTGTTAGTTTTACGGTGAAGAAATCAAAACAGAAGATTTTTTTTGGTTGAAGATAACAATTTTTTTGAAGACGAACAAGCTAAACGATTTCATATTTTTAACTACAAACTAATTTTATTTTTCAACTAGGTGTGCCCGCAACTTTTCTTCTCATGCATGTCGGAAAACGGACAAACGAACGAATTTCATGGGTTTTTTTTTTCGCGGAACCCTAATTTTTTTCCTAAAATAGGTATCTCATAACATCAGCTATCTGACATTGAAAGTCCCGTCAAAATCGGTCTAGCCGTTTCCGAGATTAGCCGGAACAAACAGACAGAATTAGACAAGATATGGACTAATACCTAGGTACGTGTAAGTGTGACGGCCTGGCTTATTGATACGAGCTACGGGTGTAGTTTCAAAGGGAAAACATCTCAAAACCTTGGTTAAATTCTAGTGCAAAAACTAAAAATTATTAAATAAAAAGTAAGTAAGTAATTTAAAAAAATTAAACCGACTTCAAAAAGAAATTAACTAAAAATTATAATAACTTTAATTTTGGAAGTCGGTGTCTTTGGGATCTGTATTTTATAGTTTTAGTTTTTTGCCCGGTGGCAAAAAACTAACTTCCGAAATTAAAGTTATTTCATAATTTTGAGTTAATTTCTTTTTGAAGTCGGTTTAATTTTTTTAAATTACTTTTTATTTCATAATTTTTAGTTTTTGCACTAGAATGAATAGAAATGTTTTCTCTTTGAAACTACACCCGTAGCTCGTATCAATAAGCCAGGCCGTCACACTTACACGTATTAGTCCATATCTTGAAAATTACTGAATCGATTTAGATGAAACTTACACCGTTCCCTAAGTTGAAGTAAATGTAAGCCCGTGCCGGACGGCGCGTACGTGTTCCACGCGCGCCTCAAAGAGATGTCAGCATCGAGGAGGGGCCCCATAGGGCCGAAGCCTGCCGGGTCAGCGGGATTGTCAGAAAGGGTTACCGCTGGCCCGGAACATAAAGGGCTAAGGAAGGAACACGGGTGGGTTTTAGTCAGTAAGAGTCTGACACTCCCTTCCGCTCCACCCAGAGCGGGAGGGGTCATTTGATGATTTCCCATCCGCAAAAAAAAAAACAATAAAAAAAATATGGTCACGATCCGATTAATAGTTGCGGAGAAATGCGTGGACAAACATACATACATACGTCTATAAAATTTGGTATATTTGTTTGGAAGCCCTAATAGATTATCATATGTGAATATAATGCAATTCCAATAATATTGCATACATACGCGTCGAGTTGATAACCTCCTTTTTTTTGAAGTCGGTAAATAAAATGATTTTTGTTATCAGTACCGTATAACTATACTTTCATAAATATGCATTTTGTAAAAAACTGTTACTTTATCATTACAAACAGACACTACAAATTTTATTTATTTGTATGTATATTGTATGTATTATGTTACATAATAGATCATAAGCCATCTCAGTCCACTAGCTACATCACGTCATGGTTATCTTAATCGTTAGTTAGGTATTCATGACCGGTTTCTCTAAGTTAACTAATTAACTGATGAACGGTCATGAATACATAATCAGGGATATAATTGATTATTTCATGAATCTACGGATGAATAATCAATTAACTTCGGTCGATTCTGTAAAAATCTCACCGTGAAAAATTAGGTGAAGTGAGTTTGTTTTTGCTAGGAATTGACACTATTGACAGCTCACTCCACGCTCACTTCACCTAAGTTTTTACGGTGAGATTTTTACAGAACGGAATGACAGCTCACTTCACCTAACTTCTCATGGTCAGCTCAATTCTAACAGAACCGACCGGATCCACCTAAGCGATAGACTTGTACTAGTGTGTATTCTGTGGCAACAGTCAGATTTTTCTCGTGCTGCGTGCGTGCACAAAGCGCTAATGAGCGGGGTTCGATGCAATCTCCTCATTTTGCAAACACTGGCAACATTCTGTTAGTATTAGTCCTTCAGACCGAATTTCGAGAGAGATCAGGCGCAAAACCAACGGCATAACGTGCTTTCCGAGGCACGGGGATATCAAACCACCAACTTCTAAACTCTGTCTGGGCTGTTACTAAGAAATTCCTAATGGGAAAACGCCTACTTTTCCCTACCTGGGAATCGAACCCAGGCCCCCACGCTCAGCAGTCTTGCCAACCTGGCAGTCATGTGCGAGTCAGTGGTGAACATTCTATGACAGAGTCAAAGAGAAGAATGGCTATCGTAATCACGTCATAATGATAGCTTGTGAACAAAATAACATTATAGGTAGGTAAGTATTAAAATGAAGTCAGCATTTTTTATACCCCTCCTTGGATACGCATCTATCTATTGCCAATTTGTAGTTACGAGCTTGCAGGGTCCCGTGGGAATACTGCTCACGAACTCTTCTTCATTCTCATATAAACTAGTACCTATTCTATCCTATTTCTTGCAAACTATGTTGCTCATTTATAGTTTGCATATTACATGAACTTATAAAAAAATCTTCGGTTTAAGTGACCACTGCGCAACAGTTTTCAAAAGGTGGGTGCCTGACAATGGGCAGCGCTGCCGAAGCTGGCCCTGGTAGAGGCGGCGAGACGACTTAGGGTCAGTTCACACCGAGACGCGACGCGACGCGCAGTTTTCAAAGATAGAAATACAATTACAGACCTTATCTACTACACAAAAAGGTACACGATTCAGCCGCGCGGCGTAGCTCGACGTGGTAGTCACTGGATTGTGTACCCTTAGACGCGTACCGCAAGCGTTGGATCGAGGTGGCTCTGGAAAAAAATGGCTGTAAGGATTTGGGGGAGGCCTTTGCTCAGCAGTGGGACAGCGTAGGCTAACAAAAAACTTCTAGAACATTATCGAAGAAAAATTATAACGATACGAAATAGCACGCATGTAGTTTTATTGGCCATGAATCATTAGTATTAGTTATTGCATGTTGCATATCTGTGTGTGAGTAAGGTTACCTAGGTGCGGCATGTGGTTGATAACTCGTTTACTGTGGGTAACTAAGTGCGTTAGTCCACCGCAGCCGTCACCGGCGCGTCACCGAGAACGAGAATGGCTTTGAAGTAGCGATACATACATTTACTATGGTGTGTCCACTGCACGTCCGTCTACCGAGCGCCGTCATCCTGGCTGCCGAAGTTTCGAGTAGTTTGACGGACCGCTGGAACTCGACCTAAAATTGTGACGTGCCGATCGGCCGATATAAAACACGTTTGATCTGGTTCACACACAGCCGTCGCACCGGCGCGCGGCGGCGCCACCGTTCGCCTGCCTTTTGTATTGTCTGTCTTAACATACTGAACCGCCAAGTTCGATCGTGGTGGACAAATGATCGTCGTCACTAGGACGTCACGTTCGGTTCGAATAATCTTATTTCTCGGTGACGTCCCGATGACGGCTGCGGGGGGCAAACGCCCTCATTGCTGTTGGTTACAATTAATTATAACTTGTGTAAAGTACTGATTCTGACTGTAATTTAGAATCACATATGCAGGGTTATTGGTAAAACATTAACAACCTCTTAAGAGGTCATTGTAGGTATTCATCATTATGAACAAGTTTTAATAAGGGGAAATTTCGAAAAAAAAATCAGCTGTTCCCATTGATATATATAATATCAACGGCTGTTCCCTACATTTTGACGAGTTATACGAATATTAATGTAGGGAACAGCTGATTTTTTTTTTCGCGATTTCCGGTTAAATCAATTGATCGATAATCAATCGGTAAAACTGACGAATCAGTGAAACTGACTAATCAACGAAACTAGTGAATTAAATAAACTGACGACTGAGGGAAACTGACCAGTGATACGCGGACTCATTTCCAGTATAAGCTGACTTCTCATTGTACGAAAAGCCATACAATACGAGGTCAGTTAAAACTGGAAATGTATTGATATATCGTCGCGTGTACACTATTTAGAACATACCTACCTATATCTAATTAAACTAGTGAGGGCAAAACACAGTAATGAAATAATTCTAGTTCGTGTCCCGTGACAGTCGACGAGCAAAGTGGAGATCTAACATAAAGTCTGAAAAATAAAATATGCACGTACCTACAGACGCCAGCTCATCAAGCTACCCGAAACTGTAAAATTTTCCCAATCAACTTTGAACCTTATGTTTTAGCAATGAAGTTGAAAATCTATTAAAGAAATTTTACAGAAAGAAAGAAAACACGTTTATTTGCGGTTTGTAGTAGCTTGATGTGCTGGCGTCTGTACCTACATGGATGAAAATAAACTGTTATGAGTTTTAACGCCAAGAAACATGAAAACTTTCGATGTAAGTATTTCTTTCTAACTACTGCCCGAGAAGGCTTGAAGCCTGAAGGCTGCGGGTGTCAACATCAGTAGGTACACGATGCGTCTCAAACGGACAACTGTACGTCGCTTGCTCTCGCGTGGTGAAAGATTCAAGACTACAAACATAGCGTACAGGGAAGTTTTTATGGAACTTTTATAAAAATGTGTCTGTTATTTTAGTATATTGTGTATCGAAATCCACGGGAACGAAGTCGCGGGCTGTCGCTAGTCGTTTGATATAGGTATGCTTAAACGTAATAGTCAACACTTAAGGCAAATAAATTAATTTGATTTGATTGAGCGTAAATAAAATAACATGGGCAACAATGCACAGCGGAAAAATCAATTATCCGGACCATCATTATACCCGTGCTATATAATATATCCATTCTATAATGCTCACACTTGTGTGGTCATAAACGTCAGCGTACATAATTATAATTACCATTAAGTCATACTGGACCTATATAAGCGACAATAAATAGCTGCTGTGCTAACAAAGAAACAAGTTTCTTATCACGTTAAAGATGCGTTCCGTCAGTGTAGTGTTGATACTTGTGGTGGCCGCAATGGCAAGCGCGGCCCCTGCGTCAGACAAACCACATTACGACGTGAGCAATGCTAAAGCCTTGTTCGAGGACTTCATGAAGAAGTACGACAGGAAATACAAGGATGACGCGGATAAAGACGCACATTACCTTGCCTTTGTCGAGACTTTGAAAGAGATAAATAAGTCGAATGCCGAGAGCACTAGTGCTACTTTCGACATCAACAAATTCGCTGATTACACCGAAGAAGAGAAGAAGAACTTGTTTGGATTGAAAAGTGAGTAAAGTTTCGGAAATTCATATACTTTTTTTATTTAATTTTTTTTCGGATGGGAAATCATCAAGTAAAAATATTGACATACCCTGACACAATAATCAATGATAACGATGTAATTTTATGATTTTTTAATAAGCACCGTATCACAGGAAATTAGAGTTGTTATTTGCCAGTGCATCTATACATACCTACATATAATAAAATAGTAACGATGTCAAAACTGGGCAAATTTAATATTTTTAACAAAAATAATTGCTAGGAAGCCTGGGAACGATTCTGATCATAGTAAAAAAAGGTAGGTTAAGTAAAAAAGGTAGGTCAGAACTTTGCTAATTAGCCTAGTTAAGGTGGTACTTTGATATTATGTAATAGTTCTTTTAGGTATAAAGAAAGAAAGGATATCACTGCTTGCTCTGTTGATCGCTTATGTGAGGTAGCATGTGCAGAAGTTGAAGGCCATACTTTCTTATGTGTTTATAGACCACCAGCCTCAAATTTGTCATCATTTTTAATCATAATGGAAGAAATACTTAGTAAACTTTTTAAAGATAGTAAATTTGTTTTTGTTTGTGGTGACCTAAATATTGATCTATTAGTTAATTCACCAGAAAAATGTAAGCTCATTTCATTGTTTAAATCATTTAATTTAAAATGTATATTTAATGAAGCAACTAGAATAACAGCAACTTCAGCTTCATGCATCGACAATGTATTCACTAATTGTAAAATAAAAGACTCGTCTTTAATTAGTGGCGTCAGGTCTGACCATACTGGTCAACAGCAGTGCGATTCTGTAACAATCTCACCGTGAAAACTTAGGTGAAGTGACCGTGGAGTGAGCTGTCAATAGTGTCAATTCCGAGCAAGAACAAACTCACTTCACCTAAGTTTTCACGGTGAGATTTTTACAGAATCGACCGGCTTGTGTCATTTGACTTAGGTAAAAGATTACACATAGATAAATCAATTCAATTAAGACCTCTAACTAAAAATAAATTGAAAATGTTTAATAATAATGTTCTTAGCAATCTTTCAACAGCAAGTTTTGATTCACAAGACCCCAACATAAACTATGGTACATTATTTTCTACAGTATGCCAAGAATTCAATAAAGCATGTCCTGTAAAAAAAGTTACTATCAATACTAAACCAAAATTTAGTGAATGGGCTACTGCTGGCATTAGAAAAAGCAGAGATATTTTATATAATCTGTATCACGAGAAATCATTAACCTCTGATCAAGCCCTTCATAATTATGTAAGAAATTATTCTAAAATATTCAAAAGAGTCTGCGCTGAGGCTAAATCTAAATTAATAAGTAACAAAATTAGTATGTCTAATAATAAAATAAAAGCTGTGTGGCAGGTAATTAACAAAGAAACTGGAAACACAAAACAGCGAGAACAGAATGAGTTGTCCCTAAAAATTGATAATGAAACCATTTCAGATAAGTTAAAAGTTGCTGAGACACTAGAAAATTTCTTTACCAACATCCCAATAGAGGTTACAAAGTCTCTCCCCTCATCACCTATATTAGCTGAAGCTCTTCTTAAAGAAAACTTTAATAAGGATATTCCAAGCTTTGAATTCCAGCCCATTTCTGTTGCCACAATTAAAAAAGCTTTTAAAAGTCTTAACATAAAAAACACTGAAGACTTATGGGGGATTTCTGTTAAGGTTCTTGGAGATATTATTGACACAATTGCCCCTGCCCTAACAGGCATATTTAATCAATGTTTAGACAGCGGTACGTTTCCTGACTTAATGAAACATAGTAAAGTAGTACCAATTTTCAAATCGGGTAGTAAGTCTGATCCCTCTAATTATAGACCTATATCTGTGCTACCAGCTATGAGCAAAATCTATGAAAAAATCATGCTGGACCAGATGTTGTCACATTTTAATTCAAATGGGATTTTACATAGTCGCCAGTTTGGTTTCACGAAAGGTAGGTCGACGACGGACGCGGGAGTAAAACTCATCAGTCACATTTTGGAATCCTGGGAGAAGTCCCAGGATGCAATTGGCGTTTTCTGTGACCTCTCAAAAGCGTTTGACTGCGTTGACCATAATACACTGATCTGTAAATTATACCATTACGGAATTCGTGGACAAGCTGCTGATCTTGTTCTTTCCTATCTGTCAAAGCGGCAGCAAAAAGTAAACGTTAATGGGGCGACGTCATCGGGGTCTTTAGTTCAGATGGGCGTGCCTCAAGGCTCAATTCTTGGCCCTTTCCTATTTCTAGTTTATATTAATGACCTTCCTTACCTGATGGCTAATTTGTCGGATATCATTTTATTCGCGGATGACACTTCCCTTATTTTTCAAATAGATAGAAAAGATACGGATGTCTTACATGTTAACGAGAGTCTGGCTGTTCTTTCGAAATGGTTTGCAGCTAATAATCTTTTACTTAATGCGAACAAAACTAAATGTCTTAAGTTCTCATTACCAAATGTACCTCAAGTGGGTCTGAATTTAGAACTTGATGGCAAAAAACTAGACGCTGTTACGGAAACTGTATTTCTAGGTATTACTTTAGATTCAAAATTACAATGGGGCGCACACATTAGAGCTCTCTCAGGTAGATTAAGTTCAGCTGCATATGCAGTAAGAAAAATAAGGCAGTTGACAGATATAGCTACAGCTAGGTTAGTATACTTTGCTTATTTCCACAGCATTATGTCTTATGGTGTTCTGCTGTGGGGATCGGCAGCTGACGTAGATTCAATTTTCATTTTACAAAAGAGGGCAATCCGCGCAATCTATCAAATGGGTCCTCGCGAGTCTCTTAGAAACAAATTCAAAGAAATTGATATACTAACTCTGCCTTCTCTTTATATTTTAGAAAGTATTTTGTATGTTCGCAAAAACTTAGGACTCTTCAAAATAAGAAGCGATTTCCACAATATAAATACACGTAGTAAAAATGAAATTGTGTTACCTAAATTTAGATTAACTAAAACTAGCAAGTCATTTCTTGTAAACGGCGTCCGTTTTTATAACAAGTTGCCAAAGTCGGTTACAGAACTTAGCGATGGAAAATTCAAAACCTTCATCAAACGTGTCCTTATCAAAAAAGCATATTATAAGATTAAAGACTATGTTGAAGACAAGGTAGTTTGGCAATAATTCCTTCTGCACATGTGGCTTCCCTGGCTACTCATTAACGGCTTAACTATTTAAATGTCTATTAACTGCTCTCAAATTACGATGTTCATTTTTTATTTACTTTACTTTATTTACTTTTTTGACATAATCTCTTTATTACTTGACATTATATACAGAAAATTCAAATTTTTTCCATCTCCTTATTAGTGGTTGTAATGGTAATCATATCACTAGGTTTTATTAGGTTTTTATTTTTTATTTATCCTTTTGATAGATTCTTGTTTTGTAAATGTGAGGACTTTGTAGGCCTTGTAGACTTTAGATCTGTAGACCATTTTTTATTTTATCAAGTACCTGATACTTGTTGACAGGCCTACGCTATCCTCCCATACCTACTGTAATTTCAAAATATTGTAAAAGCCAATTATTTTTAAAAAGAGTAACCGTGGAGTTTCTTGCCGGTTCTTCTCCATAGGAAACGACCAATTGGAACCGTGCACCTAGCTTCTGACGTTTCATAAGTGCCCATGTAGGCTTATGTGAAATAAAATATTTTGATTTTGATTTTGATTTTGAAGTATCGTCTTGTCTATTTTTCGCTCCCGATAATTAGGTACAACATGTGAAATACATAATAATAATATTGTATTAAGTATGTAATTCCTACTTCCATGTGTCATATGTTTTTGAAGATCGAATGTTGGGCTCAGACTACCTAAATCATTTGGTCTGAGATGTTAGGTAGAATTTTTGTCCGTTTGTCTGGATGTATCTTCCGGATTGGCGCAAAAACGGCTCCGCGGATTTGGATAAAAGCCACACAGTAGGCCTTTAACGTGGACTTTCAATCCCGGTAGTACGTTTCCGTCGGATATTTTCCGTCATCCGCGCGGGTGAAGCAGCGGGCAAAGCGGCTAGTCTACTAAAACAAAGGCGCAAATGATAACATTATTATCAGGAAACCATTCGTTTAGCAACTTGTATTGAACATAGTTTGTTGACTAAAATTACAAGTCCGAGTTCAGAACTAATCTCGAAGTTCGTTTGCTTGACATTTTGATCTAAGAGCTCAACTCTTATATTTTAATCGAACGGCGACCTTCGAATGTGGTCTTTTAATCCATTAAAGAATTTTTATTCAAATTATTCAAAAGACATTGTGAAATAGTTTGGATTTTGAAATTTAGGGTTAAGTTAAGTAAGGGTTAGAGGGTTTTTTTCTGGAATTGTAATTATTGAGTGAAAATAGATATTATTTTAATAACTTATGAATTTTTATACCTACCTGCAGCAATATTTATCAATAATAAGCACATGTGATTTGTAGTTTTATGTTTCAATTACAATAATACGAGTAATAACAATGTTAAAAAAACGCTTTCTTTCTTTTCAGAACCGGATAACTAAATTCGCTGGCAACTAACAACTGCTGCTGCCGTAACTTGATAAGTAACGCGTATAAAAATGATACATATTACACCTAAGTATTGTTTTTGTATTCTTTTAAATTGGTATTAAATGTAAAGATTTAAACTTGTGTTTGTTTATTTGCCTACCCAAAGAAAGAGTAATAAATCTATATAATAAAAAAAATGAAATTCTATCCGTTGGCGAATATTCCCGATCAGTCACACCTTGCCGTCCTCACTGTTGACGATCGGGAAAAAATGGAATGGAATGGGATGGTTGGGGAATTTTTTTTCAACTATTCCCGATCAGTAACATCACTATAGTTAACACTGTTGTTAAAAAGGTTTTTGACAAAAAAATCGCATATTGACTATCTTATCTCGCTCGAACAGAAGATCATGATGATGGAGAATAACTATTAAAACAGAACAAAACCACGAAAAAAGAACTGAGACGGTAAGAAGTACGCCGGGTTATTTAGTTATATTATAAAATAGGTAATACGGACTGGTGTCCACAACTCCACGTCAATGCGCGTATTTAAAAAAATAAAATAACTTCATTATAAGTGCGTGTGAATTGGCTTTGGTGAAATTTCGGTATTTATGCTTGTAGCCCTGTTCAATAAATAAAATTATTTTAAAAGGACAATGGACATTTTGTAAGTGCGCCGTACCGAAAAAAAATACTGTAGCATTACTATCTATGTCTGTGTTTGATGCCTAAATTCACTTACTGTATTTTATTGCAATTAGCTATATTGGTTCCCAAACTCAAGTTGCACATGTCGAGAAAGCTCACCACTTTGAACAGACAGCCTAGAAACAAAAGCTTTCAAGAAATTCTCCCGAACAGCAATCTCTCTCAGGAACAAAGTATTAACAAAATACATAACCACGCAGTGTAACGAGACGTTCTGGGGAGGAGAGGATATCGCCGCGTTCTAGTTCTACCTAGGAAATGTGCATGTACACACAGATACGTGACTTAACCTGGTGTATTTATGTTATATATGCTGCGCGGGAGTGAAACGAAAGAACCGTCTTACTTGAACACTAGTTTAATACTGTCAACAACACACACACATGGGCCGCGCGGCGCGCGCGCTGGCTTCATACATGTCACTCCTTCACTCTTAAATTTTGAACCCTGGTGACAATATATTATAATTTAAAAACTAAATAAGTTACCAAAAATGAGCCGTACACAAAAACAAAACCGTTAAAAGTATTTCTTATAATCTACCTCCTTCCTATAGCGCTTTGGGCGCGAGAGTTTGGGTGATGGAGCGCGCGGTACGTCAACATTACACTCTTCCGTACTTCGAGACTGATTTCCCTCGGACACGAGTACCTCGGGCTGCGCTGCCGGTGACGGCGGCGATGCTAAATTATCAGCGTTCCCTCCCTCACTCTCAATCACCTCACAATCACGCCATTCCTCCTCATCACCATCATCAGCGATACATTCCGCATTTGGTGTAACAGGTGCGACATTAGTTTCAGTTGCCACGGGTGAGCTCATAGCCAATTGCTCGCTAGATACTGTTGGTAATGTTGAATTTTGACTTGAACTAGTGGTACTGGAAATGTCGGGCGACTGTTGCTGATGTGGCACCTTAATATCTGTTATTTCTGTGGGCAGATGGCTACCAGTATATTTCAGTAACTGATCTACATGCCTTATACAGTGATGATCTAAGTCATTTATATAAATTTTGTACATTTTATTGCCAATTCTGTGTTTTACTATACCTAACTGCCATGTTTCTTTCCGTGCCCTGTACCATCGGGTCCAAACCACATCGCCCGTCATAAATTGTCTTTTCCCTGGCTCCGCCGAAGTATCGACGTGCCTAGCGTCACTTGATGGTAAAACTAAATCGAGACGTGATCGTAGATTTCTTCCAAACATTAACTTTGCTGGTGTTTCCCCAGTGGTACAGTGCACGGTATTTCTGTAATTAAACAAATATCCTAACAACAATTCATTGATTTGATGCAACGGTAAAGTATCTTTTAAAATACATTTTAGCATTTTTTACATATTCTCACCGAATTTTCGGCTTGGCCATTACTGGGCGGATGGTAAATGGGCGTCGTCATGTATTTAATACCATTTGCAGAGCAAAACGTCTTGAACTCGTCTGAATTTATCTTGACGTCATTATCTGATACCAACAAATTCGGTACACCAAAAGTTGAAAAAATTCCTTTGAGTTTAGTAATCAGAGCCTTAGTTGTAGTACCATTATGCATGTGTAAACATTCTACCCATTTACTGTAAGAATCTACAACCACGAGATATACCCTCTGCCCTACCGTCATATAATCGATGTGCACGCGCTGCCAGACGGCGGCGGCGGCGGGCCAGGACGCGGGGAAAGCGCGCGGCGGCGCAGGCCGCACGCTCGCGCACGTGCCGCAGGACCCTATCCAACGCTCGATGTCGCCGTCAATGCCGGGCCACCACATCCTACTTCGTGCATTACTTTTAGTTTTAATTATACCTAAGTGAGTATCGTGCAATTCACGTAGCATTTTATCTCTTAGTACAGACGGTATAACTATTCTGTGACCCCTAAAAAGGCACCCTTTCTCGTACTGCAAATCGGATTTGCACTGAAAATATGGGAAAACAGACTTACAAATTATTTTTCGAGGCCAACCTTTCTGCATGTACCTAGTGACAGTTTGGATCACCGTATCGCTCTCCGTTGCCTGTTTTATGTCGCGTGTCGTCGTTGCGGGCGACCCTTCATCCAAAAACTTGAGTGTGTAATAGGTATCTAGATCTACATTATTATCGGTCTCTTCAGACTTGTTTGTGCATTTTATAGGCGCGCGGGAAAAATAATCGGCTACTAAATTATTATCACCGGATACATAGTGTACCACATAATTATATGCCGATAATGTTATAGCATATCTCTGTAGTCTTAGAGCTGTCGTTACCGGTATACCCGTTTTATTATTAAAAATGGAAACCAAAGGCCTATGATCTGTTTTTAAAATGAATGGCTCACTGCGACCGTACAGATACTGATGGAACTTTTTCACACCAAATATTATAGCCGTCGCCTCTTTCTGTATCTGACTATAGTTTCGTTCGCTAGCGGTAAGCGAGCGTGATGCATACGCGAGCGGTCGCTCATGAGTGTCGTCGTGCCCGCGCTGCGAGAGCACGGCGCCGAGCCCACTTGGGCCCGCGTCCACCGTGAGCACGAGCTGCGCCGTCGGCTCGAAATGCGCTAGTACGCGCTCCGAGGCTAGTTCCCGGCACACCGCTACCATAGCTTGCCGCTGCCTGTCTCCCCACTCCCAAGGCACATCGCTTCGTAATAGTTCGTGGAGAGGACTAAGTACTGACGAAGCGTTAGGGATAAAATTCCTGTAATAGTTAACAACGCCTAAAAATCTTTTTACCTCGGAAACGTTGGTCGGCTCGGGGGCGCTTAATATTGCCTTGACCTTTTCTGGACTCGTCATTAGTCCCGCTTTACTAATCACGTAGCCCAAGTAAAGCACGCTTTGTTTGAAAAACTGGCACTTGTCTTTTTGAAGACGTAGACCCGCATCGCTTAATCTTCCTAAAACTTCCGTTAGTCTATTAATGTGCGAGTTTCTATCGGGACCCGTAATGCATATGTCATCGAGCCAGACACAGACTCCGTCTATTCCCGCTAATAGTGTCTCCATGGACTTTTGAAAAATAGCGGGTGCGTTAGCTAGGCCGTAAACTAAACGTGTAAATTTGTATAGACCTTTATGAGTATTAATTGCCGTTAGTTCCTGTGATGACTCGTCGAATATAAATTGATTGTATGCATTTTTTAGATCGATTTTACTATACAGCTCGCCCCCTCCAATCTTCGCAAAAACCTCTTCAATCCTGGGTAATGGGTATTTATCAATTACAAGGTCTTTATTAAGTGTTACCGAAAAATCCCCCGCGATTCTGACTTGCCCGTTTTCCTTTAACACCGGCACTATTGGAGTGGCGTATTGCGCGTGATTTATTGACACCAAAATACCCAGACCTACTAACCGCTCTAATTCACGTTCGACCTTATCTCTTAGGGCAAAGGGTACACTTCGTGGCTTAAAAAACTTCGGAACTGAATTTTCTTTAAGTTGTAGGGTAACTTTAAATTTATTAAATGCACCCAACTCATCTCGCCATAGATCTGGATATTTTTCATGCAATTCCAGAATATCCTTATCGCTATTTACTAAAGAGTTAATGTTTGTTGTTATTATTAAATTAAAAGTGGTCATGAAATCCCTACCCAACAATGGAGGGCCTCCATTTTTAACTACAAAAACTTTAATTTCCCTTTGTAATTTATTAAATTTTGCTTTAGCAGTGAAAAATCCTAGTGGAGAGATTTTATGACCATTGTACAAGCACATCTTTACATTGCAATTTTGTAGCGAGTACTGCGAGAACTTTTTAAAATAATATTTATCAGAAATAACAGTGCTACCCGATCCTGAATCTAATTCCATTGTAATAAACTGATCACCTAAAACTAATTCAATTTCAATAGGCTTATCAGCCGCGTACCTTATGTTAAAATTCTGGCACTCCTCACAACCCTTGTCCTGGGGCTGGTTACCGCTACTTCCTTCATTTGAGTCAACATGATATACACGAGTGTTTTTAGAATTACCGCACACTTTTTTTAAATGACCTTTAACACCGCACTTTTGGCACGTATAACCCTTATATCTACACTTTTCACCACTATGATTTTTCATGCCGCAAACCTCACAACGCTCCGTATCACGGCGGGTTGCTGCATCAGCACCACCTGCACCACGTCCACGGCTAGCTTGACCCTGGAACTTCGCGCGGAATACTGGTTCCTCCTTGATAGGAATGGTCTCCGAACTGCTGCTTAACAAGGCCTTTGCCTCCTTGGCACACGCTGCCTGCTCCGCCATTTCAATAGCCCGCGACAACGTGAGCGTCGACGGTTCCTGCTCGAACAGCTTGTCGCGTTCTGGACCTGCACTCAGGCCGAGGACAAAACGATCTCTCAAGTTCGTTTCTAGAGCGGTGCCGAAGTCGCAATAAGTTGCCAAACCTCTTAATCGCGCCGCCCATTCTCCAACGGTTTCGCCTGTTGTTCTGCTGGCACCAAAAAATTTCGCCTTATCCACAAATGAGCACTTTTTTGGCTTGAAATGGCTGTCGAGTAATCCCACTAGGTTCTCATAGCTCAGCGCTTCCAACTCCTTTGGAAACGCTAGGTTAAGTAGTAGACGATACGTCTCCTCCGTAAGATGGCACAGTAATATTCCACTCTTCACATCGTCTTTAACACCGTTGATTTTCAAAAACTGCGTTAATTTTCCCTTATAAATTTGCCATTCGCTGGTCTTGTGGTCAAATGAAGACAAATTTCCTAGATACGCGTTCATTTTTTTTATAATTATTTTCGTAGGTATTCGTTTGTACACCTCGTCGCCACTGTTATATATGCTGCGCGGGAGTGAAAGGAAAGAACCGTCTTACTTGAACACTAGTTTAATACTGTCAACAACACACACACATGGGCCGCGCGGCGCGCGCGCTGGCTTCATACATGTCAATTTACCTACCGGCGGACCAATACCCGGCAACATACACATCCTCTACAAGGAGAAGCATTAAGATAGCTGTGTCAGGACCGACGACGAACATTACACAACATCAGCCCGTTAGATCTAATGCAAGAACCAACCAACCTCAAAACACAACTGAACTTTCACAAAGAGGCATTCATGTAGCCTGCATTCAAGAACCAGGGTCATTCGTCACCATACTCAGGAGCATTCAACTTCACGCATTACGAATGGCGGCTCTCTGGAACCGCAGGTAAAGCATACCGGGAACTTGCAATTTTAATTAGAAAGGATGCTCAAATTAAATTAGTTAACAGGAAACAGGTTCCCGACTCGATGTCAGCTTCTCTTATATTTGGCAGGGGATATGACAAGCCAGCTCCTCGGTATATAATCAACTCTCAAATCACAGTTGTACCATCGCGGCTTTTCCCGCCTGATCACTTAAATATTTTTTTTGCCTAATCCTGCGGCGACGCAAAGTCACGCCCCCTTAAAGTGTTTGCCTATTATGAGTTGCAACTTGCACTGCGCAGCTTAGTGACGCATCAAGTGTACTCCTTTTGTGAAGTTTACGGTTAAACTATTTGACTTTGGCGCGGGGCTAGGGAGCTGTTTATTGAGTGCAAGCAAATAGTAGATTGTTATTATAAGGGGGGCTAAAATGACCCAATATATACGAAGGAGTAAATAGAAACCGAGATACAATGGGTTTTTAGCGCCGTGTGTTCCACTCTACTTTTCACTACGACTGCGAGAAAATAAAATACCTAATCCAATACAAGATTATAATTATAGGTTATTTTATTAAAAATTAAATGTACAATTTGTAAAATTCTGGATATTTAACAAGATGTTTTTTCCCGGCAACTTAATTTCAGTCCTCTGTGAAGATGAATGTTGAATTGTCTGTGCGGTAAACGTGGGAGATACACGTAGGTAGTTCCAGTTTCGTTCAAATGTTCTAAATAGAGAATCAGCTGAGTTGACTCATCCCAGATATCGATGGTCGTGGGCTAGTTGGGAGAATATAGATGCGTTCCGTGATACGCTGGGTGATATCGAATTTGTTTCTTTTCCTTTCTCTTCCATTTGCAAATTAGGGTCTCCATTCTCATTAGATGATAACTTTTTTACTGTTGTAAAATAAATTACGGTCACCAATCCAATTTGCAATTACAGAAACATTCTAAAGATTTCGAGTCAGTCTTTTTTTAAATTTCTTCTGTAGCCGCAACCGCAACGCAATGCACGCAGTCTACCGAAGAGATCGCCGCTTTTGGTTTCATTTTCAAAAATAAAACGTTCTTCTTTTTTTATGAAACAGTGATAAGTCGAGTCTTTATTCACGATTATTCTACTTATGAATAAAGACTTTTCGTTTTTGCAGGCTCGTCGGAAACAGACAAAAAAAAACTTTTTCCTCTAGAGGAAGACCTGCTATTTTTCCCTCGCTCTGGTACGCTACAATAACGGTCTTTTTGAGCAAGAGCATTGAAAAATGAATTTAGTGGTGGTCAGGCGGAAGTGTCCGCGATAGTACGTCTATAAAGCAAACAGTCCCTTCACAGGCGTATTAACCTTAATTAGCCAAAAATCAGGGAAAAGTACTCTAGTCATCCTAGGCGACTTTAACGCCCATATTGGTCGACAAGATACAGATAGTTTTCAACGCAAAGGGCTGTTTCAACAAAACCTTAATTATGACATTTATGACTTATCCAATAAAGTTGAAAATCTATTAAGAAATTTGACAGATTGTAGTAGCTTGATGTGCTGGCGTCTGTACCTACATGGATGAAAATAAACTGTTAAGTAGTTTTAACGCCACGAAACATGAAAACGTTCGATGTAAGTATTTCTTTCTAACTTCTGCCCGAGAAGGCTTGAAAACTGAAGGCTGCGGGTGTCGACGTCAGTACACGATGCGTGTCAAACGGACAACTGTACGTCGCTTGCTCTCGTGTCACCAGTCTTGAATCTCTGTAAGTATATAAAACTACAAACATAGCATACAGGGAAGTTTTTTATGGAACTTCTATAAGAATTTGTCTGTTATTTTAGTAGGTATATTGTGGTATCGACATCCACGCGAACGAAGTCGCGGGCTGTCGCTAGTCGTTTGATATAATGCTTAAACGTAATAGTCAACACATAAGGCAAATAAATAAATTTGATTTGATTGATAAAATAACATGCACAGCGGAAAAATCAATTATCCGAACCATCCTACCCGTACTATAAATTGGCATAGGTAATACTATTATATTCATTCCATAATACTGTGAGTATGAGTGTGGTCATAAACGTCAGCATATATAATAATAATTATAATTAAGTCATACTGGACCTATTTAAGCGACAACAAATAGCTGCTGTGCTAACAAAATAACAAGTTTCTTATAGCGTTAAAGATGCGTTCTGTCAGTGTAGTGTTGATGTTTGTAGTGGCCGTAATGGCGAGCGCGGCCACTGCTTCAGACAAACCACATTACGATGTGAGCAATGCGAAAGCCTTGTTCGAGGATTTCATAAAGAAGTACGACAGGAAATACAAGGATGACGCGGATAAAGACGCACATTACCTTGCCTTTGTCGAGACTTTGAAACAGATAAATAAGTCGAATGCCGAGAGCACTAGTGCTACTTTCGACATCAACGAATTCGCTGATTACACCGAAAAAGAGACGAAGAACTTGTTTGGATATGGAGGTGAGTAAAGTTTCGGAAATTCATATACTTAAGTAAAAATATTGACATACTCTGACACAATAATCAATGTTATCGATGACTGTAATTTTATGATTCTTTATTAGGTATGCACCGTATCGCAGGAACTTAGAGTTGTTATTTGCCAGTGCATCTATACATACATATAATAAAATAGTAACGACGTCAAAACTGTGCAAATTGAATATTTTTAGCAAAAAATAATTACTAGGAAGTCTGGGAACGATTCTGATCAAAGTAAAAAGTGGTAGGTTATAAACGTTCCGCAAGTTGCACGTCAGAACTTTCCTAATTAGCCTAGTTAGGTATCGTCTTGTCTATTTTTCGGTCCCGATAATTAGGTACAACATGTGAAATACGTAATAATAATTGTAATATGTAATTCCTACTTCCACGTGTCATATAGTATGACATTGTGCCGTTTTTGAAGATCGAATGTTGGGCTCAGACTAAATCATTTGGTCTGAGATGTTAGGTAGGTAACCCGTCTATCTCTTTTTACTTATTATATCTTTGATTCTGATGCCGAAAATAAAGTTTATAGAATTTTTGTCCGTTTGTCTGGATTTATCTTCCGGATTGGCGCAAAAACGGCTGCGCGGATTTGGATAAAAGCCACACAGTAGGCCTTGAACGTGGATTAAACATAAGATACTTTCAATCCCGGTAGTAGGTACGTTTCCGTCGGATATTTTCCGACATCCGCGCGGGTGAAGCAGCGGGCAAAAGCTAGTCTACTAAAACAAAGGCGCAAATGATTACATTATTATCAGGAAACCATTCGCTTAGCAACTTGTATTGAACATAGTTTGTTGACTAAAATTACAAGTCCGAGTTCAGAACTAACCTCGAAGTTCGTTTGCTTGACATTTTCATCTAAGAGCTCAACTCATATATTTTATTCGAACGGCGACCTTGGAATGAGGTCTTTTAATCCATTAAAGAATTTTGATTCAAATTATTCAAAAGACATTGTAAAATAGTTTGGATTTTGAAATTTAGGGTTAAGTCAAGATAAGAAGGTTGTAATTATTGAGTGAAAATAGGTATTGTTTTAATAACATAAGATTTTTTATACCTACCTGCAGCAATATTTATATAAGCACATGTGATTTGTAGTTTTATGTTTCAATTACAATAACAATATTAAAAAAACGCTTTCTTTCTTTTCAGGACCGAATAACTAAATTCACTGGAAACTAACAACTGCTGCTGGCGTAACTTGATAAGTAACGCGTATAAATGACACATATTACACCTACTGTTTTTGTGTTCTTTTAAATTGGTATTAAATTTAAAGATTTAAACTTGCATTTGTTTATTTTCCTACCCAAAGAAAGAGTAATAAATCTATATAATAAAAAAATGAAATTCTATCCGTTGGCGAATATTCCTGATCAGTCACATCTTGCCGTCCTCACTGTTGACGATCGGGAAAAAAAATTAAATGGAATGGGGTGGTTGGGGAATTCTTTTCGAATATTCCCGATCAGTAACACCACTATAGTTAAAACTGTTGATAAAAAAAAAAGGTTTTTGACAAAAAAAAATCATATCGACTACCTATCTCGCTCAAACAGAAGATCATGGTGATGCAGAATAACTATTAAAACATAGGACAAAACCACGGAAAAAAGAACTGAGGCGGTAAGAATTATTAATTATTATTTATATTATAAAATAGGTAATACGGGCTGGTGTCCACTATTCCACGTCAATGCGCGTATTTAAAAAAATTAAATAACTTCATTGCGTGTGAATTGACTTTGGTGAAATTTCGGTATTTCTTGTAGCCCTGTTCAATAAATAAAATTATTTTATAGAAGAATCGGCCGCTAGTGACACCTCCGACCATAAAGTAATCTGGGGGCTGCTAAGAACAAACCGAATTCACACCGAAGTTAAGTACTGGAAGCCGTCACCGAACACATGAACTAAACCTGGACACAGAACGAAGCGCACGACACACGGTTGGTAACTGTGCAGGTACCAATTCCGAAAAACAATAACCCTAAAGATGGGAATGAACATCGCCACATACCTATCCGTTTACAATACGGGTCTAAATAATTTACGCCTCATACGTTCTAAAATAAATGTGACGATAGAATAACGGGATTAGGCAACTACCAAGCTGCCTTTTTAAACAATAAACCAACAGACGACCACATCTTTACGCTTAAAAGGGTATTAGATGAAGAACGGCGTGCAGGTAAAAGAATTTTCAACACACTTGCTCGTAAAGTGGCTCTTATTGAACCGCTTTTAGGTCCATAATGGAGTGTATTACGAACGCGTGCTTTTTCTTTACTTTAATCCACATGTTCTGTAATACCACAGATAACTATTTACTAGTCGGAGACGCGCGCTTTTTTAATCTCATCAAATCCTGCGTTCCGAATTAGGAAATAATAGATGTGTTCCGAATTGGGAAATAACCGAATTAGCGTGAGCGCGATAACGATAACGATGTCCCGTGAATCGTCATAGATGACGTCATGACATTCGCCATCTTGCGATAATGCCGACCATGCCCTAGAATAATATCATCGTGAGCGCTGTCAAAAATGACAGTGTGTGTATGAGGTTGTGTCAGTGTGTGTTTTGTTTTGAGTTGCATCATCTTTAAATTAAACTAACGTGGCATTTTTGAAATTGTGCTTCTGGCTGACAGTCGCCACCTAACCAAAGAAGAAGAACTGAAGAAGAAATGTGGTGTTTATACAAAGAAATACTGTAATAATATCTTTTTTACATTGTGTAAGCACTGTCATGTGAGCGCGTTCACGAGTGTTCCGAATTGTTGCCAGCTCTCAGCAGTCATAATAGTAATATCTAAATCGGAACGCATGTGAGATGATGCATGGACGTAATATTACGTCCATGGAGATGATGTGAGCGCTGTGATGTGAGCGATTATAGCTAATTCGGAAAGCGCCCAAAGAGACTTCATGCCAAAAGAAAAAATACGCGGGCTATATTTCATTTTTTTTTTAAATAGTCTGTATTGTCCTTGGTCGCAAAATGAACTCGCAGGGGACCACAGACAATTTAAGGTGAATGCGCAGTGGTAGACCGCGAAATTCTTAGGTTTTTTGCAATTTTTAGGTTTGTGTTTATTATATTTTTTCTATAGGCTGTTTAGCGGTTTTGTCTGTGCCATCATAGATTAATATATTTAAAATGAGTCAATGTTGCGCGCGCATCGCTAGTGCTGGCTAGCACGGCGCGCGGCCGCGCGGGAAAACAAAACCAGCGCGCCATTTTCCATACAAGTTAATATTTAACAATACAAGTCTGTTTTTTTTCCTCGCAAGTGTGTTGAAAAACGTCGTATGAAACGCGTGTGCATTAATCAATATACACTCGGCTTTCTTATCGCTCTCGCCTGCGGCTCGCGCGATAATATCGCCTCGAGCATAATGATCAACATAGCACACATGTATCATAATGTACTATTTCAACACACTTGCTCGTAAAGTGGCTCTTATTGAACCGCTTTTAGTTCCATAATGGAGTGTATTACGAACGCGTGCTTTTTCTTTACTTTAATCCACATGTTCTGTAATACCACAGATAACTATTTACTAGTCGGAGACGCGCGCTTTTTTAATCTCATCAAACCCTGCGTTCCGAATTGGGAAATAATCGATGTGTTCCGAATTGGGAAATAACCGAATTAGCGTGAGCGCGATAACGATAACGATGTCCCGTGAATCGTCATAGATGACGTCATGACATTCGCCATCTTGCGATAATGCCGACCATGCCCTAGAATAATATCACCGTGAGCGCTGTCAAAAATGACAGTGTGTGAGTGTGTGTATGAGGTTGTGTCAGTGTGTGTTTTGTTTTGAGTTGCATCATCTTTAAATTAAACTAACGTGGCATTTTTGAAATTGTGCTTCTGGCTGACAGTCGCCACCTAACCAAAGAAGAAGAACTGAAGAAGAAATGTGGTGTTTATACAAAGAAATACTGTAATAATATCTTTTTTACATTGTGTAAGCACTGTCATGTGAGCGCGTTCACGAGTGTTCCGAATTGTTGCCAGCTCTCAGCAGTCATAATAGTAATATCTAAATCGGAACGCATGTGAGATGATACATGGACGTAATATTACGTCCATGGAGATGATGTGAGCGATTATAGCTAATTCGGAAAGCGCCCAAAGAGACTTCATGCCGAAAGAAAAAATCCGCGGGTTATATTTCAATTTTTTTTTAAATAGTCTGTATTGTCCTTGGTCGCAAAATTAACTCGCAGGGGACCACAGACAATTTAAGGTGAATGCGCAGTGGTAGACCGCGAAATTCTTAGGTTTTTTGCAATTTTCAGGTTTGTGTTTATTATATTTTTTCTATAGGCTGTTTAGAGGTTTTGTGTGTGCCATAGATTAATATATATGTAAAATGAGTCAATGTTGCGCGCGCATCGCTAGTGCTGGCTAGCACGGCGCGCGGGAAAACAAAACCAGCGCGCCATTTTCCATACAAGTTAATATTTAACAATACAAGTCTGTTTTTTTCCTCGCAAGTGTGTTGAAAAACGTCGTATGTAACGCGTGTGCATTAATCAATATACACTCGGCTTTCTTATCGCTCTCGCCTGCGGCTCGCGCGATAATATCGCCTCGTGCATAATGATCAACTTAGCACACATGTATCATAATGTACTATTACCTTATATCATATTAAACAGGGCCTATTGAAATCATAGGCAGACAGAAATACTACAGAAATACCCCGAGTACTAAATATTTGGCTTATTTTATTTTGCGTAAAATATCAACTGAAATATTTGACTAAATTAAAATTGGTAAAAGTACTAGTTGGTACGCAAGTTATTGTTTAAACGTTCACTTGCCAAACATTAGGTTTGCGTTACAATTTTTTGTGAAAAGTTTATTTGCTAAGTAATAATTTGGAAATTACGCGGAAAATTGTTTGGGAAGTGATAATTTGGCAATTTCTTTTCGATGAAACAAGGGAGACCCATCCTAAAGGCACATCTACCATTACATTGCCCCCGGTCTACGCCTTGAAATTTGGCCTCTGTAGCAACACAAAACATGAGGCTACAGGGGCTAGTGCGAATCTTGGGGTTCATTCGATTAATCGAGTCAGGTTGGGACCGGTGCATTTCATTCATTCATTCATGAGTACAAAACAGACTAATGAAATCATTCTAGTCCGTGTCCCGCGACGACAGTCGAAAAGCAAAGTGGACATTTAACATAAAGTGTCTAAAAGAAACTTACGTACTTACCTACATGGGTGAAAAGAAACTGTTAATTATTTTAACGCCAAGAAACATTAAACTTTCGAGTTAAGTATTTCTTTCTAATTTCTGCCCGAGAAGGTTTTAAGCCTGAAGGCTGCGGGTGTCGACGTCAGTATACAACAACTGTACGTCGCGTCGCGTCGCTTGCTCTCGCGTCATTAGTCCTGAATCTCTGTAAGTATATAAAACTACTAACGCAGCATACAAAGAACTTATGTACCTGTTATTTTAGTATATTGTGATATCAGCTTTCACGCAAACGAAGTCGCGGGCTAATGCTAGTCGTTTGATATAATGCTATAGACCGAAATTGTCAATACTAATAGCAAATAAATTGATTTGATTAAGCGTACCTTAATTAAAATAACATGGGAAATAATGCGTAGCAGAAAAATCAATTATGCGGATCACTATTCGTACTATAAATTAGCGTAATAATAATATATATATTCATTCCATAATACTTACACTTGTTGTGTGGTTATACTGGACCTATATAAGCGACAATAAATAGCTGCTGTGCTAACAAGGAAACAAGTTTCTTATCACGTTAAAGATGGGTTCCGTCAGTGTAGTGTTGATACTTGTGGTGGCCGCAATGGCAAGCGCAGCCCCTGCGTCAGACAAACCACATTACGACGTGAGCAATGCTAAAGCCTTGTTCGAGGAATTCATAAAGAAGTACGACAAGAGTTACAAGGATGACGCGGATAAAGACGTACATTACCATGCCTTTGTCGAGACTTTGGAACTGATCAATAATGCGAATGCCAAGAGCACTAGTGCTACTTTCGACATCAACCAATTCTCTGATTACACCAAAGAGGAGAAGAAGCACTTGTTTGGAAAGTAAGTAAAGTTTCGGAATTTCATATACTTCAGTAAAAATATTGACATACTCTGACACAATTTGGAAAACGGATTTGGAAGAGCCACACAGTTGGCTTTTAACGTGGATTATTACATCCCGGTAGTACGTTTCCATCGGATATTTTCAGATATCCGCGCGGGTGCAGCAGCGGACAAAAACTAGTCTACAAAAACAAAGACGGAAATGATTACAAAATTATCAGGAAACCATTCGTTTAGCAACTTGTATTATAGTTTGTTGACTAAAATTATAAGCCCGAGTTCAGAACTCATCTCCACAGCTCATCTCGACGTTCCTTTGCTTGACATTGTGAACAAAGAGCTCTCTCTTATATGTATTTTAATCGAACGGCGGCCTTGGAATGTGGTATTTTAATCCAATAAACAATTTTGATTCAAATTATTCAAAATACATTGTAAAATGGTTTGGATTTTGAAATTTAGGGTTATGTATAATACAGTTTCTTTTCTGGAATTGTAATTATTAAGTGAAAATTGGTATTATTTTAATAATTTGAAAAGTTTTATACCTACCTGCAGCAATATTTATCAATAATAAGCACATGTGATTTGTAGTTTTATGTTTCAAATACAATAATAGTAACAATGTTAAAAAACGCTTTCTTTTTTTCTTTTCAGCACCGGATAACTAAATTCGCTAGAAACAAACAACTGCTGCTATCGTAACTTGATAAGTAACACGTATAAAAATGTGTATTACCTATTGTTTTTGTATTTTTTAAAATTGGTATTAAATGTAAAGATTTAAACTTGCATTTGTTTATTTGCCTACTCAAAGAAAGAGTAATAAATCTTTGTAAATAAAAAATTTCGTCCGTTGGCGAATATTCCCAATCAAAGTCACACCTTGTCGTCCACATTGTTGACGATCGGGGAAAAAAGTTCCGTTCGTCCGCAGTGTTGACGAACGGGAATTCTTTTCGAATATTCCCGATCAGTAACACCACTATCGTTAACACTGTTGACAAAAAAAGGTTCTTAAAAAAAATCGCATATCGAGTATCTCGCTCGAACAGAAAATGATTGTTTTTAATAGACTTAAAAAATAGAGAAGGGTCTGCTTTCGATGATTACTTATCTACCTTCTTTATGACAATGTGGTGATTAAGAGCCGCTAGCGCAGCACGTAGCTATAGTGCTTATAACTAGCCTGATTTATTCATCCGATAAGTTAAATGGGAATAAGTTAATAGCTGTGGGAGGTGGTGGGCACTTCTACAGCATTTGTACCGGGGTCGGTTTTAGGCAACCATAGTGATGATCCGGCGGCACGTTTAATTCAAAGCTGTATCGACTAGCTTTGCATGGGCAGAATGACTCCCCACGGGACACGCGAATTCTCCCGCAGAAAAAGATAGCTCCAGTCTAGTAGTCCGCATAACGTCAGGCGAAGCACCCCACTTCGATGAGACTAATCGCTGAAGAAGACTGTTGCAAGTTTGCACCTTCTGGTTGATATTTTCGCAGTTTTGGCCGAATGTTAAAGACCTGTCCAGGGTAACACTAAAATATTTAGGGGGGTTGCTGTGCTCGATGGACACCCCCACCCCAAACGATGATAAGTTTGCGGGGTGCCTTTCCATTACGGAGATGAAATATGCAAGACTGGATTTTGCTTGGATTGGGCTTGAGTGAGTTAGTGATGTAATATGTGGCTAAGTCACTAAGAGCGTTTGACAAGTGGGCCTCGATCTCCTCAAAAGAGAGGGAGGTGAGGACAAGTTCGTCTGCATAGAGGAAGTAAGGTTGGTCGTTGGCATAAATTCTGCTTTCATAAAACCTCACCAAAGCAACTATGGAATGTTGAACGTTATGATTACGACGTAAATTCGGTTAATACGGTTCTTCTTCTCTTTGACTCTGTCATAAAATGTTCAGCAGCGTTCCTCGACTCTAATTTTCATCTTTGCCAGCGTTTTCCAAACGGGAAGATCCCAAAGTTATAGTCAGGTGTTTCAAACGTCAATGTGTTTGAAATGGATGGCTTTTGAAACACCTGACTATCGCTTAGGTTGATCAGAAGTGAATTGACAATTTGTTCATATGTTCATGATATACAAATCGATTATATCCCTGATCGATGTTACGTATTCATGACTGGTTTCTCTAAGTTATCAGCTGTCCCAATTATTAACAATTAAGATAAGCATGGCGTGCTCTAGGTAGGTACTGGACTGAGTATGCTTATTACCTCAACTGTCACTAATGAGACATAATTACTTTTTCTATTATTACCATTGACATATATATTACTAGCGTAAGGACCGGGCTAACGGCGCGACTAAATGGCACCAACGCGCTGGCCCTAAAATGACGGTTTTAGGGCCAACGCGACTCAGTTGACAGTGGTGCGCGCGAACTTCGAATTTCGAACGAAGAACTTCTATGTAACATGTTCAGACGGGCGTATCCTTACTTTTGAAATCATTGATTATTACCAATCTTTAGAAGATTTCTCGACATCGGAGAATGATAGCAACAATGTAGTGAGAATAACTTTAGAATAATAAAAACGATTCGCTTGTCGTTCTTCAATAAAATATTTATCTTCAACTAAAAAAATCTTATCAGATTTGGTCTTGGTTTCTTGATTAACCGCTCTTCACGCGAGCGAAGTCGCGGTAATATCTAGTTCCTAAACAAAAATATCTCACGTAATTTCTTATTTCTTACAGCAAGTTCGTAATGGGATGTCACCTTTTTTGTTACGGCCTTTCAGTCCCGCATATTCGCAAAATATAAAATTTTCCCTAAGATTTTTTTTATATTACACGGATGCCTCTCTAGAATAACCCTCCTGTCTTCACGACCTTAATCTAGACATGTTGGTTTAGCTTTGTATAGATATTTTTTTTTTGTATTATAATACCTACCTTTTGGTAGAGTTTAAGAATAAACCACAGCACCTCTTCCTCTTCGAGCTGAAGTGGTAGTGGGCTGGCCATGTTTATCGGAACTATGACCGGTGGAGCAGACGAGTCCTGGAGTGGAGATTGCGTATCGGCAAGCGTAGTGTGGGTCACGCCCCAGCTAGATGGACCGACGAGACGGAGGCGGAGAACAGAGTGTTGTGTCGCAGCCTGGGAGGAGCCTAATTATGTCTTAAGTCATATTATTTTATTTTCTTGTATTATGCTGGTTTACGTTTAGGTTCAGATCTATTTGTTATTTTATGTTCAACTTTCTGTTAGTAAACTATAGACATTTAAAAATCAATCAATCGATCCCAATCAATATCACAGTGTACTTTATTATAGTTACAATAAGGTTGTTGCTGCCACTGACAATTCTGTTGTAGCATCACTCTCTGATTTTGATACCAACTTACCTACTGTCTGCCTGTCTAAGTCGTCCGTTCACAATTAGGCCCAAGCTAAAACTAGAGGTGCTCTCAAAGAAACCCAGGATGGGGTTTATGATGGGAAATGCCAAGTAAAACAGGTGTCCGTACCAAATTATTGTAACATATTACGCAGGTATAACTTTTTGTGGTATTCACAGGGTTGTTGACCTCGTGACCCATGTATCTGTCTTAAATAATTTTGGTTACCTACATCATAGCCCATATTTGTGCGGTGAGTTAATTGTTGTGTGGAGTGATGCAATGGAGATTAAGAATTAGCAGATATTTAGAAAAAAGAATAGATAATATAATATTAAAATGATAATGACTTCTGATTTTAACTAAACTGTTGTCAGCTTTTAATAATACTTCTCATCAATTAAATTATAATTACTTACTAGCTGACCCTGCAGACGTTATCCTGTCCAATTTTCAATAATTCATACAAAATTCCCGTAAATTATATAAGGATGTTCAGCTAGTCAGGAATATTAATTTTGTTTAGGAAACTTGTTTAAAAATCCATTTAAACCTAATTCGGATTATTACGAATATTTTATAATAAAAAATTAGCCAAATCGGTCCAGGATAAATAGTTTATACTTCTATGGTCCAGCCGCGCTAAAGTGTTGCGCTTACCATCATAAAAAAAAAACAAGTTTATATCTTCACATTTAATACCAATTTAAAAGAGCACAAATACAATTTACATTTTTATACGCGTTGCTTCTCAAATTGTTGCCAGCGACAAAAATCCTTTTACGATACTGAAAAGAAAGAAAGCGTTTTTTAACATTATTACTATTATTGTAATTGAAACATAAAACTACAAATCATATGTGCTTATTATTGATAAATATTGCTGCAGGTATAAAAACTCCCAAGTAAAATAATACCTATTTACACTCAATAATTACAATTCCAGAAAAGAAACCTTATTAAACTTAACCCCAAATTTCAAAATCCAAACTATGTATTTTACAATGTCTTTTGAATAATTTGAATCAAGCTACTACAATCTGTCAAATTTCTTTAATAGATTTTCAACTTTATCGCTATTTGCATTAGGGTCAAGGTTGATTGGGAAAATTTGACAGTTACGGGTAGCTTGATGTGCTGGCGTCTGAACATCGAGATTAGTTCAGAACTCGGGCTTATAATTTTAGTCAACAAAATATAATACAAGATGCTAAACGAATAGTTTCCTGATAACAATGATTTATAATTGCAGTGGTGGCCCAGTGGATACGGCCGTGACTTACGAGTTGTAGGTCGTGAGTTCGAACCCAGACAGGCGCTTTACTTTGTGTAAATTATTTCATAACTTTTTTATAGTAACTCGTGCATTGCTCTCGGAAAACACCATTTGGTGAAGTGGAACTGATGATGAAGACTACAGATGGCCACCGGAACTACTCAATAATAAGTATTTCTCGGGTTGCGATTCGATTAATTTAATATGTTTGCTAAGCAATGTATGCTCGTCACAATGCGAATGGTGAAATGGAGCTGATGGTGGAATATCAGGAGAACTCCTCAGCAATTAACGTCCCTGCATCGGGAAAAGCAATATTTTGTAAAAGGCGATGAGCAATTTACACTAAGCTATTGTAACGTAGTGACGATTCTGTTCAATGATACCAGGCCACTCAGAAAGTATTGCGAAAAAAAGTTTTTATGTAAGTATGAGAGACTGGCCAGTTATAATCTATTTTGAAATTATGATTATTTGTAAGTAAAAATATGTCCGTTCCAATTTCAAAATTTCCCTCCACATTGTTTGCGAGCTAATTTAAATTATCATGTCTCATTAAAAAATGGATCTGCGCCGGGAACATTTTCGCGGTATGATTTTTACGATTTCAAGTGTCGCCTGAAACCGGACGAATCGTACGATAGACTTCAAATGGCATTTGAAATCTATCGTACGAGCGCGGTAAAACTCCCGGGTCACCGTCCTTACAGCCCTGACCTGGCATCGTGTGACTTCTTTTTATTCCCGAAAATAAAAAATCAGCTCAAAGGGATACAATTTTCGTCGCCGGAAGATGCACTGTCAGCGTTCGAGCAGGCTGTAAACGAGGTGTCTGCGGCGGACTGGAAAAAGTGTTTCGAAAACTGGTTCAGACGCATGAAACTTTGTATAGAGGCTAGTGGAGAGTACTTTGAAAAGTTTTAATAAAAAAATATAAATATTTAAAATACCTACAGAAACCAGGACCACCTAAAATAAAAAATGGAGAAGGACCTATAGAATTTTTTATTTTGGCTAATCTTTCTGAGTGTCCCACGTATAGATGCACTGGCAAATAACAACTCTAAGTTCCTGTGATACGGTGCATAATAAAGAATCATAACATTATCGTCATCGACAACATGACTATTGTGTCAGACTATGTCAATTATATTTTTATGAATTTAAAAAAAATTTACTCACTAATCTATCCGATCAAGTTCTTCTTCTCTGGTGAAATCAGCACTTTCGTTAATGTCTAAAGTAATAGTAGTATCGTTATCGGCATTCTCGTCATTGATTATTTCCAAAGTCTTGACAAAGGCATTGTAATGTACGTCTTTATCCGCGTCATCTTTGTAACTCTTGCCGTACTTCTTTATGAAGTTCTCGAACAAGGCTTTCGCATTGCTCACGTCGTAATGTGGTTTCTTTGAAGCAGGTGCCGCGCTCGCCATTGCGGCCACCACAAGTATCAACATTACACTGACAGAACGCATCTTTAACGTGATAGGAAACTTGTTTCTTTGTTAGCACTGCAGCATTATGTTGTCGCTTATATACTTAGGTCCAGTATGACATAAGAATAATAATTATTATTTAAGCTGACGTTTATTGCATCCAACACACCACACATAACAAGTGTGAGCATTATGGAATGAATATAATATATTATTATTATGCCAATTTATAGTACAGGTAGGATGGTTCGGATAATTGATTTTTCAGCTGTAGGTACATTGTTGCCCATGTTATTTTATTTAGGCTTGTTTCACACGTACCACAACCACACCACAACCACAACACGTGGGCGGGCCCTAATTTATATGAAAATGAATAGATAAATTCACTCGGGTCACATTTTGCCGTCATTATCGACCGCGTGTGTGATACCGACCATATCGCAGCCACGTCGCAACCACAACGCAACCACCAGCGACACTGCGAACTAGCGGCCGGCCACATCGCAAACATAAGATTTGTTTACCACAACGCAACCGCAAGAAGCCGCAGCGACACTATTCACACGTAACCACAGCTTGACCACATTTGATCGCTGCGATGTGGTGTGGTTGTGGTAGGTACGTGTGAATGGTTACGCTCAATCAAATCAGATCAATTTATTTGCCATAAGTGTTGACAATTTCAGTCTAAGCATTATATCAAACAACTGGCGTCAGCCCGCGACTTCGTTCGCGTGAAAGTCGATACCACAATATACAATTTTTTTTATAAACAACAGACACAACATTTTTATAAAAGTTCCCTGTATGGGCTGTATGCTGTTTGTAGTTTTATTTTATAGTGAGCGCGCGCGCAGGCGACGCGAGGTAAGGGTTACGACGACGCGAGGTAAGACAAAACACAAAACACTGAATATTCTTGTGCTACTCTTTTTTTAATCTATCTATATATAAAAAGTCCTGACTGACTGATTCATCAACGCCCAGCCCAAACCCTTGGACCTAGAGAGCTGAAATTTTGCACAGAGGTTCCCTTTATAATGTAGACAAGGAATAAGGAAGGATTTTTCGAAATTCAACCCCTAAGGGAGTTAAATAGGGGATGTAAGTGTGTATGAACAATCTTATTCCTTGAGTTAATATACCTACTTGGAACTTTCCAGGAATACTTATCTAACTAAATTATGAAGTTAAGCATTTTTCGTTTTTTCGTTCTGACTGACTGATTGACTGACTCATCAACGCCCAGCCCAAACCCTAGACCTAGAAAGCGGGAGGGTGAGGGTGAAAGAAAGGAGGAGGGTGAAATTTCACGCGGACGACGCGGGCAGAAGCTAGTTATAAATAATTCGGCTTAACTATAAAAATTGGGCGACAAAAAGTATCTCCTGATAAGTCTGCTCGCATCGTACCATGCTTCACAAAATGTGAATTTGATCTGTGTGATTTTTTCTAATCACAAGCACTTTTGGCGTTGTGTGTACTTTTAGGTAGTACGGCTGGTATGACTGTAACACGACTGATCCGAGAAAAAATCACCTTCAAGAATACAATAGGGACGTAACGCGTAGCGGACGTAACGTGACTCTGTCCTTATACCTATGGGCGCTCCCTGTCAACGTCAGTCAAGCGCCAAAAGATTCTTGTGCACTGTATCGTGAAACAGCCAAAGCACAGTAAAGATATGAACAGTACGGAAACTACGTACTAACGTTCGAAACGGCACACTCACACAGACGCGCGCATGACTTGACGTGGCTGAGAGCACCGCGCGACCTATCGCTACCCCTACCGTAGATGCGCGCGTCTGTGTGAGTGTGCCGTTTCGAACGTTAGTACGTAGTTTCCGTACTGTTCATATCTTTACTGTGGCCAAAGCTAGCTATTGTATAAGGATAGCTTCTGGCCGTGACTTCGTTCGCGAGACTTCTTCTCCCTATTCACTCCGTCGCATCCCATCGCCTGTCCGCGCAATTGCTTCGTTTTCGCTTAGCGTACTTTCTGACTTTGCTTCTTTTTGCTCGGCTCCTAAGAGCTCTAGAGTAATGTTAAATAGCCTTTCTCAAAAATTGGGCGAAAAGAATTGTAATAATATTTTTTCATATCCGACTACCTAATTCTTTTAGAGATTTAGCGCGTTAAAACAATCAAATAAAAAAAAACAAACTTCAGCTATAAATACCTACATATAGTTAACTTGAGTGTTAAAATGAAGTCAGAAAATAAACGATTGTCAGCATTTCTTATACCGCTTCTTGGATACGCATCTATCTATTGCCAATTTGTAGTTACGAGCCTGCAGAGGCCCGCGGGAATACTGTTCACGAACTCGTCTTCATTCTCTTAATAAACTGGTATACTATCTTATTTCTTACAAACTATGTTGCTCCTATAAACTTAACATATTACAAATTGTATGTAGTTGTAAAAAAAACTCTTCGCTTTGAAAATTTTGAATTGAAATTAAAATGTTTTGAAATTGTTTATAGTGGACATCTAACATAGGTGTCTCAATTGTAAATACCTACATGGGAAGACTTATATGGGTGAAACATTAAAACTTTCGATTTATTTCTTATATTACACCAAAAAGTAATGTTCCCGTCGAGTATACAACGTAAACCATAAAAATAACAACCAAGGACCTAGTTGATTGTTGAAAAACAAAATGCTACGTTTTATTTGAGACGACAACTGTACGCGGGGTAAATTGAAACGCGGGTTGGGGGACAGGAATTGGCAAGTTTGAGCACCACGCTGAACCATTCCGGGGATTTGTCGGACCCTCGTAAAATGCTCTTCGGAAACGGGCGGAGTTCCCGGAGGTTTATCTTATTTTGAAAAGCCTCCGCACGGAAAGATGACGCGGCGGTTACGAGAGCGCCCGGCGATCGTTCGAAATGCGTTATGGAAAATTCTCGTGATGTGAGCATTCTATTAACTCCTTTGTAAGTCAGTAATGGTTTTTGTCTGACGCGGTTATTGATGGAGACTTGATCCTATTTAATAATTTGCGTGATGAACTGTACCAAAGAAAAGGATTAGATTGACTTGCTCGGAGTAAGGTCTTGATCTCAAGAGATATGACAAACTCTACAGCTTCACAATTTATTCTTATTCGGAATATCTTTTTCGGAATTCGGGTGTCGAGTATAAGAGAATACCGTTCGCTGACGCAGCTATTCGGCCCTCACGTGTATACCTACTTAGTTCTTACGAAAATAAACTCTATGAATAGGTAGTTACTAGGCCCTAAAACAAGCATCTAGTATATGCTTCGATCAATAATAAGAGTATATGCCAATTTATATTTAAGCTTGATTTTACCTATTGTTGTAGTTTCGAAAATTTTATTTTTCGAGTACTGCTTCACAATACATTTGGGAAATGGAATTTGGCAGTGCGTCTCGACGTAATGACGGCTTGCCACGTGACATTGCCCCAAATACAACGTCTTTCCTTTGTTACTATTTCTATTGTAGAACAGAAACGTCGAAAACCTGACAATACTCAGCTAATATTAAACAATATTACGGTATAGTTCAGTGTTAACACAAAATAGCTTCCCTTCGTGTAATTAATTTAGCTAAAAACTGCTGAGTAAATAACATCGTAATTTCATGTTGTCAGAAGATTTAAGAAATGTAAATATTTTTTTTTTAATGTAAGTAAACAGAATAAAGTATTCTTAACTCTGTGATCTCGAGACCGTAAGCAAAAGCATGGCACGTTTCCTGGCTTTACCCTTTGTCTGCCAGAGTCGCCAGAGACGATGTTTTATGCAATATCATTTAACAAAATTTTCTCATTTTAAACTCCAGTTAGATACCGTCGTTTTCAACAAAAGTCCTTAATTATTACAAACATCTGTCTTTCCTATGCGGCAGCAGATGCAGCTAAACATGCTGCGGGTTATATCGGAACTCGCATGCGGGAGATATCTTCTACTTTGGCCCCAGAATCCCAAAATACAACGTTGTAAAGTCAGAAAAATTAATTGTGACTTTTTTTTTTGTTGGTTAGCCTGTTCTGTCCCACTGCTGGGCTAAGGCCTCGACCATTTCCAATTATGACTACCAATTTTTTTTTTTTTTTGACGGCACGGTTGGCGCAGTTGTTAAACGATTGATTGCTGCGCTGCGTGTCGCAGGTTCGATTCCCGCACGGAACAAATATTTGTATGAGCTACAAGTAGTTGTGCCGGGGCCGGCTGTTTGTATATGTGAGTTTAAATGTTTGTAAACGCATCCAAAATACAGAAGAAATACTTAGTGTGGGGAACCGTTACAAAAAAATAAAAATTGTCTGTATATTCAAATCATTAACTGTGATTAATTGACAGCTGTATGAAATGGTTATTACACGGCAGATTGAGCGGTGGCAATTTAATTAAGAATACATTTGGACTGCCTCATTGGTCTAGTAGTCGCAAGCGCTACTGCTGGGCATGAGGTCCTGGGTTCGAGTCCGGGAGTCGGGCAAAGTGTTATATGGTTTTCCGTCTGGAATTTCTCAATAGCAACCCGGAGTCTGGACTTGTACCCGGTGGATAACAATATGCTCGCCTCCTATTATATAAATTGAGTGGAGACCGAATCGCCAAGCGTTGTGTGGGACGCCCCCAGCTAGATGGACCAACGACCTCAAAAAGGTGGCTGGGATATGGATGCGGAAGGCGGAGGACAGGGTGTTGTGGCTCATAATGGGAGAGGGCTATGTCCAGCAGTGGGCTGTGATAGAAAGAGTTGATTGATTGAAACATAAATGGCGAAACATGAGTGTACTATAGATACACCTCTACGAGAACTCCCCTAAGGGTTAGCTCTTAGGGGAGTTCTGGCGTGTTGTTATGTTCTGTTAAATTTCCTTGACTGTAAATTCAGACCTCTGGTTACTAAGCTTAACGTATCATTGTCATGGGTAGCCAGCGGGGACGTGTTCTCCTAACGAGGGTAGCACAGCGATCTCCAAGTCATGTAGAGAAGTACATGCACCCGCAGGGTTACTGTGTTCAAGTGCGATCCAAGTTACTGAGTAGCCTTTGTGCTACCGTCAAATGTAGCACATGCACTGTATATGTATGTAGACGTGCTTGCGATTTAGATATAAAGGATCAAGGAAAAAAATGCAGAGCAGTGGTAGCCCAGTGGTAACGGCCGCGACTTACGAGTTGTAGGTCGTAGGTTCGAACACAGACAAGTGCTTTACTTTGTGTAAATAATTTCATCACCGCTGCTCTCAAAACGGTGAAGGAAAACATCGTGAGGAAATCGGCATGTCTTAGAACCAAACAATCGAAAGCATCTACCAACCCGCAATGGGCCCGAGTGATGGTGGATTACGGCCCACTGCCTCTAACAATAACAACGTAATATTAACGTACTAATTTACACATGCATAATAATGCACGTGTAAATTAGTATTAATTGCATGCGTTGTTGCATGCATGCATAATGATAATAGTTTATAACGAATTAATTTTCGATAGTGTATGTATAATTTAGCCATGTCAAATCGTAATTTTTAACCGATTATAAACTAATGATGTTAAGGGTCAGTTCACACCGAGACGCGACGCGACGCGCAGTTTTCAAGATAGAAATACAATTACAGACCTTATCTACTACACAAAAAGGTACACGATTCAGTGAGCTACGCCGCGCGGCGGCGGCGCCGCGCTGCGTAGCTCGACGTAGTAGGTAGACACTGAATTGTGTACCTTTTAGTGTAGTAGATAAGGTCTGTAATTGTATTTCTATCTTGAAAAGTGCGCGTCGCGTCGCGTCTCGGTGTGAACTGACCCTTACGGTGACCTAGACAAATAGAAAAATATCGTTTGTAAACAGCATTGTAATAACGTACCTATGTGATAAAAAAAACAGTGGCACTCCGGGAGTGCCGATAGAAGTGAAAACAAAATACAAACAGAATACTTTGCCATCAGTCACTGACATATCGGATATACATTAAAACCGAGTACATCCCGAGGACAGCCGAACACATCCAAGTGGGTATTTTTTTAATCGTCTTAGAAACAAAACAAGCACGGGGTTTTTTTTTTTTTTTGCGGATGGGAAATCATCAAATGACCCCTCCCGCTCTGGGTGGAGCGGAAGGGAGTGTCAGACTCTTACTGACTAAAACCCACCCGTGTTCCTTCCTTAGCCCTTTATGTTCCGGGCCAGCGGTAACCCTTTCGGACAATCCCGCTGACCCGGCAGGCTTCGGCCCTATGGGGCCCCTCCTCGATGCTGACATCTCTTTGAGGCGCGCATGGAACACGTATGCGCCGTCCGGCACGGGCCTGGTCCTGATCGGACGGTGAGCTACCCATTACTCTCCGCCCGCAGCCCGTCACGCGGCTCCCGACGCCCGGAGCGTCTCCCGCGGCGGCTGGGACGGGAGGCTCTCTCCCTGAGCCGTCCCGCCACCTCCTTCGCTAGCATGACTGCTTCGCAGAAGGAGGTGACTGCCTCCCACTCCCTCTCGCCCCGGACCATGGCTTGCACCAGGGCCGGGCGCGAGAGGTCGTACGGTAACAGTGGCGCGAGTTCAATGGTTTTTTCCCATATCAAAAAATTTCCAACGCGCCTAAAGAAGTTTTCGCTTCAATGAAATACCTTGAACAAATCTCTTTTGGCGTCAATTTGCTTCTGAGTTACCTACATTACCTACACAGTTTGATATTAAGTTTACCTACAAATTTTAACTATTAAGGTAGCATGTTTTCTGAAAAACTAAACTGAAACCTTATAAAACTACATAAAGCAAAGTCAATTCACAACTATCATACTTTAACAAAACTCTATAAAGTTCCACGAAATTAGAAAACTACCACTATAAAAGCAGAAACTCTGTGACACAAGTAACTACGTCACAATTCTCAGGTTGGCAACGCTTGTCGAGATGTGAAGACGTGCAGTCTGGCTATAATGAAGACGCCCCGCCGTTTAATTAACTTCAGAGATGCCGCGGCCGTCGAACTTGGGCGTTTGCTGAAGAAATAATAATGAGCCGACAGCCGCCACGCTTCACTGCGCGCCAAGTGTGAAAACTGTGAAGTACTCTTATTTTCTTAGGAAATTAATGGACTTTTTGGCCTGACGTTCACCGAATTATTAGTTTTTTAGTATTATTTAAGTATTTATTTATTCAAAACTGTAGTAACAGTAACATACATAAAGTCTGCCACACTGGAATAGATTACAAATTTCGAATTTTGAAAATTAATGTGCTTGCGTGAATAACAGTAAATAAACTATAATAAATACACAGTCGAGATAAAAAATCTGACATTTAACATATAGGCATTTTCGCCAACGTGTGGTTTGTGACAAACATATCTATTGACATATTGAGAGATAATGTTTTTGTAGAACTTTTTTAGATTTAACATGCAAGATTAGTTTTGGGTTGGTTCTGGGGGTAGCTCATTCACGTATGTTGGTACTACATACCTTCTTGTGCGCTTACGAAAGTAGTTTGTTACTTCTGGGACAGCAAAAAGTGTCTTCTTCTTTGATCAACGAGTTGGGTACTCATGCTTATCATTTATTCTCTATTTTTTAGCCTTTCATATACGAGGCTGTCCAAATCTGTGGAAGTGCCGATGTTTGTTTTTAAAATTCATTTGTAATTTCTAAGTTTATCTTAGACATCATTAACACGGTTATCAATGGTCATGCGTTCTCTGTATAGAAGAGAAGATGAGACGAGATGATGATGATGAGATGTGTGTCTCAATGGTTTTGGAAATGATTGAAAGTTTCCTCTAATTTATGTAGGGGTGCAGACCGAAATGAAACTTGAAAATATGTTTCACTTCTTTAAAGTAAAATAAAAAATACACTTCTTAGCTCGTTACTTCATCTTGCTCGTCTTTTTCTCTGTCAGATCTTTTGAAATCTAAAACTCACTCGTTTTTTTTTAAATATATCAGTTATCCAGATAGTATCAAATAAAAATTAAACGAATTAATTTTCAGATAGAAGTGTTATTATTGTCAGAGTATAGTTAGGTTTGTGGCATTCTTGCAGATTTGTGTAAGACATTCTTGGTTCAAAGTCTACGCATAAACAATACGTATTTGCTATGCTCGTGAGTGTACACGAGCCTATCCTGTACAGTCACGACCATAGTAAATACGTTAGACTTACGCAACATTCAAAAGCGATTTTCTCCTAAAGTATTGATGCAAAATGTTATGGTGTTACGAACATAGTATTTTACAAACCATACTGTTATGAAATAGGTAATTTCTCAAAGCTGTCATCATTATTTCAAGAGAAAACCACTTTTAAGTGTTAATCTCTTAATTTAAATTGATAAATTTTTCTCGTAACTGTACTTTGGTACGTTGTTTTCGTACTTATTTCCTATGAATACCTTCTAATTCGAAGATAATTAAAGCCTTTTCAGTTATGTGGGCTTAGTAAGCTATAAGCGCCTTACCTACTGATTATATTAATAAACAAACAGTGGGAGTTAAGTTACAAAATACAAGAAACGTGGCGTTTGTTCTCTTTGTTACGGCTTCATTATAACATAAAAGAGTTCGTAACGCGTTGTTACTTCAAAATATATTTACAAGTCAGATTTTAAGCTTCATTAGACCGTGTTACCAGTTATGTAGCATAATATGTTAATTTAGAAGCCTGGGTATTTTAGAAGCTAGTCTCCAAAACTCCATGGGGACAACTTAAACCCAGGCTTCGGAGTTAAAAGCTGACGAGTGCCAATTCTAATCGCATTACGATTCATCTTAAAGGGGATGTTCTTGGTAGCCCGCGAAATTCAAAGTTTCTTATGTTTTTTGCAATTTGCAGGGCCAATCCTATTGGTTGATATTTCATGAAATAGTTATTCAATTGGATTACATGAACTTAGAGGGTTGTATTGTTATTTTTATAATTATTATAATTCTGTAAAGTCATATTTGTTTTGGTCGCGAATCATATTTTAATCAACAAACAACCTGACAATGACCTGTAAATTGCAAAAAAACGTAAGAAAATTTGTAATTGGCGGGCTACCCTACCTTGGTGTTTCTCCCTTAACTTGGACAACACATTACTTTGAAAGTAGACATCGTACTGAGCACGAACTCCTATAATTGAACAGAAAGATAATGAATTCTTGAGTCATACCTACTCTAAATGACATGCAGATTATTAGACTATTTTCTATTTTATTTATTAAGTAAGTACCTGGTACTTGTTGACAGGCCTACACTGTCCTCCCATACCTATTAACATTGTAATTTGAACATTTGTAAATAATTTGAAACATTGTAAAAGCCAATTGTTTTTAAAAGAGTAACCGTGAAGTTTCTTGCCGGCTCTTCTTCATGGGAAACGACCTATTGGAACCGTGCACCTCGCTGCTGACGTTTCATAAGTGCCCATGTATGTACATTGTACCTACCTACATAGGTTTATGTGAATTACAAAAAATTTGGCTGCTTTACCCTGCAGTAGAGATATTTCATCATGAAAAGCATAAATTATTTATTAACAACAATTTACTTTCAATCGTTACTCAAAAATAATAGTAAATAAAATGTCGATAAACTGTTTTGTAAATTATGCAAATCTCGGACACCGATAGTGACTCAGTGTATGAATAATACTTTTGTTTAACACCGATAAGCACGGATGACAACAATACATTGTGTAAATAACATAAATACCGGTTAAATAAATATGCACTGTACGAGTGCATAACTATCGCGATGAACTAAATACCCGGAATATTTAAACAATGCGAAAACTGTTCAGAGACACACGTATTACAGGATGATTCATACTATGTTCTATATTATTAACATTAGGTAAGTAGTTTATTTAAATACGACATATATTTCTTTCGTTTTCATTTTCACGAATACTAGTCTAGTCAGTTTAAAAACCGGTCAAGTGGGTGGTGCACTACACTCAGAGAATGGTTCCGCATTCAAGACATACGAGTGTGTAGGTATCTGGTACAGATATGGTAAGCCCAAAAATTTGATTTTACACTATGATCATACAATTCATCATTGAAGTAACAATGCGCTGGTTCTTGGTAGTAAAACAAAAGTATACAATCTGTCAATCAAAAGTAAAAACCAAAAGTTAGAAAAAGCATAAATAAAAGGTATAAAAAGGTAAAATATCAAAAAGAAGACAAGACTTGCACACATACAATTTGGAATAGTTACGTTTGTTGATCAAACTGTTACATGTACTTACAGCAGCAGGAGACTTACAAAGAATAAAGCAAACAAAAAACAGTTAAAAAAAAATTAGTATGCGTGATGTAAAAACAGAACAAGACTAATTTTGGACTAATTATAAATCCAAAATAGTCTTTTTCTGTTTATTCAAATTCAAATCCAAAATCATTTATTTCAATCTATGTAGGATCATAATGTTCACATTAAAAACAAAATAAAATAAAAAATGATTAATAATACGCCTTTGAGTCATTTGTTTGTTTTATTTTTTATACCAAACACCAAAGATATTTACGCATGCAAATGTATTGATTTTACCGGCCGCAAAAAATAAGTTTAGGTTTCCGAAAAAACTATGGAAAACTAAGTTATTGCTGCAGTTGTTACTGAAAATATCCCTCATCTCAGAAACAATGAACTTAATATAGCAAAGGAATCATCATAATAGTTTTGATTATGAGATCCTAAGGCATATCTGCATATCTGCATACTGTACATATGGGGAGTGTCATTTATGAGTCCAAAAATTAAAAAAATTACGCAGATGATTGATTGTTTTTTTTTTTGTAGCTTCACTACACCATTGTACCAAGATAAGTACCCCTTCTTTCCATTTTCATCGATAGTGTAAGTAGACTTGAAGAAATTGGAAGAGTTTCGTTTCTGCCATTTCGCTAAGGAATCCTAAAAACGTAGGTTTTATATTTCACAGAATTAATCTCTATCTTGCTGAATACTAAAACTACATTAGTGCAAAATAATTTAATTTCAAACATTTCTTTGGTAATATTTATGTGAGTACAGTGAGCGTCAAAAGTGAAGACTATTCTATTCTATTTTTAATGAATGGCAAGCAAAGCCGATATCGACTATTCAGCCAAAGTGAGCTGAAAAAACAAGTGATTTGACATTTACATATTTTCTTTTTATTTTGACATTTTGGACTTTCAACAGTTACTTTTTCTCAAAGCATGCACAGAATAGATCCTGCATTTTCTCTACTTACCTATAAGTATTGTTATTAGTTACCAAGTTTTCTTTTAAAACTTTGCACAATGATTATTATCTACTGAATACTAGCTTTCGAAGCTGATGGTACATTCATGTTTATAAAGTGCATTGAAATTATTATTTTCTTTAAGTAGGTACTTTGAACTTCTTAGTGTAATGAGAGATGTCTACGTTTATTTAATTAAATTATTAAAGCGTTGCAAATGTTTTACTTTGATGTACAAAGAAAATTCAAGAAGTACTCTCGACTTGGCAAAGTAAGTATGTACCTACATATCTATGTACTAAAGAAATATTGTGTTTACTTATACTCGAATAAAGTCTATCTATTTTGATAAGTACCTCGTACTTGTTGACCGGCCTACACTGACCTCATACTTGTTTAAACTGTAATTGGAAAACATTGTAAAAACCAATTCATTTTTAAAAGAGTAGCCGTGGAGTTTCTTGCCGGCTGTTGTCCATATGGAACGACCAATTTTAACCGTGTACGTAGGTAGCTTCTGAAGTTAAAAAAAAATCATCATTTTAGTCTAAACATGTCCACTGCTGGACATAGGCCTCCCCCAAGCACCTCCACTTCGACCGATTCTGTGCTTCTCGCATCCAACGGGTTCCTGCGGCCTTCACAAGGTCGTCGGTCACCTTGTGGGAGGCCTTTCAACGCCTAAAAAAAAATATAAAAATAATAAAATATTTTGATTTTGATGTCTGAAAAACAGATTTATTTTATGTTTAGTTCAAACACAGATGTTCAAAATCTTCATAGAAACAAGTGTCATAGAATGTATCACCATAAATACTAATTAATTGTTCCATATTTTTGAACAAATAAATTATACTTATACTTATGCTATGATCCTTTTACCTACTTCGTTTACGTTCATTCATTTTTATTTTCTTTATAAGGGTTCCGTGTCCAAAGGGTAAAAACGGGACCCTATTACTAAGTCTCCACTGTCCGTCTGTCTGTCTGGCACCAGGCTGTATCTCATGAACCGTGATAGCTAGACAGTTGAAATTTTCTCAGATGATGTATTTCTGTTGCCGCTATAACAACAAATACTAAAAACAGAATAAAATAAATATTTAAGGGGGGCTCCCATACAACAAACGTGTTTTTTTTCGACGTTTTTGCCTTGTGGTAGGAAACCCTTCGTGTGCGAGTCCGACTCGCACTTGGCCAGTTTTTGTAGATAAATATTATTTTATAACAATTTGTTTTTGCAACGCGGTTTTCCTGTTATGTTAAGTTTTAGTGAACATTAACCGGGGTTATCGAGATATTATGAGGAATTACTGGAAATTAATAATAAATACAGTACCTATGTTTATTATTAACTTTTAGGGTTCCGTACCCAAAAGGTGCCAACGCGACCCTATTGCCACCGCTGTCCGTCCGCCTGTCTGTCTGTCAAGTTTCAAAGAGTGTGTATTTCTATTGCCGCTATAGCAAAAAATAATAAAAATAAAGAAAAAAACAATAAAGCTACCCCTTTTTTTGGGCGTTTTTGCCTAGTGGCATGGATCCTGCTGTGCGAGTCCGATTCGCATTTGGTCGGTTTTTTTGCCATTCTACAACGAGCCATACAAGATAGCAGGTAACCCCGGTTGATGACTGCTTAAACAGTAAAAGATAGTAATTTGTGTAAACATATTTTTAGGTAGGGACAGTTTTTTTATCTCACGAAGCGGCGCGCGCTTTACTTGTGTTATCCAAGTGCATAAACGCACTGTGAATGTGTACGTGAAGACGCATAGAAGGTACCGAGAGCGTTACCACATAACACACACATACCTACTTACACATTTCCGACTTCGCCCGAGTCTCGGACCGGACCGAGAGCTCCTGCCCTTACACACACATTCACAGCGTGTTTGTACACTTGCTAACCACAAGTAGGGCTGCCATCACCTAAATTGGTGATCCCGGATAAAAACTTCAAAAACCCGGAAATTTCGGTGAAAAAAAAAAAAACCCGAAAAAAAAATTACAATAAAATAAAAACATATTTTTTGTCTTATTTATAGAATATCAATTTAAACCTCAACAATATAAATGAAACGCTTAAATTATTAATCAATTATACACTCTTCTCTATGTGAAAGGTATTCTGGTAACAAAAATAGGTAATTAGGAACACTCTTATTTTTGGAATCATTGACAATTAAAAAAAAAAGTAAATCAAAAGCAAATTATGAATTGTCACGAGCGATTTGCCGCGCGGCTAATTTTTAACCCCCGACACAAAAACGACGGGGTGTTATAAGTTTGACGTGTTTCTGTGTGGGGGTGTGTGTGTCTCGATGCCTCCCACGCATAAGGTCGTAAGGCTAAAAAAAGATTAATATCAGGAGAGCTTTTTTTTTTACGTTAACTTATAAAAAAAATGCTTATGCGTGGGAGGCATCGGTCTGTCTGTGGCATCATAGCTCCCGAACGGATGCACCGATTTTGATTTTGTTTTTTTTGTTTAACTATGATATGCTTTAATTTATTGCAAATCATTCAAAGTCGGATTTCTCCTAACACAGAAAGGGTTTAACCCGGACACTTTTTCAGGACCTCGCCCGGACGCTCCCCGGACGCCCACCAAACTAGGACAAATCCGGGGAAATCCGGACGCATGACAGCCCTAACCACAAGTAAAGCGCGCGTCGCTTTGTGAGATTAACATACTAGATACTTGATTACAGAAATCTGATAGGCAAGTCTTTGCAACGAGAATTCTATAATCAATTTGTTTTAAAACATTTCCAAAGTTAATAAAACCGACTGAAGTAGTCTCAAGCATATTCTTTAGTCGTAACTGATATCTTACCCAAAATCACTACTGTCTACTTTAATTAAGGACAAGAATTTTAATGAGGATTCTCTGAGCCAAAAAAAACCATTGCTAAATATTCAAACATTTCGAGAATTTCTGCTGAGAAGCTGATAGTGTTGCCAAAAGTTCGTCGCTGTTAAAACTTTATGATAATTAGTGAGTCGCTGGAGCTAATTCAAAGATCAAGCCGCAGATAGCAGTTCGTCGCCAGATGTAATATTGTAGCCTCGTGTAACACTCGAGAATCTCCACGAATGTTACTGAACAAATAAGTTTCAAACTTAATTGTGGATTCTCTGGAACCGCGTTTAGTTTTACTCAATCATCATTCTCCTGCGCTTTGTACAATTTATTTTTACTCAATATAATCGTGATATAAAGGGTTAGTTGACACATTCGAAAACTTTACTAATTTGAGGGTGTTTGAGGTTTTATTGTCACTACACTTAACAGCTATAGTTTGTTATTAAATCGTACTGCTACAACGTTACCTAATGACGAACCGACATTGCCAACATTATGTGAATAATTCCGGAAAGCGTAATTTTTCCACGCTTACGCTGCCACTAAATCTTCGGAACTCGTTAATCGAAGTTTCTGCAAGTACTTGGTGGCTGACGCCAACTGCCTTTGGCACAGCCCCGCCTCTGCGCGACGCCAATTTAAATGATAAAACTCAGATCCCTCAAAGGATAAAATTCAGATTATTCCGCCCAAAACTAAATTAAAAATCTCTTTTTCAAAAAAATAGGTCCAACCATCGTGCCTAGATACCCTCGGCCTTTATGAGCTAAACATTTTTAATTACGAAGCGGTATTTGCTTCAATAAACATAAATTTAGATTTGATTTTGAGTGAGTTTGTTTAAATCAAAGCATATCGTATAAAATAATTGAACTGTACAGAAATGTGGAATATTACCGCTTCATCTACTTCAAACGTATGAGTAATTAGTTTGATAAAACATGAATAATCAATTAATGTTATGAATCTGTTTTTCATTTTGATATAAATTTTGTTATCTCGTCCTCATGTTACTGTTTACTGTGATGAAATTACTTTTGTTAGGAATGGTCTCTGTGGTCTACGGCTTTGTGTTTTTAGCCATTTTGCTAATAAGCCACCAGTGCAAAAGAAATATTAAAGGGAATATTTAATATTAATGGTTTCAATGTAGGGGTCAATCAAAATAGTGTGGTATACCACTTGCAAAAGAGTATGTAAATTATCAGTTAGTTAAATGAATAAAGGAAATAATTTTCGTTTTCAGGTTCTACATTTTTTAATCTGTATCCTGCAGGGAAATCATATTTCAATTTTATTTAATTCCATACACATGATTTATTTTTGCAATTTACCTATCAAAATCTACTAATTCATCTATCTTATTCAAATCCATACAAAAGCGAGCGCAAACTGCAAAATCTACATGTGTTCTTGGCACCTTCATTTCAATAGTTCTATTCACGCCACCATACCGTCTGTAAAACTCTTGAATTCAAATGTTACTGTTTTCAGAATAAGTTCACGTAGAATTTTAAAATTCATACAGACAGACGAATGCTGGAGTATATAAAGTAGGTATTGTACATAGGTACCTACACTACGCGCATGGAGTTTTAAAACCTCGTTTTGCCGCAGAGGTAGTTAAGGAATCCCTCTTTCTGTAAAAAAGATGGATCCGACACGCTTCAACCAGATATCTAATCGTAAAAAGTTAGAAGAACTTACTTAGGTTTTTCTTGATATAATTTGAAAAGTTGAAATGCCTAATTGAAATAAGTACCTTCGTTTCGTACTGTATCGTATTTTATCGCAGTTTTAAAAGAAGCTTTGTTAATTTTAATGGAACAAGTGTTAGCTCTTTCGATTCTTCATCGTTCCTAAGTGACTCATGTGTTATAAGGATGGGCATTTCCTATATCCAATCAAACATTGTGACATTTATGACCTTTTTACTGTGGTTTATATGGAAGGCCATTTTCAATAGGTACTGCATGACTAAGTCACAAGTCATTTATTCACAAATAAAATATAAAAATAAAATCCTGTTCGTTGGTAAGCGCATCACTTGAGAGCAGCTAGAGCGACTTGACTATTTTTTATTTTAATAAATGTTCGTAACAGTTCGCAGTAGGATTTTATGAAAAAAAAAAAAACATTGGAAAAGTTCCTCGAAAAAAAACAAATTTGGTAAAAACAAAACGTCCTTTTTTGTATAAGATTTTTGTATGAAAGAAAGAAAATACGTTTCCGGTAAACATGACGCAAAACAGAACAAACCTAAACACAAAAAAAAGGAATTAATGAATGAATTATTGAAAATTGGACAGGGCAACATCTGTCGGGTTAGCTAGTGGTATATACGGATAATAAAGTAGTACTCCAGAGATATGCCAGAGGGCGCACAAATGTTTGTAATTAAATTGGTTTAATATGATATTTCCTTTCTAGCTTTGTACATCTCTGCTCTTCTGAATAGTAACTTAGGCAGCACCCTAAAAAATAGTCAGCACCCCTACGTGCATAGCTAAAACGCAAACACACACTTTTACACTTTTGTATAGCTCGTTATGACATAACAGTAAAGGGAATTTATGATTACTTCGCCTGCACGTAGGTTTGTAAACAAAATATATTTTATTTAAAACCAATATTAGCATACAATTACCATAATCAAACATTTAATGTAAATTGCGTAGTAGATATTGTGCAATGAATTAACTGTCAACTAGCCATAATTGGTGTATCATTAATTGGTCATCAATTGCATATAGTAGCTGGTACCTATGATTGTGTTAAATTATATTGATGGAGGGAGACATTGATTTTATCATTGCATTGGTGGTTTAGGAGTACAATATAGGGTCAAATAAAATTAGCTACCGAAACTATGCAGATATAAGTAGGTAATGTAAATATGAAACAGTAATATCAAAAAAGATTCCATGCTTTTTTTTTTTGGGGTGTGTTTTTACTTGAAGTATAACTAGAGAAAATCTATTTTATTTGGTTTTATCATGTTAAGATATGGATACCTATGATGTCAAGTTCACACAACAAAAAGCTGATTTTTATACAGAATATTTCAAGTGGCTACACTAACAACGGTCGATGACTCCACAAAAAATTTGAGCCGACAAGAAAATTCGCAGTAACTCTTTAAAAAAAAAAAAACTTTTACAGTGTTTTCAAATTAAAGCGTTAATAGACAGGAGTGAGGACAGTGGGCCTATCAATAAGTACCACGTACTTAACAAAATAGAAAAAGGTCAACAAATCTACAGTCTACAAGGGCTGTAACGTCCACAAAATATAAAATAATCTATGTACATAAAATATAAATCTAATAAAATTTATTAAAACAAAGTCGGGTTAGTAACACCATTTATAACTCAAGAACGGCTGGACCGATTTTTATAATCTTTTATTTGTTGGATTTGTGTTCGCCCAGTATAGCAGAATAATTATTAAAACATGGGGAAAAATAACAAAAATAAATCTATTAACATGATTAAAATAAAAACATATCTAAACCAAATGACATGATTCCCATTTGATTCCCATTACAACTTTTAGATTATCCTGACCACAAAATCCACTAATAAGGAGTTTAAATTAGAATGGTAGGTATATAATGTCAAATAATGAGAACATTATAGCAAAGAAGTATGTAAAAAAATAAATAAATTGGATGCCGTTAGTAGATATTTACATAAATGCCCAGGGAAGCCACATGTGCAGAAGGAATTATTGTCATATTTCCTTGTCTTCAACGTAGTCTATGCTTTTTTGATACGGACACCTTTATATTTTTTTCATAACTCATAATAACGTTCCTTCTCACAGAGAGGACTCTGTGAGAAGGAGTGGTCATAATCCAACACACAGTTCATAGCATAAGCATAATCAGCCTATAATGTACCCACTGCTGGGACACAGGCCTCCTCTCTTATGAGAGGCAGTAGGCTGTAATCTACCAGACCGGCCCAGCGCGGGTAAGTAGCTGTCACTTGTCTTAGAAGCTTTGGTTCAATCAAGGACACGCCGGTTTCCTTACGATGTCTTTCTTCACAGTTTTGAGAGCAATTTACACAAAGTAAAGTGCCTGCCTGGGTTCGAACCCACAGCCTAAAACTGGTAAGTCGGAGCCGTCACCATTGGACCACCAATACCACCACCACTATTGTAAATACCGCTGTAAAGAATTGAATACTGTTAGTGATGCCACTTCCAAATTATCCGCTATATCAGGGGTGGCCAACTTGGTTAGACCCAAGATCTACTGTTCACTGACGACACCCTGTGCGATCTACCAATTACATACTTCTTGAAATCATAAATGAAACAGCATAGTTCAGTACACAATAGGCTATTTGACTGGTTTCTGATAAACATCTCAGATTATTTAATGGTGTCTAACGAGCCCACAAAAACCTATTACTTCAAATTGCATAATGTATTTCTTTTAGAAAATAGTAAATAAAAATGTACTGTTTAAATAAGCCGCCAAAACGCTATCTTTAACAATATGGCGTCGTGACGTCAAAATACACGTAAACAAACGTTGAAACGGTCGAGATACTAGACAAAAGTCATCTGTTCTGTCAACGATAGACAGAAATTGACTATATCATGACGTCATCATAAGTTCAGCCAATCCAGACCGTTTTCGATTACGTGGCGCCAGATTTAAAAAGATGAAGTTTTTTCGGGATTTTTTTAATAAATAATACATTGTTTTGTAGTAAAATTAATGCAAATCGATTTTAAAAGCGATAATCTATACGAGTGTCAATAATTATGACCTTATTTTTTACATTGTCAAATAGCCTATTATGTAGTATTTTTTATTTTATTAAGAGGGAAAATATAAAACTAAACATTTTTCTTAATAACTACTTATTTATATTAATGTGAGCATTGCGTTTGAGCATCTTTCGATAGATTAGCAAAATCAGGTTTGTATTGGAAATATTTTTTGCACGATCGACACTCGACTAATAGTCGCGATCGACCACCCCTGCGCTATATGAACTTAAATTCCACGCATATGTTCGTTTGATGCGATCGATTTAGTATCGAATATCAATCGATATCACCAAACACAATAGCTTACTAATATAATTCAAATATTTCTTACCTCACTAGTCTTTTAGTCTCGATGTCAACTTTTGATGATACTTTTGCCTACTTACCTTGTGATTACGTAAAATTATTAAAGGTTATTTCAAGACCTGCAATGCAGATGTCAGTGAGTGAACGATTTCCGCATCGGGAATGGCTTTGGGAGCATTAAAAGCGAGTGAATTACATATTGTTCTTCCGTCACATATATTTAATTTGCCACACGCATTTATCTTACCTTGGGTTTTTTTGCAGGATTTATGTAATTGTTAAATGGAGAACTATTTAAGGTGTAACGGAAGATAGGTATTGGAGTTATTCAAACTGAGTTATAGCTTTTCTGAGGTGGCAATTGAGTAACACATTTATCAATCGGAATCGGTTTCATTTTGACAGTTCAACAACATTCATTGCGTTATTTACGTGTTGAGCAGACAAATTTTTCCAACTTATGAAGCAATGGATTAGCAGTTTGCTTCAAAATGATTCAGATTCCGATTGATAGTGTGTTACACAATTTATGGTGTGTAACAGTGTACAGTGGTAACTGCACCGACTTACGCTTTGTAAGTTGTAAGTTCGAACCCAGACAGACGCTTTACTTTGTGTAAATAATTTCATCACCAAAGCTCTCAAAACGGTGAAAGAAAACATCGCATCGTGAGGAAACCAGTATGTCCTAGAACCAAAAATTGGAAGATATGTGACATTGACCTATCCGCACTGGGTCCGCGCAGTGGATTACGGCTCACTTCCTCCCGCAGAGAGAGTTATACCTATTACCATTATCAGCCTATAATGTTCCCACTGCTGGGACACAGGCCTCCTCTCGATGAGAGGGAGTGGGCCGTATTCCACCTAGCGGGCCCAGTGCGGATTGGCAGATGTCACATGTCTTCGAATTTTTGGTTCTAGGACATGCCGGTTTCCTCACGATGTTTTTCCTTCACCGTTTTGAGAGCAGTGGTGATGAAATAATTTACACAAAGTAAAGCGCCTGTCTGGGTTCGAACCTACGACCTACAACTCGTAAGTCGTGGCCGTTACCACTTGGCCACCACTGCTCAGTATATATTATATAGGGTGACTGGTAATTAGTGACCGATACTTAAACACGTGATTTTACTCATCATTATGAACAACTTTTACTATGGGACCAAACTTGAAATCGCGAAAAAAAAATCAGCTGTTCCCTACATTTATGTTGGTCTAACTCGTCAAAATGTAGATAACAGCTGTTTTTTTTTCACGATTTCAGGTTTGGTCCCATAGTAAAAGTTGTTCATAATGATGAGTAAAATCACGTGTTTACGTATCGGTCACTAATTACCAGTCACCCTATATATACTGAGTTATACCTATACTTAATCTTTATTCTACAACACTATACCTCTGTTTCTCTCAAACATTCCCAATATTTTGCACCGATCTCAACAAAACCAACGCTAGAAGCGCCATGCAAATAACACGATCGGCTAAAAGATCTAAATATTGTACGAACTGTAACAGGTTGCCGGTCCATCGGAGTACATCGAAACAATCTGTTTCAAACTGACGCTCACTACTTCCGCAGCTTTGTAAAGTAATTGATACATCTGTGTTTATCTTTTCCTGGATCGGTGGGAGAATCAATATGGTTACAATGTTATAAGGAATCTTCTTAGGAAAATAAATGACTACAGACATACTTATGTAGACACAGGTACAGACTATGGATTTGGTGCCATAGGTATCAATCATGCACGTCAGTGTATATTATACTAGCTTTTATCCGCGGCTTTCGTAAAATATCCCAGGGGAACGTATTAAAAAGCACCATATGTTGGTTAATTCAGATTATAAACTCTCTGTGTGCCAAATTTCATACAAATCCATCCAGTCGTTTTTGCGCCAATTTGGAACATACACCAGACAGGTTACAAGTTGCTATTTTATTATAATAATATGTATAGATTATTGATTATTGGGTTGTGGAGATCAGATAGGCAGTGGCTCCATATAAAATATTGGTATTCAGCTGCATCCGGTTAGACTGGAAGCCGACCCCAACGTATTTGGGAAAAGGTTAGGCAGATGATGAATACCTATGTATAGATTATGTTTAACGAAATATCTACATTAGAAGAACTAATAAAAGTATAATTAAAGTACAAAAAGAAAATAATATAGAAACGTATTTGATTTAAAATCACAACCTACATAAATACTCTGCACATCAAACCCCGCACGAAACCGCGAATATGTAACTGATGATGTTATTAAATCATATTAATCAAACAATTATTCCCTTTACATTTCAAATACCCAATTAAATTATATGTACGTGAGTAAATTCGAATATAAATTATATTTGCTAAAGTGGGTAAAACTCTCTAGGTACACATAATGATGACGCGTTTGTACCAACAAAGGAGGCATTCAAATAGGTTTGAATTCAATCATAATTCGGATCAGTGTCAGACCTTACAAATAGAAGGCGGGTAGTATTTGAACAGTGCGCACACATTATAAGAAGATGTAGAAGGTACATTTAACCTAAGCCACAGAATAAATAATATGCCTAAGCGCACATTATAGCGCCTCGCATTGCAGAAATATGCCAAAGCAGAGCTGCGGCGGCGCGCCGCACCGTAACGCAGTAGGTAATTGTTTCAGACAGATTAAATTTTCGAATTTGAACATTTTGTATGGACCATCGCACACACAAGCGGAGCATTGCAACGCAACGCATTAGCCGCAAAAATACGCCTGGCGAGCGATCCGCCAGTGCGTTGCGCTGTGTCACGTCTGTAGTTCTAACTCAAAGTATTTATTTCAATAATATTTCTATTAAACAATTGTATGCACAAAATGTACTTACTATAAGAAGGATTTTCGTAAGGCATTGCGATGCGGCCGAATTTGCGCAAGCCTTTAATGAGATCTCAGAATAACAAAAGAAAAAGATATAAAAGGTGGATAAACAGTGTTTCGTCTCGGTCTACAATCACGAATGGATTTGCATGCTCACGTTATTTTATGTTTTAACGGTTTTTACTATATTTTTATATTTTTTTCCACAATCAGCACGTGCTTGTAGGTCTAATTCAATTTTAAACATTTCTTTGTTCTTCTTTTAATCTTGTAGCAATATACATAACATATATTGCAGAAAAAAGTTTCCTTTTCTGTGGCATGTTAATGACAGAAATTTTTGTTTTTTTTATCTTTATTAATTACTGATGGTTTGATCTCATTGTCACACATGAATCACCCTCATGGGTAACCTTGTAACGTGCATTAGTTATTGCATAAAGCATCACTAATGTATTTTCCTTTTTTTACTGACCACTTAGCAATGTGCTTACCTACAATTTGTTTATTTCTCTACCTTAGAAGCTCATTACATCGGAGTCAAAATCAAAATCCAAATATTTTATTTCACAATATAAACCTACATGGGCACTTATGAAACGTCAGAAGCTAAGTGCATGGTTCCAATTGGTCGTTTCCTATGGAGAAGAGCCGGCAAGAAACTCCACGGTTACTCTTTTTAAAAATAATTGGCTTTTACAATGTTTTCAAATTACAGTAGATAGGTATGCGAGGACAGTGTAGGCCTGTCAACAAGTACCAGGTACTTGATAAAATAAAAAACTGGCCAATTGCGAGTCGGACTCGCACACGAAGGGTTCCGTACCACAAGGCAAAAACACCGAAAAAAAAAACACGTTTGTTGTATGGGAGCCCCCCTTAAATATTTATTTTATTTTGTTTTTAGTATTTGTTGTTATAGCGGCAACAGAAATACATGACTTGAAAATTTCAAAGTCAAAGTCAAAGTCAAAGTCAAATCATTTATTTCAAATAGGCACATTAAAGGCACTTTTGAACGTCAAAAAAAAACTAAATAGAAATGATTCTAGTCGCCCATTCGAAAAGGTAGTTTTCGTATGGAGAAGAATGGGCAAGAAACTCCACCGTTACTCTTTTAAAAATGTTTTACAAGGTCTTGTATACATAATAAAATTTATATGTGAACACGATGCACCCATAATAAAATTAGTCTACCACAAAAGGTAAAAAGAATTAAAAATTAAGCAATGACAGGTAAATCAAATAAGTGATAGATACATGGTGCTCACATATTTACAAGTTATTTAAAAAAAAAAAGAAAAATGAAAAAATGCAAAAGTAGTTGAACTTTAACAAGTGTGTGAGCCACTGTAGTCGCAGATTGTAAAATTGAATTAGAATAAGATGTCATAATTAAAAATATACATATAAATTAAATTAGGAACAAGTTTGATTTTGTCTAGACTTTTAGATTGTCCTATGGAGCAGGACCAGCATGTTTCCAAACATTCTTATCTTGGATATAATCCTCTAATTTGTAATATCCTTGTTTACAAAGTGTACTTTTAATATGAGTTTTAAATTTTCTTTCATTTAATTGCAATATGTCACAAGGTATTTTGTTGTAGCATTTAACACAGTACCCCATAAAAGATGTATGTACTTTAGATAATCTGAAAAAAGGTTGATCTAATTTATCTTTATTTCTAGTATTAAAATTATGCCTATCACTTATTTTATTAAAAAGATGTTGATTTTTTCTTACATACATAATATTTTCATAAATGAATTGGCAAGGTACCGTCATGATATTAACCTTTTTAAATAGTTCCCTAAGAGATTCGCGACGACGTAGATTGTAAATGGCTCTGACAGCTCTCTTTTGTAAAATAAAAATGGATTCAATGTCAGCAGCCCGACCCCATAGTAAAATGCCATATGACATAATACTGTGGAAGTAACTAAAATAGACCAAACGCGCGGTTTCTACATCTGTTAACTGTCTTATCTTTCTAACAGCATAAGCGGCGGAGCTTAGCCGCCCCGCAATAGATGTTATATGAGGTCCCCATTGTAATTTCTCGTCTAGCGTGATTCCTAGGAAAACTGTCTGATCAATAAATTCTAGTTTTTGGCCATTCAATATGATTTCACATTCGCTACTTCTAACATTCGGTAATTTAAATCTAATGCATTTGGTTTTTTTTTCATTAAGTACTAAATTATTTACCGTAAACCAATCTTGGACCTGAAGAATAGAGTTATTCACGTCGTCAAGATTTTGTGACCGTCGGTCTATTTTAAAGATTAATGATGTGTCATCTGCAAATAACACCATCTTCGGTTGATTTTGAAGTAATTGGGGTAAATCATTGATGTAAACTAAAAAGAGGAATGGACCCAATATCGAACCTTGAGGAACACCCATTGTCATTTCAGACCCTAATGAGTTTACGCCGTTTACTTGAACTTTAACCTTTCTATCTTTCAGGTATGATCTTAGCAAGTCAAGTGCTGCTTTTCTAATTCCATAGTGCTCCAGTTTCATCAGAAGTGTCTCGTGGTTTACGCAATCGAACGCCTTAGAGAGGTCGCAAAAGATTCCAATGGCATCTTGTGCTTCTTCCCAGGCGTTAAAAATGTTCTTTATAAGGGTAACACCGGCGTCAGTAGTGCAACGCCCTTTGGTGAAACCGTACTGGTGTTCATGAAAGATGGAATTTTTATTAAAGTGACGTAACATTTGATTGAGCATCAACTTTTCAAACACCTTACTGAGAACTGGTAGAATTGACACAGGTCTATAATTGTTAGGATCTTTACTATCACCGGATTTGAACAATGGTACTACTTTACTATGTTTCATAAGATCCGGAAAGACTCCTTGGTCAACACTGGTGTTAAATATGAAAGCTAAATAGGGTGCAATAGTTTCGATGAAAGATCTACATACTTTTACAGACATTCCCCAGAGATCTTCTGTTGATTTAATGTTAAGATCTCTAAAAGCTTTTATAACAGCCTGGGGGCTTGTATGCTGAAACCTAAACTCCAAAGGGCATGCCTTTACATTCTTTTTAAGTAAGGCAGCAGAAAGCGTGGGGGATGAATTTAAAGCTTCAGTAGTTTTAAGGGGAATATTAGAAAAAAAGTTTTCAAATTCCTGAGCTATTTCTACATCTGAGTTGATGGGGCCATGTGCAGTCTCTAAATTAAATTCAGTGTTAGGCTGTTTTTTCCTACCTGTTTCATTATTTATTATTTGCCAGGTAGTTTTTATTTTATCATCAGCTGATTTTATTTTATTGCTAATATAAAGAGCTTTAGCTTTTTGGCACACACTTTTAAAAGTTTTTGAATATTTTGCAACATACTGATGAAAGTTTGTATTATTCATATGTTGCTTTAAGCCATAGAGTTCAAAAAGTTTTTCCCTGCTTTTACGAATACCTGGAGTCGCCCAGTCACTAAATAAAAACTTTGTGTGAATATTTTTAGTTTTTAGTGGAAAAGTGTCATTAAACTGCGCGTTTAATATTGAAAAGAACTCGGCGTAGAATTCATTTGGGTCACCTATATTATTAAAATTCTGATCACATAACTTACTGGCCAAAGAATTATTTAATTTCTCTAACTTTTTACATGTAATTGTCCTAAACCTTATTTGAATTTTTTGTAAAGGCATGTAGGAGCTAAATGTTATTTTTTGTCCACTGTGATCAGATGGCAACTTATTTACAATTTCTTTGTGTAAGTAATCACAATTACAAAAAACATTATCAATACAAGTGGCAGAAGAAGCTGTCACTCGGGTTGGTTCAATAAAAACATTTGACAAATCAAATGACCTAAAAAGACTTAACAATCTGACAGTATTCGAGTTATTTTCCAATAAATTAATATTAAAATCTCCACATACTATTATTGACTTACTACTAGTACTAAGTTTCTTTAACACATCTTCCATTACAGAATCAAACACCGATAGATTCTGGTAACTTGGAGGTCTGTATACACATACTATAACATGCTTATCAAGCTCAACACAGGACAATTCAATGGTGTGTTCAACAGACAGTCCGATTATGTCTTTTCGTTCTTTTGATTTAATAGAATTTTTAAGTAATATTAATGATCCGCCATGTATCATACGTTTTCGGCTGAAATGGCTAACTACACAATAATTTTCATAATTAATTGACTTTACTTGATGATCTTTCAACCTTCTAGCTAACGCGGTTCTTGAGATACAGCCTGGTGACAGACAAACGGACGGACAGTGGAGACTTAGTAATAGGGTCCCGTTTTTACCCTTTGGACACGGAACCCTTATAAAGAAAATAAAAATGAATGAACGTAAACGAAGTAGGTAAAAGGATCATAGCATAAGTATAATTTATTTGTTCAAAAATATGGAACAATTAATTAGTATTTATGGTGATACATTCTATGACACTTGTTTCTATGAAGATTTTGACATTTGAGACAGCAAAGTCTTAGTAATAGGGTCCCGTTTTTACCCTTTTTGTACGGAACCCTAAAAATGGTCTACAGGTCTAAAGTCTACAAGGCCTACAAAGTCCAAGTAAGAGTAAACCTTCTCTTACATATTTTCGTGGTTCCCGTCACGCCAACACCTACGAAAGGCTGGATCTTTGCCAGTGGGGACCGCGCTGTTTGAAGTACCGACGTGCATTTACTAGATTTATTAGATAAGATTTATATTGAAAAGTGTACGTATCTCCTTCTTTCTTGCATTCCCAGGCATATTGCCAGGGAGTTGGTTTGCTTAGAAGAATTGGGGAGCTCGTTAGATATTGTAACCTTCAAATTCTGTCTCTGCAGTACTCGTTTTTCCAATCCAGTAAGTAGGTAGGAGTTTCTTCGATAAAATAATGTACGAAACAAGAAAAAACTGCTCTTCATCGTCATGATGTAAAAATCACCTACCTATGTACAGACGCCAACACATGAAGCTACCCGAATCTGTAAAATTTTCCCAAACGACTTTTTTTTTTTTAAACTTTGCCCCACGCTAAGAATTTCTCCTGTATCGTGGGTGCGTTTACAAACATTTAAACTCACATACACAAACAGCCAGACCCGGAACAACTACTTGAACCGTATGCTTTAGTGATAAAGTTGAAAATCTATTAAAGAAATTTGTATTGTACTTAGTATCTTACCATCTAATCATTTGATCGATATAATATAATTTATTGAGGACCAGCGAGGTAATTGACACACTATCAGTAGCAATGGCGTTCATTTTGACAGTTCAGTAACATTCATTGCGTTTTACGTTGATAATCAGACAAACTTTTCGAACATACATAGCAATGGATTAGAGATACCCTTCAAACTAATTCAGATTGTGATTGATACCTAGTGTGTAACGCAAATAGGGTCTGATAATATTATTCATACTAACTGCTGACACAACTAACACATTTTGGCAGCGCATGGAAAACATTTTTGAACCTGCGCTGTACAGGTTAAAACCCATAAAAGATTTAAATCAAAGGATTGACGCGCCTAGGCTCGCGTGATGTATTCATTTAAAAAAAATATCTAGTAAAATGTCACCTACTGAAAAAACAGATCTTTGTTTGTTAAAAAGTACCTCCAATGAATAGTGACAGTTGGTATTTTTGCCAGTCAGGGGAGCCGCGACCAATATATCAGGTTCAGTTTAAAAATCCGTTGGAATAATCTGGTTTCTTTTTGCCATTTTCAGATAAACATGAAAACTCCATCGAGGTAAGTATGGTTGTTGTATTCACAACTTTTATTCAGAAAAAAATATTAACGTACGTAATCGCTTCCTTTACTGTGAAATTATGTGGTTAGGGGAAGCTTAGATCATACTTTATATGGCATGTTATGACTACAGTTGTTTTTTCACTCCCGGATTATTTCCATTATTTTGGAATCTTTGTTTTCTCAATTCAAGGTATTTTTTTAGCGTGAGTGGTTGAAAATGTTATTACCAGCTGTAATTTCAGATATTCTGTGTACCTTTATTTTTTCAGTATCTGAAATGGGAGACAAGGAAAACCTTGGTTTCTTTCAAGGTTTCTCATGAGATTAGACAATTTCCGGCGTATTTTAACTTTTTGGCAACTGACAAGATTCATGCAGCCCCGGCTGAATTTATTTTCCCAAAATAAAGGCTTGAATAGAAGAGTAGCCACGTAGCTTAGGTACGTAAGTAAATATAAACAAGAATATTAATTTAGGGCGGAATCGGGACGAGGTTAATTAAAACACTTTCCCGCAACTCCAAAGGGATTGTCTTCTAAGTATTTTGGCAACACAAAGCTTTAATAGATTCGATTATAAATTTAAATTTCATGGCTTAGAAGAAAAAGTCGTGAATAGAGCAGAAACAGTCTTGGAATTATAATTATTCATTTAATAAAGCTACCTTGTTTATTGCTGACTGGAGCCTGTTTTCTAGGAATTTCGTTCGTCTACGCTTTTAGTTTTTTATAATGAAAGCAAAGATAAGAAAGAAAGCAAAAATGAAAGTAAAGAATTGATGTCAAAATTAGGAATTCGGGATTGGAACTGTGCCCAATAAATAAGGTGGATTGTGTACCTATTATTGAGACCTAATTGTAATAATATTAGCTAATAAATACATATGACAACTTGCTTCCAACCGGGGAATACTAAATGCGGCAGGAACAATAAATTAGTCCTGTTTTTGTTGCTTTTACTGATCTCTATCAGCCGATTGTGTCACTGTAGTCTGGGCTACTAAATGCTTGATTTAAAAACGGCAAGGGACACTTCCGTAATTATCTACAAACTAATTTGCAAGCCAACGAAACTACCGTCTGGTTAAAGAGTACAATGTAAACATGCAAAAACTTTAATTATCTTACCGTTTTGCAAGCATGCCGTAACAATTTTAAAAATAATTTGTTTGTGGATAATGTAAACAAGAAGCAGAGATACACCACGCCGCACTTTATGCATTCATACGCGAATGTAACAGAAAAATCTCGGTTTAATATACATAATGTAGTCATATTTACATAAATACGTAGGAGTCCCGTCTTATCGCGGGGCATCGGACTCTCGAAACGCGCGCGACACGCGGCTTCGCTATGAAATCTGCATAAATTTGCAGTTTTCTTGTTGTTATACACGATTTATGATGTGGAAAATTGTTTATTTATTGCTATTTTTCTTTATAGCATGTATATTTCAACGTTATGAAAGTTTACTTCTCTGTCTGCGGCTTTATTTGAGTCAACTGTGGACACCGGAGATGAGGCTGCTTGTTTTTATTTTCAGCAGAAAAATAGGGAATATTAATAGTGTATGTTATTGAACCGATTTTGAGAAATGAGGTGTTATCGAATATAGTGACGCTTTTGTTCGCCGCTCTACATGGTAATATTTTACCGTCTGGTTTTGAAGTTGCGTTTTACAAGCAAGCTAGCTTTCAAGTTTATATTTTATTTCAAGTTCTAGAAAACTGGAAATTTATTTTTGTGACCCAGTATAACTTTGAGTCCCACAATTTCTCCTTCACGTAGCTTCAGTAATAATCCAGAGATCCTCATCTAAGTGACAAATAATTGAATTATACAGGTCTGCACAAAGGTTCTAGGACGACAGTAACTTTCATTTGTTCATAACGTAACATTACACGTATATTTTCTTAAACCCTCATAATGTTACCAGCGTTTGTGTAATAAAAGAATAATAAGGAACAGAGATGGGAGGTATGGTGGTATAATGTCAGAGCTTCAGCGTTTAATCTACGCACTTAGGAGTGTGATTGTGGGTACGGCACTTTATTTCTACGCGCCAGGTAGTCGGGTCCTGTAGGAATGGTTACGTGAATAAATGGTCTCAATTCCGAGCCTGGATAGAATCATAGTGGTCGGTAGTGGCCGACGTAATTTTATTATAGAAGAGTATGTGTGAGCAATGAATATAGTACATAATATGCTTAGCTGGTGAGAAAATTGTGTTATATAATTTTGATGTTGTAGCAAATGTAAAGCTAGATATTTCGAATTTATGGAGTGTTTTAACTTGTTACAACAGTTGCTTTTTAGGTCGAATATTGAGCAGAATCTTAATAGGTTTCGGCGCGGTAAACCAAATATAATAGAAGTTTTATTGTTATGACGGCTATAGCCGTATAATGCCATTGAAAGTTTAAGGACATTTTAACTCGTAAGAACACGCTTATTAGGTTTTTAAGCTGCCTAAAATCAAAATCAAATGAATGATTTTCCTACTATATAACAATAGAAGTATTATAATATATACAACAAAGTTTGTAGGTCAGGGCTCTTCAACTGAACAAAACTGTAATAGCGTTACAATAGCAGACTATTATTATTGTCCGTATTTTCACGTGAAATCAACGCTGAAGCAAACAATAGGTAATAATTTTGACGTTACAGAGACGTTAAGAGTTGGGCTTATCTTAACAATAGAATTTACGATTTAATTGTCTTATGTAAAGGCAGATAACAATGACATTAAGAGAAACGACCGATTGTTATTAGGTAATGTATTTCTTTTTATTTCCGACACTATTTTACTTGGACATATTGTTGTTTTGATCAACATTATCGATGACAATGATGATCAGAATAATTATTGATCGTACTTATCAAATCCATCGATCAGGTTAAGCTACGCTAGCCGCGGTTGGTCCATGGATGGGTGACCATCTGTACCTACATACCGTGACCCCTCCGTGCCTCGGAAAGCACGTTAAGCCGTTGGTCCCGGCTGTCATTCGTGGATCTTTGACAGTCGTTACGGGCAGACAGAAGCCCAAAAGTCTGACAACCAGTCTTACCAAGGGGTATCGTGCTACCTTGTAACTGGGTTGTGGAGGTCAGATAGGCAGTCGCTCCATGTAAAATACTGGTATTCAGCTGCATCCGGTTAAACAGGACGCCGACCCCAACATAATTGGGAAAAGGTTAGGCAGATGATGAATATGTATAGATCCATCAAGAAAATGATGACTTTGATGTTTATTATAAAACGAATCGAATGGCGAACTGCCATACAAACTGTCATTCCCCATTTAACATAAACCTTTAGAGGATTAAAATTTCAAACATCCCAGTGGTGTAGGTTGTGCGCTGTCCGTAAGTAAAAATTATCTTATTAAGTAGATAGCAGCGCAATTCAACGATTTTCCGAAATCTCTGTACTTATGCTTGCATTTTTGTATTCATTTTCGAATAGACCTACCGAAGTTAGGGGTCAAAGTTAATTGCTGATGTGATCCCAAGCTTAGCGACGTTGTTGAAAATCTTATCTGCCAAACCGTTTTTCTGATTGCTTCCGGTCGATTATGTAAAAATCTCACTGTGAAAACTTAGGTGAAGTGAGTTTGTTTTTGCTAGGAATTGACACTATTGACAGCTCACTCCACGCTCACTTCACCTAAGTTTTCACGGTAAGATTTTTACAGAATAGCACCGCTGCATCGACTCTCTTATTCACACTCGATCTACCTTTAAAATCAGAACGTGGAAATGCCTGGCTGCAGTAAAAAATTGGTATGGTTGTAGTATTTCCCAGAAAAGACTCTTTCACTTAGTTTTATTAGGTACTGTCGTCGTCTTTTAAAACTTGAAGTACGTATACTTATAGGTACTTACGAGCACGTACCCAATTCTAAGCGAGACTTTTACGTTTATCCAATTACAGATGAGTATTAAGTATATCTTCTTCTATGAGTATTTTTCTTTCAAGTCAGTACGTTTATTCGTGTATAAATAAAAGTTTGCGACGACTTCATTTAACTTGAATAATAGGGTTGGATATAAAAGAACTTTTGATAGTTTTACAGAGTTTTAATGTAATTAGTTATTTGCTGAAGCTATTGCAGAACATTTACAAAAGGTTGGTTTTCAAATAAAATGCTGGTTTATTCAACTTGAGCTGTGATTTTAGTTTTTAGATTTAGATTTTGCTCTTTAGTTTTATAAAGAAAGAGATAAAGCTTTGAGGCTAGGTATTTATAATTCATTAACAAAGAAAGAAAAAGCATTGGAAACTTAATTTATTAAATTAAAACAGAGAGGTGAGACTAATGAGAATTTCAAAGGGCCTAAAAAGGCCACTTTGGCAGAATCATAAAAGGATAACATTATGAATCATATTAAGGGGAAGACAGTCGGTGTTTTTCTTTTTTTCGCTGCACTACGTAGGTATAATCAAAGAGATTGAATTTTGATTGGATTGATTGGTATTATTTAGCACAGACAAAAAAAATTACTGAAAAATCCTTCACCAATGGGATTTGACACGATTAACTTAACAGATACCTAAATGTCCATTATGATTCATAAGGTTATCCTTTTATGATTCTGCAGGGTGAATTGTGGGTAAACCCTTCGGGTAATTTTAGGCGATAAGTTATGTAAAATCAAATTCTCCTGTCTCCAAAAGCAACGATTAAATCTACTCATCATCATAATCTGCCTAGCCTTTCCCAACTATGTTGGGGTCGGCTTCCAGTCTAACCGGATGCAGCTGAATACCAGTATTAAACGATTAAATCTACTAAACACCAAAATCAAACAAAGTTTCACTGTGCACAACTTCACAACAACTCTATCCCGTTTCTTGCCAGCTTTTGTAATTGTTACAAATGAGAAAACAAATACACAATCACAAAGTACGTAATAGAAAGGTATCCCGTATTCCTCCTGGGGGACTCTAAAGAAAAGTAATAAATCTCCGTTGTACCTCCGTCCTTCTGATTTACACTCGTTGCTTCAGCCCATTGAAAATGGTTGTAAATAATAAACGAAATATATAGCATCCTTCCAGCTACTTATAAAAACAATTATGATAATTTATTGGCTTCGACTTCCATTGGGGAATAAATGATGCAAATTGTTTCATGAAGTTCTTATGCTGATTGAAAAGGGGAGAAATCTCTACGGTTTTCAGGCTCTATAGTCTAATTAATAACGTCAATATCTTCATTCTGGCGTACACAATTGCAATTACAGTAGGTATTACTTTACTAAGCTTGGATGCAGAAATTCCTTCAGGCCTTCAAAATTATGCACATGCAGAACATTCAACAACCAAAAGCCCCAAGAACCAAAAACTCGAAGACTTCTGACATCGACCAACCCGCACTGGGCCCGATTGGTGGATTATGGCCCACTGTCTCTCACAGAGATGAGACCTGTGTCCCTGCAGTGGGAACATAAGGCTGATTAGAAAGAAAGAAAGAAAGAAAAATGTTTATTTGGACACAGTTCGTGAAACACAAAATACAAAATTAACAAAATAAAAGATTATGTTTCAACAACAATAGATAGTGTGTGCCTCACGGCTGCAAAACAGATTATGCAGAACAGTATATCAATTACTAGTATGTAAAAGTAACATGGATTGCATGTTACTGTAACCGTTAACCGACACGATAGGGAAGAAACCACACGTGTTTCGCCTCTCCACGTGGCATCCTCAGAGTAGCATGCAGCCTAATTGGCTAATAATATCAAGGGCCTAAAAAGGCCACTTTGGCAGAATCATAAAACGATAACATAATGGACAGTTAACTGTTAAGTTAATCGTATCAAATCCCATTGGTGAAGCATTTTTCAGTTATTTTTTTTGTCTGTGCTAAAATACCAATCAATCCAATCCCAATCTCTTTGATTGTACCTACTTACGCGCTACGTAGTGCAGCGAAAAAAAGAAAAACACGGACTGTCTTCGCCATATTAAAATTCATAATTTGATCTTTTCATGATTCTCCAGAGTGGCCTTTTTAGGCCCCCTGATATTATAACGTTGTTGCAATTTTTCCTTACACGTTAATTGGTGATTTTATTTTACTTTTTGTAAAGGGATAGACAATAGACATTGTGACATTTATAACATCGCCTTGGATGATTTTGTAAAGGTGATATGTCTTGTTTATACCTTTTTAGTTGGGATTTTTGTCGTAGTTGGGTTTTAGTGTTAAGCTTTATTTTTGTTAGGGTTCCGTACCCAAAGGGTAAAAACTGGACCCTATTACTAAGTGTCCGTCTGTCATCAGGCTGTATCTCATGAACCGTGATAGCTAGACAGTTGAAGTTTTCACAGATGATGTATTTCTGTTGCCGTTATAACAACAAATACTAAAAACAGAATAAAATAAATATTTAAGGGGGACTCCCATACAACAAACGTGTTTTTTTTTCGGCGTTTTTGCCTAGTGGTACGGAACCCTTCGTGTGCGAGACCGACTCTTACTTGGCCAGTTTTTTCAATTAATTTAGGGTTGCTCAGCAGCAGAGCTTATGACCTCTAGACCAACGAGACAGATTTGATTTTAAACGGGAATAAATGCATTATTTAGCAATAGCATGCGTTCTCAACATGCAAGCCATGACTATTCTGTGCACTAAAATCAAATAAGTACATAGGTAAAGCTTTCCTTTCAACAAACTCAAACAAAGAACGCCGCGCCGACGCAATAACAGAACAAAAGTATCAAAACACCTTGCTCCCACAACGATAGCTTACAACGTCTCTTTACAAATCCATTTAGTCCAATGTTCGCGTGAACAATATTTTCCGTTGTCAATTGTCACCATACCGCGCCGTATTATTGAATTATGACTATCTAAACACGGTACTATTGGAAAGCGAGACCATAAATTCGGGGGAGAGTTGTTCCCGATAATTTATGTACTTAGAAACTTCGAAACGTCCGTACACAGACTTATTCATGTTCCCCCCTAAGTTAATCACTTGACACAGCAGGGAATTCATAAACACGCTTAACGGAAATTGCCTGTATAATAAGGCATCAATGGGCGGAAACTCGCGGTTCGCTGTTTGATCTGCGCTTGATTTTCGAATATGTCATATTATGTATAGGTACATGGTTGTTAAGAAGTGGTTAAAGTATTGGAAGTTTGTAGCCAGCGCTTGATCTGATGTCTTTTGATGAAAGGAACCGGCTTATGGAAGAGGCGGTTGAGTTATGGGTTTTCATGGAAATCAGTGACATGTTATTGACAATCTGTTGGATGATTTAACATTGAACACGTTATTTTTAGTTCCTGTTTAAGAATATGATGATTAAGACAACTGGGCAAAGCACATATCATACAGGCAGGTGGACATAGCCGCGTAAACTGATAACCATGAGTTCAGCACATGATCCTGGACCCCTTAGAGGAGACAGTTTTCGTCGGTTATCAAAAAACTAATCTGCTGATTCATAAAAAAGTGCAATACCTCATCGTCTCATCTACCTAGCCTTTTCCCAACTATATTGGGGTCAGCTTCCAGTCTAACCGGATGCAGCTAAATACGAGGTATTTTACATGGAGCGACTGCCTATCTGATCTCCACAACCCAGTTACTGGGTAATACGATACCCCTTGGTAAGACTGGTTGTCAGACTTACGGGCTTATGACTACCCGTAATGACTGTCAAAGATCCACGATTGACAGCCGGGACCAACGAATCATGAATCATGATTCAGAATCATGTGAAAAGTGAAAAAGTGTTTATTTTAACAGAAATATTTTTTTACAAGACATATTACCTCTGCCAAACTGCAAAGCAGTTTGTTGGCAGATGTACAGACGCCAGCACATCAGGCTGCTACATCTGTCAAATTTCTTTAATAGATTTTCAACTTTATCGCTAAAGCATAAGGTTCAATGTTGATTAGGAAAATTTGACAGTTTCGGGTAGCTTGATGTGCTGGCGTCTGTACATCCATGGTAACAAGTTGCACATTGATATCCCTGCCACCCCAGATTTTGAAGCTTCTAAGTGGACGAGAGTTCCAACTTTAGTTTGCCTCAGAAGACAATTCAATCGAAACATGAATTGCAGAAATTGCCGGAGCCAACGCTATAAATAAAGCACACAACAGCAAAGCAATAAAATCCACTGCAACCAACGACAATTCAGACTATTCTTAGATAGTTGTTTCAAGCAACCATCGAAGCAGAAAATAAACCGCATCAACTCTTTGTGTTCCGAAACCACTTAAACACTATATTAAGTCCAGACAGATCCAACATTGCCACAACAAACTTAATAGCCCTTTCTTCCCGGAAAATAAATAAACGACATTATGAAAAAGAGTGTTAAAACCTTTGCGTAAAACTGAGCTGCCGGACGCTGTGAAATAATGCAAAATCAGGCAAAATGTATAAAAATGTAAAAGTGTGCCTTATTACAAAGATTTTTGCCTAATAGCTTCCTTCTACGTGGCCGTTCTGTATTAAAAATACCCGCTGCACAATGTACAGACGCCAGCACATCAAGCTACCCGAAACTGTCAAATTTTTTAGCTAGGAATTGACATTATTGACAGCTCACTCCACGCTCACTTCACCAAAATTTTCACGGTGAGAGTTTTACAGAATCGACCGGCTGAAGTGCGATTTTGTAACCATCTCGCGGTGAAAACTTAAGTGAAGTGAGCCTGGAGTCAGCTGTCAACAGTGTCAATTCCTAGCAAAAACAAACTGACATCACCTAAGTTTTCACGGTGAGATTTTTATAGAATCGACCGGCTGACGAAAAATTTCTACGCTAGGGTTCTGGAATCAGGCCTGTGGACGGAGAGTAATGGGTAGCTCACCGTCCGATCAGGACCAGACCCGTGCCGGACGGCGCGTACGCGCGTCTCAAAGAGATGTCAGCACCAGTGAAGGGGTCCGTTAGGGCCGAAGCCTGCCGGGTCAGAGGGATTCCGCTGCCCCGGAACATAAAGGGTTAAGGAAGGCACACGGGTGGGTTTTGCGCACTGGTAATTTTTTTCATGTATACATATATCTACTTTTAATAAGTTCAACCAATCGCGGTAATAACTAAAGCCTGTATCAAACGAAGATAAAAGCTTGACCATTAAAAAATCCTACAACGATTTCCCGAGTGTCATTATTTTTAATTAAACAAATCGATTTCGAGTCTGTACTCGGACGTTATCCGTCGACTGGTCGCGTCATTAATCATCACATAATATATTGTTAGGCTCTTGAAGAGCCTCATCGGTTTTACGAACGGGGACATTAATTATTTTCCCTTTATCAAATTGAGTTGCTAAGGACGCTTGGAATATCTCTATTTATTAGGTACTAGCTGACCCGGCAAACGTTGTTTTGCCATATAAATTATTTCTAGCTGCCCTGCGCTATTGTTCGCGTGGTGTCCTACCCTTTACCCTACCTAACCCTACCCTACTCCTACACTACTCCTACCCTACTCCTAACCTACTCCTACCCTACTCCTACACTACTCCTACCCAACTCCTATCCTACTCCCACACTACTCCTACCCTACTCCTATAAGTAAATAAAAGTATTAAATACTATGTCCGTGTAAAACCGGGTAACAAAACCGGATAAAAGTATCCTATGTCCGTCACCTGGTTCTAAGCTACCTCCCCACCAATTTTCAGCCAAATCGGTTTAGCCGTTCTTGAGTTATAAGTAGTGTAACTAACACGACTTTCTTTTATATTTATAGATTATTATAATCATTATCATTACTTTTTTAAATAACACAGACATAAGTATCAAAGTTAATAAATCACAATATGTTTTCCTTAGCACTATATCGTCCCAATAGATGTCGATATGTGTTTCCACTTATTGCAATAAAAAGTTGTTACAGAATGCTTTAAATTGATTATATCTTTTGATAGACTGAAGCGATTGCGATGAAACAAAGACTAATCACTACTCCGAGTTCTACACTATATTTGAGTATAAAAATTAACCATATCGGTTTGATACTTTTTACGTTGAACCTGTTCAAACAAAAAATCTCTCACATCCAAACAGACAAACCGACAAACAGACAAAAATTCCAAAAATTGATGAAATGGCATCTGTTGGTTATCCTTTAACACCCCACCTATTTAAAAAAAATATATTTTCAATGTACAGAAACGCCTCGTCTACAGATTTATTATATGTATAGAAGATTACATAGGTTAAAACGCTATTGGATGTAAAATTCAAAATTTTAAAATTTATATGATTTTTTTTTTATTTCAGTCGCTCCATGTAAAATACTGGTATTCAGCTGCATCCGGTTAGAATGGAAGCCGACCCCGACATAGCTGGGAAAACGGTAGGCAAATGATGATGATGAGATGTAAGTATGTTGCAAATGTGGTTAAAGTAATAACAGCCGCACGGGTCGATCGATTAGATTAAGCTACGCTGGCCGCGGTTAGTCCGTGGTGACCATCTGTACATACCAAGACCCCTCCGTGCCTCGGAAAGCATGTAAATTGGTCCCGGCTGTCATTCGTGGATCTTTGTCCGTCGTTACGGGTCGTCAGAAGCTCGAAAGTCTGACAACCAGTCTTCCCAAGGGGTATCGTTTAATACCCAGTAACTGGTTGTGGAGGTCAGATAGGCAGTCGCTCCATGTAAAATACTGGTATTCAACTGCAACCGGTTAGGAGAAGCCGACCCCAACATACATAGTTGGGAAAACGCTAGGTAAGTAGATGATGATATTGCAAATGGGAAAGAGAAAGCGGTTGATGATTGATTACTGAAATGGGGTGATTACCACGGACGATTAGCACAAACGGTGAACGGTGATTGAGGGATTGATGATTTCTCTTAACATTTAACGTATAGCATATTAAACAAAGAAGACTGACTAAACAATACACTATATACTATTTCTCTATTTAAATGTCGATTAAAAGAGCATTACCTTTTCCTCTATACTGTGAATATATATTTATATATATGTGTTCATAAATTTTAGTATTATGTATTTATTTAAGTATATTTACGTTAATTTTATTTTTTGCATTATATGTCTAGGTTTTATTTAGTATTCTAGTTTTAGACTTCACACATTAATATTTTTCTCTTCTTGTTCTCACACACTATTGTCTACATTTATTTTTTACTTCTCCTTTCGCAGGTCTGCTGGAAGAAATTTCTGAAGAAATAAGCAGTACCTTTGTACTCAAATTATAGTTATGTCATATCCCTATGTATTTTACTGTGTGTACATAATATAAAATAAAAAAATCTGATCTTGGAAACTTTGATCGGCTTTTCACGATGACCGTTCTCCAGCACACGGTCAATCATGAGTATCACTCATGACTCACTTGCTGGAATATCCCAAGTCTCCATACATTTGGCTCAAACTCAAACTCAAAGCATTTATTTCAAATAAACCAAGGCACTTTTGTGTCAAGGAGTCGCGGTCAGTCAGAAAGATAAAGCTAGTTGCCCATTCCAAATCGTAGTACTATGGAGAAGAACGGGCAAGAAACTACACGGGCACTTTTAAATCAAAAATATTCTTACAAAATAATGGTTACATCATTCATGTTGAAATTATACATGTGAGAAAGATGTAGAAACACGTGCACGTTAAAAGCATCCGTTATAAAAAGGTAAAAACAAAAAAACTATGGCGAAATTAAAATACATATTGTGTGCTCAATTCCATTCAAATCCGTTCAGCCGTGATTGAGTAACAAACATTCATATTTATAATACTTAATTATATTTGTAGAATGTATAATAGGTACGAGTATATTACAACCGCGACCGCGTATTTGATGCCAAACACGATTATTTAAACTGTTTGATGAAAATTTTTATTTACAGAGCTTTCCTAAATCTGAGTAATTAATTAGTCTGTATCAGTGAGCAAAGGAATGATTATATCAACGGTTTTTGTTCGTTATTCGACCGTTATAAGCTTATTTAATTACTCATTTACCTTTAAAGGTCATTATTTATTGAACGATCGCTTTTAGGTATTATTTTGAGGTTGAAATAGAGATCAAAATGATTAAAAATTATTTAATTAAAAAAAAACTTTAGCGCGCGACTTCGCCCGCTTGGATGTCAGAAAATTACCCACGGGAACGTACTAGTTATAGGGATTGAAAGTACCCTATGTGTTAATCCAGGTTATAAACTATCTGCGTGCAAAAATTCATTCAAATCGGTTCTGGCGTTTTTGCGCCAGTCCGGAACATACATCTAGACAAACAGACAAACGGACAAAAATCTATAAACAATATTTTCGACATTGGGCTCGTTCTCACAACTTGTAACATTATCTTTTTTGTAAATATTGAATGTACAGTTTTGACTTCATAACTACATATTTTATTATATTACTCACCGGCGAACTTCGTACCGCTTCAGAATGAAATTCAAAGTTCAATATAACTAAAAATTTGCAGAAAACCAAAATTACTTTCAAATTTTCATGGTGATCGGTTTAACGGTGTGGGGTGTTTGGCTGTGTAGCAATTCCTTCTTGATTTTGATCCATTGCGGGTTACAGGTTACAGGTGAATGTAATGAATAGGTCTGGGCGGCATCGCGGAGATGAATGTACTCTTCTGATCGAAGCTGCGCCGTTCTCACAAAGGAAAGAAATGACATAGGTATTTGTTTTTTGTCAAATATTTATAGTGAGTTCAGAAGTTTATTTTGTGACCAAACTTAGAAAGATATATCAAGCTACATAAAAAAAAATGTCTGTCTTGATAATAAACTAAAATAGAAATAAAATAAAAGAGTAAAGGATAGTCCAAACAATTGAATAAATCGAACTGTACAATCTTATTACCTCCGTATTGTTTAATTTCTGAACGCACCCTGTTTGACAGGTACGAACAGTTTGTATGGGATAATAAAATTGTTGCTTTTAGGTACTATTTTCCTTAGAACTTATTCATATTTTCTAACATTTTAAACCTTCCTTGGACTTCTACAAATATTTCAAAACCAAAATTAGCCAAATCGGTCCAGCCGTTCTCGAGTTTTAGTGAGACTAACAAACGTCATTTAATTTTTATGTATAGACTAGCTTCTGCCCGCGACTTCGTACGCGGATCCTGTTGCTTATGCCAGCGACAACGGGGTCGTCAAAATCGGAGATCTGAAACGTCTGATGTCGATTTCTAAGAGCCCAGGGACTGAAAAACAACGGGATGCGCGAGACGATTCGAGACGTCATTTTCAGGCAATAATGAACCAATAAGGTGGTAAACTTGGCCTTGCACTTTGAATGTTGGCATAAATGGGCCTTCTGAAATCTGTTCTGCACCAAAAGATGTCATTTGAAAGGCATTATTGTACGAACGTATGTTATCCAAGAAATGTTTTGACTGTGGATGGTCACCGATTAGCAGTGATCTTAATATTTCTGGAGGATTTTGTAATATTTCAATATGTACTTTCCCACCTGAGCAACACATACCGTTTGTTTCTTTTTGCCATTTAACAGCTTCACAAAAATTACAATTTTGAACCATACCTCCGATGGCGGAATATGTGGCGTAGTCAATCATAGGAGTATACGTAAATGCACTCCGTTCCTTATCAACCCAAGGAAGGTCGCCATGCCCTACGGCTATATCTTGAGACACATCCGATTCTTCAGATGATATCGACATTCTGTTCAGAGAATGTCGAAGTCGATCAGAATTCAAACGTTCGTTGCGCTCTTCTTAATCTGTCTCTTCATGCCGTACTCCAGCAATTCTTTCTTTCTCACTTTCTAACTGATTATGAGTATTTTGTTGTGTGCGTGTTCGGGACAATGTATGATAATCTCAAGTTCATCACTTGTTTCAAAAGACCTGTTAGTAGATGTGCGAATACGCTGAGAACTCAAGCGTGATTCTGTATCGGTAAACGTTTCCGATTCGTGAGACAATGCATGTCGCTCACGATCAGCGGACAGTCGCGCATCACGTTCCGCACTTGTCTCTAGAGACCTAGAAGCAGATGCGTAGATATGCTGAGAACTCAAGCGCAATTCTCTATCCGTGAACGTCTCCGACTCGCGAGACAATGCATGACGTTCACGATCAGCGGTCAGTCGCGCATCATATTCTTCACTGGTCTCTAGAGACCTGGATGTAGATGCGTAAATACGCTGAGAATGCAGGCGCGCTTCGCGATCCGAAGAGGTTTCCACGGAGTGAGTTGCAGCCTGATGTTCTCGAACAGCATCAAGTCTCTCCTGACGCTCTTCGGTAGATTCTTGGGATCTTATGATCCGCAATCTTTTAGCTCCTTTGGAACATTGGAAAAGATTTGACCTTTTTCTAGGCATGGTTATAGTTTTATTGTGAAGAAGATACCTGATCAATTAAAATCTAAGTGACTGCTCCCCTACCAAGGGTGCCCATACACGGGGTCGTCTGGCGCCCATGTGCTGGTTTGGTCCCTGGGGTCGTCACGGCGTGCTATTTGTTCTGGTGCGCCGGTGATGGGGAGTACTCCCCAGAGGAGGGTCCGGTGACGGACAGCCGCGGCGGGTTCACGGATGAGTGCTAACGCGTGCCCATATTCCCGCTGTAAGCGGCAGAGGAGGACACCGTGGAGTTTTAGTGGGTTAGAGTCCCACATAACTGTACTATCTCCCCGTGGTAGTGCAGAACGCATGAGCATTTCTTCACGTTAAAAAAAAAAAGGGAGTTTTGGCCAGTAGAGTCAAATTTTCAATGATATACCATCGTCATCGAAAATCAGTCCTAAACTGTTACCGCCTTCACCGCGTGGAGGTGAAATTAGTGATAGTTTTGATTTCCACATCAGATGTTTCTGATCTTCGATTTTTAGGGTTCCGTACCCAAAGGGTAAAAACCCTATTACTAAGACTTCGCTGTCCGTCCGTCCGTCCGTCCGTCTGTCTGTCACCAGGCTGTATCTCAAGAACCGCGGTAGCTAGACAGTTGAAATTTTCACAGATGATGTATTTCTGTTGCCGCTATAACAACAAATACTAAAAACAAAATAAAATAAATATTTAAGGGGGCTCCCATACAAAAAAAACGTGTTTTTTTCGGCGTTTTTGCCGTCTGTCTGTCGCCAGGCTGTATCTCAAGAACCGCGGTAGCTAGACAGTTGAAATTTTCACAGATGGTGTATTTCTGTTGCCGCTATAACAACAATTACTAAAAACAAAACAAAATAAACATTTAAGGGGGGCTCCCGTACAAAAAAACGTGTTTTTTCGGAGTTTTTGCCGTCTGTCTGTCGCCAGGCTGTATCTCAAGAACCGCGGTAGCTAGACTGTTGAAATTTTCACAGATGGTGTATTTCTGTTGCCGCTATAACAACAAATACTAAAAACAAAATAAAATAAATATTTAAGGGGGGCTCCCGTACAAAAAAACGTGTTTTTTTCGGCGTTTTTGCCGTCTGTCTGTCGCCAGGCTGTATCTCAAGAACCGCGGTAGCTAGACAGTTGAAATTTTCACAGATGGTGTATTTCTGTTGCCGCTATAACAACAATTACTAAAAACAAAATAAAATAAATATTTAAGGGGGGCTCCCGTACAAAAAAACGTGTTTTTTTCGGCGTTTTTGCCGTCTTTCTTTCGCCAGGCTGTATCTCAAGAACCGCGGTAGCTACACAGTTGAAATTTCCACAGGTGATGTATTTCTGTTGCCGCTATAACAACAAATACTAAAAACAAAATAAAATAAATATTTAAGGGGGGCTCCCATACAACAAACGTGTTTTTTTCGGCGTTTTTGCCGTCTGTCTGTCACCAGGCTGTATCTCAAGAACCGCGGTAGCTAGACAGTTGAAATTTTCACAGATGGTGTATTTCTGTTGCCGCTATAACAACAAATACTAAAAACAAAATAAAATAAATATTTAAGGGGGGCTCCCGTACAAAAAAACGTGTTTTTTTTGGCGTTTTTGCCGTCTGTCGCCAGGCTGTATCTCAAGAACCGCGGTAGCTAGACAGTTGAAATTTTCACAGATGGTGTATTTCTGTTGCCGCTATAACAACAAATACTAAAAACAAAATAAAATAAATATTTAAGGGGGGCTCCCATACAACAAACGTGTTTTTTTCGGCGTTTTTGCATTGTGGTACGGAACCCTTCGTGTTGGCCAGTTTTTTTATAAGTCAACAGGAAATGCCCATCAGACCGAACAACTTTTGCTAAGACGTCATTCCTATATATGTTATGGTGTAGCTGGGCTCTTGGAGTTCCACATCAGGTGTTCCAGATCTTCAAATTTATTCTCTCGGCAGAAAATGCTCATCACGTGGAACAATTTTTGCTATGGTACCATTTTTGTATCTCTTATAGTTTAGCTGGTCTGTTGCGGTTCTGCATCAGGTGTTCAAGTTTCCAAGATAAATTATAGCCTATATGTTGCCCAGACATAATACCTATACAACAAAACAAAAATCATTCAAATCCTTCCAGTAGTTCCGAAGATTAGCGTGTACAAACAAACAGACAAACAGACAAACAGACAGAATTTTTTTTTCGGATTCGTACCCTATTACTGTTTCTAAACCCCCCCCCATTTTTTTTTTTTTTTTATATTTTCAATGTACAGACACAGTTTTTCTACTGTTTTATTATATGTATAGATATAGATGAATACCTTTGTTTACCTACATGTTGAAAATACAGAGCGGGCACTATCTGTTAATGTACTATTTGTGTTTACAAATATTAACAATTTATCCTGTTCCAGTTGTGATTCCTCTTTTCAACAGACAGTGAAAAAGCATTGGAAAAAAACATGAATATCAATTAACATTTCCCGAATAATTCTTTAGTATGCACCATTCATATTTTATAATTTGCTAAAAGGAAAACTGCAAGTTTCGTCCAGTAAATTCTGGAAAATAAAACATCATAATCAAAACACTATTTTACATAGTCTTTGTTGCGATTTTCCTTCACAATTTAGAATGAGGAACTCGTAGTTGCACGCACACACACGAGCGACTTTTTCTGAAGTCAGTAAGCGTTAACCATCGTCCAACAGAAAAAAGTTACATTTCATAGAGGAATTATGTCGTAAAATTAATATAAAACGACATGACAACTTCACGATATCACAGTGAGTAATGCATTAATATCGTTGTTGTTGGAGTGCAAGAAAAGAGGCTCCACAACTGACGATAGTGGATCCTAAACGGTATCGTCAACGATATCGTAAGTTGCTAAGGGCTGCTACACACTTCTTCAGGTTGGCATAGATTCGGCACAGCCGGCCGGGCAAAATTATGCTATGGGCTTAAGGCTATTTGAATGATACTTTGACATCCTAATTGTAATCTTGTATACTTTGACATCTTACTCTTTGATATTTACTCTGACATTAAATGATACTTTGACAGGCTAAATAAATTGTGTGTTTATGATACTATTTTTATCCGACATACCTCAACTTGTAATTTTAGTTCGTAATCATGCAATCATTAATATTAGACAGATAGATAAATAATTTATTCAATGTTAATAGGTACTAACCTAATAATCTCTGCCCTGTAAGTAATACCTAACATTTGCACGGCACACTTGGGAGAGATCTTAAGACCATAATACCATACCATATTCTGACAAATAAATGATTATGGTTAAAATCGATTGTATATTTTGCTGCGTGGCTGCGCGGAATCCTGCCCAATTATGCCGACTTGAACAAGTGTATAGCACGCCTAATGTCGAAAGCTCCGACAAAAAGTCTGTCGTCTGCAGCCTACCTTACAAGCATTCACAAATCAAGTAGAACGAGTAGGTAGTCCTGATGTAAGATATCTGCTTACAATAGCATTGTCATACTCCATTACGTATAAGTAGGCATTATTTAGCAAAATGTATTGCTGCCAGAAATCTCTTTACAAGATTACGCGTTTGTATGAAAATTAAAGATAAAATGGGACGTCGCTGAACCGGCCTGTAATCCTTGCTAAGTGAATGATTTATATCCTTGCCTATATTGTTAACTTTTCGTTCTCTGTTTTGCCTTTCAATACAGTTTTTTTTTTATTTCAAAGGAAAAAGGGACCTTTCTGTGTGATTATATTTAATAAAATTTTGAGTGCTTTGTGTTTGTTGATCGCCAATTTTTTTATGGTTGAACAAGAAAATACTTTTTACCGATAGCATTAGTTATTATAATTTTGCTACTGGACTTCGTGATTTCAGGTGTAAAAATCCTGTAAGATCGAAAAAAAATACTTTCATAATAACATTTTCATATTAATTCACTCATTTAATAATAATATTTGCATGCCTAATATAAGGTAGATTATACAAAGATCACTCATTTTTACTGTTAGGACTTCTTTATTTACTGTACCTACAAATCCTACAATCTAGGTCATCATCATCTGCCTAACCTTTTCCCAACTATGTTGGGGTCGGCTTCCAGTCTATCCGGATGCAGCTGATTCTCAGTATTTTACTTTCCTACAATCTAAATTTAACTTTACTTTAGCTTCTCTACATTACTGAAGCAATGGTAGGTATATTTGTACAAAACAATAGAACGTTGATAAAAAAAAAACTCTACCTTGAAAGTTGCACATCAAAGGTCGTAGACAAACACAAACCATAAACTTACACAAAGAACCTAGACGTAGCTCGTTACATTTAAGATCTCTTTGTACAAAATATACTCTTGTTTGTTAATTTGTTCTGGGCTTACAGCCGTCACGGACTAATCATGGAGGCGCCGTATCGACGTCACCCGACTAGTGACGGGATAAGTCGTCAGGTCATGGTCGCCAAGGTTAATGAAAGTATGCGGTGACACTATTATTTCGCCGCCCATACACTTCTACGGGCGGCGAAGTAATAGTGTCCGGACGTTGGAGTACGTAAACTAAGATTAAATGTGTGTTTGTAGAGGCTTCGGCTGCCGAGGTAAGTGCAATTGATCCTACGCTTTGGGATTGCTGGGAGCCAGCTTCATCTCATTCCCAGATGAAGTATAAACTAAAACACTAATTGTGTTTAAATTGGATTAAAATAATACTGCGTAAATGTGGTGGTTTTGTTTTGTTTCAAATATGGTATTAAGTATACTGGTAAAGGTACCTACGTGATGGAGTTGCTGGTAGATACTCCGAAGGATGCTGTAAGTAACGATCAATTGCTTCACAATTTTAATACATAATTAAGTCAAACCTCAATTGACGGCACGGTTGGCGCAGTGGCTGCTGCGCTGCGTGTCGCGGGTTCGATTCCTGCACGGAACAAATATTTGTATGACCTACAAGTAGTTGTTCCGGATCTGGCTGCTTGTGTATGTGAGTTTAAATATTTGTAAACACACCCATAATACAGGAGAAAATCCTAGTGTGGCGTTCCAAAAAAAAATAATTAATGTGTCCTCAAGAAAATGCCACTTAAAATAAGGCAAAACTTACTTCAGGGGTATTTTCTTAGGGACACATAAAACCCTCTTATTGATCCCAAAGACACATGTCTGAGACGACTGATTCTGCCACTTCCGACGCGTGAATAAAATATGAGTGGCGTTGATTGGCATAGGGAACGCAAATCTTTTTAAGGGTAATTTCCCTACCTTTTTACAAATAGATGAGTCTCCACATGCTTGTCTTTGTTTTGTAAGTACAGAATCAAAATAACTATTCATTGCGATGCTATACTATAATATTAATGTAAATCAAACATTACATAAAAACAGTAGATTATGAATAATAAGAATATTACTAACTTTTGCGGTGGTCTGAAATAACCCCACGGGAACGTACTACATAAAAAGTATCTTAAATGTTAATCCCGCACCACACTATCAATCATAATATGAATCATTTAGAAGGATATTGCTAATCCATTGCTTCATACGTTCGGATAAATTGTCTGCTCAACAACGTAAATAACGCAATGAATGTTGTTGAACTGTCAAGATTGCCATTGCCACCGATAATATGTTACACAATTACCTTGCAGGGTATAAAACTATCAGTGTGACAAGTTTCTCACACACTTGTTAAAGTTCAACTACTTTTGCATTTTTTTTTTTTTAAATAACTTGTAAATATGTGAGCACCATGTATCTATCACTTATTTGATTTACCTGTCATTGCTTAATTTTTAATTCTTTTTACCTTTTGTGGTAGACTAATTTTATTATGGGTGCATCGTGTTCACATATAATTTTTATTATGTATACAAGACCTTGTAAAACATTTTTAAAAGAGTAACGGTGGAGTTTCTTGCCCATTCTTCTCCATACGAAAACTACCTTTTCGAATGGGCGCCTAGAATCATTTCTATTTAGTTTTTTTTTTGACGTTCAAAAGTGCCTTTAATGTGCCTATTTGAAATAAATGATTTGACTTTGACTTTGACTTCATCCAATATTTGTTCAGCCGATGGGCCCGTGGCTAAATAATAACAGCCACACAGGTCGATCGATCAGGTTAAGCTACGCTTGCCGCGGTTGGTCTGTGGATGGGCGACCATCTTTACATACCGTGACCCCTCCGGGCCTCGGAAAGCACGTTAAGCCGTTGGTCCCGGCTGTCATTCGTGGATCTTTGACAGTCGTTACGGGTAGTCAGAAGCCCGAAAGTCTGACAACCAGTTTTACCAAGGGGTATCGTAATACCCAGTAACTGGGTTGTGGAGGTCAGATAGGCAGTCGCTCCATGTAAAATACTGGTATTCAGCTGCATCCGGTTAGACTGGAAGCCGACCCCAACATAGTTGGGAAAAGGCTAGGCAGATGATGATTTGTTCAGCCGTTATTGTGTGATTGAGTAACAAACGTCCAAACATAAAAACTTTCACATATGACATGTAAATTACATGTCATATCTCATAGAAATAAAACATTCAGAATTGCTATTGTGTCGTAGAAAAACCAATGACGCTATGACGATGACAAGTGGCGGGTTATATGTTATATTATTGCTATTTCTTTACAACATGTCATAAAAATTGGACAATACTAGTGGATATTGTATTTTCGTTTATGTTAGTAATAACGTTTTTATGATAGCACACTAGTGTTTATAGCTGTATTATTGTCTCTAAAATGATATATTTGGCCCAATTATTTAATTAGTTTGCATTGGCTTTTATACAATAAAATTACGTATTTGCTGTTTACTTAGTTGTGAAGCATTATCATGTCAGCCAACAGATGTCCACTGCTGGACATAATGTAGGTCTCCTCCAAGCATCGCCACTTCGACCATCGTAACACACTAGCAGTAGCAATATTAGTGTTAATATTTTGACAGTTCAACAACATTCATTGCGTTATTTACGTTGATGAGCAGACAAATTTTTCGTACATATGAAGCAATGGATTAGCAATATTCTTCAAAATTATTCAGATTGTGGTTGAAAGTGTGCTATTACGCAATTAGGGTGCAACTGTTCTGGGTGTTTTGTATTCAGCCTTCACAAGGTCGGTCCACCTCGTAAGAAGCTTGTTGTGAAGCATGTTAAGTAATTAGTGAGCCACACTAATCAATTTAATTTTATACACTTGTGTAGTAGGCATTTAACCGACACAGTTTAAAAACCAAACAGTTTTTAAATTGTCCACATAATAGAATATTTAAGTAAGATAATAAATACTTCGGCCTTATTAACGAATTCCATAATGTATAGTCGAGTGCAGACTAAAAAGACAAATTGGGAGCGCTGAACTACCCGTCAGAAGTTAATTAACTGACTAGCGACATAACTACTCAGGGCTTGATTACCAGGCTTTAGCTTATTTATTCGAAATTTGTTGTCATAGAAAAATATGACAGAATGGAAGTTTTCATTCATCATCATCATTTCAGCCGAAAGACGTCCACACATAACATCACGCCTTATTTCACTTAAGGACTGGGCAGGGGTGTACAGTCACGAGCATAAGTATGTATACACTTGGCTTTATTCAAAGACGATTTTCTCCTTCAGTTTTGAATGAAATTTTATGTTGTTACAAACAAAGTATTTTCGAACCCTTAGGTTTGCGTAAAGTTTCGTATTTCAACGTTGCATTCGTTATTTCACGAAAAAATCGCAATTGAAGTTGCCAAGTGTTGACATATTAGTGCTCGTGACTGTACCTATCGTACACCCACATTTCGCCACTTATGTTTAAGTCCCATATACAGCATATACAGGATGGCAGGAACATCGACGCGCTAACTGCAACAATGGATTCTGCACATGATTCTGGACCCTATTCATCATCATCATTTCAGCCGAAACAAGTCCACTGCTGGACATAGGCCTCTCCCAAGCTCCGGCACGTCGACCGATTCTGTACTTCCCGCGTCCAGCGGATTCCTACGGCCTTCACAAGATCATCAGTCTACCATGTGGGACCTTCCAACGCCACGTCTTCCGGTACGCGGTCGCCATTCCAGAACCCGCCCCATCGGCCAGAATGGCAGTTTACTAAAAAATAAACATCACACTAATATTATAAAGGCGAAAGTTTGTGTGTGTGTGTTTATATGTTTGTTACTTCTTCACGCTTAAACGGCCGGACCAATTTTGATAAAATTTTGTACGGAGGTAGCTGACATCCTGGATTAACATATAGGTTATTTTTATCCGGGTATTTCCACGGGATCGAAACTTATGCGGGTGAAACCGCGGGGCACTGCTAGTAGGTAATAAAACAAAAAGACTAACGTCAGCCTCTGTCTTAAATGCTTGTGATAAATGTGACGGAATCGATATGTATGCACTGCCGAAGGCTACATAAATCAGCATCAGAATTGCATTTGTCTTCAAGCAGACACTTTATGGCCAACGGAATTACTTTTTGAACTTGATTCATACAACCTGCAGTTTGCACGGGACTTTAAGGAGCTGCCCAAACGTAGGACGCCGTAAAATGCTCAGTTTATTGTCGCACAGTTAGGCGACAAAAAACCACAGACATTGTTACAAGCCAAAAAAATAGAGTCGATTGTCATATGTTCAAAGAAAAGACTTATTCAAAAATAGGCTATTTGACTGGTTTCTGATAAACATCTCAGATTATTTAATGGTGTCTAACGAGCCCACAAAAACCTATTACTTCAAATTGCATAATGTATTTCTTTTAGAAAATAGTAAATAAAAATGTACTGTTTAAATAAGCCGCCAAAACGCTATCTTTAACAATATGGCGTCGTGACGTCAAAATACACGTAAACAAACGTTGAAACGGTCGAGATACTAGACAAAAGTCATCTGTTCTGTCAACGATAGACAGAAATTGACTATATCATGACGTCATCATAAGTTCAGCCAACCCAGACCGTTTTCGATTACGTGGCGCCAGATTTAAAAAGATGAAGTTTTTTCGGGATTTTTTTAATAAATAATACATTTTTTTGTAGTAAAATTAATGCAAATCGATTTTAAAAGCGATAATCTATACGAGTGTCAATAATTATGACCTTATTTTTTACATTGTCAAATAGCCTATTATAATATTTAAAAAGCAGTCTCCTGAGCATTGTTGCTAGTAAGACTGAGGGCCGCATTATGGGGCACCTGTGCGCAGTGCATGTACTGTTGCCAGGGGCAGCCGTGAGGTGGCGAAATTAAGCATTATTATTATTATTTGTGTGTTGTAAATTCTATTATACTAACATAGGTTAAGGAATACTAACAAATATATGGGTTCTACCTGAATTAAAGATAAATAAATAAAATAAATAAAAATATTTCATAAAAATAAAGCAGTATCAGTATAATTTAATCAATTAAAGAAATACCTAAAAACTATTCAAGTGCGTTGTGCATTTATTTAAAAAAATTTTAACTGCAAAATTACTTTTATTCTGGTGGTCATTCGATTCAACTAACATCAAACGCATAGGAATTACTTTTTGAACCTTATTTGATGCCGCGATGAGCTATTATCATTTACCTAAAAATTTGTTTCTTACCGCGTCTTACAAACTTGAAACGGACTGTCTTTTTTTTGCTTCACATTTTCACTATTTACTTTTCACTTTCGCCTTCGACTGGTCACCAAAGAACTTTTAAGTTTTGCAAAAAATACATGAAACACGGCTCTATATACTCACATAAGAATTTATAAAACCGCATGAAAATATTTTGGGCAGACAAAAGTAACTTATTTCAAGCAACGCTTTATCTTAAAGAACCCTTTCTGAAAAAAGGAAGGTTATTGTTCATTGTAACAGATTTATATTTTCCCTTTTATAAGAGCCGTTAACTTCGCTAGAGAAATTAAAAAATAACAATAACGATAGATACTTTCTGTTGGGTTGGAACACAAAGGTTCTCTGTAAATGCGTCCCATTTTGCAGTGGGAATTTTAATTAAATTTAAACGAGTTTGAGGTTTCGGGTTTTTGTCACCCGCTTTGGAGTTAAGTAGCGTTTGACGGGTTAAGGATTTTTTTACGTAAATCCTTAAAATTTATGAGCAATCTTTTTATTTTTAACCCTATCGTAATTTACGCTCGTTATTTTCAGTTTTTAAGCACCAAAGTTGTTCTTTTTGTTCCCATGTAAAGTCAGGGAATTAAATTAATTGTTTATCAAATTGACTACCAAATTAAATTGTCTTTACATTCAAATCACATCTGTCATTCTTCGACAGTTAGATGGAATGGCTATAACACGACAAATTGACGGATAATATCTATTTGGTGAATAATCAATTTCCCCTGACTCTAGGTCATGACAGAATAGCCACTTGCCTGAACATGTCATAATGTATATGTAAATATAAGTAAATAGAAAATGTTAAATGCACACGTCATTAGGATTTTCCAGCTAACAGTTATTTCCGAGATTCAAATCATAATAATTCTTTGTGCTATTTGATGTAGGTACCTACTGCCCATACTTAAAACTAAACATAATTCAATGAGTTCTTCATTAAGTATAACGTCTTTATTTATGTGTTAATATTATAAAGGACATTTTCCTCATTGCTTCTTTACACAACAAACGCCTTAGACTAAGAGTTAATCATTAGTACAAGGCCGTTAGTTATTACGATTCATACAACGTACCTACACCGTAGTAGCTTTGATGAATGTACTAGAACGTAGCTATAATTGGAATTCTAGACTTCTAACAAATTCGTGAACGATATTTTAAAGGCCAATGCTTTTAGGTCAACACGTAATATAATTATATACAATTATCACGCCTTATTTCACGTAAGTGTCTAAACACACTATGCCGAAGGTACGCGACCGAAGTTCGGCATGATTACGCCTACAATTCTATTTGAATTACTTACGATACATTATGCCGAAATTACGTTGCGTTATAGCGTACAGCCGAACTCCGGTCGGACGTAAGTTCAGCGGTAATTCGGCGACAACGTATTCAGTAGAGCACACATTATACGCAACCGAAGATCGGTTCGATGTCGAAGATCCGGGGCGGGGAGCAGTGGGAGGCAGGCATGCCCGCGCCCCGCGTGTGCACAACTGAATTTCTGCCGCGTAAGTTCGGCACTTATGGTGTGTTATGTCAGCCGAATACGTCGGAACGTGAAATCAGTCACGGAACTTCGGTCGCGTACCTTCGGCATAGTGTGTTTGGACACTAAGGGTTGGGCAGGGTCCTATCGTAGACCCACATTTTGCCAGTTATGTTTAAGTCCTACAAACAGCTTAAACAGGATTGCAGGTACATCGACACCCAAACTTTAAACAATGGATTCTGCACATGATTCTGGACCCTATTGCGTTGAAATATTTCGTCGGTTATAAAAAAAAAATAGCTGTTCCATACAGTTTAACCGCGCAGGTATTGCACTTTTCTATGAAACAGTAGTTTTTTAAAATAAATTTTCTTAAATTTCTCTCTAAAAGGTTGAAAATCATGTGCTGAATTAATGGTTACAGTTGTTTCATGGTTACCAACCTGTATAGTTTCGTGCCTTCGTGGATGTGTTTTAGACTTTAATGAAGATAAGAATATCCAAGATCTCAAACTTAAGAGAATAACGAGATAATCTTTTGAACCCAAAATTTCCTTTCATGGAAACACAATTCACTTGAAACTGGACTACTAACAAGCTTTTAATGAAAATGTAAAAGTAATTATAGTTTCATACAAACTTACGAGCAATTAATTCACGCCTGGCTCCCACTTGCCTAATGGAAATGCATTTAAATTGAAATTTTTAGAGCTATTCAAAATCACGGTATTTCTATAACTCAGCTGAGTTTTTGTTAGCAAACTGATCCGTGGACTTTGTGGAGGATTTTAATGAAATTCGAGACCGTGTCGAGTCCCGTTCAGTGTCGTTTCAAAATTATTAAACTAAGTTAAAGTTTCAGTTGAAACTTGTGCGATGTTACATTTTAAAAAGTTGTATGAAAAATGATTCTGTTGTACGGATAGATTTAAAGTTGAAATATTTTACTCTATGTTTGTTTATTTGATGTTATGTTCTGTGTAAGGAAACTTTTGTGGTATAAGTCACTTTGTTTTTACTTACCTACATAAATCTTAATTATTTAGAGTACGCGTGCTGAAATAATATATAGGTATAATGTATGTATAAGAATGGATACAAAATGTACTAGACTTGACTGGGATTTGCAGGGGTTTTTGTGTATAAATGTGGATTAAGAATAACTTCAAAATCTTTTGTTGAACTGAAACAACAATAATTTAGTTAATGTATTATTTTCTAAATAGTTATAAATACAACATGTCCCGTAATTAACACACACCACCAAACACCCCAATAAAAATATTATGTTATAATAATAATACACTGCATTTTAACTATTATGTATTTTAACTATTATGTATAAAACAGTTTTTTCAATAAATCAGTTACACTGAGTTGAAAGAAAATTGTGTTCCCTTTAGTGAGTCCTTTTTGGCAACAAACTATATTATTTCAATGTTAAAATCCCTTTTATAAAGTTTCGTCCCGATTCGCCCCTGCACCCCTATTCACCCCTAGTCCCCGTTTGATGGCCTAAATTTCTTCGTCACTTTTGTCTTAAAAGACTAATTTTTCAAGGAATAAGTGAATTGTTTAACTCAGTATCTTACCAGAGTAGCCACGCTATAGACGGATATCAGTATTCTTAATCAGGCACATATTCTCATTTTTACGAGTCACATGAAGGGACACTAAACTGGCTGATTGACTCGCTCTCGTAAGTGTTACCATTCCGTTTTATTCTCGTCAAATTACCCGAAATTTCGTCTCTATTCTTGGTTCCATAGAAGGTATGTATGTAACTATTACACTACCAATTTGTGTCTAAGCACCTGCCATATGAGGAGCAGTGGTGGCCCTGTAGTAACGGCCGCAACTTACGAGTTATAGGTCGTAGGTTCGAACCCAGACAGGCGGGCGCTTTGTGTAAATTACTTCATAACCACTGCTCTCAAAAACGGTGAAGGAAAATGTCGTGAGGAAACCAGCGTGTCTTAGAACAAAAAAAATCGGAAACATGTGACATCTACAAATCCGCACTGGGCCCGCGTGGTGGATTACGGCCCACTCCCTCTCACCGAGAGGAGGCCTGTGTCCCAGCAGTGGGAACATTATAGACTGATTATGCTACCTAACCTGGAAAATAATGTATTTTGCATTTCAAAATTATCGTCAGACGAGTATATGCTTTTAAATATGAAATTTCCTTGTAACAGTTCTAAATTTGACGTCACACCACTTTCTTTCTTTTCCAAGTACCTAGTGCATACATATACAACGAAGTAGTTACGAGTACTATGAACGTTCTTAAAATTACGAGTTGCCCCTCTGATGTGTTGACGTAGAGACAGCAATCATATAAGTAATTGCTTGACATATTTTTACTCTGTGACATCAAAAGCTAATAAGAATATTTCCTGGTACCTACATATTAAATACATATTGCTTTGAACTCTTACGCTGAATATCGTAATGATACATCTACCAAGAATACCTGTCACAAACCTAACAAATCCTAGCGTTTAAGGCTCGCAATAAAGCGAACTGCTCTAAAGATTGCACACGATTTAGACTTGATTTAGATTGAGAACTATTGAGTGAAATGCGAGTCCCAGTTAAATGTGAGGTAGGTATGAGAAGGCCATTGTAAGCCCGGTAACGGAGGCATGCGACCAAATTGTGCCGAATGTGGAGATAAGTGAAATTTATGTGTAATGATATCGACTCCTGGCCTTTATATCAGTATGTTTGCTTCGATGGTGCGACTAGATACCCCCTAATTTATGGCGGTTGACAATTTGTATTAAATTGACCAGATAATGTGAGAGTATATCATGTCAGTATTCCTATATTACTGTACACTAGTTATTGGCTACGAGATAATTAGAATTTCAAATAGCTCTATTGTAGGTATGAATTTTATCGGCTATTGCTGGTTGTCATAAATATCATGTTTTAATAGTGCATAATGTATCGCGGTGCCGTTGTTGTGTTTTATGTAAAGTTTTGCTAAATAGGTCAGTGTGATTTTACATAATTACATTTATTATATTAACTACCTATTCATGGCTGAAACGGTATTACGCAACACTGCCTAATCTGTATTACAGCTAAACAACATTTTGAACAAACTGGCTACCAAAGCTCACTCAAAACTAACTCAATTCAGCAACAAAACAACACAAGAGATTAAAAACGTAAATTGAAGAATATAATAATATTTGGGAAGTCAATGAGTTTGGCGAGCAGCCAGCAATTACAAGAGCTACCCTACAGAACGAACTTACGCAATAGTAAGTTTGTGCGAAACACAAATAAATGAACTTTACCCTATATAGGAGGAGCTATTCCTGTCTCCCCTGTGTGAATTAAAAGGTCGTTATTCCGTGTTCCAGCCACCTGCTACACTTTGTAAATCTCGCTAATTATTATTGCAAGTCCTGTTTCATAAACAGTGTATTAATAAATAAAATTACGTTTATTATCAACGTAAATCTGCTTAGTTTTGAGAGCTTTTCATATATGAGAAATACTTCGTGTAAGAACATGCTATGTAAAACTTAGTTAGTCTGCAAGGAAAATTAATTTCACATCTATTTCAGCTATAGCCCCTGGTTTGGAATTGTGCCCAAAAAGGGGCGATATTCTCCACACCTATCTCATGAAGTTTAATACTGTCATCAGCGAGCGATTGTAGTAAGATATTACGTATGTCTACATACTCTTTAGTGGAAAATTGGTGTTATAACACTGATGCTTTACGTGTTACATGCATTTGAGGCTTGCAAACGCATGATTTAGCTAGACGCCTCCCTCATGTCACTTCATTTTTAGTGTTACGGACCCAAAGGGTGCCAAAGGGACCTTATTACTTAGTCTCCGCTGTCCATTTGTCTGTCCATCTGTTCGTCCATCCGACCATCTGTCTGTCAGCGGGCTGTATCTCATGAACCGTAATAGGTAGACAATTGAAATTTCAACAAACAATCACACTAATATTATAAAGGCGAAAGTTTGTGAGTGTGTGTTTATGTTTTTTACTTCTTCACGCTCAAACAGCTGGACCAATATTGAAAAAAAAATTGTATGGAGGTAGCTGACACCCTGGATTAACATATAAGTAGGCCACTTTTTAACCCAATATTCCCACGGGATATTGGGATAAAAAGTACTTATGCGGGTGAAACCAATATTAAAAAATTTACTGTAATGTTATTACTTAGTTAAATATTGTATTTCAGACCTAAAACCAAAATTATACACAATATAATATTGTTGTCGCACGCCGTTTCGAGCCCATCCGTCAGGTAATACCGTCGTTATGCGGTGTCTCGGTTAAGCCACTTGTTTTCATTTATGGCCAAATGGGCCTCATTACAGCATAGAGCGAAGTGCTGTACGCCATTACACCTTAAAATGAACATTACTCTTGGTTTCGTCTTCCCTCCAAACTTTTACTTTGGTGTAACGCGGTAATTTGAATTTATTTATTTTTTATTTTTAAATATCTCTTGAGTTGTTTATGAGTGCCGCAAGAAAAAAAAGGGGGTATCTCGTTCAATCCATATCAGAATAACAGTGTTCCCAAAACTTCTCGTACAACTCAATAACAACGTTAAGAAAACTTCACATTTCTTCATCTGAAACTTTAATGGTTATTTCCTTCGAACGTTTCAGTTTGAAGTTCGTACCCGTTGTGCCCAATGAAAAGAAACCCATTACGGCACATTTTAAATTCTCATTTGAATGTTTTGGTGTAGCTGAAAGGTGTAGCCGCCTCACTGATTATGCTAACGATAATGTGATGCTACTGAATTAAGCTGTCGCGGACCGCAAGTGTTATGGGCGTATAAATAAGGTATATTGTATCTTGCCTTGTCTCTTCTCAAGTTATGTGGATAATATGCTGGCTTTTGTAATTTAGAAGTTGAATAAAGTGTTTAGGTGGGTATATACCTAATTTGCAAAATTTGGTACCTACTTTTATAATTCTCTTATGATGAAGTAAGGTTCCATTTACCTACTACATCACGTTTGTAAAATTTTGCCAATTAATGAAAAGAGTTATCAAAACATTACGACTGCTGAATACCTTCATACGAAAAATTACATATTCCTATTATGCCAAAGGTTCCCAGTTTCATACCTGCTCAGAGTCGGTAGCAAAATGTCTTAAGTCATAATTGCTAAAAAACAGCAGAAATTATCTATCAGTTATTTTGTAATAGCAGTTAATACTGCATTAAATGTGTAAATACGAAATGTCATAAACGTTATAACAGGTCATAAATAGAAACAGTTATACTACTACTGTACCCCCCGTGTGTAGACAAATTTTATGCAGATATGAAGTGAGATTAAAATGGAATAAACCTTTAAAACAGTGGGTCGTTTGCTTAAGCGTTATGTGCATTACCTGCACGCGCGGGAGTTTTCAACTAAATATTCAGCATAATCCCCTAATGTTCTACTGAAACATGAACCAAACATAATAAAAATAGATTGTTGAGAAGCTTTTATCTAATATCTACTACACTTAGTAAGTAATAACAGTTTGTGTTAGTTCCTAACTAAGTAAGCAATTAGTAAGTTATCAGAAAAGGAAAAGATAAAAAAGAACTGTTCAATCCAAAGACGGAAAGTTTTAAAAAAAGACACCGAGATTAAAAACTGCAGAGAATATTTTTTGCAGCATAAATCTCAAAGTTTATTTGCTAGAATGTTACTCAGTCATGCACAAACGGCTGCAGCGATTTCGATGAAACTTGGCACTAAAGTGAATCATAAACTAAACCTCATATCTACGGGTATTCTTAACCGTAATATCCGCAGTAATGATAAAATTCTATTGCGAATAAAGCAAATACGGTGCAATAAAATTTTGGTAGTTTATATTTTAAAAGCATGTTGTTACAGGCCAATTCGAATGTATACAATTTTCTTTTTCTCCCAGTTTCATTTTGATATCCACTATTTATTTAAAATGCGGAAAATTCGTTTTACAGAATTTGTAAGACCATGACTGAACATTATTAACTTCAGTAATTTTATTCCAAAGTTCCTAAACGGATTGAAAAATGACCCAATTTATTTCAACAGTAGGTACGGGTGACAATCCCATTTTGATCACAAAGGATTTGTAAATAAACAAAGTTTTTACTATAGTGGAGAAAAACAACCTTTGTGGACCAACCCCGGACCCCCTAAATTATTATTTTTTCTAACTGGTTAGGTGGAGTAATGGCACCATTCTACTTTGAAGAAGCTACAGGATAAGTGCTGCTGCTACTACGTCAAATGTTCACATTAATGAATCCCCAAATTAACCACTAGCGAGGCACGCAAAAAAAAAGTGTTCTGATGCCACGGGGAGAGCGGGGCGCGTAAGTGGGTAATCAGATTCAATTGTTCCTGAATTTTTCTGTGCAGTTATCTAAAGGGACGTGTCGTGGTAAATTTACCTTTGTGACTCTTATAGTGGAATACACCTAATAAAGTATGCGAAAATTTGGTGAAAAAACGACGAAAAGTGATAGCATTTTAAACCACCAAAAAGGTAGAGATTTGACGAATCTTATTTTTTTTTTAAATGCCTAGCCTATTAATGGGAAAATATCTAGTAATTTTTGTTTGTAATAAAAATAATCTTAAGTTCGAATTGGTCGAAAAACCACCCTTTTCTTTTTTTCGGATAGGAAATCATCAAATGACCCCTCCCGCTATCATCAGGCCTCTATTCCTCGAAGACAGAATAGAGACAGTAAGACAGAGCTGCATCTATAGAATACCCTCATTTCGCCAGTTATGTGTAAGTCTCATGTAATAGGGGGGCGAGCCTATTGCCATTAACCGGCCACAAATTCAGACTCCGGGCTGCTACTGAGAAATTCCAGATGGAAAACCTAATAACACTTTGCCTGACCAGAGAATCGAACGCAGGACCTCACGCTCACCACTAGACCAACGAGGTAGTTCATTATTATTAATAGTTATTAGTTATAACCATTAAGTAAATAACGCTGTATTTTCATAATAACGGTCCACAAAATCTCATTTGCGCAGATATTATTATTAAAAATAACAGAGCCTGCGCATTGAATGCTTTATTAAAAGGTAAAACAGCTCTCTAGCACCTCGTTTTTATTTAGATACGGGTAAATTAAGTTCATTTATATTTATTAGTGGAAGTAGAGATGATGAAAGCGTCAGCTGTTTGTCATTTCCAGTAAGTTTTAGGAGTCGTAAAACGTTAAATGGATTTCTTCTGGTTTATAAATTAGGCTAGATATTTTTCAGCCATCTGAACGTGAGATAAAAATGCAACTCGTTCACTAATGGTTTTAGTAGGAGAGACACCACAAATTTTGCTATTCTCACGTAAGTACTATGATAGACCATCAAATGTAGATTGATCAGAGTATTTTGTTTAAAAGGTGGAAGTAAATTAAAACAAAAATATTTAAAAACAAAAAAAAATAAAGGTTGCGGCGCGTCTAAAGGTTTATAGATGAGGAACTGGGTGTAAAGTTCACTCATCCTTCTTCTTATTCTCCGACCAGACGGGTGTCGTGTCTGACAGGCAACTGACCGATGATTCATGTCGGGCCGTTGTACATGATAGTGGTGGTGGTGGTGGGCTTGGTAGTGGTGTTGTTGTTAATGATAGTTGCGCGGTAAACTCTGCTTGCGACATGCAGGAATTTGCGTGACGTCAGTATGACGCGTAGTTCGCATGTTTAACGACACCAAACTTACAAGAATTGATTTTAGAGCGATCTTGACAGCTGTCAATTGGACTAACCCCAAAGACAAGATCGTGAAGCTGGTTCGAAGCCGGCATTAATTTATGGCGCCTGTGATAATGGTGATCATTGAGACTGCCTTTGCAATGCAGTGAGTTGATTGATTTGCGCTCGCACCTCACCTACTCGGTGGAACGTTCTTTACATTATTGTTTATTCCTTGTGATCAAAGACGTGTGAGTATTCAGAATATTATTGCCTTCCATTTACTTACATCTCGCCCGCTTACCCACACATAAGAGACAATAAGACCTCTTCTGATAAATAATCTTTTTCTACTCAGACATTCCAGTGTTCTCAGACTGTCTTCTAACACTGATTAATGATGATAATGCCTGGCATTTCCAGTAACTTTGGCGTCAACGCTTCTCACACGATGTGTGACATCTTTTAGTTCACTGCTCACACAACAGATGGCACTGCTTGCACTAGCTTTGCTTTAATTAATGAATGACTGTCTGGGACTGTGGATGAAGAGATTTATACTTTTTTATTTTAACTAGATGAGCTGTTGTACAAGAAAATACTGTGATAATAATGGTAAGATAATGATAGCTACTGGAACAAAAATTATAGGCAATCTGTTAAACGTAAACGTTACTTTTGTCTTTCTGTTAGCCTCTTTTGAGAGTGAGTTGGAAGATTTTATACGAAAAGGATAGATACTATTGACAGTAACTTAGAACCTGGCACCGTATGCCGAGAATTACAGAACATGAATCTCGAAAAACATTGTTTACCGGAAAAAATTGCACTATTCCCTGGGCGCGAAACTCTAGTTGGGGGATCCTAGTATAATCTTTACATGTGCAAATAGAATTGACGTCTGGAGCGGGTCCAACGCGGTCCAGTTTATTGCCATCTACATTTTTATTAGATCTGTTTGCTCTTAGTTCTAGAAGGTTCTATCCCGATAGATGAGAAGTCATTACCTACATTCTCGTTGGATTATGTACGGATTTTTTATTACCGATATAGGAGCTGGGACCGATAAAGGATGTTTTTAATCGGCTTGGCAAGTTCGCATTAATAATAATATTCATTTTATTATCAGGTAAAATACACAAAATAATCTTATACAATAATAAACTACCTAATACCTTTGCATTGATATTGCTTTTTAGATTAGGGTTTTCGTCAATGATATTATAAGCGTAAAAAGGTTCGGGAGGCGATAGTCCTCGCGCGCCTGTATGAGTGGCGCGCGGAGGCATTACGCCGGGGGGAAGTTCCGCTTCCGCGGCAAATTGCTGCGGAGCGGACGGATCTCCGGCGCGATCTCATGGCGACATGGAAGGAGCGACTGTCGCAACCCAGCGCAGGGCACGCCGCGATAGCGGCGATAAGACCCCTCTTTGAGGAGTGGCTAGAGAGGCGCCACGGCGCCCTCACCTACCGCCTGACGCAGGTCCTCACCGGACACGGAAGCTTCGGGAGGTTCCTGCACATCATCAGGCGGGAGGAAACGCCCGGGTGTCACCATTGCCACGATCGCCCAGAGGACACGGTAGAGCACACGGTGGAGGTCTGCCCCGCTTGGGCGGAGTACCGCCGTGTCCTCGTAGAGGCGATCGGCAGCGGCGGCGACCTCTCGCGTCCGGCCCTGGTGCAAGCCATGGTCCGCGGCGAGAGGGAGTGGGGGGCAGTCACCTCCTTCTGCGAAGCAGTCATGCTAGCGAAGGAGGTGGCGGGACGGCTCAGGGAAAGAGCCTCCCGTCCCAGCCGCCGCGGGAGACGCTCCGGGCGTCGGGAGCCGCGTGACGACTCCCGGCCACCGTAGGCGCGGGCCTGCGGGCGGAGAGTAATGGGTAGCTCACCGTCCGATCAGGACCAGGCCCGTGCCGGACGGCGCGTACGTGTTCCACGCGCGCCTCAAAGAGATGTCAGCATCGAGGAGGGGCCCCATAGGGCCGAAGCCTGCCGGGTCAGCGGGATTGTCCGAAAGGGTTACCACTGGCCCGGAACATAAAGGGCTAAGGAAGGAACATGGTCGGGTTTTAGTCAGTAAGAGTCTGACACTCCCTTCCGCTCCACCCAGAGCGGGAGGGGTCATTTGACGATTACCCATCCGAAAAAAAAAAAAAGTGTAAAAAGGTGTAGATAGCAAGTGGCACGTTAAAACGAAGTCAAGTGATTAAGTTGGACCTCAGTGTCACAGTTTCTAATACACGAGACGACGTACTGTCGCAAATTATATTTGTCTCTTTTTCGCCCGCGATAATTGAATCATGCCATCCAAATGTGACGTCTAAACGTAATGTAGTTTGCTATTGCAATATTAAGTTATTTATGTGTGCGTTAGTGTGCCGTTTTTGAAGATCGAATGTTGTGTAGGTAACCTATCTACACCTTTTTACTTATAATATCATTGGTTTTCGTATGTTCTTTGCAACAAAATTGGTGTTAATTGTAAGTTTCAGCTTTTTAAGGCGCTGCCTAAACGTAGGACACAGTAGAACGCTGTTTTTTGTAGCACAGTTTTTTTTTTAATAAAAACGTTGCCCCACACTAGGAATTTCTCCTGTATTGTGGGTGCGTTTACAAACATTTAAACTCTCATACACAAACAGCCAGACCCGGAACAACTACTTGTAGGACATACAAATATTTGTTCCGTGCAGGAATCGAATCCGCGACACGCAGCGCTGCTGCGCTGCGTGTCGCGGGTTCGTTTCCGTTCGGTTCAATCGCTTAACCACTGCGCCAACCGTGCCATCAGTTAGGCGTACAAGCCAGAAAAAAAATGTGTATTGAAAATGTTTAAAGAAAAGACTTATTAAAAAATATTTTATAAAAAAAAATAGTTTCATGATGAACCGTATGAATCGTAAAACAGAGCTCAAAAACTATTTTTCGTCGCATAATTCTCAAAAAATTTAACGGAAACTATCATATTATATGTACTTAATGACAATAAAGGGAAATCAATCAACTAAATAAATAAGAGCCGTTCATTTATTTTTAAATTTAATTAAAACTGCAAAATTACTTTATTAATTTATTTTGGTGGACATTCGATTCAACTAACATCAAACGCATCGCTATTTTGCATCTTATTTGTTGCCGCGATGCGCTATTTTCGTTTACCTAAATATTAGCTTCTTACGCAACAACCGTAAGTCAATTTTACACCGATTCAATGTTGGTTTTTCTCATAGAAGAAGCCGAAGAAGAAGGAACGAGCATTGGTAATCACGTTTATTCAATTTATTCAGCCTAATGCCTGGAATGCACATGCCTGTAACTTGACACATAACCACTTTTGATGGTTGAATAAATTGTGTGCAAGTTACAGGCATTATTCCGGGCTATAAGTCAAATTGCGAATTGCGTAGCACTCTTTTTTTTTTCAATCCGAAGGATTATGAAGGAAATTCCAAATCCATCGCCTCATACCTATGTTTTAAATAATAACGCAATGAATGTTGTTGATTTGTCAAAATGTAAGGGCATTGCAATTTGATAGTGTGTTATGCAATTACCCCCTGGTATTCTTAAAATAATTTCGGGTCGAAGACGATATAGGAAGTAAAATGAATGTCACAAGCCACAATGGTACTCGCAGGTTTTGAACCCGCAAACTTCTTAAAACATTCGGGTCAGGGAAAGGATCATGGGCTTATAAATTTCTAACAAACTATTTTCCTTACGCACAAGTTCAAAACAGCGTCAATTCCATTCCGTCCCAATACCTTCGACCACAAGCACATCAGTTTGTTACTCTAAGTGCATTTTAAAATAAAATTGAGCGTGCGGAAATCCTTCCCTTTCATGTTTCCCTTCTTTCGCTTAAGAAAAGGTTCGTTATACATTAACTGAAGCGGGTCGAACCCTTTTCGGGACTTCTAGTTTGCGAAGAAAATAAAAACAAAGGAAAAACGCATTGCATTGAGCTCCTCTTTGGTTTTATTCAAATGGTGTCCCATCACTTTGTACATGTTCAATAGAAGATCGTTGCATCAACTTACATTACAGTTAAACCCCTTTTATTGTGAGCGTTGATGGCTCAGTGGTAGCGGTCCCGACTTACGAGTCGGTCGTGAGTTCAAACAGGCTCGCACTTTACTTTGTGTAATTAATTTCATCACCACTGCTCTCAAAACGGTGAAGGAAAACATCGTGAGGAAACCGGCATGTTCTAGACCCAAAAAATCGAAGACATGTGTGACATCCACCAACCCGATACCCGACACCAAACATCCACAAACACACACACTCGCAAACTTTCGCCTTTATAATATTAGTGTGATTACGGGTTATTATAAACCACATAAAACAAAAAGGACAAACCTATTTAAATCTAGTATACAATCTTCTTTTCCTCTTGTCGCACAAGGCGATCTCAGACAAACTTTGCATGGACTGCAAAAAAGAAGATAAATCATTACTATAGCTCTCAACAATTTCATTCGAGTTATTCAAACAGGCAAGAGTTTGATTCGGAGCTATATCGATATCTAAAATAATATTATAAAAGTAATAATTAATATTATAAAGAGAAAATATTTGATTTTTTGTATGTTTGTTTGTTACGCTTTCACTTTTTATCCCGATATTCCCACGGGATCGCGACGCGGGCAGCTATAGTCGGATTTTTAATTAGCTGCAGTAAAATGACAGCGTATGCTGAAATTGGCGTCTTTTTGTTTTTTCGCGGCCATCAACCGAAATCTTGTTTTTCTAGTACAGAATAGTGGGAAACTTATTTGACATGCATTTATCTTTAGACTCAATCCGAAATGAGTTATTAAGAAGTGTGATTTTACTGCAGCTAATTAAAAGTCGGACTATAGTTGTTTAATAAGACTCAATACAGAACTCAAGATTTTACAATTAGTAGATATTTACTACATTATGAAAATGAAGGTTCATTTAAGGAGCGTTTTAATTAGCGAGTTTGTTATAAAATATTTAAGTAAGTACTTTAATTAGTTTATAAGTAGGTACATCGTTATTTCGATATGGCTTACATAACTTGTTATCTTTTAATAAAACAATATTTTTAATGAACAACAGCAGATGTACTATTTCACTATTACCTATACCTTGGTCTACCCACTGTCTCTTCTTGAAAAGAAGAAGCTAGAAACAATTTTTAGCCCACCCCATCCCATCATATTTTCTTACACACACGCACACACATATACACCATACACATAGAAGCACGCACACATACACACAGAAACACGCACGCACACACCCCCACACACGCACACACACATATACTACTAACCCTAGAATAAGTCATAACCAATAGTGTAAGCTGTAACCGCATTTGTGCACGAGTACATAATCCGATTGAAATGTAACTGCTACTGAAGGGGTGGAGAGCGGCGATAAGTCCCCTCTTTGAGGAATGGCTGGAGAGGCGCCACGGCGTCATCACCACCTTCCGCCTAACGCAGGTCCTCATCTGTTCCGGATAAGGCGGGTGTCACCATTGTGTGGATCGCCCGGAGGACACGGTGGAGGTCTTAGGCACCAGTCTCTGACAGTATATTTATGTAGGTATATAATATGGTGGTGTAAAATAAAGAATTATCTTATCGTATCTTAACACTTTGCTGACACTTAACGCCCCTCGACGTAGTAACAAAAGAAGTGTCTCGTTCAGTGTCCTTCAATGTGTTAATTCGATAGAAATGGGTTCCTATACTCAATTTGTCAAGGTTAATCAATCAAGCCTGACTAACGAAGGGAAACTGAACTAACTTAATTAGTACAAATTCGTTGTGTAGTTTGACTTGTCACTGTTCCAAATATTAGTTAATTAAGCATCTATCTGATGTACATATTATGTTGGTTTCTTAAAATATGTGAAGAAACTGCAGCCCACGCATTTTATCGAAAGCCCTAAACAAGATTTAAGAAATCGGGGTATTTCAAACATTGAATTATGTTTTGGAAATTTTTATTTGTTACGCTTGTAGCGATATCTACGACGACACATGCGAACAAAGCGTCATACTGACGTCACGCAAAATCCTGCATCGCGCAAGCAGAGTTTACCGCGCAACTAGAATAGATACAACGGCCCGGCCTGAATCATCGGGCAGTTGCCCGCCAGACAAAACACCCGTCTGGTCGGAGGATCCTCCCTTTTCTATAGAGTATGAGTGAACTTTACACCCTGTTCCTCATACATCTATACGCTCATTTGATCTTCTTCTTCAGCGTGTCGATGGCAATCTGAATGGACTCAGTCCCGAATTCGGCTACTTGTTTGATGCCATCACTAGCGTCCATCAGTTCCTGTAACGTGCAGCTGACAGGACACGTAGGACATGATATAAAGTGTTCTATCGTTTGTGGATCAGCACCACATTACTCTCCAAGGCGAAGTCGTCTATGAATCTCCACCTGAACAGGTTTTCCTTGCTTCGGCCAACCTGGGTCTGGAGTCTGTTTAAAGACTTTCAGTTCTTCCTTTGCAAGACAAGAGAGTCAATGATAGTGTGACGGTTGACAGGGGAGAATGGGAGAAGAAAACCTGTTGTGCCCACCCCAAGTCACAGGGCACAAGGGCAGGAATATGATGATGACGATGATTTGATAAAAGTGCAAGTGCAGCAAATACATCTGTGGCGTTTTTAGGCCACTGTGAATTGATAAAAGACTCAATACATCTGTGATAATGGAGCTAAAGTCTAAGTGGAAAGTTCAAAGTTAGCGACTATGTAATTTTAGCAGAGAGAGCAGCAGAAAAAAAAGCGACCAAGTACGAGTCGGACTTGCACACGAAGGGTTGCGTATTACAAGGCTGAAAAAATGCCGAAAAAAAAACACGTTTCATGTACCTAGGTATTTATTTTTATTATTTGGTGCTATAGTGGCAATACACTTTGTGAAAATTTCAACTGTCTACCTATTACGGTTCATGAGATACAGCCCACTGACAGACAGGCGGACGGACGGTAGGACAGTACATACATTCTGAACGCAGTAGGTACATACATTCTGAACGCCGCTGTTTGATTTTCAATAAGTACCTACATTTTGATCACGTTGGTATTGCGCTTTCCTATAAAACAGCTGACTTTTTATATAAAACGTTATTTTTAGTATGTGCGAAACCTGAATACCTATAGTTTGTTCAGAATAAGTAACTTAATCGATTCCAATAATTTTTACCCCATGTTATATTTTGTCACAAAAATATTTAAAAAAGGTTAAAAGTTGGACACCGAGCGACACTAAGTAGGTTATCCAATCTCCGCGCCAAACGGTTAGGTACCTAGGTAAGACAATGAGCGCAAGACGGCGCGGCGCGCGCGGCGCGGCTGGGCATGTTTTTATACGGACAAACAGGTAACTTAACAAGCTTATAACTTTGAGATTTTTCATGATACAGTTTTGAAATTTTGTACATAGATTCTTTACATAAATATGTTTCGGGTTTCATGTACCTACTAAAAATAATGTTGTAGAATCACGTGTGTGTATGTAGGCATGGTTATAGTTTGCGCGTCGATGCCACCCTGTGTTATATGAAATCGTTTCCAGGAATATCACAAGAGGTGACTAATGAACTGTGACGATACATGTTAATATAGGGCAATGTTGAACTATCTATTAGTTTATTGTTCAGCCATGGAGATACTTAGGTACAGATACTTACGAGTTCGTTGGTGTGTATCTATTAGATATTATACATTAGAGACGATCCGCGCGACTATTGTTGTCATTGGTTCTTCAAAACTCCACGAGGAATTTATAAATCTGGTAAACTGATTACTGTAATAATCTGCAGAATGATTTCTTAGTGTGGTAATTAAAGCTTTTTGTGATATTTTTTGGAGGTAAATGAATTAAATTAAAGCAGGCGGAAGTAGTAGTGGCGCAGTGGTACCTATCAGCTACGACTTACGAGTTGTACTTAGTTCAAGGCAGGCGCTTTACTTTGTGTATTTAATTTTATCACCACGGTGTTGAAATTAAATATTTCTCTCAAAACGGTAAAGGAAAACTACGTGAAGAAACCGGCATGTCCTAGAACCAAAAAACTCGAAGACCTGTGACATCGACTAACTCGCACTGGCCTTGCGTAGTGGATTATCCCCCTCTCACAGAGAATGTGTCCCAGCAGAGTGAAAATTATTAGGCTAATTTAAAGGAACTGGCACAATTATAGCCGATATCAAATACAAAATTGACTGTTAAACTTACTTTCCCTAATCAGGACCCATAAATGGTTGGTTTACATATATTTCTCATCAAATTAACGCTAAAGTGTGGCATAAGTATAAAATATATCTATTTAATGGAGGCGTGGAAGTGAGCATTAACGGAATATAATTATGAGGCTCAATAAAATCGGAGTTTGGCACACTTTACGACTGCCTCATAAACGGATTTAATTATCTTACTTGTGTGCTGACGTAATAATAACGAAATTTATTACAGTCCCTGCTTATATTTATTTATTATTTGTATATGTTACCGGAAATGTATGAAACCTAGGAATTTTACACAATTCCTAGGAAATATAAGCAATTCCAAGCCTACTTAGAAAACATGTAAAATAATCTTTCAAAGATTCTTTAATACACACATTTCCTGTGAAATGTATGTAATTCGTAGGAAGTGTATGCAATTCCAAGATGATACTAGGAAATATATAAAGCATGCTGCATGTTTTATTTGTAACGACGTCGACGTCAGGTAGACGGAGCCCCGCTGCGTGGGGCTCCTATTTTTGTCTGCAGGGTTTAAAGGAACCTAACCAAACCGAACCTCGGGGAACCTTCGCTCGCTCTTGCATCCACGTCGTCTAGTAGCAATTTTATCTCTAAAAAAAATCTATGATATATTTTTTAATTTTATATTAAAAAATATATCATAGATTTCCTATCTATTTTAGGAATTGTACACATTTCCTAGGAATTGTATAGAATGACGGATTGCACACTATTCCGTTAACATATACATATTTGATGTTCATATAACTGTTTACAGTGCTCAAATAAGCCTTTGATTGTATCCATAGTCTTTTCTGATCTTTTGCGTCCTTCCAGTTGTAGGTATATAGGTATTTTCGAGACATGCTTATTAATGTTGCTTGTGGTAAATAATACCTATCGTACATAATCAGCCTATAATGTTCCTTCTGCTAGGACACAGCAGGCCACTTCTCTGTTAGAGGGAGTGGGCCATAATTCAAATTTTTGGTTCTAGGACATGCCCGTTTTCTCACAATGTTTTCCTTCACCGTTTTGAAAGCAGCGGTGATGATATAAATTAGACAAAGTAAAAGTGCATGCCTGGGTTTGAACGACCTACCACTCGTAAGTCGGCGCCGTTACCATTGGGCCACGTTACCAGACGTACCGTGTGTGTATTTCAATTTTCTTGTATAACTTGCACCCAGAGAAGCAATTGCCGTATTTTTAGGAACGTTCGCATTCTAATCTCAATTGTCTCAGTCTCGATCTGTCAAAAATACCGGTAATTTTCCTACATTTTTGTCAAGTTTTTGACATTGATTGTCGATGACATGAGATTGCGACCAGATTTTGAACGTATTTATATTATGAGAATTGGCCTTCTGATCATGTAACATGCTCGCTCACACAAAAATATGTAGATCCTGTTCTGCAGTAGGTACAAACATTATACATTTGCCGAGTCTTGACAAAAACGAAGTTTAATCTATACATATAATAAATCGGTAGACGAGGCGTTTCTGTACTTACATTGAAAATATAAAAAAAAAATTGGTGGGGTGTTAAAGGATAACCAACAGATGCCATTTCATCAATTTTTGGAATTTTTGTCTGTTTGTCGGTTTGTCTGTTTGGATGTGACAGATTTATTTGAACACGTTCAACGTAAAAAGTACCGAACCAATATGGTTAATTTTTGTACTCAAATATAGTGTAGAACTCTGAGTAGTGATTAGTTTTTGTTTCATCGCAATCGCTTCAGTCTATCAAAAGATATAATCAATTTAAAGCATTCCATAACAATTTTAATTGCAATAAGTGGAAACTCGTAACGACATCTATTGGCGCGATATAGTACTAACGAACACATATTATTGTGATCTTTAAAATATTAATAAGTGTATTATTAACTCTGATACCTAAGTCTATGTTATTTAAAAAAGTAATGATAATGATTAGAATCTATAAATATAAAAGAAAAAAACTATAAATAAAAATATAAAAGAAGTGGTGGGGAGGTAGCTTAGAACCAGGAGACGGACATAGGATAGATACTTTTTATCCGGTTTTTTTTTATCCGGTTAAAGACAGACATAGTATTTAATATTTTTATTATTTACTTAAGGGAGTAGGGTAGGAGTAGTGTGGGAGTAGGTTAGGACTAGGGTAGGAGTAGGGTAGGAGTAGGGTAGGAGTAGTGTAGGAGTAAGGTAGGAGTAGGTTAGGAGTAGGGTAGGAGTAGGGTAGAAGTAGGGTAGGAGTAGGATTGGAGCAGGGTAGGAGTCGTGTAGGAGTAGGGTAGGAGTAGTGTAGGAGTAGAGTAGGAGTAGGGTAGGGTAAGGGGTAGGACACCACGCGAACGAAGTAGCGCCGGGCAGCTAGAAATAATTTATATGGCAAAACAACGTTTGCCGGGTCAGCTAGTTAATAATAAATAACTTACAACTATACATTCACGACAAACCCACAGTAAATAGCCACCAAATAATTACGTAAGTAATAGCCCGTAATTAAGTAAACATGACATTTCATACACACGATATATCGAGCAAATTAATAAAGCTAATATACAGAACAGCGCGTCGCTCAGTGCCTGCGGTTTTAATTCAGGGGTTAATTAAATATGTCCTCTATAGAGCGCTTTCAAGGAGAATCCCGAATATTTAGACATACCGTTATCATTCGTTTAATTTTCATGTTAAACTGTTTTTCGCATGATCACAGATTAGGTTTCGGAATGCAATCAATTTGATTGAACGAAATTTGTCGATTACACTGCATCCGTTTCAAGATTCGATTTATTTCAAAACTATGATACAGGCATAATCCTTTTATTTGAGTACTAGCTTCTGCCCGCGACTTCGTACGCGGATCCTGTTGCTTATGCCAGCGACAACGGGGTCGTCAAAATCGGAGATCTGAAACGTCTGATGTCGAATTATAAGAGCCCAGGGACTGAAAAACAACGGGATGCGCAAGACGATTCGAGACGTCATTTTCAGGCAATAATGAACCAATAAGGTGGTAAACTTGGCCTTGCACTTTGAATGTTGGCATAAATGGGCCTTCTGAAATCTGTTCTGCACCAAAAGATGTCATTTGAAAGGCATTATTGTACGAACGTATGTTATCCAAGAAATGTTTTGACTGTGCATGGTCACCGATTAGCAGTGATCTTAATATTTCTGGAGGATTTTGTAATATTTTAATATGTACTTTCCCACCTGAGCAACACATACCGTTTGTTTCTTTTTGCCATTTAACAGCTTCACAAAAAGTACAATTTTGAACCATACCTCCGATGGCGGAATATGTGGCGTAGTCAATCATAGGAGTATACGTAAATGCACTCCGTTCCTTATCAACCCAAGGAAGGTCGCCATGCCCTACGGCTATATCTTGAGACACATCCGATTCTTCAGATGATATCGACATTCTGTTCAGAGAATGTCGAAGTCGATCAGAATTCAAACGTTCGTTGCGCTCTTCTTAATCTGTCTCTTCATGCCGTACTCCAGCAATTCTTTCTTTCTCACTTTCTAACTGATTATGAGTATTTTGTTGTGTGCGTGTTCGGGACAATGTATGATAATCTCAAGTTCATCACTTGTTTCAAAAGACCTGTTAGTAGATGTGTGAATACGCTGAGAACTCAAGCGTGATTCTGTATCGGTAAACGTTTCCGATTCGCGAGACAATGCATGTCGCTCACGATCAGCGGACAGTCGCGCATCACGTTCCGCATTTGTCTCTAGAGACCTAGAAGCAGATGCGTAGATATGCTGAGAACTCAAGCGCAATTCTCTATCCGTGAACGTCTCCGACTCGCGAGACAATGCATGACGTTCACGATCAGCGGTCAGTCGCGCATCATATTCTTCACTGGTCTCTAGAGACCTGGATGTAGATGCGTAAATACGCTGAGAATGCAGGCGCGCTTCGCGATCCGAAGAGGTTTCCACGGAGCGAGTTGCAGCCTGATGTTCTCGAACAGCATCAAGTCTCTCCTGACGCTCTTCGGTAGATTCTTGGGATCTTATGATCCGCAATCTTTTAGCTCCTTTGGAACATTGGAAAAGATTTGACCTTTTTCTAGGCATGGTTATAGTTTTATTGTGAAGAAGATACCTGATCAATTAAAATCTAAGTGACTGCTCCCCTACCAAGGGTGCCCATACACGGGGTCGTCTGGCGCCCATGTGCTGGTTTGGTCCCTGGGGTCGTCACGGCGTGCTATGTGTTCTGGTGCGCCGGTGATGGGGAGTACTCCCCAGAGGAGGGTCCGGTGACGGACAGCCGCGGCGGGTTCACGGATGAGTGCTAACGCGTGCCCATATTCCCGCTGTAAGCGGCAGAGGAGGACACTGTGGAGTTTTAGTGGGTTAGAGTCCCACATAACTGTACTATGGCCAGTAGAGTCAAATTTTCAATGATATACCATCGTCATCGAAAATCAGTCCTAAACTGTTACCGCCTTCACCGCGTGGAGGTGAAATTAGTGAGAGTTTTGATTTCCACATTAGATGTTTCTGATCTTCGATTTTTAGGGTTCCGTACCCAAAGGGTAAAAACGGAACCCTATTACTAAGACTTCGCTGTCCGTCCGTCCGTCCGTCCGTCTGTCTGTCACCAGGCTGTATCTCAAGAACCGCGGTAGCTAGACAGTTGAAATTTTCACAGATGATGTATTTCTGTTGCCGCTATAACAACAAATACTAAAAACAAAATAAAATAAATATTTAAGGGGGCTCACATACAAAAAAAACGTGTTTTTTTTCGGCGTTTTTGCCGTCTGTCTGTCGCCAGGCTGTATCTCAAGAACCGCGGTAGCTAGACAGTTGAAATTTTCACAGATGGTGTATTTCTGTTGCCGCTATAACAACAATTACTAAAAACAAAATAAAATAAATATTTAAGGGGGGCTCGCGTACAAAAAAACGTGTTTTTTTCGGCGTTTTTGCCGTCTGTCTGTCGCCAGGCTGTATCTCAAGAACCGCGGTAGCTAGACAGTTGAAATTTTCACAGATGGTGTATTTCTGTTGCCGCTATAACAACAAATACTAAAAACAAAATAAAATAAATATTTAAGGGGGCCTTCCATACAACAAACGTGTTTTTTTCGGCGTTTTTGCCGTCTGTCTGTCACCAGGCTGTATCTCAAGAACCGCGGTAGCTAGACAGTTGAAATTTTCACAGATGATGTATTTCTGTTGCCGCTATAACAACAAATACTAAAAACAAAATAAAATAAATATTTAAGGGGGCTCCCATACAAAAAAAACGTGTTTTTTTCGGCGTTTTTGCCGTCTGTCTGTCGCCAGGCTGTATCTCAAGAACCGCGGTAGCTAGACAGTTGAAATTTTCACAGATGGTGTATTTCTATTGCTGCTATAACAACAATTACTAAAAACAAAATAAAATAAATATTTAAGGGGGGCTCCCGTACAAAAAAACGTGTTTTTTTTCGGCGTTTTTGCCGTCTTTCTGTCGCCAGGCTGTATCTCAAGAACCGCGGTAGCTACACAGTTGAAATTTTCACAGGTGATGTATTTCTGTTGCCGCTATAACAAAAAATACTAAAAACAAAATAAAATAAATATTTAAGGGGGGCTCCCATACAACAAACGTTCTTTTTTCGGCGTTTTTGCCGTCTGTCTGTCACCAGGCTGTATCTCAAGAACCGCGGTAGCTAGACAGTTGAAATGTTCACAGATGATGTATTTCTGTTGCCGCTATAACAACAAATACTAAAAACAAAATAAAATAAATATTTAAGGGGGGCTCCCATACAACAAACGTGTTTTTTTCGGCGTTTTTGCCGTCTGTCTGTCACCAGGCTGTATCTCAAGAACCGCGGTAGTTAGACAGTTGAAATTTTCACAGATGATGTATTTCTGTTGCCGCTATAACAACAAATACTAAAAACAAAATAAAACAAATATTTAAGGGGGCTCCCATACAAAAAATCGTGTTTTTTTCGGCGTTTTTGCCGTCTGTCTGTCGTCAGGCTGTATCTCAAGAACCGCGGTAGCTAGACAGTTGAAATTTTCACAGATGGTGTATTTCTGTTGCCGCTATAACAACAAATACTAAAAACAAAATAAAATAAATATTTAAGGAGGGCTCCCGTACAAAAAAACGTGTTTTTTTCGGCGTTTTTGCCGTCTGTCACCAGGCTGTATCTCAAGAACCGCGGTAGCTAGACAGTTGAAATTTTCACAGATGATGTATTTCTGTTGCCGCTATAACAACAAATACTAAAAACAAAATAAAATAAATATTTAAGGGGGGCTCCCATACAACAAACGTGTTTTTTTCGGCGTTTTTGCATTGTGGTACGGAACCCTTCGTGTTGGCCAGTTTTTTTATAAGTCAACAGGAAATGCCCATCAGACCGAACAACTTTTGCTAAGACGTCATTCCTATATATGTTATGGTGTAGCTGGGCTCTTGGAGTTCCACATCAGGTGTTCCAGATCTTCAAATTTATTCTCTCGGCAGAAAATGCTCATCACGTGGAACAATTTTTGCTATGGTACCATTTTTGTATCTCTTATAGTTTAGCTGGTCTGTTGCGGTTCTGCATCAGGTGTTCAAGTTTCCAGGATAAATTATAGCCTATATGTTGCCCAGACATAATACCTATACAACAAAACAAAAATCATTCAAATCCTTCCAGTAGTTCCGAAGATTAGCGTGTACAAACAAACAGACAAACAGACAAACAGACAGAATTTTTTTTTCGGATTCGTACCCTATTACTGTTTCTAAACCCCCCCCCATTTTTTTTTTTTTTATATTTTCAATGTACAGACACAGTTTTTCTACTGTTTTATTATATGTATAGATTTATGGAAAATTATAGGTACGAGTTAGTTTTCAGCTTAGCCGTATTATTTATACCAGGCCACTCAGAAAGTATTGCGAAAAAAGTTTTTATGTTTGAGAGACTGGCCAGTTATGATATATTTTGAAAATTAAGTAAAAATAGGTACGTTCCAATTTCAATATTTCCCTCCACATTGTTTGCGATCTAAATTAAATTATCGTGTCTCGTTAAAAAATGGATCTGCGCCGAAAACATATTCGCGCTATGATTTTTTACGATTACAAGTGTCGCCTGAAACCGGAGGAATCGTACGATAGACTTCAAATGGTATTCATGGATGAAGGCCCTTCTAAAGCAAACGTATATCGTTGGTATAACTTTGGGGGATGAAGAAAGAAGTGGTCGCCCTTTGACGGCTGTTACGGAAGAAAACGTACTAGCAGCAGTGAAAAATTTAATCCAAGACAATAGGCGAGTTACGTATCGAGAGATTCAGCACGTACTGCAGGTTGGATCGGGAAGCCTTCACGAAATTCTACACATGCATCTTCGCGTGAGGAGGATAGTTTCACGCTGGGTGCCGCACAACCTCACCGATGATCAGAAGCAGGTCCGGTGGAATGGTGCCGTGATATGATAAACAAAGAAGCAGGCTCGTCTCAGCGTGTTTACGACATCATTATCAATACGTCGAGAAATGAAGCGCCAGTCGACGGTTTAGGTGTTTCAAAACGAATCAACGCTTACCAAAGTGAAGCGATCTAGAAGCGGGGGGAAGATTTTGATCGCGAGCTTTTTCAATTTGACTGGCTGCTTGGTGTCAATTCTTTTACGGAACCAAAGAAGCATCAACGCTGAATGGTATACTACCAAATGCTTGGCAGAAGTGTTCTCTGTTGTTAGCAATAAGCGAAAAAACACAGGGTTCCGCGAGCTACTGCTCCACCACGACAAAGCGCCTTCGCACACCGCGCTCAAAACGAGGGACTTCCTGGACAGCACGCCGCTCAAACTCCTGGGTCATCCTCTTTACAGCCCTGACCTAGCACCGTGTGACTTCTTTTATTCCCGAAAATAAAAAAATCAGCTCAAAGGGATACAATTTTCGTCACCGGAAGATGCGCTGTCAGCGTTCGAGCAGGTTGTAAACGAGGTATCTGCGGCGGACTAGAAACGGTGTTTCGAAATCTGGTTCAGACGCATGAAACTTTGTATAGAGGCTAGTAGAGAGTACTTGAAAAGATTTAATAAAAATATTTGCTTATATAAATTTATTTTTATTTTCGCAAAACTTTCCCCACGTATAAACTATATTATACTTTATTATACACCACAAAAATACATAACTTAAAAAAATACATCAACACTACAAAATATACAATGGGCGGCCTTATCGCCGTATTTACATAATAAAGTTATGGGGACCTCATAAAGTAGGATTGGGTGACCATACATAAACCCGACACCTATCCTTCATGAAAGGTCTGTCCTCCAATTTGTTACAACACACCAAACTAATCCCTGCTATAGTTAATATTACAGTTCACCCCGGCCTACTTCGAATATCTCTTGCAAGTATTCAAACAATCCTATTTACAGAAATACTCTACTTAACAAATGTTGTAAACTCCACACATTTGCGTACCTACTAAAACCAGTGACGCGTGTATAATAAAGAATAAACAATATAGAGCTAAGTTTTCGAGATGTGGAGCGACACACGCGACATTAGCCTCACTCTGCAAATAAAGAAGAGAAAAAAATATAGCGTCGGAATACGCGCAGTTAAACATTATACTTACTAACATGACATATAAGAGTTTGCGAGTTAGAGCGAACTTCGCAATACACTTACTGAGGGGGCTAAGTTCGCAGCATTTGACCTCTTAGTCGGCTCTCTCCTCCAAATAACGCGATGTGTCGGAAAGCCTAGCTCCCCGCCCCTCCCTCCGCGGGGAACCCATGAGGAAGTTTCTACCTAGCTTTAAAGTTAATTAAGTGTCGCTTCCCCACTCCGCCATGTTTTGTAAGATGTGTGGCACTCCGGAAGGACTAGATTGGCAGTTTAGCTGCCTCCTCGTCGACTCGACTTCAACTTCTGCATAATTGTGTAAGCTGTACGTCTAAACTGTCCAACTAAGTGCGGTATTTAACAAAGTAATTGTATCAACATTTTGAAACATTTATTACTGTCATTTAATTCAAACAGCTTATCTAATTCTCTTATAACAAAGTTTATAATTGTTACAAATCACTTTGACATTGTCTAAATTGTCATTAGGAGCGAGATCAGTATTAACACAAATATCAGTAGCTATAGGCAAACCGCTTAATTGAGTCCTTGCCTGCGGGGTATAGGGGCACGGGGTTAGGACGAAAACGGTACCGGGAGAGGTGCGGGCGGCGGGCGCTCGTAGCGTGATACACAAGAGGCGAAATATGCACTGGACAGTTCTTGAGATATGTGACGTCACAGTGATTAACGGTGAACAGGTGGTGATTTATTATTAGAAAATTTTATTAATTGATGACTTTACAAAATGTTATTATGTGAAACAACTATGTGTAGGACACAAAATAAAATATTGGGTAATAAACTTATGTACTATTTATTATATGCAATATTTATCAAAATTATAAATCAATTACTTATGTACAACTTTACTTTAACCAAATCTAAAAATACCAAAATTAAATCCTAACTTAACTACTACAAACTATACTAGGATACTTTTCTATACTTATGTCCATATCAATAGTTAACTGCAACTTGATTCTTCACTTTCGAAGCAGCCATCATCAGAATCATCTGAATCGTCCTGCACATTCATAATAAAATAAACAACATCATCTAGAACTCTGTCATGTTTGCAGTATTCGTCCTCGACTTTAATTACATGGTTAACACAATGTTCCCACTTCTCTACGGAATATCCAGCAAATAATCCCTCCAACATATTTTTTTTTGGTCCAAATTAGGGTCGATACCTTTTTGTGCTAACTGTCATTTAATATCACCCAGACCAACTCCACGGGGTGGTATGGAGGCAAACGCAACACTCCATGTCCGTTTCTTTTCAAAAACTCGTCATATTTTGTAAATATCTTCTGTGAAATGGCTTTTAATTAATTCAAATAAGTCATCCTTTCTAAGTTTATCATCAAAAGGCACATCATGCCGTCGTAGCCAATCTTGCATAGCTGGCTTGGTAGAAGCCATAGTCGGCTTTTTCTCTTCTCGAACCGAATGATAAGCTGCGTTAGATATCCATTAGTATAACAGAATATGGTGGTATCTATATTATGCATGAGTTTTCATTAACCCATTTACTGAAATTCACGAAATTCATAGAATCCTGACAATCACCTGTTTTACATTTGGATTTAAATATCACAAGTGCTCCGTCTACATAATCCAGTTTGGCCTCCACAATGTACAGACCCAGCACATCAAGCTACCCGAAACTGTCAAATTTTCCCAATCAACTTTGAACCTTATGCTTTAGCGATAAAGTTGAAAATCTATAAAATAAATTTGACAGATTGTAGTAGCTTGATGTGCTGGCGTCTTTAAGATGATCAAACGGTCTCCTTTATGGATACTCGTATAAGACAGTACGCCGCCGCCGTGTTCATCCTTTGATTGCCAACATTTCGAAACGTGATGAGACCCATTAACATACATTAGCATACGTTTCGTCAATATATAAAATACGTATTCCTTCTCTACGATATTTTTTAATAGTATTTAGGTATTTACACCTCCACGATGTTATAAGGCTGTTCGATAAAGAGTTTCCTTCTAGATCCGCATTTCTTAAATTTAAAACCTAGATTATGTAATAATAGTCTTAAATATTCCCTGCCGCAGTGTAATACATTCTCTTCTCTATACCACGCAGGTGAGGACTTAATTAAGCGTTTTGCCTATAGGTTAATAATATTTATAAAAATATTTTGTTAAATAACTAGGTGGCTCGGCGAACTTCGTGCCGCCTCAGAATCAAAACACAAAATGTATGAGAAAATGAAAATCTTCATTATTATTTTTCGTGAATTTTTCCCGTGTTTTAATAGATATTCTGCTATTCGGGGCGGAGACAAATCAAACAAATAAAAGCTCATAAAAATCCAGCCATTCTTGAGTTATAAATATTGTAACTAGTGACTTTGTTTTTAATATAGTATACTAACTGCGCCCCGCGGTTTCACCCGCACAAGTGTCGATCCCATGGGAATATTGGGATAAAAAGTCTACATGTTAATCTAGGGTGTCAGCTACCTCCATACAAAATTTTATCAAAATTGGTCCAGCTGTTTGAGCGTGAAGAAGTAACAAACATATAAACACACCCCCACACACACACTCACAAACTTTCGCCTTTATAATATTAGTGTGATAGATGACGACGTAGACGAAACCTATTGTACTACTGGGTATAAAAAATGTAAACCTTTTTCGCGTATGACAGCTGACGAATAAAATGAGCTCGGCCATAACCAGCTATTGTCTTGGCTCTAAGCTGTAAAAAATGAGACGTACTATATAACGCTAAAGGTGAAAAAGCGAGTAAATAAAGCATAACAGTCGGGCTAGAGGTGAAAAATCACTGACAAACCATACAAAAATCATTCAAGTTAACGGCATACAACGATCCGCACTTCGGTCGCTCGTGACCTGTGACTCGCCCATTTTTCCTCCCCGGAGCGACAGCTAGGCCTCTGTGAAAACAAGCAAAAATGGAAGGGAAAAAGAAAAGCCAACCGCGCTCCACTGATATTGAAAACGAGAACAACCACTCTGTGATTCTTGCAACACACAATAGTTTGTGTTAACTGAGCTTCAAGTAGACTTACGATACTCCATACCAGGTTACACACTAGAGCTGTTTGTCATGTGAGTATCGTTTTATTTTATCGATAGTTTGAACAGTACTCAGGCACATTATTTGTGTGGGTCAGAATGACGGGTGTATTGTTGCAGAAATGAATATGTTATATATGAAAGGAATGTACCAGCAATGTACTTGAATGTACCTTTAATGAAATTCAATGTAAAAATACCTTCAAGAAACAAGAACAATTATAATAATAAAGTGAGCCGCAATCCTGATAGTTAGAATTACGGGTGAATACTGATTGAATGTAATAGATATCTTATAGTTACCTAATATTTACCAGAGGAATGTGCCTTCAACGTACCTCATAAAAATAAAATCTGAAAATATAATGTGACGAGTAGTTAACGAGAAAATCAAGAAAACAAATTTTGACGCCTACCATTTTTCCATAGCAATGTGAGTATAGTTTTATTTGGTCGTATTGAGAATTTCGACGGCGAAGCCCTCAAGCGTCCAGTGAGTGACGATCTTTGCCGATCAAATAGAAAATATGAAAAATAAATAAAAGTGATAAAAGTAATATTTTTGTGTTTCGTATTTATAATCAAGCTTCCACAAAACTCCTCACTGATTAATCAGTGCTAATTAAACCAGAACAACCAAAAACATGCATTCTTTATTATCGTTCGCACCCTTTTCCCCTTCGTGGTGGAACACATTAAGACAATCGGGCTGAACATTTTTTCCGAGGGCAGAACGTAGTAAGTACGCGTATTAGTGATACGGGGTATGTAGGGTTATCTCGGGAAATCCGACATCTCCGGCGGATGCTGGCCCTGTCTGTACCCTGATAAGTACCCCTACCGCGATACAAGTGAATAGATACGATTTTGGGTGTTTCTGTATTTGTTGGAATTAGGCGAAATTGTGGCTTGGCACTTATAACAAGGCAGTTGAAGTTGGGGTCAATTCGCTTGTTCTCATTTTACGATTTAGCATCTAATAGCAATTATGACAAATACACAATGGAGAAACGAACCTTTTTTAAGGTTCCGTATACCCAAAGGGTACCAACGGGACCCTATTACTAAGCTGCTGTCCGTCCGTCCATCCGTCCGTCCGGCGGCTGTCCGTCTGTCTGTCAGCGGGCTGTACCTATCTCATGAAACGTAAAAGGTAGACAGTTGAAATTTTCACAGAGTGTGTATTTTTATTGCCGCCGCTATAACAACAAATAATAAAAATAAAATAAAATCTATAAAAATTAAAGGGGTCTTTCCATACAAGAAACGTGTTTTTTTTCTGCGCTTTTTGCCTTGTGGTACGGAATCCTTCGTATGCGCGTCTGACTCGCACTTGGCCGCTTCTTTAACTTACCAAGAAGCTTACCAAGAATGGAGCTTGAAAAAAAGTTTCGCATACAAAACTAAAACTAAAATAGACACAATCTATAAATCAACTCAGCAGTGCACTGCTGGACATTGGCCTCTCCCAGACTGCACCACAGGACCCTGTCTTCCGCCTTCCGCATCCAGTCTACCCCAGCCACCTTAGGTCGTCTGTCGAAGGACCGATGAACGGTGAAGCAGACGAGTCCTGGAGTGGAGACCGTTTATCGGCAAGCGTAGTGTGGGACGCCCCCCAGCTAGACGGACGACCTAAAATACATACGAATCAATATCATTAAGATAGACTTACTTAAATCAAACATGCAATTCATTATTTTGAAAACATTACAAAATGAAGTACCTATTGTGTTTCTCAATATTGTTGTACTTGAAACAAATTAAATTCAATAGCAAAAAAACTTTAAATTGTTTCAAGTACAACGAATATAACTTTTGTAGCCGCATTTTTAGTTCAATAATAAAAAAAATGGTTGCCTGTAAAGTCGGTTTTACGGGCGAAGATTTTACGTGACAACGTCTTTTTCTCGGTAGAATATTTATTGATATGAATATAATTAAATTGCACAATAGGAACAAGGAATTAAATGAAAATAAGAACGTAACGTTACCGAGCGTTACACTTTTTCATAAGTGACTCCCAGCCGCAACCTAATTTAAAATAAGAACGTAACGTTACCGAGCGTTACACTTTTTCATAAGTGACTCCCAGCCGCAACCTAATTTAAGACGTTGTCACGTCAAAATTTAAAAAGCGGCTACAAAAGTTATTATTCAAAGGGCTTCGTGAAACAAAAGTTTGACTATTTAGTCGTAAGTTCGTAACGAAATTCAATGAAAATGTAGAACACGAATTATATTAGCATGGCGGCGCTAACGAGTCTGGGTCGGAAAAATACCTACGTTGAGAATTCTTAGATCTTAATCAGTAAAATTTAATACAACTTATATTCTATATTTAGATAATAATATAATTATAACTTTAATTAAAAACATTATAAACATTTATGTTTTGAAATTGTATTTTGAAATTGTAAAATATTAAATGAAAATATCTTCGTATGAATTTTTATTGTAGAGGAATTTAAAAACTAATGAGCACTTTATCAGATGGGCTGATTGTACCTAGACTTTAAGTATATTCTTACCGAATACGTAAACCTGATAAGGTCAATCTGTTTTGTACATTATGATTATTATTATATAAATTTGAAAATATTTAAGTCTTATTACATAATGTAAAAACTGCCTGTAAATAAAAATCTATAAGTACAGAAGTTAGTTAAATCTTTTGTTAATATTGTTATACATAATTCACTGAGGCCCTATTAAATGATCAAATTAATAATCGGTAGAACGCCATTATCAACAGCATCTACGTCTTCAAGAATATCGATTACATAATTATACAAAATTCTGTTACTTTTATTTTTTTAATCAGGAAATACTCCCACAGGACATCAGACAAGAGTTATCCCTATTTCTGCGAACTTTAAATTGGTATCAAAGATTCATTAAGGGCTTTTTGTTTTTGAAGGGATTCAAAGGGAAGCCCGAGTCAGATGTTTACCAAGTCTATTGGATGTCCACCCTACGCAGCCGGCCCGCAAGAATCTACTTCTCCGTTTTTGTTCTTCTCCATAGGTACCTACGCTTTGGAATGGGCAACTAGCTTCAGATTTCTGACTGACCGACCCCTTGACAATTCAAAAGTGCCTATAATTGGTTTAATTGAAATATATGCTTTGAGTTTGTTTCAGACTATTCTTCTTGTTGATTATCGTAACTCTGGTTCTCCATACATTTTTACTGACCTACTTTGCGAGGCGGAATTGGTCTTCTGTTTCATTTGATAGGACAAATATCGCTGGTTAACGAAGCAATTTGGCGGCGAGTAAATTACCTACGCAATCGGAGCTTACTAATTTAAATTTGCTGGTTAGTTATCTAGCTACTACGAGTATAATATTATATACTGCCCGGTATTTGAAATTTCTTACGGAGTTAGAAAATTTATATTTTAAATCAATATCAGATTTAAAATATTAATTTTCTCGGCTTATTTTATTAGACCTAAAACTGGTTCCCATACTACGCATCAAGTAATAGGATAGCCAAAACGTTTCAGATGACGATAAGTATAAACAACAATGTGTACAGTATGTACACTGTGCACATCTAATAAGGATAAGGTTGCATTATTTAGTGAAAATGTATTATGTTTTCAATCATAAAATTGAGTAGAATACATGAATTTCAATTTGCTTTCACGCATATGAAGACTTAATCCATTTATACAGACATTGTGAGGCCTGTCTTTTGTCTTGACGGGGCTATGTCGACGACAGGTCTAGAAGCACGCGTCAGCTGACGTAGAATGGTATCATAGACAAAGCGGCGATTTGTTCAGTCCACACACACTGGCTCCGCGCCAGACACCCATTCTTTGAGCTTTACACCACTATTCCATTATCCTAATAGACGCTGGTATGGAGAGCGGATGCATGGCGCAGTTACAGGGTTAATGAATGTGCACTCGCGGTATTATTTTACACTGAAACTAGGCTTTGGTTGCAATGCCTACTGTCGTTTCGCTCCCAAGTGATTTTCACGCCACATTCCGGTTTGTAACGAGTTTTTTGGAAGTGTCCCCAAACATGTGAATCGACTTAGCGCGGACTGGTTCTGTTTTTTTTCTTTTGTTTTAACAGAGATATGTTTTTGTTTCGAAAGCCCTACCTATACAGATAGTTTTGTGCGCGGTATAAGGCCCTGTGTACAGTGAACAAAAGAGATAAGTATGCAGGATCTTCGGATATAGTTGAAGTTTAGTAAGAAACCGATGGATGTTGTCGACTGAAATTTAATTTGATAAATGAGCTGTTTGTTTTCTATTACTAAAATTAAATTTTATTCGAAAAAATCCATCGGTTTCTTACTTAACGTCAACTATATCCGACGATCCTGCATACTTATCTCTTTCGTTGACTGTACATACACGTTTATCTTGCCGTGAAAAACTATGGGTTATTCGCCGTGTATAGGCACGATCGTCAGTGATGTATGGATCACTATGGAAGCTTGTTGACGGACAAGTTTTTTCCACGGTGCGGTTTATACGCTGTGTGTAGACACAGTTGTCAGTGATGTATGGATCACTATGGAAGCTTGTTAACGGACAAGTTTTTTTCACGGCGCGGTTTATACGCCGTGTGTAGGCACGGTCGTCAGTGATGACATAGAAGCTTGTTGACGGACAAGTTTTTTCTACGGCGCGGTTTATACGCTGTGTGTACACACAGTTGTCAGTGATGTATGGATCACTATATAAGCTTGTAAACGGACAAGTTTTTTTTACGGCGCGATTTATACGCCGTGTGTAGGCACGGTCGTCAGTGATGACATAGAAGCTTGTTGACGGACAAGTTTTTTCTACGGCGCGGTTTATACGCTGTGTGTACACACAGTTGTCAGTGATGTATGGATCACTATATAAGCTTGTAAACGGACAAGTTTTTTTTACGGCGCGATTTATACGCCGTGTGTAGGCACGGTCGTCAGTGATGACATAGAAGCTTGTTGACGGACAAGTTTTTTCTACGGCGGTTTATACGCCGCCGTACCGTAAAGAAACCATGCCGTGTATAAAGGGCTTTACGCAATAAGTAGAGATGGGAGTTGTGTGCAAGTAGTGACAAAACCCTTGGGTCCCGAGCACCATATTAATCCATTTTCCTCTGGTTGACTCGTAGGACGTGCACGGCATGAGAAACTAAGATTTTCTTTGTTTTCCTTGATACACCAAATATTGGCATAAACTTATTAAATGAATAGAAGATACGACATAGGACAGGGAAACTTTCCTAGGTTTTATCGGTTATGAAATTGACAAAATATCACACATTTCCTTCAAATTAAATCTAAATTGTGTAATCCAATGATTTCAAAAGTAAGGATACGCCCGTCTGAACATTTTACATAGAAGTTCTTCGTTCGAATTTCGTAGTTCGCGCGCACCACTGTCAACTGAGTCGCGTTGGCCCTAAAACCGTCATTTTAGGGCCAGCGCGCTGGTGCCATTTAGTCGCGCCGTTAGCCCGGTCCTTACGCTAGTAATATATATGTCAATGGTGTAATCATAATGTTTAAAATTAAATTCATCGGTACTAACGATTTTAGTACGAATATTTCATGGTTATTAATGAACTATTTAATCCTGGTGGTCACTCATGCATAATGTTAAACGGTTAGTTTGATTTAATCGTTTAATACAATTTGTATCGTATAAATAATCTCTGATATTTATAATTAGTAATAGTAACTAACTTAAAACATGTTATTACCGCGGTGGAAATGTCACAGGTGAAATATAATTTATAAGAGAATAAAATGAAAAACAAATGAACAACACGTCTTTCAATTGTTTTTTTTCATTCTTCAAATTGTATTAGGAACACATGTGTTCCTAATACAATTTCCATAGTGTGTTCTTTCTTTTCTTGCAAAAAGCTCATAGTGATCATATTATTTTCAGACTCATCTTCAATACAGAAAACGACTCGGTATCATCCCCTATGGTATCGTAATACAAATTGTACCTTTGTAAGAAGATCTACCTATCTGCTACTTTCTACGCTAGGGGCTTAGAACCATGTGCTCAATTGGCTGGTTATAAAAAAAAACCTGTTTCATAGAAAAGTGGAATAACTATGCAGTCAAAATGTACAAATACGTGTGTTCGTAAAGTGTACTTATGTCACACTATTTTTATTTTCCTTTGTAGAAGGGTATTTTAGACAAAAAAAAATGTCTGAGTATTGAACCATTTTATGGCTCTCTCTGTAGTGCTTGACTGCCATTCGTTGCGAGGTGATACGGCAAAACAAGGGTGAGAAATAATGAGGCAATTTACGCCAATTATCAAAAAGTAAAGTTTCTAATCGGCATTTACGTAGGAGAATATATCAAGTTATTGTCGAAAGCCACATACCTAATTATTTTTACAAAAGTAAAATGAAAACCCTTTTACCTAACAAACGCAAAACACACTTCTTTACTCAACATAATTACCATTTACCAAAAGCATTTCCACAAATTTAAAATTTTTAAACGTAAATTTTCTTACGTTTGAGCTCGCATCTGGCTGTGTCTATCCGGCATAATGACGAAATGATTAAAATATGAGCGCTCCCGCGGCGCCTCGGCTTGTCTTCCTTCAGTCCCCTCACAGAAATAAACGTTGTTCCATCAAGAAAATTTACTGACGGAAAGGGATGTCGTCACGACAAACGCGCCAAAAGAATATTTTATTATAAACCGCGTTTTTTCCTTTCCTTTTTGCACAATTTCACGTTATTCATAGCAAGAGTTATTATCCCATACGATAATATATTGAATAAACAACTCCTTCATGCCTGTTGAGTTATTTGAGAAGGAATTATTTTTTTAACTGGCAATGTGTTTGAATGTATGGTATTGTAGGTACTAACGATGTTAATGCTTTTACGACAGAATACACGAGGGCCTTTTTGACGACTAACAAGAGTGCTTGCGAATGAACAAGAATAAGGAATTTAATGGAAAAATGAAGAGCATTGCCAATTTTTGTGTTCACATAAGCAGACATAAATATCTAAGAACAGTAGTTTATTAAAGTTATTATGTCATTAATTAACTGTTTAAATCAAATCAAATCAAATCAAACGTTTATTTGCTAGAAATACATTGCTTTGGTAAAGGTAAGATCTTATAACCTAAGTGTGATTGTATTCTGCCTGCAAGCAAGCGTGCAAATTTTATTAAGTTTACATACAATTTATTATTTTACTATTATTATTATCTACTATTATCATGCAATTATTCACTATTCAATTTACTAATTTCTATTGTTAAAATTCTAATAAATATACAAAATTCTAATAAATATACAAATTTCAATTTTTATGTTCCATGAATTCCTTAATACTATAAAAAGAACACTTCAGAAGCCATTCAGTCAATTCTGTCTTAAACACATTCCCCTGTAATAATTTTAACTCGTTTGGTAAGTTATTAAACTAAGACACACAATATGTCATATTAAACACATTTTTCTTATAGATATCTTTATGACAGGGTGGTTGATACAGTAGGTTGCGAAATTTAGCCCTTTTTTGTCTAGTTAGGACCTCACTATATTGTTTAAAGTAGAGCATATGTTTTTTGGTAAAGAGGCAGATATCTTTTATATACATACAAGGAATTGGAAGAATTTTACATTTTTTAAATAAAGATTTGCAACTATCTAGGAACCAAGCCCTGTTGATAACCCGGATGCATCGTTTTTGAATTTTAAAAACTCTGTCGATGTCGACCGAGTTGCCCCAAATTATTAATCCGTAGCTCAGTACAGATTTAATGCAGGGTATGTCCATATTTTGGTATACAGTATGGAAACCACATTATATGCAATAAATTATACCACATAGGTACTTGTTATCGCTTTTTCTGACGATATACAAAACATTAACGAAATCGGTCGCGAAAAAAAATCTGCTGTTCCCTACATTTATAGGGAACTAACTAATTAAGTGCAGAAATACCAGAAATGCAAAACAAAAATAAACATTTATATTCTCCAATTAGAAACAGCACCGTCCACAGGAACAGTCCAATAATTGCCACAGACTCGGAAAATGATTCCGCGTCCAACGTCACTCGGAAAGTGCAAAATGGAGCGAAACAATTAGTGAGACCGCAGAATACATCGTCATATCAGACTAACAAGCGCTTAACTCAGCGAAAACAGCGCATCACACCAAGTAATAAAGTCTTAAACATAAATCCAGCGTTATCTCCAGTGGCAAACGTATACGCACAGCACAGCTATGAAACGAACCCAATCTGCATAAATTTGCAGTTGACCCTGTTATAATACTACACACAATTTATGTACACGACAAATTTGATGCCGTTTTGCTTCGCGAACGGTTTGAAATGATTCTGTACGTGAACTTCGTGCTCGTTGCCAAACTTGTTTACGCCGGATGAATTTTTATTGAAATCAACTGGCGTTTTTACATAAATTGAGTACAGGCTTATTGAGCTGGCTTTTCGACTTTGTCGATAATAAATTGTTGTAGCGATCGCCTTTCAATTGAAAAAAAAAAACTCCGCATTGTGCTCATACTCGCATACTCGGCAGATTTGACGTTCCATTTTCAAATAGCGTTCTGTGTTTTTATCGATGGGAACGCCATCTTTGTTATACCTACCGCTTTCAAAATAAAATAGATTTAAACTAAACTATTCAAATTTCAGGCTAACAGATTTATTTTCTTTTTGAATATCAGAGCGAAGGTAAGAGAGTGAAAAATAATAGTCCACTTATTTAGGACAATCTCTTTCGAAGACTTACCAAGTACAAGTACCTACTACCTCAAGGTGGCATTGTTGCCAAAGAGCTCAGTCATCTGCCTAGCCTTTTCCCAACTATGTTTGGGTCGGCTTCCAGTCTAACCGGATGCAGCTGAAAACCAGTATTTTACATGGAGCGACTGCCTATCTGACCTCCACAACCCAGTTACTGGGTAATATGATACCCCTTGGTGAGACTGGTTGTCAGACTTTCGGGCTTGTGACTACCCGTGTCAAAGATCCACGAATGACAGCTGGGACTTTATCGTGCTTTCCGAGGCATGGAGGCGTCTCGGTATGTAAAGATGGTCACCCATCCACAGACGTACAACGGCAAGCGTAGCTTAACCTGATCGATCGACCTGTGCGGCTGTTATTATTTAGCCCCCCAAAGAGTAAAAGAGCTCAATGTATCTAATATTACAAAGAATTTTCTTCACGGTTAACATTTACCTACTTTTGATACTCCGCGAAAAGAAAGCAGTTGAGCTACGTTTTCCTTGTATGGCCAGAAAAAATAAACCAAATAGGGATAGGGCCCATTTAAAAATTGTGTATACTATTTTACTTACATTTTAAATCTTAGTTCATTTGTTCATTGTTCAGTTATTGCGTATATCCGGGCACAAATCCAAACTTCTTCACAGTAGATAGTGTTAAAAGAATAAATTATACTATCATGAATAATTCAATAGCTATTTTTCTTATACAATTTGTATGATTTCAGTTTAATGCGCTAAAGGCTTTAGCTGATTCACTGGGTGCAGTCGTTTGACTGACTGGGATACTAATTTGAATACTCGGAATTTATTTGTCAAATTGAATGTTTGCAGTGCAATAATTTAGTTTTCAGCGTCAGCTGCCACTATCAACATGGGTTTATGTACTGTGATGCATTTGCACGTTGTTATGACAGAACATAAAAACTCTACGGATACTAAAATGTTCGTCCTGTTTTTTATGTAACGCTGTAATATTATTTCACTGCTTGTCCGTAGATATTTTATTCAATTCACATTTTGAAAGTAAAATGGAATAGTTACAAAAATATTTATGATGACCACTGTTTTTTCAAAGATACAAACATTTTTAATAATGTTCATGCCTATCTTGTAAAAAAATGTGAAAAGTTTAGATTAGAATTGTAAACTACAAACCAGTATTTTGATTTTATGTTTTTTTTTAAAATTATAATAATTTTTGGGAGCCCTTAACTGATTGGCCATCACTGACTTCCAACTACAATATTTAAATGTTCCATAGAGGCAACTGTAGCCGTCGACACCCCTCGACGCCCGCAGCCGACAATGTGCCGCTCGTGTATACGGTGCTCAAATACAGGAGCGGCACGTTGTCGACATGTGTCGACGGCTGCCATCGACGCGTGTCGACGGCTTGCAGTTGCCTCTGACGCGTGCCGCTCGTTGCACTTTATTTTGTTTTTCTATCAGAAACAACCTTTAATCTTTAGTAAACACGCCGTTTGTAAAGATTCTAAGAAAACAAGTTTAAGTAAGAGTCGAATTAAAACCTCATCTCAAAGAAAATTAAACCGCGAATAGTTAATGGGTCTTAACTCGATTTCGAAACGCTAACTTTGTCGAGAGCGAGTCGTTGGCTTCAATAAGATTCAAGCAAGTTTGGGAAAATTTGCTTCCTTTTAAAACGGTTCGCCATTTAACCATCGCGGAGAAAGCACTCAAAACAAAACTGGAGCGCTTTTATTTTTCACGAGATCCCTTCTGGATGGTTTGCTTGTAAAAAAAATAATTGTATTGTTATTGTTCGAGTTGGAGGACATTACACCTTTTGGTGTTTAAAATAAATTCGTGGAGAAAGCCAATTTGTTTAGTTAAAATGTTACGATAGCTATTGTTCTTTATGTTACAGCTATTTGTTTTGTTTATGTTGATAATGCTAATTATTATTATCTCCCATGCTAAGTACGCCCGAAGAATTGCCAAACTTAATTGGCAATGGTCGCAGAACAGATGGCTGATGGGGCCGAAACGTTTGGAGTGACGACCGCGTACCGAAAGACGTAGCGTTGGAACGCCTCCCACCAGGTGGACCGAGACCGCAAAAATCCGCTAGATGCGAGAAGGACAGAACCGGTCGAAGTGGTGATGCTTGGGGGAGGCCTCTGTCCAGCAGTGTACGTATTTCGGCTGAAATGATGATGCCAATAATAAAGTTGTTGCCACAGCCAATAATAAAGTTCTCTGCACCGCACTGAAGAACAGTAGAGCCAGCGACAATAACTTTAATAAAAATAAATACAAGAACTTACAATCTCCACAAAGAGAACATCTCTGCTGGATGATGCCGAAGTTACAAGATGGCGCCGACATGCAAGTTGTTGTTCATTAGCATTGAGCGCACATTTAAATTAACATCTCTAATATTTTAATTAACTAGTGAAACTTCAGTTTTATTATTCAAAAGTTCTGCATTAAATTCGCTCGTCGCTTTATATCAAGCTTGTTCATTCAAAACGTCTTATACGTATTAATATAAAAGTCACCCTATTAACATGCATTCGAAAAGCAAAGGCATTTAGAAACGGGAGCCGAGAGGAATATATATTACTAGCGTGGATTTGCAAGTGGCTTATGTGTACGTAAGGAAAAGCATTTGTGGCTTAAGGGCCATTTAATTAACGACGAATCGTCAAAGAAAACCTCATGTGGTCTTAAAAGGATCACTTTAAAAGATGTTGAAGGATCGACTTTAAGGGAGTATTCTCGTAGAAAGCTGATTATGCCAGGTGGTTGGCAACGCTGATCGGCGTAGTTGCATAGGTACATTTTTCCAATCATTTCAGCGTGAACCTGTGCAAAACGGATACCGACTAACTCAGATAGTATCTTGTCAGCGCTTATCGGCACGGTTCGCGCTGATTTGGTAAAATGCATGAATAGTATCTACTTGTGCCATTGCTGTCAATGCTAGTCAGCATTGTCAACCAGCGCTTGTCGGCGCCTTGTAAATGCTAGTATATCGGCGGCAGTTATCAGCTTTCTACGTGAATACACCCTTGATAATTAAAATCGCAATATTGATAAGATAAATGATAAATGATTTTTATTTCTGTAAGTAGGTTTTTACAAACACTTTTACACGTCAATCATATTTTTTTTTAAACTAGATGAGGTGTTATTACTGATTGTAACCAAGACTACAATATAATATAACTAAACGCGCTGGTAGGTTACCACAGTTTATTTTCACATTCAATCGCAAAATCCAAAAGTGAAATCCACCAGGTGTCAAACCTGACAGACCTACTAGAATTTAGAATACAATTAATGTTCCGAAAGAAGGTGATATGCTGAACTGTAACGAGTTCGATTCGCAGCAATTGTTGTGTAAGTATAACTATGAATTTTGTCTAAAATACCATTTTACCTAATTAGGCGTGTAAATGTTTAAATTCTTTTAGCTGAAGGACGACAAAGAAATTAATATTATTGTTGGCTTCCTTAATAAGTGGCTTATAAGGATTTCTTGAAAAAGTTCAGTTACGTTTCAGTTAATCTTGAGCTTACTTTTAATATATTAGTAACTAGCTTCTGCCCGCGACTTCGTACGCGGATCCTGTTGGTTATGCCAGCGACAACGGGGTAGTCAAAATCGAAGATCTGAAACGTCTGATGTCGAATTCTAAGAACCCGGGGACTGGATAACAACGGGATGCGCGAGACGATTCGAGACGTCATTTTCAGGCAATAATGAACCAATAGGGTGGTAAACTTGGCCTTGCACTTTGAATGTTGGCATAAATGGGCCTTCTGAAATCTGTTTCGCAACAAAAGATGTCATTTGAAAGGCATTATTGTACGAACGCATGTTGTTCAAGAAATGTTTTGACTGTGATGGTCACCGATTAGCAGTGATCTTAATATTTCTGGAGGATTTTGTAATATTTCAATATGTACTTTCCCACCTGAGCAACACATACCGTTTGTTTCTTTTTGCTATTTAACAGCTTCACAAAAAGTAAAATTTTTAACCATACCTCCGATGGCGGAATATGTGGCGTAGTCAATCATAGGAGTATACGTAAATGCACTCCGTTCCTTATCAACCCAAGGAAGGTCGCCATGCCCTACGGCTATATCTTGAGACACATCCGATTCTTCAGATGATATCGAAATTCTGTTCAGAGAATGTCGAAGTCGATCAGAATTCAAACGTTCGTTGCGCTCTTCTTAATCTGTCTCTTCATGCCGTACTCCAGCAATTCTTTCTTTCTCACTTTCTGACTATGAATATTTTGCTGTGTGCTTGTTCGGAACAATGTATGATAATCTCACCGTATCAGCGGTCAGTCGCGCATCATATTCTTCACTGGTCTCTAGAGATCTGGATGTAGATGCGTAAATACGCTGAGAACGCAGGCGTGCTTCGCGATCCAAAGAGGTTTCCACGGAGCGAGTTGCAGCCTGATGTTCTCAAACAGCATCAAGTCTCTCCTGACGCTCTTCGATAGATTCTTGGGATCTTATGATCCTCAATCTTTTAGCTCCTTTGGAACATTGGGAAAGATTTGACCTCTTTCTAGGCATGGTTATAGTTTTATTATGAAGATACCTGATCAATTAAAATCTAAGTGACTGCTCCCCTACCAAGGGTGCCCAGACACGGGATCGTCTGGCCCATGTGCTGGTTTGGTCCCTGGGGTGGTCACGGCGTGCTATGTGTTCTGGTGCGCCGGTGATGGGGAGTACTCCCCAGCGGAGGGTCCGGTGACGGACAGCCGCGGCGGGTTCACGGATGAGTGCTAACGCGTGCCCATGTTCCCGCCGTAAGCGGCAGAGGAGGACACCGTGGAGTTTTAGTGGGTTAGAGTCCCACATAACTGCACTATCTCCCCGTGGTAGTGCAGAATGCATGAGCATTTCTTGACGTTAAAAAAAAAAATGGGAGTTTTGGCCAGTAGAGTCAAATTTACAATGATATACCATCGTCATCGAAAATCAGTCCTAAACTGTTACCGCCTTCACCGCGTGGAGGTCAAATTAGTGATAGCTTAGATTTCCACATCAGATGTTTCTGATCTTCGATTTTTATAAGTCAACAGGAAATGCCCATCAGACCGAGTAACTTTTACTAAGACGTCATTCCTATATGTGTTATGGTGTAGCTGGGCTCTTGGAGTTCCCCATCAGGTGTTCTAGATCTTCAAATTTATTCTCTCAGCAGAAAATCCTCATCACGTGGAACAATTTTTGCTATGGTACCATTTGTGTATCTCTTATACCTAGTTAAGCTGGTCTGTTTCGGTTCTGCATCAGGTGTTCAAGTTTCCAAGAAACATTATAGCCTGAATGTTGTCCAGCCATAATAACTATACAACAAAAAAAAAAACATTCAAATCCGTCCAGTAGTTCCGAAGATCGGACGCGCAGGCCCGAGGCGTGTCCGTACTCTGATAGAATACCTTAACAAATGTTCGCCGTGATTCTTTAAATTGACATAACTTTTTTATTTATGAACCGATTGACATGAAATAAACACTAAATGTTAAGTGAAGCCTACTACAATATATTAGTGAAAACCGCATCTAAATCGAATAAGCCGTTTCTGATATTAGCGTGCACAAACAAACAGACAAACAGACAAACAGACAAACCGACAAACAGACAAACCGACAAACAGACAAAAAAAAATTTAATTACAATTTCGGGTTCGGCATCGATATAATAACAACCCCTGCTACTTTTTTTTTATATATTTCCATTGTACAGACACCACTTTTCTACAAATTTATTATATGTAATATGTAATATAGATTCTTGGTGTGTGTTTTGTTGCGCAGTTTAATGTTACAGTGAACATTTGTTTTGTTGTATAAAGTCATAAATTACAGCTCGTTTTATAAAACTAAGTAGCGTAAAAAACCGGCTAAGTGCGAGTCGGACTCGCACATGAAGGATTCCGTAACACAAAGCAAAAACGCCGAAAAAAACCACGTTTCTTTTGAGGATCCCCTTTCATTTTTAACATTATTTTGTTTTATTATTTGTTTGTATAGGAGCAATAGAAATACACACTTTGTGTAAAATACACACTCTGTGTAAATTCCAACCATCTTCCTATTACGGTTAATGAGATACAGCCCGCTGACAGACAGATGGACGGACGGACAACCCAGGTTTAGTAATAGGATTCCGTTGGCACTCTTTGAGTATGGAGCCCTAAAAATAAGGCAAAATAGGTACCTTCACCCGATGAGTATTAGTACAAAAGATCTATTCAAATTTATGTTTCTAATTGATGTTATTTCAAGTCAAACAAATATCAACTTTATTTTTGTGCTAATCAAGTTAATTTCAGAGTGACTAGCACTAATGAAAAATGTATAAAAAATGTTCGAAGTTGTAGCGTAAACTGAATTTTATTGTGTAGGAATTAAAGTTATTTTTCCAAAAACTCGTATTTGTTTACATGTTTGGCATCTAAATCGCGAACGCAGTATAGGTACTTTGCCAGTTACACTCGCATTTTGCCAATTACACTTTATGTTATATATGTCATATCATAGCCGCGAGCCTATAGAAAATAAAATAGTGTATTCCTTATTACTGCCATCCCTATGACTAAAACTTTATTGTTGACGCAAATGCATAGACCAGTTTCCATCTAACCTAATGTATCACCACAGACAACATCGCGATAAGCGTAATAACGTCATTGGCCACACAGCTTAAAGCTTAACAGCTTTACAAACGCCAGATAGGCAATGCAAGGGTCCACTTCCGGTCTTTCAAATACATAATTATAGTTCAGTCTCTCGTCCAACAGGCATCGAAAGGTCGTCGCAATGAATATTTATGATAAGTGAAAGCGGTAGTAGAATAGAATTTCAACCCAACGTCATTAATGTATGGGGGTTTCGTTTGTCGATCAGTATAAATATAGTTAGGTATGTTTACAAAATGCATAGAGAACAAGAGAATCAATGATCGATTCTTCTACATTATGTCTGATTCTTTTTTTGATCTCAGTGGCGTTATTGTTAAGTTAAAGAAAGAAAAAGTATTTATTGTGACTCGTACAGGAAGATCACAAACTAAACTAAACACAGTTAAAAATAAAAACTGGCCAAGTGCGAGTCGGACTCGCACACGAAGGGTTCCGTACCACAAGGCAAAAACGCCGAAAAAAACACGTTTGTTGTATGGGAGCCCCCCTTAAATATTTATTTTATTTTGTTTTTAGTATTTGTTGTTATAGCGGCAACCGAAATACATCATCTTTGAAAATTTCAACTGTCTAGCTATCACGGTTCATGAGATACAGCCTGGTGACAGACACAAGGCAAAAACGCCGAAAAAAACACGTTTGTTGTATGGGAGCCCCCCTTAAATATTTATTTTATTTTGTTTTTAGTATTTGTTGTTATAGCGGCAACCGAAATACATCATCTTTGAAAATTTCAACTGTCTAGCTATCACGGTTCATGAGATACAGCCTGGTGACAGACACAAGGCAAAAACGCCGAAAAAAACACGTTTGTTGTATGGGCTTAAATATTTATTTTATTTTGTTTTTAGTATTTGTTGTTATAGCGGCAACCGAAATACATCATCTGTGAAAATTTCAACTGTCTAGCTATCACGGTTCATGAGATACAGCCTGGTAACAGACAGACGGACGGACGGACGGACAGCGAAGTCTTAGTAATAGGGTTCCGTTTTTACCCTTTGGGTACGGAACCCTAAAAAACCAAAGGGTCGTATCAGTATTTTACATAGACTGACCTTCACAACCCAGTTACTGGGTAACACGATACCCCTTGCTAAGACTGGCAGTCAGCCTTTCGGGCTTTTGACGACCTTCTGACGACTTCAGTTAATACTTAGCCACAAGCCCCTATAGCCCTTTATTTATTTAAAAAAAAAAAAATTGTTTGAAAATTGGATAGATGGAGGAATTTCTCAGTAGCAGCCCAGAGTCTGGCATCATGGTCATGACAACATAACTGGCAAAAAGTGGGTGTACTATAAGTACACTTCTGACTGACCCTTTCGAGTACAACCTTTTTTTTTTTTTGTTGTCGGGGGGAAACCTTCAAAAGGCCCCCGACCTCCGGGGAGGGAGATCGGGGAGTGTGGGATTTTTACCTCACCAAAACCACCCCGGTGATCACCATCAGCACATAGGGGTGGTCCCGGTTCCTCTTAAAAGACCAATTCCGGAACCCCCCCGTGCAACGCCTGTAAGGCACATCCCTGGGGAGACTGTAAAGGGGCCTCCCCTGAGCCTCGCTGTGCATGGCAGCACGTGACCACTGTGCCACCGCCTACCCTGGGGCACTTGGTGGACGGACAGAGTCCCCATTCTGTGCGCCCGCAACCCCAAAGGTCCACCTACCTTATTTGGTAAGCGGGTTTCGGCGTGTTAGGCGCCAAGGCACAACCTAACCCAAACTCTATTCAAACTTATGTTTCAAATTAATATTATTTCAAGTTAAACCAATATCAACTTTATTTTAATGGTAATTAACTTGATTTTAGAGTGACTAGCACTATTTAAAAAGTTATAAAAATGTTAGAAGTTGTAGTGTAAACTGAACTTTATTGTGTAGGATTTAAAGTTATTTTTCCATAAACTCATATTTGTTTACATTTTTGGCAAATAAATCGCGAATGCAGATTACACAGAATTAATGAAAGTGAGGTAAAGATTCAGATTTCAAACGAAAAAAAAAAATTGTAAGCTTACTGATTTTTTTAACCACAAAGACAGATGGCATTCGATGTGACCTCAACATTTGGAAAGCATATTTACCCTGCCCATAGCCGTTGAAAAAAGCGGTACAGAAATTAAATTTGCAAAAATGAAAAGCGAAATGAAACGTGTAATGTCATTGCAGGCATATCAAACGGGGACACGGCTAAGCGAATGTATGTGAAGTCAAAAACGAGCATGTAACTTTGATATTTGATTTGAATTTTTACATTTTCGACTGAGGACATTCTTCCCAAGAGCGTTATTAGAGGTTATAAAAGGAAATTTACGGGAATCGGCAGCAGAGGACACTTTATTAATGAAGTTATTCGGTCTCTCGTTCCGAAAGGCAAGGGTTTGAGGAAAATTCCCATAATTATCAAATTACTTACGGCAAATTTTCCTCACCCATAATATATTACAAAACCATTTCATAATCAATGAGGCGTAAATAAATATGGAGGTAGGTACTACGAAACTAGGAGCAGTGATGGCCCAGTGGTAACGGCCGCGACTTACGAGTTGTAGGTCGTAGGTTCGAACCCAGACAGGCGCTTTACTTTGTGTAAATTATTTCATCACCACTGCTCTCAAAACAAATTTGAAGTTGAATATGAATTTGATTCACAAATTTGAAGACACGTGAGATCTAACAGCACGCACTAGGCCTGCTTAGGGCCGGTTTTTTGATCTGTGGTTAACTCGACCAATTGTTAAAAAAAAATAGTAACTAATGGTCAACTGGGTTAACTAACAGTTAATTATATGACAATTCAAAGACAAACAATTGATCAAAAAACTCATTTTGCCAAAATTTCACCAAAATTTAATTTAAGTTACTATTTTTAACACTTGGTTGAGTTTACTACGGATCAAAAAACCAGCCTTTACTGGATTATAGCCCGCTCCCTCTCATCGAGAGGAGGCCTGTGTCCCAGCAGTAGGAACATTATAAGCATAACATTTTATAAATAACATTATAATGATTATGTTTAGAAACTACTAGTTGGTTGACTTTCAGTTTCTCTATCAAACTTTCTGACGTTGGTGAGTACAGTCACGAGCACTAATATGTCAACACTTGGCAACATTCAATTGCGATTTTTTCGTGAAATAACGAATGCAACGTTGAAATACGACACTTTACACAAACCTATGGGTTCGAAAATACTTTGTTCGTAATAACATAAAATTTCATTCAAAACTAAAGGAGAAAATCGTCTTTGAATAAAGCCAAGTGTGTACATACATATGCTCGTGACTGTACCTAATACATTTCGTACCAATAGCTCTTTCTGTACATACCATAGGTACCTACCTAAACAGAGAAGAAGAAAATGTTATGGAAGAAAGCAAAGTTTCTGTCGGATATGAATCTATCTACAATGCTAACAACAACCTAAAAACAAAAACTGGTACGGAAGCCAAGCACGAAAAAATAACCTAATGATAAGCTAATAAAAAGCAACGAACAAAAGTTAAAGTATTAATTCGACGAAGATGGAAGTTGTTTCTGTTGTTTTTTCCCGGTGTAGCAACAGTAACTTTATTTCCCTAACTATTTAGGGCGAACTGTTTAATGAGTTCTTCACGCTAAAAAAGGAGCGTTCGTTACGAGTCGCCCTCTTTCGCAATTTAAAACGTTTAGCAGAAATTGTAGTACTTTTACACCCATTTTGTAAATAGGTACGGCACAATAAAACCTTTATATACTCGTATAAATCGAACTCACTTTTATTGTTTTAAAATATTCCATTTGTGTTAAAAACAAAGGAAAAACGCGAAATTCAAAATAGAAGAATCGAGCAATCAGCTCCATCTATTGACGCTTTGGGAAAAAAGAAGAGTTTTAATTGAACGCCCAGTTCCTGTGTAAAAGCTTTTAGAGAAAATAAAAATGAGAAAAATTAAATGCAAGCCGGTCTTTGCCGGGCGGTTTACACGCGGTACGCTCACAAAGCGGCACTTAGCTGTGCGCTTAGTGACCACCCTACAGGCCCTTTAAAAAAACTACGGTCAATAGCGAAAAAGAAATTAGAGTTAACGACGACACTAAATGAGTACGTATGTTCTACGCTCAGAACTTTCTGGAACATTCAGAACCTAATTGAAATTCTTGTACAGTTGTTTCTTTTACATGCTTGGTCTGCAGCTTCTATTTTTTATATTTCTACTCAAGATTTGGTTGGTTATCTGAGATACTTTCAGCCTAAAGCCAGTTCGATAAACTTGTGAAATAAATGTTAAAATCTTTATAGCTTCTCAGCACCTTCGAAAAGAGTAACGATAAAATAAGTTCTGTATTTTTTGCGCAAACTTTTTAAGATAAAGTACCTACCTAGATGGCACCATTTTATTTTCGCTGTAAAAATCTAAAACCTTATTTAATAATTTGGTTAGCTAACCACGTTCACTCAGATTAAATCCAAATTGGGAAATCTTTTGTGCTGTGCGTACGAGTAGCTATCATGTTTATTTCTACAGCAAACACATACTAAAATAGCATTCAGCATACAGTTAAATAAGCACCAAGCCACCAATGTCTCCATCACTCACACTCAAACACCTCTTCCTATAGGTCAATAGAAATTATTTTCTAGTTTTAATTTCCTACGGGATACCATAATTATGTACTTGGGGCGGTGTCATGGTGACCTGAAATACAGGCTTCGGCTTAGCACAGTAACCTGCAGTCTAGTGGACAATATAGTTGTTTGTTTTTTAGGGTTCCGTATAAATAAGGAATGGTTCCGTAGGAAATGACGGAACTCTTATTATTAATCAATTTATTTCAGATAAAATCAATCCATACAATTACAAATTATAAATACGAACAGAGAAATATATAAAACACAGAAAAAATAATCTTTACAATTATAGGTAGGTACTATTGTGTAAGTTAAATCTTATGCACTATGTTAGTCAACACCCATCACAATATTCATCCTTTTGTTCTGGATAGGGCAATCTGCACGAGATACAACCATCTGCAGGACTACTACCACGCTACACCTACTACCTCGCACGCGCCGCAACAAGGAGGCTACTTTCTTCCATATAACCGCATGAAAGCCAACCGTTCGCGCCTCCGCAAACATTCCGGACGCACTACAATAGCGAGGCAGCCGCATCAGCATCCTGAAGACGATAAGATCACTTTTATTTTTTTGTTCGAAAGAGGCTTATTCCGAAATAGTCCCATTTCAATTTTGTAAAGATCGGATGATGATTTTCGGAGACAGGCAACGGAACTCTTCAATAAATGCCAGCAAATCAACCGCGATTGCTGCTATCGCATATGTAAGCATTGTTTAAGCAATCACTCAACATAATATCACGCCCTTACCCTCTAAAGGGGTACGCAGATGTGTTCAGTATACTACGGTACACCCTCATTACTGTCAAAGTTGATAATGGGGGCCACCTCTAATCTAAAAATTATCTCATTTTTTAACCGACTTAAAAAAGGAGGAGGTTCTCATGCTGTATGCTTCTGGGGTGGTCCTATAATAAATGTTATGAACTTTGCTTGGGTAGTTTTTGAATTAGCTTCAATAAAATGATTTTTTTCAACTATAGTTTAGATTGATGATGTTGTAATAGCTTCCTGTCACAGATATTCACATAGCAAGTAGTGTTATAATAATTTATGTGGGGTAGATATAACTAAAACGTGTTTTTTTTTTTTTTTTTACAATCTATTCAACCAACTTCCAAAAAAAAACACTACAAAGTGAAAAATAACTTTAATTTCGGAAGTCGGTGTCAAAAAACGAAAATGCGGAACTAACGACACCAACTTCCGAAATTAAAGTTATTTTTCACTTTATAGTGTTTTTTTTAAAGTCGGTAGATTTTTTGTAAAAAAAAATATTTCGGAAGGATTTCGGGGTCAGAAAATAAATAACTAAATTATTATTATTTGTTGTTCCGTTGAGTACAATTTGTACTAAATCCATTAGGTAGCATCCAGGTACTTTAACCGGTAGTTGTACCTACAACTACCTACCCCTACCCCCCCCCCCCCTACCCTATTACCTTTATTCACAATACAACACAAATGGCTTTTCATACCAACGAGATTGAATTTCTCAGTTTAACAACCGATGGATTATTCGTCTTCTTATTCTATTCATACCTCTTCTATATACCTGAATCTATGTGCGTGATGTGATGTCAGGGATACCTACCTAAATTTGTATACCCGCATCTGTCGTCAATATCTCCCTGCAATGTGATTGATAGCCTTCGGCATTCCATTCACTTTGTGTAGTATATGTCCCCAGCCTGTATCGTAGCAACTGGGATAAGTGGCCTGGCAACCCAATCCTTTCTAATAGATACTGAAAGATACGTGATTTATGTATTATATTTATATTTATATAGGTATTTTTTTTAGGCAAAAGCCTCTGGTTAACATTCCACTTCTCTATGGACCAGTCTTTATGAAAAGTTTCCAGCTCATCTAGTCATCTCCGTTTGGTCTTGTCACGATGTGTCTTGTCATGCCAATGAAGATACTAGAATGTTGGATTCAAATTATATGCCTTACATATTAAATGTATTGATCTTTTTCGAACAAACGGTATTTATTCATTTTAATTCTAAATTCCGGATTGTCTGGTTACCAAAGCAAGGGTTACCAAAGCAGTGAACACTATTTTGTACATCGCAAACAAAATTTTACATGACATATACGAAAAAGCGATTAGTTAATTACATCTGAGTTTGTGTATGTCACTCGATTAGCTGCTTAGTGGGGTAGAAACATACATTAAATTAATATTAGTACATATTAACGAGAGACAAGTACAGGAGTCGTGTCGTGTTAAATAGGCTGCAGCGTGGTTTTTAAATATCACCAGTTAGTTTGGCAACCAGAAGGGCATTCAGCACCTTGAGAGTACGACATACTGGGAATTTGGCTGCAATAGGCCCTTCCCTACAACATGGGACTTAAACATAACTGGCGAAATGAGGTGTAGGTACCTATTCTAGCGAAAATAAAAGGAATCACCACATTGAAAATAATACGTAATAAATGTATAAAAAATATAGATATATAAAAAAGGTGGTACGTTGCTTGACAAAAGATAATGGTAATTAAAAAAAAAAAATAGGAAAGAAAACAAAAATAGAAGAGTTTAACAATTTCTCGATGATTTTTAGAGTCAAATTGTAAAATGAATATCGCGAATCTTTTACCTGATTGCAATCGGGTTTTAGGCTCGTTAGAACAGATTTTAGATAGAATAGATTAAAAGATACATTAGCTAAGTTATTAAAAAGAAAAAAAAAGGTATTTGATCGTTCTTTCCTGGACACAGGCGAAGGTGGTCACGAAGTTCAGCAGCCAACGTGTATGTCGCATGTACAGGTGGTACATGCGACATACACGTTGGCTGCTAACAAACTAACAATATTATGGGCAAAATATGTCTGAATTAAAAAGATTTTATTTTATTTTTATTTTATATATGTATCCTGTGTCTTTTATTTTAGCTACACTATGTATGTACTCCTCTGCCTTACTCTTCGGGGAATACAGGCACGATGTTGCTCAGTAGCGTTTACGATCACTACACCAACGAGCCAGTGAAAAATGGCAAATATTACCTACTAATTAATGAAATGCATGTCATCTGCCTAGCCTTTTCTCAAATATGTTGGGGTTGGCTTCCAGTCTAACTGGATGCAGCTGAATACCAGTACTTTACATGGAGCGACTACCTATCTGACCCAACCCAGTCCCACCCAACCAACCTAACCAACCAATCAACCTACCAACCCAGTTACTGGGTAATACGAATATGATACCCCTTGGTAAGACTGGTTGTCAGTTTCGGGCTTCTGACTACCCGTAACGATTGTCAAAGATCCACGAATGTCAGCCGGGACCAACGGCTTAACGTGCTTTCCGAAGCACGGACGGTTCACGGTATGTAAAGATCACCCATCCACAGACCAACCGCGGCAAGCGTAGCTTAACCTGATCGATCGAACTATGCGGTGGTTATTATTCAGCCACGGGCCCCTCCCGAAGTCCTCTATTAATGAAATGCATGTAATACTAATTAAGTGCGAGCAATTAACACTAAACTGATAGCATTTAATTTGATTGTTATGCAACAATTTCATGAAATGTAACGATACACCTACTTAATTAATAAAATAACATTTAGGTAGCATTCTGGGTGTTAAAAGACAGGACAGAATTCGGAACACCACGCTGCGTTCCAAAACGGGCATACTGGATGTAGGAAAGAAGGCTGCCAGGCTCAAATGGGATTGGGCGGGTCACATCAGTCGTATGCACGATGACCGCTGGGCAAAAATCTCCACAAAATGGGTGCCTGAAAGGGCACGCCACGATAGTGGCGATAAGACCCCTCTTTGAGGAGTGGCTAGAGAGGCGTCACGGCACCCTCATCTACCGCCTGACGCAGGTCCTCACCGGACACGTATGTTTCGGGAGGTTCCTGCACATCATCAGACGGGAGGAAACGCCCGGGTGTCACCATTGCCAGGATCGCCCAGAGGACACGGTGGAGCACACAGTGGGGGTCTGCCCCGCTTGGGCAGAGCACCGCCGTGTCCTCGTAGAGGCGATTGGCAGCGGCGGCGACCTCTCGCGTCCGGCCCTGGTGCAAGTCATGGTCCGGAGCGAGAGGGAGTGGGAGGCAGTCGTTTCCTTCTGCGAAGCAGTCATGCTAGCGTAGGAGGTGGCGGGATGGATGAGGGAGAGAGCCTCCCGTCCCAGCCGCCGCGGGAGACGCTCCGGGCGTCGGGAGCCGCGAGACGACTCCCGGCTACCGTAGGCGCGGGCCTGCGGACGGAGAGTAATGGTTAGCTCACCATCCGCTCAGGACCAGGCCCGTGCCGGACGACGCGTACGTGTTCCACGCGCGCTTCAAAGATATGTCAGCATCAAGGAAGGGGCCTTAGGGCCGAAGCCTACCGGGTCAGCGGGATTGTCCGAAAGAGTTACCGCTGGGCCGGAACATAAAGGGCTAAGGAAGGAACACGGGTGGGTTTTAGTCAGTAAGAGTCTGACACTCCCTCCCGCTCCACCCAGAGCGGTTTGATGATTTCCCATCCTAAAAAAAAAAAAACTATGTGCCTGAAGATGGACGACGCCGCCGAGACCGGCCCAGAAAGAGATGGCGAGATGGCCTGGACGCGTACCGCGAGGTCTGGTTCGAGGTGGCGCGGGAAAAGAGTTCCTGGAACGATTTGGGAAAGGCCTTTGCCCAGCAGTGGGACAGCAGATTTTCACCTTTATTATAATATTATTTTGTAGGTAGTTTTAATTGAAGACTATGGAGATACCTTAATTGATGTCGATTAACGGCCGAACCCAATAACCTATTCTCTGTTAAAGACAGATCGCTAATGATGGTAACCAGTATAACTGCCAGTATCATAATCATACAGATCGTTACTGATATAGATTTTTTTTTTTTTTTGCGGATGGGAAATCATCAAATGACCCCTCCCGCTCTGGGTGGAGCGGAAGGGAGTGTCAGACTCTTACTGACTAAAACCCACCCGTGTTCCTTCCTTAGCCCTTTATGTTCCGGGCCAGCGGTAACCCTTTCGGACAATCCCGCTGACCCGGCAGGCTTCGGCCCTATGGGGCCCCTCCTCGATGCTGACATCTCTTTGAGGCGCGCGTGGAACACGTACGCGCCGTCCGGCACGGGCCTGGTCCTGATCGGACGGTGAGCTACCCATTACTCTCCGCCCGCAGGCCCGCGCCTACGGTGGCCGGGAGTCGTCGCGCGGCTCCCGACGCCCGGAGCGTCTCCCGCGGCGGCTGGGACGGGAGGCTCTCTCCCTGAGCCGTCCCGCCACCTCCTTCGCTAGCATGACTGCTTCGCAGAAGGAGGTGACTGCCTCCCACTCCCTCTCGCCCCGGACCATGGCTTGCACCAGGGCCGGGCGCGAGAGGTTACTGATATAGATTATTGGGATATTAAAACCAGAGATAGATAGTTTTTTCTACCTCCAGTTTGCCAAAACTGCTTAGATAGGTAATTGGGTTCGGCCGCAATGAATCGGTCTAACTTAACATTATTTATTAAAATATTGTTGTAGGTACAGTCACGGCCAGAAGTCCACTTACACCGCAATGACCATTATCGCCTGCGCTATACGAGCTGCGGCGCTTAGACACACATACGCATTTTTATCCGTGTGAGTGATGTTCCAACGCTAACAAACTAACATGTCGTGTAGCATCGCGCTACGAGTAGTCATAGATGTGGTCAATGCTAGACAAGGATGACAATATCAGTAACTTGTTTCTTTATCGCAGTCTGATTATTTTCTTCATAGTAATGCAAAATTTCAACAAGTGAATATAAGTTAACATTAGCTAGATCGGTAACGAGGCTGCACCCGCTAATGTGAACGGGATAGGTGTAGGTTCGAATCCTAGTTGGGCCAGTTTTTTTTTAATGTTTTATTTAATTATTATTATTTGTATGTTTTAGTAATTTATTTTAGTAAATTACTTTGAACAAATAGATATTCCAATAAAGGTAATTTATTATTATAATACGTATGATAATAAATGAAACAAATTTTGATGTGGTAACATTGTAATATTTTTTATACAAAAGAAATCCTTTCCACTTATTTATGTTATTATAGGGCCATAATATTTGCCTTGGCTTCAATACTAATATTAGCCTGCATATTAAATTCAAAAGAATACTAAAATAGCAACAACAAGATAACACAAACGCTCGTAACTATGTTCACCAACCAACAATAGCGAATAGTGGAATAATTTAGGTAAACTAGTAAAGTAGTTAAAATATGAGGGTAGATTTACAAAGCGAACTTATCACTTTGTTTCAAATCTACCCTCATATTTTAATAACGACGCTAAGATTATAATTGTAAAACGAAAGAATATTCGTTTAGTTGTGGAATATTTAAAATATTTGTTAGCAACTCGGAATTCTTATTTCACATGATTGTAATACTTAAAAAATATTTTTCATGTTTGATGTGAGAACCCGAACGTTCGCCATGCGAGGCACAATGCTAACTACTTTGGTCACCGTAACGCTCACTTAACTTATTGAAATTTGTAATAACAATCATAAGCGGCCAACAAGTTGCCAATGTGTAGTGTTGTCAAACGTTCTTATAGAAGAAGGTCATAAGTACAACTAATATTCTTATGCCATAGTTTTGTCATACCATAGATTGCCATAGATTGCTAGTCGACTTCTGACTGTTATAGTACCTATCTACATGTATATCATAAAAAATAACCAACTACCTGCTACACAGCTATATAATAAAGATACAAATTTAAACACTGTACGTAAAAAACGGTACTGTAACGAAAATTTCAAAACATAAACGTAATGGTTACACATTTGAAAATAGGAAGAGAAGAATATGTTTTCATTTCATTAAAATTAAGTTATGTTGGACTATCAACTGAAGGAATTTTATAATAAAATTAAAGACACGCGCGAGCTTTTTTATGAAATTTTCCTCAGTAATTTTCTCTTCCTTGTAATTCTGTTTATATGAAATTATTACTTTTGATTAATTATTCTTTGGGTATTGTATTAATTCTCTTTCATTTTAAATATTCTATTCACTTTTTGCACCTTCTTAAAAATTGTTGATGATGATGGTTTTGATGCCCGTCAGGGATTTTTTAAGTTACCAATGGTCATGGGCTCAGACCTCGAGAAAAGGCTAAGTACTTGACTGTTCGAGAGTGTAATAAACCTCCGTAGAGAGAACCTCATCTTTTATCAACTCATTTCTTTTTTGAGAACTTTCATTTAGTGAACAAAGAGCAACGCAATTCCCACAAACAAATACCTCGAAACCCAACCAAAGTAAATTATAAAGTAGAATACGTAAGAATGAATGGAGACGCTCATTTCGTACTTCGAGAATTCCAAATCGTTCGGTAAGCAAATAATTTATCAAAGTCATGTCAACTAAGAGCAGGCTTCCGTCGAAAGGAGAGTGAAACACCTTTTAAAGAAAGTTTTCTGGATCGATCCGTTCGTATACATGTATAGGCGTATACATAGTATATTTTCACATATACACATGTGATTGATGTGAGTGGTACATAAGCATCGGTTGATTGATGAAAGTCGGTTAGTCAATCCGCAGCGGTGACCGTTTCTTGTATTTTCCTAATTTTACTGACACAGGCGTAAGGGGTCGGTAATGTATTTCTTAAGTATCTTAGTACTTCTGAGTGTATTGGAGCGACAGGAAATGTCGGTCGTACTGAAATAAAGATTGAGTAAGCTTATGTAGGCTTATGGCTTATTTATTTATTTATTTAATACTTCAAGCACATAAATGTACAGAGGCGGACTTAATGCCATTAGGCATTTTCTACCAGTCAACCTTTGGGTGATGCAGAAACAAACAGTGGTAGGTGCATCTTATTCAGGCATTCGTTTTCCCATATTCTTGCACGGTGCTGAGACGTGGTATGGTAACTTAGAGAAATTCAGAAGAAGAAAATATATGCTCTGGAAATGTGATGCTGGAGGAAAATGCTTGGATTGTCATGGACAAAATTTCGCACCAACACATCTATACTCCAAGAAATCAGCATCAAGCAGCGTCTATCAGCTACAATACAGGCTTGGATATCTACTCCAATTCTTTGGGCATGTGTCACGACGGGGAAATGATTCCATAAAATGTCTTTTAGTGCAGAGAAAGGCCGAAGGAACGAGAGCACGCAGCACGTCGCCCATGCGATGGACCGACCAGATAACCTCCGCAGTGGGAGGCCCATTACACGAATGCACACATCTCATAGCCGACAGAAAAAGATGGCGTCGCATCGTGAGGCAAATCAACGGCTGTCCGAAATCTCACTGCAACGTGATGACCACGACCGTTTTGTCAAGAGTGCATCGACAAGGAAGAAGAAAGAAGAAGAGGCTTATGTTGTATTTATTATAAACAGAATAGTGCATACTGCTCATTTATTCATTTGAATTTATTAATTCGTTTCAGATAACAAAATGTCAAGTGTAAAATAAAGATTCGTTTTAAAACTCCATGAAAATTACTGTTACTGTTACCCTGCATCATCCCAATGCTGGGCAAACTCCTCTCCCTATGAAAATTAACAATGCAAAAAAATGGATACGGAATATAAAACTTCCTTAAGGCGAAAGCGCCAGGGTAGCCCGCGAAATTCCATTTTTTTTTAGGTTTTTTGCAATTTGCTGGTCAGTATTAAGTTGCACGTTGATTAAAATATGATTCGCGGCCGTAACAAATATGTATTTACAGAATTATAAACATTAAAGTCATGAACACAACTCTCTAAGACCATGTAATCCCCAAGAATGACTATTTCATGAAATCTTGACATTTAGGGATTACATGGTCTTAGAGAGTTGTGTTGATGACTTTAATATTTATAATTCTGTAAATACATATTTGTTACGGCCGCGAATCATATTTTAATCAACGTACAACTTAATACTGACCAGCAAATTGCAAAAAACGTAAGAAAATTTGAATTTCGCGGGCCACCTTAGAGCTTCCCCCTTAACGACGACGTCGGTCACGTGACACGCTGCTGAGGTATCTAAGCCTCTTTTTTATGGTTAACTAACTGAGCCCGTGGTTTTGTCTGAATGAAACGGCACACTTTAATGGGTGGTTATACTTAGCGATTTGTTTTCTCGGTGTGTATTTTTTTAGGTGTGATGCCTATTTGTTCAATCTATAATGCCTTATGTCTTACCTTCTTCCTCTCTCCTTTTTTTTCCTTCTTCTATGGTGCCTTTTGCAGTCTGCTTTAGATACTTATACCCACAGATCATCATCATCATCATCATCATTTCAGCCAAAAGACGTCCCACTCCAGAACCTTTCGGCCCCATCGGCCATCTGTTCTGCGAGCAATGTGCCACAGATATACACCTATATAACGCAAGAGCAACTAGTTCGCGTGCCAAAAATTGCACCAGCATAAGTACAAAAATCGTAAGCCGCCTCTTTCACGCTCAGTCCTGTGTACTCCGAGTTGCGACACAGCACCCGATTCTTCGCCTTCTGAATCTAGTCTACTCCGACTCTTCCTTCAGATAATCTCCACTGACAACCATCGTGCACGTGTGTGCTGTCCATTTAGCTGGAGGAAGTCGTTAATGTAAGGAAGTTAAGGAATTCAAATTCTGAATGTTTTTTCCGGGAAGGTACTTATCTCATACTTTAGATGACATAATCTATGAACCGTTTATACATTATACCATCTAAAGTACGAGATAAGTACCTGCTCAGAAAAAAACGTCCAAGATATTTTTCTCAATTACGCTGAAGAAAAAGCACGCAAAATCTCTCTTGTAACTTTCTCAAGACGCAAAAGAAACTCTCAATAAGCTCCCTCTTGTACAGATAAACTCTTCTAACGATTTTATTATTATTAAGTAAGTTTTCTCAACCAGTAAAAGTTAATTAACTCGAAATTCATGGCGTGACCTGAAGTTAGGAGTAGGCGCAATACCATAGCTTTTTCAAAGGATCTCGCCCGAAACTTTGTGTCGCAAAATATCTCGGATGAGTAATTTAAAGTGAATTTTGAAAACTGTAATGTTGTTTGAATATTTGGAGTAGCCCACAGGTTGGTCCATTGTGTTTGGGGTTTGGCTTGGTATTTACACATGAACATTCATTATAATATATATAATAATATATACATATATATAATATTTACACACATTCGAACGCATTCTCAGTATATCATACCTACTAAGAATTATACCATTAATCATTAAATTTTGTATCTGAATAAACGGGTTTTAGATTTCTTGATATATGATCCTACATACTTTGGGCCGTGCAACGTAATCTCATCCACATTTTCTGATTAAATTCACAAATATAGTCCTCCTTATCGATTTCGATAACGGCGACCTTTCGAAATTATTATTTCCTAGCATGTGAATAATATGACTCGCTAGACCGAATTTTGTTCTAAATAATCGATCACAACTAATGCAATATAGTTGGCCGGCAGAGTTAAAGGTGTAGGTATAGGAGAGTTTTTTTTTTATTGTATAGATTTGCTCATGCATTCTCCACTACCACGGGGAGATAGTACAGTTATGTAGGACTCTAACCCACTAAAATTCCACGGTGTCCTCCTCTGCCACTTACGGCGGGAACACGGGCACGCATTAGCACTCATCCGTGAACCCGCCGCGGCTGTTCGTACTGGAGTACTCACCATCACCGGCGCACCAGAACACATAGCACGCCGTGACCATCCCAGGGATCAAACCAGCACATGGGCGCCAGACGACCCCGTGTCTGGGCACCCTTGGTCCCCCTGCGACGGGTCAGGTCATTGGCCTCGCCGCCAGCCAATTTTCGGCCGCAGAGGATAGGAAGAGCGGTCAACGTCATACCAACACTCCTCCTCCCCTGTGGCCCTACCGCGTCCGTCATCAGACGGTGAGGTATAGGAGAGCTTAGGCCTCTCTTTACGTCATAGTTAGTATTTAAATGACGAATAAAAACAACTGATCTTGACGGAAACTGCTGTAAAAAACTCAACATTAACTAAAAAAGAAAAAATAAAATAGCAAGGAAAATGGAAATTGCCCGCACCGAAAGATAAAACTCAGCCAGGTATAAAGGTTTACAAAAGATCCCGCATTGTATTAAAATTAAAGATATCAATGGTACCCTGCGTTTTCAAAAGAGATGTAGGTACAATCTTGCTCAAAGTAGCTCAGCGTTTTCCTTATACCTATAATATAAGTAGAGGTAGCTGTTTGAACCCGCATGCGGTTGGTTATAAGTATCTGTGATTTAAAATCTGCAATTTAGAGATGTGTGGCTATACAGGGTAGGGCAATAAATTGAACTTCGTATAGGTATATAAATAATGACGTTCCCAGTCTAAAAAATAAAGAATTATTTAATATCCAATTAGTCACTTTAGCTGGTAGGTTGATAGACTTTTCCATTTATCTTTCCATAAAAACCGAACATTTTAAAATATAAAGTAGCCAAATCGGTCCAGCCGTTCTCAAGTCGATCAGCATTTCATTTTTAGGATTCCGTTCGAAGAGGGTGCTAACGGAACCCTATTACTAAGCCTTCACTATCTGCCTGTCTATCTGTCAGCGGGCTGTATCTCATGAACCGTAATAAGAAGATAATTGAAATTTCCACAGAGTGTGCCGTTCTATCAACAAATAATACAAGTAAAATAAAGTTAAAATTTAAAGGTACCAAGAAACGTGTTTAAAATGTAGTGTTAAATATTGTACGGTGGTACTGAACCCTTCTTGTGTGAGTCCGCCTGGCTCTTGGCCGGAATTTTATGTATTTGTATAAAACATAAAATAACCAAATCAGTCCAGCCGTCCTCAAGTGATGTGCTTACCAACGAACATCATTTCATTTGTATTTATATAGACTAGTGGCCTGTTATGTAAAATAACTGATGCACATTCCCCGTGAAATAATGTCTAAATTACTTGAATTGGGAATTGCAACAGTATAAATTATTGTACCTACAGTATGAAAATTACGCTGAATACACGGGCGAATTTAGGTTGTGTATTCTTAAGAGAACACAATGCACACTGCTGTGGAATCTGGTGGTTAATGAGTCATCGCAGAGCTTAACGCCAGCAGTCTGTACTCGGTGGGATACGCGGATGATATAGCAATTCTGATCTCGGGGAAATTTGAGGGCATCTTATGCGATCTCATGAGAAAAGCCTTCAAAATAATTGAGAGGTGGTGCACGAAGCACGAACTATCGGTTAACCCATCGAAAACAGAAATAGTAATGTTTACCAACTAGAGAACTCTTGGACCCCATAGGCTTCCAAAACTTTTCAACACTGAACTAACACTTAAAGACGAAGTCAAGTACTTGGGGGTAATCCTTGATAGCAAACTGCTCTGGAACAAGCATCTTGACTACAAACTTAATAAAAGCACAATTACACTCTACCAATGTAAAAAAATGTTAGGAAAAACATGGGGGCTCTCTCCGAAGATTACTCTGTGGTTATATAAAGCGCTGATCAGGCCAATGTTGGCTTACGGCGCTCTGGTTTGGTGGACGAGGACTGAACTCTCGACCACCATTACCAGACTACAACGCTTCCAACGACTGGCCTGTTCAGCCACCACTGGCTGCATGAGAACCACCCCAACAGCAGCCATGGAGATAGCCCTTCAATTAACTCCCCTTGACCTGTACATACAGCAGGAGGCGGCGCTAGCTGCCATCAGGCTAATGCATCTGGGCATATGGGCGAAAACCTTACAAGTCCACACGCTAAAATCCTGGACCGGGCGATTGAGTACCAGCCTCTCATCGCTGCCCCGTGTGATAGAACACCTAACCAACCAATGTTCAACAAAAACTATATTATACAAACAGTTCAAGAAGAAAGGGACCAGTCAGGAGCCAATGAAGTGCGAATCTACACAGACGGCTCAAAAACACAAAACGGTTCAGATGCTGGTGTACACTCCCTTGACCTCAATATTAACTTCCACATACCGTTAGGCACACACAGCTCGATCTTTCAATGCGAATGTGTTGCCTTAACACAAGCTGCAACAGCAGTAAAGCGCTTAGGCATTCGGAACTATGGAATTAAGTTCCTATCCGACAGCCTATCTGTGCTCAAAGCTTTAGAAAGCAAACAAACTAACAATAAACTAATCTTCGAGTGCCACCTAGCTCTGGAGAGTTTATCGACATCCAATCGTATTACTCTCCAGTGGATCAAGGGGCATAGTGGATCCTTGGGCAATGATGCTGCAGATGAACTTGCGAAGAGAGGCTCTGATATGAGGGTGCTAGGCCCGTACCCACTTCTCCCTTTGCCTTTCTCACAATTTCGTGCGTGGATTCGCCAAAGATCGACCGAACTCCATAACAACAGATGGTCACGGGCAGCAGACTGTAGACAGTCAAAATTGGCTTTACCAATGATTCACCCGCGACTAACCAAAAAACTTCTCAGCCTAAGGAGAAATAACCTTAGAATAATAATAGGTTCAATTACGGGCCACAACCTCCTTAACAAACATCTTTTCAACATAGGCGCCACAGACAGCCCCCTTTGCAGGGGCTGCCTTGACGCCGAGGAATCAGCCGCCCACGTCATCCTGGAATGCGAGGCCGTGGCTTCTCAACGTGCAGAAATCCTCGGAACAATGAGGTCGCTCCGCGAAGCCTGCGAAGCTCCCAGGAAGCTTCTGTGCTTTTGGGCGGAGCTTGGCTGGCTCTGTTAGCCAGAATCCCCACGCACAACGGACCGAATGGGAGTCTAAGTGCGGAAAAGGGAGCCCCATCATCATCATCATCATCAAGAGAACACAATACGATAATATTACAGAACCCGTGGTGTTTATTTATTTATTTTATTATTTATGATACGGTGAAATACATTGGGATACGATATAATTATAATTTGAGTACAAAAACCACTGCTTATTTCTTAAGAAATTTCTTCCTGCAGACCTGCGAAAGGAAAAGTGAAAAAGAAATGTCGACAATAGTATATGAGAAGAAGAAGAGAAAAATATGAACAGATATGAATATTTCAAAGTCTAAAACATTAAATATACCTACACATACTTATAATGCAAAAAAATAAATATACCTAAATAAATTGATACGCCTAAAATATAAAACATATATGTAGATAAACAAAACAAAGTGTAACTACCCTGAGTTACACCATTTTTAACTCCAGAACGGCAGGATCGATTTTTATGATCTTTAATTTTGTTGAATTTGTCTCCGCCCCGAATAGCAGAATAACTATTAACGTGAAAATTCACAAAAAAGAAACAATATTGGAGATAATTAATTTTCTCATACATTCATTCTTATTGACTCTGAGACGGTACGAAGATCGGGCCGGGTCAGCTAATATTATGCGAAATCTAAAATCATCGTAGAAAGTCTTTATAAACTGAAGCCATATTTAAGTCAGAACGACGGCCCAGCTCTGCGGCTTCTAAAAATCGTACCAAGAAGCGAAAGATATGTTTAGCAATTGCAAACTTTTTTATTTTTCCAACTAAAGTTTTCATGCTTGGAAATTGAAATTAGAATGGTGAGTTGGACTCTAAATAAGGTTTTTAGTGGAATTAAGAAAGTTTCTCTTGGACTGCAGTCGGTCGGGGTTGGATTGGAAATTGTCCATTATTAAGGAGGAGGGGACGTCAGACGGGAATGCACGACTAGATGACTCCTAATGACCAAGGACTCTACGTAACGTATCTTCGTCAATATCACAGGTTATCATCACCATAATCATCCTATAGCGTTCCCACTGCTGGGACACAGGCCTCCTCTCTGTGAGTGGGCCGTAAACCACGCGGGTCCAGTGCTGGTTGGTACTTTGGTAGATGTCACACGTCTTCGAATTTTTGGTTCTCATTACTTCCCAGAATTCGATCCTTATCGGCGACAGTATGGAATGGTGTAATAATATAGTGGTTTTACTCAAAATCAACGGGTTCGATTCCTGGCTAGAAATATTGATTTTTCAAAAATCCAATGATGCAGTTTTAGTTTTCATCAAAATCGAGCCCGCGACTCCTTTGAGTACTTTTCGCTATTCCTCATAGTTTCGGATTTGGCCATCCACGCCCACTTGTAAAATTCACCCTGTATACCTACGTATAAAATAGCTGCCCGGCGCTACTTCGTTCGCGTGGTGTCCTACCCTACCCTACCCTACCCCTACCCTACTCCTACCCTACTCCTACACTACTCCTACCCTACTCCTACACCACTTTACCCTACTTCTACCCTACTCCTAACCTACTCCTACCCTACTCCTAACCTACTCCTACCCTACTCCTACCCTGCTACTCCTATCCTACTCCTTCCCTACTCCTAACCTACTCCTACACTATTCCTACAACACTCTTATAAAAAAAAGTATCTTATGTCCGTCTCCTGGTTTTAAGCTCCCACAAATTTTCAGCCAAATCGGTTCAGCCGTTCTTGAGTTATAAATAGTGTAACTAACACGACTTTCTTTTATATATCGACAGTCCTGACTGACTGATATATCAACGCATAGCCTAAACCGCTGGTCCTAGAGACATGAAATTTGGAGGGTGTGTTCTTTGTGAAGAGTAGGTATACACTAAGAAAAAGTTTTTAGAAATTCCACCCATATGAGTGTGAAATTTCACGCGGACGAAGTCGCAGGCAGAAGCTAGTTCCTTTACAAATCTTAAAAGTGACCTTTTAGAGAAAGTTACTGTCAAAATAGCACTACAAAACAAAAGCGTAAAGTAACTAGTGTGTAAAGAGAGAAAATTGTTTCTTTAATACATTGAGAAAATGCTTTATTAACATCCTTATACAAGTTAACTATGCTACTAATCTACATAATATTGAGTAATCAATCAACCTCTCTTCTAATTATACTTCAGTCCATTACACTTTTCGGAAGTCCACTTTAAACCCCCATAGAGCTGTCGCTTCCCCTTTCAGAAAACCTTTGGTGAATACATGAGTAAATAGCCACCAGAGACTAAGCTTCAAACCACCGATCACCGCTTTATGTTAGTTCCATAGACGTTCTGTGGAAACGTTGTGGATTGTACGTTTACTCACTTCCAATGTAATCTTAGATGTAATATATAATATACAATTGTTTGTTTTCCCTAACAAAATAAATAAACAAATAGACATGTCGCAGCCAACTGGTTATATTAGCCGTTTAGTTAACCGCCTGGCCTTTGGAAGTAGTGCTCGCCTTGCTTCGCTCTCTCGGCTCGAACGCGGTTGACCACAGTTCTAACCTAGTTTAACCCATTTGGTCGGGGTGCCCTAGCTTAGTTACTGCGACCAAATTCGGCTTGCGCGTGATTGGTTCAGTTCCAACATAAACTATAATTGAATATCATTCAGGCCGTTAGTTAAACGGCCGCCATTTAGTTAAAAGGCTAGGCAGTTAACTAAACGGCTAATTAAACTAGTTAGCTGCGACAGACACATGCCATGCATGCCTGTATACCACGAAGTGGTGACTGCCAATAAGTACCAAGAGCAAATCCAAAATTCTGTGCTAACTATTACTGAGAATTGCGTATTCGATATAATCAATAATGCGTTGAGCAGTGGTGGCCCACTGGTAACGGCAGCGACTTACGAGTTGTAGGTCGTAGGTTTGTACCCAGACAGGCGCTTTACTTTGTGTAAATTATTCCATCACCACTGCTCTCAAAACGGTGAAGGAAAACATCGTGAGGAAACCGGCATGTCCTAGAACCAAAAATTTGAAGACATGTGACTGCCGGCCACCGTAGGCGCAGGCCTGCGGACGGAGACTAATGGGTAGCTCACCGTCCGATCAGAACCAGGCCCGTGGCGGACGGCGCGTACGTGTTCCACGCGCGCCTCAAACAGATGTCAGTAACAGAGAAGGGGCCCCTTAGGGCCGAAGCCTGCCGGGTCAGCGAGATTGTCCGAAAGGGTTACCGCTACCTCGAAACATAAAGGGCTAAGGAAGGAACACGGGTGGGTTTTAGTCAGTAAGAGTCTGACACTTCCGCTCAGAAAAAAAGGCCTAACTAAGAAAGTAAGAAAGGATACAGAAAAACTAAAGAAAGCATTTGTATTTCTCGAACTTGCATATTAAATATGCTTGTTTTAGAAGTATGTTCGATCTTTTCAACTCCGAATCTTTAAACGTTGTACTATTGCTACTATTAACTTCAGAGCACGGCTACCTGCTTATAAGGGTGAAAACATTATCTACTTCAAAGAAAAAAAAATATTGTCACAGAAACACGTGCATATAGAATAAAAAAAGAAAGAAAGTAAATACGTTTAATTGCGAAAGAAAAAGATAAGTGACTTACATATGCATCGGTGTCAACATGTGTTAACGTCACATAGCAATGAAGTAAATTCCTAAGCCTTGGTTTCTGATGTATACCTAATCGAGTGACTAAGTTCCCATGGGACTCGGAACCACTCGTGAGTCCTCGGCTCTTTCCGCGAGAGTATGTAATGTGTTTACGAAGCATTACTGATGTAAATATCACATTGTATTAAAGGTGCAGAAAAGAGTTGTTTGTTCGTAATGTTGATCCTAATGTTTTATGTAGAATATGACGTTTATTTTCTTCTTAAGTGTAGGTATGCTACTTTATTTCTTATGGGCGTTGAGAAAATGTTGGTGGTAGTTGGAGCAGTGGCGGCCCAGTGGTAACGGACGCGACTTTCGAGTTGTAGGTCGTAGGTTCGAACCTAGACAGGAGCTTTATTTTGTGTAAATTATTTCATCACCACTGCTCTAAAAACGATCAAGGAAAACATCGTGAGGAAACTGGCATGTCCTAGAACCAAAAATTCGCTGACACATGACATCTACCAACCCGCACTTTGCCCGCGTGGTGGTTTACGGCCCACCACAGAGAGTAGCCCTGTGTCCCAGCCAGTGGAAACATTTTAGGTTGATTATGCAAGTTTTTTACGTTTGAATAATTTTCTAATCTTTCTGTCGGAGTCTCGCTCACGTTTTTACAAAATTACTTAAAAAAGGATATTTAAGAAGGTATTTACAACAACCTAGTAAAAAAATATTACATTTCCAGGCGTATTATTTCACTCAGTGGAATATTACAAGTTGCGTGAGAAGATGAAACGCCGGACTTGTACTAACACGCAGAAGTACACGTTGGTTAAAGTTTAGCTCCGTCGGTTGGAGTGCTCGTCTCATGCTCTGTTTACTTCCAGGAGGATTAAGGCGCACGATACGTATGTATGTTTGCGAGTTGCGGTGAAACTGATAAGTTTGGAGACTTGAAGGGACTCGAATTCTGAATAGTTCCGTTATATGTTTTCTTATTAACATGTCTCATCATGCCTTTAGAGAATTTGTTTAGAATTGTCACAAGAAGTTTGAGTTGTACCTGCTTCTTTCTCTTTTCCTTTCTTCTTGTCTGTTTATATTTGTGGATCAATCAACAATCAATCAACTCAGCCTATTGCAGTCCACTGCTGGACATAGGCCTCTCCCAGGCTGCGCCACAACACCCTGTCCTCCGCCTTCAGTAAGAAATCAAAGATATTAACCTTTTTTTGAAAATCCACTTCGGTTGTGTAGGTAGTAGGTATTTAATAAAATAATAAAAAAAATATTCCGTTCAGAAAAAACACAGTACAATAATTACAGAAAACAAAAACTGGTAGCAGATTACAAGGAGCCCAGGTGCTAGGTTTTTACAAATGCCCTGGAACCCCCACTAGGATTCCCTGTGTTGTGGGGTTTCAGGGTTAACTTTGAAGATAAAAACTTTATCGGAACATTACCAATAACTAACTAAAACTAACGAAAAACGTATGTAAAAATTTTGTGCCTGTATATAATTTTACAATTAAAAAATGTTTTTCCTTCTATAAAAAATATATTTATGGTTAAGCAACAAACATGCTTCGGGAAACCACCAGCTAGTTACAAGTTGTACACAATTCCGCACACAACAATAACGAAGTTGGAAAGTTTAGTTTTTCAGTAACAACCGAACGAAGTTAAGCAATCACAGTAACACATAACAAACTTACATTTTTAAAATGCTATCCATAATAAATTCGACGCTAGTTGCGAATTTCGGGATAATATGTTAAAATTTACGAAACATGTTTTTCGTGTTATGTGGGTATGTATATTTAAAGCTAGGTAGGTAGACATTTATCTTTAAAGAACCATAATATTTTTCTGATATTATATTTTCGTATTTTATTTCACTTCATAAGATAACATAACATTACGCCTATTCTCCCCAAAGGATTAGGCACAGATGGCCTATAGTAGACTCACATTTTCCCATGTAATAGCAAGCCTATTGCCATCAACCGAGCCCAAATCCAGACTCCGGGCTGATATTGAGAAATTCCTAATGGAAAAACCCGATAACACTTTGCTCTACCTGGGCCTCGAACCTCATGTTCAGCAGCAGCGCTTGCGACCACTAAACCAATGAGGCAGTATTTTACTTCCTTAACAAATAATGGTGGAAGATTGACCAAAACCAGCTTCTTGTGAGTTAGCCCAGTATACCTATTATAGGTCTACCAGAATCTCATGGCAAAAAAATATACAAAAAAATTGTGATTTTCATATTTGACATTGCCAATGTATGAAACCACAAGGTTTTTTTTTGCCATGAGATTCTGGTAGTAGACCTATATCATATTCGTAATCGTTTAGCGTAAAAACAATCCACTTTCTGAGTTCGGCGATTGCGAAAATATGCCTGCGGGGTAACTGCGTAGCACACTAACAGTAGAAATGGCTCTCACTTTGACAGCTCAACAACATTCAATGCATTATTTACGTTGTTGAGCAGACAATTTACTCGAACATAAAAAGCAATGGATTAACAATATCCTTCGAAATTATTCAGATTGTGATTGACAGTGTGTTACGCAACTAGGTTGCTGGTGATTTGTTTAAAATAAATCAGAGTAATTAAGTATAGATTTTATATTAGTTTGACACGGATTGTTAAGCGTGCTTCGTATCCCGAGCTGCCAAGAGTGATAACGACTAAAAAGAAGACCATTTATTTGATTAATGTTAGAAAATATTTTGCTAATCACTTACGATGACGTGCCTCCGCCCCTTCATTATCCTAATCAGCGGCGCGTGAGAAAGCGGAGGTGATTTCATAATTCAATGGAAGTGATTAGTAGTGGAATTTGATTGATATTTTTACTTAACCGTTATAATTACGACGGAGGGATAAATAAAACATAATAAACTAGTGACCCGCCCCTACTTCGCAGGGTTTTTTTACGACTTGACAAAATATCGAGATATTATTATCATACATACAGTGGGAACTGTATGTATTATAATAATATCTCGATATAAATAGCAGAGGGGCCCGTGGCTAAATAATAACAGCCGCACAGGTCGATCGATCAGGTTAAGCTGCGCTTGCTGCGGTTGGTCTGTGGATGGGTGGCCATCTTTACTTACCGTGACCCCTCCGTGCCACGGAAAGCACGTTAAGCCGTTGGTCCCGGCTGTCATTCGTGGATCTTTGACAGTCGTTACGGGTAGTCAGAAGCCCGAAAGTCTGACAATCAGTCTTACCACGGGGTATCGTATTGCCCAGTAACTGGGTTATGGAGGTTAGATAGGCAGTCGCTCCATGTAAAATAATGGTATTCAGCTGCATCCGGTTAGACTGGAAGCCGACCCCAACATAGTTGGGAAAAGGCGAGGCAGATGATGATGACATACAATTCCCTCTAAAAGTTAGTTGACATTTTTAGGGTTCCGTACCCAAAGGGTAAAAACGGAACCCTATTACTAAGACTTGGCTGTCCGTCCGTCCGTCCGTCCGTCCGTCTGTCTGTCACCAGGCTGTATCTCAGGAACCACGGTAGGTAGACAGTTGAAATTTTCACAAATTATGTATTTCTGTTGCCGCTATAACAACAAATACTAAAAACAAAATAAAAGTAATAATAATATTTATATATTTTTTTTTTATTTAAGTTATATTTAAGTAATTTTTTCGGCGTTTTTGCCTTGTGGTACGGAACCCTTCGTGTGCGAGTCCGACTCGCACTTGGCCAGTTTTACTTCCACTTCAGCTGTGATGCTGCATAAAAATATCAGGTAATCATAATTGATTATTCTGTTTTATCAAAAAGGCATTTACGATATTTCTATTCTATAATTTACTTAGGCAACATGTCTTGATGTTTAGATATTTTTTCTTAATTAAATCATGGTTCATTATTCAACGCCTAGGTCGAACCGCGAAACGTGATAATTATTAAGTACATACCCTTGTCTGATATTTGGTCCAGGGATAAGTAAGGTAAGGTACCTGCGTATCTTGAAATACTAGATGGCCAGAGCTTTGTGGTTTTATTAAGGTGTACCTTGATCCAGGTACGTAATTACTGAGGTGAGGGTACGGAAAATACCGTGAGGTAATCTGGACTTATAAATAAATACAACATGTCCCGGAATTAATGCACACTACCAACATGTCCCGGAGTTAATGCACACTACCAACATGTCCCGGAGTTAATGCACACTACCAAACACCCCAATTAGAATATCTTGTTATAATCATAATACATACACTGAATTCTCACTATCCATACTAATATTCTAAATGCGAAAGTGTGTCTGTCTGTTACCTTCTTACCCGATTTATATGAAGTTTGGTATAGAGATAGTTTGAGTCCCGGGAAAGGACATAGGATAGTTTTTATCCCGATATTTCCATGGGATGGACACTTATGCGGGTGAAACCGCGGGGCGCTGCTAGTAATGTATAAAAAAAATATTGTTTATTTATTAAATTGGTTGTACTGAGTCTGAGAGACAATTGTATTCATCTTACACGTTTACGCACGCACAAAGTCACATACGTTTATGGATTTTGTAGTGTTTTTTGGAAGTGGGTCTTTTTACAATTTTAAAAACGTTCAAATTTACGTTACGTTTACTTCACGCGCTCGTCCTAGGCCCACAGGACTACGAAGTTTTATTGGAACTTTAGTATTTAAAAAGTTTGACATTATCTAAAAAGACAATACCTCCCAAGCAGGATTAAAAAGCTGGTTGGTCCCGGGAGACGAAAAGTAGTTCGGAATAAAACCGGACATAAATTCCGGGTGACTTTGATTAATAAAATAAGCGGCTATGGGATGGCGCAGTACCTAAGCTTTGGAGAATTTATTACTGTATAGCGCGTTTGAGTATCCCGAAATTTGTGTGACAAAATGGTAGTTCAAGAAAATTAGGTGCTTAGTAAGTTTAAATGCTGAATAAATAGGTATACGTTTACATAACGCCCTGTTTAGCTTTGGTGAAATGTCGGGTGAAATGTTCTCTGATTTCCGTAAAGTCAATTTGACAGCAAAGGTAATTTATGTGATTTTTTATATCAGAGATCGACACTTAAATAATTATGATCAATAATTAAGTAGGTAATAATAAATCAGTAGTAGTAGTTATCATCGCCGTCGAGGTAAACCAAGGCGAAGGTGGCGTGACGATCTAATATCATTCGCAGGGCCAACATGGCTGGAGATCGCACAAGACAGGGAGGTTTGGAAGGAAAAAGGGGAGGCCTTTGCCCAGCAGTGGGGCACAAAATAGACTAATAAAAAAAAAAAGTAGTAGTTATTAATTATAATCAGTTGACGGTCGGCGATTTACAGAGCAACCCATAAAAGATGAGTAGGGAAACGAAATGTCTATACCAATATTGGTAAAAGATTAGATTTCGTAAAAAATTAATTTTCTCTTTGCAGAGCTTGCTCTCAAAGTTTTCATCAATTAAAGAGCTCCTTCCACTTCTAAAAACGCTCCAGTACAGTTGAAAGTTTTCCAGTTGACATGTTTTTTCAAATATAAATATATAGGTAAGCATAATCAACCTATACTGTTCCCACTGCTGGATCATAGACCACCTGTGAGAGGGAGTGGGCCGTAATCCACCACACGGGACCCATGCGGTTAGCGGATGTTACATGCCTCCGAATTCTTGGTTCTAGGATATGCCGGTTTCCTCAAGATGTCCTTCACCGTTTTGAGAGCAGTAATGATATATAAATATTGAAATTATAAAAGCACGTACTCTATACACATTTTACTCGTATGTACACTTTATATTTACTTTAGCATTTTGTTATTTCCTCCAGCATACCTATATGAATTTACCTAACATGAAATTATCTTCGAAATCCGTGCATACATATGATAGAGTTCTCTGCTGGGAGTCCACAATATGAATAAATAAATGGAATGTACAAACAGATGTATTTGCAATGCACTGATTTAATTACCATCGCAGCTATTTTTATTACAAAGAGAAGAGGAGTATGACAACAACATCAATTCAATTTTAAATATTTAACTCAGATTAAATTTGAAATATTTAATTGAGATTACTTCAACATTTACCTATTACATTCACGCATATAAAATAAACAATAAATATTGTGTAATTATATAATCTATTATTCATGTTCTAAATGCTATTATTCCATTTTTTTTATATTTAATTAAGTTATTTATCCTTGTTACTTATGTTGCTGTGCCCTTAAAGGACTCCTAGAGTCCGTGTACAATTTAGAGGACGATGATTCCTTCACCTAATCGGTCCATCGTGTTGGTGAACGAATGCGCGATCGTTTGCCTTCGGTGTTCCCAACCACAATCAGTTTTTCCAAACTTTCATCGCCTCTGCGTACTATGTGGCCGAAATAGGAGAGAATGCATTGTTGACATATGGTCGACAAGCGGGTTTTTATTCGAAGCTGGGGCATTGGTGCGTTTGGCAGTTCACGGTATTTTCAACATTCAACTTCAACTCAAAACAACAAACATTCGATTCAATTCAACATGTTACAGATAAAAATATCTAATTCTTTATGTTTCTTGCTGACAATATTGTAAAGTCCAAAAATCTCATCAGAAAAGCCATGTGATATTTCCAATATACCAAGCAGACGTATTTGAATCAGTACAACATTTTTAGGTAGGTACTCTAGTAAAAGCTACCGTTGTAACCCGCTTGTGCGATACGTAAACGGAGCAACAATCTAATTGTTCCCGAGACCGAACACCGACAGAAATTTACCATAAATTGTTCCTAGAGACGCATAGGTACGAGTTTGTTGCAAGCATTTACAAAACAACCAACAAAGACGCTCCGACCAAACCGTTTGCGTTGTAAATAAACTTTTTCTAGTTTATTGGTAACCCTTATTCAATGCAGCTGAGTGTCTGTCAATAATTTGGTTTTAGCTTTGAATTTGAACTTTGTTTCGCTTTTGGCGTTTTCTAAAAGCAATGGTTTTGGAGAATTTTGACAGTGCGGAGTTTTTGATTAAAAGAGTCGATATTTAAATATTAAGTAGTATTTCTTTAAATGAAGTTGTAGTTTTAGTGGCAATTTGATAAAAATCTTAAAATTATGGCCAGCCTAGGATGAACTACCTAAGTCCTAGACAGCCACCACAACGGACTTCAACAGTTTTAACCTATATTTCAGACGAACTAAAACAATTCAATATATTTTTTGTTATTCATTTAAAATGAAAAAAAAAAACTACTCGATTGGTTCGTTCTTTACTGAAAATAATTACAATAGCATTCATACGTATATAACAATGTTGTAATTGTATGTGGCGTTTATTTGGACAGACACTAATTTAAATATCTCAACATTAACAATATAAAATACATAACATGGCGCATTACAATAGGATACAAATTTTATAAAACGTTGTTAAAATCGATAGAAACTAGCAAGTATAACAGAAGCCAAAAACTAGTATGTAATAAAACCATACATTCTCCAATATGCTTTTAAAATAGGCAATATTTCAAATCATATGGTTGTCTTGGAAATATGGACTGAACATGTTTTGGGTTACCGATTTCGTAACTGTACTGTAAGTAAGGCTATCTGAATTCTTCATACAACGAGGCAGAGACTTGTGTCATTAAAAATAGAAGTTTGCCTTGTGATGTTTCTACTTATATATTATTCCAGGGTACCGCAGAATGGCTGATTGACAGTGCGAAGCGTATGACGCGAACAATCAAATGCTGGTAGTTGAAACGCTAGTCCCGGTAACATTTCCGTTTCAAACTATTGACGTAAAACGAACATTTCGGCTATTTGCAGGTGGTACCAGAAACGGGAATATATAATTTGTGCGGGAAAGAAGTAGAGCAACGAGAATAAACAAAGCTATTATTGTTAAAAACACTTTTTCCAAAAATCCTGAAAATCTTTTTTACTTGATAAAAATTGATCGTAAGATAGCGCATGTATTTAATTCAACACGTAAAATTATCCTCTATTTGGTCCAATAAGCAAGACGTAAAAATACAAAAAAAAAAACAGAAAACCAATTCCCGTAATTAACCTTTTGAACGCCAGAGCTTATACGCACGCCCGTGCCCTCCACGCCACAATTTTAAATATTTAAGGTATACAAATAAAAACAAACAAAAGTAATGATTTAATTGTTTATTTCGTGATAAAGTGCACCGCATTTTTTGTCACATATTTGTGTCGCTCGTAGGATAGGCGACACACGAATGGCGTACAGGGCACGCGCTTACTTGTGACGTATATGTGACAATGGCGTTCAAAAGGTTAAAAACGTTCAAAATCTAGTCGCAATCTCATCTCAGCGACAATCAATGTCAAACACTTGTCAAAAATGTAGGGAAATTAGACGTATTTTTGACAGATTGAGACTGAGATCAGGGGGCCTAAAAAGGCCACTTTGGCAGAATCATAAAACGATAACATAATGGACAGTTAACCGTTAAGTTAATCGTATCAAATCTCATTGGTGAAGCATTTTTCAGTTATTATTTTTTGTCTGTGCTAAAATACCAATCAATCCGATCTAAATCCAATCCCAATCTCTTTGATTATATCTACGTCATCATCATCTGCCTAGCCTTTTCCCTACTATGTTGGGGTCGGCTTCCAGTCTAACCGGATGCAGCTGAATACCAGTATTTTACATGGAGCGACTGCCTATCTGACCTCCACAACCCAGTTACTGGGTAATACGATACTCCTTGGTAAGACTGGCGGTCAGACTTTCGGGCTTCTGACTACCCGTAACAACTGTCAAAGATTCACGAATGACAGCCGGGACCAACGGCTTTCCGAGACACGTAGGGGTCTCGGTATGTAAAGATGGCCACCCAGCCACAGACCAACCGCGGCAAGCGTAGCTTAACCTGATCGATCGACCTGTGCGAATGTTATTATTTAGCCACGGGGCCCTCTTTGATTATACCTACGTAGTGCAGCGAAAAAAAAAACACGGACTGTCTTCGCCATAATTACGATTCATAATATGTTATCCTTTTATGATTCTTTAAAGTGGCCTTTTTAGGCCCCCAGACTGTGACTGTTCATAAAATTACGAGAATTGCCCCTCTGAATAAGTTAATGCAAATGATATGAATGCACCATCAATTAAAATAATCGAAATGAAGGATAAGCCAATTGATTTCCCATAGGTAAGTGCGCGGATGCATCGATATGGAATATGGAGCGAGCTTCAAAAACGTCAGGATTGCGCCACGTATAGTTATTAAATTTCAATTTTAAGCTTTATGCTTCTGGGCGATAAGAGGATTTTGATTCCCGCGTCCCGTTTTTACGAATAAATGCAGGGCTGTTACGGATTATTTGTATCTACCTAATAAAATGTAACTTTTAACGAGGGATAGATACTGCCGAAAGCAAAATAAGACTGTTCGCTAGTAAACAAGTTCTTGGAAATACTCAAACAGCGCCAGGCTACTTAAAGAAGTTAAAAAGTAATACTAATAACATGTTTAGAATACAACATAATTATTCTAATGAGTTTTATCAATGAAGTTAGCTACCATTCAAACGTGAAAAACTCTTTTAGTTGTTGGTTTTCGTCAAACGATTTAGAATAGAATAAAGTTGGTCAAAATTAGAAAAAAATATCCCTATAACATTTTAGATTTACCTTGACATCATACTACGTTATTGATGCAGCATCAACTACTGACTCTAAGAGCCGGACATTCAAATAAGAGAAGCACCTCTACTCTCCGGATCTACGGAAAGCATTTTCCGAGCATAGCCTAACGCTTAGGGAAATCAGATTTTGAAACATAACATTATTATGACTATACCGGCTAGAACCCTTTCAGTCGATACAATGCTTACGCCAGAGAGCGAATATGGTTGGTTTTAAATCAGTTATCAACTAGGTAATCGAGTATTCGGAGAGACCAAGAATAGAATATAATTCTCTTACAATAAACACCATAAAAATAACAAATAATTATAGAAAATGAGATAATGTTGGTGTCATAAATAGGCGGTCCTAGGCTTACAATAATTCAAATTATAACACAGAATAGAACAAAAAAGACCGACAAGTCACAGACTTGCCCAAAAACATAACTCCAAATCCAAAACATTACCAACCAGCCAGACCTTTACAAAAAAAGTGTTAAACACATAACACATAATTTAGCACGTTGCTCGTATTTGTAAACTCCGGAACTTAGTGAGCCACATGTCGTCAGTAAGGTCGTAATATTATAAATTGGCGCCGTAATTTTGAGGCAGCCCTGCGCCACATCTGCTCGGCAAAGCGTAAAAACGGTCGTCCTACACCCGGTACGGATTACTGTGTCAATGTAAACAAGATCAGTAGAAATATTTTTCATACGAGCGACGTAAATGGCAGTCGTTCCATCATTTCGCTTCATCTCATACGGGATCCTAACATTTATTTCATCTCATTGTTTTGCCGTTGTTTGGCAGAAAACGCTTTATTCCACCCCTTTGTCTTCTTTCTAGAAAGTTTTGTGAATTTTTAATAATTGTCAAATAGAAGTTCCATTTTAATCGTTGGTTCGTTGTCCTCGGTTTTCTCTTTATTGCCCCAGAGATATTTCAATTTGTAAATACTTTTTTCATTCTTGTTAATACAGTGAACACTATAGTCCGATTCACTCAATTAAGTTTAACAGCATGTATCGAAAGAGTTATGCAGCGCGATTTTTCCGTTTCTCTTTCAGTTTAACACGTTTTTATAGTTTGTCCCGAAACGATTTAACATTTCTGTATGCTATTGGATTATTTAGTATCGGGTTTGCTTCTAAGCGCAATTGACTTTCTGTTTTCCATTGAGTACCTGCAATGACGAGAAAAGGTTCAAGTCAAGCCAATCAACTTAAAAAATAAATATTACGAAAACGGAACGCTAATGTATAACCATTTTTGGATTTAAAAAGAAAGAGGAGGAGCTCATTGAGCATCAAAAAATTTGTCTGCATCGCAGTCAATGGGACGAATTTTTTGATCCCCAATGAGTTCCTCCCTTTTAATTTTTTTTTTTCGCGTTTTCGGGTTTGGTCCCATAGTAAAAGTTGTTCATAATGATGAGTACAATGACCTGTTAAGAGGTCGTTAATAACCCTGTATAGTGTATTGGGTATATAGGGTGACTGGTAATTAGTGATCGATTCTTAAACACGTGATTTTACTCATCATTATGAACAACTTTTACTATGGGACCAAACCTGAAATCGTGAAAAAAAAAACCAGCTTTTCTCTACATTTTGACGAGTTAGACGAACATAAATGTAGGGAACAGCTGATTTTTTTTCGCGATTTCAGGTTTGATCCCATAGTAAAAGTTCTTCATAATGATGAGTAAAATCACCTGTTTAAGTATCGGTCACTAATTACCAGTCACCCTATATACTTGTACAATATATATATGTAGGTATATATTTTAGCTTGTGTAGTCTAATTAAGGTTTTTTATTTGTAAGTATTCAAATAAATAAACTTTTTCAATTTTATCATTTATTAATTCATCATGGCTTTTGAATTTAATTCCAAATAAAACCCACCCCAATTAGGTATTTTGACCAACGAGAGATCGCTTTAATCGCAAAAACCATTTTATACAATCGCCAACGAAAACGTTTGTGCGAACAATGTAAAAAGGTAATTACCTACTGTTGCCAATTACTGAGCTAATTTTAATTGTGCTAAAGAGGCACTTAATTGATTATCACGTAGCGCCGTTAATTAACATGTCGTCTACACGTTCAGATTGCCTTGTTTTAATTACCTCAGCTTTTTTCGAGGTTTTGCGTGCGGGGAAAAAAGTGATGGCCTAAAGGTCTATTTATCTGTACGTCGCGTCGATCAAATGCAGGCTGGTCAGGACTACAGCGCCCAATTTTTTTTTCTTGTTTAAAATCTACTGTAGGTATTCAGGGAAACGTAGACTTAAATTTTTATTGCCAATGGTTGACGAGAAGTTACGTTGCCGGAATTTTAATAAAATTATTACAAATTTAAAATAAAATATGGATATAAAAGTATAAAATATAAAAAAAAAATATTGGTAATAAATACGTTTCCGTATAAACGGTATTTGCAGCTACAGTACGTAGGTAGGTATTACATATGCATGTACGTACAGACGCCAGGACATCAAGCTGGCTGAAACTGCCAAATTTTTCCAATCAACCTTGAACCTTATGCTTTAGCGATAAAGTTGAAAATCTATTAAAGGACAGATTATATTAGCTTGATGTGCTGACTTCCTATCGTTGATCCTTTACTTCGAAGTACACAATATAGGAATAATAAAGGTATTCGTACATTCCTGCTTGGAACAATATATTATTCCTACAGGAATTCCAACAAAATTCATGCATGTTTTACTCAGATCGATTTATAGATAAACGTTTTGTAGGTAAATTCCGTTACTGAAAAAAAAAAATCTGTGACTAGATTATTCTCCGGTAGGCCTATAACGACTACCGAGTATGTTGAGTAGATTTATTTTTATAAATATACATTGTTTGAGATAGTATATTTCGATACCCAACCATCTGGCATCTGGGCTTCTGTTAGTTCGCCGCTAGAGGGAACAAATAATAAAGTGTAACAGTTAATTAAGTTGATTAATTCTGTAACTAGAATATTTAAATAATTTTTACGTGTCAGTTTTTTTTTCAAATTTCCTCGTCGTGTAGACATTTCCTATCTGGGTAACTCTGAGAAGAAATCCCGATACTCAGGTTCTGCCTTAGCGGTCACTTTATATTAGAACCGGTACTATGAACAATTAGGCCGCTAGGACCGCAGTTCCAGTTGCCTGATTACTGATCCTATGTCCAATCATGGGTTGTTGTAGATGTGATTACGGAGCCTCATATCACTGCACTGATAAGACTAACCAAAACCGCACGGATCGCAAGGCCTATATACATATGTCAGCTATTCAATGCGGCTAAGATGTGTGCTTGAATTTATGTAGGTCCTTTGTTACAGATATATGCAAAATGTAACTTAGTTAAAGTAGATGGACATGATAGTATTCAGTATCCGTGGGATCTGAAACATAAGGGTATTACTGTTATACAATAAAAGGTTTCAAAATGTCAAATACGGTACGTAAGGGAGTTACCCCTAACCCTACCTACCGACCTATTAAAATTGATGAATGAAGAAATCTTTATTATCCCGTGCCGGACGGCGCGTATACGTGTTCCACGAGCACCTCAAAGAGTTGTCAGCAAAGAGGAGGGGCCCCCTTAGGACCGAAGCCTGCCGGGTCAGCGGGATTGTCCGAAAGGGTTACCGCTGGCCCGGAACATAAAGGGCTAAGGAAGGAACACGGGTGGGTTTTAGTCAGTAAGAGTCTGACACTCCCTTCCGCTCCACCCAGAGCGGAAGGGATTTCATGATTTCCCATCCACAAAAAAAAGGGAGTTAATATATTTGTGCCTTTTAGTCTGTGCTAAATAAATGTATTTTCTTTTTTCTTTGGATGTTATTGACAAAGGAGCCAGGCAGCAAAGTACTGGGCCTGACTGCACAAGGGGCACTGGAAGTAGATACATTTTGTATTGCCATTCATAGTGGCCACTTTCTACGAAAACCATAATATTAAAACGGCATTGCATCAGTGGGTACTATAATGAAGAAGAAAAGGAAAACTTCACTCCAAAATAATAACATTTTATAATCTTATCTTATCCTCAAAACCACAACGTAATAAACGTTCGTGTCAAAAAATTCCTTAATAAATTAAACCTTTGGTCAGGCTTCGCCCTAACTTTACGGACATCGACAAATTAGATCAACAGTCAGCCAGTCTCGGGGGTGCAAAAACACACCCTGTTACATCAAGCCTGTTACGAATATTTTCTTTTTTTGCTGGCTGTACTGGCTCCACAATTTTCCAATGAATACCGCTAGCATTATCTCGGATACAGATGTACAGTCAAGAAAAGAGATAAGTATGCAGGATCGTCGGATATAGTTGAAGTTTAGTAAGAAACCGATGGATGTTCTCGAATAAAATTTAATTTTATTAATAGAAAACAAACAAAAGTGACTAAAAGAGTGATGGATATACATGTTGATGGATGGAGAGGGAGAGGAAGGCCGAAGAAAAGATGGATGGATTGTGTGAGGAATGATATGAAAGAGAAGGGAGTGAATGATAGCGTGACGGTCGACAGGGGCGAATGGAAGAAGAAAACGTGTTGCGCCGACCCCAAGTAAACATGGGATAAGGGCAGGAAGATGATGATGATGATGATAATAGAAAACAAACAGCGCATTTATCAAATTAAATTTCAGTCGACAACATCCATCGGTTTCTTACTAAACTTCAACTATATCCGATGATCCTGCATACTTATCTCTTTTGTTGACTGTACATATTCATAGTCCAGATGTTGTTTCGTACATTTTGTGAGATAGAAGCTAATTCAGCGTCGATTCGTTTTTGTTACATATTTTTGTGACCTGCTTTTAAAGGTTTGACACAACATAACATAGCATCAAGCCTGAATTCCCTAAAGGGTAGACAGAGGTGCATCCATATTTCGCTATAGTTTTAGTTAAGTCCGATGTCATAGAGGCGAGCCTATTGCCATAAACCAGGCCCAAATCTTAACTCCTAGCTAATTACTGAGAAATAGGTTTGAATTATTACGAAGTATAAACAGGTTCACATTAAATTAGGTAGCGAAACTCCGCAGACGTTATGGGTATTGATATCTTAACACAATAAAAAAAAAGGTTTGATGGTTTTTTGTTTGGGGTCAACGACCGCTGGTAGTGTAGTTACTTGACGTATGAGTTGAGAAAATAAGGTCCTTTTTAACCGACTTCAAAAAAAGGAGGAGGTTATCTATTCGGTTGAATTTTTTTTTTCTAATGTGTGTCACCTAACTCCGTTATTTATAAGCCGATTTGCATTTTTTATTTATTTGAAAGGATCTGATGATCGTGTCCTGGAGAAATCGAAGGAACTCCAAATATTATAGGCACACCTATAGCGATTTGGGTAATTTTTATAGTAACTCGTGCATTTGCTCTAGGAAAGCACAATTTGGTGAAGTGGAACTGATGTTAAGACCACAGATGGCCACCGGAACTACTCAATAATACGTATTTCACGGGTTGCGATTCTATTACATTAATATGGTTGCTAAGCAATTTATGCTCGTCACAATGCGAATGGTGGAATGGAGCTGATGGTGGACCAGGAGAACTCCTCAACAATTAACGTCCCTGTATCGGGAAAAACAATGTTTTGTAAAAGGCGATAAGCAAGTCGACACTGAGCTATTGTAACTTAGATAAATTACAAGCAGACCAACTTAAAAGACAGAATTAAAAAAAATATTACAAAATAAAACGCTAACCAAAAAAACGCTACAAAGTGAAAAATAACTTTAATTTCGGAAGTCGGTGGCAAAAAACCAAAATACAGATCCAAAGACACCGACTTCCGAAATAAAAGTTATTTTGGAATATGTAATGTTTTTTTTGTTTTGTCGTGTTACCCTTCACGTCTGTGAAGTTTACCCAAAAAAAAAACTGATGTTTAAACTGATATTTCAGGTAACTAAAATACCAGTAAAGTTATCATTGATCGCAAAAATTAAATTCATTTCTTTATTGTTTATCATGTTAAGATATCGATAACATCTACGAAGTTTCGCCAGCTAATTTAATTTGACCCTGTATATGACTGTCTACAAAAAAAAAGAAAAAAAAGTGAAATAATAAAGTAAGTAAGAAAGTAGTAGTGTAAAGTTTTACTCCTATTCCATCATTATTATGGCAAGTCTTTGATTTTCCGCGAACCATCCCACCTCTGACCTCTATAACCCTTAGGGAAACCAATTACCACCTTTGTTAGAGCAGAAAGTAGACGTTGTTTAACTTTGTAACATGATAACATAATACTGTTATTTTTCTTCACTATTTTTCCTGTTACTAATAAATCTTATGAAGTTATCTTCTTCAGTTTTGAGTAAGGCAATTTATTATTTAGTTCTACCGTACCGTTTTAATGTTGACCTTCCAATTAGTTTGAATATGATTAGCATTTAGCAAGCAAGCGCGTGTCAAGAGTTTTTAAAAGAAATTAGATCGCTTCTTTATACTGATTTCCTGCGGGAGCCTTAAAGTTTTTCTAGGATAATAATGTAATTTAATCCTGCCCTCAGCAAGTTTATTCTGCCACTTAACATTCTTCTATTAGCTCCATTATTATGTTTTGTGGGGTTTTATTATTGTACTTTGTAGTCTTCTTTCTTTCTGTGCCTTCTTTGTTCTAGCTTTTCTAGTCAAGGTTTTTCTAAAGTAGATTCTGCTATCTACCCAACTGATGTATACGTACATAGTTAAACATATAGAGGTTGTAAAATGTTAGTAGGTAACTTACCGACGTAGAGTCACCAAAGGAGATAAGTAACCAGGGTCGTCGGATATAGTTGAAACTTAGTAAGAAACCGATTGATGTTTTCCAATGAAATTTAATTTGCAAAGTGAACTGTTTGTTTTCTATTAATTAAATTAAATTTTATTCAAAAACATCCATCGGTTTCTTATTAAACTTCAACTATATCCGACGACCCTGGTTACTTATCTGCTTTGTTGACTGTACATTTTACAACATAAAATAAAATCACGCCTGTAGTATCCGAAGGGTTAGGCAGAGATGTATACTATGTACAGTCACGAGCACTAATATGTCAACACTTGGCAAATTTCAATTGCGTTTTTTTCACAAAATAACGAATGCAACGTTGAAATACGACACTTTACATAAACCTATGGGTTCGAAAATACTATGTTCCTAATAATATAAAATTTCATCCAAAAATAAAGGGGAAAATCGCCTTTGAATAAAGCCAAGCGTATACATACTTATGCTCGTGACTGTACCTATGATACACCCGCATTTTTCCAGTTATGTTGAAGTCTCATGTAACAGAGGGCGAGCCTATTGCCATCAATCGGGCCCAAATCCAGACTCCGGGCTGCTACTGAGAAATTCCAGTTGGAAAAAACCAATAACACTTTGACCGACCCGGGAATCGTACTCAGGACCTCATGCTCAGCAGTAGCGGTTTCAACCATTAGGTACACAAACGAGGCCAGTAGTGTTTTACAACACCTACAATGTCTAATAATATGTGAAGCTTATATGCTCATAACATAACATCATCGTATTAGACGAGAAAGCATCCGTGAACAATTTAATATGTAACACAACCTTGTATTCTGGCCAGTAACTACATAAGTAATACTACCGTGGAAACTCCCTCATGTACCAAACAAATTATGTTGCTCTAGCCAAAAATACTTTAAAAGAATATATGAGAAAACTCCACCACGGTCCGTTTATCATGTTGTCTACACAGAATTTAAGGTGAACCAAATGAAGAAGTAGCAAACGTACGTGGCTCAAGCAATCTTACCTATTTTAAAATGTTTATTCAGCGGCAGGTCGGAGGTACCACCTTTGGTAACACGGGGAGAAAAATAACATCGTTAAAAATGCTACATATTACCATTTTTATTAGAAAATATACTTACGGTGTATATAGAGATAGGATACCGCGAATAAATTGCGTGACTTTCACGACGGCATTTGTCAACCTTAGACCCTTGGCACTTGTGAAATTGTGCTCATATTGTAAGGGCTAATCCTCGACGAGAATTCATCAGCTTCTAACGTTGCCCCTTATCGGGCCGACCCTCGCTTTCAACATACATCCACATTATTTTTTGTCACACTATAAGTTTATAACAAAGTTAACGTGTCTTTGTGTGCCTTGTTTGTGAATAAACTCTATGGTTTATTTTTGTCGTGTTTTGTACGAAACAACATAAGTGTGAATAGAAAGTACCATTATTAAATAGTACATTGTACTGATTTGTTCTTGTATTTTGTTTAGTCAACCCTAAAATAGGGACGCGTAAAAATACGATTAACGTAATGACCCTATAATGTTTCCACTGCTGAGACACTGGCTTCCTCTCTGTGAGAGGGAGTGTCCTACTGCAATCCACCATGCGGGCCCAGTGCAGTTTGGTAAATGTCACATGTCTTCGAATTTTTGTTTCTAGGACTCGTCGGTTTCCTCACGATGTTTTCCTTCACCGCTGAACCGGGCCACCACTACTCGATTGAATTCAATTTAATTATTTGTTCAATTTTAAATGGGTTCATACATACTCGTGAATTACTAAATATTGTTTCGGTATCAACGAAACTACAACGTCACTAACCGTCTTTAATTTAATTTGATAAACAATGTCTACTGTTCAAATATTGTGGTAAGGTGAAGCCAATTATAAATTATGTTACTATCAACAAATTGGTATAGCTTCTGGGAACTAACAATTTATTCTGATAAGCAGACATTTCTAAGAAATACAATTTAAATTGAGGTTTTAATAACTAGGGCTTATTAAACCCTTACTCAACGCCACATGCGAACAACGCGTCATTCTGACGTCACGCAAAAATCCTGCATCTCGCAAGCAGAGTTTACCTCGCAACTAGCATATACACAACGGCCTGACATGAATCATCGGGCATTTTGCCCGCCAGACACGACACCCGTCTGGTCTCGGAGGATCCTCCCTTTTCTATAGAGTATGAGTGAACTTTATACTGATTATGTTCAGTTCAATCACAAGATACAATTGTATCACTTCATGGGGAGAAAAATGAATTGCTAATCGATAACGGAGTTATTTATATTCATCGATGGTTGATGTTGCATAACAGATAATTAAAGGTATACCTAAATTGTATTGTTAGTCACGTGGTATCTATATATCTATTCATATTATAAATGAAAGTCGCTTTTCGTGTCTGTCTGTGTGACCGCGTTGTTTCTCTAAGCTCCGCAACAGATTTTGATGCGATTTTCACCATCATATAGAGAATTTATTCTGGAAGTTTTATGTATTTAATACATTTATATTAATCCTACAAATAATAAAGAAGATAGTTTTGAGGGGCCTATGTCTAGCAGTGGACGTATTTTGGCTAAAATGATGAAGAAACTTAGTTGTTTTGTCAAGTCGTGAACCGTGCGAAACAGAGACATAATAATACGAAATGGCAAACAGTGAGTCCTGGTATATGTACTTATTCATGAGAGTAGTCCAGAAATCAAAACGAGTCTTACGTAAAATAAAGTATAATAACCAAATAAATTATACAGTCCACTGCCCTTTTCGCAGCACCAACATTATCAACCGCCCATTCCACGTTTTTAATCAACACCAACAATCCGAATTCAAGTTTCTAAATCCTCGTTAATATGCTATCCATTACTGGGTTGCGACTAAAGTTTGCATTAGCATTAGCATTATCGCGGCAGTGGACTCGTAAAAAGCAAAGTTATCAAAGGCGAATGCTCTCACTTGGAAGTTAATGAGTCGACAGTGCGGTAATGTCAGAACGTAGGCATTTATTTTCATAGAACTTTTTGTAGTAGAGTTTCTTTGTGGTTTGCTTCTTATTTTGGTGTTCTATTTTGTAAGTAAGGAATTTTTAATAATATTAATATTCAGTTATGAAGGAAAGGAAAGGGCAAAGAACTCACTCAAAGGATCCTCCGACCAGACGGGAGTTGTTCCTGGCGGTCAACTGCCCAATGATTAATGTCTGGCCGTTGTTTATGCTAGTTGCGCGGTAAACTCTGCATGCGAGATGCAGGATTCTGCGCGACGTCAGTATGACGCGTTGTTCGCATGTGGCGTTGTAAATACCGCTACAACCAGGGATATCTATGGCTACAACTAAATCAATAGTGTGATAATAATGGGATACGGGACATGTCCTAGTATGGGTATCAAGAGTTTCACATAACAAGCATGTAGCTATTAATATAAGGATATAAGTTATTTAAGCAATGCATTGTTAACCATTTTTCTATTCCAATAGTATTAGATTTATGGAACACATTATTTATGTATTTATTAAATACTTCAGGTCTGATTGAGTATTTTCTCGGAAACTTCTGCACTGAATTTCGCACAGTAATGGCTAACATATCTTTTGAAAGCTCCTTCAATACAACACTCCGCAAACGCTTGCCGACTCGTTATATTTTTATGTACAACAGATCGCACCCCTTCCCCAGATGATTCCAAAGAACACAGACTGACAATACATTCTATTCTTATAGAATATAGACATATTTATGATGCACTTACCACCGCTGCAAAAACATTCTTTCAATTTCTTCCGCCATTTTTAACGTACAAGGATTTCCTTTATGTAAATAAGAATGGCTGGTAACCCAAGAACGTGTGTAATGTCGTTGTGGTGCTTTATATTATTATTTCTAAGATGGCGGACATAAAAATGGGCGCGAATAAAGATAAGCTCCGTTAACTGTGTACATTACACATCTATTAAAATTTAAGTGGATGTACCTCTTGAATAAAATTATGTTGGTTGAGGAAACGACTACGTTATTTTGTTTGTGTGGAAATAAAGACGATGCATTAGGTTTTAGTCACAAAAGATTTTACGACAGTAGCTCAAAAAGGATAAGCCAACCAGCGAGGTCGGTAATGGAGCTCACTGTTCACGGTGTGCCGGAGTTACTTAAGGAGAATGCGCTAAGGTAACCCGCTAAATTAAAATTTCAGTGTTAGGTTGAATGTTGACCAAAATATGATTCGCGACCGAAAGAAATATGTAGGTATTTACAGAAATATAATCCTTGAAATCATCAACACAACCTTCTAAGTTCATATAACCCTACTGACTATTTCAGGAAACATCAATCAATAGGTTTATATTAGGTATCAAGCTTATTGCCATACGAAATGGTGTTAAGAGTAGGTACTACTCCACCTACTGCTATTTAACAAAGAAAATATCATTGTTAGGTACTATATAACCGTAGGTACATGAAAAAAACTTTTGCAAGAGACAAGTAGAATCAATTTATATAGAATTTTTTTTCTTGTAAAGTTTGTCATTAACAAATTTTTTTCCATCGCCAGATAAAATTTATTCGAGGAATAAAATTGACGTTTGTCAGTTTTTGTATGAAATAACCGTCAACATTTCAAAATTATTATTCCTCGAATAATGTTATCAGATGATTGAAAAATCAGCCCTAAATCAATTATATGATTTGACTTTAATTTTAACAAATATAAATTCGCAAATTGTAAGCATACCATACCATCAATGGTCATCCCACACTGACGACGGGTTTAGAGGACATTATAAAAGTTTATAACAGGTTGACTGACGAAGAGTGACATTTAAGAACAACCTGTGCAGAGGGTAGACACGCTTTGATTGATGATTCACCTATACTGCCATGTGATTAAAGCCTTCAACACACCAAAAGCTTTGCGCCGTCGTGTTACATAATATCCTTCGTACACAATTCGCCTGGACCTGCCGACCGATATTTCGCTCACGAGTCGAGTTTGGTGTGACCGAGGCTTTGTATGAAGGTCTATTTATTTATAGCTCGAGCTACGTCAAAATTAAGCAAACATTTGTTTCATTCATGAATCGTTTTTCCGAAATTAAACTTGAACTAGCTGACCCGGCAAACGTTGTTTTGCCTACTCCTACCCTACTTCTACCCTACTCCTACTCTACTCCTACCCTACTCCTAACCTACTCCTACACTATTCCTACCTTACTCCTATAAGTAAATAAAAGTATTAAATACTATGTCCGTCTGAAACCGGATAAAAGGTATCCTATGTCCGTCTCCTGGTTCTAAGCTACCTCCCCACCAATTTTCATCCAAATCGGTTAAGTCGTTCTTGAGTTATAAATAGTGTAACTAACACGACTTTTTTTTATATAATACTAGCTGACCCGGCAAACGTTGTTTTGCTCCTACACTACTCCTACCCAACTCCTACCCTACTCCCACACTACTCCTACCCTACTCCTACACTACTCCTACCCTACTTCTACCCTACTCCTACCCTACTCCTACCCTACTCCTACACTACTCCTACCCTACTCTTACACTACTCCTACCCTACTCCTACACTACTCCTACACTACTCCTACCCTACTTCTACCCTACCCCTACCCTACCCTACTCCTACCCTACTCCTACAATAGACAAACATAATGACTACATATTTTACGCACAACATCTCTCTAAATAATAACAGCTGCGCAGGTTGATTTATCAGGTTAAGCTACGCTTGCCGCGATTGGTCTGTGGATGGGTGACCAGCTTTACATACCGAGGCCCCTCCCTGCCTCGGAAAGCACGTAAAGCCGTTGGTCCCGGCTGCCATTCGTGGATCTTTGACAGTCGTTACGGGTAGTCAGACGCCCGAAAGTCTGAAAACCAGTCTAACCAAGGTTATCGTATTACCCAGTAACTGGGTTGTGGAGTTTAGATAGGCAGCCGCTCCATGTAAAATACTGGTATTCAGCTGCATCCGGTTAGAGTGGAAGCCGACATAGTTGGGAAAAGGCTCGGCAGTTGATATGTTTGTCTACTGTAACTTCAGCGTGTTAGGCAACAGACTCTAGATGAGGATTAGCTAGTCATCTTGTATACTATAATATCTATCTATCTATACCTACTAATAATAAAGCTGAAGAGTTTGTTTGTTTTTTTTTTGTTTAATTGTTTACTAGAACGCGCTAATGTCTGAAACTACCGGTAGGAATTGAAACATGTATTTGATAGCCCAATAGGCTATTTGACTGGTTTCTGATAAACATCTCAGATTATTTAATGTTGTCTAACGAGCCCATAAAAACCTATTACTTCAAATTGCATAATGTATTTCTTTTAAAAAATAGTAAATAAAAATGTACTGTTTAAATAAGCCGCCAAAACGCTATCTTTAACAATATGGCGTCGTGACGTCACGATTCACGTAAACAAACGTTGAAACGGTCGAGATACTAGACAAAAGTCATCTGTTCTGTCAACGATAGACAGAAATTTACTAAATCATGACGTCATCTTAAGTTCAGCCAGATCCAGACCGTTTTCGATTACGTGGCGCCAGATTTAAAAAGATGAAGTTTTTTCGTTTTTTTTTATAAATAATACATTGTTTTGTAGTAAAATTAATGCAAATCGATTTTAAAAGCGATAATCTATACGAGTGTCAATAATTATGTCCTTATTTTTTTACATTGTCAAATAGCCTATTCTCAAGGAAGGCTACAGGCTATTTAACATCACTCTATGACCCTAAGGCGCCGAGCAAAAAGAAAAAAAGTCAGAAAGAACGCTAAGTGAAAATGAAGTAATAACACGGCGGACTGGGCGCGGGCAGAAGCTAGTATTCAAGAAAAATCATAAACGTTGCTATACTAAATACTAAGAAAGAAAGAAATCATTTAGCTTTTAAAGCAAACAATTTTTATCATACAATGCTGTCAAATTTATTTTGACGTAAAAGGTAAGCTGTGTTTAAGTACCTATTGCTGAATCGTGAAGGTACATAAAAGCATCAACATAAATTTTTGCGAGCATATTCTAAAGGCTAAAATCAGTAAAAGCTAAAGCCGGTATACGTAGGAACTAATAACAACTTTTAAACTGACGTGCTAAAGAAAAACATGGACCTTTCACACCTAGTTTGGAAGAAAACTATGCACTGCCAGCAAACCTAACGAGATCCGACGTTGCTTTTAGAGATAGTTCCAGAGGTTTTAAGCAGACTTAAGAAAAGACGTCATTATTTACGTAGATTGCCTGCTTGTAAAGCGCATTGTCTACAAAGGAAAGCGAAATAAGGTGCAAGTGAATAAAAATGTACCGAAATATTTTTCGGTGTTGCAGTTTCAAATGGCTATATTTTCTTTTGTTTGAGATTTTTTTGTGGCTTTTTGTTTAACTTTGTTTTGGCTTTTTCCATTGTTTCAGTAAGTACCTAGAGTACAAAAACTATTTTTTTATTAATATACTAGCTTCTGCCCACGGCTTAGGGATCTTTTTGCGAAATCTTTCTCTAAAATAAAAGTAGCCTAAGTTTCTCTTTATAACATCAGCTATCTGCCATTAAAAGTCTCGTCAAAATTGGTCAGCAGTTTCAGAGATTAGCCGAAATAGACAAACAGACAAAAATAAAAATTGTTTTAAGTAACGCATAATATACTACTACTAATATTCATTTATGCATTTAGTTAAAAGCATTTATTTTTAGCCGATTGGAGCGAAGCCCAAAAGCGGGATATACAAACCACAATTTCGTTCACATCAAATCTTTGGCCGACCGTTTCTAAGAACAACTTTAATACACGGAAGTATTTACACTCCATTTGAAATAAGATTAGACATTTAATAAATCTATTTTACAGTCCGTTTAACCGATTTTGACTTCTATACCGTAGGCATAAAGATGGCATTAAAAGCAAAAAAGTGGTTACAATACCAAATGGTTACTGCAGCTGCCATTTGTCATGCCACCAACACAATAGAATTCAAAATCGGTTGAACGGACTGTTTTAAAGGTTTATTTAAATTACTGTTTAATCTTATTTCAAATGGAGTGTAAATACTTCCGTGTATTAAAGTGGGTTTGTCAGAAACCATTTTAATTAAATTCAAAATAACTTGAATTAATTCCTTTGCTTAATAAACTCTCCAGTACAAACAAGAAATATTTTGAAGAGATACCAGTTAATATTTGTTAAATAATTTCTTTATATTCAGATGCATCCGGTTAGACTGGAAGCTGACCTCAACATAGTTGGGAAAAGGCTAGGGAGATGGTGATGAAATAATTCCTTAATACCGCTGTATCTGGCTCCAAATTAACGCAGCAAAAGCCAAAATAGTACACAGAAATTTCCATACATATACCTTCAATTTCTTGGTAAACCTTAGAAACTACAAACCTAAATACTATGTCTCGACGATGTACGAGTAAGCTCGCCTTGAATAGAATATTCATTTCTGAATTCGTAGTAGTTTCTATAACACAGCGCCTTGCTACATTTATGTTTGTACTGTTGGTAATAGTTGAAATGAAATGATTTTATTTTTTGTAAGTAGGTTTGTACAAACACTTTTACACGTCCATCATGTTTTTTTTTTTAAACTAGATGAAGTCGGCGTTTCCTATCTGACTACTCTGAGAAGAAAGGCCGAAACAAACTCAGAGGTCACAGTCTCTTTTAAAGTTCAGACATAATCTTGGTCAGGTTATATGAAGACCATGTAGATCGATGTCTGAGGTGGTCTTTTGAGGAAAGAACCACACAGATTGAGAGGACCTGTCCATTCAGTGCACGCATTTGTCAAAAATCGAGCAGCTCAACTCAAGACTTAAGGAGCTCAACGATTCGACGAACAATACCAAAGAAAGGACATTTTTATTTTGGGTAGGCCACATAAATTACTCCAACTGCCAGACCATGAAAAAAAAACTAACAGAACAGAGAGAATAATATATGATCAAACGAACTTCCAAGTGAAGTTCGATCATTATTATGATGAGTTGCTTCATTTGAAGATATGATTATAACAATGTAGTTTCCCTACTTACTTGGTAACTTCGCACATATTTTAAAGATTTTTTAAAACTATTAGGTGACGTAATTCCGGTCTGACTGCACCTCGGTTGACACTTTGACGTGTAGCTCATTTTTTAGAGTCATGAGTATGATATAAAACTTTCTCTATATCTGGGAATCTTCAAGCGTCAGGGAGGGAGGGTGATCATATTATCTTCAAATGAAGCAACTCATCATAATAATGATCGAACTTCACTTGGAAGTTCGTTTGATCATATATTATAACTCGTTGCTTCATTTTTCAGATATGATTATAACAATGTAGATGTTAAGAGTCAGAAAGTTTTGAAATGGAAAACAATAAGGTTTTAAACATTATGGTTTTATTTACCTATAGACAAATCAGCCTTATAGTTATACTTATGTTTCCGTAATGGTACGTTACATTTATATTTACTTATTTCGAATTAACTTCAACGAGCTAAACATAAAGATCTTATCGATCACATGAACATAACATAAATAAACATTTCTGTAGTGTAATATAATCTTATAATAGGTACCTATAGTTAATAGGAATTAATAATCAGTCTGTATGTCTAATCGTAAGCAAACAGATTTGGCAAATTCGCCTTCGTTTATAACGCACCTATTATAAAGACGAGCAAATGAATTAGATGAACTAATAGTCCACCCTGCGCTTTTGCGAATGGTTTCTATATTAACTCCTGGTTAAGCTTGCGGCCGAGGTTGACGCGAGCCGTGTACTGTGCGCGGCGAATACACTGGTATCAATGCCGCTTTCTGACAAGACTTGTTTGATCCATCTACTGATGGTTTGCGTGGTAGTGGGTTTTTGTGGCCGTTTGTACGTCAACAACAGATTGTTTGTACTCTCAGGTCTTATGCTTTTAGTTATAGAAATATAACCTGAGAGCACCGTAGCTGGACATATACGCGTATTTTTCCTGAAGTATGGCAAGAACAATATTGGCTGGTCTCTGCCGGGTGCGGATGTCTTTATGATGTCTGTTATGACGATCTTTATGCCGCTATCAGAGAAAAGTATGTTCTCGAGTTTAATTAAAGACAGCGTTTGTACCCTGTGAGCTGTGTGAGTTAGAACTCACTATTAGGGAACCATGTTGAGACATGGTTTAAAACCAATTGGGGATTCCAGGCGGTGGAGTACTTGGGTTTTATGGGTCTTAATTTATAAACAACGTCGGAAACTATAAGGCTTTGCAATAGTGGGAACCATGGCTGTGATGGCCAGTTGGGATAAACTAGTAAGCCATGTGCATTTGTCATCAATAATTTTTCTAAGGCATTTTAATACCAGGGAAAATGGTGGAAAAGCGTAGAAGAAATGGCTCTGCCAGTCCATCGTAAATGCGTCTACGGATGCTGCGTCAGGGTCTTGTTTCCATGAGATGAATGTGGTACACTTCGCATTATCGCGGGACGCGAATAAGTCTATTTCAGGTTGACCAAAATATTTTATAATGTCTTGGAATGCTTCATCGGAAAGTGACCATTCAGTATCCGGATTGACTACTCTAGACGCGGCGTCTGCCCGGTTTTCTTTGGAATTTACGTATGATAGGTATATGACCTATAGGTTGCGCTGTTCACAACATTTCCAAAGGGACCTAGCCAAGTCGTTTAAGTGGGGGTATTGAATACCCCCATACGATTTATATAACTGATCGCAGTGGTGTTGTCCATGCGCAGTGATATTGTTTATTTTATTTATTTATTGGTTGCATCACTGGCGGAGGATTTCAAACCTAGAAAGGCTGCCATCAGCTCTAAGTAATTGATATGACAATAATTTTCTGAAGACTTCCATTTGCCATGTACTTGAGCGTTGTTGCAAACAGAACCCCAGCCTGACATCGACGCGTCGGTATAGATTTCGATGTCAAAATTTGGCTGTCGCATAAGGTTGCGTGTAGCCACCAGTTCAGATCCTCTAATATAATATTAGGTAGGTTAATTTTAGCTTCGTAATTATTATTATGCTTAAGTAACGCTAGAAACTTCTGGCGTTCTAAAATCTTAGTGTATACCCAAGCGTATTTAAGGGCTGGGCTAGTGGCGACTAGAATACCGATAAAGCGAGCTAATTCGCGGATGGAACATGGCTGTAATTTAGTGAATTTTGTTACTAATTCGATGATGTTACGTCGCTTATCGGCTGGCAATTGTATAGGTACTGAGATACCTGGTATCGTAACAAAATCCTAAGTACTTGCAGAATTGTCGCGGTTTTAACATACTTTTATCGTAATTGACTTTGTTGTCAATTATCCTAGAAACTCGAGTAGTTTCAAAGTTTCATTTACGTTATTATGACCATTCTCGTAAGTATTTCCAATGCATAAAATGTCATCTAAATAACAAACTGACTGAAAACCGTGATGTCTGAGGTAAGTTATGACTTCCTTCATAACTTTAGTGAATACCCGTGGGGCAACGGATAAGCCAAACGCCAACGGCATGCAATTAAAGCCATATGTTCTTAGCGAATTATTGGGCTGAAATTGATAAATATTTACGGTCGGAATGCCTAATGCCTAAGAGGAAATACGCCTCTTTTAAGTCGATGGTAGCAAGGTATCCATCGCGTGGTATCAATTTGCATGCTGTTCGTTAATCCTCCATTTTTAAAATGTTCGCTATTGATTAGCTTGTTTAAGGTTTTTAGGTTTAATATAAAGCGTTTATCGCCGTTAGGTTTTAATGTGAGGAATATTTTAGAAATAAATTGATCTTTAGTCACATTGCACTCTGAGATAGCCCCTAAAGATTTGAGTTTCATAACGGCTTTCATCATATCTGATTTCTCAGTATTTGATAGGTTGTTTTTAGGTATTATTGATTGTCGTACATGTGTATGAAAGGGTATTGGATAACCATTTTTTAACCAATCAAGAACAACATTGTTATTTTTAGCCATCGGTCATAAAATTGGGTAAGTCTAACCGCATGTACCTGCGTTAACGGTGACGCTGAGCGGGAGCCCGAGGTTTGTCCTGCGAGGCCGGGCGTTGTGGCGGCTGTGCTGACATCGTGTACGGACAGCGATTCCCCGCCGTCGTCATCGGCCTCCTGTATGCACCTCGCCCCCCCCCCTGTTCGCTGGGTATCGAGGAGGCAGGTTCCAGTTTCCCGGGTAGGACTGGCGGGTATTAGGAAGTTGAGGCGATTTTGAAACTTTGCGGTCTTTTTTATGGAAAGGCCTTGCTTTTCAATGGCCTTGGCGGCTTTAATTTTTTCTGATAAGAACGAGCCAAACAGTGATTTATCCCGTTCGGACTCGTTGATGATATTTATGAATGCCTTGTCCGAGCTAGGTGTGATTAATTTCACTCGAGCCTTGATGGCGGTGATTCCCGCACTAGCTGTTGTTGAGACGCTGTAAGTGTCTTGTCGCGGTTGCGAACCATGTCCGGTACCGCCGCCGAGATTTCAGCATTCAACTTGGGTGCTTGAAGGAGCCTACAATTGTCTGGCACAAGGTACTCTTTCAGTACCTTGTCCTTGTTTTCTTTAGGCATTCCTTTCCTTAGCAAAGGAAGCCACAACTGCGATAGATTATCGTGAATGTTATCGCCGTAGTCAGGCGAATCTGATGTGGATTCACCGAGTGGCGACAGTAGATCAGGATCTAACAGTCTAACTCAGGTTCCATGCTACCAGTAGTTGCCTCAGGGGGACAGGGTTCCGCCTGGGCATAGTGTTGGTTAGGAATGTCGCCAGATTCCGATTCCACGTCTTGTGGTACGTCGGTTGGCACGGGTATTGGCTCCATAATAGCTTCATTATCATTGCCTGGGACCACATCAGGATCTTCGCTACCTAAAATTACAATTTGTAATTAAGGTTGTGAAGATAACAATTCTGAGGGTAGTGTAAGAAATAAAATTTCTTAATTGATTTTGCACGTTAACGTTACATCTGTTTTAGATTGTACGTATTTTCTGTGCTTGTTTGTCATCGTTAAAGACTCGCAGTCAATCCCGATGCAATATTAAAGAATAAAATTTCTTAATTGATTTTGCACGTTAACGTTACATCTGTTTTAGATTGTACGTATTTTCTGTGCTTGTTTGTCATCGTTAAAGACTCGCAGTCAATCCCGATGCAATATTAAAGAATAAAATTTCTTAATTGATTTTGCACGTTAACGTTACATCTGTTTTAGATTGTACGTATTTTCTGTGCTTGTTTGTCATCGTTAAAGACTCGCAGTCAATCCCGATGCAATATTAGAGAATAAAATTTCTTAATTGATTTTGCACGTTAACGTTACATCTGTTTTAGATTGTACGTATTTTCTGTGCTTGTTTGTCATCGTTAAAGACTCGCAGTCAATCCCGATGCAATATTAAAGAATAAAATTTCTTAATTGATTTTGCACGTTAACGTTACATCTGTTCTAGATTGTACGTATTTTCTGTGCTTGTTTGTCATCGTTAAAGACTCGCAGTCAATCCCGATGCAATATTAAAGTTTAACTTTTATAATTTAGTTTTGAACAATGTCAAAGTTATTGACTCGCAGTCAATCCCAGAGCATTTACAAAACTGATATTTTTCACTATTCACTTCTAGATCACCAAAGAATAAAGTATACTTTGCTTACCTTCATCATCCGATGACGATTGTAACGGTCTTTGTTTTTGACGTGACAACGTCTTAAATTAGGTTGCGACTGGGAGTCACTTATGAAAAAGTGTAACGCTCGGTAACGTTACGATGAGTCACCGAACGAGAGAGAGGCCCGCCGAATGCCTTGCGTCTCTCTCCCACTCAACTATGATCGGATGATCGGTCGTTGTCACGTAAAATCTACGCCCGTAAAACCGACTTTACAGGCAACCATTTTCTTCAATTTTTCTAATTTTCCTAGCGTAGTGATCAATTTTTGATTGCGCGCTTCTTTTTGGCATGATGCTTAAGGGCGCGTGCGATAGCTACCGCGCACGAAAAAGGAATGAGCTACACGTCAAAGTGTCAACCGAGGTGCAGTCAGACCGGAATTACGTCACCTAATAGTTTTAAAAAATCTTTAAAATATGTGCGAAGTTACCAAGTAAGTAGGGAAACTACATTGTTATAATCATATCTGAAAAATGAAGCAACGAGTTATAATAAAAAAATATATTTATGTAAAATGACCCACATCGTCTTCACATTCACAATGAAAAAATAATATAATATTTTACAAAGTAAGCAAATGTCATTGTTTAAAAAAAAAAAATTCATCAATGTCAATGTGTATATAAAAAAGAAAAAAATCATTCAAAATGCAGAAATTGGAAGCAGCTCAATCCCAAGCCTTTTTGTCCTCAATATAATCTTTAACGGTATAAAAGGCTTTCTGGCACAACTTACGTTTAATGAAAGATTTGAATTTATTAAGGCTTAGATCTTGAACGTGGCTTGGTAGTTGTTTTTGCTCTGAGCGTAGCCATTTATGTTTTTATTTTATTTAACACGAAGCTTGTTCAAATAAATCGTTATTGGTATATCGTTTAGTAAATAAACGATATACCAAGAACAATAAAAAAAAACATTTTTATTAATTTAAAGATTACCAACGTAAAGTACATACATACATAGTAAAATTAACTAATTCTTACAGAGTGCTTTAAGTAGTAAGCCGTAGCAACACTGCAATACCCATAGATTGATATCCGTGGCAATACCCAATGTATTGCAGTGTTGCTACGACGTAGCGGCCACGCTGTTGTCATGCTACAGTCTGCTACGCCGTCGTAGCAGACCCTACGCTTCCAGTTTTATATTCTTGTGACTTTGTTGTTTATCATGCTTACCAGGATGACTGCCTTCCCTCATAAAAGTGACCTATTAGAAAGCACGTTCAGCAGACGAAGCCGACCTCAGCTTAGTTAAGAAAAGGCAAAAAGAAAAACAGCGTTTATATTCACCAAAAATAATAATGATAAAAGTAATATCTATCACCCAAAAGTCTTATTCACCTCACAATTCTCTAATAACAAGAAACATTCCCAATATAATACGAATCAAAAGGTAGGTAAGAATCCAATACAAAGTTTCCGAGGCAGTTTCATCCCGCATCTTTCATGTCCTCAACTGGAAGATAGCGGTCATCGACAAAACGATAGATTGCGTCTTTCCGTCTATTGATTTTCGAAAGGTAAGGTACTCTCTAATATTCGGCGATCTTTGTTCGGACTCCGAGCTGTTTAAGGATTGACAACGAAACGGGAAGATTCAGTCTTGGCTTTTTATGGGTTTGGAATTTGTAGTTTTGATTTGAATTTTTTTTTTTTATCCTTAATAATATTTTGTTTTACTTATCCCTTCAAAGTTTTTTTAATTTTAGATGTGAGTTTTTTTTTATATTACGACAAAATATTTCGACGAGCCTTATCTCTTTTGGAGCAGTTCTGAAGTAGCGAAAGCGAGCAAAATGTACTGATTGATCTTTCTAAATGTGAGAATAAACCTTTGTCTGACCAAAACAGGCTAATAACCTTCACTTTTGATTCTTACTTGTAGGTATCTTGAAAATAATGATAGTACGAGTATACAGGGTATTTATGTTCGTTTAGCTCGTCAAAATGTAGGGAACAGCTGATTTTTTTTTCGCGATTTCAGGTTTGGTCCCATAGTAAAAGTTGTTCATAATGATGAGTACAATGACCTCTTAAGAGGTTGCTGGTGTTTTACAAATAACCCTGTATACGAGTATATATCCTATATTTTTTTTTTTTACTAGGTGTGGCCGCACTTCGGCTATTAGCCGTGACATATATACATATAATGGCATAATAGCCTATAATATTCCCACTGCTGGGACATAGGCCTCCTTTCGGTGAGAGGGGAGTAGGGCGTGATCTACCAGCCAGTGCGGGTTGGTAGATGTTGGATATCTACGTATTTTTTTGGTTCTAGGGCATGCCGGTTTTCTCACGAAAATAATGATAGCTTAACACAATTTTCAGGATATATAAAACCTTTTCAAACATTTTATTACAACCTAATTAACCTTTAAAACTCGAGTTTTTCCGAGAATAATGGTATCGGTTTTCGTCTCGGCTTCCGATTTTAATCTCGGCCAAGACCGATCCCCTTGAACCTTAGGTAAGACATATAAGTCGGCTCCCGGGATACTCTTTAGATAACGAGCGAAGTTCCACCTAAAGATCTTGTAAATGTTCCTTCGCCGCAGCGAGAATTCGTAATTCAACTTCCATTTTGCAAGGACCCATAAAAATAATGTTTTATACAAGACGGTGATAAGCTTCGACCTTCGCTAAGTTGTTTATTGCTATCAGCTCGTTAGTTTATTAAGGTGTTCTTGAATGGGTTATTGGAAACTATAAGGTTAGACGAAATATGCTGGTTCTAAGTATTGGGAACAACCATTCAGTTTCAGTGTTTTTACTTTTGTGGGTACTCGTTTTACCAAATAACACTGTACTACTGCATTCCCAAAGTTAGTAAAACCTTTTATGATGAATAAAATGCAGACGTAGAAACCCTTCACAGTAAAGTTATTTTGAAACTAACGCAAACATTTCAAGCGAAGCGAAACGCAGCTCCTTCATTAGAATTCAAACAATCTTCCACCTTAACATTCAACTTACATACATTTAAACACGTAGAAGCACAGTCTCCGTATATTTAGTAAAGTCAACAGTTCCTAGCGCTCTGCTAAAAGAGAAGACGTGAGGCAACGTAACGAGGAGTCGAACTGAACACAGAAAGGTAGCTGTCTTCCCAGGTACAAGAAAAGGGAGGTACTCACAGACCATTAACTGGTCACTAGTCACACTGACCCGCCAAAACTGCACTTACAGAGCTGTTTCAGCGTCCCGTAAAACGTAATGTCTTTCAAAAGGTATTTGGCTCCGTATTTTTGGCGATATGCGAATTTGATTGGAACTCTGTTCGAAGGACTTTTGCTGCGGGGATCGTTATTGAGACGATTCTTTGAACATTGGAGCGATAGCATGTAGGAGAAGCGTTTATGTATTTGAGATTAGGGGGGATTTATGTAAGGTGAGATAATGAGGTTATACAGGGTGGCAGGGCCATCGACGCGAAAACTGAAACCATGAATTCAGCACATGGTTCATTTTTCGTTGGTTATCAAAAAATCTGCGGTATCGTAGAAAAGTGCCGTACCTGTGCGATCAAAATAAATGGCAGAGCTAATTTTTTTTTAATTACTGACGAAATATTTCAACTCAGGGAGGGTTTATAATCTCAACTAGTACAGTCACGAGCACCAATATGTCAACACTTAGCAACATTAAATTGCGATTTTTTAACGAAATAACGAATGCAACGTTAAAATACGACACTACATATACCTATGGGTTCGAAAATACTATGTTCCTACTAATAATAAAATTTCATTCAAAAATCAAGGAGAAAATCGCCTTTGAATAAAGCCAAGTGTATACATACTTTTGCTCGTGACTGTACTAGTAGTGTGTTACTATTAACAGGTTGTGTGAAGATATCAATACCATCCTGTATTGCGAAGACAGACACAGTACCTACCTACATAAACTGCCAACTTGGTAGTAGTCCAAAGATGTTTGGATTTTTACACATCTGCAATCGTTTTCATTTTTATTGGAAACCAAAAATATATAGCAAAGTTATAAATCGCGCGGTTTGAATTTCATATTACACTATTTTCGAAGGCGTATTCCGGTCACAGTCGAGTAACTTCAGTCTCTTTACGACGATACATTTATATCCATTTATTTGTCGAATATTCCTCGCTCTGAGCCACCAACGACGGAACAAACGGATGGGTACGTTTCTATTGCCTTTGAGATATTTCATTGACTTTAACAAATGCGAATGCCTGAGTGTCATTGGGATCGAATCTTGGTGTGGAATAAATTGCGCCCATAACATTGAATTCGCCCTTTTGTAGGGATATGTTATAGCGAATGGGGGCGATGTTCCTGACCGTCTACGAGTTTTAGTGTTCAGTTATAGGTAGGTTTATTTTTTTACACGTTTATTTTTGTTTACGTTTGTAAAAATAGTAAAAAAAAAAGATTACTACTATTTTGTACCTTTTTTAATGCAAACAACTCAGCATTTCCTTGAAACAAAAAGGCAGGTGGGCGTGCCATTTTTACATTATGATAAACTAAGCTCATATTTACATAGTAGTCTTGAATCTCGACTCGATAAATATATTAAAATGCCAAGTAATCCCGGGGTTTTGTGGGCGTGTGCAGGTCGCTCGCAGCCGACCAGCGGGTTTGTGACAAGGAAAGGGTCGACCTACGGAACCGTAGGCGTGTTATCATGGTAATTATGACATCCCAAAAGAAACTCCCCACATTCAGCTGTAGTTTTTACGATTGCCCCAACTTTTCATGATGACATTTGCAGATAAGGATTGGAGATTGTGTTTTTATTGAAATTTCACGCACACGTTGTAATCTGTACTCGGAATTGGTGACACTATCTCGTTGCAGCAGTCACTGTATCATAACATATCGGCATTTTATTTTTCTGAAGATTATTTCCCATGAGCAATGGAGAAGTATGAAGTGGTAGTTATGACGGTATTTTTGTTATATCCTGCGGTACCTATCAGTTCAGAATCAGACAGTAGCTTTGTGTTCCAACTAAAAGATGCACCTGAACTTTATAAAGACTTCGCAAAAAGATATCACAGAAAATTTAAAAGTGAGTACGATTACAATCAGCGATATCTCAATTTTGTACAGACTTTGAGATACATAAATAGTATAAATTCTCAATCAGACACACAGCAAAAGGTTTTACCGAATCAGTATGCTGATTACTCTGACGATGAGAGAAGAGCGTATTTGAAACAAAATCATAAGCACATAGATCCTGAAATGAGAACTATACTGCGAATGGACCGGGAACATGAGTAAGTACCATTTTTTATTCATGGAGTTTTCGGAAACCTACACTTAAAATATTTGATTCACAGAATCAGTCAAACACAAACTCAAAGCATTTATTTCAATTAAACCATGTACAAAAATAGTCGGTCAGTTAGTCAATAAGTTGAAGCTAGTTGCCCATTCCAAAACGTAGATCTCTATGGAAAAGAACGGGCATGAAACTCCATGGACACTCTTTTAAATCAAGATTATTACAAAATCCTGGGTACATTATTCTTGTTGCTTCTATATGTGAGTACAATGTAAAAAAAACACAAATGAAGAAACAATTCAAAATATAAGATTAAAAATAAGCTTTGGCAGTTAAGAGATGACCAGTCTTTACTGTTTCCACTACTGGAACGCAGGCCTTCTATCTACGAGATCCCATTGCGGGTTGGTAGATGTCACATGTCTTTGAATTTTTGGTTCAAGGACATGCCGGTTTCCTTCACCGTTTTGAGAGCAGTGGTGATGAAATTATTTACATAAAGTAAAGCGCCTACCTGGGTCTGAACTCACGACTTACAACTCGTAAGTCCCTGTTATCACTGGGCCACCATTGCTCCCAAAATATTTGAATCAGTCGTCTATTTAATCAACTACCAAGTAGATTTTTTAGGTTTGACATTGTAGGTATCTATATATTATTCAATTGTGATGAGAATGTATTTATTTCAGACGAAATGAGTTGTGGTCAGGACCGCGCCGGCCAAAACAAGAAATAAATGGCTATGGTAAACGCACATACGGAAAAAACATTGTTTGGTAGTGGTAACAAAATAAAGAAAAAAAAATCAGAGCACAAAAATTACGTGCGAAGTAAATGATTTCCTAAACACTGCACGCTGAGTCAGGCTTGAAGGCAATTATATTATAAGTGTTTTACACTTATAATATCATTATAAGTCTTTTACACTTATTATATAATTGCTTGAAGAGGCCAAATAATTAACTGGAACATCGGGACTGAAACAGAACTGTTCAATTCCTACCAAATTGTTCGGATTTCCGGCTAGATGACAGTTCTCCCAAAGGGTTAAGCTAGTTTTGAACTTTATGTTTGTATTCAAGCGGGAAAGTTGTCATAAATATTGGAGCCTCTCCTTGTCTAACTGCGCTGAACTACATCAAACTGCTTTGTTGACGCAAAAGTTGGGCAGCTCAATATCCTGGTCCTCGTAAAGTGAGCGATTATGAGCCTACAAGTAATTGTTTACGTTAATAGCACGTTATGTTTTTTTTTGCTCCAACAAACCCATAATCCTTAATTATTAAAATAACGATACAACTCTACCGTAGAACGGACTTAAATTAATGCAGTTTTAAAATCGAATTCATGAATGCAATCCACCATACCGGAAAAGCAGTCGAATAAAAAAAATCTGTTGTTAAATAACAACAGATTTTTTTTTAAGTCTGCGTAAATACGCAGCATTTCAATTTTATACTTCTGTAGAATCATAACGGTAATATTTCGGAATGGAAGCACAAGAATTTACCAAAAATATCATGATCACGTTAATAAATGCTCGAATATAATGAAATATTGGAAATATCAGAAAAGCGTGGAATCAAAAACTTCTAAAGCATTCTTTTGTTCTATTTGAAATGGAGAAACATAATCCGAGTAAGATGGGTTGTCTACGGAATGCCTTTGCGAATGGTCACGCCACAGACTTAGCGGACCTAAAGCTGTCCCTCTAAAGACAGACAAACCTTTTCAAGGCACTCTGTTAAAATAAGTGTGTAAAATTATTATTTCGTTCAATTGTTTTATTTTAACGGTCAAAGGGATTGTCAAAAAGCGTGAAAGCCACGCGCCAATATTTGTGTAAAAATTAAACTCATACAATCATTTCAAAAACAATTGCCTGTGTATTTTCGTGTGTGTCATGAGATATTTCACGCTTCAGTGAGTTTAGCTGTAAAGCCGCGTACGCACTTATGAATAGAGTTACGTTGCACAATAAGTAATAGCGTTCGCATGTGATTCCCATCAAGGAAACCCGGGATCTAACTCGTTATGGCATTCCAAGGATTTTCGCACATTTACATACCTTTGACGATCATTGAACTATGTGACCGATGATTGCGATCTCCATTTGTATACAACTCGTTAACAGCGCTACGTAAAGTCGCACATGCGTACAATTTAAACATCAGAGACATTGTGTGGACTGGGCTTAACAAAACTACCAGACGTTTATTTATCTCAGTTCTTTTTAGGGTTCCGTACCCAAATGGCAAAAACGGAACCCTTATGGATTCGTCATGTCTGTCTGTCTGTCCGTCCGTATGACACAGCCACTTTTTTCCGAAACTATAAGAACTATACTGTTGAAACTTGGTACGTGGATGTATTTTGTGAACCGCATTAAGATTTTCACAAAAAAATAGAAAAAAAACAATAAATTTTGGGGGTTCCCCATACTTAGAACTGAAACTCAAAAAAAATTTTTTCATCATACCCATACGTATGGAGTATCTATGGATAGGCCGACAAAAATGATATTGAGGTTTCTATTATATTTTTTTTCTAAACTGAATAGTTTGTAGTGTACATTACCATGTAAACTTTCACCGAAAATTGGTTTGAACGAGATCTAGTAAGTAGCTCGTCGGTGAAAATTTAAAAACATATGATGGTACGGAACCCTTGGTGCGCGAGTCCGACTCGCTCTTGCCCGGTTTTTTTTTGTTTTTTCATGCTGGATTGCTGAATTTTTCGCCAAAAAAAGTTACAAAAACTGCATACGTCATGTTACTACTTCAACTTTTAAGCAAAATTACTCATTGGCTTTAAATATGTGCAGCTTTAACTTTTAGCCGTATCTGAGCACACAGGTTTTATGCCACACGCAAACTTTAAGGCAGCTATAATAGGTAATAGACGGAGTTAAGTATTCAAATTTTATGCTTAAACGTTCCAGTTTCCTACCATCTACGTGCACCAGCTACTCGATAGCCGTTTGGTAACCATCACTGTCTATAGAACGTGACTTTTTCCGTGGGAAGACAAAAGCAGCCCCCGATGCATTTTTCACCGGAATAGATTTTACGCGAGGAAAAATTGCAAATTTCTACAGCGCACCGACACGCGCGGTGGTACCGTGACTTGAGGAATATTCGATAGTTGATTGCTCCGCTCATTTTATAGCATGTGAGATTGCGATCGCTTATTGCGACTTAAGATTTATATGTTCGTATTAGTGTTTTGGTTATACGTTTTCAGATTGGAAACGTATAACCAAAACACTAATACGATTATTATTATTATTTTATTTATTTCAATTTCGAAGGTAACATTTCCATAACTTAAAAGTTGTAACGGGCCTCTGCGACTAGGCTTCAGCCCTTCGTACGCCTTCCAAAGGTCCGACCCTATGGTCACGAGATAAATGCGAAAAGCTTCAAAATAATAAAAATAATATGGTGGTACTTACTCGATACGGCTCGCATTGTGAGGAGGTTCCTGTCTCTGGAGTCCTAACCACCGGTAGCTTGGACCCTGCTCCCGACACCAGTAGATCACAATTTTTTAATTTTTTTGATTGTTTTTTATTCTTATTTTTTATATTTTAAGAAATATTTAAAAATGTAATGAAAGTAAGATATCTAAATAACTAAACGAAATAATAATATTTTTATGTACAGTAAAAAAGGGAGGGGAAGGAATCATAGGGCATCAAAATTCATCCGCATCGCTATCAACGCTATTTTAGTACATAACTAAAATTGTAATTACCACCGCAAACTGTTCAAACGGCTTTTTTAACTAATTTTATTATAAAAAAGGCTTAACTAATCTCAGATTTCTAGGAAACCTTATTTGTTGATATCTAAACCCAGGTATTTTTATATTGCCAAAAAAAGATTGAAGACAGACTGCTATTCTGCCTAATCCAATATAAAAAAACCTTGACCTATATCGAAGATAGACGCTGAACGAAATGGGTCTAGAATTACCAGGTAGCCACAAAATAAGTAGGTGTTTGCAGAAGGTCAGCTCCAGAAAACGTTCGAAAACGCACGCACACATAGATACAGCACACGTACAGCGAGTGCAGGCGCACTCGACATTCGTTTGAGACAGTTTGAGATCGCCGTACGTATACGTCTATGTGTATGTGCGCCTGTTTTCGGCCTATGTGTGGAGCCGACCTTCTTTATTTACCTATCAATTTTGAGTTACAACGGTGTCTGTTTCTCTCGAGACGTGCCAGATGCGGAGCCTAGTAACCACCAGTGAGTGTTCCACTGGGGATCTCAGAGTTCCTCTCACATTTCCTACATAAGAGCAGTGGATGCGTTGATTTGGTAGGAGTAGAACTTATCCTAGTAAAGGTAGTAAATGCTTTTTGCAAGACAATTTCCACAGGAAAAGTGGTAGTCGGCGTTCATACAGTTTGGTAGGTATCTATTTTAGACCAAGATGTGTATAGGCAGTCGCTTCATGTAAAATACTGGTATTCAGCTGCATCTGGCAAAACTGGAAGCCGAACCCAACATATTGGGGAAAAGGCTACGCAGGCAGATTGATTATACAGGGGTAAAAAGAGGTCAGCGGGATTGTCCGAAAGGGTTACCGCTGGACCGGAACATAAAAGGCTAAGGAAGGAACACTGGTGGGTTTTAGTCAGTAAGAGTCTGACACTCCCTTTCGCTCCAACCAGAGCGGGAGGGGTCATTTGATGATTTCCCATCCGAAAAAAAAAAAGAAAAAAAAGGGTATTCTATTCTATTCTAAAAGGTAAAAAGACCCACCATGAAGCCGTCATCTACGCATTCTGTATATAACGTGTAACGTTAAATGCGCAAAACCTCTTAAGAGATCATTGTACTCATCATTAAGAACAACTTTTACTATGGAAACAAACTAGAAATCGCAAAAAAAAAAATGTATCCCTACATTTACGCTCGCATACCTCGTCAAAATGTACTAAACAGCAAATTTTTTGTCGCGATTTCAACTTGGGTCCCATATTAAAGTTTATTCATAATGATGAGTACAGTCGAGTTCTATAATATCTGATCATGTTCATGAATCAATAATATATAGGCAATGGTAAGTTTCATAAAACTCTAAACAGCTTGTATTGTATGTACATGCTTATAGTTGTCACAATATTGTGAACTTTTTTGACGTTCACATATTTTTGAAGCCTGATAGGGCCAATATAATAATGAACTCGACTGTACAATGACCCCTTGCGTTTGACAGTTGTTGCATTTAACGTTACACATACCTAACTTTGTGCAAAAATTATTGCTGGGAGACTTTTATTTTTGGTGTGAAAATTCACTGTTTACGCAGCACGCAAAGTAACGCACGCAAAACATTGTGCGTATGGGTTCATGCAACTGTACAGGGATCGTGGGAGTATTTGAAGGTAAGTTATAACATTAAAAACTTGTTTTAGTAAAAAACACCAAAAAAAGTTGGAACTCGACCTTCAATATCTCCGGAAGCAGAAGGTTCCTAGATATGGTCCAATACAAAGAAAATATCATAATAACGGGAAGAACAAGTCACTCTCAGCTTCATTAAAGGTATTTTTACACCCGTTATTATTAAATTACGAAAATAAATATACAGCGCGAGCTGGCTATTAGACCAAAGCCTTCATTGTAAATAGGTAATAAGATTACGTTACGAGTAATTTCCTGGTACTGCGATAACATGAAGCATTAAGATATAATAATCCTTTGTTTTATAAGCGTAGGTTTTTAGTAATAGTTAGTCTTCATCAGATCTTCAAGCGGAATACACCCATAACTGTTCCTTTTTTTAAAAACCTTTCGCCTTCGCCTACAACCTAACTCGTGTTTTACAATAATATTTTCCGTCTCGAGTCAGTTATTTGGAATTTAACCCTGTATACATACCGGTCTGTATTCGCTGACAGTCATGTCGGTATGAAAGCGGTTTACCGCAGTTAATCAACGTCCATCAGAGAATGTTGTATGTAAGTATAAACGTTACGAGTGTACACGACTATGTCTGTTAGCTTTCGAGTTTATTCCGGTTTTTCACGTGTGAATCGATCGTCCAGAATTTTTTATTTGTGGTGAAGTCTTTTTTTTTTTTTGGATGGAAAATCATCAAATAATTCCTCTCGCTCTGGATGGAGCGGAAGGGAGTGTCAGACTCTTACTGACTAAAACCCACCCGTGTTCCTTCCTTAGCCCTTTATGTTCCGGGCCAGCGTTAATCCTTTCGGACAATCCCGATGACCCGGCAGGCTTCGGCCCTAAGGGGCCCCTCCTCGTTGCTGACATCTCTTTGAGGCGCGCGTGGAACACGTACGCACGGTCCGGCACGGGCAGGAAGATACCACTAGACATTTTGACTTCCATAGTGAACAGTTTTTCAACGCAAATAATTATAGATACAACTCATACAGAGTAATGGTATCATACAGGTTAGTTAAATATCAAGAAATATAGGAAGTACAAATATATTTCATAATTGGTTGAATTGATATCTATTACATACATATCTCTGTGGCAGTTGAACAAAGCTCTTAAACAATCAATTAACACGCCATAACATTGCGCACACCACAACGACAGCATATCGTTCACGCGATAATTATAATTGAAATTAAATTAATTCCGTGGAAACATTTTCCAATAATCTCGCGTTGAACCATAAAACGATTTTAAAGCGCAATTTCGACTCAATTCATTTGCAACGAGTGTGCAGTAAAGTTCAATGTTGTATGAATGAATACGTCGACAACTCGACATGGTGTATAAAGAGGTATGGTGGTTCACAAAGAGGAATTTCTCTCGGTCCACATTAGCACCGGTTTCCTGGAGCATCGAATAAATGTGGGCAATTTGCGAGAACGTTTATCACCTAAAGAAAAGTTCTGGCGACGTCTGTAACTGCCGTAATTCCGCACCAAATTCGAGGGTTAATCACGCTAGCCATACATCAACGCTTTATTTAATACGTGCAACTTTGTTTGGGACTTAGTTCAAACCCGTCCGCAGGCTATTGTGTGATGTTTTTATAGCTGCTAGATATTATTTTGAGATCGCCATTGTTTGGAATAAATTATGGCCACTAGGAACACATAAATTTCAAATTTGGGGCGGTCTGTTAAAATATTTTGTATTGGATATCGTTTCATCATGCTTGTTTTGATGTATAGCCCTCAATTATGAATTGAACCCTCGAACATTTATGTAGCGCTACTGTCATCGTATGTTACTATTGAACGGATACAGGAGCAAAATAGAATCGCGAAATATCACAGATATGATAAAATGGGAACATGAGGCAGTGAGGTCAGGAAAATGTTAAGACAAACAAAACGACCCATCACTGTTTTGTTTGTTATAAACCACACTTTACCTATACCGCATCTAAAACATTAACTAAGTAACAAGTCCGGTCTTAAGTCCAACACTAACTTGACGAACTCAAAATTCAGCTTTAAATTCAAGAAACACAGCACTTAAGTTGCTTAGTCCCCAGTACTATGTTGCGGCTGGTTGGGTTAAGTGTTCCAGGGTTAACTTGGGGTACAAGTTTGAAAGGTGATTAAACAAGAAGCATCAACATGTTTGTTGGTAAACTGTGCACATCAGTCGTTTTTATTACGTACCGAGTGGACGTCGAGCGGTCAAAATGCGGCTATCTACAGCGTGGGACTGTGTCCTAGTTTATGTTCGGGTCTGTCTCTCAGTACCTAGAGAGTTTAAGTAGAATGACGCAGACGTTTTTGAAAGTTAACTGTAGGTAGACCAGTAATAAAAGCTGTTTTTTAATTCGACAGATAATTTATATCGTGGAATAAAATTGACGTCTGACAGTAAGAAATGTCAAAAAATCAAAAATATTCCTACGATAAAGTTATCTGGCGGTGGAAAAATCAGTCCTTAGTTTAATAAAATTGCCATAGATATCCGCTTATCAGCTTAGTCAATGGTATAAAGGACTATCTGCTTGATAACACTGGTTAAAAAATCTTTGACACTCTATAAGCTCTTACAAAAAAGATGGCAATAACTTTGAACAACTAATGGTTACCGGCAAGGTGGATGGTAAACAACCAAGAGGTCGCAGCCCTTTGCGATTCCGACCAGATAAGCTCTTCTCTTGACACGAAATTTCATGATGCGCTTCACCTGGTCAAGGATAGACAGAGATGGCGAAACATCGTCAGGGAAAAAATGTTTTCAAGGGAGGATCACGACCCTCAGTAATAAGGAGTACGACTGGAGGAGGAGGAAGCTCTTACAGGATACCATTTTCTGGATTTAATTTTATCGTATATTTTTAGAGATATAATGTTCCTATTTTCGCGTGCAAACTCTGCAAACTCTCTCTTTCATTATGCCCTACACTTCGAATTTTTAAGACAACCGTTCAAGTCCCTGTTAAAAAAAAAAATCTTTCTTATTTGCAAAATAGTTGGGCAAACGTCATCTAAGACTATTCTAAATTTCAAATTGACAGCATTAGTTGTTCTTGAGATATCCAGCTGTGACAGACGGACAGACAGAGACAGACATACTGAGTTGAGTCTCAGTCTATCTGTCTGTCTTATGGTGAGCCATAAGGGTTTCTTTTTACCGGACCCCTAAAAACCTTTCCTTTTTACGGAACCCTAAAAAGCTAGGGCACACCGAACAAATGGGTTAGGTTTGTTTAGAACTGTGAAAACCACGGCAGCGGCCGGCGAGTTCAACATCAAAATTGGTCGCAATTACTTGGCCATTTAGTCATTTTAGCACCCCTAAATAGGAAATAGTAGAGGTTCACGAAAAGAGGCGAAATCATGATATTAAAATATTCAATAATATTATAAGACATATTATACTATAACTCTAAGCATATTTATAAGGCAAGCCTTATTTATGTAGGATACTACAGTATCCTACATCTCTTATTACCCTTTAATCTTAATAAATCCAGTCATAACTTAATTTAAAGCATCTATAATAGATGTTTATTACGTATTAATAATGTTTGAGAAATTCCTTTGTGTTTATATATTATTACAGCAGAGGAAACCCTCATCACGTAATTAATTTGTAGAGAAACCATATTGTAATATGAAATGGTAACTATAATATTTCAAGACGCCTCTAATCCGTATAATAATCTGTGAAATGTGAATATAAGGATGATCTTTTTGTGTTTGATTTCTGAGATCCAATAAATTTATTTCGGAGATAAATAAATCCTGATAAAAGCACTTTTTTTTCAAACCTTTACAAGATTTACCAAAACCTTGATATATATGATATAATTGAGATTAGGTTTCCCGCAGCGTGTTTACGATATAAAAGAATCTAGATTTCCTCACGATTTTTCTTCCATCGTAAATCAACGGTATCTTTAGATAGGTGTACTTGGAAGCTATATCATGATATCGAGAGGGTCACATTGGTACGTGTAATGACTCCGCAAAGAAGATGCCGTCTGCAAACCTTCGGGGCCACCAGGATTCTCAAAGACATCAATTAAATTATATACTTAGTATTAAATGAATTATCTCCAAAGCAATCCAATTAGTTTTTACCTGTAATCATAATTCCCCTAATAGTCGAGGAAAAAACGTGGAAAAAAGTCGAGAATACTGTATAGACTGCTGACGATTGTGAAATATCCAATAAAGCTGTGATTGCCAAAATATCGATAACTTCTACAAAAAAGATGAACTTCATTATTTTGGACATTTTTGAAATACTGAGTGCTAATTCAATATCTCATCACAATCCTGAGAAATAACGAAGAAAACTAAATATTTGTGCTCGTTATAAGGAGTAAAAAAACTTTTAAACTGATTTCTAATTATCATAGGAGAAAAAGTGATTGTATACTACCTACACTTTATTCACTACTGTTAGACTGATTCAAGCTACCGATATGAAGCTTAAATCGACAGTGGAAGTATTTATGACCGAGTTACAAAGTACACCCTGACGTTTCGCTGACACCGCCTTCATCTTGGCGCAGCTAGAAAATTTACAATATTTCCTCTGGAAAATCAATTTTCGCCGATAGAGTGTTACCCGTGAGCTCCTGTCTTCTCATCTGTGAAAAAAGTCACGTATTATGTACGTTGAACGGCTTCTAAAAGAATAATAGCCTCTTAGTGATAGGTGATAGTGATCAAGCGACGTAACCCACGCCTAAACGTAAACAAGCCGTGTTAACGACAGGTAAAAATAACTACACCTGTCCAATCGTTATTCGAATCGTTTTCATCTTTGCGTTAATTTGCAGAGATCAAATTTTTTTTATTACCAAAGGGATTTTGATTACGGTTGGACATTCGCAATTATAGGCCCAGTTCTGCAAAGCTCAATAATTATGATGACGTCACTCGTTGCGCGATCCCTTTACGAGCTGGTTCGATAGCGGTTTCTCATTTGCGTTATAAAATACAGAGATTTATGTGGTGCTATTATTTGGCAATACATTTTTAGGCATCCAATCGTTTTGCGGCGGATACCGTGTACCGATATTTCAACAATAAATCATCCGTGGTTTGAGTTTGATGGTATTTGAAAAGGGACGTAAACATATAAAATGAGTCGTACACAAGTTCGTTCAGATGAAAAAATGGAAGTCGATACGGGCGTGGACATTACGTTGAGCGAAAATATTGATACAAAGTTTGGTTTGCGACAAGCGACTACAAGTTTTGTTATCTGATTAGTTGACTATTAGTTGTGACGTCGCCTACATTGTTATGTTTGTCGGGCAAGTTTCGTTAGTTTTATTGACACTTATCTGTTGTAATTTAGCTTTTATTGTTATTCTGATAAAGTAAATTCGTTTTCTTGTTATTCTGGACTTACATTTATTTTAGTAACGTTGATTGTTTCAGGATAATTAAAATAGTACCTATTTGAAAAGAAATGAAATTGTTTATTCTGTAAATAGGATACCGGAATCATTTTTATACGTCATATTATAAAAACTAAAGCTAGACGGAGTCGACATTTCCTGTCTGACTGCCCCTGAGAAGAAATGGCAAAACAAACATAAGGGTCAAAGTCGCTTTTGAAGTCCAGACAAATAATCTTGGTTAGATCATGATTGTGAGGACAATGTACAGACGCCAGCACATCAAGCTACTACAATGTGTAATTTTTTTTAATAGATTTTCAAATTTAGCGCTAAAGCATAAGGTTCAAAGTTGATTGAGAAAATTTGAAAGTTTCGGGTAGCTTGATGTGCTGCGTCTGTACATAGATTTGGCTGAAAGCACTCTTTTGCACCGCACAATACACACACCTCTGTAAACATTAGGTTATTTTGACCATCAAAGATACCAATGTTGTGTTTATAAAATGTAATTATACAGGGTCAAATTAAATTTGCTAGAGAAACTCCGCAGACGTGATGGTTATCGATATCTTAATGTGATACAACAAAAAATAAATCAATTTGATGATTTTTTTTGGGGGTCATCGACCGATTTTAGTGTATTAAAGTTTAAAAAATCAGTTTTTTTGTGTAAACTTGACAAACGTGATTGGTATTGATATATCAACACGACAAAACTAAAGAAAACCGATTTTCTCTACTCATACTTCAAGTTACAATACTACCAGCGGTCGTTGACCTCTAAAAAATCACCAAATCTTTTTATTTTTATTTTATCGTGTAATAGACGTCCCACATGAACATCATGATGGTCGTGTGTGACCTTGTAGATAATCACTGAACCGATATCGATTCTGCTACAGTAAAAAAAAAGATAATTTATTCACAAAATTTTTGCAGAAAAAGAAACAGCGAGTAAAGTATTTATAATCTTTGTTCTAGTTTTGTATAATTTAAATAGGATTTGGCTGCAGCTTAGTTTTAGAATTTAGAAGCAATGTTCTACATCGTCAAAAACTAAAAATACACGCAGTTTTATAGCTTTTACTCGCATCATAAATGATCAAACTCCGTCCACTACATGGTCCCAACGATAACGATGGGAAAATTTTAATCGCAAGGACACGACGAGATTACCGCTGGGCCTAACGCATTTAAAGTTCGACCCCTGAATATTATATTAGATCAAAGGCCCCAAATTAAATTCGTGCCCTCACTATTGATAGCATAGGTCTTCCTTATGAATATTATGTATGCATAAATTCGATTATACCGGCTTTGATGTACTTATGCACAATTTTGTAATATATACTCCGTTTGGAATCCAGAAGTTTGATCTTTGATCTTGTTATGGATCAGCTTTTGTAACTTTGGATCGGGTGAGTAAAAGCTTGAAAGGTACTTTCAATTTTAGTGAAAGGTTCAGACTAAAGCTTTATATATTTCATATACCTACATATATTACCTATATCAATCGAGAGACTTATTGGTACTTGTCTGTACCTACATTTGTTCACCTCATTGCAAAATCAGTAGGTATAATAATTATGATTCTAGAAAAGTGCAATACCTACGAGATTAAAAAGTATGGAACATTTTTTTTTAATAACGTGCGAAAAATTTCTGTTTTTTTTTGTGTTGTAATTTTGTTTTGTTTAGAATTATGCACTAAATCCATGATAACCGGTTGTCCGTCCATGTCCCAGCCACCCTGTATAGGTACTTCCTGTACTAACGTGACTTTCTCTTTTATTTATCAATGAGCTTGGTCAGTAAATTTTGACAGTAACATACGGCGAAAGAAAACATGGAGAGAAACCTACCGTTATTGATCTAAAATGGCCATCGTATAGTGAACAAGCGTAGTGAACAATGCCTATCATTCAAAATCAGACACTTTAATTTATTACTTTATACCTACAGTGAAACAATTATACATTTATTTCGTTATCCTCTATTTATTTATATCGACTCTGACTTCAACTTTTGTAATATTTATTAACATATTTACATAAAATACGCTAACAGACTTAATATAAAAATAAGTAGCTACATTGCATAAAAAAAAAAATCATATGGCATCAAAAAATTCATCCGCGTCGCTGTCAACAGGAACAGTGCCCAAAAAGCTGGCAGCATTGTCACGTTGTATGGCGATGCTGATTATTTGGCCAAGAAAGAGGCCAGCCCTCTGGTCACGTGAAGAATGGAATGGGCAACTAGCTTCATCTTTCTGACTGACCGACCCCTTGACAATTCAAAAGTGCCTGTAATTGGTTTAATTGAAATAAATGCTTTGAGTTTGAGTTTGAGTCGACCAATCGCTTGGCGATATCTCGAAAAATCAAGTGGGCACTTGGACCCCATTGCCCAGTGTTTCAACCCCAAACGGCTCGAACATAATTATAACTTCCAATCTTGTTGGATTATTTTCGCCGTTTGAGGAGGCGCAGCCGTGATTATGTTCACCGTGCTAGGAAGATGGATTGATGTAATTCGTTATTAATTCTAACACCAATCTAAATACTTTCCAATCTTGACTTTTTGTTTATTTCATTCGTGTCAGGGTTAGGGTTCCGTACCAAAATGTTAAAAACGGAACCCTTATGGTGAGACTAAGTCGGTCTGTCACAGCTGGATATCTCAAGAACTACTAAAGCTATCAACTTGAAAGGAGATGTTTGATTTTGGGCTACCACCATGTACACTACATAGATAAATAGGAAAAAAATTGCGGATTTTCATAAAAATACAAACAAATTAATTTGAAGAAAAGTACAGGTGTACACAAATGATTATTTGGGAAGTTTTTTGATAAGATAACCCTATTTTTAAGGTAGCCATGACAGTTGTGTTTGACATGACGTTTGACGACTTTGACAGATTTATGTTTCGTGAGTGACGTCTTTCTTTGACAGTTTGATTTTGTCTTTGGATTGTTGTGTTCCCGCGTGTTGAATTGGATGTGTTTCGGAGTTTTTAGCGATTGTTTTTGTTTTGGTATGTTTTCAATTTTGAATGTTAGTCAAAACCCATGTATTTTCGGAATTCGTGTTTTGTTTTCTTTCACAGATATTACGACACATCAATTTAATGTCATTGTCATAGTGACATTTCACATATTGCTGATCCACCATATTTATTTTGTGTTGCTCTCCTTGACAGAGTTAATTTTAATGTACATTAAAACGAAGTCAAATTAGAGGAAATTAACATTATGAAACGGTTTCTATATTGTATAGCGATATTTACATTTAGTGTACATAGTGCTAGCCCAGCCTCCATACATTTTTGGAACATCTCCTTTGCAATAGTTTTAGATGACGTTTGCCCAACTATTTTGCAAATAAAAAAGAAATAAAAATATATGTATATTTTTTGCAACAGGAACTGAAAGGGGATCTGAAAAATTCGAAGTGGGGCTACTAGGGCACGTGGGGTATCTATCGAAAGTGAAAAAATGGGGTATATATGAAAGAGCGCAGTTTGCACATTCTCAAACAATTTTTCTTTTTTTTAGGCCGCATCTTAGTGTTCGACTTTTGATGAAAAATGTAAAAAAAAAATACCGTCCCCCCTTATTTCCAAAGTTTGCAAAGAGAAAAATCTGAAATTATTCTATGTGATAGAAGTATATATAAAGATTACAGGAAAAATAAAACGAAATCTCTAAATAGCACACTTTTTCAGAAATCATCAACAAAAGTTACATTAGTTCCACTATCGGTCAAGAGATGGCCATAATCAGCCTATAATGTTCCCACTGCTGGGATACAGGCCTCCTCTCAATGAGAGGGAGCGGGCCGTAATCCACTACGCGGACCCAGTGCGGGTTGGCGGATGTCACATGTCTTCGAATTTTTGGTTCTAGGACATGCCGGTTTCCTCACGATGTTTTCCTTCACCGTTTTGAGAGCAGTGGTGATGAAATAATTTACACAAAGTAAAGCGCCTGTCTAGGTTCGAACCTACGACCTACAAGTCGTAAGTCGCAACCATTACCACTGGGCTGCCACTGCTCCAACAACCACCAACATTTTCTAAACACCCACAAGAATTAAAGTAAGACATTGTTTACTAGGTATAGTAATATCTAGGTTTAGTACACACGAAAATCTCTTGTTACCGAGAAATCTGTTCGTTATTTATAGTTTACAATGATGTCTTTTTCCAAGAAGGTCGGTGGCGGATCTGTGAAGTCAGTGATAAATAAAGCCTCGTTCCAAATGCTCAATAGGCCCTCTAAGGCCATATTATTTTGCGCCAGCTTTACTGAACCATGATACAATCCCAACGGTTGTAATTTCGCGTCTGGGATGTTCCCTTTCTCTTTTTGTTTGTAATGTAAATTTTCCTCATTCTGTTGAGAACTCTCGGAATCTCTCCTTTTGTATCGATACAATGTCAGATAACAAGAGATTTAATGAAGACGACTGTTTGCCACTTATAACCGTGGAGAAATTCAATTCGTCTGTTTCATGCTGAATTAGATAGCACACATTTGAGATGATAATATTTGTTTTTGTGATTAACGTTTCTTTTGTTAGTCGACTTTGATACTTTCAATCCAAGTTTGTTAGAACAAGTGTATATCTGTGAGACCAAATCAATTAGGTGTGCAATTGGTCGGAAAATTTATCAGATATTGTATAGCTTGCCTGTTGTAGTTACATGAAGATAGTTTATAAATACATACAGCAAAAATATACTTTAAAAATGAGACGAGTCTTCTTTACGATCACAGCGTTTATTAATATTATTCTGTTATTTAATTTTGTAGGAAGTGAAGTAAAAAATAGTACACCGTTGCTCAATGAGACGGGATTTTTCCAACGGTTCAAAGACACCTATAACAGAGTATATCCCGATCAGGAAAGTGAACAACAAGGGTTTAATAATTTTGTTAATAATTTAGCTGTAGTAAATAAGTTAAATGAGGAACATCCAGGCCAAGTTATTGCTTACCAGCTGAACCGATTCGCAGATCTGAATCCAGAAGAAATAAATGAACATTTTGGAATACAAATTAAACCATGTAAGTAGCTCTTTTATACGAGTGGGGGACTAACGGTAGGAGGGGTTTACATCGGCGTCGAAACAACGATGAAATACCTGGGTCTCGTCCTCGACAGCCGGTGGAACTTCGTCGAGCACTTCCGACGTTTGGCCCCCAAACTGGAACGGGCCGGGGCCGCCTTCAAGCGGCTCTTGCCCAACCTGAGGAGGCCAAACGCCTCTCAAAACGGTGAAGGAAAACATCATGAGGAAACCGGCATGTCCTAGAATCAAAAATTCGAAGACATGTGACATCTACTAACCCGCACTGGGCCCGCGTGGTGGATTACGGCCCACTCCCTCTCACAGAGAGGAGACCCGTGTCCCAGCAGTGGGAACATTATAGGCTAATTATGTAGTCTTCGCGTCTGTATGAGTGGCGCGTGGAGGCACTAATACGCCGGGGGGAAACTTCGCTTCCGCGGCAAATCACGGCGAAGCTGACGGACCTCCGGCGCGAGCGCTGAGCGGGTTGTCCGAAAGGGTTACCGCTAGCCCGGAACATAAAGGGCTAAGGAAGGAACATGGGTGGGTTTTAGTCAGTAAGAGTCTGACACTCCCTTCCGCTCCACCTAGAGCAGGAGGGGTCATTTGATGATTTCCCTCCGAAAAAAATTATTATCTTGTTTGGAGCCACGCATACGCATCAACTGGTGAATTGGTTCCGAGGTTGTTTAATAGTTTTCTTGGTACAGAACCCTTAGAACGTGAGTCCGAATCGTAGGTCACCGGGTTATTTTTGTTTTGCTACTATAAATTGCTCTATTACTCAATCATGGCTTTCATATTTCTCTAAACACAAACCTCAAACATAAACCATATCTAATCAAAACATAATCTACTCCAAACTGTAGATGACAACATGGAGCATGGAAACAAGGAAGCGATAAAGAGGGAACAAAGACATAAATTTCTAGAAGACATGAATCTTTACGATCTAAACGAAGTTGAAGATTTGTATAAAGACTGGCTAACAAAATGGGGAAAAGGTAATTACACCAAAAAAATTGATAAAATGTCCCATTATTATAGGTTTGTTAAAACCGTAGTCGAAACGAATAATAAGAAATTTAATGGCCAAGATGTATCGCTTGGTGAAAACGCGGATGTAGTCCGGGAACCCAATCAATATTTCTATGGATAATATAAAAATGAATTGTTTTATTTTAAACCTTAAACTTTTGAAAGAACAGATTTGTGTGAATTTGTTATTTCTACAGTTTTATGGGAACCTGATTGTTTTATTTGTTTATTTATTTCAGGCATCAAGGCCCATGTAAACACATACAATACAATATTAATATAACTGACGGCTGACTGACTTGATGGCACGGTTGGCGCAGTGGTTAAGCGATTGACTGCTGCGCTGCGTGTCGCGGGTTCGATTCCCGCACGGCACAAATATTTGTATGACCTACAAGTAGTTGTTCCGGGTCTGGATGTTTGTGTATGTGAGTTTAAATGTTTGTAAACGCACCCACAAAACAGGAGAAATTCATAGCGTGGGGCAACATTTAATAAAAAAAATATATATTATAAGTGTATAAATATTACAACATTATAATAACACTAAAAATCGACTTGAAAAATAAATTAACTCAAAATTATGAAATAACTTTAATTTCGGAAGTCGGTGTCTCGTCGGGCTCTGTGTTTTAGATTTAGTTAATTTTGAATCAATTTATTTTTGAAGTCGATTTAATTTTTTATTAAATTACTTTTTTATTTCGTAATTTTTAGTTTTAAGTAAAAACTGGAATATTTGTTTGTAATAAAGTAGTTAATAGTTTTTTTGTCCACCAACCTGCACTGGGTCTGCGTGGTGGATTACGGTCCACTCCCTCTCACTGAGAGGAGGCCTGTGTCCCAGCAGTGGGAACAATATAGGCTGATTATGAGTTTTTTTGTAAATATTGCACTAGAATTTGACTATGGTTTTGAGATGTTTTCCCTTTGACACTACACCCGTAGCTCGTATCAATAAGCCAGGCCGTCACACTTACACGTATTAATCCATATCTTGAAAATTACTGAATCGATTTTAATGAAACTTGCACTGTTCCCTATGTTGAAGTAAATGAGAGCCAATAAAAAAAATGGTCACGATCCGATTAATAGTTGCGGAGAAATGCGTGGAAATACATACATCTATAAAATGTTGTATGTTTGTTTGGAAGCCCTAATAGATTGTCATATGTGAATGTAATGCAGTTCCAATAATATTACATATATACCTACGTGTCGAATTGATAACCTCCTTTTTTTAAATCGGTGAAAACTAACGCATACGAAGTGTCTGCCTCATTTGTTTCGCTGACTGGTGTCATGTAGCTAGCCACGAAACCGGCGGTACACAACACCCTTCGGATGTGTCGGAACACGCACCACGAACGATTTGAAGTTCGTGTTGTGACGCGACTCCAACTTCTCGACCCTCAAAGTCCAGTTGGTCTTTACACACATGAACTCCACGATCTCCTCAACCTTCGTGGAGTGGTGCAGTCTCGACACGTACAGCTGCGTCGTCGGGATTGCCGGACGCAGCAGCATGCAGGGATATAATCGTTGGTTGGTGCCGCATTTCATTAAAATTTCCCAAGTGGCCTCTCTGAGTTGGCTTCGGCCCCTCCTACACCTTCCAAAGGACCGGGATCCCATGTAAAATAATAATAACATGTCCATAAAAAAACATATATAAAGTCGAACGTATAACCTCCTCCTTTTTGGGATTCGGTTAAAAAAGAGAAAAATTATCATAAATGACATCAATAATGTTTTAGTTCTAAATTAAACTCCACGCATCCCAACAATCATAAAAAGATATATTGTTTGAAACTTTAAATCGTCCCACTACAGCGTAGTATAAAGCATAACAGCACGTTTCACTTTAAGTTGTCTGAAATGGAAACAAGGAAGTAACGTACGATATGTCTGCCCCTATTTTCTCAGTCCGCGGATTTAAAGGAGTATGCGACTGAACACGGGTGCCGTTCTGCGGACTTTTTAGAGAAACGACGCCGCGTAAACAAAGATTATATTGTTCTGTGTTTTTCTTGCAATTTGTTATTGTATGTGTTCGTCGAACTATTTGTATGTTGGGCCAACGTTGCTGCTAATCAGCATGACTAGGGGCATGGCCGGGCCGTTGGGCCCTGGGTTCGATTCCTGGGTCGGACAAAGTGTTATTGGGTTTTCCATTAGGAATTTCTTAGTAACAGTCTTGAGTTTCAAAGTTGGCGGTTAGATACCCCCGTGCCTCAGAAAGTACGTTAAGCCGTTCGTCCTGCGCCTGATCTCTCCCCGGTCGTGTCCGATCGCCGTTCCATCGGACTATGAGAGTAAAGGAACAGAGAGTGCATCTGTGTTAACGCACACACTTGTGCATTATAATATCCGCGTACCTGGCTAATCTTCGTTGAGATTGACCACAGTGACCGAAATCTGCTATAAATAAAAATGTTTTATTGTCGCCAGTTAATACATTCAACTTAGCTTAGAGTATCCAACATTTGAATCGTATTGATGTATTGCACAGAAGGTGCTGCTACTGATTCACAAGCTAAGCTTGAGCTTGTATTATGGGAAACAGTGATCAGCCGCAGGAGGTATCACATAATGAATGCTTCTAATATAACGTATTCATTTTCGTTAGTTTATAGGTAATCTATCTATCTATCTACTTAAGTCAAACCATCAAAAATAGTGAACCAACCTGCACTTACCGACAAGGTTCACAATTTGTCCAATGTCGTCACCCATAAAATTGTGAAGCGTCCCTGATTAGTTGGTCTTATAGTAGTTCGCTACTGCGACCAATTCTGCTACCGCCAAGACCTTATATTTGCCCAGGCTTAGGCCTGGGCAAATATAATAGATACGTATGTAAATTCAAGGATCGGTATCTTCCACGTCCTTTAATCATTAAGTTATCTGCTAGTGCTGTATACATACATACACACTTCTGTAAGTTACAGTTTTAGGTATTGTGAGTACGTCTCATAATACCTAAAACTGTATGTGATTTTTGTTTGTGTATGTTCTAGTGAGTAAGTCTTTGAAGTGTCATATGAATAAATAACAAATAAATAAATTAACACACTACGTCAATTTGCCGTGTTATAGCCATTTCATACAGCTGCCTAAGAATGTCAGTTGTGATTTGAATATATGGACAATTTAAGTTGGTAGTCAATAAATATAATATCTTAACCTAATTAAAACTATTAACAAACTAAAATATGGCATCGAAATATTCCTCCACATCGCTGTTAACAATAAATTTCCCTAACGTTACATAACGTTAAGTTTGGTATAGTAACCTTCATTTCTTTACTCAATTCTAACCACCTGGATAATTAGCTTAGTGTGAACTCGACAACTATATATTGTATACCAGGGGTGGCCAACTTGGTGAGACCCAATATCTACTGTTCACTGATGAAACCCTGTGCGATCTACCAATTACATACTGCTTGAAATCTTATATGAAACAGCATAGTTCAGTATACAGGTAGTATTTTTACCGACTTCACAAAAAGGAACTATGTTCGGGTGTTTGTATGTTTTTTTTTTTTTGTATGTTTGTTCATCGTTTACTCCGCCAATTGTCGACGGATTTTCAAAATTATTTTTTTGTTCGAAAGTAGGTAGTTCTGAGGTGGTCCCATTGTCACCAAGTTAGGATCTGATGATGGGATCATAGAGAAATCGAGGGCAACCCTCAAATTTTATAGGCTCACTTATTGTTTTTCGCATATTTTATGAAGTATCTTGTGTATTTGTGTGTGGTTGTCACCATCTCAGGTAGCTAGGCTGATGATGGAAGGTACAACTCCTTAACAGTAAGAAGTTACTCGAACAGGCAAGGACTGTTTTATAGTAAATTGTTTTGATGTTTGATAGGGCATTTGCCACATTTGGTCTCATGATCATCAAGTCATGACCTGATGCTGCAGTCAGGATAGTCTGCAGAGTACCTAGTTAGGTACTCTGCAGACTATCCTGACTATATATCTGCTGTTAGTTGTCGAGGAGTTCCTCGACAACTAACAGCAGATATATCGTGTTTAGGCTCATTGAAAAGGGCTCGATGTGTGGATAAACGTACTGTTACTGAGGAACACCGAAGACCTGATGCTGAAGCCAGGAGCATCAGAAAAAGTACAAACCTTGAAATTACAGCACCGTAGTCGTGTTTGGGCTCATTTTAAACAGGACTAATTTTATGTTCAATGCAATGTTGACATATGTTTGGCCTGATGCTGCAGCCAGGATTATCAGCATCTAATCTAAAAACTAATAAAAGGAGAACTCCTCAACCATTAACGTCCCTGCATCGAGAAAAGGAATATTTTATAAAAAGGCGATGGGCAAGTTGACATTAGGCTATTGTAACTTGGATAAATTATTAATAGACCCATTAAAAAGCGAGAAATAAAAACTTTTTAACAAAAAAAAACCGACTTCCAAAAAAAACATTACAAACTGAAAAATAACTTTAATTTCGGAAGTCGGTGGCAAAAACTAAAATACTGATCCCTAAGACACCGACTTCCGAAATTAAAGTTATTTTTCAGTTTGTAGTGTTTTTTTTGGAAGTCGGTTTTTTTTTTGTTAAAAAGTTTTTTTATTTTATTAAGAGGGAAAATATAAAACTGAAAATTATTCTTAGTAACTACTTATTTATATTAATGTGAGCGTTGCGTTTCAGCTTAGCATCTTTCGCTAGATTAGCAAAATCAGGTTTGTAGTTGGTGATCTTTTTTGCCTTGCCACGATCGACTGGACTAATAGTTGCGATCGACCAGTCGATCGCGATCGACCGGTTGGCCACCCCTGTTATATACAGTATACTAGTAACACAAAATACCTACGGAGGCGAAACCATTAACGAGAATGAAATGGCTAAAACCAGCCAATAAGCAAATAATTAGTTTGCAGTAAAATATTATATTAATTTTGTGGTTTTTCCACCATCGCTGATCGTCCGATAAGCAACTTTCTACTATTAAGTAGGTACCTACTTATATATAACCAATTCCACTATCGCTCTGTAACCGCATATCGCAATAGTGGTGAGCAAAAAGTCATTAAAAACGGTTTTCTAGGTATTGAAGCTAGGGCCAGAGCATTAAGGGATTTAGCGACGTTAAAATCGCATAAAAGTGACATTAAATTTTTAAGTGTCGGGATGCTGTAAAACCCAGTTTAGGTCAACGTCTGGTTGGTGAAAGCTGTAACGTAAAACCGTGAAAGAAAATACGAGGAGTAACATCAGTTTAAAACTATCACATTATAGGTATCTAGACCCTATACAGGGTGGCAAGGACATAGAAGCCCAGCCTGTTACCATGGACTGCTCTTTTGTATGAAAAACCCAATTTTTTGAAGTGAAAATTGGTCATTTTTTGAGATGGGAAAAAACTATTTAACCGCGCGTGTTTTGTTTATAAGACGATTTAAAAAATACCCGCTCGGATGTGTTCGGCTGTCCTCGGGGTGTACTCGGTTTTAATGTATATATATCCGATATGTCAGTGAGTGATGGCAAAGTATTCTGTTTGTGTTTTGTTTCACTTCTGTCGACACTCTTGTCTCACTTTTTTTTTTTTTGGAAAGTTACATTTCTACGCTAGGGGGGTCGAGAATCATTCGTGCTGAATTCATGCCTGCCACCCTGTATTGTCTGCATAGGTGCCTATTGTGCTACAACCGGATCTTTTGCCGCCTGAATGACATTGACAGGGGGACGTTGTGGGTTTACATTTGTGTAATTGTCACAGAAATTGTATTGAAAAACAAGATGGCGGCGCTAGTTCCGATTTTGGCCACGCGGCAAAAGATCCTTGTACACTATCTATCTCAAAACACCTAACCGGTCGAAGTGGAGGTGCTTGGGGGAGGCCTATGTCCAGCAGTGCCATACAGCATGGCCATAATTCAATTTCCCTAAAAGTTATGAATATTTTTGTTTTCGTTAAATAAAATACAGAGTTCTTTTGCAATTAGACTAATTAAAAAATATTGTATATATCTGAAAATACGTAACATTTTTGAACCCATATGATGACTTTTGCTGCTGTCTGTAATTACATGGTTTCATTGACACAGACAAGACAATTTTCATTTAGTTAAAAAATAACATTAAAAACACAGAATAGTTTGTAAGTAATATAGTTTTGTAGCATCATCTTTCACGATAAAATCAAGAAGAGATTGTTCACAAACTGAAAGTTGTCACGCCTCTTGTGGACATTTAGAATTCTGCTGTTCTAGTAAATAAACAAGGCGTGAATTCGGAGCGTGAAGCGACGTGTAGATTTGAAAGCAAAAATGTGAAACCGTCGTTCAGTAAGGGATGCGTAGTCAGTGTTCCGCATGACAGGAATGGAAACCTTGTACCAAAAAAATGTGTTTTGAACAGTCAGGGAAATTAATTGTGTATCAAATTGAAACGCTGCGTCAATTCGTTTCATACAAGTGTCAAAGAATGACAGCGATTTTTCAATCGACAGATAATTTTTATTCGTGGAATAAAATTGACGTTTGACAGATTTTGTATGGAAAAACTGTCAAAAATTCAAAATTATTCCTGGGATATAATTACTGGCGTTGGAAAAATCAGCCCCTAATCTATATAAATAAAACGAAGTCGGGTTAGTTACACCATTTATAACTCAAGAACGGCTGGACCGATTTTTGTGATCGTTGATTTGTTGGATTTGTCTCCGCCCCGAATAGCAGAATAACTATTAAAATATCCATATTAATATTATAAATTCGAAAGTAACTCTCTGCCTGTCTTTATGTTACCTTTTCACGCCTAAACCACTGAACGGATTTCGATAAAATTTGGCAGAATGATAGATTGCATCCTGGGGATGGACATAGGATGGTTTTCCCGATATTCCCACGGGATCGACACTTATGCGGGTGAAACCGCGGGGCGCTGCTAGTTGAATATAATTCATATTCTTAGGCGGTACGAAGTTCGCTGGGTCAGCTAGTTTATTAGCGTATGGCACTCGTGGGTTGAGAGCGTTATAAGCTGAAAATCAGCGTCAGGTGGTACAGTCAACAGCAAAAGTAGATGATCAAAATCAGAAATTCAATACTAATGAACGGAGTTCGCGTCAGAACTGTGTGGCGTCGAAGTACTACTACTTAGAATACTTACTACGTAGAATACTTTTGAATCACTTCGACGCCACACAGTTCTGACGCGAACTCCGTTAATTAGTATTATATTTCTGACTTTGATCATCTACTTTAGCTGTTGACTGTACACCTTGTTTTGTCATCTGATATTATGCTGAGCTGAGGCCCTCTTGGCATTTTATTCTTTTTCTGTTTTTTTTATAGTTTTCAGGCCATTTTTTTTGCTGTAATGCCAATAAACGCATTTCTTTTTCTTTCTTTTCGTTATTTTTAACCAAAATGAAATTTAAAATAACCTTTTTTTGAGTCTTCACAACATAAACGACAATAAGCCATTTTCATCTCTGTATTTACCTTTTCACTGTAGGATGAAAATAATAAGCCTTCAATTGAATCTCGTACGTTCGTATTACCTTTATTTTAACCCAAAATTGTGTTATTATTGGATGAAAGGTTACGCTAACCAAATTATTCACAGAAATTGAATTTAGATAAACGAACTAGTGACCCGCCTCTGCTTGGCACGGGTGTAATGGCGGCATGTCAAATCACCGAGATATCTGTGCCACACAAGTCAAGCGCTCGATGAGATTTTCCATCGTCCGCTGACGAACTTCCATACAAACTTTTGTTTCCTATTTAATCCGCTTTAGGAGGTACATTTTTCAAACATCCTTTCTTAGTGCTCTCCTTCGTTATATCATCTCGTGTGTAAAGTTCATGCTTCTAGAGCTTCAGCGCTTTAGGTTGGGCGTTGTCTTGTCATTGAATGAATGGATTTAAGATTTAGACATACCTACCTGAGTGAAGGATATTATGGTATTATATGGATATTATTATTATGGATATTATGGTATTATATGGATATTAGTATGGTATTACACGGGATGGCAGGGAAATTAACGTTCAAACTGTAATCATAAAATCAGCAAATGATTTGATAGCCCCTAGTGCAGAAATTTTTAGTCTTTTTTTGTTTTTTAAATACCTGACGAAAAATTAAAACGTTGGGTGTTCAGAATCATGTACTGAATCCATCGAAATAGGTTGCGCATCGATGTCGCCCCTGCCACCCAGGATATTTATTATTGTATAAGTTAAATATAAATCCTCTAAATGATGATGAAAACTGACCTACCTAGATTAGAAGATCTACGCGGTCACAAAGGCAAACACGAAAAGCTAGTTTGTTTTACACTATGTATAGATGACTGACCTAGTGGTTCTATATTGATCACAGAACTCCAAAAAGCATATAGCAAGGAGTAATGCTTGATCCTATTCAAGTGAGTGCCGGATTGAAAGCTTACACTGAGCGTTATTCTGCCACTACGGAATTTCTCTTGGGATGAATCTATGTCGAAATAGATGGCTTGAACAACGTACAAACGTCGTTACGTTTGCTAGTGTTTTGTTCGGTTCAGGCGATACATCTAACATTTGTGCTTTGGGTTCTTACCGGCGCTGAATACTGTATGTAAATGTTGGTTTTTGACGGAGTTGGAGGTAATGTGATATAAATTCTACTTTGAAATTGAAGTAAAGTTTACCTTCCTAGGGTCTTTAACATTATTTACCTACGTAAATAATGTTAACATTATTAACCTACGTAAATAATGTTAATGACCCTAGGAAGATAAACTTTCTAGAAACAATTTTAATTTACAAACTAAAACTAATATTATTTAATAATAATTTAATATTTATAAGCATCCATTCCTATGAGCATCCCTATATTATTTTCTGTATATTTAGTCAAAATAAAGTTAGAGTAGGTACGTGTTAAAGGTTTTAATAATAATAATAAAAAAAGCATATTTACTGCAATAAAAGTCACAGAAACGCAGAAGCGTAAGGATCAATAATATATAAATTTATGACGTCATCTCCCCGTAGAAAAACACTAAAACAGCCTCAACACACTGTTATCATATACGAGGTTTTCCAACTGAATTGTGTCGAATAATTTGCACGTATGTGTACGCACAGTAGGGGGTAATAAAACAACACAGTGTAAAGGGATGCCCGATTTCGATACGTCTAGTTAGGTACGGTTTAACCCAGGATTTTGGGCTTTACCCGCTCGAATATATACACCAATGACTTTTTTTCGCTCTCCATTTCAAAACAGTGAAGAGCGCTCTTTCGATAGTGTTTCCAAAACATCGGAAATGGTGACTCTGCTAGCTTTTTGGGCACTGTTCCTGTTGACAGCGATGCGGACGAATTGTTTGATGCCCTATTTTTCTTTTTTTTTCTTGTTATTTTTTTTAAATATTATTTAAAATAAAACAAAGTCGGGTGTGTTACACCATTTATAACTCAAGAACGGCTGGACCGATTTTCATGATCTTTGATTTGTCGGATTTTTCTCCGCCCCGAATAGCAGAATAACTATTAACACATACATGGAAAAAAATCACGAAAAACAAAAATAAACAAGACAATGAATTTTCGCATACTTATCATTCTGAGGCGGTACGAAGTTCGCAGGGTCACCTAGTTTTTTCATGTACCTACATACGTACATATTATTATTTTAAATGTTAGCTTAGATTATACTAAATGTTTCCAAAAGGAATTTGGTAGATCTGGGATTTGCAAAGCGTTATATTTCTTTTAGCTGACAATCATTTGGTTTTTGGGCTCGGAGTGCAAAAATGGATGTCATAATTGTTTTATTTTTCACGTACAGTGAGGATCAAAGGTCAATGTAGAAAGTTCCGCAGGCATCTCAATTATGTATTTTGGTGAAAATGATGTGATAGGAAAGAAAATAATTTAGCGTTAGGAAATAATAATTACACTTTGCGAAAATGTGGGTGAGTGTGGGTTTACTATACGTACTACACCGTTGGTCTAGTGGTTGCAAGCGCGACTGCTGAGCGTGGGATCCTGGGTTCGATTCTCGGGCCGGACAAAGTGTTATTGGGTTTTCCATTAGGAATTTCTTAGTAACAGTCCGAAGTTTGGAAGTTGGCGGTATAATACCCCCGTGCCTCGGACTCTCCCCGGTCGTGTCGGATTGCCGTCCCATCGGACTATGAGAGTAAAGGAACAGAGAGTGCACCTGTGTTTGCGCACACACTTGTGCACTATAATATCTCCTGCGTACCTTGCTAATCTCCATTGAGATTGGCCACCGTGACCGAAAACGGTCGGGGAGGCTATTACTATACGTACACCTCTGCCCAACCCTTCGAGGAAACAAGGAGTTATGTTATATTCTGTGAAAATGTGTCGGAATTCTGAAATATATTTCCGCAGAAGTAAATTAGTATCAACATATGGATGGTGCTGACTGTCCATATAATACAAATTCCCAAAGTTGAGAAATGTCCACCAGAACTTGAATCGAACCCAATAAATGCCGAAAGCTTCTTCAAACTGCCTGACGCATCCTTTGTATAGGATATAATTATGACAGGACATGCACTTCAGCCTCAACCCTTCGGAAACCACTTGATAATATAATTAATTTGCGGAATCTATACGCTCGAGTACCATCCCTCCTAGCCCGGATATCTAACAAAATATTATAGTAGGTACAGTCATCGTTATCGACAAATATTCTAATCTAAATCGTATCACCATCGACCAATGTTGGATTGACTTTGTATTAACGCCTTATAAGACGTCATGGGAGCAGTGACTGTGGATAGATTCGAACCCCGACAGGCGCTTTACTTTATGTAAATTATTTCATCACCATTGCTGTCAAAACGGTGAAGGAAAACATAGTGAGGAAATCGTAATGTCCTAGAACCAAAAATTCGAAGACATGTGACATCTACCAACCCGCAATGGGCCCGCGTGGTTGATTACGACCCACTCCCTATAGCAATAACAACGTAATATTAACGTAATAATTTACACATGCATTAGTATGCATATGTAAATTAGTACGTGCATGCATGTGTAATAGTTTATAACGTATTATTTTCGATAGTTTATGTATAATTTAGCCATGTCAAATCGTAATTTTAAACCGATTATAAACTAACGATGTTCATAATTATACGGTGACCTAGACAAATAGAAAAATATCGTTTGTAAACAGCATTGTAACAACTTACCTATGTGATAAAAAAAACAGTGGCACTCCGGGAGTGCCGACAAAAGTGAAAACAAAACCCAACCCGCACTAGGCCCGCGTGGTGGATTACGGCACACTCCCTCTCACAGAGAGGAGGCTTGTGTCCCAGTAGTGGCAACGTTATAGGCTAATTAAGCTAGGCGTCATTACAGTGAAGTGAACTTGCGTTTTTTGTTAAGTAAGGTCGAGTTTTATAATACGAACACTAGCTATCGAAATCTTTATTCAAATACATTTTTTAAACCTCAGAAGTAGGTACTGACGACAAGAAAGTGTAAAAGATAATGAAATAACGCCAAGTATAACGTCCTTAATAGTTTGAGTAACTGTTTTCCCATAAAACTTAATTTTAAAACATTATGGGTGAGCATTTCCCTTTTATAGCGTATCAGTAAGTGCCTCTATAATATTTTATCTACGCCCCAACGCTAACGCTATATCTTTTGATGGCATCGAGACTATTCAGTTTGATCTGCAGGAAGGCAATAAGATGCGGCTTTTAGACGGAATATGAAAGCCATTTGAGGGTTAGACTTCAGTTAAGTTTTGGAGGGGCTTGTGGCTAACAAATAACAGCCGCACGGTTCGATAGATCAGGTAAGACTTGCCGCGGTTGGTCCGTGGAAGGGTGACCATCTTTACATACCAAGACCCTTCCGTGTCTCGGAAAGCACGTTAAGCCGTTGGTCCCGGCTGTCATTCATGGATCTTTGACAGTCGTTAGGTACAGGTCGTCAGAAGCCCGAAAGTCTGACAACCAGTCTTACCAAGGGGTATTGTATTACCCAATAACTGGGTTATGGAGACAGATAGGCAGTCGCTCCATGTAAAATACTGGTATTCAGCTGCATCCAGTTAGACTGGAAGCCGCCCCAACATAGTTGGGAAAAGGCTAGGCAGATGATGACTTCAGTTAAGTTTAGGTCGGCCAGCGCCTGTCTTGACATGGGTGTCATAAATGACGAGTGAACTAGAGCAAAGACAAACACATTATAGTTAGTAATTGGTAACCATTCTGGAAACACAAGTTACTTTGGCAATATTTTTGGTGCTAAACGATCCATGCCTCGGGTTCAAAGGATGTCATCGAAGGAGTTAAATCGCAAGGTTCACTGGGATGCCACAAAATAACATGAATGGCAAACCTATGGAGATGCGAGGAATATTTTCATCCCCTGAATTAATTTATAACTCACAGAACCGTTGAAATACCACGTTATTTATTATGTCAAAGAATTAAGAGAGCAATTTGCTGCAACGCTTTTTAAAATACGTAAATTCATGAATAATAATCCCCACAAAATCGTTGAGCTGGATGGTGCTGATCCATGCACGCGTCAATCGTCATGTTCGTGAACGGGCGCTGTCGGTTGAGACTGGTCAACTCTTAACTGCTAGGGCTTATTTTTTTAATCTTATATTTTAATTTGTTTGTGCATTTTTGTACATCGTTCTCGCATATAGAAGCAACAAGAATAATGTACCCGGAATATGTAATATCTTCATTTAAAAGAGTGTCCTTGGAGTTTCTTCCTCGTTATTTTCCATAGAGATTCACGTGTTGGAATTGGCAACTAGCTTCAACTTTGTAACTAACTGACCGACTTTTTGACAATTCAAAAGTGCCTGTAAATGTTTTAGTTGAAATAAGTGGTTGCACATTATCACAGAAATTGTTTCGGCATCCTGCCTGCAACTCAATAAACTAAATATTTAAAAGTCTATATCCACGGACTATTCGTATCCAATCTGCCATCCGTGAATCTGCCCCTGCACATGACTTTACGATGCATAAAAAGAAGTCGGACAGGTGTAATACTGCATGTATCGCCTTCATTTAGAGTCCAGGGCACTTGATGTTTTACGGGCACTAACATTCGTATAAAGTGTACTCATATAACCGGACCGTTCTCTGCGAACGCCAGATCCGGTACGGCTAAATCCAACCCCTTCACGTGGAGTTTAAAGTAACTTTTTGTGATTTGAAGTCAGTTTTCAAGTGGTTTAGTTAGTGTTTTAAAGATATCTGTGTTTTTGTATGTTGATGATTTATGAATGCCTAAGTTCCAAGAAATATTTATACCTATGTCTGAAGAAATATCATAATATACTTAGTGACTTAGATACATGTGGTTTACATGTAATTTTTGTCCATCGAAGGAGATGAACAACGAGCTGTAACCTCGAGTAATAAACAAAAGAAATGGATATAAGGCTAGGCTTGTTAAGGAACCTAACATTGCTTGGTGTTATAACTAAGGGATAATTTGGCCAGTAAAACAGAACAACGCAATTAATGTAAACCACTTTCAAGAGCTGTTAGAAAAATGATGACACTGACAGCTCCTGACCGCGTTTAGTTTTATCGGTAAATTCGCCCTAAATAGTTAACCCTTTTAGTCTTTCATGTCAGCACGATCGACGAATAGCAGAAGCCGTGGTGAAAAGATTAGCCAATCACCAACGGGTAAACCGACCGTTTTCCTGACAGCGCTCCAATGAAGAACTATTGACTGGCCTGTTGGTCTAGTGGTCAGTGACTATGACTGCTATGCCGGAGGTCGTGGGTTCGATTCCCACCCAGGACAAATGTTTGTGTGATGAGCATGATCATTTGTTCTGTGTCTGGGTGTAATTTATCTATATATGTATGTATTTAGAAATGTTTAAGTATGTTTATCAGTTGTCTAGTACTCATAACACAAGCTCTGCTTAGCTTGAGACTAGACGGCGTTGTGTGATAGTTGTGGAATATTATTATTATTATTCACATTTGCTAGTGATTGACAATCGACGAACAGCGGTCGGCCTGTACCCGCTGACCTACAGCAAATACCGGATAAAACCGGAATGCAATCGATAGAATGGGATTACTGGCATTCGATACAGTTGTTTGGCTGCTATTTACTGTAACAACAACCCCGTATTTTGTTTTCAATCTCTGTTGTGTTAAAAATGAATGCGATCGAAAAAATAATTGTTTTCATACCTGATATGAAAGATATACACGACGGCGACGATTTGATTTAGAGTGTATTTTAATTTTTTTGCTTTAAATTAATTACTTGATGTTTTTTGTATACCATATTCGCAACAACACACTGCGCTCTAAAATACAGATTACTAACGTTGTTCAAAAATCCGCAAAGCTGAAGTGGGACTGGGCTGGCTACGTCTGCCGTATGCGCAATGAGCTGTGGGCTAAAATAACCACTCAAACTCAAAGCATATAATTAAATTAAACCGTTAAGGGGCTTACAGGACCTAAACCCAGTTTAAGATCGACTACAGTAAACAAAATCAGAAAAATATATGATAATCTTTAGGATATATGCTAGGTAGATAGTGTGTTGAAAACATAATACAACTAATTTGATACGATAGAAAAAAATCATGAAGATATCTCTAAAAACTTTCTTATTACAATAAAAATCATACTAATTTATACACAAAATCATTTTGATTTTTTGTCAGATTATTCTACAAGCAACATTAGAGTGTTCTAATTTTTTAGTCCACACAATAGATTTTTTGTAATTAAATAATTTTTGCTTTCTATTTTTCAATAAATTACCAGCATTGTGTCATCGCGCTTCTCTTTCTTTTCTATGCAGTCCGACAGTGACCGCGCTTTAGGTCATGTAAGCCCTTAACAGGAATTTTGAATTGTCAAGAAGTCGTTCAGTCAGAAAAGATGAAGCACTGCGAGGAGCCTCGACACAGCCAGAAGACATCGCGGCAGACCCCTTAGAAGATGGCGGGACGAGCTGGAGAAAATAAACGTCTAGTGGTCTACTTCAGTCCTGGATCGAAAGAGCTGGAAGTCATGGGAAGAGGCCTTTGCCCAGCAGTGGGATGATGCAAGATAACAGTAACAGTTTTTGTCTTGTGATACCTATAAAACGTGTAGCCTGATACTTTGTAGATTCGTCAATAAAGAAGTTTCATGAAAAAGAAATGATTCTATGAATGATTGATTTCTGTGGCTTATTTACCTACCTTTGATTTGGCGTGATGTAAATTCCAATTTATCTGTACTTCTAACTATATTTTCCAAACATAATTTGTTTCAGAAACAACCAAATAGACACGTAACATAAAATATGTACAGAATTTAAGTCAACCAATGTTTTGTCACGTAGGAAATGCCACTATTACGCCAACGCGTAATGTACGCAAACTTTACGAGGGCCGCGGGGCGAAAAATATGACGTAGGACAAATAAATTACTTTTTTCTCATGTCGAATGTTTGTTCCAAGTTTTTGAACAATTTTTTTATCTTTTTCCGAATTGTTTACTTTAGGCGTTGCAAGGGAAATATTGTAGTTTGATAGCTTGCCACTCGCATATATTGGTCTTTTTTTATAGACGCTTGATTTTAGTTTTAAAATCATGTTTTTAATGAACTGTTTTCGTTGTCATAAAACCTTTTGTTTTGTTTGTCTATGACTTATTTTCTTGTAATCTTAAGTTAGCAACACTAAAAGGGTCTAAGGCGTAAGACAATTTGAGAAAACAAGCTAAGCAAAAAAAAAATTCTGACCCATCTCATATTAAACAGCCTAGGATGGCAGAAACATCGACGCGCAAACTATAACCATTAATTCAGCACATGATTGACCCTCTAGCGTAGAATTTTTTCGTCGGTTTTCAATAAAAAATCTGCTGTTTCGTAGAAAAGTGCAATACCTACGCGATCTAAATGTATAGAACAGCAATTTTTTCAAACACTTTTTGGGACACTTAACGCCCCTCGACGTAATAACTCCATAGGTACCGCTTTGGAATGGGCAACTAGCTTCATATTTTCTGACTGACCGATTTCTTGACAGTTAAAAAGTGCCTGTAAATGGTTTAATTGAAATAAATGCTTTGAGTTTAACAATAAAACTCCTATTGTGTATCGTTCAGTGTCCTTCAATGTGTTAAATAACTGACGAAAAAGTTTGTACGCGTTCAGAATCATATAGGTACTGTATCAATTGTACCTACTCGTATCAGGTTGCGCATCGGTGTCCCTGTCACCCTGATATCTTCCTTTTCCTTGACAGGAATGTATGCATATTACCACAGTATAAAATAGACTGTGATATTACCATCTAATTTAAGCAGTCAGTCTGGCCCAAATATTTGAGTTCTTTACAAACCCTATGTTTCCATAAACCCACAAGGATGTAATAACATTATGATAATAATTTCTATGGAAAAATCCAAGTGATAAGGGTTTGACAGTCAAATTTCTATCAGATAATGGTATAAAAAAGTGACATGGCCAGACGTTGGAGGTAATTCTATGAAGAAAAAGTTTTTTTTTAATATTGTGATCTCTTTATATATAATTTATGGGGTTGGGCGGGTCACGTCAGCCGCATGCACGGCGACCGCGGGGTAACAGTCTCCACACGGTGAGTGCCTGAGGATGGACCGAGCCGCCGAGGCCGGCCGCAGGAAGAGGTGGCGAGACGACCAAGACGCATACCGCAAGGGTTGTATCAAGGTGCCTCTAAAAAAGGATGCCTGGAAGGATTTGGGGAGGCATTTGCTCAGCAGTGGGACTGTGTAGGTTAAATTTAAAAAAAAACTTGCATGTATTTCGCTCGTGTTGTTATAATTTCGAACTGACCATAGCTATCTATGGTGAGATAATTTATTCTACTTGAGTGTTTTACATTGACACTACACGCTGACGATAGACGTGTCTGTTTTAATAAGTGGATGATTTTTTTTTATTCAATCGTCAATTTTATTAAAACTAGACGATATTTCCTAGCCAACTCTGAGATGAAATACTGAAACAAACTCAGAGGTTAGTGTCTCTTATATGATGGTCAGGTCATAAGAGGACCATGTTAGGTTGATGTCTGAGATGGTCTCTTGAGGAAAGGACCACACAAGTTTAAGTTGACCTTTCCAGACAGTGACAAGCATGTGTCAGTTATCGTGTAGCTCAACTCAGAATTTAGGGAGCTCAACGATCCGATGAACGATACCAAAGTAAGAACATTTGGGTGGGCCGAATGAAGTATTCAAATTGCCAAACAATTATGAAATCTATCCGTAATATTAGGACCTACACAGTCCAGTTGTAGGACGGTAGTATTAATAATTTATTCATCAAAATATGAACACGTATTACAAAATTGAATAATGACAATAAACACTAAATAATTGCTTAAAGTTTGTAACGTAAGCTTTTCCATTATGTCAACTTTATCTACACTGACAGTAGCATCTTATCCCAAAGTGGCTTTAAAAGCAAAAAGACGGAGGGTTTTGGGCTCGACCATGGTTCAACTTGCTGGCCTAACAACTTACACAGTCTTTCACCGCATGGACGATAGATTCCATCCCATCGTCAGTGTGATGACAGCTCAGGAATTTATTATATTCGATAGAGTTTAAACTTTTCACGGAAACTGCCGCCGTTATTTTTGTATTGAAAATTCGGAGCAGTATTTCTTGTTTATGATTTCAATAACATTTTTATCATCATCGTATTATTTCAGTCCGTTAACGTTTACTGCTGCAAATGAACCTCATGACCATGAGCCTGTTATAAACGGTCGAGAGGGAATACTGACAGATTGGTGACTGCAGTTTAATTGAACGATTACACTACGGACTTGGCTCTGCAGGGTCAACAAAACGACTGGTAAATACTATTTTAAATAATTGCAACGAAGTATATTTGGAACATCGTTTTTTTTTTAAATGAAAATGTGTGCAAAATGCAGCTAAGCGTGGTCAAAGTTGCAGGTTAAGCCCGTCTGTTATAAGTGCTAAAATACCTTATTACTTCGTCAAATTTTAAAAGTTAAGCTATCTTCAATAACGAGTTAACCACCTACTTATAAAATATTCCGGGCACACAGCTTTAACAATCTTCCGGTATGCATTCATTTATCAAATAAAGACCTGGCATTACAACTTTTCACTTAACGATTTCATCAAAACAAACTGGATCTCATTTTATCAATTGTCAAAGTTTTAAAACTTAATCCACTTAAGGGCCCTTAAAGGGGAGTGCACAGTGCGCATGACGCTGCCCTAGCGGGAAACACCAAGGACATTAGGCGGACAGCCTTCGGACCGGGAGCACGCCGGAGTTCCCCGCGCCATTCAAATATGGAATACGCGCGCGAACGGTGGTGTAAGCCGAATGTACACTTACGAAACTAACTTGAAAAATACGAACATCTATAAAAATTGTGTCTAAAATTTTGACCAGAAAAATCTACGAAAATGGAAAAAGTGCTACTATGTGTTTGTTGTATTTAAAGATACGCTAAACAGTGTCAATTTATATTGTATGATGTGACTGAGTTTTGTTTTATTTTATTGTGAATTTAACCTCTAAAATTATGTAATTATGAGATATTCTGATTACGTAAAAATGAAGTTTTTGGCGTTTATTGCGTTGTGTGGTGAGTATACCTACAAGTTAATATTTTCTAAATTAATTTTATTGTAAGTCATAATATTTTAATATTGAAATTACGTAAATAGTCACAAAATTTCGAAAAATAAGTCACAAAATAATTTCACAAAATATTAAACCTAATCTAGACAATGAAAATATTAAAAATGCTTTCCAACGCAAGCAAGCAAGCGCTTTTTTTCGAAAATATTAAAAGCTTTACTAAAATACGAAATGTGACACAAAAGCCAACTATAACCCAAGATAATGTTGGCTACACATTTTTCTGGCCGCCACTATAAACTACCCCTAAGTTATCATAATTATCCACCCACCTAACCCCTAGCCCATTGCCAATAACGTGGCGTGAGATTTATGATTATACCCACAATAAACGACCCAAAGTTTTAGTAGGGGTCCCGATGCCCGGCTGTTAACCCGCCGTCAATACTACCCATATTTACTATTATAAAATATTTCTAAAATACACCCCGTTTGGACGTAAATCAACCAACGGAATAGTCCAAGTGAACATGAAAGGTTAGAGGTTGGTCTCGTTAGTACCTATGTGTACCGTAAAGGGCACAGATTTCGGCTTTGAATTCCTCGTTTTCGGATGGAGTTTAGAATCAGCGGTCGGGTCGAAAGGAATATTGAAATTAAGAGTCGAGAATGGAGGAAACGTATTTGTAATTGTGTTTTAGTTACCATTATAACTTCGTAGTCCTTGTGGATGTTTTGGTTTCTTTGTACGTTTAATTATAGTACTTTAAGTAGAGTCGAGAAAAAAATAATTAAAATTTCCTTATTATCGGTATAGAAAGCTACTATCTATTGCGCTATAGTAGATATGTATAGTTTGATAATTATGTCGTCCTGTAGTTTGGGACGTTTAAATTATTTTTTCTTTCAGATAATTCGATATAGAAAGACAATTTCTATAGCATTATAGTGGATATGTATGGTTGGATATTATTATGTCGTCGTGTAGTATATAATTTTTATGTCGTAAATACTCTATTGATATTGGGTAGGTACACCTGATATATCAGGACTTCTACTGCTGCAGAAAGTCTACGTTTCATTAGCACAATCGATTCTTAGGTACCTATCGTTTGCTATGCTGGGGTCACCATAATCAGCCTATAATGTTCCCACAGCTGGGATACAGGCCTCCTTTCTGTGAGAGGGAGTGGGCTGTAATCTATCACGGGGGCCCAGTGCGGGTTGGTAGATGTCACATGTCTTCGAATTTTTGGTTCTAGGACATGTCAGTATTATCACGATGCAGCAGTGTTGATGAAATAATTTACACAAAGTAAAGCGCCTGCCTATGTTCAAAACACCGACCTACAACTCGTAAGTCGCGGCCGATACCACTGGGCCACCACTGCTCATGCTGGGGTGGGGCAACAAAAATTAAATTTTTGGAACTTGAGAGGGTGCAGCGTTCTCTGCTCTTTAAACCCAACCCAAAGCCTTTACCTAACCCCGGTAGCGAAATTGTTAGTGGAGAAAGCTGTGTCTGGCTTCTTCCGATCTCAACACATTGTCGCAGGGCTAACCTAAACCTAAACTGATACCTAAAAACTAATAAATAAAAAAAAACCTCAACTCAACTTACACTAACTCATATAGGTACTCAATGCACACTATTACACACACACACATACTCTCAAAAACTCAATCGCATACATCACACAAGTGCGCTCCTTTTTAGGGTTCCGTACCCAAAGGGTGAAAACGGGATCGTTGTCTGTCTGTCACCAGGCTGGAACGGGATGGAACGGGGTCTGTCTGTCACTCAAGAACCGCGATAGATAGACAGTTGAAATTTTCACATATTATGTATTTCTGTTGCCGCTATAACAACAAGTACTAAAAACAAAATGAAATAAATATTAAAGGGGGGCTCCCATACAACTAACGTGTTTTTTCGGTGTTTTTGCCTTGTGGTACGGAACCCTTCGTGTGCGAGTCCGACTCGCACTTGGCCAGATTTTGTATTTTCTTTTTACTTATTTTTTTATTTGTTTTGATTTGTTGTTTTTCAATTACATAGCCGATAACATGTTAAGTGGAAGAGCGGAGTCACGTAACACAAACATTATCCAACTTATGTGTGTAAAGCATTCTATGTAATTGCAATAAACATTTTTATTTTTATTCTTCACTAGCTGCGCCCGCAGCTTCACCCGCGTAAATCTCGATCCCGTGGGAATATCGGGATGTACTTACTATTAATTATTTTAAAAAGTACTATATTAGCAAACAAATTCTGCAAGAATATTCCATGTTTCATTAACTAATTAAGCCATAATACTTATTTATCATAGCCAAAAAGTAAGAAGCGCAAGTCAGTTTATAATTAACTACAGTATGAGAAGAATTCACTTTGTCATCGTCCGAGGACAAAGTTATGAGATTATATATCAAAGCAAAGTTGTATATAATCAATATCCGAGGGGCTTCCTATTGGTTGTTCGGAAATACTTAGATGAAGCAATCTAATACTGTTATTTAGATAGAACCACGTGTCCGTTCCCTTATGGGTTTAGAAAAAATCTTATGTAGGTAGCTTTCACCTTTTTTCAACTTATGTGTACAATATTATTTAAATTATACATATTTTTATTCTCCATACAGCTGTTTGCTATTTATGACAGTTTTGGAGTCAAAAACCATAACTTTTAAGCTTTTCTGTTGATTTATTTTTGTCTATAAATGAAACTCATTTCTTCGTAATAGGTTAAGAATGAGCAGTCTTCGAACGTTAAAATTGGAATTGACAACCCGCTCCCAAAATTCAAATAGGCACGACGAACATAAATAGACGCCTTTCTTTACAAAACCATAGAGTGGTTTATTGCTTTAGGATTTAGATACGTATTTTCAACCTTCAGTGTTAGTAAAACTCCCAGAGCAATTTCTTCTACTATTAGATTAATGGAGCACAATAGTGGAGATGTCAGATTTAATTCAACTCAAAACGATACAATATGTTAGATTGCATTGTTGTTCTTTAACGTTTGCTTCCTGGCAATTTGTTCGTTCGTAAGCTTTTGTATTTGATTTACAGTTTGTCTTTTTATTTATTGTATTAGTCTGGTAATATTGAAATGAAGGCATAAAAATCTTAGATCAAAAAAATCAAAATCAAAATATTTTATTTCACTTAAGCCTACATGGGCACTTATGAAACGTCAGAAGCTAGGTGCACGGTTCCAATTGGTCGTTTCCTATGGAGAAGAACCGGCAAGAAACTCCACGGTTACTCTTTTTAAAAATAATTGGGTTTTGCAATATTTTCAAATTACAGTAGGTATGGGAGGACAGCGTAGGCCTGTCAACAAGTACCAGGTACTTGATAAAATAAAAAATGGTCTACAGATCTAAAGTCTACAAGGCCTACAAAGTCCTCACATTTACAAAATAAGAATCTATCTAAAGGATAAATAAAAAATAAAAACCTAATAAAACCAAGTGATATGATTCCCATTACAACCACTAATAAAGAGATGAAAATTTTGAATTGTCTTTAGATAATGTCAAATAATAAAGAGATTATGTCAAAAAAGTAAATTAAAAATAAACAATTAATAAATAATTTGAGAGCAGTTAATAGACATTTAAATAGTCAGATCAAGTGTGTAAGCGACGTACCTCGCATAAGAACTTCTTGATTAGAGACTTTTAAGTAAAATGTCAAAAACTTTTTGTTTACTTTTAGCCGTCAAATTGATGTGCATATTTTGTTTTTCTGTTATTTTTGCTAAAATATCTATTTGTTTAGTTGTACATTCGCATTTTTTTACAATTTGAGCAGTGTTAAAAAATGCGGATGTACAACAAAAAGGCATTACATAGCGAAAATAATTTGTTGTGTTTCCCCCGTCCGTCCATCAGAAAAACGTCAAGATTATGAGAGTGACATTTACGCGTCACGTGCAGTTAAATAACCCGTAAATGTTATCTACAGTCGTTATCAAAGTGATTGCGTACAAAGTTCAAGATTTAATTAATGAAGACTTGATAATTGTAATCATAACTGAATGCTGTTACATTTATTTGTCGTTTCTTTTTCTTGGCGATTATTTTAATTGTAGGATGGAAAAACGAACAGCTATACAAAACTACATACATAATCAGCCTATAATGTTCCCACTGCTGGGACACAGGTCTCCTCTCTGTGAGTGGGAGTGGGCCATTTTCCACCACGCGGGCCCAGTGCGGGTTGGTAGATGTCACATGCCTTCGAATTTTACAAAACTGTTTTATGAATATTTTCATTAACTTTATTGGCTAGTATAGGTAAGTTATGTACCTACGTAGTCTTTTGTGCTAAAAATAGCATTGACGCCAAGACTGCGGTATGAAATACCTTCAGTAAGGAACTTTTTAGTGTAAGGCTCGCTCGCCTACCGTACGCGCGGCAACACGTAATTAGTTGTGCTCGCATAATTGAATGCTTAATTAGTGTTAAAAGTCAATTACTAGTATAAAAAAACATTCTGTTGTGTGGATAAGTGTACGGGCTAAATAGTGTTCAAGTTTGTTTTTAAATCCATCAAGTGGATAATGAATAAACACGATTTTAAACAATATCGATTGCAAAAAGTATAACACCCACCTATGAGGCGCATGAGTCATCGTGTCAACGGACAGTTAAAGCGACGTACCGAGGTCATTGAACGACCTTCACCGACACACTGCGCATTGTCGACTACACTCGGCTGTACTTCGTATTACGTGGAATAAAAAGACAGCTGTATTGGAACTCGCCCGCTCCTGCGCATCGCAAAAAACTTGATGATAACTGAGTGAGTAAGGGCGATTAATTTATCCAGTTAACGCATGCCACCTGATCATTATTTATTCGAATTTTGACTGCCAAAACCTATCTAATAATCGTCACAGATACCATACCCTGTAACACTAAAAATGATGATGCGACACTCTCCTCCTAAAAGTCCAGCATCACCCCATTATACCTCCGAACCGGATCTTACAACATTATCCACATCTACGCACGATAATGTTAATGTAACCCAGAGAAAAAGAAAACGGGAACACGATGATTTGGAGCGTATGGAAAACATGATGAAGGAAATGAAGACTATGATTACCGAGCTAGTTTCAAAACAAACGCATCAAAGTGATAAAATGGATATCCTACAGTCTGCTTTAGACGATATTAGATCTCAAAACTTGGCCATTAGTACACAAAATTCAGAAATTAGTTTGCAAAATGAGGAAATTCGGAAGTCAATGGCATTTTTGTCGGATAAATATGATGACGCTATTGTAGATATAACTAACATAAAGGCAGAGTGCAGCAAACACCAGACAGTAATAAACGCGCTGGAACAGAAAATTGATTTCTTGGAAAAAAGTCTGAAAGCAAGTTCGATTGAAATAAAAAACATTCCTACCTCAGAGCCTGAAACCAGTGAAACCCTCACAAACACAGTCCAGAAACTCGGCAACGTCATCAGCCAGCCTTTGCAGAAGAATGATATTAAAAATATCTTCCGCCTGAAGAGCAAGACAGAGTCAACTGGTATGGTTATTGTGGAATTTTCGTCACCTGCAGTGAAAGAAAAATTTCTGACGTCTACTAAAAACTACAACAAGAAAAACAAAGAAAATCGTCTCAACACTACGCATCTGCACGAAAAGTGCCCTAAACATCCGTTGTATATTTCTGAAGTCCTCACCGCCATGACAAGACGTCTTTATTACCTAGCACGAGAATTTATAAAGAATAGTGACTATGAACAATGCTGGACGGCAAATGGAAAGGTATACGTGCGCGAGAAGCAAGGTATGCCCAGTCGATTAATCAAATCAGAAGACGATCTGAAAAAATTGCGTAAACAAAAGTGACTAAGCTCCTGCATTTTATTATACTTTATCTTGTTTAAATTGGCAAAATTAAAAATTGTCTTGTTTAGAATTTATATAACTAATCAAAATACTACTAACCAACAACTAATTTACACATATCTACACTATTACTTCAAAATTGTACTAAAAATAACCCAAATACAGTCACATAAATATACAAACAGCTCTTTATTATCAATCACAAATAAAGTACACACTATACATTATATAATACATCACACATACCTCATATTTACACTTAATTACTTGCTCGGGCGGTTTACAAGAACACATTATGTTGATAAATCATCTCCCCATAGTAGAACCATTATCTGCGTCGTAGTTGTACCAACTTTGCAACACGCAACGAAAAGTAATAATAAAATATTGAACATTGAAAAATATAACGTTAAAATTCGATAACTTAGAGAACAACATGCAAAACATCGATTCAGTCTCTGTCTCTGACTCTGCGACCTGTGACCTTGACAACTGTGTTCCGCCTAATTTTAAACCAAACCAGTCACTCAAAATACTAAATCAAAATATCCGTAGTATTACTAAAAATATTTCAGGCTTCTACACAATCCTAGCTAGAACAAAAATTGAATGGGATATTATTGTATTAACAGAGTGCTGGCTTCCTGGTACACACAACATACCTGATTTGGACAATTATGATCGCTTTAGCACTATCAGCAATCTTACACAAAATGAGGGTGTTGTTGTTTATGCTAGGAAGGAACTCAAGGTCTCCGTAGAAGAACCCATATTCTTAAATGCCAACTGTCTCCAAATAAAAGTAGATCAAAATACAGTACTCCTAGCAATATACCGACCTCCAGGCTATAAAGACATCACTAACTTTCTAAATTCATTAAATGATACCTTAACCAATATTGCACGCTACAATAATATAATAATTTGTGGAGACATAAACATTAATATCCATGATCTATGTCGTGACCCAAACAAGCATAACTACTTAAACCTGTTGGCATCACATGGTCTACTGCCTGCCCATACACTGCCCACTAGACAACAAGCATGTCTTGATCACTTTGCCTTAAAAAGTCAGTGGCCTGCTTCTACACTTGTTGCCCATTCTGCACTGACCGATCACGATACGGTCTTGCTGTTTCTCTCAAAGAAAACCACTAATACGGCTATGAGAGAAACGGTAATACGGGTCAATCACGACCAGTTAGACATAGACCTTGGGCAGCTAGACTATAGTGAAGTCTACAACAATCGAGATCCTCATGTAGCAGCAGAAACTATGGTTAATCTAATAGGGCGAGCTATAGAGACCAATTCACAAACTGCCAAAGTACCTAACCGTAAAAAAATTATGAAACCATGGATAACCCCAGGGCTTCTTCGCTGTGTTCGACACAGAGACAATTTGCATAAAAAATTAAAAAAAGCGCCAGATAATGATGATCTAAAAATAACCTTTACCAGATACAGAAACTTCTGCAACAAATTATTAAAGAAAATAAAAACAGAATATGAAAAGAATCAAATAAGCAAAGCAGGAACAAACCCCAAGCAACTATGGGCTGCAATAAATAATTTGACAAACAGGACTAAAAAGAAAGAAGCTCCATCTCATCTCCTAACTCTGTCACCCACCCCAAAAACATCGGTAAACTCAGTTAACGATTACTTTGCTCATATTGGCAAACAGCTCGCGGAAAAAATAACAAGCCCACCAGAACCAATCAAAGTTATTAATAATAAGAACTTGCAATCAATGGTTTTGCTACCTACAGACGAAGATGAGGTTGAAAAATTAATAATGTCCCTTCGTAGCGATTGTGCACTGGGATGGGATAGAATATCAAGTAGTATTATTAAAAAACATAAAGCCACCATTGTGCCCCCGCTTACATACATTTGTAACCTAGCTCTCTCAACAGGTATATTCCCTAAAGTCTTTAAAAGATCAATCATACACCCGATCTACAAGAGTGGGGACAGAAGCCGTGTCAGCAATTATAGACCCATAGCTGTTTTGCCTGCCCTGTCAAAAGTTCTAGAGAGGATAATGAACAATAGGCTTGTTGATTATCTCGAAAAACATAATCTTCTATCTCCAACACAATACGGCTTTCGGTCTGGCAAATCAACGTCCGACGCAGTACATGATTTGACAAACTATGTTGTCACCAACCTGGACAAGGGGGAAAAGGTGCTAGGCATATTCTTAGACCTTGCTAAGGCATTTGACACGGTTTCTGTGCCCATTCTTATCCAAAAAATGGAGAATTTGGGAATAAGAGGGGTTCAACTTAAACTTTTTGAGAACTACTTGAGTGAGCGTACCCAGTGCGTTAAAATAAACGAACACATTAGTGACGAACGAGCAGTCTCATACGGCGTCCCTCAAGGAAGCGTGTTAGGTCCCACGCTGTTCCTTATATATATTAATGACCTGGGTATGCTCACACTCCCCAGGGGTAAGATCATAACATTTGCAGATGACACGGCGCTCCTCTTTAGCGCTGATACATGGGACGAAGTTTTTTCATACGCGCAATCGGGCTTTAATATAGTGTCAAATTGGTTACGCAGTAATGTTCTTACACTCAATGTGGAGAAAACCAATTATTTGACCTTCTCTCTTAGAGCAAATGGTAACGTCCCAAACTCCTCAGCGCCCTACACAATAATAACACACGATTGTCCAGAACCGCACGATAACACTGTGTGTACCTGCACTCACCTTCGAGGCACTAGACACGTTAAATATCTGGGAGTTATAATCGATGGTGCTCTTAGATTCCAGGAACACATTGATACACTTAAAACCAGGTTACGCAAGCTAATATATATTTTCAAAACCTTGAGACGAGTAGCTGATGACAAGTTAAAGAAATCAGTATACTTTGCCCTTGCTCAGTCACTGTTAACCTATTGTATCACTGTCTGGGGAGGTGCTCCGAAAACTACAATAATTGAATTAGAGAGAGTCCAAAGAGCTATCTTAAAGGTGTCTTCATTCCTGCCATACCGGTATCACACAGAGCTCCTATACAAGAAGGCTAAAGTCTTGACAGTGCGTCAACTCTTTATCCTTCATATCGTATTAAAACAGCACTCATTACTTACCTATCATCCCACGGCCTCACATCGCAAAAGACGGTACAACCCCGTAGACCGCCGTCTAATGCACCAATCTACTACACAATTTTCAAAGCGGTTTTTTTGCCACCTAGGTGGTTTTCTATATAATAAAATAAACAGGATGTCACCTATAGTTAACCTCACTAAAACTATGTGCAAAAAGAAGGTTACTGCCTTACTAGAACAACTAAATTATGAGGATACCGAAAACATACTTACCTCTATGGTGTAATATCAGATATAGCTATAACCATACAAAATACAAACCTGCTTACATCATCATTCTCAAGTCTTAAAGTTACCTATAAGTCACATAATATATAATAAATAACACAATCATTCTGTCACGAACGCCCATAAAAGCGCCAACATATGCGCACACCAACATGTCACTCACACATACCAGCACCACTCCACACACACACACACACACATACACACCCCCACACACATACACACCCCCACACACATACACACCCCCACACACACACTTCCACACACAAATAACCTAATTAACAAAAGCTTAGTTTATATTCATATATACTTTAAAATTTAAAATTTCCACTCGAGCCAATATCTTTAAAATGTTGATTGGTTGTCAGTGTACAAGTACATAACAAAATTAAATGTATCTTTTTGTAAAAGGGCGGAGACCTGGTGTCCTGAAATACAGGCCTAGAGCTTAGTTTAGGCACCAGTCTCCCACAATATTAAAATGATATCTGAGTCTGATACCATGTAACATAAGTACTTTTATAATATTGTGGTGAGAAAATAAATCTTATTATTATTATTATTATTATTATTAAAACACTTTCAGAATTAATATTCTTTTGCATTATTGCGTAAGTCTTAAGACTCGTGGACTGTTTTTCTCTCGACATTTTCTCTTTCAGCTTGAAAAATTGAAAATATGCAATGAAGAATGTTACAGAGCGTGTAATAAGGAAAGCTGTAGTTTTATGAAGACTGTGACCTCTGCTTTCAGAATGGACCTTCATTTTTCGGTAAATTTTTAAAGCTGCATTTTTAAAACTCGGTTTTACGAACTCCGAATTTAGCATCGACTCTGTTTTACTGTTTCTTTGTGTAGGTAACTACTGGTATGAGTTACACAACTTTATTTTGTTTTATTTTTAAACCTAATTTATTATTTTGCTATCGCTTTCGCGATTGAGGAGGCGGATGTGCAATAATGTTTATTTATGGCATTTATCTACTAATGTTATAAATAATTTTCCAGTTTGAATTTCTTTTGATGCCCATCATCAACATTTGCCTAGCCTTTTCCCAACTATATTGGGGTCAGCTTCCAGTCTAACTTGATGCAGTTCAGTACCGGTATTTTGCATGGAGCGACTGCCTATCTGACCTTCACTACCCAGATACTGGGTAATACGATACCCCTTGGAGAGTGGTTGCCAGACTTTCAGGGTTCTGATGATCCGTATTTCCGACGCACGTAGGGGTCTTGGTATGTAAAGATGGTCACTTATCCACGGACCAACCACGGCACGATGGACCCGTACGGCTGTTTTTACTTAGAAACAAGCCCCAGTTTTAGTGCCCATATCAAAACCAATTCAAATGTGAATACTTCGACTGTCGATATTATCAAATAAGCTTTTTTCATTTTAATGAAGGATGTTGTTGTGTTTCCAATTAATTTAAATTATTTCTGTGCGTAAAGTTTGTTTCTTTGTTGAATTGTTTAGAAGTGATTAAAACGCGTGAAAACGATCGGGAGAGGAAAGAGATTTTCTCGATGTCATATCGTTTTATTTTTTGGAGATTTAAGTTATTTTAAGAGAAGTAGCTAAAAAAATGTAGGTACAATAAGACTAATTTTACATAAATGTTGATTCTGATGTGTTAGATCACTGGTTATATAATAAGTCCACAAACGATAATATTAATAAACGTTTCTTTTATTTCACTAAGACATCATACCTAGCCTATAATGTTCCCACTGCTGGGCCACAAGCCTCCTCTTTGTGAGTGCGAGTGAGCCATAATCTACCACGCGGGCCCAGTGCGGATTGGTGGATGTCACATGTCTTCGAATGTTTTGGTTCTAGGACATGCCTAATAAGCCATAAGTTAATTATGGAATAATCGTTTCTTTTTCTATTTATAATTTACTATCTAATTGTAACAGTGTAAATATTTATAATATAGTGTATATTTATAAGTAGTATAAATATATTTATATTCGTGTATAGTTTTATAGTGACTTCAAAAATTAGTTGGCATTTTTCCACTTCAGCTGTGATGCCACATTATGATTTAAAATCGAATAATTATCAGGTAGGTGGAGTACCTACCTGATAATTATTCGATTTTAAATTAAGGGATTACTAGATTGTTTTTAAAGAGAAGTCGATGTTAGTAATTTAACTAATATCGACTAAAACAATTGGTCAATAACAACGTTATAGCAGTTCAAAGTGTATATACACTGAAAGAAATAAAAATGAAAAAACATTAATCTGACTGCTTTAAACAGTTCCATATGAGCCTAACGTTCAAAACAGTATTTTTTACTGATCCGAAAACAGTTAAAGCTTGAGGCAAAATGTTACGTCATGACAGTAAACTTTAACGTTTTATGTAGCTAAAAGGTCACAAAATTAACTGTTTTATTCAGTCGGTATCGTCCAAAAAATTGTTTACTTACATTACAGTAATTGCGGTTTTCCTTTTTTTTGTTGTTTTTTTCAATAAATAAGTAGTATGTTCAATCATTAAAAGTTACTGTTTTGTCTTTTACTATTTTACAAACATTTCTTTTTACTGTATAAAGTCAGTAAGTCTTAATGAAATCGCTGTGGTGTAGTAAGAAATTATTTTTTTCAGTGTATTATTATGTATTATGTAACCAGCTGAATAAACTAATAACAGTACCTATATAAAATACAAAATGTTATTACAAATCAACATAATTTATGAAAATAAACCAGCGGGGTACTTAATTGCAACGTACTAAAAATGAAAAAGTCTTTCATTTCGACATTTCAACAACATTAATTGCGTTATTTACGTTGTTGAGCATACGAATTTTTTATTAGCAATTTCCTTCAAAGTCTCTCGGTTTGTGATTGAAAGCGAGCTACGCATGTTATAGTTGATTTGTAATTGTTACGTATTCTTAGACATAAGCAACTTGGAAAAATCTCTTGGCAAAAAATGTATATTTAATGTAACTACAGCTACACTCGTAAGTATTATGTAATCACTTTTGCGCTCGCCTAGAGTACGAACCCCTGGTTAATTTTTGCTGGTTTTTAAACAAGGGGTGATTCCATGTTCAGTCGGTTGCCATATGTCACTTCCCTTGTTCCCTCAATGCAGTTGACCCTCTTTTATGAATAACGAATACTGTTTTTAAGGTTAAAATTGTCAATATCAGCTGTCTCTGGTTACTAGGGGTGAAAACAATGTAGTTTAATTTGTAAACACAAGTCATTTTTATTTTAGCTTTCGTAACTAATTGAATCTACGATCATTATCTATGGCTGGATAGTTGATTGATAGTAGACAGTTCAATCAAGCACGATTTGGAGTAGACAGGCACCTATACTTGGTAGCGAGCCAACACCATTGCTCTTAGATTTGGAGTAGACAGGCACCTATACTTGGTAGCGAGCCAACACCATTGCTCTTAGATTTGGAGTAGACAGGCACCTATACTTGGTAGCGAGCCAACACCATTGCTCTTAGATTTGGAGTAGACAGGCACCTATACTTGGTAGCGAGCCAACACCATTGCTCTTAGATTTGGAGTAGACAGGCACCTATACTTGGTAGCGAGCCAACACCATTGCTCTTAGATTTGGAGTAGACAGGCACCTATACTTGGTAGCGAGCCAACACCATTGCTCTTAGATTTGGAGTAGACAGGCACCTATACTTGGTAGCGAGCCAACACCATTGCTCTTAGATTTGGAGTAGACAGGCACCTATACTTGGTAGCGAGCCAACACCATTGCTCTTAGATTTGGAGTAGACAGGCACCTATACTTGGTAGCGAGCCAACACCATTGCTCTTAGATTTGGAGTAGACAGGCACCTATACTTGGTAGCGAGCCAACACCATTGCTCTTAGATTTGGAGTAGACAGGCACCTATACTTGGTAGCGAGCCAACACCATTGCTCTTAGATTTGGAGTAGACAGGCACCTATACTTGGTAGCGAGCCAACACCATTGCTCTTAGATTTGGAGTAGACAGGCACCTATACTTGGTAGCGAGCCAACACCATTGCTCTTAGATTTGGAGTAGACAGGCACCTATACTTGGTAGCGAGCCAACACCATTGCTCTTAGATTTGGAGTAGACAGGCACCTATACTTGGTAGCGAGCCAACACCATTGCTCTTAGATTTGGAGTAGACAGGCACCTATACTTGGTAGCGAGCCAACACCATTGCTCTTAGATTTGGAGTAGACAGGCACCTATACTTGGTAGCGAGCCAACACCATTGCTCTTAGATTTAAGGGGCCTACTTGTTTGATTGATAACAAGCTACCAATGGACACAGGTAATTTTAATTTTTTGATTAATGTGAATACATAAAAAATAATGTTTTGCATTATCTTAGTATATGTTGTTAAAGGGTAATAAAACTCAAAAATGTATGAATTGCGACTGTACCTAATTATTTTAATCATTAGTAATTTTAAATATTATTTTACTTCTACTTTACTTACGATATTATTTATCAATAGAGTTACAATTTATTTGCAAAGTGTTCGGTATTTGTTGCCAATAACAAAAAGTATAAATAAAATTAGGCAAAACGGTCGAACCGGTCGATCGATCAGGTTAAGCTACGCTTGACGCAGTTGTTCCGTGGATGGGTAACCTTTACATGCCAAGACCCCTCCGTGTCTCGGAAAGCACGTTAAGCCGTTGGTCTCGGCTGTCATTAGTGGATCTTTGACAGTCGTCAGAAGTCAACCAGTTTTAGTCAGAGGTCAGACGATGTTTTGTTTTTGAGTCTAGGCCGTCACAGGTTTAAGGTTAAAATATTATTTAGTTTATTTTAGTAGTGTCAAATTCGTCATCTTTAGTATTTTTTTTTATCATCAATCAACTTTATTTCTCACCACAATATACATGACTCATTTTACATTGGACAGATTCTACAAAGACATTGTTCAGGTAAGTATATATTGTGGGAGACTGGTGCCTAAGCTAGGCTCGTGGCCTGTGTTTTAGGACACCAGGATCCCACCCCTTTTTTTTTTTTTTTTTGCGGATGGGAAATCATCAAATGACCCCTCCCGCTCTGGGTGGAGCGGAAGGGAGTGTCAGACTCTTACTGACTGAAACCCACCCGTGTTCCTTCCTTAGCCCTTTATGTTCCGGGCCAGCGGTAACCCTTTCGGACAATCCCGCTGACCCGGCAGGCTTCGGCCCTATGGGGCCCCTCCTCGATGCTGACATCTCTTTGAGGCGCGCGTGGAACACGTACGCGCCGTCCGGCACGGGCCTGGTCCTGATCGGACGGTGAGCTACCCATTACTCTCCGCCCGCAGGCCCGCGCCTACGGTGGCCGGGAGTCGTCGCGCGGCTCCCGACGCCCGGAGCGTCTCCCGCGGCGGCTGGGACGGGAGGCTCTCTCCCTGAGCCGTCCCGCCACCTCCTTCGCTAGCATGACTGCTTCGCAGAAGGAGGTGACTGCCTCCCACTCCCTCTCGCCCCGGACCATGGCTTGCACCAGGGCCGGGCGCGAGAGGTCGCCGCCGCTGCCGATCGCCTCTACGAGGACACGGCGGTGCTCCGCCCAAGCGGGGCAGACCTCCACCGTGTGCTCCACCGTGTCCTCTGGGCGATCCTGGCAATGGTGACACCCGGGCGTTTCCTCCCGCCTGATGATGTGCAGGAACCTCCCGAAACTTCCGTGTCCGGTGAGGACCTGCGTCAGGCGGTAGGTGAGGGCGCCGTGGCGCCTCTCTAGCCACTCCTCAAAGAGGGGTCTTATCGCCGCTATCGCGGCGTGCCCTGCGCTGGGTTGCGACAGTCGTTCCTTCCATGTCGCCATGAGATCGCGCCGGAGCTCCGTCCGCTCCGCAGCGATTTGCCGCGGAAGCGGAACTTCTCCCCGGCGTAGTGCCTCCGCGCGCCACTCATATACGCGCGCGAGGACTATCGCCTCCAGATCCCATGGCGGCAGTCCGGCAATGAGGCTTGCCGCCTCGCCAGAGATCGTGCGGTAGCCCCGGATAAGCCTTATGGCTACCACCTTCTGGGGCGCGTTCAGGTAGTGGGCGGCTCGCCGCCGCAGTGAACGCGCCCATACCGGGGCCCCGTATAGGGCCATGGACCGCACGACCCCCGCGTAAAGCCTCCGGCAGGAGGCGTTTGGCCCCCTCAGGTTGGGCAAGAGCCGCTTGAAGGCGGCCCCGGCCCGTTCCAGTTTGGGGGCCAAACGTCGGAAATGCTCGACGAAGTTCCACCGGCAGGATCCCACCCCTTTACATTATCATTTCATAAATTATGTACTAAGCGCGCTGACAGAATGTAGTAAGGTATCATACGAATTTTATACATAGTTTTATTTATTATGATTAATATCTAGGTTAAGTATGCGAGACGAATGTTAGTAAATGTGTAGTAAGGGTGATTGTGTGGGTGTGTGGGTATGTGGGTGTGTGAGAGTGTGTGATTGTTTGTTTAGGTCTTTATAAGAATGTTTTCAGTATTTTAGTAGCCAGTCAGTTAGCCTCTCTTTGCATTTATTCTTTGTGAAATTAAAGATATGTAACATGGAGAATTGTCATGGAGGCAGTGGTCGCCCAGTTGTAATGGCCGCGACATAAAAGTTGTACAGCTCTTAGATTAGAATCCAGTCACGCGCATTACTTTGTGTAAATTATTTCGTCACCACTGCTCTCAAAACGGCGAACGAAAACATCGTGAAGAAAGCAGTATGTCGTAGAACCAAAAATTCAAAGACATGTGAAATATACCAATCCGCACTGAGCCCGTGTGGTGGATTCCGGCCCTCTCTCTCTCCCTGAGAGAAGGCCTGTGTCCCAGCAGTGGGAACATTAGAGGCCGCAACAATTCTCCTTCGTTGTGTCGATGGCACGACGGTGATTTTGATTTGGTTCGCACTAAACGTCGCCACTTCCACGGCATCGTCGGTGGCAGCGCAGACGTTAGTATGGCTGAAGTTTTTGGGACACAGAGGGCAGCATAAGAGGCCGGGTGTTTGGGGGAAATATGTAGCTGGCAACTTGGAATGTAACAGTATCGCTGCTAATTTCGGTATTCACGATAAACAAAAGAACATCTCGCATGATCGCGCAACATCAATATTATTTATTTTAGGCGAGTTCTTATCACCATTTTTATTATAAGCAAGTAATCAGGGGGCCTAAAAAGGCCACTTTGGCAGAATCATAACAGGATGACATAATGGACAGTTAACTGTTAAGTAAATCGTATCAAATCCCATTGGTGAAGAAATTTTTCAGTTATTTTTTTTTGTCTGTGCTAAAATACCAATCAATCCAGTCCAAATCCAATCCCAATCTCTTTGATTATACCTACGTAAAGCAGCGAAAGAAGGAAAAACACGGACTGTCTTCGCCATATTATAATTCATAATGTTATCCTTTTATGATTCTCCAAAGTGGCCTTTTTAGGCCCCCAGAATGATTAAAGTTGCGCAACAATGCTTCAGCAAAATGTTTTGTGTTGTGGGATACAAGGTGATGGCGACATGGAATATTGCGGTGTTGCAAGCAAAATGGAATGTAGCAGTGTTGCTGGAAGCATAGCCACTTTTGTTTAAATATTTTGTTAGGGTGGCGAATCGGGAAAGTGATGAGACGGGAAGTAGCCATGCTATCGTATTCATGGTAAAACAAAAGAACATCCTGCAACGTCAAATGTAGCTGGCAACAACGTTACGCGATCGTTGCTCTACATTCTTTCCAATGTATGGTCTGAATAAAATAGTAGATATTTATACATTTGTGAATTATGAAAATACACATTTCACAAACGAATAGCTGTGGTGTAAAATTTATTCTGAAGTAAAAGTTTGTGTGTTTATCTTCTGACATCGATGAAGGAAAACATCGTGAGGAAACCTGGACTTATAGTTAATATAAGTTTAAAATAACCAACCAGTCTTGAGCAAGCGTGATGACCAATGCTCGTACGCACGGCTACACATAACCAGTATAAGCTGACTTCTAATTGTACGAAAAACGTGTACGATGCGAGTTCAGTTACAACTGGAAATGTATAATAGCTTGATATAGCGTGGGCATCTTTTCTGTATGAGAAGAGATAAGAAGAAGTCTTTGCCTTGACGTGCAACAATAAAAGGCTGGTATTAAATATTATTTATTATTAAAGTTTATGAAAGCATCCCGGAACGAAACTCGCCTCGAAACCCAACTCGTGTTAATATTTCAAGACTACACTAGTACGAGCTGTAATAGGGAGTTACAATTACGTTAATTATTTAAGAACTGATTCGTATCTCTAACTTTGGCAAATATATGTTGTATGACGACTCACATGCATAGGTACCTATGCATGTGAGTCGTAACACGTAACTTTACTGCGGGCAGGCTTCTGTTTTGACGTTTATTAAATTATGTGTATATGTCCTACTTTTTCCTTATCTGTGACTTACGAGGATTTACTCGTAGGGGTAGTGATAAAAATAAATAGCGATGGAAAGCCATGAAAATACACTTACCTATTTGACTGTGTTGGTCAGATCATGATATTTTTTTTACATCTGGTGTGTGCATCTTAAAATAGTATATTGTAATGATAGAATATAGCTTAACAAACAAATTCTCTAAGTAAAAAATACCATTTTGTTTGGTAATTACCTACTATAGGTTAGGTTAAGTTACCTAACATACCTTTAACGAAATATCAAGGACCATCATAAAATAAACATAACTAAGCCTTAGCAGAACATATTTGATAACCTTCTCCAAAAGTAGAATTCTCAAAGAGCCAAGCAAACGTTCTGAGAAGCATAAAAAGGTTTTGCCTTAACGCGAGGCAGCTCTCCGTGCGATATTTGGAGCAGCGTAAAGCCATCGGAAAACTACCGCGGCATACTTACAATATGTATGTGTATCGTGGGTGCTCCGACGTATCAAATTGTGCGGACAAAACATACCCAGCCAAGTGAATAACAACAACCACAAGACCAGAAAAAGAAAACAGTCGGTATCAGTAAAATTGAACCTAATTCATCACGGCTTCAAAGTCTTTGGGGTTTCCGGACGGATTAGATGTAAGAGGGTTATTGTGGACGTAATTACAAAGGCGTGGTATTTTAATCCCGTCAAAGCCTGGAACCTGAAACAACATCCGTGACAAGTTCGTTAACGTCTTAAATTAATTTTCGTTTAAAATTTGTCAATTGGCGACGAAATTAAACGAAGTTTGTCGTTTCTTGACAACCGGGACGGCTGGCTCGCGGCCAGAAATTATTTTATACGGAACTTTATTCTTTGTCTACGCGGACGCGGCAACATGCTTGTGAATGTGAAAATATAATAAATTTAAAGTTACTGACAGACGACTGAAGCATCGAATTCAGGGAAATCCAATTAAAATTTATATAGAACCCTTATCTTCTATCAAGAATTAATTAACACAATTTATTGCTTTTATCATTGAATTACATACTTTCAATATTCCATTTTAAATGGAGCAGGAAAAACTTGAAAAATATACAGCCTGCCTGTATCGTGCAGTGTGCCTGTTTGATGTTCCGTCTTTATTCGATGTTTAAAATGAAAGTGTTGGTACGTCACAGGCGACCGTTTAATGAAACAGGGATTTCATTATACGCGCTTTTCGCAAACGAGTAGGAAGATTGCGTAAAAAAAATGGTATCTTTTTATATATAACCGGATACTCATTGACAGCGGGTGGCCGCTACCGCCGGCGATTGCATGGGAAATTGTTAATTCTATTGGAGCGAAACACATAGGAAGCGAACCACCGCGCACGCTGCGCCTTGGCACACTTCCAGCCAACGATTGTGCTTTACTATGGCGATTATTTTCACTGGTGCACTATTCAAACTGCTTCGGAATACGACTGAATAGACACGAAAGAATTTTCGTGTGCAACGACCGACTGTAATGACCGTTTATTCTTTGAAACACGCTCGGTGGAAATCCGTAAATAGGTATAAAGTACCGGTGCGACGTTCAAGTTACCCTTTTGAAATGTTTACAATTGTTATTTTACGAGCGACTGAGCGAAAAAAATATTCGAATTTTGTGTTCTTCGAAGATTTATTTTGGGGGGAAATGGGGGATCAAATCAGAATTTCCGATATTGAGTAAATATAACTCAATACTTAGGTATTTTCAGGTTTTTTTAATTATCATAACATCACGCCTGAATTCTCGAAGGAATAGGCACCTAAGGTGACTATTTTTTATATATTATGTATTGTGTGTGTTATTTAAATAAATATATTTATTTATATTTCTATATATTTTTTATTGCCATTATTTACACCCCCTTAGTGGAAGTCAGGCGCCAGGATGCCACTATTTGGCATATCCAAAGTACATCCACATTTCGTCAGTTATGTCAAAGTCCCACATAAGTAATAGGGGGCGAGCCTATTGCCATCAACTACGTCTTTCGGCTGCTACTGAGAAATTCCAGATGGAAAAACCATCTGGAATTCTGGGTTCAATTCCTAGGTCGGGCAAAGTGTTTTGCACTATACCTTTATGTTAACTAGGTTGTCCCTACGTAGAGTTTTTCATTTTACATTGACCTAGTTAAATATTAAATAGTATTCTACAAAAGCGACTATAATTAGGTACCTACCTTATAAAGTTCTAGACAGTATCTATATTATTACGCCGGTTTTTCCATGCCTTGGATCTTAAAAAACTTACCCGTTGAGTTTCCCAAACAAACTTCAAATAACCCTTTCCGCCCTATATTGGGGGTTGTTTGAAAAACTTTTGTAACACGCCTTTCATTGTTTTGCAAAGTATTTTGACCAACTTTTAAGTTAACCCACGAGTAACACGGAAAATGCATAGATTTTTAAAACGATTTTCCGTAAAAATTCTGTTGCTCAATATCCAAGCGGTTTGTTCTGAACTTGCATGAAGTAATAGTCAAATCATGTAGGCTATAATACAGCCACAACCAGGATGGTTCAGCCAAATAGCAGCTTCACGCATTAGCCTGGATGGAGCATCGTGCCAAGCGGCTCATTGAAGATAAATCCTTTGCTAGGAGCCAAATTAGATAGCCTCAAATGCTAACATAAAGTTGGTGGCCGTTGAAGTCTCGTAGAACAAATTTTGGAGAGCCTGCGACATTCATTATCCCTTTTCCAACGTCCATGCTCAAGAACGGCGAGGTTATTGCGTAACTCATATAAAATGGCAATCAATCGCAATGTCTTTCATAGAAGTTTTCAAACCTATGAAGCAATGGACGTCAGGTCCATTGCTTCATAGGTTTGAAAACTTCTTCGACTCAACAACGTAAATAACGCAATGAACGTGGCTGAACTGTCAATATTATCAATTGCTATTTTGTGTGTGTTACGCAATTACCCCGCTGGTTTTGCTTTTATTGTAAGTAACATTTTATACCAGTGTCACAAAACTTTTTTTAAGGCATATGTATGTACATACTAATAGCCTCTGCCCGCGGCTACGCCCGCGCCGGCGAGTAGGTCGGCCATCATGCGACGGAATTGTAATACCGGTAAAAAAAAATCATTTGTCAGGTTATCATCTACCTGAGCCAAATTACATTGAAATAATAATAATAATACTTTGTTGATGCAAATCCTTACAATTATGCTTAATATCTAGTTAAAATTCTCAATAATTAAAGGCGCACAAAAATTTAAACCCTGACTCCTAAACTAGGAATACCTGTGACTTAGGAGTCAGTGTTCTACTGCCACTTGGACACTAGATCCCTATGGAAATTAAGAGCTGGTAAATATCCTACTATTATCATCGGATTTAGCTACATAAAGTTCGTTTTTTAAACTCAGATACCAATTTGACAGGTGTAATGTCAAACTATGGCCTATGTCCAGCAGTGGACGTCTTTTGGCTGAAATGAATGTCAAACTATACTAAAAAAGCGCAAACACAAAAGACTTAAATGTCAGATTAGTATCTGGGATTGAAAAACGAACTATAGTTCACATTCTAATAGTAATATTTTCCTTCCTACTTTTGTATAAACTCGTGAACTGATGTACAGTCACGAGCATAAGTATGTATACACTTGGCTATATTCAAAGACGATTTTCTCCTTTAGTTTTGAATGAAATTTTATATTATTACGAACAAAGTATTTTCGAACCCATAGGTTTGTGTAAAGTGTCGTATTTCAACGTTTCATTCGTTATTTCACGAAAAAAACGACATTGAAAGTTGCCAAGTGTTGACATATTAGTGCTCGTGACTGTACCTCGTGAAAACTTTCATCCTTCACTGTTAAATATTATGCCACCTAGCAACTTGCCGTTATGACCGAGGGAGTTATTCTTTCCAAACTGGGTTTTTTTATACATTTAAGCTCATTTTACATTGCTCTAGGGTATAATTATTATTGTACAAGGTGTTTTTATAAAATTCAAACCCGTAACTCGGATTTCAAGGGGCTTTGATTTGATCACGGTGCAAGGTCGTGTGCTAAATTTACAAATGTTTCAGTATAATATATATAATCATCCTATAATATCCTCACGACTGGGACACAGGCCGTCTTACAATGAGAGTGAGTGGGCCGTAATCCACCACGCGGGCCCAGTGCGGGTTGGTAGATGTCACAATTGTCTTTGAATTTTTGGTTCTAGGACATGCCGGTTTCCTCACGATGTTTTTCTTTACCGCTTTGATAACAGTTGTGATGAAATAATTTACACAAAGTAATGCGCGTGTCTGGGTTCCAACCTACGACTAAGTTTAAGTATAAAATACTCAAATGTAATTAGAAGCATAACCTTCGTCGCACACTCAACTAATGTTTTTGTTTTTTAAATGTATGTCAATAATTATATGTATATGTTTTTACACTGTAAAAACCTTACCATAAATTATTTCTGCTTACGAATCCGACCAAAATATTAAAACAAGAATCAGCATGTACACGAATCATTTAACAATATGCCAGAGCACATTATGAATCAACAGATTTTTCCAGAATAATATTTTTATTCGCAACGGGGTTACATAAAGCCGAATAAGAGAATGCTGTACAAATGAAGTACCTATAGAAAAACAATTACGATTCAGCGAGCAGGGACGATGATTACATAAAATATTTTATGTATATTATATTTTGTGTTACGACAGGGTTCTGTTGCGTAGTTATAGGAAAACGATTATATGATTATCCTATCTCAATTTGAATATATTCTAAGTTGGACTTAGCATTATCGGGTATGGATTTTTGGCTTATTAGTTGATTCGCATAAATTTAGTCGAACCGTCACTTTTAAATAAAAATAATATAATTTGTCTTAACTTCATTGCATAAAATTCAAAATGTGCCAATATGTGCGAGGTGCCTATAGAAAAAAAAATTAGGAGTGAGGATTTTTTGCAAAATTTACATGCAGTAGGTACTTAGTAGGTCCACTTAAAACATAACACTAAGGAAATAAATTAAACAAGTATCCACAAACGAAGGCTAAATTAGAATAATATATTTTGTGATCGAAGAAAATACTGTGTTAAATGAGCGGGAAAATATTGAATATTAATAGTCACACTTCTTAAACTCTTCAGAAACCTCTCGGTAAAGGAAAGGAAAAAAAAATGCCTACCTTTTTTGCTTTTTCACTTAGGTACCTAGCATAATCGTCCTATAATGTTCCCACTGCTGGGACACAGGCCGCCTCTTTCTGTGTGAAGGCCATAATCCATCACGCGGGCCCAGTGCGAGTTGGTGGATGTCATGCATGTCTTCGAATTTTTGGTTCTAGGACATGCCGGTTTCCTAACGATGTATTCCTTCACCGTTTTGAGATAGGTACGTAATTATACGAACATAAATAAGACACGTAAGATATTATAAACAATAGCCAATGTCAACGTCAAAATAAAAAGAAAAAATTGTCAGGCCCATCGAAAAACTCGCAGCCTCGTTCTTTTGTTTTGTCCCGTACATGGTTGGCACGTACTTTAGCTCTGGATCGTTACGTCATCACAACAAAGACTGGAATGGCAACAGAGTACCGTCGAACAAGCTATTTGGTATACAGGCAACTAACTTGCAACTAAGTCAAAAAACAAATGTGTTCAATGTTGTGAGTGTCCTGAGTATTCAACTCTTTTACATCCTTCCTTTAAGTGTGTCATAACCTTAAAAACTTTAAAAAGTTATTATTCACACAATAAGGCTAGCTATCAACGATTTTCTCACGTATGAAACGTTTGAAAAGATTGGAAGGTCCCGTGTAAGTAAAAGAGGCGAGATCGCTGGCTGTTCACACCAACGGCAAGTACTCTTTTGTCACCGCGACAAGAGCTATTAAAGAGCGTACTCGCTCAGCGTCACTCACTTGGCGGGTAGAATACTCGCTGAGACTTAGAGCCAAACCACACGGTGCGGTGCGGCGCCGCACCGCAAAGATTTTGCCGAATCGGTGGGCACACAAGCAGCTCGGTTGCCCGCCGATTCGTCGAATTCTTTGCGGTGCGGCAACGCACCGTGTGGTTTGGCTCTCACGCTGGCTACATACGCATACCAGCGAGTAATCGCTTCTCGACATCGCGCACTCGCTGTTGTTGCTAGCTCTAACTTTCTTCTCGTTATTCTCCAGTGGGGCAGGTGCGTAAAAACGAACATTGGCAGTGTAGTGGAAAAAATAAATATTTTTGCCTGTATACCAAACCACTTGCTTGACTGTACAGCTTTATGGACAAAAACCAACAATGATGGATCGTGTTTGCGACACAATAATCTTATGTATACATACTTACTTTTGCTAGAAAAGTATCGTTATTATGCCATGTCTTCGTGCAGCTTTCAAGACAGGATAAGCTGAGCTCGAATGAGAAACGATTTTTTTTCTTCAGATATATGGGTGGTGTTGGTAAAGCCATTGTATTTCTTTGCTTGTCGATGTGACAGAGTTACTTCCATGTAATCATAAAAGGCTTTTTTCTACCCTTTATAAAATAATACATCTTGTCCTTAAAATTGAAATGGAGGGCATTAGACAAAATAATATCCTTTAAGTATTAGATGCCTTTAGAATTTTTTTGGACAAGGGTAAGAGAGCAGCGGTAGTCCAGAGGTAACGGCCGCGACTTGCTGAGTTGTAGGTCGGGGGTTCGAACCCAAGTAGGCACTTTGCTTTGTGTAAATTATTCCATCACTACTGCTCTGAAAACGGCGAAGAAAAACATCGTGAGGAAACCGGCATGTCCTAGAACCTAAAATGAGAAGATACATAATTATGTGATATTTACCAACCCGCACTGGGCCCGCGTGGCGGATTACGGCCCACTCCGTCTCACAGAGAGGAGGCCTGTGTGCCAGCAGTGGGAACATTATAAAAGAAAAAAAATGTTTAATTCAAGTAACAAGACTCATATAATACAAACAGCCGGTCGATTCTGTAAAAATCTCACCGTAAAAACTTAGGTGAAGTGAGTTTGTTTTTGCTAGGAATTGACACTATTGACAGCTCACTACACGCTCACTTCACCTAAGTTTTCACGGTGAGATGGTTACAGAATCGCACTGCAAATACATAAAAGGATACAGACAGAATAACAACCACAGACAAAAATGAACACTCACAAGGTAACAATATAATGTCTATTAGGTAGGTACAGACGCCAGCACATCAAGCTACCCGAAACTGTCAAATTTTTCCAATGAACTCTGAACCTTATTCTTTAGCGATAACGTTGAAAATCTATTAAAGAAATTCGACAGATTGTAGTAGCTTGATGGGCTTGGCGTCTATACCTATACGCTGATTACGATGAAAGGTAACATTTTTTACGAGAAGAAACTCTATGCTGACGGCACGGTTGGCGCAGTGGTTAAGCGATTGACTGCTGCGTTGCGTGTCACGGGTTCGATTCCCGTACGAAACAAATATTTGTATGACCTACAAGTAATTGTTCCGGGTCTGGCTGTTTGTGTATGTGAGTTTAAATGTTTGTAAACGCACAAACAATCCAGGAGAAATTCCTAGTGTGGGGCAAAGTTAAAAAAAAGTAAAAAGCTATGCAAGATTCACAAGATTGCCATCGTATTGTCACGTAAACACAACTTAATATAAAAGAGACCAAATGTATCTATACAGGGTGGCATCAAATCAACGCGCCAACTGTAAAGATGAATTCAGCACATGATTTTAGAAAATTTTAGTAGGTTGTAAAAAAAAACACGGTGTTTATGTTCCGTTTATGCCGCATATTTTGACACTCGCAAGGGAATCAAAACCTACATGCTACTTCCAGTTGATCTAGATTCATGTAGCACAAGTAAAGGAAAAACCAGAAAACCGTAAATTTGTAGTTATGTTACAAAAAAAAGCCCCGTGATAAACTATTTACATACCTACAAATTTGTACGAAACTCTCACTGCGCAAGTGCGACTAGCACTTGACCGTTTTGTAGGGTTCCGTACCCAAAGGGTAAAAACGGAAGCCTATTATTTTAATAAACTACGAAAAATTTCAATTATTCTAAAGGCCTATTCCCGTAATTAAAAACGTTCAAAGCCTAGTCGCAGTCTCATCTCAGCGACAATCGATGTCAAAAACTTGTCAAAAATGTAGGGAAATTAGAGGTATTTTCGACAGATCTCAGATCAGAAATCAGACTGTGAACGTTCCCCTCAATCATGTAGTGAATTCATCTTCTTTTTCTCAGCGTGTCGATAGCAATCTAAATGAACTCTGCCCAGAATTCGGCTACTTGTTTGGCGCCATCACCAGCGTCTACCAATTCCTGTAACGAGCAGCTGACAGGACACGCAGGCAGAACAGCACCACATTTACACTTCAAGGTGGAGTCGTGTACGAATCTCCATTTGATCAGGTTTTCCTTGCTTCGGCTAAACTGGGTCCGGAGTCTGTTTAAAGACTTTCAGATTACCCAAGGTAACTCATGTCCAGGTGGCGGTCTTCAGCGGGTCGAACGAATGGAATGGAATGGAGTGAATTCATGATAACGGGTTGCGCGTTGAAGTCCATGCCACCCTATATTGTATCCCATTATAATGTTTCTCTCAACAATAACTCTCGACATCAACGGAAGACGGACATTGTGCTATTGTTGTCATACATTATATTGTTGTCAAAAGGTCACATAACCATGCATACTCGTAATGATAATATGAGTGGTCCGTGGCTAAATAATAACAGCCGCACCGGTCGATCGATCAGGTTAAGCTACGATTGCCGAGGTTGGTCTGTGGATGGGTGACCATCTTTACATACCAAGACCCCTCCGTGCCTCGGAAAGCACGTTAAGCCGTTGGTCCCGGCTATCATTCGTGGATCTTTGACAGTCGTTACGGGTAGTCAGAAGCCCGAAAGTCTGACAACCAGTCTTACCAAGGGATATCGTATTACCCAGTAAGTGGGTTGTGGAGGTCACATAGGCAGTCACTCCATGTAAAATACTGGTATTCAGCTGCATCCAATGCAGCAACATAGTTGGGAAAAGGCTAGGCAGATGATGACTCGTAATGATAATATGAAGATGTATTCACATGAAGGACTTAAAATAAAATAAAAAATCTTTATCACATCACACTAATATTATAAAGGCGAAAGTTTGTGAGTGTGTGGGGGTGTGTTTATATGTTTGTTACTTCTTAACGCTCAAACAGCTGGACCAATTTTGATATAATTTTGCATGGAGGTAGACACCCTGAATTAATATATAGGTAGGCTACTTTTCATCCCGATATTCCCACGGGATCGACATTTACGCGGGTGAAACCGCGGGACGCAGCTAGTATTACATAAATTGTAAAACATTTTCATTTATATCCTCACTTAGAAATTCCAAAGTAAATCAATCACAGTGGAAAGGTAAAACGTAAATACTAAAATAACAAATTGTTAACGATAAAATTCAGAAGACAGATGTCTCTGAGATGTAGTCCTAAAACTACGGTTAGTCCCACGGGTCGAGAGAGGAATGAAACTACGGTTAGTCCCACGGGTCGAGAGAGGAATGAAACTTTGGGCCTAAAATTAAATTAACTAGTTCCTTACTGTTTCCTCTCTTGTGTTTATAATTATATACCTAGTACATTCAGAATTATGTTCGCAAGAAATGCTTGTTCATTTTTGCTATTGATAAAACATGAAGCTTTAAACCAATTCAATTAATAATTATTCTGAGGAAGATTTTCAGAATCATTACCTTTCTTCAAACGAATTTACGTAGACTGAATTCTGCTATGAGCAAAACAGAAATGCGTTGATATCTATCTCCTTGATAAAATCTTTTATAAATACCTAATTGAACAGTATTAGTGTATTTTAGGTCATAGAAATAAAAATAAAAGATTCGGCTTTACTCCGCGACTGTACTAATGATGAAATTGGGCAGTGGGTCCAGTCGACCTATTCAAAATGTGATTATGTCAACTGGACCCGCGGGTCTAGTTCGAGTGGGTCCAGTTGACCAAAGACTCCTACGACACAGAGGAAAAAGAGTGCGGCAAATTCGTTTTTCTTTCGTAATGGCACAGAAAATAATAGCACATGCCAGCCAGCACCCCAAAAACGTAGCACACTTACAATCACAGTTCGAAGGATTTTGAATAAAATTGCTATTCTATTGCTTCATAATTATGTTCATTATTACGTGAATAACGACAATTACTGTTGTTGAATTGTTACAATGATTGACATTGCTATTCAATCTACAGAGCCTTTTCCCAACTACGTTGGGGTCGGCTTCCAGTCTAGCCGGAAACAGCTGAATACCAGTATTTTAAATAGAGCGACTGCCTATCTGACCTCCACAACCCAGTTAAATAAAATAAATAAAAGTCCTCAATCTCAACGGAGACTAGCTTTCGGCGCGGGAGATATTATAGTGCACAAGTGTGCGCGCAGACACAGGTGCACTCCCTCTTCCCTCACTCTGATAGTCCGATGGGATGGGACGGAGTTTGGAAGTTGGCGGTGTGATACCCCCGTGCCTCGGAAAAGCACTCCTGCGCCTGATCTCTCTCCGTTCGTGTCGGACAACCCAGTTACTGGGTAACACGATAGCCCTTGGTAAAACTGGTGGTCAGACTTTTGGGTTTCTGTCGACCCGGCACGACTGTCAAAAATCCAAGTATGCCAGGCGGGACCAACGGCTTAACGTGCTCGATGCTACGGTAAGTTAAGATGGTCCGATCCGTGGACTGATCGCGGCAAGCGTAGCTTAACCTGATCCATCAACCCGTGCGGCTGTTATTACTTAGCCACGAGCCCCAGTTCAGCCAGGTTGTAGTGGAACTGCCCTGATTACGCTGGACGTAGGTACATTTTAGTACAGCTACTCGTAGAAACTATTTTAAACAGGGTAAAGTCTCAACCAGGAGTTCCACATAGTCTGCTAACAAATTATAACTTCTTTCCTACTTTATATCTTTATAACTGTCATGCTGACATGAAAATTAAGGCGAAACATGAATATTATATTGGCTGTTCACCAAGAACATTTTTTATGGAAACTATTTGGCAGCCTGGCGGTTTATAATGACCAGTTGATGGTTTACTTGCATGCGAGAGAGGCCAGTTACTGATAGGTAATATAGGTACCTATTGGGAATACAATGAATGTTGGTAGTGCTGATAGAACGTTGGTTATGTAAGTAATGTCTGGGGTATCTTGGTCAAGTGAAAGAAATAAAGAAAAATATTTTCTTTGGGTCACGCACGGGAAATACAAAATATAGTAAAAAAACCGGCCAAGTGCGAGTTGGACTCGCTCACTAAGGGTCTATACCACGGATATCCGGTCTATACCAATTTTACCTTTATTTTATTTTTATTAATTGTTGTTATAGCGGCCACAGAAACACATCATCTGTGAAAATTTCAACTGTCTAGCTATCACGGTTCATGAGATACAGCCTGGTGACAGGCAGACAGACGGATAGTGAAGTCTTAGTAATAGGGTCCCGTCTTTACCCTTTGGGTACGGAACCCTAAAAAGGAGCATTTCAAACTAACATAATTACATTTAAAACAACCAAAAAGGTAAGCCACCTACGGATATCTATAAATCGCACTAGGGGATTAAAAATAATAAAATAAAGAAATAAAATATTACTGTTAGCCTGCATCATCCCACTGCTGGGAAAAGGCCTCTCTCTTCCCATGACTTCCAGCTCTTTTGATCTGTGGGACTGGGCTGGCCACGTCTGCCGTATGCCCAATGAGCTGTGGGCCAAAATAACCACCACGTGGAGCTCTGACACAGCTAGAGGGCGTCGCTGCCCCTGCAGACCCCGTAGAAGATGGCGGGACGAGCTGGACAAAACAAACGACCAGTGATCCACTTTAGCCCTAGATCGAATTAAAGTTTACTGTTGGATAACGCCCCTCTGACGCGAATATTGCGCACACACAATTTGGTTGCCGACAGACTAGATATTTTCTAATGTTCAGTGAGCGAGTTCGCAAAGGTAACGTTACACCGACACGTGATATGTTTGTAATATAATAATAATCTTTATTGGAACAAAAACACATTAACAAATTGATTGCGTACGTAAATAGCTGCATTAGTTACGAAACTGTGTCGCAACTATGAACCTTCAAGTAGTATTTTGTAAATCAGTAATTTGTAAATCCTAAGTTGTAAATTATTCCATAAACTGTCAATTAACTACACACTATGTATGTATGTAATAAAAAAAATTTAGTTTAGAAAACTACAAAAATAAATAAAATCCATAATTATATACATACAAAGCGTTAGTAAGCCTTACACAAGTTTACAGAGGCGAACTAAATGTCATAGGCATTTTCTACCAGTCAACCTTTGGGTGATGCAGAGACAAACAGTGGAATCACGAAAATTGAGGAATAAATATTTTTAAATATAACGATATGCATAGACCTATTAAAACTTATATATGTACCATACATATTACCTATATAATTTTTGTACAGACGCCAGCATATCAAACTACCCGAAGCTGTCGAATTTTCCCAAACAATTTTGAACCTTATGCTTTAGCTATAAAGTTGAAAATCTATTAAAGAAATTTGACAGATTGTAGTAGCTTGATGTGCTTGGCGTCTGTACGTAATTGTGGAAGTATTCCATAGCACTTAGGCAACGCTACTCAAAAGTACCTAACTAGTTACAAATTCAAATCGCCAATAAGTAGCCAGAATGTACAGCACTAATACCTATTTCAAAGGTGGTCGGTCCGTACACGACGAGACTTACTAACGCGTTGTTAACTACTTTGTGATTGGCTGCGTTGAGTTTGTAACACGTTACTTATGAGTAGCGCCGTGGACGATGGGCCTTATTTAAGAGAAGAATCGAGTTCCTTTGAAATTGAAAAACGCTGAAATTATCATGGCGTATGCCAAAAAGTCTGTCAGGCAAAACACACTAATTAAATAGGTAATGGTATTTTTTTGTTTAGCCTTTACTGTCTCACAGCTGGACAAAAGCCTCCGCCAAGTCCATCCAGGAACTCTTTTCCCGCTCCACCTCGAACCAGCCTCCACGGTACGCATCCAGGTCATCTCGCTACCGATTTCTGTGCCGACCTCGGCGGCGCCGTCCATCTTCAGGCACTAGTCATTGAAAGTAATGAATAAATAGTAATATTAACTGATTGCTTACGAAATTACTGATACTCTTGATTGCCCGACTGATTGAGTTTTATGTTAAGTAATAATTCCTTTTTATTTACAAATTTGTAAAATTCATAAATATTAGTGTACATTTTCTGAAAATGCTAAACCAACACCCTCCATTTATTCCTCTCAATTTAGAAAATATGTGTATTAGAATTCAGGAGATCGGGTTGACGGTATTCAATACACTATTAAATTTTATGGTGCAGTTCCGTTATTTGGAATTTAACAGCGTTATATACTGGACATGGTTATGCGAGGTTTCTGTTAACATAGGAGAGCTTCCGATATCGATATTCGCGCTTTGGCGAGTTTCATTTGTGCCCTGAAAACCGCACGTACAATACGTTTTTGCAGCAGATACGTGCTTCGTGCTTATGTAACACCATCTAGGTATATGCAGTGGTTATTTCGAGAGAGGGAGTTGTATCTTTTTGTTTATCAGTAGGTATTATCTTCATCAACATCAATCTCTTGCCCTTATCCAATTTTATTTGGGGTCGGCGTAGCATGTCTTCTTCCATACTTCTCTATAGTCATCATTACAGTAGTCAGTCAACCACTTTCTACCCACATCATCTTTTACACTATCAATCCATCGTTTCTTTGTTTTTTACTGTAATTTTATTTTACAGATCAGTCTAAAAGATGTCAAAAAAGAAATGTGTGTGTGCCTATTATTATGTCATACACATTTCCCAATTGATAATAAAGATTTCTTCATTCATCAATTTGAATAGGTCCCTACCTAACATTTTATTTACAAGTGGTGCTTCTTTTCCAATATGATATTTGCGTTGTGGATTTCCCATATCCTGTGCCATATAATCCAATAAATCTCCTCCACATCGTCGCAGCTTGCAAAATAGATAGTTTTCTCATCAGATATTTTAGTATACACAATATACTTATAGGAGGACGTGTTTGGTTGGATACAATAACATGATCCGGAACGTGTCACGAATATACACAGAGTGAGAACGATGAGAGAAAACAAGTGACCATACTTGTTACATTAATATACGGAACAACGAATCTTATTTTGAGGTTGCTTCATGATTTACAGCTACGTGCAATATGAAAGGATTTTTTTCTTGTGTCTTTGTTTTATTACATTACTCTTCGTAATTGAAAATACTTCACTAGGTTCCTTTTCTTTCTAAAATGTTTTTTGGTTACAGAATTTATTTTCTTCTTATTTCATCGTTAAGCTCGTTTTGAATCACGACTAAGCAGTTAACTTGATAATAAACTTCAATATATAATACTGCTAGCAGCGCCCCGCGGTTTCACCCGCATAAGTATTGATCCCGTGGGAATATCGGGATAAAAAAATAAAATAAAAAATCCTATGTCCCGGGATGCAATCTATCTCTCTACCAAATTTTATCGAAATCCGTCCAGTGGTTTAGGCGTGAAAAGGTAACATACAGACAGACAGACAGACAGAGTTACTTTCGAATTTATAATATTAGTATGGATGGACAAGGAAAAAGTCGAAATTAAAACGCGGCGACCTCGACCCATAATGGCAAGAGACAAAAAAAAAAGAAAAAGATAATGCCGCGCTCATGGTAGATAATACGTTTATGTTCGAGTTCAAGTGACTCCCGTTTTTTAGATAAAAGGAAAAGACAGAAATAATTGAGTAGGTATTTAAATTCAGCTACCAATATAAACGACAAAATAAATGCAATGCTAAATTCTTGAAAAAAAAAAAACAATATTGATTGTGTCTCTTTTTGTTTAAAAAAAAGTCCGTTTTGTCAAGGGGCCTAAAAAGGCCACTTTGGAGAATCATAAAAGGATAACATTATGATTGGTATTAGCACAGACAAAAAATAATTACTGAAAAATGCTTCACCAATGAGATTTGATACGATTAACTTAACGGTTAACTGTCCATTATGTTATCCTTTTATGATTCTGCCAAAGTGGCCTTTTTAGGCCTTCTGAAAGCTGCGATCGAGACTCGTATATCAAACTAAAATAATGCTTTGCCAAATACCGAGATATGTTCCACTAAATTGTAGATAGATAGCGTTGAATTTCCATTATTTGCATTCCGTATGGAGGTGGCAATGCAAAGTCGATATACGTCTTCAAACGATGTGGTTTATGTAGAAATGGTTTGAAGAGGTCGGAACTGAAATGGATTGAACAATATTGGTTTCTCCATGTTCTATATTGCCTTGGAATTGAAATAACAGGCAACCTCACCCTTTTCTTTCTTTTAAAATGTCTACATTTATATTTGCAATTTTTTTGGTGTTCATTCTATCTATCTACCTCACTTTGAGAAGTAGGGATTCGTGATTTTCAGTGCCCGTAACTTTTTAGCTATGACAAAATCTTATCAAAAGTTATGTCTATTGAAAGTCAGATTAAGCTGAAAGTTTCAGTTTTAATAATAACGAAAACGGAAAGTTTTGTCAAAAACATCGCTTTTCAACCCAACCAGAAATCGGAAATTCCGATAGGTAATTTTAACCTTTCACCAATACATAATTACCTATATTTATGCAAATTACAAACAAATTACGCTTCATACCACGCTAAAGTTAACAGGAACAAAAGATAATAAGTAGGGTAGTAAAAACCTAGCGTAGTAAAAACCTATTAATATTAATGGGCTATCTACGCAAAGGTCTGACTAAACTTATCAACTTGGGGCGCTTCTAGTGACGTAATCACTATTCTGGTTCAATGCTCTGGTGATCACACACATGAGGGTTTGCGGTGAACTGTACTGTCATGAGGAGAGATTAAGTTTATAATGATAAACTGCGTAGTAAAGTGTGTGTAATTTAATTTCTATTATGTACCTAATCTATGAAAACTTCAATTTTATAATCTCACTAGCTGCGCCCCGCGGTTTCACCCGCGTAAATGTCGATCCCGTGGGAATATCGGGATTAAATGTAGTAGCCTAAATGTTAATCCAGGGTGTCAGCTACCTCCATACAAAATTTTATCAAAATTGGTCCAGCCGTTTGAGCGTGAAGAAGTAACAAACATATAAACACACACACACTCACAACCTTTCGCCTTTATAATATTATAGTGTGATATAGTGTGATTATTAACTTTCTGTGTTCGTGTTTCTAATACCCATATAATTGAGTGAACAATTTTGTCAAACACCACTTAGCTTACTTAAGTATTTACTCTCATTCTGCTCTGGTGATCACACGGAATAGAAAACCGTGGGTGATCGCACACATGATGTTTTGCGGTGAATTGTACTGTGATAAGGAGAGATAAAGGAAATGGTTATAAATTGTGTAGTGAAGAGGGTGTAATTATTTTTTTACTTTCTATGAAAACTTTAATATTCTAATCCCAAAATTAATTTTCTGTGTTCGTCATTTTCGTACCCGTAAAATTGAGTGAACCATTTTGTCAAACACCACTTATTTATGAAAATTACATAAAGGTATGTATTTTGTCTGATATAAAATAAATGTTTATTACTATAATTATACCTCATCATCTGCCTAGCCTTTTCCCAACTATATTGGGGTGGGCTTCCAGTCTATATTACTATTATTATACCTAACGCTTTTATATAAAAGGGAGTTGAGACCTTGGTTAAGTTTTTAAATGCTTATCTGTATGCAGTTCAACGAAACATTTTTGGAACAGTCTCTATTAATAAAATATGAATCATGTCATGCCGGGTCCGAGCCGAGAGTCGGGCCACGGATGGGCACGTATGCATAACGCTACTTAGTATATAAGTAAGTTTATGCTTTTTCTAACCCGGTTCGTATTTCGGACGAGCTTTGGTCGTGCCTATGTTTGATTGTATGCTTTATGGTACACTAGAGCATTTTCATATAATGTAACGTTCAGGCAAAAGCTCAGTTTCCAAAAGCATTTCTATGTAATGTAACGTTCCTGCGAATGCTCGACGCTGCGTTCGGCGTAATGCTTACGGCAAGTGAGCATTTACCTGCAACATTTATTTCTAGCTTGCGTTCTTTGTTGATGATTGTGCGTTCTTGATCACTCGTGCATTTGCTCGATAAAATGTTACTCCAATACGCTTGTTGGTTTTTAAAATTAGGTTGTAACAAAACATCGACCGTCCTGTTAGAAGTGCAGTTCGATACAATTGTAAAACGGCGAATGCTCAATGTTCTGTTACAAGTTAATGCTCTAGTCTATGCTCACCTCAAGGTTAAAATGTGGTTTCAATAATGGTCCTTTTTTGTCTTGAACACGATTCAACGTAAGTTCGAGACTACTCAAGTAGGAGCCCAATGTAATTAATTTAATTAAACATAATATTATTTTTATTTGTGTCAAGGATGACTTGTATATCAGCTGTTTTGTTTGTTTCTGCTCCCATTTCTGTTAAATTAGAGCTTTGTGTTTTATTCCCATAACATAAGAGCTAAAACCAAGTAAAAGAATAATATATTATCCAACTTAATCGGTGAATGTTTATCCTCGACAAGTATCCGGTAATTTTCTTGGACATCCAGGATACGTAGCGACATTATCTAATAATACAGTCCAATGCCCTTGTCATACCGGGTGTGCTATTAGAAGAAAAAAACATGGCGACAGTCGACAGCCAGACATGCAAGTAATTTCATAAGTGTTTCTATTCTATTTTCGGGAAAATAGAAATAAACAAAAACAGGACACTATCGTGCAGAAAAACAATAGTAAACTAGTTTTATATTTCTGAAACAAAAGGCAATCCAACTAACATGTTGACATAGTTTTTAGTTCTATTGTTTTGTAGTTGCTCTCAATTTTAGGTAGCAATGGGGTAAAGCTACGGTTACTTATGAAAGCGGTTCCGTCATATTATAACGGTCGCCATGAAAATCTGTAATTTTCACCAGTACTGTGGTATTTAACATATACACAATAATATTTACAAAAACAATAGGGTTCGGGGCGAGAATAAAGTTTCGTAAAATTGCACACTTATTTGGTGTGCATCCCAGTTGACAGACGTCACACGGCTAATGTCAAAAAAGGCGCGTCGAATGTTTTCTACAATGTTCTAAAGGCTTCGACTCGCCCTCATTGGCCGAGCGGGAACGAGAGGCGCTTCCGTCAGGAGCGCGCAGAGTGTGGCGGGAGCGGATGGAAATATGTAGTTTCGGGTTATAGGCGTCAATAAAAGCTCTTTATTTATACAGCCGTTACTGTGTGACCATTGTCAGAATTCATAGGAAATAAAAGCTTAAGTTAGACCCGGGATACCTTTATACTGTTGCTCCTACGGAGTAGGCAGATGAACCATAAGGAACTATGTCATCGACTGTTCATAGTGAACATCTTCTCTGTTGTTTTCTTAAATTGTATCGTTTCATAAAACCTTAACAGTCTATTGGATTTGAGTGAAATAATGAATATTCGATGTTCTTGTGAATGCCGCAGGAATCCGCTGGATGCGGGAAGCAAAGAACAGGTCGAAGTGAAGGTGTTTGGGGGAGGCTTATGTCCAGCAGTGTCTTTCGGCTAAAATGATGATGATGATGAGGAATATAATTATATCAGTTCCTTTAGTTAACAGAATCAAGTCAATCTTAAGTGTTCGATAGAATTCACAAATAACGATCCTGTATCAAACAGGTCGCTCCAAGTCAACATCGTCAAATCTCCCCATACACCCATAAATTATCCCTAGCATTAAGGTCAGGCTATCGGTCCTACAAACGATATAGGCCCAGCAATAGCCCTTAAAACTCCTCAACCTTACCTATTCAACGTATAGAAGATTAATTAAACTATTAATCCAGTAAAGTGTAGCTTACGCGTTAATCGGTAGCCAATGAAACCGCGGCATTCTTTAGCCCCGTACTTTGGATACGTCGATCTATTACTGGAAGGTTCCCGACCTTTCCGTCCATTACGCAGCAGTAATTACTTGGGGCCGTGTAAAATACAGCTTTTGCTGCCTTTGACGAGTCCGGTCACACATGAACGCAGGAATTGGCAATTCTTGCTAATGGAACGCCAAGTGCGTAAGTAGATAGGTAGCTGTTATGTAATTCGTTTTGTTTACATTCGAACAAGTTCCGTGTAGCTAATTGTAATTAAAGGTTTGGTGTATGAATATTGGATTGTAAATAAATTCTGATATCGCTGAAAGAGCGGGTTCGATGTGTTTTTTTAGGCTCTCGTAGTCAACAAGGAACCCTTATAGTTTCGCTATGTTAGTCCATCTCTCTGGCGGCGACTTTGCGCAGAGACTCTTAGTACTAAAAAGCTGTCATTTGGCATGGATATTCCTACATATTAAGAGCCGCCAACAAAGTGGCAAAAAAAAACCTTTAAAAAAACGTTCACTGCACCTCCCCTACTCGTAAAGAGGGGAGGTTCTTTTGAAGTACGGAACCCTAAAAAATATCAGCTGACCCATCCACACGGCAACACATCACAACGGCTGATTTTTGATCACACCTTTCTGATGCATTGCAATGAAATTTATAAAATGCGATTCCTACACCCGATTCATTGCAGCCCTTTTATAGCAATAATCAAGGCACAGCTCAAAGGGAATCCATTCCAAAAACCGTGTCGATATTTATTGTTTCGATTCGATACCCCATCTCTTTCCAATTCACTTTGAACCCAAATATGAACGTATAGTTTTCAACAGCACTCTCCAATTTACCGTTGAATTTACTTTATCAAAGCGTGTACGAATTTGTTATGTACTCACATTGAAGTGATGTAAATTGAACTTTGAATCGGCGGGAAAACTAAACTTTTGTTTAAAAAAATATAGCGATAGACTGTACTTTGTACTGCGATTGCCATCATAGCCGGGCCCTCCTTTGGGCTTGTTATCCACCAAAGTGAAGACGAGAGAAAAGTGCGGATGGATAGAGAGTAGCATTGAAGTGGGCAACGCGACTCTAAAATCAGACAACTGTGAACAAGCTATCTGTTTTCTATAGCAAAATTGTCTGGAGAACAGGAGGTCCTCGCTCGGATTCACTGAACTATATGAGATATTTTCTCTGTACTCTGTTTTTTTGGTTACCATTTTTATTCGATCAGGGTTTTTTTTAGATAGTTTTGTATTCAAGTTCATTGTTGAAATGCACGGTGGTATCGTCATTTTCTTCTGGGTTACACAAAGAAAAATCCATCTGCTCTATATCAACAAAATCACATAGCTAGCTTTACTGTATTTCCTTTCCAGAGCATGCATGAAAAGAAACTAGTAATTGGAATCTAAAAGGTAGCTCGACATCTAAAGGTGCCTACAGACGTCTCAATTTCACACCCAACCTACGCGATTAATTGTGTAACGGATCATTGGACGCAGCATCTCGATATATGGACCCAAAGGACGCGGACGTCCCGCCTTAAATCGATTCGAGCAGCCTCACGGACTCGCTGTGAAATCGAGACATTTGAAAGCACTCTTAGTCGTAGATGCTGCATTATTTATTTCTCGAGCTAAAATGTATTAGGTAGATATATAGAGAGTTTCTTGGTTTATTTTTCCGAAAATATATCTTACGTTCCTTTGGATTACTGACATGAAAAAAAAAAAGTTAATATGTAGTATTTCTGAGAAGTAATTAGCGATGTCACAACAACAAAATACATATCATCAAGTGTTTGTGTCTCTTGTCCTTGGTTCGTCGAATGGAGACACACAAGGACAATATGAACGTAATGATGTGACAGTTAGACGCTGGCTGAAAGCCAGAACTGGCGACAATACTCCTATATTTCCCATGTCGATAACACTAGATGTAGCCGTTATTTTTTTTTTCATGAAACGATACCGTTTGGCATAGAATCTGGTTGCGGAGTGACGGTGATCCGATTGCTCGTTTTTATTTTGTACTGCGTTTCATATTGTATTGTAGAACACAATTTTATGTAGTTTTACATATAAATATTTTTGTGTTTTGCATTTTACAGCCATGTATGACTATCAGAAAACTAACAATTTTACGCGCAAGAGGAGCCTCCAGTCCTAGTATATTTTGTGCTAGGAATATGGAAAGTAACAATGGTTTTCAAAGCTTTATGCTCATGGAACAGTTACTCATTGCTTATATTTTATGATGGCAACAGACTCCATATTGTTTGGTAATAACTCACACCGATTCATCTACCTAAGTGAAAAACAACATGTCGTTAATGAAGAGGTATTTTGTAAGTAATGATAATGACCATGTTTTCCACCCATTCATTACTCGTATATTACTACCTCTATTTTTGTCTCCGCTTTTCGGGTGATTCGTGGTAGTTTGATATCATTTTGTTATGGAAGCAGGAATCACTCTTTGGTAGATATTTTGATATTTTACCCCGCGTTTATTATAGTTGTGATACCTACTTGTATTGATATGTGATACTTGTTTTCAACAAGTCTTCTGAAAGACTACTTATCAAAAACATAATAATTATAATGACGTATCACACTAATATTATAAAGGCGAAAGTTTGTGAGTATGTGTGTGGGGGTGTGTTTATATGTTTGTTACTTCTTCACGCTCAAACGGCTGGAACAATTTTGATAAAATTTTGTATGGAGGTAGCTGACACCCTGGATTAACATATAGGCTACTTTTTATCCCGATATTCCCACGGGATCGAGATTTACGCGGGTGAAGCTGCGGGCGCGGCTAGTATACCTGCAATAAAACATGTATCATACATGTATTGATGTTGTTTGATACATGTTCTGTTAACTAATTTGTTCACCTTTTTGGACAAGGTTCCTTCACGGTTTGTATACAACAAGTCACTTGAACTTGTTTTTAGAGTTGAGTTTTAGCTGAGGCAAAACATGACTGATTTAATTAAATGTAACATCTTGCTTGCCATGTGTTTATTGTCATGTTTTGGACAAATAAATGATCTTATCTCATGTGTTAACTATAAACGAAAACAGTAGACTTTTATAACTTTGGTGTTAACACGGGGACTCCGTTCATTTAAACTTAACGAAAAGAATTTTTTTTTGATTATTTTACCTACATAACTAACAAATAGCAACAGCACAGTAAATTATGTCATACCAAGCTTAGCACACGTCATACAAATAATGTCATTAAAAGAAAACACGTGTTTCTTTAACAAGATTAGAACAAACCAGATTGCCTATAGTACTATACTGCATTGGCATCACTAAAACGGGAAGCACTAGCAGTGCATTAGCCTGCTTAGTGCTTATCTTATCGGACCTAAGTGGCATAAGGAAGTGGGTCACTGGCTGCACTACCCCTTCCAGGGTTAGGGCTGCGTGGCAATGGGCTATCGATACTGCAATGACATCTTATAGATAACGATTATATCGATAGCTGCTGCTGTCAGTGTTATCTTATGGCCGATTTGTAATGATTTACGGACGGTTGTCGATGCGGTGCGTAGTTTCCCTAACCATTATGAGTAACTTATGTTCGAAGAACAGGAACTTGTTAAACCATATTGTTTTACGTAATAGTGCAGTACTTAGCTTATGGTTGAAAAAAAGAAGGTAGAGGCGGGGGGAAGGTAGCAGTCCGGAATCTGGATTTGTTTCCCTTAGGTGGCAATAGGCTCGCTCTCTATTACGAGGACTTAAAACATAACTGGCAAAATGTGTGTGCGCTACAGGTACACCTTAGCCCAAAGGTTCCCGCGGTGCCTTTGTGTCGCGCGCGATTATATCGCGTGTCGCGCCTGTTTGTAGGAGCCTTAACCCTTTACGGAAACAAGGCGTTATGTTATATTGTTGGCTTAGGGTATTATTTTACAAGTAGGTACCTAACTGTTACGTAATATTATGTCAATCTGTCTAGCCGTTTCCCAACTATGTTGGGGTCGGCTTCCAGTCTAGCCGGATGCAGCTGAATACCAGTATTTTACATGGAGCGACTGAATATCTGACCTCCACAAGCCAGTTACTGGGTAAACCGATCTTAGGCAACTTTGATATACTGTTACTACTATTAAAAGACATCAATAACTGGCAGGTTAGTCGTTTATGCGGCCTACCCAAATGTCCTTTCTTTGATGTTGTTCGTCGAATCGTTCAGCTACATAAGTTCTGAGTTAGCTGCAAGATTACTGACAAATACCTACGTGGACTAACTGAACAGGTCCACTCAATCTGTGTGGTTCTTTCCTCAAAAGACCATTTCAGTCATCAATCAACATGGTCCCACATAATCTGACCAAGATTGTGTCTGGACTTTAAAAGAGACTGTGACTTGTGAGTATGTTTCAGACATTCTTCTCAGAGCAGTCAGATAGGAAACTAGTTTGAAATTTTTTATTGAAGTGTAAAGGTGTTTGTACAAACCTACTTACAGAAATAAAATCATTCATCATTTATTGATAGTTAAAGGTTCTCTACGAACAAATAAATTGTATTATTGTGAAATGTAATATTACAAACAATTAATTGGTTTATGTAAATTGACATGATATTGGTTTGCATAGGTGTCGATAATTATGTATATTTAATGTATTCCGGGCACTACAACTGGTGGTAAATAATTAATTATAGTATGCATTAATTACCTACAGTAACTAATTGATGGGAGGATGGGTGTCGTTTCGTCGAATCAATTCATAGACACGAAATATTGAGAAAATAATTATAAGAAGGTTATATCTTTATTTTTTTTAAACTTTGAAAACCTTGAATAAGTTAATGACCTTATTTAAGGTTTTCTCTTGAGCTTACGATAAAGAAAATGAAAAAAAAAAACAACCACCTTATAGTGACGAAATCCTGCACCCTAATTGCGTAACACGCTTTCATCACAATCTGAATAATTTCAGAAGGATTCAATTTAAAGAAGGATGTTGCTAATCCATTGCTTCATATGTTCGAAAAATTTGTCCCCTCAACAAAGTAAATAACGCAATGAATGTTGTAGAACTGTCAATTTAAAGCCATTGCTACTGTTTTAGTGTGTTACGCAATTACCCCGTTACCTCGCTGCTTAAAATGCGCAAACTGAACCAGAGTGTCAGATGTGACATTTCAAAGTAACAATGTGTAAAACTACTCAGCTGCAAAACATGTAAATGTAACCAGCATCAAACGACATACCATTTGAATATGGCTTTTAATTTTCCATGTACTGCTAAAATATTTGACGTGGGATTCGTGGAACATGACATGCGAGAATTATTAACGATTTACATCGTTCGTTTGTGCTAGGTCGCACCGTTTTAATTTTTATCGAGTAAAAAGTAAAGTTAGTTTGGAAGCTGATTCCAATTTTTAATCCACCAATTTTATTTATTAGCAATTGTTTTGTTGAATTTAGGTAGGTAGGTAGGTGTAGGTACTGACCGTGGAGTTTATTTTTCCTTTTCTGTTGAGTAGTCATTTTGTTAATTGACTACCTACGTAATTTTAAAGAATACAGGAAAAGGAACGATTTTTACTCACACGTAGCAACCTAATATTTCAACTCAAGATTTAAAAAAAACATTCGGTGTCCATAGAGCACCCAGTATTTCTTTCCAGCCAATAAGTGTTAGCCCTTCCCATAAATTTATTTGAGTGCCTCGTTGGTCTCGTGGTTTCAAGTGCTAATGCTGAGCATGAATCCTGGGTTGGATCCCTGGTCGAGAAAACTGTTTTAGGGTTTTTCCATCAGAAATTTCTCAGAATCAGCCCGGAGTCTGAATTTGTGCCCGATTGAGGACCATTGGCTTTCCCCTATTACATGGGTCCTAAGCAAAACTGGCGAAATGTGGGTGTCCATAGAACATTAGTGTTCTTTACTAGCCAGTAAGTGTTAGCCATACCTATACATTTGTTCAAAAGCTTTTAAATGGCACTATAACACTTGATAGCGACGCGATAACGGTGACTATTATATTATGTTTGGTGTTCGTGACTGGAGTGTAGATCCTATGCAATGGACAGAATACTTTATTAGTCAGTTACATGAGCGTGATCCCAACTCCACCGTGTTTTTAGAAAAGGTGATACATACGGGATGCAAATAGAACCATCACAACGTCGTCATCTACACATTATATCCATCAAACTAAGGGATGATTTTTCCATCTCCAGATGACTTTTATTCGTGGAATAAGATTGACGTTTGACAGTTTTTGTATGAAAAAGCTGTCAAAATTTCAAAATTATTTCTCGAAAGGTATCAGATGATTGAAAAAGCCATAAAGGCTGATTTTTCCAACACTAGATAACTTTATCGAAGGACTAATTTTAAATTTTTGACAGTTCTTCCATACAAAAACTGTCAGACGTCAATTTTATTCGACGAATAAAAACTATTGGTCTATTGAACAATCAGCCTTAAGTAGTACAATGTACAAAAATAATTGCTAGGAATAGCATTTTATTTCGGTGTAAAAATCGCTGACGCAAAACATTATGCTGCTTTTACTGGAGTTGTAGGGAGAATTTGAAGGCGCTACCTCGAAAATAAATCGTAGCGACTGATCTACTATGCGAGCGAAAGTGTTGCAATTACTTTTGAAACGCAAAAGAAGAGTGATGGTTATAATGTGCGTGCGCTCGGAATAAAACGACGTATCTGCCAAAACGAATTTACTCCGTTTTTAATAAAATAAATGAATTAAATCTAAAACTAATTTGAGTAAACTTTGATATGATAATTATTTGTTTTTTAATGTAAATATCATTGAATAACTCCTAAGCGTTACGCCGTGATGTCAAAAAAAGTAAAACAATAAATATATCTTTGCAAGTTTTTTGTATCGAGAAAAATACATTGAATCGTGTATTCCTTTTACATGATACTAGACCAAAGAGTCAAAACACATATAGGTACCAAAATGTTAAATCCCTATTCTACATATTTAACAAGCTACACGAAATAGAAAAACTAAATTTTTTTCAACACCTTAAGTTAAATCATTTAAAGCTAGTTTTCGTTGAAAAAGGCAAAAGCAAATTGGAACTTTGACCTTCAATAACCCCGTAACCAGAAACTTCCCAGTTATGGTCCAGTACAAAATGATCATCACAATGATAGGAAGAACAAGTGACTCTCGACTTCTACGTATTTTAAACATACACGATTAATAACAATTAACACTCTAGCTGGGGGCGGGGGATCCTTTTTTTTTCGTTTGAGTATTTAACAACATTAAACTGAATTTGTGATTATTTGGTAATAATACCATAAAATATGTGTTGATACCATCGCCCCGCGCGTGACTAGTGCCTTATTATCAAGAGTGGTTCATGTCATGCCAAGTTTTCGGTACCTTTTATGCCAATTTGTGCTATACAATGGTATGTAAATTAAGTTGGTTCGGCGTACAGTTGCAGAAAGGAGGCAAAAAAAATTTTTGATCGTAAAGCACTCTCTAATGCTTCACATTATGAGTCGTGCTAAAGTCAGGAAGAAAACTAATTGAAAACGAAGTAATAGCGTGGGCAGGTAATGTGACGCGACGGGGTGGGTCGGAGAAATTTCACGCGGACGAAGTCGCGGGTAGAAGCTTGTTTTTAATAAAATTGTTTATTTTATTATTTTAACAGACTGATAAAAACTTGTAAAAACCGCTGTACTGTTTAATGTGAAAACCATCACCACTCCGTATGCATCACCTTTTAAAAAATTGGCAAAGTGCGAGTCGGACTCGCACACGAAGGGTTCCGTACCACAAGGTAAAAACGCCAAAAAAAACACATTTGTTGTATGGGAGCCCCGCTTAAATATTTATTTTATTCGGTTTTTAGTATTTTTTGTTACAGCGGCAACAGAAATACATCTTCTGTGAACATTTCAACTGTCTAGCTATCACGGTTCATGAGATAGAGCCTGGTGACAGACGGACAGTAAAGTCTTAATGGTCCTGTTTTTACCCTTTGGCTACGGAACCCTAAAAATAGCAACGTACATCGACACCTACACTCCCATTAAACCCAATTACAACTTCGCACACATGAGACCCCAATACATATTAATTAACTGCAAAACAATGCTAATAAATAAAGGCTAATATAAAAACTAATTAGGTTAACACCAGAGCGTATAGTATTAGTACTAATGTATTACATGTAGGTTTGTACTAGTTGTCGCGAAATTAGTTTATCAGCAAAGTCCCATAGGAAGCGGTTATACGGATGTTCACACGCAAACAGGACAATAACTTTTCTAGGAAACTTGATCGCGCCTTTGTATTACGTCACTCAAAGGCGTTATTCCATGAAATTATAAGCGGAAATGATCCTTTGTGCTCACTAGTTCATTTAGCAGTTCCTTTAAAGGAACTGAGAATTTTTGGATCAGTAGTTCCTTTGCAAAAGCTAAAGGAACTACTGAGACTAGATGGTTTCTTTAATAAAGCATTTATCTATTCATCATTTAGGTAATTATTGCACAGCAAACCTGAAACCGACCTTTATTTGTAACTAGCTGCGCCCCGCGGTTTCACCCGCATAAGTGTCAATCCTGTGGGAATATTGGGATAAAAAGGTGCATATATGTTAATCCAGGGTGTCAGCTACCTCCTTACAATTTTTTTATCAAAATTGGTCCTGCCGTTTCAGCGTGAAGAAGTAACAAACATATAAACACACACACACACCCCCACAAACTTTCGCCTTTATATTATTAGTGTGATACCTGCATAATCTTTACATACAGAATGACATTGAAACATTGCGCCAAATAGAAATAGGAGGTGCAGTAACTGCTACTCAATCATTTTATATTGTCCAAATCTGAATTCTTGAAAAAATCGTGTTATTATCGTCTTAGATAGCGCAATCGAAAAAATCGCTATTGAAAGTGGCCAAGTGTTGACATTTTGGTGCTCGTGACATAGTCACAAGGTTTTGAAAAGAAGTGTCTAGATCTTTTAGTTCATTGTTTTGACAAGAAGTGTTACAATAATATCCAGAGAGCCTTTGAAAAGGCAGGAAAATTACGAAATCGAAAAAGAAAAAAAAAAACGATGTCATTTTTTTTTTTCAAATAACATGCCACTTCTAATAACAATTTTCAGCATTTTCAATCCCCATCACCCTCAAATCGATTTATTATTTTGACAATCTCATCTCGGTACTGCGAAAATAAAATTTGTCAAATAAACCCTTGGGGAGTGACAATTTTTCAACGAAAATTCAAAACGACGCGTAATAATAACACAAATGGCTTTATTAATTGTTGTCTCAGTGGATTAATAAAAACGTTAGTTCAACTAATGAAATAATTAAAGCAATGAATATTCAGTAGGAGAGAGTTCACTGGAAACTTTTGATATTTTGAATGCCAGGGTCGCGTCAGTCGGGGCGTCAATACGACGCGAAGCTCACAGCAACTTAAGTAAATTACTTAGTTGTAACCCTCCTCCATAATTATTATTCAACCTTTATCCGACGCAAATCGAGTAAATTTGTTCCGAAATTACTTTTATTAAAAGCATTTCTTTCCCTTCGTCGAACCAAAGTGCTAAAGTAGAGTAAATGGACTGGAATTTCCGTTTCGGGAATAAATTATATGAGAATATTATAGTAAATAACTCTTTAAAGACGATAAATGATTATCCGTGAGAGTCGAGTTTTTTCGACGACGAAAAGCTTAGCTGGAACAGTGTTAAAACATTTTAGTAGAATTGTAGCGGTATCCACAACGCCACATGCGAACAACGCGTCATACTGACGTCACGCAAAATCCTGCATCTAGCAAACAGAGTTTACCGCGCAACTAGCATAGATACGTTTACAACGGCCCGACATGAATCATCGGGCAGTTGCCCGCCAGACACAACACCCGTCTGGTCGAAGGATCCTCCCTTTTCTATAAAGTATGAGTGAACTTTACACCTTGTTCCCCATACCTCTATACTGGTGACCCCGAGAATGAACGTCAGCGCAACTTTAATAATTAATTAATTAATTGTGTAATGTAATAATTAATTAATCACACTAATATTATAATGGCGAAAGTTTGTGAGTGTGGGTGTGTATTTATATGTTTGTTACTTCTTCACGCTCAAACGACTAAACCAATTTTGTTAAAATTTGGTATGGAGGTAGCTGATACCCTGGATTAACATATAGGTAGGCTACTTTTTATCCCGATATTCCAACGGGATCGAAACTTATATGGGTGTAAACCGCGGGGCGCAGCTAGTTAAATATATTTGGCATAAAAAATGTAAATTAAGTTATATTTTTTTTTATTTAACCTACACTGCCCCATTGTTGAGCAAAGGCCTCCCCCAAACCCTTCCAGGCGTCCTTGTCTGGAGCCACTTCGATCCAACCCCTGCGGTAGGCGTCTAGGTCGTCTCGCCACCACTTCCTGGGCCGGCCTCGGCGGCGCCGTCCATCCGTAGGCACCCACCGTGTGGACGCTGTTGCCCAGCGGTCACTGTGCCGTGCATGCGGCTAACGTGACCCACTCAATCCCATTGCAGCTTGGCATCCTTTTTGCCTACGTCCAGGAACCCCGTTTTGGAGCGCAGCGTGGTGTTTCCTATTTTACAGATAATTTTCCTGTGTTTCACATCATATTTAGCTAAATCTATCCCTTAGAAATCTTTTGTCTGCTATCAGGATTGAATTGGATTGGATATCAGGATGAAATCAGGATCTTCTGTGAAATCCTTTCAAGAATCTTCCTTTTGAATAAATTTTAGACAAAATAAACCCGTAAAACCTAAAGGAAATCATTGTACTGGAAGTAAGATTGTCACTAAAGTTGAAAACTTTTCGGTTCCACGCGAAATTCTACGCTAAGTAACTGTTGATAGATTCTAAGTGTAATTTTGTATGGCATTCAAATGTTGCATATTTTTTTTTTTTTTTTTTTTTTTTTCTTTTTTTTTTTTTTTGCGGATGGGAAATCATCAAATGACCCCTCCCGCTCTGGGTGGAGCGGAAGGGAGTGTCAGACTTACTGACTAAAACCCACCCGTGTTCCTTCCTTAGCCCTTTATGTTCCGGGCCAGCGGTAACCCTTTCGGACAATCCCGCTGACCCGGCAGGCTTCGGCCCTATGGGGCCCCTCCTCGATGCTGACATCTCTTTAAGGCGCGCGTGGAAATGTTGCCTATTGATTCGTCTTTTGTTACAGCTTATCAGCTTCTGCCTGCGACTTCGTTCGTGTGGAAGTCGTAAGAAACCAGAATATAATAAAAAATAGAGCCCAAGTTACTCGCTGATAATGTAGCTTTCTCTAGGTGAAAGAGTTGCTACTGAAAAATTCTAAATGGAAAACCCAATAACACTGCGCGATCTGGTAATCAAACCCAGAACCTCATGCTCAGCAGTAGCACTTGCAACTACTAGAAGACCATGTGGCAGTCTTAATAGAACACTTATCGATAAAACGTATAAAGATCGCTTTTAGCGATAATACCCGTAAATTTCTATATTTATATCTGTAATTTTTATGGTGTGCATAATAAAGAGTATTCTATCTATAGAAGCACCTCTGCTTGGGGGAAGCCTATGTCCAGCAGTGGACGTCTTTCGGCTAAAATGATATTGATGATGATATAATATCTATTTTTAATATACTCTTACAAAAATAATAATATAATAAGGAGAGAATTGATAAGTAATAATGTTTTTGTTTGTGAGTACAACTGATTAAATTGGTCTGCTTCTAAATTGGTGTTCTTAGAAAATTTAATGGCGATTCGGCTAATAATATAATTCTGTGTACCAAAACGAAATTGAAAAGGATATTGACTAAAATTATCTATTAGTGAAACGGATATTACTTAGTATCTTATACCTAGTAGAAATGTTATTTAGAATATTTTACTTCGAAAATAGAGTAGGTAGTCGAAGACATGTCCGTCTTGTCTGGATTTGGCATCTTTTCTATTAATTCTATTAATAGAACTATCGCCCAACCAGTCATGGGTTATATATTACTAGCTGCGCCCCGCGTAAATGTCGATCTCGCAGGAATATAGGGATAAAAGTAGCCTATATGTTAATCCAGGGAGTCAGCTACCGCCATACAAAATTTTATCAAAATTGGTCAAGCCGTTTGAGCGTGAAGAAGTAACAAACATATAAACACACACACACACACACAAACTTTCGCCTTTATAATATTAGTGTGATTTTGACCTTAAATTTTCTTTGAAAAATAAATTTATCTATCCATTTAAAGTTCACTTAAACTCAATATTCGATCCGATAATCTAATAAGCATGTCGCTAAGAGAATTTATTTTAAAAGTTGTTCAACGTAATTTTTGCGAGAACATCGATCTCGTTTTTGGTACTTTACGTCACGTACACATAAAAATCGCTTACATAAATCGATGTAAAGCGCTTTACTTAATAACATACGCTACATTAAGCAAGGTCGTCATGCTTCACGGAGGCTTCATCAACAGAATATCTTTAAGCTTACGTCATAATCGACAGTGTTAGAAAGGTTGCATTATTGCGTACATTTATTTTCCTGGCAAATTGAGGAAAAAACAAACGTCTTTATATGGTCAGGGAAATTGATTAGCATGAGGTCCTGGGTTTGATTCCTAGGTCGAGCAAAGTTATAAGGTTTTTCGATCTGGAATTTCTCAATAGCAGCCCAGAGCCTGGAATTGTGCCCAGTGAATGGCAATAGGCTCGCCCCCTATTACATGGGACTTAAACATAACTGGCGAAATGTGGGTGTACTATGGATACACATCTGTCCAACCCTTCGAGGAAACAAGGCGTGATGTTATGTTATGTAATTCATTTCCCTAATTACATCATTCCACGTAGGTAATTCAAGTTATATTCAGTCAATATTACTTAGTTAGCCTTAGTTCGGAAGTAACTAAGGCTTAAACTTTTATAATTGAAATGACGAATGTGACCGTACTCCGTTTGTGGTTGATTCATTCGGCGAAATCTGAATGACCCTTTTTCCCTACGACCCCTGTCATGGTGTCTAACCATTGCAAGTTGTCACTGGGTCTCGATGTATGCATGTAATGAATAAAAGGTTCCGGTTATTTTAGTTAAGAAAATAGTAGTGGAGACCGGGGCTCTAAGACACCTTTTTTTCTTTTAAAATTTTAATGCCCATTTTCTTGGTTTCATAATGACATTCATATATCAATGGACAGTGTTTCTAATCTAGTTTAAACATTAATAAATACTTTTCTGTAACATGTCCTGGCCGCTGAGACAACCAACCCGTGAGACAACTGTACCCGGTCTCCCCTAATGTCATGACTACATGGTTGTCACGGAATTATATTACCATTTTCTTTTTCATGGCTTGCTTTTAAAACACCATCGTTTTCCTTGAAAGAAAGAAAAAATAAAGAAAACATACGGTTACTTGCGGGAAATCTTGCTCTGTTTTGTTCTTCTTTGACATGACACTTTCCCATTTTCACCATTCACCATAATTGATTAGAAGGGACCAAACATTTGCGGTCTCTGCCAATCGAATAGTGTACTGTCCCTTCCCATAAAGTTGTATCGTATACCTAACACGGGTCAAGCTCTTTACTACGTTCGCAGAAAAAACGCAAAGGGCAATAGACGCAATCTCCACATGCTGACTTTATAGAATTACGTTTTTTCGGCTTCTTCGTCCACCCATCTGCAGGCCGTAGTCCAATTCAATTTACAGCCGATGTGGATAAAGTTAAGAGGATTTTTTTCCGGTATAAAATGTAAAAGGACACAGTGTAATTAATTCATGAACATGATGTTGCGTAATATGTTTCGTATTGTGTGCCATCGATTTATTTTAGGTACCTATGACATTTTAATGGTGTAATTTTATCTCTTTATGGGTGCATTCCACCAAACTTTTATACCTAGAATAAGTCTTATCCTGAGAATAAATTTTGAATTTTTGACAGTTTTTCCATACTAGAACTTGCAGACGTCAATTATACTCTACTAATAAAATAATCTGACTTTGGTAAAATCATCCCTAAGTAAAGTGTAGTGTATGAGTAGTGTATGTAGTCTATTTTTTCATGTAACATAAAGTATTTAGGCCTATCAGGTAGGCCCTCCAGATAGCCGGAGACTTGCTAGCCTCCTATAATACACTAGTTTTTACAGACAACTTCATGCGTGCGAGCTTGAAATTTCTTGTTTTACCATAAAATATATCATATGACAAAAATACGTCTTTTCACTAGTGACGAAATTTTCGGGATCGGATCAGAGGTTCCGCAGATTACTTACTTACATAAACGCTATAAATTTTATTTATTTTTATTTTGGTATAGTTTAAAAATTTAGGCCCACCAGATAGATGGAAAATCCGAAGCCTCCTATAAAACTGTAGCAGGTTTCGCGCTGGTTGTTAACTTCGTTAAACAACTGGTTTTTAAGCCTAGTGGTTGTTAAGCTAGGCAGCTCAGTAACAAACTTTTATTTTCTTTTTCAACTACAGGGTGTCCCTGGAAGTATGGATCAAATCGAATAGGGGCGTGAGCAAGGTCATTTCCAAATTTTTTAACCGTGAAAAGGTCGTAGAATTTTTTACGGTTCAAAAATTATGAACAACTTTTGTTTTTTAAATTTTTCCTCAAAGAAAAAAATCATAAAAAAAGCTATCAGGGCTATCTATAAAAATTAAATTGATAGCCCAGATAGGTTTTTTTTTATTAATTTTTTCTTTGAAAAAAAACAAAAATTGGTCATAACTTTTGAACCGTAAAAAAATTCATCGACATTCTCAGGGTTAAAAAAAATTGGAAATGACCTTGCCCGCGCCCTTATTCGATTTGATCCATACTTCAAGAGACACCCTGTATAAACCAAAAAACTAGTTTACACATTTTCTATAGAATCGAGCTTTGTGTATCATACTAGCCACTGTAAACGCAGCTTTCATACACCAATAGGCTATTCCATATTAGTAGCAAGCCTCTAATGTTTATAGCCTCCATAAGCAAAATGTGTTTCTAAAGCGGTGATCACACATGTATATCACCGAGTCTGCGATAACCGCAAGCGGTAATCTACTTGCAGTTGCAAGTACATGCTCTTGGAGTAAACTGCTTCAATACACCACCGTAAGTACCGTTCAAGTTTAGCCTCTTTAGGCAACTAAGTCAGAGCAGACGTACTTACTTGTGTGAAGTTTGGATATATGGGCATAGTGAGGTAATATGCATTTTATGGGTTAATTAATTCAGTAAGGCTATGTATCGTTGGAGATTTTCTTCATCCAGGGGCCATTATGTGTTTTTGACAAAAAAAAATTCTACAAATTCTGTCAAAAACACACAATGGCGAGGCGAGGAAATATTGTAAATTAGTAGACGTTTGGACCCCACTTTTTTTAGCTCCATTACGGAAAATATGTGAATGGTACATATATTTTTCTGACGAGGAAGTCTTCTAAAAAAAAATATTAATATAAAAAATAAAAAAATATTCACCACAGAAAATTTTAATACACACATCAACACTGTCTAGGGATATTTTGGATTTACTCAATTTACTCAAAATTTATTAATAATAACATACAACATGTATATATTTTTATAAAGCCCATTTATCAGACTACACTCCTGAATAAAAAAAAACTATTTTTTTTGCGTAAACAAATGTTTATTCAAATAAAGAAAAAACTTGAAATAATGGTAAAACTAACAATGAATGTGTTTCTCAAGAAAAAGTGAAAAATAAGGAAAAATTAATCTGTTTTTAACAATTACGTAAAAAATCAGTAGTCAGTAAAACTACCCATGACGTTAATAACGGTCCTGCAACGGTTTTTCATGCTTTGGATCAAGTTATCCAAGTCTTGCTGCGGTATATTGTCCCAGGTCAGACTAAGATGCAAAAAAAGTTGCTCTTCCGTCGCAATGTTTGCAGGGAAATTCCTCAAAGCCCTTCTTTGGAGCATGTCCCACGCGTGTTCTATGGGGCTTAGGTCAGGCGATTGAGCGGGCCAGCCTAAGACCGATACGTCGTGCTCCTGCAACCAGCTCGTCACCACTCTCGCTGTGTGCGGACGGGTGTTATCGTGCATGAGCGTGAATTCTTGGCCCATTTGTAGCCGATGGGGGTAGATTATTGGTACTAGCACCTCGTTACGGTATTTTTCAGCCGCCATGGTGTTTCTGATCCAAACGAGGTCTGTTCTTCCACCAACACGAATTCCCGCCCAAACCATAATTGTCCCGCCGTGGTATGAATGGACTTCCGGAGGATGTTGCAGACGGCTCTCATGACCAGGAACTCGCCAAACACGTACTCTACGTGTATCGGGATGTAAACCGAACCGGGACTCATCGGTAAACAGCACTACAGACCACTGGTTATCTTCCCAGAGCAAATTTTCACGAGCCCACTCTAGTCGTCGTCCACGATTTCCTCGGCGTAGTGCTGGAGTACGAAGCGGTCTGCGAGCATGAAGGTTAGCTTCATGCAGCCTTCTCCTCACAGTTTGGTCACTCACAAGCAACTGATGCTCTGACTGGAGCCTCTAAACCAACTGCATGGCCGTAACATTTGGTTGTGTTCTCGCGGCAACTTGCAAAAATCGGTCTTGTCGTTGAGTGGTTATGCGCGCCACGCCTGGGTGTCTTTCAGCCACTTCACCAGGAGCACGATAACGTGACCATAACCTTGATATCACGTTTTGTCTTGTTCCAATCTCCTCAGCAATACTCCGTTGAGTAGCCCCAGCTTGGAGCATGCCTACTGCCCTTAACATTTCCTCTCTGGTTAAATGGCGCCGCTGCATAATGCACACAATAACATTAATTCGAAATTAACCGATAGCCTGTTGTAAAACTTAAATTTAACACAAAAAAATAGCCAAAAACTACTGTACGTAAATGAAACCTTCGGACTTTGCTACCATTATGCCGCGTAAATCTTTTGTTTTTAATTTATTTTTTCAAATTCAAATTTAGAATCGTTCAAAAAGGTTTACAAAATAAGCTTTCATCAAAAGAATTTAAAACTGGACAGTAATTTTTGAGTTTAAGAACTTTATACAAAATATCCCTAGACGGTGTTGATGTGTTTATTTCATAAATCTTCGAGATCACATTCTTAATAATCTTTTAACATATTGAATTTATGCAATGTGAATCATAAATCCATAGACATCATAAATCTAACGATGTCCATTAGGAATACTTAGCGGTAGACTAACCACTAAGTTTAGGATAAATTGCATGCACCCGACTTCCATCCTCCCGCGGTGGTTCTAGTCAGCTTACTTTGATAAATGAGAGTCAAGTAGAGGACACTAAACTTGTCTATAGAGTGAAATAGCACTATCTCTCCACTTTTTCATAAATAATAATAATATTATTATACTCCTCGATACGGCTCGCATTGTGAGGAGGTTCCTGTCTCTGGAGCCCTAACCACCAGTAGCTTGGACCCTGCTCCCGACACCGGCGGATAAGTATTTTTTTATATTTTTAAATGTTTTTTTATACTTATTTTAAGAAATATTTAAAAATGTAAGAAAGTAAGTCCACTTAATAAATAAAAGACATAATAATATTATATACTTATTATTTAAATTACATTATATTTACATTTTAGGCCCGATTTTTCCATAGTCAGATCATTTTTTATGTGTAGAAATAAATATTGCAGTTTCACTGCTTTTGTATAGAAATTATGTCAAACTGTCATAATTATTTCTTCTTCAAAAATAAGTTATCTGACCATTGAAATATCAGCCTTTATTGATATTTATTTCAGAAGTATGTATGTGTGTAAGTATATTCTCATATTGTATAATATGTTAATAATCAAATAAGTGAAATGTGTTTTAATTTTATGTATTTTGTTTTCTTTTCTACTCCTACACACACTGTCTACATCTCTTTTTATCTAGGTTTTTATGAATCAACCAGTCTATTATTGTCATTAAAATTATAGATTCATAAACTTAATACAAAATTTCATAACTTTATATAATCTAATATTCTTATAATGTACCTAGTTCTGATCTGCATGTACCTAGCTTGTTATTTAATATTTCTACACCAGCAATGATTTATTATATGTGAAACAATGTTTAATGTAAGATCCTAATGTACCTTAGACTGAGAAGTAAATAAATACATAATTTCCTATCGCAGGTATGCTAGAAAAGAAGAAATAAGTATTACCTTTGAACATATTTTTCTGTTCCATTTTTCTTGTCTATACGAGTAAAAATGTATGCACATAAATGATTAAATAAAAAAGTGAAGACATAGAACAAAACGTATAATGTCTATTGTCTTAGCAGACAATGTACATAATTATAGTCAATTTGACGATTTTATAACTTTTGAGGTTTGACTTCTATGTTACAGTGTAGCGATAATACTTTGTATTGTATGTTTTATTTGTGCAGAATAAACTACATTTAATTTTTTTTTTATTGCTGTTGTATTATAGAATATAGCGCAACAAAAACTATTCACAGTACTTTGTTAGCAATACATAGGCATAATATTATCGTCAATCTTCTTTTACTTGACATGAAAATCAAATAAAAATACATAAGAAAAAGCTAGATATTATTCTTTGCCAGTCCGTTGAGATGATATTAGAAATAACTAGACATAACTTTTCGCAGGACTGTTGAAAGGCTGAAATAACATTTTTAAAAGAGCTTCAACTTTCTGGCGTCGGCTTTCACACAAATTACACGGGCGTTATGTTTACAAGGACGGACGGCCTCTCAAACATTTGCCCCTGGGTTTACCATGTTTGTTTCGCAAACATTTTGTAAACAATTTATGGCATTTCCTTTTTAATGTTTGGGATGGATTGAAAAAAGTATAGTTTGGTATGTAATAAATAGTTCGAATTTAGGTATTTACCGAAAAAAATTAAAGATTGTCTATGAACATCATGTCTTGAAGTTTCAGATAAATAAGTAGGGGAATGTCTTTTGTATGACTAAAGCAAAAGAGATACTGTATAATTTAATTTGTCAGTGAAAGTGAATTTTCAGTGAGAACAATGTTTTCTAGCGAAAACTAAGAATTGAATGGCTACGGACTAATAATGTGAACATTATAATAACTTGCAACGAATCCGAGCAAAAAACATTGCAGTAAAGTATAATCTATCTAGTTAATTAAAAAATATGTGGGCACAATGAAATGGCCCGTGCAATTTTAAAATGAATCATTTTAATATCAACGGCAGCAAAAACAACCATTTGTTTGATAGTTAATAAAGTTAATAATGTGATACAATATAAAAAATAGCAATAGCTTTCATATTCATTAATGTTTTCCACTATATTAACGCTGTAGCGCATCTACGCCGTAGGCCGTAGCACCCCCTACGCCGTAGCATTTAATCGTAGCCATGTCTACAAATTAACCGTGTGAGTAAATAAATTGTCACGCTCGTATAGGCTGAATTCACATTATTTAATTGCAGTCCTCATTTTCATTTACTCTCATAGGCAGTGCTTATTTGTTTTTTCAGCATATTAGTTTAATATTAATATTAAAACAGTATTATGAAATAATATATCGAAGGAGTAAAAGGATACGTTTATGAACATTTACACGAATACAAATTCCAGAGAGGCAATTCTCGTAATTTAAAGTACGTTCACAGTCTGATCTCAGTCTCAATCCGTCAAAAATACCTTTAATTTCCCTACATTTTGACAAGCTTTTGACATTAGTTTGTTGCCGAGTTGAGACTGACACTAGATTTTGAACATTTTAGATTATGAGAGTTGCTCCTCTGTTGGTTTTAATTTTCATATTAAAAAACTTGACTGTTTTTCTTTTGTTTTATACAGAAAGAGTTCTGACAGGAATCAATAAAATTCTAAGTAAAGTTGTTGTACTCGTAGGTTCTTATGCATAATTTGTGAAATAAAAGTTTATTTCACTCTGCTATACAATACTAAATTCAATAAAATGTATTTATTAAACTTCATGAAACATAAAATGTGCAAAGATGGACTTTAATGCCTTCGGCATTCTCTACCAGTAAGGGTGGCGGATACAATACCGACCAACACAGTCGGTATTGTATCCGCCACCCTATCGGATCAAGGAGTTACATGCAAAAGATGATGATGAAACTTGACTCATGGAAATAAACAGTGGTAACTATGCACGATTACACCGGATCAACTACATATAGAGAGTGTTTGGAAGCTGGATGCAAAGCCTTTAGGGGGTGATAGTTGACACCATTTAGAACATTTTGAGCCATATGTCTTACACGAAGTATTTTTTTTTCCCCAGTTAAAAATGGTATATTATTTTTTGACTAATAAAAGTTTGTAGTTAAAAACAAAAAAAAACACTTCGTATAAGACATGTATGGCTCAAAATGCTGTAAATGGTGTAAACTATCACTCCCTTAAAGCTTTGCACTCAGCTTCCAAACACCCTGTTTATAGTGCCAGCCTATTATTATCCCACTGCAGGGCCAAGGCCTCTTCTCAAGGCTTCCTAAAGGCGGATTAGCGATCTATGTCTATGAATAGTGTAAAACAAACCCTGCTGCATATGTGACCCCTTAGTTTAAAAAAAAGTGACGCTCCAGGAGTGCCGACAAAAGTGAAAACAAAACACAAACAGAATACTTTGCCCTCACTCACTGACATATCGGATATACATTAAAACCGAGTACATCCCGAGGGCAGCCGAACACATCCGAAGCGGTGTCAGTTACGGGAACAGTGGTGCGAGTTCAATAGTTTTTCCTATCTCAAAAAATGCCCAACGCGCTTAGAGAAGTTTTCACTTCAATAAATTAAACAATGGGTTTAATTTATTGATATTGGTTTTTCATGGATTTTGATATGGGTTTCAAATTAATTTAGAGTACTTCTTCCGGAAGGTTTATGTGTATTTCACATTCATAATTGACTTAAATATTATACAGAAAGCTTTACGTTTTGACGTGCCATCATATTTGTAGATTGCACCCGTGCAAAGCAAGGGCGGGAGTCTAGAGGGCTAAACAAAAGGCAATCGCTTTCAAAGTGTTTCGTTTCTCTACATCGTCTTTCAACAAGATTGACAAAAAAAAATCGGCAGCGTTTATGTCAGTACTTTTTACGTTTTCATCATCGTAATGTCACTTTGACTAGGCCCTCAGGTTGATATTCATAAAAAATTAAGCCTAAACAAAAATACACACGCCGCTACCCCAACTGGAAGTAAAAACAAAAACACATTTTCTCTCATTTATCCGTAAACGTTGTTTAAACGTTGCGTAGATAATTCCCATGTGTTACAGCACGTGAATTGTCACTTACAACATGGGTTACATATTTAATATTATGCTAATTTTCTACTCCAAAGGTTAGGGACAATTTATGTTATGTCAGAAGTCTAAATTAATTTTGTGCTCTTTCTTCGCTTTGACGTTTGGAGTGTTGTATTGGAGAAAAAATATTTAGGCAATTTATGAGTTAATAATTAGATTAAAATATGAAAAGTAAGCCATATGATGGCGATACAAGTGTAAAGATAATTAGTGTGGAGATACATACCTGACATATCTGTGGTCTTCTAAATCGCGACGTGAACACAAGCATTGTTTATGAATTTTCTGATCGTATGGATGTCAGACGAGCAGTGGTAGCCCAGGTGGTAACGGCGTCGACTTACGAGTTGCAGGTTGCGGGTTCGAACCCAGACAGGTGCTTCACTTTTTGTTATTAATTTCATCATCACTGCTCTCAAAACGGTGAAGGAAAACATCGTGAGGAAATGGGCATGTCCTAGAACCAAAAAATCGAAGACATGTGATATCTGCCAAACCGCACTGGGCCCCCGTGGTGGATTATGGCCTTCTCCCTCTCTCAGAGGGGCCTGCGTCCCAGCAGTGGGAACACTATTGGCTGATTATGCTTGTACTTATGCTATGGATGTCAGTAGGTAATTTACGAGACGAGATCTATGGAAAAGCGGTGTCCCCAAACACGATCAAAATTAAACTAAATATTTTGTTAAATTTCACACCACCCAACATGGGCAGTTATGAAATGTCAAAAGCTAGGTGCGCAATTACAATAGTCATTTCCAATGCAAAAGAGACGGCAAGAATCAACAAGTTTTTAAAAATAATTTGCTTTTACAATGTTTTAAAATTACTGTGTTAATAGGTATAAGTGAACAGTGTGAGCCTGGCAAAAAGTAACTGCCGGGTAATTGCGTAACACACTATCACTAGCAATGGGTTTTATTTTGACAGTTCAACAACATTCATTGCGTTATTTACGTTGTTGAGCAGACACATTTTTCGAACATAATTATGAAGCAATGGATTAGCAATGTCCTTCGAAATAATTGAGATTGTGGTTGATAGTGTGTTACGCAATTAAGGTGCTTATACTTAACAAAATAGATGTTCAAGATTCCATCTAGTTACATTACGGATTTTATAAACTATGTATCAGTTATCCTTAAAAGTTTTATAATAATAATGGCAATATTAATCTTGGATATAACCAAAATTTCATAACTACAATCACATTTTTTTTATATTTTATAACTAACTAACTCTATTACTCACTGCGAAAGTGCTGAAAACAGTTTTTGTTTCGTTTGCAACGCTATCCGAATATGTGACGGTTTTTGATTTTTTACCACGTACTAAAAAACGAGGAGGCATTTGGTTCAACATTTGAATTTCGGACCTGTCGTATCCATTCATGTCGATAGCCTGGTAGGGCAAACGTAAACTTTCATTTATCCAATACAGGCAACCTACACTGAGCAAACGTAGGTAGTGATTGAGTTTGTTTCTTGTCTGTATGGAAAGAGGCAATTCCCTGCAGTGGAACATATTTCACATAATCATCTCGGGAATGATTAGAATTAATATTTTAACCTCTCACACATTTGCCCGCCTACTCCACGTCTCAGAGTAGTTGAATGGACGCAGTGAAGTCATTGTTTTCACAATGACAATGACAATAGAACAATGATAATAATTGTGTACACTTGGTGTACAGTGTACGCTTGAGGGGTTAATAAAGATTGGTCCTTTGCAGCTCTGGACAGAGAGAGGTGGAAGAGAGTAGGGAGGCCTTTGCTTAGAAGTGGGACACTAACGGCTAATAAATAAATAATAAAAAAATACCCAGAGAAAAGGAAATTGTACTTGTGCGACGAAGTAAGTGACGCGCTTAACAAGCAAGTACACTTTGTAAAATTTACGAAACCATCCATTTACGAATCACATTCTCGTCAATCGGCCATCGTGCAGCATAATGCTGTGACAAAGCCACAACGACGGTTTGTGCGACAGCCGAAGTCAGCCAAACTATCGAGAGTTGATTGTATGAAGTCAGACATGTGTTAATCTCCCTTCTCTTTCTTCCACAGCAATAACATCAGCACACGACATATCGCAGCTAAAGGTGCCGCTGTACGCCGACCCCCGGCGGGCTGCCGAGCTCAGCTGCCACTTCAAGATGGATGAACAGAAGCTCCATTCTGTCAAGTGGTACCGGGACACTAACGAGATATTCAGATATAATCCCACACAGCAGGTGCGTTTGTTTTTTTCTCGTTTTGCAAAGGACATAGTTTTGTTTGAAAGTTACGTTCCGTTTTTGCGGGTTGGTCGCTCGTTTACTTTTTGCGAATGTTTTCTTTGTACAAAATGGTGGCTGAAGTTTTGTTAACGATTTTCATTTTATGTGCTCAGTGTGTATTCATTATTCAAATTGAAATTTTGTTAAGGTTTATACGTTGTTTTGGTAGTATTATAGTCATGAATGTTATTGTGTAATTATTAACTCCGCATATTGTCCAGTGAATAAAAGAGAGTTCAATGACATTATTATAGTCATTATAACTTTGAGAAGTCCCATAGAAATTGATCATCAAAGAATTTCATAATAAGCATGAATATATAAACGTGGATATGATTACGATACGACACTGAACTTTATTACTTATAAATACATCATTTACCTTTGTCGTTTCCTTTCCAACCAACAACTGGTTCTGTAATTACTTGTTGAATAGTGATTACAAATAGCCCATGAATTTAATTTTAATTTCATGTAAAATTTATTGCGTGTCACATCACGGTTTTTTTTTTCGCTAGGAGATGTTACCTATAGTCGCTAAACCATGTCTAAGAATGGCATCAGCACAACAGTGAGAAAACTTCATTATTATTCGTGTAGTCTTGATGAAAATGGTTAACGGATAGATCGTGGGAGAATAGAGATACAGCTATTTCGAAACTCGGGCTGTATTGTGCCAACAAAACAAGAAGCATACAAACTAAAAAAGACAGAATTTGCATCGAGCACGTAGCATACTGATCAGTTAGCAGCATTAAATTAAAATTGGATATCATAACAATAAAACAGAAACGATAACAAAGAGATATTTCCTTTTGGCGTAAGTATATGAACTTATACAAAGTAAGACACTTTACCTCCACAGTTTATCCGGAAAAAAAATATAAAAGCTGTTTACTGTGCCGTAAAATACGTTTTATTATTCCATACCAGTCGTTTATTTATCCCCAGAAGATACTAAACGTATTTTGATTTCCCACGGCAATCTTAAACTTGCGCATGTCCCTTGCAAAGCAAACAGTAACCTTGGAAGGTATTACTTCTCGTCCAATTTTATTGCAGAAAATTTATATTAAAACGGTAAATATAACAACCCAACTTATACTTAAGAACAGTACTACCATTTAAGTTATGGGCTTCGGCAATCGACGTGTAAATAAATAAACTACCATTTAGGTACACATTGTGAAATGCAATAAATATCTTGAGTATGGTATATTAAACCTGTTATTGATGAACAGAGGCAAATAATTCTTTCACAAGCCTGATACAATACATACTAGACAGTTTTCAATCAACAAACTCAATCTATCGAAGTTCATTACCGATCATAAACATGTCTAAAGTTGGCAACTTAAACTAGTTACAACCTACCAACAACCTACTAATATTATAAATGTGAAAGTTTGTGAAGAAGTTTGGATGTCTGTTACTCAATCACGCGTAAACCGTTGAATAGATTTGTTTGAAAATTAACACATAGATAGACCATTTCCTGGATTAACAAACAGGATACTTTTTATCCCGATATTCCCACGGGATCGAAACTTACGCTGGTGAAACCGCGGGGCGCTGCTAGATAGTAGTCAAATATACGTTGTTAGTATGGATTATCTACTTAGTTAAGGACCTGAAAGGGTTACTTTTTTTTTTTGTTGTCAGGGGTAAACCTTCAAAAGGCTCCCGACGTCCGGGAAGGGAGAGGTCGGGGAGTGTGGGATTTTTACCTGACTAAAACCACCCCGGTGATCACCATCAGCACATAGGGGTGGTCCCGGTTCCTCTTAAAATACCAATTCCAGAAACCCCCCGTGCAACGACTGTAAGGCACATCTCTGGGGAGACTGTAAAGGGGCCTCCCCTGAGCCTCCCTCTCTCTGCATCCCTGGGGAGACTGTATAGGGGCCTCCCCTGAGCCTCCCTCTCTCTGCTATGCACAGCAGCATGTATGTCTGGTTCCTACGATTTCAGTGATCTTTGTGCTCTGTAGTTTTGCCGCTAGGTAACTTTACTAGTTCGACTGCATCCAGGGACCTCGTACCTACCTACTTAACAGGGTTGTCAAATTTACACAAACAATTGATTTAATAAGGTACTTTGAGGGAGACCTCGATTTTTGAAAACCAAACTGTTTAAAAAAGAGTGCATCAAATCCTGCTATTTAAAGAAATTGTGTAAGTTATAATAAATAGAAAAATCTTTCCAAAAACATTTTAGAAACAGCATCAAAGGATAAACCTTTGATGCTGTTTCTAAGGTCAAAATCAGTCTGCCTAGCCTTTTCCTGACTATGTGGGGGTCAGTTTCCAGTCTCACGGGATGCAGCTGGATACAAGTATTTCACATGGAGCGACTGCCTCTGGCTTCCACAATCCAGACTGGATAACACGAAACGCCTTGGTAAGACTGGTTGTCAGACTAGGCTTCTCACAACCCGTAACGACTGCCAAAGATCCACGAGTAACAGCCGGGACTAACGGCTTACCGTGCTTTCCTAGGCAAGAATGGAACTTGAATAGCCTTGATATGTATAGATGGTCACCCATCCACAGACCAATCGAGGCAAGCGTAGCTTAACCTGATCGATTGACCCGTGCGGCTGTTATTACTTAGCCCTACTTAAAATTGTACTTATAACTCTCATTTCAAATCAACACCATTGCCCTGTTTCGAGTAGATATTCGTTGTAGGTATACGAAAACGAACGTGCTACATTCAATATGAAATGCGTTGTTATCACCAGATGTGCCAGTTATCGATACAATCTGTTTTTTGGGGAAAATGGAAGCCGATCCAATAGAAAATAGGAATAGAAACATGCTGTAAAGCGTTTGAATAGTCAAAATAGGCCAATGATAAGTAATATTTTTTTGTGATACTGACGTGGTAGCTTATCGAAGAATGATAGTGAAAGTTTTTGCAAACATTTTGAGGTAGTGTGTTTAACAAAGCACATTATTTATTTATTTAATACTTCAAGCACATAAATGTACAGAGGCGGACTTTAAGCCACACACACACACACATTGTGCATTGTTTTGTTATTCTGATTAAAAGAAGAGTCGTAAATGTGTCAATACTTTTGTCTAAGAGTAATAACACAGTATTTAATTTAATTAAACAGGAATTCACCATGTAACGATGGTCTAATTAATTGACAGCGTAGCATCTACATGACAGCGTAGCATACAGAATCTAGCATGACAGGCAGCGTAGCATCATCAACGTAGAATCGCGCGTCGCGTCGCGTCGGTACAGTCATGTTACCTGCATACCTACTTGCATGATTTCTTAAGAATCAGGGGCAAATCTCGTAATTTTAAGAATTTTCAGTCTGATCTCAGTCCCAATCTGTCAAAAATGCCCCTAATTTCCCTTCATTTTTGACAAGTTTTTGACATAATTGTTTGTCGCTGAGATGTTTTAAATTACGAGAATTGGCCTTCAGGGCGCCTGTAAACTCCCACATACCTACATTTTCTTCCTACACGCGATGATACGAAATATCACCATTAAAACAAATTATTGACATTATTTATAATATTGACATTATTTTGACGTTCAAAAGTGCCTTTAATGTGCCTATTTGAAATAAATGATTTGACTTTGACTTTATTTCCTTGTCCACAGCCTTCAATCCGTCTCTTCAACATATCAGACGTGATGGTGCAAGGCGGCGAATGCCAGCCAGACTACTGCGTGGTCAGGGTCATGCCTCCCCCCATCTCAACGAGAGCTGCCTACACCTGCGAGGTGTCGACCGAAGGGCCGAGGTTCCAGATAGCGAGGAAGACGAAACATATGACTGTTGTTGGTGAGATTAAACTTGTTTTGAACGATTTACACCTGGCGGAGAACGTCAGAGCGCAAAGGAAATTGACATCTATACGTAAGGAAATTAAGGTTCATTTTTGCATGGCCAGAGTCGATCAGATTTTTTTGGGATATGGAAATATGAGCCATAATTATTGACCGAGAGAATACGCTTAAGTGAGCGAGAATGTGTTCCGGATGCGCATGGATTATCCGATGACGGTCGCTGTCGCAATATTCGGGTGTCCTCTTCCTACGTTTTTGTCAATTTTCGACGTGCCCCACGTCCTCCGTTAAGTGTGAATCATACTTTAGAAAGCTTTAGGGGAAAACCAATGTAGTTTAGTCAGTCATTATTTCTGGTTGTAGTTGTATTGAAACCAGTATATTAAAACTTAAAGTGTGTTTTATCAATATGCAAAGATAATTTTTTTTTGGCTTCAATCAACTCAGCCTATCACAGTCCACTGCTGGAGGCCACAACACCTTGTCCTCCGCCTTCCGCATCCAATATGTCCCAGTCACCTTCTTAAGGTTTTTGACTTATAAATGGCAAAATCTATGGGTAGGCGTTATTCTATACATAAATAAACTACCTACCTACGGGTTCCCCTGTCTCTAAAACAAAGTTTCTGAAACTCTGCTTATTCAATGGAACCTATTGTAACAAATCCTTTGATTGACGAAAATGTTAATTTTTTTTTCGTCTTGTGTCGTTTTTCATGGTTTTCGAGGGCGCTAAAGCCGATAGTGAGGTCTAAATAAAAGTCAAAGAATACAGTTTCGATTTTTTTTAAATCATGGTTGTCCTTTTCATGGTTTTTTATTTACGGACACACAGTGTTACTGATCAAAGATTTAGGCATTCATTGGTAATATAATCAGAACAGACAGAATCATGTTATGCGACCGCCTCTAGGCAAACAACGCATTAGGTATCCAGGTTGCATAGAAAGCTCTGTAAGCCGATACTGTACTGTAGCTACAGACTGCGATAGTCAATCAAACGTGCCTAGAGTACGCTATGCTACTTAGGGACGGGTGACGTCATCTGACTGCTTGGTACATTGTCCACCTAAGAATGTAATTTGAACCTTTTTTAAAGTAGTACGAGTAGTTTCTTCGCAAAAGTTATCTTAAGTAATAATCCAAGGAGAATGGAGAATCTGTAAAGGTGTTTTAAAATAGAAAAAACCCTTTACAAAAGTGAAAAGGATGATTTCTATTTTAAAACTGAACTGTGAATTAATACTCTTTAGTTTGGTATTTTCTTACTAAACAGCATTCCATAAATTACTGATAGAAAAATTAAACTGTTATTGATTTATTTTTGTTTAAGGGCTGATTTTTCAATCATCTGATAACTTTATTCGAGGAATAATTTTGAAATTTTGACAGTTGTTTCAAAGAAAAACTGTAAAAAATTCAAAACTATTCCTCGGATAAAATTATCTGGCGTTGGAAAAATCAGCCTTAAGAAGTATATTACTACCTACAGAAGAAAAAATATGTACAGAAGTTTCCGTTGTTTCATGTTGAGAGGACTCTAAAAATAAAATTTAATATTTTTAACACCCAAATAATTCAAGTTCCATCCATTTATCTGTCAAATAAAAATATTATACGGCTCTACGCTAATGATGATGAACGATTTATTTACGCTGGCTTGTTGTTTTTAAAAAACAAAACACCGGTGAAAAACCAAAAACTCCAGTTTGAAAGAAACGGTACGTTTGTTTTTCTCTAGCGGTTTTCTCTGTGTTCTGATCCTTGCAAGCAAACTACACTGTGCTAGTTGAGTTTGCTCGAGAGAAACTGAAATAGTAAATGGTGTTTTATGCAGTATGAGTTTTTGAGTAGGGACTTCAAGGCAAAAAACAAAATTATGAGTAAGAACAAAGTGGTTAATAAAGAAGCCAACAGCCTGATTTTTTAGGGGAAAATCCAACTGCATTTTTGTTTTAAAAAGCTCTTAACCAACTCCAACAATAAACTTACTTAGCGACCTGTGTTATTCATTATCGATATATTCCGTAAGTTAATAACCATCACTATTGCACCTTGATAATTAGGTGCGCTTCGAGGAACAAACACAATATTTTTAATTTGAATTTGTGAGCGCAACTAATGATTGCGCTTTGAGGAATAATTTAGTTGCGCGTATTTGGTTGTGCTTGAAAATAGTTGCGGTTTGAGGAATGCCCACAAATATGACTGCCTATTAGCTATTTGCCACAATGAACAAAAACATTCCCATTACCAAAATATCTCTCCTAAAATATTTTGGTATGAAAGCATCCAAGAGGCATTAGGGTTGATTTTACCCTAATGCCGAGATGGTCACGGAATAACCTCATTACTTTATTATCTCTTAGTACAAAAGATTAACCAGTATCTGATACCGTATATTTGGGATCAGTAACATTATAGGTATATCATCATGCCTGTATTTTGTGAAAGTGCCGTCATAAATGTACGTAAAAGTAGGTGAACGATTAACTAGGCACATATCCTCACCCAGAATTTTCAAATGGCTCAATAACATTTTATCACTTTTTTTATGATTCCTGCGGCCTTCACCAAATCATCAGTCTACCTTGTGGTGGGAGGCTTTCCAATGCTACGTCTTCCCGTACGCAGTCGCCACTCCAGTACCTTCCGACCCTATTGGCTTTCTATTCTGCGAGCAATGTGTGCGTACTAAGTTTGGTAATTCTTCGAGCTATGTCGGCTGGTTAACTTTGTTCTCCTACAAAAAAAACCTGAATTTCAATCCTAGTTAAAGGAAGGTTTTCCAAGGCAACAATGATCGAGTACTATTTAAATTTAATTTAATATCTATACCATATTCCCTGCTCATCTCTCAGAGAATTAACAGCGCGTTAATTACAAACATATTGAACTATTATTAGTATTCTAAATTCAATTAGATTATTCAAATTAATACGATGTGAAAGGGGTTACCTTTGAAATTCAGCAAACCAATACAGAATTTGCCTCAGGAACGCCAATTTGCACATCCTCTGCTAATTTTAGTGTACCATAATAGAAATGAAAATTACTCTAAGTACCCTATAGATTAACTGTCATGCACAGACATTTTGTTTTAGGTTTGATTTTTGGAACAGGAAAATCAAATTGGGATTCAATATTGAAACTTCATTCAAACGTTTCGTTTTGTAGAATGATAAATTAATAAATTGTTTAACAAAACACAAACAAAATTGTTAAAAATAAATTGGATAAAAATTTACACCTAATTTTTTTATTTAATCTGGATGAGGTCGGTGTTTCCTAGCCGACTACTGTGAGAAGAATCACCGAAACAAACACAGAGGTCATTCTCTTTTAAAGTCTATACAATGACATTGTAATGGTCAGATTTATGTATAGACCATGTTGGGTAATGTCGGAGATCTCTTGCGGAAAACACCAACTCCAAAAGAGCACATGCCTAACTAAAAAAAAAACCGGTCAAGAGCGAGTTGGACTCGCGCACCGAGGGTTCCAAACCATTATGTTTTTAATTTTTCATCGGCGAGGCCTATATTCATCACACAATTTTAACACAGTGCACTGCTGTGTAGAATATTGCAGTTTTATGTCAACGCCATCTCTTGACCGATAGTGGAACTAATGTAACTTTTGTTGATGATTTCTAAAAAAAGTGTTCTATTTAGAGACTTCTTTTTCTTTTTCCTGTAATCTTTACATAAACTTCTATCACATAGAATAATTTCAGTTTTTTTTTGCAAACTTGGGAGAACGGTATTTTTTTTACATTTTTCATCAAAAGTCGAAATCTATGCAGCCTAAAAAAAGTAAAAATGTTTGAGAATGTGCAAACTGCGCTCTTTCATATGATACCCCACATGCCCTAGTAACCCCACTTCCAATTTTTCAGACCCCCAGTCCCTGTTGCAAAAAATATTCATAATTACATACATTTTTATTTCTTTCTTATTTGAAAAGTAGTTGGGCAAATGTCATCTAAAACTATTCCAAATTTAAAGTTGATAGCATTAGTATTTCTTGAGATATCCAGCTGTGACAGACAGACAGACAGACTGAGTCTCACCATAAGGGTTCTGTTTTACCATTTTGGTACGAACCCTAAAAAACGAGCATAAAGAAATGTATAATACTATTTTTCAGTTTTGTGCCTCAGGAAGCTTTCATTTGAAACTTCATCGTGACCTTTCCTTGAAACCCTCTGAAAATGTTTTCCATTTTCTCATCTACTTTCTATTGTCATAATTTTTATATTCCGCTGCTATAAATAGGCTAACCAAGTTAGGTCATTGTGCTAAAATTGGTACGTCAGAGCGTTTCAGAAAAAACCATTGGTTACTAACAGTTAAGAGAAGGGTCGAAATTATAGAGCTGTATTTTTTTTTTTTTAATACCTGTCTGAAACATTATTATAAGTCTTTGAAATAATTCAAAAAGCTTCCCGCTACACACTACAGTATTAAATCTAAAGTACTCACTAGACACACTTGATACTGTTCATAATGTTCCCACTGTTGGGACACAAGCCTCTCTGTGAGAGGGAATGGGCCGTAATCCAGTGCGGGTTGGTACCACTTGATACTATTAAGTAGGTACTTTTGTCAGAAGATTTATTTTATTTACAAGTACACACTTTCCTTGTAAATTGTCGCTAAGTAGGTTACTTGACTGTCTCCAAGCTCCCACCCACTTACACATACCTTCTTCATTCACACAAAGGGAAAGGGATCTGATTACCTTTGTAATGTAAGTATCTTACACTATCTCTAGAACACAAAGAAAATCCAAATAAATGTGTATTTCAAAGTGATAAAAAAAGTTGAAAAAATTTAAGTATTAACATTATAATTCACATTAAACGTAAAATAAGTTGTTTCAGGCTGAGGGCACATCGATGACATTAACAGCGTCTAGTTCGAGCTTTCGTTAATAGCCGTACCACCCTCGCCTCTAAAACCACAAGTTTTATCGATGCAATTATCTGAACAGCACAAACCGCCAGCCGCTGACATCAATATGGCCTCAGCCTAACAATAGCGTAACTCGACAATTCGAATTTAAGGCTTTTAATTAAGTTCAGCATGCCCGTATGCGAAGGACTTTGTGATAGTCGATTCCCCTTGGCAATGGCCGTATTTGGTTAGTGTAAGTTTGTAACGAAGTTAAGACACCTAGATGTTGAGTTGTACGATGTATTCAAATCTATTTTGTGTTCAGCTATGCCACAGGCGGATCCCGTGATAATCGGGGCGCCGAAAGTGTTGAAGCCCGGGGAGCAAGTGTTCCTGAACTGCACGTCCGATTTCTCTCTGCCACCGTCGGATATTAATTGGTACATCGACGAGGAGCTACAAAAGGTTCGTACACAACAGCTTTTGCCATCAATTTGCTTAATTTGATCGTGATTGGGTTTACGGCTAGAAACCTATTCATAAGGGGCGATCGCAATCGCAATGCAATTTTAGATTAATTAATAGTTTCATCGAACTAAGACCCAAATCGGGTCTGAGCCAATGGTGTTTCTATGGCTATTATCAGTTTCGGAACTTACAGACAAATTCATTTGCTTGGGTTATTACTATTGTTTACATTAGTAATACTTGCTTTTCACACTTATAAAATACATTGTCGGGTATTATTATTAATGGGTTTTGGCAATCTGTGGTTTACTCTTTATTTTTGGGTGACTTTGTATACTTTTTTAATATTTTTTTTTTAATTTTGCTCTCAGTAGGTCTACTGAGAGCAAAATTAAAAAAAAATATATCTTGATCTAATTCTTATTCTGTGTGTTATTTTGTTTGCGATATTTTTTACCGCAAATTAACTTATTTTCTTGATAAACTTAATACTTTGTATACTTAGGCATTAGGTACCGGTCTACAATGTTTCATATGTTCGAATACTCTTCGACGTCTTATGTAGAACATAATTCATACATTGTCATAGTATGTCTATTGTTACACTGACAATACACTGTGTATTCTGAATAGTCCGAAGAGAATAGGTATGTTCGCTGTCATGTCACACAGGAATCCAATTTGAGAGGATTATGCTTGTCAAAAGGGGGTTCAGAATAATAAGATGTCCTGTCAACTTTGTATAGGTAGCTTATTGACATAAAAAACCTTTTTGTTCAGATGGGAATACCTACTTATTTTGAGATAGCATTGATAGGAAAAGTACGACCAGGGTGATATTTTATTGCGGTGATTTTTTTTCGTGCATTGGATTTACAACGTACTGCTAAGCACCGAGAGCTGAAAACCGAGAGTGTTTTTTTAATGCGCTGCAATTGTTGAAATAATAAAATTCGACTTTTACCGGTTACTAGTGACAACACTATTCTTGTAGTACCGCACTAGCAATGTCTAATTGTTCTGTTTCTATGTGGATTCTAATATAATAGAACTACGTTTTATAAAATGTCCTTTTACTCTTTTTATTAAAATACATCAGGAATGCGCTCTGTTGGATAAATCATCATCTGCCTAGCCTTTTCCCAATTATGTTGGGGTCGGCTTCCAGTCTCACCGGATGCAGCTGAATACCAGTATTTTACATGGAGCGACTGCCTATCTGACCTCCACAACCCGGTTACTGAGTAATACGATACCCCTTGGTAAGACTGGTTGTCAGACTTTCGGGCTTCTGACGACTCTGTTGGATAAATACTGGGAGGTGCAAATCAAGCGCGCTAAAAAATCGTCCCGTTAAAAAAGTTCACGGGCGTACCTGGGCTTATAAGTAATCTTCGTTATTTTAGCGGCTAAGCAGGTTCAGATTTTATTAATAACTTCCTGTTCAACCAAAATGCGACGGCTCGTTTCTGAAAATATCTTCATGATTAAAACACGACCTTTCCACTATTATTAACATTCATAAATGCTCGAATTTAATTTAGCGAACGACCTACATATTTCCAATTTCTCTTTGCAGAACTCTCTTGAATTGTAAATAGTCCTCCCTACCTATATTTTTGGTTCACGTAGGCTGAAAGGAGATTTACTCGTAATCTTTATAGATTTCATAAGAAAAATTTAGAAAGCAGACTACTTTTTTTTATTATGATTACTTTCATGTTAGGTTTCTTTAGTTATTATTTATTCTGATTGAATAATGTCTCTGAAAGATTTAAATATTTGGTTTTCATTTTATTTTATTTGACTAGTTATAACTAAAGGTTAAATTTAAATATAGATTAATTTATCCTTGTCTTACAGGGATTGGGTTTTTGGTTCATGTTATTCTAATTTTAACTTTCTGTTATATTAATAGCTAGTAGAACATAGTACGGTCTCAAATAGATACACAGACAACCTGATAAAGGTCACAGCACAGGTGCCATAAAGATAAGTGAATCAATAGGAAATATATTAAAAGTAGGGAGTAGAGGTCATATAGGTGACAGTGAATAATTTATTTTTATTCATGATATAAGATAATAATTATGTATAAAGTAAACGATTTCAGTAGGTTCTCGGTACTTTCAGTAATAGAGCCATAAGAACTAATTTAATTGCCTTTAATATAAAAGATGAAATGACTTAAGTGTAATTCGAAAATTAAAAACTAAAATCTTAAAAAAACAATATATTTTACTGGATTATTTCCTCTTAAGCCAACTCTAAATACGTCTGCTAATAATATAATAATGCAGGTGGTTTATCCTTGCATATTATTATGACTTCCCACTTTACAGACCTCCTTTGTATGAAGTGGACCTGCATTGTTTGCCATTACGTTGGCTCATTGTTAAGCGACTCTAAGCAGCCGAGGTACTCTTTAAATCTTCGCTAATGGCCTTTTAAAACGGCCAGTATATTTCGCCGAAATGCTCTTCCTTTATTCCCAGCAGTAAAACCTTAAAATGTTTATAATTAGATTTCAGGAAATATATGGATGCTGGCTGTTCGATTCTTTTTGTGCGTTGTCGAGGAAAAATGAAATCAGAATTGAGAATTTTTTGGTTGCCCAGTTTTTTCTGTGGCTCGAAAGGGCTCGATCGATTGCAATTTTGACTGATTTCGCTCTTCCCGAGTCTCTTATAGTCTCGATTTGCCCCTGTTTCGCACGATTTTCACGACTTGACAAAACATGGAGATTTCTTTATTATATGTAAGTTTAATATGCACATAAACTTTCCGGAATTTCCTCTAAATAATATCGAATCAAAATATTTTGCGCGGTCACACAGACAGACACGAAATAAGACTATAATTTATAATTTATTTATACAGGACACCCAGGTCATCAAACTGAACAATTCTCCATGTGATCAAATCGTGATCGCGAAAAATTTATCAACTGTCCCAAACTACGGAGGCCATCACTATAGAACTAATTTAAGATTGTTCTCCTACATTTGTCACTTTACTTTACTATTTTCATAAGTATTATTTTATTATATCTAAGATCGAATGTGTTAAAGATGTGAATAGAGGTCAAACAAAGTTAGTTTCTAAGTGTCGCCTACAACAAGGGAAGAGCGCTGATGTCTGAAATATAGATATTTTATATCTAGTTCAGACACAGATGTTCAATATCTGATCATAGAATAAAGTGTATTAGAGTGTATCACAATATTATTGAAATGTCTGTTTATTTTTGAACAAATAAGTTATTCTTATCCTTATTCATACAAAACTTCATTACCTACTCGACCCAAATGTATGGAACGACTGATTTTTTTTGCGATTATGATGTTGGTCCCATGGATAAATGGTTCAGTCTGATGTCCATCAACATGGTTCATCGTCTGTACCACACCCCACACCTTTCTGGTACAGCCTGTAGATTACTATGTTATTTCTGTTAACTCTTAAACGACACATATTAGTAGAAATAGTAATGACACGAGTAGTATAATCATAAGATGTCATTATGTTCCTAAGACTCCTTATTTTCAAAATTGGAAATTGTTTTTTTTTACTACAAAATGAATGTTATTTTCATACAAATTTCCATAAAATATGAACTAAATTAAACGTAAACTCACCGCAGCGTCGTTCCCAGGTTCTAATTAAAAAGCTATGAATCAATTAACTTGAAAACCTGGTTCATTATTCTGAGTAAAAAATTGCAAACTAATATTAGTGATCATTATTTTCCTGTGCAGTTTTTCTCTTTGATAGGTAATATTGTGAATACCGTACTGGGTAAATAGGGGCTTTTTCTTAAATATTCCGACATCCAAAAAGGTTTGAGTTTTTTGATGTTCTTTTGTTTCCACTTTGTACAAGAAGCGCATGAGAATAATAATAAGACAGAAATTAAAACAGAAGACAAACTAGCAGGGGATCGAGGAGGGGGGGGGGGGATTTCAAGGGATCAGACCGGAATAAATCAAATAATCATGGTATGGTGAATGGTTAGCTAGTCAGTATGGTTGGTAGTGGTACTGTCTGTTTAGCGTGCATAACCTACGGAAACAAGATTCACAAAATGACAGATAGAATAGACAAAATCACAGACGTTTTTTTAGAAATCTATAAATATAAAGCAGTCTACAATCTGCCATCTTGTCTATTCTTCCGTTAACTAAACCCGTTCCTATGGTGGTCATGCTACGCGTGCTGGATATATGGATAGAAAGAGTGGTTAGACTGATATTTTTCTGTTACCCACTTTCGAGAACTCAAATGGCCTGCAACGATTGATATAGATAGGGATAGCATATCTAAAACTAACTTTTAAAACTGAAATCAATTAATGTCTTGCAACGTTGCTGGTCTTCGAAGATCAATCGTAATACATAACACAACGGCCGTTGTGTTTTGACAAACTTATATGTACTCAAAACGGTGAAGGAAAATATTGTGAGGAAACTAGTATGTCTTAGAATAAAAAAATCGAAGACATGTGACATCTACCAACCTGCACTGAGCCCGCGTGGTGGATTACGGCACACTTCCTCTCACAGAGAGAAGGCTTGTGTCGCAGCAGTGGGAACATTATAGGCTGATTAATCTAAATAATTGATCTTGTCTTTATATCCTCGCAAGTATAGTGCTATTTGGTAATGTTCTTGTACTGATGATATTGTGCGAGAAATAACATACGTTTTATATAACATTTTGGGCACTGAGCGCATATATAGCACTGCATTTGTACATACTCATATATATTGTCTACTGTAGGTCAGGGTCAGAGTTAGGGGGGTATCTGCCCACCAAAATAAGATATTTATTTATAATACTTCCTCTTCTTTCCTTCCTTCCTTCTTCTTTTCTTCTTCTTCTTTCTTTTTATCCTACGGCCTTAAAAATAAAATGTTCTGTGATTATTAAGTTATTTTCTTTGCTCCTGTTTAATGTTTATTATTATTTATATATTTATTTAGATTAGTATCATATCATTTATGTATGTCTTTATTGTATTATGTAAATGGTACACCAGAGACTACCTACAGTATTTGTCTCTCCTTCCCCTTTTTAAACCATCCAAAGGTTGTCTTTAAAAGATCGCTCTTAGCGATAAGACCGCCCATCGTGTCACCCTTTGTAAAATTTATATATTTATGTCTAATTTATATGTTGTACATAATAAAGAGTATTCTATTAACTATTAGTTAGGTAGCCGGTCCGTCTGGGTTAGAGCATAGGATACTTTTTATCCCGGTATTTAGTACGTTCCCCTGGGACAATTTTCAACCTCTACGCAGACAAAGCTGCTGGTTATAAGTCCGTGCGGAACTAGTTGGCCGCGCCTTAGGTATGTGAGCGGTGGGACGGAGGGGCGGGGGCGCTTTGTTACTCATTACTCAGAACGTTGCGTACGTTGCGAACACTGGGCAACCTCGCCGCCCTCACCCCCCCCACCTAAGGCGCGGCAAACTAGTTCCGCGCGGACTTACAGTACGTATATTTCATAAATAAATATCATAAATATTCAAAGTAAATCATTCACATATAACACATTTTTGATAAATGTTTTCCCATTCATCTCAATAACAAAGGCGACGGGGCCTAACAAAATCAATGTTCCCGCAGTCGGGTTTTAGGATTTCCATTTATATCCTTTTAAAGGCTCTGTCATATGTTGGGATATATAAATGGATAAATCGAGTTTGTCTGCCTATACTAATGTTAATGGATTTAAAAAATATACAGGGTGGCAGGGACATCAAAGCGCAACCTGTTTTACCATGGATTTAGTGCATTATTCTAAAACCAGACCCCTGAAATTTTTCGTCGGTTATAAAAAATTATCTGGTGTTTCAATACATTGACATTACATACACATTACTTACATTTTGGCGTAAGTATTACACTTTTCCATGAAAAAGCAGTTTTTTTTTGGTAACCGTCGCATAATTTCTACGCTGGGGGTCTAGAATCATGTGCTAAAGTCATGGTTGCAGTTTGCGCGTCCATGTCCTTGGGGCCTAAAAAGGCCACTTTGACAGAATCATAAAAGGATAACATTATGAATCGTAATGGACAGTTAACTGTTAAGTTAATCGTATCAAATCCCATTGGTGAAGGATTTTTCACTTTTTTTTTTGTCTGTTCTAAAATACCAATCAATCCAATCCCAATCTCTTTGATTATACCTACGCCTACGTAGTACAGCGAAAAAAAGAGAAACACGGACTGTCTTCGACTTATTATAATTCATAATGTTATCCTTTTATGATTCCGCCAAAGTAACCTTTTTAGGCCCCCAGGTCACGCTGTATAGTATTAATGAAAATAGTTCAGGTTGGCGATTCTTGTACCTACCTAATTTGAATAGTAACGATCTGTGTCAATATCTCAAATTTTCCTTAATTTGTGACAAGTTATTGACACTGTTTGCCGGTGAGATAAGATGTACTAGATAATGATCTATACAAATACATACAGTAGTGATATTCTGTAAAAATCTCACCGTGAAAACTTAGGTGAAGTGAGCTTAAAGTGAGCTGCCATAGTGTCAATCCCTAGGTGGAATTACAGCCGATCGATTCTGTAAAAATCTCACCGTGAAAACTTAGGTGAAGTGAGTTTGTTTTTGCTAGGAATTGACACTATTGACAGCTCACTCCACGCTCACTTTACCTAAGTTTTCACGGTGAGATTTTTACAGAATAGCACCGCTGCTCATTTTAAGCTCACTTCACCTCATTTGTCACGGTGATCTTTTTACAGAATAGCACCGCTGATAAATAAAATTGAAGTGTCTGTTTGTAATATCAAAATAAAAGCTTTTAACTAAATGCATATTAAAGTATATTACGGTATCTAAATATAACAAAAAAGCCAGAAAGGGAAGGGAAAGGGAAGCCAGAAAATCGAAAGTAATATTTTTTTTTAAATTTCTGTTTCATTTTCTCAGTTTATTTCATCGAGATATGTACTTCAGGTACATACTATACTCATGTTTGCTGTGGCATAAATGATTTTGATTTTTTTTACGCAATTTAACAAACATTTTATGTTGTTATTCATTAATCATTTTTATATATTTTCTTTTCGTGAGGATGAATTATTCTGTGATATTGAGAACGACTGAAAGGCATTTCCCGCGATAAATATTTGCATCAGATGCATTCGTATTGCGCCCGGAATCCGTTCCCAGCTTAATAAGAGGCAGTTTCTATCAGCAGTCACAGGAAATTAGACAGAATAGAATTTAATCATTAACCTCGTGGATTCCTCACCGGGGTACGTTTCCTTTGTTCAAATAAATAGAAGGGATTCCTTCTAGTTTCGATTTTTGAATTTTCTACTGTATAATATTAAACCGAAGTGGGCAAAGGTGATTATGCTTTTTGGATATAAATCAAGCAGGCCATCCCAGTGTACTTCCCGAAAGTGCTCGTACACGAAGAGCTCTTTTGCTGCAGAGAGAACTCTAGCTGCAGCTAGAGTACTACTACTTCAAGGTTGAGTGCATAATCAGCCTATAATGTTCCCACTACTGGGACACAGGCCTCCTCTCTGTAAGAGGGACTGGTCTGTAATCCACCACGCGAGCTGGTAGATGGCACATGTCTTCGATTTTTTGGTTCTAAGACAGAAAGGCCTCCTCTAGGAATTTCCTTTCTATCCTATCACGAGCCACTCTCCTCCAGCAGGGTAATTGCATAACGCACTATCAGTAGCAATCGCTTTCATTTTGACAGTTCAACAACATTCATTGCGTTATTTAAATTGTTGAGCAGACAAATTTTTCGAAAATAATGAAGCAATGGATTAGCAATATACTTCAAAGTGATTCAAATTGTGATTGAAAGTATGTTACTCAATTAGAGTGCAGTTAGAACACTATAAACCAACCGTTTTTTTTTTTTCATAAAAATCATCGAAAATACGAGCTCGTTGTGCTATCAGTTATCAATCCCTTGGCCCTGTACTAATGCACCCTGCCCTGCCTGCCTGCCCTGTTCACATTACTTTTTCAGTGACACAAATCACCATATTGTGGTCATAATGTTTACAAATAGCTGCACCTAAAATATGTAATTACTTTTAAACAACATCATTTTGTAAATTACTTTAAACAAACTTTATTATTAAACTGAAATTTCGCCACAGCTAAATTAAATTTTGTTCACCCATCGCTTCAATTAAATTATAATCTGGGCGTATGGTATCTGAATAGATTGCAGTAGGGAATTATTTCATTAGTTTAATAATGTTGCGGTCCACTGCTTTAGGATAAACCATTAGAAGTCCCATCAAATCAAAAATTAAATCAAATCAAATCATTTTTATTTGCATTAAAACATGGTATTACAGATCGACATCGTCACCGACTTAGAAGCTACTTACCTCGTGTAATCATCTATTATAACATGGTATTACGGATCGACATCGTCATCGACTTAGAAGCTACTTACCTTGTGTAATCATGTAGTGTGTTACTACTAGGTAGTCATTGCTTCCAAGTTTTGGATTTTTGTGATGGTTAGAATCCATGATGATCGATGAGTAGGTATCTCAGAATTTTTCATAAACTACATTTATTTCCTTGCAAGTTTTTTGTATTTATAACACCTACGAATGGTATTTTAACATTTTCCAATTATTGTTACCATTTTCTCTTTTTTTTATTTTTTTTATTTAATCTCAAGTTTTCTTAAAGTAACGACCATCATCATTCCAGCCCTTGCCACCTAATGATATGATTAACATATAACATTCCGGTAGCACCATCATATACCATGATAGTGACCATCATAGTGATTGTCATCTAAAGTTTCCTGTAAATAACCACGAACTTCTTTACAGCCCGAAGCCTGGCAGAAGACCGAGGTGACAGGCAACCAGCCGGGCGGGCTGCGTCGCTCGTGGCGCGTTCTGCGCGTGCGCGTGCCCCCCACCGCAAGCGGTTCGATGCGCGTGCGATGCGAGTCTATACTGCTAGTGGAGCCTCCTGTAGTGAGGGATGCGAACACTATCATTACTATACACTCGCGCACGCAGCTCTCTAAATATGTGTCTAATAATAGTGGTAAGTTAAAACTACACTAGCTAAACATAGTCATCTGAGGCTTTACACCGTTAGCCTGGTCGAGTATATTTCTCCAACTTGACCCGAGCTCAGATGATTGGATAGCGTGAACCAAGATTTAAGAACTGTTGGAGTGAGAAATTGAGGAGAAAAAGCCTGAAATAGTAATCTATACCCGGCGAAAAATTGGCGAAAACGCAAGATTGGTAGTGGCGACAAGCTACGATTTCCTAGAAAAGCGGTGACCGCACAAAACAGCCGCAGTGACGGCTGTCATGTAAATGACGAAAGCAAAGATTTAAATCGCTAGATACGCCATACCGCGTCAAAAGATAGTCGTGTCTCTGATTCGTTTTGACATCTCTGACACAGTGACGTAGGGACTCGATTCACTCTTCTCAGTATGTACACTTTTTTGCGTGACTAAGTACGGTGAGAGCGAATCTATCGATTTTAATCCTTGGGCAGCAGGGTTTGACTTTACGGTGTCAAAAACAATCTCTAGGAAAACACACCAACTTAAGTTTACAGATAAGGTATGTTAACGTTTTTAAAGTAAAGTTTTCATAGTGACGTCATTCACCGGTAAATGGCGGACACCGTTCTTCAAGGGAAGCTTAGCTTAATAAGCCCAGGATATTTATTTATTTAACCATTTATGTACACACATACAAACAGACAAGTAAAACAGAACAGAAAAATAGGTACAAAGGTGATGCTTATTTCATAAGAAATCTCTTCCAGCATACCTGCGATAGGACAATTAATAGAGATGGATATGATGGATGGATGGATGGATGGATAATGTCTGGCGTACGTAAGAATCGTCACATGTGAAGACTCTTCACATGTGACGATTCTTACGTACGCCTATCTTATTTTGAATAGAAATCTAGTTAAGAGGGAAAACATAGCTATTATTATTAAATTTTATTAAAAGCCTGTGATGTCGCACTGCAGGGCAAAGGCCTCTCTATTCTCTCCACTTATCTCTGTTTGAAGCTGCTAAGGACCCAGTTCTTGTTGCAAAACCAAGCTATAGGTACTTTATTTATGTATAGTGAGGAAGTTTATTTGGCAGGGTTTACAGAAACCTCGGTAAACTCACATTGGGAATAAAATTCCTAAAAAGTTCGTATAATGGACTGAAAGTTACGCTTAAATCAGATATTCTGAAAATTTACGACTCAATAAGAATCTAGACTTTTATGTACATTTTTTAATCAAAAGTTTGTGGCTATAAATAAGACTGTTTGAATTTGTACCCGAAACTGTCAAATTTTCCTAATCAACTTTAAACCTTATAATTTAGCAATAAACTTGAAAATCTATTAAAGAAATTTGACAGATTGTAGTATGTTGATGTACAGTCACGAGCAAAAGTATGTACACACTTGGCTTTATTCAAAGGCGATTTTCTCCTTTATTTTTGAATGAAATTTTATGTAAGTAGGAACATAGTATTTTCGAACCCATAGGTATATGTAAAGTGTCATAATTATTTCAACGTTGCATTCGTTATTTCGTGAAAAAATCCCAATTTAGAGTTGCCAAATGTTGACATATTGGTGCTCGTGACTGTACTGGCGTCTGTACAGTCAACATCAAAAGTAAACGATGATTGCAAAAAGTTTTTACTATTCTATGACATTTATTATTTTGTAGTAAAAATTAACTTGATAATACTTTCAAACTAGGTTATTACAACTTTTTGGTAACATTATGTAGTAATTTTCTGGGTTCCGTACCAAAAGGGTGCCGACTGGACCCTGTTACTAAGGCTCCGCTGTCCGGCTGTCTGTCACAGGGCAGATATCTTTTGAATCATAAAAGATAGACTGTTGAAATTTTCACGGAGTGTGTACTACTCTACGGTTACTATAACAACAAATAATAAATATGTGGTGTTAAATTTTTGTTATTGTACAGTGGTACGGAACGGTGTATGAGTCCGACTCGCACTAGGCCGCTTTTTTAAATCATTTTCTCCTTTCGTAAATTAAATTGATTTTAAAATGCTAAAATATTTGTCGACTTTATGCTAATTGTACCAATCTACATCGGTAAAATGTTTTCATCGCAAGGGATTTAAGCGATAAGGACATTAACGATATAATTTTATTTAGCTCATTTAACATTAAAGCGAAAATAATTCAATTAGGTAGGAAATTATTTTAAGCTGAGCCTGAACTTTGCAAGTGTCTTAGATGTCCAATATTTGATGTGCGGTTTCTAGTTAGACAATGTGTAACTGAATGAATGCACATTATGAATCAGAATCGTTTACTAAATTGATTTATGTTATTTTAAATATAAATAAAACTACGTAAATTTGTAGTCTTTTATACTTCCGCTGTACAGTCAAAACAAACCAAAATTGTGACGAAATACTTTCTACGCTCGATCCTTATACATTTGCAACTGTGTGCGTTTGTAACTTTGTAATATGACCACAATTTTCTCCCACAGTCACTATAAATTACAAAAGTCTAACCACCAGTCTTCTTGGTAAGACTGGTTGTCAGACTTTTGGTTTGTGACTAGGTATCGTGCAGTTACCCAGTAACTGGGTTGTTGAGGTCAGATAGGCAGTGGCTCCAATAAACAATTTTTTATGCATAATAGTAAAAAATGTGTTTTTATTATGATTGACTAAGGTGTGCATTAAATCCGGCGGGGTGATTGCGTAACACACTGTTAAGAGCAATGGGTATCATTGTCAGCTCAACAACATTCATTGCGTTATATACGTTGTTGAGCAGACACGTTTTTCGAACATTATGAGCAAAGGATTAGTAATATCCTTAAAATGATTCAGATTGAGATTGCTAGTGTGTTACGCAATTATGGTTCTGGACATGTTGTACTTTACGTTAATGATTACTAATTTTAACTTTTGTATTGTTTCAGGTACAAAAGTAGTCAATACAGGCGTGTTAATAGCAACAATTATATTACTGACTTATAATCAAATATCAAGGTTGTCGAGCTTATGAGATTCGGTGTGAAATATTGTTTGGTGATATTAGTTTTAAGTATAGATAATATCGGGAACGGCCTGTATTAACATACAAAAAATGTAACTATGTATACAAAACTCAAGAAAACAGGTTTTGTTTGTACCTAAATAAGCTCAGCAATAAGCTCCACTAGTACCTTTAGGGCTGATTTTTCCAACGCCAGATAATTTTATCCGCGGAATAATTCTGAATGTTTGTTCTTTCATACAAAAACTGTCAGACGTCAATTTTATTCGTCGAATAAGAAATATCTGTCGATTTAAAAATCAGAATAAATCAAATGTAACAAAACTGAAAGATAATGACGAGAACTCCAGAAATTGATTCCTTTTATGGTAAGAGACTGAGCTCTATTCACTTCATGAAGCTTATAGATGTGTTGGAACCTTCATAAAGTGAATAAAAAGTTTACCTTTAGTTTAGGAGAGACAATCAAATCAAACTGATTATTCATTGTTGTATTCGAATCAAAGTTTAAAAAAGATTTCTAAAATGCCATCGAATCTAAAAAAAAAGTTAGTAGGTACTTACCTACAAATATGTAATGATTTCCGAAAAAAAATAACAGCGAGCTTTCAAAAGTTAACAATCTTAAAGGGAGAAGTCGCTAAAGTTGGCTAGAATAAGAACACTGTAGAAAAATCTAAAAAGAAATAAAAAGTAAATAATATTATGCCCATAGACCTCATTTATCGCGGAAGAATAATTATTTTTTGTACGTTTCTGAAACGTTAATAAAATCATCAAAAATGTATAAAGTGAATATTTGTTGATAAGTTGATAGATACTTAAATATAAAATTAACGTAAGTTGTAAAACAAATGTTATTTTTCAAAAATAGATATTCATTTAACACGACAAAGAGAAAGCCAAATAACTTACGTTGACCAAGCGCTCAGACAGATGAAGTTCTATTCCAAGAACCTCCTCCATCCTTACCAGGAACACAGTTGTAGTTCCATTTATAAATAAACGGTCATAGTTGGATCTGACTTGTAATATTGTACAGAACATTTTAACCAAATGACAATCGATTTCTACCTGAGTCCTAAAGCTAGGTATCAGGAATTATATTTGATCCCCGACGCAATAATGAGACGTTTTACAAGTTTGAAGTTTTCCATCAAGGAAAACCCCGAACTATTTATATTATTATATTATATTCATTACCTAAAAAAACAGTCGAAGTGCCGCGAGACACCCGGTTGGAACTAAGTTCCTTTCGCTTCTGCACTCTTGGCGAATGAGAGCTAGTCCGTAAAAATTTAACATTTTTGATTCGTCAAGTGTGAAGAGTATGGCGTGTGAAAAGGAACATAATTAAAAAAAATAAAATGATGTTGACCGGTTCTTACAATCAGCCTCGTTTATGATAATCTGTCCAGACACTTCACAATTTATTTTGCCTTAAAAAATCCCTTTTCAAGCTTCTTGGTGAGTTAATTAGTTTTACATAAAAAAAGTAAAATTAATAGTTTTAATATATAGGCGTTAATCTATGGCTGTGTTTTCACTTAAGGTAACGTCAATTCTTTGCACGTCATCATCTTTTTAAATATAAATGTACAGTGACACGAAATTGTTGTTTTTGTTTTAAGTTTTTATAATTTTTATTATTGTATTTAATGTAAATTTTAACTGGGATACGTAAATAAAGTTATGATACAAATTGTATGTTTGGTGTTTTTCTTCTAATCCACTATGTAATGCAGGTTTCATAATTTAATAATAGATTAATTTATTTTCTCACCACAACAACTTAATAACAAATAAAAAAGTAATTTATAAAATGTAATCGACTTTAAAAAGAAATTAACTCAAAATTATGAAAACACTTTAATTTTGGAAGTCGCCTCCAGATCCCATGGCGGCAGTCCGGCAATGACGCTTGCCGCCTCGCCCGAGATCGTGCGGTAGCCCCGGATGATCCTTACGGCAACCACCTTCTGGGGCGCGTTCAGGTAGTGGGCGGCTCGCCGCCGCAGTGAACGCGCCCACACTGGGGCCCCGTATAGGGCCATGGACCGCACGACCCCCGCGTAAAGCCTCCGGTCAATGATTTCAAAAGTAAGGATACGCCCGTCTGAACATTTTACATAGAAGTTCTTCGTTCGAAGTTTGAAGTTCGCGCGCACCACTGTCAACTGAGTCGCGTTGGCCCTAAAACCGTCATTTTAGGGCCAGCGCGTTGGTGCCATTTAGTCGCGCCGTTAGCCCGGTCCTTACGCTAGTAATATATATGTCAATGCCTCCGGCAGGAGGCGTTTGAAGTCGGTGTCCTGATTTTAGTTTTAGTTTTTTGCCACCGACTTCCGAAATTAAAGTTATTTCATAATTTTGAGTTAATTTATTTTTGAAATCGATTATTTTATTTTAAATTACTATTATTACATATTATGCATACTTTATTCAACTAACAGATTGTGGCTGGGAGTTGGTAAGTTTTTTTTAGGTTAGCCTACACTGCCCCACTGCTAGAGCCACCTTGGTCCAACCCTTGCGGTACGCGTTTAGGTAGTCTCGCCACCTCTTCCTTGTAAATTACCCTAAGTTTTCGTATGTCGACACTCCGCAATCAAACAATACCTAATTGTAGATGACGTAACAGCCAACAAACAGTTCTTGTTCTTAGCGTATTTGGCGCCATCATCAGCGTCCATCAGTTCCTCTAACGTGCAGCTGACAGGACACGCCGAACACGATATTAAGTTTGTCATCGTTTGTGGAACAGCACCACATTTACACTTCAAAGCGGAGCCATCTATGAATCTCCACCTGAACAGGTTTTCCTTGCTTCGGCCAACGTGGGTCCGGAGTCTGGTTAAAGACTTCCAGGTTACCCATAGCAACTCATGTGCAGGTGGGAGTTCTTCAGCGGATGGAAGGAATGGTTTAGGTAAGGAAGCACTGTCTCGCCACAGCTTCAGTCTTTCTTGTGATCGTTCGCCAGTGAGTGGGACGACCCACTTTAATACCATTTTAGAGCCAACCAACAGTTAATACCATTTTAGAGTAGGTACCGTAACACAGAAAGAGTAAACAGAACGTTGAAGTGCTAAAACAAGTTAATAACTCTTGGGACAGTTAACCGACCTGTTAACAAACGTTCCAACTTGTTCCTAGGTACGTAAATTCGTTTGCAATTTTAAAACCATTTGAAGTATTCGTAAAACAAAAAACAAACTAAACACCAACGAAACGAAATATCCAAAGAAACACCAACCGAACGAAATATCCAATGAAAAAAATATAAACCTTTTTTTATTAAAAACTGTGTAAACTGTGATTTTAGTCTGGACGTTTGTTTTTAATAGTTAAAAAGGTTTAATGGACAGGTAAATTAGCATGTAGCAATTAATATAAGTGCTGGTTAGTTATGCACGCTTTTGCAGAATTTAATATACCTAGGTATGTTATTCAAATCCTTGAAAAAACTACACATATGTACACTAGATATTTTAATTGAATCGTGTCTGGACGTAACTAAATCCCTTTTAGTAATTTGAAAAAGAATCACGAATTTTGTTTTAAACTAAAATTGTGCTCGTTGTTTGCAAGTAAAGACCTATCTGTAATTTTATTTACAACAACACCATTATCAATAACTTTTTTTTTTTTAATGTCAAAAATGTCTAATACTAATGTCATCTAGGTATTCTATAGTCGGCAAGCGTAGTGATGTGTGGGACGCTTCGGAGGAAAATGGTAGCTGGGAGAGACTGGATGCCGAGTGTGGAGGACAGGGTGTTGTGGTGCAAGCTGGGTGAGGACTTCGTTCCGCAGTGGACTGCGATAGGCTGAATTGATTAATAGATTCAGTCTGTTTCAAAAGTATCTGATTAAAATGTAAACAAATTGATCAGAAAGCGTACCTCATCATCTGCCTAGCCTTTTCCCAACTATGTTAGGGTCGGCTTCCAGTCTAATCGGATGCAGCTGAATACCAGTATTTTACATGGAGCGACTTCCTTTTTTTTTTTTCGCTGAGAAATGACGTTACGCATCTCCGCTCGTCGGGGGAAGATACGGAGTATGTGGGACTCCCTGCCAGGGTGGCAGTATACCCACTAAAACTCAGCGGTGTTCCCTCATCACCTTGATGGGGAGGTCATGGGAATCCGGCTCAGCCTTTGCATCCACAACCCCCCCCGGCGCATGCCCGCCTAGCTGGCGGGCCCCGCATGTCCCCCCGTCTGGGGGGGCTACGGGAATGGCCGGGAACACCTGGCCATTCCCGTCCGGCACTGGTGGAAGCCTGTGCTATACAGGCGAGGGTGCCCCCGCACCCGTCGCCTGCTGGCTTCCACCTGGGAGAAGTCGGAGATGACTGTCATACTGACGTCTTCTTCGACCCCTCCTCCGCCTTCGGAGCGGTGCCGCGAGAGGGTCTTCCTCCCGCACGCGCTCCGCCGCCTCCTTCTGGGACATGACGTGTTCGCAGAAGGAGGCGACTGCCGCCCAGGACCCCTCATCCTCTAGCATGGCGTTGACCAAACCGGGGAGCGAGAGGTCCGTTCCGATCGCCGCGGTGAGACTGCGGCGCGGCTCGGATCACGACGGGCACACCTCGAGAGTGTGCTGCGCCGTGTCCTCCGCCGCGCCACAGTCGTGACACGACGGCGTCTCCTCCCGCCCGATACGGTGCAGGTACGATCCGAAGCAACCGTGTCCGGACAGCACCTGCACCAGACGGAAGGAGAGGAACCCGTGCGACCGCTCGAGCCAGTCTCGCAGGACCGGCCCAATCGCGTCGAGGGTTCGGCGGCCGAAGACTGCGGCGGCGAGGTCCCGCGTCCAGTGGACGACTATTGCGTCCTTCGCCTCCCGCCGGACGGCCTCCCGCTCTTGCGGAGCTGGGCGTTCTCCTCTCGCCCCCCGCCCCGATGGAGCGACTTCCTACCTAACATCCACAACCCAGTTACTGGGTAATATTATACCCCTCGGTAAGACTAGTTGTCAGACTTTCGTGCTTCTGACTACCCGTAAAGACTGTCATAGATTCGCGAATGACAGCTGGGACCAACGGCTTCACGTGCTTTGAGAGTCAAAGATGGTCACCCATCCACAGACCAACCGCGGCAAGCGTAGCTTAACCTGATCGATCGACCTGTGCGGGTGTTATTATTTAGCCACGGGCCCATCAGAAAGCGTACCTGTTAATGCCAATTGGTAGTGTCACTTACAAATGACTGCTTTGATTTGATTATTCGAATATTTAAACCAGATATTTTTTTTTTTTAAATTACCTTGAAGATGTTTTTCATTTGACAATTGAACACTATATTTTCAAAACCTTCTTTCTTAGTACAAACTTTAAATCTCATTGATATGTTTATGTACAGAGCGAGCTTCGCCGCGACATCGCATCGTTAGAGGACTTAGTATCGGAGTTACTACCGTGAAATAATAGCCTAGCCTATTTCTTTTCCAGGTCCCAGGTTAGCTATCTGTTAAATTTCATAACGAGCGGTTTAGTGGTTTAAGCGTCAAACCCAAAAGGAACAAACAGACAGACTCAATTACTTTCGCATCTATACTTATTATTAACTACTTAATAAAATGCGCTGGTTCTTGGTAGTAAAACAAAAGTATAATGTCAATCAAAAGTAGAAACCAAAAAGGTAGAAAAAGCATAGACAAAATTAATAAAAAGGTAAAATATCAAAAGTAAGAAAAGGCTTGCACACTTATAATAAATCTGTAGAAGTGAAAATTCTGTACATTGAAAATATCAAAAAATAAATGGCAGGGGGTATTACTAGACCGACACCGAAACCAAAAATGTGATTAAAAAATTTTTTGTCTGTCTGTCTGTCTGTTTGTTCAGGTATCACGCAAAAACTACCGGTTCGATTACGATGAAACTTGGTATAATTATTCTTAAATATCCTGGGCACCACACTGGGTACTTTTTATCCTGGAAAAGTATCTATGATAATTCAAAGTCCTGACTGACTGACTGATATATCAACGCACAGCCTAAACCGCGGGTCCTAGAGACATGAAATTTGGAGGGTGTGTTCTTTGTGAAGAGTAAGTATCCAGTAAGAAAGGGTTTTTCGAAATTCCACCCCTAAGAGGGTGAAATTTCACGCGGACGAAGTCGCGGGCAGAAGCTAGTTTATAATATTAGTATGGATACTAGTTGTTGCCTGCGACTTCATCTTATGTAATTTTAACCTATCAGGGTGAATGGAAAATGGACTGATTTTATGCAAGTATAAATGTATTATATAATATAATATAAGTATAATTGTATTATATTAGAAATGTATTATGAATCCAAAAATAACGTACCTACCTACTTTTAGTCACGCTATGATAGTTATAATTTCCAACTAAATGTACGATTTGGAAGCATTCTAGGTATATCAAATGCCATGCGATTGCATTGAACATGTCCCCTGCGACGTTAATCCACACCATCCAATGATCACGTAGTATCCCCGAAAGGATTAGATATAGATATTGTAGTTTAAAGCTCATTTGCAGTTCGATTTATCTTGCTCTATCCACGACGAAACGATAAGTATTTCATATTCGTACAGAAATACGAGAAATGAGCTCAATCCTGACTAAGAAAAAAATATATGAAAAGTCTGTGACACAAAAGACATCTATCAATGTGGTGTAATTTGAATTGTCCTCATAGATGATGTTCTTTGGTTGAATCTTAAGTATGACGTCATAGAAAGATTAATATGGCGGACGTAAGATACCTTGAAATAAACTTGGCATCGTTCAAAGTTTTAGCTGTTAAAGACAAGCCGCACAGCCTCCAACTCCGATAAGCCACAGTCTGAGTAACCGCATCACAAATCCCCTCTTGTCGTGCTTGCTGTGCAATAACACCTGCACTATGAAGACCTTTGCGAAGCCAAGGCTAATGCTGTCCAAGTGGCCGAATTCTGGTCGAAGCTTATTTATGCGGGTTCTACACAGGTGACTATACCCGCACAATTTTCACCGTATGGAGAAAAACGACTATCTAAATGGAAATTCGTTTAGGCCGCAGGTGACTAAATTCGCAAGTTCCAAAGTAGAGTAGGTTTCGACTTTTGTCGTGCGACGACAGGTCGCATACGGCGGGTGACTAAAATCGACCGTGAAATGCTCCGTTGTAGGCGACCGCCAGTCGCATGAAGGTCGCCATTTTAATGCAAAATTAACTCGTCACCTGCGATTTTTATCAACCTGTGGTAAATGGAGTGGCGTTTCGGCTTGTGAGGCGATTTTGTAAGCGACCAACCGGCGAAATTCGATCTAGTGTAAATTCCTCATTAGGATCTATAAATGGGATCATCGCTGCGAAGAAGAAGAAGATGACAGCCGTATCACATTTCAACACAAAAAAAGCGCAGTGCGGCCGATCTATAGTGTACGATGGTCATACAAAATATACGAAAGTGTGTGTGATGTGCCTCCCATTGCACGCAGAAGAGATGGCCGATGGGGCCGAAAGGTTCTGGAGTGGCGACTGCTCACCTGAAGATGCAGCGTTGGAAGGCCTCCAATAAGGTGGACTGATGACTTTGTGAAGGCTGCAGGAATCCGCTAGATGCGGGAAGTACAGAACCGGTCGAAGTAGCGTGGCGATGCTTGTGGGAGTCCTATGTCCATCTGTGGACGTGTTTCGGCTAAAATAATGATTACGTGCGTCAGCTTTTATAGGTATTACAGTTTATATTGTAAATAAACTTACCTACTGTGAAAATCATTGCTGCAATGGCAATGATTTTGGATTTGCAGTAGTCGAGGCGAAAAAAAACTGTTCCATCAAGTTTTAAACTAAAAGCCATCTAGCTTCGGGAGTCGCCCGTTAGGGCCGAAGCCTGCCGGGTCAGCGGGATTGTCCGAAAGGGTTACCGCTGGCCCGGAACATAAAGGGCTAAGGAAGGAAAACGGGTGGGTTTTAGTCAGTAAGAGTCTGACACTCCCTTCCGCTCCACCCAGAGCGGGAGGGGTCATTTGATGATTTCCCATCCGAAAAAAAAAAGCCATCTAGCTGCCAGTCTCATTAGCGCTAACAGAAACGATAAAGATAATTAGGAACAGTTTCTTTATAATATTAATTTTGTTTATAGGCAACAGCGAAAAGTCTGATTCTACAAAGAGGCAGCTTGAGATCCCTTACATTTTTTTTACGTTTCTCTTTATTCTGAAAATAAACTGTTCTAGACGTAAAATAATAATGAAAATTCTTAAAAAGATTTAGCTGTTTTACGGGTTTAAACGGTTTCGGTCTTTCTTTTGATAGTAGATGAGAGGAAAACATTCAATTTGGCCTACAGATTCAATCTTGAGTCAAGATGAGCCATGACAGTTACCTTGATGCAAGATTTTAAGGCCTTTGTGTAACAAAAATAGTTCTGGGTGATTTCTTGGCTATTTTATAAATATTATAACTTTCATAACTGAAGTTCTTACCTACTTTTTAAAGTTTCAATGTACAGACGCCAGCACATCAAGCTACTACAATCTGTCAAATTTCTTTAATAGATTTTCAACTTTATCGCTATTGCTTAAGGTTGATTTTTAAAATTTGACAGTTTCGGGTAATAATCTACTTATTAAGTACTAGCTTCCGCACGTGGCTTTGCCCGTGTCGTCATCTTATTGCATAGATGTTTGATTACTTTAAACTTTCAGAGTGATTAATTCAAACATCTCAGCAACAATATGTACAATACGACCGACGTAACTTGGCGGGCCTGAATATAGGCACTAAGAACTTTCGCGCATGTTCTCTCACTCGTACTCGCCTCATGTCACCATTTGGTTGCTAAAAAATTTTACTGCGCAGTCTTCTGCGCAAAGTTCAGGCCCGCCAAGTTACGTCGGTCGTATTGTACGCCTTTCATAAAAATATGGATGTCACGTGATCAACTTTGAACATTAATATCTCGGAAACGTGACGCTTTACTGCTGCTCTCAAAACGGTGAAGGAAAACATCGTGAGGAAACCGGCATGCCCTAGAACCAAAAATTCGAAGACATGTGACATCTGCCAGTATTGTTTTTTATGTGACACAAATTTATTTATCTAATTATGCATACACACGTTGCAGTATAAAACTGGTTTACATCTGTCACTTCACACATCAGGTTCAGTTGAAAACCAGCGTCAGGCACTAGTTGTCTGGCATTTTTGCTGAACTGGACCTTTTTAGCGCAGCCGTGAGGCACACATTCCTGCTAATTTCTTACATCGGATTTTTTATTTTTACCCTTTTTATTTTTATATTTTTCTGTTTTTATCTGATGTATATACGACTATTATCTGACTACCGGCTGTATTGTGTGTCTTTTAGTCTGTGCTAAATAAATGTATTTTCTTTCTTTCTGCCAATCCGCACTGGGCCTGCGTGGTGGATTACGGCCCACTCCCTCTCACCGAGAGGAGGCCTGTGTCCCAGCAGTGGGAACATTATATGCTGATTATGGTTGTGACGCTTTACGGGGTTTGGTCCTAGTATATTTTCCGTTAGCATTGATGTCAGCTATCGATTTAAATAGTTCAGAGATTATCCGGAACATACAGAGAGACGAAAAAATTAAAAATTGCTTTTTTTTTTTGTTAAAAGTACCGTTTATACTTTCGTATGCATTTAGTAAAAAGCTGTTATTTTGACATTAGAAACAGACACTTCAATTTTATTTATTTGTACAGATTTATTTTTAGTTGAAGTTGGAATTACAGGAAACACTTTAAGCAATAGTTGCCATTTTGTAGTAACTTAGACTTTTCCTCGCCAATTCGGTGAAGAAGCCTACTCTACTAAAACATCGCAATATTATTTCTGTGGCCTGAAAAATAGACCGTAATAAAAGCAAACTCAGCTTTTCTAAGATCATGACTGCAACATAATTAGCTTAACTTCCCAGAATAAGCCCGAAGAAAAATGTTTCTTTAAAAAGATAGAATTATCGACATCGCTCGGTACCTACAGAGTTTGCGAACCCATTGTTCCTCCATGAAGGATATTATGTCCGAGTGAACGAAGCTGGTCTTTACTCTAGTTTTGTTCGCACCAACAAAATGTTTTTACAGGAACTGGCGTGAAATACTTGGTTTTTGTTGGGAGTTGAACTCACCCGTATTTGCAAAAACTGGCTAAATTGGAAAATGTTCACACCTTGTTTTATTTATCCAAATATCCTACCAATATTATAAATGTGAAAGTTTGTGTGTTGATCGGATTTGGATCGGCATACATATAGTTTATAAACTGGATTAACACGTAGTATACTTTAATCCCGGTAGTACTTTCCGATGGGATAATTCCTGACCTCCAAAAGCTACAGTTACTGCAGGTACTATAGGTATATTTTTTTTTATTGTTTATTAATCAAAAAAAGTTACAAAACATTGTTGAACAATTAAACATACCGCACAAACCATCGCGGGCTTAACAGCGGTATGGCAAATAATAAAAGCTCTGGTGACATAATTATAAATCATTTCATATAGTTTATATTATTTTAAATGATATATTTTCTTTGACCTACACATTGCATGTCATAAATGATCATTGAGATTAAACCACATGGGTCTACTCTTCATGTTTCTCTTTCTGCGTGCGCGTGGATTACCAAAACTCCCACAGAAACGGTAGGTATGGCCAACAAGTTCTAACATCAACCTCAAATGTGCTTTTAAAATGTACGTCTTTTTTTACATTGTTCTCGGCTATTATTATAAATTTAACATTAATGATATAACCAATATTTTTGCAACAATATAATTTAAAAGAGTGTCCATGGAGTTTCTTGCCCTTTCTTCTCCATAGGTACTGTAAAGGTTGTTCACTTAAGTCAACCTTATGTTGTTGCTAGCTGGCTATAATTTAGCGCGGGTTACATTCGAATATTCAAGCACGTTTAGAACGGGGTGTCAAATATTATTATTTAATTAGATTTTTTGGTTTAGGCAGTGAGAGTGCTAGTTTAGTCGGGAATATGTAAAGACGTTCAGTCAATATAAACTTTAAAAAATCCTATCGTTGTTTAAATTCTTTGAAGGACTCATCCTTCACAGTACTCAGACTCATCCTACTACGCTTTGGAATAGCAGCTACCTTCATATTTTTTGACTGACCGACTCCTTGACAATTCAAAAGTGCCTGTAAATGTTTTAATTCAAATAAATGCTTGCAGTTTGAGTTTGCTTATTGTGCCACAAGATATTATGTCAACAAAGATATTATTATGAAGAGTGAAGGAAAAATTGGAAGAAGGCGGATTATTTTTAAACTGTCCTATATGCAGGTTACCTACTAGGGCGAAACAGCCGACTCACCTTACCACTTACCCTTAGCACGAAAGTACTAGTAATCAAGTTTTTTACAAATAAGTTTTATCAGAACATCACATTGGAGTCCTCTAATAAATGATGATAAAATGATACATATCTCAATCTATCTAATCTAACTAGCCTGTATTGTCTCCTTGCAGGGCAAAGGCCTGTCTCTCCCTTTTCCACACCATTCTGACTTTTGCTAGTGCAGTCGGCCCGGCCAGCCCTTTCTGTAGGAGTCAAGCTCGTACCGCCGTCGTGCGATGATTGGGACCCAATCAGTGGTTTTCTAGCCCATTTGTCATCTTACATGCGGCACACATGTCCGGATCTCCTCATTTCTGATTCGGTGGTGCAGGGAAAGTCCAAGCATAGCCCTCTCCATTGCCCATTGTGTAGTAGCTTTTATTAATTAATTGTTTTGTTTTTTATGTTGTCCGGTAGTTTATTATATATTTTTATTGACATGGCATATGGACTAGAAGAGTGCAGTTCAAGGTGTGAGGGAGGCGGATTTAATTTGTTCTTGTGGCGCAAAGAATATTTTTTTAAGTGTCTTCTCGTGTATCTTTTGATTCTGGGTATTTGCGGACCAGTTTACTTTCATTGACCAATAGCTCCCTCAGGCTCTCTCGGCATCTGAAACAGGTCAAAAATACAACGAAGTATAGAATTTTAAATAAAAAAAAAATACCATGAATATTGCAATTTATCACTACTTGTATAAATCAAAATGACAAAGCATCACGATCAAATCAAATAGTCGAAACACACTGATTGTCGGCTGGAAGCCTCCGAAATCAATTGCAGCTTAGTTAATCCAACTGTAATTACTACTCGTTGTCCGTAATCCCTACGAATGTTAGTTTCACCCTGCGTTATTTATGACGACCCGACGTTTTCATTGTCATTGGTTTGACTGTGGAAGTTCAGAGGATAAGTATATAATAATAACTATCTTTTTCCCATGGCCTCGCTCGCGTGGAGGTCTGAAATTAACCCAGGAGAACGTATTACGGAGATAAAAAAGTCCTACGTCCTAACCAGGGATGTTGCGAATATTCCCATCCACATCCGCAATTGTGATTTGGAAATCTGCATCAGCGTCCGTAATCATCAATGCGGATGCAGATGTAGCGCAGGTTGCCACAAGAAATAAACAGGGTAACTAGGGTAGGGTCGGCGAGTGGTGCCTGCCGAGGGCACGCGCTGATTGACCAATCGGAGTGAAGATTTCGGTGACAAGATGCGATTTGAGCAGTGGTGGCCAAGTGGTAACGGCCGCGACTTACGAGTTGTAGGTCGTAGGTTCGAACCCAGACAGGCGCTTTACTTTGTATAAATTGTTTCATCACCACTGCTCTCAAAACGGTGAAGGAAAACATCGTGAGGAAACCGGCATGTCCTAGAACCAAAAATTCGAAGACATGTGACATCTGCCAACCCGCACTGGGCCCGCGTGGTGGATTACGGCCCACTCCCTCTCACAGAGAGGAGGCCTGTGTCCCAGCAGTGGGAACATTATAGGCTGATTATGTATGTATGTATGTATGCGAAGCGTTTGTTATTGTTTATAATTTGTTTCTCGTGAAAAGTTTCTTAAGATCCGCATTCGCATCCGCGGATGTAAGCCTTCAAAAATCTACATCTGCATTCGTATCCGCGGATGTCAAACAATCTGCAGATTTTTTGACATCCTGGACATTTTGCCAATATGCCTAGTCCTAACCCAGGTCATGGTCTACTTGTGTGCCAAGCATCAACATCCGTTCGGCACTTAAGGTACAACAAAGTAACATACAGACAGGTACACACACAGACAGAGTTACTTTAGCATTAATAATATTAGAATAGAATAGAATACTCTTTATTATGTACACCATATAAATTACAGACATAATTATAGAAACAATACAAATTATAAATATACATTAGTATGCATTATGGTGTTAGATTGGATGGCCTATCATTGTTTGTGCGAACGCTACGATTTTGCGAACTAGACCACTTTTATTCACGGGCTTACCTATTCCCAAATACTAAAATGAAGTTCAAACAAAACCCGATGACTAAACAGTACCGATAAATTGGGTCAGCTATTTGACTTTCGGGCTTCTGACTACCTAGTCCTAAATATGCGTATGGCAACTGTTTTAATGTGCTCACTGAGATACCGAGAAGTCTTGAGCACAAGGTCTACATACCTATTCACCATTCATTCATTCATTGATCTCCTTTTTTCTCAATTTACATTATATTAGAGAGCACCTAGAGACAGGAAATTTTGTTATTTTATCATAATCATTGCTATTTTTCTCTAATTTCCCCTACAAATTTCCCAAACTAACTTAAACTTTGTTCCATTTATTAATAACGCTATGTTTGAGCACATGCCCTCTATTATTACATGTATTTTTTTATATCGAGAATTCATACTTCATACATCATCATCATCATCATCATCATCTGCCTACCCTTTTCCCAACTATGTTAGGGTCGGCTTCCAGTCTCACCGAATTTAGCTGAATACCAGTATTTTATACATGGAGCGACTGCCTGTCTGATCTGACTGGCTAATACGATACCCCTTGGTAAGACAGGTTGTTAGAATTTCAGGCTTCTGACTACCCGTAACGCCTGTGAAAGATCCACGAATGACAGCCGGGACCAACGGCTTAACGTGCTTTTCGAGGCACGGAGGGGTCTCGGTATGCAAAGATGGTCACCCATCCAAAGACCAACCGCAGCAAGCGTAGCTTAACCTGATCGATCGATCTGTGCGGCTTTTATTATTTAGCCACGGGCCTCTACATAATCCATAGGTAATATAAGGAGAATTCATACATTACCGTATAATATAATCCACCAAAGTATAATAACATGCAACATTACAAAACATTTGAAATAATTCGTGTCTAAAAGCACTACCTAATATTAGTTTAATATTAGATTATTGCGTGTAGCATAAAGATAATAATTATGATAAAGGTCGAATTAGTGTAATTAATAATTCAACGGACTATTGTATTATATCTAACGATAACGTTCGAGGGCAGAATACCTAATCCATACTAATATTAATATTGCAAAAGAAATACGTTTATTTGCGACAAACATGACGCATAAAAAAAAAAAGAAATACAAAAAAAACTGGCAAACATGCGTGATGCGTCACATCCAAAACGGCCATCGCTCAGCATAATGCCAAGACCATACCTATACGAGTCAGAGTACCAGCGCTGGTTTTCAGTGACAGCCGGCGTTGACGTGATGACGTCAACCAGTGCAGTATAAGCGAAAAACACGAAAAAAAAGGACAGCGAAAGTAACTATGTCTCTCTGTTACCTTTTCACGCCATAACGGCTGAACGGATTTGGATGTATGTAATATTATTATCTACTAAAGCTACATGTAATGAAATAAAATTCAATGAAGTGATAGATAATATCCTACCTAATGTAATCGTTTATTTTACAGACAGATATTTATTTTACTTTTTTTCCACTTTCTCGGAATACTTACAGGTTTGACTTTATGTTATCGTACTTTTTTGAGTAAAATGTAGGCACAACTATAGTGGCATAATGTTACATCTGTAACATTATGCCACTATAGTTGTGCGTCGTAAAACCGCTTTCTCACTTATCAGCAGCATACATTTCTTATCCTTAAAAACCTCTCAACATCGTTTTAATTTGGAAACAACACAACGTTACCCCGCCAAGAAATCTTCTAAACGGCCTATACATTACGGAATCAAATTAAGTGTACATCTCGCTACAGTTTGTCGGCCGCTCGGATAAGGAAACGGTCCCCTGTGTACGGAACCTTGTACGGATTCCGTAGTACTCCCCATAACATAGAACTGAATGTTCTTGACTAAACAGCTGTGTTATTTATAATGGGGAACGAATTGAAATTATTACGATTGATGTAGGTACATACATTTAGGCTCAAGTAATTGGATGAAAGAAAATATTTTTGTCAGATAATGTTATGTCTAGACAAGGTCGCAAAGTGTATAAAAAAGTTCGAGTATCAAACATTTAATTAAATTCTTTTTTATTTATTGACATATTATTTACTTGACGTGAAGTCCTTTCAGTAAAATGTCAAGCCGAGGACATCAAGTTACAAATTAAATAATATTTTGAAGAATTTGAAATTAGCATGTCTAAGAACTTGATTAAAGTCTATCACAAAACCGTTTAACTTGAAGTCTTTTATGTGTAAAACATCAAAAACGCTTCTTTCCTCAATTTTAGAATTTGTGTGATCCTGTCCAAAAAATCGAAATCAATCACCTTGTATTATACGTATCGGGGCTGCTCTTTATGCGAGAAGAGATAAAACAGATAATAATCGCACAGCAGTTGAAAATAAAAATAAAAGTCAAAACGTGTATCGTACAAAATAATACAACACGAATCGACGATAAAGATAATTTATTCATACTGTGTAATTATTTTTCCGAAATACACTCGTAGCTTTATGTTTACAGAGGGAACTAAAGGCTTTCGTGGAGGCTCATAATAACGCAAACGACTAACTCTCGAGGGGCGTCGAGTAATTTAGTCGTCGCCTCTCGGATCATATTATCCGTATTCCTAATACAAATGATCCGCAGTTCCGTCGGGACGTGCCAAAATGGGTAAATTAAAACGAAGTATACTTCGCGTAGGAAATTTGGTGCGTGTATAAAAAACTGCATCGTAGTATGCTCTGGCGCTCATCCAGTCTGGCGGCTTGTCAACGAGCCCACACGATAGATTTTATCAACTTCTTGTTAGAGTGGCAAAATAAAAGGGTCGTATTTGCCGCAGGAAAGACAGAAATTTGGCCTAATTTAGATGCGCGGGTAAATGTGCACGTCATAAAGGGAACAAACGAGTTAACGTGTAACGTTTATGCGAATGTAATGTGATGCTAATGTCACCCCCGACAGGTGTTTTTAACTTTTGACAGCTTTTACAAAGAAGTTTAATGTAGTTCGGAGTTACTTCGACACGCGTGTCGTACAAAGTTTTCAAACAAAAATGGAAGCTGAAAATATTTCTATGAGTTAGTAGTAGTTAAGTTCCCCTGACATTCGTTTACTAGGCTAAAAAGTTTTTAAATCTTTGGAATAGAGCTCCAACTTTGCGATTACAGAGCTTAAATTATATCAAAGTTGTTGTAAAGAAAATGTTTGTTTTAGTTAAATGGCAGTTTTTTCTCTTTATATTTGTATTACAGCTACTTTTGGCATTGAACCTGTATTCACAACTTTGAAAAAGCTGGTGATCTCGCTAGAAGCTAGAAACGACTGGGCTTTTGTGACATGGTCAGTTTTTTAAAACCTGAAGGCTAATTTCAAAATCTAGTCGCAATCTCATCTCAGCGACAATCAATGTCAAAAACTTATCAAAATGTAGGAAAATTCGTGGTATTTTTGACGGATTGAGACAGAAACTAGACTTTGAACATTCTTAGAATTACGAGAATTGCCCCTCTCAGATCGTTGGACATATTCAGAACAGTTTCAACCAGTATTACTTCGAATATGGGTTTGCACCCATAGTACCTAAAATTGTGCAAACCCATAATAATAAAATTGAATGCATTTACGGACCAACCACTAAATGTGAAGAGCTCAAACAGTTTCCAGTTGTTTTAAAAGCACTTGCCTACTCACCCGCAAAAATATTATTCAAATGGATTACGAATACAGTGAATTTTTCGCAAATTCCGGTCGGCATACGAGCTACCGCTCAAAATATCGAAATGAGATGAAAATCCCTAATTTTTGTCGGGCCCAACCATGAGCTTTTCCGTGACATTCAACAGTCACGCCGCAAAAGAAATGAAACTTTTTTTTTTTTTTTTTTTTTTTTTTTTTTTTTTTTTTTTTTTTTTTTTTGATATGACCACTCGCAGATGCAACTCTAGACGGTTGCCTTTCTGCTTAACCGGACTATCCTGTGGTGGCCAAAAATTACTTTAAGGCCCCCAGCCAGGGCTTACAAACTAGGATTTTTCATTAAATGAACCGACACTAAGGGCACCCCCTGTGGGGTTCGGGCCTCGGCTTAGTGCGTCATTAGGGGGAGGACAGCAATGGTCAGGCTGGGTCTGATTATTATTTGGGGAATTTAAAGCTACTTGCTCAGCTACGCGGGCTGGCTCGTCGAGCAAGGGTCGGGCTGTGATGTTACAGGGACGTCGCGGAGGGCCTCGGCGCACTATGGGACCAATCGGTATTTTCCATCTCAAAAATCGATAACTCTGTTGTTTTTTGATTTTTCTCCTTGAATTTTTTTTCACGTTTTTGTGAATATCTAGGCAATAAAAAAAATCAAACATCATCATTTAAAAAATTATATATTTTTCGTAAAAAAATGACAAAGATAAAGTTATACGAAATTTCATACAAAAAATTATACAGTTTTATTAAAATAGCAATAAAAGTTACACTTTTGCTTAAAATAAGTTTAAAACTAAATAATTATTATTAAACAAACAGTTACATGATAAAAAAATAATTTTTTTTAGCGCTTATCCTTTTCATAACTTTCTATTTCCAACAATTCTTTAGCTTCGTCAAACAATTCTTTGGATATTAGAAAACTTGTTTTATTTAAGCTAGATATACATATAAGGATCAGATGTATATAACAAAATATGCAGAACGTCTTCGTTTGTTGCTGATCTGAAACACTTCCTAGCGTGATGTAACCTATATTTCTTGTAATCTTTATTTCGGGCTTCCTGGGCATCTTCGGATAATTATTGTCCTATAGGTAAAACTGCATAATGCTCTATTATTTTAGCACTATGTATAAGTACTTTATGGACCGAAGATGGCATGTACCTAGTACCAGTTATATTTGCTCACATATTGCGCGGTTATCAATGTAGGTATACTGGCCGAATTTTTCTGCGTTTATAGGGAATCCCGATGACATAGTTTGAGGAATTACATATAATCTCTTGATTAATTCTTCATCAATTCCGGTTATCTCTGCAGAACATTGGTAATTTTGGAAAATCTCAGTCATTGCTATTACCGGAACCTTGACGTGGTTTATCAATGTGCAAACCAAGCACTTATCGGAAACGTTTTTGAACATATTTTTTCTTGTCTTCTTTAAGTTGCTTGTTTTCTGGAGTTGTTGCAGACCACTTCTCAAAACCTAAATTGAAAGAAATATGGAGGTATGGAGGATATGGTGATTGTAATTAATTACCACAACAGATAAATAGAACTTTCGCAGCAATATAGTTTATCATACTTGTGGTTAAGGTGATCACGGCAAACAAAAGTGCCATGGGAAGATTCTTTCAAATATAATAGTAGTATATTAATTTGTTAATGTTATTCTATCATAGAAATGGAAAAGAAACAAGATAGACATCAAAATATAATAATTAAAAGAAGAACCGTAATTTTTGGGGATTTTTTCATTTTTCCCCGATTGACATTATTGCTTCTTAATCACCATTGGCGCAAAAAACGCGCAAGTTTTTTTTTAATCCTTATATTACTGAATAGATAAGGTCTCTAATAGAGTGATTAACTTGACACCGGCAGCTTTCGGCAACAATGAAAACTCCAATTGAAATAAACAAAAACGAAAAATTTCTTTACTTCACTAAAAAAATATTAAAAAAATAAAACAAAAATATTTTTGTACAAAAACCGTATGTGGTTGCAAAGTGTACATTCTAAGCTATCTAATGATGTATAACACTAACATGCTTCCTTGGAAAACTTCCGAAGAATTTTGTGCTGAACTTCCTTAACGGTAATTTAATTGGCATGAAAATATTTATGTCTAATGTTTGAGGTTCATTTTATAAACGTAAAAGTAAGTTATTTACATTTTTTTGTAATTTATTCGTAAGTTCCTTCCTTTGAGAGTATAAAACCATAAAGATATCTATGGATTTAAGACTTTCGTCAAAACCATTTTTGAGATGGAAAATACTGTTTGGTCCCATAGTGCGGCGGCGGGGCCGGATACGCGGTTTGTATTTGTTTTTATTACGTCTGGTACTGGTTTCCCTACAACTCTCTTGGAGTATGGTGATGGGGTCGTCGGGTGTGATGAGAGTATGCCTAGGACGGCGAATTTTTGAGATGTTGGAGGGGGCATACTGAGTGGCTGAGGAAATGAGGGGGTTGGGGTGTTTCTCAGCCCTGTCAAAGAAACTCCTAGATAGGCGTTTCATGCACTGTTGGATGGTTGGAATCTTGAGATCAACATGGAGTTGGTTATTCCTAACGAACCACGGGGCTCCCGTGGCTCTTCGGAGAAATCGGTTTTGGAGTGTCTGCATCCTGTGGAGGTGGTGTGGCTTGGCATGCGCGAACACGGGGCACGCGTATGTCAGGATAGGTCGAATGCACGCGGTGTAGGTACGCAATTTGCACTTTAGTGACAATTTGCTGCGTGCATTCAACATGGAGTGGAGCCTGCCGAGAGCGAAGGCGGCACGCGAGCGCACCGTCCTTATGTGCTCCCCAAAGGTCAGGCGTCGGTCTAGGATGACCCCCAAGTACTTGGCTTGCTTCTCCCAAGGGATCGGCTTGCCAAACATGGTGATCGGTTTTGGGGTGGGAGGGAGGCGGTACTTGGGTCTGAGGAAGAGAACCGCCTGGCTCTTGTCGGGATTTACTTCTATTCTCCATTTCCGGAACCAATCGCCTAAGGCTTTTGCGGAGTTTTGGAGAGTAGATGCTATTTTGTTAGGGCTTCTGCCTGAATAGTAGATGGCTGTGTCGTCAGCGAATAGGGCTAGTTGGGCTGCCTTACTTTTGGGAATGTCGCTAGTGTATAGCGTGAAGGCTAGTGGGGATATTACCGAGCCCTGGGGGACGCCGGCGCGGATCGGATGAGGGGCGGACAGGGCACCCTCGATTCTGTATCGGAAGGTTCGATTCGACAGAAAGTCTCGGAGAATGAGCACGAGACGATCCGGCACACCGAGCTGATACAGCTTGTATATCAGCCCGTTGTGCCAGACCTTGTCGAATGCCTTCGCGATATCGAAGAACAAGGCACCTGTGTACAGACCTCGCTGGAAGCGGGCGCTGATGTGTTCGACTATGCGGTGCACTTGTTGGACGCAGGAGTGTTGGGGTCTAAACCCGAATTGCTCCTCTGGGATTAAGCTCTTTGCTTCGGCGTAATCTTTGAGCCGCTTATAGATAAGCCGCTGGTAGATCTTGCCTAAGACATTGAGGAGGCTGATGGGACGGTAGCTACTCGGTGCCGTCTTAGGCTTGCCCGGTTTCGGAATACCGATGACAGTTGCCTGTTTCCACGACTGTGTGAATATATTATTGGCCATGGCGCTATTGAAGATAGCGGTCATTAGCACTATGAGGGCGGGAGAGAAAAGTTTGAACACCTTATTGGTGATTTCGTCTGAGCCAGGGGCTTTTCCGTGTTTAAGTCCCTTGATAATCCCCTCCACCTCGTCTGGTGTGACTGGGGGCAGGGGGTCATTCGGGTCCTCAACGGGAGGGAGGGAGGTCCGGCGTTCGACTTCAGCGTCCACCTCAGCGAGGTGAGCTGGGTCTACTGGCTGGGTGCTGGGAGAGCATTGAGCCTCTAGGCTGTCGGCCAGGCATTCGGCTTTGTCGTCGTCATCGAAAGCGACGATTTTATCGGGGCGGAAGAAATGAAACAATCATTAAGGGGTATTTAAATTAATTTTTGCTTCTTTTTTTTTTCGCGATTTCAGGTTTGGTCCCATAGTAAAAGTTGTTCATAATGATGGGTACAATGACCTCTTAAGAGGTTGCTGGTGTTTTACAAATAACCCTGTATAATAAAGAATTGAGGATAAATAACAAAATAATATTTGTTTCGTAATATTTCGACCAATTAAGACGACTACACAAAAAGAAAAAATGTTTACACAACAGTGATCCACAGGTTAGTTAGTTAGTCAGGTACAAAACCGGTCAAGTGCGAGTCGGACTCGCGCGCCGATGGTTCCGTACAAATTTGTAGGTATGCAACTACAAATTTACGGTTTTCGGATTTTTTCCTTTACTTGTGCTACATGAAATTGATTCTTGCCAAATGTCATGATTCTAGGTCAACGGGAAGTACCCTATAGGTTTTGATTCCCTTGCGAGTGTCAAAAAATGCGGACGGAACATAAACGCCCGTATCTTTGATTGGGTTTCGTTTTTCCTTTTGAGGTACGGAACCCTGAAAAACAAAAAAACAACAATTTACAATTATAATTACCAGGGTCACAGAAAAACGCTTAACTGAATCACTCCTGCCTTGAAGTAGGAAATTCACTATCGGCGAGTATTTGTCCACTAAAAAAGTATAAATTCTATCATCCGTAATGTCGTGACATCTGACATGATTTTATCACACGAAAAATATTTTTGTAATTAATATAATACGACCGTAAACACAAAACTTGTAAAAGACAAGCCTAAATGATAATAAATGTGTTGTTTTTATTTACAGTTCACCCTTGTTTTCCGTGTCGGAACGAGTGTGTACTTCAACTGACTACTTTAACACTAATTGCTGGCACTTTTTATAACAATATTTTTACTGTGCTAAGTGAGGTTACAGTGCCACGAAGCCACAAAAAAAAAAATATGTGGGTATTTTAATTGTATGAGCAGAATCTCGAGGTAACAATTTGTACATGTTCGCATAGGAAAGTTAGCTTCTTTTCGTCTTCTTAAGTTTCTCATAATTATCTGGGTAAAAGGGTCCGAAAATATGATAAGGTTTTATATTTTATGCGAACTTCGCCCTTCAAGTTTCTTTTTAATTCCTACATTATCATGCTCTACTTTTTCTCCGCAAGATTGTTTTAAGATAAGCAGAACTCCAAGCGAATTCACAACTAGTTTGTCAGCAAATGTTGAGCTTAAAGACCTCAGTGGGCCACGAGAGGAGGCAGTTTGTTAATCTATCGCCACACAGTCACCTACTGACCCACTTGCACCAGACTCTCACTTGTGCCGGATGATAAGCTGTTCTATTTTTCATTCCTAGATTAGCACGCTAATATTAAACGTTTGTTGAGTTTGTGGAGCTTTGACTTTCAAACGAGATTTTTAAGGCCATTTGCAAAACGCGTAAATTGTTTGTAATTATATCCGTATGCAAACATAATGTCAGATTTGTGGAAGAGGACGACCGAAATGGTAGCAATGTGAACACAAACAATGGCAACCGAAAAAATTAAATAGGTCACAGAATATTGCGTTTTCTACCTCACTGTACATAATGCATGTCCCACTAACAGACCGCATCCATTTTTAAGCATGAGCATTTTAACGCTACTATATTTCCTAACTGAGAATTACAAATGAATAATTAAAATGACAGTTGCGTGGTTATTCGCTGGCATGCTTCGCAAGAATAGCATCGCGGGTGTTCGAGTTGTACGAATATGAGTTTTGCTACAACCACATTAAATGCCACAGTCCAGTATTCACAAAATGCGTCGAATAATATCCGAGGTTTTTATGCACGTTCCATTTTAAATTGGAATAAGCGAGATGAAAAGGAGAAAAAACATCGCGAAAGCAAATTACAGGAAGCGAAAGAAACTAAAATGCGGGACGGCTCGCTCGGGCTTGAACTATAAAATATTTGCATCCAAACGAGGCCAGAGCAACAATAAGATGGAAATGCAAAATCCTGGTACGATGCGATGCATACTGTCCGCTCACGGCTAATGGCCAACCGTATATTTTACTTGAAACTGAGACTTTTCTTAAAATTAGCTGTATTATGGTATGTAATTTAAATTATGCTCATTACACAGCATATAATAAGTGATATACGAGGAACATTCTACTACGTTAGCACAGTACGGTTCCTGTAAGCTGCGACTTCAAGACTTTTTGGACGTGTTCCATTTTGGCCGGGTTTGTGTTCCGATACGGCAAACTCATTTTTTATTGCTCAAAAAATAAGTTACTCTTTGAATTAAGTTTTGTTCTTCATGAATAAGTAACGAGTTTACAACGTAAAAGTTACTGTATTATATTTAATGCATTAGTGCTGCTATCTAGACAGTATTATCCAAGTTTAGAGAAACATTCATATGTATTTTCAAGCCGTGGCTAAATTAACTCACAACGCCACAAATTAATACATACATATCATGCACATTTAAATGAGATATCTCCAAATCTAATCTAGTGGAGTAAGCCCGTTACAAATACATTTAAGTAGTAAAACAAATTATCCCAGCACTTATCTCCTCTCTTCAATAAAGGCGTAAATTGGTAACCCATTCCTACCCATTATGTAAATAAAACAAACAGTTTGAAATGTTTGGAGTATCGTCGTTAAGCGGTGTACGCACTTTTGAACGTGACGTTGATATGTAACAAGTTTGAAAAGTGTTTGACAAACACGTTGACAGCTACTTTTGTATGCAACTCTTTATTTATCTAAGGAGGATCAACAGCAAAGTTGTTGTACGAATAAGAGAAAAGAGCAATAACGGCATTGTTTATAATGTAGGTAACCATAACGAACATTAGCCGCGCACACGATTTATAAAATTGTCCTTTAAAAACGTTTGGTTTCATAATTGCTTTCCATGTTCAATTAATCTGAGTAGCCTTTTCCCAACTATGTTGGGGTCAGTTTCCGGTCTAACCGGATGCAGCTGAATAACAGTATTTTATAAAGAGCAACTGCTTATCTGACCTCCACAACCCACTTACGTACACACTCACTCACTTACGGGGTAATACGATACCCCTTGGACTGAGACTGGTTGTCAAAGTTTCAGGATTCTGACTGGGTAGTCAGAATCCCGAAACTTTGACAACCAGTCCAGCCAGTCCAACCAGTAACGACTGTGAAAGATCCACGAATGACAGCCGTTACCAACGGCTCAACGTGTTTTCCAAAGCACGGAGGGGTCTTGGTATGTAAAGATGGTAACCCATCCACGGACCAACCGCGGCAAGCGTAGCTTATCCTGATCGACCGACCCGTGTGATTTACTTAGCCACAAGCTATTAGCACACACCTCTTTCATGTGTTAATTTACATCCACACATTACAATCCAAAAATTCGCGATAGATATTCAAGTTCGCAATATCCACGTTTAGCAGTGCGAACACGGCTTAACGGCCTCTCCAAAGGATTTCACACCGCTCAAGCATCTTGTATTTGAATGAAAGACAGAAGAATACAGACGAATTTAATACAGGGTAGCTCCGTAGAGATGCAGGGTTCTCCCGTCGCAGACTGATATTGTAAAACTTTTCTTCGACGTAATCTACATAAAAAATGAGCCGAGGGTTAGCGGTGACCCACTGGTAAATGAGAGCCTTTTGAACTGTTAATTTTGTTTGCATACAAAATGAAATCTGACATGAAAGTTATTTGCGCCTTGATCTTAACGCAGTACTATGTTTTGATGATAAACATTTATGTATTCATTTTGCTTTGTCGTTTATTTCATAATCTGTTTCTGTGGAACTATATTTGGTTTTCCTTGAATAGAGGGGTTTAAAAAGGACTTGAAAGTTGAAAAAAATCATTTATTTTTCTCTTGGGCAATGTAAATGTGAGAGATATTTTAGACGAAAATTGTTTTTTTTTTCTTATTATATTCATGTTTCCCGCAAAAAGTTTGCCATCCGTTTCTTTGCCGTAACCAGCTTCTGTAATCGTTGTTATAAACACCACTGTTTGTTGTGACTAGAAATATTACGTAAGATATGGCAATGATGTGGCTTCTTCCTGAACTGAATTAAATCTTTACATTAAACAAAAAGTCACCTTATCTCCCACAATACACAGACTAGATTTATATAAAACACCAGCGGTACGTTCTACAAGCGATTTTTCTGGAAACCGCTATTGAAGTCGTCTATATCTAGTTTTTTACTATTATTAGTAGCCTACACTGTCCCACAGCTGAGCAAAGGCCTACCCCAAATCCTTCCAGGTTTCGTTTTCTGGATCCACATCGATCCAACCCTATACCTGATGTAAAACAAATTCGCTTTTCGTGTCTGTGTAAACGCTGAGATCTTCTAAACTAAACAATCAATGATGATGATGTGGTATTCACAATACTAGTATTTATTCCGGAAGGTTCCATCATCTGCCTAGCCTTTACCCAACTATGTTGGGGTCGGCTTCCAGTCTAACCGGATGCAGCTAAATACTAGTACTTTACATGGAGCGACTGCCTATCTGACCTCCACAACCCAGTTACTGGGTAATACGATACCCCTTGGTAAGACTGGTGGTCAGACTTTCGGGCTTCTGACTACCCGTAACGACTGTCAAAGATCCACGAATGACAGCCGGGACCAACGGCTTGACATGCTTTCCGAGGCACGGAGGGGTCTCGGTATGTAAAGATGGTCACCCATCCACAGACCAACCGTGTCAAGCGTAGCTTAACCTGATCGATCGACCTGTGCGGCTGTTATTATTTAGCCACGGTTTATGTATACATAATCAGCCTACAACGTTCCCACTTCTGGACAGGCCTCCTCTTTTGTGAGAAGGAATGGGCTGTAATCCATCACGTGGGCCCAATGCCTTAAATCTCGATCATTTGACCTACGTCATTGCACCCATGTGAAGCAAGGGCGGGTCGCTAACACGTTTATGTAATTAAGAACACACGATACATAGGTACCTATTTACATATCACAGTAATCTCGACTTTTAAATTCGACTCCTACAAATTACACGGGACTCTCCGTCTTAAATTAGCATAAAAATAACGAGTTTGTTATTAAAAAGGATATTAGGTTTGAATTTATTCATGAGTCGTATTTTTAGAGAGACTTCATTCGACATTCATTTATGTTTTCTGGATTATAAAAGGTAGCTCGACGACACCTCAGATTGAAAATAGTCATTTAAAATAGTCTTGATATTTTGGTTTTTGCTTTACGTACAGAGAAACCCTCGAAACGGTAGATTTACTATACTTTAACTTTCATATTTTAATACTAGCTTCTGCCCGCGACTTCGTCTGCGTGAAATTTCACCCATTCACCCTCTTAGGGGTGGCATTTCAAAAAACCCTTTCTTAGTGGTAATACCAGCCTATTACGGTCTCACTGCAGGGCAAAGGCCCCTTCTCAAATTATAGACCTATTTCTGTACTACCTACCTTTAGTAAAATTTTTGAGAAATTAATTTTAGACCAAATGCAAAGATTTTTTAATAAACATAAATTATTACATAGGAAACAGTTTGGTTTTACAAGGGGTCGTTCAACTACTGATGCCGGCGTTGAACTATTAGGACATATTTATAATGCATGGGAAGATAAATGCGATGCCTTGGGCATCTTTTGTGATTTGTCCAAGGCATTCGATTGCGTTCTTCACGAAACGTTAATCAGGAAACTCCGCCACTACGGGATCCGAAACACTGCTCTGGATCTTCTTATTTCATACTTGAGTAAAAGGATTCAGAGCGTTGACGTTAATGGAAAAAGATCACCCGGATCTATAGTAACAATGGGAGTCCCACAGGGCTCAATTCTTGGTCCTTTCTTGTTTCTCATTTATATTAATGACTTGCCGTACCTCATAAAGGATCATCATGATATAGTGTTGTTTGCAGATGACACTTCTCTTTTGTTTAAACTTAAACGTCATCAGTTGGTTACTGACGATGTAAATAGCGCGATCTCGAAAGTAGTCCACTGGTTCAATGTTAATAATTTGCTTCTAAACGAGAAGAAAACCAAATGCATTAAGTTTACGCTACCCCACGTAAGGCAGGTGAAAACTAATGTGTTGATAAAGGGCGAGGAATTGAATCCTGAAGACAACACAGTATTCTTGGGCATAACTTTGGATGCTAAGCTTCAGTGGGGTCCACATATAGATAAGTTGTCAAAAAAGCTAAGTTCTGCAGCATACGCTGTTAGAAAAATTCGAAATTTAACTGATATAGAGACTGCTCGTTTAGTGTACTTTAGCTATTTTCATAGTGTAATGTCGTACGGTATTCTATTGTGGGGAAATGCCGCCGATATTCAGACTATCTTTGTTTTGCAGAAGCGAGCTGTTCGATCAATTTATAAATTAAGTCCGAGACACTCTCTCAGAGACAAATTTAAAGAGATTAATGTAATGACTGTGCCTTCTCAGTACATTTATGAAAATCTTTTATATGCCCATAAAAATATAAAATTGTTTAAAAAATACAGTGATATCCATAATATAAATACTAGAAACAAACACAAATATGTTGTACCTACAACCAGGCTCAAGAAAATAGGTGGCTCGTTCAGATGCCAATGTATACGCTTTTACAATAAACTACCAAGCCACGTTCAAGATCTAAGCCTTAATAAATAAAAAAAAAAAAAAAAAAAAAAAAAAAAAAAAAAAAAAAAATTCAAATCTTTCATTAAACGTAAGTTGTGCCAGAAAGCCTTTTATACCGTTAAAGATTATATTGAGGACAAAAAGGCTTGGGATTGAGCTGCTTCCAATTTCTGCATTTTTTTCTTTTTCACATTGACATTGATGAATATTTTTTTTTAAACAATGACATTTGCTTACTTTGTAAAGTATTATATTATTTTTTCATTGTGAATGTGAAGACGATGTGGGTCTTTTTACATAGGTACTTATATATATTTTTTTTATTATTCTCTCTGTTCTGTTTTTTTTTTTTTTCATGGTCTGGCAGTTTGAGTAATTTATGTGGCCTACCCAAATGTCTTTTCTTTGGTATTGTTCGTCGAATCGTTGAGCTCCTTAAGTCTTGAGTTGAGCTGCACGATTTTTGACAAATGCGTGCACTGACTGGACAGGTCCTCTCAATCTGTGTGGTTCTTTCCTCAAAAGACCACCTCAGACATCGATCTACATGGTCTTCATATAACCTGACCAAGATTATGTCTGGACTTTAAAAGAGACTGTGACCTCTGAGTTTGTTTCGGCCTTTCTTCTCAGAGTAGTCAGATAGGAAACGCCGACTTCATCTAGTTTAAAAAAAAAAACATGATTGACGTGTAAAAGTGTTTGTACAAACCTACAAAAAAAAAAAAAAAAAAAAAAACATTTCATTTCATCATTTCTCATCCAGAGAAGGCACGAGCATTGATCACCACTCTTGCTCGAGACGGGTTGGAGATTTCAGATTTATATTAACTACTAGCTTCTGCCCACGACTTCGTCTGCGTGAAATTTCACCCTCCCTTCATTCACCCTCTTAGGGGTGGAATTTCGAAAAACCCTTTCTTAGTGGATACCTTCTCTTCACAAATAACACACCCTCCAAATTTCATGTCTCTAGGACCCGCAGTTTAGGCTGTGCGTTGATATATCAGTCAGTCAGTCAGTCAGGACTTTGAATTATATATATATAGATACCTTTTCGGGATTAAAAGTACCCAGTGTGGTGCCAAGGATATTAAAGAATAATTATACCAAGTTTCATCGTAATCGAACCGGTAGTTTTTGCGTGATGCCTGAACAAACAGACAGACAGACAACATTTTTTTTAATCACATTTTTGGGTTCGGTGTCGGTCTAGTAACACCCTTTTTTTTATTTCCAATGGACGGAATTTTCACTTCTACAGATTTATTGTAAGTATAGATAAGTCCAGCGAGGTAATTGAGTAACACACATAAAATGGCAATCGATAACAATGGCTTTAATTTTACAGTACAGCCACGTTCATTGCGTTATTTATGTTATTGAGCAGACGATTTTTCAAACCTATGAAGCAATGGATTAGAAATTTTCTTCAAAAACCTCGGATTGTGAAAAAAGTGTGTTACTACGCGATTAATTGATTCCTCACGATGTTTTCCTTCACCGACTTCAGTAATGTCCAAGATAAACCCAGAAAGTATATATGAATTGAAAAAGGCATAGGTACTGTTAAGCCACATCACTGTTTTCATAACAAAACTTTTCATTAAGGCAAATGATTGTATGTTTACACCTACACCGCTTTTCCATCTCCCTAAAACATTAACACCGTTTTCCTGCACATAAGTTATGTGCAAACTGGCGTATGTGCACTTAATAGGTATGAGCAAGACAAGTTCGGAATAAGGCTAAAAGTTAAGGACGCTAAAGTGGCGGCTACCCGGGTTGTTGTTAACAAAGTAATTCCGACTAACCGTATATGTCCGAAGTGAAGTTATGAGCAAGTTAGCGAGCGGTTAACGTGTCCAAGCGACAGGTAATTGGGCCATTAAGTTAGCTTCAGATTGTTCAATCACAGGTAATTTTTTATTTTATCCGAAGTTAAAAACAAAAAAAAAAATAATTTTGCTAAAAATATAGATTTTAATTTTGAAATGTTTTTTTTAATAATCAGTCGCACTAGCCAAAAACATATATAATTCTAGATAATATGTGTATGAAATTATAAAAATATTATATAAACAAGAACGCAAATTAAAACGTCTTAAGGCTGATTTTTCCAAAGCCAGATAATTTTATTCTAGGAATAATTTTGAATTTTTGACAGTTCTTCCATACAAAATCTGTCTGACGTCAATTTTATTCCACGAATAAAAACTATCTGTCGATTAAAAAATCAGCCCTTAAACAAAAATAAAACTTGAACATGGAAAACAAAATACAACGACAAATTGCCAATATTCTACAACTCACAATTTTCTAAAGCAAAAACAACTCCCAATATAAACCTACCCTTACCAATTTACAAGGCAAAGAAACTTTCTACTTGAACTTAAACTACACATTAAGGCTGAGTAGCAAGCGAGGTAATTTCGTAGTAATTAACAAATGCAAGGATTGTAGTTGTGCCAGTTCACTACAATGTGTTGTGAATCTTTTATTTAGCCTGTTATGAGCGCCTTTTGTAGCTAATTAAGTGCTGTTATGGAAACTGCAATTTTAAACGGAGCGTGATGTTGCAATGGGAAATGATTTTTAATTTGTATTTTTGTTTGATTGTAGATTTGTCTTTTGGTTGTCTAATATTGTCAGTTTTTGGTGTTTATTGGCATGAAATACTACTAGACTAATTTATTTACGAAAATGATGATGAACGGTGCAAGTCATGGTACAGGATCACACGTAAATCGATCGGTGCGAGAATTACGATAAGCATACCTCCACACTTGGGAGCAGACTGGTTGAAAAATAATTCGATCAAGACGTCCGCCACTAAAGCAAAAACTCTTACCTGAGGCCACATACTTGTTGTCCAGCTAGTAGCTGCTAGCTTCCACGCTTGATCCTGCTTGATTAATAATTCTGCTTGACCGAGTCATGATCTTGTAGTATCGTAAAGCTTTCAAATGCGCAAGTTTTTAAGTTTCTTGTTATTTTAATTTTGTTACGAATTGGACGTGTAGCGTGTCGTCGAAAACTTTAATTTACGCGGGAACCCGCCTAATGAAGACCCGAGATTGGACAAGACGTATGAATATGGTCATCCATTCGATCTTTGGTACATTTTCTACCCAAAAATTAAAGTGCCAGCCAGAAAAATAATTGCTTATTAGGGCTTTACGATATGAGAGTAGATAAAATAACTGTATAATTTTATTAGAGTTACACGTGGATGAAATCTGCCATTAAAGTACTATTTTCATCAAAATTAAATTTTATAAGGTTAACAATTGCCTACTTATCCAGTTAAGAAAAAGTCACACAAAAACGAGACTGACAAATTATATTTTTTCCTTTTTTACCATAGTAGGTATCCATACCAATATTCTAAATTCGAAAGTAACTCTGTCTGTCTGTATGTTACCTTTTCACGCCTAAACCACTGAACGGATTTCAATAAAATTTGGCAGAGAGATAGATTGTATCCCGGGGAAGGACATAGGATAGTTTTTATCCCGATATTCCTACAGAATCGACACTTATGTGGGTGAAACCGCGGGGCGCTGCTAGTATCGTTATAATTCAATTTTCGATTAGAACTTAATTTAAAGGAACGATTTTAAGAGCAAACGGCCTTTTAATACTTTTACTGAAGTACTTCATAACCCAATTTAACTTGCACATTGCTTATGACATATGAATGAAAGCTTGACTTGAAAAATTGGCTTCATCTTTGAAGTTATTAAAAATTCTGCAGCAAAAATAAAAATAACTTTGAAATACAAGTAGACGTACTTAAATGCTGGTTTTGCTTTGTAAACTAGTTAAATAAATAAAGAAGACATGATCAAAAAAACACTCAATATTCCAACGGCATAAAGCATAGATTGCTTTCTGCCAAAACTTTGCTTGCCATGTATAACTTACTTTTATTTTCGGCAGCTGATGTTGAAAATGACGCACAGAGCATGATAATAGCTCCCCATACGAAAGAAACTACACCCAATAAATAAAAGGGAACCAATTCCTCCATTTTACGACTTCGCTCATCGACGAAACGCTAAAAGCCGAAACCCAACAACCACAGACTTAATACAATTAGTCAGAACAAGAAGGTTTGGTCACCTAACATTAGGGGTGACCACTCTCGAAGGGAAAAACGGTCGGGTACGAATCATGGCCGAAGGAGGTCGCATTCAATTCAAAACATAGGCGGAAATGCCGAATGCTGAAACTATTTCTCGGGGCCCGTTACGAGGAAACCATCCGGTTTGCGGGTGCGAACGTTACCTAATCTTAACTATTTGTGTGTAAAGTTGAAAGGCTTAATGCTTTTGTTATTCTTTTGGGATGAAGAGTTCATGAATAAAATAAAAGTAGCTACCGTTTTTGTGAAACATAAACATAATATTTGAACAAGTTTGTGACAAGGTTGCATTGACCTGCAATTTACATGTCAATACAATTGTCGGGTTGATTAAAATATGATTCGCGACCATAATAACTATTTATGTAAGACTTTACAGAGTTATGATCACAAGAATCAGCAATAAAACTCCTTGAATTAGAATTGGACTCAAATGTCATGATTTCATGAAATAGTAATTCAAAACACGAACAGAGAGTTGTAATAATGATTTTTTATGAGTAAAATTCTATAAATAAATATTTCCCACGAATCATATTTAGATAAACCTGCAAATTGCAAAAAACGTAAGATAATTTGAAATTCGTGGACTATCCTGACGCTTTCGCCTTTACCGAAAAGATTCGCGATATCGCTTCAGCCTATTACAAATTCTCGGCCTAATATCTCGACTACAGTGGTTTCTAATTACGGGCAAAGTATCTACCATACTGGAATGTCATTCGTACAGTAAATGGAAATGTGACCATATTCCTCTTTGTCATGTTACCTCTTGTTGGTTCATAATCAAAGTAATTATATTCGAGTATCGGATTTGACGGCTCTTTGTAATGTAATGCTTATAGTCGGTGTTTTACACGATGGAAGCTCATGGTGCTATTGGAAATTGGTAGCAGGTGTCGGGATTCATATTGAGCATGAGGTTACGAAGTATGATATCATCGTCATCATCATCGTCTCGGAGAGTGAAATCAGCGGTATTGAACTAATAGCGAGCATACATTATATAGTCAAACTCAAAACTAATAGACCACAGTTTACACAAAAATGTCAAAGTATAACGTATACGTATATCAAAATAACATAACAACACGCTTACAATTCACGAAGGATTAGGCAGAACTTAAAAAATGTGGGTGTTACTATGGGGGTACCTAGGGAGGGGGGTCCAATATAATAGGGAAGGAGCCTATTGCTATCAACTGGGCACAAATCGAGAAAAAAAAATATCAATAAAAAAACATCAAACAAGTAAAATAGAATCAAAGTGTAGTGTAGTGTTTGTGGTACAGTCACGAGCAAAAGTATGTATACACTTGGCTTTATTCAAAGTTGATTTACTCCTTTATTTTTGAATGAAATTTTATATTAGTAGGAACATAGTATTGTCGAACCCATAGGTATATGTAAAGTGTCGTATTTCAACGTTGCATTCGTTATTTCGTAAAAAAATCGCAACTTAAAGTTGCCAAGTGTTGACATATTGGTGCTCGTGACTGTACATCGTAGTTGAAAAACTAACTAACGAAAAGCAATAATTGCATCTTCGTTAACCCAGATATACTTAAAAAATCTACTCCTCAATAAAATCCTCACCTTGACGACAGCAATACAATACCGATGAACGTTAGTGAACTGTTATTTATGTTCATATGAGGAATAAATTCTCTTTTTATCACATCTATTCAAAAAGAGTTAGTTTATTCTTCGTAAGCCGGGAATAAAATTGCTCTTTAATCCCTAGGGACTAAAAGTAATTTGAATTTGGAATGTGTGTTAGTAAAAGTTCCAATCACCAAAGACATCAATCACGAACATTGTATGAACAAGTAACAGGCTGTATGACAAAATAAAACGTGCGAGTCAAATTAAAAAATGTTTGTGAAAAAATAAAAAACGCGCGAAAGGCATTCTGCCTTCATTCGTAATTGTTTACTCAAATTAGGATTTAACTTAATTTTATAAAAAATGAATATGTCTTCCTCAAGTAATTGTATGCAGGTAAATAAATAAATGTACCTACTACATATTCTTATTCATAAGTTGCATTTACTTATTTTTTCATAGAGGGTGATAAAAAATAGAATGTCCACCTCGGGAGCAACACTATTTTAAGCTCGAGTGACGTAATTTGAATCCCACTCTCGCCTTCAAAATAGTTGTTTTCTCCCTTGGCAAACAATTTAGGTACTATTAAACCTCAGTTGAGTTTCTGCTATTACACCTCAGCGTTATTGGTAACGTGTTACGTTATTAGGATAAGCCGTAAGTCCGACTGGAATAGCCTAATGCCCAGTTTCGTAGGGCAATGTACATCGTTTCGTTAACCAATAGAAATGGCATACCATTGGCTTTGCAAATATTCTGAAGGCAATTTTATTGTAATTGACAGGAGGTTGAGGTTTAAAAGAAGAAAATGGAAACGCCACCATATAAATGTGTTTCAAGCGAATGGAATGATCGATGAATCGATAGAATGAACGGCAACGCAAGTTTCTAACAGACTACTATAACCAAACCAATCTATTCTCGTAAAAAGTTTTTGTTTGCCAGTTAATATCTATATTCCGCCGCTTTATAGGGCAATAAAAAAGTTTTATTTAGACACTATAGTTTCGCCAAATTCGATTCAAACGCACAAACGAAGCCGCGAGCTGTAACTAATCCTATAGTTTTATAGGAGGTATACCTACTCCCTGAGGTACGGCTCGAGTTTCTATTTATGGACGAAGGACAAAGACGATATTATTATGTACTTATGTAAAAAGAGATAAAAGCTATCTTCTACAGAAATATATGGTATTGTATGGTTGGTTTGCAAAAACCTGCTTGATAATGTGTCATAAGTAGGTACCTAAGACCGATTATCAAGCAGGTTCTTATGATATAAGTAGGTACTTATGATCTCGTCTTATGGTCTCTTTCGTAAGGCCGTTGGTCTTGCACCTGATCTCTCTCCGGTCGTGTCGGGTTGCCGTCCAATAAGACAATGAAAGTAGGGAAGAGAGAGTGCACCTATATCGAAGCACACACTTGTGCACTGTAATATCTCCCGCACCGAAGGCTGGTCTCCACTGAGATCGGTCGCCGCGGCCAAAATTCAGTCTTGAGGTCTTTATATTTATATCACTGAAACCTCTACATAGTTTTGAATGTTTTATAGAAATGAGAACTTGCAAAACCATACTTAAGGTATAAAATATTAGCCAAAGCAAAGGGTTATTATTACCGGCTAACACACGACGCAACGCCACTTACGCTTTGTGATCAATTCCAAATATTTACGTCTTGACTAAAATGTTTCTTTGTTGAAATGGCTTTCGAATAAGCCATTTCAACAAAGAATATCATCGCGGTGGGTGCCTTTGTCGTAAATTCTTTGCCCTACAGCTTACAGTTTTGTCTTAGTGGACAGTTCAATGTCCCCAACCGATTTAGGTACAGACGAGCAAATTTTTTCAATCAACTTCGAACCTTAACTTTTAGCGATAAAGTTGAAAATCTATTAAAGAAATTTAACAGATTGTAGTAGCTTGATGTGCTGTCTGTACATGCACTCTAGCCATTGGTCATTAATAGATACTTTGTCTCCAATAGATCCTATTGATTGGCTCCAGTAGACCGCGAATGGCGACTATTGTGTCCTTCAGAGGGCAACTTTAATGAGGTCGAAAGACAAACAGTGATATTATTTTATTCAATTCTGATTGTACCCAATGATGAGAGAACAAAGAGACTACTTATTAGTTTTAATGAAAGTAAATAATTATGAGTTTCGTAAATTCGATTGTAAGGCATGCAAGACTTAAAAAAAATGGCCTATTTAAGTGTCGGTTTGCCCGTTTTGAGTGAGTAAATTCGTGCGAATCGACTAGTAAGTCAAAAAAATGCAAGTTTAAATCTTTTTTAGCTTAATGAATTGCAGCATTCTCTCCATTAAATCTTTTTCTTCAGCCGGTTCCTCCATCTCTTTGCAGCTCTCTGGTTTCGATCATGACTCAAAAAACCAGGAAAAATAAACAGTACAAAAATGCGTTAGTCATTGAAATTATGTAGACGGATTCATACCATCGATAAAAATTACGCATTTATGTCTGCAATCATCTATTAGACCAATAAAAGGCTCTGGATCTGGCTTGCACATACAATCTAAAATCATAGAACAGGCATTAGTGCGTTCGCAGCACACTGACATCCATTCTTAATGTGGTTTTGGACGACCGAGCGTGGCTGCAAGCCACACTACCCATCCGCTTTGGTGGCCTCGGCGTCCGCAAAATTACCAGCATTAGCAGTTCCTGTCCTCTGTCCACAGCACCGAAAAGTTGACCGGGAAGATTTTAGCCCCCTCCCTGGTTGACTCGGAAGTGCCGTGTTTGGCCGACGCGGTGAACGCCTGGAAAATGGCTTGCCCGGATACAGATCGGCCCGCGAACCCATCTACCCAGAGGCAGTGGGATGAGCCGCTCTGCAGGTTGGTACGGAATAATCTTATTAATACGTCCACCAATACTGCTGAGCGTGCCCGCCTACTGGCTGTGGGTGAGTGGGAGTCGGGTCTCTGGCTTCAGGCGCTACCGTCACCCAACATAGGCACTTTGCTGGGTGATTCCACTTTCCGGCTCGCTACTTGTCTGCGTCTGGGCGCCCCTTGCGTGGCTCCGCATCGCTGCCAATGCGGTGAAAGTGTCGACTGCCTCGGACACCATGGCTTATCCTGCAGTAAAAGCGCAGGCCGGATAGCACGGCATGCTAGCATCAATGACATCATCCGTCGTGCTCTTGTCACCGCCGGGGTGCCAGCTGTTTTAGAACCCAATGGCTTGGCACGCGACGATGGGAAAAGACCAGACGGAATGACCATAATGCCTTGGAAGGTTGGTAGGCCTTTGGTGTGGGATGCAACGTGTGTCGACACCCTTGCGCCATCCCATCTTCCAAGCACGGTGAGCTGTGCTGGGGCAGCTGCTGCAGGTGCGGAAAACCTCAAACGGCGCAAATACTCCAATCTCTTTGGAACGTAGAGAAAGCGTCACTATGTCCTAACCCCTCAAGTTTTAAAATGTTACACTGCTACAACATTGAATTCCTTACGAATAATCTAAAGAATACTTCAAAAAGAGTCCATTGTGTTGACTCGGATTCGAACCATCGCATCACCGAACGTCGTCATACTCATACCGGCAGTTTGACGAACTAGCCAGCGAGCCCATACGAATTGCGATGAAATTGTTATCTACTATCGGCTGAGTCATTATATCTTTAGGTCCCTGTCTAATCGAAAGATGTTATAATTTGAGGGTATCCATTAATTTTACTTACTTACGTTGTCTTTATAAAATTAATCCATACCTTCAAGTTAGAACTTTGTATACGTTCACTTAAAACGGCGAAGAGTAAACGACTACTATTTATCAATTATTTTTTTAAATGATTTCTGATTTTATGAGAACTAAAATAGTTGTTCTGTTTGTTGTAAAATAAGATCATAGTTTTGTTAAATAATAGCAATAATAAATATTAATAAGTGATTAATAAAGTATTTTATTTTTCTTGATTTTTTCATTCTTTATAAATAATTACTACTTAAAACAAAATAGAAAAATATATCAAAATAATATAATGAACAAAAAGCACATTTCGTGCCTATATAGGATTTGAACCTCCAATCTTATGCACGGTAAGCGGTCTTGAAACCTCCAGTCTATTTAGACGATGAATAAGTTGTCGTAAATGTTAACCCTATTATTGTTGCTTGTCGTCGCAAAAGTATTGTTTTATTGAAAAAAACAATAATAAAAACAGAATTAAAAAAAAAAAACTTACTTAAACTTATTTATTCACTAAAACAATACATTATTTAAAATAAAATGTTTTTGCAAAATACAAAAACCAACTTGGGCCTATCACGGATTTGAACGCACATGTCTTTTGGTGGGGTAACTACTTAATGCAGCTGTGTGTACATGTTTGAGCCGTTTGGGGCACAAATCTTTGCTGTACTCTGGACGCTTTTAACGTGTGTCTTTTTTTACATCGTTCTCACAAACAAATCAACAAAAAAATAAAAAAAAACAAAAAATCAAATCAAATTCAACATTAATGATGCAACTAATATTTTTGCAAAAATATTATTTAAAAGAGTGTTCATGGAGTTTCTTGCCCGTTTTTCTCCATAGGTACCCACTACGCTTTGGAATGGGCAACTAGTCAAAGATATTATAAGTAACTTTTACACTTACTGACTTACTGACCGACTTCGAAGTCGGTCGGTTTTAATTGAAATAAATGTTGTTGAGTTTAAATAGCAAACTGCAAAACGCGTTTAAAATAATTAGTAGGTCGTTACATCCCGACACGCTCCATAAATATAAATAGTAAATATTATTCCAATAAAACCCCAAAGCCTGCACGAAGATAATCGTTTAATGATGAAAACGTGATAAGTGGAGAAATAATTATTTCCTACGTGAAGTGATCCAGTAATAGGTGTTCAAACGCCGAACGCGTATGAAATCATAACAATGCCACAACTCCAATGTTCTCGAGTGGCCAACCATTTCGATTGCTCCATTCACTAAAATTAGATTTCACCGTTTGGAGGTAGCTGGTAGTGTTTCCTCTCCAAACAAAGGGCTGTTACGAACAATACGATTAAATAAACATTGCTTTTGTATCTGTAGTAGCGATATTAAAAGCTGGATGACGTTTTGTGTTGCTTATGTTTATGCAAAGTTTGCTTAGAATTCTATATTCCGGGAAATTGTCTGTAGATAGAAGTTTAGTTTCAAATTGTGCACAGAGGTTAATGCTTTTAAAATTTGAAACATCAGTGTTTTGTTTGAGACTAGTTTCATAGTGTTCATAACATATCCTATCCTACCAGGAATTTGATCGAAACCTCGTGTTATTTAGCACTCCAGTATTTTTTATCTTTGGGATCTCAGGCCTGAAAGGCAATTCTTGTAATTTTAAGAACGTTCACAGTCTGATGTCAGTCTGAATCTGTCAAAAATACCGTTAAGTTTCCTACATTTTTGACAAGTATTAGACATTAATTGTCGCTGAGATGAGACTGCGACTAGATTTTGAAGGTTTTTAATTTCGGGATTTGGCCTACAGATAGTAGGTAACCCCGTCAGAGTCCCCATATAAAAATTGGTACGTAACCTATATTTTTCTGTAGTTATTGTATAATAATATGCTGTGTTTTACAGATGAAAGCTTTTAGCCTGCATGCAGCGACGCAGCAAACAAAATTAGAATCCTAAACTAAAATATATCCTGACTTCCAAAAACGGATTCAGATTTTTAGGTAGACCTAAAGAGGATGTTGCCTTGTAAGTTACTTATTAAAATACTGCTTTTACTTAAGTACTCCTATAATCCACAAAAGTCCTATTACATGTAGGTTTGATATAAAATAATAGGTAAGCCAATTATAAGCCGTAGGTACTGCAAACCAAAGATTTAAGTTTGATACTACCGCGTCAAAAGATAGTCGCCTTTCTGTTTTGTTGACATACAATGACACAGTGACTTAACTTGATTGTCATGGAAACGTTATTTAAGTATGTGTGAGCTCACTATTCTTAGTATGGACACTTTTTCGCGTGAGAGCAAATCTATCGATTTAAATCTTTGCTGCAAATATTAAGTAACATAATTTCTAAAAGTCAATGTAATCATACAGTTCACTCATTGAAAAACCCATTTTCTGGAAACATTAACTTCCTTAAACTCTTAATCGAGGAACAGTCTCAACAATTTCAAAAAGTAATTTTGATAAAGCTAAAAAATGTGGAATGAAAACGCTTCAACGCGAGAAAGTCCGAGTCAACGAGATAGTCCGGTTTATTTCAGTTGTTTTACTAACTTTTAATTCATGAAAATGGGACTCAAATAAGTTAATGTAATTGCAGTGGAAAACAAAAGCTTTCTACAGCTTAGAGTAGCTTGATCATTCAAACTAAAATGAGCATAAGTGGGAAATGAAGTTTGAAAACTGTTTCGTTTTAGCAATTAGTAAACAAACAATACATAAGACTTGGTTTTGTATGTATTTTGCGCATGAGGTCCTGAGTTTGATTACCAGGTCGGGTTATTGGGGTTTTCCATCAGGAATTTCTCAGTAGCAGCTTGGTTTTTGGATTTGTGTCCGATTCATGGCAATAGGGTCCGCCCCCTTTTAAAATGGAACTTAAACATGACTTTTACCTTATTGGTGATGTTATTCAAAAAAGTCAGGTAGTAGAGCAGTGGTGGCCCAGTGGTATCGGCCGCGATTTACGACTTGTTGTTCGTAGGTATGCTACAGATGTACTGTTACGATGATGCGAACCCTACCAAAAATCGCTCACCGCGCCAAAATAAACTTCACTTAAAAAAACCGGTCAAGTGCGAGCCGGACTCGCGCACCAAGGTTCCGTACATTTGTAGGTATGTAACTATTTTACGGTTTTCGGATTTTTTCCTTACTTATGCTACATGACCTTGTTTCTTGCCAAATTTCATGTATCTTTCAACGGGAAGTAGGTACCCTATAGGTTGTGATTCCCTTGCGAGTGTCAAAACATGCGACATAAACGGAAAATCCCCGATAGTGATTGCGTTGACTTAGAAATTTGATAACTCCACGCGTTCCTGAGAAAAACTCAAACTCAAAGCATTTATTTCAATTAAACCATTTTACAGGCACTTTTGAATTGTCAAGAAGTAGGTCAGTCAGAAAAATGTGAAGCTAGTTGCCCATTCCAAAGCGTAGGTACCTATGGAGAAGAACGGGCAAGAAACTCCATGGACACTCTTTTTAAATTATATTTTACAAAAATATTAGTTACATCATTACTTTTGAATTTATAATTAAATAATGTGAGAACGATGTAAAAATAAACAAGACGTATGCGTTAAAAGCGTCCAGAGTACAACAAATAGTACTAAAATACCAATCCAAAAATAAAATAATTAAAAAATAAGCCGAAGCAGCTAAGTGATGACCAGCCCCAACTGACGGCGCCCGTTCACGAACATGACGCATAGATCAGCACAACATTCAGCTCAACCATTTTGAAGGGAGCTAAATGATCCAACATACACGCCACCGTCAGCGAGACATTTGTGTGAGTATGACATACCTACTATCAGCCGCCAGGGCACATTCAAGTCAATGAAAGACATTACCCGGTAAATGGTAAATAAGGTATAGTACTTACATAGAACTCACATCTGTGCTATGCAATTATACAATACAAATGAAATTGAGTTTATACAATGCAAAGATAGTCTTACAATCTTCAGCAGCTCCAACAGTATTTTCAGGTGTTAATCAATTAGTTGTGGTTGTGGAGCAGGACCAGCATAAAAAGGGTCTTGACAGGCGGACAGACAGACGGACAATGAAGTGATCTTAAAAGGGTTCCGTGTTTCCTTTTGAGGTACGCAAATCCACTAATCTCGGTAATCTCCACTATTTATTTGACAGCTCAAACTAGCAATAAGCTTAACCAACTTTCACTTGTACGAAACCTACGCATCACAGTCTCTTCGCAGTTCCAAGAAGAAGCCTATATATTTCTATACATATGGTATTATACCAAGCTTAGGCAACGTAAGCCGTATTACCAGATTGACATGTACAGAATCCGTTTCAAACATTGTAAAAGAAGATCGGTTTTCAACTTAGTGTAAATAGTCCTTGAATAACGTATGAACCAAACCCAGCTCGTTGTTAGGTAGAATTTACAATTTACTAGACAGCGCTGCTGGGAATTACATAAGGTTATGTGCGACATCGTTTTAAATGCTTCGATGGTACTAATCTAGTCTTTTCCGAGAATTTGTATACTAGTGAGGTTTACAGTTGGATTGAGGATTTAGATTCTACAATAGGCAGTTTGGCTCAACTGATAATATGTTTCTCAGCAAGACTATATTTATAAAAGAAATTGTTACTATTTTATGTGATCAGAACCCTAATAACTACTACTTTTGGTCTGTTTATTTTTATATCCTTCTTTCTAACAACTAGTAGATCTGTTTAGTAATACGTAGATAAAGTTGTGAGCAAGTAGTGTATTTATTACCTCTATTATTAAGTTCTAACCTATGTTTCTCAAGACCAAAGTCTTTGACCAGAGCATGTCGCCAGTGATGAGATATGGCACTGAAAAGTGGTCGCTCACAGGCCTTATTAGAAGGCTGAAAGTCACGCAAAGGGCAATGGAGAGGGCTATGCTTGGAGTTTCCCAGCGTGATTGTATCAGAAATGAAGAGATCCGCAGGAGAACCAAGGTAACAGATATAGCCCGAAGAATTGCCAAATTTAGTGGCATTGGGCAGGGCACATTGCTCGCAGAACAGATGGCCGATGGGGCCGTAAGGTTCTGGAGTGGCGACCGCGTACCAGAAGACGAAGCGTTGGAAGGCCTCCCACAAGGTGGACCGACAACCTTGTGAAGGCCGCAGGAAGTCATTGGATGCGAGAAACACAAAACCGGTCGAAGTGGAGGTGCTTGGGGGAGGCCTATGTCCAGCACGACATCTTTCGGCTGAAATGATGATGATGAACCTATGTTTACTTATTATTACACTACTGTTTGTTGTCCCTAAATAATTAAATAAGGTCTGCTCTTTGATGTTGTTAATTAACTGCTAAGCTTACTTTTGATTTTGGGTAATGTTATCTTTTAATCTGCTTCGTTGGTCTAGTGGTCGCAAGCGCTACTTCTGAGCATGAGTTCCTGGGTTTGATTCTCAGGTCGGGTAAAGTTTTATTCGGGTTTTCCATTTGGAATTTCTCAGTAGCAGCCCGGAGTCTGGATTTGTGCTCGGTTGCTGGCATTAGGCTCGCCCCCTATGGGGCTCAAACTTAACTGGCGAAATGTGGGTGTACGATGGATACATCATCTCTGCCTATAAACCACTCGGGGGAACAAGGCGTGATATTATGTTATGTATTTGTTAATTTATCAGAACTGCGATCCCGAGTTTCATGAAACAGATAAAAATAATTCAATATTAAAAAGTATTAATGCGATTTGGCACAAAATATACAGAAGGGCAAGACGCAGAGACGCGGATATAGCGCAGACGCAGAGGGGTGCGGGTGAGCCAAGACAAAAGAAAGTGGTTATTGCTGCCCAATACTCTTCTGAAATATGAAGGGTATTCGCGAGTCTTTGCTGTAGGTAGTTGGTGGAATAAAAAAATATGGGCAGTCATGAGAACTGCCGATCGAAGTGAAAACTTAAATTTATGCATAGCTACAGCGGTGCTATTCTGTAAAAATCTCACCGTGAAAACTTAGGTGAAGTGAGCGTGGAGTGAGCTGTCAATACTTAGTGTCAATTCCTAGCAAAAACAAACTCACTTCACCTAAGTTTTCACGGTGAGATTTTTACAGAATCGACCGGCTGATGTACTATTAGCCTGTCGGTGATGCTTATATTGTAGCTAGTCACATACAATGCAAAGTTCAATATAAAATAGGTACTTACTTAGTATTCTGTTAAGACAGTGTAGCAGTTGTAGCAATGACCATAATTACATCACTTAGGTAGCATTTAGCCCGGTTGCCTTCAAAGCTAGAGTGAACAGGCATCTTTTGGGCACGCTCGTTCCAACATAGACCTCATCCATCGCTTTCCATCAGCCGTGATCGAGGTCAACAGCCATTCAGCAATAAAAAAATAAATGGCAAATCGAGTAGTTTCCTGTTTCCTTTTAGTAATAATGTAAAAGCGTCTGTTTTCAAATCTCCAGTGATTTAGTAGGTGATTCGTTAATAGCCAACCAAAAACAACATCCAATATAGAAAGCCAAGCTAGTGAAGTGAAGTCCTATTTTATAATAAAAAATGTAAGTTTAGTTTAAGGTATTTATCTATGGGCCTGCGTCGCCTGTGCAATAAATAAATAATAAATATAACATTTGAAGGTAAACATAATATAACATCATGTCTGGTTTCAACGAATGGTTAGTCCCATAGCACACCCACATTTCGTCAGTGATGTTTTAGTCCCATTGAATAGGGGAATGGAATTCGTGCCCAATGATGGCAATAGGTTCGCACCTATTGCCATCATTGGGCACAAATTCCAGACTCCGGGTTCATAATCAGCCTATAATGTTCCCACTGCTGGGACACAGGCCTCCTCTCGGTGAGAGGGAGTGGGCCGTAATCCACCGCGCGGGCCCAGTGCGGATTGGCAGATGTCACGTCTTCGAATTTTTGGTTCTAGGACATGCCGGTTTCCTCACGATGTTTTCCTTCACCGTTTTGAGAGCAGTGGTGATGAAATAATTTACACAAAGTAAAGCGCCTGACTGGGTTCGAACCTACGACCTACAACTCGTAAGTCGCGGCCGTTACCACTTGGCCACCACTGCTCGACTCCGGGTTGCTATTGAGAAATTAGCATTATAATTTTATAATGTTAAAATTTTGCTATTGATTTCTTACCTAGGCAATGAGCATATCATGTTGTGTACCTATAGAGGTATGAGGAACAGGGTGTAAAGTTCACTTCATCCTCCATAGAAAAGGGAGGATCCTCCGACCAGACGGGTGTTATGTCTGGCGGGCAACTGCCGGATGATTCATGTCGGGCCGTTGTATCTATGCTAATTGCGCGGTTAAACTGCTTGCGCGATGCAGGATCTGCGTGACGTATGACGCGTTGTTCGCATGTGGCGTTGTAGATACCGCTACATATCTATTTATATGTTTTCTCCGTAATTTTTTGTTTAATGTTAGTTTTCTGTTTTTACCCGTATTTATCTACACCAATCTAAATCTAGTCCAATGTAAGAGACCTACAACTAATCCCGGCCAATATGCCACTTAATTCATAAACTTAATTAACAAAACAATACCATTAAACCTCTGCTACTGAGAAATTCCACATAGAAAAATCAGAATAACACTGTGCCTGGGAATCGATTCTAGGATCTCATGCCCAACAGAGGCGCTTAGGATCCCTAGACCAACGAGGAAGTCAGTATTTAGAAATAGTTTTCTGTAAAGAGTTTTAATTAGATTGCGAGGACTTATTATAGAAAACTTAAAAGAACTTTATAACATTTATCGGCAAAGCGGATCAAAACCCCTCAAATTCGGGAAGCAAACTTAAGGGCTGTCTCTTCATCTTTTATGCAGATTGACTTTCCAATGTTTTTCCAACAGCGCTGCCTCTTAACTGACTTAACAGTTGTAGACTACTAGAGATTTAAATTAAAAGCCAAGCTTGATTGACCTACTCCTTAAGAACTCTGAGTAGTATTGACCTACTTATTATATCGGAGATTCTATTTCCAGCTGGATTTTATTTCTGGATTTAAATTCTTTGGCGGTCGTCGGTGATTTTTTTTAGTATTCGTGCAATCGTTCCTCATAAACTCGTTGGGTTATAAAAGTCGCTCGCTTTTTGAAAATGTAGGTACATTTTCAAAAAGCGAGCGACTTCATAGCGAGTTTATATAAAAATAATTTAATATTAAATAAGTACCTACCTACCATACTTACATTTTGTATGAAGAATAATGAAGATACGTGAAAGGGACACCGCGTCTGTGTGTCATCCTCGTCTCACGTATCTTCTATGTGGCCCGCACCTTATGAAACCGTAGCTTTAGGGGTGAAAAAAGTAAAACATTGGAAATTTACTGAAGTGGTAAAACCCTATTGGTCTCCCAGGAATTCAACACTCTCTGTTCCATCAGACGAGATTAGTTAAGTATTTTCTTGTGTTGTAATTAATATACATATTTTCGTTACAATTTGATCTACAAAAAGGTTTAAAATTATTTATTGTATAATTTTACATTTAGTATATTGTATAATTCTGTGGTCTTCTTGTAATTTAAATCGGTAGTGAACCTTAAGATAAATTAAATCCAATTATGTTAGAACTGAAAACTTCATGAGATGTTTAACTACTGACTCTTCACGTGATCAGAGGGCTTGCCTATTTTTTGGCCAAGGAGCAGCATCGCCATACAACGTTAATTGAATTTGTGTGGGGTATGTACAAAAAAAGGGAAAAATAAAAACATTTTTACAAAATTGTTTCCGAAATTATTATTTATCACTTTGTAGTGTTTTTTTGAAGTCGGTTGTTTTTTTTGTAAAAAAGTTTTTTTGATCCCATAATTATGATACTTTACCCTTGTAACATATTTCATATACATGTAAATATGATTATTTTAAGTATTTTAGCTTACATATTATGTAATTTTTGACTAAACTCAAATTAACAAAATTATTTTAAATAAATCTAAGCTGTAAAAATCCAACAACCACTCAAAATAAAGTCTTTATTAAAAACTTGTTTGAAAAGCCGCCCGCTGTGCGAACTGCATAATCTATTTATTGATTCAAAGGCAATTTGAATCTACGACCGTAAGGTAGATATCGGAAAACGTCTACCTACTATAAGAGGTTTAAGATGCAGTTTCCCAGAATTTTATGCAAAATTGCCGTTTTATAAACGATTGCCCAGTTTCCAATGCATCGCTTTCTGTGAGGTAACCAGCATAGAGGGAACTTTGAATTTCTAATTTCTTTCATAACTATGCCTTCTGACTGCCTTTTTATCTTAACGTTATGTTTTTGTAACGGAGCGGGTGGATTCAAGCGGGATTAAACTGGAGTAAGGTTTGAAGGCTGGTTTTAAACGTAATTTATATCAATTGGAGCGTTTGTTCGCGATTTTATTAAAAATATGGCCGCGTATTGTTAAGAGGTTCTTCTCTTCAGAGCCATGGTCGGAGTCCTGATTCCAACCTAGTTTTTCTTTAACATAAAAAGAGTTTAAATGTACTTAAGTAGTCGGTGGTAGAAGTAACAATTCATTCTTTAACCCTTCGTTTATGCACATCAAGGTCTGTCCAATCTAAAGTCAAACCTGCACCCGCCTTTTGAAACACAAAAGGGTTTTCAAGGAAATTTCTAATCGATTGCTACATAGGTTCGAAAAATTCGTCTGCTCAACAACGTATATATTATGTAACACAATGAACTTGGCAGAACTGTCAAAATGATAGGAGTTGCCATACAAGTGTCTCACGTAATTACCCACTGGTTGACCTGGGTGAAATAAATTTATCTTCTTACTTCCTTCAAAGTTCCAATAAGGTATCAAAGACCAAAGAATGAGTGAATGGAGTAGGTACACTGTTCCAGCACGCCTTTAATATTTCTACTCACTCCGTTATTGCGGCACATAGCTCGAAGCAATACACATCATATTGGAAACGCCCGGAATTTCTTAATGCACTACACATTAAATTCTAAAAGTTTCAATAATGTTCTATTATTCTTTTTACATTTAAAGATAACTTTAAAAGGTATTTTCCTGTAATTCTTGCATGTTCTTGGCCTAATGCCAGCATCTCTTTTCGACTCCGATTTAGAGTGGCTGTCTACCAAAGCGGAGACGAGCGGAACGAAAGGAGATGAAGGCACGTACCTACATATAAAATCACACGTAATTCTACATTTTCGAGGCTTACATTTTATTTTCCTTTAATACTGACCTGATTTTCAACACTATAAAGACTGATTTACACTGTGCAATTTAATTAGCATTCCATAAGTTGACACCAAAATAAAAATTGCTCCATTTGTATGTGGCGCCATTTTTGCGCATTTTTGCGCATGCGTGAGTACTTCTGGGATTTCCCGCGCGATTACGCCGCGGCTGATTAAAACGACGATATCTCTGAAGTTTTGTATGGGAGCTGTATATAAAAGTTATGTCGTTGGAATCGTTATGAAACAAGCTAATATTAAAAAATATAACGCAGTGTAATGTATTATTCATTCTAGATAGAATCTAATTGGAATCCAATAGGAGCGACTTTTTTCCAGTTTATTGTACAATGGTCGTTATAATTAAAAAAAATTACCATTATTTCAAAATATTATTATTTTAATTACGTAACTATACATTATTTCACATTAATCAATAAAAATAACACACCTCCCCATACATTTTTTTTACACCAGGACCTTACAAAAACTTGTTATTGTTAAAGGGTCATTCGAGGTCAACAGTCACCTGTAGTTTGTTCGCAAATTTCTAATTTCAGTGTTACGCAAATTCCTAACGGTAATTTTTTAATTAGTTGCTAATTAACAATAATTCTATACGTAAAAACATACGTAATAACAACAGTTAGATACAATTCGTTTAATTATTATTGTAAAACCCGCGCCAAGCGGCGGCCATGACGCGCGTCGTGTGCAAAAAATATTTTCGATGTTCGTGAAATAACAATTTTTTTGCTTAAATTCAATGCCTATGCATTAAAAACTCTAAAGTACTTACCCCTTCACGACGAAATGGTGTTTTTTTGCTGGTTTTCTCACTTATACACTCACAAAACACATTTTCACAAATCACTACCGTCTTCCGTTATGGGTCCGTGAGGACGCGCGGGCGCGGGACTACTGAGGCGTCTGTAGAATCGTCGTTCATTCGTTTGAAGTACTTGACAAGGATTATATATCTTTCTTGTTCTGTTTAGTACACTCTGTGCAAGTTTGAGCAAGATAGAATAAGTAGTTATGAGGGAAAAGACGTCAAACATACGAGTGTGAATGCGTCCTCCCGGGACAGCTCCACAGCGGACGACTGACAGCTCGCGACCGCAGAGGACAGCTCCACATTTATTGTTGCTTCAATTTCTAAAGCCCCATTTACACGGTGCAAGTTTATTGCCTGTGGTATACCCTAAAATTGAAACCCATTGACTGGCACCGTCTAAGCAACACGTACAATGGTTGCACGATTCGGACAAGTTAGTTCAAAACTGGAATAGGTGTAAACAGTACAATAAAATGGCAATCAATTCTGGTATGAAAATGTTCTATCGTTCAAACTATCTATCTGTGTTAGTGTAGTTAATAAAAAAAATCGTTTATTAAAATTGAATGAAATATTTGGCAGCGCAAATACGGGCAATACTTGAATCAATTGTACAAGATTTGCAAGTCCGTGTTTAGACGAGACAACACTTGCATGCAATAATCTCCTTGCAATAATTGACTTGACGTAAACCGAAGTCGCATACAATTATTGAATGGCAAAACTTGCATTCAATTATTTTTACCATTTTATGTAAATCGCACGGGATCCTGCCGTTTTGCCGAAAAGAATTTGCCAAAATTTCACTACCCAAACAAATTTTCGCAACCTTTTATTATACCAATGCAATGTTTGGAATAATTTTAGTATGCACATTTTCATTTGGTCAAATTTTTACTTGGCAGAATATTATTAAGGATAATGTCATTTAGGCATTTGGTCTTTAATCAAATGATTTATTACGGCAAACAATCTTTAGACAATAAACGTTTGGTCAAACGATTTGTTATGACAAAAAAATTAAATTAAAAATTTAAAAAACCCCCGACAAAAATAAAATTAAGGAATCCCTACAAAAAGCATGAAATAAAAAAATAAATTTGAAAAAATCTTATGGAAGTCGGGGGACCGTTCTGTGGAACACCTTCTATTCTGCTTCTGAGGTCCCCCGACTTCCATAAGATTTTTTCAAATTTATTTTTTTATTTCATGCTTTTTGTAGGGATTCCTTAATTTTATTTTTGTCGGGGGTTTTTTAAATTTTTAATTAAATTTTTTATTTCATGCTTTTTGTAGGGACTCCTTAATTTTTGTATTTCATTTTTTATTTTCTTCCGTTTTAAGATTCTGGGAATTTGGTGTTTAATCAGATTTTTTATCCGTCAAAAAATATTGATTAATTTATAGTTGAAGAATAATTTTTAAGACTAAACAGATTTTTTTGTTTTATTATATTTTTCATGTTTTTAGTTTTCATTTCGTTAGGTAGCTAATATTCCTCATTCCCTTTCAATATAGTGTAAATTATTCTATTTGCCAAGCCCTTGCATTTGATACCTATATTGAAGGAGTTGTGAAAAAAAAATGTAATTCGCCATTTTGTGGTGGCGGCCATCTTGGATTTGAAATTTTTAATAGTGTATAGTATTCTACTAGTCAAGCCCTTTCATTTGATACCCATATTGAGGGAGTTGAGAAAAAAAAATGTAATTCGCCACTTTGTTGTGGCGGCCATCTTGGATTCAAAATTTGTTATAGTGTATAGTATTCTACTATTGAAGCCCTTTCATTTGATACCCATATTGAGGGAATTGTAAAAAAATATGTTATCCGCCATTTTGTAGCGGCGGCCATCTTGGACCGATTTTCATCAAACATAGCTAAGAACACTCCCGACTAATACACCTTTCAAACAAAAAAAACTAAATCAAAATCGGTTCATCCGTTCGGGAGCTACGATGCCACAGACAGACACACACACACACACACACCCCCACACACACACACACACACCCCCACACACACACACAGACACGTCAAACTTATAACACCCCGTCGTTTTTGCGTCGGGGGTTAAAAAAATATAAAGGCATAAATAAGATTTTTTGGGAATTAAATAATTAAAAAATGCAATTTTATTTTAAAATAATCATTTATTTAATACAAAATATTTGTAACTTACTATTTGAATTTTTTTGCAATGGACATTATCGAGAACCGAATTAGTAAGACGAGGTTAATTATTTAAAAAAAATGCTTAGGTTAGGTTAGGTTAAAACTGTGACCTCCTTGCACAAGCCGAGCAAGCGAAGCGAGCGGTGCCGCGGCAGCGGCCGGCGAGTGCCAGAAGCGACTAGATTATATAAAAAAAAAGGAAAAAAAGAGATTATTTTTAGCAGGCTATCGAGAACCGAATAAGTTAGACGAGGTTAATTATAAAAAAAAAATGCTTAGGTTAGGTTAGGTTAAAACTGTGACCTCCTACGCACGAGCCGAGCGAGCGAAGCGAGCGGTGCCGCGGCAGCGGCCGGCGAGTGCCAGAAACGACTAACTTATATAGAAAAAAAAATGGAAAAAAAGTCTACCCGAAACTGAACTAGTTAGACGAGATTAATTATTTTAAAAAATACTACCAGAATACTTAATATTATTATTACCTGTTTAGAATTTGTCCCAAGTGGAAAAAACACCCTTGTTATAAAACGTCTTCAAAGTTAGATCTTATGCTTGAAATGGCTGCCTTAAAACTGCGAAAACCGACGATACTAAATATTTGGCAAATTTTGCGTAAAATGAGTTATTCCAACTGAAATATTTGACTAAATAAAAATTGGTAAAAGTACTAGTTGGTAAACAAGTTATTGTTTAAACGTTCACTTGCCAAACATTTGGTTTGGGTTACAATTATTTGTGAAGAGATTTTTTGCTAAGTAATAATTTGGCAAATGAAATTATGCGGAAAATTGTTTGGGAAGTGATAATTTGGCAAAATCTTTTCGGCAAAACAAGGGAGACCCAAATCGCACGCGTTTAAACACTTGCATGCAATTCTTGAAAGACAATAGTTGAACGGACTATAAGGCATGGGATTATTGCTTTTGAACGTTACAGAAACTAGCACCATGTAAATGGGTCTTAATTGTAGGCATTTCACCCATTCACACAGGCAAGATACTTGCATCGTGTGAATGGGGTTTTACAAAGGTTTCTAACTGTCTATCTGACACACCGACCCTTCCGACACGGAAACTGTTTTTGCTGTATCTCAAACATGACAATACAATGTTAACGCTTATATAAAGGGCTAAATAAAATAAAGCCAAATCTTTCCAGCGATTTCATAAGTGACAGAAGAAAATAAACCAGTTGTGTTATTACAACAGCTTGGATTTTCTTTGTTGTCCGAAGACGATCGCCAAATAAAATGATAAAGCATTGTGATTTTTTTACCTCGTATTTTATTTTATTAGGTAATGTTAGAGTTTACTTAACACCAGTATGTTTTAGAAATCTTATTACTTATATTTAACACAACCAACAATTTACACAAGGTAGTAAAATAAATGATTAATAAGTTTTTTGCTTACAACTCCAGTTACAACAACATCAACAGTTGTTTTGTTTTTAGGCAATCGATAAACATTCACGATATCAATACTCTTTCCATATATTTTAGGGCCGATTTTTAAATCTTCAGAAAACTTGTATCTGAGGAATAAAAATTATGCTTTGACAGTTTTTTTATAGAAAAAACTAGCTGACCAAACTTCGTACCGCCTCAGAATCAATAAGGACGATTGTATGAGAAAATTAATTACCTTACCTTTTTTTCGTGAATATTTCCAATTTTTTAATAGTTATTCTGCTATTCAGGGCGGAGACAAATCCAAAAAATAAAAGATCATAAAAATCGGTTCACCCGTTCTTGAGTTATAAATGGTGTAACTAACCCGATTTTGTTTTATTTATATACATGTCAAACCGCTATATTTTTTTCTTCTTAAAAATGTTATCTGATGACCAATTCCCGTAATTAAAAACGTTCAAAATCTAGTCGCAATCATCTCAGCGACAATCAATATCAAAAACTGGTCAAAAATATAGATATTTTAGAGGAAAATAACAGATTGAGAGACTGGTATAAGACTGTAAACGTTCTTAAAATTATGAGAATTGCCCCCTTAGTCAGACGAGAAGAAATTAGTTCCACTACCTTAATCTGAAGTCACTCCGGTTTAACTGACCCATTTACAAGGCAACTTTAATTAGAACACAAATCGAACCGATTCCTAGTACGAAAAATATAATTCTCTTTATTAACGTCGGTCCCGATAACACAAGGTTTTAAATTGCATTTCCTCGATGATATACGACATTTCTTAGTGCAATGTGGTAACAATTCTTTTTCAGCAACAAAGGGCCAAGAAAATGGAACGCTTATTTTACGTCGACCGCCGTCCAACCCACTGGTCAGATACAGTTTGGTTTTAAATGACTTTTAGAAGAATGTAGTTGTGTTTCGTTGTGTATTTGCTATGTGCTATTGCCAGTTGTAATTTGTCTTTTGGATTCCCGTAAAGAATAACGTTGTTACCGGCAGTATGTCGTGAGAAGGCGTTCTTTTTCGAAATGTGAGCACTCGGAAAATGTCTCGCTTGTCAATAGGCTATTTGACTGGTTTCTGATAAACATCTCAGATTATTTAATGGTGTCTAACGAGCCCACAAAAACCTATTACTTCAAATTGCATTATGTATTTCTTTTAAAAAATAGTAAATAAAAATGTACTGTTTAAATAAGCCGCCAAAACGCTATCTTTAACAATATGGCGTCGTGACGTCAAGATTCACGTAAACAAACGTTGAAACGTCGAGATACTAGACAAAAGTCATCTGTTCTGTCAACGATAGACAGAAATTTACTAAATCATGACGTCATCTTAAGTTCAGCCAATCCAGACCGTTTTCGATTACGTGGCGCCAGATTTAAAAAGATGAAGTTTTTTCGGGTTTTTTTTTTTAAATAATACATTGTTTTGTAGTAAAATTAATGCAAATCGATTTTAAAAGCGATAATCTATACGAGTGTCAATAGTTATGACCTTATTTTGTACATTGTCAAATAGCCTATTGAATGAGGTATGGATAGGTGAGTGTGACGTAACGTAAAAGAGACCGATATGGCTCGTAACCGATTCACATTTTAGTTAAAGAAACGATTCGATCAGTGAAATACTGTTATTTATTCATACGGAATATATTTGACACTACGATGATCCGGTGAACTTCGTACCACATATGAATGATAATACCGCATCGTGTACGGTTTGTTTCGTTTGGTTAAAATTTTGATTTTTGGCTGTGCCTTTGGATTTATCCTAATTTTCTTTTTTCCTAAACCACTCACTGGAACGCAAAAAACAAAAAAAAAAAAATAACTTTTTTGTTTTTTTTTTTATTCGAGCTTTTGCGAGACTAACACACGGTTATTGGTTTTTATATTAGATGTTTTAGCAGAATTATATCCTCGATACCTATCGTCATTTAGTACCGAAATTAAATTCCTATTTTTTTTTACCGTAATTAGTCTTTGTCAGTCAAGAACCGAGAGGAGAGACCCTAGATTGTTTCTGTCGTGTATCTGACATGTATTTGGCTACTTATAAACGTGCCTATATCTGGGTGTTCTTATTTCTGGGTCAATATTTGTCAGGATATTACGTATGTCACAGAGAAAGGCTAGGAATAGTAAATATTGATTACAAATCCTATAGGATATAGCTTCACAGCACCTACGTATATATAAATATTTATCTTGTTATACAAGCTCTGTCAATGGCGTTGGTGGACCTCGGGTAGATATGTTTATTTTAAAAAGCTTTTCGGTGATACCGCTTCATGTGATGTCAACAACAAATAATAAGAGACTAGTATAAAAATAGATTTATTACTATCTACAGTAAAATCAACTAAACCGTTTCATACAGTTGATTCTACAACAATAGCTTTTTCTTTTCAGAAATTATTCGCATAGTATAGTTTTGTTTGGTTTATTACAAAACCTTGAAGAAACGCTTACTTACTTTTATTACTTGACTAACTTTATATAGAGGTATCAAATTGTTTGTTTTTTAAAGTTAATCTCTGGAATTAATGATCCAATTACTACAATTATTACCCTGATAGAATGCTACACTACTCTGGAATAATAAAGGGTTAGGATTATAATTATTTTACTCCAGAAAAATGCACAGTGGAAATTATGCGGGTGAAACCTTGAAAAGCAACTAGTTATTTCTATGTAAATATCCTGGATAGCAACAAAGATCTTTCCAAAAAAAAAAAAAACTTCTGTTCCACGCCAATATTCCACAAATACTCATCATGTCGTAAGAATGTATTAATTTCAACTTCAACACCTCTACTAAACTAGTGTTTTCCTCATCGGATTCATAGAAAGTTTGTCATTATGTCTTTTCCATTAGCGAGCCGTGATGGGGCCAGGATCACGAGATATACGAGTGTTACTTGTTTAGAACCAACCGTGGTTGGTTCACTAAATACTTGTGAATGCGGTTCAATGGGAATTATGTAAGTATGAGGAAATTAAAGTACCTGTTGTGCAAAGTAATTATTAGGGCGAATTTGAAAAGTTTTGTAATTAAGTGTTCTTGGTTTTCCTTGTTTCATTATGGATATTTTATTACATTTGTATGTTTTGAATCAAGGAAAAGGCAGCAGCATTTTTTTGACATAATTAGGAACTTTGATCTATTACGGGATGCTAAACAGTAAGCGGTACAGCCGTATTTCTACCAGCGTAGGATAAATTTTTCTTTTCGTTTTCTTTCCAAAAACTGCCAAGCATTGGAATTATTTTAGTTTGGCTTAACAATCTCACATTATCTTCCTGCCCTTGTCCCATGTTACTTGGGATCTGCGCATCACGTTTTCTCTTTCCATTCTCCCCTGTCAATCGTCACGCTACCGTTCACTGCCTTCTCTTTCATATCACTCACACTATCCATCCAACTTTTGCTTGGCCGTCCTCTTACATATTTGGCTAAGAAATCTTTACGGTGTTTCAAAGACTGACTTCAATAACACCACTCAGTCTCCCCAGGGATGTGCCTTACAGGCGTTGCACGGGGAGGTTCCGGAATTGGTCTTTTAAAAGAAACCAGGACCACCCCTATGTGCTGATGGTGATCACCGGGGTGGTTTTAGTGAGGTAAAAAACCCACACTTCCCGACCTCCCTCCCCGGAGGTCGGGCGCCTTTTGAAGGAAACCGAAAAGAAAAAAAAGAAAGAAAAAAGGTAGTCTAAAGTGGTAGGTAAAAGCATTTCCTGCATTCTTCATTCACATTTCCATTTGCTGCTTCACAAGAAGTCTATGTATAAAATAACGAATACACTTTCGGATGATGATATAAGTACAACCATGGAAATTAATTATTAAGGAAATTGATACTCTACGTCAATTTGCCGTGTTATAACATTTTCATATCATTGTCAGAGAAAAGCATAATCAGCCTATATATTCCCACTGGTGGAACACAAGCCTCCTCTAGATGAGAGGGAGTGGTCCGTAATCCAGTGCGAGTTGATAGATGTCACATGTCTTCGAATTTTTGGTTCTAGGACATGGCGGTTTCCTCACGATGTTTTCCTTAAAGAAAAAAAAAACATAAAGCGCATGAAGTTATACGCCTCTTTGGGTTCGAACCTATGACCTACGCCTTTTTAATCGTTCCCATTACTACTGGGCCACCACTGCTCGACAAAATCAAAAGTCACTTATTCAAATTAGGCTAAAAATTATCGTTGTGATTTAAATACATAGTTGGTAGCCAATTTCCTAAGCGTTTAATTTCCCTGAATTCACCTAAGTTAGTCACATCAAAATGTAGACTCCAGCAACAATAATTTAAATAGAATATAATGTAGCAACATAATTTTGAATCTAATCAATTTCACGGAAACTTTGAAACAAAATACAAACTTCTGCAATATCATTAAAGTTGGGACCATTAACTGTGTTGTAATTAACGAATAAAACAATCATGATAATTGTAATAGAAGCAAAGTTAACTTTATGGACTGTTGCGCGGGTTACTTCTACACTAGGGCTAGGGTGGAAAAAAGGATTACCAACACCAATAAATTTTATATAATTTGGTATTCACTAAATATTTCTAATAATGTGTCCAGTTTTACGTTTTACTTATGTACCTACTCTTGTACATTATCTGTTTGTAGGGGGTTTGCCCGGTTGGTTTTGACTTCGCGGCGACGAAGTCACTAGATACTTAGTTCATTTTTATCCAATAGGTTTTCACGTATTTTTCAAAATGTCATATTTTGATACCCGCAAATAAATCAAAACCAACCAAAATAAATGGCCGTATTTTTATGGGCTTTTCCTCGAAGTGCACCAACTTTGAAACGCACCTTGATACCTTTTACGCGTTCTTGAGAAAAAGGGTCTTGACAGACAGACATACAGACGGACGGGCAATGAAGCGATTCTATACGGGTTCCGTTTTTTCCTTTTGAGGTACAGACCCTAAAAATGGTTAGAAATAAAAAATATTCTTTAGAACATCAAAACCATTTAGCACGACTATTTTTTTTGTATAAATCTAGTTTCTCAACTAGATAATTAAGATATTACAAAAGTTACATTGCACGTGAGAGTGTTACTAGAGCGAAACAGTGACACAGAAAGATAAAAACAAAACACATCACATTATCCTCTTTCCCCAACGAGAAAAACCGGATAAAACTCTACCTACAATATTTAAGCACCTATAAGTTACACACAATAAAAATAGCTGACTTCTCCAAGATTACTTTGTATAAGTAAGTACCTCTATACATAAAATCCGCGTGAGTATTGTTTGGCACAAAAAGAAGTTTCTTTTCTTATTATGTCTATGTTATAGGTGAACATACAAAAGAATTAACCTTGCTGTATTTATAACATAATCGTTTATTGTACTGTCTCGAAAATATGGAGAAAATAATAAATAGAATCATGGAAAAATATTTTCTTTTTTCAATGCTGAGGTAAAGAAAATCTGTAGTTTGTTGCTAAGGTTTTCCTTATGTAATAATAATCCGCCGTAACTCTACGTTGACGTCGTGGTGGGGCTTGCGCGCTCCGAACTCTAGGCCTACGCCGGAAGAGTTTACTTTGCCGGAACAGGTCTAAGGTGAGGAGCCAGACCAAGAGATATACAGAAATCCGCAGGGCAGCATGTGGCGAGCGGCTGGGCGGTAGCGACCCCACGGACCCTATCTCCCGGGAGAAGTTTTGTTCCTCACCTCTGGCTTGCATTTATTGGCCGGATGGAGTGAACAATGACGAGGAACAGAGCTCCCACGTCTTTTTTGCCTTTATTGGCCGGCTTGAGTGGAGATTGGCAAGAGCAAACGTGCTCGGATGAAGGAAGTATTCTAGTAAGATGCTGATAGGGATCTTGAACGTACTTACGGGATTGTTCTCATAGCCGTGGAATAAGCACTTAAACACCTCAAGATTTGTTGCCCCCTTATTGCTACGACACTATGTTCTAGCAACCGTTTTCGGGGGTCCATTATTGAATGTGCAAGTCACCCCGTGCCATTTTGTCTGTGTAATTTATATAAAACATTGATCAGGCAGGGGCTATATACTTTCCATAGTCCTCAATGACCATTTCACTTTAGCCACCCAAACCCATAATACCACGGATATCTATGCATAATACAATATCTCTGTTTCTATTCCTCTTATTAAAATCGGTTTATTATTTAGAAAAACAAGGGCTTGATAGTTTTGTATGAAATGCCGTACGTCGTAAACGCTCTTAAAGCTGTGAGTTATCTGTCAGTTTAATTTCATGTTTTTACTATACAATGCGTAACATAATGAACGCAAGACCTCATACACCCCAATTAGAGTATTGAGTTAAAAGCATAATACAATGATCAAAACAATTTTTTTTTAAAGCTAACTATTTTTATTAAGTAAATTGTGTTGACCCTATCATTACTTTATGCATTCAAAATTGAGTCTTATTGCCTTAAAATAAGATTTAATTTTCTTTGGCTCAATCGGCGATCAGTATGGCAAAATACATAATTAAAAAAAATACCTATCTTAAATGTTACCGAAATTGATTCAGTAATTAATTATGAACAAACTACTTTCAGGACTTGCGTTTATTCTGTTACACCTTGTATAGGAAGATCTCACGTAATGTCAATAGCGAAGAGCTAGGTGCTTTTTTATATCTCAGGCTCCTGACAGAACTCACTGGAAAAATTAGTCTTCTTTCGAGGCCATCAGTCGTAAATACATAAACAAAAATACTGTCGTACTCTCCCTGTAATTTTCTTATCCATTTAGCATTTACGCTAAGTCTTGCCATGCAAACGACTGTAATCATTCACATTACGGATTAATTCACCGGATCCGTCAAGTGATTGATTAACTAAGAGCGTTAATGGAGCAGAAAGATGCGGCACAATTAGTGAAGAGTCCCTGAATCATCAAAATAATTCGTCAGATACTGGATGGAGCCTTTGAGTTAGTTCATTTCGGCAAATGAATACAATTACCCCTTTATTTAAAAACAGCTTATAAGTCTTACCACAGTAAATATATTTTGATATTATATTATACTCTTTCAGGGGTCGTATCGTGAAATGTTGAAGCCATCATTTTGTCAGTGCTAGAAAGAGATGGAGTTATACAAGATGAATAGCGCCATCACTCTTTACAATAAGGCACCGTATATTGATGAAAACCTGACAAAGGCGGACAGTATTTCTAAAGCCTTTATTAATGGCTAGGTTTTTGAATGAGCGTAAGAACATCTATTTAATGTTCTTATGGATGGATACAGCACAAAAAGTTCACAATATTTTATTGTGAGACTCTGGAAAAACGGCTATGTCAAAAAAAGCAACTTCATTACGCAATCATCATTCATCTTCGATTCGATCTTTCGGGAAAGGGGTGCATTTCTCTTACTTGAGGTGTACTAAGCGACTCAGAGGCGCGAGTAATTTTTCATGCAAAAAAACCACGAAATTAATTCAAATCATATTTTCATGTTTCTTTTTTTGTTTAGCAAAGAAGTGTGACATAGGCCGTTAAACCATTTACATAGATCTTCATATTTCTTACCATAAAGTTTATTTGTACTGTCACACATTTTCCTCATAAAGGGCAGAAAGAATCACGGATGAGGAATGTTTAAAAATAACGTTCTGTGCGTGTATCATACTTTTTCCTTGTACGTCTTTATGGTGTTACTTTATTAACTTGAACAATTTGCAGTAAAGTATTGCGATAAGGGATTGAGATAATAGATTAAATCAACTCGCCTTGTTTTTTGCGTGGTGTCTACCGATTAGTCTGTCAGATTGGCCTGTTTAAGTCATTATGGGTTAGGCCGTACACGATCATATCAAAACCAACGGCTCTGAATACGAGTATCACTTTATTTTGGCCCTTTTTTGAAATTTAAAAGTGGCTCCTGGCCACGGGGCTCCTATCTAAAACTTTTTAAATATATTTTCGGTGTTCTCTTAACATGCCGCACCTACTCAGCTATCAACTTTTCGCCCGGTCAAAAACCCTCTGGGCTCGACTACCAACAGGTTCACTAATGAATTCATTTTTCACTTTTGATTCATGTTATGTTCAGGCGTTTCACCTCAAGTGAAAGATGCTGAATGAAAGACAAAAAAACCGGGCAAGAGCGAGTCGGACTCGCGCACCGAGGGTTCCGTACCATCATGTTTTTAAATTTTCATCGGCGAGGCCTATTTTCATCAGAGAATTTTAACAATGTGCAGTGCGGTGTATTCTACACCGCAGTGCACAGTGTTAAAATTCTCTGACACTGACACAAAACTGATGGCACTGACATAGGTAAAATTGCATTTCTGAAAATGTGTGCTATTTAGAGACTTCTTTTTATTTTTCCTGTAATCTTTACTTAAACTTCTATCACATAGAATAATTTCAGATTTTTCTCTTTGCAAACTTCGGAGATAGGGGGGGGGGCGGTATTTTTTTTTTAATTTTTCATCAAAAGTCAAAAACTATGCAGCCTAAAAAAAAATAGAAAAATTGTTTGAGAATGTGCAAACTGCGCTCTTTCATATGATACCCCACCTGCCCTAGTAACCCCACTTCGAAGTTTTCAGACCCCCTTTCAGTCCCTGTTGCAAAAAATATACATATATTTTTATTTCTTTCTTATTTGTAAAATAGTTAGCAAACGTCATCTAAAACTATTCCAAATTTCAAGTTGATAGCATTAGTAGTTCTTGAGATATCCAGCTGTGACAGATAGACAGATAGAATTAGTCTCACCATAAGGGTTCCGTTTTTACCATTTTGGTACGGAACCCTAAAATGAAAAAAAAAGAAAGCGTCTGTTAACTGTTGGAGCGTCAGAGTGCCAACGGCGTAAGCGAGGCCTATTAAATTTTAACACATAGCTTTTTAACGTGGTGTTTTCATTTTAATTTGGAGTTAGTTGCAGTAAGCCTAATTACAAGAGGCTAAAAATAGCGAGCAAGTCTTCGACATCATATAAACTAACTATTAATTTGTAGCCGGGCTCTTCCCGCTTACACCAAGTTGGAAGTGCGCTAACGCAAATTAAGACCGTTAACAGTCGAGTTCCTTAATTATATTATTGCGCATGGTTTTACTGCGCAGAGGAACTGCTTCTGGGTGCCTCGAACCATCTGGACGTTTGATATTACTAACCAAGTTTCTGTATAGTAACCGTAGTGCTAATCGGACGCGTTCGGTTTCCCGGGACCATAATAACTGTGTCCTACATATGGGCTACAGCTTTTAGCTACCGCATACAGTAGATGCAACTAAAATTACTAAACTGGAGTGCCTCTTACACTCAAGGCATAGACAAGTAATGAGGTTACGCCTGGCGCAGATTGAAATTTTTTTTTTTTGCTAATATTTTACATATTTATTCATTTCTGCAACTGCCCGTGACATCACAGCGGGCCCTATCAGAATACCAGCGCTGCGACATTTATTTTTTAAATGTCGCAGCATCATGCTGAGATAGGAGCCTTTTGGAGTATAGGACTTTCTGTTTCATTTTCTTACTTTTTTTTGTTTAGTTTAGTTTGTGATCTTCCTGTACGAGTCACAATAAATACATTTTCTTTCTTGCTTAATTATCAAGAGTTTTATATTTGTAGAGACGATGCTTGCGCTGAGAGCAGAAAACACGTTACCGTGCTTTGGGTGACAAATCTCAGCGATAAGTGAATTTTGAGCCACAACTATTTGAAATTTTAAGTGTTGCTTTTTTTTAATGATTGATAGTTTATACATTACATAACAAATAACATGGCATGAAAGTAGAATAAATGCTGTGAAAAGCCTTTGTTTGGGTTAGAAAAATTAGCGTAATGATACCTACTCGAATACTAAACAAAATAATTAGGTTATGCTTAAGTCTCATGTCCTAATTGGGCCGAGTCTTTTGCCATTAACTACAGGGCTTAACCACCGGAATGTCCCACACCACATGATTACGTCTTAAGTATTGTCCCCGAACATTTTTTTTTGAGTGGATAAATACAGAGTCCGGGCTGCTACTGAGAAACTACAGATGGAAAAACTCAATAATAATTTACCCGACCTGGGAATCGAACCCAGGACCTCATCAGTAGTAGTCCTTGCAACCACTAGACCAACGACGCAGTCTTCTTTTTTATTATGTTAATAATCACCCTTTAAAACCCTTCGTTTTGACATCCCACTCGATGGTATTAGAAGAAAAAAAAATTTCCAACTCCACAATATGGCACCCCAAATCCGCCATTTTAATTTGTTTTTTAATGTAGCCAGTAACACTCGCGCTACCAAGACAAATCTGAAGACGTATAATTTATCCAAATCCGTTCATTCGTTTAGAAGTTACGAGGGAACAAAGAAACGGACATACATACATACAGGTCAAACACATAACCCTCCTTTTGGGCTTCGCCGCAGTCGGGTAAATATGTACCGATGATAATTACTGTAACTGCGGCGATTCTAAAAAAATGATGTCTGAGGGTGGTCACACATCTGACGGAAGATGCGTCGGGTTTAACTTCGGTCTCATCAATTCATTCGCTTGACACACTTCATATCATCGGTTAGATGTGTAAGGTTGAATCCATACTATCCATACTTGTCCATTCTAACGTCACGCTACCAACGATACGCGACGCATCTTTCGTCAGATTTGAGACTACCCTGAATTTCGTGGGCATTTAACTCACTACTGTATGAATGTACAAACGCCAGCACATCAAGCTGCCTGAAACTGTCAAATTTTCCCAATCAACTTTGAACCTATTGTTTAAGCGATAAAGTGTAAAATCTATTAAAGAAATTTTACAGATTGTAGTAGCTTGATGTGCTGGCGTCTGTACGACATATGTCACAGTAAGTTAAGCCTCTTCCACATTGGCATTGGTTTGTAATTATTCTCTCTATATGTATTTCCCAGGTTATTCATTTTCAGAAACATGGCTTTCATGTTTAATATATTTCGTTCTTGACACAAAAATGTCAATTTCACCCCTATTGAGTACCTACATATACCTATGTATTAAAGACTGGGGTAGGTATTACATCACACAACTCTTTTGATATCATATTTCAACTCCCAAGGTATGGGCTTGGCAGGTATGAGTCAATTAAGTGGACATTTTAATTATAAAGTATAGTAGTTAATTGGTAGAATTTATTTTAATGATTTCCTTAGTTATCGATTTGAATACAAGCAGACAGGTTAATGATAAAGGTTTTTTTTTGTTCATGATGAAATCATGTTCTGGGGGCCTAAAAATGCCACTTTGGCAGAATCATAAAAGGATAACATACATATAAAACGATTAAAAAAAAATCTTTACCATCAACAGTTTTAATACTTTAACAGCAAAAGCGGAAAGAAGATTACTTTCCAAGAATTATGAAGACGGACATTAAATGTGGCGGCGGCCAGTGTGGTCACTAATCCGATTCTACTACGTATTGATAGTGGTTATAATCTATTTTCTACAGTAGTCCAGTAAGCTACTACAAATCAAGCTACTACGATCTAACAAATTTCTTTAATCGATTTTCAACTTTATCACTAAAGCTTAAGTAAGGTTAAAAGTTGATTGGGAAATATTTTACAGTTTCTGGTAGCTTGATGTGCTGGCGTCTGTACATACGTCATACAGCCGTCTATTTTTTAGCGTTTCTTTTTTAAACTTTGTCGATCACAACTATCTCTTTTTATTATATAAAAAAAAAAATTGTTAACGATTCTATAAAAAACCGTTATTTATAATGCGTTTTTTTTTTTTTTTGCAGATGGGAAATCATCAAATGACCCCGCTCTGGGTGGAGCGGAAGGGAGTGTCAGACTCTTACTGACTAAAACCCACCCGTGTTCCTTCCTTAGCCCTTTATGTTCCGGGCCAGCGGTAACCCTTTCGGACAATCCCGCTGACCCGGCAGGCTTCGGCCCTATGGGGCCCCTCCTCGATGCTGACATCTCTTTGAGGCGCGCGTGGAACACGTACGCGCCGTCCGGCACGGGCCTGGTCCTGATCGGACGGTGAGCTACCCATTACTCTCCACCCGCAGGCCCGCGCCTACGGTGACCGGGAGTCGTCGCGCGGCTCCCGACGCCCGGAGCGTCCCGCCACCTCCTTTGCTAGCATGACTGCTTCGCAGAAGGAGGTGACTGCCTCCCACTCCCTCTCGCCCCGGACCATGGCTTGCACCAGGGCCGGGCGCGAGAGGTCGCCGCCGCTGCCGATCGCCTCTACCAGGAAACACGGCGGTGCTCCGCCCAAGCGGGGCAGACTTCCACCGTGTGCTCCACCGTGTCTAGCGACTCCTCAAAGAGCGCTTTATTATGCTATTTTGCTTTATTATTTTAATATGCGCTTGATGTCGGTTTTTATCGAAAACCTTTGTGCTCTACAGATTTCAGTCAGACGTCGAGTTGCGATTTTGTTATTTTATTTATAACTAACAGCACCCGCGGTTTCACCCGCGTAAGTTTCGATTACGTAGGAATATCGGGATAAAAAGTATCCTATGTGTTAATCCAGGAAATGATCTATCTATGTGCCAATTTTCATCCAAATCTGTTTGACGGTTAACGCGTGATTGAGTAACATGTTTGGATGTTCCAAACATCTTCACAAACTTTCACACTTATAGTAGTAGCAGGATATGACAATGTTATTGGATAAGACGATCAGGATTGAACACTGCCGCACCCAATATCCATAATTCTGACCGATATTGCCATAACTACCACGCTTGGCCCGATATTATGTGGTAATACACTCATTTTCATTCAATGTTGCTCCATCAAGCAAAAAGTACGAGCGTAATAATAGCAACTCATTTTTGTACGTAAACTTCACCAGTATATAAGGATAAAACTAGTTCTTTTGCTAATTCCAGCGATTTCAATTTAAGTTTCCAAGGATTCTTTAGAAAGTTATGTTGTTTGAGGAAAATAACTATAATTGTATGTTTCAAATTCTTCTTCTTTGTTCTTCTGGGCACGCTCGTACCATCATAGACCTCATCCATCGCTTTCCATCAGGCGTAATCGAGGTCAAAAGCGAGCCCATTCATTTTTTTTTTTATATTCTACAAGGCCAGGGCAGCTTTTCTTATTTCAAATGAGTAAATAATACCATACACTTTATTTCACAATTATTGGTGATATGATCGTTACTCATTCATATCTCCAAAAACACTGGATATACCGGATTCCAATATCGTACCTACATTAATTTAGAAATGTTGTTGATGCAACATTAACTCGTATTTCTCATGGGTATATTTAGTGTGCGCCTCTAATTTATCACAGAAACACGTAACAATGCGCTTTGAGAGGACGCCTGACACATTTATCTGCCACTGCTATTTACCTAGGCGACCAAGTTTTTGTAACGGATTGGTTTAATTCAACATTCCGGCTCGTCCCCTCTCTAGTTAGGGTAGTCAAATACCGCGTTTGTACAGTGTTGTAGTTTTTCTTCTCTCCGGTGCAAAATAGCTCGTGAAAAAAAGCTGGTATTTGTACGGGAGTATTACATTTTTTCTAGGTTTTAATTTTGTAGGTATTAAAACATGGTACTCGTAGCTGCATGTCATGTATTTTTATTACAGCAATTTTGTTTTCTTCCCGATTTTTTGCTCGAACCGACAAAACAATTATTTGAAGGGGATCATGGACCGCGGCAATCTCGATTGAAATACAAATGTAAGACTGATCCTCCATTTTATGTTTAAAAATATTTTGCTGTGGCAAGTAATCATAATGGGTCCTACTTCCTCAAGTGGTAAGATTTTGTGAAAATATGTTAAAAGATTCTTGGTTAATAATGTTGAATGAATTTAAATACCTAATGTTGAGCTTCAGGTCATTTTTATGTTCACTTAAAAAAACTTTTTTGGTAAAAAAAAAATTAAAGTAACAACTAATAAGTAAACCAAAGTGTCTACCCAATTAAGAAAAAAGAGAACAAGTATTAAAAACCCAACTATAGAGTTCAGAGTAACAGTAGTTGTGTCCTGTGGCCTCGCTTCGTTAATTATGTGGTGACTCTCATTACATTGACACAATTATATTTAAATCAAAGATCAAATAATACAAAGTAAAGAAGGCTGGTAAAAAAAAAATACAACTACCTACTCACAATCTATTGACAGCTTTGACGTGTAGCTGTTTCCTGCTGCCTCGTCTCGTAAATATGTAGTATATGGCAGGATATGCTGGAACCAATATTGTAACATCTACATATCTTACCATATTCTAACAATAAAAAAAAAATTGATTTAGTGTTGTACCCTCACTTCATTTATATGTTGACATAAGACAATTTTCTTGATAAAAAAATCTAAAATAACAACTAAAAGTAAACCAAGGTTTCTACTCAATTAAAAAAAAAAATATAAGTATAAAACCCGACTACGTTTAATCAGGTTCAGAGTGACAGCCCTGCTCCGTAGTTGTGTCCCGTCGCCTCGCTTCGTTAATTGTGTGGTGGCTCTCATTACATTAACACAACTATTGTCTTGATTATTCTTGTTGACGAGCTTCCTGTCTATACACACTATGTATATATATAGCCATCCTTTTATATTGTACGGGTATTTCGGCCATCTTTTGTGCGTGGAGACAGTTTTGGTAGAATAAAGATTGGTTATACTATGAATGTGAAAGGGTTGCTGTACATATATTTACATCGAGATGATGTATGTTGTTGTGTTTCATTTTACGGCATCTACTAAACTGACTCATAAAATATTGACTCTAAATTGCTTGTCCAAAATGTATGATGCTCCCATTTGAATTTCATCTCAACTAATATAGTAGGTACAAGAAGGCACACAAAACCGGAATCTTAATGGACATATTTCAAAATTAATTTATAGCGCCAAGTCCATAAATGATAAATGATTTTATTTTTGTAAGTAGGTTTTTACAAACACATAATACACGTCAATCATGTTTTTTTTTAAACTAGATGAGGTCCGCGTTTCCTATCTGACTACTCTGAGAAGAAAGGCCGAAACAAACTCAGAGGTCACAGTCTCTTTTAAAGTTCAGACATAATCTTGGTCAGGTTATATGAAGACCATGTAGATCGATGTCTGAGATGGTCTTTTGAGGAAAGAACCACACAGATTGAGAGGACCTGTCCAGTCATAAAAAGTAACCAACACAATTGACTGTTTTTTTTCTTTCTTTTATTTTTCTCCTTGTCTTGTTTAATAAAACTATTTACTTGTGTTGTAAGCGTTATTTTTGCACAATTATTGCAATTTTATTGATGTTATAATTTTGTTTTTGCATGCTGTGTCTATTGTATCATATTGTACACTATGCTTTAATGCTTGTATATTGCTTGTATTTTAAGGGTAAACAGTGTAACAATTATAAATAGGCCAATAAATAAATAAATAGGCAAAAATTCTAAACCAATCTTCAACTAATCATAAAACAACCAAAATAGACGACCACACGTGTGTTACTTTTAATTAAACCTAGTTTGCTAATCCGTCGCAGTTGGCAAAATCAACCAAGTTGATTTTAATCAAACACTCCGAGCTTGCCGGTTATACCTTATAATAAAGTTTAATTGAAATACAATTAATTCGGCAATCACGGTAAACTTTGCCTTTTCTTCCCCGTGGATGTTTCCGACAAACTCATTATCCTTTTGAAATGTTTATGTTTCCAATTATTTTTGTTAACTTTTCCCCATTACAAGCTTCGTCCTGCGGCTAAATCTGATATAAATTTATACAAGGATATCCCCTAGTTCCGCAAATTGACTTCTCATCTTGTCCGTCCTGGCCAGGTCTTTTCAAGCCATGTTACCATTTGTTATGGAGGCCGATAAAGGGCTTTCAAATAAAAGAAATCCCATGAAAAGTAAATTATAAGGTCATCAAATAGCCGGAAAACGGACAAAAATATCGTCAGAAAACCTCTCGCAATAACAATAAAATATAATGGTGGATATTGTGCTGAGAACTGTAATAGTTACTACCGTCTCTCACGCTAAGCATGCACTATCGCTACTGTAAATAAGTATACTATGACGTGTGTTTGGCAAGTTACTGGTATGGTATGGTATATTATGTCCGTAGGTGTTAACTATATGTTTGTCAAGGAAACCGCCTACGCCGTAGCTGTGGTTAACAGCTTCGTCAGTTACGCCGTAGCATGTTTGCTACGCACGGCCTCAAATCTTAAACTCTGTATGGCGTAAGCGCCAGGGTAGCCCGCGATTTTTTTTTTACGTTTTTTGCCATTGGCTGGTCAGCATTAAGTTGTACGTTGATTAAAATATGATTCGTGACCGTAACAAATATGTATTTATAAAATTATAATCATTAAAGTCATCAACACAACTCTCTAAGACCAAGACGTAATCTTACTGAATTACTATTTCATGAAATCTTGACATTTTAGGATTACACTAACTTAACAAGTTGTATTACTGATTCTAATTCCGTAAATACATATTTATTACGGTCGCGAATCATATTCTAATCAACGTACAACTTAATACTGACCAGCAAATTGCAAAAAACGGAAGAAAATTTGAATTTCGCAGGCTGCCTTAGCGCTTCCCCCTTAATGGAAAATGGCTCAGCAGACGTAAGTATGTGTTCTTACTAATACAAAACATGTAGATTTTTATCTTTGTTCCCGAACAAATCACAAATGCATTCTATATGGTAAGCGAACTGTCGTAGTGGACATGTTTGACAGGTTAGCTTAGGACACACGATGGGACAAAGGAATATTGATATAGAGAGAATAAAGAATGAGGATATGGTTCCCTTACTGATATAATACGGAAGGTCATTCCGATATTGGATATCTTATTAAAAAAAGGGACATGAAGGAGCAAATACAACCAACCAAAATTCAAAGGACACGGGAATAAACGATTTTGCAATGGTCAAAAGAGAGCATTCTTAAACCTTTCGAATTTTGTTGAAAAAAAAAAGAACAGTAAAATGGCCGATGCTGACGGTAATTAACTAAATAATAATGTACAGTCAACAAAAGATATAAGTATGCAGTTTCGTCGGATATAGTTGAAGTTTAGTAAGAAACCTATTTGTTTTAATAAACAGTTTTCTTTCTTTCTTTTTATATTAATAAAATTAAATTTTATTTGAGATCCTGCAAAGGTACTTGTCTCTTTTGTTGACTGTACATGGCAATGTGATTGTTTTCTAATTGTAAAACCATGGCATCTAAATAACATCTGTGTTAAAATATTAATCAGAAAAGGGTGCATTGAAACGCTTACACTGCAAACTCTTGCATTAACCTAAATATTTAACTCCCATGTAATAAATTTCCGTACACTAAAATTGGTGATCACAAATTTACAACGTAAAATGCAGTACATATTATTTATGGTGCATTACAAATATCCATTCAACTATTTTGATTGGCTGCACAAAATCAGGGGTCGTTAATATTTGATTTTCAATTGCAACATTGTTTACCTTGGTATCTGTGTGTCAATAATATAAATGCATTTCTAGTCTGTTTTGTGTCCATAATTATAAACGGATAAAACGACCACGGGATCAATTGCCGTTTGAAATTTCATTGCTTAATTTCGGGGAGAATTGAACGAGCGGATTGAAAAACGGTATTGTAGCCTTTGTAGGTTTATCGCAAAACCGATTATTATGTATTACGACGGATTTTGGGAACGATTTGTTGCAATGAAGGATTATATTAAAATTGTGTAACGGTTTTTTGATCTTCATAAGGGCCATTTCTTAATCTTTATCCTCCTTTCTCTTCGGATTTTGAAATAGCTTATAGATAAGTTAAAAAAAAATATTAGACCATTTTGAAGTCCAATTTAAAGTCCTCCAGACCGAGTTTCGGCCATGGCGACCAATCTCAAGCGGAGACTAGCTATCGGCGCGGGAGATATTATAGTGCACAAGTGTGTGCGCAGACACAGGTGCACTATAGTCCGACTTTTAATTAGCTGCAGGAAAATGACACTTCTTAATAACTCATTTCGGACTGAATTTAGAGATATGCATGTCAAATAAGTTTCGTTTGTTACACTATTCTGTACTAGAAAAACAAGATTTGGTTGATGACCGCGAAAAAACAAAAGACGCCAATTTCAGTCATTAATTAACATTAGTCATCATTTAATTAACACATGAACTGTCATTTTACTGCAGCTAATTAAAAGTCCGACTATATGTATCTCTTCTCTCCCTCTCATTGTACTATGGGACGGCAATCCGACACGACCTTAGAGAGATCAGGCGTACGACCAACGGCTTAACGTACGTGTGTATTATTTGTTTTTGTATAATCCGATAACAGTTACTGTGAAATTTCAGGCAGAAAATGGCGGCGTTGTATTCCTTTTTTAATCACTATCCATCCCTTCCGATTTATTCTGTAACCAAACGTAGGTTTTGTCATTTTTTTAGCTGCCAGATGCGTTAACGTTCCGTTTTTGAAATCTCGATTTTTCGGTTTTGTATCTAACGACCCGACGCGTTTGTTCTGGCTAAAAAACCGTTTACGTTTCCTTTTTGTCTTTTAAACTTTTTGTTTTGGGTTGGGCTGATGTCACTCATATAAAATTTTTTTTAACGGTTGAAGCTTTATTGATAGATACTTAAGCTTTCTTCTCTCTTTTGCTTTCTTTGATAAATTTCTATGTAATTTTTAAGAATAAGTACCTACTTAAAATATTATTATGTAAGCAATATTATCTTAAATAATACTATTTATTTTAAATAGGCATAACCAATCGACAAGAGTTTGGTGTCTGTGATCCTACGAAAGAAGTTAATAAACGTAGTTCGAAGACATTTCTCAATTCGCAGAAATAATGTGCAAAAGTAATATGAAATGAAAAAGCCACGGGCTTAAATCCAACCCAATAAAGGTAAAAAAAAATAACTTAGTTTAACACATAATCATAATTTGTGTCTCATATCTAACACGTTTTATCTGTGATTGGTAATCGTGCCAAGAACATCAAGTAAAGTATACCCACTAATATTTTCATTGGATAGATTTTATAGTAATCACAGCGCCTAAATCTAAACTTTACACATGACAACAATCTTGAGAAATATACCGCATAATTAGCATTATAGGCTGATCCCACTGCTGAGACACAGGACTCCTCTCTCGCCACGAGGGCCCAATGCGTAGATGTCACATGTCTTCGAATTTTTAGTTCTAAGACATGTCGATTTCCTCACGATGTTTTCTTCACCATTTTGAGAACAGTGGTGATTATATTATTTACACAAAGTAAAGCGCTTGTCTGGGTTCGAACCGAAGCCACTGGGCCAACTAGCATAAATACATAACAGCTACGCAAAATTCAAAAAGTTTTTGTCGTGAAACAAAAATTGCAACTTTGAGAAGACGTATTTCATAACAGTATCTACGGTTTCGAAAAGACTATGTTAGTAACGTCAGAAAACTTCGATCGATATTTTAGAAGAAACGATTTTGAACCTTGGGTAACTTGTAAGGTTATTATACTCGTGATTGTAACTACCTATCTTTAAAATACGCGATACGCGGTAGACCTCTGGTCAAAATCGTTTTGTGTATCGTTATCAAAACACTGTTCTGTAGTTCTGTTGTTGATACTGGATTGTTGCGGTGTACTCACCATCTATGTTGTCACAGTGCGATTGTATGAACTAAGTCCTGACTAGGTCTACGCTCGGCCTTCACAAAAAACCGACTACTATACAATTGAATTCTTAGAATAGTCAGATAGGAAACGCCGACCTCATCTAGTTTAAAAAAATATGATTGACGTGTAAAAGTGTTTGTACAAACCTACTTACAGAAATAAAATCATTTATCATTTATTGCATTGACCCACAATTTGCTAGAGCCTGAGTTACGTCAAAGGCCAAACGACGAAGATACTTAATAAGTATGCCAACGTTAACCATCATCTACGAAAAGCAGACAAAAATTCGTCTTACTTACTGAACCGAAATTAGGTGTCTGTGTCGAAGTTCCGAAATTCAGCTTTTCATGGTAGATAATATAGTGAGTTTTTCACGAATTTATTAGACCTTATCTGTATTATGAGTGAAATCGCCCGGTTTAATGGGAGCCGCCTCCGCCAGCCAACGGCTTTATTAAAAAATTTCGTTTATAATTATGGATACTGGGATATCTGCGCGCTTTTTGCTGAAACAGAAAATACTGTACCGGGTAACATTTAGAATTTAGATTATTTTTGCTAACTCTACCTCCCTTGAGCTTGCTCGTTCTTATGCGGACAGTATTTAAATATTTTGTAGGTACATACGTACCTACATAGAAATGTTTGCAATACAAGCCTTTGTGCAAAATAAATACGAAACATTTTAGTGTTGTTTATTGACTGCAGTATTTGCCTGCACAGGGAATTATTGAGATGGATAGCCGCATATTTTATGTGGAACTGTGATTTTAACTCATTAGAGTTCATATTGTTTGACTATGTGGCTTGGTATGTGTACAGGTTTTAGAGTATATTTGCCTTGCCAAATGTTCACGGGTTTCATATGGTCCCTCCGGGGATGTTAGAGTTTACAGAACCCCATACTAAACATTTATAAATTCGGAACAGCGGTAGCAAATATAAGGACTTTCATATCTTTTGTTGTACTGTCATTCTGAAATTCTCTAGGCTGAGCCTCGAGAAACTGTTTTAGTATTAACTAGTAACCCGCCCCTGCTTCACACGGTTTTTATGACTTGACAAAATATCGAGATTTCTTTATTATAAATGTAAGTTAACGGAATAAATTCTCTAAGTGATGGTGAAAACCTCATCAAAATCCTTTGCGTAGTTTAGAAGAACGACGCGATCACACAAACAGACACTAAAAGTGACTTTAATTTATAATATGTATAGATAGAGATTCCTCGTTTACTGTATTTTCTTTCTTTTGTTTTAAGATCATAAAGTGGGCAAAAAAACACAAAAGGAACAATACAATATTTTGGATGTCACTGAAAAACGGAAGTGGCATGAGCCGGACAAAACTATTTATTGCTAAATAAAATTCGAGTAAATAGATACGTATACGTAATGTGAATCAAAAACAACAACCAAAAATACGAAATACCAAACTAAACACCAGACATCACGAACTCAAACACGATTATTTTATCCAACGAATTCTCAAAAAGGTTTTCACGAAAACCTTTATTTTATTCTCTCAGCCATATTGTTTTCGGTACAGATAGCATGTGACGGGCTGCGACTGACGAGATTGCAATTACATTTAGCCGAATTGGCATTTCATGTGCCCCTAACTATACAGTCAACACATTTGTTGGGAGAGATCTCTTTGACGAATGAATATACTGTTAAATGTTTGGTGAAAACCGATTTCCTTGTCTATTAGTTAGGTTATATCGATTTAAGACTCTTGTTTAAAGAAGACGAGTAGGTACCTAATACATTATATCTGAAATAATTCCCGTAATTAAAAACGTTACATTCTAGTCGCCATCTCATCTCAAAGACAATCAATGTCAAAAACTTGACAAAATGAAGGGAAATTAGCGGTATTTATTAAGACTGAGAGCCGACTGTGACCGTTCTTAAAATTACGAAAATTGCTCCTCTGGTCATGTTAGTGAATTTTGGCGTTCTGCATAACATACTTAGCGTTAAACTTACACTTTTATATTTTCCTATATTTTTCTGGAGTTGCTGGTTTTATACCCTCGATTTTGTAGATTTATGTACCAAAAGCAAACTTTCAAATCACTACAAATAACTATTAATCAGAGCACTAATTCCAAAAAAAAAATATTAATGACTACGCACTCTCATAAATGAAAAACCCTCTTTAAACACCCATATTTTTTGACGAACACTGTAGGTACAGTGATGAGATTGTAATTACATTTCACAGAATTGGCACTTTATGTGCCCCTAAAGTGAGCACATTTGTAGCGACAGACATTCCTTTGATGGCAAAGACAAATTTTATGGGATCAATCTATCAAATAGTCGATTGAAAGCGGCAAATTGTCCTCGCAGCGATCTTGTTATGGAGGACGTTTTATGTACCATTTATGATTAATATAAAGATTTATTGGTAAGTACATAGTCTGTATGCTCTTTTAAACATATTATTATTACATTCACCCAAAGTCGCTATTAATCTAAGTGTATGACTTTTACTGACTCTAGTTACAGAATTACAAAAACTACCACTATAATTAACTCGTATCTTCTCTGATTGGTTGTCAGTGAAGATAATCATGGTGCTATGTGTTATATTTAATGACCAGGTAAAGACAACTAGATTTTATAAAAAAAACTAGCTTCTGCCCGCGACTTCGTCCGCGTGAAATTTCACCCTCTCCTCATTCACTCCCTTAGGGGTTGAATTTCGAAAAATCCTTCCTTATTCCTTGTCTACATTATAAAGGGAACCTCTGTGCAAAATTTCAGCTCTCTAGGTCCAAGGGTTTGGGCTGGGCGTTGATGAGTCAGTCAATCAGTCAGTCAGGACTTTTCTTTTTATTTATATATAAAGATATTATGTTTATTGAAGAAACGTCAATTGAGTATCAAATAAGTCTGATTATTATCATACGAAGCGAACTATGTTATACGGTACCTATACCGTTTGTATTTTATCAAAATTAGCAATACTTATCTTAAGGCACAATATACTTTAACAAAAGAGATACACTCAGCCAATATTGTTCACCGCACTCAAACACCCATCTCATATTGCAGAAATATTAAACCCGCTTCAAAAAATTGTAAATTCAGCGCGATATCGCGGAGCACTCAGTCCAGTTGATTCTCAAAAGGCGTCGCTACGACTGTACATAGGTATGTACATTCGTTGATTACAAGCAGGTACACACTGTACCCGTGTACCTAGTATAAACCCAGAATTCTCGAGAGCGTCGTAACCTGCATTTAAATTGTAAAGCAAACGCCACCGAATTGAACAGACAAACATAACGAACTTCGTGTTTCGTGTGTTGAATTTGCGACCTGAACACTCACAAGAACAACAATGTCGTCCATGTATTACGTTACAGCTATGATCAAAGGAGGAAGGTTGATAACAATAGGGTCATATTCAAAATAATTGTAAGTTACGGATAGGAAACAGATATGAATATTATTTGATTGTAACAGAAAAATAACAGAAAGGAATTATTAGGGCAAGTTTAAATAGCACACGTTTATAACAGGCTACGAGTGCGAAGTCGGTGTGGGTCGCTAGGTGGGTACATAATGAAATAACATTTTGGTGATCGTATTTTAGTTGGTATAATTGCCATAAATTCATCATCATCATTGCCATAATGCCTTATCTCCGAAACTACCGAGCCTAAAATTTTGATATTAATATTAAGGCAAAAGGATTCTAATGATTAGAATTATGTAAAGCCATATTTGTAACGGTCGTGAATCATATTTTAATCAACATACAACTTTACACTGACCTGTAAATTGCAAAAAACCTGAGTCAATTTGAATTTCGCGGGCTACCTTGGCGATACTGAGACGGCCGACGAGAGGCTGGGTACGCCTCGGCGAGGCTGCGCGGTTAGTATAAAAGGCTCAAGCAGTGAGGACTGAGGATACGCAGTAAAACATGCACACACAGACAATACATGGCACAGCAATGCAATACATGGCACAATATACGCAAACTTTACATACTTCAAATAAATTTAAGTAAGTAAAAAAAAATGTTTTGGCTAACCTGCGGTGCACTAAGTACCTATTAATATTTTATTTTCATTAATTCATACATGAGACAATGTGAATAACGCCTAATCATTCATATCTGTTACGTAACGGAAAAAAGTGACAGATAAAATAACGTATATGAATTAATTGCACGTGTCTATCCTACAAATCTATTTATTTCCACACCAATTCACATGATTATACGAATATTTTATAGTTATAACAAATATCACAATACAGCCCTTTCCTAGTATGAGTAATAAAACAGTAAGTACTTACCGCTACTGTAAACGACTCACATTGAATATTTACTTTTAAAAGTCTAATTTTCTTCGACAACGAAACGAGCTGAAAAACTATATTGAACAAAATGGCAAAGCGTTTATTCTTACGCGTCGTGTAGTAACAGCTAGTGAACTAATTTTGCCAGTATTTCAAATTTCTTTATTGCCATGGAAATAATGTTAAAATAGCATAACAGAGAAGAATAACAGATATGTGCAAAATCAGGACACTCATTAATAAATTAATTTTGGAGTACACTAAATAGTATTTTATATTTTGTTTAGTGAAGTGTTGAAAGTTTAAACAATATTCTCTGTTTTTTTTTTTTTTAACTTTTGTGGAATGGTTCATAATTAAATTATTTTTTTTAGTTTACCGTTAAAGACGTGGACATAGAATACTTGTATGAAACGGATCCTACGCAATGTCTGGTTTAATTTTTTGAAATGAATTGTTTAGGTTTACCAAATGTTTCGTTGTTTTTTATTAAGCTCAAATAAATATTTTATCTGTTTGTTTATGAAATTCTAGTCAGTTGCATCTCGTTATGAAAATAATTGGGTTGGACATTAAGACAGTAGTAAATATACAATTATTTTGAATATGACCCAATAACAAAAAATAAATTACCATTAAGTATATGCCATTTCTTTCAATGGAGTGTCAGTGGTTGACCATTGGAAAGTCATAATGACGCCATTATACTAGTACATTACCAAACTTGTTAAAATCAACGATTATGAAATCAATGATAGACCATTCTGACACTATTGTAATAGCAGACTTGAGGCCCAGACATTGAGGAGCAGAGGATTGGCCAGAGACGGCTACAGCGAGTTATGGAAGTCAATGTCAAAGTCAAACTCGAAATTATGTAGTCGATGATTATAGTGCACGGTAAAACTCCAATGAGTTTATGTTTGCATCATCTTAAATGTAGTAAAGTTAGTAAGTGTTCTACAGAAAAAAAATTGAAATGGGAGAGAGTGACTGTCTCTCTCCCATTTTTTTTTACACCCTACGTAATTTTTTACACCCTACGTCATTTTTTACACCCTACGTAATTTTTCCGTGTTGTCATTTCGTACAACTGTCAAAGAATGTCATTAGTGATTTTATTATACATAGTTAGGAACAATTTAAGCTGGTTGTCAAATCGTTTAACAATTAGTTTCTAGATCAGACCACCAGATGCATGAACGTAAATTAAATAAAAGGAGTATGTAAGGGTCTAAACAGACGGACAGCATTTCAGCTGCACATCGCAGTTTGGATGCAGTTGACTTCACTGCTTCGAAACCTAATTATTTCAACTGCATCCAAACTGCGATGTCGCAGCTGGCATGCAGTTCAAATGCAGTCCGTCTGTTTAGACCCTAAGGATGGTAGCAGATGGCGTTCTGTAGTTTCTGCTTACCCGCATGTGAAGACGGCGTGACTTTATGTAAGTGTATTTTCCCTAATTTTACATGTATTGCGTTGCGGCTATGATCAAACAAATAAGTTGCTATTACTAGTACTAAAGTCTATTCAAATTTATGTTATTTTAAGTTAAACAAATATAAACTTTATTTTAATGGTAATTAAGTTGTTTTCAGAGAGACTATTGAAAACGTTATATGAAGTAAACTAAACTTTATTATGTAGGAATTAAAGTTATTTTTCATTACATTTACATTACATTTTTGGCAAATAAATCGCGAATGCAGATTAGGTAAATAACGAAGAATTGGCCAAAGAAAGCAACGGAAAGAAATATGAAAGCCAATGGTAGAGACTTTTAAAAAGAATAAAAAAGTGGCAAGTAAACTTTGCCACTATGAGATGGGCAATTAACTTAGTAATTGTTGATGCTACAGAGCATATCAACGTTTCGGTGTGTAGGGTAAGTATAGGCGCAGGTGAAATTACAGGTATATAATATACCTTTCACTGCGCCTGTGGAGTAAATAATAGCCCGTTATGTAAAGTCTTAAGAAATCACGATTTATTATGTAATTAACCTGTTTTGAAATGATAATGATGTTGATGAGTATAATTTAGAAATAAAACTTTACTTAGCATAAAATATGAAAAAAAACTGTGAATATTCTTATTTTTCTCGGATTCAAAAGCACGTGGAAATGAGTATTTTCTCTGAAAACACAACAGGAGGGCAAACTTGTGAACTCGTGTTATTAAAATGTTATTTCTATGTAGATATAAATCGCCCTTTAACGTCTAAAAATGATATATTCGACGATAAAAAGACATTCGTGAATATATTTGGGTTCGTCTTGACATTTATTCAAAACACAGGTATGTACATGTGTTCACTTCAGTTTTTCTATCATACTTTTATGTTTTACTCATTGAATTGAGACATTCCTAACGTTGCCATTTCCATCTGTTACAATAATCTATGTTAAAATCAATTTAGCGGCATACTGATAGTTTTTTTACAAGACCTGAAGGCTAATTCCCGTAATCAAAAACTTTCAAAATCTAGTCGCAATCTCTTCTCAGCGACAATCAATGTCAAAAACTTGTCAAAAATGTGGGGAAATTAGTGGTCATTTTTGACAGATTGAGACTGAGATCAGACTGTGAACGTTCTTAAAATTATGAGAATTGCCCCTCAGATTAAAAGATGATTAATTATCGAGTAAAAAAAAGTGAACATCATTAGAATATCAATAATACTTTTGGAGGATACATTAAATATTCCCCATTTAATAATAATAATAGCCTCCCCGACTGTTTTCGGTCACGGTGGCCAATCTCAATGGAGATTAGCCAGGTACGCAGGAGATATTATAGTGCACAAGTGTATGCGCAAACACAGGTGCACTCTCTGTTCCTTTACTCTCATAGTCCGATGGGACGGCAATCCGACACGACCGGGGAGAGTTCAGGCGCAGGACCGACGGCTTTACGTGCTTTCCGAGGCACGGGGGTATTATACCGCCAACTTCCAAACTTCGGACTGTTACTAAGAAATTCCTAATGGAAAACCCAATAACACTTTGTCCGACCCGGGAATCGAATAGAATACAACGATGAACCGACTCTCACAAAATCTAAATAAATCAAACGATAGAATAGACGAATAGAAGAATAGACGATTAAGTCGTGCCGTGCAAACCAATCCGTAACATTACAGCGGTCTGGATGCTCAAGAGTTTAAAAGTTTGGGGACTCTGCCATCGGACCAGAATAATTTGAATACTAAGATTATCCATAAAAATCAATTACTAACACTTTCTCCTCTGAATCTGCTACACTGGTTCTCCCTGGACGATCAAAAAAGGTGACGAACTCATGAATATTCCATTACTCCTTGATTTGAATTTTATTTGCGTTTCCTTAGCGATCGGTGGTTGAAGCAGGGTGCAATTTGTAAAAACCTTGAGCTCAGACGAGGTATCGAGTTGAAATTAAAACCATTTACTCAGGTCTACATCCCCTTGAAGCTGTGAAAAAATCAAACTTCCAAGTTAACTTAAAAAAAGATACGGCCGTTTATGCCGCAAAAAACGTATATTTCGACAATCTCAAGGGAATCAAAATGTATAGGGTAGCCCGTTGACCTAGAATCATGAAATTTGGCAAGAAGCAAGTAAAGGAAAAAGTCCGAAACCCCTGTTAACCCCCTGTAAACCCGTGAAACATTTAAAAAAAATCCCGTGATGAACTATTTACATACCTACCTCGGTGCGCGAGTCGACTCGCACTTGCCCGGTTTTTTATTATGGCAAGCTGATGTCGACCATTCTGCCAATGTCTAAAATTGATTGAAAAAGCAAATGTGCATTGTTATACATTAAAAATAAATTAAATAGAACCATGAAAATCTTCGATGATACAGTTGGGCTTAATGTAGATTTTGAGAGAGACTGAACTGAACCAAAAATAAAATGGATATTATACATATTTATAATATTGCTCGTACATTAATATGTCATGTCGCATGGTTGGTGACCACTTGAAGTGTTGCATGCAATGGAGTGCAACAGCTTTAGTGTTGTAGGGATAGTTGCTTACCTCGCATCTCATGTTGGCACTCATATTATGCTCACACACAAACAGGTTCATACACACTCACAAATACGCACACACACATATACTCACACACTCCCACATACTCTCACATTATACTCACTCACTCACTTAAATACTCACACACATATACTCACACACTCACACATAGTGTATTTTTTATTACTTTATTTTTTATTTTTATTGTTATCCAAGTAGTATTCGGTATGGAAGAGCGGAGTCTCCCTATACAGGCATTACTTGCTTAAAGGGAGGCTCCAATCACTAATCTGTTTAGACTAAGTTATGTTGGAGAAATAAATAATTTTTGATTTGATTAAATATACATACCATATTCACACAGACTTATTAAATGGGGAAACAAATAATAACGTTATATTATTGTGACGGATGCAAATTATCAGTGCCACAAGCAGTTCTGGAGAGGGATATATTAAAAGGGACGGGAAATTAATCGGGATCTTCAATTTCGGGAGAATCTCGTACCTACATAAAAAAACCTTGAAATTGAAATCACAATCTCATCTCAGCGAGAATCAATGTCTAAAACTTGTCAAAAATAAGAGGTATTTTTTGATGGATTGAGGAGACTGATAATTATATGTGAGCGTTCCTAAAAATACGGAAATTGCTCTTTTTTGTTAGTAATTGTTGCAAAAAACATTTCACGAACCATGCTAAATATATGGAGCATTTCGATGAAATAGAACCCTGTTTGACAGATGCCCTTAATCAAATACCTCCGTCCACTATTTTACAAATCGACCAGTGACCCTTATCCTCATTTTCCGAGGCTTGACAAGAAGTCAATGCATTTTTTGCCTTTTTTTCTTCTGATGGACGAAACTTTCAAATAGTTCGAATTTCGACGATAAAGTTTAAAATGAAATGGCTCTCTGCAAATAGTTGACGCGGTGAAAGTAGGTACTTACAATGTTTACTGCAGACAATAAGAATAATATGGAATGTGTACCTAGTACCGAGTACGTTTCATTTTATGTACGTCTACATTATATTAGCCTATAATTTTCATTTTATATACATTCAGAATTTAGATATCATAAAAGTATTACAAATGTAGGTACATTCTAATATCGTACGTGATAGTCACTTGATATTTTTCGCGAAAAATATATGTGACATGTTTTTAAAGTAGAAATTCATGAACGCAGCAACACATCTTCTTTGAAAAGGTTGTTAAAATATTTTCTGTGTAAGTTTAAGAGGAACATAAGTAGAAAACCAATTTATGTAAATTAATGTGATATTTTGCAGATTGCCAAGTGAGTTTTGTTTGGTTCGCCTTTTTGGTTAAACATTTAAGAATTTTACCATCGAAATACGTTCTCACATTATCTAATACTGTCAATCAACTCAGCCTATCGCAGTCGACTTCTGGACATAGGCCTCTCCCAGGCTAAGGGTTTGTACACAAAACGGCGATGCGACGTCGCATCGCAGCAATTCGTGTTGATTCGTGTTGCAGTTTTCTGCGTCACCGATTCGCAGTTTTGTGTACAAGCCCTTAGCCACAATACCCTGTCCTCCGCCTTCCGTATCCAATCTATCCCGGCCACCTCAAGGCTACGAGGTAGGTCGTCGGTCCATCTAGCTGGGGGGCGTCCTTCACTATACGATTCGCGGTCCCCACTCCAGGACTCGTCCGCTCTACCAGCCTTCCTTGGTCCTTCGACAAACATGGCCGACCCACTGGCACTTCAGTTCGCTTACTCAGCATGTTAAGTCATGTCATGTATGTAAAATAGTGAATAGAGTAACTATTAAAAAAAAATGAATTTTAATATACCAGAAACGATTTAGTAAGGTTTCTTTGCAGATACATTTTCTTTTTCCAACAATGACACACAGTAACATGGCTTGAAAAGAATTGCGTGAAAATGGAATTCTTCGAATTGCGTGTCTGTCGTTGCTTTAAATCTGGTTGAGAAAGCGTGTACAATATATACTGACAAAAATATACCTACACTCTACAGGATATTTGGGTGCGGTTGAGGAAAAGATACTAAAACCCGAGGATAACACATTTATATGTAAACAAAATTACGGCAAAGATAACCATGTAATCCCTTAAAATATGAGCATTTTCAATAAACAGTAGATTGCATTTACAGTTTATTGAAGACAGTGTAAAACTTCAGTGAACATAGTGTAAGTTATTTACGCAAGTAAATAACATATTACCGACAAAATAGTAAGTTTTCGAGCACCGATGCTACTTCATTACCAAAGGAAAACTTTAAAGTGGCCCCAGGAGGAAGCACTGGCATCGCTTTAATATAAAATGAAACTGCACGTCGCACGCCGAACAAAATTTACAAAGGGCTAAAACAAACATTTGAAATCGAGCGCAAAAGGTTCCTACATGTTTAGGTACTGACAAACCTAATTAAAACTTAGACCTGAATGAAACTGACTTATTTGACCAATAAACTGGCTGTTATATAGTTAAAATACCTCTTTATTCCGACTATTAGTTTTCGCTACTTAGTAGTAAAGTTTTCACTTTGAAGCCGGCGAAGTTAGCGCCATCGCGGCATTTCCTTGCTAATAAATGAGCAGCTAGCTACTGCATTGTTACGTGCATCTTTTGCTCGGTTGAGTAGGATAAACATTGTATTTCATTTATTTCATACTGTAACGTCTGACGATTATTGTTTTGACATAAGGTCGTAATGTAAGACATTGTTGGAATCTCCGACTGAAGTGTAATTTGATGTAGTCGACGTTGTCGTATATGAAAGCGAATTATTGTCATTTAGTATGCGAGTTCTAAAATGATATCCCAGAAAGTTTATTTTTATTGTTCTTGTTTAAATACAAAAACAAATCGAAAGTTCAAAAAAAGGTTTTATTTTTGTTGCTGTATAAATAAATCAGGTATTGATAGTTAGGGATTTTAGTTTACGATTTTATTTAAAAAAAACATGTTACAATGCTCGTTACAGCGAATCTGAAAAAAATAAATGGAGAGCTCTATTGTAGGTAAACATCAGGGTAAAAATTAATTTATTTATCGAAATAGTTTTATCTGCAGTTTTAAATATTAAATAGAACCAGTATTTTATTCGCCACCAAACAAAGACCAATAAAATGTCCAATCTCCACTATCGCTTCCAGTACAAATCTAAAACAAAACACTAACAAGAAAAAGTATCCAATAAAAGAACAATTCTCACGAATACATCCCCGATTGCGGGTTAACTTTCTACCGACCAATTCCGTATCGCCTCCTTCGACCGAGGAAGCGTAGTAGCGAAGTTGGGAGTCATTAACTTCACTTAAGTTCGTTACTCCACTCCGTAGATGCAAGATGGTGGTTCCCGAGCCAGCTGCGTTTGAAAATGAACGAAATAGGATAATGAGGAACTTGGTCTCTTTTGTGGAGCATTTAGACCGAACGGACATGGAGAACGAACGTGTGGGCCAAGAATGAAATAATAAAACTAGCAAAAAGGATTCAACGGCCCTATAAACTAACATCGGTTTTGATAATTACATTACCCGTCTCTTGGATAAACTATTCTAGTTTATAATATTGTTTTAAGCTAAAATTTTAATTAAATAAATGAACAAAGACCATCGTGTGAATTTTAAGTAGGTACCTACACCCTTTAATACAAGAACGTAAGGATGTAATGTAAGGATAAAATTAACCCGATAAATGAACAGTATGTACGTGAAGTCTATTGAAACTTTTGTTTCAAATTAATAATTATTTCTAATTAAATAAATAATAATTTTATTGTGATGGTAATTAAGTTGATTTCAGAATGACTATATAGCACTATTAAAAAAGTTATAAAAATGTTTGAAGTTTTAGCGTAAACTGAACTTTATTGTGTAGGATTTAAAGTTATTTTTCCATAAGCTCATATTTGTTTACATTTTTGGCACATAAATCGCGAATGCAGATTAGTTTATGTCGCATCCGGTCATTAATTTGACTATTCGGAACGCTAACGCCAGCTGGTGGTGCTGGACAGAGTCTAGAATGAGTTCGTGGCGAGTAAAAGAGAGCGTGCAGCGAGGTGGAGCGGCTCTTGGACATTGGGCATTGTACGGACAACATGTGCTCAGAAACTGTCCCGCGTTCCGTATCTGGTTGTGTCGTGTACCTACAGTGTGTGATTCGCTGGTCTTATTAATTTGTTCGTGAAATTTTAATCTGATTTGAACTGCAAACAGTTTTTCTATTGCGCAATAACCAACAGTACCCAACAGTATGCCCACAGTAGTTAAAATATGGCTGATAATAACGAGACGCACTTCTCCGTCATATATTATTATTAAGTGCTAAACAAATGTTCTATGTTGCTTCGTATAGACTAAACCACTAAGCTTTCTTGGAAAAGTCTATCTTTTTCCAAGACTTGGTGTACGTACGTCAACATATTTGTATCAAGCTATACATTTCCAGTATAAGCTGACTTCTTATTGTACGTAAAACTTATATAATGCCAGGTCAGCTAAAACTGAAAATGATAGCTTGAGATGTCGTCGTATGTACAATGAATGAAGGTTGTTAAGTTACGGCGGGTTCACGGATGAGTGCTAATGCGTGCCCGTGTTCCCGCCGTAAGCGGCAGAGGAGGACACCGTGGAGTTTTAGTTGGTTAGAGTCCCAAATAACACATAACCTACCCGTTGTAGTGCAGAATGCATGAGCATTTCTCCACGTTAAAAAAAAATGCATTTTTGTTTTCTCAAACGTGGTGAGTTAATTCAATTTGTTTTGGAGTGGTAATTTTTAAGTCTCAAACTTTGGGAAACAAAACTTGTACATTTTGTGTTTTATAGGCCAAGGTTCTTGAAAGCTTCTTCATACAACATTATTTATACAACAGTATCTACCCGTGTTGTTTAAAAAATGTAGGGCCCGCAGAAATAATGAAATGGTACGTTTTTATTTGGCGCGTTCTGTAACGAGTCTGTTCCCTCTAGAGCACCGACTGCGGGTAGTTTACGCGGACATCTATAAACATTACTTAGCACCAACCCACTTAGGCTAAGTTTATTCCTGTCACTGTTGCACAACTGTCAAACTACAAGTACAAGATGGAGACGGGAACAAATGTCTAATTCAAATCACGAGCTAAGTAACGTGTTTAGATCTCGGTCTTAGACTATGTAACGTTCTAGATACTCGTAGGCTACTTTTAATTTGAATAATGTTTGTATGTTAGGTAAAATCGACAGAAATGTATAATCATAATGAAAATATATACCACTAGCTTTTGCTAGCCCGCCCGCGTGGATGTCGGAAATTATCCCATGGGAATGTACTACCGGGATAAAAAGTAGGTATGCTATGTGTTAATCCAGGTTATAAGCCAACTCTGTACAAATTTCGTCCAAAATCGTTAAGCCGTTTTTGCGTGGCTGATCACACGTTTACCATAGAAAGACCAACAGTAGTATCACAAGTCAGCTACAAGGTATCTAAAAATAAAAACGACCACACAAAGATAGACGCATCAGCATAATCTGCAACCTTCCTTAGACCTTTTCGACCTAAAAGAAACTCAAATAACATTATCGGGCAATGATAAAACAAGCTAAAAACATAATCCTTTTTATTATAAAGCCGTTCTTACGTTTGTAGTTACATTATACGCGATAGTAAGGGTAAAGGTTGGGTTTGATTCGCTGATAAGTATGTTTATTTTGGGCCCCGTACTTAGGACAGTCGAGTACCCACCAGTCCCAGGTAATCCTAGTTTTGGGTAAAACATTTTTCTCTAATGTATTTGGCTTAGTTTTATGTAAATGATATGGAAGATAATGTGAGTTTGAATATATCAAAGGCTTGTTAGAATATAGATGTGGGCTACTTTGCATGTATTTGCATTATTAAGGCTTAAATTTTTTTCTGTTGCATAAACATATAGGGTGGCGAAGACTTTTTCAATCGGTCCCTTATTACTAAGAATCTTGATCTTTGGAAAATCTGCCTCAATTGACTCCGGTTCAGAGTTGCCATCATCACCACTGCTGAAATTTGCTAGAGGATGTAGCTTCTTTTACTTGGTCCGACCATCGTGCATCGTGTTGGTATCCGGCCTCGTGGCAGTAATAGTAATTGTGAATTCAGCACATAATTCTAGGACCCTTATTATACAAATTTTCCATTTATTCCGGTCTGATCCCCTGAACCCCCCCCCCCCCCCCCCTGGATCCCCTGCTAGTTATTCTTCTGTTTTAAACTCTGTCTTATCCACTTTATCTAGGTCTGATCCCCTTACTCTTTTTGACAGGTAAGTACAGTCAAGATAAAATAAATCGCCGGTTTTGTCGGAATAAAAAACAGCTGTTTTATAGAAAAGTGCAAAACCTACGCGGTTAAGATGTATGGAAGGTAGCATTTTTTTTTATAACCAATGTATAATAATTTCAACGCAGGGGGTTTCAGAATCATGAGCTGAATTCATGTTAGTAGGTTGCGCGTCGATGTCCCAGCCACCCTGTCTATCAATATAATATGATAAAATGTCCTACATTTTCTTCTATTTATCGACTCGAGCTGTATGTATACTGCTACAAGCACAGAATTAATAGGCTAAGGCTACAAGTTTCTTTTGGAGCTTAAATGACGTTGACAGGGGAGTGCAGACAGACAGAGGTTATGGAAAATGTATTAAAAAACAACATGGCAGCGCTACGGCACTAGTTCAGACGGACAATTCTCGTAATTTTAAGAACGTTCCCAGTCTGATCAAGCCTCAATCTGTCAAAAATACCTCCATTTTCCCTACATTTTTGACTAGTTTTTGACATTGATTGTCGCTGAGATGAAATTGCGACTAGATAACGAACGTTTTTAATTACGGGAATTGGCCTTCTGATTTTGGTCACATGCCAAAATAATCTTGTAGTGCATAAAAAACAGTAGCTCAAGTCAAAGTAAAGATTTTTCTACCAGCAATCTAATTGAAAGCACTGCAAGGTCCAAGATGATACGGACGTAGTTCCACATAATATTGAAAAAAAAAAGTTTACCTACACATAATTGATACACGAAACCCTTTTCTTTACGAAATCTTTGTTTACGGCCCAGATTATGAACGTCAAGTTAACAAGCTTTTCACAAGGTGACTAAGAAACCGCCTTGTGATTTGATTGGCTTAGACTCGGTGTTAAACACCCTCAAGCATTGTAGCGGCTTTTTACAGTAGCTTGAAGCATCAGAATCATTCCCATAACTCGTAAAAATTACTTTTTTTCAAAAATATTCTATACCTATTAAAACACGCTCCTTCATTTTATGAAGCAGAAACCCAAGTAAAATAAAATAGGGAAAAAAATGCAAATATTCACGGGGAATATTTGCATTTTTTATATGTAAATGAGAGACTTACTGTGCTAACGAGTGATAATCACAGCACATCGTACTAATTAGTAACAGTGGAAAATTAAAGCGATATAAGAACTGCAACTTAATTACCCACTTGTCGTTTACGCCTTTAAAGTATAAAATGGCATGATAAAATTAACGGGCCGCCGCCGTTTATACGGGCGGTTACGCCAAAAATCGTGAGAGTTTTAATACAAATTACGTGGTTTTAACGAATTATCAACGCAGTGTATCTCACAAAGAAGAACGAAGAAAGAATTTGTACATTCAAAGCTTTGTTATGAAATATCTCTTTTAGGTTGCAAAAGTATTTTTAATAACTTTGTTTGTACGAACTGATAACATTACTTACTTTCTTTTGAAATCGTACTTTTATCTCTAATATTATCTGGTATATAGTTCAAACTTGTATGTACCATTTACTATAGCGGCCATCATACAAAGTTTATATAGGCCGGGACAGACGAAATAGAAGGCGAAGAAAATAGTTTTATGGCCCAGCTTGGGAAAGGCCTATGCCCAGGAGTGGACTGCGTTAGGCTGAGTTGATAATGACAATGGCAGGATGTGGCACTGGCAGTCATAACAAAAGAGTTGATCCATTAAGTTTTAATAAAATTATTAAATTCTAACCGAAAATTATCTCAGCGTAAATAACTCTGAATGCCTAATTTACCAAGCAATCCTAATTTTATTTTACAAAACAAATTTTTCTATAATAAAGCGGGCCGCGCATGCTATCTTAAAGGCCTCATCGCTACCCAAATAAAACTACGTAATTGGGTTTGTCAAATTGTCCGGGTTCGGATCGGACTGACTAGTGTCATTAGGCCCTTACATTTTATTGAAAGTGGAACGTTCATTTTGTTTAGAATCGTTCAAGTGTTTTGTTTATACTAAAACGTTTTCTTATAAGGTATTGTTTAGGCCCGTTAATGAGGCCCATTTAATCGTAATTAAGATTGTGTTTGAACTGTGAATTTTGAATTATCTAGTCTTTATATTTTTGTTTCCGAAACGATTGGCTTTGAAAAGTCAGCAGCATCGTCGGCAATAATTTAATCTTCTGATTTCGTCCACGATTTGTAGGTAGGTAATTAGATCTAAATCGCAGACAAAAATATCTAAATAACCATAGATTAATAATAAGCACCTCAGGAGATGTTGCCCCCTTGTTGCTACGACACTATGTGCTAGCAAACGTTTTCTGGGGTCTATAAGTGTGCAAATCACCCCCTGCTATTTTATCTGTGTAATTTTTATAGAAAATTGGTTTGCTTTTGTTTTTCGATAGTCCTAGATAACCAGTTCACTATAATCACCCAAACCCATAAATCCAATATCTTTGTTTCCATATCTTGCAATAGTTAGGATTATTACACCAACCGGGGGTTGTCCTTGGGTGCACTTGCATAGTGTGAACAGGGATAAACGTCGTGGTGCCTCATTTCTTTGAAAACTGCTAACTGGCCTTTGTGAGTTGACTTCGGCCCCTCTTACGCCTTCCAACGGTCCGTGAATCCAGGGTCCTGATGTATGTCAAATACACTTTCAATATTAATACTTACTATTACCTACTTTTAGACTTCGAAACAAAAGTCATAAATCGATTTATAAATGGAATGGTGTCATCTCTAAGCTTCTCGCTATTTTCAGATCTTACGAGTACCTACTTATGAAATTCGGCGGAGAGGTAGTAACCTACTTACTGATTTAGATACGACAGTTTTGGAACTCCCAGAGAAGTTTTGCGAAACATTCCAAAATACAAACTTGGGAAATCAAATGGCGAAGTCCTAATAAACGAGTTTGCGTTTTCATCTCTACGTCATCACATTACGTCATTGTAAAGACATGGGTAATTCCATCCAGGTTAACGTAAAAACTCCACGACTCGAGAGAGTAAACTTTTTGAGTTGCCTATTATTATGTGAAAAATAAACTAAGTATATACCTATATGTTTTCGTGTTCCTATACCAGGATAAAATAAAAATTTCAATGATAAATGATTTTTGTAAGTAGGTACTGTTAAACGTCAATCATATTTTACAAACTAGATGAGGTCTGCGTTTCCTATCTGACTACTCTGAGAAAAAAGGCCGAAACAAACTCAGAGGTCACAGTCGCTTTTATAGTCCAGACATAATCTTGCTCAGGTGGAGACTATGTTGATTGGTGTCGGAAATGGTATTTTGAGACAAGAACCACACAGATTGAGTGCACCTGTCCAGTCAGTGCACGAATTTTTAGTAATCGTGCAGCTCAACTCAAAACGTAAGGAGGTCAACGAATATCAAAACACAAGCCATCTTGCTACACAATGCATTTGGCTTACATTAGAGCATAGTGACGTCCATTCCAGTCTGTTACATTTTTAACGGCATGGGCCATGAGACTGCGCCATGCTTCTCTGTTGATTAATTGCCGTCGACGTCTCCCTTCTGTCCCTGATTGATTACATTGTAATCTTGTTTGTGACTTGACTGATGTTAGAAATTGTATCAGTCTTGTTTTTCATAATTCCCGGTTTTGATAATTAGTGGTCGTAGTTTTTAGACTCGTTTGGCTGACAGATTTGACGGGTACAATTTATTGTGTATCTGATTCAGGTGTCGGTTTTGTTTTTTAAGGAAAGTAAAATGAGATATTGCGTATTTTTTGGACTGGACGAGAATTTTATTGAGAGTGAAATTTTAAGGACGCGTCACGTTTAGGCGAATTTCGTTACATGAGAGAGATGAAAGATATAACTCTCTCTGTCTCTCACACTAAATCTCTTTTATTTTATTGTGTTGTTGCTTGACTGTCATATTTATGATGATATTCTTCTCAAGTATATGTTGTTCCAAGGTAGGTTTCGTTATCAGAGACTTAGTCATTTAAACGTATTTATGAGAGAATCGATTTATGGGAGATTCGCAGGAGAACCGAGGTAACCAACATAGCCCGAAGAATTGCCAAACGGGCAGGGCACATTGCTCGCAGAACAGATGGCCCAGGAGGCCGAAAGGTTCTGGAGTGGCGACCGCGTACCGGAAGACGTAGCGTTGGAAGGCCTCCCTTCAAGATGGATCGACGACCTTGTGAAGGCCGCAGGAAACCGCTGGATGAAAGAAACACAGAACCGGTCGGAGTGGAGGTGCTTGGGGGAGGCATATGTTCAACAGAGGACGTCTTTCGGCTGAAATGATGATGATGATGACGTATGATTTTCACAGGGTGACATAAAATATGCAACTACAATAGTTAAAACGAATAAGAGCAACGAATGGTGCCAACACGTCATTTTGTAAGATTACTAAGTACCTACATAAAAGTGTCTACTAAAGTAGCGGTTTGCTAAAAGAGCGGTGGCCGCCATATTATAGCGTCTGCAATTGACCGGCAAACTACGTCACTGAATAGTTATTTATCAAAGTGAGTTGATGTGTTTTTCTAGAAAGCGTTTTTTGACACCGTAAAATCAAACCTGCCATAATTTTCATGACAGTGCGATGCGGGGCCACCGCTCTTCTAGTAAACCTTAGCATACGTAAATTATTGTCCTATTACGTATTATATGGATAAGGTACAAAAAAACATGTAATAAATAAATACATAGTGCTGTTCTGTTTTAGCATAAACACGTCGTCAATTGTAACTCTTCAGAAATAAAATCGTTAATAGTTTATTATTTACTCATAGAGAGCACTTAAGTACTTTGAAGTTTTTGAAGATAATATCTCCAAAAGGTAAATAAATGAGTTATTAACACAATTAAAACTGAAGTTTCAAAATGTGGACTAGACAGAAGGTCACGGTACCCGCCGTCCGTTGAACTACTGTGGTTGGTCTAAAGTTAGAATACCTTTAACTTGGTTTGAATAGTTATGGAGGTCTAAAAATACACCCATCTTCTCATAGAGGGTTTATTTTGGAAGCATACTCTGCAAGCCTGCTCAGCTGAGTCTTTGGTCAACTGGACCCACTCGAAATGGACCCACGGGATCACTCAACCTAATCACATTTTAAATAGATCGACTGGACCCACTGCTCAATTTCATCATTAGTACAGTCACAGAGTTTAGCCGAATATTTTAGTTTTATTTCTTTGACTTAAAATATACTAATAATAATATTATTCAATTAGGTATTTACACTTACTTTTTATTAACTTATTTTTACTTACTTACTGCCTGCGATGAGATAAATAAAATAAAATGTATTTAATTCAGACTATTTAAATGTCTATATTTTGTTAAAACAACGTTACTGGATTTTGAGATGTCGTAGTGAGGTCTGCCAGTCAAGAAATCTATATTTTTTATTTGTTTTATTTATCTTCTACAAATAAAACAAAGTCGGGTTAGTTACACCCTATAAAACTCAAGAACTGCTGGACCGATTTTTATGATCTTTGTTGGATTTCTCTCCGTCCCGAATAGCAGAATAACTATTAAAACATTAGAAAAATTAACGAAAAAAAAAAATTAAGATAATTCATTTTCTCATACATTCGTCCTTATTGATTCTGAAGTTTAGTAAGAAACCGATAAATGTTCTCGAATAAAATTTTATTTTATTAATAGAAAACAAACGGCTCATTTATTAAATTAAATTTCAGTCGGTAACATCCATCGGTTTCTTAATAAACTTCAACTATATCCGACAATCCTGCAACTATCTCTTTTGTTGACTGTACGTATCACGGTCATGTGATACGGAGGAATGAGGAAAATGTTGTGACGAAAGCTTTCAAGTATGAATGTCGATGGCTATAAGAGTAGGGGAAGACCAAAGAAACGATAGGTGGACTGTGTGAATGATGATATGGTTAGAAAGGGGGTGTTGCCGCCGCGGATCGCTAATGTGACGCTGTCACTGCCATCAACGTCAAGTTTCATCGAGATGTCAAAAGACCCGTGAGTGCCGGCGTGCTGCCGGCGTTTCCCGCGTCATTCCATTGAAGAAATGACATGACATGCGTTTCTGTGTCAGTATTTTTCTTATTCGTTTCTCATTACTCATTGTTAAAGTTGTTAATTAAACACCACCCATCAAAACAACATGAAGTTCGTTATTTAACTCCCAAACATCCGTGACCACCGACGATTAATAGAGAAGTTTTTTTTTTTTTTATAATAACGTTGCCCCACACTAGGAATTTCTCCTGTATTGTGGGTGCGTTTACAAACATTTAAACTCACATACGCAAACAGCCAGACCCGGAACAACTACTTATAGGTCATACAAATATTTGTTCCGTGCGGGAATCGAACCCGCGACACGCAGCGCAGCAGTCAATCGCTTAAACACTGCGCCAACCGTGCCGTCATGTCGTCAGTATGGACGAAAATGACATGTTGCCGACACCAAATAGATTGGGAAGGGCAGGAGTAGGATGATGATAATCATGTACCCGTAATTTAACTGACACCAAAACAATATTTCCATAAAATAAAAATGTCAATCAGATTTTCGTTCGAACAAATTATTGACGGCAATTTGAAATTTTAACAAGGTAAAAGCACAAAGTTCCATTTTAACAAAGCACTAAAAAACGACAGTTACTTATTAATTTCAGCTATTTTGGTTTGACCTATATCAATAAAGAAATTCGAGCAATTTGCAAAATTGTGTGAGATGAAAGAGCAACCTACATCGTTCCAAAGTAAGTATACTTATCGATATTTCTATAAATAAAATACCGACAAACGAACATTATTAGGCGTAGCGTAGCATGGACTTTTGCTGTTTTTTCAAAGATGTCGAATTATTTACACATCGTAATTTTTTTTTTTTTTATAAGCGATGCCCCACACTAGGAATTTCTCCTGTATCGTGGGTGCGTTTACAAACATTTAAACTCACATACACAAACAGCCAGACCCGGAACAACTACTTGTAGGCCATACAAATATTTGTTAATTATCAACAGTCAGAAGTCATCGACGAATAGACCAACCAATGCCTTCCCTTAATTTTACACAATGATGAGTTCAGGGTGCACCGTTACCAAATACCGGCTTCCTATACAATTTAACAACTGGAAAGCTGTCAAACGTTCCCCTGACCCTACCTATATCGAAAACAAATCTAAAACAATATAGTGGTAACATCCACGTATCAAAAGATCAACAGAATCAAACAATCACAAATCAATCTAATGACAATCTTCCTAATGGATTCTCAGATCCATCACAGTAAGCTTCGCCCACTCTATTTAGCTGCTACATAAATGCTGACAGGACTGCAGGGCTTGAAATTGTAACAATTTTGGTACAGACGCCAGCACATTAAGCTACTACAATCTGTCAAATCTCTTTAATAGATTTTCAACTTTATCGTTAAAACATAAGGTTCAAAGTTGATTGGGAAAATTTGGCAGATTCGGGCAGCTTGATGTGCTGGCGTTTGTACAATCTGTCCAAAATTCAGCCCGCAGTGGGCCGTAATATCGCTTTGTAACTTCGTGCCCGAAATGGAACGTGACTGTCAACTGTCAATTACATATGTAAGTTCAGTGTCACATCACCATTTTTATTGTTTTTAATGCATGTCACTTTACGTGGGTACTTATTTCCTTCTATAAGAATATATGAATGAGAATGCAAATGAAATGTGATATTATTTTTAGACAGGTACATTTAAGTTAAAGGTGTGTTGTTTTACTTGAAGGTTTTTTTTTTTGTATTAGACCTCTACAGCCCAAGACCACGTCGCTCATATCGATCGACCGTCGTAGAAGACAGTTTCTACAAAAATATAAAATTCAAAAATATTCATCTATATACTTCCGAGTACCTACATCATTCTTCCAGTTTAAATTTTCTCATTTCCGATATTATATTCGCCACTAATGAGAATAAATCGTCACAAAGCTGGCTTTGGCACGAAGGAAAATGCTTTCAGTTTCGACGCATTTACTTTTTACGAAAAATCTACTTAAGTTGATATTTATTTTAAACAAGCTTCTGCCCGCCACTTCGTCCGCGTGAAATTCCTTGTTCCTCCGACCCACCCCGTCGCATCGCATCACCTACCCGCGCCATTTTTTTTTTTTTTGGTTGGGTAATCGTCAAATGACCCCTCCCGCCCGCTGGGCGTAGCGGAAGGGAGTGTCAGACTCTTACTGACTAAAACCCACCCGTGTTCCTTCACTTGCCTGTGCCAGGGGGCACGGTATCTCTTTCAAACAACCCGCGACCCTGGCGGGCATCGGCCCTAGCGGACCCCGTCAGTTGGTGCTGACATCTCCTTGAGGCGCGCGTGGAACACACCGCTCCGTCGACCCGGGCCTGGTCCTTACCACCTACCCGCGCCATTACTTCGTTTTCGCTTAGAGATCTTTCTGACGTTTTTTTCCTTTTTACTCGGCTTATAAGAGTCATAGCGTAATGTTAAATAGCCTATAGCCTTCCTAAAAAATTGGGCTATCAAATGCAAAAATAAATTTCAGATCCGCCAGGTAATTCTAGAGATTAGCACGTTCAAACGAACAAACTTTTCAGCTTTATTATTGGTATATAGATATTAGTACTTATAGAAGTGAGCCTAATTACCCAGTTTTAATGTAAATTAATCGCTTATAAAACTCCGCAACCACTAATGAAACCTTACGCATTAAATAAAATGCTAAATTAAAATAAGCAATGTAAATAAACGTTAATGAAATCGCAATCGGCCAAGTGTGAGTGTTGCTCGGGAGTCGAGAGTTACCTACCAATACCAATATTTGAAGTACTGATTGCTGGATTAAATGCGGATACAGGCTTGTGCTACTTCCATATTTCTGACGTAATGTGGGGAAACCTTCTTTACTTTTCCCACCGCCTGCTATTTTATGTCTCAGTAATTTATTTCTGGTACATTATCTGTTATCATCGTTGGAGGGGCTCGTGGCTAAGTAATAACAGCCCCACGGGTCGATCGATCAGATTAAGCCACGCTTGCCGCGGTCGGTCTGCGGATAGGTGACAATCTTTACATACCGAGACCAATCCGTGCTTCGGAAGCACGTTAAGCCGATGGTCCCGGCTGTCATTCTTGGATCTTTAACAAGTTTGACAACCAGTCTTACCAAGGGGTATCGGATTGCCCAGTAACTAGGTTATGGAAGTCAAATAGGTGATGCAGCTGCTCCATGTATCTATAATACTGGTATTCAGCTGTATCCGGATAGGTACACTGGAAGCCGACCCTACAATTGGGAAAAGGCTGTTTTTATTGGTTACAACTATTATCATATGAGTTACAATTAAAGCTTTGCTAGGACCGTAAGTAAAACCACGGTTGACTAAAATAGGACAGAAAAGGTAATAACGACCAATGATAGAATCTCACAGGGTACTTCGTCATTTTCAACCCCATATGGTACAGTTAGGTATCCCGAGTAGGAGTGAACTCTAACGAGTATTATGCCATGTAGAAGCTCCTGGACTAAAAGCATTGTTGGTTTGGCGCACATTATCACTTCCTAAAGAATAGAGATAGATAACGGTTTCCCACGTGCTCTGGCTTTTGATCATAGATAGAACACCCTCACCAGCTGCTTCAGAGCTGATGTACCAGCGTGTGAAAAGCACAACTTTATTTATTTAACCATTTATGTACAGACGCCAGCACATCAAGCTACCCGAAACTGTCAAATTTTCCCAATCAACTTTGAACCTTATGCTTTAGCGATAAAGTTGAAAATCTATTTAAGAAATTTGACAGTTTGTAGTGACTTGATGTGCTAGTGTCTGTACACAGATACTGTACACAGATTCCCAAAGTGGTCCTAGGGGTCGACATAAACGAAAACTGATTTTGGGGGTCGACGAGGTCTAAAAAATCGACCCCTATTAAATTAATACAAGTTCTTATTTAAAATTTTGAAGATAGGTAGGTAGGTATTGTATTGTTTATGTTGTGTTACGTGTACTAAGAATAATTAATATTTTTGTAGGAAATAGCATTGTTGTAGTAATGTAAAGTCTCAAGTTCGTACAAGATGAAAAACTCGGCAAGTCAGTGTGGACAAGTTTGTGCAAGATAATGAGTTCGAGCGTAGGTAATTTGGCCATGGGGGTCTGAGGTAACAGTTCATTTTGGAAAAGGGGTCACTTGTACAAAATAGTTTGGGGATCCCTGCGCTAGATAATTTAATTTGCCCTAGATATCAACAGACAAGAAGAAAAGAACAGAAAAATAAGTACAAAAGGGATGCTTATTTCAAAAAATATCTCTTCTTGCATAGGTATCTACTTGCGATAGGAGGATGTAGATAAAGAGATGTAGACAGCGTGTGTAAGAGTAAAATTAAACCCCGACCGACCTAATATGAGAATATACTTATACATACTTTACAACTTTGTCTGAGGGGGGAAAGGAACTCAATGTTACGTGCTAATTACAATGTTGTAATATATTCATAACCCGAATTTCTACCCTTTACGATGTCTTTGTTATAATAGTCGGCTGAAATAACTTTATAATTTCTTTTTCATGCCGAGCTTCACAAGATTAAGTACCTAGGTAAGTATTTCAGACCTCTCGCTTCCGGCCCTGGTGCAAGCCAGGGTACGGAGCGAGAGAGAGTGGGAGGCAGTCACCTTCTTCTGCGAAGCAGTCATGCGAAGGAGGTGGCGGGATGGATGAAAGAGAGAGCCTCCCTTCCCAGCCGCCGCGGGAGACGCTCCGGGCGTCGGGAGCCACGAGACGACTCCCGTCCACCGTAGGTGCGGGCCTGCGGGCGGAGAGTAATGGGTAGCTCACCGTCCGATCAAGACCAGGCCCGCGCCGGACGGCGCGTACGTGTTCCACGCGCGCCTCAAAGGGATGTCAGTAGCAGAGAAGGGCCGAAGCCTGCCGGGTCAGCGGGATTATCCGAAAGGGTTACCGCTTGCTTGGAACCTAAAGGGCTAAGGAAGGAACATGGGTGGGTTTTAGTCAGTAAGAGTCTGACACTCCCTTCCGCTCCACCCAGAGCGGGAGGGTCATTTGATGATTTCCATCCGAAAAAAAAAAAGTGGTGAAAGGAACTCAATGTTATGTGCTAATTACAATGTTGTAATATATTCATAACCCGCATTTCTACCCTTTACGGTTTCTTTGTTATAATAGTCGGAAGAAATTACTTTATAATTTCTTTTTCATGCCGAGTATCACAAGATTAAGTACCTAGGTAAGTATTTCAGCGCTTAATTTAGGTTAAATAATTCGCCTTATAATTTTGTACAAAAGAAAGTCTAAGCTTAATTTACCCTTTACAAGCCATTGGCTGTAAGTAGCCAAGTTTTAATCCAGACTTATTTAATTACCAACATTAAGAGGTATTTTGACAACTCCGTGAAAGCTTTACTCACTACTTATTACGTTTTAATTTACTTATAAATTAAGGCCTTAGAAAAGGGAGGTAAATTGTTTGGTATAAATTCTTTTTACCGCCCCACGTTGTGGAGTTACCGACATAGCTTGCAGAGTAAGCAAACTGAAGTGGCAGTGGGCTAGCCATGTTTGTCGAAGGACCGATGGCGGTTGGAGCAGACGAGTCCTGGGGGTCTACTCCGAAGCGGCTAACCACTGTATCGGCCGAATGTTCGGTCATTTTCTACTACCATTAATTTCCTATATTGACTATTGGTCCCGACCAAACTGTGCCAATCCGAACCTTTTTTAGAATCCTTAACCCTTTTTTTACCTTTTTTTTTTTAATTCGTAGTAGGACAACAATAGGTATTCGAATCAGAAAATGACCGAACATTCGGCCGGCTTCGGAGTAGACCCCCTGGAGTGGAGACCGCATATCGGCAAGCGTAGTGTAACGACCTAAATAAGATGGCTGGGACGAACTGGATGCGGAAGGCGGAGAACTGGGTGTTATGGCGCAGCCTGGGAGAGGCGTCCAGCAATGGACTGCAATAGGATAAGATGATTGTTTTTTTTTTTGACGTGACAACGTCTTAAATTAGGTTGCGACTGGGAGTCACTTATGAAAAAGTGTAACGCTCGGTAACGTTACGATGAGTCACCGAACGAGAGAGAGGCCCGCCGAATGCCTTGCGTCTCTCTCCCACTCAACTATGATCGGATGATCGGTCGTTGTCACGTAAAATCTTCGCCCGTAAAACCGACTTTACAGGCAACCATTTTTTTATAAATGTTTTGTACTTTTATTACGTTCAGACGCCAGCACATCAAGCTACCCGAAACTGTAAAATTTTCCCAATCAACCTTGACCCTTATGCTTTAGCGATAAACATACATAACATAACATAATTAGCCTATAATGTTCCCACTGCTGGGACACAGGCCTCCTCTCGATGAGAGGGAGTAGGCCGTAATCCACCACGCGGGCCCAGTGCGGATTGGCAGATGCCACATGTCTTCGAATTTTTGGTTCTAGGACATGCCGGTTTCCTCACGATGTTTTCCTTCACCGTTTTCAGAGCAATGGTGATGAAATAATTTACACAAAGTAAAGCGCCTGTCTGGGTTCGAACCTACGACCTACAACTCGTAAGTCGCGGCCGTTACCACTTGGCCACCACTGCTCTCGCGATAACTTTTAGCGATAAAGTTGAAAATCTATTAAATAAATTTGACAGATTGTTGTACATACCTTGATATGCTGGTGTTTGTGCATTTTTAAAGTAATTACCTAATTTTAAAGTTATTACCTAATTTCAGTTATAATCTCGATCGCATAAAATTTCTTTGTAAATATATAATTGTTATATTCTTTATTTATTTCTATATAAATAATTTCATCTAAAACTTGTCTATTTACATCTTTCGTAGTACTGAATATTTTCAGTTTTTACATGGCTGTAAAACTATCGAATACCATCATCATACATTTTAATCTATTCCTACATTTATATCTGTAATATTTCTGGTGTACATAATAAAGAGTATTCTATTCTATTATTATCATTTGAATTAAAAATATCAAAACGGAACGGTTTACATTTCCCGAAAGTCAATCCAATATCCCGATTTTAAACCCCATCACCCAAGTCAATATTTGTACGACTGGCTGTTGTTGTTAGGTATTTATTTAATTTAGGGCTGATTTTTCCATTGCCAGATAGGTAACTTTTATTCGAGGAATAAAATGTACGTTTGGCTGTTTTTGTATGAAATAACTGTCAAAATTTCAAAATCAATTCGCTTAAAGTTATCAGACGATTGAAAAACCAGCCCATAATTATGTATACTACACAACATAACCAGTATCCCTGTTACCCACCAAGCTGAATATCGTGACGATAATGGACAGGGATCCAGCACAAGACTTGTCTTCTCCTACGCTATTTATTCTACCATAAACTTCGATCAATAATAGTAGGTACTAGATGAATGATTAGGAACAAAAATAAGTCGCTAAAGTGGCCACGTTTGCACACAGATAAACATTTATATTTCTTACTACAAACTATAGAAAAAAGTTTAATAATATTAACAACTTCAGATTATTATAAACCTTAACACTCTAACATAAAGTTTAATTACGATTGCAAATGGGTAATATTTAAGTCCTTCTGTCATCGAAGCAATAAATTTAAAATGTCACTTGAAAATAAAAAGTCATTTTTATAATAACTACAAAAATATTTATTCTAAAATGAAACTTAACGTCTAAGCAATAAGGTTAAAAACATTTTGTTGACAATTTCGTACTTACTCGAATTTGGAACTAGACGTAGTTCTTGGAATTACATTTCAATGCTTCAATGTTTGTTAGAATAGTTGGCGCGTTGTCGCAAACATTGGCCAAACAATCATAATATTTGCTAATTGATTTATATTTACAATTTAATTGTGTTACTATTTTATGAAAAACATTTATTGATAAAAACTTACCGAAAAAAAGATATTCCTTCCAAAATCTTAGTGTTACGGTGGTTATTTACACAACTTTTGAACGCGCACTGAGGCATTTTGACGTCTTAACATTGGCTATGATTGGACCATACAAATTTGAAATAAGAGCACAAAAGTATTCGTGCTCGTATTTTTCGGGCCGTTTTTGAAGCGCTTATCGGGCATCTAGTACTATTATTGATCGAAGACCATAAATTAAAAAGTGCATCAAAACCACTGAATAAAATATTATAATTTAAAAATAAAACCTTAAAAGGTTTCCTCAATTACGCAATTAAATAATACCGTACCATAATCAATCCCAAAATAACTATAATTATCTGATCGGAGAAACACTTAGTTTAACAAGATATAGTATATGATCACTTCTTCTTAGCGTATCGATAGCAATCTAAATGGACTCGGCCCAGAAAATAATGTAATAGTGATCACTGATTTGAGGCGTCCGGGGCTATATATTATCAGCCGCACAGGTTAAGCTACGTTTGCCGCGATTGGTCTGTGGATGGATGACCATCTTTACATACCGTGACCCCTCCGTCATTCGTGGATCTTTGACAGTCGTTACGGGTCGTCAGAAGCCCGCAAGTCTAACAACCCGTCTTACCAAGGGGTATCGTATTACTCATTAACTGGGTTGTGGAGGTCAGATAGGCAGTCGCTCCATGTAAAATACTGGTATTCAGCTGCATCCGGTGAGACTGGAAGCCGACCCCAACATAGTTGGGAAAAGGCTAGGCAGATGATGATGGGAGATCACTGATTTGACTTGACTTTAAATAATAAATTATTTAAATGTTAATCATTGCTAGTGTCAATATGTCTATGTAGACACTAGTAATATTAGTTATTCCATAAAGTACCAATCCATCAATTAATCAAAATCATAAATGTACAAACCATCCTTTATTGGAACTTTGTTCGCAAGCGGAGTCGTCGAAGCGTAAAAACTATAGACATTTTGATTTATTTCGTCCGATGTAATATGTCAGTAAAGTTTCTTGTTGGCCACAAATCTACGGCTACGATCAATCTGCGCCAGTTTCGGCCTCTTCCTTTTATTCTTGTACTTATTAACAATTTTCGGGGCTCTTGTCTGTGATGTTGATACATTTAAATCGGAGTTGTTTGTGTTTATCGGCTCTTGACGGCTGTAATTTGTTAATATTGTAAAGTAATATAATCTATACTACAAATTGGACTTTTATTTATTCACAAAGACAACACTAGGTACTAACAAAAAGTCTTAATTACAATTTACAAGCTGACACCAAAATATATACAGGTTGATTTTTTTACAGGTTCCATTTTTTTACAGGATTTTCTACCCATGAATATGAACAACTTTCACTATGGGACCAAAACTGAAATCACGAAAAAAAATCAGCTGTTTCATACGTTTTGGTCAAGTAAGTATTGAACTTTTGTATGTAACAGCAGATGTTTTTTCTTAAAACAAAAAAAACTATTTTTTTTTTTTGTCTGTCTGTCTGTTTGTTCCGGCTAATTTCCGAAACGGCTAGACCGATTGTAACGGGAGTTTCACTGACAGATAGCTGATGTGTAAAGTAGTAACTGATGTATGTACGATTACTGTCTAACTATTTGGTGTATTGTGTGTCTTTTAGTCTGTGCTAAATAAATATATTTTCTTTCTTTCTTTCTTTCTTTAACCTACATTTTGGAACCAACCAAAAAATGCTGCAAAAAGCATTGCTGTGTAAGGATGTAAGGCAATCTTCGAAATGTTTGCCAACTAAAAAGCAACGAAATATTATAACCCCCAGTCAGATCAGTTGCCGACGTAATTTCTAATGAATAATGTAATACTATCATAAAGATTAACTGTTCTTCGAATAGGACAAAAATTCTTTGTATTTTGATCTTCAAATAGTTCAGTTATTCTTTATATTTTGTTAGATTAATGTTTCTTTTGTTTTTAATTCAATAAAGATTAGGGATATGAAAACGATATATTTCTATAGAAATGAAATGTTTGTTTCGAGAACAATAGAAATATTTTGTTATGCTGTTTGTGTAGCGAAATAAGGCCTCCAAGGTCTTTGCTAGTGATCTGTCTTTTTTTTGAGTGGAAAATTATCAAAAACACTTCTCCCGCTCTGGGTGGAGCGGAAGGGCGTGTCAGACTTTTACTGACAAAATCCCACCCATGTTCTTTCAGTTGCCTGTGCTAAGGGCCACGGTATCTCTTTCTAACATCCCCATCAATTAGTGCTGACATCTCTTTGTCGCCGGTTTAGGACGCCGGGCAGACCTTCACCGTTTCCTCCGGGCGATCCACAAATCGATGGTGACACCTGGGCGTTTCCTCCCGCCTTATACGGAATAGGAACCTCCCGAAGCAACCGTGTCCGGTGAGGACCTGCGTCAGCCGGAAGTTGAGGACGCCGTGGCGCCTCTCTAGCCACTCCTCAAAGAGAAGGCTTATCGCCGCAATTGTGGCGTACTGAGCACTGGGTTGCGACAGATGCGCTCTCCATGTCGCCATGAGATCCCGCCGGAGCTTTGTCCGCTGTGCCGTGATTTCTCGCGGCAGCGGAGTTACACCCCGGCGTTTTGCCTCCTCGCGCCACTCCCTTACGTGGGCGAGGCCGTGCCGCTTCACCGGAGACCGTGCCGTACCCCTGGACTAGCCGGACGGCCATAACCCTCTGGGACGCGTTCAACGCGAGCTGTTCGCCGCCTCAAGGAACGCGCCCACACAGGTGCCCCGTAAAGGGCGATGGACCGCACGACCCCCGTGTAAAGCCTCCGGTAGGAGGCGTTTGGACACCCTACACCATGACCTCTGAGTTTGTTTTTGCGTTCTTTCTCAGCGATCAGTCAGGTAGGAAATGCCGGCGCCATCTATTTTTAAATATTGACCAACACAATATTCGTCAATATTGTGTTGGTCAATATTTACATTTACAAGTGTCTTAAAAGATCTTCTTACAGAAACATAACATTAATTTATAAAGTTTGTTGTAGGTACTTTTAGAACTTATTTATTATAAAGGGTATTTGTCGGTGAATGGTAAATCTATATCTATATCTATACATATAATAAAACAGTAACGAAAGAAAAACTGTACATTGAGAATTTTCGAGAAAAAATAAGTGGCTTTTGTTAGAAAAACGTAACTGATGACAAAAAGTGACTTTTTAGAATTTTTGTCTGTTTGTCTGTTTGTCTGTGTGTATGGTAAGGCTTCACGCCAAAACTACTGGATAGATTGTATTGAAATTCAGCAAAAATGTTCTTTGTAAACCAAGGAAGGCTTTAGGCTACATATTATCACGCCGTATGTTATGGGAGGTAAGCAATATTGATTTTAAAAGGTTTTGGTTCGTAATTGAATGCACAAAATAATTGAATGCCCAAAATTACATGTTATTTATTTAGTTAATAAAAATTTAACCCTGGAAACATAACAATCACGCTATTTTTACAAAGGAGCGGGGCAGTAATATTATAAATTGCAAGGGAACAGCTATTTCAACAGTATGTCAACAGGGAATTTAGCGGTATGGTCAGGCGACCGTTTACCGCACTAAATGGTGCGAGTTCAAATCCCGTATTATTATTTTTTTTAAATCGTAAAATTCTTTTTTTTTAGTTTTTGCATTTTTTATGTGCATTAGGAACGATACTGTTATGAAATCTGAGAACTATACATGTCCTATCTAATTGTATGGGGAGTTTCACACCAATGTTACTAAACAGATTGATTGGTGGTACAATAAGCTACACTATCATAAAGTCAAGTCAAACTTTTGGTTCTAAGTTATTTCTTACCAAGCACATTTGAACCGGTCGAAGTGGAAGTGCTTGGGGGAGGCCTATGTCCAGCAGTGGACGTCTTTTGGCTGAAATGATGATGATGATGATGATGAAGCACATTTGTTGTTTGTGGAGTTGACAGCAACAGCGACAAAGGGCGCGTGCTTAAAGATTGCTCTTTAATCGTGTGGGATGAATGCACTATGGCGAACAGAAAAGCAGTAGAGGCGGTAAACAGAACTTTGCAGGACATACGCAGGAACCAGCAAATGATGGGTGGCGTTACAGTTCTGTTAAGCGGCGATTTCCGACAAACGCTGCCTGTGGTGACGCGAGGAACTAGGGCTGATGAGGTGAATGATTTGTTGAAATGCTCTTTCTTATGGCCACATATTCATAGGTTGCGCTTAACGATGAATATGAGAGCACAGCTTGGCGGGAATGTACACGCCCAAGAATTTTCTGATGTTCTCTTAAAATTGGGTGAGGGAACGCTACCAGTAGACGGTGGCCAGGTGGTTCTACCTGAGATACTTGGGAGAGTGGTGTCCACCTTAGAAGATTTGATACGCCTGGTGTACGGGGACATCAAAAGGATACCGCACCAAGATAATTCTTGGGTATGTGAACGAGCCATTTTAACACCCAGAAACGACCAACCTTCAGCGATCAATGAATGCATTCTCGCGGAAATTGAGGGAAATGAAGTGATCTACACTTCAATAAACACTGTTGTCGACCAAGATGACGCTACACATTACCCAGTAGAATTTCTCAATTTCCTCAGTGCAAGTGAACTACCAGCTCATACCATTAAGCTAAAGGTCGGTGTCCCAATTACGCTTCTTCGGAATCTCACTCCGCCGAAACTGTGCAATGGGACCCGGCTCAACGTCGTCTCGCTGCAGAGAAATATCATTGAGGCGGAAATTCTAACGGGTTGTGGTGTCGGCGAGACAGTGTTTATACCACGTATACCACCGATTCCCCACAATTACCCCTTTTTTTTCGGATGGGAAGTCATCAAATGACCCCTCCCGCTCTGGGTGGAGCGGAAGGGAGTGTCAGACTCTTACTGACTAAAACCCACCCGTGTGTATGTTCCGGGCCAGCGGTAACCCTTTCGGACAATCCCGCTGCCCCGGCAGGCTTCGGCCCTATGGGGCCCCTCCTCGATGCTGACATCTCTTTGAGGCGCGCGTAGAACACGTACGCGCCGTCCGGCACGGGCCCGCAGGCCCAGGCCTACGGTGGCCGGGAGTCGTCCCGTGGCTCCCGACACCCGGAGCGTCTCCTGCGGCGGCTGGGACGGGAGGCTCTCTCCCTCATCCGTCGCGCCACCTCCTTCGCTAGCATGACTGCTTCGCAGAAGGAGGTGACTGCCTCCCAATCCCTCTCGCCGCTTACCATGGCTTGCGGCTTGCACCAGGGCCGGACGCGAGAGGTCGCCGCCGCTGCCGATCGCCTCTACGAGGACACGGCGGTGCTGCGCCCAAGCGGGGCAGACCTCCACCGTGTGCTCCATCGTGTCTTCTGGGTGATCCTGGCAATGGTGACACCCGGCCACAATTACCCCTTTCAATTCAAGCGCGTGCAGTTTCCTGTGAGCGTGTGCTTCGCAATGACAATAAATAAGTCACAGGGGCAGACACTGAAGGCTACGGGTGTCGACCTCAGGACGAGCTGCATCTCACACGGACAACTGTACGTCGCTTGCTCCCGCGTCACCAGTCCTGACTCGCTGTATTTACATATTGAATGAGACCGAGGGAAAAACAACGAACGTTGTTTACACAGAAGTGTTACAGTAAATTATAACACTTCTGTTATTCGACGTCTCCTAAATTTCCTTATTAACCTGACGTCTCTTACCAGTAAATTAACTACATAACTTTCAAATTTTGAGTTTACTAAGCCAAATAGTTTTTGAGGGATCTAAGCTATAGTACAGTATGAGACGCATCTTTTGAGTGTTTCTGTAAATCAACAAACTATCACTAATTTATTTTGGAAAATGGAACACCTGATGCAGAACCGCAACATATCAGCTAAAGTATAAGAGATATAAAAATGGTGCCATAGCAAAAAATATTCCACGTGAAGAGCATTTTCTGCTGTGAGAATAAATTTGAAGATCTGGAACACCTGTTGTGGAACTTCAAAGCCCAGCGACACCATAACTTAAAGGAATGACGTCTTAGGCTGGTTTTAGAGTCGCGCTGACCGCACGCTGATCGTCGGCGCGGACAGCGAAACGTATGAGCCGTCAGCGCTGAGCGGTCAGCATTACTCAGAAACGCTACCTTACTACATAGCATATCGACCCATCAGCGCTGACCATCAGCGTGCGGTCAGTGCGACTCTAAAACCCGCCTTAGCAAAAGTTGTTTAGTCTGATGGGCATTTCATGTTGACTTACAAAAATGAAAGATCTGAAACGTCTCGAATCGTCTCATCTCAATCACGCTGTTTTCCCGTCCCCGGGCTCTTAGAATTCGACATCAGACGTTTCAGGGGGCCTAAAAAGGTCACTTTGGCAGAATCATTAAAGGATAACAGAATGGACAGTTAACTATTAAGTTAATCGTATCAAATCCCATTGGTGAAGCATTTTCAGTTATTTTTTTTTGTCTGTGTTAAAATACCAATCAATCCAATCCAAATCCAATCCCAATCTCTTTGATTGTACCTACGTAGTGCAGCGAAAAAAGAAAAACACGGACTGTCTTCGCCATTTTATAATTCATAATGTTATCCTTTTATGATTCTCCAAAGTGGCCTTTTTAGGCCCCCAGATCTTCGATTTTGACGACCCCGTTGTCGCTGGCATAAGCAACAGGATCCGCGTACGAAGTCGCGGGCAGAAGCTAGTATAGAAATAAACAATAATCTAAACATTGAAAACACAAGAGTTTTTAATAAATATCTATTTCCTCGTTTCAGTGTACGAAGATAAATGGAATGATACTTCATTTGTCAAAAGCAAGAGGGAAGGTTTACGATGGAATTTTAAACGTCCGTTTCAATAGGCACTCTTTTATATTATATTTATCGTTAGGTGAACTGATGAAATGATTTTCTGTTTCAATGTTGAGAGAGTAGAGGTCGAGCTCGTTATTAAATATTTCTTGCTGAACTGAGCGACGATGCCGTAATCAAACGTTTATGTTTTTACAATTTGATGGTTTTCGACAACTGTGGCCAAAAAAAAAACAAAATTAATTTGTATTTCTTTTAACTCTGTAATGCAAAAGTATAGTCAAAATGTTCTCTCTCTCTTTTCCTGATTTTGAAATGTTTCTTATTCCTGTTTACGTGGCTCCTCCTGAAGTACATTTGGTGTTTTTTATTTTGTGTTTCATGAACTGTGTCCAAATAAACTTTTTTTTCTTTCTTTCTTTTTTGGCATTTTAGTACTTCGGCCCTTTGTACACGGCATGGTTTCTCCTGTCTCTCTTCCTGCAACCGCGCCGTAGAAAAACGTTACTGTCACAAGCTTCCATAGTGATCCATAAAACACTGATGACCAGACGACCATGCCTACACACGACGAATAAATCGTATGTTTTACAGGCACGAAAAACATGCGAGAACAAAGGGCCTTATTAATGTTAGATTAGTTTGTCACCCTACAATGAAACAAAATCAAAATCAAAATATTTTATTTCACATAAGCCTACATGGAACTTCTGAAACGTCAGAAGCTAGCTAGCTAGGTGCACGGTTTCAATTGGTCGTTTCCTATGGAGAAGAACCGGCAACAAAATCCACGGTTACTCTTTTTAAAAATAATTGGCTTTTACAATATTTTCAAATTACAGTAGGTACGGGAGGACAGCGAAAAGAAACGAAGAAACAGAAGACTATTTAATCAATCAATCCTTCAATCAATATTATATTTGTTAAGTTAATAATGTCTAATAAATGATATTCCATTTGTATCCACGTATTGATGACTCACTTATTTTCAGAAGTTTCGATCATACAAAAGGCACGCAGCCTAAAACTTCAATCACTTCGAGGCAGTACATCAACACAGTTCAACAGTATTTGCTGCTCTGTGGCCGGTACTTTGAATGCAGGATAGGCTTTCTAGCTCGATGAATTCGGTAGCTTTATTTGAAATTGGTCTCAAGAGTGATTTGGCCATTTAGTATTGGTAGTATTCGTCATAGTTTGTGTTTTGATTTTGAATTTCAAAAGGAAAATGTGCATATTGTTTAAAAACCAGAACCTAGGTTGTAGGGCTTTTATATCTAATTTACGAAACGAAACGTCAAAATGATGCGTGCTACGGATACTGCATAATAGAATACACATAGCCTTTCAGTGTATATGTACCTACGTAGTGGATTCGTTCGTACAGTCGTACACAGTAGACGAAGTTTAGCGCCATATTATTACCCATACATTAACTCCTTTGAAACCACCACGTACACTGAGAAGCTCTCTAATTACGACATTGGTACACTTACACACGAAATGGAATGTTTCCGAGAATTTCACCGAGTGATGTAGGGAGACTGATTAAGGAGATATCACTTAACTTATTTCAATGGAGAAAGTCTGTGGAGTTGCCGTAAATCTCCAGTGAGGCAAAGCGAGAATTTGAAATGATGACGTAAATTTTGAGTGTAAATTTCACTTTTATCTTTTATTGATGGTTGGTAGAGCTTTTAGCAATCTAATTTAAAATCTTATACTTACCTATTCTAAAGCGATAACTTTATATTATTCATACCTATTCATATATTTATTTGCATTCCATATTGTTGTAGAGGTGTTACAATGGCTTAAAGCTAAGCTACAATTATGGACCCTGTAGGGCACAGCAATAGTAGCCTGCAAATAAAGGTTTTATTATTATTAATAGGTTTAAAATTAATTCATAAAATAAAAATAAATTTAGGACACAAATTAACAATAAGCAATTTTTAAAATATGTTATTAACATTAAATAAGTAAATATAACATTTTATTTTTATTGAAATCAGCCTGTTATTATTTGGTAAGGTTAAATAAATACAGCTGCAATACGTGTATAACTTATACGTTATACACGTATTGCCTGTATATTTCATGTTACATCGCAACCCGTATACATTTTTCTGCTATTTGAAGGTAGCAGAAGCAAAACAACGTTTCGATTTCAAAAAGCGAATCACATACACCAACGACTAACGGAACCTACAAACAGAATATTTTACTAACCCGGATTTTTGCACGTGTGTTGTAGGTATACGTGTCCTAGTTCTAGAAACAAATGAATAAATACATAATACATGGTTGAATGTCAAACACGAGGCAAAAAGGTAAGGCAGTGTTTTCGGAGCTTAAACTGGTCTAGAAAAACAAAATTTCGTGTAATATTTTGTGGATTTAATTAGAATAGCTTCTAATATTTGTTTGGGTTACATATTTTAATTGTAAGCATTCAAGGATAAGTAGGGCACTTTATCCTAACATCTATTCAAATCCTGTGTTTTTGAAGAGAAAACTTCTTCAGGCGCGCGGCATTTTTTGAGATGGGAAAAGACCATTGAACTCGCGCCACTGTTGCGCGACACCGCGCGTGTTTTGTTTATAAGACGCTTAAAAAAATACCCGCTTCGGATGTATTCGGCTGTCCTCGGGATGTACTTGGGTTTTAATGTATATCCGATATATCAGTGAGTGATGGTAAAGTTTTCTGTTTTCATTTCTGTCGGCACTCCCGGAGTGCCACTTTTTTTTTAACAGTATAATTATATTAGTTATTTTAGGTAACAATTAAGATACAAATCTGCATAGCATAAACTCACCATCATTCATTTGCTCTTATCCCTATTTATTTGGGGTCAGCGCAACATGTCTTGTTCTTCCATACTTCGTCAGCTCGGTAGTCACCCCCTTCAAGCCAAATCATACAGCCCATTCATCGTATCTTTGGTCTTCCCCTTCTAATCTTCTATTAAAGCCATCTATATTCCTACTCAAAACTCTCCTCACGACATTTTCCTCATTTCCCCACATCACATGACATAGCAATAGATGTATAATAATGTACTATACCCAAAAATTAACGTAAGCAACAAGTTAGTCCTTTCACGTACAGTTTTTGCAACCCCTGTTATAATGAACGGTATGCAGAACCAGATAGATAAGGTTGGGTCAAAAGTACCCTTCTCTGGAATTTTGATACGGGTTTGTCAGTTAAAGTTTCATTTAGACCCCCCTGCCTGTATTAGTGGTCCCGTTTCAGTATGTATTGATGTATTGGACAGATGAGTTTAACAGAATCTGTAGCACATTGCATTGAAACGTTCTGGTTGAATAAGGTAAACGTAGACTGACGTCGGGATAAATCTGTCGGGAACTATTTCTCTGTTTGACTAAACCTAATGCATTTGCAAAATGATACATCTAGAAGCATCTAGAGGTACTTATCATTTTGCAAATAAAAATATATTGTGTCTTTTATAGTGTAGAAGGCATTCTACACTATAAAAGGACATCTTCTAGACAACGAACTTTCCTTTGAGCCAGACATCAAATATCTTTTTAAACTTCATTTAGATATATCAATAATTTATCCAATAAATAAAATATCAAAAGGCAACAAACAACCCGCACTGGGCCCGCGTGGTGGATGGCCCACTCCCAGACAAAAAGCCTGTGTCCCAGCAGTGGGAACATTAAAAGCTAATTATTATGCTAAAGCCGGACACCTTCATTCACGGATCGGAAAGTATACCTTGGAGTTTTCTTTTGTTTTATTTATTTCTGTTGTTTCGTTTACCAATTAAGTACAATCAAAGAAAAAAGTTTTAGAAACGACGAAACAATACAACGACTGCAAAACCGCTGAAGACTTCCCATTATGCAATTACCGCTTACTTCCAGGCTAAATAAATTAGAAACTACCAATGGAACCAAGGAATACGTACATCTAATTGTTCCATCGCTACCTTTCAATTCACATTTACCGTAAACGCCTTGAGGGTTAATTATCAAAAGTCCTCTATTCCTTATCTTCTCGACTCCCTCAATAGTTTTAGAGGCCGAGTGTTTGATACAAAGCAAATTGGTAGTACTCGATAGCTGTGGAAAATGGCACCGAATGGCCCATTTCCTGAAGCATCTTTATCTTTTTCTTTCCTTGCAACTAGGTATGTAATGTATATGTTACGGGCAAAGTGTAAAGTGGCTAGGGTTGACACTGCCCGACAATATTGGCGTTGCACATTGTCTGGGTAAAGCCTGCGCACCTATCTAATAGTACACCCACATTTCGCCGGTTATGTTTAAGTCCCATGTAATAGGCGGTAAGCCTATTGCCGTCAACCGGGCACAAATCCAGACTTCAGGCTGCTGCTGAAAAATTCCAGATAAAAACCCAAAAACCTATACATCTATATATATAAAAGGAGAAACTGACTGACTGACTGACAGACTGACTGACATATCAACGCACAGCCGAAACTACTGGGTCTAGGAATGTGGAATTTTGCACACGGCTTCCTTTTATAATGTAGGGGAGCACTAAGAAGGGGTTTTTGGAAATTCAACCTTTAAGGGGGTGAAAAGGGGGGATTTCGTTTGTATGAAAAATTTTATTCCTTGAGTTAATAAACTTGAAACTTGGCACGAATACTTATCTAAGTAAATGATTAAGTTTGGCATTTTTTGTTTTCCTTAACTACCCCCTAAAGGGGGATTGGGGGGTGTCAAAGTTTGTATGGAAGAATTTTAACGGGCTGTCCGATTAACTTGAAACTCAGTATTTATACTTAAGACTAAAAATAGATAATAACGTGTATCAGGGTTTTTCGAAAATGTACCCTTAACAGGGTAAAAAGGGGTAGTTAATTTTACAGGGGAGGATTTTACTGCGTAGCTTGATTAACTCAAAAATTGGTATAAATAATCTTTGAGTCAAGCCATGAGCACATACCAAAGGATTTTTCGAAATTCCACCCCTGTGGGGGTGAAAAGCGGGGATACAGTTTATATGAAAAATCTTATTCAATTGGTTAATAAACTTGAAACTTGGCAGGAATATTTATCTAAGTAAATTATGAAGTTTGGCAATTTTTGTTTTTCTAAACTACCCCCTAAAGAGGGATTGGGGTGTGTCAAAATTTGTATGGAACAATTTTAACGGGCTGTCCGATTAACTCGAAACTCAGTATTTATACTTAAGACTAAAAATAGAGAATAACGTGTATCAGGGTTTTTCGAAAATGTACCCCTAACGGGGTGAAAAGGGGTAGGTAATTTTACAGGGGAGGATTTTATTGCGTGGCTTGATTTACTCGAAAATTGGTAAAATAATCTTTGAGTCAAGTAATGAACACGTCACAAACTATTTTTCGAAATTCCACCCCTGTGGGGGTGAAAAGCGGGGATACAGTTTATATGAAAAATCTTATTCATTTGGTTAATAAACTTGAAACTTGGCACGAATACCTACTTATCTAAGTAAATTATGAAGATTGGCACTTTTTGTTTTTTTAAACTACCCCCTAAAAGGGGGGGATTGAGGGTGTCAAAATTTGTATGGAAGAATTTTAACGCGCGGTCCGACTAATTCGAAACTCGGTATTTATACTTAAGACCAAAAATAAAGAATAACATGTACTTATCAGGGTTTTTCGAAAATCTACCCCTAACGGGCTACAAAGGTGTAGTTAATATTACGGGGAGGATTTTACTGCGTGGCTTGATTAAGTCGAAAACTGGTATCAATAAATCTTCGAGTCAAGGAATAAACACATCCTTAACGATTTTTCGAAATTCCACCCCTGTGTGGGGGTGGGGGGGTAAGCAAGGATACAGTTTATATGAAAACCTTATTCATTTGGTTAATGAATTTAAAACTAAAGGGAGATTGGGGGTGTAAAATTTTGCAAGTAGCCGAGTCCATTTAGGATTGCTATCGACACGCTAAGAAGAAGAATGGGTTGATTTTACTGCTTGCTTTCATTAACTCGAAAATGAGTAGGTATCGGTCTTTGAGTCAAGATAAGGACACGTCATCCCAAACGATTTTTCAAAAATCCACCCTTGTGGGAGTGAAAAGCGGGGATCCTGTTTATTTGAAAAATCTGATTCCTTTGATCTACAAACTTAAAAATTGGCCCGAATACTTATTAATCTAAATAAATGATAAAGATCATAAACATACATACCTATTCGAAATTTTGAGAGGAAAGTACGAAATACACGCGGACGAAGTCGCGGGCAAAGTGCTAGTGTATTTATATTTCTTTTAATATATAATAACTAGCTGCGCCCCGCGGTTTCACCCGCGTAAGTGTCGATCCCGTGGGAATATCGGGATAAAAAGTAGCCTATATGTTAATCCAGGGTGTCAGCTACCTTCATACAAAATTTCATCAAAATTGGTCCAGCCGTTTGAGCGTGTAGAAGTAACAAACATATCAGTTCCAGTACGCTTTGTATAATCTGAGCAAAATAACTAGCCGCGAAACCGTACTGACTGCATATCTATCTATCTATATATATATATATTATATATATATATTATATTACATATAATAAAATTGTAGAAAAGTGGTGTCTGTACAATGGAAATATATAAAAAAAAAGTAGCAGGGGTTGTTATTATATCGATGCCGAACCCGAAACTGTAATTAATTTTTTTTTTGTCTGTTTGTCTGTTTGTTTGTGCACGCTAATATCAGAAACGGCCTATTAGATTTAGATGCGGTTTTCACTAATGTATTGTAGTAAGCTTCACTTAACATTTAGTATTTATTTCATGTCAATCGGTTCATAAATAAAAAAGTTATGTCAATTTAAAGAATCACGGCGGTATTATTTTATCAGAGTTACACGCCTCGCGCCTGCGCGTCCGATCTTCGGAACTACTGGACCGATTTGAATGATTTTTTTTTTGTTGTATAGGTATTATGTCTGGGCAACATATAGGCTATAATTTATCTTTGAAACTGGAACACCTGATGCTGAACCGAAACAGATCAGCTTAACTATAAGAGATACAAAAATGGTACCATAGCAAAAATTGTTCCACGTGATGAGCATTTTCTGCTGAGAGAATAAATTTGAAGATCTGGAACACCTGATGGGGAACTCCAAGAGCCCAGCTACACCATAACACATATAGGAATGATGTCTTAGTAAAAGTTATTCGGTCTGATGGGCATTTCCTGTTGACTTATATGAATCGAAAATCAGAAACATCTGATGTGGAAATCAAAGCTATCACTAATTTCACAATTTTCAGTTTAGGACTGATTTTCGATGACGATGGTATATCATTTAAAAATTTGACTCTACTGGCCAAAACTCCCATTTATTTTTTTAATGCTCATGCATTCTGCACTACCACGGGGAGATAGTGCAGTTATGTGGGACTCTAACCCACTAAAACTCCACAGTGTCCTCCTCTGCCGCTTACGGCGGGAACATGGGCACGCGTTAGCACTCATCCGTGAACCCGCCGTGGCTGTCCGTCACCGGACCCTCCTCTGGGGAGTACTCCCCATCACCGGCGCACCAGAACACATAGCACGCCGTGACCACCTCAGGGACCAAACCAGCACATGGGCGCCAGACGACCCCGTGTCTGGGCACCCTTGGTAGGGGAGCAGTCACTTAGATTTTAATTGATCAGGTATCTTCACAATAAAACTATAATCATGCCTAGAAAGAGGTCAAATCTTTCCCAATGTTCCAAAGGAGCTAAAAGATTGAGGATCATAAGATCCCAAGAATCTACCGAAGAGCGTCAGGAGAGACTTGATGCTGTTCGAGAACATCAGGCTGCAACTCGCTCCGTGGAAACCTCTTCGGATCGCGAAGCACGCCTGCGTTCTCAGCGTATTTACGCATCTACATCCAGATCTCTAGAGACCACAGTGAAGAATATGATGCGCGACTTCATGCATTGTCTCGCGAGTCGCAGACGTTCACGGATAGAGAATTGCGCTTGAGTTCCAAGCGTATCTACGCATCGACTTTTAGGTCTCCAGAGACAAGTGGGGAACGTGATGCGCGACTGACCGCTGATCGTGAACGTCACGCATTATCTCGCGAGACGGAGACGTTCACGGATAGAGAATTGCGCTTGAGTTCTCAGCGTATCTACGCATCTGCTTCTAGGTCTCTAGAGACAAGTGCGGAACGTGATGCGCGACTGTCCGCTGATCGTGAGCGACATGCATTGTCTCGCGAATCGGAAACGTTTACCGATACAGAATCACGCTTGAGTTCTCAGCGTATTCGCACATCTACTAACAGGTCTTTTGAAATGAGTGATGAACGTGAGGTTATCATACATTGTCCCGAACACACACACAACAAAATATTCATAATCAGTTAGAAAGTGAGAAAGAAAGAATTGCTGGAGTACGGCATGAAGAGACAGATTAAGAAGAGCGCAACTAACGTTTGAATTCTGATCGACTTCGACATTCTCTGAACAGAATGTCGATATCATCTGAAGAATCGGATGTGTCTCAAGATATAGCCGTAGGGCATGGCGACCTTCATTGGGTTGATAAGGAACGGAGTGCATTTACGTATACTCCTATGATTGACTACGCCACATATTCCGCCATCGGAGGTATGGTTAAAAATTTTACTTTTTGTGAAGCTGTTAAATGGCAAAAAGAAACAAACGGTATGTGTTGCTCAGGTGGGAAAGTACATATTGAAATATTACAAAATCCTCCAGAAATATTAAGATCACTGCTAATCGGTGACCATCACAGTCAAAACATTTCTTGGACAATATACGTTCGTACAATAATGCCTTTCAAATGACATCTTTTGTTGCGAAACAGATTTCAGAAGGCCCATTTATGCCAACATTCAAAGTGCAAGGCCAAGTTTACCACCCTATTGGTTCATTATTGCCTGAAAATGATGTCTCGAATCGTCTCGCGCATCCCGTTGTTATCCAGTCCCCGGGTTCTTAGAATTCGACATCAGACGTTTCAGATCTTCGATTTTGACGACCCCGTTGTCGCTGGCATAAGCAACAGGATCCGCGTACGAAGTCGCGGGCAGAAGCTAGTATATACATACTTTTAAATATAACAGGTGTGTCACACTGTCTGTCGTACAGTATCATGTAATTTTTCGAATTATAAACCTGGTTATTGATATGTTCATAAATTATTATGAAAATAAAAGACTCAGAATTAGTTGAACATTGCCCGGGCAGTATCTCACACATGCCTTATATTTTACCCGTAGCACATAGAGACGTCAAGAAATCGCCCCTAATACGAGTTTAAGTTTTACGATGCCAACTCGCCCCGGTTACGATGTATTATTATGCTGATGGCAGAACCGATATTCGGATATTGCTTTATTTTCCTATCGCTCCATCTTTGAGTCCTTCGATTGGGAAGGAATATTGTTGGACGTATGTTCGAGTAAGTTCAAATATGCTCGAAGGTTGAAGTTCGGTTTAATGCATAAGAATACCACGATTAATGAAGACTGTTATAATTATGTAACATGGGGCTTAAAATGTGGGAGTACCTACTACTGCGGTGTAATTGCGTAACACACTAACAGTAGAAAAGGCTTTCATTTTGACAATTCAGCAACATTCATTGCGTTATTTACGTTGTCGATCAGACACATTTTTCGAACATATGAAGCAATGGATTAGCAATATCCTAATCTGATTAGTGTGTGACGTGTGTCGCAATTAGGGTGTAGGTACACCTCTACCTAACTAACCCTTTCGGGAACAAAGGCGTGACGTTATACATATTATTTGTTTGTTATACATATATGAGTTTATTAGAAAATTATCGTAACGGTAGAAAATTAAAACTAGAAGAAGGAAGGAAAAAGGTCAAATGTAATAATGTGCTACTAGCAGCGCCCCGCGGTTTCACCCGCATAAGTGTCGATCCCGTGGGAATATTGAGATAAAAACTATCCTATGTCCTTTCCACCAAATTTCATCTAAATCAGTTCAGCGGTTTAAGCGTGAAGAGATAACAGACAGACAGACACACTTTCGCATTAATAATATTAGTATTGATGTATAGAGGTATGAGGAACAGGGTGTAAAGCTCACTCATACTCTATAGAAAAGGGAGGATCCTCCGACCAGACGGGTGTTGCGTCTGGCGGGCAACTGCCCGATGATTTATGTCGGGGCGTTGTATCTATGCTAGTTGCGCGGTAAACTCTGCTTGCGAGATGCAGGATAATTATTGCGTGACGTCAGTACGAAGCGCTTTTCGCATGTGGCGTTGTAGATAATGTAGATACCGCTACAGATGTCTCAATTGGCGACGATCATATTTTTGAACACCTGTGTTGCCTCTCATAAAAAGTTCGAAAGAAAACTAAATACTCAAATTATCTCATTAGCCAAGCTGTGTTATAGATATATATAAGCGTCACCTTGTTACGGAATGAAAAATACTTAAGTACCAGTAGATGAATCAATTAAACCACCTCTACGCATCAGGTGTATATTTTCCCAAGCCGAGAAAGGTCGATTAATGTTCCCTCGTCGTTACGTCATTATTAAAGCAATCTGTTATTACTCCATAGCGTTTACGAGCACCTTCATGAGTATTTCCCTACAATTACCACTAAGCTGAATACGCTTCTGCACCAATTTGAAATTTTCTGAATTCGATTAAAACGGCATTGATGAAATTTGTAATTTATTTTATAAGATACTATAAGTTATAATTATGATCTACAGCTGATTACATTAATAATTTTGACAAATGACAAAAGAGGGATAAATATAAAATGTCTTTCAGGGTCATAACATATCCCTAAGGTTCACACATCAATGTGGATTGATGAAGCTTTTTCGCAAATTTTGTTTGTAAATTAGGCCAACATTCATTACATAAAATACAACAAAAAGAAAATATATTTTCAAATAATTTTCTGACGACGCTAATATCGCTGGAGAAACTTCAGTTAAGGTCAACAATGTAAGATTAAATCTTATTGCCTTTCGATCGAGAGCACTTTTCCCCCGTCACACCGTTATAAAATTTTTGCTTCGTTAAAATTTTAAAAACTTTAATATCAAGTGCCCATAACTCTTTCTCGTAAAAGTGAATGTCTGAGTTTCTAACGAAGAAATTTTTTATTGACATCAAACCGATAAGGGGTAACTTCGCCTGCTTCAAAGATTGTTTAAAAACTTATATTGATAAGCTTGTTGTTCAGAAGTTTGTTACAAGTAATGGGTAGTGATTAAAATTTATAATAGTTCGCTGTTTGACAGCCTGAGGCACTCAAGAAGAATAATGTAGGTATAGTCTACTTTTATGAACGCGCCCACTTTTAAATTATAATAAAATCTTTATGGGATGATCACGAGCGGGACACGTCAACGACAAAGCTAACTGCAGTCGCGACGACACGTGCACACGCGTGTGTGTGTGTCGCACACATACACTTAGAAGACGTGTATACATTTTCTTGGTGCTGCCTGTTTTTGTGAGTGTAATAGATAGCGCAACGTGTGTCGTGGAATGACTGTACCATAGAATGTATTAGAAATCAATAGAAAAATGTTTAACATAAAACTGCACCCTCTATGGCCTGTGCACATCACGTTTTTTAAACGCGCCGTTGACGCGCGTTTGTAGCGATACAGACGCGATACGCACGCGAGTCAGACGCAGCCTGTAGACCTCCTGTAGGACAAAAGCGCGCCCTCGACGCGCGTTTTTAAAACGCGCGTCAGCGGCGCGTTTTAAAAACGTGGTGTGCACAGGCCCTTACGTAACACACTAGCAGTCTCAATCGGAGCCATTTTGAAGGATATTATTTCAATTTATAATAATGGTAAATGACTTGCCCGAGGTCGTCAGGAATGCCAAGTGTCTGTTGTTTGCTGACGATCTAAAATTGCTACAAGCTGTGAAAGAGCAAAAGGACTTGGAGCGCTTACAGGAAGACATAGACAGGGTTGTTGAATGGGGAAAGAAGAATAAGTTGGAGTTTAATACGTCAAAGTGTTCGGTAATAACTTTTAGTAGGATGAAAATGCCCCAGAAATATGACTATAGAGTGGGCAACACGGTATTGAAAAGAACGGACACGGTGAGGGATTTAGGAGTACGCCTTGACTCGGACCTGGCATTTCGTAATCACATCGTAAATGTTTGTAAAAAAGCCTATAGGAGCCTTGGTTTTGTCCTAAGAAGAGCAGAGGGTTTTACAAGCATCGCTGCGCTAACGTCTTTGTACAATACATTGGTAAGAAGTCAGCTCGAATGTAACGCAATCATATGGGCTCCGCATGAGGCTAAATATAGTCTCATGCTGGAGCGTATACAAAATAAATTTACTAGGTTTCTGTACCTAAGGTGGTATGGTGTTTATCCATTATATCCATTGATGTATCCAACTTTGTTTGTTATAGGCATGGTGGGATACAATAAATTGGAAACAAGGAGGGACACGACTCTTGCTATCTATATTTTTAAATTATTACGTGGCAAGACTTCAAACCCAGGTATATTAAAAGAAATAAACCTGTGTGTGCCCGACAATTATGTATTCCGAAGGCGACAGCCGCGTCTATTGGCGGTGCCCAGTAGTAGGACCAATCTACTGAGTAAAGCCCCTATAACGCGCACCTTGCGTGTACTTAATGACGTAGCAGACAGCATAGATCTTTTTACTTGTTCTCTGAGTGAGTTCACAAAAACAACGATGTACAGAATATGTTATGGTAAATAATAAAACTGTAATTATGGCCACACTATTGAATTAGGAAATTCCTGTAATGATAGTGATGTCGAGTTAATAAATAAATAAATAAATAAATAAAAATATTGTTAATCCATTGCTTCATATGTTCAAAAAATTTGTCCGCTCAACAACGAAATGCAATGAACGTTGTTGGACTGTCAAAATGAAACCCATTGCTGATACTGATACTGATAGTGTGTTAAGCAATTACTCCGCTAGACTAATTTCCCGCAATAAAGGTCTGTAATTGATAAAATAGTTTATCGATTACAGACCTATTAGGACACACTCTTGCATTTGGTTAGTTAAAAACATTGACTCATAAAAAGTAATAGATACAAAAGGTCATCTTGACACTTTCACAATAGACATAATAATGAGGTTTCGTTCACAAAGTCCAACAGTAACACAAATAGATATAGATAAACAAAAACATTTACTATTTTTTAACCTGTCACAACAATATAATAGCTCGTTTAAGCTTCGACAAAATGTGGCTAAAAATAATACTGGAAATAATACCCCAGCGTGATTTGATCCGCACTAGACCTTAGAGTCAGAAAGCTATAGAGCATCGGGTAGCGTGGTATGAGACCAAAAACTAACTTAACTAACATGGGCTACTTAAGTAGCTGCCTTGAAAAAACTGGCACGCACTGAGAGACGGAAATAGTATAGCTTTATCCTTTTCTGTTAATAACTCAATACTTTATCCTTTTCTTGTGGAAATGAAATGGAGCTACCCGCCGTCTATACTTTTCATTGTCTAAGCACTAGACCCTGTTGCCTTATGTTTCATGGTGCTACAGCGACCATTGCATATTAAGGAGTAGACCGGGGGGCGCGGTGATGGTATTGAAGACGTGCCCGTACGATAGATACCTAATAGGTACTGGAAAAGTTGTAATACAAAATTATCCCAGCTGTTTATGTATTTTTATTTGTATTTTAATGTAATGGAGACAATATTGAAGGAGCCGATATAATTAAACAATCTATCCATAAAAAGATGATACATACAAACCCTATTATATAAAAAAAAAAAAATACTGACATAAACTACTAAACTATTTTTTTTGTCAATAAAATATACGTAAATAAATAACAAATATATCTATTTTTATAAATTGATATAACTTGATACATTAACTTTTGTTTTATCTAATCTAACGTCTACCCATACGAACAATGTAAATAAAATACTCCAATGTAAAGTAAGCTGAGTCACGTCAATCGCTGTAAATAAAGCATTACCATATCATAACCAACTTTAAAACTATTTTACATTCACTTTGCCGTAAAAATCAAACTTACTCGCGATAAAAGCGATGGTAAGGGATTTCACAAGTACGAGTAAGTATTACCTACTACAAAACTAACAAAGAACATTGAAAATGCATGACCCAATGCTCTTGTGGGACGTCATACAACTTTGTTGTATAGAAAACTTTGCATTGTCTAGGTTGTATACACATTGACCGGTATCGGAGCTTTGCTTACTAAGTTCATAGTTCACACGGATTGATAGTTCATACATACGTAGCGTTTGTTTTTTGGCGTTCGTGCACATCACTAGTTGGTACTCTTGTTAACCCCTTTAGCTAAGCTATGTTTGTGCCAGGAGAGAGTTCGGATGAATAGTGCTCCGAGTAAAGAAAGAAAGACCAACGTTTATTTGGACACAGAACGCGAAACACAGAATTCTAATAAAAAAACTGGCCAAGTGCGAGTCGAACTCGCACACGAAGGGTTCCGTACAACAAGGCAAAAACGCCGAAAAAAAAACCTTTGTTGTATGGGAGCGCCCTTAAATATTTATTGTATTTTATTTTTAGTATTTGTTGTTATAGCGGCAACAGAAATACATCATCTGTGAAACTTTCAACTGTCTAGCTATCACGGTTCATGAGATGCAGCCTGGTGACAGACGGACAGACGCACAGTGGAGCCTTATAGGGTCCCGTTTTGACCCTTTGGGTACGGAACCCTAATAAAAACGTGTGCGGTTGGGGGACCCCCCGCCAGGAATGAAGTAAGCTCCTAACGTGATACTCGCATGCACACACACACTCGTATAATATCTAAAAGAAAGAGACAATTAGCTTAACGTTAGCATAACGTTTTTTTCCTTTCGTGACGATTTCTACCAGCCAACTCCTACCGCACGCCGCGTAAAGGAACTTCATTCGAAAAGTAATAGCACTAGGGATTGAACTCGCGATTTTTCGTATGCCAGTTAGTAGTTAATCCGCTGGGCAATCACTGCTTTGTGGAGAATAGATATCATTGAATAGATACTATTCGGTGGAGAATATAGTTCATTCCTACTGGATATTGAGTATTTAATTTGTGGCCAATTAAGTCCATTTTTTTTAAAGAAGAGCAAAAACAACATATATACGGCAATTAAAAACTTTTATTAACTTAATAAACAGTTAAGAGTGCGCAAAATACGCAAAAAAAAACCATTTTATTCTCCTTTGTAATGAAGGAGTACACCTATATAATATACCTAATTAAACCCATAATTTATTGTGTACCTGTATATTTTGTTGGATGTCAAATAAATACTAAATACTATATTTATTTATTTGATAAACATGATACAGATTAAAAAAATCGGTATGATAAAATAATAACGACATTTGACACTTTCTAGATTTTCCTCTCTCAGGATTCTGAAATATCAATGTTGCTAGTCGAAAATTGAATCTGTCAAACGGGATAAAAAAATCCGATAGATATATATTTGCGGGATTGAAAACAGGGAAATACCCTTCAAATTAATTCTTTCAGTTATAGATTAATTATGATTATAGCAAGAAATTATAATAACTCTTTGGAGAACTGAAGAAAAAACATTCCAACATTATATTCTTAATACTAGCGCCTGCCTCTGCTCCCTACGGTTTTTACGACTTGACAAAACATCGAGATTTCTTTGTGTAAGTTAATTATACACTGACGAGCAATATAAAAAACCGGTCAAGTGCGAGGTTTCCGTAATATTGTGAAACGTGAAATGTTTTTAAATTTTCATCGGCGAGGCCTATATTCGTTAGAAAATTTTTAACACTGAGGTGCAGAATATTGCAGTTTTAGGTCAGCGCCATCTCTTGACCGATAGTGGAACCAATGTAATTTTTGTTGATGATTTCTAAAGTGTGCTATTTAGAGACATCGTTTTATTTTTCCTGTAATCTTTACATAAACTTCTATCACATAGAATAATTTCAGATTTATCTCTATGCAAACTTCGAAGATAAGGTGGGGATAGAACGGTATTTTTTTACAATTATTTACAAAATATTCAATTTAATAACGCATTAAAAAAACACCAAATTGAATCCTAAAAAAAAAAATAATGTTATATTGAAGGAAAGAGCAAAACAGAGACGGGACATTTGGACAAAAAACAATAAAATTAACTCATAAAGTGGGTTTACGAAATTGAAACTTATTTTTTTAATCATTCAGTTTTTCTTATTGCCTCCACGCGGATTCTACACGATTCGGCATGCCGATTCCCGGGGCATGAAGTGTGTGTGAAGTGTGTGTGTGTGTGAGTGTGTGTGTTGTGTGTGTGTGTGGGAATCTATCAAGAGGAGTGGCCAGTGAGAAGCCCTTAGCCCAGAGAGAAGTTAGTTAGTAGACTCGTTTACCACATGAGCTGTGTGGGGTGGGTATTATCATGCATAAACAAGGAAGGTACCTACTCATTTACCACATGAGCTGTGTGTGGGGTGGCCATTATCATGCATAAACAATGCATTGTCGCCCATATTGACCAAATACGGAAGGTTCATTGAGAATCTCTTTTACGTATTTCACAGCGGTCAAATTGCCATTTTCTATCGGCAATAGTGCCGTGCGACCATTTGATAAAATATCGGCCCACACGTGTACCTACAGTTGTTTTCGAGTTCGAATAGGCCAGTTTAATAAAGTTTTAATGTGCAATTATAATACTGTTTTCAAGGTTTTTTTACTTCATGAAACTGACTAGAGAGGAGATATTTAAATTTCTTTAGACACTTTGCAAGTGGCTTTTTATATCGATCGTCAGTGTAGTATAAACAAAAGGTAATGAAACGTACATACCTACTTATAAACCTTGCGGAATAAAATCTCTAATGATGATGAAAACCGCACCAAAATCCGTTGCGTAGTTTAAAAGAACAACGCTGTCACACAAACAGACACGAAAGGCAACTTTAATTTATAAATATGTGTAGATAAATATAGATGTACCTACCTATAGATATAGAAGCGAATAAATTTCAGAAACGACCCCTTCTAAGTCATCATCTGCCTAGCCTTTTCCCAACTATGTTGGGGTCGGCTTCCAGTCTAACCGGATGCAGCTGAATACAAGTGTTTCACATGGAGCGACTGCTTATCTGACCTCCACAACCCAGTTACTGTGTAATGGGATACCCCTTGGTAAGACTGGTTGTCAGATTTTCGGGCTTCTGACGACCCGTAACGACTGCCAAAGATGCAAGAATGACAGCCGGGACCAAAACGGGTTAACGTACTTTCCGAGGCACGGAGGGGTCTTGGTATGTAAAGATGGTCACCCATCGACGGGCCAACCGCGGCAAGCGTTGCTGTACCTAATCAATCGACCCGTGCGACTGTTATAACTTAGCCACAAGCCACTCACTACGTACCGCTTCTAAGTCTAAATTTTATTCGAGAATATCCATCGGTTTCTTAGTAAACTTCAACAATATCCGACGCTCCTGTATACTTAACTCCTTTGTTGACTGTACATAGCCAAATAAAACCAAACACGACCAAAAAGATAATATAACACAAAAAGAAAACTATCTTACACTTTTAAAAGCAAACGCGTACGTACGTAGGCGTAATAAAATATACCTAAGTCACACATAAACTAAATGGCTTATAAACCGTTGAACGGCACAAAAGAAAAAACAAATGTAAAGGTCAGTTTAGAAGTCAGAATGGCACCTTTATTTTGTGGATTTGCAACGAAAAATATGAAACATAATTCTGAGAATGTCACGTTACATGGTATTTTGCCACGATTTTCAAGACTTTCTATTATTCCCTGCAATAGAGAAAACACCTTATTTTATATGACATAAGATTTATATCTGTTGGGTGGTGTATAGATAGGCCCATAGCTTTCTTGTCGAGGATTCGCACGCCCTTCAAAAGGGTCTGACGACGGAAAGGTTTTCCTTTCCCGCAAACATAGCTATGTTACCAATTTTCTGTGAGATTAATTAGAAAGAAAAAAGAAATAAAGGAAAGTCGGTTTATTTGTCACAGAAACACGTGCATAGAAGAAGATAAATAACTCGAATAATAAAAATAATATAATATAATAAATCGAAGTGGATGTGTTTGGGGGAGGCCTCTGTCCAGCAGTGGATGTCTTTCAGCTGAAATGATGATGATGAATAAAAATAAAAGAGATCTATAATCTCGACAGCTGCACGTCATGACTGTGACAAGAAAGCTTCCACTCAGCAAGTTAGCATGATGCTTTTCTACGGGCCCACAGGACCCACAGCACAGCGCTGATTTTCAGTGGTTACCTGAAAAGGACTTAATTAAATATTTGTTAGTTTAGTTATCTTAGTGTAGGTACGCATGTCTTATAGGTATTCTAACTACCTACCTATGTAACTGCAACTTAGGTTTAAGTTGGCCAAATACAAATCATACTAATATTATAAAGGCGAAAGTTTGTGAGTGTGTTTGTGTGTGGGGGTGTGTTTATATGTTTGTTACTTCTTCACGCTCAAACAGCTGGACCAATTTTGATAAAATTATGTATGGAGGTAGCTGACACCCTGGATTAACATATAGGCTACTTTTTATCCCGCCATTCCCACGGGATCGACACTTACGCGGGTGAAACCACGGGGCGCAGCTAGTAGGTATAAATCGAATTAATTAGCAGACTGCGCGACAACAAAGACAAGATTTTTTTTTAATATTTTCCTAGGAAAGTCCAGCACTGCTTTAGCCAGCTCCCGTGTGTCTATTCCTGTGTTTCTTATCCATTCCTCTCCATAGGTAGGTACCTACTACGCTTTGGAATGGACAACTATAATAGCCTCACCTTTCTGACTGACCGACCTCTTGACAATTCAAACGTGCCTGTAATTGTTTTTTTTTTTTAATAATTATATGCTTTGAGTTGGAGTTCCCAATGAAAAATATTGTTTTTTTTTTTTGACAAGTCTTTAATAAGCGAATAATATGTTCTTAAAGGAATTAGAAGGACTTATTCAATTATAAATGTACGATTTTCATACTAATTAGTGTTCAGAGGATTACCTCTGAGCACTAATTAGTATGAAAATCGTACATTTTGTAAATTATGAATATTCTTGCTTGCCAATGTCTTGTTTGACATACTCTTTACAAATAAAAATTGTTTTACAAATTCGTGACAAGCCAAGAGCCTACCATTATTTTGACACTCTGAATATCTAATTAGGCTAATAGACAGTATTAACTTATGTAATACTAGCAGCATCCCGCGGTTTCACCCGCATAAGTGTCGATCCCGTGGGAATGTCGAGATAGAAAGTAGCCTTTATGTTAGTCCAGGGTGTCAGCTACCTCCATACAAAATTTTATCAAAATTGGTCCAGCCGTTTGAGCGTGAAGAAGTAACAAACATATAAACACACCCCCACACACAAACACACTTACAAATTTTCGCCTATAAAATATTAGTATGATTTGTTTTTGGCCAACTTAAACCTAAGTTGCAGTTACATAGGTAGGTAGTTAGAATATAAGAAATGCGTACCTACACTAAGATAACTAAACTAACAAATATTTAATTAAGTCCTTTTGAGGTAACCACAGAAAATCAGCGCTGTGCTGTGGGTCCTGTGGGCCCGTAGAACAGCATCATGCTAACTTGCTGCGTGGGAATATCGGGACAAATACTATCCTATATCCTTTCCGGGATGCAATATATCTCTCTGCCAAATTTTATCGAAATCCGTTCAGTGGTTTTCGCGTGAAAAGGTAACATACAGACAGACACAGTTACTTTCGAATGTATAATGTTAGCATGGATTATTATGTCTCTGAATCTTACACGTGTACCTATCTAGATACCTATTCCTAAACAAATAAGAGAACACTAACAAATGTAGGTAGGTACTATACGTAAACGGATCTGTCTCACCACTCTGACCACTATAAGGCTTTACGTAACAAGAGCCCAACTCACTTTGTTTCCTTTTTCGTATAAATTTCATAATACGGATCCAAACATCACTCAGGGACTGATGAAAGTAAACAAAAGCATTGTTATATCTCCTTTTCTCTTGGGAGTTTGCCTAAAAACGTACACACAATTTTGCTTGAACACTTGTTATCATGCAGTGCGGTTGTCTGCGACGATACTCGGCTTCATTGTTTCTGTTCAAAACATCACTTGTCATGCTCGTCTTAACTTGTGCTTCCGCGTCATGCGGACATAAATGCGACTGTATACATAGCTGTATGTTTGCTTGCATAAAAATCTATGGTGTTCCCGCCGTTCCTGGTATTGTCACACTGCTTTTTGTTCCCATGCCGACTACCGTACGGTAGAAGGCAGTCCATTCTGTTCGCTCCGCTTGTTCAAATTAACCTATCAAGCGTTTCATTAGTTTGAAAGTTTAATTGCTTATTGGCATGGCGTGATTGCATGTTTCGCTTCACAAAATGAGAATATGATATAACTTTGCTTAGTCTGGTTTGTTCGTATTACACCGAAAATTTACAGTTTGTTTGGCTTCGCGAACCGAGTCACCTTTATTTAAAATTTATGGACAAATATTTACTTTTAAAGATAGTTGTTCGGTAATAAATTATGGGGACGTACCTATAATAAATTGTATACTTTTAGAAGTTTAACGATAGGTACCAAAGTTAATATTCTTCGCCGCTACAAAGTTTACGACGCACTTATCTACATCTCTTGGCATATACTTTATAATACAGGGTTATTTGTAAAACACCAGCAACCTCTTAAGAGGTCATTGTACTCATCATTATGAACAACTTTTACTATGGGACCAAAACTGAAATCGCGAAAAAAAAATCAGCTGTTCTCTACATTTTGACGAGTTATAAGAACATAAATGTAGGGAACAGCAGATTTTTTTTTCGCAATTTCAGGTTTGGTCCCATAGTAAAAGTTGTTCATAATGATGAGTACAATGACCTCTTAAGAGGTTGCTGGTGTTTTACAAATAACCCTGTATAAATGTAAGCGATGTGTTCTAGATGTCGTTGCATATTAAAATACTCACTGTGTGGATATGAAATATGATTTATGTAGTTGGAGTTTTTGATTCACTGTCCTGTGAACTCGTTAGTCAAAGCGTTAGTGGGTTTTCCCACCAGAAATGTCTCAGTAGCAGCCCGGAGTCTAGATTTCTGTCTGGTTGATGGCAATAGGCTCACGCACCATTATATGGGACTAAAATATAACTGGCGAAATTTTGATTTACTAGAGGCACACCTCTAATTGCTACGCTTATACTTACGCCTATAATTTCCGAAGGGTTAGGCCTTCGGAAATTATAGGCGTTAAATTATGTTAAGTGTACATACACTTAACAAAATTTAACGCCTATAAAATTACAAAGTAAATGTGAATTGTACATCGAGTAACATACATATGTTACTCGCTGTACAATTCACAGTCAAGCTCTTGAATAAAAATACTCTTTATTTCATCTTCATCATACACGAATACTCTCAAATTCATTGATAAATTAACAAACAGAAATTCTTTGCCAAAATGATTTATCGACATAAAACCTAATACCCAAATTCAAAGACGACTCCTCTAACATAAAACTCCCTCCTCGGCTAATCTTAAAATCCAATTCACCTACATCTTTTAAGAATTCCATATCTTATGAGATACGGTGGTAGTTCTATTCCGAGTAGCGTTGAAGCCTTGGGCACTCTCCCGTCGCCTCGGGACCTCCATTGTATTCAAACACACTCCTACGGAACCTACGTAGATACGTCAGTACTGAATCGTATGATGTTTACATTCAACATCGCTTGGGACTGTTTTTTCTTTGATAGTTCCCGTGCTTTGACTTTATTATGGTTATGGTTTTATAGCTATTTGTTTTGTTTTATCATCGGTTTTATGATTTATTGTAAGATTTTTACCATGTTTTGGGGATTGTGGGTCTAATTTGATTCAGATACTTCCGTCTTTTCTTCACTCGTATCGGCTTGGGCTATAACCGGGAGTAGCTGAGGCCGTCGTAAAATTCAAATTAATTTATTGTCACAGGTAGAAAGTCAGTTCTTCCTGATTACCTAATCCACCTATGTTTCCACTGCCGGGACGCAGGCCTCCTCTCTTCGAGAGGCAGTGGGCTAAAATCTACCACGCGGGCCCAGTGCGGGTTGATAGATGTACAGAAAGCGTCACTATGTCCTAACCCCTCAAGTTTTAAAATGTTACACTGCTACAACATTGAATTCCTTACGAATAATCTAAAGAATACTTCAAAAAGAGTCCATTGTGTTGACTCGGATTCGAACCATCGCATCACCGAACGTCGTCATACTCATACCGGCAGTTTGACGAACTAGCCAGCGAGCCCATATGAATTGCGATGAAATTGTTATCTACTATCGGCTGAGTCATTATATCTTTAGGTCCCTGTCTAATCGAAAGATGTTATAATTTGAGGGTATCCATTAATTTTACTTACTTACGTTGTCTTTATAAAATTAATCCATACCTTCAAGTTAGAACTTTGTATACGTTCACTTAAAATGGCGAAGAGTAAACGACTACTATTTATCAATTATTTTTTTAAATGATTTCTGATTTTATGAGAACTAAAATAGTTGTTCTGTTTGTTGTAAAATAAGATCATAGTTTTGTTAAATAATAGCAATAATAAATATTATTAAATGATTAATAAAGTATTTTATTTTTCTTGATTTTTAATTCTTTGTAAATAATTACTACTTAAAACAAAATAGAAATATATATCAAAATAATATAATGAACAAAAAGCACATTTCGTGCCTATATAGGATTTGAACTTCCAATCTTATGCACGGTAAGCGGTCTTGAAACCTCCAGTCTATTTAGACGATGAATAAGTTGTCGTAAATGTTAACCCTATTATTGTTGCTTGTCGTCGCAAAAGTATTGTTTTATTGAAAAAAACAATAATAAAAACAGAATTTAAAAAAAAATACTTACTTAAACTTCTTTATTCACTAAAACAATACATTATTTAAAATAAAATGTTTTTGCAAAATACAAAAACCAACTTGGGCCTATCACGGATTTGAACGCACATGTCTTTTGGTGGGGTAACTACTTAAAGGAGCTGTGTGTACATGTCTTCGAATTTTGGTTCTAGGACGTGCCGGTTTCCTCACGATGTTTCCTTCAACGTTTGGACTGACTGCCCAGGATGCACCGGGCGTTCATGCAACCTACTTCAAGCAAGATTCGCCATATGTCATAATAAAGTTTCTTACAATGCGCAAACTATACAAAGTAGCAGCAATAAACTTTTCAAAATATGGTTTTACTGCCCGACACTTAAACGAATCCGAAGACTCTAGAAACTATAGGATGAAGGCCGCATGCGAGAACGATACTTAAGAATAAATCTTCATGAAATCGGACTATAAACGAAATAGTACCTAAATAATATTTTACAATCTACATTCATACGCCCTTTATACTTGCAGGCTTTTATTTAGGTATTAAATTTTTGTCTTGTGTTTGTTGGTTTAGTGGCATGGCTAGCTGACATATGGCAAATAATTTAATTTTCTGTGTCTTGTAATGTCAATTACTTTGCAGCCCTAGTATTGTATACAATCAAGAATTTTCTAACTAAACGGACAGCTGTGCTGCATGCATGGGGTGTTTGTTGCGCCACTTCTTCTCCCCAGCGAAAGCACTAGGAAGTGATGAATGAAGGGCGGGCGTTTTGGGGGACAGTCTTTTGTAATTTTGATGTTCGAAAAGTGCTGATGCTCAGCCTAGTTTGAATAAATGACTTCTGATTTTGATTTTGAAATAAAGACCTAATAGTCCAGTTAATAAAGCAGTTCTAGAGTGAGTCAAGACTTTTAGTATTTTCACTCCCTAAGCACCCTGAACAAGTTTCTGAAGGAATCGCTTGGGTCCCTGCTCACGCACACTACACCCCCTTTTGGGCCATTTGTTGACTGAACTAGAAGTAACAGACTGATTGTAGGTATGTACATTCACAACACATAACACATACTGACGCTTACACTCTATAATATAATTAATTAGATTTTTGTTGATTTATATTTTGTTTCGATATTACCTATTATTTATTATTTAATTGACACTGCTGATTTTATTTTGCTTCGTTTGATCTTACTCTGATTGCAATGTATATTTTAAGTTTTTTATTTTAATTGTTTTTAGTTTAGTTTAAGTTTTATTTTTCTGTCATGCAATAATCACTAGGTATGTACCACACTTTCAAAATGTCGCAAATCTACACGATTTTCGAATGCCGTACGATAATTATGTTTTATAGTATTACTAGCTGCGCCCCGCGTTTTCACCCGCATAAGTTTCGATCCCGTGGGAATATCGGGATAAAAAGTAGCCTATGTGTTAATCCAGGGTGTCAACTACCTCCATACAAATTTTATTAAAATTGTTCCAGCCGTTTGAGCATGAAGAAGTAACAAACATATAAACACACACACACTCACAAACTTTCGCCTTTATAATATTAGTGTGATTTTTGATAGTGTTAGTGTGTCTTAAATAGGTAGGTACTAGTGTTAGTAGAAATACAAGTTTTATTCAGTGTGGAGTTTCATCCAATATCGCAGCATTGGAGACTCCCATCTATCTGCGAATAAACTCAAGATAGTATTGGTATATAATTTTATAATTTGTTTATAATAATAATAATAGTTTATTTCCAGTAAAATGATTACAATGTTACAAGTATAGTAATATGAGACAATATAAAGTGCGTTAGGTATTATCTCCTGGCACCCAAACTAGGTTTATGGCCTGTGACTTGGGGACCAGTGATTCCGTAAGAGTAGATAGTTGATCAAAAAGTTATAATAAAACTGTTTTCACCAGCAACATGGTTAACATAACAATATAATTATTGTTTATGTGTTTATAGAGAAGAAAAAGTAAAAAAAAAAAAATATAAAAAATATAGAGAGGAGACTTTTACGCATAATGCTGTAGCTTCTGGTTTGTGGCGAAGGTTTTACTTCTTAATCGAGCTAATCTACGAAGTGCTAAACTTTTTTCGATTGCTGTCCCATAAGTGTGATCATTTAGGTATAATTTTATTTGTTACTAGTTGTGCCCGCCGCCGTGACTTTTTTATTTGCGTGTCGGAAAACAAATTGAAATTCATGGGTTTTAATTTTTTGCGCGGAATCCTAAATATTATTCTTAAATAAAAGTAACTTGAATTACTCCTTATAATATAAGTTATCTGGCAGTGAAAGTTCCGTTAAAATCGGTCTAGCCGTTTCGGAGATTATCCGGAACAAACAGACAGACGGACAGTTTTTTTTTTTGTTGTTATATAAGTAGGTACCTACTGTACATACTTTCATATGCATTTAGTAAATAGCTATTATTTTGACATTACAAACAGACACTTCAATTTCATTTATTTGTATAGATATTTTATTTCGTACAGACATCTAGTTAATCGGTCCGATACAATCATATCATTCGACGAACATTTTATTTTCTTGCCATATTCCACCTCAAAGGACTCACACGAGACAACAGTCGCACTTTATTCCCCGGAGAACTAAAATAAAGAGAAGAAATTTAAAAATCAGTGTGTTTATGTATTCAAAGCGCAGTCGTCGCAAACATTTTTGTCATATTGGTCGAATAAAAGTATGTGAAGAATTCAAATCACGTGTGCGATAAGGGCCACCGCTTCCCTGGCTTACACTGACTTTAAAGTATATTGTAGTCACTTGTGCCAGTTATCCTGGTGCACGGGTGCTGTAACTTTCGTATTCAACTCGTGCTTTCAAACTTTGCGAAGCACGTTTCAGCTCCAGAGGTTATTTGCATCTCACCTTTACGTTCCTCCGCCATTAGGTGTCATATTGTTATATTACACCTGTACTACCTAAATCGTGGATACACTCCAAATGTTGGCGACTGCTGAATATGTATGTGGGACATGTGGGTCGTCACGTCATGCCTACCTTAAAAAGGTTTTTTATAGTCGCTGATTTAGCCCTTTAGTCCATCGTAACAATGATAAATGACCAGTGATATGTGTCAAAAATATCTAAAATTTTCTAGCCTAATATCTATATAATATATAAAAATATACATATATTTTTATTTCTTTCTTATTTGTTCCATAGCGCATCCCCCTTAAGTGCTTGGCCAGACTGGCAGCGCGGGGCGGGGAGCGGCGCGGTTGCGGGAACGCATGCGATTAACCTGTCCGCAGTCGAGCGAGGCTTCGTTCTGAGTGTTTTGTTCAGTGTTTGTCAAAATATAACATAGATGAAGAAGACTTATTTTTACTAGAAAAAGGCTTGAACTAGTTTGAGAACCCCGGCTTCCTGCGGGCCGCTCGCGCATTCACTGCAGCCACTTGTATGATTGAGCTATGACGTGAGTTGCCCGCGCGTTCCCCGTGACAAGCAGCCCGCGCCGCTCATCGCGCCCGCGTGCCCACTATGGACGCTCAAATGAAGTTCTTAAGTTTGAGTACGCGGCGCCGCGCCCGCCTTTGCTGTCTGGCCAAGCACTTAGTCCGATCAAGACTAGGCGGCAGGCCACATATACCAGTCGAACGTTTGACTAAAACATTCATTAGGCATACAAAATTTTGATTAGTAAATTAGTTTGCGAAAACTCTAAAAGCATGTCAAACAAACAGTTGACTATATATTTTAGCCGTTTATATTATTCGATTACATTTATTGTCATCGAATAATATAATAAAACGTATGTTTTGTAATCAAACAAGTTGTCAAACATGATGAAACAATCAAACACAAATACATTCCACAGCTTTATTTTATTTTGTTTCATATCCTCTATGTGCGTCACAGTCCTGTAATTCAAATAAACGCATAAAAAATTGAAATGTTTCAGGTCAAATGGGAGAATTGTTTTGCACTACAATTAAATACGTTTTAAATCTGCTGATCTGGAAAGATATTCATTAAAATAATATCACGTTTTTCGTAGTTACGTATTCAGTAAACTGAGTTTCATAATGGTGAAATTCTGTTTGAAATCAATTATATAAAAAATGTACCTATTGAGAGCTCAATGTCTATAAACTAAATAATTATGAATAGATACGTACCAATCATTTACAAGCTTGGTAATTATTTAGAAGTCAGTACTACTTAGTATTATAATTACATGTCTGATTACTGATTAGGTATGTCGGTATAAAAACTTTCAGGCTTGCTTTTCTGGAGGTAAACAATTAAAAACGGTTTAACAATTGATGCACGTCTAAAACCTCTTCTTTTTATTTCGAACTCACATAAGTAAACACCGCACACATCCTTGTAACTGAACAAAAACTTAACTCTAAGGATAGGAAAGTCGCATTTCACGAGCGATTTCTTTTCTCCGCAATAACGCCAAGTCACACTGCAGAGGTGAAGTCACACTGCAGAGGTGAAGTCACACTGCAGAGGTGAAGTCACACTGCAGAGGTGGCCATTCGAAAACTAATAAATTTCACTGGGGACTGTGAATTTATTTGATAAACGGCCGAGATAAAGATGCGGCAGCACCTCAACACTGGCTTGGTCAGCAGCCGCGTGTGCAGCCGGCCTTAACGGAATCGGAGACCCGAAATTATACGTATGCTTATAACTTTTTGGTTTTGTAACAGTTGTATCGTATGAATATTATTTTAAGTGGGCCAGTGGCTTGCAATTACAATCATTTTAATTATTTTTATCCATATTGGTGGATGGAAATATGCGTAGCCATTTCAGCTTCGGTTTGGTCAATCTTTTTGCATCATTGTCATAATTTATTTAATAGGCTCGGCAATAGGCTCGCCTTCTATTATATGGAAATTAAATATCATCATTTGCCTAACCTTTTCCCAACTATGTTAGGGTCGATTTCCAGTCTGACCGGATGCAGCTGAATACCAGTACTTTACATAGAGCGACTGCCTATCTGACCTCCACAACCCAGTTACTGGGTAATAAGACACCCCTTGGTAAGACTGGTTGTCAGACCTTCGGACTTCTGGGGACCCATAACGACTGTCAAAGATCCACGAATGATAGCCGGGACCAACGGCTTAACATGCTTTCGGAGGCACGAAGGGGTCTTGGTATAAAAAGATGGTCACACATCCACGGACCAACCGCGCCAAGCGTAGCTTTAACCTGATCGATCGGCCCGTGCGGTTGTTATTACTTAGCCACAAGCCCCTCAACAATATGGGAATCACACTAATATTTTAAAGGCGAAAGTTTGTGAGTGTATAAGTGTGTGTGTGTGTCTTTATATGTTTATTACTTCTTCACGCTCAAACGGCCGGACCAATTTTGATAAAATTTTGTATGGAGGTAGCTGACACCCTGGATTAACATATAGGCTACTTTTTGTCCCAATATTCCCACCGGGTTCGACATTTACGCGGGTGAAACCGCGGGGCGCAGCTAGTCATTCATAATTTAGACTATATTTCTACTACAAGATTATTCGTGTAACACATGAGGACATCAACCTTATTTCAACAACTGTGTCACACGGGCCTAAAAAGATATATGTACAACAAGTAGGTATTCATTAATTAAAAACTTTTCATTTCAAATCAGTTATTTTATAATATAGGTACCTACTGAAAATTATGTACGAACTTCCAATTTTACCAAGAATTACGTGTATAGGCTTTTCCAAAACATATTTGGGTGGTTGACCTACAAAATTCTATTGAAATATTCAGATTATTATAACAGAATCTTGATCGTGTAATTTCAGCGCTAGGGGACACGAATCGATGATTATTTTGACCTTTCCTCTCTGTAGGTATCGAGTAAAACCAATTCCGATTATTACCAACGACAAAGTAAAATAACAAGTGCCTGTCAGAGTTACAAATATTATTATGTTTACTCAGCAATAACTGTCTTGTAATATAATATTTATGTTTCTAATTATCCTTTCAGAGTCTCGCGTTCGTTGAATCCAGAAAATATCAAAGAAACACGTAAAGATAAAACGTTCGTGTTATTGTAGATCAAAATAAGTTCAAAAACTAAAACCAGACTACTGAAAAGAATGAAACAAGAAAGTACCTTCCCGTGGTCGCATGCCGCTGTACTAACATACATAAAAGCTATGGTAGGATGCGACCACGGTAAGGCCTCCTTTTGAGTAGTCGGATTTTAGTTTTGAACGTATTTTTTTTATTTAATTATATTGGGGCTTATTTCAGTAATATTTATATTTTTTTAAATGTGCTAATTAAGCCCTTTCATTTAATACCTAACAAGGCACCATCCCAAAATTGTATTTTTAAATTCATCAAGTACGTTATGTCCTCTAGAGGGCGCCATATTGAATTTAGTGTGACGTTACATAGCCTATGACCAGCGGACGGTCAAGACGCGTTTAACGATACCTCATTTGTCAAATTATTATAAGTACTTTTGAAGCTATGAGGGAACAGATGAACATATCATACATACATACATAGTGGTCAAAATCATAAACCTCCTTTTTGCTTCGCCGTAGTCGGGTAAAAATTATGCAGAGTATCTACGAAGTTCCTACAGTACCAATTCAGAACATTATGATAAAGAACCGGAGCTGAAAAATGGTGAAACCCGGCCGCGACTTCGTCTGCGATGCAGGATGAAAAGAAGGTCATGGAGCCGTATGCCAAAGTTCATCCAAATCCGTACAGCCGTTTTAGCGTGAAAGCGTAACAAATAAATATAGGTACAGTCAACAGCAAAAGTAGATGATCAAAATCAGAAATTCAATACTAATGAACGGAGTTCGCGTCAGAACTGTGTGGCGCCGACGTGATTGAAAAGTATGTGATTGTAAATTATACCAAACAATTACTACTAGTACAGCTGCCATATATTCGTGATCAGTTTTGACTCGTATTGAATTTCTGATTATGATCATCTACTTTTGCTGTTGACTGTACACTAAATATTTTCTCTTTATAATATCTATATATATAAAATGGTAAACTGACTGACTGACTGATTGTTGATATATCAACACACAGCCCAAACCGCTAGTCCTAGAGACATGAAACTTGGAGGGTGTGTTCTTTATGAAGAGTAGGTATCCACTAAGAAAGGGTTTTTCGAAATTCCACCCCTAAGAGGGTGAATGAGGGGAGGGTGAAATTTCACGCGGACGAAGTCGCGGGCAGAAGCTAGTTAGTTTATATATTTTTCAAGTTTACACTGTATGGTAGAAAAAATTGGTTAATGAGATTCTAATTCGGAGGGCAGGAAATATACGTGGGTGCCGTTAAAAGCCAATCGAACAAGCTGAACGTCTAAAATGCTTAATTTTGTAACAAAACCTTTTTAAAGCATCCCCGTCAAAGATTCATCAGTGCTTTGTAAGTGTTATTGGGTTTTCCATTAGGAATTTCTTAGTAACAGTCCGAAGTTTGGAACTTGGCGGTTTAATACCCCTGTGCCTCGGAAAGCACGTAAAGCCGTTGGTCCTGCGCCTGAACTCTCCCCGGTCGTGTCGGATTGCCGTCCCATCGGACTATGAGAGTAAAGGAACAGAGAGTGCACCTGTGTTTGCGTACACACTTGTGCACTATAATATCTCCTGCGTACCTGGCTAATCTCCATTGAGATTGGCCACCGTGACCGAAAAACGGTCGGGGAGGCTATTATTACGCTTTGTAGATTATCTTTGACAACATTTACAGTCAAAACTTTATCTCATTCAAGAAGCAGTTTTCTCCTTATTTCACTATAGGGTGCTTTGGGAGTCAGGCGCATCAAAAATACATTATCTGTCATAAAAATAATGTTATATCCACTTTTGTAAGTACCCACCTATAAGAAAACTTTTCTACCATGTTACGTTAACGACGATTGTAAAATCGTATACTTTATCCATGAAGTTTATACTGATGATTGGTCATTTGGTTTTTTTATACTCCTGAAGTATATGCACGTAATCCCGACAAGGTGCAGTATAGGTAAGTATGGAAACCAGAACGAAGATAGAGATGACGAAGATGAGAGGGACGAATTAATCTTTATTGACTTCAAACGGCAAAATATAGGTATATCGGGATAAAATGTATCTTATGTCCAAATCCAGATCATGGTCTACCCATGTGCCAAATTTTATCCAAATTCGTTCAGCCGTTTTTTTTTATTTACCTATTGCTGACTGGGCGCGCTCTTGACCTCGATCACGCCTGATGGAAAGCGATGGATGAGTTCTATGATGGAACGAGCATGCCCAGAAGATGCCTAAGGCACTGGAATGCACGCATCGATGAAACACAGCAGGCTGCTTGACGCCGGACTCCGGTGGGAGAGTGGTCGCAAACCAGGCGGGCGTTAGCCCTACCACCGCAAGGGAAGAATTGGCCAGTCAATTATGGTGTGGGTGTGACTGTCCAGGATGCGCCGAGCGCTCGGTTTAGTTGAATAACTGGCGGAACAAACTGCGCTAGACGAGGAGGCTTCTTCATGCATCCCTAAATACCGTTATAGCGTGAAATCTTAACAAACATTATCAAACATACACACTTAAATACATACATAAGCTTAATCTAATATTTTATCTCTTTATAATAACATATTATATATTATTTTATATAGTTTAGAAGTAAGAAACGGATTAATTTGCCCTTTCGTGACGCTAAAAATAAAAATATTACCTATTGGTTTATCTAAAAACTTCACGACAGTTATTTGTTGAAGTACTAACTATTAATAACTACTAGGTAAGTAATAATACCTAAGTGTTGTGAAAAAACCCCAGACAGGGTTTCTTCCTTCCTTCCACCCTTCTTGCCTGCCTACTTTCACTTGTGCTACACTACCTGCACCTGCACCTGCACAGGCGTATCTACGTGCGCTGCTGAAGCTTGAGGCCCGGAGGCGGTTACTAATACTGCCACCGCCGTCGCCGCAGGGGAGCGGCTGGACGACCCTGGACATCTACCTCCAGTTCCCGCTACCTACGTCTGGAGGCTCTGCAGGACAGTAGTGTTCTTAGACGGTTATAACTTACGCGTGCGCTCGATATCTTACCCACACCCGGCTCAACCGGCTTTGTATCTAGTCTATCAAAATAAATCTAATCTTGTAACGTTATTAACTTCTTTTATTTAATATCATCTACCACTACACACTACCTAACGTCCTAAACGTTACAGTGGTTATAGTAATATATTTTTCACACCACCTGCTCGAAAATGTCAAATTATATGTCAAGCAACCTTAACCTAAAGTGAGTCATTAGTGGCTGGGGGCATAGCCGGTCAATAATGTTGTACTGGATTTCATTATGACCCGCTGGTCAATAATGTGATTTGAATTTGGAATCTCACATGCTCAGCTAAATTGGCAGTATAGTACTAACAAACACCCTTTGGTTCCTATATAGTTACTTTACTCTTTGCTTTGGTGCCAGAAAGAGGAAAGCTATTCTCGATACCCTTACTACGCGTGGATGATATTCTCGATTTCCTACAAAATCATAATGACTGCTTCTTCATACCGTTGCCATGTTTTCGAAGACATAATATTGTAAGAATAATTAGATAACTACGAACCATTTTTTAAAAGGAATGGAATAACATTAAAACTGGCATTAATAATAACAAATACCGTACCGCGCCGTAATACCGTAATAGTAATTGGCTGTAACATTAGTTAATTTATTTTAAGTAAACTGCGCAAAGATTGCTGTGGATTTTGTGAATAAATAAATAAATAATAAAACCTATCTATACTACAGTCGATTTATCACATTTTATAAAAAAATACTCTACTTTCACGAGCGTCTCCAATGACGTTCTAAATTCAAAATGCATACAGCCAATCATCCAAAACCATTCTACCAGCCATGTATAAAGCTTAGTTTACACAAACGCCACTTCCATGAGAATTATATCAATAGACACACACGACAAAACCGTAGAAGAGACTTTTTTTTTGAAAATCGAATTGATCGTGTCTTGGCTACTTATTGGTAGACGCAATAAAGGCGCGAACTTTTGGCATTTAAACTTTAAATTTATCAACAAAGTATTATAAAATGTCGAGTGATGAAAGTGATTGTACTCCTGAATTCATTTACAACCGAAGCTAATAATATATCCAATGATTTACTGCCGGAAAAGTCAAAGGAAACTTATATATAAGCCTACGACAATTTCCAAAAATGGAAAAGTACGAAAGGCGTCAAGTCCATTTCGGAACCAGTTCTATTAGTGTATTTTCAGCATTTATCTTGTACTCAGAAGTCAAGTAGCCTAATGGTGTACTTATTCAATGCTTAGGTCAACAATAAGCATGAAACACAATATAGACATCAAGACATACGCTAAGCTATTAGCATTTCTAAAGAGGAAATCGGAAGGCCACCAATCAAAGAAATCGAAAGTTTTCACACCTATGAATGTTGAAACTTTTTTAAATGAAGCTCCTATGTTATTCTTACTGTTTGTTTATTTATTAAATACTTTGTTTTTCGTACTATGGCTATTATTTTCTCACAGTAGCTGTAAAAAGTAGAGTATCCTCCTCTGGGCTAAAGGTGTCTTTGCCTTGGGCTAGCTTGAATCCCTCGCTGCATTCAGGATTCTTGTATTAACTCCCTCGCTTCGCTCGTGAGTTAAATCCCGAATCCTTCATTGCGCTCGAGATTCAATATGACGCCCGTGACATAAGACACAACTTTAGCCCCTCGGTGCATAATCTACTATTATTTGCGTTACCCATGTATAAATACGGATGAACGATGAACCGATCTATGAAAGGAACTGCTTAGGAATCGAGCATCAATCTAGCATTCCGTATTCACGTGTAAAACTACTATTTTCAAGCAAGTTTTAGACCAACATCACTATAAACTGTGAAATCTATATTCGCACATTTTATGCTCGTAAGCTTGGAAAAATGCGGAAAGGATAAGCAGAGGAACTCCGTCCGACTGTATAAATAATACAGTCCGCAATATGATCTCGTTTACACTTCCGACCTCGACAGCACATACGGTACATAACATGTGTATCTTACTTACATTGCACTCTTGTCTTTGCTATTTAAACGGAAATGTAGGCGACGGTCACGACACGACACTTACATAGTTATTCTAAGACAACATAGATGACCAAAAGAAACTAGCCAAAGACCATGGTTCTTCCAACATCTAAGCGTTTTGCTGCATGCTTTTTTTTTTTTTTGTGGGTGGGAAATCATCATGATGGGATGCTGCATGCTTCTGCAGAATAGAGCGGTTGCGCTTATATTAGGTTAGGACCTTATATGAGATAAGCTATACAATTTCCTAGAAGAGCGAGGTGGGCGCAACATAACGACCACGGTGTCGACGGCTGACAAGAAAATAATGGCAGCAGGGTTTGAGTTTACGATGTAAAAAAACACTCTAGGAAAACACACGTGACGTCATTTGCCGGTAAATTGCGGACACCTTGCGGCGTGGCGGCCACCACTATTGTAGGAAACTGTAGCTTTAGACCTGTGTAGGTCTAAGCTAAATAAAACGACGTTAAAGGAAAACAAATAATCATTTTATCGTCAATTTTATTTAGATTCTGCCAATTAAAGTACTTGACAAGTTAAATGCTTTTACTGGCTATAATAGAACTGTCTCTTTGACAAGACTATAGGTACAGCAAATAACATCGTATTGGACTGCGATTGGGGCCATTTGTCCAATTTAATGGACCCGCAGTTACACTGATTGCGACTAATATTGAACGTTCGGTTACAGGTTGTAATACTAGATACCTACAATTGCTGTTAGGTGGACAATGTGAGGTTTTCGCCGAAATGTTTAAAGTCATCGTCACTGAATGTATAAAACTGAATACGAAATCATCGTTTTTTGACTATTAGGTGCACAAGGCCCTATAAATATAGTCAATGACAAAGAGCAAGCTTTTTGTCATCCATCCAGGTCAATCAGCAAGCCAGGTTAAAATAATTATTTTTAAATTAATAATCACAAACCTGCAAGTACACGTTGCTGGCTTGAACAGAGAAATATGGACGGAATAGGGTCAGAATAGCATAGATTAATAGATAAACAAGTTAAGAAACCTATTAGAACAGATATAAGGAACTTAAGTTCCCATTTAGTTAAAATGGCCCTACAAAAACCCCGCTCGTTAAGAGCAGTAAAACAGGGAATCTCTCGAACCAAACCTTGGATTTATAGTTTACTGGACACACGTGGAACTAAACGTCATCACAATAGACAGAAAATTATAGAAGTTTGCACAGTATTCTACAGTTCTATTTATTCAGATAATTCAACATTAGAAACAGAAAAAAGATACAGTTGTCCAGAGGATATCCCTCCCATAGAGGGATATGAATTTAGACAAAGTCCTAGAAACAACTCACTATGATAAGAGCCCTGGCGAAGACGGCGTTATAACCGAAGCTCTGAAACTAGGATATGCCACACTGCACCTGAAAGACATATTTAATACAATTTTACAATCAGGTAAACTCCCAACACGGATATGCTACTCAAACATTGTTTTTTTTCATAAGAAAGGAGAAAAGTCCAATATTAGCAACTACAGGCCCATTAGCTTAGTCTCACATATTTATAAGGCTTTCATCAAGGTCATCCAGAGTCGCATACATGCAAAATTAGACTCGCATCAACCACCGGAACAAGCCGGATTTCGCCCAATGTTTTCTACCACGGGCCACCTTCAAACTTTAAATCAGTTACTAGAGAAACACACAGAATTTCGAATATCTCCATATCTGGCTTTCATAGACTACACAATGGCATTTGACAGCATTCAACACAGCGCAATATTTACAGCCTAACGAAGTCAAGATAAAGATGAAACGTATTTAGAACGTCAAACCTTCGTTTTGCAGCCAATATCGTTCTTTATGTCGTATCGTTTACAGCAAATCAACTGCAATAAATGCTCCATGAACTGAAAACTGCAAGCATTGAGGTTGAACTAACGATGAATCAGTCAAAGACTAAAGTCATGACCAATGCCGCAAAATATAAGGTTGAGGTCGAGGGGCAGGAAATACACTATGTCAACGAATATATCTACCTGGGCCAGCTAGTTTTACTCCCACAATAGACAAGATAAAGAGATCGACCGTCGAGTCAAAAACGCCTGGAGGGCAAAGTCGTCACACAGTGGGTACCTAAAGACGGGCGTCGTCACCGAGGCAGGCCTTACAAACGCTGGCGTGACTATTGGACTAATTTCTAACCAATTGGACGGAGAAGGGCCAGCACATAGAATAGTGGAAAAATATGAGGGACACCTTGGCCCAGCAGTGGGATAATGTAAGTTAACGAACGATAGACACGACAAAGAATAGGTATATGACAAAGAATTATATCTTCTGAAGATGTGAACGACCAACAATTGACTGCATTCCAACTTTTCAAGTTACTAATTTTGAAAGAATACGAGTATTTTACCGTTTTTTCGACCCCCAGAAATGCATTAAGCATGCATTTTATTTCCAAAAAGTGCAACGTAAATGTTAAACCATTTTCTGATTTAGCTTTGCATTTAAATTGTACAAAAATATTGTTTTTTCTCGCGCCGCGCCGCGTGTCTACTGGCGGTATGCGAAGCGAAATATTTCTGCTGCTTCGTAAAAACTAGCGGTGAATGCCAAAATTATATCTCTGAACATTTTTATTTAACGCTTATTGCAGAACAAGGAATTACGGAGACTGTATTTTGTTTAATTATTTCCGCGATAACCAAATGCTGAACCAGTTTTTCCTTTTTATTATTTAACTGACGGAGTATTTTCTACGTAAAGAAGTTGGTAATCACGAACTAACGAGTAGGTATGAAATTTGTTGTCGATGGTGAGGTCAATTAATTTAGTAAGCCCTGATAATAATTATCTTTTCCACGAATATTAAATGGTAATCACGAACCAAGACTACGATTTTTTTTAACGATAGAAAGCCTTTTTTTGTTGGTCATTCAAAATAGTAAGACCTGACCAATTTTTGTAATTTTAAGAACGTTCACAATCCAATCTTAGTATCAATCTGTCGTTTTAACATTTAAAATTACGAGAATTGGCCTTGATATTTTGCGAAATGAGTTAGGTACGTTCCCAAAACAAAAATCCTCTTACAACTTTGCCCACTCACTCAAAGTCCTGTTAAAGCTCTTACCCTTACTTTCCAGCTGCATATAACAAATAACCAGTGGCATTTGCATGATAACGTTTTGCATCCCATATTCAAGACATCAACCGACGAAGATAAACCACGAACATGTACGAAATGCATCCACTACAATTTACAGCAAACACTCACTGTTGAGTTTTAGAGATTCAAATGGAACGCCGCGGTTGTACCACAGTATACTCGTAAACAGTAACACATCACGTCTGTTTTTTTTTTTTTTTTTTTTTTTTTTTTTTTTTTTTTTTTTTTTTTTTTTCAACAAAAGTTACATATATGTATTTCACAAATCTTCTGCCAAACTGCAGGACAGTTTGTCGGCAGTAAAAGTTTCTCTAAAAGATACCCAATTTTTCAACAGTTATGGTAATAGAGGGCCAGCCTTCGGCTATTCTTCTTCTTCATCGTATCGATTTACAAGTTTCGAATAAACTTTGACCGGAATTCGGCCACTTCAACAGCATTATCGTTGGCCTCGCAAAGGGCTTAAATAGTACAGGTGTTATTGCAAAGAGAGGACGACAAGAGGTGAGCCCCCCTTTGGGATGTGGATCCACATTAGCATTGTGTCTAATCGGAGTACCCCTACCTGACTAAGTTGTACCTGCAGCCTGCAGGTGTCCTGGAATCTATAGTCAGTCAAGAGATTTCCAGGTGGACCATTTGGCTGTTGGTGGCCCGCTGGACGCTTTTCTGCAGGCTCAACATTAGTCAGCTGGTTATTTAAAAAGCTACAATTTAAATCGTGTCTCACTAGACCTGCAGTAATTTATTGAGATTGAGAGAAAATGTTACGGCTCTTCAGGCTCTGCAGTAGCAGCTTTCTCTTCGAACCTCCGGAGGGGCTTGTCCTGTAAGGTTTTTAATAAATAGATACAGTTCCAGATTATGAGACAAAAAACACAAACAGTAACCTCACTAAACCTTTTGATTTTAAAATACCTACTCATAGATGGTTTTTTGAATTTTTGATTCCCTTCTTCTTTCTTGGAGGAAGAACCGGCAAGAAACTCACGGTAAACTAGCTTTTTTTCACGATCAATTAACTTCCCAAGTTTTTTGTAAATAGTCCTTTTGAAACTACGATTCAGACACCTATTTGACATATTCAAGGTTTTAAGTACCTTATTTTCACATCCTTTCTGTATTTTTATCTTATCAGCGAAAAATTCGAATAGATCTTAAATTTTGCTGACAGTTCATCTACTGTTAGATTTATGTACTGTGGTCCCGTAGCTAGTGACTTGAATGTTAAAATAAATAGGTATGAATCTTAACTGGAATGCTGTTTAACCTTGATGAATGTAGCGTTCATGGAAGCCACATTTATGACGATCAAGGTTTGTTGTTGATTTCTTATTTAGGATCTGTTTACCTTAAAATAAACTTTAGTATTGTCCGCCACTCAAACACCCAAATACTCCGAAATATTTTATTCCGAATTTCGATGTTCCGATTTTCAAATGTCCGAATTTCTTATTAGGTACCTAAGAATTATAATGTCTATTATTAAAAATCGCAAAATTTATTTTACCGAAAGTCAAGCTTTGTTTTCCAATTTTCATACGTTCGAAGAATCAATACTCGATGGGTTCTCGGTCCGAAAAACGGCATTCCGATTTTCAATACGCCGAATAAACTGCTAAAATTAGGATTCTGATTCAAGTGCAATACTACTTGACTTCGATGCACGTTACCGCACCCGAACGCAACGAACGCATTACCTAAGCATAGGATGCAAGAGCGACCAAAGGGCACCCCGAGGTTAGGTTTGGTTAGGATACTTTAAACCCACAAAACACAGAAATACGAGCGAATGACAATAAAAATACCATTAGTGTGCATCGAAGTCAAGTAGTATCTCAGTGAAAATCTTTCGCGGTAACGTGCGTCGAAGTCAAGTAGTATCGTAATGCAGATCTATTGCGGTAACGTGCATCGAAAAGTGTAGTGGCTTCGCAGAGACGGTCTTTCGCAGTTACGTACGTCGCAATTTTGTAGCATCGTATTAGCAATTATAGATATTTTGTGCGTCGAAATTCCGTATTCTACTCGTATATTTGTCTTGCTATTCAGTTCCACAAAGCGTTTTTATTTCGGAATTCTAATTTATCGGTGCTCCAATAAATCGGAATTCGTATTTTTGATGTTTCGAATTGTCATTAAAGTCGGACTTTTTGTTACTCGATCTATTGAAACTCGGTACTTTGAGAATAGTAGGTAATTATAAACGTTAGAAATATTGACATTTTGGAATTATAAAAATAGGTTGAATAATAAATCGGAGTTGTTAAATTAGGAATTTTCAACCATTCGGAATTATGAAAATCAGTATTTTGAAATTCGTATTTGTGACTGACGGAATAAAGTGTTTCGTTTTTATGTAGTGTACCCATCCGCCAAGGGCATATTTGTATTGGGGCGTGGTGATCCGCATTTCTTATATACTGTGTGCACAGAGCTATAAGCGGTCGAGTTAGTTTGCGCAATTAATTACAGACAAAATTTGTCTCGTACACCACTCTAAATCGTAATTTTTACAAAATACCTGGGAAAGCTACCGTGTGGTTTTAGTCGATAACCGTGAAAGATATGGGAAATGTAATTATACAACTCAATAAAAAAAAATCGTAAAAAAATATCGTGATATTAAGTAGTTAACACACCTATGTAGAAGAAACAAAATGGCGATTACGTAAATTATAAACAAAATCTGCCTAGCCTCTTCCCAACTATGTTGGGCTCGGCTTCGTCTAACCGGATGCAGCTGCATACTAGTATTTTACATGGAGCGACTGCCTATCTGACCTCCAAACCCAGTTACTGGGTAATACGATACAGTTTGTCTGACGTTCGGGCTTCTGACTACCCGTAACGACCGTCAAAGATCCACGAATGACAGCCGGGACCAACGGCTTAACGTGCTTTCTGAGGCACGGTGGGGTTTCGGTATGTAAAAATGGTCACCCAACCACAGACCAACCCCGGCAAGCGTAGCTTAACCTGATCGATCGACCTGTGCGGCTGTTATGATTTAGCCACGGACCCCTCAAATTATAATTATAAACATGGACCTATAATAACATAGTAACGCCCTGGAGAATTTACAGCTTTGCTAGCATATTATACACCGCTTTACTAAGCCAGGTTTAAATCGTTTGAAATAATTACACGCGTAGGCACACGGAAGTAGATTAAAATTTAGAGGTTTAACGGATCAATCTCCGGAGTATTAAAACGGTGGAATAGAGGTGAGCTAAAGGAAGTTTGTGGTACCGATAGCTTATTTATTTTATATCCGCTAATTTTGAAAACACTGTGGACAAAATTGCTGATTTAAAATACAGAATAATGTGGGCTTCAAGTAAATGATTTTTTTTTTATGAAGATTTTTTAACTTCTGCGGTTGTTATGCAAAACGATATAGGACCTATTTTGAAAAGAGTAAATGATAACAATGTGACGGAAAACTATTCAGTAATAGGAAGCTACCTTAGTCTAGTTAAAATAGACCCAATGATCAAGTATTGGTCCCAGATATTTTTTTCATTTAATAGAGAAATAATCGTCCGTCTAGGGGCAAAAGAAACAAATTACAAGAAAAGAGCTTTCGTCTAACTTTGAATGACATTTATTCCAAAGTTTACAACCTATCTCAAATCTCAAATCGTTTATTGCAATCCTTAATGGACAATTACAATGGTAAATAAAAAATAATAGAAACAACTAAGGACCCTGTCGGGCACAGCAAATTTTTAAATAAGTAGAGAGAGGAAGAGCACTTTATTAATTTTCCTTGCTACTAAGTTAGAATTACTTTGTATCTAATTGTATCCTATGTATTTATATTTCCATTCATTCACTTATTCTATATTTTATATGCAGGTCTATCTTTAATTAATTTATTATTAATTTAACAATGCTATTTATTTTATCCGGTTACTATTGGATGGCAAAAACCAGGCCGGCAACGGTCACCTCATGCTACAAGTAGTCGCCTACATCTACAATACAGAGGCATTTGAATAGCAGGTCCTCATTGTTGGTTCTATTCGAATGTTCTAGAATGTTCTAACTACTTTTCGAATATGCTCAAACGCGGCATGCAGTTCATAGAAACCGATCAATGCACGACCATGCCATAAAGCGTACCTACTTATTAAGTCTTGGAGAAATGACAATTATGAAATAGACTGAATTGGACTGCAGAGCATTTGCCCCACAATGTATGTAGCGGTATCTACAACGCCACATGCGAATAACGCGTCATACTGACGTCACGCAAAATCCTGCATCTCGCAAGCAGAGTTTACCGCGCAACTAGTAGATACAACGGCCGGACATGAATCATCGGGCAGCACGACACCCACCTGGTAGGAGGATCCTCCCATTTCTATGAGGATGAGTGAACCTTACACCAAGAACTCTACTTAACTAATAAACTTATCCCATTATTCTTATGAATTCAGTCATATTAATTCATAAGAATAATTTAATTCTTATTAATCTACTTTATGTGGCTTCGTTTTCGTACGTAATTTTTGGGAGACTACTGAAAATCCCCCACTGAAAAGCCCCCCCCACAGTACAGCATCATACTGAGTGGAAAGCTTCTTGTCACAGTCACGACGTGCACCTGCCGACTACTTTTTCCGTGCTTTCAATTATATATTTGTTTTGTTATACTAAATATTCAATCTTACTTGTCTTATATTTATCAACTTGTTTCTTGTTTATGTCATAGTAAAACCTTTTTTCTTACTTATGACCTAGTTTAATCTTCGAACATAGGTATGTACATGCTGAAAAATTATTTCCTTATAGACGCCAGCGACACTTTAATCATTACATAAAAGCGCCTTCGAGTTAAGCCGCCTAAGCTTCGCAAGCGGTATGACGCTTAGTTCTACGAGTTACGAAGCGTCACTGTTATATCATATGACAGGTATGTGCCCTATATGAAAGCCATTATGTGATGGATGATGAGATAAATTGTCGTTTCAGATTTATGTGCCACTGTCAGTCTTGGTTTTACTTCCGTGTATATCTTTATATCAAAAAATGAAGGGATTGACTCTAAAAGAAGCAACCGAAACATTGTTTGTTTAGTCAGTTTTGTTATATTGACTGCCCCGTTGGTCTCGTTGTTGCAAGCGCGACTGCTGAGCGTGGGGTCCTGGGTTTGATTCCAGGGTCGGACATAGTGTTATTGGGTTTTCCATTAGGAATTTCTTAGTAACAGTCCGGAGTTTGGAAGTTGGCGGTTTAATACCCCCGTGCCTCGGAAAGAACGTTAAGCCGTTGGTCCTGCGCCTGGACTCTCCCCGGTCGTGTCGGATATAATAATAATAATATGTTTATTCAATAATTGTTTACAATTATACACATAATTATTATCTTAGTGGCTATAATTTCTTATAACAAATGAATTAGACATCTGTAGCCGAACTAGGCGAAAGCCTGTATTTCGGCTATCAGCGCCCAAACCCTCAAATAATAAACACTTAATAATAGCCATCAAGAGATGAGATGTAACATTTTGTAAAACATTTTAAAAATCTGATAATAATAACATAATAATTTGATACAATAATATAATAATATGACCATTATAGGCAATATTATTTTTAGAACTTGTCAAAAATAACAAAAAATTAATTAAATTACTAAAAAATAAAATAAATTAAAATCCAAAATAAATTTAAAATAAAAACTGAACAGTGTATGTATGTATCCTCTCTTTGTGTGATATGATTATGTGTGTGTGAATGTAAGAGGGTGTGTGTTTGTGGTAAGTAGCAAATCACTGTGGTATATGTAGTACCAATTCAGTCTCTTCGTATGTAAGTTTTTGTAAATATTTTGTTACCTTTTCTTTACCGTCCCATCAGACTATGAGAGTAAAGCAACAGAGAGTGCACCTGTGTTTGCGCACACACTTGTGCACTATAATATCTCCTGCGTACCTGGCTAATCTCCATTGAGATTGGCCACCGTGACCGAAAACGGTCGGATAGGCTATTATTATTTGTTATATTATGTAAATAATGCATATTGGCCACAGAAAGGTCGCTCAGCGCGTTATGGAGCGGGCTATTCTCGGAGTTTCTTTGATGGATAAAATCAGGAATGAAGTTATCCGGAAAAGAACTAGAGTAACCGACATAGCTTGCAGAGTCAGCAAACTGAAGTGGCAGTGGGCTGGCCTTGTTTGTCGAAGGACCGATGGCGGGTGGAGCAGACGAGTCCTAGAGTAGAGACCGTGTATCGGCAAGCGTAGCGTGTGACGCCCCCCAGCTAGATGGACCGACGACCTTGAGAAGATGGCTGGGACAGACTGGGTGCAGAAGGTGGAGGACAGGGTGTTGTGGCTGAGTTGAAACAATCGCGAATGGACCGGAGTCAAGAATGCTGCTGAGCTGTTCCACCTCGCAAAGAACAAGGAGAAATGTTCGGAGTTGATGGGCAACTTTCAGTAATTAGAGCGGCACCAAAATAAGAAGAAAAATAGCCTATTTATTTATTTATTGGTTTCAACTAAATCTACCCAAACCAGTGGAATCACTACTTTAAGGCTGTGCGCATAGCGCAGACCTAGCCACAAACAACACTATTGTCTATCTTTGACAAAACACTGTATTGTTGTACCTATAAGCTGAAGAACGATAGCCTAAATTTAAGACAGTCTCGACTAAGTCTGCGCACGGCCTAAGTCGAAACACGAAACTGGTTTCGCCAAACACGATTCATTACACGCGTCACTTGCCGACTTTACTGGGTCAGTCGGTTTGCGATTACAGGACCTGTTTGATGTTGGTGTCACAGACAATGAGTGTTTGCACTTGATAGTGTGGAAAATATCAGTAATACCTAATAACATGATGGAGGGACCCGTGGCTAAATAATAACAGCCGCACAGGTCGATCGATCAGGTTAAGCTACGCTTGCCGCGGTTGGTCTGTGGATGGGTGACCATCTTTACATAGCGTGATCCCTCCGTGCCTCGGAAGGCACGTTAAGCCGTTGGTCCCGGCTGTCATTCGTGAATCTTGGACAGTAGTTATGGGTAGTCAGAAGCCCGAAAGTCTGACAACCGGTCTTACCAAGGGGTATCGTATTACCCAGTAACTGGGTTGTGGAGGTCAGATAGGCAGTCGCTACATGTATAAAATACTGGTATTCAGCTGCATCCGGTCAGACTGGAAGCCGACACCAACATAGTTAGGAAAAGGCTAGGCAGATGATGCAGATGATGACCTAATAACATGATGTGACGTTTCACATCACGCCTGCATTCCGTGTAAAGACTTATGGCACACCCACTTTGCGCCAGTATTATAAGTATGTTCCATTAAGGTAAAAGGGGGCGATTACTAATAATTAATTTTATTATTGCGGAAAAGCATCTAATTATGACAACAGACTGTTCTCACTGCGAAGCAAACGCTAATCCATAATGCTGATAGTATTGTCGCCCAATCCATTTTCCATTTATAATAATTATACAGTACATCCATTGTTATTGAGTAATAATCCATCATAGGGCTTTGTATGGCGTCATAGTCGACTACTAATGGCATAATCGATTACAGACACCAATTAGTTTTCATAATCAGCGTCCTAATACCTAATTGTTTGCTGCACCGGACGACGTCATTACGTCAGCGCCGGCTGTCGCTGAAAACCAGCGCTGGGGTTCTGTCTTGCATAGGGTCGCAGCATAATGCTGTGCGATAGCCGTTTTGCATGGATGTAACGCATGTTTACCCCAAGCTCTTCTATTTTTTTGCTTTTCTTGCTTTCTTTTATATTGCATTTAATTATGAATTTCAATATGCGAAAATATTATTGAAGCACAGCACAGCTCACACTTAACAAATTAATATACAAATAAAATAAAGCAAGATATTCCGAGAATTTCTCATTTTCTACGCGTCACCCGTAAAGTACCTAGGTAGGTGTAACGTAAATTTAATTAAAAATGTTTTAGATAAACACGTTTTCTTGTTCATTGACGAAAATAATATAATTTTCTCGTCACGGATTTTCTCGTTACGCATTCTTTATTAAGGTAGATTTACTTGCGCTAGCGACGATAAGCTCATCTGCTCATGTATTAGCCATCCATATCTAATATTCCATAATATATTATGAAATTACCAACCCAATGTTGTCGTATTTTCTACTGCGGCGCGGGTGCGAACTAACTCCGTAGAACATTAAAAATGTAGGCTTGCTTATAGGAAAACGGTACCTGCACTTACTGCCCCATCTCAAAAATCCACTCTGGTACAGAGTGGATTTTTGAGACCATTCTTTGGATTTTCCTCTTATTCTTTCCATTCATTGAGGGAGAAGTCATTTTATTGGGGGTAAACAGAGATTGTAATTAATCGTGTGTCGTGTTCGACCGTACCCACGGGCCACGTGGCGCCGATAGATACTTTGCGCCTAAGTGATCGATGGCGCTGCATTACCGTTCTTCGCTTTGTAAACTATTATTATTATTACAGTTACCACGTTTCGATCTGCTGAAAGAAGCATAGCTAAAGAAGGGCTCAAAATGAAAACGCAAGATTGTCGCATCCGCAAATGTTGCAACTGTTGCAAGTCATAATACGAAAATGTACAAAATGTATGGATGTATTTACTTCTGTTTACTTTTCCGTTCAAGTTTTGAAAGACGCTCTTCTCAGAGATACTAATTTCTAAAAACTTCAATGTACATAAGCACGTGGGTTACTAATGGATTCCCTAATTAAAAAGTTTCTGATGTTTTTATGTGACTTTGCTTTTTGTTCTTGAAATATGGAATATTTGCAGTCACAAATGCAAAAATAACTTGTGTTTCATAGTCTTTTCGAGAAATACAAACTCATTTTCGCGGTTATCAAAAAAGAAACAGCCATTTCATAGAAAAATGCGATGTCCTATTATACTACTATGACAATGTGTTGGCATCGTTAAAACACCTGCCGGTCGATTCTGTCAAAATCTCACCGTGAAAACTTAGGTGAAGTTAGTTTGTTTTTGCTAGGAATTGACACTATTGACAGCTCACTCCACGCTAACTCCATGCTCACTTCACCTAAGTTTTCACGGTGAGATTTTTGCAGAATAGCACCGCTGTTTTAAACGATGCCTGACTTCCACGTTGTCAGAACAAAAACCTTTTTGTTTTGACTCGTTGCGAAGAATTTATTTCGTCTATCATGCGGACGTCTCATTTATTTATCAGTATTTTGGCAATGTTACTCATTATCACACTATTTATATACATATTCGTTACTCTTTTTATCTGACACAAATTTATTTTCTTTAAGTAAAAATACTACATATATTATTTTATTTTATTTTACTCGTCACGTTGCAGTATAACACTGATTTACATCCGTCACCTCACACATCAGGTCAAGTTGAAAACCAGCGTCAGGCATTTTTGCTGAACTGGGCCTTTTTTGGCGCAGCCGTGAGGCACACTTTCCTGCTAATTTCTTACATCAAACTTACACTTTATATTTGTTTTTATCAGATGTATGTATCTGGTGTATTGTGTGTCTTTTCATCATCATCATCATCATTTCAGCCAAAAGACGTCCACTGCTGGACATAGGCCTCCCCCAAGCACTCCCACTTCGACCGGTTCTGTGCTTCTCGCATCCAACGGGTTCCTGCGGCCTTCAGAAGGTCGTCGGTCCACCTTGTGGGAGGCCTTCCAACGCTACGTCTTCCGGTACGTGGTCGCCACTCCAGAACCTTTCGGCCCCATCGGCCATCTGTTCTACGAGCAATGTGCCCTGCCCACTGCCACTTAAGTTTGGCTTTTAGTCTGTGCTAAATAAATGAACTGATTTCTGTCTTTCAAATAATCACGCAGTCAAAATGTATGGAATAGGTTTTTTTTTATTACCGACAAAAAAATTATCAGTATCATGTCCTGAATCCATGGTAACAGGCTGCAAGTTGATGTCTCTGCCACTCTGTCTGTATATTGCTCCATGACTTTTAAAACAAATTGCTTTGCATTTAAAAGTAAGACGGTTTACTTTTAGCTTTCGCTTTTAACTCAAGCCATTAAGGAAAAATGTAACGAAGCCATTAAAACTGAGTACTTATACCCTATTCAGTTTGGCTTGAGACAAAACGTAAACAACATTTGACTACTCTTAATAAAAATGCATTATGTAAATACATCAAAACATTAATTTCTTACAAAAAAAATTTTTTTGTTACACAAGATCACATTTTTTTTTGTTACAAATTAATGTTTTGATATATTTTACAGAATATCTTTATATTAAGAGTAGTCAAATGTTGTTTACGTTTTGTATCAAGCCAAACTGAATAGGGTATAGTCCAACAGTAATTATTTTAAAATACTTTGTGACACACCCGGGGTCAAAAAATAATACTATCGCTGGTCGGTAACATAGCATTAGTAGCCTAGCATTAGTAGTCATGCAAGCTTTTAACCTACTGAATGGTAAAAGCCTCGTTAATTGGTGACATGAAGCCTGGTACAGGGTGTAATGCAAACCGTTAAGTAGTCCATTCTAACTATGACTATGTATGAGAACGAAACTTTGGGAGCGGTTAAAGATTCGATTTTTTAAGTATAATGCGGGTAAAAAGATCTACGAACGATATATAATTTATTTAATACTTTATAAGCACACAAATGTACAGAGGAGGACTTAATGCCTACACGGCGGAATAAATGTCTCATTCATCCCAAAGATAATTATTATTTTAGTAAGACCTACATACTGGGCTACTATATCGTAGTATGTAAAATAATTAAAAGACTTTAAATCAAAATAATTTATGAAACTTATCTAAGAATGGGTTTATATCCTGCTCATATCTATTCTATAGTTGGCTTGTAGGAGACAGCTAACGTCTGATTAGAATACTAATTCAAATTGAGCAATTTAGCCAACAATTCAACATCAACGCGATTGTGCACGGCTGTCATTACAGCTCACCGGCTCATCGGTTATCGACGCTGTGCCCTCGAGCCAGTGACGTCTCCTTAGAATAGAGTTGATAAATTGTGTATTACACTAACATTTTAGCATTGATGCTTAGTAAGAAGACACCGTCATAATATCAAACACGAATTCCTCAAACCAATAAAATACTTTTCAATATTTCTGTCCAATCAGGCAGCCCATAGTTTCTGATCGCAATTCCAAAATGATAGGATCGGCTTAAAAAAAATATATTTATAAATAGTTTTTTTGGTACCCTATTTCAAATTTTCCCCGTAAGTGTAAAATTTATAATTAATCATAAACACGTCACTTCATTCATAGACTCGGATTAAAGGAAGACTTAGAAAATTCTCTCAAGCCGAGATAATTACAGACAACACAAGAACATCTTATTGAAAATTGATTACGTTCCAAATACACTGCACGGCATCAAAAGCTAATTAACTAACAGAAACATTGCTGCGGGCAAAGGTGAACATAACAGAGACATTAATTAAACTGTCAATCAAGCCTCCAATGCTACGTACAATGGTCGCTTTGATACACTGCTTCGTCAATTTTGGGATCTTGAAACTGTGGGAGAAACACGCACGATGGTAGACGTCAAATTCTCTAATAACAGGCCCCTTTTAGAATGGAATTGTCTGACAGGATTAATGTGTGGAGTGAAAAGGAAATGATAAGGTTGGAATCGGATGATTGACTTGCACGTATGCAGTTGCTTTGAAGTGGAGCAGGATACAGGTAATTCCACTTGTTAATTACAAGTGAATTAGAACTGCATTGAAGTGGTAATGGAGAATGAAAACTTCCTCTACGCATTAATACTGTTCAACCGTGAACAGGCAAGAGTTACACGAGCCAGCAACAGCATCACAGAGTCAGCATCAATAGCGACATTCGCTCCACATACAGGCACACCGTCAGTGATATTTATTTTCGAAGAATGTCGTATCACAGCGTGCATAATGTGCTTTTATTGTCGTATAAAATTATAGTTTTGTGAAATCGAAATTCTGCAACATGATAATAATACCTAATATTATGAATGTTCTCTATAATCAGTAAATCCATTTACTCGGATTTTAAAAACAAAATTGTGAGATACACAGTATCATGCTCGGTTATAAAATATCCATAAAAAGATTAAGTAAAAGCTAGCAGCATCGCTGCGTTGAATGGTGTAGAACGAAACGTAGCTACCGTAGAACCTATGCCATGTAATAAAAAGAGAAAGAAATATTGTGATGTAGCAGCTTGCTATCTCTCTCTTGCATCTATACTTTGTACATGTCCAGTTGGACTGTTGAATTGCTCCGTAAGAAATAAAACTACTTTTAATTGTATTCGTATATTTCATTACAAAAATCATCAAATGGCAATGTTGCGAGCCTTTGCAATCCAATACAGAAAATTGGTTAAATTAAGTAAGGCAAAAGCAAACAGACTCAAGTATAAGCCTGTAAACGTCGAGAGCTTACCATAGCGTAGATCACCTAGCACGGGACCACTACAATGAACCTACACAGAAGATCTACACGCTCACATATTAGAACCCTCCTCATAGTAAACAGTTCACCTGAATGTGTACACACTATGAATACTATGCATATTGGGTAGACGGATCAATAACCGCAGAATACTGTTATCAGCGAAATTATTTAAACATCCGATCCTAAAGGTATAACGCCAGTGTACACTACATACATAATATCACCACTTAGAGGATATAGTCAGTCCACCGCATAATAATAAAATAGATACCTATTTATCTTTTTGAAAGAGCTAATTGCAAAAAGGGCTTGACAAATATTCAAGTTTTCAAACGTACCTACATTCGTTTGAAAACTTGAATATTTGTCAAGCCCTTTGTCAACTGATTATAGGTATTTCATTGTGTATTTATTTTCATATGTAGGTCTATTGTATGGATATGAAAATGTTTTATACTGTGCAAATAATAAAATTCTGTCGTAGTACATAAACCTTCAAAGGTTTTTAGACAAGTGTATGCTTGTAAAAATTAGTTAGTGTAATTGATTTTATTGAAAAATAAAAGGAAAAAAAAAAGTATTTGTTGTTCTATACCTAGAATGTATGCAGTTTTAATATTTTGTTGTTGTGTACACCAAACAAGTTTGAATCCCCAGCACCTGCCAACTTTTATTACTCATTAACACTGCAAATATCATTAAACGACGACCAGTAAGTTCTAAATTGTAACTACTATTGTACATCTATATCTATGCTAATAATAAAGCTGAAGAGTTTGTTGGTTTTTTAGTTTGTTTGAACGCGCTAATATAATTCCAGCCTAATTCTGGAGGATGGCTATAGGCTGTTTAACATTACGTTAGGATCAATAGGAGCCGAGCAAAAAGAAAAAGGTCAGAGAGAACGCTAAGCGAAAACGAAGTACCTAATAGCGACAGGGAATTTTATAAAAATGTGGCTGTTATTTTAGTATAGGCGTCTTACGACATCCACGCGAAAGAAGTCGCGGGCAGAAGCTATAGAAAATAAACCACGTTTCAAAATGGATATACGTACTAATAGGTAATAAAAACTACAAGTACAGATTTTGTAAATAAATATGTATTTAAAAATGGTCACTTTGGCGAAAGACATTTCCACGAAAGACACTTGCGCAAACCCAATTGCGCGTAAAGACATTTCCGTGGATGGAGTTTTGCGCGAACGGACTTTTGCGCGAAGAGACACTTGTGCGAAAAGACATTTCCGCGAATGGACTTTTGCGCAAACGGACTTTTGTGCGATGGGAAATTTCTGCGAATGGATTTTGCGCGAACGGACTTTTGTGCGATGGGACTTTTGCGCGAATGAACTTTTGGATTGGACGCAGGGACGCAAGTGTCTTTCGCACAAGTGTTCCAGATCCTTTAAAAATGGTTTTGGAAATAGTTTATTTGTTGTTTGAACGCGCTAATTCTGGAACTATCAGTCGGATTTACAAAATTCTTCACGTTACTTTCTACACGCAAAGACCCTTAAGAGCCGAGTAAAAAGAAAAAAAGCCAGAAAGAACGCTAAGGGAAATCGAAGTAATAGCGCGGGCAGGCGATGCGATGCGACGGGTGGATCGGGGGAACTAGAAATTTAATTCGGGCGAAGTCATGGGCAGAAGCCAGTTTAATTTATAACGTATAAATATATAATTTATAATAATCATTTGGTGACGGTTACGTGATTTCACCCCGTAAATTCAATGATATCCGATGTATGAAAATTAAAAAAAAAGGCTGAAAATCTCTTAAGTATTTAAGCTAGCAATGCAGAGCTTGAAGATTTATTTTTATGGGAAAATTTGATAATTCTTTGAAATTACAGCCAGCCATCATGATATTATAAATTATGAGATCGCGCGGAATCGTAAATCGGATTACAGGGGTCTGTCGTTAGGCCAAAACATTTTTTGATGAGAACGCAAATAAAATGTACCAGGATCATATCTTTGTAGGTACCTAGTAAATTTTACTGTCGTGACTCGTGATCATCCACGAAGCGCCCCACTCTTCTTCCTAATCACTTACAGTACAAGTGTGCAACATTCCGCTAGTGTTTTAGTTTTGTCGATACACAGTAATTACTTATTAGTGGGTAATTTAGTGTGTCTCAAAAAACTAAACGACGGGTCAACGAACCCTGATAGTGTTTTTACTTGAAGTATGAGTTGAGGAAACGTGTTTTATCGTTTTTAGATATCGATACCAATCACATCTAAAAAATAACAGATTTTTAAACTGATAATTTCAAGTAAATACACTAACAGCGGTCGACAACCCCACAAAAAAATCATCAAATTATTCTTTTCTTTTTGTTTTATCATGTTTAGGCACCTGTCACGACTGAGAAGTTTCGCTAGCTAATTTAATTTGACCCTGTATATTCCGAGATTAATTCTATACATGATGGTGAAAACAGCATCAAAATCCGTTGAGTAGTTTAGAGAAACAACGCGGTCACACACACTGACATGAAAAGCGACTTTGTTTTATAATATTTATAGACTAGCTTCTGCCCGCGACTTCGTCCGCGTGAAATTTCACCCTCTCCCCATTCACTACCTTAGGGGTTGAATTTCGAAAAATCCTTCCTTATTCCTTGTCTACATTATAAAGAGAACCTCTGTGCCAAATTTCAGCTCTCTAGGTCCAAGGGTTTGGGCTGGGCGTTGATGAGTCAGTCAATCAGTCAGTCAGTCAGGACTTTTCTTTTTATTTATATAGATAGATTGATAGATGTAGGTATATTTGATTAAAGTAATTGAGATTGGATTCATTGAAACCCTACGCTAGAATGGTTCTTAGCCAAGTGAAAAAACTGAAGATTCAATTGGCATAGTGCCTGACTAATTTGATTTTTTTTTTATAAATGGGCCTGCTTTTGACCTCGCTCACGCCTGATGGAAAGCAATGGATGAGGTCTATGATGGAACGAGCGTGCCCAGAAGATGCCTGTTCACTCTAGCTTTGAAGGCAGACGGGTTGAATGTGGGGAACAGATAATTCCACACTTGAGGTGTGCGCATAATAAACGTGGAGGACAAGCACTGAGTACGACTCGTCGGGATATTAACCAGTGCAATCTTGACAAAAACAGAGTTTTCTTCTTTATATTTAAGTTTAATAATAATATATTTAACACTAAACCGTTTAGAATAAATTATACAAGGTGTTGATTTGCATCCTAGTCAAATTCAAGGACGTAATTATGCTAATGATTCTCGACCCAAATCAACAATAAAATGGGTAGGTTTTTTTTTTTCTTATTTACGGAAATCCGTAAGTGTGAACCAGCCGTATTTAAACGCGGCCCGTCTGTTACTATCTAAACCGCGCATTCACACACAAACAAACGCCTTTTACTTTACTAAGTACTAAAGTACTAAAATACTAAAGTACTAAAATGTCTTTTATGACAACCTCCTGAAATTTGACGAGGATGCAAATCAACACCTTGTATAAATGATAGTGAAAACCGCATCAAAATCCATTGCGTAGTTTAGGAGAAAAACACGGTCTCATTTTGACATGAAATGCGACTATATTTTACGATACGATAGATAAGTATTGAGTAAGCACAAAGGTATTGCTTATATTTTGTAATATGAAGAGTTTTATATATACATACAGAACACGTACCTAACAATGTTATTTCAGATCTAAAAATAAACTTAATCTTACGTTTTTACATAGTAGGTAGGTACATATACAAACTTTTCTATTACATGAAAGAAAATACGATTATTTGCGGCAAACATGACGCATAAAAAGAACACAAACACAAAAAATAACAAGTTGGGAGAAAACATGCGTCACATCAACGCAAAACGGCCATCGCTCAGCATAATGCTAAGACCCTATACGAGACAGAGCCCCAGCGCTGCGCTGGTTTTCAGCGACAGCCCGAATTGACGTGAAAAAGTATAATAAATCATATTAACAGGATAGACATCAGGCTACTGATATCGCACACTTATGAGTACTTTCGATAAAGTGCTTTCCATTATGTAGAGCACAGTTACCGGAAAATCGGTTTTTCAGGGCTTACGAATAAAATATTGAAGACACTCTTTCCATAAACACAACTGCAATATGCAATCTTAGACTCACACATCATAATTACCTACTACTGCTAACAAATCTCGACAGAAGCAGTGGTCTAGTTATCGTATGCTGAGCATGAGGTTCTGGGTTTGATTCTCGGGTCGGTCAAAATATCTTTTTATAACCTTAAATCAGCAAGTGATACGTTGATCAAACGTAATTAAGTCACCACATTTCACGTCGATAACTCCGTCCGCCTATATAAAATACAAGGGCTAGCTCCCACTAAATTTTCGCCCGCTTGCGGTCACTGCCCTGTATGGAATAGGTATATGAATTATGAATACCGGCGATTCAGTGACGGTCGTTGTCCCGCATCGTAGGGGCGCGATGCATACATTGGTGAAATTGTGATGTTAAAATTATTGATGGAGATGTGAATTTCAATTATTTTTAATGTAACCGCACTAATTACAAAATGTTACTACTGAATACTGCTGGTATTCAGTAGTAATATTTTGCAAAGATTTTTGTCCGTATAGATACAGTTTCCTAGAAGAGCGGTGGCTACCACATAAACGAGGCAGTGACAGCTGTCAAAAAAATTACGCTATGGGAATGGCTATGGGGCTTTGACTTTACGGTGTCAAAAAACGCTTTCTAGGAAAACATAAAAACTTGCTTTCATAAATAAAATTTTAGTGACGTCATTCGCCGGTAAATAGCGGACGCTATGTGGCGTTCACCGCTGTTGTAGGAAACCCTAGCTTTAGATGTTTGATCGATTATGGAACAAGCGCCAGTGCTTTAAAACCGTCCCACTTTAAAATCCACCCCTAAAACATGACAGAAAACATAAAATATTCAGACACCCTCAGACTTACGCATAGACATATAAAAAATAAGTAGCTGTTACATGCCACGGGGCTCTTAAGCACGTTTTTCGCTAAAATAAATATAAGTACCAGTCATAAAAAATAATTGACACGCCCAAGCTATCAATATTGTGATAACCTCGTTATTATGTCTATAAACCAACAAATTAGCTATTTGACCCACTTTATCTAATGTAATATGGAATCCGAGATATTCTGTATACTATTAATAATGGTGAATGCTTGAAGTTCGATCAAATCATCATTGAGTGAAGCATGCACTATGATTGTCTTGATTAAGTATCGAATTTCACAATAGAACTGGCGTCACTACTCGTATATAAATGATATGAACGCGGTTGACGGCATGACAGCATTATGCTGAGCGATGGCCGTTTTGCGTGGATGTGACGTACATTTTCCCCCAACTAGTTCTTTTTTTAGTTTGTGTTTTTGTCTTTGAAGGATTGTTTTTCCTACGTTTATTTGCAGTAAGCATGACGATGCTTACTGCAAATTAACGTATTTATTTGTCTTTTCTGGCTATAATATATCTTTCGGCAATTTACTTTTTCTTTTCATGAAAAATTGACGTCGCTTACAATGATAGTGCAAAATAACCTTCCTATGTCAAAGAAAGATTTACAAAACATAATACTTTGATACAATATTAAATAATTAATATATCTGCCACTGTCATATGATTGTCTACCAGAGAACACGCAAGGCAGCTTCCATTCTTCTCATCTTCCTAGCAACCGTAACCTTAGCAGTACTTTCCAAGAAGACTTACTATTAAAAGATGATGACACTTTGAAGTCTCATAAGATGCTTGTTATAAGAATGTGAAACTAATCTTATCTTGCTACTAAGAAACACTTAAAAAATAACTATGCTTATTAATAATTTTCCCTTCACTTAATGCTTATGGCTTCCGGGAAAAGATAAAGAGGTCCTTAAAGTTGTTATGAGTTTCATGGAAGAAAATAGGTCAAAACGACACTTAAATGCGATGAACTATCCATCGATTAGGTAAACTTCTGTTGTTGCACAATAGCTTTCTTATTCTTCAGAAATCCAGTTCCGAGTGGGTCCAGTTGACCAAAGACTCATTCCAATGAGACTGGATACCAAAACGAAACAATGGTCTTCGTTTTTTTTAAATTAAAATGTATACGGTTTCAGTTGTCTGTATATTGTACGTGATGGCAGTAAGATAAACAATAAGGCGTCATAAGGGAACAAATATCATACACTGAAACGAAAAGGAAACATATATAAATGTCCAAATCGATTTCCGGTACCTTTTTATTTAGAATACAAGAAACGTCCCGCTGAACTCCACCGAACTCAATTGTAGGGGCCTGTACCGCCTGTACATACGCAAATTTGATTACCGAAGTCGTCAGAACTCCTTCGTCCACCGAAAAAAAAAGTTGCGATGGCCGTCCTTCTCAGTTGGCTCTCTAAAGATTATTGAATTTTACCAACATAATCTGGCAAGCGCCAGATGCGGCCTCTCTCTCAAGCGAATGATCGTCTATTCCTCTATTTGCTCTAGTAGGGTGAGCTCGGATAATGGTATATTTATTAAATAGAGAGACGCATTTATTAGCCGTTTCGAACAGTTTTTGTTGTTCCACGTCTTTTATGGGATTATTGTGATAATTAATAAAGTTTAATTTATTACGCGGAAGCTATTGGTTCCGGAGTGTCGCTGATAAAATAATAGTGTTGGTTTTGTGGTTCGAGAATTCTAAATTATCGGCACGAAAACCAAGGCATTTTCTGTTCAATTATTAATGGAAGATACGATAAGAATTACGCCTTGAGAAAACCCTTTCAAAGAATGTTGTTCTAGAAATTGTCTGGCGCCCAGAAGATTTATAGGTACCTACTCGAATTTTTTAGGTTAGGTACAGAATTTATTAAGGTTGGATCGAAATTCAGCCTGTCGTTTTAGTTATTATACGGCGAGGAATAAAGAGATCTTAAAAAGGATTCAAGTTTTGTCAATACCATTTTTAGAATAGGTAGTACGCAATATTTAATAGACTTCGCAAGATTGAAGACGACAGATTTTTTTTCTAGCCTATTTCTACTTACAATTTTCATCACAAGTCACTAGCCAGACTCCTGGCTATTGTATTTGTATCGATACATTTGAATCGGAAGGATCGTTCGGGCCGCCAGTTTCCGCACATTAGGCACCCAGGCAGACTTTGCGTTCAACGGACTACATAACCTCAAGGAAACCCGAATTCTCAGGAATATTCATAATTTTCGCTGTGGTATAATCAAAATGTACTTTGCAAAGAGTAGGTATCCCAACGGTCTGTGTGCGGCAGGTACATCTGGCATGAGGGATCATGATTTTATTTTGTCTTGTTTCAAGTGTTTTTTTTTCGAAGTAAGACAAAGAAAGACGCTAATGGGAATGAAAGGTATATACTACCTACCTAATTTTTCACAATTTGTGAAGGTGTGAATACAGATTTAATAAACATCAAGGCCACTAAACAAAATAATTAAAATTCGTTCAACATCACGATCCGGTATAAATGACTATTCATCTACACGTATAGGTACACCTAACTGTGCTTTTCTTCGGAACTCGTAATGGAAGAAAATAAGAATGATTAACAACATAATACCAACACTTATTTTAATGGTTTCGGTACAAAGAAACCAATGATGGATTGGCCACAGTTCTTTGTAGCTCATCCATCATTAGATTCTTTTAGATATTAATGCTACACGTGGCCGTCATAACATCTCCTGTTAATAATTTAGCGGAGAGAATATCCACTATATATTTTATTAAGAAAACCAAGGACGATTAAATTATGTGTATCAACTGTTGTACACATAGATACTCGTAGATATAAGAAGTGTGTGATTTTATACTCGATTATACTGTCCTTGTTTTTTTACTATAAGTACTTATTTAGCTTGCCTCAAATTTGCCTTTGCTGCCTTTGAATGCCTCGTTGGTCTAGTAGCAAGAACTACTGCTGAGCATGGGGTCCTGGCTTCAATTCCCCGGTCAGGCAACGTCATTATTTGCCTAGCCTTTTCTCAATTATGTTGGGGTCGGCTTCCAGTCAAACCGAATGCAGCTGAATACCAGTATTACTTACTAATACTAATATATACTATTACTATAGTATTATAAATTCGAAAGTAACTCTGTCTGTATGTTAGTTTTTATCCCGATATTCCCACGGGATCGCCACTTACGCGGGTGAAACCGCGGGGTGCTGCTAGTTTCATATAAATTGACTCTGTAAGTTAAGTAAAATAACTGTAGGTGCTAGGTACGAGGAGCATGTTTTATAGCAGTGTTGTCTCCCCCGATTACAAAACAACGTCGTTCGTTATTGTCGGGCCATATCTTTATAACTTTTCCTCCAACCAATTATTTGATAATGTACTGTCTTACTCTCCTCAGTTATAGTATAGAGAAAATAGTATCACGATATTAAGGATAATAGGATTATTGGCAAGTCTTCCTGAAAGGTATTTATTGATATGAAGTGATATTCGTTTTTTATTATGGATTAACGTAAAACATGGGCTTATTAGTCGATTCACATGAATTTACTTGCCCGAAACGGAGAGTCGTCACTTTTAAATAATATTATTTTTTCTACAGGCGACTCGCACGAAGTTAACTTATTTGTGGTTGAGTCGACAACACCAGAAATATGTATTAAAAATAGGCAGTTGGCATATTTTGAATTGTATGCAATAAAGTATAGAAAAGTACACGTTTTATAACTTAACTCTCATCACTTGTGTCCTTTTTTCCTTGCACTGGCCTACTGCACTTTTATTGACAGTAAGGTAAACATATTACGCTACTAATAATTATCTCAGTTATGAACGATTGTCGGAAAGGGATAGACTAAAATCAGTTTCTATGTCCGTTGCTATGACTAAAAATCAGGACTTTAGAAAACTTTTAAAACATAACTATTTGATACACAGGTCATAGCATGCTCGAAAGCCAGAAAAACATTATAAACTACGCTACAGAGTACCGCCATCTACAAGACACGAACAATTTGCAATGCAACAGAAACGTACTCCTCAATAAATTCAAATGTATAAAATAATAAACGTCAGAATGTTCCCAGTCATATTTCAAAGTAAGCTTTAGCAGAACTATCGCGACTACACAGAGACAGAACTTGACCACCACATGTACATACGAAATAATGAAATTGTTTCTAACACCTAACATCAAAAGCTGAGTACAATACAATACAAGGAAATACTTTCGCAAACTGATATTCAAAAGAAAATCGTGGCGACACAATGCAAAATCTGGGACGGCTCTTATTGGAAATATTTCCATTCAGACGGAAATAATATTGGACATATGAATAAAATTCTCATACGAACGAGACAAAGACCTTCCGATCTATCATAAAGGGTGGCTCCACAAGTTAAATCAAGTAAGTAATTGAAAAATTCTTGTGTAGATCTACAAGTTTTCCTGCATTCATGCCATGAACAGAACGAAATAAAAGGTATTTTTTCATTAATTATCTGCCTTGTCGTATACTTTTCTTATTGTGCATGCTTGTGTCTATAGCATAAAAAAAAGGAATTAAGATTTAAACGTTGTATTTTTTTATTAAAATGGTGATTTGAGTAACCTCTGCAAACATGACGAGGAGAATGCATCCCATAAGTTTATATAGGTACCATAGTATCAAGCTGACTGTGTGAGTTTCAAAATAACATGTTTCTCCCATAACTGTATAAACTAGAAACATATTTCCCCCTCGGGGTCGTGTTTACAGCTTTCTTGATTCTTTGTAAAAAAGATTACATTTTTAGAATATAAGTTGTGTTTTCTTTGACGCGGTGTAAACAGCGGTGAAATTAAATTTTGCCACCGCTTTACTATTCTTCTCCGACGAGATTTCTCTTTGTCGTCACCTATTTGGTTTAAGTTTATTATACTGGGATTTCAAAGAACTAGTGACAAATTACAGCGCTGTGTTGTTAAAAGAACGCTTTAGAGAAAATGCATTTAATTTAGACAGTTAATGGACATTTTGCCGAGTTTATTTAACCGGAACCTTTGTCAAGAAACGAGTTGATTTATTAACAACTAGCTGACCTGAACTTCGTACCGCCTTTGATTTTTTTTTTTTGTTATTTTTCCCATGTTTTAATAATTAGGAACCCCCAGAACACCCTACCAAAGTTTCATCACAATCTGACCTATGGTTTCGGAACGCATAGAGGACAAACATACAAACATTGATTTTTATTTATATAGAAGACTAGCAGCGCCCCGCGGTTTCACCCGCATAAGTGTCGATCCCGTGGGATTATCGGGATAAAAGTATCCTATGTCCTTCCCCGTGATGCAATTTATCTCTCCGCCAAATTTTTATCGAAATCCGTTCAGCGGTTTAGGCGTGAAAACGTAACATACAGACAGACAGGCAGACAGAGTTACTTTCGAATTAACAATATTACTATGGATTAGTATTAGTATGGATTACGGTCACTTTGAGAAGCCAGCGAATTGGAAAATAAAAGTGAAATAGAAAATTAAACACACAAAGGGATATGAGTAACACAGGTACAGAAGAGAGGTCTATAGCAGTTCCATAAAAGTATAGTATGTACGCTGTCGTCTGTGATAAAATAGGGAGAAATGAAATTTTCACCAATGAATGACACAAACAAGATTACCGCCCGTTCGCACCCTTCTATCTGACGTGTTGTATGAGTTTTTTTTTATATGAATATTGCTTGCTCTATTTACCCGCTGCCAGCAACTAAATAATCCGTACATCCTCCGCAGATGTAATCCTGACATGCAATCTCCGGCGCCATCAATCAGGAGGGGGGCGAGGACATCGAGGAAGGAGGGGGGGACCACCGACATCAGAGACACGGCCAGAATTATACGAACATAATTATTCCCAAAACGTTCGCCGATCGAGTCGGGATTACATCTTGCACAATTAAAACCATACTTTGCTCGCTGTTATTCGCTCACTCGCCTCCCGGGCACGAACTTCAGTGGTTACCTACACCTACCTAACAAGCCTCCTACCGCACCAATAACAGTTCCCGCCGCAAATAAACGTGTAACGTAAACATTAATTTAAACCAATTTTCTACAATAAATACTGTCAGCACTGTTATTAAATCGTATTTAATCGCAAATCGAACTCATGTTTAATTTGTGGGAATGAGCACCGAACCAATCCACTTAATGATAATATCGCATAGGGGCGGAATTTGGAAGGTTTTTGATGGCCATCTCAGTGGGAGAATGACTAGCATTAATAACGAGTATTATAGGTACGGCGATATTTCTGTGCCAACCGACAAGACCTACCTCCACTCGCCTCGTTACTGGGATTTTGGATGAAATTAATACGGATCGTTAATCAAATACCCTCTAAGCGCTGTACGATGCGGAACGGCTTAGATAATCATATTTTTTCGAGATAACTTTAACGCTTGTTACTCGTGCGTCGAGTATCATAAGTGGGAAAACATCGGACGTGATAAGTAATGAGGTATAACCAAAATGTTCACACTATACTTACAAATTCGTTTGAGGTACGGCTAGTCACATAATAAGGCCATCTGTCTTCGTCAGCGCGTAGCTCCAAGATGCCATAAATCTGTTGTTTACGGGTTTGTATCAGCATAGAGGCGACTTCCCGTCGCGATGTCGTTCCGCCAGCGTATTGCCGCCGCCTCAAAGATGACACTGACGTTATAACACATTTGTCAATGTCTGTACCACATATTTGAAAATGTTAAACTTTTATTTCACTTAAAAGCCGTATCATGGTCGACATTCTATTTTCCTATAGCAAATCTATGTACACATTCGCCTCGACGTTAGTAACAAAATATCATGTAAACCGTTCAATCACATGGCTAGCGCTTTTAAAATGTGGCTCGTGAGCTGGAACGTTGGGGTGCAAAATTGGCACGTCAAATAAATTCTTGTCACTCGTAAATACTTTGCATAAATTGGATTCCAGGGAATTCCCGCAACAAAGACGGCAGACGGCTGTTTCAATAAAGAGACGATTGGATCGCTTTTGACGGAAAGGCAGAGCTGCGGTGATCGCGCGGGTACCACCACGCTGTTTCCTCTTTAAACTTTTTTTCAAAGAAATTGTGAGTAACGATTGTGGCTGCAAATCGAGTTGTTATTCCTTCATTCTGCATAAATCGAAAAATAAACTTTGTGAGACGCAAATTCTGTTTTATGCTCTTTCTGTTTGCACTTATTTCCTTCTGCCGGTTGTTTCGGTCCAACTAGAAATGAGTTACGTGGTCTATCTGTCGATGGTTTATTGTGCCAGTATCGAACGCAACAACATATTTTGTTTCAACCCTGAAAGATTTACACAAGTCATAACAGTTAATTTGAAAGATGAAAAGATGCAACTTGTAATATTTGGGTCGCCATCATAAACAAAAATAATAATGAACTTCCATTTCTCATTTCAAACTCAGTATTTTGCTTATGAAACTTGGTCGTTACAGGTAATTTATAAACTTACTTTATAAAGTTGTTTGATTAATGTCAACCTTTTTAGACTAAGTAGGAGGCGCTTGTGCTATCTATTTATTATGATGTTTCCGTAGATGTTTAAGTGACTTGGTATGTGAAACATCATCTAAAATAGTAAAATAAAGAATCAACTTAAGAGATGTTACAGTTTTTCATATTATAAATATTGAATACATATTGGAAACGTTTTTAAAAGATAAAACTTTAAAAGAATTTAAAAACTAGAAATCTAGATAAACCCGAGAAAAGTAATGTAGCATTGATAACTTGATAAAACAAGCAGCATATTTAATCTAGTCACATACTCCTTTAATTATAAACGTTACTTAAAGTTAAGTAATGATTAGCGACTGTTTAACCATAATTTGACGTTTAAACGTCTCTTAAATTTAAGCAACGTTTATGAATAAACCCCAGTAAGTCCAGACATACATTTAGTCGCTTAATGAAATTAAATACAGGTCGCCAATCATTCGGTCGTTGGCGAGTCTTTTTATACGAATTAGCAGCGTACATCAATCTTAATTGCCTCAAAATTTATCAGGATCTTAATTTTATTTTTTCCACACTGAAACTGGGAGCTATCAGTCAATTACACCATACTTTTTTGACGTTTTGTCGATTTTAACTTAGTCCCGTGAATGGTAACTAATATTGATGAATCATGTAACGCGTGGCCTTCACGGCTTTTCAAAATCCCACTCAACTCATTCTGATTTATTTTATGCTTTCGAAAATGGACCATAACGCCTCCGACACGGTATTGTGAAACAGAGAAAGACGACCAACCGGTGTGAAACACACAACAGTAATTACGCCTGCAACAGGAATACGTTCTACAAAGTAATATCTACTGGTACAAATTCTGCTCACGGCTACAAATCAAACGAATAAACAGCCAGAAATTTTCCACCAGACGTAACACATTCGACAGGCGTGATTCAGGCCCAAACTGTGCACAGAATGGACACGCCACTCTGTAATCTGTCCCGGAAAACCGTGCGCTGCATAAATTAGCTGTAGTTAAAAGCTCCCTTTTAATGGGAAGACCAAATGAATGGGCAGCGTTGGCCGACGCCAGCGCTTTTCCCGAATTTCGGCCCGAAATCGTAGGAGAGTAATAGTAGATAGAACAAACTGGTTGTGCCAACCGCAAGCATTTAAAATTGCGCTTCGCATCGACGCGTCCGCTGTAATCGGCGGTTTGAACTGAATTGAATCTGTTCTGTAAGGTACATACCTACGTTTGAACTTTTACGTGAATTGGTGTAATCGAGTGAAACGAAAAGCGCATCCATGAAAACACGTGCCCCGCGGTTTGATGTCTGTAAATATCTCAAAAGGTTTTTTTTTTATATTTGTCGCTGGGAATTTTTAAACGCTTGTTTTTATTTTGTCATTTTAAGCACGTAGGTACATCGACAATCTAATAATGATTGGATGTCACAAAACAGACAGCTATTATACTTCTAACACATAGTTTAGTTTAACGTTCAGCAATTTATTCAACATATTAATGCAATAAATATCTAGTATTCCAGAGAAACCAAAATAAAATATTCATGAGCACATTTAATCTTAATGACAGAACCAAAAAGTAAAGTCATCACAATCCGGCGCCGTCTGAAATATTTTTTATCTCTAACAATAATTGTTTAGACGAGGCATCATAACGACGGCAACTACCGACAGATGGCGCCGTTAGGCGCACGTGGGATGGACTCCATCCCCACTACGTTATTTATGTGCTAGCTAGGACTAAACAGTCGTCAGTGCGGTGCAATTGTCATCAGAGATGCACGTATTGTTCGTTATTTCGCTTAACTGGATAATTTGCGGTTTATCGTAGACAATGATTTTTAACCGACTCCCAAAAAGGAAGAGGTTATATGTTCGACTTTATATTATATGTTTTTTTTATGTAGTATTCACCGATTACTCGAAGACGGCTGGACCGATTCCAAAATTTTTTTTTTTTGTTTGAGATTGTATACTCTCGAGGTGGTCCCATTATCATCAAGTTGGAATTTGATGAGAGGATCCCATGGAAATCGAGGGAAACCCTCAAATTTTATAGGCAAACCTATAGCGATTTGGGTATTTTTTAAAGTAACTTGCGCATTTGCTCTCATTTGGTAAAGTGGAGCTGATGATGAAGACCACAAATGGCCATCGAAACTACCTACTCAATGACAAATATTTCACTGGTTGCGAATTTGCGATTCGATTATTTTAATGTGGTTGCTAAGCAATTTATGCTCGTCACAATGTGTATGGTGATGTGGAGCTGATGGTGACAGATCCAGTTCTCCTGGTTGTTACTAGGAGAACTCCTCAATAATTAATGTCCCTGCATCGGGAAAAGCAATATTTTGTAAAAGGTGATGAGCAGTTAATATTAGGCTATTGTAACTTAGATAAATTACAAACTTTTAATTTCGGAAGTCGGTTGTTATTTTTTGTAAAAAAGTTTTCAAGCAATGTTTTTTCTGTTTACCGTTTTATTTGTCCCTTTATTTGACGAATATAAACTTTATCAGTTTTTATCTTTTGAAGTAAATGCAAAGTTTAATGTCGCGTATTGTTCAAAAATGCAATCAACAAATTTTTCTGAACTCCGTCTTAAACATAAGCACGTAACTACTTTAATCTAGTATTCAAACTACATGCAATAACCGTTGAAAATTTTACAAACAATAAAAATTGTTATTGTCATATTTATATTGCCAACGTTAACGTTTATACCCAATGATAAAATGCGAAACATTTATAACTCTCAAGGCAGCCGTAAACTTTTAAAGCCTTCAAGAAATTCACATGATTTTCATACATTTTCACAGCAGTCGTTTTCTTAGCACTTATCGTTTGTTCACCTCTAAAAGCACGAATATGCGGTACGCATACTGATTCTACTGAGACACGTAAATCTCTGTGTAATTCCTTTGTAAAATGTTTTCGTAAAATCCCGTATATTTTGTCTTCCATACGTTTTTAATAAACATCTTTGGTGAGACACGGAGGTGATTCCGGTACAATGAAATGGTTTGAAAAAATATTTTTACGGATATCGGAGAGGGATTCTGATTCCAGTAGTGCTATTCTGTAAACATCTCACCGTTGAAACTTAGGTGAAGTGAGCTGCCTTTCCATCTGATGCTAGGGATTGACACTAATGACAGCGGTGCTATTCTGTAAAAATCTCACCGTGAAAACTTAGGTGAAATGAGCGTGGAGTGAGCTGTCAATAGTGTCAATTCCTAGCAAAAAAACTCACTTCACCTAAGTTTTCACGGTGAGATTTTTACAGAATCGACCGGCTGCTCACTTTAATCTCACGTCACCCAAGTTATCACGGTGATATTTTTATAGAATAGCACTAGTGGAATGACAGCTCACTTCACCTAAGTTTTCCTGTGAGATTTTTACATAATGGATCGACTGGATAATAAGTCAATGAAAGATGACTACATTGGTTATTGGAAATTAAATGAAAAGCAATTACCATTAATTCAATAAATAGGAAGAAAAATAATGCCAAAGAATCAGCATTGCCATACAACGTGGCAATGCTGCCAGCCTTTTGAGCACGTTTCCTGTTGATAGCGATGCGGACGAATTTTTTGATGCCCTTTATTTCTCCTCCTTGTTTTACATATTATTATTATCTTAAGACTGTTAGTTTTAAATTATGTAAATATATTATATAAAAAAATATATTATTATTAGAATCCAAAAAAAATGTAATGAACCTCCATTATCTATTGGTTAAATAGTATAGAACTTGTTCTCTTTGGTTCAGTTTACCAGGAAACCAGTAACAACGTTACAAGCACTTAGTGATATTGATTATTTTATCTCCTTCGGCGTCACTTCGGTGTCTTAAGTGCCTAAAACTAACTATTATTTCGGAATGTTTTATTTCAGTTTATTATAATATCAGAACCAAAACCACACTTATATATAGGTACTTATCTATATTCAAATAACATTTTAAAATACATTTACATTTAAAACCATTCAGTTCATCTCAAAACTTATCTATAAACTTATTACAAAAGAAGATTGCAATTGAAAAAAAAATCGACTTCCAAAAAAACACTACAAAGTGAAAAATAACTTTAATTTCGGAAGTCGGTGTCTTTGGATCTGTACCTATTTTAGTTTTTGCCACCGACTTCCGAAATTAAAGTTATTTTTCACTTTGTAGTGTTTTTTTGGAAGTCGGTTTTTTTTTTGTAAAAAAATTTTTATTTCTCGCTTTTAAGTGGGTCTGTTTATAATGTGTCTAAGTTACAATAGCCTAATGTCAACTTGCCCAACGCCTTTTACAAAATATTGCTTTTCCCGATGCAGGGACGTTAATTGTTGAGGACTTCTCCTAGTATTCCACCATCAGCTCCATTTCGCCATTCGCATTGTGACGAGCATAAATTGCTTAGCAACCATATTAAAGTAGGTAATCGAATCGCAACCCGTGAAATACTTATTATTAAGTGGTTACGTTGGCCATCTGTGGTCTTCTTCATCAGTTCCACTTCCCCAAATGGTGGTTTCCGAGAGCAAATGCATGAGTACAATATTTGAGGAGTTCCCTCAATTCCTCGTAGATCCCGTCATCAGAACTGGATTTTGATAAAAATGGGACCAATCTGGAAGTATATCCTTTTAAATAAAAAAAGAATTTTCCAAATCGGTTTATAAATGACGGCGTACTGAGGTAAATAACATAAAAAAAAAAATACCACCGAATTGAGAACCTCCTCCTTTTTTTGAAGTCGGTTAAAAACCGATTTAAGCCACTTAGATACTGTTTCAAACAGTCATTCATCTCCGTATAGATACTAGCGTGGTACGGCAATCATTATTACTCATTTACGAGAAAGTGATCCCCATTGAGATAGATATAAGGACTATAATAATGCTCAGATATATGCTAATGAAGGCCTTCGAATGTTGAGCTGAAGCCGCCATTACTGATCACAAACATTCGGAGGAGACGTGCGTTTTTTAGTCGCAGTGATAGAATTTCATGTTGTTTTTTTTTTGTGATCTGTGCATGGCGATTTTAAGTGCCAAGAACTACCCTATGAAAATTCATAGAGTAGTTCTTGGCACTTAAAATGCATCCCTTTTCCATGCTTTAAAGGTAGCATGGAAAAGGGATGGTTGTTCTGTAGACTATTAACATTTCCCTCGTGTGGTATAAACTTTATTATAGTTCTTGAAAAAAACTTGGTATCTATTCGGTATCTACGAGTACCAACTTCTGTGAGAAAAATAAGTTTTGCTTATAACTAAAGACATGAGGATGCGGAAGATGGAGGACAGGGAGTTGTGGGAGAGGCCTATGTCCAGCAGTGGACTGCAATAGGCTGAGTTGATTGATACCTAAACAACTAAAACTGTACACTACAATCAAGTGATAACTATCCTAAATTCGCTGTTTAATTCTTCAAAACACGAATAAGTATAAATTATGTGATTCAGTGCTGAAGTTAAACAGTTGTTACACCTTCTATTTGAAAAGCCCGGCCCGCCTGCACTCAATGCTATAAATGCAATACATTGCTTCATTTGCATGCCACAAGTCCCGGACGAAGCCAACAGAACTATTCGCACGATTCAACCATAACTCAACTCAGTCTTTGTGTTTTATTTTCCTCCAAACATACAACGTTTATAATTATTTTGGACAAAAAAATAGAAACAATTTTGTAATAAAAAGGAATATTGTCTAATGATAATAAATCAGAAACACGTTTTAAAGCTCGTTGCCCTGGTGATCCCAAGCTCTACTGCTGAGCACGAGGTCCTGGGTTTGATTCCCGGGTCGGGCAAAAGTGTTATTGGGTTTTTTCATCTGGAATTTTTGAGTAGCAGCCCGGAGTCTAACATGTTTTAAAGCTCGTTGCTCTAGTGATCCCAAGCCCTACTGCTGAACACGAGGTCCTGGGTTTGATTCCCGGGTCGGGCAAAAGTGTTATTGGGTTTTTCATCTGGAATTTTTGAGTAGCAGCACGGACTTGTGCCCGATTTTTTTTTATTTATTGTGTTTGATCTTGACTCTAGTCTAGGTCAGAGGTGGCAGAGACAAAGTCGACGATGGAGTGAGCTTACCCAGAAGAAGCCTGTTCACTCTTACTTTGAAGAGATTCGGGTTGTAGGTATGCGCTCGGAAACACAGACGCAGGTAGAAAGTTCCACTCTTTTGCTGTGCGCATTATAAAAGACATTTGAAAACGCTTAGTGCGAATTGGTGGAATAGCAACTAGCTGTAGAAGGCCGACAAACAGGCAACCTTGCGGCGATTGCTGGCAATGATCTCGAATGTGTTTACTATAGGTACCTACACTTCTGCCTTAACCTTAACCGATTACAGGCGTGATGTTATGTTTTTAAAGCTCTTGATCCTAGATTGTCGTTTGACAAAAAATATCTAGAATTTTCAAACAAATCGGAGTGAAACTTAATTATTTATCATCAGCCTATAATGTTCCCACTGCTGGGACACAGGCCTCCTCTCGGTGAGAGGGCTCCCCTATAGTTATTATTAGCCCAATATTCTGTCGACCATAATTTAGATGCAACTGTAAATATAAAGCTTATGCAAAAACACGATCTTTAAAACCAAACTGCGTTTAATATGAAAATTGCACATATTTATTTAAATCAGAACTGTTACAAAATATTATTTCGATTACCCTTTATCCGACAAATAAATTAAATGGGCCTGTATATATTATTTATTCACAAAGTACTGTACGCAAATTACAAAGCTTACTCATGATAAAATTGAAAACTGTTTTGTATTTGTTTGTTAACTACGCTAATAAAGTGTTTTGCTGACGTTATTAAATTGTTAATATGGAAACAAAAGTTTCGAACAATGGTTTAGTGTTAGTGAGTCCAAATCGTATAATTTAATTAGAGTTGTATGGACTCATCCATAGTAATATTACTCGTATAAATGCGAAAGTGTATCTGTCTGTCTGTCTATTACCTCTTCACGTTTAAACCGTTGAACCGATTTAGATGAAATTTATTATAGAGATATTTTGAGTCCCGATAGTTTAGTTAGGATAGTTTTTATCCCGATATTCACACGGCATCGACACTTATGCGGGTGAAACGGCGGGGCGCTAGTATCTCATTAAATATCTGTATCATGCTGTAGTACATTTCGTTTTAGGTATTCAATTTAAGATCAAATTTAACGCAAGCGAGCAAACAAATTAACGAGTGCAGACCAACTTTTGTTAATATCTATACTACTATACTAATATTACATAGAGAATCATAGTAATCATCGGAACTACAGATCTTTCTTTCACTAATGTAAATCTACAGAATTGCTTATTTTATGGTACTTAAAACAAGAAATTTCACGCGGACCATACACGGGTAGAAGCTAGTTTCCATACAAATAGGTACCTACCGCCGCGCGCCGCAGCAAATAGATGTTAGGAATCTTTGGAACTCAATCTTATCACACTCGCATGTACGAGTGTGTCCTGTAGGTATTAATATATAACATGAAAGGAAGGAAAGTTGTCTGGGGCGCTGTCAACGGATACGGTAAAAAGGGCTTTACCTAGTATTTATATAACTAGTGACCCGCCCATAATTCGCAAGGTTTTTACGACTTGACAAAACTTGCCAAAAATGTAAACAAAAATGAATTAATGAAAAAATTACTTTAATTCCTACACAATAAAGTGCAATTTTCTTCTTCAAATATTTTTATAAAGTTTTCAATAGTGAACACTCTGAAATCAACTTAATTTCAATTGAAATAAAGTTGATATTTGTATTACTTAAAGTAACATCAATTGCCACCATTATTTTGAACAGACCATGATACTGCAGCTGTTAAAATTTTTATACAATGCACTTGTGAGGAGCCATCTAGAAACAAGTGCAATCATTTGGAATCCGCATGAAGGGAAATACAGCCTCATGTTGGAAAAAAATCAAAACAAATTTGCTAGATTTCTTTACCGTAAGCAGTATGGGGTTTATCCTTTTTATCCCCTGATGTACCCGAGTCTGTTCGTCCTGGGCATGGTCGGGTACACCAGGCTGGCAGTAAGAAGGGACGTCGCGCTGGTCAAGTACGTGGCGAGTGTACTGCTAGGGTTGCTGCACCACCCGGATGTGCTGGCAGAGCTGCGGCTGCGCGCGCCGGACGGGTGTGTAGGTGCGCGCCGCCGCCCCGCTCTGTTAGACGTGCCAGCGGCTAGGACAAACCTACTCAAGTTTGCCCCTATGTCACGAGCCGCACGTATTATTAACATTAGTACAGTATCGGAGGATATATTTGGGCAAAACCTGCCGAGATTCATTCAAAAGGCACAATTATTAATTGAAAAAGGTCTGATATTATAATATCAGACCTTTTTCAATGATTGATTCAAGCCATGTGGGCGGGGTTCCAGCAGCGTTATATAGTTGTTGCAATTTTGCTTAGTGGCAGGTGATTTTATTTTATTTTTATAAATGAATAGACGTAGTGACTTATAACATCGCCTTGGATGATTCTGTAAAGGTGTTATAATTGTGGTTTTAAATAAATAATAAAAAATACCTATAGTACTCTAACATTTCGCCACTTATGTTTAAGTTCTATGTTACAAGGGGCGAGCCTATTGCCATCAATCGGGCACATATCCAGTCTCCGAGCTGCTACTGAGAAACTTAGAAAAAACCAGTAACAGTTGTCCGACCCGGGAATCAAACCCAGGACCTCATGAACAGCAGTAGCGCTTGCGAACATATGTAAGTAATATTAATGTGTTAATTATAGGTACACATAAACCGACCGGAATAAATTCTCTAGACGATGATAAAACGGCATCAAAATCCGTTGCGTTGTGATGAATAACGCGGTCTCACAGACAGACATGAAAATCGACTTCATTATGTAATAGATAACACAAAGAATTTACCGCGAACAAGGTGGTTTTACTCGTATGCTAGAAAAACTACTTTCTAGTAAACGTATTAACTCATTGACGGATACTAAACGCATATAGGCTTAGTACCAATAAAACTTCTGTGTCCTCCAACCGATTAAACCGACCGCCAGCTAGAAAAAACATTTCTTATAATCTTTCGTATACCCGTAGGTGTAATCTTCTCTGCCGGTTCCAAATCAGCATAGTAATTTGTACGTACTATCGTAGCAAGCGAGGGTTTCTCATAAAACGTACGAGAGTAATCCTTCCCTACTTTTACGACTTCCGAGAAAAACCAGCTGACATCGTATGTTTTTATTTACAAAATAAGCATCAAAACTGTATAAGCAAGGAACATGCAGGAAAAGAATATGTACAAAATATATTCTGCCACCTACGGTGTTTGCCACATCCCTAGGCGCACAACAAAGGAAAATATTATTTTATTTTACCTGTTCTTTTGTATCTCCTTTATTATTTAAATTTGCGTAAACGAATAGGCACCTATGTGTGGCAACACTACTGGTTGCGGATAGTATTAAAATAATAATATGAAAAGATTTTGATTTTAAAACCACTACATAAGTAGGTACATACGCCAGCACATCAAGCTACCCGAAACTGTCAAATTTTCTAAATCAACTTTGAACCTTATGCTTTAGCAATAAAGTTGAAAATCTATTAAAGAAATTCGACAGATTATAGTAGCTTGATGTGCTGGCGTCTGTACGTAACATTTGAGCTTTGTCATTCTGGCAGTATGAATGGATTACCTATTTAATAGTATATTTCATTACAAGTGCGGAAAGGCTGTCATTGTAAAGAGTTCCGACAAAATGTCTACCCGAGCCGAGGCGCAGCCGAAGGCGAGGGTTGACAGTCGGAACAAGTTGCAATGACGGTTCCGCAGGCGTACTGAACGACTACTTTTAATACAGTTGCGAAAAAATGAAGCAATTTAATAAAATAATAAAAAAACAATAAACTCAACTAACTAATCATTTTTTCTGGAAAATGGCGCCAACCGTAGAATATAAGCAGAGTTTTTTTTTCTTCACCCATTTTGGTAGGCAAAGGGAACTATCCATACAGCTTAGTCTTCAGTATATTTTTTTTATTGATATGAAATGAAAATGAAATTTAATGAGATGAAATGAAATTAAACCTAACCTAACTCATTCAATTAAATCATTAAATCTGATATTGAAATAAATTAGTAGCTTCTTTTTAGAAATATACGTATTTGTATGAATCACAAAAACTCTTTAGTAAAAACTTCATGGTTGGTTTTTCTTTTTAATAGACATTATTTTGACAGTTGGGAAAGAGAACGCACGAGTTCGGGAAAGGTAAAAAAAAAGCACTATTATGTAATAGTGCTTTTTTTTACCTTTTTTTTACCCACATCCCGAACGCTATACGTCCCTGCAATACACCACTTTTTGAGCAACTGTATTAAAAAATTGCATACTTACGAGTATCAGAATCCAATTTAATCTTTTAACAGCTTCTGTGACGTTGCTACAAGATATTACAATACTTTTTAAAGTAATCAAAAGATAAGATGCGATTAATCAAGTACATATCAAAGACCAACAACCCAACAATCAAAGACCAACCCTAATTGCGTAACACACTATCAATCACAATCTGAATCATTTTGAAGGATATTGTTAATTCATGGCTTCATAATAATATGTTGGAAAAATTTGTATGCTCAACAACGTAAATAACGCAATGAATGTTGTTATATTGTCAAAATGAAAGTCATTCCTACTGTTAGTGTGTTACGCAATTACCCCGCTGATCACTTGATCAGGCTTGATACCACATCCCTGTCGACACTAATATGCTCTTTGATATATCATATTGCTACCCACACTGTTATCCTCTTTGATAACACATCCCTATCCACACTGATATCCTCGTTGATAATACATCCCTATCCACACTGATATCCTCTTTGATAACACATCCCTATCCACGCTGATATCCTCTTTGATATTACATCCCTATCCACATTGATATCCTCTTTGATAACACACCTATCTACGCTGATATCCTCTTTGATAATACATCCCTATCCACATTGATATCCTCTTTGATAACACATCCCTATCCACGCTGATATCCTCTTTGATATTACATCCCTATCCACATTGATATCCTCTTTGATAACACACCTATCTACGCTGATATCCTCTTTGATAATACATCCCTATCCACATTGATATCCTCTTTGATAACACATCCCTATCCACGCTGATATCCTCTTTGATAACTCATCCTTATCCACACTGATATCCTCTTTGATAACACATCCCTATCCACACTGATATCCTATTTGATAATACATCCCTATCCACACTGATATCCTCTTTGATAATACATCCCTATCCACACTGATATCCTCTTTGATAACACATCCCTATCCACACTGATATCCTATTTGATAACTCATCCTTATCCACACTGATATCACATCCCTATCCACACTGATATCCTCCTTAGTAAGACATCCCTATTCACGCTGATACCCTCTTTTATAACACATCCCTATCCACACTGATATCTTTTCTGATAACACATTCCTATCGACACTGCTGTCCTTTTTGATAACACACCCCTATCCACACTGATATCTTTTTTGATATCATATCCTTATCCGTGAATAATGAAATAAAAGAAAAACAACAAAATTAATAACTTGTTACTAACCGACATTAAACGACAATGCATAAAATGCTCATTACATACTTTCTACTTCTAAACGTTCAGAGTGATTATTTCAAACATTTATGCCACAACATATTATAAGCAAGTTCGAAAATATGGATGTCATGTGATTTAATATCTCGGAAACGTTACATTTTACGGGATTTAGTCTCATTGTGTTTTTTGTTTGCATTGACGTCAGCTATGAGTGGCTGCCATTTTTTTGCGATCAATGTTTTTGTTTTTAGCAGTGAATATAATTTATTTTAGCTATGTTTATTTTATGTAAGTATCTTTGATTTAAGCCAAGTGTGCAAAAGGTTTAGATAATATTGGGCTTGTTCTATGATTGAGAAAATTGCTGCACCTGAATAAAACAGTCTCGTGTCATCAGCGTACAATGCCCTTCCCCTTTTAGGGCGATTTAGTGGATGTCATTTATATAGATTGCGAATAATAATGGGCCAAGAATTGAGCCCCAAGGAACGATGTAGGTAATCAATTGCAGTTCATTTTGGGTTTCACCGATTTTTATAATTTGATATCTGTTAAGATACGCTTTAAATATTTTATAAGCAGAATCTGTGACACCAGGGTGATTTAGTTTCGACAGAAGTATTTCGTGACCAACAGTGTCAAATGCTTTTTATAACTACTGCGACATCATCCACCTAGCCTTTTCCTAACTATGTTGGGATCGGCTTCCAGTCTAACCGGATGCAGTTGAATACATGTATTATAAATGGAGCGACTGCCTATCTGACCTTCACAACCCAGTTACTGAGTAATACGATACCCCTTAGTAAGACTGGTTCTCAGTCTTTCGGGCTTCTGACTTCCCGTAACGACTGTTATAGATCTAGGGATGACAGCCGGGACCAACGGCTTAACGTGCTTACCGGGGCACGGAGGGGGCTCGGTATGTAAAGATTGTCACCCATCCACAGATCCGCGGTAAGCGTAACTTAACCTGATCAATCGACCTGTGCGGATGTTATTATATAACAACGGGCCGACCATCCGGGGACATGGCTAGCCAGTTAATGACAAGAGGCTCAATTTGAAAAAAAATACTGTGTATCTTTAGAAGCGATTATGTTTTATGAATCTTGAATGTCATTAATAAAAAATAAAAAAATCCATAATTAGCAGGTCAACGAATTTTAAAGGAAAAGTTAAATATTTCCCATACAATAATCAAGTTACAATAATCATGCACACAATGCGATTTCTAAACAGCACTCATTATTCAACAAGAGTACTTTTCAAAGAAATATGGTGAATAACAAATTAACACAAATGCGAACGGTTTTTGGAGAAAGGTTTACAGCACAAACCATGTGACGTACTTAATTTATGCTCAGTAAATTTATTATTGCACAACGGAGCCAACAAAACCGCAGAAAGAGTTATTCCAGCTATAAATAAAAGAAAAACTTCTGTTTATTGTTCCGCGATGCATTTGTTTAACATTAAATTATTTAATGAGTTATCGTTCAAAACAATTGATCGTTACTGCTTCCAATATTGATCTAGTTTTGATAACCAACTTTACTGTACTTCAACGGGTAACGTATTCATTTATAAACATTTATAGCTTCCAAAATTTACTGATTTCCTCGTTCTAAACTGAATAACACAATAAATTCTACGTATTCTAAAAGCAATCGCTTTTCAAATAAAGCAAACTTATTCCGACAGCACAAGCTATCTAACGCAAGTTAATATGATAATAGGTATAAACCGTATGATCTAAAGCTTAGAACGCGAAGGCTCTGTTCAGAATGTTGACGTTTAATCTCCTCTCAGAATAACGTGGTAAGGAATGCACGCGGCCATTTCTCCTCGGGAAATAAATACGAGTGGTGGAAAGAGCTCACTTTGTACAAATTGCAATAGTATACGTACCTCTTTACCCGAGACTCGCCTCTTCCCCAGTGATAAAGAACTCACGACTACACTCTTGAATTGTGCTTCAAAAAGTTCCAAATTCCGAGATAATTGTGTCTAATTGCATTAGTTGAGGAAGTTTCCTGTGACTATGCTTGGCATAGTGTGGCCAAAAGTCTGGATCTAAGTAGGAAGCTTCCAAACTTTATGCAACATCTCCGTAGCTCGAATTCTTTTAGAAATTCAATGTTTTACTCTTTATTGAAATCGTGAGTCGCATTTTAAATTGTGAAATTTTGGGTCAGAGGGCTGATGGACTACCAAATATCTTGATAGATACGTATTTCAACTCCTTTGATCTTTTTGAGCTTCAGCGAAATATTTGCGAAATTGTTCCCAAAATTGGAAGCTACGGTCCTTGTTGGAAGTGAACAAGCTACTACAAGTACTAAATTCAGATTAACAAAATGCAAACTAGACGAGGATTTTCCACACGTTTAGCGGGTAAACTTGGTTTTGAGGTTTCTCTTTAGGTACAAATATCTTATTACAAACAAACAAGTTATACTTCAACTCTTGAATTAGCGCAGGCTTAGTTTTAGAGGATATTCTAGAATATGTTATCTTCCCCTTCATGAGAAGTCCCCTAGAAAATCAAAAATGCTAAAATATACAAAATAATATTTTTATGTCGCCTCTTAAGGGTACCTAAGTGTCACATTTTGAGCGACAAAATGTTGGCCACGATACTCCGGTGGCCAGGAGCGGCAGTCCGAGATCAAGGTCTTAAATTCCAATGATTAAGAGCACTAGAACAGTTTAACGTTACTCGAGCGTGAATTGATTGTCATTGCCGGACAAAGGAGCATCATAATCATAGTTGATAAATGGTATTGTTAGACTCGTATAATTATGGTTTCTGCCTATTATTGTGTTGACGATTTAGTTATTTATAACTATATTATGTTTCAGGATTTTCCGATTACCATTGGACTGTACTTGTATGAAGCCGATTTAGTAAACGGACAGTCAATAGTGACTTTCCTCGTTAAAATTCCTGTAAATGTTAAATTAGTTGCACACATAAATCAATAGAATAATGCGATACAATTCATCAAAGCTGTTAATCACGGTTGAAATCATACATACCTATTTATCTAAACAATTTCCACCAAATTTTGCGAGCACTTTTTTTTTTCAGTATATCGTACGTTTAATTAACTAAAAGAGAATATGAAACAAAATTACCAATCATTTTTAATACCGAAAACGTAACTTTTCCCAATAAAGTATCAATTTTAAACATGTTTAATCAAAGGCAGTCGAAGCCCGGTACGTTAGATCTAATATTTCATGTATGTTTAAAAACTCCTACATTTACCGATGCTGGTTCGGTATTCGATTCAATATTGCCACGGTACCGTCAGGTAATCCTATAAACCAGCACGGAAATACTCGCTTTCAGGAACTTCATAATACTGTTATATTGTTCCGTGCTATCTGCGGGTGTAGCGTCCGAAATAGTTATTGATATACTAAGGATCAAAGGATCGCTTTTATTAACTGGTATTCTTGTAATATTATTGCAAGTATTTGTTCTGTTATGAACTTTTTTGTTTTGGGTTAGTTTTGAACGTGAGTGGGATTGCTTGATAGTTTATTCCCGGTAGGAATAATGGATTTTCAAACTCGGATAGCTAGTAATATGTAGTTGGTTGTACGAGGCCTTTTGTTACGCTTTGTTAAAGTCATAATATCACACCTGTTTGTCGGCAAAGTTAGGTATAATACGTATCTGCAGTACCTACATCCACATTTCGCCAGCTAGTTAGTGTTGCTAGTTCTAGTTTCCAAAATATCATATTATTTTGTTTAATACAACATGTCCCGGGCCCCAATTAGAATATTAGTGTTGCGCGCCACAATTAATGCCTGGTACCTGGTGACATTAGTTACCACTAGCGACATCTAGTATCGAGTAACAGAACTAGTAGTGTCAAGATCCTTCTAGAAATTTCGATGCTAGAACTTTCTAGAACTATCGACATCTGGTCAGACGGGGCCGGTATTACTCGAACATTCTAGATGTTTCTACAGTAGAAGGTTCTAGAACTATCTTATGTGCCACGACCCGGGCAGATTGGATAAAGCGATACAAGCGAATGCATCGGAAGCGATCTTCAAGTGCGACTTTAGAGTGATCAATAGTGCAATTGTGTTTTATAATAAGTGTGTTTGAGTTGTTATTAGTGTTGTTTAATTAAAGTGTCATTTTTGATAATTAATATCGGCAGTTTTTATTGTCACGAACCCGAAGCTCGTAACATTATATTACAAATAAAATCCATACTCAGAATTTTTACTACTAAGTATTAAACATGGTATATTTATTAAATTAGTTGTCACGATCGGTTGGTGGGAGAAAATTGTGGTCCCATTACAAATCTACGCAAGCACATGGTCGCACACATTTATGGGTCTAGCGTAGTAATTATTAAGGTTTGTTTTGATTGTACAGCAAAAGTGTGATTGTAATTTACGTAGTTTTAATTATTTTTGGGATAAAAAAATACCTGTATTAAAAATGACAGAAATCGATTCAGTAAACGATTCTGAATACTTGTATAACTAAATTTTTGGCAAATTTGTTCGCGTACATTTCGAATATTATAAACTAAATCTTTTGAATGACTTTTAAGTTTTACATGCCCTTTTTACATGGGACTTAAAAATATAGGTAACTGGCAAAATGTGGATCTAGTATACTCTATAGACTCGCACAGTCTCACTTGACCGGTTTTTTTAATAATATAATGGTCAAATCAAACGCTGAAATCAGGATAAACAAGGTTTGTAACCTATATTTAAAAATCCCTATAGTTAAAAAAACCATTCAAAATTCAGCGTTTCAAAACTTTTAATATTCATATTGATTTGAAGACATCGTCTTGCACAAAATGAAAGCTTCCACTGAGAGTAATAACTCCTTATATTGTTTGCGATCTCACTCTACACTTGAGCGATTTCAATTTTGAAATCTAGTGCATTTTGAACGTGTATACACATCTACTCGATCTAATTAGTTATTTTTGCAGTTATCCATTTTGTATTTTGCCGAAACGCTTCTGGTATATCATTTTAATTTACGGTCTCAATGAAAAACATCAAATTCATGGCTATGAAACTAATACTTTTTTTCTACTGCCTGTATTACTATTTCGTCGTTGATAGTCCAATACCGCGTAACTAACATTATTCAAAACCGCGAATCTACAAAAAAATCAAAAATGAGATTTCGCGGCTGTAGGTAACTGATTGTGATTGGCGTCGACCCGTATGACAATTTTTTGAATCGTCCAAAAGGAAGACGAGTATTTCAAAAAAAACAATACCGCGGATCTTTCGACGAACAAGTTACGACACAAAAACCGCGTATCTCGGCCAATTTCTATTTGTTTGTGCAGTGTCTAAGTGACGCTCCGGGTAAAAATTTTTTTTTAAAGTAATTACTGGATTATTTTTAAAGTAAGTAGGTATGTCACACGTATTTTATACTTTATATAGATAAAATTGGGATGTAGGAAACGATTACCACAATCTCGAAACTGGTGCAACTAAAAATGAGATTGACTTCATTATGTCGACGAAGAAGCAAGTATTCAATGATGTCTCTGTGATCAATGCGGTAAAAACCGGAAGTGTTCACCGCATGGTAAGAGGCACATTGAACTTAAATATCAAGCTGGAAAGATGACTGATGAAGTCTACGCTCCACCCAGCACCGATCCAGGTCCAAAACCCCGTGAGCTTTCAGCTCGAACTTCAGAATCGTTTCGAATGCCTAGGGAGCTCCGTGGACGATTATAACGATGGGTTCGTGGAAACTGTCCATACGGTCGGTTCTAAGATCTTCAAGATCCGTCTTACGAATTCAAAAATGAAGCTCTCTGATCCTACTTTATGGCTCATGAAGGAGAGGCGCGAGATGATCCTGCAGTCTTCAGATGATGCGCTCAATTACCGGCAGCTCAATAGACGGATTTCTAAGTCCTTGAAAAGCGATCTTCGCCACTTTAATGCAGACCGTATTAAGGACGCGATAGAGGGAAATAAAGGGTCAAAGGTCGTTGCTAGAGATCTGTCTATTGGGCAGATCCAGCTTACGAAACTGAAGACCGATGATGGCAGGATCGTATCCGCCAAACCTGAGCTGTTGAGAGAGATCGAGAGGTTCTATGGACAGTTATAAACATCAACAAGTAACCCCGTTACGAATCTGGCAAACGACCCAAGAGGTAGATTGACCTGACACTATACCGAAGACATCCCGGACGTCAGCCTGTACGAGATTAGGATGGCTCTGAAGCAACACAAAAACAACAAGGCACCGGGTGATGACGGAATTACGGCCGAGCTCCTGAAGGCCAGCGGAAAACCCGTTCCTAAGGCCCTTCAGAAGCTGTTTGGTTCCGTCATACTCGAGGGTAAAACATCACAGACATAAAACAGAAGAGCGGTGATACTTTTCTTTAAGAAGGGCGACAATGGCCTTAAGAATTATAGGCCCATCTCACTTCTGAGCCATGTCTACAAGCTGTTTTCGAGAGTCATCACGAACCGTCTTGCGCGCAGGTTAGACGACTTCCAGCCTCCCGAACAAGCCGGATTCCGTAAAGGCTTTAGCACCGTAGACCACATACATACGCTGCAACAGGTTAAACAGAAGACCGAAGAGTATAACCTGCCTCTCTGCTTAGCGTTTGTGGACTACGAGAAAGCCTTTGATTCGATCGAGACATGGGCTGTACTGCAATCTCTTCAACGATGCCAGATCGACTATCGGTACATCAAGGTGCTGAAGTGTCTGTACGAAAACTACTATGTCTAACCAAACCACTATGTCAGTCCTACTCCAGGGTCAGACCTCGAAACCTATACTTCTGCAACGAGGTGTGAGACAGGGAGACGTTACGAGTACCTCTCCGAAACTGTTCACCGCTGCACTGAGAACGTCTTCAAGGTTCTGGACTGGAAAGGGGCTGGCATTAACATCAATGGCGAGTACATAACTCACCTTCGGTTTGCCGACGATATCGTAGTCATGGCTGAGACTATGGAAGACCTGCTCGATGACCTCAGTAGAGCCTCCGAAAGAGTGGTCTTAAAATGAACATGGACAAAACGAGACATCTTGTATTCTTTCATACCTTCATACCCATTATTAATGACTAAAAGTCATTTAAACACTTAATATTATTAAATACATGATTTATTGAGGTTTTGGCATTATTTTATTTCATTTACAATTTCGCGTAAGTACTGTCTATGAACCAGAATCGTTCGAAACTAAACAGCGTAAGTGATTTTGTAAGTAAACTATTAGGAATATTCACTTTAAAAATAGTATATTGGATTAAGGAGAACGAAACGGTCCTATATTCAAGTTCGTTCAAAATTCGGCCTATTAGTCTTTTAGAAAATCAGTTTTTTTACCCTCCTGTAAAATTAGCAGAAGTGTACATACGCGGTATTTAACAATGTTAGTTACGCGGAATTGGACTATCAACGACGATTTTATTTATTTAAGCATACAATCTTAATACAGATTCATGTTCGTTATGTACCATTAAACCAGACATGATTTGTATATATTAAAGTCAAAGTCCTGACTGACTGATATATCAACGCACAGCTTAAACCGCTGGTCCTAGAGACATGAAATTTGGAGGGTGTGTTCTTTGTGAAAAGGAGGTATCCACTAAGAAATTTCACGATGATCAAGTCATAAAAACCGTGCGAAACTGCCAAGCAGTGGATCTAAAACAGATTCAAAACAATATCGGGTATCGACTTCTTAATAAAAGGATAACCTTTAACTTTACAACTACAAAGCAGCCTTAACTCTAGGACAAGGCAAAAAGTTCAACACAAAACGCCACGAGCTCTAAAGGAAATTACATACTTGTTCCTCTACACTACATCCGTTATGGAAAGGAAATGGACGCAAATGTGTCTTCGTGTTTCTAAATGTGTGGTGTCAGACCTTAACTGTTCAATGGTGAGTACATATTAGTGGTTTTGATTTTTATTCTCTCTCTGCGTTTACATCCATAAAAAAGTTGTGATAATTGTTTTGAACAAGTTTTTTTTATAAAAAACTTGTTATAAACATGTTGTGTGTAAAACATGTATCATACAATTATTGACGTTGTTTCAAACATGTATGTTAACTAATTTGTTAACCTTTTTGACAAGTTTTGTATACAACTAGTATTTACAACTTGTTTTAGGTGTTAGCGATAAATGTGAGCAATAGACACAACAGTATACAAGTTTTATACCTTGGTATAAGGACACCAAGGTGGTTATTATTTTTGTCTCTTTTCATACTTAACTATCCTTAAACAAAAATCTGTATAATAAACTTTCAAATGAGCCAAAAAACGCGTTTCATCCCATTCACATTATGGAACAATCAGTCAAAGATAAGGAAGGGAAGGAAGTTAAAATTAAATCATCGCCATTAAACGGTAATATAATTTTCATTCGTGTTTATAATAATAATAATAAACCATTTATTTTCAGGTAACAGAGACCCATAGATAGGTACATACCTTAACCTTAGTAGGTATACATAATAATATAGTAACAATTTTGTTAACAAATAAAACTTAATAACTATGTTAGTATCACTTAGTTGCATTAAGTCTCTGTGCGTTCCGGTGGCACTTGACCGCGAAAGCGGCGGAATACCACATCCTGCGGCCAAAAGCTTTCTTCCATCACCAGGTGCAGGTAGCATGTTGGTATTCGCACCACAAACGCCTTAAAGTTGAGGTTGCGATGCGAATCCAGCAGTTGTACTCTGTGCGCGTATTTCAACCTTTGGCGCACGTACGTCACGATGTCTTCCGAGTCAGTGGTGTAGTGGAGGCGGGAAATATACACCGGACTGTCGGCGCTTCCTCCTTAGCACCGTCACAAAGCCGTCATCATCAGCCCGGCCCGTTTCCTGTATAGGCACGGGTTCAGCGGAGGGAGCAGTGTTGGGGCAGTTATAAAAATGAGTATCAGTAGTAGGTAGAAGTAGCCTTTCTAAATTACCATTTAATTGAACCTAACTTAGGTACCTACATTAGGAGTACGTTACTAAGAAAAGGTACTAAGATAGGCTAGTTACGGTAGTTTTCTTAAAGCAATAATTTAACTTGACAGTTAAGCCCCTGTCGACGAACGCATCACACATTACCTACATAAATAGTTGACTAAGTTTTCCAACTATCAAACTGCCGTTAAAATCCATGTCAAAGTGGTTTATGATGCATATTAACACACTGATTTAAGTGCTATGAAAATTTAATAGAGTTCCGCGAAGCTGACGTTCAGCTGTGTATGAAACTAGAAACTAGTTATAATACGTGGTTTAGGGCTCCGTGGCTCAACATAGATGAACCATACCGTCACTGTTTTGATCACCTGCCATTATGTTAGTGATTATTTTTATTAGATTTATATTTGATTATTAGTTTCGTTGATGGGCGAGACCAACCGTTAAATACTTGGTCGGTTTTTCGTTAAATATTTCTATCTACACTGATATTAGAAAGTGGTCAAATTGTTAGTTTGTTTGTAAGAAGTAATCTCTGGAAGTACTGAGCCGATTACAAAAATTATTTTACTGCTAGCAAGCTACACGATCCTCGAGTGCCATACGATAATTATGTTTTATAGTATTACTAGCTGCACCCGCATTTTCACATTTTCGTGAGAATATCGGGATAAAAAGTAATGTTATAACCAGGGTGTCAGCTACCTCCTTACAAAATTTTATCACAATTGGCCAAGCCGTTTGAGCGCGAAGAAGTAACAAACATAAACATACACACACACATCAAAATTTCGCTTTTTAATAGTAGTATGACTTCCAAGGTGACGGAAGTAGCGAGCAGAAGCAAATATTATAATTAAACGATCATAACTCAGCAAAGTGACATATAGTAGCTCAACTGTGGCTAATGAGACACAATTTAATTTCTATTGTTATAAATCAAATTTTGATTTTTTAACAGTTGACCGGGCACGGAGGAGAGGAGTACAATCTGTTTTAGAGTCGAGGGTAGACACAATTGGAAATCAAATGCGTAAACATAAGGCTTCAAAGCCTCAAACCATATGTCTATAATAAATCCGAGGGCACAAAGCCCCGAGAATGGAAATAGATAGCAGCAGGCGTCACGCTTAGCATGAACTATTGCTCGCGGCCTCGATCTGCTGATAGTTCACTCCCATTCATCGTTCACATTCATTACATTCACCACAGAAGTGTACTTACATGGAATGAGTAGGTCTTACCCCCGAACTCGGTAATGCATTGTTCATGAAACATTAAGCATCCTTACGAAAACCGAAACCTTACTGGCAAGTTATAAGTGCCGCTTTCAAACTCAAATATGAGCAAATTGTAACATTTAAACTAACATTCATTTTTCGTCTCTTGTCTAGTCATCAATCCTGGGTGATTTGAACATTGTGACTCAAGGACGCCAGAAAATCCATAGGTAGGTACTACTAAAGTAATATTAATCACACTAATATTATAAAGGCGAAAGTTTGTGAGTGTGTGTGTGTGTGTGTTTATATGTTTGTTACTTCTTCACGCTCAAACGGCTGGACAAATTTTGATAAAATTTTGTATGGAGATAGCTAACACCCTGGATTAACATGTAGGCTATTTTTTATCCCGATATTCCCACTGGATCGATATTTACGCGGGTGAAACCGCGGGGCGTACCTAGTAATATTATAAATTCGAAAGCAACTCTGTCTGTATGTTACCCTTCACGCCTAAACCCCTGAACGGATTTCGATAATATTTGGCAAGGAAGATGGCATCCTAGGAAAGAACATAGGCTACTTTTTGTCCCGGTAGCGTTCCCTTGGGACAATTTCCGAAATCCATGCGGGCGAATCAGGATGGCTGGTAGCAGCTGGATGAGAATTGCCGAAAATCAAGTTGAATGGCGGCGTACAATAGAAAAAAAAAATAAAAAAAAAAAAAAGGAGAGGCCTATGTCCAGCAGTGGATTGCTATAGGCTGATGATGATGATGACGCGGACGAAACCACGGGCAGAAGCTAGCATCAAAAAATGTTTTTTCCACTTTAAAGTTTATTTCAAGTAGGTACCTATGTAGAAAGATGTACTGATCAATTGATCATAATTATTAAAGTAATGGTTTATTCAAATTTCAATTGTCTGAAGCAAATCGTGATAGCTATGAAAATATCCAAGGCAAAAAACAGTACATTATACATCTTATAACTTGAATAAAAAGGGATAAGAATAAAGCCAGGACTACACAAGAGACCAACAAAATGAAAAAACCCAACAAAAAAATTATGCCATTAAAATATCACAAAAACTTTTATAAAATCTTCTAACAAATGGTTTCCATTACAAGTGTAATATCGTGGCCGCTTTCTTTCATTTCTCATAACCTTATTCTTGTTACCAAATAAAGAATCCCTGAAATTCTGGGTTAAAAGACCCGATGACCCGTTTCATAGCTCGTTAGCCAACTGGACTGATTAATGAAGTATTTAGCTAGATGTATTCACTACTAAAATCCTACTTTATCAATATTATAAACGCGAAGATTTGTGAGGATGAATAGATGCATGTTTGTTACTCATTCACGCAAAAAATACTGAACGGATTTGGATAAAATTTGGCACACAGATAGTTTATAACCACGATTAACACATATAATACTTTTTATTCTGTGTTCCCAAGGGATCAAAACGTATGCGGGTAAAACCGCGGGGCGCTGCTAGTTTCATTTATAAAGTTATAGTATAGAAGATATTTATTTGCTGTTTGGAATCAACAATGCGGTGGTTTTTTTTGGTAGTTTCATAGATCTTCAATTATTTTTAGGGTTCCGTAACTCAAAAGGAAAAAACGGAAACCTGGATCACTTTGTTGTCCGTCTGTCTGTCTGTCAAGACCCTTTATCTCGGGAGCGCGTGGAGGTATCGAGATGAAATTAAAACCATATACTCAGGTCTACAGTCCCTTGAAGCTTTGAAAAAATCTAACTTCTAAGTTAACGTAAAAAAAAGATACGGCCGTTTATGCCGCAAAAAACATATTTCGAATCAAGAAATTACTAGCAGCGCCCCGCGGTTTTACCCGCGTGTCGATCCCGAGGGAATATCGGGATAAAAAGTAGCTATGTGTTAATCCAGGATGTTAGCTACCTTCATACTTACCAAATTTTATCAAAATTGGTTCAGCCGTTTGGGCGTGAAGAAGTAACAAACATACAAACACACTCACAAACTTTCGCCTTTATAATGTTAGTGTGATTATCAGACTCTCGAAGTAATTGTTTTAATAGGATGATAAACAAACCTGCCTTCTTGGCATGTTTTGGTATAGTTATCCAAATATGTGGTTACTAGTATTCTTGCCATGGGAGTGCTAGAAGTGACTTCTTGTCAACGTGCGTTGGATACCCAGTAGATAACTGGAAAATGTTTTGGTGATTTGCCTTTATTTGTAAACTAGGTGCAAGTTGACCGGAATATAGCAAATAGTAATTATATATCGTATTTAAACGAGGCAATTTTAATCCCAACAAGGTCATATGTGTGGCAGAAATAGACAAATATTCTAAAATAAATATTTGTCATAGCATTATGTATTTAACAGTAATTAAACTCTAATAACTTTATACAGTAATTAATAATCTAAATGTTTGTAATTTGTTTTAGGTTTATAAACATTACAAGATAAACTTCTTATACTAAATTAATTAACAAACTATTAAAACAAAAACATAATAATCGAACCTAACTAAAACTATTAACAAATTAAAATATGGCGTCGAAAATTCCTCCACATCGCTGTCGACTCGTAATACCCAAGAGACTATCGGCATTGCCACGTTATATGATAATGCTTAGCCTCTGGCCTAAGTTAAAGCCAGCCCTTGGGTCACGGGAAGTGTCAACCAGCCGTAACAAACCATGAGCACTCGGACCCCACGGCCGGAGGGCTTCAACCCCAAACGGCTCGAAAATATAATTACCTACCTATAAGATTATTATACTCTAGCAGCACAGTTGCGCCCCACACTAAATACCCCACCTTCCATGGAAATAAAGACATATCGACCGGTCTCTTGCTATCGTCGCGTCCAAGCCATTGGGTTCTAACACAGCTGGAACGCCGACGGTGACAAGAGCTCGTCGGATGGTGTCATTAATGTTTGCTTGTCGCGGTAAGCAGCTTGCACTTCGGCTGCAAGATAGGCTGTGGTGTCAACTTTGATGAGGAGAGCAAGAAAAAGCTCCTAGTCGCAGGGAAGCAGTGAGGCGGAAAGTAGTGTCGTAACAAAGTGCTTATGTTCGAGGACGGTAGTGCAGGCAAAACAAAATTGCTAGACGTTAAGAAGTATTTTCCCGTAACAGCTACAATAATATCCAGAACTTTTACTCCACGCTAAAGAAGATAGGTAAAATTAAAGTCTAAATGCCTACTGCAGTGGGAATAAAAACTGCCACTTGCTCACTTCAATTCGTTATTCCTTTCAGTCAGTTTACCTCCATTCTTCATCAAAAAATGAACTTCAAGTTAACAAGCACAAGATAACTTATAAATTATAAAACATTCATAATTTATTGTCTTTTCCACTAAAGCTGCTTTTTTAGCAGTGGTAGACGCTTCTCTTTTCCTTAGCTCATCTTTTAATGGTCTCATTCATATTTATCTAGTTTTCGTTTAATTTTTGATCTACATAAAAGTAAACATAGACAAAACAATGGCGGCTTGTAGACATTGTACAGTACTGCCACCTATGACGAACTTTCAGTTTTTAACCCCATTGAACTAATATTAATACATTCTCGTGTATATTTTTTTTATTGATAGTTTCCGGGGATCATGATAAATTGTAAGTTTAACAAAATTATTATAAAAGCATAATTGATTTACAACGTGAGCAATATTTTCTGCAAGGCATAGGTATCAGAGATACATATTGAGTTTTATAACACTTCTACTTAATTTGACATACTAAACTTTACATCAAACGGATAAAAGGAAAAATATTACCTGAACTTTTTAAATGTTTCCTGACCCAAAAGTAAGTAAACGTAGTATTGAATTGAAATGCAAAGAAGAAAAAAACTATAACACACTGGTAAAGCAAATGGAGAGCCATTCAACTCCAGTCGACCTTTTTAATTTAGTGTTCAAGTAATAAAGTGAAGTTGCTAGTTCTGGTGCTTAGGAAAACAGAAAAGCAACTAGGAAACAACTGACACATTTAATATTTTCCTGTGTAAGTTACGAAAAAAATTAAAACGTTTAAAAAAGGTAACGCGTAGTTATTTGGAAAGTGCAAGCTAATTAAGTTGTTACACACTTTAGAGTCATCATTGTGCCTTATCCCAATTTATTTGGGGTCGGCGCAACATGATTTTTTCTTCCATACTTCTCTATTAGTCGTTATCTCGGTAGTCACTCCCTTTCTAACCTTATCATCATTCCGACATTCCATCCATCGTTTCTTTGGTCTTCCCCTACTCTTATAGTCATCGACATCCATACTCCAAACTCTCCTCACGACATTTTCCTCATTTCTCCGTAATACCATGACAACCGATTTCCACAACACAATAATAATAACTTCATTAAATTTAATGGATCTGTGGGAACCCAACTCTCGGATTCCATAAACCTTAGAGCCCTATCCGCATCCAAAACCTATAAGTATTTGGGTATATCGGAAGCGTTGGGCATCAATAGAATAGAATAGAATACTCTTTATTATTTACACCATATAAATTACAGACATAAATATAGAAACAAATAATGTTACTGACTTGAAGCAATCGTTAAAGGAGCGCTTCTTTGACCACCTGAAGAAAGTATTTTTAGTAGTCTGGCATGTCACTGGCCTAGGCCAGTATATAGGCCAGATATTGTGTCTGGGCCCTTGGGCCCAGGCACTCCGGACATCTCCAGGCGTTCTTGTCTAGCTAACGAAGATTACTTGCATAGACACAACCTTGTAGCCAGGATTAACTATCAGAAACTTGCTCAGAAATACAGCCTTGTGGAATCGGAAGTGCCGTACTACAGGAATGTGCCCGACCCTGTTCTCGAAAATGGAAAAATCACTTTGTACTGGGACCGATCCATCATGACTCATAGGACTATTGTTGCCAATAAGCCTGATAATAGCGCTGGTGGATCGAGAAGAGCGGCGCGCAATGATTGTTGAAATAACGGCCCCCTATGACGGAAACCTCGTGAAAGCCGAGAAAAATAAACAAATCAAGTATCTTGACTTGGCTAACGAGGTTGTCGATATGCGGGATGTGGATTCAGCGATCATTGTGCCGATAGTCGTGACAGCCAATGACTTTATAGCCAAAAGCCTCAATCAACACCTAAGGAGGATCTCGTTGGGCAGCTGGATCAAGGGCTTGATTCAGAAAGCGGTACTTCTAACCACGGCTCGCATTGTAAGGAGGTTCCTCTCTCTAGAGCCCTGACCGCCACTTGGAACTTGGACCTTGTTCCTGATACCGGTGGGTTACTTTTTTTGTAATTTTTACATTTTTATTTATAAAACTATTCAAAAATGTAATTTAACAAAAGTAAATCGTGAGAAAACTCGACATTTAATCAATGAGCAAAGAAGAAATTCAATGCAGACTGAATGAAGATGAGAAATTGTTTGCTACGACGTAGGTGAATTCACGGCTACGGAAGCTACGCTCTCGTAGCAGATGTCTACGCACTGCCACAAGATATACTACACGAGACGGTTGTCGGAATTTGTGACATGAAATTTCAACGTATTATTAAATATTTTTACGGAACATATTTTTTTTCATAATATTTTTAGGCTGAAACAGGTTTTTCGACGCCTATCCGAGGGTGTCGTAAAAGGCGATAGAGAGATAAAGTAAAGACAATGAGATCAAACCACAAACTCCTATCTCGCAAGTGTGGTTGTCTATTGCCTTTAACCATTCATAGCAGCCAATCATTGACGGCCATGGTCAGCAGTTGATCTTCACGATACACTCATAATAATTATAGCCGATAAAATAAAGTTTTTTTTTCCTTTCCCTTTTCAACAAAACTTTCCTTTAACACATTTCACGCACATACACCTCCAATTTCAATTAAAACCAAGTTGCTAAAGTAACAAACGATCTGCTACCGCAACCAACGCCAACGTAATCGAGAATACCGCCCGCTGGGGTATAATAATTATCATGTGAACGCGTGGCCCGCTGGGAGTGATCCCTGCCACGGATTAGTGCTGGGAAAGCCCGGGAACATATCCCGGGAAACGATAGGACCTCGCGCCCCGGAAATTCATGACACCCAGGGGTGGACCATTCTTTTTGTCACGTTATATTGCTTTTGCTAACTCTCTGGTTATATGAGGGTGTGTAAATGCTGCATTTTTCTTTCTGTGTAAAGAATGGTATCTTGCGAGCTAGTCCGATATTTTATTCGAAAAATAAAACTGGTACTTCTAGGAACGTTCCCGCTTGAAGTTTTGCATCTGGTATGTTAATATTATACCATTTGGAGGGGAAGTGAGCATAATATAAACACTAGGAGTAACTTTTAACCTCATTTTCTTTATTACTGTTTATAACTGAATGGTTTATTCACTTATCGCATGACTGCGACTCTATTTCATAATGTTCAGTGGGCAGTAGAGTTTTTAATTGACAAGTTTCACTGATTTAATTTATTAACTAACACTGTATAATAGAACCTATGGACTGGGCGTGTTGCTCAATTATAACAGCCACACGGGTCGATCGGTCGGGTTAAGCTACGCTTGCCGGGGTTGGCCGTGGATGGATTACATACCACTTGACCCTTCCGTGCCTCGGAAAGCACGTAAAGCCCAGGTGACATTCTTGGATCTTTGACAGTCGTTACGGGTCGTCAGAAGCCCGAAAGTCTGACATCTAGTTTACCAAGAAGTATCGTATTACCCAGTAACGGGTTGTACAGATCAGATAGGCAGTCACTATATGAGAAATACTGGTATTCAGCTGAATCCAGTTAGACTAGAAGCCGACCTCAAAATAGTTGGGAAAAGGCTAGGCAGAGACTAAGTAATAGGATCTTGTTTGTTACATTAGTTGTCTTATTTGAAAGCTATTTGCATGTAATAGTTAGGTATTTGGATTGTAAACGTTGCCATATTGGTTTGTGCTAGATCGTGAGACTAAGATGACTAGAAGGTATTGTGGGTTGTATTTACCCGACTGCGCCAGAAGGAGGGTTATTTTTTTCGAGTGTATGTATGTATGTATATTTCACGGCACGCTCTGTAGCCTAAACGGCTTGATCGATTTCAGCTTGAGAGGCCCCGTTAGATTCGTCTTAGTTGTGAGTGACACTGGGTATATCAAAATTGAAAAAAAAAATGGCCGATTTATAGCGCCATATTATATCTTCAAAAAAAATTTATAATCTATCCTTACCAGTCGTTAAAAATGCGAGTTTTGTACTTTTGTCGAGTGAAGACGGATAGTATATCTACTATATATGTATGACTGCGAATGATTTCTTTCAAAACTATTATCAAACCAATCAACAAGTACTAAGCTAATAGTAGTTACATTTGCAAGTTTCCAACACCATTAGTAGTTACAGAATAGTTCCAATGATTTTATATTGGTTATTAAAAAAAAGACTGGATTTTCTTTAAGTTATCGTTCTCGTTGTATTGATTAACGATCATTCAGGCTTCGGGATTTAGATTTTTTGTGTGAATTGATTTTCAACCTCTGATTTGAATCGATTCAAAGGCCGAATTTTTCCCATGACAGCATTATATTAATATGGTCATCCCTAAAGTTGCCATTATATGACTTCATTTTTTAATAATGAACAGCACCGAAAGTATTCCCAATCTGCCTATTTTTTATATGATAAAATAAACTCCATCTTATAGTTTAAAGCGCTAAAAATAGAAACATAAAAGCTCGAAATGGTTTTGGAATCAGCGTAGGATTTTTTTCTTTATGTAACGAATTGTTTTTATCATTCAACTGCAAGTAGCCACATTGATTGCACCCATGTCTGCCACAGCCAATAAATGACTACCCGTATCGTAAAACCTCAATGCTCTCAATAACTGAGGGACAATTCTCGTAATTTTAAGAACGTTCACAGTCTGATTTCAGTCTCAATCTGTCAAAAATACCTTTCATTTCCCTTCATTATTGACAAATTTTTGACATTGATAGTCGCCGAGATGAGATTGCGACTAGATTTTGAATGTTTTTCGAGAATTGGTCTTCAGATTTATTGAAGTTAAAGAATGATTTCTGAAATAAAATAAAAAATGCTTTATGCGAGTGCAATAATAGGTTCCTACCTCACAAGTGTATGGTTTACATTGAAAGTCAGGTATCGTTGACAAACTTGAAAACTGTAACAAATAAGTTACATAATATATACCTATCTCCGAAAAAACTCGGTTTCATCAATAGGTACTGTCGAAGTAGTTTGATCGTTTCCGATATATTTTTGGTCTACAGCTGTTAAATTTTCAACAATTTCATATTAATTACTATCCATCTTCGTTGCTTGAGAGATCATGTAGGTATGTGCCAGTTTATGGGCTTTAACGTTTAACTGACCCCTTACTCTTGGTGAAGCATAAACCACCCTCTAGCAGCCCCCTAGCCATTCTTAGGGGATACCTTAAACTTAGGTGATGTCGGTGAAAACGGGCATTCATAAGTTATGCTAGGCTAAGTAATTTTTTCCGTACGCAAAATACGCGCATTGACGCGGAGTTGCGGACACCAGCCCGTATTACCTATAATGCTAAGTTTTAAAACTGTAAAATTTTGCATCGTATAAAAATATTCAAATCATTCTACCTAGCCTTTTCCCACTATGTCGGTCGGCTTCCAGTCTAACCGGATGCAGCTGAATACCAGTGTTTTATATCGAGGGACTCTGCCTATATGACCTCCACCGACCCTGTTACTGAGTAATACGATAACCGCTAGCAAAACTAACTGTCAGACTCTAAAAATCCAGAAATCTTAAGATATCAATTTATTTCTGTGCACAAAACGGTATTCTGCCCTCTAGCTTCCCACGCAGTTGTATCAAAAGTCCATCGGTTAAACTTGTTATTATTTTAAGACCACCACTTTTGTTTGAAGCCCCTTTCTATGAATTTACTTGAACAAGTTATTAAGTCTTGGCATTAATGCGTACAGTAACAAGGGGAACAAAGAAAACAATGGGATCACCAAATAAAAGACAACAAAATAATATTGAGTCTAGCTTTTGTTTCATTATTGTCTGACAAATCAGAATGACTGTCGAAATGTAAGTACTTTTTGCTTATTAATAATGAATTGGGTATTGTTTTTTCCATGTGTATTGTCTGATATTAGATTTATATATCCTTGTTAAAGGTTTATTTTTTCTGTATGTTTTTAATAAATTATTTACATTATTCCTGGAACAGTTTATATTAAATAGCGCATTAAAAAATATTTAAAAAAATAGCTGTTTATTAAACTAAAACTATGCGATTTTTGAGAAGTCAACTTTACTTTATTCTTAACTTGAAGCGGGACGGTTTGAAACTTCAACGACTTTTTAACTTTATGCATGACTTTCAAAGGTAATGAATTTTTTAGCGTAGCATTGCTTTTTTTCAACTTTGCCTCACACTAGGATTATTCAACTTCTTAGTTGTTTTTCAAGTTGCTATAAATCTCACATAATCATTTTTTTATCAGAATATGGTACATTATTATAGTCTTAAGATTAGTCCTAAATACAGCAATAGTTACAACAACTATAAGCACAATAACAGTAAAAATGAAGAAAAAATGGCGCATATTTTTTTTATTGTTAATAATTATGTATTTAAACGATTTTAGTTTTCGGCCGATAATGCAAATCAGGTCGTATTTCGTTTTCGGCCGAATAAAAACTATTTTTTTTTTTTTTATAAAAAAACAAACTTCTAAAATTGTTCCGTAAAAAAATCGAACCCATTACAGCACAAAAGCCAATTACTTATGCACTGCACTAAACCGTCACATTAGTCTTTAGTATGAACTCTAGTTTATTGTCCTATCCCTGTTAGTTGACGATGCATATTACTCGACTTGTTAGCACTGTGGAGGCAATAACGATTAACTTGAAGACCGCACTAGATCATAAGTCGTGATATATTGCAAGTGAGTCGAATGCACACCACGATTAACAACGGTATTCCATTACGACATGCAAGGTTGGTGTCTTGAATGCTTTAATGTATGTTGTAAACATCAAACTTTCCATAACTGAAGTTTAAAAAGTATTTTGCTATAATTTCTTATTTTTTTAATAAAGAGTATTCTATTCTCCATCATCTGCCTAGCCTTTTCCCAACTATGTTGGGGTCGGCTTCCAGTCTATCCGGATGCAGCTGAATACCAGTATTTTACAAGGAGCGACTGCCTATCTGACCTCCACCACCCAGTTACTGGATAATACGATACCCCTTGGTAAGACTGGTTACTAATTTATGTTATCACCTAAGCCTGAAAATTCTGGCTAACCAATAATTGTCTGTGTAAGTCCGAGGTTAATTGTTAAATAGGTAAATAAGAAAATCTGAGTAAAAATTGAGTTTTCGAAGAACGTTTAAAATATATTGTTTGTTTTTCAAAATAGTATGACACAACTTAAAACGCTTTCCAGCAATGCAATGCAATGCTTTCCAGTATCCACCACAGCTGCCTGTCAAAACCCAACTCACCAGAGCAAGAATTCAAAAGCGATCACACACCCGCTACATCAAACAAAGGTTGTCAATAACCAGTTCAATCCGTCAAACGTAGGACAATATAATTCCCATCAAGTGGACCGCTGAAGCTCCATCGTCGAAACTAAACACAGTGTTTAGCTCGTTTCCTATCCAACTACAGTAATTGTAATTGTCTTTGCGACCAAAACTGTGACAGATCACGTTCTGATCCGAGCACGTTAATCACAGTGAATAATGTACCATTTCGGATGTCCAATGAATAATCCTGATGGATCTGGCAACTCTCCTGCCACCCAAATGAGCGATTTCACTATAATTCGCTTTTAGCATCGTTTTGATGTTCACGGTGTGTTTGGGAATTTGCTCTTTGTGGCCGTATTACACATTGTCTGTTCAGGAAATTATAAGTGCTTACATATTACATAGTGACTTGTAATTTGACGTATTCCTTCCAGGGCGTAATAGTTTGACCCATTTGCAACAATAAGCACACCCTATAGCCTAAGCGAAAATTTATGGGATTCGAGTAAACTAATTTTTTATGTATTTTTGAAAATTTCCCAGAAATTTGTGAATTATTGAAATATCAAAAAATTGAGTGATCACCGAATGAATTAACCAGTTTATGCTATGTTTTTACCTTCTCGCCACCCAGCAACTCTTCCTACGTTATGTGGCCAGGTTGTCGCGACCAGTTTGCATATTGAGACGCTACTTTTTAATAGATAATAGGTATTACTCGCAGTCGATCTAATCACTTATCATGTGTCGCTTAGTTCGCGTGATTTTAAACTACTGCACACGTACAAACTCTTAATGTTTGAAACTACTTCAGTTTTTTAGGCTTTTGACAAAGAATCTTTTACCTATATATCATGTCATTAGCCTGTAATGAGACTCTTCATATCATATTTTTGTTGTTTAAGAAAAAAATTAAGAAAAAACATTGCCATTATCTTTGACTCTTTGACGACGGATTATTATGTTGGAGATCGTATTCCACGATAGATCTGTTTGGCAATTTTCTGCACTAATTAAATCTATCAATCACATATCAATTGATTGGAAAACCACTATACTTACATATTATTAAGTGACACAACATCAGCACGTCTGGAAATTGTTGATTTTAGCCACTTTGCTCGGGACTAAATGTGACAATAATGTGGCAAAACTTTCAAAGACATTTCTGTAAATTACGTAATTTGCTGCCGATTATCGTGAAGCGAGTGGCCGATGTCAAAAGACAGGTTGAGAATAAATAATGTCTTTTGGGAATAGCCAATAGAACCGCGCCGGGCAGAAAGGTACTTAAATAGGGAAGCAAAAGAGCTTTTACTTATCTTTTCTTTACTTTGTGCCCCGGAGTGCCGAAAGTACCTAAAAGGTGATTAAGATTCAGCTGATTAGTTGAACTTGAGAATAAGATATTGCTTTTACTTTTGCACTGAGTTTCGGGAGGGGGCAGGTAAATTTAAGCGTGACGACGGTAGCTGTCTTCGAGCTATTTTTTTTTCCGGAACTCCGGGTATTTTCTGGACCATGAATTTTTATATTTTTCTGCTATTGTTTTAATCTTAATTTCTTTTCATGAAAGGAAAGTTCCTCTTAATTAATTCGTGCGCGGTTATTCGCGCTGATATAATTTGCAGGGCAGATCTCAAATGATAAAGTAGACAGTACGCTATGATGAAGCCGAGTAGAGGTCGCAATTCTGTAAAAAAAACCAGTCCAAGTGCGAGTCGGACTCGCGCACTGAGGGTTCCGTACAAATTTGTATGTATGTAAATAGTTTATCACTGGAAAAAAATATTTTTTGTAATAAAACTACAAATTTACGGTATTCAGATTTTTTCTTTTACTTGTTGTGTATTACTTCTTGCCAAATTTCATGATTCTAGGTCAATGAGAAGTACCCTTTAGGTTTTGATTCCCTTGCGAGTGTCCAAATAAGCGGCATAAAAGGAATATAAACACCCGTGTCTTTTGATTGCGCTGATTAAGAAGTTTGATTTTTTCACTGCTTTAAGGGATTGCAGCCTTGAGTATTTGATATTAATTTCAACTTGATAACTCCACGCCTTCCTGAGAAAAAGGGTCTTGACAGACGGACAGACAGAAGGACCACGGAGTGATCTAATAAGGGTTCCGTTTTTCCTTTGGAGGTACGGAACCCTAAAAATGAGCGAGTCGCCTCATTTTATACAGCAACAAGCTGCAACTGATGTAATCCTTTTATATTTAACGCGTTAAATGCGTTTATAAACGATAAGGAAGCAAAGCGGATCCTAGCCGGATAAAACGCTGGGATGAAAAAGGCACTTCGTCCAGAGAATAAAGGTAAGTTGTGCTGGATAAAATAACTTGTTTCAGACGGATTTTTGTAGTATTAAGCATCGCCATTCTGCATTGTCTGTGTTGAAACATAAGCTCATGTTTCGGTGTAGTGAATGCCAAACAAAAATGTATGTCTCTCTGAATATTTTATTAAAGTTTTCAAAAGATACAAGCGTGAACACAATAAATTTATTTGAAACTAGCTTCTGCCCACGACTTCGTACGCGGATCCTGTTGCTTATGCCAGCGACAACGGGGTCGTCAAAATCGAAGATCTGAAACGTCTGATGTCGAATTCTAAAAGTCCGGGGACTGGAAAACAACGGGATGCGCGAGACGATTCGAGACGTTCCAGATCTTTCATTTTTGTAAGTCAACAGGAAATGCCCATTAGACTAAACAAAGTCTTGTAGGTACCATTTCCCAGAGTCATGAATTAAAAGCCAATTTACGTTGAGTATTGAAAACCTCATTTTTGACCGCAAATCTATTATCCAGCAATTCATTTTGTGGTTATTAGCCACTTATTTTTCAGCATTATGATTCAGACATAATGTTTCAGCATTAACCCAACATTTGCAGTTTAAGCAATTTGTTGAGCTATTACTATACCCAAAGCCCCTTAGTTTTCTATACCATTTATTCATAATATCATCGACCTTTTAAACAAAATGTAAATGCGAGAATTTCCATTAAAAAATAATTATAAAATATGCAGAATGAAGCAGGTATTCCGAGGTAGTCACTGTTATGACTCGGTCCCATATCCGTGTCTCGTTCACACAATTATGAATCCCTTTAAAAGATCTTGCACACTGAAAAATCAACCTACACTGAAACCTTCACAGGAAAACACCCTTAATTATGAACTAAACAAGTACAGCATTGAAGGTGTCAGTTAATGGTAAGGTCAGTACCTAATAGCCGATTAGTATTCGGGTCCTTTTTGTTACGTAGCAAGTACTTTTTATTAAGCAGTCTAAAAATAATACGATGTATGTAATCGATGTATCAGTATGTTTACAGACTGCTGAAAACGCAGCATAACCCTTTTTTTACCACTTTGGTGGGTATCTGTGGCATCCTAAAATATGGCAGTATCTGACTTATTCTGTTGTTTGCTCAAGACCCATTTAAACTGGGTACGGTACATTGCATCACACAAGACTACACATAACATCACTCATTAGGTGCATTATTAAGCTTGAAGTAGTTACTTAATACCCGGTTCTGCTTAATTATCACGGACTGAAGCACTTACTAATTACCGTGAGCTCTAACGACCATCTGTGTGAAACATTCATGAGCACAGATCCTCGTTACGGTCCATTGATATATGATATCACTGACAACTTTGTGAGGACTAACTATATTGCTTGTATACAAAGTAGGGCTGATCAAATGGTATTAAATAATACCACTCTTCTTGCGTTACAGAATCGTTACACTGCTATTTTTAAACATTATTGTATTAAACCCGTTTTGCGAGCTTTACTTAGGTTATTAATTCGGCTAGGCCACAGGTGACTAAAATCGCAAATTCCAGTGTAGAGTAGGTTTCGACTCTTGTCATACGGCGACAGGTCGCATGCGGAAGGTGACTTATATCGACTGTGAATAAGTTCTCGTAGGCGATCTTCTGCCGCATGAAGGTCAACATTTTGTTGCAAAATGAACTAATCACCTGCGACTTTATCGACCAGTGTAAATGGGGTGACGTATCGGCTTGAGAGGCGATTTGATAAGCGACCAGCTGCACGGCGAAAATTGATCTTATGTAAATCCCCGAAAGTTTGAGATCGAAACATAAGATGAGTCGCTTTTTTTTTAAGACGTTAGCCCAATACATATCTTCAACTAATTTTTCACGATTTTTTTCATTTTAGTTCATCTCCTTAGGTATAATAAAAAATTCGTGCGGTCGGGGGACCCTCGGCCTCGTCAGGAATGAAGATCCGTACGCGATACTTGTACTCACACGTACTCGTAGTGCGTGTGAGTACAAGTATCGCAATAGACAGAGACTGAGAGAAAGTGTGAATTTAATACGCGTTTTTTTATTATTAGTAAATATTTTTAGAAGCTCTAATGAAGTTGGAAGCCATCTTGGATTTTCAATTTAACTTTACTATACAGTAGTGCTATACACTGGTGCTTCAGCACCCTCTAAAACCATGAAAACGACACCCATGATGAAAAATTAGAAAATTTACGCATCCGCCATCTTCTATTTTCATTTTGACCTCACTATCATGACCTTGATATGACCTTTCTCTTTAAGGCCTTGACGTCAACTTCTATCTTATTTACGGTAGAAGAAGTGAATTGGTTTAATCGAATAAACACGTGGCCAGATTCTGTAAACAAAACACAATCTGCCAATAGAAAAACACAAAGAATGGAAGGGAAAGAGGTAGATAATAATTTTTATGATTGTATTAACAAGATTCCATAACCCAGCAAAAATATTCCGCAGCGAAAATCGCACTCCCAAAACAGAGTAGGTACATACACTAAAGCAAGGAAATGCAGTAAAACGAACCATAAATGAACTAATCAAATTAGACAATGCGTATTTACTCGTCTCGCTCTGGCGTTCGCTGGTAAATAGAGAGGAAACTAATGGAGTGGACATAATCTGTCCGATAGCATTGCTTAATTCTCGCATCCTCTTACTTCCAAATGCCGCAAATGAAAAATGAACGGTGGCAGGACACGTTTTTGCTTTTATTTTTGTTTGTTGCGCACGGGTTTTTTTCAGAATTGTGGGAACGTAATAAAACATACGTTGCCTTTTTTTAACTATGATTTTTCAGCAAGCGCGCGTAGCGTGAACACCGTAGAAACGGAAGAAACGAAAGCCAGATGCATGTATACATGTGGTAGACTTGCAGGATCTACAATTTTGGTACTCTTACCTCCAAAGTCAAAAGTCACTAGTTAAAAGTAACCAGCCGGTGGAAAATAGGTCATTTCCCTGATGTACAGACGCCAGCTCATCAAGCTATCCGAAACTGTAAAATTTTCCCAATCAACTTTGAACCTTATGCTTTAGCGATAAACTTGAAAATCTATTAAAGAAATTTGACAGATTGTAGTAGCTTGATGTGCTGGCGTCTGTATTAACACGAGCCTTCGCTTTCTTCAGCCAATTACTGCCGACTAATTTCTTCAGCTCGTTAATCCACTCGATTCGAAGAATCTAGGTAATCAATATTTTAAACCTCGGTGTGCCCGTTTAAGTCGCACTTCCACTTGAACTTTTTATTTAGCTTGCTTCCTTTGCAGTGGCTAATAAATCTTTCTTCTAGTGATAGAATGTTAGATCTAGTGGCTCAAGAAATGGTTTGAGCTGGCTGCAAATTTGTTGTATAGCTACTTCGATAGTTGTGTCAATTTTGATGTACGATATCATCAGTAGGTATTTTATTTCTAGTCATCCAAAAAAGATGACGCTGAAGTAGTTTTTTTTTACATTTTGGCTAATCTGTACCTTGAAACGTAACTGTATCATCAGAAAAATTAAACATCGGGGGGCCTAAAAAGGCCACTTTGGCAGAATCATAAAAGGATAACATTATGAATCATAATGGACAGTTAACTGTTAAGTTAATCGTATCAAATCAAATGGGATTTGATACGATTGAACACCAAAAAAAAAAAGAAAAACACGGACTGTCTTCGCAATATTATGATTCATAATGTTATCCTTTTATGATTCTGCCAAAGTAGCCTTTTTAGGCCCCCAGGTCAGGTCATTGCAACTCTCTCACAACTCACTCACCCCGAGTCAATCACTCCCAAAGTCTCTCCATTCAATTTCTACAACAAAAATTCAAACACTACACAACAATATTATGATAACTCTCACAGATACATCAGGGTTATTAATTCCAAAGTGAACCCTACTTCATCACGTGGGTTAATCATAACAGCATGTTCAGAGCTGTTAGCACCATCAGCATGTAGACCACGTTAATCCGCGGTTCATTCTGCAGATTAATGGCTCCGGGCTTGCGCCACCTTTGTGAACAGCTATGGTGAATTGATGGCGTGCAATTGATATAAAGTTAGTAGTTGGCGTATCGTACCGTGCTCACGATCTAAAGGTGGCTACTATGGTTTTTCACAAGGCATTTCTGTTTCTTAGGTAAGATACTCGTTCTTCTTCTTTCATATATTAATATCGGCACAAACTACGAAACGAATAATTCATACCGTGAATAAAATATTAGCCAGGCCGTAAAGGTAATTAAAAAGTGGTTGTTGCGAATTTTTTTTCTATTATATATTAATGTTACGGCTAATGACCGAAGTGCGGCTACACCTAGTTTTAACCAAACCTAACCTCGGGGTGCCCTTCGATCGCTCTTGCATCCTATGTCGCCTCCCGAAATACACACGAACCGCATGTGGCCGGCTAAAACTAGGTGAAGCCGCACTTCGGCCGGCTGAAACTAGGTTTAGCCGCACTTCGGCCGGCTAAAACAAGGTGTAGCCACACTTCGGCTATTAGCTGTGACATATATACTTAAAAATGACTGTACTTTATTTACAGAATTGGTCTTGGTGTTCCTAGTAAAGGTCAGTCAAACGACACCGGACGTTACATGCTTTCTTAAAATCTAAACCGAACCTCGGGGCACCCTTCGCTCGCTCTTGCATCCTATGTCGCCTCCCGAAATACACACGAACCGCATGTGGCCGGCTAAAACTAGGTGAAGCCGCACTTCGGCCAGCTGAAACTAGGTTTAGCCGCACTTCGGCCGGCTAAAACAAGGTGTAGCCACACTTTGGCTATTAGCTGTGACATGTATACTTAAAAATGACGGTACTTTATTTACAGAATTGGTCTTGGTGTTCCTAGTAAAGGTCAGTCAAACGACACCGGACATTACATGCTTTCTTAAAATCTTCTGTCAAGTCTTATTCCTGAGTGGAATCAATACAAAATATTATGGAGAGAAGACGTCATTTGAGCCGAGACGAAATGATCAGAGCCGTGGGAATTGGGAGCTGGTTCTTGGCAGTATGCTGTGGCAATCGCTATTAGCGCTACGCAGCATGTAACCACATCACTGGTAACATGGCAGAGTGACATGAAGGACGAGCTCGCATCACCACACGCAGACAAGATCATTTAATACAAATTCCCTCTCGACAAAATAGTACAATGACCGCGATGATATTGGTTATGAGGTTTCATAGCTCTCCAGGGATGTTAATAAGCGATCAAACCATAAGAAATTGCTTACATGAAGTCAATCTCCATTCCCGAAGGCCGCAACGTGTACCACCTATTGAGCCCCGCAATCGCAGAGCCAGTTTACAATGGGCTCGTGCACACAAACATTGGGCAGAAGAAGAGTGGCGTTTTGTGTGTCTTTCTGACAAATCTCACTTTGATTTGAGGCCAGATATTAGACTTACACGATACTGGAGAACCCCTGGACGCCAATAACGTCAAGCGTCATTTCTGCTTATGCATGATAATGCACGTCCACACATTGTCAGAGCCGTCAAACACACTTGCCGCAGCTAATATCAACGTCCTATCATAGCCTGCTCAATCGTCAGACATGAAACCCATTGTGCACGCATGGGATATGCCTCAAAGAAGAGTTCTGCCAATTAAGGATGCCGTAAACGCACCAGAATTTTTTTGCCCCTTTTCCAACGGACGGGTGTGGCCATTCCGCAACATGATTTGGAATATTTATTATTAGCCGAATCGCTGCGATTGTGTTATATGCATTAACGGCGGAAATATAAACTACTTATTGTTTACTTTGGGCAATAAAACCTTTAACAACTTTTATTTTAATCTCTTTAACACATTTTAATATCAGGATCAACAAAGGTGAAAAATCCAGCTTAGGTAAGCTAAAATGCGAAAAGTCTTTATTAATGCAAAAGCATACAAAAACATTTTATTTAATCAATCTAAATAGACATTTTTATTTAATTTCAATAGAGCAACACAATATTAAAAAAAACCTGGATCCTTGTCACAATTTCATTATTATTTGTATTACCCGTTTGATGAAGTAAGAAAACGCAATGAATGGAGGTTAAAGCGGTAATCAGCCTATATGTTCCCACTGCTGGGACACAGGCCTCCTCTCTGTGAGAGGGAGTGGGCCGTAATCCACCACGCGGGCCAAGTGCGGGTTGGTAGATGTCACATGTCTTCGAATTTTTGGTTCTAGGACATGCCGGTTTCCTCACGATGTTTTCCTTCACCGTTTTGAGAGCAGTGGTGATGATATGATTTACACAAAGTAAAGCGCCGGTCTGGGTTCGAACCTACGACCTACAACTCGTAAGTCGCGGCCGTCCCCACTTGGCCACCACTGCTCTAAAGAGGTCAAAAAAGACGTAATAAGTCTCCTGTATTCGTCCAATAAAGTAGGTGCCTGTTTAACGTCCCTACTCGCAAGAAAAAGAACAATAGGACAGCGGGGAGGATTTGCTTAGTTTTCTGTTTATGAATTTAGCGATAATCGATTTTCTAGATTAAACCTATTATTAGATTATTAGGAAATGACAATTTATAATGATTATGTAACAGTTACTGCACCCCCTATGTCGAGTTGGCGCAAGTTTTCAATTTAATCCTGTAAATTATTATTAGAAGGTCAAAACCACAAACATTGTGTAAATTCTGCCGAAAAAACCTTAAACTTCATACAATAGCTATGACTTTATTACCACCTCGATACACGTATCTACATATATTACGTAATATGTATGAACGTATACAAACGCGATCCATCTTTTACTGAGTTATTGTGTTAAAAGCCGAATACATTTTTCATAGAAAATAACACATATTTCACAATGAAATTCTTGTCGATCGAGCAGCCGCTTTGTCTTGCTTCTTTTCCTTCATTTTTCCTGCTTGATTTGTGTTCTATGAGTGTTCCGCTGCACTCGCTCCGCTCGCCTCGAGGAATATTGGATATCTGTCATAAGTCATAAGATTTCGCATACCGACTTTATAATGTACCCTATATTCTGCGATCGTATATAAAACCTGGAATATTTATCTTGTAGATCTTCCTAACAATCTTTCAGCATCAAAACTGGTTTGAAAGATTAGTACAGCGTCGCTCATTGTTCCCCACGGGGGTGTTTCGATAGAAATGTAACACACCGTGTAATTTTTCCGTTAAGATTGTTTATTTGTGGATTCTCGTGGTCCGGATACAAACACGTTCCGGACGAAATAGAGGTGCAAAAACACGCAGTACTCTCCTCACAATATAGTTTGTACCTTTTCTTGGATATAGCTCTCGATGTAAAGAAAGAGCTTGAGAAATGTAATAATGTCTTTAATTTCGTCCCAAGGATAGCTGTGTAAACATCCTTGGTGGGTTTATGGTTATTATCGCTCATCGGGCTATGAATAATAAAACAGATCCGATATTCGGGTAGATACGGTAAGTGATCGGAGTATACATAATTATATTTGATACTATGGTAGCAACGACCTCTGTCGGGCTTAAAATTAAGTTATTCCGTGTTTATTGCTCATTCAATTAGGAAAAGTACCATAAAATAATATTTTTTTGCTGTAGGTAATGTAAGAACTGATGTTCACTTACAATTTATAATATTATACCGAAATGTGAGCCGTCATTGCTCAATATTGCGCCTCATAAAGTAATGCGGAGTAGCATAATAAAGGAAATGACAAACACTGAGCTGCGTGCAATATTGTCAAGCAGTGGAAACATGACATTATTATGAGAGAAAAAAGCAACTCCTCTGTTTATTTATTTTTTTTTACAATAAAAGAAAAGCTGATTCCAGACAGGAGACAGGCATTAATGCCACGGAAACGCAAGGCTTGCCTTAATTCAATTATTCGCGCGTATTCGGTATGTCTAAACCGTTATTAGGTTGTACAGGCCTTATCCCGTTGTAATTCAAATACCTACATGTGCCACAAAAACAGGCAAACAACAATGTGCTACATGGCAGGGGTTAATAGAATAAATATACCAAAACTAGGCACATTTCATTTATCTACGTTGTGACATCAATAGAGGTAATTCAGAATGAGAATCCAGTTAATTGGTTTTGTTATTTATCATTGGTAAATACTAATTTCCAGTTAATTCAGTAGTTCAGCATAAAAACGAGTTAACTACGATTCCAGTTAAAAAAGAATGGCATTTCTCGTGTCGCTAAAGTTCAGAAGCGTTCATGAATGAAAGTATGTAAATTAAATTAAACAATTACAGTGCTTTACTTCATATGCATTAGCTTTTTGTACTTGACTCAATTATTTGCAATATCTAAAAGCAGAATCTAGGACTATAGCTGAGCAGTGGAGTTACCATATTAACCAGAATATAGTATTTCTATTTCTATAACATACGCTAATTAAAGTACAGGCAACGAGACGAGATAACATACGTAAAATGCCCAACTTTTACTGTGATAACTCAGTTCTGTTTTATCAAATCTAAGACATTTTACAGAAGAAGACTCCTGCCCTTTGAAACACAACAACATTACATTATCACAGCTTTGGAGCCAGTGCCTCGAACATGTTTTATGTTAGAACATGTTTTATGTTTGATTTATGAAACTTATCGTTAATGACAGTAATAATATGAATCCACTGTTTATACGTATGTTGAAGAATTTAGTTTTCATGGCTGCGTTCAAAGCACAAAAGCGTTGCATACGGGCTATGTCTGGGTTGCAAACCAATGTTTATACAGCACAGAATTCTAACACTTCCGTCACTTTACATATTAAAAATACCGCTGTTTGTAAAAATTAATCCTCATATGTTTCTCCTTTTTTAATTTTTTTGTTAATGGGAAATCATCCAATGACCCCTCCCGTTCTGGGTGGAGCGGAAGGGAGTGTTCTGGACTCTTACTGACTAAAACCCACCCGTGTTCCTTCCTTAGATTTGTTACCCCTTTCAATTAATAAATATAGATAGAATTAGACGCGAGAAGTACAGACTTTGGGTGCAATTAGGTACTCTCCGCCAAAACAGCATTTCTAAGAAAAAGTGTAATATGCAGGGCCCTATTAATATGTAACAATAAAATTTCTAATTCCCCTAAGGAAATGATGATGATGATGATGATGATTCATTCAAGAGAGAGCTAAAAAAATTGCTAATTAATTATTATTATTATTTTTAGAGATTTGTTTTCCTCGGCCTAGCCGGATAGCTGATGGCACGGGCCTAAGCCAAGTGTTCATCAGTGGGATTAAGTGTTGGAGTAATATTAGATACTGCGTGGTTATCCGCAGTAGGCTGTATGTTAGCCGAAACTATATTTGAGTGGGAGGGATGGTGCAAGTTATCGGACTCACACTGGAGGAATTTTCTTACTAGCCTACATGTATTGAGAATTACTGCCTTCTGCAGCAGGTGGTAGGTGTTAGATGGCAGGTTGAGAGAACTAAGGGACTGATGAAGCTGTTTGGGTATTACACCTGTTGTAGATAGCACTATAGGGACTATTGTGACTTTTTGAAGATGCCAAAGTCGGGTTATTTCGTCTTTTAGTTCGATGTATTTGGATAGTTTTTCGGCTATTGTAGTCTGTAAGTTATGTGTATTTGGCACGGCGATGTCTATTAGGAACCCAGTTTTATTTACTTTATTAATTAATGTGATATCTGGTCTATTAAAATGAATTGTGCGGTCGGTGAGTATGGCTCGGTCGAAATACAATTTTGTTGTTGGGTTCTCAAGTACCGTTTCAGGGTTATATTTATAATATGGTGCTATGGTATCTATAAATTTGTATTTATGAGCTAGTTTTTGGTGTATAACGTTGGCTACCTGATCGTGTCGATGTTTGTAGTCTGTCTGGGCTACTGATTTACAGGCGCCTGTGATATGTTGGATTGTCTCTGGTGAACAATTGCATTTTCTACATGTGTCGTTTGTTAGATTCTTTATAATATATTTTCTATAGTTTTTGGTCTCAATAACTTGGTCTTGTATTGCAAGCATGAACCCTTCAGTTTCCGGAAAAAGTTCGCCTCGATTTAACCACGCGTTCGACGCATCTTTGTCGACATTCAATTGGCATAAATCTTGACGATGTCTCCCGTGTAGAGACTTCTTGGTCCACTCTAGACATTTGGTTTTGTCATCAGTCACTCTCTCGTTTTGCTGTTCAGTTGTGTCTTTAAGATTAAGAGGTGTTAAGTGTTGGTCGTTTTGTGCTATTAGTTTGTGAAGTGTTGAAGATGCAGTTTTATCGAAGAAGTATTTTCTGAGGGTTGTGATCTGTCGGTTGTGTAAGTTTAAAATGTCAATAAGTCCCCTGCCTCCCTCCTTCCGCGGCAGTGTTAACCTTTGCAGGCATGATCTTGGGTGGTGTTTACGGAATTTTGTCATTGTTGTGTTAATTTTGCGTTGCAGGTTTTTCAGGTCTGTTTTGGTCCAGTTGATTATACCAAACGAATAGGTGAGGACAGGGATAGCAAAGGTGTTCATTGCTTTTATTGTGTTTCGTGAGTAGAGTTGTGTTTTAAGAATAGTATTTAACCTATGTTGGAATTGCTGTTTTAATTTCTGTTTAGTCTCTTTATAGTGTATCTGACTTGATTGTGTGTACCCTAAGTATTTGTAAGTTTCTTGCTCATCCAGTGGTTCTATTTGTTCGCCTGTTTCTAAGATGTATTGGTGTTTGTAGTTCTGCCCTGCTCTAACTGAGTTTATTTTGCATTTATCTATTCCAAATTCCATTTTTATGTCATTTGTGAATTTCTCTGTCAGGTTAGCTAACTCGTTAAGTTGATTCTCAGTTTTTGCATATAGTTTAATATCATCCATGTACAGTAAATGGTTCAAAATGCCACCCTGGGATTCATCCTGTCCATCGGTAGCAGTAGAATTTAAAGAGATTCCTAATGAGGTTGCGTTTAATATTTTAGATAGGGGGTTTAGAGCAAGGCAGAACCACAGTGGGCTGAGTGCATCTCCCTGGAAGATTCCTCTCTGTATTTTAATTGGGTTGGTGTCTATTGTTTCGGTTGGTGTAGTGAGTCTTAGTACTGTAGTCCAAGTTTTCATCACGGTTTTGAGGAATGTTACTACTGACGGGTGTATTTTGTAAATTTCTAATACTTGCACTAGCCATGAATGGGGAACAGAGTCATAGGCTTTTTTGTAATCGATGTACATTGTAAATAAATCCGATTTGGATTTCTGAACTTTTTTTAAGACAACGGAGTCTATTATTAATTGTTCCTTGCAGCCTTGGCTATACTTTCGACATCCCTTCTGTTGTTCGGCTAAGATGTTATTAGCGTCAATGTGCTCGTATATCAATTCAGATATACAGGATGTTATGATCTTGTACAAGGTCTGCAAGCATGTAATGGGTCTGTATTTTGCTGGGTTAGAGAGGTCATTACGGTCTTTTGGTATCATAAACGTTGTTCCAGACATTATATAAGAAGGTATTGATTTGGGGTCTTTGATGAATGAATTTATGAAATTATATAAGTGACAATGAATTGCCGTGAATTTTTTGTACCAGTAACTGTGGATGTGGTCTGATCCAGGAGCTTTCCAATTATGTAACCTTGTCAGAACTTTATGAAATATTTCTGGGGATATATTATTATTCATTTATTTTCAGATAAGGGATACTATATTGTTACGGAGTTTTTAAATGGCACATTTTGAATTAAGATAAATTAATATGTATGTATTTAGTTTTATTAATTTTATTATTTTAATTATTATATATTTTTTTTACTATATTTTTGTATGGAATGGTTTTTTGACTATAATTAAATTATTTAGTTTTATAATTCCTACTAAATACTACAAACTAAAACTATTTTGTACGCCGAATAAGGCAAAATATGTTGAACCAGCAATATTTTCCCATCCATATGTGCATGACTATGTATCGTTACACATGTTTAAACAAATAAATGCATCTTTATCTTAATTTTTATGGCAACACTAAAATCTATTGATGTCGGCCTTCAAATCAGAAATGTCATAATTGCGTAGAGCATACCATTGTCATATTTTAACGCAACTTCTATGTCTTCATGTGTGGTCGTGAATAGTTGTGAATTGATTATTTTCCTAGCTTTATTTTATTTAATTCCTTGCGTCGGGCAAAGTTTGAAAAAAAAATGGTGAAGCATAGAACATGAGGATTGTATGATTGTATGTAATCCAAATGTACACAGATGAGATGATCGAGTCTAAAGCGCAAAGGTTACAGTGGCTGCTAGCACGTGTGATGAGCAGCGGACGGTGATACCGACGACGATAGCATGACGCCCGCGCCGCGCCAGCTGCTCAGTTATTCGACGAAGTTCTTCTAAGATTAGAATGTACTGTAACTGACAATTAACGTGTCAACAAGTAATGAAACTGGCAGGACTGCAAGTTTTAAAGACCAAAAGCGTTCGGCTTAGATTATTGTGTTTAGCAATCTGACCATATCATCATAGCTGATATCAGACGTTTCACTCGAGTGTCCATTTTTATTTCATTCCACGTTCACCCAACACATACAAAACTAAACAATATAACGAATATATCGTACAATGTAATTGGGCTGTAGAATGTTCCAGTAATGTCGTCGATGAAACAGTAGAATGAAAATTAGACAATACGTAGATAATACTCAAGTGATTAACCAAATCACTTAGCAATGAATTTCATTAAATTTTTTCGATTGCTTCACAAAATTTTGCACAAAGAAAATCTCTTTTGTACCAAGTTACTACGAGCATGGAAACAAAGCCTCATAAAGGACATCGCTTTCATAAAGGAGTCCCAATCTCGTACTCACACATTATGAAATTCCATTCAATTATACTGGAACATATTACACCCGCGTATTACCCTACTTGCGAAATCACTGCGTCGACATACGTAACGCCGATATCGACTCCATGAAATCGACATTAAGTAGGTACTTTCAGAGCACTAGTTCATTTATAAAAGTTCGGACATTGCTGTAAAAGAAAACCGTAAACGGGAATGTTTCGCAATGCATCGCATTTTCTGTATCTGGCTGCTAATAAATTGAATGTGAAAAACTGCAATGAAGAACACGATAATAAGGTCTTATTTATTTTCTTTTCGGTATTTTGTGGTACACGTGTCTCTGGGCTAGAATAAAAGGTAACTACCGTGTGTATTTCACGCAGGCTAGTAGGTAGTAATATTACAAGTTTCGGTATATTGAAGTAAGAGAGCACATATTCCGTACAAGGTACAGACGCCAGCACATCAAGCTACCCGAAACTGTCAAATTTTCCCAATCAATCTTGAACCTTATGCTTTAGCGATAAAGTTGAAAATCTATTAAAGAAATTTGACAGATTGTAGTAGCTTGATGTGCTAGTCTGTACCTACTTAATTAAATTAGGTACTATGAAAATGATACCGTTTCGATTTCAAAGCGATACATGCGTCTTCAAGGGCTTAATAAAATTGTAATTGATAACTAATACCTAAGTGCTGATTAATTATGGGTAAGGATAACATAATTGACAGTTAACCGTTAAGTTAATCGTATCAAATCCCATTGGTGAAGCATTTTTCAGTTATTTTTTTTATCTGTGCTAAAATACCAATGAATCCGATCCAAATCCAATCCCAATCTCTTTGATTATACCTACGTAGTGCATATTACGATTCATAATGTTATCCTTTTATGATTCTCCAAAGTGGCCTTTTTAGGCCCCCTGGCAGTGTAAAAATTACGCAATTAAATTCATGTTACGGTTAAATTTAACGCTACTAATTAAATGACAAACTCGACAATTTCACTCACACATGTGAAACAAAAACTTTCTTTAGTGATTTGATCTTTCAAAATAAACAAATCATATTTGGTAGAAATTATTCTTATTCCGCTAATCTTTCCTTGAAATAAACTGTAACCAGGAACCTTTACCATAGTAATATTTAATTACCAAATTACCTATAACTTTATATTCACAAGTGATTAAATTATTTCTGGTGTTACCACATAATTTCATCCAAAAAACCCAAACATTTTAATCCATTATCCACTCCTACTTTGCCCGACAACACAACCAATTAACACCTTTATAATTAACACAAGATTGCCGATCCGAAACGGAGGCCCGCTGTAGAATAAGCCTCTAACAAAGTATACGAAGGTAACGAGTGGAGGCCTTTGATCTCTCGTCGGCATCCGTCTCCTTTGCCTTCTTTGAGAACTGATTGAGCGCACCACTCTGTGTGCATACGAAAACGTCTGGCGTCTACTTGCTGGGGATTTACAACGTTTCTTTACAAAAAACCGTTTACATTTTGGAGGCTTTTACTTCGTAGATTCAATGAGGCGAGATTCGAAGAATTTGTGGGAATGTTTGGGTATTGATGTCTTTTTATTTTATACTAGCTGACCCGGCGAATCAATAAATGTTGTGTTATTCATTAAATTAAAAAAGCCGTTCCGTACAAAATGTATGAGAAAATTAATATCTTCATAATTTTTTTTTTGTGAATTTTTTCCATGTTTTAATAGTTATTCTGCTATTTTGTTATTATATTATATTATTATTATTATTATTATACCTTTAAACTTTTGATTAGTGGTTTATGAAGTGAGAGGGTTATTTTTGTTAGGAAAGTTGTGTCTTGAAACTAGCTTTTACTAAACTGATATTTTATTTAAAATGACTCTGGGGAAACTATCCAAAAAATCATATTGTGCGCCCGGTACAAAAAAATATGGTATTAAAAAAAAATCATAAGCCGCAAACATTTTTAATTACGTAGGTACCTACATCAGTAACTAGAAAATATAGTTAAGGAATATGTATTTTTTTTTAATTATGACAGGAATTATTTAAAAATGATAATGAATGTACAGATAGACTGCAAATATCGATACAGTTTTCAAATATAGCATTACGATTTGTACATACTACGAAACGTAACAATTTTTCTATCTCTTATAGTTCAAAGTGTGTCACCCTTTTTTACTATCACATAATCGTCCCTCACATGACTAAAAGTCCTAGGTATGTCATTTTTCTAATTTTTTAGCTGTTCTGTGTCAAGACAACCACACTCCTCCATTCGTAATTATTTACATTTTTCACTAACCGTCGTAACTGTATGTTATTTGGATCTCAAAATATAACCATTTTGAAAGGCAACAAATTGTAAAGAAACACGAATAGATTATTGCAGCTGTCCCAACTCAAATCAGCTACAATACAATGCTATAAATGTTAGTAACTGCGTCAGTTTAAAAATGTATAATTATGATCACCATTTAGGTATGATCCATCGCAACAAATCTGAGTCAACCCGTATGAACGAATTCAATGAACCGATACCAGCTTTATTCAGAATCTAAGCTAGCTGGAGGTCATCATCATCATCATCATTTCAGCCGAAAGACGTCCACTGCTGGACATAGGCCTCCCCCAAGCACCTCCACTTCGACCACTAAGCCGATACCAACGAATCCGCCAGTGGTCCGCAGAGGATTATTTTGTAGAATATGAGAATGAAAAGGAAACCAGTGAGGAAGAATATAATTGTAATATAATTAGCGATAGTGATAGGTGCTTCTCGTATCCAACGGATTCCTGCGGCCTTCACAAGGTCGTCGGTCCACCATATGGGAGGCCTTCCAACGCTACGTCTTCCGGTACGCGGTCACCACTCCAGAACATTTCGGCCCCATCGGCCATCCGTTCTGCGAGCAATGTGCCCTGCCCACTGCCACTTAAGTTTGGCAATTCTTCAGGCTATGTCGGTTACCTTGGTTCTCCTGCGGATCTCCTCATTTCTGATTAAGACTGAGAAACTCCAAGGATAGCCCTTTGGGTGACTTTTAGCCTTCTTATAAGGCCCATTGTGAGCGACCACGTTTCGGTGCCATATGTCATCACTGGCAATACGCACTGGTCAAAGACTTTCGTCTTGAGACACTGCGGAAAGTGGGAGGAGAAGATATTGCGTAGCTTCCCGAACTAGCGAGGTGGACTAATGTAATTATGCATTTGATTTAAAAAACTCTGAAACGAAGCCATTAACAAATAATATGCCTTAATTGAGGATCTAAGACACATGCGAGAAAGACATTTCCGCGAAAGACACTTACGCGAAACAAGTTGCGTGAAAACACATTTCCGCGAAAGGGCTTTTGCGCGAACGGACATTTGCGCGAAGGTACACTTGCACGAAAGTCATTTCCGCGAATGGACTTCTGCGCGCATGGACTTTTCGCGAACAGACATATGCGCGAAAGACACTTGCGCGAATCCACTTCCGCGCAAGGACAGTTGCGCGATAAAGTTACAGAAATGAGATTTCTTCGTAACATCACGCCTGTATTCGTTCAAAGAGTTGAGCAGGGGTGTATTCACATTCACAATTCACCAGTTATGTTCGTGGTTTTTGAGGTGGCTGATAACAAAATTGGGCTCAAAATGAAAATCCAGGATGGCGTTCGCGCAAAAGTCCATTCGCGGAAATAGCTTTCACGCAGGTGTTCTGCTACCCTTAGTTGAAGCTTTTAGTTGAGGCTTACTTATGTTCTTTCTTTAAGGAAAAAGCCTTTTCTTAGAGCCTTTGTAGTTAAATATGGGTTTTAAAAAAATGTCTTAACCTTGAGCTTGCTCAAAGGGATAGGCAGAGGTAAATAATAGACCCACATTTCGCAAACTATGTTCCCCATGTAATATGGGGCTACCTACCAATGCTCGATTCGAAATCAAGAGTCCAGGGGCTGATAACGAGATTGTAAAATTTAAAAATGTAAAGGTGTATAATATATCTTCAAAAATACAAATGTTTATCTAGCGAGTAGGTAATGTCACAAAAAATATGATTAACTAAAACTTTTGACGTCATTTAAAGCAATTTATGTCGATAATTCTCCGCTCCTAATATAACAATGCTGCCAAATGTGACTTTGCCAAAATAACTAAAATCTGGGCCGTGGTAGCCCTGGACGTCCGCAATGACGAACTAATTTATATAAACGCGACGCAAAACAATGCCAAAAACAGTCCCAATTTCTATCTGCTGTAGTGATATACACAATATACACATATTATGGAGGGTACGTAAGCGTCTCTTCACACAAACTGCCGACAAAAACTAGAATGTCGTTTGCTATATGAGTCAAGCCAGACGAAACTACACAATATGCGAGCTTACAATATTGCATTCTTAGTAAATGAAGGTAGTTAAATGTTGACTGTTTTCGTTCTACCTTTTTATTGCTAGAAGGGATTAAGTAGCTTGGATAGAAGTTCTAAAAATATTATATTCTATTATTTAAATTATATTTTTTATTTTTATAAGCCCGCGTTGTCCCACTGCAGGGCAAAGTCCTCCCTTCCCTTCCCTGTCCACTTTTCCCGGTCTACTGCGATTGGGGGCCATTCCTATAAGAAGGAGTCCCGCTCATCTCGAAATACGCACATCAAAAGTGTCTAGGGATCAAGCTGTACTAATTGCGCGGTAAACTCTGCTTGCGAGATGCAGGATTTTGCGTGACGTCAGTATGACGCGTCGTTCGCATGTGGCGTTTAACATACCGCTACAATATAATCCTGCAGTCGGTAAAAATTTTGGCATACTTCTCAGTGGAATCAATACAAAAGAACGTTATTATGAAGTAAACACGTCCGCCTGACGCAGGTCCTCACCGGACACGGAAGTTTCGGGAGGTTCCTGCACATCATCAGGCGGGAGGAAACGCCCGGGTGTCACCATTGCCAGGATCGCCCAGAGACACGGTGGAGCACACGGTGGAGGTCTGCCCCGCTTGGGCGGAGCACCGCCGTGTCCTCGTAGAGGCGATCGGCAGCGGCGGCGACCTCTCGTGCCCGGCCCTGGTGCAAGCCATGGTCCGGGGCGAGAGGGAGTGGGAGGCAGTCACCTCCTTCTGCGAAGCAGTCATGCTAGCGAAGGAGGTGGCGGGACGGCTCAGGGAGAGAGCCTCCCGTCCCAGCCGCCGCGGGAGACGCTCCGGGCGTCGGGAGCCGCGCGACGACTCCCGGCCACCGTAGGCGCGGGCCTGCGGGCGGAGAGTAATGGGTAGCTCACCATCCGATCAGGACCAGGCCCGTGCCGGACGGCGCGTACGTGTTCCACGCGCGCCTCAAAGAGATGTCAGCATCGAGGAGGGGCCCCATAGGGCCGAAGCCTGCCGGGTCAGCGGGATTGTCCGAAAGGGTTACCGCTGGCCCGGAACATAAAGGGCTAAGGAAGGAACACGGGTGGGTTTTAGTCAGTAAGAGTCTGACACTCCCTTCCGCTCCACCCAGAGCGGGAGAGGTCATTTGATGATTTCCCATCCGAAAAAAGAAAAAAAAAAAAAAAAAAGGGAGACGTCCTTTGAGCCGAGAAGAAATTATCAGAGCCGTGGGAATATTGGAAGCTGGTTTTCGGCAACGTGCTGTGGCAATCGCTCTGGGCACTACGCAGAGTGTTATAGGTCTACTTTGGACACGTTACTGCATCACTGGCATTGTGACAGAGCGACATGGAGGACGAGCTCGTATCACCACACGCAGGCAAGATCGTTATATACAAATTACTGCTCGATGAAGTCGTACTCATTTATATCGGTTCAATTCAGTCGTGAGAAGAAAATCATAATAGGTCAGTCATTTGGATCAACTTTCCATTTAACTTGCAATACTTTTGCCATATACAAAGAAAATAAATAAATGTTTGCCATAACTATTCATAGTTTATGACAAAGAAAAAGTGTTACAAGTGAAAGTGGGGAAAAAAAGTTCATAGAGAGATTTATTTTATAGTGGGAAGACACTGAAAAATAAATCGAACTCCTTTTTTCCCCCGCACTAACTCTAGGTTCGGGTTATTCATCAAATTTAATTTAATTCGAAAACATCCATCGACTTTTTATTAAACCTCAACTACACCCGATAAGTAACCAACGTCGCCTCGTTACGTATCTCTTTTGGTGACTACTGTATTCTGTCTACGACACATTAAAGTGTCATATTATTTATTTTTTTAATTTTGGATTTACAAAGAACATTTATTTATGTTGGGCTGATGAAATATTCGAGAATAAAAAATACATTTATTTAAGCTCGGCGTTACGGCAATATTTCAATATTGATATAATGTTTAGTTCATATAAATGTTCAGTGAATGTTCATTGATCCAGCACCGACGATTGATCCCGAAAGCAATATTACAAATATGGTTTTATTTGTCATCACGATAATTGACTCGATACGTATCTCAAAAAAAAATACGAACCATGTACTGTTAGTGTGAATTGTCCTACATATTCATATGGATCAATTAATTTTACTTTAATTGAAACACTTGTCATTGAAATCCACGACCCTGAAATAGGGCAAGAGCCATTCTGCCAAATAATTGACTGTTTTATTTGAAGTAAAATAAAATGAGTAGGACATTATTCCAAATTAAGCTCAACGTGGCGAGCTCGACATGAAACGCAACTGATAGGCACTTTTAATACCTTTTGTTCCAAGCATCAAACTTAAACTCAAATTCGGGTTAGCAACACTTCCATTGGATCGTCCCCTCGCGAAACCTGACGTGTTCCAATATTAAAAAAGGGATCTGGATTCACTTTTGAACACTGGCTTTTCAATCGCAATTCACGGCCTAGGATGAAAGCGTACAAGTGCGAGTTAAATCCTGACGCTACGGTAAAGCCCTTTTCGTGGAACTGTGGACTCGTGAAACGAGATTAGGCCTAGAGGATGAATATTTTTATGGCTATATGAAAGTACGAATAAAGAAAAGCTATTTTTTTAACCGACTTTCCAAAAAAGGGGAGGTTTTCAATTCAGTTGTATTTTTTTTAATGTTAGTTTCCTAAGAACTCCGTCCTTTATAAACTTATTTGAATAATTCTTCTTATGTTTGAAATTGTCAATACTTTGGTATACTTAGTTTTGATGAGAAAGAGATGGTTTTAGAGTTACCTTCAATTATACGTATTTTTCCGCTTAGTTTATGATGATGATGTTATAACAACTTTCTGTCACTGTGATTTACTCAGCAAGTGAAGGTATACAAATTTTTGCGGGGTAGGTGCCACAACAGCTAAAAAGTGAAAAATAAAAACATTACTTAATACAAAAAAAGCAAGCGACTTCCAAAAAAAACACTATAAAATGAAAAATAAAGACATTATTACAAGAAAAAGCAACCGACTTCCTGTTACTGGTGTCTCGTCAAAATTTATATCTGTTTTTTCTATATTAGCAGCTACAAAACATGGATCTTAAATATTTAAGAATAAAATATATGTATATAAATGTAGGGATATCCATAATCACAAAGGTTTTGTGATTGCAGATGATGGTGTCGTGATAAACACAAAAAATTTTGCTTCTAATGAATAAGGAAACAAGAACATGAAAAGCACCCCTGCATGAAAGAAAAACACCTAATGCAAAAGCAAAGTACAAAATAAAAGAAAAACGCGTTCCATAAAACGCACTCCACAGTGTCCGTGTGAAAAGCACCTAACATGGCGTTAACGACACTTATGAAAGCCAAACAAGGGGACAGAAAATAGGACTATGTAGATGGAAGTAGGTAAATAAGGTAATTAGTGAGGTAGCTTGTGTCCGGTGAGCGTTTGTTTTCCGTCCAGTACCTAATTGTCTCTTCCCGGTAATGTGATGACTTACTTCAGCAAATAAACAGTTGGATATGGTGCTAAGGCTTCCTCTGGCTCCTAAATAGTGTTAAATTACATTTTTTGCTGATAGAAGTGGTAGTGACATAGCCTTGATATTCTGATACTGATGATGATAATTAGGGATGCATGAAGTAGCCTCCTCGTGTAGCGCAGTTTGTTCCGCCAGTTACTCAACTGAACCGAGACAACCTGAACACCCTGGACAGTCACACCCAACACCTTATTTGAGTGGCCAATTCTTCCCTTACGGTGATAAGGCTAACGCCCGCCTGGTTTGCGACCACCCTCCCACCGTAGTCGGCGTCAAGCAGCCTACTGTGTTTCGCCGATGTGTGGGAGTTCCAGTGCCTTAGGCATCTTCTGGGCTCGCTCGTTCCATCCTAGACCTCATCCATCGCTTTTCATTAGGCATGATCGAGGTCAAGAGCAGGCCTTTCAACAGTGAAAAATAAATACTGACAGCTTCTTCTGAGAGCATCTTATACAACGTAGGTATAACAAAATAAAACGCAAGTTCTGAGAGTAGTCAGTTCATAATTGACTACTGAATCGATTTCAGTAACTATTAATAAAGGTTTTTTTAAATTATGTCAAAATACATAATTTAAAAAAACCATACTGACCGCTGATTGTACCATAGAAAATTAAATCTTATTCAAAAGCAGTAAGACTCAATTTTAAATGCATAAATAATGCTAGGGTCAATACGATTTTCTTAATAGGTATACCTAGTTACCTAAAAAAAATAAGTTTTGGTAATTGGATTACTCTAATTGGGGTGAATGGGTTGTCGAGGCCGCCAGCTAAAGGTTCTACCTCCAAAATCAGAAAATGTCGCCGACAAGGCATGTTCTCTCCGACCTGGTGACCCCATAACCCTCCTCCAGGAGAGCAATAGGGCAACCAGTACAGTGCACAAAAACAAAAAATCGTCATTCATACCGACTGATGGCCGCCCCGATTTTAAGAGGAAGTGCAAAGAAGAATGGACTGAATACGAATGTACAAAGTCAGAAGTACGAGAAGGACAGAAGACCTAGGAGAAGATCGTTAGAAGAAAACAGATTCTTAGCTTGAGAAGAACTTAGATATTATAGAACAAGTGCGACACAAGACAAAAAGGAGAAATCGGAGAGTTGAGAAGGGAGAAAAGCGTGGTCCCAGCGTGCAAACTTCTTCTTTGGCGAATGGACATCCATTATATAACGTCCTTTATTTATTGATGGGACCAAAAAGCAAGGAGCAAACCAAGCGTTCTGAAACGTCATTGTATTTGGAACATCACAATAAATCACTGTAAGCATCTGCCAAGCATTGTCAACTCAGTCATTGCACAGGCAACCCTAGTTAAACTAGTCACCGTTAAATTATCAAGACAAAATCACCCATCTTTGCACACGAGAAGACACTAACTTGTCAGACCAATTAGCACTTTCTAAATCTACATAGTCATAAATACAGAGAAATATTTGTGTGAGAGGAAGCAAGCAAATGTAATTAGTCTACGATGTTGGAGAATCGCAGCCACAAAATAGCTAGGTACAGAAGTTCGGCTCCGTACAACAAGTGAAAACACACACTTGGACACGCTTAAATGAGATGCGCTAAGGTCGTTACGCTAAGGTTGGTCGCTAAAGTCGTCGTCGGTATGTTGATTAAAATATGATTCACGACCGTAACAGTAAGTAAATTTGAATTTTGCGGGCTACCTTAGCGCATCACCTTAAGGGGCTTACATGACCTAAAGCGCGGCGCGGAAGAGCGATGACAACCTGCAACAAATTACAACCCTGGTAATTTGTTGCAAAATATGAAGCAATTATTGAATTACAAAAGATCTATTGTTTGGCCTAAAAAATTAAAACACTAGTGTTTTAGAATATTGCTTGTAGAATAATCTGACAAAAAATCTGAATGATTGTATTTGGATATTAGTATGGTTTGTATTGTAAAAATAAAGTTTCTAGAGGTATCTTCATGATTTTTTTCTATCGTATCAAATTGGTTGTTGTATTATGTTTTCAACACACTATCAATCTAGCATATATTATTATCCTAAAGAATATCATATATATTTTCTGATTTTGTTTATCATATAGGTACTTTTATTGTTTCTAAAACTTGCGTTTTTTGCGTTTAGGTCCTGTAAGCCCCTTAACGTAAACGAGTGCGAACAACACTCGCGACTGGCACTTGCTTGACATAGAAGGAAATTCTCGCCTTACTCGTACTTGACGCATTCGTCATTGTAGCTCATCTCCTATGTCGCTTATTAAATCTTGACATAATCCAGAATCATGATTGTATTCTCAGTTTGATGGTAAATCACGAGTCTAGGGGACAAAAATGTTGCCTTGTCACGTACAAGGCAACATTTTTGTCCCTAGACTCGACGGGTCCCGACCACTCTTTGCATATCGCATGTAAACTAAGACATGTCGCATGTCTTTCCTGCGGAAAATGCTCAAATTGGCATGGCGAGAATAGCTCGGCTTGATTTTTACGAGGGAAAAGTACGAATCGAACAACAATAATGAATGCGAGTTGCGCGAGAATTGCCTTCATAGTTTGAGATCGCCCTATGTATGCCTCTATGTGTAAAAAGTGCTACTTTTTCACTAGTATGGAGCCGCCGGCCTTCTGTTTATCCTATTCTATTTTGTGCCCCGGCTTCTGTAGTTTGCATTCTCTAATTGTCGCCTCTGCTCTGTACCGGTCGAGATAGCAGGTAATGTCGTTTGTCAATTTGTTTTGTACGGTTTTATTGCTCCGATTATATTTGTACGGGTGCACAGGAACAAAGTACAAAATTGGATACAAGTTTTGCAGATTTCCAATCAAGGTTCCCAAAAATAGTGGATTGGTTTGATTTGAAATTGATTTTTAATGCGATAAAAAAGCTAGTACGGTTTTTAAAGAACAAGATCACTTACCTATTTGTCTGTTTTTGTTATGTCGATTCTCACTTTTATACAATGATAGATCAACATTTCAGCCAAGAAAATAGAAAAAACTTTTTAAGTCCAATATACTTATATCAATATCTAACCTATCAATTCGATCAATATAATGTAAATATCGTCGCATCTATTGTTTCTTCAAACCTAAAACATCGTACAGTCACGAGCAAAGGTATGTATACACTTGGCTTTATTCAAAGTCGATTTTCTCCTTTATTTTTTAATGAAATTTTATATTAGTAGGAACATAGTATTTTCGAACCCATAGGTATATGTAAAGTGTCGTATTTCAACGTTGCATTCGTTATTTCGCGAAAAAATCGCAATTTAAAGTTGCCAAGTGTTGACATATTGGTGCTCGTGACTGTACACATGAACTAACAAAACTATTGTTTTCGACGCTTGATTTTCCCTAACATATTTTTATCTAGAAATATCGTTAGCAAACAAATGTTTTTTGGCACGCCAAATATTTTGTATTTGACACTGGAAACTTTTAACTGTTTTTGCCAAATGTTTTTATCAAATGCCTGTTATATAAAAAATAAAATAGCATAGCCCAACTTATATTGACACCTAGGTGCGAAAAATCGTACTCATTATTTTATAGTACGTAATTACCCGATATGTATTGAACTTGCATTTTACTTTTTTGAATAAAAAATATTCAAAAACAACCGTTTTTTCCTCACACTAACCATGACTTTCTCCAAAATGAATTCAGCTGGCGTTCATGCTTCTTTTAAGAATTTGATGAAAGGACATGAAGATGACCATCGCACGCTCTTTTGTTTCGATGCTAGTAAAAAGCTGCATAGCTGAAGAGCTATATGACACCAGAGGGTCAGAATACCTCGGCAGGCCCAGAAGAGGAAGGCGTTTAACACTCTAAAATAGATTCATTGACTGCATCTACGTCAGAGATTTGCAGATAAGTGGCAAAGTGGAAAAACAAGCAGCTACTGCAACTTTTGAATCGACCAGTGTTTTACCTACAAAAAAAATCCTGCGTTCAAACCAAAGGCTGGTCCGCTACGAGTATGCTCGGGGCGCTACCTGCAGCTGGCATGTAATTTCCCGCGGCGTATGCTGGGTGACGAGCTGACATCTGCTAGTTACACAAATCATTGTGGCCTGAACTCTGAACGACAGCCTGCAATCTGTTTCGGCTATTGTCCAACTGATTTACAGTACTTGGTACCTTTGATTGTCAACCATTGTGGTAGCCAATACGATTGTCATACGTTAAATGATGGCTTGGAAAAGCAATTAAAGTTAACGTGAAGTTATAATAATAACTCCACATCATATAATTATACATTCTGCGAATCGGGATGTGGCGCACGTTTCGTGTTTCGAGTATTCTGTGTTCAAAAAGTAATCAAGGAAATTAAAAGTAACTATGAAAATCAACAGCTTTTACAGATATCAATATTGACTTGAAACGTATAACCAATTGCAATATCGTACTGTAAAATGCAGACATTTTGACACTTGAAACAACAACTAATTATAAAACTACACAGTGTTCAGCAATATATCCTAGCTCCATGTTTAATAATAGCAATAATGAAACGTTTTGTCACAATTGCAATATCGTACTGCAAAATGCAGACATTTTGACACTTGAAACAACAACTAATTATAAAACTACACAGTGTTCAGCAATATATCCTAGCTCCATGTTTAATAATAGCAATAATGAAACGTTTTGTCAATTGTACGCTCTTGAATAGCAATAATGAAACGTTTTGTCACAGTATAAAGATATACAGTATTTCGACTTCATAGAAACGGACGAAACGCGAGCTATACCTACGCGCCTCGACCTCAGGGCGCGCTCGGGATGCAGACAGTCGCGACTGTGCCGCGTGACGAACGGACGGTGTGTTGTTTTTTTTAATAATAATCGCGCGATTTTTTCACTAAAAATAAATTGAAGTAAGTACATATTTAATATGACGAGTAGGCTATATTGTGCTGTTTTTGGTTGCATGAATTCGTTAATAACGCATCCAGAGATAACTTTTTTTAAATTACCTGGAAACTCTGAAAGGTAAGACTATAAAATAATTTTACTTACTAGCAGGTAGGTAGGTACATAATGTGTCTTTTTAATGGATAAGTATTTCGTTTTATCTCCCGAAAAAAAAGATGTCTGGATTAATGAATAGAGTGAATTGAGTAAAAGTAAGTGAAAGACATGAGTGAAATATAAGTTATAGGCGGGTCATGAATCATTATACGGTAGGTACGCTTGTGTTAAAACCTCGGGGCATGTGTGTTTTGTTTTGTTAGTTTGTATAATTCAAAGTAAAGACGTGGTTTTTATTAATCATATTTATGTACACACAGTAAAATACAATAACAAAACTAAATGGAAACACAAAGTAAGGCATTTATTTCAAGGTTACGGCCGAGTTACAATACTGTATGATCTTTATACTGTGGTTTTGTCAATTGTACGCTCTTTCACCTAGTTAAACATCATGTTTTAACCAAAGTACCTACTAGTCTGCAATTAAATCCATCATATCGGGTTGGGTGGCATTTGTAAGTGCGGTGCATTGCGTCGTTCATTCCAAATTCCTGGTGCTTCGTCGACCGCGGTCCATTCACAAAGTAGATCATAAGCGGACCACTATTGTTCCGATGTCAGTTATCGATCTATAGATTTTATTGGCTTTCGTATTGCAGATATAAGAAATTGTTTTGGTTATTTTGGTGTGCGTGAGATACCTGATTTTATTAAACGTTTGAGGAAAGCTATCAATTTTGTTGTCAATTTTCGTTTCTGCAAGTCATTTTGAGAAATTTATTAATGGCAGTGTTATTTATTATTTCATTTTTATTATATATACATATTTATATATTTATTTTTTAATCGCGCGCGACACAAAGGCACCGCTCGTTGCGCGACTTGCGGTGCCTTTGTGTCGCGCGCGATTTTATCGCGTGTCGCGCCTGTTTACAGGAGCCTTAATTGTACAGTCACTTGGCTTTATTCAAAGGCGATTTTCTCCTTTATTTTTGAATGAAATTTTATGTTATTACGAACATAGTAGTTTCGAACCTATAGGTTTATGTAAAGTGTCGTATTTCAACTTTGCATTCGTTATTTCGTGAATAAATTGCAATAGAAAGTTGCCAAGTGTTGACATATTAGTGCTCGTGACTGTACACCACAAAAATGCATAACGAAAAATAAATCGAACACTACAAAATATACAATGGGTGGCCTTATCCCTTTTTTTGCAATCTCTTCCAGGCAACCTTGGAATGGAGAGTGATTTGCCTGAACATAAAATGGTGCTGTCGCAAATAATAAGTAGGTATACAATATACTAAAATAGATTCACAGATATATACATATCCTAGATAATCTTATCCTGTCCTACTAATATTATGGATGGATGGATGTTTGTTACTCTTTCACGCAAAAACTATTACCTAAACGGATTTGGATGTGGCACACAGATAGTTTATAACCAGGATTAACACAAGGGTTTTTTATCCCGATATTCCCACGAGATCGAAACTTTTGCGGGTGGAACCGCGGGGCGCAGCTAGTAGATACATAAATACATACACACTTAAATAATAATAATATAAGCACCGAAATTAAACGAAGACTATAGACCATTATACAGTTACGTGTTATTTTAAATGCAAATAACGACTACGCGCGTCTTCAACTGGCATTGCATTCCACAAACGAGCGGCCTGGACAGTAAAGGATTTATCCAGGAAAGTTGTAGAATGCATAGGCATTTTAAGCTTCAAGTTATCTGATGATCTTAACCACTCGAGGGGTGGAAGGGAAAAAGCATGTCATCATCACATTTGTCTATAAACATGCACTGCTGAGAAAGGACCTTATCATAGAACATACCGACTGGCATAATTGGTTATAAAGTGATTTTTTAAGCAAAAATGAGTATTGACATGGATCTGTCATTATTTGCTTTTGAGCAAATAATGACGAAAGCTGAGTTCCTTATTGCACGGAAAAGATTCAATTCCTCAAAAAGTGTCAATAAGTCGTAGTTAGGTGAGTGTTAAGTGTTAATGGTGAGTGAGAGTGAGTGTCGTAGGTAATTTTACGCAAGAAGTTCGTGACTCCATTGCAGCCCCAACAAAGTTAGCCACGTAGGTAAGTTAGATAAATAAAACTAGCTCGCACAATGTTCTAGAATGATGCATGCCTCTAAAACTTCTGGCCGGGAAAACTAATTTAAAGTTTGAAGGGCAACGTTATTTATTTGCATGCGAGTCAGTTTCCCGCTAGTTAATTTTATAAGGAGTTTTTTTAATTCTTTTGTTTTAGTACATTCGTTAGCGTTTGGTGTTCTCTCCGTTTTTTTTAAACCCTTGTGTAGATGTGACTGGCTTAAGCCAGTTCAAACTGAACGAGTGCGGTAACTCGGTTTAGATTAAACTGGATAAAAGTGGTGGGATAAATTATAAAAATCGTGGATTAATAAATGAAACTTCTCTTTTATGATTTTCTTTTTTGAACGCAGACAGTACCTATACACTGATAAAGTTTGTGGCTTATATATTAAAAAACCTACTATATTAAAAAACCTCGATTAAATCCAAATGCAAAATATTAGGTTACTAGGCAAACCATGATCAAAATCGTAATCCCACTTTAAACTAATAAAAATTGTAAAACGAAGAATTGACAAACATTAGTTAGACATTACTACTACCTATATCTATCGACTATAAACAAAATACATAAAACTACAGACACGACAACTAGCGAGTCTCGGTTTCTAAACTAAGTAGCAAGTACTAAGTGAAGTTGTATGAGCTGAAGCAAGTACAAGACAAACGAAACTCAAGTAATTAGTGCTAGCTATCTGTCATGGCGTAACACGATGCACGTTTATCTTCACTGCTCAGCTCTATAGACATTTTGAACTAGGCGCAACTAACGACATCTGGCGAACTAGATATTAGATGTGGAGGCACTATGTGTGGAGGAAGCATTGTGTTGCTAAATTAATGAACCACTACTATGCGTGTCTTTGTGATCTTCATGTCAATGTAGTGAGAACTCGATTTATATTTTCACCATTTTAATATGATGATGTGTACAGTCACGAGCAAAAGTATGTATACACTTGGCTTTATTCAAAGACGATTTTCTCCTTTAGTTTTAAATGAAATTTTATGTTATTATGAACAAAGTATTTTCGAACCCATAGGTCTGTGTAAAGTGTCGTATTTCAACGTTGCATTCGTTATTTCACGAAAAAATTGCAATTGTAAGTTGCCAAGTGTTGACATATTAGTGCTCGTGACTGTATGTTTAAAACGTGTATAAATAAAAAAACTATGTCATAAACTGTAAATGGAACCGATATCTATCATCTGCCTAGCCTTTTTCCAACTATGTTGGGGTCGGCTTCCAATCTAACCGGATGCAGCTGAATACCAGTGTTTTACACGGAGCGACTGCCTATCTGACCTCCACAACCCAGTTACAAGGTAATACCATCCCCCTTGGTAAGACTGGTTGTCAGACTCGGGCTTCTGACGACCTGTAATGACTGTCAAAGATCAACGAATGACAGCCGGGACCAACGGCTTAAAGTCCTTTCCGAAGCACGGAAGGGTCTTGGTATGTAAAGATCACACTAATCCACGGAACCACCGCGGCAAGTGTAGCTTAACCTGATCGATCGACCCGTGTGGCTGTTATTACTTGGCCACAAAACTAATAGCTATAAAAACATTAACAACTCATTCCCAAGTCCCACTTCCAAAATTGTACCTATTTTCCTCCTTACTTCTGGAAAAGTTTGGAAACGACCCATTGTTCCTCTAAAATGATTGTATGGGTATTTTCCTGGGAACACTGTAATTTCAACTTGTAACCGCACGTGATTTTTTGTTTTGTAACAAAACTGCCAACTTTGGTAAGCTAATAAAGATTATCCATTAGCGAGATTTGAAATTGAATGGGTCATTTCTTTGATGCCCTAATACACGAGCAACGCGCGTTTACGACAGACGCGTCGGCGGCAGCTGTCGCCTTCAAAGTGTCGTTCGTGTATTTGAGTACGGTGCTCACGAGCGGTATATTCACGGCGGCAGCCGCCGACTGAAGCCAAAAGTGGGATAAAAATGAAAATCCAAGACTGCGGCTGCACAAATTTTCAAATTTTTCATCATGGGTGTCTTTTTCGTGGTTTTCGAGGGTGCTGAAGCCAACAGTGAGGTCAAAATGAGAATCCAAGATGGCGACAACTTTATGAGAGCATCTATAAAATACTAGGTAGATGGCTCACACTTTGTCTCTCTCTCTTTATATTATTTAAACGAAAAATAAAGTTCGTTGTCTTTTTTGGGTTCAACGATTGTACTTAATTGAAAAATCAGTTTTTTTTCTTCACAGACAGAAACAAAAAATAGATTTTTCTAAACTACTTCAAGTAACTACACTATGAGTGGTCATTGACCCCAGAAAAAAAAAACTTTTTCGATCGAAAACTTGATCGATACCAGCACGTCTGCGGAGTTTCGCTAGTTAATTAAATTTGACCCCATATACGAGTGTGTGTGAGTGCGAATATCGCGTAAGGAACTTCGTTCTTGACAGGGATCTCTGAACCGCACACCTTTTTTATCATACTGAGTAATTTATAAAACTGGCCAAGTGCGAGTCAGACTCGCACATGAAGTGTTCCATAACACAAAGCAAAAACGCCGAAAAACACGTTAGTTGTATGGGAGCCCCCCTTGATTATTTATTTTATTCTGTTTTTATTTATTGTTATAGCGGCAACCGAAATACATCATCTGTGAAAATTTCAACTGTCTAGCTATCACGGTTCATGAGATACAGCCTGGTGACAGACGGACAGTTGAGTCTTAGTAATAGGGTCACATTTTTACCCTTTGGGTACGGAACCCTAAAAAAGGGTATTCTTCAAAGATGAAATACGTAACAAGGAAAGAATGTGGTAGGTATCTTATATTTCACAAATGCATGTCCCGATACTCTGCAGGAGTGTGTTAGGAAAGTATCGATTTATCTGCCTGTATGCGATGGTACTTGAAGGTATCCCAGGATATTGCTTCACTCAAGTACTTTCAGATGTGCTTTCAGTAAGCGAGGCTCAACCAATACCCGTGAAGTTACTGCCTTAAGCCCTCTTTTATATGTACTGCAAAAATTCTAAGGTATCCACGTCTACCGGTATATTCTTTGGATTTGTAGGAATAAAAGTAATGTCAGGAAAATTAATTGTTTATCAAATGGACATACTACAACGTCAATTTCATACAACTGACAAAGAATGACAGTTGTGATTTGAATATACGGACAATTTATGTTGGTAGTCAATTTGCTTATCAAATAATTTCCCTTTTATTCCTACAACTTTTATTCCTACAACTACACAAAGAAATCAAGTTAACCTTGACGTTTATAATTAGGAAAGTGTCGGTCTGTGGTGGATCTCTGCGAAAGTTCGTTTTAAACTTTTCAATTAAGAAAGTATTAAATGTTGTATCGGGAAAAAGTTAAAGTTCGTAATTCGCTACTCTGTTTGGAACAGAAACTAACGTTATTTTAACTTATTGAAAGGTTAAATCGTTAAAGGTTAATGGCGGTTGATGGCGTAAAGAGGCCAAATTGTAATAAGACTGAAATACAATAGTCTATTAGAAAAATAGTAGAACCTAGAAATATAGGTACGGTCAGCAAAAAAAGTCAATTAACATTTCAGTTTTTGTAATCTCGGTTATTGAGCAAAATATTTGTTCAAAATTGCAGCAGAAGTACAATGCAATTTTAAGGGGGAAGCGGTAAGGTGGCCCGCGAAATTCAAGTTTTCTTACGTTTTTTGCAATTTGCTGGTCAGTATTAAGTTGTACGTTGATTAAAATATGATTCGCGGTCGTAACAAATATGTATTTACAGAATTATAATCATTACAATCAGTAATACAACTTGTTAAGATATAATCCCCAAATGTCAAGATTTTATGAAATAGTCATTCTTGGGGATTACTTGGTCTTAGAGAGTTGTGTTGATGACTTTAATGATTATAATTATGTAAATACATATTTGCTACGGTCGCGAAACATATTTTAATCAACGACTGACTGACATAGTGATCTATCAACGCACAGCCCAAACCACTGAAGGGATCGGGCTGAAATTTGGCATGCAGGTAGATGTTATGACGTAAGGCATCCGCTAAGAAAGGATTTTTCGAAATTCCACCCCTAAGAGGGTGAAATTTCACGCGGACGAAGTCGCGGGCGGAAGCTAGTGTACAATATTTTTTTTTCTAGAAAATGACTTGGGTGCTTCCAAAGTCGTAAAATTTTGTTAAGGAACGAAAAATTTCAAAACTCATAATAAAAATGAAAAGTAAATAAATTTTGTGCTACCAAATGACATCCCCAATCCCTCAAAAAATTGTGTCGGTCCTTCTACCAAACACCTGTGTAATCCATACTTTAATATTATAAATGCGAAAGTGTGTCTATCTGTTACCTCTTTACGCTTAAACCGCTGAACCAATTTAGACGATATTTAGTACCTATATAGATAGTTTGAGTTCCGGGAAAGGATATAGAATATTTTTTATCCCGATATCCCCACGGGAGAACTCGATTTATATTTTCACCATTTTAATAAGATAATGCGTATGTTTAAAACGTGTATAAATAAAAAAAACTATGTCAAAAACTGTAAATGGAACTGATGGCTATCATCTGCCTAGCCTTTTCCCAACTATGTTGGGGTCGGCTTCCAATCTAACCGGATGCAGATGAATACCAGTGTTTTACATGGAGCGACTGCCTATCTGACCTCCACGACCCAGTTACAGGGTAATACCATCCCCCTTGGTAAGACTGGTTGTCAGACTCGGGCTTCTGACGACCTGTAATGACTGACAAAGATCAACGAATGACAGCCGGGACCAACGGCTTAAAGTCCTTTCCGAAGCACGGAAGGGTCTTGGTATGTAAAGATCACACTAATCCACGGAACAACCCGCACTTATGCGGGTGAAACAGCGGGGCGCTGATACTGCTAAAATATGATATTAATAAATCAAATTAGAATAGAATACTCTATATTATGTACAACCATATGAGTTACAGATATAAATGTACAAAGTTTACATAGGGTAACTTATATTACTATTGATTGGTTTAGTGAAAGCACGAGTAACTAGACCTATAATGGACATGGAAAGATTAACGCCATCCGCCAAGGTCGGCCCAGAAAGCAGTGGCGAGATGACCTGGACGCGTACCGCGAGGGCTGGTTTGAGGTGGCTCCTGGAAGAACTTGGAGGAGGCCTTTGCCCAGCAACGGGGAACAAAACCAAAAAAAATAACGGCATGAGCTGCATGTAAAACTAACCATGGATTCACTACATGATTATGGCTAGGATGTTTATTTTTATTTATTTATTTATTTATTTATATATATATACTTTATTGTACACCAGAAAATACATAACAAAAAAATACGATTAATACAAAACATACAATGGGCGGCCTTATCGCTTTCTGCGATCTCTTCCAGGCAACCTTGGAATGGACAGTGATTGCGTGGATATAAAAAATGGGGTTGTCAGTGGTGCCAAAATAATATACTATAATAGATACATAGATATATACATATATAATGCTGTATAATAGATACATAAATAAATACATACTAAATATACATATAAGCAACGAAAATAAATGACGACTTTAGATTATTGCAGCTACGAAAACAAGATCACAACAACAAGTAATGTTCCTTCACGAGTCTCTTAAATACAGCTAACGATTGCGCGCGTTTTATTTGAACTGGCAATGCATTCCACAAACGAGCGGCCTGAACAGAAAAGGATTTGTCAAAAAACGTTGTAGAATGCATTGGCATTTTAAGCTTTAAATTATCCGATGATCTCAAAAACTTCGTGTGGGAGTCGCAAAGATACTGAAAACGTTTTTTAAGATAGAGAGGGGTGGAAGGGGAAAAGAGCACATTATACAATAGGGACAGAATATGAGCATTCCGGCGAAGGCGAATTGGTAACCACTTGAGCTTCACACGAAATTCGGAAACATGGTCATATTTGCGCAAACCGAATATGAACCTTATACAGACATTTTGAAGCCGCTCAAGTTTATCGAGTTGGTCTTGGGTAAGGTCAAGATAGCTGGCATCAGCATAATCAAGAATGGGTAGAAGAAGTGATTGTGCAAGCGCAATCTTGGTGGCAGTTGGTAGAAAATTACGCAGTCTCTTCAAAGATGCAGCGGATGCAAATAGTTTGCGGCTAACTTCCTGTAGTTGGGCAGTCCAAGAGAAGTTCTTGTCAATGAATATCCCCAAGTTTTTAACTTTTTCGCTGAAGGGAATAATAGAGTTATCAATAGAAACTTGGGGAAGAGTCGTCCAGTCAATTCTTGAGACCGTCCTAGAACTGCCAACCACCGCAACCTGCGTTTTTATGGGGTTGACCATAAGTCCATACCTCTTGCTCCAGTCGCATATACGGGCCAGATCGCGATTAATCACTAAGATGGCCTCGGACAGATTACCAAGAGGAGCTCGCGCGTAGATTTGTAAATCATCTGCATACAGGTGGTAGGAAGAAATTAGTTCGTCGGAGATTGAGTTAATAAAAACTGCGAAAAGTAAAGGGGAAAGAACGCCACCCTGTGGTACACCGGCAGAAGTATTACTCCAGGAAGACAAAGTCTCTCCGATGCAAATACGTTGCCGGCGACCGAACAGGTAACTACGAAACCAGTCAATTACCGATGGAGATATATTAAGAGAGCATAGAATGCCAAGCAAAACATCGAAATCAACAGTATTAAAAGCATTACTGAAATCTAGCAAAGCTAAGACCGTTAGATTACCGCTTTCCATGGCTGACCTTATATCATCCGTAATATTCAGAAGCGCTGTGGTGGTACTATGACCAGGACGGAAGCCAGACTGGAAAGGGTTAAGGAGATTATTTTTGGAGAGGAAAGTGTTTATTTGATCGTGGATTAACCGTTCAAGGACTTTGGATAGAAAGGGTAAGACGGATATTGGACGATATTCAGAAAAGGATGACGGATTAGCTTTTTTAGGTAATGGAATTATTTGAGCATCTTTCCATGAACATGGAAAGACACCACTCGATGCAGAAAAGTTTAGGATATGACAAATGACGGGAAGGATTACATCCAGCACAGGGACTAACATTTTACGGCTGATACAGTCACTTCCTACTGCATTGGAGGTAATCGATAGTATGCTCTTCTTAACATCACATGCGGAGAATTGACCAAAAACCAATGGAGAATAACTGGGAGTCGGAAGAGATGAAAGATAACGCAGTGTATTAAATTTTATTGTCCTATCAAAATCGGACGAAGCAGTAAAATGATTATTCATTGCATCAATGTCTAAATCTTTTGGGATTGTCTCTTGTCGGGTTTTACCGACCCCCAATGATCTAAGAAATTTCCAAACTTTGGATGCGTCCCCATTTTGGACAGATGTATGAATGTGATGGCGATTAGCATTCCTACACACCTTATTGCAATGAGTACGGATTGAGACATATCGTTCTCTGTTAGTGTCATTAGGCCTACGCTTAAACTTAGACTTTGCCGTCGCCTTTTTGTGCATTATTGCTTTAATGTCATCTGTGAGCCATGGTGCCGGCAAATGTTTAACCTTAACAACTCGAACAGGTGCGTGATGATCATAAAGCTCAATAAGTTTATCCGCAAAAATGTTGACTTGCTCATCGACAGATGTAGACGCAAATAAAGCAGACCAATCTATATTGCTGGCATCCTTGCAAAGATCGTCAACATTCATACCATCGAAATTGCGTTGCATAAGAATTTTAGCTTTCGCCTTAGGCGGGCGAATTTTATATGAGAGATAGATCAGGTCATGGTAGGAAAAGGCATCGGCTGAGCATTGGCCATGCTTAGCGACGCGATCAGGAGAGGAAACAAGAATCAAGTCAAGAAGCGAAGGAGTAGAGTTAGGAAAATGGTGAGTGGCACTCAGTGGAAGAATAGAAAGATTACTGGAAGCCGAAATATTAGTCAGAGAAGAAGAGCGATGGTCTTTTTTCAGAAGACAAGTATTAAAGTCACCCATGATTATACTATGACTGTAAGAAGGGATCAACGTTTCTAATATATTTTCAAAAGATGAAAAGTAATTAACACGTAAAGAGGGACAGTAGTAGACGCCAAGAAGTAGTTTTGAATGGTGTAGTTCCACTTCAAGAAACAGATGTTCACCAGCACCTGATGGCGGTGGCTGCGCCGACACATTGACAACTGAGAAGGGAATATGTGTGCGAAGATATATGGCAACACCACCACCACCACCAACCGACCGGTCGTTTCTTATAAGCTGAAAGCCGGGAAGGGAGTAACTAGTTGAAGGGAGACAAGGTTTAAGCCACGACTCGGAAATAAGGATAGCATGTATGTTTTTACAGTCAAAGCTTGCCAGCATATCATGGAAATGAGCCGGAATGCTCTGAGCGTTAATATGTATAACGTTAAAATTCTTGGGAACGTCGGAAAACTGTGCTGTGAGACTGTCTGCGAGAGAAGGAACACTCACGAAACTGTCATCGTTGCTTGATAATGAGAAAAAACTATTACTATCACTGCTTTCATCGTTATACATAAATAGTAACTAATAAAATAAAATAATATATATTGTAATAAATTAAAATTATACAAAAACAAAACCTTATCTTATTAAAAGTTAATCAAATAATATCTAGTCCACCTGCCGGTTGCGTTATTAATCTAAGGGGTGATTCTTCAATCGACAGATAGGTAATCTTTATTCGTGGAATAAAATTGTCGCCTGATGGAGTTTGTATGGATGAATTATTGTCAAAAATTCAAAATCATTCCTCGGATTAGACCATCCGTCATTGGAAAAATCAGCCCTAAAAATCAAAACCAAAAAACTAATGACTTACTTAGTCCGGGAAACAATAGAGTAAAGGAAGAGAAAAAATATACATTATAAATAGACAAAACAAAATTTAAAACATTTGAGGGGGAAACAAAAAGATAAAAAATAATAATAAATAAGTAGAACATTCAACAAAAATAATAAGACTTCTGCGATGTGAAACGGAACGCACCGATGGGAACTGACATGTGTGTTGACTGACACTGACAGTAACAAGAATTGTGACATTAGTTTGTGTCAGATAAGTCAAGTCAGGATTGAACAAATTGTTGAACCACATCAGTGTAATTTTTGAACCACATTAAAAATAAACGGAAGGTATAAACAAAAACACAATATTACCCGGACTTTGAAGAAAACATACACAATGACATCACTTCTTCAAAGCAGCAGAACGCTTCAACCTAGCCGTTTTCGCAGCGGCAACAACCGGGACAGCCGGCACAGCCGATACTGATGCAGCCGATTCAGGTTCACAATGCTCGGGCTCACCGGGATTCGGTGCGATCTTGTCCAATTCAGCGAGGGACTCAACCCGATGGCGCGTATCGTTGGGACCAAGGACATACACGCAGCCTGCCTTAGTCCAGCTCTTGGTGACACCGCATCTTTCCCTCGCAGCCAAGAACACATCATGCCGACCCTTGGTTAGGAACTCGGACATGGTGACGCTAGTTTTTATTTTGTGAACAGTATTTTTTTTTATGAACCTGGGTGAAATAAACTTATTTTTTTTCTTTCTTTCTTTTCTAATGTTTCGTCCGTTATTACTTTAAAAAAATTGCTGTTCCATACATTTTGACCGAGTGGGTATTGCATCTAAGAAACAGCTGATTTTGTTTTCGGGGGATTCAGAATCATCCAATTCATGGTTACAGTTCGCGCGTCGAGGTCCCTGACATCCTGTATATTATTTTTATTCCATAAATCCATACAAAGATCTCGTGAAGGAATTGATAACATTTGGAACATTAAGGCTCCTTCAAACAGGCGCGACACGCGATAAAATCGCGCGTAATAGATTATCCTAATTATAGGTATTGTTAATTATAATTATAGTTATCATATGTATTCCTTTACTGTTAGAAACTTATATAAAATATTCCAAACGGATATCCGCCTTTTATGTCGTTGATATTTTAAATGACGGTAGATAGAAACGTCAAAGTTGTTGATGTCATGTAAGTTAAATTGATATTATTATCTTGGTTATTGCTGATAACTATGGTGTTCTGTTATGTTATAATAATGTGGCCAATATTGCTAATGTTCAAAATGTATAATAGAAATATTCCTAGCTATTGTTATTATGTTGTTATTACTCAGAGTCCGAAAGACCGAATTGTTTTTAAGATAACGATAATGTATGACAATGTGCTTTGTTGATAGAATACTATTTCCATGGAGTTTTTTGTCCGTTCTTCTCCATGCTGACCTAGATTTTCGAACGGACGACTAGCTTTCTGATTAATTACTGACAAGCCTAAATTGAAATAAATGCCTAGCTTGTCTTTCTGTGCTTTATTCTACATACCACATACATAGGTACTTTACACATAGTAAATAACTAGTAACCATTCTGATATTCAAAGCTTTATATTTGGGTAGTATATATATATACTTAAAGATAGATTATACTTTATTATCTATCACGCGCGACTCAAAGGCACCGCAAGTCGCGCAACGAGCGGTGCCTTCGTGTCGCGCGCGATTATATCGCGTGTTGCGCGTATTTGTAGGAGCCTTAAATGTTATTTCCCGATGTAACCAACGTGAAAAATATGAGCCCTACAGTAATATTATCAAAGCAGCGATGTATAAAAATTATTTGGTACAAAGGTTTTCCCTACGTTTCCCGTCGCTTTGCTATTACAGTGACGTCACATCAAAGTGAAATTTCACTTATAAAATTATGCCGTATAATATTCATTGTACGTACCCGCGTCATTTGCGTTGTACGCATTTTTTGTTTAGTCATATTTTTAGGCTGACCCAAAATGATAACCTGAATTCTAGATCAGGTCATGTTTACGAATGTAAAATATGAGAAAAACCAACTCGTTTCGGTCAGATATATAGTTTTATAAGGTAGCGAATAAAATTGAAAATGTTATAGAGTTTTAAATTACGAAGATACAAGAGCTCACATTATTATTAATTTCCGGGCTTATAATAAAATAGCACAGCAGCATACTCGTTCATCGTTCAATAGACGGCTTGTCTGCACAAGAAGATATTTACATGCACTATAGGTAAATATAAAATGTTTAACTATTAATAAACCTATGTTTATGTATGGTCAGTTTCGTGCTTTATCCAATTTACTTTGATATATTCCTCGAAATAGGCATCGAATAATAATAATAATAATAATAAATCATTTTATTTCAGGCATTGTGTACATACATACATTTCACCCATAGTGACTACATGTCTTCAATAAATAAGTATTACAATTATAAATTATAAAAAAATAAATAAATTGAATTGAATTAAATTGAATTGAATTAAATTAAATTGAATTGCTAGAATAGGCACTCGCTCCATGTAAAATACTGGTATCCAGCTGCATCCGGTTAAACTGGAAGTCGAGTCAACATAGTTGGGAAAAGGCTAGGCAGATGATGAGATAATGATGTTCCTCGAAATAGGGTCTACAAGTGTTAATAAATAAAACTACTTTCCAACAACCTAACTACTATATGATACACGTGCCATCACTAGTAAAATATGACAAACTAACAAACACCAAACATGGCGGCTGTAGGGATGTTCCTGAATAAACAATTTATGTATTAAGGTACGTCCCAAAAGTTTAAAATGTCGTTACTTTCGGAGGGTACTCAGATTCACGACCCACTTTCCTCAAAACGTTACTGATTCGACCATGTTCAAACAAGTCGTAAGTTAACGTTGTTTTAGGACTAATGAGCTCTTTGAATTTTCATCACGATACTCCATCGATACTGTGGCCTGTGAAACTGTTAAGAAAACACAAATCAAGAACTTCGAGATTTGGAAGGTTTGATTGTGTTTTACATCAGTTTATTGGATTGGGTTGTTTACTTACGTACGTTCACCAGTTCCGCTTGTCGCTATTTATAGCCATTTTAAAGGCCATCCCAGATGTTATTACGTTTTCTAAATTCTCGTTTTATAAACACTTGTTATGTTTCGCAATATTAACGCGTGATGAGTCTTCGGTCAGTTGGACCCGGTCGCTTCTGGACCCGCGGGTCCAGTTGACCACATCATTTATTTTCTGTATTTGTATTGGTTAACTATAGATGTTCTTCTAAGTTTGAATGTGAACTGAACTCCCCACATTCAAACTTAGAAGAACATCTATTGGTTAAAGCTACCCGTGGATACAGTCGAGAAAAAGACACATATACAAGGGCACGAATCTGGTAAAGAATCTACCTGTCTTGAATCAATAGATCCTGCAGAAATATTCAACATAACTGGCAGTCTAGTAGATCAAACACATACTACAGTACACTACACTACATGCTAAAGGAAACTAACCATAAGCTCTAGAAAAACTCATTTGAAGTGCAGATTTTTTTTAAAGAAGTTTTATGCATCGTAAACTCGTTTGTATAGTGTTCATCACAATCACCTGGCTGTTAAAGCGCGCCATTGTTTTACTCACGACTCAATGGACTCTCACTTAGTTGTTAATCCTCATGAGTGACTAACATTGTGGTTTTTATTTCCCGAGAGGTAATATAATAGTAATAGGTAATATATATAATTTAATGTAATATAATTTATTCACAGTTAAGAAGTTGTAAAATATGGAGACACTTAGGTACCTATTTTTTTTGGCCTTAAATATAATTTAAGTTAGTTACTTAAAATAAATTGACTGACTTGGATACTTAACGCATATAGTGTGTACTTAAAGTTTTAGAACGAGTGGGAATTCATGCGATCGTAGCAGTGTTCGGGCTACGCCGTAGCACGGTGCGTAGGCTACCCAAGCGAGAACAGTCACCCATGGCTTACGGTAAAAATGTTGAAATATTCTGTGGTGTTCCGATTCTGTTTAATGGTTAATTTGTGTGGTATCGTAATATCGTTGGTAACGTATTCGATTTCCAAATAACGTTGGTAACAGCATCAATAACCACTATTTGGAAATCGAATATGCAAAGTATAATCGTATTGGATTTACCTTAAATACTATTCATTTATTTGTATTATTTAACTAGTTTTTTTCCCGCCGCTTCGGCCTTGCGGGGTGTCGAAAAATATTCCACGGGAACATACTACCGGGATCAAAAGTATCCTATGTATTAATCGAGGTTATATTATGTGTGACAAATTTCATCAAAATCCATTCAGCCCTTTTTGCGTGATCGAGTAACAAACATCCAAACATACACAATTTCCCAAATACAATACTAGTAGGAATAGTAGGATTGGTAAAATATTTTTTTAAAGTCACATTTCAAGTAACGTGCTGAGTTGCTGACACAAGAGCAGGAAATGGACTATTTTTGGGGACTTTCAAAAACTTACTGGTAGCAAAGTGGTTATGGCAATACATTTAACCATTAATTACAGCTCCATTTTAAATCAAGGACACATAATCAATCAGCTTCACATTTAACTTAACTAAAGACTATTAACCATCATCCTAATTCATAACAAACTCTCCACATATACGTCAAGTACTAAACAGCAGCGAACGTTCGACGCCTGATTAATTGTCCCTGTTTAACCATGAAGATACTTACTTAGTGACATGTTACTAGTTACTCTAGTTAGGAGCTACGACCGAGTTGGTAACAAGTTCCTCCGCTTGACTTCAAACTTCCGCACAACGATAAAGAGTAGTTGCATATTATTCTTTCACTGACATACATTACCAAGCGAGCAAACTGCACCATTTGCTGGATTGAAAATGTATAAGCGACATACATGTCTTTGAATAATTAGGTTTTAGTGTGCCAAAGTAAAAAAGACTGTCTTGTCGATGTCATTCCTCCTTTTGATATTTTTTCTAAGATATAACTATCATTTGAAAGACCCAATTCTAGTTTACCCTTGCCTACGTCTAAACATATAATCGACAGTAGAATTTTTCACAGGATCGTGAAATTTTGCAGGATGTTAAAGTAAACAAACTCAAGTGGCAGTGGACTGGCCATATTTTTCGAAGGGCCACTGCAATGGCCGGTGGAGCAGGCGAGTCCTGGAGTGGAGACCGCGTATAGGCAAGCGTAGTGTGGGACGCCCCCCAGCTAGATGGACGGACGACCTAAAGAAGGTGGCTGAGACAGACTGGATGAGGAAGGCGGAGGAATTGTGGCTCAGCCTGGGAGAGTCCTATGTCCAGCTGTGGACTGCAATAGGTTGAGTTGATTGATTGATCCAAAGCCACGACACAAAACAAAATTCCACAATTCGTACAGACTAACTAACCTATACTTTAATAAAGGTATTACGATGGACAGCCATCACAAGCTTGTTTTATCATCCGTCAAAAGATACGATACAAAGAATATTCCGGTCCACAAAAATAATTTATTTTCAAAGCATTAAAAGACGCATATTTCAACGCTTTCCCTATTTTATAAAATAATGCCATTCAGTTGATTGCAATTGCTTGTTTTGAGTATTGTACTTATATAGAGGGATTCCGCACAGCCATTAGTGAATTCCTTTTCAGGGAACCGCGCGAAATTACATGCAATTTGCGGAACTGTTTTCCACGACCGAAAGTTTTCAACATTTGATATTTCTACGCTTGCTAACTTAAATACGAGTATTAGTGCTACTGTAACACTCCAACTAACTTTATGTTATAGAAATTCCTTTAAAAAGTGTGCTTTTTGTCGTTTAGTTTAAACTGTTACCTAAATGGAATTCTGTCTATAGGTATGTTGATTACCGAGCTTTAAAATGGTTTTTTATGTTAAGTTTACTGACATTAAGGTTAGAAGGTTGTTTATTTTTATCAATTTAGTTACCAGAACGAACAAAGCAATTGACGTGTCTTATCATAGGTTAAGTAAACATTTTTGTTTAAGTAACTTTAGAGACCATTTCGAAAATTCGGTCTTTATTGGTCTAAAACTTACAACAATACAGTTAAAATTCGGTCCATGTAAATAAAAACTTAAAATATATTTAAGTACTATATTTTTGCGGAACCAAAATTGTTTGCACATATAACCATCAACACCTCCTCGGAAATATTTACACGGCTTTCGGTTTACTATATCGATATTACTTCTATTCCGGGCCTCCTTATCTGAAATGGAGCTGTCCCCGGCAAACTGTGACATTGTCCATATCGCTGTCATGATGTCCATAAAAACATTGTTTGTTGCCAAAATATTTGTATAGTGTGTGTCACTCACTTTTTTAGTTACATTGTGGAAAATTAAAGTGATATTCTACAGATTTTCTCAGTACAAAAATAAATTGTGTTTTTTTTAGGGTTCCGTACCTCACAAGGAAAAAAACGGAACCCTTATAAGATCACTTCGTTGTCCGTCTGTCTGTCCGTCAGTCAAGACCCTTTTTCTCAGGAACGCGTGGAGTTATCAAGTTGAAATTAATATCAAATACTCAGGGCTGCAAGCCCTTGAACCAGTAAAAAAAATCAAACTTCTAAGTCAACGCAATCGAAAGATACGGGCGTATATGTGCCTAAATCAAAACCTATAGGGTACTTCCCGTTGACCTAAAATCATAAAATTTGGCAAGAAGCAATGTCATGTAGCACAAGTAAGGGAAAAAAATCCGAAAACCGTAAATTTGTAGTTACATTACAAAAAAATGTAATTTTAAAACTATTATCACCTACAAATTTGTACGGAGCCCTCGGTGCGCGAGTCCGACTCGCACTTGACCGGTTTTTTTTTGTAACAATAATTCAGCGCCGTGAAGAGCACTTTTTTTTCATTGCGCTTTGTGTACAGACCCGATTCAAAATATTCGAAGATCTTTTTTCTTCTTTTCAGCGGTTTTTCAGTACGTAATGAAAAACCGTTGTCTTTGAATCTGACATGTTCACTGTCTTATGTTACAAAAACATCATAGCTTTACTTTAAGTTTTAAAGCATTTCGTCATACGATCTTGTTCAGCAGTGAGAACAAGACAAACACCAGTTTCCTCGAAGTGCATAGATGCATGGCCACCGTTTCCCGTCACTATGTTCATGCGCTAACATCAAACATAACATAATTTAATGCTTATTCTGTTACTATTCTAGACACTTGGTTTACTATACATGTAATTATGTATTTAGGAAAAATATACAGTGCCATGGCGTGAATATTTTGTGATTTTAATTGCCGTTTTAAACCGGTGTCAACAGAGGCCTAGTGTACTTTGACCACTATTAATGAAAAAAGAAAAACAAAGAGACACACTTATATATATCCTTATTATCCAGTTTATGAAATATCTTTTAATTTGGTCCAATATTGGAGGAGGAAATAGGCGAGAGCCAAACCTCGAATTATGACTTTTTACTTAGGCTATTTCAAAACTCTCCGACCGCATTTCCTCGTAATATAAACATAATATTTATAAAATGGTAACATTCCGGGCAAGAACTCACACGTCGCTGGCCTTTAATAATCTGTGCGCGCAGCTGAAACAATACACTACGGCTAATATAGCTGATTAAGACTTTATAATGCAAGCGACTTGTCGATATTCGTGCACTTGACTCACTGCTCCCGAGATATAATATAATAATGAAGAAGTAGGTACAGCACCTATGAGCGGGTGAGTCATGAATGCAAATACTTAGTACCTTTACCGACAAAGGGCATTATCTATCTAGAGAATTATCTGTCCTGGATTTACCAGTCACCCAGCAAAGCAATTGGTAAGTTTAAAGGAGTTGGTCAGACGTAACTCATTGGCTTTGTTAAGCCAGTTACGTGTACCTGTACAGGCAGGGTTAGATTTGTCCTGTATGGTATTCACATTGATTCATGCTCATGGCATATTCAGAACTTAACAAGTCTACTCTATAAAGCTTTAGGTCATTTTTCCCTAGCAATATAGGATTGTACATACACGCACGCTTTTCTTTAAAGTCTGTTTAGGCATTTTTCTAATACAGCAGAATAATAATGTCGTTTGAACGCAAAAGACTGTGTTCCCTTTGCGACAAAAACGGAATATCACTCTTGGGGATTGGGCCCATGAAAAGACATATCACGTTCAGGATAATTCATGACTTAACTAAACAAATTAGACATCGAACCACTACAATACAAGCCATAAAAACCTAATACTCAATAAAAACTCAGACCTGTTTTTCTTTTATTGCCGGACCAGTATGGCAACAAATATTACGTATTGAAGTTTCACCAGTTTTTGCCGGAGATCGACCAATCCATTATTCGTCGCGGCCATATCTCGAACAGCCCCAATAGGATTAAACCCCGCTCCATTAGATACTGTTTTACTACTCTTTTGTTTTATGATCGTATTTTTCCGATAATTTATTGAAAGTGGTCACAAAATTGTCCTTGTTCACTTATAGAGATTAGCATTTATCAGATAGGTACGCTCGGAAAGGAAATTTTCTTGAAACTGAAAGTATGTTAAATATTTTGTGATTTAGAACATTTCAAACTCTAGCAACATTAACAAGTTAAGGAAACAAACTTGATTATATTCTGAGATCTTTTGATTACGGAATATTTCATTTTGTAACTTGAAGTTATCGTTACTAACCCTCCTGTCGAGTACTTCTGTATCAATATTAATTATAATAATAGAACAGTGAAGTACGTACGGATAAAATAATCAAAAGTCGGATCGATCGTTTTATACCAAAATTCACTATAGGATTGCCTATGCTGAGACGTTCATTGCGCCCGTTTCTCCCCCACTTAGGTGCCCGAAATGTTTTTCTCGTTGACGTACATAAAGTGTTTACCATTTAGCCTGCGTATTAGGCATTTAGGTATCCTGTCCATCGAAGTGAACTTGATAAAAATCGGCAAACAGTAGGCGGTTTATTTAGAAACGTTGCTAAAAGTAAAGTAAATGATGAGCGACTGTTTCTCCATACAATTTTGACGTACTAACGTCACTTAACTTACTTGCTTACGTTTATAAATAAGGTTTTAAAGTTTGGGTACTCCGCTGATCTAAGTGATAAGTTGTTTGTAGTATTATCATTTTAAAACAGTAGCGGTTTCCCTGTTCTTCTCCATACGAAACTACCTTCTGGAAGGGGTGACTAGAATAATTTCTATTTTATTGTAAATTTTGACGTTCAACAGTACCTTTTATGTACATATTTGAAATAAATGCTTTGACTTTGACATACTAGGATCCTATTGGTTGATTTTTATCACCTCGTCCACACCCGGCTTCTATAAAAAAGCAATTAAACGCAAACTCTATTTTACATAAATTATCTTTTTTTTTACTTTTTATTTTATCATCGAGCGAACAATGTTAAACATACGAATCCCACGAGAATTAATTCCTAGGAGACTCGCTAATGTGCAATCATTAAAAAGGAATGAGACTTCCATTTCCACTAAACTATTAAATAAATATGAATCAAAATAAGTAAATATGAATCATGCTCAATGTATGTTGTTTATTTGTATAGGTATTAAGAAGTAATGAAGTCATAAAGCGATCATTTTGTAAAGAGGTTGCTATAATGATATAACCAAGAGGATTTTCATTATGAACATGATGTCCGTGACCTTTTAAGTACACACATGTACAGAGGCGAACACCTTTGGGTGATGAGGAAATCGAAAATTGAGGAATTAATATTTATCTTTGCTGACTTTTTTACCGTCTAAGGTTATAAAAGGTAAAGGGAGCAGAAGCCTATGGCACAATTTTTTTTTTTACAAAATATTATATAAAAATCTCTACTTTTTACATTAAATCCTTTGTTTGATTGACCGGCCGATGTGATGGCTTCAATCATAGGATTGAATGTCGCTACGAATTCATTGATAATTTCCGCGCGTAGAGAAGCCCGCCTTTATGTTTGAATTTTTAATTATCGGTCGAATTATTAGTTTTTGTGAAAAATAAAGAATTTCTTTTGCCATAGGCTTCTACTCCGTTCACCTTTTATACCCTGTTTGTGTCCAGACGGTAAAAAAAAGTCAGCCGCTTTAGGTATTCAAAAACTATGAATACTTATAACATACGAAATTACAAGAGAGAAGATATAACGCGTATTATTTTCATGCAAGGAAAGCATTCAAATGCCTTTAGAAAAAAATATTATGCCTACACTTTACCAAAACATTCATCCATTAAAATCCATAACAATAACCCTTCTGCAAAACTGAGATAGCTAATATTGTCCAAATAAAATACCACCCATCCTGTATAACGGGCCCCCGGTTGTGTAGGGTTGACAATGCGCGCGTTACAAAAGGGGATGTTGGGGAAAAAGGACAGTGCGGACAAGCAGCATTGAGGACGCGCTCTGATTGGTATTCGGTCGGCTTCGGCGGCAGTGATTAACGAATTTCGCGCGTGCCTTGTGGCTAGGGTTGGCAACTGCTGGTGATTATTTTGACTTTGAATGTCAAAAGCCATCTTTTATTAAAAGTGTCGTGTTGGAGATAAGTGTTGAAAAAAAAGCCTATAGATTAATTCTGTTATTTTAAGTATGAACCGATGCTTAATGAAAATTGTACTCAAAATATTGACTCAATATATTAGGTTTTATTTATAACATTACTTACAGTTAAGTTATGATTAGCGACTACGTAACCATACATTTAATGAAGTTTAAAGGTCCAGCGTTTATAAATAAAGGCGTTAATTTGTAATTACTATGTTCAATAGTAAAATGCTGCAAACCATAAATTACAACTTAGTAGACTATTCTAGAAAGCAATAAAAGAACAAAGTAATTCATTTCTTCCAAAGTTTGCATCGCAAAAATATTACAATGCCGATACTTTTACAATTGAGCGCAAGTTTAAATGGAGAAATGTCCGTTCTCGGCGTACCTTACCAGTAACAAAATTATATTACTTTCTTTAGTTAAACCATAAAATTAAGTAATATTCTTTCAAGAAAATCTTTTAAAATAAAAAAAGATTATTTCTAACAAATCTAAAAAAAACTACTTTGACGCTACTGTAATCAGAAAAGCTCTAAAAAAGTATTTATCCTTTTCTCAACTTCGCTCGTATTTTGCCCCCGCCGTATAGAAACTCATGTACCCGAAAAATTGTAATTTAAGTGCAAATTGCGGGTCTCAGATTACACATCCTTACGGCCAAGTATAATATTCGCTGAGTTTGTAAAAGAATTTTATATTTTTAGTTACATTTCTATGGGATGATTAGTGTGTGATGAGGGAAAAGATGAATCTTGTATTAAAGTCATGTACTTGGATAAGTATTTTGAGCAGTAATTTAGCCTTTTGTGGATATTTGAATTACTGAAAAAAATCACTTACGCTGACTTCAGTGTGAGTCAGTATAAGTTTAGTTCCAGTTTTTAAACGATATTTACGTAATATTTATAGCAATTGCCTGCGACTTCGTCTGCGATCCAGAAAGAAAAGTAGCATATAACCTTACCCAGGTCATGTTCTATCTGTATGCCAAATTCCATCTAAATCCGTTCAGCCGATTTAGCGCGAAAGCGTAACAAACAAACTCACTTTCTCATTTATAATATTAAAGTTAGGATTAATTTTTATTCGACCATAATCTGTAGTTACATGTATCTAAATGATTTACCTAGTTATTTTTTTTTAATAGTTATACAAGTTAAATTTTACAATTAAAAAGATAAATGTGAAAAGTCAAACTACGATTCTACTTCTGTATGGAAATTGGTACTTACCTACCCTTGCAAACGTCTTGCAAACACTTACATAGTTACATGTTAACCTGTACCTACTAGTAACGTACAAATATGTTTAAGTTCCAGTACTGGACAAAGAAGTCGGCCCGCCCTTTGATCTTTGGTAATACTATTCGTAACTGAGACCACTTCAATCTGAAACGTATGGACCTCACTTCTAAATTACAGCGACTATTTTGATTTGGAAAACTCAATAAAGGGAATATGAACTTTATTTAGCAGATTTTACAGAAGTAATTGAAATGTTCTTGTAGCTAATTAGATGCGATTTTTTTTATTAAATGGCAAGTGATTTAATTTCTGTAAGTACGTTTGTACAAACACTTTAAAAATAAATAATGTTTAAAGTTCGGTGTATTCTAACCAACTACTCTGAGGAAAGGAAACAAACACAGAGGTCGCAGTCTCTTTATTTTATGTCTAGACATAATCTTGGTCAGATCATGCGAGGACCATGTAGATTAGTATCTGAAATGGTCTTTTGAGATTAGAAGTACACCGATTTGATTTATTATAATACTCATAGATAAATAAAAGTTTCACGGATCGAACTAAAAGTTAAGCTACTCTCGTTCGTGGATGGGTAACCATTAGGTTTAATTAGGTATTGACTTGTGTTTTCATAAGATATATCTTGGACAGAGTAAAGGTGGTACTTGGAATTCCCAATATTCTAATAGCAGCATGTCGATAGCATAGAATTTCGATATTAACTAATCATTTGGTTATTAGGTAGAGGTCCAATGGCAGTCTAGCTAGGCCGAAAGGCAGCCCTACTAAATAAAAGATTTTGTATTGTTGATTCTGAGGCGGTAAGAATGTCCACTAGTATGACATAAAGCCACATGTTACATAACGAGTCGACATTAGAACGTAATGGAATTCCATTATATTCTAATATGGACTTGAAATTAACAAAAATTATTTATTATGCATTTATTATACAACCTTAAAAGCAATTTCAAAGACATAAAACCACTTTTCACTTACAACTTAATCCTAATTGTCTTAATTTTTCAAAGGCTCTACTATTTGGCAATAATGGGTTTAAAAGCTTAAAGATTTGAATAAACAATAAATTCGTACTAAATCCAGTCCATGCTGTATTATAGGAAGTTCGATCGCTATTCACAGTGATTAACGAACATTTTGTACGCCGCATTGTCTTTACATAAAGCATTCGGTAACAGTAGTCTAAGTTTGGTAGAAACTTGTTTTTATGCTCACAGTTCGGCCAAGAAGTCTAAGTGTTCCAATACTATGTAAATCGGTAGCGCTTGTAGCCGAAAGCTGGAAACTTCGGGATGGAAGATTACGATTGCATGGATTCTAGAACCGCAGAAATGTAAGTTCATTACCGATGTTTTTTTATTTTTGTTTTTTTTTTTTCACGTAGCTCGCTAGTTAGGGATAGGATAATCGAACCATGTTTTATTGAATTATTTCTATTTTCAGCATTCTTTTATTTTGCAGGGGCTGTGGTTAGGACTACGATGGTTTTTAGCTAAAAAATTTCTTCAACGTTGAACAGCACAAGGATGAGAAAGTCTTTGTTGTATACTACCCACACCAGACGGTCTATCCTGTCAACTTCTCACCATAAAAACTTGTGTGAAGTGAGCTCACTATTGACAGCTCACTTTAAGCTCACTTCACCTACGCCTTCACAGTAAGATTTGTACAGGATAGATCGTCTGGTGTCAAATCTCATGCCTACTATTAATGCTATTCTGTGTATTATTTTGTATTTTTTGCTATTCTAGCCATCCCGCGTAGACAACATAACAACATGTGTTCCCAGTACTTTCACTGATCACAATTGATTGTGCTTTCAAGAACCTAATCCCAAGGAGTAAATCTGAACAACATCTTACAAGAAGTACAGACAATACTACTGAATTCCCTGTCCTCAGTGAGGCGGTGGACTAGAAGACGCTTGTGGACAAGTGACAAAAGACCCGGTGCGGTCTCCGAGCCTCGCCGACACAGATTTACGGCGAAGAGAATCCTGTCGAGCTTCCATTAAATTGAACCGTTAAGAGCGATTTATTACAAAAACTGCAGATGCAGAAAATAACGTCTTCTTTATTGGGAAGGGTGCGTCGTCTAACTTAATTAAGTCAATATTTAAGACATCAAATTTCGTTCGAGTCTGTTTTTTATAGAGCGAAGAGATGAGCCCGTAGAAAGCAAGACAAAGAAAACCATGAGGGGTAGCTATTGAGTTAAGCGTAAAAACCATTACAAAAATGCAATTTAATGGCATTATTATGAACACGTAGCTCCAGCCCCTTCAGTAAAATGAAAAAAATTATGTGCATTGTATAATTCAACTCTCTTTCCTATTCATTAGGTTCCCATTTTATTAGGATTTTCTTTATATTCATCAGTACAATCTACGTTCATGGCCAACCTCTAAAGTTAGGCAGCAGTGTAAATCAGCTTGACAAAAACGTTCTCCCGCGATCGGCTTATCCATTAGAACTTACACTCAACAATTGCAAAACAAAGGCAGAGCTGTGGTCTGTACAAAGTATCTACAGCCACAAACAAACTCCAGCTTCGTTTTACAAAACAATTACACGAATACCGATACGAATAGAGAGCAGTGGTGGTGAGAGAACAGTGCAGATGAACGGGCTTCTGCGGCCTTCACAAGGTCGTCGGTCCACCTTGTGGTGGGAGGCCTTCCAACGCTACGTCTTCCGGTACGCGGTCGCCATTACAGAACCTTTCAGCCCCATCGGCCAACTGTTCTGCGAGCAATTTGCCCTGCCCACTGCCACTTAAGTTTGGCAATTCTTACCCTGGTTCTCCTGCGTATCTACTCATTTCTGATACGGTCACGCATGGAAACTCCAACATTTGCTCCAAGATTATGCAGCAATACTAATACCTACTGCATTATTCACTTCAGATATACTTGCCAAATCATGGGAAATTTCACACACAAACTACCTACGCGTAATGTTTTATTTCAGCATTTTAATAATAGTGTTTTAATTGTTTGTGTGTCAATTATAGTGTCATGTTTTTTTAGTAATACAATATTTACTAAACATGGTCAATGTTGTGATGGCCCATTGGTTAAGCCTTCGCTTCTCATGCACGACGGTTGTGGGTTTAAATCCGGGCAAGTACCAATAATTGCTACAATTCATTTGTATCTTCTGCGTAGGTACATCTTGGATATTACTGACATTGGTGAAGGAAAACATAGTGAGTTCGTGAGTAAACCTGGACTTTTATACACACATCAAAAATGTCTAGGGATCAAGCACGTTTTTGCTAGTTACAAAAAAAATAACTTGATCCTTAGACACTTATGATGTACGTAATTAAGGATCAAATTGCCTTTTAGTTTCATATAAATTATTATCAAGTTCAAACACAAAAGAAGTCTAGTGGCAGTATTTTATTTTAATTCAAACAAATAGTATGTACCTACTTTAGCGTTTCTATTTATTTATTGTTCTTCTTAGACATTAAATTAAAATGGACCGCTATTTAAACAAAAATGTCAAGTAAGAGTCGTATCTAAGTTGTATATTGTATTTCTTTGTTACCAAAGTCTTATAAAAGTGTAATAGTGACAGTGGCCGGACGGTTTCAATTAGACAATAAATCAACTCGACCAACAATGTTGAAATTACGAGGGCAAAGTTGATGTTGTGCGCGTTTTTGTACATAAAATACTAATTTTATTCCTATATTTCAAAGAGGTATAGAAAGTTGTTGTGAAGAAAAATATATATCAATATGAAGACCCTAATAATATAACACAGTAAGTATCTCGATAAAATAATTATGCTGAATCAAAATTCATAAAATAGTGAAAGTATTATTTTTAGTAGCGATGTGAAGTAGTATATTAACCACCCAGAGCGGGACCCCATTTGATGATTTCTCATCCGCAAAAAAAAAAGTTGTATATTATAAGCTGGCTCTGCTAACCCTTTCTGGGAATATATGCTTATATTTTAGTGTAAAATAACAAGGTTTTTATAACTTTCTTTGCAGGTTTTCCCTTTTTCAACTGTATTGAAAAAATGCCTACCTCCATCATTTTCCTACACCATACAAAAATATTCCCTTTTCTTCCAGTTTCAAATAAAGTAACTATCTGTTCAGTGTCCACTCAATAAAGTCCAATACCTACTTTAACTTCCGTCCAATGAACGGTTAATTAAAGACAAGATCGTTGTAATAAGTAAATTAGCAATCACCACGAGGTAATTTAGCTCGGGGACCTCCTATTATTGTCTCGGAAGGGCAGGGCCAGGCCACTCAATTAGATCGTATTTCAGAATAATGGTATTGAGAAGTCGTTCAGCTTCCGTTAACTGCAATTTTATAGTTCTTCCTGTGGCCACCCCTCGTTTTGCGGTCAAACTTTTCCAATTTTTACTATTAAATTAATGGAAAATTCATAAAATTACATACTTTATGAACGTCTTTGTTTACGTCTATAGACATCGTTTGTTTACCTACTCTCGTGAGTTCAAGTGTGGGGCACGTACGGAAGTTTGATAATGGGTTTAGACTACTGTGTCGGAGGAAAGCTTATCGCTTTATAACTTACATTGGATATACTTAGAACACTTCTTTAGCTTTGTGCTAAAGTATTTACGTTCTTTCCTTTATTTTACTTTGCTGATTAGCGTAAAATACGGTTACAATTAGCTTTACAGCTAAATAAATTACACCTGCTATTTTAAACTATGCAACAAACTTTAAAGTCAGTAATTCAGTATGTATGCAAATTAACCTCGACAAAATTAGGCAATCCGTAAATCGTTTACCATTTTCTTTAAAACAACGCGACAGTTCTGCATTGCAGACAAAAAGTAGCAAAGCGAAACACGAAAACCTTATAAAACATCCGTTAGCGAGAAGAAAATACGTCGGTGTTCAAATCACGAATTTCTTACGAAGCTGGGGTATATTTTTATTTCCTAGATTAAAGGAAAGATCGACATTCCCATGTACTAGTGAAGATACCGAGTAATTCCCGACGGGCGAAACAAAATCATTTCATAACTGCGCGCCCGTCTGCGCTCACCCTTTTTTATAGCCCAGATGAATTATGACATAAAATATTTATCTCCTTTCGGGGATGTGTAATGGCTGCGCTCCTTTTTAGATGATAATGCAGTAAACCTCCTTTTCATGACGCTAGCATTGAACAAGTCGTCGCTTTGAAGTAGCAGTTGATATTCATAGGAAGTGGTAAAGACTTCGGTGCCGAATTAATTTCATGTTCCAAGTAATTTACTTTGTAGCGAGGTGTCGGCTTTGAGTCACTAATTAGTGTTTCAGTGCAATGAAATATTGATACATGAGTCAGTACAGTATTGATATCAAAATATTCTTTGAGGTGTAGCGGTTTCTTATTATCATGTAGTTTCTTCGACAATTATTTTACAAGTAGATAGTAATTAAATTAATATTCTCAACATTAATCATCATCATTATCATTTATTTGGTTTTAGATCATAAAATTCAATTTGTTAGTACATACATAGTCAATTTGTTTGTATAAAATGCCTGAAATGTTTTTTTTTAACTCACTGTCCAAAATGGGATAAAAAATAATCTATATAAGTACATAAATAAAACAAAGTCGGGTTATTTATACCATTTATAACTCAAGGACGGCTGGACCGATATTTATGACCTTTAATTTGTTGGATTTGTCTCCGCCCCGAATAGCAAAATAACTATTAAATATGGGAAAAACTCACGAAAAAAAAACGAAGGTATTTCATATTCTGAGGCGGTACGAAGTTCGCCGGGTCTGCTAGTAGGTACATAAACAAAACAAAGTCGGGTTAGTTACACCATTTATAACTGAAGAACGGCTGGACCGATTTTTATAATCTTTGATTTATTGGATTTGCCTCTGCCTCGAATAGCATAATAACTATTAAAACACGGGGAAAATTCCCGAAAATATGAAGATAATTCATTTTCTCATACATTTTGTTTGGAACGGCTTTTTTGTTGTTATCTCGAGAACGGATTGACTGATATCGATAAGCGTTCGTCGAAAAGTTTCCAAGTTAACACAACATTTTTATTGATTCTGAGCCGATACGAAGTTCGCTAGGTTAAAGTTATAATTTCGAAAAAAAAATATTACAGTAAAATCTCTTGAATTTGGATGTAACTACTTAGCTGTAGGCACCTTTAATCGAAAATCCTGCTGACATAACACCTTAACTAATCCTTTAGTCAACCTTAATACCTACAGGCTACAGAGAAGATGTAGAATTTATAGCTCAAAATGCAGCACTCGAAGATCGCCAGATCCGGGAAAATTGTAAGATAGCAGTAAAAGCTCTTTGTTTACGCTATAAAACCAAAGATTTCTTAGCTTAATACTACAAGATTTTACGCGAAAGGAAGCCAGCACGTTCATCCCTTAAAAGAAAAATGAATAAAATTGGCAAAAAAGACGCTCTTTATTGAGCACCATGTAAATTAAAACATAGGTAATAATTTAATCTAGTAGGAAGACAAAACAGTGCTCATATCCTAACCTAAATATCGGACAACAGAATATAAACAACACAGTTTATTTTTAGAATACATTATGCAGGAGTTTAATCTATAATAAATATTATTTCACGTTACACAGGTGTGGGTGTAGAGTGGATGAGTTTTTCATTGGAACGATAATCAATTGTTTCATTATCAGTCTATAGCGGTATATTACTGGATATAGGCCGCACCAATCACAAGCCCTCCGGAAAATGGCTCTGACTGAAAAGTATTCTGTCTGAAGTCAAATTTCATGTCAAATTTTATGATCAGTTGATGGCATTTCGGTCAACAAATTAAGAAAATATCTGCCAACGGGCAATGGAGCGAAGTATGCTAGGTGTCAAACTCACAGACTACATTAGGAACTCTGCTCTTTGTTCCAAGACACAAATAGTGGACGCTGGCCGCACAGCTGCTGGACTAAAGTGGAACATCTGTCGCATGTCGAAGCAGCAATAGGCAAAAACCACTACTCAGTTGATCCCAAATAGCAGGAACCGACTATTCCGTAGGCCCAAAAGATGGAGGAATGAGCTAGACCAGGAAAACTGGAAAGAGGGAGGGAGACCTTTGCCCTTCATTGGGACAACACAGGCTTATAATATATATAGAAATTAAGAAAGATAATGTGAGATTGAGACCTACTTTTTAACATTTTCATTTATTAGAAACTTGTTAAATCGTTCATAAAAACTTCGCCCTAGATTAGGTATTTCTATGGGTTTTCAATTTCAAAAGACGAGTTACTCAAAAAAGAATATAATACTATGATTATAATGCTCTGAGTATAAAAAGACCAAGTACTAATTAACTTGAATGTGAGAATTTGTATCAAAGTTATATGTTACATCGAGGTATGTTACTATTCGACATCTATCCCAAAATGTTACTCAAGTGTCCATTAATAATACAAATAATAACGCTGAATAGTTTGTTTGTTTGAACGCGCTAATATCTGAAACTACCAGCCGGATTTGAGAAATTATTTTTTGTAATTTTGACGTTCGAAAAGTGCTAATTCTCAGCCTACTTTGAATATGACTTATGATTTTGATTTTGAATGAAAATACTTCCTTATCTTAATTCAGGATTCCATGTTCTTCATTACCTACTACTGCAGTATTATATTTCCCAGGCTCAACATTAGCTAGATTTCTCAGCGAGCCGAATAAATTGCAGGTCATCTGCGGGAACATTTGTCACAAGTCAGTAATTTGGGGGAATGCGTGGTTTTCTTCATATTCCCTCGGAGTAATCCTCAAGTATAATTTGTCAAAATTTCAACGTTTCGTTGGAGGCCCGAGGATTCCCCTACCCGAAAGTAAGCCCCTTTGATAAACTCAAATATATTATTTTATGTCACGCCGTTGTTAACAAGATAGGTGCTGTAAAGGTTGTCTGCAAAAGGGAACCTTACATCATGCAGGCTGGTAGTAAAATTATTTTGGTTGCATTTGAAGTTCAATTCTAGTTTCAAAATTGAATCTCATCTCAGCGACAATTTATGTCAAAAATGTAGGGAAAGTAGAGTTATTTTTGACAAATTATCACTGAGATCAGACTGTGAACGTTCTTAAAATAACGAGAACTGCCTCACAGTGATAGGCGCGAAAATGTGAGCACGTCTTCTTGTCTTGAAATAACTAGCGAAAAATCAGTACTTATCTCTTCTTATTTTCTTATGTAGCGTACCTTCCCCATACTTATAGATAAGCGTTGTGATTGTTGTATTTCTAGGTAAGTATATTCATTTTTTACTAGCGACTTCGTTCGCGTGCATGTCGGTAAACGATTTGGGTTTAATTTTTTTGCGCGGTAACTTCATTCTTTTTCTAAAATAAAAGTAAACCTAAGTTACTCCTTATAACATCAGCTATCTGCCAGTGACAGTCTCGTCTAAATCGGTCCAAGCAACGGTTTCGGAGATTAGACGAAACAGACAGACACAAAAAAAAATTAAAATGTGTTTTTTGTTATAAACACCGTATATACTTTTTACTATAATATGCATTAAGTAAGAAATTGTTATTTTGACATTACAAACAGACACCAATTTTATTCATATGTACCTATCTTGTATATACCTTTATGTATAGAAAATAGATTTATAAATTGTATATATAAAACATCTAGGCACTAATACAGCACCACAACGATCTCTACGTAAATAAATTAATAAGATTAGGTATTACATAAACCCGGATTTTGAGTTTAGCCGCTTTTTAATCGCTCAAACGGGATTGCTAGTGGTCAATATTTTTACAAACGATGGAATATAACAATGAAGCAAGCTTTTAAAAGCACACATTTAAAAACATCCCTCTCGATTTCTGTTATTGTTTTAATACAGGTATTTTTTTATCCCAAAAATAATTAAAACTACGTTTGTTTCTGTATTTATTTGTAAAGTTAGTTTAGGGCAGATTTTTCAATCGACAGATATTTTTTATTAGTGGAATAAAATTGACGTCTGACAGATTTTGTAAGGAAGAACTGTCAAAAATTCAAAGTTATTCCTCGGATAAAATTATCTGGCGTTGGAAAAATCAGCCATTAGTCATTTAATTTAATACCTGGTGTAAATAGTTCGTTATCTAAACGACGTAAACAGTCACACTTCCGCTGTACAGTCAAATAAACCAAACGGACTTTATGTGTGCGACTGCGTGCGTGCTTAGATTTGTAATGTGACCACAATTTTCTCCCATAATCAGGATAACTAATTTAATTAATAAACTGTGTTTTATTTAAAATAGTAAAAATTCAATGTAGGTATGTATTATGATTATAAAATAATATTCTGATTGGGGTATTTGGTGGGTGTGCGTTAATTCCGGGACATGTTGTATCCATCCGGAAGCTTGTTATTATGAGTTATGGATGACCTTTTAAATGCTTGATTCATTATTATTGAACGCTAGTAGTATTTCGTGTAAATAGCAAGAAAAATTGTTTCTTCGAGTGAAATACCCAGTACTTTAAAATCTAGCATTCACGTCAATCATGCTGCTTGGCTGACTTCTCCCAGGCTGCGCCACAACTCCCTGTCTTCTGCCTTCCGCATCCAATCTGTCCCAGCTACCTTCTGTAGGTCATCCGTCCAGATGGACTTTTCTATTACTGGACTGGAGTTTTCTATTTATTATAGAAACTGACAAAGAGATCTCTCTTAAAATTCAATAAAAAATAATGCGATAATTTTCTTTGCAATAAATTCAATATGTATTTGCGATTTTTACATTACATGAAAGCTCGATTTAATTCCCTGAGCCATCGCTGTCAGAAAGTGACTGGTTCAATGAAACGTGAAAACCGCTCAGCCGTTTTCATAACAATTAGATTGTTCCGACAGTTTATATGAATCCTGAATTACTTTGCAAATGGTGGTTAACTATTTTTGCGATTACCTACCTCTTATTTTCGTACTAATCTAAACGAAGCAGTGAATTTTTTATCCATGACTTCATTTCAGATATATCTAGCTAGAAGTTTAACTTTCAGATATTTTTCTTTCTTTACTTTTCTGACTTATATAACACTAGATTTCGCCCACGGCTTCACCCGCATGGAGGGCAGACATGTCCCACCGGACTTACTACCGGGATTCGAAGACTTTTATGTTCTAACCAAGGTCATGGTTTATCTGTGTGCCAAATTTTATCAAAATCCGTTCAGCCGTTTTAGCGTGAAAGGGTAACAGACAGATAGATAGACTTTCGAATTTATAATGATTGCATGAAGTATAATGGTTTCTATATTAGTATTTTAAGAGAGCAGTGGCGGCCTAGTGGTAACGGCCGGCCCGACTTACGAATTGTAGGTCGTAGGTTCGAACCTGAGCAAGCGTTTTAATTTGTTTTATTTATTTCATCACCGCTGCTCCGGCATGTCCTAGAACCAAAAAAAATCGAAGACATGTGACAATTACTACCAACCCGCACTGGGCCCGCGTGGTAGATTACGGCCCACACCCTCTCACAGAGGGAGGCCTGTGCCCCAACAATGGGATCGTTAGGCTGATTATTAATACTCATGCTATAGTTTCCATCTAAATCTAATGCCTTTCTAAAAGAAGCCGTCTGTCCTTTATTACCGTATTCTTTTTTATTAAACAATTTTCGTACCGAGCACACCCATGCACGAAGCTAGGACAAGATTACAGTGAATAATACATGGCTATTATACATTTTTCTGCAGCCCCTGAGGAACTTTCGAGAAGGTTACTTTATTTTACCAGAATAAAGAAAAGAAAGAAAGAAAGAAAATACATTTATTTAGCACAGACTAAAAGACACACAATACACCAAATAGTTAGACAATAATCGTACATACATCAGTTAAAAACAAAAAAAGATATTAAAAAAAAAAAAAAAAAGTGCAAATTCCGATATATGAAATAATATAGAATATTCCCAACTCGTCCACGAGATCTAGTTTTCTAAGAATAAGTACATATTTCTTTCACAATTTGATATAACTTCGTGGTTTGAACTCTGATACAAGGGAAAACCTAAGGTTTTGTGAATATTTTTACATAAAGACTACTATACTGAACTTATTGCTATAGTAATTCCTTGAAAAACCACAAATATTGAACAAACAATTATTTCAAACCGGCGGGGCAATTGCGTAACACATTATCAATCGGAATCGGTTTCATTTTGACAGTTCAACAACATTCATTGCGTTAGTTACGTGTTGGCAGACAAATTTTTAGAATTTATGAAGCAATGGATTAGTAATTTGTTTCAAAATGATTCAAATTCCGATTAATAGTGTGTTAAGCAATTAGAGTGCGGGTTCAGTTTTAAAACGAAAAAACAAAAGACGAAAAAAAGAACTACAATATTCCTGAACGTATTCATTCTTACGCACTAAATAACCTTTGAATAATAAAAACTGGGGCACTACAGGAAAAATATCGAGAAAAAGATTACAAATCGTCTGTGAACCAAGGGTAATGTGTCACAGAAATTCACTGCTGGCATGAATCGTCGAGCACTAAATAAAAGAAGGAAAAAAATACTCAAAAATTTACTAGCGAATTTTTACGAATTTTCGTTGGCATTGCCTAAAGGTTATAAGTGTTATTTTCACTGTAGGAATTTATACAAGCGTCCCAGAGTTCGAAGTTAATAGAGTGATAAGTTCTTATTTGCATATTTCATCCATGAGTTTACGTCTCTATGTTCATCGTGACTTTCGTCTACATTGCTTTTCCTAAGCACTTTGCAATTAGGAATTAAAGAGCTTTTCGGCAATATATGTACGGTATTAGCTGTTGAATTTTTTTCTTTCTTCTTGAATTCCTTCCTCTTTAAAGGTTCAAATATACTATCTAGCGAAACTCCGGGGACATCATGGGTATCGATGTCTAAACACGATAAAAAAAAAAAAATTTGAGGATTTTTTTTTGTGGTGTACCGACCGCTGTGCTTTTTGTGGTGTGCAGCAAACAATAATACTGCATTATTATTATAATCTTCATAAAGACGAGCAAGCAAGTGTCAATTATGTGTTAATCTCAAATAATAACAATAAAACAGAACCAACAAATTAAAAGTGCGCGCGCATACAAATTTTGAATTTGAAAATAGAATAAAACAGAACCAACAAATTAAAAGTGCGTGCGCAAACAAATTTTGAATTTGAAAATAGACGCATCATCATAACGAACATTTTTTACCTCGATACCAAAAAGAAGACCTATAGACCTATTTCAGTAGTCCTTACACTTCAAGAAACAAAACATCAAGCGGTCGTTGAACCCAAAAAAAACACTCTTTTTAGTTTTTATTTTAAGATGTTTGGATATCGATTCCAATCACGTCTGCGGAGTTTCGTTAGCTAATTTAATTTGACCCTGTAGATCTCAAGGCTGTCTGTCAGCTCGGCACATTCTCAGGGTCTTGCCTGATGAAACAGCACCCAATTGCGTAACACACTATAAATCACAATCTGAATCATTTTGAAGGGTATTGTTAACCCTTAAGTTCGAAAAATATGTATGCTCAACAACGTAAATAACGCAATGAATGTTGTTGTAGGTACTCTCAAAATGAAAGCAATTGCTGTATTTAGTGTGTCATGCAATTATCCTGCAGTTTTTACGAAAACTGTTTTATGACAATAACTGATACTTCCCAAGGAAAACCAAGACGAATTTTAATTGATTTCAAAATTCACCTTTTGCAAACAACAATAAACAAACACCTAAGTATAGAGGACTCTGTGCAGTGACTTCGTCAAATATAATTCCGTTCCAAGCCCTCTTCACAATAAGCCTATTAAAAAGTTTGCTTCTAGAATTTCTGTGACGTGTGTATGAAGGAAATATCAATCAAATCAAACATTACAGGGTAGTAAGTCAAGGTAAAGAAATTAACAATTACGTAAAATATTTTTTTTATTGGCAAGACAGCAAACATAGGTAAATTTGAGAAGATATATCGTACTTATAAAAAATGGTACCTATTATAATAATATTATTATAACACCTTTTTTTTCTCTCATTTGAGAGAAACCTTAACCTACACGTCAAAATGAGAAACATTCAAACTTTGTAGAACGTTTTTGAAGTAAAAACTTCTATAAGCGCGTTGAGCATTTTTTGAGATGGGGAAAAACCATTGAACTCGCGCCACTGTTACCGTAAGCAACACCCCGCGTGTTTTGTTTATAAGACGATTAAAAAAATACCCGCTTCGGATGTGTTCGGCTGTCCTCGAGATGTAGGTACTCGGTTTTAATGTATATCCAATATGTCAGTGAGTGACGGCAAAGTATTCTGTTTGTGTTTTGTTTTCACTTTTTTTCAAAATCATCAAATGACCTCTCCCGCTCTGGGTGGAGCGAAAGGGAGTGTCAGACTCTTACTGACTAAAACCCACCCATGTTCCTTCCTTAGCCCTTTATGTTCCGGGCCAGCCAGCGGTAACCCTTTCGGACAATCCCCCTGACCCAGCAGGCTTCATCCCTAAGGGGGCCCTTTCAATTTATACTGACATCTCTTTGAGGCGCGCATCTCTTTGAGATTCCCGTACGACGCACTCCCGAAGTGCCACTGTTTTTTTTTTTTTAGTGTATAGCCCCACTTTGTCTTTTAACCCGACGTCAAAACTGCCGATTGATCAGTAGGTACCGCTTTCATGAATAAGCTCGTCAGATTTGCAACTCACGCTGCAACATCATTTACTATTTCTAAAAGTGCTTAACCTAATAAAAAGCGAAACCCATTACCAAAGAACTCTGCAACAATAATACACTCAGCAACTTGAGCGCACAATAGAAAACTTCCTTCAAAATGTTGTCGTTTTAATCCCTATCTGTGTTGACATAAACTCGGTGGCGGAACTACAAGAACCCGTTTACCGGGAACCACGAACGTAACTCCATTACCCTATAACTGTATAAACGACAGTTTTCTAATGGGAATTAAACCTTTTGAAACTCTTTGCATTGCGGGGGCACTTCGCCGTGTTGTTGGCACAGATAAAGAACGATGGAGTAGTTTTTGATGGTGAATTCACTTATCAAATGTTTAAGTTAAAGTTTTATAGTGTTTTACAAATTGTTTCCTTTAAGTTTTATTTTGGGACACAGTGGAAAATACAGTTCCGTGGTTGTTTTTTTGTAGTTATAAGATCGTTTTTCCGGAAACCCGAAAATGAAAATTTTACATTATCTTGATCATCGTACCAGCCAAACGTCCTGTAATGAAAGAAGGTTCATGATTTGAGCAGTTCCACTGAGCAGCTCTAATCCTTCCCCAGGACTACACCATACGCCCTATTTTACCTCTATTTTTTTACTCTTTCTTTCTACATAAATTTATTATTATCTGCCTAGCCTTTTCCTAACTATGTTGGGGTCGGCTTCCAGTCTAACCGGATGCAGCTGAATACCAGTACTTTACTTTATATTTTTTTACTCTACATAAATATAAAACAAAAAATCAAAAAGATAATAAAGACATCACGGGTCTCTATTCGTTTCCAAAACAAAATCGTAATACAAAACTTGTGCCGCAAACCGTAAGAAGAAATCTTCTCTAATAGGGTTCCGTTGTTAGAGGCTCCTAAATATAATTTTAGAAGAAATCTCATTAAAAGAAGACCGACTGCGTAAAACTTGAGGATAATTTCAAAAGTTGAAAAGTCTCCTACGAGAGTACTCTGAGTTTTATCTGCAACTGGTACGAGCACATGTTGGCTTTGTATGAGTGTTGTTACGAGTATATATTCAAGCTAAATATTTCGGTTGTAGGTATTCTCTTGTGTCGGAACCAGCTATATATGAACATAAGCTCATAAATGTGTCCTCTGCTGGGAGTCAGGCCTTCTCTTAGTGAGAGGAAGTGGGGCGTAATCCACCAAGCATAGTGCGGGTTGGTGGATGTCTTATATTATGAGTGAATTTTTGGTCCTAGCACACAATGTTTTTATGTTTTTTTTTTTTCTTTACAATGTTTCCCTTTACCGTTTCAGGCAAAAGCGCTAGATAGCCCGCGTAATTAATTTTTTTTTAATGTATTTTTGCAATTTGAGGCCAATTCTAACTTAGAGAGTTGTATTGATGATTCTAATGATTTTTATCTTGTAAATACATAAGTATTTGTTACGGTCGCGAATCATATTTTGACACTAAACTGCAAATTGCAAAAAACGTAAAGAAAGTTTAATTTCGCGGGCTACCCAAGCGTATGTTTGGTAGCGTATCTGGCTGCTAAAAGTGCGCTAGATGAATACCACAGACCTTTCTCGCTATGTGAGGGAGTGGGCCGTAAACCACCACGCGGACCCAGTTGGTTGAGGTCACATGTCTTCAAATTTATGGTTCTAGGACATGCCAGTTTTCTCAGGATGTTTTCTTTTACCGTTTTAAGAGCAGTAATGATCAAATAATTGCCTGAAAGTAAAGCGCCTGTCTGGGTTCGAACCTACGACCTAAGTAAGTTGCGGCCGTCACTACTGGGCCATCACTGCTCCTTAGCGATGCGCAGTAATAACTGTAATTCTAATTCTGTGTACGCAATGCAGCTAATTAACGTTTATTATAGACATGATGTCAGTCGAGAGCAAATGATAGCATTTGCATACATTAGCTTTTTGCTGTTTAATAGAGATTCGTATTCCCATTCAGTGTTACATTTTTGTTAATGCCACTTGTTACAAAGTATAAACACAGAAATGATACCATTTAAATAGACTTTTTTTAAAAGCTTTATTAAACTTGGGTAAAAGTTTAAGAAATTATGAAAATTGTACCTATCACAATATGGACGTTTCATGTAAAGAAACAAGAAACATTGCAAGTTTTTAACTGAGTAAAATAGCTAACAAAATTAAACACTTCGGATTTGACAACTGAATTACTGTTCCAACATACCTTGTAACTTGGTACTTTCAACTGCTCCCAAATATAATCACACTTCAAGTCTAACTCACGTACTCCCAAACTTAGTGTAAACGCATTGATGAAGTGCTAACATAACTTCGGCCACCATACGTAAGTACATTAGCTGAGGCACTAGCTTTGATGCTAAACCAACGGTAACACCGATGAATCAGTAACGACTGAAGTGCAAGTACTGGCCGCAAAATGTTTGATGACGGCATGGAATAATACACGAACGGAAAATCCTCAGGCGCTATTATTTGGTGCAGCGCTAGAAAACGAGCAATAGCAAACGCGGTACAATCAAGACCTCTACGAGATGTACGATGAGTCTAATGCTGTTAAAACAATTAAAATAGGACGTTTTCATGAGGAGGGCATGACAAGAATGTGTATAATAGAATAGGCGAGATCAGTGCACCAAACATCATCATCTGCCTAGCCTTTTCCCAACTATGTCGGGGTCGGTTTCCAGTCTAACCAGATGCAGCTGAATACCAGTATTTTACATGGAGCGACTGCCTGTCTGACCTCCACAACTCAGTAACAGGGATAATACGATACCCCTTGGTAAGACTGATTGTCAGACTTTCGGGCTTCTGACTACCCGTAACGACTGTCAAAGATCCACGAATGACAGCCGGGACCAACGGCTTAACGTGCTTTCCGAGGCACGGAGGGGTCTCGGTATGTAAAGACGGTGACCCATCCACAGACCAACCGCGGCAAGCGATCGACCTAACTGAGATAGTTTGTATGGCGTAAACCAAGATTTAAGAAAGAAAATAAAGGTATATTCTTTCTTCTTTCCTTCTTTCTAAGAACTGTTGAAGAGAAAAAGCTGGAAATATGTCACATCGGAGAAATATCCTTGGCCAGGCTAAAGCCCAACCGCGGCTGTAAAGCCCTAAGATGATGATGCCATGTAATAATTTCTAAGCACACCTAAGATAATAAAGCTACTGAAGATGCAATGTAAGCCTTTGTTAAATCGTGACAGTTGACCAATCTTCACCCTTAAGCTATTGGCATTTAGGTTGAAAATTGGTCAACAGCCATTGATTGCGGTTGTACATGTCTCATTTGCAAAGTACTGGCAGCCAACTATTTTATGACGTCACTTTCGCAAGATAAGTGTCTGAAGATGCAACGCTAACGTTTGTCGCAAAAGAAATGTTCGAAATACTTCGATTTACTTAAAAACTAGCGACCCGCTCCTGCTTCGCACGGGTTTTTACGACTTTACAGAACATCGAAATCTCTTTATTTTTAGTGAGTTTAATAATAGTGTATTATACACATAAATTTTCCGGAATAATTCTGTACATGATAGTGAAGACTGCATCAAAGTCTATTATATACAGGGTTATTGGTATAACATTAACAACCTCTTAAGAGGTCATTGTACTCATCATTATGAACAACTTTTACTATGGGACCAAACCTAAAATCGCGAAAAAAAATCAGTTGTTTCCTACATTTATGTTCGTAGAACTCGTCAAGACTCGTGGTCGCGTAAGAGCTCGTTTCCACTATGTCCCCGTGGTATCGTAAGAGAAAAACTAACTTAAAATGTGGTTTTATGAGGACTGTGAGCTCAAGTTATATTCTAGGCTACAATCTTTGTATAAACTTAACCAGAAACTGGATTCGTTGGTACAAATAAGCCACACTAGGCAATGGGTCCTTTTTAATAATCTAAAATAGGGATGATATTATTTTTTTAGTTTTAACTCAAAAAAATGTTTGTTTGCAAATAGTGTCACATAAAGTCTAAAAGCTTAAAAAATGCCAAGTTATAAATGTTTTAAAATAACTGCTAGACAAAGACGGGATCATAGAATTGACTAAGTAAATACATAATAGCGCCAGACATTATCATTGTCAGTACCGCGCGACAAGGACGGGCGGGAATAATCCCCATCAAAAACTTTTAAAGCGTGTAGCTTTTCCACCCTCGATTTTACAGATTTTTTTCGATTATCTCGTTTTACTAAGCCTTCTTTGAAATTACAATATTTGTTCGAACATTTCTGATATTAGTCATCATTCTATTGTAGACAGGATTTATCAATTTTCTTTTTGAACTTACTATTCAAAATATTGTTTTGAACTGTTTTCAATGACAAATTAAGGTAAACGTTCCTATCCACACACAAATAAAGGTCATGTTCGCCTAATTGCCGCCAGATTGCTCAGGTTCGGCCAATTAATCCTAACCACGTTTTCGTGTGGCGAAGCTATTTTTTTTCAATGTATATATCAGGTATTTATAAAATTTGTTAGTATGCCTACTATATTTTGCTGTACTTATGCAAAGACAAGGAAATTAATGCTTAAGCATATTGACTTCCAACATAAATTGACCGTCGCTTCAAGTCACAACTATCGTTCTTTGACAGCTGTTGTAGCATAAGCATAATCAGCCTATAATCTTCCCAATGCTGGGACATAGACCTCCTCTCTTCGAGATGGAGTGGGCTACAATCTACCACGCGGGCCCAGTGCGGGTTGGCAGATGTCACATCTCCGATTTATTTTGGTTCTAGGACATGCCGGTTTCCTCACGATGTTTGCCTACACCGTTTTGACAGCTTCTGCATGAAATGTCAATTCAGTAACAATAAATTGCCCTGTTTATTCGGGGCAATTCATTGTTAAGTAAATTGACAAGATCACACAGACCATCTTACTTCTGAAAACGATATTTTAATAGCTCTTAAAAGAAATACTCATTCCCAGCAGCATGGTATCAGTAGCAGCATAATTACCCAAGAAAACCGAAACAAACTCGGTATTTTAAACAAAACACGACGTGGATATGAAAGCCTTATCATATCAGAGGAAGTTTGAGCGCGCCTCGGGCGTTTAGAAGTTGGGGTGAGTTGGATCTCATACTGACACAGTTTCTATTCTAACTGTTAGATACCAGTAACACGAGTTAATGGTTATAGGTACAACGAGAAACTGTGCCCTAATTGTGTAACGTAGGCACTCACAACCACAATCTCATGCACTTGGACATACATACATACATAAACTCACGCCTTCTTTCTATGGGGGTAGACTTCTGCTTAGTTTCTACTATAGAACGCCACCTGCTACGATCCTTACATACTCTTTTTGCTTCGTTTCAGTTCATACATCTGGTCATACACTGGCAAGCCGGTTGCGAGTACTACGCATTTGATCTTTTTGAAGAACCTTAAATAAGATTAGGTACTTATAATTTAGTCCTTCTGGAGCGCCCCCTTCCGACGTTTCGTTTTTTAATTTTTTGTCATCACATCTGCGTTTAATCCATAACGTTGCCACATCACATCTTTCCTGCATTTGGACAATTCGACAATATTCATTGCTATGCTATATAATTAATATGCATTACGATAAGATAAGAGGAAATGCGGTCGGAGATACTTTTGAAAAAGCCTAAGTAAAAAGTCATAATTCGAGGTTTGGCTCTCGCCTATTTCCTCCTCCAATATTGGACAAATTTAAAAGATATTTCATAAACAATAAGAAGGATATATACTGTGTCCCTATGTTTTTCTTTTTTCATTAATTTGTGTCAAATTTGTATACTAGGCCTCTGTTGACAGCGGCAATTTTGAGAATGTTTAGGGTCCTAGTGCTTATAAAAACTAAAGTATCATCAAAAAGGAAAACATAGGGATATAAAAGTAGTTAATATTTTATTATTCTGTAAAAAAAACATTGTTTTATGGTCATTATCCAGGACGCGAGAGCGTTTCTATGGAGAAAAGACCACCCGGATTTTCCTCTTAACTTAGCTCGGGACCATAGGGTCGCGGTCCTTTGGAAAGCGTACGAAGGCCCGAAGCCAACTCGCAGAGGGCCCTTAGATAATTTGAAATGGAATGAGGCACCAACTAACGATTATCCCTGTATGTACTGTGCAAGTGCCCCCAAGGACAACCCCTGGTTGGTAGGACTGTTGCAGGATATGGAAACAAAAATAAATTATTGAACTTAGGGTTTGAGTGACTAAGATGGACTGGTTACCATGAACTACGGAAGCGCTATTGCTCCTGCCTGACCAATGTTTTATACATACTGATAAAATGGCAGGGGGTGACTTGCACATTCAATCATACGGACACATAGTGACGTAACGACAGGGGGCAATATGTCCTGAGATGCTCGAGAGTTATTCCACGGCTATGAGAACAATCCCAGAATACTACCTTCCTCCGAGCAGGTTTGTTCTTGCGAGGAAGAATGCGATGGACGCTCTGGCCTAAAAAGGCCACTTTGGCAGAATCATAAAAGGATAACATTATAAATCATAATGAACAGTTAACTTGTTTTTTGTTTAAAAAAACGTTGCCCCACGCTAGGAATTTCTCCTGTATTGTGGGTGCGTTTACAAACATTTAAACTCACATACACAAACATCCAGACCCGGAACAACTACTTGTAGGTTATACAAATATTTGTTCCGTGCGGGAATCGAACCCGCGACACGCAGCGCAGCAGTCAATCGCTTAACCACTGCGCCAACCGTGCCGTCAACTGTTAAGTTAATCGTATCAAATCCCATTGGTTTATCTATGCTAAAATACCAGGTCAATCAAGTATTCTAAGTAGTAGTACTTCGACGCCACACAGTTCTGACGCGAACTCCGTTCATTAGTATTGAATTTCTGATGTTGATCATATACTTTTGCTGTTGACTGTACTTTCCAGTTTATTTTGCTCTTCTTTTATGATATGCTTAATTTACATTTAAAAGTCACTTTATTCCTTTACCTAAATGACACTTTACAACCCCTGTCTAGTAATAAATATCATTACAATCTTTGTTTGTTGTTATTTTCATAAAACTAATTTTGTTAATGGGTTATATAAGCCCCTTCGCTCACTGCAAAAGCGAGTAAAATAAAGCTAGGTTTAAAAATCTAGCATTAAAAATTCTAGCTAAATCTCGTAAATAGCGTGGTATTAGATGCTGGTGTAAAAGGATACTACGTCTTCAAAATAGACGCGTTACTTAAAATCCTCTTTGGTATACGGTTAAGGTTTTATTTTTATTTTGCTGGTAAATGTATTTTCTTTATTGGGCATACGTAGGGAAGGTATGCTAAAACAGTACATTTTGAAGGGATACTTTAGCTGAATCTTTATTTACTTCGTCAAAATTTTCAATATAATAATAAATATATATAATATATTTTTAATGTTCTTATTATTTTCAGTCTATTATAAAAAAAATTGTAAGGACACATAATGTGCTGCTAGAGATTTGTTGAGCCACTTCTTCTTTCCACCGAAAGCACTAGGAAGTGATGAAGGGCAGACGTTAGAAAAGTGCTGATTCTTAGCCTTTGAATAAATCACTTTTGATTTTGAATCAGGTGATCCCCAGTCCTATAGCGATTCCTCGCTCATAGCGATTGTCACTATTAGCTCGCTCGCAACTTATAAAAAACCAGGTCATCAGAATGTGTTTTGATCAGTTTTTGTGTGGTCACCAATCTATGACACAGTCCCATCCCATCTTATGATACCCAGGGGAACGGATGGACCTCGGGGCAAATTCGTTTGCTCACTTCCACATAGCTATTCTTTCAAATTATGTCATAAATTGAGGTAAATTGAGAAGTACAGAATAGATTAACATATAGTTAATTATTTTAAAGAAATAATACAAAATAACATCTACCTGCTTATTTGTTTAACGTTTATTAGAGGACCTTCACAACTTTATGGAAAAATTCCGATTAATAGAAACCGGAATTCTCATAAGTTTTGTTTCGTAGTATTTTCCATACTCTTCCATATTTTTAGGGTTTCGTACCCAAAGGGTAAAAACGGGACCCTATTACTAAGACTCCACTGTCCGTCTGTCCGTCTATCACCAGGGTGTATCTCATGAAGCGTGATAGCTAGACAGTTGAAATTTTCACAGATGATTTATTTCTGTTCCCGCTATAACGGCAAATACTAAAAACAGAATAAAATAAATATTTAACGGGCTCTCATACAACAAACGTGTTTTTTTCAGCATTTTTGTTTGTGGTACGGAACCCTTCGTGTGCGAGTCCGACTCGCACCTGGCCAGTTTTTTGTTTATTTTGTCTAGAGCTATTTTTCTATTTTCTTTTTTTCTAGTTATGTCTGTCAACATTCTATGCCAAGCCTATGCTATGTCAATACCCACACCTGGTGGCATTTGGTATATAACGTGTTTATGAAATGTATACGTAGCATTTATTACCTACTTTCGATTTTTCTGTACACCTATAGGTACATTGGCATATGTATATACTCGTATTTACATGACTTTACATTTTATTATACCTCGAAGTGGAGACATTTATGATGATGGTATATTTATTGGATATTCCTTTTCTGTCTTTGGTCGTAATATACGTAGCGTATAGGTATGTTTTACTACCGGTTTTATGCCTGGTCGAGGAACAACAGATGCCATCTTTGCCATCCGCCAGCTGTGCGAGAAATACAGAAGTGCGCATAAAAACTTGCACATGGTATTTGTTGACCTCGAAAAGGCATACGACAGAGTGCCTCGTGAAGTTTTGTGGTGGGCGCTGAAGGAGAAAGGTGTGCCAGGGAAGTATGTGCAGTTGATTAGAGCGATGTACAGTCGATGCAGTACCCAAGTCCGGTCTACAGTGGGCACTACTGGCAGCTTCGATGTGGCTGTCGGCTTGCACCAGGGTTCAGCACTCAGCCCGTACCTCTTCGTGCTGATAATGGATTCTCTTACATCGGATATCCAAGAAGAGGCTCCCTGGTGTATGCTGTTCGCCGATGACATTGTGCTGGTTGCCGAGAACGGCCTAGAGGTCCAGAGCAGATTGGAGGTGTGGTGGGAAAGACTCGAGACCGTTGGCCTGAGAGTAAGTCGGACCAAAACCGAGTACCTGTTTTGCGACTTTGGTGGTCTCTCCAGTTCTGTGCCCATATCTCTCGCCGGAACGCCCTTACCGATCTGCTCCGACTTTCGGTACCTCGGGTCGCTTGTCCAAGGAGATGGCGAAGTAGACCGAGACGTAACGCACCGGATCAACTCAGGATGGATGAAATGGCGACAGGTCACAGGAACAACTTGCGACCCACGGATGCCCCTCAAGTTAAAGGGGAAAATTTATAAGTCTGTGATAAGGCCTGTCGTACTGTATGGGTCTGAATGCTGGGCCGTGAAGAAGACGGATGAAAAAAGATTGCATGCAGCGGAAATGAGAATGTTGAGATGGATGTGTGGAGTGACGAGAATGGATAAAGTAAGAAATGAGTATATAAGAGGAAGTCTGAAAGTGGCGCCAGTGACAGAAAAGTTGAAAGGAAATCGTTTGTCTTGGTATGGGCATGTGATGAGAAGGGACGAAACGCATGTGACTAAAAGAGTGATGGATATACATGTTGATGGATGGAGAGGGAGAGGAAGGCCGAAGAAAAGATGGATGGATTGTGTGAGGAATGATATGAAAGAGAAGGGAGTGAATGATAGCGTGACGGTTGACAGGGGCGAATGGAAAAAGAAAACGTGTTGCGCCGACCCCAAGTAAACATGGGATAAGGGCAGGAAGATGATAGGTATGTTTTACTACCATAGACAATATTTTACAATTAAATAAAACACATAATATAGAGGTATGAGGAACAGGGTGTAAAGTTCACTTATATTCTATTTTCTATAGAAAAGGGAGGTTCCTCAGACCAGACGGGTGTTGTGTCTGGCGGGCAACTACCCAATGATTCATGTCGGGCCGTTGTATCTATGCTAGTTGCGCAGTAAACTCTGCTTGCGCGATGCAGGATTTTGCGTGACGTCAGTATGACGCGTTTTTCGCATGTGGCGTTATAGATACCGCTATACACCTACTTACTTGAGTGCAATGTAACACTCGGCAAAGGTACTTTTAGGTTTTTGTTATTCCAGTCTTATTTATTATCATAAAATATTGTCATAATTTAAAAGCTAACAGTCCTATAATAATAATATTTGCAAGTATATTAAAGGTAAGAATCATAGGGTATCAAAAACGTCGTCTGATTAGTTGTCAACAAGAAAAGTGCCCAAAAGGCTGGCAGCATTGCCACGTTGCATGGCAATGCTGATTCTCTGGCCAAAAACTGGCCATCCCTCTGGTCAGACGAAGAGTGAACCAACCGCTTGCCAAATGGCTCGAACATCGTTCCAATATGGTTGGAATATAAGGTATTTCGAAAACTTTCAAGGGTGAACCTTGTTAAAAACAACTTTTTTTTAGCAACGAATTACAGAAGTAAGACAGATAATACAATACAACCTTTTCCCACGGATCTGTTCTGTTATACGTTATTGGAAGATGAAAGACTTAAATAAAAAAATATTTAATTATTTGTACACAGATACTTACAAAACATATTAGCCCTGATAGTACTACCTACATAGCTACACAAAACATAGAGCTTAAACAATTACATAATCAGCCTATATATAATGTTCCCACTGCTGGGACACAGGCCCGCTGTCTGTGAGAGGGAGTGGGCTGTAATCTACCACGCAGGCCCAGTGCGGGTTGGTAGATGTCACATGCCTTTTTTTTTTTGCGGATGGGAAATCATCAAATGACCCCTCCCGCTCTGGGTGGAGCGGAAGGGAGTGTCAGACTCTTACTGACTAAAACCCACCCGTGTTCCTTCCTTAGCCCTTTATGTTCCGGGCCAGCGGTAACCCTTTCGGACAATCCCGCTGACCCGGCAGGCTTCGGCCCTATGGGGCCCCTCCTCGATGCTGACATCTCTTTGAGGCGCGCGTGGAACACGTACGCGCCGTCCGGCACGGGCCTGGTCCTGATCGGACGGTGAGCTACCCATTTATACCCACCCCCCGCCCGCAGGCCCGCGCCTACGGTGGCCGGGAGTCGTCGCGCGGCTCCCGACGCCGACGCCCGGAGCGTCTCCCGTCACATGTCACATGCCTTCGAATTCTTGGTTCTGGGACATGTCGGTTTCCTCACGATGTTATCCTTCACCCATCCTTCACGGTTTTGAGAGCAGTGGTGATTAAAAAAAATACACAAAGTAAAGCGCCTGTCTGTGTTCGAACCTACAACTCTTAAGCCGCAGCCATTACCACTAGGCCACCACTGCTCTATATCTTAAACAGTTAACGTAGACTAATCTTTATGAGTTTTATTCACGGTATTGTTACAGTAACTTAAGAGTAAACTAGTCGCGAGCTCGAAATCACTGGTAGTCATGGCCAAAAAGCAAGCTATCTCACCTGGCTTCGTGTCCGACAGAGATAGTATCAGTGATGAGCAGTAGACGCCAGTCTACACGAACAACGTCTAGTTCTCACGCACAGAAACACCGTTTCGAAATGACAGGCGCGAAAAAAATTATAAAAGTACTTCGGAAAATCGAGTTTTATGAAAAAACCACTGCATACATCAATTACAAATAAAGTTTATTGAACTCTTCGATAACTGAGCTTTGCCGGTACTTACTTGGTTTTGAAGATTTTACAATTCTTTTATTACTTATTTACACCCAAAGTTATGAAAAAAATAGCAAGAAAAACGAAACTTTGTTGGCTCATAACTTTTTAATAGCTTTTTATTTTACTATTCTGTTTCTATGCAGACAAAATTATTAATAAGTCAAAACGATATCATGTTTAACTTTGGATGCACAATGTCAAACAGTGGAGTAATACTCCCCCATAATTTGTATGGGAAAAAAAATCGTCTAGTGGCACCTTAACTAACGTATTTGTCAAAGACTTACATTACGGAAAATGTTTGTTAAGGAGCAAAATAAACAATAAAATTCCCTCTCAACCACTAAACTTATCTTAGGAAGGCGTAAGAATAACATTGTGAACTGTATTCCTTTTGTTTGTTAGCCAGTATTTTTGTATAGCGTCGATAACATTGTGAAAAGCTCCCCCCTTTGTCCCGAAGGGTTTACGAAGATATGACGACAACAAAGTTCAATAAAATATAATCTATTTTTGCGGGCGTTCAGTCGACATGTTTTCTTTCGAATTCATGGCCACTTTTACGGCGCGATATCGTAAAATAAATGTATAGAGCAATATCGAGGCAATGATAGTTGTCACAACAGCCTATTAAAGTTCCAGGCGATTTTATCGAGAACAAATTAAGGTTGTTCTTTCTGAACTGTAATGATTAGTACGAGTAGCTTGGCTTTTAAGATGTTGCAGTTTAATCTTTATCTTTTCAAAATGAACGTACCTAAATCAAAATGATTCTGCAACTAACAAAACCGCATACAATATAATTAATACCCACCCTCATGCCATTAAAAGCACCAGCCGAGACGCTTTTGTTCATTCCTTTTGTTAAACTAATTTAATTTTACAAAACTTATTTAATTAGCACAGCCACGCTGGGATTAGACTTCTAGCTTGAACAACCTAATCAAAGATTTATCTCGCCGCGAGGATGCACCTAACTCGACTTAATATTCAAAATATTTACGTATCAAACCGTTCGGGAAGGTGTAAAAGGAAACTTGATAAGTAGAAGGAACAACACTCCGGTATCATAAACAGGTATATAATATTTCCCGATAAACTTCTTGCCGTGAAATATACATATGTTGAGGTTTATTATGAACCATATTGCTATACCACTCAATCCCAGATTTTGATTACGATACCTACAACGAAAAGGTACTGACATGAAATTGACCGACAAATCCCCTACGTTATTGAAATTCCTGACAAAAATACGTTTTTGGGGACACTCGGATCTCTTACCCCTTTCTTTGTTATGTAAATATCTGTGTCTGGTGAAAGTTTGCCAACAAATATTCCCTCAGTGCCGATCCATTAGAAAATGAAAGAACATTTGCTTGAAGCGAAACAAGAGCTCACGAGCGACGCCCGGCGCCCGGCGCCGCTCCACTGATGATATTAGAGGTACACCCCAAACTCTTTGTTTGGACAACACAGGTTAATATTAGTTTAGGACTAATGATTCATTTGCCGCGGCTCGAATTACTTGTGCTACAGTGGCTACAATTTAGCATTCAATTTCCATAGCCTTACAACAGACAAGACAACAGTTCGAGATTAAACTTGAAATAGCTCTAGAATCAGGCGGCTTACCCAGTTTATTAACTAATTACTGATAGGGATGAAAGTTACTTTGAAGATTATTTTGGGTTGATTTTCCAAATTTCATTTTACTCGTTTAAAGTCCTTTTCAAACTTGCGGTCTGCTACCCACCTCGAGGTCTCGATTAAAATCCGTATTTAGGTACTTTTAATAAGTTGAATAGTGTCTGGCGATGTAATGGACGACATTAACTAATTAAAGTCTATTTGATAAAGTCGTCGCACCTAAAGTAGGTACTTATTACGGCAAAGTAGGTTGGCAGAATGTTGTACATATTACGTACTTGGAGGTTGTCTCAAAAGGCTCATTAATGACTAACCCAAAACTCAGCACATAGAAACATGAAATACGAGGAGTGTGTACTGTTGTACCCTTCACTACGTAGTCAGGGGAATTGTTTACTACCGTATATTGTCTGGTCGTGGAACTGTAACACACAAAACCATCTAGTTAAAAAAATACAACCTAATTCAATGGTTTAGTATTCTAAACTTTCGTCTATTTTTTTTTTATTAACGATCTACGTAAAAGTTGGAGATGCCATTACGTTTCTTTTACTACAATCAAAATGTATAATGTCTAGTTAGGGTCGGCTTCCAGACTAATCGGATGCATATGAATACCAATATTTTACATGGAGCGACTGCCTATCTGACCTCCACATCAACCCAGTTACTGGGTCTAAATCTGAAACGTAATGTAAGAAAAATATATTGTAGAAGGGTAGGTACTAAGCTTACCACGGGTAGGTTTAAAAACATTTCCACTTGGTCCTCTGTAGCGTGATAAAATAAACTCTATCCTCTTACGAGGGCTTTAAGGTTTGTTACAATAATAGTTCCATTTAGAATGTTCCAGGAGGTTAAAACCAGCATGTAGGTGTTCAGTAAGATGCCAACTTTTTATGTAATCAATGGGTGGTGTTTATTTGTATTTGTATACAAACATTATACAGGGTGGCGATTTAGGGGCCTGCATCCGTCAAGGGATGATTCTACACGTCATTCTAAACAACTTTCGCTACGACAATGCAACAGTGCATTGCTAAAGGCTGGCAGAATTGGTGTATGTATTTACAATGTTGTCACAAAAAGACTCCTAGATAGTCATTTTCCCACAAGAACATCTTAGCACAAAAAGTCTTATAGATAGATACATATTTCATTTCTCACATAAAACAGTCAACTCCCAGCAGAAGTATAACAGTATAGACATCATAAGTTTAGCAATATAACTCGAATGATATGAGTTGTTTAATTGTTTCCGAAACAACTATACAACCGACATTACACTCGAGCCAAACTCTGCTCACAGTCTCATACAGTTCACTGGCAACACTGGCTTTTATGGGCCTTTATATAGCTTAATTGTATTTATAACTATGTCTATAGTAACCATTTGGGTGGACTATCATCATATTTAGCCTGTACTGACTTACTGCTGGGTTAAAACTACTTTTAGCAGCACTGTTATATCATTCCTGGAATCTGGCAACACAAGGTTTTATGGGGCTTTATATAGCTTTAATTATATGTATAATTGTGTCTATAGTTACCCTTTTGAATGGAATGGCATCATCTTTAGCCTGTACTGACCTACTGTTTGGCAGTACTGTAATAATTTTTGGAATTACTTCTACTTTACAAATCTATTTTCTGGAACGGACCGTTAGTTTGCCCATCGTTTTTTCAGTACCCTGAGTAGGTCAGAGCTCTTCTCTACGATTAGTGAGAAAATTTTCTATGATTTCTCTCTCTCTGTTTTCTAATACCTTAACGTCTCTCTCTGTTTTCTAATACCTTAACGTAGTTAGCTACGTCACGATATTTTCATTGAAGTAATGATTGAAAACGCAGCATCCAACACTAAATTTAGAACAGGGTGCTACACAAATGATTGATTGTATGTATTATGTATAGCCAATGTAAACTGCGATTCTTATAATAATCATAATATAATCAGCCTGACTTCATGCAATCCCGCCGATGCTACAGCAGGGTTCCCAAAAATAAAGGTTGACTTCAACCCAACACTTGTACATCCCCATTCTCTACCGCCATTCCCTGGTTTCCAGGAATCCTAATGTTATATATAAAGAGTTTGGTATACATGCGAGAGATATACACGCCATTGTTTATGAACCAGCCAAGGAGGACGGTTCGAGCTCAATCCGCTATTCAAACAAACATGTACCGTTCCGCTTAAGAGCACTTACACATGATATTGTTCATGGCAAAGTTTTGCAGTTCCCGCCTCGCGAAGATAAAATTAAATGTTGTTCCCTCTGCCAGTTTTTGTTTTCGTTATTGTGTCTTAAATATATTTTTCGGGAAGTGTAGTCGCTTGTTTCTGTGTTAATCTGGGTGTAAAATAAAAATATTGGCTGTTAGGTTACTTTTTTTGGCATCGTGCATCGGTACGAATTAAGTGGGTGTTCGGTACATTTTTGTATTTATAAGTATCATTACCCAATACATTGATCAACTCAACATATTGCCGACCACTATTTTAACTATGAACCAAACTTATAATGTGAATTTTGTATGCCTCAATGGCGGGACATAGCAGACTTACCAGTAACTAACACACCAACTTATGAACCTATGATCCACAATAAATTAAACTATTGGTAGGTAAAAGCTTCATTGGGAACAAAAAAAAATCCCGTCACTTGATATTGAATTAAATAAACCAATGTTGGTTTCCGAGTACGACCTTCAAACAAATGAACAGTCCTATTGAGACGTTCCACGGCAAATAGCAAATTCTATTCCAAACATTTTAGTGAAAATGCTCAACAACAAAAACAAAATGATCTCCATTTACACTAGAAGACATAAGACGTTTCCACTACCGCGGCTAACCATACATCTATCCACCAGAGCAAATATCCACGCGTTGTAAATAAACAGGCGCGAACACTTCCCACATCACTCGTGTGTAAGATCCCTTACAACATCACCAACACAGAACATTCCTAATATGTTAATTTCAAATCCTGGATAATCAACGCTGAGACTGAACGCCTTCGGGAATTCAAGATTACGACGTTTGTAAACTTATCTCGTCTCTCGTTAGCGGGTGGGGCGAGCCTCCTGAATACGTAAACGTGTCATTCATGATTAAGCAACCGTTCGCGACGTGACTGTTGACAAAAACACGAACCGAGACAATCCCGGGCCCGATTGGGGCCAAAAATACAAATAGAGAACAATCAACTACTTAGATAAGACCCGCTCCGAACAATAAGTGTTACGTTCGTTAATCGAAACTACGCTCGAGAGGAATCCCATCCTGACTTACGTAGGTTATTGCTTCTCAACGATAGTATTTTTCCACGAAAAAGTTTCTATTTGATATTCAAACGCTATCGAAGACAAACCATACTGTAGTGATCTCTCACAACTTTTCAGTTTTTCCATCTGTGAGCCTGAGATTTATTTGGTTCGATGGGAGTTCTATTCAAATCGTTGGAATTTCTGTTGATCGAATGAGGAAAGCTGTACATCAAATAAGTGTAGGATATATTCAATTCACAGGAGAAAAGTATCCTTATACGCTCATACCTACTTTATGTCATTAATCATTAGGAACGAACGAATTTTGGGACGAAACCACGAAACGCGTGATTCGTGAAATAAATTGTGATATCAAACCATTTGTAGAAATTCGCCGCGTATAAATATGTACGGGATGAGTCGAACGCGAAGTTTGAGAAGCGTATCATCGGCATCCCGGCGCGTGGCAAACGACCCCGAAAATTGCTCGCAATTTATTCGGTTCAAGGGTGACCCGAAATAAAAAGGAATGAGACGTTTGTCACTTAGTATATTATTTACTCGCGGACATTGTGGAAGAGAGTTGTAAAAAATTGTCCTCCACTCTGTTATCATAGTTGGGAGTTTGGGCAAACATCTGCTGCGTGGGCCATTCACTCGTATTTTCCTAATGGCTTATTATAAATAGGTATACAGCCACCCTTAAGTTTTCGTGATTCATTTACACAAGACGCTTGCTGTATTTATTGCGCGCACGTTATTGCAGTTTTGTATTGAAACTGAAAACTACATAAATAACATGATATTTTCTCTTTTTAAAATAAATACTATAGCAATTTCGATATGAAAGTTTCCACTGTTAGTTCACAAAACCCAAATTATAAAAAGTACGACCTTTGAGTGTCGTACTATCTAAAGTAGGTACGTGGAGTTTAATCAGTGGTTTTCCATAATACCAATAGAGATTGTAACTTTGTCATCAAACTGCGAGTCCTTTGATTACAAAGAGAATTGAATACAAACTCGAAAGAGCTCAATAGTTAGAATATTGTTTTAATTCTGCGAGAGACAGAAAAAATACTTTTATTTTATAAATCAAACCTAGTATTGTGTAAACCCTAGTTGTTTGATTTGAAAAGTGTGTGTAATAAGAGAGATAATGGAATCCTAATCATCTGTCTAATATAAAGCTCTAGAAGTCTAGACTAATTTACTTGTTCAATAAACAACAAAAGGATTCTAACAATAACTGTACAAATAAGCGTATAGCAGGCAAAATTGTATCGAAGCTCATTTATTTACAAGAACACATCGACCAAAACCATTAGCGGGCAATCCTTTTATCTTATTTTTCACCCTTTTGCTCAGATTATATCTGACAGGGTGACGTGACCGCCCAGCCGGGCCCTGGCAAGCGAACGACTTCACAGTTTATTTCAGAAGTTAGGGCCTCGGCACGCCCGGCACAAGGTAATCCTTTGTCCGCCCCACTTATCTCCGACAACAAGAGCAACTCACTAATTTATTAGTCAACTTATGCAATACGGACGGATGCTGCCACTGGAGACTCGCATTTACATAAAACTTTCACGTTTATAGCTAAGGGTCACGTTTGAATGTCTAAACATTGTACTGCCTAAACGATACACCTGAGACGAAGTTGCTAAGAGGTAAAAATGTTTCAATTGCATGCGGTGAAACTAGAGGATTCTTCTGACTTTTTTGCTAAAGGCCTTTTTTTCGAGCTTTTTCTGTGTTGATTTTGTGAACCTTGCACCCCCCTGGTTTGCAGTAGTTGCGGGGTTTTTGTTTGAGCAAAGCAGGCCATGAGCCATGATCCTAGGAGTGGGAAATTGTTACTTTCAAATGTCCATTCTTTAGCGAAAATTCTGTAGGCAAGTCGTGACTTTGTCTAAGTGCATTTGTGAAAAAGATATTTCATATTTCCTGAAAATAAAATGAGGTCCAAATCATATAATTCTCAGAGCACCACTACATTAACCGTTATTTTCAAATCGCAATACTTTAAAGTAGTAGAAGTACGTGACTTATCCGGGATTGGAATAAAAAACCCGTGGGACTGACAGCACACACCGACGAACGGACGTAGTATCCCGAGACACGTGGAGTCTGTGTGCATTTTATATTAGCTGTAGGTAAAATGAGAACTGAGTTTGTTTTATTCTGTTTGAGAGATATTCCTACGTTCTCTATCAAGGTTTGATGTAGGTCCGGACACGTGACATGCGGTAGGATTTAATCAGTAAGAAAAAAGGAACTTTGGTGGATTTTTTGTACAAAAATATCTTCCTTGTCTTGTAGTCTTTAAGCTTGATTGAAATCACGTGTGTCGCCTTTTGGGATACTAATAGAGTCCATATTATTATTTCATACAACCAATGGTTTTCTTGATTATGCATAGTACTGTGACAATCAAATAACTAAATTGCTTCCTGCTCTAGGCGCTTGCCTTGTTCTGCATCTTTTAAAATATCGTAGTTAAATTGACTAAGTATTTGGAATGTGCATAAGAACGCAGTTCTTACTTAAGCATAGGCCCAATAATTAAAACCTTTTGTAAATCTAAAAGCTTAGCAAACATAAGTTAGTTTCTTATTTTAGATTTTACAATACTGTCATTATGCAGCGCAAATTCGACTCTTCGAACAAAGCAATACTACCTATAGTTGTATCTACACAGAAACGAGCTGTACCGAAAATGTGAGTTTGCGCAGTGCCCTGTGAACGCGATAAGTGTCACTATTTGTCACGACTTACATGAACAATCAGGCGCCAACACTGATGTTACACCATTTACTCTGACTTGCTGAATTATCATGCCATTCTCTAACTATGTAGCTATCAAGGTCTATTTGACTACGAATCTAGGAATAAAAAGCGCGATTTAGGTACAGGAAAATCGTTACGGTTGAGAAAACTTTGGATAAGCTACTGCAGGTATCTGGTCTGGCTACCAGCTGGTCTGCAATTTCAACAGACATAATCATAACATGAATCCTAACTGAAAAAAAGTATAAAGAAAATGCTAAAGTGTAAGAAGTCAATCTTAAGAAAAACTCCAAGATAATCTATACTAATAATATAAAGAGGTAAAATTTGTTTGTTTGTATGTATGTAGAGGGTAATCTGTGGAACTACCAGTCGGATTTCAAAAATTCTTTTTTTTTTTGTAACCCAATTTTTGAGAAAGGCTATAGGCTATTTAACATCACGCTACGACCCTTAGGAGCCGAGCAAAAACAAAAATAGTCAGAAAGAACGCTAAGCGAAAACTCAGTATTAGCGCGGGCGGGCGATGCACGATGGGATGAGACGCGGTGGGTCGGTGGCCGATATTTCACGCCGACGAAGTCGCGGGCAGAAGCTAGTGAGCATTAAATGAGGAAAGTCTTAGTGCCGCATTCCAAAACAAACCTTATGATTGATCTCGTAAATAATTAAGCTCAATCACACGAATACTATGCTGGCTGCAATAAAGATACCCCAACGTAAGAAGGGTAGAGGAAAATATAATATTTTCCTGTTTACCCGAAGACGTATCCCATAGGACATGACATAGTCGCCAATAAGAGGGATTGCCCTACAGCGCGTAGGTATAGCGTGACGAACACACTGTCGGATGTCTTCGTGTCAGAATTATTGCTGTAGTAGTTAAAGTTGATAGTTTTCGTGAAAACTTTCTTGGGGCAAATCAATTTAGGTACCTCCTTTTTGTTTAGCCTATACTGTCCCACTGCTGGGCAAATGTCTCCCCAAGCCTTTTTCCCGCGCCACCTCAAACCAGCCCTCGCGGTACGCGTCCAGGTCATCTCACCACCGCTTTCTGGCTCGACCTCGATAAATAAGTAAAAATAGTAGACGACTCTTGTACGAAAGTGTAATATAGGGTCAAATTAAATTAGCTAGCGAAACTCCGCACAAGCGCTAACACAAAAACTGGCCAAGTGCGAGTCGGACTCGCACACGAAGGGTTCCGTACCACAAGGCAAAAACGCAGAAAAAAACACGTTTGTTGTATGGGAGCCCCCCTTAAATATTTATTTTATTTTGTTTTTAGTATTTGTTGTTATAGCGGCAACAGAAATACATCATCTGTGAAAATTTCAACTGTCTAGCTTAGCTATCACGGTTCATGAGATACAGCCTGGTGACAGACAGACGGACGGATGGACGGACGGACGGACAGCGAAGTCTTAGTAATAGGGTTCCGTTTTTATCCTTTGGGTACGGAACCCTAATAAAAAAAATTGTTATTTGGGTCAACGTCCGCTGGTAGTTTATTTACTTGATAGTGAGAGTTGAGAACTACAGTTTTTTTTTTGTTTTATCATATTAAAATTACTATACTCACCACGTCTTTGAAGTTAAAACAAAAATAAACCTATGGCCGTTGACCCCAAAAAATAATATCATCAATTATTTTATTTTTTTAGATTTCGATACCCATCGCGTCTGCGGAGTTTCCGCTACCTAATTCAATTTGAATCTGTATTATATGCCCGTTTTCAATTACACTAGGTGACACCTAATGAACGCCTGAATTGAAGCACGCTATTGTTTTCTCACCGCACAGCTCAATGCTAAAAGTTGAACTAGGAGTAATAGTGTTCTGTGGTTGAAATCCAACAGCGCGTTTATTTAGGCGTTCAGTAAGTGTCGTCTAGTGTAGAGATTTAGATTAGAAATTATGGCCAAGTTGAGAAAGAAGAACTTTGAAGGTGCTTTTCATTTCCTACGAAATAATGAACTTAACTGTAAATAATCTATACTTATAATAAATCTGTAGAAGTGAAAATTCTGTACATTGAAAATATCAAAAAAATAAATGGCAGGGGGTGTTACTAGACCGACACCGAACCCAAACATGTGATAAAAAAAATGTTTGTCTGTCTGTCTGTCGGTTTGTTCAGGCATCACGCAAAAACTACCGGTTCGATTACGATGAAACTTGGTATAATTATTCTTTAATATCCTGGGCACCAAACTGGGTACTTTTATCCCGGAAAAGTATATATATGTATATATAAAATTCAAAGTACGATTGACGGCACGGTTGGCGCAGTGGTTAAGCGATTGACTGCTGCGCTGCGTGTCGCGGGTTCGATTCCTGCACGGAACGAATATTTGTATGACCTACAAGTAGTTGTTCCGGGTCTGGCTGTTTGTGTACGTGAATTTAAATGTTTGTAAACGCACCCACAATACAGGAGAAATTCCTAGTGTGGGGCAACGTTTTTTAAATAAAAAAAAGTCCTGACTGACTGATATATCAACGCACAGCCTAAACCGCTGGTCCTAGAGACATGAAATTTGGAGGGTGTGTTCTTTGTGAAGAGTAGGTATCCACTAAGAAAGGGTTTTTCGAAATTCCACCCCTAAGAGGGTGACTGGGGGGAGGGTGAAATTTCACGCGAACGAAGTCGCGGGCGAAAGCTAGTATGTAATATTCTTCTACTGACAATACCGACTGTACATTACAGTTGTATCTCCCGCGTCATAAACAGCATATAATGTTCCCACTGCTGGAACACAGACCTCCTCTCTGTGAGAGGGATTGGGCCGTAATCCACCACGCGGGCCCAGTGCGCGTAAAGTTGGAAATTTTAGGTAAATGTGTTTGGGAACTTAAAGTTTAAAGGTCGGCAATGCGGACTAAAAGTAGGAAAGAAGTCGGTACGGTTAACGCAATTGAAAACTCCTTTTTCTACTTCAACTCACTCTACCTAACCTTTCTTAAAAAACAGGCTCGACTGACCTCTAGAGATATATTAGGTATACTAAAAAGGATCATCTATCTATATTATCTATATTAGGGAGGATTAATTATCTATCTATAGGTACATATCATAAATAGAATAAGAAATGAGTACATAACAGGAAGTTTGAATGTGGCACCGGTAACTGAAAACTTGTGTGGAAATCGGTTGTCATGGTATGGGCATGTGTTACGGAGAAATGAGGAAAATATCGTGAGGAGAGTTTTGAGTATGGATGTCGATGGCTATAAGAGTAGGGGAAGATCAAAGAAACGATGGATGGAATGTGTGAATGATGATATGGTTAGAAAGGGGGTGGCTACAGAGATGACGACTAAAGAGAAGCATGGAAGAAAAAGACATGTTGCGTCGACCCCAAATTATTCGTGATAAGGGCAGGAGAGTGATGAGGTACATATCATAAAACAAGGACGCTTTTCGTGTCTGTCAGCGCCCTGCGGTTTCATCCGCATAAGTGTCGATCTTGTGGGAATTTCGGGATAAAAACTATCCTATGTCCTTATCCTATCTATGCAATCTATCTCTCTGCCAAATTTTATCGAAATCCGTTCAGTGGTTTAGGCGTGAAAGGACAGACAGACAGACAGACAGAGTTACTTTCGAATTTATAATATTATTATAGTATGGATTAACTAGGACACAACGTTGAGAAATTCTTTGTAATTAACTAATTCTTTCAATCAGTCACTTCAAATTTGAAATCACTTTACAAATTTGTGCGCTTCGTGTCATTAAAATGCGCCCTAACATTCAACTTACATAATATTAAAGAAATCTTGTTATTTTATCAAGTTGTAAAAACCGTGTAAAGCAGGGGCGGGTTGGGTAGATTTTCATTTTATGATTTATTTTGACAATTTTTGTGAGAAATTTTATTATTTTTTATTAGCTTGGTGGACAAATCAACGACGACTGAGGGGCCGCGCGGGGTAAGGCCCCCGGAATGCGTTCGGATACTTGAATTTAGTTCTTTTGATCGACAAAATTTATCAAACAAAAATCGCCGAAGTTAATGATGAAATCTTTGTGACAAAATTTTAAATGGTTAAATAATTACATAAGGGGTAAATTCCGATGTAACTAATATAGTAATTGTTCAGTATACACTATAATTTTTACATATGGGGTGAAATTAAACAAAATTTAGGCAAGAACTTTGAGTATTCATGAGATCAATAAATGTAGTGTAGAAAATAACGGAGAGGTAAATGATTTCCAGGATAGTTTTTTGTAAGTTTAAATATTTTATCATACTTATATTATGATTTTATTTATTACTAGTTACAAAAAAAAATACAAATTATAAACTGAAGTAAATTTTACGCAATGCTTAATGGATATTTAAGCCTTATTGTGGAAGAACAGCAAAAAATGCTATTTTGAAAATCTACCCGGTTGCTAGTTACCTACGTATAAAAATCGTAGGAACAAAATGGGACCACAGACCTAGGGTTATTTGCCCCACATGTCCCCACCCAAACCTATGTATGACATAGGCTTAGTCAGGGATGGCGTCACAGTCACATCCCTGAGGTGTAATTAATAAACTGTTAATGAATTAGGTCACAGAATACTATTCTATAGGTCAAATATACAAGCCTCGACGAGCTAGAACCATTTGCGAAATTGACTGGGTACAGAAGAAAAAGAAACAGTTTATTTAAGTTTTAAAATAAGCAGGTAGCTAAACTTTGATTTATTTGCTTAACTAGAATGACAGCTGCAATCGACCTTTTTTTCTAACTTTTATAGGACGAAGTGATAAGTTGGGTGATTTTTTTGTTAAGAAAATTTAACATTTTTTATTTTAATAAACCAGCGCCCCAAAACCTAAATGTTGTCTGTCTAGCAGCATTTGCAAAATAAAATAAATAATAAATAAAATACTCAAGTTAAAAATAATAATATGTACATGTATATGAAAAAAATAAAGCAAAATGATCATAGGGCATCAAAAAATTCGTCCGCATCGCTGTCAACGGAAACAGTGCCCAAAATTTTATTTTGAATAGGTATTAGCAAAAATTATGTAAATATTATAGTTACAAAATAAAAAGTATAACACAGAAAAAAAGTTAAAAATACAACAATTTGGTTACTACCATAACATAGCCAACAATCCACAGCGATGTGAACGAGTTCTCCCCTTTTGTGTTTGTATTTATTTGTATAGTTAGTAAGTTAGTCATTTATTTTGATTTATTTCGGTCTGATCCCCTGAACCACAAGTAAAGCGCGCGTCACTTTCGTGAGATAAAAATACTGCATCTATCTTGTCTTTAAATGTAAGAACAAAACTTAAAAAAGATATCATATTTTATTGAAATTACTAACTGCAACACATAATAGCGGAACTTTATATAATTATACTAAATTCGCTCCGTCCACCGAAGTACCAAGACGTCAGAATTGGTCATGTAGTGTGAGTATTACACGACCCGAACTAACTTAACCCAATTTACAATGCTAACATGGGCGTACGCTGGCATAGTGCTCAACGGGTTCCACGTCTAACATAATAATATATCATCTACATCAATAATAATCTTTGACTTCCTTGTTTAATCACTACCGGGTATTTGTAAAGTAGCATACGTTGCGTATTCATCTGCTTTGAAGCGAATACTTCCTCTGACTACAAATCGTTTATTAATAGGTCTTTAAGGACAGCTAACTCAAACAAAAAAGGCTACAGATTTTTGAATAATCATGAACCGATAATATGGACATTTCTCGACGTTTTAAAGTTTTCCAGCAGCAGTACAATGTTCTTTATGACCATCTGCGTGAAACTAAAGCCATTCCGAAAAGAGCAATATATGTCTGCTGTAGTAATTCTTCGCCGCATGTAAAAATCGTACCAAAATCACTAAAATCTCCTAGACCTTCAGGCGAAACCGAATAAACAAAAAGATCTAGTTGTCAAAAACATGTTTTCCCACTCCCCAGTCTTGTAATTGTTTTTGTTAGTTATCACGATTCTACTAAGTCGTAGCATTTCCAACTTTTCACTAGATACCTGCTAGGTGTTTTGTTGACAGATAAGCTCGAGCCAAGTCCCGCTAGCCACCCTAGCCACGTAATTCACCGGCTTTGCGCGGTACGTGCCTACAGCCGGCTACTGATAAACCTTTGTTTTCTACTTATCTCGGCCCGACACTGGCCTGTCTTCGCCGACGTCACACCTGAACTGTATCTCTTTACTTTTTTATAGAAAACTGCATCTGGTACAGGCTTTTGCTTTTTAAGGTTCACTCTGATGCTTTCGATATGAAATGCTGTTTCTGTTAAAAATAAGTAGTGAAGGCAAATGGGTGTTGACTGTAATGTCAAAGCATTCAATTCTATAGGGACCAACATTTGTATGTTCTACAAATGTTTGTTCCAACTCGGGGTGTTTCTGCATGCGGTTTGTGTACTTACTTGGAGAATTTCTAATATGCTTGAGGCTTTGAGTGTGGTGTTACATCCTTTATACCTTACTTTGCTTACGAAAAATAAGTTTTTAAATCGACGATGATTGCTTTAATATTGATGATTTTTGTGTCAAACTACACTATAATTCAAACCGGTGCAGCCACGGCCCACTGTTATAAAAATGCTCATAATCAAAAGAATCACAATGGCGACAGTTATATTAAGAACTCAACATCATTACTTATTAATATATTAGTTATAGGTATGTTAATTTCCTAAATAATCGAGCTTGTGAGTGACCTTTATTCCGGCCATCTTATCTATAAATGGGAATTAGGTAATAAGGCGGATGTTTAATGCCGTAAAGTTTGTATCGTTATTATGTTTTCTTATAATCCACTATGGGGCGTCCTTATCCATTTTAGAAATAATAATGAATTCAAAACTAAGAAATTATTTCAAATGAGGTTATAATGCCATCAGTCTTTTCAAAGAAAAATAACTTTTATCAAATGCTACGACTGGTAAACAAAATGATCTATTCCTGCCGGAAGTAGATAGGCATAAAATTCAATTAGGTACGTACAAAGTGCAGCAACACAAAATACCTACAGAACAGTTTCAATCTGATTGCAAAAACCATGTTCACTTATAATAGGACAGGTTCTCGAGGTCACGCATATAAACCTAAGGCTAAACAAAAACGCTCAGACCTGTGCTGACCATCGCGTGTTTATACCGTGTTTACAACAAAATGAAGTATTTTGTCACAATTGCTCTGACGATAGCTTTAATACAATTGACGAATTGTCAGGATGATATCGTGTTATCTGACTACGGTGACGATGCAGGATTATATAGTTACGACGAAGCACGAAGCGCAATAGATGACTCTCCGAAACCAATTTACGATATCAACAATGGACCGACTTTGTTCAAGAAGTTTATTAAGAAATTTGAAAAGGCATACAAGAATGACGAAGATTATAATAAGCATTATAGGAACTTTGTGGAGAATTTGAAGGAAATCAACAGAATCAACAGTGATAAGGAATATAGTTCAACGTCTGATATCAACCTGTTCTCGGACCTTTCGTCAGATGAGAGACGGTCACTACTTGGAACTTTTTAAGTGAGGTGAGTGAATGTTAAATCTTTTCATTCATTATTTCAGCCTTCTCTAATGTTATTTTGTCAAACGTCATTTTTCCTACTACCAATTCTTAGGACAAATATAACGTTAACTTTAATTATATTTAGCACACTGATACTTTTTACTTGATAAAAACTTTTGTCACTAAATCCTTTATCTACCTATTTTATTCATAATATCATAAAAAAAGGAAATGAAAAAGGCAGGAGCTCATTGGGCATCATAAAATTCGTCCGCATCGCTGTAAATGGTACAAGTGCCCAAAAGGCTGGCAGCATTACCACATTGGATGGAAATGCTTATTATTTGGGCTAAAAATAGGCCAGCCTTCTGGTCACGCGTACAGTCAACCAACCGCTTGGTGATGTCCCAAAACATTCGATGAGCACTCTGACCTCAATGTTTGCACCGTTTGGGGTTGAAACACTAGGGGTGTTTCAACCCCAAACGGTGCAATCATATACATATAACTCCAAATAAGGTTGTTACATTTGCGCCGTTTGAGGTTTTCTGGTCCTGCAGCAGCCACCCCAGCACAGCCCACCGTTCTAGGAAGATGGGATGGTCCGAGAGTGTCGACACAGGTATCATCCCACACCAAAGGCCTACACAACTTACAAGGCATTATGGTCATTCCATCTGGCCTCTTCCCAACGTCGCGTGCCAAGTCATTGAGTTCTAAAACAGCTGGCACCTTGCTTCTTGGTGACAAAACCTGACGGATGATGTCGTTAATGCTGGCGTGCCGTGCCATCCGACCAGTGCTCTTGTTGCAGGATGGGCCATGGTGTCTGAGGCAGTCGACTGCTTCACCGCAGTGACAGCGATGTGGAGCTCCGCAAGGAGCGCCCAGACACAAACACGTAGCGGGCCAGAATGTGGTGTCACCCAGCATAGTGCCTATGTTGGGTGACGGTAGCGCCTGAAACCAGAGGCCCGACTCCCTTTTTTGATGCCCAATGAGCTCCTGCCTTTTTCTTTTCCTTTTTTCTATTATATACTTGTATATAATATATATATTTTAGTGTTAAATTGTAAAATAGTTTAAGTGTGTTAGAAATAAATGCATTTAGTATTATTTATAGAAATTGAAATAATATACTGATTTGCAAACTTCTTATTATCATTGATGATGATAAAAATAAACAAGTTCAAATAATTATTATTCAATCAAATTACGATTCATAATAACTTTTTTTGTTATAATACATTTACATCAGTTCTTAGACGAAAATTAAAAACAAAAACCGGTTTCTTAAAGTTCAATCAGGATATCCATTTTAAGTATTTTAATCAAAATTGTTATAATCTATTTTCTGTTAACGTACAACAAGGTAAAAAGTAGGCAGTCTTTTTTATTTCGTGAGCGATTTAGTAAGATTACCTACCTGCATCGAAGGAGCGGACCACTGTTCTCCTGTGCCCTATTAAGGTGCTACCTCGAAAATCTAAAATCCTCGAAAACCTACTAAGCGAGCAAAAGTGATGCAATTTCTTTTGAAACGCAAAAGAAGACTGATGGCTTTATTGTGCGTGCGCTCGGAATAAAACGACGTAGGTATGTGCCAAAACGAATTTACTCCTTTTTTAACAAATTAAATGAATTGAATTTGAAACTACTTTGAGTAAACTTTGACATGATAATTCTCTGTTCATTGAATAACTCTTAAGAGCCTATACTACCTCAAATGGCTTAACATGATCCTCCGTTATGTCGAAAATTCTGCAGCATTAATTTTGAAATAAATATATGCTAAAGTTGAGGATTAATGTAAGGTCTTATGTTAGACGAAAACACGATTACATAACATTTTCTCGATAGAAAAAAATTCCAAAGTTACCTCCAAACCGAACAATAAACCGCTGGTATTCAAAAAATACTTCAAATTAGATCATGAAACTTTGCATACTAACTGAACTAACTATAAAGCAGGTCTTATGTTAGTTAGTTTTTTTGAAATACCTTTATTTTCACCGTAAAAAGCAAATACCTAAACTATTGGCGCTGCCTCCCGCCCAGCACCGCACTCTGTCTCGCTTTCACACAGTCCGCGAGCAGTATCGTGCGAGCGAGATAAAGACTGAATTTTAGCTGAGGTAGTATAGGCTCTTAAGCGTTACGCAGTGATGTCGAAAAAAGTAAAAAAATAGATATAACATTGCGATTTTTTTGTATCGAAAAAAAAATGGTTGCCTGTAAAGTCGGTTTTACGGGCGAAGATTTTACGTGACAACGACCGATCATCCGATCATAGTTGAGTGGGAGAGAGACGCAAGGCATTCGGCGGGCCTCTCTCTCGTTCGGTGACTCATCGTAACGTTACCGAGCGTTACACTTTTTCATAAGTGACTCCCAGTCGCAACCTAATTTAAGACGTTGTCACGTCAAAATGCATTGAATCGTGAATTCCTTCTAAATGATACTAGACCAAAGAGTCAAAAAAATATACCAAAATGTTAAATCCCTATTCCATATTAATAAGTTACACGAAATAGAAAAACCATTTTTTTTTTTTTATATATTACTATTATACACGTTATCACTGCGATCTCTAATTCGACGCACTAAGTACTTATTTCTCATAAGATACCTAATGCGAACATAACTTAGAGATCTGTGACAGAAGTGACAGTAGGTATATCATTTACCGCGGTTAAATTAGCAGCCGTTTTAGTCTGTAAAAACCTCAAAGTGAAAATTTAAGTGAACTAGTCGTCGTACCTGACGCTAAGTATTGACAGCTCACTTGAAACTCACTTCACCTAAGTTTTTTTCACGATGATATTTTTACAGAATAGCACTACAGATCTTAGGTTCGACATTTTTGTCGAGGCGAATTAAATAAAGACGTGGCGATATTTTTAAGTAGGTAACCATTTCGATTATTATCCAAAGTCAATTTATGAAAAGATGAATTTTCTAGCTGAATTACTAAATTTTAGCTGAATTTCTCTCGTTACACAGGGGCTAGGAAGCTGCATTGCGGACAACCAAACGTAGTTAAGTCGCCTGTTTCTGACGTATTGTATGAATGTGCTTTGTTGTGGAAAGACCACCGACCCTTCACTGACTTTATTAGTTTCAGTGTAGGATTCACAAAACGTGAGCCGTGCTGAAGATGATAATATTTTTTGTGCATAAATTGCAGAAGGTGTGAAGTTGCTATTAGAATATTCGCAACTTAGATAGAAATGGTGTCTTAGGATACCTACTTACAACTTTATTCATCATCATAATTATATTTTAACTGAAGGGGCCCGTGGCTGAATAATAACAGCCGCACAGGTCGATCGATCAGGTTAAGCTACGCTTGCCGCGGTTGTTCTGTGGATTGGTGACCATCTTTACATAACGAGACCCCTCCGTGCCTCGGAAAGCACATTAAGCCGTTAGTACCGGCTGTCATTCGTGGATCTTTGACAGTCGTTACGAGTAGTCAAAAGCCCGAAAGTCAGACTTTCGGGCTTTTGACTACTCGTAACGACTGTTGCCAGGTTGTGGAGGTCAGATAGTTGTGGAGGTCAGATAGGCAGGCGCTCGATATAAAATACAGGTATTCAGCAGCAGCGGTTAGACTGGAAGCAGACCCCAACATAGTTGGGAAAAGGCTAGGCAGATGATGAATTATATTTTAACTCGGAAATCTTAGGTATTACAGAACAATGAAAGATTAAAAAAGTAGTGATCGTAGATTTTATTAGCAGAGAGGAGGGTAAAAAACCTCCTCCTTTTTTTAAGTCGGTTAATAAACAAATAACACCAGAGCCATTATCAAAAAAATCTGTTCTTTCATAGATGATGACATTCAAAAGTGGAGACGTGTCATTAGGGATTATTATAAACCAACTTTGCCTGAATTCATACAACCCCAATTCAATATCGTCATCTACAAACTAAATGAACGTTATATTATATTCTGCCTTACTCCACAGACATTTGATTTTCGATCTTACATCAGCCACATCAAAAGCACTCGACTAATTGTAACACTTGCCACAAAGTGTGCTAGGAACTAATAGAGCCCCCTATCTGCAGACGCCAGCCAATTCATCAAGCTCATCAAATTTTGGTTATTAGTGGTTTATGAAATTGATGTTTGCATATATAGATGTAGAGATCTATGTATGACGTCCGCCCCTGCTTCTCACGGCTTTTACGGCTTGACAAAACATCGAGATTTCTTTATTACATGTTAATAGTAATGAATTATTATAGGTACACATAAACCTTCCGGGAACAAAAACTAAATTATAGTGAAAACCGCATCAAAATACGTTGCGTAGTTTAGAAGAACAACGCGGTCACTCAGCACACTAACACACTATCAACCGGAATCTGAATCATTTTGAAGCAAATGCTAATCCATTGCTTCAGAGGTTCGAAAAATTTGTCTGGTCAACACGTAAATAATGCAATGAATGCTGTTGAACTGTCAAAATTAAACCGATTCCGATTGGCAATGTGTTACGCAATTGCCCCGCAGGACAGACACGTAAAGGGACTTCAATTTATAATATGTAGATTGTAGGTATATATAGAAAATATAGCTAGTTAGCAAGGTGGCAGCTTGGTTGACGGCCCAGAGTATGGTGGAACTACGTACCTAACCTACATTATAATGTATCAACCACCAATCCTGAATGTGATCTGTTTGCCGATGAATGGAGTAGAATTATGCGGGTATGTCTGATGTTTTGTGAGAAGTAGTTGAAATTTTATATCTACCATACCTGTTTTATTTTTATTTTATGTTAACTAATGTAATTGGTGTTACCGTTTTAATTAACAATAAACAATCAACGTCCAGCCTCAATTGTGTAGGCTATTCACTCCAAGAAGCCTAATTTAACCCCAAAAATCTGAATAGGTCATCATTAGTTTTTTAAACCCTAGATATTCATTAAAAACAAAAAGCGTATGGAAATAAAGGGCTGTTAAAATTTGGTCACATTAATAATCCCGGTCAAAGAATTTTGCATAGGGACATTTTCGCCTTGTCGTGGAAGGGTCGACGCCGACACAAGGCATAATAATGAATTAAATTAGGTCCCACTGATAACCTCTCCGCACAATTTTGGGACTGGGACTAGGGATATAACAAAGACATAATATGATTATATGTTGATAGAAACTGGATTGTATTTCGTAGTAAGTTATACAATTTTGATTTCTTTAGGTACAAGTAGAATTTGATTTGACTGGTCGAAGTGGAGGTGCTTGGGGGAGGCCTATGTCCAGCAGTGGACGTCTTTCGGCTGAAACGGTGATGATGATAATTTGATAGATTTCCAAAATAATATTTTCATCACAGGATCAACCTTCAACTCAGATTAATAATACCAAACAATGCAATTAAGAGTTCTGAGGCAATCAACGATCTTTAGAGAAGACGAAGATAATTACACAGCTGTAACATTGGTTCATGAAGTCATTTAAGAAAAATATTAAAAGCATAACAAAAGATAAACAAATAAGTAAATGGCGCATCTTGTTATTATTTTGATTATCAAACGATAAAAATAAATTGGAATGACGAAGGATGGGTGTAAAAACAGTGACTAATATTTATAAAAAGTTCTTGGTGAGCGTGATACACAAAAACATAATTCAAGATAAAGCGAGTTCTTTAACTTTATGGCCTCACATGGTCACACCCACGGATATCGATCTATGGTTACACCTAGCATACTTAGCTAAGTATAAACAATATTCTATAATAAGCTGTTAATTTAAACAAACATCTAAATAACGTCTATTTTATATTATTAACATGTTATGATGGTTCCTTGTTCCGCGCGTTTTTTTATTTCGATTAGAATATTAATTTGAAATTAGCAACAAGCTTAAAAAAAAACTACGGAACATTCATAAGCTCATTATTTTTTCAAATCTGTTGTAATAATCAGTAGGTAGGTATTATGTCAACTGTTTTTACAACTTATTAAAATAAGACTATTATTTTTTTATTTTGTTCTAACAAATCCGCCTTCAAAAGGAATGTTTTTTTCGCTATTTTGAGGTCGCCGAGATACGTGAATAATTCGACTTCACATTACTAGCTAGGGTATCTTTAAGTTAACATAACCAGTCCAATCTATTCTTGTACAATATGCTTATTAATAATAGACACGCATTATTCACTACCGTTAGTTATTCTATACTTTGTTTGTTAACTTTTGTTTGTTCACAAAAAAAAAATACATTAGAAAAATCGATGCATTTTGTTTGACGATTTTTTATAAACGAATAGATTATTTTATTGCTTAGACCTTTCCAGACATAAAGGAGGGACCTAACTCTTTGGCAGGGGACAAGACCTTGCTAATGTCAAGTGGCCCGAGTCCGAAGTAGAGAGTTATGTGCATAACGCCTGCTTTGTGATTTATATCGTTTCAGATTCGACCCACATACATAAATGTATACGACCACATACATTTTAACAAAACGTTTTAGACCGCCGTTGTAGCACCACGTGCCTCTTCCGTTTAACTGAATTTATGTGAAACTTTATGTTGTTTTATTTTTGTTTCAGAACGCAGTAACAACGGACTCCATTCGAAAAGCAGACTCCAAGACCTTCCCGCTAATAAAGAATAAAGAAGCTATTAAAAATACAGATTTTTTTGATTGTAAACCACTTCGTAGTTCAAATTCAATTCAAAAGGCTCACCCTCTATATACATGGGACTTAAACCATACCATAATCAGCCTATAATGTTCCCACTGCTGGGACACAGGCCTCCTGTCGGTGAGAGGGAGTGGGCCGTAATCCACCACGCGGGCCCAGTGCGGATTGGCAGATGTCACATGTCTTCGAATTTTTGGTTTCTAGGACATGCCGGTTTCCTCACGATGTTTTCCTTCACCGTTTTGAGAGCAGTGGTGATGAAATAATTTACACAAAGTAAAGCGCCTGTCTGGGTTCGAACCTACGACCTACAACTCGTAAGTCGCGGCCGTTACCACTTAGCCACCACTGCTCTCTGGGACTTAAACATAACTGGCGAAATGTGGGGTGTAGGTACGTAACCTTTTGGGGAATACAGGCTTGAGTTTATGTATAGTACAGACGCCAGCCAGCAAATCAAGCTACTACAATCTGTCAAACTTTAATAGATTTTCAACATTATCGTTAAATCATAAGGTTCAAAGCAGATTGGGCAAATTTTACAGTTTCGGGTAGCTTGGTGTGCTGGCGTCTGTACTAGCTGTTACGCGCAACTTCGTATTCGTGGCATGTGGGTAGACCATGACCTGGAGAAGGACATAAGTAGCTTCTCCAGGTAATGGTCTACCCACGTGCCGAATTTCATCCAAATCCGTTCAGCCATTTAACGTGAAAGCGTAACAAACAAACAAACTTACTTTCGCATTTATAATATTAGTTAGGATGTAATTACCATAGGCTAAAACATCTTCGTTGTTTGGTTCCTACTGTTATAGTGTGACCCAGACGTAGGTGGGTACCTACCAAGGTTAATGAAGTTTTCTCATCTGATTCAGAAAAAGTGACGAGGCTAATCCCCGACATTTTAACCTGTGTATCTATTTTTCCGAGTGCAGTAGGTAATTTGGAACACGGCTAAAACCTACTGACCAGGACCACAGGCGCTGGCCGCTGCTCTGCATAAAGTGAAGACCTTCGTATTCTCTATGGCAATGGTGCCGATATGAGAAAACGTGCAGAGAAAAAAAAAACTAAAATTCTACACCCAATACTAGTTGTATTATTATTTTAAGTAGTTGAATTTATTGTGAAACTTGTTGGCGAGTATTAATTTATTAGGCACTGAAACAAACAAATAAAAAATATTGTTAATTATATTATTAAATTAAATATGTACGTAAATTATTACACAAAAATCACCATAATTTGATGTCATTGACGCGCATGAATATGATACTTGAAAGCCTCAAAGAGCTTTGGGGAAGAATGTGTCAGTAGGAACATTAAGAAGAAAGATGCGCAATAATTACGTAAATAAGGAGTAGTAAATAAGTATGAGACCACTGGGCAAAAGTTTCCACACCATGGGTGCCTGAAGATGGACGGCGCCCCCGAGGTCGGCCCAGAAAGAGGTGGCGAGACGTACCGCGAGGGCTGGTATGAGGTGGTGCGGGAAAGGAGTTCCTGGAAGGACTTGGGGGAAGCCTTTGCCCAGCAGTGGGATGGTATAGGCTAAACAAAAAAACCTACCTACTGTAACGACAACTTACCTGCCCTGACATAAGGTAGTAAGTAGTCTGACATAGGTACAACAAGTAGGTAGGTGCCTTCTATTTTTACATGTTGGAGCAGGTGTACATCCGTAAAAGATTTATTTCCATCTATTCATAAGACATTGTTATCGTAAATCTAAAAGGAATTTTCTTATTTCCACAGCATTTTCGCAAAAACATTCTCGAATATGGCTCTCAAAGACGATACTGACTACAATATCCCAAAGGAGATAATCTAAAGATTCGATAAAGAAAGAGCTAGCTCTTTGCTGCGGCCCCGTCGCCGCGTAGACTACACAATGAGATGTTTGTTTTAAAACCTTTATAGTTCTGACGGAAACCTTTCCGGAAAGTGAAGAAAAATGCTCATGCATTCTGCACTACCACGGGGAGATAGTGCAGGTATGTGGGACTCTAACCCACTAAAACTCCACGGTGCCCTCCTCTGCCGCTTATGGCGGGAACACGGGCACGCGTTAGCACTCATCCGTGAACCCGCCGCGGCTGTCCGTCACCGGACCCTCCTCCGGGGAGTACTCCCCATCACCGGCGCACCAGAACACATAGCACGCCGTGACCACCCCAGGGACCAAACCAGCACATGGGCGCCAGACGACCCCGTCTCTGCCACCCTTGGTCCCCCTGCGACGGGTCAGGTCATTGGCCCCGCCGCCTGCCAATTTTCGGCCGCAGAGGATAGGGAGAGTGGCCAACGTCATACCAACACTCCTCTTCTCCTGCGGCCCCACCGCGTCCGCCATCGAACGGTGGCGACCCCGTCAAGGCCGCGGAAGGTAGGGAGAGCGGCGCACCGTAATACCGGCACTCCTCTCCTGCCGCGGCCTCCAACCCTCAGCCGCGATGCCTCCGAATCCTCTGATACGACATCGCGGCCCGCCTCAGTTGCGATGTCGCCCAAGCGGCACCGCAACCTACATGTTGGCCGCTACGTCGTCGGCTTGTCGGCAAAAGCCCTGACGAGCGGCCCCTCCTCGGGTTCCTCTTCGCTTCACCGTGGGTGTCCAAGCCACGGCTACTGAGCCTCCCCGCCTCGACAATGCGGGAACCCACCGGGGGGGAAGTAACCTAACCAAACCTAACCTTGGGATGCCCTTCGCTCGCTATTGCATCCTATGTCGACAGAGCCCCGCTTCGCGGGGCCCCTATTTCTGTTTAAAGGGTTTAAAGTAACCTAACCAAACCTAAAAGTTTTCATGTCAAAATAGTAAACATTATTACAATGTTTACTTTTCATTTCATTCTACAGTTTTAGCCAAGGGCCCAGTTACACTTAAGTTTAGTCGGCTAAAGATAGAAGAAACTAACATTAACACCTCCTCGAAGTTAGACCACAGTTTAGCCGGCTAATCTTAAGTTTATGTTCACACCCACCTTTAGCCGTGACATATACATATTATGTATCTATATCAGAAGGTCAATTCCCGTAATTAAAAACGTTCAAAATCTAGTCATAATCTCCATAATCTCATCTCAGCGACAATCAATGTCAAAAACTTGTAAAAAATGTAGGGATAATAGAGCTTTTTAACACTGAGATCAGATTGTAAACGTTCGTAAAATTACGAGAATAAAATTGGCCATCTGACACCAGAGGGGCAATTCTCGTAATTTTAAGAACGTTTAAAGTTCATCTAAGTAGATGATTTTTGAAAATGGTTGATAAACTACTTCCTTTTACTTTTAACTGTTTGATGTTTTTGAAAATTTGATTATATGGAAAGGTTTGTTAAAGTTTATGGTAAAGTACAAAATGGAATAGCAATGAAGGCCATTCAATTTGAAAGTTTTGAGAAAAGTGATATTTGATGAGGAATTCTGGGATATTTTCAAAAATACCTACATAAAAGTTGGGTTTCTTGAATCAAAATTAATTTTTGCCTAGGCTTTATGGGGTGCTTAATTGTTGCAAAAGGGTCACATATAAGGTCAAATTACAAGTCAAACTGTAGTATATCAGATATTTGCGAGTCTCAGCTCCATTTTGGGGCCATGGTACTTAGACTTTTTTTATTATTATTTATTATATCAGATAACAGAGATCCATTGGGTTAGTAGTAGCTTTTAGTGTACTTAACAGTATTTATGTGATTTAGCAGTCCCAAATTATTCCGTTTACACGTCATATGCGAATAATACGACCCTTCAGTACATGCTGAAAATTGGGACGAACCTTGAGAGAGAGCAATAATCTGACGTGGCCCAAAGCCAAGTTATGTTCTGCCTATCGGTGGAAAGTCTAGCTCTAAATGTCGATAAAACCAACTTTCTTCCTCAAATCTACTTCGCAACCTGACAACACTGTTTCAGGTCCTAAAGCTTATGAGCTTTAACTGAAACTGTGTTGTCAGGTATAAGGAAAGGCAAGAGCATTGGTTTGGGTCAGCATGACAATTCATGTTTACCTGAACCAATGCTCCTGCCTTTCCTTGACAAGAAAAAACAGTGTCAATACTTGGCGTACGAATAGACAACCTCATAATCATAACATAGAATAGACTCTCACAGACAATGACCCCAGCATTGTTTGTCTGAGTTAGAAAACTAATTAGGTACTGTGTTTTTAAAAGACTGCGGTATAGTGCTGACGTAGATACCTTACGTATGGTTTATTTCTCTCTTTGCTAGTCAATATTAACATTTGGCTTATCGGTCTGGGGCGGTACTTCGAAGAGAAGTAGGTATGATACAACTGGAAAGGGCACAGAGATCTGTGCTCAAGGTCAACAGTTTTAAGCACCATCGGTATTGTACAGCTCAATTTGTACCTAGGTACAAAGAATGTCAGCGGGGTAATTGCGTAACACACTATCAGTAGCAAACCCATTGCTACAGTTCATTTTGATAGTTCAACAACATCCATTGCGTTATTTACATTGTTGAGTAGACATAATTTCCAAACATATGAAGCAATGGATTAGCAATATCCTTCAAAATGATTGAGATTGATCGTGCGTTAGGCAATTAGGGTGTAGGCAGGTCTTGACCGTGAGGCAGCTCTGTGCTAAACTGTACCTCCTTGCACAGACATACTTCTTTACAGTTGGATCTCAATCTCTTGGCAAAACGTAGGACCACAGTCGGTCGTGAGTCCCATAGAGAGGCTCAGAACGAAACTTGCAGAACGACATTTTAGAATCCTCGGTAGTCGTATTGTATTAACTTTGTATAACTACCTACATATCGTGTGACTTTTCGTTTATTAAAATTATTTTTAGCTTCAAAGTCAAATTAACTAATGCGATTTAGACATCTGGTCTGCATGATTCAGATCAGTCCTTCTTAAAGACTAGCAGCGCCCCGCGGTTTCACCCGCGTATGTTTCGATCCGGTAGGAATATCGGGATAAAAACTACCTAAGTATGTCCTTTCCCGGGACTCAAACTATCCCTATAACAAATTTCAACTAAATCGGTTCAGCGGTTTAAGCGTGAAGAGGTAAATGATCATGATTTTTATTTCTGTAAGTAGGTTTGTACAAACACTTTTACACGTCAATCATATTTTTTTTTAAACTAGATGAGGTCGGCGTTTCCTAACTGACTATTCTGAGAAGAAAGGCCGAAACAAACTCAGAAGTCACAGTCTCTTTTAAAGTCCAGACAAAATCTTGGTCAGATCGTGTGAAGACCATGTAGATTGGTGTCTGAAATGGTCTTTTGAGGAAAGAACCACACAGATTGAGCGGACCTGTCCAATCAGTGCACGCATTTGTCAAAAATCGTGCAGCTCAACTCAGAACTTGAGGAGCTCAACGATTCGACGAACAATACCAAAGACAGGACATTTGGGTAGGCCGCATTTAAACTACTCAAACTGCCAGATCATGATTAAAACTAAGAAGGAAAAAAAAGAAAAGAAATGACCCACATAGTCCTCACATTCACAATAATTAAATAAAAAAAAATAAAAAAAATTACTTACAAAGTAAATATTCATGTCATTGTCTACCTAAATAAAATTCATCAATGTCAATGTGTATATAAAAAATCCGGACATAATCTTCGAGGACCATGTAGATTAGTGTCTGAAATGGTCTTTTGAGGAAAGAACCACACAGATTGAGCGGACCTGTCCAGTCAGTGCACGCATTTGTCAGTAACCGTGCAGCTCAACTCAGAACTTAAGGAGCTCAACGATTCGACGAACAATACCAAAGACAGGACATTTGGGTAGGCCGCATAAACTACTCAAACTGCCAGATCATGATTAAAACGAAGAGAGAAAGAACAAAAAATTACCCACATAGTCCTCACATTCACAATAATTAAAATCATATAATACTTTATACAGTAAATGTACATGTCATTATTTAAGTAAATAGATACTTAAAAAAAAAAATTATTAAAGTGTAAAATAGCAAAATAAAAACATTTCACATTCTAAACCTATTGGAGCAGCTCAATCCCAAGCCTTTTTGTCCTCAATATAGTCTTTTACAGTATAATAGGCTTTCTGACATAGTTTTCGCTTTATAAAAGATTTGAATTTATTAAGGCTTAGTTCTTGAATGTGGCTAGGAAGTTTAAATTATAAAAACGTATACATTGGCATCTAAACGAGCCACCTATTTTTTTGAGCCTTGTTGTAGGAACAACAAATTTGTGTTTGTTCCTAGTATTTATGCTTATGCATATCACTGTATTTTTTAAACAGATTAATATTTTCATGTGCATACAAAAGATTATCATAAATGTACTGAGAAGGCACAGTCATTATATTAATCTCTTTAAATTTGTCTCTGAGGGAGTGTCTGGGACTTAATTTATAAATGGAACAAATTGCCCTTTTTTGTAAAATAAAAATTTTCTGAATAGCGGCGGCATTTCCCCACAACAGAATACCGTACGACATCACACTATGGAAATAAAAAGTAATTTAAAAAAATTAAACCGACTTCAAAAAGAAATTAACTCAAAATTATGAAATAACTTTAATTTCGAAAGTCGGTGTCTTGGGATCTGTATTTTAGTTTTATGCCACCGACTTCCGAAATTAAAGTTATTTCATAATTTTGAGTTAATTTCTTTTTGAAGTCGGTTTAATTTTTTTAAATTACTTTTTATTTCGTAATTTTTAGTTTTTGCACTAGTATTTGACCAAGGTTTTGAGATGTTTTCCCTTTGACACTACACCCGTAGCTCTTATCAATAAGCCAGGCCGTCACACTTACACGTATTAGTCCATATCTTGAAAATTACTGAATCGATCTTGATGAAACTTGCACTGTTCCCTAAGTTGAAGAAAATGTAAGCCAATAAAAAAAATGGTCACGATCCGATTAATAGTTCCGGAGATATGCGTGGACAAACATACATACATACATACATACATACATGTCTATGAAATTTTGTATATTTGTTTGGAAGCCCTAATAGATCATCATATGTGAATATAATGCAATTCCAATAATATTACATACATACGTATCGAATTGATAACCTCCTTTTTTTTTGAAGTCGGTAATAACTAAAGTAAAACGGGCTGTCTCTAAATCAGTTAAATCACGAATTTTCCTAACGGCGTATGCTGCAGAGCTAAGCTTTTTTGACAATTTATCTATATGGGGGCCCCATTGAAGCTTGGCATCCAACGTTATGCCTAGGAATACTGTGGTATCTTCGGGTTTCAACTCTTCATCCTTAATGAGAACACTAGTTTCTACTTGTCTAACGTGGGGTATGGTAAACTTAATACATTTCGTTTTTTTTCCGTTAAGAAGTAGGTTATTGACATTAAACCAGTTAACTACTTTTGCAAGGGCGTTATTTACATTGTCAGTAGCAGACCGACAGACGCACTTTCGCATTTATATTATTAGATAATCATATCTGCTAAGACCCCTAATTAAGTTAGGACTCATTTTTCAATCGTCATTTTGAAATATTTAGGTACACAAAATCTGGCAATAGTATTTTTTTTCTTTGGTTTATGAAAGCTGATGATTGCAAAATCAGCCCTTAGGCAAATTATTTGTACCTATAAAAAATAATGTCAATGTAACTAACTTTTTCTCTTCTACTTCATAAGTTTCGGTTTCGGCTGAAACTAAAAGAGAACCCGAAGGTCTTACGATTTCAGTTTCCGCTAAAAATCGTATTTCGGTTGGACACTAGTAAAAATGTAACTCAAATATTATGACTAGGTACTCTGTAACTCAATGACATAATAAGATCAAAAGATACGCAAATTCTCCGCTCACTATTCGGGGTGGCGCTACTTACGCCGCATCCTATTTCTCTATTTTGTGAGAACGTGGTGAGACCCTATTTTTTTTTTCATTTCAAAGATAAACAAATCCGCTGAACTGGGTGTAATTAATTTAATTATTTTTACCATATTATGATTGTAAAGTATATAAAAATACAAGTATTTATAACGAAACGTTAATAATCGACAAGTTTGACATTGACAGAAGCTAAAATTTGTCAACACTACACTCGAAACCACTCGGATGTGAAAGGTTTTAAATTCTTTCCATATTTTTATAAAAATATTGAGGTCCGTTTACTGAAATTGTATTGAATGCATTAACAATCGAAAATGTATGTTGTTTACTAACACATTTAATTCAAGAATCCCTTCCAGACAGGACAGCTGGATTTCGGTAAGTGTTTTCCTTCCAAATCAATCATGGATTGCACCTTGCACCGTTTTTAGTGACACGATTACTGAAATAATGTAATCAATAAATAGTGATGCTATGCTCGAACGGCTAATACCATGTACCACATAATATGTTGTGTTGTTTTATTCAAATAAATAACATAAATGGCGAAAATTTAAATAGTTCCGACGCGACGTCAATCCTGAAGTAAATGCTTTTACTTAATAATATTTTTAAATTACATGTGAATTTTATTGGCCTGTGTGGTTACTGTATTTTCATGCCAACGTTATGTGCTATGGCCTTGTATGCAGAACTTCCATGTAATTTGTATTACTTACTTACATAAGCTTCTTACTTACATAGGGTTCTTATTTGAAGATAGATTAGAGCTTACGTGTCCCAACTGTGTTATTTTTTCAATGAAAATACCTATGTACTTACAAAACTATTTGTGTTTTTATTGTCGCCGTCATGCTGTGCAATGTTTATTTTTGAGTCATCACACTAATATTATAAAGGCGAAAGTTTGTGAGTGTGTTTGTATGTTCGTTACTTCTTCACTCAAAAATTTCTGAACGGATTTGGATGAAATTCGGTACACAGTTTACAACCAGGATTTAACATAGGATACTTTTTATCCTGATATTCCCACTGGAAACTCATGTGGGTGAAACTGCAGGGCGCTGCTAGTTTTATATAATTATGTAGATATTTATATACTATCCAAATTTTTTTAAACAAATGAAAATCCAGTTCTGATTTAATGTTGCCTGCAGTAATATTTATGTTACGATTCAATGTTATAATAACAATGATTATTTTATACTTTCACTTAAAACATTAGTAGGTCCCTTTCATTATGAAACATCTGTTATTTAAGTTAATTGTTAAACATAAGTTACTCATTGAAGTTAGTTGTTGTGTGTTGTTTGTTTATAATTGAAAGCCATCAACAAGTAAAGCATGAAAATTCTATGCTAATATGAGCTGCAATAAAAAAAAACAACTTTCAGGTGAACAACAGCAGGTAGTACACCAAGATGTGGCTAATATTTCTAATATTTTCTGTTCTATTGCCTTTTACTCTTGATTAAGAGTTAAAAGTTCAGCGATTGTTCATATGAAAAATACACTTGATACAGCAATAAACATAATTGTGAAACCGTTGAGCGCTTCCAGGCAAACGGCTTCTAGTAGGCGATTGTTTGACGGGTTAACACTAACAAAAACTGTTTTGCTCTGTTGGTGAAATAGCTGTTTCAGTGCGAGAATAAATAAATCATCATTTGATGTGCTTGAGTTAGTAAATATCATTCCATCATAATTCATAAAATATACCAATTGAAGCATCCTGGTTGATTTATTACTAAAATTAAACACTTTTACAGAGAAAATATTATGTAGCAGTCATTGCTTCTGAAACTAAGGTCAGTGGGTCGTCTTAGGGGCAGAACTTAAATCTAACTTTTCTGAAAATAGTTCATTCAAATAAAATAGGCCATAATGATAAGATTACAGTTCAGCTCTATCATAACTTTGTGGTGTGTGTGCCAAAACCATTCTTCATCTTTAGATTGTAACAAAAAAGAAGCTCTTTTTTTTTATTAAATTCTGGGATATTACCTTCCATGCCATTAAGCACTAGGTTCAGAATAATTTATTATTATTTTGCACAAAATGTGATGATTTAACTGCAAGTCAGACATTCTCATGTATGAGTTTGATAAGCTATCTAGTACTCCCGGACAATTTAATTCCTGTGGATGTTGTAAGTACTAAGTATGATAAATCGGAACTCTGACTTCCGAACTTCCGTTCAGCGTGTTATTTTAAAAAATCCTGCCATTAGTATAATATACTGATCTAATAAGGCTGTCATTAATGAACAAAAATAAAGACTTCTTTTTTCTCTATAGTTATTTTCATAGTTTTTACATTTAGTAAATTGTTGTTACAGTCTTCCTATATTTGCTAGCAACTAATTACATTATAATACCCCGTTTACAGTCTTCCTATATTTGCTAGCAACTAATTATATTATAATACCCCGTTTCCCTTTACATATTTGTATTGAAATTATTCAGTTAGCCATTTATAATGAATAAAAGCAGACTACTGCTGAGCATGAAGTCCCGGGTTTGTTTCCGTGGTCGGGCAAAGTGATATTAGGTTTTTCCATCTGGAATTTCTCAGTAACAGCCTGGAGTGTGGATTTGTGCCTGGTCCATGGTAATAGGCTCGCCCCCCTTTTACATGGGACTGGTGAAATGTGATACAGGGTCCTATTGATACCCCTCATCCTAACCCTTCGGGGAATACAGCCGTTATGATGTTTTGTAAACGCAGTGTAAAGTCATGCCAAACTTTACCTCGAAAAATATATGACAAATCTAAAAGTTATATACCTACGAGTATTACGAGTACAGTGCGAGTTTATCAGTAAGGGGGTTAATGTTCGTTAAACTGTAAAAAAATTGCCTCGACAAGCGAAAATTAATACCTACTTTATGCCCTGATAACGCAACTTATGCATATAAAGTATGTGGTAGTTTGGTAAGTACATGGTTAATACTCGAATCAATTGTAGCGGGCAAATCGTGATGCAATCTAATCGTTTAGATGTTTATTACTACTTACTGGTTAACTAGCCGTTACTCCCATCCGCACTTGCATAACGTATTATTTTTTCTTATGGAGAAATTCTTAGGCAGCCGTAAGGGTTTGTCGACCATATACACCGTGGACTACACTGGTACAAAACGCGACGCTGACGCCGCGTGATAGCGACGTATTTATGATACAACTGGAGGTACTGAACACGCGAGGATAGCGCTGCGTTAGCTGCGTATGCAATTACTTAGACGACGTTCGCGCGGACGTAAAACTATCGCGGTGGGATTTTATTGCCCACTGGATTTTCAACCCTCGGTGTTGAGCCGAGCATTGAGAATCCAACAGAGCGCATCCCAATGCTTAAAAAAACTACACTGTTGGTTTTTCAACTGTCGCCGCTAAGCAGTGCGTTGAAAATCTAGTGCGCGAAAAAATAGCGCCGCGATTATTTCACGTCCGGTGCGAACGTCGGCTTACGCAAGGTCTACTAAGCGACGTCAACGCTTACCGGCACACGTTCTAAGTAACACTCTAAAATGGTGCGGCTCTATACGACATGATTCATTAAAAGCTTTTTTTTTTTAATAATCTCTTGAATAATTATTGTCTGATTCATCGATTAGAAGAGAAAAGCCTATCTATACGACTCATTTCACTGCGATAGGCAGACTGATTTGATTACTTACCTAATAGTTCTGATCGGCGAAGAATAGAGAATCTCTGAGATAAGTCGCGGATTTTAGGGTTACTGTTCAACCTAATTGAACTATGATAAACTTTGGAACTTTAACGAGTAGGTAGGTACTGTATACTTATCTGTCAGCCCATGGTGACTTCAGGGAAGACGGCGCACAGTGGTTACGTGCTGCCTTGCACAGCTAGGTTTCGGGAAGGCCCCTCTACAGTCTCCCTAGAGATGTGCCCTAACAGGCGATGCACATAGTGGGCTCCGGATCGGTTTTTTTAAGAGGTAACTCTGCCTCTTCCATGTGCAGATAGTGACCAGCGGTGTGGATTTAGTGAGGTTAAAATCCCCAAAATTTTTATCCCCAATAACCGGGCGCCTTTTGAAGGTCACCAAAACAAAAAAAAGGTACTGTACCTATTCTTATTGAAATAAAATTGCCTTGAAATGACACCGTTCATTTACATACTATTGCAGATTATCCTCCTCTTCCTCCTCCTCTTCCCTCCTCCTCTTCTCGGTCCTCTTCCCGGGCCAAATTGGCACTCGGATATTTAAGAACATGGAAATAAAATTGATAGCGAACATTCACCAGAACTTATATTATTAACTTATAACTTATTCCAGTGGGTACACACCACTCATTAATTATTTTTTACTAGCTGCGCCCCGCGGTTTCACCCGCGTAAGTGTGGATCCCGTGGGAATATCGGGATAAAAAGTCTATATGTTAATCCAGTGTGTCAGCTACATCCATACAAAATTTTATCAAAATTGGTCCAGCCGTTTGATCGTGAAGAAGTAACAAACATATAAACACACACACACACACTCACAAACTTTCGCCTTTATAATATTAGTGTGATATCAGTTTCATTAAAAATGTTCCAAGCCTTGCGGTACAGTTTTGCACTTACGCTTGTTCAAACGTCCTTGAAGTACCTATCTGGTTACTTTGTTATTTTTTTTCTTTTGTATGTAAACTGACATACAGACAAGTTTGTTAACGATATGTATCAAGGGAAGTTACGAGCGGCAAGTGCGCACGCGCCTCTAGACAGTCGTATCGCCGGGTCAGTCAGTGATCGAACTTCGATGTGGAGTGGCCGCGCAGATTCGCACGCAAAAACCTTAGTCGATTAATTAAAACATGTTTCGCGTTTTTTCTGTTTTGTAATTTTTTATCAAAAGTGAAAGTGTTGTTGACTTTTATTTTCACTGTGGTAAGATTTTTATTTTCATCTAAGTCAACGAATGTTTTAGGTAAAACTAGAACTTCACTTAATTTATTGCTAAGACTAAATTAGTCGTTTGTATTATAGCATTAAATCTAATATTTTTTATAGCTTACCCTTCTAAAATATCTAACTGAACAACTGAAAAGGGGTCATTTTACTCATCATTACGAACAACTATTTGTTTCTGAATTGAGTTATTCGAACATAGATGCTGCTGTTTTGTTTTTCGCGATTTCAGATTGCTCCCTTAGTAAAAAGCTGTTCATAATGATGAGTACAATGACCCCTTTTCAGGTTTTCAGTTACCTAGTTCAATTACACGTTGTAGGTAAGTATTTCTATAGCAGTTTGATTTGTATAGAGCTCAAAGATCAAGCTGCTTCGAATAGTAGCTTACTAACTGTTGCCTGTACTTACCTTGAAAACTAATTTCATAGTAGTAAACGACAGGATCAAAACAAGGGACACTTGATCAAACAACATTATATATTCATCATTAAACAGTAGAAGTAATTATTATTCATAAATTCAATAAATGAATCAACAGTTAGAACACCCAGGGAAATTAATGTTAAGAAAATTTACACCTTACCACAATTTGCCGTGTTAAAACTGTCAAAGGACCCTATGCGGAGCGTGTACAGTCACGAGCATAAGTATGTATACACTTGGCTTTATTCAAAGCCGATTTTCTCCTTTATTTTTGAATTAAATTGTATGTTATTACGAACATAGTATTTTCGAACCCATAGGTGTATGTAAAGTGTCGTATTTCAACGTTGCATTCGTTATTTCATGAAAAAAACGCAATTGAAAGTTGCCAAGTGTTGACATATTAGTGCTTGTGACTGTACAAACATGGTGACACACGATTTTATTATATTTAGATGAAATATTCATATTTAAATGCTTAACCACTACTATAAATAGGACAACACAAGAGACCCTAAAGTCAACTAATTGAAAGCTTAATAAATTAATTTATGATAACATGTCATTAGTGTCATTTTTGTCAGCAGTGGGATCATGCAGGCTAACTGTAACATGTCATTGAATTGAGTTTCAAAAGTCGTATTTTGTCAGTTGAAATTACAAATTAAGCACCGCATAACAATTTAAATACACATTTGATAGAAACACAATTCACATCCTTGGTTTGTATTACCATTGTTTTGAACGATAATATTCCTTGTGTTGTTTTGGTAGTTAAATTATTTTTTGTTAACACTGCTGACGTCAATTAAATTAATTTTATGAGTTCATTAAATACTGTAAACTAAATTGTCCTACTTTAACAGTCTTGTGTTTAGAAATAAGACATATCTGACTTCTAAATGTGAAGTTAGACGTCAAAGCGGAGGTCGATGTAATTAGTTTTTATTAAGCTCTGAAAGAATTTTAAATGAGCCTAAGCGGAGCGCTTTCTGTGTCTCTTAGTTTTGAGAGCAAACCGCAGACAGTTTTTAGTTTTGTTCAGCATTGATTATGCCAAAGAAATGTGTGAGCTATATACTTGCCCCGCACTTACATTAACATTCAAAAGTTAAGTATGGTTTGTTAAGTTTTTGAGACGAGTATCCTATAAAAAGTTCTCATCATCATCAACCTTGGTTTTACACATGAAACTTTCTTTACATTGAAAGGTGCTGTAAGACCTTAACGTTGATTACTCTTAAAAAACATTTCTTCCAAAAAAGGTCCTGTTTATTTTTCCCACAAAAATCATGCCAGCTTTGTTTTACTGTCAGCAAATTCAAAGGAACGTTTTTAATATGAGGGTATTGTTGAGCATCGGTTTTTGGTTCAATCCACAACGAGATCGTGGCACTCACGAGTCACGTATCAAGTGACAAACGTTGGAATGTTCTTAGGCTAGAGAAACCGACACCAACAAAATGTGGCTTCACAATAAAATTCTTTTTCGCTTTGTTGCCAATATTTCTTACGACATTCGAATATAAGAAAGGGTTTCAGCCACAAAAGCAAATATTTCAAAGAAACGAAATTTTCTTTATTTTCTCTGGCATCGTAAATAATATATCGCGAACGTTCATTTTGAACTCGTATCACGTAATTATTAGGTATGTTACCTTCAAAACTTAGATACACTACAAGCGAAATTGTTTTTTTGTTTTGTTTTGGTGAAAGCGCTAAAGCGTTCACAGCATCCCAATTAGGTTTAACTCAATATACTCGCGTTAATAAAGAAAAAGAAAATATTCGTGGTGTTTCATAAAAGCTTATAACGAATTTAAGCACTGACATTATTCAAAGGGTACGTCGCAGGAATACTAATGTTAGTAGAGAAAGTTGTGGGTATGTTAACACGTAACTAAAGATACAACAACGTGCGGATAATCTTAGTTCATTAACATCTACTTCATCCTACATTACTTTTTTACTCATTCTGAATACGTTATATGTAATACACATTATTATATGTAATACACATATTATTCATACAAAATCATTTTTACTCTGTTAGGGGTAGGTATATATATATATATATTATAGGTACTTATTTATCTACTTAACTTAAACCACACTTACATTTTAACAATAAACTTTATTTCTTATCGATCACAACGATACCTACTTTCTCTTTTTGTGACGCTAAATAATAGCAAATAAAAGAAAAATATGCAAAAACGGTAAAGAAATACACTTGACAACACGGCATTGCCACCGCCGACGCTGAAAATTGGTCCAATGATATTCGAACACGATTTTCCCGGTACTTACCGTCTCTGTATTGAACGTTTTGAGTCCCAGAAATATATAGAATCTCTGAGTTGAAGCACTGTTGAACTTAACTCACAATTTATTTATGCAGTGCAAATGCTTTGTTTTCTTTAGTATCTTGGACAAATTCTTAGAATAAGAAATGCTGAAAAATATGATACTTAGCGAGGAAACTGCAGGTTATGTTTGACAACAAACAGTTTACTATAAATAAAGACATCAACTTTTTCTTCAAAATTACAGTAGCGACAAACGCTGAGAGTGCCAAATCGTGACACGACTACGAGTAACATTTTTATCTGTCGTGATCGGGCTGTTTGCTAGGAAATCGCGTAATATGTCGAGACAACGGTACTCAACACCAGTCACTCAGCGGGTTTTACGAGTTCTGTAATATAAGGTTACGCGCTAAAACCAATACACAATGCTCCAAATACTTCTGACAGGGTGTGATGCAAGCGGACGAAAATTTACGGGAAACTATCTCAAGTCTATAACTTTCGATCCGAGAACAATACGCAAGCAATTGTTTACAGATTGTTTACTTTGGAAGTTTTATCTTTCTTTAAGTATCCCGAAATTCACCAGTCAGAACTTTGAAATCGTGAACTTTTCCGATCATTTACAGCTTTACGATATTTTTATCGACAGGCCGTATTTTTATTTTGTATTTCTTCAATACGTGAACCTTCAGCCCTTTCTGAAATTAATTTTGTTGCTCATTGAAGGCGTGCGAACCTGTCGTCGCTGACTCCCGATAACATTGACTGATCGGACGTTGGACGGCTGGTATAGATGAGAGAAATACGTGCTACGTCCGAAACTCCGCGTGATGAATCGACGACTTGTAATCGTTGGACTAACACGGGTACCGTAATTTGTTAAGGGAAAGTTCATTGGGTCCTGGGTCCTGCAGATGTGCACTATCATCTATTGTGAACGAAAACGCGACATGTTTATTTATGGACCGTTAAATTAACTTTGGATTTTCTTTTGAGCAAAGGGAGAGCCCTTGGTGAATAACAAAATAATGCTAACCTAATAAGTGATTCGTTGAGATATTTAGCTGTCTTTTTGAAGAACCACCTCTTTCTTTTAACTTATACTCTCAACAAGTTTTTCTTAGAAAATGATATAGAAGAATATGAATACAAAGGAGAGAACCCTTGCTGTTTTTTTCTTCTTTTGCTGATTGCTAATATTTTTGTCTCGTGAGCATTTTTTTTTTTCAAAATCTAACTAGAGGACACTTTTCTTGTCTTTCGGGTCTTTGCAGACTCTGGGAAAACTGTTCGGGTCTGTATTAATGAGGAGAACGTGCCGTGCTTGCGACGGAGCGCGAAACAAATCGATGTCTCGTAATCGACGGACTCGCATTTCGGGCAATTTGTTCGGGTGAAAATATTACTACTTTTTTATAACACTTGCTCGGTATTTATCTCCGTCGCTTAAACATGTGACCGTCGTGTAACGAGCCTTTACGAAATTGAAGCTTGACTTCTGAGAAATGCGATGAAAAAAAATGCTTTTGAAAATTGCTTGGATTATTTCACAAAACATTCTTTGATCTTCATTTTTTCATCTTCACATCTTTGCTTTTGAAAATGTTCATTTTTAATGTCTTGCATGATATATTTATAGTATAATTTAAAAAAAAATACCGGCGAAAATAAAAGGTAATTTTATTTTTTGTGAAAAAAAAAAAATAAATTTCTGTGCCACAAGCTTCTACTCCGTTCGCCTTTTATACCCTGTTTTTGTCCAGACGGTAAAAAAGTCAGCCGGTACAAGCAGCTTCATGCAGCTGGGTTATCCAAATAATTATATTAAAGAAATATCTAAAGAATACGTCGTTATCGAATTTTAGTTCCGTCTCAGTATCGCTATCTCCCCCTACATTCCTTCCTGTTGGCCGGTGACCTGTTATCTTGTACGCCACCGATTCATTCTCACTGAAATACGAGGTGACTGGACGCTAATTTATCGTCGTTCTAATTGTAATTACTCCAATTAGACTTATTACTCAGTGAGACTGATAACGGATACCCAAATACCTTTTGAGTTTCGGCAAATACCATTCAGCTTTTACCTCACAAATTATAAAATTGACCATTTACATACTGTGACCACGATTTTAACGGTGCTGACTGAAAATATTTCAAGCCTGCATAATGTCAATGTCAAAATTTTTGTCTAATTGCGGTATCAATAGAACCATGTATTATTCTGCAGTCTAATCATAGGTACCTATTTCATCAGTTCATTGCCTTCAGATATCTACGTCATACATTTCGGGAGTATTATATTATCTGTAATTTCGGTTAATTCTCTCTTTACGTTAAAAATTGTAGGTACGCTCGGCTACCGTGCTACCAGATAAAGCTGAATAGTTTGTTTGTTTGTTTTAACGCGCTAATCTCTGGAACTACCAGTCGCATTTCAAAAAAATATTTTTGCATTTGATAGCCTAATTCTTGAGGAAGGCAATACCAATAGGCTACTTAACATCACGGTAGAACCCTTGAGCCGAGCCAAAAGAATAATATTCAGAAAGAACGCTAATGCGGGCCACTCACAATTTAAGTTCACCATCTTACTTATCATGCATACCCATAGCCATACACCGTCAAGTTTACTGGACGCGGCTTCAAGTCCGCTGCAAACTTGACGGTGAACTTGATCGTGAGTGGCCGTCATAAGCAAAAGCGAAATAATAGCACTGGCCGGCGGCGTTGCGACAATGACGCCGCGCCGCGGGGTGGGTGGGTCGGAGGAACAAGAAATTACACGCGGACGAAGTCGCGGGCAGAAGCTAGTAATAAATAAATTAATGAAAGACTTGACTTTACCTACCACACAATCAACATTATTATGTATAACGTAAAGTGATAAGGTACTTACCTTCGTACCTAACTAACCTATGTTTTTATGACAATACTAATAGATATGAATAATCCATGTAGATTAAACATTTGGCTATCTTGTTAGCTTCGCGGGTGCACTTGAATGTCAGTTACTAAGCAATTTAAATCATAAATTAATCAAAATGATTCACTGACTGATATTTTTCAGTAGGTAAAGATAAGGGGCCATGGTCGCCTTATCAATATTGAGACTAAAACTTTATCTTCTTATCGATTTTGACGAGGTCAGTACTGTTTCGATATGTCGATTGGTAGAACAGGCTCAAACAAAAATCGATTAAATATTTATTAACATACCGTAGCTAATAAGTATGAGACACAATTGAATTTCTATTGTTATAAATCAAATGTGTATTGATTTTCCCAGAGTTGAGAGCTAGAAGAAGCCTACAACACAAACATTGATGGTGAAACGTTTCTAAGGGATGTAATTTGCAAGAAATGGTGTCTGATACTGTATAATATTATGTTCTAGATATTTTATTTACTTATTTATTTTCTTTTTTCTTGTTGGGAAACTTACAGCTAATTATACAGTGTTCGTGGGGCCGGCGGAGCAGTCAAAAACGTTCAAATTATTTTGGTATTACGTTTGTATGAACATTTACAAGTTTCCACTGCATAAGCATAACCGTAATCAGCCTATAATGTTCCCACTGCTGGGACACAGGCCTCCACTCATCGAGAGCGAGTGAGCTATAATCTACCACGTGCGGGTTGGTATATGACACATGTCTTCGAATTTTTAGTTCTAAGAGATATCAGTTTCCTCACGATGTTATCCTTCGCCGTTTTGAGAGCAGTAGTGATGAAATTATTTACCTACACAAAGTAAAACGCTTGCCTGGGTTCGAACCCACGACCTACAACTCGTAAGTCGAAGCCGTTGTCACAGCCACCACTGCTAAACACAAAAAATAAAAACGAGGAAAAAAGGTCAGTACAAAATACCTATAACATACATATATATAAAGAAGAAAATAAGTAGTACACGTCCAACTGTCAATATCTGACCTCTGACGTATCTTCTACCAAGAAACCTTAAACCAGACCATTAGTGTGCTCAATCATGTTGCAAATTCCTGCCATTGAATATGAAATTAACCTAACAATGGCCTGTACTCGTCCTTCAAGTAAGTATATGAAAATTACCATTTACGATATTACGATTTAAGCACCTGAGAACTTGAGTACCCAGGTACTACGCCAGATTTGATGGGACTGTCAAGTTCTCAAGAAGATACGTTTACGTAACTTAAAGTACTTGCATAATTAGAGCAACTTTATGATTCTAGGCATAACTTTTGGCCTAGATTGACATGTTATAGGCTTATCTAAATAAGTAATTTAAGTTACGTCGACTTGATCACGGGGTTCAGCATACCTAGGTATAGTACTAAATGGTAAATCTTTGAGACTTTAACACAACGTGCGAGAACTATGTAGATCCATAAAGCTTGCATTAAAAATGCAAGTGGATAAGTTGCTAGCCCATTTTCTTAATCCATAGAGGCCTATTTCTTCCGGTAAACTGTTGCAACTTGCATATAAGATAAACAAAGCATGTTGGTGCTGTTTTCTCTTGCATTCCCCACAGCTTTGTGAAAATAATGGATAAATTATTTTAAAATTATCACACAGTTTATTGTGCTAGTTATTATTTCCATGATGGAACGTTCACATGCGGTACTCGGTAGGAATGTAATATTAGAGTAGATGGCGCCTCGTATCATGTGTACTTCCCATAGGAATGTTCATTGGATTATCGTTTCTGCGGGCCCTTAGCACCTCGCATTCGTCACGTCGAGTCGCGTGTGACGGATCGCGCCACACACTCACAGGGCTGCTTTTGAGAAACTTAAGTTTTTCTTACCAGCAAATGAACTAAATAATTTCGATATATTAGATTGTCCATTCCCCCCTTCTGTCGATTGCGGAAATAGCTACGACTGTGCCAAATCTTATCACCAGGTCAGATAATGGTCATCAAACATAAGATAGGTACCTAATGATTAAAAATATTTTTTGACTTTGGCTGACCCATTATATTGAGATAAAACGAAAAATAGAGCTACTGCGTACTATCCATGGTTGACGCAAGTTTGAAATGTTTACACTTCACTACTTCCATGATTGTCACACAGAAGTATCCAAAGATGAAATCCTGGCCAGAGATACTTATTTCGTGACCTAAAAAGTACGCTTCAACACGCACAACACTGAAATCCGGAGGAAACAAACACTAAGCCCTCGTTGAATGGAAGCTTAAGCCCAGAGTCCGTAGATATGCCCAAACTCAGACTTCGAGGTCAAAACAGGCCGGGATGCCGGGACAGCCCTACACGGCTCATGGGTCGACGGATGGATCGAGGAATTATGTGGCTAACATCCACCAAAATGATTGATAACCGTCTTGGGGAAGGGAATTATTGTTGGATCCCTGATAGGCGTTTAGTGCGATAGTTGATTCCGATGCTCGTACGGCGTCGTTAGAGACCCTAATACAGTGCTATCTCTTTTGAGGTTCCCGTTTCCGATGTCTGCATGTGGTAGATAGGAATATTATGTGTCTTATCTCTTTCACTACGTTTTAGGGAGCTTTGGTTTGTCTATATTCAGCAGTGCTGGATTAGAACAACGGTTTAGGCCGTCTTAATAATGTGCCTATAGGTTCATTGGTTGTCGTACTCATCGTCAATGGTACTTAAAGTATGTTGGCATGAACCTAGGTAGTCAAACACGTATAAATTTCTATGCGCTTAATTACATATACATATTATGATAAACGGGCGCTTAGCAGTACCTAAGTGTCCCAGTCAAGTAATTACCGTCACAAATTATGCCTATCTAATTTACCACTACAACATATCTAAAAGAAAATTGTAGAAAAATAAGCTGACTGCGAACGTTTTTCTTGAAAACATCCGGTTTTTTTGCCCAAACCATTTTATTACGCTGTCGGATTCATGATCTACGACTCGCATGTACAGACGCCAGCACATCAAGCTACCTGAAACTAAAATTTTCCCATAAAATGCTTTAGCGATAAAGTTGAAAATCTATTAAAGAAATTTGACAGATTGTAGTAGCGTTATGTGCTCGCATCTATACTTATCTAAACTGTGTATCAATAAAACCTGGCCAAATGCGAGTCGGACTCGCACACGAAGGGTTCGTACCACAAGGAAAAACACCGAAAAAAAAACACGTTTATTGTATAGGAGCCCTTAAATATTTATTTTATTCTGTTTTTAGTATTTGTTGTTATAGCGGCAACAGAAATACATCATCTGTGAAAATTTCAACTGTGTAGCTATCACGGTTCATAAGATACAGCCTGGTGACAGGCAGACGGACATTGTAGTCTTAGTAATAGGGTCCCGTTTTTACCCTTTGGGTACAGAACGTTAAAAAAAGCTTTGCAAAATGATCTAACCAAAACGTTGAATGAATCATTTTTGTAAACAAAGTTTGATAAAGTAGGTAGGTACTGTTATTTAGCCGCTATCAGTTCATGGTCAATATCTTTATTATCGATCAGAACTACTGCTACACATACCAACGCGCTATTTTTTGTAACAAAACTACTTATGCAAACAAATGTACTTATACCTACATACGGTTTATTTACATCACGTGTAGCCAATTACGCATATTTTGAAGTCAATAACATTGTCCAATCAGTCAATATTTATTTAAACAGCAATGTGCCACTTACGATTCTTACTATTACTTTTTATTGCACCGTAATTTTCACACCATCAGCTATTGTGTTGAATAATCGATTTGGCTTTACTACCTTTCAAGTTTCAATGCATTTTACACCTTTAAGTATTTTTCAAAAACTTTCAAGGTTATATTGCAAAAAATGCTACCTAGTTTTTATGATAAAATTATAGCAAAATATTATCTTCCCTATAATGAGATATAAATAGACACAATAGCTAATTCACCGTAACGAAAATATATTGAGATATCGATCATAAGGAAGTTGTAATTCAAGGCTGATCCATTGATTCGCTAATAATGCTTATAAACACAAAACTACGCAATTATTTCGTCATTTTAACTGACAAGTATGTTCGAAGCTGGATAAACTGATGACAGTTTCCTCTGAAACAAAGAAAAAACCTCAGTAAATTCCGTTGTGTCGTAGGCGTATTTTCACCTTGTCATTACAAAGATTACACGTTTATAGACAGAATAATGCATTATTACGCGTATCCAACATCCTGTATTATCTAAAATTGCCTATAACGTAAAACAGTATATTACAGAGATAACGTTTCGATCAGGGCTGTACATAAAACGACATTGTCAAAGATGTACAACAAACACAAGGGTTAATGGAAATCCTCAATCCAATCTGGCCGAATAATTGGTTAGACCCACCTGGCTGGGAACAAAGAGTAGCACTGGGCGTTGTTCACTGCAGGTTTATTGGCAACCGATGTAACATACCATTGCAAATTAACACAGTCGACCTCAATATTATCGGGGAACATGGCCTTCGCCTTGTGTCCGAACTTACACACACTAATAGCTAATTTTCCCTCAGCACCTACCACTCAAGAGATAAATTGACAGTAATAGATTCGTTCCCTCCCCTTTCTTACTCTTTTGTAGTATAATTGTAGGGGTACTTTGTTAGGGTTTATATTCTCCCATTGTTGCTTTCTATTTCTAGTGTAGATATTATACGGGCTTATCCCGACATAGCTTTTCAGCCTTTACAGCCTTTAGTAAAAGGATTCGTTTGAATGATACAAAAAAGTGACTATTCCACAAATAGTTCATACACTTTAATCCGGGTTACAGTACCAATCCTTTCATTAAGTCTAACACAAAGCGTAATAGTAGGCCCAGTGATCTCTCGCAACAATACGCGGTATTTGTTATTTCAACAATAATAACCAGAGCATCGATTACTGTGTTCCTTCCATACGTAGCGGACTATGTAGGTACATTCGGTCCTTTGTTTTTCGGCGGCCATGTTTAGTGGCCAGCCTTTATTAGGGAATTGGAAGTGTGCGACACAAAGGGTCTTAAATTAAATCAACTACCCCAATATTCCCTGCAGGAGTGCTTTATAGACTGAGGGAGAGAAGGGCGTTGTGACCGCTGCCTTACCGACGCCATATTGACTTCTAGTCTATCTTGACAGCATAAAATAAAACGTGAAATGGACGGTACACGCTACTTCTTTCAACTATTTTTGCTTTTCTATCAGAACATTCGTGTCTGAGTGAATTAACTTCAATCCTTATTTTTCAAATGTGTACTATTCCATTTCACGGTAAATACAGCGGTGCTTATAAAGTATAGACAATGTTGCAAAGTTTGTCTCACATTTTATTGTTCTATCATGTTTTGTGGAAGCTACCGCGCTCCTCTCTCTACATAAACTGTGTATTAAACTTTGTATCGTATATCAGCGACAAATATTTACGATGTTTTCAAAAACTTTTGTCACATATGGCTTTGTTAATGATTCTCGTATTCAAACTATTTACCGAATAAAATCGTTCTGAATATCATTTGTTAGGTATTTGTTTTCATTCTTTCTGTGATAATTTATTTTTATTTAACTACAGATGAAGTTATGATCGCGTCCCAGGGATAATTGTATAAATTATACAATAGACCTAGTCTAAACATTCTCATAATTATGTGTAGGTAGTGTCGACTATGACTTGCATAATATCTAGGCGACATTTTTTCGTTTTCTTATCGTTGTGACAAAATTGTGACCGTCTATTCAGATAGCAAGGGTCAGTCATTGACCACTTTGATATTTTTAGTTCATTAATTGTTTTAACCTTGCCTATGTATGAAACAGCCATTAACATCGTGGGCTTCTTGTGGAACCAAATTAATATCGTTTATTTACGTACCAATTAAATGTTTAAATTGTGGTTTTCAATTGTTTTTATTTTTGTTATCAGGTGGATAAAACAGTATAATGTCATCGCCGTCCAAGCATCGATCCAAAAGGCAGACTCGATACAAACGTCTGTTACATAAACGATTGCCAATTACAAAATGGCTTCCGGAATACAATTCGGAGAAAGCTCTAGCAGATTTAATTGCGGGCATCACAGTGGGCCTTACGGTTATACCACAAGCTCTGGCGTATGCGACACTGGCTGGGTTAAGTCCACAGGTAATGTTATATTCATAAAGTACCTATACTATACTGGCATCTAAATATTTCTCAATTATATTAAAGACGGAGGGCTTCCAATTTTAATATAGCATTTCTAACCATCATTGGTTCAGTAGAAAGCCTAGACTCCATAAAATATTTAATCTCGAGCAACATTCGACGTTCTGTTATCATATCTCCTATCTGGTACAGGTCCTCCGAATATTTTTATCCCAAGAATCTGAATAACGTTTTAATATCGACAGGGAGTCACAATCTCGCAGATAAAAATCGATCTCCTCCAAATACGAGCTTCTGATTGCATTTTTGGGGTGCAGTGACAAGGTCGTTTGGTACATTAAGGCCGTTTACGTATAGGCCTTACGTATAGGCTTCAAAGTACAGACCGAAATATAGTGCGAACACGTATTGAAAGTATAAAATTTATGTAATGATGAATAATGACTTTTTAGTTCAGAACTTTCGAATTTGATTGATATAGTAGTTATAGACACATGTAGGCATGATATGTTGCTCATCATGGTAATTTTAGTTGGAGATATAATTAAAAGATTAGATCTTACCATGTGTGATGTATGAATTATTTAATTTGGATTGCTTAAAACGAACTCCAATCCAAGTCATAACAAGGATCTTACGGTTTTATTAAGAAAAAAAGAGATTTTCGGCATTATCATTTTATAGAATTCGATTTCCCCCTTCTCGCAAACCACAACACCACACACTCTACGCCTACCTACCGAATGCTTCCTACAAACATATAGGTAAAATGCGTATGTAGAAAAACTGTAATATGTAGTACTTCACACCCGTAACCCGAAGGTAGTGAAATACGTGTTCATAGTCGTAAATTTTTCAGGACGGTCTCTACTCATCGTTTATGGGATGTTTCGTCTACATAGTGTTCGGCTCTTGCAAGGACATTACTTTGGGCCCGACGGCACTGCTGGCTCTCATGACCTACCAACAAATACAGGGCAGGAACCCTGACTACGCAGTTTTACTCTGCTTTTTGTCTGGCGTAGTACAACTTGTTATGGGATTATTACATTTAGGTAAGTGCTCTGAATTCTCTTCCTTATTTTGTGTGACGTAAAGAGTTGAGTGCCTTGCTGGTCTATTGGTCGCAAGCGCTACTGCTGAGCATGAGGTCCTGGGTTCGATTTCCTGGTCGGGCAAAGTGTTCAAGGGTTTTTCTATCAGGAATTTCTCAGTTGCAGCCCGGATTTTCGATGGAACTTATACATAAATGGTGAAATGTGAGTGTACTCTGCCTGACCCTTTGGGAACTACATTTGTGGTGTTATGTAAAGAATTGTTTGTAATCTGAATATGAAACGTGAATTGTGTTTTTCCCGCGAGAAGTGTACTTAAATGTCGATGAATGGAAGCCTACAGCATTCGCACGACGGGGCTGCAACCCAACACTACCGCAACCTTTACTCAACAAGCTTTATTGCTTTGAGAAGGAATTCTGGCCTTTTGTGCGTTTTATTTTTTCTCACAAAAGAAGCTGACTCGGTAAATTCAGTCTTGCAATGCAAACAAAATTAAAACAAGCCGATGTGTTTCCCAGTCGTTGATGATCTTTGTAACAGAACTGCATTGTGTACTCATAGAAGACACGTTACTTGCATGGCATAATGTTCTACTGTGTACATAATAATTATATCCTGTACTGACCAAGGCTGGCGCGCAATAAATACTACTAGTTGCTAAAAGTGAGAGTAAACCTTTATCGTAAATCAACTGAATTGTAAAAACGTTAAACTAATTACACTTACAGGTCGGCTTAAATTAAATGCGTGCTTGAATTTTAGTCTATCGTAAGGACAAACTTCTAAATTGCTCTGTCCTTAAAATAGAACATTACTAGCAGCGCCCCGCGAGTTCACCCGCATAAGTGTCGATCCCCTGGAAATATCGGGATAAAAAATCCTATGTGTTAATCCTGGTTTTAAACTATCTGTGTGCCAATTTTCATCCAAATCCGTTAACATACTTGACAAGCCTTTGTAATATTAGTGTGACATTATAAACGTGTTATTTATCGCTCTGAATGTGTTGGTACGAGTACATTAAGCCGGCTCAATAATTTTCCCTTTGTTATCTCCAAATTGAAGTTCCCTACCTATTCACAATACTATAGACAGTAGTTACATTTACAATGCGTCCTCAATTATCGTCAGTAGCTAAGTAGTTCATAACTAATTTATACTTATACTTTAGTTTGTGAGCTTATCTCGCTATCATTATCCAATTTCCATTCAGTGGGTATGGGGTCTATTTCATTATTCACTGACATTCACTTAATTTGATCTGCTCTTTCCTAACTATCTTCCTATTAATTGTTACTCAGTTGTTCTGTGGTGTTAACTTCAATTGTTGTTTTGTTATTTGAGCTATGATTATTTGTGTTGAGGTATTGACCTCAACAAGCCTTTCGATCTATCTTTAATTGTAAAGATACATCGAAACGCTTACGATCTCAAACCGATTATCCGTAATTGAAATGAGAATCAGTGTCGAAGTAGGTACTAAAAAGTTATAATAGGTGCTTAACCCAATTAACATTTAACAATCGTTTTCCGTTTTAGTAATGATTATTTATATTTATGAGTTTCGCTGAATCATCCATTTGCTCCCATATTAGGTTAAAATTTATACATGACACCATGTATAAATTTTACACCTACATGTACTTACGTATTTCACGTACGTCTAAAAAACTTATTTTTGTGCAATTACTGGTATCCTCAAATACGCCCTATATAGACTATACTCTGTGGACAACCTAGTCTGAAATCTATCTTTATTTATCTATATAAATAAAAAGAAAAGTCCTGACTGACTGACTCATCAACGCCCAGCCCAAACCCTTGGACCTAGAGAGCTGAAATTTTGCACAGAGGTTCCCTTTATAATGTAGACAAGGAATAAGGAAGGATTTTCCGAAATTCAACCCCTAAGAAGGGTGAATGGGGGGAGGATTCGATATACTTACGCAGTTTAATTTGTTGTCGTCTCCACCTTGTATACCCTTTAAACCAGATTTTCGCTTTACATTACAATAACAACGTATTCCTGGGGCTTTGGGGCTTCTTATTTGGTTTCTAAGCACCATCCTTGCGGGGCGCAACTGTTTTGTGCGAAGAACCTCGGGAAAATCCGCAAATGAAATTGTCGACCAGACCAAGATTCTGAAATTATGCAATCTTGTTTTTGGAATTTTCCTAGCTTTGTCATCGGCACACATCAAACTAGTAGATGATCGACGTTGTCTTACTATTGACTACTACTACTTTAAGTGTAATTGGTAATTGTGGTTACTACTACATTATTATGTATTAACTGCGCAAAATGCAAATACGTCAATAAACTGCTCCATGTATAGAATTATAGTCTGTTCCAAAAGTATCTGATGAAATTGTAAACAAATTGATCAGAAAACGTACCAGTGGATAAAATCAAAACACTCAATTTGTAAGTGGCAGTACAAATTATTGGCATCCACATGTACGTTTTCTGATCCATTTTATTTACCTTTTGGAAGAGACCATAGACGCTAGCACACGCTGGTATATCAAGCTTAACATGTAAAGTAACGCTTTGGTCGAAGTCTCTTTATTTCTTCGTCTGAATTTTTTCTCCATAATTTTTAACTTTTTGCATAACTCTGATTTGTATTTGTCTCTTACACAGGTGTTTTAATAGACTTCATATCAGTGCCAGTCACCGTTGGCTTTACGTCAGCCACATCTGTGATCATCGCCGTCTCACAACTCAAAGGATTGTTAGGTCTTCAGTTTAAATCTGGTGGATTCATAGACACTGTGAAAAAGGTATGTTATCCTAGTAACTGTATAGTTAACGTCTGCCTCGTTGGCCTTCTAGTGTTCGCAAGCGCGCCGTCTGCTAAGCACGGGGTTCTGGGTTTCGATACACAAATCGAGCTTCGATTTTACTTGATCATGTGCTAAATTCCTAATAAAGCGATTCCAACCGTCTGAAAAGATTTTCAATCAAGTTGAATTTCAAATTCAAAGAACTTTTTGTCAAATTAAAATCGAACCGTGAGAACGCGGTATAAGGGTCTATACAGACGGACTGCATTTCAGCTGTAACATCGCAGTTTGGATGCAGTTGGCTTACCTGCTCCGAAACCTACTTAAGACAACTGCATCCAAACTGTGAAGTTGCAGCTGGCATGCAGTTCTAATGCAGCCCGTCTGTTTAGACCCTAAGACTAAATATTACAATTGGTACGACGGCATTTTTTTTATTTTGAACTCAAAAAAAAAAATTTTGCTGATACTTAATGCACAAAATATTATTAAATGTAAAAGCTTATAAAAATGCCAAGTTATAAACGTTATAGAAGGACTGTTAGAAAGAGACGGCACTCTCATAGCAGTTGTCCGTACCTTGCGACAATGGAAATGAAAATGGAATAATCCCTTCCAAAATCTTATAAAGCGTTTAGCTTCTCCATAATAATATTTACGATTTTACAGGTTTTTTCGATTATCTCATTTTACTATGGCCTTCTCCAAAAATTACATTATTTGTATGAAAATTTCTTATATTAGTCATCATGCCTATTGAACTGTTATCAGAAAAAGCTGATGATAATGTTGTTGAGCAAAACGCTCAAGGCTTTAAACACCGGATGTTATACGACATAGAGATAAAAAAGTTGCGTCAGAGTATCTTGATAAACTTAATAAATACTATATACGTATAGTACTTATTTTTTCGTCAGTCATTTACCGTGGTTCATTTATTTTGAAAATTTGTTTCAGGTAATAACAAACATACCTAACGCAAGAATCGCTGATAGCTCATTAGGTATATCGTGTATAATCATACTTTTATTAATGCGTGTAAGTATTGAATTTTAACAATATTTATTTTATTTAGGCTTAGGGTGACTTTTGGGGTCTGATCATTTAGGGAAATGAAATATTCATAGTTGGCTCAGAACTCTCATGTAAAATTTGATCTTTACAGAGTCGCCATAAACACTATTAGATCAGAGATCAGCATCTGCCTAGCCTTTTCCCAATTACGTTGGGGTTGGCTTCTAGTCTAACTGAATGCAGCTGAATACCAGTATTTTACATTGAGCGACTGCCTATCTTACTTCCACAACCCAGTTACTGGGTAATACGAAACCCCTACCCGCAAAGAAGGACAAAGATCTACAAATGACAGTTGGGACAAATGGGTTAACATTCTTTCCATCACCGTGAGGCACGGAGGGATGTCGATATGTAATGGATGATACCCATCTACGTAACGACCTCGGCGAGCGTAGCTTAACCTTCGATCGATCCGTACGGCTGTTATTACCTACTTAGCCACGAGCCTCATCACTATTAAAACGAAATGCAGTACTTAATCAACAATGCTTCGTAGTTCACGTGACGTTTATTTGTTTCCAGTGTGATATTAAACAATAAAACGTTTATTAAAGACTGCATAAAATAAACAAAATAACAAGTACTTTATGCTATCCATATGGTTGTCAATAAATCCTTTATGCGACTATGTATTTCATAAACTTAATATTTGCTTGGCGAACAAAGGTTGACTGCATGTGCAAAACAATACCAGTTATTATTTTCAAAAGTTTTAATTTAGGGACTGATATTTTAATTTATGTTTTTACCAATTTTCTACTGTCAGTGCCGTCAAAACTATCTCGTACCATGTCCATTACCGTTGCGTTTCTTTTTCAAAGTTACGGATTAACACAGCCGGTTTATAAAAGTCACATACGTAACACGAAAATTTAATAAATAAATTAAATTAAAGAACATTAATTTAATTGTTCCAAAAAAAAAATGCTGTATCGCCTGTTAAATTGTAAACAAAACGCCTAAAACTTTATTGCTTTTCCGTCATTCAATTATATGCTTAATAATATTCATTATGTTTTTAAATACACAAGCCCAGATGGTTCCTGCTTCAACTAAATGTTTGCTATCAATTTGATCTGGTGCCGATATTCCAAATTGTAGATTTTATTTCACACATTTGCTGTTGTCTGTTGTGTTCACAATCGACGTTTTGTATTTGCATTCCTTTGTGAACCACAATGGCACTTAATTTGATGCCAGAGAACATCAACTTGTTGTTTCGTCAGTAAACGTGATGTTGATCAACAATTGTTTCTAGAACACCATTTTATATAAAGTTCACGTTTCCGAGATAAACATATGAAAGGGTAATTATTGTGTTCATAATGAAGATACTTAGAGAACAATGAGATATGAGATATCAACCTTGATATTAAATTTGAGCGAATGAATGAATGAATAACGGAGACATGTTCATTCGTGTAGTGTTTTTTATTTCGAAAAAGAAAATAATACACGACCTTCCGTTTTCAATAGCATGCATCTTATTAGCACAAGTGTGTACAAAGTATTTAATATTTCTTTGTGTACTCTAAATGTATGGAATACGCAGCTCATTATGAAAATTCGGAGGAACTTTCGTAAACTTTTCACGTTTTATCATGTTAACGTCTTTTGTTTTACTTTCGTGTGAATATTGCAGTTGTTCGTTGTTTTTCATTATTAACTGGAGTACACACGCTTTTGAAATATGCATTTTAAGTACTCGGTTGTAATACATTTTTCTTTACAAACTTTTATTAGATGTTTCTTTTGTGAATCTACTAGCACATGAGTCTATTTGGTAGGAAATGTACAGGGTTCTATAAAGACCATGCACATGAAAACCTACGTTATGATATTGTGCAGAAATCCCACTAGATCAGGCTGAAAAAAAGACCTTGGGCAAATAATCTAGTTTTATAATATATACTTTCTTTTCAGAAAATGAAAGATATCAGCCTGCCTCCGAGTCAGAAAGGCTTAAAGAAAACTCTTTGGTTGTTGTCTACTTCAAGAAACGCTATTGTAGTCATAGGATGCTCTTTGGCTGCGTTCTTCTTTGAGAAATATTCCACTCAGCCTTTCAAACTCACGGGGACTGTTAAGTAAGAACTTTTTTTTATATTTATTTATATTTGAAAGTGCTTCACTGATATACCTAACTAGCGACCTGCCCCTGCTTTGCAAGGTTTTTACGACTTGACAAAACATCGAGATTTATTTATTATATGTATGTTTAATAGCAGTATATTATGCACATAAACCTTCTGGAACTTATGTTGAAAACCGCATCAAAACCCGTTACGTGGTTTATAAGTAGAACGTGGTCACAAAGACGAAAAGAATACAAAGTGTAATTTAAATACTGCCTAAGCTGATGCCTACAAATCAATGACACGATTTCAGGTTTTGAACTATTTTAATTACGCCTTGTTTAAGAATACGTCTCTTTCCACGTAATTATTGTATATTTGAACCACGTTTTAGCACATTTTAAACAAGCTCTCGATCGTGTATTTGCACTGGCGAGTTAGTCGTGTCGATGTCATAATAATAATATTATCCCCGACTCGCTTCTTTCTCGAACTATGTATAAATGTATGTATTCTTTTTATTTTACGACACACACGATTTAACCGAGAATAATGGAAGTTGTGGTTTCTTTCATTTAAACAACAGACTGTAAATGCATATATTAAACCCGTCCAACCATAGTCGCTATGTCTGGTACAGCTAGAGAAAAAATAAAGCAAATAGTTTAAAACATCTTACTGGTCCTAAAACCCCATTTACACGATGCAAGTTTCATGACTGTGGCAAACAATAAATTTGAAGCAACACATGACTTGCATCGTCTAAACTTCTAAACTGTGTTTGGACGGTGCAACTTTTATTGTTGCTTCAACTTGCGGTAAGTAAGCTACATGCAATTAAATCGCACCGTGTATAGATAATCAGACTTTAATGTTCCCACTGCTGGGACTCAGGCCTCCTCTCTTAGAGTGGGAGTGGGCTGTACCTAATCTACCACGTGAACCCAGTGCGTGTTAGTAGGTACATGTCTTGCCATGTCTTCGATTTATTTGTTCTAGGACATGCCGATTTCCTCACGATGTTTTCCTTCACAGTTTTGAGAGGAGTGGTAATGAAATTATTTACATAAACTAAATGCCTGTCTGGGTTCGAACCCCCGACCTACAACTCGTAAGTCGGGGCCGTTACCACTGGGCCACCACTGCTCGTACCGCATCAGGCTTAATTCATTCTTAATACTCCTTTGCTAATTAATATTGACGTGGATTAATAAAACACGCGATGATTTAAGATACAAAAAAAATCGTTTCTCTGTTAAAAATAATAATATATTTCCTTGTTGAGTACCATGTCCTTCAAATATGACCGATATTCGCTAATAACTACGTAAGGCCATTGATGCTAGTATCAATTGGCAATGATTCATGAAAATGCCGTTTTATTTACATATAAGAACATTTATTCACACAACTTTTATTGAAATGATATGTCTACGTGATTCTATAAACAATCGGTTGAATCGACAAAAGAATTAGAGACAAAACATTCGTACAGTTAAAGTGCACTAAAATCTTTTTGATCGTTGCAGAAAATTTAAAAAATAATAACATTTTTATTTGTATTTTCTGGGAAAAGTGAATATTGGGCCTGGATTGCGAAAGGAAAGAGCTATATTACGTTGAGCTCTTATACTGCAGTCTGGGATACATATACGATCTAGCGCATTCTGATTTTGAATGCAATCGACTGCTTAGCAATACGACCCTTCTATTAGAGTTGGCGTAAACCAGGCGAAGTGCAGTTTTCACCACTGCTGAACAAATATCAACTTTGCAACCGTTGTAATAAAGTCGAAAATACATACCTACTCCTAAACATTGCACTATCTTTTTCCAGAGACGGTCTCCCTTCACTCGGACTGCCGCCGTTCTCCACAGTATTGGACGACGGCAGAGAAGTGGGCTTCATGGAGATGTGCTCAGACCTCGGCTCCTCCATATTCATAGTTCCTGTTATTGCTGTTTTAGGCAACGTAGCCATCGCTAAGGCTTTTGGTAAGTTGATATTTGTATTTGAACTTAAAAGATATGAGAATAAGGTTTAGATTACAATTTAATTTAACGCAGCCGTCGCGTACGCTTTCGGAGAGTAGATGCTTGAAAATGAACTTTAGAGCAATGGAGATATAGCGAAGATTACTGCTTTTGAAATTGTGTTTTTTTACGTTCGTATATTTTGGACGGAACATTATGTATCTGTAGGTAACATGTCAATCCTTACATTGAAATGGCAAAGACATATCTAAAAAAATATTTTTTTAATGTAAACTTATATTTTAAGTAACAAGGAAGGTCCATTTCAAGATAATACTGACTAATAAACAAAATACTAACATAAGTACAGTACTTCAGAATAATATTTTTTTAATGTAAACATAAATTTTAAGTAACAAGGAAATGTAAACTTATATTTTAAGTAACAAGGAAGGTCCATTTCAAGATAACAGTGACTAATAAACAAAACAGTAACATAAGTACAGCCGGTCGATTCTGTAAAAATCTCACCGTGAAAACTTAGGTGAAGTGAGTTTGTTTTTGCTAGGAATTGACACTACTGACAGCTCACTCCACGCTCACTTCACCTAAGTTTTCACGGTGAGATTTTTAGAGAATACCACCGCAGTACTTCAGAATCAGTTGATATAATTGTTTTAACAACATTATGTCATGAATTTCATTGATCGAGGTGGTTTATCAACCGCTTACCGAGGTTGGCCTAGTGAAACAGTTTAATTAACAGTATCTTTAATTTAAGGTTTGTTACTAACAATATACATATTTTAGGTAAAAGTGTATATCTATCTGTCAAATATTTTTTGTTAGCCTATATTGTGTCCCACTGCTGGACAAAGGCCTCTTTTTCCTCCCATACCTCCCTGTTATTGTGCGATCTCTGACCATGTTGGCCCTGCAAATCATATCAAATCGTCACACCACCTTCGCCGTGGTCTACCTCGACGGCGATGTCCTCCCTCAGGCGTCCAGTAGTGACGATCTTTGCCCATCTCTCCGCGTGCATTCGTGAGACATGTCCGGCCCACTCCCACTTCAACCTGACTGTTTTTTCTCCAACATCCACTATTTGAGTTATCCTTCCAATATCTTTCGTAAAAACAAGACAAGGAAAAAGATTAAACTTCTTTATCTTTATTGTTCTGAAATAGTATATTTCATTACAAGTGCGGAAAGGCTGTCATTGCAAAGAGTTCCGACAAATGTCTACCCGATCCGAGGCGCAGCCGAAGGCGAGGGTTGACAGTCGGAACAAGTTGCAATGACGGTTCCGCAGGTGTACTGAACGACTATTTTTAATACAGTTGCGAAAAAATGAAGCAATTTAATAAAATAATAAAAACACAATAAACTCAACTAACTAATCATTTTTTCTGGAAAATGGCGCCAACCGTAGAATATAAGCAGAGTTTTTTTTTCTTCACCCATTTTGGTAGGCAAAGGGAACTATCCATACAGCTTAGTCTTCAGTATATTTTTTTATTGATATGAAATGAAAATGAAATTTAATGAGATGAAATGAAATGAAACCTAACCTAACTCATTAAATCGTAACGACTGTCAAAGATCCACGAATGACAGCCGGGGCTCACTTATGTTACTTTCTTGAACCCGTTTCAAGATATTCTCATGTCGGAAGATAAATCTATTTTAATATACAGGTATTTAATCTATGGGAACATTCGTTATAAACGTGCGTAACACTGCCTTTAGCAAGTTTTATTTTGGATTCGACAAAATTGTTGCTAATTCATTAGTTTTTATTAAAATCAAGTTTTCAGAAAGCCTTATAAGCTAGCCTAACATTAAATATTGCAATAAAAGTATAATTCATATCTACAGTAAATGCTGAATAAATATTCTCAACAGTATAAAACGGTATTAGTTGCGTAACGTAGTCTCAACGAGGTTATTTTATGTTATTAATCTTGACGCCATTCGTCTGGTTTTATAAGGGATTGTTATGTTTATGACATAAGACCTTGGCATTCTCTTGTTTATAGTATTGATTGTATTTAATAGGTCAATGGTAGTTGTTCGATTAGTCTGAAATAAAATATGATATGAAACTTGGTAATTGGTAAATTAATAGTCTTGAAAATTAATGATAAAATGGCATTCTAAAATGGCATCAAATCTAAACGTATGGATTTTATGCCAACTACGTGCATTGGTATTTTGATTTTATGATTACACAGTAAACCACTTTTAAACATTTACCACGAAACGTTTAATATGTTTCAAGTTATAATTGCCACCGATTTGCAATAACAGAAATCGATTTTCCTTCCTTATTAAATAGGTTCAAAACCACAAACAATTACAAAAAAGTTCTTATAATTAAACAAATAAGTCATTACATGCTTGTTTGCGTATATCTGAAAAAATGCGTATATTTAGGGCCCCGGATTAACGGTTAAACTTTCGGATAGTTATATCGGTGTATAGTACTTATCCGTACACATCAAAACACCCTTGTATGTATGTATTTTCTATACATATAATTAAATAGTAACGAAGTCAGAATATTAAATAATTTTAAAAAATGTGATTGGAACGATTCTGATGCCGAAAATTTAGTTTTTAGATTTTTTGTACGTGTGTCTGGGTGAATAGATTCTGTTCACATTTAACACATATTCCTTAAAGGTCTAGTCATCGAATACGCTATTTGGGTACCTATTAGCAAAATTGCGTCAAGTTCGTAACTTCGTATTCCTCATCAGTTTACCACGAGATTTAATAACATTTTTTTTTTTCATTTGATAGCCCAATTACCATTATGAGCCGAGCAAAAAGTTAAAAAATTCAGAAAGAACGCTCGCGCTGAGCGAAAACGAAGTAACAGAACGGGTGGGTGATGCGCAACGTCGCGGTGGGTCGGAAGCCGAAATGTCACGCGGACGAAGACGCGGGCAGAAGTTAGTTAACAATAAACTTCGCAATAATTCTAATATTTATTGTTTTATTATTTCAGCGAGTGGCGAATCAGTGGATGCGACGCAGGAGTTGATAACTCTGTCGCTGTCGAACATACTCGGCGCATTCGCCGGCGCCATGCCGATCACGGGCTCCTTCTCTAGAAGTGCTGTGAACCATGCCAGCGGGGTCGCCACGCAGTTCGGTAGCATTTATACAGGTAAATCCTAATTCCGACTAATACGGGGTGTAAAAATACCCTTCACATAGCCGTTATGATCTACGCATTCTGTACATCAAACTTAGTAACATTGAGCAAAAATTATTGTTAGGAAACGACATATGGCTTATACTGAGGTGTGAAAAATCACAGTTCCTGCATGAAACGGTACAGGAGTTGTGCATATTTAAAGTAAAGTCATAACATTTAAAACTTGTTTTCGTGAAAAAATTAAGACAATGCTGGAACTTTGACGTTCAATATCTCCGTAACCGTAAGGTACCCAAGTAAAGTCTAGTACAGTCACGAGCACTAATATGTCAACACTTAGCAACTTTCAATTGCAATTTTTTCGTGAAATAACGAATGCAACGTTGAAATACGACACTTTACATAAACCGAACGGGTTCGAAAATACTTTGTACGTAATAATAACATAAAATTTCATTTAAAACTGAAGGAGAGTCTTTGAATAAAGCCAAGTGTATACATACTTATGCTCGTGACATCGGACCACTCAAAATCAAAATCAAAATATTTTATTTCACATAAGCCTACATGGGCACTTATGAAACGTCAGAAGCTAGGTGCACGGTTCCAATTGGTCGTTTCCTATGGAGAAGAACCGGCAAGAAACTCCACGGTTACTCTTTTTAAAAATAATTGGCTTTTACAATATTTTCAAATTACAGTAGGTATGGGAGGATAGCGTAGGCCTGTCAACAAGTATCAGGTACTTGATAAAATAAAAAATGGTCTACAGATCTAAAGTCTACAAGGCCTACAAAGTCCTCACATTTACAAAATAAGAATCTATCAAAAGGATAAATAAAAAATAAAAACCTAATAAAACCTAGTGATATGATTACCATTACAACCACTAATAAAGAGAAGGAACACACTTTTTTGCTTTTAATACCATCCTTATGCCTACGGTATAGAGTCAAAATCGGTTGAACGGACTGTAAAAAAGGTTTATTTAAATGCCTAATCTTATTTCAAATGGAGTATAGATAATTGAGCTATTAAAACAGATTCATAATGGTTAGTTATACATATCGGCTAACCTAATACAATAAGACGATTAACTCAAATCACGTCATGTTGAACACTTTCGAACGAAACGTAACAAATTCTGTACACGCAGTAGCGAAAAATTCGCACAGTGTAGGATTACCGTGCAAATTCGTTCTCGTTAACGAAAGTGTTACTGGAACAATGCATGGGTCAAACTATAAATTGCCGTTTATAATTTTTGAGGTGGTTTAATTTAAATCGTGGTTTTCTTTTATACAATGTGTTAAGAATGATTTCGCACTAGCTTTCACCCTAGTAGATGTCGAAAATTATCCCACGGGGACGTAGTACTGGGATAAAAAGTATCCTATATGTTAATCCAGGGGCCATATTACGAAGTATTAATGCCGTCATGATTTCAGTGCCAAAAAGGGATGGTGCTAACGGTCATGTATAGCTCCGTCTCTCTTACACTGAAATCATGATGGCATTAAACCGTCGAAATACGGCACCTGGTTATAAACTATATGTGTGCCAACTTTGATCCAAATCCGTTCTGCCGTTTTTGCGTGATTGAGCAACAAACATCTTTGGATACCTACATACAGGGTCTGCCGGGTCAGCGGGATTGTCCGAAAGGGTTCCCGCTGGCCCGGAACATAAAGGGCTAAGGAAGGAACACGGGTGGGTTTTAGTAAGTAAGAGTCCGACACTCCCTGCCGCTCCACCCAGAGCGGGAGGGGTCATTTGATGATTTCCCATACTAAAAAAAAAAAAACTCGAACAAAAGCCCAATGTATACATACCGCACTTTATTGATCTATCATTCCTACCTCCGCAAATATATAATTCTGATGAACTGACGTCTTAAACGAATAGCGTTACTAACTAATCTCTTATTTTCTTTCGTTTCCAGGTATACTTGTGCTGTTAGCGCTCAGTCTTTTGACTCCGTACTTCTACTTTATTCCGAAGGCGGCGCTGGCAGCCGTCGTGATATGTGCTGTGATATTTATGATAGAATACGAGGTACGTTACTCACAACACATAGCTGATTTTCTACTTGCATTCCTGACTTCACAGAAAAACCATTGAAATAATATACCATCGTTTCATGTTTTATGTCGATTTGTGCTTTTTCTAAAACCTCGGAATACAACCGCAAGGAAACGGTCAGTAGAAGGTTCTATTTAGTGTCCATACACACGAGAGAAACCCTTAATGTCACTTTTCGGACGCTTTGTTTTCCCTCTCTCATCAGGACCTTGATGATCCAGTCCAGCCGTTCACCAATAATGCCATAGTTTGGCTAGAGTCCGAACTAATTACTGGGAGGCCCAGTTTCATGCTTTGTTAATGATTTCCTTAACAAAAGTCAATTCATAACTATTTTATTCACTTCATAAACACTTTATTCTCTTTACAGGTAGTAAAACCAATGTGGCGCTCTCGTCGCGCGGACCTACTGCCGGCATTCGCAACGTTTGCACTGTGTCTATCAGTAGGAGTCGAGTTGGGCATCTTAGCCGGAGTAGCAGTCAACGTGATACTACTGCTGTATCCCAGTGCAAGGCCACAGCTTGAAGCAGAAATAGTTACGGTAAGATTACGAGAGAAGGAAAGGCTTGCCAAGTTTGGCAAAAGAGTTGGTGATTGTAAAGTGGACCTTCATGGCTTCGTATAACAGGAGCCCATAGCTGGTCATCCTGCTCACCATAATTTTCGTCATCACATCCCACTTCTTCAGACATGCACAACTAATAGCTATTCAAATCTATGAGGCAATGTCGATAAGTATACGAATTACCAAAAGAGAAGAAGGAAGAGAAGGCACAAAGATTTGCCCTGTGGGATAGGGTCCTTTAATGCCCACAGGGAAAAGCTTTGTGCCTTCTCTGTATAAGTCTTGCACATTTATCACCACTCTCAAGGCGGGCTTTAAAGTACTAAACAAAATTAAGTATTTATATTTCATATTACAGAATGCATCAGGCTTCAGTTACGTTCTAGTAACAGTGGGCAACAGTCTATACTTCCCGGGCGTGGAGTACATCAGACAGTACGTGGAGCGAGCCGCTAAGAAGCAAGGCGGCTGCAGCATGCCCGTCGTTATCGACTGTCGATACGTGCTAGGTACGTGATAAATGTCGATACGTGATAAAATCAAATACCCCGAAATCCTATCGAAGGTCCTAAGGAACTGAATTCGCCTTATGCAGTGTGTCTAACCTAAGAACATAATACACTGTTATTACAATCAATCAATAACTTTCGTTTGACAATAGTACAAACTCGATATTTTAATTTAAGGTTTGCCCCTGTCTTTAAGAACATAACACATCCACACTCATATCAAAATACGAATATTACCTATGTGAAGTTAGTGGGTCCGTTTTACTTTTAAACTACAATCAACGACTTCATTCCGACAACCTGCCGAGAAGCCGTGCCTCTTAATTTTACATTATTTTAACAAACCTTTTGCTCTTCAGGTGCGGACTTCACAGCAGCTAAAGGCATATGCGCACTATCGGGCTCACTCGCGTCTCGCGGTCAGCCGCTAGTGCTTTTGTCTCCTCGCGCGAGTGTCGCGTCTGTGTTCAGTGGAGCGGGTTCAAATGTGGTGGTCGTGTTGACGCATGCTGAGCTGGATTCTACTCTACATAGTAAGTGGATGTTGTACTTGATGTCATCGTCCTAGAGACGAACCTAAAGATTTTAGAGAGTTTGCCATAATTTTACTGCTGCTATTGTGACAGTCATATAGTTATCACTTCATAATTACCGACCCAGTACAATACCTTATAGCAAGACCTCACGTTCCGTGACAATTGACAGACTTGTATTCAGCTGTCGGTCATTAAAAACTCAAATTTTGACTAGCCTGTCAGATAACATACAGTAAAAATTATTATATTTATTTATATATACTTTATTGGGCACCAGAAAATACATTAAAAAAAACAATTATCATTACGAAACATACAATAGGCGGCCTTATCGCTTTCTGCGATCTCTGCCAGTTCAGTTTAGTCCGAAACTAAAATTTACAATTTTTTTGGTGAAACTGCGTCAGATCTATAACAAAAAAAAATCTTTCCACAGATCTAACAGGCCAAATTCCTCTCCCGGTACTAAGCGGCAAGGAACTCACACCGCCTCCGAACTACGACTCGTTGAAGCAAACAGATGATGACATCACAGAGATTGTGATCACTGAAGAACAAAATAGTATCCCGTTGTTAAGCAAGAACGGGACAAGATCTCAACAGAACGGGGTCAATGATACGTGACGGTAATACGTAGTGTGTAGGTTCAATAGTGTAATGGCTGATGTTTTTGTGGTTTTAGGAATGGATCTGGCTTGCACGGGAACATTCACGAAAAACGCAAAAATTAAAAAAAAAATGTCTTGAACTTTCGGGAATCTGTGTGATCAAACACTAAAGAAAAAAAATATAAGTACTAACTATATTGTCGGACAACACTGTCGATTTGATTGCCACTTTCAAGCAGTCAATTTGAGCTGCCCAACTTACAGATTCATTTTTGATACTTTCTTTCGCAATAAGACCTCTTTAAAACCATAAAACATACAGTATAGGTATTTTTGTAGATATAGCGTATAAATTTGACAGAACGTCCTTTGTGTAGATACATAGTTCCTAAGTTACGTATATTTTGCAAGTTGTAAGTACTTAATAACATTCTGATTAATATTGAAACATTGTTTGTAGCAACACAGTTTACGTTGGTTTAGATAAAATTCTTCGACTTTTTGACTTTTCCTAAATTAATATGAATAATAATAACTAATTATTTACGTTTGCTTCATTTGGCGAGTTAATCAAAAAGAGTAATATTATAAGAGATTTCAAATATTCCCGTAGCTTCTTGCCCCAATTTTAATATTATCTTCTTTCGACATTTCGATTTAAAATCTTTGATATACTTAAATAAGTCTGAAATAAAACTTATTTTGATTCATTCTGCTTTCCTTTATATAAAAATCTTCCAATTAATCTGTGTCTCCCATATCAAGTATTTCCAATTAGATAAATTATTGACTATTTCCGACCTTGTACAGAATAATGAATAAACTAGAATAAGTACAGAATAGATAAATTAATTATACATTTTAGTACGTTACGGCGTTCAACGCTACGCAATAAAATTGAAATCGCTCAATCTGTCATTAGAAGTCGATTGAGTGAAAATTCCTCACACAGGACACTTCCTCAACATTATTCGTCGATAAAACTGACTCTGCAACCCGTGTATACATTTTCGGTATCTTATACGAAAGTTATTGCTACTGAATTGTGTCAGGACCCACTTGCTCGAAGAAATGGTCTCCAAAATCTATATAAACGAGTATCTATATATATAATAAAACAAAGTCGGGTTAGTTACACCATTTATAACTCAAGAACGGCTGGACCGATTTTTATGATCTTTAATTTGTTGGATTTGTCTCCGCCCCGAATAGCAGAATAACTATAAAAACTGGCCAAGTACGAGTCGGACTCTCACACGAAGGGTTCCGTACCACAAGGCAAAAACGCCAAAAAAAACACGTTTGTTGTATGGGAGCTTAAATATTTATTTTATTTTGTTTTTAGTATTTGTTGTTATAGCGGCAACAGAAATACATAATTTGTGGAAAACTGTCTAGCTATCGCGGTTCTTGAGATACAGCCTGGTGACAGACAGACGGACGGACGGACAGCGAAGTCTTAGCGATAGGGTCCCGTTTTTACCCTTTGGGTACGGAACCCTAAAAACGGGGGAAAGTCACGAAATAAAAACTTATGAAGATTATTCATTTTGTCATACATTCGTTCTTATTGATTCTGAGGCGGTAAGAAGTTTGCCGGGTCAGCTAGTAATATAATATTTTGTTATAATAAAAGTGAGAATTATTTTCCTTCCTATTTAATAATAGTAATCTAATTATAATTATAAATAACAATGCAATATTAGGCAAATTAGTGCATAAGGAGTGTGTTTTGTACTGATATGTAGGTAGTTTGGTAATTTTTGTAATGCCGTTTGGGGTTCTTGTGATTCGGGTGAATATTAATTACATGTTTAGATATTTAACCCTTTTTACGTTATTTTATTCTTATTCTTAATATTGTCAGTGAAATCCTTCTTAATTCGTGTCTATTTAATAGTTTTGTGTTCATTGTTGTTTTTATTTAAATGTGTCAGGCCCAGTTCGTCTCGAAGACATAGAAGTAAATAGTACCAAAGATGAGTGAGTCTATTATATAATAAAATATATTATAGATTGGCCAAATGGATTGAAATCTCCAAAATTCGAATTACCGGTATTATATTTCTTATTCTAATATTGTATACCTACTTAAGAATCAGTGTTGTTACTACTTTTCAAGTTTTTTTTTATAAAAACTAAAAAATATAGGTTATTATTTTAATGCTAATAAATGCAAAGTTGTAAGTTTTAACCTACTTCTCTTTGAAGCATTTATGTAATCATAATAGTGATAAACTGCTCTTCAAGCACAGTTTTGTTGACTTGCCATTAAAGGACGCGAATCGCGCGCGACGCAAAGGCACCGCTCGTTGCGCGACTTGCGGAGCCTTTGTGTCGCGCGCGATTCGCGTCGCGTGTCGCGCCTGTTTGTAGGAGCCTTAAAAAAACAATGCTTGTTGTTTGCAGTTAAGTAAAAAATTTAACAATCTGTACACTATTTGAAAATACATTTTTACAATCGAGTTTCCTGTTTTATTTTCTCTTTAAATCTCGTTTTTAACATTGAATGTTTGTAATTAATTTTTGTTATGACGCAAGATACACCTACTAAATAAAAAAGTCACACAACGTCAACAAGGAAAATGCAAACAACGTGTATTTATAAAAAAAATATTTATTCAAAATAAATAATATACATTGTATAAAATTATCTGTGTATGTACTAACCTATAAATCTTAGCACCATAACGTTACAACATAGTAAATGCATTGTCTGACTATGTACTAAAAATAATGAGTATCTTAAGTCTAACGACTGAAAAATATACTCTAGAACTCTTATAAACGTCGAGAAATAAATTAAAAAATATCATCAATCAATCAGTCAATTAACACAAACCGACAATTCAAAGGCGTATTTTGTATCGTTCTGAACATTCAGACAACATTTTTAACTACAAAACATTTTCTAATGACAAAGAAAATGGTACCGAAACCTACTTTCACTAGCTATCTAAAAATCTTGTTTAATTTATTAATTATACGCATCTGACGAGTCGGCTGCCTAAATGCAATATCTGTAATCCCATCACCCGAACCCTTAGCTGCCAATAAGCTCGCTAAAATGTGCTTTAAAGCTGCATCATAAAGTTCAAAATCTATTGTTTGACGACGGTCTGGTGGTGGAACATGGGTTTAGACGCAGAGAGAAGTTTCTCGGAGACGACATGTGCTATTCTTGCGCTGCGTTGCCAGACCAGCTCCCGAGTACGTTCGTTGTTGCTGTCTACTCGGACCTGAGAATATAAAAAAAATATTAGAATAGAATTGCAAAAGTCATCATCATCTTACTTGAGCTTCGCATTTTAGTTACAGGGCAAGTTGACGAGTTGTCAAAATATCGAGCTGTTGACCGCCCCTACCAACGACAAATATTTCAAAGCTATTATTAAATTGGCCAAAAAATCTCTATTAGGTTTAGTTTCGACTACTGCATCAATGTTTTCGTTTTGTTCTAATTCCGTGCAGAAAATCGAACCAAAACAACTTTATTAATGGCGCCGATTCTGTTGTGTCACAAACTAAACTAAATTTAAGTTCAGGCATCTTTTTCTTTCTATTTCATTAAGAAAAGGACAGAAGATAAATATTAGTTTAGTCCTGTCAAATTAGTCAGCGCCTGACGTAAATTGACGTATTTTTAATAGCCATTTTTTTAATCTCGTCTAAATTGTCTATGGAGTATCTTAATTTGACAGGACTAAACTAATATTTATCTTCTGTCCTTTTCATAATGAAATAGAAAGAAAAAGATGCATGAACTTAAATTTAGTTTAGTTTGTGAACAACAGAATCGGCGCCACTGTTTCAAACAGAATTAGTTTCGCTAATGAGCATAATAATTTGGTCATACTTTCAGTTTATTTTCTCTATTTTCTTTTATTATGTTGTTGATGATGATTTGCTTAAAAGAAAAAAAAAATCACCTGTTTAGGCTGTAGAACTTTGATGGTATGTAATGTAGCGACGCCTTGGTTGTTGACTCTCAGAGTAAGTTTGCCCAGCATCTCAGCAGTGGTGGCTGTAGCTGACCTGATGTCTTTCTTAGCTCCACGTCCAATCTAAACAAAGAAGGTATTATTGGAATAGTTTTTATTTGAAAACCATAATGTTCTAACATTTGTAGAGGGGACCAAAAAAGCTTCAATCACAAATTAATCAAACAAAGACACTGATATAAAAACAAAGTTACAACTACAAATCAGAAGGCCCATTCCCGTAATTAAAAACGTTCAAAATCTAGTCGCAATCTCATCTCAGCGACAATCAATGTCAAAAACTTGACAAAAATATAGAAATTTTAGAGGTAAGTATTTTTGACAGATTGGGGCTGAGATCAGACTATGAACCTTCTTGATATTACCAGAATTGCCCCTCAGATCCACCCTTTTTGCGATGCAGTGCATGTATTCAATTATTTTGAACAAAGGGTTCCGAATTATGTTCACAAATAGGTACCTCTTTCTCAACTCTCAGTATCAGTGGTCCAACAGCAAAGTTGCTCTTGACAGTTGTGTGGTCAGCCATGATGCTTACTGAAACGGGTCCGGTCCGCCTCAACGATGACAAACCGTACAACGTTCCCTTGGCCCTGGGTTTGCTCTTCACCGAAGTCTTGGTCTTGTTCTTGTTCTTGGTTGGTGGTTTCTTTGTCGTGGTCTTTACCGGGGCCTTCGTCGGCTTAGGTTTTATCTTAGTGGCCTTTGTAGGTGGTTTGGCAGCTGGCTTAGTCCTAACCGGTGTAGGCTTAGCTTTCTCAGAACCAGCCTTATCTTTAATAGCTCTAGGTTCATTCGTGAGAGGAGTTTGCTCAACAACAACTTCATTAGGTTTCACTTCATTGGTTTGAGTAATCTCTTCTTTTAAAGGTGGGATTTCCGAAACTGGTTTCTCGCTGATCTTGTTTGCTTCAGTGCCACGTGCGGAAGTTTTCTTCTTGTTTGAGGTTTTCCTAAAAGAGAAATTAAGTTACGTAAGGATATATCCGGATTGTTTGTTTGAGTCAGCCAGTTTGTATGTCGTTTAAACAAAGCTAGTGTGGACCGTATTGTCTGCGTCATTAGTCAGTAAGTTTCATATTTTAGTACTTTCTCCTTTCTGAGTACTTAAAATTATGATCTTGAGCTAAAAATCTTACCTTTTCGGTTTGGTCTTGTTACTCTTCTTTGGCTTTGTAGTCTTCTTGTTGGCGTCGATGGGCTGAAGCTTAACGCTGACGGGGTCGTACGATGTCCTCAAGATATCGTTCATCTTCTCCAAGATGTTGTCAACGAATCGGTTGTACTTGACGATGTAGATCGCTGGCACAGTTGCTGGCTTCTTCGTCGTCACTTCACTGAGAGCGCCTGTTAAATATTTAGTGGCGATATAGATATTGGAAAAAGTACTACTGAGCATGTAGCTAAATTACCCACGGCCTTAATTTCATGAGAACATACTTCTATCCTATAAAATTAATAAATTAATTCCAGATATAGGATATCTACTTCCATAAGCATTATATAGTATCGTAGTCTTCTCTTTGCCAAATAACAAGTTCAAAGCTTGTTAACTCATTGCATGATTAACCTCTCACGTTTGCCCGCCTACCTGTCGAAACGCCCCACGCGTTGGAGTAGTTGAATGGGCGCGGTGAAGTCATTGTAATGACAATGACTACAGAACAATGAAACTGTTGTGTACAGTTGGTGTACCGTTGACGTTTCGAGCACTGTTTCTTATGTACAGACGCCAGCACATCAAGTTACTACAATCTGTCAGATTTCTTTAATAGATTTTCGACTTTATTGCTAAAATATAAGGTTCAAGGTTGATTGGGAAAATCTGACAGTTTCGGGTAGGTTGACCTGCTGGCGTCCGTACACTTGGTGTACACTTGACGCTTGAGGGGTTTAAATGGTTATAATTCCCTTTTAATTCGGTGGCAGTCTGTGTTATACTTCCAACTTGTCGTCCTAAAGTAGAATACTTTACCCGATATTTTTGAAATGTCTTGTTCCATTTGTTACAGTTTTTAACAAACTTGGATGTAAGTGACCATTATTACACAAAGCGATAAATATCGAGGGCCAAATCTGAATAACAAGCTGGTAGAAGGTTCGGTACAGGAAATGATTTGAAGACCCGTTGTATGAAACATTGATTTATTGTTCATAGAACATGTCTGAGAAGTTGTTACTGCAAAAAACACTGCTCCATTTCCTATATTCAATTGCTATGTACAGCAGTAGGTATGCTAGCTCGGTACATAAAGAATACAATTTATTTCTTAATAAAAGTAAAACTTTTTTTCATTCTGTATCTCATTTGTTATACTCCAATTATTTTGTAATTACAGTCGGCTACAACACGTATTGCAAAAGGCAAATAAATCAAAGACAGTGAACTAATATTCAGTGTTTTCGTGATGGATTCGATAATTACTGAAATTGCTTCAGTATCGAGTAATTGTTGGATGTCACGAATTCTAAAGATACATTGACTTGTGACAAAAATGTTAATAGAAAGAACTGAATTATTTAATAACGTGTGAAAACAAAGGAAGGCCAAAACAAAACTTCCTATGACGTTAACATCAATTCATGAATTGATTTTAAAGATACACACTGTTTTAAACTCGTGTGTATAAAACTAACTTCTGTTGAAGGTGTACCTACGTGTGTCCTAAGCGTCAGTACAATAACACTAAAACTTGTATTGATTATAAGTCAATAAAACTGGAAATAGAAAGCACAAACTTCAAAACTCTCCTAGAAATGGAAGACGCTAACACTGCAACCAACTACTTAATTTCAACAATCTCATCAATTATTAATAAACACACGCAAACAGTTTTGGTGCCTAATAAGCAAAAAATCCTAAAGCCGTGGATCACACCGGGGCTCCTGCGCTGTATTAAAAATCGGGATAGGTTACATAGTAAAGCAAAAAAATCTCCAGATAACATGACACTCAAAGTAACATACACACGATATAGGAACTTCACAAATCAACTCCTACGAAAACTAAAAATCGCTTATGAGAAATCTCAACTGGACAAAGCAGGCAACGACCCTAAAGCCCTATGGAAAGCTATCAAAGAAATAACAAAGACCCAAAAAGTCAAAGACAATCCTTTAGAACTACTTGAAATATCAGATAGCCCAAAGTCTTCTGCTGACCTTGTCTGTAACTTTTTCACTGACGTCGGTAAAAATCTAGCCAATAACATCCTTCTGTCTTCTGCGGCTTCTACCTCATCTACAGATGACCCTGTCTCCCCTCACCCCCCTGCCTCAGAGTGGTCCGAAAATATTCCCAACTCCCTCGTTATTCTACAAGTAGATGAAGCGGACATTGAAACCACTATCCTACAGCTGCGGCCGGATTGTGCAACTGGATGGGATGGAATTCCATCTTCCCTCCTTAAAGAGTGCCGACGGGTACTGATCCCACCTATAACGCACATCTGTAATCGTGCTATTATTACTGGCGTGTTCCCTGATGCTATGAAAAAAGCTATTGTACACCCAATTTACAAGGGTGGGGACAGAGACTGCGTCAATAATTATAGGCCCATATCAGTGTTGTCAGCCTTATCAAAAATCTTGGAAAAAATTCTCTACAAATCGCTCAAAAATTTTTTGAATCGCTTTAAAATCTTAGCCGACAACCAGTACGGATTCAGATCAGGTGTCTCTACAGAGGACGCAGTGTTGGATTTGGCAGAGCAAGTAGTGGAAAACCTAGACAAAAGAAATAGATGCCTATGTATATATCTAGATCTCTCCAAGGCGTTTGATACAGTCTCTGTCCCTATCCTCTTAACAAAGCTAGAACGAATAGGAGTACGAGGCACTGTCTTAAATATATTTAAAGACTATCTTTCCCACCGTAAGCAATATGTCAAAGTAGGCGATTGTGTTAGCGAGGAACGCACAATTCTCTTTGGAGTCCCACAGGGTAGTATTTTGGGACCCCTGTTGTTTTTAGTATATATAAATGACCTCTGTACAATGTCACTTCAACACACCAAAATTTTTACATATGCAGATGATACAGCAGTATTTGTATGGGGACGAAATTGGCAGGTAGTCAAGGATAGAGCCGAATGCTCCCTTTCCAAAATAATGACCTGGCTAAGACTAAATCTTCTTACACTAAACCTGAACAAAACACATTTCCTACCCTTTTCTTTGAGACCCAACACTAAACCTTTGCCAGACTATTCCTTAACAGCACATACTTGCGAGAACCGACACAACTGTACCTGCCAGGTTATCTCTCGGGTAGAATCGGCAAAATACTTGGGAGTGATTATGGATGATGGACTGAGGTGGGACGGGCAGATTGGCTCGATCATTACTAGAACTAGGCGACTTATAAATGTTTTCAGGACCCTAAGGGATTCTGCAACACTGAAAAACCTAAAACTAGTCTACCTAGCCCTATGCCAGTCCATCATCCAATACTGTATAACAGTGTGGGGAGGTGCAGCAAAGACCTACTTGTTGGGTTTGGAGCGAGCACAGAGAGCCGTGCTCAAGGTTATGACCAAGAAACCGTACAGGTTTCCCACCTCGCAATTATTCTCTGAACTTAAAATCCTCACTGTCCGCCAACTGTACGTTCTCAAATCTATCCAGAGAAAGCAAGGAAAAGTCCCCTTACCCGACCCGAAAAAGCGTAGCAAATCCTCCATATGCCCTACTATACCCTGCCGGACCTCATTTGCCAAACACCAGTTTAACAGCTTGAGCAGCAAACTTTACAATCTCGCTAACAAAAAGCTAAACATAGCTAAAATGTGCCGGCGGGAAGTGAAAAAGGAAGTAGCAGACTGGCTACAAAAGTTGGACTATCAGGAGACTGAAAGTTTATTCACATTCATAACATAATATGATCTAAAATCCATACACACTGTCATCCGTTCTTACTTCTTCAAGTCCTTACACACATTTAATGGTGCGAACCAAAACCAGACCCTCACTTACTCCCATATCCACACACACAACACACTCCCACCACATGTACACTTACACACGTACACTCATCAACTCACATAATTTCACACACAGACATACAAACAAACTTTTTAGCATTATTCACTTCTTTTTGTAATTTTAATTCCTACATATTATTTTTTTCCTTCTGTACTTAACGAGTAGGCTATTTTAACATTTTTAATTTTTTTATTGACCTATATGTGTTACCAAATGGCAATAACCTTGGCTGTCAATTTTAGAGTGACACTCCTTTTTAAGCTTTTAGACTGGTGAATAGAACCCATGGCTGAACGCTGACCCCCAAAATACAGGTCCAGGCCTAGTTTGGGGGTTAGGATCAGTTTTGTGGCAATGCATTTCGTGTTTATTTTATGATGACTGGTTTGTAACATGTAAATCTTAGTGTCAAATAAATATTTTTATTTTTTTTATTTTTTTTACCTACACATTAGCCTAATGAAACAAACTATCTTATGCCGTATAGCACAGAAAACTGAAAATAACTATATCCTAAAATCTCCCATAGCTGAACATCAGTTGAAGTTAGAGCCCAAGTGTTGAATTGAGTTTTATTTCATGGGATTGTGTCTCCATGGCTGAATCAAAAAGTTACATAAATTTAAATCGGGAAGATGTTACAATAAAATTACAAACTGTTAAATGCGTGGAATCAAGTGCTAAGCCTACATAAAAGTTAAACACGGTCTCGTGATTAATAACTCCTAAATTCGGACGAGTGTGTTTTGTTGTGACATGACTTTTAATCGAGTTTCAGTAGTGCGGATAAGAATTAAAAAGAGGGTAGACAGATTTGTCTTCACCTTATAATTTATTTACTCTCCATCCGCAATCTACAGACACCCCGCCATGGTGGCTTGCAACGGCGTCGAAATATAAAAAATCGGTCAAGTGCGAGAGAGTTCCGTACCAACTTGTAGGTATGCAAATAGTTTATCATGGGATTTTTTTTAATGTTACTACAAAGTTACGGTTTTCGGATTTTTTCCTTTACTTGTTACATGACCTTGCTTCTTGCCAAATTTCAGCATTCTAGGTCAACGGAAGTACCCTATAAATTTTAATTCCCTTGAGAATGTCGAAATATACGTTGTTTGCGGCATAAACGGCCCTTTCTTTTTTTACGTTAACTTAGAAGTTTGATTTTTTCACAGCTTCAAGGGACTGTAGTAGACCCGAGGTTTTAATTTTAACTCGATACCGCCACGCGTTCCTGAGATAAAGGGTCTTGACAGAGACAGACGGACAACAAAGTGATCCTATAAGGGTTCCGTTTTTTCCTTTTGAGGTACAGAACCCTAAAAATACGAAAGATATCCAGTAAGTGACAATATTGGTAAGTATTATAATGTTAATATTGTCAATATTTTTAACTTCTAAATAATAAATGAAAAAGAAACCTCTCCAACGATTTTGGATTCTAACTTTGAAACTTGGATTTTTCTAGCTGGCGGTGTCTCACTGTCAAATAGGTACGGTGTTCAGGAAATAGGAATGTAAACTGTTTGATCAAATGTGTGAAACCATTTCTATTGAACGTACATTTTGACTTCGGGAATACGGCTGACATTCCTTGAATAAATAAAATATGAAAGTATTTTAGATCTTTGACGTAGGTAGTAGTAGCCATTCCCCAAAAATATTTCAAGACCTAACTTTTTGATTGCCAACATTGTAAACCGCAATGAATACTTTATTGATAAGTTTCACTTTCTACGGTCACGTTCATGTGGCTATATTTAAATAGACCTAAATAATTTGTCTGCATATGAGCATGCAAGTGTACCTATACAACGTACGCTTGATAATTATTCAACTGAATCCTACACCTGATTCTAGCCACGTTATGTTGGCACGCGAGCTAACTGTATCGGTCTCTCGGAGCCCCACTTGAATTCTAATCGTCGTTCACAATTAATACGCCCAGTCAACGGTGGATTTTCTATTTTCCACACGTAAAAGAAACTGCGTGCCGTGCCACGCACATTGGAAGAAATCTAATTACGGCATACATTGATACGATGCGAAGCCGCTTTAGACGTACTGAATATAATATAATAATACTGAATATAAAATATGAAATATAATATAATACTGCTATTCATTCGAATACTAAAAATGACTTAAGTCTGTTTATAATCACCACCGTTCTCATGTCATATATTACCTTGTAATAACCATATCCTGGTATGATATGAGTGGTTACGCAACTTCTAGTTACGTCGCTATGCTCATTCTTAGAGATATTTTACTTTGCTTAGGGTGTTTACTGTTTACGTTTAATTTCTACAGAAGGAAGCTGATGTATTCCGATTCGCTACAGGCAGTCACCTGTACCGACTCGGAATACATCAGCTTCACATAGTCATGTGCGGCCGTCAACAAACAAGTTCCAATTAGGTCGCATGTGACTCCGTGCGACACTCCCAGCATTTCACGACGACAAACATTTAACAATTTCTCTTTTCGCATCTCATTACGTGGTTTTCACTGTACCGGACGTTCGGCACGCTAATTTCGCGGTGGGTTTCGTCATTAAGTGAGAGTAAACATTTAGATCGATTTACTTTCTATCGGTGGTTTTTAAATATTGCTTGGATATTCGTCAAGGTCGTTTCCTGGGCGCGGCCAGAGCAAGGTTAAAGAAAGTGTCAAGGTTGTAGAAGAAATCGGGCGGGTTCATCGCTCGAGCTCCGGTTGGGAAAGTAAGCGGGCGGTGGACGCCGGCCTCCTAACACACATATACCGAACTAGTTCCTTGTCGAGTAACCGGCACTGCGCCCGCGCACCCGCACCACACACTCGTGGGGATACTAGATCTCCGTCGAAGATATCACCACAGTATCAGTTAGTGAAATCTTGTTCGTGATTTAGATAGAGATGTTTACAGCTGTTCTACTATTCGGCAGATAAGGATTTCAAGGAACGGATATTATATAAGGGGGAAGGATGTTTGTGCGTTATATTACATACATAGATCGGTCAAAAAGCTAGTTATTAATATCTATATTTTAATTTCTACATACAATACTGCTACGTAAATGTACTATGGAAATAATATGGGAGATAGAGCAATAAAATATATGGATAATATTAGAACAATGTTATAGTTACAATGTTATAATGTTACAGTTATGGATCGGGGTAAGAGGAGTATAAATAGATGAAGCTGACTAGTATACATTTTTATTATAATAACCAAAATTAAATTAATATTACTAGATAATGTCACTCGATTAGTTGACACCGAGATAGAATAGGCAACTAGTTTCCTGACCGATGTACGACAAAATTTAATAATGTACAACATTCAATGTATTGTGTACAGTTATGGCGCACAAATCGTCGTGGAGGTTTGATAAAGAATTTAACACATAAATTAGAACAACAGATTTATTTCAAATAAATTGCCACGAGACCAGTGTGACATGATCTAGACATTAATTTAACTTTAACTTTCTCGGTACCATACTTACACTTTCACACATCAAACACACTCACTTAATAAATAAAATAAATAGCATAAATAAATAGTCAATAAATAGCTAAGCTAAAGGAGGGACCGCGGGGGTCTCGTCAGGTGGATGAGAGGGCGTGGCTCGCCCGGGATCTCGCCGTCTACTCACTATCTGAACTTTTTGTGTTCAGCGGCGACTGCCGCGGCGGATGTCGCTTTGGTTTTCTTTACTTTACCCAGATGGTTGGCTTTTTTTCCGGCCTTTTTCGCATACGCCGCCGCAACGCTCGCTTTCAGCTTTTTGGACTCACGTGAGTTCTTGGCAGAGATGTGTCTGCCGAGCGCGTCGGTGATGTCTTCGTCGTCATCATCATCGTCATCTTCGGCCTCGTCATCATCGTCATCGTCGTCGTCGTCGTCCTCTCCGACGGGGTCAATGCCGATGTCATCATCGTCATCATCGTCCTCCTCATTTTCAGCTTCAGCGGCTACTTCAGAACTGGCAGTGGGTGTCTCAACTTCAGCGCTGGCGGGCTCCTTCTGTGCTACAATTGCTCCCTCTTCGCCTTCTACGGCCTCTGCTGCTTCTCCCTCAGCCTCTTCGCTGACGGCCGCGACCTCCTCGGAGGCGGCGGCAACGGGTGCGACGGGAGCAGCTGCGACTGTGTCGGCAGGTGCGACGACCGGCTGTACTGCCGTAGGCTCGTCATCGTCATCTTCTTCTTCTGTGGGTTTTATTTTTGGTCGTTAAATATCTCCCTATATTATGTAAGCTAGTTTAATTATTTTATTGTTAAACACTTGGCGGTATCTTACCTCCTCCTAAAATGTCATCGAAGAATCTTTCGAGGTAGTCATCGTCTTCATCATCATCTGCCTCCTCCTCATCTTCGTCGTCGTCATCATCGTCATCATCGTCGTCGTCACCTGTGACAAAATGTACCGAAATTAGAACAATGTAACCAAATGTAAAGTAGCGTTAACTAGAGCATTAACGTTGTATTTCAAAACCGTACACCTGTCTACTTGGTATACTAGCACTCATCGCACATTCTCTCCGCTCCAATGCATACGTATTATATTAGCACTATTACCGATACCTAAACACAAATGAACTGTTAAACAAACAGTTAATGAGAGACGCGCGCCGCCGTCTCGCAGTGCGTGACGTCCTGAGCGAGGCTTTCGTAGCGAGAAAGCAGGGGAGCGTCAATTTCTCTGATTGAGTCTTTCTGTTTGCATTAATTAACGATTGAGAGCGCCTGTCACGCTGCTCGACTCACATTCCGCGTTGGCCCCGCCACGTCCTGATTCTAAGGAATTTTTATCGATGAATCGTAACACTTTAGCCGTATGTTTGTCATCATCAGCATCTGCCTAGCCTTTTCCCAACTATGTTGAGGTCGGCTTCCAGTCTAACCGGATACAGCTGAATACCAGTATATTACATGGAGCGACTGCCTATCTGACCTCCACAACCCAGTTACAGTTTAGCCGTATATTTGTGTATCTGGTTAATTGGTTCAATATAACGAATTGATTCATTATTATTAATTTTACACAAACTTAGCATATTTTAGATTGCGCGAAATTGTGTGAAAGCTAAACTCCAGCTTAGGAACAGTTTCACGAAATAAGAAATATACAAAATATTAACGGCTGTATTTATTGGATATCGACTCTCCATCAACAGAGTCAATTTAGATCCAATGTCGTTAGCAGAGTATCCAAGTATTGACGAAGTAATTGCATTAAGTCGTAAATTATGGATGCAAATTGCTTCAAAGTGTTCAGCTATGCTTGAATCATTTAACGAGCTATTACCATGCTATTTGCGGAACAATTATGCAGGTGTTTTGTAAAATGCAATAAATTGTCTATCAAAGTCAACCGTCTAAGCTATTGATAATGCAGCATTATTGCTGTCAGCGTATATCTCATGAGATGTATTTATCGTATCTACCGTTATGGCTCCTGTTCATTTGAACGGTAAAACATGAACTGATCAATAACTTAGAAATGTCTTTGAACTTTTAAGTGTTTCTAACATAAATATACTCATTGATTACATCAACAAATCTACAGATGTCTCAAATTCTTTATCTTTTTTCTTTAATATAATTTTCGTCGATATTTTATTGTTGATATTGTACAGTTTGCTTACAAGCTTACAACTCAGGTTCTGTCAGAAAGGCACCTATTTAACATCACCAAGTAATCAGTCACTAATCAGTTATTGAACTTACCTGCTAACGCATCATCAATGTCGACATCTCCATCATCGTCGTCGTCGTCGTCGTCGTCGTCATCGTCATCATCGTCGGCGGCCGCTGCAGGTGCTGCAGGTGCTGCAGCTGCAGCTTGCCTGCCCACCTCCACCTCCTTGTCTTCCTCCGGCCGGGCGATAGGGCTACCGCATACCGACAACACTAGGCAGCACAAAGCCGCTAATAAGAACAACGACCTCATCTTGTATCTGAAACAAACACAACCTTTAAAAATACTTCACCGGGAGCATCGCGACCGCGACAGTGCCGACCCGACCAACAGCCCACTGTGCTATCACGATATCACAACACTATCACGAACACAATCACATGCACTATGTCCTTGACACTTCACCTTTTGTTGAACTGTCACTGTTGAGTCCGTGTGGGCTCTTGCGGAAGAGGTTCCGCCCGCGTCCTTCTATGCCGGTGTTTGGGACGCTATGGCCGAGCGTGGCGAGCGGAAACGATATAGCGGCGGCGTCTTCACCGCGCACTCTTTTATAGAGTTACGTCACACACGCAGGGAAGGAAAGTAGTGATGGTAGCCGGCGGGGACACAGATCAACCAACACGCAGACGCACTCCTATATATACCTGTCGTCTGCCAAGCCTTGATTACGTATTTCAATAATATTAATGGATTTCCCTTTTTTGACACTTTAAACTCGTTATTCCAGATCATTTTCCAAAAGTCGGTTGTGATGTATTAGATCTTGCTAGTAAATCAACAAACCCTCAAAACGGCTGCAAAGCCTAATCTGATACTAAACATGTAATTATTCAGGAATTCAAGTTCAACTACTAATTTTATGAATTTATTCATTTCTTAAAGCAACAGTAAGACTATTACTGCTATAATTTTATCCTCCGTCGAAACCACATTATGTGGGCATTCCAGAAGTTTTCAATTTGCAGCTATGTGCCAATCGTTTCAGCGAAATATGCTTATTTTGCATAATGCAAACAAAACCGTTAGTCACATAAGCTTTCACTTATTCACAAAGGAATTCAAAGGAAAAACTTTGTTTACGATCAGTGTAAACATGTAGTTATAATTTAGCATCTATTCTTGAGTCGGGTTTTCCCAAATTTCATAATCTATGGCATTCCACAAGGGGTTGATTAGGTCCAATTTATTCGGCTTATTTACGGACTCGCCGTGTCCACTGGAGAAATGTGCGAGCAGCGTGTATTGTGTCAGAATCTTTAAGTATTTTGAACATTAGTATGAGGGGACCGGCCCCGTACTTTCACTTAAGGTTATGTGTGTAAACGCGCTTTAAGTGCTATTGATAACGTGACGTAAAAACGAAAACGTGGGCGTTCCGTATGGACATATCATATGTTTTACAACGCCACATTCTTACCTACTACATACATAGCCATATTGAGTCATTTGATCGAGTTTCATAAAAAGAGAAAATATCAATTTATTCTTTATCAAATTACGTCAGTTTCGAAATATTTAACTACAGTTAGCCAAACGTGTTTTATTATATTTTATGTTTTCTTTTACTAAAACATAATGAGAGATGTCTAACTGTATATATAATTCAAAAAGCATTTTATGGCTACTTGACATTACGACATGATTACATATGTATTTAAAAGAAAATAGCTAAAATGATGAGAAAAGATGGAGCAGTGGTTGCCTAGTGGTAACAGCTGCGACTTGCGAGTTGTAGGTCGTAGGTTCGAACCCAGTCAGAACCTACACAAAGTGACACAGTAAAGCGTCTGCTTTACTTAGTGTAAAATTATTTCATCACAACTGCTCTCAAAACGCTGAAGGAGAACATAGTGAGGAAACTGGCATGTCCTAGAACCAAAAATTCGAAGACGTCTAACGTCTACCAACCCGAACAGGGCCCGCGTGGTAGATTACGGCCCACTCCCTCTCTGTGTCCCAGCAGTGGGAGCATTATAGGCTGATCATGAGGAAAAAAGCTGGAACCAAAAGATTTTTCATGATATTTTTGAAGCGCTTGCTTGGGAATCAAAAACATAAAACTCTTGAAATCTCTACGAACCGTCTAAAGAAGTATTGTTAATTTTCATTGGTTTAATATTTATGATTTTATTTATGGTTATAGCGTTTCATAAAGCTGAAAAGCACCAAGTGTAGGCATACTACACGTTTTTGGAAATAAAAATACAATTGACCAGAAGCTTGTAAAAGTGTGCTGAAAATGCTGAAATCAGGAATGAGTAAATAATAAGATTCTATGCTCAGGACACTGTCATTTAAAACAAATAAAAGTAAAAAAATCCTTTCGAAATTTACAAAATGTACTGAGTCACTTATCTAAGATAAACATTGTCGTGTCAACTGGAAATGAGAAGTCACGACGCACAATACGAGTTTATCTACACAGCTAGAAAGTTCAAGAAGTGCTTAGAGATGTAAAGACACTTTTTAAAATATCTTGAAACATTTGTTAAAGACAAAAGATTTTGTTACTCGAAGTTGCTTACTTTTCTATTTCTTATAATATAATTTATTATGTCTATAAACAAATGAAAGTTTACTTCATCTCAGGAAGAAAAAAAACAGTGGACAGTAGTGAAAACATAACACAAACAGAATACTTTGCCATCACTCACTGACCTAACGGATATACATTACAACCGAGTACATCCCGAGAACAGCCGAACACATCCGAAGCAGATATTTTTTTAATCGTCTTATAAAGAAAACACGCGCGGTGTCACTTACGGTAACAGTGGACCGAGTTCAATGGTTTTTCCCATCTCAAAAAATGCCCAACGCGCCTTAAGAAGTTTTCACTTCAAAAAATCAAAGTTATTTAGTTTCCTGCAAATGTTCAAGCTGTGAATGGAACAACTGTACATCCAATCATTATTCTCCTGCCCTTATCCCAATTTATTTGGGGTCAGTCCTACATGTATTTTTCGTATCTACCTCCAATGTCATGCAATATAATTCAAGTTCTAAATAAGTTCAAGTATATGTTTTCAGTAATAAGTTACATAATCTCAATCAGGAACACGAAAAATATATAAACAAACATATCTATAATTAAAATCTGTTATCGTAAAACATTAAATAGTTGTACAACTATCACACTCATTAACAAAAACTGTCAACGGACGGCCCATAGAGGTCGATATCGCGACATCGTCCGAAGGTAGAAAGGTCTAAACTCGTTTTTGGTGTAGTAGGCGTCCACAAATATTTGTATGCGCCTTGTGAATGGACCCTGAGGACTTTCTCTTGGACCAAGTCTCTAACACTGGTGCGGGTAGTGTATGCATGGTGCTTCTGTTACTGGACAAGTGCTTTGGTTAGGATTTATAGGAATGTTCGAGCGCTATGTATTATTTGAAACCTGAAAATTAAATGTGCTAAGCATATTACACTGTGGCTGTTTGGAAATGGCGTCTATAATTTTGAATAGAACATTACAATTACTAGATGCATCGCTACATCAGTTACCATTGAAATGTGTAGAATAATTGATTAAGAACTTTCTTCGAAAATAAAGAGCGATTTCAGGAAATACGTTATTTATTAATATAATTACACACACAAAAAAAACAGCATTACTGCTACCAACTCATATCGGCTCATCATATTTTTTTATGCCTTGCTCAACTTTCCCTGTTGCCAAGTTGCCCCGCGACACAGTTGCACACACCGTCATATGGCTAGTCGAGGCGCTCCCAAATCGCGACACTTGCTGTAAGGTCAATGTATTCGCATACAAAGTGACACAGTTACGGCGAATATTTGTGTTAGTCGTCCCCCACTTCCTATAGAACCAGAACATATAAGGCTATCGATTTTTATTTATTGATTGATTGTCACGATTGATGTGTATAAGTATTGGTGGATATTGTTTCTATCTGCATTTTTGTTTGACGCTGTATTGAGGAAAGTCTGAAACTAAAAATAGGCGTTTTATAAAAAAAGTTTATATATTTATTTTACAGAAAAAAATTACTTACAACTCATTATTTTTCTGAAAAATGAGAGCGTGTTAGATTCAACAGTCAGTCTCATGAGGAATAAAATAAAATATTGGTGGAAATAGTCTATTTAATTTCCCGGAAAACCAGGTTAAAATGCATCAATAATTATAGTAGATCTAGCACTTAAAAATATTAATAAAAAGTCGCAATTAAAAGACACCGATCAGATAAAACATTCGTCAACACGTAACCAGCTCCACAATTCAAAGATCTCGATAACATGATTAAGGTCAAGTCTAAGCACAATATAATGACCTGTCAATCACGGCGTTACGTTGTATGAAATAACTTAAGTTACCAAGTTCACGGTTGCTAGTCACACACGCCTATTTTCACGGCGCATGACTTACAATAATATACTACATAACTTTTATATTTTACATGTAATTGCTTTGTATATTACGGAGATTATTTTTTAGATTACATTCATTTTGTACGTGATGAAATCTCTAAGATTACTTGTGAAGGCATGCAATTTGCGGTGGTATGTGGTATTTCTTTCTTTCTCTTCATGTGAAGAGGCATTTACCTTTTGGCTAGACAATGCTGTGTTATAATTTGAAAACTTATTAAACCTATGTCGTGAGGTTTCGTTTGCAAAGCGTCAGACTAAAGAAAATACGTTAATTTCATTATTCAACTCATCATTTAATCATTTTAAATTAAATTTCTTTTTTTCTCTCTTTTGAATGTAAGGTTGTAAAAAATCCGTTTCAAAAAACGATTAGACAGATTCAGAGTGGTTATCGTTAGTCGATTTCACTTCACAATTTACAAGGAGTAATTGGTTTTATTTTCTCCAATATTACGCTTAATAGCCAATGAAATTAGTTCAACGTTATATAATTGGATAAACTTTAATCTTTAATGCTTTCTTTCATTAGACGTTTAATAAGTTAACTGGTTATCTTTGGGAGTTAATTGTAGATGTCAGTTAAGACAAATGGATAGGTTTACATTAAACGTTAACGTTAATGGGTCGTTATACGCGAGTATGTAGTATCTGTGATCATGTTTTACGATAGTCATTACATGTTGACTATTGTAGCTTTGATAAACGTAGCTGTAATTCTTTATTGTTGACTTTTCAAAAATCTTTTTACACATTTCTTTAATTTCCTATGTTCCGCTCCGCTTGCTTGGCTACTTAAATTCTTTCATTGATAATAGGAGTTTGTTTCTGCTCAAAGCATCTTATACCTAACTCTGCACACACACAATACCTTCAATTAAAATTAGAGGCAAACTCCTCAGTTTCTTCTCTCTTCTCTATCTCTGAAATGTGGCATTTCATTCTGCGATATGAAACCTCATCCTGCAGGTCTAGCACACTATCCCAGCCACATACGCCAACTACCTACATATACACTAACGGGATAAACATAGTATGTCAAGTTTTGACGTCGATAGAGGCGAGCTACTCGAGCTAGCGCGTCCGCAGTGACCTCTGCTGGCCTACTATCGCGACCGGTTGCCGACGAGTACTTTCTTTCGGGCGTTCTCACTTCCGCCTGCGCCCGCGCGCCTCCACGCAACCGGCACAGGACTTGGAGCCTATATACGTTCTACATCCAGTACGTTAGGTGTATATTGCCGCTGTGGTTTGGTTTTAAGAATTTGTATGGTTACTAGAGGTAAGTATGTGCATGTGGTATGTGTGGTAAATAATAGATAAAATATTTTTATATAGCCTATGTTTTCTTTAATTTAAAATTTTGTTTGAAAATACATTTTTGTTATATGTTCCAGTTGATGGCAATAAGCTCTCCTATTGCATGAGACTTAACTGGAAACCAGCGAAATGTGGGTGTCACCTCTGTCAAACCCTTAGGAGAATATACTGATTACAGGCGGCATTTAATGTCTGTTTTTAAGATTATAAATAATTATATCCTGTTTATGTGAAAAAACTCATTTTATTTTTGTTTTACTGATACTGAATTACATTAGACTTAAGAACAATCACATATTTTTGTCTTGTTAAGGAATATAATTAATTTGATTAAAAACATTGTCTAGAGATTCTCAAGAATTTCTAATCAGACACATTGCTAGTAACATAAACAATAAGAATGTAGATAAAATCAATAAAAATAATTTCTACTAAAAGTTAGAATTATTTTTAATTTGACTTTCGAATGTAAAAAGTGAAACTGGTATTCATATTGCCGAATATTAATTTAGCATTCCATTGATGTTTCACGATTTCTCGTTATACTTAGTACAGTCAACAGCAAAAGTAGATGATCAAAATCAGAAATTCAATAATAATGAACGGAGTTCGCGTCAAAACTGTGTGGCGTCGAAGTACTACTACTTAGAATACTTACTACGTAGAATACTTTTGAATCACTTCGACGCCACACAGTTCTGACGCGAACTCCGTTAATTAGTATTGAATTTCTGACTTTGATCATCTACTTTTGCTGTTGACTGTACTAGCTTACTTACACAATTTAATGTAAATACCGGTACGCATTACTATGTGTATGTGTACGCATACTACATTTATTAAATGATGTCTGGACAATACTTTTTTAATTAGGAACTCTGTAATCGTTATTTTAATTACGGCATTCATTTGGAAAAACCTAGAATTGAAATATCTAAGTTCTTTATTATCTGCTGTATTTTGAATGATCCTTATGTATTTTATTTATGTAAAAAGATAGCTATCCAAATGTCTTGCCTACTCGTTACAAGTCGAGAAGTGTAAAAGCTATCTGATGTATTATTTACAATTTATGGTACCCAATTTAGATAACTCACTAAGTTATAATTGATATGCACATTTGCACACGATTACAAACTACGAAATTGGTTCATTTTCCTGTAATACAAAAGACATCAACGCGCGACGCGTTTATGTCTTTTCTACCAATCTACAATAACTATTTAAAGATTATTCAAAACTACGAAAACAACCGTATCTTAGGTAGATATGGTTTTTTTTTGACGTTTTAGAAACATTTAATTCATATAATTATTAAATATGCATCATATACTTAAGACATAAGAAATAATAACGATTATTGTGTTGTATTGCAGACCGCCACCTAGCGGATTTTTATTACACCAATGTAACTTGATAACTTCTCAACTTAGTTACCTTCACTTAGTTAGTGCCGCGGTATAAGCTAACTGAGTAAGGTCACAAGAACATTTATAGTACCAGTGTAAATGTACAGATGGCGCCGTTATAGCCAAGTTAAAAATAAAAACGCTATAAACTATTTAATTGATTTGCACTATACAGTCTTATCTCAATTGAAATATATTCTAATAAAAAGAGTTACACATAATAGGTCCCTAACTAAATAATTATATTTTGATTATTATTATGTCTAAATATTCACATTTCGCTATTTAATTATATTATCTGGTGCAATATGATGAAATTCCAAGCCAGTTAATATAATATTAAATAACCTTCACCTAGCTAGACAAATAAATATCAGATTACATATTCCTAATATAATAATGGCCATAAAAATTAGACGAATCAATATTAAAAAATAAAACAGGCTTGCTTACCAGTTGAATTTAAATACCCAATTTTTTTTTAACCTAGCTAAAAAAATTGCACGGTTTACTGTAGTTTGGCATTTGCTGAAAATGAACTTCTATCATGCCGAATAGTCTATATGAACAGAATAAATAATTTTGAAAACGAACGAGTGTGGGAGCTTTCAAGGATAATTCTTAAGGTGCATGCGCAGTGGTAGACCACGAAATTCAAATTTTCTTACGTTTTTTGCAATTTGCAGTATCAGTGTCAGGTTGTATCTTGATCAAAATATGATTCACGACTATGATAGATATGTATTCTTAGAATTATGGTCATTAGAATCAATAATATATCTCTTTAAGTTACATTTGTTCTATAAGCACTTTTTCCATAAGAGATTTGTTCTTATGGAACAAATCTAACTTAGAAAGATGTATTAATGATTATTTTCGCATTCACCTTAAACTGTCTTCAAGTATTCAACTGCAGAGTTTTAAAGTTCAATCATGCAATAGAGATAGCTTAAAAACATGAAACTCAAACCGTCACAAACCTATAAAAAAAACAAACAAAAAAATAGAATAAACAAAAGAAGAAGCGGACTGACTGAATTTAATGACACTGACATATCAACGCACAGCCGTAACTACTGGGATTAGAAACGTGAAATTTTGCCCACGGCTTCCTTTTGTAATAGTCGGGAGCACTAAGAAGGAGTTTATGGAAATTCGACCTTTAAGGAGGTGAAAAGGGGGAATTTTGTTTGTATGAATATCTTTTTCCTTGAGTTAAGAAACTTGAAACTTGGCATGAATACTTCTCTAAGTAAATTATATCTGTCATTAAAATAACAGAAACAAGTTTGTCTAGAGTCCTAGAATCGACTATTAGAAAAACTATTTCTCTAGTTTATTATTACCTGCGCACCGTGATATTTAATTAACATTTTTATTTTTTAGTAATGTCAGCCTTGTCTTGTTGCCTTGTTGTTCTAAGGGTACGAAGAATTGCATCAAGAGAGGTCCTAGCACGAACGCACGACGTAAATTCGAACGATTTTTGAATCGACAATACAACCATCCTACAGCATTTTGTTTTTTTTTTTTGTTTTTTGTGACAATTACAATTAGTTTAACCCATCGATACGAATAAATTCTTAAAACTGTGTTATTATTATGTGCGAAACAAGTATTTTAAAATTTTAAATCTCTTGACTTTATGGTACGTTTACTTCCGTCCGTTCGTCCTAGGCCTACTTTTACCAAAAAAGGTCACATGAAGTCTAATAAATATTATTGTTATGCCAACAAAAAAGTGACAGATGTTTTATTTACGCAATATAAAGTATATCAACAACGGAGCTCCTTGATAAAATTAAAAGCAAAACCCACGCTTCCAACTATCTGCGCTTAGTCTAAGTTGTAACAGATAAAAAAGTGTAAACAAAATGTCATAGAATTTCATCAAGGTTAATGTTTATTAGTGACAAATGTCAAATTATTATTTTAATCGGAATGTTGTTAGTGGAATGTTTGGGCTCACCTGAAGCAGTTGCGACGGCCGTTTTGCGTTGATGTGACGCATGGTTTCCCCCAACTTGTTATTTTTTGTTTGTGTTTGCGTTCTTTTTATGAGCCATGTTTGCCGCAAATAAATGTATTTTATTTCTTTTCTTCTTTCAATATCATGTTGTACGTAAAACCAGAAATACGGCAACGGTTTGTCAATTTTGTCAGGAGCTTTAAACATTAATGAAAGTACGACAACACAACTCATTTTCAAAACTCGCCAAACACAGAATGTGTAACTTATTACTGAAACTGTCATCTTTTCTGCAAACCGAGCCAAATTCAGCATGCCACAGAGGATACTCTGGCATCTTGACAGCTGAAAAGGCAGTTTCCGGGAAAAGATTCGGAATGGAAAACCATTTGCCTACTAACGGAAGTGGGTAGAAAATTATAATAATGTGACAGAAGTCTTTTGTGTGGTTAATTCCATAGACTATACACTTATAAAATTCTTTATAATTCGGGGTCTATGAGACACGCCTGGCACACTCGGCTGTTGGTTGTTATTGTAGAACCTTCCATTGCAAGAGTTAGAACTTCGGAGACTAAAGTCATCTAAGGCAGCTTTTAACAAGGGTCCATCAGCAAACGTGGTGTTAATACCTACTTCAACACTAAGCGGGACGGGTATGTAAGTAACATGAATACCCGCTGATCTTCAAAATAAGTTGGCAGCAGAAAGAGCAATAAGATTTCGTAATCGGTGTGACTCCGACATCCGTTTCGCTCAAGGCAAAGGGTATCAAAGACGGAGTTCCCCACGAAACAAAACCGTTCTTGCGAAAGCCATCATAAACAGACCCGAACTAAGAATTTAACTGCCTAGATGGCAGTTAAATTCTTTTTAAATTCACTGATAATATTCCAAAGAATCAATACAAAGGAACCCTGACAAGATTACTCAAACCAATTCAAACAAACAATAATGAAGGCTTCTCCAATCACATGATTGTTTAAGTATAACAGGGTGGGAGGACGGGCCGTAACATAAATATTAGCGATCGTCTTCGTCATGTGACCGCTCCGTAACACAATGAAAGCCTTGACATTTTCCGACGAGGACGATGCTACGACCGGTTGAGCTTACGTGGAACGATTGAGTTGTACTGTGCTGTTGTTTTTATGTTCGGGGGTACTGTGTTTTCACGTATAATGAAAAAAGGTTCAGGTTCAACAGTTTTGGAGCTATTTTAATGGCAGATTGTTTCTACATATTATTATATACATAAACTCATGCCTATTTCCTATGGGGATAGCCAGAAACTACAGAACGCCACGTGCTACGATCCTTACAGAATCTTATTGCTTCGTGATTGTTTTTTTTTTAAATATAAGTAGTAAATATTACATTTATAATTCAGCTTTGTGTTTATTTTATTGATTGAAAATGTCTTCACTATAACTACGTCAAAATGATGAATCTTTTTTATATCGTACAGAAAAAACGCCAGGCAAAAGAATGCCAGATATTATATAATATCTGTTAGGTAGGTATATTCAATCTAAGAATAAAAGATTTACATTCTAACGCCCAGCAAACAAAAAACTAGTGGATAAATTCTACAAATACAAATATCTGCGGTAATCGAAGATTAACAGGCATGCTTCACATTCTACAATATACAATTATCTTAAATCTAGAACATCTACTTAATAAAAATCTTTAATTCACTGACAGAAAACGCATTGTTTGAGCCACTAGCTCTAGAAGCTTGAAATTTTGCAAAAGGCACTTAAGAAACATTTTTGAAAATTCATCCTAAAGGTGTTAAATATTGTATTAAAGTTCGTCATTTTTGTCGAACGCAAACCCCGTCGGGCACATAGGTTGTACTCTAATAAAGTAGAAGCTTGACATCAGGGGGCCGAAAAAGGCCACTGGAGAATCATAAAAGGATAACATTATGAATTATAATGTGGCGAAGACAATCCATGTTTTTCTTTTTTTCGCTGCACTACGCAGGTACAATCAAAGAGATTGGAATTGGATTTGGATTGATTGGTATTTTAGCACAGACAAAAAAAAATAACTGAAAAATGCTTCACAAATGGGATTTGATACGATTAACTTAACAGTTAACTGTCCACTATGTTATCCTTTTATGATTCTGCCAAAGTGGCGTTTTTAGGCCCCCAGAAGGCCAATTCCGTAATTAAAATCGTTTAAAATGTAGTCGCAACCTCATCTTACCGACAATCAATGATGTCAAAAATGTAGGGAAAAGCCATTGACTTATAAATATAAAGCAGGTATTTTTGACAGATTGAGACTGAGATCAGACTGTGAACGTTCTTAAAATTACGAGAGAATTGCCCCGCTTTTACAAAGGAAAAACAAGAAAAAGAATGATACAGTCGTTGTCGACCGTTTGCATAAAGTTTTGATAGCTTGATGGTTGGCCACATCCGCGGTACTCCGACGGAATCGTCTCAAATTGCCCACGAACGGACGCTTCTAATAATTAGCCTCTAAAGTACTAACACCTGTATGTACTCAGACAAATTGTCTGTTTATTCTTAATTACTACTCAGTGTATGAACGATCCTGTGTTTAGCATTAAGAGGTACCAGTTCATGTTTTAGATCATATAGTTTTTCGTAGTTTCTGAGTTTATCTTGGACATAACTGATATCGGTAAAGGAAAATATCGTGAGGAAACCTGGGGGCCTAAAAAGGCCACTTTGGCAGAATCACAAAAGGTAAGTAAGGTAGGGGTAGGTAAGTTTTTAAGTTAAGTCAGTTTTTTTTTTGTTTGTGCTAAAATACCAATCAATCCAATCCCAATCTCTTTGATTATACCTACGTAGTGCAGCGAAAAAAAGGAAAACACGGACTGTCTTCGTCATATTATAATTCATAATGTTATCCTTTTATGATTCTGCCAAAGTGGCCTTTTTCGGCCCCCTGGACATACAGTTAATAAAAGTTTGAAATCGCCTACCCTTCTTGCGTGGTGATCAATGCTCGTCACCTTCTCTTTATGAGAAGAGGCCTTTGCCCTGCGGTGGGACAATAATAGGTTGGTATTATTATTAGTTTTTCTTACATCTATCATACTTTCCCCAATTTTTTTGAAGTGAAAACTTCTTTATGCGCGTTGGGCATTTTTTGAGATGGGAAAAAAAACATTGAACTCGCGCCACTGTTACCGTAAGCGACACCGCGCGTGTTTTTTTTATAAGACGATTAAAAAAATACCCGCTTCGGTTGTGTTCGGCTGTCCTCGGGATGTACTCGGTTTTAATGTATATCCGATATGTCAGTGAGTGATGGCAAAGTATTCTGTTTGTGTTTTGTTTCACTTCTGTCGGCACTCCCGGAGTGCCACTATTTTTTTTTTTTAATCAGGTGGCGATGATGTAGATAATACAAAATTGATAAGCAACGATAAGAAACCGTTTTGTATGGTGTTCATGTACCATGCGCTAATAAACATGTCATTGGCAGAATATTCTTAGTCTCGCACATTTGCATTACAAAACAATTTGCTGCATTAGAATTGTACAGATAGAGACATCCGCTTTATAACGTTTTAAGTTAACATTATCTAGTTGGTAACAAGAGGCGGTATACGAGTATGGTAATCAAATATCATCATTTTATCATCAAACAGCAATGAGGTTCAAAGCCGTAGAATACAAGCTAGGGGCTTTTCTATCTATTTTTATGGTCTCACCTTAAAAGTAAGTACTGTATTCCGTTCTGAACTAGTTCTTAATAATACTAATTACGCAATTAAGATCTACCATAACTGTTAAATCGTTACTCTAAGGTTAAAATAGAACAAAGAAAATAGTGTATTGCTTTACGAATAAACCAAAATTTTTATTATTTATTATTTCTCAAACAAAAACCAAAAGAATATTTAGATATTCTTTTTGACGTGAGATTCGATGGCTATACTTAGCCATCGAATCTTACGTCAATTGACCGACAACAGGTTATTGTACCTTGCGGATATCAAAGCTTCCCGACGCAGACGCGTTATATTATCGTCGGATCAAGCCTGTTGCTACCTACGTAAGCTCGACGTGTTTATCTCAAGTCATGTGATGCGCATGACATCCTGTTACTCAACGAACGCCCACCACATACCTGTTTAAAATATATAGACACTGCATACCAAGATAGGTCATTGATGTTTTTATTAATAAAACGTATCACGTCACGTGGATATAATTTGATAATTTCTCAACTCAGTGTGATGTTCTGCAAACTTGAAATATTTTGAGAAAAGATTTTTGTTGTTTTCTTTGCTCGATAAATGGTGAATGGTCGCGACTGATACTGAATCCTGGAAAAACCGAAATAAATAAAAGCTTTGAAATTGTATGCACACTTAATCAATTGAAATGTTAATAATATTCGCTAACATTTCAACCAAAAACCTCTTTCTTTGTAATGTTTTGGCAATCTGCGTAAAAGCTCAAGGTAAAGGTGAATTTCAAAATTCAGGTCAAAAGTATTATCACTGCAGACACCCGGAAAAGTCCTTCGCATTAAGAAAGTGGTGACACACTTTTGAAATGTGATGTGAATACGTTGGTATTTACAAAATGCACGTGAGGATCAAAATCCACCACAGAACACCGGTTAGATACCACCTGAACAAAACGGAAGACGTTTTTATTTTCTCTGACTGAATGTTCGTAAATCAGTTTTTTTTCTTTTTTCAGGTGGATAGTTGTGTTGTGACAAAAGTCAATCGGAATCCACGTTGGATATAGTAAATCAATTTAAATGTAGAGCTGGTGGGAAAACAATGAATACTGACTTTCTTGACTTTCCATGTAATTTTGCGTTGTAGCTCCTACATATACAGGGTGTCCGGTAATTAATGAATAACCCCTTCAGGAGTCATTGTACTCGTACTTATCATTATGAACAACTATTACTATGGGAACAAACCTAAAATCGCAAAAAACGAATCGGCAGTTTCCTACATTTTGACGAGTTATGCGAATATAAATGTAGGGAACAACTTATTTTTTTTTTCGGGACTTCATGTTTGGTCCCGTAGTAAAAGTTATTCATAATAATAAGTACAACGACCTCTCAAGAGGTTATCCATTAATTACCGGACACCCCGTATATATATATAAAAAAAAGAATCTATATAAAATATGAATCTATATCTAGCCAACTACTGTTAATTTGTCATTCGTCTCGAATAGTCGCTAACATTCTTTAAACGTAACAAAAACGAGTACAGAATTTGAAGAAACCAATGACGCCTCATATCCTTACGCCTGTCGCGTGTATAGGTATGTCTATATATATGTAGGTATGTACAGTCAGCAAAAGAGATAAGTATGCAGGATCGTCGGATATAGTTGAAGTTTAGTAAGAAACCGATGGATGTTGTCGACTGAAATTTAATTTGATAAATGAGCTGTTTGTATTCTATTAATAAATTTAATTTTATTTGAGAACATCCATCGGTTTCTTACTAAACTTCAACTATATCCGACGACCCTGCATACTTATCTCTTGTGTTGACTGTACATAGTATTTACATATTATGAAACGTGGTGCATTCTTGACGGACGATGGTAAATACAAACTTGTTTAGAAAATGTCTGTTGAAATATAATTGTTCCTCTTTAACAGTGCCACCCGTTAACGTTGTGTAACATGTTAAACTGCGTATTTACTACTTACATGAAAATAATTGTATGGAACCTACGGATTTTCATTTTCCTTAACATAAATATCCGTTTTCCAGGCAGATTCTTATCTGCATTCATTCATTATAGTCATTTTACCAATTTTTTCATACACGCGGTTTCTAAACCTGGGAAACGTTAACAATTTTTCCAAACAATGGAAAATTAAAAACTTCAAAACCTTATTTATAGGCACTTTAAGGTGTAAAATTAAGTAATGTGGTAATTAAGTTTTCTTTATGCAAAATAAAGTCGGGTATTTTGTAAAAATAACCCTAATTTAATATTCATCGCCGATGAAATTATGCATCCGTTTCCCAAAATGTTATTTTGGGCAATGCGCGAACGCATACCGGCACGTTAATTGCATTGTGTAATCGCTCTTATAATGTCAATAAAAACATGTTAGAAATACAAAATAACTGGTAACGCAAACATAATGCTGGTAGCCCAGTTTACGTTGTTTTCGCAATGTATTGTGTAGCTGCGACCCTCCACCGTGCCCCCCCCCCCCTCCCCTTCCCTCCCGCACTTCGCTCCCCGAAGTCACATGAGCTCGCTCGCTCCTGATAGTGAGGTTGCATTGACGGAAGAACGTCGACTTTCTCCCGCCAGTTGGACGCGGCTCGCGCTCCGCCCCGCAACTGTTGCATCGCTTGAAGGGCAGCCATGTGAACCTAATTACATATTTTTGTTGTTGTTTACATATTTTTTGGGGTCTTGTAACGAATTAGTACATTCGGTCACATGTAAAAAATCAATAAGCAATCTAGAGAACTATTTATTTAAATGGTAAATATTGATTTGCATTTTCATAAACTTGTAAAACAGATTCTAAAATCAAGCATGATAAGGCAAAATTTCGCGGATTTCAATTAGTCAATTAGGTGATTAAAAAGTAACAACAGCAAATACCAATACTAATAGGTCACGCCCGGCCAACCGTTTGCAGTCATGTGATCAAAACTTCTTAGAATCAAGTTGAGTAATCTGGGAAAACAGCAGGTTTAGCGAATCACTACTTTATGAATATAACTACTAGTTATTCACCAAGACGGAATTGTTTGAAATTGTGCTCGAATTATTGAGTACTATTGAAACAGATCGAAACTTTTGCGATTAGTCATTCTAAATCTAAATGCAATTTCTAGGTATTCTTACTATTTAACCTTCGGTGTATTTTGTAACTTAATCTTTGACCTAAATACATATTTTCTCCTTAGTTAATTATATGGACATGCCCATAGTGCTTGTAATTTTTTTTTTGCCATAATCACCACGCATGTCAGGCGGGTTGGCGATCGCAGTACGGTGGTAAAATGTATTGAGAATGCTGCTGCCTATTCTTTTGCCCCTTAGTCGCCTTTTACGACAACCACGGGAAGAAATGGGATGGTGCTATTCTTTACGTCCGGACCCACACGGAACAAAAGGCCGAATCGTTCTGGAGTAGTGAATGCGTACCAAAAGGCGTAGCGTTGAAAGGCCTACCACAAGGTGGACCGATGACCTGGTGGAGGCAGCAGGAATCCGCTGGATGCAAGATACACAGAACCGGTCGAAGAGGCGGTGCTTGGTGAGGAGGGTATGTCCAGCAGTGGACGTCTTTCGGCTGAAATGATGACAATGGGGTCCCATTGCAAATAGTTGATGGCGATGATACATTCAATTTTACAATAACAACTATCACAGACGCCAGGGGTTTACTAAGTCTTAAATCCCAAAGATAGCAGTACCTACATATTATTCTCAAGATCAGAGCGATCAAATATAATAAAATAGTAGCTTGAAAATTGATTTTCCCTGTATTTTACAAACATTATTGATCGAAGTCACAAACGGATGAAAAAAACTTCTAAGAAAATCTCAGACGCATCAAATATTAAAATTGTGAAGAAAATCTTATGATAGTTAAAAATATACATGGCTAAAATTGTATGCAGAAAAATTATCTTATTTATTATAATTTAATAATGTACAATAAGAAGTTGAGGATATTTTTCGAGAGCGAAACACTCGCTGTTGATACCCAAATTAAAATGTATCGGTTGAATTCCCAAAATCAATTATTTTATTATTTTTAAAAGCCAGTGATGTCCCACTGCAAAGGCCTCCCTACTCTCTTTCCACTTCTCTCTGTTTGAAGCTGCTAGGAACCAGTTGTTGAAGGAGTCCAGCTCATCCCACTATTTCCATCTGGGCCTGTCACGATGTCGCTTTCCATTATGAGGGACCCATTGGCTCGTAAGTTTGGCCCATTGGTTGTCTGACATGTGGCGGTTGTGTCCAACACAATTCCATTTTAAATCTAAAAGAAAATATAAAAAACTTGTAACTTTACATAATGGACATGGCAAACCTAAAACATTTCGCTTGAGGATATTTGATCACTAGAATATGAGGATACTTTATGGATCGGGTTTTTAGATTTTGCAGCTGAACTTTTCATGCAGTACGTTTTCCCTAAAGTTGTTTAGGCTCGGATAGATCCAGAATTGTGCCGGGCTAAAACCAATAAACATTGATTATTGTATTATTTTGGTTTCATCAATCAGCCTATTACGTTCCCACTGCTTCCCAGCTTCCCAGGGAAAAGGGGGTCTCTGTGAGAGGGAGTGAGCAATAATCCACCACACGGGGCCATTGCGGGTTTGTGCATATTATAAATACCTACAGACTAAAAAGGGGATATATCTACTTAGTTATAGACTAACCGTTATTTATTTATTTTTGTCAACATGCTATAGGTACAGGGTGTAACCATAAATGCAACACGTGATTCTAGACCCCTAGCGTAGTAATGTTTAGTCGACTATCAAAACAAAATCAGCAGTTTCATAGAAAAGTACAATGCTCGGTCAAAATCTATGGAACAGCAATTTTTTTTTTCAATCACCGATGAAAAATTTCAACGCAGGTTGTTTCAGAATCATATACTAAATCGATGGCAACAGGTAGCACGTCGACGTCCGTGCCAGCCTGTATGTCTACGTGTCTAATCTTAATTATCGAGCATCTCATCATATCTTCCATTGAAGCTTTGTCACGGCGCATATTCGCATCGTAAAACTAGATATCATGTATTTAGTTTTACGATGCGAATATGTAAAATATATATTAGTGTTCATGTTTATAGTTTGTGCTGTCTAGTGCCAAAGCTTACCTCATTCTACGGCCAATCTTCTGGCAGGTCGTCGCACTCTCACCTCAGGAGGTCACAATTTGAATATACACATAAATATCATCAAAAACAAACTTGTTTGGTAATGGATAAATCTTTGTCTGTTGCTGAGCACAGTAATTAATAAACTTTAGGAATAATGGTTAGGAAACGGATATTAATTAATTGGAAAGGGATATATTAATATTTTATTGTTAAAACAAACTCCTTACGTATCCTATTATCCATAAAAGAGGTAACTGGAGAATTACCTACTTTAGAATTTCAGTCCAAAACAGTTATTGTGTCTATATTATGTGTTCTTGAGCCATTAGCAGTATATTTCGATCTCTTGTGGTAGTGGGCGAGTCATTTGTAGGTCACAATTCCATAGGCTACCTAGAATTACCTAATATTTACTGTACAATCTAGCACAGCCTACAGTTTCCTTAATTTGCCTTTCATGTTTAAAGGCCTGATATCACTTCTTCTTCGTGAGCATAAAATTGTATATTGCATATCGAGGGTTGAAAGGCTAATTGGTCTAAGCGAATTTTTTTACAATATTGAGTTATACATATTCGGAATGAATAAATTTTTCTCTGTCGTTTGAGAGAGGTTTCAAATTTTTTTGACTACTTTATTAATATTATTACTTATTTATTGTTTGTTAATGATTGTATTATTCTTTAGAGCAACAAAATAGATTTAGTTATTGTCAGCTACAAAAGCCGATTAACACTTTACTTTTTTAATCTCAGTTATTGAGCAAAATATTTGTTCAAAATTGCACTGTAGGTACTTTTGCTGCAATTTTGAACAAATATTTTGCTCAATAACTGAGATTAAAAAAGTAAAGTGTTAATCGGCTTTTGTTGCTGACCGTACCAGAATAGCCGTTAGATTTTAATCGCCAGACGGATGGCAAGCATTTAGGGACCACAGTGGTACAGGATTCACAGTGGACCGCATACAATTCGAAGCTTGGCGTAACACGTTACCCTTTAGATCGTATCTTAGCTCGCATTAGTATTACTTAACAAAAAGTGCAAGTGACCAATTTGTGTCAATGAGAGCCACAGAATAACATTTAATAGTTTCAGAATGTACATGTTACTCGCTCTACTTCACAAAGGATACATGAGTGTACGAAATGTTAATTCGCGGGCAGCATAGTTTCGCTAGATTCAATTTACATAGAAACACGGCAACTGCAGTGTCGGCCCAGGCTCGGTTACATAAGTTAAAGACACTATTGCCGGCCAACCGGTTCGTGAATTATAGGTGTCATAATGCGAATCACATGGTTTGAGGTCTCAGAGTATTAAATATGAATGGAGTGTTAATGTTCGTACATTTCCTAAGAGTCGGGCAGTTTGGATTTATGAATAGGAAGGATTAAATGCTTATCCGTCATTCATTGCACGCCTCCCCCTTTATTTATAAACGTTGCTTAAAGTTAATAGAAGTTTATACGTCAAAAATGTATGGTTAAACAGTCGCTAATCATTACTCAACTTTCAAGCAACATTTACAAATAAACCCCCTCATTAGGAGAGCTTTCGGGAATGACGTCTTTAGGCACAAGCATCATACCTACTCTGTGTTATTAATACCGATTATAAATAGCATTTCAAAATTTTCAATATTGGCTCACGAGATAAGTTTTCTTCTTTAGCTGGTACTGACACGACAGAACACTGAACGGTCTCAGGATCGCATGATATGGCTTGTTTGCTGTCCTCGATATAGGTACGCTAAAGTTTTTCAGTTGTTCGGTCTATGTTTAGCATATTAACACTCCATTTGTTATTTCTTCATGCTCGTAAGTTACTCGTAAAGTCGTGGCCTATTCCGAGAGATTTCATTCGATATTCTACGTGTAATGTTTTATTAGAAAGGAGTCTTCTACAAAGTTAAGTCAATATGCAAATGCGTAATAGGTATGTACTTTGTAAAAGCAAATGAGTGTATAAAAGGTATGTTAATTAACGTTCGATGAGAACTTTCCATATTTTCCGGTGGAAGTCGGAAAACGATATGTTTTCATACATTATTTATTAAAAGTAAATTTTCATTTTAAATCATTCAGAAAATCGATAATATTTCATTCCTAACATAACATCACGCCTGTAATCCATTCACCTGCACCTGCATCCGCCTGTATTTCATTCATGTGGTTTAATTAACTATTTCTAAACGTAACTTTTTGTTTAAAGCCGTTTTGATAGTACCTAGTCATAACAGTTGTAATATTCACTCATTTAGTCTAAAATGCTATGAATATAATGTAGTATATGATTTAATACTGGAACTTGACTCTTCTCCCATATTAATTGGCTCCTAAAAGTCAGCATACTCATAAAAATCATAAAAGGTGTAGGCATTTATGATCCAATTAGGGATGTTTATCAATACTTAGAAAAAATACGAAATAAATAAATATAAGATTTGGCGCTTTGGTGCCAAAATCTCATATTTGTTTAAGTATTTCCTCGTTTCTGTATAGGAATAAGTAGGTTAATAAAATCAACCCAATAAAATGTGAAAAGATAAAATATAACACATATAAAGAAGGGAGCAGTGGTGGCCTAGTTGTAACGGCCGCGTCTTACGAGCTGTAGATCGTAGGTTCAAAACCAGACGACAGGCGCTTTACTTTGTTTAAATTATTTAATCACCACTGCTCTCAACATGGTGAAGGAAAATATCGTGAGGAAACCGGCATGTTCTAGAACCAAAAAAATCGAAGATATGTGACATATACCAACCCACACTGGACCCACGTGGTGGATTACGCATAATGTTCCCAGCAGTGGGAACATTATAGGCTGATTATGCTATATATAAATATGTGCTCTGGTATTCTCCGGTGCATTCCCCATATGGAACATACTTCCATACGAAAACTATACTTTAAACTAATCTGTTACTTACTCAGCAAAAAGTAAACTCTTTTTAATAAGGTACGGACGGGTGGTAAGGTGTAGTGACATCGTTGACAAAGTGGTTTTTGAAACAAAAATAGAAAAAAATACGGTGCCGTATGACAGAGATGAAATTCTACGCGAATCCGGTTCAATGAACTAAAAACAGGATGAAAAAAGTATAATGTCTACGGCCTTAAACGACAGATGAACAAAATATTTCAACGAAAATAACAAGTACCTACACTACCTACCCAATTAAAATATAAATTTATTGTAGACGCTGAACATTATTTTTATATTCACTTCCTTTAAAGGGACTTAGCATTGTCAAAGTTAAAGATTTTTTTATTCTTTATCTTTCTATGAACCGTATAATTTTTTACTCCATCATTTAAATAGCTTAATTTATGTCTGATATTAAACGAGTTTATCATGCTCATTTGGTGACCGTTAACCAGAGTTGGTTAACCAAATACTTATCATATTAGTCACCATCATTCATACTAAATCTAGTCATGTAAAAAAATACAACCGACTACCTAAAAGAAAACACCACAAAGTGCAAAAAAACTTTTGTTTCGGAAGTCGTTTGTAAAAAAGCTTTTTATTTTTACCGACTTCAAAAAAAGGAGGTTATCAATTCGATACGTATGTATGTAATATTATTGGATGTGCATTATATTCACATATGATGATCTATTAGGGCTTCCAAACAAATATACAAAATTTCATAGACGTATGTATGTATGTATGTATGTATGTATGTATGTATGTATGTATGTATGTATGTATGTTTGTCCACGCATATCTCCGAAACTATTAATCGGATCGTGACCATTTTTTTTTATTGGCTTACATTTTCTTCAACTTAGGGAACAGTGCAAGTTTCATCAAGATCGATTCAGTAATTTTCAAGATATGGACTAATACGTGTAAGTGTGACGGCCTGGCTTATTGATAAGAGCTACGGGTGTAGTGTCAAAGGGAAAACATCTCAAAACCTTGGTCAAATACTAGTGCAAAAACTAAAAATTACGAAATAAAAAGTAATTTAAAAAAATTAAACCGACTTCAAAAAGAAATTAACTCAAAATTATGAAATAACTTTAATTTCGGAAGTCGGTGGCATAAAACTAAAATACAGATCCCAAGACACCGACTTCCGAAATTAAAGTTATTTCATAATTTTGAGTTAATTTCTTTTTGAAGTCGGTTTAATTTTTTTAAATTACTTTTTTTTATCTTTTAGTTGTGGTTTCACAAATTCGTGTAAATACCACTAGATGCCTAGACCTAGATGCTCAGCTATGTAAAATTAAAAGTTGTTGAGACTCAGCTACTTATTTTTATTATGTTATATTTTCTCATTATTGAGAAGTTCCATTGTCTATATCCGAAGGTTTTCATCAAATTAAATGAGACCATCTCTAGAAAAAACTCTTCGAAATAAAAATGAATCTTCCAAATCAGTAAACAATTGGCTAAGATATCGCGTATACAAAAAAAAATCTGTTGGATTGATAAGTCGGTTAAAAATAAAATAAAAATATATTAGGCTTATAGGAGAACATTATTACTCGTACCTACTATGTTGTTCCACATAGTTGAACACCTGTCGTGAATGTCTTCAAAGAAAAAGATCTCAGATAACCTTTCAAGAATGCTTGGTTTTCCCGTGGGCTAACTAACCTCCATAATTCCAGGTACATCTTGAAAACCGGAACAGCGGTTTAGCATATTTTATCCTTAATCAAGGAATAAAAACAAAAAGTTTCAAAGATTCGATGAATAGTCATGGATTGGTCATATATCTTGAGCTCAATGGACCAATGTTGATACTTTTATAATCAGCGTGATTTATTTGTGTTCTCAGTCTCTTTATAATTAGTGATCGAAAAGTCTTTAGCAGCAATTTAATACCTCAGCTAATATTATGAATGTCACGATTAGATAAATCGATGCCTAGGTTACGAAAAAGAGGGAATGGTTTTCAAAAGGCAATCTAAAGGTCTTCGTGAACACCACTGACACGTACTGCTACAATTGAAATAATGGCCAATAAACAATAATACAACATTGTGCTACACCATAGCAAGTCTAGTAACTCATGTATAGATCAGAGGAACAGTCAGTATAGCAACAATGATGGTTGGCCCGCACGACGACGGCGTCTCACGCGCATCCTTGGTGCAGTTAACGATTGTCCCTTCTCCACCACAGGTTACTGACCCTGACTGCAGCTAACTAGACAATAACCTATGTTTACTTATATTATTTTTAATGAGATGCATTAAGTAGTTAAAGTTTCATGCTTGGATATTCCCAAGACGTTAAAGCTATTAGAGAATCCTGGTGACGATTTTTTCGCTATGATATTTCTTGTCTCTAGGTTTATTTGTCGTAAAAGGCATTCAAATAACTTCTTTTTTATTTTGTAAGTGACTCACAGGAAAATCTTTATGCCTTTATAATTTTTTTGTAATCCTCACGCTTTGATTAACGCCAACGAGGAAAATCAAAGACAAACCCCTTAATAATGCGTGCGTCAGATAACAAACCTGTTTTGATCTCTTTTTTACTGAGAGTGAAAGTCATCAAAACAATCAAAAGTTGCTCAAATAATTGATATGTATCTAAATTTTCAATCTTGAGTGTTCATTTAAAAATTTCACCTGTATGTTTTGCGGAGGCGTTATTTGGCTTGGCGGACAAATTAGTTCAATAAACACCTAAGTTTGGCTTTATGAGTTGTTGATAAGTCTGTTTTTTTAATGTCAATATTTACTAAATGGTTTGGCTTTCCCTAAAATGAGTCATTTTATGTTCTACCTAGACAAGGCACCTATCGTTTTCGTTTTCTTTAAATCAGTGACGTGCGTGATCTTTATTAATTTAAATATATAGATATTTAGCTCGATAGCTTCTTTGTACACGTGATGCGCACTTGGCCGCTTTTTGACCAACACGATCGCCATCAAGATCAAAGAGAGCACCCAGTAGCAGTTAAGCAACATATAGCCGATGCTCGCACAGGCGCATATAAAACTGGAATGCTTCGTGTGCATTATCACGTAGCCAACTAGTCATTCACTGGGTGATTCACAAATGAAGCAGTAATCAATGTTGCCGTTGTAAGCAAATTCTAGCTAGTGTTATCTTCTTCACATAAAAAGAAGCGAACTTTTGATGTACCACACCAAAAACGCAAAGAAACATGTTTAGTTTGTTTATGTCCACTAGTCACGCAGACAGTTACAATATGTCTGTCCGTTCTCAGTAAAAGCGACATTTATGAATGCTTAGATAGAAGCACGCTGTTGAATTTTCAACTTTCGACGCTAAGCCGAGCATTGAAAATCCAACAGCGCTCTTTTCTTAGGCATACATTTCGGTGTCGTCTGGTGTTAGATAAAACAGACATAAGTCTACTCAAATACCTAACGTACCCCTACCCCAGTTCAATATAATTCAATAGCTGTACCTACGTAATTTATTTTTTATTAGGTCCTTAAAAGTCCTAATAGATTTTATTATTCTAATTATGAAGCCAGGTGTAGTTTTGACCGTAGGACAAAATCGATCAATAGCCCTATTATCGACACGTTAGTCAGACATCAAGGGACTACGTAATTGTCAAACACCGAGACGCTGTTGTAGACGACAAACCATTGAACATAATTTATTTTGAAAACGCCTAAATGCTAACGGCCTCTGTTGACATTTACGGACAAGTCTGTAAAATATAACAGAAACAGAATTAACAACTCAATATAGAAATGTCCATTTTGATTTCAAGGGCGTCGTGAGAAACATTGTATGAAGCAAGAAATTCTTTTGCATAGTCTGTTTGGTTTGGCCAGTCTTGCCAAAGGGTAACGTATTACCCAGTAACTGGGTTGTGGACGTCAGATAGGCAATCGCTCCATGTAAAATACTGGCATTCAGCTGCATCCGGTTAGACTGGAAGCCGACCCCGAAATAGTTGGGAAAAAGCTAGGCAGATGATGATTCTGATTGGTTTATACCAAAATTTTAAATGGTTCTATAATGTCTTAATAAATCTGGAGAACCTGAATTTATATTTGTTTTAGCTACCTCTTCTCACGAAAATCTGTTTTTTCTTGTCATGTATGAACTTTATCGCTTTTTCGTGACTTACAACTTAAAAGACACCATAAACTACAAGGCAAATGTTATTCTCATTAGCTAGATTAATTCTTCGTCTAATAACACTAAATTACCTTGTTTAATTATGCTACGCTTTATTTGAATCCTAAATATGGAACGACTAGTCAATTTGATGAATACTATTTTCTGATACTTGAATTTAAATGACCGATAGTCATACTCATACTCAGAATCGTTTAATGGGCCAATATGTTAGCCTAGTCAAATATATAAACATTACTACGTCCTCAGTTACTTAACACATGGCACTAGTTATTCCAAGGCACGCCCAATCATTTGCTGACAGTTCATCTAGCTGAACAAACTTCAAAACAAATCAGCCATTTCAACATCTCTAACCACCAAGTTTTGAAACTCCATACAATCGTCCGTATCAATCCATGGTTCGAAAATGAGACCAATCACAGATCACGACGTACCAGTTACTTACACGAAGTATATTATAGGGTCTAAGGGTCCCAATGAATACCAAGCCGTTTTGAAACACGCCTTATTATTTTACATCGTTCATCGATAAATTACGTCAGCTCTTCCAAACTATTAAGCATTTTGAAATAGTTTTGGTCTAAACAGCTATTATTATAATGATCTAAACCCTGGGATTATTATCTATAACTTATGTCATATATTTATATTATGTTCATAGTTTAGTTGCTTCTGAGGTAAAATCTAAAATGGAAGTCGTTTGAGATAAAACGCCTATACCTACATACAAACGTTAATACCGACATAAGATCGTAAATTAGAATCTTGACTTGAGCGAGTCGGACTCGCGCACCGAGGGTTCCGTACCATCATGTTTTTAATTTCTCATCGGCGAGGCCTATATTCGTCAGATAATTTTAACAATATGCACTGCGGTGTAGAATATTGCAGTTTTATGTCAGCGCCATCTCTTGTAATCTCTTCTAATGTAACTCTAAAAGCTATTTAGAGACTTCGTTTTATTTTTCCTGTAATCTTTACATAAACTTCTATCACATAGAATAATTTCAGATTTTTCTCTTTGCAAACTTCGGAGATAAGGGGGGAACGGTTTTTTTTTACATTTTAGTCGAAACTTATGCGGCCGAAAAAAAAAAAAACTGGCCAAGTGCGAGTCGGACTACAAGGCAAAATCGCCGATAAAAACACGTTTGTTGTATGGGAGCCCCCCTTAAATATTTATTTTATTTTTATTATTAAAGTAACAATACAACTGAGTATTTTGTGAATATTTCAAGTGCCTACCTGTTGCCATTATTGATATCGAGCAAAAAAATCGCGTTTGTTGTATGAGAGCCCCTTTAAATATTTATTTTATTTTGTTTTTAGTATTTGTTATTATAGCGGCAACAGAAATACATAATTTGTGAAAATTTCAACTGTCTAGCTATCGCGGTTCTTGAGATACAGCCTGGTGACAGACAGACGGACGGACGGACAGACAGCGAAGTCTTAGTAGTAGGATTCCGTTTTTACCCTTTGGGTACGGAACCCTAAAAATGTTTGAGAATGTGCAACTGCGCTCTTTCATATGATACCCCACATGCCATGGTATTCGAATTTTTCAGACCCCGTTTCAGTCCCTGTTGCAAAAAAATTACACATATTTTTATTTCTTTCTTTTTCGCAAAATAGTTGGGCAAATGTCATCTAAAACTGTTCCAAATTTCAAGTTGATAGCATTAGTAGTTCTTGAGATATCCAGCTGTGACAGACAGACAGAAAGACAGTCAGACAGACTGAGTCTCACCATAAGGGTTCTGTTTTACCATTTTGGTCCGGAACCCTAAAAAGGGAAGCTAATAAAAATTCAATTTAAATTGCAACTCGTCTTGATTTGTCGTAAACGTAGCTAATTTAAAAAAAAAAACATATATGTTCGTCGTCTCCAGTATCACGTGTGAATGATAAAAATAAACAATGGATATATTTCTCAACGGACCCTCGTCCTTGCCGACCGTGTCCACACAAATGACCTCTTCACATTGAGGTAACTAACGTAAACGTTGATAAAATGATCATTATAATCATCTGAATATTAATTTGTTTTATCTACCTGCATCAAATTAGTGATACCTTAATGTTGCACATTTATCCGCAGTGACATTTCATTGATGTCGAAACGTAGTTTTATTGGTATAAATTTATAAAAGATACCTACGTTGCTTTTGGATTTCTTCTGTTACGTCTAGTTTCCCCTCTATTTTCAAAAATGTATGTAAGTATCGCAGGCAATTTGTATTATTCCGCGTTTTACAAACGGCGTCGTCCGCTTACAAACTCTTGCTGTTTTAAAATATGCCGAACCCCGAGGTTAGGTTTGATTAGGTTACTGTAAACCCTTTACACAGGAACAGGGAGCCCCACGAAGTGGGGCTACGTCGACATAGGATGCAAGAGCGAGCGAAGGGCATCCCGAGGTTCGGTTTGGTTAGGTAAAACAGGGAGCGTTTGTAAACGGACGACGCCGTTTGTAAAACGCGGAATCATACAAATTGCCTGCGACATATCATACATATGTATAGTTGATCTCGTATTTGCTGTACCACGCAAAGGTGTGAATGTCACTTGCTCGTCATAAGACAAAGCCTTGTGACAGTTAGACAGTTTCAACCCTAATAAAATTTCAAATTACTGGGAATACCAATTCCCAGACACCAGTCAAGAGTGGTAAAGCAGTCACGAGATTCAGATCAGATTATCATTCAATTTAGCAAGCAAAGCCCGCTTTTTTATATATGGCATCTCAAGTAAATCTATAAGGTTGTCGGCTCTTTAACCGGGCTTGCCTGTGGGTGCCTTAATACATTAAGGCCTCCAGCCAGGGCTTAAAACTAAACGACTACACTCAAAGTAGCTAGGCCCGAGTACGCGTCGCCTTTTTAAGGAAATTTCTCGCTGAAGGTCGACACTTCACGTGACCAGAGGGCTGGCTGAGCTGGCTCGTTCTTTGGCCAAAGAATTCGCACTGCCATTCAACGTGGCAATGTTGCCAGTTTTCTGGGTACGTTTCCGGATGACAGCGATCCGGACTACTTCGACGCCTAAGGCGATTGGCACACTGCACCGCATTACGCAGCGGAGTGCGTGAAACGGAGTCAAATTCCCCGCACGGAAGCGCGTTTTTATTGAATTTGTACCTATGTACAAAATCACGCGCGGGGGCACGTTATCTGCGTCCCGCTGCGTAATACGGTGCAGCAGTGCGATTCTGTAACCATCTCACCGTGAAAACTTAGGTGAAGTGAGCGTGTAGTGAGCTGTCAATAGTGTCAATTCTTAACAAAAAGAAACTCACATCACCTAAGTTTTCACGGTGAGATTTTTACAGAATCGACCGGCTGTGTGCCAATCGCCTTAGAGTCCTTTTGTTTGTGTATTTATTTGTATACTAGCAGCGCCCCGCGGTTTCACCCGCATAAGTTTCGATCCCGTGGGAATATTGGGATAAAAAGTATCCTATGTTAATCTAGGAAATGGTCTATCTATGTGCCAATTTTCATCCAAATCTGTTCAACGGTTTACGCGTGATTGAGTAACAAACATCCAAACATCTTCACAAACTTTCACATTTATAATATTAGTAGGATTTAGTTAGTCATTTAATTTACTACCTAGTCTAAAAAGTTACTTGTCAATATTTCACAACTAACTTTTTTTCAGTTGTTTGTGTTGGTTCAGAATTATGCTCCGAATTCTTAATTCCTACACATTAAAATGTATACAGGATGGCAGGGACATCGTCGCGCAAACTATGTAACCATGAATTCAGCACATGATTCTAGACACCCTAGCGTTGAAATTTTTCGTCTTTCTGTAGAAGCATTTTAATGTATTGGAATTAAAAGATCTGCATTAATTAATCATTTGAAATAATTTAGCTGATAAGTTATCAAAAGACCACGTTACAGATAGCCAAAAGTAAGAAACAAAGACAACACATAACAAAACCAAATGCAAATCACAACGCACTATTACTCAATCACTGTACCGATGTATAAATAAAGATTATGTACTACGTTGAGAAAAACAAAGCTGAAAGTTTGGCGCTTTGTCTAACGAGTGGACACGAAAGCTTGTCGAATCGTACTAGTATGCCCATACATATGCTACGAGTTCGTTCAAACACGTATAGGAACGTTTTGTACGTCACCCCACGTGGTACGAAAGTGAAATTTTCGGTCAATATTGTCTTAAACCAAATACATAATGCCGACAGAATTACGCGTACATTGTTTACGATGACTCTTTGTTAAGTTGAATGGCCATTTTTGCGAAATACCAATATTTTGAGCTTATCTGAAAGTGGAAGAAAAAAATGCGGTTTGTATCAACGCTATGTTTATAAGTCTTATTATTTAATTTATTTAAGTTAATTGATATTATTGCATAAAGATCAAAGTTTAACGTGGAAAATATCATATTAATGTTAATGGCTAAATTATTTATTTATAAATAAATAATTGTTTCTTAATATTTGATTCGGAGATAAATTATATGATCATCAGCGATAAATTATAATAATTATGAAAACAAAGTTCTTTTCTGCTAACTATATTACCAATACATATACCAATTCGAATGTATAATTATATTATATACATTATTATTATTGGGTAGGCCTTTGGTGTGGGATGTTACCTGTGTCGACACCCTCGCGCCATCTCATCCTTCTAGCACGGTGGGCTGTGCTGGGGCGGCTGCTGCAGGAGCAGAAAACCTCAAACGACGCAAATACCTTGCCATGACCATAACCTTATTGGGGCATGACCTTATTGGGAGCCATATGTTTGAACCGTTTGAGGTTGAAACACTAGGGCCTTGGGGTCCGAGTGCTCATCGAATATTTCGAGACATCGCCAAGCGGTTGATTGACTCTACGCGTGACCAGGGCCTCAAGTCTGCTATTACAATAGTGTCAGAATGGTCTATCATTGATTTCATAATTGTTGATTTTAATTTTTGGTAATCTACTAATATAATGGCGTCATTATGACTTTCCAATGGTCAACCACTGACACTCTATTGAAAGAAATGGCATAGAATGGTAATCTCGTACATAATGACAAATGAAAAACTGACTTAGGCGGTAATCTGCTAAAGTTCTTTTGATCAGTGACCTACCATTAGAGCGTCATTGTGCAGTCATTGCTTTTAATTCGTTACGAGTATCGTATATGTTCTGTGCCATTGACTGACCAATGATCGACCATTATGAATTTAGCAGATTACGAATTTTTAGCAAAATGACAATAGGATCGTGTTGGAATGACGAATTTATAAAAATAGTAGACTTGGGCCCCAGATGGCTGGCCTATTTTGAGCCCAAAGAATAAGCACTGCCATCCAACGTGGTAATGCTGCCAGCCTTTTGGGGCACTTATCCCATTGACAGCGATGCGGACAAATTTTTGATTGCCCAATGAGCTCCTGCCTTTTTCTTTTCCTTTATTTTATTATATACTTGTATATAATATGTATATTTTTGTGTTAAATTGTAAAATAGGTTAAGTGTGTTAGAATTTATAGTTAAGTCAATAAATCAGAATGAACAAATCCTATAAAATTTAATATTCGAATGTTATGCATGTTATGTAATCGGACACAGTATCTATTCTATATATGTATTGCAATCTATTCCACAAATGCAGATATTTTAAAATATTAACATAGGTAGACCTACCTATCCATAATTTTATTGCTTCTACGAAAAGTTATTTCAAAATTGGAAATCGATTACTCATCAGTTAACATCATGTCAATATTTCAGAAACGAAAAATTTTAGGTAAGTACTGATGCAGTTCTTAAAAGTCTAAAAAAGGTGCATACAAAGACGAAGAATTTCGAAAACACAATTTGTTTTATCTCGACATTGAAAGACCTCAAATACTTGCCGAAAAGGAACTTAGGTTGAATAGTTATTCTTTCTAGAAAGAGAATTAGAGACTACTCACACTTATTTAACTCTGTTCAGCTTTTGTCCATAGAATACAACGATTTTGAATGGAGTTCGTTCAGCTTTCCACGGCTGAACGGATGCGTACGCATCTCATACAAAATCGTTGTTTTCTATGGACAAAAACTGAATAAGTGTGAGTAGTCCCCAACGTCACATTGTGGCTGTTAGTTAGTATACATATTCGTACCTATGAACAAATGAGTATGTTGCTGAATACTGGTATTCGTCTGCATCTGGTTAGACTGGAAGCCGACTCCAATATAGTTGGGATAAGGCTAGACAGATGATGATGAACCAATGAGTATAATTATCAGTAGTTTGAACTAGAGAAGTTCTAACAAGATGATTGCTGTTTTACCTTATCTTTGGGCGCCACACACCGAACAGTTTCCTATATCTGATGTCTTCCGGTTAGTCACACAGAGCGGAGTCAAAGTGCCTAGTGCCTTCTTCGCAAAAGTAGATAAGTAGACGGCGCGACTTAGATGATACTCGAATTAAGTGCGTAGGCGATGGGCAAATTCGATTGTTTGCATTGTCTGTGCTCGAATAAGCTCGTGATGTCATCGGACAGGTTTGGAAGCTTCAGCCACTTTCACTCAACGATCGCATGGAGTGGACAATTGACAATTGTGTAACAAGCCCCATGCTTAGCTTATGTCAGACAACGTTTGCAGGAGTGTTCTGTACTAAGATTTGATTGTAGTGGTGAGCTTTTTTCTTTTAGGCCAAGTGCGCACCACGATTTTACTTTTTGCGACACGATTTTAGAATCGCGCTGTAAAATATCGCAGAAAGTACAGTGCACGCACTGCGATAAAAAAATCGTTGGTCATTGCTCAGTCTCACCATGGATTCGGTACAAGTTGCTTGTCTCTATTTACTACTTCGGAGGGAAAGAAGAAAAAGTAAAACAAATCGTCAATACTGGACTCATCATTTTACAGCCGATAGATTTATTAAGGGTTTCTTTTATCAGAAACACAATGATTTTCGGCTATATCCCAAAATTTCTACGACTATTATAGAATTAAAATTCAAACATTTGACAGATTACATTAGAGAATGTTCCAGTGTCTAGCCTCGTTTCGTATTGAGACTCCAGTGGACATGTTTATTCTCGAAAGAACGGAATACGAATGGGCGCCGGGCGGCCCGAGTGCGCGATTTTTCTGTCGCAGTGCGCGCGGGACCATACATTGTATGGTCACGCGCGCACTGCGACAGAAAAATCGCGCACACGGGCCGCCCGGCGCCCATGGCATACAATTCCATACGCTGCGATTACTTTCGGGATAATCGCGTCGCGAGCAAATGCCTGGCGCGCACCACGATTTTTTATCGTGCGATAATTTTGTCGCAGGAATGCAACGTATGAGTTAGTACGGCAGTGCGCGCACATTCGAGTAATTAGCTAATTCGCAGCGATTTTAAAATTGAGATTTGTCACAATTTGCTGCGTTTGCTCGTGTCGCAAAAAGTATAATCGTGGCGCGCGCCAGGCCAAACGCAGCAAATTGTGACAAATCTCATTTTTTTTTGTTAATTATTACTCCAAATTATTGCTTGCTGCGATTTATTACTCGAATGTGCGCGCACTGCCGTACTAACTCATACGTTGCATTCCCGCGACAAAATTATGGCACGATAAAAAATCGCAGCAAGTGGTGTTTGCCAGGCCTTATTTGTCAAATTACGATTGTTAAGATTGCTGTTGTTTTGAAGTGGCTACAAGAAGTTTTTGTAAATACCTATTATTACTTAGATAATAAAAGATGTTATCTACTATGTTTTCCAAGCTGTGATAATCCCTGAAGGGACAATATTTAAAGATCATGGTACGGAAAAGCTTCAGAAGGAATTTCAAACGCACCTTTTTATTTTGGGCTTCCTAGTAACACCATAGTTCCATGGTTGTTTACCTTAATTTGTGTTGTTGCGTTATTTATTAATTAAATTATTACATAAAACCTTGAACAGGATTTGATACGTTATTTCGAACCTCCCACAATACTTCGAACATTAGCTACGCTATACGCACCCGCACTACTTGAACCCAATCTAAAGCCGGTTGTCCACCAAGAGTTAAGCTAACTTAGCTTAGCTTGTGATGTGTAAGCACTTGCTCTTGCTTGGACTTCAAATGCCCACAGAGTGAGCACGTGAGCTAAAATAAAGCTCTTGTTTGACAACCTGCTTATAACCCGTTTTCCACTGCAGCATGATTATGACATAGAAATCATGCACTCGATTTCAAATTATGGCAGACAGTTCAGATAACAAGTTCCGAACACACTCACCGGACTCATTTCGTTCAAACTCGATAAGACCACGTCTGGACTGGTCGGAAAATCTATTGTGCCATTAATTACACGTGTAACCACGTAGGTTTAAATCCTTAGACCCTGCTTCCTGGTGGAGTACCGACTTTACAATCACGTGCCATGTTTAAACACTGCAATAGTGCAGATATTTACATAAACTGCTCTATTGCGAGGTTACCTGCTCGTTGCAAGTAGGTTTATACTCGGAAAATTGCAGATATTTTAGAAATTCGTTCCTTATTTAGTCTTCAGATTGATAAGAACTAATTCGATAAAGCATTATTTTCAAACGAGCGTTTAAATTACATACTATATTATTTCATCTTTAATAATAATCACTTAAAAGATATATTATACCTAAGTTTAAAAGTAATTTCATTAAGGAGGAAAATAGGGAAAATGTTTCTACGTTATTTAAAGTCGAAGTCAATGGAGTGAAAAGTTATGGTCAGAAAATTTCATAGTGTCACAATTTGAGGCCTTGACCTTCGTTTACAATAAGCAATTTATAAATTCCTCGGTCTCGACTAGCCACCACATACAATATAGTTTTGTAATCGACCCAAATATAGGGAATATTCTCACAGTCTCATAATCTCGAACGCATGCATGCACGAGTATGTAAGTACTTACGTTTATCATATGACTTTTCTTAACACAACCTACCCACATTCGCAAAAGTGAAAGTTGTGCGGTCACCACTTACAATCGAATAAATATTAACCCATGTATTACATAATAACTATAATATTACCGGGCTTTATGCCATACATTCAAGTTTATAGACGGTATTTATTTGTACTTTTAAAACAATAACAACTCGAATGGTACACTTATAAAATAGTTCTATAAACATTAAAAAGTCTATGAAATAAAAAAATGTAGAGTTAAACAGCGCTTAGTTACTGGCTTGTTGTCTCTTAAAGTTTACTAATTTAGAACGCCAACAGTTCATTAATTTTTTTTTTTTTTTTTTAAACGTTGCCCCACACTAGGAATTTCTCCTGTATTGTGGATGCGTTTACAAACATTTAAAGTCACATACACAAACAGCCAGACCCGGAACAACTACTTGTAGGTCATACAAATATTTGTTCCGTGCGGGAATCGAACCCGCGACACGCAGCGCAGCAGTCGATCGGTTAACCACTGCGCCAACCGTGCCGTCATTCATTCATCGTCATTTCATTACAATTTAATGAACTGTTGGCGTCCTAAATTAGTAAAGTTTTGTAGCATGTTTTGTTTTGACAATTATATGAATGCATATTATATTAGCCAACTTTAACTCTTAAATGGAATGTAGGTTTATTTTACGCGTGTCCAAATATATTATTGCCTGTTAATATAACTGACAGCAGATTGACATAGTGTACGAAGTACTTACAGCAATAGTTATTATGATATCGCTAACGGCGAAATGTAAATAAACAAATTGCACCGCAAAAGTGGAACACCATAAACGATGGACGTTCACCGTGTCAGTAGCGCATAAATTGTCGCGGGTACGCGAAAACTTAATTTTGTCACCGAATACGCAACCGCCTGGGAAGATAGCGTCATCGCCGAACGTAACCGCGGAGTTTGATAACTTAACTTTCTCTCTGGGCGCTGCGCTGACGGCGCTGCCGGCTGCTGTACAGCTGAGGGAGCCTCCAGGCAGCAGCCTCATTCCGTCATTACCGTCGAGCCAGCACGTTCGCGGCGAACGGAGCGCGCTCGCCAACCGCTCCCGCGAAAATCGCGATAAAATTTAAATCTACACCGACATTCGACCGTTCGATTAATAAAAACAAAAAAGTGATTTCGTTCAAACTAGTCGTGCTCCTTTGTTTTGTTCAAATTCATGGTTTTTGAATAACTTTTAGTAAGGTGTTTAATTGTCAGCAGCATGGGAACTAATAAAAAGTAAGTTGAATTTTTTTACAAGTGATTTCTACATAGTTTTAATAAAAAAAAATGGATATTACTGGCTCTAAAACATTTGCTAATCGAAAATATATTAAGGGCTTGAATTTTTTTACAAAATGAGAAGGGTCACATAGGGTCATATGTCCTGGACTCTAAAGTTAACATCATCAAAGCCACCATTTGGCCATCAGTTAATATCTATTATAATATCACAAACTAAAGTGCCTGTAAAGTGTCAAATCAACTGCTAAATTCCGCTCCTTTATCGAATGTAGGACAATGCCAATCGAGGTTGCAAGTTCAACTCGCTAGAATATGCAAATGTTAAGATATAATATTATCATGTTGATAGATTATTTTGTAAGACAAATAATTATGGTGGTGATATTCAAATAATAGTGACCTAATTGGCAAGGCCGTGCGCCATATTTTTTTAATTATTTACTTCTAGTCAGCCTTATCTGTATCAAACAACGATAGACAGATATACAATTAAATGTCAAGAACCTAATATTCAACGTCTAAACTCGTTTTCTTAAACTTGAATGCCAATTTTTGTTTCCAACTTCATTATTGTCTTTTTGGAGACGACAAATAGTAACAGTCGCAGTTAACTGCAATCGACCTTATTGCTGTAACCTTGCCGATTAAAATCACTTTATTTTAGGCAAAGTAACTTGAATTTTCAGTTCAGTTTACCTGTGGCCTACGACCCGGGAATCGAGGTCTCTTATTAAGCCTAGCGTGTTCAGGCATCATGAATCAAGGATGTGTCCTACATATCTAAAATCAATTTCCTGATTGTGAACTTTAAAGTGGATGTCTTAATACGGTTTCTTCCACTTATGAGTTACATAACTTTATTTCCTGATGCATAAGTTATTTAACAGAAGATATGACTCGAGGCTTACTATTTAAATAAAGATATATATAGCTCTTTTATGTTTGTCGAACATGGAAAGTGGCGTGTAACAAAAGCAATATTTGAAGTTACGTGTGATACTGTAAGCATTTAAGTAATATTTATTATATAAGAGTTCGTAATAATTGAGTTGAGAAATATACATAAATACTAAAAAATAACAGGTTGGTGTTTGTGAACAAGTATAGGCGAAAAGCTGTATCTGTGTGTCTAAAAATAGATAAGATAAAAAAGTCACAGAAGCCATTTACGTGTCTTATAAATTAATGAAAAACGTTGCTTAAAAACTCTACTATTGGGTGGCTTTCCTCATCTGATCCATGCTTCATCTTGCATCAACAATTACATGTCAGACCAAATCGCGGTCACTAAATTGTAATTACAATAGTGACAACCTCTTTTCGGTTTAGTAGGTATTGCTGATATTGTATAATGACAGTTTATGTCATCGTGTTGCTAGTCTTTCTTGAACAACAGACACGTGAAAGAGCATCTCAATTTCCTTGCAAGTAGTTTCCTACTTTTTCACTGAGCCATTTTTGTTGTTTACCACTCATTCTTTTATTTTACATATGTGTTGAAGATGGAATGTTGTTTTTTTTACGTAGACCGTAGACGAACATCCGCAATCATTTGCTAAAGCCTTATAAGAATGTAAGTTACAAAACAAATAAGGCCCAATATGGAATAAGGATATGAAGTTGATATTTTATTCACAATTAAATTAATCGCTCCTCACTGTGGCAGGTAAACGCCCTAACAAGGTCACTTTGACGCTTTTGATGAAAAGGTTAACATGATGGATTAATAACTTTAAATTATACATAACTTATATTTTTTTATTCTATGTAGTTACCACATAATGGGTCTTTAACAACACATTTACCTACTATCAAAATCAAATGAGATTATTATTCCCTTTGTATATTTTGATGGAGCTAACACTTTCAGCAATTGTTACCTACTATAGATGTAGGTGCTAATACACCAATAATATGTTTCAATATCAACTGTACTATTCATGTCAAGGACTTATAGATTTAAGTGTTTACTCGCAAACTTTTATTTATTTATAAATATTTCTGCTAATGAGCTTGCTAAAATATTTTTTTTATAATATTTTGTAAGCTTCTTCAGTTATGTCTAGTAATCATTAAAATACGTGCTTCAGTCAATTCGTATGTCTTGCAGCATCATTTATAAGGGTTTGTCTCTAGTAGTTTATCGGGATAGTCACACTAAGCTTTGATTCTTAATCGTTATTCGCAAGAGCAATTAAAGACGTGAGAGACGTCTACCATCATATAAAATGTATTAAGTTATAAAATTATACTAAGTATTGCAAGTGGAATGTGAGCCTGAAATACCTGCAATGATTGAGCTGTGGTTAACCACAGGTGTAATGTGAATTCAAACGTGATTTATAGCTGTTCAAATCGTATAAAGTGACAAATTGTTCGCAATCTGATCCATATTATAACTATAAAAACAATAGAATTTCTGTTAGCAACTTTTTGTTAAAACAACATGTTTTATTTCCCAAGTGAGGCTTCTAATAATGTTCGTCTAACAAAGACTGTCTATCTCATTTATTTTATAAGCAGACTAGCTTATGCCCGCGACTTCGTTCGCGTGAAATTTCACCCTCTTAGGGGTGGAATTTCGAAAAACCCTTTCTTAGTGGATACCTACTCTTCACAAAGAACACACCCTCCAAATTTCATGTCTCTAGGACCAGTGGTTTAGGCTGTGCGTTGATATATCTGTCAGTCAGTCAGGACTTTGAATTTTATATATTTAGAAGATTGTTTTAAGCAAAAAATGGTCGGCAATCACTACGAAAGCTACGCCATGAAGTCTCTCTCTATTTATGTATATTTCACATACGAGTAGTAGTTGCTAGTAACTCTTAAAGTCATAATAAAGGAATCTATTCTCCTGCATATTGAAAAAATAACTTAACGCCAAGTTTTAATTAATTAATATTGTAGGTAACAACAAAAACAGGCATTTACATCCACGTGACTAGGCTAAGTACCTAAGTTATTTCTCACAGTAGCCACAGGTACCAAGTGTTACTTGTTAAAAACCAGTATTTGAATAAGGTGCATGTTATGTAAGTACTTGACGTAGGATGATGCCTGGATGACCTGTCTTCCATATTGCTGTTCATTGCATAATACATATGAATTAACTATAAACCTTTGGAGACAAATTTTCTGCATGTGTGTCTATAACGAAAACACACACCCCCACAAATTCGAAAAATTAATCTCAATCAATTTGTTAAAATCATAAAATGAAATTGTTTATTCTGCAAATAGGATATTGAAATCATATTCACACTTCATATAAAAAAACCGGTCAAGTGCTAGTCGGACTCGCGCAGCAAGGGTTCCGTACAAATTTGTAGGCATGTAAATATGTAGTTTATCAGGGGATTTTTTTATTGTATTTATTTACAAATTTACGGTTTTCGGATTGTTTCCTTTACTTGTGCTACATGACATTGCTTCTTGCCAAATTTCATGATTCTAGGTCAACGGGATTCTAGGTTTTGATTCCGGAACATAAACGCCCGTATATTTTGATTGCGTTTTGATTTGTACAAAACTACTACCAAAAAAAAAAAATCATTTCATTTCATTGCGTTGACTTAGAAGTTTGATTTTTTCGCTGCTTTAAGGGATTGCAGCCTTGAGTATTTTACGTTAATTTCAACTTGATAACTCCACGCGTTCCTGAGAAAGGAAGAAACCTACGGACAGACAGACGGACAACGAAGTGATCTTATAAGGGTTCCGATTTTCCTTTTGAGGTACCTACGGAACTCTAAAAATCAAGCTAGATGTAGTCGACTTTTCTTATCTGACTAGCAGGAAACCCTGAGTATAAATGGCGAAACAAGCTCATGTTCATGATCTATTGAGTTGCTCTTATAGCAAAACAAAAACCAAACGAGGGTTGATGAAGGTATACTACGCTTTGACAATTCAACTGGGCTTTCTGTAATCAACTCAATATCTGTAAGATTTCGCAATGATGGCTGAATACCTATTTTTGCTAAGAACAACATAATTTTCCCCCGTAAATTTTCTACAGAACAATATAAATTAAAAGTAAGAAAAACCGAGGTTTCCTTCTTGTATGAGAGGATAATAAATGAGCATATACATTGATAATTGAGAGGATAACACTTAACTTTAATAACAGCATTTCAACATAAATTAATCTTTCCGCGAAGATGAACTCATCATTGATATAAACACATTGGTATTTTCTCAATAATAATAATATAATCGTCATGAGGAAAATTCATTTAACTTGTTATTGTCATCCTTATAAAGCAAAAAGATGTCGAAATTATTCTTATTGATCAAACCCTGTACTAATAAGGGTATTTCCATCATATTATTAGATAAGTAACAGTTGTAGTTGACATACCTAAATATGTAGTGACATGCTTAGCCCTTGATTTCTTAATAAACTGTGGTTTCCCTAAAATAACCGGAAAACTATTTTTTTTTTCAAAATCAATGTAGGTTATGAATCTCAGAAACTGAAAAACATAAAATAAGAATAAGTAATTGAATTTCACGATACTATTAGGGTATGGTCATGCACCCTATATAAATCGAAGAAAATGTAAACATTGTTCACAATTCATAACAATACCAAAACTATTTATTTCATTAACAGCTCCTAAACATGAAGCTGAAGCCACGCGATTGATAAGCCAAAAGTTGACGCAATGTTGCCGTGACACAGGCAGAAATGCAGGTCGCAATTGAAACATGGCGCACGCGCCGCCGGCTCATCGAAGTCGTCGCTAGTACACACTATTGCGTAACCCCTGCCACTGGATTACGCACATGCGTGACTCCAATCTAAGCGACATATTAAGACGAACGATTTTGTGGCAGGCGAAAGCTATGTGGGCGATTTAGAGGTAATTCGATGAGGTTCCGATTGCGACTAATATGTTGGTGGAATGTGATCTAGGACATCAAAAAGAGTGATGTTATGCTTTAGGTAGCACTTTGCCAAGATTCTATCTCGAACTAACTTATCCGAGGAACACTACAAATACCATGAAATCTGCATGGGCAACGTGTGTACGTCAACAGCGGTACACTGCTGTAAAAATGGAAACAAACCATCCTATCTAGATAAAGCTACAGATACGGACCTATGCAGTTTTCTTGAAATCACAATATTCGCCCACGCCAATAATGAAACCTAATATTGATCCCCAGGATCTTAGAACTGAATACCTAAGGCAATGGAAAGTCTCAATGATATTTTTTTCATTTTCTTTGTTTCGATACAAAAACGTTTACGCAACCAGAATCAAAAAGGTTCTGACAAAATCCCATCACACAATGTTTCTATTTCTACATAATCCTAAAAAATGACACCGATTAAGATTGTTTAGTAACAAACGACCCATTGTTTATCCAAAAACAGAGGTCAGCACACGACACAAACTGTCCCGAGCATGCGTCGTGCACTCGTACCTTTACGCAACTCTATGGGACCTCAGCCTTCGACTTGCGCTTACGCAACAAGTTTTCGATTTCTTCCAGCCCGGAGCGCATTCGCTTTCGTTCAACGCGCCTTTATCGAGTTATGGCTTCAGATGAATATGCGTTCCTTACTAGTTTGAATATATTTCTCCTAAAATTGTGATTAATGTCCATTGTGTTTTAATTTACAGCTTCACGCTAGTTTTAGCTACTGTTGCTATTTATCATGTCTCTCAGTCAAGGCGACATCTCGAAGAGATACAGATTTTGCTACCATACTAAACATGAAAATGAATTGCCCTATGATCAATTTAACAACAATATAAGTATCTTTGGAGACACTATACTACTCTACTACTGATACAATTTTTGTTAAATTGATCAGATCCATTTATATGCCAGGTGTAGGTACCTGGCATATAAATAACGAGATACTATGGGGTCACAGTGCATCTCTACATCAGTAGGCTCCTGATAATTATGACTATATATAATAATGTACTAGATGTAGACAATTACTCATTTTACACGTGTGGCTAATCTCTGTACGAATCTCAGCCCATTCATGAACCGCTGGTTACGTAACCCCGCATTAACTTAAGAGCTGTCAATCACGGCAGCTCATTATATCAATAAAAATATTAAATAACTTCATGTATTCGAGTTCACGGAAGAACATGTATGTACAACCGGAACTCTGATAGGATTCCTAGTAAATATATCATTAAAAGGTGATTGTAAATGATGATGCGTTACCTTTTACATTCACGACTAGATCCGTGTGAAGAAGCGCTATTTAAAAACATACATAGACAGAATTTCCAGAATTTGAATCCTTATTATGTCCTTTTGTTTATAGGTTTTTACATTGAATCATCCGAAGATGTGTACGAGAATAAATTATCGTGTGACGCTTATCGTAAATCCTCTTAGTGCATAACTCGTGCCAAGGTAAGTTACAAGTAATTAATTCGAAGGGTTATTTATATGACCATTGTAAATAACTTCGCAATAATCCGTCGTCTGTTGATGTTAAATTAAAGTTAAGTTGTATAGAGCTTACCGAAAGCTTTCTCTCTACTTGTCATTTAACATTCGTCATTCAATCAGCGGCCGCGCCTTCTCCATTGTGTAATCGGATAATGTTAAATTAATTTAAGTATGCACTAAAACGATTTTCATTTACCTACCTACTGTTAACCCTTACTTTACATATACTACAATTGGCTATTAGTTAACTTGGTTATCACATCTCGGAAATCTATATGAATTAAAAATCCAAGTTTAGCTTTGCAGGAACTCTGATTTTCGAAACCAAAAAAAAACAGACTTTTGTCGATAAAAAAAAACAATTAATATTTGACATTGTCCTTTCTCTTAGATTGTTAACAGTGCATAACAAATGCGTACAGTTGTTCAGTCATAAACCCGATGTATATGGCGACGAAGGCCGAATGACCGACTGTGTTACGGTCGCTTTGCCGACGGTTAGGTAACAGCGCGTGCTCATCATTACGGCATAACAACAGAGTAATAATGAATTTTCTTCCTTCCTTACATATTGCACAATATTACTGCATGCCACTGACATAACGGTTGCTGTGCCTACTACATAAATCTTGCGTGTGAGCATTAACTTAACCATAATTAGGTTGGGTCCTATTATCATGTTTTTGAAGAAGACTACACGGAAACAGCGCAAGGTCTATTGCTTCCGGTTCAATCTCGGGAAGCACTAATGTTTCGTGCCCAAACAAGGCAATAAAACAGTTTTGCAAACGACCTAATCATTCTTTATAGCTCATCGTTTTGTAATGCTGATGCCAGCTAATACGTTTAGAATCTGATAGTTATTAGCAACGTGAGCCTTGCACCTGGGCGGAACTAAAAAGGTGAGGTTCCACTAATAATTTTATTTTCCTTATATTTTATGAAATCTACTGAACATAGGCTTGGAACCCAAATGTAGATATCAAGGCTACAAGTAATTTAAAGCGTGAACTTGCCCCTTGAAATCGACAGATTAATTTCGTATTGATTACAAAACTGTAATTTAACAGAACTAAGCTTTCTAATGCGGCATTGGTAAGAAAAGCATTTTGTAACTTTTGATTTACGTTGAGATGCAACGCCCAACAATCAAATACCTATAGAAGGTATTTTATTATGCCTTAGGCAAAGGTAAAACATCCCAATGATAATAATTAAGCTGTTTCTCATATTCAACAGTTTCAAAAGTTACCTACTACTAATATCGAGAGCGGTAATTATAGGATATAGCTATCAAAATCATGTTAATTCTTTTTTTCTACAAAATTATTTACAACCCAATACTTAGGACATGCATATTTTCCGTTTTTCTTAAAAATATACCAAATTCATGGGCGTGAATTGATAAGCTACCAATAATGATCTATGGGCAGAATAATACATATAAGTAATTCATATCAAAAAGTGATTATTTTGATTGGCATACCGTTCCGTATATTTTTTTGCCGTGCAGATCTTTATGAAGCGACTTCAATGAAGGTTATCTAGGCAATTAGCTAAGAACTTTTTAAGTGTTTTGTAGAGATAGGTACAGTTATTCAGAAATCTAAGAATATAAAAACGCATAGCTTCTACTACCTCTAAAAAGTAGCTTATTAGTGTTATTTTTAGTAGATTTATTATCTACTTAAAATAAGGTACATATGCTTATATGTCACAGCGGAATATGTCAGGTTATTGTAGGCAGTAAATCTGTGTACAGAACTTTGACCCCCCGAGGAAAATTTCGCAACAGAAACATTCATACACTGGCTTGGCGAATCACATTGCCACAATTAAGGAGTGGTTCGACGAATGAAATGCTCGTATTGTGGGGGCTGGTCGTTTGGCCCACCAGATTGCCTTATTCATAAACCATGACGTCACGTTATAGTCCATTCTTCAATCTGTGCGTGTGGTTTCCCACTCTGATGTATTTATGACCTCACCAGAAGTTAGGATCCTACTTTTTTATATGTATTACGTATAAGATGGCAATGGTTCAAGTTCTTTTGTATAAAGTTAAAATCCAAAGCGGAACAGATGATTGATAATTAATATTTTTTGTGGGAATATTTTATTGAATCATCAATTGAATATAGGGACATTACTTGCCAGTGTTCGTGATACAACAATGGAAGGTAGGTACTCTGTAAGTAGACTCTGACATAGTCTTTTGTAAGCGCTCAAACGTATTTAGGTATGCACGTAAAGCTTTAAGCTTTTCCGAACTTTGATGGAAGTTCCAATCTAACTAGTCTAAATTAGTTTAATTCGTTGTAGCCCTCCGGATATTAAAAGCCATTTAACTCGGGACTTTATCCACTGTAATAGTGCTCTACTGACATTTGCTTAAATGTCTACATAATAACGAAATTGCAGATAATGTAGATAACTTAGCACAAAGCACTTCCAGTACTTATTTTATTGATTAAACCCGGTAATGTTTTATACCTCAAGCTGTCCCAATAAACCTATTACTTTTCCACAAATAAGGTATCATCGACGCTGTACAACTTATCACGGCTTGCCAGCCAGAGGTCACGACTAAGGTACACATGTTAGGAAGTAATCAGAGGCCAATCAACCTCTCTTTAAACTATTATCGACAATAATTACAATCGCGCCGCAGTAATAAGACAACTAATAAAAACGTTAAACAAAGGAACTGCGCTTACGCTTTCCGTTGTTTCAATTTGTTTGGTTGGATAGAGACGTCCGATCACTTCTACTTTTCATCTTGTAGATGTAGACAATAGTATCTAGAACCTATATTGGCACTCTATAAATAGCTTCGTATTAAAGGGGCTTGTGGCTAAGTAATACAGCCGCACGGGTCGATCAATCATGCTACGCTTGCCGCGTTTGGTCCGTGGATGGGTGACCATATTTGCATACCAAGACCCCTTCGTGCCTCGGAAAGCCCGTTAAGCCGTTGGCCGGCTATCATTCTCGATCTTTGACAGTCGTTACGGGTAGTCAGAAACCCGAAAATCTGACAACCAGTCCTATCAAGGGTATGGTATTACGCAGAAACTGGGTTGTTGAGGTCAGATAGGCTGTCGCTCCATGTAAAATACTGGTATTCAGCTGCAGACAGATTGATATAACTGAAATAGGAGTCTTTTTTCAGACATGCATGTATGTTCTTTACATTGTTTTTGTCGAGAATTCAAATTCATTTGATGAGAATATCGTTAGGTACTTAATTAAGTGCCTACCTACTCATCGCCTATTCCTGAACAATCGGGTGTCTTAATATTTTCTAATTGATTTGTTATCTTGTATCTGAAGTGCGTGATTAAGCTGTAAGTGTTTTGTATGTAAAAACTAAAAGCTGGGTACATTGTTCGCTCATCACCAATAATTGTTATAGACACTTCGATTAAATACATGTCTGTGGCCAGTGGAACGTTGATAAGTGTTATGTCTACTACTATTAAAAAAGTGATGACATATTTAGCGTACACGTCTATTATCTACACCTAAGCATGTAGCCGACATGTCAAGAATTTGCCAAAAAAATACAACTGATGTTTCCTGCTTATGGTAATGTGTGTTTGATCATCACATAACACGCATATTAGAGCAGAGCAAATCTTTTAACTTCTTGGTAAAGTATTCAACACTAAAGTACGTTACTTATAAGTCAGGTTGCGTGTCGCTAATTTAAAATTAAAATACGATAGACACATTTTATAGACTACAATCTAAGCATAATATCGTCACAACGTCACACGCTTGCTGTTCCTAATCGTAGGCTAAAGATATTTATGATTTGCGACTTAAACATAATTGTAGTCGTGAGAAAGTTCGTATATTAAGCCTATTAATAACGCTAGAAGCGGATTATCAGGCGGAAAATTAACGTTAAGAAACCACTTACTATTGTTGTTAAATTGTGTTGCGTAAAGCGCATCGTCTATCTTCTCAAAAACAAGTTACTTAGATAGGTATTGTTGGTATTTGACCGCTCCGACTTTGACAAGCGATCGTTGAAATAGGTAATCTAAATCTACTAAACCTTTTCTGAACTATGTTGGGGTCGGCTTCCAGTCAAACCGGATGCAGCTGAATACCAGTAGGTATTCGTATATCGTTGAAATAGGAGTCCGTAGAAAAATCATTAGGTATAGGAAAGCGGTATCTCTCTCTGTTAATGCAATATGACAATAAAATTGTGTAATCAATACCACATCAGTTCAGTATCACTTCAGTTTTTAAAGTGAGTACTAGCTAGGTACGAATTTTAATTGTAATGATGCTGTATACTATAAGGCTTATCTTATTTATAAAAATCTCTTGTCACAGTTTTGTTATCGAACTCCTCCGAAACGGCTTGACCGATTTTTATAACTTTGGGTATAATATTTAGTAGGTCTAGGAATAGGTCGTAGGCTATTTTTTTATACACCTAGTTGATAAGGGTGGCCGTCTCCAGATTTTTTTGGAATCATATATAACTAGCTGCGCCCCGCGGTTTTACCCGCATAAGTGTCGATCCCGTGGGAAAATCGGGATTAAAACTATCCTATGTTCTTCCCCGGGATGCAATCTATCTCTGCCCAATTTTATCGAAATCCGTTCAGTGGTTTAGGCGTGAAAAGGTAACATACAAACAGACAGAGTTACTTTCGAATTTATAATGTGAGAGAAGGCTTAATCCATACTAGTCCATACTAGGACTAGTATGGATTAAGCCTTGTCTCACAGCAAACATAAATATGCTTCATCAAAAAGGGGCAGTCTGTTTTATAGGTAGATAAACTAGAATAATGTTACCGTAGGAACAATGAGTAGGCTATAATTACCTGATTAATAAAGTTTCATTAAAAAAAACTAGCAAAATAAAACTTTTGTGCCTGAATAGATCAAGACGTGAACTGAGTTTCAAGACATTTTATTGATCAACCAAGTATTTCACCAGTTAAATTACCGGCTACTAAAAGTCGAGCTCCTCTCAAGGTTAAGAGCAAATATTCAAGATTTTCCAATTCCCAATGGGTTTTAATAGCAACGTTTCAGAATTTCGCTCGTCTATACTAATTTTACCTCTATAACAACCAAAATCTTCTTAACTGTAGGTTGACCCAATTCCGAAAATTCTTTCGCTAATGGAAATCCATAAGATATTTTATGTTAAAACCAGAAATTTCACGCGGATTATGTCGCAGGCAGAAGTTGGTTAGATATAATAATAATAATAATCGTTTATTTTCAGGCATTAGCACCCATAAAATTAAAATTGAAAACTTACACTAAAAATAAAATAAAATAAAACTTATACTAAATACATAAACATTTCACACCAGAGAAACCAAAACACAAAGAGGTACAATTATTTTGTCTCCCTCAGTACATGCACCGCATGAAAGACAACTTTTACAACAGCATTTAGATATATAGATAGACATGTAACTTAGGTAAGTAACAATGTAACTTAATGCTAATAATAAGTTAATAAGGGACATAAAAATCTATGTGGAAGAGTTTTGTAATATGTGGAAAATGTTAGCACGATAAATAACTTCATCAAACATGAAGTTATTTATCGTGCTATATACATTGAATTAAAATTTTTTATTACAATTTTAGATAAGGACTGACATTACCTGAGCGAATGACTGGTTTTTTATAAACAAACAGAAAACAGACATATTTAAGAGACTCAACTGAACTTCATTCATAAATGCTTAGTATCGGGTTATTTCAGCTTATTTACTGACTGTCTAATAAAATAATGGACCCTTTGTACTCCTAACACCTTTAAATCTATCGTTCTTTTTCAGAAAATCATAAATATAGATAAGATATAGTCACCATAAACTTATTTGTAGAATGACCTATTAGTCTTCGTCATGTGATTGCATTATCTAATATGGAAAGGAAAAGTTTCGTACACATAGAACACGTCTTTGTGGTCGTTTGTTCACTTTATGGGTTCTTAGAACTAATATTTTAACACTCCCATCTGAAGTATTTAATTTAAAAAAAAAAATTATTTAAATAAACAAACATTTGTTACATCACTAGTTCTTTATGGGCACGATGTATAATATAATATTCGGGGCCCTTATAATGCTATATTTTTTTTATTTTTCCAGGTATCGAATTTCAACGTAAATTGTTTTGTTTTCCGAATTTACGACAGTTTCAACATCTTAAATGCTCGGTTGTCTATTAATTCATTTGGATCGGTAAATTAGGTAAACTAGCCAGCTGATCGTTGCATTGAAAACTTTACAAGTGAAGTAACAATAGACTAAAGAATCTCGATAATAATTACTTGCAGGAGAAGTGGTTGTTACACCGCCATCTGTTGTACTACGCCTCACCGGACAAAAGCGTGTGACACATACATACATAATTTTCAATAATGATTTTCACTTTTGAATGTCTCACACGTTCAAACCAGCAAACTAGCATCACATTGTGGGAGATTAGGTAACCGTTTTTCCCCGAGCTCGGCAGAGTTTTCGCAAGCGCGTTGCCACACTGAGTCTACGTTAATTGGCGTGGCCTATAGCACGTTTATCCGATAACCACACCGTACTGGGAGTGTTAAATTTAATTTGGTAGGGTAACCGTCACGTGATTTTTGAAGTTTTAGCGTTAACTTGGTCACCGCGGGTTGATCAAGCGTGCAGATCGATGAGTGTCGTAGATTTCCGCTTCGCAATTAGGCAAATGTTTAATTTCGGTTTTTATTTATGCACCTATTGAACAACTTAACACCTAAACACCTAATAAGTGTTCATAATGTGCTAGTCACCTAATTAGTGGAATAATAATAGTTATATGTGATTAAGGTCTACTCAACTTACTTGTAATATAGTCATTTTCACGAAACAGAACATCATCTGAAATTATTCCTCCAACAAAGCACATAATTACTTGCATACTTAACTGAAAACAGTAGAAAAATAATAAAATAATGAACAAATTAAAAATTACACACAAGATAAAAACAAAACACAATCTTCTGACTTGATTTTTTAAATCATAAAAATAATGTCAGAGAAAATAGTGGCCAGTAACAAAGTAAAAAAGAAAAAACATAAAAAGAAAAAAGTCTTTATTCAAATCATGGAATTAGTATGTACTTTAGACCTAGTAGAATTCAAATAAGTGCAATTTTTTTTAACACATCTTATGTAGTTTGTCTTGGTATTCATGAATCCATTGAAATATTTTGCAGTCATACAAGAAAAACAAACAGCATTAGGGTGCCCCACTCACGTGATACGTTAACGATTGCCGGTTGCCCAAGACCCGCATGCACGTAAACACAAACTTACGTCACCGAAACACACGCATAATGCGGAAACATTAACGTGCGAATCAGCCTTTTTGTACACAATAAAAAGTACTAAACGATAGGCAATTAATCTGTTGTCAAATACTTTGTACTTATATGCTAGTGATTAATATATCCAGTCTTATTCGTCTGAACTTACATGACAGTGACTGAAAGAAAACGCACAGCCCACCTACCTACATCGTTAGAGATAGAATATGTATTGTGAAGCGGGTTATGCTCGGAGTTTTTTTGAAAGATAAAATCACACTAATATTATAAAGGCGAAAGTTTGCGAGTGTGTGAGTGTGTGTTTATATGTTTGTTACTTCTTCACGCTCCAACGGCCGGACCAATTTTGATAAAAATTTTGTATGGAGGTAGCTAACACCCTAGATTAACATAGATATAGGCTACTTTTTATCCTGATATTCCCACGGGATCGACACTTACGCGGGTCAAACCGCGGTGCGCAACTAGTCAGAAATAAAGTTATCCAGAAAAGAACCGGAGTTACCGACATAGCTTGCAGAGTAAGCAAGCTTAAGTGGCAGTAGGCTGACCATATTTGTCGAAGGACCGATGGCCGGTGGAGCAGACGAGTCCTGGAGGACCGCATATCGGCAAGCATAGTGTGGTACACCTCCCAGCTATGAGTCGATGGACCGACTACCTTAAAGAGATGGCTAGGACAGACTGGATGTGGAAAGCGGAGGACAGGGTATTCTGGCGCAGTCTGGGAGAGCCCTATGTCCAGCTGTGGACTGCGTTATGCTGAGTTGATTGATGTATTTTGAAAATTAATGCTAATAGGTTCTTGCGTCACTGATTGACTGAAACACACAGCATAAAGTCAAAGTCAAAGTCAAAGTCAAATCATTTATTTCAAATAGGCACATTAAAGGCACTTTTGAACGTCAAAAAAAAACTAAATAGAAATGATTCTAGTCGCCCATTCGAAAAGGTAGTTTTCGTATGGAGAAGAATGGGCAAGAAACTCCACCGTTACTCTTTTAAAAATGTTTTACAAGGTCTTGTATACATAATAAAATTTATATGTGAACACGATGCACCCATAATAAAATTAGTCTACCACAAAAGGTAAAAAGAATTAAAAATTAAGCAATGACAGGTAAATCAAATAAGTGATAGATACATGGTGCTCACATATTTACAAGTTATTTAAAAAAAAAGAAAAATGAAAAAATGCAAAAGTAGTTGAACTTTAACAAGTGTGTGAGCCACTGCAGTCGCAGATTGTAAAATTGAATTAGAATAAGATGTCATAATTAAAAATATATATATAAATTAAATTAGGAACAAGTTTGATTTTGTCTAGACTTTTAGATTGTCCTATGGAGCAGGACCAGCATGTTTCCAAACATTCTTATCTTGGATATAATCCTCTAATTTGTAATATCCTTGTTTACAAAGTGTACTTTTAATATGAGTTTTAAATTTTCTTTCATTTAATTGCAATATGTCACAAGGTATTTTGTTGTAGCATTTAACACAGTACCCCATAAAAGATGTATGTACTTTCGATAATCTGAAAAAAGGTTGATCTAATTTATCTTTATTTCTAGTATTAAAATTATGCCTATCACTTATTTTATTAAAAAGATGTTGATTTTTTCTTACATACATAATATTTTCATAAATGAATTGGCAAGGTACCGTCATGATATTAACCTTTTTAAATAGTTCCCTAAGAGATTCGCGACGACGTAGATTGTAAATGGCTCTGACAGCTCTCTTTTGTAAAATAAAAATGGATTCAATGTCAGCAGCCCGACCCCATAGTAAAATGCCATATGACATAATACTGTGGAAGTAACTAAAATAGACCAAACGCGCGGTTTCTACATCTGTTAACTGTCTTATCTTTCTAACAGCATAAGCGGCGGAGCTTAGCCGCCCCGCAATAGATGTTATATGAGGTCCCCATTGTAATTTCTCGTCTAGCGTGATTCCTAGGAAAACTGTCTGATCAATAAATTCTAGTTTTTGGCCATTCAATATGATTTCACATTCGCTACTTCTAACATTCGGTAATTTAAATCTAATGCATTTGGTTTTTTTTTCATTAAGTACTAAATTATTTACCGTAAACCAATCTTGGACCTGAAGAATAGAGTTATTCACGTCGTCAAGATTTTGTGACCGTCGGTCTATTTTAAAAATTAATGATGTGTCATCTGCAAATAACACCATCTTCGGTTGATTTTGAAGTAATTGGGGTAAATCATTAATGTAAACTAAAAAGAGGAATGGACCCAATATCGAACCTTGAGGAACACCCATTGTCATTTCAGACCCTAATGAGTTTACGCCGTTTACTTGAACTTTAACCTTTCTATCTTTCAGGTATGATCTTAGCAAGTCAAGTGCTGCTTTTCTAATTCCATAGTGCTCCAGTTTCATCAGAAGTGTCTCGTGGTTTACGCAATCGAACGCCTTAGAGAGGTCGCAAAAGATTCCAATGGCATCTTGTGCTTCTTCCCAGGCGTTAAAAATGTTCTTTATAAGGGTAACACCGGCGTCAGTAGTGCAACGCCCTTTGGTGAAACCGTACTGGTGTTCATGAAAGATGGAATTTTTATTAAAGTGACGTAACATTTGATTGAGCATCAACTTTTCAAACACCTTACTGAGAACTGGTAGAATTGACACAGGTCTATAATTGTTAGGATCTTTACTATCACCGGATTTGAACAATGGTACTACTTTACTATGTTTCATAAGATCCGGAAAGACTCCTTGGTCAACACTGGTGTTAAATATGAAAGCTAAATAGGGCGCAATAGTTTCGATGAAAGATCTACATACTTTTACAGACATTCCCCAGAGATCTTCTGTTGATTTAATGTTAAGATCTCTAAAAGCTTTTATAACAGCCTGGGGGCTTGTATGCTGAAACCTAAACTCCAAAGGGCATGACTTTACATTCTTTTTAAGTAAGGCAGCAGAAAGCGTGGGGGATGAATTTAAAGCTTCAGTAGTTTTAAGGGGAATATTAGAAAAAAAGTTTTCAAATTCCTGAGCTATTTCTACATCTGAGTTGATGGGGCCATGTGCAGTCTCTAAATTAAATTCAGTGTTAGGCTGTTTTTTCCTACCTGTTTCATTATTTATTATTTGCCAGGTAGTTTTTATTTTATCATCAGCTGATTTTATTTTATTGCTAATATAAAGAGCTTTAGCTTTTTGGCACACACTTTTAAAAGTTTTTGAATATTTTGCAACATACTGATGAAAGTTTGTATTATTCATATGTTGCTTTAAGCCATAGAGTTCAAAAAGTTTTTCCCTGCTTTTACGAATACCTGGAGTCGCCCAGTCACTAAATAAAAACTTTGTGTGAATATTTTTAGTTTTTAGTGGAAAAGTGTCATTAAACTGCGCGTTTAATATTGAAAAGAACTCGGCGTAGAATTCATTTGGGTCACCTATATTATTAAAATTCTGATCACATAACTTACTGGCCAAAGAATTATTTAATTTCTCTAACTTTTTACATGTAATTGTCCTAAACCTTATTTGAATTTTTTGTAAAGGCATGTAGGAGCTAAATGTTATTTTTTGTCCACTGTGATCAGATGGCAACTTATTTACAATTTCTTTGTGTAAGTAATCACAATTACAAAAAACATTATCAATACAAGTGGCAGAAGAAGCTGTCACTCGGGTTGGTTCAATAAAAACATTTGACAAATCAAATGACCTAAAAAGACTTAACAATCTGACAGTATTCGAGTTATTTTCCAATAAATTAATATTAAAATCTCCACATACTATTATTGACTTACTACCTACTACCATACCTATAGGGACATCATTAAGTACCTAAAGATAGCATATTTGGATAATTCCAAAAGGCACCTTTTGGAATTGGGGTTGTATAAAGGTGCACTACATACAAAATTTTGAAACTAATTGAATATGTGCTATCAAAGTTTTTGACAACAGCTGATAGTTGCTATTTGGAGTCCATTGTAACTTAAACTATTCTTAGAAGATGATATAAAGACGTTTTATGTGATGTACTATGTTATTATCTTTTTTGCAGTATAAAACAAAACATTAACATCAGTAACAGCATCTAATGGCTGGCGAGCTCTCTGTCTTCAAAATGAGTTTTATATTAATTTATGTATGAAATTGTGATTAAAAACTCAATTACATTTTTCTAAAATGTACGGCAATGTCCTTTGATTATATAATGTATTATATAATGGAGCGTCGCCCTACAATCAAAACAAAGAAAACGAGCTAAAAATTTCAAACATGTGTGCGTGCATGCGGTGTTTTACACTGTGCGTCTGTCTATGTATCTGTGTGCGTGAATAATGATACCACCTACTACAATTCTCGCATAAATCACATATTAAAAAAATAGACTAATTAAATAAGATAAGTTTTAGGTGTATGTATGTGTAGGTATTCAGTTTTAGTAGTTTCATTTTATTAAGTAGTTACTTTCTTAAATAAATAAAAAACACTATATAAAGTTAATTAGAGTTGTGTGTGTGAATGTTGTATTAAATCAGCTAAGTTAATTAAATTAGTATTACAATAATTAACTTTTTAAGCTGTTTGTATTTGGAAATTTGAAATGAAAGATCACATATATTAGGAAACAAAAAAGTTATACGCGAACATTATGTTATTATAAAAAAAGTACAGGAGAATTGAGAAACGCCACCTTTTTTTAAATCGATTAATAAAAGTACACCAACTAAATAAAATAAACGTAACCATAAACCAATTAATATACCCACAAAAAATGACGTTAAGTTGGGAGAATGAAAAAAAGAAACTGCCAACACTGATAAAATATGGCATAATTTGGTGTTCATAAAAACAAAAAATAAATATATAGTTTTTGGTTACTTATCGATGATAGGTAATGTGTTTGGTATTTTTTACCCTTCCTTTATAATTCCGGCACAGTTTAATAGCACATACCGTCATTTTATCGCTGTTATTTGTTTATTACTTAGCGCGCGTAACACGTAGTGACACCAAAGCGGCACGGTCGGCGGGTAAGAACTTAGAGGCCAACAGTTGGCCGATATTTTTTGACAAGTTTGCGCGCATTTGATGCTCTATCTAGACATTATATAATCAAAGGGCAATGTCAACTAAAAGAGTAAACAAAAGTCTAGTAAAAATGCTTATTTAAGGGTAAGTCAAAATGGAGCATATACCACACTCAACATAATGTGTAACACAACAAACACGCATACATAATACTTGTACACACACCCCAACACACCATCACACACTCACTCACATATATACACATACACATACGCTCGCTCACACACACATAGGTACTCATCCACCACACACATGAAATAGTTTTTTATGTTTAGTTTTACCATATTTTTATAGCAGTTAAATACATAGGTATGCGTAAACAGTAGAAATACAAATCCTTGTAATCCAAGGGGGATCGGAACTGTAACTCCTTCATACAGGTAACCTAGTTAGGAGATCAGAACTGCACCCACTACAATTGTAGCAAATCTGTAATTTTACCATGCATAAATTATATACCCATGTACTGCAATATTTGAAAATTATCAATAAAGATTTTATTATTATTATTTTTCTTGCCAAAATTAATAAAGCACATTTTCAATTAAAAGAACAAGTTTTTGAAATCATGTCACTATGTTAAAATGTCAAAGAATTATTCATTTATGATCTAATGCCGACAGTTCAGTTTAACTGGCCTATATCTGGCATAATTATAATTATGAAAGAGCAACATACGCGTATTAGTACTACATACCTACCTAGTTGTTTCCTGACATTATAATTACGATAACTACATATACGGTTCACATGTGTATCGTAGTATTGAAGAAGCATTCAGGATGTAGTCTGTATAGATGTAAAGGTCGACAGGTGTCCGGCTCGTGAGGTCATCTACGTGCGTTCCAATCACACAATTTTTGTTGTTCCGATAATATTCAATTAAAGTAGGAACATGAATGAAATATAGATCAGCACTATGCTATCATGGACACACTTTTATCTCAAATTTAATATCTTTTATCTATTATTTATAAAATTCGTAAGGTTATACTTAAATGATTATTTTTCAACAAAAGAAAGTTTCGCAAAAAGAGGTTGCATTCTTGTTTTAAAAACAACCCCAGGCAATATTGGCCGTCTGCGTAGCTACCTAATTCTATATATATTTAAATATCTATATATCTGGTATACATACGTCTAAAAGATAGCAAAAAAAAACGGTGACCAAAGTTTGAATTGAAAATAAATTGGATATTAATTAGGTAGCAATTTTATTCAAAATATTTCTACAGAATATTATGTAAAACCACGTGCTTTGAAAATTGTGGGTAATTTAAATAAATTTATTTATTTATTTATTGAATTTAAAAATTTCTTTGTAATTCGTCAACTATACTATCAATTTTCATAACTAGATTCAGTATTTGAGATCTAAGTAGACTAATGGTCTTTAAAGAAAAAAGTAGCTATGACTCAAAATCAAATTGATAATTATTAGTAGGTAGTAGGTAAGTAATTAACAATTCTGTGTGACTAAGATTTATGCCTGCTAACCGAAGACTCCTGGAATCTTTAGAAATAAAAATGTTGTTGGTTGGTATGCTCATCATTTGAAAAAATCTGGACAGATTTGGCTATTTATTAATTTAAAATGGTAGTACCTAATAGTCCAAATAAAAAGTAGAACGTTTTTATGGAACGAAAAATTGGATAAGTTTGAAAATGCGGCAAAAATTTAAAGTGCTTTTGTCTATGGGATTTTAATATGAATGAATGAAAATTTAACAACGTCAACAAGGACGTCTGTCGGGCAGCTCGTATCTAATAGATACAAGTTTCGTTAATTAAGAGTAAATATTTTCCTAGTTACCTACGAAACGCTTAATGGGACTTTAATCACGGTTATTGAAGCACGTTAGAATTTAATTTTATAAAACAACGACATGTTTCAACAATATTAAATGTTCAATGACCCGAAGCTTGTACCTATCTAACCTTTTTTACAATAAGTAAATTATGAGCATAACTGTAGGCAAAGTATAGGTATGGTCAACGCCTTCCCATGCTAATCTTTACTAAGTATAATATAATGAATCTGAAGAGTTTGTTTGGTTTTGTTTAACACGCTAATCTCTGCAACTACCATCGCAGTCGGATTTGAAAAACTCTTTTTTGCATTTATAGCCCAATTCTTGAGGGAAATTAGAGGTGGTTTATTATTATTATCAATTTATTTCAGGCATCAAGGCCCATTTAAAACACATACAATACAATACGAATATAACTTAAAAATACTATAAATACATACAACATTATAATTACACTAAAAAAAACTAACAAACTAAGGCACACGAAGTGTCTGCTTCGTGTTTCGCTGACAGGTGTCATGTAGCTGGCCATGAAACCGGCGGTACACAACACCCTTCGGCCAGAACTCTTCCTTGAGGAACTTCTCGAGATGATGTGTCGGAACACGTACCACGAACGACTTGAAGTTTGTGTTGTGTCGGTACGGCGGGTGGGCGATGCTATACGACGAGGTGGGTCGCATTAGTTATTGTGGTATCTTACGTGTTTCACGCGAATGAAGTCCCGGGCAGAAGCTAGTTTATTAATTATTTCAGTAAAAAAATTTTTTAAATCGTTTGATTCAAAACATTTTTTCATTCGATCTGCATGTTTATGCAGTTCAGGTACGAACCTACCAGCTACGAATAGGTATAGCAAAAAATTGACAAGATCTTCGAAGTATTAAGTATTAAGTCCTTTAGGTAATGACTATGATGGGTATAATTTACTACTTACATACTCTTCTGTTTAATAATCGTCTGTTTTTGTGAAGTCACGGTTTTTCTAAAATAAATTACTTAATTAATATGAACTGAAATTAGATGTACCGTGATTATTTTTATTTTTTTGGTCTTATGCACTAATGTCTATATAATAAATTAGGTATTTAAACTTTTTACTCGGTAATACTGCAGCTACATAGCACGCACTGCCTAGCAAGACGTCTCACATAAACTCGACGTAACCGTGACACATGTCGCATCATTGTACGTGATGGACCTGCAGTACCTAAGTATTCGTGCCGTAAGGTTTACGAACCGACTCATCTAATAGCCTTACCATTAAAATAGCCTCTTCGACCTTAATCCTAAGGGTTATTATTCATCATAACTCTTTAAAATTTGTTAATGACTCAATATTATGCAGCTTCAGTCATTTACCTACGTTTATTGAGCTTTTGGGTTTATATTTTTATGAAACATTAGTAGACTCACAAAATATACAGGATGAAATTGAATAGGTGCGATTAAAATATCTAATTCAACGTGTTTTAAAACAAAAGACCATACGTCCGCGTAGGCGAGTGGTTTGGCAACGTTCGTCGCGCGCCCTGTTTTTCGTAGAAACGGTCAAAATTAGGTAAATACTGCTAGTTCAACGTGTTGCCAACTTGCCTCATGTTGTGAACTCGGCGATGAATGGATTGCTTATCGGGCGCGCGCTAAAATTGATAGGTACTTTAATTTTCTTATTAGTTTTCATAATTGGGAAACAAAAAACACTGGAGCGACGGTTATTCGTATCTACTTCAAGGCTTAACTTAGTTTGCACTATCCAAGGCGATAATTACACGATTTTTTTCAAGAATTTGTGTTTGGGAAATGACTATTTATAATGATTATATGTAACAGTTCCTGCACCTCCTATTTCGATTTGTCGCAAATTTTCAATTCCATCCTGTATACATAGTATGTCAATATTGTTGAATTGCTTCTCAACCATTTATCTAGCTAGTTCTACCTTCTGCCCAGGACCTTGTCCTCGTGAAAATTCGACCCACCGCATCGCATCGCATCGTCCGCCCATGCTGTTACTTCGTTTTTGCTTAGCATTCTTTCTGACTTTTTTTCATTTAGCTCTGCTTCGTAGGGTCGTGAAGCGTGATGTTCAATAGTAGGCTATTGAACATACCTTCCTCAAAAATTGGACTATCAAATGCAAAAAAAAATTTTCAAATCCTACTGGTTGTTCCAGAGATCAGCGCGTTCAAACAAATAAACACTTCAACTGTATTAAAATAGTATAGAGACGTATACGAATTAAAAAACTTGATTTCAGAAATAAACCACGTACATATACCTACTTACTAAAACTTGCCCTCCTACTACACGGGCACTTTATTGTTTTTACAAAAAAAAAGAAAATAATCGTGCAGGAAGTCAGAGCCAGTCAAAGATAATTAAAACTTTAATGCTGAAATTCACAAGCTTAAAATTATCATTATCATTACCTGCAGTGACGTTATGGCAGTGTCGGCGAAAACTTTGAACTTGCGTTATATATTTCAACTGATTCAATTAATTGAACTAAATATATACTTAAGTGGCTCGTGAGTAGTTAATATAAGTGTACCATCAACTACATCCATTGTACATAACCACTTTTTATACCTTTTTTATGTTTCGCGTTCATTGTTTTCAAAAGAAATAATTGCAGCCATTTTTAAGACATAAGTCCTGAGTTAAAATACTTACACGTTTAACTTAAACTTAATGACTAGTACTAACGGCTTATTTTAATTTACGGCTTTCAACCACTAGTCGAACAAATGGGCCAACCTTTTCTTAGCCGACTCACGTTCAACTGCAATCCGAGTATTTTAGTCCACAAACCAGCGCATTCGCCTGACCTTAGTCATTGCTTAGCCATTTGCCAAAAACGAGACGAATTTAGCCGAACACCTCATGCGTGGTTGTCCCATTCTGTGCAAATCACTTGACTATTTACGCAACCTTCTCAAACGAACAATGGAAGTAGGAACAAATCTCGAGTATCCTAGACCACTTACGTTGCGATAAATTGTCTAGATAGGTAAGCCAATTTATGCTTAATAACTAGAAACTTTCGGATAATATGAAAATCGGTGTCTAGTATTAACGCCATCGATTCTGGCAACTATTTGGAACATTGCTATAAGTCTTGAGTGTAAAATCTTCAAACAATTTTCCGAATCACCTTAGCGTGCTACGTAAATTAGGTTCAATTCCGTGTAATGGGACCAACATAGAATGTATAAATTAAACCGACATTCTTTGTCCTCAAGTCGCATCCAGTGCAAATATTTTCGCTCAAGTTTCACCACATTTGACCTTGTCCAACATACACTACAGTAGCGATATCCATTTTAAGTACTGAAACTTTTTGTCACGTATTACTGTAGACCACACTTTCGCTTAGGTACGTAATAATAAGAATTATACATACACAAGTAGGTACGGTACACGTTTTCTTATTGTCTTTTGACATTGAATTCGTCTGGGTATAATTAGCTACTCGGATAACCTTCATAAAAGCTCTTCACGTTCATTCGAATTTTCAGAACATATCTGGAATATCGGAAGTAATTATTTTAGAGGATAATGGCACTTTAATTCATGACGGCTACTTTCGGCTATATTATAATATGTTATGCGAAACTCTTAAGATTTATCATCGAAAATAATTAAAATTAATAATCTAAAGTCGTCATTTATTTTCGTTGCTTATTTGTATATTTAGTATGTACTTATTTATGTATCTATTATACAGCATTATACATGTATATATCTATGTATCTATTATAGTACTTATATTATTTTGCACCACTGACAGCCCCATTTTTTATATCCACGCAATCACTGTCCATTTTAAGGTTGCCTGGAAGATATCGCAGAAAGCGATAAGGCCGCCCATTGTATGTTTTGTGTTAATCGTATTTTTTTTTGTTATGTATTTTCTGGTGTACAATAAAGTATAAATAAATATAAATAAACAATATTGTTTATACACAATTGAACGTTTTAGTGAAGGAGAACATCGTGCGGAAACCGGCATGTTCTACCTAGAACCAAAAATTCGAAGACATGTGACATCTACCAACCCGCACTGGGGCCCCGTGGTGGATTACAGCTTACTCCTACTCGAAAAGAGAAGGCTTGTGTCTCAGCAGTGGGAATATTAAGGCTGATTTTGCTTACACACAATTGAATTTGTATGATGACTGTCCAAGACAATTTATATATTTGATTCATTCATTCATCTTGTTACGTAGATATGGGTTTCACACGTGGTGACGCGAAGGGACTTGAAATAGCTACGTGATAAACAGGACAATGTAAATGCATCAATGATGTTTCCATGCAGACATCTACGAATGGCCTACAATAAAAAAAAAAATACGCCGAATGACTGATGAGCCACTTTGGTGTTCACATTTATGTAATGGTCTACGTGAAATCCGGGACTGTGAAAGTAGCAAGTTGACATTTAGTCATATCGTGCACGTTGCCGGCTGACTGCGACCAGTTGCTGCTCCTTTCAAGGCGAGAGGAACAAAAAATAACTGGCTATACAACATACCATGCGTTACATAAATTATGTATTACGTTTAGCAGTCAAAAATAAAGATTATGGGCTCTTTCTAACAGGCGCGACACGCGATAAAAACGTGCGCGACACAAAGGCACCGCAAATTGCGCAACGAGCGATGCTTTTGTGTCGCGCGTGATTATATCGCGTGTCACGCCTGTTTGTAAGAACCCTTACTTCTGAAAAAACACTCTTAGCGGAACTTAACTTACCTTTGGCTAACTATTTTACAATCAGCCACAAAATGACATCTTCTTATCTTAAAACGTGTATCATTGTGAATGTTAAATTGGCTAAAATTGACCTCAAGATCAAACATAAACAATTATGAACTTTGCTAGGTACCTACTGTTGTAATTGCTTAGTCCTTTAAATCGTGACTCACGAAAATCCCACTTACGTGAGGAGGTATGGTATGATCAGCACCCTAATTGTGTAACACACTATCAATCACAATCTCAATCGTTTTGATGGATATTGCTAATCCATCGCTTCTTATGTTCGAACAATTTGTCTGCTCAACAACGTAAACAACGCAATGAATGTTGTTGTACTGTCAAAATGAAAGCCGTTGCTACTGTTAGTGTATTACACGATTACCCCGCACAATATACTACGGCACATTATACTAGCATTAGTTTACTTGGATGTTGTTCAAAACAAATACTTTACAAAGACAGAATACTGTCAGTAAAGTGACAAATAATTTGACATTCTTTTAGTACATTTGTACTGAAAGAGTGTCAAATACTTTAAAAGGCAAAGAGTAGGTAATCGTTCGTATAACGTTTCTTACAGCCAAAAAGCCCGAGAGAACGGTGAAACTATTTCTTAAACACGTAAAGAATTGTTGTGCAAATTAGATAGTTTCTCACGTGTAATTGTTTTACTTTCTTTCCCGTCTAATCATCTCGTGCGTAGTACCTACATCATCTGCTTTATCGAGATGACCATGATTTAGCTTAGTACCAAGACAAATGTCCGTGAGTTCGTGAATAACATTGTTTCGGTAATTATTCAGTAGGTACGTTTTGTTTATAAAAATAACTAGCAGCGCCCCGCGGTTTCACCCGCATAAGTTTCGATCCCGTGGGAATATCGGGATAAAAATCTATCCTATGTCCTTTTCCGGGACTCAAACTATCTCTATACCAAATTTCATCTAAATCGGTTCAGCGGTTTAAGCGTGAAGTGGTAATAAACAGACAGACAGACACACTTTCGCATTTATAATATTAGTATGGATTATATATTTTAAATAAATGTTTATTTCTTAAAAAATATCCTACTAATATATAATAAATGTGAAAGTTTGTGAAGATGTTTGGATGTTTGTTACTCAATCACGCGTAAACCATTGAACAGATTTGGATGAAAATTAGCACACAGATAGTTTAAAACCACGATTAACACATAGGATAATTTTTATCCCGATATTCCCACGGGATCGAAACTTACGCGTCTGAAACCGCGGGGCGCTGCTAGGTATAATAAATATTATGATTACAATAGTTAAAGGTTATTTACGTAATGCCATCATCGTCACTCGCTTGCCCTTATCCCAATTTATTTGGGGTCGGCGCAACATGTCTTTTTATTCCATACTTCTTATTAAGTACTCGTCCTCTTGGTAGTAACCCCCTTTCTAACGACATCGTCTTTCACACAGTCGATCCATCGTTCTTAACGTAATGTGTATTTTAAAAATCTGTTAAATTCATGAAAGCAAATCGAGTGTTCGTCTATATAACCAAAAAATAACTTTATTTAACAGCGAACGTGATTTGGTTTTTTTTTTCCATAAAGTAAAACTAAAAATAAACATTTTAGTGAATTGGCCAAACCTTTTAAAATAATTAATTGTTTGCTATGTCAATGGCCCTTCACTTTAAAATGTCATTGATACTTTGAAATCTAATTATGGTCAAAAAACTGGCTTTTATTTATTTTTTTAACATAATTGGTATTATAGGACACAAAACTGTAACTCTATGTACCTATAGGTTCAGCTTAAACTTCTCATAAGAAATATTTTACATTAACGGACACTCCATTTATATGTGAGCATCAAGTTGAACATAACTGTCAGAAGCAATTCAATCCGTGAGAGCAATCTGAGATGTCTCAGATAGATTTATTTTGATGAAGCTTGTTGTAATGTCAATGGCATTGAAAGTAGGGCTGTCAAGCCTTGGTTCCCCTTTATTTATTTAACCAAGCGTTTGTGTCTATAGCATAATCAGCCATTAATGCTCCCACTACTGGAATACAGACCTTATCTCTGTGGGAGGGAGTGTCATAATCATAATCCACCACAGGGCCCAGTGCTGGTTGGCGGATGTCACACGAGTTCGAGTTTTTGGTTCTAGGACATGCCGGTTTCCTCGCAATGTTTTCCGTCACCGTTTTGAGAGCAGTGGTGATGGTAAGTACATAGAGTAAATTGCCTGTCTAGGTTCACTCACGGCCATCACCACCCTCAACCATATAAAATCCCCAAATTTAAAAATAGAACTTGTAGGTAATGAAAAAGAAAACTGAAAGATTTATGTCGATTTTTTTTTTCATTTGAATGTGTTTAAAGTTTCCATCAATTACTTACAATTTCAAGCTTGTCATTGTAACCTTTAACGACACGGAATGTTGATTAATCGGTTGCGGACCACTGAACCCTATGTGAATAGAAAGTAAGATGTATGGTTTAACCGGTAAGATGTCATAAGAGATCATAGATAAAAATGAAACGTACTTGTGGTTGTTGGTTACCTTGCGGTCAGATGGAAGTACATACGCTTCCTATGTGAATCGATATTGCATCGTTGGTAAAGTGTGAAGTGAGGTAGAGATATTAAAAGATATAAAGGAAATGAATGTGGAAGCTGATAGTAGTTAAAGCCAATCATCTTTATGGTGTAGTATATCAGATTTCTTTGAATAAATTATGTTTGATGAATAACGGTATTTGTACATTCATTTTCATTAAAGTTGCATGCATATTGAAGTTTCTTAAAAGTTGACGTTCTCAAGGGTCATAATGTCCAAACAAATCACGACCAAGAATGATGGGTACTTGAGAGACAAACGTATTATTTAGCTGTCATAAACTTAGTTCAAAATACCTTGAACTCGGACATAACGTCGGGTTTAAAATGTAGGTTAACGACATATTAATATTACAAGTTTCATAAAAGTGTCCATCTAAACGTGACGACCTACGGTGGCTGACGTAACTTTAAGTTATTTTAATGCAGACTGTTTTATTGTTTTCAACTTTTATTGATATACCTACATTCCAAGTATTTATGTATATCCAAAACATGATGAATTTATGTCTGTGCACCCTATTCAATTTATGTTAATAGCTGTCTTCTTCACTTACAATTGTAAAAACAACCAGAATTGAAACAGCAGGATCGTTAATTAAGCGTTTTAATTATAACTGTCAATCACATAAATCACATAAATTTACAATAAATGCTTATTATTTCTAGCAATATCTTCTAGCAAATAATTCCGTGTCGGCTTTTTAGGAGTGACTGCTCGCCATGAGCTCAAGAACAAGAATGATCTTCGAAAGGAATCGTTTCTGCCTGATCGTAGACTAATCCCCACTATCCCACTAAATCAACGGAACTTCTGACTCAGTGTTGCCAGTAAAACAATTAAGTGTGTATAAAGTCTGTTATAGCCTCAAAAGTTTACATTCGGCCATCCAGAAGAAACGAGTCCCTTCGTTTATTTATGATTAATTGCATTATACAATATATAAAAACATAAAAAAATAATAATAAAGAAACCTTACGTAAAACATTAACAACCTTTAACTAAAATAATAATTACATGGACGTTTCAAAATTGAAATATAACGAGACAGAAAAACAAACAATCACATCATGAACTTAATCGATTGTAATAAAAAAATACAACTTTCTTAATTTAAAATGACTAACATTTATAGAAGATTAATACATATAATAAACAATGTGTATCATCAAATCATCAGTACGTCTTAAAAAATATACAATTTATTTCTTATCCTAATCACTATGACAAACAAATTCTGTTTTTACGCTATTACGAGTATACATTCCATTACAAATATCCTATCCTGATTGTTTAACAATTTCAGGCGGCACTCATGTGCTCCTACCTGTATCAACAATGCCAGGCGGCACTCATGTGCTCCTACCTGTATCAACAATGCCAGGCGGCACTCGTGTGCTCCTACCTGTATCAACAATGCCAGGCGGCACTCATGTGCTCCTACCTGTATCAACAATGCCAGGCGGCACTCATGTGCTCCTACCTGTATCAATAATGCCAGGCGGCACTCATGTGCTCCTACCTGTATCAATAATGCCAGGCGGCACTCATGTGCTCCTACCTGTATCAACAATACTAAAGAACCAACATTTGACACAACCAATCTTGACTAAATCATGAATAAGGCACAACATCATTTACAAAAGAAAAGAGCCCCTGGAACAGGTCTGGTGAAGCTACAAATCCTCGCCATCACTACTGGAACTACAACTGGGAGCATTGTAGCTGAGCCACGGAAATATTTTATCGATTGACATTATGCTCTCGAATCGTCTACCTTTTCGCGTAAGTGGGGTGTCTTCGACAACAAATCGGTCATTCGGCAAAATCTTTTTAATTCTATACGGGCCCTGACATTTACTCTCTAATTTCTTTGATTGTCCTGTTCCTGACGTTTTGGCTCTAATTATTCTTACTAAGTCTCCTATTTTATATTTTGTACTTTGTTTTCTATTTTTATCAAATTTTTCCTTACTTATTTCTTGATGTTTAGTTATACATTCTCCGGCTTCGTTCCTAACTTCGTCCAACGTTTTTTCCATCACGCCACTACCTACATCCTCTATTACTTCATTTAATATACCCAGAGAAGGGTTTGCAACCCTTCTCCCAAACAGCAATTCAGTTGGGGTTTTCTTTGTTATACTGTGCATGGAGGTATTAATACCTAATTGTACGTCTTGCACATACTGGTCCCACGTATTGGGATATTTACCATGTGTCATTGTGCTTAATGCTGACAGGATCGTGCGGTTGTATCTTTCTACTTGACCGTTAGCACGAGGCGTAGCCACAGAATTGAGAATGTGTTTAATCCCTAAAGATTTTACAAATGATTTAAATTTGTTACTAGTAAAACTCGTACCTCTGTCTGTTATGAGTCGAGAAGGGGTGCCGAAATAACTGAATAAATTTTTAAATGCTTTAATGCTTTCTTTTGTCTTAGTACTACGAACTGGTGCTAGATTAACATACTTAGTAAAAGAATCAACTATTACTAACAAATAGCAATTTTTATTTTTTGTACGAATAAATGGACCCAAGTGGTCCGCATGGATAGTGTGAAAGGGTACTTCTATTTTCGGTATGGGATGTAGGAATCCTTCTTTAGCACCAGAGGGTATCTTGTGGTGAGCGCACTCAAGGCAGGCAGAAACATATTTTTTTATAAATTTCCTCATTTTGGGGAACCAAAAGTAACCACGAATTCTGTCTAGAGTCTTTTCAAAACCGAAATGTCCAACGTCATCATGGTTAGTTTTTAGTACTTGCCATCTTACGCCTTTTGGTACGACCCATCGCAAGGTATTCTCGTCTATGACGCGGAATAAGCGACCGTTAAGAATTTTAAAATCCTTACGTATACTTGCAATTTTAGCGGTCTCTGGATCTTCTAAAATCGCTTTTATGCGTTTAATTTCAGAATCTCCGGACTGGACGGTAGATATCCAATCATCGGCATTTATAGTCAGAATGTCAATTGTGTGTATTATTGGTTCCTGTTCGTCTACGACCGGGTTTCTGCTCAGCGCATCAACGTGGGACATTTTCTCACCAGGACGGTATTCCACGTCACAATCATATTCAAGAAATTGGATCCACCATCTTGATATGCGAGGTAGAAGGTCCCGTTTAATGAACGTACTACGTAGTGCATTACAATCCGTAACGATAGTGAATTTAATACCGAGCAGATATACCCGAAATTTTGCAAGGGCGCTGACTACAGCTAGCGTTTCAAGCTCAAACGAATGAAGCTTTTGTTCGTCAGCCGTAGTCTGTCGACTATAATATGCGACCGGTCGCCAAGGATCAGAACCAATCTTTTGCAACAAGATCCCAGCGAGACCTAGTTTACTAGCATCTGTATGTAATTGAGTTTGTGCCTTATGATCATACAGTGCTAAAACTGGTCTCTCTGTAAGAGCTTGTTTAAGACTTGCAAAGGCATGTGCCTCTACTTCAGTCCATCTCCAATTAGTATCTTTTTTAAGTAAATTAGTTAATGGCCTGGCGATCAAAGCAAAGTTTTTGACAAAGCGCCTGAAAAAACTAGCCAAGCCTATAAACCTCCTTATATCGTGCTGATTACATGGGATAGGAAATTTAGACACTGCTTCAGTTTTCTGTTCCCCAGGCTTTATCCCATCTTTGCTTATTTCAAAACCAAGAAAGTTTATCTTTTCATGGAAAAAATTGCATTTCTCCAATTTCAAAGTAAGACCACTATCACGAAGTGCTATCAACACTTCTTCGAGACGAGCTAGCCCTTCATCAACAGATTTAGCCGGGATTAGAATGTCATCCATATAAACAATAACGTATTTTAACTTAGCCTTGTCTAAAATCTTGTGCATGGCCCGCTGAAAAACGGCCGGCGCATTGGCCAAACCAAATGGCATACGAGTATACTCGTACTGTCCATCGGGTGTGACGAATGAGGTCTTATCTATAGAATCTGTTGCAATCGCTATTTGATGATAGCCTGACGCGAGATCGAGAGTAGAGAAAATAGAGTGACCTGATAACTGATCCAGAAGATCATTGATCAAAGGGAGTGGGTAGTGATCTCTTTTGGTTTTTTTATTGAGAGATCGATAGTCGACACACAATCGTTTTTCACCAGTTTTTTTTTGTACTAGAACAATAGGGCTAGCATAAGGAGAATTTGACTCTCTGACTATACCGAACCGCATCATTTCATCTATCATGTCACGCACATGTTCTCGCTCCGAAAAGGACAATTTATATGGCCTATATACCACGGGTTCCGAGTCTTTCAGTTGTATAACCATTTCAGTGACTGCGGTGAATCCTAAATCATGCATTCCGTGAGAAAAACAGCATTTATATTTCTCTATTAAAGTTTTTAAATTATGAATATCAATGTTAGTTAATAGATTGCCATGCTTTAATTCGGTATTCGAATCTATTGTCGCCACGTTCATCACTTTAATTTCTGTATTAACGTACCTAGCTCTAGTAATAAGACTATCTTTTGGAAATATGATAGAGGTTGGGCCAATATTTTGGATTAAGACTCCGGACTCACCACGTCTTATCTCATATTCCCCTGGTAATAGGTAATACTCACTACCGATCTTTCCTCTAACTGAACCACTTACATATATATTGCCTGTGATCGCTGAATCTGACTTAACGGGAATTAACTTAATTTCTCCTGTTTCAATACCGAGAGCACTACTAGTTTTTAGAATAACTTTTAACTCGTCGCTTGGTTTTACCTTTTGAAATTGGAGATCTGTTGGCGTTTTTATAATGTGAATAGTGGGTCTTTCTGTAAAACTATGTCCTAGGAGTACTGGATAATTAATTAAAGAATCGTCCACTACTAACACCTCCACATTATTCTCTATAACACCCTGTACATCTACCGTAATAAACGCCTTTCCTCTTGGTAAATGTGGCACATTACCTAATCCTCGTAATAAAGGCCCGGTGCCGGTTTGCCAGTTTAATCCTATTTGTCTAGCTTCTTTTTCACGGATCAACGTAGCCTCACTACCTAAATCCACTTGACATAATATTGGGTGCTGATTTACTTTAATTAAGATTTTGTACTTATTATTAGAATCATTTAATTGAGATAAATCCAATGATGTTGGTAAAACATTAGTATTGTTGGTAGCAATTTTAAGAACGGATTTTTGTGGATCGGATTTGTTCTTTATTGGGCATTCCGTAATAGTATGACCTATAAATTTACAATAGTTACATTTAATAATAGGTTTTGGACATTTGAAACTTACATGACCCTTTTCCTTACAATTATAGCAAATTATGCTATCGGAGTTTTGACGAGCTTTATTAGACTCATCTGAATTAGGTTCATTACTTTTATTTGCCACTCGAGAATTATTTGATCGAGATAAAATCCTTCTCCTATGCTCGCTATTTTCCCTAGTTTGATATTTAACAGTTTTGAAAAATTCTAATATATCTTCAGATTTTTTGAATTTCGCTGCCTGAGCACCTAACCTTATACTCCTGTCATCTATTCCGTGAATAATACAGTCGATAGCCTGCTTTCCAAATAGTTTGCACCGATTTAGTAAGTTTATTTTAGAAAAATAATATATTTCTAGAGATTCCCCTTGGCCCACCCTTCTATTAAGCATTTCTGTTAACAACTCGGCATAATTTTCTGTAGCCGGAAAAGATTCTTTCAATAGTTGCTTCCATTCAGACCAGGTTCGTTTAAGAGAAGGAAGGCCTTGGTACCATAATTTTGCCTGACCTACTAGTTTAGGCAGAGCATAATGTATAGTTTGTTTACTGCTCCATCCGTATATTTCCGTGCACTCATCCACTTTGTTTAGCCAAACACTAATGGTTTGTTCTTTCGAAAGAGGATCAAATTCGGGGATAACGTTATTGTTCATGGAGGGGAAATTATCACCAGACCTATTCCTGAGCAATTTTACCATTTCCTCGAAAAATAATGATGTTGTGTCATACCTTGATCTATCCCTGGATCTATCTTGCGATCTACCTCTGGAGCTATCCCTCGGTCTTGATGTCCTTCGTAGATTAGAATCTCGAAGAGTTTGTCGTTCAGAGGAATCCCGCGATTGTCGTTTCTTTTGAAGTCGGTTCTCCAACAGCTCCAATCTTTGCCTCTCCAAACTTATGTTTTCCTCTAATTCCCTAATTCCGCTGCGGCTACGTGATCGCTCTTGACGTCGTGATCGATAGTGCGCTGCCTCGGGCTCTTCATGCTGCAGGTATAGAACACTATTGCTTCTACTGCGACGTCTATCAGGTGAGCGTCTCGACTCCTTCGCATTCATAACTGGTCGTGAGACTATGGGACTCATCGAAGCTTCCGATGTACAATATTGATCAATATTGTCCATTGTTTCTGAAACTTGTAACAAACACAGTTATATTTTGCCAATAATTACATACAAACACAGTTATATTTTGCCAAAAACACGAAAAAAAAATCATGCTTAAAAGTTATTACCTAATAATAAGGAAACTAAATAGGGAGAGTGCCCCATAGATATATCCCCAGGGAGTCGCCCCGGCACAATGTACATACAGCTCCATACATAAAGGATGGATAGGGATACACAGTACACATTCAATACGTAGGTGCCTTGAATTCTCACATCCCCAGAGGGTAGCGCTGGCAGTCATGTAAGAATTCTTAGCTTTTAGTAAAACTAATACATCCCCAGAGAGTAGCCCTGGCGTGGATATATCGGCTTCACAAAATACGTGAGAATACATACGTTAGGACAGTAGATTGGATAGGTAGAATATACTTTATCGGTACAACAACATAAAGGATAAAGTTAAATGACCAATAGATACATCCCCAGGGAGTCGCCCCGGCACAATGTACCCACAGGACTACAGGCGTAACTTAAAGGATGACTAGGGATACACAGTAAATATTCAATACGTATGCGCCTTGAATTCTCACATGCCCAGAGGGTAGCCCTGGCAGTCATGTAGAACTCTTAGCTTTTAGTAAAACTCACACATCCCCAGAGAGTAGCCCTGGCGTGGATATATCAGCTTCACAAAATACGTAAGAATACATACGTTAGGACAATAGGTAAAATATACTTTATCGGTACAACAACAAAGGATAAATAACCAATAGATACATCCCCAAGGAGTCGCCCCGGCACAATGTACCCACAGGTGTAACAAAGAATGAATAGGGATACACAGTAAATATTCAATACGCATGCGCCTTGAATTCTCACATGCCCAGAGGGTAGCCCTGGCAGTCATGTAGAATTCGTAGCCTTTAGTAAAACTAACACATCCCCAGAGAGTAGCCCTGGCGTGGATATATCAGCTTCACAAAATACGTGAGAATACATACATTATTACTCATATTACAAACGAAAAAAAACAAAAACAAAAAAAAACAATGCCAACAAAATGTAAATAAAATAGGTACTAGGTACCCACTTTCTTTCCACACGGCAATGGTATGTCCAACAACTTTATTAGTGTGCATACACTCGGTAATAACACGCAATAACCGTGCTTTATTAGCCTGCACAAAAGCTTGGACTCATCTTTAACATTTAAATTCAACAAGGAAAATACTAACCTTAATGTTTTGTATAGGCGTATTATTGTTCAATCCCAATTCTGAGATGTAAAAACAACCAGAATTGAAACAGCAGGATCGTTAATTAAGCGTTTTAATTATAACTGTCAATCACATAAATCACATAAATTTACAATAAATGCTTAGTATTTCTAGCAATATCTTCTAGCAAATAATTCCGTGTCGGCTTTTTAGGAGTGACTGCTCGCCATGAGCTCAAGAACAAGAATGATCTTCGAAAGGAATCGTTTCTGCCTGATCGTAGACTAATCCCCACTATCCCACTAAATCAACGGAACTTCTGACTCAGTGTTGCCAGTAAAACAATTAAGTGTGTATAAAGTCTGTTATTATAGCCTCAAAAGTTTACACAATGCATGTGGACACTTAAGGAAATTTGATTTAAATTAAAGTAAATTAACTATTATTTTACCAAAAGTTCAGTATCCTTTTTGAACATAGTAGGTATAATATATTCTCATAAAGAATCGCAACCAAACACACATTTAAAAAACGTTGGCAAACAGACAATAAAATCCTAATAACCTCATTTAAATAAATAGGCAAACGCTCCATGTAAAATACTGGTATTCTCAAATAGCTGCACCCAGTTAGACTAGAAACCGGCTCCAAGATAATTGGGAAAAGTCTAGACAGACAACGATGATGAAAATTGTCAACACTAATAAATCCAATGTTTGTTTCAGATTACGACGAAGTCTACTGCTTTTAGCGGCTGTGTTAGCGGTACAGACGAGCGCACAGAAAAGCAAGTCAGATGACAGCAACGTGCAAGCAGTGCCGAGTGACCTCCGGCGAGCCGTCAGCGAAGCACTCGCTTTAGAAAAGAGATTTCTATTAGGCGCTAATGACGCGTAAGTAACCTAAGTACCTACTACTTGATCATCTCAAATCGAAGAACGTAGGTACATATCTAAGACATCTGGAAGAGATCTAAAAAAAAATATTATGCACCTATAGTCCAGGGCCGCTTAAAGCCCACGGCTCTTTGCGACCTTCATTGGTATATCTACCTTTGTGTCATACCTACTGTCAGTCCCACACTTATCAAACAAACGAGCCTTTTTTACCGGCCACATGTTCAGATGTACGATGCTTAATAAAACTAATTCACTCTACAACACATCAAACTGATCTGAAAAATCATCATATTAAGGTCTTGAATATCTAAAGTTCTCCTAACATGTTTACTTTTACAGGCACAACTGCTCATCAGACGAAGATGAGTTCAGCAGGATACCCTGTCCGCCGAGCAAATACCGCAGTGCGAGCGGAGAGTGCAATAATGTACGACACAGGCCGTGGGGGCGGAGGGGAGATGTCTTCCTCAGACTGCTGCCAGTCAATTATGCTGATGGTAAGCATTTCTTAGGTATACAAATTTTATAAAGCACCGAAAAATGTTAAACGGTCCAATGATGACCATCAACTCTCGTGACATGTTACTTTTCTTGTTTAGACGCTCGTTCAATTAACTGAAGTACTTCAATGACTTTTATATATTATCTTATTATCTCATACTCGTTACATTGCAGCGGTTCCAACGACTTTTTGATACATCTAATCTTCTTCTTCTTCTTCTTCGTGTCGCTGGCACGACTGTATTTTAAATCTTGTTTTCCCAAAACTTTGTCACTTCCACGGCGTTGTCGGTGGCAGCGCAGAGGTCACTTTGACTGCATGTTTTGGGACACAGAGGGCAGGATAGGAGGTGGAGCATAGTTTGTGACATAGCTCCGCAATCGCACACTGCTGCCGTTCCGTCAATACATCGAATTAAAACTTAATTTGCCATCGTGAAATTTAATAAGGAATTATTCAATTTAGGTACCTACACCCATTATCAGCTTTAATAATCCTCCAAAAATCAAATTTTCAATTTAATCACTTTAATTATAGTTTCAACAGAAACTAGCCATAAACAGTTATTGAAGTCATAATCTCCATATTAGGAAGTAGGTACCGTAGGTATGTAACTGATAACCTTTGTTTCCTCAACAATTAATTTATAAAAACACCAACCAATTGTCCAATTTGGTTAAGAAACAATCATAATAATAGTAGTTTTTATGACAGCAGGTACTGTATGTCCGTAATTATTGTAAGACGGTGTATTATTTTAACAGATACGTTTAAATTGCTAACATCAACGGTGAGCAAATCACCAGCGTTCACGCCTGTAGGTATGCAATTAGAATTAGATATACATCATAACAATCTGCGATCAATGACAAAGCCTCCCATTATTATTGCACATTTTAAGAATACGCAGATGGCAAAGGTTAAATTATTAACGCATTGTGAGCCCATCAGTCTTGTTGTCAAAATTTCAAGACTTCATAATTTTAACTGACTGTACATTAGGAGAATTTTATTTTGTTGTCCTGTTCTTCCTACAAACTTTTAACACGTGGTTTAACGTTTTCAGTATTTAGCCAATCAATATGTGCCTCATTCTCCGTTTATACGGAGAATGAGGCACACATTAGTGTGGCTTTGAAGTTTATGTGAGCTTTACGATGAGAATGTATTAATTTAATAGTCATAACCAAAACATAGAGGTAGCTGCATCACGCAAATGCATAATAACCCTCTTCGGAGTGACTCAAATTTTTTTTTTACTGCAATGTTTCCGTGTCCTTGCATATTCTTCCCGATTCATTGACAACACTTTAACACTTTCATTTACTTCAAAAGTATTATCCCGTTACTTCTTTGAAGTTATTTCCTTATTTATCTTCATCTGTTCATATGCATTCATACCAATCTAGATCTGTAGGTAACTAGTTGCTAAGTCAGTCTAATTATATAAAAGACTTAAGGAAAACAATAACAGTAGCTGTAGGATCATAAACTTTTGATGGTTTGTCATCACAACTCGCTACTTTTTAGGCTTGTTTAAAGATTTTTATCGCACTGGGATTTTCTAATGACATTGGATTTACCAATCTCGGTGACAATTTGCTTACGAATTCCGTGAACTGATCAAACTTTGTTTAACCAGACGTGGTTAAACTTAGGAATGACGCAAGTGGGATATAAATAAATGGTTGTAGTTGTAGGTAGGTGTACTGTACCTGTCAATAGGTACGCTTCGGAAAATCACGATGAACAATCGACAAATGTGATTAATATATTGGCGTAAATATTTAAAGGCAAAACTAGGAATTCAATAAAAAACCAGTGGAAATCAGTGCAATTTTGTTACGTTTAACATTAAATTAGAATCGTAACGATGACCGAATCAAAATGTATTGGATCATAAAATTAATTGATATGATTTTTTGCTTTTACTCCTGCAAGATTAGACCATCTAATAATATCTCAGCTCAGCCATTATTTAATATCTATCTACTGAATACATTATAGAACCGGATTTATGCACAGTTCAGAGAGTCGATCTAGTTGAGGTCACATTGAAATCACACGAACTATAGAGCTGCTATTGTAGAAATAGTATTTGATGCGGTTTCCTTTCACGGTCTTTATATTGCAAATAATGTTGTAGGCAATCGCGGAAATGAAGTGGATGAATAATATGAACATTTAAATCATTTATCGAAGTATAATTTTCTTACTGCCATTTGTCAGTTTTTAAATTCTTTAGAGCGCGTCTGATTAAAAGTTTAAACAAAGTTCGAGGTTCGATGCACTCTAGCTACTTCAAAATGATTGAACAGTTGATTATCTAACTGAAGAGATCTTGGAAGTAGCTTCCGATCTTTTGTAGTTGCGTCATCTATATTTACATCGTATCGCAAGTTACGACAGCGATTTGCAGGATTATAGAAACAGAATGTTCATCTTTGTATAAATACACGTCTGCTTAGTGCTTATGCCAAACGACAAATAAAGCTAAATAAGTAACAATTTGTGGTTGTTTTGCCGTTGAATGTCTCTTAAATCTCCGTGTTATGTTCTGTTGCTACTCGTATACCTATGTTTTAATTGACTTTTAATACCCTATGTGGATATCTAATTCACTTATTTAATTTTTGTAGCTGTTGGTTTTCTTTAGATAATTTATAGAACTTATTTGAAGTTCTATAAATTATCTGTATGGCTGACAAATCTTCCTCACGTAAAACTTTCTTGCTCAATTCATGACATGATAAGACCTTTCTGTCGCAACCTTACGAGACTAAAGCCTTTAAAGAAAACGAAATAAAAGAATCATGGCAAAGTTGAAAAAAAAAACAAAAAAAAAAAAAAACTATAATGAAGAGATGAAACCAGGTAACCATTAATTAAATGTGGGTGATTTGTCTCGCTCGAGACACGGAAACGACCGCATCACAAACAATAGAAACTGTTTCCAACTACTAAAGAGATATATTACCTATATCTACGATTAATTAATTGCTGTATTAGTTGAACATAGTGATTATAATCTGTCGATGCTATTCTGTATTTTTCTCTGAGATTAATGGTCTTCTATTTTGACATAATTTAACCAAATTATCTACATGTTTGTAACTTAGAATCGTGTTCTTTACCATGTTTATGATAATTTGGTGGTAGGTACAGTTACCTATAGAGAAAGATTTATTACTGCACAATGAATAATTGGAAACAGATTTGTCAACCAGACACCCAACATCAATCGTCAAGCTTCAGTTTAGCCTCCTTTTTTATGGAACTTCAACTCACGTTTTACCTCAAATGTTTGGATTGCCTTCATAAACAGGAATCCTATCAAACTAACAATGCTCTTAGATATTTATATTTATTAAAAACTGAGTGCTGGATTTGCTATCTTCAGCTTTGGCAGATTTATGTAAAAATATTTAACAATTTAAATTAGCCAGCCTAACAAGACGTAGAGTGCACAAAACATCTTCGAGCTAGCAACTGGTTGCTAAACATACTGAAATACATCTTAAATATTTAAATAACAATACTTAGATTGCTTATTAAAATACCTAGTTAAGTATCCACATGAATTCACAATTACCTACTAGGTAAATAATTAGACGCTGGTCACACGTTCACAGTACCTAATGGTCATAAAATTTATAAGAATAAGTCCAGCACGTAGGTTACATAATTATTTCTACGAATCAAAACTAGTACTAATAAAACACTAAAGTTAAGTACCAATAAAATTTTAATCAATTGAGTAGTAGGTAATAGCACTAGCATCTGCATTTACTTTCAATACATTTAAAATCGGAGCAATGTGATGCAAAACCAAATTAATGCATTTTGAAAGGATATGTTAATCCATGAAGATGCTAATAGCTGATACATAATCTCCATACTATACTATATTATTAATGATTATTGCCTCAAGTTGCTGACATAATTACTTAGGTACATATTTCGCAACTTTAACTTTATTTATGTAATTGACGGCTGAATCTGATAAGGAAGAGAACGTATAAACCCTAACAATCCCTTCAAGACCATTTATTGACATTCTATTAGTAAGAGTTTACATAATAAGTTACTACGTACTAAGAACCATGTTTATTCTCATCAAAATCAACCCTAATTACCATTTTCTTTTGCTTAAGGTGTGTCTCAACCTCAATCGGCGCCATATCTTCCGGAGCCTGCCCTGGCAGTTCGTGCTGCAGCGCAATTAAGTCCATCTGCCGACAACGACTATGTGACCAGCATTCTCGCTGCCTGGGGACAGCTCATCATGGATGACCTCATCAGCACAGCCAATGGAAACAAAGTAAGTGGACTTTTATTACCGCGGAAACAAAAAGGGCAACAGAATGCTATCTTGCGGTACTCCATGAAGTACGTCATTTTGCTTAAAACAAAATTAGAAACCTAAATGTGTCTGAACGGGAGTAGGTAAACTTTGAAAAACAGAACACGTTTTAATTTGTCAAATATTAACAAACATCTTCAAAGTCAGGTAAGATAAGATATTTTTTTTTATTTGTTTAGGCTAGACTTACATGCAACAAAAACGATGTAGGTATGTTGTTTTATTGCTAGTGTTCATAGGAACTATGAGAGGTCAAGGTATAACAAAGAATCGTAAAAAATAACACGTTTCATGTTTGCAAATCCTTTTATTATTAAAATGAATAATCCCGTTCCAAAAGCAATTCTTGAAATAAATCTAAAAAAGCTTAATTAAAAAGCTCAATTCTTAAAAGTTCAATGATTCATTCACTTGCGCTTCAATGAATTCGTTTCAGTCATCTACAGTCGATTACGTGGCCAAGATTAACATGAGACTAAATCATACATCGTGTCTAACTCATCGAAGGCCACCGGACACATGCTTTTTGTTAAGAGGAACGGATGGTGTCGCAATTTGACATCTATTCAATGTCCGCGTAATCATGTGCGTAATGATGCGAGCCTCCTTTTAGCGAATTCTTGGGCTCTTCAATTTAATAGCAGATTAGAAGATTCTTGAACAAAAAGGATTGATTTTTTTCGTATATTCTATTATACAATCCTGATCGACTCGCGTACACCACCCTAATACACGTCTACAACTTCACGTACAAGCATAGTTCGCTCGATGACGGATGAGGTGTACGCCTCGCGTAAGTCTTAAATACTTACTTCTACCGTTTCTATTCTCAAAATCTCCATATTAAAATCAATGGCCCATTACAATATCGAACCTTCATTGAGCCTTTTTATACTTGACCGGCTTTTTACCAACTGCCAACTTGAACTTGGCCGTAACTCAACCAATTAAACTTGATTACTTTGTTAATAACAATAATAACTTACTGGGGCATGATTATAGCTATTCTATTGCCACCCGTGAACTTTACGAATGTCCTTGTCATATACATACACAAACTTTGCTAATGAACGGTTGTAGTCATACATGATATGTTTCATACTGCTATTATCGATCACTTATGTCAAGCACTTCTATTGTTGTATTATGGATAGATGAGAAAGTTTTGGCGCCTTTATTTGCAACAGGACCTTGGTGTAGATCTGATTAAGGATTCGACTGTTGTAATAACAAATATACGAATATACGTCATACAAACTTACCTAAATTAATTATTTTTTTTGCATTCACAATTTTTTTTTTGGTTTGAGGTAACTGGTCTAAATTTAAAAAAAAATATTTTATGTTCCACCGTGGTCATACCTATTCAAAATCACGTGCTTTTAATTTAGCAAAAAAGTTGAACTCAACCTGTTATTAGTAGCTACGTGCTCGTCAAGAATCCTGGGACATGCAAACAACTTTTTGCCAATTTTGGATTATTTAAATGACCGACAAGGATAATAGTTTGTAGGCATTAACCTTGCGAACAAAGCACGTGATGAGAGTATTGAGTTCACGCGGTCAAAACCAGACTTCACTCGTTGTGTCATAGAAGATAATGTTTTAAAAAACTATTGGGAGACCGTACTCCATTAATTATGAGATTAGACAAATAACGTTATAACATTCTTTACGATAGCGTTTAAAACGCCATCGTATCAACAGCAATAAAAAGGAATATAATTTATCCGCAAATGCATTCATTTCAACAATATACATACATATACTTATACAGCAAAAGCTACCTAGAATGGAGAATAGGCCTTTTTTTAAAACTATATTGTTTTAAATAAACGGATCAATAACAGGTGAATTTAATAAGGCTGTGTTTCGTAACATTCGTGATAGTTCGCGGGGTCGCGTAGAAAGGTTACGTATGTAGCGGTGGTAGTGAAAGCCATGAAGTAACAGGCAAGCAGGCGATCTCTTAGTTCCTTATAGGCTCACTTTTCATGTCACTGAGACAGGACAGGAAATTATTCTGATTGTTACAAGACGGATGGCAGTAGCTATTGTCTTTTGTAGTTGCTGTAGCGTTGATAATTAACAGTGTTATTGGATATACCTTTATCTTGAAGCGGGTAATTTAATAATGGAGCCCAATCAGTGATTTTGTTGCAAGAAAGAACTTATTCGTGAACAGAATCGATTTTAGTTCAACAAGACCGCAGCCTAGCTAGCTCAGGGCCGATTTTTAAATCTTAAGATATTTTTTATCTGAGGACTAATATTTGCAGTTTAACAGCTTTTGTTAAAATGTGTCAATCTGCCCATATTTATTCTTCATATAAAACTTATCTGACGACTGAAAATCGGCTCTATGTTGGTAGTAGGTACCTAAGTATTTTTCAATATCATCGTCTGCCTAGCCTTTTCCCAACAATGTTGAGGTGAGCTTCCAGTCTGACCGGGTGCAGCTGAATACCAGAATTTTACATGGAGCGACTGCCTATCTGACCTCCATAACCCAGTTATTGGGTAATACGATACCCCTTGGTAAGACTGGTGGTCAGACTTACGAAACGACTGTCAAAGATGGATCTTTGGAGTCGTTTCGAAAGTCTGACCACCAGTCTTACCAAGGGGTATCGTCTGACCAACGGCTCAACGTGCTTTCCAAACCACGGAGGAGTCCAGGTATGTAAAGATGGTCACCCATCCGCGGACCAAACGCGGCAAACGTAGCTTAACCTGATCGATGCGCAAGGGCCTTTTTTTTTTTTTGGGTGGGAAATCATCAAATGACCCCTCCCGCTCTGGGCAGAGCGGAAGGGAGTGTCAGACTCTTACTGACTAAAACCCACCCGTGTTCCTTCAGTTGCCTGTGCCAGGGGCCACGGTATCTCTTTCGAACAACCCACGACCCTGGCGGGCATCGGCCCTAGCGGACCCCGTCAGTTGGTGCTGACATCTCCTTGAGGCGCGCGTGGAACACAACGCGCCGTCGACCCGGGCCTGGTCCTTACCGGGCGGCGAGCTGCCCATTGCTCGCCGCCCGCAAGCCCGCGCCAACGGTGGCCGGGAATCGGCTATCGACTCCCGACGCCCGGGGCGTCTCCTGCGGCGGCTGGGGGCGTGAGGGCGCAAGGATTGCCTCTCCCTCACGCGCTCCGCCTCCTCCTTCGCGAGCATCACTGCTTCGCAGAAGGAGGCGATAGCCTCCCACGCACTCTCGCTCCGTACCATGGCCCGGACTAGGGCCGGACGCGAGAGATCGCCGCCGCCGATCGCCGCCGTGAGGACACGGCGGTGCTCTGCCCAAGCTGGGCAGATCTCCACCGTATGCTCCACCGTGTCCTCCGGGTGATCCACACAATGGTGACCCCCGGGCGTTTCCTCCCGCCTTATTCGGAACAGGAACCTCCCGAAGCAGCCGTGTCCGGTGAGGACCTGCGTTAGGCGGAAGGTGAGGACGCCGTGGCACCTCTCTAGCCACTCCTCAAAGAGGGGACTTATCGCCGCGATATGCGCAAGGGCCTTAATTTTTTTTTTTTTATAATACGTTGCGGAAGCTATTACGTGTACACGATTTTAATTAGTTAGTATGTGATAGCAACGGAACGTTAGGTACGTTCCGTTGCTATCACATACTAACTATGTTGTATGAACTACTTTTAAGTTGATCCATAAAGATAGAGATGCTATTAAACTTTCTCTATTTAGGTACTGTCCGTTAATCTGTGCATTGAAATCATGCAAATTACATTTGACAAAGCTGCTCAGCTGCCCATATTATAATATTTTAATGGTAGCAGCAACAAATGTACACACAGCTCCGTTAAGTAGTTACCCCCCCAAAAGACATGTGCGTTCAAATCCGTGATAGGCCCAAGTTGGTTTTTGTATTTTGCAAAAACATTTTATTTTAAATAATGTATTGTTTTAGTGAATAAATAAGTTTAAGTAAGTATTTTTTTTTAAATTCTGTTTTTATTATTGTTTTTTTCAATAAAACAATACTTTTGCGACGACAAGCAACAATAATAGGGTTAACATTTACGACAACTTATTCATCGTCTAAATAGACTGGAGGTTTCAAGACCGCTTACCGTGCATAAGATTGGAAGTTCAAATCCTATATAGGCACGAAATGTGCTTTTTGTTCATTATATTATTTTGATATATTTTTCTATTTTGTTTTAAGTAGTAATTATTTATAAAGAATTAAAAAATCAAGAAAAATAAAACACTTTATTAATCATTTAATAATATTTATTATTGCTATTATTTAACAAAACTATGATCTTATTTTACAACAAACAGAACAACTATTTTAGTTCTTATAAAATCAGAAATCATTTAAAAAAATAATGGATAAATAGTAGTCGTTTACTCTTCGCCGTTTTAAGTGAACGTATACAAAGTTCTAACTTGAAGGTATGGATTAATTTTATAAAGACAACGTAAGTAAGTAAAATTAATGGATACCCTCAAATTATAATATCTTTCGATTAGACAGGGACCTAAAGATATACTTAATGACTCAGCCGATTGTAGATAACAATTTCATCGCAATTCATATGGGCTCGCTGGCTAGTTCGTCAAACTGCCGGTATGAGTATGACGACGTTCGGTGATGCGATGGTTCGAATCCGAGTCAACACAATGGACTTTTTTTGAAGTATTCTTTAGATTATTCGTAAGGAATTCAATGTTGTAGCAGTGTAACATTTTAAAACTTGAGGGGTTAGGACATAGCGACGCTTTCTGTACCTATTCTTAACTGCATCTTAAAGTATGCTAATATGGTTTCGAAAGCATGCTCAATTTGCTCATACAGTTTCAAAGAACAGTTTACTACTATATGTTAATGTGAATGATAAAACGTCATATCAAAATTAACAATAAGTACTTATTTAAGAAAATTAAGTAAGTAACAGTATGTTAGGCAATAATGTAAGTAGTTAACGTTACTTCGTTCATAACTTCATGATGCATTAATTTTCCTTCATAAAGCTCTTCGAGCATAATATTTATTCAACCTTAATTAAAATCTGTATGCAGACTTAAAATTAATTCAATCAATACCTACTAAGGCAACTAAGTCTTCAATAACTCAGAATTCCATTTGAAACTTAAACTACGTTTGTCCGTATTTTATGCCAATTTACTATCGTGGTATCTATTAAAAAGATACATTCAACTTAGTAAGTATTTTAATTAAGAAACATTGCAGGATAATCAGTATAATCACTGACTGACCTAGTCATCTAACCGGTCTGCATTAAAACTATAATATGTGACGCGCGTAATCCGATCAGTCCTAAATTATTGCATGGAATGTAAATATGTAATACGTACATGACATATAAGTAGGTACAGTCAACAAAAGAGATAAGTATGCAGGATCGTCGGATAAAGTTGAAGTTTAGTAAGAAACCGATGGATGTTGTCGACTGAAATTTATTTTGATAAATGAGCTGTTTGTGTTCTATTAATTTTATTCACAAACGTGTGTAACAATCACACGTCTGTGTTTCAAGTCTTGTCTCATCTGTCTGTCTCATGGTGTAAGGTCAACACCCTGTAAGAGTGCCTACTCACGAAATTAGACAACTTTCTTTGAGACCGAACCTGGAATTGCGAAAAAAATCAGTTGCTTCATACATTTATGTTCACATCTCGACAAAATGTAGGAAACCGCAAATCTTTTGTTCATAATATTTCAGCGGTCGTCCCATACTTAGTAAAAGTAAGAACTACTTTACTCCCAATATAGTACATCGGTACGTTTAACATCCTGTTGAGTAAATGGTGTAGGTCAGAGAAGTTCACATTCCAATACTACATAAGTAGGAATTGTAAATATTTAATTTTTTTTTTCTTTCTTGCAGGATTGCAAAGGAGCTGCATGCGAGTATGTTCGTTCTGCACCAACAAGGAACATCGATTCGTGTGGTTTTGGTACGTACTTTTATGACAATATCCTATCACGCAATTTAAATGCTTTATGTTATTTATTTTTGAAACTGATGCCTACATCATCATCATCAATGTCATCAGCCTACAGCAGTCCACTGCTGAACATGTGCCTCTCCGATTGCACGCCATTTAGCTCGATTGTCGGTAACTCTCATCCAGCTGCTACCAGCCACCCTGCGAAGATCGCCGCTCCATCTAGCCTGAGGGCGTCCTACCTTACGTTTGCCGATTCGTGGTCTCCACTCAAGAACACGTCTACCCCAACGATCATCGGTTCTACGGCCATATGGCCGTCCCCATTGTCACGTCAGCTTACCTACTTATTCTGTGAGCTATGTCAACGCATACATAGTATTAAAATTATACATAGATTCGAATACCATAATCAGCCTATAATGTTCCCACTGCTGGGACACTGGCCTCCTCTCAGTGAGAGGGAGTGGGCCGTAATCCACCACGCGGGCCCAGTGCGGGTTGGTAGATGTCACATGTCTTCGAATTTTTGGTTCTAGGACATGCCGGTTTCCTCACGATGTTTTCCTTCACCGTTTTGAGAGCAGTGGTGATGAAATAATTTACACAAAGTAAAGCGCCTGTCTGGGTTCGAACCTACGACCTACAACTCGTAAGTCGCGGCCGTTACCACTTGGCCACCACTGCTCGAGATTCGAATAACTCGCATTATTTATGTCAATAATCCGTCTAATTTAGAGCCTGTTTGTAATTTAATCAAGACGAGGACAACATTACATTACGTAGCGAGCGTAGGCCGTTGATGTTATTCACGAAATGTCCAGTGTGATGGATCTGTTATTATAGAGTTGAAAGTCGACTTCACGTGTCATAAAATATCGTAATAGTACCTTCCTATAGTCTGTTCCAAAACTGTCTGTGTAAAGTGTAAACATATCCTGTTCATGTTAAATTCTAACGCAATCACTCACGTAATTAGTAACACATTCATCTGTATTAAGGTTCCAAGTATATATCACACCACTTTTCCAACAATTATCTTTTGAATAATGTCATGAAATTGTTATTGAAATCATTGAAGAAAATTGAGGTTACAAAATTAACCTAAATTTTCAAATATCTTTAAGGTTATTAAAGTTAGAATGTTGTATTTAAGTATTCAAAAAACCAAATCAAAGCACTCAATTTATAAATGCCACTACTACTTTTCTGATCCATTTGTTTTTTGTTTATTTCCATCAGATACCTACTTTTGGAACAGACTATAGGTAATGTAATTGTATGAATATTCATAACCATCAGAATTTCGTAGCTATCGTTCCGCAGCGCCGCGCGCCGGGCTCACGGCTCGTTTGAAATGTTGCACTTCACTAGGAAGTGCTCTGACAACCAACAGGTTTCAGTCAACCAGTGAACGTTTCTTGTCTAAATTTTGTAACGTTGATCTATAATCTTACATGCGGTAAAAATGTCGATTGGCCAGTCGAATCATGCTTGAGGAAATGAGGCTGCGATCAAGACTACTCGAGCGGCCTATCTCGATTTTTATTCCTAGTTCATTAACACTGTGTGAGACAGCAATTTTGAACTGTCTAGTGAGAATTATTACCTATACTTAAAAAGAAAAACAACCAAAAAATATTATAAAACTTGTTTTTAAATGTTCTCTATGTCTAGATTGTTTTAATAATATGAGGAACTTCATTGCTTATGCTGAAGCTTTGAAGTGGCCAAATCCTTCCGGTTCCGACCGTTTCAGCTGATTTATATGATGTAGGTAGCTATACAGAGTCTAATTAAATTAACTAGCGAAACTGCACAGTTGTGATGGACATCAATATCAAAACATCATAAAACAAAGAATACTGATTTTACGAGTATTAACTCATACTTCAAGTGATTACACGAAAAGCGGCCGTTGACTCCAAAAAAAAATAACTTCAAATAATTTATTAAGACGTCAATACCCATCGCGTCTGCGAAGTTTCGCTAGATAATTTAATTTGACGTTGTTTATTATGCCTTATCAAACTGCTAGTCCAATACCATTTCTACTCGAAAGATCCGTTACGGATCTCCGGGTCACTGCTAAGATGATATTGGTGTGTTTTTTCAATGGTAACGCTAATTTGACTGTATTCTTCAACAGAACATCGTGATCAAATGAATATGGCTACATCATTCCTGGATGGCTCTGCGTTGTACGGCAGCTCGGAGAAGGAGCTCCGTTCTCTGAGGCTCTACGATGCTGGCAAAATTGACCTGGACTCATGTCGCAAGTAAGAACCATTAAACATTACCATAACAAAAATCGTCTCCTGATAAATCTTGTGCTAGTAGGTAGATCCTCCTCCTCCTTAGTCGTTCATCTTGACAGAGTGGTCGTGGTTGATGACTCTGCATTTTCTTTGGCCAAAGTAGCCCTCGCGATGCTCCTCCACTTATTCCGGTCTTCAGCATCTCGGAAACTCTGGACTATGGAGGTTTGTGTTGACGCTTTGATATGGTCTGGCCAACGCGTAGGTGACCGACCGCGTGACCGCTTGCCCTCCACTTGTCCCTGGACAACGAGTCGCTCCATGGAGTGTTCGTTACGAACCACGTGGCCGAAATATTGGATAATTCGTGTTTGCACAGTCGACGATAATAAAAGTAGGTAATAATAAGAATAAGTCTACAATAAGTTTTCTCTGAAAGAATTTAGGGATGACGAAATTGAAACGTGGTTAATTAAAAGTTGCTTCCTAGGTTTTGTAATTCTGTGTACCTACCTATTGTTAAGCACTTTGAACGCCGCCGCTGAGATTTTTACGCACTACTAAGCAGTAAATAAATATAGTCGTTTATTTTAAACGATGATTTATCTCCTATAAATACCTACATATTCAAATAGATCCTTCAATACAAACTGAGTACAAACACGGAAGAAAACAAACCAGTCGGTAATTAGATTGCATCATTGAATCCATTCCCATACAATACCGATCATAGATATTATAGAAACAGTGTTTAATGTGTGAACTATTCCCATAGCTTTGTACCTATTCAATCGACTCGATTGTACATCCATTGTCTTTACTATTGGGCGTACAACCGTAACCGTGTTAAGGGGCTTACATGACCCAAAGCGCGGTCACTGTCGGACTGCATAAAAAATAAAGATAAGCGCGATGACACAACGCTGGTAATTTATTGCAAAATATGAAGCAATTATCTATTCACAAAAAATATATTGTGTGGACTAAAAAATTAAAACACTATGCTTTAGTGTGTTGTTTGTAGAATAATCTGACAAAAAATCAAAATGATTATATGTATATTAGTATGGTTTTTATTGTAAAAAGAAAGTTTTTGGAGGTATCTTCATAATTTTTTTCTATCGTAACAAATTAGTTGTAGGTATTATGTTTTCAACACACTATATATCTAGCATAATTATATCCTGAAGAATATCATTAATTTTTCTGAGTTTTGTTTACCGTAATCGATCATATACTTTTATTGCTTCTAAAACTTGCGTTTTTTTGCGTTTAGGTCCTGTAATCCCCTTAAGACAGAATACCTACGCGTGTTAAGTAAGTGTATAGGCGACTACTTATCAGTTTCACTTTTATATGTCAATGAAAACGTGTCTGTCAATCAGATATCATACACGACTGGGAATAGTGCTCTCCTAAGTACGCTATAACAGTAACTACACTAACTGCTATTGCACTATTTGATTCTGCGTGGGAAAATTAGCACATGAAAATCGTGTAGTTAAAATTTTGTTTAGCTAGGCTGACGACATGCACAGCTGTTTTGTGGAGATTGATACCCCACAAAGGTTACCTACTGTAAAAAAATACTTACGGATATTGATTGAATAACCTACTCCACAGCATGTTTTAAAGGATGTCGTGACACCAATATGTTAAAGAAAAAAAACCAGCTGACACAGATTAAGAAAGTTATGAATCTAACTTTTGACACCCAACGATGGATTCGATAATAATATTAACGAATTATGTAAGCAAGCCTCTAAACAACCACGACGCAGTTGTATCTATTTAAATATCGACTACAATATTTTTTATGCAAAATTATTTAAAAAAAAACTTATTATGTAAGCTCGTACCTACTCGGATATCGTACAAACTTATAATATCGATCGTTTAGGAATAATATATATGTATGTTACCGGTAATCTGTATAATTCAGGTATTCTATACAATACCTAGGCAATGTATAGAATACCTGAGGCGTCCAGGCAATGTATGAAATATATAGGTTCACCGGCGATGTGTAAAGTTAATAGATTTGGTCTATTATTTATCAATGTTATGTAAGTACCATGCAAGAAACGAACATGTAAACATATATCGCAGGCAATTTGTATGATTCCGCGTTTTACAAACGGCGTCGTCCGTTTACAAACGCTCGCTGTTTTAAAATATGCGCAACCCAGGGGTTAGGTTTTGTTAGGATCCTTTAAACCCTTTACACAGGAATAGGAGCCCCACGAAGTGGGGCTACGTCGACATAGGATGCAAGAGCGACTAGAGCGAGCGAAAGACACCCCGAGCTCTCGTCTTTTTCACACATTGCCGGCTACGCATTCGCATACTGTATAGAATGCCTAGGCAAAGTATAAAATAAATAATATTTCATACATTACCTAAACGTTTTAGGTATTCTATACATTGCCTAGGTAGGTATTGTATAGAATACCGGATTATACAGATTGCCGGTAACATATATAAAGTGCTTTCGACTAGGAGGCAGATGCAAAATAATTTCGAAGCTTCTCAATTACAAAAGCACAAACAAATATGCCGTTCAATATTTCCAATAAAATGCGTGCATCTGCCGATAAAACAAAGCTAGAATTCCTAGGTGTCGTCATAAAATGGATTGTATGCAAATAGTGCCGACAAACTAACCTTGAGATGGTTTGCATTCCCACATAGAGATGTCAATCTTTTTACATATTTGCATCGGCATCTATTGACACGATGGGTACGCGAGAGGTGAAGTGCAGCTTATGGAAATGATTGTGGGAAGGCCGCTTGTCAGGAAACAGATAATGAGCGTCAAGACATTGCGGTTTTTGCAGTCGTAAGAAGCACTTATGTAAAACTAAATTAACATGGTAAATAAGAAGAGGAAGTTCGAAACAGTTTATTATGTTAACATTTATATGGTGTTACCAATCGGAAAATAACAAAGTGAAATATGAACTTTAGTTTAATCAAGACCTAAATGGTTAGAATATGCAAAACGGAACAGTCACGGGAAAAAATTCTCAAATATCACAAATTGACTTGAATGAATTTGAGATCAGTTTATCCCATCGCTTTGCCTAAACCTTAGATGGAATCTTTTCCACTTCGTAGTCTCAAACCCTTGTGTTAAAGTATTACACCATCTCATTAAAATCTTTCTCTCTTCCAGATGCAAAGACGGATCACCCACCGCACCCTTATACAAAACACTACTATCGGAACACAACCGTATCGCCGGCGAGCTTTACACTTTGAACCCGTTCTGGGATGACACCACACTTTACTTGGAGTCCAGAAGAGCTGTGGCTGCTATCATCCAACACATCACCTACAACGAGTTCTTACCTGTTCTCTTGGGAGAGGTAAGCAGAATGAATATGCTTTTGGCATCTTTGATCATGAATCATTAATTCATTCATTTTTACATAAAGTCAGAAGTCAGGATGCCAGCCATACAGCCTTATCTTTGTTGACTAGCTTATCTTTTTCATTGGTGCCAATGTGCTCGTAAATAGCTCATGTCTACACGAAGACTGAAGAATCATAATCCTACAGACTCAAATAGATAGGTATAATAAATTTATACCTACTTATTATGTCATGGCGTGTTGTTACAGGTTGGCATGGCTAAAGCAGAATTGAAGCTGAAATCTCTCGGTTTCTGGCGAGGATACTCCAGTGCTATCCGTGCCGGTGTCTACTCTGAACTCGTCGCCGTTGCACCCATCTTCCACGCTATGATGAACCAGAAATTGGTAAGAAAATAAAAAATATATTATACAGATATATTTTTTTTGTAAACCTGGATTACTTTCCGTTTTTGTGGTGTACTTAAGAATTTTCAATTGCTAACTTTTCAGGGGTCTTTGCAATAGGAAAAATATTCTTGATTTCTAAATTAGATTCTTATTATTAAGTGCCTTACTTATCCAGTATTCTTGATTTCTAAATTAGATTCTTATTATTAAGTGCCTTACTTATCCAGTATTAAATAGACTAAATTGTTGTGAAGGACCAGCTAGAGTGAGCTCGGTTTTTACGTGGCCTGGTCAAAATAGGAGTTTTCGGCTTTAATAAACATTACTCCCTCGAAGACAAGGCGCCAGAACAACATTGTTATAAGCAAGAGTCGTAGTAGTCGTAGGCATAACAGTGATTAAGCAAATTCAAACTTTATTTCCAGATCAACACCACAACCACTTTAGAACACCTAGTACGTACCAGCGCTCAACACGTCTCCCACTTCCCAGCGTCCGCTCAATGGGACCTGAACAGGTCGCGCGACCACGGAGTGTCCTCATACCTGAGGGCACTGCGCATGTGCGAGCCTATGTCCACCATCAAGTCCTTCGGGGACCTCAGCCAGATGGGGTTCGATAGAAAGCAGCAGGAGATGATGGCTGATATGTACAGGTATGAGAAATTGTTGATATCTATAACTCTTTATCGATAAATGCTGTACTTGATTTTTTGACCTGACTCTCAGAGCTAATGAGAAAAATAAGGTGGTCCAATTATAACAGCTACAGATTAGGTACTTAAGTACCCAGGGCATCAATATAACACATTGACTTTTAGAAAGAGTCTGTCACACAACTTTAAGTTGTTGCTAACGCTCTAAAAAGCCGATTGTTTTTCTAAAATTCGTTTTGGCATTCTTACTGCCAAATACATATATTCCATTATTTCTATATTTTTGTGCTTGGGGGAGGCCTATGTCCAGCAGTGGACGTATTTCGGCTGAAATGATGATGATGATGATGATGATGACCTATATGCTACAGTCCAGTACAATCTACATAATTTCAGTTCAGATGTTCATTACATCTGTGTCATCATGCCAATTTTATTCAACGATATCTTTTCTAATTCTAGGAGTCCCGATGACGTGGAGCTAATGATCGGAGGAGCTATGGAGAAGCCAGCGTCCGGTGCTGTTGTCGGATCAACTATTGCGTGCGTTTTAGCACTGCAGTTCGCTAACTTGAAAAAGAGTGACAGGTAAACCCATTTTTTTTTGTTATCCTCCATTATGTCCCACTGATGGGCAAACCCTTGATTGATGGCAAAAACAATAACTTGTAAATTCTTCTTGGTTAACGAATCTTTATTATCCAGGAGAAAATACCAAATGAACTGGCAATTGAAGATGCCAAAAATTAAAACAAAACGTATATATACACTTTAATAGCAGCCCACGCTTAGCTATTAACTAGACTAGGACAGTCTAGGCTAGCGCTGGTTTGGGACAAAACAATAGCTATTGCAATCTTCTATTGCTCTTTTTCTTACTGAAACAAAATTATTCGTATTACAGATTCTGGTATGAAAACGACTTGCCCCCATCATCACTGTCTCCCGATCAACTCGCAGCAATCAGAAAAGTGTCTCTCGCGGGAACTCTGTGCGCAGCTCAAGATGCTTTGAAGCACATCCAGCCTAAATCTTTCGTGAGAGAGGATCCCTATTTGTAAGTATTCAGAAAACAGAACAAACCAACTTTTGGGTGCATTGCAAAACTTAATACTTTCACTGCTCGTGAAGTACAAGATGAAACAATAATAAAATACCTAGTATAAAAAAAAACAAAATAAGGTCTTTACCTTATTTGCTTTTTACAAAGAAAGGACTTTCCACACTGACACCTTAATCTGGATCACTTTATTCGATTCATCGTTTGATACCATCAATTTCTTAACCTTTTGACCGCCACACGTCAAAAAATCAAAAACGTGCCCTCGGCGTCAAAGTCTGTCATGTAGTCGAACCGTGGCGTGCTGGGCACATTTTGGTTTGCCATCTTTATATGACTGGGGCGGTCAATAGGTTAATCATTATAATCTTAAGGTCTTTTTAATGTGGCACCCCTAAACTTAATCCAAACCGGTAAAATTAATCAATAATACATCCGTTTATTATAGGAACGCCGCCCAACACTGCTCACAACACAACCGTCTGGAACTTTCGGCATGGAGGGATGAAAGCGGCGCTAAGGCGGCGGAGAGATTATCTCAGGATATGCTCGCTACTGCTCTGGAGAAAGCCAAGCAAGAGATGGCTGATAGGAAGAAACTTGAGTACATGTTATGGGAATCTCGTAAGTTATAAAACTTTTTTTTTTCAAAAGAAAAACCTATGTATGTACCGGATATTTAAAACGCTTACCAGCGCTTTAAATAAGTCTTAGGACTTTTCCGAATCCTTCATATTTAGGTAACTTTAATCTATTGTCAAATCAGTTTTTTCGGCAATCAAATCAAAGAGCAATAGCGTACATTTCAAGAGTTTATTAGGCTATAAAACGTGATTAGAACTTTCTCATATTCTCAACGGCATAGCCTCATACTGTAATTTGTTAAAAATTGCCTTAACTTAGTTATGATTTCTGTATTACAGGCGGTGGAGCCGACCCTAAGTCTCCAGTAGGCACAGCAGCATCGTTCTCAAAAGCCAACAAATATGCTCTGAAACTCGCCAACACTTCTCTCTTCTTGGAATTCGCTACTAACGAACTCGTTAACTCTATCAATAGCGGGTAAGCATAAATTAACATTTTGTCGTTCAGAATAATGTTTATTATAATAAGTTTAATCACGAGGTGTTAAAGATGACATTTAGGTTTCCTTTTTCTTGCATTTGGAAATTTCGACTACTTATATCAAGATTTATTATAGTAAATATTTACTTTAATTATTCGGTATTATTTTTATAAGATCTCCAATAAAGATATACTCAATACATAATAATGGTAGACTTAACTAATAAAATAATTATTTTTCAGACACCGTCGCAAACGTCAGATCTTCGACGACTCCCTCGGTTTCGGTACCACAGACTTCGTAGACTCTCTACAATCCGTTGACATCAGTGGATTCCTTGGCAACGACCAATCAGGCCCCATCATTGAGCCTCAATGTGATGACAAAGGCGCTTGCGAACCTGACAATCCCTTTAGAACCTACACTGGATATTGTAATAACTTGAGGAATCCAAACTTAGGGAAGGGTTTGACAACGTTCGCCAGATTGTTGCCCCCTGTTTATGAAGATGGTGAGTTTGCTTAAAAATACCTCTAAGTCATACTTCTACTTCTGTTGTCAATAGACGTGTCCAAATTAAAAACTATTAAGCACCTACGCGTTATCCTGATATAACGCGTAGGTGCTTTTTTATTAATCTTAATGTCAACATCACTTAATCACATATGTGTATTGCAAAAGTAGTCCCATTTGAGTGCCAATAGTAGTCTCATTTGGGCGACAAAAATTGTCTTAATTCTGGGGCGCCAAAAAACAGTCCCATTTGGGCGCCATAAATGGTCTCATTTGGGCGTCAAGCGTAGTTCCAATTGTTTCGCCAGAAAGCCCAATCTGTAGTAGCGTATGGGTGCAAAAGCTACCACAAATTTAAATTACTTTTTATTCTATACAACTAAGCCTCTTACTTTTCCAGGTGTTAGCCGTCCCCGCATCAACTCAGTGACCGGCACGCCACTGCCATCCCCTCGCGTGGTGTCCACAGTGATCCACCCGGACATATCCAACCTGCACACAAGATACACGCTCATGACTATGCAGTTCGCACAGTTCCTGGACCACGAGCTTACTATGACGCCCATTCACAAAGGTAAACAATACTAGCTTATTAAATTAACACGTCACTACCGGTCGATGTGGCGACGCTTGAGGGAGGCCTATGTCGGACATTGGACTTTTTCAGTTGAAATTATTTACTACACACTCATTTTATAACCAAACCGTAAAGAAAATGTTTTCTAACTCACTTTAGGTCAGTTTAGTATGGTAGTTAGAAAAACTTTTTTAAATTACTTGCGTCCACCTGTTTAGAAACCAGGTTTTGTATGTAATATTTTTATGGTACGTACCCGATACCAAATATCTCGCAAACCTTTTTTTTGTTTTCTATTTCAGTAACATTTTTATCGTTTCACCATAACTTATTTTTCGAATTCTCCTCAGGTTTCCACGAATCGATTCCCGACTGTCGTTCATGCGACTCCCCACGAACAGTACATCCAGAATGCAACCCATTCCCAGTACCACGCGGCGACCATTACTACCCCGAAGTGAATGTTACGTCTGGAGAGAGACTTTGCTTCCCCTTCATGAGGAGTTTACCTGGACAACAGCAACTTGGTTAGTTGACCTTAGACGATGATAAAATACTAATCAGGTGTAGTAAAAAAAATATTGAAAAACGATCACGTAAATCGGCCAAATAATCACAAGATGCTAGTGTATATAAGTACATTAATGGATACCGTCCTCCTGTTTTGAAGTTGGTTTAAAACAGCTCTGGAATTATTTGTACATTTCTATTAAAAAGAAACTGCGAGACCTGGTACCATTATCATGGAATTGTTATTTTCCTCTAACGCATGTGAACTGGACGACATTTTTGCTTTAACTAAAAGAGAAACTACCTACGCAAAAATTTCAAAATTCAACTAATTTCGTACCTCTCCTTTCAGGACCCCGTGAACAAGTAAACCAGAACACAGCCTTCATCGATGCCTCAGTCATCTATGGCGAGAACCCTTGCATCGTTCGCAAACTTCGCGGCTTCAACGGAAGACTGAATGCTACCAGCAACCCTATCAACGGAAGAGAACTACTGCCCAGGAGTGACAGCCATCCCGAGTGCAAGGCGCCTAGTGGATTCTGCTTTATTGCTGGTGAGTTGGACATGAAAAGCACAAATATACAAGAAAGCGTTCTAAAGTGTAAATCACACCTACGCACACCATAATATTCTTAGCTGAGATAGACGTACATAATTATGAAATAAATAGAAGAAGCGAAGCTCATGCGTAGAAGGTTTGCTTTCTTCAATACAATCAGCATTGTTAGCAGTTCCAATCAGATAAGCGTAGGACGCCACGAAAGTCGGGGCGATGATCATCAGCAAAACTTCTAAGAGATCTGAAACTGTCCTTGTCTTAAAACCCATTTTTTCCATCTTCAGGTGACGGCCGAGCCTCAGAACAGCCAGGCCTGACAGCCATACACACGATCTTCCTCCGCGAACACAACCGCATCGTCGAAGGCCTGCGCGGCGTGAACCCTCACTGGGACGCCGACCAGCTGTTCGAGCACACGCGTCGCATCGTAGCCGCGACCTTCACGCATATCATCTATAACGAGTTCTTGCCAAGGCTGCTGTCATGGAACGCTGTTAATTTGTACGGATTGAAGCTGCTGCCTTCAGGTATGTTTCGAAGTATTTGATGTTTCGTAAATCGCAGGTTTTTTCAAGTATTATAGCGTTGTTTACAATTTGAAGGTCATAAAATACAGGGTGGTAGGACGTACATTAAGGGAGTGTGGTACAGTCAACAAAAGAGGTAGGTAAGTATGCAGGATCGTTGGATATAGTTGAAGTTTAGTAAGAAACCGATGGATGGTCTCGAATAAAATTTTATTTTATTAATAGAAAACAAACAGCTCATCTATCAAATTAAATTTCAGTCTACAACATCCATCGGTTTCTTAATAAACTTCAACTATATCCGACTTACTACTTATCTCTTTTGTTGACAGTACCTACTCACGAAAATGAACACATTTTACTATGGGACCAACTCTGTACCTATGACTTGAAAAACCAATCTACATCAATTTCCACACAAAAACGATGTAATGTGTAGAGACAGACCAAAAAAATGGATTTGAATTTTTGTCCAAAAGTAAAATTCAGCCTAATTTTCATCGACAGCCGAAAACATGATTTGTTTTAACTATTTTGAAACAATTTAGTAGTATTTGTTTTCATCTGTGTTTACAGACTAATATCTTTGTTTCCAGTTCATAAATCTAAATGCCAGTAAACTAACTTGTACTACCTTCCAGGCTACTACAAAGAGTACTCACCTACCTGCAACCCCGCTATTGTCACCGAGTTCGCGGCCGCCGCCTTCCGCTTCGGCCACTCTCTCTTACGTCCTCATCTCCCGCGTCTGTCGCCCAGCTTCCAGCCCGTCGAGCCCCCGATCCTGCTCAGAGACGGATTCTTCAGGCCTGATATGTTCATGTCTGTAAGTAGCACTGGTTTTTAAATTTTATGTTTCTGGGAGGTGTCAGTATTGAAAGCAAAGTTTTATATAGGTACTCTGATGGTATTTAGGATGAAATCTTGAAAAAGTTTAAAGGAATCCTGGTTTAAACAGAAAAAATGGTATAATGTCATGGACTGCGCTAACGCAGCATTCATTCGAAGTTCTGTGAATTTGCGCGAAAACATTTCTTCATGCATCGAACAAACACCTCTAAGCTAGCTTCTTTATTCCTCAGCACCCACCCATGGTAGACGAACTAATGCGCGGTCTTGCCTCAACCCCCATGGAAACCCTCGACCAGTTCATCACCGGAGAAGTCACCAACCACCTGTTCGAAGACCGTCGCATTCCCTTCTCTGGCATCGATCTGATTGCCCTGAACGTGCAAAGAGCCAGAGACCATGGCGTTCCGAGCTACAACAACTATAGGGCGCTTTGCAACCTGAAGAGAGCGACTACCTTCGAAGATTTGGCGAGGGAAATTCCTGATGAAGTAATTGCTAGGTAAGGATAAAATTATTTCAACCTTTTGCTGGCGACATGCTCACAAGACGTTTTGAGCCTTCCTTATTATGCTGGATGAATCAGGGCTGTCTTTGCATGTCCAGGATGTTTGACCATTTTCAGTTCTAAGGTTCTGATAATGGCAATATTGATAGAACTTCCTGATTCGCTACGATTACCCAATACCAAAGACAGATTTCAACCAAAAATATCTAAACCAAGACCTTTTCGGGCCTAGATAGAGACACGTTACTTTATTCGTCCTTATCTTAATACGTTCGACCTTTCATCCGCAGGTTCAAGCGCATCTACGCGACTGTGGACGACATTGACCTGTTCCCGGGCGGTATGAGCGAACGTCCTCTACAGGGCGGTCTTGTTGGACCAACATTTGCCTGCATCATCGCCATACAGTTCAGACAACTCAGAAAATGCGACAGATATTGGTGAGAACACCTTTTAATCCGTTGGTTGTTGTTGTCAGCGTCACATCAGGCAACCGAAAATTCTCGGACGACAACTAAGTTATAGACATTATTCAAAACTGCTGCAAGACATAGCTGGGAAAGGGAATTTTATTCATCAGAGTGACCTTGAATTTTCTTTAACCAGATTTATATTTTATGAGTTTTGGTAATATATTTGTTGGAAACTAGATTTTTCTACAGCAAGCATGAATGCGGGTTTATACCACAAGATCCTTCAGTCAGCTAACCAGCTGCTAAGGATGACTTTCCAGACATTTAATTGAAGATCCTTGGTATTTCCAGGTATGAAAACGACAACCCAGCGGCTCGATTCACGGAACAACAGCTTGCAGAGATCAGAAAGACGACGCTATCCAAAATGATGTGCGACAACTTTGACCACCCCGGAGACATTCAGAGGGCCTCTTTTGACCTGCCTAGCAACTTCTTGTAAGTACACTCACGTCTCTTCCAGAAGTACCTATCTGATGGAATTGTAACAAATGGATCCGAAAACGTTCGAAATTTTCGTAGAGGATATTTCAGTTACTATTTAAAATGTTATCCAAACAATTTGTTTGTAAAGATACCGAGAAATACCTTTTAAATGCAGCTAAATGTGTTACTAATTTTGAACAGGGTTTGTTTACATTTTCATAGGATGCTTTTGGAATAGAGCATAGTTTTGAATAGGCAACTGCTATTTTCATATTTTAGAGTTGCCATTCTCTAATTAGCTCTCGATTCAAATTGTTATAGTCTTCCTATGAGTTCATGGTTTATGCTATTCTTACAGGAACCCACGCGTATCTTGCGCATCGTTACCTCAACTGGACTTGTCGGCGTGGCGCGAGAGTTCAGCGCAGGGTTGTCTCATCGCCGGCAGATCTGTAGCTGTTGGAGAGTCCGCTTTCCCGTCACCTTGCACGTCGTGCATTTGTACTGTTGAAGGGGTGAGTTGACATTACTATGTAAACATGAAGTAGATACTATGCTATCGTGACTACCAGTTTTGATCAGGTGAAGAGACAGCATCTTGGCCAGGTTTACTACGGGATTTGTCAAACCAACTTAATAAAAAGTGGCGACCAGAAAGAGCTGAAACAATGGTTTTGATTCTTTTCTGGTTGCCGCTTTCAATAGTACAGAGGTTGGGAAAAGTGCAGCGAGCTTGTCCCAGCTTATCTACCTTGTTTGTTTTTCGTTCTTTGTTCACTTTGATTCGTGTCGTCATTGCTATCGGTGACTTTGAACCCCAGATACAGTTTTATAAAAATTTGAAAAAAAATAACTTCACTTCTTTTTTTTCTTTATGTTGTAGTACTACTCCCCATAATTATGTGCCCAGCCACAACTCAACAACATTAATTCATCTTTCTAGGCACAATGTGCATCCCTGCGCATCACGGACTGCGCGCAGCTGCACCGCGAGTGGCCGCGCGAGGCGGTGCAGCGCGACGACGTGTGCACGGCGCAGTGCGGCGCCAGCGCGGGCGAGGGGGCCGCGCAGGCGCGCGCGCCCAGGAGACCACACATCAACTTTAACTTCCCCGACCTGTCGCCTTTCGTTGCTAAGTGAGGGAGATAGGGGGACCCGGCTCTGGTGGATGTCTGGTTGTTTGTCAATGAGGAAAAGGAAGGTTTTGCTAGAAAACAAATGTAAATTAACAAATTAAATGATAGAGGACATGAGAAAAGAAAGCTTCTGCTCGACGTAGCAATTGTAAAAAAAAATGTTACAGTAAATGTTTTCTGGTGAAGAATTTGTGAATATTCATCTCAAATGATTAAAAAATAACAATTCGAATAGTAACCACAATACAAGTCTTTGTATTCGATTGATAAGACAGCCGCAACGTTTATCAGAGCAAGGGTTTTGGTGAAGCTAATAATTTAAGAAAATGAGATTGACCAATACGTAAACACTCTCAATGCACAACGTGCACATTCAATCCAAAATGAAAGTTTTAAATCAAATAACTCGTTTGTGTCTCAATATGAGAACCTCTTCCGTTTTCGTCGGTTAAAAAATTACTTCAAGACAGCGAGTCGTACGATTGATCGGAAAACTAAGCAGTCGTACGACCGATCGTATCATTCTATAATTAGTTTCTACCATGCATAAGTCAATACTGATCAATTTTCACCGAGTTACCACAAGTTTACCAGTAACATTGAAAGAATAATAGTCAACAACAATATTCTTTAAATATTCAAGTATTCGTATCTTTGACTGATTGTGTCTCATATAAACTATGTTATGAATTTAGTTTAGATATTTTAAGATACTAGTTAAATCCGAGGAGGACGTCTGTAGCCGACCTAAAGCTAAAGGTCCTGTCCTGTAAAATGTACAAACGCTGTAGATTAGAAAATGGTATATTTAATTAAGTTCTGTTTTCTAAAATTCAGCAGTTTTTGCTCTATATAAGCGTATTTTTTTCTACATAAAACGATTATAAAACATAGTCCATTAAATATGTTTTCAATATTTAACGGTAGTTTTTCAAAATAGTCGTGTTGATGAATGTAAAATATTATTATGAGGAAATAATGTTGTGAATTTTATGAAATTACATTTTTTTATGACTACTGATGTAAACAACTTGTATAAGAGGTAAAATCTTTAAGGAATATCAGTATACGTACTAATATTTCTACTCGTGGCCAGAATTCTCTCTGGCCTATTACATCATAAGAGTTATTTCTAATTTAAATGATATTATTATCTTCTTCATAAATTATGGTCTTTATTCATTCAGCTGATTGGTAATGTTTCACAAATATTTTATATTACGGCCATCTTGAGCTTTAAATAGACGCAGTGATGTTATATGACATAACATAACATCACGCCTATTTTCTCCGAAGTTTTAGGTGTACCTAATCGTACAGACGCCAGCACATCAAGCTACTGTAAACTGTCAAATTTCTTTAATAGATTTTCAACTTTATCGCTAAAGCATTAGGTTCAAAGTTGATTGGGAAAATTTGAGGCTTTATGTGCTAGCGTCTGTACCTACCCCACATTTTGCTAGAACTGTTTAAGTGTGTTGTTGTGTTGTGTCCATTTAATAAATAATAACTAGAGTAACCAAAATACCGTCCATAAAGCCGATGTTACCATAACTACTGATACTAATTTTAATCAGATCCTGGTTTGGGAGAAAAGCTGAGGCCAAAAGTTAGTCTCGAATAATTATAATACTTGTGTCTAGCTCAGTATAATAATTAAATTTCACTGCCTAGTTGTGCCTAGGATAGGTTCTTGTAAATTATTTTGTAATATATTGGATAATTAAGCGTAACGTTCTTTAGTTGTAATACTTTTAGTTTTATGATATGAAATCTCACCTAAACAACGAAAATGAAATACAAAAATATTTTTTATTGAAAATGTCGTTTCATTTGTTTTAAATTGGTGTCTGACCGAGACTTCGGTTTGCGCCAGTTTCGGCAATTAATCAGTTTCGGCCGCAGTTTCGGTTTCGGCCAAAAAGTGCCCTAACCGAAACTGGCGCTCGTAATACGTCGGTTTTGATAGAATACAAAAGTCGAAAAAATTCAGACTAGTTTAAAATAACTGCAAAAGGGGGATTCCCTTTTTTTAGTTTTCCGCAAACATATCCAAAAAACAGATTGCCCTAGGACTAACATATTTAAATTTTCATGCCCGCCCCCTTATGTAACACCACACCACCGATGTTTGTCCATCTATTGATAATTTCCTTAATTGACCTTGAACGTGACTTTTGCCAAAAATTGTTGATACAAACCTACAAAAATCGCTGGGTCTCAGAAAATAATGTAAGTAACAAACTTTTAGAAGTCTTCTAAATTATTCAGATTATGATTGTTATTGTGTTACGCAATTAGTATGCTGGGGGATATTATGAGGTGGAGATATTAAGACTCCTTTGTTCATTTGGAATAAAATCACCTGGGTAGACACACTGACTACCCACAACCGTAGGGTTTATATAATAATACTTGGATTTTTAATTTTTCACTTTTTAGATGAGCCTACCTACCCCACACCAATTAATATACCACTACTTGTTAGTAAAGAATAGTGACAGCATGTTTTATAACATCATCAACATAGACAAAGTGGATTAAATACGTATTATTGAAGCTAACTCAAAAACTACCAAATAAAATTTAAATGGGACCAGCGCGCCAGCTTCCTCTTCCAAACGACAGAATCACGTTTATCGGCCTAGTAAGCACGGAGAAATCGGAAAAATACACGGGAAAAATTCCATCCATACTAATATTATAAATGCGAAGGGTGCCTGTCTGTTACCTCTTCACGCTTATACCGCTTTAAATGTATAGAGATAGTTTGAGTCCCGAGAAAGGACATAGGATAGTGTTTACCCCGATATCCCCACGAAATCGAAACTTACGCGGGTAAAACCGCGGGGCGCTGCTAGTTATTAATAACTTGTTCAGGTAAACCGGGTAATTGCGTCAGGGTTCATCAAATAAAAATCAAAAGTCGTAAAATATTTACAAATCACTTTATTTTGTTGCATATCAAGTCTATTTAGTTCCTTTTTACAATAAATACATTAGGTCTGAGTATAAAAAATTAGTGTTGCAAAAAAATAAACAACACAAACTCTTAAAATTTACCTTGAATACTTAAAAAGTCTTGATTTTTCAGGCTAGTCCCCCCTTAAGTTCATTATACACATGGCCTGGTGACAACTACACCACAACACAGTGATGCCACCAAGTGATCAATTTTGATTGCACTGTCACTGCTCCTTGATCCTGAAACAAACAAATAATTTAATGAATAAGGGAACTTTAAACTTACTCGTTGAGCTCCTTAAGTTCTGAGTTGAGCTGCACGATTACTGACAAATGCGTGCAAAAGGACCACTCAATCTGTATTTCGGATTCATTTCGGACACTAATCTGCGTGGTCCTCATATGGCTTGACCAAGATTATGTCTGGACTTTAAAGGAGATTGAGTTTGTTTGGATATTTCTTATCAGACTAACATCATCATTCTCCTGCACTGATCCCAATTAATTTGCGGTCGGCGCAACATGTCTTTTTCTTCCAAACTTCTCTATTAGTCGTCTTCTCAGAGTATACGGTTAGGAAAAACCGAACTCATCAAGTTTTAAAATATAATTTAATATTGATGTGTAAAAGTTTTTTTGAATCAATTTACAGAACTAAAAATTATTTATCAATAACACTTTGCCCGACCTGGAAATCCAATTCAGGGGGCTTACCCGTTGTCCTAGGTGAACGACAAACGCGGTAATGCGACGCGATGCGAAAATATCAAATAGTCGTTGTATGTACTTCTGGCCTACGTTGTCGCCTTAATCAGTGTGCGACGAAACGCGACGAAGTGTGGACTTGTTTTTTGCGCGACGAGACGCGACGCAGTGTGAAGTTGGGTTGCCAACTGTTTCTAGAAGAAGTAGAGTATATCTGATTTCAGAGAGGGTAAATAAAGAATACAGATTAATAAAAAAGAGTAGGCACCATTTATTAAATTTTTTAGCACTTTTTGCGTTTAACAATTTTTATTGTTTTAAAAAAAATATAGGACTCCAAACATCCTAATTCTAAGTTAATAGATCAGGAGCTATTTTTTTATATATTTTAATGAAGCCCTGTTCCTCTCTTCTCGCCACTTCACAATCATGACCGAAAAGACTCTCTCGGTCAATGCTGAAGTGGCCGATGGTGGTGGGCGAAGTATTTAAAATATGAATATTCGAGTAACAACACAGTATACATGCCCATGGTTAAAACAATAATGTACTGAGATTGCCGCGTTTGTCGCTCACGAATGACTACAAAATAGGACACACGTCGCGTGAAGAATTGGTCACATTACGTCGCGTCGCGTCGCTACGTGTCGCGTCCCGTCGCTCACCTAGGACAACGGGTTAGTCTCTAAGTCCGTCAACATAGATACGGGCCGCCCGAAAGCAGTAGATCCGTCAAAACGACAGTAAAATCAAATTTTTCGGACGGGCAAAAACACATCGGGTGTAGGGACAACTGTCCAATCGTGTTGTCATTCATTATTAGTCCACGCTTCAAACTAATCTTATGTCCGTCAGTAATACGGAGTTCCAAACGCCCGTAACTTCAGCCAAAATGAAGTAATTCGTGGTTAGGGAGTAGACGCAGCAGTAGCACCTGCGATAAACACAGGTATAAAAGATTTAGTACTACAAAGGTGTCGTACTAACCGTATGGAAAGGCAAGTGATATCAGTTAGCCGCAACCTCCTTGAACCCGTTGACGACTGGCGTGTGGTCGGTACTGCGCCGCCACAGGCCGTACACACGGCCCGGCACGGCCTGCCACAGCCGGACCGTGCCGTCCTCCGAGCCGGTCGCGTACAGCTCGCCGTCCGGAGACCATCGCACGCAGTGAACCGGACCGAAGTGGCCTTTGTTTGATTCTGGAATGTAAGAAGTGTATGAGATGGTGGGTTGTAGATGTTGGTATAGGAAAAGAAATAAAGCTTTCATAATTTGATCACATTGTCTGTTAATAAGTTATGAAGCTCGTTGATAACATTAATTAGTCACTCAGACATGTAAAACAAGAACTTGTAGATTTTCTTTAGAGTGGTTACATAATTTTAAAAGCTAACAGTATTAAAATAATAATAATTATGTACAAGTATATAAAAAGCAGAGGAAATAATCAAAGGGCATCAAAAAATTCGTCCGCATCGCTGTCAACAGGAAACGAGCCCAAAAGACCACGTTGTATGGCAATGCCGATTCTTTGGTAAAAAAATAGGCCAGCCCTTATATAGTGGTAGGTTAAATTCCAAGCAGTTGAATGTGTCACTGTGTGACTCGTGCGCTCGGAATGGTTTGGAAATAGAAATTAAAGCGCAAAACTTCAGGGCCTGCGTATGATAAGCCCAATTTCACTTACGTAGTTTCAGTTACGTTTTGCGACGTCTGTTAGTAGGCAAAATACTTTACTAAAAACTAAACAAAAACTATAACTTACCGAGTTCTGTTCCCGTATTATAATCAAATTTATAGACTTTCAAGTCTTCACCGCCGCACACAAAAGTGGCTCGGCTCGGCGCCAGCGATGCTGAGTAACATTTCGTTGGCACTGGAAATTCGCGCATTTTGCGCATTGTGTCAGAAGAATAGAATGATACATTTGTACCTGTAATTAAGAAAAGTAATGAATGAGTAACATTAATATTCCAAATTTCAAGTTGATAGCATTAGTAGTTCTTGAGATATCCAGCTGTGACAGACAGACAGACTCTCTCTAGTCTCACCATAAGGGTTCCGTTTTACCATTTTGGTACGGAACCCTAAATATAACACAGTGCGTGTATAACCAGAGGGGCAATTCTGGTAATTTTAAGAATGTTAAGTCTGATATTATTCTCAATCTGTCAAAAATACTGATATAAGATTGTGACTAGATTATGAACGTTTCTAATTACGGGAATTGGACTTCTTTTGGTATTGTGACAACTTGCATGCTCTGAATGTATACTCATGTTTCCACATATAAAAAATCTTAAATCTTGATGTATAAACGTAAACAAAGCAAAAGGGGTATAAGGATTGCAGCAGCAAAAAAAGGAAAAGGATTGAAGCCATGGTCCGGGGCGAGAGGGAGTGGGCAGTCACCTCCTTCTGCGAAGCAGTCATGCTAGCGAAGGAGGTGGCGGGACGGATGAGGGAGAGAGCCTCCCGTCCCAGCCGCCGCGGGAGACGCTCCGGGCGTCGGGAGCCACGGGACGACTCCCGGCCACCGTAGGCGCAGGCCTGCGGGCGGAGAGTCATGGGTAGCTCACCGTCCGATCAGGACCAGGCCCGTGCCGGACGGCGCGTACGTGTTCCACGCGCGCCTCAAAGAGACGTCAGCATCCAGGACCCCATAGGGCCGAAGCCTGCCGGGTCAACGGGATTGTCCGAAAGGGTTACCGCTGGCCTGGCTTTCGCGGACAAGTGCCACCAGACCGCACAAAGACTTAGTGCAACTAAGTGATGCTAACATAGTTATTAAGTTTTATTTACTAACATAATTGTTACTATATAATTATGTATACTTAGGTTAAGGTATGTATCTATGGGTCTTTGATACCTGATAATAAATGATTATTATTATTTATTATTATTATTATTTATTATTATTATTATAAAGGGCTAAGGAAAGAACACGGGCGGGTTTTAGTCAGTAATAGTCTGACACTCCCTTCCGCTCCACCCAGAGCGGGAGGGGTCATTTGATGATTTCCCATGCGAAAAAAAAAAAAAAAAGGATTGCAGCAGGTGGAGTTCTGTAGTTTCAGCCTACCTACCCCCCACCGCCCCATGGGTAACAATTTCTGCTACGTCTTTAAAAAGTCACGGAAAGATTAGGTCATCCAATTTTCGATTAGAACTTTGGACTTTTTAATAGTGTTACATACATGCTTATCTATTGCCATCTATTACAAACATATTGTACGAGGAATGCCTAAGGCTGTTTTTACGTACGTGCGACAGGTGTGGTATGTTTGAATGCGTAACTTGATCTTGGTCTGTTCTTGAATTAAAATGTAAATTCGTACTAAGGCCAAACGTAATCGCTCCACATAACATATACACAATAGACTTCGTCATAGAATTATATTAGAGTCGCGCTTTGATGGCAAATTCTTTCGCGTGGAATTTGATTTTTATTCGTCGAAACCTATTATTTCACTGTTTGAAAGTAGTTTTCAGGGTCCTGTACCCAAATGGTAACTTCACTGTCTGTCTGTCTGTTCGTCTATCCGTCTGTCTATCACTGGGCAGTATCTTTAAAACCGTAAATTCTGTTTTTAGGGTTCCGTACCTGACAAGGAAAAAATGGAACCCTTATAAGATCACTTCGTTGTCCGTCTGCCTGTCCGTCTGTCAAGACCGTTACTCTCAGAAACGCGTAGAGTAATCAAGTTGAAATTAATATGAAGCAGTGAAAATCAACCTCTAAGTAAACGCTATCAAAAGATACGCGCGTTTAAGTTTCGTTTATGCCGCATATTTTGACACTCGCAAGGGAATTAAAACCAATGTACGAAAATCAACCTCTAAGTAAACGCTATCAAAAGATACGCGCGTTTAAGTTTCGTTTATGCCGCATATTTTGACACTCGCAAGGGAATTAAAACCTATGTACTACTGTGTACTTTCTGTTAAAGTAAATTTAACATAAATATAATAATATACTTAATTCTATTTAGTAATTTTAGTTTAATTGTAATCGATAACAAAATCGTTTTAAGTTGCAACATTGTAATTGAATTTAACACTTTTTCATGGCTAGCAACACTCTCTCTCTCTGCATCCACGCTCAACCGGCAAGTCCATTTTTTGTACCTTTGCAATATTAATAATAAATCCAACAATATTTTCTTCGCATGAGTTTTAATTATACATGCGAAAGTGGTCCTTCGATTGGAAATTCGAGGTCGTCGTGTATTCTCCGTGGTTTGGGATTTTGTTCATGGAGCTATAGTTCACGTGCACAACTCGGCCCGGGCAAGTCTACGTGCAGAACCTATATTTGCACTTGGGCTCATAAAGAAGCACGAAGAAACCATCGGCCCATATCCTCAAGCAAGATACAGTCCCAAGAAATTCCATCCATCCATCGTGTCTGTTCGTATTTCTATATGTACCTACGAACACGAAACTGGAAGGTGGTTCATCGATTCGAGAACATAGCATAATTTTGAGAAGTTTCATCAGTCATCGTGTTGGTTCGTATTTCTATAATTAATGCGAAGGTGGCTGTGAAAGTGAAAAAGTTCGAACATTACAAGTACCTACAAGTACAAAATATTTTTTCTTCAAACGTCAAACTAACGAAAAAGCGGGAACGCGCAGTCGACATTGACAGTGACAGGCAGTTGTCACTTTATTTCAAAACTGCAAGAAGCGGTGCTCGGCGGATCTAACTGATTTATTTCGACAACAACAACAACAAGAAATACAACTGTTTACTGGGCGTTTAAGACGGAGTGTTCCTAAAGTGCTGTTATTCAACAAGATGGAAGAGGATCTTAAGGTTTTGCGTCTAAAGCGCGGTCAACTCAAAGGTACTGTAACTCGCATTGAAAACTTTATCAATGACCCAGTGAATATTTCTAGTGTTACTGCTGAAGCTCTTCAAGCTCGAAAAGAAAAGTTAATTTCAACTTTAAAAGACTATGAAAAGGTCCAGCTAGATATTTTGTCGTTAGATAGTAAAGATAACGAAGATGTGGCTATTTTAGAAGAAAAGTATTTCTCCATTATTTCCAAAATAAACCATTGTCTAAAAAACTTGAATACATCAGAGGTGTCCCAGTGTACAAGTGTATCTTCATCTAAATTGCCAAACATTGACTTACCGGTATTTAGCGGAAAAGACTTTACAAAATACACACCGTTTATAGATTTATTTACAGCTGTAATACACAACAACAAGGCACTTTCTGATGTACAAAAGTTATTTTACTTAAGGAAATATTTAAGTGATGATGCTCTTAGTGAAATAATTAATTTACCTCTTGTCAATCAGTCATATCAAGAAGCCTTGATATTATTAAAGAAACGCTTTGATAACAAAGCTAGATTAATAATAAATCACATAAATATACTTTTGGACTTGCCTACAATGCAGAAGAGCACTGCGGCCTCTATAAGGTCATTCATTTCAGAGATAAAGCAGCAGCTATATGCTTTGAAAAATTTAAAGCAACCCACAAAGGAGTGGGATATGCTGCTTATTTCAATATTAACTAGGAAACTAGATACCTTTACCAACAGAGCCTATCAACTTGACAGGAACTCTGAAGTTTTACCAACAATGGAAGAACTTATGTCTTTCCTTGAAAAGCGTGCTATGGCGCTTGAGGACTGTGGAGTCTATGAAGACGCTTCTAAGAAGTCAAATAAGGTAACCAATGTTGCTACCTCAAATAATGTAAAATTATGTACATTTTGCAAAGGTAATAATTACCACAAACTTTACAATTGCCCTTCCTTTAAGGCTGTTACAGGCTGTTACCCCTACAACCTCAAACGGAGGCTGTTACATTACACTCCAGTATAGTGCTAAGTAACAATGTTATATTGCCAACTGTGAAGGTAAAATTATTTAATATTGCAGGCCATGAAGTCTATGTCAGGGCACTGCTCGACTCGGGTAGTCAAGTGTCACTCATCAAAAATTCCCTTGTGAAGTTTTTGGGTTTGACATGCATACAAAAAGAAACACATATTATTGGTGTTACAAATAAAAACAGCAAAATCAATCATTTTGTTAATGTAAATTTGCATTCCCCAGTGTCAAAAACTCAATTAAATGCAAAATGCCATGTTGTGGATTCTATAACTACTAAATTACCTCAACAATTTATTGATATTTCACAATTTAATTTACCTAAAGATATAATTTTGTCTGATGATAAGTTTAATCAGCCTGCAGAAATTTCTTTGCTTTTAGGTGCCGATATATACTTCAGTATTTTGTTAGATGGTAATAAGAAAATTCCAAGTGGCCCTGTTTTGCAAAGAACTTTGTTCGGGTATGTTCTTGGAGGTACCATAAATATAAAAGCCTGCGATGTTGACAACAATTATGTTTCAAATATGGCTATCTGTGAATCTAACAAACTAGAAAATGTAATAGAGCAATTTTGGCTCACTGAAAAGGTTCCTGAATCAACTGATAAGTTGTGTAGTGAGTATAAAAAGGCTGAGGTTAATTTTCAAAACTCAGTTAAAATTGAAAATAAAGTATTTCAAGTTGATATGCCACTTGTCTGTGACTTAGAACAACTACAGCTTGGAGATTCCTTTTCAGTCGCTCATCAAAGATTTTTGGCACTGGAAAATAAATTTAAAAGAAATCCATTGCACCTGGAAAAGTATAAACAGTTTATTGAAGAATATATTGCCTTGGGACATGCAAAAAAGGTCGACATTAGTGAATATGAAGTTACTAATGGACATATTTACTTTTTAGCTCATCATGCTGTGATCAATGAAGACAGCAGAACAACCAAACTGCGAGTGGTATTCGATGGTAGTATGAAGTCAAAAGGTAGAGTCTCCCTGAATGATGTCATGTTGAATGGACCAGTTGTACAAAGAGAGCTATTTGATATCCTCCTCCTATTCCGTACGTACCTTTATACCTTAATTTGTGACATTGCCAAAATGTTTCGCTGTGTGAAGATAAATCCAAAGCAAGCCTGCCTCCAGAATATACTCTGGAGGGATCATCCACACAAGCCCATCAGTTGTTTACAGCTGCAAACTATTACATATGGGTTAAAACCATCTACATTTTTGGCCACCCGATGCCTAATAGAACTGGCTCATAGGTATGGTGAGAGGTATCCGCTTGCAGCAGAGGCTATGTTATCCAATACTTACGTAGATGATGTACTATGTGGCTCTGACAGTATAGAGTCCTTGCATGATCTCAAGGTCCAATTAGTAGAACTTTTAAAATTGGGAAATTTTAATTTGCACAAATGGTGTTCAAATGTATCTCAGGTGCTGGAAGGTGTTCCTATTGAACATAAATATTTTAATGATGACATTGAATTTGATAAAAATAACATTGTAAAAACATTGGGCTTAAAATATAACAATACTGTAGATCAGTTTAGTTTTACGAGTCCACCATATAAAGATGGGATGTATACTAAAAGGCAGGTACTTACCTTTATCGGAAAAATGTTTGATCCGCTTGGTTTAATAGGGCCTATAATTGTAGGTGCTAAGCTTTTTATGCAGCAATTATGGTCTGTCAATTTAGGATGGGATGCTATATTGCCTCAAAGCTTGTTGGACATTTGGCATACATTTCTATCCAACTTAAACACAATGGGTACTATCACTGTTCCGCGTTGTGTAAGTTCTTATGACACAGTTTTCATAGAACTGGTAGGCTATGCAGATGCATCACAAAAGGCATTTGGCTGCTGTCTATACCTAAGAATTTTGAATAAAGACGGGTCAGTCATTGTAAATTTATTGTGTTCAAAGTCTCGTCTTGCTCCGTTAAGTAAAGCACTAACTATTCCCAAGCTTGAGCTTAATGGCGCTCTATTATTAGCCCAATTAACTCATAGAGTGAACAAGGTGTTGCTGTCGAGATTTCCATTGAAGGTATACCTGTATAGTGACTCACAGATTGTGTTGGCATGGATTAAGTCAAGCAATATTAATTCCAATACATATATTGCAAATAGAGTCAAACAAATACATGATTTGACAAGTGAAGCTGAGTGGTCATATGTGCAAACTTCAGATAACCCCGCTGATCTGCTTTCTAGAGGAATTCAGCCACAAAAATTGCAATTTATCAATCTATGGTGGCATGGCCCCACAGAGCTATCTAATAAGGACTATGTACACCCATATTATGCTAATTTCAAATTGCCTATTCCACCTGCCACTGTGTCTGTATCTACTGTAGCAAACCCACTTATTGTTGACCAGTCAGATTTGCTTGATCTCATCAAAAACTCCTCTAATTTAAATAAATTACAAAGAGTTATAGCGTACATACTTAGATTTAAAAATAACTCTTTGATTTCAAATGAAAAACTTATAGGTGTACTAACTCCCAAGGAACTACAAAGGGCCTTAGTAGTGATTATAAAATGTACCCAGAAAAAATATTTCTCTAAGGAAATAGCTTCAATTTTAAATAAAAAAGATTTGAAGTCTGGTATATCAAATCTGCATCCATTTTTGGACAAGGAAAACATACTACGGGTTGGTGGCCGCTTACAAAATGCAAATAATATTTCCTATAACAAGATGCACCCAATTATTATGCCAAAATCATGTCATGTCACAACATTGTTAATTGAAAGGGAACATTTGCGTCTCTTGCATGCGGGACCCAAGCTAATATTGAGTTCTCTATCTCAGAACTATTGGCTTATCAGTGGACATCGGGAGGTTAAGAAGGTAGTACACAAGTGTATGAAGTGCGCACGTTTGAAGGCTGCAACTGCTAAACAACTGATGGGCTCTCTGCCCAAAGAAAGGCTTACATCAAAAAGACCGTTTGAGGTTGTAGGGGTAGATTTCTGTGGTCCATTCAATATGAAGTCTGCAAGGATTAGAAGACCTCTGCAAACTAAATGCTATGTCGCGCTGTTTGTTTGTTTTGCTGTCAAGGCAGTTCATATAGAACTTGTTAGTGACCTCACTACTGAGACCTTTTTGGGATGTCTCAAAAGGTTTATTGCAAGGCGCGGTATGCCTACTCAGATTTTTTGTGACAATGCAAAAACTTTTAAAGGAGCCAGTAATCAATTGAAGGGTCTGTATGATTTGTTTTCGTCAAAGGCTCACAGGGATTCTGTAGATCAGTTTTGTAATACAAACATGATAAAATTTAACTTTATTCCGAGTTATTCTCCTGAATTCGGAGGGCTGTGGGAAGCAGGCGTCAAGAGCTTTAAGTATCACTTTAAAAGGGTCATAGGTAGTTTATGTTTAACGTTCGAAGGTCTATATACCATCATAACAGAGATTGAAGCTGTGCTAAACTCCCGGCCCCTGCTGCCTATGAGCTCGGACATTTCTGATGTTAGTTTTTTGACGCCTGGGCATTTTTTAATAGGCAGCTCCTTGACCTCCTTTCCAGAATTAAACTTTACAGGAACACCCATTAACAGGCTTAAGTTCTGGAACATATGTTCAAAAATAAAACAAGACTTTTGGAAGGCTTGGTCAAGGGACTATCTAACACAGTTACAAAACAGGCCCAAGTGGCATCAAACACATCCCAATTTAAATGTAGGGGATTTAGTAATTGTGAAACAAGATAATGTGCCTCCATTATCATGGCCTATGGCCAGAATTGTAAAAATTTACACCGGCCCTGATGATAAAGTCAGGGTAGCTGATTGTAAAATTGGTAATAAAATCTACACTCGCTCTTTAAGAAAGATTTGTCCATTGCCTTTATAAATAGAAGATAAATACTTAGTTTATTCATTAAGTTCACATTTCATTGCTTAAATGTATAAGTAACTTGCCGGCCCCAACTATGTTAAAGTAAATTTAACATAAATATAATAATATACTTAATTCTATTTAGTAATTTTAGTTTAATTGTAATCGATAACAAAATCGTTTTAAGTTGCAACATTGTAATTGAATTTAACACTTTTTCATGGCTAGCAACACTCTCTCTCTCTGCATCCACGCTCAACCGGCAAGTCCATTTTTTGTACCTTTGCAATATTAATAATAAATCCAACAATATTTTCTTCGCATGAGTTTTAATTATACACTTTCCGTTGACCTAGAATCATGAAATTTGGCAAGATGCAATGTCATGTAGCACAAGTAAAGGTAAAAATCCAAAAACCCTAAATTTGTAGTTAAATACCTACAAATATGTACGGAACCCTCGGTGCGCGAGTCCGACTCGCACTTGTCTGGTTTTATTTTATTAAGGTACTCAATCTACCTCAATTTTTTTTTTTGTTTGTCTATATCGGTTCAGCGGTTTAGCTGCTACCACATAACAGACCGACAGACACTACGCATTTATAACATTAATATTGGATATAATATATCTTACCGTGAGCTACTGTCAATATAGCTCCATCTCTTGACAGCTCTAAACTGTTTGGTATGGTTGGGAACTCCACTTTTTGAACCTCCTGAAAATTAAAAGACGGTTTTGATTAAATACTACTCAGTAACTAGACACAGAATTAATTAAAATCAGGTTTACAACATTATTTTTAGTATTTGCGAAACCTGAATATATGTAGTTTGTTGTTTGTTCCGAATAAGTAACTGAATCGATTCCAATTATTTTTACCCTATGTTATATTTTGTCCCAAAAATATTTAAAAAACGTTAAAAGTTGGACACAGAGCGACACTCAGTAGGTTATCCAATCTTCGCGCCGAACGGTTAGGTATCTAGGTACTATTATCAATGAGCGCAAGACGGCGCGGCGCGGGTGAGCATGTTTTTTACGGACAAACAGGTAACTTAACAAGCTTATAACTTTGTGATTTTTCATGACACAGTTTTGAAATTTTGTACATAGATTCTTTACATAAAAATACTAGAGACGTGTTTCGGATTTCGCATATACTAAAAATAATGTTGTTTATACAATCGAATGAATAAGCCATGATAATCCAATGAAGTCAGCCGGCTCATTTAGATTGAATTTAATTCAATAAATCCGCAAATTAGCACTCCAGTCTCCAGTAAACTGTAAAGTCAACCGATGTTTCGGAGTTCTTAAAACCTTGCTAATTCATTGCTTGGAGCTGATCATTACACTACAGCTGTCTCATCTTAGCTAGCTCGCTAACATATAGCAAATAATTAAATGTTCTGTGTCTCGTAATGTACTTTGCATACCTATTATTGTATAGAAGCAAGTTTCTCTAACAGAACAGACAGCTGTGCAGCTGGGGTGTTTATTGCGCCACTTCTCCCCAGCGAAAACACTAGAAAGTGGTGAAGTGCGGGCGTTTTGGGGGACTGTCTTATACAACATTAGTTTTTGTTTATACTAAACCCGAAAAGGAGTCATTGTACTCATCATTTTGAACAAATTTTTTCTATGGGATAAACCATGAAATCGCGAAAAAAAAACAGCTGTTCCATGCATTTGTGTTCACTTAAATCGACAAAATGTATGGAACAGCTGATGTTAATGGATAGAGAGGGAGATGAAGACCAAAGAAAAGATGTATAGATTGATAGGATTGTGCGATGAAGAAATTTTTATTCACATAACACAATCACACTAATTTTATAAAAGCGAAAGTTTGTGAAATTGTGAGTGAGTGAGGGGGTGTGTGTGTGTGTTTATATGTTTGTTACTTCTTCACGCTCAAACGGCTGGACCAATTTCGATAAAATTTTGTATGGAGGTAGCTGACACCCTGAATTAACATATTATCTCGATATTCCCACAGGATCGACACTTATGCGGGTGAAACCGCGGGGCGCAGCTAGTCTTATATATCCTACAATCATCACTTGCATAGCAAAAGCACGAATCAGCCACCTCTCACAGAGTGGAGGCCGATGCGCCGTAATGCACCACGCGGGTCCTACGGATTGGTGGACTTGTTGGATATAATTTATGAATAAAACATTTGCTACAGTAAATAGTTATTTTTAAGATACAAGCTGAGTGCCCGATGGTATTCTATTTCCCATCTGAAAAATATCGAACTTCCATACAAACTTTCATGTCCCATTTAACACCTTTAGGGGATGATGAATTTTCCAAAACCCTTCCTTGGTGCTCACTTTCACAATATAAAGAACTCGAGTGCCAGATTTCATGCTTTTAGACCTAGCAATTTAGGCTGTGCGTTGTGTGCCAGTGAATGAATGATTTCAAGAATTATTATTAAGTAGAATACATTACTTGTCCACTGGTACGATCCCAGACTCTCATCGTTAGGTCATCGCTCACGCTGACTATGCGTGAGTTATGAAGGAAGACTGCGTGTCTGATGCTACTCGAGTGCGCGCTTATTTTCTCCAGAGCTGAAAATTATCATATAATTGTATTAGATTTTGATCTATCAACAGGCAGTTATGTTGGGCAATGGACTATTAAAATGATTATTGATTAAGGCAGTGTTCTAACCGAAAGCGAGTATGCGATTAATGCGCGTGGACTCGATCGTCGTGCTCGTTTATATGAATAGGACGTACTCGCGCGATCAATCAAGTCACGTTTGTACGTCATATTTCACGTAAACGATCGCGTAATCGCGTTTTCGCGCGACAGTCGGTTTCTTTTTTTTTTCTTTTTTTTCGGTTAGGACGCAGGGTAAAAAAAGTCTAGGTCTGTGGGAACTCAGATGAGGTTTGTGAGACAAGGTCGTAGTTATCGCTGTTGATCTTCTAAAAATAAAGAAATATAATATAACATACTCCATAAAACATTTTCTACCATGTTTAGGCCAGCCATGACTTGCTTGACCTTTTGGCTCATAGTGTGGAAACATAAAAATAGAATATTGAAGCTTTTAACATGTGTATAATAAAAACTAATGACTGTTTTAAATACTGTTTAAGACAGAGGGATATTATGGATAAGCTCGATATAAGTAAACAATTAATAAATCATTCAAAGGTTACACCCTTTTATTATATATGTAAATATTTGGTTCTTCTCAATTTATTGCATAAATATGTTGATTATTTGAGATAAGAGTTATCTTGAATGTTAATTAATGCTTCCTCAACTTATTGTTTATATACTTAGAACATGTTTATGTCATCTCTATGACAACATTTTAAACTACAATATGCAATTTATATTTCTAATATTTCAGAAATATTTATTTTGAATAATAATTTAATCAAAATATTTTATTTCCCATAAACCTACATGGGCACTTATGAAATGACTGAAGCAAGGTGCATGTTACCAATTGGCTGTTTCCTATGGAGAAGAGACAGAAAGAAACTCCATGGTTACTCTTTTAAAAATAATTATTCAAAATTATATAAAAACGCCTAGATCTCAACTATAAAGAACATAATGTTAACTATTTCACTCAATAGGTCAGCATACATTGATAATATAATTTATTTACAGATTAGAATCTACTACAGGAAGTAATTGTCCTTTCCTTATCGAACATAAAAGTATAATAAACTAACCTCCCGCTTCAGGTTTGTTGAGGTCATATACTCGTATAAGTTTCTCATTGCTGGCAGTGAGTAGCTGAGTGTCGTCAGCATTGAAGTTTACACTCTTCACTATGTGTTCGTGGTCAAATGTGTGCACCACTTCACCATATCGAGCATCCCATATTTTTGCTGTAACATTATTGAAAATATTGTTAGATAGAGTTGTCAACCTGGCCGCATACCGCGAGGGCTGGTATGAGGTGGCTCGAGAAAAGAGTTCCTGGAAGAACTTGGGTCTTGGCTCAGCTGTGGGATAGCACTGGGACAAAAAAAAAGTATGGCTAAGTTATTGTTTGGCAGATATGAATGTTTTTATTTGTGAACCACAATTAGGAGTTTTTTTAGCTTTAGACATATCTGGGAAACGATAAACCAGGTTTCTATATTTTTATTATCTCTCACATCCATGTTCCAGATAAATACTTGGAATAGCACAAAGTAACATAGTACCATTGCGAGAGTTAATAGTGTTGGAATAAAGCATTTGATTGTTTGGGTTCCTTACTGTTTTATATATGTGTAATTGTGTACAATACTCAAGTGCTACAAAACTAGATAATATTGTGGTGTGAATTAATTACATGGAATGATGCAATTAAATTGTTAGATTGCAAAACTACAATGAATAAACAATCATAATTATCCTACTTTTAAGATCTACTTAATGCAAATTTAAACAAAAAGAAATATCAAAGATTGACATATTTCGTAACATAAACAAACCTTTTCTTTCTTTCACTATTACTAATAGTTTTGTGAAACTTTACTAATAGTTTGTGATCATTGTAATCATCTAATTACAATAAGATTAAAAACTACATACTTGGGAATGCTAAGAAACATTTATGGTACCTGAGAAGTCAGCTGCTCCACTAGCTGCAAGATTAGCATTTTGCGTCAAAGCTACCCCCCACACTGCACCTTTGTGACCTTCAAAAGTGCCGATCCAATCACCTGTTTCACCTTGTCGTAGCATGGGCTTGCCATCTAAAAAGGAATTCATTAATATTACAATGTGTTGCTAAGAAAGCTAGATTTAAAACACCAGGGTAATTGCGTAACACTATCAGTAGCAATGGATTTCATTTTGACAGTTTAACAACATTCATTGTGTTATTTACGTTGTTGAGCAGGCACATTTTTAGAACATATGGACTATGGAGCAATGGATTAGCAATATCCTTCAAAATGATTCAGATTTAGATTGATTGTGTGTTACGCAATTAGGGTACTTTGCTTTGTACAGTCAACATAGGAGTTAAGTATACAGGAGCGTCGGATATAGTTGAAGTTTACTAAGAAACCGATGGATGTTCTGGACTGAAATTTAATTTAATAAATGAGCTGTTTGTTTTCTATTAATAAACTAAAATTTTATTCGAGAATATCCATCGGTTTCTTAGTAAACTTCAACAATATCCGACGCTCCTGTATACTTAACTCCTTTGTTGACTGTACATAAACTCATTGTGGTTGAAAGGACAGAATTGAATGTCAAATTCTGCTTAGTCATAAACTCATTACATTATACTTTTTGTAATATTTCTACACTAGAGTTGAGTAATTATTTGAGATTAATAATGTGAAATAAAAATATATTATGAAAAATAAAAGTTAATTACTTATAGACAAAGGTCTTCGAGCCAAAAAACTTAAAACCACAATGTTTAAACAAAACCAATATAATAAAGAGAAGATATAAATATTTATTTTATTCATTCATTAATATTTTCATTAAGTAAGTACATATTAGCAAAATGTTGTATTAGTATTTCTCTAGCATTGTATGCAAATGATAGCATCTTTCAATTTTCCTCATAAAGTAAAACAAGGCTTTCATTTTAAAAACACATCTTGTACAAACCATTGTGTTAGCCTTACACAGTCAAATAGATGGTAATTATGTAGCAGAAAGGCCCTGCCTAAAATATAAACTATCTTATTAAAACAAGGCAATCATTAGTGCTACAGCTGTTCTATAAAATTCTATGACTGTCATAACAAATAATAAAAAAAAGTGTATGTAAGCTATAATAGTAGTCAGATACTCTAATGATAGATTGTGTACTCATAAAAGAACAATGACAGGAAGGCACAATTATATCATTAAGTGTTATTGACTATTTTCCTTATACAGCCTCATATTGAAAGTAGCTTAGTGACATGTTTTCAAGCCCTTCCATAAAGTAAACATTAATGTCAAGTACTTTGATAAACCTTGAGTGAGCACAAGGTGACCCACAATGGGTGAAATGTCAACATTCAACATAGGAACAAAATTTACTGCCTGCAACAATTCATGAACACACAAAGCCGTGGAACTTGTATGTCATGCTGTCGGTAGGTACGTGAATAAAAAGCACAAGCGCAAGCCTCAAGGCGAGCAGCCGAGGAAACATACGAGCGGATACTCAAGGTACTTCCTGCATGTCCGGAAAGAGAAGGTCACAACATGCATAGAATGCACGCCGGCCGAGCGGACAACTCCACACAAACAAGAAAAGTGAAGGCCTTTCGAACACATCTCGTCACCAACATCTGTCACGCCAAACCACTATTCACATGCACCAACACTTGCAAGACTTCTACCCAAATATAGGCCAAGGCGATAGGGCACACTGATTACAAATTAGTCGTCAAAACTCACCTTTGCAAGCCGAAATTAAATAAAACCCATCTTTTGTAACGTCACTAAAATCCAAATGCACGACTGGTCTAGTATGGCCACCGCATGTGAGAGGAACTTGCTTGAAAGTTGACATTTTGTTTCTTAATTTTGTTTGTTGTACTTTTGAAAATAAAACTAATTATCTTTGTTGTTAACTAAAAATTAACCTAATGAGTCTGATCGTTCTGAATGTTGACAATCGACTGACGGAAAAGTGGTAGACGGTATTGCTATACATGTTAGGATTACCTACCCTTTTTATTGAAAAGAATAGTGATAATATTATATTCAAAAGTAATCTAAAAGAGAACGATCTATCCTCTTAAAATAATTGTTTTTAATTGGTACGAAATGCAGTCCAATACATATATGCATGTCATTTCAGAGAAAAATAATTGTAACAGTAGGACGTGGGGGGTGGGTCTACTTTATATCATAGTAAAACATAAGAACATTTTGAGCAATTACAATTTAGATGATAACAAACAAAACACAAACTGCTTTCTGCCTGGACTGAAACCTGAAAAGGGAATTATATTTCGCGCTTTGCATGCGATTAACGAGCAATGCAGACCGTGCTATTAGTGATCCACTTTCATCGTGAGACCATTATTGATTTGTTTCATGATGAATATTTAAATTAAATTCTAAAACGGTTTTCCTAACGAAGCCTATAAAACATTCTCAAGATGATTTTTCATCAAAGTGTAGTTTTACTAAATTAGTAGTTTTTTTTTGGTGTGGTAATTTTATGATTTATTTTTCATTTTTTACATTTCGGTTAGGACAATTTATATTGTGCCTTGTAATTATTTATGAGGAGATATTCTAGATACGAAACACTTAAAGTGTATTCCAATTTAATGAATTTAAGTTGTATTAATTACCTTATATTTTAGAGGAATATTACCTTCAATCCTTGAGATTAGCACAAAACTATCGTTTTGTATTTTTATGATAGTTTATAAATAAAACAGCCTCTAAGACTGGAAATTATAAGGAAGTAAAGAAACCTTATAACTGGCCTGAAGATTTTCCAACCATTTGACATTATTTAGAGGACGACAGCGCTTTCAAAATGTTACGCCACAAGTATTAGTAATACGGTCCAGGCTTTATCATTGTATTCTCGCCGGTTTGTCGACTGAAATTTTTAGTATGACGTGTCATTTGACGTTGTCAAAACGCACGTATTGATTTTGTTGTGGTCAGTTTGCAAATCGGATTTCACTCTTTTGTAAGTTTAACTATTAAATATGGATTTCTTCACTTCTATACCCACCCATATTGACTATGTTGGCCAGGCCAAAGCTGAGAAACTATACAGAGCCATAATTACGCTCTTCAGTATAGTTGGTATCGTATGGGGTTACATCGTTCAACAGTTCTCACAATCCGTGTACATTCTGGGAGCCGGATTCATCCTAGCTGCGATCTTGACAGTTCCTCCATGGCCTATGTACCGCCGCAACCCATTAAACTGGCAGAACCCAAGAAACAATGAAGAGAAACCAGCAGGCAAGAAGGGGAAGAAATAGGAGCGTTTCCTAACAAATTCAGCCACCACCATGATCAGAAGTGTTTTCCAAACAGTTGTGTATTTCATTATTCTCAAATAAAATAGTTTATAAGGTTCATATTGGTTTTATTACACATCAGATAACAAAACACAATTTCACCTCTGCACATGTGTGGCAGATGAAGAGGTGAAATTTTAGCTTTAAAAATAATTCAGTCGATATAATTTTCACAAAAATAATATATATAAGTAGATACATCAGAAACAAAATAAGAATTGGTTACAAGAATTGTATGAACCTTTGAGTTTTATTGAACACACTACCTTCGAGAGAAATTTTCTAAAGTCAACATGATAAAATTATTTTTGAGACAAAGAGTGGTTTAGAAATATGCTTGTTGCAAATAGCACCATATAATTTAATTTCAGGTGACTCAAAATTGAAAGCACCTGCAGATATGTGTTCTGTACACATGGTACGATTATTGTATGCAATGTCAAAAATAGTAAATATTTTATCAAGTCTGCTATTTAAAAAAGAAATTATTTAATAATTGGACTACACTACATATATTTAGACTAGTATATCTGTATAATTGAACAACATGACATTGCCATTGTTTGCCTCCAACTAATCTGCTAAAAGTAACAGAAGGCCAATTCCCAAAATTTAAAATGTTCAAAATCTAGTTGTGTCACTGACTCTGGCAGGGCCACCATCAGGGATTTTAAGTTTGATAACACAAAAAATTCGTAGCTAATTAGTAAAAATTTATCGCCAAATATCAGAATTTGTCGGTCACTGGTTCAAAAGATATACGGGTTTATAGGTGGCCGATCTGGAGAGTCTCCCCAGCAGGGCCACATTTATATCTCAAAAACTAGGGCACCTAACGAAGATCTGTTTTCTCTCATATTTTGTAGCCAATTAGTCGGAATCAGTCGCCAAGTCACAAATTTAATTGGGTCTTAGTTTAGGAGATATAATGAGTTCAATTAGTAAGGTATAGTCCAAGAGCTAGTCGAAGAGTTTTTTCGTGAGCCCTTCGATCTAGCAATGTCAAAAATGTAGGCCAATTACAGGTATTTTTCACAGATTGAGACTGAGATCAGACTGTGAATGTTCTTAAAATTACGAGAATTGCCCCTCTGATCGTGGATTGCCACAAAAGAAAAATAAAATAAACATTCCTTTTGCTATACTTGGACCAAAAACTCGGACAAAACTATTGCTTTTCATACAGCGAGTTTTTGGCCCAATTGATCCATTCATACCAAACGGTGCAATGTGATGTTGATAATTATTGCTATTTTAGTAAAGAGAAAATATTGTGCTTGCTTATTTGTTGTAAATTTGACTTAATGGAAGCTGTAGGCAAGACTATGGCTACCAATTAAATCCTTGGAAAACATACATTAATATAATGGAAGACTGGTGAAGACAAGATGGTTACAATAAATTCCAATCCAGTAAGATGTCTATCACTTCATAACTATTAACTGATAGTTAAAACCAGGAGACATCTAAAATCATGTATGTATACAGGGTGGCAGGGACATCAACACTCAAATTGTAACCATACATTCAGCACATGATTGTAGACCCCGGTTAGATATTTTTAGATGTTTGTAAAAAAAAAAAGAAACTGCTGTTTCATAGAAAATTTGCTATTTTTAGTTTAATTACTGACCCAAAATTTCATAATGTCCAGAATGATGTACTGAATTTTATGGTAACAAGTTGCGCATCAATGTCCCTGCAACCCCCCCCCCCCCCTGTATGATTTTAGATGTCTCTTGATTTAATCACTGGCATTATTTTGATTACAAGTATATTATAACATAAATATTAATCAACTAGCTATGTACTGGTTTATAACTAGCCTTGTGTAAGGCACATTTATCTACTTGCTACTAAATTGCTAACAAGTCATATCAGGCAGGATTTAAACCAACTTCTTTAGAATACTATCAATTTAACCCCTTAATCATCAAGGTAATTAATAAATAACGTTTTAGTGTATTGCCTTCTTAATGACATTTAAAAGACGAGGATATTACACCCTCCATTGTAGAGGATTAATAATTTAATTTGACCTTAAATCAAAACTCTGTATTACTTAACACTAAGATTTAAAAGAAATTCATACTCCACTCGTAACCTAGAGTATAGCTACCATATTACACAACAACATTTGCTCACAGACGATAATCTCAAGTATAGTTTCTAATAGGAAGTAATTATTATATTTTAATAAAATGTGACTATGCTTTTAAACTAAGCCTCTATGTGCAGACCAGTGCACTATAGATAAAACGTATTTTTAATATAGGAAGATTTTTTGTCTTAGTGACAGAATATGGCAGTCGCATACATAAATGACTCAACTCAAAGTAAACATTGAAATATGAGCTTTATTTGCTGTGAAATACAGTTACATATTCAAAGGGGATTGAAGATTGTTCTAAGGAGTCTACTAATATTTTTATGGTATCATTCTGTCGCGCCGCGCCATTTTGTTTTTTTTTTTTTTTTTCAAAGTTGCGGCCCCGCTTGGTCCCTATACTCCCTTACAATAGCTGACATCAATGCAAACAGAAAACATAAAAAGGCCAAACCCCGTAATGTGTCACAAAATACTGCAACAAGATTATGCAAGTACAAAAAATATGGATTATTTTTTAATTATATCATTAATATCTCGGAATTTCGGAAACATTACACTTTACGGGGTTTGATCTTCTTATGTTTTCTGTTTGCATTGCATTGATGTCAGCTATCAATTTTATTATAGGTTTCAGGTGTGGCAGCCAATTTGAAAAAAAGAAAAAGAAAAGTGGGTCAGGTAGGTATGCCACGGACCTTCAAAGCTTACAGACAGTATTTGATGACGCATGGGGAAAATACATTGTCGACGCGTCGTAAACTTCAGACCATTAAAAAGTTACATTACAAAAAATAAATATGTCAAAACTTTACTTTCAATCGAGTTGGTGTTGTTATGATGTGCGACTGTCAATAGGCATAATAAAATATTGATACAATGGATATTACGTTTAAAATAGTTAAAATATTTAAATATATCTAAAGGAAAACGGTGAGATAAATAACAACACAGCCTCTTCACAACATCAGCTCAAAAAAATGTTTTTGTTATTATATTTAAAATGTGTCGTATAAACAATAATTTAAGTTTACGTTCAAAAAGGGTTTTCGTCACGTCATTTACTGGAATTGGATATTTGAAATAAATAATATAGAAATATTTTATAACTTGCATTAAAAAAATGTACTAAGTAACAAGAAATAATAGGAAGCTAGGAAGGAAGAAGAAACCTTTTTGCAACTTTATAATTTCTGACACTTTTTTCGCACTCTGCGTAAGTATTGTTATTATTTTCCTTCTCTCTGTAGTATTATGGCTCGATCAAGACCCGAAAAAATAGATATAAAAGTCTTGTCACAGTATGCATAGGCGGTGTTCAACAAAAGTTTGTAAAATATTGCCATAACGAATAGTACTGCAAATGCAACGCAGTGCTATTCTGCACTACATATTTTCAGTGAAACTTAATTTGTCTCTAAGTCGCTTAATCACGGTGAATATTCTACTTTCGCTGCACACATCACAATCTTCAACCGCATCTTCCATTTCGGAACATTCACTTGTTTTATCACTGTTGTCGTCACATTTTTCTTGGTGACTTTTCTCACTGGGTTCTTTTTCTTTATTTGCATCATCTTTTTCTTTTTCCATGTCATCGTCTAGGTCATGAGTATTTTCTTCTTCGGTACTTAAACTAACGCTAACTTCGTCTTTATCGCAGACCTGCTGCAGGGTTATTACAGCGAACATTAATGTTACGCCATAGTTGACAATGGTTAATGATAGAGGACCCAGCGCTAGTACGAATACTGCCATAGTAAACAGTAGAGCTGCTATGGATTCGTAGTGCCTTCTGTAAATAAAGGGAAATATAATTCATTAATTAGTATTCAACACCTAAGTTGAGAAGTTATTTATACTAATATTATAAAGAGGTAAAATTTGTGAGTTAGTATGTGGGGGTAATTTTCTACATAATATAATTTACTACTAATTAAAATAATTTACTACTAATCCGATTCTAATCTTTTACTAATGGGAAGCTACATTGTCGCTAAGTTGGCATAGGCTATGTTTTAAGTTAAAACGAGAAACTTTATGCGAACGTAGTTGCGGGCAGAAGCTAACCCGATATAATATTCGAATAACCTGACAAGTCATATGTAAAGATTTCCGTTTTTAGAGGTTCATTGTCTATGTGTTATGGTATGTATTTATTGTAAATTGGATGTATATCTGGACAATAAACGATTTCATTTTTCAAGAAAGCCTTATTAAATTTCTAGTAGCATAATACTGATACTCACAGATTTTTCCTGGGCCCATTCATCTGCCACACACACGTGGAACAAGCGGACATCATTAATCCAGCGTGATACGACGTATCAGGTTTCAATACTATGCTGTACCTGTAATAATATCAGGGGTTTGTTTTAAGAGACATTGATGGTGCCAAAAACTACCATAGTTGGGATAAGGAGCAGTACAGGATCTTATGCTTGTAAAGAGGGATGATCATTAAAAGTCAACTTTTACTACCCCATGAAGAGAGTACTGGGCATTTTAAATAGATTCAATGAAAAAAAAAACGGCCAAGTACGAGTCGGACTCGCACACGAAGGTTTCCGTACCACAAGGCAAAAAACACGGTTCTTGTATGGAGATCCTTTAATATTTGACTTTATTTTAATTTTTAAGCAATAAACAGTCTGTGAAAACAACTGTCTACCTAGGTAATAGGTAATACGGGCTGGTTTCCGCAACTCCACGACAAAGCGCGTATTTTGCGTACGGGTGGAACTGTCTACCTATTACGGTACATAAGATACAGCCCGCTGACAGACGGACAGCGAAGGCTAAGTAATAGGGTCCCGTTGGCACCCTTTTGGTACGGAACCCTAAAAAGAACACCAGTCCCTACATAAAAATCATAACTCACGAAAAGTTCCTTGCCCACGTCAAAAGCGCGGGCACATTGACTAGAGTGACAGTAAGCCACATGGAAAACATCATCATGTGGAAATTCAAGCTGCTCAGATCTTCATCGACACCCGAAAACTTGTCCTCCTTCTTCTCATCCACTTGACAAGCCTTTTCTGATTTCGCACTAGTTGCTTTGTCCTCAGTTCTCTTCCCACTTTGACTAGTAGATTCTGTAGCTTTTACAAGTCTTGTTTCAGTCTCATTATTGATCTTTTTGCTCTTTCTCTTAAACATTACGCATATTCTCGAGCCTACTTTCGCCATTAGTTTGTACACGTAGTCTTCGAGGTATTCTTCATACATTTTGGAGAGCTAGAAAGGATAAAATAAAATAAAATCTGTCTTACTAGAAGAATGGGTACAGTAAATATAATTAAATACAAATTTGGTCCTGTATCACGAATGGCTTTAGGAAGGATTAATAAACTTTATGTGTAGTCGACCTCGTAATACTTAGGGCTAGTGTCACATGCACTACTTAAAACGTAAAGGTCTAATTTGTGACATACAGTTTCAACACTTTCAACCTTCTTGAAGCTTCAATTTACTGGAAGTTTTGGCAAAAGTGATAAGCAATTCCGAGGTCGACTATACAGGATTTCTTTAAGAAGTTATATCCCGTTTTTTTCCTGTCAGGGTTAACTTCTGAACGTAGATGTAACCTAAACTGTCTGTTATGAGTTATGAGACATTATATTGGCTAGTTTTGTGGGCTTACGCTGCAACTTGCAGCTGATGTTTGACCATAGCAATTGTGGGCAAATTTTTATTTTATTATTTTTACCATAAACGCATAGAAGGCCGCGCCAGCAACGAGCGAGGCAGCTCCACACGACAGCGGCGTGGCACACAGGAGCCCCGCACTCACCACCATCGGCACCTTCTGAAGACCCGACGCCACCTTCTCCGCGAGACTACCTCCACCACGCCACATTATCCTAGACACAACTTTTTGGTGAACAATAATAATAATACTAGGCTAAAGGTGCAACTAGATTGGGGTCGATCGACGTCGACTAAACAAGCGCACTGTATGATGGTGTCTGTGACAGCAATTATATAAATACATTTTATCGATAAATTTATAGTTCTAGCGGTACATCATTATTCCAGCCCGTACAACAATGTATTATGTCGTCTTTCTTTACATTTATACTCTGTCCACTAGGTTAACCTTTTTTGTCAGCTGCCTTGGAACTATTCCAGACTAGCAGCGCCCCGCGGTTTCACCCGCATAAGTGTCGATCTCGTGGGAATAACGGGATAAAAACTATCATATGTCCTTCCCCGGGATGCAATCTATTTCTCTGCCAAATTTTATCGAAATCCGTTCAGTGGTTTAGGCGTGAAAAGGTAACATACAGACAGACAGACAGAGTTACTTTCGATTTTATAATATAGTTAGTATGGATTACGTAAACGTTATCTTTAAAATGCGTAATAAAATAAATATATAAACTGCTTTATCTTATTGAATTATCTAATTTATGAACATTATAATACCGTAGGTGTAACAGTTTTGACAAAAAAAAAATTGTAATGTGTATTAAATTACATTCTATCGTACTAAGTGATGGGATCGAATGTATTCGCTTCAAATGAATAAATCGAAAATAATCATTTTATATTATTATAATATAAAATGATTATTTATGATACAAAATGATTATTTGATTATTAATGATTTACCTATAATTATAGGTAAATCGCGCTTAAAATGACGCTTATATTTTGTTCCACTGCTATGCAGAAATATGATCCTTACATGCGCTGAAAATAATAATTTTCACACGCTGAATACAATAGTTTTCACTAGGTATAAACGCTGAATACATACCTAAACAGGAGTCTATGCGCAATCTGGGATGAGAACACCATGACTGCAAGCACTATTGCCGCCATGATGTTCACTATGCCTAGCGCAGTCATATACGCAGGCACCACCAGCAGAGACTTTATGAAGTACCGCAGTTCTTGGTTCTGCCAGCTGGCATTCTCGAATATAAATGATAGTACGGGAATGGAACTGTAATGAAATATATAATAGTAGATATTTTAATTTAGTACTATCCAAAAATGGGGCAGTATGAAAACAAAAATATCTGCTATTGATTTATCGCAGATCTGAATACAAGTAGATATGTGGGCCTAACATATTGACGTGCAGCAGAAAGCCGAAGCTTTCGAGGTCTCTTTTTGTTACACACATTTTTTGCAGAGACAACTTTTAGCCATATAAATGGACCCATTATTTTGGGATTTGGATAAACTATAAAATTACTGTCTTTTCTACAAAAGATTAACTCTCCGACTACATGGGACTTAAATATAAATTGGGGAAATGTGGGTGTACCCAACCTTTCGGGGAATACAGGCTTGATCTTATGGTATTAATTCACGGTAAACCCAAACCAATCCTTCCAAACAGGAGTGCGTAGTACGGCATGACCTCCTCGCTCATGCATGAATGAACTGTGTAACGACACGCTAGAGCCGTGTTCTTGCATGTGTAGTATAATACTTGCATACGTCTGATACGTCACAATGTGCTTCCTACAGCTAACAAAACAATGATATACTTACAGAAAAACCGTAGCGCCGAGCCTTCCAAATATAAGTGCATAGTAGGGCTTGACCCCCTCACTCATGAATGCAGAGTGTAATGACACGCAAGAGCCGTGTTCTTGCATCTGTAGTATGTTGCTTCTTGCAGCTAATAATATTATGGCTGCGGCGTAAGGCACTAGGACGGGGCTGTAGTTGCGAGCTATCTGCGCTAGACGGAGGTACCACGATGTGGATATGCTGAAAAGTTTTTAGGTAATTTACGATTTTCGAATTTATTGTTTTTGAGGTATTTGATAAAACTGATTTTTCAGACCGATTTTCCTCCCAATAATTGATATGGCAGTCATAACATGAACCTAACTGATGATCTACCTACGGTCTAAATCGAGCCTGTATTTTTCCTTGTTCTATATTGGTTTGAGGTAGGTATTCTTTTCCTGGATTACCTGGATAATCCATAATTTGGGGAGAACACAAACGTTAATTTTAATATAAAACCATGCAAATATGTCAGAAAAGATCTTGTAAAAGAAGTTGTAAAGTACTTACTTAGTAGTTATACCATAATATATTATACAGGGTGGCGGGGACATCGACGCGCAAACTGTAACCATGAATTCAGCACATGATTCTAGACACACACACACACTAACATTTTTCGTAGGTTATAAAGAAACGGCTTTTTCATGGAACAGTGACTAATTTCATAGAACCGGGTAGGGGAACCCGGTCAAATTGTGTGGAACAGTTTTTTTTTTTTTTACTGACGAATAATTTCAACGCAGTGTGATTCAGAATCATGTACTGAATCCATTGTTAGTTTGCGCGTCGATCTCGCCACCCTGTATGACATAATATTAATGTATGATAACCAACATTTTATTAAAACTTACCTTATGGTGAATGTACACTGTGGGTCTAACAATAAAGTTACTTTCACATGTTCTGTAGCCTCAAGCCCTTCTGTGACATTAGGGTTACTTCTGTACAACCTCATTTTCATTGGTGTTTGTTTTACGTGCCTGTAATATTTTTATCATAATTATGATTGAGACAATTTACAAAACGGAAGAAAAAAACGTTCATTAGACAACCTTTTACTCGTGAATTGACGAGCCCTAAAAAAAGTATAAGGACATCCATAAATAACTTAATTTTGCTTATTGGACACAACAAAATTATTGCATCGTATCATGGGGATTCGGGCTCTTGAATTAAGGTTAACATACTAGAGTCTTATCAAACACGCTGAATTAACGGTTAATTTAGTAACATCAACGTAGGTTATCAACTCTCAAGAATGATAAAAAAACAGCGCTTAAAAAAGACAGCGTTTAAGCACACAAGTCTCACAGCGCTACATGTCCAAATGATCGAGAAACTTTTACGGAAATATGCATCTTATTTTCTTGAACATAAGTTCCATATTCATTCGTTTTAAACCTCGCAGCGTCAAGACTTCCTACTATTATTCCTTAACACTTAATCTGCGGTACATAGCCCGAAATTTTAAAGAAATACTTACGTAAAATAATGATAGTTCTCATGATTCGGCGCCCACGGTACATGAAACTCAGCTGATACATGATACTGCGTAGCTTTACAACTGGCGGTAGGTTCGACATGTAGTAGATAAGCTTGGTGTAATATATTGAAGTCCTCAAATACCAGTTCGTAGTACAAACTGTCTTGTTCAGTCTCCTGCAGAATTACGTACTTTCCGAAGGAGAAATCTGAGGGAAGGTCCACTTCAATCTGACGTGATGCGTGGTCGTTTACGTCCACGTTTAGGACTATCTGAAAATAAGGTGCAAGTTTTATTACACTTATGTATTTATTTTTTTATATCCTGTTGTTTTTAAAAAGAATCTATAATCCCTGGAATATACGCGTGTATGTCTCAGGCCTTATATAATATTTTTGTTTTTTTTTGTATTTTAGAACGTTTTAGAAAGAAAACAGGCCCGCACGCGCTTGTCATTTGTTGTGTTAGGAAGTCTTTGTAATGCCTAAACAAACATTTGTGCATTTTTTTTTGTTACCCTATACTGTCTCACTTGTGCAAATCATGCCATTAATGCAAGATAGTGCTTTGTTTACATGATTGTGAATTTAGTACATTAATGGCGCCGATTCTGTTGTTCACAAACTAAACTAAATTTAAGTTCAGGCATCTTTTTCTTTCTATTTTCATTAAGAAAAGGACAGAAGATAAATATTAGTTTAGTCCTGTCAAATTAGTCAGCGCCTGACGTAAATTGACGTATTTTTAGTAGCCAACTTTTTAATCTCGTCTAAATTGTCTATGGAGTATCTTAATTTGACAGGACTAAACTAATATTTATCTTCTGTCCTTTTCTTCATGAAATAGAAAGAAAAAGATGCATAAACTTAAATTTAGTTTAGTTTGTGAAGAACAGAATCGGCGCCAATGTGTGCTTTATGTTCAAAAAGAGGCATTTTCAACGAATGCACTTCATGTGAAGACACATACATAAGCTCACGCCTTCCCCATGGGAGTAGGCAGAAACTAAAGAACACCACCTGAAATAAAAAAAGAAAGAAAATACGGTTATTTGCGGCAAACATGAGGCATCAAAAAAAAAAAAAACGAAATAACAATTTGGGAGAAAACATGCGTCCCATCTACTCAAAACGGCCATCGGTCAACATAATGCAAAGATGCTACCCTATACGAGACAGAGCCCCAGCGCTGGTTTTCAGCGACAGCCGGCGTTTACGTGATGACGATGACGTCAGCCAGTGCAGCATACGATTAGATATAAATAAAAACAACAATCAAAATAAGAAATACAATATACATATACATTATATATAAAATGGTAAACTGACTGACTGATTGTTTCAACGCACAGTCTAAACCGCTGCTCCTAGATACATGAAATTTGGAGGGTGTGTTCTTTGTGAAGAGTAGGTATCCACTAAGAAAGGGTTTTTCGAAATTCCACCCCTAAGGGTCAGCTCACCGTCCGATCAGGACCAGGCCCGTGCCGGACGGCGCGTACGTGTTCCACGCGCGCCTCAAAGAGATGTCAGCATCGAGGAGGGGCCCCATAGGGCCGAAGCCTGCCGGGTCAGCGGGATTGTCCGAAAGGGTTACCGCTGGCCCGGAACATAAAGGGCTAAGGAAGGAACACGGGTGGGTTTTAGTCAGTAAGAGTCTGACACTCCCTTCCGCTCCACCCAGAGCGGGAGGGGTCATTTGATGATTTCCCATCCGCAAAAAAAAAAAAAAAAAAAGGGTCAGTTCACACCGAGACGCGACGCGACGCGCAGTTTTCAAGATAGAAATACAATTACAGACCTTATCTACTACACAAAAAGGTACACAATTCAGTGTCTACCTACTACGTCGAGCTACGCAGCGCGGCGCCGCCGCCGCGCGGCGTAGCTCACTGAATCGTGTACCTTTTTGTGTAGTAGATAAGGTCTGTAATTGTATTTCTATCTTGAAAACTGCACGTCGCGTCGCGTCTCGGTGTGAACTGACCCTAAGAGGGTGAAATTTCACGCGGACGAAGTCGCGGGCAGAAGCTAGTACCTACATTACAAAAAGAAGGTATAAACATGAAATAAAAGAAGTGGTAACATTCCGGGCAACGATCTGCTACGATTCTTAAATACACTTGTTTGCTTCGTTTACGTTCATAGATCCTGAATCCTGATCATACACGTAAGCCAATTGCGAGTACTATGCATCTGACCTTTCTAAAGACTTCTCCTTTCCGTGTAGAGAGGCCGTCAATAACACTATCAGTCTTTTTACGGCCGAACCCAATAACCTATTGACAGATCGCTACTGATGGTAGCCAAGACAAATTATAACTGCCAGTATAATATAATCATACAGATCGCTACTGATATAGATTATGTGGACGTTACAACCAGAGATAGATAGGTTTTTCTACCTCCAGTATGCCAAAACTGGTGATGGTGATGGTGGCCGTTAGTAGCCACTTACAGCTATCGTCTACAATAAAGTCTTACTAATAAATGACGCAATTTACTTCACTATTTTACATTAATCATTCAACAATTTGAATCCTGGAATGTGGCCAACACACCTATACACGTATAATAGGATCAAAATAAATGCCCTGTCCCTTACTCACTGAAATGATGGAAGGTCTCGTCTACTAATAGATTATACGTCACCTATTTCCTTGTGTGTGACGTCAGCGACGAATGTGAAGAAAATGATAAATATAATTTTGTATACAGACTTTATACTGCCAAATCATCTGTGTTTATTTAAGCTAAAATGTTTGCTACATTTTTATTTTTGACAAAATATTGTCGTTTAGCACTTGCCCGCGGGTTTATTCGCACAAAAACTACAAGCAACTGAGGATTAGAAAAATCATTTCTTATCTGCACCTGACCCTCTCACAGAGAGGAGGCCTGTGTCCCAGCTGTGCATTATAGGCTGATTATGCTATTATGCTTATGCTAGCTGAACCTGAAAGATCTACATCTTCGTATTTTCATCTTATTATCTTCAAAAGTTTGCTAAGGATTTGCATTGTCTGCCAGCCATTCATTCGCGGCATCATTTAATAAATCTTATCAATAAATTAGTGCTCAACAACCAGCTAATCTGGAAGGAAATTCCGACTGTCATGAACATTACGGATAAAATGACTGATAATTCCGATTTCTTGTCATCATAATTATAAAAGGTTAGCGTACACAGGGTTATTTTAAATTGGCTAGCTAAACTCCGCAGATGCGATGGGTATCAATATCTAAACAAGATAACATAATAAATAAAAAGATTTGATGTTTTTTTTTTGTGAGTAAGGTCAAAGTCTGCTGTTAGCGTAACTTGAAGTATGAACTGAAAAACACTGCTATCTTATTATGTTATCGTGTTTAGATATCGATACATTTAGAGATAGAGGTAACGTCTGTGAAGCTTACACAAAAAAAAAAAAGATTTTTATTCTGATAGAAGTATATGTCAAGTGACTACAATCACTGCGCTCGATGACCATACAAAAAATTATCAATTTAATTTGTTTTTTTTTTGTTTTTATCAGGTTTAGATAACGATACCCATCGCGTCCTCGGTACCTTCCAAAACAATGGCGAAGTCTAAAGTGTGTGTATGTGTTATATGCTGACGCTACTCGTCTTCACGCACACATTCACAGCGTGCTTGTACACTTAGTTACCAGTAAAGCACGTGTCGCATCGTGAGATAAAAATACTGTACATAAAGAAATAAATGACAATCACGCTTCTTCGGACTTTATTATGGACATCTACGGCGAATTTACTATAGAAGAAAAAGTAAATGTCTCTACTCACCGGTTTCCTTGTAGGCGATACTTTGACGATGACATGCGACCAATCAGGGTACTCCTCTTTAATTTTGTGTAGGTTAATCGTTGCCAGTTTACGTCGTCCAAAATCATTGGCAGCGCCCGTCCAGCGGCTAAGTTCTCCCAACGATATAGCGTGTTTACTAAAATAAAAGAAAATTGATTTTCATTATTTATTATCTCCAAACAATTAAAAAACGACATTCTTTACACATATAAAATCGAGTGTCCATTCATGTAATTGATTAATTGCCTCTCTCAGAACATGAATATTTATTTATCTATACTAATAACGACGTCGACGGCACGGTTGGCGCAGTGGTTAAGCGATTGACTGCTGCGCTGCGTGTCGCGGGTTCGATTCCCGCACGGAACAAATATTTGTATGACCTACAAGTAGTTGTTCCGGGTCTGGCTGTTTGTGTATACGTGAATTTAAATGTTTGTAAACGCACCCACATTAAAGGAGAAATTCCTAGTGGGGCAACGTTTCATAAAAATAAAAATAAAATACTAATAATAAAGCTGAAGAGTTTTTTGTTTGAACGCGCTAATCTCTGGAACTACCGGTCGAATTTGAAAAATATTTTTTTACATTTTATATTCCAATTATTAAGGAGTTAGGAGCCGATGAAAAAGAAAAAAGTCAGAGAGAACGCTAAGCGAAAACCAAGTAATTACGCGGGCAGGCGATGCGATGCGATGGGGTGGGAACAAGAAATTTCATGAGGACAAAGTCGCGGGCAGAAGCTAATTCATATTTTAAAGGTACATCAACAGCTTCTGTACGTTATTAATATATCTTAAGTACCTACTAAGTAACAATAGCCTCGGACTTCGTCGCTAATTACAGATTAACCAGAATTCTCATAAATAATTGATAATAACCTAATCGATACAATAGGTAATACTGCTAGTTAAATCCATAATTAGCGCCAAAATGACCTAACTTTAAGAGCTATGTCAAATGTCCATTCAATCCTAACATTCCTAACAAATACAGTGTGAGTCTTCATAATGTGCACATAACGAAATGAGGGAAACAGCTTAATTTTATCGACGGAAAAAATATTTGAAAAAATAAAATAGTAGATTGTTATATAAGGGTGGAAAGGAATAATTGCCATACGAGGCATTTAGACGCCCGAGCGCAGCGAGGGCGGCTATAGTCCGAGTGGGAATTGATGACTTTCACCCGTGTTAAACACTCTACTTTTCATTTCGAATATAAGGAAAGTAAAAAATTGCAGTTTTTCTAAAATATTAATTGATAATAATAACATGAATAGTAGATACCTATATATTAGTCTTTTTTAAATTTGAAATATGGAACACACCGCGTCACTTTTTAGTGCTGACCGTCCCCACAACTTTCTATTTCGATTCAAAACTTGCATTCAGCCTAATCGATACTCGCAATAAAAAAAATTTTTAGAAACTGAATAAAAAACTCTTTTAACTAACAAAATGTATTGAAATGTTAAGTGTTTGCAGAATAACCAATTTATAGAATTAATTTATCATCATTCTCAAATAAACTTTTGCTAAGCCTACCTAAAAAATGTTTGTTGGGTATTCTGTAGCATACTATTAGAAAGTATCAAAAATAAAATCCACAGTAAATAATTGTCCAATAAATTAAAATAATTTTATACAGCGAGCGCTTTCCGAATATAAATTCAAATATAGAAACATTTTGGCGCGAAATTCAATAAATGCTGCTAGTGACATGATAATTATTAGAAGAGATATATTGAAATGATATTTATTAGAAAAGCATAAATCATTAAAACAATGCATGTATTTATTGCTTAAAATAATTTTATTTAATTTTCAAGTATCGATTATATTCCTCATATTAATTACTCGTCAATGAAAATTAAAAAAAAAATTGTTGGAATAATTGCTTTCGCACATCATTGCAATAAAAAAAAACAATAATGGTCGACGATTTTGAACACAAATTGAGTAGTGGTAATTTGAATATTACGTTAAAAACTGGGCATTTTCGTGTTGTTTATAATATTTTCAAACATATTTGTCACATTTTAAATTTTATCTGTATGTGAAATTTGTGAAAAGTAACAATGAAAACACGCACGATTGGCGCGAAACATCGACATTAGATATAAAAAAACTTCATTACCACTACTTATTTACCTTAAACTATGGATAAATTCGTCGAATAATTAAATGATGTATATGCACAGCCCCTATGGTGAAGTCAGGATGTTCGAAATCCCAAATTTTTATGTTTTTTAGCCTCGACCACAACTGACATCAAAATTATTATCGTACCTTTAAGTATGTTGAATTTATTCAAGGTAAATTATTAACTAAACTTGTGCGCTAAATATGAAAGATTTAATGGCGTTAACATAATTATGAGCTTTTTATCCAACTCTCCTAATTAACGCACATTTATAAGATTTGATGGGTAGCCTAATAAATATTTACATAATCAATTAAGGGTGTCTGACTGAGTTGACTACCTAACCAAATTTAGTTCCATTTTTTAAATTCATTCCCGCCCTAGGGAGGGAAGCATTTACTATGAGTCTTTCCCGCCCTATGGTGGGAAGCAGCGTCTTCCACCCGCTATTCGGATCAAACAAACACTACTTTCCGAGCATGAGAGATGAAAAAGTATTTAAAAGGATCTTTACCTGCTAAAGTATGGTGATTGCAAGGCCTTTCTTTAACAGTTGATAGGAAATGTTGTGATTGAGTTATAAACATGGTATTTTTACGTGTAGAAATCTGATACAATGGAGAATAATTTAAAGTAATCAAAAAGGGCAGGTAATCGGGGCTTTTATTGAGTAATTTTACAATTATTGTAAAAATTTATGAAAAAATATCAGATTTTTGTTAACAAAAAACTTTAGTTCTCAATTGAGGGGCGATTGTTTACACAGGGGTCACAGCAGCGAAAAAGAATTTTAAAAATGCTATTTTTTTTTTTTTTAGATTTTTTAAAATATTTTTTCCGTCGATAAAATTAAGCTTAGTTTCCCTCATTTGGATATGTGCACATTATGAAGACTCACACTGTATAATAAATGCGAAAGTGAGTTTGTTTGTTACGCTTTCACACTAAAACAGCTGAACGGATTTAGATGAAATTTGGCACATGGGTAGATCATGACCTGGAGAAGGACATAGGCTACTTTTCATCCTGGATCCCAGACTAAGTCGCGGGCAACAGCTAGTTACATATATCGCGCCATATCGCTTAACGAGCGATAGCGTCGGTAATTGAGAGCAATGACTTGTCATTGCTCTCAAAATAAGAAACACATGATTGTGGCCCAGAAATGGCATTGAGGGCTAAATGTAAACGCACTTTGTCATTTCTAGATAGCTAGAGATACAAAGGTCATTGGTTAGCCCCGATGGCCTACCTACATGATTAATAGTAAATTTGATCATCGTTACACTTTTATTAAGAGCAGTCATCAGTCACTAGAATTTAGTGACGGATTAGATCAAATTATCTTTCATAAATGATATTGAGTATATTTATGGTGAAGAGAAGGGAATAATACTAAATAATTTACCTATGTCATCATCTGCCCAGCCTTTTTGTTTACCTACGTATTGCTGTGTAATACTTATCATCATCATTTCAGCCGATAGACGTCCACTGCTGGACGTAGGTCTCCCCAAGCACCTCCGGTTCTGTGCTTCTCGCATCCAACGGGTTCTTATCACAACGCAATATTCCCCTTAAAACTACTGAAGCTTTAAATTCATCCCCCACGCTTTCTGCTGCCTTACTTAAAAAGAATGTAAAGGCATGCCCTTTGGAGTTTAGGTTTCAGCATACAAGCCCCCAGGCTGTTATAAAAGCTTTTAGAGATCTTAACATTAAATCAACAGAAGATCTCTGGGGAATGTCTGTAAAAGTATGTAGATCTTTCATCGAAACTATTGCGCCCTATTTAGCTTTCATATTTAACACCAGTGTTGACCAAGGAGTCTTTCCGGATCTTATGAAACATAGTAAAGTAGTACCATTGTTCAAATCCGGTGATAGTAAAGATCCTAACAATTATAGACCTGTGTCAATTCTACCAGTTCTCAGTAAGGTGTTTGAAAAGTTGATGCTCAATCAAATGTTATGTCACTTTAATAAAAATTCCATCTTTCATGAACACCAGTACGGTTTCACCAAAGGGCGTTGCACTACTGACGCCGGTGTTACCCTAATAAAGAACATTTTTAACGCCTGGGAAGAAGCACAAGATGCCATTGGAATCTTTTGCGACCTCTCTAAGGCGTTCGATTGCGTAAACCATGAGACACTTCTGATGAAACTGGAGCACTATGGAATTAGAAAAACAGCACTTGACTTGCTAAGATCATACCTGAAAGATAGAAAGGTTAAAGTTCAAGTAAACGGCGTAAACTCATTAGGGTCTGAAATGACAATGGGTGTTCCTCAAGGTTCGATATTGGGTCCATTCCTCTTTTTAGTTTACATTAATGATTTACCCCAATTACTTCAAAATCAACCGAAGATGGTGTTATTTGCAGATGACACATCATTAATCTTTAAAATAGACCGACGGTCACAAAATCTTGACGACGTGAATAACTGTATTCTTCAGGTCCAAGATTGGTTTACGGTAAATAATTTAGTACTTAATGAAAAAAAAACCAAATGCATTAGATTTAAATTACCGAATGTTAGAAGTAGCGAATGTGAAATCATATTGAATGGCCAAAAACTAGAATTTATTGATCAGACAGTTTTCCTAGGAATCACGCTAGACGAGAAATTACAATGGGGACCTCATATAACATCTATTGCGGGGCGGCTAAGCTCCGCCGCTTATGCTGTTAGAAAGATAAGACAGTTAACAGATGTAGAAACCGCGCGTTTGGTCTACTTCAGTTACTTCCACAGTATTATGTCATATGGCATTTTACTATGGGGTCGGGCTGCTGACATTGAATCCATTTTTATTTTACAAAAGAGAGCTGTCAGAGCCATTTACAATCTACGTCGTCGCGAATCTCTTCGGGAACTATTTAGAAAGGTTAATATCATGACGGTACCTTGCCAATTCATTTATGAAAATATTATTTATGTAAGAAAAAATCAACATCTTTTTAATAAAATAAGTGATAGGCATAATTTTAATACTAGAAATAAAGATAAATTAGATCAACCTTTTTTCAGATTATCTAAAGTACATACATCTTTTATGGGGTACTGTGTTAAATGCTACAACAAAATACCTTGTGACATATTGCAATTAAATGAAAGAAAATTTAAAACTCATATTAAAAGTACACTTTGTAAACAAGGATATTACAAATTAGAGGATTATATCCAAGATAAGAATGTTTGGAAACATGCTGGTCCTGCTCCATAGGACAATCTAAAAGTCTAGACAACATCAAACTTGTTCCTAATTTAATTTATATTATATATATATATTTTTTATTTTTTTTTAATATGACATCTTATTTTAATTCATTTTTTACAATCTGCGACTACAGTGGCTCACACACTTGTTAAAGTTCAACTACTTTTGCATTTTTTTTTTTTTAAATAACTTGTAAATATGTGAGCACCATGTATCTATCACTTATTTGATTTACCTGTCATTGCTTAATTTTTAATTCTTTTTACCTTTTGTGGTAGACTAATTTTATTATGGGTGCATCGTGTTCACATATAATTTTTATTATGTATACAAGACCTTGTAAAACATTTTAAAAGAGTAACGGTGGAGTTTCTTGCCCATTCTTCTCCATACGAAATCTACCTTTTCGAATGGGCGACTAGAATCATTTCTATTTAGTTTTTTTTTGACGTTCAAAAGTGCCTTTAATGTGCCTATTTGAAATAAATGATTTGACTTTGACTTTGACTTTGCATGAATCAAATACATTTCAACAAAATCATATAAAGTGCTTTTGAATTATCATGAAGTGGGTTACTTGCCTTTCAAAGAGCAGATTTCAATGTAAAAGAAAGAAATAGAAACAGTACTTACCAGTATCTATAAGAAAAGTAGGTATATTTGGCGTTGCAACCGAATATCCATTCCTTATCATCGACATTGACTGCTTCGACTGCCACGAATCGATTTTGTGGGAACGCGACCAGCCGGATCATTAGGTAAGTCGTCCTGGAAACACAGTGTTTATTTAATAAAAAATACTCAGAAAAGAGATAAATTTAACGGGCCGCTAGACAGTCATCATCTGCCTAGCCTTTTCCCAACTAAGTTGGGGTCGGCTTCCAGTCTAACCGGATGCAGCTGAGTACCAGTATTTTACATGGAGCGACTGCCTATCTGACCTCCACAACCCACTTACTGGGTAATACGAAACCCCTTGGTAAGACTGCTTATCAGACGCGAAACCACGCAGCGAAACACGACGCCGACAACGTTACGTGTATTGTCATAGTTTTAAGGTTTTTAATATACAGGATGAATTTTTAGTCACCGTCCAAATTTTTTCTAGGCATTAGGTATCATTCACTAACTCCATTTTTGAAAAAAAAACGATACGTAAAATTTTCATATTAAATAATTTTCTCGAAAGAATTATCCGCTCTGCGTGGTCACAAGTTAAACACTATTATTACTACACTTGCCGCGCAAACTATCAATGAAAAGGGCAGCGCACACCCCGCTTACTCCCGCCCCCGCTACACCTGCGCGACACATCTATCATTAGTCGGCCCCGCGCACCCTTTCGCGACGCAAGCGCTTACTTCCGTGTTCCCGCGCATCCGGCCGGCGGCGCCCCGCGCTATCGTGAATTTATTTAGAATGTATTCCTACCGCGAGTATTACGAAATGGTGCGATGTTACATATTAAGTGGTGAAAGCTTGAACGGTGCCCAGGCAGAGACTGTACGAAGCAGAAAGCATTCCTCGCCTTCGCAATCAAGGGATAAATCCTTCAGTACCTAATCGCCAAACGATTTTGGCCGCAAACCAGAGGCTATTAGACCATGGCCAATTTATAGCTCCTACACACGCTCAAGGACGTGGCAGGCCGAGACTCGCAGTAGAGATCGAAGAAGATATCTTCGATTTCTTTGAACGGAGCCCTAGGTCAAGTACGCGAGATGCAGATCAATTAAAAGAGCAAATTGTACGTGCATTCGATCAAGTGAAAAGTGACACTGTAGTGCTCAACAAAATAAAAAATAATGTGCAAAAACGTGCAAGACTCTGTTTAGAAAACGGTATGCATTTTGAACATTTATTAAAGTACTGTTAATGTGATTGTTCTAAGATGATTTTGATTAAATTTTTAATTAATTGTACATAAGTTGATTCAAATTTTTTAAATACGCCTAATAGCAAAACGTTTTGGCACGGTTTTAATAAGGTCTAAAGTTCTTATTTATCTAATTTATTTTTACTTTATTTGTAATTGATTAATTAAGGATTACATTCTAATCATAGTGAACATAGCACAAACCTTTTGCTTATTGACGGTCCTAAGCCCGTGAAAGTATGAAGGTAAAATTTGCAACTTTGTGTATTATTGTTATCACTAGCACTTTGCCCGCGACTTCGTCCGCGTGTATTTCGTACTTTCCTCTAAAAATTTTGGGTTTTGGTAAGGAAGGACTGTCTCGCCACAGCTTCAGTCTTTCTTGTGATGGTTCACCAGTGAGTGGGACGATACACTTTAAAAAATTGTTTTGGCTTTTCAGCCTTTGTGGCACAGGCACAAGGATGTTGTCGTGCAAAGGGTCGTGTGTCGGAGACCATTTTGGCTCTTTCGCTGAAGCCAGTGCTCTGCGAAACACTGGAGGCGCTATTCCTGCTAGTGGATACAGCATTTCCTACTATATTTCCCAGCAATCCACCCCTTAAACTTTATTACCCTTTTCCACCTTGGTAGGAGTCGAGTTTTGAAAAACCCTAAAAGTAACTACACCTTTTCACCCCGTTAGGGGTACATTTTCGAAAAACCCTGATACATGTTATTTTTGGTCTTAAGTATAAATACCGAGTTTCGAGTTAATCGGACCGCCCGTTAAAATTCTTCCATACAAATTTTAACACCCCCCCAATCCTCTTTTAGGGGGTAGTTTAGAAAAACAAAAAGTGTCAATCTTCATAATTTACTTTCGTGCCAAGTTTCAAGTTTATTAACCAAATGAATAAGATTTTTCATATAAACTGTATCCCCGCTTTTCACCCCCACGGGGGTGGAATTTCGAAAAATAGTTTGTGATGTGTTCATTACTTGTCTCAAAGATTATTTATACCAATTTTCGACTTAATCAAGCCACGCAGTAAAATCCTCCCCTGTAAAATTAAGTACACCTTTTCACCCCGTTAGGGGTAAATTTTCGAAAAACCCTGATACGTGTTATTCTTTATTTTTGGTCTTAAGTATAAATACCGAGTTTCGAGTTAATCGGACCGCGCGTTAAAATTCATACATACAAATTTTGACACCCCCCAATCCCCTTTTAGGGGGTAGTTTAGAAAAACAAAAAGTGTCAATCTTCATAATTTACTTTCGTGCCAAGTTTCAAGTTTATTAACCAAATGAATAAGATTTTTCATATAAACTGTATCCCCGCTTTTCACCCCCACGGGGGTGGAATTTCGAAAAATAGTTTGTGATGTGTTCATTACTTGTCTCAAAGATTTATTGATACCAATTTTCGACTTAATCAAGCCACGCAGTAAAATCCTCCCCTGTAAAATTAACTACACCTTTTCACCCCATTAGGGGTAGATTTTCGAAAAACCCTGATACGTGGTATTTTTTATTTTTGGTCTTAAGTATAAATACTTACCGAGTTTCGAGTTAATCGGACCGCGCGTTAAAATTCTTCCATACAAATTTTAACACCCCCCAATCCTCTTCTAGGGGGTAGTTTAGAAAAACAAAAAGTGCCAATCTTCATAATTTAGTTAATCGGACCGCGCGTTAAAATTCTTCCATACAAATTTTAACACCCCCCAATCCCCTTCTAGAGGGTAGTTTAGAAAAACAAAAAGTGCCAATCTTCATAATTTACTTAGATAAGTATTCGTGCCAAGTTTCAAGTTTATTAACCAAATGAATAAGATTTTTCATATAAACTGTATCCCCGCTTTTCACCCCCACAGGGGTGGAATTTCGAAAAATCCTTTAGGATGTGCTCATTACTTGACTCAAAGATTATTTGTACCAATTTTCGAGTTAATCAAGCCACGCAGTAAAATCCTCCCCTGTAAAATTAACTACCCCTTTTCACCCCGTTAGGGGTACATTTTTGGAAAACCATGATACACGTTTTTCTCTATTTTTGGTTTTAAGTATAAATACTGAGTTTCGAGATATTCGGACAACCCATTAAAATTCTTCCATACAAACTTTGACACCCCCCAATCCCCTTTTAGGGGGTAGTTAAGAAAAACAAAAAATGACAAACTTAATAATTTACTTAGATAAGTATTTGTGCCAAGTTTCAAGTTTATTAACTCAAGGAATAAGATTTTTCATACAAACGAAATCCCCCCTTTTCACCCCCTTAAAGGTTGAATTTCCAAAAACCCCTTCTTAGTGCTCCCCTACATTATAAAAGGAAGCCGTGTGCAAAATTTCACATTCGTAGACCCAGTAGTTTCGGCTGTGCGTTGATATGTCAGTCAGTCAGTCAGTCAGTCAGTCATTCATTCATTCAGTCAGTCAGTCAGTTTCTTCTTTTATATATATAGATTATCAATGAATTGCGGCGGAGCGCGGGGCGGGCCGGCGCGCGGGGCGGGCCGGCCCGCTTAACTTCACCTAGCGCGTACGCACGGCGCGGCAGTGTTCAGAAACATAAACTTTTTATAGATAACTTTGTGATGTGATATCTCAATATTTTTGTATTGAGTGATACTAAAAGAAAAAACACGTATTCAATGATTTTCGCCAAAGATTAATATATCAAAATTTGGACGGTGACTAAAAAATCATCCTGTATAAGTATTAGTTTATTATTGTGTATGATTATTTTGTGTATTTTACCTATGGGCCTTAGTTGCCTGTTATTAAAATGATTTTTGTGTTGTGTGTTAAGTACGGATCCCTAATGGATATCGCCGACCTCGCAATTCCTTCAGTTTACGCCGAGCGCATAAAAACTGCATCGATGACGTCCGGCCAGCCACGAGTCGCCGACGCAGCGAAATTCGACATTAGCTATTAATTATTTTAATACATAATTTTGTCATTCCATATTCTAGCATCGAATAGGTTTCACCAATTTTAATTGTAATAATTTCTCTTAAAATAAATTAGTTTAAAGTAACTTTGGTTTTTTTTCGATCCATCGTCTGCAGCATACGTAATTGGCGCAGTCGGTAGGATACTCGCGGGCCGGTTCGCGAAACGCGTTAGAGTCATACCACATCGATAACCACGATCGCGAGTCGCCCGGGCGGCTATCAAGCCACGTCACGAGTATCCTGAATCTACAGTAGAGCTGCGGGCCGAGTGGAGAATCCAGACTTCGATTCAAGAAGAAGAACCAGAGATGAAATATATGTGAGTACACCAGAATCTTTCTCGTGTTGCTTCCTATCTATTCCTAGTTATTTTTATGTCCAAGATTTTTCATCACGAAGGATCTTATCCTCGGGAACCTGCATCGCGACAGGCGCGCCGACATTTACTAGATATTAACAGAGATTTAGACAGCGAATTAGATTTTAATTTGAATAGTTTATTTGAACCTAAAATGCCATACGACCCCGATGTAATTTTTAAGGCCTTACGCCTTGTACCTGATTTTGACGGTAACCCCAATATATTGACCAGGTTTATTAACATCTGTGACCGGATAGTATCTCAGTATGCAAGCCCCGAGCCAGGCAGCGAGCTAGGGAATCTGTGTCTCTTAAATGGCATTTTAAACAAGATCACAGGGCCTGCCTTATCTACTATAAACTCGAATGGCATTCCTGAAACTTGGGCAGGTATTAGAGCAGCTCTAATAAACAACTTCTCAGACCAGAGAGACGAAACGGCTTTATACAATGACCTCTCGTTGGCTACACAGGGTAATAGGACCCCTCAGGAATTTTACGATCAATGCCAAACGTTATTTAGTACAATAATGACATATGTGACGTTACACGAGACCTTACAAACGACTATCGAAGCGAAACGGACGCTTTATAAGAAAGTTACCATGCAGGCTTTTGTACGTGGACTAAAGGAACCTTTAGGCTCACGTATACGGTGCATGCGTCCAGAAACCGTAGAGAAAGCTCTGGAGTTCGTGCAGGAGGAATTAAACATTATGTACCTACAGCAGCGTAATGATGGCCCAAGAGCTCAAACTGCTCAGAGCGCACCTAAAATACATAAACCTTTTATTATGCCTAATATACCGTTTAACGCATTAAATGTTCCGCGACCCCCAGTACCTAACTGGCCTGTTCCAGTAGGACAGCGTGGCTATCAACCTCAGCCTCAGGCCTTTAAATTCAATATGCCTAACCAGTATCAAAATCGCATGCCTACTCGCACACAACAGATGTTCCGTGCACCATTACCAAACTACCATCCTCAAAGTAACGTTTTTAAGTTACCATCCAGGAATAATCCACCACAAAATTCAGGTCCGAAACCCATGAGCGGTGTTCAACATTTCGTCCCAAAACCATTACCCATGATACCAGGACACGATTGGCAAAAAAACGGGAACCCACCACAGAATAGTTATTTTAACACGCGCGAGTTAAACCTCAATGAACTCGCTTTGCCTGATAGTGCTTATTATTTTGCTGACTATTATTATGAGCCGGGGTATGACTACTACATAGACTGTAATGACTATTACAATTTTTATGACTGTGCAAATAACACTAATATGACGGACTCTAATGCAAATTGCGATAATCAGGCAACTGCTGAGACAGAGCCACAACCAGGCCCTAGCGGTGCAAATCAGAATCAAAATTTTCAGTCGGACCAGACGTCCAAAGAGCAAAAATAGACATCAATTTACAGACTCAAAGACAGTTACCCTACATAGAAATCTCTTGCCCTCCTTTAAAATTTTTAATTGACACCGGCGCTAATCAATCTTTTATTAGCCCCGAGGCTGTACAAAAGTTTTACTCTGATTATCCCCTCAACTATGACCCTTTCGAAGTTACAAATGTACACGGTGTTAGTAAAAACGACTATTCCATCACGCTACCGTGTTTTAATGAATTCAAGGAGGTCGATAGTATAAAATTATTCGTATACCGTTTCCACGATTATTTTGACGGCCTAATAGGACTAGACTTATTATCCAAATGGGAGGCTAAAATAGATTTAAAAGACTTCCAATTAATAACGCGAACTGCTACGAATCAGATTAAAGTGTATAACTCACGCAATGTCAACTTGTATGAGGACATTATCCCTGCTAAAAGTTCCAAATTAGTTAGAATACCTATTAACGCCCCGGATGGTAATGTCTTAGTAAGCGAACAAGTCTTTTGTAATTGTACAATCCACGAGTGCCTTACCACTGTAGTTAACGGTCGTGGATATGTAGAGTTAGAAAATCCAACACCCAACGACGTCATATTTTCGTTAGACCAGCCAACTTGTGCAGTCCTGTTCAATGCTCAGTGCACGCAAGTCAAACAATCAAATCGCGTAGATGACGTATTATCGCGTTTGCGTACGGACCACCTTAATGAAGAGGAAAAAGCTAACCTCCTAACACTTTGCTCTCGCTATACCGATGTATTTTACATTGACGGAGAACCACTGACATTCACTAACAAGATAAAGCATCGTATAAGAACAACAGATGAAGTTCCCGCATACACTAAAAGCTATCGATACCCTTTCGTTCATCGGGAAGAAGTTAGGGACCAAATTGCCAAAATGTTGCAGCAAGGAATAATAAGACCTTCCGATTCTGCATGGAGCTCGCCCATCTGGGTTGTGCCAAAAAAAATTGACGCCTCTGGAAAACAGAAATGGCGCCTCGTAGTTGACTTTCGCAAGTTGAACGAAAAGACGATAGATGACAAATACCCCATACCAAACATCAGTGACGTCCTTGACAAGTTAGGAAAGTGCCAATACTTTACGACCTTAGATTTGGCAAGTGGCTTCTATCAAGTCGAGATGGACCCTCAGGATATATCAAAAACCGCATTTAATGTGGAACACGGGCATTTTGAATTCCTTCGAATGCCCATGGGACTCAAAAATTCACCGTCCACTTTCCAACGAGTTATGGACAATGTTCTAAGGGGTCTTCAAAATAACATATGCCTAGTGTATCTCGACGATATTATCGTATACAGTACCTCTCTTCAAGAGCACATGGATAATTTGGAAAAAGTTTTCCAACGACTTAGGGAGTCCAACTTCAAAATTCAGATGGACAAGTCCGAGTTTCTAAAGCTTGAAACTGCTTATCTGGGACACATCATTAGCAGAGACGGCATTAAGCCGAACCCCGACAAAATCTCCGCAGTCCAAAAATATCCAATCCCAAAGACCCCTAAGGAAATCAAGCAATTTTTAGGCCTTCTAGGGTACTACCGGAAATTCATTCCCGATTTTGCCCGCATCACCAAACCACTTACCCAATGCCTAAAGAAAGGTAGTAAAATTACTATTAGCCCCGATTATGTTAATGCCTTCGAAAGTTGTAAGACTTTACTAACCAATGACCCTATTCTACAATACCCAGACTTCAAAAAAGAATTTAATCTCACAACAGACGCTTCGAATGTCGCTATTGGAGCAGTGTTATCCCAGGGACCAATAGGTTCCGACTAACCCGTCTGCTACGCTTCTCGCACTCTTAATGAAAGTGAGCTAAACTATAGTACCATCGAGAAAGAGTTGCTTGCCATAGTCTGGGCCACGAAGTACTTTAGACCTTATCTTTTCGGCAGAAAATTTAAGGTACTGACTGACCACAAACCCCTGCAATGGATGATGAACCTGAGAGAACCTAATTCACGACTAACCAGATGGCGACTAAGACTAAGTGAATATGATTTTACTGTAGTGTACAAGAAAGGAAAGTTTAACACAAACGCTGATGCCCTTTCCCGTGTAGAAATTCACAATGAGGAAACAGATGAGATCAACTCATTGATCGAAAGTATTAAGGATCTCAGCTCGATGATAAACAACCCATCAGTGGCACCACCTCTACCAACAAACTCCTCGACTGACACCGTACATACCAGTAATGAACATCCCATATTAGAAGTCCCCATCACAGATAAACCCCTCAATACATTCCATCGACAGATTTCTTTGACCATAGTAGGTGACATAAAACGCAGACCGACAATAACTAAACCCTTTGAAAATCATACACGAATTGCAGTTCAGATCTCAGAATCCAACCTAGAGAGTGACATAATCAATGCCATCAAGGAATACGTCAACCCTAAGGTAAAAACAGCCATACTAATTCATCCACCGTTAGCCATGTATTCAATAGTGCCTATCATACAAGATAAATTTAGAAGTTCCTCACTTAACCTCGTATTGGCTAAGACAGAACTCGAGAATGTTAAAGAATACCTCCGACAACAAGACATTATCCGACACTACCATGATGGTAAGACGAACCACCGTGGGATTAATGAATGTTATCTAGCCCTCTCACGAAAGTACTACTGGCCAAAGATGAAAGAACAAATCACCAAGTTTATTAACGAGTGCACCATCTGCGGTCAAGCTAAATACGACAGGAACCCAATTAGACCCCAATTTAACATAGTTCCTCCAGCTACAAAACCACTTGAAATCATTCATATGGACCTATTTACAGTTCAAAATGAAAAATACGTAACCTTCATTGACGTTTTCACGAAATATGGTCAAGCGTATCACTTGCGAGACGGTACCGCTATTAGCATTATACAAGCACTACTACGTTTCTGCACCCATCACGGACTACCTATGACTATCATCACTGATAACGGAACAGAATTTACAAATCAACTTTTCTCCGAATTTGTACGACTTCATAAGATAATCCACCATAAAATTCTACCTCACAGTCCAAATGACAATGGCAACATCGAACGTTTTCACTCAACGTTATTAGAGCACATTAGAATCCTTAAACTGCAAAATAAAGACGAGCCAATAGTAAATCTTATGCAATATGCCATCATAGCATATAACAGTTCTATCCATAGTTTTACCAAGTGCAGACCCTTTGACCTATTGACTGGACATTTTGACCCCAGGGACCCAGTCGACATAGACCTGACTGAACACATCTTACAACATTATGCACAGAATCATAGACAGCAAATGAAACAAGTTTACGAAATCATCAACGAATCATCTCTTGCAAATCGTACGGCCTTAATTGACAATAGGAATAAAACTCGCGAGCCCGAAAAAGAATATGTCCCACAGCAACAGGTTTTTATTAAAAACCCTTTTGCCAGTCGCCAGAAAGCTGCACCACGTTACACGCAGGATACAGTACTAGCCGATCTGCCTATACACATATATACTTCAAAAAAACGTGGGCCCATCGCCAAATCGCGGCTGAAACGTGTTCCTAAATCGAGCCAATTGTTACAGGATCCTGTTGCTACTGACAATCCATGCGACGCACCCTCAAGAGATAAGACTTGAGACTTTAGCTGATGGACCAGGACTATTACCATACAGATTAGGACCGACCAGACTAACAACGCATTACCACTCATTCATACAGTATATACAATTAACTGACATCGAGGATAAAATTAATTCCGTACAGACGCAACTCAAGACTTTTAGAACTAAACTTACTAATGAAACCTACACGCTTTATGAATACCAGATCGACTATCTCACTAACAAACTCACTAAGGTACTACAACAAGTAAAGTCTTTGGAACCTGTTAGAGTCAAAAGAGGTCTTGTAGATAGCCTTGGGTCAGTAATCAAAAGTGTTACCGGCAATTTAGACTATCTAGATGCCCTAAAATATGACGAGGCCATTAAAACCTTACAAAACAATGAAAATAAAATAGTTTCAGAATTCAATAATCATATCAGCCTTAGCAAAGAATGGATGTCCCAACATGGCACTATCCTAGACCAAATAACAAAAAATCAGGAAAAAGTTAACGCAACGTTAGAACTACTTCTAGAAAAAAGTGCCTATAGAGATTACAGCTTAATAAGATTTGCAAAGTTTGCCCAAATCTTAGGAATCATAACTAATAATGTAGAAGATTTAATGTCAGAAATAATTAGGTTAGAAAACATAATGGCTTTCATACGCGCGTCCAGTACCCATCATTCTATGATCGATATAGAAGTATTAAGTTCTATGATAAGTAGACTAAAATCAATATACAATCAAGATCAAATCTTAAATTTAGAGTTACGGGAATATTATGATCTAATAAAACCAGGTTCCTACTTTATTGAGAAGAGAATAGTAATAATATACAGTTTTCCCATAGTCTCTAAAGACTTTTACGAGTTATACAAATTATCCATTGTACCTAATAGGAAACAACTCGCCCTTATTCCTCCCACTCCCTATATAGCAACAAACGAGAAATCATTCGTGTACATAGAGGCTGAATGCCCGAAGTACAGTAGCATTCATCTCTGTGATAAGAAGACAAGTAATCAGATCCGGACGAAGCCTGATTGTATCCAAGAGCTCATCATCAACCAAGGACTAGAAGACACCTGCCAATTCACCAAGATTTCACTCTACAAAGAAGCAGTAGAACAATTGGATGACCAACACTACGTTTTCTCATTGCCCCAACCGACCAAAGTACAATTAGCCTGCGGTAGAAAGGACTTTAATATTCTACAAGGAAGTTATCTCGTCACTATCCCCATGGACTGCTACCTGCAAACAACAGAATTAACAATAATTAACGACAGCAACGAGATAAAGGGACAGCCACTAAAGTTATCAAAGATCCCTTACAACGAGATGAACCAAACAGTTAATTCCACCCACATCGTCGGATTCAATTCAGTGAACTTGGAAAAACTTCACAGCATCCAGAACAGAATACTAATGGAAAGCCCTATTCAGATCGACAAGACTCAGCCGGCTATCCTATATCATACAACCATACCATTCTACATCATCTTACTATGCGCAACCATACTTATCATTTTGGTATTAAGCCGCAAATACAAATGCTGGAAACTTGGAGCAAACGACAAGGAAAAGCAGCAAGCCCTTAAGACACATACATATGAAGATGTGACCAGAGATACCAGGAAACGAGATGAAGTCCCAGCAACATTTTCACTCAACATGATCAAATAGTTGCTGATCTGTGGGTGGAGGTGTTAAGTACGGATCCCTAATGGATATCGCCGACCTCGCAATTCCTTCAGTTTACGCCGAGCGCATAAAAACTGCATCGATGACGTCCGGCCAGCCACGAGTCGCCGACGCAGCGAAATTCGACATTAGCTATTAATTATTTTAATACATAATTTTGTCATTCCATAGGTTTATCATCGAATAGGTTTCACCAATTTTAATTGTAATAATTTCTCTTAAAATAAATTAGTTTAAAGTAACTTTGGTTTTTTTTCGATCCATCGTCTGCAGCATACGTAATTTGTGTGATTTTTGTGTTGTGTGTTGAATGTTTGTTTTTCCTTACACAATACTTATAATAAAAATAAATACATTGTGTACTGCAATTTTTTGTGAAGTTGTGTTGAGAGACTTTTATTGCGGACCGTACCTACAAATAGTAACACATTCTCAATTGACATAACAAATGGCATGTTACAACAAGTGGCAGCTGATGCTTGTTATGTATTTCTGCAACACTCCGTATAAAAGCTATTACAATAAATAGCTGTTAAACAATATTGACGCTTGTTTCCAAACAAGTAGTCTCATTTGTATAAATACATAGTTTCCTCCGCTTTGAATGCTACTTTGTTACGGTTTAGTTAGTACGCAATTTCTCAGTAATAGCCCATAACTACGAGGTCGAACGAGCGTGGATTATAAAACTCAAAACTGCATTTATTTTTCAGTTTCACATACATTTTTCTCGTAAAACTTAATGCGTATTCGTATACGTGGAAACGATAGACAGAAATATTCAAATGAAGTCATTTATAGAATCTTAAAATACACATTTACTGCATCTCTGGATGTAAGCCAAAACATAGATCAACAGTAACACGTTATAAAAAACGTTAATGAGTAAAGACCGGAGCTTACTTTCCTGTAAAGTGAAAACCGCATGCGGTGAGCCCATAAACCTAATACTTTGACTTCGTAGCATACATCAAAACTTTGGGAGAACGCGCTAAGGTTCCCCGCGAAATTCAAATTTTCTTTTTTTTTTTTTGCAATTTGCAGGTCAGTGTCAGGTTGTATGTTGATTAAAATATGATTCGCGACCGAAACAAATCTGACTTTACAGAATTATAATCATTAGATTCAGCAATACAACTCCTTGAGATAGAATTGGCTTCAAATTTCATTATTTCATTAAATAGTAATTCAATAGGTAGGGTAATGTCTACTTAGAGAACTGATTTTTTTTATAATGTTTTATTTCTTTTGCAGGTTTCAAAAATTTTGGTTTTTTGTGTTTGACTAGCTAAGGCTAGTCAAGCATATCGTAAAACCCTGCGTGACCAAATTAATGTATCATTATCAGTAAACTGTACAGAACAGAACACATTATTATGCAAATTATATTCCTCAGCCATACAGACTTTAAGCAATAGCTGGATGTCACTCGACATTCACGCAGAACTGATAATAATATTAATGTTCAATAGAAGAAAAGGACTTTGCAATTACACTTTCTTGTTTCATTTAGCATAAATACATTCGGCAACATATGTTCTTATGACACAACTACATTTATAAAATGAAAATATTAAATTCATTAATTTATTCACTGACAGACAACGTAGAGCCTAATTCGCTGGATCTAGAAGTATGAAATTTTGCACAAGAGTTCCTTATACAGCAAAAGTGAGCACTACGGAAGGATTTTCGCAAATTCCCTAAAGGGGTTAACCTATTTAACACCTATAGGGGAGAATTTTCGAGACAAAAGTTTGTATGGAAGTTCGTCGTTATCCGTCACACGGCTTTTATTTAATAAAATACAGAGTACAAAATAATCATGTCTTCGAATTAATTAAGAACGGAACTTATTGGAAACCCTAATTTTAAGTAGTCTTGTTGCAGATTGTACAAAAATCTAGAGCGACGGGAGCACACGACAGCAGCGTGATTACAGCATAATTGCAATTTCCGGCGGTGTGGGTGTCATTACTGCACAATGCAACTATGGTAGAATATATTTATGAACTATAGGAATTTTTCTTCAATAAGGGTCAAAGCAGCCAATTCTCGTCTCCATCTCATCTCAGCGACAAATCGACGATCAATGTAAAAAACTTGTCAAAAATGTAGGGAAATCAGTAGTATTTTTGACAGATTGAGACAGATTAGACTGCGAACGTTTTAAAGTACGTTTCTTGCCCCCCTGTTCGTCGTCGCCACTATAATGTGCATTTTTTTACATGTATTCGTCATGCCAAAGGAACTAATCAATAATTACTTGCAGTTGGAAGGGAAGGTTGATGAATTACCTGACGCTATCGACAAATTAAATAAGGACTTGATAGACATAAAAACCTGGTCTGATAGATTTGGCTTAGCTGTAAACCCTAGGAAGTGTCAGGCGATAATCATTGGCAGTTCTCGTAGTATTAACAAGGTAGATAGTACAACCTTGCCGCCAGTTCTATTCAATGGTACGATCGTTCCTTTTGGTACCCACGTGAAGGACCTAGGCTTGCACATTGATTGTAGGTACTCTAAACTGGCGGACACAAGTCGCTAGGGTGAGTCAGAAGGTTACTGGAACGATGCGGGCTCTGTACCGTTTGAAAAATTTATTACCATCAAATACGAAGACAATGCTTGTACAGTCCCTTATTTTCCCTATCATCGATTACGGTGATGTGTGATACTATGACCTGAATGCAGATCTCCTCAACAAACTTGACCGCCTTCTCAATAACTGCATTCGATTCGTTTTCAATTTGCGTAAATATGATCCCACCAAAAACATTTTCATGTAAAATGTTGCCAAGACGAGACCACATATGGCTCGCACTGTCAAAAACTTATCAGATCTCACGTAGAGCCAAGCTTCTGACTCTACACGCCCTAACTTCACAAACTCTACACCTTAGTCAAAATATGAGGCTTGGCCGTTTCGGTACTACAAGAACTATTGTACCTATAACAGAGAAGTAATGAACAGTGAATAAATTTTTCACCTTACGCCCATGTGATGGCAGCGAAACGGCCAAGCCACATATTTTGACTAAGGTGTAGAGTTTGTGAAGTTAGGGCGTGCAGAGTCAGAAGCTTGGCTCTACATGAGATCTGATAACTTTTTGACAGTGCGAGCCATATGTGGTCTCGTCTTGGCAACATTTTACATGAAAATGTTTTTGGTGGGATTTCACATCTTTTTGAAAGTTGCATATGAAATAAAAAAAATTTTTTGGGGGGTTATTTACTAAAAATCCTAAAATACGTATTTTATTATTTATAACAAGGAGTCCCTATATCAATTTTCAGAACTCTAGCATCAAAATTTGCGGAAGTCTCGTACAAACTTCCATCCCCTATTTTAAGGGGTTGGAGGGTAAAAGTTCCAAGTTTTAGAGTTTTTTTGTTGTTTGTGTACTATTTCTAGCTTGCATACCATACCAAATTTCAGCTTTCTAGGACTTCAGGAAGACCCTTAGAATATTGATGATCATCAGTGAGTCAGTGACGAAATCGGGGTATTTTAGATATCAATAAAATCTAAAGTCTATGAGCTATGCAATTGAAACTATAGGTTTAATAAGTCAACCACTGACATCATATCCCGAAAATTTTGTTTATCTGGTATAATCCAAACCCAAGTTATGAAGGTTCAAAAATACGACGAAGTGCTTCGAGAAAAGGTAGGTAGTGCCCTTGCGCTTCGCTTGGCTCGTCTTGGCGGGGGCACTCCCGTACCCCCAGATCATGTCTCTGCGCATCGGTCGCTTCTAAAGTGGTTACCCATACGCCAGCGCAGAGAGCTAAGGGCGCTGACCACCTTGTTCTCATTTCTTAATTCTCCGTCTTCCCCTGGTTATCTAGCCCCCCCTTTCAGTACATTTCCGCCAACCACAATAGAAATCTACGTTCATCACACAATCGTCTTCTCCAATGTCCCACTCACCGCACAGACTTCATTCACTCTTCCGTCTTCGTTCAGTCTATCTCTCTGTGGAATGCGCTCCCCCAGAAAATCAGGTTGGCAACCAACCGATTATTATCCTTTAAAGTTACGGCTCGTGAACACATTTGCACGAAGCTGGCAGTATCATCACAACGGTAATATTTTCTCATTGTTTGTCTTATTTCTTTTTAGTAAGTATATTCATGTATTTTTGTATATATTTATTTGTGCTTATATTTATATGTAATTAGGTATATATTATATTCATAGTTTTAATAGGTTTATGCGTATCATTATATTTAAAATATTTATTCCTCAATGTTCTTGTTTGCACCTACCACTGTTTGTCTCTGCACCACCCAAAGGTTGACTGGTAGAAAATGTCTATGGCATTAAGTCCGCCTCTGTACATTTATGTGCTTAGAGTATCAAATAAATAAATAAACTAATAATATTGACTTTGGTGTTTAAAAAAAAAATTAATTCTTAAAAAGAATTCGTTACAAGTAGTTTAGTTTCAACTAGATTTTTCGCCGGAATTTTGTCCGTATGACTGTCCTGAGAAAGAACGCCGAATCAAACTTATATATCATGGTTCAGACTTTATACAAGTTAGTAGATAAAACAAAAGTAAGTACATACTTATCAATCTGCGGCCTTGATATTTGATAGATCCTCCTGTTATCCTCATACCAGAAGGCATCAGCAATCATGGTCATATTCGGGCGCGGTGAATCCGGACTCAATATCATCGAACGATTGGCCTGAAAACAGTCCCAAAATTGAATCATCAAAGGAAATTCATAATAACGCCTAAGGGGTAGACTGCTGAGATGTTTAGGACACCCACATTTCGCCGGTTATGTATCAAGAGCCTATTGCCAGTAGTTGGGTTCAAATCCAGACACATGGCAGCTACTGAGATATTTCTGATGAAGAACCCAATGACACTGCCTGGGAATCGTACCCGAGACGTCACGCTCGCGCTTGCGAATCATAGAGCAACTAGGCAGTCAGAAAATGTATTAAACTTCTAAGTCTTATCTTATCGAGATTGCTCTGCAAATATTAACTGAATTATAAGCCGTACAATTAACCCAGATATGACTAGGTCGGAATTATGTTTCCGTTGTTAGTAAATAGGGACTATCATGTCGCGATAAGTGATTATATCAATTACCTTTACAATTTGATACATTACACATGATAAGTCCTGAGTGTCAAGTTAAATTACCGATATTTGACAAGGGCAGTGGTATGATATCGAATCAAAAGTTTCGATACTCGTAACTACGTAAAAAATATCGATACCCAAGCATAAATAATAACCTCAAAAAAAGCTCCAACGACTTGATTTCTCGAAACTGTCTCTCCTAAATACAGATTAGTCAATGATTTAGTTAGGAGAGCAGCGATTCACCTAATAATTCGTTATACTTACACCATGTAATTAATAATGCAATACAACAAGTACTAATGCAAGTACTTTGTAAGTACTCATGTACTTACTACAAAAACTTTATGTACCTAAAAAATAATCATATTAAGAGTATTTGTCTAGTTTCGAAGAACTCACGTAAAAGGGACATTACATTATAGTATCGATACGGCACAGCTGATCTCCAGATAATAATTACGATACTAAAAAATAACACAATCATTTGTTCAACAGTAAAATATTTTTACCTGAAAGTGTCGCTTAGCTTGCGACATTAATACTTGATGGTCTTCAACCACCTGTTCTGTGACAGGATCCATGATAGAGAACAGGTATCGATTTATGACCATCACTAGTTGTTTGCACCAAGCTATGCATACATGGTCTGGTGATGCCCACACTCCTGGTACTGCAGTGGTCTAAGAAAATATTAATGAGAATAAACGAATTTCGTCGTATTCCAGTGTATAAGGTGTCTGTGGGGGATGATAATTATGATTTATGTAAATTGGTTTTAAATAAAAACTTTTACAAAAAAAAAACAACCGACTTCCAAAAAACACTATAAAGTTAAAAATAACTTTAATTTCGGAAGTCGGTGTCTTTGGATTTGTATTTTAGTTTTTTGCCACCGACTTCCGAAATTAAAGTTATTTTTAACTTTATAGTGTTTTTTGGAAGTCGGTTGTTTTTTTTTTGTAAAAGTTTTTATTTTTCACTTTTTAGTGGGTCAGTTTGTAATTTATTTAAGTTACAATAGCCTAATATCAACGGATCATCACCTATTACAAAATATTGCTTTTCCCGATGCAGGGACGTTAATTGTTGAGGAGTTATCCTAGTAAGAACCAGGAGAACTGGAGCTGATTGAGAAGTCACCATCAGCTCCACTTCACCATACGCATTGTAACGAGCATAAATTGCTTAGCAACCATATTAAAGTAATCGAATCGCAACCCGTGAAATATTTGTCATTGAGTAGTTCCGATGGCCATCTGTGGTCTTCATCATCAGCTCCACTTTACCAAATGATGATTTCCGAGAGCAAATGCTCAAGTTACTTTAATTATTGAGTAGGCCACACGACGAAAAATGACGCGATTACGCAACTTAAATTCGGTTTCAAATTGACGCATCAGCATGACTAGTAGGTAGTGGTCGTCCTATGTAAAACTACAATCTTAATTAGGTAGGTATTATTTTTGTACGACCTGAACATTTTGGCGTATTGAACCGTATGAAGTAAGCCCAACAAAAGGTAACTGCTGTAAATCGTTGAGGAATTCCCTCGACTGTCTATGGTCTCCATCATCAGACCTGTAATGGCACTTATAACCCATATGGGTGCAATGTTTTTCCTTTGCCATTACAGTTCTCATAAATATAAATTAATTAATTCCAAACACAAGGTAGCTACTGTAAACTGTTGAGGAGTTCCCTTAACTGTCCTTCGTCTTCATCATCAGACCCCTAATGACAGTCACAACCCATCTAGGTGTAAAGTTCACATCAATACAAATTAATCGAGCCCAAACACAAGGTAACTGCTGTAAATCGTTGAGGAGTCCCCTCGACTGTCTTTCGGCTCCATCATCAGATCGACTCCAGGCCTTCATTAAATTGTAGTGCTTTAAAATACTTAACGAAAAAATTAACAAACGCACTAGTCGCTCCTACGATTTTCGAATGTTCCCCTCGGTTTCACTGGCATATCTCCTTTCCAACAAAAAAAGAATAATCAAAATTGGTTCATAAACGACGAAGTTATCCGCGAACACACATAAAAAAAAAAAAAAAAATATACGGTCGAATTGAGAAACCTCCTCCTTTTTTTGAAGTCGGTTAAAAACACACACGTCAAAAAGAAATAAGTTTTTACAACTAGATAGCCTGGATAAGTGATTTCCTTACAAAAAGAACATTCCGTGTGCGTATTGGAGACATTCTTTCTACGGCTCGTAAGTGCTCAGCGGTGTTCCTCATGGATCGGTGCTCGGTCCACTGATATTTATTTTATACCTCACAGACTTGAAAAACACGCTCCGCCTGCCATTGTCGTTATTTGCGGATAATACGAAGTTTTTTGGGAATCCTCATGACCAGTGGCAAGATATCCAAAATGATCTAAACGCTATATACAAATGGATTGGTTGTTGACGCTGAATGTTGACAAATGTACCGTTTTGCACATACTTAGGTAAAAACAATCCACGAAAAACTTACCGTCTCGAACTACACAATCTCTCAGCTGTTGAGTCACAGAAAGACCTAGGCGTTGTTATGTCGAACGACCTAAAATGGGAAGCACACGATCCGGTATTGTCAAAAGAGCAAATTCGAAACTTTACATCGTCCGCAAGGCATTCACGTGTCTGACGCCTAAGCATTTGTCAAGTTGTACAAGCCCTACATAAGACCAATCTTGGAGTACGTTAATGTCATCTGGGACACTTATTTTAAGAAAGACGTGATGTCTTTTTTTCTACTTGATAATGTACAAAGAAGGACAACCAATGAGGGTTCGCACTATGCGTAATCTAAACGCAACGCTTCAAAGGCCCTTGGCCTTATCACACTGGAACAGCGCAGACAAAGGGGTAGGCTCATTGAGACGTACAAAATACTTACCGAACACTACGAAGTGCCCAACGTTCGAGATCTTTACACACTGAATGCGAACACACATTTGCGTGGGCATTCCCTAAAGCTATGGGAAAATTATTATAAAAAAGCCCTTGAAGCAATTCTTGTCTAACCGAGTTGTAACAGTATGGAGTAGGCACCCGGAAAATGTTGTGACGGCTCCCACACTGAACTGTTTCAAGAATCGACTGGACATACTAAATATCTCCAAGCTATACCGATACGATACGATACACACGCATCAGCTAATTAGCTGTGTGTCTAACCAAATAATAATAATAATAGATGAGGTCAGTAACGCGTGTTTCTTAACCAAATACCCTGAGAATAAACACCGAAACAAACTCAGAGGTCTGTCTCTTTTAAAGTACGAACCACATTTTTGAGAAAAAAAACCACTGAGAAGAGTGGACCTGCCCAGTCAATGGACGCATATGTGTCATGAGTTGTGACGACATTATCGTGAAAATTGCAGGTCAAAACTGGAAACAATTAGAACAGGGACCTTGGAATAGAAAAAATATATCCTTTGTATAGAAGCAAAACTTGTATCGCGCAATAATTATCGTAGTTTCTGGACGATTGATACTTGCAACTAGTCACGATTTTACCCGCATCGCCGAACGTGTAAAATACCTAAAACGATGATTATCAAGACCTATTTATAGGCTGCAAAAAACAAATTGCCTGCAATTTTTTTACTTACCAAAGCATTGATGTAGCTATCATTCGAAGCAGTCAAACCAGAGGGTATCAAGACATCACGAGGTCCATTCCCAATACTGATCAAAATTTTCTTCTGTTTAATTTCCATGTTGTTATTAATGTATGTGTCCCATTCAAGGTTCATTAACATGTAGAAGTCATCCATTGCTGCATCCACATTGACTACTGGAGCTTCCAATGGAGCAGCCAATGAGATGGCTATTGAAGTCATATTGATCATGCTTGGGTAGGCCAACAGTCGTTTAGCTATGACTCCTCCCTAGGCAGTAGGAAATAGGTAGGTTAAAGTTTGCTGGCATTGGATTTTGGCACAAAAAATTACAACCTTCCATAATATAATAATCTCCTTTACAATTCTTATGATAAATTTCTATAAAAAAACTATGATACTTAATGAAACTATGATATGTTATGTGATAAATTAAATATTGTAACATAAATAATCTTGATTAAAAATTGTTACTACATTGTGCCTTATGTAAGTTAATAATGGCTTTGATAGCACACAACAGTTGGTTACAGAAATATATTTAAATGTACCATACCGTAAAAGACGAAAAAAAAAACCAGTACCACCTTTAGCCCTGGATCGAAAGAGCTGGAAGTCATGGGGAGAGGCCTATGCCCAGCAGTGGGATGATGCAGGCTAACAGTCACAGAATTAAAAGAGAAATGGCATGTCAGTCATGATGTACCAACCCCAAATAAATTGGGATAAGGGCAGGAGAAAGATGATGATTATAATATAATTTATGTATTACTTACCATTGAATGTCCAATGAGTAAAACTGATGTTGGTACAGTTTTTGTGTACTTATTACTCTTGTATAAACTCAAGATCTTTGTAATGGAGGCTGCTGCAAACTTGGTCTGGCTCTGAAGCACCCCTCCATATAGCCCAGACAACTCTTCGTTGTAACTTACTAAAAAGACAGTATACTATTAAAGCGTGTGTTTAATTAAGCCAAAAGAAAGGTATTTAGAGTCAAGATTCATTATCAGGGGTTGGCTTCCAGTCTAACCAGATGCAGCTGAATACCCGTATCTGACATGGAGAGACTGCCTATCTGACCTCGACAACCCAGTACCTGGATAACACAATACCCCTTGGTAAGACTGATTGTCATTAGAGTCAAGATTATTTTTAATAACTTAACTTGGTTATTAGTAGCCAGGTGATCACTGAGAAAAATTTGAGATGCCTTGAAAGAGAAAGGCTGTAGTCATGAAAGATATTTAAATTAAAATGATTATAAAATCCATTATTAGTAAGTTCCCATTTCAAAATAGACTAGGTACATAAATAAAATTAAGATTTTTTAAAGTCAAATTAAAAGAGCCCCAATAAATAACTAATAATAACTATCCTATAACAATTTCAGCAATATTACAATCTCATTGAGTCATAAAAAGTTTTATAACTCAAGTGATGCATTGATTGTGTTGTGTGCATCAGTGCACACACTACTCTCACAAAATGTGATGAATGAATGAATTTATGAATTAGAAGGCATTCCGTTCAATGGCATGATTTTACTTGCAGTATTAGATTACAAGTCACAGTCATTTCCAAAACGTTTTACTGCAATTTTTTCATTATTAAAATAAGTTATACTTAATACCTTGACCAGATAAAATAATTTAAATAAAGTATCAAGCATGAGAATATCTTCTTCATGTTTTTTTTGCAAAAAAAGTAAATAAAAATTGTAATGGACTTACTTGAAAAGAAATCAAAGTGGTATTGATATCCCTTTGAAAGAGCCTTCCTTAGAGCTACAGATGCAAGTGATCTGGCTTGCATATGACTGCCTGAATTTCCAGGCAGAAACAACACTGGGACACCATCAAACCTGTTGATTTCACTAAGTATGTAAGAAGTATCGGTTTTGTTTATAATAATCACATTCAGCATATTTGTATCCCCTGCCTAAGGGGGATAGGCTGCGATGTATTCTTCTTATGATCTTTTAAATTTATTTTATTAGTGAAATCTACAATAAATAGACATACCACATTTTTCTAGCCCTCTCGGTAAATCTTCCTTCGCTATACGCATACAATCCATATTGGGGATAAATCTTATTTTCCGGAACGGTTATTCGCTAAAAATATTCATGATTAAAAACACTGTTAAAAGATATTTGGCCATTGTTGATGGTAAATAAGCTGATACTAACCACGAACTGTGGATACTCAAACATATAAGTCATTATACAATAGTTATTTTTGTCACTAAAGTATAAATTCAAAACACCGAGAAGATAACCCAAAACAAAAATAAGCGAAAGAATTTGAAACACACTGGACCCCAGAATACTTAGGACCCGCATTTTGAATGGTAAAATCTGTGCTAATACAGGGGCAAAAATATAGCTTTAATTAATAGCATTATCTTGTGAAAACTATACAAAACGGTACAATATTTAAGAATTTCGCTTTTTCACTCGTCACTGAATCCAAAAGTGTTTGCATTTGTTTGCCAAATTGTCACTCATGTCACTGACGTAAACTGACGTTGACCGTTGACGTTTGTGTGAGTGACATCGAGTGATCTAAAATCGAGATCATCGGTCAACATCTATTCTGTGTTGTTTAATCGTACTTTTGTCGAAAACCGTAATTTAATAAATTCAACTAATAACGTTTGAGGTAAAACTACCTGTACCAGATAATTTATGATAGTGAGTTGTGTAGTAGGTACCTAGTTACTAAAATGTCTTCATCAAGTTCTTGGTCCAGTCCCTTATGATGTTGGTATAGAAAATAGCCTACGATAACAAGCAGCAATTGCCAACCTCATTGTTGTGCTAGCTGTTGCCATTACCAGTGACATACAATCAATCGCTAAGTGCGAACATGAAATACCGGTTAATTAAAAACACTCAATATCAGTAACCGGGAACAGCAAAGATACATCACTTTAGTTTCTAAACGTAGTGTCCAAGTGTCAAAGTCAAACAAGAAAACAATTGCAGCTGTCTACTCAGGGCGCTTTCCGAATTAGCTATAATCGCTCAAAGCGCTCACATTATCTCACATGCGTTCCGATTAAGATATAACGATTATGACAGCTGAGAGCTGTCAACAATTCGGAACGCCCGTAAACGCGCTCACAGTGCTTACTCAATGTAAATGCGCTCACGCTAATTCGGTACGGGTTTACGCACGCTCACATCGATTATTTCCCTTCTCGGAACGCAGGGTCAGTCTACGTCAGCAGCAGACATTGGCCGCTTTCCGAATTAGCTATAATCGCTCACAGTCACAGCACAGCACCCACTCACTCACATTCACACTTAGAGTAAGAAAGATATAGAGCATCGGGTAGCGTGGCCACACATGAGACAAAAAACTAACTTAAATAACATTGGCTACGTAATTATGTAGCTGCCTTGAAAAAACGGGCACGCACTGAGAGACGGAAATAGTATAGCTTTATCCTTTTCTGTTACTTATAATAACTCAATACTTTATCCCTTTCTTGTGGAAATGAAATGGCGCTACCCGCCGTCTATACTTTTCTTTGTCTAAGCATTCACATCATCTCTAATGCGTTCCGATTTAGTTAATACGATTATGACAGCTGAGAGCTGTTAACAATTCGGAACACTCGTGAACGCGCTCACAGTGCTTACTCAATGTAAAAACGATATTATTACAGTATTTCTTTGTATAAACACCACATTTCTTCTTCTTTGGTTAGGTGGCGACTGTCAGCCAGAAGCACAATTTCGAAAATGCCACGTTAGTCAAAACAAAACACACACTGACACATGACATCCTCACACACTGTCATTTTTGACAGCGCTCACGGTGATATTATTCTAAGGCAATGGTCTGGTCGGCGTTATCGCAAGATGGCATGTCATTGTCATCACGTCATCTATGACGATTCACGATTACGATTATTTCCCAACTCGGAACGCAGGGATTGACCAGACTGACATAAAAAGTACTCTGTGAGACTGACACTGACAGCCTGACAGGACAACCGACAACGTCAACTACAGCAGACTACACGGACTACACTACAACAATCCCTCCATAACCTAACAAAAATACAAACATTATTTAAAGTAACATTATTTATTGAATAAATGTTAAAATTTTGTTGTTATTTATAAACTGCCACAGTAGTATTAAATAAGGAGTCTCATTGTAAAGTGTTGCTACTGAGGCAGTAAGAAACAATGACGACGTTAGAATTTTTCGGCGCATTCCTGTTATGTATTATCTTAGCATTTCTTCTTCGAATATTTTACCTGTTATATGATATTATCACCAGTAAATGTGAACTGACAAGACCAAAGTGTTTGCGTACCGTTTTTTGCATCGGCTCTGGAGGTCATACAACAGAATTATTGAGATTTGTGAAAAGTATTAATATGAAGAAATATCAGCCGAGGATGTATATTTTAGCTGACAATGATGCTAGCAGTGCAGTCAAGATTCATGAAACAGAGAAAGAACACACAGACTACTCCCTGAGTAGGATACCTAGAAGTAGAAATGTGCAACAGTCGTATCTTTCTTCAGTAATCACCACTCTGTATGCTACTTGGTGCACTTTACCAGTAATATATCATTTTAAACCTGATGTAATATTTTGTAATGGTCCTGGCACTTGCATTCCAGTCTGTGTTGTTGCTTTTGTATTGAGATGTTTGTTTATGTTAGATTGTCGCATAGTTTTCATAGAGAGTATATGTAGAGTTCGCACCCTCTCATTGACTGGGAAAATACTTCAGTTCTTCGCAGACATTATTGTTGTACAATGGCCTCAATTGAGAGATGTTTGCTTTAGAGCTAAGTACTTTGGTAGACTAACATAACTTTACAATATTCTATTATTGTATTTAGGGTAAGGATCCAATTGTTGTATGTTACTTTTTTTATATCAACCAATATATTACAGAAAATTATGCTTCTTTATTGACTTTTTTCATTTCTGTTATTTAAAGTCTCCTAATGACCATTTATTACCCATCCTTGCCTTTTAGTAATAAAAGTGTTGTATGAGGTAGTGCAGATACTTCCTCAGAGCAAGTCCCCAAATCCAAATAGGGTTTTTATTCTTTGTTATTCTTAAATACTACTAACATCCAAATGTCTCATAAAAGGATTATACTAATGGAATAAGGAAATAAAAAAAGTGAAACTTGAAAAAGTGTATAATTAATAGCTCTAGGGAGATCAGTACTTACACAAGTATTTGCAGTTGGTTTTAAAATCACAAAGTGAACATCAATATCATTTTCTCAGTACATAACTTAGCCACAGTTAATAATTTTCCTTGCATTTCAAAACATTACTGACCATTAAAATTTATTCAGTTGGTGGCAAAATTATTGATCCCATCTCCAATTCGCAGAGGTTTAATCTAATCTCACACCATTGTTACAAGTTAAATAACATATCAGAATCTATTGATAAAAACAAAAAGATAAATCCCTGAAGCTATACTAAAACTAGTCTTAAAGACACAAGAAGCAACTTTCAATAACAACTTATAACTACAACTGTGTATACTTCACAGTATTTCAAAGTGTGAAATACAAACACAAATTAGTGATTTCATATAAAAGCATGTAGGGTTTTCATCAATGCAGATGTAAGGCCGGGTTTTATAGTCACACTTAAAACTGCGTTTTTTTTTTAAATTGGTTTCTCTCAGACTCTGTAAAATAAAATAAATCTGTAAAATTGCTTCTGAATTTCAACAGCACATACCATTAGTGCAGTCTTGTAAGTGCCACTATAAAATCGGCCTTAAGTTGTATACAGTTGTCAAACATATTGCAATTGTTTTCATTTCCAATGGCATTCCCAATCAGTAATGCTATAAAAATAACATTGGACTTCTTGAATGGCTGGATTCTAGCATTTATTTATTAATTTTTGGTATGCTGCAATCATAGACCCAACAAAAATTCCATTGTGTCTCGGTTCCAGCATTCAAAGGGTATTAAGATGATGCAATACATCACTTATCCTTCGTTCTCAAATATGTAGTTTATTGACACTAATTAATTTTCTCCTAATCTATTACCTATGTCAAATCTAGCTCCTTCTAAAAAATAGCAAAGAGCACTTGCTGAAAAAGGCACATGACTTGTTCACCAAAGAACAAAGTAAGGCCATGTTTGACCTTCAAATGATCACTTCAGTTAAGTCTTTTAAGTACTTCTTTTCCTAGCACTGAATTTACATAGCCCTGACCGAAATAAATGACCTTATTAAAATATTGTATAAACACTACAACACAGTCAACAATTATGGAAGGTAAATATTTGTGTTCAGTAAATACTGCAAAATGCTTCATTTATTTTACAGAACTAGCAACTATGTTTCAGCATCACACAAATGGAACTTCTAGTGTTATTTTACATCAGCCATAATATGTGGTTAGTTCTTACATTGTTGCTAGTTTGAATTATTCCGGACATTTCCAATTTACTTGAACCATGCAATATAGCAAGATCTCAAGTATATTATGCAAAGTCCACAATCTTTGGCAGTAATGTTTTGTGTATTATTCTTTTTATGCATAAGTTCAGATCAAAATTTAATGGATTACCTGGCAACATTACTAATTTATATGCATCAGTCTTCAATTAATAATTAGTAACATTGCAAGATGCATAATGCAAAAATAGTGGAGCTGATAAATAGAAGAAGAACTTTCTCCCTAGCTCATTACACAGGGTTTAAGCTCCTTATATAATTTGATCTTCATAAAATTAGCATTTTAAGGAAAATAAATTGCATTTTTGGATTAGACACACCTTAGAGTAGAAAGATCTGGCACAAAAAGTGCCTTGTCACACTAGAATAACCACAAGATATGTGACTGCCAAAAATACTATGATGAAATAATACTATGTATAAGGACATTACTTTTCTCATTTGGGACAATAACTACATATTTGAAAAAAACTAAAATTTAGCCTTCTTTTTACATAATATCTTTTTTGTCAAGTGTAACCCTTTTATGTCATCATTGTCCCAAACAAGTAATAATGCATGTGCATACAAACAGATCTAAAATCATCTCCTGCTACAAGAGATCAGCTCATAGCATGCGGCAGTCAACACATCACAAGTTCATAAGTTTATCTTAAGCTAGTTATTAAACTATAGATACCCTTTACATTGAGAGATATATAACAATATTGCTAACAAATCAATATTTTAGGCACGTCCGAGAATACTATATTAATAGTAAGTGACTATGTATCTAAAAATATAAGTACAAAAGGAAGAATTAAGTTTTTCTTACATATCTAAGTAATAAACAAGAACTCATAGGTAGTATTTTCATGTTTCAGGGTTTACTAAGATCTAAGTTGGTACTAGGCATTTGATTGCTAGTTTCTTGTTTGGCACTGTCATCATTTTTGTTATCAATCTGTAGTTTTTCATCATCTATTAGGTACATTGCTTCATCATATGTTGGTGGAGGTGGTTCAGAGCTGGAAGGTTGTGGTTTACTAGCAGCAGCACTTGCTATTAAGGCATCATAAGAAGGCGGTAATGTTGCACTAGAAGCTGTGCGAGGTACTTGACCACTATAGGCTTGTTCAGCTTGGACTGCAGCCATATCCTAAAAAATAAACATTATCATTACATTTGAGGTATTTGACACTTTCTCCTTTAGTGAGCATGCAAAACAAACATAATTATCTTGTTATTTAATTAAACAGTCCATCTTATTAGCCTAGTCTTATCTCATAACAAACAGTTCAGTCAGCAGTTCAAGGTGAGGTGTATTTGCTATTGATTAGCTGAATTATAATGGCATACAGTTAATTAGTTTTATGTTTTAAGTACATTCTTACATAGAAGCCATAATATGTTTCTACATTTAACCTCATAAAGATAAAATAGTTGTAAATATAACTGTAATGCAAAAAATTTACACAGCTCTAATAATTATGATAATCAAATTTCTGGTTGTGACCTAGTAAGTTGTGTTATGTTATGTATGTACATAACAGTTGATAGGCACGTCCCACTTATAAAAAAAGGTTAAAGATTTTGATTAGTATAATTTATTGTTTACTATTACTAAAAAAAAATTGGCAGGGATCAGGATGTTTAAATATCATGAAATAAGCATTCAAATGAAGTCACTCAGAAGGAAAACAATTCACCTAATTAATTTTTAAAGATATTTTGCAGCCATCCTTTCAAAATAAAATTATTGTAGGATAAAAACAACAACAATCATGTAAAACAATATCACAACAAAAAAAAAATAATTAAATCTTGCTTTATTTTACAAAATATTTGGACACTATTTTTCAAAACTTGTTGTTTGACATTATAAACACTAATGAATTATTACAAGTCGTAAAAATTGCATTAAATTATTATTGTTTCAAACAATACAGACAAACTATAGTGGTCTTGATAAAGATAAGAACTTACTCTGATAATCGCCCTTTGGTGTAGTAGCATTTGTATCACGCTTTTTCTCCTCAAATAAAGCATACTTTTCACAGCAACCATCATCCCGGAACATATAAAAATTGGACCAACTAGCCACATGTGTCCCAAATTGCTGAGAATATAGCCATCGGCGTCTCCCAATGCTAACACTGTAATTACAGTGCCCACAGAAAATAACACCATTGAAAGTACAAAATAAGAATAGCTCGTGCAGTCACATCGACCGAATCTCTGATCTTCGTCAAAATCGTAATCACGACGCCTCAGACGATGTAAACGTTGTCGAATGAAGGGGCTATCGAACACGGTAGCCATTTTTTATTATATTTATGCACTCTATCCACACTCAACACATATTCTGCATTGGATTTATTAGTTTTGAAAAATACGTGGAGATCACTAACTTTCTTACTTGGGAAAGTGTATGAAAAATTTGCTAAGCAAACTTTATGAAAAACAAGTCTGCCACAATCTTCAACCTTTAGTCATAGAGTAAAATACTAGTGACGCCCAATGTGGGCATTTCAATGAGTTCATCTAGTCTATGATTATAACTAACTAAAGCTGGGCTCGCACCGACGCGAATTCCACATAGGACGCATTATATCGCGTATTGGGTGTATTACAGGGTCCAAGCTACCGGCGGTCAGGGCTCCAGAGGAACCTCCTAACAATGCGTGCCGTGCCCAAAGCCCTTGATCCAGCTGTCCAAGCCCTTGATCCAGCTGTCCAAACCTGTAGCCAAGATCTTCGACCAAACCATTGGCTGTCACGACTATCGGCACGATTATCGCTGAAACTACATCCCAAATGTCAACAACCTTGCGAGCCAAGTCAAGATACTTGATTTGTTTTAAATCTTTCTCAGCTTTCACAACATCCATCATGCGGGACGGTTATGTCAACAATCATTGCGCGCCGCTCGATCCACCACCTCTATATTAGGCTTATTGGCAACAATAGTCTGGTCAGTGATGATGGATCGATCCCAGTACAATGTGATAATATATTTCCATTTTCGAGAACTGGGTCGGGCACATACCTGTAGTACGACACTTCCGATTCCACAAGGCTGCATCAAGGCTGTATTTCAGAGCAAGCTGCTGATGGATTATGCTAGCTACAAGGTTGTGTTTAAGCAAGTACTCTCCGATATATAGACGAGAACACCCGGAGATAATATGCCTGATTGATTCCCCCGGCCGGTGGCATGCCCGACAGATGTAAAACGTGCCATCTTAATGTATTAATATCATTAAAATCATCAATTTATCAGTTAAAATAGACCTCAAGTGTCATGATTTCATGAAATAGTCATTCAATAGAGTATTTTGGACTTGGAGTTTTGTGATCTTATTTAATATAATTTTATAAATAAATACTTTCTTACTTGTTACGGTTGTTGTACATACTTTGATCAACATAAAACCTGATACTGACCAGCAAATTGTATAAAACTTAAGAATATTTGAATTTCGCGGGCTACTCTGTCACTTTCACTTCGACATTGTTGGAGGTCGACTATAAATTATCGACTAGAATATACTTCCTTGGTGTATACTGCGAATGAATGAAAACAGTAAAGCAGTAATAATCTGTGGCATGGTGACTGACTGACAGTGACTGAGTGACAAATGAAGTTAAAGTTACTGTCAGTGTCAAATTGCTAATGAAACGCAAACGTTCATGTTTTTGTGACGACGTACTTATTCAATAATAACTCTAATTTGATACGAAATTTTAACTTGTATTCGCTTATTGTAATACTGATGATTCAAGAAGATTCTACAGAATTTTCATCAGTTGCTATGTTCTCTGAGTGATTTAAATCGGTGATTTGTTTCGTTCGATATGGCTCCTTTCATTTTATTTATCGTGGCATTTATCTTGGAAACGGGTACTTTGATTTTTTAATTTATTTTAATAATGGGCAAGACTGAACTATAGTTTTAAATCTGCTATATTTAAAATCTTTTGTATTTCTGTTTTTTAGGGATGTCAGTGGGTTATTTACAGGTGACCCTATCGGATAATGGGCCTGCAGTAAGAGGTGCGTATGTGACATTCACGGCAACTATTGGAAACAATAGTTACAACGGAGAAAACCTACAATTTGTGTTTACTGATAATGGAGTTCCACAACATAAGCAAGCGGTAAGCATCTTTAGGTTGATATTAGTAGTTCTGCAACCTCCAACATGTGACTCCTAATTATCAGGTATTGTTTGTATAACAAAGCATGCGGTTAAAGTCTTATATCAAGTCGCCTTCGTGAAGAAGATGGGAGGGGTGTCGGGGGGAGGGTGGGGGATGGCTGTTTCACCCCCCGGATTCTTTTCTTGCCGGAGATGCGTAGTTTTTCTATTATTCCACTTTGAATAAAATTTTCTAACCTAACCAACACAAGCCTGTCTGCTCTGGGTAGGATCTGTCACTCATTAGGGTACGGGGAGATAATAATCATAGCAACATATAAAATTCACGTAAACTCAAGAGCAACGGAATGACAAAACGAAGTAACGAACGCCAAAAGTATTTGTAAATGTAAACAGAATGGCGGCTTACGTTTCGTTTCACACATTTCGACAAACGGAGCATCGAAATCGCTACGAAATGTATCAAAATTACGTTCCTTTTTAAGTATTTGTAAGTTTTTGAAATAATAATTAAAATATTTCGGCGCGTCTCCGGCAGCAAAAAATACATTTTATCGCTTAGTACGAACCCCTACACCCTCCCATATTCACACTTACCTCAGATTCAGGCGACTCCATATAAGACCCAACCCAAGCATGCTCTATCTTACACTCCTTTTCACAATGTATTCTAATAATAATTATGAAGAATATTTAAGAGGAAAATAATAGTTGAATTACATTTACAACATTGTGGTGTTAATTGAAACCATTTGGTATTTTTAACTTACCAAAGTATTCACCATACCTTCTTCTTTTTAAAACACAATATGATATAGTTTTCTTGTACTATTAAAACAATATAATTAATGAATGAGCAGAATCAGGAATAACATTTCAAAGGTACAATAGATTAGATAAGAAAAATTATATCATTGAGCCATAAATCTATCAGCATTGTCTGATTAATGAATCAATTTTGTCCATCACTCAATGGAAGTCAACTGCTATTGTGAAAAGATATTCATGAAGACATTATTTTTATTAAAATCTTATGTTTTAAAATGTTGTCTTGAAGACTTGTCTTCTCCCACCTAAACCAACTTCATCTTTTGGTACCTCCTCATAGTACTCATGTTATTTACTTGGGGTCAACACAATATATCTTAGAAATATGTCACTTCATATAAACTTCAAACGGCTAAAATGTTCCAACCATATTGGCAGTTATATGTTCAAGACATTTGGGGTTGAAACACTAGGGCTACGGGGTCCGAGTGCCCACTTGGTTTTGGTTGTGGTTGGTTGACTCTTCACGTGACCAGAGGGCTGGCCTATTTTCTGGCCAAAGAATCAGCATTGCCATACAAAGGGGCAATGCTGCCAGCCTTTTGGACACTTTTCGTGTTGTCAGCGATGCGGACGAATTTTTTGATACCTTATGAATCATTCCCCATTTTATTATTTTTATATACATACAGTACATTATTAAGTTAAAAATAAGATAGTTTGATACATATGCAATATGGTAACTCAATTCTTTGCCAACTTGTGACAAAACAGGTTTATATTAACTTTTAAGGAAAAGTCTTGCCTCTCATTTATTATGCAAATGACCATTTAAAATATATGTAAGGGCAAAACACACACGTTTAATATTAAAAGAGTTTGAATCTACTTGTATTTATATCCATTTTGACTTTTTCGTTTGTTAGTTAATTATTTCAGGAATACTGTTACTGTTAGTCATACTTCTTTATCGTCACACAACACTAATTGATTATGAGAATTGCTTGTGCGTCCTGTGTCTTATTCTGTAATCGGTTTTGCGGTTTTTCCATCAATAAATTATGTTTATTGGTTCTTCTCAGTATCCTATTGACATCTCAGTGAAATGTGTGATTTACGCCATTTTAACTGAGTCGTCAGACCATATTAAATCAATTGGTAAGCTTACATAGCGTGCTAGTGATGTTGGTAATAGTAGCAATTGTTTTGTTGCTGGTGTTTACGTCTCAACAACTCTGTTCAAAACGGCCCAACTGTATTCTAAAAATCTGTGCTCAATGATAAATGCTAAGGATGCATCGATACGCATCTTGGCCGATACGATACCGATACGGATGATTAAAAGGCTGACTATTAAAAAAACCAAATCCATTATTCAATAATAAAATGCAGGGATTCCCCGAGCATAAATCATGCTTCGTCTGCACTTGACTTACAGTTTATCACCGAGGGTTTACTAAGGTTTTTTAAACGCGCGAAATTGTAAAAGTATCGGTGTATCGGCAAATAAATCTTCAATACCGATAGATCGGATCAAAAATCAAAATATCGCTCATAATTATATCGGTATCGGATTCACCCCTAATTTTAAGTTACCACCTAAGTACACATTGTGGTATGCAATAAATAATGGAATATCGAATGTCGCAAGTTGCCCCAGCAGATAACTGCTCCACTGGCCAATTCACCTAACTCACAAAGTAAAAAGTCACCCCATAAAGGACTTTTAGACCAAAAAATAAAGCGCCACTTTGCCGAAATTCCCTCGCGACTTCTATAGTAAACCAGAGTTTACTAGACTTGTTTAGCAATACAGTGTTGTTGTTATAATTATGAACTGCAGTCATTGAACTGTTGCTACACACAGCCTTGTCTGCTATCAACTCAGTTGCAGATTGTAACAGAGGAAATTCACTGATACAAGCTTGTGTAATTGAGTCACTGAGGCTAAATGGAGTAGGCCTAGACGTTGTCTGGGTCTGATAATGTATCTCTGTCCTGGTAGAACAGTACCTTCCGTTAGATTTCCGACACGTGTCGAAACGCCGTGTTATCTTGCTATCCTAGTACTCCTATCCAACTAATATGAAAGTTGGTGTGCTGTTTACTCGAATTTTGGCACACAGGTAGACTTATGACCTGAATAAACTTAACATCATCCACAGCCGACTTCATCCACTGCTGAGAACAGTTTTATTTTTTCATACAGCTTATCATGTTACTTGTTCATACAATGTTCGTGATTGATCTCTTTGGTGATTGAAACTTTTACTAACAGTATCCACGTTCCAAATTCAAATCACTTTAATCCCTAGGGATTAAAGAGCTATTTTAGTCCCTGTTTACGAAGAATACACTAGCTCTTTTTGAATAGATGTGATAAAAAGTATTTTATCCACGCGGACTAAGTCGCTGGCAAATGTGAACATTTATACAATTTTGTGTACTTCTTTTTGTTCGTTTTCGTTTTCTAACATGACACTGAAGAGTGAAGACTGATGGAGGACGATTATGTATTTAGGGATCTTCGCTGCTAACGCCACACGCAACTTGATTACTTGACGGAACGCGTTGCTTAGCTAATTGCTAGCTTACGGATTCTACGTTGAATCGCGTCAGTTCGGTATAGTTTCTATTATATCGTCTGCAATTCGAAGGCCGGGAAGCGCATAGACCTTGAAGCCGAATCTGCATAGTACGGATTTCCATTCGGCCAGGCAAAATGATAGATTGTGTATGGCGCCTTTCAGCAGCCTCTATTTTGGTATTAGTCCAAATAGGCCAAGGCAAGTGAAAAAGCATTTTATCTGGCTGCATAGGTATACTTTATGGTTTCTTAGTCCTTCAGACTAAGGCACCACAATGCATATTTTTAAACTCATTGTAACTTTCTGTTTCTTAGCGTGTTTTTTTACGCTAGGTTAATTATACCGGTGACTAATAATTAACATTTCTAATTACCTATCTATTTAACTATCGTAAATTCCCGTCCTTAATGTGTTTTTAACCATAATGAATGGCATCAATGTCTTAATAGCCTACTTATAAAGAACACGTTGGTCGCAAATAAATTTTGTTTGTGCGAAGTGATTTTTTAAAATTATATCTGCTATGCACAAGTTCGTAAACTATGTAAATGCTGTCAATAGAACTATGCATAATCATTTACAAATCACTACATATTGTGAAAAGTCCGCCTGCCGCGTCTGTCTGTGTGTCTGAACGCGATAAACTCAAAAACTACCGAACGGTTTTGTGTAAATTAGCTGAAATATGACGATGATTGTTGAAGATGTCGGAAAAAACATGGCGACTGGGAGATAACTCTGGCGTGTGCCGCGTAAACAAATTGCGGTTGACTAAAATTTGGCACTCATAGGTACAGTTTATATTTATAACCTGGATTAACATAGGGTAGGGTACTTTTAATCCCGGTAGTAAATTTTATTTATTTATTTATTACGTACGTTCCGATATATTTTCCGACATCCACGTGGGCAAAGCCGCAAGTAAAAACTAGTAAGTACTCTTATAAACCTGTTAATTTGCATATGCTTGCACATAGGAAAGGTCCGAGGGTATCCATGCAATGCTATCGTAACAGATGTGATGCATGACCAACGACATGTTGCGATAAGCGCGAATTAAACATTTCTCTGGCATGTATGATGTCAAACCTCATTGGATTACACATGCGTATAATATTAGCTACAGATATAATTCCCGGTTAAGTAGGTACTTATTCTGCATTCGCGATTTAGTTTCCAGAAATGTAAACAAATATGTATCATCATCATCTGCCTAGCCTTTTCCCAACTATGTTGGGGTCGGCTTCCAGTCTAACCGGATGCAGTTGAGTACCAGTATTTTACATGGAGTATTTTACATAGTTTCCAGAAATGTAAACAAATATGTATCATCATCATCTGCCTAGCCTTTTCCCAACTATGTTGGGGTGGGCTTCCAGTCTAACCGGATGCAGTTGAGTACCAGTATTTTACATGGAGCGATTGCCTATCAGACCTCCACAACCCAGTTACTGGGTAATACTAAACCCCTTAGTAAGACTGGTTGTTCAGACTTTCGGGCTTCTGACGACCCGCAACAGTCGTTCCAATATGTCCACAACTGTATATGCCAAGTCCAACTCTTCTCGCCCATGTAAAGGCGACGAACTCTTTACGTAACGGCAGCTACAAAGTCCTATATAATAATAAACTATTCATAATAACAAACTGCGATTACGAATAAATGTCTGCCGACTCCACTATGCAAACTTTTTCTTTGAACGTTTATTGTATCTGTTATTTGAATGCGTTCCAACAGTGGATCTGTTCAACCTGTTTGACAATGACCATGCCAAACGTAATGGGTATAATGAACTATATTTTTGTTACACGATATTTTCGATACTTTAAAAGCGATCTTGACCGCTGAATTATAGTCCGCGCGGAACTAGTTGGCCGCGCCTTAGGTATGTGAGCGGTGGGACGGAGGAGCGGGGGCGCTTCGTCATTACTCAGTACGTGCGTAGCGAACACTGGGCAACCCCGCCTCCCTCACCCCCCCCCTCCCCACTTAAGGCGCGGCCCACTAGTTCCGCGCGGACTACCTATAGTTTTGCCATTTCTCCTCTGGGGTAGTCAGATAGGAAATGTTGAATCAGCGGGGTAACTGCGAAACACACTAACAGTAGGAATGGGTTTCATTTTGACAGTTCAACAACATTAATTGTGTTTACGTTTTTGAGCGGACAAATTTTTCGAACATGTGAAGCAATAGATTAGCAATATCCTTCAACATGATTCAGATTGTGATTGATAGTGTGTTGCGCAATAAAGCGCAGGCCACACCGCCAGCTAGCGGGCGGGCGGGAAAGGCGGGTGGGCGAAGCGAACGAAGGAAACTATACAAACTACGCGAAATATTGGCGAGCTAAACTATGGGGTTCACACCGAAAACTACGGACAGACGAGGGACGGGCGGAGCGGGCGAAGAAGGAGAGCGAGAGGTTAGCGTTCTATCTGTCCATTGTCATTCACAAACGTAAACACTACACTGCTATTCGAAAGACGAGCGTCGACTAGTCTACTCGAAACGGGGAGGACGGGCGAACGAACCGGGCGAGCGGGCTGGCGGGCGAGCTAAGCTAGCGAAGCGCGGGCGCGCCTACGAGGTGAACGAGTAGCTTCGCTGGAATCGTCGGATATTTCGTTAGCTTAGCTCGTTAGGTTAGTCGGTAGCTCGCGGTGTGAACCGAAGTAGGATGTAAAGAGGTGAAACGATGTTCGCCCGCCAAGCCCGCCCGCCCGCTAGCTGGCGGTGTGGCCTGCGCTTTAGGGTGCATCACAGATCATTTAAACACTGTGGGGTGCATATTATTTAAACTTGACGTGGTAAAGTGATGCCGATACCCTATTTAGAGAATAAATAATTCCCTAAAAGTAAACCTAACTCTGAACGATCAACGAAATGCAGTCTGCCTGCCAACTTAAATTCATTAACGGAAATTCTGTTTCAGATCATCAGTACAAATCAATCTGTAAACTATAGTGTGGAGTACTTTCGAGACACTTATGAGGCTGGACAGTATAATGTCCATCTCGAAGTAAAGAGAAATTACTTTGAAAATCTGTGGTGGACGGTCGCTACAGCCTTCACGGCATTTAATCTAACAGGTATGTTGTATTTATATGTCCTTATCAGGACTTCTCACTATTGTCAATATTGATTTGTGATTAGTCTGATGGCTGTTGCTGCACTTGCAGTCAGTTATGTAAATATTTCACACATAGTTTCATTTGCAAATAGATTCCATTGCATCCGCCACACATACAATATCAGGTCTGTGGGATCGCGAGAAAAGATGCCAGACTACGCACATATCTTTAATCTAGCTTCTGCCCGCGTGAAATTTCTTGTTTTATCTTTACATAGTATAAAACAAAGTCGCTCCCGCTGCCTGTTAAAAAGATCCTTTAAACTACGCAACGGATTTTAATGCAGTTTTCAGCAATTGTTTTTGTGATTCAAGAGGAAGGTTTATATGTTTAATACATGCATATTATAGTAGAGAAAAGCCGAGAAATTCAAAGATTTGTAATGTGATGTCTTAACAAACATATTTTTGTGCGCTTCATTGCAAACGCTGGCTAAACCTTACGAGCTAGATCAAATTAATGTACTACGGAATTGTATATCATATAAAAAATATAAATAAAAAAGTCCGCGATAGTATATGTTTATCTCCTAAGGATAACCCATAGTAACCATTTCTATCTTTTACATAATACAAAAGAAATATGGGTTATTTACCAAGCTATTTTAAACAATACAGTATTATTCCTTATTCAATTAAATATATTAGATACGTTGTGCATTTCGTGGAGATTTGCCCTTTACAGCATCATAGAAGATATCAGAAATTTAAAAAGCGGCTGTCGGGGCGGTACGACGTTCGCCTGGTCAGCTAGTTTAACATAAAATATATCCCATGATACTCGGCAATACTATAGCTTCCCATTAGTGACTTTTCGGAATTGGGATTAGTAGTTCCGAAGAAGAAGTTCTCCTACGTACAAACTCACAAATTTTACCTCTCTAGAATATTAGTACCTATAATTATGTATCCAGACTAATATTATAAATTCGAACGTAACTCTGTCTGTATGTTACCTTTTCACGCCTACCCTAAACCACTGAACGGATTTCGATAAAATTTGGCAGAGAGAAAGACTGCATCTCGGGGAAGGACATAGGATAGTTTAATCCCGATATTCCCACGGGATCGACAGTTATGCGGGTGAAACCGCGGTGCGCTGCTAGTATTAATATAGATTGGAGATGATATTGAGAAAGGCCATAGCCCTTTTGTGTTTTTGACATTGCTAACGTGGGAGGCGTGGTTGAGTAATTGCAATCTGACCACTTCATACAGTTAAAACAAAATTTAAATTGGTGCTTGTTATGTTAACAACTCAGATGTATGCTTATTCAACTTGTAAAAGGCGAGTTTTGTAAGACTGGTGTTATTTATTCGTTTATCGGCATCAATAGGCCTTGTTCACATACACATCAAGCGTATACCTATTCGGCCGCCGACTGTGAAAACGTATGAAAAACAAAGGACAATAAGTTGGCGGCTAAAGTGGTTTTTCATACATTTTAGGGTGGTCGCACATCTGACGGAAGATGCGTTAGGCATAACTTCGATTGCGTTTATTTATTAGCTTGACGCACTAACGCATCATCGGTTGAGTGTGTAAGGTTGAATGTTTATTATCTACACACAGCATTAAATTTATTCTATTCCACAACATGTAACAAGTATCAACCGGAGTGGATCATGTAGTCCTCGCACACGGCCCGACCAATCCAATTAGTGCGTAACTGGGATAACCCTCTGGGATCTCGTTATTTCTGGAAATCGATATATCGCTGTAACCCTGCACCGGCTGTCACCAGCTGTAGGTACGGTCAACCGCACATTCATGACCAGAATTTGACGCCGAAAGCGCATTTATTGTATAAGGTTCACCAACAATTGATTACACTGATACAAACACATAATAAATTTTTTAAAAGTAAAATAGCGGTGCATCACTTACAGGTAAACAACACCACATGCATAAAACAATGAATCTGAGAAATAAGCACTTATAAAATATTGAAGAAAAACTGGTAACATCGGTAAAAAGTTACATTTAAATGAAATTAAAATTTATGAAATTCTGATTCTTTGACATTATAACATTGCATTGATTTGGTAGAATTGATATGAATTAAATAAAAATTGATAAAACATATTATTATAAAAAATGTTAACATGCGTACATAGAGTATTAAATACATAGAATATTATTTCGTAGCAATAACCCAGTTTCGGTGTACAGTCACGAGCAAAAGTATGTATACACTTGGCTTTATTCAAAGGCGATTTTCTCCTTTATTTTTGAATGAAATTTTATATTATCAGGAACATAGTATTTTCGAACCCATAGGTATATATTTAAAGTGTCGTATTTCAACGTTGCATTCGTTATTTCGTGAAAAAATCGTAATTTCATCGTCGGCTTTGTCTCTGTCACCTCTGACCTAGACTAGAGTCAAGAGCAAACCCATTAAAAAAAAAAAATGGTTGCCTGTAAAGTCGGTTTTACGGGCGAAGATTTTACGTGACAACGACCGATCATCCGATCATAGTTGAGTGGGAGAGAGACGCAAGGCATTCGGCGGGCCTCTCTCTCGTTCGGTGACTCATCGTAACGTTACCGAGCGTTACACTTTTTCATAAGTGACTCCCAGTCGCAACGGGACTTCGGCAAGACAACGGGAGTCGGGAAAAGGGGCCCTTAAGACGTTGTCACGTCAAAAAAAAAAAAAAGTTTCCAAGTGATGACATAAGGTGTGGTTAAGGATCGTGTAACGTTATTCGTATATGAATGCAAAGTTGAGAAAGAATTGCCCCAATTTCGTATGTTACGTGTCTCACATTCACTTTCTTATTTATTGAGTCTAACCTAGATAGATACGTTGTAATTGAAAGTCTATCTATTGAACTACTAAGTTTTAGTTTATTTTGCTTTTTTATCTACAGACTATTGTGGCTTAGTAATAACAATCGATCAGGTTAAGCTATGTTTGCCGCGGTTGGTCCGTGGATGGGTGACCATCTTCACATACCAAGACGCCTCCGTGTCTCGGAATGCACGTTAAGCCGTTGTTCCCGGCTGTCATTCGTGGATCTTGACAGTCGTTACGGGTCGTTAGAAGCCCGAAAGTCTGACAACCAGTCTTACCAAGGGGTAGCGTATTACCCAGTAACTGGGTTGTGGAGGTCAGATAGGCAGTCGCACCGTGTAAAATATTGGTATTCACCTGCACCCGGTTAGTCTGGCTGAGACCTCTTTTCCCTTCTGCTGGTTTGTGTTGTTCGGTTTTCCCTATGTCGTTACCATAACGTTTAGTAAACCGACCCTCTTCCTTATATTGTTGTGTCATCTACTGTGTTGTGGACATATAATCAGAAACGACTGATACCGGAGTCACTTTTCGAGAAACAAGTTGCTGTTTTGTTGTTTGTATCAATTAAATTAATTAAATATTTGTTTATTTATCGCAACTAAGCCCAATTGTTGGTAACATTGTTCTTTAAAACTATTGTTAGTAAACAAACAGAAACAAAAACAAAAAGAAAATTGTAAGCTTAGCTGTGGGGTCTTCTGACCAGCACCTCTACAGCGTGCGACAACCAAGGTGCGTCGTACTTTTCTATCAACATACTTAGGATGCTGTTAGAACTAGACCGCGCTCCTGACAAGATGGAATAGGCTATTTAACTGGTTTCTGATAAACATCTCAGATTATTTAATGGTGTCTAACGAGCCCACAAAAACCTATTACTTCAAATTGCTTAGTGTATTTCTTTTAAAAAATAGTTAATAAAAATGTACTGTTTAAATAAGCCGCCAAAACGCTATCTTTAACAATATGGCGTCGTGACGTCAAGATTCGCGTAAACAAACGTTGAAACGGTCGAGATACTAGACAAAAGTCATCAGCTGTCAACGATAGACAGAAATTTACTAAATCATGACGTCATCTTAAGTTCAGCCAATCCAGACCGTTTTCGATTACGTGGCGCCAGATTTAAAAAGATGAAGTTTTTTGGTTTTTTTTTTATAAATAATACATTGTTTTGTAGTAAAATTAATGCAAATCGATTTTAAAAGCGATAATCTATAAGAGTGTCAATAATTATGACCTTATTTTTTACATTGTCAAATAGCCTATTTGTTTTTTATCGCATTATGGCGTAAAAATCATCGGTATGCGCAAATGCGAACATACCGGACGCACTACAATAACGCGGCAGTCCCAACAACATCCTGAAGCATATATGATAATAATTTTGTAAATATGTAATCATCATCTGCATAGCCTTTTCCCAACTATGTTGGAGTCGGCTTCCAGTCTAACCGGATGCAGCTGAATACCAGTATTTTACATGGAGCGACCGCCTATCTGACCTCCACAATCCAGTTACTGGGTAATACGATACCCCATGGTAAGACTGGTTGTCAGACTTTCGGGCTTCTGACTACCCGTAACGACTGTCAAAGATCCCCGAATGACAGCCGGGACCAACGGCTTTTCGAGGCACGGAGAGGTCTTGATATGTAAAGATGGCCATCCACGGACCAACCGTGGCAAGCGTAGCTTAAGGCGAAAGCGCCAGGGTAGCCCGCGAAATTCATTTTTTTTTAGGTTTTTTGCAATTTGCTGGTCAGTATTAAGTTTTAGGTACGTTGATTAAAATATGATTCGCGGCCGTAACAAATATGTATTTACAGAATTGTAATCATTAAAGTCATCAACACTACTCTCTAAGACCATGTAATCCCCAAGAATGACTATTTCATGAAATCTTGACATTTGGGGATTAGGTACATAGTTTTAGAGAGTTGTATTGATGACTTAAATGATTATAATTCTGTAAATACATATTTGTTACGACCGCGAATCATGTTCTAATCAACGTACAACTTAATATCTACTGACGAGCAAATTGCAAAAAACGTAAAAAAAATTGAATTTCGCGGGCCACCTTAGAGCTTCCCCCTTAATCAATCGACCCGTGCGATTGATCAGAATAATATGTAACAGAATAATATGTATAATAAATTCTGATAATAATTTTTAACCACTGCATGGTTAAACATCAATTTTAATAGGACTTAATACTGCTTACAAGATACGCAAAATAGTTGGACTTCTATTAAAAATTTAACCATTTGAACTACCTATTCGAAACTTCCTAGCTGTGGAGAAATAATTAGGAACGGGTAAAATGACATCCATTTATTAAACGGTATCAGATGTTATTTAATGTAATTAACAATACTTATTAAATAGGCTTTACCACTGCTTACAAAACTAAGCATTAATATTTTGTAGGATGACCCTTGCTTAAAATAACTGCTCTGCAGCGACGGAGCATGACACAGACTTGAAGTTTGATTTCTAAGAAGAAAATATACTTAAAAAAAGAGGATTTCTTTAATTGTGACTTACAATGGTTTTGAGCCCATCTCGCGGAAGACAGATCATAAGTCAACATGTTATCAAAATAGTTCGGTACTAAACTTGTACGAAAAATTGGTGGTCTGGGTTATCATAATGTAGATGTAAGACGTATAAAAAGACCAGAAAGGTTGGGATGAAAGGTACTATGTCCGTTTCTGTGGATGATCGGTTCAGTGGTTTAGGCGTGAAAAGGTAACAAACAAACAAAGTTACTTTAGCATTTATATATAATATAGCAGCGCCCCGCGGTTTCACTAGCTTATGTGTCGATCCCGTGGGAATATCGGGATAAAAACTAGCCTATGTAAGGACTTAGGATTACTTTCGAATTTATAATATTAGTATGGATAGCTAGTCAAAGATTGATAAAACCCATAGTCGGCACATCACTAGCATTTAGTTTGTTAAAAAAAAAAACATTTTGATATTAGGATTTATTTGATAGTTCCAAAGTACTCTTATGTATTACTATTGCCAGTGTTTTCATTTACTGTCGTATTTTGGTCTCAAACTCAAGATTTGCCAACGTGCAACGGAGCGCAGTATTCTAGGCGTCAAATTGACAGACCATATTCGCAAAACCACACTGCGCTCAAAAACACAGATTACTGACGTTGCTCAAAAAGCCGCTAAGCTGAAGTGGGACTGGGCTGGCCACGTCTGCCGTGTGCCCAATGAGCTGTGGGCCAAAATAACCACCATGTGGAGCTCTGACACAGCTAGAAGGCGTCACGTCAGACCCCCGGGACGAACTGGACAAAACAAACGACCAGTGGACCACTTTAGCCCTGGATCGAATTAGCTGGAGGTCATGCCCAGCAGTGGGATGATGCAGGCTTACAGGAGTATTGTTGTCTCCACATTGTATACTCAATAATTATTAGATTCATATTATAGCTGATGACTATATATATCTCCGTCCATTTGAGTTAACAGCTGAAACGAATGTCATCTTGTTACCGTTACCACATTCATTAGCATAATACAAGGCTTGCAGTACCTACAGTTACACCTGTACTTACGCATCTGTGTAAATACTACGTTAAATAAACCATGAAAAATGTATTATGTTTCATTCAAACTTAATGACGTATAATACGTCCAAGAGTTTCGACTATTTTACCGTAAGGTAGTTACCAGAAGAATCCCTAAGCCTTGTGTTCACTAACATTTAAATCAACTGATTAAATATTTAATGAGTTCTATATTTAAAATTTCCTTAGGAAATTTGACACACACCAACTGTTTAAATACCTAACCGGGTGGTTTGAATGAATTCAGGCCTTAATCGTGATTAGCATAGTCAGCCTATAATAATCATAGGTACTTAATCATAATAACTTTATTAATCTCAATATCATATTACAGGCACTGAATAATATAATGCACAATCTTATATATAGAAAGGTGTCTGTGATACGGTCCTGAGTTACAGATCACTACTGCTGGGTAATGTTCCCACTGCTGGGACACAGGCCTCCTCTCGGTGAGAGGAAGTGGGTCGTAATCCACCACGAGGGCCCAGTGCGGGTTGGTAGATGACACATGCATGTCTTTGAACTTTCATGGTTCTAGGGCAAGCGGGTTTCCTCACGATGTTTTCCTTCACCGTTTTGAGAGCAGTGGTGGTGATATAATTTACACATAGTAATGTGCCTGTCTGCGTTCGAACTTACGACCTACATACAACTCGTTAGTCGCGGCCGTTACCACTGGACCACAGCTGGTCCGGATATTATTATGCGAAATAGCAATCCCGGCTATCGATTTGATATGCACTGATTTCGAATTTGTGACTATGTTTTCCTGAGGAGATAGAGGAGTCTTTCTTATCAGCAGCCGGATGATCAACAGTTATAATAACTGTAATTTTATTCTCTTCTAGCTTCTGCCCGTGACTTCGTCCGCATGGAATGTCTTGTAACCCCGACCCACCCCGTCGCATTGCATCTCCCGCCCGCGCTATTATTACGTTTTCGCTTAGCGTTCTTTCTGAAAAATTTTCTCGACTCCTAAGGGCCCCAGCGTGATGTTAAATAGCCGTCCTCAAGAAGGCTATCAAATGCAAAAAGAATTTTACAGATCCGACTGGCAGTTCTACAGATTAGCGTGTTCAAACAAACTCTTCTGCTTTATTATTAGTATATATTTATTTATAGATAAGAATAGATTGACAGAGTTATAATAACTGTAACTTTATTCTCCATTTACAGATACACTACACGGTGACATGTTGCTAATACAAAACGAAGAAAATAGGCCCAACAATTTCGTGGCAGTCAACAAAGTTGTCACCCACTCTGTGAGGCTGGAAGACAGTGAGCTGCAGTTCTTGGAAAAGAACTCCTCCTCAATCATAACATATTGGTTCATAGACTGCGTTTACATAGACACTTCTACTGACTTCTCTTTCAACTATACTTATGAGGATAATATGGCCGCTCATGAGATAGAAGCGATAGTTGTAGCTAACAATCAGCCTTTACCACCAATCACGACTACGACGACTACGACGACTACAACAACTACGACCACAACGACTACAACAACTACTACAACTACGCCTAAACCACACAACACAACAACAGTTATCCCAATAACAACAACTGTCCCATCAACAACAGCTATCCCAACATCAACGATACCATCATCAACAACGCCGAAGAATGTTACGAATGTTACCGATACGTCACCACACAAGGTGTCGAAGCGAGCGATCTCTAATAGAACCACTATGAAAGGTGTAGATGGTGAAATAGCAACGTGCAAAAACATGATACCAATAAGCAATGGGTATACCTATGGAAGATATCAACACACTGTATTTGTTAGAGGTAAGCAGATATTAAGTCCATAGTTATTATCTTTTTACTTACAGGATCATTAAAACATATTTATAGTAGGTACGATACCGATAAAAAAATAAAGTTTGTACAGTTCGCTTCACAAATAAGGTACCCCCCTTGGTATTGACATCAAACCTATTTAAGTTTTTCGTAATGTAACGTAAGTGGCGTGTTGGTCTAATGGTTAACACTGCGGCTTGGCGATGCGGTGGTCACGAGTTCAAATCCGCGGATGAGAATATTTCTTTTTCCTTTATTTTATTTATTTATTTATTTACCCTTTTTTTTAGTTTCTTTATTAGGTGATTTTCGTTAATTATTATTTAAGAAATCAAATGGAGGTTTGTAATAAAAGCTAGGCATTTTGATAAACAATATTCATTTATTTTTCTAATTACATTTCTAGGACTTCATGGAATCCACTTCCTGGTTGAGTATACAGTTTTCTATCTGTGTTAAATTGGGGTTATTTACTTAGAATATTAACTAAACACAAAAGAGATACCCTGGATGAGGTTTAGAACGTTTAACATTAGATAAAGGTTCGTTTATATATATATTTATAGAAACATAACTACAATAATATTTATTTATTTAAAGTTGTGAAAACAGTTTTTTTTTATACTTACTTATCGGAAAAAAACCTTTAAAAAAAAAGAAATTTTGTCTTTTGTGTCTGTGAATTACAGAGGAAGAATCAACATGCTAAACTATAATAGTATAGCAATATACATCTTTCTCTTTTATCACATTTTCTAATAACCCTTATTTAACACAACATTAGAAAAATATGTGAGGTCAGATGGTGCATCGTTAATACATTACAAGACTACTTGTAAACCAGATTATCTGGATTGATAATAATTATAAAAGTTGTTTGTTTTTGATTAACTACGAGTTATGGATCCCACAAATATTGGGAATTAATAACACTTGCTCATATATGTTCCAACGCAATTTTATCAGATACGTTACACAATCAATCTGCCGAGTAAATTGCCTTATAATAACGGAGAGGATGTCACAGTCTATCACTTCTTGAAGTTTTGAAGGGTGCCACTAAATGAACTTTCACAATATTACGTTGTCGCTCCATTTGTATTTTCTCTGGCCTTGGCGATCACATTTCACATCACCCGTCGCTTGATACCTTTGTATCCATCTACGAACTGTTTTTCTCTGCAATGAAAATAATAATATTAGAAATACATAAAAACATCCAACTAGTAAGTAATAATGCAATTATTGCAACAATAAATAGGTAATATGTGGAAGTATAACATAAATCTTACCGTTATGCCCATAACTCGTGCTATTTTCTTTATGCTTTGTTCCTGTTCCCAGATAACAACAATTTTAGCCTTCAAAAAAGTTGTTAATCAAACCATACCATCGGTTAATAGAATCAACTGGTCAAAAACTTAATAAATTTGATAATATTACGACGAAGATAATTACACACAAGCGAATCGGCACGAAAACGAAACCATTTAAAAAATAATTATACCCTCAATCACAGTTTACTAAATAAAGCGAAGAAGTATTCTAAATTCAACCTTAACTCGCAGTTCATACAGCAGTTAAGTTTCTGAAGTAAAATGACGGTAGTGCAACAATCGGAATCAACACATTATATTCAACCAAACAAGCTAATTTCAACCTTATCTTTTAGTTAATTGAGGAGTTAATGCGTATTGCATTTTGTAAAACTAAGGTATTAAATATAAAACGAAAGTTGAAATTTAAACCTTATTATCTAGAAGATTAGACCGTTAATAACCTTGTTCGTTTTATGGAGTAATACTATTCCAATTTTCGTTGAGGTTGACAACTGAGCCAATAGCCTAGTAGTATAAGACACGGTCTCGATGATCGGCTGGCGCCTGGTGATGCGGGTTCGTATCTTAATCGCACGCAAAGTGTCTTTTTGTAAGTAATTCTTGGTATACGGTTCGGCCAGAAGGAAGCCGAAAAAATACCTTAAAGAATTATTAAAAACTTGAATGAAACTTGCAAATAATATCTGAGGCGGACCGTTGGATGCGCTCGGGCAGAGATGGGTGCGGCGGCGGGGGAGGGAGCTGCTCAAGGCTCACGTGACGCGCCAGCGCCGCCGCGCCGCCGCCCGCCGCGTCGCTCGAGCGACGAGCGACGACGGGGCGGGCCCGAGCTTGCTCGGGCGATAGTCTTTAAGTCTTGGGGGGGTTCCATTTCTCTGACGCTGACTGTACGTATGTTTGATCTGTGAGTAATGTGGTCAACATTATTCACCGCTCAAACATACATACAATACACATTATTTTTAATACCTAACAATTGTAAAAAATTACAATGTATGTGTGTTGGCAACGTACTGTAATGACGCTTTATTGTTGAATAATAATTTCTGGAACAGAGAGGCAATTCTCGTAATTTTAAGAACGTTCACAGTCAGATCTGTCTCAATCTGTCAAAAATATCTCTAATTTCCCTACATTTTTGACAAGTTTTTAACATTGATTGTCGCTGAGATGAGATTGCGACTACATTTTAAACACGAGATAGATTTTTTTTTTACTGGTACTGTATGGGGATGTCCGAATCACAAAAAGATACAGGAAAACTGATTTAAGAACCATTGGCTCTTTTTATAATGAAAACAGTGTTGGAATCATTTGTAGTGCGTGTTTAGTGTAGAAAATATAATTTTTGTGCCAGAAGATGACGATACAATATAATTATATTAAGTCTACTTAATTTTTATTAAGAAGCCCCAAAATCACTCGATAAACGATTTCCATGTCAAAAATGGAGGTTCAACCGTTGTTTCTTACTAAAAGATTTCAAGTAGCACACCAATTCCATTAGTTTTTTTTTTATTATTAATTTATTATATCGAAAATGTATAAATGTAACGTTTTTTCAGTCAAATAAAGCTTAGTCCTAATAATAAAAAAATGCTCAGTCGGATAAGGCCTAACCGAACATCGCAAAATTTTTCTTTCGTCCTTTGACCATCTTCTACTGCCCAGATTTTTTGTAACTAATATTATAAAGAGAAATTAATTACTAGTATAATGTCTTACTACTGAGCAAAGGCCACTGGGAACTTCCTCGTTCGTCTTGTGGTTGCAAGTGCGACTGCTGAGCGGGGGGGCCTGGGTTCGATTCCCGGGTCGGGCAAAGTGTTATTGAGTTTTTCCATTAGGCATTTCTTAGTAACGGCCCGGAGTTTGTAAGTTGGCGGTTTAACCCCGTGCCTCGGAAAGCACGTAAAGCCGTTGGTCCTGCGCCTGATCTCTCCCCGGTCGTGTCGGATTGCCGTCCCATCGGACTATGAGAGTAAAGGAACAGAGAGTGCACTCTTGTGTTTACGCACACACTTGGGCACAATAATAGCTCCTCCGTACCTGGCTAATCTCCGTTGAGATTGGCCACCGTGACCGAAATCGGTCAGGAGGCTATTATTTATTAAGTACCTATATATACTTTGTTTCAATTATAACTCCGACGTGATCAAGTAATAACATAAACATTTACCTACATTTTATGATGATGATAAGGATGAAATAACTAAAATATTATTTTCCTTGTTAGGGATTAAAATCAATCTCATAGTATGTTAATCAATTTCAAATGATATTCAAGGCATGTTATAGAAGACTTAAATTCTTTTACAATACAAAACTACGTCATAAAGTGATTTAACGTCAGCAGCTTAACAAAAAATCCGTTGAAACTATAGGCCGACCGCTTAACTGAGACGTTGCCTGAGGTAGCAGCGCGGTGCGGGAGGGGTGTGGTGATGCTCAGTGATTCGTCAACTTGTGACAACTATAACCCTCCCTCACCATCACATTATTTTTCCATTACCTACCCATACATATTATAGTACTTGTGCAATAGTTACCTATCAGGAAATTAAGCGGTATTGATTTTCCTTCACAACAATACGCTGTTCAGTCTAACAGGAACATACAATGATATATTTAAATTATTTTTACGAACCCCTTTCCATTGAATTATAGATTTATGTGGTAAATCTACCCACATTCAGCATGATACAATTTCAATTACTGATCTTCTATTTGCTGTCGTATTAGAATACCTACTGACAGCGTTGGTGTCGAATTACCGATGGCCGATGGAGCACACGAGTCCTGGGGGTCTACTCCGAAGTGGTTGATTGTCGTGTCGGCCGAATGTTCGGTCATTTTCTGATTCGAATATTGTTGTCCTACTACGAATTAAAAAAAAAAGGTATAAAAAGGGTAAGGGTCTTAAAAAGGTTCGGATTGGCACAGTTTGGTCGGGACCTATAGTCAATATAGGAAATGAAAGGTAGTAGAAAATGACCGAACATTCGGCCGATACGGTGGTTAACCGCTTCGGAGTAGGCCCCATGGAGTGGAGACCGCGTATCGGCAAGCGTAGTGTGGGACGCCCCCCAGCCAGATGGACGGTCGACCTAAAGAAGGTGGCTGGGACGGACCGGATGCGGAAGGCGGAGGACGAGTGTTGTGGCGGCCTATGTCCAGCAGTGGACTGTAATAAACTGAGTTGATTGATCCCTGAGAGGAGGCCTGTGTCCCAGCAGTGGTTAGTCTATAATGTTTATAGGCTGATTAAATCAATCAATGTCACATAATAATAATATATTAATGCAATATTATTGTCTTTTCCAGAACCGATATCAGCAATAAACATCACTGGCCTGAACTGGCTGCAACATGGGGACTTACTAAACCTTGATGTCAAGTACACAGGATCAGCGCCCTTTTCTTACTGCATACAGTACAAACTAGGCCAGTACAACATAACGGGAAATGAAACATGTTCGACTAAAATATCGACTATTGCCACCTCGTTCCCTCTAGTCCATTATTTCTCTGACAGCGACCAGCATACGGTGGTTGTGGTCATAGAGAATGAGATTGGGAAGAATGTTGCTATGACCACTATTAATATTTATAAAGGTAAGACGAATTGATTTTTATGTCGATTGGACATCACTAGCGTAGAAGCGAGCAGTTTGGAAATGAAAGATTTATTTTAACATATCTGCCCAGGAGTTTCATTATCCATACTAATATTATAAATTCGAAAGTAACTCTGTCTGTCTGTTACCTTTTCACGCCTAAACCACTGAACGGATTTGTATGTATTACGTTTAAACAGGAATGTGAGTGTACAGTCACGAGCATAAGTATTTATACACTTGGTTTTATTCAAAGACGATTTTCTCCTTAAGTTTTGAATGAAATTTTATGTTATTACGAACAACGTATTTTCGAACCCATAGGTTTGTGTAAAGTGTCGTATTTAAATGTGGCATTCGTTATTTCACGAAAAAATCGCAATTGAAAGTTGCCATATTAGTGCTCGTGACTGTACTTGCTAGTACACACCTCTGCCCTACCATTCTGAGAATACAAGCGTGATGTTATGTTATGTTGTGCTAATCAGTTGCTTTATGTTTCTAGTGTCGGTGCACGCGCAGTTGTCCGTCATAGTAATACCAGTATTCTTCTGCCTTGTGGCAGTCATCTTGGTCGTGTTCGGTATCGCATACTACCAACATCGTTCTAGGTGAGTACATTAATATATCCACAAATGAAATCCACATCTCAGCCCCGACTGAAGCGTTAAAAAAAAAATATACACAAAAAACAAATTAAATATTTCACCACCACTACTCTTAAAACGGTGAAGCAAACATGGTGAGGAAATGTTCTAGAACCAAAAATTCGAAGACATGACATCTACCAACCCGCACTGGGCCCGCGTAGATTATAGGTCACTCCCTCTCGAAGAGAGAAGGCCTGAATCCCAGCAGTGGGAACATTATAGGCTGATTATGCAAAGCAAATACTCTATAACCATAATTCCGTTTCAGGCACTCGGTAGAAGTGGCAGACTTCGACTTCGGGCAAGCGCACCTCGACTACAAGACATTCACGGAGAGACTTCGAGAGAGTTTCCGTAACGCCTTCAATTTCCGTCAGAGGGAGGACACCGATCCCCTCACGAACAATACCAGATACGACTCAATGACGTAAATAGCATCTATCGAATGTGTGTTTTCCTTTACTTGTCTCATTTTGTAAACAAATATGGCCCAGAGATTTTGGTGTAAAGTAAATTAATTGTTAAACAAATTGACTACCACCTTAAATATTTAAATCACAACTGTCATTCTTTGACAGTTGTATGAAATGGCTTTAACACAACAATTTGCTTAACAATCAATTTTCCCTGACTGTGTTTAAATGGTTAATTCGAAGCAGTTTTTGACGAAGTTCAAAAACCGTATGTGTATCTTACGAGCATTCTTGATCTTTGTACCGTGCTTGTTTACCAAATAAGACGTGTAGGAAAAAATGCACTGTATGTACTAATGGAAGAAAAGAGTTAAGTGTGCAGGCAAGAAGCAAACATCTTATATTGTAAATAAAACCTTTCAGAGTTCGAACCCCACCCGTTGCATTATTGATGCTTAATTACGTGATACTTCTTTCCTAATCTAACTCGTACAGCTTTATTTGGTGAAAGGGATTCTAGTAAAGTGACAATAAGTTTGATCACTTGGCACACGCACAACTATGTTAATTTGTCATTGCTCTCGGTTGCCCGCATACTCATCTTTTTTGCTGTCCGTACAATTATTTAGCGACGGTATTCAATGCAATGAAGACAGAGTGCGATGGCGCTATATGAAAACTGAGCGCTAGTAAGAGAGCAGTAGAGTGCCATCGTTAAATAATTTAATCTCTCTGTAGCTAGTTTGATCGCCGACGGGTACCGTGAAACTGTAAGGACAGTCTTTTCAGCGTTATTTTACTTTTGATTTTGCATCACTGTTAAAATCAAAGTGGTCTTTATTGTCATTGCAATAAGGTAGCTGGTGGGTTGCTGGCAGAGGTAGAATAACTGTGAAAGGACTTGGTACGAATGTTTGTTGTATGCTATTGATTGAGGCCAAAATATTTTAGTACTTTAAAATGAAAGATGTAGCCTGGTTTTCTACTTTCAGAAACTGAGGTTAGGGTATCCAAAAAAAAGATGGAAGACGAATCTGCTAGTCGTTTGTTTAATATTTTGTCTGTTAAAGTTTGTAAATGATATTTCAACAAAATTACAACTATTTAAATGTTTCTATTCATCCGTCGGTTGTCAAACTCAGCTATTTATATGTCTGTGTCAAATGTAAAAGTATTAATATATTTATCACGTAAAAATTTTGATTATCATTCATTCCAATTTTCCTACGTTTATTTTTAAATGTAAAATAGTAATGAATATTTTTTTCGAGATAGATTATATCGATTGTTGTAGCGATTAGGGACAGTTGATGGTAATAGTACTGACATGGAATTGTGTTGTAAAGAAATAGGTACTTCGCTTCTGATTGCGCGGGCTTGAGGCCGATGACCTCTCGTAGCGGTGACATTTAAAATTTGGATAGCAACAGCAGTCATCTTGGCCATTCTTAAACAGTTGTTTCATTGATCTAAGCCATTACTTAGGCCTCCTATGCCAATCTAGCGCCTATGTCTCTTGCGAAACCGTCAATAATAAGTTATGACATTTATATTTTGTTTGACTTCATTAATTTTTCGTTTTATTTATGTTCTTTTGATCGTTAGATTTTTTCTACTTTCTTTCTCAAGATGTAGTTCGATAGATTGGTGCGATGGCTATACATTGCTCAGCTTTTACCTGCTTTCGGTGTAGTCAAAAATTCGAACGGAAAACAAAAGTAGTTGGAACTATGGCCTCTCAATAATTGTCTAATTAAGTATATGTGATCTCTGTGTCTGTCTCGTCTGTTTTGTGTGTCATGAAAAATATTTTTACCAAAAATCATTGATTATGTTGTATTTATAAAGATTTTTTTTCTATCAGACTGACGCGTATGAAATGATAAATCTATTTTTTTTAATGTAATTTTTGTTTGCATATATTTTAATCTGATCACCTTCGACTTTGGCTTGTTGCACTATTGTTCGTATCCTCCGAAATATTCGCTTCGGTGTGAATAGTCCCATCTTTTGCTTGTTGAATTAACCCAAGTAAAGGGACTTCCATACATTATCACGTTTAATGGGGTAGTGCGGTTCGAACTAATGCGATAACTGTGGATATTCAATCAAGTGTGAAAAAGTGTGGCGCTGGGGTGAGCAGAGACCCGCTGAATTTGATGTGACATTGTAGATTCAACCTTATAATCACGTTATTGTGATTTTTTAGGAATAGGTATGGTTCATTCAGGTACAGTATTTTTATCTCATTAACCCTTTGAACGCCATTGTCACATATACGTGACAAGCAAGCGCGTGCCCTGTACGCCATCGCCAGTCGTGTGTCGCCTATCCTATTACGAGCGACATAAATATGTGACAAAAAATGCGGTGCACTTTATCACGGAATAAACAATTAAATCATTACTTTTGTGTGTTTTTAAATGTATACCTTAAATATTTAAAATTGTGGCTTGGCGTGGAGGGCACGCGCGTGCGTTTATGCTCTGGCGTTCAAAAGGTTAAGCGACACGCTCTTTCCTTGTGATAACTAAGTGGTACCGAGAGCTCTTGCGCTTAAGGTGAATGGGTAGTTGAGACCGCGAAATTCAACGTTTTCTTACGTTTTTTTGCAATTTGCAGGTCAGTGTCAGATTATAACTTGATCAAATTAAGATTCGCGACAATAACAGGTACATATTTAGAGAATTATAATCATTAGAATCAATAATATATCTGTCTAAGTTAGATTTCTACCACCAACCACCAATCTCTTATGGAAAAGTGATAATGGTATATTATGTTATTGTCGCGAATCATATTTATATCAAGTTATAATCTGACACTGACCTGCAAATTGCAAAAAACGTAAGAAAATTTCAATTTCGCGGTCTACCACTATCCATTCACCTTAAATACACAGTCACAGAGTGTTTGTACAGTTGGTAAACGCAAGTAAAGCGCGCGTCGCGTCGTCGTGAGATAAAAATAATATATTTCAATATTTTTTTTGTTGGCTAGTGCAACAGGCTTAAGTGTTAAAACTTTCTTTTTACAATGGAACTAACTGAAACTAGTGCTATGTTAGGACTGAGACGCACTATCGTGATCAGTCATGGTTTGTGATATATTAGATTTAATCAAATTAGGTATATAATTAATCATGTATTTAATAATTAATTTCTGCCAAAAGTGTAAACCTTGAAAAGTAATTGATGGATTATTATTTGTCTTCAAAATATCTTTTGAGTGAAGTACAGAATCTTTTACGTAAAAGGAAAATAAGGACATTCTGGCACAGATAGTAGCTGCAGATATTTAAATAAAAAAAATAAAAAATAGAGCTGAGTTAGTATTAATTGAATTCGCGACTATACGTCGGGAACGAGCTAATTACAACTGCATTTTCTGTAAGGATTCGGGTTTTCACTTTTGGCATAAATACCTATTTTAATAATATTAATTTGTAGTTACAATAAAATGTTATTTATAATACTGGTGTTTTATTAAGTGCTCCCCATGCATTGTTACTGATCCCTCCCTGAGCAGGTATTCCTTGCTTCGACCAACCCCTGATTCCGAAGTGTGTTGTTGTTATGTAGTCGACTAGCCCTAGCCTAAACTGGTGTCACTGACCCTGGCAGGGCCACCATCACGGATTTTAATTTTGATAGCACAAAAAAATTGTCGCTAATTAGTCGAAATTTGTCGCCAAATATCAGAATTTGTCGGTCACTGGTTCAAAAGTTATAAGGGTTTATAGGTGGCCGATCTGGAGAGAGTTTCCCCAGCAGGGCCACATTTATATCTCGAAAACTAGGGCACCTAGCGAAGATCTGTTTTCTCCCATATTTAGTCGCCAATTAGTCGGAATCAGTCGCCAAATATCAGAATTTGTCGGTCACTGGTTCAAAAGATATAAACGTTTATAGGTGGCCGATCTGGAGAGACTTTCCCCAGCAGGGCCACATTTATATCTCAAAAACTAGGGCACCTAGCGAAGATCTGTTTTCTCTCATATTTTGTCGCTAATTAGTCGCAATTTGTTGCCAAGTTACAGATTTAGTCGGTGTGTAATTAAAAAGATATTAAAGAATTAAATTTCCCCATACATTGGTACAAGCACGTACAAAATACTTTGTGTAGTTTCTAGACAATATCTATGACGTCATAAGGAGGAATGTTTGTTTAGAATTAAATATAATAATATAATATTCCACAACTATCACACAACGCCGTCTAGTCTCAAGCTAAGCAGAGCTTGAATAAAAATAAACTTATTCTATAATTTCAACCCACAAAAGGAAAGCTTTATTCACTACCTTTATACAAATCTACAATAAATTTACGTAATTATTTATCTAACACAATGTGCACTTACCACTTTAGTCGCTGGCAGATAGATCGCTGCGCTCCGTTTCATTTACGGTAAGTAAAAAAGAGATAGATGCGCGTGTACAGACGAGCTACTTAGAACAAGTTGCCCGTCACGTAAGTTAAAGTCAGCCAGTTTAATTAAAATGCAACTTATTATGAATATTTACGAACTCTAGTGTTGTTATCTCTAGATTCCGCAAATACAAAAACGGGGAGAAAGATAGAACGTCGGCGTTCGCGCCGCACAAAGTACTTAAAAAAAATAGGTAAATAAACAAACTTGCTCTAAAGGATTTTTTATATTACTAAATGTACGATATTTTTTTTTATTATTCTAACGTTAATTAGAGGTTATCATTGTAAACTGGTAAAACAGTTGCATGCGACTGTACATCTTGACACCAAATAGACCAAGAGCAAGGTTTAATGTTTTCAAAGAAGTTTAAGCCACTCTAACCTAGTAGGTAATTTAAAACATAAAAACATGTATTTAATTGAGAATTTATCTCTCTCGGACATTGCTAAGGACTTTAGACCGATAAAACTAGAAGTATATTACACATATTAATAGAAATATTTTTTCTTGGCAATTTTTCGTAAACTCTTCGATCTAGCTCTTGGACTATACCTTAATAATTGAACTCATTATATCTCTTAAACGAAAACCCGATTAAATCTGTGACTTGGTGACTGATTCCGACTAATTGACGACAAAATATGGGAGAAAACAGATCTTCGCTAGGTGCCCTAGTTTTTGAGATATAAATGTGGCCCTGCTGGGGAAAGTCTCTCCAGATCGGCCACCTATAAACGTTTATATCTTTTGAACCAGTGACCGACAAATTCTGATATTTGGCGACTGATTCCGACTAATTGGCGACTAAATATGGGAGAAAACAGATCTTCGCTAGGTACCCTAGTTTTCGAGATATAAATGTGGCCCTGCTGGGGAAACTCTCTCCAGATCGGCCACCTATAAACCCTTATAACTTTTGAACCAGTGACCGACAAATTCTGATATTTGGCGACAAATTTCGACTAATTAGCGACAATTTTTTTGTGCTATCAAAATTAAAATCCGTGATGGTGGCCCTGCCAGGGTCAGTGACACCCTAAACTGCACATTATGAGCCTTAGGCTCAACACACACCTAAAGAGCGTCGAAGCGCGGTGAAGCGGATCGTAGTTTCAGTGTCATATGAATTTTAACTTTATTTTCATTACCTACTATAATACTTATTATCGCATGAGAAATCGAACGAGTCGCGCGGATGCCAGCGGCGCCGCTGGAATTCCAGCGAATTAGCCGTGCGACTGCGCGAGAAGGCGCGGGAAGTCCCGAGAATGCTCGAGCAGTCGCGAGCGGCCGCTGGCAATATCCCGCCCCTCGCGCCCGCTCCCCGCGCGCGTTTGTTGCGCGCTAGCATTCGCATTCATTCCTTGCAGTGCAACGAATACAAAAGTGATGGAAATGGATGAAGAAAAGTTTATTTATTTGGTGCAAATGTACGACTGCCTATACAATATCAAATCCAGGCATTACAGCGATAAACACATGAAAGAAGAAGAGAAGGCGCGTGGATTCCCGCGACTTCTCGAGCATTCCAGCGACTTCTCGGGCAGTCGCTGGAATCCGCGCGCCTTCTCTACAGGGCGCTTCGCCGCTCTTTTGGTGTGAGTTGAGCCTTAGCCCTTCGCGTGGATCTACGCGAGACACTGGTTTTTTAATTGTTTCTGTAATTACGGCATTCAAGCGGTTAATCACTCCTTGATTCACTCGCTTTGGAATTTATTGCTATAGTGAATGGTAACTTGGTCCATTCTTAACGGACGCAGTTTATATTCCTCCGAAGTAGGAACAAGTTGGAGCGTACCTATCGCAGTAGCAGACTACAGCGTGGAACAGAAATGTGTGGTCAAATTTAATGGTCAATTGTTGCTTAGGTTCATGGTCTGTATCATACTCAACAACAATTGACTGAACAACTTTCTCTCTACGACCAACATCATAATCGCGAAAAAATTATCAACTGTCCCATACCAAACTTCAGTAGGTAAGTACCTACCTACTCGACCCAAATGTATTTGGACGTCTGAATTTTTTTTCTCGATTACTATGTTGGTCTCACTGCTGACGCCTACTCGTATACGTGCTGTACCTATACGATTATGATGTCAGCGACAACGTTCACAACGCAATTTCAGAAGAAACTTTGAAAGTTTAGGCCGAACAGTCTGCTCTTTGCCGACTGTTCGGCCTAAACTTTCGAGTTTCTATACTTTCGATCAACTTTGCAAAGTTGAAATAAAGTCAAAATATATAAAAGTTAACTTAACCATCGTGAGTGTGACAAGGACATCGAAGCAGTGGTTTCGACTTTATTTCAATGTTAACAAAGTTGCTATTTCCTTGCATGGAAAATGCGTGGGCCTTAACTATATTTAGGCGCTGCTGTCTCCAAACAATATTAGTTAAATTACGATGATGACTTCAAGTAAAGCAGATTCCGACAACTCATCCAGAGAAACTGAAAAATAAACTTGAAAAATAACAAAGAATATCTTGCTATCGACGTAATATGGTCATTCAGTCATATACCTACTTATGTCTCACAGTTGACCCAAAAAGTCGCAAGCTATCGACAAACAAGATTAGTCATCGCATGATGTTATAAACACAAAGAAATGTTTCTATTTGCGCAGAACGCCGGCATAGAATCAATTTCCAGATACACTTTGACCTCCCTTTATAATGAAGCCGTTATAATTCTGAACGCAACAAAAAGTGCGCGTAGTGAAATTTTAATGGAATTCAAGAGCTCCAAGTTTTTGGGGTGAGATGAGAGGAATTATGAGGTCACGGGTTTTATAGGGGTTTTTGACGTGGTCTGGAATTTTGGGTTGTTTAATGTTGTTTTGCTGCAATAGCTAAAAAGGTGCGACAAAATGTCTACCTACTTACCAAAATTATACCTATTTCTTACGACTGACTTATCCCGCGTTTACACCCATCTCTAGTTGTAATAAAGTGCTTTTTTTTAAAACGTTGCCCCACACTAGGAATTTCTCCTGTATTGTGGGTAAAAAAAACAAAAATTCTAACTCACATACACAAACAGCCAGACCCGGAACAACTACTTGTCATACAAATATTTGTTCCGTGCGGGAATCGAACCCGCGACACGCAGCGCAGCAGACTGCGCCAACCGTGCCCGTCAACAACTTTGAACAAGTCTTGTACCTACTCTTTAATATAATAACATTGGTCTTGTAGCTAAAAGACTGATGTCCTGTAGGTACCTACTGCGTCAGACGGGTCTAAATAAATGTTACGATAGGTTCGTTAATTAAAATAAATGGGAGCTGTCGGTGAATTTGATTAATCATCGATGTAGACTCTGCTAGGTAGGTTTAGGTTTATTTGCCTGAGCAGCCATTCTTCTAGGAAAAGCAATTGCGTCTATAGGTCCCTACCTAATTGTAAATATTATACGAGCAAATTGTGAACAGTCCACTGCAACGTAGGAAATGTGCCATTACACTTCACAGTAACTATGGTCGGCTAATAATCCATTTCCTACAACGAACAATTTGTAACTTGACACTTTGAATTCAATTTATGTCATCAAGTCATCACGTTAAACTAGGTACCTACTTAACTAGGCAGTAAAAAGGTCAAGAGACTGCTTTGGAGAAGAGTTAGGTACTGCTGGGAGTGTCACGTGGCTTTGTGAGTTAAAATGGGTAAGTAGGTAGTTACTGGTCTGTATGGGCCGGTTTGGAATGAACATCAACCTAAAAGCTAACAAATGGTTAAACCTGGTTAAACGGATGCCAACTGATGGGATTGGTTTGAATTATTAAGATATGACTTCAATACCTAATTCAATTTTACCACTTCCATAACAAGACATGAGTTCCAATTTCAACACTTGATTTTCGTTCCGGAAACTGGCGATATACTAGACATTAAATATAGCCTTCTTTTTCTTTTGTTTTATTTAAAACAAAACTTTAGTAGTAAGTAGGTAGTTCATTTAAAAACCTTACTTCACAAATTTTACACACGCTCCATAATTGCCATATTTCCATTCATAACCCATAAGTTATCCACAACACAACACTGAACTTCTCTACTAATTTAAACTGAGCCCAGCAAAGCCGACACAAACATTAAAAGTATTCGTTTTTCGCATTTCATTAAAATTTTAACTCGGTAAGCGCGGTCTAGGCATTTTAAGTGCCGGCGGGGTTAAGTCGCTTTAATCGTGTACCGAATACACGAGGACTTGTTTTAAATAGCCTACTCCCGCCCTTAATGAAGCACGGATCTCAGGCGAGGGCGACTGTTTATGAGACTGCTTCATTTTGAGCAACATTTTGGACAGATTTAGACGTACTATAACAGTCAGAAGTCGACTAGCAATCTCACAAAACTATGGCATAAGAATATTAGTTGTACTTATGACCTTCTTCTATAAGAACGTTTGACAACACTACACATTGGCAACTTGTTGCCCGCTTATGATTGTTATTACAAATTTCAATAAGTTAAGTGAGCGTTACGGTGGCCAAAGTAGTTAGCATTGTGCCTCGCATGGCGAACGTTCGGGTTCGAGCCTCACATCAAACATGATAAATATTTTTTAAGTATTACAATCATGTGAAATAAGAATGCCGAGTTGCTAACAAATATTTTAAATATTCCACAACTAAACGAATATTCTTTAGTTTTACAATTATAATCTTAGCGTCGTTATTAAAATATGAGGGTAGATTTGAAACAAAGTGATAAGTTCACTTTGTAAATCTACCCTTATATTTTAACTACTTTACTAGTTTACCTAAATTATTCCACTATTCGCTATTGTTGGTTGGTGAACATAGTTACGAGCGTTTGTGTTATCTTGTTGTTGCTATTTTAGTATTCTTCTGATATCAATATGCAGGCTAATATTAGTATTGAAGCCAAGGTAAATATTGTGGCCCTATAATAACATAAATAAGTGTAAAGGATTTCTTTTGTATAAAAAATATTACAATGTTACCATATCAAAATTTGTTTCATTTATTATCATATTATAATAATAAATTACCTTTATTGTAATATCTATTTGTTCAAAGTAATTTACTAAAATAAATTTCTAAAACATACAAATAATAATAATTATATAAAACATAAAAAAAAACTGGCCCAACTAGGATTCGAACCTACACCTATCCCGTTCACATTAGCGAGTGCAGCCTCGTTACCGATCTACCTAACGTTAACTTATATTCACTTGTTGAAATTTTGCATTACTATGAAAAAAATAATCAGACGATAAAGAAATAAGTTATTCATATTGTCATCCTTGTCTAGCATTGATCACATCTATGACTACTCGTAGCGCGATGCACTGTGGCGATGCTACACGACATGTTAGTTTGTTAGCGTTGGAACATCACTCACACGGATAAAAATGCGTATGTGTGTATAGGCGCCGCAGCCCGTATAGCGCAGGCGATAATAGTCATTGCGGTGTAAGTCGACTTCTGGCCGTGACTGTACATAAGATATTGCGTTTTTTTTCATGATTTTAAAGTGTGGGTGGTTGTTGTAAGTAGCGTACCTACCTACTTACTGTTTTTTGAAAATTTGGTGGCAAGATACTGGCTATGGCTATAAAGGCCAGATCTCACAAGCCCCTACATGAGCTACGCCCACCTTTGAATAAAAGTATTGGCATAGCTCCATCACTAAACAAGACTTTTAGGTATTCACAGAATTCACACCATTCGAACATCCAGGCGCTTCCTGCCTAACCCTATAAGAAAAATTACCTAACACCAGAAGTTTACCCGGCCTCCACCACTTATAGAGGTAAAAGGACGCTAATACTTGGAATTATTATATTGTTAAAAAGAACATTACAGCTTCACGGTAATTATATCACTGAATCTATAGAACAAAAATATCATATTAAATTATTTGACGTTCGTTTGAATCCTCGAATGGAATATTATCTCCAGCCAGAGCCTTTTGCTAAAGGCCGGAACGCCGGAACTCACAAGCCCCTACAGTACCTAGGTATATACATATAGGCAAAATACGCGCATTGAATTACCTACCTATATCCCGCGATTGTTGTATCAATTTACCAACATGAGTACAATCGATATCGAGAAGAAATCAAAGCATTGTTTTACCTTGTGGCTAGAAATAAGAGTTAATTGCTATTAATACCTTTACATAGCTACACGATACTTAGAACCTTACTAATAAGCACTTAAAGGTTACTATAGTTTGGTAGTTTTATAAGTATTTAGGTACCTACATATCAACAACTGTATTCACATAACTTGAAGATAAGGAGTTTGTCGACCCTTACAGCGATATTTAAGGCGTTAGATGAATTCTATTCTCCTCCCTTGTATGAGAATGAAAGTCATGTAATTTTATGAGATAGAATTCCTACGTACCCTTCTTACAGTGCCTACTAGGTATAGTCGATTTGATAGGTAGGTATATGTCGCTTACATTGAAGATAGAGAGTAATGGAGGCTCGATACGATTGGCCCTAGCAATTTTAGTGTGCTTACGTACAGACAGATTTACCAATCAATTTTATGTTCGTCGTCAAGCCCTGAAACCCTATATTGATGAGGCTTTTTGGATAAATAGGTATTGTCTATACCTATACTATATTATTATTTCAATGTTATTGGTGTCGTTCAATTTGCGTTACATAATAACGTACATACGCCAGCACATCAAGCTACCCGAAACTGTCAAATTCTCCCAATCAACTATGAACCTTAAGCTTTAGCGATAAAGTTGAAAATCTATTAAAGAATTTTGACAGATTGTAGTAGCTTGATGTGCAGCTGGCGTCTGTACATGTGGTTCCAAGCCCAATATTTTCCCGATAGGTCTGTACGTTCAAAGCTTATGTAGGTAGCTTGGTGAGTAAGTTATCTTATAGGGACTGATATTATTCATGAAAAAATAAAATAAATGTAATTTGATCTTTCTCGTATCATATGTTTGTGGGCGGATGTTGGGCGGCTGTTTTATTTTATCAAACTGTTATTTAATTTCTATCATACCTACAGTGTTATTGATAAAATGATAACATTTACCAGAACACGAATAAAATGAATTGTTATGAAAACAGACATGTTCACATAACAAAAACACGATAGATTTCTGCGAATAATGTATTCGCAGAAAATCTGTCAGTCACTAGGATTTTTGTTAACAACAATATTGGTGGTGTTATCTCGTGGTGGGTGGTCACTACAAGCCAGTCGGATTGGTAACAGGACTGGCAGCCCAGGGTGCGCTACAGAAAATATATCCTTCTTGCCTCTAGGTACGGGTTTGATCCAACAGCGAAACTTTACATTATGTACAGACCGATTCAAACTTTATGGCGGCTCGGAACATGAGGCGAGTCGTTGCGCAGTAACAAATTCACCTGCCAGCGGGGGTGAGGGGTGAGGTACTGCGCAGTGAGTAGCGCACTTCAAAGCCGCCATAAACTTTGAATCCAGCTAAGTATATGAGGGGTGAGGTACTGCGGAGCGAGTGGCGCACTTAAGAGCCGCGATAAACTTTGAATCCAGCTAAGTATGTGAGGGGTGAGGTACTGCGCAGCGAGTGGCGCACTTCAGAGCCGACATAAACTTTGAATCCAGCTAAGTATGTGAGGGGTCAGGTACTGCGCAGCGAGTGGCGTATTTCATAGCTGCCATAAACTTTGAATCGAGCTATATCTAATCTTGTTGGTTTGCTAAATCCACCCTTTACATGTTTACAGATTAGAGTATCTTCGCTTTCAGATAGAAATCTGAAACTTGGCCTAGGTTATAATTATTAGGCATCCGAATACTGGTCTACAATCACGAGGGTAAATACCTACATTGTTATTATTTGCTACTTAGCAGCTAATTAGCTAAACGTGTGTAGGTAATATGGAGATATTTATTCTGTTCAGGCGATTCATACATACTTACATACTTAAAGGTACCTTTTGGTAGAATAGTCGGCATCGGCTCAGTTCATCACTCGTCACATCACATCTTTTTGAAGCTGATGCAAGATCCTCTATTGTGGCTCGTCAGATATTTGCCATGTGCTGCCACTTGTATGTGCCTTCCACAAATAATCACATAATATTTGCCGTCATTTTGACGACAGATATTAATGGATGGACCATGACTCGTAATTTTAAGAACGTTCACAGTCTGATCGCAGTCTCAATCTGTCAAAAAGACCTCTAATTTCCCTACATTTTGACAAGTTTTTGACATTTGTTTGTCACCGAGATGAGACTGCGGCTAGATTTTGAACGTTTTAAATTACGAGAATTGGCCTTCTGATATTATTGCCGAGCTGTCTATAGTATTTAATATACACACATCAACACGGTCTAGGGATATTTTTAAAAAAGCGAATTACTATCAATGTGTTAATTATTTATATGACATGTATATATTTAAAAGATACGTTATTTAATATTCTACCATTTTTTAATAATGGTTAAGGTACTTAGATTAAAATTTCAGGATTTTATGGAAAAAAAATGAAGCATAGACGGAAATCGTATATGAATGAACTTTTAATTTGCGAGTAAAAACTGAAAAAAATAGAAAAATCATTTAATTTGTGTTTATAAACTTGAAGTTAGTAGTCTGAGAAAGCGCCCATGATGTTCATAACACATCGGCAACGATTCGGCATGCTCAGAACAAGGTTGTCAATGTCTTGCTGCGGAATATTGTCCCATGTCTTTCTGAGGTGCGCAAAAAGTTGATCTTCTGTAGCCAGATTTTCAGGAACTTCCTTCAGAGCTCTTCTTTGCAGCATATCCCACGCATGCTCAATGGGATTTAGATCTGGCGATTGAGCAGGCCAGTCTAAGGCCCTAACATTATGTGTATGTAACCAAGCTGCTACCGTTCTCGCCGTGTGTGCCCGGGCATTGTCGTGCATGAGCAGGAAATCTTGCCCCATTTGTGTTCTGTGGGGCAAGATTACGGGCCCCAGCACCTGTTGGACGTATCGTTCTGCCGTCATATTGCCCCGCACCCAAACGAGATCCGTCCGTCCTCCAAGACGAATTCCTGCGCAAACCATAATTGTTCCTCCTTGGTATGGGTGAACTTCCTGAGGGTTCTGGAGACGGCTCCATCGTCCAGGAACTCGTCAAACACGCGTCCTTCGTGAATCTGGATGGAAGCCGAACCTGGATTCATCCGTGAACAGCACATTGGACCATTGCTCACGGCCCCAGTCCACGTGGTTCCGAACCCATTCTAATCGTCGTCCACGATTGCCTCTCCGTAAAGGTGGGACCCGGAGTGGTCTACGAGAGCGTAGATTGCTTTCATGCAGTCGCCTTCTTACAGTTTGGTCACTCACAAGCACTTGGTGTTCCACTCGCAGCCTTTGGACCAATTGAGTCGCCGTTGCATTTGGTTGTGCTCGCGCAGTAATTTGCAAAAATCGGTCTTGTCTGGGGGTAGTGATGCGACTTGGCCCCTGGTGCCTCTCCGCTACTTCACCTGTGGCACGATAGCGTGTCCACAATCTTGAAATTACATTTTGATGGGTCCCTATGGCCTCAGCAACATTACGCTGAACAGATCCAGCTTCCAGCATTCCCACAGCTCGTAACATCTCCGCCCTCGTCAAATGTCGGCGTTGCATGGCTACAATACCTCAATTTTAACTTTATCTTTCGTTTAAAAATGAAAAAAAAACTGTAAGTAAACGTAATTCGTATTGTTTTCTAAATTTCGCACAAATGAAAATTCCCTCTCCTATACATCAAGACATTTTTTGCCACCGAAACAAAAATTTAAATTTGGAATTAGTCTGAGATAAATTACAAACAAATCGGTGTATAAAAGATTCCAATGCGGCCAGTACTTTTCGAGTTATTTAATTGAGTATGAAATATCCCTAGACCGTGTTGATGTGTGTATTTATGCTTGACTGTACAAGCATACCACTAGATATTACTTGGTATGATGATATCGAGACTAATGCATCTCACAGTCAAAAGTCTTTGGAAAGTAGGCAATCCGACTTGAGCACAAAAAGCTACAAGTGAATGAATGTAGCAAGTAGCAACAGGCCAACAGTAGGTACCTATAAAGTAAAAAACTTTTCAACACACTTGCTCGTAAAGTGGCTCTTATTGAACCGCTTTTAGGTCCATAATGGAGTGTATTACGAACGCGTGCTTTTTCTTTACTTTAATCCACATGTTCTGTAATACCACAGATAACTATTTACTAGTCGGAGACGCGCGCTTTTTTAATCTCATCAAACCCTGCGTTCCGAATTGGGAAATAATCGATGTGTTCCGAATTGGGAAATAACCGAATTAGCGCGAGCGCGATAACGATAACGATGTCCCGTGAATCGTCATAGATGACGTCATGACATTCGCCATCTTGCGATAATGCCGACCATGCCCTAGAATAATATCACCGTGAGCGCTGTCAAAAATGACAGTGTGTGTATGAGGTTGTGTCAGTGTGTGTTTTGTTTTGAGTTGCATCATCTTTAAATTAAACTAACGTGGCATTTTTGAAATTGTGCTTCTGGCTGACGTAATATTACGTCCATGGAGATGATGTGAGCGCTGTGATGTGAGCGATTATAGCTAATTCGGAAAGCGCCCAAAGAGACTTCATGCCGAAAGAAAAAATCCGCGGGCTATATTTCAATTTTTTTTTAAATAGTCTGTATTGTCCTTGGTCGCAAAATGAACTCGCAGGGGACCACAGACAATTTAAGGTGAATGCGCAGTGGTAGACCGCGAAATTCTTAGGTTTTTTGCAATTTTCAGGTTTGTGTTTATTATATTTTTTCTATAGGCTGTATCGGTTTTGTCTGTGCCATAGATTAATATATTTAAAATGAGTCAATGTTGCGCGCGCATCGCTAGTGCTGGCTAGCACGGCGCGCGGAAAAACAAAACCAGCGCGCCATTTTCCATACAAGTTAATATTTAACAATACAAGTCTGTTTTTTTTCCTCGCAAGTGTGTTGAAAAACGTCGTATGAAACGCGTGTGCATTAATCAATATACACTCGGCTTTCTTATCGCTCTCGCCTGCGGCTCGCGCGATAATATCGCCTCGTGCATAATGATCAACATAGCACACATGTATCATAATGTACTATTATTACAAAAAGAAAAAAAAACTGACTCCCGACCAATCACTTTGTAGTGTTTGTCTGTTGTTATTTTTTTTGTAAAAAAGTTTTTATTTTTCACTTTTTAGTATATACCTACCCTACACAACAGGAAGTTATTAAAATATCATCAATATAAATAAACTAAGTGGAAAACATCGTATTATTAAAGCTGACTCAAAAAGTACCCAAGCAAAGTTAATCAAATTTATATGTGATTCGACCACCCCTGAAGCATCCTGAAGCACCTTATCCATTAATAAAATACGGTAATTTTGCAAATACATCTCTGACGGATATAAGCCCGAATATAATAAAAAAATTAAACATCCGAATTGAGAACCTCCTCCTTTTTTGAAGTCGCTTAAAAACAACGACAATTTAACCACAAAGACGACCTCGTTCCAGTGTTCCCATCCTAGGTGTAGTAGGTAGGTTTCGAAAAGGCGTCTGGTCTGAGGCATAAATATTGTTGTGAGGATGACGACTACCAAATAAACCATGATATCATAAGTAATTACAATACCTACCAAACAATAATGGCAAAACTTTTGATGGAAGGTATTTTCGCCTTTTATAACGAATTCGAAGTTGACATGTTGAGATGTTCATTTGTGGACATTAACCAACTGATAAATTAAAATGATAATATCAATGTTATGAAATTCAAATTGACTACCAATTTAAATTGTCCATAATATTTAAATCAGAACTGACATTCTTTGACATTGACTGATGTATGAAATGGCTATAACACGGTAAATAGACGTAGTGTGTAAATTAGATAAACAATTCTATGACTGTACCAACCTCTACCTACGCCGCCGTGAGGGAATACTGGCGTGAACTTATGGTATGTTATAATGTATCAAATACCTATATGATTAGATACTCTATAGGCCGACCGCTTAACTGAGACGTTGCCTGAGGTAGTTGCGCGGTGCGGGAGGGGTGATGGTTGTCACAAGTTGACAAATCACTGAGCTCTCGCATCACGTCACCACACCCCTCCCGCACCGCGCTGCTACCTCAGGCAACGTCTCAGTTAAGCGGTTGGCCTTTAATTACTCCTCAAAATCCATATTCCTAAGAAAGCATTCCTCTATCAAGAGTGTTTCTGAGAAACAAAGACATGATTAATTCTGTCCCAGGAGTAACAACAATGTGTTGTAAAGCGAACTAAACAATTGATATTACTCAGTCTCTGTAATTACGTAGAAGTTTCGAATCACCGATTAGGTAATTGGGTTATGAATTAGTGAGAGCGAATCGCGAAATGTAGGTAGGTATCTAGGTACTGAAGACTTTCAGAAAGTAAGTCGTAATGTAATTAGTAGGTATATTCAAAATTTATACATATACCTACCTAGATATTCAAGTTCCAAAAGTTCATGGTTTCATGAAATATATTTTTTATGGTCTTTTGAAAGGAGAACTGGAGAAAGAAATATAGGAGTACCCTTTATTTCATTCATCAAAATCAAAAGTAATTTATTCAAATTAGGCTGAGAATCAGCGTTTTAAAACGTCAAAACTACATAAGACAGTACCCCAAAACGCCCGTCCTTCACCACTACCTATTGCTTTAGCTGGGAAGGAGTAGTGGCGCAACCAACTCCCCAGCAGCGCAGAACCACCGTCACCGCTAATACATGCTTTATTCAAATGAAAAATATGTTATTTTTGGTCGTAGCGTACGCGGACCCAATACAGCTTTTAATATTAATTTGCTATGTAGGTAAGCCCTCAGGAAAACTTATGTACCTAGGTAGTTTCCCATTGTACATACATACCTAAGCTTCTCTCAATATAAACAAATCAACGTACAGTCAACAAAAGAAATAAGTATGCAGGATCGTCGGATATAGTTGAAGTCTAGTAAGAAACCAATGGATATTGTCGACTGAAATTTTATTCGATAAATGAGCTGTTTGTTTTCTATTAATAAAATTAAATTTTATTCGAGAACATCCATCGGTTTCTTATTAAACTTCAACTATGTCCGACGATCCTGCATACTTATATATTTTGTTGACTGTACATATATGGTTAGGTAATCAGCTGTAGTACGTAATAGAATACGCATACTGTGCATAGTTACATAGAATACTTACGTATCTACTTACTCTTTCTGTGATTCTAAACAGCTATGTTATCTTTTGCAAGACTTACGTCTTTTAAAAATTAAGCAGACGTTCATCAAGCAACGGGGATAATATTCAAGCCTATAATGAGCTGATTATAAACACTTGATTATATACCTATTTATTCTACTTGGCTCCTACACAAAACAAAATTAAGAGCTGTGGGTACCGAAGTCATGTCTGCAATTTTATGTATATTATGCATTATGTAGGGAGTTCGGTATTAATTTCTAAATGTAATTAGTGTCCTCTATTGTTCTATCACTTGTCCAAATAACCTCAGTCATATCATTGTTGGTTATGGATACTTAGAATGTTTATTGAACCAACGCACTTTGAACTTCGGATATGAAAACAATGATAATTCAATGAGTGTCAATGTTATTTTCCCGCTTATTACATATTTATCAAGTATCTAATGCGCACAAAGAGACGTCAATTAACTTTTATTGACTATCATCTCATGTGGAGAATAAACTAACGACTTACATTCACAGGAAAATGATACAAATACGTTACAACAAAAAGTTTATTTGGTACAAAACTTTATAGGTTAAAAAATTTCGTTTTCATAATATTATCTATTGGTATTGTAATCTTATACAACGGCAGTTATTTACAGACGCTTAGTAACGAAATTACAAACTAAAACACACTAATCTACTTTGTAACATAAAGTGGCTCACCGGCTACAATAGAACTTTCAATACCGCAGTGGTCTTCACCGCGCAGAATTTTGAAGAATCCATTGTCACCCCAATCGCTGTTCCAAGAGTTTGCAATGAGCCAGTACTTGTTGCCTTTCTCCACTCCCCAGCCTAAGATCTTAACAGCATGACCACCGAGAGCGTCGCCGATCGTGTGTTTGTAAACTCCGGTCTTGTAATTGAGTAAGTCTGAGTACACTGTAAACGCACCTTCTACTGGCCCATTCTTGAACAATTCAGCCCTGATGTGATCCTCCTTACTTGACACTGAGAACACATGTTTACCGTAGCGCTTATCCTTGTGGTAGTCTTCGTTGTAGCTTGACTCGCACGTCTTCTTGCATTTCGGGGTTTTAGAGTCACCGTTGCAAGGCAGCCTGTTGCCGGGCACGTGATGTTCGCAAGGGGGGATCTCGTACGGTCTGCAGCCCTGCGTTGAGTTGTAGCTGCCACCTGACACGAGCCCCATGTGCTTCCAGTACTCCCAAGCTAACGTTGGCATACCTCCGTTGCATCCGAGACCACAGACTGGACAACAGCTCAGAAGATCCTCAGCGGAGAAATGAAAATGTTGTGTTCCATTTGAGTATGTACAGTACCGGTCGGTCATCGCCTCTACAGCGCCAAACGCCCAGCAGCTACCGCATGAACCTTGATCCCTGACTTCGTTCAATGTAGGGCAGTTCGGCCATTTGTCTCTGGGATCGAAGTTTTCCGGAAGGCTCGCAATCAGTTCGTCGTCATGTTCAACCTTAGGAAGTTTCGCCAAGTGGTCATCTTGCAGAACACCCGCTAATTTCTTGATGTGAGTGAACGGTGTGTTCAGCGGGAAGTTTCTGCCGGCTTTCCAAGTGTTTTGCTTTGAATTAATGAGATTGATGAACTCGTCAGTAAGCGGATTCTGTATAGCATCGGCGGTGATCGCGAGTGCGCACACGAGCGCAACAAACGTTGCACGCGAAGCGGCCATTATTCACTTCTTTATTTTCTTTTTCACAGCTGAGCGGTTAATGGATGTGTATTCGGAGCGAATGTGGCGCGACGACTGAGCGGCGGCGGCCGCGGCGGGTGTAGTCGATACCCGCGCTCGCACGCCGTGTAATTGCATCGGAGCGCACGACACGGTCAACGGGGGCGAGACAGCGATTGACCAGCCGTGTCGAAGGTTAACGATACATGTACAGCCACCGATAACATAAGACAAACAAATGTTATGGTCGAACGCTTTACGAGCATTAGTAAACATTTGTTTTGTATCGGTCGGAAGTAATTAATTGGGGATCGGAGCCAGCGAGTGTTTGCTCCTATGTCAGGTTTATCAGGATGGTTCCGAGACCCTTGACATGGGTCTTACTTGTGTTGATGGTTAATATTGTTATTTTAGTACGATACAGATATAATTATTAAGAACCGCATTTTTTTTTGTAAAAATGTACTCGCAAATCTGAGAAATACAACAATGGATAGGTATTCTTACATTATCATTGTCATTAAGTATAGGATTCTTCGTGTCTTAAAAATATTCTCGGAAATAAATAGCAGAACAATACAGGACATAGAGCAGCTGTTGTTATGCTGATTAATATATCCATCGATATCCGTGAATATATCCAAATTCAGACGGACTTTCCTTGGGTCCTAAAAAGGCCACTTTAGCGGAATCATAGAAGGATAACACAACACAACACAACACAACAGTTAACAACACACACACACACACACACAGTATCAAATCCCATTGGCGGATTTTTCAGTTATTTTTTTTGGCAGTGCTATAATACCAATCAATCCAATCCAAATCCAATTCCAATCTCTTTGATTATACCTACGTATCTAATGCAGCGAAAAAAGGAAAAACACGGACTGTCTTCTCCTTAGTACGATTCATAATGTTATACTTTTATGATTCTGCCAAAGTAGCCGTTTTAGGCCCCCTTATTCCAAATACTCCTGTAATTATAAATTTAAATTATATCTTCAGTTGTTATGTTCAACTTCCTACAATGACGGAAAATATACAATGTGGCACACTGAACATTACCTACTTTTAATTAATTGTTTGAAAGTACATACGGCGGAATATGATTCACCGTAAGTATTGTTTGTTGAACCCTAATGAGGTGACTCTTAAATCAGTAATAATGAAGTATTCTTTTGCGAACAATAGAAATTGTGTTTTCACTGTTAGCGTAGGACGTGGAATGTGGATGGCTATAACATTGGGGGAAGATCAAAGAAAGGATGTTAATCCGATCCAGCCTGTCTCTTGCTTTCCTCTCCCAGCGACGCCCTAAGCCGAGGTCGGTACTCTACAGGGGGTGCCCTTCCCGTGTAGTCGCAAGCCCGGTTAAACCGACAACCTTCTAGGTTGACCTACACTACAAGATACCATTAAAAAAAAAAGAAGAAAAAGACATTGAACAAGTCAAGTTAAATAAAAGCTTTTATATAAATAAAAAAAAAAATTGGGATACGGACAAGGGAATGATGACTATCAGCAGAGGACATCAGGCCAGTACCAAGGTCTGTCAATAGTATCAATAAATCAGTGTTGAAATGAAATGAAATGATTTTGAAATGATTTTATTTTTTGTAAGTAGGTTTGTACAAACACTTTTACACGTCAATCATGTTTTTTTAAAACTAGATGAAGTCGGCGTTTCCTATCTGACTACTCTGAGAAGAAAGGCCGAAACAAACTCAGAGGTCACAGTCTCTTTTAAAGTCCAGACATAATCTTGGTCAGGTTATATGAAGACCATGTAGATCGATGTCTGAGGATTAATGTCCGCTTATTTAACGACTGGGGGTCAAAGCCACAATTCGCAGGAGAATTGATATGCATTATTATAAGGCAGCAGGAAGTTATTTAATTAGATCTCCAACAGAGGCTATACAATTACATGCAAGTTTACAAGAATAGGGACAAATACTAGTGTTCGCTTTCAATTTATAAGAGACCACATCATTCACTTATAATCCCATCTTTATGATTAATTATAATTTTTTTTGTATCCTCATTCGCATTTTATGAAATACACAGATGGAGAGGGGCTGTCCCATTCAATGTTGCGATATCCAGCATTAAAGAAATTATGTTAAATGAGGATTTTTCTTAAACGCTTGGTCCAACTTGGTTAGTAGGTACATACATAGAATTCAGTAAGAAATACAAAAAGTTTGTATCGTTCATCAGTATAGATCCAACTTCCGAATACCCACTAAGCTGATTTAACACCTGTATATTCCTGTCCTTTTTCAGAATCAGTTGTCGATGAAAAGGGGCTTTAAACTCCAAGCAGGGCCTTAAATATTCTATTTGAGGGTTCCGATAATGTAGATCGTTAAGCTCACGATGGACTATCTATAAAACTAACGAGTATATCTTTGGAATTGACCTTTATACGGTAAATTAAATCTGAGTTGAAAAGTTTAAATTGCTAAGTCTACATATTAATCGATAATGCCGACGATTATGTTCAGATAAGGCCTCTGGAAGACCGTTTTTCTTCGTCCTATGATAGCGGTCGCCCATTCTCTTTAAGACCTTCCGGAGATAATCCTGAATTTTTAGTGTTTTGCGGTGACAACCCCGAATTGTTTCTTTATCTATATCATGGTCATTATGTATTATAAAAAAAGTAATCTCCCGTTTTATAGCTCGCAGATAAGCTGCTAGACATACAGGCTAAGATTCTATTATATTCTATTATTTAAAGTTTATATCTTCATTAAAATATAGGCTGTAAAGACCGCTGTTATTTTAACCAAAAATATATGGGTCTATACCCATAGCAATATATACCTATATATCGATATATTTTTGGTTGCGAATGCGATGATTTAACTTAATTCTTATATTATTTATATTATTCTTACAAAAACAGTTTTAATGAACGTAGATGCTCCTTGCTTGATTGAATTTTACTTCATACGAGCGTTCGTCATATTTGAATCTTCAAACGAAACATTTTACGTACAGCTGACCTGTCCCAGGTCACATGGGAAAATGGTTTCGCAGAGCTCATATCGCACTCTCTATGTTGTAATAAAATTTCAGAGCTCGTTCGCAGTTTCAATTCAATTTTCCGCGGCATTTTCTTGCATCTTGCATTTTTAATATCCCAAAAGTATTTCTCTTCCTTGTTCGTTATATTCCTATTAATTTACATAAATATTTATTAATTCAACTCATTTAAACATCGTGAGGAAATGTCTTCGAACCAAGTCTTGAGTTGAGCTGCACGATTTTTGACAAATGCGTGCACTGACTGGACAGGTCCTCTCAATCTGTGTGGTTCTTTCCTCAAAAGACTACCTCAGACAGCGATCTACATGATCTTCATATAACCTGACCAAGATTATGTCTGGACTTTAAAAGAGACTGTGACCTCTGAGTTAGTTTCGGCCTTTCTTCTCAGAGTAGTCAGATAGGAAACGCCGACTTCATCTAGTTTTAAAAAAACATGATTGACGTGTAAAAGTGTTTGTACAAACCTACTTACAAAAAATAAAATCATTTCATCATTTCATTTCATTTAAAAAATTCGAAGACGTGTGGCATCTACCAACCCGCACTGGGCCCGCGTGGTGGATTACGGCCCACTCCCTCTCACTAAGAGGAGGCTTCTGTTCCAGCAGTGGGAACATTATAGGCTAATTATGCTTATGCTTAATTGAGTAAATTAGCATAGGTAAGCATTGTTTTTTGCAAGCAGCGGTGCTATTCTGTAAAAATCTCACCGTGAAAACTAAGGTGAAGTGAGCTGTCAATAGTGTCAATTCACGGTGAGATTTTTACAGAATCGACCGGCTGGTTTTTTTTCTTCTTAATAATTATAATGACGACGATTTGCAGGTTATGTTAATTCATTAAACTTAAAATCATCATCAGGTGGTAGTCCATCTATCTAATAATGATTTTTTTATTAGCCTAACGCTGTCCTACTCCTGGGCAAAAGAATCCCTCCACTCCTTCCATCTTTCGTGAGCCCACGCGTCCTCCATTCAGTTTTGTCGGAACCTATCCAGCTCGTCCCGCCATTTCCTACGTGGTGTGACGCGACCCCGCCTGTCTCAGAGTCTATGCTTTTTGGGCCCTCTAAGCTGATGTTAATAGCAAGAAACTGTAGAGTTTTCTCCCGGCCTGATTGGAGGATCACGAAGAATTAGAACTCTCCTTCTCTTCTCCTTCTAAAGTATTTTAGTAACATCTGCATCATCTGCCCAGCCTTATTGCAACTAAGTATGTCGGGATCGACTTCCAGTCTAACTGGATGCGGCTGAATACCAGTATTTTACTTTAGTATTTATTTTAGTAATTTTAGCAGCACCAGAATGTTGAATGAATCACACCGCTATTGAAATATGGTGCAAAGATACTGGTCGATTAAGGCCCTGCGCAGACGACAGACTATCCGTGATGCACTTTTTAGTCTGTGAAAATAGAACCTATGCAATTATATGCAGTAACGCACACGACGCGCAAAAAGTCCGGCGCACAAAAAATCCGTGTAATTCGGGCAAACCGCACCGCGCCGCGGCGCGCCGCTCCGCACAAAAAGTGTGTGAAAAAAATTGAACGTTTGCTTCAACGCGCGCTAACGCAGACGGCGCACACTTTAGTCGGCAATCTGCATTTGCTAGGGGTGGACGTAACGCACGCGATCTATTATCATGCGCCAGAGGTCGATGTAACTATGTTAATTCAAGAAATACAAAACAGACTATTGATTTATGATACTTCTAAGGCAGAATATCATGATAGACATTTAAAAAGAAAAATGTGGGAAGAAGTGTGCTGTAATGTTTATTCCGCTCCTGTTTGGACATGTATGACGTCTAAAGAAAAAACAACTCTATTTCTTCTTCTTTTTCTGTACTTCATGTACAAAATAATACTTCGCGATCTCTGCACGATTTCCATAGCGTCTACGTCCCTACAGCTCTGCCGACAAAATGATCGAAGATTTGCGTCGTGTGCGTTGAGTCTGTGAAAAATCCGCGACCGACTTTTTGCGCGCCATGCAGACTTTTTGTGCGCCGCAGACTCGATCGCACAAAAAGTGTGCCGTCTGCGCAGGGCCTAATTGTTTTTAAGTGACAAATCTGAGCGCGGAAGATGGCGGAGTAGAGGTTAAGTACCTACCTATGTCTAATTTTATAATTACTCGTTGGAGTAACTGGAAATTCAGACCGAATTTGGCACAGGGAAAATAGTGAAAAATCAGACTTTGTTTGTGAACAAAATCTTTTGGACATTTCGTAAAATAAGCTTTTGCCCAGGAGTGACACAGTGCAGATTGAAAAAAAAAAACATAAAATACTTTATGCGGGTTCCATTGCAGCAGATATTTATTTATTTATTAAAACTTCATGTATAATAGTTGTACATACCTAAATGGAGTTAAAGACATAAGGTATTCTCTGCCGGCCAACATTTGTTATATACTGTTATTTATAGTCTCCCTGTATTCTCTCTGCCAAGTCCTAACAGTCAGACAACTATTTGTTTCTCAAGTAGTGTTACGTAAACATACCCAGCTTCCTTATGAACCAGCCAGATGTAACAGTAGACGCCGTTCGGATCGAGTGTGCGATATAAAAACTTGTAAAAATGTAGCAGCACATCGTCATTGTACCTACATAAGCTCAAAATTATACAATAGAATTAACAAAACGATCAACATCTATTCTTTTACCAAAAATAAATGCAAGAAAAGGCTCGATACCTGGCTAAAATCGCTTACTTATGATGCAACAGAAAAACTTGTGGAAGTGTAACACATTCACACTCACACACGCTAACACACATACAAACTCACCACCACACATACACACACTCCCTCACACAGACATACACACAGTCACACTACTCTACACTTATCCCGTAATTTTATTCTTTGTTTTTTTTTATTTTTTCCTTTTATCTTTTTATTTTAAATAAGTACGTAGAAATAGTAAAAAAAAAAAATATGTTTCTTATCTGGAACGAACAACCCTCTCACTAGGAGCCGGGCGTTGATAGCTGCGCCACAGTTATTAACTTTTGCAGTTATCATCGTTTAACTATTATTATGATTTTATCTGTTAATGTTCCTAAATAAACGAATTATTATTTATTATTATTATATGTAGGTACCTACTAGTTATAAAAATATTTAATACATATTAACATACCTACATACATAGTCGATGGCTTTTATTACCATGCCAAGCATTGCCTTGTTAATGTTGTAAAATATTCAAAGAATAAAAAGTAAAGCTATGTCGGTAATTAACTAAGTATTCTTTTTATTGTCATTACAGTTTTAATGTTATTTATTACCTGTCTTTCTTTTATAGGAATATCTGCAAAATTCTTTGCCCTCGGAAATGTGCAAGCAGCAATAGGTTACTTACAGTGCGGCAAATGAGGAATGCGTTCTTAAGACCTGTCAGTTTCATACAAACGAAAACGTGTTATGCGAATTTGATCTTAATTCGGTACTAGAATTGACGCACTGACAGGTGTCAGAAACGCATTCTTTCTACGGCCGGACTGTAGGAACTGTACCTACTTTACTTTCGCCTACTTTGTGCGCGAAGTTTATGTCTATTTTTGTAATATGCGTTTTGTTCGTGCAGAATAAACAATTTTTCTTTTCTTTTATTTTTACCGACTTCAAAAAAAGGAGGTTATCAATTCGATACGTATGTATGTAATATTATTGGATTTGCATTATATTCACATATGATGATCTATTAGGGCTTCCAAACAAATATACAAAATTTCATAGACGTATGTATGTATGTATGTATGTATGTATGTATGTATGTATGTATGTATGTTTGTCCACGCATATCTCCGGAACTATTAATCGGATCGTGACCATTTTTTTTTATTGGCTTACATTTTCTTCAACTTAGGGAACAGTGCAAGTTTCATCAAGATCGATTCAGTAATTTTCAAGATATGGACTAATACGTGTAAGTGTGACGGCCTGGCTTATTGATAAGAGCTACGGGTGTAGTGTCAAAGGGAAAACATCTCAAAACCTTGGTCAAATACTAGTGCAAAAACTAAAAATTACGAAATTAAAAGTAATTTAAAAAAATTAAACCGACTTCAAAAAGAAATTAACTCAAAATTATGAAATAACTTTAATTTCGGAAGTCGGTGGCATAAAACTAAAATACAGATCCCAAGACACCGACTTCCGAAATTAAAGTTATTTCATAATTTTGAGTTAATTTCTTTTTGAAGTCGGTTTAATTTTTTTAAATTACTTTTATATTCAAACTATAAGCGGTTCACCGGCGACAATGGAACCCTCAATACCACAGTGATCCAGTCCACGCAGAATCTTGAAGAATCCTTTATCACCCCACTCTTGGTTCCAAGAGTTCGCAACAAACCAGTGCTTGTGACCATTCTCCTCTCCCCAACCTAAGATCTTAACCGCATGGTGACCGAGAATGTGGCCTTCCGTATAATTATAAACCCCATATTTGTAATTCAGAAAATCTGTATACACCGCCATGACACCCTCTACGGGTCCGTTCTTGAATAGTTCAGCTTTTATCTGTTCTTCATTGCTATCTATTGAATAGACGTTCTTACCATGACGTTTATCTTTATGATACTCAATGTTGTAGCTTGAATCGCAGGATGTGATGCAATCTGATATATCAACGATTTGTTTTATAGGCGAAAAGTCACCGGTAACATAGTTTCCACCCGGCGGAATCTTATAAGCCCTGCAGCCCTGGTTTGAGTTGTAGTTTCCTCCTGATACAAGACCAATGCGCTTCCAGTATTCCCAAGCGGCTGCGTGCACTCCTCTGATGCATCCCAGTCCACAAGTTTCACAACAGCTTATAAGATCTTCGGCTGAAAAATGGAACTGTTTCGTCCCGTTTGAGTATATACAGTAGCGATCGGTCATCGCTTCCACAGCACCAAACGCCCAACAACTGGCGCAAGAGCCTTGATCTCTGATTTCACTTAAAGAAGGACAGTTCGGCCACTTTTCCCTCGGATCAAAGTTTTTAGGAAGAGCAGCAATAAGTTCGGCATCATGTTCCAATTTCTGCAATTTCGCTAAGTCATCGTCTTTCAAGGTTCCCATTAGTTTCTTGATATATTTCATAGATGTGTGCAACGGGAAGTTCCTGCCGGCCATCCAAGAGCTTTGTTTTGAATTAATTTGATTAATAAACTCATCCGAGAGTGGGTTCTGTAAAGCAGTGGTGCCGTGTGTCAGTGCGAACACGAGTACAATAAAAGTCGTATACAATGAGGCCATTGTTATTTGCTTAATGTTCTCTTCCGCTTATGTAACTTTGTAAAATGTAAGCCCGATGGCTTCAATTACTTCAAATCGAACGTGGTTGGTTTGAGACGTCTAACGAAAATGTTCGTTTCATTGTTATCGCGACAAATTGGTTCTACTTATTATTGTTATCACAAAATTTAGCTACTATTGATTCCAGTGTTCCAGACAACGTTGCTTTACTTTAACTTTAATTGAAAATAGCTCCATTCAATAATGCACCAACACTACACTTCTTCAGTGACGTACCCATAAATTAACTCCTTGAAGGTATTAAACTAACGTCTTCACCGTGGCGTAAGTAAAGTGAAATGTCGTTGAGTATGGCGAGGCCAACGTTGCTGTACGTCATTCGACGAGTCCTTCGTCCCCCTCTCCTCATCTCTGCAGCTCTGCGTCTCAACTGATTATATTACACACAGTCACGCCTGTTTTACCTGAAAGGTTAGGCAGAAGTGTATATAACACTCACATTTCGCCAGGTTTCAGAAAAGTAAGTCCTTTTGCAGATTTTTTCTGGTTTCTCTATTGTTGAGTAAAAGAAGGATAAATCAACAAACGCACTTTCGCATTTATAATTAATTATTATCAGGATAACACTACAACCATTTTTAAAAAATTTGCCACTTCGTGCGATAAAACAAATTGTTGGAAATTCTGATAAAATTTAATGATATTAAGTAGGTACCTACGTGTATAAATTAATCACTAGAGTTATGTGTACAACTCCAATTTTTTGGACAGTAAGGTTGAAAATTTCTGTGCTAAGATGGCCGTGTCTTGTACGATTGTTGTTGTACTGCTGTGCGTCCTGGCAGCCGCAATCACTGAAAAACTGAACCCGCTGTCTGAAATTCATTAATTTAATTAATTCCAAGCAAATTTCTTGGAAAGCGGGCAGAAATTTCGCGGTACATACACCGTTTTTATACATCAAGAATCTAATGAGTGCCTTGGAAGACGAAAACTTTGGCAAGTTACCTAAGGTGGAACATAACGTCGAGCAGATTGCGAATCTTCCCGAGAGTTTCGACCCGAGGGAGAAGTGGCCATCCTGTTCTTCTTTAAACGAGATTAAAGACCAAGGCTCGTGTAGCAGTTGTTGGGCGGTTGCCGCTACAGAAGCTATGACCGACCGGTACTGCATATACTCCAATGGGAAACAGAACTTCCACTTCTCTGCTCATGATATTTTGAGCTGTTGTCCAAATTGTGGTAACGGTTACAACGGAGGTTCCGCGTCGTGTGCTTGGGAGTACTGGAAGAACATCGGTATTGTATCAGGAGGGAACTACAACTCAAGCCAAGGATGCAGACCGTATGGGTTGCCACCGTGTGAACATAACGTGTCTGGTGACCTACCGCCCTGTGGCGATAAAGTTAACACACCGGAATGCGTGAAGTCTTGTGTGGCCAGCTACAACACTGAATATGCTAAAGATAAGCGTCGCGGCAAGCATGTATATCAAGTACCTTCAGATGAAGAACAGATTAAAGCTGAACTATTTAACAACGGACCCGTAGAGTCTACTATAGTGGTATATGCAGACTTTATTCATTACAAACAAGGTGTTTACAAACATTCAGAGGGACCTAGGGCTGGCGTTCATTCAGTCAAGATTTTAGGCTGGGGAGTAGAGGGTGATCAAAAGTACTGGCTTGTCGCAAATTCATGGAACTCAGATTGGGGCGATAAGGGATTCTTCAAAATGCTACGAGGAGAAGACCACTGCAGTATAGAAAGTAGCATTGTAGCCGGTGAACCTCTGATCTAAAAATATAGGGTTATAATTAACGTAATATTGTATTGTATTAGCTGGGTTAAAATTTTGGTGTACAATAAAGTTAATATTCTATCTATCTAACTACTTATTCCTCACCGTCCTTTAGTCACAAGTTTCGTATCAGTACACGGTTTCCTTTACATCTATTTAATTCGGGTCTACCACTATTCATGTTGGTATAAACCATACAAAGACTTGCGCTGTTTTGCATCGTGACTTTTTCGAAGCTTTCATTTATTAGCCTCGGTTGTAACTACTTGTTAGTAGGTTACGATGTTTTCCTGAGAGCTAATTTTGGATAGCCATTCTATATGTTATATAAACTTATATAAATATGTTGAAACTCTGTAAACACTCATTTTATTTCGATGACAGTACTGGTATTTGGTAGTAGATAATGAAGTGCTGATGTGGTTAAAATAGTCTTCCTTTGAGGGAACGCTGTTACTGATATACCATGTTACTGATATACTGGTAATGCTTGATTTGTATGACGCGACTAGATCGATTTTAAAAACATACCTCCGTTTCAGCTACATTGTGATTTTCTCTTCTCTTTACTTTTTAATATAATCCGAGCAAGAAAATAGAAGACGTTTACATTTAGAATAAGATCTTTTGGTTAACCTGTGTTACGGTGTGCCGTTTTAATGGCTACATTAATTTAACACACGCATACAGTTTTGCCTTTTCGTTTTATGAACATATTTTAATTTCATTAAATGTTATTTATTTATTTATGGGAAAAGACCAGACGGCATGACATTTTTGCCTTGGAAAGTGGGTAGGCCTTGATGTGAGACGCAACGTGTGTCGATACCCTTACGCCATCTCATGTTCCTAGCACGGAAGGCTGTGCTGGCGCCGCTTCAGCTAATAAAAAAAATATGTTAACCATTTATTTATTTACAACTAGCTGACTCGGCGAACTTCGTAACGCCTCAGAATATAAAATAACATGTTTTTTTTTTCGTGGGTTTTCCCCATGTTTTAATAGTTATTCTGCTATTCGGGGCGGAGACAAATCCAACAAATTGAAGATCATAAAAATCGGTCCAGAAGTTCTTGAGTTATAAATGTTGTAACTGACTCGACTTTGTTTTATTTATAAAGATATAAGATTTTCTAAAATAGCATCTTTGGAACTGTAGAACATCGCACCAATGAAATTGAAATTAAAACGAATACCGTGCAAAGAGTAGGCGAATGGAAGGAAATAGAGAAAGCCCTATGTCGGCGAGCGGCGCTGGCGGTAGTTTTCAAATTACGAATATTTATGCAAACTATAACAATTTTTTTTTTTTTTTTTTTTTTTTTTTTTTTTTTTTTTTTTTATAGGCCCAAGGTAGGTAGAGTTGTATGTTGGAGTTGCAGCCAATACCTAAGCTAAGATAACTTAATATAAAATATTATGTTTTTATAATGTTTATGACTACTGGCTATTATATTAGCCCTACCCGTGTGTAAAATTAATGTCGCCACTGTAGAGGCACGTTATATAAAACTAATATATGCGTAATCAGAATCAATCAATCTTTTTGTATTGACTATACAAGTATGTTGTACCTATAGCTAAGGCCCAAAAGGTGGCCATATAAATTGCGGAAGAAATAGTGACACAGATCATCTCAAATGGGACTGGGACACTTCAGTAAGTGTGTCAATGGTGAGGGGGACTGGAACCACTTCCTTTATAAGTATTATTTAAATCTAACTTCAGTGTGAGAAAGAGATGGAGTTATTCCGAACGAATAGCACTATCTCCTTTTCCCGATGGTACATCTTTGACACATCATAGTACAGCCCCTGGTCAGGAGGAATGCTTTTGCACTGGGTGTTCGATAAATTGATAATCCTCAATTTCGTCAAATTATGTATGCAGCGCTCTATTTGCGACGCAATTATAATTCCCACTGGCCACTGCAGTCCAACCCCGGGTGGCAATGATAGATTCTTTTATATTTTGTGAATGTGTTGTAGTCCTTGTAGACTGTAGATTTTTAGACCATTTTCTATTTTGTTAGTGCTTGTTGAGAGGACGCTGTCCTCCCATACCGGTTAATACTGTAATTTGAAAACATTGTAAAAGGTGATTATTTTTAAAAGAATCGCAAATTTAAGTTCACAAAGAACACACCATCCAAATTTCATGTCTCTAGGACCAGTGGTTTAGGCTGTGATATATCAATCAGTCAGGACTTTGAATGTTATATATATAAACGTATTACCTATTAAAGAAAATAAAATTTGATGACATACTAGTCTGTTACCAAGTTATTCTGAACTCGGTAACATTATAAAGTACAAGTCTTTAAACGGCCATCTTTTCTGTCAACTCTGTTATAATAATGCCAGTACAGTTTTTACAAAATTCCAATATCTCGTTTTTTGTCATCGACAAATTGAATTTTATTGTCTACGCGTTAAAATGATTAACGATATTGATGGCTGTTCATGGAGTGTTAATGTCACTCAAGTGCCTTAGCAGCAGCATTTATTGTGAAACTTGAAAAATTAAGAGTCCAATAAAATATTAATCAAAAAGTTTTTTATCCTTCAATTGTTTCATTACTAGCAAGGACAATTGTTTGGGCCATTTTTGAAGCAAAACATTCGGGTTCTCTCCTGGCTCCTAAAATCAGTTGAATGCACATCAAGCTACACGAAACTTTCAAATTTTCCCAATCAACTTTGAACCTTATGTTTTAGCGATATAGTTGAAAATCTATTAAAGAAAATTGACAGATTGTAGTAGCTTGATGTGCTGGCGTCTGTATACCTAATCATCATCATCATCATCATTTCAGCCAAAAGACGTCCACTGCTGGACATAGGCCTCCCCCAAGCACTTCCACTTCGACCGGTTCTGTGCTTCTCGCATCCAACGGGTTCCTGCGGCCTTCACAAGGTCGTCGGTCCACCTTGTGGGAGGCCTTCCAACGCTACGTCTTCCGGTACGTGGTCGCCACTCCAGAACCTTTCGGCCCCATCGGCCATCTGTTCTGCGAGCAATGTGCCCTGCCCACTGCCACTTAAGTTTGGCAATTCTGCGGGCTATGTCGGTTACCTTGGTTCTCCTGCGGATCTCCTCATTCCTGATTCGATCACGCAGGGAAACTCCAAGCATAGCCCTCTCCATTGCCCTTTGGGTGACTCTTAGCCTTCTTATAAGGCCCATTGTGAGCGACCACGTTTCAGTGCCATAAGTCATCACTGGCAACACGCACTGGTCAAAGACTTTCGTCTTGAGACACTGCGGTATGTGGGACGAGAAGATATTGCGTAGCTTCCCGAACGCTGCCCAGCCGAGTCGGATTCGACGATTGACCTCTTTCTCGAAGTTAGACCTACCTAACTGGACAGTTTGTCCGAGGTAAACATACTCGTCCACAACTTCGAGTGTAGCGTCTCCGATCTTTATGGGAGTGGGTGTTACATGGGCATTTGACATGACCTTCGTTTTGTCCATGTTCATTTTAAGACCCACTCTTTCGGAGGCTCTACTGAGGTCATCGAGCATTGTACTGAGGTCCTCCATAGTCTCAGCCATGACTACGATATCGTCGGCAAACCGAAGGTGAGTTATGTACTCGCCGTTGATGTTGATGCCAGCCCCTTTCCAGTCCAAAACCTTGAAGACATCCTCCAGTGCAGCGGTGAACAGTTTCGGAGAGATAACGTCTCCCTGTCTTACACCTCGCTGCAGAAGGATAGGTTTCGAGGTCTGATCCTGGAGTCGGACTGACATAGTGGCGTTTTCGTACAAACACTTCAGCACCTCGATGTACCGATAGTCGATCTGGCACCGTTGAAGAGACTGCAGCACAGCCCATGTCTCGATCGAATCAAAGGCTTTCTCGTAGTCCACGAACGCTAAGCAGAGAGGCAGGTTATATTCTTCGGTCTTCTGTATAACCTGTCGCAGCGTATGTATGTGGTCTACGGTGCTAAAGCCTTTACGGAATCCGGCTTGTTCGGGAGGCTGGAAGTCGTCAAACCTGCGCGCGAGACGGTTCGTGGTGACTCTCGAAAACAGCTTGTAGACATGGCTTAGGAGTGAGATGTGCCTATAATTCTTAAGAAGGGCATTGTCGCCCTTCTTAAAGAAAAGTATCACCACACCTCTGTTCCATGCCTGTGGTGTTTTGCCCTCGAGTATGACGGAACCAAACAGCTTCTGAAGGGCCTTAAGAACGGGTTTTCCGCCGGCCTTCAGCAACTAATCCTAATCTCCTAATCTCGTACAGGCTGACGTCCGGGATGTCTTCGGTATAGTGCCGGGTCAATCTAGCTCTCGGTTCGTTTGCCAGATTCATAACGGGGTTACTTGTTGACGTGTATAACTGTTCATAGAACCTCTCGATCTCTCTCAACAGCTCAGGTTTGGCGGATACGATCCTGCCATCTTCGGTCTTCAGTTTCATAAGCTGGCTCTGCCCAATAGACAGATCTCTAGCAAAGACCTTGGAGCCTTTATTTCGCTCTATCGCGTCCTTAATACGGTCTGTATTAAAGCGGCGAAGATCGCTTTTCAAGGACTTGGAGATCTGTCTATTGAGTTGCCGGTAATTTTGCGCATCATCCGAAGACTGCAGGATCATCTCGCGCCTCTCCTTCATGAGCCGCAAAGTAGGATCAGAGAGCTTCTTTTTTGAATTCGTACGACGGGTCTTGAAGATCTTAGACCCGACCGTATGGACAGTTTCCACGAACCCATCGTTATAATCGTCCACGGAGCTCCCTAGGCATTCGAAACGATTCTGAAGTTCGAGCTGAAAGCTCTCGGGGTTATGGACCTGGATCGGTGCAGGACGGAGCGTAGACTTCATCAGTCGAGATCTTTCCAGCTTGATATTTAAGTTCAATGTGCCTCTTACCATGCGGTGATCACTTCCGGTTTTCACCGCGTTGATCACAGAGACATCATTGAACACTTGCTTCTTCGTCGACATAATGAAGTCAATCTCATTTTTAGTTGCACCATCCGGGCTCTGCCAGGTCCACTTTCTGTGCTCACGTTTTCTGAAGAAGGAATTCATCATAAAGAGGCCTTCCTTCTCCATAAAACTGGCCAGTAGGTGGCCCCGGTGGTTCCGGCGTCCAACTCCAAATTGCCCCACTCGCAGCTCATCATCGTTTCGTTTACCCAGTTTCGCGTTAAAGTCCCCCATGACAACGGTAAAGTGAGTTTTAGACCCATGCATGGCTCTGGAAATATCCTCATACATGGTCTCTACCTCATCGTCGGGGTGTGAAGAGGTCGGGGCGTAAACCTGTACGACCTTCAGCGAATACCTTTCGGATATTCTGAGTATAAGGTACGCCACCCTGGTCGACACACTCTCGATCTTCACCACGTTGCTCACAAGGGACTTATGGACGATAAACCCGACACCACCTTGGGACTGCTGGTCGCCCTCCCGGAAATAGAGCAAGTTTCCGGATTTGAGGATTATCGAGTCCTCCCCCTCTCTTCGGACTTCAGATACCCCGACTATACTCCATCGTATCTTGCTCAATTCTTCCTCGAGTTCGGTGATCTTCTCGTCGGTCCGGAGTGTACGCGTGTTGTATGTTGCCAGGTCCAGTTTTCGGTGATTGTGGTAGCCGGATCTCTTCCGGGGATTCTTAGCACCCCTTGCCTCACCGTGGCCTTGGCCGCTACCGTAACCAAGGGTAGGCGGGCCGCCGGGTACTAGGGGCCAAGTGTTTTTTGTGCTTGTCATTTTTGGGGGGGGGTTTGCCATAATCGCCACGCTTGGCAGGCGGGTTGGCGATCGCAGTATGGTATGGTGGTGGAATGCACAGAGAACGCTGCTGCCCATTCTCCGGTACGGCCCTTAGTCGCCTTTTACGACACCCACGGGAAGTATGGGGTGGTGCTATTCTTTAAGTCCGGCACTACACGGAAACACCTACACCTAATGGTACTTATTTAATTTTGTTATTAAGATTTCAAATTAAATTAATTAGGTAACATTCACCTTGAATTGGTTGGAATAATTATGGTACTTTTGTGTTTTGGAAAATACCATTACATAACTTTACATTTTAGTTTTTCATCAAATTCAAATGTCACGAGCCTATTAAATTAATGATGTTCTTGAGAATGCAAAATGGTAGTAGTAAAACCACATATACATACCTATGAGCAAATATGATACAAGAATACATACTTGTTCATTATTTAATTACTTGCTTGATAACGTGGTGGCATTTGCAAACTACCAAAAAAATTAAATGCTTCAACAGTTCAAAGTAAAAGGAAAATCTCCTCTTTAGCCACTTTGACGTGGTTTCAATTCGATAATAAGCTTTATTCAGTTTCACATGATTTTTATTTGACAATTGAATAGAAGTTACCTAGTAATAAATTATATCGAGGATATTTTAATGGTGCTCTTGCCACAGTTTTACAAAACACACGAGGAGCTGGGGTGTGTCAATATTCCTATGTAACGAATAGTTAATATTTCAGTCAAATATACATAACAGAGTTGACAGAAAAGATGACCGTTTGAAGACTTCTACTTTATAATGTTAGCGAGTGCAGATTAACTTGGTAACAAAGTAGTATGTCATCTTTTCTATAATAGGTAATACGTTTTTATTTTACTTTTTGGTAATGTTATTGTAGTACCTATGTGCTTCTTTAGAATCGGACAGGAGTTTTACATATTGTATAAAATAATAAAAAACTAAGAAACTAGCTAATAAATAAATTGGAAAAACAATACAGCCGGTCGATTCTGTAAAAATCTCACCGTGAAAACTTAGGTGAAGTGAGTTTGTTTTTGCTAGGAATTGACACTATTGACAGCTCACTCCACGCTCACTTCACCTAAGTTTTCACGGTGAGATTTTTACAGAATAGCACCCCTGATCAAGACATTAGCAAACTCAAGGCAGAACATGTTTTGAAGTACTTGATACCCTTCTGGAACAATGAAGGAAGAAACCCTTGGTTGCCCTGAAATTGCGCTGGGAAAGTGAAATATGACTAAAACCGTCGCGGGAATGTACGTATATTTAGTCAATTAAAATAAGAATGTTATAACTATTCAATACCGTCATTTTGTGTTGGCACGTATTTGGAATTTCTACAGACTGCGATACAAAAATTCTGCAAAACTACTATATAAATGGTCACTTCAGATGTCACACATTCATTCCAAATTCAACGCCGTTCAGTGAAACCAACATATTTAAAGAACTCTACAATGATGGTCGCATTGCATGCGATTGTTGTTGTTTTGTTGTGTGCTGTGGCAGCTGTCACTACCGAAAAACGGAACCCGCTGTCTGACGATTTCATTAATTTCATAAATTCTAAGCAAAACTCTTGGAAAGCCGGCAGAAACTTCCCAGTACATACACCGTTTTCATACATCAAGAATCTAATGGGTGCCATGAAAGACGTTAACTTTAGGAAATTGCCAAAAGTGAAACATGAAGCCGAACTGATTGCAAATCTTCCCGAAAGCTTCGACCCAAGGGATAAATGGCCGAACTGTCCCTCCCTGAACGAAATAAGAGACCAAGGCTCATGCGGTAGTTGCTGGGCGTTCGGCGCTGTAGAAGCGATGACCGACCGGTATTGTATATACTCCAATGGAACACAGAATTTCCATTTCTCTGCTCAGGATGTTGTGAGCTGTTGTGAGGATTGTGGTTACGGTTGCAGCGGAGGTTTACACGGGTCGGCTTGGATGTACTGGCAGAACACGGGTATAGTGTCAGGAGGGAACTATAACTCGAATCAAGGCTGTCAACCGTACGCGATAGCTTCCTGCGAGCATTATATGCCTGGCAAATTGCCGCCCTGTGACAAAACAGTTCAGACCCCAAAATGCGTAAATTCCTGTCAGCCGAGCTACAACACTGATTATGTTAAAGACAAGCGTCGCGGCAAGAACGTGTTTACAATATATTTAGATGAAGAACAAACTAAAGCTGAACTATTTAAGAATGGACCCGTAAGCGCTCAGTTCATGGTTTTCGAAGATTTTCTTTCTTATAGAGAAGGTGTATACGAACATGTGGACGGTGGATATCTTGGTAATCACGTTGTTAAGATGTTGGGTTGGGGAATAGAGAATGGTAAAAAGTACTGGCTTATGGCGAACTCTTGGAACCCGCATTGGGGTGATAAGGGATACTTCAAAATACTACGTGGGCATGACCAATGCGGGATAGAAAGAGGAATTGTAGGCGGCGAACCTCTTATTGAGTAAAATATATGTATTCTGTGTAGTAGCAACTTTGAATTTTGACTTATTTATACTAATTGCCATTTACCTCAAAAGTTATAAATTTGAAATAATTTGTGAACATCAGACTCTAATGTTGGCAACTTTAAATTACGTTACCGGGAACACTTGCATTTCTTCAATCATACAACTCTCAGCAGCATCGCAAGCACTAGGTTTTTTTAAAATAAACTAGTTACATAGTAACAATCACTGATATAGATATACCTAGATAACGCAAGTATCACGATCTGTATGAAAACCAAGCGTGCCATTTTTTGACTACCTACTATGACGTCACAAGCATTATTTAGTGATAGGAAAATAAAATTGATTCAAAAATGCCGCCGACGGACGCGGCGACGCCAGAGTCATAGAGTGGACAAAATGGCGTCGACGCGGCGACGGCGTTATTCGCGGCGAGCTCATGCGCGCTCGCGGCGACTTCGCCGCTGCGAACTCGCGGTGAGCTCGCTGCGCACTCGCCTAGAGGTACTCGCTTGCAAGTTGCCAGTGTGATAAGGCTCGAACTGTCAAAATGAAAGAAAACGCGATCAATTGTCATTATAAGTGTGTACCTAGTTTCTGACGTTTCATAAGTGCCCATGTATGTAGGTCTAGGTGAATATATTTTGATTTTGATAATACACATAACATCACGCGTTTTTTCCCAGAAGGTTTGGGCAGAGATGTACCTACGTATAATACACCCATATTTCGCCAGTTATGTTTAAGTCCCATGTAATAGTGGGTGAGGGATTTTGATATTTAATAGTCATTAATATTCGGAATTTATCGAGTATAGATGAATGACGATGATTCTAATTAAAATCAACAAGGATACCGAAAGCGCTGTCAATAGGGAATGGTCGGAACATGTAGGTATCTGTTGTAATAATTACTAAAGTAATTACTCGTTATTCGTTTGTAGATACCGAATTCCTGTGTCGTTTCGAATAGATTGGATGCATGTTTTTGCCTTTGTGTATTAAGTTTCGATATTTGAAATAGGTTTTATTATTATTTTGCATATAAATGAATACACCTATGCAAAATTCGATCCTGAATTAAACTCTTGACTAATATTAAAATGTAGAAACGTAGTAAATGTTGTCCATTTTGTCACCGCTTGTAGAATTTCTACATTTATATCCGTAATATTTATGGTGTACATAACAAAGAGTATTTCTATCTATCTATCCAAATGCCGACTATGAAAATGGAAATTGTAGGACATTTAGGTATATTTCTACGTAGGTAAATTTCCCAGTTCCATTTATATCAGGCAAATCGGCATCTATCCAGACCTATACCTTCGTGTATCTTTTAAAAGACTTTTTCAATGTTCTTCGAACTCAAAAACCTCTAGTTCATCATCAGCCTACGGCAGTCCACTGCTGGGCATATAGGCCTCTCCAATTGCACGCCTTTCAGCTCGATTCTTGGCAACACTCATACAGGCTACCAACCACCCCTACCTGCGAAGATCGTCGCTCCACCTAGCCTGAGGGCGTCCTACCTTACGTGTGCCGATTCGCGAACACTCAAGAACACGTCTACCCCAACGGTCATCGGTTCTACCCTAGTTATTTACATAAAATATCACGTTACTTATGTTATTACTGGATTTTTTTGCATTGTTTTTCTTTTTTTATTCGCGTAATTTATCACAGTTTCTGGCGTCTACAGGTACCCAAACGTTAATTGCAAAGCATCTGGCTTATAGCTTCACTGGTCTAGAACAGATAAAAACTACCTTTGAACTTAGCACAAAGTTACTTAAACTTATATTTATTGGTACAGCCAGCAACTGCAATCGATTAACACTGTTACTTTTACATACCTATAATTTAAATTTATGCAGAATAATTCGAAACATTGCTTTTCAGCGTTTCATGTAACTTCTTTAATATTATACCAGCTTAATATTTAAGATAAGATCATATAATTAAGATTAAAAAAAAAAAACTGAAGTATTATTCGCTATTTGTTGCTGACCGTCCTTGCTGACTATATTTTCATAGTCTTAGTTTCAGGTACTTTTTATAGAAGGGTGTTAAAACTGTAATGTTGGTCATCATCCCAGAATTCCTGCGTAGGCACTGTCAGTTACATTTATAGGCTCCAAACGTTACTTTTACGATCAGCGGCGTTTCGTGACGATACGAATGACGAAATGCTCCAGCTGTATAGTTTGAATAAATATCATAAAATGCCTTTGTAGCTCGTTATGCCACGAATAATTTTTATGGCTATGCTAAAACACTGCTAAATGTAAACCATATTCAAGAATTACGTCGGCTTGCTGTTCAGGGGGCCTAAAAAGGCCACTTTGGCAGAATCATAAAAGGATAACATTATGAATCTTAATATGGAAAAGACAGTCCGTGGTTTTTTTGTCGCTGCGCTACGTAGGTATAATCAAAGAGATTGAGATTGAGTTTGGATTGGATTGATTGGTATTTTTGCACAGACAAAAAACATTACTGAAAAAATCTTCACCAATGGGATTTGATACGATTAACTTAACAGTTAACTGTCCATTATGATTCATAATGTTATCCTTTTATGATTCTGCCAAAGTGGCGGTTTTAGGCCCCTAGATGACCGTTTTTGGTCATCTTTGCAAAATATTAATTTAATAAGTTTCAATGTAAAGACTGAAGAAACTGATTGATGTGAAGACTGTTCTTTAAAAATCTAAATATTGCTTTTATCTTATGCTGACATAGGTTATTACTTTTTACTTAGGGAGGAGTATTTTACTTTAGCAGCGGAATGAAGTACCTACTTAGCGGTTTGTTTGCTTAGATGAACTGTTATCCAATAATATATCCTTTATTCAATCTTATTACAGAAAGTGTCTACGCAGATCGTTAAGCGATGGCCATCGTCGCAGATGGCAAATTAGGTACGGAACCACTTCGCTATATCTCGGGCACATCTTCGCACATCTGTACGTTGTCTAAAACGTTTTGTACTCGTTAATGTGCTCGTATTAACCCTAAATTAATGTGGCTTTTGTGTTAGCATAAATATGACTTTATTAAGTGACCTTATCGTTGTGATGATAGTTGAGAGGTCTTATTAGTGTTTTGTTTTGTTAGCAGCTTGTCAAAAAGCGTTGGCAATATTTTTCATCTTTATTTTTTAGTTGATAGTATTTAGTGGCAGCCGCAACATAATCTTGAAGACTGTGGCTGACAGGGTTTCATCTCCGCTGTGGAGGTCCCATAATAATGAAATGAAATGAAATTAAATTATGATGAAATGAAATGATTTTATTTTTTGTAAGTAGGTTTGTACAAACACTTTTACACGTCAATCATGTTTTTTTTAAAACTAGATGAAGTCGGCGTTTCCTATCTGACTACTCTGAGAAGAAAGGCCGAAACAAACTCAGAGGTCACAGTCTCTTTTAAAGTCCAGACATAATCTTGGTCAGGTTATATGAAGACCATGTAGATCGATGTCTGAGGTGGTCTTTTGAGGAAAGAACCACACAGATTGAGAGGACCTGTCCAGTCAGTGCACGCATTTGTCAAAAATCGTGCAGCTCAACTCAAGACTTAAGGAGCTCAACGATTCGACGAACAATACCAAAGAAAGCCCCATTTGGGTAGGCCACATAAATTACTCAAACTGCCAGACCATGAGAAAAAAAAAAAAGAACAGAGAATAATAAAAAAAATATATATAAGTATGTAAAATGACCCACATCGTCTTCACATTCACAATGAAAAAATAATATAATACTTTACAAAGTAAGCAAATGTCATTGTTTAAAAAAAAATATTCATCAATGTCAATGTGTATACATATAAAAAAGAAAAAAATCATTCAAAATGCGGAAATTGGAAGCAGCTCCATCCCAAGCCTTTTTGTCCTCAATATAATCTTTAACGGTATAAAAGGCTTTCTGGCACAACTTACGTTTAATGAAAGATTTGAATTTATTAAGGCTTAGATCTTGAACGTGGCTTGGTAGTTTATTGTAAAAGCGTATACATTGGCATCTGAACGAGCCACCTATTTTCTTGAGCCTGGTTGTAGGTACAACATATTTGTGTTTGTTTCTAGTATTTATATTATGGATTTCACTGTATTTTTTAAACAATTTTATATTTTTATGGGCATATAAAAGATTTTCATAAATGTACTGAGAAGGCACAGTCATTATATTAATCTCTTTAAATTTGTCTCTGAGAGAGTGTCTCGGACTTAATTTATAAATTGATCGAACAGCTCGCTTCTGCAAAACAAAGATAGTCTGAATATCGGCGGCATTTCCCCACAATAGAATACCGTACGACATTACACTATGAAAATAGCTAAAGTACACTAAACGAGCAGTCTCTATATCAGTTAAATTTCGAATTTTTCTAACAGCGTATGCTGCAGAACTTAGCTTTTTTGACAATTTATCTATATGTGGACCCCACTGAAGCTTAGCATCCAAAGTTATGCCCAAGAATACTGTGTTGTCTTCAGGATTCAATTCCTCGCCCTTTATCAACACATTAGTTTTCACCTGCCTTACGTGGGGTAGCGTAAACTTAATGCATTTGGTTTTCTTCTCGTTTAGAATCAAATTATTAACATTGAACCAGTGGACTACTTTCGAGATCGCGCTATTTACATCGTCAGTAACCAACTGCTGATGCTGCAAATCGGTCATTTAATTATAATTTTAATTTGCATTTAAATTTTGTTATTGATTTTAATTTTGATTTTAATTTTGACTCTTATTTTTCATTTTTAATGTTCATTTTAATTGTTATTGTCATTTATGTAATATTGTTATTTATAATGTACCTACTCATGGATCCTTGATATCTGAATTAAAAATATTTTATTTTATTTATTTATAAAAATGCTGCACCGGCCCGAAATAATTTTGGACAAGGTCTGTGATTATGATGAATGTTACCTTTAGCACTTAAACCCCTCAAGCTATATGTAAAAGTAAGACAAAATAATAAAGATCTGTTTAACTGTAGAATATGTATAATACCTACAAGGAATAGTTTTTTTCTACATAAGTTCTAACTTCGGACCGTTCTGCCTTCCCTACCTCTATGTACACCGGGTTTTAAGTAGTTATTCGTACAATGTTACAGTACACTTGGTTAACACTAGGCTTCGTAAGATAAAAATAATGCAAGTACCTAAACATTATATACCTGCGTGAAATAGAACCGCCTGTTGCCTTTACATATCAAACACATTTCTAATCTACGCGTGTTTGTTTGTTCGTGCCGCATCTCACTCCGATTGACTTTGAAGTTCTGAGACAATGTCGTTGATTGCCATGTTTTCATTACTTGCTCGTTTCATTGACTTGTTGTTGAAATGTTCTTTAAATGGTGATGGTTTCTCTTGCCTCTACGAGTACGATATAGTTAAGACCGTTCGACGCAACTTAGCGGTAGGCTTCGCTTCAACTTTCTATATAAAAGGCATTTTTTTCAGCGGTATGGATGGGCTTCCATCGATTCTGGAGTACTTAGCGACCGCGTACCGGAAGGGGTAACGTTGAAAGGACCTGCACAAGGTCATTGGTCCACCTTATGCCGCCGCAAGGTGGACCAATGACCTTGTGCAGGTCGCAAGAATTCGCTGGATGCTAGAAGCAAAGGGACGATCGATGTGGTGACGCTTGGGGAAAGCCTATGTCCAGCGATGGACGTTTTTCGGCTGAAATGATGATGATCTAGCTAGACATTCTGGCATTGCGTGCTGCCGCTACAGAAGAAGATTGTGAGTGCATCTGCTACTGCTAACAGAAAACTTCAATACCTATACCTACTTGACCAAAGGTATGGGACGACTGATTTTTTTTAACGATTCCGATTTTGGTCCCCAGGCAAAAGTTGTTCACTTTGATGGCCTGTACCACATCCCCAAGTTTGGTAACACCCCTTCTTAAACACATTGTATTATATTCCATTGCAATGACATTCGAGGCACACAAGACACGATTATGCGGCTTAATAGTTGTGAGGATTAAGTTAATAATATAATTTAGTTATCAAATATACCTACCCCAGCACATAATACCCATTTATCCTTTACGCTCTTGCAATGTGGTTGCGCTTTTATACGCGCAATTTTTATGTAAAACCCATTTATGTGGAAACTGTGAAACACATAAAAACAATGAAATCTGAAATATAGAACCTTTAGAAAACTACTTTCCAACAAAAAAAAAGCGTGAAGGAAAACAATTTCGTTATACCGTTTGATAACGCCGCGAGTTTCTAAAGGAATAAAGCCAACTCAGAACTGAAGCAATTTGGTGCCGGCGTGAATACCGCCCAGAGGGAATCGCATCTAACACTCAGATAGTAAGCGGAGTGTTCCCTTCTGTTTCCCTGTAATTATTATTAGAATAGGAACACTGTCCTCCCTTGCAGTACACTGGAAGATTTATGATGACAACTGTTGTAATTGTGCGTTACACTTATTTATTTTGTGATTGGAATTGTGTTAGGCGTTTGACTTCGGACGCTTCAGACACGACTTCAGAGTTAGACACGTTTTATTTTGTCCGTTTCTTTTACTGAAGATGTATAAGGTGGGGCAAAAGTAATGTCATAATGTGAATATGCTTAAAATTTTTGCTAATGGTGTTATAATTTTATTGCGATTTGATAAATGTGTTGTACACAGATAGAGAATTAGTTGATTGTACAATGGAGGTGGTTTGATAATTTTTTAGACTAAATGTCATAAATCTTCACCTTTAAATAAACTTTCCCTGAAAACAGTTAATTTTTTTTCATTTCCAACCAAATGGTAGTCAATTCACATTAAGACATTACTTTTGCCCCACCTTGTATAATTATGATCAAATACATAAACTATTGCAAAGACGATAAGACTGCAAAGTAGGTAATTGTTTGGTAGGAGGCATTTTTAGTAACAAGTTCCAGTTTACGAAGTGAACATTTTAATAGATTTAGAAACTGAATCATACCAATTCATTTGACGATCCTCTCTCGTATTCAAAAGCCCAGACACATTTGTTTTGTATCATAACAATATTCACGAGAGCGAGAAATATCTTAGAGATATGTTCTAGCAGTACCTACTAGCCAAGATTTACTCGTAATATAATGGGAACAGCTAAGAATATGGAATGCATTTCATTCTGGGAATATATTTTGCTTAGCGAACGAATTCAAAGTTCGGCTCTTCGTTCTTCGTTCTATTGTTAAGGGAATTCAAGAAAATACGCAGTATAGCTGTCCAAGTCCATCTCATGTTATTCCAATGAACCTAACTTATAACACAATGCAATAAAATTGATGAGGGCGACGTTGCTTTTGAAAATATACGACGTTCCATGTAAAGGAATGGCTGCATACTAAATTGCTATATTGAGAGTCGAACGCTTTTCAAAGTTCGTGATTTTTTTTTATCGAGTTTGGGTCTGTTTTAGTTTATAATATTTTGCTTTTAAAACAGTGATGATAAAACGCTTTCTGTAAGCACAGATATGAGTAGTAGATGGCTTGTTCTGAATAACGGTGCACTTAAAACTGAACGTGTTACTTTATTTCTCTGCTTGTTAGGGGCCTTATTCTAGAGAGCGAAAAACACATCAAATTATACATATTTGGAGATATAAGTATGTTCGTGTATTTTTCTTAACTTCATTTGTTTGCTTTGTTTTCTAATTCTTCAGCCGTATTCAAAAGATGAGCATTTTCAAGCAAGTAATGTTTAGTAACCTATTTCAACTGGGTAATAGCTAGCCATTTTATACAACTGTTAAAAAGAATGACAGTATAATGATGTGAATATCAGTATAGCGTGTGTGTATAATTTGTAATAGTGTATGAACTCTATGCGGGGGGCCCCCGCGATCGTTGTATTTTGTATACATTATTCACTTGTAGTTCCTACAGGAGAATGAAAACAATCAATACAGGAGGAGGGCTTGTGGCCAAGCACACGGGCCGACCGATCTGGTTAAGCTACTTTTGCCGCGGTTGATCCGTGCATGGGTGACCATATTTAGACCCCTCCGTGCCTCGGAAAGCACGTTAAGCCGTTGGTCCCGGCTCTCTTTCGTGGATCTTTGACAGGTTACGGGTCGTCGGAGGCCCGAAAGTCTGACCAAGGGGTTTCGTATAACCCAGTAACTGGGTTATGTAGGTCAGATAGGCAGTCGCTCCATATAAAATACTGATATTCAGCTGCATCCGGTTAGACTGGAAGCCGACCCCAACATAGTTGGGGACAGGCTAGGCAGATGATGAGTTCGTACATAATTTTCCTCACTTTATCTATGTATATCCGATTTATTTACGTCCGCCTATGTTTTGTTTGATTAAAATGGAATAAACCAAGATTAACTTTTTATGTCAAACTGCTGATTCAGTAGGTATTCATGCAATATTGGCTTTGTTTAAGCTGACGTTTGAATCCGTAACGCTTCGAGGTACTCATACGTAATGTTATTTCATTAATAGGATGACGATGGCACCACGAGGCCACCACGATGGCACGTACTGGTCTTTCTCAAGACCCATCCCAAACGGCTCTTTTAAGAGCCAATCCCCGAGACTTAACTACTCCAGCCCTTTGCGTTATTTCAATCAATATCGAAGGATTTTCGAAAGAAAAGGCACAAATTCTTTCAGGGCTCTGTCGCACTACCAACTGTGACATACTTTGTTTACAAGAGACACATCGCAGCCAGGACCAGTCAAGACCAGAAATTCCCGGGCTAACACTTGCCGCCGAAATACCACACCCAAAGCATGGGAGCGCCGTGTATGTCAAGCCCAGCACTGCAATATTGTCCACCTCCGTTTCCTCTCTTGACTCAATAGAAGTGGTGACTATCGATACTGGACACTGCACCATCACTTCTGTCTACAAACCACCAAACCAACCTTTCAAACTGATCCCAACTGATAACTTCTATGATCGGGATTCCAAAATCGTTGTTGGTGATTTCAACAGCCACAACATTGCTTGGGGTTACCAGGACACAAATCCTGATGGTTTTGCCGTGGAACAATGGGCAGAAGTAGAAAATTTGACCTTATTACATGACGCCAAACTCCCAAAATCACTTAATAGCGGTCGTTGGAAGCGGGGATATAATCCTGACCTCATCTTCACCAGCGATAACATCAACCGCCTTTGCGCAAAAACAGTGTGCCCGCCAATTCCAAGGACGCAACACAGACCAATAGCATGCCAAGTCTATGGTGCGCTAAAACCAACTGCAGTCCCTTTCAGACGTCGGTTTAATTTTTCCAAAGCCAACTGGAGCAGCTTTTCTCAAGACTTGGACAATAGGTTGAGTGAGATTGAACCATCACCAGAAAACTACGACCAGTTTGTAAAAACGGTCTGGTCAGTTTCACGCCGACATATTCCAAGAGGCTGCCGCTCTCATTACGTTCCTGGACTGGATTCAGACTCATCGAGGCTGCTGGAGGCCTACGAATCTTTATACGCTAATGACGCCTTCTCTGAGGAAACCATCGCAGCCGGCGAGGAGCTACTTACAAAGGTCAGTGAAAACCACAAACAACAGTGGTTAAAAACAGTCGAAAATATCGACATGACGAAGAACAGCAAGAAAGCATGGGCGACATTAAGAAAACTCACTGGTGACCCCCCCGAACCAACAAACCCAGGTAAAATTTCGGCTAACCAGGTAGCTCACCAACTTTTACTAAATGGTAAGGCCCCAAATAAATTGCCAAAATTACCAAAAGCCACCAAGAACTTAACATCCTCAGCAGAAATTAGTAAGCCCTTCACACTGTCGGATATAATCCCGGCTATCAAGGCGCTGAAGAATGGTAAGGCGGCTGGACTGGACGACATTACCGTAGAACAACTTAAGAACCTGGGTCCGGTAGGCGTTTCGTGGCTCCTTACCCTATTTAATGCCTGTCTTGAAAGCTCGATGATCCCCAAAATCTGGCGGAAAGCCCAAGTTACAGCATTGCTCAAGCCGGGAAAACTGCCTGATAACCCGAAGAACTATCGCCCTATATCTCTTCTGTGCCATACGTTCAAATTATTTGAACGGCTTTTACTCAATCGCCTTCAAACCGTAATCGACCCTAAATTGATTCCCGAGCAGGCCGGCTTTAGACCAGGTAAGTCATGCTCCGGGCAAATCCTCCGACTGTCGCAATATATAGAGGATGGCTATGAGGCACGAAAGATCACTGGCGTCGTCCTTGTAGACTTGTCAGCGGCTTATGATACTGTCAATGTCAAGAGATTATTGGCAAAATTGTCTGGCATGATCGACGACCAGGGTTTTATCCGGGTACTGGGTGAGATGCTGCGTAATCGACGTTACCAAGTCCTCCTAAACTCGGAAAGGAGCAGATGGAGATCACAGAAGAATGGCCTGCCTCAGGGAAGTGTTCTGGCACCCATTCTTTTCAACATCTATACCAACGACCAACCTACTGTTGAACACTGCGAGAGGTTCCTATACGCTGATGACCTCGCCCTGGCTACCCAAACAAATACATTTGGGGACGCCGAAATCATCCTAGAGGCAGGCTTAGAAGTCCTCGGAAAGTATTACGCAGATAACGCTCTCAGACCGAACCCCACAAAAACTCAGGCATGCGTTTTCCATCTCCGCAACCATTCGGCAAGACGCACTCTGAACATCAAGTGGATGGGTGCCAACATTGAACACTACAGTAACCCTACCTACTTGGGAGTCACCCTTGACAGGGCGCTGACATTTAAGAACCATTGTCTCAAAATTAAGAAAAAAGTCGGCTCTCGTAACAACTTGCTCAGGCGCCTAACTTCAACCACCTGGGGTGCTTCACCTCAGGTCCTCCGGACTACTGGCCTAGCAGTCTGCTTCTCTGCGGGTGAACATGCGTGCCCAGTGTGGCACCGTTCCGCCCACGCCAAGGAAGTAGATGTTGCTCTAAATGAAACCTGCCGCACGATTACAGGCTGCCTGCAATCGACCCCGATCAGCACACTTTATCCCACAGCTGGCATAGCTCCACCACAAGTCCGAAGAGAAGTTGCATGCGCAGTGGAGAAATTCAAACAGGAATCTGATACCAGACACCCACTATCTGGCGCACAGCTACCAACGCAACGGCTAAAAAGCAGACACAGCTTCTTGAAATCGACAGCGTCTCTGTCAGGAAACCCGGCCGACGCCCGTTGCAAACTGTGGCAGGATACTCTTCCCCCTCCTACTCACTACTTACCACCAAAGGAGCATCTCCCTGCAGGGTGTAACCTTCCGTGGCCCACTTGGAAATCTCTGAACCGTCTCCGGACACAAGTGGGAAGATGTAAGTCCAACCTAGTAAAATGGGGCTACCTTGACGCAACGGCAGAAGGGTGTGATTGCGGAGCTATGTCACAAACCATGATCCACCTCCTATCCTGCCCTCTGTGTCCCAAAACATGCAGTCAAAGTGACCTCTGCGCTGCCACCGACAACGCCGTGGAAGTGGCAAAGTTTTGGGAAAACAAGATTTAAAATACAGTCGTGCCAGCGACACGAAGAAGAAGAAGAAGAAGAAGAATTAATAGGATTCAGACATAAGGCTTCTATTTGCAATTATGTAGTAGAGAATTCCTTGTTTATTGTCTATGGCTTTTCCTGCTTTTAAGATTTATGGTTGAACGAATGAGGAAAGGATCGCTTTCAGATTGCAGTGTTGTTTTTAATTTTGAGTAAAATATTTTTTTATTCTTTAATAGTTGGAATTATTATTCCAACTAATATACAATACTAGAGATATTAGTTATAATATTAGGTAGTTTTTAGTATAATAAGTAGTTGGAATAATCATGTTCTGTTTCTTTCCATTGATAAGATGATAACTCCATTGATAACTTTGAGAAAACGTCCAAAAGGTTAATATAACAACAACAACAATTAACAATAATGTAGTAGCAATAATTTATGCCAATGTAAAAATATGTTGATACCTAAATACTTTAGAACAATCTGACATGGAGTTGATTGTCCTTCTTCTCCATGAATACCTAATTTTGGAACGAACTAGTTTTCCGATGAATGTTACCTATTTAACTAAACATGGTGTGTTTTGAAAAAACTATCCCCTAAAGAGGGGGCTCCTTTTTTGGGCAGCAATAAATTCGTTGGACCGTACGGAGTTAGTCTTCATATGAAAAAGTACATTGAATCATTCAATGTAGGTACTATTTATTCAATTTGAATACACACCGGTACATATCGAAGTTTCTTATTCCTGACGTGCAACCCGCTGGAGACAATTCCATTTTTATGGATGACAACGCTCGCGCAGGCGAAGTAGAAGCGTATCAGTAGGAGGTCGGAATTTGTCGTTTGGTCCTAAACCTAAAAATATTTATTATAAGATTATAAAACACGAGGATGAGGCTTTTCAGGGTTTCGTATCAAAACGGTTAAAAAGGAACATACATATATACAACTTATGGTGTTACTTCGTTAGTGCGACGAAAATATGTGTCATGACTGTTTACGCTAATTTAAATAAATCATAAATTAAACTATTGCAAAATTTTTTCATAAAAGGTTGTACACTCCTGTCGCAGGATCAAAGCGAACAATTATATTTTATTTTTATGTATTTATCATTTCATGTGTGTCTAGTAGTGGAGTGGAGACACTCCACTTGAACAAGAGAATACCTCAGATATACTAGTATATGTTTTAACTGTCAATGTTGATAGAGGCAGACTCGATATAGAGTGGAGTGCAGAAAATTACTAAGATTATGGGTGTTAGTTCCTTATAATGAAGTATTCACTCTATGTAGCTAATTATAATTATCTAGGGACCGCCAGTAAAAAAACAAAAAAAATGTCATATCGAAAACAACAGACGAAAATTTTCAAACAATAGCCACCAATTGTCACTGGAATAGGTATCTGAAAAATATTAAAGTCGTTTTGCAAAGAATTTGTAACAATTGACATTTGTTTCGCCTCGTTTGTGAACTTCACAGGCGATTGCGGAAGTTTTGATTTTGTTTCGTTCTCTAATGGATCTGACCCAATTTGAGTTGTTAAAAATTAAAATTATTTGTGTTAAAAAATATTCCTTTTATTACCAGTTCCTGGCATTGTAGAACTTCTAGAGCCCAAGGAAATGTTTTTGTAAAGAGGTCAGGTGTCTCTTGGGTATATCTGATATTTTAATACTGTCTTATTTTTGTGATTATGGTTTATTAAAACTTAACATATTGACTTGATACCTTTTACAAGTCCCGGTTAAAAATAAATGAATAACGACGAGGACGAGCTTTTAATTATAGCTGTACATTACATCTGCTTAAAATTCAGTACCTGTACAACAAACAGTTCATCTTAATTCTACAGCATCCGAATGTTCACGTCACTATTAGTATGTTACCCGCGAATGCATTTAAATCTTGTTTAATGAGCACAATTCGAGCATCCATTTATATTTAGGTAACAGACCATTATGTGGTTGGGAACACTGAAGTCCATTCGCGGTAGCAAATGACCCATATTCAGTAGCGCAGTTTAAAACGCTCTGCTTTTATTTATGATGTTTAACAATGTGTTTGTTCAGACGTATGCTCAGTTCCTGCAAACACGATGTCAGCTCCGCTTCATAAATGCCTTATTTGCTCATTTACAACGATTTGTTGCGCTTACATTCCGGGAAATGGCTAAAGACTGTCTGGGAATTGAAAGCTGTGTATCGCGAAAATGCTCATGATTAAATAGTTCCTCATAATTTTATTTTAATTGTGAACCTTCCAATGTTTTTCTGTATTTCATATCCTTTATTATTGCAGTATGAAAGGAATAAAACATTGTTGTGGAAGTTTATTGCAAGTTGGAATTGTACTGTAATTGGGCTCTATTCCCGACAATAGCCGGCATAACAAACTAAGGATGTCAAACAAACGCACTTCCTTGTCGCGTCGTGTATTTTCCCTCATAACGTAAACGCAGCGTTTTGTCTGGTGTTTGACATCGATCTGCGGTGTCGTCTAACATCCATGCTGACTGTACAAAAATAACAATTGCATAAAAGAAGGGGAACTTCGCCCCAAGCTCTTTGTTCGCGGGAAGATTGCCTGATGCACCGCTCCCGCCTTATTATCAACAAAAGAATTTACGAATTTCCTTCCCCGTATATTTGTTTAGGAACTAATGGAGGAAACCCTTCTACAAAAAGTTCACGTGAATGAGAATAATCTTTGTAAAAGTGACGGTTGCCAAGGCAACACCCCTGTGAGAGAATTCTAGTTCCATAATTAGATTAGCTCCGAAAGGATTATATGAATTAAAATTAACGGATAATGCCTTGTTGAGCAAGTTTTTTGAGTTGAGATTAAAAAGGGTGGAACAAAAGTAAATTCTCATTTTGCAAGTCGTAAACATTGTGTTCTTTAAATAGGGTTTTATTAGCTTGGCGTTTGGCCTTTTCAAGGTAAATAAAATATATTTGTTGTAAAGGTACAAAGAACAGCAGTAATTGTGACACATGCTTCTACATTTCTGTGTACAGTCAGGGAAATTAATTGGTAAGCAAAGTGACACCCTACGTTAATTTACTTAGTTATAGCCATTTCATACAACTGTCGAAGAATTATAGTTGTGCTTGGAATATACGGAAGATTTAGTTGGCGGTCAATTTGCTTAACAATAAATTTTCCTGACTGTGTGACTCAATTTTGAATTTGCGCTGTAGTTGAGAAGTTTAAGTAATACTTAGTTAGTAATATTTATTTGACTTAAAAAGGACACAGATATCTACAAGATGAGACTTTATTTAAGTGTGCAAAAAAGATACAAAATAAGTGATCAATGAAATGCTAGGAAAAGCAAAACTCAGATTGGATTATGTTTCCATTCGTACAGCCCGATTTAAACTTTATGGCGGCTCTAGTGTGCACTACTCGTTGCGCAGTACCTCACCCCTCACCTCCGCTGAAACATGAATTCGTTACTGCGTAGCTACTCGCCTCATGTTCCGAGTCGCCATAAGGCTAAGCGCGTACCACGACATTTTATCGTTGCGGAAAATAATCGCCAAACTGTGAAATAATTGCTTGAAAAATGATATTAGCGTTCGCGATTTTATTTCGCATGAACATGCGATTAATAAAATCGAATCGCAGTGCGCGCTTAGCCTTAAGCAAAAATCCGCGTGAGCTGCGTCACTGTGCATGTAAATCTTTTACAGTTCTTCTTTCGTAAATATGAAGATGAAAGATATAAAACAAGCGTTTCTTTTATTATTTGCAAACTTTCCCTACCTTACGTATTTACGAGTTCAAAACAATTTTGATACTTAGAAACATACATTGTTTCGAATTACTTTTCTTCCTTGTGTAACTACTTAAGTATTTCTTTATGCTTTTGGCGGATACTTGTAGTAAATATTTCTTGAAAATAAATAATTGAATTTTCGTGTAATTTTCCTTTTTCGTCATCATTCTAGGTACAATATGTATTTTCATGATTGCACCTACTACTGTTTGTGTCTGCATCACCCAAAGGTTGACTGGTAGAAAATGCCTATGGCATTAAGACCGCCTCTGTACATTTATGTGCTTGAAGTATTAAATAAATAAATATGTAATACCCGCACCCCTATTCGTAATCGACTTACTTATACTGTGATAAGTGATCTCGCATTAGTGTATTATAAACATTAAATAACATCACACCTGTATTTCTCAAAGGGTTTGGCAGAGGTGTACCTAATAGTACAGCCAACAAAACAGATAAGTATGCAGGATCATCGGATATAGTTGAAGTTTAGTAAGAAACCGATGGATGTTGTCGACTGAAATTTAATTTGATAAATGAGCTGTTTGTTTTCTAATAATTAAATTAAATTTTATTCGAGAACTACCATCCGTTTCGTACTAAACTTCAACTATGTCTGACGATCCTGCATACTTATCTCTTTTGTTGACTGTACACCCACATTTCGCCAGTTATTTTTAAGCCCCATGTAATAGGGGGCAAGTCGATTGCCATCAACCAAACACAAATCCAGACTCCGGGCTGCTACTGAGAAATTAGCATTATTATTTTATTAGCAGCGCCCCGCGGTTTCACCCGCGTAAGTTTCGATCCCGTGGGAATATCGGGATAAAAAGTATCTTTTGTGTTAATCCCGGAAATGGTCTATCATGTGCCAATTTTCATCCAAATCTGTTCAACGGTTTACGCGTGATTCAGTAACAAACATCCAAACATCTTCACAAACTTTCACATTTATAATATTACTAGCTGCGCCCTGCGGTTTCTCCCGCATAAGTTTCGATCCCGTGGGAGTATCGGGATAAAAAGTAGCCTATATGTTAATCCAGGGTGTCAGCTACTTGGATACCAAATTTTATTATAAGTGTCCTTATCAAAAAAGCATATTATAAGATTAAAGACTATGTTGAAGACAAGGTAGTTTGGCAATAATTCCTTCTGCACATGTGGCTTCCCTGGCTACTCGTTAACGGCTTAACTATTTAAATGTCTATTAACTGCTCTCAAATTACGATGTTCATTTTTTATTTACTTTACTTTATTTACTTTTTTGACATAATCTCTTTATTACTTGACATTATATACAGAAAATTCAAATTTTTTCCATCTCTTTATTAGTGGTTGTAATGGTAATCATATCACTAGGTTTTATTAGGTTTTTATTTTTTATTTATCCTTTTGATAGATTCTTGTTTTGTAAATGTGAGGACTTTGTAGGCCTTGTAGACTTTAGATCTGTAGACCATTTTTTATTTTATCAAGTACCTGATACTTGTTGACAGGCCTACGCTATCCTCCCATACCTACTGTAATTTGAAAATATTGTAAAAGCCAATTATTTTTAAAAAGAGTAACCGTGGAGTTTCTTGCCGGTTCTTCTCCATAGGAAACGACCAATTGGAACCGTGCACCTAGCTTCTGACGTTTCATAAGTGCCCATGTAGGCTTATGTGAAATAAAATATTTTGATTTTGATTTTATCAAAATTAGTCCAGCCGTTTGAGCGTGAAGAAGTAACAAACATATAAACACGCACACACACTCACAAACTTTCGCCTTTATAATATTAGTGTGATAGTAGGATAGTGTTAAAAAAATAATGTTATAATTGATTTCTTATATAATTAGATAGGTAATAGGTAATAAGGGCTGGTGTCCGCAACTCCACGTCAATGCGCGTATTTTGCGTGGGTACCTACGGGTGGGAAAATCGATTATTCGAGCCACCCCATCCATACTAACATTATAAATTCGAAAGTACCTAACTCTGTCTGTCTGCCTGTTTGTTACCACTGAACGGATTTGAATAAAATTTGGCAGAGAGATAGATTGCATCCCGGGAAGGACATAGGATAGTTTTTATCGACATATCTCGCGGGCGAAGCCGCGGGCGGAAGCTAGTATAAGTATACAAAGTAGATAGAGACACATCAAATGTTGTTGTTATTTGTAGGTTACCTGCAATATCCTACGGTATCCTATATTTTTATTCGTGATACCTAATTGGTTTCATTTGTTTTTTGTTTTTACCTGCACTTATCTACACCCAATTATTTGCGAATAAATAAATTAGACTTTGAAACTTTTTGCTGTTTTTTTTTTTCGTATCTTTAATAGTCCAATGCTAGTGCAATAGCTACAACTAATTCGTGCCAATATGCCAAAATCCACGCGAGACACAGTGGCTTTTTAATTGTTTCTGTAATTAATGCAACCCGATAATACTTAATTATCAAAACAATACTATAAAACCTCCAGTTTTTCTTCTTTTATTTAATTCTCTTTAAATAGTAGAAGCGACTCTAATCGTGTAGAAGCACACAAAAGTAAACAACTATTGCCACTGCCATTCTCGGTCCGTTGCCTCCGGCGTGCATTTTGTGGGAATGGCAATCTGTAGGTACATACGTATGGTGTGTTCCAAAAGTATCTGATGAAAATGTAAACAAATGGATCAGTAAGTATCTGTGGAAGCCAATTCATAGTTCCACTTACAAATTGAGTGACCTTTTCCACTAGGCAACCACTGTTCATTACGCTACATTTATTTACATAATTGACGTTAATTTTATAACTTCAATTTTCAACAATTACATTTTAATAATGATTTTCAAAAAATAATTGTTGGAAAAAGTGGTAAAATTTAAGGCTCCTTCAAACAGGCGCGACACGCGATATAACCGCGCGCGACACAAAGGCACCGCCAGTAATTGATTGCGTTAGAACTAACCTGAGCAGGATTTGTTTACACTTTCATCAGGTATTCTTTGAACAGACAGTATCCTACAAAGTATATGTGATATCTTACCCATTTGCGATACAAACATAATGCATATATATCGTAGCTTTAGCATACTGTTAGCTACTATACTGTATGTAGCAACTGTGCTTTCTATTTAGAAAAACGTGGTTTGAAGTTTCAATGAGATCATATTTTGCAGTAGCAGTTTTAAAGAAAATATGTTGTTGTCGGGGTTAAATGTCTGATTATGTTAGCTTAGCGTAGATTGTTTTATTCAAGCAATCATGTTAAGAGATAATTAATTCATGAAAAAAAAGAACAATTACCTACTTATAATCTTCTTTGTGTCGCCAGTCGCATTACAGTTATCCAAATTCTGTTGGCCCAAAACTTCGCCACTTCACTTCACACTTGTGGCAGCACAGAGGTCACTTTGGCTGCATGTTTTTGGGGCACAGGGAGCAGGATAGGAGGTGGAGCATTGATGGTGACACAGCTCTACATCCTGCTGCCGTTTCTTCGAGGTAGCCTTACTTTACGAGGTTCGACTTACACCTTCCCACTTCGTTTCGGAGACGGTTCAGGGACTTACTCGTGGACCACAGAAAGTTACACCCTGACATTCATGATGTTTGCCAGTCCAAAGAGACGAGTAACTCAACATCTATAATATTTTGATTTCATGCTTGAAAAAACGAATGATCGTAATCGTCTTAGGGCTGATTTTACCACAGTCAGATATCTTTTATTCGTGGAATAAAATTGACGTTTGACAGTTCTAGTATGGAAAAACTGTCAAAAATTCAAAATTTATTTTCAGAATAAGACTTATTCTAGGTATAAAAGTTTGGTGGAAAGCGCTTATCGTCATTGGATGCGGTAGATGTTATGGGCGTAGCAAGCATAAACATATCTAAATACAACGGCTACTCTGACTTAGACATCGACGCGCAAACTGTAACCATGAATTCAGCACATGATATTAGACTCCCTAGCGTAGAAATTTTTCGTCGATTATAAAAAAAATCGGCTGTTTCATAGAAAAGTGGAATACTTACGCGCTCAAAATATATGTAACAGCAAATTTTTCAGTTCAGAATCATGTTCTGAATCCATGGTAACAGGTTATTGTCGATAGCCTGCCACCCTGTATAGCAAACTTTTCTTAAACGTCTATGAATTTACGAAAATCCCCTCAAAATCGTTGCAGTGATTTGCGAGTTCAGGACACAAAGACACGCACACCGGGGTGCTTATCTTATGTAGTAATGATGTGTGCTTAAGGTGAAGTTTGAAGCCCAGCAGTGGGTAGATATGGTTTGATTGATGATCTTACTTGTGGACTTAAAGGACTCTTCTTTTGAATCGAGTAGGGCAAAAGATTGATCTTTGCATTTACGCATATCACTTTGAGTGATCTTTACACCTTATTTGATGCATACACATGTAAAGATAGATTAATGCTTTGATTTTAATGCATATCTTCTCTTTGTTTGCCTTAAAACTGCTGCATTTATGTCAACTCTCTCAATCAACCTGTAGGTATTAAATCTCTGTTTTTAAAAATGTACGCAAAAAATTACACAATGGGCAACACTTAAATAAAGATAACCCCGGTAAGTAATCTTCACTAGGATTATTTTTGCAGATTTGGCTTTAATTTTCTTTTTTCCAAAAATGCAACATATATGGATACGGGCAAAAGGACGACAAAATTTCCTATTTTATGTTACCAGTGTAACAGTTTTTCTTTCTTTTAATTTTTAATTGGTATAACAATATGAAATCTTCACAGATGTGCCTTTAATTTTTGTCTATTTTTCTTAACAATATCTCATATTATATGTTACCAGTGTAGTTCAAACAACCGGATCCTTTCGCAGTAGCCTGTGGCGTGGCAATCAAGGTCTTACAATGAGTCAGTGCGGCCACGTGATACTAAAGTCTAAACGTAGCTGAAAATAAATGTTAAACTGGGTGCGTTTTAGCTGCAGACTGTTTTATTGCAGTGCCTACACTAATTGTAGGTAGGAGAGGTAACTTTTGTTTTTGGATGCACTTTTAGAACGGTCTATGGAGCTGTGATTCATATTGGGTTTTTTTTACGTGTCGTCACCTATTCGGTAAGTTGTTTAGACTACGTATTATTAATAATTAATCATAGGTAATTATAGGTCATTCAATAACATTTAAGTATAATTTAATCACAGTCATCATAGAGAAAATGAACAAATTAAAGTTTTTTTTTGAGTCGTATTTATATTACCTAACTTACGTGTAAGTACCTATTTCTTTATATAAAAAGTTCATGTTGATATAGGTAAACAAATGCTGGAGTAGAATGATTCACGAATCACTGATTTTATTAATTCCTCCAGTTTAGGTAATTAATGGATATATAATTCAATTGCAACTCGGAAATTGGTACTTCTACTAACCAATAGCTTGCATGCCAAAAATATCATTATCTCATTTATGACTTTTACGAATCCCGTTTTATTAAGTTCAATAGTAGAAGTAATAGAAGCAAGCCGACGAACGTGATAGAAATGAAAATATAAATGCCTTGAAATGTAAAGTTTATTTTTCTATTAAACATTAAATGTACGATTGCATTCCTAAGCAGGCTGTCTGTAGATTAATAAAAACCTTTAACCGACTTCTTCTAGATTTATGTACTAATGCTTGAACAGAAAAGTGCTTGTCGAGCGATTATTAAATTTTTGAACGCAATTATTTGAAGGAGTATTCCTTACACACGATTCAGAGATCCTTTTACTTCTTGTATGAAGAATAATTTAAAACTAAGCAAAGATGGTTTATTGGGCTTTAAACTTTCACTTGGTTTTTCGTGTCAAATGTTAAGTGTCTAATCAGGCGTTTCACAAGTGTTCACCTGGTGCTTGCGTAGCGGCTAGGTGCTACGCGGCGCTACGCAAAGCTACGCAGCGCTACGTGGAGCTACGCAGACTACGCAGCACCTACGGGTTAGGTAGTTTATGAGTTACGTGACACTACGCGGTGTTACGGGGAGCGGTGCAGAGCAAAGATACTCTAACAGATATTTAAAGTTAAATGCGAATATTTTTGAACCTTATTACCTAACTAACCTAAACCGAACCTACTACTTCTTCGTATTTTGTATAGTAGCTTTAATACCTACCTACTCACGAAACATTAATATGGTCTTAAATGAATTAGAACAATGTTAAAATACATTTGCACTTTGAGAACTCCCCAGCATCAAAGTAATGTCGTTAATTATCCTGAATATTGTACATAAAAGTCTCTGCCAATTTGTAATTGAGTAAAACACCGATATAAAATTGCTAAAAGGGGGGCGGAACCCAATTTGCAAAGTTTTCATCTTCTTCAAACCCTTTTAACCTTTGATAGATTCAGAAGCTTCTGAAAAAGTCGTGAGTCGATACAAATTAAATGGCCGTGATTTTGGTCCTAAGGGCCGCATTAAAAAGTTTTATTTGAAGGCGAAATAAAACTTTTTTGGAATTTGTTTAATATTTTATTGAGTTATACAAAATTGGGACACGATCAAACCACTTGACGTTACGAGTTCGTCGAGGTGAAGAGCATATTTACTTATAATGAAATGATTTTAAATCAGTTCGTAACCTTTTGAATTTGGGGAAAGTGTGTCAAGATTTCAGAATCTATAAAATTATAAAATATAACTATACACACCTTATATTTTATGTATATAGGACTTGTGGCTGTGACTGGCCCGTTGGTTTCGTGGTCGTAAGCGCGACTACTGAGTGTGGGGTCCTGGGTTCGATTCTCGGGTTGGGCGAAAGTGTTATTGGGTTTTTCCACTGGGAAAGTCTTAGTAACAGTCCGAAGTTTGGAAGTTAGCGGTGTAATACCCCCGGAAAGCACGTTAAGCCGTTGGTCCTGCGTCTGGAGGAGTTTATTTATTTATAATAGGACTTGTGTCATTCCTTCTAAATGTGAAAAGTCGTGATTCGTTTGTTTTTGCCTTTACTTCACCTAATTTTGATTTATTCCAGAAATCTCCACCGACAAATCCCCACCAGTGGGGTTAGCCCTATCCACGGCAGATGCTGTTACACACAAAATTACCAATGTATTTATCAAATAGCAGCTCCCTTTTACTCGTATTTCCTCGATGAACCCCTGTACGGTGCCGAAGTTTCGGACACAACATAGATATAATTCGCTCCCGATAATTGGACATCAATTTGCACCCCCGCTTATCCCGATAATTTTGTTGCGAAACGGAAAACATTTTGTTTGGAAACAAATATGTATAAATGTTTTGCTTCTACTTTCGATTACCTACATATTTGATGTAGGGTGGGTGGTTGTGGTGTTATTGAAACCTAGTTTCAGTCACGTTTCATATAGCAAATTGTGGCATGGATGAGGTAAAGGCTGGCAACTGTGGCTCACTGACATAATTATAGTCATAGAAATAATAGGAATTTATTTCTAAAACTTTAGTACCCTTTTACATCAATGTCGATCTGCGAAAGACTGCAGGCAAATGCCGGATGCGTCAAGCTGAAGACAGGGCGCTATGGCGCTCATTAGGGGAGGCCTATGTCCTGCAGTGGACTGCTATAGGCTGATGATGATGATGATGACATCAAGGTCTCGGCCTCAAAATTAATTTGATAGATGTTGGTTTTGTTCAAAGCATATTATCAGAGCCTGTCTCGAATACAGCTATCTTACTCTATAAAATAGTACACACAGCTCCTTTAACTAGTTACCCCACCAAAAGACATGTGCGTTCAAATCCGTGATAGGCCCAAGTTGGTTTTTGTATTTTGCAAAAACATTTTATTTTAAATAATGTATTGTTTTAGTGAATAAATAAGTTTAAGTAAGTATTTTTTTTAAAATTCTGTTTTTATTATTGTTTTTTTCAATAAAACAATACTTTTGCGACGACAAGCAACAATAATAGGGTTAACATTTACGACAACTTATTCATCGTCTAAATAGACTGGAGGTTTCAAGACCGCTTACCGTGCATAAGATTGGTAGTTCAAATCCTATATAGGCACGAAATGTGCTTTTTGTTCATTATATTATTTTGATATATTTTTCTATTTTGTTTTAAGTAAGTAGTAATTATTTATAAAATAAAGAATTAAAAAATCAAGAAAAATAAAATACTTTATTAATCATTTAATAATATTTATTATTGCTATTATTTAACAAAACTATGATCTTATTTTACAACAAACAGAACAACTATTTTAGTTCTCATAATATCAGAAATCATTTTAAAAAATAATTGATAAATAGTAGTCGTTTACTCTTCGCCATTTTAAGTGAACGTATACAAAGTTCTAACTTGAAGGTATGGATTAATTTTATAAAGACAACGTAAGTAAGTAAAATTAATGGATACCCTCAAATTATAACATCTTTCGATTAGACAGGGACCTAAAGATATAATGACTCAGCCGATAGTAGATAACAATTTCATCGCAATTCATATGGGCTCGCTGGCTAGTTCGTCAAACTGCGTGTATGAGTGAGTGTGAGTGTGAGTGTATGAGTATGACGACGTTCGGTGATGCGATGGTTCGAATCCGAGTCAACACAATGGACTCTTTTTGAAGTATTCTTTAGATTATTCGTAAGGAATTCAATGTTGTAGCAGTGTAACATTTTAAAACTTGAGGGGTTAGGACATAGTGACGCTTTCTGTACATAAGGTTTTGAAATCTGCATAGTGTAAAGCTTTTATTGAATTAGGTTATGATGGGGCTGGCATGGTCGTGTTGTGACCAAAAGCCCCTAAATTTATAATAGATAATAAAAAAAAAAGGTCTCGGCCTCGAAACTAGGCCATCCTGTATGACAGAGGTCGAGGTTGATATTTTAAAACTTATTTTTCTTATCTATAGAAAAGATTAACCAGCAAGATCGTTCGATGAATTGACTGTCAAGGCTGCACCGAATGAATTTAAGTAGCGCCTGAAAATTTAAGCCTCTTCCGAGTTTCCTCGATGAAATCGGAAAATATCCTCGTCAAAACAAACAAACAATTTGCAATAGTTCTCCGGCTGACATATTCGGATATATCTGGAGTCAATATTATCCGCACGGTATCTGTATCCGCGAGGGCGTGCGTAGTTTTCCCGCTTGCGGCCTCGATTTCCTGTGAAAACGGAAATTTCCGAACGTCCGCTCAGAAACAGCGAATTCCAAGTTGTTTTGCTATTTACTGTTTTATGTACTTACAGTTTTTATAAAGGAAGTTTTTTTTTAAGTTATGTTAAATGTTTTGTTAGCAAGTTAGTACCTAAATATTTTGTTGTTATACGGTTTAACCTTTTCATAATTCCTCTGCATCCTTGCATCATTTCTATTGTTTTGATTCCAGTGAAATAGGTGACGCTTAATACGCGATTATGATTGTTTCTTACGACTCACGAGTCGAACTTGAACGTTTCACCATATCAGGCCGGAATCACACACACACACACCTATACTATTCACCACCACTTACCACTTATTTTTCACCTTTATTATCTACAGTTAGTAGTCAGACAGTAGTTAGTTTAGAGTACCTAGTCTTATACTTAAAACTATGCGCCACATAACCGCTTTCATAGTTTGTCTGTGGAAACAGATCATACAAAATTAAAGTTAACTTTATTAGTGCCGATACTTAGTTTATGCTACTAGCTTGAAGTTATACAGGGGTATACAGGGTGTTTGGTAGAAGGACCGACACAATTTTCTTAGGGATAGGAAGTGTCATATTATCCTAGTTTTCACTCATAACACCTGTCTTAAGTGTCACGGTAGGTAATTGAGATAATAATATGTTCCTTTTTAAGCACCCGAAATATCGTCATCACAACTTTTTTGTTTGTGGTTGTAATAGAGCGTCATAATTTTTGGTGTAATCTTCAATGTAGGTAAATGTATGTACAATCGGTTCTAAAAAATTACGTGGGTGCTTCCAAAGTCCTAAAATTGTGCTATGGAACGAATAATTTCAATCTGAAAATTCATAAAATAAACGAAAATTAAAACTATTTTGTGCTAGCAAATGACATCCCCAATCCCTCAAGTAATTGTGTCGGTCCTTCTACCAATCACCCTGTATATAGGGTCAAATGAAATTACCGGTATCTAAACACGATAAAATAAGAAAATAAAATGATTTTTGTTGTTTTTTTGGGGTCAATGACCTCTGGTAGTTTTGTTACTTGAAGTTTGAGTTGAGAAAATTAATTCCTTTTTTGTTTTTTCATGTTTAAATCTATCGATACCCATCACGTCTGCGGAGTTTCGCTTAGTAATTTAATTTGACCCATTATCTATTAGGAGCATTGTTTAAAAATTCTTAAGGTAGAATTTAACCTACCTACCATACGAATTTATCTTAGCTCTTTATTTTCCTTAGCTGTTGCCATACTTCCCGGTTTCGTGCGTCCCTCATCCAGGTGTTTTCTGTTACTTTGACGATATCGTTAACCCAATTAGACGGCCCTAGTTTCTTTGCCTCTCATTTATCATGCTCATGCTTCATCATCATCACCATCGTCTCATCGTCATTTCAGCCGAAAGACGTCCACTGCTGGACATAATATCTACTTCCCCCAAGCGCCGCCACTTCGACCAGTTCTGCGCTTCCTGCATCCAGAGGATTCCTTCGGCCTTCACAAGGTCATCGGTCCCCTTTGTGGGAGACCTTCCAACACTACGTCTTCCAGTACGCGGTTGCCACTCCAGAACCTTTCGCCCCATCGGCCATCAATGCAATGCAGCAATTTACAGACGCCAGCACATCAAACTACCCGAAACTGTAAAATTTTCCCAATCGACTTTGAACGTTGAAAATCTATTAAAGAAATTTGGCAGATTGTAGTAGCGTGATGTGTCTGTACCCTGCCGTTGGCAGTTTGGCAATTCTTCGGGCTATGTCAGTTACCTTGGTTCTCCTGCGGATCTCTTCATTTCTGTAACGTGCTTACATTATCAAAAACTTAGATCTTCTGAAAAAGAAGACATTTTCAACCTTGATGTCAAGACCTAGGAATTAGGTCATTGTTAATTACACAGTGACTAGTCCCTACAGAAAGAGTATTTGTTCACAAATAATACTGCTAGATAATTCCAGATATTACTTATGTCTAGATCAATATTAACAGTACATAGAAAGTTCATAGCAAGAGTGAGAGATGCGCATGAACGTCGCAGAATCATTTATTACGTCTGATTTAAAAGTTTGTTATTTGTATAAGTTCATAATATATGTGCTCTCACAAGTTTTTGTTGTTTGATGATAATCCTAACTTTATTCTACATCTGGCTTTTGTTTTGTTTAGTTATTTGTTAACACCTGACTTACAAAACTTTACATCTGTAAGTAGATATACGTACCTTTTCAAAGTGATCATACTACACATTAGTTTTGGCAGTAGGTAGGTATAGTCGACCTCGTAATTGATTTATCTCTGATTTACCTAAGGTTGAATGCACGTGGTTGAATGTCACTCATAAAGACACACGTCATAAAGCGTCAAGTTAGTAAATTATCTCATAGACAAATAGATAGATTTGTCGATGAGATAGTGTCTTTCTTGGTGGAGTTCCAATTTACTGGAAGTATTTGTCTTAACTATATTAGGTATCTTGTCAGTTGTTTCTTGCGTTTACAAGTCTCTCATGATCTCATAACTATTATTACTAGAAATAATAGGAAATGACTTCACCATGTTTGATATCCGTCTCGACATTTTTGCAGCGCTTTCATGCTCGAAAGAACTTTGAAGGATTAAATTTGTTCATTTTGTGTCACACCTATAATCAGATGGCGCAATATTTTTACTGCGTAATAAGTATACTTGAATCAACCCTTGCGCTCAAACGATCTATTATATCACGCAATAACATTAACGTCCCATGGACTTTATTGTAATGAAAATATTGTGCAATAACATTGAAACTCGCTCAAAGTTTTGTTCAATCATTTCGCAATTGAATGGTCATACATAAATTCCGCATTTATTGTAAGTTTAGCGGCCGCATATATCTATTCAAGTAAGAGGCTAGACTAGACTTACGCAATGATTTAAATTCACCGTGTTTTTTTCTCCCCGTTCGTCTTGCAGTACGAGTTTCCAAGCAACGCCTCCGGCAGTATTTTCCACTTTTTGATTTTACTTGGAACATAGAACAACTTTATCACTTTACATTTTAAACTAGTTTATAGATGTACTGAAATGAAGTGAGGTAAAAACTGTGGTTCCTTCAAGCCTTACTTACATTCAAAATAATAGCAATTTTCAAAAATATTCTTTGAACACTTATCTTTGAACACTAAAATCTGCTCAGTATACCTACATAATTACCTAACATGTTCTTTTCCATAAAGTTGCAATAGCTAAAACGTCTAGTTTTTTTGCAAGTTAATTCTCCTCGAGTTAATTATCCGGTCTATCTTCATCGATGCTCTGAATTTAGTCTTTAATCAGTGCCGTTGTTTTCTCGGAAGAGGAAATATCATAAAATATAATATGATAGGCCAACTAAACGGTATCTTTCCACGACCGGGGTCAAAATAACCCACAACTCTACCAGAGTGCGTATTACGAATAATATTTCAGTCTCAGGATTATTCCGTCTAATAACACTGCAGCCGTAAATTGACGCTGAATCTGAGCCTTATTAAACTGTCTTGTAAATCGTGTTCGCACTGTACAAAGTGCTGATCACATAAAAAATAACAGGGCAATAAAAGCGGCGTGCCTCCCGAGCGCGCTCGTATAATCAGACAAATATATCAGTATAACTATTGATTTCTTGTCTTATTTTTGGAAGGGTGAAGTGAAATTTTGTTTAGTTTATCATGCTGTTGTGTATCTGGTAGGAGTTGTATGAAAATAAAACATGGAAAGGCTGTTTGGAGTCGTTCAATTTGGCATTGTCTTGCTCTACGGAAAGTAAACTGTTGATTAAGGGAACAGCCTGGGGAGACACCATTAGTATAGCCTAGACGTCTCACCCCTAACGTTGTTGTATGATATAGCCCTTTTCTTTTTTAGGTTCCGTACCCAAAGGGTGCCAACGGAACTCTATTACTAAGCCTCCGCTGTCCGTCTGTCCATCTGACTGTCAGCGGGATGTATCTCATGAACCGTAATAGGTGGACAGTTAAAATTTTCACAGAGTGAGTATTTCTATTGATACTATAACATCAAATTAAAGTGGATCTCCATACAAGAAATTTATTTTTATCGGCACTTTTTGCCTTGTGGTACCGAACCCTTCATGTGCGAGTCCGACTCGCATCACTTGGCCGCTTTTTTCTGAGTAGGTTGTACCTCTATCCATTATTTGTTCAAAATGTTGTTAACACCTATATGTTTTATTCAATCAACGTCCTTATCTAAGCGTGCAGAAACACCTCTAACTAAGAATAAATAAAAACCAATACACAAGACACAATACACCAAATTCCACTTTTCCATTATTTATTATATTGTTATTGATACTACATTCAATTCACGTTTCATTTCGTGTTATCAGTTCAGTGGTTCGTTTATACAATATAGCGGTACTTGTCGAAATTTTATTGGTTTCCCGGGTAGTATGAGCACTTGTGGTATTACCGTCAGTCATCTGAGTGGTATCGCATAGAGAGGAACTGAGACGTCTCGGCGGGCAGCGCAACCCTAGCTTTCTTAGGCTACGAACAAACGAAACTATTGGGTGCATTGTTTATGGTATTTAGGAGATGTCTTAAACAAAATTCGATAAGCAGTAATTTTAAGGTTTTATTAAATTACCTAGAACAGGTCAAACATTTTCCAAGACCAAAGATTCAATTAAGAAATTGATTTTGGAATTTTGGACAAAGGTTTTTTTTAAATATTTCAAATGCTATTCATAATAATTTTAAGGTCTTTACTTGTATACAAAAATGTCAACGAATTAGTCAATTATCAATTAAGCCTGTAGTTTTCTACTGAAATTATAACTTATCTAAGATGATCCACAAACAAGGATTTTTCCAAGAAAAAAATGAGAAAGGAAGAGATGACAAACGAATTTCAGTGTCTATTGTACTTTTCAGAATGACAATTTAGTGTTGCAGTTTGTCACGTGTATTCATCCTAATGTTAGGGGCGCGCCTTGCTGACCCAGTTCGCCACCGTAGCGGGATCGCGGGATCACTCGAAAGGGTTTACGGTTTCAATATTTGGAAGCCTTCACATATATGCGCACTTTAGCTGTCTTAAATAATGCACTTCGTTTCGAGTTACGCCGACTTTTATGAAGTAAACAACGCAATTTATGTCCACGACCTATTTTTAGCTGCAAAAAGATTAGTCGCAGCCTTGCGTAACAACCGACAGCCTTCACAAGGTAGTCTAATCTGGTTCAGAGGGCTGGTATCCAATTTGCCGCCATGTTATTGTGGGGCTTCGACCGCAGCTCGCGTAATTGACACCGAAAGTAAAACCACAGCTTATAAATCGGAAAACGTAACCTAGACGACTACCGCACGATGCAAAAACCACCTGCGAAATTACGTCACGTATCGCCGCCCGCGCCACCAGCCACGACAATCGCCGGCCGGTATTACCAATCTACTCGTTGATTTATTATTATCGTCCCGGCTTCCAATAAAAATAACGTAATTTACCATCCGAATAGAGCGGTCTATAGGTTTAGTTTAGAAAGTTGGCATCTTGTCCATAGCGGTTATTCCGCGTTCCCTACATAGACTACCAGGCTGCAGGTTGTACAAAAAGAAGGCTCTATTTAACGGGAACTGATTCGGAAAAAAGCGCTCTGTGAGCTCCATGACGAAGAACCGGATTACTATGGCCGGGCCGCAAAACAAATCCACTACGATTTACGTACCGTAAACTCGTTACGCGTTTCGAACGAGACGCGTTCGTGGTGGCGTGTTTAGTAGGAATTTGTTTCTTGTTGTGAGTATCCGAGAGTTCAGATCGGGTGTCGCGGGGTGCGTTAAGTACCGCCGGGCGGCGAGAGAGAGGCGAGCTTACAGTCTATGGAGAGGTTCGCAGGTTCATTCGGAGGAAGTGTCGTTATCACAGTCGCTGTTCGGCGTTCGGACGGCGTGGTTCGGTGCGGACGGTTTGCGTGCTCGCTTCGTCTGTACTCGCTTCGGCAGAAGTTTTGCGGAGATCGCGTTCCGTTATTGCATCGGCGGCGGCCTTTCCTGGCTCGTGACTGATCACGGACGCTTTGCAGAAAGTGAAACTGTATGCTTGAGACGTGAAAACAGATAGTGCAAGGACGTCTAAACTTTGTGGTGGATCAGTGCTTAAGTGGGACAAGTCGGTTTTCAAGTGAAAATCGAATTTTACCGGGACTCGTTTCGATATCAGCGCAGTTTTATCAATTAAACTGTGTCTAGATTATTGAAGCGCTGCTGACTTTTCCAAAAACGGTAAGTAATAAGAACTTTTCATGTAGGAACGTGGAATGGATCGACTTAGAACCAACTTTATATATTGTTACAATAAATATTAGGTTACTTACTAGTCGGCGAACTAGCTAGTACCTACAAGAACTTTAATGAAGTACCTACCTAGCGGTAAAAACAGTTGGTGCAGAGTTTAATAAACCTACATAACCACTAAACCTTGGAGTTTTATCACTATCTCTTTAATAAGCTCTCGGCACAAACAATAAATATAAATATGAAATAAAAATTAAGTACCCTAGTGATGAATGTAAATTGCTGGCTCATCAACTTTTTTCTTAGCGTTAGCTAGGGGCTCAAGTATTCAGGACGGAAGTGTACATAAAAAATGGTAATATCATTAGAGCAACATCGCTGCATCGCTCAGGGGATGTTATTTACAAACGACGAAATAATTTACGGTAATATTATGAATTTTTTTAAAATAGGTACCTACTTTTTCATGATAAATATTTTTCGAGATTATTTTTTGCGAAGTTTTTTTTTTATGGTAATTTATGATTTTCGGGCGGCCGAAGCATCTGTTAAGGTGTTGTACACATTTGAATCAATAACATATTTGATGTCGTTGATGACTGTAGGTACCTACATCTGTATATCATTGTTATAAGAGAAGCGTTGCTATTACTCGCTTATTACATCATTATATGTTATGATCATTCGCGCGTGTTCATCCCTTTAAATGCAATTACCCGTTTATTGTATTAGGGTCTACGTAATCTAACACAGCGACGCCGGCATGTGTTCTTAAGGTGTTATCACACTGAATGAGAAGTTGTTAAGAGCCTTTACGCCGTACGGCATTTCATGCAAACTTTCAAGCCCTTGTTTTTCCAAATGAATGAACCGATTTTAATGAAACTTCATACGCATAAGCCGGATACCAAAGTATAAAAAGTTACTTAAGAACATTTTCGAAAAATTGAGTTACAGCCAAATTAGACCGATTTAAAATTTTCCGTAGAAACAGAGAATTCCAGTTTTTTTTTTTAATTATGAGTTTCGAAAATGTTCTTAAGTAACTTTTTAGACCTTTGTATCCTGCTTCTGCGTATGAAGTTTCATTAAAATCGGTTCATTCATTTCGAAAAACAAGGGCTTGAAAGTTTGTATGAAATGCCGAACGGCGTAAACGCTCTTAATATGCAAATTCAAAAGTTTTGGTTTTAATTTGAATACGTTTCTTTATCACAACAATTTGTAGTAGAAAAAGTGTCGTGAATGACGGTAATATTTTTACACTTTTTTCGCTTTAGCTCTCATTCTCCAAGTGTGCAGGGTATACGTTCGTTACGGATCTTCGTTCCAAAAATACCAGCGGGACAGACAAAATGAAAAATGTATAATAGCACTAGCTATTGCCCGCGACTTCTGCGATCTAGAATGAAAAGTAGCCGATGTCCTTACCCAGGTGGTCTGTGTGCCAAATTTCATCCAAATCTGTTCAGCCGTTTTAGCGTGAGAGCATAACATACAAACAGACTTACTTTTGAATTTATGATATTAGTTACGATTCTATGAAATTGCTTAAAAGAGTGAACCAGCAAATTCTGCAAATGTATGAAAAGAGACGGTCGTTCCGTCTTTGACTTACACAGGGGTCGGGTAAAGCCAATTAGAATTAGCTTTATAGAATGTTTTAATCATAATGTACTTAAGAGCGTTCACGACGTCTGGCATTTCATACAAACTTTCAAGTCATTGTTTTTCGAAATGAATGAACCAATTTTAATGAAACTTCATACGAATAAGCAGGATACAAAGGTCTAAAAAGTTACTTAAGAAAATTTTCGAAAAATAGTGTTACAGCCAAATTAGACCGATTTTAAATTTTCCATAGAAACAGAGATTTTCATCTTTTATTCAAATAAGATATTTCGAAAATGTTCTTAAATAACTTTTTAGATCTTTGTATTCTGCTTATGCGTATTGAGTTTCATTAAAATCGGTTCATTCATTTCGAAAAACCAGGGCTTGAAAGTTTGTATGAAATGCCGTAGGTACGTCGTATGTACACGCTCTTAACATTATACGTATTTGATATCATTATAGATAAGGTTAAATAGCCGGACGTGTGTTTCGTTTAATTACGTAACATCATAACAATGATACCTATTATTGTGAGTTAAGATTTTGCAAAATAAACTAACTTATATATCTTTCTCATGTACGTGATATTGCTAATTGGGTATCTACATCGGTATTGGAGTTTAATGGCTATTAACCAAATTTGCTCAATTCTAATTGTATTTAAAGCGCTAATTAGGCTGAAATAATATATCATCGGGGGAGAGAAATTGTACCGAGCTGAGGGACCGAACGACTATCGACTCAATTACGAGAATTCGCTTGTATCAATAGAGTTACTCTCATTGCCTTAATTATATTTTACGTTTAGTTGATTCAGTAGGGTTGATTCAAAAGCTAAGCAAAGGCGGTTACATCGTAGAATAGGTAATTATTTTACTTGGCAATAAAAACGATTCAAGGCTATTTGCCAAAACAGTAGTAATTAATCTTTAATCTAAAATGACTTTTTGTGTATGTAATTACGAGATGATTAGTCGGCATACCTACTACATTATTCATACGGGGTAATTACCTGCATCTCAACTCCTACAAGTTCTGATAGATCGACAACAGAGATTCCACAGACAATGTATGTAAGCACGTCATGGTTAAAAATCAAACACTCATTCAAAACCGTACCACAAACCATAGACTAAATTCAGAGCAAAAAAATAAAAATGTCCGAGCATTGTAAACGTGACATAGATGTTACGGTTAAAGAGAAAAAAAGATAAAATCTAATAACGTCTATTGACACGGCGATCAGTATGCATCGTATCACTCGCACGACACGTGCTGTATCATCGCCATATCATATTTCTACTTATATGCCAAACCATGCTGTAACGGAATAAGTAAAAGATATTCCGTAGGTTTCGCTTTCTCTATTTTCTTTAGTGTTCGGGAAAATCTAATAAGGCAAGGTTTGTCTGTGTCATGGTATTGTACCTAAGTTGGACAAGGCTTTGACTAGACTTTAATAAAGTCTGTTAGAGGTGTCAATATAGTATTAACTGAAATAATAATGGAATAAAAATAGGAAAACAGGTACGCCGATTTTGGTCGAATAAGTATTTTTTTATGAAACATAAACATATCATAATCTACCTATTATATAATGTCCCCACTGCTGGGACACAGGCTTCCTCTCTGCGAGAGGAAGGCCCAGTGCGGGTTGGTAGATGTCACATCGTCACTCGCATGACTAAAAGTCCCATGTCATTTTTCTCATTTTTTAGCTGATACGAGTTAGGACAACAACATTCTTTTATTCGTGATTCTTTACATTTTTCACTAACCGTTGTACCTACCTCTATTTCATTTGGATCTGAAAATATAATTATTTTAAAAGGCAACAAAATGTAAAGAATCACGTATAGAATAATGTAGCTGTCCCAACTCAAATCAGACAAAAAATGAGATAAGACTTTTAGTCATGCGATTGACAACATGTCTTCGAATTTTTGGTTCTCGGACAAAAGTTCTAGATTCCTCACGATGTTTTTCTTCCCCGTTTTGAGAGCAGTGGTGATGAAATAATTTATACAAAATAAAGCGCATGTCTGGGTTCAAACCTCCGACCTACAAGTCGTAAGTTGCAGCCGTTACCACTGGGCCACCACACTTTTTATGAAAACAACACCTTTAAATGTCAGATCAGTAACCTGTGATAACTAATTATCGGAAATGCACTGAGAGTTAATCGTAATTAACTGTCATAAAACTGTACGGGACAACTTTAAATGATATAGTGTGATAGATTTATAATTTTATTGATATAATGATAATGAGTAGGTACACGCGGCGAAGACAGAACGCGAACTGAAGTAAATTGCGCACGCGGTACAAAACTGCTTATTTTGCATAAACAATAATATGATGTACCTACGGTTGGACCGTACAACAACAAACTGCATTAATAAAAGATCACCTGCAGAATATTGCGTATCGTACGATAATAAACGACAATAATTACCAATAATGACAATTAATTAGCCACTCGCGAAAAATAAAGAACAGCCTCCATAATAATTCTTGTTAATTACTGACAGTATATATTAAAAGGGAGCTTGTGAAAAGAGGGACTTGTGGCTAAGTAATACCACCATCGCCCTTCTACCACCGGACAACAAGACGTACTGCAGCGTACCATCCGCACTTGGTTGATATCCCCACGAGTCGTACTCAGCGCTTCTCCTCCATTTTTATTATGCGCACAGCCAAAGTGTGGAACTCTCTGCCGGCATCTGTGTTCCCGCCCACATTTAACCCGTCTGCCTTCAAAGCAAGAGTGAACAGGCATCTTCTGGGCACCCTCGTTCCATCATAGACCTCATCTATCGCTTACCATCAGGCGTGATCGGGGTCAAGAGCGGGCCCATTTAGTAATAAAAAAAAAAAAAAAAAAAAACAGCCACACGGGTCGATCAATCAAGTTAAGCTACGCTTGCCGCGGTTGGTCTGTGGATGGGTGTCCATCTTTACATACCAGGCCCCTCCGTGCCTGGGAAGCACGTTAAGCCGTTGGTCCCGCCTGTCATTCGTGAATCTTTGACAGTCGATATGGGTCGTCAGAAGGCCGAAAGTCTGACCACCAGTCTTACTAAGGGGTATCGTATTACCCAGTAACTGGGTTGTGGAGGTCAGATAGGCAGTCGCTCCATGTAAAATACTGGTATTCAGCTGCATCTGGTTAGACTGTAAGCCAACCCCAACATAGTTGGGTAAAGGTTAGGCAGATGAGTAGGTACCTATATATTGAAATAGTTTTATAGATAGGTACTATAAATTAAAGTCGGTTAAAGTCTGTGTGACCGCGTTATTCTTCTACACTACGCAACGGATTTCGATAAGTTTTCACCATTATTTAGAAAATAAATTCCAGAAGGTTTATGTGTATAATACATTAACATTTAACTTAATAAAGCGCAGAAATCTCGATGTTTGAACATGTCGCCATTTTACCCGTACGAAGCAACCGTTTCGGTTTATAGATATTTATTCTCAATAGTTCACATATAATATGAGATTATAAATAGATCATGCACTTATACTATTACATCATGACTCCGTGAGTCGACAATATATAAACTCGCAGCGATAACAAAATATATATATATACTCGTTTATAGGGTTCTAGAGAAATTACACATTAATTACAAAATACATAAGTAATTTTTCACACCACCTGCTCGAAAATGTCAAATTATATATCAAGCAACCTTAACCTAAAGTGAGTCATTAGTGGCCGGGGGCACAGCCGGTCAATAATGTTGTACTGGATTTCATTATGACCCGCTGGTCAATAATGTGATTTGAATTTGGAATCTCACATGCTCAGCTAAATTGGCAGTATAGTACTAACAAACACCCTTTGGTGCCAGAAAGAGGAAAGCTATTCTCGATACCCTTACTACGCGTGGATGATATTCTCGATTTCCTACAAAATCTTGATTCATATCGTTGCCATGTTTTCGAAGACATAATATTGTAAGAATAATTAGATAACTACGAACCATTTTTTAAAAGGAATGGAATAACATTAAAACTGGCATTAATAATAACAAATACCGTACCGCGCCGTAATACCGTAATAGTAATTGGCTGTAACATTAGTTAATTTATTTTAAGTAAACTGCGCAAAGATTGCTGTGGATTTTGTGAATAAATAAATAAATAATAAAACCTATCTATACTACAGTCGATTTATCACATTTTATCAAAAATACTCTATTTTCACGAGCGTCTCCAATGACGTTCTAAATTCAAAATGCATACAGCCAATCATCCAAAACCATTCTACCAGCCCTGTATAAATCTTAGTTTACACAAACGCCACTTCCATGAGAGTGATATCAATAGACACACACGACAAAACCGTAGAAGAGACTTTTTTTTTGAAAATCGAATTGTTCGTGTCTTGGCTACTTATTGGTAGACGCAATGAAGGCGCGAATTTTTGGCATTTAAACTTTAAATTTATCAACAAAGTATTATAAAATGTCGAGTGATGAAAGTGATTGTACTCCTGAATTCATTACAACCGAAGCTAATAATATTTCCAATGATTTACTGCCGGAAAAGTCAAAGGAAACTTATATAAAAGCCTACGACAATTTCCAAAAATGGAAAAGTACGAAAGGCGTCAAGTCCATTTCGGAACCAGTTCTATTTTGTTTTTCGTACTATGGCTATTATTTTCTCACAGTAGGTGTAAAAAGTAGAGTATCCTCCTCTGGGCTAAAGGTGTCTTTGCCTTGGGCTAGCTTGAATCCCTCGCTGCATTCAGGATTCTTGTATTAACTCCCTCGCTTCGCTCGTGAGTTAAATCCCGAATCCTTCATTGCGCTCGAGATTCAACATGACGCCCGTGACATTAGACACCACTTTAGCCCCTCGGTGCATAATCTACTATTTTTAAATTTTACACGAAGCAACCGTTTAATTTTTCTTTTCTGCATAAATGACAGGTGATACCTATGTGTCAATATTCTATAAAAGCAACAAGAACTGCGCTGTTGCTATAAATGCACCGTGGTGCAACTGAACTTAATTTAAATAAGTACTAAATTAAATTACAAAAATAGGTTGTTGTACAGCTAATTACGAGAACTGCGGGACTGATATAAATTAGATTCGAACGAAATTATTTCTCAAAGCTATATTGCAACATGATAAAACCCAGATTTAAACATTATTTTGCCTATACTTATCGAGTTTCTACTTTATGAAGAAATTGCAGAGAAAACTTCTGATGTTGTTAATCTAGGTGGTTCTGATTCTGATTTTATAGGCAACTTCCGTCCTACTTACATTTAAGGCTCCTTTAAACAGGCGCGACACGCGATAAAATCGCGCGCGACACAAAGGCACCGCAAGTCGCGCAACAAGAGTGTCGCGCGCGATTGTCGTCGCGTGTTGCGCCTGTTTGCAGGAGCCTTTACAGTCAGGGACTTTAGTTACATTCCATTATACGTAAGTAAGACATAAGGAACTCTCTATACTCTCTCTATACTCTACTCTATAGTTAAACTAGCTGTGCCCCGCGATTTTATGCGTCTCACTCGGCTCCTAAGGGTCGTAGCGTGATGTTGAAAAGCCCTCAAGATTTGGGCTATCAAATGTAAAAAGAAATTTTCAAACCCAACTGGAAGTTCCAAGTAGTATATAGCGCGTTCAATCAAACAAATTCTTCTATTTTATTATACCTACTTAGATATTAATATAGATAAAAAATATGTACCAAGAATCTAGAAACTAATATCTAGGTATCTATTAGCACGCCCGCCGCACTTAAAGACCAGAATCTTTGTCACAACAACGTTCAAAGTTCCAGCGGTATCCTTTACGAAATAGTTATAACCTAACTTAGGTACTTACCTTAATATTTCAATAAACTTCCAAAGTTTTAACCATTGAAAGCAGTCTGATACTACTTTCGTAATTAATTTTACCTAATATTACTTAATTTTGGAGTTATTAAGATAACTTTTAGCGCAAAAATGTCTGTTATCTATATAAAAAAGGTTGCACGTTTTACAAAACAGCTGAAAGAATGGGTCACTCCCGTTTGGTAATGCTCCCGTTTGGTAACGCTAACTTGTGAATTTTAATCAAAACTTTCATAACGTGCACATTAACCCAGTACCTATCATACGAATGATATTGACTAAAACATTAAGGGCAAACTCCACCAAACTTTTATACCTAGAGTAAGGCTCAACCTGAGAGTAAATTTTGGCAGTTTGGCCACACTAGCTGTCAGACGTCAATTTTATTCCACGGATAAAAGATATCTGACTTTGGTAAAATTTGCCCTAAATAGTATTAGTAACGAAGAATGTTAATGTAATTTATGACGAATAAATAATATAGTATAGGTACCCTTCACCAGCTGTTTAGCTTCTAACTGCAGAATATATTCCAGACAATTCTAGCTCTTTTTATTTCTAGTTTTCCAAGACACTTACTGTACACCACTGGCAATATTTTTTGCAATAGTCGGCAATAAAACCCGTTGGCAGTCGTTAGTATAAAATATGATACTACTTATTACGTAATGAGCCAGTTTGCTTGACACTTTATTACCGTAGTGTGTACCTACAAGTACATGGACGATAAAAAGCATTTATATTATGAATTAAAAGGCTTTCAGAGATAATTGCCAGTGTAGGTACCTACAACGATGTTTAAAAGGTTTTCTTATGACTGATCGCCACTTAATTTGGCTACAAAACCTTATTTCTTGCTTATGTAAGTGAAGTTATTTGAAGCAATCTCGTGATTTTAATTTCACGTTTCAAATAAACACGGTGTCTAATTGATGCCGCGACCTTTAATCGGATTACCAAATTGAAGATGAACGAAACCTGAAACTGGATTGATGTTCAATTGTTATGTAATTTTATATTGTTAGTTTGAGTTACTCGTGCAAATAAGTACCTAGATTTTGTTTACAATTTTGGTAAAATGTGACGCTCATTGTCGGGTATATACCTATATTATATTTTTTTATTAGATGTTTATATTTTTTTTGTATGATATTCTAGTACTTATGCTAATTGATAAAGCCGTGTTTTCATATAATTTAGATACATGATATATGATAGATACATCTATAGTATGATATGACCATGATCCATGATCTATGTGTTTAGTTGGTAAGCTTTTATATAAATAAATATTGTTATTCCGAGTTTTTTGTGCGTTTAAAAAACATGAACAGAGTTGTTCAAGTGTCACATATCGGTACGTAGGTACCCGTGTTATACGAAAATTAAATAAACGAAAGATAAAGTTACGTTACTGTTCCGCGGTATACATAATTAATGTATGATACTACACATACATACTTCCTCGTTCGCTTCCGTAGTGTACAGACGGGTACCGGGCTAGCTTTGCTTAGAGCATTTTAAATAAAATAAAGTCTCAAATTACGGAAATATCAACCCTAATTCAAATCAATAAAGACGAAAACTACTTGGCATCTTAGCTAATGAACATTGATCACGCACCGAGTAACTGATTCAGATAAGGAATCTAGTGCATAGTATACGCAAGATTTTCGGATAATGAACATGTATCACTCGCCGAAAAAACCTGTTCACTCATCACAACCGGAACTATCTACTAGAAATAAAGAAGACACCGAGTTTATCACATCAAGGAAGAGAAAAGTACATCCGGATTCTGAAGAAATATCTGATATTCAGGAAATGCTCTCAAGTATGAAGGAAGATCAAGATCGCAAATTTCATGACCTACAAGAAATCATTAAGGACATCAAGAACCAGAACACAGATATTATCAACTCGAACTCGCTCTTGCAGAAAGCATTTGAGGATTCAGCAGTAATGTATAAAGAGTTAAAACAAAGATATGATTATGTGATCCTAGAAAACAAAGAAGCACAGACCAAGATTGAGCAATTGGAGGATAAAATTGAATCGCTCGAAAGACAACAGCGTAGTACTACGATTGAAGTAAAGAACGTGCCCTTCACCGAAAATGAAAATGTTAATGATATCGTGTCACAGATACACAAGGCTCTCGATGTATCTTTACCACCGCAAAATATTCGACAAGCTTACAGGCAGAAGACAGGACCAAAAAATCTGATTATTGTCGAATACCAGACGGTTCAAACTCGTGTCAATGTTATGAAAGCCCTAAAAACATTTAACAGGAATAACAAGGATGACAAACTTAACTCCAAAATTCTACAAGTTCCAGGTGAGAAACAACCGGTTTTTGTCTCAGAATCTTTAACTCCCTCCGCTCGAAAACTACACTACTTAGCTAGACAAGTTCAAAGAAACCATGGCTTTAAATACTGTTGGGTAGCTAATGGCCGAGTCTTTCTAAAGAAAGGAGATGGACTACCATCAATTCTTGTAAAATCTTCAAGTCAAATTGAAGACATTACCACCGATATATTGAAGCCACAAGTTCAGCCACAAGTTCACCCGAACACAGATCAATGACTAGCGTTTACGTTCACTAAAAATATCTTCTCACTGCACATTTCTTATGTTTTTTTAATAGTCATAGTTATAACTGGTTCTGTACTCTTTATAATAATTAGCATCTTGGTTGTATTGCAAGGCTTGAATTGTCTAATAATATTTTCATCCATTTTTTTACACATAATTGTACTACATAACACTTCACATAACACTTACACTATTCGTACATACACACTCTTAATAGTCTATTTTTATCGTTCATTTTCTTGCACTATTATCGTCTGTTGGTACTGTAGCCTCCTCCAAAAAAATATCTCACTTAACACCCATAAGAATTATGGTTGATTTGGTCAATATTTCCTCAGACATTGATGAAAACATCAATGCGGGTGAGGCTCAAACCGTAGACTTCCCGGAACAGTGCAAAGTTCTTTTAGATAAAAACAACACCTATAAAGTATTAACGCAAAACATCAGAAGTCTGAATCATAACTTTGACGACTTTTTAGTCCTCCTTGCTAGGCTTAACATTTCCTTTGACTTCATAATTTTAACAGAATGCTGGCTATCTAAGACCGAAAAATTACCCAATATTCCTTCATATCAGGTGTCTGCAACACGTAACCATTTGAATCAAAACGATGGTATAGTTGTTTTCTGTAAGGATAGTTTAAAAGTTACTGTGGCGGAAACAACTATAGTTAGTGATGAAGTAAATTGTTTAGTTACCACAATAAAAAATGAACTAGCTATTGTATCACTATACAGGCCTCCCGCCTTCAAAAATATCGACAAATTTCTAACCGCTTTAGATGAAACAATACATAAATTTAAACACTACAAAAATATTATACTCATAGGTGATATTAATATCAATATTACAAATAACACTGACCCTAAGGTTGCCAATTATATGTACTTGCTAGCCTCACATGGACTCATTGCATCACATTTGTTGCCAACACGTGAAAAAAACTGCCTTGACCACTGTTTTGTTAAGACGAACTCTACTACAAATACTGTAGTCTGCAATTCGACAGTTACGGACCACTGTAGTGTGATGATGTCACTATCGAAAAAATCGGTAACAACCGAAAAAAATCGAGGAACTTTTAAAAAAGTAGACTATTCCGCGATTGTCAACAATTTAAAACTTATGAATTGGACTGAAATGTTAGCATGTGATGACCCGAACGAAATAACAAATAAGTTCCTATCCACAATAAGTGATTGCATTAAAAAATATACTTATACCTATAAACTTTCTAATAGAAAACGTAATATTAAACCATGGATAACACCCGGGTTACGTCGTTGCATGAGAAATAGAGATCGTCTACATCATAAACTTCGTAAGGATCCATACAATGTAATACTTCAAATAACTTACAAAAGATATCGTAATACATGTAACAAACTATTAAAGAACTTAAAAAATAAATATTTTAGATCACAAATAAATCTCCACAAAAATAATTTAAATAAACAATGGTCCATTATCAAAGAAGTATGTCACTACAATACTAACCCTAATAATTTTGATGACCTACTGTTAACTAAAAGGAACCCACAAGAGTCCATAAACTACATCAATCACTATTTCGCTAACGTGGGTAGCCAATTGGCTCAAAGTATCCAAATAAGAACACAAAAGAATGAAATTGAACTAGCTAGATCTTCGAATTCAAACCGTTCCTCGCTGAAGTCATTCGTCCTACTACCTACGGATGAAAAAGAAGTTAAAAGTACCATATTGAATTTGAAATCTTCTAATTCCAGTGGTTGGGATGAAATTCCCTCCATCTTGCTCAAACTGGCTGTCGACACTCTCGCCATACCTATTGCCAGGATCTGTAATTTGAGTTTCGCCAAAGGCGTCTTTCCCGACGCTCTGAAACAGTCGATCATTATTCCCATTCACAAGTCTGGGGACAGAGACTGTATCTCGAATTTTAGACCAATCTCATTACTGCCATCCCTCTCTAAAGTTATTGAACGTATTATTAACACTAGATTTAAAAAATTCTTTGAATCCAATCAGCTGCTCTCAGATAACCAGTTTGGGTTTAGAGAGAAAAGATCAACTGCCCATGCCGTACACAAGCTTATATCATTTACAGTTGATGCTTTGGATAGAGGAGAGAAGACCCTAGGAATTTTCCTGGACTTAGCAAAGGCGTTCGATACAGTTTCTGTTCCCATACTCCTCAATAAGCTTGAACACCTTGGTATCCGCGGAATTGCATTGGACCTTATAAAAGACTACATGTCCAACAGAACTCAATGTGTTAGAATTGATGGCTTCACCAGTCAACAGGAAAATGTGCAATTCGGCGTGCCACAGGGCAGTATTTTGGGCCCTACATTATTCCTCGCTTATATTAATGACTTGAGTAGTCTCAATCTGAAACAAGGACAAATAATCTCCTTTGCTGACGACACGGTACTTTTGTTTCATGGGCGCACGTGGAATGAAGTGTTCAGCTTGGCTAATGAAGGATTTGCTTTGGTTACGTCTTGGCTCGATCGCAACCTTCTCACATTGAATGCACAGAAAACTAAATATTTAACCTTCAGCATTAGGAATAATACGCAACCACCAAATAACTTGCAAATAAAGTTGCATACTTGCAAAAGTGCGACAGCATGTTCCTGCTATAGTCTCACAAGGGGATCCTCTATCAAATATCTGGGTTTGATAGTAGACCAAAACCTTAACTGGGGGGAACATATCGGTACCGTTATAACTCGGGCTAGGAAAATGATCCATGTATTTAAAAATCTTCGTAATATTTGTGACCTCAAACTACTTAGAACTATTTATTTTTCTTTATGCCAATCAGTATTATCATATTGTATCACTGTTTGGGGAGGTGCATCAAAAACCACGATGTTAGGTCTCGAAAGAGCTCAGCGAGCAATATTAAAAGTAATGAGCTTCAAGAAATTTAGATATCCAACGCATCTATTATATAAAAGTTTATGTTTGCTTACAGTAAGACAAATATTTATAAACAATGCTATATTACTTCAGCACTGCAAGTTACCGATACCTAATTTCACTACAAGGCGTAGAAAAGATCTGGTGTACTCCATACCTAAACGTAAGACGGCCTTTTCAGATAATTTTTTTGACCATCTCGGGCCTCATTTATATAACCAGTTATCGAAGTCCATCAATTTACGCGATTCGACTCTCTCTGTTTGCAAAAATACTTTAAAAAAACATCTCATCGAAATGAACTATATTAACACAGAAAAGCTATTAACATCCATATCATAAACATATACCTATACAAAAATACATACATATTCTTATTCCATGCAAACACATCTACACTCGCATTCACAAACCTACATTTCACATAAATGGATCAGTTCTTCTTTATGTTTATAATCTCTTTTTTTTTATTGTTGTTGTTTTTTTTTTTTGTATGAGTATTAGTATTAGTTATTTTTATCTTGATTTTTTATTGTTATAAGTTCCTATCCATAACTTTTAAGATCAAAACTTTTTTTTTTTTTTTGTCTGAAATCTTTGCATATACTTTTAATATTTTATAATTACCCTCGTTATTACTGTCATCAAATCATCGAATGATAAAAAACTAAGTATCTGTTTTCTTATTACGTCGTAGTCATAATTCAGTGTATTTAGCTTTCCTAATGTAAAATATCATTAATTGTGCTGTGGAAGTGTGTGAGTGTTTGTGAACGAGGAAGACTGACCTGCCGTGATACAGTTTTCACTAGTACGGAGGTCAGTGTGAATTAGGCTCAAACAACCGCACATACACAGGTATTTAATAGACATAGTTCCGTAATTATATTTTGTACTTACTAGAAGACACAAATCATAGGATTGTTATGATCTGTGTGTAAGGTTTGTTTGTTCTTTTTATTTTATATTGTCAATAAACTTTCATTTCATTTCATTTCATGATAATGTCAGTCCAAGCGGGGTTAGGTTGAGTGCCCACTTACGGAAACCATTTCCTTTTACATTTTTATCTACATTTGTGATTAGATGGTTTCTCAAATAGGGTTTTCTAGATTACATATACTTTATCTGTAAAATGTGGCAGTTTTAAATTCTAACACGAAGTGTTAAAATGAATAAAATAAGATTATTATGGTGTAGAGTTTTCAAGTTATTTTTAAACGAGTTAAGCGGTATCCGCAACCGCGCACACCGCGAGCGTAAAACGCGTCGTGAAATGTGCTTTAATTTTTTACATATATATGTTTGCATTCTACAGAAGCTGCGAGCCCGCAACCGCGGCGGACGCAGGTGAAAACCTCTCCGTGAGTTCTTAGCCTTACGCGGGAGGAAACTTTGAGCGATGCTAGCTTTCTTTTGTTTTATTTCCTCTTTACATAAAGGAAAAGTGAATGGACTGAAAAACCACGGAATAAATAATAGTAGCCAAGGGACTATGTTGAAAACAAAATCTTTTGAGCAGAGTTTTTATTTTCTGTTATGCGAAAGATTTTTCGTATGTCTCTAAAGGCGATTTTCTCCAACTCCGTTCGAGAGCTGTTAGTGTCAAATATTTGCGTCTGATCGCTTTCGTTTCACTAACGAAACTCGCCCTTAAATAAACCAGTGTGTCTCGAACGTATGGCACATTAGAAGTATAATTTAAGCTTCGAAATTATAGGCAACACAATGAAGTGCATCAAACACTTTTAACTGTTTCACTATTACAGCGCATTGACCGAAAAACTGATAATTAAATCCCTGAGAACAGACAGACAATGAAATTTACATTAAATTATTTACGAACAATACTTTTGGTAGCAACCTTAACATTGAATTTAGTCCGAGATGTTCCGGATTGATATCACACAGAGTAACTTTAATCACAAACTGACAAATAGGTGCAGACGAGCGATTAGTCGCGGAATGTGTTACAAATCGTACACTGTGTCATCGTAAATTATAGTTTTTATGACGACTCGTGTCTCAGCCAATTAAGAATCAGCTACTGTTTGAATGATGCATGATGATAAGATAGCGTTTTTGTTGAATGAACTAAAGTCTACATTAAAAATGTGTTGGCCGCTGTGTTGTTGGAAATGAAATAGAAATGTATCTCGATTTAACTTAGGTAAATTCAATGTCCAAACTCTTCGCCGTACAGTGTCTGGTGCTAATTCGCCTATACCCCGCATGTGCAAACTCATAAACGGACGCGGCGACCTGGGGCCCAAGTCTGCTATTTTTATAAATTCGTCGTTCCAACACGATCCCTTTTTTATTTTGCTAATAGTTCGTAATCTGCTAAATTCGTAATTGTCGATCATTGGTCGGTCAATGGCACAGAACATATACGATACTCGTAACGAATTAAAAGCAATGACTGCACAATGACGTTCTAATGGTAGGTCACAGATCAAAGGAACTGTCAAAATTTTAGTAGATTAACGCCTAAGTCAGTCATTCATTTGTCATTATGTACGAGATTACCATTCTATGCCATTTCTTTCAATGGAGTGTCAGTGGTTGACCATTGGAAAGTTATAATGACGCCATTATATTAGTAGATTACCAAACTTGTCAAATTCAACAATTATGAAATCAATGATAGACCATTCTGACAATATTGTAATAGCAGACTTGGGCCCCTGGTTGACGTCCACGCAGACTCAATTTCGACGTTTGTTGACAGACGTAATTAGTATCTCATATAATTATCTAGAATTTAAGTACATTGAGTCTTTAAAATTAAATTTATAATTACAATGAGCATTTTGCATGTGGTGTTTGCCTGTAATTGGTTGTGCAGTAAGATTTAAGACACAATTACTTGTATGTTCCTATCTGTGTAATATCTGTAACAACTGTTGGTGAACCTCAATTAAATAAATAAATAAATAAAATGTCTTCTTTTTTCTTGTTTACATGAAATCAATGAACGCCCGTCTGCGTCCCGGACGTGTGAATCATGGAGTCTAGCTTTTTGTTGCGTCCGTTTTTGCACATTGTTGTACCAAATAATAGAGTGTCTATTAGATGCGATCTATTTCGCAGCATCTCCTCGTCGAATTGATAGATATTTAATTCAGAACGTGCGCTCCATGTGAAGCGGTTATTCGTTTAATTGCTTACACGCAGGCTTTTGTTGAAACACTAGCTGTGTCCGCGACTTCGTTCGCGTGGATGTCGGAAAACGATAATGTGTCTTTTTACTAGTTCTTTTCTTTTTCTGAAATAAAAGTAAGATATTCCTTTTACCACCAGCTATCTGCCAGTTAAAGTCTCGGCAAAATCGGTCCAGCCGTTTTGGAGATTAGCCGGAACAGACAGAATAGACAATTTTTTTTTTGTTATAAGTACCTACCGTATTAGTAGCAAGCTGTTATTTTGAAATTATAAAAATACACTAAAATTTTATTTATTTCTATATAGATTTCGTTCACAAGTTGTAATGTGCAAAAACTAGGTTTGTTATTTGTGAACCAATTGAAATGTTGCTGTCACGGTCATAAATAACTGGCATCTATTTGTAAATACGTGATATGATAATAAGCAGCTATAAAAATACTTAATGATTCATTAAAACATAATTCAATGCTTGATTTATATTCCCGACATCGTAATAAATCACGAAAAATGCCGAAATTTCGATGAAATTTTACGTAAGCAGGTACCGCCATTGGGAAATACAACGACAATGAAACGATTGTCAAGGGAGAGAATGAATAAAAATCCAACGTAATACTCGGTAGATATCAACGTAATACTCGGTAGATATCAAAACACACTTCAGGTCAGTGTAATTTGGCAGACAAGCTTTTTTGGAAAGTCGTTTTGCCCGGCGTTCCCCCAAATGCGGCGTGACTTGGCTAGCGAAAGAGATGAGATTAATGACAGGGGTGGAACGACTTACATCGACCTCCACTCACACCATTGTCACATACGTGCTTTGTGTACTCTGAATTTAGCCTTTGGAATTAAGTAGGGCTTAGATAAACATGATTCGTCGACTGCTGGTAGATTTAAAACCTATGTATTGTTTTTGAATTGTTTATTTAATTATATTTAGATACATAATAATAATATGTACATCATCTTAGATTAGATAATGTTTTTTCACAAATCATGGTTCCAGAAACCTACAAAAAACTTATCAAATCAAAACAAAGTTTATCTAAACGATTTTTTTTTAAATATACACGAAATTTATATTTTTTGTAACAAGTTTATCAAAAAAGTTTCACTGGCTACGTAGTAGTAGAAGTACTTTTTCAGTAATAGAACGAAGCCTCGCCGAGTAAAAAGTAATCAAGTTAGGAGTAACGTATTACAGTTTTGTGTCGCACAAATGTAACATATTGTAAAAGGATAATTTTTGTAAAAGAATTTTCTCACAACATTTTGTTTACCAGAATAAAAAAAATAGGAGCGTAGCACCAAACGCCATTCCGTTTTATACTCAAAAATAATACAAGAGTCTAGATAGCCGAGACTTATTTAATTGAACGAATTGTTTTCTGTGGGTCACTTTTGTCTCAGTTCTTTTTTACAAGGAAAAGTGTGTAAAGATATTAAAGTCGGGCCATGTCTTAAAGGCTTAGATTTCAAAGACATGATTTCGGCAACGGGTAAATTACCTCCAACTTATCACAATGATCAATCAACGTAGTCTGTCACTGTCACTTCTTTAATTTACTCTGGTTTATACCGTTACCTTCTAAAACAGTAATCTCGGAAAGCAGCGCTTGTCGACCGACCGCGGCGGCCGGCGATAAAAACTTTCCGGGCAACTTTTCTTCGAATAAAAGTAGCTATCGATATATCCGAATGTTACGTGACGGTGTGATTGGAGGAACTTCGTCGTATCTCGAACTGACTTCCGATGGGTTCGATTGTTCCGATGGACTCTGACTCGCATACATTACGTCTGACCTTTCGTCGGTAAATCGTCCCATCCCTTCACTGGCATTCAAAAAACCTATTCATTAAAAGAACATATGGATAAGTATCGCATGGTTAACTTAATTAAACGGCTTTGTAATTAAGTTTCGTAATCTATGGCTTCAATACTTGAACTTTCAGTTCCTATTTTTGTGAGTGTATTGTTGAGAGAGCTGTCTCAAGTTATAATTAAGTAGATTAATGGAAGTGTTTTAGTAATTCATTGGCGCTTCAGTGTAACATGAATAGCTTTGTTAAATAATGAGGTAGGACGTGGCAGCCAGGTCTAGCGTTCTTTGAACAGATTGGGGCATTTCTATTTCGGCATTTTCCCCGTTCATTATTACTTAGAACTTGAGTAAAATTAGAGGAGCTACACGTCTAAAGTTTGGAAGATACTATGAAACGTTGTCAAGGAAAGATTTGCTTTAATAATATACTGATGTAAAGGTAATCTCTGCACACAGGATGAATAGATTCATAACTGCTAAAGCAGTCTGTGATGTCTAGAACATACTCTGCAGTTAAGCCGATTAATTTCCCCAGCAGTTCGTGTTATTAGAGCATATTGGATGCCTGTTGTAGTGGCGAAAGACGGATATTATGATCGATGGTATGGTATGTTGACAATAGTCAAGAAATGATAAGATTGCAATATTAGTAACGGAACTTATTCTAAAGCTTATGTCATTGGATTTTTAGTCGCCCGGAGCCTGAATCTGTTCCGGTTGATGGTAATAGGCTTGTCCCCTATTAATGGGACTTAAACATAACTGGCGAAACGTCGGCGTACTAAGGGGCCGCCTCTACGAGCGAGAGAATCGCGGTGATAGTCTCGCCGTGCCACCAAATTTTTGCGGCGATGATATCGCCGTGTGGAGACACGTTCTAAGAGAGTGTATAAAAATACGTGCACGACGATAATATCGCGGCGATTCTCTCGCTCGTAAGGGTCACATCTGCATAACCTTTCGGGGATTTCAAGCGTGATGTTATGTTATGCTAAAACTTTTCATAATAGACAGCAGTATTGATGTTCTTGAAAGTATTTTCTAATGACAGATAAACGGTAGCAAGAACTGTGATCCAACAAAAACAGAGGAAAGCATAAAATCTGAATGTTACGGATCAACAGTCAAATGTATGCAATAGAAACGACTGACTGAATTTCATTCAAAATTTAAATAATACATATATTTCGAGATTTTGTCGCCGAAAATCTGTATGAAAGTAGAAGAAAACAAAAAAGAGTTTTAATACAAGGATAAAGTCGTGACAATTTTTTATGTAGCGTATTTGTAATGCTAGTTTAAAGCGCACTTAACAAGACTTAAGTATGGCACAAACTGAAGCTTAGGAAAATTTATTTCCTGAAAGAGTGTGAAATGGCTTATTCAAATGCAAATGCGGAATCCTGTCCGGTCAAAGCGATTTCGCTTAGTATATTTTCTACCTTCTTTTCGTACAGTTTTTCTCAGTTTACAGAGTGGGCGACATAGTCGTTTTCATATGCAAAAATTTAATGAAAACATGTTTACAAAATAAGCTTCGAAAGTTATTTTTATGTAGGCATCCTACTTTTGGTTTTAAGCCACTGACACGTAACAAAGAGTTAATAGATTTTCAGGTAGGTATCGGTTTAAATATTAAGAAGCATTATTAGATTTTCGTTATTGCACCTACCACTATTTGTGTCTGCATCACCCAAAGGTAAAAAATGCCAATGGCATTAATTCCGTCTTTGTAAATTTGTGTGGTTAAAGTACTAAATAAATAAATAAATGATTAGGGCATTTACATAACGCATGTTCCCGACATATCAACATTCAAACGCGAATGCAATCTGACCACCACATAAAATATGGAAACAGAAAAACTTGTCACTTACAAACGGAACTCATCAACAGTTCCGTCGCAACCAGTCCAGTGACAGCCGCCATTAGAAATTGACCGGAAACATACCGGTCCACACTAACTCTCGCTTTTTAAAAAGCATCAAGACTGCAATGATGATATTGACCCCAAGTGATCTAATGCTGATTAACATCGGCTTACGCAGCTTTACGTTTTTGGTCGAACGATAAAAAGTTGTCGTGCCGATGCTATTACTTTTGCTTGCAGCTACGCAACAGTTACGAAGGACCACGGGTTCGAGTCACGATTGAGTCTCTATTGATCACTCTTGGTTTCAATTTTACGCCATCCGAGATTGTAAATTGCTGAACGTAATGGGTGGTGATATTTCGACCGTAATTTCATTTTGTTTGTTTTGAAATTTTAATTTGAAGCTATATTTGGAAGGTTTCGTTATTTTCTTAGCCTTGGGAAGTAAGTGGCTGCGTAGACGAAATCAATTTCAATATTTATAATGGAAATTTACTTTATAAAGAAGACAGAGAATCTCTCTAACTTTCTATTGTAGAAAAAACGTATGTCACAAGGTGTTTAGCTAGCTCAACTTTATTTCGTAACAGATGACATCACTTCAGGAAACATTTAAGTCCGAACAACAATAACTAGTTATTTTATAGCCATACTGCTCACAGCGACCACACCACTTTTCTCTGAAAGCGAACCCATTAAAACTAGAAGACATACAAAGATGAGGATTTCATAATGCGAAACTAGATGTAATCGCAACTGCACATACTCCCGGTTGTTGCATAGTTTTATGAAAGGTGCTTTACTGTAAAGCCTAGGTCTGACTAGAGCACATGGTCTTGACACAAAATTCGAAATGCAAAGAGCTGTCAAGTTGACAGCAGTTGTCTGATGACAAGTGACAACAGAGAGAAATCGAACAGTACCATAAAGTTGTGAAACTTGTATCCCAGTATGGACGAGTCTTTTACATTGGCGCTTATAAAGCCAGCTGCAAACATAAGCGCAAGTAATTAAAACTATTACTAAATGTTTTACGATCCTACGCTGTACAATTTGCAACTCGGAAACTGTGCTCTCTTTAGAGCGAAATGATTAATTACGACTCTAACGTGTAGCTAAGCGGTTATTGAAAAGTTTGAAGTACATTGTAGATTTTTATGTTGCGTTTGACGAATAAAAGGCACTGGGAAAATCAATTTGGTATGACGTGTTCATATGGATGGGCAGTAAAGTATGCCAAAATCCCTGTAGATGAAAGTTTAGTAAGTTAGTGGATTAGACGACCCTCTCCTCTCCAGGGTGGATTAGAAACGTCGACGAGATAAATTTATTATGAGTACGGACAGCAGCATCTTTTCTCTGAGTAAGTAATCATCATTTTAAATGCCAATCGTCCACTGAGGTGGCTATAAGAATGAACGAGAAGGCACGATCAGTAATGAACGAGATCCTAGTGGTGATTTTAAAAATTAGTAATGTCCGAGCATGTAAGGCTATAACAGCGCTTGCATATCTACCTACTTACCTACTTATTCAAGCATCGCGAATGAAACAATACACGTCATGTCTTACTTGAAGTTATGCATCCAACAATAGAATAATAAAAGCAACACAACGAGGTTTGTTGGCACAAGGAACATCAATAATGAATGAATATCAACACTCTTTTATTTATAGACCGTCTAGAAACTTATTAGATTCTATTCACGCGAATCGGAAGAGCGGTTTGCAAGATGCCATGACAAGTATTCTGAGGAGACAGGAGGGTGACCGTTAGTGGACGTGCCGGAATCTGCTGTGTGGGGGTACCGTTACCGGGCCGGCCGATTGATGTGCACCTTGATGAACCTTCGCAAACAAACGCCAAGTGATTTTTTGGTACGGTATGCCATTAGCCTTACGACCTCACCTAACCAGTTTGTGAAATTGATCTCCGATGATTCAAGCTGTGAACTCGTGCCGAGAATAATTTTATGGCCGATTTATTTTTTTCATAAAATTCGAGACTATTAGCGTGGAATTTATTGCTTACTAGATTTTGTTCAAAATCCACTCAAGTTCCTAAGCTTTAAGTACCTTACTTTTATTATTTTGACAACAACCTTTTTTGACGTATTTTAATGAGATACTTACGTACTTATAGACTTTATTTGACATCTTAGAAGTTAAGGATTGAATATGAGTGAATGTTTCCAGATACTCATTAAAAGTAGTTTTTAAGAGGAGGCTGTACAGTGTACCATCCTGAGATGAAATGATTGGTAAAGTTATGAATGTTTTGATTTTGTTACACGTTCTTGAACACTTGACATTTACCCTCTTTACAGGGAACAATCTCTTAGGAAAACATTCTGTAAATGTTATGAACAAAGATAATTAATATTCAATTTGAAAACAATGCCTATTAAGCAACGCCCACACTTCAAACATATTATGGAAACTCCACTAATTTACTCAGTTAAGTTTACGGACTTTAATAATGCCATTTATAAGGCGAAACTTCCAAGCATTTGAGGCCGACTTTACAAACAGGATCTCAATTTAATTTCCTTTCTGGCCATACCTAATAGATTTCACTGACATCGCGTTAAATAAGAACTTGTTGCTTTTTCCGACGTTTTTCTTATTTAGCGTCCAGTCAATGGCTAGAAATCTCGGAGAGTGTTTACAGCTGGTTTCAATAGCATCTATCAAGAACGTCGATGACGGATACCATTACCAACTGACCGTGAAAATCTGACGTTTTCTCTGCGCACGGGCACTCTTTATTTTATGGGCCAGTAAATTAGAGACTTGAGAGATTTGAGGTATGTAGGTAATTGCTTTTTATGAAGAAACTGTAAATTCATAACTGAGTTAGTTTTAACTGTAGAGATGCAAGCAACCTTGGTAATAATAAGATACTGGCATAACATTATACGATAAAGGCCCATACGAATTAAGAACGCAGAAAAGACTGACTATCCAAGAGTCAAGGATAAAAATGTAAAAACGATTCCGTAATAATTAATTATTTCATCTGAAAAAGAAATTTAATTTAATTTATTTCTTTTATATCATGAAAGATATTGTTTGATGGATGTACCTCTCCTAGTTATGGTGGAGGCTCTCCTACAATATATAAACAAAGAAAAGAAAGAAACAAAAAAGGTTATTTGGACACAGTTCGTGAAACACAAAATACAAAATTAACCAAATAAAAATTATGTTTCAACAACAATAGTGTGTGCCTCACGGCTGCGCCAAAAAGGTTCATTTCAGCATTAATGCCAGACAGATGCTGTCTGACGCTGAAACATCACACAGGTGCAGGATTCTTCACAAAAAAAAGCCTCTCCTGTTATTACTGAAAGATCTTATATTTTAACAGAATAGCGTTGACAAAAGTGTACACTTTACACAAACGTTCCAAAAACTCTTTTCAAGTTATCGGCTAGTAGGATCGCAAGAAAATAATTAGGAACAGGTACTTATTCAGGTATCATTTTATTTCCCTGCAAAACAAGTTCGCCATATTTAGCATTATCTCTACCCATACTAAAAATAAAGCTGAAGAATTTGTTTGTAACATGCCAAGCACTGGAACTACCACCCGGATTTGGAAAAAATCTTTTAGCATTTGATAGCCCAATTATTGAGGAAGTCTATAGGCTACTTTACAACAAGCCAGGACCCTTAGGAAAAACATAAAACAAAAAATTTGAAAGAATGCTAAGTGAAAACGAAGTAATATCACGGGCAGGCGATGCGATGCGACGGGGTTGGTCGGAGGAACAAGGAAATCGCGGGCAGAAGCAGAAGTAGGATAAGAACTATCGAATACTTAGATCGCCGTTTCAAAGGCCATACAGCATATCTCCGCGAGCCGTCCAACTCAAGTAAACAGGTGATACTTTCTTCAGTGGCACGACTAGTCCGTGACGAAATAAATCGGAACTATTCACACACATGCAATCAATAAGAAAGAATTATGAGTTATTGCGTAGCGCAGTTGCTAATAGTTAAGGAATTGGACTTTGGGGCCATGCCGCGTATAATTTGACAGGTAGGAATTAATGCATACTATTTGTTTTAGTAAGACATGTTTAGAAAGGTATATTTGCGGCTTTGCATAATTTATTACGAGATTATCGAATGGATCTATCAAAACAAACATAATTATTGGGTACTTGCAGTGCCCTGCGGTTTCATCCGCATAAATATCGATGCTGTGGGAATATTGTGGGATATAAAGTATCCTATGTGTTAATCCTGGTTATAAACTATCTGTGTACCAAATTTCATCAAAATCTATTCAGTGGTTTCTGCGTGAAAGAGTAACAAACATCCGTCCTCATAAACTTTCGCGTTTATAATATTAAATTAATAGGAAGGATTGCTAGTTTAATACCTCATGCTTTTAATTAATTTAAAAGTATAATAGAGCAGTAATGGCCCAGTGATAACGGTCGCGACTTACGAGTTGTAGGTCGTAGGTTCGAACCCAGATAGGCGCCTTCATCATCATCATTTCAGCCGAAAGATGTCCACTGCTGGACATAGGCCTCCCCCAAGCACTTCCACTTCGACCGGTTCTGTGCTTCTCGCATCCAACGGGTTCCTGCGGCCTTCACAAGGTCGTCGGTCCACCTTGTGGGAGGCCTTCCAACGCTACGTCTTCCGGTACGCGGTCGCCACTCCAGAATCTTTCGGCCCCCAGATAGGCGCCTTACTTTGTGTAAATTATTTCATCAACACTTCTCTCAAAACGGTGAAGGAAAACATCGTGAGAAAACCGGCATGTCTTAGAACCAAACATTCGAAGACTTGTGACATCTACCAACTCGCACTAGGCCTGTGTTGTGGATTGTGGATTATGGCCTACTCCCTCTCATCGAGAGGAGGCCGGTGTCCCAGCAGTGGGAACATTATGGGCTGATTATGCTTTTATTATTATGCTAAAAGTATATAATGTTTAAAGCAGTTGTTTATAGTTTATAACGTTAAAATCAGTAGTTGCAAATTCATTAAGGTATTCATATTGAAAAATTTCGGAAGTCGGTGTCTTTGTATCTGGTATTTAAGTTTTTTGCCACCGACTTCCGAAATTAAAGTTATTTTTCACTTTGTAGTGTTTTTTTTTTGTGTTTTTCACTTTTAGTTATGGTACCTTCCTCACACCAATTTGTATATCACTACTTGATGTGTAAACAATAGTGATGGAAAGTATCATAACATCATCAAGACACACAAAGTGGATTAAATACTTGTTATCGAAGCTAACTCAAAAACTTCACAAGCAAAGTTAATATAATTTATCTGGGACCAACCCTGAGGCATACCATAACCATTAAAAAATTCACCGTATATTCGAAATCGATCCAAAATTACGGTAGGTATCGCGTAACATATACAATATACAGGGTTATTTGTAAAACACCAGCAACCTCTTAAGAGGTCATTGTACTCATCATTATGAACAACTTTTACTATGGAACCAAACCTGAAATCGCGAAAAAAAAATCAGCTGTTCCCTACATTTTGACGAGTTATACGAACATAAATGTAGGGAACAGCTGATTTTTTTTATTTTATTTTATTTTATTTTTGTTCGTACCGAGTACGTAATAGATCTGGATGAATAGTTTTTTGTACTTTATTATTTAAACTTGAAAACCAATCTCTTTACTACTGAAGTTTGGTTTTCTATTATGTACCTATAGAAAATTCTATAGCATCGTGTGTGTGTCAAAATAATATGATTAATTGTGAGATGAGCGTATGACTGTCGTTCGGGTAGTTGTATACTTTTCGCATGCGTTTGTGTCTATCTAATGTTATTGGCCCTGGCCGTTTTATGTCAAAATAAAATTTAATATATAAATGATTTTGATTAACAAAAGAAGCCAAACAGCAGCTTCAAAGAACTCATGTTACTTCAGTATAATATCGGTATTTAATGAACTTTATATTTTCGCATAAATTAGGTTCCCCACGATAATATATTATTACGATTAATTAATAAGCAAAAATATTTAATATTTAAAGCAAGTCCCAAATCGTATTTAATTATGTTTTCAACGGCATTATATTTTTCCATCAAAGTAAATGAGGGGCTAATTACAAGTGTTCGTCTTTGGCCCTCTAAATTAAAGATAAAATATTAATTTTGAAGGTTTATGCGAATATTAAGTTGATTAGTTTCCCCCATTTCGATTTAATACAACATAAAAATATGCGATAGGAACTGAGGGGGACTATTAACGTAGATTTACGATCGTACTTATTATTCAACATAACGAGATCGATATTAGTCTAATATAAATTAGGTGGAGTCTGCTTCTGATTTTTAATCACGGAATAAAATATGCACCTGACGAAAGCTGAAAAGAAATGAGATTACTGTCTCTATGCTGATTTCACTAATTAGACTTCGATTTTATGGTTTCGGAGTTGATGAATTAGCATTTATATAAGACATTCGATTATCGTATTGTTCAGATCATTTACTCTGAATAATATTTACGTTACCGTCCTCAAAGGTTAAAAATACAGCCCTTTGAAGAAAGGAATCCATTGATACGTTTGATGTGAGATACCTGTCTAAGCCTGTTTGTTCACGGAGTTAGGGATTTCTGCTGACAATAGAATACAGAAACCCACATGATGAGAGATGTGAGTGAAATGCTTTGTGCATATTTCCCTCAGTAAACGTTTGTTATATTTATTATTTGATCTGATCTTCCGGTTCTTAATCTGAGATCCCGGTTCTTGATTTCTTTTCCTTGTTGATAAGGCCGCGTCCTTTAGTCACAAATGATTTTATAAGAACACTACTTTCACCTTGTTACGTGTCGATTTTTTTGTAATCACTTTCTAAATAACTTCGAATTTGCTTCAATTCAAGATTAATGACAAAAAGAAAGATGTTCAGTGACTGTTCTGAAATAAACAGTCGGTTAAGAACCAAATCGGTGGCTAGTACGATTTGAACCGCGCTTCGATCAATGCAGCCACAAAGAGGGATATTCTGCAAAAAATAAAATAGGCAATTTTAGATGCTCTAGCGGGGGGGAACTTTCTGAAAATCGATGAGAGGCTATGAGGAAGTCTGGAAGATTGTCACCATTGAATAATGTGTGGATTGAGGGAAAAGTTGCCCATTCTGCCGGAGGCAGGCGGGTCGGGAGAACGGTGTCTCCGTTAGATTTCCTGCTGGACCGCCCCAATGCGGATTTTACTTGCGACAGAGCCAGATATAAGGAAACACTTTGGAAATCGAATCATATATCTTTGAGCTTTCCAGATTTTGTCTATTTTGTCTTACTTTTTAGTCTCTCCTTAACAAAATGTTTTCGTCCGTAATTACGTAAGATAAATTCAATTTGATAAACTGCTCACGAAGAAGATGAGGTCATGTTGTAATGATCATAATTAGGATTGTTAAGTCTTATCGTCCTTGACGCTCTCTGCTTGGAATCTGGCAATCTTACCTTCGAATTTTAACTATTTGTACTAATCATAAATGTAAATAACTCCTAGATGATTCAATCTATCGTGATTTACTAAGGTTTGATTGGACTTTAATTTAAGTTGTTCGGCGTGAAATTGGAAAGTAATATTTTAATAGAAGACAGTGTAATTTATCAGTGTAGCTACGGAAATATCGACAAAGAAGTGAACGCGGTTTTAAAGGTAAAATGACAGTTATATAGTAGGTAGTCGAGGATAACACAAGCCTGTAACCTTTACAAAAATAAGTTGAGATATTTTTCTGTTTTAAAGTTATGTTTTTTTCTATTTAGGTCGGTAGGGTATTATCCTCATTAGACTTGCTCCTGGTCGATCTATACGATCGTTCCGTAAACGAGTCCTATTATAAGTTTCACTCCTATCCTCCAATTTGCGATTCGTTTAATCTCATTTGACTACGAAACTTATTTTACTAGGTTTTTTTATCGCTGACTGTCGGAGTATAGGGCGTTGACCTCTTATAGAGTTGTACAAAAATACTTTACATTTAAACTAACAAATTGGGCGCTTTCTAGGAAAACGACCCGTGTCAGATTATTTATTGTACTGACACTATCGTTTCACTTAACTACAGGCACACCTAGTTTTTAACGTTAGGTACGACTACTGTACTGTACTGGTAGGTATGCTTGTGACTACAAGCATAAGTATGTATACACTTGGCTTTATTCAAAGGCGATTTTCTCCTTTATTTTTGAATGAAATTGTTGGTCCGACTGTTGAGCCAGTCGAATAAACGAGCTCGAACGTACTGGTTGTGTCATTCGGCTACCTTCCCCCCCCGCGCAATAATAACAGGAACATAGTATTTTCGAATCCATAGGTTTATGTAAACTGTCGTATTTCATACACGGTTGCATTCGTTATTTCGCAAAAAATCGCAATTTAAAGTTGCCAAGTATTGACATATTAATGCACGTGACTGTACAAGGAAATAAATCTATTTTGGGATGTTTCTTTGAAAAGAAAATGTTCATGATTTTTCGTATTATAACTTCTTCGATTTAAGTTACTTGCCAACTTGTTATGATTTTGTTAAAGTTAACCAGAATTAACGTTCACACGTTGTAACAATTTATCTAGAAAGTCTATGTAGGTATTTATTGCTAAGACATTAAATTATAACGTTGACATTTAAACTTTTACATTAAAATTAATGTAAACGGTAACTTACGTACTCTTAGGACACGTACAGCCACAAGACAGCCAACCTGGTGTATGCTTGCTTTGTCAATGCACGTCGGGGCCATATAACATACAGAGCGATACGATCGAGATGGCTCAATTTTATTTTACCAACGTTTATGTTTTCTCACCATTTCTGAAATGCAAATGCTTGCTTGCTTTTCCAACCTCAGGTACCGCAAAATACAAGACATTATCTAACTTTCACAAGTACCTATCTTATCATCTTCAATTTTATTTATGTACCAACTTTCCTGTCTAGACGTTGTCATCGCTCATAAAAAACTTTAAATGACATTCAACACTAAAGTAATTACATATTCGACCGACTTTAGTCATACTTATATCATCATAATTATCATTCTCTATGACAAAAATGTGACCACTCAAAAATATTCTCATACCAATTAGGTGATTCAGACAAACTTACCGGTAAGAAATCCGGTAACCTCATCATTCCAGTAATTGTTCACGAAAGGCCACGGTCATGACACGGCACGTAACATGTTCTCAGCATTTTAACGAAAGTGATGGACACATAACCACATCGTGACGATTCGTGTCGACCCGAAATGTTGCGTAAAACATTGATTGCATACAATGAACTTAGGTATGGAGTTACGGATAATTCATTCATAGATGACTTTAGATGACTCAATGTGGCCCACGCATCACCTCTGCATTTTAGTGTTGTTGTAATAATTGTTATATTCTTGCATTGTTATCGTTTACGATTTGTTCGGTGTCACTTTCAGTGGGTGTTGTTGCATATGCACATTCGAATAAGTATAGAATTTATTAAGTAGTCAGATAGATCCATCGCATTGTACCTCCTTGTATTTTATATTTGAAACTTCTTAGACGGCGAGTCGATAAATAATAGGACGAGATTGAGAGTGAAATTTCAAGGACGCGTCACTTTTAGGCGCATTTCGTTACATGATAGAGAACAAAGATATCTCTGTCTCTCACACTATCACAGAAACTTTTCGTGTCTAACACTACGCTGCGCGCGCGTTTTTTTTTTAATATTTTTTTTTTATCTTTCCTTGTTCTGTGTGTTAGGAGATTATAATAAGTACCTACTAAGTTACTAAGGTCTTTTAGTTTTTTAAAGCTGGTTTCCATGAAATTCAGTACAGAGAAGTCAGTTATAAAACAGCTGAGGTGCTATTCTGTAAAAAGATCACCGTGATAACTTAGGTGAAGTGAGCTTAAAGTGAGCTGTCATTCCACTTGATGCTAAGTTGACACTAATGACAGCTGTGAGATTTTTACAGAATAGACCGGCTGGTTTCAGAACGTAATAAAGACAGCAAAGAAAATTGTCTAGAAATGCAGTCAATACCTATATTTACGTGCGGTAAATACAGGCATTCACTACATTTCTATGCAATTTTCATAATTGTCGTTGTATGCAACGAGCAAACAGGTTTTATTTAATTGTGCTCGTAGGCTGCTCTTTGCACTATTGCGATATTGAAACTGGATATGTTATTGCTTTTCGTGTTACCAACATTTGTTAATTGGCAATAAATAAGCATTTACTATGACAATATTACTTTGGGAATAATGTTTTAGGTGTGATTATTATAAAATGACTGAAACAAACGAAGCAAAAGGAGTATGTATGGATTGTAGCACCTACTAATGCACCTACTAGCTGCGCCCCGTGGTTTCACCCACATAAATCTCGATCTCGTGGGAATATCGGAATAAAAAGTATCCTATGTGTTAATCCTAGTTATAAACTATTTGTGTGAAAAATTTCATCAAAATCCGTTTAGCCGTTTGTGCGTGAAGAAGTAACGAACATATAAACACAACCACATAGTTTCGCCTTTATAATATTAAGTGTGATATTATGTAGTAAAGAAAGTACTAATTATTTCAAAACATTTGACGTGAGGTCCCAGGTCTGAAATGTGAGGTTTTAGAATGGCCTCTTTCTGTGTCGAAATATACAAAATATAAAAGTACGCAGATCTGTATTATACATGATATAGGTACCTGCTTGTGCTTAGTTAAATTAAAGTAAATTTAATAAAACATTATTTCAGACTAAATTTCCATAGTTTGTTAGTATTTTGATGTTAGTAACAATAGTGCTTAGGTAACTAGATTAGTATTGTTAGTTTTCACAAATTAATTTTTTTATATTAAGTCCTATGTCTATCGCCACCTAGTGTCCCTGAAAGAGACAGTTCGCTCTGGGACAGTCGGCTCTGATGGCAGCGATCATTTTCAGAATGCTGACACTGATGTTGAAAGTTTAATACTAGTTGGCTCACTTCACATTTAGTTTTAAAGATAAGTATAAAAATTTCCATTCAACTTCTTTTCCCCTCAATACCTTAGACGTTGGGCTATTATAAATTAATCTAAATCGTAATTTACATAAGAAACCTACCGTAAAAAAAAAACATAAAACCTCCATTTTATTGCAGTCATTAAGTGAATAAATAATAAAATGGTCTTGAAAACGTGAAAGTGTAAGTAAATTAGCAAGTTAAACAAACTACTGAACGATAATGTGATTTCGGAGTCTGCCCACGACCCTTTCACCGTGGAGTAGCATCTAAATGTAACTTAACACGACTACTTAGCTATATCTGAATAGGTATATTTATTCTTTTAAAGGCTGAATGTAGGTAAGTCTAAGTCCTACCAGTAGAGTTCTATTTTTTGTCTTATAAAGCCTACAAATAAAGACCTACTAACTGCTACGGATATTAAGTTATACGTAGATACAAATTCACCTTAACTAATTGAACTTTTTCATTCTTTGTAATAAATAGCCTTGAAAATTGTGATTAATCACAATACCTAAATCACTTAATTTAGCCAATTGACCATGAATATTTTTTAAGCCTAGTAACTTGCTGTGAGAGTCGGGATCTAATGTTACTTGGTCTAATGTAACTTGACAGTCAGTTATAATAGGGATAGTTATAATTACTGTTTTTTTATTATTTTAAACTAAAAATGATGTTGCAAATTACAACAATATTAAAAAAAAAAAATTAAAGGCCAAAATTGCTAAGTTATAAATGTTTTAAAATAACTGCTGGATAAGAACTGAAATGAAATTGTTTATTCTGTAAATAGGATATCGGAATCAGTTTTACACTTCATATAATAAAAAAAAAAACAAGCTAGATGAGGTCGGCGTTTCCTATCTGACTACTCTAAGAAGAAAGGTCGAAAAAAACTCAGAGGACCGAAACAAACTATAGTCGGACTTTTAATTAGCTGCAGTAAAATTACAGCTTAAGTGTTACGGCGTCTTTTTGTTTTTTCGCGACCATCAACTGTTTGATGGCCGCAAAATCTTGTTTTTCTAGTACAGAATAGTGTAAAAAACGAAACTTATTTGACATGCATATGCATATCTTTAAACTCAGTCCGAAATGAGTTATTAAGAAGTGTCATTTTACTGCAGCTAATTAAAAGTCGGACTATAGTTAGCGCCTTATATTGTAAAGTACCGCGCGGCAAGGCCGCTAATAATCCCTTCCAAAAACTTAAAAAGCGTGTAGCTTCTCCATATTCCATAATATTAGTCTTTATTCTTATAGTGATTGATTGGTAGAGGTCAAGGATATTCTTATATGCAATAATTATTTCCAAAATAGCCTTCCACGTTTTAGTTTGAAACCGGCTCTAACCTATTAAAAAGAGTTGTCTTAATTTGATCTAAGCAAGTTTTCAATGACGGTCACGTCTGTCAACTCTTGTGCAAGTGTACCACACGATTCAGGTAAAAAACTTAGTTGAAAAGTACCTGTTATAAACTTGCCTATGTTTTTTTGTTTGATTTTTGGATAACTTTAATTGGTTTAGAGCAACGTAACGTTTACAAATTCTTTTAAAACAAAAATGTCTTTGAATAGACTAGACGTTTTGTAAGCAAAAAAGTCCCGACTCAAGAAGAAAATGCTAATCAGCCTCCTTTGAGTGGTTAAACATTTTTTTTCGACGCCACAATTAGCAGAGTTCAGCGACGTTTTCTCGTTTTAAAGAATTAATCTTTTTATTCAAAATAAGTGCTCAATGTTAATTCAATTGACCAGATAACTATGGGTTGACAGTAGCTGTTAAGTTGCCTTTCACTACCATTTACGGAATGTCGTTCGCAGCTCAATTTTTTACATGGATTTCAACAGACTAATAGATTTGTTTCGTTTTATCACGTTTAAACTTTCATCTATAATGACAGTGTAGTATAATAGCGTTAAGCTCGTTTTTACTGTGACACTAAACAGCAAACAGATTGAGTCTATAATCACTTTCCCATTACACGAAGCAATCATCCTTAGTAGGTACGTGTTACACAGATGTGTTGTGATTCACGTGTTTCTCTCTATTACTCCATTATCGGCTGAGCTGCTTTCTAGGCCGTTATCAACTAGTTACCTGTGGGTTAGGGGTGGGACTTTTAAGCGCGTAGTGCCTAATAGCTATCTAAAACCGATGCGATCTAAATTCGGGAGCAGCAGTAAATTCGTGGCTCTTAATGGAATTTCCGCATCAGAGAGCGGCGCGGCGTGCGTCCGGCCGCGGCAACATGAACACGGCCACGCTGGGGTTCCACTGGCCACCAACACCCTGCCACGAAGTAGGTACAGAAGGTTAGTTCCATACAACGAGTGAAAGCGCACACACACATAGACACGCGTCTTCACACAGCGAGTGCAAGCGCACTTGCGACTGTCATTCGTTTGACAAGTTTCTATCGCCGCACCTACGTCGGCTTCATATTGTGGGTGCACCTGATTTTACTAGTTATATGTTGAGAGCCTTCTGTATTTATATATTTTGTGACTCTGCCCCCAAACCCTCATATTAATCCGATTAATTTCTAAACGCACCTCCGAAAAGGTGCCAGTTAATGATTTTTGCTTTTGGCATTTTGACATCCCAAACCCAACACCTTCGCCCGAGGGTGAAATAAGACCCTACGTTTTATTCTACAATGAGCAATGAATATTAATAAACAAAATGAAAGCTGAGATGGGTGCATAATTCAGATTGGATTCAAATGGCAATCAATCTTCGTTTCTTGTAAGATTTCAGATTCTTTCTTCCGACAAATGAAGAAGGGGCTGGAATTATTTTTTTAAGAACTTTCATAAATAACCGAGTAAAACAAACTACCCTTAAATGGTGTGTAAATAAATATAGCAGTAACCAAACTTTAAAAAGCATTTTACGGTGTATTGCAAAGTGTTTTAATAAAATATTAAAACAGTCGGAATAACACGGTAGTGGTGATTTCGCTTTGATAAAAAACATGTAGGGTTCAATCAGGCCGGCCTGCTGTGCGGCCGGTAATCGATTGTATAAACATTGATTTCCAATCTGAGTTCCCCAATCTGAACATAACATACGGAGCTCAAATAAAGATATCCGCGTTCAGTACGAATCGGTGCACATAGCTCTTGGTTTGATTTTAATCAAAAGTTTCGATTGGACTGCCAACCATCCGGTCGAGTGCAATCGCAGCGTACGTTTAGTTCGCACCGTTGCCACCATGATCGGGCTTTAATGACTGCACCCGAAATGTGTGTTCAATCTAATGCGTATTTGCAGTTCCATAATTGTTGAAAGTTTCAACGTAGCGATGTGCTGTGCGAGCTGCGCTTCTATCTGCTCCCTGACATACATGTAACTCGTTATAAGTTTGACTGCGGCGCGGCGCTCCCACCGAACTGCCTGCTCCGCGATCCTTAATGAGAAAACCATAATAGGTTTCATTAAGTAATAAGTATAATTCATAACCATTGTAGGCCGGATTCAGTCAAACACGTTTTAATTTCCTTGGCAATGTAACGAGTAATTTCAAAGAGAGCCTTAATGAAAAGTGAAGGTAAATCTCCACGGTCCCTGAGCCCACATTTAAGTGAAATAAAAATAAATTGTACTCAAAGTGGGATAGCCGCTCAAATTAAGCACCTGAATAAATTGTGTGATAATCCGTAGCAGTCTTTTAATGCTTTACGAAGCCGCCGCCCGCGCCACCCGCGCCGCCGGCAACGGAGCCGTGCAAAAGAATAAACGAATAAGATAATGATTACTCTCATTTCATTACTTCTCTTGATCCTAGTAATTGAGGAAATTGGGTCGAAGTGTGATAAGAGAGATTATCGGGTGTTATTGGGCCGGTCCCATTAGGGACCTCTTAATCGTATTTAACGCCTTTATCACCTGGGGTGCGCAATGGTCCGTAACGGGCGAACATAAGGTGCAGAATTTTCGGGCTCGCAGTAAATAGCCCTGTTCGTACGCTCTTATTTTCTGAAATGCTTCAGTTCCATTCACATAATCTATTTACATAATAGCACCTATTCAACTGTTGTTAACAATGCGAGTTAATAATATGTGTACGCAGTGGGAATCTCTTCTGTGTTGTGTAGTCCTAACATTTTCGTAGTACGCGGAAAGCGGAGGGTTGGTCGAGCTGTGTGGTGTTTTAATTTATATTTTTTCTTCTCATTCCCGAGGCTGGGCCGAGAGTTCATAATGGACAAAACATTAGCTCGGCCTACTTTGGGTGAAAGCTTTCAGGGCTTTTCGACTCATCTTGCGTTAACATTCGCATTGAGTTCGCCATCATTAATAGTATGCCATATTTCCTGAAACTTTTTCATACAAAGCACTCAGATATATAGAATAGTGTTGAATGTGTTCGACATAACAAATGATTGCTGCTTTATTACATCAATTTGAATTAATTCGTTCCGTAATTAAGCTCTCGAATTGATGACCTGACGAAAGTTTGTATTGTTAGAGTAGTTTGCTTGTTAGCTTAGATAAGTATAGATATTTATTAAATCGATTCCAATTAATGTCGATGATGTTATAGAAGCTGTTAGTTAAATTGATATTAGGCTTGATTGGTGGGACGGCAGAGAAAGTGGCTTAGAGTGAAAACCGCAGAAATGCCACCGGTTCACTTTCCTATGAGGTGTGCATATGGACATGTGTCAGACTGGTTTAGGTATGACGAATTCTACAACTACTGCTTATGTTAGAAGCACGCGTGAATGGGACACGTCGGTAAACAAACAACTTTCGGTTTATGTCATATTTATGCGGTTAATGAACTTTTTTAATTTAATACTATGGTCTTTCATAGGAGCATGTAGTCATAAAAGTGATTTGCAATTGGAATTGTTGATCTTTTAAAAACAAAACACTTCCTTTTAGGCTCTACTTAAGTACTTAATTGAATAAAGTATGTAAAACGTATGTCTTCTATTGTTATATCGAAGAATGACTGGTAGAAAATGTCTATGGACTTACCTAAACGCCCGCCTCTACTACATTAAGTCCGCCTTGAAGTATTCAATAAATATCGTTTAAACCTCCGTGGTTCAAACCAAATGTTTTTATGAAAACCGCTTTAAAAGAGCCGAGAACATTTCTAATGAGTCCGTAACAGCAGCAGCGTTAAAAATAAAAGTGCAAATAAAATGTATAACAGCGAAAAAAGCATCAATACTTAACATAAAAAGAGTGAAACTCTGCTAAAGAGAAAATGGCTTTTTGTAGGGAACGTTTATTGATGATTTTCAATATTTACGATGACGATAAAAAGTTTTCAATAACATCGCGACAGCACAAAAGACTTTGTTTCGTAGATGGTAGGGGGGTATCTAAGATTGGTTGAAGTTGAAGCCAATGGGACGATTTCATTGGTCTATTTGGAAACGTAGCTACGAGTCCAGAGATCTGCCTTAAATCCAGTTTCGTAAAGGGGAAATTAACTAATTAGTCTTCTAGTAATACTGTCTGGACAAACTTTGGGTGTAATTAGGAGGGTTTAGTAACGAAAGAGTCTTGCGGGATTAGGCAGTGGGTACACAGACCGCAGCTATGCGGCTGGTTGCAACACTTGCATCGAAAGTGCAGTACGATGTGGAACACTGGGTCTAGCTTACCTACCTTGTACGTACAGTCGCGACTAGAAATACCGTACACTTACGCAGGATTCATAAGCGATTTTCTTCTAAAGTAGGGATAGATATTTTATGATGTTATGAACATAGTATTGTCGATATTAAACTATTATGAAATAGTTCTTTTCTATAAATTACAATCGTTTTTTTACAAGATAATCACTTTTTAATTTTGAATAAGCGTAAGGTATATAAACTCGTGACTGTACATAAAGACGTTTGTATTGCATAATGAACACCTTGCGAATTAGACAGTAGACTGTTTGATTTAGTTGCAATTGAGTCAGGTGCAGTGCAGGCAATCGGCATTGAGAACAGCTGCGTAGGAATTTGTGCTGTAGTTGTGGATGTGGTGTTTATGTTGAGGCATTTGCGCCACGGAGGATCAGAAATATGAAAAGTGGTAAATAAGATTTTAGAAGTATGAAGAACATGGTGTAAAGTTCACTTATAGGTACTCTATAGAAAAGGGAGGATTCTCCGACGAGACGGGTATTGTGTCTGGTGGGCAACTGCCCGATGATTCATGTCGGGCTGTTGTATACAGTGTGAGTCTTCATAATGTGCACATATCTAAATGAGGGAAACTAAGCTTAATTTTATCAACGGAGAAAAAATTTTTTTAGCATTTTTTAAATTCTTGTTCGCTGCTGTGACCACTGTGTAAACAATCGCCCTCAATTGAGAATTATGTTTTTTTTTTTTTAAAGTTATAGTTTATTTAATATTTACATAATTTATGCTAATACCTATTTAAAATAATAATAATATGTAAATTTATATGAAAAAAAAATTAGCAAAATGATCAGAGGGCATCAAAAAATTCGTCCGCATCGCTGTCAACAGGAACAGTGCCCAAAAGGCTGGCAGCATTGCCACGTTGTATGGCAATGCTAATTCTTTGGCCAAGAAATAGGCCAGCCCTCTGGTCACGTGAAGAGTCGACTAACCGCTTGGCGATATCTCGAAAAACCAAGTGGGCACTCGGACCCCATGGCCCTAGTGTTTCAACCCCAAACGGCTCGAACATATAACTCCCAATCAGGTTGGAATATTTTCGCCGTTTGAGGTTTTCTGCACCTGCAGCAGCCGCCCCAGCACAGCCCACCGTGCTAGGAAGATGGGATGGCGCAAGGGTGTCGACACATGTTGCATCCCACACCAAAGGTCTGCCTAACTTCCAGGGCATTATGGTCATTCCGTCTGGTCTCTTCCCATCGTCGCGTGCCAGGCCGTTGGGTTCTAAAACAGCTGGCACCCCGGCGGTGACAAGAGCACGGCGGATGATGTCATTAATGCTGGCGTGCCGTGCTATCCGGCCTGCGCTCCTACTACAAGATAGGCCATGGTGCCCGAGGCAGTCGACAGCTTCACCGCACTGACAGCGATGCGGAGCCCCGCAAGGAGCGCCCAAACGCAGACAGGTAGCGAGCCGGAAGGTGGTGTCACCCAGCATAGTGCCTATGTTGGGTGACGGGAGTGCTTGAAGCCAGAGACCCGACTCCCACTCACCCACAGCCAGCAGGCGGGCACGCTCAGCAGAATTGGTGGACGTATTAATAAGATTATTCCGTACCAACCTGCAGAGCGGCTCATCCCACTGTCTCTGGGAAGATGGGTTTACGGGCCGATCTGTATCCGGGCAAGCCGCTTTCCAGGCGTTCACCGCGTCGGTCAAGCACGGCACTTCAGAGTCGACTAGGCAAGGGGCTAAAATTTTCCCGGTCAACTTTTCAGTGCTGTGGACAGAAGACAGGAACGCCGGTAAGCTAATACTGGTAATTTTGCGGACGCCGAGGCCACCAAAACGGATGGGTAGTGTGGCTTGAAGCCACGCTCGGTCGTCTAAGGCCACATTTAGAATGGACGTTAGCGTGCTGCGAATAATTTGGTCAATTTTGTCCAAGAGGTGTGGTTGCTTCCATAAAGTGGAAGAGCGTAGAAAATACATAAAATTTGGGCCAAAACAACAATATCTAATCAGGGTGAATGCCGAATGTAAATTAATTTTGGAGAGTCTGTCCGAAATCTCGTTGAAATTTTGAATTTTTTCGTCGATGAAAGGAGTAAAACTATCTTCGAAAATCGGGGAACCTAGGAGGTGCAGTGAACTTTTGTCTAAAATTTTGATTTGTGGGGCTATTGCATTAAATTTATCTAGAGTCAATTGTCTGTCGGTAATGTCAGAAAGGTAAAGTTCACATTTTGAGGGGTTAAGGTCCAAGCCAATAGATTGAAATTCCTGTTTGAGGAGTTGAAGATCTTTCAAAACAGTGTCTACGTCACCTCCTAGCGTTCCATCGTCTAAATACCACACGTTAAATTTTGAATTTAGTTTCTGAATAATTGGATGAATAGCCAAACTGAAAATGACTGGCCCGAGAGGGTCACCTTGTTGGCAACCAACTGCAGATTTCAAAACATTGTCCTTGTATAATAATTTGGAAGGGTACCTGTAACATTGCCACATAAAACCATAAATTTCGGGTAGTTCCTTTTTGACTTCAGCCAACAAAGTGTCCCTGTTCACAGAGTTAAAGGCATTCTTAACGTCAACCTTGAGGACGACCTCACCTTCGTTGGACTTTAAAAATGTTGAAAGGGCATGTACGGCAGCCTCACAGCTCCCTTTCGAGCCAAAACCAAGCTGCAGGGGCTGAAATTTAGCTGTAAGCGATTCGCTGTATAGCTTACAGCAAATTTTAGCTGCCGTACGCCTGTAGGTGCACCCGACGGCGATGGGACGAATGCCGCCGTCTCTCTTGCGCAGGGCACATAGATTGGCCCCGTACAAGACATCGACGACGGCCTCGTTCACACCACCGGTAAGCATGAGGTTAATCATGGCCGCAAGCTCCTTCAAAAGCGACTCACCAGCTTCCCCGGCGCCTGAACTCAACAGATCCTTTAGGTGTTGTGGAGTCAGGCCGTCGAGGCCGCCGGCAGAACCACTTCGGAAGGAGCTCACGGCTGCAAACAACTGGGGGGCCGAAACGTTGAGGAAGGTTGAATTTAGGTCGGGAGGGTCGGGGGGGTCGGGAAAGGTGAGATCATCCGCAGGCGCTGGATGTTTACTCTCTAGAGCTGTTAGTGTTTCTGGAGAGTAAGGCGCCACCACATCGCTGCTGAAAAGTATCCTGGCCGCACCCCTGATGTCACCTTCACTTAATTTGGATTCGACATGTGAACATAATCCTTTTTGACTTAAGTTATGGAATGCAGGTAATTTTGGATCTAAAATTAGGGCCGAATTGTTACAATTTTCTTTAATTTGGTTAGTTAATGTTTTTTTAGTTGCCAAATTTTTTTGAACATGCAGAATCCTATAAGGGAAGGTAAGTAATTGCTCCCAGGCACTTTGTGAGTTCTCCTGGGTCGCAAGACGGATACATTGCGCCAAACTCGCTGCAACAGATCGTCTCGCGCCCCGGGGAACTCTCTTTAATACAGGGGTAGAATTTTTTAATTTTGCTAATTTTTTCCATAAACTTTGTTCTAGAGGTGTTGATGTTGGGGATGTGGCTGGGGGGCACAATGGTACACTATGCGATTTGTGGATCTTGCCATAGTGTATCCTCAGCCCCCGTTCGCCTTTAAAAAAGCGTGCCTGTGAGCAATGTGGACATCTCACCAGCTGAACATCAAACGATGTGGTAGGCTGACTAGCACAGTTTCCGGCGTCGCTACAGCCGGCATTGAACATATATATATATAAACACACTTAAACTTACAGTAAAACTTACCTAAAGAATATAAAAATAAACTATTTAAACACGCACTCAAAAAAAATAATATTTACAAAATGACACAATAGGATAAATTATTGTCAACTGGTTTTGACACAGAGCAGCATCATATTGTAGTCTTTGACACAGAGTACTTTTTGATAGACTGGTCTGGTTTTGACGACTGCGGCGCAGTCGCGCTCGGGGCCTGGGGCTCTGCGCATGCAGGGCGCAGCCTTCGCACCCGTTGCCTTGGCTGCAGGCGTCGCGTCGGGAACTCGGGATGAGTGATAACACAGAGTACTTTTTGATAGGTTATATTTGCCGGCGGAACACAGTATATTTCTGAGTAAATCGTTTTGATATTATAATAATATGATACACGATTTTTGGATTCTGAGGAAATGATTTTCGCTTTGAAATAAAGCTCAGATTTATTTTTCACACATAATAAAATAGCGTTTCCATGACATGTCAAGTTACTGCCACCAACATCAGTTTTTTTTTAACAAAAATCTGATATTTTTTCATCAATTTTTACAATAATTGTAAAATTACTCAATAAAAGCCCCGATTACCTACCCTTTTTTATTACTTTAAAAAAATATTCTCCATCGTATCAGATTTCTAAACGTAAAAATACCATGTTTATAACTCAATCAGAACATTTCCTATCAACTGTTAAAGAAAGGCCTTGCAATCACCATACTAAAGCAGGTAAAGATCCTTTTAAATATTTTTTTATTTTTTCAAATATTTTTTCCGTTTATAAAATTAAGCTATGTTTCTGTCATTTCGTTATGTGCACATTATGAAGACTCACACTGTATAATATGCTAGTCGCCCGATAAACGATTTCGCGTGACATTAGTATGATGCGTAGTTTACTGTAGATGCCGTTACAAGATCCTGTGGTGAAGGGTAAAAGTTGCCAAAGGTCGAAAAAAGGTCGTAAAAGTCGAAAAATGCGCAAAAATTTAAATACAGGTACCTACCAAAGAGTGGAAGGAAAAATCGTTTTATCTAAAGAATTGTTAATAGTTTTATTTAATAGCTAGCAGCGGCGCGAGGCTTCGCCCGCATAAGTGTCGATCCCGTGGCAATATCGGAATAAAAACTGTCTTATGTCCTTTCCCGGGACTCAAAATATCTCTGTACCAAATTTCATCTAAATCGGTTCAGCGGTTTAAGCGTGAAGCGTGCGCGGTATAATATTAAGTATGGATTATAGTATGGATTGGAAGAGGATAAAAGGCTATGTAATTATCCTTGTTATTTGAAAAATGTTAAGTACAAATTTAGGGCTAAAATCTCAACTGCATAGGTATCGTTTTTTTATGAAAACCGCGTTAAATTAAAAGACTTGGTGACCGTCATCACATCGAGTCAATACCCTCGTCCCAAAACAGAAGATAATATGGAAATTTGAAAGAGATTAATGTTTCTCTCAGGTAAATTAATAATATTGAGGGGCCGTTAATTTTGTGTCCGAACGGCAATTTTCTTAATAGGCTTTTGGTTTTGGCATTATGGGTTTTAGGTGTCGAAGTTAAAGACAGTGTCATTAAAACTTTCAGTTTGATACAGGGATAAATTTAGTACCTTCAAAAGTTATACCTGCAAAGTCTCTTATTTATTATGGTTTTAGTAGAGGTACTGCGATGTAGTAGACATAAGGAACGAAACCAATAAACGCAGATTAAAAAAATAAAATAAAAATGTTATTTAGAAATGTTATAAAGTACTAAGTAAGTACCTGAGTCTAAAGTATGAATTTGTAAGAGTGTATAAAGACTCGTCAGACCCCACAGTCAAACCATTACTACGGTTTTGTTAGGCTTTTGTAACTTTTTTTTGCATGTGAACTTATAATACTTAAATAAATAATAATAATAATGTTGACTAAAGGTCATAGCACACATACCAACTCGGAAAGCGATCGTCACCGTATCGCCTATCACCTCGCAGTCAAACAGGTGTCAACCTAACGTAAGCATATAACCAAAGCGTATCAGAAGGCGACGACGCCGCGCTTACGGCTCGCCGACCGCTGGTTGATGGTGCTGCAGGCAAGCCGTGGGAGGGGCAAGGGTGGACGAAGAGACGTAAGCGCGGGGACGACGAGCCGTAAGCGCGGGAACTGCAAGTTGACCACGCACCGCACCGCGGTTCGTAAACTTGTCCCGAGGCGAGGCGATTACGTTACGATTCCGATTAGTGTGCGTTGCAGTAGGGAGTTTCATACAAAGAATACTGTATGGCTCGAGCTGATACGGTGACGATCCCTTTCCGATTTGATACGTGTACCTTAATGTTTCTAAATCCAGACGACCTCTGAGTTTATTTCGGTGTTTTTTCTCAAAGTAGTCGGGTAGAAAAGACCGACCTCATCAAGTTTTAAAATATTTGTTGGACGTGTGTTTGTTGAAACCAATTTACAAAATATACATATTATTTATTATTTATCATATGGCCGAGAAGTTCTACTTGCCAATTTTACCAATACTGCTAACAAAGCTGTACTGAAAATACACAGTTATTGATAAAGCAACCGTTCACAGGCCCATTCAAACCTTGAGTGATCAACTTCAACACTTTCGAAGAAGCAACCATAGGTATATCAAAGCATGATTGATAAACATCGTCGATATAAAGACACAATGCAGTAATACACTCCGATAATCCCGTGGTTGATACTACAAATACGAACAAACTCCACACAGTATTCGACATTTTATTGCAAAAGTTCAACTGCCTCGAATTGAGCAGTTTACGACGCTCGAGTATTGCTTGAGCCGAGGCTTTATCTTTCACACGTCTACGTACGCAACGACACGTTTTTATTGCACACGAAATTATATTACACGCACAAAAAATTCACAGTAACACTGACTCATGATAAAAAAGTAATTTGCACACATAACATCACGCCTGTAACTCCCGAAGGGTGAGGCAGATGTGTATCTATAGTAAAACAAAATTTCGCCAGTTATGTTTAAGACCCAGACTGTAATAGAGTGCAAGCCAATTGCCATCAACTGGGCACAAAACCAGACTCCAGGCTGCCACTGAATAATTCCTTATGGAAAAATCCAATAAAACTTTGCCCGACCACGGATTGGAACCCAGGACCTCATGCTCAGCAGTTGCGCTTGCGACCACTAGACCAACGGAGCAGCACACCTCAATGCTAAACAATGGAATTAATTACTGCCACAAGTAGGTGTAATTAAAGAGCTAACCTTTGCAGTGCGGCCAACAAATAGAGAATAGTGAATAGATCAGAAGTCGGACCTGGTTGGCCAATTTAGGGGTCCGTTGTTCAGTTATTACTTGGCGTAATGTGCCCTTTAACTTTTATGGGCCGAAGTTGCGGAATGAGACTGTCCCGACTCGCAGGGGACTAATATAGGGCAAGAGTTTTATCAGTTCGTACTTTTGTTTAAATTTGCACTAATTTTAGTGTTGCAGATGTTTAGGTGATTGTTTTGTGGTTGTAGTTTGTGTGGCGGGTCATTGAACTTCTTGTTGGTCGCGTATTTAATTACTGGAGATCGCGACCCTGAAAGGCCTTTATGGCTTTATGTACGAGGTTCTTTCACTTCATTCGGTTCTCAGCTTATCTCTGGGCGGTCGTAACGGAGAGTTCAGTGAGGGTGGTTACGTCTGACCAGCGGTTAGGTGACCGGCCGCGAGGTCTTTTCCCGTCTACCTTGCCCATCAGCACCAACTTTTCAAGATTATCTGGTTCGTTGAACTCAGTTTCTATATGTCTTCGGAGTTAAAGAAAAAGCTTGACATGATACTTGCCAGTTTTGTAAAAAAACTTGATCAATGGAAACGGTACTATAGTACTTGACGCAAAACAAAAGCATGAATTTATTTAAAATATAAAGACTAGAAAATTTTTCATTATAGCTTACTTTTTTAATGATAAATCTGTTTCTCTTTTGCAGGTAAGTGAAGATGATTAGAAATAAGTGGATCAAAGAAGTACCTAAGTAAGAACAAATTATTACATTATACTTGAAATCGAGAGACCGAGAAGTTTCCAACTCAACTCGGCCCTTACTTAAAAAACTCACCGCGCTCCGTTGCCCTTTAACAAGCGAATTTAAAAACAAAAATTATGAGAGCATTCAAAGAATTTCTAGTCATAGTCTTATCGAGGCGTCGTACTTTGTTAAAAGTAATTAAGAAGATTTTATCGCGCCAGATAGTGTTGAAAGCAGGTTCGAGTGGTTTCAACTTGCTCTATAAATCTAGAACCCTTTACACTTCATAGAATAGCAGTGAGTAGGGTCTTGTAGAACAATTACTCGGGAATATATTACGGGGCGAGGACGAGCCGGTCGCGAGTAATGCCGCGATATTAACTTATCTCAGGTGCGTGACGCAGTAAATACACAGAGTGCTTACTTTGGGAGTGTCAACGGCCCTGAAATAATGTAACGGGAAGCGACCTTATCTTGGCGCATCCACAACAATGTAAAGATGTCGGAAAACATGGAGAGGGTAAAGTATTAACAAAAAAAAAAAAAAGATGGCCGCAAGCCGAATGATCATCTATCATTAGATTTATTGTTGTGCCAAAAGAATCTGCGCGGTTCCTGACATGGTTATTAACGAATGGAACTTGACGTCATACTTTATTATCCTTTATAATGGTCTCCGTCAATAGTTGCTTTGTAAGATTTTGAACCGCGTCCAACATTATGTTACGTTATTTTTTCAGCAAATCATATCTGAAATAAATATGTGGCGGAGAAGCATATTCTATTTCTTTTTTCCCCGTACAAAAACAGATTACAAACTGTAGTTTGGTTTTTTACTTATCTAAATTGCGTCTGCGATACCCAGATATTGGCAGACAGTGTAAAAGCTTTGAAGTAGGCGACACGTATTGGAATGTGTTGGTATTCTCTATTCGTCGAGAAACAGTGAGCATTTCGCATCACGCGCGCGCGAATCTTGTTGTCACTTTGAAACATCACGTTTCTTATGTACCTATGTAAGTAAATACGTAATGCCACAGGACAATAAAAGTCCTGTTGCCATGTTAAACACGAAGTAATAAAAGGGAAATTCTCGATGTCCGATCCAACAAAATTTTATTTCCACGCAAGGCTTGCTTTGAGTGTCTCCTCCTTAACGGCCTCGAGGTGGGGACGCCCAAAATTATTGCGAATATATGCGATAACGCAATGCCTCGCTCCGAGGAAAAGGAGGAGTAGAAACCATTGTGCGCTAGCGCTCGCATAAACTTATCTAATTACACGTAATTTATATGAGTCTAAAGAATAAGGAAGGACACTATTTAGAACGCATTATTCCTGCCACTTATCACGTAATTGCGGGGGATTTTCTGTATTAAATCCACTGAACAGTTTGTAATTTCCCTCGAATAAATGTTTGCTTTTCCAATTTCAACTCAAATTGGACTGGAACTGACAGGGACGTGAAACCCCAAGATATTATTAATCTCTAATCTCAGTTTAACATAGGCTTTGACTTAATGATTTAGGGGGCATTTTGAGGCAAGATCGATCTCGACATCCGTGGCACTTAATCCTTGATATGAGTTTCACTCGGTTGATTGCCAAGACTATTACGCAATGTGGGTCGTAACCTCTAACAGTTGCTACGAGGTTTACATTTCAGTAATCCTTTTGTCGACAGGGACTTCGTCCGACCGTCACTTCGTGCGAAATTAAGACAACTTTGAAAATATCAACGTATGAACAATTTTGGTTTCAATTAAGTCGAGACAAATTGAGTCACGTTTAAAACCGGCAAAGGGTCGCGTAATACGATGAGAGATAAAAATATCTTCAGGGTAAACGATCTTATTCCGTCTGGGGTTTGCATAGGATGCTTCAAGTAGCTGAAAGGCTCAATCTCTTTTACTTCTTGATTAAATATACAAAATAAACGAATAATTGGCTTACTTAATTGAAAAGCTTTTATTAAGGTGAATGAGACAGCGAAATTCAAATTTTCTTACGTTTTTTGCAATTTGCAGGTCAGTGTCAGGTTTAACGCTTAAACGCTTTTCCATAAGAGATAGGTGTTTGGTGGTAGCAATCTAACTTAGAAAGATGTATTAATGATTCTAATTCTCTAAATATGTACCTGTGCAGTGGTGGCCAAGTGGTAACGGCCGCGACTTACGAGTTGTAGGTCGTAGGTTCGAACCCAGACAGGCGCTTTACTTTGTGTAAATTATTTCATCACCACTGCTCTCAAAACGGTGAAGGAAAACATCGTGAGGAAACCGGCATGTCCTAGAACCAAAAATTCGAAGACATGTGACATCTGCCAATCCGCACTGGGCCCGCGTGGTGGATTACGGCCCACTCCCTCTCACCGAGAGGAGGCCAGTGTCCCAGCAGTGGGAACAGTATAGGCTGATTATGGTTTTATGGTACCTGTTATTGTCGCGAATCATATTTTGATCAACATACAATCTGACACTGCAAATTGCAAAAAACGTAAGAAAATTTGAATTTCGCGGTCTACCACTACCCATTCACTTTAAGCTCACTTTTTATTGACAACAGTTTACTTCACTCACAAACAAATACTACAAAATGTTGTAAGTATATACGAGATAGTTTTATGAGTTAAAAAGAAATAGCGTTTGTTCGAACTACTACACGATATAAATATAAGACTAAGTGACTTTAATCCACTGCAAAATAAATATCACGACACCAAATCAGCAAGGCGTTTTATCAGAAAATGGAATCGTTCGACAATTTAAAATGCAAATGTCTTGCAAGACATATTTATGTAGAAGTAGAATATAAGCCGGTTGTAGAATGTTCAGTCCAATACCGCAGCCGACTAGATAAGCCCTTTCACTCCTCTCTAACACCCTCCCATTCCTTTTATTTTAAACATTATCTATCTGAGGTCGGGGGTGGAAAAATTAGGCCAATTTAAGCGAACCAGTGGACCATTTTATTTATTTTGTTAGAATGCTGTGCTACGTTTTTCGAGTATTTTTTCTGCGGTTGTCTTTGTTTTTTCCGGTAAGATAGGTGATCTGTTTTCAAATGAGGAAAGTGCCTTTTTGCTGCACGAATCACCGTTCTAATTTATTCTATAATATGTTTACATGTTTTTTCTCACTGTGTAAAATAGGTAAAAATCTTACAAAAAAAACTTAACATAACATCAGGCCTGTAATATCCGAAGAGTTAGGCAAAGGTAACGTAACTGGTGAAACGTGGGTCTACCATAGGGTCACCTATGGTACGCTTACGTTTAAGTCTCATATAATAGGGGGCGAGCGTTATAAAGAAACACATACTCTGTATTTACATATCGTTACTTAAAAACTAGAAACATCTAGCATTCTACGCATTCTAGATTCACATATCAAACTGACACATATATTATTCAGACATATAAATGCTAATTCTAAGATCCCTGTTCGAGTAGGTAATAAAACTAAGAGCGAATCTCAAGGAGCAAGTTGGTTATCAGATAGCGAACCAGAGGCTATATGGTTATCAGATAGCGAACCAGAGGCTATATGGTTATCAGATAGCGAACCAGAGGCTATATGATTTATTTCTCTCGATAAGAGTTTGTAAGGGATGTTATTGTTGAGTTACACAAGGAGATAAAAATTAGTACGGTAGATAACTTTTTAATGGTCACGGGGAGTTATTTCACCAATTAGGTTAATATAATTGGTTATTTAAACAAGAATTTTCTTACATTTTTTTTGCAAGATTATTTTTGGCTCGAATTTCTGACGGCATATAATTTCTTTGTCAGCAGCTCTCAAATAAGAAATTGCTGATTAAAAACCTGCTGCAGGTTCTGAAAGACAATAATTAGTCATTTTGCGAAATCGTCAACCAAATGTCATGCTTAAAATCCAAATGCAATTTTTTCGAGATAATCCACTCAGAGCACTGATTTCAACCGCACTTGGACGAACCGCACCTGAGCACTCGCTAACCCTCCATAAACACTACCTTTTGTTCATTTCATAATTTCGAAGAAGAAATAGTATGTTCAACCAAAACACTAAACACGTAAATGCAATCAGCAGACACCTAAGTGCAGGGAACACAAATGTAGACATTACTTATAGGTATGTCTACCTATACTAAGTGAAGTACCTACCTACCTACTTAGTGACGATTTCCTAATCAGGGAGGTATCTTTAAAGCCTTTTACTGCTACCATTGTTGTGTCAGAACAACGTTTAGCGAAAGGCCCCTCGGACATGTCTTTTAACTTTAAAGTGCTTTTTCATTTACCAACCGTCCTAGGTGAGTAGCAAAGGCGTTGCGAAGCGTGGCGATAAAATATCGAAAAGATATGACACTATCAAATGTCTAAATAAGGTACGCAGTGACCTCGGTGTCATAACATAGAAACCGTCTACGCTTTTTCAATCGCAGCTATATTGATCACCAGCTAGTATTCGTATAGAAAAAAACGACGCTTCTACTACTGTATTTTTACAGTAGTAGAAGCGTCGTTCGTCGGCCTTTAGAAAAAACCACGAGTAGTAAAGTACGCCTAAGTAAAAACAGGTAATCATAAATCTTTATTTATGTCAACATCATATACAGGTACTGATTAGATTGCACAATCCTAAATAGAGAAAGGTGTCTGAGATAGCTCCGATCCTGATTTACAGATCACCCGACTCTCTTAGATAGGACATAATAATTTACAAAACAGTTACGAGTCAACATATTAAATAGATATACAGCTACTGATTGCATTGATTAAGCTCGCTTCACTTCCGCCATGATATTTATTCCTGTGAAAAAATGACAGTCAAAAGACAAATCCAATAAATTCCGTGAAGAACGCATTGCGTCACATCCTGGCACGCATATTAGAAATATCTTTGATTCCCTTTTCAATATGTTTCCAATTTCAAAATATCGCCTAGCTTCACGACGCATTTCTCTCTCACCTACTCGCCTAGTAGGTACAGACGCCAGCACATGAAGCTACCCGAAATTGTCAAATTTTCCCAATCAACTTTGAACCCTTAAGCTTTAGCGATAAAGTTGAAAATCTATTAAAGAAATTTGTCACATTGTAGTAGCTTGATGTGCTGGCGTCTGTTCGTAGGTTTAGTCATCCATGAACAATGACCGTGCTTACAAACCAGTCCACTGGCCACTAGTCAAGTAATCTACTGTCGTTCCAAAGAATCCACTGGAGATTTAAGTGCTATTGTGCAATTGATTTCTGCACTCGCGATGGTAAATTAAACGATACTTCTTTGTCATAGTTGCTCTGTTTGTTTAAAAGTTTAAAGAGAAGGTATTGGAAACCGGTTGAGTGCATTGTCAGCTGTTCTATAAAATGGCGATGTTGTTTTCATTCATGATACCATTGTATTTACATACCTACTTGTAGTTCGATGACTCGGATATTTTAAGGAATTTAAAAATTATTAATGTAAGGATCAGCAGGCGACTTCATGTAGTTTATGCCTACCCTCATGGAAAGAAGGCGTGAGTTTATGTATGTAAAAAATAATATTATTCTAAAACATGAATCCTCTCGTTATCAAAATAAAAGCCACTGACCCGTTCCATTTGCTCTACTGCGCGCTGAATTTATTCATTTTAATCAGACTACCTATGCAGCATTCCATAATTTCGCTCAAAAGCTCTCTAACAATGAACTAAAACCACACAACATCATTTGGCAAGTGTTAATATACCCGTGGTTTGTTGTTTCACTCATAATTGGCTATAAACTCATAATTCACAGAAAACAAAAGGCGAATGGCACACGGGAATATCGGCGTGATTCCAATTATCATCGCGAAATTGAGTCGAGCAACTCTACTGGCATACTAGCACCCAGCGACAAACGAAGATTCGGTGTCGGGTTGCGTTCCATTGTCGTTTCCCCGTAGATGTTTGTATAACACCCGTCAATGTTATTATACTCACGCCGCAATGTACTTCGAAGTATAATAGGATATTTCGTGTTCCGTATTCACAGTAACACGGAGGATTCCAAACAACGGACTTGCAAACAAAGGCTCATTGCTGGCATTGTTACAGTCGCGACCAGACAACGCCGACTTAATGGTGACATTGTAGGAAACGTTAATTAAACCAACAACGATACAACGAATGTGAGACTTTAAGCCCCACAGGTTCCTGTTTAATAACACTGAAACATGATATTAATATCGTTTGGGAAACAGTTACTGTAATATCCACTACGAAATATGTGCCAATTTTGATTACATTGTCTGGCATATTGAAATGGCACGTGGCTAAATGTTAATAGCCGCACGGGTCGATCGAAGATCACCGCGATCGGTTCGTGGATGGGTTCCATTCATTACATATCGAGACCCCTCCGTGCTTCAGAAAGCACGTTACGCCGTTGGGCCCGGCTGTCATTCGTGGATCTTCAACAGTCGTTACGGGTTGTCAGAAGCCCAAAAGTCTGACAAGTAGTCTTATCAAGAGGTTGCCAGTAACTGGGTTGCGGAGGTCAGATAGGCAGTCACTCCATGTAAAATACTGTACTCAGCTGCATCCGGTTAGACTGGAAGCCGACCCTAATATAGTTGGGAACAAGCTCGGCAGATTAATTGAAATGTCATATTGCTATTTGAGATTCTGAAATTATTGCAACGGAAAATAACTCTGAAATCATGTCTTGAACCATAGTTATGTATAGGTACTAGTTTTTCAACCAACCTGTCAGCTTGAAAAAAGCTCCCCCAGTAAATAATTCCCCACATTGTATATAATCTAAAATACGACCAAAAATATGACGTCACATCAAGTGAAATATACGCAAAGAAAATTGGATTGGATGACATCACCATCTCGTATTAACATGCGCTCCATATTTCACCCGGGAACCATTCCATCCGTTCCATTTTTAAAAGTCAAACACTTCACTTCGCCTCTATTAAGGATTCCTGCATAAAAAACGCACTGTTTCCAGCCACAAATGTAGCTGGATTAACAAGATAAAAAAAAAACAAAGCACCACGTAAATAAATGGCATTTGGCACAGCGCAGCGCTGCACTTCGAAATCTGTAGCGAATCGAATGGACAATGAATCGACGAAACTTTGGCCCACTTACATAATAATTTTGTGTTCCCAATAGAATAAAAATCTATTTTTAACTTTATTAAAAGGGAGATATTTTGTATTGCTACCTTTAATGGAACTGTAGTAGTTTATTATTATTTTGATGGCATTCAAATTAAATATACCCTTTTTTTTGGGCACTTCGGGAAATAACTCATTATATAACACTTAGCAATTATCATTTTCGGTTTAAATCAATAGTGCTTCAAGTCTACATGAGGCAACAGCCGCCAAACCTTTTTTTAGATCGAAATAGACCTTAAACGCTTTCAATTTCTTCTTACAAAATACCCAAAGCATTTTCCCCAGTAAATCCACAGTATTGTTGTTCATAAAGATTTGCTATAGAAATATTGCGTATAATACCGCTGTCCGGGCTGTTCTCATGCCATCCATCATTTCCTTTCACTTCATTAGGCATAGCGTTCAAAATAAACATGTTGTCCGCTAACCATCCGGACGATGAATAACCTCTCTGTGTTATGTACTCATAATACAATGTATTTCCAATGAAATTATGTCTTTTTCGGGGGGATGATACTGCGGTATTTTATTATAATGATGCTGCAACAATCGAGTATAGGTAATAGGAAAAAGTTGGCGTTCTGTCAGTCAATCGAGGAATAGTGTCGCATCAAAAATCATGGCTGGAAAGTTTGGCAGTTGTCAAAAGTAGTTTAAAAAAAAACTAACGATAGTAAATTTTATAAACAAAAGCTGCCAGTGTTTTATCGTTTATGTCTACAATAGAACAAAGGAATGTATGTAAAACTTGTGGAAGGATATAAAACGAAGGATGAGACAATACAATAAAGCAAGCTACCGATACGCGATGCATGGAAGTGAACTCGATTCCGTATAAAAATTCATTGGATACAGTTTATTTCATATCTTTTGTTTGACTTACAGTCACGTGGCATGTAGCTATATGACTTTTATGGTTATTTCGTATCGTGTCATAAAAATGTAGGAGATAGAGTTCTGCAGTAAAAAAATCGAATTCTGATAAGTCATTTCGTTCGAGGAAACTGAATTCAAAGTAAAATTATTTTTGATAGTAAACAGATTCAGATGTTACACAAAGGCAAAGTCTTAAGCATGGTTCAAGATGTAAAAAAACATAATGATAGATGTTGTCAATCTACCTTAGTTACCAAGAACTAGTGCTGTTTGTTCGGACGTCCATAAAGATAATCGTCAACGGTGCGCAAACTGACAAGAAACAACTAACAACAATAAAAGGACAGCACTATCCTGGAGTGTTTTGCTCTAATCATTACTTGAGATTCAGGAAATAAACAAGAATGTAGTGGACGAAGTAAACAAATGGAGATCGCTGTAGGTGAGGCGCCAAGTATCACTGGCTCACTGCTGTCGATTCCCACAGTCCCGAAGATGCGTTGTTTGTTCAAGGCGTTTCGAACAACTTGCGTGAAATTGATATGAAGCTTACACACGATCCTCTGTTTGCGCGTAGTGAATCGTTATTACAATCGTGATAGGATCTCGAACGCAACGATTTTATTTTTTTATAGGATACAGAATAAGCTTGCGGTGAAATGTGTCGGGGTTAATTTTGTGGGGTTGGAAGTGCGGTCGGATTTAATGTTTTGGTGCTTTTGGTAATGTAATTTGAAATTCGTGTTTGCAATAATACATGTCCCATGTGTATATTTATGGTGTAAACTATATATATTCTATTCTATTCTACCATGAAAAAGTGCTACGAAGAATGAGTTACGGCTAGTGACGAATTAAGAAGAAGAACTGTAAACGTTCTAAGTTTAAAAATAAGGCATCCCTGTCTGAGAAAGATGATAAATATATGTATAGTAAGAGGACCATACGTATGAAACCTCCAAATTCCTTCTTATCACATTTTTATACGCAAAATCGCGAACATAATAAGATTGGCAACAGCCAAACTCCATTTAACTTTAATCCCATTCGTAACTTTACTCATATCATTAGGCACATAAAATGCAAAGAAGTCAGAGAATCGGAAACTTACGAGGTGTACCCGAAGCGATATAACGCAAGATAGGCGCCCTTCCCTTCCGACCCATATACTACCCATTCATTGCCAGGGGTAACAAAATTTTATTTCAAGTTAAATTGTGTTCGCAACTCAGCCACTTCTTATTTATTGGGGTGGAGTATTGACGCCTCCGGCACATCACACGTGCACAATGCTATCTCATAATAAAGTCAACGCGCCCTTTGTCATCACTACATCCAATTTTGAAATGCATTTCCTCTAAGTGCCCCTATTATTTCTTCTCTATGAAGTTTATTATTGAATCAAATGTTCTCTCGGTATTAATCTTTCGCGACTTATTAGCTAGGGGCATGCCAAGGGGCGTTATTAAGAAATGCAATAAGCCCGTTTGACAAGTGATCGCTGTCAAAGACACGGTCGCTTTAAGCGTTCCATATATTTCCTTATTTATCAGAGCCTCGTTTTATGTTGTCATTTTATGTCGTCTTCAGACAAAATACGTAAAAGTTTATATGGAAACATGTCAAAGTTCACCGCTTATTTTCTTGTTTCTGCGGATATTACGCGCCCAACGACAGCGCGGCTTGTCAGATTCGTGCCCCGTTACTCGTTTACCTCTATTTTAATTAAGTTTAACAATAAAATGAATAAGGTAGCGGAGGAGGGACATCTTGCGACGTCGGCGAATCTGTGGCGTCCCCACAAGTGTGCCTTGTTTTATTCATAGGCCTCTTTGAATAAAGATGAAAATATTAAGTCTGCCCAAGGAAAACGCCGACTGGGGGCTAATGTGGTTGGGGTTAATAGTCATACATATTAATGGGAAAAATAATATGTTGACCGTGTTATTTAGTTGACGTGTTCCTAACAAACAACGATGAAGTTCCTCGCGTGGGACACAAACAAACTTTGTAATATGAAGTTATCCAGACTTGCCCAACAGTGTCTTATACAACGTATCCGTAGCTACTTCATACACGTATAGTTCTGCGCACGTATTTTCATCGTAATTTTTGAAAATCTCATTAAAAAAAGAATTTGTGGAATCGGTCCAGCCGTCTTCGAGTAATCGGTGAACATACTTACTTACATAAAAAAAAAACATAAAAGTCAGAAGACACACAAAAGTCAAACATAATTATAACCTCCTCCTTTTTGGAAGTCGGTTAAAAAGTTCAATTGCATAATAAGGTACCTGAGTAATATTAAAACAGTCATTAAAATAATTTTTAGGCGCTTTGAATACGAAAGCTAAAAATAAATTTAGAGGAAACGGTCTGCTCAGACGTGACTGCTTTGTTAAAAATAAAAACAAAATGCGTTGGCGAGGGAGCCCTAATTAGTTACCGGCTGTATAAAAAGCTGGTGCTGCAATGAAACGCGGATGACGACTTAAAACTGTTATCATTTGTTTAGCTATTCATGAAATACTGACAGATTGTACGGCACAGTTGGGATTGTAAAAACGTATCTATAGTTGAAAGGAAAGCTTGGTGGCTGAAATGTTACAACAATGGGAAACCAGATTTTGCTTCATTATTGTGCATAAAATAAAAGCTTTATTCATTTCTGTTTAAGTACGCTCAGTCGGTTACCCGGTTTACATATTAATTAATGTAATCAACAACAGCAAAGAAACCTAGAGTTACGGCAAAAAATTCCATACAACAAATAAAGTATCAATAAAAATGTAAATATTATTTTACGCATTTATAAAAATATTATTTTACGCATTTAAGACTTCTGAAGGACGGAAATGGGCAATCATTTTAATGACAGGATCATACGCAATAAATGTAAACTCATATTAATTGGGGATCGCAACAAATATTCTGGGAAAAGGAACTTTTCTCCAAATGGCAAACATTGACTGACTTGTTTTGTTTAATACGTCGCATTTTCATACCAATTAGGTATTATGATAGGAATGGAGTTTCAGAGTAACCAAAATAAAAACAAATCAAATACAAAATATAGGTAGGTACAGTGTCTAACAATAAAATCCATCTTTACATACCGTGACCCCTCCGTGCCTCGGAAAGCACGTTAAGCCGTTGGTCCCGGCTGTCATTCGTGGATCTTTGACAGTCGTTACGGGTAATCACAAGCCTGAAAGTCTGACAACCAGTCTTACCAAGGGGTATCGTATTACTCAGTAACTGGGTTGTGGAGGTCAGATAGGCAGTCGCTCCATGTAAAATACTGGTATTCAGCTGCATCCGGTTAGACTGAAAGCCGACCACAACATAGTTGGGAAAAGGCTAGGCAGATGATGAGTGTCTAACAATAAAAGGAAATTTACTAAAATAACTTACCATGAAGTGACTAAGGGTTTGTTTTGTCTGGGTCTAGCTAGTCCAGACATAATAAAAACATATTGTCTAGGACAAATCATAAATGATAAATGATTTTTATTTCTGTAAGTAGGTTTGTACAAACACTTTTACACGTCAATCATATTTTTTTTTAAACTAGATGAGGTCGGCGTTTCCTAACTGACTATTCTGAGAAGAAAGGCCGAAACAAACTCAGAAGTCACAGTCTCTTTTAAAGTCCAGACAAAATCTTGGTCAGATCGTGTGAAGACCATGTAGATTGGTGTCTGAAATGGTCTTTTGAGGAAAGAACCACACAGATTGAGCGGACCTGTCCAATCAGTGCACGCATTTGTCAAAAATCGTGCAGCTCAACTCAGAACTTGAGGAGCTCAACGATTCGACGAACACAGTTTCTGGAAGTTCGCTGTGTATGGAGACTTGCATATGGTTTCATTGCCCTTCAGAGTGTTAATAATTATTATAATACTACCATTTGCCAGCGGCTTCACCCCCATGTAGGTCGGAAAATATCCCACGGGAACGTACCACCGGGATTAAAAGAACCCTATGAATTAATCTAGGTTATAAACTATCTGTGTGACAAATTTCATCCGAATCCGTTGAGCCGTTTTTGCGTCAATCCGGAACATACAAAAAGACAAACGGTCAAAAATCCTTCGTTACTATTTTATTATATGTATAGACCTACATATTTCTGTAGCTAAGTAAGAGCAAAAGTTAAATACCGAAGTCATCGATGAACGGTATTCATTCATCGTCTATATGCGACATAACAGCTGTCACCCAGTCAGCATTTACTTTTTACAAACGCTAACTGGAAAACTACAAACAAAAAAACCTTCCCTGCACTTGTGTCAGGCAGACTCTTAACTGCCCTAAAGTCTAATCCACACGGTTCGATTTCATTTGACAACCACAAAGTCGTCAGCAACATAAAAGTATAAAATATAGTAGAAACTGGCGCATCAATCCTCGTTTATGAAAAAAAACAGTATGGTGGACTTCAACTGGGCGCCCGGGCAACACTTCTACAGCTACTTATGCCCCTCATCTCCCGTGATAAATGAGTGTTGGCGGAGTTTTAGTGTGCGCCGCGTGCACGTTACGGTCGCCCGCTAAGATACTAACTTGCGAAGAGGTATACGTAGGCCGTCAACAGTTGGTACGTTTCACTTGTTTCAACATTACTGGACCAGTAGGCGCGCAGTTTCCACTTCCGCAAATCTCAGTTGGGAAACCGTTCTGTGATTTCTGTAAGTTTGAGTAGTGGACATTTCGCTTTGGTTACGCTTCAATACAGATAGTTGAAAGTAAAGAGTATTTCATTCGGATATTTGTGGATACTTATTATTTGACTGGTACTTATAGGGAAATAGATCTTTTCTACATGTTAAGCGTATGATAGGAACAACATTAAAGCTTGGCATCGTTTGTCTATAAATTTTCCGCACCACCTACGCTAACATCGTTTTCATATACATGCCTAAGGAATGCAAATTCTCCTCCATGAATTGCTCCAGAGTACATAAACAGATATCAGAGTGGAACTAGAAAAGCGTACTTACAATAATATTTACATAAAAGAATCGACTAACGAATCGTATTTACACGCAAAACAAGGAGCTTTTCCTTTTCATTTTCCGCATCTCAAAGTCAACACAGAGTGCGTTGCGTCGCCTGTCGGCTTTTCTCCCACTTTAATGGCTTCATCTTTATTCGAGGCCTCGTGAATATTACTGGGTGCCTACGTCGGCATTTGTCCTGTTACTACTGCTGAGATACCACTCAATCCTCAGGAAAAAGTTAGGATTTTTCTCACGCCCCCAACGACAAGACGTTTCAACGAATTGGAAATGAAAATGTGATGATAGGTTTGTACTTATGTCAAATTGAAAGTATGGATTTAATTTAACTTTCTCACGATAATTTCTTTCACAATACAATTATACCACTTAAACGTCAACATTTTGGTATTTACTATTAGCATGTATAGTAGCTTATTTAAGCAAAGTGCTAGTTTTGTCACGGCTTCTGTACGTGCCAGCGAAATTACGTCGTCTGGACAAGTTTATGAGAACACTGCCCTTAAATTTTCCACTTCATTACAGATTTGATACATAAACTTTAAGAAAATGATCGATAAAAGGGAGAAAAAGAAACTCTTAGAAGGGTTTTGTTTTCTTTTTTCCTTAAAATACTATGGGGTAATAATTTCTCGCTTAGCACGCCCTGAAGAGTAATTTCATTACTCACGCACAGTTCGGGATTATAGAGGTGTTTTTATCAGACGATACAAAGAATGGATTTATTGTATCAGATAATGAATATTATTTACTGAATGGGAAAATGTTGGTTGTACCGTGATTCATTATAACGCGACCTTGTAAACGAAAATTCTTGAGATATACATAGATTTATTCTGAAGATAAAATGTTTGGAATATAATCCCTAATTTGTTATTTTATAAGATTCTCCTATTCAGTTTCCAGCGTATAATTACCAACCCTACCCAAAGTGAGTGATGAAAACGAATACAGAGGTGCTTAAACAGAAATAGAGGCAGGATGACTAAGTAATTAGTACACAAACAACTCGTGTAGGTATCTCGGCGCTTCTTCACCGAAGCGAACTCGTACATTCGCAACTGATTTCAAAGTTGATACTGCGCTTAAAGGTTCGAAAGTAGTTCGACGTGAATCGTTCATCTTTATTCAAACCGCGTTCATGAATAACACAGCTAGGGTAACAAGGGTAAAACAACTCGGTAAGGGTAAATACAACTCCCGCGCGGACTAGTGATAACGCACAGGCGACGGGAGACGTTATGAGCAATTCAGTTCAGGATCTTTATTACGCCCAAGTTTCTTAAGTGGAGGATAAGATACGAATAATACGAGATTAGAGAAGTTATCTCTGGTGAATTATTAAATGCATATAGTTTGTGAACTACGGATTTAGTTGTTTTCCGCTCTTTGTCTCAACTGTAGTTGTGGGTTAGGTCCGTGATGTAGTTAATTTCCTTATTTTCTCTATATCTGGTAAAGTTTTAGTTTAGATACAAGAATATACTTTATTTTAATATTTTGTTAGTTAATTTAGTAACAAGAAGTTTATCTACTGTATATATTTTTTAATTACTTTGAGGTTAATAGAGCTTTGAGAGATATACCTACTTACTCTTTCGAAACCATTTAATTTTTTTCATGATTTCCAAATTATTTTAAAACCTATTTGAAATAATTCTAGTATTTCGGAACCACAAAATAGTCCTACTTGTCAAAGATAAACATAAGATGAAGCTAATTCATCACGTTCTCATTTGAATAATTTTAACCGTACAACAAAACTACGAGGCCAGTGTGAAAAGGCTTATTTTTGCAAAAGCCTTCTTCAACTAACATCACAACTTGAATACTCTGGTCGCGTACAAATGATAAGCATCGGCTTTCATGGCTTCACATTACGTCAGATGTAATGTAACACATGTTACATTACATATTCTAGCACTTTTAGGTCTACCGCACATCCGACCTCACGACTTTATTTCACTAATTTTATATGTGCCTAAGTATGACGGCTGAATGTTAAACATGGACGGACCCATTTGAGGCCAAGTGAAGAAAAAATACATGTATATTTGGCAAAATGTGTATTTTTTTATGTGGCACTTGTACCGAGCTGCCTATCATAGGGCTTCATTGCAGGTTTTGGTTCAGGTTTCCATTTTGCCATAAACCTCGTGAAGCAATTCAAGGCCATTCTTTTAGAGGTTTCATAAATGAGAATGGCTATCAAGGTGGTTGCCCAATCAATTAAAATTGTAGAAAAAAGAAAAAAGTGAACAGAAACCTTTTCTGGCACATCAGTTTGCAGGTTTATTGTTTTCTTCATCTTGGCAAATTGTTATCGATTATTTTTAAATTGTCTGAGCATGCGGTCACGAGCCAATAGCTGTTTGGGAAAAACAACGATCTTTAACCTTGAAGATATCCTGGTCAATGACGTTACAATGTATTTCTTTTTAAATAAGGTATAAAAGGAAGAAAATAATGAGTGAATCAACATTGAATAAGATAAGCGCCGAGCAACAAGCCGTTTGATTGTATATGCAAAAAGTACGCATGCTAACTAAAATTTTATTCAAAGTGTAAAAATACCGAAATTGATTAACCTACAACTAATTTACCGACCATAAAACTACTCTATTAAATAAAAACTGTAAATAAATCTTTTTAAACGGGTTACGCGCTTTTTTACGCCTTCATCATTATGAAGGCGTAAAAAAGCGCGTAATGGTATGTATGAAAAGGAATTGTAGGTACTGACATTTTAATATACCGGATTTCACACAGGCTGATTTCCAATTTAACAAAACTGCATAAATGGGACTTCATCCATTTCATTTATGTAAATGTTAAAAATGTATTTTAAATAAGTGTTCGTATTAATTCGTTGCAAGCAATTACACGATGCAATTCGTTTAGCTCTGAAGTTTATTAAGGTCGTCTGACTGAACACATGTGCCAGGCATTTCATTTTGCAATATAAATCATGTTATAACTAACGGTACGGGCCTTATTAAATCGCTTTCGCGGAAAAACGGAAAGAGATCCTTCTCTTCGCTGATGCGTTTCCGATTTCGCTCTATTTAGAATTTAATCCAGAATTTTTAAATGAAATTCCTATTTGAGTGTTGGGAAATAATATTGGTAAATGGAATTCTGTTGGTGGAGGTTCTTGTTTTGAAGGTTCTAATAAGCTATTGGACTTTTTAAAGCAGGATTATAAAAAACAATCTAAAGGTCTTTGTAACTTGAAATCTCTATTAATGAGGTACAGACGCCAGCACATTAAGCTACTAGGTACAATCTGTCATAGATTTTCACCTTTATCGCTAAAGCATAAGGTTCAAAGTTGATTGGGAAAATTTGACAGTTTCGGGTAGCTTGATGTGCTGGCGTCTGTACAATAGGTAACGTATTCTCTATGACAAAATGAACGAAACCGCGTGAAGCGCGTAAGTTAGCTTGATTAGCTAAATCAGCTGAATCATTGAGCGGTCATAGTGAATTAGGGTCCTGGTAAATTAACAATTGTTAATTGTGATTCTTTCAACACACAATAAGGAAGAAGCTACATAGTTTAATTATTATAATAATTATTCAAATTATAATGTTTTTACTAAAAAGAAACACACAGAACAATGGAAATACAAAAACAGACAGTTAAATTACCTAGTTTTCCCACGATACATTTTTTGTAGACCTACCAACTGACGGAATAATTGTATTTTTGCAACTTTTAATTTTTTACCTATTTAATTTTTATTTTGTTTAGTCTTAATTCAAATCTGCTAAGTATCCAAGTCCCATACGATAAATAATACCACAGATAGGAAATGTTAATTCGTTTATTTTCTCGTAATTAAAAACAAATTTAATAATCCATAAATAATTAGGCCATCCAGTCTTATTTTTATAGAGAATTTAAAGAACCTCTTTGCTCTTTAATATAACCAAAAACCACAACGTTTTTTTTTTCAAGAGTATCAAGTACTTCAAGTTAAGCCTTAATAATTACGATGTATTCGATACTAACAATAAAGGTTCATCAATTAATTAGTTCGGTAACAAGGTGATGTCGGTAAAACTTGAACTAAGTACAACAAGTATCGAATGTAACTTAGTAACAATATCTTAACTAGGTGTAGAACTAGTTTACGTAGGCATCTGCTTACTTAAGGTAATAAATAGAGCATCTCATGTAAGGAAAACTTGAGGCTAAACGAGGTAGAGGTTTTTTAAAGACTACCTAATACTTACTTTCATTGCATAAAAGACTGCATTTTTGTTATTTTGGATGATTTTATTTCATATTATCTGCGTACAAAATATTTAAATAAGTACTGCACTGCCATTTTAAAGACAGACCATGTTTTTTCTGATAAATTGATAATTATAGATTGGTCCTAGTTCTCATAATTTGATATATAATTTTATGTAGGTGAATTATGAACACCATGGGACGTAACAGTAGCTATTTAGATTTCACGTTTAATCATTTGGTTACTTAACCCGAACTTTGTTAGACACTTAAAACTAAAAGAAATAAATAAATTGACCCGATTACTAGTCACTGAGCTTTGACTAGAACTCAAATCCCTAGAGAATTTGTGGGAAGGAAGACTGCCAATAGCTGCAATTTTACATTGTCGCCTTTACTGAAGAAGTTTTAAATAAAAGAACAATTTTAGAGGAACAGTTATATCTATGATACTCGTTTAGAAGGTTCTCAGATTAGGCTTACGAGTGGAAATGAAGTGGGACACAAATTTATACAGTCTGCACTAAAAGTATCAGATGAAAGTGTAAACTAACCCAGTTCTGGTTAAATTGTTACACAATTACTCATTAAAGGAAATTAGTGACACATTCAGCTGTATTTGGAAATTTTCAACTTTATATCTCACCATTTTTTCAACAAATATTGTTTGAATAACATTATTAATTGTAATTGCAAAATAATCGCCGAAAATTGAGGTTATAAAAATTAACCACAACTGTCAAATGAAAAACATCTGAGCTCAACTAATGAGACACAATTACTTTCTCTATTATTACCGAACTTAATATGCTTACCTAACAGACGAGGGGTTGGTGGTTTTTAATTAGATTTCTGGGTTGAAGTATTCAAATAATCAAATCATAGCAATCAATTTGTAAGTGGCTTTACAAATTGGCATCCACAGGTTTGTTTTCTAGTCCACTTGTTTACTTTTTCATCAGATAGTTTTGAAACAGACCATACTTATCTTGTGTGGGAGTGTAGGTAAGTATACTTTATTGGTTTTTGTTATTTATTGCGTTGTCATAGCAATATAGGTACTAGCGAAGTCCCAGTATACTTTAACGGACAATAAAGATCTTTGTAGGTCACTGTTAACAAAAACCAGGGTAGGTATGTGTCTTTATATACTCATAGCAACACTCCAAATTCGACAAAGTCCTGACCTGGCATTATTCCATGGTAGCCAGAAGTGCCATGAAACTTTGGGATCAATATCCGCTTGAAATATGCCTTCCAATTTATATTGTAAACATAATATTAGATAAAAGCTTACTATAGTGTTGACTTTAAGTTTTAGATATCGAAAGCAGTTATTACTTTGATATGGTAAATAAAGTAAGGGTTCTATGATGATAGCTGACACAGACTTTTTAGGGCAATGGACTTTGCCAAGGTTTTATTTTGCCTAATTAAAGAGATTCTAATAAGGTTTGTAAAGTTAAAATCTAGCTTAATAATAGATAAAGCATAGTAAACTCTTTAGATAAGGATCCGCCTCTATAGATAAGGTCACAAGTAAAAAACATTAGTCTGAACTGCCGAAACTGTCCCTAACAGCTAGTAGCCTATAAAAACAATCTTAAAACGATAATACCATTAGTGCGTCGGCCGTTACAAGGGGCTGAGGAAAACTTTAATACTTGAGTCAGCACTAATAACACGCCCGATCCAAACTTCCATACATTTTGCTTCTAGTGGGCATTTGTTTGACGAGTTCTGAACTCCAATTGAAAATTTATGAACCGCTTTTGTTTTTGTATTAGAATTTCAATCGATGTTATTAGTAGTGTCCGACCGAAACACGATTTTCGGCCGAAACCGTAACCGTAACTGAACTTTCGGCTCCTCTTCTAGTTTCGGCCGTAACCGAAACTTATGAAGTTAAGAAAAAGTTAGTTAATTATGTGATTATTTTTTGAGTACCTACCAAAGTTTTTCGTAGATTGTTACAAATAATTTGATTAAGGGCTGATGTTGCAAGTAAGGTCCCAGTTCTCATTTCTGGTGTTTAACCCGTAGTATGTCGGAACGTAGATCCACGCGAGACACAATGGCTTTTTAATTGTTTCTGTAATTACGACATTCAACCGGTTAATTTCGATGCGTTTAACTGAAATAACTAGGCTTTACCTACGTTATTTACCAGCCTATCAACGAGATCAAACACCAGCTAATAGCTATTTACTTTAAAGTGAGACTATTCAACGTGGATGATTAATTAACTAAATAAACTCGTGTTTTCCAACCTTGTTATTTTCCAATACATTGGTTAACCAATTTCAGGAATGAAACAATGTAATTATCATTTGCTACAATAGATGTGCGATCAGATTATAATGTGGTAGATACAGCTTTTGTATGTTCAAAATATTATTATTTTGCATAAACCGTGTGCTTTAATGCTTTTGTACACATCTATTCTATGCGTTCGAAATGTAATAACAACGTGCTTTCGGGAGCTCGCTTTGTTTCGTTGCTTGGCTAGCATAAACATAATCAGCCTATAATGTTCCCACTGCTGGGATACAGACCTCCTCTCTGTGAGTGGGAATGGGCCGTAATACACCACGCGGGCCCAGTGCAGGTTGGTAGATGTCACATATTTTCGAATTGTTGGTTCTGGGACATGCCGGTTTCCTCACGATGTTTTCCTTCACAGTTTTGACAGCAGTGTTGATGAAATTAAATACATAAAGTAAAGTGCCTGCCTGGGTTTGAACTCACGACCCACCACTCGTAAGTCAGGGCTAATACCACTGGGCCACCACTGCTTGGCTAACATTACACCATTTCGACTGTCGTATAAACTTTGAACTTTTACATCTAAGAAGTCAAAATCAATAAAATAACAAAAACTTTTTAATTATGCTGGACTGAACAAAGATATCCCAAAATACATATGTATTGGCACCAAAATGATTGTAGGTAAGAGGAAACCATGACAAAAGGAGCAATAACTTCTTTGTTGTATTTTTGTTTGAGCCATGAATAAATAGGTCACGAGGACACAACTCCACAGGGTGCAAACAAATTGTAAAAAATTGTCCGGTCAAGTTTGACGTGCAGACAGCTCACTTCCATATTTCAGAATCGAAAATGATAAGTGGGACGTACGCCGCGCCGCGCCTCAGGGAATATTCACATGATGCGTTCGGTTGAGAAAGTCTAGGAGGTAAACACATTTTGCTAAGCTGCATTTACATTCATAATATATTGATTTTACGCTGAATAGAAGAGCTTCGTGATAGCTATGTGTTGTGTACGTACATAGTTGTGTAAGTAAACACTAGCAACACGCTCGATGTAAGCCGAGAGAGAATATTGCAAACTGTATCTCGTCGCTTCAAACGTGAGGTGCATTATGAAAAATCAGAATTTTGCTATGGGGTGTGTCTTTGTGACTTGACGGCGACATCGTCAACTGCGACCACGGCAACTCGGCAACACTCGGGAACTTTCGCCCGCGGACGCCGCGTCGTTTGCATAGAGAAAGCGCCCGTTTTGTTTAAAGTTTTCCTTTTGTGAATCTAAAGTGCTGTTTTATTTTTCACGTCACAGTTTTTGGACTTACAAACGTCTGAGAAAAGGATTTTCTTTTTTCGCCGCGGACGAATTTAATAAAGAAAATCTGTTGAGGCGCGGTATAAAGACGTATTGTGAGGGGTAGTCACACATGGAGGTGTTGCTCGCAGTATACGATGTTTCATTTCCTGAGCTCTTGACGCCACTAATTAAATGTTAGAAGAACTCGTTGCCAGATTTCATTTAAATCTCGTAAAGCGTCGCAAACTCGAGACGGAAATTAAAAATGCTGAACGTTTTATTGTAAAAGTTTATCTTAGTTTTGTGAGACGAGACTGTGCTGTTGAAAACGTTTTGATTTTAATTTGTTCCAGATCCTGTTCGCGGAATTTTATTTCGCCTCGCGTTTATATACAAAAGCTTATTACTTACTACTTGATGATGCCTGGCGATGAAAGAATTTGAGAAAAATATATATTGAGAACAACTTTAATAAAATTGCCCAAGTGCTAGCTTAGTATATTACACAGTGAATTGGCATGCAGACAATAGGTACTTCCCACTCACTTTTTGTTGTAATAAATCCAAGTTCCCATAAAAATGCCATGTACTCTTTATTTATTTATTAACTCAACATCACTATCATTACAGGAATTTCCTAATAAATAAATAAATTAAAATAATTAATTAATTTTATTTAATTTCCTTAATTTTCTATTTTATGTATATGTATGTACAAATCTGACACGCTCGATTAATTGTATACCTATTCTATTTTTCTATTTACAATAAAGCTATGCAATAGATAGCACCTTATTTCAGTTGAAAAAAATTATGATACGACTTATGTAAGTCAGTTTTTACAACTTATTAATAACTTTCATATTCTGTAGATTTTCCTTATTTTGGGGACATTTTTTACTGGAGGTGTTTGAACGTAGGTAAACGAAGCTAAGGAGTAGGTATCTATAGGATTGTAGCAGGTGGAGTTCTGTAGCATGGAAGGCTCGAGTTTATGTTTGTACATATATTCTGTAGAAATATTCGTACAACACGGGTCCGTATTCCGATATGTAGTCACTAAGTTTACACCAAAATCTCGCCTCAAATACAGCAGCTTGACGCTCACAGGGTTTGTTTGTCGAAGCTCAAGTCGACATTGTGAGAGTCAATAAACGATTTTATGCTCGAATAACTATGTTAATGGCGCCGGCAACCACAACAAAAACATTCGGCGTCTTGCAGGGAACTTGGTAACTGGGTATTGCGTAGTTTTTTGTGGTTGCGTATAATATGCAGAACTTATCTGTAATGTAGATCGGTGACTACAGAATTTGTCAACTGAGAACATAAAACAAAATTAGTATTTTGCGTTCGCAACCTAGTTTCCGAAAATGTCAACAAATATGTGTATTTGGAGAACTTACTTTAAAAACTACAAAATAAAGTTCAGTTTGCGCTACAAGTTAAACAAATTTTATGACTTTATCAAAAGCACTAATCAACTTAATTACACTAACATAATGTTGCAATAACATCAATTGGAAACTAGGATTTGAATCGAATTTGAACAGACTTTATTATGTCGTGTTTTTTTACAACCTGGAACCCTAAAGCATGTTTGCCCAGGAATACCACCTCTTCTCAATTGAGAATGATTTATTTCATGTTTCCAGTTTTTTGAGGAAGCCATGTGTAGTATTTTCTAGAGTTACGTTTTCAATGTATGTACGATTTTGTATCTACAATCCGGAACGCAGTGGTCTGTTTGAACACAATAAGCCTTTCCTTTGTTTCTTTGTCACTGTTTTTAGTAGCGAGCAAAAAACGGAATGGGGTCGTTTCGAAAGTGGTGCAGTATCGGAATTATTCGTAGTTTTTGCAGTACTTGCGTAGAGCTGGTTGACAATGATCATGATTGTCTTGAACTTTCCCTAATTATAGGGTAACTAGCTTTTGCTTCATCCGCATCGATGTCGGAAATTATCTCACGAGAACCTACTACTGGACAAAAAGTATAAGCATAGCATAATCAGCCTATAACGTTCCCACTGCTGGGATATAGGCCTCCTCTCTGTGAGAGCAACTGGGCCGTAATCCACCATGCGGGCCCAGTGCGGGTTGGTAGATGTCACATGTCGGTAGATGTCACATTTTACGACATCGATGGGAATGAAGCTACTGATGACGAGCCACCATGTTTCCTAACGATGTTTTCCATCACCGTTTTGAGAGCAGCGGTGATGAAATAATTTACACAAAGTAAAGCTCCAGTCAGGGTTCTTCGCAGCTTTGTTTAATATTCATAATTTTACAAACTGTTACAAAAAAAACTGAACGAACTAAGAGAATCGACTCGAAGACTTCTTTCAAAAGTCGATAAACGATTGATCTAAATTTAGAACATTTTTATTCTTCTTCTCAAGAAGAAACCTTATTCAATGTTTCTACACTTGTAAGATGATCACTAACTCAATATTTTTCTCTTTTCAGGTAAGTCTCAGCCCTGTCTCCAAGTCCTCTTTATTGGTAGGTACAAACCTTGTACCTCTTGTGAAGCCCTTTTACCTACTTTGGACTAAAAAGTAGGTAAAAGGGCTTCACTCAATCCAGGTGTGAAGACAAAAGGTGCTCTCAATTGTCTGAAACACAATTGTAATCTAAGAAAGATAAAGTTTGGGGCAGGTATTAATCGTTAAAAGGAAAGATTAACCCTTTCATTTAAAGAAAAGAAGGAAGGAAGTCGCAGAATCATCAATTGTACGAATTAAAAAGTTGGCACTTTTATTTTCTCAATTTTTATTTTTATTTTTTAAAGTCAACAGAATAAGAAGGTTTGGGTGAAGGTTTGGCAAAATCTGAACAACGTTTGAAAAGTAGTATACCTTTTAATATTGTATAAATATGTATGTAATTCAATTTTATTATTGTCTTCATTACCACAATCTTAATTTAAATTGTTGCTCTTCAAAGTTTAAATGCAACGGGACATGGAAAACATAATTCCCAACTAAGCAATGGCTTCAAGTGATTTTGAGTATCTAGTCGCATACATTGGCTTGAGTTTTACTCGCCATAATAGTTTGAAGATAACAATTAAACTACATAGACATCGCTTTGTGAGCTCGAGCGCACTGCGCAGCCGAGTCGAGCACAAGAGGTTGTTCCATGTAGATCACAAATAATGAATTTACGGTTCGATAAATATGTAAATTTCGGTTGGAAGGATAGCAAATTAATGCTTAATTTCTCTGTTCTATTTCGCATAAATTTCACAAATATATTCCTGAAACCCTTTTGATAGACGCCAGAAGCAGAATTTACAGGCCAGCAAATAATGCAAAATGCTTTAAGTTAATGTTGTGTTCGTGCCTTATTTTGGGACCAATTTATTATTAGTATTAACAAGTTTAAAAGAGATATCTGAATTAATTTATTGGCTTCTAAGTTGGACAATTTAAACTTTAAAGTGTAGGTACTTAGGTACACTTTCGGAAGTGGTTTGTTTGACTGTTCTATTTGTTGTTGGATTGATTTATGATTAATTTCTGCGTAAAATAATTGAGTTGTTCACAAGTAATCAAAGCCGGATGGAGAAACTTTAATGCTTGAAAGTTAAATGCGGAGATTCAATTTGCATAAGGCTGTAGAAAATGAACTAAATTTTCAATTATAGACAGATGTTAACGCACCTACTTGCGTAGATAATAAGTAATGTTCAAGTAGTGTCTATTTTCGCATTTTATCCTAAGGACGAAGTTAATTAAAACTAGAACCTTGAATGTAAGTAGGTATCTGCTTTATTATGGACTCAAAGTTTTTACAAATATTCCACACTAGCCATTGCCCGTGACTTCGTCTGTGATCCAGGATGAAAATTAGCCTAAGTATGTCCTTTTCCAGGTCATGCTCTACCCATGTGCCAAATTTCATCCAAATCCGTTCAGCCGTTATAGCGTGAAAGCGTAACAAACAGACATACAAAAAATCAGATCTTTTCTCTTTATAATATTACTAGCTGAGCCCCGCGGTTTCACCCGCATAAATCTCGATCCCGTGATTTCTAATATAATTCAATCATGATTCGAAAGACACGTGGCGCCATCTATTGTCATAATAACGTTAAGTATTGTTGTTTTCCTCGGGAACAGCACTTTTTTTCGGGAAGAAGGTGTCCTATATCAGTTTCTGTACACAACGATGCAAAATTTCGGGATGATCGGTTCAGTGGTTTAGGCGCGAAAAGGTAAAAAAACTTACTTTCGCATTTATAATATTAGTTAGGATAAGTTTAGATTTAACTAAGTACTTTCCCTTCTACCTCAAGTAAGATGCTAAACTTAAAAACATTATCCTTTTCCCAGTAACGCTTAACGGTGCAAACTTTATAATTAAACATGCTTTATTTAAAGCCGCAGAAAATTTTATATAAGGAGCAATACACATGAGATGTTAATACCCGGAATAAGAGCGGAGACTTTAGCCCGCAGACGATCGTAAATTTACTTCATAAAGAGCACAATTCGGGGCAGTCCTATATAAAATTAAACGCTTAACTTTTTCGGACTGCTTCCTCAAAATTTTCCCTTTTATTTCTTTACTTATTGACGTGCTCCCGAGCAAAAAACGGCTATTTATGGTTCGTTAATCAAGTCATTAAGTACTTGACCAGTAAAAGTGTAGCGTTCCCGACTGCTGTCGAGACGTAATTAAAGTCAACGGCCATTTTTATTATTCAATAGGTACTTGCCACAAACTGAATTGTGCGGAATAGGCTGTTCTTTGACCACTTAATACCAACTTTTCTCTAATGTTGTGACTTTGATGTCAGCTAAATAGCTTTTTAAATACATCCGTTTTAAATAGGGCAATACTCAAAGTCAATTCTCTTACCCTTGTCACTTTGATATGGCAATAATCGGGTCAGTTAGCAAAATAAAGATTAAAGTGAACCAATTTGGATTGCCATTACAAAAATATTAAGTTCAAATGTTTGATATTAGAAGATTAGAAGAAATTAATTTAAGTGGAATGTTCTAATTTTCTTGTTAATCGAGTTAATAGAACCGTAAGCTTTATCTGAGTAATTAAAGTAATTCGGATTACATTGTTTCAATAGAGAACGAAGGCGAAGCGCTGTTTCTATAGGATAAAGAAATACCTATCTACAACATTATTTTTAGTATATGCGAAACCCGAAACACGTGTCTAGTATTTTTATGTAAAGAATGTATGTACAAAATTTCAAAACTGTATCATGATAAATCACAAAGTTATAAGCTTGTTAAGTTACCTGTTTGTCCGTACAAAAACACCCGCGACGCTCGCGCCGCGCCGTCTTGCGCTCATTGATAATATGTAGTACCTAGATACCTAACCGTTCGGCGCGGGGATTGGATAACCTACTTAGTATCGCTCGGTGTCCAACTTTTAACCTTTTTTAAATATTTTTGGGACAAAATATAACATGGGGTAAAAATTATTGTAATAACTTTATTCAGGTTTCGCATATTCAATTAACTCAAGTGCATTTCGTATCCTTTCGGGCATTTGAATATCGGTATTTTGTGGTACTAAAAATAACGTTGTACAACAATTATACACAGTGTACCAGAAAGATGTGGTCTAATTGAAGGGCGTAGTACAGACCATCAAACTGAACAAATTTCTCTTCATGACCATAACCGTAGTCGCGAAAAAATTATCAGCCGTCCCATATATTTGGGTCTTCGAGGGGAGTATTGAAGTTTTGTATGGGGCAGTTGATAATTGTTTCGCGATTACGATGTTGGTCCCGTTAAGAAAGTTGGTAAATTTGATGGTCTGTACCACACCCTTGAACTTGACGACTTCTTTGTGGTACACTCTGTTTTTTTTTTAAACCTTTGAAACTGCGACTCAAAATACTTCATACAATACGAAGTCTTTAACAAAGAAAAAAATAGTTAACAAAACATGTAACTAACAACAAAAACACATATTCAACAAACATTTCACCTTAATAAGAAAATTGGTTGTGGGAAAATAAAAGTTCCAACTTTTTTAACACCGTTCGTTCCACATAGTCCTAGGTTCATATTAAATTGCACAGCTGTTGTGGGCAGGCTGTGATATTGTAATGGCGGCGCAAACTGTCATGTGGGCAGACTTGGCCAAGTAATTTGATCAGGAATATGGGCAGCGTCCCGCTGTGCCTGAATAATAATATTACACTGTAGGCACCAATCAATCTGACAGAATCTTACGTCAATATTATACTGCAAGCAAAGGTAGGTACGAGTAAACACAATGTCATAGACTGTCGATTAGGTATCTAAAATGAGAAGAAATAAAATGCCTTTTAAAATCTATACAAATAAATCAAATTGAAGTGTCTGTATAGAATGTCAAGATAACAGCTTTTTACTAAAAGCTTAGGAAAGTAGACCTATTGGTTCTTAAAAAAATCATTTTTTTTAATTTGTCTTTCTGTCCGTCTGTCTGTCTGTCTGTTTGATCCAGCTACTCTCCAAAACAAGCTGAACCAATTTTCATGAGACTTTAACTGGCAGATATGTGATGGTTATAAGGAGTCGTAGGCTACTTTTATTTTAGAAAAAGAAGTAGCGTTCCGCGCCAAAAAAACAAAACCCATGAAATTCTATTTGTTTTCGGCCATGCAAGCGATCGAAGTGCACAGCTAGTTAAATATGGGATTAGAAAAAAGAATGACACGACTCTTTGTAATCTTGGTGTCGCACTTAGACTTCGCATACATTCGTACAAATACTCTCGAAAGATAGATCTCGGTCAAATTAAGATAAGATTCTTTATGCAGCTTAATAAAACAAGCTAATGCATACAAAGTAAATCCTGTAACTCATCTTCTGCCTAGCTTTTTCTCAACTATGTTGGGGTCGGCTTCCAGTCCAACCGGATGCAGCTGACTACCAGTATTTCCCTGCCCTGGTAATACTGTAACCCTTTCATTCATGAACGCTTCTGAAATTAAGCGACACCAAAACTGCCATACTTCGATTGTACTTTTATCAAAATCCAATTTCGAATGAACAAGAAAGAAAGTCCGTTGTTGCGTCTATAGGGAAGGCTTTTGTTTAGATTTTTTTAAACTACGTAGATATTTTACTGCTTGCGATTTTCTAGTTGGTGTTCTAAAGATAAAAACTTTAATATAATACGTATTTGAGATTCTATAAAGATTGATTACCTACAAAAAGATTGTTATACCTACTGTAACAAAGTTAAGAGATTTATTAGTTTCTAAGAAAAGCTGTAAGCATTGTCAAAGGAAAAAATGTGAATATAATTTGGAATACTATATTCCAAATTACGTGCACCTTAAGTAAAATTACATTTTTGGAGATTTTAGTTTGATTGAAATTTTGAGAAGGTTCCTAGTTTTTACCGACTTCAAAAAAAAGGAGGTTATCAATTCGATACGTATGTATGTAATATTATTGGAATTGCATTATATTCACATATGATGATCTATTAGGGCTTCCAAACAAATATACAAAATTTCATAGACGTATGTATGTATGTATGTATGTATGTATGTATGTATGTATGTATGTATGTATGTATGTATGTTTGTCCACGCATATCTCCGGAACTATTAATCGGATCGTGACCATTTTTTTTTTATTGGCTTACATTTTCTTCAACTTAGGGAACAGTGCAAGTTTCATCAAGATCGATTCAGTAATTTTCAAGATATGGACTATTACGTGTAAGTGTGACGGCCTGGCTTATTGATAAGAGCTACGGGTGTAGTGTCAAAGGGAAAACATCTCAAAACCTTGGTCAAATACTAGTGCAAAAACTAAAAATTACGAAATAAAAAGTAATTTAAAAAAATTAAACCGACTTCAAAAAGAAATTAACTCAAAATTATGAAATAACTTTAATTTCGGAAGTCGGTGGCATAAAACTAAAATACAGATCACAAGACACCGACTTCCGATATTAAAGTTATTTCATAATTTTGAGTTAATTTCTTTTTGAAGTCGGTTTAATTTTTTTAAATTACTTTTTATTTCGTGTTTGTATTATTAAAGTTAAATAATTTTCCAATAATTTAATATATGTTTTATTGGGCTTACCCGTTTCCTTTTTTGCTTATTCCCAAAAAACAAACTTACATCACAAATATGCTGCACTTCCTCTATCTATAGAATACCAATAAGAAAATTGCTAGCAAAAATAAGCTTGCTTGGGTTGCTTTAAAATTAAGAGAGATGGGACAAGAACGTGACGACGAGACAGTCTAGACACTGATGCTTGCTCTCGGTCATGTCATCCTTCAATTTCAGTTAATTTATTGATTATTCTGAGTAATCCCACTTATCCAACTAGCAACTCACTATCTATCTACTATCATGTTATTGTATACCTCTGCTCATCCCACAAACGGTGCAAGCGTGATAATACCTTGCCGCCAGTTTACTACAGTTTCACCGTTTGAGTTGGTATCACCTTGGGAGTCAGTTTGTGCGGAACGCGGAGCCTAACGAGTAAAGTTATAAGTAGGATCAGCACGCTTTTAAATTAAATAATCCTTTATAGAATAATCTTTTTTTATGTACTTTAGAGCTTGCCGCGGGGGTTTAGGGGTATAATAGATGGGCTTTTGTTTGTTTTTTGGAGCATTGATTAAGATTGAATTTGATTTTGTTTATGAAGCCAAGACTTGAAGAATAATCGTGGGTGGAATGTGGTAAGTAGTAGGAGCTTGTTATGACAGTGTACTGCTTTAAGAACATATGGTATCAACTTAAATATTTATGTGGTTTTAGGGATAAAGAGCATATTTAAGTCGATGAGGGCCCCAGATGTTGAGCTTTTAAAAACATGCATCCATATATCTACTGCCTCGAATTTTTAGGGGTGCCAACGGAACCCGCCGCAAACCTCCGCGGTCCGTCCGCCCGTCCGTCTGTTTGTCAGCGGGTTGTATCTCATGAGCCGTAATAGGTAGACAGTTGAAATTTTCACAGTGTGTTTCTATTGCCGCTTTATCAGCAAATAAAAAAAAGTTAAAAATAAAAGGGGTTCCGCGCTCCGAGGGTTCCGTACAAAGGACCATGCGTCATTTTGGGCCCACTTTTTCAACATTGTTCAACAGTGATAAATTATATGTCATATGAAAGCTCTTAAAGTGTACTTTATTTCATTCTATGGCAGCTAAGTTCAAATCCAGCGCGAAAACGGTTTTTTTATGCGTTTTTTTTTAAATGTTCAACATTGTGCAACAGTGATGAAAGCTATGTCATATGAAAGCTCTTAAAGTGTACTTTATTTCATTCTATGGCAGCTAAGTTCAAATTCAGCGCGAAAACGGTTTTATATGCGTTTTTTAAATGCGTCATTTTGGGTTCATTTTTTCAACATTGTTCAACAGTGATGAGTTATAAGTCATATGAAAGCTCTTAAAGTGTACTTTATTTCATTCTATGGCAGCTAAGTTCAAATCGAGCGCGAAAACGGTTTTTTTATGCGTTTTTTTTAAATGTTCAACATTGTGCAACAGTGATGAAAGCTATGTCATATGAAAGCTCTTAAAGTGTACTTTATTTCATTTTATGGCAGCTAAGTTCAAATCCAGCGCGAAAACGGTTTTATATGCGTTTTTTAAATGCGTCATTTTGGGTTCATTTTTTCAACATTGTTCAACAGTGATGAGTTATATGTCATATGAAAGCTCTTAAAGTGTACTTTATTTCATTCTATGGCAGCTAAGTACAAATCCAGCGCGAAAACAGTTTTTTTATGCGTTTTTTTTTAATGTTCAACATTGTGCAACAGTGATGAAACCTATGTCATATGAAAGTTCCTAAAGTGTACTTTATTTCGTTATATGGCAGCTAAGTTCAAATTCAGCGCAAAAACGTTTTTTTTATGCGTTTTTTAAAATCTGTTTTGTTTTGATATTAAATTATAATTAGCTGTCAGTCTGTAGCTAGGATTATAAATAGCTTTTGTTCTACTAAAACTACACTAAAAATGTTGAAAATTTTTAAAAAACGCAAAAAAAGCATTTTTGCGCTGAATTTGAAGTTAGCTGCCATAGAATGAGATAAAGTACACTTTAAGAGCTTTCATATGACATATAATTCATCACTGTTGAACAATGTTGAAAAAGTGAACCCAAAATAATGCATTTATAAAACGCATATAAAACCCGTTTTCGCGCTGGATTTGAACTTAGCCGCCATAGAATGAAATAAAGTACACTTTAAGAGCTTTCATATGACATAGGTTTCATCACTGTTGCACAATGTTGAACATTTTAAAAAAACGCATAAAAAAACCATTTTCGCGCAGGATTTGAACTTAGCTGCCATAGAATGAAATAAAGTACACTTTAAGAGCTTTCATATGACATATGATTCATCACTGTTGAACAATGTTGAAAAAGTGAACCCAAAATAACGCATTCATAAAACGCATATAAAACCCGTTTTCGCGCTGGATTTGAACTTTGCTGCGATAGAATGAAATAAAGTACACTTTAAGAGCTTTCATATGACATAGGTTTCGTCACTGTTGCACAATGTTGAACATTTTTTAAAAACGCATACAAAAACCGTTTTTGCGCTGGATTTGAACTTAGCTGCCATAGAATGAAATAAAGTACACGCCAAGAGCTGTCATATGACATAGGTTTAATCACTGTTGCACAACTTTGAAAAGTGGGCCCAGTGTTCATTCAAAAGTGCCCATGGTCCTTTGTAGGTATGTAACTTTACGGTTTTCGGATTTTTTCTTTTACTTGTGCTAGATGACATTGCTTCTTGCCAAATTTCATGGTTCTAGGTCAACGGGATACTTCCCGTTGACGTAGAATCCCTATAGGTTTTGATTCCCTTGCGAGTGTCAAAATATGCGGCATAAATGGAACATAAACGCCCATATCTTTTGATTGCGTTAACTTAGAAGTTTGATTTTTTCATTGCTCCAAGGGAATGCAGCCTTAAATATTTAATATTAATTTTAACTTGAAAACTCCTCGCGTTCCTGAGAAAAAGGGTCTTGACAGTCGGACAGACAGATGGACAACGAAGTGATCATATAAGGGTTCCGTTTTTCCTTTTGAGGTATGGAACTCAATATCTAGTGTTAAATGTTGTACGGTGGTACTTCGTGTGCGAGTCCGACTCGCACTTGTACGGTGGTACTTCGTGTACGAGTTCGACTCGCACTTATACGATGCGCGGTAGTACTTCGTGTGCGAGTCCGACTCGCACTTGTACGGTGGTACTTCGTGTACGAGTTCGACTCGCACTTATACGATGCGCGGTAGTACTTCGTGTGCGAGTGCTACTCGCACTTGTACGGTGGTACTTCGTGTGCGAGTCCGACTCGCACTTTTACGGTGGTCTTCGTGTGCGAGTCCAACTCGCACTTGGCGGACTTTTTAAAACATGTACCTAATTGTTAAAAGTAGGTACTCTAGATACAATAAACTAATCTTAATTCATCCCGTTTGCTTCATTTATCTACCACTAACATTAGGGTCAGTAATTTCCCCAAACAACACAACAAAAACCTTTTTAATAAATACCCTAAATAGGGCTAATAATCTTGTTACATGTCGTGATTCATTCGTATCGTTTTTAATAAGGCTCGAATGGGAGCCTCTCATACAATGTGAGGTTGATGAGGTGAAATTTGTTGGAGCCACCGTCAATTTCCCGGATCCAATTATTGCCACATTGTTGGTTGCAAACGCAATATTACCCTTATGTTTACTTGCTCCGTTTTATCAACCAAAAAGATATTTTGGAAGAGCTAAAAATTAATAAAGGTACGGTAAAATTTTGTTTTCTAGTAAATGCTTGCGATGTTAAAATATTTGAGAGATTCTTGGTAAAAAACAAGCATACGATTGTTAAATGATTTAGTATTTTATTTTTGTAAGTATGTTTGTACATACTAGGTACCCTACCTACAACGGGACATAAAATAAATTAAAGTTACAAACACAAACCCAATTTAGTTGAGATTGAACCTCTAGCTCTAAACTAAGCGATTATAATCCCAGAAAAAGGTTTCAGACTGATTATAGAAAAAACAATATTTTTGATGGAAATTAATCAAATTTAACGACAAACGTACAAATTACAGTGAATGAAGAGTTAAACGCTGATGGATCCAAAATTGGTATTCCAACAGTTGACGTGTAACCTAGGTGTAACCTTCATATTAATAGTGATAAAAGATGTCTGAGCTATTTTATTTAAAGCTATTATTTCTTTGCTTAGGGCAGAATTTCACTCGGCATTGGACGACATGGATCCTGTACTTATTATTACTAGATTCCATCATGTGTGCTTCAATGGATAGTCACGTGCAATAAGACCTGTTAGTTGTTATATGCTCTATCCTCTAGGGTCATATTTTCACCATGATTATAGACTTTCGAACATTTCTAACTACTCAAGAATGATTAAATTAATGAGTCCGTCTTTGTGTTTAATTGCAACTGATGTGTATTAAATTTAATTTTTTTCAGCATCGACGTTCCACGCTTTTACTTTGTCAGCCGTAGAAATTATTTAACGTCTCAACATTAATAAGAAAACATCATATTTCATAAAGGTCTTGCTAACCCTGTAGCAAAAAAAAATCAGCATCAATCAATGCTCTTTTGCCGACAAAATTAGCATAATTCACTTACACACCAAGTACTTTATTTACTTACTCCTGATTTCTCTTATCCTCTCTCATCTGTGGACCCTTGGATACATTACTGTGACTCCAAATTGTGTTATTTCCCACAACGTGGGTGTTGTGGAACTCAATTTTGGGACTCGTGACTAGTAATTTTAAAGGTCCCTCGTTTTCAAGTGTCATGTACAGGTGCTGTGGTCACAAACTTCTTGACCTTTCATTAAATATGGAAAATTGATTTTGTTATGAGCTTCTATAATTTGAAATTAGTTTTGCTCCTGAGGTGACGCAATTTACTTTTGGTTCTAAGCATTGCTCACGTGTTTTACTTAATTAATTAAGGAGTGTTGTTTTTTTTATCTTTTTGCTGCGGTTGCATCTAAATTCTTTAAATAAAAGAAAATGGCTCACTTTGATTGTAATCAAATTCATCATTAATAATATTCATATTTATTACGTAATGAGCTTTTTATCGATAAGTTCAAATGGCCTTGTTTATTGAACGAAGTTATAGTTACATACCTAATAATATTGAGTTCTAGGCAACTATGTTTTGTAACATTATCATATTGTTTTGTTAAAATAAAAGGTCAGATCTCACATTACTCGAGCAGGTTTGAGTAAAGGTCGTTAAAGCTGCTGTAACGCTCGTAGGGTGTAACAGGTTTTGGGAACTTCAGAAACATTTTAAAAGCTCAAAGAGTGAGTGAGTGAGTTGTACTACAAAACTAATAAATATTTAACCGAAGTTTCCAAAACAATAAGATATTTATATTCTAAATGTAAACACTTAAGAACACTGACAGGCTTCACATCAGACTGACGTTATTTTAAATATTTCAGACTATATTTAAAACAACTGCACTATTAAAAATTCAAGACCATCGTCGGGGCTTCTTACTAAACAGCCTCAAATACTATTACGATCGAATCGACCCCGAATAAATAAAGAAACTCATTCAAAATTCAACGTAATTCGAGATAAAGTGATATTTTCTCACTAAACGTTGACGAGATTGGCGCGGATCAACGGCATTTACATCAGCCGGGAGAAATCCTCGCCATATTTATTTATCGCTTTCGATAGCAATGGCGAGAGGCTACAATTACCCGAGACCCCACGCTACTGCAATTTCGCAAATTGCTGATTTTACTTCAGCCGACGGCAAGACGTTTTAAATTGCAACTCGTTAAATGCATTAAAGAGTAACATCTTCGACTCACGGATTCCACCGTGAGCTAACTTTTGAAAGACAAGTTGTTCACGATATTGTAATTATGAATGAGCCATACATATTCATATCTTGTACATCTGTTGTTTATTTTTGAACTCCAAATTTTGGCCATCGACATCGTCGGAATGCTAATGACTGGTTGTGATTGCAGATGAGACTTCTTATTCTTATTTATTCATAACATGATTATGTATTTTCTGTAGGGAATTTAAGTTCGTATAAACCTGAACAAAAGTAAACAGAGTTGTTGAAGTATAAGTAACATCGAAACAAAACAGTACGAAGAACGGTAGCATCTTTACTTTCTCCTTGCTTCGCTTATATTTCTGTATTAGGTATGTAGGCAGCCTTTCTTTCCTTGTATGGAAGAGATTTAAATAAGTCTGTTCTAAATTCAGTTTTGTGTTTTAATCAATATGAATTACGAAAAGGAGAACGCACCACAACGATAGTAGCTCATACCAAAGAAGATATAACTCAAATTTAACTAATAACCCATTAAAAATTGCACCCAATTGAAGTGTAACGGATCAACATCAATTATGAAACTTTACGCAGTTATAGCGATAAATTGCTCGTTGTCGAGTTCATTAACGAGTTGCTCGCACGCGAGTACAGCGAGTACAAGGCGTTTTTCATAACCGAAGCAGACGGCCTTATGCATATTTGATGGAGCGTAGCAGTGCTTTTAAGTACCTGTCAACGTTTGCTGAGGCGGCAGCGAGCTAACTAATTAATCTAATAACTTGTAATAACACGTATTATGATGGTGATAAGGTCTAATTTACATTGTTTGTGAGCTTAAAATAACGTGGTTCAACATAGTGGAACGCTCCAAGTATATGTCAAGGGCGACGCGGCTGACTTGCATACAAGTTTAACATTGCACCGTGTGCTATTGATGATAAAATATGCGTGAATTGCAAAGAACTGTGAAAATACAAACTTGTTTTTTAAAGTCTTCATTAGTGCTCACTGTAATATTTCATAATAGTTTCGTCTGTGAAGGCTACGAAAGCCTGATAGTAATTTGTCATAGCTATTCTTAATTGCAGGTGAATGAGTTGAGGAAGGTCATGGTATGCATGCTCTCCGATAAATAGGTAGGTATCTAACGCTTACTGTACGCTAATGAGCTATGAAGCCATGGCTGATTGATTGTTCAATCATCAATTTCATGGATGCTTCAAACCGCTGCTACTATTTTGGTTAGGCATTTAAGTCTAACCGGTACAAAATTGCATGGAGCGTAATTCCATTAAAAAAATCAATTATTTTAATGAAATACGGCTGCCACCGGTTTTTGTTCGGTAATTACGAAAGAAGCAAAAACAAGGGCACGCAGTTGCCTTATAATGACAATTATCATAGCTAAATTATAAGTTGTGGTGCGTACGACCGACACTTAATAACAAAGGCGGCGCGGGCGCAGAGTAATGACACAAGAACGCTTGCGGTGTTGCCGTATTGCAATGTGGAAGAATGCAATTTGCGTAATTAAAAGCGAAAATGAGGTCCATGTGTCTACACTGTGATTAAATCTTGTCTCTACAACTATTATGGGCACAATTACATTTAATGCACGAACCGAGAGCGAAACTTTTCTCCCCATAACGCCGCGTGTAGAATGTGACCTATAAAAAACAATTTAGATTCCAAATCCCGGGAAAATCCTGCCTTCCGCCGGTTTATCTTTATCCAAAGGGACTCTATTTGATACATTTTGTAAGACTCCGTTTGCCCTTAATGTGAAATTACTTTTTATACAGCATAATAAGATTTTGATTTCGTAGAGATTAAATTCAATTGCGAAATAAGGTTAGCAGAAAAATAAAATCTGTTCCATTTTCTTTCTCAATATTTTCTTCGTTTCAGCACTGATAATAACTTGACTCAGAATATTAAAATTGGAAACACATCAAACGGCAGCCAACCCAATATGCGAGAACCTATAAGATGATTCAACAATTTCACAAAAAGACAATGGCAAAGCAAAGAGATCGGATGCAGTGAATCAAACGGAATCTGACTACCTACATACAATAATACCGGGGCACGAAATCCCACGGAACAAAATACAAATTCGAAAATCGGGGTACAATAAAGTCGGATGCCTTACCTGCCTTACTATCTATTGCTTGCTGTCAGGATAAGTCCTACATTCGGTCCATGTACACCATTAAACGCCCCACGTTGGCGGTTTATAAAAATGTTGCAGTAAGTGGTACAGTTTGTATCTCCGTTTTTCCTCCAGGACTCAGTTTGGATTAGCCGCCGGAAGATTTATAGGTTCCTTACTGTAAGTTTAGCAGGTGCGTGTGTCAGAATGTCACTTCGAAGAGGGAAGGCTTTGTTCTACGTTTAGAGGGGTTAAGACGAGTAATTCGTTTGATTTATTCAGTTACTTGGTTACCTTTCTTCTTTCATTAAAAAATTAAATTAAATCTGTAATCAATGCAAATGTTCATGAAGTCCGAACACAAATAAAACCACCTTTGGTTTATCAAAAAAGTAACGTTGTTTTTTAAGAACCGATTTCACAAATAAATTACGAGTAATACCTACCTACTTCATTTTCGCTAACATTTTCAACTCGATTGAAAGAGAAAATATTACCACTCGCGCGTAGCCAACCCTATAGTGCATTAGCATTACACAATAGACTAAACACAGACGATCTCTTAAATACACCACTATACTCTCATCCCTCTTAATGACTACTTAGTACAGTTCACTTTTAATTAACAACCGACGTTTTTAAATGAAAACAAAGACGGGTGATTGCCAATAATTCTGTGGGGCTTAGCCAAATAGCTTTCCGGGACATTTTAGATCGTCCTCCAGTGTACAATGGACAGTACTGTCTTCTTTGTTCGTCGATCTCGATTGCCCGATAAACAAACCTTACAATAAAGAGATCGGACTGGGACTCGTAAGAACATCCAACTATTTTAGGAAAATACAGCAAAGGAAATCGCTTCGGTTCCTGCAAGGGTCGGGTAAACAGACCACTTTCTAGCGATTGAAATGAATCTGTGATCGATGTCTGCAACAACTTTATCTAATGCGGCTATTAAACGAGGTTTTGTTCGTGAATTAAATTCTTTTAATATTTTAGGTACGACAATTTTATAACTTGACATGCATAATAATATGTTTTTTGACATTTTAATTCGTTTATAACTACCGCATGAATTCTTTTTTGTTTTATTTTTTATAAATATAAGTTTACTATAACTTTAACTCGGATTTTGTATGCCTATCGGCGGAACATAGTTTGTGCACTTGACATTTATATTGAAAAACACCTGTAATCACCTATGTTCACAAAATAAATAAATTCAATTCAATGTCAGGGATAAAGTTCCGGGGCTCTTACGCTGAATAATTTTGGTTTTAAATTGTTGTGACCACTTTGAACTTTATAAAATTAGGTTACTTACCTAACGTTTTTCGTTTTTAATTTAGCATCTTATATCCGCTCGGGAATGTTCTTTTGACTGATCTAATCTAGTCATCAAGTCTAGATGTTTTCCTTGTAACTGTGGAATATTTTTATGTAACTTATTAAAAGATAAAGTATTTTTTATATCCATTATGTTTTGTATAACTTGAAAATTTGTTTACATCAGGCCTCAGGCATTAAGTCCGCCTTTGTACAGTATTTCTTTTACTTGTGCATAAAGTTTTAATAAATAAATAAATAAAATTTGTTTACGAAGAAATCTTCAAAGGAATTTTATTACTGCCTGAGTAACGACTGCACACCAAGATATTTTAAGCATTCATAACTTTACAAGAAGACGATTTACATCAAACTACTTAATATTCAACATACATAGATGAGCATTAATACATCAGCGTATTTACGATAATAATCATTACCCGAATGTTTATCACTGCTGATCGGGGTATTCAATCCAAGACGCACGCCCTTGGCAGCTTCCCTGAATATTAATGGAATGATATGTTTTAGTGCGTGCCTGACGCTGAAACATTGCCAACAGCAATCCGAAGCAAACCGTAAACATCCCGTATTGAAGCTCCACTAAATAGATAGGTACCTACCTACAGAAGGTCAGCTCTATACAAGGTGTAATTTAAATAACTAAAAACCTCTTAGGGGTCATTGTTATCATCATTATGAACAACTTTTACTCCGGGATTAAAACTGAAATCACAAAAAAAAAATTTGATGCTCCATACATTTACGTTCGCGTAACTTGACAACATGTAGGAAACAACTGTTTTTTTATGCGCAATTTCTGGTCTGGTCACGTAGTAGGTAAGTGTTAGTAAGGTAGACTCACAGCTAGAAGTTTTCAGTATCAATTTATTACACTTTGTACAACGAGCGAAAACAGACGCACGCACAGATCTAGATACGAACTTACAGAGATCTCAAACTGTGTCAAAACAAATGCCAGTAGCGAGTGCATTGCACTCACTTTACGTGAGGTGTGTCCATTTGTGCGTGCGTTTTCCTGGTTGTATGGAGCCAGCCTTCTGTAACTATTTATTTTGTCGAAGCTCTGTCTATTATTGAATAACTTCTACAGAGCAATGACATTACAGGAACGTATTAATTCCAGGAATTGGCAACAAAGGACCGAATAATTGAATGGTTTTCTGAGAATGACTCTAAGACAATTTGGACTAGGTAACCGAACTTAAAGAGTTTTGTCGTTAATTTGTTCTGATGCTTTTGTTTTCAGAGGAAATAAAATTCAGTAAAGCGAACCCTCAGAAAGGGAATGTTGTGAAATTTTTAAAGGGTGTTAGTTTACTTTTATGAATGCAAATAAAAATATTTGATTAAAAAGAAATATTAGGGCTGGAACAAAACATTTTTGGAACGCAACAGCGGCATTATTCTCATGATGAAATATAGTACGGGAATATGGTAAAGCTACATAAAATGTTCGAACGTCACAGCAGTTTCATATCCGTGTGCATAGACAAAAAACAGAGTTCTTTATGTGTAGATTAAAACCTCATACATGTCTATTGTTCATTGCAATGCAAGAATTGATTTCCCCTCGCAATGGATTACAACTGGGGCAAGATTAATTGTCGTGCGACAAATTACTGACACACTTTGTTTGTGTAGAACCCGCCATATCATTTTATAATTGGTCACGAACTATTCTGGTACCTACCAACCTAGCTTTAATTCCTTCGAGTGCTTATACTTGTGGTTGTCTAGATACGTATATTAGATCGGACTACTTTGTTCGAAAACTCGTGATGGATTAGAAGCTAAAGTTAACGTCTCAGCAAGTTCTTCACTTTATGGGCCTAAACTAATAGGTTATTATAAAGAAAAAAGATTTGTTTTTTTGTATGTTTGTTTGTTACGCTTTCACGCTAAATCGGCTGAATGAATTTTAATGAGATTTGTCATATGGGTAGACTATGACGTGGATTAGGACATAGGATGCTTTTTATTCCGATATTCCCACAGGATCGAGGTTTATGCCTGAGAAACCGAAAGACGTAGCCAGTATTTTATACACAATCTGATGGAGACTGTTACCTTTACTACATGAAAAATGTTCTTGTATGTAACAAGCATAGTATAGCATAATCAGCCTATAATGTTCCCACTACTGGGACACAAACCTCATCTCGGTGAGAGGGAGTGGGCCGTAATCAACCACGCGGGCCCAGCTAGGGTTGGTAGATGTCACATGTCTTCGAAGTTTTGGAGGACATGCCGTTTTCCTCACGATGTTTTCCTTCACCGTTTTGGCAGAGCAGAGCAGTGGTGATGAAATAATTTACACAGAGTAAAGTGCCTGCGTGGGTTCGACACCACGATCTAAAACTCGTAAGTTGGAGCCGTTACCAGTGGGCCACAACTGCTCCACAGGTAACAAGCATTAAAAAAAAAGTCTAATATTATGGTTAGATGGTTTAAACCAAGCGCACACTACCTACAGCCGCAACGGGTTACAAAAATGTGCGGTGCGGCCCGCCCGTAGTGTGCGTTGGTTCTTGGAAAATGTACGAAAGCGATGAAGAAGGATTTTGGCAATGCGTGGAGTTGCGGTGTGACCCGCCCCAATGTGCGTTAGCCTTGAGATAACAAAAATGTAAAATGCGAACTACAATAAAAACATTGCTGGCACGTTCGTTACTTTAAAACAAACGACACCTGATATGATCAAGTAATTTGAGCGGGAACTTGTTAATTACATTAATTCGACGATATGATCTGAACAAGTGTAATTGTACTGGATCACGGCATGTTCGTATTACAGCCAGAAGGCGCCCTAATCGACGCTCATTCCGCCGCACATTAGAACATCACGTAATACCTCTCCACACGATTAAATTAAACGCTACAACTACAACTTTGAAGTAACTTTATAGGTTTTGAGCCTTAATGATAGGTGAGTGATGTGTTGTCCCTTTTTTACACGTAGCATTATCTTGCTTTGATTTTCCGAATGCTTTACTTTGACATGATCAGAGATTATTCACATATTAGTCCTCCAGACCGAATTTCGACTATGGTGTAAATGTGACTAGCTATCGACGCGGAAGATATTACTTACTTAAAGTCCGCGATGGTCCGATGGGACGGCAATTCGGCAACCGGAGAGGGATCAGGCGCAGGACCATCAGCTTACCGTGATTTCCGAAGCACGGTGGTATCATACCGCCAACTTCAAAATTCCGGGATGTTACTGAGAAATTCCTAATGGAAAAACCTAATAACACTTTACCCGACCCCATGCTCAGCAGTTGCGCCTGCGACTACTAGATCAAGGAGACATGTCACTCACATAATTAGTTCGATCACATAAGCATTTTGTAAAACAGTTTACACTGCAATTTACGTAGTTTTCTAACAAAATCAGGCACCGTTGGAGGTAACGCTCATATGAGCAGTCTCTTCATTATCCAACACAAACTTCAAAATCGCTGCACATACAACTCACGCGCCATAACAGACACCCTTCATAGGAATACCGAAGCTCTACAGTTAAGAATCAAATTGACTTCTGGACAATTCAATTAAGCTGCACGGTAAGTGCAAGTTTGCAAACAACCGTGCGAGAAGCTAGCCAAGTTCCCTAGAACAAGTTTATCAAAGAGATTGTAGCCGAACAAGTTAGCCTTCGTCGAACAGCCTTTATGTTTACGAGCAATGTTTGTTCGCATCTCCGTACGGGAATGTAAATTTGATTTATTTTGGCACACCTATACGTAAACACAGGTGTTTCTGCCTATTTGTAATTACACAAGACATGTTATTGACGATCAAAGGATCTTGAAAATCTTACGTTGAACCAGATTATGGATCAATTTTTTTTTGCCGATACGTGTCTTTAAGTCATTTGAAGGATGACAATTTCTGATATACCTAGTATGTTTTTCTATAGGCTTTGTGTCATCAGTCGATAGATATAAATATTATCTTTCAATAAGCGAATCATGTCTGAAGTTCTTTCCCGTCTTATTCTGTGAAGAAATTCTATAGACGCGAAGGTTGTAAGAACAAACAGCTCACAATGTGTTATGTTGTTACCATTTAAAAGTTATGCTTTCCACGCTTAACTTCGGCAAAGTTAAAACGCCTCGACGTAATATGGTCTTTCTCCTCTGAAATACTGGCATTATTGTTCTGGTAAACAATCTTAATAAAATAGGTTATAATAATAATTCATTGTCTTTACCAAAATACAACGTGTTTTTTTTTATATCCCATAACTCTAGGGTTATAATCTCATCATCATCTGCCTAGCCTTTTCCCAACCATGTTGGGGTTGGCTTCCAGTCTAACCGGATGCAGCTGAATACCAGTATTTTACATGGAGCGACTGCCTATCTGACCTCCACAACCCAATTACTGGGTAATACCCGTTGATAAGACTGGTTGTCACTTGTCAGACTTTCGGTCTTCTGACTACCCGGTTAGGGTTATAATCTATAAGTAAAAATAATACAAAAAGTCCTAGAATATGTGGTCCAAAAATGCATAGTTTTGAAGATATCATGTAAGCATCTAAGTTTCATTGATAAATAATTCCTTTTCATTCAAACCAATCAAGCTAAGAAAATGCGACGTTGTCATATTTCACATGACGGTGTTTTCATTAATAATCGTGACTCTGTCGAATTATTTTGTACGAAAAATGAAAACAAAAAAAACATAATTAAAAAATAATTCATATGCCAGTTGATTCTCTGATATGGTCTCATTCATACCCTAGAGTTATGGGATACCAAAAAAACACGTTGTATACCTACATTGAAGAAAGTTTTAATGAATATCGTCATTTATAGATGAGAACAACATGAATGTAAAACCATGTCATACACGAGTACTTTAGTAGATAGACAAAATACTAGCTTGAAATTCATTAATTCACTGATAGACAACGCACTAACTGGGTTGTGGAGGGCAGATGGCAGTTGCTCCGTGTAAAATACTGGTATTTAGCTGCATCCGGTTAGACTGGAAGCTGACCCCAACATAGTTGGGAAAAGGCTAGGCAGATGATGACTGATAGACAACGCACAGCCTGAACCACTGGGTCTAGAAACATGTGCACAAGGAAGGAAGGAATTTTGAAAATTCGTCACAGGGCTAAATATAGAGAGAAAGTATGGAAGTTCGTCATTTTTTCCTATACGAAAATTTTACATAGTGCAAACGGCTTATTAACATATAAATAGCCATGTATCTATGCACATCAGAAACCACTCTAAGTAACCTAACTTACAACTTACTATGGGAGGAACTAACCTAAATTCAGTTATGTAATCCTACCAATGTAAAGGCAGTAAGGTAAGTGAACCGACGAATTAAATTATAAGGTTACCCTCGCTGTAACTCCATCGAGATTATTCAATTGGGCTTGCTGAATATCAATTGGATGGCAAGTACCAAATCAGGTAGAATAGATCCTCAACTGAAATAATATCTTCGGGGTTGACATAGTGTAATAGCATTTAGATTGGGTATCGAAATATTTGTGATTCCGATAAATTTTCGGACTATTTCCACTTGGACACTAAAGCTAGGTACAATATAGGCATGGCCTCTTCCAATTTAGTTTTGAGTAAGAAAATACTCCGAGTTAGGTCAAAAAATAGAATCGTGTGAAATAATTGAAGAAGAGAAAGAAAAGATGTTACAAAATAAAAGGATGAAGTAGTAACATTTCATCCGACACTTGCGGAAGATAGATCACAGTTAAGCAAGGTCCTAATATTAAGATATTTAAAGCATTTTTCTTTTAAACGATGATAGATCAGCGTTTTTTTAACTCCTTCTTTATAGTGCAATCTGTCCTAAGATATTCCGGAATAGGTAGGTGGTGGTTTCCGATCTTGCACGGTATGAAGCTTCTGCCCCATCTGATCGATACTACAGCTCCTTCATGCTGGTTGTAAGTAGGTCTTGGGGGCCCTTCTCTTCAGTCTTGTGAAGTTAACTGAGTTTGTCATTAGTCTCCTTGCCGAATCATTTGGATAAACTTTTAATCTGGTGGCGCATGTTGTGATACCAGCTTTGACTTCGTCTTTAACAGTTTTTATATATCCTTATGAATTCTGTCGTTTGTGACGTACCATGGAGCATTTACAATCTGTCGCAGTGTTTTAGATTGAAACCTCTGCAGGATTTCGATGTTGAAGTTAGCTGCAGTTCCCCAAAGCTGGATACCATAGCACCAGATAGGCTTGAGAATACATTATGTATAGGAGTAGTTTGCTGTGCAGAGACATTTGGGACTGTTAATCATCCAGTGGAAGCTACGGAGTTTTTGCCCTAGGGCTTTGCGTTTGTTAAATATGTGGTGTCTCCACTTAAGGCGTCTGTCAAGGTATATTCCAAGGTATCGTGTGACCTCTGCTTGCGGTACCTCTACGTCATTTAAGGTCAAAGGTGCATGTTTCTTTGCTTGTGGTGAAAGTCACCTGGACTGACTTTGTTTGTTGGCTTTTATCTTCCAATCTCTAAGCCATTCGGAGATCAGCTTGAGGCTGTTTTGTAGTTTTTCGGAAGCCTCTCTCGGACAGACATCAGTAGCTAGTATGGCCGTATCATCGGCAAAAGTGCCTGTTAAGACATTTCTGTCAGCGCTCTTTTAACCAACAACACAAAATTCAAAACAAAACAAAGCGAAGACTCTTTTTACGACCACTAAAAACGTAGCTTAAAACTTGCCAAATTATTAAAATGGTTTCACATGTACTGAAAAGATGGACGGATAATGTTGCCAGCAATATCATGTGACTACAAAGTAATACTTTATGGAATAATTAGTTTTACGATCACCCTGCGTCACGGTCCACGTATGCTAAAGGTATATTATAATGTACCTGAGTACCTGCGAATATTCTAAAGGACTGTTCAGTCATAAACCTTGTCACCCGGGTATTGTGAGCCTGCTTGTTAGGCTGCGAAGGAACCCAGATCCTGTATACATGATTTAGTATTCCCCAGGACAATTCCCGGGAGGACTAGAGGTGTAACTAGGATGCTTCAGTTATGTTGACGGTCATAGCCTTCAGTAAACGTCCGATTTGCATCTGCTAACTGCTCATGTAGTTAAGAATAATTACTAGGACGTTTGAAATTATGAATAAATAGAATTTACATGATTGAATCATGTGGTATTTCACGATTGAGAATTTTTAATGAATTTAATTAAAGATAGGAATTTTAATTCGACACTAGTTTTTGGCAACATAACATTTATTTACTACTAACTTCTGCCCGCGACTTCGTCCGTGTAAAATTTCGGCCCCCGACCCACCCCGTCGCATCGCATCGCCTGCCCGCACTATAACAATATACTTCGTTTTCGAACAGCGTGTTTACTGACTTTTTTTGAAGTGAAAACTTCTTTAGGCGCGTTGGGCATTTTTTGAGGTGGGAAAAAACCATTGAACTCGCACCACTGTTACCGTAAGCGACACCGCGCGTGTTTTGTTTATAAGACGATTAAAAAAATACCCGCTTCGGATGTGTTCGGCTGTCCTCGGGATGTACTCGGTTTTAATGTATATCCGTTATGTTAGTGAGTGATGACAACGTATTCTGTTTGTGTTTTGTTTTCACTTCTGTCGGCACTCCCGGAGTGCCACTGTTTTTTTTGTTATTATTTGGTCCTAGCATGATGTAAAGTAGCCTTTAAGACTTCCTCAAGATTTGGACAATCAAATAAAAAACCGACTGGTAGTTCCAAAGATGAGCGCGATCAAACAAACAAACAAAAAAAAAACAACATACTCTTCAGTTTTTGACTTTGACTTTGAATCCTTTTACGGAGAATCTAATAGTCAAAGTGCATTTAGACAGCTCCTAAAAGTCCCACCCTTCAAATTTAAAAATGTTGCTTTAAAATGTTATGCTTAACACATTTAAAAACACTAAACAGACTATCATTAAGTGAGATATAAAGCTCACACGTGACTCGCTATAAACTTCAAAGTTCATAAGAGCACATTATGAAACTTTTCCTTTCATAAATTCAGTGCTCCTTCGAAGAGAGTTAAGTGAAATTTTGAATTACCCAACGATGCACCAAAGTGTATGGAGTATGGATACTTACTATAATGTAGATACCTCTTTAAGTGGAGAGTTTTAGGTTCTTAAACTTTAGTATATACTAAGTTAGATTTTATCACAACAAAACTGTTTGTAAAAGGTACTTTGGGGTGTATTTTTAAGCTTAGATTCTTCTGAATTTCAGTTCTATTTGCTCTGAAGTCTGGAATCATTTGTTCAGTGTCAAAAGACGATGTCAAAGAGTGAAATGGAGTACTACGTTCAAAGGTGTTTCAGTACTACCTATTGTTTACACATGTTAACGCGGGAATGATTAATATGAACAGAAACATTTCCAGGAATTTCAGGTTGACGACCATTTGTATAATTATATATCTTCGTCATATTCTGAAACGTCTTTGATGTTTTTTTTTCGGTAATCATGTTTCGTATGATAAAATTTCAGGTTGCTAGGAGAAGCTGTTCAATTGAGATATCTAAGAAAACCTGATTGATGAACTCAAAGAATCTACATTACATTCCATTCATTACTAACGCTTCTCGAACCAAGTGATGGAAAATATTTTCAGAATTATTTTATTAACTTTTCAATCTAACTTTTTACGTTATTCAATAAGTCTAATTTTCCTTTTCAAAATAGAAGCAATAAATTGGTCTACATTAGTATTTTAAAGTTTCCTATCAAAAGTGAAGACAACGCGAAGTTCGTGTAAGTAAGTAGGTACCGCAACTCCATTTGACAACACCTTTATTTAGTAGTCCTTTTCTATAGACTTTTTCAATTCGTACTTTCTGGGTTTATCTTGGTCATTACTCACATCGGTGAAGGAAAACATCGTGAAGAAACCTAGATTTATAGTAGAAATACGTCTTAAATCGCCAACCCGTCTTGAGCAAGCCTGCTGGTGATCCATGCTCGTCCTTCTCGGTTTGAGCAGCGGCCTTTGCCCTGCAGTAAGACAATAAAAAGCTAGTATTATTTATTATATATAATACCAGCCAAATAGAGGTCAGATAGGCAGTCGCTCCATGTAAAATACTGGTATTCAGCTGCATCTGGTTAGACTGAAAGCCGACCCCAACGTAGATGAGAAAAGGCTAGGCAGATGATGATGATGAAATAATACTAGCCTATTTTTCATAATACAAACAAAAGGCTAGTATTATTTATTATAATATAAATAATACAAGCCTTTTAATGCCGTTTTCATAGTTAAAGTGTTACTGCGACTACATGCGATTGGCCGTACATCAAATCTACTTATGTTAACCTTATAACTTCAGAGGTACTTCGTGCATTCATTATAACGGTATTTGACCAATGGGATGAGAAGCTCATTAAATTGTACCACCGCAATCCGTTCCCTACAAATCAGATATTTTGTTGCATTGCAATTAAATTTTCCTATGATTAGTAACTTGATTTTGTTTCGAATAGGAACGCAACTGATAAGTTAAATAAACTTAATTACAAGTACCTACTCTGATTTAACAGGCCGTTTTTTTTTTTTTTTTTTTTTAAAACAGATCTTAAAAATAATATTTAAACAAAAAAATACCGACTTCCAAAAAAACACTACAAAGTGAAAAATAACTTTAATTTCGGAAGTCGGTGTCTTTGGATCTGTACCTATTCTAATTTTTGCCACCGACTTCCGAAATTAAAGTTATTTTTCACTTTGTAGTGTTTTTTTGGAAGTCGGTTTTTTTTTGTTAAAAAGTTTTTATTTCTCGCTTTTAAGTGGGTCTGTTTATAATGTGTCTAAGTTACAATAGCCTAATGTCAACTTGCCCAACGCCTTTTACAAAATATTGCTTTTCCCGATGTAGGGACGTTAATTGTTGAGGACTTCGCCTAGTATTCCACCATCAGCTCCATTTCACCATTCGCATTGTGACGAGCATAAATTGCTTAGCAACCATATTAAAGTAATCGAATCGCAACCCGTGAAATACTTATTATTAAGTAGTTACGTTGGCCATCTGTGGTCTTCTTCATCAGTTCCACTTCACCAAATGGTGGTTTCCGAGAGCAAATGCATGAGTTACTATAAAAAATACCCAAATCGCTATAGGTGTAACTATAATATTTGAGGAGTTCCCTCAATTCCTCGTGGATCCCATCATTAGAACTAGATTTTGATAAAAATGGGACCAATTTGGAAGTATATCCTTTTAAATAAAAAAAGAATTTTCCAAATCGGTTTATAAATGACGGCGTACTGAGGCCTCAGTACGCCGTCATTTATAAACCGATTTGGAAAATTCTTGAGGTAACAAACATAAAAAAAATAAAAAATAAAAAAATACAACCGAATTGAGAACCTCCTCCTTTTTTTGAAATCGGTTAAAAATAAAAAAAGGCTGGACACATTTAAACCGTGTTTTCAAAGCATTGACGACGGGTATACGAAGGTCGCTTTCAATAAAACTAACCTATTTAGTAGGGACTGGTTAGTTGCTTAATAAATAAATGTATTTTCTTTCTTACTTTCTTTCTTTCTTAATGACAAGATCACAAAAAAATATAGTAGTACAATTATTAATTGAAATAAGAATGAACTTTCTCTAAACCTACAAATTACCACTTTTATATAATGATTTCATCTTTGATTGAAAGCTGATACCATGTCATTGTTTCAAGTAAATTTCGAAATAATTTCAAGATTAAAATAAATATCTTAGCAGCTTACGTAGTAAATTTGGAGTGAAGCTCGAAATTACCGGAGGCATTTGGCGTAATGCTCAATTTGTCGAGGGAACGACCGAGAGCTGTCCTGGCTTCCCGCGGTGATAACAATACCTACGGAAATTACTTTTTAAAATATTTTTTAATGTAATTCGGTGGTACTCAAATATTTTTTTTTTAACGAACTCCTTCCATCTCCTCGGACCCAATGTATTTTAACGATAAGTAGGTACCCATTGGAACAGATTTTCTTTACAATTTAATTTACTTTTTGGGCTCCATTAAATTGGATAGATTTTTTCGAGACCCAAATCTGATATCGATAGCGGCCATCGCTCATGAAATTCTGGAATTATTCGCGGTTGTCAGAAAAACGTTGGCTGGCGAAACCCTTTTCATCATAACATAGAGGTCGAATTGTCTAAACCCCAAGGTTTTTCAGGAGCGGACCAGCGGGACGGAAAGATAGTAGGATAGTAGGTAATGACTAAAAAGGGTTCCGAGTTCCCAGCGTACTTACATCAGGTCTTCCGAACCTTACTCAATTTGTACCTACTAATCCTTAGCCGGTGAAATCTTTGAGAGCGTAACTGATAGGATTTTGCTCTATCCAACCGGTTTTTACCAAACAGCCATTGTCTATGAAATTTATATGGGTATAGGTAGAAAAGTTACCTTTACAGAAGAAAAGGTTTATTTAACAAATGGAATGATTAGGTCTATGCTGGATGTCTGTCTTGGATCCCTTCTTGCGTAGTAACCTTTTTTAGGGGAATCCTAGTGTGTACTATGTACACAAAACCTTGTAAAACATTTTGACCGAGTAAAGGTGGAATTTCTTGCCCATTCTTCTCTAAAATAATACTACCTTTTGGAAGGGGCGTCTAGAATCAATTCTATTTTACTGTAATTTTTGACGTTCAAAAGTGCCTTTTTTATTTGAAATAAATGATTTGACTTTGACTTTACAAAATTTAATAAAAGAGTGTCCTCTTTTATTCAATTTTGTTACTCTAGGACTATAAAGACAAGAAAATCAGAACACTGTTGGTAAAATATGTATTTGCGAGTTAAAAGTACAACAGTTTTGATTGACAATTCCTGTTTGATCGATATCCGTGGCGCAGTGAGTAGCAACAATGATTGACTTCCGTGTTTTCATCTGCGTGGACATCCAATAGCCGGAAAATACCCGTGGGTACGTACCTAAAATAAAAAAAATATAAATAAGTATACCTAATAAGTACTAATATTCAGGCAGGCAGGCACAGCAGGCAGGCAGATTGGTTTATAGGCAGTCGCTCCATGTAAAATACTGGTATTCAGCTGCATCCGGTTAGACTGGAAGACGACCCCAACATGGTTGGGAAAAGGCTAGGCAGATGATGAAGTACTAATATTATAAATGCGAAAGTGTGTCTGTCTGTCTTTCTGTTACCTCTTCACGCTTAAACCGATTTAGATGAAATTTGGTATAGTTTGGTGTAGTTTGAGTCCCGGGAAAGGACATATGGATATTTTTTTTATCCCGATATTACCACGGGATGGACACTTATGCGGGTGAAACCGCGGGGCTCTGCTAGACTACCTATAAATCCTACATGTGGGTTCTCACAGCACCGATAGTAACTTTAGAAATTATACAGAACTGATGGTCTGACATTTGAATTTAACCTGACTGAAAATATATCTGTTACGTGCAGTTATCCTGAATTATCTTTCAAAGCCACAAAGGACAATGCAGGTCTTTCGTTAGGCACGTTTAGCAGCTCGTCATCGAGCGCTCTCAAACGTTCTGAGCCAAATGAATCATAATGATCTCGGCTCTCCTCGTGCCATCCAGCGTACGATGTGTACCTACCTAGTAAATTTACATTTCTGTCGTTTACCCAGCTTTACAGCTAACAAAACTAATATGTAAGTACAAAACCTTAAATCTTAGTTGTGTAACGTAATATATAATATAATACTAAGAATCATGAAAGCTTGTTGGGTAGGTACAGCATTTTTGTGAGCCTTGAGAAAATTCGCTGGAAGTTTCTAAACAAATATATTGTTTATAAAAACTTTGAGGAACAAAATGTTTTGCCAGTAAAGCCAAAGTGCAAGTTCCTGAAACGTTCAAGAGCAATTATCGTATGCCATAAATCACGATCAACAATTGCCATTCAAGAATTGCATGCAAGTACTTACACGCGTGCGAGTTCCATAAAATGACATACAATAATTGCATGCAAGTGCTTACACGCGTGCGAGTTCCATAAAATGACATACAATAATTGAATGCAAGTTTTGCCATTCAATAATTACATGCGACTTCTATTGACACCATGGCAAAAGTTCTGTTTTACACCTATACCCGTTTTAAACGGCAACTAATTTTGCTCGTGTCGTGCAACAATTGTACGTGTCAGTAAATTGTTGCTTCAATTTTATGGAATGCGACCGGTAATCAACTTGCACCGTGTAAATGAGGCTAAAGGGAGGAAAAAAAAAAGAAGTTAGTGAACAACTAGTTAGCAAACTCATTAGTACTTAGGTAGGTATTGTTTGCTTTTACCGTTACCAGCTCAAATTGTTACATACGCTACGTCATTTCCCATGAAACATCCTGTATACCTGTAGGACCAAAAACCCCTCTCGTGTAAAAGTTTTTTCAATCAAAATTCATTCAATCAAAGCTTAATTCTGTCGAGGGGGAGACAGGGGCTGTCAATAGCAGCAGCCGTTACTAATTGTCGTTAAACTCCTAAGCCAACGGAGAAGGCGAGCTCTTATGTAACTAGTGGGCCGGCTTGTTTGTTCTGTTTTTGGATATATCGTGTTGGCTTTTGATTGAACTATGTGTATTATGGTGTACCTATATCTTTATTTATTTATTTTTATTTATTATTACTCCAACGACTTGTTCACTATTAACATATTATATGTATAAAAGAACTTACATATTATATCTATTAGTATGATGAATTTGTCACTTAAGAAGTACACACAGCTTAGACATAAATAAAAATACATATCTACAAATTAAGAGAATTATTTCAAAGTGATTTAAAATAAACTAACTTATTCTCTGTTACAATTCAAAATAAATATAAGCTACTTTACCATATGAAGACCATATAAAATAAAATACAAATATCTTGTTCCAAAAGTAACTGATGAAATTGTAACAGAAAACCTACCTGTGGATGCCAATTGGTAGTGCCACTTACAACTGAGTGCTTTGATTTGCTTATTTGAATACTTAAACCCGAAATCCGAATTTTAAATTACCAAGTTTTAACTTGACAATTGGGGTCCTTTGTTTTTAATTTGACAATCAACACATTGAAGGACATTGAACGAGACCTAATAGAAATTTTATTGTTATTACGTCGAGGGGCGTTAATGTCCCGCAAAGTGTTAAGGTTAGTTTTAGAGGTTCAATTGTCTTTGATGAATTTTTTTACAACCTGTAATGTTCCACTGCTGTTCAAAGGTCCCAAGAATTTTTCAATTACAATTTAATCCTGTAATTCCAACAATAACATCCTCTAAATACCGATTAATGTATTGCTATTTCCCTTTAGTGACTGTGTAAGAACTTAACTTGAACAGGCTTTGTTTACATTTTCATCCGATACTTTTGGAACAGATCATAACTAATGTGAGTGAATTCAAGAACATTTTAAATCAGGTTATCGTTATTTTGTTAACTTGTTCTCTTTTCCGAAGTATCATTATTAGCAGGATACCTCTAGTGTTGAAACTTTTTTCAGAGCTCCTCTTGTTTTGTCGAAATGAAAATACAATGGTGAAGTTACAGGGTTTAAATTGGGCAGTTTGAAGCACAGAAACCCTTCCTAGCGCTATACATTATTTGTTTGTACTTCTCGTAGGTATAAATTCAAGTTTTCACTTACATAAAAAAACTGACATTGTCATCTTTATTTATTTATTTAAGTAAACAGTAAAATACACACAGAAACTACTTATAACTTTTGAAAACAAGGGTACATTTTATACTTAAATTCTTGATTGATCTGCCATCTTTACTCAAATAAAACTTTAATAATCTCCATATTTATTTAAACTTTTCGCACAAAAAGGTACATAGACGGACTTAATGCAAAATAATATAGATAAACATATACAATATTACCATATCGGACGAGTAATTAGGTAATACGTCAATCATTCAGCTGTTGAGTTTAGCAGTCGCAGGAAATTAATAAATATGTCCAATCGATCAATCAACCAATCAATCAAGAGCCTGTGTTATGGTAAGCCACAGTATCGACATAATTATTTACTTACACCCATAGACAAACTCAAACTCAAATCATTTATTTCAATTAAACCTTGTACAGGCACTTTTGAATTGTCAAAATTAAATAGTCTGTCCGTTAGTCAGAAAGTTGAAGCTAGTTGCCCATTCCAAAGCGTAGATCTCTATGGAGAAGAACGGGCAAGAAACTCCATGGACACTCTTTTAAATCAAGATATTACAAAATCCTGGGTACATTATTCTTGTTGCTTCTATATGTGAGAACAATGTAAAAAAGACAGAAATGAAGAAACAATTCAAGACATAAGATTAAAAATAAGCCTTGGCAGTTAAGAGATGACCAGTCTCAACCGACGGCGCCCGTTCACGAACATGACGCGTGGATCAGCACCATCCACCTCAACCATTTTGTAGGGAACCGAATGATTCAATGACAGTTATCATAATCTTGAAAAAGCGTAACTACATGTTCAATGAGGTGCGATTATCCAATTATTATACGCAAAATGTTTTCTTTACCAAACATAATTAAGCTATCAATTAACACAGCTAATACAAGCGATTCTGATCATTATTCAGAAAAGTTTAGAGTCCAGAATAGTCTGGACTTTTGGAGGTTCTATAGGGCTGTGTACTCAATTTATGCATGTGGTACAGTAAAAGTGTTCGTGGCAGCACAATATGTAGCTGGGGCTGTAAAAATGTCCTGTATAATAGAGAATGTGAAGGGGCCTTTAATTAAAAGTCCACCCGTCGGTCCTGCCGAACAATAAAACTCCACATTGAATGGTTAATAGTTTTTTTCTCTTTCATTAACAGGCACTTTAAATTTCTAGACTGAACCGTTTGCTTGTTTTGACGTCAAGTTTGGGAAATATTTGGATTTTGTTATTGTTTCGTAGCTTGAACGAATAAACAAAAGGAAACTTGAGAAGATTCCTTTCGACCTAATAAAGACGTAGGATGGAATCTGAAATAATGTCCTGAGTTTTTGTTAATTCAATATTATTCCTATCCTGAAAATAAAAATGTGCAATGCTTAAAGAGGATAGGCTCCTTCAAAAGGAGAATTTAGATAATAAGAAAGTAGATATTGAAGAATCTTTTCTTTTCTTTGGGCACACATAAATACAGTCGCTCTCAAAATGGTGCCACAACAATATTATTATTAATACAAAAATAAAAAATATTTGATGCGACCAGAATTCATTTAAATTTCTACAATCATAACACCATAATTTTATATGAATATGTAACCACAAAAAATATTATACACTGGGTGAGTACTTAATTGTTGCTATATATTGTGGATACAGTGGAACACAAATAGTCAAATGAAGATGTGATCGATCTTTATTCCTTACTGAAACTACCGTTTGCAGGGCAAAACTGCTTGCATATATTCATCAAAATTCTGCTTCACCAAACTGTGCAACGTGCAACTAGTCAAAATGGTATTAGCAATATAGACGAAGAGCTAGTGACTTGTTTCTAACGTCGCAGTTGCAGTTGACGTCTTTCACTCCGATACACTGCGGTGCGCGGTTACGGGCGGTTTTGACACACCTCTGCTCTGCAAACTTCGATATTGGGACGGAATTGACGATATGGTGTGCCTACGTGAATTTACGTGTGTTGATTAAATTACATACTTAGACTTTAACAAAATTAGATAAAATACGGTTACATCGGATATCTATGGGTTACATGAACGAGCCTTGGGGTTGAAATATTAGGGCCATGGGGTCCGAGTACCCACTTGGTTTTTCGAGACATCGCTAAGCAGCTGGTCGACTCTTCACGGGTGCAGAGGGCTGGCCTATTTTTTGTTTGGTCAAATAATCAGCATCGCCATACCACCTTTTGGGCACTTTTCCTGTTCACAGCGATATTATTATTAAAAGCCTGTAATGTCCTGCAGAGCAAAGGCTTATGCAGAATAATTTTTTGATGTTCTATGATTCTTTCCCTTTGATAAATACATGTACACACAGCTCCTTTAAGTAGTTACCCCACCAAAAGACATGTGCGTTCAAATCCGTGATAGGCCCAAGTTGGTTTTTGTATTTTGCAAAAACATTTTATTTTAAATAATGTATTGTTTTAGTGAATAAAGAAGTTTAAGTAAGTATTTTTTTTTAAATTCTGTTTTTATTATTGTTTTTTTCAATAAAACAATACTTTTGCGACGACAAGCAACAATAATAGGGTTAACATTTACGACAACTTATTCATCGTCTAAATAGACTGGAGGTTTCAAGACCGCTTACCGTGCATAAGATTGGAAGTTCAAATCCTATATAGGCACGAAATGTGCTTTTTGTTCATTATATTATTTTGTTATATATTTCTATTTTGTTTTAAGTAGTAATTATTTATAAAGAATTAAAAAATCAAGAAAAATAAAATACTTTATTAATCATTTAATAATATTTATTATTGCTATTATTTAACAAAACTATGATCTTATTTTACAACAAACAGAACAACTATTTTAGTTCTCATAAAATCAGAAATCATTTAAAAAAATAATTGATAAAATTAGTAGTCGTTTACTCTTCGCCGTTTTAAGTGAACGTATACAAAGTTCTAACTTGAAGGTATGGATTAATTTTATAAAGACAACGTAAGTAAGTAAAATTAATGGATACCCTCAAATTATAACATCTTTCGATTAGACAGGGACCTAAAGATATAATGACTCAGCCGATAGTAGATAACAATTTCATCGCAATTCATATGGGCTCGCTGGCTAGTTCGTCAAACTGCCGGTATGAGTATGACGACGTTCGGTGATGCGATGGTTCGAATCCGAGTCAACACAATGGGCTCTTTTTGTAGTATTCTTTAGATTATTCGTAAGGAATTCAATGTTGTAGCAGTGTAACATTTTAAAACTTGAGGGGTTAGGACATAGTGACGCTTTCTGTACATATTATTATTTTTTTAAGCCTGTTAGCTTATTTATTTAAAATACAAAGCAAAACAAAAAAAACAAAGCTTTTGTTTGAAAATAAAAGTCATTTTGCAATATGGGTGATACAATTCACTTTAATTTATGGGTTGTAATATGGATATTGGTTTCTGCCACTCAACATTATGATGGGCCGAATTTACAATTATGACGAACATTGAGGTAGGTACCACGAAAAAACAAGCAACCAAACCAGTGGACCATCTAACAGGAAACAGGAAAAGCACACACAACGAAGCAAGACGATGTATCACGGATTTAGTAGAGTTTCGTATGAGATATCAGACAAAACCCATGAAATATGTCTCGACAGAAGCTCGTGCTAAACTGTCCGCATTGTGTTAGATACAAGGTAACAGCTTACAGCAGTGTTAAAACAAAATCATAAAGCTTTTCTTCCCTACTAAAATACCTCGAGGTATACCTCCACAAACACTTGTTAACTTAAGCATAAACATCCAAGATGTTCTAGAAGTTTCCTAAGATAAGCTGGCTCTGTACAGCAAGCAAGCAGATAATAACGCTGGTCATATTTCACGAGCGCACAGCCCCGATGAAACAGGGCATTACCTCGACATATCGCTTTGATTTATGTACTGTTTAAGGACCCCTTAAAACTATAGTAGGAAAGCCGATATTCGGAAGACTAGATTAATATCTTTTGAGGATATCTTGCATGGAATATGCATGAGGTTTGGGTTTGCGATGACGCTAAGGAGCTGTGGTATACCCGAAAGATTATCAACAAATAGATATTAGACGCTTGATACATTGCAGTATATCTCTTGAAAGTCCCTGCCGTTGAGTTGTTGACATAAGCATATAATTACGGTTCTTGGTCACAAGGCTTCTAGGATGGACCAAACGATCAGGCTCTAAATTCAATTAACCGTCAGATTACAGAATAATAGTTGTCAAATTTGTAAAATAGGCCTCTGTTGACAGCGGCCATTTTGAGCATTTTTTGAGGATTCTAGTGCTTATAATAATAATGTATCATCAAAAAAGAAAACATATGGACACAGTATAATATTTAGCCTTCTTATTCTGTTTATGAAATATCTTTTAAATTGTACCAATGTTGGAGGAGAAAATAGGCGAGAGCCAAACCTCGAATTATGACTTTTTACTTAGGCTTTTTCAAAAAGTCTCTCCGACCGCATTTCCTCATAAATAACTTGGAAACTTCAACGTTCGTTTACAAGTTAATCGGCTGTCACAACAGACAATGCGATGCCAAAATATTGTTCAGTACAAATACAACCGTAAAGACTTAAAGACATCAAACTCGCAACAGATTTCAAGGAAGGTGCGGATTTAATAAGCAAACACTGACTTCAGAGCCGTCCTGTCGACTTCGACTGCCTACAGCTGTGACAAATTGCATCTTAATTCGAACTGATTAAAGCAAAATAAGAGTGAGCAGCACTTGAAAAGTTTCATTATGTAGAATTCAGCTGAAACATACGTGTGCGGGGCAATACTGAGCGGAATACATTACTGGTGGAACGCAATTTGTCCCTACCCTACAATTTATGTGTGCAACCCACTTTATGCAAAGGAAGTGGCGAAAAAAGGAACAAAACTTTCATGTTTCGCATAATGAATACACACGAGTGACTTGTTGCGACTCAGTAGATGTACATAATTAATTTTTGTCATGGATGCTACGGTGAAACTTGAAGGGATTGCTGCAAACCTATATCATAAGTTTAAATTAGTAGCCCCCACGGTTAGAGAGAAAACTCGTTAAAACACTGCGCAGGCTTTTGTAAGATTATAACTTTGTTACTGCGAATATACCTACGTCTAACTCTCTGATGAAATGGATTGACTTATTGACAAAATGATTATGAAGAGCTCCCATATAACTGAATGTGCTTGTGTATAAGTGCTCAAGTGGTAAATGTGGCCGGTTCGCATCGTGTGTTAGGGAACATTCTCAGTCTTCCTCACTCTCCGAAACCTAATATTCTATAAGGCATAAAAGCCTGACTAAGATTAGGTTTAGTTATTCGTTGATAGAGCTGTTCGATGTTCATCACAGACTTCAATTATTTGGTTACTATGGCAAATAAAATGAAGGGCTTAACAATTAAATACATATTTTAAGTTTAAAAATCTTAATGAAAACTTAGTTTTGTATTACTTAAATAAAGATCCTGATGACAGAAAATTTCAAACAATATACAAACAGCAACGATAATTTCGACACCATTAATAGCATTTTGTTGACCACACAAGGCTCATGAGATATTTCGAAAGGTATAATAAATAGTATGAATTTTATTCTTGCAATTTTACAATTAAATTACAGTTTGCGAAATTGTCATACACTGCTAACAGCTAATGATAATAATATTAATGTTATGTTGCCTTATACTTAAGTATTTGCTAGTTCCTCTTTTTTAGAAAAGATAATTATAGTAAGGCTGAGTTGTTGAGATAAAAAAGCTCTTGTCTAAATATACATAATCAACCTATAATGTTCCCACTGCTCGGACACAGGCCTCCTCTCCATATAATCCACCACGAGTTCCCAGGGCAAGTTGGTGTCAATGTCTTCGAATTTTTGGTTGTAGAACATACCGGTTTCCTCACGATTTTTTCCTGAACTATTTTGAGAGCAGGTGATCAAATAATTTATTCAAAGTAAAGCGCTTGTCTGGATTTAAACCTACGACCGGCCTTTAACACTTTACTACTACTGCTCTCATCGTTACTCTTGCCTGCTAGTCGTGAAATGATAGATTCTCTTTATCCATTGCATATTTCACAAGTACAAGATACAGAGAGCATCAATCTATTTGAAAATATATTGTTGAGCAAGAAACCGCTTTTCCACTCGAATTTATTAAGCAAAGTACAAACACACTAAGTTTTAGATAAAAAAATTGCGAATATGTGAAGAAGCCGGCATGTCCTAGAACCAAAAAATTCGAAGACATGTGACATCTACCAACCCGCACTGGGCCGGCGTGGTGGATTACGGCCCACTCCCTCTCACCGAGAGGAGGCCTGTGTCCCAGCAGTGGGAACATTATAGGCTGATTATGGTTATGGTTATGGTAATAGGTACTCTGACATAATTTGTTTTGGAATACTGTTTAGATTCATAAATGTTTATGCGAATCAATAGTGAACCTCGTATTAGGCCGAAGACAGTCTAAGAGTTTTTGCTTCTTCATCGATGATAACAAAGTTCTATAAGATATCACTACTATCCATGGGAGCGATCAGTGCAATCTGTGCCCCATCCAAAAATTAGCATAACCATATTATAGTAAGCTTATGTAAACAGTTAAAACGTTCATAAATAACGGGGAACGATTAACAGACCGACACATAGTACGGGGGACCGTAATATATTCACTGGCTGATCCCAATTTGTCTGACCTAACGCAATATTGGGCGCTGCTGATCCATCCCCTATAACTTTGCATATATTTATCTATAGCGAGTAAAACTTTATCTGCCTAACACTACTTGTACCTACTTTCTGACCACATTTAGCTTTGCGTTGAATAAATATCTGATGTTTTCGTCACAATATTTTTTTCAATCTTTTAGATCGATGTTATTTTGTTTGGTCGGCATGAAATTGCTGTCAATAAAGTCGTAAGTATATTTTATTTTGAATGTGGTCATCAATATTGGGGGACATTGGGGTGTGATTATTTGGTAAAGTTAAATAAACCATTCAATCGTAAATACGGATTAATTGCTGTTACGGTTAATCTTGCGTTTAATCCTATCGCATATGTGAAATAATATTTTATAAAGAGCTCAGTTGCAAACCAATGGCTCGTTCAATATTTCGACTTAAAATAAATTTTGGAGGGAAAAAATGCGACCCAGCCGACTCATAAAATTTGGTGCAATGCGTCGTTAAGCGACGCACTAAACATCAAAAATAAAATCGGATATTTTTCGCGAACCGGTTTACTGTTCGTCGGGTTGAAAACGAATCGCTTCTATGTATGTACATTCACGCCTTTGTAGTACAGATAGGTTTTCAATTAACTGAATAAGGGAGCGATAGGAAAAAATAGATAGTGCCAACATTAAAAATAGTTGTGCAAGTGTTTGCAGCATAAACGCAAATGTGGCTCGATTGGAGTTCAGGCGATTCAGTTGGTAGAATTGTTTCTCGTTTAGAGAACGGGCGGCACATTCCTTGCGTTCCTAACACTGTCGTATTTAACGAAATAATTGTATTAAAACTTGCTATAGGATTATTTCTTTGCCTCTCCACGAATAAATCTTAATTCTACTTTGTAAACCTGTGTTCCTGAAGGGTTTGATGAAAGATAAGAGGACTTTCAGTGAAGTTTAGAGTTAGTTCTTAGAAAGGCAACTTTTACTTATGGCCGGTTCCAATAATTTACAGACCGTTATTTGATAAAATTAAGACTCTTTTTAACCGACTTCAAAAAGGAGGAGGTTCTCATATCTTTACCATTTTATCAAGCAAAGACCTCATATCTTTGCATAGTGGACCCTCCCATCCCATATGGAAGTAGCTATCACAAATACAATTAGCTTACGAAGGAAAGAAATAAGCTTTTATGCCCAGTTTGGCAATAAAAATGCTATCATATTGGTAAGCGAAACGATTCGTTTTTGTTTATAGGATTATTGGATAAATCAATTTAAAAAAAACCTGTATCTCACAAAGTCACAATATAACTTTAACTTGCATTAGAGGCTACTTTTGAATATTGGAATCGCCACAAATAGTCTAAACGTCGTATGTACAAACTACGGTTGTCAATCACCGTTGGTAGGGTGTCACGCGCATTTCTAAAGCTGCACACATACCTACCTACATTATGTACCTCCCCTCCCCCCTCTCTGACGTCAACCTAGCACTAGCCCCGAAAGGCTTTTCTAAATGAATTTTTGCCAGTCCATTTTGATATATCCAAAGTTTTTACAAGGATATTATTTTATTCAAATGTCGTACTATTTATTTTCATGCCAACAGTGTAACAAACAAAATCTGAAAGTCCTATAATATTTATTTTTAAATATAAATATTTACATCGACAACAAACACATTTTTCGCATTAAAACCATTCCAAACACTGGCAATACTGGCACACCGTCGTATTGTCTCGTATGTAGGTCTCCTATATAAATTGGAAGACATTTACAATAATTTAGTGGGCAACTGCCAACTTTTACGACGTACCTGTACGAATGGACGGAGAATGAAAATGTATACTTATCTCACAGTCTGCTTGCTCGCGTTCTGCGTTCTTGTTACGCACTTAAGAGCCTATACTACCTCAAATGGCATAGCATGATCCTCCGTTATGTCGAAAATTCCGCAGCATTAATTTTGAAATAAATATATGCTAAAGTTGAGGATTAATGTAACGTCTTATGTTAGACGAAAACACGATTCCATAAAATTTTCTCGATAGAAAAAAATTCCAAAGTTACCGCCAAAGCGAACAATAAACCGCTGGTATTCAAAAAATACTTCAAATTAGATCATGAAACTTTGCATACTAACTGAACTAACTATAAAGCAGGTCTTATGTTAGTTAGTTTTTTTTAATTACCTTTATTTTCACCGTAAAAAGCAAATACCTAAACTATTGGCGCTACCTCCCGCCCAGCACCGCACTCTGTCTCGCTTTCACACAGTCCGCGAGCAGTATCGTGCGAGCGAGAGAAAGAGTGAATCTAAGCTGCGGTAGTATAGGCTCTTAATAGATTATCCTAGTTATAGGTATTATCTCACTCTCTTACCTTCTGCTGAAAATCAGGCAATAAACTCCCTAACAAAGAGTTTGGACTGTCATTGACGGTAGTTTAGGTGGGTACACAATGTCACTTGCAACATTATGAATGCTGCATAATGTTTAGGACATTAAAGAGATATAAAATGGCATTTTGTGTGTAAATTGAGCCCGCAAATTGAACGCCTTTTAATAAAACTGACAGGCGACAGGTGAGCAGTCGACAATCCGAAAATTCAACCATTATAAAAGGTCTTTTTTTCATAGTTGTTTACTTTATTAAACAGCACCTGTCGTTGTCATGTTTTGACAAATATGTCGCATCGTCAGTCTAAAGCATAATCAGACTATAATGTTCCCATTGCTGAAACACATGCCTCCTCTCTGTGAGGTTGAGCCGTAATCCACCATGCGAGCCTAGTGCGGGTTGGGTAATACATAGGTCGCACGAACACAACACACGCTCTAATATAAAATATTAAATACACTAAGCTGTAAAAGGAAGGGAGTGAGTTAAATATTGTCCCGTGTAGTGTAATTTATACGAATTCTGTTTACTCTCTCGTTATTAGGCTCCTCATAATGTTATCCGAAAGTTTGCACTGACCTTTTGTAACAAGATACGGGACTATAATAACACAATTAAAATTCATGTAGGTATCTGGTACTTAATTAATATTAACAAATATAATTTGGTGGGGTGTTTATGTTTTGCTTGTTCTGAATCGTTTTTTAGAAAATATGTACCTACTTACAATTTACATAGATATCTTTATGTATTTATTTATTTAATAAGTACTTCTAGCACTTAAATGTACAGAGGCGGACTTAATGCCGTAGGTTAGAAAAATCTTAGCATGATTTACAAAATTGAAGCGAAAAATGAATACCTAATATAAAAGATGGCTAAACTATCTTTTAGATCCGTGTCCAGAAGAGGATTTTTTCCTTGATATTATAATGATTATCTTCTACATAAATATAAATTAAACGCTATTCGTTGGTAAGCGCATCTCTTGAGAACGGAACTTTGTTTTAAAGTATATGTGCCTAAGGTTCAACACACACCAAAAGAGCGTCAAAGCGCAGCGAAGCGGAGCGCAGTTTCAGTCTCATATGAATTTTAACTTAATTTTCATTACTATAATACTTATTATCGCATGACAAACTCGAACGAGTCGCGCGGATGCCCGCGGCGCCGCTGGAATTCCGGCGAATAGCCTTGTCTACCGAGCGGTTGCGATAATAAGTATAGTAATGAAAATAAAGTTAAAATTTATATGATACTGAAACTGCGCTCCGCTTCGACGCTCTTTTGGTGTGAGTTGAGCCTAATAGTTCGAATTAGGCTTTATGGAAAGAAAAATTGCAAAAGTTTTCCGGATTTTTTTTGAAATAACTGATCGTATTTTGTTCTTCTTTGGATTTTTGTAAGATTTATTGTGGACTAGCTGACCCGACAAACGTTATCCTGTTTTTGATTCGAAAGACACGTGGCGCCATCTATTATCATAATAACGTTATTGTTGTTTTCCTCGGGAACAGCACTTTTTTCGGGATGAAAGGTACCCATGTCCGTTTCTGTACACCTGACAACGTATATGCAAAATTTCAGGATGATCGGTTCAGTGGTTTAGGCGTGAAAAGGTAACAAACAAACTTACTTTCGCATATCGCAAGTAAGATGCTAAACTTAAAAACATTATCCTTTTCCCAGTAACGCATAACGGTGCAAACTTTATAATTAAACATGCTCTATTTAAAACCGCAGAAAATTTTATATAAGGAGCAATACACATTTACTAAAGATATTTGGCAAAATAAAAACATAGGATGTGATCAGAAGGCCAATTTCCGTAACTAAAAATGTTCAAAATCTAGTCGCAGTCTCATCTCAGCGACAATCGATGTAAAAATCTTGTCAGAAATGTAGGAATATTAGAGGTATTTTTGACAGACCGAGACCGAGATCAGACCGTGAACGGTCTTAAAATTACGAAAATGGCCCTTCTGGTGTTTAGAAGATTCCAGAAGGTGGTCCAAGTAGAATGCGGAAGATGAAGAGCCTTGTGTTAAGGCGGAACATTTGAGAGGTCTATGTCGATTTGATATCACATGGATTGTTTGATTGATATATTATAATAGTATTATGACAAGGTGTTAACCTTGCTCTATCAATTCATAATTTGTTAAGTGATACGCCTATGAATAATTAGCTTGGTCTTTTAACTTTTAATATTTGGTAGATACTTACCCCTTTTTTTTTGTAAAGTTTGCGTAGCAACAAAAAAAAATTTTTTTTTTTATCTATACTAATATTATAAAGCTCCAGAGTTTGTTTGTTTGTTTGTTTGTTTGAACGCGCTAATCTCTGGAACTACTGTCCGGTCCGGTCCGATTTGAATGATTCTTTTAGTGTTGGGTAGTCCATTTATCGAGGAAGGCTATAGGCTATTTAATAGTACGCTATGACCCTTAGGAGCCGAACAAAAAGAAAAAAAGTCAGAATGAAATTTTAAAAATAAAAAAAAAGAGAAAAGAACGCTAAGCGAATACGAGGTGTTGCGACGGGGTGGGGGTACAAGAAATTTCACGCGGACGAAGTCCCGGGCAGAAGCTAGTCTACTAAATAAAATTACTAGCAGCCTTTCAAAAGTTAATAAAAATCTAATCAAATCTTAGCTTGTTTGTCCTGAATCTTTGTCTTAAATTAATAAGTGTAAAAGGTATGAAAATTCCGATTAAATGTCAGACTAAATTAAGTGTCGAATAATTTTAACAGCAGCTGTTCCTGTAACGGAAGTTTGTGTTGATTTTATCAACATAACTGTTTTCTTTACAACTTGTTGCAAATTAAAACAAACATTTGTAGAGTACCGCAGAGGCGGCATTGCAGAATTTGAAAGTTGTTCCTTTTTGTGTCTCCATCTTTTGTTTTGTTTTTAAAAGTACATATTTGTCACAATCACACAATAATCTACAAAAAAAAAAAAACAATCTATCAACTTGTGGTGTCTACCTAGAAAATATTTTTAATTGATTGGATCAATAAATAAAACTTCATTCATCACCATACAAATCCAAAATAATAATTAAACTCGGAAATGCCACCCCACTTGTGTTATGGACAACAATGAGATGGAAATAGAAATCAAATCAGAAGTTAACAATCGAGGACTCGGCAAAGTAATAAAAAGGCCTACACGTCCTGGGGGCCTACGGGTCCTACACGGGGCATTGCATGGAGTACAATGTATATCTACATTGTACTCCATGCAATGCCCCGTCAAAATCATAACCATTGCTTTTGCCTGTCCCGTAGCGGCAAAAGCGGTAAAAAGAGAGATACGGCTGTATACGTCAGACATAGACGGGAGCAGTGACGTCAATATATCAAGAGGGAGACATTCGACGCGCCGATTGATACTCGTTGGGAAAATCTCCTCGGCGACAAAGGAAATAGCGTGGAACACTACAGTATCTATTCTACTTTCGTAATGGTCCAACAGTTTTATGAACTTTTATGAAATATTGTAGTTTAGGAATTCATGTGCCAACTTAGAAAGATGTTTGTTTACTAAGGGCTAAAGACGTCAATTTTATTTAGTGAAATCATCACTAAATAAAGTTGACGTCTGACGGTTCTAGTATGGAAAAACTGACAAAAATTCAAAATTTATTCCCAGGATAAGATTTATTCTAAAACTTTGGTGAAATACTTATTATTGATGAAATATATTATTTCTTGTTTTTGTATCGACAGAACTAATCAACAACCAAGTTACAACTTATTTTAATATACACACAAATTTTACATACTAATATTATAAACTCGAAAGTAACTCTGTCTGTCTGTCTATATGTTACCTTTTCACGCCTAAACCACTGAACGGATTTCGATAAAATTTGACAGAGAGATAGATTGCATCCTGGGGAAGGACATAGGATAGTTGTTATCCCGATATTCCCACGGGATCAAAACTTACGCAGGTAAAACCGCGAGGTGCTGCTAGTACATTTATAAAAGCTACAAGACATGAGAGAGTAGCAAACAATAGCGGTCAAATAAATCCAATATACAAAAGAAACCAAAAAATAAAAAATAGGCGAGCTCTATAGCACAGGTAGAGAAGGGTTGCAGTCACCGGTGCGAAAGGACAGGTATTGCGGGCCACCAATCCGCTTGAATAGTGCTGTGACTGCGAATATTTTTACCATTTTGGGGCGGGCATATTATCCAAAAATTTATAAAATTGGGCAGTATAGCAAGCGATTTACGTTAGAATTAGCTACAACATAAACTAGGTATATTCTTGTCGTGAAAAGTGTTTTACTAAAAGTACACCCGGAAGAAGGAAAACACAAAAGTCTTTATGTTGTATTTGAAGTTAGCTTAACAGAACAGAATATAACTTTTCTCTTCACAAACTTCAAAAAACAACATCTCGGAACGAAAAGTATCACTGGCTTTCAAATCCCTGTACAGTAATAAAATGAAATAACGAAAGAGTTCACAAAGGCTGTGGCAGATCAGTAGGATGACTGGAGTTTTAAGCTACAAAGTACAATCCTCGTTAGGAGTCACCTGGGACTGTCCCGTCTAACAGTGGACACAGGGGACACAGTAATTCCGAATCATCGGTCCGACCACAATGAGATCGACGCTTTTAGCGGAATTAAAACGTGCGACGAGCTGTGTACATGTTTTATTGATATTAATGGATGCACACTAGCAGTGCAGCATTGCTGGAAAACATACACTTGTGTGGTCGAGTCTTTGGAAACGATTTATTGGTACCGCGGTGAATTATTTCAGTTACGACGAGGAGAAACTTTATGCTGTATGGAAATTAAGGCTCAATCTGTGTCTGCACTGTTATTTGATTTATTTTCATTTCTTTATAGTGTTTCGGCTATTAAAACCAATGTTTTATGAATACTATCTCATATTAGTTATAATGTCAGTACTTTGAGATACACTTAACCCTTGCATTACCGTTATCCGTTTTCAATACCTCCGTAATGACGTCACGAGACACAGCAATTAAAACAACGTTCATTATCGCTTTTTATTGCATTTTCTCCTCATCTCTGAACTATAATTAAAAGTTGTGTATGCGAATCATTAAAATTGAAATATAATATAATGCACAGTCGGCTGATGAAACGTATGGATGCTCATTTGAGTTGTAAAATGATTAACGTCGAAATTCGATTCGATTTTGATTCGGATGTTGGGCCCTTCGCGCCCGATTACCGATTTTCGATTGGCAATTCATAATTTAATTCCTAAATATCGTTATGTACTGCATAACGATATTTAGGAATTAAATTATGAATCGAAACATTTATTGTGACCTATGTGTTTGTATCTTATTAGAATACCTGTATGTATAAACAGTAGGTTTAGCAAGAGATGCATGGTGCGGTTCGGTATTAGTTGCACACCGTCTCGTGACATTTGTTCAAAGTCAACTCAAGTAAATGGGCTCCTAGGATTTTGTTGAGCTTGACTGAGCACACGTTTGCTTCCCTGTATGTACTTTATAGGTCCGTGTGTACAGTAAATGTCGTCTCGTTTTAACTAGAACTATGTTTATTACAGTCTAAGGAGCTTTAAAGAGAGATAGTCTTATTTCTGAATTCATTTTTGTTACAGGTATTTCACAATCTTGGTCTGCATACAAGAAGTGATTTGCTGTGGAAAATTTATCTTAATATAGTAAGTGATACACATCCCTTTTTGTTTGTTTTTGAGCAATAAACCCAGGCAATTACGTCTATAATTGTCACGGTGAAATGTGAATCGGCATTGATTGTAAATCATGATAATTTCCGTTAATAGCAAACGCCTGCGGTACCAGTGTACCGCCCACGTAAATCAGACGGAATCAAATTTAAATCATAAAACCCTGGGCTATTGTGTAAGCAGATTGTATGTGTGTTACATTCTGTCGTGTTGAAATGACATAGGTGAGCGGTAGCGTTATTTATTACGTACTATTTTTTTTTACAGCTGGATTTTTCCAGTGTCCGTGTATTTTTTTTAAGGTTAATAAAATACTGGTAGAAGAGAGAACAATACGTCCTTCATGACAACTACCAATATACTGTAAATATGATATGTATTTTATCAACAGCTGCGCCCCGCGGTTTCACCAGCGTAAATGTCGATCCTGTAGGAGTATTGGTATACAAAGTAGCCTTTAAGTTAATCCAGGGTGTCAGCTACCTCCATACAAAAATTTATCAAAATTGGTCCAGCCGTTTGAGCGTGAAGAAGTAACAAACATATAAACACACAAACTAGCAAACTTTCGCCTTTATAATATTAGTGTGATGTTGTAGCCTCCACCCGTTCGATTCCCAACTGATAATTGGCGACTGAATAAAAAACGGGTGTGTACCTTTAAAAGTATATATATTTACAAAAATACCAAGCTTGTAAGCCGGAGGCACACAAAGATTTGTGGGTCGTGGGTTACGGATGTCTGTCGTCACTCCTGCAGGGATAGGTACTCCCCTGTAGTTGCGGACGAAATCCCGCTGGCCGGAGATGGAAGTTGGCCGAAGTTCTGTACTGAGCTGTACGGTGACGTCACTGGTAGATAGAAGGGCGGCTATCTGACTTGCTCGGCGCACCGGTGGTGAAGAGTAAAGGTGAAACCTGGAAACCACCGTTCCAGCTGATTAGAACTCGGCCTATTATCCTCCGTGCTGGGGTACCACCGACGACAACGAGGAAGAGATACCTATTTAATTGTAGTAGTATTGACGTGGTGGTCCTGACCAGAACGGAGTTTACATATAAAGCAAGCTCGAGCAAAAATAAATTGGCAAAAAAAATAATAATTATGAAACGGTTATATGTTCAGAATTTAAATTTTAAAATTAATTTTGTACTTGAAGGTAGAAGGAAATTGAGTAGCATGATACAGCATTATTAGCAATTACTGAGGCAATTCCTAAATAGGGCTTACTTAATGTAATGAAATAAGCAACAGAAAATGAGAAATAAAACAAGCGTTCTAAATATTAGTAGGTACACAGAATAATGATTGGCAAAAATAAAAATGACAAAATTATGATGTTTGTAATTTGTGTGCTATTCAAAACTTACCCTAAATCGGGAATTTCACTACTTAAAACTTAATTGGCACTTGTTGAACTCGCCGTGTAGATTATGATTTTATATAAATAACGGTCGTGTCTGCTAGGGCGCTCGACAGGACACAAAGCGATACGTGCACTCTCACATCAGCCTAGAAACGACTGGCGAGGACTCATTCGCGGTCTCGCGTCTCCTGCGCGGGCGCGATCCCATTCACATCATTCATTCCATGCGAACACTCGCCCCGCACCGCACACGTACCTACCCGGCGCGTTCCAAGTCGTACACAAACAAAGAACAAAGCATTCATTTATAATAATTTGTCTTTTAGCATTAGTGCCGTAAACAAAACATGATTATTCATGTAACGTTCCGTTACATTACCCGCGGTTCCCTCATAAGGATTTTATTTTAAGAATAAAATCCGCATCATAAACTTGTTACAGTAACCTTTTACTCATTCTTTCATTTCAGTCATGCCTCATCACTCAAAACCTATCATATAATACATCACACAATATTAACAATTATGCGACGTGTCCTAACATACTGAAAGATCAAGTGACTAAATATCCGTCACTGACTTTTGTAACACATCTTAAAATCGTTTAATAGTGTAAGGGGAAATGTAACGAAGACAGAATTTATTTGTAGGTAGATATCTTCAGGTCCTTTATATGCCAAGACCCTAAGTTTTTCCCTGACATATCCTCTAAGACATACACCAGTGGTGATAGCTTTTGAATGACCCGGCACTTAATGTATTTGGGAGCTAATTTCCTGCTAAAGTGCTTATCCTTATCGCTCAGGACGTAAGCACGTTTGTATACGATATCACCGGTATTAAACTCAAAAGCTTTACGTCTTAAATTGTAATATGACGTATTTTTTACATGGGCGTGGTATAGTGATTTTTGGACTTGATCAAAGATAGAGCTTAGGTAACCAAGGTTCTCCGCATACACATCGCGAGGTAGAAACAAAACCTCATCACCCAAGTCTGTATCTGCATAATGCGAACCACATAATACAATTTCTCGTCCAAAAACTAGAAAGGAAGGAGTAAATCCGGTAGCTTCATTGACTGAATTATTTATTGCAAATTGTACTTTTGGAATAAATAAGTCCCATGATCGATGATCACCATCCACGAAAGTTGAAATGCAAGTAATAATAGTTTTATTGTACCGCTCCACAGTATTCACCTGAGGAGTATACTTTGGTGAAAAGAAAACGTTCGGTATTTTATATTTCTTGAATAAATCCTGAGTATGGCCGCTAATAAATTGAGTACCATTATCCAGGAAAATACTTTGAGGAACACCGTGAACCAAGAAAATGTGTTCTTCCAAAATTTTAACAATAATCTGAGAAGTTGCTTTTTTAATTGGGAAAATATGACAAAATTTGGAAAAGCAACAGGTTACTACTAGTATGTAACTATTTTGTTTCCGTGTGACAGGAAGAGGTCCCATTAAGTCGATGGATATCATTTGGTAAGGGCGAGAACATTGCTTTGGGCGTCCCATTTCGCCAAGAGTAGCATGGTTCTGAGTTTTGTACTGAAGACAAGTACTACAAGAACTAACGTAATTTGCTACGTCTCGATGCATACCCGGCCAATAATAACTAAGTGCAATGCGCCTGTAAGTCTTAAAGATACCTAAATGACCTGCAGTTGGTTCATTATGGTTATTCGCAATAACCTTATCCCTAATCTCAGATGGAACGACTTCCTTCCAAGAAAATTCATTGGTAAGCAAGCACTTATTCTTACTAAGACGGAACAGAGTGCCATCTTTAATTTGGTAATTAGGAAAATTCTCAGGTTTTGTGACACAGTTATTATAAATGTTCTTATACCAATCATCACTAGAAGACTCGAATGAATTAGAAGTGACCATAGCAGAAACAGGAACAGCTCTAGACAACGCATCAGGGATAACGTTGTCGACACCTCGACGGTGCTTAATATCAAAATTAAACGAAGACAAGCGCACACCCCAACGTGCGAGTCTTCCTGTAGGGTTATTTAATGAAAGAAACCATTTTAACGCACTATGGTCTGTGTACACTGTGAAAGTTTTCCCATTCTCCAAATAGCATCGCCAATGCTCCAATGCCACGAGAACTGCCAGCGTCTCCCGCTCTGTTATGCTGTAGTTCTTTTCTGCCGCCGTTAATGATTTGCTCATGTAAGCTATGGGGTGCTCCTTTCCGTTAATAGATTGAGTGAGCATACCGCCTATCCCATAGTTACTCGCATCCGTATGCACCTCGAACGGTAGATTGTAATCGGGGCAAGAAAGAACAGGCGCGGAAACTAAACATTCTTTTAGTTTTTTAAAAGCGACTTCTGCCTCATCAGTCCACCTGAAAGGTGGAGTGTTCTTTTTGTTGGAAGTCAACTTGTTGAGTGGCCCTGCAATTGTGCTAAAATTGGGAACGAACCTACGATAATAGGAGTTGCGTAATTAAGAATGGCTTCAACCTTTTCTGGATCTGTTCGCAACCCATTCGCATCAACCACATAACCTAAGTATTTAAGTTGACTTCGAAAAAACTCACACTTTTCCAAATTGACGGTTAGGCCTGCTTTACGCAATTTGTCCAAAACGCGAACTAGGAGGGACACATGCTCATCAAAACTATTGCTAACGATAATAATATCATCTAGATAAGCGAATATACGGTGATCAACGTTACCTAGTAACTTATCTACAAGACGCTGTTGCGTAGCGGGAGCATTTGTCAAGCCGAAGGCTGTGGTCTTAAATCTAAGAGTTCCTCGACCTGGGACGTAGAAGGCCGTCTTATCTCTGTCCTCCTCTGCAATTGGAATTTGCCAGAAGGCTTTGGATAAATCAAGACTAGTCAGAAAACGGGCGTCACGCAGATTATCCAAAATTTCGGCAATGTATGGCAAGTTATAGGCATCTCGTTTTGTAACTGAATTTAACTTCCTGCTATCAAGACAAAAACGAGGCTGGCCATTCTTCTTAGTGACGAGTAGTACCGGAGACTGCCAGGCACTTTCGCAGTACTCCACCACATCTAGATTTAACATCTCATCCACCTGTTCGACAAGGATTCTCTGTTTCTCAGGAGACAGCCTATAATATCTTTGTCGAATAGGAGGAGAATCGCCAGTATCGATGCGATGGGTTAAAACGTGCGTACGGCCCAAGCCTTTACGCTCAAACGAAATGTCCCTAAATTGCTCAACAACGTTATCAGCAATAGCGCGTTGAGATTTATCTAAACTATCATAAGAATGAATAAAAGTTTGTTGATTATTACTATTTAAATCTATTAATGGATTTGCTGACAAATTAACAGAACCTAAATATTTCGGACATAAATGAAAGGCGCGCCAGAAGTCAATACCTAGAATAAGCGATGATTGAACTCCTGGAACTACATAACACTTAATTATGCGAAATTGTTCCTCTAAATGCACTGGGACATTAATATAGCCAATACTCTTAAGTGTCTGACCACCAGCAGCTATTATTGAAGGTGTATCATCAGTACACAGCTTAAGGCCACGACTGAGTAACGTGTTATGTGCATAATTACCTAATATTGTAACAGCTGATCCAGAATCCAGGAGGCCGGACGCTGTAATATCATTGATTTTAATATTTAAATAAGGTCGCGAATCACCTAAAGGCTTAGTTTGCAGAATTGAAGAAATTTTGTAACTGTTGAAAAATAAATGAATTGTTTTCAACCAATTATCCCAATCTTCCTTATTAAAGCGACCTTCTATCGAAGATGAGTTATGACAATTCTGCGTACCTAGTTTTTTTGGTTTCTGATCCTTATTACAATTTGGACAATCTGGTTTCTTGACGCCCTTGTGACCACACTTAAAACACAAAATTTCTTTATTCTGACAATCCCTGAGGCTATGCGAATTATTACGACATCTAGGACAATATGGCAGTTTCGCATCAGGAACTGAATTATTTGTATTCATGGCATGTAAATATTTTTCATTAACGTTATTATTATTATTGGAATTCTGTTTGTCATTATCCAAATTGGTTTTATTGTTTACGTTCTTAGTGTTACTAAATTGATTTTGTTTGGTGGCTGAATCTGTTCCTTGCTTGTATGCGAACTCAGGTGCTAACGTGTCAGAAGTAGCAGCAGAAGGTTCTCGAAACTGTACCATGCGTGACTGAACGTTTTCGAAATTTCTACAAAGACATCTCAACTGCTCAATCGATATGATTTGAGATGCGGAGGCCAGAGTGCTCGCATAACACGGTCTAATATTATGCAAAATTATTTCTAGCTTGTCCTCCTCCACCAAGGGCCTCGACAAGCGTGAAAACATTCCCGAAATAATGGACAAGTAAATTGTAATATTTTCCGTTGCCCCCTGAGTCCTAGACCGAATCTCAGATAAAAGTCGGTAATCGTAATCCGCTTTGTCGAAATCCTGTTGAAGAAGAACGACAAGTTCATCCCAAGATGACACCTGATGCCTTACGCTTCTAAACCAATGGAGTGCATCGTCTACAAAAATCTCGGTTGCAAATGATAAAAACTTTGCGTTCGTAATATTACGAGCTACACTATATTCATGAGCCCGCTGAATAAAAGCACGCACACAAGACTTGCCATCATATCTCAGTTTGGCTAACTCGGAGTGCTTAGTATTTCCTTCACAAGTAACTGAAATATTGATTTTCTCAGGCGTAGCTTGCGGGTCAGAAATTGGGGTGGCAGCTATGAGTGGGTCTATACTCTTTGCTTTTAGAGATACGAAAATTTCATAATAATCCCTAAACATTTTAGTACATTCCGTATGCACATCACTGAATTTCTCATCCATATTAATCCTATTGAGCCGGTGATAAAGGTGATGGAAAAGATTTTCAATTCGCCCCAAAACATTCTTATCCTTGGTATCCACATCAAGGCTAGATTTTATTTTATTTAAAATTTCTAAGGAATTATTCAAATCGTCAAGGGGGTCGAGATGGGAGCATAAAATATCCTCTGATAAAAGAACTGGACTGAGCTTACAAATCTGCCGCCTAAGATCCGCCACAGTACTAGCCGGGGTTTCACCTCGAACGGCTACCTCGTATTCTAATTCAGATTTTTGCAAAGATAAATACTTTATAGGGTATGCCATTTTAAAAGATAATAATAATAAAAAAAAAAATTGACCAAATATGACAAAGTTGTAAATAGCACACAAAATATTATAAATTAATGATAAAAATACTCCGTTCCGTTACAATCTGCTCTAACAGAACGCTGTGTTATGTGTTCTATGAAAGGAAAAATTAAGAAGTAAAAGAAAGAAACAAAGTAAAAAAAACAATGCGAACAAAAAAAGCGTTAAATTTTTTTTTTTTGCAACTGGTGTGAAGGTAGTTTTACAATAAATTTGAAAAAAAAAACAAAACGATTCAAATTTTAAAAAACGGACAACTGTTTAAAAAAAATAAAGGACTTAAAAACAAATTTTGCTAATCCGTTACGTTTGTTACAAAACAGTTCACCCTCAATATAAAATAAAAAACTAATATGCCAACATTAATGAAACATAATAAAATTATCAAAACAATCTGAATATTAATCTTCACTCCAGTTACTGCACACAGAAATAAAAAAAACAAAGCGTTTTACAAAAGAAAAAAAAAAAACAAAATACCCACTCACCGTACAATAACTAACTACTAACTACAGAAGCGAAAACAGACAAACCACGTAATTGGGCGCCAGTGTAGCCTCCACCCGTTCGATTCCCAACTGATAATTGGCGACTGAATAAAAAACGGGTGTGTACCTTTAAAAGTATATATATTTACAAAAATACCAAGCTTGTAAGCCGGAGGCACACAAAGATTTGTGGGTCGTGGGTTACGGATGTCTGTCGTCACTCCTGCAGGGATAGGTACTCCCCTGTAGTTGCGGACGAAATCCCGCTGGCCGGAGATGGAAGTTGGCCGAAGTTCTGTACTGAGCTGTACGGTGACGTCACTGGTAGATAGAAGGGCGGCTATCTGACTTGCTCGGCGCACCGGTGGTGAAGAGTAAAGGTGAAACCTGGAAACCACCGTTCCAGCTGATTAGAACTCGGCCTATTATCCTCCGTGCTGGGGTACCACCGACGACAACGAGGAAGAGATACCTATTTAATTGTAGTAGTATTGACGTGGTGGTCCTGACCAGAACGGAGTTTACATATAAAGCAAGCTCGAGCAAAAATAAATTGGCAAAAAAAATAATAATTATGAAACGGTTATATGTTCAGAATTTAAATTTTAAAATTAATTTTGTACTTGAAGGTAGAAGGAAATTGAGTAGCATGATACAGCATTATTAGCAATTACTGAGGCAATTCCTAAATAGGGCTTACTTAATGTAATGAAATAAGCAACAGAAAATGAGAAATAAAACAAGCGTTCTAAATATTAGTAGGTACACAGAATAATGATTGGCAAAAATAAAAATGACAAAATTATGATGTTTGTAATTTGTGTGCTATTCAAAACTTACCCTAAATCGGGAATTTCACTACTTAAAACTTAATTGGCACTTGTTGAACTCGCCGTGTAGATTATGATTTTATATAAATAACGGTCGTGTCTGCTAGGGCGCTCGACAGGACACAAAGCGATACGTGCACTCTCACATCAGCCTAGAAACGACTGGCGAGGACTCATTCGCGGTCTCGCGTCTCCTGCGCGGGCGCGATCCCATTCACATCATTCATTCCATGCGAACACTCGCCCCGCACCGCACACGTACCTACCCGGCGCGTTCCAAGTCGTACACAAACAAAGAACAAAGCATTCATTTATAATAATTTGTCTTTTAGCATTAGTGCCGTAAACAAAACATGATTATTCATGTAACGTTCCGTTACAATGTGGAGACGACAATATTATCTAATGAAAATATTGGCAGTACTAATGCATAGGAGTCTTTTGGAACTATCAAATAAATCCTAACATCGAAATTAAAAAGGTGTTTTTTTCAAACAATTTGTTTGAAAAAAAAACACTTTTTTAATTTATAGTAGTGTTGGGCCGACTGTGGGTTTTGCTAATCTTTGACTCGCTATAGTGACTATCTCCTTTATTCATAAACGTTGCTCAAAGTTTACTAGTGATTAACGACTGTTTAACCAGACATTTTTTGATGGTAGAACGTCACTTAACTTTAATCATCGTTTATAAAAAAACCCCTAAATGTAGTTGAGTTTTTGTATGCAGACTGGTAACGTCATTAGATTTACGAAACTTAATTTATTATCGTATTGTCGTGTCCATCTTGTATAAAAAAATACTGAAATAGGTCGTTGAGGGAAATTAATGAGCAAAAAGGAAGACAATCACAAAAGATTCAAGAAGTATAAAAGAGAGCAGAAAAATGTCATCACTATAACCTAATTACTATTTAGTTTCCTGGCGTCATATCAGCCTAGTCCTCAGATCTACGCTAGAGTTACGGCAATGCGTCAGTAACGCAATAAACCCCTTTAACTTATGGCAGTCGCCCCATTGGCATAATTTTGTTCTTTACAGTCGTAGATATCTATACAGCCATTCAGTGGGGAAACGACCTAAATATTGTTTTTATTCAACCTTGAGCTTCTGAAGAAAGAAGTATTAAGATGACGTAGGTACTGTTTAAAATTGGAATAACTTTCGCAATAAATAATTCATTTTTCAAAATTGAAATTTATTAAAAAGAAAAGCAACTTTATCTTTTATTACAAATGTTTTTATAATAAAACTACAAACCACTTTCGTTGTTGCATTTTATAAAGGCCACAAAAAAGAAAACGTTTCTTTATCTTTTTTTACAAAAAAAGGTAATAAAGTAGTGCGGTCTGATAGCACCTGAACTTATTAGGTAGTTGAACGCCCGCTGCACCGCGCAACGGCTGGGCCCACCCGACCATGGCAAGTCACGCTCTGCCACCGTTCTACTTTTAATCTGTGATAATACCTACAATTATTCTCAAAAATGAATCTATTCTCTGACGTTTTGTTTTGTAGAAAAATTAAGAACTTTTTGATGAAATTTTTGTATTTATTAGAAATATACCGTTAGAAAGAAAAAGAAAGAAAGAAAGAAAATACGTTTATTTGCGGTAAACATGACGCAATAAAGAACATAAACACAAAAAAAAAAATAAGAAAGGGTTGACATTTCTTATCTGTCTGCGCAAAATACAAAGTTTTTCTAAAATTTACAGTATGATTAGAAGAACGAGAATAGCAAAGTTCAGTTATAAGCAAAAGACGTCAAATAAAAAAAAAAGTGAAATGAGGGTAGCAAAAACACTGCCTTTACATAGTGACAGCGGGCACATTGGGATTTACGACGCACACTACTTTATCCAATACGAGCGTCAGGTTTACCTATAAAACAACGTACTTGCTTCCTAATTTAACTAAAATGATTATTTAATTTTCCTATAAAATAAATTAAATTCTAATTTTTGCCAGTAGCGTGAAAATCTATCAGTACATTAGGGTTTCCGAGATACACATAGCTAGGTGTTCAAACAGAAACAGCAGAACAAAAGGGGAGTCTGAAAGTATTTTGAGCACGTACATCGTCCGCCCGAAGCTGTGGCCAACGGTGACTTTTAATTAATTTTGGAAAAAATCTATCTTTAATTACAACCCAAACTGCATTCAACACAGTTGCGTCTTTTTTACTTTTTTGCGCAAAAGTTCTTTCTGTTCATCACTTTTACATTTGTAAAATAAAAGATATTCAACGGTTTGGTAGATTTTTTTCGTAATTGCTCTACTTTATAACAAAGACATCAAAACACTAAAATTATTTTTGTAGTGCCACATTCCCTTTTGCTAAAAGGTTTTGTATTTATATCGAAGTGCCGTTTTAATGGAAAGATGCAACGGACCGAATTTCAAGAAAGTAAACAAAAACCACCCATTCGTTTAACATTCATAACAGAAAAACATCTGAAATAGGTTATTCGTCAGTTATGAATTATTATTTGGCCCTTCGGGACGAAATACGTATGGTATTCCCAGGAGCTTTTCATTAACCATTCATTCGTGCGCGTTTGCTCGCTAGCCACCAACGAGAAAATAATGAAGCTATCACATAAGTATTTATTGAGGTTTCACTCTCCAATTTCAACATGCAGAACTTTCCGCCGTATTAATTAGTAAATAGGATTGGATTACCACAACACTCTTCATTAGGTTAATTAAATTAGATCTTTTATCAAATAAGACTGTAAAATGGGAAAATTTGGAAAATAGGTGTCTTATTTCGGCCTTGGATCTCTCACTAATGAGCCAGATAAATTCGTATCTAATTTATTTTTTAGCCGAATTAAAATTCAAATGGAATTAGTTTCTTGTATTGAGATCTTCGTTCTAAATTATGGTATGGACACCTAGACTCCTTATCTCAATTTTGTACCCAGATAAAGGTAAATTTATGTTCTAGAAATTTGAATAAACTTATTCCAGACAAGGTTCTTGAAATTAACTTCTTATTCACATGAGTTATGTTAGAAGGAAGCAATTCGTTGATAATATTTCCATATCTCAAAAGCAATTCATCACTGGTTATTAACAATCACAAACAAAAGCAATAGAGAGATGATTAATTAAGATTATCCCATTTTATTTTATTATCCCCTCACTAGTTCGTCTACGTTCAAATTTATAGTTGGGTAGGGGTGTACCTTGTCGGTGACTATCAAATAAATGAGTCCGCTCGGTTTGATTCATGTGAATGGGGATCGGAAAATACCCGCTAACAAATAAAACGAATCAAACTACCAACTATAAAGGTAGCTACTGAATCAGAGCTAGGGATGGGCTGGTTTTGTATACGACTAATTACTTTAGCCAACTTTCCCTATTTGAATCACGTTTATTCGGAAGTAAATTAAGTACAACATACTCTGCTAGGTACTGAAGTTGTTTTAATGTTTTTAAACTGAGTTCGTAGATAGGAATAAAAGTAACCTATTCACAAAAGATAAAATTCGGTTAATAATTATAATAGTTCGATTAATCGGATTACTCACAAAAGGGTTTAAGCAAACTAAGATAAGTGAAACTGGCGAATAGCAGGCAGAACGTTTAATTTTAGTATCATCAAACTGCAGAATATCGATATCGGTTTTCAGTTAGCGCGTTTACGTTTCGTACGGGGCCCGTCTCTGGCACGTTTCAAGCAAGGGTTACCGAGATCAAGTTGTGTGATTTATGTCCATAAAACATATGCTTTTTGTTTAATTTTTTGTCACGTACTTACTTGAGCTGTGACACAGCCAGAAGGCGTCGCGGCAGACCCCGTGAAGATGCTGGAGAAAACAAACGACAAGTGGTCCACATTAGCCCTGGATCGAAAGAGCTGGAAGTCATGGGGCTGCCTCTGCCCAGCAGTGGGATAATGCAGGCTAACAGTAACTTTGTTTCCTAATTTAAAAGCACGGCGCGCTCTATCAAACATTGATTGGTTTTGATTTTGATCTTATGCGTGAACTAATTTACCATGGAAAAGTGATTGTCAAACGAATTGATATGTGATTGAAATGTTCGTACAATCATTTATGCCGAATAATTGCGTCATTTGGTCGTCTATGTATTGGATATTATAATAAAAGAACATTAACGAGACATTTAGAAATCAGTACCAATTTGAATAAAAGCAATAAAGTAAAGCCTCGCAATAAAATTTCGTGACACTTTCACAAACAGAAATACAATACATTTTATTTCGAAGTTAATTTAATTTCGAACAAAATACTTCATACGATTTCCAATTTCCGCCCCTTAGCTTCGGAAATGGCGTCCTAAAAAGTGGAAAGCCATTGACAAAGCCGGTTGGCAATTAAGAGCACTATTCATTCAACCGATGCGCGCTCATAAGTTTGAACCTAACCCTTTATCGCAGCTTCGTTTGCCGGGTATTTTGCACACGCTTGCCACATAACTCTGCTTAAAATACCGGACAACATATTGAACCTTATCTCAGTTCAGAGAAACATTTTAAATACGCTTTTCTCTTGAGTTTGTATAAGAAAAGTTTTGCAGGAACGCCTTTGTTAAAGTGAAAACCGTGTTTCGTCCAGAATCTACCTACAGAAGTACAAAATACTGACCCCTTTTTATTTTCAGCAAGACCTCAAAATATTAATTTTGGATGAGCTCGACAACCCTGCGTCTAACGACAGTTCGCTAAAACAGTTGGCACGAATGTCTGTAACTCGCACATCAAATTAGTAAATGTGTGTTAGCTTTAATTTTTGGGTCCAAATGTAATAAAAACTTATCGGACGCGCTCCGTAATAAATGCAAATTAATTAATTATTATTATTGTGTGGATTCCGTACTTTGGCCGTAACAAAGTAAAGGGGAATATTGGGTCTATAAATTCTTTGCCGTGTAGTCCCAAAATACATGAGTACCGGATATTGAAAAAGGTGACTTAGAAGCAGCCAGCGTTAGCAGTTTATTGCAAAAGGAAGTTTTCTTACCCACTCATAGGCCGAGAAAACGATAGGATATTCAAAATAACTGAACTCATAGCCATTAAATTTAATAAGAAGTCGTTACATTACGTAAATAAAGTTGATCATTCGCATGATTGGCTCGTTTAAGCTGGGCTATTTGACTACGCCTCGTGGGACCATTAGGTTTCACTCAATTACCGGACCCAAAGAGAATCTAATTTCTTACATACTTTCCAATTAAAGAATCTGTAATATTTTTTAAAGATTCGAAGAGGAATTTCAATGGGTCTTAGAATATCAAAGAGACTCGCATCACACTATCACACTAATATTATAAAGGCGAAAGTTTGTGAGTGTGTGAGTGAGTGTTTGTGTGTGTTTGTTACTTCTTCACGCTCAAACGGCTGGATCAATTTTGATAAAAATTGTATGAAGGTAGCTGACACCCTGGTTTAACATATAGGCTACTTTTTATCCCGTTATTCCCACGGGATCGACATTTACGCGGGTGAAACCGCGGGCCGCAGCTAGTATAAGATAAAAGCGTAGGTTGAGGAATGAAATGGAACAGCTTTAGGCTCTTAATTTAGCTACAATATGGAAGAACAGTTATATTGACACGAATTATAACTAAATTGAGCTGCGATTCGCTCTAAAAGAATGACTGTTCTGTATTCACGTCAACGCAGAATACCATGTCCGAAATATTCATACAATGTAGCAAAACGTTAGAGCGGAGCGCACGCTCATTCCAAACATTGGACCACAAATAGTTTGGGGCAATTCGTGCTCCCGACACAGGGTTATTGCGTATTGCACATCGCGACACCTGTATCTGACACCACAGAGGACTAGCCCGACATCACAATATTACACTTATTGTAAACATGCGCACACACTCATCTTTGACATGTTCTGAAGGATTTTGAGGCGATTGAAAAGCAGACCTGTGTGTGTGCACAGGGCAGGAAAATTAATCACTCCTCTGTAGATTGCAGACATGTATCTACAAACCTCGAGGTATTGGCAATGTATTGTGGTCTTTGATACACTGTTCTTGCTATAATCAAACCTTGCTCGATTTTCTGATACAAACTGTTGGACGTGAGTAAAGTAGAGAAACGGATAATATGGTAAAGTAAATTATAGAGATAGTCTAACTTGACTTTCAGTAGATAATTCAGGGTACTAAAACAAAGATAAACAGCGGACATTCAATTAAAGGCGTATTGTCGCAAGCGGATAGCTGGTCCAGCAATAACTACGCTGAATGGCTAATAATACCAGTTATTAGGATCGCCGACTTTATCGCTCCAGGACACACGGAATTCTAAATAGACGTGGAATAGTCAGCAGTATTAGATTGTACTGTAATAGTCGACTAAGAGCATTTCGATAAGACCCTATCGGCTTAAAGGATGTATGTTTTTATGAGATTTGTATTTACGTAATTCGCTAGTCTAAGTAAAATTTCTTGTATCTGGAATTTAAAGAACATCTGTTATGTTAATGATGTTTTATCGAAAAGCTAAAATAATTCTGGAAAAGCAAAAAATATTATCTTATAATATGCTTATGTATGAGCCATTCTTATGCATAATTTTAAAAGAGCGATACTTTATCGTCTTATGAATCTTATAGTGCCATCATCTTAATATCTTTTTAAAATGTAAAGCTATCTTAGCTTAGTAGTCAGTTAACGAGCGGGTGCTTGATATTGTCTCTGAGTAAGTCTTTTGCTTCGTCGACAATAATAATTGGATTTTGATTCAATATCCAGTGTTGTTTTAAACTATAACCGCTTCAAGAATTCTGAACAAATACCTCCAAGATTATCTATAAAGTTCATAGACAAGGTAGGTACAGCTAGCTTACAGGTAAGTTAGTATTTCCAAGTAAAATAGGTGAGTCATTTAATTACTTTTAAGGATAAAGACGAAGTTAATTCAAAATATAAACTGTCGTTTTTAAATCTTTGCATTTTAACAATTATTTCCTTTGGCTCACCACAGACAATTTTTATTATTATTGACCATCGATACGCTAAGAAGAAGAAGCTCGAAAGTCTGACAACAAGTCTTACCAAGGGGTATCGTATTACCCAGTAACTGGGTTGTGGAGATCAGATAGGCAGCCGCTCCATGTAAAATACTGGTATTCAGCTGCATCCGGTTAGACTGGAAGCCGACCCAAACATAGTTGGAAAAAGGCTAGGCAGATGATGACGATACGCTAAGAAGAAGATCCTACAGAATATTGTATCTACAGAAAACCCTCAAATTGTAACCTTTTGTTAAGACATTATAATACTTGTACCTAATTAAAAATCGTTACTGTTTTCTTCTCTTTAATTTAATAATGCTGTGAAAATACTGCTCAGAAAAGATTTTTCCGGAGGAGTTATGTACCTTTATTTTTCTAGCATTTTTCTAAGCGTTATAACATCTTGTGGTGTCTCCCCTAACTTGTAAACCTTGAGCATTTTAATTGGATTTTCTCTTCAGAAATTTCCGTTTATAAAAACATACTCAGCTAGATGCTGGGGTGAAGGTATGTTATTCCCATTAAAGATGGGGGACATTTTCACTAGGGACTTAAAGAATCACGTTCAAACGTGTTGGTTATTTTTTCTTGTTTTTACCTTTGCTTTGTCCCTTCTATTGTCTGTCTATTGCATACCGCCTCGAAGGCTCAGTTTCCTGTAATCTGGATAAGTTTTAAACAAGCATTTTCTTTAATCTCATTATTGTTCAAACAGTCCAAGTCTGGTCCTTAGATCCTCAGAATATTATTGATGGACCCCGTAAAAGGTCGTCTTCGAAATCCGAGTTTCTTCTCGCCTACTTTTTTAATGAAATTACTCATTTTGGACTAACTTTTTCAGTAACAGTGATTTAGTAGTGTAGTAGTAAATATACTAAAACTGCTAAATTGTCATCGGCAATTTATATAAGAAGTTTATTCATTTTTATGATAACGTAATTTTATGTTGAGCATAATTCTCATTGAGATAACGATATCGATTTGTCTCGAAGCCTCTTCGATATTTCTTGCGTTAATTTTATCATTATCTAAAGTACTTTAGATAGTGTTTATTTAAAGTTATTGCACGGTTGTTTCTTTAGCTGGCAAGGTCCACAAAGTCAAGACCAATGAATACGTGTCTTTGAGAAGGGACTAGGTAGGTACCAAAAAAACAAGCAGTAGCATAATTAGCCTATATCCGTTCCCACTGCTGAGACATAGGTCTTCTCTCGGTGAGAAGGAGTGGGCCGTAATTCACCACGCGGGCCCAGTGCGGGGTGGTAGAAGTCACATGTCTTCGAAAAAAATAAGCAGTAATGTGTGTAAACTTGGCCGCTTCGCGTGCAGTGACCGATTGCTAAGCAACCAAATATTAAGTAATCTGTTTCCCACAGTTGACTCTTACAAATTGCGTGGGAAGATATACAGCTGATACCTTTAATACGTTCCTTTCTTTTCCAGTTTAGAGGGACCATAAAATAATGTGGCTGATAATTTAAAAGCGACATATTTGGGGCAAAATGTGTTACGTCCCAAACAAAAGCGAGCGTCCTTCACAAAAAAATATGTAAATGAAGAATCCCTTCAGCGTTTTATTTGGTTACGATCGTTAGTTGTTAATAGAAACGTGTGTGGGCCTGGGCCTCCATGCTCGGCTGCGCTGAGCCCCGCTGACTGGGCAAGTGGTTCCGCTTCCGATTCCCTTAATTGGTAAATCTTAGCTGACGCCGCTCTTTGCAATTAAGGCGAGATTCTATTGCAGCTTCTGCGGATGAGCGCGATTTAATGCATCGCCTCGCAACTTCACCGAATTAGAGAGCATAGTTAATTAATTGAAAGCCCTTATATGATTGGAAGTTCAGTATAATGTTGTTAGGCAAATTCTGCTATTATAGAGGATCGGCTATTGAGGGAATTGGTATAAATTAGAAGACTAAGTAGTTCGCTGCGAAACGGGAGTTGATTAATTAGCTCAAAATTCTTAGCGATAGGAACACAGATATAGATAGATCTATATCTGTGGATAGGAATGTAACCAGGTTAACGGTAGCACACAAAACAGTGATTGTCCTGAATAACAAACGAACCAGTCGAAGGAAATCTTTGACCGAGACCTTTGGGTACGTTGTTTGTGCTATTGATCGCGTTTGTAATTGTAACGGATCGAGTTGGCAACATTCGCGTCACGTGGCGCGTTGTCCGGAGTACGTGTTGGTTCGGCAAGCTATCTCGGATACTCAATACATTATAGTTATCAGAGGCGCGAAATCAATTATTGGCACGTGGCACACTTATCAAGTATGAAACTTAGATTTATGATTCGCGGATCAGATTTCCCTTTTGTTTACGGATATGCGTCCTAATTGGCCTACTTTCCTCTTCTTGGGTTTCGCTTACTAATAATATTAATATATTAAGGAATTCTGAAGGCTGTGGAATGCATTTAGTTAAGTAAGTTATTAGAATGTAGGAGGCATTTATTGAATTTCAGGTAGGCGTCATTGATACGACCGGAATGTAATTCTATATAAATAATTTAGAAGGGTTCGATATTTTTAATTAAAGCAGGTTGCGTACCGAAGTTCGGAACACGGAAAAATGCGTAAGAATTCGGAATAGCTTTGGCATTACCCTATCTTCGTCGGTGTATCTCATCGTTCGGCATGGGAAGTTCTTTCCCGGAACAAACGAGTTAAATCAACCATAAATTCGGGCCAAAATGGGCCTCGAATAAGTTATCATCGGCAGTTAGGAAGTGGAGTGGCGAATTTTATCTATAGACAATAGATGTCTTTTTGTTACATACAAAACATCTTTGTTATATTGGACTATAATGTCACTTACTTAATGCTTTTTATGGCATGTATATTGTATATGTTTGAATGCATTTAGGATTGTGCCGAATCACATACTAAAAGCTTTCGTCCATTTTGCATTAGCCCAATTTACACCATGCGATACAGTTGCCTATGGCATGGCACACCATAAGGTGAAGTAAAATAAAAGTTGCACCAATTTTATCGGATGCCACAGGCAAGAAACTTGGTAAACAGATCTTTACCTTCTTACTTTTTAATCATTTATCGATGTTATTGTTGCCATAGAGTATCTATTCTTTGAGGTTATGTACTGTAAAAAGCTCTAATGATTGTGCTTCAAATGTGTACCTTCATTTTAATTCAGGTGCATTTTTGCTGGTCAAAAATAATGTACCTAATGTATTATAATATTTTATGTTACATACAAATCTACTCACACATAAAACAAAGGCAAAAGCCTAAAAATGTATATCATTAATCACGTCAATGTACTACGGAACGGAAAGGCGACTAAATCATCCATGAGTTGTTATAAATGTACCAAAATGTTTACCATCGTAATATCACCGCGGAGGAAGAAATACAAGAAAACATGTGAGGCTTATGTCTATAAGAATGCTGTATTGCTGATACATTCGTCTTTTATATCCTGTAATGACCTGTTTACTTAAAAATGTTTTCATATGTAGAGAGTTGATTAAAGTTGTGAAGTTTAACATCAAAATGAAAAGTCCGGCGAGGTACTTGAGTAACACCCTAAGAGATAGCTTTCATTTTGACATATCAACAATATTCATTGCGTTATTTACGTTGTTGAGCAGACACATTTTTCGAACATAGAAGCAATGTATTAGCAATATCATTCAAAATAAATCATATTGTGATTGAAAGTGTAAAAACACTACTACCTGACGTCTAATAAAAGGGGAATATTTAATAAAGCCTCAAAAACTTGTTTTGCTTCTAGTGATGGACACTTTGGCACGACGCGACGCGACGATGGCAGCAGTCGGCGAACGCTATATCTACGTTGGTTGCAGTGGCTTTCTAGTAGTTTTAGGTCCAAACATCATGTGTGCATATAATTTGTAGACAGGTAGCTCATCGGCTCATTATTTATTTATTTATTTATTTTTATTGCACAATGTACACATACATAGTTATAGGCTAGGCTTAAACTAGTCAGTACATGACCCTGTTAGGGCGCAGCAAGATTACTTAAAAACTAATAATATTGTAATGAGTAGGTTAGTAGTATTAGTAGTAGTATTTAGTATTAGTATTAGTAGTATTAGTAGTATTCAAATTCTTTATTTCAGACTATATAATTATTAAGTATTATTATTATTAAGAATTTATAAATTAAGATATTATTATTAAGTATTATTAACGTGGCAATGCTAAAATTTATCACACAATATACAATTATAATATTTACACACAGATATAATTATATTTGAACTCTATTATAACATTTTATCTTCCATAAATTCTTGGATACTGTAGTAACATTTTTGTAAGAGCAATGACTTTAACCTAGCTTTAAATACACATGTTGTTTCCGTGGACCGTATATGTTCAGGTAATTTATTATATATTTGTATGCTTCGGTATTCTGGGCTATTTTTGTACATTTGTAGTCTAGGTGCTGGTAGAATTAACTTGTTTTTGCGGCGCTCGTTCTTGTCAAAATTAAACAGTTTTAGATTTTTTTTTACAAAAGTGGCTATTTCTAATATATAAAAATGGAGGGCAGAGTTAACATTTTTTCTTTTATAAAGTGGGGTTTGCAGCTGTCTCTAGGTTTTAAACCCCACTTTATAAAAGTTGACTTTATTAAAATTAAGTACGTGCTGTTATAGTGCTTATGAGCGTTTACGACGTACGGAATTTCATACAAACTTTCAAGCACTTGTTTTTCGAAATAAATGAACCAATTTTAATGTAACTTCATACGCATAAGCAAAATACAAAGGTCCAAAAAGTTACTTAAGAACATTTTAGAAATTACTTATACTGGAAATCTCTGTTTCTATGGAAAATTTAAAATCGGTCTAATTTGGCTGTATCACTATTTTTCGAAAATGTTCTTAAGTAATTTTTAGACCTTTGTGTCCTGCATATGCGTATGAAGTTTCATCAAAATCGGTTCATTCATTTCGAAAAACAATGGCTTGAAAGTTTGTATGAAATGCCGTAAGGCGTAAACGCTCTTAAGTTGAACTAAGACACACATAGATATCGTGAGCTATTGTTAAATTAATTTTATAAACTTATAATTGCCCAAAGGGCAATGGAGAGGGCTATGCTATGAGTTTCCCTATGTGATCGAAACAGAAATGAAGAGATCCGCAAGAGAACTAAGGTAGGTAACAAACATAGCTCGAAGTGGGCAGGGCACATAGCTCGCAGAACAGATGGCGGATGGGGCCAAAAGGTTCTGGAGTAGCGACCGCGTACCGGAAGACGTTGGAAGGCCTCCCACATGATGAACCGATGACCTTGTGATGGCCGCAGGCATCCGCTGGACGCGGAAAGCACAGAACCGGTCGTATTGGAGGAGGCCTATGTCCAACAGTAGACGTCTTTCGGCTGAAATGATGATGATGATAAACTTATTATTTATTTATTTATTTTGGCGTCAACGACCGCTGGTAGTGTTGTTACATGAGATATGAGTTGAGAAGAACAGTTATTTTGTATTTGATATCGATACCTACTTACCACGCGTCTGTGAAGTGTACAGAAACAAAAACAGATTTTTTAATTGATATTTCAAATACACTACCTACATACTATCGTTGACCTCAAAATAAATTATCATCAAATATATTATTTTTTGTTTAATCATGTTTGGATATCGATTCCCATCATGTCTGTGGAGTTTCGCTAGCTTATTTAATTTGACCCTGTATAGTTCTCCAGGCCGTATTTTAGCCATGGTGGCTAATCTCTACGGAGACTAGCCTTCGGCGCGGGACATACCTATTATAGTGCAGATGTGTGTGCACAGATACAACTGCACTCTCTTTTCCCTCGCTCTTTTAGTCTGCACCGGCAATTTCCAAACTCCGGGCTGTTTCTAAGAAATTCCTAATGGAAAAACTCAATAGCACTTTGCCCGACCGGGGAATCGAACCCAGGACCAGGCTCAGCAGTCGCGGTTACCCCAAGACAGCGTTGTATTGAAAAACAGAATGAGAGTTTTTTTTAAAGTATATAGTATTTTTGGGTTAGTAAGGTACAGACGCTATCACATCAAGCTACTACAATTTGTCAAATTTCTGTAATAGATTTTCAACTTTATCGCTAACGCATAAGGTTCAAAGTTGATTGGGATTTTTTTACAGTTTCGGGTAGCTTTATGTGCTGCGTCTGTACAAGTTTTTATTAGCTGCTCTGCTGCAGTATACCTACCTAAATCAAAATATAATATCTTTTCCTTATGGCTCAATAAAATAAATCCATTAAAGCAAAAAAACATGGATAAAAAGTCACTGAAAAAAGTTAGCAAATAGACTGACTTTTTGCTGACTTTTATCAGTGACTTTGCTCGTTAAAAAAGTTTCTTAATTTCTACGATTGACTTTTTTACGATAGTCTGACTATCGATATCGAACAATATCGCGGTGGAACATCACCATACCGTATTAATTATAGTGTTCATTGAGCTATAAACTACAAATTAATATTCTAGCAATAAAATACACTAATGAAGCAATTCGTTACGTAATAAGGTGCAATAGATAAAAAAATTAAGACCAAAGTCGTGTGAAATGTGCGTGTGGAAGGAATATGAACAATTATGTTTTCCCAGATATGTTACATGTGCGTGAAAAAATCTAATATTGTTTAAATTGTTATTGTTCTATGTAAATAGGGTAGTGTGTCAGATATTGACTATAAGGTATTTGTTACGTAAATATGGATTCCGTTCATGATTCTGGACTTCCCTGCGTAGAAGTTTATCATCGGTTATTTAAAAAGATTTTTGCTGTTCCATAAATTTTGACCGCATTCCAGAATCATGTACTGAATCGTCGGATGAAACTTAGCACACAGTTAAACCATGTTCTAGGTTAGGATACGTTTTATCTAACTCCACACGGGCAAAGCCGCGGTCAAAAGATGATTATCAATAATTCAAAGATTACTGCGGCTACATTATAGTGACGCAATGTCCCTAGAAATAATAATGGTAATGGAATCTTCTAAATGGAATGAAATATCGTCCTAATTACATACTCGCCACTTCATAAAGTCGTTAAGGTCTACGACATGACATAAATATTTATTAATTGTGTTAGTTATGATCTTTCTTCTTAGTGCTATTAGGCTCGTTTTTACCAGGATATACTTGATCATTTTCTCAGAAATATTAATAAAAACAGTCTTAGAGCCCAGGTATAAACTAAGAGCTTTGAATTAGACTGTTCATAATTATTGCACGTAATTCTATTCTATTTTGTTTCTAAGGCAAGCTTAACCGTTTTTTACCATTCTGTCATTGTCTAATGTGAGTTGGAAAGGCAAGTGTGCATGATAAAAAAAAGAAAAAAAAAACTGGCCAAGTGCGAGTCGGACTCGCACACGAAGGGTTCCGTACCACATGGCAAAAACGCCGAAAAAAACACGTTTGTTGTATGGGAGCCCCCTTAAATATTTATTTTATTCGGTTTTTAGTATTTGTTGTTATAGCGGCAACAGAAATAAATCATCTGTGAGAATTTCAACTGTCTAGCTATCGCGGTTCATGAGATACAGCCTGGTGCCAGACATACAGACGGACAGTGGAGTAATAGGGTCCCATTTTTACGCTTTTGTTACGGAACCCTAAAAACAACTATAGACACAAATTAAATTCGTTGATTGAGACTGTTGAACACAATGTTGAACTTGTTGGGTAATGGGTTAGTAAGGGACTAATTCTTCACAAAAATCTGTGAGTGACTGGTAACAGTGATTAGGTACCACTTATTTAGATACTGAAGATAGAAACTCGTTTCGTAGACCGTGCAAAGGTTATTAACACAACAGCACGCCTGTGATAGGGGTATTACGTTTGTTAAATCTATTCAATTTATCCGAGTGGATTCAACGAAAAACGAACACGAAAAAATATTAAATGTATTTACTTTGCAAATTTTGCAAACTGTTGAAGTTTGGTGCAACTAACTACAAGCACCAATCGAATTGATTTCCATTTATCTGTTGCGACTATGAGTTTAAAGGCAAACAATAGTTGTTTGTACCAAATCGTTTATCTTTAGTATTAAGCAAGAGTAGAACTGAATCAATTGAGTTGGAGTAACTTTAAATGTTCAATTGCATTGCATTATTCGTTTAGTGATATAGAAACAGTTGTTTTTTGTTTTGTTATGATTGTTACAACATAGTTATATACTATATAATTATACTTCAATTTTCTTCAGAACATAATTTACCAACTCAAGGTGATCAATCGGCACTATTTTTCATTCGTATTGTACCAGACTATTCACATTATTCTAAAAGAAAATATTATGTACTTTCGGATAAAGCTATTTATCTCCGTCAACTAAACAAGGAGATTTTCTGTACATTGTCTGTAAAGGTACGCTTAGTTTCAAAGCAAATGCCAAGAGAAACGCAATTTGTACACCTTATCTCCAATATTTCGTAGACAAACACAATGAAAATTACGAAGGAAATTACAACCCAACTTACATCACAAAACGTAAGATACAATCCTGAAACATAGTTACGGTGTGTTTGTCAGAAAACTCTGATATTACAAACCTACAGGGAGAGCAGTCAAACTTCTCAGTAAAATTAAATTCACCATGCCGACGACGTGCGATATTAACACACGTTCTAGTTTTCTCCAAGTTCACAGCCTTTACTAGTCTGTTGTATTACTTGTTGTTGTGTTGTTATTACAACATGCCGTTACCTGTTCTGCAGTACCGTGTGGTTACTTTCACTCAATCAGCGCGTTCTCTCAATCGGCCGACGCGTCGTGTTGTGTACATGGTTTCCTCATTAGCACGCTTTTGTTAGGTACGTCCGTGATGCCTCCGTGTTTAGTGCTCACTATCGCAACATGCTCCAATCACAGCTTCAAGTTGTCTAGAGCAATCGAACTGTGTGCATTAAATTATGTACCGAACTTCGTCACACGAATTTCCGCCTTAATCCTGTTAGTGTACCGTTTAGAATAGCGTCTTCTGGTGTGAGACCGATGAGACGATGTATTTGTAAGCGTATTAACCTATTGTATTGAATACCGACGTCTGTCTCTCCTTGATGATTCACGGTGCAGCCAATTGTCTGGTATAGAAACAGTCTTCAGTTGCCGATTGTTAGAAATCTGTTGAATCTGTGTATGGAACAAGATTGACAAAAAAAAATATGTTGGTTTAAAAAGTGATACAGTTAATAACGTGACAGCTAGCGTGTTCTATTCCATTAGGAGGCTATTTATAAACACATATCGTATATTTTAGTTAACAAAAACTAGACCGCGACGTGTGCCCCGTTAGGCGAGTTTTTTTTTTCACTAAATCCGGTTATAAAAAGCATACTAAGTACCTACCTACCTACTAATAAAAGCCTACATAAATTCTTAAAATATTGTCTTTCTCACGCTATCGAATTAGATTTTTTAATTTTCACGACAGCAATAAGTCTTGTTTATCACTTAATGGGACTACTGGCTTAAAAAACTGTTGATATGTCTGATAACGGGATCGAAAGACCAATGAGAAAAATATATACCTACTTATTATTTGGCAGATTTAAAAGACTACACCAATAACTTAAACAAACCTGTTAGGTACTTTTAAAACTAGCCAAAATAAACAAACATGTAGGTTCAAGCTTTGAATATTAAAGTTGTACCTTCGATAAGCTCACTATTTCCTACAAATATTTTCATACAATAGACTTCCAGTCCTAAGTTATGTGGTAAGCTACCTCAACTAAAAGTCATGGCATTTAAGTTCCTAGTCAACGGCCTTCACATTCCAAGAGTTCAAACTGACATGTAACAAATATGACTACCTATTACAATGAATGAATGATATCTGGTTTCAATCTCATTCCTATGGTTCCTCAGATCTTTTTTCTAATGTATAAGTACCTGTCAATTGAATTGTCAAAGCTTGTCTGTATACACATTGTATGTATATAGGAAACGTTATTTAAGAATGGTATGCGTGTACACCAACCTGTATCGAGGTCGACGAAGGGCGTAGATATGACTATGGCAAGGTTTTTTTTTTAATATTTTAGTTGTACGTCTGTATTTATTAAGATAAATGTAATTTTAAATAATTGATCAAGTGTGGGTGAAGAATTATTGTCGACTATCCTTAAGGCAGTGTTTCACAATCGGTGTTGATATTGAGATTTAGGATTGGTTGAATGAACTATAGGAGCTAAAGTTAAGTTGTCTTTTGTTTAGGTAATCCTATCTTGTAGGCGCCCATGTTAACGGGCGACTAAACTGTTGCTGGGTCTGTCTGTTGTTTATGCCTCAACTGTCATGTTTTATTAAGGGGGAAGCGCCAGGGTACGCGCGAAATTATATAATAATATTTATAATAAATTTTCTTACGCGAAATTATATTTAATACCTAAATTTTCTTACGTGTTTTGCAATTTGCAGGTCAGTGTCAGATATTAATGTACCTATGTATTTTCATGAAATATCTATCAATTGGGTAATATGAACTAAGGGGTTGTATTGTCCTTCTGCGAAGCAGTCATGCTAGCGAAGGAGGTGGCGGGGCGGCTCAGGGAGAAAGCCTCCCGTCCCAGCCGCCGCGGGAGACGCTCCGGGTGTCGGGAGCCGCGCGACGACTCCCGGCCACCGTAGGCGCGGGCCTGCGGGCGAAGAGTAATGGGTAGTTCACCGTCCGATCAGGACCAGGCCCGTGCCGGACGGCGCGTACGTGTTCCACGCGCGCCTCAAAGAGATGTCAGCATGCCCCATAGGGCCGAAGCCTGCCGGGTCAGCGGGATTGTCCGAAAGGGTTACCGCTGGCCCGGAACATAAAGGGCTAAGGAAGGAACATGGGTGGGTTTTAGTCAGTAAGAGTCTGACACTCCCTTCCGCTCCACCCAGAGCGGGAGGGGTCATTTGATGATTTCCCATCCGCAAAAAAAAAAAGGGGTTGTATTGATGATTTTAATGAATATAATTCTGTGAATACATAGGTCTTGAATCATATTATGTTGTGCAACATACAACCTGACACTGACCTGCAAATAGCAAAAAACGTAAGAAAATGTTAATTTCTCAGGCTACCCTGGCGCTGTACGAAAATAGAGAGGACTTTAAAAGTAGGTACCTACTTAGACCCTAGGCAATCTTATTAGGTATCTTTTTATACTTACTATATTCTTCTGTCTACCATATTTTAGTTTGTTGCTAGGTTTAGTTAAATATATAATTTACTAAAATTAATCTAGTTATTAGAGATCCATTAATTTGCTTAGTTATGAGATAAAATGCGACATAGCCAATCAATAAATGAAAACACTGAAATATTTAACAACGAACAAGGTTGCTCCTTCTTAACCCGTAAAAATAATTCATGGAAAGTTCATATATTAATTAATTATACAACGTACAAAGTTAATTGATTTGAGCCTTCAGTTGGCTTCAACAAACGCGTTAATTAATGTTGAAAGTAATACAAGACTTACAAGGTATGTAGGGTGAAGCGCTTATTAAGTAGTTCTAGCCCCCCACTTTGCCCGGTTTTAACGACTTGACAAAACATCAAGATTTATTTACAGAATCAGTCGGATTTGATAAATTCTTTTTGCATTTTATAGCCCAATTCTTTAGAAATGTATTTTTACTACTTAACATCACGCTAGGGTCTTTTGGAGCCGACCTAAAAGAAAAAGTCAGAAAGAACGCTAAGGCAGGCGATGGGACGGAGTGGGTCGGGGAACAAGAAATTTTAAGTGGACGAAGTCGCAGGCAGAAGCTAGTGTATTATAAATATAAACCTTCTGGAATAAATCCAAATCCGTTGCGAAGTTTAGAATAACAGCGTGGTCACACAGACAGATACGAACACTGACTTTAATTTCTATTATGTATGTCAACAAAGGAGATAAGTATACAGGAGCGTCGGATATAGTTGAAGTTTACTAAGAAACCGATGGAAGCTCTGGACTGAAATTTAATTTATTAAATGAGCTGTTTGTTTTCTATTAATAAAATTAAATTTTATTCGAGAACATCCATCGGTATCTTAGTAAACTTCAACTATATCCGACGCTCCTGTATACTTATCTCCTTTGTTGACAGTACCTATAGTTCTTTATAGATGGACGTCAATCCGTTTGCCAAGTGTAGTGGCAATATTTACGGTCGTCCATTGCAGCTCAGAGACCAAATATTCTGCAGAGGACTTTTATTGACCTATTTATTTGGTGGTTCACCCATATTTCAGGCATTTCTACTTGAACACCATTTTAATCTTAAAATTCAAGGTATTATGGTAGTTTTCAATACAGAATTTTCACCTTACCTACATGTAGGACAAAAACGGTATAAGTAAATAGAGACGTCTATATTCTGGGATACTCAGGTATCGGAAATATTGGGAGTTGGTTTCCGATCCGTTACCCAATTATGAGCCTTGAAGATTGAGTACTCCTTTACTTGCCGTAAAATATTGCTTTTACAGATAAACACCTATTTTGTAACGGTGCAATACCCTAAAAGACAGTACAAAAATACTTCCTCAATTTATTTTACTTAAAATTTTCTGATTGCAACGCCTAACCCATTAACAAAACGTTGTTTGCGAAATTTCGAATATTCTTAGCTACTCGAAAGTAAATGAAATAATATTTATTCTTACTTACCGGGTTCTTTGCTATGCGCTCTATTGGGTTCAGTCAACAAACTTCGTTAGCTCAATATTACCCGTAAACTCGCTTTATTTAATACGAAACCAATAATATCTCCTGTTTACGATGAAAATTTATCATAATGACAGCATTGGCACATTTTCTTTAGAAAGTGGGTCATGCTGATGAAGCGTCTCTAAGAAATGTTAGAAGTTCGCTTTCAATAAGTGGTAAGAGGTAAGCACAATGTCATTAACAAACCGTCAGTGCGATGGGAACACATAAACAATATAATTTACACTAACATAAAGTATTGAAAGACTTTCTTTTGTTCTTAACGTGTATGTTGATTTCTACGGTAATATGTAGAAGGAATTCAGTGGGAGTTGTTGAGTTGTAGCTTTGAGTCAAATTGAACAATAAATTGTTTGACCCGAACATGCTTGGAGGAGTTGATTAAGAACTTGGGACCTGAAATTAATTAACCAAGACTTTCGGCTTAGATCGATCTTACGTCTTACTTCTGTAGGTTGAGTTTAATGCCCTAGAATTATTTGGATACTTTTGTGATGTTGGTCTTGGCCGGAAGACCTGTGACAGTTGTGTAAATGTAATATCCAGAGTGGGTAAAAAATCGTGGATCAAACGAAATAGGGCGATAGTTGGGGTTATTTGCAGTAAAAAAAAATGTGTCATCACTACAACAGTGCTTTTATGACAGTGGGTACCATGATTTATCAGTATTGGCACTTTTTTCAATATCTTTTAAGTCTCACGAAAAATTATTTGTAACTTTAGAACCTTACTGTAACACACAAATTGTTATAACTTTTAGGTAAGTAGATCTAGTCAGGGCTCTGCCACAAAGATATTTTTTACTGCAAATAACCCCAACTATCGACTTGCTTCGTTTGATCCACGATTTTTTTGCCCATCCTGTATAGCATAGACTGGAAAATACATTGTAAAGAAACCTGAACTTAATAGTCTTTAATCGCCAACATGCACTGATTAAACGGGATGATCAGTTATAGGTTTACTAGAATCTCATGGCAAAAAAAAAAGTTGTGGTTTTCATACATTGGCAATGTCATCCTTAAGAAAATCACATTTATTTATTTTTTCCATGAGATTCTGATATAGGACCTATAATGCTCGTTGCTTCTCTGGCAGCCGTTCATACAGCAACATTTATGGTCATTCTTAGTTCAAAAAACCCTATTATAAAAGCATGTCGGTATTTGAATCCCAAAAGGTTTTAATCTATGAGAATTTAAATTGTTACTCATTTGTTAACACAAATTGTTATGACAGATTGTTATTCATTTGTTATTCAGTTAACACAAATGGTAACTATCCTTTTAGAATGACTGCATTACAAACATTTATTATCAACAAAAGCGCAATACCATGTTAATAGTTTCCACTCTAAGTGTGAGACAAGATATTACTTAATAGTAAGAATGTTACAAGTTCACCGTGGCATCAATCACAGTAGCTTGATCAACAAGCTGATCCCGGTAATGGCCGGGCATCGTAATTTAATTAATTGTGACTGTCGTTACTGTTGTGTCATGATCTCCACTATTAGATACACATTTGTGTAATTGAATTGTTTATAATAATGTGTAGCTGAAGTTTAGATAGCTTCGCAAATCAAAGCGCGAATGCAGAATGTGAGTACACAAGGTTAAATTTAATTAGCTGGCAAAACTTCACGCCGTGTTTATGGCCTTATTACTATCGAGTTACCAAGGTGTTGGCGGGGTTAGGTCTGTCTTTACAAACATTACGTCATAAGCATATTCAGCCTATAATGTTCCCACTGCACAGCTGCCTGTACAGTTAGAAGAACTTGATTCTATACAGTCTAGTCAGTAATTAACATTACGAAACATTAAATTAAATTATTTGCCATATGTCAGCTAGCACACGCCAATAGACCAACAAAAATATTGAAAACTATACTCAAACAGAAATAAATAATACCTACTTAAATAAAAGCTTCAAGGTATAAGTAAAGGCTTGGACATAGGCCTCCTCTCTGTGAGAGGGAGTGGGCTCTGATCTAAAACGCGGGCCCAGTGCGGATTCCTAGATGTCCATGTCTCCGAATTTTTGGGTTCTAGGACATCGGTTTTCCTCAAGATGCTTTCTCTAACCGTTTTGAGAGCAGCGATGATGAAATTTACTTTGGGTAGACAACCCAAAGTAAAGCGCCTGTCTGAGTTCGAACCCACTACCTACATCTCGTAAGTCGGGGCCGTTACCTATGGGCCAGCACTGCTCTTTATTATCGGCCGGCTCTACACGTTGGCCAACATTGTGGCGAATGTTGTGACTAATACCTTATGGCCATCATGTAGAGCGGGTGTTTGTGCTTATTTTGGGCGTATTGGAATGATGGCCCACAAGTTGGCGCGAGATCTGTGTGGTGTCGGTTTTTAACAAAAGGGTTGTGGCTGAGTTGGGCGTGCGTTTAGTTTGCTACGAACTCCCAGAGTGATCACTCGTAGTATACATGTACAGTTTTCTTATACACATTAACGTAGTTACGGTATGCTGTGAATAAAAAAACCACAGCAGCAGTTATCGCCTCAATATCCATTTTTATTAAATTCGTCCGCACGTTTGGCCTGAACCGAAGTAAACTGAACGACCTTCCAACGTATGGATGCTGTCACGAACTCTTGGCCAATATCTTTACCCTTTAGCCGGCATTATGATAACAGCGTCGAAAATAGCTATCATAATAAATTTAAATACCTTTTAATGCTTCGTAGAATCATGTTGTGTAATCCTACAATAAATCATTAATCAGTAACAGCTAATCATAATAAACTTATTCAAGGCTCATAGGAAGTACTTAGCTCTTAAAATTACTCATAGAACAAAATGAGGCAATGCCTAGATTAAACCTATACCTAATAATGTTTTAAGTGGAGGAAATAAATTGGTTATCAAACTACCAACTTAAATTCTCCATATTATTATTATATACTATAGCTGCGCCCGGCGGTTACACCCGCATAAGTGTCGATCCCGTGAGAATATCGGGATAAAAGTAGCCTATATGTTAATCCAGAGTGTCAGCTACCTCTATACAAAATTTTAACCATTCAAAATCTCCATTCCAAATTGGTCCAGGCGTTTGCGGGTGAAGAAGTAACAAACATATAAACACACACACTCACAAACTTTCGCCTTTATAATATTAGTGTGATGTATTAAGAATTATGTACCCAGGATTTTGAAACATATTGATTTAAAAGAGTATCCTTGGAGTTTCTTGCCCGTTCTAATCCGTAGAGATCAACGTTATGGAATGGGCAACTAGACATGCGAATGACAGCCGAGACCAACGGCTTAACGAGCTTTCCGAGGCACGGAGTTGTCTCGGTATGTAAAAATAGTCACCCATCCACGGACCAACCGCGGCAAGCGTTGCTTAACCTGATCGATCGACCCGTGTTGCTGTTATTACTTAGCCACGGGCTCCTCCATATATCTTTACACCAATCATCCTTAAATTAAACAGAAATTACTGAAATACAACAAATAATTCTACATAGGTACATAAATTTTGTACTCGAATATTTATTATTGCTTTAGGACGAAAAGATGGGGCAAAAGTTAATCTCAGCCCGAAATATACCACGTTACGACCCGCCCGGGATTGTGGGAGACGAATGATGCCTAATAACGAGCAAATTAGTTTTCTTTTTATTTAAATAAAAGCAGCTTTAATATTCGGGCCATTTGGAAAATGTTGTTATAACAAATCTTTGACTGGCTTCGTGAACTAAGGCTATTAAGCTCTATCCTCTTTTCAGAGACCTACTTTAGGAATATAGCTCTAAGTACTTACATAAAAAAATATTTGTCGTTTAAATAAAACGACAAATATTAATTAGAAAAAATAAATAATTTTTTCTAATTTAATAGAATACGGAACGATAGGACCAGTCAAAATGCCAAAATGACAATTAATCGCAGTGGGTTTCATTATGACATTACACCCACGTTTATTGCATTGTCTACGTTGTTGAGCAGACGAATTTTTAAACCTATGAAGTAGTGGATTATAGCTATTATCCTTCAAAGCTCTCAGATTGTAAGTAAAACTGTGTTACGCAATAGGGTGCGGGTCTTTAGGTTACATGAAAAGTAACATTATCGGGGAGAAAAAAAACTGATCAGTAACCTTTTAACCTATTTATGTATTTTTGTACCCTTTTTATTTATAATTTAATAGTTTTTTTTATCATTGTTCGTCTCAACCAAAGCACCTGCCATCTAATCTCTTCACCACCCTTGGTTGACTGGTAGAGAATGCCTAAGGCATTAAGTCCGCCTTTGTACCTTTTTGTGTGCGAAAAGATTAAATAAATAAACAACTTTTCTGCTACAAAGTCAAGTTCGAATTGCAAACGGAGTTGCTATAAAATGCACTTGAGTGAACTTATACTTAGCTACTTTGTTTCAATCAAAAGATTGTGTTTTCTGAACAAGTTCTTTTGAGAAAACACCACCAAGATTTTACCCGATTTTTTGTCGCTCAATTGTTTCATTCATTCCTTTTTATTTCTTAAATACAACTGGATAAATAAGACAAAAAAAATCAATGGGCAACATTATAGTCCTAGTGTCAAAATGTACAAATTGCCTACTGCCAAAATGTAATTTTGCCCAAAGGCCCAGGATATATCTTTACATGTTATGATGTTACCATAACATAGAACCCGTATGACGTGAGTAGACGCATGTCCTGCTGACACGACGTTATTTGAAGACCCTCCCCTGCAAGTGACGTGCTATTTGCAATATGTAATAGGGATTTTGGGGTCTATGTCCCTGGAATTAGTTTCTTATCTAAACAAGTTTATTTTTAGTTTAAATTTTTTATCACGCCACTGTTCATTAAAATATAATTTTTACAACTGTATTTAGTAACGAAATGCAGATTTAAAGCTAAAGTTATCCAGTCACGTGCCAGAAAAACTACAACCGTTGAGAGCTGGCCGTTTTTTTCCCAATCTATCTACCTAGTCTGTAACGTCCCATAATGCTAGGCAAAAGCCTTGATCTCTTTTTTCCACACACACGGTCCATCTTCTGCCGTTGTAGGAAAAGAAAAAATAGAACTTGCAAAAGCTAAGTAAGTTATAGAGCAATCTTCAATCGTACGCATAAACCTAGATACATATTTTACTAGACCCTTTAACGCCTTCTTTCCTACCATAAGAAACGCCTCCTAGTAAAGAAAGTACATTACTAAGCACATTCCCACTGCATCTCAAGTTTCGTGTGCCCATAAAATTCACGAAGGGACAAAATTCTGTCCCAGTGTTTTTATCAAGTAATAAAATGTTAGGCAGTGCTTCAGGCAACGCAATTTGGCTTCAACGCAGAATACCATCCCGTTATGGACACTGTAATGGAAGCCATAAAATGGATATCTGTTTTAAATGAATGCTCACTAATATGGTGTGGGAATGAATTTGTTTGTTTACTAGGGGCTTTATTTGTGAATGGGTTGTTTTAAGATAATCCTGATTTACACTATTATTTTGTCGATGTTTTGTTTGAGGTCGAGCCGTAATGCGGAAAAATGAGCGGCACCACAACGCAAATGTTTGTGGTATCGTATAAGCCGATCCTCTAAAGAAATTATTGCATCAAAAAGACGCTAAAAAACGGCTGAATCTTCTCGTTGAAAAAAAAAAAAAAAAAATTAATTCTTTACTCAATGTAAAAAATAAATCGTTTTTCATCTAAGAAACCATGTACCAATTTTCCCTTTCCCGGGGCATCAATCTAATGATCTCAATTTTCCTTATAAAATTTCAAAAATTTCGAACCCTCTTGTGTATAAAAATCAATATTTAATTTGTGTATCAGGAGTTCCGAAGTTCGATGGGGCAACGAAATGAATGGGGAAGACAAAAAAATCAACAGGCAAAAGGGGCTTGTTTGTCGCACTCGTATTGATTTATTTATGCAATAAATCTGACATTGGATTAATCAGGCTAAGTTTTGTCGGCTCAGCAATGTGTTGTCGTGAAAAATATGTTTGGTGAAAAATTGCGATCGGCGAAATAAAACGGCGTTGTGGGCCTTGTGGGTATTGCCGCCTATTGCGTAGAGGTTTTGCTAGTACTAACAAATCCATTGTGACTCGCAATAGATTTCATGCTTTTTGTAACTTTGTGTTTTGGTCTTTCAATGTATTTATTGTCTTATTTTTAAGTAAATTTCGCTATAAGTAATATCACGGTTTTCGTGTGTGTAATTCCTCTTTCTTTTTTTGTTAAAGGTAAGAACATTTTAAACTCAAGTTTAAATAACGACAGTAATTTTTCAAATACCAACAAAGGTTTAAAGGTAAGCATGTAGCCATAATTTATTTAAAAGAGTACAAAATCCACAAAAACAAGATCCACGAAATGGTAGTCAAGAAGCAGGGTAGTTATCGACCCATTTCCCTTGCAAACAAGTTCTCTATTTATTTTCTTCCGCTTCGAAGTTGTCTAAAAAGTTTTTCAAATTCACAAACCCCTTTTAGTATTTACAACACAGAAATAAAACCAACTACAGCTTTTAGTATCAGTAACTTTGCTGCAAACGGTCAACTAACATCGTAGTTAAATTTTTCAACGTTGTTTACACTGGTCTCCACTGTCTGTGTTATTCCTGTGTCGCAAAGCTCCAAATGGTGACTTCTATTTCATTAAAAAAGCCTTCTATTTGCGGACATTTCGATAACATTTCTAAAGAGTAACAGTCGTTGATAGGGAAACCACTTTGTAAGAGAAACTTTATGTAAGAAAACAACCTCGCGATGAAAGAAAGTTTGTAAAAGGAATCGAAAAAAAAATGAAACGAATGAAAAATTTCCCATTCAAGATTGCGGAAGAAAACAGATCGGGCGTCCCGATGCTTTGTAATAAAACGCAAGTTTGGCAACCCATCTTTTTAATGTCCTGGCCGTCAATTATCATTAGGACTGGGGACGCTCTCAGGGAGGCGATCATAAGTCAATATTAGTGCCTATAAAGGTGAGTGATAACCGCATATCCGCTCCTCCCTTCCTTTATACTTACAAATTACAATGTAATAGGGAAATAACCAATCACAACTGACGAAAGAAGGTTTTTGAATAACATGTTTGTTGGGCTGTAAGTCCCTACTAGCGCAAGGGAACATTATTGCAAGCTGAAACTTTTTGATTATCAATGTACTTAATACTTTCTTTACTAATTTACTAAACATTATTTTCAAAGCTTGTGAATGATCACAAAGTTCAAAATGTTTATTTAACACAATTTTACACGTGTTTAAACATTTTATTCGTAAGGCTGCACCGAGCGCACAGTGGCGCCCTCATCGTTTGTTTGGTTATTTCTTTTATTTTAGAACGAAAAGGCAGAAAATAAGCACATTAAGTTGTGCTCCACAAGATTATACGTTAATATTAGTATAAACGGTAGTTTTAAATTGTTTAGTTTTATTATAATCACTAAAACGGATAATAGTGGCCACTATTTTCCGTTTGAAAAAAAAAACGTTTGAGGAAAGTTTTTAAATTCAGAAGCCACGTAAACAATAAAGTAACGCGTAGTCTACACATACCCAGTCATAAAAGTCAGGTAAAATGTAACATTACATTAGCATTAGAGATAAATAGCAGTACCTACTAGCGTTATTTATTTACTAAGATATATAGTCATGTTTAGAGCTAAATATATTAAAGACAAAATGCTTGTGCGTGCAGGCTCGCCGGTTCTGGGATATTACAATGCAGTCCGTGCGAACTGGCTTGATGTTCAGAATTTGTGATGCCCATAAACTGCACTAACACGGTTATCTTTTCTATTTTATTTCGACGAATTTTCAACTAGCTAAATCCTTTTTTATATTTGATTGTAAAGTCGGAACTAGATCCTTTGATTTAATGGGATACCATATAGAACGGAAACCGTAATTTGGACGTGATTGGAACTATTTTACTTCTTAGGCACAATGGTTAGTCATACTTAATTAGGTATTGGGCATGCTCCACATAGCTTTGGATAATTGGCTAACAACAACATCATTGCTATTCTGTAAACATTTACTCTGTGTCTCACCGTGAAAACTTAGGTGAAGTGAGCTGCCATGTCATTCCACCTGATGTTAAGTTGATATGAATAAAATGTGGTGTTTCTTTTTCGTGTAACTTGTTATGTATGTGGAATAGGGATTTAACATTTTGGTACATATTTTTTGACTCTTTGATCTATTATCATGTAAAAGGAATACACGATTCAATGAATTTTTCTTTATACAAAAAAATTGCAAAGTTACTCGTATGTTTTTTACTTTTTTCGACATGACGGCGTAACGCGCTTATGAGTTATTCAATGGAATCACAATAATAATATAATATTATAAAGACGAAAGTTTGTGAGTGTGTGTGGGGGTGTGTTTATATGTTTGTTACTTCTTCACGCTCAAATGGCTGGACCAATTTTGATAAAATTTTATTTGGAGGTAACTGATACCCTGGATTAACATAAAGGCTACTTTTTTAGCATTTTCTACCAGCCAACCAGGAATTATCATACAGAATAGGTCGGCAGATTAGGTAGGAACAGTAATATAAGTTTTTAGCAAAACATTGAAAAGTATTTTCCGTTTTAATATTTTACGAGCTTTTCTCAAAATTCTGATAAACATAGCTTTGGTTAATTGGCTAACGGCAAAAAAGTAGGTAGGTACCGTAAAATATACGACCGAAGTCGGTTTTTAGAGATCCTTTAATTTTTTTTTTGCATTTTTTTTTCCATTTTACTATTTTACGAGCTTTTCCCAAAATCCTTGTAAGGCATCCTTAGGCAATGCTATGTATCCCACATAGCATTGCCTAACGGCCACAAATAGGCAGGTACCTGAAGATACATGACTGAAATCGGTTTTTCGAGACACTATAAGTTTTTTCTTGCAAAACATTGGAAAGTAGGTATTTTCAGTCGCCTAAAGTAAAATGTAATCAAAAGAAAAAGTATTTTCCGCTTTAATATTTTACGAGCTTTTCCCAAAGTTCTAGTACAGTAAATGGGACGTAAGTACAGGGTGTTGTGCAAGGAAAACTGTCAAGTGTCTTGACATTTTCCGCGCGAATGCACTTAAAATCTTTAGTGCGTTCTCTTAGCGCGACGTCGCGCGTCCTAGTCGACGCGTCACTTATTGTAAATCGCTGAACAAGAATTTAGAATTAAACGTCATGTGGAAGGATAATAAAAGAAGAAAAACTTTTCAAAATAACTCAGCTATAGAAGCTTAACATTAGGGTAGCGAAATAGTAATAGCCGCATGGATCGATCGATAAGGTTAAGCTACGCTTGCCGCCTTTGGACCATGGATGGGTGACCATCTTTACATATCAAGACCCCTCCGTACCTCGGAAAGCACGTGGTCCCGGCTGTCATTCGTAGATCTTTGGCCGTCGTTACGGATCGTCAGAAGTCCAAAAGTCCAACCAGTCTTACCAAGGGGTATCATAATACCCAGTAACTGGGCTGTGGAGGTCAGATAGGCAGTCGCTTCATGTAAAATACTGGTATTTAGCTGCATCCTGTTTAGACTGGAAGCTGACCCCAACATAGTTCAGAAAAGGTTTGGCAGATGATGATGATGAGAAGCTTTACAGGTATGTCCTAATTAAGATTCGCCAACGAGACTGCTGTTTGTATTTCTTTATTATTTTTATTCGTTTTCGCAATCAAAGCATGTTTTCAGGTCAATAAATGGATGAGCATAAATCTGTAAAAATACACAGGTATACATACAGCCGAAAATACACGCAATGCTAACGTGATTATGATGCCTGAATGCTCACTCGCTTTCCGTTGAATTTTCACAATATTTAGGGTGGCAGGGTGCATTGCCAAAAAGTTGAAAAACAACTGCAACTAGCGTCGATCAGTCCTTGTGAACGGTTGGAAATGTATTTTTTGTAACATTGAATCAGAATCAAATGCAGAATCAGTTTTTTTTTTATTTCCGCACTCTCCGCTAAATTCCTCTTGATGCGGAAAGCACAGAATCGGTCGAACTGGCGGTGTTTGGGGACGTTTGTCTTTCGGCTGAAATGATGAAGAGAAACCAATTTAAGATAATACCAAATTCAAATGTTAGAATCGAAAGAAATTTGTCTACTGTTACGATAAGTGAGTTCACACAGTCTACAACACCCTCTATACATAAATCCATAACTCTGATAGAGTTCCGCATCAATGCACTTTTTCCAAATCCAATTCAGGATTTCCACCCTCAGGATAAAGCAACGAAAAACAATGGTAGAAGGTAAAAAAGCCCGCGGTACGTCTGCGGTGCAGGCCCGGCACCGGCCCGGCACGTTGGCCGGCCGTCTCCTAAACCGATTCCGTACAAAATACAGTTACAAAAACGAATTACAGACTCGACGGTTTAAAGCATAGACACGCGTTGCATTCCTAATTGTTTTAATTGAATCTTTTAAATAGTTTAAGTAACTTTACCGGCGAGAAACTAAGAACGGAACGGAACCCAAGTTCTTGGATTTGTACGTGTTGGTTTTTTGTTGCTAGTGTTTTAAAAGGTACATATGCAGGGTGGCAGGCACCAATCAACTTGTTACCATGGATTCATTACAATGATTCTGAACCTTGCGTAGAGATTTTTCGAAGGGTATTAAAAAAAATACTGTCCCATTCATTTTGACCGCGTAGGTCATTTTTCCATGAAACAGCAGATTTTTGTTGATAACCTAGAAATATGTCTACGCTTGGAGAGGAACAAGAATCATGTGTGGAATTCAAGGTTACAGTTTGCGCGTCGACGTCCCTGGCACTCTATACATAGAAAGCGTTCTATTTTACACTGAAAACCATGCAATGTTAAGCAATTCATTCATGCTTACAGCTAATCCCAACCAAAATTAGGTTCGTTAATTATCATAATCAAACTTAGATTTGATTGCAATTCGCTCTTTCACAGACTGTACTGTGTAAAACAAACACACAGTTACATTCGTGACGGGATTGTGTTTAATTCAACATACACAGTCCGTCCTGATGTGAAATGAAACCGATTTCAATTACTATTGGAATTGCATGATTAGTTTGCAGATTTGGAGCCCGCATTTCAACCGTGTTTGAGCTAATTATGACGTGCACACAAATGGGGATACGGTTAAATACTGATGTCTGGATCGCTTGGTTGCACTGCCAGTCGACCGTTACCGCTGCATACTAGGGCTATGATAACAAATGCCGAATTTGAATGAAGCTAAAAAGCATCGTAGAAGGTTGCTCTTTGCTAGCTCTGTGCAATTATGCGATACCTACATAAATTGAAGTTCTCTCTGTATTTCCAAATGTAAGTAACGAAGCTTTTCAGGTTCGCTTACCTGTTTAATAATTCCCTTAAAACAAGATCCATTTATTCGTCTAACTTGATATTATCTAGATACATAGCAACATCTCCTTTATTTATGTACCAACATTTCTTTGGACAGATGGGCCAAACTTTTGTAGATTACGTTTAGGCTTAGTTCTTCACATTATTTACAATCGATTGAGTATTCTACATAAGCTTCGGATATAACAATGAGCGTGTTCACAGAGAATTGAGCTATAATAAAACACGGCTGCTTCCAATGAAATAGGTCACGTTTCCAATCTAGTCCAATGTTTTCGTTTCACAAAAAAGGGTACGAGGTACGTGGAACTTTACGTTCGATGCAATCATCTCATAATGGGTAGCGAATGATTTGTTCAGCAGCGTGTTTGTTCGTTTGATTATAAGCAGACATGATCGGGAGAATTGAAGCTTTTCTTTTTTGTGTCTATAGGATTTGTACGTAAAATGCTGCAGGAGAATTTCGCCATCGTAGGCTCTAGAGATAGAACGTCTTTAAGGGCATTGTTGGCTGTATTAGTCTTCAAAACATCGTATTATAATTCTATACCATTATGTTAACAGAACTTCAGCGCATAACTGACAACAGACACATAAATACATAATATGCAAAGTGTGTACGTTTCCATTTAAGCAAGCATGTGTTGTGTGTAGGTTCGCAACACCTGCATTTCTCTAATATTGATAGCAGAGGTGCTGCACCAAATAACATTGAATTTAGCGAGCGCTTAAACCCAATAGCAAGTGCGGTGCCTCGTTCAACTCTCTGGCTGAATGGGCAGATGACACCCGTGCTAGTTCTCAGGGTATTACACACTGCGCCAATTCAATAATAAACGTCTGCATTTAACATCTGTCTTTGTTTACCGTTCCGTTTGTCTTATGTGTCATTACCTAAGCTTTGTTTTGCTCAATGTGGAAATATGTGAAATTAGTTTTGGTAATATTTTGGTATTGTTATTTTGGCATATTTTTCGATTAGCTTTGCAATGACATTTCAGGCAATAGTTTTTCATTTTCTTTTAAAAAGTGTAGTCCCTGATTCCTATAGGTATCTGATTTCATGCTAAGATGCCTATGCATCTGAGCATAAAATCAGCATCATAACACGGCAGACATTAAGGCGGACATGAAGTCCGCCTCAATACATTTGTGTGCTTGAAGTATTAAATCTATATACTAATAATAAAGCTGAAGAATTTGTTTGTCTGTTTAAACGCGCTAATCTCTGGAACTAGCGGTCGGATTCGGATTTTAAAAATCTTTTTTTATTTGATAGCCCAATTTTTGAGGAAGGCTATACGCTATTTAAGATCATGCTATGACCCTTAGGAGCTGAGCAAAAAGAAAAAAGTTATAGCGAAAACGAAGTGATAGCGCGGGCTGGAGATGCGATGCAACAGGGTTGGGTCGGAGGTACAAGAGATTTCACGTGGTCGAAGTCGTGTCAGAAGCTGGTAAATAAATAATTAGTAGTAATTAGCTCAACTTTGACCTCTCAGCACATTATACTTTAAAACAAGATTATTCACAGATTACAACACCTCCATTATCAATTTCAATCAGTTCCATATCCGCATTACCTTCACAATATTATCGGATAATCTCCAACACGTAGGTATAATTGTGTCGTTATAATAGTGTTATCTCATACAGTACTGTCTGTAATTGCATTGTGTTTAATTCCATTAACGTTTGTGCCCGATCAGCCCGTCCAATCCGATTAGTAGCCGCTTTAAACAATCGTGCGCAGTGAGATCGGGAATAAGTGCGGTTGTCATCAACTATTTATGAGAATGGAGTGTAGATACGTGTGTGGTGCCTAGTGTAGAGTCCGTAATTTGTACTTGTAAGTCATGTTTATATAGTACTAGCAGCGCCCCGCGGTTTCACCCGCATAAGTGTCGATCCCGTGGGAATATCGGGATAAAAACTATCTCTATATCAAATTTCGTCTAAATCGGTTAAGCGGTTTAAGCGTGAAGAGGCAACAGACAGACACATTTTCACATTTATAACATTATAGTATGGATTAAAGAATAGGGATAAAAGAACGTCCTAATTAGGTATTGGGTGAGTGTAAAAGTTAATAGTATTGTAATACAGAAAAAAATTATTACGTCAACTGGACCCGCGGGTCCAGTTCCGAGTGGGTCCAGTTGACCAAAGACTCTTAAGTTGTGAAATTCCAAAAACAAAACAAAATTATGAAGTTCTTTGACAAATCTTGGCATATAGGCTGCAATTTTCAGCAACTGGCAATAACTAAATGTATGAAACCGACATGCTTCTGACACGACGAGCTTAAGAGTAGACATTTATTACAGATTCATTTGAATTTATATTCTTTCGTGTTATTTTTACAAGATAAAACCAACACATTCTTTTTTTTAGCATGTCGATCACGCTAAAAAGAAAACGTGTTGGTTTTTTTTGATGTATTTTAACTGCGGTGTTATTCTGTAAACATCTTACCGTGAAAACTTTGGTGACGTGAGCTGTCATTCCACCTGATGTTAGGGATTGACACTATTGACAGCTCACTTTATGCTCACTTCACCTAAGTTATCACGGTGAGATTTTTACAGAATAGAGCGTTAGTATTGGATTCCATTTAAACTAAAATACAGAGAAATATTATAATGCCAAACATTTTATGAGTTTATTAAAATTTAGATCATTTCTGTAATAACGATCCATACTTTCACTAGTTCCAAGATCTATGAACTAGCAATACTTGTATTGTACCAGTTGAAAGGGAAATACAGCAGTATTGGATGCTTATCGTAAGTTGTGAAGCAGTTGAGTGAAACTGCTTGGTGCGCTCGCCGCGACTTATTGCAAGTGGAAGCGATTGTCATCTAATTTATGGGTGTATTATTGCGATCTTGAACCTGTTCAGGTGGAGACAGGCTGATTCTACCCTGGAGTGTAACCATGGGGCATTTTTTTTTGTATCTTTTCCAGCTAGTCCTGTTGCGAGCACGTTACATGAACTGATGTACATTACTGAAGATGCCACATGAGTTGCCAAATTCTTGGCTGACTCTATTTAGGTAGCCATTGACACTATAAAAAGAAGATTATGATCTTTATGGGTAATATTTTGTTTTTATGGTAATATTTTGGGGTGACTACCGAGATGACTATTATCAGAGTATAAGAAAAATAAATGTTGCGCCGACCCCAAATAAATTGTTATAAGGGTAGGAGAATGTGATAATTTCGGTCTTAAGAGCATTTACGCCGTACGGCATTTCATAAAAACTTTCAAGCCCTTGTTTTTCGAAATGAATGACCCGATTTTAATGATACCTACTTCATACGCATAAGCAGGATACAAAGGCCTAAAAAGTTAGTTACAGCCAAATTAGACCGATTTTAAATATTTAATAGAAACAGATATTTCCTGTTATCTTTTTTTAAATAAGACATTTCGAAAATGTTCTTTAGTAACTTTACATAATTACTTAAAATATTTTGAAATGAAATCCATCTTCGTATAGGTACCGGACTAGGATTCAACCAGGTAATCAAATACATCACAAAATGGAAAATGTAGTTAATTTCCAGTGAAATAAACTCGTACATCGCTGGTGACTATAATTTCCGCTGTTCGCTCGCACCGCTCACAACGTTCAGACCGCTCACGCCGCCCGTGTCGCAGTATTAATTAACCAAAATGCGTCGACAGAAGCAATGGCCATTAAAATACGTGAAGTATTTCAGTGCTGAGACTTGTTAAAAAATATATTAACATTCTGTCAATAGGTATTTAAAGAACTTATATCAGACCATGCCGTACACGCCTATATTATTGCCTGCTTATGCAGGTAGGCAATATTATAGCCATTACAGGCCTACAGGTAATGCACATTTATCTATATAAATAAAAGAAAGTCGTGATAGTTACACTATTTATAACTCAAGAACGGCTGAACCGATTTGGCTGAAAATTGGTGGGAGGTAGCTTAGAACCAGGAGACGGACGTAGGATACTTTTTATCCGTTTTTTTTTTTAATTCTTTTATTTACACATAGGAGTAGGGTAGGAGTAGGGTAGGGGTAGGGTAGGGTAAGGGGTAGGACACCACGCGAACGAAGTAGCGCAGGGCAGCTAGAAATAATTTATATGGCAAAACAACGTTTGCCGGGTCAGCTAGTATATCTATAAGAGCAGTGGTGGCCCAGAGGTAACAGACCCGACTAAAGAGATGTAGGTCGTGGGTTCGAACCCGGGCAGACGCTTTATATTGTGTAAATAATTTCGGTACCACTGCTCTCAAAACGGTGAAAGAAAACATCGTGAGGAAACCGGTATGTCCTAGAACCAAAAATTCGAATACACGTGTCATCTAACAACCCTAACTGAGAGAGGAGGCCTGTGTCCCAGCAGTGAAAAAATTACAGGCTGATTATGCTTATGCTATCAAATCAAATTAAAAATCATTTATTCAAACTAGCCTGAGAATCAGCACTTTTCGAACGTCAAAATTACAAAAGACAGTCCCCCAAAACGCCTGCCTTTCACCACTTCCTAGTGCTTTCACTGGGGAAAAGAAGTGGCGCAACAAACTCCCCAGCAGCACAGCTGTCTGTTCAGTTAGAAAATACTAGGTCATGTCTATAACTTTGTGAAGCTTTCAGTGGACTATACCTATTAGAGTTTACTCGTGTTTATAAATACATACATACATCACACATTACCACAGATATAGATAGATCTAGATAACGCAAGTATGACGATCTGTATGAAAACCAAGGGTGCCATTTTTTGACTACCTACTACCTAATAACGTTACAAGCAGTATTTAGATTCAAAGACTTTTCCGCGTGCACCACCAGTCTCGCGCCACCCCCGGGGTCTAGCGCCACCGCTCACGCTCATCCAGCCAGCATGCAGCAGTAGTACGAACTGAGCGCGAAAGTGATGGTTTACGATTTTTGTACGTAAGCTGGGCACGTAGTAGTTGCTCTTGCATTATCTAGGTGTATCTATATCTGTGCAAATTACCCTCGACAAAAGCTCACATAAGCCAGACAAATTTATTGGAATAGTACCGAGCAGCCGACGAGTTAATTTACCTCCGACAATGGTCGATGTGGTCACAGAACTTCTCGATTGATCAACCTTCTAAGATAAGAATCAATATTGATTTTGAAACGGACAATGCCGGTGGTCATTGCGAACTAACTTTACACACAGCCAAGAAAATCCTCATTAAATATGTGGTGTATTTTTTTTTTTTTTTATCGACTACAGTATATTTTATGCTAATACCTATTTAAAATAATAATAATATGTACATTTATATGAAAAAAAAATAAGCAAAATGATCATAGGGCATCAAAAAATTCGTCCGCATCGCTGTCAACAGGAACAGTGCTCAAAAGGCTGGCAGCATTGCCACGTTGTATGGCAATGCTAATTCTTTGGCCAAGAAATAGGCCAGCCCTCTGGTCACGTGAAGAGTCGACTAACCGCTTGGCGATATCTCGAAAAACCAAGTGGGCACTCGGACCCCATGGCCCTAGTGTTTCAACCCCAAACGGCTCGAACATATAACTCCCAATCAGGTTGGAATAGTTTTGGCCGTGAATATATATATATTGAACTTCTAATAAATCCCATTTTGCGCTTCTAAAAATATTATTGAACAGTCTAAATAATGACTGCGCCTTTTTTTGTGAACCTCAAATAATTCCTATTTTAGGGTTCTAAAAATGCTAAATAGCCGAAGACTTGCGACCGATTTCGATGTATAGGTTTTGCGCGGTTGGTCACAGTTTTGATTTCATTTTTTCGGAGTGCCCTAGCTTAGTTAGCGCGACCAACTTGTAAGAAAAGGCTAAAAAGTAAAAAAGGGGCTGAATAATTAACAAAAGTGGGCATAAGTTAAGGCTCAAAAAGTTTTTAGAGGAGCAGTGAAATATTTCCCTCATATAAAACCAGCCTGAACTCTTTGCTTCGACATATAACGTGGTTAATAGACTGCTTAACGTAGGCTATTGTCAAATATGATTACAAGGGAGGCCCCTATCCTTTAGAAATAGGGTGGTTCAGAATAGATAGAGCATCTCCAGGGACAAGTAGTTTCTGATGCCGGTTATAACAGCCACTTATGATAATGGTTACGTTGTTTCATTTCGATTAAGTACAGTCACCAAAAGAGATAAGTAACCAGGGTCGTCAGATACAGTTGAAGTTTAGTAAGAAACCGATGAATGTTTTCGAATGAAATTTAATTTGACAAATTCACTATTTTTTTTGTATAAATTAAGTTAATTTTATTCTAAAACATCCATCGATTTCTTACTAAACTTCAACTATATCTGACGGCTCTGGTTACTTATCTCCTTTGGTGATCGTACATTTAATGTTTTAAGCCAGGGAAATATCGATCTTCAAACTACCATCCTAAGAGCTATACAGGGTGACAGGGAACTCGAAACACAACCTGTTACCATGGATTCTTTCTGTACATGATTCTGAAAGTCAGTTATTAAAAAAAAAAATGCTTTACCATATATTTTGTCCGCGTAGGTACCTATTGCTCTTTTCTATGAAAAAGCGATTTCTTTTTTGATAACCGACGAAAAAGTTTTACTAGTTGTAAAACATAAATAAAGAAAGAAAGAAAAATGCATTTATTGGCATTACAGAAAAATAAATATATTTAATTAATTTTTATATATAATAAATTAATATATATAATAGACTATAAAAACAGAAAACAAAGATTATAATGCCAAAAGGGGTTCCGGTCAGCATAATGTCAGATGCCAACACAAAGTGACCACGAGTGCCATATGCTGGAATAACAGATTTAATGTGCTCATTTTCTGCCCAACTCTCCGGGGAAGACAGGCGTGAAGTTATGTTATTTTCATTTACTACTTCTACTACTATTATAGATTGTGTATTATGTAATATTTTGTATAGTTTCTTGTAAGCGTACAGTGGCAGGGAGACATCGCCGCGCAAACTGTAATCATGAAATCAGCACATGATTCAAGACCCTCTAGCGTAGAAATTTTTCGACGGTTATAAAAATAAATCTATCACTTTTCTATGAAAAGTGATCTACGCAGTCAAAATGTATGAAACAGCAATTTTATTTTATAACCGACGAAATATTTCAACGTAGGGTGATCAGAACCATCTACTGAATCCAAGTAACAAGTTGGGTGTCGATGCCCCAGCCACACCCAGTATAGTAATCCATTACTCCAATGGTGATCTACAGCCAAGTCATACTAAGATCGATTCAAATTCATTTTTCCAATTGATGTTAATTCCGTTCAAGCAAATATCAACTTTATTACAGTGTAAATAAAGTTGATTTCTGAGTGACTAGCATTATTGAAAAAGTTATAAAAATGTTTGAAGTTGTAGCGTAAACTGATCTTTATGGTGTAGGAATTAAAGTTATTTTTCCATAAACTCAAATTTGTTTACATTTTTGGCAAATAAATCGCGAAAGCAGCTTACATTTATTACATACCATTTGCTTTTGTAAGGACTGTCGTATTGTACAGACGATACCTACTGCATGCCATATATTAATTTCTCCGTATAGCCTTTCCGATACCATCTTGCATTCAGCAGGTGTCCAATGCACCTTTTATTTTTTTTAAAGCTTCGGTAGCCATTACTGACAGTGAATATTTACGAGTGGCATATAAAAATTTACCGTTGGGAAACCTTTGACTAATAACTTTTTATTGTTTTACAATCCGTGATGGGCATTCACATCAGCAAAAATGAAGAACTTCCATACAAACATTCATCCTCTATTTACACTCCTTTAAGGAATGTTTTTTTTAAACCCTTCCTTATTGCTCACTTTAGTTATCTATGGAACGATTGAGCAAAATTTCATGCTTCTAGTCTCAGCGGTTTAAGCTGTGCGTTGTGTGTCAGTGAATGAATGAATGAATTTAAGATTTTTATTAAGTAACTGCTTGGAGTTTCCCTACGCAATCGAATCAGAAATAAAGAGATCCGTAGGAGAACCAAGGTAGCCGACATAACCCGAAGAATTGCCAAACTTAAGGAACAGATGGTCGATGGGGCCGAAAGGTTCTAGAGTGGCGACCGCGTACCGGAAGACGTAGCATTGGATGGCCGACCGATGACCTGGTGAAAGCCGCAGGAATCCGCTTGATACGAGAAGCATAGAACCTGTCGATGCCGCGATGCTTGGAGCAGTGGACGATCATCGGCTGAAATGATTCTGTTGATGATTATAATTAAGTAGACATATCGTCTAACAGTTCAAAACCCTGAATGAACTCGCATTAGGTAGGCATTTCTCTAGGTTATTATTATTATTATTATCCATTTATTTCAGGCATCAAGGCCCATATAAAACACATACAATACAATATGAATATAACTTAAAAATACTATAAATACATACAACATTATATACACAAAAAAAATAACAAACTAAAGCACACGAAGCGTCTGCGTCGTGTTTCGCTGACTGGTGTCATGTAGCCGACCTCGAAACCGGCGGTACACAACACCCTTCGGCCAGCACTCTTCCTTGAGGAAGAACCAAGGACCGAGGAGGGTTAATGCAACCAAGGACTACAAAATTGCATAGCATAGTACTTGGGGTTATCATCCTGCCAAGTTAGCATAACACGCACGTCTCGCCATGTTACAGACACTCTCATTCCCCGCAAACTTCACCGCGTTGTCTTCAAAGTTATATAGGAAACCTTAACTTATTCGTAGTACTGATACGTAAACGAGTAAGCAAAGTTGTTATTGTGAACCATATATTATAAGGAAGTATTATTAAAAATGCCTAAGTTTACTGAAAAAAATAAAAACGTTAGGTTTATAAGATATCTCCTTTCCTGTCCATCGTGCCCATCCTGCACTTTCCTGGATTTAAACGAAGCATACTACTTTCACTGAGATATAGAGCTGTTCAGAACCCTATTTTTCGTAACGCACTTTCAATAATAATCCGAGAGTTTTGAAGGATATTGCTAATCCATTGCATAATAGGTTTGAAAAATTCGTCAGCTCAACAACGTAAATAACGCAATGAACGTGGGTGAACTGTCAAAATGAAACCCATTGCGATCTATTATCATTTTATGTGTGTTACGCAATTACCCCGCAGGTGGCTACATTGTAGTCGGACATTTGAGTCAAATCGACACGCAAAGAAGATTTATCAATAAAAATAAAGTTATTAAAGCTATCAAATAAAATCATTTATTTATTTAATCATTTATGTACACACATATAAACAGACAAGTAAAACAGAACAGAAAAATAGGTACAAAGGTGATGCTTATTTCATAAGAAATCTCTTCCAGCATGCCTGCGATAGGACAATTAATAGAGAGATGTAGACAGCGTGTGAAAGAATAAAGGAGACAAAAATAATACATGAAATCTAAAAACAATTCACTTAATAAAACTAAACAAGTATTATGAGAATATACTTACATACATACAAACAAACATACATATTTCTAAAATAAATATCACTAGAATTTTAATAAATATAACGTAATCAAATAATAAATACAAACACAACTATGATAAGGTGGAAAGATAGTGTTCTTTTACTCTTCTTTTGAAAACTGCAACAGTTTGGCAGTCCCTAATTTCAGGCGGTAGTGAATTCCACAGCCGCACCGCGTGCACTGTGAAGGAGTAGGAGTAGAAGTCGGTGGAGTGGGGAGGGGACTTAAGAAGGTTTTTAAGATGCGACCTGCAAGGCGCATCTGAAGGACGGGCGTAGGAAAAACGCTCCCGCAGATAGGATGGTGTTTTAGGATTGTGAAGGAGATTGAATAATAGACTAAATATCCGAGAGTTCCTGCGAAGTCGAATGGGGAGCCACTTGAGTACCTTGCGAAAGTTGGAGACGTGATCATACTTTTTAAGGTTAAAAACAAAACGAATACAGATATTTTGCAAACGCTCAAGTTTATTCAAAAGCTCCTCGGTGGCATCCAAATAACAGGCATCAGCGTAATCAATAATGGGCTGAATGAGGGTTTGAGCAAGAGAGATTTTGGTGTTCAAGGGCAAGAAGCCCTGCAGACATTTCAACGAATGGAACGTGTAGGTAGTGCACTTTGCGACTGACTTGTGCAACATGAGCAGTCCACGACAAGTAAGAGTCCATGGTCACTCCCAGGTTTTTAACCGTATGCGCGTATTCAATCTGAACTCCATTCAGACAGAGTGGAGACAGCGACGCAACATCGAGCCTATTCCGCATATACCTGCTGCCGATAATAATGGCCTGGGATTTCCTAGGGTTGATTTACAGTCCAAATGACCGCGACCACTCACTAATCAAATCCAGGTCACTGTTCATGGTAGAAACAGCGGCTTCCGCATCTTCCCTTAAGAAATGATTGTAAAGCTGCAGGTAGTCGGCATAGAGATGGAAGTAGGAAGAGATGACTCGGGTGATAAAGTTAATAAAAATAGAGAAGTGAAGAGGAGAGAGAACGCCACCCTGAGGCACACCTGCGGTAAGAGAGCACCAATCAGAAGAGACAGACCCATATCATGTTGAACTTTAAAAACTTTTCCTAGCAAAATGCAGTTCAATATTTAATGTCCAGGCCAGACCTTTTCATTTTATACATTACGAGCGCGATACGGCAAGACAGTGAGTTAAGCTCGTTGCAGAACTGAAATAGTAAAATATTTTTAAAATACCGCCATACTACGTTCATTTCTAGTGTAAGGTTTGGGCCACATAGACGCGGGGCGAAAGCTACGGCGACTCGCGGTTCTAAGATAGGTCCTACGGTATGTCTCTTATCTCGACAAAACATTCTGAAGCATTTATAAATAAGCAGCTCCTTTTCTTGTGCTAAGGTAATCAGCATAACTTATGTATTTTTAGAAATAATAGAGCCATTAATGCACTTAAAATGCAATCGAATTTTAAAAATGTTCAGTGACAGTTTATTACGGTTTATTTATGACACGTTCACGTCATCATCGACAGCTGGAGAGGCGTTTTCGGACGAGACGCGTTTTCATGCACTAGGCACTTTCGAAAACGCCTCTTGCATCTTTAGCCGCCCTAAACGTAAGACAGGAGCGGGCGCGTCTAAACGCAGCCGTAGATATAGCGTAGGTGCGTGAGTGTGGGCGAAGCCTTAAGCGGTTTAACTAGGCAGGTGGTGAAAGCAGACAGGTGAAGGGTTCGCGCCCTCCTGTACCTACTGGCACTGAGATATAGAGGAGCTGGAACCGACATGCATCAGGGTTTACTTGCATTTCCGTGGCAGGCTTAGGTACCTGGCTACTATTAAGATTAGGTTTCGATTTCCTTTGTTTATTGATATCGAAGTGTAAAGTGCCGATTGTTTGTTAAAATGAAAGTATATTCAACTTTCTCGTTTCTATATTGTGGTCGGTCGGACCCTTTGGTGTTAAAGTCAACTTTAGGTAACTGTAAAAGTCAGTCTAAACATGCTCAGGGGAAATCATAGTGCCAGGCAAATGGGTAATGTTATCAACCAAATCTTTGAAACTTTTTATGTCGTAATACGTGTTAATAACATTAATTTAATTCTTATGATTGCAAGTAACGTAAGTAGATTTCATTTAGAAATCAATTCATGATCTCATATGTAATTTATTCTTACAAAATGACTTACAAGTTAATAATTAACATTGCCTCTTATAATTGGCGAGCAATAACATAATTAGCGTTGCAATTCTTCGTTAGCAGAGTAATAAAACATTTCAACACGTGTCGAAACGGCAGCGTAACGTATCCAGCGGACTTTTCAATGTTACTCTGTTTTATTTGTAAAGTCGCAATTCATTACTGAATTTAAACTACGCTTTCTGCACCTAAGTATGCGCAATCATCTCACGATAGTAGTTGCGAGTTTAGTAAGTTATAATATAATGTAGTTAATTTAAAAATCCATACAAATATTGTTCTGCGAAAGTGTGTGTGTCTGTCAGTTACATCTTCACGCTTAAACAGCTGAACCGATTTAGATGAAATTTGGTATACAGATAGTTTGAGTCCCGGGAAAGGACATAGAATAGCTTTCATCCCTTTATTGTCACGGGATCGACACTTATGCGGGTGAAACCGCGGGGCGCTAGTAATCACACTATAATATTATAAAGGCGAAAGTGTGCGAGTGTGTGTGAGTGTTTATATGTTTGTTACTTCTTCACGCTCAAACAGCTAGACCAATTTTGATAAAATTTGGTATGGAGGTAGCTGACACCCTGGATTAACATATAGGCTACTTTTTATCCTGATATTCCCACGGGATCGAATTTTATGCGGATGAAACCGCAGGGCGCAGCTAGTATGAAATAAAAGCCCCTGTTTTGCAGGACTTTTAAAATACTACCATTAATAAGTACTTACTCCTGAGGTCCGGCAAAGTGTAATTGGATTTTTCCAGTAGCAGCCCGGATTCTCGATTCGAGTCCCGGTTGATGGCGATAGGCATGCTCCCTACAATTTTTCTCCCACGGCTGGGCAAAGGTCTCATCCACTGAAATAAAACTGGCGAAATGTGGGTGCAGTAGAAACAACTCAGTCCAACCTTTCAGAGGAAACAGCCTTGATGTATGTAATGACATATAGGTACCTACTTTAATAGCAACGAATCAACCCTCACACAGCGACTATTACTACAGAGTACCGACGCATACATAATCTTACTTTTAGTTCCAGTGTATCGTAAAGCCATGTTTTAGCTCTCGTAACAGCGCTAACGACTAAATAATATGTACTCAGCCTTTCTATTTGTTGAAGTTAAAGAGCAATTGCTTGTTATGCTAAAATAACTCCGCGTTTCTTTAGTTAAGTTACATGATTTCTAGGTAGTGTAGGTGTAAGTTTGAAGTATTAAGCTGTTTTTTCTTTGCATTTTTGCGGTTTTTATGTAAACGAAAAAGTAGGTGCATTTGTATACTTTAGTTATTTGCGATCTACTATTTGCCTGGACAATAGAGGTAGAGCGCCAATCTAGACAAAAATATGTCAAAAAGAGTAAACTTACATAATTTAGATAAGACAGAGATTAAAACAGAAGACGAACTAGCAGGGGATCGAGGACGGGGGGGGGTGGAGGGGTGGTTCAGGGGAGCAGACCGGAATACCTCGATTTTTCAATGATAAGTTACCTAATTATAATTTGGTAACTTATCTCTAAAGAATAAATATGACAGGTTGACATAATTTCTAACCAAAATGTGCCAAACCGCAATATTTATTCCTCAGATAAAAGTTATCTGACTATTGAAAAATCAGCCTTAAGTAAATAAAGAGATCCGGGACGGCGATTCTTTTTAAACAAAGTTGTTTTGTTTTCCATATTCAAAAATAGCGCCATTTATTCCTCCTGAATATTTACAGCCTCCTTTTCAATTTACAAAATCGTTAAGGCTACACCGACCGCACAGTGGCGCCCTCATCGTTTGTTTGGTTATTTCTTTTATTTTAGAATGAAAATGCAGAAAATAAGCACGTTAAGTTGTGCTCCACAAGATTATACGTTAATATTATTATAAACGGTAGTTTTACATTCTTTAGTTTTATTATAATCACTAAAACGGAAAATAGTGGCCATTATTATCCGTTTTAGTGATTATAATAAAACTAGACAATGTAAAACTACCGTTTATAATAATATTGACGTGTAATCTTGTGGAGCACAACTTAACGTGCCTATTTCTGCATTTGCATTCTAAAATAAAAGAAATAACCAAACAAACGATGAGGGCGCCACTGTGCGGTCGGTGTAGCCTTATAGCAAAAAATACTCTCACATTCTCTCAGTTAATTTGCTGTTTATATTTAAAAGTCTCTGAAGTTTCAAGTAAACGAAAAGTATACAGAATGGTTAATATAAAAGTGAGCTGAAACTTTGGGTCGTAAAGCTTGACATAATTTTATTTAACACTGAAATGCGACCACCGAAAATTTTACGAGTTTTGAATTGCAACTTTAAAACATTGTATAAAACGAAAATTCTGTCCTGTAGCGGTGTTTTTTTTTTGTATTTTGCGGACGGCACAGTCCATTTACGTTATTATGACTTGTTGGTTTTGCAATCTGTATGTAGTAATTCATTCGTGTGCTGATTGAATTAAACTATAGTAAAAGTCTCTCACTTTCTCCCTTGGGTACCTTCTAGTACCTGTGGTGGTGGTGGCGACACAGACCAGAGATAAAAAAAAAATGTAATTATTACTGTACAATACATTATTTATTTACCATAGATATCCGAATATTAACTTTATGGCTAGTTTTAATGGGTTAATAAAATATCATTGATCAAGAACTAGAGAGATAAAAAAAACAATCAACTTTTAAGGTAAAGTAAAAAATTAAATTTAAAAACTTGACTCTTGCTCACGGTAAACAAACTATCCTTAGACGACATCTTTTACTGCCAGAATTACCATACTGAGTACTAAGTTACTTCCCATATTATTTTCTTTTCTCTCAGATAATTATGCAAATCGGCAAATCGTATAACTTCATTCAAAATATAAAGTGACTAGCTACTCGAAATTTACGATTCTTTAAAGGTCCGTAAATTTTCAGTGGCCGTGTACCGTCTAGACTTAAAAACAGCTTTATTCAGGAGAAAATAAAATAAAAACAACAGTACGATATTAAAATCTGGGTGAAAATGAATAAGGCATTTAATAAAAATAGCGTAAAATATACAGATGAAGCTTTATTTAAAAGAAAAACTAGTTGTGTTACGCGGCTGCATTTACATTAAGGGGTGTGCAACTGTGCACACTATACATACCTACATAATTTTTTTTGTTAGCCTATTTTGTGTCCCACTGCTGGACAAAGGCCTCCCCTTTTTTCTTCCAAACCTGCCTGTCTTGTGCGATCTCTGGCCATTTTGTCTGGTCCTGCAAATGATATTAGATCGTCACGCCACCTTCACTTTGGTCTACCTCGACGGCGATGTCCTGCCTCAGGCGTCCAGTGAGTGAAGATCTTTGCCCATCTCTCCTGGTGCATTCATGAGACGTGTCCGGCCCACTCCCACTTCAGCCTGGCTGTTTTTTCTCCAACATCCGCTACGACATACATATATAAATACATAAACCTTTTTCCCATGAGGGTAGGCAGAAACTACGGAACGCCATCAGCTGTTACGATCCTTACATACCCCTTTTGCTTCGTTTACGTTCACTATAAAACGTCAAACAAGCGTTTGATGGACGGTGGTTTGACTTATGTTCGTTGAAACACACAATCGACCCTACATATTTGTCGGATCGCGTTGACGCAATAAAACAGGCCCTAAAAATATGAAATAGCGCCTTAATCCACATCTGATATGTTGAACAATAAAGTGAATGTAGAACCTACAATAAACAGTGGTTAGGGCGTGCGTGTCCAGCCTTGTTTTTTGCCCCCCGGTTATCCTACCATGATTTATGTTGTGCCTGCCCGGAATATGATTACCAGTTACGTGTCGGAAGTACCTTTAATGGATATAAACGTTGTATTTAACTGGATGGTAAAGACTGGCGTTTTTGTGCGCCTTTATACTGCTCAATTGTGACCATATCATTTTCCGTTTATTGGTTTGATCGCAAACAAATTTGTGGGCTGTTGATGAATGTTTATTGGTGTTGGTTTCATAGATGACCGTTATTGTTGACGTGTGTCGTAAGTGCGTCTCTTGCTGGGTTTATTCCTTTTAGGTTTTAGTGTTTTTTTGCTTAGGTGTGGCCTTCTTGTATAATGTTAAGGAATGGAACTCCTTGGCATATTCCGTGTTTCCTAATAGGTTTAACCTACGGGGTGTCTCCAAGCCTTGTGATAGGTACTTTTAGATACTTAAAACCACTACTACTCTCTCTACTACTTTTAGGGACTTTTACACTATCACGGTAATTTTCGAAATTTTCTGTTGAATAACCCAACCACTTCTGCGAAATCAAACGCAAGTACATATCCCTCAGAGAAAATACCACATTGTTTTGTTAATATTAGTCTGTAGTGTATAACATAATGTCTATTCAAACTTATGTTTCGGCGGCATAAGTATTCTTCGTGCCCATCTGAGGGGTAATTCTCGTAATTTTAAGAACGTTTACAGTCTGATCTCAGTCTCAATCTGTCAAAAATACCTCTAATTTCCCAAAATATTTGACATTGATTGTCGCTGAGATAAGATTGCGACTAGATTTAGAACGTTTTTATATTACGGGAATTGGCCTTCTGGTGTGATATTCACTCGCTTGTGACCAACAAGCGAGTCTTTCAGATAAAAACAAATATGTTTATGTATTGAATTTCGTATTGAAGATTCAATTTGCTTTGACTGTCACTTGATTCTGGCATTATTAAACTGAGAGGACATTTATTGCTAAAAAAGCAAATCAGAAACCAGTTATTTTTAGTCACTGCAATAAATTCGATTCCAGTTAACGGTAGCGGATAAATTGAACATTTTCGCAACGCACATATAAATATCAATACCAAATAAAACGTACCTAGCATAATTCGATTTTACTATGATTGAATTTATCTGTTTCATGTTGTTTTAAATGTTATTGTATGTCCGAAATTGATCACAATATCCGTGTGGGGCCCGTGGCTAAATAATAAGAGCCGCACAGGTCAGGCTTGCCGCGGTTCGTCTGTGGATGGGTGACCATCTTTACATACCGAGACCCCACCGTGCCTCGGAAAGCACGTTAAGCCTCACGGTTTAACGTGCTTTCGGAGGGGTGTCGACAGCCAGGACCAACGTCCTGGCTGTCATTCGTGGATCTTTGACAGTCGTTACGGGTACCTAGTCAGAAGCCCGAAAGTCTGACAACTAGTCTTACCAAGGGGTATCTTACCCAGTAACTGGGTTGTGGAGGTCAGATAGGCAGTCGCTCCATGTAAAATACTGGTATTCAGCTGCATCCTGATAGACTGGAAACCGACCCCAACATAGTTGGGAAAAGGCTAGGCAGATGAACCGTGTGTTTTATTTTCGGAAATAAACAACATTGAGTTTTCAATGTTTTAATCCTCAAACCCAACACGCTCCCACCATACCTTACTTTGAGCAACAAAAATATGTTCATGTGCAACTTCATTAACGAATAAAAATACCAACAAATAAAAAATAAACGAGACACATCTCGAAGTTCGTCTGTATTTACAAAAAAAGAGAAATAAAGTTAGTTGAAAACTGCGTGATTAGGTACTTACGTACTTGGTTCTTGGAATTTTTGTTGTAGCGCTGCATCGTTCGTTAGGCGCTGTTATTACCACTGAGCTCCTAATGAGGAAAAACGTTCTTCCCAATGATACTCTTCAGTAACACGAACTTCAGCTACTTGTGAGCAAGTTTCTCGTGCAATTAACTAGCTTGATACTCTTGATTTTCCGTGATATATTTCCTTTTGTAAGCTCCGTGGGTACTTAACGGGCAATATTTATTGCTTCCGTTTCACACTTCTTTGTTTTATGTAGTAGTTTGTCTAGTATTCACAATTAACTAACCTTTAGAAATTATAATAAATTACGTTGTTTTTTTTCCTTCGTAATGTTAGAGTACAAAACTACAAACGGACATGCCCTGTAAGCCAGTTAAGACGAAGGGTTGATTAAAGATTGGATCAGTGCACAGTGCTGCGCTATAAAAAGTAATAGGCAGCCCTTACTCTGCAACAGAGATTAATGAAATGTCCCAGCCTCCGGCGATACTCTCGTTTTAGCTATCAACATAACGGGAAACTAGAAATAATTGGCGTAGAAATCGCAGGCTGGCGATAAAGCAAGACATACGGAATTACGGATACAAATTGAGAGCTTAGAACTTATTTCACTAAACGCGTGTGCCTATGTTACGCGTAATGTGCTCGGTGCGTGCCTACCCTCACTTTGCGCGGTTTATATCATACTCGCAGCTAAAACCGAAAAGTACAGACGCTCGTGTAACATGTTTAAGCGCCTTTATATACGAGTGTACTGACAGGGTCAGTACGCTCGTATATCGCGCTTTATTTTTTTTGGGAATCCGCTGACGCGAGTGCGATACCAGCAATAAACATTCGTTACGGGAACCCAGAGAAAGATAAAGAAACATAAAAAACACTTTATTATAACAGCTATGAAGCCGGATCCAGTGAAAGCCTAGGGCTGATCCGTATACGCGTTGTAACCGACGTTTTCATGTTTGTGAAAAATCGTTGACAAACTTTTTTCTAAAAGAGAGGCAATTACATTAAAGCTTTTCGCTACGACCACCCGTCGCATGTATGCTCGGCTTACACTGAATTGGGTTACTAACGTTACAAAGTTTTTAAGGTTTATTTTCAAAAACGGCTCGGTTACAACATGTTTAATTCTCAATTGAGTGTAGCGTGCGATGTTGACATTTCGGGCGAACACAGCTCAATTTCCTCGATACACGAAGATGAGGTTAACAAGCATAAAATTTTGAAAGTGTTTTATACTTACACGGGCGATGTCGTCGCGACCGCGCGTTAAGTAAACATTACTTACTTTCATGTGGTATAAAGATACCGTACACGCAACTGCATAGCTATTGACATAAAATTTAAGAGTTCAGCAATTTTTGTCTTCGTCATAAAAACTTAGAGACCAACGAGTCATCTTAAGAAACAAGCCATGTCAGGAGGGGAATTTTCTTGTATTTTTGGGGCGCGCTAACAAGGGGCTCCTACATGACCGGAATATTTTTGTCACCAATTTCCTCAGGCGAACGGCTTAACGCCCCGGAAAAAGTTACTTAGACTTACCTGGGACTCTTCGGGCGCTGTCAAGATATCGTATATTTTATGGACCCCGCCTGAATACCTGCTATATTTCTTTTAGACGGCGACAGCGTCGAAATAGCCTTTCGATTACGTTACCGCTTTATTAACACGCGTGTGCTTAGCTCTTACTTAAGTTAAACATTCCGCGTTCTTTTTTTCGTAACTTATTCAAGGTATCGGTAGCCAAATGAGGATGTATAGAAACGGATGGTGGCAGTAAACAGTTACTTGAGATATTCTTCGGTAGATCGACGGGCCGGGCGGGTTGAGACCTATATATCACTTAAAACGACAGAGCATAAATCTATGGGGGCTGTCGGCTCGTTATTTGTAGTCGCCACGTGAACCGCCGGTTTCGGGTGAATATTAACGATATCGCCAATTTTCCGCAAGCTTAGTCGCGTCGCAATTTCTCGCCAATTGAACAATCGCATCGCATCGAGGGGCGATGTACCGTCGAACAGTATTAACCCTGGCCTCGTGTAAAAAATGTTTGTACATGCTTTTCACGATCTGCCGCTTTGGGCTGTATTGCTTATAAACGCGAAAACTCCAATTTCCAAACCGCGAAATGAATGTGAATATTTTGCCAATATATGAACATTAAATTCAAGTCCTAGAATGCTCTGAGTTCTGACGCCTATGTTACTGTAAAATACATTTGATTAATTCTGTTGGTTACGAGTAGGTTCACCAATTTTATACTTCTTTGTATTATTCATTTACTTATAAGAATAATTTTAAATCAACACTATACCTAACAGCTATGAGAGAAGTCGTAAAGTAGCTATGTGTTTCCTGGGAGCTTCCTCAAATGATGTATCGAGTTATCGACTACTGGTTCTAACACAATGATATGCTTTGTTGTCACACGAATAATAGCGCCCAAAATTTGTATAGACTATCATTCTATACAATAATACAATGGTAGGCTTCATCTCGCGGAAAACGTTAATACAAAACATTGGGAAACATAAAAGACTTTATCTTTACCCTCACAAAAAGAAAATGTTTAATTATTCAGTATACGAAAGTTGACAGACAGTGAAAATGCGAAAAACAACAAAAAAACGTTTATTTTAATCACTTTCGACGTGAAATTATTCCATTTTTTAGGGTTCCGTAGTCCTGACAAGGAACCCTTGTAGTTTCGTCATGTCCGTCTGTCTGTCTGTCCGAGGTTTTGCAAAGAGACCGTTAGTACTAGAAAGCTGTAATTTTGTAGAAGTATGTATATCAATTACGCCGACAAAGTGGTAAAATAAATTTTTGGAAAATATTTTTTTTTAGTGTAGCTCCCCCCTACATGTGAAGTGGAGATGAATATTTTTTTCGTCGCCTACCCCATCGTGTGGGGTATCGTTTAATAGGTCTTCTTAAATGACTTCGGGGTTGCTAAATTTATTTTTCTATTTAATGCTCCATTTACGAAATATTAAACTTAAAATAAAATATTAAAGTGCAAATTTTTGTTCCAGTAAGCGCCCCCCCCCCCTCTAAAAGCTAAACTGCTGGCTTGAAAAATTCGAGATGATAGGGCATTTCATGAACTTTAAAGGAAAATATAGCGGTTAAGATAACTTTATTGGTTTAGCAGTAATAGACGTTGAACTTGAGTGTTGGATAATTTTGTACTAAATACAAAATCCTTAGCATTAATCCTTTAAAGTGACTAAGATGAAGTAGTTGCTTGTTTATAACGGGTAAAGACTTGCATTGAAAAACAAAATATGAAATAAAAGAACTCAAAAAACCATAATAAATTATCATAAGTTTCACAATACTGCCGCGAGATGGCGATGTACCAACGGGTTACGTTTTCATTCGAGTACCTATAGAAGTCACAAACGAACTTTGTTTAATTTTCGAATTACAATTTTGTGAATTGAAATAATAACTTGGCAGCAATCGTACTCTTATTTTTTAGTTTTAGCAGGAAGAAAGTGGTTTTTATTAGTTAATGTCTAATCTGTTTAAATAATTATCTTCGAAAATCAATATTTTGTTATTAGTTTAGTATCGCTGTTCGATAACAGAGGGCGTTGTGCCGCGACGTCAGTTTTGTAGATCGCGATGTTAAGATTTTCTTGCAAGGTACCTCCGTGGTTACGTTATGTGTTAAAGTTTTGTTTTACTCTGGACACCCTTGTCTTATATTGTTATTATAACCATTAACTCCTAATTTCTTTACCATTACTTATATTCAGAAGAACAACAGAATCGTACTATATTGTGATAATGGGCTTATTACGGAACCCTACACTGTGCGTGGCCCGACACGCACTTGGCCGGTTTTTTTTCCAACTAGCTGCGCCCCGCGGTTTCACCCGCACATGTCTCGATCCCGTGGGAATATCGGTGTAAAAAGTAGCCTATATATGTTAATCCAGAGTTCAGCTACCTCCATACAAAATTTTATCAAAATTGGTCTAGCCGTTTGAGCGTAAAGAAGTAACAAAAATATAAACACACACATACACTCACAAACTTTCGCCTTTATAATATTAGTGTGATTTGTGCGTGTACTCAATTAAAGTTTCCTGTTCACTAAAGCGATGATTCAAAAAATTTACGTTGGCGATCACTGTCCGATACTAATCCATGATCGTGTACGCTTAAATGTTATTTTTACGCTGTGCCGAACTGATAGATACGCTACAATGGACAGCGCTGCTAATTTGTCGAAGTATTAATTGGATTTAATTATGTAGATTTATCGGTGGCTTGGTTCCGTAAAGTCGCGGTTAGACAACGCTTTGAAGTGATTAATCCGATTGCTAAGACTCGTCTCAATCTTTTTCAATTAGTCTTGTCTTTCAAATCTAATAGCAAATGGATCGTGTAGCATGTTATGTCTTTCCAAGCACTCAGGCAGTCTTTTGTTCTTCAATGTAAAGACAAAGGCGGGATTGCTAAAAATACGTGCCCTTTTTCTAAGCAATGACAAAGACCCTGATGGAAAAGTACTAAAACGATAAAATCCTGGACCGTACCACAAAATGTTGAATATTAAACAATACGTATTTTCAGCGTGGCTATGACGTATCCAGTACACCCCATTGCATTGCAGCTTTCAAATAACGTTTAACGTATGAACTTTAGTTATTATACGGAAATATTATTCAATATAGCGAGTTGTCAAACGCACTCGGGCCGCGGGTGGGTAGGGCTATATACCGCATACAGCGCTATTCAACGACATGCACCTAGGTAGAACGTAGTGTGCTATAGTTACGTCACTTCCAGTGTTCTAGACTTTTGCTTTATACGTGAACGTGGCGATTAATAATGTATTGAATGTCGCGAAGTTCACTGATTGGTTCTGGTCTAACGGCATTAATTAACGGTATTATGGTAGTAGTTCTTAATTAAGGCTAAAGTGTGTGTGTGTGTGTGTGTGTGTTCAAATATAGATCATCACCCCGAATGTTAAATTAATGAATCGATTCTTTTGTCACTATTTAAATTTCGTTAAAAAGTGGTAACACATAAGCTGTCATTTTACTGCAGCTAATGAAAAGTCCTACTATAGTTATCTAAACGCGACTGCTGAGCGTGTGGTCCCGTAGCCCAGAGCTTGTCCCCCGCACCGACCACTCGTTCTACCCCTATGGAGAATTTTGGCTTGGGTTTTGCTACACTGATTTATTTACTACTTACTAATTTAATCTTTTACAAAGCACAGACCATTGAAATCCTTTAAACAGCCGGTCGATTCTGTAAAAATCTCACCGTGAAAACTTAGGTGAAGTGAGTTTGTTTTTGCTAGGAATTGACACTATTGACAGCTCACTCCACGCTCACTTCACCTAAGTTTTCGCGGTGAGATTTTTACAGAATAGCCCCGCAGGGTACTTTTCTCAGCAAATCTTTGATTAATGACAAGACGTTACTTAAAACCACAAAATTCCCGACCAATTTCACATGTGTTCGTTAAACATTATGATAGAGATAAATATAATAGAGCAAACGACAGTATTCAGTCTCCTGGCGAAATTCACCTAAAATAACTTAACCGTTCAAGTTTTACTACAGCATACGTTAAGTTGGGACCACAAAACACGCTGTAATAAAGTGTTAAACCGTGTATAAAGACGTTGTCGTTCTTTATGGAATATTTAACAGCGGCTAAATGCCATGCCATCACAGACCATAGCTTTTGATGCATGGTGAACGTGTCTTATGATGTTATGTTATTTTCACTTGATTACCTTTGGAGTTTCTTGTCCGTTCTTTTCCGGGGATCTATTACGCTTTGGAATAGGCAACTACGTTTCATCTGACGGCACGGTTGGCGCAGTGGTTAAGCGATTGACTGCTGCGCTGCGTGTTGCGGGTTCGATTCCCGCACGGAACAAATATTTGTATGACCTACAAGTAGTTGTTCCGGGTCTGGCTGTTTGTGTATGTGACTTTAAATGTTTGTAAACGCACCCACAATACAGGAGAAATTCCTAGTGTGGGGCATTTATGTTTTAAAAAAAAAGATTAAAAAAAAAATCTTTCTGTCACACCAACCCCTTGACAATTCAAAAGTGCTTGTAATTGGTTTATTTGAAACTAGCTTCCGCCCGCGACTTCGTCCGCGTGAAATATCACCCTCCCCACACATTCACCCTCTTAGGGGTGGAATTTAGAAAAACCCTTTCTTAGTGGATACCTACTCTTCACGAAGAACACACTCTCCAAATTTCATGTCTCTAGGACCAGCGGTTTAGGCTGTGCGTTGATATATCAGTCAGTCAGTCAGGACTTTGAATTTTAAATATATAGATAAATGGTCTTAGTTTCATTATCACCAGAAGTAGCATACATACATAGAATAGATGTACCGAATAAGTAATAAAATAAATATGGTTTTAGGCTATGAATTCAGGCGAAAGTAGTTTTTTCGAATAGACGTGTTTTCGCGTCATAACCACAATAGACTAGGTATACGAAGACTGTACATACAGACTGAGGTTACTGGAAATTTCACCAATTTCAGCTAGTTAACGATATCTGATTTTATTTTAGTTTAAAAACCTTGCAATGTTGTAGTAATGAAGTCCTTTTCAAGATTTTCAGAAGAACCAACCTTCTATTCGTACATACCTACCGGCCTTTGACCACAACCAAGAAAAGTCTTAACCGCTTACACCACAGACGACAATTTCTTCAGTATTAAAGGTCAGCAGCTCGTATTGCCAATTACGGGACATGACTTATGACCCCGTCCTAGGATAGTGTGTAGTATCACTATAATAATGTTATAATATGGAGCAATATAAAATACAGGGAGACACATCGAAGAGCAAATTGTAACTAAGGGATCAAGGCTGCAATCGCGAAAAAAAAAACTGCTGTTTCCTACATTTTGGCGAGTTATGCGAACATAAATATAGGGAACAGCTGATTTTGTTTTCGCGATTTCAGGTTTGGTCCCACAATAAAAGTTGTTCACAATGATGAGTACAATCTCCCATTTCGGTTTGTCGCATGTTTTCAATTTCAACCTGTTTAAATTGAACATCATGATTGCAAGTACAACTCTAGTTACGGTCAGCAAAACAAATAAGTACATATTGAATTTGTATTCACCGATCTTCCCACGGACAATCCATATCTTCAATCTCTTATTTCAGTGGCGCCATTTTATAGGACCTACCTTACAAACCCACAGACAAAAACAATCATCCTGTATTATAATTTAATTATCCACTTACAATAATTCGTTCTTAAACAAAGGTCGTGAATGATTGAACGAACGAATGAGTCGTGTCAGTCCAACGTCAAACGCACGGCACATTATGGGAAATTTCCCAGGAGTGAATGGGAATCTCATTACTTGGTGCACATTTGTAGTTGACAGATGAATGATTTCATACACTATCACGATACCGGACATGGATATTGCTTTTTCCGAAATTTGATGGAGTGTGAGAGATGACAAGTAGCTAAGAACGATATCAATATCAGATTACTTATTCGTAAGTATTCTGATATTCATATTGATATAAGTAATATTGTGCTAAGATTACTGATGGCAAATAAAAGTACGTTACACTTATGATCACACGCACAATCATTATAAAAAAAATGTTCATTAATTTATTCATGTATTCAATTTCTACTTTGGTGCCACAACATTGTACAGGATACTGAAAAACATGTATTATTCAAAGAGCCTGATAATATCTAAACGCATAATAAACAGTTTTCTTTCAACATCCTGAGAAACGTATCAGGTGTCTTTATAAGAGCTAAATATGTACATTCAGTGCCAAGAACAACATACCGAGACGTCTAACTATCGTAGAAAACACTAGTACCTCTCTAATTGAATTGCGATATCCCGCAGGGGTAGCAAACTGTCTCAGTTCAAACATAGTTGTAATACAAGAAATTCAATGTGTCTACAAGTTCTGTAAATCCAGACAAGAATACGAACATGAATATTCAGCTGCAGCGTGCAGTTCCACATTATATTCACGATAACAAGGTTCGTCAGCAGAACGCGAGCGTCGTCGCCTGCGAACCATTTGTGCTAACTCGGCGGCTCCTCACCCCGCGACCTACCCACACTTGTCTTGGCACCAGAATACATCGCAATCACATTATTCCTCAAAAGATTTCGTTAAAACTTGCTAAAAGATCAGCATGACTTAAAGTTTAACCCACCTTCGCAAATCCGAAACTCGGATCGACTTTGGGGATCTTAACTGATTTCGTACAAAGTGTTGTGTCCTTACTTACGAGGTTTCTAACTCCCAAATCCGGATACAACAAGTCCAATCCGGACTAAACAAGTTCCAACTGAAATAAGCACCCGTTGCACACATGCTCCACCGCGCCTCAGGGATACGGGAAAAGAAAGAAAAGTGGCAAGCTCACAGTTTCCCGGTTGCATATGCAAGGGTGGCGGAGTGCGAGGGCGGGCGCAAATCTCTCTTGTTCAAAATGAAGTTACGGATCCGCTCAGAAATTGTGTTTTATATTTTCCCTTGGCATGTGACGCGAAAAAAAACTTTCACATAGTTTGAGACCTTTTTCCTTAGGAGCTCGCTTACTCGTGAAGTCGCTGAATAAAATTTGTCTTTCTTTCCTTTCTTTATTTCTTTCAATGTCGCTAACATCTGTGAAATTAAAGCTCCAGCTGATTATGATTTCATCGCGATAAAGTTTCCGAGAGTTGGATTACAGTTGAATATGGACGCGGAGTTTACGCAACGAGTTAAGTTATATCCAATATTATATGCGTAGTATTAAAATATGAAGTGCTGGAATATTAAACGACCATAACGTTTAAAATAATGTAAAGGATCAAAGAGGTCAGATACATAGCGGATGAATGGAATGTTGGTTTTAAATAAACGAATAGCAGGTTTGGACACTGGATACTTAACCAACAACGATAGAGACATGGAAGGTGGTTGGCTTCTTTTCATTAGACTTATATTTAATTACACGATCCCAAGCTACGAGACGACTCTTGTATACGATTAACGACGGAGTGCATAAGCTCTCACGTTGCGCAATTATGTAATCATATCAAAATCTTTTATTTGCCGTGACATTTTGACTGCTTAATGCTTTTATCTGCATAAAACGCGTATAAATCTAGAAAGTAAAAGTTCGGGGCACGCCTATTGATGAAAACTGGTCTCGTTTATATGCATTTTTGAAACGGAATTGAATATTTTCGGTAGCTGTGGGCGTAATCAAAAATGAAAGTTAACATTGTCGCCTATTGTATTCGTATTATGTATGAGTGAGTAATACCTGCCACGCAAATTGCATGTAGGCATTTAATTATGCTGCGCTGGCATTGAGAACATTTCATAATAGTAACTACCTCCATATTAACACTTTTTGTCACGAATTTCTTATCCACCTGTCTACCGTCTAGGTTATTTATTTTTCGTATTACTTACGAGATTAAAGATAAATCTAAAATAATTATGATTATTGTCTAGTAGACATATTATAGCTTTATCTCAATGGTAATCTCTAAATGGGATGTAATATATTTTATGTAAGATTAACACATATATGATAAACAACATTGAAAGATCATTGAACTAAGCATTTCGAAATGACCCAACAAATGTACGTAGTTTCTAAACAAGCTGCGTTACGGTAAACACAGCGAGAGGTTTAGACATCGGGCCCATACTGATCTTACTACCAGTCCGTTTACTTCGTGTTTCTAAATATCGGCATTCGTGAGATACCTACCGGTGAAGGCGATAGGTGACTCTACTGGCGAGCCTCGAGTACGGCGCACGCCTCGGCTCGACAGCTGAACTTATCTCGGACAGGTGTATAGAAAAAAAAAACAAATTTTGACGTAATATTTTAACCCTTTTTTAAATTGCGAGAGTCAAATTTTATAATAAAGTGTCATTGTTTTGAAATTAGAATAGGTTATACAAAAAGTTTTGTTGTTTTTAATAAGAACATTGAAGGTTAATTGTTGTTTTCTTTTGTTTCAGATGTGTTCGAAAGTGAGTTTGTTTGCTTGAGTGATTCGACAACCGAAAGGGAGTAGACCGATGTGAGTGTACATTGAAATGTGAATTTTGTGTGTACAGTGTTAAAATTGAACTTTGTTCGTACGTTGTTGTTACCCCGATGAAGTTTCTCGTGTAGTCACAACTGTTCGCGGAATTGGTTTATTGAAAATCTTTCGCCATGGAGACGGAGGAGTTGACAAAACTTGTCGATGGCATCTACAAGGTAAGGAATACTCTTGCCAAATATTTATTTTAGTCTTTACAAAAAAAAAATCCCGAACTTTTAGAAAATTGTATTTGTTTGTAAAATAATTTTTACTTTTATTAGGGAAACTAATATTTTTCTTTTCTAATGTAAAACTCTGGTCTGGAAAATCGAAATCAATTTAAGAGGAAAAGTTAATCAAGTTTGTTTAACATGTTTACCATAAACAAAATTGATTAAGTTTTCGTCAGAATTGATTTTGGTTTCGTACTGGGAAGTTATAAGAGATAACAATAATTTAAATTAACTTAAAAACCCATTCAGTATAATTACGCAATATTATTTAATACTTACCTTAATAACTTTAATTGAAAAGCTTCTTCATAGTTCAAATCAACATTGTATCCTGACGAATACACACTAGTCGTAATTACTCTTCACGGTCGCTAACCATACTAAGTTAAACGGCCATCGTGTTACCAAGTAAAAAATAAAATGTGAAAATACCTCTTAATTAAATCCATTGACTAGGGCATCTCGCACCTGCCTAAATGTCAAGGTCAAACGGTCAAGCGGAGCGAGGAGCGAGTACAACTCGATTTCTCCATCACGTTTTATTGTATAAATATGTATATTTATCACATTCCTCGGATACATATGTCGACTTTCGTTTCGAAGCTTTGTTGGACTTAGTTTTTATAGCACCAGTTTGGGCAAAAGTTATGGTAATGTGACAGGATTCCTGTTAGAATTTTTTGTTTGTTGAAAATCGTAGGCGTCGGCGTCGATACCGTTTCTCTAGAAACTTAGATTAATATTGTAGTGCCTGACCGGTAGAATAGAATAGAATATAATACTCTTTATTACCGACCGGTATCTACCTAAATAAATATTTGTGGTCCATAAAAACAAGGCTACTAGGATCTGGTTGGTTGGGTTTTTTCGTTGTCCATTGGGTACCTACATAGCTACATACAATAGATTGGTCAATTAAAAGCTTATTATTTTGATTGTCGGATACCAGCTTGTGTTCTGTTCTCATGGCTGTCATTTGACTTTGGTTACAAACGCCTTTGGAATTTAGATGAGTAATTTGATGACGTATAATTATTTTGATAGAAACAATTAATTATATCTATGTACGATTTAGATTCTAATAGATATAAAATAAAATAAAAAACATATCACATATCTAAGAAAGGTGAAGTAATCTTACTTAATCGATGAATACAAGTACCTACTTTTAAGTAATTTCTAAGGTATTTCCGTTCGTATTTTATAAAGCTTATAAAAGCCTAGCACGCGTTAATAATGTTAATGATCTCAACTTATCATGCGGTCGAGTTTTCTAGAACTTTGCGACAGCCTATAATAAATTGATATCTCATGAATATTTTCTAGAGCTTCATTAAGGACTCCATTTAATTTGCAATTCTATCAGGCTTATGTGAGGAGATAAATCTTTTCAAAAAGCCATAAATATCGCCGATTGACTCGAATACATCGTCATTTATTTGAATATATATTTACAATTGTATAGAAAGTTTCAAGTCTACGTATTTATTTAGAAATCAACATCTATTGAGAATCCGAACGTTTATGGTTATGTCAAAAGCATGACTTGAATTATATCGTATTCTTTCACATCGCAACAAAATCGTCAATGAAAAAGAAATTAATTTAACTAAGTCCCGTCTCTTATTTAAAAAGTAGGAAACAAAATAAAAAGTAGCGTCAGCAAAGAAAAATGATAACCGATATTGTCAAGTGTTTAAATTCATTTAATTAATTTCCGATTCAACTTTTACGACGAAAGTCTTGTTCACTTACAAATCGTCGATAAAAACAGCGAGAAACAAAAATAAAAACTTAAACTTGGAAACCAGTTTCTGTTATTACATCTACGCTCTACGTTCGAGGAATTTAATAACTACTATATCGTTTATTAAATCATATTTTTTTCTTTCTTAAATAGCTTAACCGGGTCAGTGCTGCAATATTTTGAAATGAACAGCAAATGAATTATGTTACTTAAGTAAGAAATATTTTATTGCTATCAGAAAAACTTTAGGTAAAGTAATTGAGATATCTCCTCATTATAAAATTCGGATACATTATGAGCTGTAGCTAAATCGATTTTTATTATTAAGTATCGTAGCGAAAGCAAAATATCGTTTAACTTTTAGTTTATTTCCTGTAATCATAATGTTTTAAGTTTCAATTATCGTGCTTTAATAAGTGCGTTTGCAATATTTTGTGTTCAGGAAGCAACGAATTTTTATAATGAAAAATTGAAAATATTTTTTTATTTTAAATTTATTTATTCGTACAAGTACATCGCCAAGATTAGGTACCGCAATATTTTGTGTACACGGAAACATTTTTTTTAACTTATAACTTTTTAGAATGTATTAATTAATACAAATACATCACCAGGTTTAGGTTCTACTTACATATCTATTTTTTTCTTCTTTTTTAATTGTCTTTCGGCAACGCAATGAAAGTTGACACCATACCTATTGTAAAGCTGTACCTATGCATAATATTATGATGGCTCTAACTTTCTCGCATAAGATGCAGAATTCCCGGCCAATGCGAGAAGTGTCGATCTCATGCAGTTTTAAATTATTGAGTGTAAAGATTGCTATCATATTTTTACACGTTTCTGCAATTTCTGCATTGCGATCGCTGGGAAAGCGAATCAAGGTTTTCTGCAACTAATGTTATTAGTTAAAAACAAGTTTATGTACTAAGATCATGCTAGATGTATTGTAGAAGTATCTATTACACCTTAATAGGTACCTTTTTATGTAAAATGTATGTTTATAAACGTGGTCTTTGTTGTTTTATCGCCATCTCATTTTATAACGAGCAATATCATATAACTTCTCAATAACAAGGTCAATAATGATTGCATATTGCTAATAAATAATAATGCATATATTATTTTGCATTTACCTTCAGAGCTACTGATGGTTTTATAAATTACGTAATCTCACGGACATATTTAAGAAGTCATTTTACGTAATAATTTATTTGAATACAATTCAATGGTAAATAAAATATTTGCAAATAACGGTAATTTGCTTAATGTTATTTTCTGAGCATTAACTTTGCTTCCGGAATGTGTTGAATGCGTTATGGTACGGAAGAAAAGCCTTTGAATTCCAGTTAAGCTGTTGAAGTCTATAATCGTATTATGGTCACTTACAATCACTCACTCACTCACAATAACTCGCTTACAATAACTCTTCTACATCACCTGTAGGTAATTTGTATAGGACGCAATGATAAACACATTTGCACTGATTTCAAAAGCAATATTTTGTATAATGGCCGATTCCTATAATTTATGGACCGTTATTGGGTAAAATTAAGTCTCTTGTATCTTCACCAACAATAAAGGAAAGACTTCAGCTTTGAATAATAGACCCTCCCATATGGAAGTAGCAATCACAGGTAAAATTGCCTTACGAATCTATTTATATGCCCAGTTTGGCAATAGATATACAGGGTTATTGGTAAAACATTAACAACCTCTTAAGAGGTCATTGTACTCATCATTATAAACCAAACCTGAAATCGCGAAAATAAAAATCTGATGTTCCCTACATTTTGACGAGTTATACGAACATAAAAGTAGGGAACAGCTGTTTTTTTTGCCAGTTCAGGTTTGGTCCCATAGTAAAAGTTGTTCATAATGATGAGTACAATGACCTCTTAAGAGGTTGTTAATGTTTTACCAATAAACCTGTATTAATGCTACAATTGGTAAGCAATACGATTCGTTTTTGTTTATAGGAACCGAGTATATTAATAGTTCCTACTTTGTTCTACCTCTTTGGTCAAGTCTATTCGAGCTGCTGTTGTATTAAAATCGCCTCAGTAAGTTTCTTAGCTCCGGCTTGTCATGCAAATTACAGATGCTGGCAGAAGTTTGTTCTCTACAATATGATACAGCACAAATTAGTTAACCTTAGTAGTCTGTTTATGTACTCTAAAATAAGCTAAAAATTACTAATATTGGTTTAAATTTGAAATGAAACACATGTTTTTGTCAACTAAAAAGTTAACTAACGTGTTCCACGCGCGCCTCAAAGAGATGTCAGTATCAAGGAAGGGGCCTGTTAGGGCCGAAGCCTGCCGGGTCAGCGGGATAGTCCGAAAGGGTTACCGCTGCCCCGGAAGGCTAAGGAAGGGGTGGGTGGAGACACGGGTGAGTTCTAGTCAGTAAGAGTAAACTCCATTCCGCTCCACCCAGAGCGGAATCATTTGATGATTTTCCATCTTCAAAGCCATTTTAATTAAAAAATTGTAGCAACATTATATTTACGTGACTGCTATAAATTTCCCAGTTTTTATTTCGTGTCACCTAAATAGAATTGCGAGGGGAGAATTAGGACTTTTTGCCCCAACAGCACAATTACGTGGCTTTGAATCACTTCACTGAGTGGCATTTTATTATAAAAACTCCACCGAAAATAGACGTAACTTAAGATATTTATGCTTCATAGAGTGGAAGGCCTCTTAAATAATTAGGATAATGACTAAGGGAAATAGGTGATTTAGGTGTGATTTTCTTGGAAATGCTTTCAGAAGTTAATTTTCTTTGCGAATTGTGTTCAACTTGAAGTTATCTTGGGAAATTGAATTACTAGTATTTTTTAAAAGGTTTTTTATAAAGATAATGGCTGAAACATGCGTGTGATTTGTGTACAGATACAGTTGTTCCTACTACACGAGACTGGTTTACAGCGCCCCGCGGATTCACCCGCGTAAATGTCGATCCCGTGGGAATATCGGGTTAAAAAGTAGCTAGTAGTATTGTTAAAACAGGGTAAAAATGTATTTATTTTCACAAAGTTTTATCAAAATTGGTCCAGCCGTTTGAGCGTGAAGAAGTAACAAACATATAAACACACACACTCACAAACTTTCGCCTTTATAATATTAGTGTGATTTTCTTTATGCTATGACATCAAAAAATTGTTTAGAGGAAATAAGAGAATTTGAGTTAGCGTGAGTCGGTAATAAAAATGTAAGTTCGCTGATTTACCTTTGCTGTATAAAAAAAATAAAAGAAAATTAAAATATGTCGTGTTCAAACCGCTCCAAAAGTGAAACAATTTGCCAGTTTTATTACTTAGGTATATACAGAAAAGTATGGTACTCATCATTGCAATATTACTTACAATTTTATTGGGCACCGCACAACAATAACACAAACACACTTTATGATTATGGTCATACAAAAGATGTCGTAAAAACATAATAGGACAATATTTACTGTCCGCAGAAAATGGAAAAGAGTGACAAGAAAAACTTACTGCTTGCAACTGTTATAAGCACAGAAACCGCTCTCGAGATACGCATTTGTCTCTGTAGCCGTATCGCGGGTATCATCGCAACTGATCATGGCGACCATCATTGCATGAGCCTCATCAGCTATTTTGTATAATATCTTGCGGGATCAGAGTTCAGTGGTGGAGTGTGGCCCGTTTCCTCCCCAGAATGAGATTGCCTCGCGACATTAAACCGGGCCGATGTAAATTTTCGTCGTTACTCTATGTCTGTTTGTTCGTAGCTAGGTCTGTTCGGCGTATTGCGTGATTTCCCCGGTCAATGAAAGGATCTTCATATGAAACCCTCTCCCTTCGAGGATAATGTAATATGGAGCACAATGGGAGCAGTAATAGCTTCATTTGTTTTTATGAACCATATTTATATTAATTATTAGCTTCATTTCCTTAGTCTTGTTCGTGATGTGATAATGTAGTGTGAATTGGTTGGAAGTATGTTTAGTTATACAACAGGCAGTCGTGTCTTTCCTGATAGTGTCCAAAATAACAACATTGTATAATTCATACTCAGTACGGATATTACAGAGACATCGTAAAGTTTGTCTTGAAATTAGCAAGTGTACGTTAATGTGACAGCGAGTTGGAAAAGTAGGTTAAAGTATTTGCATGTGCAAAACCTCTATTAGGACCTAATGTTTACTTAGATGCAAACAATGAAATGAGAAAACTTATTTATCTTTTATCTATTTATGGCAGTACGAACTTAAGCTGTGATATCCGGGTTGAGCAAAAAACTAACTGATATCTAGCTGTCTGCTGTCGATCTTAAATTACTACTGCTATCAATTCCAGCTCATATTTCTTTGATTGTACTTCATCCGGCTTTATCAGAGCAGTGGTTGTCCAGAAGTAAAGGCCCCGACTTGCGAGTTGTAGATCGTGGGTTCGAACTCGCACAGGTGCTTTACTTTATGTAAATAATTTCATCACCACTGCTCTCAAAACGGTAAAGGAAAATCTCGTGAGGAAACCGGCATGTCCTAGAACCAAACTTATGAAGACATGTGACATCTACCAACCCGCACTGGGCCCGCGTTGTAGATACAGCCCACTCCCTCTCGAAAAGAGAAGGCCTGTGTCCCAACAGTGAGGTCATTTTAGGCTGATTATTCTATACTTCATCCTTGGCGTACCTATTTCTTGCTTTTCTTAACTCGACCTTATCATAGATAAAATAAGGTTCTATTGAAATCGGATCACCCCTATAATATACCACCACTAACAAGAAAATCTATTTTAAAGCTATTCCACAACCACTATTATCATATCATTACAAAGCCAGTCTATCCAGCCTTATGACTATTATTCAGCTCAAACATTTGTAGAGCGGGGTTGCGGAAACCACTGCACTGTCACGGTTCCCGGGGGTAAATCGTTGCCCCCACTTATTTGAATAAGAATGGCCCGGCAGTGTCCCACGGGGTAAACCCAGACGGTCCCACTTACCTTGCCACATGAACTACGTACAACGCGTGTTGTGCAGAAACGTAATGCATTAACGTTAATGTACATAATGATGGTATAATGAAGTAAAAGCTGTCCGCAGCTGTAACCACATAACTGGCCCTAGTTTTCTGGAATGAAAAGCGGGTCTTTTTTGTGTGAAATTGTATGCAAATTAGCCAGCTCTGCTTTTAGTGTGTTTTTGCATAAAATTTACGTGTAACCACGTAAACTATCTTGTTTCTAATTAATTAGGATAAAGTTCATGATTATGTTTACACAAAACGTTCGCATGCTAATTTTCTTGAGGTATTTGTTGTCTTGTTTAAATAAAACTTGTTTGATTGTAAGTTTTCAAAATTTTCTTAAAAAACAAAAAGGACGACGAAGAAAAAGATAAGACAATATGAAAGGTTAGTTCACAATAAAAATATGTAGATAAGTACATGTTTTTATTGTGAACTAACCTTTCATCCGTGAAATACAAGTCGGTTGTGTTTTCTTGCATATTTTATCATACTAACTTAAGATAATTGATAAATTGTGTACAAAGTACCAAAATCTAATCCATTAACGGCTTCAGTAGCCATCCAATAAGCACAAGGGTTAAAAAATATCGAATCTATCCATGCAAAAATACTCGCTATATTCCGTTCCCGCAAAACTTCTAGGCCGATAGGCCAAACTTCGTCGTTTCACCCTTTTGTTAAAGGGAGACGTTTACCAAGTTTTCTTCACATTGGCTAAGAAACTAGGAAGTTAGATTGAGTAACGAGGGCGCCCTCTGTCGGAAAGAGGTCGATTTGTTAGGCTGGCGATCACGTGGCCCGGTGATGGCCGGATACTTAACTAACTTATATCTCATGACACATCTTGTGAAGGGAACTTTATATCACTTCACATCTCGAAATTAATTTTTCGAAAGCGTGTGGGGAATTTTGAGTGGATTGTATGTCAGAGTATGAGGTATGATGGTAGTTAAAGCTGTAATTCTGTGTTTACTTTTTTAGAAAGGATTATACTCACACGTTTGCCCGCGTATTTTCCTGTCGGAGTCTTCGATCAACTAGACCCACTTGAAATGGACCCACGGTATCACTCAATTTAATCACATTTGGAATAGGTCGACTCGAACACACCCCACTTGTCGAAGTAGTTGAATGACGCAGTGAAGTAATTGTTTTCACAATGACTATAGTTATGTACACTTGGTGTACCGTTGACGTTTCGAGCACTTTCTCTTATGTACACTTGGTGTACAGTGCAGACGCTTGAGGAGTTAATGCGATGGCATTAGTAGTGTTCAGAGCATTCTACTGACTATTAAGGAAAAAAAAAGAAAGAAAGCAAATAGTTTGTTTGCGGTAAACTTGACGCTGAGAAAGAACACAAACACAAAAAAGAACAAGTTGGGGGAAAATATGCGTCACATCCACGCAAAACGGCCATCGCTCAGCATAATGCTACAACCTTATGCGAGACAGAGCCTCAGCGCTGGTTTTCAGCGACAGCCGGCGTTGACGTGATGACGTCAACCGGTGCAGTATACGATGAAATATTAGAGCCAATAACGAAGTTACCATGATTGGTTTTGGCTTTGCTACATACAATTAATGTATGAGCAATGTGTTAGTTACCTACTCCATACTTACTTCTGTAAGACTCAATATTATTTATTACCTTCAAAATATCTTCAACAGTCAATATAAATACTTCCTATTTGCAACTAATAGTAGTAGGTAAGTATGTAGGTAGGTATCTCCGTATCAAATACGTGACTTCCCCTTCAAGAATCGTGAATAAACCGTCAGATCCTATAATTTAAATGTCATTGATTACGGTTTAATAGATCAAGCAACTGGTTTTAAGATATTAAGATGACTGTACAGAGGAAATCGTGTACTGAATTATACTTTAATCATTTAATTTTAATGGCGTTGCATTTTTGTGCTCATATTTTAGGATTATCCTTGAAGCAATCATTATTTATAGAGTCGTCCGGTCACTAATGACATTGCCTTTAGGATCTGAGGACCCGAGCCACTCAGGTCGCTTTTGTCGTGAATAGGTAGACGCCACAAAACGAACGCTTTATGCAATGCAGATCTGAAATTCTAGTTTTCTCTACTTTCGTCTGTTAACGTAGACCAGCGTTTCCGTATTTCCTACGTTTCTGAAAATGTTCTGAACATGATAAACGATCTAGCTGTCGCATCTGGTAGAAAGTTCACTCAGAAAAAATAAACAAACTTAAAACATTGTGCAGAACACATCCACGTTATGAAGAAATCGCATATGAAATAGATTTAAACAATCAAACCTTTGACGATATAATATTGTATATTGTAACATTTAAGTGTCTACCGTTTTCGTGAGCAGCGCTCACGCAGAGCGAAGCAATGAAGAGTTTCAAGCATAAAACTCGACTGTAGACGAAAAGACCGCAACTTCTTAGAACAATTGTTGACCTTGACCGACATTCACAATAACGACTTTAATGATTGATCAAATATGATTTCATTTGTTTCTTGGATTATGTAGAACTGATAGTGTTTTGTTATTAATGGTTTTCTATAAACAATCCATTAGCAGTTCTGAGAAAGGGTAAATTGATCTAACTCTAAGCAAACATTTATATTTTTGATAGCTTTTGTTAAATTTTTTGTATTCATGCTGATTATATCTTTCTCTAGATGACACGACATTTTATGCGCTCCAGCCTAAAACGGGGACACAAAGCCATCAATATGAAACATGTCGTAAAACACAGAAGCAGATCACTGAACCTATGGCGCGGAGAGAAAATATAAATAAAATTTGTCTTTCGGGTCGCATATGTATTAAGTTTACGCGTATTCGTCCAAATACAATTTTAGGAAGGAAATTGCCTCCCGGTAGAACCCGTACAAAATGGAAGATGTGATATTAAATCTGGATGACAGTTATTAGGAGTGCCGAGTGGCGCTCGCTGGCTCTCCACAAAAAGAATTCAAAATAAAATGAGGTGATATTTAGCGAGAAATTGTTAACCGGAGGCGAAAATGAGCTTTGTACATGAACACTTTTATTAACTCTAGCGTTATAGAAATGATATCGATACGGAGCGAAAAGTAGGTCGGCTTGCAGTCGTGTCTCTAGACAATATCATAAGGAATGTACGTAACACCTGAATGTAATTCGCATTGGCACAGAACCAACTTAATACGCTGGCTATATGGAATAACAGTTTTGGCATTGTTGCTGATTTTGCACGCAAAAATGGCGACATACAATGGATTTCTTCAAACATTTTTGCGAAGAGATACTATTTTTAGCGTAACTTGGAATCTAAAGAAGCGTGAGAGTTAAGCGCTGGTCATTGTTGTCAAAGGTTACAAAAAACAGATGTTTCAGGATTAGATACGAGTCTTTGGAAGATTAAACAAGAACGGATAAGAATACGCCTACCGGCAACACCCCAGTAAAAATACAATGAAAATTTATTTTATAAGCGCCTGTCTAGCTCGCTCCCGCTTCCCTTTTGTTGTATAAAAATAAACGTTGCTTTTTTCTATCCCTGAGGTGAAAACATACCTTAATGGTATAATAGGATTCCGCAAGTAAAGAGGAAAACTCTACTGCATTTTGAGTGCATGTATGAAAATGTATCCATTAGCACCCTTTTAATTAATCAACATTTTTGGGAGTCTCTACTTCCTCGTAAATATTTTGGTTGAAAAGTAGCGTTCTTTTTTGTTTAATATTTTCAATAACACTTCCAAATAATTCAAATTCTATTCATCGTGAAATGAACAGCAGGAAACAAGACCATCTTTTTCATTTGTTTTTAATATTGAAAAATTGGCATTGCGGGAGCTAATTCTGCTATAAATTAGATGCGGAATCAGCACAACGGGGGTTGTCTGTACATGACAGATTCGTTCTTCATTTTATCAGTGGGTACCCGACTGTGCCGCTTGTAAACAGACGTAAATTATGTTTCCCAATCCGCTTAACTTCCGACTCAGGCTTTTTTAATCTTGTTAAAAATTGCGCCAACATTATAAATTCTAAATTAAAGCGATTTGTTCCTGAGCGTTTCGGTACTGTGATTGTCATTTCGAAAGCCAACGTGACATACTAATCTACATGTTACTCCGAATCCTTGTAAAGTTAAGACATTGATTAAATGTGTTACAAGAGGGAAGGAAAACAAAACATTTTTCGTTAAACCCTCTTCATTTTATCACGAGAATATTCAGGCTTTATGATATCGGTAAACAAAATAGTCTGGGAACAGATGGCGTTCAAATACAATGTAATTATGTCTGTACGTATTAGGGCGGCGCGGCGTGAGACGATCCGCGCAACTGCCTCGCTGAACTAATAAGGGCAAACTCAGCCGTTTTCATATTTGCACAAATTACATTAATGCTTATTGCCTACCGTAGACATGGCGAAATACAGAATGACGTTTCAAGCGCTCCAATAACCGTAATTGTTTTATCAGTGTCGGAATGGAAGGAAATAATTACATTACGTCGGGAAAATCAAATTAATATCAGATGGTAACCGTTAATATTTGTGTAGGAAGCACTTCAAATTCTGTCTTCATTTTTGGTTTCTATGGAAAATTATTGATGAGGAAATGTTTTTGGATACCCATTTTTGTAATATGTGTCTACATATTTACAAAAAAGCATATCATCATTATCTGCACAGCCTTTTCCCAACTATATTGGGGTCGGCTTCCAGTCTAACCGGATGCAGCTGAATACCAGTATTTTACATGGAGCGACTGCCTATCTGATCTGCAAAACCCAGTTACTGGGTAATACTATACCCCTTGGTAAGACTGGTAAGCACAGAACCGGTCGAAGTGGAAGTGCTTGGGGGAGACCTATGTCCAGCAGTGGACGTCTTTCAGCTGAAATGATGATGGTAAGACTGGTTGTTAGACTTCCGGCCTTCTGACTACCCGTAACAACTGTCAAAGAATACGAATAACAGCCGGGACCAACGGCTTAACGTGCTTTCCGAGGCACGGAAGGGTCACGGTATGATGTAAAGATGGTCACCCATCCACAGACCAACCGCGGCAAGCGTAGCGTAACCTGATCGATCGACCTGTGCGGCTGTTATTATTTAGCCACGGGCCCCTCCTTCTTCTTAACAAAAAGCATTACAAAATGACGCGTAGGTCCCTTATGAACCGACGTCGAGTCATACGATACATTCGCGTCGCGTTCATCTACATCTACTCGACTTCTTAAATCGTACCGTTGTCGACAATCAAGAGACGTGATCTGAAAAACATGATTATGTTCACAAGATACGCACTCTCGATGTGTAGGAAGCATGTATCTTAACGGCTCATAATGAGTTGTGATTATTCGGTTAGCCGCGCGTTTCGCCCGCGGCGTCTCACCCGTCACACTGCACAGTGCTAACTTGCCATATCTATATAATTATATTATCCGACTTTCCCTTCTGACGCTTTTGTGCCGTTGATTGTCGTTTATTTAATTGCCTACACTCTGCAGCATCACGGTTTGTGCTCGTCTCCTTAGTTCCTTTGGAAATTAGCTCCTCTAAATACACGAAATGTTTTCGTAATTGCGTGCCGAGGAACAAAACAACATCATTTCTGTGTAACGGATTATGACGTCACCTGAACGCGAGTGGAGCATTTACTTAACAGTCAGTCCGACTGAGCTATTTATTATTCCCATCTCTCCGTATAAATGCGGAAACTTTGCTAGAACTGAAATGAGAACGTAACGAAAGTGCTCGTGTAGGACGAGTGCGACAAGTATCGATGTCCCTCTTGTGTAACAATTAGACTTTACCCATTGTGTTCCTACTTTCTAAGTGAAACAGGCAATGGCCTAGCTATTGGCGTGAAATTTGAATTTTAAGGTATTGCCACCGTAAGAACTGTGCGTTGATTTGGCACACAACGCAAAATTTATTCCGTCGGTGGCGGCGCGGTGGTCCCGCGACCGGCGGCGTGACAAATGCCTGAATGCCGCCGGCCGAATTCCGTACGACTTTTTACCACCCGAGAAAAAGTTAAATACGTTGAGCCGAGAAATACGTGATATTACAGGGGAAAAACTAAACGATCAAGTTTGCTGGCTTATTTTTTTATCGGGCACACCGACGTAGTTCCAATTTCTTTCTAATTAAATTATCCGCTTATTCCGTACTCTTTCGTTTTCTTGCAATTAAAGCAAAATGAATCTATAGCAAAACTTTACCTTGGAAGAATATTTTTTTTATTCGGTTTTTCTTTTCCCGAGTTCCGCTTCCCTTTGCATTGGCTCAATTGCCTTTTGATCTGTACCTACGTATAGGCTGTATGTCCTATGGCATGGACTGCGCAACCTCGAATGCGTGGAGAATGAAATTCAGTTCTTTGTTGATTTTTGTTTGGTTTTTCAGGTTGGCTCTATGTTTTTGTTTATGTATTGAGCAATGAATTCCAAAGTTTAATTTGGTACCTGATCATTAAATACAAGTTTTAAATGAGTCACATTGACAGGTAGCATTAACTCGCAATTTAAATACGTAATGTATGGAAGATTAGAGCTTAGCACACAGATCTGCATGCGCGGTGGTGTAAATAGGAATATCATTAGTCTCGGAGGCATCGGCAGCGCGTTCCCAATCAAAGCTGATTACAATTCCGGACGGTTAACACGTAAATCCGATGCGGATAAATATTTGCACGACAGGTTGTAAACGGAACGTGCCCAGGGCCCTAATAGCCCGGGCACAGTTACTCGACCGGGCTATGTAATATGTGTTTGAAATTTCAATAAACTTTACACGACATTTAATTGTACACCTAATTCTATTATATTGATTCCATTTCATTTGATTCTGGTATTATTTTATTCTTTTCCGTGGTAATGTCATAATTGCGATCAGTTTTTATGTGTCTGTGATTCGGGTGGTTTATCATGGGTTTATCCGATTCAAATATGTTGACGTGTAAAAATCAAATTAAATATGTGTACCTACATTTTCAATTGTCAGAGTTGAAAATAAATATTAGCACAATCATTAATCAAAAATGTTTAATGAAATTGCACAAGTTTCTCCCATTTAATTTCGCATCAAGGAATCCTTTTGTGTTGAACACACTTGTATCACAAACAATTCGAAATTAGTTTCAAACAGCCACTTGAAAACTATTTAGCCTGTAAAAACAAACGGAGCTAAGAAAACAAACACTGGAGCGAGGATTTTGCACCTTTAAAAGGTTTAATCATTACTTAACCCGAGCTCACAAACGAAATGAAAAACAAAGCGCATAATCCGTTTGTACTGTTAAAGCGCGTTCACACAATGCTGTAAGTTCCCCCTTAATATTTTTCGAAATACTTGGAATCGTATGCGGCCCGCATAGAAAACCGCACGCGCAATTACATGAATTTTAATCCTTATGGGGTGAGGGCGATATTTGAAGAATTTCATTATGGTGAAACTCTTCCTAGACGGGCGTCGGAATTCATTCCGTTTCAAACGCGGACCAAACCCCACTTTGAATTATATTGAAGTTTTTGTAAAAGAAAACTTTCTTTATTATTCTGCGATTTAATGCTGAAATGAGAGGCGAGTCTTAATCTCAAGTTAGTTGTTCGTCATCTTTCTGTACCTTTTATTGTTCCGCGGATGTTTTGTAAAAGAATGGCAGTATTATTATTAGCTTTACGTTCAACGGTGAATGTGATGTTTTTAGGGTTCCGTACCCAAAAGGTAAATAGGAGGCCCTATTACTAAGACTCCACTGTCCGTCTGTCTGTCTGTCTGTCACTAGGCGGTATCTCATGAACCGTGATAGCTAGACAGTAGTAGAAATTGTCACAGATGATGAATTTCTGTTGCCGTTTCTGTTGCTGCTTTATCAACAAATAATAAAAATAAAATTTAACGTTTTTTTTCGGCGTTTTAGTCCGACTCGAACTTGACCGGTTTTTTTTCATATTACGCCTTTGCCTATGTATTGCTTCATTTTATGAAACTAAATATAGCTAGGTCCAATTACCCAGTTTACCAGCAATCAAATTACCAATCTTAATTCTACTTTTATTATCAAATTACATGCATTAAAGTTAAGCTATTCGCTAAACAACGTTGCGTAAAGTGCTAAGTAATTTAAATTTTAAAATTATAACTATTCAGTCCACATTCTCCCGCGCTACCCTTGTTGCCTTACGCCATCTTTTTATGCAACCAGCCAGTCCTATTGCCGTCCTACTAATATCACGGAACCAAATTTTTTCAACACCGAACTTTTTTCTAGCCCTTTTTTTATTGGGTACCTATTTCGTGTGTGTTTTGTTTTCTATATAGGTACACATAGCTCGCTGGTATGCTTGTGTGAGTAATGTTGCCTCTGTATGTGTGGAATGCGGCTGCGAACGTATAATTCGTGACTGCCAAGATTAGTCTGCATAATGCACAGCCAAGGTGTTTAGACGCTAGATACTATCTGCATGTTAAATATTGTACGAAACTTACAAAGTCTTTGACCTAGCTTATGACGTTATGTAGGCGGCACATTAGAAAATTAATGTCGGTCTGTTGAATAAAAGGTCAATTTTAGACAAGACAATGACTGCAAAGACTGGATTGTCTTGTCTAAAAACGAAATAAGATCTAATTTAAGACCGTCTCGGAATCTATTCCAATCCATCAATTGACTATAGGTAATCGTTCTTGAGTATTTTCTTAATAATATCTTATTATTTCGCATGACTAAATCGTAGGTTCAATTTAAATAATTAAATAGATTGTAAAAGTTCTTTATCACAAAAAATCCTTAAAAATGTCACAGTCCTTTTTTTTTTTTGAGGATGGTAAATCATCAAATGACCCCTCCCGCTCTGGGTGGAGCGGAAGGGAAGGTTTCAGACTCTTACTGACTAAAACCCACCCGTCTTCCTTCCTTAGCCCTTTATGTTCCGGGCCAGCGGTAACCCTTTCGGACAATCCCGCTGACCCGACCTCGGCCCCACGGATATCTGTGTTCGGCCCTAACGGGCCCCTTCATATAGAGTCCTGCGGTCAGAGGCGTGGCAGGTAGGTAAATGGTAAAAGGCCATTCCGGTCATACGCAAACATACCGAGGGCCTACACTATATAGAATGGTCCTGAAATAGGTAGAACATTAACAAACAAATGACAATTCCAGTCGAGTCGTCAGCCACTACATCCCCAAGCATTCCCGTCAGGCCATACCAACAAGCCATCAGTTACACCAACAGCATTTTAATTCAAAGGGCGTACGTGCCCCAATCAATACGCACACGGCAGTAATCGAATTCCAATACATTGGGCATTGACTGATCAAACGTTCACACGATCCGACAATTAAATAAGATGACGTCATGTAAACTGAAGCGATTAGTTACGAATGTTATGGCGAAGTGTGGATCTAATTCAAGGTCGAACCGTCATCTGCATTTTATTTATACAATCGCTGCGTTCTTGTATTGTCTTGGCTTTGATTAAATAGACAGAACATGAATTGAAATGAAATTGTTTATTCTGTAACTATGATATCGAATCACTTTTACACGTAATATAAAAAAAAACTAAGCTAGATGGAGTCGATATTTCCTATCTGACTACCTCTGAGAGGAAATAGCGATACAAACTCAGGGGTCAAAGTCTGTTTTAAAGTCCAGACAAAATCATGGTTAGATCTTGTGAGGACTATTTCCCCAACAGCCACTTATCTACGTACCTACCTATCTAAAATGGCCTTTTGAGGCGAGAACCATACTGATTTGAGTGGACCTGTCCAGACAGTGGCAGCATTTTTGTTAGTAATCGTGTAGCTCAACTCAGCACTCAAGGAGCTCAACGACTCGACGAATAATACCAAAGAAAGGACATCCAGTGCATTGCATGCAATACTTTCTTACTCAGGATATGTTGATCAAGGTCTTCGCGTACTTAATAGAATTGGTAACTGCCTGTGGCTGACCACCCTTGGCATTTTGACTTTCTAAAACAAAACTAAAACATTTTCGTACGTTTGACAGCCGGAACTTACCGAGGACTAAATACATCAGGCAGCGACCACTAATGTTCAAGCAAAGCTTTTTATTATACATTAAGATCAGAATCATTGGTCTGTTTAGGTATAATATCCTTAATTAAACTGGTAATTTTGCTTAGAAGTAGCTTATTCGAATAATACTGATTAAGTATAACCGATTCAGATTCTCATGAAGGCACAAAGTCGGGTAAAACAACACCCCAACACGATTTCGGAGTTACGTGCTTAAAAACTTCCTCCTCCCGTTTGTGCAACAGCCATGACACGCGTGGTTTCAATATCAAGCGTTATATTATAGGTAGGTACCATGAGTTATGGGGACATCTGTCTCCCACCCATCGTGTAATTTCAGAACAGACATGTATTCAAATCCGTATTATTGTAAAAAAAACCCATACATTCCGTTACACAAAAACCACAAATTATTGTCGACCGCATTGAAATTCGTTGCGGCAGTTCCATTATAAACCGCGAGCGATGAATTGATACAGAATTGTTTGCTAGACTTATTAGGACGTAGGCTGTACCTGCTGAATGTAGGCTGTGAAGAATGTAAAGCTAATTAATACGCTTCAACAAGTACTGAGTCCTAATGAATGTTCAAGATTATGGAGACAAATACACGTTTGAAACTAAGCCATATTTATAAGCCTTAAGTGCCGCAGATAAAGTTCTGAACTTAAGTCATTGCGGTAAGAAGTCATTCCATCTGGTCGTGACTTGTTCTTGTCTTGGTCAAGAGGCTAGTAGGCGAACCAGTACTTAAACGGATTAACGAGAAATCGTGGATTTCTTGATCTGGCTGGATATTTTCACTTAATTATTATTCAATATTGAAACTTGGACAACCTATCCCCTTTTTTGACGCAAATAAGACCTTGCTTGCTTGGAAACAGGTGATTTGAAAACAGTGAAAACTCATAGTCCTTTCACAGTTATTTTACCTCTGAAAACTGCAACCCAACAACAACCTTAGTACAACAACAATAAAGATCACTGTGATTTTGACAGACTTGACAGTTGAGCAACCCAACTGCAACCTTCATCAAAGATCACTGTAATACTGGCAGTGATGCAAAATCAGAGGGAAAATAACTGTGAGTGGACTGTAGGTAAAGTGAGTCCTTAGCATCAGGTGGAATGACAGCTTTTTTTTTTTTGAAATGAAATGGAATGAAATGATTTTATTTTCTGTAAGTAGGTTTGTACAAACACTTTTTAAACTAGATGAAGTCGGCGTTTCCTATCTGACTACTCTGAGAAGAAAGGCCGAAACAAACTCAGAGGTCACAGTCTCTTTTAAAGTCCAGACATAATCTTGGTCAGGTTATATGAAGACCATGTAGATCGATGTCTGAGGTGGTCTTTTGAGGAAAGAACCACACAGATTGAGAGGACCTGTCCAGTCAGTGCACGCATTTGTCAAAAATCGTGCAGCTCAACTCAAGACTTAAGGAGCTCAACGATTCGACGAACAATACCAAAGAAAGGACATTTGGGTAGGCCACATAAATTACTTAAACTGCCAGACCATGAAAAAAAAACTAACAGAACAGAGAGAATAATAAAAATATATATATATGTAAAATTACCCACATCGTCTTCACATTCACAATGAAAACATAATATAATACTTTACAAAGTAAGCAAATGTCATTGTTTAAAAAAAAAATAATTCATCAATGTCAATGTGTATATAAAAAAGAAAAAAATCATTCAAAATGGAGAAATTGGAAGCAGCTCAATCCCAAGCCTTTTTGTCCTCAATATAATCTTTAACGGTATAAAAGGCTTTCTGGCACAACTTACGTTTAATGAAAGATTTGAATTTATTAAGGCTTAGATCTTGAACGTGGCTTGGTAGTTTATTGTAAAAGCGTAGGTATACATTGGCATCTGAACGAGCCACATATTTTCTTGAGCCTGGTTGTAGGTACAACATATTTGTGTTTGTTTCTAGTATTTATATTATGGATATCACTGTATTTTTTAAACAATTTTATATTTTTATGGGCATATAAAAGATTTTCATAAATGTACTGAGAAGGCACAGTCATTACATTAATCTCTTTAAATTTGTCTCTGAGAGAGTGTCTCGGACTTAATTTATAAATTGATCGAACAGCTCTCTTCTGCAAAACAAAGATAGTCTGAATATCGGCGGCATTTCCCCACAATAGAATACCGTACGAAATTACACTATGAAAATAGCTAAAGTACACTAAACGAGCAGTCTCTACATCAGTTAAATTACGAATTTTTCTAACAGCGTATGCTGGGCTGGGAAATCATCAAATGACTCCTCCCGCTCTGGGTGGAGCGGAAGGGAGTGTCAGACTCTTACTGACTAAAACCCACCCGTGTTCCTTCCTTAGCCCTTTATGTTCCGGGGTAGCGGTAACCCTTTCGGACAAAAGTTCGACTTCAACTAAGTTTTCACGGTGTCAGATTTTTACAGAATTAACCGGCAGGTACAGACGCCAGCTCATCAAGGTACTGTCAAATTTCTTTAATAGATTTTCAACTTCATCGCTAAAGCATAAGGTTCAAAGTTGATTGGGAAAATTTTACATTTTCGGGTAGCTTGATGTGTTGGCGTCTGTACCTGCACCACATTGTCTACTCATGTGCCTACACTTCCATTTAGGTACAGACGCCAGCATATAAAGCTACTACAATCTGTCAAATTTCTTTATTAGATTTTCAAATTTATCGCATAGATAAGGTTCAAAGTTGACTGAGAAAATTTGACAGCTTCAGGTAGCTTGATGTGCTGGCGTCTGTACATGAAAGACCTTGTATTGTCCATCAATTTATTCCAAATAAACAAAAGAAGAGCAGTGGTGGCCCCGACTTACGAGTTGTAGGTCGTTGGTTCGAACCCAGACAGGCGCTTTACTTTGTTTAAATTATTTCATCACCACTGCTCTCAAAACGGTGAAGGAAAACATCGTGAGGAAACCGGCATGTCCTAGAACCAAAAGTTCGAAGACATGTGGCATCTGCCAACCCGCACTGGGCCCGCGTGGTGGATTACGGCCCACTCCCTCTCACCGAGAGGAGGCCTGTGTCCCAGCAATGGGAACATTATAGGCTGATTATGAAACAAAAGAATACCTGATACTGAGGATAATATCTAAAAATAAATATTATTGATCACACATGGCTGCATATTTTTAATAAACCGCCACGAATTTGTAATTAAGCTTAACAGTATTGTTTTATTGGTTCAATGGTTGGACATTGGTGTCAGAACAAATATTTCATTTAGCATCCAGGGTGTCGCGTCCTTGTTTGTTTTCAACATTTAGGTACAGTCGGCAAAAGAGTTAGGTATGCAGGATCGTCGGATATAGTTGAAGTTTAGTAATAAACCGATGGATGTTGTCGACTGAAATTTAATTTGATAAATGAGCTGTTTGTTTTCTATTCTTAAAATTAAATTTTATTCGACAACATCCATCGGTTTATTACTAAACTTCAACTATATCCGACGATCCTGCATACCTAACTCTTTTGCTGACTGTACATAAAGTGTTCCCGTGTGTTTTAGTTCATGCAAGCAACATTGTTAGTATTGCTTATTATACAAAAACACACAATATTACTTTTATTACGAATTCATACGTAGAAGTTTACGTTGTCAAAGCAGGTTGACAACGTAAACGTAGGTTGTCACTAATAAGTCTAAAAACAAGAAGTAAAATAATGATAATTTGTGAACACACTGTATAAAGTTACCTTCCCCATAAATTGTCAAACTACCCACGTTTATAAATTCGTTGTGTACATAAATAATCCGCATATGTTGCTAATGTTACTGAAAACACTGCCCACCCTTACTGGGAAAAAGTGTGAGTTACACACTCACATAAGCAAAACTTTTAGTTCGTATTTCGTGAAGTGAGAGTAAAGCCTCGTTTTGATGGTAAACAAAAGTTGCTCAACAAAATACAACACAACACAACAAAATACTTACTTTAGGGATGTTGCAACATGAAGTGTTGCAGTCTTGTTGGCAGAAAGAAAAAAATGTTCAGCAACAGTTACCTAGCTAACTTTTGTTTACCTATTATTTATTTAAATTACTAGCTGACCCGGCAAACGTTGTTTTGCCATATAAATTATTTCTAGCTGCCCGGCGCTACTTCGTTGGCGTGGTGTCCTACCCCTTACCCTACCCTACCCCTACCCTACTCCTACCCTACTCCTACACTACTTCTACCCTACTCCTACCCTACTCCTACCCTACTCCTACTCCTATCCTACTCCTAACCTACTCCTACACGACTCCTAACCTACTCCTATAAGTAAAAAAAAAAAATGGTTGCCTGTAAAGTCGGTTTTACGGGCGAAGATTTTACGTGACAACGTCTTTTTCTCGGTAGAATATTTATTGATATGAATATAATTAAATTGCACAATAGGAACAAGGAATTAAATGAAAATAAGAACGTAACGTTACCGAGCGTTACACTTTTTCATAAGTGACTCCCAGCCGCAACCTAATTTAAAATAAGAACGTAACGTTACCGAGCGTTACACTTTTTCATAAGTGACTCCCAGCCGCAACCTAATTTAAGACGTTGTCACGTCAAAAAAAGATAAAAAGTCCTAGTATCCTATGTCCGTCTCCTGGTTCTAAGCTACCTCCCCACCAATTTTCAGCCAAATCGGTTCAGCCGTTCTTGAGTTTTAAATAGTGTAACTAACACGACTTTCTTTTATATTTAAACACTAGCTTCTGCCCGCGACTTCGTACGCGGATCCTGTTGCTTATGCCAGCGACAACGGGGTCGTCAAAATCGGAGATCTGAAACGTCTGATGTCGAATTCTAAGAGCCCAGGGACTGAAAAACAACGGGATGCGCGAGACGATTCGAGACGTCATTTTCAGGCAATAATGAACCAATAAGGTGGTAAACTTGGCCTTGCACTTTGAATGTTGGCATAAATAGGCCTTCTGAAATCTGTTCTGCACCAAAAGATGTCATTTGAAAGGCATTATTGTACGAACGTATGTTATCCAAGAAATGTTTTGACTGTGGATGGTCACCGATTAGCAGTGATCTTAATATTTCTGGAGGATTTTGTAATATTTTAATATGTACTTTCCCACCTGAGCAACACATACCGTTTGTTTCTTTTTGCCATTTAACAGCTTCACAAAAAGTACAATTTTGAACCATACCTCCGATGGCGGAATATGTGGCGTAGTCAATCATAGGAGTATACGTAAATGCACTCCGTTCCTTATCAACCCAAGGAAGGTCGCCATGCCCTACGGCTATATCTTGAGACACATCCGATTCTTCAGATGATATCGACATTCTGTTCAGAGAATGTCGAAGTCGATCAGAATTCAAACGTTCGTTGCGCTCTTCTTAATCTGTCTCTTCATGCCGTACTCCAGCAATTCTTTCTTTCTCACTTTCTAACTGATTATGAGTATTTTGTTGTGTGCGTGTTCGGGACAATGTATGATAATCTCAAGTTTATCACTTGTTTCAAAAGACCTGTTAGTAGATGTGCGAATACGCTGAGAACTCAAGCGTGATTCTGTATCGGTAAACGTTTCCGATTCGCGAGACAATGCATGTCGCTCACGATCAGCGGACAGTCGCGCATCACGTTCCGCACTTGTCTCTAGAGACCTAGAAGCAGATGCGTAGATATGCTGAGAACTCAAGCGCAATTCTCTATCTGTGAACGTCTCCGACTCGCGAGATAATGCGTGACATTTACGATCAGCGGTCAGTCGCACATCACGTTCCCGACTTGTCTCTGGAGACCTAAAAGTCGATGCGTAGATACGCTTGGAACTCAAGCGCAATTCTCTATCCGTGAACGTCTCCGACTCGCGAGACAATGCATGACGTTCACGATCAGCGGTCAGTCGCGCATCATATTCTTCACTGGTCTCTAGAGACCTGGATGTAGATGCGTAAATACGCTGAGAATGCAGGCGTGCTTCGCGATCCGAAGAGGTTTCCACGGAGCGAGTTGCAGCCTGATGTTCTCGAACAGCATCAAGTCTCTCCTGACGCTCTTCGGTAGATTCTTGGGATCTTATGATCCGCAATCTTTTAGCTCCTTTGGAACATTGGAAAAGCTTTGACCTTTTTCTAGGCATGGTTATAGTTTTATTGTGAAGAAGATACCTGATCAATTAAAATCTAATTGACTGCTCCCCTACCAAGGGTGCCCAGACACGGGGTCGTCTGGCGCCCATGTGCTGGTTTGGTCCCTGGGGTCGTCACGGCGTGCTATGTGTTCTGGTGCGCCGGTGATGGGGAGTACTCCCCAGAGGAGGGTCCGGTGACGGACAGCCGCGGCGGGTTCACGGATGAGTGCTAACGCGTGCCCATATTCCCGCTGTAAGCGGCAGAGGAAGACACCGTGGAGTTTTAGTGGGTTAGAGTCCCACATAACTGTACTATCTCCCCGTGGTAGTGCAGAACGCATGAGCATTTAATCACGTTAAAAAAAAAATGGGAGTTTTGGCCAGTAGAGTCAAATTTTCAATGATATACCATCGTCATCGAAAATCAGTCCTAAACTGTTACCGCCTTCACCGCGTGGGGGTGAAATTAGTGATAGTTTTGATTTCCACATCAGATGTTTCTGATCTTCGATTTTTAGGGTTCCGTACCCAAAGGGTAAAAACGGAACCCTATTACTAAGACTTCGCTGTCCGTCCGTCCGTCCGTCCGTCTGTCTGTCACCAGGCTGTATCTCAAGAACCGCGGTAGCTAGACAGTTGAAATTTTCACGGATGATGTATTTCTGTTGCCGCTGTAACAACAAATACTAAAAACAAAATAAAATAAATATTTAAGGGGGCTCCCATACAAAAAAACGTGGTTTTTTCGGCGTTTTTGCCGTCTGTCTGTCACCAGGCTGTATCTCAAGAACCGCGGTAGCTAGACAGTTGAAATTTTCACAGATGGTGTATTTCTGTTGCCGCTATAACAACAATTACTAAAAACAAAATAAAATAAATATTTAAGGGGGGCTCCCGTACAAAAAAACGTGTTTTTTTCGGCGTTTTTGCCGTCTTTCTGTCGCCAAGCTGTATCTCAAGAACCGCGGTAGCGACACAGTTGAAATTTTCACAGATGATGTATTTCTGTTGCCGCTATAACAACAAATACTAAAAACAAAATAAATATTTAAGGGGGGCTCCCATACAAAAAAACGTGTTTTTTTCGGCGTTTTTGCCGTCTGTCTGTCGCCAGGCTGTATCTCAAGAACCGCGGTAGCTAGACAGTTGAAATTTTCACAGATCGTGTATTTCTGTTGCCGCTATAACAACAAATACTAAAAACAAAATAATATAAATATTTAAGGGGGGCTCCCGTACAAAAAAACGTGTTTTTTTTCGGCGTTTTTGCTTTGTGGTACGGAACCCTTCGTGTTGGACAGTTTTTTTATAAGTCAACAGGAAATGCCCATCAGACCGAACAACTTTTGCTAAGACGTCATTCCTATATATGTTATGGTGTAGCTGGGCTCTTGTTTTTCTACTGTTTTATTATATGTATATATAGAATATAGAATACCTTATCAAAACATACACAGGGCGGCTTTTTCGCCTTCTGCGATCTCTATTTTTATTTATTCATCATTCATTCAGTGACATAACATCACGCTTGTAGTCCCAAAGAGTTTTGCAGAGGTGTAGGTACCTAAAGTACACCCACATTTCGCCAGGTATGTTTAAGTCCCACGTAATAGGGGACGAGCCTATTGCCATCAACCGGACACAAATCCAGACACCAGGCTGCTATTGAGTAACTCCTAATGATAAAACCCAATACACTTTGCCCATCCTGGGAATTGAACCCAGGATCTCATGCTAAGCGATAGCACTTGCGAACATAGACCAACGAGGCAGTTCATTCAGTAGTACCTACACATACATTACATGTAAGTTCATGCAAATATAAGCTTAATAAACACCCACATTGGTCCATACTTACTCTATAATATTATGTCACATGAAATAAATAAGATATCATTCGCACAGTGGTACTCAAAGATTATTTTATACGTACAATTTTCCTATTCCGTGGTTTCAACACCAGACATTGCATAAACAAGCGGTTGCACTGCGCACTTCCAAAAGGAATGCGGCAGTTCCCAAGTAGCACAAAAGTGCTTTATAACAGCACTTTCACAGTGCACCGTGAAAGCATTGGCTGCATAAACTTGCTGTATAACAGCGTAGGCAGCGCATCCTCTGCTGATATAATTCTAATTTGGGCACAAATAATTCAGCACATAGCTGTATAAGAATTCCCATTATAAAATAATTGAATTATATCAACATCATATTAGCATTTATGTGTGTAACAATCATCCCAAGAGCTGAAAATTGCTTGATTAACAAGACACGTGTTACCTATAATACAGCAACAAAGACGAATGTGTACATTTTATATGCTTTTACGCAGTTGAAAGTACACTCTGAGCGAAATTGTGGAATGCAATAACTTTATTATTTATTTTTCTTTAATATGAACTGTCAATTTGTTAAACATGAAGTGTAAGTGTTCTGTGCAAGATCTCAAGTGCCATTTGTGAATATTACAATAAAATTTAAGGTAAGTAAAACTTCGATTTCTTCCTATTATGTTTGAAATCTTATTGGGGAGGTAACTTTACTGTGAAATACCATACATGTTTAGTTCAAAATTTTCACGCGCTCTCATAATACCACTAAATACTAAAAAAAACTTAACTTAAATGGACAAAAAACGAAATAAATATTATGGTTTTTTACAAAGAAATTGATAAAAAGCTGGTTACGTGTAAATCATTTGTAAACCAAATCAATTCCAATCGATATCTTCTAAAATAAACCAAAATAAAAAGATAAAATTTTACAATAATTCACAGTCACGTAGTGAAAATGGCGGATGGCAAGTGAACAGTTTTAATCTTAATTTAATGCTAAGGTCTGTACGGGTATTCTCATGTGGCCTATAATTCAGCAAATAGTAAAATAGTTAAGCACTTGTGAGAAACAAATCGGCCATGGATCGATGTGAAGAGTAGTAGTGGTTCACATTTTGCACCAGTTAACCAGATAACCACCTATATGGATCCAAGCTTTTAGGGTCCCGCTGTGGTTCTGCTAAAACCATTTTATTCCCTTTTTAGTAATTAGTAATTACTCGACGACAAGTACTGATTTAAAATTGTAATTTAAATAGCTATTAATATAATTTAATTAAATAAGTAGATAATATAATAATACATAAACTATTTAATTACCAATTCAATACGCAACCGAATCTGTTTTTTTATATTTCTATGAACCAAATATATAGATATATACTTACTTCTGGCCCATCCTCTGGCCTAATAAAAATTATGTTCACATGACGTTTTTATTTGGTGATCTGTAATAACATGAACACAGAATTGAATGAGTTTCGAACCGTATTTTTTTATGAAACATTTTGTTTGATCTGCAACGTGCTGCATGCAACGCGATCCTTCACCCGCTATCGCCACCCGAACCAAGGGGGGCGCGGGTGGCGGTGGGGCGTGTGATCGCTATGTTTGTTTACATACAATTCATCAGTTTAACACCAAATCGCAACTGGGCCGGTCGGTACAAGTCAAAGTGCTTTGGCATTCTATGGTAGATTAACGTTAGTGTAAAATCTCGAAAAGTGTTAAAAGCGAATGCTATTTTGGTAGGTAGTAGGTACCTGTGTTTGTGTCTAGGTATAGGTTTTTGTGTTTAAATAATTATGTTACGTTAAGTTTAGGTACTTACCTATTAATATGTTTTAGTTTTTTGTGGCAACATTTTCCACAAAAACTGGATAGGTAGTTTGATTATGTGATTTTAAGATCCTGCTACTTTTATCTTTCGTTTCTTGAATAATACCTTAGTATGATTTTGTTGTTTTTTTGCAGAACATGCCTTACAAAATAGTTCAGACTATAGAGGGAGGAGTTGCCACTCTGTCAGTCGTTCCTGCACTGTGGGAAACCAAGGGACTTCTACGGTGGCCACCGAGAAGTACTAAATACCCCATGAAATTATTAAAAGATGAAAATTCAAGACCTGGACCAGGGTGGGATACCCTAAAATGTACTTTAAAACGAAATAATATTCGGACCTACGAAGATGCCAACTGCGAAGTAACTTTAATGGAACTAAACACGGACACAGATAATCAGGAAAACGAATATAATATGAGCTTTCCGGTAGCATCTAAAACATGCCAATCGAATAGAAATGAGGTTAACTTCGAAGCCTTGGCAGAAAATTTGGTGAGTTTTTAATTTCTTCCTTTTTGGATTAGATACCTATTCGTTCTTTTAAAGAAGAAAAAGAGATAGAGAGAGGAGGTTAAAAGATGCAAGTTCACGACGTGCAACTTTTGAATCTGTAGGGAGTTGTTTACAGCCTCTAGTTCTAGTTCTCTAGTTCCTTGTTTTATACTCAGAAGGTATCAATTAAAAGGAGTAGTGTAGGAGTAGGATAGGAGTAGGGTAGGAGTAGTGCAGGAGTAGGGTAGGAGTAGGGTAGTAGTAGTGTAGGAGTAGGGTAGGGGTAGGGTAGGGTAAGGGGTAGGACACCACGCAAACGAAGTAGCGCCGGGCAGCTAGAAATAATTTATATGGCAAAACAACGTTTGCCGGGTCAGTTAGTAATATTATAAATGCGATAGTGTCTGTCTGTTACCTCTTCACGCTTAAACCGCTGAACCGATTTAGATGAAATTTAGTATAGAGATAGTTTGAGTCCCGGGAAAGGACATAGAATAGTTTTTATCCCGGTATTCCCACGGGATCGAGACTTATGCGGGTGAAACCGCGGGGCGCTGCTAGTATAGAATAGTTGGAAAAATCAGCACTTAATAAAGTTTTATATTATATCGTTATTCGTTATCAATAAAAGTGCGCGCCTCGTCGCATCTCTGTAGGAGTCACACTAAAGCTTTACCTATTCCACGTTTGCTATTTATCATTGGTCTAACATTTATAAATGATCGTCATTTTTTATTACAGACATATTCACAGCCTGGTGCGTATGAAATTTCAATGAAAAATTTTGAACCAGTGCAGCAAGAGACCATACAAGTAGTGGAGCAACAGGCGACAGTTCAAATAATTAGCTCAGAAAATTCTGATACTATGATAACTAATCAGACTCTTATTTTAAATAAACTAAACTTAATAATAGAAAATCAGAAAAGATTTGGACAAAAATTGGCTTCTCTATCGGTACAATTAGATGAAACAAATGAAACAATCAGACAATTACAACAGGAACAACAATGTAACGTTACATTACTAAAAGACGCATCTTCGGAAGAACGAGAAAGTTTTAGCTTGAAACCTATAGAAACTAATGAAGAGTTTGAAACTTTTGAGCTTACTCTATCCGACAAGATGCACCGAAAAAAATTAATCAAATGTTTATCTACATTGTACTCATCTAAACCGGGTCAAGGCCAAACATGCGCCTATAAGTTGATAGATGTTTTGTTCACGAAGGAATTTTTATGTCAGTGCTCATGGTCCGGGGGAAGCAAGGGAGAACATTCAAAAATACCTATGAAAAATTTCATGAACTTTAGGAAGTTCTTTTTTGAAATTATACACATGTGGGATCCGAGTTTTACTGATGATCAAATGCTAATTTTTTTTAAACTTGTTCTTAGAAACGCAACCAAACGTAAGTCTATGCAAGGTTTGCGAGAATCAACAAAACGAGTTCGTAAATCCAAAAATTTAAGAGGACAAGTAGACAACGAAGCAATCGTGCCTGAAGATAATAAAGACAGTGATAATAACCAGCTTGAAGCTAGCAATAATACGAAGGAGACTAGAACTGATGACAGTAATGCCGAAAAGCCTAGAGATGACGATAATACTGACGCAGATCCAAGAGCTGGGGATGATAACGACGAAGAGCCTAGAGTTTAAGAATATTAATCGACTTCTTAGTTCTTTTCTAATATTTTTGTGTTGATTTGATTTTGTTAAACTGCGTATTTGCTTTTTTATTATTTTTGATTGGAGCTTCTCTGCTAAATTATTTTATAGAAGAACGTCATATGTTTATAAATATGTACAACTGTACTGAAAAGATGTGGTATTTTTTTCAATTATTGTGATTTAGGAAATTCGTGTAAGTACCTATACCTAATAATAATTATAAAAGTCTATGTTTGTGTTAAATTATTTCTTAACTACTATTTTGCAAGCTCTATTGAGGCGTTACTTACACGAATTTATCTATGTGAGATATTCAGTATTTGCGGAAGATTTTTTAAATTTACTTTTTAAGATTATGTGTCAGGAATGATTATGATAAAGCAGTGCTATGTGCAAGATAATTTTTCAATGAGGAAAGAAAATAAAAATTAAAACAATTAGTATGCAATGTTGTATATTATTTTCAAACAGTATGTCCTAGCGGTATGAAATAGTGGTATTCTTTATGAGGAATACACACAAATTTACATTTTATATCTTTAGGATTTAACACAACCACACTAGTATCGCAATGTTTTAGGCTATTAGATTTATATATTCCAAATCGGGATGATTTTATTGGATAGGCAAACACTTCTTCTTTGTTCTTCAACTGGAAACTTTTTATGGACACAGTGTTATTAACTTCTTCAATTGAATCAATTTCAACTATATCATTTTGAACTGTTAATAAATACCTGTCTTTTGTTTTAGAAGACAATATAAAATCCCGAAAGATTAGTGTGCAAATATTTTTCTTACTCTTGGATATGTATGGATATTTAGTTTTTTTTTTCCTTTCTAGCTGGATATTAATTCCATTGTTATCCTCGTCTTCAGTTAGTCTTTTAGCCACTTGTGACAGTGGATTTTTACCGTCTCTCAACATTCTTTTAATCATGAACAATTTGTTCTCAAACGGATATGCGCTAAAGGTATCAAGAGTTCCATACATTTCAACTTCAGCAGAAACATGTAGTAAATTGTGGACATTACTTGTTACATATGCTGCTCCATAAAAATCTTTATAATGTTCAACAAAATACATCAGAAGGTGTTCTGCAAGTGGTAACAAATGGTGATAAGCTTTATTGGAACAAATTGTTATTCCACAGTAGAGCGTCAAAAAGTGTGAAAAAGCATTAGGAGTCAGAACATCAGGTAGAATGACAATGCTTAGATAATAAAAAAAAGATCTAAATTCTGACGCTTTCCAATATGCTAAAGAATCAAGCCCTCGCACGGAACGATGTATCTCAGAGGGTAATTTACATTGGTTTAAAAAAATTGCAACTGATTCAGTATCACTCGCACGCCATTTTGTGATGTACTTTCCAAAGTTTCCGTCGCGCCAACCAATCAGTAATCTTTTCATTATTCCTAAATCAATGAGATGGAGGGAATCGCCTACTGGGAAATTGGTCACCATGTCAATTGGTAGACATAATAATGGTGAGTCACTTTTATGGTGTGCACCATATAATTTATTACGGAAACCTTCATTAGTCCTTTCGGGACATCTCGTGTCGGGGAATACAACAGTATGCGAAGTGTGTGAGTACTCTCCAACTGTCACACATTTTAAGCAGCCATGTTTGCCATTGAAATTACAAACACCTGAAAAAACAAGATGGTTTTGGTATTAATTATCAATCCCAAGTAATAAAATATAATGAAATAACAACCAAGTTAAAGAAATTAATTTTGCGGCAACCATTATTAGTCTTGAAAATGTGTAGATTATAAAAATATTTTTAGTGCATACCTTTTATATAAGCTCTGGCAGGTGAGTCACATATAAAACATCTTATCTTTATTGTAAACTTCCTTCCATAACTCTGAACATAAATACCGTCTTCAAGTAATGGTTTCATTTCATTAACAAAATCTTCCAAGTACTCAGTTACACTTTTCGGTTTTCCTTGGCCAAAATAAATGCCAATCACAAAAGGCCTGATGCACGGATTTTCGAAAATATTGCACAGTATGGGCCAAAACTCATTCTTAGAACTTTTGAAAATTGGCAAACCGTCGAAGTTTATATTCAATGTAATATTTTGTGGAGCTTCATCCCAATACAGTAATATTTTTTTTAAAGGAATCAATATTCCGTTGTGCCAGTATTCACCTCCGTTAATTTTTTTTAAAGTGATGATTCTGGGTGTCCCTAAAATAGTTCTGGCGTCATTGGGTAATGAATTTGGAACAAAATCATTTATTATTTTTGCTAGGTCGTTCAAGGCTGTTTGTGCAATATTTTTTGATATGGCCCATTTTTTTATTTTTGATTGAAATTCCTGTCTTTTATCATGTTTAACACAATCACTCGTATCTGAACTGTCTGAATCGTTGGGACAATCTCGTTCGTCATCATAAATATTACATACGGAACCCGTCTCGTCAAATATTCGTTGCGCACTTGCTGACTCTTGGCCATAACTAATATTACATTCGGATGAAAAACACGTTGTTCCATCTAAATCTAGATGCGCTCTTGCTAACCTGTGGCCGTAATTTAATCCATGTCTTTCCACACTAACATTTCTCGTGAATACGGAGCCTGAATTTTCTAAAACTTGGTTCACTGTTATGTTTTGACTAAGGCTCATTAAACTTGTAGGTTGTTTATTTTTTCCCGCATTAGCTGTATTTCCATTTATAATTTTTAAGTATTCTGCATTAATTTTACGGCGTATTCCACCAGTTCTTTCTTTGGCTTTCCACATTTTGTAAAATAACTAAAGACGTCAAAAAACTGTTAAAATGACCTGGTATAGAAATATTCATTTCATGGTTACATAATAATTCAATCAGCAGAATAAATGCCTACGCAAGTTAAATTATTCAGCCCAAGACAGAATGGCTGAAAGGTTTGCTGCTATGTAACTGCATAAAAGTCCACTTTAAGTTCTGTCTTGGCCTAAATAAATGCTGTTATTCGAATCTATAGTAACACCTGACTAATAGGGTAAAAGTTTATCTGTATGCAGCATAAAGCATTAAATCTTTGTTAAATAACTTCACAAAGTAATTGCTTACCTTATAGTAGTTCATATGATCTCTCTTAAAATGCAACGGTTTTATAGTACACACTTGGGTTTTTATTCAGTAAATTGCATTATTTGTGTTCACAAACATGCGCTTTTGCAGCTAATAGGGTACTGCACTACTAAACGCTGAATAACAGTGACATCTGTGGCGTGTTTGTGGTGTTTAATAGATTTACAGTACAGAAGAAAGCGTTATAGTAAGCCTTGTTTTTTTCTAAACAGCTATTGCTGCCTGGGTGAACTCTAATAAGTCGGTATAAATGCTTAGATTTACGCTGTGGGCCTTAAGTGAAAATTTATAATGCAGTTTTGTGCTACTTGGGTTAATACTCGTACACTGGATTTATTCCTAATGACGACACGATGATGTATATCTTGAGATTTAACGATAAATCTACGATTAACTGGTACAGAAACATGCATGAATAAATATGTAGAACTTGCTGGCCAAGCTTGCATCAATAACATCGAGCTTGTATTAAACTAACGTAAATTTTTAACCTTCATTCTGTTTATAAACTTTGCTTGAAGTTAAGAGACGTTTAATCGTTAAATTGTATGACTAAACAGTCGCTAATCATTACTTAAGTTTATGCATCATCGTCATCATCATCATTTCAGCCGAAAGACGTCCACTGCTGGACATAGGCCTCCCCCGAGCACCGCCACTTCAACCAGTTCACTTTATGCAACATTAATCTATACATATAATAAATCTGTAGACGAGGCGTTTCTGTACATTGAAATTATAAAAAAAAAATACGTGGGGTGTTAAAGGATAACCAACAGATGCCATTTCATCAATTTTTGGAATTTTTGTCTGTTTGTCGGTTTGTCTGTTTGGATGTGACAGATTTTGGTATATGGTTAATTTTTATACTTAAATATATTGTACAACTCGGAGTAGTGATTAGTCTTTGTTTCATCGCAATCGCTTCATTCAATCAAAAGATATAATCAATTTAAAGCATTCTATATCAACTTTTTATTGCAATAAGTGGAAACACGTAACGACATCTATTGGGACGATATAGTACTAAAGAAAACATATTGTGATCTTTAAAACATTATTATGTGTATTATTAACTCTGATACTTATGTCTGTGTTATTTAAAAAAGTAATGATAATGATTATAATCTATAAATATAAAATAAAGTCGTGTTAGTTACACTAATTTATAACTCAAGAACGGCTAAACCGATTTGGCTGAAAATTGGTGGGGAGGTAGCTTAGAACCAGGAGACGGACATAGGATACTTTTTATCAGGTTTTTTTTATCCGGTTTTAGACGGACATAGTATTTAATACTTTTATTTACTTATAGGAGTAGGGTAGGAGTAGTGTGGGAGTAGGGTAGGAGTTGGGTAGGAGTAGTGTAGGAGTAGGGTAGGAGTAGGTTAGGAATAGGGTAGAAGTAGGGTAGGAGTAGTGTAGGAGTAGGGTAGGAGTAGGGTAGGGGTAGAGTAGGGTAAGGGGTAGGACACCACGCGAACGACGACCGGGCAGCTAGAAATAATTTATATGGCAAAACAATGTTTGCCGGGTCAGCTAGTTATAAATAAACCCCTTTATTGACTAGTTGTAATTTACACAGTTAAGTACTAGTTTAACATTTAAAGCATGCTTTTCTGTTGATGTTAAGCAATTTTATTGGCGTATTAACTTATTAAAGGTCTCTGAAATATGGTTGTTAAACTCCCATTCGATTTCTTAGCTCGACAAGATGGCGTAATTTACGATCGAAGGGCTATTACGACAGTACCTAGTTCGCTATTACGACGTCTTCTTTACAGATGACAACCGGCAAAGTTGGGTCGCAGTGATGCAATAAGAATCCGCAAACGAAAAGATGAAAAGTCGGAACGTCACGTCGAATTTTCCGAGAAATGAGTTTACGTAACAAAATTGTATGAATTAAACCATTTTTTTTATTTACCATTTAAAAATTAGTACATTTGTTTCAGCAGAATAGCATTTTTAAACCACTAAGGTTTGTACTTAATGCTACATGTAATGCTACATCGTAGTAAATATAACATCAAGGTAAATAACAAGTCTTAGGTACTATGAACAAATGAGCTATATTTATCGTACCAATTTTATTTACATGTCAGGTCCAAAAAGTTATCATACAAACAGGAAAATCTTACAACATGAAGAAAACCACCGTTCATCCTTCATAACTTGAATAATTCCACCGAGAGAGAGGTTGTTGTATTTGTAAATAGGCTTTGCGGGCTGGCAAGTAGGTAGCGCTTCCGTATTAGTACTAATTGCAACTCCGTTTACTTTGTCAGAAATCATAGACATGATGTAATGTTTGAGGTTTCACACGTATAGGATTTGGTTGTAGTAATTAAGGCTAAAGCGTCAGGATACCTCAAATTTTCATAGGTACGGTTTTTGCAATTTGCAGGTCGGTATTAGGTTGTATGTTGATCTAATTATGATTCGCGGCCGTAACAAATATTTAATTATATAATTATAATCATTAATACAACTCTCTAAGTTCATCATTATTATCCTATTGAATGACTATTTCATGAAAACATGACATTTGAGGACAATTAACTCAAGGAGAAACTGTAAAGTCGTATTTGTTGCGGTTGCAAATCATTTTAATCAACATACCTACAACCTGACACTGACCTGCACCCTAATTGCATAACACACTATTACTCTCAATTTGAATCATTTTGAAGCGTAATTCTAATCCTCCATTTCCATCCTATTGCTCCTTATGTTCCAAAAATGTGTCTGCTCAACAACGCAAATAACGCAATGAATGTACTTAGTTGAAATATCAAAATGAAACCCATTGCTACTACTGATAGTGTGTTACGCAATTACCCTGCCGCATCCTAATTAAGCACAATCTGAATCATTTTGAAGGATATTGCTAATACATTGCTTGTTGTTGTTCGAAAAATTTGTCTGCTTAGCAACGTAAATAACGCAATGAATGTGGTCATACTGTCGAAATGAAAGCCATTCCTTATACGTTCCTACTGTTAGTGTGTTACGCAATTACCCCGCTGCAAATTGCAAAATTATAATTTTGCGGGCTACCTTAGTGCATCCGCCTTTTTTTTTTTTCGGATGGGAATTCGTCAAATGACCCCTCCCGCTCTGGGTGGAGCGGAAGGGAGTGTCAGACTCTTACTGACTGAAACCCACCCGTGTTCCATCCTTAGCCCTTTATGTTACCCGGCAAGCGCATCCGCCTTAAGTCTTGATGGTAGGATGAGGCTGGCACTGGAACGTGGGGATTGGCACAAGAAAAGAGAAGCTTATGCTCAGCAGTTGTTGAAGTCGGGCTGTGGATGATGCTGATGTTGATGATTAAAGTCTTGAAGTCTTAGAATGTTGATGTGGTGATTTAGTGAAGAGTGAACAAACTTTCTTCACGTCTCCTTTATAAAGAAGATGAAAAATATATATTTTTGTAACCTTTTATTAAATAAATTGTTGAGTCTATACCTATATATTATCTCAATTTTTGAAAAAGAAAAATTAGTCATCTGGCTAGCTATTCGCGCATCTGTTTAGGGTCAGCTTTCAGTGTTCAATTAGGTACAAAAAAATACGGCGGAAAATACTTTTCACGTCGTAAGAATAAAATGTGTTAGGAACATAAACCCTCGGATCGCTGTCCGTAGTAAATCTTCTAAAGTTGCAATAAAACTTACCGTTTCTACCTTATACTTAGTTATAATAAACATATTAAAATTCAGCCCATTGCCACCTTGCAAAGTCACATGTAGAACGATTAAACTAAATAAATTTTACGAAACTTTTCAACTTATTAACAGAAAACTTTCTATAATTCAAGTTCATGTCGTGACAAGGCAATGTTTTATTAACAAAACGACAGCTATAAAGCCAATATGGCATGAGCCCGACCTTGCGTTTGTTCTAATTGTCTTACTAAACAACAGTGAATGGTAACAAATAGATGCACATAATAATAACGACAAACAATGGAGTTTAACGTACGAGAACACACAAGAACGGTCTCTATACATAAATAACAAATATTAACTGCTAAGATGTCGACCTTGCTGTACGTCTGTATCATACTCCGCCTATATAATGTACCTACAATGCACAACATCATTAAATAGTTTCCGTCATTATAATCAATCACCTTTTTTGTTTGATCAGGGACTTTTCCAAAGTTAACATTTTAGCTCTTTTTTTACACACAGCCCAAAAAACTTCGCCATTAGCGAATTAGACATTGAAAGTTTAATGAATAGCATTGCCAATGGCAGAAGCAGCCCTTTTGGTAAAACCATTGAGTCAAAATATGTTCGAACGAGATCTGAAAGTATTTGCAAAGTCCTGCTAGTGAAACTTCGCAAAAATTAAACTTTTCAAAAGTACGGAATCAAAGCGAGGAGCGGCGGCCGCTTGCGTTCATTTGAATTACGCCGGGCTCCGCCTTTTGTAGTCGACTTCATTTAGCGAACTTAAAGGAACTCTTTTATTTTGCCCCAGCAAGGAACTTAAAAGGTGCATTGTTGAATCCGTAACAAATTGCACGACCGTGATTACGTTAAGAACTCTACCGTCTAGGGTGGAGCTTAGATTGGAATTTAACAGTTATCAGTCCGATTGCAATCAATTTAAAACTGCTGGAAAGTGTTAGCATTGTCTGCAGGGACGACAGGAAGATAATTAATTAATTTAACTTTATTGAAACTGTAAAGGGGACAGGAGTGCTGCGGGTTTGTAATCTGCAGATAATTTTGTTCAAGTCTTTGTCATCGATGTGGCTTCCAGGTTATGTCACCCATGGTAATGATTTCGTGTACTTAAAACCTTGAAAGTTAGGTACCAACGCACTCAAACTCCCATAAAAACTTCGCCTTTCCTATAAATTTGCTTTCCGCGTAGCGATTCTGGCAAGTTAACTTTTGCAGACAGCTTACGGGCTCTGTAAAAAAGTTTGTTGATCTTTTTTATTTTTAAGGATAAACTTCGCTTGCAGGCATGTTGTAAACAACATAGTCATGTCCCTGTGTCGTCTAGAGTGGCAACAAGTGTTCTGTGCAAACATACCGCCGGCTACCGTACAACTTGCATGTTTGTGTACCCAAACATTTTATAAAAGATTTAAACCCTGAGATTACTGGGAACTTCGTACCTGTTTCGCTCGTCTGAGCTTTATTGTCAGGTAATGCTGTCGCAGTTTGACTTTGAAGTGAATTGTAATTACTTGCTTGTAGGGGGATTTGAGGCGGAGGAGAACTGTTAGAAGTATGTGGTGTCTGATTTGAGTACAAGGTTTGGAAATAGTGATGAGAAATGTCACACTTCCAATCATTGAAATAAACATGGATTCTAAAGGAAATAAGAATTATAAAAATATTATCATTTTTACATAGTCCTTAAATTAAATAAGCTTAATTACAGTCGGCACGTAAAACGATAAAAAATTAGACACCAGAGAGAGACACGTCATCAGAGTTATATAATTAAATTCATAAAGTATTCCGCAACGTTGCTCATGTGAATTATGAAATGTAATTTAATGTAAATATGAGTATGACAAATGTGTTTAGATCTACGGGGATTTGTTTGTTTTCCCCGATCTAACTCGGCTATTTCAATGCATACTTTAGCGCATTAAATGCAATTTAATTAGTGTTTATGATATTAATTAGGTAAATTAAGATGTTATTATTAAAATGCCTGGTGTTGCCATTCATTAAAATATGTCGGAGCAACATTAAGCTTGACAGCGAGAACCATGGAATAGAATAGAATGCTTTTTATTATGTACACCACAAATCACACTAATATTATAAAGGCGGAAGTTTGTATGTGTGTGTTTATATGTTTGTTACTTCTGCACGCTCAAACGGCTGGACCAATTTTGATAAAATTTTGTATGGAGGTAGCTGACACCCTGGATTAACATATAATTTTTATCTCGATAATCCAACGGGAACGACATTTACGCGGGTGAAACCGCGGGGCGCAGCTAGTATTACATATAAATGTAGGGATTTTACAAGGGGTGGCACAATGAGCGGTCTTGTTGCTTAAAACATGATTGACGTGTAAAAGTGTTTGTACAAACCTACTTACAAAAAATAAAATCATTTAATTTAATTTCAAATCATTTCATAATTTCATTTCATTTCAAAGCGATCTTGACAACCTTTAGATGTATTTAGAGAGAAAGGAGGTACTACTGCAGGTAGTCTGTGGTGCACCAATTACAAATATACAAATATTTACATCATTATCATAATTTCAGGCGAAAGACGTCCACTGCTAGACATAGGCCTCCCCCAAGCACCTCCACTTCGACCGGTTCTGTGCTTCTCGCATCCAACGGGTTCCTGCGGCCTTCACAAGGTCGTCAGACCAACTTGTGGGAGGCCTTCCAACGCTACGTCTTCCGGTACGCGGTCGCCACTCCAGAACCTTTCAGCCCCATCGGCCATCTGGAGGCCCACTGCCACTAAAGTTTGGCAATTCTTCGGGCTATGTCGGTTACCTTGGTTCTCCTGCGGATCTCCTCTTTCCTGATTCGATCACGCAGGGAAACTCCAAGCATAGTCCTCTCCATTGCCCTTTGAGTGACTTTTAGCCTTCTTATAAGGCCCATTGTGAGCGACCACGTTTCAGTGCCATAAGTCCTCACTGGCAACACGCAATGGTCAAAGACTTTCGTCTTGAGACACTGCGGTATGTAGGACGATAAGACATTGCGTAGCTTCCCGAACGCTGCCCAGCCTAGTCGGATTCGACGATTGACCTCTTTCTCGAAGTTAGATCTACCTAACTGGACAGTTTGTCCTAGGTAAACATAATCGTCCACGACTTCGAGTGTAGCGTCTCCGATCTTTATGAGAGTGGGTGTTACAAGGGCATTTGACCTTTGTTTTGTCCATGTTCATTTTAAGACCCACTCTTTCGGAGGCTCTACTGAGGTCATCGAGCATTGTACTGAGGTCCTCCACAGTCTGACACTCTCTACATTTAGGTACATACATAACACATATACTTATCTGTATATATAAATTTATACAATAAACAATAATAATCATAAAACAAGTGCAAAGAACATAAGAAATTATGTACTACCGTTACTATACCACAGACACAGATTATATCGATTTGACTGATTCATCTATCGTAAAATTCCGTATGAATTTCAATGGCCAATACTCTCGGTTGATAGAAAAAACTATCGGACGTGTGCGTGGGACATTAGGCCCGAAAAGGGTACGAAAGCCGGTAACGTCACGAAGTCCACCCCAAGCAATTTTGTAGCAAATGTCGCGCGCTACGTGCCCCACAAATAAAGAGGATGGGATAAAGTCACAGTATTACATTAGAATGGCTAGCTCACGATACAATATCACATGCTCCGTATTTTACCTATGTCGAGGGTACGTCATCTTTTTCTGGCGGACGTGATGTCTCAAAGAGATTTGGGCATGATAAATGACTCCCAACTCATGTTAAGGACCTCATATTTTATCTAACCCAAATCTGGGTATGATTGTGTAAGAGGAAATCTTCTCGCGTTGTCTGAGTTCAATTAATGTTTCACAGGCAAAAATACACTGTGTACTATAAATTATAGTCCTGAAATATTTCTATCGCTCCCCTTTCGCGAGTTGCTTAATTTTTCTAAGTGCGAATCTATTTTTCACCCTTGGCCGTCTTCCGTACACGAATCTCCCTCAAGATTTACGCTCTCGACGCGAGCAATAAGCGTGCCTACCTACGACGCAGCCTGTTCGGTATTTTAAAAAGGTACGTCTGAATCCGGTGAAAAATTGCTTCCCGCCCCAACTGAGAAGCCATATTTCTCAGTCATCGTCGTGTATTGAACGTGAAGATGGGGACAGATAACTTATTTAAAACGTTAAGTGTTTATAATGCGATTAACGCCCCTCGGGTTAACATCCTTTTGAGGATGTAGGTACTTATAAATAGGAGTAGATCAATATTCTGTAGATTTCCATGCGGGTCTGAATTGAAGAGAAAGGGCCTTTGATGGTGCTCGAAAGCGATGACCCAGCAATCTATATCTACTAGCTGCGCTCGCGGTGTCACCTGTATAAGTCTCGATCACGTAGGAATATCTGGATAAAAAGTCCTAGGTCGTAATCCAGGTCAAGGTCTAGTGCCAAATTTTATCCAAATCCGTTCAGGACTTTTCTTTTTATTTATATAGATAGATAGATAAAATTTAGATTGTGCACTAGCGTTTGCCCGCGGTTTCGCCCGCGTGGATGTCGGAAAATATCCGACGCGAACGTACTACCGTATAATATGTGTTAGGTAATCCAGGTTGCAAACTATGTGCGTAAAATTCATCCAAATCCGTTCAGCCGTTTTTGCGCTAATCCGGAACATACATCCAGAGAAACGGACAAAAAATCTTCGTGGTACCTATTCACATGTTTTTGCAATGAAAAGCTCAAGTATCTGAGCGTCATATTAATGACTGATTGCTAACCACATGAGGCACAAACCGTGAGCGATCCATTACAAGTCATGGCTATATAAATGGTAACATTTATCCGGTAATACGTAGGAACTAAGTGCCAAGATTGCCCTTATAAACATTAAACGAAGCAATATGGAATGTTCTGAGAAAGGTTTTACCGTTGAAATAGCATTCAATAACGAAAGTAAGTCGAGAGTGGAGGTGAAAGTGCGAATGGTGAGGATCCGCCGGGTCGCGGGTAAATATTACAGCTGTTGCTCCTTGCAAACAACTATTTTATTTAAACTTCCGATTGAAGTTTAAACAGTATTATGAAACCTCGTTGGTTTAGTGATCGCAAGCGCTACTGTTGAGAAAATAAAGAAATAAATCAAAGTATTTGATTTGGGACACACACAGAAAATAGTAATAGTAAAAAACCGGCCAAGTGCGAGTCGGACTCGCACACGAAGGGTTCACAAGGCAAAAATGCCGAAAAAAACACGTTTGTTGTATGGGAGCCCCCCTTGAACACACCTCTGCCTAACCCTTCGGGAATTACTGGCGTGATGAAGGATGTGGTTATAAAGGCGTATTTATAATAAACTATCGGCGCCCTGCGATTTCACCCGTGTAAGTTTCGATCCCGAGAGAATATTCGGGATAAAAACTATCGTATGTCCTTTCCCGGGCCTCATACTATCTCTATACCAAATTTCATCTAAATCGGTTCAGCGGTTTAGGCGTGAAGAGGTAACAGACAGACACACTTTTGCATTTATAATATTAGTATGGATTGTGGTGTTGTTAAACAGTGTTTTGTACTACCTACAGCATATTGCATCAGTGCACGATTGAGTGATCACGATCGAATGAGTCAGTCGACAACGTTTAAATAATAAGTGAATTCATAACTAAGCTGATTATTCGCTTTAAAGCGATTCAATTGAACTAGTTTTTTACTCAGGCATTTTCGTACAATCAGGCCTTGGTTTCATAGGTATTCATTAAACTTATTTTTTTATTAACTATAAGTAACTAGCTTCCGCCCGTGGTTTTGCCCGCATGGTATGTCGATATAAAATGGTTCCCCAGGGATCAAAGTATCCCCATACGAAATTTCATTGAAATCTTTATAGCCGTTTCGCAGATTAGCCGGAACAAACAGATAGACAGACAAAAAATAAAAATATTTACCGTATATTTATGTACTTTCATGTGCATTTAGTAAAAGCTGTTTGACATTACAAAGAGACACTTTAATTTTATTTATTTGTATGTATGTATGTATAGAATACATAGATCTACGAGGATAAATTGATTGGTATTCCAAACAGTATCTTGAATAGAAACCGCCTACAACAATATTATAATGCATTTCAATTAACCAAAACAATGGCATTTCCAAAATTGTATTCAAATAAATTCTATTCATAAAGTATACACGCATGAGTATGTCGCAACACCAATTACATAATTATACAAACAAAACCATAAAATATTTTCTCTCAATTTGCTTATAGCTTTCATCTAAACGCTATAATTTAAACGCACCTCACAAAATACAACAAAATGTTTTAAACATTACCACCCGTCGAGGAAATACACAGCATAAAAAATTTGAGTCTACCCATCGTAAAACACATTAGCACGTACTTAGACCCACAGCCTACTGATATTGGAGGAGAAGAGAAGGGAAAATGCATTGGCTTTTTGTAATGTGGCAATAACCTGGGGATTAGGACGGGCCTGTCCGGGATGCTCGGCCATTTTCTGTTCCACGCACTTACTTATACCCTAACATGCTTACGATGGAGAATCTTTAACGCTGGGGTCGCTGCGCTATGCGTATTAAACGTGTGTAGGGGAACGCTTACGCTTAAATTAATATGTAATGTGGGGAAGATATCTTCGTTTTAGTTTACTGATTTAGGGCTGATTTTTCCATGGCCAGATAACTATTATTCGAGGAAAAAATTGTCGTTTGACAGTTTTTGTATGAAATAACTGTTAAAATTTCAAAATTATTCCTTGAATAAAGTTATCAGATGATTTAAAAATCAAATAGATTTTGTCAAAACTATTTTCATCACCTACATGTATGAAAATAGTTTTGTTACAATAGGTTAAAATGTCGACACAAAGTATTAAAATTCTCATAGATATAGAGAAAGATATTAGCACCAATAACAGAGAAAACTAAACAAAATCACAGATATTTTAAATTCTTTAGCATACACTCAACTACACGAACAAGTAGTATTTCACACGATTTCTCTAACAGGTTTCTAAATGCTGACACTTTATGAGACGAAGTGACAATATCCCTAATTCAAAAGCACAATACCGTAGAAACGTTGTCAAACTAATTTGGTATAACTCTAAAACCGTATATAGATTGTATTAGCTTTCTGAAACATTCCGAGTGGAAACATTTGCTTCAGTGTGTTGTTGTATACAACTCGAGTATTCGAGAATCGAGTCACAGCTAGCACGGCTTATTCTATAGTCAGTTCGCACGAATTTCCTCGCCCGAAACGGGCGAATCGTCACTTTTAAATAATAATAATATTATTTATTCTAAATGCCGCTCGCACGAATTGGCATTTTTTTAATTTTATGCAATGAAGTTAAGAAAAAAAGACACTAGCCCATAGAAGTGATATAATGACTTAAATATTATGAAAAAAAGTACACTTTTTATAATTATAAAACGTGTACTTTTTTTCTTAACTTCATTGCAAAAATGAGACGACTCGAATTTATTTGCCCGTATCGGACGGGCGAGTAAATTCGTGCGAATCCACTATTAAGCCGTTTGCACGTTGCCAGTACTTTGTTTTCTCCTACATTACTCGATTCTGTTATCTCAGAGGATGCGTAGGACATAAAAGCTAAGGCCTGTTTCTCGCCTCGTATATCGTATCGATTTAGATAGGATACGTCGAAGAGACGTTTTGTTGCTAAATTAAACAACGAGCACAATATATTGGGAGGGATTTAGTGGAAGTCTTTTTTGGGCTTATAAGCAATTTTGCTCAGAAAAGGAGCAAATAAATAACTATCTGTCACTTTTCGTGTGTGCTAAATTCGAACATTGCTGTTGTACAAAGCTAGAGTTGATTCGAATATATGAGATCCCTTGTGTTCGCGTTGCTCAGCATTTTGGAGCTGAATTCAGAAGCGGTATCTAAGATAGATCAGAAGGTAAATGACAAGTATAATTAAAAGCTCTCAAACAAAGAACACGTTTGTTTATATGTGCCTACAAATTCTATATTTAGATGAGAATTATTTTCGGATTCGCAAGCCAGTTTTATTTTATTTTTAAAAATTAAGTGGCACATCGACCGTTTGTAAAAGTTAAAGATAGCAGCATTCTCATTCGTGCACAACATGCAAACGTACTAATGATTTTTATACGCGTTCAACGCTTTCGGAGAAGTGGCGTAAAGCAGTATTTGTAATGGAATGTCGTCGTCGCCACACCTCGCCATCGAGGCCGCAAACCGCTGCAGCATCCTTGAAGGCCACATTCCAGCACCAAAGTCTATTTACGGTCTAAGACCTCATTTTCCAATGCATATGAATGGACCTTATCTGTATTAACCATCATAAATGATGCTGTTTCGTAACCATCTGACGTTTATTAGAAAATGCTGCACACTTTCGCTTGCATAACAATGAATTGGTTGATTGATACCATGATTAATTGCTATTCTTCGGCTGTATTAGGCAATAAGTATGATAATAAAGTACCAGTAGCCGTCATTTACTTATTGTGTTTTAATTAATTAGGTAAAATTAAATACAATTTAAGAGTCTGGTGTCTCTCGCAGATTCATCTGTTTGATTAAGTATGTACTTAACTATTCGGAAAAAACAGGTATTAAATTGGACATTCCCCAGCACATTGCGTAATGAATTAATGGCTCCAAGGTGGAGTTTACATTTAAAAGTGTTTAAAAAAATCAACTAAACGAGTGCTCATGGTTTGTTTATGGAAATCTCTAAACAGCTGGCTGAACTTCCCATGACACAAGGACTGGCTTTTATCTTGACCAGAGGCTAACCATTGCCAAACAACGTGGCAATGCCGCCAGTCTCTTGGGTAATTACCTGTCGACAGCGATGTGGAGGAATTTAGGACTAAATTAATCAGCGCCTGACACTAAGTACCTACTCTATACAAGTTTAGACGTGATTAAAAACTTGCCTACTAAAATTACGTCAATTTATGTCAGGCGCTGATTTTGACAGGACTAAACTAAAATTTATCTTCTGTCCTTTTCTTATAGAATAAAAAAGATGCACTGAACTTAAATTTAGTTTAGTTTGTAAACAACAGAATCGGCTTTCTGTCTTTAAACATATACTTATGAACAAAAATTACCGATTTTCTAACTTAAATGTCACTTTTGTTTTAAGTACGCCTAATGTCTGTTAACACGACAGAAAATCGCAATAATTTAATCAGACGGTGTAAACGCTGCGCAACTCGCAAACAAAACTTTTTCCATTCAAACATCAGTACAATATAAAAAATGGCTTATTACATAGTTACCTATAACTAGTATTTATTTTTATTATTGTTCATTATTTGTTAATGTCTTAGTTAATTTAGTATCTAATAATAATACTTACAATTTTTTTTTAGTAATACTCTCAAAATTATGGGTAATTACCTGAATTAAAGATAAATAAATACAAAATTTGCTGCTCTCCTTTAATAAATATTGACCCTTGGCAGCTCTCGACATAGAGAGGTGGTAAGAGAGTAGGGAGGCCTTTGTCCAGCAGTGAAACATTAGTGGCTAATTTAAAAAATATATACATACCTATACAATGCGTAACTCAATGAACGCAAGACCTCATACACCCCAATTAGAGTATTGAGTTAAAAGCATAATACAATGATCAAAACAATGTTTTTTTAAAGCTAACTATTTTTATTAAGTAAATTGTGTTGACCCTATCATTACTTTATGCATTCAAAATTGAGTCTTATTACCTTGTCATAAGATTTAATTTTCTTTGGCTCAATCGGCGATCAGTATGGCAAAATACATAATTAAAAAAAAATACCTATCTTAAATGTTACCGAAATTGAATCAGTAATCAATTATGAACAAACTACTTTCAGGACTTGCGTTTATTCTGTTACACCTTGTATCTCTTCATAACATTTAAAAATGTTACTTTTGTTGTTTCAGAACATCCTGGACAAATTCAATCCAGGTGCTCGACAGATGATAACGGCTGGAAAGGCATACTTAAAGGCTTTACACGGTAAGTACCTTTTTATCACATTACCTTTTTACTATCTAAATTAAATTCTGAGCTAAACATCATTGAATATTCGTAGTACTTGCTGAATATGTCGGCGCGTAGGCAAGTAGGCAGTAATACCAGGGTTTTTTATTCGCATTACACAAGGATAGCATGAATGGATGGGATGGTTCTAGAAATACATAGTAAATGGTGAACATCGTAAACAGGTTGCCATTGCGAGGCTCAGTCAGCGTCTATATGCTAATCAAAGCTATATAATTTACACTAGTACGTAATTGTAGGCATCTTAGCAGTGATGCTAGGTACTAAGAATAAGATATGAGATCTTCCCATGACTCGTAAGCGGTGATTTAGAGATTTTATCACTTAGCAGCAGTTGTTCGCTAATTAGAACTTATTGTAAAAAATCTGGTTTTAAGATTGGAGTGATCGAAGTTTCCGCTAGATGGATAAAGGCCCTATATAGTTCCCAAATTAGTGATCGTACATAGTCAGCCTATAATGTTCCCACTGCTAGGACACAAGCCTCTTCTCTTTGAGAGGGAGTGGGCCGTAATCCACCATGCGGGCCCAGGTTGGTAGATGTCACATGTCTTCGATTTTTTTATTCTAGTACATGCAAGTTTCGTCACAATGTTTTTCTTCACCAAAGTAACGCGCCTGACTGGGTTTAAACCGGTTCAAACCCACGACCTACTACGGGCTCGTAAGTCAGGGCTATTACAACTGAGCCACTACTGCTCACTGCTGCTAGTGATCGTAGATTAGCGAAAAATATGCTAAAGCCAGACCATTACTAAACTGGAGATAACTCTAACTACACTACAGATTAAGAAAACGACGGACACCGTCGGAAGCTTTGTATTATAATTTACTAGCTTCCGCCCGCGGCTTCGCCCGCGAGGTATGTCGATAAAAACTATCCTATGTCCTTCCCCGGGATGCAATCTATCTTTCTGCCATATTTTATCGAAATCCTTGCAGTGGTTTAGGCTTGAAAAGGTAACATACAGACAGACAGACAGAAAGACAGACAGACAGAGTCATTTTCAAATTTATAATATTAGTATGGATGGATTATAGAAATTAGCATATTCTAGACCCGGCTAGACACCACACAATTAGCTACATCAATAAGAAAGTGAAACCGTCCCAGCTACTCGTAAATTTCTGTTGACGCGTATTCAGTGAAACGCGTACAATTAATTTATGTAGTGTAAGCCAAATGGGCGCATCTATATGCAAAACCTCGGTGTTCCCCGCTTGCTTGGCTACGGAACTGGGGCGTGGTTTGTGCCAAATTGTCTCTGCTGGCTTATCTAGAGTATTATAGCCAGAACTAGCAGCAATAAACTTGGGCATTCCCGCGATGTATGGCTCCGGAGGCCTCCATGTATGGGTTTTATTTATATGTTTCGCGGTTAATTTTGTTTTATCTCGGTTTATGAGGGTAATGAGTGACCTGTTTATTTATTAGCTGAACTTTGCTCCGTTGTTCCCTTTCCCTTAACTTTTGTATATAAATCAAGAGATTCAGCATCGGGGAACAATATAAACTGCATAATTGTAATCTACGCATTCGACTCTGTATTCAGGTTTATCTTCGTTTTATTTACATTTTAGGCATAATTACTTAACTTCACTTTCATTACCTAAGTAAAATGAATATTAAAATTTAATATCGCCTAAAACCCGCCGATTGGAAATTTTCTCGAAGCACTTAACATTTTATGGCACTTCACAGATTCATTGAATGCCATCAGCCTCTTTTAATCTGGCCTGAATATTTTTACTCGAAAGGACGAAAAAATGCTGTTGGAACTTCTCAAACAATTTTAGGACAACAAGGTTTGGTATTTAACCGTACTTGTTGTTGACTTGTTCCAGATACAAGTACCTACTTGTCTGTTTAAATTATGCTAATGAACTCTAAGAATTTTGTGCTTTTATGGTAAATCCACAGCCGACACTGTTAAGATGTACCTAGTTGTTCTAAATTCTCACTACACTTTTTTGATTTTCGCCAGTCGCAATAGATTATTATGTAAATACATACTACCCGTACCTACGTCTAAGATATCTCGGTGAGTTACCTATTCCTTTTATCAGAGTACAGGTGCCTTTCTTCACATAATCCCTTTTCTAACAACCCACACGGGAAAAGATAAGAGAACGCCATTCTCAGGCGAAGACCACAGACTATAGACATTCTACTTTAGATAGCACCGCATAGTTTATTAAGTAATTATTGCTGTTACGACGGTCCCTCCTTTACCATTTGCGAAATTACATGTACATACCTACACTTTATTACAAGAATCTTAATTATTGCTAAGATTTGTTTACGTAAGTACAGGTTATAAACCCACTTACACGTTCATCAATGACTGGCCATCTTTACAAGATTATTAAAAAAAAAAAAGTTCGATCATTTTTGAATACTGAATCCGCTTTACGTAAGACAAAATAATAAAATATTATTGCATACTTACTGGCTTAGTGCTATAATTTAATAATATTAAATAAGAAGGCAATAAGTGGGTACTTTCACTGCTTAGATAATGCGGCACAATTCTACTTACATTATATCATATTTTATATATCGATCTATTATGTCTGAGTAAGTAAAATATTATCGTATCGACATCCGCAATCGAGTTCAACACGATTTTCTGGTTTTATTTTATTTGATCGTTTCTCATTTTATTTAATTTCACTATTATAGCTTAACAATTGGAAGACGGACATAAAATTCGATTGTTACGGCGTAATGTCGGCGGATTTATGTAAAAATGGCGAAATTAAACTAGTTTATAAAATGGTTTCGCGGTTTATTTATCTAAATTCGTATATATTATATTGCCGTTGTTATTATTAAATATTGGAAAAATCATCTTCTCTCAATCTCCATAGCAACATGCAAACGTAACTTACTAATTTAAGTGTTTTTTTAGATCGTTATTGAGAGTATAATTCATTGTACAGTCACAAAAAGAGATAAGTAACCACGGTCGTCGAATATATTTTAGTAAGAAACCGCTGAATGTTTTCAAATGAAAATTAATTTGATAAATAGATTGTGTTCTATATATTAAATTTTATTCGAAAACATCCATCGGTTTTTTACTAATCTTCAACTATATCCGACGAACCTGGTTATGTATCTCCTTTGGTGACCTTACATTACAATCATGTAATATATATCTACTAAATTAAGTTGATAAGCAGAATAAATTAAAAGGGAACCAGCCTATCGTTCAAATCCTGATACAGTTTCCACCCCTTCCTCAGTCAATTATAAAGCCTTGTACAATACAATGGGCACCTGATGCATTCTTCATTTCTCCTCCACGCGATGTATCGTCGATCGGCACGTTTTCATTATACCATGTTCGATTCAAATGGGGCGACGGCGGAGTACATCAGTGCATACATATGGCTTTATCTAAAAATATTTTTTTTGCACAGGTGCGGCAGCGGCGTCGCGGTTGTATGTGGATGCAGTGGGGAAGTTAGGCAGGCAGGCACAACAGGGCACGTGGGGAGGATGCGCCGATATAGGTATGTAATATATGTATATAATATTGGATGATTTGGCTGGCAATAAAGGTTCGGAAAGGGACTTGCTCCCCCATGTTTCAGTAAATGTGGCTGAAAATTTGAAGTTACAAACAACAACTGGAACTTATTTGAAATGTTGCTGTGTACGACAGGGTCCATAATTGTTTCTATTGATTAATACTTACCACCTGTATGTGTAGGTACCTACATTATGAATTGCAATAAAGATGAATTGAATTGAACAATTTATTGCTGTTGGTGGCAGATGATATTGCTTGAGCCTATGTTACCTAAGCTTGGCCCTTTGGGGCATTGTAAGTGTCTGAGTAAACGTTTGTTACATATTTTCTAAGAACGCCTGATTCCCTCAAGATACAATGATGTTCTTAAAAGGTAACCTACCTACTTCCTAAATAAAACTATTTCCTGAGAGTACGAAAATAATTAACAATAACAATAATTTTCAGGAACTGCCCTAATGAAAGTCGTCGAAGTATACCGAGAGATACAAGATCAACAAATGAATATCGTAAGTTACATTTATAAGGAAAACTAAGAGGAAAACAGATACTGTTTATACCTATTTATTCGCATTTATCCATATAGTAGAAACTATCCATATGTCCCCATCCAATAATCTGCAAGAAAAAGAGCTAGTCGTGGCTCAGTAGTAACTGCCACGACTTAAGAGTTGTAGGTTCGAACCCAGACAGACAGATAGACAGGCGAATTACTTTATGTAAATTATTTCATCACCACTGCTTTCAAAACGGTGAAGGAAAACATCGTGAGGAAACCGGCCAAAAATTCGAAGAAATGTGATATCTACCGCGTGGTGGATTACGGCCCAATCCCCCTCACTGAAAACAGGCCTGTGTCCCAGCAGTGGGAACATTAGGTATAGGTTGAATAATCTGCAAATTATTTGTTTGTTTCAGCTGAAGGCATTTTACGTGGATCTACTGGTACCCCTGGAAACTAATCTGGAGAAAGATACAAAAGTAGTACAGGTCAGTCAATAAGGTTTTTTCCTTCATAATCTTTTATGTGAATAGTTCCAAGTTTCGAGGGATTGTTTACAGGATAAAGGGAATTGGGTCCGGAGTTCAAATAAGCTTAGTATAGCGCCCGCGAGATAAGAGTTTCTATTAAAAAAGTTTCGACAGTAGGTACCAACAGTTCGTGTATTTTTACACGCGTAGTTTGTTTGTTCGACACGAGCTGAGAGTGTTTACAACAATTTGCCAATAGGTACCTACACAAATAAGATTCCATCTGAATGTACTGGAAGTTTTTCTCCGTAAACTAATAAGTATTCAAAGAGAAGTTATTACGTTTCCCTACTTTATCGCTTCAATGTAATTCAAATATAATTCCCGAGAACTATTTTTTTTGACTTCACTAGACAGTAGACGTCAAAATTTCGATTGACTCTCAAAAACTGGAGCACAGAACTACGGTATTTGTTATTTTCATCACAAAGTCCGTACGTACCTATTCATCAAACTGAAAAATATGACGTACAGGAACGATGTTCACGAAACAATTGAAGTATTCGAAATTCTAATAATTAGTTTGTTGTTTCAGTCGGAACAAAAGAGGTTTTTACAACAACACAAGCTGAGGTCAGAGAGCTACAGTAAGGCAGCTGCGACTATAAAAAAACAAAGGAAGAAGAAGCCTAATGTCACCAAAGTTGGAACCGCCATGGATAAGGAAATGAAGGTAAAAAAATACATTGCTCGTTTTGTACTGTAGATGTTAACGAAAGTCGGTGTAAACTGGTCAATTTATGTGAATAAATACTCCTTAATTTTTTTTGATGTACACAAATTTTCCTGCAATTCGTGTTTCAAATCAAATCAAAATCATTTATTTGAATTCAATATTTATTCACCCATGACTCTTTATATGTACGCAGGACGACATCAAGCTAAACATTTCCAGTACTTAGGCATAATCTGACTTGTCATTGTACAAAAAGCCTATACTTACAATGCGAAGTCAGCTAAAACTGGAAATGTATAATTGACACACTATAATAATATGTAAAGTGTGTTAGACCATCTAATTTATATTGAGAGTAACAGATTTAAATTCCATCCATATTCTCATTCAATGGTAATAGGGAACTAGAATTGCATGTATTATTCAAAGCACAGTATTGAAACTAGAGGAATATCAGTACATATAACATTTTCACAATGACTCCGCTGTGACATATTTTCACGTAATAGGCATAATAATAGTTCGCATAATATAAATAAATTCTCGTACATGAAATACGATGCAGTATAATAATATGTTAATGGACTCCTCCTATTGTATGTTAGGCATTTTGATGAATAGCGAATTCAATAGGATAAATAATAGTGGTGGTACTAGAATCTGGATCAAATTAATATAATCAACCCAGATTTTAAATAAGTCCTCATACGCACGAGCGACACTCGTCACCGGCAGAGGCACCTGCAGCCGGAGCCGTCGACAACATGCCTCGTGTATTTGAGTACCGTACTCAAATACGCGAGAGGCAGGTTGTTGAAGGCGGGGCTCGACGGCTGCTGCAGATACAGTCGCCTCTGCAGTTGGCACGTGTCGCTCATGTGTATGCACACTAAAGTAAACGCAGGTATTAATCGAAACAGATGCGGGTAGATTTCGTCATAATAAAATTCAAAATACCCACACCCGTTATACTTTAGAAACTTAGGACTCTAGTAGAGTTAACGCCACTTCAATGTTACTTATGTCGATTTAATTCTTATATATACTTAGTTGAATTAAGCCATTCCCAGAAGAATCGGTGCAGACAGTAACACCCCTCGCAGCCTCGCACCCAGTAAAAAAGAAAATCTATTTCAACTGCATCCAATCCGCAACGTTCACCAAACTTGTAATGATACTGTACTATATTTACAGAACATGCAGATACTAGAAGAAGAGAAAACCAAATTGGATGCGTTCTGCGAACAAAGCCTGAAGAACGTAAGTACTGCAACAACGAACGTCGAATTGTATCTCCTACCACAATACCCGAATACCCGTACAAAGGAAAACGAACAATACTCTACTTTTATTGATCTTAGCAGAACTACATTCAGTTAGTTTTATTCATTCATTCATTCAATTGCAGACCGGGGACAGATCTGTAAATGCATTGTTCAGGACCGCTTCAGACAATAATTAACTAATTAAAAATATAATGAACATTGCTGCAGACGACTTCATTAGTTAGGCATATCAATATTGTCAACGCGCCATACTGCAGTTCATTCAATGTTTACGAACAATAGTGACCATGTCTGTCTACCGTTTTCTAAAAACCTGTTTTTCATACAAACTTTCAAGCCCTTATTTCTCGAAATGAATGAACCGATTTTAATTAAACTTCATACGCAAAAGCAGGATATAACAAAGGTCTAAAAAGTTAGTAGAGAACATTTTCGAAAAATTGTGTTAAAGCCAAATTAGACAGATTTTAAATTTTCCATAGAAACAGAGATTTCCAGTTATCTTTTTATAAATAAGACATTTCGAAAATGTTCGCTACTAACTTTTTAGACCTTTGTATCCTGCTTATGCGTATGAAGTTTCATTAAAATCGAAAAATAAGGGCTTAAAAGTTTGTGAAATACCGTACGGCGTAAGTGCTCGTGGCTAAATGATAACAAACGCGCGGTCGAGAGGTAAACACCTATACCTCGGAAAGCACGTTAAGCCGTTGGTCCCGGCTGTCATTCGTAGATCTTAGAGTCGTTCTGGGTAGTCAGAAGCCCGACAGTCTGACAACCAGTATTACCAAGGGGTATCGTGTTACCCAGTAACTGGGTTGTGGAGGTCAGATAAGCAGTCGCTCCTTGTAAAATACTGGTATTCAGCTGCATCCGGATAGACTGGAAGCCGACCCCAACTTTGTTGGGAAAAGGCTTGGTATATTGATAGAAGTGCACAAATGCCTGATCAGATTATCTGCTGTCAAATCGTATAGTAGATGCTGTTGTAATCGGTTGACCGAAATGACAACAGCTAATCATATCATTGACATAAGATTTCATAGTAGATTAAATTATATAAGCTTTCAAAAACCAGTTGAGAAATCCATAAGACATGCCTCAATATTAATCACTGGTTCAATTAGAAAATCTATTCGTTTGTCAATCTTGATTTGGGACGCAAGCTTTAATTGTAGCTATAATCGAAATAACTAGGTATATTTTAGGAAGTACGCTAGTCCAATTTTCAAATAATCTTTATTAGCAATCTTAAAACCAGTTTTACAATTTAGTCATCACAAATCACACAAATCCCCACATCATAAAACACACACACAGACAACAGAAACACACACACACACACACACAACAGAAATCTCCAGATTGCTTTGCTCTGTAGCAGCCTCCCGGTCGTGAGTTTTTCTCCTCCATGTCCCTCCCGCAGTAGTTTTCAAGTCGTCTTCCCATCTTTGAAATGGTTTCCCCCCTTTTCCTTCTCTGGGATACCATTCTGTAACTTCTTTGGCTCAAGAGTGATGGTGTGTGGTGTATCCTTCCATACCTTCTAAAAATGTGATTTGTTTACACTTTTCTTCTCCCCCAGGCCATGACACAGGAGCGTCGTCGGTACGGCTTTGTCCTAGAACGACAATGTTCCCTGGCTAAACACTGGTTGGCTTACCACACCGCTGGAGCAGCTGCCTACAACTCAGGACTAGAAGAGTGGCTCGAAGTGTCCAGAACCCGCGAATTTCTGCCTCCCAATGTTGAAGCCATGTTCGTTAGCAGAATGAGGGTGAGTAAAACAAAATAAATAAATAATAAAACTTTATTGCTACATACTAAACTACGTTAAATGAACTAGGTATTGTGTATATATTTTATTTCTTATTTTTATCTTATCGTAAGTATGCTGCACCAGTTGACGTCATCACGTCAACGCGAGCTGTCGCTGAAAACCAGCGCTGGGGCTCTGTCTCACATAGGGTCGTAGCATTATGCTGAGTGATGGCCATTTTGCGTGGATGTGACGCATATTTTCCCCCAATTTGTTCTTTTTGTGTTGTTTTCTTTCTCTGCGTCATACTCGTATATACCGCAAAAGAACATGTATTCTTTTTTTTTTTGTTAACAGATTCAAAAGGGTTCACATTGGCCCCAAACTAGGCAAGCCTGAATCTTGGGCACAAAAAAAAACCATCATATTTTTAAGCTCCCAATTTAACTAGTTCAAAATAGAGCGAATTAAAACATTAATTTATTTGCTTACCCTCAAGGGTAAAACAGTGAATAGCTGCAATTTATTTATTCAAAGTAGGTACTTAATCTTTTGAATCAACTTGAAGTTTAATAAAGTACACAATATGGTTTTAGTTTTAATAAAACGTGGCTTCACTTTATGAAAAAGAGAAGTGACATTTCAGAGCTGCAGAAAATAATCATATTTCTTGTATTTATGAAAAGGAGTGAAACAATTAAGATAAACAACCATAAAAATATTAATGTTATGTTTAGTCGCGTGAGAGTCACTTCCACCACACGCGGTAAACGTAATACAAAAATTAACATTTTAATGTAAAATCTCGCTTTACCCTCAAATGCGTCAATTAGTAGCCCTAAATCCGGAGAGGTAGTTGACATTTCAATATCATTGGGTACGTCCCAACTCAAATCGTAGATAAAAGCAAGCGGAAAAATATTTTCACGACTCCAACATAATGTCGTGTCTCGACTTCCGAGTCCTACCTTGTGACGTCATAAAAATCTGTCTCCACTAGCGTAAAATTATTTTATGGGCTCTTACTTGTTATACAACCCGATTAAACGGTCGTATTCCTTCAACATGACGAATAGAATCGGAAAAGTACAATGTTAAATTACCTGCATAATGGTTCAATAGGAATTGTATCTTCTATTGTACAACATCTAACAAATAAGAAGTTTTGTTTGGTTGTTTATCTGATCCTATTAAAGCTTTACGGCTTTTAAAGCCCTGAACTCAATTCTAGACTGGCTCAAGGCTAAGCTTCATCTTAATTACAGATCAGAATCTACATACTTGAAAGTTATAAAGCAAATACATAACTTGACTTTTGTTTACAGCAAGTGTCATTCTGGGCTGATGAAGACGTATACGCAAGTCCTCGCATCGGCGATGATGATGATCGAGCTTCCGTCGGATCAGCTTTACGTAAAACCAGATCAGTGGATGCTTCATGTCTTGACGTCAGGTCTATCGGAGACCTAGGGTCACCAGCTCAAGGATTGTCGAGAGCCAAATCGGATTTTAATCTTCAAGCCACCTCAAATAATGAAGATCAAGGTAAGGTTCAAACTAATGAGAAACATTCTTATTAACATGTCCCTAAGGTTAATGACAATCTGTGTCAATACATTAATTATGATTCCATACTCGTTCTGCCTGATCCACAATGATATTTTTGCAAATAATAATAATTATTATTAATATACAAATATTCCCAATTTCTTTACAGTGACTGACACCCGCACAGCAACCCGTCCCTCATCTCTTGCCCCACCGACCTGCACTACACGAGACCCACCATTGGCCCGAGCATTATACGCATACGCAGCTGCCGGCGACAACCAGCTGAGCTTCCAACAAGGAGACGTACTGGCACTCCTAGGAGAAAGGACTAAAGGATGGCAATATGGCGAGAATTTACGGTCTCATCATGCTGGCTGGTTCCCCCTTGCTTATACTGAACCGATCCCTCTTGATGAAACTGGGTGAGTTTTTTATTTTGTACTGTTCTGTTGATATTCAACTTCACGTACCTATGTTTACGAGGTAAGCGACCGCACGAGCCCGACTCCTCCGTGGCCAAAAAGACTTACACAGGAATAAAGAAAGAAAGAAAAAGTTAACAATGACATGATCAAAATAATGGTCAAAAATAATACAGTGTGGCTTTGCGAGACCACTATTACTTAAAAAAAAATCAATACCTACCTCCATGAGTAAAAAGAACCTACCACTATGAAAAAAAAAATAAATACAAAAGTGATCCTTGGCAAATTGACTTTGTGACCATAATAATGATTTACACTATTTCCACAAAGGTACTAATTTCTTGATAATTTCCGCAGAAGTTCGCCTGCTCGGTGGAGCGTCGTACAGACACCTTCAGAGGCGCCACCACCGGCGCCAATGGCACACGCACAGACAACGCCTTCAGGCTCAGTGCACACACACTCACACCCACCTGCTCGCATGTTCGGAGATACAGTCACTGCCCATCATGTTACCAAGGTAAACTAAATGCTTCTACTAAAGTTAACAGTTCCTTTACATGCAGCCCATAGATGGACAACACAATGAGCTAAGTTATGTTTTCTATCTATGCCTATTAGAAGATAGCAAGATTTTTGTTAAATACACACTCAACCACCACATTTAATCGTAGGGTCGTCTTGGAAGCGGCTCGCCAGGACTTCCACCGACTTTACCAGCGCCATCGCCTAGTGCTCTAAGCACCTCAGCCAGCGCCACATTCCACGCGTCCACCCCGGCCGCAGGTGCTACAAATGCTATAAAGAACTCCACATCAGCAGCCAGCTTCACTACTCATGCTGTCATAGAAACAAGGAGTTTTGGGCCACAGACATTACCTATGCGCTCTCAGGTATCTATTGTCAGACTTCCCAATAAAACTAACGACACCAAGTCTTCCAGATTTCAAAAATTTATTTCTATCTCTTGATTCTGCAGGTGGCTCAGAATAAAGCAGGACCAGCTAAAACCGTAGTTAGTGCAGTAGGTGCTGTAGGAAATGTGTCACTGCATAGCTCCAATGATTCAGGCTTCTCCAACGAACCACCACCACAGCCCGACGTAGACTACAGTGATGAAGAAGCTCAACGACTCCGTGTGCCCATCAGGTATTCATACAGCCCCAAAGTTTTTATGTTATTTTTGCATGTATTCATTTACCTGTATGCTTGACTTTTTTCGTTGCTTTTATGTAGTTAAGCTAGTACCATTCACTCTTCCTTTTATTTATTTTTTGTAGTAAATCTGCTCAACAAAACATCAATAATAGAGCGTACTTGCTTAAAACTCAAAGCTTGAGGCGAGGTCCTAAATCCAATAATACCGCCAATGGATACATGACCGACGATCAACAATTGATGTTACGCAACATGTTGGATATGGACAAGGACTCCCAAAAAGTGAAAAGGACTAAATCATTCTGGAAATTTGGACGCACTACTGCTGAAGAGATCATGGAAGGAATGTCGCTCTGGCAACATCGTGATATTGTTGACACCGTTCCAGAGTATAAGAAAAGGCTTTTCGAAAAGATGAAGAAGGAATTGCGCCCTGCACCAGATATTCCAAAACAAGCTAGTCCAGAAAAAACTATTCCCACTGAAAACGGACAGCCGCCTCGTCTAAGAGAAACTATTGACAGAAAAGACGTGAAGGCTGTTAACGGCATTCGCCAAGCGAAGAGCCTGGGATCCATCCAAAGTGAAGAAAGAATAGAAAAAGGTCGCAAGGCAATGGATGGCTACCAACAAACTCAAACTATGAATAAAAAAAGTATGTCTGAGAAATCGATAATTGAAGAAAAACATGAAGATTTTATACCACGAAATGAGTCAAGGCACTCGGACTTAACAAACACGAGTACAATTAAAACGAACTTTGAAAACAGTTTCTATAACGATGAGAACGGAGAAGGCTTTGTTATGAAAACTGTTAAGCGAAGAGAAATACTGCAAAAGTATGACAATGACAGCAGCTCTGACGTTAATTCTGTTGCTTCGAGCACTGATCCGTATGACTGTATAATTGTAGATGATCATATGAAATCAAGGAAGCAGCAAGAAATGGATAGACGTCGGCAGACGCAAATGATCGAACAAGATGTCAAGAAACGCAAAGAAAACGCATACATGCCGCCAGAATTTGAAGAAATAGAGGTAACTCCGATCAAGCCACACGTTCGTGCCACAATCTCTTCAGAAAAAACTAAAAACTCTGCTCATGAGCGAAGTCCGCCGAAAACTATGGAATTTAAAACTTTCAAAGACAGCTCGAAAGAAATTAAAACATTTTCCGCCTCATCTGAAACACTCAAGTACAAAGACAACGAACAACACACTGACCGTTATGGAATCCCCATGGAACGAAACAACAATGACGTTCGTAATGAGGAAATTTATAATGGACACGATGAAGGAACCCTGAAATATAAAAAACGCTCAAGTAATGAAGAGAAGAATCATCAACCACCAAACAATTTCGAAAATGAAAAGAATCATAAAAAAGAGTATCCTCAAGCCGAAACAAGAAACCAGAAGAAAGACGGCAGACCATATGAACACAATCGTGAACCAAGAATAGACTACTCGCTAGACAGACGCCAAACAAGGAAAGAATTCACTGATACAAGGGGCAGGGATCCAAAGAAGAACAGAACGAACAGAAGTTATGACGATAGCTCTTTACCCCATAACGGACGTAGAGAAGAAAGGTACTACGAGTCGAACATATCGTACTTCAGTGACCAAGAGCGGAGATCGTCTCGGTATGACTACGAAACGGATTCTAAGAAAGCCGAAAAGTCAAAGATTCGTCAAGAGGAGGCCAGACTTGAGCAGAGGCGTTTAGTCGACCGTCGGAGTGAGGGCCCATACAGTGAATCAGACGACCAAAAGTTCAACGAAGCCTTGAAGCAACAGCGACCGCAGTTGCTTCCTCGGACCAAGTTACTGAAGAGACCTTCGGAAGGAAGCGAGTTGTTGCCAGAGGACGGCCATACTTTTGGACCCTGGTATGATTTATGGGGACGCGAAACAGCCGTCTACAAGTAATACGAAGGAGGTTTGTTTAAAATTACTTACTGACATTCTTTTATTTACTTTTACTTTTGTAGGCACGATATATCTTTTTGTTTGCTGCTTTTTGTCTAGTTCTCTGCGTTTTGTATTTTTGTGTCACGTATTTAGAACCGTCATTACCTACTCTGATGAATTATACAAAAATCTTCAATAGGTTATAATACAAAACGTTTTATAAAATAACGATGCAACTGTAAAATTATAACGAGTCTTCGATTGAATAAAGCAAACAAAATTCAGTTTTATTTTCTGAGCTACATTTAAAATCAATGTATTTCCCTGAATAGAAAATATTTTAAAAGTAAGTAGTAAATTTTCCATTTCTCCCGCAGGCCCCAACAATTTGCAACGGTGAAGTTAAGGAAAGCGCTAACAAATGATCGCTCGTCGCCGGCCATCGAGTAATGTTTTATATGCGTATAATATAATATAATTATATTATTTTGTTAATTAATATTAATTGTAAATTAGAAACACCATGTATTTTGTACAGTTAAATATTCATAGTCTAACAAAGAAATATATCACAATTTTTTACAATAATCTAAATTTTAGTTTCCTTTAAAAACCCAAAGAATTACCTAAGAAAATAATAAAAATGTATCAAAGGTTATGGTAAGGAAGGTGTTAAGAGGAAAGGTGGTCGGAGAGACTTTATAAGAAGCCTAAGTAAAAAGTCATATTTCGAGGTTTGGCTCTCGCCTATTTCCTCCTTCAATATTGGACCAATTTAAAAGATATTTCATAAACTGACTATGAAGGATATATACAATGAAAAAAGAAAAACATAGAGACACAGTAGGTGTCTCTATGTTTTTCTTTTTTCATTAATAGTTCTCAAATTTGTACACTAGGCCTCTGTAAATCGGTATGTTTTGAGGGTTCTAGTGCTTATAAAAATAATGTATTATCAAAAAGGAAAACATAGGGAGTAACATACAAGTAGTTAATATTTGTTATTCCGTAAAAAATCATTGCTTTATGGTCTTTAACCAGAAATAAAACGGGCGAAAGCGTTTCTATGAAAAAACGACAACCCGCATTTCCTCTTAACATCTACCAAATTCGAGCATTTGGTTTATTTTAAAAAAAAGGTTACAATTTAGATTATCCTTTTACAGGCATTCATAAACAAAATCCAATGTAGCCAGCCAGAATACATTCACGAGTATAATTTAATTACTCCCAGTCGATTTCGTAAAACTTGAAACAATTGAAAGACTACCTCTATTTGATGCTATTACTCTCATCGCATCACAGAAAAATATGGCTCCGACAAAATTAAATCAAGGCACGACTCGTGCAGTTTGTCGCAAAAGAAAAATCAACGTTCAATTGGCCTCACGCGACAATGACCGATGATTTATTGCGTTTCCCGTCCCCATGGGGATCGCCGGAAATGATCCGCCGTCGCTGTCTCGTCGAGAAATATTCCGTCGATATGTTGTGTTCCTGAGACACTCCTGCCGTCAAATTATACGAATAAGGTTCAAGGAAGTAAAAACCTTTTTCGTGGCGTTCACATCCGATGGTTGAGGGACTGTTTTATTATAGCTGGAGGATATAGTGGGTATAAATCTTGGGCTTACCTAGTTAAACTTATCTCAAAGAGGATTTAAGGGGGCTTTAATGTTTCGATAACAATCATGGTAAGCATGATTGAAAGTCCAACCTATTTCGGACAAGTAAGTAAGTTAGTGTGGGCTGTGAACGAAATAAAGTAAGTATTATCTACTACTCGTATACCAAAAATAAAGCTGAAAAGTTTGTTTGAACGCGCTAATGTCTAGAACTACCAGTCAAATTTGAAAAAATATTTTTGCATTAATTTGATAGCCCAATTCTTCGCGCGCGCGTCGCGTACTCATCGCTCCCTCAAAAGAGAAGAATTTAATTTCAATGTTTTTCTAAAGAGGGAGCGATGCGTACCTACGCGACACGCGCGCTTAAAAATCGCGCTCGTGTGAACGCGCCCTAAGGCTATCCGTAGGAATCATAGGCGCTGAGCAAAAAGAAAACCTCAGAAATATTGTTAAACGAGAAGTAAGTCCTAACGCGGGCAGGCGATGCAATGCAACAGAGTGGGTCGGGGAACAAGGAATTTCACACGGACGAAGCCTCGGGCAGAAGCTAGTAAATTATACAAAGCATAGCAAAGGATCTCTCAATTTAAGAGGCCGTAATCACCATGCTTGGCAGCCGGATTACTGATAACAGGTTGTTGGTATTAGCTGACAGGAGGGCGCCTCTTTTGCCATCAAGACGACTTTAAGTATCACATACTTTATGTCCACGAATGGAGAACATATAAAAATAATAAAAGTTTTGAAATTATAACTACTTTATTTATTTATTTATTGTTCACAAAATCTACAGCTCTTTGAAATTTTATCTTGAAATATATGAGCTAGTCTTACAGCCAATTACGGATTTACAATTTAATAACTATACAATACATGCAGCAGAAACAAAAATACAGAATGAAGTGAACTGCACCTTCTTCTTCACCTCATAAAGTCCCTACCTTGACGGAATGACACAGGGTGTGGATGTGGAGCTGTGTCACAAACTATACTCCGTTGTGCCCAAAATCATGCAGCCAAATTGACCTCTGCGTTGCCACCGATAACGTCGTGGTATTGGCGAAGTATTGGGCCAAAATGTTTTTAGTAACTGTCTTGCCAGAGCGACACCAAGAAGAAGACTAAAGGCTCCTACAAACAGACGCGACACGCGATATAACCGCGCGCGACACAAAGGCACCGCTCGTTCGCGACTTGCTGTGCCTTTGTGTCATGCGCGATTTTATCGCGTGTCGCGCCTGTTTGAAGGAGCCTTAGTTCTTTTTATTTTTCTTGATACGGAAAACTACAACTAAATCAACACTTAACACCACCTGTAGCCACCTGCACCAAACTGTTAATTTCCTAAACAAATACGGGGACTACGGGGAGGGCTGAACATCGTAAATCAATCATCTGTCAAGTCGACGGCCGACGGCGTTGATAGAACAATATGTCGATAAACTATACGCACCTATGTACCTACTGTAGCGATATAAAAAGGAAACACAATTCTTCGCCACTTAAAAAACGTATAATTTAGCTGTATAAAATAACCGAACTTACAAAAAATAACACAAACTGATATAAAAGTAGAAAACTTGTGTCGATACTTAGACTGGCGGCAGATATAAAAAAAAAATAAAAATAATAGATACCTGAGGTTTTTGTAGTTACAATTAATTATATTTTAAAATTAAGGTCCGCACGCGAATTTTAATTGCAGCTGCAACCGGATTATCACTTAATTATAGATAAACAGACAATAAATAGCGATAGTACGATTTCAAAAAAAAACCTGCACTATTTAATCTGCGTTTAAAGTTAGTACGTAAGCTACACGAAACAATTATTTAACGACAATAATATTAGTCAAGAAGAATCAATGTAAGAAAATAATATCTGTTGTATCCTGGATTATTTCGGCATCTTGTATTCCATATCTCATCTGGTCGGTAATCTTGGATAGGTAATCCAGAAAAATTTGTAAGAAACTGCTCCCTCGAATCTTCACTCCTCAACTTATTTAAAATCCGGGAACAGAATAGTACGAAGGGGATAGGTAGGGGTAGGGTAGGGCCGAAAACTCGGCTTGTTACACGTATATCTTCAGGCGTATCCTAGACAAAAAACGCACAATAAGAATGCTGTAGCAAGCTGAACCACTTTTACCAAAAAATAACGAGAAGAAATACACATACCTGATAAGATCAAATAGAATTATACACTGAAGACGTCTCTCGAATCCAAATTATATCATTAACATCATATATTCATCATAGATTCATCCAATTTTTACGATTATAAGCACTTTAAAGCGAAAGAAAAAAATAGCTGCAGCCGTCAGCAGTGATCTATTTTTTTCTTTCGCAAAGAGGAACAAGATGACTTAGGAGGTATAGGAGGAGGTCTAGAGATAATGGGACTCATACGTCGCGGATTCTCACGAATAGAATAATCTTCTTCAGCCATGATAGTATACACTACTTGTACATACAGTTGTCACACTAATATTATAAAGGCGAAAGTGGGTGAGTGAGTGTGTGTGTTCATATGTTTGTTACCTCTTCACGCTCAAACGGCTGGACCAATTTTGATAAAATTTTGTATGGAGGTAGCTGACACCCTGGATTAATATATAGGCTTTTTATCCCGATATTCCCATGGGATCGACACTTACGCGGGTGCAACCGAGGGGCGCAGCTAGTTTACAATAAAACTTATCTTTCTTGTAAAAGCACTTACCTAAATACTTACAGTCAGTTAAATTAATTGCTAATTAATAGACAAATTAATTATTAATTGCTGTATAGCAACGAATTTCTACCAACTCTACGCATGCAAGTATTGGACGAGTCCGTTTGTTCAAAATGCTGTAAAAATGACAAAGTCTTGGCTAGTTATTAAAATCATAACTCTAACCCGAGGGCCACGAAATGCGACGCTCCAAGCGAATTCGCTTTGCGGCCCTAGCGTCAGCGTCGAGCGTCAAAAACAAATGTATGACTATTATCTACAAGGCCACGAAGTAGCGCTGCAAGCAGCAGCGGAATTTACTACGAGCGAATTTGCACGAGCGTTAGATGATCCGACGCGCGTTTTTTATGAGCATCGAAAACAATTGTATGAAAAAATTTGAAATTTGAAAACAGCGACATTTTCAGTTGTATTGTCGACGCGTGCTCACTCTGTACTCACAGAGCATGTAACCTTTTTCTGTACTGAACTGATTCATCCCCCCACCGATGTACACGCTACAGGCGAATACGTGAAGTTCGTGGCCTTGCTTTTGACGCTTAGAAATGACGCTTGTAGCAAATTAACGCCTCAAGCGTGGCGTTATTTTCGTGGCCGAGGCATAAGCCTGCTTAAAGTCAAAGTCAAATGATATATTTGAAGTAGGCACATAAAAGGCACCTTTGAACGTCATCAATAAAATAGAACTGATTGTAGTTGCCCATTCCAAAAGGTAGCATTCTTTTTTTCTTTTTTTCCTGCTAAAGTAGGTCCCTATGTTGCCTTACCTATATCAAACTGCAGAAACCATACAACAACTAATTTGCTTACGCATAAGCTGATTACAACACCCTACTGGTTTTAAATTCCATAAGCTGCAATATTATTTGAAGACTCATGAGTATAAAATTAATTATTTCTGCCGTTGGCAAAAAGATTAATAAGGCAACTGCAGCCTCAAAAATGTACTATTCATCGAACATATGCCGGTCGATTCTGTAAAGATCTCACCGTGAAAACTTAGGTGATGTGAGTTTGTTTTTGCTAGGAATTGACACTAATGACAGGTCATTCCACGCTCACTTCACCTAAGTTTTCACGGTGAGATGGTTACAGAATCGCATTGCAGTATTCCGCTAAATTAAACTGTACTCTAAGAAACGTAAAATATGTATACTACGGCAAAACACCTGAGCAAGGAACTCACAGGAGATATGGAGTATTAAACCGCTATAGAGAAACGCCTACGTTTGATACTAAAGAGCACGGCTTACGTTTTTCTTTGTAAAGCAGCTGAGTAAAGCGCAAAAAGCGGCTGCGATTATGTGCCACCGGCGGAAGCTCGACCCGCTATGGCCCTTCAAAAGGAGCGCAGCAATCCAGACTTAAAGGCGAAATCTTTGTTAACATAATAATATGGAGGTAAGCGAGTATGCGGTCCAGGCTTTTTTGCAAACGACTTATTTATCGTGGTATTACAAGCGTTTACGTTCTTTTTACCTATTTTAGTTAGTGCTTGTTAAATCACTGGTTTTTCTGAAAGTATAGAGGTAAGTAGTGCAGTACTTTAGGAAAAAGTCAGAAGTCAGTCAGGAATCAGTCGTTTATCGAAGTTTTGTCAGAAGATAAAACTTGATTACACAATACACACCTAAATACACGAATGTACAACTCAAAACAAATGTAAATATTTGCAGCAACATTTGTTTATTTTTTATCTGCACCTAACAAACCATTTCTATCCCCTAACGACAAATTGCACCAACAATAGCCAGTTGATGAATAGCGCAACATGACTAACAAACAGAGGAATCTTCCCGGCCCACATAAAAATCAATTTTCAGGGCAAATCGAGCGAGAAGACCAATGCTTTCCAAGTCATCGGCTCCCTTAAGCTCCGTGGCCTGGAAATTTCCACAATTTTGTAAAAAAAAAAATTGCAGTGACTTTATAAATGCATGGCTAGGCCACGCGTCACCGGCGCGGCGCATCCGGGATTTCAGTTTAATCCCACTGCGATAGAAAACCTTGATATCAAAATTGGAGGATCAAAATTCGCTTTAGCTGATTGTTTCCGTAATTGATTGAAGTTTTGATTTTCAATCCTTGCGGTGGCTTTTGTAGAGTGAATAGAAAAGTAAGGGTTTATGTGTTCTTTAGAAATGTGGCGTAACATTGCAGGCTCCATTTTGTCTCTCTGCTGTACGTACAGCTGTTTCAAAATTGGCACGATAGTGACATTTGACCTAGTTACCCTCATTACATAACAACGCAACAGTGTCACCGAATCTTCTCTAAGCATCTGACACGAATGTAAGCTTACACCCCAACAGGCCTAGACAACACATTCGAGAATTAAGGCGTTCGTCTCAAAATCTCGTCTATATTCAAATTTTTAAAATGTAACTCGGCACACGGTGCTACTGGTGCGCTATACGTAAGCCAGATGATAAGCGGACAGGGCAATTTGGCAACGAAACCAGCCTCTATCACAATTCGATGCCAACCCGCACCGGCCTACGCAACATAGACCGATATTTTAGTTCCGGTGGCCTAATTTATGTTTAAATGGACGCTTAATGAACGCCATTCTGTCCCAGTTAGCTCCGTCGAAATATTGTTAATGAAATTTTATGAATCAAAAATATTCTGTCGCATATAAACAATGGATTTTACTGGCTGTTCGTCGGTTAAATGTTTTGTACGCAAACACAAAGAGCTGAAATTATGTTACCGTTTACCGTTTTCGACACACAAATCCAATTTTCCTGCTTTGGAAATATAGTATCGTAGGTGACACCGTGACAGCATTCAAACCGTAATCGAAACAGACGAAAGAATAGCAAAATGAGGAAAAGTGATTGGCGTGTCAATCATTCGATTCGATCTCAATCATCGCCCGCACGGTTAGGTAGGTACATCAGCCGTCGACAGCCCCAGCGGTGTTATAGATTTCAATCTGTCAAATCATGTTTTGTACCCACAAAAAGTTTTACCCTCAGTTACGTTAGGAATACGCTGGAGAGAAAAGTTTTCGCAGTCGACTAAGGTTTTAGTGGTGGTGCTGATAATATTACTATTTTTATCCGACTTCGGGAGTATTGTAGCGTTACGTAACAACAAACAATCTAGTTTATGACCTACACTGAATAAAGTGGACTACATCGAAGTCGAACCTTTAAACTGGGAGTACATTAAGTAGGAACCCATCAAAAACATTGTTGCAACTCTCATGCTTATCTCTTTTCTGTACAAACTGCGGTGGATTCAGCACATTAATGTAAAAATGTTACACAATGGCTAGTTAATGTGTCTAGACTACTGAAAAAGCGCACAAGTTGGAATTGACATTGCCACTTTATGGCGGCTCCGTTTGTTATTGTCCCACTTGTGCTCGAGCCAAGCGATGCTCAGGAGCCAAATACATTCCGAATAGGTACCTACGTTACGAGGCCGAATAGCCGAATAGCAATGCATACTGCTAAGTCAGCGTCTTGTTACATTACGGATAACTCAACCGTAATAGATCTGCGCCTTACTCAGTGGACGCACAGACGACGCCGACGTATGGATTTATGGATACGAAATGTGTAACGTCTATTTTGCTTGTCGATGTCTGAATGTGATAGGTACTTTTATATTCATACAAGTATCCTCAGGGTTCTCTATTATCATCAAAAACTCAATAGGCGTAGCGCCCAAACTGTGTATTTGGGAGTAACTGTCAAGCAAAACAAACTTTGCAACTTTACCTGCGTGTCGGGTGAATTCAATAGCTACTTCAGATAAATAAAAAGTAGTTACTTCCCGAAGGATACTTTGGCCTTCGGCTAGTGTTGGTCTGCACTTGAGAGCTGATACATATTGCATTAGCCTTCGTCTCGAGCTAGTTTGATCCCAACACATTGTTTTAGCCCTCCATTCTGCGGAGAAATCCGACGAGGAAATCTTCGCCGTCGTTCGAATAACACGAAAGATCAACAGAAAGTTTTTTATCAATTCAAGGAAGTTGCGAATCAGGATAGCGGCGGCTGCGGTAAGTTTTAAGTGAAGCGAAATTTTTAATTAGTTTCTTAAGACACAATCCGAGGAAAAATGGAAAAGTTTTGCCGTGAATGTATGTTTTGATAACAAAATGCATATTTTTATAGGCAATGTTTATTTCTCATTTATTTTTGCTCCTTGAACTCATACCATTTTATCTGCCTACGCAATAGTATCACCTTGCTTACTTCCGTTCAGCTCCATAAAAGAAAATTGGGAAATCCAGGAAAAGGGTCTATTTTCAGAACTGTTCCCAAAAACGCACTAAAATCTGTAATATAATACAGCAGTAAAAATAGTAGATAAGGATAAGCAATACAGGGCAGAGTATATAACATGATAAACGAAACTGGAGCTCTTTATAATATAGCTTTTCCCATGCGTGGAGTATGCAAAAACGCAATGTGGGTCGCGTTACCCTATCGTTTATGGGCCTAAGGAATATTGGAAGAATGAATTGGTGATAAATAATACCCCGTGTCTGTAAGTAGGTGGTATGGAAGAGACGCATTATGCGGCGAGTCAAATCGAGACAGACAACCCTGTCGCTGTGTTTACTCTCGGAAAGTAAATGTCAATAAACTTCAAGAGTCCCCTCCAGGGGAAAAGTGTCCGCGTATAGAGGAGCCGTTGTCTCAGTGGCGAGAGAGAATAATGTAGAATATATGTTCAGTTTACACGAAGGCCTTTTTTACTAAAAAGGCTTCGCGTGACCTCTTTAGTGTTACGTATTGAGATTGGGACGGCACGTGAAAACTCGGTGCCTATTTGACAGTGAGGAAAATGTCATTTCCTATAATGAGATTTTCATCCTCGTCGGTATGAAGAGGAATATTTAAAAGATGTCGACCACTTGTCATTCCGCATAAGTTGTGAGGGTCAATTGAATTTAGGATATTATTATGTAGATCTAGTTGAAAGCTTTTTTATCTGCTAAGAAGTTATAAATTAATGGATAATATATTTTTTTTTTTTGTTGAATGTTTATTAAAAATTCCCTTCCTCTAATCCTGCCTGCAGATGCTAGGATCTTTACTATTTCGGGACATAGTCATCTGTAGAGCAATTGCCTAACACACATAAAAAGACAATTGATCGCAATGTCTTTTATTTTGACAGTTCAGCCACGGTACCTAACGAACGTGGCTGAAATGTCAAAATGAGATGCGTTAGATATTCACGATCTTGAGAAGACGAAGTTTTCAAACCTATGAAGCAATATGGATTATAAATTTTCTACAAAACCCTTGGATTGTGACTGAAGGTGATGGTTGAAAAAGGTCTATAGGTAACGATGAAAATCGTGCTGAACAAAATATTGTTAATCCCTTAGACCACTAAGCTGTAGAAAAATATTGAAAAGTTTACTTCTCCTGGCAGCTCCTGAAAACAATAAATCTTAGCAACAAACTAGTGAACAAGTTTTGTTTTCCAACTAAAGTCTTTATGTAAAATATAAAATTGGAGCTCCATGGAGCTATATTATGGAGCCTCTTAGATTTATTTTGGAAACTTCGCAAGTCACTTGTTTCTATCCTCCAAGTGCCGAAATTTACATCACTCGGGTCTCAAACACGTATACTAAAAGCTTTCTCAGATTTTTATTTTGATTACCCATACTTTTCTTATGCTAGGTATTACCGAGTTTTACAGCGGAATATGAATTTTTTAAGCTAGTTAAATGTTTTATTTTTTGGGGCTATTTGAAGTTACTCCATTTTTTTTATATTTATAAGTTTACACTGATCTTATTCTTAACTGCTGCATGCGACTTTGTTCGCGTGACATTAATACCTTTTGTTTTTTTTTTATAAATTAAAACGCCTAAGTTACTCCTTATAACATAAGCTATCTACCGCCGATATTCAGACTATCTTTGTTTTGCAGAAGCGAGCTGTTCGATCAATTTATAAATTAAGTCCGAGACACTCTCTCAGAGACAAATTTAAAGAGATTAATGTAATGACTGTGCCTTCTCAGTACATTTATGAAAATCTTTTATATGCCCATAAAAATATAAAATTGTTTAAAAAATACAGTGATATCCATAATCTAAATACTAGAAACAAACACAAATATGTTGTACCTACAACCAGGCTCAAGAAAATAGGTGGCTCGTTCAGATGCCAATGTATACGCTTTTACAATAAACTACCAAGCCACGTTCAAGATCTAAGACTTAATAAATTCAAATCTTTCATTAAACGTAAGTTGTGCCAGAAAGCCTTTTATACCGTTAAAGATTATGCTTCGCAGCTTCATTCTTTGCGATTTACGTTTAACATGGTGTAGTAGCGCCATCTACCGTAGGCCTTGCACGATGGTTTAAAGTCTATGTTTTTTTTTTTTTTTTTTTTTTTTACATTTCGCCCCACCTCTGCGCACCGCTGTCGTAGCGGACTGTCCCGACATTAATCCTCATTTCTGTGTTATCGTGCTGTAGCCTTCGCACGTATTCGGTTACCCTGCCACTGCGTTCTTACTTTTTTAAATAGTGAAAATAGTAAGATGGGAAACATCGAGAAGAGGAAGAATCTAGGATCACAAAGAAGATTAAAAGACTGGAACGGAAATTACAGCGCCGAAGGCGCGTTATTTCGTCGGATGATAGCAGTAAGTAAAAACAATAAGTATTATTATAACGTCGTTGGCGGTTAATACTTGAACTAATTACCGTCGTTGGCGGTTAATATTTAAACTAATTACCGTCGTTGGCGGTTAATATTTGGACTAATTACCGTCGTTGGCGGTTAATATTTGAACTAATTACCGTCGTTGGCGGTTAATATTTGGACTAATTACCGTCGTTGGCGGTTAATATTTGAACTTATTACCGTCGTTGGCGGTTATTTTTTCATAGTATATTACCGTCGTTGGCGGTTAATGCTTGAATTACTACCGTCGTTGACGGTTACGTGTGTCAAGTTTTGAAATGACAAAGTATTTTTTATTTGTCACACAGATTCTGAAATCGATGAGCAAGTCTTGCCCGTGATGTCACCAAGACAATCACCAACCGTTCATGGAGCTTCGCCACTCAACCACAGGAATGAATGCTTAGATATGCCTGGTCTGATTTCTCCTATTCCACAAACCTCACTGTATGAACCTACTAGTTTGGAACAAACCAATGCAGAAGCTGTAATTCCGGAGCCAGGATCGTCGTCTGCTCCCGATCCATGTTTGTCAAACGTGCAAGAGCAGGATACCCAGCTAGAAGAAGATATACTTCAGATCTTAGGGGAACCACCACAGCCAGATATTGCGCTGGGTAAAAATATTCATAAAGATATCGCATTCCGTTGGCAAGATATCTTGGTTAAAGGCTTACCTAGAGATCAAAAAGAACCGCTTCTCAAAAAGTATCTTATACCGGCTAACTGTAACTTTCTTGTAGCCCCGTTATTAAATCCTGAAGCTAAAGCAGCTACCCCAGATATTCTATCCAGGAGAGACGCCAGTTTGTTACAAAAGCAAAATCAAATTGGCGTCGCATTAGCCGCGTTATCTCAGCTTACTGAAATGATTATACGTAATGAAACCTCCAAGCAAACACTTCTGCAGCCTCTTAGTGATGCTTGCCGCCTTCTATGCGACAGCCACTGTATTGAAAGTAGAACCAGACGTAGCATAATTATGAGTTCTATTAATACTAGTTTACGCGATGCTCTTGCTAACACACATCGTGACAAGTACTTGTTTGGAGAAGATTTAGCGGAGAAACTAAAAGCCGCTAAGTTTGTCCAAAAAACAGGAGAATCTCTGCAAAAAACTAATCCTATACCGTCTACTAGCAAAAGTGGTTCGAACTTCAGGGGCACGCCAAGGAACCGGAATTTAAACTTCAGGGGCCCAATACAAAGAAAACCACCGAACAAGACGAACGAGGTATCGAGAGGACGACAGCCGGCGCGTCAGACGCGCGGCTTCAACTATTCGCGTCAGCCGCCACCTCCGCCGAAGGCGTCTTCACCGACCAGGAGGAACTATCGCAAATAAATACTCAGGTAATGCAATACGCTGGACGTTTGCAATATTTCTATTTACAGTGGTCTCAAATTACAGATGACCCAACCTTACGGTCTTGGATAAAGGGATATAAAATCCCATTTATGTCCACTCCAATCCGATTTGACAGTCCATGTTCTATGCCTAAATCAGAACAGGAGCATTACGATTATGTTAAAACAATTAGAAAGTTAATTGAGGTCAATGCAATTTCACAATGTTCACATGAGGAGGGTGAATTCATATCAAGTATTTTTCTTGTACCTAAGCCTAACGGTGAAAAACGCTTTATCCTAAATTTAAAACTTTTAAATAGATTTATAAAAACTAATCATTTCAAAATGGAGGATTACAGGACAGCCATTAAATTAATAACTAAAAAATGTTACATGGCTTCGATTGACCTAAAGGATGCATATTTTTTTATTAATGTCGCTAAATGTCACAGAAAATACTTGCGTTTTAATTATAATGGAACCCTTTTTGAGTTTAATTGCCTACCTTTTGGATTATGCACCGCCCCGTATGTTTTTACAAAAATTATGAAGCCTGTGATGGAGTATTTGCGGTCGAGAAATATGATTTCAGTTATTTATTTAGACGATATATTTTGTATAGGAAAAGACCTAAAAGACTGTACCTTTAATGTTAGACAGACTTGTGCATTTTTAGAAAACTTAGGATTTATTATAAACAAAGATAAAAGTTGTTTAATACCAAGTACTAAGTGCAAGTTCTTAGGTTTTGATTTCGACTCCCAAAAAATGATCATGGAATTGCCCTCTGATAAGAAAAATAAAATAAAAAGTAACGTTCAAATTCATTTAGACATTCGTAAATGTAAATTACGCGATTTTGCCAGAACAATTGGTCTTCTGATATCTGCGTGTCCTGCGATACAATATTCTTGGATGCGTACAAAATTATTTGAGCAATTCAAATTTAATTCTTTGTTAAAAAATGATAGTTACAATCAAACAGTTTTATTGCCTAACTTTATTAGGGAAGATCTTAGGTGGTGGTTAAATAATTTGGCTTTTGGTTATTCTAATATTAAAACCAATATATATATAAAAGAAATTTTTAGTGATGCCTCATCCACTGGGTGGGGTGCATATTGTAATGGTGATGAATCGTTCGGTTACTGGAAAGAAAATGAAATGAAATTACACATTAACCAGTTAGAGCTAAAAGCCGCCTTTTTCGGACTAAAAGTATTTGCCAGTGATTGTTTTGATTGTGAGTTATTATTAAGAATCGATAATGTTACAGCCATTTCATGCATTAACAGGATGGGCAGTGTACAATACCCACATCTCAATGATGAGACTCGTAATATTTGGAAATGGTGTGAAAGGCGACGTATTTTGATTTTTGCATCATACATTAACACTAAAGATAATCAAGAAGCTGATATGTTGTCTCGGAAAAAGTTTCAAGATACCGAATGGGAATTAGGAAATTACGCATACGAGGAAATAAAACACACGTTAGGATCACCAAATATAGATTTATTTGCCAGCCGTTGTAATTCTAAATGTAATACATACGTTACCTGGAAGAATGACCCTGATGCTTGGGCTATTGATGCGTTTACCATTTCATGGAAAGATTTAAACTTTTACGCCTTTCCACCATTTTCAATGATACTAAAAACGATCCAAAAAATAATATCCGATAAAGCGGAGGGTATAGTTGTTATCCCATACTGGCCAACTCAACCTTGGTTTCCATTATTTAATAAAATATGTAAATCTGAAATTATTTACTTTCCACCTGATAGTAATTTGCTAAAATCTCCTTACAGATCAACCCACAGTCTGCATCGAACATTAACATTGGCTGCCGCGAGATTATCCGGCAGACTCTATTAAACAAATTTCTGTCACCAAGGTCGGTGGAAATAATGTTAGCATCCTTGTCAAGTAACACTTATAAACAATACGACGGCTGCATAAAAGCCTGGATTATTTACTGTCAAAAACATAATTATGATTACACTTGTGCTTCAATACCGATAGTTATTCATTTTTTAACAGAGGTATTTGACAAGGGTGCGAAATATGGGACAATCAACTCTTACAAATCTGCATTATCTTTATTATTAGGTCATAATTTAGATGATGAAAGACTTAAACGATTCATGAAGGGTGTTTTCAAATTAAGGCCAACTAACCCAAAGTACAGTATTACTTGGGATCCTGACATTGTATTAAATTTCTTAGCCCTGAAATGGCCTAATGAAAACCTAGATTTGAAAACTCTCTCCAAGAAAACTGTAACGTTAATTGCTCTTGTGACCGCACATCGTGTACAAACCTTATCTCTAATTAAAATTAACAATATAATTACAAATCCCAATGAAATTATTATTAAAATTCCCGATACAATAAAGACAACTAAATTAAATTCATTTCAACCAATTTTAAGACTTCCATTTTATAATACACGTCCAGAAATCTGCCCAGCTAGATGTTTACAATCATATATGAATAAAACTAAGACATTACGTAAGAATAACAATAATAGTTTATTTATAAGTTTCAAAAAACCACATTCAAACATTACTTCTCAAACTATTAGTCATTGGTTAAAGGATACGCTATTAGAAAGTGGCGTAGACACTTCAATATTTTGCGCTCACAGTACACGACATGCAGCCACATCAAAGGCAAATAAATTAGGAGTAAACATAGATGTGATTAAAAAGACTGCTGGATGGACTGATTCCTCTTCAGCTTTTGCTCGATTCTACAATAAAGAAATTGTAAATCATAATCAATTTGCTGAATCATTGCTTAATTCTTCTCAAATATAATGTAATAGGTAATACAAATTATAAAACATATGTGTAATATGTACTTAAATAAAACAAGAATTGATTTTGAAAGATACCTCTTTCTTTTACTTTAATACTTACCTTGGTATTTACATACCCAAAGTAAAAGCAATGTTCAAAACTACAAGTATTGAACATTGTTTTTTGTACAATGGCATTCTCTAGAATATCATTGTTTTAGTATTCATTTTAAAACCGTTGCTATAAACATCCTACACCATGTTAAACGTAAATCGCAAAGAATGAAGCTGCGAAGCATAATTGAAGATCAAACGAACTTACCAAGTGAAGTTCGATCCCAATTATGCGAGCAGCTTCATTCGACGCGATTTACCAACTCCCACCCATTTTTATGTTAATTATCAATTCAGTAATTAACCCCATCCCGTTAAGTTCAAACGGTTCTAAAATAAATATTCTTTACCTTTAAACAAAATGAGGATTAATGTCGGGACAGTCCGCTACGACAGCGGTGCGCAGAGGTGGGGCGAAATGTCAAAAAAAAAAAAAAAAAAAAAAACATAGACTTTAAACCATCGTGCAAGGCCTACGGTAGATGGCGCTACTACACCATGTTAAACGTAAATCGCGTCGAATGAAGCTGCTCGCATAATTGGGATCGAACTTCACTTGGTAAGTTCGTTTGATCTTCAATTATATTGAGGACAAAAAGGCTTGGGATTGAGCTGCTTCCAATTTCTGCATTTTGAATGATTTTTTTCTTTTTTATATACACATTGACATTGATGAATAGATATATTTTTTTTTAAACAATGACATTTGCTTACTTTGTAAAGTATTATATTATTTTTTCATTGTGAATGTGAAGACGATGTGGGTCATTTTACATACTTATATATATTTTTTTATTATTCTCTCTGTTCTGTTAGTTTTTTTTTCATGGTCTGGCAGTTTGAGTAATTTATGTGGCCTACCCATTAATGTCCTTTCTTTGGTATTGTTCGTCGAATCGTTGAGCTCCTTAAGTCTTGAGTTGAGCTGCACGATTTTTGACAAATGCGTGCACTGACTGGACAGGTCCTCTCAATCTGTGTGGTTCTTTCCTCAAAAGACCACCTCAGACATCGATCTACATGGTCTTCATATAACCTGACCAAGATTATGTCTGGACTTTAAAAGAGACTGTGACCTCTGAGTTTGTTTCGGCCTTTCTTCTCAGAGTAGTCAGTTAGGAAACGCCGACTTCATCTAGTTTAAAAAAAAACATGATTCACGTGTAAAAGTGTTTGTACAAACCTACTTACAAAAAATAAAATCATTTCAAATCATTTCATTTCATTACCAGTGAAAGTCCCGTCAAAATCAATCCAGCTGCTTCTGGAGATAAAATGAAATAAAAGGAAAAAAATAAAAAATTGTTTTTTTTTATAAGTGCCGTATATTACTTTCATATGCATTTAGGTAGTAAAAAGCTGTTATTTTGAAATTACAAACAGACACTTCAATTTTATTTATTTGTAGGTATAGTTAGATGTGTTTATTTTATGTTTATACTTGCCTACCGTAATTAAGTATAATTATGTTTAGTTAGAGGAACATATTGATTTCTACTGCCTGAGCAAATTATAGTACATCATCTGCCTAGCCTTTTCACAACCATGTTGGGGTCGGCTTCCAGTCTAACCGGATGCAGCTGAATACCAGTATTTTACATGGAGCGACTGCCTTTTTTTTTTTTTTTTTCGCTGAGAAATGACGTTACGCATCTCCGCTCGTCGGGGGAAGAGACGGAGTATGTGGGACTCCCTGCCAGGGTGGCAGTATACCCACTAAAACTCAGCGGTGTTCCCTCATCGCCTTGATGGGGAGGTCATGGGAATCCGGCTCAGCCTTTGCATCCACAACCCCCCCGGCGCATGCCCGCCTAACTGGCGGGCCCCGCATGTCCCCCCGTCTGGGGGGCTACGGGAATGGCCGGGAACACCTGGCCATTCCCGTCCGGCACTGGTGGAAGTCTGTGCAATACAGGCGAGGGTGCCCCCGCACCCGTCGCCTGCTGGCTTCCACCTGGGAGGAGTCGGAGATGACTGTCATACTGACGTCTTCTTCGACCCCTCCTCCGCCTTCGGAGCGGCGCCGCGAGAGGGTCTTCCTCCCGCACGCGCTCCGCCGCCTCCTTCTGGGACATGACGTGTTCGCAGAAGGAGGCGACTGCCGCCCAGGACCCCTCATCCCCTAGCATGGCGTTGACCAAGCCGGGGAGCGAGAGGTCCGTTCCGATCGCCGCGGTGAGACTGCGGCGCGGCTCGGACCACGACGGGCACACCTCGAGAGTGTGCTGCGCCGTGTCCTCCGCCGCGCCACAGTCGTGACACGACGGCGTCTCCTCCCGCCCGATACGGTGCAGGTACGATCCGAAGCAACCGTGTCCGGACAGCACCTGCACCAGACGGAAGGAGAGGAACCCGTGCGACCGCTCGAGCCAGTCTCGCAGGACCGGCCCAATCGCGTCGAGGGTTCGGCGGCCGAAGGCTGCGGCGGCGAGGTCCCGCGTCCAGTGGACGACTATGGCGTCCTTTGCCTCCCGCCGGACGGCCTCCCGCTCTTCCGGGGCTGGGCGTTCTCCTCTCGCCCTTCGCCCCGCCGTCCATTCATATACTCTGGCGAGCACCCACGCCTCGAGTTCCCAAGGCGGGGTGCCGGCCAGAGCACATGCCGCGGAGAAGCCGACCGTGCGGTAGGCCCTCGCCGCCCGCTGGGCTATGACCCTTTGGGGGGCCCGCAATGCGGCGGCGTTCTCCCTCCTGTGGAGGGAGTCCTCCCAGATAGGGGCCCCGTAAAGGGCCATACTCCTCAAGATGCCGGCGTAGAGTTGCCGGCATCTCACGCTGGGCCCCCCCAAGTTGGGGAGCAGCCACGAGAGGGCGCCCGCAGTCTTCAGCAGGCGCGTCGATAGCCTGCTAAAATGCGGGCCGAAACGCCACCTGCTGTCGAGTACAAGGCCCAGATATTTCATCTGGGCCTTGACCCCGATTCGGACGCCCTCCACGAAGATGTGGGCGTCTGGTGGTTGGCGCTGCCGAGCCCCGTGGAAGAACACGGCCTCGGTCTTGTGCAGCGCCACCGTCAATCCTAGGCGACGGATCCTCCCTGCGACCAAGGATCCGCCCGCCGAGGCCAAGTTGGCCGCCTCCCTGAAACTCTCCCCCCGGGCAGTGAGGAGAGTGTCATCCGCGTAGCAGACGACACTCGTGCCTCGGAGGAGAGTTCCCCGCAAGAGCCAGTCGTAGCCGACGTTCCAGAGGAGAGGTCCCACGACTGACCCCTGTGGAACGCCGGCCTCGACTGCGTACCGCCGGACTTGGCCAGCCCTGTTCACGAGGACGATCGCCCGATCCTCCAGGTAGCTGGCCAGTAGACGCCGCATGTATAGAGGCACCCCGTGGAATCGGAGCGCCTCTAGGATGGTGCTGTGGGGAACAGAGTTGAAGGCGTTGGCTATGTCGAATGACACCGCCAACAATCCGTCCCCCACCTCCATCGCCTCCTTCACCTGGCCCTTAAGGCGGGCCAGCGCGTCCACTGTGGAACGCTCAGCCCGAAAACCAAACTGAGCGTCCGACAAATCCGGCCCCACATTCCGCAGGTGGCTCTTTAGGCGGGCAGCGATTATCCCCTCGAACATTTTGCCGACCTCATCGAGCAGGACGATGGGTCGGTATGCCGAGGGCGAGTCTGCAGGGCGGCCCTCCTTGCGAAGAAGGCACAACTGCCCCTCCTTCCACGGCTTCGGGAACCTCCCAGACGCAAGACATGCGCTAAAGAGGTCCCGAAACCGCTCCTCCATTTGGGTGGCGGCAATTGCCACCACCCTCGCCGGGACACCGTCGGGGCCCGGAGCCGTCTTCTTGGCGCGGATGTGCACAATCGCCGCGCTGAGTTCCGACTCCGTGACAGGAGGGGCCTCCTCTTCCTCCTCAGCTGGCGGAGCCATCCCCCGCGGAGGGTCCATCACTGGTGGGGTGAAGTTGTCCCTGCACGGGAACAGGGACTGAACCACCCCATCCAGGAAAGAGGGCTCCAGGGTCTCGGCCACCGGGGGACCAAAGGGGCGCAGCTTGTTGCGCGCCACCCTGTATGGCCTCCCGTAGGGATCGTTGTCGAGACCCTCCAGCATCTCCGCTCTCGCCGAGTCCCTGGCGTCGGCGATGGCCCGCTCGAGGACCAGTTTTGCCTCTATGTACACCTCATAGAGGTGGTCCTCGTGGGCGTGGTCTCGTCGACGCCGCCGCCGGCTCCGCGCGTAGGCCCTCCTGGCCCCCACGCACGCCGCTCGAAGCCCCTCCAGCTCCACCGACCACCAGTACACCGCCCGATTGGGCAGCGGTCGGCCTGACCGAGGCATGCTAGAATTGCACACCTCGGTCAGAGACTCCCTCAGGTGTCTCGCCACGGTGTCCACGTCCAGGCCAGCGGAAGGCGGCGAAAACCAGTCCTGGATAAACGCCGCCTCCGCCGCCGCCTCCCTGTCCAGGCGGGTGAGAGCCCACCGTGGAAACGCTGACCGCCCCGAGGGGGGCCGCGTCTCTCCGGGGCCACCAGTGGAGATGTCGAACCGCACGTAGCGGTGGTCCGACATGGTCTCCACCAGATCCACCCGCCAGTTCAGCACGCGCGCGGCCAACGCAGGGGTGGCAAAAGTGACGTCCACTATCGAGCCACCCCGCCGCCGCACGCATGTCTGGACGTTCCCTCTGTTGAGGAGGGAGAGCCCAGAGAAGGCTGCCCACATCTCCACCGCCCGCCCGCGAGGGTCGGTGACTGGGTTGCCCCAGGTCACCGACTTGGCATTCAGGTCTCCCAATACGGAGACCTGACGCGGCGCCGCCCTGCCGACCACTGCGGCCAGGACTCCGAGATAGTTCTCGAAGTCCTGGAGAGGGCGGTTTGGGGAGAAATAAACGCCCACGAGGGCTACCTCTCCCCACGCGGCGGCCACGTATCCCGGTCCCCTCTCTAATAGCGAGAGGGGAGGGGAGTCTGTGGAGGACCGCGCCGCTAGTGCCACCAAGCCGTCCTCGTCACCCAGCCAACTGCCGGGGATCGAGTAGGGCTCGGCGACCACCGCTACGTTCACCAACCACTCAGCCATGGCCTGCACCAGCAGGTCCTGGGCCGCTCTGCAGTGGTTGGTGTTCGCCTGGAGGATGCGATGATTGGAAACCATTATTCCGACATCGCACCCCCCTCCTCAGCTACCGCCGCTGGAGCTGGAGTTACAGCGGCGGCGACAACGGCGGTGGCGGCGGCAGGGCGAACCTGCGCCGGCACTATGCCCTTCCTCGTGGGCGGCTGGCAACTCCTGCCCCCCATCCTGTGCCCCGCGGGGCGGCTACTGGCAGCACACGCCGGGCAGTGTGGCGTGGCGGCGCTGCAAGTGGCACTCCTGTGTCCCTCCTGTCCGCACTGGAAGCAAGACTCTCCCCAGTCGGACTTGGAGGGACACGTAGATCGGGTGTGGCCCGGCGCGAAGCACTTGAAGCACCGCGCAGGCTTGTCCTCAAGCGGCCGGACCACAGCCGAGCTGAAGCCCACGAGCAGCCGTCCCTTGGTCGCTTTAAGGGCGGCCGCCGCCGCGGCGACTGGGCACTCGACGCGGATGACGCCCATGCCGCGGCGACCGGGCCTGATGGCTCCCCCCTTCACCGCGCTAGCGCTGCAGCCTCCCGCAGCGGCGACGGCCGCCACCACATCCTCTTTGGTGACCGAATCGTCCATATCGATCACCTCCAAGGATGCGGTCTTCACTGGTCTGGCGACCGTCGCCACATCCGCGATGACCTCTTGCAACTTTTTTGCAAAGAGGTCCGCGTTTGCACCGCGCTGCTCCCCCCCGAACTCAAAAATTCGGGCTCCGGCCTGGGTGCGGCGGCACGTAATGTTGCCGATCCCCAGCCGGGAGGGATCCGCGTTAGCACGAGCCCGTCTTAGGACGGACTCGTACGTTTCGCCCCGCTCCGCGGCCTCCGGGGTGATGGTCACCACTACCGCCGCAGTTTTGGGAGGAACCAACTTCCTCCCTCCCACCGGAGCCTTCTGGGCTGCCGAAGCAGTCGCAGCGGGCTTGGGCTTTTTGGCCTTTCTCCCCCTGCCCACCTCCGTCCACGCCTGGTTGGACGGCGTGGTGGAGGGAAGCATGGCGTCCTCCCGCTGCGTGTTCTGGGGGGCTGCCGGAGTGGCAGACGCTCCCTCCGCGCTTGTGGTGGGGGTTTGAGGGGCCACAGTGCTCCTCTTGCCCTTCCCTTTGCCCTTGGAGGGCTTCGAGGCCTGGGTCTGAGCACCCGATCGCAGGTCTCCCGCAGGCTGCGCAGGCACAGGCACCGGCTCCGTCGGTGGCGGACTCTTATCCGCCGCTAACGTCGGGCGGAGCCGCTTTTCCGGCAAGAGCCGGTCCTCAATGCCCGCGAAGCAGCCCCTGATAAAGGCCCTCTCCTCCATGACAACCCTGCGGATTATTTCCACAAGGTTGCCAGGGGGGGAGGAGCCTCCCTCTACCGGACCAGGGGCAGGGGCAGGCGCAGGTAGGGCTTGCCGGGCCGTGGCCTCAGCAAGCTTCTGGTGCAGCTGGCTGACCTCCAGCTGCAGGCGATCCAGCCTCGCCTGCAGCTGCCGCGTCTCGTCTGTGGCCGTGCGCTGCACCAGCTCGGTGACGATGCCGTGCATGCTCACGGCCCGGCATTTGAGGGCCTTCTGGAAGGTCCCCTTTAGGTTCGAGGACTTGGAGGCGACCTCCAGCACCTCCTCCTTGTCCTGGAGCGCCATGCGCTCCAGCTCCGCCAGGGAGTGGTCGGCGTACAGCACTGTGGATGTGCCATATCCAGCCCTCGACCTGGCGGCCCGCGCCTGCTGCTCCCTGGCAGCGACCTTCTCCTCGAGGTCCTGCTGCAGCTGCTGCCTCCTTGCCAGGCCTAACTGACGCTCGGCGTCCACCAGGCCCACATCGTGGGTGGGGGTCGAAGCAGAAGTCGAAGCCTTTTTTGTCTTCGGCTTCTTCCTCGACTTGCCCACTGACTCTGAGGAGCCCTCGGACCCGAGCCTCAGGTAGGCCCGCTTCCGCTGAAGGCGATCATTTTCGGCCGCCGACGTGTCCATGACGGACTCGTCGGAGTCCGAAAACTCCGCCCGCTGACTGGATAAGCTGGCCGCGGCCAGCTTCGGCGAGGCCCTTAGAAGGGCCGGTGGATTGGCCCTGAGAAGGGCCACTGAGCTGGCCCTGAGAAGGGCCATTTGCATCCTCGTCCTGGGAGGGACGAGCCGAGGTTAAAAATCGCCCGGAGGCGTCGCGCTTGGCTTTGGTTTTCGTCATACTTGCAGACGTCCGCTTGTTATTGCTGCAAGTCACAGAGCTCTTTAGCCGCCGGTCTGCCACTCCGTTACGGTGGTCAGACACGGCGTTGCCCGGGGGTTACTGCGTGGAAGTAAGCTCTGTGGGGGAACCCCCATGGAGCGACTGCCTGTCTGACCTCTACAACCCAGTTACTGAGTATTACGATACCCCTTGGTAAGACTGGTTGTCAGACTTTCGGGCTTCTGACTACCCGTAACGACTGTCAAAGATCCACGAAAGACAGCCGGGACCAACGGCTTAACGTGCTTTCCGAGGCACGGAGGGTTCTCGGTATGTAAAGATGGTCACCCATCCACAGACTAACCGCGGCAAGCGTAGTTTAACCTGATCGATCGACCTGTGTGGCTGTTATTATTTAGCCACGGACCCCTCCCCTGACTCCTGAGCAAACTAGTACTTAGGTAATTATTTTGTAATCTCATTGACGACACAATTCATCGAGACGTCGAGAGGAGACCCTCTGTTTTTACTGGGCTTAGGGCTAACCGAATATTTAAAACTTTCCTATATGAGAATGCAAATCATAATCGCGGAGCAGGACGGGCTAAAGTTAACACAAGCTCGTAAAACAGACAAAAAAAGCAAAACAAAGAGAGGGCTGGGTCGTTCTTTGGCCAAAGAATTAGCATTGCCATTCAACGTGGCAATGCTGCCAGTCTTCTGGGCACGTTTCCAGATGATAGCGATGCGGACGAGTAGGTACTTCGACGACTAAGTCCTTTTCTTTTTGTATTTACTTGTATACTTAGTCATTTAATTTAGTAGGTACCTAGTGTAAATAGTTTGTTATTTTAAATATTTTAAAAGTTACAATTAATTTTTAAATCACACACCTAAAGAAATTCATTAAAGTAGAACGCAGCAAATAGCCTTCATCTACAACAGGGTAGTTCTAACAGAACGCTGGAACCCGACATTTGTACCTACTAAACGACTTGCTGAACAAACAGCGAGATTTATTATAGTGGTAATTGTTTACTTAGGTCACTTTGCACTGCAAGTGCAGAATATCTGGGAAACAGAATGAGTAATGTATTCGCTAAATAAACCGCAGTTAATTCATGCGTTTACCGTGAATAATGTATGCCACGAACCCCGCGATGCCCTTTGCATGGCGTGAACTCACAAAAATACGAACTGAACAAATATCTGTAGGACATAAAAATATTTTTACCGATGCGGCCACCAAATTGCGAGCATTCGAGTTTGTCAATTAATACATTTTTCATTTCACCTGTATTTTATTTACCACGTTTTTAATATTCATTTGGCAATTTAAAATGTACAGACGCCAGCACATCAAGCTACCCGAAACTGTCAAATTTTCCCAATCAACTTTGAGCCTTATAAAATGATAAAAAATGATATATGAAATGATAAAGTTGAAAATCTATTAAAGAAATTTGACAGAATGTAGTAGCTTGAGTGCTGGCGTCTGGACCTAACAGCTGCAGCATATCCATGTGACATTAACATCAACTTCATAACATGGAAGTCCTCATGGAGTGATGCCATTTATGATTCTAAAGGAATGTTGCCAATCACCACGCTTGGCAAACATAATAATCACAATGACGAACTTTACAAACCAATTATTCAATTCATAAGGTCGAGCTCAATCACGAAAGGATGCTGCTTACATCCAAATTTTCCGAGCAATAAGTTAAGTTATCATCATCTGCCTAGCTTTTTCCCAACTATGTTGGGGTCGGCTTCCAGTCTAACGGTTGCAGCTGAATACCAGTATTTTACATGGAGCGAATACCTATCTGACCTCCAGTTACTGGGTAATACGATACCCCTTGGTAAGACTGGCACCAATAAGTCATTTACGAACTTAATATATGTAGCTTCTAATAAAAAACGAAAGAACTGAATGAAAACGTATGGAAACTCTTGATCTACAACAACTTAACATTGTCAAATCTTAGTCAGGTGATTTATTTAGCTATTTTTATTTAGTAAACAGTAGTTAGTTAAATTGAGAATTGCCGCGTGTTACTGAATTTTTTGATAACTCATGAAGACAAATCAAATATCAATTTTCCATACCAAACCACGACATAGATTTCTGTTAACATAACACAATCGGTTGTAAAATAAAAGTTTATCATTCTATATTAAGGCCGTTGCATTTAAAGGGTTAATAACAGTCGCTGGGCTGGTCGTAAAATATAACGAGAGGCTCCACTCTATACTAATGACGGGCCGAGTGTTATGACGGAATTTTGTGAAGCAAACTAACAAAGAACGTGTGCGCTTTAAGACGAGGGGTAATTGCCGCGGGAAATGTGTTTATTGTGCCTTTATTACCCTCGCTTTGAGTAAATTGTGATACAGGATTAAAAATATATCATTATACAAACTCAGCACCCTAATTGCGTAATTCACTATAAATCTCAATCTGAATAATTTTGAAGGATATTGCTAATCCATTGCTTCATATGTTCGAAAAATGTGTCTGCTCCACCACGTAAATAACGCAATGAAAATTTTTGAACTGTCAAAATGAAACCCTTTGCTACTGATGGTGTGTTACGCAATTTTCCCGCTGGACCTCATCATACTCAGTAGTAACGCTTCTAGATCAACGAGGCAGATAGATACTGACTGCCTCATTGGTCTAGTGGTCGCAAGCATTACTACTGACCATGAGGTCCTGGGTTCTATTTCAGGGCAAAGTATTACTGGTTTTCCATCTGGAATTTCTCAGTAGCAGCCCGGAGTCTGGATTTGTGCCCGGTCCATAACAATAGGCTCGCCCCCTATTACATAGGACTTACAAACACAAATGGTGAAATGTGAGTGTTACTATAAGTCTGCCTGACCCTTTAGGGATTACAGGCGTGATGCTATCTTCTGTACACTGACTACCTGGTTGTACCACTGAGCGCAAGTGCGACTGGTGAACGTGGGGTTCATTCCAATCCCTAGATTATACAGAATACCCAGACCAGGCAGCGTGTTGGCTTTTCCATTAGGAAACTTTTTTTTTTGGGATGCATGAAGAAGCCTCCTCGTATAACGCAGTTTGTTCAGCCAGTTACTCAACTGAAACGAGCGCTCGGTGCATCCTGGGCAGCCACACACAGCACCATATTTGAGTGACCAATTCTTTCCTTGCGGTGATAGGGCTAACGCCCGCCTGGTTTGCGATCACCCTCCCACCGGAGTCCGGCGTCAAGCAGCCCTTAGTAATCTGCTCGTTCCATCATAGAACTCATCCATCGCTTTCCATAAGGCGTGATCGAAGTCAAGAGCGGGCTCATTCAACAATATACAAATTAAAAAAACACCAGTAGGATTTGTTGTGTAGTTTGTAATTGCGTCCTGTTGATGGTAAGGCCTATATGGATCAGGTTGATAATAATCAAATCATTTCACAATTTTTTTTTGCTGAATGGGCCTTATCTTGACGTTGGTCACGCCTGATGAAAAGCGATGGACGAGGTATATGATGAATCGAGCGTACCCAGAAGTGTTTGTTCACTCTTGCTTAGACACTGGCAGAGAATTCCACACCTTGGGAGTGAATATAATAAATGTGGAGGAGAAGCACTAAGTAGGACTGGTCGGGATGTCAACCAAGTGTGGATAGTACGCTGCAGTCATTATCAGTATTGAATTTCATATCATCCGTGGTGACGACCTATAAGCCGAAATACAAGCTCGATAAAACGTTAACTGGAAAATCCCTTGCAAGTTCAAATAACACTTTGCATAACGTTAAAAACCTATATGAAATTCTGAAAACCCACTAACAAAAACTATTCGGATGCAATTACCAATAAAGTTATGGCATAAAAAATATAATTTCTTTTTTGTTACTCGCCAAAAAAGTTTATGCGAAAAAAGCGACTACGTGCTTCAAACTTCTCTATCGAGAGCCACCCAAATGGCTAGCTAAAACCGATGAAAAGATTAATTTGTATTTACGAATAGTCACGTACATTTTCGGTATTAATTACTTAACATAATGAGCTTATAACGTTCCCACTGCTGGGACACCTCACCACCAGGCCTCCTCTCTGTGAGAGGGAGTGGGCCGTAAGGCAGTGCGGGTTCGAATTTTTGGTTCTACATGCGTTTCCTTACGATATTTTCTTTACCATTTTGAGGACAGCAGCGATAAAATACTTTACACAAAGTAAAGCGCCTGTCTGGGTTCGAATCTACGACCTACAACTCGTAAGTCGCGGCCGTTGCCACTGGGCCACCACTGCTCTCATATAAACTTTACCAATGAAAAATATATTATTATTAAAAGCTTATTTGCCCAAACATTCTTCTTTGTAGCGTATCGATGTGAAAAAGTTTAAACAATTTTGGCCCAAAATCCAGCTGCGCGGATTTCGCTCAATGACGCAGTCTTAAGATGAATATAAGTAATGTTAAACTGAAAGTTCATCCCAGAAATAACTTGCTCAAACATTATTCTCACATTTATTTTTATTACGAGAACATAATAATATTTGCTATTCAAATAAACGCAGAGGTTTCCACCGGCTGTCCCATTAAGTTACATTCAAGCAGGAAGTGCTATCTCTTTATTTGTAAGTGCGTACTACGCTCCACGTGAATAGACAAGCACTTTGACATTGAAAGGAATGGTTTACTAACACAATTTATAAAATATCTACTGGCACTGTATGTTTTTCTAGTAATATTATATTATTTTAATTATTGTGAATATTAATAGAAAATCAAGTTGTTTTTCTAGTAATATTATGTTATTTTAACTATATGTGAATGTGAAGACTATATGGGTCATTTTTTTTCCTCTGTTCTGTTAGTTTTTGTCATGGTCTGGCAGTTTGAGTAATTTATGTGGCCTACCCAAATGGTATTGATTGTCGAATCATTGAGCTCCTTAAGTTTTGAGTTGAGCTGCACGATTTCTGGCAAATGCGTGCACTGACTGGACAGGTCCACTATGGATCCACTAAATCTGTGTGGTTCTTTCCTCAAAAGACCATCTCAGACATCGATCTACATGTTCTTCACATGATCTGACCAAGATTATGTCTAAACTATAAAAGAGACTTTGACCTCTGAGTTTGTTTCGGCCTTTCTTCTCAGACTAGTCAGATAGGAAACGCCGACCTCATCTAGTTTATAATTGTTGTGTAAAACTGCTTGTGCAAACCTACTTACCTACTTACTGAAATAAAATCAGATAAGATTACTACTCACATGTTTATAATATACATATTTAACACGTGCTGTTGTAAGTCAACCATTTATGACGGGGATCGCAACTGTTTCTCCTAAACACAGGTTATTCTGTAACCTATCTAGGAGAGCAGTACGGCACCCACTAACTAGATTAAGAAACTTTATGCTTGTGCTTTATATTATTTATTATTATTTACGTAATGATTTAGGAAATACTTAGCTTGTCGTGTCACAGAGCGGAGGAGTAGTTTTTGTATGCTTCACTGTATTGTTCGCAGCACTATGTCTTGACTTTTTATTTGGTTTGAGACATTGTTTGAGATATATATAAAGGTCATCATCTGCCTAGCCTTATCCCAACTATGTTGGAGTCGGCTTCCAGTCTAACCGGATGCAGCTGAATACCAGTATTTTACATGGAGCGACTGCCTGTCTGATCTCCACAACCCAGTTACTGGGAAATATGATACCCCTTGGTAAGACTGGTTGTCAGACTTTCGGGCTTCTGACTACCCGTAACGACTGTCAAAGATTCACGTTCCGAGGTACGGACCGCACGGAGGGGTCACGGATCACGGTATGTATAAATGGTCACCCATCCACAGACCAACCGCGGCGAGCGTAGCTTAACCTGATCGATCGACCTGTGCGGCTGTTATTATTTAGCCACGGGCCCCTCTGAGATATATAAAGGTATAGGTAATAAAATCAAACAAAAATAAAATTATGAAATTATATATTTAATCAATCAAAGTATGTGGGTATCATTGTTATCTGTAGGTACACTTTCGCCATTTTATAAAGTCAAAGTCAAATCATTTATTTCAAATAGGCACAATAAAGGCACTTTTGAACGTCAAAAAAAAAATAGAAATGATTCTTGTCGCCCACTCCAAAAGGTAGTTTTCGTATGGAGAAGAATGGGCAAGAAACTCCACATTAGGATCATTGTTTGCTTTACTGAAAAAAATATGCGCGAGAATTAATAAAATACTTTCATTGCCAACTAGGGTCTCTAGCCGTCCAAGATGTATGATTGTATGTTCTTTAAGTCAAAATTTCCAAAAAGAAAACGGTGGGACCAAAAACGTACAGTGTTTTCTTTTACAGTTTCTTCCCCATACATAATTATCATTAATCCTTCAAGCTGTTTCTGCAACGCTGGTGCCACGGTGGAACTCGTATTCGTAAATAACGCTATATTTGAAGTTTTCCCTAAAGTGAACAGAACAACGTCAAAAAAAAATGGCGCGAAAATAAATGAATCACTAAATTCGAAACCCAAATATACAAGTCTAAATCTGAAATCAATTTGAATTTGGAATTCTTAAGCAAACGCCAGATATTTGAGACCAAAATGACGAGTTCGACAAAACGCCAATTTCATAAATGTAAGGATATTTTTACTTTACTAAAAACATTTTTTATAAAACACGAAAGCTTTTGTATTCCTTCGCAAGCTTTTTCCGTGTTTATTATTGTCTACGGCTTCACAGACTAATTGGTAACGCGAGGTTGTAATTTAATAAGTTTGCACGAACGCATCTCAATACAACCCCGACATCGTATTATCATTTTTCACAGTAACGTAAATATATGAGAATATCTCGTTACATTATTTTATGACTCACTTTTATATTCATGTTTACGGCTAAAGATAACGAAGAAAAATAAAAAGTAATTGCAGAACTTGAGTGGAAGTTGAACAAACGGACAATTTAGAAATAGACCATTAACCAGGGCGCAATGTCTTGCTCATAATACATTTTGTCCGTTTATTGTGACCTCACCTGTCCCTAGATTAATTGGTGGTGGGAAAGAACTGTGGGGGTCAACGTTTACTAGTCGTGCACGCAGAATTAAATGCTCTGGAAGAAAACAATCTGAAGGATCGCTGAGTGATGTGCGAAATGCGTGAGAATGTTATTAGTTATCTTCTAGTAAATATGTATCTGTTTATTGAGCGTATGATTATTATCATTAAGACATCCAGGAGAATATTGTCTTTGTAGTTGTTTTGTTTGTTTTGGTAATTAATGAGGAAATGATTTCTCATCTTAAAAGTCTGGAAGACTCTAGGGAAGATCTTAGAAACCTTAGGCCTTGAGCTTGTGGCGGCATCTACATCGCCACATGCCAACGACGTGTCACTCTGACGTCACGCAAAATCCTGCATCGCGCAAGCAGAGTTTACCGTGTGAGTTGCATACATATATTATTATGTATACAACGTTCCAACATCAATCTCAAGCCACAAACATGATCTTAGATTACGTTATAAAATATTTCACTTCTGAAATCCGATCCAAAATGGTTTTAACGATTACAAACAATTAATTAACCGGCTCAACCGCAGAAGAGCTCGTGAAAACTCTGAAACTCTAAAACACAATTACCGAGTGATATATGACTGGTGTCGAAAACCGGACGCGGAGAAAATTGAGCATCAAGTCGGTCCCCTAGCAAACTGGGATTAATCACGTCAAGCAGATGAAGAAACTAGAGTGAATAAGAATAACAGAACTACCTTTAATGATCATAGTTGTGCAGTTATGCTTTTTGATTTTGTATGAATTTTTAAACAAAAAAAAAGTGTCCAAGTGCGTGTCGGACTCGCACACGAAATGTTTCCGTAAAATATTGAACAATACTTACATATATTTTATTAAATCTTTATGTAATCAAAAAAAATAAATTTTTGTACGGCGACCCCCTTTTATCTTAAACTTCATTTAATTTTTATTATTTGTTGTTATAGCGGCCATAGTTGTACACATACCACACTGTGAGAATTTCCCTAAAAATTAAGTACTATGAAACTAGTGAAACAGCTGATACGAGTAGGTACTTAAGTTTTAATGGTGACAGTTAAACGCACGCCGAGAAGTTTTCAGGATACTTCGCAGCCGGGTTTTTCTCCAACAACGTAATTAGCTATTTTATACTCCTCCATAACGACATGCTTTTCATCTCCTTTAACACAAAAGGACGTTTTAAAAATTCCATTTCTCTCTTAATTCGGGCCGTGAATGCAGTTCGTTCTTTTACAAACTTTTTTGATTGCAGATGAGAAAAGATAAGACAGGATGGACTCGGAAACTTGTGATAAATTAGTGAATGAATTCAATAAGTCTGTACGAAAAGTAGGGATGAGTGAATGGAATGAATGACGCAAAGCGTATCGCAGAACGTGTGATAAGTCGAGATACGCGTCACCCCCATTTATAACACGCCCACGCCTCTCAAATTTAAGAAGACACGTTACGACATTCAATCTCTTTTGTATGTTTTAATTTCGAATATCGAGAATAGAATAGAATACTATTCAATATCAATATATATATTCGATCAATATCTATATCTTTATTAGGTGCACCATATAAATTACAGACATAAATATAGAAACTTTACAAGGGGTGACACAATGGGCGGTCTTATCGCTAAGAGCGATCTTTTAAAGACAACCTTTGGATGGATTCAAAAGGGGAAGGAGAGATAAATACTTCAGGTAGTCTGTGGTGTACCATTTATATAATATTTAATAAATAGGTACATACATAAAGTATATTATACTAATCTAAATAAATAGGTACCTTATATATAATAATAAACATGAAACATGAGCAAAGAAAATGTAATGATGATGATGTTGATCGAATTACCTTTGTAAACAATTTACGAGACGGTCACGTTTCCTGTGGAAAGAACATTATTTTTATGGAAATCGTACAACCAAACTTGATGTTCAATTTACTGAAAACAAAATCAAGACAAGATTTTCCTCGAGGAAACTCTTGTAATAAAATATATCTGTCGTAATATATTAACACGTTGAAAGAAATAAATTTCACGGAATCAAGCCAAAACTCATTGAATTCTCCCATTTCTGTGAGGACATAAATCATCGTCAGTCGCACCTGACGGTGAGCACAGGATGAAAAATATCAAAACGTTCAAACCAGTATCAACAAGTTCGAATACTGAAGACTTTTTCTTGTGGGGGATAAAAATGTTTGTTTGTCACCGTCAGCGATCGAATATTCTCTTTTATAGAAGCCATCTTTAATTGTTAAATCCCGTTGTTTAGATGGCGACTATGTTACTATAAGTTCGTGTTCTGGAAGCACGTTAAGTTTTTAGTGCTGGGCATTGCTTGTTTAGGGTCGGGAGGACATGTCTGACCTTTTGTTAAGCAAAATATCAGGGAGCTTAGAGATCCAGGCGCCGTAATCTTCCTTCCTATGAAGCTCATTGTTCGGCGATCTTTACTGCAGGGCTGTTGGTCCCCACAGTGCGTCAACGGAACGAGCCTTTGCATTGTGTGGCTAATATTATGTGGGATTACGACTGTGGTATGGGAGGTGGAAGGTCTAAGAAGCCATGTTCGCGCGACAAATCCTTATAGCGAGCAGGCCTGGCGGGACTCAGACGTGTCTAGACATAGTGCTTACACCCAGATTTATTATAAATCTTTATTACCTCACGCAGTAAGGCTTCTTCCTGATTTTCGTCTGTAAGGAATTACCTTTATTATATTTTCGTGGGGGGACGTCTTTATGTAGAATTTATTTGATGTACCCAAAATTAAATACCGGAAGCCATACTAATGAAAAGATCAAAAGTCGGTAAAAGTAAATTAATTTAAAATTAATTTATGTAGGTATTCATCTTGATCATATTACGTATTATTAAAAAGTATCTATATACTTACATAAACAACGATGTTTCATTCAACTTCAACGGTACACCATTCTAAAAATATAATATATATTTCTTGTTAAAATATGTAAGGCTTCTCTACGGAAAATGCTCTGCCGACGTGATATTACGAAAAAAAACTTGTGTTTCTAAGCTAAAACTTTTTACGATACCAGATAGAAAAAATACCTTCAATGGCTTCCAAACAAATCCCAACGGAGTTGAATGAATAAGACTTGTAAGTGAAATAAACAATATTATAACAACATCGCGCCTATAAAGATTTCTGTATACAGGGTGTCATCACATCGATGCACAACCTGTTACCAAGGATTCAGTACCTACATGATCCAGCGGGGCAATTGCGTAACACATTATCAATCGGAATCGGTTTCATTTTGACAGTTCAACAACATTCATTGCATTATAAATGTGTTGAGCATACAAATTTTTCGAACTTATGAAGCAATGGATTAGCAATTTGCTTCGAAATTATTCAGATTCCAGTTGATAGTGTGTTACGCAATTAGGGTGCTGATCAAAGTTGAAATTTTTCGGCGGATAGAAAAAAAAACAGCTGTTTCCTACAAAAGTGAAAATGTATAGAACAGCAATTTTTTTTTAATAACTGACGAAAGCTGTCCATCCTGGGGGGTTCAGGATCGTGACTGAACCCATGGTAACTGATTACGCATCGATGCCACCCTGTATAGTAGGGTCATCATCATCATCATCATTTCAGCAGAAAGACGTTCACTGCTGGACATGAGGTCTCCCCCAAGCACCTCCACTTCGACCGGTTCTGTGCTTCTCGCGTCCAACGGGTTCCTGCGGCTTTCACAAGGTGGTCGGTCTACCTTGTGGGAGGCCTTCCAACCCTACGTCTTTCGATACGCGGTCGCCACTCCAGAACCTTTCAGCCCCATCGGTCATCTGTTCTGCGAGCAATGTGCCCTGCTCCTGCCCACTGCCACTTAAGTTTGGTAATTTTTCGGGCTATGTTGGTTACCTTAGCTTAGCGGATCTTTTCATTTCTGATGTTGAGAAGAAATGAAGAAACGAGCTGTTCCCTACAAAAGTAAAAATGTATAGAACAGCAATTTTTTTTAAATAACTGACGGAAGCTTTCAACCCTGGAGGATCCAGACTGAAAAACGTGAGTATACCCTACTATACAGGGTGGCTTGTATAGTAGGGTATACTCACATTTTTCAGTCTTTGTAAGACCAAAGTAATTGAGATGCAGACCTATTTACAGAAGAACCCGACCCGGAGATCGAACCAAAGACCCAACGGTCAACAATCGCCTTTGCGACGACAAGACCAACGAAGCAGAGTATAAAAAACAGTCAAGAGGTTTTGTGAGGCACATGGTTGGAACGAAGTGCCTTTCACCAAGTGTGCAGAGTATTCGCGTGATAAACTTCCAAACAAAGTATAAAAATAAGTAGTTCCGAAAATATAAATCTCAGCGCCTATTCCCATTTGTTGTTGAATGTTGCTAATTACACGACATAGAGCCAAGTTGTGCGGCCTAACTGAGCGAGCAAATTAGTTCCACTAGTAGATAACAAGATTGTTTTAGACATATACTACTACTAGTGTGTGACATAATTCCTAAACTACTGTAAGCATTGTCAAAAGGAACAAATCTGCAAATGCACATTGTGACATAGATTATGTTTTTTAAAAACATTTATGTAACTACTACGAGAATTGTCTCGTAGGTATTTTTTAAAGTTTCGCATTCTAATCTCAGTTTCAACTTGTAAAAATATCTCTAATTTACTTAGAGTTTTAGCAAATTTTTATGACATTGATTGTCGCTGAGATGAAATTGCGACTAGATTTTGAATGCTTCTAAACTGGTTACGTTTGTATTTTTTTCCAAACCAACCACACAGGCTGAGACAATAGTGTCTCAAGGCATCTCTGCAAATCAAAAGATCTTCTTTCTTATCTGGACCAACCTTTGTCATCTTGAACATAAACACCGCAACGGGTTGCCTCTAAAAAATGCGAAAAAAACTCCAAATGAGAAAAACTATGACTAGCAAGGAACTACGAAAATAAAGTTCGTATCCAATTATTTACTACGGCGTAGCGAGCGTAGCCGCTTCAGTTATTGCGAGTGCTACGACTCTATACGACTACATCACTTTAAAAGAATTTAAATTACCTTCTAATTTAACTCGCACTATCTTCACTATTACCTATGCAAAAAAAAAGTATGAGTAGAAAAACTACCGCAGCTAAATTAAAACCACAGTCTAACCAAACAAACATACCCTTAGCTGTTAAAACCGTGTATCGTAAACACGGTTTTAAAACCCGCCATAATTACACAAGTTTCTAATTAAAAAGAAACGTACACTGTCCACAAAACATCTTAGCGTCACGACGAGTGCGAGTACGTCGAGTACACACAACGTAATTACAGCGATGGCGTCAACATGCCACGGATCAGCTTTCAAAATGCTTCCCAAACGCTGTGCAAAGGCACTCGTGATGAGGAAAATAAACAGCGCTTCGCTGTGAAGACGTTAATTCGTTATCTAATTAGGAATTGCCCTCGGCCGGTGCAGCGTGCGAAACGTGCGAAATGCACTAATGAACCAATAGCTCAACTTGTGAATATTAATACTTATGTTAAATGGATTTGCTCTGTAGTGTGCGGAGTTCCGGACCGCTTGGCGAATAATTGTTTCTATAATGATGTTGTTGTTGGAATTGGGTCATGTTGTTGTTATTACTTCTGGCGTGTTCTTGCCGTATTGCTAGTTAATTTTTATTTTGGCTTCCGTCTTCCCGATTGATTTCATTTTATTGGTAGATATCAATTTATTCAAAAATAAGCCGTGTGATCGAATTTTCTCATCGGCAAAAATTACGTACTTTTATACAAACTTTCATCCCCTATTTTACTCCTTTAGGAAGATGGATTTACAAAAACTCTTCCTAAACAGCTACTTTGGTTATTTAGAGGACTCTTGTGCAAAATGTCATGCTTCTAGATCCGGCGTTTTAGGCTATGCGTTATCTGTCAGTAAATGAATGAATGAATTTACTATTTTTATTTGGTAGACAAGCCACATGATGGGATTTCCCATCGGCAAAAATGACGAACTGTCATACAAAATTCATCCAACTTGTTTAACCCCTTTAGGGGATGACTTTTCAAAAATCCTTCCTTAGTGCTCTTTCGCTATAAAATAAGGGTTCCTTGTAGGTACTACGGAACCCTAATAAAAGGAACTCTCGTGCAACATTTCATCTGTGCTAAAAGTTATCAAATAAATCTCAATATATTTAAATTAGCAGACGTATGTTCAGTTTTCTACCGACTGTACTTTGGCTGACGAATTGAATAAAACTGACGAATCGACGAAAACTGACAAACAGTGGTAACTGTCGAGAACTTAACGCAACTGTCTAATCGGTAAAACCACGGATATCTATGGGTAAAACTTACGAATCAGTGAAATTGACTAATCGACGAACTGGCGAATTAAATAAACTGACGACTAAGGGACACTGACCAGCAGTGATACGCGGACTGATAGATGCGTTGTCTCTCAGGGAATCAATGAATGAATGAATTTAAGAATTTCATCAAGACGATAAGAACAAATATCATCATCATCATCATTTCAACCGAAAAACGTCCACTGCTGCACATAAGCCGCCAAGCACCGCCACTTCGACCGGTTCTCTGCTTCTCGTATCCAGCGGATTATTGCGGCATTCACCAGGTCATCGGTCCACCTTGTGGGTGGCCGTCCAACGCTATAGATATATAAGAGAAAGGAAAAAATCTAAATATATAAAATTCAAAGTCCTGACTGACTGACTGATATATCAACGCACAGCCTAAACCGCTGGTCCTAGAGACATGAAATTTGCAGGGTGTGTTCTTTGTGAAGAGTAGGTATCCACTAAGAAAGGGTTTATCGAAATTCCACCCCTAAGAGGGTGAAATTTCACGCGAACGAAGTCGCGGGCAAAAGCTAGTTTAACATAACATTAATACCTATCTAAAAACAAAACAGCCAAACCCATTCTAAACCCGTACGAAACAATAATCACTATAAAGGAAATCGTATTTAGGTATACAGAGGAAGCATCCAGCGAGGTACGAAAGGAAATTATGTACTAAACAGATTACGAAGCTAACGTAGCTAATTTCCTGGCACGCTCACTATTTCCAGCCTTATAAGCTTGAAAAGAAATAAAATTAATGTTTAGCTCGTTGTGTGTTAAGAAATATGCGAGTGAAACATTTCTCGAGCGTATATTGTACGTGGCTCGAGAAATTTCTTCATGTGTGCTTTGCTTCCAGGCGTCTTGGAAGCTTAATATTTATTTTTGTACTTTAGTCAAAAGTATCTAAATGCAAAAAACATCTTGTTTATTTTAGAGACAACTTTTCATAAATAAAAATACAGGGTGGCAATGACACTGACGCGCCACCTGTTCCATAGATTCAGTACATGATTTTGAACCGCCCTGCGTTGATTTTTTTTTAAATAACCGACTAAAAATTTCTACGCTAGCGTAAAAATTTCTACGCTAGGGAGGGTCTAGAATCATGTGCTGGATGCATGACCTTACAGTTTACGCGTCGATGTCGCCAATCTTTAAATTAAGTTTATTTTCACGCTATCACACTAATATTATAAAGGCGATAATATTATATATGTTTGTTACTTCTTCACGCTCAAACAGCAGGACCAATGTTGATAAAATTTTGTATGGAGGTAGCTGACACCCTGGATTAACATGTAGGCTACTTTTATCCCAATATTCTCACGGGATCGAAACTTATGCGGGTGAAACCGCGGAGCGCAGCTAGTAATATTATAAAGGCGAAAGTTTGGGAGTGTGTTTGTATGTTTATTACTTCTTCACGCACAAACGGCTGGACCATTTTTTATAAAATTTGGTATAAAGGCAGCTGACACCCTGGATTAACACATAGGCTACTTCTTATCCCGATATTCTCACGGGATCGACACTTATGTTGGTGAAACCGCTGGGCGCAGCTATTCAGAAATAAATAGAAGTAATGATTAGAGTGTTTTACATTGCTACTTTTTCAAAATTACAAAAGAAGAAAAACTAAGAAAAATTCTCCGTTAGCATTTTATTGATGAAAATATTGACTATAAGATAATTCACACAGACTAGGCTAAAAATAGCAGTCATAACATAACAAACAAAAAGCCTCACAATTTAGAATTCAGAGTCTCTGAAATTGTCTAACACGACGCGCCGTAGACAGTAAGAATTTCTTAATAGAATTCTAGATGATAGTTTTAGTGGCGCAGTGTTGTGCGACATCACAGGGATTCCAAGCGAACTGCAAAATTCGAACCCTCACGGGCCCTTCGGCGTGGCGGTACCATTCTACAACTCTTTGACATCGAATGTCGTACGTCTTTGATAAATTCAGAATTTAGTGAAAATGTATGCGATGCGATTTGCGCCCAAATTCCTAACTACCAGGGAACAGCAGGTACATAATTTATCAAAGATTTTTTTTTTTTCCTGTTTTCGTTTGATAGGTATGGAACGCTTCATGCGTGGCTTTTGACATTTGTGTCAATATTCTGCCAAACCGTAAATTGATATAGATAGGTAAATGTGTGCCCTCGTCGTCCACTTTTTTCGCTGTGGGGATATGAATATACAGATTGTCTATACGTAATGATGTTGTAAAAAAAAAATTATGATGAATGGGGTTTATTTATAAACGTTGAAACGTTTAAACGTCAAAAATTTATGACCCACTGCGGGATTCTTAAATCGAAATTATATTTGTTATCGCTGAATTCTATTTCTAACTTTGTACCCATTGATTTTATATATCAATGTTTGTACCTTTAGATCTTATTTCAACTTACACTATTATCAGAAAAGGAAACAGTGTGTATTTTTCTTTTCAAAGAATGACACAAAGTGTTTTCTAAACACATTTCCTGTCGCTGCTCATCCTTTCTACTTTACGTGAAAACACACTGATTGGAACAGTTTTTCAATAGCTTGCCACTTTACGTGAATAGAAGTTAACGATGCAGCGAATCACAGGGGAAATTATCTAGAAGCTAGTTGAATATATATTCATGCACAGAACGACGAATGAAATTATTTGAGGACAAAATATGTGACGGTTTTATATTTGAATGAATGAATGAATGATTTTATTTAATCCCTTTACAGTTCATAACCTGACCTTTTCGGTTGACTTATGAAAATTTTTAATGAGTTTATTTATTCGTAGTTCGTTATTCATCGTTAAATTTATATTATGGTTATTGTTAATAGGGTTTTTTGTGTTGATAATGTTTAAGACCATGTTTTTTTTGTATAATGGACATCGACGGAGAATAGATGGAGGATTTTGATAAATTACCTACTGCATTAATTGGATGGAAAACAGATTATTTAACGCTTTCAGTTTGTTTCATTATGACATTATTTATGATACATTACATCGAGAACTAAGAACTGAAGCATGCACACAGCAATCCTAATTTCTATCACATGTTTTCACACCTCACAAGATATGCCAACACTTTTATTTCCCTATTCGCAAATAAAAGGAAAACAAAAGAGAAACTCGACATTTCCAATCGAATAAAACAAAACGAACCCCTCAAATTGCGTTAGCCGTATTCAAATAGCGCACACTGCCACGAGACGTTAGAAGTTGAAGGGGCGACTCGAGTATTTTCCCTAAAGATTAAAGTTACGGAAGTCGCGAGTCAATCTGCTCGTTTCGCCGCCTGCGCCGCGTCCGGCGCTGACTTGTAAACGATCCTCCGCTTTTGAGCAAATGCAACTGGAAATATTATCCCCCGAGACAATAAAGTTGCCACTAGCTTTAGCCGGGAAATTAACTGCTTAGCTGTAAGCTGAGCTAAATTACAGCTCGCCCCGGTTAGCCTTTTGTTTATGTTGAGTTAGATCTTATTAAGGCACTACGCGTAATCCCTTATCGCAGTAATGGACCTTGTACGCGAATCCCGATAAAGCGTTTAACATTTTATTTTTAGGGATTTATTGGGTGTTAATGGACGTTAATTAGCGTGTTAATGAACGGAACGTTGAATATTTAAAAAAATATCGCTTGATTTTAGAAAATAAACACGGTATTTTCTCAAATATTCTACTTACTGTTTGGTTCCGAGAATTTCTACTTTATGAAATACCGTGTTCAACCTGTGCTTAGATGAAAGCTTCATAACGCAGGTAACTTAATAACTGCATAGTTATCTCACTTGTCTGTACAAAATTAAGGCTTTCCCCAAACATCGCGACTCTGCGACAAGGCGAACTATGGAACTCGCTGCTATCTGTAGCGCACAACTTCATATAAAGTGTAAGTACCTACCTAATAGAAATAAGCATTTCACTTTCGCAGAAATGTCAACAAAGTCGTGGCTAGAATTAGGAGCAGCTTTTATCTTATCTCGCAACTACGATGTAAGTAGTCTTTCTTTTTCAATAAAGTGTGTAATATAAAACACATAAAGGGCGGAATTACACATTGTAGACAAAAAAGGTAGGGCTTAGGGCGGTCTGAAACTAAGACATGGATCAAGTTAAAGATATATTGTAGCAATAACTCTTGCTGGTAAGTAACTGGGCACTAAATCACAATTTGTGCGAGAGACAAAAAAAAATTCAATGAAAGAAAAAGATCTTCACGCCACCCACACCTTCACCGTGGTCTACCACGACCACTTCGGGCTACTTCTATTTATTTCTAAAACTAAACTTAATATACAAGGTGGTAGGCACATCGACGCGCAAACTGAAATCATGAATTCAGCACATGATACTCGATCCTTATAGCGAAGAAATTATTCGCCGGTTATCAAAAAAAAAAAAACACCTGTTTCATACAAAACTGGCATCATACCCTTGACCTACGCGGTCGAAATGTATGGAACAGCAGTTTTTTTTTAAATAACCGACGAAAAATTCAGAATCATGTACTGAATCCAAGGTTGCGCGTCGATACCACCCTGAATGATGCTAATGTGATTTTATACACTGCACTACATTAAAGTGTGTATTACTAACATCATACGGCTCAAGGTCTGAAGTACCTAAAGTATTTTTATTTTGTTTTATTTATCAAAATCTTTAGAAATTATTCGGTATAGGTATCAGAATCTTCAAAGTAAAAATTCAGTTAAATACCTTACCTAATAATTTTTCCCGAAACGGTTTAATTATCTGTTAAAGACACAAATGCAAAATTAATGCCTTGAATTCCATTTCATCACACGTCAGGTATGAAACAAATAACTAACTACCCACATACAAATAAGTACCTGCTATCCAATACCTAATGTGTTACGCTAGATATGAGAGTAACTAGTACAGCAAGGTATGCCTGCAACTATTCAGTACCGGGTACCGCATCGTTGGTACCGAATAGTTAAGGATCTGTATGAGCCAGATGGAGCTAACTTTGCGATTTCACACCCGCCAGCCGACGCCAACTTTGTCGTGATGGCCTGTGTAATGACGCGTCTACACTGTTTCTGGTATCACGTGTGACTTGATTAAATCTGCTTGTATTGAAGTTGTGAAACAGGCTTAATGATAGTGTCATCAGTGGAAGTTTGGCGGTGTTGCGTCTAATTTGCATCGTGATATTAAATTAGTAGACTCGATTATCTACTGGTAGTTACTTACCTACTATCTAGTTTTGTAAGATGCTAAGAACTTATTTATTTATTTATTCAGTTTCGGACAACAATACAATTCATCTTGTTAGTGAAAAAATACCTTAATAACTAATGTTAGTACTACAAAACAAAACACACAATCAACACCGGCAACACCGAGACAAGTTGCTCAAAGAACGATCAAGCCAGAGATCAGCTACCTAGCTGACAATCCTCTCCACAAAAGAAAGTAATAAAAAAAGTGCTTCTGGTAATCTTAAGCCTTTACTTACGTGTGTTCATCCCCAGCACCCTAATTGCGTAACACATTCAATCACAATCTGAATAATTTTGAAGGATATTGCTAATCCATCCATCCATCATATTCCTCTTCATAATTATGTTCGAAAAAAATTGCCTGCTTGACAACGTAACTGACGCAATGAATGAGGTTGAACTGTCAAAATGAAAGCCATTGCTACTACTGTTAGTGTGTTACGTAATTAACCCGCAGCTGGGTTTATGTTGACACTATTTGTAATGATGACTTTAAACTTGCAAATAACTACAAAGTTCCAGCTCCAGCTATTTCAAAGCAAGTAATTTTAGGCTGTAAAATAAAGAACGTCACACCACGATAATGTGAACAGGGCTTTATGTAAAAATATACAATGTAAATGTCAGTAAAATCCTCGGGAGAATTGGAAACAAATGTTCGGTGTCACGTACTCTGTGGAAACTAATGATATTTGAATGTGTATGGCTTCTGCAAATCCTGAAATATACTGAAACTATTTATGTGTAGGTAATGTATTCAGAGATAAGATTTGGCGCATTCGATTTATAACAGGAAATGTTAAAAGAAAAGCGATCGTAGGATCGTAGATATAATTTATTCAGGTTTGTACAACTACAGGGTGGCAGGTGGCAGGGACAGACGCGCAACCTGTTACCACCACAGATACCTATAGGCAGACCTAGATAACGCAAGTATCACGATCTGTATGAAAACCAAGCGTGCCATTTTTTGACTACCTAATATGACGTCAAAAGCATTATTTAGTGATGAGACAATCAAATCGATTCAAAGACGTCGCCGCTTGCGGCACCCATCTCGCCCCACCCCTGGGCCTAGCGCCAGCGCTCACGCTCATCCAGCCAGCAGTATCAGCGGTGCTATTCTGTAAAAATATCACCGTGAAAACTTAGGTGAAGTGAGCGTGGAGTGAGCTGTCAATACTGTCAATTCCTAGTAAAAACAAACTCACTTCACCCAAGTTTTCACGGTGAGATTTTTACAGAATCGACCGGCTGGACTGAGCGCGAAAGTGGCGGCTTACGATTTTCGTACGTAAGCTGGGCACGCGAAGTAGTTGCTCTTGCGTTATCTAGGTGTATATATATCTGTGGTTGCACGATTCTGAACCCTAATAATCAACAGGACGGTTGATTATTTTTTTTTGTAGCTGTTCCATACATTTTTGAACGTATGGAACAGCTATTGCAAGGTATTGCAGTTTTCTTAGGAAACAGCTAATTTTGTTTTTGATAACCGACGAAAAATTTGTATCCTAGGGGGTCATGAGTTGAATTCACGGTTTCAGTTGGTGCCTCGGTGTCCCTGCCACCCTGTAATATCTTAAATTTTTTAACATTTACAATAGCACCATAATACAGCTGAAGAAGAAGTCTGAAGTGCTTGTAGCTGCGTAAAGTTTGTGCGAGATATTAAGTTGATAGTCTTCGACAGACTATTTAAAACCTCTTACATAATTAAGAGCAGTGGTGGCCCAGTGGTAACGGCCGCGACTTACCACTTGTAGGTCATAGGTTCGAATCCAGACAGGCGCGTTACTATGTATAAATTATATTTATATTATCTTATCAACCAATCCGCACTGAAGAGGCCTATGTCCCAGTATTGGGAACATTATATTAACTGATTATGCTGTACTTAATAAAAGTTGTCTTTGTAAGTTTATAAGCATGAACATTTATCATGGCTTGTCTCAATGTCCCCGTGAGAACGACCGTGACGTACGTGATTATGCTACTTAATTAAGGATATAAGTTTCTTATTTAAGTAGTTTAGTTTTTAGGGTTCCGTACCCAAAGCGTAAAAACGGGACCCTATTACTAAGGCTCCATTGTCCGTCTGTCACTAGGCTGTATGTACCTTATGAATCGTGACAGCTAGACAGTTGACATTTCACAGATAATGTATTTCTGTTGCCGCTAAGTATAACAACAAATACTAAAAACAGAATAAAATAAATATTTAAGGGGGCTCACATACAACAAACGTGTTTTTTTCGGCGCTTTTGCCTTGTGGCACGGAACCCTTCGTTGGCCAGCTTTTATTTTTCTTATTTAAGAGCGTTTACGCCGAACGTCATTTCATACAAGGGCAAAACAAAACAAGGGCTTGAAAGTTTGTATGAAATGCCGTTCGGCGTAAACGCTCTTAAGTTTCTTATTCGTAGTTACGAATAAGGAAACTTTCATTCCAAATCAGTTCACTACCCTCAAAAACCACATCCCTTACTTCAATTAATACCTCTAACGCTTGCAATAACTTAAGCTAAGTACAGTTTGCGGCACAATCTGAGACGCATGTACCTTAAGATTTGCGCTATTCCCTCTAAACATAGGTCTCCGGGGCGTTGTTTATGACCAGGGTCCGAACATAAATCTTACAAGACTTCTAGCAGCCACCCTGGTTGCAAGGACCCTTAACACATCCTAAACAGTGCCGTTATAGAGACAAACATGGGTCAAATGTTGACCCCAGCCTGCCGTTGTTGCCTGTTTGCGTTTAATTTAGAACATTGCTTAATTATATTTTATAAACGCCTTGGATACTGCAGGGGTAGGTCCTAGGTCCTGTAAAGACGTGAATAGTGTTTGTGAAGGTACTTTAAGTATAGGGTTAAAGTGAGTAATCACTTCAGGTAAGGTTTATTTTAGTACTTGAGTAACCTTGGAGTATAATGAACGAATACAAACTCTGTCAGGTTGCACTGTAACATTGTCTGATAATTTAGTTACAAATAAATAAAATTGAAGTGCCTGTTTGTAATGTCAAAATAACAGCTTTTTACTATGAAAATATTTATTATGGTACCTACATATAGCAAAAAAAAATAAAAAATTTGTTTGTCTGCTTGTTTCGGTTATTCCCCGAAACGGCTAGACCGATTTTGATGCAATTTGGTATGGGGATACTTTGAACCCTGGGAAAGAACATAAGCATACTTTTTATAGACATAACCGTGGGCGAAGCCGCGGGCGGAAGCTAGTTTGATATAAGCTCGTAATTAAATGAGCAAAAAAAATAGTATTTCTTTCTGCTGCTACAAATACCGTTACTAGTCTGTTTATTGCGTTTCAAATAAAACGTAGGAAACTTATGCTAGGCATTCATTCATTCAAAAGACTTTCCGAGAAGCTTTAATTACAAGAGCTAACATCACATAAACAAACCTAAGGGCTAATTTTATCAACGCCAGATTATTGGAGGAATAATTTTGAACTTTTGACAGTCATACAAAATCTGTCAGACTTCAATTTTATTCCACGAATAAAAATTATCTGTTGATTGAAAAATTTGCCCTTAATGATGAGAATTATTTCCAGGAATAAATAAATTAGGGGTTAGACAAACATTTAGACAAGTGATCGCGCTTGTTTTTTAATTACTTTGTATTGTTCCTCTACAGAATTTTGTTAATTAACACATAATTATGTTTTGAAAATTATGTTCTTAGAAGAAGTTTTACGTCCTTATCAGTCATATAAGATTCCTTATTTCAAGTTTTCAGGCTATATAATTTCCTACAGATGCGACGTGGGGTGGGTGAATGGTATAATTTCTCTTTTACTTATTACGCGCACGCATAGCGCCACTTCTGAGCATGAGGTCCTGGGTTACATTCCCGGGTTTGGCAAAGTCTATGTGGGTTTTTCCATTTGGAACTTCTCAATACTTAGCTGGATTCTGGATTTATAATAATAATAATAATCATTTTATTATCAGGCAACTAAGGCCCATCGATAAAATACACAAAAAAATATGTTAGGTATACAATAATAAACTTTATATTAAAAACTTTAAAACTATGAATATACACGTAACGTTGTCGGTGTCGTGTGTCGTGTGTGTATTAATGCCCGGTTGGTGGCAAAGTGTACCCTCTATTACACTAGCGAAATGTGTGTGTGGGTGTGGAGGTGTGGTGGATACAGGGTGTAAAAAGACGTATACGACGTATAAGACGTAATAATTGCTGGGAGACGACTTTAATTTTCGTGTGTTTGCCGTAGTGCGCAATGTAACACACCCAAAACATGTGGTTATGGTGGCAAGCAACAGGGGTCGTGGGGTATTTAAAGTTGCGTTAGATGTTTAAAACATAAAAAACAGGTTTTTGTGGAAAAAACCTTAGTAAAAGTTGGAACTTTGACCTTCAATATCTTCGTAACCAGAAGGTATTCAGGTACGGTCCAGTACAAAAAAAATATGACAATCACAGTAGGTGCACCTCTGCCAGCCCCTTCGGGGAATGCAGGCGTGATTTTATGTTATTACCTAGCCGCACAGGTCGATCGATCAGGTTAAGCTACGCTTGCCGCGGTTGGTCTGTGGATGGGTGACCATCTTTACATACCTAGATCCCTCCGTGCCTCGGAAAGCACGTTAAGCCGTTGGTCCCGGCTGTCATTCGTGGATCTTTGACAGTCGTTATGGGTCGTCAGAAGCCCGAAAATCTGACAACCAATCAAACCAATCAAAGAGGTCGTTCAACGTAAAATAGGTACCTACTGGTATTCAGCTGTATCCGGTTAGACTGGAAGCCGACCCCAACATAGTTGGGAAAAGGCAAGGCAGACGATGATATTTTCATAATTATATTATTTCTCAATCCGTTCCCGCAGTAGTGGAAACTTGTCAGCTGCTATTACGCTAACCATAGTCACCCTTCCGGGCGCCATGACTTTCCTCAACTTACAATTAGGCATGTACTCTGGAATGGATCCATCCATCTCTCTAAACTTACTAGTGAAAACGTTTCTATTACAGTGATGGAGAGATTCTGGATGAGCTAACTTGTAGGCTGTACCTTAGGCTTGTAATTCTTAAACTACTTGAATTTTTATTTACTTAAACTTTTGATATTACGGGGTTTATTTATAAACGTTGCTTAAAGTTAAGAGACGTTTAATCATTACATTAACTTTTAGTTAATTACTTTTTACTTTATTTTACGTAATACCCATTAATTGAAAATTAACAAAATACCACCTAAACCAAAAACAAACTACTAGCATTATATTTAAGCGGTGATCCTTGAGGTTTAAAAACCCGGTATGTTGGTTCGAACTTGGCAAGTACCTTTTCGTTTTCAAAAACATGTCTTGAATAAATCGTGCACCCGTATTACTTCACGGTGAAGACTATGAAATTATGAAGAACCCTACTGCGCGTGAGCTCCTTCTTTTGCTAATGACTAAGGGAAAGGAAAACACGTATTATTATTTTAATGCAACATAAAAAACTGTAATTAAGTAATACAATAAACTAATAGTAGAATGTAGCTTATCCACTCTGGAAATGACGCGAACCAATAGTTAAGTATACATTTCAGAGTGGACAAGCTCTACTAGTAAATAATACCTACTGTATTAATCAATACTATTTACATTACCTAAAAATTATCTACCAACAGCAAAAATACCCGCAAGCCTTTACCTTCTAACATATATGCGTCCCCTATTGGCAGCAATTAATTTTATACGAGCTTCATTAGCACGCTAGACGGGTGTCTGGACACACCTTTACGCAATTACCTTAACATCGTCAATGCATGATCAGAAAGGAAATACCCTAATCGGGCGGTGTTTAATCCACAAAATAAATACCTATAGTCTATAGTCTGTTCCAGAAGTATCTAATGAATGTGTAAACAAACCCTGTTCAGGTTAACTTCTAACGCAATCATTAGCTAAATAGAATTAGTAACACATTTGTATCTATTTAGAAGATTTAAGAACAAATGCATAAGCATAATCAGTCTATAAAGTTCCTACTGCTGGGACACAGGCCTCCTCTCTCGGTGAGAGGGAATGGGCCGTAATCCACCATGCAGGCCCAGTGCGGGTTTGAAGATGTCACATTTGTTTTTGAATTTTTGGTTCTAAGACATGCCATGATTTTCTCACGAGGTTTTCCTTCACCGTTTTGAGAGCAGTGATGATGAAATAATTTACACAAAATAAAGCGCCTATCTGGATTCGAACTTACGAGTTACAACTCGTAAGTTATTGCTTTGAATAAATGATTAAATTTTAAATGACAAATCATAGACGAAACGAAAAATATTTTTAAAGTGATTTAAAATTTGAATTGCGGGTTTAAGTAGTCAAAAAATAATCAAATCAAAACACTCAATTTGTGGCACTACAAACTGGCATCCACAAGTACGTTTTCCGATTCATTTGTTCATATTTTCATATTCAGATAGGTACTTTTGAACAACCAACAACAGAGACCATACATACCAAATATTGGACATTTTAATTAAACCATTGAACGTTGGAGACACAATAGAAAACCCATTGTGGCTGTTCCACCGTTGCATAAACCATTTGACACGTTAAATTCCAATCAGAATTTCTACTAAATCTCTAGTAAAATTTTCAGTCAATGGTAAACGTCATTTCACTTTAATTTAAAACGTAATTTCTATTGCTGTTTTCCTGTTGTTGATCCTAGCGTCATTTCCATTATTGCCTATCGTCACTTTCATGTAAATCTATACCATTATTATGAAGAGGTGAGATATTGTAAGTTTGTATGTAGGAGGAGTTAATCTTCGGAACTACTGATCTGATTCCGAAAATTCTTACTGTAATGGAAAGCTACAGTATTGCCGAGTGTCATAGGATATATTTATAATCATAAACTTTATGTTAAAACGAGAAATTTCACGCGGACAAAGTCGGAGAACTTAGTGTCTAAGTTTTTATTTGCATACGTCATTTAGCGTCACTTCCGTGTAGGTGTGTACATAATTTCTATTTAATTTCTAGCGTTATTCGTGTTCATTTCCATTCAATTTCATAACAATATTTCTATCAAATCGAACCAAAAAGTCGTGTATTTTAATAACTTTGTAATATCATGTAAGGGGTATTATGTGAGTCGTGTTTTCCGATAAATACATCGAAATAAAAACGGTGTTAATGGCTTTTACGGCGCCACGTTAACAGCATTTACGCGCTCGTAAGAGTCAAAAGTATACGATAAGCTTTTACTTATAGATGTGAATGCGATAAGTACGCTGTTATTTTTGTCAGCGGGTTTATTTTTTGGAATTTTCACTTTTGTTTGTGAAGCCTGAAACAAACAGAACTGATTGATTTTTCTTTTATTTGTATTGTTATTTCCGTTTTGGAATAGAATAAAAATTTCAATGGCACTGGCCTTTTAACACTTGGGTAGGTTCTCAAGTTTACTCACTGATTTACCAAAGTATTTTTAACAAAAAAGGAATTTGTTTAGGCTAAAAGCACTCAATGTATTCAGCCAACTAAATTACTGCCTGAATTTTCACTTTTGAACTGAAACCAAACTGTCAAAAAGACTGTCAACACATAATTGACAGTTTTTTGTAAGTGTATAACATAATCAACCTATAATGTTCCCACTGCTGGGACACAGGCCTCCTCTCGGTGAGAGGGAGTGGGCCGTAATCCACCACGCGGGCCCAGTGTGGGTTGGTAGATGTCACATGTCACACATGTTATGTTGTCATAACAATAAGACATAACATAAAAAGAAATAACAACCATCAACAAATCGCTCAATACTTAATTACTGAGAAACGTTCAAACGTCATTTCCATAAACTCTAAGTCAGCGTAAGCGACAGTGGGAACGTTTTGATTGCGGTGGACCGCGCGTCTCTCGTAAACCTGCGAACTTTGGATAATGACGCCGCTGCGTAATTACTGCGTTTTCTTTAATTTAATCACGTCACCCAAACGAAAGGCGTCGCGTAAAATTATGTTATTTGTGTTTTGTCGTCAGTAAATTCAATTTGGCGTTAAAACTCAATGATTGCATGGTTTTGTATGGGAGTTTTCAAATAATTCTTAGCACCATCTTAGCACCTATAATGCGACTAAAGCCTTTTCTTAATAGTTTACGTACTCAAAGATTGACTACCTACCTACCCAGTTTATATTTCTGGTATCTGCTGTTTCTTATAAAAGTGCAATGCTTGCGCGAGCAAAACGTATGGAATCAACGACGATATAACTATATAATATTTATATTCTCTTTGTATGGAATAGTTTTTTTTTTTAATAACCGACAAAAAATCTCTACCTAGGGTGTTCAGAATAATGTACCTACTGCATCCATGGTAACAAATTGCACGTCGATGCCTGTATTATGGTTGGAGAAATCTATTGCTTTCACTTGAACTGTGCACTGCCTACCAGCGCAGCGCCTATTACTAATTCACAACATAACAAGAGCTTACGGGTACCTATTCCCCTGTACTGTAAGTATATAATATGATTGTTCCAAACAATTAGCATAAATGCATGGAAAAGTAATAAAATAGGTAACTAACGTGATGACGTGGCCCAACGCTAATACTAGGCTGCTAGCCACAGATAACAAAACACGAGCGGCTCCCCTAACTCTGCATTTAATATTAAAGATTTGCAAATATCATAGCCAGAGTACCATGCCGAGTTCATTTGCTCCCCCTTGCAGTAAAGTCGCGTACACACTAGACGCATCCGTGTATCCGAGATATCGACCTAACAAGCCGCATTGTGCGATAGCGTCTTCGAAATAACCACAGGCGTAAAGTATCTGTCACATCGTAACTCTGAGGAACATTATTGCGACACCGCTGGTGTGTTCTTGCGTTATTGCCGCGCCCCGGTGGAGTGCAGCCACAAATAACGGCGGTAGGGACGCATAATGTTTTATTATACCCATTTTATAACCGAAAGAAGCATGTAATCTCCTTTATTTACTGAAGAAAGTGCAAGTGAAACGGATTGTTGTGGCAATAAACGGAAATATTGACGGTGTTTTTGGCAAGATTAAATCATTATTTTTTGTTTCAGTGCTCGTAAAAGCTATTGTATTCACAAAGACATTTAAATGGGTTTTAAAACCTAGTCGTCGTCAATAAGTCAAGGCCGAGAAAGTACACGAATATTTCAATCTTACAGTTCCTACAAAAATGTTAGGTGAGCCAAAATTGTTAATGACATAGTTAGAAACACAGTAAGTATACTTTGTTTTACAACTGTAGAAAAAACGCCTACGGCTTCACAATTATAAATGTGAAGTCTTCTCTATCTAACATGAATCTGATAAAGAACTTAATAAAAATGTACTTTGACTGAGATTTTGTCGCGAACTCGTTCATTTCACGCTGTTTCCGCCAAGAATATGAATATTTTTTGCAATATAAACGCGCAGAGTTTATTCTAAAGACAGAAAAATAAACGGACGGAAAAGAGAACTGCCGCTCGCTGTTCCCGCCAACTCTCTATTATTTCGTCGTCTAATTTTCTGCAGCTGTAAACGGGCACTTTAAAAAGTCGCATAGTTTTAAAGTTCGCACCTGGCTAGCTGCTCTGGCGCCAGTCAAAAGATCATTGTTGCAAGCCAGTCGTCAAACGCCCTCAAAACGAGAAAGCAGGGGCAAATTGTACAGTGCGACGGAGTCACGGTGAGGGAGGCCTTTCATACCCAGACGTAGAGAGTGTTTCAAAATTACGACCCCGCGCTTTATGATGTGTGAAAACGAGGTCTCGACAAAGGGATTTATTTCAAAAAATTGTCGAGTTTAAGTGGGAATTAACGTTCTATGGCATTATTAATATGAGTTAGGAGGTTGCAGTTTCGGAATGTCTTTTGAAACTTTGCTAAATCTCGCAAAAATGGGAGATGAACTCGGTCAGCGTTAGGCCCTTTATACTACGGTTTATTCGCCGTGTGTAGGCACGGTTTGTCAGTGTTGTATGGATCACTATGGACGCTTGTACACGGACACGTTTTTTCTAATGAAATAATAATGAAATGAAACCGTGCCGTGTCAAAAGGCCTTATACTTTTCCACACTTTTTGCTACCAAAAATGGACGTTTATTATGATCTTATTTCACAACCTATATTAACCCAGTGCCAGATATTACCCTCATTTTTTCCTAAGGCCCTAAATATAGATTAATTCTTTGTCAGTTAAAAAGTCAAATTCAGAAAAGGTCGCAATGATTCCTCCTAAAAATAGCCAACCATTATTCAGCCACTATCCCTGTAAACACTGGAAGTTTAAGCGACAACATTTAACTTTGTCCGACAAAATACGTATTATGAAGTGAAACAGTGAGAATAAAAGTAACTTTTTGCGCCGTTTGGAGTTTTTTGCTCGTATCACATGTACGCAATATGTCGTCGACGGCCTCTCCAGCTGCCGCGCTGAATTTATATTTTAAATGCGAACCATAAATATGCGCATAAAAGGATCCCATTTGATTTCATTAAAACATTCCTGTTTACAAATCAGGACCCCGATTTTAGCATATTTTTGAAGTTCGATAAAAAGTTTTTATCTAGGTACCTATACCTACTTGTTACGGTTACCGCTTAGTTTGATGGATTTTCCGCTTACTTTAACTTATGGGTTCTGCTACATTATTGTAAGGGAATAAATGTATTAGGAACGAAAAATGGCTGACTAGACGCATCTAAGTTTTTAACTATATTTATGTTTTAATACTAGCTGACCCGACAGACTTTGTCCTGTCCAATTTTAAATAATTCATACAAACATGTCATAGAAAAAGGACGTTAAGTTTTTCCCAAATTTGAAAGATAACCGCGATACATTTTCAATTTTTCTTTCCATATAACCTAATTCGGACTATTACGAACAATTAAAAAAAATAGCCATTTCGGTCCAGCCGTTCTCAAGTGACGCGCATACCTACCTAAGAACAGCCTTTTTTTTTATTAGATGATTCTGTCCCGTTTTCAACACACAATGTCGGTAATTAGATTGAATAACTCCCTTATGTAGAACCAATCAAGCATCACTCAGCCAAAAGCAAATCAACCAAAATCTAATTTTCTCGAAAACAGTTACTTCAACGAAATTCGCGCCAACGAAGCCCCTAAACCGGCAATCACTCAAATGCGTTACAAAATAGAGTTTACCGAGGGAAATGAATATCGGCCTGTTTCCGAATTAAGACAAATCGGCTTACTGTAGTGACGGATGCGACAGACTCACCAAATGCCAACAGCGAATTCGCAGTTCACCTTTGTTCGCAGATTTCACCTCTATTCGCTAAATTAAGGAGCTTAGTTTCGGTTGATATGTGATAAGTCTGTCGGGAATTGGTCACTGCAATTTTTGGATGAGACTCGGAATTTCAAGTGACTGGTTTTTAGTCCATTGGAATTTATTGAAGATCATTTTCATTTGGCGTTAAACGGTGCAACTGGAGTTAGTTTCTGAAACTTTTTCTAATTAGTTAGCAAAGTTTTTCTTATCACATACTAACAATACTGAGTAGGTACTGACTTACTGATCGTCAAGACGTTTACAAAATACCGTGTCTCACTTTACATCGGTAGGTAGTACCAACTAGGTACTAAGAGCTGAAAAATATAAAAATTATAGCGGCAATAGAAATACACACTCTGTGAAAATTTCAACTGTCTACCTATTATGGTTCATGAGATACAGCCCTCAGACAGACGGATAGACGGACAGCGGAGGCTTAGTTAATAGGGTTCCGTTGGCATGGCACCCTCTTGGTATGGAACCCTAAAAACTAGGCACCTATATACAGAAGACAGCCCTAATTTATAGCTAAAATATTCAGGAAGTACCTAATTACTCACGCCTTCATAAAAATATCTCAAACTAATTATTCCAAAGTAGATAACGTTCCACGCTCCGCTGACTGTTTCAAACCCAATGACTTTAGGCACTGTAATAACCGAAAAACGTAGCAAAACCTAAGAGAAAAAAATAAGGTCTCCTTGCGAAGTAAATTTTTCGGTTGGTCGCCCCCTCTCCGAATATAAGTCCCTAGTCCTTTCCTTTCTTAATTTTTTCCTTCCTAGGCAGATTACCCAAAGCGCCTGAAGTAATTATTTTCTCTATGCCTGGTTTAAAATTTTCTTTCATTGAGTGTCAAAGACCACAAAGGATCGCGAGATAACGGTAGGAGGAATGAAAAGATTGTTATAGTTGTATAATTATATCTACCATCTGGCCCTTTGTAAAAGGTATGCTTTGAAAAGCAGCAATTAGTCAAAGAAGCTTCATACTTATTTTTTTTTAACTTTTTTAAATAAATTATTTAAACCTAAGGTCTTCTTTTTCTTCGTGTCGCTGGCACGACTGTATTTTAGATCTTGTTGGCCCAAAACATCGCCACTTCGACTGCGTCGTCGGTGGCAGCGCAGAGATCACTTTGACTGCATGTTTTGGGACACAGAGGGCAGCGCACTAATAACACACTATCAATCTCCATTTGAATCATTTCGAAGGATGTTTGCTATCCATTGCGTCATGTGTTTAAAAAATTTGTCTGCTCATCAACGTAAATAACGCAATGAATGTTGTTGAACTGTCAAAATGAAAGCCATTGCTACTGATAGTGTGTTACGCAATTACCCGGCCGGATAAGAGGTGGGGCACAGTTTGCGACACATCCACATCCACATCCTACTGCCATTCCGTTGAAGAAAACCACAGGTTAAAAATGCTGTTACTTTGGTTTTATATTTCGTAGACTGCATTATTATTTTTTTTAAAGATTTTTTAACATCGGGTGATGCATATATGGCTAGTTTCTTCTTACCCCTTCAACTACCTACGCTACGCATGTACTAAACCAATAGGCATCACCTTGTACTTATTTTTCTGTTCTTTTCTTCTTGTCTGTTTATATAATTATGTGTGTACATAAATGGTTAAATAAATAAACACAAAAATAAAATAAAGTTGGTAAACTTACCTCCACTTTTTCACCCCATGTTAGTAATTCTAATTCCGTAACACTCTAAAGCTCGTTCCAACTAAACCGAACCACAGTCACACAAATAAAGGCATGCACACACTAATTAACAAACGCACGTGCCACAGAATACAACAAGAAAATCTAGTAGCGATCAACGCATTTAAGGGGGAAGCTCTAAGGTAGCCCGCGAAATTAAAATTTTCTTACGTTTTTTGCAATTTGCTGGTCAGTATTAAGTTGTACGTTGATTAAAATATGATTCTCGGCCGTAACAAATATGTATTTACAGAATTATAATCATTAAAGTCATCAACACAACTCTCTAAGACCAATGTAATCCCCAAATGTCAAGATTTCATGAAATAGTCATTCTTGGGGATTACATATTATGGTCTTAGAGAGTTGTGTTGATGACTTTAATGATTATAATTCTATAAATACATATTTGTTACGGCCGCGAATCATATTTTAATCAACGTACAACTTAATACTGACCAGCAAACTGCACAAAACCTAAAAAAAAATTGAATTTCGCGGGCTACCCTGGCGCTTTCGCCTTAAACGGTCATCAATCTGGGACTACGGTGAGCGTTGTTTGACCGCAGTGATTAACGATGTACGGCCATAACTAAATTATAACTCTCTGGCCAGCGGCCAATGACATGAAAATGTACGAGGTAATTTTCTGCAGAGGGCTTTGGGAAAATCAATGGAGTGTCATGCACTTATGTCAAATCTTTTTTGGTGTTTACCGTACCGTACCGTAATCAGCCTATAATGTTCCCACTGCTGGGACACAGGCCTCCTCTCAATGAGAGGGAGTGGGCCGTAATCCACCACGCGGGCCCAGTGCGGGTTGGTGGATTTCACATGTCTTCGAATTTTTGGTTCTAGGACATGCCGGTTTCCTCAGTTTTTTTGGTGTTTATCGGTATTTTATTCGGTTTTCAATTTATTTATTTTTTCACACCTAACATAACATCATGCCTGTAATCCCCGAAGGGATCGGCAAAGGTTTACAGACGCCACATCAAGCTACTGCAATCTGTCAAATTTCTTTAATAGGTTTTTAACTTTATCGCTAAAGCACTAGGTTCAAAGTCGATTGGAAAAATTTGACAGTTTCGGGTAGCTTGATGTGCTGCCGTCTGTACATGACATAAAGTACACCCACATTTCACACGTTATGATTAAGTCCCCTGTAGGGGGCGAGCGTTTTGCCATCAACCGGGCACAAATCCAGACTCCGGGCTGCTACTAAGAAATTCCTGATAGAAGAAATCACTAACACATTGCCCGACCTGGGAATCGAACCCAGGACTTGCTTAACAGCAGCGCTCGCGACCACTAAACTAATCTTCTCTTTTTTTGGGTTGGAAATTATCAAATAACTTCTCCCGCTCTGGGCGGAGCGGGAGGGTGTGTCAGACTTTTACTGACTACCCGTGTTCCTTCAGTTGCCTGTGCACGGTATCTCTTTCGAACAACCCGCGACCCTGGCAGGCATCGGCCCTTGTGGACCCCGTCAGTTAGTGCTGACATATCTTTGAGGCGCGCGTGAAACACAACACAACGCGCCGTCGTCGACCCGGGCATGGCCCTTACCGGACGGCAAGCTTCCCATTGCTCGTTGTCTGCAAGCCCACAGACTAAACCTTCCCTTTGACTTTTTTCTTTCGTCTATTGCAATTCGTTCGTTCGTTGCTGCCATGAATTAATGGCAGCAAATGATTCTAGAGGAAAAAAAATATACTGTTACATAGAAAATTGCAATACCTACGCGGTCAAAACGTATGGACATTGGACAACCATAAACTGTTCAACGCAGGGGCGTCACCGGGCGTCTAAAGTCTATTCAAACTTATGTGTCAAATTAATATTATTTCAAGTTAGACAAATATCAACTTTATTTTATTGACAACTAGGTGCGCCCCGCGGTTTCACCCGCGTAAATATCGATCCTGTGGGAATATCGGGATAAAAAGGCCTATATGTTAATCCTGGGTCAGCTACCTTCATACAAAATTTTATCAAAATTGGTCCAGCCGTTTGAGCGTGAAGAAGTAACAAACATATAAACCCACACACACTCACAAACTTTCGCTTTTATAATATTAGCACCATTGAAAAAGTTATAACAATGTTTGGAGTTGTAGCGTAAACTGAATTTTATTGTGTAGGAATTAAAGTTATTTTTCCAGTAATTCATAAATTTGTTTACATTTTTGGCAAATAAATCGCGAATGCAGATTAGAATCATGTACTGAATCCATGGTGGTAGGTTGCGTATCGATGCCGATGCCACCCTGTATACTTATACAGGAGTTTTAATAAGATTTTCTAAATCCCGTCTAACTGAAATAACGTTACCAACCAACATTTCCAACATCTTTATTTGTTATAAGTAGTTGCGCTGCGTTTTCAAACTCCAATTCTAAATATCAATATCAAAGAAACTATTCACGTAACGTTATAACGTAACAGAGTCATGCACGATAATAGAAAATGTTTGGAATAGGGTGGAGAACCCCAGTTTTCGTCTAAGAGCCGTGATCGATGTTTCGACACGTGCAGCGGGGGTGATGTTCGTCATTTATTAACTTGTGCTTTCTGTGTTAACGAAAATATTGCATTTCTTTTACTGCTTTATTATTAAATCTTTTGTAAAAGAACGTAGCTAATTCATTGATGAAGTGCAATGATTTATGGCGGGACGTAATAACAACTTCACGTTCAGCGGTACTGTAGAGTTTAGTTATGTATGCTAACCTTAAAGTAGCACTGGCTGATAATAATTGTTGTTGGGTTAAGATTAAAAAGTTAAGACGTTATGTCAGAGAGATTCAATATGACGATTTAATAAGATAGAAGTAATTTTTATATTATCCATGTTGGGTAAGATTATCTAAACCAATATATAGAGTTCAAAGTCTACGACTCTTTTATTTATAAATGTGGAGATCCCGTTGGATCTTCACAGTACACACCTTCAGAATTAGAAATCACCATAAAGGCACACAACATCTTTAAATAATAATTTATTATATACTAACTTTTTCCCGCGGCTTCACCCGCGTGGAGGTCGGAAAACATCCCATGGGAACGTATTACATGGATGAAAATTACCCTATAATATATGTTAATCCATTTCATTTATCCAAATCCGTCTAGCCGGTTTTGCTCCAACATGCATCCAGACAAACGAACAAAAAATCTAGATCTAGAAACTATGTTTTCGGCATCAGACTCGTTCGACCTCGTAGCAATTACTTCGTTTCAAAAATATTCAATAATATAGGTACTGTTACGACTTCGTTACTATTTTAGAATTCATTCCGGAAGGACACAAAACATTAATATTAACGTAGATTTAGAATAGAAACCTCGATGTTTTGACATGTCATCACTGCACCTTTGCAAAGCAGGGGTGGATCGCTATCATAAAATCTGGTACTCAGTGGCCAAAACATTCTCAGCCCGCTACAATAAAAAGCGCACTCACTCCCTATCTTTAAATTTACTATCTCATACACGTTCTATGTTTATTTCTGGCCAGTACTAGCTGCACTCCCCCACGTTTCCCGGCAAAAAGGGATCCTTGTCTGAAGTTTGTTTTATACAGTTTGTCCATTAGGACATGAGTGAGGACGGCGGAGTCATGTCAATCGGATTAGAGGAGTAAACAAGCTCAAAAGTTTTGTGTGAGTATAAGTATTATTTTAAGCTTATACTTTGTACTTACACATGGCACATGACAGTCGATCCGCTGGTCTCGTGGTCGAAAACGGGACTGCCGAGCGCAGGCCCTGGGTTCGATTCCCGGGTCGGGTAAAGTGTTATTAGGTTTTTCCATTAAGGATGATTCAGTAATAGCCCGGAGTTTAGAAGTTGACGGTGTGATACCCCCGTGCCTCGGAAAGCACGTTAAGCCGTTGATGAGCCTGCGCCTGATCTGTCTCCGGACGTGTCAGATTGTCGTTCCATCAGACTATGAGAGTGAGGGAAGAGGGAGTGCACATTGTATCTGCGCACACACTTATGCACTATTCATACATTACAGTCAAAATTTCTGGTCGAAATAAATCTTAAAGAACTAATATGGATACAGACCTGCTGTATCATTTTAAGCTTCATTCTGCTCAAGTACACACATATTGGAATGACATTGATCGAAAATCAAGACTTCTAAAAATCTATGCCAAAAGTATTGTTACAAGTTTTTGTTACTAGTCTTTAGTGTCTGTTCAATTACTACTTTCCAATCCAATAAACAATCTCCAAACTTCCTATATCTATTAAATAACAAATAATAAGAAGCCGAACGAATGACACCACCACAATGTATCCTTTCAACTAAAAACTTGAGAAGCGGACGGTAAAGTTCAGAAAACCTGGTCGGTGGAACCGTGAGCCGCGACACAATGGGACAACCCTTCCAATATAACAGTAAATACGAAGGGTCCCGAGAGCCCCTCGCCACATAGACCCATTACAACTAAGTGCCACTTGTCGAATTCAACGTAACCTGAAGTTAATTGAGAGAAAATTGAAACCAGATATTTGTTGAGTGCCGTCAAAGTCGCACCATCTTAGAAAAATAATTGTGGGGGGCGAGTTGGATACAGTGAGACAATGGATATCAATGCGTCAGTTATGGTGTCAGAAGTTGTTGGAACTGGGTTTGTTTGCGTCGGAAATCGTGAGACGAAGTTTTCAGGACAACTTTATACTTTTGATTTAAGAAATTTTTTAAATACTTACAAACAAATGATACAGGATGCTACCTCGTTTTGTATTTTTTAATTTATTCTCTGGTGTGATGGTAGAAATTACCTTTTTTTGGAAAATTACAGAAAAATTAATGTAGGAAAATCATGTTATCACTATAATGCATTTAAAATGGAAACCTTTTCTTATGTCATATCTAGGTAATATTTTCTGCTAAGTTTATCGTTTTTTTTTTTTGCTTGCCGCCCTTTCATAACCAAAACATCGAAGCCTGACAATATATTTTATGTGACCGAGTAAATTGTAAAGCCGAGGCAAGCTTCCGTGGTAAAGCCGGCACAGAGCGGCCGACATACGTGTGTCAAAATTCCATTACATTTTAACGCTTGTTGGCAGGTACAGACGCCAGCACATCAAGCTACTACAATCTGTCAAATTTCTTTAATAGATTTTCAACTTTATCGCTAAGGCATAGGGTTCAAAGTTGATTCGGAAAATTTGACAGTTTCGGGAAGCTTGATGTGCTGGCGTATGTACCTTTATTTTTTACGTAGTAGCAAAGCAACATTCGGAAATGAAGTGCAATGGCATGGCAGTGACATAAGAGAAAGTACGTAAATACAAAAACAATAAAAATACTTTTATTTTTGATGTCCGAAATCCGGGAATCTTTTTTTCATAACATAAACGTAAATCAAATAAAAAAAAATAGCAGTAATTTTTTGAACTACATTTGGTTGTTACTCACTCCTTTGCATGTTGGTATGGTCCCATGGCATTCTCCTTTACATTGCGGGTATACTAACATAATTTCACTCCGCACATACCCACCACTTCTTTACAACGCCAATCAAAAATCAACTCGGCCTATTGCAGTCCACTGCTGGACATAGGCCTCTCGCAGACTGCGCCGCAACCGCAACACCCTGACCTCCACCTTCCGCATCCAGTCTACCCCAGCCACCTTCTTTAGGTCATCCGTCCATCTAGCTGGAGGACGTCCACTCCAGGACTCGTCTGCTCCGTCGGCCATCAGTCCTTCGACGGACATGGCCAGCCCACTGCCATTTCAGTTTGCTTACTCTATAAGCTTTGTAGCTAACAACACTTTGTAACACCAAACGCCATTAATTCGCTAATTTAACTCGTCTGCTCGACGTCCACATTCACACTGCCTGGGATCCAGCAGAGAATATCAAGATCACGTATATTTGTCCGACATAATATGGTAAACTGGACTCCTCATGTTGTGCAACCTGCACTTTGTCTGTTCGTTATTTCATTTAAAGTGTATTTTAGCCAATCCCAATAGTATCTCCAAAATACCTGTCTTTTTTTTCTGTAACCATACTTACCTATGTTTAACAAAATAAATTATTGATTGATTGATTGTTTTTTTCTGTTAAGGTAAATACGTTATTAGGGTAAATACGGGACCCTATTACTAAGACTCTACTGTCCGTCTGTCACCGGCTGTATCTCATAAACCGTGATAGCTAAACAGTTGAAATTTTCACAGATGATGTCTTTCTATTGCCGCTATATCAATAAATGGGTCATATTCAAAATAATTGTATATTTACTACTGTCTTAATGTCCAACCCAATTATTTTCATAACGAGATGCAACTGACTAGAATTTCATAAACAAACAGATAAAATATTTATTTGAGCTTAATAAAAAACAACGAAACATTTGGTAAACCTAAACAATTCATTTAAAAAAATTAAACCAGACATTACGTAGGATCCGTTTCATACAAGTATTCTATGTCCACGTCTTTAACGGTAAACTAAAAAAAATAATTTAATTATGAACCATTCTACAAAAGTAAAAAAAAAAAATATATTCAGAGAATATTGTTTAAACTTTCAACACTTTACTAAACAAAATATAAAATACTATTTAGTGTACTCCAAATTTAATTTATTAATGAGTGTCCTGATTTTGCACATATCTGTTATTCTTCTCTGTTATGCTATTTTAACATTATTTCCATGGCAATAAAGAAATTTGAAATACTGGCAAAATTAGTTCACTAGCTGTTACTACACGACGCGTAAGAATAAACGCTTTGCCATTTTGTTCAATATAGTTTTTCAGCTCGTTTCGTTGTCGAAGAAAATTAGACTTTTAAAAGTAAATATTCAATGTGAGTCGTTTACAGTAGCGGTAAGTACTTACTGTTTTATTACTCATACTAGGAAAGGGCTGTATTGTGATATTTGTTATAACTATAAAATATTCGTATAATCATGTGAATTGGTGTGGAAATAAATAGATTTGTAGGATAGACACGTGCAATTAATTCATATACGTTATTTTATCTGTCACTTTTTTCCGTTACGTAACAGATATGAATGATTAGGCGTTATTCACAGTGTCTCATGTATGAATTAATGAAAATAAAATATTAATAGGTACTTAGTGCACCGCAGGTTAGCCAAAACATTTTTTTTACTTACTTAAATTTATTTGAAGTATGTAAAGTTTGCGTATATTGTGCCATGTATTGCATTGCTGTGCCATGTATTGTCTGTGTGTGCATGTTTTACTGCGTATCCTCAGTCCTCACTACTTGAGCCTTTTATACTAACCGCGCAGCCTCGCCGAGGCGTACCCAGCCTCTCGTCGGCCGTCTCAGTATCAGTTAAGGGGGATGCGCCAAGGTAGCCCGCGAAATTCAAATTGACTCAGGTTTTTTGCAATTTACAGGTCAGTGTAAAGTTGTATGTTGATTAAAATATGATTCACGACCGTAACAAATATGGCTTTACATAATTCTAATCATTAGAATCCTTTTGCCTTAATATTAATATCAAAATTTTAGGCTCGGTAGTTTCGGAGATAAGGCATTATGGCAATGATGATGATGAATTTATGGCAATTATACCAACTAAAATACGATCACCAAAATGTTATTTCATTATGTACCCACCTAGCGACCCACACCGACTTCGCACTCGTAGCCTGTTATAAACGTGTGCTATTTAAACTTGCCCTAATAATTCCTTTCTGTTATTTTTCTGTTACAATCAAATAATATTCATATCTGTTTCCTATCCGTAACTTACAATTATTTTGAATATGACCCAAATACTAAAAACAGAATAAAATAAATATTTAAGGGGGCTCCCATACAACAATGTGTGTTTATCAAAATAAATTATTGATTGATTTTTTTTCTGTTTTGTTGTATACCACCACCATGTAAGTATTTTCTAAATATTCATGTAGATAATTTTCTATTATTTAATCGTGCTTTTGTATGTTGTGCTATGTCTTTTCTGTTCACCAAATGAACAATTTATTTATCTACCTAATTCTTTTGTTTTATTTCGCACATTCGACGCACATGATTAATTATTTCTCTCAGCGTGAAACTACAGACGGAATAATAATTATGTAGTCTCATGAGCATTGTATACTTTCAGTCTTTGTAGTTACAATATACTCAGAAACTACTTCCACAGCTGAGAGCCACTCAGTCTTGAAGAGAAAGTTTACACCGATGATGCATTTCAGACTTGCTTAACTACGTACCCAAAGGAATTTACTTCTATGCTTATCTTAGTGTGTGAAGAATATTTGGTTTATTTTAGTTTTTGGCCTCATGTAATAATCATAAAATAATCTATAATAAAATATAAGGACACTAACTTCTGCCCGCGACTTCGTCCGCGTGAAATTTCTCGTTCCCCAATCCACCCCGTCGCATCGCATCGCCTGTCCGCGCTGTTAATTCGTTTTCGCTTAGCGTTATTTCTGACTTTTTTTCTTGTGCTCGGCTCCTAAGGGTCCTAGCATGATGTAAGCCTTCTTCGAGAATTGGGCTATCAAATGCAAACAGAATTTTTCAAATCCGTCTGGTAGTTCCAGAGATTAGCGCATTCAAACAAACAAACAAACAAACTGTTCAGCTTATAATCAAAATTATCGATCAACTGTAGCCTGCACTAGATTTAAAACTACCAAATCGTCCTTAAAAGTTTTCATCAAATCTAAGTATAACTAGTTACAACAAAAATGTATAACGTACACAAGAACCTTTATCTGTATACAGTCTATATCCCTTTTACTGCCACTAACATTTAGGCAGATACCTATAGATTTTTTTTTAGGGTCCGTCTGTCTGTCACCAGGCTGTATCTCAAGAACCGCGATAGCTAGACAGTTGAAATTTTCACAAATTATGTATTTCTGTTGCCGCTATAACAACAAATACTAAAAACAGAATAAAATAAATGTTTAAGGGGGGCCTCCCAAGCAACAAACGTGTTTTTTCGGCGTTTTTACCTTGTGGTACGGAACCTTTCGTGTGCGAGTCCGACTCGCACTTGTTTTAGATTTTTTTCTGATACTTAGTCTGTATAAAAAAACAACAGATGAAAATGAAAACAAATGGATCAGAAAACATGCCTGGGAATGCCAGATTGTAGTGCCACTTTTAAATAGCATGCTTTGCTTCGATCAACAATTGTTAATACATATTTAAAATTAAGATACTAGTTATTAGAAAATGTAAAATTGTTATCGATTTAATTAGTCGATTAATAATGTGTTTCTATGGTGATTCGTTATGTATAAAAAAGGCCCGTCAACCGAGGGTAGCACCTATGGTAGCACCTTTTTAGGGTTCCGTAGTACCTACAAGCAACCCTTATAGTTTCGTCATGTCCGTCTGTCTGTCCGAGGTTTTTTTCTTCAAGCGTCGTGACGCCAATAACTTAACCAACGGTTGACTCGTTTCTGTGCTATATTTTGTTATTATTTACAACAATTCAGATTAAAATAAATCTTGTAAAACGTTTATATCGGTTTTTATTTTAAAGTTCAGAAGTGGTATTTAATCGCGTCAACCGCACGGTCCAAGGTAAAATTGGTTGCAGATTACGGGTGAGTTGTTCTAATTGTTTTAACTTGATCAACGTATTAACGTTGACCAACCTAATGATGACCCACTTATTGTTATTGCCTTATTATGTATCTTAAATCCTAATACCAAGTGATCGTTTTAATAATACATATAGCTGTGCAGATTATTTGGGAATATTTTCAAAATTTTGTAAGTAATTTATTTAGCTGAGTAAATATGTCCCTAAAACAATTCGTTCGCTTGGAATTATTTGTGTTCATTATGACTGTATTTTGCTTGTTCTCATTTTACACCAATAGTCGTTTACCACAAAAGTTAGGTAGGTACAAAACTATAATTATACAGATCGGACTAACTTACCTAGTGACGTCCGATCCTCAATTATGTGAAGTAATCTCGTCCTCATTGTTCCTTATTTACTATGTAGTTTGCGCTTCTTGCAGACTCGCCAATCACATTATTTAAAGATTTTTTCTTCATCAAGAAAAAAACAAATGTTATCTATGGTTCACTCGTTGGCGCGTTCTCCTGACATCTGTCATGTCAATCATTCTTTCAAAGCATAAAAACGGGACTTCATGATGATCTATATGGGCATCATAATTATAGTCCCGACATAGTGCATACAGCACAACACAACTTTTAGAAGGGGTGAATCCAATCCTACACATACAAGTAGGATGATTATCTGGGAAGGGTTGGGATACAATGAGGACGAGATTACTTCACATAATTGAGGATCGGACGTCACTAGGTAAGTTAGTCCGATCTGTATAATTATGCTCCGTAATCTCGTCCTCATTGTTCCTTATTTACTATGTAGATGTTCAAAGAATAAAGTTGTGTTGGTAATACATAAAATGAGCATTGTTCAATTGTGTTGGTAATACATAAAATGAGCATTGTTCAATATTTGACCATTGTAACCTAACATGTTATTCTAAGTTTGTTACTTAATAATTGTATATGTATTTCTATTTAAGAATCAGTCTACCATTAAGGTAAATAGTTACCTAACTTAATTTATAATTCTCTAATTACTATTAGTTTCTGGAATTCTTATTCCGTTTTGAATCAACTAGTTTAATTAATAATCCTTTAAGGCACATGTAATAAGTTCTATGAACAATCACTCTGTATAGCACACAGCTGGAGCAAAATCATTAGAATTACTAATAAAAGGACTCTTATAAAACTGAGCAAGGGTTGAGGAATTGTGGTCCAACCAGCATATTGACACCTTCTTCAGAGCCCTTTGAAGTAGAGACATGTCTGTATTGAATTTATTTAGAAATATCTATTCCACTATTACTTAAAATTTGTTTTATCCATCTACTATTGGTTACAGTAGAGGTGACATCATAAGGTTTTTTTTTTTTTTTTTTTTTTTTTTTTATAGTTGTAATTAATGATTTACAATATTGTCTTAGGTATACTCATAATAAAATCTAGATAGGACAATTTAAGGGTTGTGGGCAGTACAGATAGATAAATTCTCTTTATAATGGTAGTATCAAGTTGAGTTGAGATCTACCAGGTTTTAATTATATCTGGAATGTTTGTGTTAATATTATCCTCATTACAAGAATGTTATTTATACTAATAAATGACAAGGTTTGAATTCTGTATGCAATCACAGGAGCTATTCTGGTTACTAATTGTTTGGTTAGTAACTCTAAACCAAGGTTTTGATTAGGAAATAAATTAAATAACCCAAACGATACTGGGGTCCCAAACTATTTACTACTTAATATAAATATTGCCCCTTTGTCATCTGTGTTAATGTGGGGGCTAAAACTAGAGAATTTGCTGTCTATTATATAGCTCACTCAATACCATTAGAATGTTGAGTGAGCTATATGACAGTGCTTCATTAAACTTAGTGGTAAAAATTATATAACTATCATGACTGAGCCTAGGGGACAATGTCTTGATTCTAACAGAAGAGAATCCACTGATTTAGAGCAAATCCATAAATAGTTTTCCTTTGTTTTGCTAGACAAGGAAGCTAGCACTATATCAATTGAAGGGATCAGTCTTTCTCCTCTCAGGAAAGCGTCTCTGGTAATATTATGGTAGCAATCAGTGAGTGACTCCTGTGCATTGGGTGTGAAGATCTCGTTTGACAGTAAATAGATCTATAAACATGCACTTGGATCAGGAAGTCATGTTATGTTGACGTTTAGTATTGGACCTGTTTACAACAGGTTCATGGGTTCATGCATAAACCCATATTTGTCTTTCCTCGCACCATTGCCAAAACTGTCAAGCCAAGCTATTTACATGAGTAAAGCGCGTACCACCCCTCTGACTGATACGGGCTATGGCCATTGTGATATCTTTTCTAAGTCCTCACAATATCTGACTTAGCTTGCAAATGTTTTGAGCCCCATAATTGCTGCTAGTACTTAGTTCAAGGTATGGTAAGGAACTTTTCATCATTAGCTGTCCAGTGCCTGTGGATTTTGATGTCATTACATACCAGTCCGCAGCCAGTTTGAGAAGTATCAGGCAATATTTCAAGAACAAAGTCAAATTGTTTAATTCTATTATGGTTTGTTGAATGTAAGGTAACCAACAATCTCTGCAAATAAATGATTTTAAATTTGTTTCTAGTTTTGTTGTATTTGCAATAATTGATTTTTAATCTAGTTCTAACTTTATTATTTTCATTGTTGTTTTGTTACTTTCCATTATCTTGGTATAAATTTAATCATCATAGTGGTGGTTCATTGTGTTTGTCCCATAATAAAATTAATTTGTGTTGTCTGGTTATTAACAATTTATCCTAATAAATGTATTGTGTTGTCCTTACAGGCTATTCAAACAGATCCAGTTGCAATTAAACTGTGCTTAAGGCAGTACAACCGGTCAATCTCAGCGAATACACTTTGTTTCCTTCAACCTTGACATTGGTAGAATCATTGATAAAACGATGGAGCCGTTACTATAAATTGGAATTGGAAAGATAACTATATTCTACAGCTGCTGCCGGTGCAGATGCTAGAATACCTAGTAATTAGATAAACTCTATTACTTGTATCTAATTTCAGACTTAATATTCTTTATATTATGGACTGTAGGATAACTCTATCTTTTCCTGAGAAAGTGAAATGGCAGACTGGACTGAATCCAACAATTATCCTAGACACTGGCAGCACTGTCTAGGCACTCGTCTTTGTTTAAGTAGCAGATACATTTTTTTAAACACTACATATGAATTGGTAGGGCACAGAATATAATTGTCAAAATGTATGACAAAATGCAACCCTAATGAACTCTAATGACAGACAGCTGGCTTCATGATGTTTGTGAATACATGGATGCGGTGCTTAGCCCAAATACGAAGCATGTCACTTTTAACATATCTTGAAATAGAAACTGGAGATATCTTCTGACATATTTTCATATGGATAATTGATTTCCTCTTTTTTTTTTTTTTTTTTTTATCTATGTATTATTGTAGACAAAAAACTTATGTAAGTAGTAACATACTACATAATATTAAGTTTTTGAGATTTAATATGTATCTCCAAGTACCATGTGAGTTTGGTAAAATTATACAGTTACTAGATAAATTTGATTATTGACAGGAGCATGTTTCTATGGCACCTGGTAAAGGATTATTCAATGGAGATAGATTGCTTTCTTTCTGACTGAAGTTGTTATTCAGAAGCTTGAACTGGAACTCGGTAAAAGGTACTTTATAACCCTTGATCCAACTCATGTATAGTTGGATTAGTAATACCATACTTCAGAGAAATACTGCAATCTACCAGTCTGTACCTGAGCTAGTGATGATGTTGGTTCTGGCGATGATTTGTTGGCATTGAATTTATCTGGTATTCTGATATTGGTGTTTACTTACATCAATTCTTGCATTTCCTCGTTAAGGCTGGGTAGGATTAAGGATCTGTGTGTTGCAATTTTCATGATAAATGTCACACAGTAATCTAGCTCGGTAACTTAATATTTCGATTTGATCTGCACTATACAAACACTTGGGAGGTTATTAGACTGTTATAAACTTTTCCAATGAGTGTAATAGCAGCAGCCACTGTAATTCGCTGCTCCCTGATCATGGTGGTTCCATTTGATTCCACTCCTATTTACTACAACCCTTCCTTTTTCATTTTTGGTGGGTTCATTATGCTACAACCCTTCCTTTTTCAATTTTGGTGGGTTCATTATGCTACAGATTATGCGTGTTTCATATTTATTTTCTGCCATACAGTTCCATAGGTACAGTAACTAACTGTACCCCAGCATCTCACAAGTAGATTTTTAATACTTGAACTTAAGGCTTTAGGTTGGGGTATGTATGTATACCGTTTCACTCTTAGCCTCCTTCAGACTGTATTTTAGTAGAATTGAAGTACTAACATAGCATATGTAAGTTACATTCTATACTAACATATAGAAATATGAAGCATTTTGGAATTAGATTATAATTAGCGGCCTTGAGTATGGATGTTCTCAGTCCGGCTGCGTTGACTTCAGTCACAGTCCAACTGTAGTACCCTCCATGGAAGAGGGCTTAGTACTCATCTCATCTGCCTAGCCTTTTCCCCAACTATTTTGGGGTCGGCTTCCAGTCTAACTGGTTGCAGCTGAATACCGGTATTTTACATGGAGCGACTGCCTACTTGACCTTTGTACTCATCTATGAAGAATAATTAGAGTTAAGTCCCAGACTGCTTAGATCTAAATCCACGGCTAACCTCTCGTGATAGCTCCAGGGATACAGCATGTGTTTTAATACTGGACATATAGACTGGTTTTTATCTGATTTTATTTTGAATTATTTATTATGTTTTCTGTTAATTTATGTTTTGTGGCAATGGTTATTTACCTGAAATAAATAAATTATTATTACAGACCATTGGCTGACCTCTTGTGAAAGTTTGTATGGTGTTGATGGCACAGTTGAATATTCTCATGGTTAACCTCTCGTGAAAACTCTTAGAGACGGCCAGGGATCCATCCGGAACGTGTGTACAACGCTGAACGTATGTACCATCGGCTAACCTCTCGTGAAAGCTCGTGTGGTGTCGTTCTATTGTAAATATATGGCACAGTTGAATGTTATCATGGTTAACCTCTCGTGAAAACTCTTAGAGACGGCCAGGAATCCAGCAGAAACGTGTTTATAACACTGAACGTATGTACCATCGGCTAACCTCTCGTGAAAGCTCATGTGGTGTCGTTCTTGTGTAAGTATACGGCACAGTTACGTTCTCATGGTTAACCTCTCGTGAAAACTCTCGAGACTGTTGTGCGTATAGTATAACGGCATCCTATGTTATTTTAGGAACATGATTTCAACTGCCGATACCTTGAGTTTCGATGACGGCTCCGTTTTCGCTTCTTCAAGCGATTTTCCAGTTCTCGCAGACGTTCGGTCAGCTCCTTCATTTCTTGTCTCGTTTTCTTCTAAGATTTCCCATCTCGTTAAAACTTTTCTGAACTTTTATATACGAAAACGTGATCAGCGCGCGGCACAAAAAAGTACAATGATTGACATGACAGATGTCAGGAGAACGCGCCAACGAGTGAACCATAGATAACATTTGTTTTTTTCTTGATGAAGAAAAAATCTTTAAATAATGTGATTGGCGAGTCTGCAAGAAGCGCAAACTACATAGTAAATAAGGAACAATGAGGACGAGATTACGGAGCACAATTGTGTGGATGGATCTTCGATCAATAAATATTGATCGAAGGGATGGATGCATGGATTTGTCGTTGTACCATCCTCCTACCTTCACGGCGAGCTGCGGTAAATGGGTACCTACCGGCGATTGAACTACTGTCTTACTAGACTGGTACGCCTACCTACATCCTTAATGTTTTTTTACTTAGATTATATAGGTTCGGTTGCGTAACTCTTGACATAGCAACAGTTGATTTATAATAACCAACGCTTTGTGTCACGTAAATACCCACATTTTTTTTTTTTTTTTGATAGGTATATATGAAACTTAATGGTTTTGCTATTGTGTTGACGTTAATGAATTCTGCTTATTTAATTATACGAGTTTAATAAACACTAAACTGAATCTGTTTGTTAAATGCAATATGTAGTGTAGGTGTACATTGCTTTAATGTTTAATATATTTATCATGTTCGTGAACGGGCGCCGTCGGTTGAGACTGGTCATCTCTTAACTGCCAAGGCTTATTTTTAATCTTATGTCTTGAATTGTTTCTTCATTTCTGTCTTTTTTACATTGTTCTCACATATAGAAGCAACAAGAATAATGTACCCAGGATTTTGTAATATTTTGATTTAAAAGAGTGTCCATGGAGTTTCTTGCCCGTTCTTCTCCATAGAGATCTACGCTTTGGAATGGGCAACTCATGGACGTAATATATAGTCAGAAAGTTGAAGCTAGTTGCCCCATGGACGTAATATATATATATTACGTCCATGGGGCAACTAGCTTGCTAGCTAGCTTGCTAGCTAGCTTGCTTTAATGTTTAATATATTTATCATGTTCGTGAACGGGCGCCGTCGGTTGAGACTGGTCATCTCTTAACTGCCAAGGCTTATTTTTAATCTTATGTCTTGAATTGTTTCTTCATTTCTGTCTTTTTTACATTGTTCTCACATATAGAAGCAACAAGAATAATGTACCCAGGATTTTGTAATATTTTGATTTAAAAGAGTGTCCATGGAGTTTCTTGCCCGTTCTTCTCCATAGAGATCTACGCTTTGGAATGGGCAACTCATGGACGTAATATATAGTCAGAAAGTTGAAGCTAGTTGCCCCATGGACGTAATATATATATATTACGTCCATGGGGCAACTAGCTTCAACTTTCTGACTAACTGACAGACTATTTAATTTTGACAATTCAAAAGTGCCTGTACAAGGTTTAATTGAAATAAATGATTTGAGTTTGAGTTTGAGTTTGAGTTTGAGTTTACAGTGATTGAATATTGTCTTTCCTTTTCCTTTATTTTTTTTTTTCGGATAGGAAATCATCAAGCGGAAGGGAGTGTCAGACTCTTACTGACTAAAACCCACCCGTGTTCCTTCCTTAGCCCTTTATGTTCCGGGCCAGCGGTAACCCTTCCGGACAATCCCGCTGACCCGGCAGGCTTCGGCCCTATGGGGCCGTCCTCTATGCTGACATCTCTTTGAGGCGCGCGTGGAACACGTTCGCGCCGTCCGGCACGAGCCTGGTCCTGATCGAACGGTGAGCTACCCATTACTGTCCGCCCGCAGGCCCGCGCCAGCGGTGGCCGGGAGTCGTCACGCGGCTCCCGACGCCCGGAGCATCTCCCGCGGCGGCTGGGACGGGAGGCTCTCTCCCTGAGCCGTCCCGCCACCTCCTTCGCTAGCATGACTGCTTCGCAGAAGGAGGTGACTGCCTCCCACTCCCTCTCGCCCTGGACCATGACTTGCACCAGGGCCGGACGCGAGAGGTCGCCGCCGCTGCCGATCGCCTCTACGAGGACACGGCGGTGCTCCGCCCAAGCGGGGCAGACCTCCACCGTGTGCTCCACCGTGTCCTCTGGGCGATCCTGGCAATGGTGACACCCGGGCGTTTCCTCCCGCCTGATGATGTGCAGGAACCTCCCGAAACTTCCGTGTCCGGTGAGGACCTGCGTCAGGCGGTAGGTGAGGGCGCCGTGGCGGCTCTCTAGCCACTCCTTAAAGAGGGGTCTTATTGCCGCTATCACGGCGTGCCCTGCGCTGGGTTGCGATACTCGCTCCTTCCATGTCGCCATGAGATCGCTCCGGAGCTCCCCGTCCGCTCCACAGCGATTTGAAGTGGAAGCGGAACTTCCCCCCGGCGTAGTGCCTCCGCGCGCCACTCATATACGCGCGCGAGGACTATCGCCTCCAGATCCCATGGCGGCAGTCCGGCAATGAGGCTTGCCGCCTCGCCAGAGATCGTGCGGTAGCCCCGGATGAGCCTTATGGCTACCACCTTCTGGGGCGCGTTTAGGTAGTGGGACACCACCACCTGAACAGGGTTTGTTTACACTTTCATCAGATTATTTTTGAACAGACATTAGTTACTTACCTATTGTAGAAAATATTCAAATAATTTTCATTTCCACACAATCAAGAACAGCTAAATCAAAATTATACATACCATAAGCCATAATCAGCCTTTTAATGTTCCCACTGCTGGGACACTGGCCTCCTCTCGGTGAGAGGGAGTGGGCCGTAATCCACCACGCAGGCCCAGTGCGGATTGGCAGATGTCACATGTCTTCAAATTTTTGGTTCTAGCACATGCCGGTTTCCTCACGATGTTTTCCTTCACCGTTTTGAGAGCAGTGGTGATGAAATAATTTACACAAAGTAAAGCGCCTGTCTGGGTTCGAACCTACGACCCGTAAGTCGCGGCCGTTACCACTTGGCCACCACTGCTCTCAAAATTATACATACTATACAAGTTTCGTATACCGTAACATAGTTTTTGGACCATTTCCAAGGTGTTTAGTGTCTACATTAAATTGGCTGCCAGCTCTGTTGTCCCTTTAAACTGAACAGCGAAGTTCTGCCGCATTTTAATACCTTAAGGCTGCTTTTCCACCAAATATGTGCTATGCAGCTATGCTATGAGGATGTGAAAGCTAAGCTACGAAACTATGTGACCGTTTCCACAAATGCTAAGGTGTGTAGCAGAGCGAGTAAGATGTGCTATGCATCGCTAGCATAGACCCACGGCGGCGCATCCGCCGTGGGTCTATGCTAGCGATGCAACTATGCGATGCATCGATAGTAGGGAAGGCACGGGGAGTACTCTGCTCTGCACATAGCTACACCACTCGCGCATCCATAGCTCTCATCCATGGCATGGCATCCTTCCGTATAAAAAACATAGCTTAGTTGAACCCGTTTCCACCAGTGCTATGTTATGTGATTATGAATATGATTGGTGGATATCAATCGCAACCGTAGCAACGTAGCATAGCACATATCTAATGGAAAACCAGCCTAAGACTTATCCCGGATTTAGTTACTGAAGAGAGTAATAAATTACTGCTCAGCCTCAACAATTTATCTAAATAAATTACATTATATTAAAGTTTGTTTGTTAATGTTCTGATAAGCTGAAATAGTTATTAGGAAACTTGTTGAAAACCTGTGATGAGGTACTTGAATAAGATCTTACAGGCATGTGAAAATGCTTTGAGATTAATCGGTATACATGACATTTAAAGTTAATTTCGAAAGTAATTTTATTAATAGTGGTTTTAGTCATGAACACAATCACATTGTCCATAGATACAAATACCTCATAGAATAGAATAGAATAGAATACTCTTTATTATGTACACCATATAAATTACAGACATAATAATAGAAACAATACAAAGGGTGACACAATGGGCGGTCTTATCGCTAAAAGCGATCTTTTAAAGACAACCTTTGGATGGATTAAAAAGGGGAAGGACAGACAAATACTGTAGGTAGTCTGTGGTGTACCATTTACATAATACAATAAATACATACATAAAGTATATTATACTAATCTAAATAAATATATACATATAATAATAAACATGAAACAGGAGCAAAGAAAATATAATGATGATGTTTAAGGAGAGAGGAAGTGCTTTTTAACCATAATTTTAAAAATGGACAAAGATTGAGCACGCCTTACCGACACGGGCAAGTCATTCCATAACCGTACTGCTTGAACAGTAAAAGATTTGTCATAGAAACTGGTGGAATGCATCGGCATCTCTAGTCTCAGGTTTCATCATCACTACATTAAAAAAAAAAGTCCTCCAGACCGTATTTCGGCCACGGCGGCCAATCTCAACGGAGACTAGCCTTCGGCGCGGGACATATTATAGTGTACAAGTATGCGCGCAGACACAGGTGCACTCCTTCTTCCCTCACTCTCATAGTCCGATGGGACGGCAATCCGACACGACCGGAGAGAGATCAGGCGCAGGACCAACGGCTTAACGTGCTTTCCGAGGCACGGGGGTATCACACCGCCAAATTCCAAACTCCGGGCTGTTACTAAGAAATTCCTAATGGAAAAACTCAATTACACTTTGCCCGACCCGGGAATCGAACCCGGGACCCCACGCTCAGCAGTCGCGCTTGCGACCACGAGACCAACGGGGCAGTTGTCACTACATACATCCATACTGTACATTCATACTGTATCATGAGTGCCTAGAACTGTACTGTGAACTTAAAAATTGAATGCTCTAAATCTACTAATAATAAAGCCGAATAGTTGGTGTGTTTGTTTGAACGCGCTAATCTCTGGAACTACCGGTCGGATTTGAAAAAATATTTTTGCATTTGAGAGCCCAATTCTTGAGGAAGGCTATAGGCTATAAAAGGAGGAGCCGAGCAAAAATAAAAAAAGTCAGAAAGATCGCTAAGCGAAACCGAAGTGACAGCGTGGGTAGGTGTTGCGATGGGCACAAGCTAGTGATTTATAATGTTCATGCGTTCATGCCTTGGACAAAAAACCCACTTAAATACTTATTACCCTTTTTTTTTTAGGGAGTGTCAGACTTACTGACTAAAAACCACCCGTGTTCCTTCAGTTGCCTGTGCCAGGGTCCGCGGTATCTCTTTCAACAACCCGCGACCCTGGCGGATATATTTATTTATTTATTATTATTTATTATTTATTTTTTTATTTATAGATAAGATATTCTTACAAAACAAGTAAGTAATCAAGGCAGAATCCAACTTTGCACAGTAAATACACATTTCCTGTACCTATTATTCTACTAATCTTATACTGTACATACATTTAGAGCAAATAAAATTCTGATTCTGATTCTGATGATACTACAGAGGTACCTACAAAGATATAAAAGTTTCAACAAACTACTGTGAAACTCCAGAAAGCTTTGACTTGAATAAAATATACACACATCAAAAGTGTCTAGGGATCAACATATATTTTTGCAATAACTTTTCTCCTGATTGATATTAATTAAAATTTTCTTTAAGGATTCATCAAATAAAGTGTTTCCGTTTGTCACAGTAACGATAAACCAAGTCACCTTTGCATTAATAAAGAAATTTGCCATTTTCCTAATAAAGGGATTTTTGACATTTGAACCACTAACACAAAAGTTCGAAAAAAAGACTGAAATAACAGTTTTCTTTAAAATTTTATTGGGTAACTTAAACAATTAATAATCCGTGTTTCTACCGCGAACACTAACAACACAAGAACATCGGTTTGGCATACTCAAAATGAGTTCATCCAAATCACGCTGTGGAATGGCCGCCCATGTTCGTTGCAACAACAAAAAAAGGTCTTCTTGCGACTGGATACCCTCCATATTCGGCAGAGCTCTTCTCTGTAGCATATCCCATGCATGCTCAATCGGGTTCAAGTCTGGCGACTGAGCAGGCCAGGGCAGGACATTGATGTTAGCTGCGGCGAGAGTCTGTCTTACAACTCTTGCGGTGTGCGGTCGTGCATTATCATGCATTAACTGAAATAAGGGACCGATTTGCACTTGTAGAGGAACGATGACGTCTGATACAATCGTCTCAGCATAAATTTGAGCGTTGAGGTTGCCTCTGATCCAAATCAACTCAGTTCTTCCGCCGATCCAAATACCCGCCCATACCATGATGGTTCCACCACTATAAGGATGGACTTCCTGGCAGGATTTTAATCGCTGTTGGCGTCCAGGGGTTCTCCAGTGTCGTATACGTCTTGTATCCGGTCTCATACCAAAACGAGACTCATCAGAAAAGCACACGAAACGCCATTGTTCTTCTGCCCAATTTCTGTGTTCAAGAGCCCATTGATATCGAATCCTACGATTGTGCATTGCTATAGGTGGTACCCGTAGCGGTCTTCGGGAATGAAGGTTCACTTCATGCAAGCGGTTTCTGACTGTTTGGTCGCTAATTAAGTTCCCTGAAGAGTGATGAAGCCTCACGGCTAACATCATGGTGGTTATTGTTGGAGCTCTTCGAGTTAAGATTTGAATGTATCGGTCTTGTCTCCGTGTGGTGCAGCGATACCGTCCTCCATGGCGCTCAGCCACGGTACCAGTGCTTCGGTAACGTGTCCAAAGTCGACTGATAACACTCTGACTTGTATTCAGAGCTAAAGCCACAGTACGTTGCCGGGAACCAGCTTCTATCATTCCCACGGCTCTGAGCATTTCTTCCCTGCTTAAATGACGTCGCCGCTCCATAATAACGTTGGTTTTAATCAGTAGTAGGGAAACAGTAGCACTAATAATGTCTTCAATGCGTTGTATGTTTTTATAGGGAAAATATTGACAGCTGATTTTCATCTTTTACTCGAATTTGATTCACAGTTCCTGATTCAAATTATGAAATGCACCAAAAAGGATCCATATAAATTTATAAAATCATAAATTTATTACAAAGCCACATCTCAATCTCAAGAAATCCGCATAAAAATGCTTGATCCCTAGACACTTTTGATGTGTGTATTTACGACTTTACAATATCATGTTATTTCTAGCAATCCCTTTAATAAACCAAAACACCTTATTAGAATATTTGACACTTGCTTGAACGTTCGAATGGAACACACCGGCAATTATAACCAGCCTGTACTGCTAAAGGTAGGGCTACATAGTTAGCCTCTACACTACCTACGCACTATGACGTTGCAGAAATCTCAATACAATAGAAACTCCAAGACCAACACCTACTCACTAGGAGCTAGGAGTATGTAATGTACTGCTGGCACTGCCATATAATTGAAGTTTAACGAGCTCGATAAACGGCAGCTAATTGACTTGATAGGGATTATTGTTCGTTGATGTCATCATAAACAATAGCCTCTGCACCTGACAGTGTATACTTCTATGATGATATTAGTTTATCTACGTTTGTTTGCTTATTCTACTTATGACGTTGCGTACGACTGAGGGGCCCGTGGTTAAATAGGTGCCGGAAGGTCCCGGCTGTCATTCTTGAATTTTCGACAGTCGTTACGGGTAGTCAGAAGCCGAAAGTCTGATAACCAGTCTTACCAAGGGGTATAGTATTACCCAGTAACTGGGTTGTGGAGGTCAGATAGGCAGTCGCTCCATGTAAAATACTGGTATTCAGCTGCATCCGGTTAGACTGGAACAAAACATAGTTGGGAAAAGACAATGGCAATGATAGAAATACTTGGTAGAATCAGCTTAGCCTGCCAGTCTTATGGGCACTTTTTTGTTGACAGCTACGCGGGCGGATTTTTTGATGCCCTGTGGCTCTTTTTCCTCCTTTTTATTAGGTGTCCGTATTGAAGGGTGCCAGAGGGACCCTATTACTAAGCCTCCGTTTTCCGTTCATCCGACTGTCTAACAAAATACTTTGCCATCACTCACTGACATATCGGATATATATTAAAACCGAGTACATCCCGAGGACAGCCGAACACATCCGAAGCAAGTATTTTTACCGACTTTACAAAAAGGAGGAGGTACTATGTTCGGGTGTTTGTATGTTTTTTTTTTTTTTTTGTATGTTTGTTCATCGATTACGCCGCCAATTGTCGACGGATTTTCAAAATTCTTTTTTTGTTCGAAAGTAGATAGTTCTGAGGTGGTCCCATTGTCACCAAGTTAGGATCTGATGATGGGATCTTAGAGAAATCGAGGGCAACCCTCAAATTTTATAGGCTCACTTATTGTTTTTCGCATATTTTATGAAGTATCTTGTGTATTTGTGTATGGTTGTCACCATCTCAGGTAGCTGGGCTGATGATGGAAGGTACAACTCCTTAACAGTAAGAAGTTACTCGAACAGGCAAGGACTGTTTTAGTAAATTGTTTTGATGTTTGATAGGGCATTTGCCACATTTGGTCTCATGATCATCAAGTCATGACCTGATGCTGCAGTCAGGATAGTCTGCAGAGTACCTAACTCCTCGACAACTAACAGCAGATATATCGTGTTTAGGCTCATTGAAAAGGGCTCGATGTGTGGATAAACGTAGGTACTGTTACTGAGGAATACCGAAGATCTGGTGCTGAAGCCAGGAGCATCAGAAAAAGTACAAACCTTGAAATTACAGCACCGTAGTCGTGTTTGGGCTCATTTTAAACAGGACTAATTTTAAGTTCAATGCAATGTTGACATAAGTCTGGCCTGATGCTGCAGCCAGGATTATCAGCATCTAATCTAAAAACTAATAAAAGGAGAACTCCTCAACAATTAACGTCCCTGCATCGAGAAAAGGAATATTTTATAAAAAGGCGATGGGCAAGTTGACATTAGGCTATTGTAACTTAGATACATTATAAATGGACCCACTAAAAAGCGAGAAATAAAAACTTTTTAACAAAAAAAAAACCGACTTCCAAAAAAAACACTACAAACTGAAAAATAACTTTAATTTCGGAAGTCGGTGGCAAAAACTAAAATACTGATCCCTAAGACACCGACTTCCAAAATTAAAGTTATTTTTCAGTTTGTAGTGTTTTTTTTGGAAGTCGGTTTTTTTTTTGTTAAAAAGTTTTTTTAATCGTCTTATAATCAAACACGTGCGGTGTCGCTTACGGTAACGAGTTCAATGGTTTTTTCCCATCTCAAAAAATGCCCAACGCGCCTAAATACTCGTAAGTTTTCACTTCAATAAGTTCAAGGAATTCATAAAGGGACTAGATTAAAACACTCAACTCAAACGTACGAAATTACGAACAGTGTTTTGTTTGTGCCATTCCCCGCAGAAGGCAAATACTCAAACGTTTGATTTCGTATGTTAAAGAGCGTGTATTTCGCTGCTAATTGAGTTTCTGTCGCACGGTACGGCACGGTGCGGCCCGTTTCGGCCCGGTGCGGCCTGCTGCGGCCCGGTGTGCGTCGATTCCGTTTTCCCTAGCAGTCAGTGCTGACCAATTAGGTACCACTGCTTTTCAATTCACTTTGCGAATTCCACAAATTCTGTTTGAAATGCATCTGCTTTGGAACTTTTGCCTTCTTTCTGCGAAAATTGAATCAGTTTTATAGTATATTGTGCGTTTGTTTTGTATTAAGCTTTTTAGTATTCGCGGACACGGCTAGACGGTAAGCGCTTTGTAAGTTGGTAAACCGAAATTATAAAGTGGACGAAGAAAGGATTTTAAAATGTAATTATCCTTTTAGCTGCTACATTTTCAAGTGGGGTTTGAACAATATCTACTTACTTGTTTTATTATAATTGTCGAAGGAAAAAGAATACTTTTTATTTGGGACACACTCCTGTGTGTGTCCCAAATAAAAAGTATACAACAAGTAAAAACAGGAGAATTTAAAACTAACAAAGTTATTTACCTACACTCTACACTAAAATCACACAGAAAAAAAAACAAAAAAGACCTGTGCGAGGTCAAAAAGTATTCTGATGTCTTTTAATTCTCCGTATTTTTTTTTTCCTTTAACTATTCAGGACAAATAATAGCTTTTGTAGCTTTGGGCTTTTGAACGGCACGGCCTTTGACCAATATCGACTTGCCATCAACCTGAAACATTTTATGAAACAAATAAAAAAATACTAGGTAGATAAAGTCAAAGTTAATGTTACATGTCCAATTCCGTCTGACATGTAAAGAAGATGGCTGACTGTCATCGTATACTGCACCGTTTGACGTCATCAGCCATGTCGCTGGTAACCAGCGCTAGGGCTCTGTCTCGCATAGGGTCGTAATATTATGCTGAGCGATGGCTGCTTTGCGTGGATGTGACTAATATTTTCCCCTAACTTGTTCTTTTTTGTGTTTGGGTTTCCTTATGACATGTTTTGCTTTCTTTTTTTTCCCTTTCATTCTGAGGTATTGACATTACGGTGCAATATCTATGCTGAGTCGGTAAAGCAGATTCTATCATGTAGATAATGAGCAGATATAGTATATTTCATTACAAGTGCGGAAAGGCTGTCATTGCAAAGAGTTCCGACAAATGTCTACCCGAGCCGAGGCGCAGCCGAAGGCGAGGGTTGACAGTCGGAACAAGTTGCAATGACGGTTCCGCAGGTGTACTGAACGACTATTTTTAATACAGTTGCGAAAAAATGAAGCAATTTAATAAAATAATAAAAACACAATATTGCTTTTTTCTCTTTTCTCCACGCAAAAAATTAGTCGTATGTGGATATGTAACGACTTTTTGACTTTTCCGGTAAAATGTTCTCCGAAGCATTTTGTGCAATTATACTGAGTTCCGGTGGTGTTAATTAAAAAAAAATAGGGTCGAAATTACTCATTTTGTGCAACAAACAACTAAACTCGCAAAGAAAATTTCTGGAAAATGGCGCCAACCGTAGAATATAAGCAGAGTTTTTTTTTCTTCACCCATTTTGGTAGGCAAAAGGAACTATCCATACAGCTTAGTCTTCAGTATATTTTTTTTATTGATATAAAATGAAATTTAATGAGATGAAATGAAACCTAACCTAACTCATTCAATTAAATCATTAAATCTGATATTGAAATAAATTAGTAGCTTCTTTTTAGAAATATACGTATTTGTATGAATCACAAAAACTCTTTAGTAAAAACTTCATGGTTGGTTTTTCTTTTTAATAGACATTATTTTGACAGTTGGGAAAGAGACACGCACGAGTTCGGGAAAGGTAAAAAAAAAGCACTAGTATGTAATAGCCCACTTCCCGAACGCTATACGTCCCTGCAATACACCACTTTTTGAGCAACTGTATTAAAAAAAATATTCCGAACCGCCCGATAGGTGACGATTGACGAACATATTGGATATAACTGCACTCGTCGTAAGTAGGTATACCTAGAGCACATTATACATAATCTGCGTTCGTGATTTTTAGTTTCCAAACATGTAACCGAATATGAGTTTTCGGTCTGTGAAGTTAAAGTAAAGTTCAGTTTGCGCTACAAGTTTAATGCTTTTATAACTTTGTCAACAGTACCTACCTACTAGGTATTCTAAAATCATCTTAATTTACATTAACATAAAGTTGATATTTTTTTATGTAGATAGAACATCAATTAGAAACAAGGATTTGAATACACCATAATTATATGGTTTGGATGAACACGATGCACATTCAGTTTCATCGTCACACGCACCCTTTTCAAGCACGTTACTATTCAAGCAGTCATTATTCACTCCCGCCCCTAAAACCCGTGATTCTGGATAGGTGTAATTGTGATTTGTGTTTGCAAACCTAATGGGGTCTTATGAGGTTGAAACACTATGAAAATACACGCGTATTAATTTGTGTATCTTTACCAATAATGAAGCAAACACCTCATCATTTTGCATAGGAAACCCTCCCCTACGGAAGTAGCATTCACAGGTAAAATTAGCTTACGAATCTACTTTGCATATATGCCCAGTTTAGCATTAAAAAATGCTACCATTGGTAAGCATAACGATTCGTTTTTGTTTATAGGAACCGAGCATTAGCGATGAATGAAGTTGTAGGTACTAAATCACCATGAGAAAAATTTCACTACCAAGTAAATTTTTCCTCTTGACTAACTTTCCTAAACAAACAGGTTGAAGTATTAATTCTTTCTTAGAATGTGATAATTTCATCATAATCGCATGGTCATTGAATGTAGGTACCTACTCATCAAAACTATTAGTCTAATCATCGATGCGACATCGTAATTAGTAGTAAATACCAGATTTCCTCCATTGCCTGATATAATTAGTAAAGCATTTGAGTTCGATGCTATAGTATTCTGTCAGTCATTACTATTAGGGTCAGTCATGAGAAAACATTGTGTGCTGCAGACGCCAAGTGTTGAAACGTTTCTGATATAACAATGAAGTGCTATTTAGCTATCAGTTTCATCGCATTATTAATTACGACAGCCGCTTCCAAGGGTAATTTGTTTTATTCTGTAATCATTTTGTTCATGATTTTTTGTTTATGTATGAATGGTTCACTTATTAATTTTCAAAATAATGTGCAATTTTTAAAAACCTAACCAATAAAAGTAATTTTTAAAATGTTCATAGAAATCTGTGAGTGATTGATTTGCTTTAACACTAACACGGGACAAGAGCACCCTGTCAATTCTGTAGAAATCTTACCGTGAAAACTTAGGTGAAATGAGCTTGAAATGAGTTGTCACTCCACCCGATGCAGGGACACTATTGACCGCTTACCCACTTCAAGCTGAGATTTTTACAGAATCGATCGGCAGGTAGACGATTAGTAGTAACCTACCTGTACATTTCGCGTCAAATAACTTTGCCGCTCTGAAGCTAGGCTCTTTCCTAGACGCGCCAATCCGCGCCATACGCGCTTCTGTTGTATTCATAGGATTAACTACTGCGCAGTGACTTGTTGCCTTGTTGTTCTTATTTAATTTAATTCAGTAACATTTTATTTCAGCTTGTGACAAGTGTGTTAAAACAGAGCAATGTACATCATATGGGAAATTAAGTAAGCAAGAACAAGAAGCATGGCAAATAGCCCATCCTTGTGCATCACCCAGTGCCAAGGAATACAGTAAACTCTTCGGGTTCTCTAACATCGCCAAAGGAGACTATGTAAATACGCCTCTTACAGCCCGATTCAAACTGTATAATATGGCGGCTCGGAACACGAGACGAGTCGCTGCGCAGTAACAAATTCACCTGTCAGCGGGGGTGAGGGGTGAGGTACTGCGCAGCGAGTAGCTCACTTTAGACCGGCGATACATTTTGTATCAGGCTGTAATAGTCACTACTCATAATACTACTCCTATATAATACTTTTATAACGAACTTTATACAGACATGAGCAATTTATCCCGATATTACCGTTAATCACCAAAATAGTATGTCATTAAAAATACTTGGAGCGTAAATGCAACACGATAAAATGGTTTCATAAATAAACGTGTAATTATGAAGCCATCGAGCTGTGTAACGTATTTACACGAAAAGCAGCTATATCAAACTATCGGAAAATAATTAAGGGCTTTCCAGTTTAAAATATATTGATAATTATTATTAATTGCGATGTTATAGTGACGAATCAAAGCTTTATCCGTGTTTTTATGAAATACATATTAATTTAACTTTTATAATTCTTATAGAGGAAAGTAAAATTAACCAGTCTCCAAACTGCAACCATGAATTCGGCTTAATTATGATTCTAGAGCCTATCTGCTGCTATAGAAAACTGCAATAAAGTGCCTACACGGTCTAAATGTATGGAACGACATTTTTTTTTTAACCTTCCCTGAATCATAGTTACAATTTGCGCACTGGTTATTTTTTTTACTGTATGCTCATTAGAATTAATCTTTCACATCTTTCAGGTATGTTGTTCCGACACGGCCAAAGTGCCTATTGCTGGTAGCAGATATTTAGATTACAATAATTTCGGTAACCAAAATAATTATGATGACCCAAACAGTGGCTACGATAATTACCCAAATTCGCGAAATCCAAACGGCTATGATTTTGGACGTAGCAGGCCTAACAGTAATGACTGGGGATCTGGTAACAGAAATAATATCGGCTACCCTAATCAAGGGGGTGATTACGGGTATAATCCAGTGGGAAACACTCCAGGTCGGCCCAAAAACTACTTCAACGTGAATAATAATCCGTATGTAACATCGAGTCCGTTTTTCCCCGTACATCGGCATGGTCGCGGTGAGGGCAAGATCGGTAACCAAGGGCAGTGCCCTGTAACAAGCTTTCCGCCGAAGCCTGAAACAGGATGTTGTGGGCGCGAGGCGTCTGACACCGACAGTATTATCGGTAAGTTACCGAACACTATTCACAGCTTCGCTTTTAACGTGAAAGGTAAAACAAAGCAGCCATCTTTTATTTGTAAAACGTTAGACTGATCAGGTGCAGGATGCTTGGGAAATTTAATTAAAAGTTGCACGGTTTTAATATACTTACAAAGTACTTTTAAGAATTTTTTGTTTGCCCTTTTTGTATTTACTTACCACCTTCAAATACTTACCTTGATCCGTTTACTGTTGAAAGAAAGAAATAAAAGAAAAATAGGTTTATTTGTTTGTTTCTTTGCACACTTTCTTCTATCTTCCTCTTTGAACAACATTTTTTTTCTTTGCACAGATAAGCCTAAACCAGCGGGGTATTATGACAATGACCCTATAACTAGGTCAGGGAATTCTTTCGGCAATTCAGCATGGCCTTATAACAACCCTCATTCGAGGTTCGCACGATCGGTGGAAAAAACTCCGCCTGCAACTGTGACCGTCGGTGATCGTATAGCAGGTACCATATAAAATATATTGTCTAAAGCAGCAGTGCGATTCTGTAACCATCTCACCGTGAAAACTTAGGTGAAGTGAGCGTGGAGTGAGCTGTCAATAGTGTCAATTCCTAGCAAAAACAAACTCACTTCACCTAAGTTTTCACGGTGAGATTTTTACAGAATCGACCGGCAGAATGGCGGCGGTTCCGTCATAATATAACAGCCATCATAGAAATCAGTCATTTTCATCAGTATAACACATCAACATAACGATAAATGATTTTATTTCTGTAAGTAGGTTTGTACAATGGGTTGTGGAGGTCAGATAGGCAGTCGCTCCATGTAAAATACTGGTATTCAGCTGCATCTGGTAAGACTGAAAGACGACTCAAACATAGTTGGGATAAGGCTAGGCAGATGATGAGGCAATAATAGAAATACTTATTATAATAATTTTAGCCGAAGAATAATTTTGAATTTTTGACAGTTCCTCCATACAAAATCTGTCAGTAAATTTTATTCTACGATTAAAAATTACCTTTCGATTAAAAAATCATCCCGTAATCTAGAAAGGTTATCCTAGATGCTAATCTTTTACTTTCTTACAATTTCATGCAAACATCGTCCAAGGTATATAATGTGTCAGCGGGATTATCCGAGTCAGCGGGATTGTCCGAAAGGGTTACCGCTGGCCCGGAACATAAAGGGCTAAGGAAGGAACACGGGTGGGTTTTAGGCAGTAAGAGTCTGACACTCCCTACCGCTCCACCCAGAGCGGGATTCATTGACGGGATTCATTGGGATCATTTGATGATTTCAAATCAGCAAAAAAAAAAAAAAGGTACTTATATAATGTACACTTATACAGGAAGGAACCTTCCTGAATAAGTAACATAATATACTCCATCGGTGTTACCACAGTAATTAATACACAGTACCTATTAGTAATTAACGATATCGTGTAATAGACGTTTTAATTAACTAGCTATTATTTTCTGTAACATTTGGAACTCTCGCAAATTGTGGTGTGGAGTTTCCAATGCTATTAACTATATATCATACGCTTACTGTTACTATTAATTAGTGAAGTATTTCGGAATGACGAGTTTTAATGGGCGTCTTGTATTTAATGGGTTTGATAATTAAGTTAAAAAATGTCCAATTAAATATATTAGTTTAGGTTTCTTTATTAGTCATCATGACAGAAAGTTATGAATACGAAACTTCTAATTCGTTAAGTTCCAAAAGCCCCCTTTTAAAAAAGTTTTCAAAGCTGCCGATTACATCAGGACCACTTACCAGTTCCAAACCGCTTACTGGTAATCTGTATGCTTGATCTTGTCGCACCTCTTGGCCAGAATGGAAACAATCAGTTAATATCCAAATGATCTTTGCAAAAATGTTACATGAGGTGGCCCATCTCTTCAGACTGAACGATTTTCAGTCTCACCTCACCACCTCATGTACCTTGTGTATATAACAAACAACCTAAACTATTTGATTAACTACTAAACTAAACATGTTCTTCTGCAACTAAGTTAATACACACTGAATGTTCATTAAAAAAACACATATATAATTATCTTCCATTATCTCATCAGGTGGCCGAGAAACAGAATTGCAGCAGTTCCCCTGGACGGTACTCCTGGAGATTACCTTCGACTACGGAGACAAGAGGAAAGCCTACAACTGTGGAGGATCTCTCCTCAGCTCCCGCTATGTTCTGACTGCTGGTCACTGCGTCTTTGATAAAGACGGCAATATTATAAAGTGAGTATCTATTCATTAGGTAAATCTTAGGAGTTATACATATACAGGGTGACTTGTAATTGGATGTATTCCTTCCAGGGCATGATAGTGTGGTCCATTTGCAGCAAATAAGCACCCCATAAAGCCTAGACGAAAATTCATGAAAGTTGATAACCCAATATTTCTGTTTTTTTTTTTAAATTTCCCAGAATTCGACACTAAATATTATCATTTTTCTCTAAACTCTCAAATTGAATAGCTCGATGTATCCAAATGTTCTAAAACATCAAACAGTTACAACTTAAAGGAAGAAGTTTATTAGCTTTATTAACCATTTTCAAAAATCATTTACCTACTTACATGAACTTTCAAACCAGTAAATAGAACAGCAATGAAGGCCATTCATAAATAAATAACATAAGTATACACAATTATTGCGCTGGTTATCATGGCATTTTGTAGTGTTTATTTTATAGCAATCATTGTCTTTTGTAACTTCCTAGAACAGAAAACCACAAATTCCATATTTTTTTTATGATTTTCTCGAAGAATGAACAACATTCAAATTTTATTTTACAGCATCGATATCTACCTAGCTGAATACGACAAGCGTACCTTCCCAAAAGACTGCAAAACGGTATTAGGCCAAGGCCAGAAGTGTATTGAAAACATTGTGATGAAAGCCGAGGGCGTGGTGCTGCATCCGCAGTACGACGACGTGCAGCTCAACAATGACATCGCACTGATAAGAATACAAGGCCATGCACCTTACACGGGTAAGCCACCTTTGTTACTTATTGCAAAAGCGTAAGCAACCTAGCCCGCGAAATTCCAATTTTCTTACGTTTTTTGCAATTTGCAGGTAGGAATGATTTTCATTTTGACTGTTCAACAAAATTCATCGCGTTATTTACGTTGTTGAGCAGATAAATTTTTCGAACATATGAAGCAATGGATTAGAAATATCCTTCAAAATTATTCAGATTGTGATTGATAGTGTGCGAAAAGTGTTTCCTCACGATGTTTTTCTTCACCAAAGTAACGCGTCTGACTGGGTTTAAATCCACGACCTACTGCGGGCTCGTAAGTCAGGGCCATTACAACTGACCCACCACTCTGCTCACGCTGTTAGTGATCGTAGATTAGCGAAAAATATGCTAAAGCCAAACCATTACTAAACTGGAGATAACTCTAGCTACACTACAGATTAAGGAAAAGACGGATACCGTCGGAAGCTTTGTATTATACTTTACTAGCATCCGCCCGCGGCTTCGCCCGCGAGGAATGTCGATAAAAACTATCCTATGTCCTTCCTCGGGATGCAATCTATCTCTCTGCCAAATTTTATCGAAATCCCAGTGGTTTAGGCGTGAAAAGGTAACATACAGACAGACAGAGTTACTTTCGAATTTATAATATTAGTATGGATGAGAGAGTTAATCAAAAACTGTCTGCTAATGTTTGATAAGAACATAATTATTATGATAATATGGCTTCCAAAAGTTCCAAAGTATAATGTAATTTAAAAGTTTCATTTTGTTTTATGTTTATGAGAAATATTTTGTAGCGCAGCAACTCAAACCCAAAGCATTTATTTCAACACTTTTGAATTGTCACACGTTTTAATCTTCTGTATAAATAAAACAAATAGGTTTAGTTACACATTTATAACTCAAGGACGGCTGGACCGAATTTTATGATATTTGATTTGTTGGATTTGTCTCCGCCCTGAATAGCAAAATAATATGAGAGAAAATTAAGAAACACAACATTTATTTTATTCTGAGCCGGTACCAAGTTAGTAAATGATAAATGATTTTATTTATGTTAAGGCGAATTCCACCAAACTTTTATACCTAAAATAAGTCTTATTCTGAGCATAAGTTTTGAATTTTTGACAGTTTGTCCACACTAGAACAAAACGGTCAGACCTTAATTTTAATCCACGAATAAAAGATATCTGACGTTGGTAAAATCAGCCCTTAGCAGATTTGTACAAACATTTACACGTCAATCATAATTAAAAAAAAAACTAGACGAGGGTGGCGCAATATTCCTTAAACTCATCTTAATTAAAATCTCCACTTCATAAACTAATCCAGGTCGACTTGAACAATTGTTAATAATTGAAACAACTTATTACAACAATTTGGAATATAAACCAATTGAATAACAAAGTTTGTAAGTTGTTAGTGTTGTGTTCAAAACAGATTCTAGACCTATTTTGTTAACAAGCAAACGGAAAGTTTTGGAAAGTGTTGGTTTACGAACAAATTCTCCCAAGTGATATCAATAGGTACCTAATTCATGTTATCAGTGTTGACATAACAATCTAATTGATAATATTAGAGAAAAAGCTCGCTTGCCGTAAATATAATATACCAATAAACTTCATCCGCATAAGCAGGATACAAAGGTTTAAAAAGTTACTTAAGAACATTTTTGAAAAAAGTGTTACAGCCTATTAGACCGATTTTAAATTTTCCATAGAAACAGAGACAAGAGATCTTTTCTTTAATTATGACATATCGAAGATGTTCTTAAGTAACTTTTTAAACCTTTCTATCCTGCATGCGTATGAAGTTTCATTAAAATTGGTCCATTCATTTCGAAAAACACGGGCTTGAAAGTTTTTATGAAATGCCGTCCGGCGTAAACGCTCATAATCACCCTTAAAATAAAGTTGATATTTGTTTAACTTGAAATAATATTAATTTGAAACATACATTTAAATAGACTTTACATATTCTCACGCCAAAATAGATATACATACCTAAACATAACAACACGCTTGTTGTCCCCCAAGGATTAAGCAGATATTTCGCCAGTTAATATGTTTATCTCCCATGTAATAGAGGGCGAGCCTATTGCCATCAACCGCGCACGCATCTAGACTCGATAGATAGATATTTTTTATCAAAACTCAGTACACACTATAGACTCCAACTAATCCTTCTCTTCTAGTAATCTTTCATTGGTTTCTGTTTCCAGACTACATTCGCCCTATCTGCCTGCCAACCATCGACATTGACAACCCGGACTTTTCGAACCTTCGTCTCGCCGTCGCCGGTTGGGGTCGAAACGGCCGCTACCGGTCCGACGTCAAACAATCGACAATCGTCAACCTAGTACCCCAAGCAAATTGCAAGAAATTCTATCCGAATCTGTCGCGCCGACAGATGTGTGCGGCGGGGTACACCGGCGAGGACACATGCAAAGGAGACTCCGGCGGTCCACTTATGACGCTGTACGGCGGGAAGTACGAAGTAGTGGGTGTCGTCAGTGGGAAGAGGGCTGACTCGCCCTGTGGGACCTCCGTGCCGTCTCTCTACACTAGCGTATACCACTACAGCGAGTGGATACGGAGCAACATGAAGAATTAATTATTTTCATCTCGTTGTTTGAGTTCGAATGTAGTCTCATTGCGATTTTGTCATAGTTTTATCTGTACAAGTAGAATAAAGAAACGCTAGTTAAATCAAGTACTATCAAAATTGATCTGAAAGGAAAAAGAATCTGATTTTCATATTAACGGTGAATAATCCTACCTTATTCTTTTAATCCTTCTACAATGCTCTAATTTAAAACATGAAAGTATCTCATAGTCTTGTTCAGTTTATAGTTCCCCATACCAGGAAAACATGTGAGCTATATTGAATAACCTGCTTGCGGTAGGTATACCTTTCCGCTTTCTGACATAAATCCTTGTACACAGACTTTGCTTCAGCAAAGCCGCACTATTACAGGTTCCGTCATATGTTCCCCGTTAATGAGTGGGGGAGTTGCATAAGAAATAATAATGAATGAGATTTTCCGTCACACAACTGGGGGCCTAAAAAGGCTACTTTTGCAGAATCATAAAAGGAATTCATCAAATCATTATAAATCATAATAGACAGTTAACTGTTAAGTTAATCGTATCAAATCCCATTGGTGAAGGATTTTTCAGTTATTTTTTTTTTGTCTGTGCTTAAATACCAATCCAAATCCAATCCCAATCTCTTGCAACGAAAAAAAGCAAAATACGTTTATGACTCTGCCAAAGTGGCCTTTTTAGGCCCCATGAACTGCGGTGCTATTCTGCAAAAATCTCACCGTGAAAACTTAGGTGAAGTGAGCGTGGAGTGAGCTGTCAATAGTGTCAATTCCTAGCAAAATCAAACTCACTTCACCTAAGTTTTCACGGTGAGATTTTTACAGAATCGACCGGCTGGTATACGTGATTGATGCCTATGGCCATAATGCAGTTATTGGGTGAAAATCGACCTTTGAAAGCTTGAGTCTGATTTGTAGTTATTGATTTGAACAAATAATCTGATAATACGGCTGCCGTGTTATTCAATTCATTTTACCCGAGAAGTATGGAAACAATAGGCACTAAGGCGCATTTCTGCTCACGTGGAAAGCACTTAGTGTTTCTAGCTTGCTGCCAAATGTATGTTTTTATCACCTTCTTTCCAAAATTACCTAATTCCATTAAAACAAAATGTTGCGTAAATTGCTCCTTAATGTTTCTGAAGTGTAACATGAAAATACTTACAGCTTAATTATTATCCAAGTGTGTTTAGGTGGAGTGGCGGCAAGCCGTGCCTTTGACGAATGATGATGGATTGTGGGAACTTCCCGAGGCGTGGTAGCGACAAAAAGCAATATACGCTCACAATTTTGTTGCTAAGCTTCATCTAATCGTTACACTATTCGTGTGATGTTGCTTACGAGGTCACAAAATGAGGTCATTCTTATTGGAAAACCACATCAGTAACACATTTGTATGATTTTGGCTCTCTAAATAACATCATCCCTGAATTAATAACACGCTTAATTGATACTTTTCCTCCGGCGTATTGACATAGCGCTCACACACCGCTCCTGGCTCGTCTACGAGGCTCTTAAAGCCACGCTCCACGTTCCCTATGCTATTAAACGTTGTGGAACACAATCCGGGAGAAGAACACTCAAATGAGCAAACACTATTATCAGGACTGTGCCGAGGGCGTACAGATTTCCCAGGAGTGCCCTTCTCCTTAAAAGTGCCGGTCGGATGACCGCTATTCACCGCACAGCCTCGGACCGACTTCTTTTTACTTTAAAAGTGTGATGAATGAAATTTTAAAAGTGAGCGCGTTCGATTTTTGCCAGATCCACGGCAAGGAAAGAGATTTTGGCTAACGAGAAAACTTTCAACAAATACCAGTAGTTTGAGAACGGGGGGTAGGAGGTAACTATTGAACTACTTTGTACTAAAGAAGGGCTGAAGCATTTTTGTGGCCCAAAAACACAATGCCGATGTCGAATCAGTGACGAGTTTTGTAGGCAAAAACATTTACCCAAATCGGATGACTTTTGACAGCCTGAAACTGTCTCACAAAAAAGGGGGAACACACAATTTATCAGAGATTCGTCTCTGATCCCTGAATCCCAATATCGCGGTACATCCACAATCTATGTCGGTCCTCCCGTCGGGTGGCAAATTTATGTAAAATCAATGCAACAAATAAAGAACGGTCCGACGGTAAATATCCGCGCCACGTCACAATTAGTGCGTGTCCCGCTGGGCCGGACACATTTTGTTGTTCGCCAATCTATTCACAGCCCCGTTAGGGCAACCAAAAAAGATTCACACAATTTTACATATATTTTTATATTATTTAGGTATAATGCAGCGGGCGAGGTGTGCAGCAACTACATATAGGTTACCTACTTAAAATGTTTTAACCTCAGTGGTTTTAACAAAAACATTCAGTGCGCGATTATTCTCGATTGGAACAGTTTTACGAGATAATTATACTTCAAATCAAAGAAAGTTGTATCGCGTAGTGCGATTAAATGAGAAAAAGTAACTTATTTTGCCATTTTTAGTTGGGGCTAGTTGTAACGCGACTTCGTTCGCGTGCATGTCGGAAAACAAATTGGATTTCATGGGTTTATTTTTTTTGCGCGGAACCCTAATTCTTTTTCTAAAATAAAAGCCTAAGTTACTCCTTATAATATTAGCTATTTGCCAGTGAAGGTCCCGTTGCGGTCCATCCGTTTCGGAGATCCGGAACAAACAGACAAAAAAAAAACTTGTTTTAAATATCGTATTTCCATTTCATACATGCATTTAGTAAATAGCTGTTATTTTGACATTACAAACAGACACTTCAATTTTATTTATGTAAAGATTTAAAGATCAGATGCAGTTGAAAAGGTTCAATAATATTTGTGGTGTATTTCGCGAAACACTTTTAGGCCGACAGATCCGATCCTGAATTAAGTCAAGCAGAAATACAAGATTGTTTCCGTTCAATAGGTCTAATCTCTCAGATGGGTATTCGTGCTGAAACGATCCTCTTTTATTGGCGTCTCTTTGTCGAAGTATTCGACATTTTCATCGGTTACTATAGGAATTTTAGTTTAGGGCGAAACATCTCGGTGTCTCCTAAATTTGATTTAGAACTAAAGATTTCGAATTTCAAGACCGTATTTTAGTGTACTTAGAGAGCTCTATAAACTCGTTGTTATAGTACTAGGTTCACTTAAGGAGCTGCCCAAACGAAGGACACCGTAAAACGCTCAGTTTGTTTGTCGTACAGTTACGCGTATCGGTACATATGGCTTGTAGCCAGAAAAAATTAAGTGTATTGTCAATGTTCAAATAAAATACTTATTCAAAAATATTTCTTAAAAATAAAATAGATCATGATAAAACAATTGTAAAACACAGTCCAAAAAAATGTTTTTCGCCTCATAATATGTTATGTACCTAATGATAATAAACAGAATAAAATCAACTAAAGAACTACCTAAAAATTATTAAAACCGCAAAATTACATTTATTTCGGTGGTCATTTGATTCCACTAAAATCAAACGCATCACTGTTTTGAACCTTATTTATTGCCGCGATGCGGTATTGTCAATTACCCAATTTGCTTCTTACCGCGCCTTAACTTAATTATTAAGACGCATTACTACTGAATAGAATCACAAGATATTCTTCTAAATACTAACTACTTGCGACTGCTTTTCGATCAGTAAATTAAGAGCTAAGAAAGTTGCAGCGCTCTCCTAAAGATCAACTGGCAGAAATTTCACTTAATACTTTGAGACTAGCTACCGCTCTTGCACTATCGCGACCTACAAATCCGATACATTTATGGTGTGCAAGTTTTCAACTAGTACCGATGCAATCTTTATTGAAAGTACATGGACTAGAAACTTCATATAAACAGCAAATTATCGTTCTGGGGACAATACAAGGGACTACATTTACAGGGGACTAATCATTTGTATGTCAACATTGGCAGACCTTATTTTTAAAACCTTTGTAATTAATCACCTATGTTTTACAAATAAATTATTCATAAAATGTAAAGCTAGACATAAACTTTTGCAAGATTATCTAGGTATTGAATTACATACTTTCAGCAGTACATTACTCACGTAGTTACATTGTGGTAGGTACCTAAAATACTCTCCTAGTAAAGAGTTCTTTACAAGAGTACAGAATTCTTTACTATGAGTATTTTGGATGCATGGAGACAGATCATGCATTATAGAAATGGTGGCGGAATCCGTGATAATAAAATAAACACATTATCAACTCTGTTTACACTATTGGACCGTAACAGGAGGAAAAAACATGATATTCATTGTAAATATGCAACGAAAGCCGAAACCCGTTTCATATGCAACGAGTCGGTCGAGGATCGTGTTCATGGACGTCAGTTCCTTCCGAGCTTTGTTCTTATCTGCACTACTATTGTTTACACCGAACACTTTAACAGAAGTGAAAGCGAAAAACACCTTTAATTTTGCTTTCTGTGTTCCCTGATCATAAGCGATGTCGATAATGCGGGTGGTAGCAATAACAGGCTGTGACAGTGGCCTCGGATGGGCCATAGCAGCCAGGTCAGCTCGTGAAGGTCTTGTCACAGTGGCCGGCATGTACAATGGAGTTGATACTAAGGCTGCAGAAGGACTGAGAAAGCTGTGCGCACATCCCTACTCTCTGGATGTGACGAACTTGGAAAGTATCTCTGGATTCCGAGATTACGTCAAATGCCTGCTGAATGACAACCCTAACTACAGTGAGTGATTGTGTTTTGTTTTATACATTATTTGAATAATATGGGTAGGTACTAGTTGAAAAGGGATCTAGGGAGATAAAATGGGTCAATTAAAACCACCTCTAAAGAGAGACGTTTACGTTTTGCTGAAATTAATATTCCGGGCGCGTACCAACAGTCCACCGGAGTGAGACTAGAATAAAATTAAAATATTAGACTACCAAAAACTATTTTGTTGCGAGTGGCATTACCTACTTTAATTAAAATTTATTTTAGGTTTAGTTAATAGGTACTTACCCACTTTGAAATTGGAGAACCGAGGGTTTTGTTCAAACTTAGGTATAGGTAGAAATTTCTTGAATTCAATTCAAGAAATTTCCAGATCTATGATTTATTAAAGTACCTGTAAGTTCTAAACTAATTTGCTCTATGTAGGTATTTGAATTACCTAATACCTACCTAAAGCAAATTGTTTGCAAATTACCTAAAAAGTACAGACTAAAATATTAAATTCTTATTCTAGTTTTACACTTCACACATTCATATTTTCTCTTCTTGTTCTCACACACTATTGTCTACATTTCTTTTTTTACTTCTCCTTTCGCAGGTCTGCTGGAAGAAATTTCTTAAGAAATAAGCAGTACCTTTGTACTCTAATTATAATTATGTCTTATCCCTATGTATTTTACTGTGTTTACATAAATTATAAAATAAATAAATAAATTAATTAAAATATCATCATTTCAGAACTTCATGCGATCGTAAATAACGCCGGCGTGATGACAATAGGTGACTATGAGTGGCAAACACCAGCTATGATTGAAAGCTGTATAAACATCAACCTGCTTGGTACCATGAGGGTTACCACTGCGTTCCTGCCTGACCTTAGGAAGAGTGCTTTAGAGGTAAGTTAACCCTATAATCAAATTCTAAAAGAGTTCATCGCCTTTTCACGTTTCGACACCAACTGAAAAAAAGGTTTGGTCATTCTGCATGCAAGGGCAAAAGTACAGGCCAGTTAGTAGGTGGCTGCGGGGCTGACAGCACAAGGTGCGCCAGATGTAGAGTCCTTTCATGCTTATTTTACCTTTTTGCGTCACTGTCAAAATCACAATGATCCTAATTATTTGCTAACATGTAAAACACTGATTAGTAGGCATCACTGACCTCTATAACACAAACGTGTATTATAGAGGTCAGTGGTAGGCATGCATTCAAATTTCATGACACCTGTAAGCAAACTGCAAAAAGGTAATCAAATTGGGTCTCCCTTGTTTTGCCGAAAAGATTTTGCCAAATTATCACTTCCCAAACAATTTTCCGCATAATTTCATTTGCCAAATTATTACTTAGCAAAAAATCTCTTCACAAATAATTGTAACCCAAACCTAATGTTTGGCTAGTGAACGTTTAAACAATAACTGGTTTACCAACTAGTACTTTTGCCAATTTTTATTTAGTCAAATATTTCAGTTGGAATAACTCATTTTACGCAAAATTACATTTGCCAAATATTTAGTATCGTCAGTTTTCGCAGTTATAAGGCAGCCATTTCAAGCATAAGATCTAACTTTGAAGACGTTTTATTACAAGGGTGTTTTTTCCACTTGGGACAAATTCTAAACAGGTAATAATAATATTAAGTATTCTGGTAGTATTAATCTAGTCGTTTCAGGCACTCGCCGGCCGCTGCCGCGGCACCGCTCGCTTCGCTCGCTCGGCTCGTGCGTAGGAGGTCACAGTTTTAACCTAACCTAACCTAAGCATTTTTTTTAAATAATTAACCTCGTCTAACTAATTCGGTTCTCGATAGCCTGTTAAAAATAATCTCTTTTTTCCATATTTTTACCGACTTCAAAAAAAAGGAGGTTATCAATTCGATACGTATGTATGTAATATTATTGGAATTGCATTATATTCACATATGCCAATCTATTAGGGCTTCCAAACAAATATACAAAATTTTATAGACGTATGTATGTATGTATGTTTGTTCACGCATATCTCCGTAACTATTAATCGGATCGTGACCATTCTTTTTTTATTAGCTTACATTTACTTCAACTTAGGGAACAGTGCAAGTTTCATCAAAATCGATTCAGTAATTTTCAAGATATGGACTAAGACGTGAAAGTGTGACGGCCTGGCTTATTGATACGAGTGACGGGTGTAGTGTCAAAGCGAAAACATCTCAAAACCTTGGTCAAATTCTAGTGCAACAACTAAAAATTACCAAGTAAAAAGTAATTTAAAAAAATTAAACCGACTTCAAAAAGAAATGAACTCAAAATTATGAAATAACTTTAATTTCGGAAGTCGGTGGCAAAAAACTAAAACTAAAATACAGATCCCAAGACACCGACTTCCGAAATTAAAGTTATTTCATAATTTTGAGTTCATTTCTTTTTGAAGTCGGTTTAATTTTTTTAAATTACTTTTTTTTTCTATATAATTTAGTAGTTTCTGGCGTAGGAGGTCACAGTTTTAACCTAACCTAACCTAAGCATTCTTTTTTAATAATTAACCTCGTAACTAACTCGGTTCTCGATAATGTCCATTGCAAAAAAATTAAAATAGTAAGTTACAAATATTTTGTATTAAATAAATGATTATTTTAAAATAAAATTGCATTTTTTAATTATTTAATTCCCAAAAAAAAAAATCTCAAAAAATCTTATTTATGCCTTTATATTTTTTGTCATAACAAATTTTATTATTTTTTTATTTTTTATTTATACGTACAATCTTAATACAGGTTTATGTTTCTTTTGTACCATTAAACCAGAAATGGTTTGTATTGGTACTCACATTCGCTTTAAGAACACTCCATAGTGATTACTGAGTAAGGATAACCTAAATTTACTTAATATAACATCATATATCATTCATGTACCCTCGTCATTTCTTTATGATAAATAAGCAAATAATGTAGGTACACGAATAATATTACACGCATTTAACTAATCCGTAAACATCTATCAGTAATTGAGTAATGTTTTGTTTTGCTCGCTACTGGGCCGCTCATTAGAACTATACAGGTTGTTACGCTTTTATTTATTTTTATTCGTGTTTTAAATTTAAAAGTTATTTTATTAAACTAAGCTAAATAAGTAGTTGTAATAGTATTTTTTGTATTTTTGCTTATAGTTTTTCGAGTTTATTTCGTTTTTTATAGATTTTGGTATTTTATTCATTATTGTGGGTATTAAAAATTTTACTGTTCGCCTGCCATAATAATTTCTAACCTGAGGTACTATTAGTTTATTTTTGGTGATACTTCTTGTGATTATTTTATGTGATATCGGTACTTGAATGCTTTTATTATCAAATTGTTCAATCAAGAGGGCCATGCTGAGTCTAGTCTGTATTGGCAAAATTTTACAATATTTAAATAGTTCAATGACGTTATCTTGGTGGACGTTATATTGGTGTTTTATTTTACTCGGTACGATAAGTTTTAAAAGTCTAACTTGCAGTTTGGAAATTCGTTCAGTATATGATTTAAATGTTCGCCCATAACTCGTGATTCCGTATGCTATAATTGATTCCGCCAAAGCAATGTACATGTTGAGCAGGAGTTTGAACGGAACTTTAGGTTTCAAAATGTAAAACTTTGCCAGTACAGCCCGCAACTTGTCACAGACTGAGTCTACGTGAAAAGTCCAGCTAAAGCGATTGTCTACGACCAATCCAAGGTAGGTGTGGTGCGTTACTTGATCAATTGCCTCACATTGACAAGCACCTGACAGAGTGGAGTGAAGACAACTGTGACTGTGTGCGATTATCTCAAAAGAACTAATGTGTTTTAGATGACTTGAGTGGACATGAATGATTTTGGTCTTACTTGCGTTAAGAACCAGTCCAGCATCATGTGCCCATTTGGAAATTTGAGTAAAATCTTCCTGTAACCATTGAGCCGCTACTTTTACGTCTTTGTGGGTAGCTACAAGGCATGTGTCATCTGCATATTGATAGACGGAACAGTGATTGACCACATGTTCCATATCGTTTACATATGTCAGATAGTGTAAGGGTCCAAGTACTGAGCCTTGGGCTGTTCCTTCAGTGACTTCAATGGCGTCACTGGTTTCATTACATATCTTGACATTGTATTTACGGTTCTTAAGGTAGTCCTCACACCATTTGAGTATTGGTCCTCGGACTCCAGACTTATCTAATTTAGTCAGCAACGTGTCGTGTCTAAGCGTATCGAACGCCTTGCTAAAGTCAATAAATAGCAAAATCACATTATTTTTATCATTAAGAGATTCGTTAACCTCGTCCGTGAATTTAGACAACAGTTGTGAGGTAGACTTATTGGGTTGAAAACCATATTGTGTGCTGGACAACACGTCATTTTTTACATAAAAGTCTTGTATCTGGTTACAAACATATTTTTCTACTATTTTGTCGATAACAGGTAAAATAGTGATCGGTCTATAATTTCCATAGTCAGCAAAACTGCCTTTTTTATGTATTGGGCGCACTACACCAGTTTTTAATACTTCCGGATATTTTCCTTGTTTGACGCTAGAATTGATCAACTTTACAATAGAGCCTGTCATCTTGTCACAGATAGATTTTATGTCAATACATCTAATGTTGTCTACTCCTGGAGCTTTATTTGTATTAAGGTTTCTAATTAGCTTACTAACACTGTTATTTGTGGCTTTTCTGAAGTGCATTGATGTGTTATGGGGAAACATATACTCTGATTCGTTCAATAGACGACGGTTACATTTAGGCAAGATCTTCTTAACACTATTTCTAAATTCTGTGGCAAACTTATCGGCTATTGTTTTTATTTCTACATTATTATTTTTGAAGGCTCTCAAGATGGCTTCATCAACCGACTTTTTGTTGCGACCAGACAACGTATTTAGTATTTGCCATAGCTTTCTCGGGTTCATTTTATTATTATTTATTTCTTCCAAAAAATGTTTATTTCTAGATTTTTCGATGATTTTATGAGTTCTGTTTCTTACTTTATTATATTCCAATCGTAGTATTTTATTTGTTGAATCATTTTTCCATTTTATAAATAATAGGTCTTTTTTTTTACACATGTTATTAATTTTATTGTTTATCCATGGTTGTTTGTTTCTTTTACTGTTTTTATTAATTTTTCTGTTATATTTTGATTCCTCGTAACATTTATGAAATTGATTTTTTATGTAATCGTAAATTGTGTTTGGACACTCTATATCATCTATTTCGCTCCATTTTAAGTTGCTAAGTAAAGATTTAATTTTAACATTATCAATTTGTTGTATTGTTTTTGTATCAACCTGTATTCGTGTTGAGTCGGGCCCTACGCACGACAGTATTAACATGCGGTGATCAGCCATTACAGTTCCGAGTGCGGCCGAGTACAGATCTAACGAGCGCGTTCTTATAAAAATGTGATCTATACAGCTACGTGTAGTGTTATTTCCGCGAGTTTCAATTCTTGTGTAGTCAGATATTGCGCTCGTTAGACCACACTCGGACATGCTACTTACGTAGTATTCACGAATGTTGTCGTATGTCTTTAGGTCTATGTTTACGTCTCCTAGCAAATAAGTGTCGTATGATTTAACAGAAGAATCGGATAAGAGACTGCTTATTTCCTTTACGAATAGGTGTTTACTTTCGCTTGGTGGTCTATAAATTGCACAGATATATGCTTGGTAGTTGTGAGGTGTAGTGATTTGACCAATAATACATTCACAGTGTATTAACGAGTGATTCATTGGTGTGAATACGTAGCCAGCTCTGGCATAAATTATTATTCCACCGCCTTTTCTGGTTTTACGCAACTTACTGTGCATTTCATAGCCATCGATGTTGTACATATGGACAGTGTTTTCATTTATATTAACTTCTGTTAAGATTAAGACATCTATAGTTACATGAGATGAGCTAATTAATTGTGTTACACAACTAAAATTTTTAATTAAGGATCTAATGTTTATGTGAACAATACTCAGATTAATTTTACTAATAGAAGGTATAAGCTTACTAAAAACATTAATGTTTGCACAGTCTAATAATTCTTGGTGATCGGGAGAGAGATCCGGGATAACTTATGTTAAAACTATTACCGATACAGATTTTGGCGTCCTGCCTGCGTTGTGGTCGAAAGCCGATCGATGTCCATTTCGCTCCTTACGACTATAGGCTTGTCTTTGTCTTCTTTACGTAGTAGCACCTTTCCATCCTGGAACCAGACATATTTATATGCTGGACGCAGTTTTTGTTGGGCTAGCCACAGTAGCGATTTATTAGATTTAGTAAGGGCACGACGTAGGATCACTTTCGACTTGGACATTGCTACAGGGGTTTCCGAGACAACTTGTTCAAGCAAAACTTCTTCCTTTCTGGATGCACGTACCCATGACTGTGCCTGTTCTGCTTGTTTCAGCTCCACCTGGATGTTTCCTTCACGTTCATTTCGATCCTCCACACGTTTAACATTTACTATCTGTGATTTATCCACGTTGAGAGTTTCAGCCAGCTTGACAGATATCGAACCTAGGTCTTCATTTAGTGCTTTAGGGATTCCTATCACTTCTAGCACGTTATCTAGACGCTGTTGCTCTATATTACGGACATATTGTTTCAGTGAGCTGATTTCTAGCTCAAGATGAGTTTTTTCATTACTGAGGTGGGTGTACTTCTTCTCCAACTCCTGTATGTGCTTATTTTGGGTTTCAACAGTTTTTGTCAGTTCGTCTACCTTTTTGCTGCAGAGGCTTACTGATACTTCGATTGGTTTTAATTCGTTCTTTAAGACTTTTTTCAGTTCGGCTGTAATATCCTTCAGAAATTTGTCGCTATCTATGTTGCAGTTACCCAGGTTTCTGCTGGAGGTCGCGACTTCCTCTTCTTCATCTTCCTCGTCCGGAATAAAGAAGGATGATTTTCTGTTAGGCGAGTTGTGGTTGCATTCCTCACATATCCAGTCCAGGTTGTCCGCATTACGAAGGGCAGACAATTGTTTCGCGGTAAGACCAGAGCAGGCTTTATTAGCATGCACAGTCTTAGCACATGACTTGCATTCCAGTCCTGGCGATCTGCTGGTTATTCCTTTATTGCAATTATCGCATTTGGTCATTTTTAGGGTAGGGTAGTTCTCGCACAAATAACTAAGACGTTGACACCAAACCGATACGGACGACCGAGCGTGAGCGAATGAAACTAGGAAGTGATCGTTTGACCAAACGTTTATTGTCTAAAGATTGTTTGCCGTAATAAATCATTTGATTAAAGACCAAATGCCTAAATGACATTATCCTTAATAATATTCTGCCAAGTAAAAATTTTACTAAATGAAAATGTGCGTACTAAAATTATTCCAAACATTGCATTGGTATAATAAAAGGTTGCGAAAATTTGTTTGGGTAGTGAAATTTTGGCAAAATCTTTTCGGCAAAACGGCAGGATCCCAATCAAATTACATAATATGATAATATCTGATGTACCTAAGGTAATAATACCTTAGGTACATCCTTACAATAATGATGCTGTTGTGTTGCGGCTACTGACAAGTCTGTCAAAATTACAAGTATCTTAATTCTCTTTACAATATGGTTGCTGTTGAGTTGCGGCTACTGACAAGTCTGTCAAAATTACAATTATCTTCATTCTTCTTACAATATCTAAGGTTGCTGTTGGGTTGCGGCTACTGACAAGTCTGTCGAAATTACAATTATCTTCATTCTTCTTACAATATGGTCGCTGTTGGGTCGCGGCTACTGACAAGTCTGACAAAATTACAATTATCTTCATTCTTTTTACAATACGGTTACTGTTGGATTGCGGCTACTGACAAGTCTGTCAAAATTACAATTATCTTAATTCTCTTTACAATATGGTTGCTGTTGAGTTGCGGCTACTGACAAGTCTGTCAAAATTACAATTATCTTAATTCTCTTTACAATATGGTTGCTGTTGAGTTGCGGCTACTGACAAGTCTGTCAAAATTACAATTATCTTCATTCTTCTTACAATATCTAAGGTTGCTGTTGGGTTGCGGCTACTGACAAGTCTGTCGAAATTACAATTATCTTCATTCTTCTTACAATATGGTCGCTGTTGGGTCGCGGCTACTGACAAGTCTGACAAAATTACAATAATTATCTTCATTCTTTTTACAATACGGTTACTGTTGGATTGCGGCTACTGACAAGTCTGTCAAAATTACAATTATCTTCATTCTTCTTACAATAAGGTTACCTACTGTTGGATTGCGGCTACTGACAAGTTTGTCAAAATTACAATTATCTTCATTCTCCTTACAATAAGGTTACTGTTAGATTGCGGCTACTGACAAGTCTGTCAAAATTACAATTATCTTCATTCTCCTTACAATAATGATGCTGTTGTGTTGCGGCTACTGACAAGTCTGTCAAAATTACAAGTATCTTAATTCTCTTTACAATATGGTTGCTGTTGAGTTGCGGCTACTGACAAGTCTGTCAAAATTACAATTATCTTCATTCTTCTTACAATATCTAAGGTTGCTGTTGGGTTGCGGCTACTGACAAGTCTGTCGAAATTACAATTATCTTCATTCTTCTTACAATATGGTCGCTGTTGGGTCGCGGCTACTGACAAGTCTGACAAAATTACAATTATCTTCATTCTTTTTACAATACGGTTACTGTTGGATTGCGGCTACTGACAAGTCTGTCAAAATTACAATTATCTTAATTCTCTTTACAATATGGTTGCTGTTGAGTTGCGGCTACTGACAAGTCTGTCAAAATTACAATTATCTTAATTCTCTTTACAATATGGTTGCTGTTGAGTTGCGGCTACTGACAAGTCTGTCAAAATTACAATTATCTTCATTCTTCTTACAATATCTAAGGTTGCTGTTGGGTTGCGGCTACTGACAAGTCTGTCGAAATTACAATTATCTTCATTCTTCTTACAATATGGTCGCTGTTGGGTCGCGGCTACTGACAAGTCTGACAAAATTACAATAATTATCTTCATTCTTTTTACAATACGGTTACTGTTGGATTGCGGCTACTGACAAGTCTGTCAAAATTACAATTATCTTCATTCTTCTTACAATAAGGTTACCTACTGTTGGATTGCGGCTACTGACAAGTTTGTCAAAATTACAATTATCTTCATTCTCCTTACAATAAGGTTACTGTTAGATTGCGGCTACTGACAAGTCTGTCAAAATTACAATTATCTTCATTCTCCTTACAATAAGGTTACTGTTAGATTGCGGCTACTGACAAGTCTGTCAAAATTACAATTATCTTAATTCTTCTTACAATAAGGTTACTGTTAGATTGCGGCTACTGACAAGTCTGTCAAAATTACAATTATCTTCGTTCTTCTTACAATAAGGTTACCTGACAAGTCTGTCAAAAATCTACTATTATCTTCATTCTCCTTACATTAAGGTTGCTGTTGGGTTGCGGCTACTGACAAGTCTGACAATTTTTTTTCCTTTTTTTTTTTAACGTTAAATAATTAATCATTACAATTACAATTATCGTGATTACAATTATCTTAATTCTCCTTACAATAAGGTTGCTGTTGGGCTGCTGCTGGCAGAGTAAAATAACTGTGAAAGGACTGTAATTACTTACATTAAAATATCGAACCAGTCGTGGAGGCCATTAAAATACAAAACGAAAAAGTTTTTTACTAGGTTTGGTCTGGGTTACCCAATGTTACCCTAGATACAATTTCAGGAAAAATACAGCCCAATGTTTTTTTAGGGCTTGAGTTTTTATTTGTTGATGATAAAACACGTCTGATCTAATATTATGTATTAGACGACACAAATGAGGAGTTGAGAAAATGAGAAAAGAGGAGAAATCAGAAATGAGGAGATCCGCAGGAGAACCAAGGTAACCGACATAGCCCGAAGAATTGCAGTGGGCAGGCCACATTGCTCGCAGAACAGATGGCAGAATGCATGGGGCCGAAAGGTACTGGAATGGCGACCGCGTACCGGAAGACGTAGCGTTGGAAGGCCTCCCACGACGTGGACCGTTGGATGCGAGAAGCAAAGAACCGGTTGAAGTGGAGGTGATTGGGAGAGGCCTATGTCCAGCAGTGGACGTCTTTTGGCTGAAATGATGATGATGATGATCATGATACGACACAAAGCGAATAATAAAAAAAACCGGCCAAGTGCGTGTCGGGCCACGCACAGTGTAGGGTTCCGTAGTAGCCCCATAACCCCGTTATCACTATATAGTACGATTCTGTTGTTCTTTATTCTGAATATAATTATGTAATGGTAAAGATATTAGGAGTTATAGTAACAATATATGCAAGGGTGTCCCTGTCCAGACCAGAGTAAAACAAAACTTTAACACATAACGTAACTACGGAGGTCATACCTTGCAAGAAAATCTTAACACCGCGATCTACAAAACTGACGTCACGGCACAACGCCATCTGTTATCGAATAGCGATACTAAACACAAGAAAATATTGATTTTTGAAGATAATTATTTAAACAGATTAGACATTAACTAATAAGAACCACTTTCTTCCACTCTTATTTTTTAGCTTTACAAAAGCTAAAAAATAAGAGTACGATTGCTGCCAAGTTATTATTTCAATATTCACAAAATTGTAATTCCATCATTCCATCTAGCGGCAGTATTGTAAAACTTATGATAATTTATTATGGTTTTTTTATTTCATATTTTGTTTTTTAATGCTGAACTAATAAAGTTATCTTAATTCCTATAGTTTTCCTTTAAAGTTCATGAAATGCACTATCATCTTGAATTTATCCAGATTTTTCAAGCTAGCAGTTCAGCTTTTAGATGGGGGGGGACGCCCTACTGGAACAAAAATTTTCACTTTAAAGTTTAATATTTCGTAAATGGAGCATTAAATCGAAAAATATTTTAGCAACCCTCAAGTCATTTTAGAAGACCTATTCAACGATACCCCACATGATGGGGTAGACGATGAAAAAAATATTCATTCCCACCTCACATGTAGGGGAGCTACCCTAAAAAAATATTTTACAAAATTTTATTTTACCACTTTGTCGGCGTAATTTATATACACACTCCTGCAAAATTACAGTTTTCTAGTACTAACGGTCTCTTAGCAAAACCTCGGACAGACGGACATGACGAAACTATAAGGGTTCCTTGTAGGTACTACGGAACCCTAAAAACAAGTATCTTTTTAAAGAACTTCTCTTCAAATAAAAATAACAAATTGAGTTCATTTTTGTAACATCAATATGAAACGGATACATAAACAAAATATAGGTACGAGAACATAATATTACGTAGATACGTAAGTAGGTATCTAATATTTCGGGACTTCGGGTGTAGGCGATATTACTTCCAAAGTCGTTGTCCTACCGTATCCCAAAGTCCCAAATAACGGTGTCCGTGTGTCCGTGGCAACAAGTTAAAATTCATAATATTATTACGGCTTCCCGGTAACAGGAATTGTAATAATAACGATGGAAAATTTGATACTGCCCCAAATAATCGTGTGATTTCTACGCAAACAAATGAAATAGGATTCTTCCTCAAAATTAAATTGACTTCGTAAACATTATCTATTTTCTGAAAACACGTAGGTATTAACTACTTTCTGGGCAACCGAAACGCTAAGCATCGTAAGCCCACAAAATAATTTTTTTTTTTTTTTTTTGATAAAAATATTTAATTGAAAACGTAAGCCTGGATTTGTTTGTCTATGATGTTCCGCGTTTTAGATAAAATAATGATTTTATTTTGTTTTACTGCTCCTTTGTTTGAAAGGGGTTATTGTCTTGTTACCTAGCAGTCTTTTGTACTGATACTACCGATAGGAGTGTTCTGAGTGGAATACCTCTACTCTTGAGGTATTCCACTCAGAGTACTTATTTGAACCGCACTTGGACGAACCGCACCTGAGCACTTCCACTAACCGCAATGAAACAAAATTTTGTAACGTGCGGTTCGGTGGAACAATCGTTATTGTTTACAGTCCCCGAACGGTACTTGCATACAGTTTGTAGTGATGGGACGTATGTATTCTGTGTTCAATAACGAAGAGAAGTGCTCAGGTGCGGTTCGTCCATGTGCGGTTGAAATCAGTGCTCGAAGTGGAATACCTCCTTCAATGCATGAAGAATACAATTCTTTCACAGGTAACCTCTTATTTTGCATCACTGTCCAAATCACGGTGACCTTTATTTTCAATCATACAAGGTTGCTGTTGGGTTGCTGCCACTGACAAGTCTGTCAAAATTATTGTGATCTTTATTCTCGTCACAATAAGGTTACCTTTAGGTTGCTGCTATCAGAGGTAAAATAACGAGTGTACCTACTACGTGAGCTCGACAAATGGATGTGCGAATAACACTTGTGCGACAAAACTGTACTGCGACTCACCATAGTTCGAATGCACGCTTGCGCGACACACTGAAGCTCGACATCACGCTCGCGCTAATGCGACATGAAGACACATTAGTATTCATAATCATAAATGTATATCTGATGACCTTGATAGCTCAGTTAGTTACAGACTCTTAGTAATGTTCCCGGATTGACTGTAGGTATCTCTTTAATGCATGAAGACATATACTGTTACAAGGATATTGTGGGGCCCGAATGACGTTGATAAACATTTGTGCGATTGTTTTGTGAAATGGCCGTTAGTTCCGATTTTTGCCACGCGCCAAAATAACCTGGTAGCGCTTTAACTGCTGTATGGCCCCTCAAAGTCGTTTCGAAACAACACATATAACTGCGCTACCGAGGTCCTAGGCAAACAGCAAAAGTCACCTAGTATTTCCTATGAGATTCTGAGCGAGCTGATTGTTTCTTTCAATTAGTTTTCTAATAAAAGCTCAATAACCGTAGGTACTACAAAAGAAAATAAATTCATCCATATTGTTGGCTATGGAACAAGACTTTTCAACCCTTTTTTTTGTTTTACCTGTTTCTTATTCGACTGCGCGTCACCAAAATTAAATACTGTTAGGTATGTTTTTGAGAGCCTTACTCATTCTGTATTTCAGAGCACGGGGCCCTCAAAACCCCGTATAATTAACGTCGCAAGCCACTGTGGCTTACAGCCGCTACCAGGCTTCGGGGCCTACAGTGCCAGCAAGGCGGGCGTGCTGGCTTTAACAAAGGCTTTGCGGATGGAGCATCGAAGACACGGGTTGAGTGCCGTGGCTTTTGTGCCAGGTAATTGCTTGTCTAAAGACCTGTTCAAAAATATAGTACCTACCTAATAGTATCACAGTCATAGGTATTGCAGAGGTATTATGTAAACGCGTCAGCCAGTAAGATTGAACACACAAAATAATTGACGAGTGTGATACGTTGGAAAACTATTAACGTGCACAGATTCATTGGTAAGCTAACACTTAAGGGGCAGACGTAATGGTCAAGCAACGACGTCACGACGTCAGCTGTAGTTCATAAGTGGCAAAACAATGTCGCCCTCGCCACTGATAGATAGAAAAAAATGATGTCCGTAAAACGGGGTGAATAAATAGGTCTTCCATCTTTTGTTACGGTTTTCATCCTGTTTCTTGAATGTTATGTCAAACTAGTAGTGTACTAGGTACAGTCAACAGCAAAAGTAGATGATCAAAATCAGAAATTCAATACTAATGAACGGAGTTCGCGTCAGAACTGTGTGGCGTCGAAATGATTCAAAAGTATGTGATTGTAAATTATACCAAACATTTACCTACTACTAGTACAGCTGCCATTATATTCGTGATCAGTTTTGACTCCAATTGAATTTCTGATTTTGATCATCTACTTTTGCTGTTGACTGTACCTATTCATTTCCATAACATATAATAATATTCATTTCTATTCGGATATTTAATGAAGAAACACTAAAGGCGGATACAGATACCTATTGCGACTTGCGAGGCATGCGCAGCGCACGGCACTCATGGCATGCTTCGCAATGTGTGGACGTTTACTTATATTCGTGGTGAGGCTACTCGTTACTCGAGGAATAGTAGATTGTTATATAAGGGTGGAAAGGAATCAATTCCCATACGAGGCATTTAGGCATTTAGTCCGAGTGGGAATTGATGACTTTCACCCGTGTTAAACACTCTACTTTTCATTTCGAATTTAGGGAAAGTAAAAAATAGCAGTTTTTCTAAAATATTAATTGATAATAATAACATGAATAGTATATACCTATACATATATTAGTCTTTTTTATTTAAATTTGAAATATGGAACACACCGCGTCACTTTTTAGTGCTGACCGTCCCCACAACTTTCTATTTAGATTCAAAACTTGCATTCAGCCTAATAGATACTCGCAATAAAAAAAAATTGTAGAAACTGAATAAAAAACTCTTTTAACTAACAAAATGTATTGAAATGTAAAGTGTTTGCAGAATACCCAATTTATAGAATTAATTTATCATCATTCTCAAATAAACTTTTGCTAAGCCTACCTAAAAAATGTTTGTTGGGAATTCTGTAGCATACTATTAGAAAGTATCAAAAATAAAATCCACAATAAATAATTGTCCAAAAATTTAAAATAATTTTAAACAGCGAGCGCTTTCCGAATATAAATTCAAATATAGAAACATTTCGGCGCGAAATTCAATAAATGCTGCTAGTGACATGACAATTATTAGAAGAGATTGAAATGATATCTATTAGAAAAGCATAAATCATTAAAACAACGCATGTATTTATTGCTTAAAATAATTTTATTAAATTTTCAAGTATCGATTACATTCCTCATATTAATTACTCGTCAGTGGAAATTAAAAAAAAAATTGTTGGAATAATCGCTTTCGCACATCATTGCAATAAAAAAAAAAAACAATAATGGTCGACGATTTTGAACACAAATTGAGTAGGTAGTGGTAATTTGAATATTACGTTAAAACCTGGGCATTTTCGTGTTGTTTTAATATTTTCAATAACATTTGTCACATTTTAAATCTTATCTAAGTACATCTGTGTGTGAAATTTGTGAAAAGAAAACACGCACGATTGGCGCGAAACTTGGACATTAGATATAAAAAAACTTCATTACCACTACTTATTTACCTTAAACTATGGATAAATTCGTCGAATAATTAAATGATGTATATGGTGTCAGTCAGGATGTTCGAAATCCATAATTTTTATGTTTTTTAGCCTCGACCACAACTGACATCAAAATTATTATCGTACCTTTATGTATGTTGAATTTATTCAAGGTAAATTGTTAACTAAACTTGTGCGCTAAATATGAAAGATTTAATGGCGTTAACATATGAGCTTTTTATCCAACTCTCCTAATTAACGCACATTTATAAGATTTGATGGGTAGCCTAATAAATATTTACATAATCAATTAAGGGTGTCTGACTGAGCTGACTACCTAACCAAATTTAGTTCCATTTTTAAAATTCATTCCCGCCTTACGGAGGGAAGCAATTACTATGAGTCTTTCCCGCCCTATGGTGGGAAGCAGCGTCTTCCACCCGCTATTCGGATCAAACAAACACTACTTTCCGAGCATGAGAGATGAAAAATTAATATCGAGGTGTGTGTTGCAAGGCGTGCGTGGCGCATGCCGCGCAATGTCTGTATCCGTCTTAAAAGGTATATACGAGTAAGTGATTTCTTTTTACCTCCCATCAGGATAATGTAAACACACCCGAGAGCTGATTGGAAAATGGTAGTACCTACGGCTACCACGTTGTAGTTTCCTTAGTGTCCATGATACACACTAACCCGGCATCCCGGCGAGTTATTTTTGCCGCATTTTACCTGATATTTTCTCATTACGCTTAATGTTACCTATTATGTTTATTCCAGGTGGCTTCATTACCTCCAGCAACTTAATTGCAAGTCAAGGAGCACGCGAAAAGACCATGCTCGAACATTTGAATGACGAACAGAAATCTTTTTACGGCAAAAGGATCACAACACTTTCTAATTATCTGCAGTCAGCATCAACTCACGCAGGATACGACTCCCTGAAGGACGAGAACATCATAGAGACATTCGTCAAAGCTTTGACGAATGATAATCCCAAGGATCTTTATAAAGTGGAGTCGTGGAGATACATGTTTTACTATAACCTGCTTAAGTTGCCTCTCCCTGAAGCCACTCTCGGTTGGCTTGTAAAAAAGTTCCTTAATTTTCCCGAATGAATAAAATATTTTGTGGGAATACTTTTAGAGATAAGAAAACTACAGGATTACTTTATCATAGTTGTGTACTTCCGCGTAGGTAGAATTTACCTATTCTTAGTAAGTGCCTATTACCTAATAGCTAGAAGCGTTTTTTCATTTGGGTCTACTCATCAACGTTTTGTCACATTTCCTTATTTAATAAATTTATCTACAAAAAAAATATTTTGACTCATTACTCCCACAACAAAATAACATTTTGTTTCCTTCACCATCCTCGGCTCCTTGAAAATAATTATAGTACGGACGCCAGCAGGTCAACCTACCCGAAACTGTCAGATTTTCCCAATCAACCTTGAACCTTATGCTTTAGCAATAAAGTCGAAAATCTATTAAAGAAATCTGACAGATTGTAGTAACTTGATGTGCTGGCGTCTGTACCTACCAAAAAGGTAGTTAGAATATACTTATTATTGTTTACCAGTGGCGTAGCTATCAGAAGGCTAGGCGGTGCCGTGCACCCCGGCCCCCAAGCTAAGGGGGCCCCTCGGCCCCCTGACCAGCCTGACCTAGCAAAAAAATTGATCCACCTTCAGAACATTAATCTGCCTAGCCTTTTCCCAACTATGTTGTGGTCGGCTTCCAGTCTAACCAGATGCAGCTGAATACCTGTATTTTACATGGAGCGACTGCCTTTTTTTTTTTTTTTTTTTTTTTTTTTTTTTTTTTTTTTTTTTTTCGCTGAGAAATGACGTTACGCATCTCCGCTCGTCGGGGGAAGAGACGGAGTATGTGGGACTCCCTGCCAGGGTGGCAGTATACCCACTAAAACTCAGCGGTGTTCCCTCATCGCCTTGATGGGGAGGTCATGGGAATCCGGCTCAGCCTTTGCATCCACAACCCCCCCGGCGCATGCCCGCCTAGCTGGCGGGCCCCGCATGTCCCCCCGTCTGGGGGGCTACGGGAATGGCCGGGAACACCTGGCCATTCCCGTCCGGCACTGGTGGAAGCCTGTGCAATACAGGCGAGGGTGCCCCCGCACCCGTCGCCTGCTGGCTTCCCCCTGGGAGGAGTCGGAGATGACTGTCATACTGACGTCTTCTTCGACCCCTCCTCCGCCTTCGGAGCGGCGCCGCGAGAGGGTCTTCCTCCCGCACGCGCTCCGCCGCCTCCTTCTGGGACATGACGTGTTCGCAGAAGGAGGCGACTGCCGCCCAGGACCCCTCATCCCCTAGCATGGCGTTGACCAAGCCGGGGAGCGAGAGGTCCGTTCCGATCGCCGCGGTAAGACTGCGGCGCGGCTCGGACCACGACGGGCACACCTCGAGAGTGTGCTGCGCCGTGTCCTCCGCCGCGCCACAGTCGTGACACGACGGCGTCTCCTCCCGCCCGATACGGTGCAGGTACGATCCGAAGCAACCGTGTCCGGACAGCACCTGCACCAGACGGAAGGAGAGGAACCCGTGCGACCGCTCGAGCCAGTCTCGCAGGACCGGCCCAATCGCGTCGAGGGTTCGGCGGCCGAAGGCTGCGGCGGCGAGGTCCCGCGTCCAGTGGACGACTATGGCGTCCTTTGCCTCCCGCCGGACGGCCTCCCGCTCTTCCGGGGCTGGGCGTTCTCCTCTCGCCCTTCGCCCCGCCGTCCATTCATATACTCTGGCGAGCACCCACGCCTCGAGTTCCCAAGGCGGGGTGCCGGCCAGAGCACATGCCGCGGAGAAGCCGACCGTGCGGTAGGCCCTCGCCGCCCGCTGGGCTATGACCCTTTGGGGGGCCCGCAATGCGGCGGCGTTCTCCCTCCTGTGGAGGGAGTCCTCCCAAATAGGGGCCCCGTAAAGGGCCATACTCCTCAAGATGCCGGCGTAGAGTTGCCGGCATCTCACGCTGGGCCCCCCCAAGTTGGGGAGCAGCCACGAGAGGGCGCCCGCAGTCTTCAGCAGGCGCGTCGATAGCCCGCTAAAATGCGGGCCGAAACGCCACCTGCTGTCGAGTACAAGGCCCAGATATTTCATCTGGGCCTTCACCTCGATTCGGACGCCCTCCACGAAGATGTGGGCGTCTGGTGGTTGGCGCTGCCGAGGCCCGTGGAAGAACACGGCCTCGGTCTTGTGCAGCGCCACCGTCAATCCTAGGCGGCGGATCCTCCCTGCGACCAAAGATCCGCCCGCCGAGGTCAAGTTGGCCGCCTCCCTGAAACTCTCCCCCCGGGCAGTGAGGAGAGTGTCATCCGCGTAGCAGACGACACTCGTGCCTCGGAGGAGAGTTCCCCGCAAGAGCCAGTCGTAGCCAACGTTCCAGAGGAGAGGTCCCACGACTGACCCCTGTGGAACGCCGGCCTCGACTGCGTACCGCCGGACTTGGCCAGCCCTGTTCACGAGGACGATCGCCCGATCCTCCAGGTAGCTGGCCAGTAGACGCCGCATGTATAGAGGCACCCCGTGGAATCGGAGCGCCTCTAGGATGGTGCTGTGGGGAACAGAGTTGAAGGCGTTGGCTATGTCGAATGACACCGCCAACAATCCGTCCCCCACCTCCATCGCCTCCTTCACCTGGCCCTTAAGGCGGGCCAGCGCGTCCACTGTGGAACGCTCAGCCCGAAAACCAAACTGAGCGTCCGACAAATCCGGCCCCACATTCCGCAGGTGGCTCTTTAGGCGGGCAGCGATTATCCCCTCGAACATTTTGCCGACCTCATCGAGCAGGACGATGGGTCGGTATGCCGAGGGCGAGTCTGCAGGGTGGCCCTCCTTGCGAAGAAGGCACAACTGCCCCTCCTTCCACGGCTTCGGGAACCTCCCAGACGCAAGACATGCGCTAAAGAGGTCCCGAAACCGCTCCTCCATTTGGGTGGCGGCAATTGCCACCACCCTCGCCGGGACACCGTCGGGGCCCGGAGATGGAGCGACTGCCTATCTGACCTCCACAACCCTGTTACTGGGTAATACGATACCCCTAGGTAAGATTGGTTGTGAGACTTTTGGGCTTCTGACGATCCCTAACGACTGTCAAAGATCTACGAATGACAGCCGGGACCAACGGCTTAACGTGCTTTCCGAGACACGTTTCATAGAAAAGTGCAATACCTACGCGGTCAAAATGTATGGAACAACGAAAGATTTAAAAAAAAATAACTAATAAAATAATAATAACTAACAAAATGGCCGCCACAGTAGAGTACCAGTATTATAAAGTGCTCTGTGGTAGAGTGGCTACCTACGCATCGATCTTCCTTAATCGCTTAACGGTTTAAATGTAAGATTTTTTTAGTTCAGTACAGTAAAAACCCTTGTCATGTCATGCCTAGGAGCTTGCGTTGTGGAGCACTTTATTTTAAAGAATCAATTTACATAACATATCAAACCTAAAATGTTCCCACTGCTGGGACTGGACCGAAACAAGAAACAAATTCAAAAAAGTTAACTGCAATCCTTGGTACTGAAATGGTTTACCAACAGTCGATTGGCCCATGAACCGTTGGTCAACATTATCTTTAAACCATTAACTTTTCATCCAAAGGACTTTTCACCCACGAACGTTTCACCAACATAACTCTACGTCAGTGAATGCTTAACCAACAGAATGTTTTGACAAATAACTTTTCACCCAAAGAACAATTGAATGTCAAATAGAACTTAGGACGCAAGAGCGAGCGAAGCGAGCTCAGAACTTGGGGCACCCCGACTCGGACAGGTTAGGTTCGAAGGGGATGATGGCGGCTCAAGTGAGCGAGCAAAGCGAGCGAAGGGCACCCCGAGGTTAGGTTTGGTTAGGTTACTTTAAACCCTTTTCACAGAAATAGGGGCCCCGCGATGCGGGGCACCGTCGCATCGACTTCGTCTTATTATTATTCCTTGTAAACCAACTTAGACCCGCCAGGCCTTGCTCTTTGGGTGAAAAGTTATTGGTCAAAACATTCTGTTGATAATGCATTCACTGACGTAAAGTTCTGTTGGGGAAACGTTCGTGGGTCAAAAGTCCTTTGGATGAAAAGTTAATGGTTTATGTTGACCAACGGTTCATAATATGGGCACAGTATGGGCCAATCAACAGTTGGTAAACCATCCGCGTACTCCAATTACAATGTTGTTGATGTATGCCTTGTGAATTTAGCATAATAATCCTATAACGTTCCCACAGCTGGGACACAGTCAACGACGATATACTCTTTGGACACAGGCCTCTTCTCGGTGAGAGAGAGTGGGCCGTAGATAATCCACAATCCACCACACGGGCTCAACGCGGGTTAAATTGATAGATGTCATAATGTCTTCGAATTTTTGGTTCTAGGACATGCTGGTTTTCTCACGATGTTTTCCTTCACCGTTTTGAAAGCAGTGGTGACGAAATAATTTACACAAAGTAAAGCGCATGTCTGGGTTCGAACCTATGACTGAGCCACCACTGCTCCATTTGATTGTGAACTTGGCTCAGTTTAATAGAAACAACAACAAAAAAACAGTGGCACTCCGGGAGTACCGACAGAAACATAAACGAGTCCCAAACAAAACACAAACGGAATACTTTGCCATCACTCACTGACCTAATATATCGGATATACATTAAAACCAAGTAAGTAGTACATCCTTCAGACAGTCGAACACATCCGAAGTGGGTATTTTTTTTAATAGTCATAAAAAAAACGCCCGGTGTCTCTTACGGTAACAGTGGCGCGAGTTCAATGGTTTTTCCCATCTCAAAAAATGCCCAACGCGCCTAAAGAAGTTTTCACTAAAAAAAGAAAAGAATATAGGTAAGTATTTATACTTAATATTAAAAATAACCCCACCCTACACAGTGTGAGTCTTCATAATGTGCACATATCGAAATGAGGGAAACTAAGCTTAATTTTATAGACGGAAAAAATATTTAAAAATAAGAGAGATACAGAAACTGTTGAGCTGTTGGGCAGTAGCGATCCCACGGACCCTATCTCCCGGAAGAAGTCTTGATCCTCACCTCTGGTTTGCCTTTATTGGCCGGCTGGAGTGCAAAATTACGAGGAACAGAGCTCCCACCTCATTCTTGCCTTTACGAGTATTAGCCGGCTTGAGTGGATATTCGCAAGAGAGAACGTGCTCGGAGGAAGGAAGTATTCCAGTAAGATGCTGGTAGGGATCTTGACCGAACTTCCGGGATTGTCCTGATAGCTGTGGAATACCTCTCCACTCCTCATAAGCACCTCAGGACATTTTGCCCCCTTGTCGCTACGACACTATGTCCTTGCGACCATTTTCGGGGGCCCATTATTGAGTATGCAAGTCATCCACTGCCATTTTATCTGTGTAATTTATATAAAACATTGATCAGGTAGGGGCTATAGAATTTCCATAGTCCTAAATAACCAGTTAACTTTAGCCATCCAAACCCATAATCCAATAACTTTGTTTCCTTAACCTGCAATAGTCCTACACCAACCGGGGGTTGTCCTTGGGTGCACTTAATTGGGATAGTCGTCGGTTGGTGCCGCATTTCATTCAAATTTCCTAAGGGGCCTCTGCAAGTTGGCTTCAGCCTCTCGTACGCCTTCCAAAGGACCGGCACCCCATGGTCCCGAGATAATTATGTAAAAACATAAAAATAATATAGGTACGGACGCCAGCAGGTCAACCTACCCGAAACTGTCAGATTTTCCCAATCAACCTTGAACCTTATGTTTTAGCAATAAAGTCGAAAATCTATTAAAGAAATCTGACAGATTGTAGTAACTTGATGTGCTGGCGTCTGTACATATATTATAGTATTGAATTGAAACATTTTAGTTTGTTACCGCAGATCCGAGAAACATTTTATTTTAACGTCCATGCACAGCTTAAGTTCAAAGATTAAAGTTTTGTTCGCATTTCCAAAGACCTAACGGGGACTAAAACTCAAGTATCTAAGTTAAAATCTTAAAAAATTGAAAGTGACAAACGAGACGTCTCACGTCACGTCAGAGACGATTGACATTTGTCAGTTGAGATTTTCAGTTTTGACAGATTTTGCTAATAGTATTGAAGAAAAATCAATTTTTCTGTTAAAAACCAGGAAAAACAGTTAAAAAATATCAAATAAAGTGTAAGAACAGAAGGATAAATTAATATTGCATATATTTTCGTGTAAACCAGTCTCATTCCGAAGAAATGGAGGTGGTGTTTGGGCCGAATTCGGTCGACGAACCGGTACGTAAAGTATTTTGTTACAACTGTAATTTTGAATTTGAATTTTAGTCCATTTTATTACAGTATTTTTATTACTATCAAGATTCATAGAACAAAGCTGAATTAAAGTTTGATATGTAATCAATTACTATCGATTTTTTATACTGGTTATAGGTTATTATTTTGGTGGCTTTTTCGTATTATTTTTGCCATCGACACGCTAAGAAGAATTGTGGTCAAAGAAAAGTAATGCACTGTCTGGAAATATTAAAACATTCACTTTCACTAATAACTCATTCAAAAACTGTAGTAAGGAAGCTTAGCTCTACTGAAAGTGTAGCACTTATTAAAAGTCTACTGATCAATCACTGTATTGCATATGTATTTTGGATCTGTGTATTTTTTAATTTTTTTTTGTTTGCCCTGCAGTGGGACAACACAAGCTCATAATAATTATAATAAATCTAGTAATAATAATTACTACAGTTAAAATTTCTCTAAAATCAGTTAACCTTTTTTCGTGTTTACAGAATCTTCTATACAAATTGCAACGTAAACTAAAAGTGTTCAATACTACTGATCCACTGCCTAACCGAGGATATAACTTGGTTGCCTGCGCCAGCAAGTATGGAATAGTTTTCATTGCTTCTCCGGACGGGCATTTGACAGGTATTTTCAATCATATTTGCACAGTAATAGGAAACATTTTATTCAATAAACAATGTTTCAAGAATACTGCTGTTCCTACATTTCATTTCCTGCTCCTTTTTTTAACATAAACCTTTTATGTTCAGAAGTGTTATAGAGCTATGGTGGTCCAGTGGTAGCGTCCTCGATTTACGAGTTCTAGGTGATGGAAAACATCGTGAGGAAACGGGCATGTCCTGTAACCAAAAATTCAAAAACCTGGGACATCTACCGACCCACCTTAGCCCCCTGGACGAATTATGGCCCACACTCTCTCACAGAGAGGAAGCCTGGGTCCCAGCAGTAGGAACATTATAAGCTTATTATGCCTGATATGCTTTTATATTCAATTGTTACTTTACTGTTAACTGGGTTGAGGAGGTCAGATAGGCAGTTGCTTCGTGTAAAATACTGGTATTCATGCTGCAGGCTGCATGCGATTAGACTGGAAGCCGACCCTAACATAGTTGGGAAAAGGCTAGGCAGATGATGATGATTAAGATTCAACAATTACTTTACTGAGAACCAAACATCTTCTATTCTATTGATAATCTTGTTAGATGATGTAGAATTAAAGATGTAGATAGAAATACTTTTTATAAAATGTATATTACTATAATTGCCCCTGAGCAACTTTCATTTTACCTTACTATCTTTGCATATTTATTTAACTAGGATCTCCAGCAAAAGATATACACAATACACATAAATGATGGGCAATATCCTGTCTAAATGTATCTTTACTGTGTATCTTACACTGGTTAATTACTTATTACTATGTTTTTCAGTTTACTACTTACAACAGCTAATTGACAAGGAGTGTGAGCCGCAGCACACTACTGTAAAACTTCAAGAGAAACCAACCCACATTGCTGCTAGTTGTGACCAGGAACTGTTGGCAGTTACTGGTGGTCAACTACTAACAATCTATAAGATTACTGACTTCCAGAATCAGGTAAATTACCTTAGTATTACACTAAATTACCTTAGTATTACACTAAATTACCTTAGTATTACACTAAATTACCTTAGTATTACACTAAATTGTTGAGTTACAATATTTTATATTATAAACGGGAAAGTTTGTGAGGATGGATGGATTGATGTTTGTTACTCTGTCACGCAAAAACTGCTGAACGGATTTGGATGAAATTTGGCACACAGATAGTTTATAACCAGGATTAATACATTGGATAATTTTTATCCCAATATTCTCTCGGGATCGAAACTTATGCGGGTGAGACCGCGGGGCGCAGCTAGTTATTAAGTAAAGTGAGGATGACTACAGTCCTTTCCAAAAGTGTGAACAAAAGTGTGATTGTGTAAGAATTTAACTTGATCAGGGTATCAAGTTAAATTCTTACACAATCACTTATTAAAGGGAATAACTAAAACTTTAATCTGTTTATAGAGGTATGAGGAACAGGGTGTAAAGTTCACTCATACTCTATAGAAAAAAAGGAGGATCCTCCGACCAGACAGGTGTTGTGTCTGGCGGGCAACTGCCCGATGATTCATGTCGGGCTGTTGTATGTATGCTAGTTGCGCGGTAAACTCTGCTTGCGCGATGCAGGATTTGCCGTGACGTCAGTTTGACGCGTATAAAATACTTAAGTTATACTATTAACCTCAAGTGTCAAATTAAAACTAGAATTTCGGGTTTAAGTAAATCGGCAATTATTCAAATAATCAAATCATAAGCACTCAATTTGTGCACTATAAATTAGCATCCTCTGGTACATTTTTCATGGAACACAAATGTGATTAGCTTGTTTACATTTTAATTTGATACTCTTGGAACAGACTATCCCAAGAGTATCAAATGAAAATGTTATGTGCTAGTCTTATACAATCACACTAATAATTTAAAGGCGAAAGTTTGTGAGTGTGTGAGGGTGTGTGGGGGGGGGGTGAGGGGGGTGTGTGTGTGTGTGTTTATAATGTTTGTTACTTCTTCACGCTCAAATGGCTGGACCAATTTTGTATGGAGGTAGCTGACACCCTGGATTAACATATAGGCTACTTTTTATCCCGATATTCCCAAGGGATCGACATTTACGCGGTTGAAACCGCGGGGCGCAGCTAGTTACAACTATAAATGAAACCTGATAATTCTTTGTTGATACATTTCTTGTCTCAATCAATATTCACATAAATGTTAGATTCCAACTATTATTTAAATAGAATATTTTTCTCTTTCGTTGGGTTGTTTTAATAGCAGTCTATTGATAAATTGATGCAAGATTAAATAATTAAAATAATTGAATAAAAATTGTTAAATGTTTGTTTTGACTAATGTGATATCATAACATGACTCATCTACAATTTTAATCATAGTATTACAATTTTGTTACAGAATACATCTCCCTCTCTAGCCATCAGATGCGATGTGAACCCATCCACCTTTGTGTCTTCTTTACAATGGAACCCCTGCATCCCTGATACAATTGCCATAGCCTTCTATGATGGCACACTTCTAGTGTCCCAAGTTAGCACTTCTCAAATCAAGAAAGTGCCTTCTAAAGCAAGGTATAAATATTTGCCTTCTGTTACAATTTATGACTTTTTTAATATTTATTGGGATAGTAAATATTTGTCTGAGTTTTGTTTTGGTTTCAAAATTTGTTAAATATATGGTTTCTTTACGGCAAGACGTATAAACCGCGCCATAGAAAAAATGTGTCCGTCAACAAGCTTCCAATGTGACATCACTGACGACCGTGCGTGTTTTGCGAATTTGATCTTTATTGCTACTAGGATGGTCGCACTGAAAGTTGTCAGGAACGCATTCTCTCGATGGCCGGACTGTAGGCAGATAGTCGGGATATTAGCCTGTGAAGAATTTTGTATAGGAGACATAATATCCGAGGTTTTTGACAAATAATCGTGATTACTCAGACCACAAAAGATGTATTCCCTTCTAACCACACTAATCACACTAATATTATAAAGGCGAAAGTTTGTGAGTGTGTTTGTATGTTTGTTACTTCTTCACGCACAAATGGCTGAACGGATTTGGATGCAATTAGGTAGATAGTTTATAACCAGGCCAGGATTATCACATAGGATACTTTTAAACCCGAACTTATGAGGGGGAAACCGCGGGGCGCAGCTAGTTTATTCATATTTCTTTTATCAGATGCCTCTGCTGGAGTCCTAAGGGCAAACAACTGGTCACTGGCAATAGTGATGGTACCCTTAGTCAGTTCAAACCGGATTTAACACCAGCTAAGACCATTCCTGCGCCGAACCTGTTTGAGAGTGCCCCTGTGGAAGCATTGGCTGTGTACTGGATATCAACCTTTCAGTTTGCTGCTGTGTATAAAAATGCTACGAATAATAGTCGCCCAGGTAACTTTATAAGTCATTATTTAGTGAAGTTGGCTATTTTTCGCGACTCCATAAGAAAGCTTGTATTAAGCAGCTATTACTAGAGTAGGCCTTTATTTTTCAGGAACATTAGTTAATTTTTAGGATTCCGTACCTCAAAAGGAAAAAACGAAACCCTTATAAGATCATTCGTTGTCCGTCTGTCAAGACCCTTTTTTTCAGGAACACGTGGAGTTATCAAGTTGAAATTAATATCAAATACTCAGGGCTGCAATCCCTTGAAGCATTAAAAAATCAAACTTCTAAGTCAACGCAATCAAAAGATACGGGCGTTTATGTTCCGTGTATGCCGCATATTTTGACACTCGCAAGGGAATCAAAACCTATTGACCTTGAATACTGAAATTTGGCAAGAAGTTATGTCATGTAGCACAAGTAAAGGAAAAAATTCGTATACCGTAAATTTGTAGTTATATACACAAATTGGTACGGAACCCACGGTGTGCGAGTCCGACTCCCAATTGACCGGTTTTTTTAACTATTTTGTTTCTGGTTTAGTTTAAACTAAAGTCTACATGACACATCATATCTCCGGAACACCTTATTTCCTCATGATCCGTTAAAACTATGCAAAGAAAATAAATGAGCCATGTCTTGATTGCAGCGGTGACCATCATAAATACTCCGAAAGCTGGGCAGCCCAGCTGTCAGAACTACGAAGATATTTGCTATAGCATGGGGTCAAATAGACCCTGGTACTACTACTTGCAGGGATTGGCACAATGGTAAGACAGACCCCTTATATTGAATCCATAACTCAGTTTAAAAAATATTAGAATGATAACATTCTTAGCAGGTGTTGGTCCTCGGTATTTCTATTATTATTATGTGTGGTATACCCTTGTTATGATGAGATATGACAAAAATAAAAAATAAGTTGACAGTTCGCCAATCAGGTAAAGGTCAAACAGAATTTAGTCATTTATTTTCTTTTGATCAGGAATATCATAATGTCTGCGTCAGCAAACGGTATGGAGATAGCAACTCTCGGATCCGCAGATGGGGCCAACTGGGTTCAGTGGTGTCAGGTAATTAAAATAAAACTCATAATAATCTATTTAAGAAATTTTCAAAAACTGTTGTAATGGTCCATCTTCTGATTGACCAATCTTTACGGCTGAGTTAGAGATCACAAGCGACCAGTCGCAAGTTCTCCATATTATTATGACTACGATATTAATCGTTTGTTTGTTTACAGACTGACGAAGCAAGACCGGAGCTGCCTCTCACAGATAAGAAACAGGAGAACTATCCTGTGGGTGTTTGTATCGATACTTGCGCGACACATCAAATACAGTGGGGTATGTATCTATAGTCAAATACAGTGGGGTAAGTATCTGTAGTCAAATGCAGTGGGGTATGTATCTGTAGTCAAATACAGTGGGGTATGTATCTGTAGTCAAATGCAGTGGGGTATGTATCTGTAGTCAAATGCAGTGGGGTATGTATCTATAGTCAAAATGCAGTGGGGTATGTATCTGTAGTCAAATGCAGTGGGGTATGTATCTGTAGTCAAATGCAGTGGGGTATGTATCTGTAGTCAAATGCAGTGGGGTATGTATCTATAGTCAAATGCAGTGGGGTATGTATCTATCTGTAGTCAAATGCAGTGTGGTATGTATCTGTAGTCAAATGCAGTGGGGTAAGTATCTGTAGTCAAATGCAGTGGGGTATGTATCTGTAGTCAAATGCAGTGGGGTATGTATCTATAGTCAAAATGCAGTGGGGTATGTATCTGTAGTCAAATGCAGTGGGGTATGTATCTGTAGTCAAATGCAGTGGGGTATGTATCTATAGTCAAATGCAGCTGGATATGTATCTGTAGTCAAATGCAGTGTGGTATGTATCTGTAGTCAAATCAATGGGTTGTTCTTTAAATCATGAGGATGTTTTGACGAAGTGTACAATTACATGAGTCGCTGCATCCGAAGAGATTTAGCGTGGCGATCGCCCCGCCACAGGCCTATGGAATTTCTTTTTTTATAAAATAACTCTAAAAATGGAGTTCGGTACCCATTTAGGAGTGTACTACCTGGTGGTCCGTGGTCCGTGTGAAATTTTACCCTCCTCCCATTCAATCCCTTAGTAGGGGTGGAATTTCGAAAAACCGTTTCTTATTGGATACCTACTCTTCACAAAGAACACACCCTCCAGATTTCATTTCTCTATGACCAGCGGTTTAGGCTGTGCGTTGATATATCAGTCAGTCAAGATTTTGAATTTTATATTTATAGATTTAGATACACACATTTCTTACCACGTACGCAAAATACGCCCATTGACGTGGCGTTGCGGACACCAGCCCGTATTACCTATCACCACGAGGGAAGGCAGAACGCCACCTGCTACGATCCTGTAATTTGATAATGTAATTAAATTTATTTATATAATGTGTTACAGATGAGAACACAACACTACCCCACATGCCGCTACTACACGTAGTGTCACAAAGTGGCCTGCTAATTATATTTAACATCATCAACTTGAACAAGCAAGCTCCGCAAGTGTGCACGCCTCCTCAACAACTACCCTTACCGGCTGCTGTGATGACTAGGTAAAAACTGTATTTGGTAGATATAATGGCGGAAACATACTTACGTATCGTGGCGTGTCGTGTCGCCTCCTGACGCAGTGTTAGCCAATCAAAACTCATTGTAATTTGGCGTTGTCCTGAACAGATTCGTTTGATTTGTGTATCCCGAGTCAAGACACAACACGACACAGTAATGTGTCTCTGGCTTAAACTGTGTGCATGACATTCCCATGCAACGTTTAAAACGTATGGACTACTACTGGTACTAGCAGCGCCCCGCGGTTTCACCCGTATAAGTTTCGATCCCGGGGGAATATCGGGACAAAAATATCTATCCTATGTCGTTTCCCGGGACTCAAACTATCTCTATACCAAATTTCATCTAAATCGGTTCAGCGGTTTAAGCGTAAAGAGGAGACAGACAATAATTAACCGTTTTATTTTCTTTAATCTTGAACTCGTGAAACTTGTATTTCTTACTGACAGTCTGCTACTTGTAAAATATTACATTATTTTAAACGTATTGGTTATTTATCAGTGCGATCCCGGGAGAGGCGCCTCCGCAACCTGCGCCCGCGCCAGTGCCGGCACCGGTGCCCGCCCCGACACCTGTCGTTCAACCAAAGGTAATAAATAAAATTACATTACACTACAGAATTTATGTGTGACAGAACTACATGCAGCGTAAACCATATGAAAGAATGAAAAAATCCTGCGTCTCTCAAATATGGTAGTAAAACATTAAAAAATCAATCTGTTTAATGACGATGTAGAATGAGAACTTTCGAAATCCTCTGAGAATAGATATAATTTTCACGTAAGGTGAAGAAATCAAGTGTTTCTACGTAGCGCTTCTTCATTTTTCTATCGGCGTTTGCCCTGCAGTGAGTCAATTACAAGCTATTTTTTCAAGCATCTTTCGACGATAATGAATTACCTATTATAATATTTCCAATTTCCGTAGCCTCAAATGATGCAACCAGTACAACTAGCGCCGACGCCACAGTCACAGCCGCAAGCAGTGGCGCCATCATCACAGTACGGCAGCATACTGAACATACCAAAACCACCCAGCTACGCGCAGTCGCAGAGCCTGTTTGCTGCAGGTATATTTTGTGACGCCTCGTAGAAACATTCGACGTCTTATGAGACAAGTGACAATATGTCCATGAATTATTGTTATTGAATGTCTTATGAGACAAGTGATGGTAATATGTCCATGAAGTTTCTTGCCCGTTCTTCTCCGTAGGAACCTACTATGCTTTGGAATGGGCAACTAACTTCATCTTTCTGACTTACCGACACCTTGACAATTCAAAAGTGCCAGTAATTGGTTTAATTGAAATAAATGCTTTGAGTATTGAGTTTTGTGTGCCGATTTTTTTTATATTTGAAATATTAGATTTACTTAGGTAACACAAAATAATTATGTATATCATGTGTTCATTGGCGTAAAGTTGCGCCAGCATAACAGCATTGAGAATGTTTCAGGTGATTCAAACGATTGTTATTGGAACGCTGCACGTGCGTTCCAATAACAATCACCTACACACCACCACCAACCACCACCAGCCTACCACCACCACCCTACCACCACCACCACCAACCACCAACGACCACAGCCACCACCACCACCAACCACCAACGACCACAACCACCACCACCACCAACGCATCACAACCAAAATCCACCACCACATCATATTTTTGTAATGCCTACATCAATCTGTTATGGGGCAGTTAGATCAGTTGGTCGAAAGAAATATTCATAAGTAAAGACATAAAACTGATGTCATCATCATCATCATCATTTCAGCCGAAAGACGTCCACTGCTGGACATAGGCCTCCCCCAAGCACTTCCACTTCGACCGGTTCTGTGCTTCTCGCATCCAACGGGTTCTTGCGGCCTTCACAAGGTCGTCGGTCCACCTTGTAGGAGGCCTTCCAACGCTACGTCTTCCGGTACGTGGTCGCCACTCCAGAACCTTTCGGCCCCAACGGCCATCTGTTCTGCGAGCAATGTGCCCTGCCCACTGCCACTTAAGTTTGGCAATTCTTCGGGCTATGTCGGTTACCTTGGTTCTCCTGCGGATCTTCTCATTCCTGATTCGATCACGCAGGGAAACTCCAAGCATAGCCCTCTCCATTGCCCTTTGGGTGACTTTTAGCCTTCTTATAAGGCCCATTCGTGAGCGACCACGTTTCAGTGCCATAAGTCATCACTGGCAACACCCACTGGTCAAAGACTTTCGTCTTGAGACACTGCAGTATGTGGGACGAGAAGATATTGCGTAGCTTCCCGAACGCTGCCCAGCCGAGTCGGATTCGACGATTGACCTCCTAAAACTGATGTACTGGTTTGTTATTTTCAGCTCCAGTGCAAATAGAACAGAAGCCAGCTCCGGTAGAAGTAAAACCAACACCAATTGCTCAGCCGACACCGCAGGCTCCTGTGGTAAGCATATCACACTAATATTATTAAGGCGAAAGTTTGTGAGAATGTTTGTATGTTTTTTACTTCTTCACGCACAAACTACTAAACGGATTTGGATGAAATTTGCCACACAGATAGTTTATAACCCGGATTAACACGTAGGACACCTGTTATCCCGATATTCCCACGGGATCGAGACTTATGCGGGTGAAACCGCGGGGCGCAGCTAGTTTTTTTATAATACGCAAAAGGCAAAATAACTATCTCTCTACTAATGGCAATAATGCATGCTATATAGTGGACTTCAAGCTGTAATTCCACTACTCCCGTTTACTGACTAAAATAGATTTGATTTTATACAGTCAATGACATAAAAAAAAAAGAGAAGAAGAAAAGTAATTATTTCGGTACCCTAACCCACCTTTTTTGATAATAATGTAGATAACATAAGTTACGTTCATAATTAACTGCTAAAATTAATTCTCTACCCTACCAGGCACAACCTCAACCCGTAACTCCCAAACCTCAGCCTGCGCAGGCGCAAGAAAACGCCGCGTTAAAAGCAGAACAAGAGAAGATCAACGAAATGAAAGCCAATCAGGAGCTGAAGAATATGCTCGTTAAAGAAGTCAACGACTTTCAAATGGAACTGTACAAGTTTATGGTGAAGACTAGGGAAACTCAGGCTAAGGTGAGTTGGTTTGGATACAAATGGTCTTGTAAAGTCGACCTCGCAATTGCTTTACCACTTTTGAAAAAAAAACTCTCTCTAAATTGAAACTTCACTGAGGTTAAAACCATCTTACTGTCCACATTTGTCTTGCAAAAATACTGTTGAGTTACTTCAAAACAATTTATTCAGTAACAATTGACATTGCGTTCTAATATAATCATAGAGTTATGGTAGAGGCCGGCAGTACAAAACACATTTGATCTTGTCCACACACTCGTCGCGTCGGCGCCTTTCGCACGGCTTTTGTTTTGTTTCTCATAACATACCGAACCTGTGGATTTCGATCGCCGCCGTCACCGGAACGTCAGGTTCAATTCGACTAATCTCGTTTCTCGGATACGGCTGTGGTGGACAAACGCCCTGAGGGTGGAAAAGCAATCTCTAGGTCGACTAGGTTTAATATACCCACACACTTTTTTGCTATTGCATAATAATATAACTGAAAACTTATTTCTTTAACAGTTACAACGAGACATCGACTCCATAAACGCGAGTTTCAACTACAACTCGCAAGACGCGGAACAACTGAGGAAGGAATGTTCGTCCGACGAGTTGCGCAATGCCATCGTACAACTGAAGTTAGAGCTGGTTCGCGCATGCGCGGTTGTGGCTGAGGCGCGAACGCATGCTGAGTAAGTCTTTAACAAATTCTATTCGGCTATAAATTCTGAATATTTTTTTTTATGTAATCAAAATTTATTGGACACAACTCAACTGCCGGAAATTAATTAGCCATTAGAAACCTTCATATTCAACATTTTGTTAGGTTTGCCGATGAATCCCTTACCTTATTACCGGATAGACACAATCGTGCGAATGGCGAGTTGCTACCTGAACTTAGGTTCATTCTTCCATCTTTCAAACAAAAAATTGCAATGCTCCTTAGAAATAGAGTATTTCTCCAGACTAGCCTATCTGAAAGAAGTTGCGTTGCGTTGTAAAGCTAGTATAGCTACATTCTATTAATTCTTAAATGTAAAATTACTTTCAGAGCAAAAGACAGCCACCAATGGACACAAGCGGATCCGCTTACATCTAAACGCGTAGCGTCTGTTAAGAAACTAGCTTACTACGTGCAGAACCAGCTGGAACAAGCCCAGAGATCGTTAGACTACAAGTGGAGTGAGGCTGTGACGAGGGACTCACAGTATAACAAGTAAGTTTAAATTGTAATTTTGAAATTAAATTGGCTTTGTCAGTGTTGTGTTAGTTTCGACACTTACAGTTGGGTCGCTGAGTCGATGCGTTCCTGACACCTGCCAGTTTCATACAAACGAATACGTGTTTTGCGAATTTGATCTTTATTAGTTACTAGAATTGTCGCACTGACAGGTGTCAAGAACGCTTTCTCCCGACGGCCGGACTGTAGCCCATCAATCTGTTTCTGATAATCGTTTGAAATACGTGTTTCGCGAATTAGATGTTTATTACCACCAGTACCACGTACTCTGGCCGCACTTAATGATCTCTTGGACAATCCAACAAACGATCTGTTTGCGGACGAATGGACGAAGATTTTGTCGGCATGTCAGAAGTACTGTGAGAGGGATGTATGAAAGTGTTGTTAACTTTTTACTTGATTTTATATTTAATGTTTTATGTGTATGTATAAAGCGTCTTTAATTTCTGTAATTGGTTGTAAACCGATTTAATTAAAGAATAAATAAATAAATTAGTTCTAGAATGGTCGCACTGACAGGTGTCAAGAACGCATTCTCTCGACGGCCGGACTGTAGCCCATCAATCTGTTTCTGTTAATCGTTTGAAGATAAAAGAGACAGAACCATGTTTTGACATTGGCGTTCAATATTCCGTTTCCGTGGTCTCTGTTTATCAGTGGACTTTTTCCGAAGCTTTAAACTGCACAAACCGAATTCAAACTGCAACTTCGCAGCTAGTTAGATTTCCATATTTTGTTTCTTTTTTTTTTTAGATACCTAGTTTTTAATTTGTGGAAGCTTGTTAATTTATTTATGCTTAGTTAATTAAAACGGTACAATACCAATTACATTAATAAACATAGAAACTAATGGAAATTGTAAGCGCTATTTTACTTACCTTTATAGATATTAGGCTGTTAGCTTTCTGAAGAATAAATACATAAATAATGCAGACCGTCGTTAGAGTTCCTTAAAACATTAAAATAAACCAGTTAATAGGTAGGTATAATTCAGTTTGATTTGATTATTCCGTAAGAAAATTGTTCACTGTTTTTTATTATATTTTTTCTTTTTACCCCAGGCCAGGCAACCGTATGATACGCCCAATCCTAGATGACGTTTACCAACCTCTAGTCAAACAGCAAGAGATTTTAAGTCGACAACAAGCCGTACTTCGGACACTGAGGAATACGCTCAACGAGTGTGACGTCACACCTATGTTCAAGTCCACCTCGCTATTGAGAAGCACGCCCTTCAGAAATAAGTAAGTTTTACTTTGATAAAATTTATCAAACAAATATACTTAGACCTAAATACGAGTAGTATGGTGATAAGAACGGCTGTGTCGTTAGTAAGCAGTATTCCGTACACTGAAGAACCTATGTTCAAGTCCACCTCGCTGCTGAGAAACACACCCTTCCCAAGTAAGTTTTAATTCAATATTCAATCAAAAATAGACCTTAAAGTTACAGTGATATGGACAGCTGAATCGTCAAGAAGCAGTACTTCGTACACTGAGGAATACTCTTAAGAGCGTAGACGGACTGCATTTTTTCCATACAAACGTATTCCCCTATTCTCTTCCTGGATAATGCCTCTAGAGTAATTATTTTTATTTATAAAAATCTAGGTCTATTGAAGGCATGCCCCTGTTATTTTTGTTTTTCAAAAAAATTATTACGAAAATAAATATGATTTTCCGAAAACCTAAAAAAATGCCCCGTTTTTACCTACGTAATCAGACGACTACCAAAGAAAATTGAAAAGTTTTTAAGATAAAAACAAATGATAGATAGATAGATTAGATAGATTGCATAGATCTATTCTTCCTTTAAATTTTGATACCAAAAATATTTTAATCGGCTTAGGTTTCGAGGAGAAAACAGGGGAATACGAAACGTCGATCGGTCATGGTTTTTTCTAGGTAAAATCGTTCTGAGCTGCAGTTGTCCCTATCGCACTCTACGTGGGGAAACGAGAGAGAGAGAGACAGCAATAGTTTCTTCAAATACCTATTTCTCAATTCTGGCGCAGCCCGTCTACGCTCAACGAGGAGTCGGATTACGTCATACGCTAAAACTCGTTTTTTATGTAATCTTATTCTTACGCAGATTAGATGACATTCAAATCATCAGTGTACTTGGTTGCTTGCTTCTAGTATCTCTAAAACCCGACTACGGGGTAAAATCACGCTGACGCCAATCGCAGAATATTTTTACCTTACTTTTAGGTCTTCTAGCCTTTTTAGCAGTTTGAAGTGAAGACGGAGCCGTCACGACTTGCAGAGCACTTCAGTTCAAAGCCACACCTTCTTAACAGAAACACGCACTACACTTACACGCATGCATGAAACGAACTTTAATTTTTCTTCACAATATAAATACATATATACGTAGTTAGAATAAACACCAAACTCCACTCCACAGGGATCCCCTCTCAAAGTTAACGAAGAATATCCTTAACATGAGTCTTGATACCACTGACAGTAAGAAGAAAGAGCCACTTCTGACGTCACAGAAACTCGATGCTCTTAGAGATATGTTGTCGAACCACAAGACGGTCAAGATAAAGCCTGTGAATGTAGAGATGAGACAGCATTTGGCGACTATGAGGATGAATTATGAGAAGAGTTTGATGGAGAAAGTGCAGCCAACTAAGCAGGCGGTTAAGACTGAAGCTGATGTTAAGCCACAAGTCAGGCAAGGTGAGGAAATCATTGGTTGCAAGTTTTTGTATCGCAAAATGTCTAGTTTGAAACCTGCAAAGTGAAAATTCAATTAGCACGACATCATCTTTACCCTTCATTTTGAATTGTTCTAATCTCTTTTTTTTTTGACGTTACTTTAACAAACCGCGCGTTGTGTGCGCTAAACGACATTTGTTTACAGACAATGAGTTTTTTATCACTCTACATATCCCATTATAATGTTTGTATGTGTACAGTCACGAGCAATAATATGTCAACATTTGGCAGCTTACAATTGCGATTTTTTCATGAAATAACGAATGCAACGTGTTCGAAAATACTTTGTTCTTAATAACATAAAATTTCATTCAAAACTAAAGGAGAAAATCGTCTTTGAATAAAGCCAAGTGTATACATACTTTTGCTCGTGACTGTACTTTAAAATGAAAGTTCATGTCTGTTGACTTATCTATAACTATTAACAACATCCCAAAAATATAAAAATCAATTTTATTAGAACTCTTAACAGCATTTTGTTAACTAAAAACTTTCATTGTCTATACTCATCTAATCCATTATTTTTTAGTTCAACCACAACCATTTGTACCTAAAGTGGAACCAAAACAAGAGCCATTCAAACCGTCACCTATGAACGTGCCATCTTTCACCCCCGTCGGCGGTGTGAAGCCGACTGTCCCGGGTCTGACTAACGTTGCCAGAACACTGTTTACTGATGGTAGGTGATTATTTACTATAGCAGCTAGTACATCATGTGCTACTAAATATGGACCGGTCTATGAATACCTTAGGTACCTACTGAAATCTGATATCATTAACCAAACCTAACAACCCCAAACATGTTTCCACGACTGCATGCCAAGCTCAGTAAATTACCTGGTAAATCTATAACACCTGTTTTGACAGGTTGACCGAATTAACAGCAATTAATAATGTAAGATTCAACAAAATCCACCACTTTCGATTATAGAATATTATAATATTATAGAATCAAATGTGGTGGGTTTGCTTTTACAAACAAACAAACATCCTTCATCCTGATCCCTCATCCCCGCTGACAGGTGAATTTGTTACTGCGTAGCAACTCGCTTAACCAGTCAGGCACCGCGCGTATCCTAAGTAATAAGATACAATAGAAAATCAATATTGTGTCTCATTAGCGGAGCTTGAGAGATCACTGTTCCGAGCCGCCTATAGTTGACTCTTATATTTTTAATTTATGTCCGATTTAAAGTGAGAGTGCGGGATGAGGTATTGCGCAGTGAGTAGCGCACTTCAAAGCCGCCATAAAGTTTGAATCGGGCTGTACTGTATTCCCTTGTTTGTTTGTAAAATCAATAGGTGTATAAGAGACATTCATGTGCTCCATTATTAGACCTGGTCTGCGTTTGCCATCAAATGCGACTAGGATCAAACACGACCACGATAATAAACAACAACAAAAGACGTGTGTTTACTATATTTACAGAACCAAAACAAGAGCCAGCTAAGCCTCAACCGCAAGTACCACAGCTGAAGCCCGTGGCCCCCGCATTTAGTTTCTCTAGTACGCCAGCATCGGCCGATACGCGAAGCGTTCTGAAAGACTTACTACAGAATAAACAAGCGAAGAGTGATGCCAATACATTCATGGGACAAAATATTTGTTCGCCCTCTTCGTTTGCATGTAAGTTACAAATTTCAATTTTTATTCGTACAAAATGTAGTGGTTGCAGTCAGTTTTTAAACGTCTTACTTTCTGAACTCTACTAGAAAATCTCTGCATGAACAGAGAGATCATATATTGCACACTAGACTCAATATTTTTTGCCTTCAAAATTATATGCATGCTTTTGCTACAAAGAAAAATCTCTTCTTTCTGCTGAAGTATGTAATCGGGTGTTCCATTGATTTTAGTTACAACAACTGCAGCAACATCCACCCCGGCACCATCAGCAGTGTTCACAGCCAAACCGATAGCAGACATTAACAACATGTTCAGTAAATTCCAACCACAGACATTTGTACAAGATTCTAAACCGCAGGCTATTGCTCCGGAACCTAAGACTCAAGCGTTTACGACAGAACCCAAGGTTCCCGCCTTCGCTCCTGATCCCAAACCTTTCGCTCCAGAAAGTAAACTACCAAGTTCAATATTCGGCAGTCCAAAATCAAGTGAAACAGGGGAACCTGAAGCTGATAGTAAAACAGCAGCTGTCAAATCTAAGACTGATAAACCACTAACAAACCTCTTTGCCATGAAAACTTCCACGCCCGTAGCTAGTCAAATTGTTCCCGATGTTCTGAAAACCACTAAAGATCTTAAGACTGATAGTGCTCCTAAACCAGTTGAGAAAGACAAATCGAAGGAAAATGTACCGCAGAAAGTAGAGCCTAAAGTAGTACAGAAACCTGTGACTGATAATAAAGAAGTGCCTAAACCGTTAGCTATACAGACAGGGAATAAAACTTCTATATTTGGTGCAACTCCTCAACCTGTACCTGCAAGCAGCTCCACTCCAAGTAAGGTTTTCATTATAATATTGTATTGTTCGAGATCGCATTTCCTTTCCTTTTGGTATTCAGCTGCATCGAGTTAGACTGGAAACCGACCCCAACATTGTTGGGAAAAGGCTATGCAGATGATGATGATCTCATTTCCTTTAAAAAATAGTCACTCATAACATAAATTTGATAAATAAATCAAATGTAGTTTAATTATTATGCTATTATTAATAATGAATCATGACTTTTCAGGTGAACCACCAAAATCATTAGAATTAAAAACTGAAGCTAAAGTAGAACCATTGAAAGCACTAGAGAAGTCTGAATCTACGTCCAGTATTTCGTCAATATTTAGTTCTACCAATACAGCGGCTGGTTCAGGTAATTTAGTAGTAAAATTTTATTGACTACATTTGTAATAGAATAGAATAGAAATTTTCTTTATTAGAGTAACTCAGACTCAAAAAACAAACAATATTGTTAGTAAAACTTATGACTAGGTATGTTAGTAAGCACAGACACTAAACAAAAAATTTACGAAATAACGGTGGTCACCGTTGCGACATCCCATGAGAGACGGCACAACAGTGACCCACGTAAACACAGTCTAGGCGACTCGCAACCATGTTTAAGACAACCAACTCCCGAAAATACTTTAAATTAATGTTCTCCATTTTAATTTCAGATTCTAAAGGTAGTAGCCCTGTATCTGAACAACCAATAGTGAAACCAGAATTTTCTACAAAAGAAGAAACCCCGTCATCGAAACCTTCACTATTCCTAAGTATCACTACTACTAGTCCTTCTGCCGCATCAGTGTTCGGTGCTGCCGTAGCTTCTCAACCAATACCTACGTCACCAACAACATCCATATTTGCAACAGGAGCATCGCCGTCACCAACACCTTCCTCTGTCTTCGGAACATCGTCACAAGGATCTATATTTGGAAGTACATCTCCGACAGCAAAAACAACAGCTTCAGTATTCGGTTCCACTGCTCAATCAGTCTTTAGTAGTGCCGCTACTGCGGGCAGTACGAAACCGTCAGTGTTTAGTACACCGACCCCTTCGACCCCTGAAGTTCCACCGTCACCTCAATCAGTATTTGGTTCAACGGTGACACCCACAACTCAAGCGGGATCGATATTCGGCTCATCATTTGCTCAACCATCAGTTTTTACGCCATCCACGACTGCTGCCCCGTCATCTCCTACTTCAGTCTTCGGTGCTTCAACTACGTCATCAGTGTTTGGATCGACACTTACTACACAAGCATCTGTGTTCGGCGCGTCGACTACTACAACGCAATCTGTATTCGGAACGGCAACACCGACTACACAGTCATCGATATTTGGCAGTGCGAGTTCAAATGCTCCAAGCGCGTTTACGGCAACAACGACTCCATCATCAGGTGCACAGAGTATATTTGCTGCAGCGAGTACGACAAAACCGTCTGTATTTGGAGGGGCAGGTTCTTCTGTTTTTGGGTCTGCATCTCCTGATGCCCAGACATCTGTGTTCGGAGCTCCTTCGACTCAAGCTTCCGTCTTCGGATCTTCGACCGCTACTACTCAATCTTCGGTATTTGGCACTCCAACGCCATCCTCTCAAGCGTCGGTATTCGGGTCGGCGCCGACGACTCAAGCGTCGGTATTCGGTGCTCAACCTACTACGACTGCCCAGAGCTCGATCTTCGGCGGTGGAGAAAGCAGTATGTTTGCGGCCGCTAGTATATCTACCACAAGCGCACCGTCTCCTACTAGTGGTGGCAGTATATTTGGGAGAAGGTAGGAATCTTTCTGCAAGCAGTGATAATTCAAACCAAAATTTCGCCTACGTAACATCTGCAACTTAATATTGTACGCATCATAGCTGATGACTGAATTTATGATCTACTATCATTCAATCTATATATTTGAAAGTTCTCGTCTCGACTTCTTTGCATAAACCATTTCACTTCTGTTCAAACAATACCCAATTTCTTCTCCATTTCCAGCAGTTCTCCAGGCTCAGTATTCGGCGGTGCCAACACGAATGTATTCGGTAACAAGGCAGCATTTGGCCAGTCTAACTCTACAGCAGCTGCCATATTTGGCGGTGGAGGGGCCACGGCTTTTGGACAACCGAAACCGGCGTCAAGCTTCTGGTCTGGAGGCAACGCTAATAATGAAGGTGGATTTGGATCGACTGGATTTGGTAAATATAAGTTTTAGCAAAACTGATTGATGCACTAAAAAGAAGTTTTTGGTTTAAAATTAAAGGCTTATAGGCGTAAAACGCATAATCATTTTCTTTCAAAACTTTCCACTAACTAATCATAAAAACTTGTATTCCCTAACAAAAATTTCGATCTCTCCAGGTCAACAACCAACAACGCAGGCATCATCAATCTTCGGCAACACGACGGGTGGTAGTTTCAGTACCCCTTCCCCTGCAGGCCAGGCGTTCGGTAGCCCGCAAACTCCGGCTTTCGGCGGCGGAGACAAACCTTCCGTATTTGGAACACCACAGCAACAGACCGGTGAGTGTATGTATATCGACGTCCTTATTTTTTTATTTTACTTTCATCATTTCAGCCGAAAGCCGTCCACTGCTGGACATAGGCCTCCCCCAAGCACTTCCACTTCGACCGGTTCTGTGTGTGTGTGGTATTTTACTTTACATCTTACTTAATACAAATCATAGATTCATTAATTCACTGACAGACTACCCACAGCCTAAACCGCAGGGTAAGAAGCATACAATTTTACACAAAAGTTCTTTTGTATGCCGAAAGTGAGCACTAAAGGCATATTTTTTAAAAAATCATTGGAATTTTGTCATTTTTGTCCATCGGGCGAGCGCACGGCTTATTTTAAGTAATGCATTATGAAATGAGACTTCCTTTCAATGTTTCCAGTGAATATATTCAAGCCCCGGCCATCCTTGACATGCCAACTTTACCGTCGTCGTTTTACAAAATCATTCTGCCCAATTTAATGAAAATATGTTTGGATATTGATCCCCATGAAAATCTTTATCTAATTTATCTTTATTGCATAAGTTGAGCCCTACTGAGAGGGAGTCTGATTCTCAGCTGTATTTTACCCGCACCTTTATACACCCAGCTCCCGCATTCGGTGGCTCGCCTGGATTTGGTTCTAAGCCTGTATTCGGGCAACCGACGGGCTTCGGTTCTCCGCCTAGCGGTGGTGGCTTTGGCTCGTCGTTCGGCGGTGGCTTCAACAAGAGTCCAGGGGGAGGGTTCGGTGCACCCGCAGCGTTCGGAGGGGGGGCGACATTCGGTGGAGGTGCAGCGTTCGGGGGCGGTTCATCGCCTGGGAAGATGTTTGGAGGCGCACAACCCAGTAAGTATTCTCATAATCTTAATCAAAAGGCAAAGCCGCATTATTTATTCCCATTATACAGACAAATGACAGAAAAGTTACGTAAGCAAACAAAAATACAAAGAAAATTTTCTATTCAGCCTCGTCTTCCTTGTGCCAACTCTCTATTATTTGCACTAATAGTACCCATGTTTTTCTTGTCATCTTGTGCATACGTCACATCAGGCTTAAAACTTTTTATTTCCAGAAATATACATTTTACTCAGATTAAAATAATGAGCGTTTTTGAGCCACAGCCATCTGGAATTTTCTAAAACTTCAAACTAGGGCCCGAGTGTTAAAATAAGATCCTTTTTTTATAACAGGTTTCAGTCAGCCAACACAATCCAATGCTACGTTTGAAAGCTTAGCGACACAAAACACTCTGACATTCGGCAACTTAGCGCAACAGTCGCAGGCGCCACAGCCACAAGCACCAACCTTCAACACGTAAGTATTATAATTATGATTGTTGTTTATATTATTTAAACCCTGAGGCAACACAATTTTTTTTTTTATACAAGGCAATGTAAAACTCAACTAAAAGGTCAATTGATCTAAGTAATGGTTCAAGTTCTCGGAGGCTTTCTGAAAAGTTTACGAAACTGCTGCTGTAGTATGATAGTTGTCACTAACTTGACCCCATCGATCAATGGTTTTTTTTTTACGTTTCTGAATAAATTGTGTTCGATGCCTAGTACAGACGCCAGCACATCAAGCTACTATCACAAGCTACAATCTGTCAAATTTCTTTAATAGATTTTCAACTTTATCGCTACAGCATAAGGTTCAAAGTTGATTGGGAAAATTTGACAGTTTCGGGTAGCTTGATGTGCTGGTGTCTGTACATTTAGAAGTGTATTACGGTCCCTTTACAGTTATTTTGTCTGTGACAGAGAAAAATTATGAATTATGTAAATCTCGAGGATGCAGCAACGAAATTTCGCATTTTTTTTTTTTCATTTAAGCATATTTTTTCCTATAAATTAACCCATGCTTAATGGTATGAAAATATATAAAGACGCTTTTAAGTATCCGTCTACGATAAAGTAATAACGTGCACGTATTTCCATAGATTTTACGGACGTGGATGTCCATGATAATATCGTAATAAAAGCGCAACTTTGAAGTCAAGTTTTTATACTAAAATAATAAAAAACTGGCCAAGTGCAAGTCGGACTCGCACACGAAGGGTTCCGTACCACAAGGCAAAAAAGCTGTTTGTTGTATGGGAGCCCCCCTTAAATATTTATTTTATTCTGTTTTTAGTAAGTATTTGTTGTTATAGTGCGATCGGCAACAGAAATAGGTACATTATCTGTGAAAATTTTAACTGTCTAGCTATCACGGTTCATGAGATACAGCTTGGTGACAGACGGATAGACAGACGGACAGCTGTGGAGTCTTAGTAATAGGGTCCCGTTTTTACCCTTTGGGTACGGAACCCTAAAAACAGACGGAAAATAACCAAATTCAAATTATTAATTCTGTTTTATGTGCGGAAATTGTTTGTAACATCGATATCACCAAAACTTAAAATTAATACTACCGCATCACTAAACCATAGACAAGTTCGAGTGGCCATTGTTGTATCTTTAGGAAATTTTAATATCTGCGCTGTAGTCATAGATAAAATACTAAATGTACGCTCGCGCTGTAGTTATACTCATTCTGTCTGACAGATTTACATGTTGACATTCCCAAGAAAAAATTTATTGAGGATTCCTTTTTACCCGACTGCGGCGAAGCCCAAAAGGAGGGTTATGTGTTTGACCTGTATGTATGTATGTAGGTATGTATGTATGTATGTCCGATTCTTTGTTCCCTCGTAACTTCTAAACGAATGAACGGATTTGAATAAATTATACGTCTTTAGATTTGTCTTGGTAGCGCGAGTGTCACTGGCTACATTAAAATAAAAAACAAAGTAAAATGGCGGATTTAGGGTGCCATATTGTGGAGTTCGAAATTTTTTTTTCTTCTAATACCATCTAGTGAAATATCAAAATTAAGAGTTTTAAAAGGTGATTACAAAAATATATACAACTTATATGGTTAAAAGTAATTCGAAGTGACAAATCGTAAAAAACACGTTAAATAAAATAATTATTTCTTGTTCCCTGTTGAGTGACTTTACGGGTCAGCTATTAATTAATACATAAGTAAATCGTCTGCGAAATCTTTCAAATTTGTAAACTAAAAAGCTGGAAATAAAAAACAAGTAATTAAAAAAACTAAAAAACCCGACTGTGGTAAAAAAAATTAGTTTAAAAAAACTGAAAAGCTAAAAACAAGGCCATTTTAAATTAAATAAAAGTTGGAAGCAGGCGGGACCCATTTGAGTTTGAAAATATAATAAAAAAGTAGTATGGGTCCCGCCTGCTTCCAACTTTTATTTAATTTAAAATGGCCTTGTTTTTAGCTTTTCAGTTTTTTTAAACTAATTTTTTTTACCGCAGTCGGGTTTTTTAGTTTTTTTAATTACTTGTTTTTTATTATTATTTAAACTTTTCGATTTTACCAGGTCTCCATCTTTTACTGGTTGGCGAGGCTGAGGACTACACTACAAGAAGCGTGTTCTGAAAGCGAAGAAACATCAATAAAATACTTAGTTTTGGTGTCAATATAATATTTGTATCGTATTTAATGTTTTATAACGAAATCATTGTAATCGATTTTGTGTATTCAATGAGTGATAAATAAAAAAGCATGTAACCAGTTTATCTATGTACCTATTTAATTAAAATCGTTTCATTTAATTACCGAACGAGTTTTAATTACGGACTACCAAGGTTTCGATATCCCATCACGATTTTCGGCAAATGATTAGTTAGGTTATCCAACACAAGGATAAGCCTAGGAGGGTAAATACGGCGGAATATCGTGCGCGACTTTCCACTGATCTAGGCTCGTCGTCGCGTCGCAAATGCGTTTTGGAACGAAGTTCCTCGCGGCTTGTGGTAGGAGTTGACTGGTAGAAATCGTCATGTAAAGAAAATGCGTTATGTCCCCTCCGTGCAACTTTCTCTCTCTCTGTGTCTCTTTCTATTATATACGAGTGTATATGTGCGTACGAGTATCGCGTAAGGATCTTCGTCCCTGAAAGCGTAGCAAGACCACCATAGAAACGGGTTTTGTCGACGGAAGAATATACAAAATGACAGATTGTAGACAGATTTAATTTTTTTACATTCAAATAATATCGCTGACGAGTCCCCTGGCCGCGTTTTTGCCCAAATGTTTATGAATGAGCTGGCTTGCGGAACATTAACTTGCTCACTCTGGTCGACTCCAATGACTTACCTAATAATATTTAAGAATTTCACTAAGTTAGCAGCCGTTCTAACCGTTATTAGAGTATAATAAAGCTCAAAAAAATATAATTAAAAAATATTTTACTCTCATTAGATGCTCTCCATGCTCCACTTCTTCCCAAATCGAGTATGAGCTAGTTTCTTGAATTCGCTCACGAGCTCAACCCATGGACTAGATAAAGTTGATTCATTAGTGCAACTTCGATGTCCGGATGCAAACTGTGCCCTCTCACGGATGTTACCGACTTATCCTGAATGTATAATGAGTCCAAGCAAAGTTTAGTAGAAAAACTTGTCCGTTCAATAACTTTTGAATGTGCTACTTCCACTAATGAGACAAAGACCGAATTATTGAGTGAGGACTTCGCTGGGGCGAGTTTATTGGTTCATTATTATTATCCCTTCTTATGTAATAAAAAATTGGGCATTCTGGGTTAAATTCATTTATTTTGTTTCTTTCTATTCTTTGCCACTTGTCGATATTTTTTCCATACACTAACCCTTCAGTAAGACTGGTAGTCAGACTAGCAAAGTAGGTACTTATCGTAAAATAAAAGTCGCAGCGTCGTTCTCTGTCTAAAAGTTAGAAAGTTAGAGTCTTACTGACGGGTAGTGTTACCCAGTAACTGGGTTGTGAAAGTCAGAGACAGTCGGTCCTTGTAAAATAGGTACTATAGTCCGCGCGGAACTAGTTGGCCGCGCCTTGGCTGGGGACGGGGTGAGGTCGGCGGGGTTGCCTATTGTTCAAATAGATAGACATAAAAAGACTGACTTTAAATTAATTACCTACAACAAAAAAAAACAATATCAAAATAATTGAATTCAGTTTACGACTATGCACTAAATAAACAACATTTTAAATATCATTTGCACAAGATCAATGTTCTAAATTATAGATATATAGTACCTACCTATATTTTATGGTATGGTATTATCGAAACCATACCATTATGAAAGAGGTCTTATCTGAAAGTTGGGACTTTTATTTCCCGAGTAGGTAAAGTTTTTAAATTTTGCGCAACACTTAAGGTACCATCCGGTACCACCTGCCCATTTATGTTCGTGACTCATACATCGGTAGAGATCGTCTAATTTAAAACTGCACGCCCTCAAAAATTTCAATACAAACCTTTAAAATATGTATGCAACAAACAGTGGAGGAGTGTGCAATTTTAAAATTAGACAATCTAGAAAAATCAAACTGCATGTAGGTAGCACCTAATTATCATGCGGACAAAACTACAAACAAAAGCCAGACAGCCGCATTATTCATGATATTCCAACAAAGACAAGTTATTCGCGCTGCAGGTGTTTTCGAGTAAACAAAACTTGTTCCTTGTAATGGGGCACATTAGTCTTGGCTGCAATTACACCGGTGTCTGTTAGCACCTTAAGATTGCACTCATTACCGCCAGGCGTTGCCTTACTGTCTTTTTTTGTGACAACGGCTAATTGTTGAGGAAATTTGCACTGCGTCGTCGTTTTGTAATTTGGACACGTTATAAAGATTAAATACGCTTCCTTACAAGAAAAGTAATAAGTAAGTAACACATTTTTAATTTAGGTACCTATAAAATTTATAAAAAAAAACTGTTACGTAGATCCTATTATCTTGTTTTTAATATCCCCTCACCCTTCTCGCTCCCCACTCAATAAACTACATCATAATGCAATTAATTTAGGCTGAACTGAAACATGAAAGTGGCTGTTACAAAAATGTGAAGAGAAGATGAGGGCTCTCTGTCAACATAAGAGCCTTAACTTCACGCGAGCGCAAGTCAATTTTTCCAATAAAATTCAATTTTAAAACTCATAGAGCACTCACTCTGCGAATACTCCACACGTTATGAGCGCAATACATAGTGTTGTGCAAAAATTCAAACCAATTAAAAATTGTGTGAGTTTTTTAACTGTCAAAAGGAAACGAATTTACATCAATAAAATTGCTCTGGTTGCATGTTACGCACCTAAGCATTTGAATCATCATCTGCCCAGCCTTTTCCCTAAGTATTTGAATAGGTATCATAATATATTTATAGTAATACGGGATGATGTCCGCAACTACACTACACATAGGGGTACGATCGTATAAAATGGCCTCTAGATATATTCTGAATGGTTTCTGCGGCCGTGGCTATCCCGGAAATTAAACGAGAGAATATGGGTCGAGTCCAGTTTAACGTACGGACGCCAGCAGGTCAACCTACCCGAAACTGTCAGATTTTCCCAATCAACCTTGAACCTTATGTTTTAGCAATAAAGTCGAAAATCTATTAAAGAAATCTGACAGATTGTAGTAACTTGATGTGCTGGCGTCTGTACCTACTTAGTATAATATTAGAGCCTGATCTATTCGTTCGTGCACTCTACCTATTATTGACAATTTCGGTTATTTTCATACAGGAAATTAACGAAATTATTCATACCTAGGTGCAGTATTGGAGATTGGAATTTATAAATCCATTCCACATTTATTTTAGTTACGGGCTACAATGACAAGACAGGCGTGCTGATATTTTTACCGACTTCAAAAAAAAGGAGGTTATCAATTCGATACGTATGTAGGTATGTAATATTATTGGAATTGCATTATATTCACATATGACAATCTACTAAGGCTTCCAAACAAATATACAAAATTTCATAGACGTATGTATGTATGTATGTTTGTCCACGCATTTCTCAGCAACTATTAATCTGATCGTGACCATTTTTTTTTGTATTAGCTTACATTTACTTCAACTTAGGGAACAGTGCAAGTTTCATCAAAATCGGTTCAGTAATTTTCAAGATATTGACTAATACGTGTAAGTGTGACGGCCTGGCGTATTGATACGAGCTACGAGTGTAGTGTCAAAGGGAAAACATCTCAAAACCTTGGTCAAATTCTAGTGCAAAAACTAAAAATTACGAAATAAAAAAATGGTTGCCTGTAAAGTCGGTTTTACGGGCGAAGATTTTACGTGACAACGACCGATCATCCGATCATAGTTGAGTGGGAGAGAGACGCAAGGCATTCGGCGGGCCTCTCTCTCGTTCGGTGACTCATCGTAACGTTACCGAGCGTTACACTTTTTCATAAGTGACTCCCAGTCGCAACCTAATTTAAGACGTTGTCACGTCAAAAACTAATTTAAAAAAATTAAACCCGACTTCAAAAAGAAATCAACTCAAAATTATGAAATAACTTTAATTTCGGAAGTCGGTGGCAAAAAACTAAAATACAGATCCCAAGACACCGACTTCCGAAATTCAAAGTTACTTATTTTATTCTGAGATTGAGCTTTTATTCTGAGATTGAGCTTATCTATTATTTTGTTTCAATAGATAGGTACCTACCTACTTATCTAGGTAGTTTTATCAAGCTTCTAGTTAGGTGCCCAAATAAAATATAGGGGCAAGAGAATGATGATTTGACGAAAGGGTAAGGATAGAGGCTAATTAATACACCCACATTCGCCACTAATGTAATAGGGGGTTGCCTGTTGACGCATCTTTACCTTTCTAAATACGTAGTACCTATCTCTACTTTCCTGTCTGTGCTTTCTAACAAGGATCATTATTTATAATGAAAATCACCTATAATATATATTTTTTTAATACAGTTTGGATGAAATTTCTTGACGAACAACAATCCCATTTCAGAACGAATAACTCAGTGTCACTTCAAATGACACTTTGTAAGGCCACAGATTATCACAGATAATTAATTTAACACCTAAACAAGGTTGTTATCATCAACAAGGCAAGGCCATTATCATCTATTTTATCTCTTTCACACTCACTGTAAAGTGGCTAAGATACTGCTCGTATAGCACTAACAGTATGTACAATAACATTTATAACATTTGCATTACGTCAACAAATTGATTATAATAAATGTCAGTCAGATGTCAGTGTCGTAGAATATTAAAGTGAATCACGAAAGAACAAAATAAATAATAAATCTCCTCTAATAAACTACGGGGAGTGGTGGCATTATCACATTAAAATGAATACGTAGCAATATCCAAAGCTTGTTTTCAATTTGAAAGGAAGCACGTAGATACAAAAATGTTACGAATATATCTCGTGCAGATATGTTTTTTGTTCCTATATTCAAGAGTAGGGGCTTCAGATGACGTTAAAGGCGATAAAGTGGTGACAGTGGACTGCAGCACGCTGCGGTTAGGTCAGTTCATTTGCCCAGATCCAAATGAAGATCAAATCGATCCAGACACCCAACAGTTCAAAGGATGCGTCAAAGGAAAAGATATCCCATCAGAAGGGGAAGCAGAAGGTACGAAAACATGCTAACATTTTCAAACAATGAGAAATGCAGAAGTTTCAACCATGCATAGGTACTAAGTTAAAATATGTTTTGTTTTACAGTGCTATGTATTGCAGCTGAAGGAATAATCTGCAATGAGACAAATAATTCCACATTCAAAAGAAAGCTGCCTTGTAAATGGACGTAAGTGAAATTTATCATTTAAAAAACAATATGAATTTACCTATTTATTAAATTAGATCGCAACCGGTGTGCATAATTTGTATGAACGTAAATAAGGCAAAAGGAGTATGTAAGGATTGTAGCAGGCAGCATTCTGTAGTTTCTGCCTACCTCCATGGGAACAAGCCTTCAGTTTATGTTATGAAATTGCCTTTACGGTTTTTACAATCCTTTTTATTGTATTTTTTTTTTTGTTTCACAGGAATGGGTACTCTTTAGAGATAGCGCTCCTTCTTTCAGTCTTCCTGGGTATGTTTGGACTGGACCGGTTCTACCTAGGCTATCCAGGCATTGGGCTAGCCAAACTTTGTACTTTGGGATTCATGTTCCTAGGGCAGCTGTTGGACATAATACTCATTGCTGCTCAGGTAAATTAAACAAAAATGAGTTCAATAAGAGTAGATAGTTATTTCCTCAACAATGATTGAATAGAGGATTTTATTAGCAAATAATTAATTTTGATTATTATGACTGGTTATTGTTTGCCCGGTCATATTAATATCTTCTTTTCCTCCTTTGTATGAAGTGACTTTAAAAAAAGCCAGTTAGTTTGCTATATGCATCCTTAATCAAATACACACAACATTAACAGACTAATTGTGATTTTTTAATGTTCAAGGTGGTTGGCCCATCTGACGGTTCAGCATATGTCATACCTTACTACGGAGCCGGTGTCACCGTAGTCCGCAGTACCAATGAGACATATTTGCTGCCCCAAGCAGACTGGCACAACATCACCTGACAGTGGGGAACCATATCATTTGAGGATGATGAGGACTATGAATGGACATAGCTTTGTGCCTGTGTTAAATAGTGGAGTGACTCTTGTAGTATGTTGTAAATATGGATGAATATGATAATTATTTTGTAAGGCTGATGTGATTATGTATTTTATTATTGATTTTAGTCTTTAGCCGCATAATTGGTAGGGTGTTTCTTGCATGTACACTGACTGACTTTTCTCATCATGTAACGCCCCACTATAAGAAACACCACTCCGAATTTGCAGCCTAATAGGTATGTTATGGACATTTGCTGTAAGCTAACTGGCCACTACAAAGACAATATCTCTTAGAAGTTGGTATAGAAGTTTTCTGTTATGAAATAAGACTACACTGATCATCACCACCTCACCACCAGATTAATTAATGCACACTTGCACTTTTTCACTTTCTCACACTGAACTAATATTAACACATTCACACTCTGACCGAGACACAATAGAAGTTTTATTGTTATTACGTCGAGAGGCGTTAAGTGTCCTGCAAAGTGTTAAAATAAATTATTATTAACACTACTGGGGGCCAACCACCACCTCATGCATTAGCATGAGGTGGTGGTTGGCCCCCAGTAGTGTTTTTTGCATGTCAGACAGAATACTGTAGTTCTACCTTATTTACACAACCCAGTATGTGTTAAAAAATTTGTAACCTAAAATATGCAACACTAGATCATTAATTTAGGCTTTTGACTTATTTTCAACTTCTACATTCTGAAACTATCATGTTAAGTGTCCTGTATACAGGTATTGTATACTACTCTTAATTTTGTACATATCTTTGGTTGTGTTATTAAACATAAAGAAATATACCAAACAAAGCCATTTTTTTATTTAGGTACATTCAAGATATCAACATAATCTCAATTTAATATCCTAAGCATAATAATATGTCATAGTTTTGCATGCAGGTCTTAAGATTAAAACAAAATTATTTCCAAACAGAACCATTTTACTACATACAAACTACAATAGCTATAAATAACATATATTATGGTGCAATTTCTTCAATTTTACTGCTATCCTTGACTGGTTGAGTTTCTGGTATGGCCATCTCACTGGGAGGGGCTGTGAGAGTGAATATGACTGGTATGGTTGATAGTAGTGGGTTACCATGCCTCTCTAGCAGCCTGATCCAAGATAGTAAGGAATCTCTTGAAGATGTGCCTGAAATTAACACAAAAATAATTAGCAAAAATGTTCTCTCACCATGGCTGCATGGGTGCAAATATTAGGAATATCATGCCACATTCTACCTCAGTGCTAAAACCTCTTTGGTGCTATTATTCAAAGGGTTTGGTCGACGAGAGAATGCGTTCTTGGCACCCGTCAGTTTCATACAAATGAATATCTAAAACCACAAATGAATACCTAAAGCCACAAATGTATACCTAAAGCCTACATAAGTTGAATTATGTTTCAAATTAATATTATTTCAATATCAACTTTTTATTAATGGTAATTAAATTGATTTCAGAGTGACTAGCTATTGAAAAAGTTATAAAAAATTTAGAAGTCATAGCGTAAACTGAACTTAGTGTAGGAATTAAAATTATTTTTCCATTAAACTCATATTTGTTTACATTTTTGGCAAATAAAATGCGAATGCAGATTAGGTACGTGTTTTGCGAATTTTATCTTTATTAGCTACCAGAATTGTCGACAACTCTAGTAGCTTATAGCTAGTAACGCATTCACTCGACAGCTGGACTGTAAGTTTTTATTACTTTTCACAAATCTTACCTGTAGCACATACTGATACTATTGTTCCATCATCTTGTTCATGTAATGTTTGTCTCACTGATGGTAGCTTTGTACTACCAATTACTCCAGGTATTCCAAGAGGCTTCTTTATGTTTGAAACATCTGAAAACACATAATATCAAAATTATTATCAGTCCAATAATATACTTACATTTTTAAAGAAACTGACTTATGAAAGAAAGTAAACTTTTTACTAGAAGAATGGGTACAGTAAATCTCCTTAAAAACAAATTTGGTCCAATGTAATGGGTACTTAGGTGTGCTTAGGCACTCTTACTAGGATTACCCTGTATCACAAATGCCATCACCGTTCTCCAGACCAACTAGGATAATAGTTCTTTATACAATTTAATTTTGAATAAATTCTGACCAACTATGAAAACAAAAGTTTAAAAGAACACCCATACCATCAGGGTCGGTATCATCTTTGATGTCAGGCCTTATCTTCCCAATCAGTAAGAAATAGCTTACAACCTGTTCCCTCAGGTACACATTGAAGGGTCCTTTTACTGTCAGAGGTTCATCAGTTGGCTGTTCTGCTAACAAAATCTTCTGGGCTTCACTTTGGGCACTAACAACCCAAGTCTTATCTAAACAGGCTTCTATTTCTTCTGTCTGACAAAAATTACTTTTATTAATGACAAGAAAACCAGTACTTGAAGCAAAAAGATTCTCATAAGGCACAGTAAAACTTTTATCCCTTCTAAATTTAAAAAGAATAAACAAAATTATCACCTGCCAGATCTCAACTTTGGTGTCTGGATCTACTGAAGTTATTCTCTCTATAGCAAGTCTGGCCAACTCAATTGTGCTGCCGGGCAGTTCTTCAGGCAAATACCAAGGACTTAGGTTTCTGAACTTCGGCATCCAGTACAACATGCGCCAGAACTTACGAAGAGGTATGCCGCGGGAGCCAAATATGTTCAGAAGCATCTGTTCCATTTCTGAATCTGGCATTACTTCTGTACTTTCAGAGAGAAACATAATGTTATTAAATGGTCTATAAAAGTAGTAAAGAACAATAAAAGCATCTGATTACAGATGGATTCTATATAAGGTAGAGGCTAGAACTATGTAAGTAACAATAAGTAAACCGCAAAATACGCGCATTGACGTGGAGTTGCGAAAACCAGCCCATATTACCTATTAACTATAAGCAAAGCAATATGTAAACGGGTAAAGTACTGTTATCTTCCATTTGCTCCAACAAGTCCACGGCACACTGCTGCTGCTTAGGATAATGCATAAATTCTGATTGGAATATATTTTTAGGAATAAATTTTCCTTTAGGCAGCACTTCAATTAGGGCTTTGTAAACTTCAATGTCTTTCTGGACACCGAATTCCTGCATTCTTGCTAAAGCTGCGTAAATAAACTCAACATGACCCCGTCTTCTTGTGTCCCGGCCTTCAAACATTTTAACAACCTCTAAGTAGGTTTGTTTGTTCTTCTGTGGCTGGGAATAAAATGGATCATGGATTGTCACACGTTTTTCTGAATTGGAAACTTCCCATCGTTTAAACATCACATGGGATGGTCTAGTTTTTAAAATATTTCCCAAAAATTTATTAGCCATTATAGGTTATGTTTTTAACTATTTATGTCCACTGTTTGTCAGTTACAGCGAAATATCTACTGAGCAGATATATTTATTCGTTCAATAACTTCACTTTTATGTTATGTTTTCACATAAAAGTGCTAAAACAACAATTTATTATTCAATTCAGTGAAAAATTCATTTTATTAGTTCGCAATCGGCACCTTTTTTTAGAAGAATTACAATTTACAATAATTGACAATGACAGTTGACTTGACTGACATCACTTTGACGTTGACAATGACAAAAAATGACAATAGACGTGACCGATAGATGAATAGCAATTTTAGTTCATTTTTCCACAGACTAACTGGTGGTTTGTTTTTGTTTAAATTGTTCTTTTATAAAAATTATAAATTTTTGGCACTGTACTATCTGAGTTTCTGATTCTGGAAGCTACAATTTACTGGCAGTTGGCACTGGCACTGCCTGATACGGTAACTTCACTCTCAGGTAGCGAAGTTAACCATTCAAAAATATTCCTTCATTCAAAGTTCGTTCGTCCAATCGGTCGTGCAGTACAGTTTCTATTTCCCGCTTCCCGCCCGCAGTATGAATCATTCATTCTTCGAACCAGTTGAAATTGATGCGTAGGTGGAGTTAGACGTGTCGTTCTCATAAACTTGAAAATTACGTATTTAAATACGAAAACCTTACTGTAACTTTTTGTTACAAGCGTACGAGTTAAAGTGTAATATTCCGGATGGTTACAAACTTTTAACTTGCATTATTTATTAAGAAAAGTGAAAAATCGGGTATTTAAAAAGTTTTTTATGGTTGACTGAATAAAATTTATAAAAAATACCTAGTTTAGAAGAAAGTGTTGATCATCTGCAAGATGTCTAGAGACATTCATTTATGCTGTTTATTATTTATCATCACGCTGAGTGTTACCGGTAAGATTATTTTTGACATAATTTACTATTTATTTAATTGCCAACCAATATTTGGGGAACTTTAAAAAGATAAAACAACCTAGTGAGACTGTAAACTAGCGTGGAACATATGAATAATACCTAAGTAACAAGGCTTGCAAGCAACTTTCATTAATAAATGGACGTAGTTACACAAAAAGGATCCAATCCACGTGAAGGTAGTTTTGAGTTATAGGCCAATGAAGTTGTAACACAGTTTAGTCGAACATTTGATATGTTTAGATCATATGTGTTGTGATGATTATTTAGCAAATTTTTCGTATTTAATTTCGTATTAAGTTTTGTAGTAAAAGTAATACAATTTTATAGAGATACTGTGGAAAAAGTCGATCTGAATCCTTTTTGCTAAATAAATAAGTGTAAGGGTGCTGCTCAACATACATTCATCAATAACGATCCACATAATGTTTTAGTAACTTATTCAATAAAAATCAATGTATAATAATAGTTTTTTTTATTAAATATTAATAATTATTAACAAACTTAATGCTAACAGAGTATTTTTGGCTTTGAAACTTGCTAGTTTCGTATGAAAACTATCAATAAAAAGAGATCAAAATCTGTTGTCACTTTACCACTTTTGCTGCAAGAAAGTGCAGACTTTGAGTATGTATACTTAAAGGAAAACCATTCCCATATCAGCCGTAGGACGTCCACTGCTGAACATAGGCCTCCCCTATAGAGACCAAGTTTCAGTGCCATACGTCATCCTTGGTAACACGCATTGGTTAAAAACTTTCGACTTATGGCACTGAAACTTTGTCTCTTACTATGGGCCTCATTAGTAAGCTCAAGATAGCCCAACGAGCTATGGAGAGGACTGTGCTCGGAGTCTCTCTGCGTGATCGAATCATAAATAAGGAGATTCGTAGACGAACCAAAGTTGCCGACATAGCCCAGCGAATTAGCAAGTTGAAGTGGCAGTGGGCAGGCCACACAGCACGCAGAACTGGGGCCGTAAAGTTCTCGAATGCAGACCACGCAGTGATAAGCGCAACGAAGGATTTCCACCTACAAGGTGGACAGACGATCCGATGAAGACCACAGGATCGCGCTGGATATGCAAGTCGCTTCCAACCGGTCCTATTGGAAATCTATAAGGAGGCCAATATATATAACTATGGCGAGTGTCTATAGCTAACTATAAGGGAATGTAGATAAAATATTTCTACTCACCACTCACTGCACCTGCTGGGAAAGTCAATCGAGTTACCTCAGTGCCTCAAGTCGAAAGTTTTTAACCAATGCGTGTTACCAAGGATGACTTGAGGACCGGAACGAGCTATGGAGAGGACCGGTTGGAAGCGACTTGCATATCCAGCGCGATCCTGTGGTCTTCATCGGATCGTCTGTCCACCTTGTAGGTGGAAATCCTTCGTTGCGCTTATCACTGCGTGGTCTGCATTCGAGAACTTTACGGCCCCAGTTCTGCGTGCTGTGTGGCCTGCCCACTGCCACTTCAACTTGCTAATTCGCTGGGCTATGTCGGCAACTTTGGTTCGTCTACGAATCTCCTTATTTATGATTCGATCACGCAGAGAGACTCCGAGCACAGTCCTCTCCATAGCTCGTTGGGCTATCTTGAGCTTACTAATGAGGCCCATAGTAAGAGACAAAGTTTCAGTGCCATAAGTCGAAAGTTTTTAACCAATGCGTGTTACCAAGGATGACTTATGGCACTGAAACTTGGTCTCTATAGGGGAGGCCTATGTTCAGCAGTGGACGTCCTACGGCTGATATGGGAATGGTTTTCCTTTAAGTATACATATTCAAAGTCTGCACTTTCTTACAGCAAAAGTGGTAAAGTGACAACAGATTTTGATCTCTTTTTATTGATAGTTTTCATACGAAACTAGCAAGTTTCAAAGCCAAAAATACTCTGTTAGCATTAAGTTTGTTAATAATTATTAATATTTAATAAAAAAAACTATTAATATACATTGATTTTTATTGAATAAGTTACTAAAACATTATGTGGATCGTTATTGATGAATGTATGTTGAGCAGCACCCTTACACTTATTTATTTAGCAAAAAGGATTCAGATCGACTTTTTCCACAGTATCTCTATAAAATTGTATTACTTTTACTACAAAACTTAATACGAAATTAAATACGAAAAATTTGCTAAATAATCATCACAACACATAATATGATCTAAACATATCAAATGTTCGACTAAACTGTGTTACAACTTCATTGGCCTATTTACTCAAAACTACCTTCACGTGGATTGGATCCTTTTTGTGTAACTACGTCCAACTAAAAGTTTCAGCAAATTGTAAAATAAAATCATGGATCTCTTTTGTAATTTGTTTACATTGAAATAATAATAGTTAAAAAGGCGCCAATTCTTTTGGTACATTGTTGAATGTAACGAAATACTTATAAAATAGGATCTAAGCCGTTTGGATCCTTTTTGATATTTAGGTATACTGGTTAATGAGACATTTATTTTTAGCAAAAAGGATTCTAGTAATCTGGACCCTTTCTGATATTTGAGTGTGTATATAAACTGTATTTCTCAAAAAAAATCCAAACATTTTGGGGCGTTTTTGTGATTTTCCTAAAACACTTATTCCATAAAGTTACCATTTCTCAAGAATGATTCAAGCGCTTTGGATTCGTTTTGATGAAAAATATCTGATGCAGCCCATAGATGTGGCTTGGTATCTGGTAGTTGTGGATACGTTTAAAATTGTGTTTTTTCGCTTGGGTGTTTTTTGACATTAAAGATATCACCCCAAGGATGCGTTTGGTATATATAACTCAATTTCGGGGAAAGTGTGGATTGGATCCTTTTTGCGTAACTACGTCCAAATAATCAGTTGATAAAGGTTCTGTTTTGCTTCGATTCAAGGTTAATAACTAGTGAATTGTAAAACGTTTCGTTACGTGGAGAACGACTATGAGTAACACCAGTTTTATTTATCGATTCAGAATAATAATATGTATTTACCTTGTTAAGCTACATAAAGAAGTTATGATCAGCTGTTTATGTGATACCAGGGTTCTTAATTAAGTAACTTCCTGCCTGTTTTTACACAATGGCCGAAGTCGTGAACATTCTCAGGAAATACGAATAAAAAAGTTAGCACTTTGTTAGAAGTTTTTTCAGTGGTGTTAATTAAATACTTATCTAGGTGTGTTGGTACCTAACTAGATACTTTACAAACATGATAGGTAGTAGGTAATACGGGCTGGTGTCCGCAACTCCACGTCAATGCGCGTATTTTGCGTACGGAAAAACATGATAATCTAATTGGCCTAAACCACCTTTCATTGCTAAAAAAACAGAGATTTTACATTGGCCCCAAACTAGGCAAGCCTGTGTCTTGTTATTCCTGTCTGTCTCTGATTTATAGTCTCTTGTAATTTGTAATAAATGGATTGGAAACAGATGGCGGATAAACGTGCCGAAAGATGACAATAATCATTTTGAGCAAAAGGTTCATTTTGATACTCAAGGCTACGAGTTAATTCAACTTTACGTAGCTTAGGTACCTACAACGGGATAGACTACAGGTGTAAACTGTCAATTCCAAGGTGTCGCAGCCGTCGCAGGTATCGTATGCTTTACTTATAAATGCTCTAAGTTTCATCATCATCTACCTGCCCTTATCCCATGTTACTTGGGGTCGGCGCAACACGTTTTCTTCTTCCATTCTCCCCTGTCAACCGTCACGCTATCATTCACTCCCTTCTCTTTCATATCATTCCTCACACAATCCATCCATCTTTTCTTCGGCCTTCCTCTCCCTCTCCATCCATCAACATGTATATTCATCACTCTTTTAGTCACATGCGTTTCGTCCCTTCTCATCACATGCCCATACCAAGACAAACGATTTCCTTTCAACTTTTCTGTCACTGGCGCCACTTTCAAACTTCCTCTTATATACTCATTTCAAATGCTCTAAGTTTATACCTACTTAGAGCAAGAGTAGAGTCGATTCTTGTCTTATGACAAGAATCTACTCACATATTCTTCTATTAGCATTATCAGCCTATAATGTTCCCTCTGCGTGGACGCAGGCCTCCTCTCTATGAGAAGAAGTGGGTCATCATAACTCATAATCCACCACGCGGGCCCAGTGCGGGTTCTGGTGGATTTTTTTAATAGTAGGTAGGTAAAACTATTCGGTAGTAATTTATACTTCTTAATGATAGTGAAAACCACAAAAAAAAAAAACAAAATTCGTTGCGTAGCTTAGAAGAACAACACGGTCACACAGACGGAGACGAAAATCGACTTTTATTTATAATAGATATAATATGTACTAGCAGCGGCGCCCCTCGGTTTACACGCATTAGTTTTGCTCCCTTGGGAAAATCGGGATAAAAAGTATCCTATGTGTTAATCCTGGCCTGGTTATAAACTATGTACCTATGTGCCAAATTTCATCCAAATCCGTGCAGTAGTTTTTGCGTGAAAGAGTAAGAAACAGCCATCCTCATAAACTTTCGCGTTTATAATATTAGTAGGATATATGAATCGGTTTGCGATGGTGTAATCCATTTGTACAAATTCAGCTGAACGTACTAAGGCTTTATAAAATTGCAGAAGTTAACACTTAATTTCAACAGTTACAATATAAACGAGTACCGCCACGTACCCTCTACCCGTGGCTGTTAGATTTAGAATTCATTCTCCCCCCGTTTCAGTGTGTTGTGAAAATTTAATATAATTTTATGTGACTACGTTGAAACAAGAGGGCGTTTCTGGATTTGATCCAAGAAACAGTATTCTGAGCAATAACAAAAAAAATGTAGCCACCGTATGTATTATAAAAATACTTCAACTGTCCTTAGCGTATATAGGTTCGGGTTAAAAATAGTGTTTCAAAAAATATGTAAACAAGTTCTCTATACTTACTTACCTACGTAGCTATTAGTCATGTTAATTTTTTGGAACAGAAGTTGGCTGTTTTGAATTGAATAAATAGCCTGCCCTATAGGAATCCATTTGTCCCTATACTTATCCAAAAGAAAAAAAAAATACGTGTATAGCTATTATAATCCAGTGTGTTGTTGCGATGCCAAACTACGTACGGACGCCAGCAGGTCAACCTACCCGAAACTGTCAGATTTTCCCAATCAACCTTGAACCTTATACTTTAGCAATAAAGTCGAAAATCTATTAAAGAAATCTGACAGATTGTAGTAACTTGATGTGCTGGCGTCTGTACAAAAAAGAGATAGAAAACAGCATTAATTACGTAGGTAAATAAAAAGCCGTCCACAAGTCAGACTCGCACACGAAAGGTTCCGTACCACCGTAAAATATTAAACACTACTTACAAATATATTTTTTTAAATATTTAGTAAAAAATACTTTAGAAAAAAACTTTCTTGTATGACACCATAGGTAGTATTACATATTTAGACCATAGTAGTAGACACTGCAAATTTCAAGTGTCTACCTATGATGGTTCCAAAGGTGCAACCCTGTAACACACGGACGGACGTACGGACGGTCAGGGGAGCCCTAGTAATTAGGTCCTGTAAGTCCTGTCCAGGGCCGTCTTTACCTATTGTGCAGGGTGTGCGTAGCACACGGGCGCAGCGGTCCTTGGGGGCGCCGAGCGCCGCTCGCTTCGGAGCCCCACTCGGCGCGCGAGATGGCCGGCCGCGGAACTTTCAATGACCAACGTAAAAAAAGCTCCGCTTTCCGTACATTTTGTATAGCATCTGGAGCTCTTCTATACTAATATTATAAAGCTGCAGAGTTTGTTTGTTTGAACGCGCTAATCTCTGGAACTGCTGGTCCGATTTGAATGATTATTTTAGTGTTGGGTAGTCCATTTATCGAGGAAGGCTATATTTTTTTTCTTCAAAATTAGGGATCCGTAATAAAATTGCTATTTTGTAACACAAGGTGTAAAATCGAAAACCTATTTTTGCGTGCGCTGCAAAAACTATTGACAATAGAACAAAATAATGTACTACGGGTTTGTAGAGCCCATTAAGACCTACAAAAAAGTCCGCGAGAACATATATCTAGCTATCATGGTTTAATCACAATAACCGATTTTGTGTTCAAAATAATTATTAAATCGTCTGAAGAAAAAAAAACTACGTTAAATATGTATCGTAATATTAATCTTTATCGAAATTAAGCATTATGTTATCAAGAGTATTTATGAAGAAGTAAAATACTTTTTGTTTCATCTCAATCGGATATTTCGTTTAAAAGTTATCACGTGTGTAAGATGTTAAGAGTTGGTTTTTTATCTATACTAATAATAAAGCTGAAGAGTTTGTTTGTTTGAACGCGATAATCTCTTTAACTACCGGTCAGATTTGAATTCTTTTTGCATTTGATAGCCCAATTCTTGAGGAAGGCTATAGGCTATTTAACATCACGCTATGACCCTTAGGAGCCGAGCAAAAAGAAAAAAACTCAGAGTGAACGGTAAGCGAATACGAAGTGTTGCGACGCGACGGGGTGGGGGTACAAGAAATTTCACGCGGACGAAGTCGCGGGCAGAAGCTAGTCTTATATAAAATGTGTCGAATTACACAAAAGCAAGTCGCGACACGAGCGCGCGAGCGGCTCTTACAATATTAACTTTTTTTTCAACATGAAATAAACCATAATACAGATCTATACAGGGTTATTTGTAAAACACCAGCAACCTCTTAAGAGGTCATTGTACTCATCATTATGAACAACTTTTACTATGGGACCAAACCTGAAATCGCGAAAAAAAAATCAGCTGTTCTCTACATTTTGACGAGTTATAAGAACATAAATGTAGGGAACAGCAGATTTTTTTTTCGCGATTTCAGGTTTGGTCCCGTAGTAAAAGTTGTTCATAATGATGAGTACAATGACCTCTTAAGAGGTTGCTGGTGTTTTACAAATAACCCTGTATATTATTAAATATTATATTTTGAGTGTAGTAGTAGTAGTGAGTGTCGCATCGCTTGGCGGCACCTGTTTCAATGATTCGTTTGACAACACGCCGACAATCATATTGCGAATAATGCGAATTCAACTGTTTGGAATAGACAATAAAGTTCAAATTGCTATGCCATGGACGAACGTCAAGCGCGCGGCATTTCTGAAAAGCGTGAGTACGCATGGCGCGTGCCGCACTGTTCTACCGCTCGCTACACGTAATTTTGCGAAATAAGCCTTGGCGCCATGGATTAAGTTTTATATTTGAGTAAACATGTAAATATGAAATTTACTTCATATTTGCGGCTTTTCTTTTGATTGAAATTTACCTATTAAGTAAGATTTAATTCTAGCTGAATTAGTCTGCCACAAGCACAACTGTTGCGAATTTCGACGGGGTCGGAGCACTCGTCAAAAATTATTTAGCTACCTACGCTACCAAATTTCAGTCTGAAAACTGAAAAACAAATCATTTTTTGAAAAAAAAGAAAACCATAAACTTGTGCTTTGTTTTTTCTTGTCACTCTTTCCTTCCTAAAAATACTTTTTACCCGGGTGTACAGTGGCCCTCGCTCGCAGTGAGCTTCCCAAAGTCAAATGTTCCCAATTGATATTGAACTTTGTTTGGTCGTAATTAGAATGAAGAAATTTCAAAATTTGGACATTGATATGATGTAACATAACATCTTTCTGCTGAGCGTGCCCGCCTGCTGGCTGTGGGTGAGTGGGAGTCGGGGCTCTGGCTTCAAGCACTCCCGTCACCCAACATAGGCACTATGCTGGGTGACACCACCTTCCGGCTCGCTACCTGTCTGCGTTTGGGCGCTCCTTGCGGGGCTCCGCATCGCTGTCAGTGCGGTGAAGCTGTCGACTGCCTCGGGCATCATGGCCTATCTTGTAGTAGGAGCGCAGGCCGGATAGCACGGCACGCCAGCATTAATGACATCATCCATCGTGGTCTTTTTACCGCCGGGGTGCCAGCTGTTTTAGAACCCAACGGCCTGGCACGCGACAATGGGAAGAGACCAGACGGAATGACCATAATGCCCTGGAAGTTAGGCAGACCTTTGGTGTGGGATGCAACATGTGTCGACACCCTTGCGCCATCCCATCTTCCTAGCACGGTGGGCTGTGCTGGGGCGGCTGCTGCAGGTGCAGAAAACCTCAAACGGCGAAAATATTCCAACCTGATTGCCATTGGGAGTTATATGGTCGAGCCGTTTGGGGTTGAAACACTAGGGCCATGGGGTCCGAGTGCCCACTTGGTTTTTCGAGATATCGCCAAGCGGTTAGTCGACTCTTCACGTGACCAGAGGGCTGGCCTATTTCTTGGCCAAAGAATTAGCATAGCATTGCCATACAACGTGGCAATGCTGCCAGCCTTTTGGGCACTGTTCCTGTTGACAGCGATGCGGACGAATTTTTTGATGCCCTATGATCATTTTGCTTATTTTTTTCATATAAATGTACATATTATTTTTATTTTAAATAGGATTAGCATAAATTATGTAAATATTATAGTTACCAAATAACATCTTTATAGACATGTTAACATGGGTACGTTTTGGCTTGTTAGGGTAAACACCAGAACACCCTGTATAATTCTAAATATATAGGCAACAGCACACCATGGTATCCAAAACCGACGAATTTCTTCTTCATCTCCAAACAATAGTTTATTATCCATTGGGGAAATTTGACAATTTGTGGTAACTTGAACTTTGTACCCATTCCATTTTGACCGCGCGCTTACTAGGGGACGCTTTTTTTTTTTACTAGGGGGCGCTAGGGTAATGTTTGCACACGGGCGCTACATGGGCTAGAGACGCCTCTGGTCCTGTCGGCACCCTTGGGTACGAAACCCTAAAAATGGAAGTGTGCCTAACAAGCAAACACGGCTATAATAAGACTAAAAACATAGAACAACCATGTGGAACACTAAAATGTATAATACCGAAGTATATTATGATACCTCTGACGTCACCTAAAAATTACCATTACGCCGTTAAAATTATGCATAACAAATAACAATGCTCTGTTTGCAAGGTTTCTAAGGTAAAGATAATGGCGTCCGCGGTACAGTCGCGCTAAGAACATTAGCGCACACTTCACAAGTTCATTGGAACCACCAGAGCATACGATGCGCGCTATTTTTTTTCATCATGGATGTGTTTACTTATAACTCGAGGCGTGGCAGCGTCTTCGGGCTCGCGTCCAAACGCCTACGCGACGTGCTGTGACGCGCTTAACGTTCTCATTGATACGCTAGACTAGATCATAATTTAATATTCTGCCTGTTCAGTAAATATGTTGTTTGTACACGTTTGAATACAAGGCCATGCTCAATAAAACCATCAGGCTTCCTTTCCTAACGTGTTAAGTGGTGTTAATTATATAAAAACAAATATTATTAATATTCGTGTCTCGGCAAAAGCGCATCGTTGGTCCCGGCTGTCATTAGTAGATCTTTGACAGTCGTGACCGATATGGTCAGAAGCCCGAAAGTCTGACAACCAGTTTTGCCAAGGCCCAAGGGGTATCGTATTACCCAGTAAATGGGTTGTGGCGGTCACATAGGCAGTCGCTCCATGTTAAATACTGCATATATAGTATGGTATAGCTGCATTCGGTTAGACTGGAAGCCGAACCCCAACATAGTTGGGAAAAAGGCTAGGCAGATTGATTAATAATACCTCACGATTATGGGCTTCATATGGAACCTTTTAAAGGGATTTTATTACTTCAGCAGACTTTACATTTACCCCTTGTTTGATCTTTCCGCTAAATAATGTGGAGGCAAAATTGCATCTACATTAAAGCTCTCATATTAATAAAAAAAATACCACTGATTTTATATTAGACTAGCTTCTGCCCGCGACTTCGTCCGCGTGAAATTTCTTGTACTCCCACCCCGTCGCAACACTTCGTATTCGCTTAGCATTCATTCTGTTTTTTTTTTCTTTTTGCTCGGCTCCTAAGGGCCATAGCGTGATATTAAATAGCCTATAGCCTTCCATAAGAATTGGGCTATCAAATGCAAAAAAAAATCAAATCTGACCGGTAGTTCCAGAGATTATCGCGTTCAAACAAACACACTCTTCAGCTTTATTATTAGTATAGATAGATACGTTACCACTGCAGTGGTAACGTATCTATCTGAAGTGCACTGGCTATCGACGAATGTATTCATGAGAATAGTCCCATAAATTGATTTGATTTGAATTGAGATGTGCGTGACACAATGTGCAGCAATTACAACTTGTTTAGCCTACACTTGTGCGATGCACTCGCTGGTAACTTGACCAATGTTAATTTGAGCGAAAACAACAAATAAAGTACCTATTGTTAAAACATGAAATAACGTTTAAGTATTCAATCAAATAATTAAAAGCTTAAAACTCAAATTGGATATTATTTTTTTTCAGTAAACATTGCAACGTCTACCGTATTTACAAAAACACTTATCTTGTCAGCTGTACGTATCGTAAAATCCGATTTTAAATAAAGAACGCCATAATGTTTTTTTCCTGCCAGTACTACGCTAGTGGCGTGCAATTATGCCCTATTCGATTCAATAGCCCCGTGATGAATATCGATGATGACCCATTTGAAAAGCGCTGCTTTATTCGCTCGTGTAAATATTCTCATAATTGTAAACTGAAATGAACGTCAACTAATTCAACCGGTTGACTTTAATCAACTAAAGTACCTACAGATGTTACCACGAATTGCCTCACTTATATCCAACCTGGTGATACTTATATAAAACCCTGTTTGCCAATGGATTTAGGTACTCTATTAAACAAGTTTCTTTTATGTAACATATTTTTATTTTTCATGAGATATTGTCGTCTGACTTTCAGAAAAATAGAAGTATTATTGCGGTCACATTTTTTTAAAGATTCACATGTGTTAATTTTTCTACTGCGTAGCATACGATTAGCTCTTTCTTAATAGCAATAATCTCTCCCGTAATAAAAATGGATTAAATTACCCGAACAAGTAACATTTTCATAATTCAGCATCTTTATGCCCTGAATAAAAATTCCTCCGTACAATTGGTTAGCAAGCTGTGTGTTGAATTGTTAAAATAGGTTAGGTATACATGTTAGGTATCAATACGCGATTCTCGCTCGAGCAAAAGGAAAATTACACCCAGCCCGCGGCATGAATTCGGTCAATTTGGCGCCCCTAAAGCCTTTACGTAATCAAACAAAATTTTGAAACGATACATGGCACGGAACAATTCAACTGCCATTGAAAATTGTTGCTCGTTTTAGCAACAATTTTCAATGGCAGTTGAATTGTTCCCAGATTTTGAAGTGATCAAATTGAACGTTACTTTCAGGTTTTTTTTAATTTTTTTTTTCCGTAAAATTTGAACCGCAAAAATGTGGGGAAGTACGCGAGCTACATAAAATATTCAAATATTTGATAGCGCAGCTGCATTTGAGGCAAGTTAATGTTATAAATGTTATAATCGTATCCGAAACACATAATAATATGCGAATAATGTTAATAAAAAAAAATTATGCTATTTTTAAACGGAGGACTTTCGACTTAATACTCGTTTTGTTTTGGGAGGAGAGTTATTCGAGTTACGACCTATTTCATTTGTCTCTTCAGGGTTTTCAGCCAGTGTCCGGCCGCTGTACAGACCTCATTAGCACACCAGTTTTTCATTCGAGCAGCTCTCAACAGATTCTTAATTTAATTAAATCCCTTCATTAAATTTTGAACGATGGACCGTCGCGTCGGGTTGTATTGCCTGTAAATCCTGTAATTCATGATTAATTTAAATGTAAATAGGTATGTTAATGCAAAAATCTTTTAACGAAAAATAAATATTAACAGGTGGCGCAAGTGACCCTCTCGTTATATGATTGGGATGTGGAATTTAAAAGATACCCTTTTTGTAGGATAATTTGAAAATAAATCTCCTGGACACTGGAGGTTTCTTTCTCGAGCATCCAGTAGCTTTGATCCCATCACTGTTTCCATGCTTTTTCGGATCCTTAATTAAGTTAAACCAATATTAAGATTAAATTAATTTTATGTATCAGAGGGGCTCGTGGCTAACTTATAACTGCCGCACGGGTCGATCCATCAGGTTAAGCTACACTTGCCGGGGTTGAAAATAATAAATTACCTTATTTTTACAACGGTAATCGACGTTATTTCCAGTGAGTGAAGTGCTAGCTTTTGCCCGCGGCTTCGCTTCGCTTTCTAATATAATTCAATCATGATTCGAAAGACATGTGGCGCCATCTATTATCATAATAACGTTACTGTTGTTTTCCTCGGGAACAACACTTTTTTTCGGGATGAAAGGTACGTCCGTTTCTGCACACCTGACAACGTATATGCAAAATTTCAGGATGATCGGTTCAGTGGATTAGGCGTGAAAAGGTAACAAACAAACTTACTTTCGCGTTTATAATATTAGTTAGGACTTAGTATGTATGTAAACTTTTAAGGCACAAATTAATCGTACCTAATGTATGAATTAAGTTCGTAGTATCATAATAGATATTTCATGTAATCCGAAACTGAAGTCGTAACAATCTAGGATATTAATTCCCATTAGATAAGGCGTCACTTAATGTTGTGTGATCGAGTGGAAATTAATAAGTCTAAGTAGTTCATAGAGAAAGAGAAAGTCTGCTTTGCCATAAACCTGTTATCTTTATGAATTATATTGTCAGCACAGCAGTTATTAGATACTGATCTAATAAATTATTCAACTATGCACCAACATTATTCTTCAGACGCGGTAAGAAGCAAATTTTTAGGTAATTGACAACAGCCCATCGCGGCAACAAATAAGGTTCAAAACAGCGATGCGTTTGATGTTAGACGAATCGAATGACAACCAAAATAAAATTAATTTTGCAGTTTTAACTAAATTTAAAAATAAATGCACGGCTCAGTGCAATAACTTTTAGGCATTTCTTTAGTTGATTGAATTCCCTTTATTATCATTAATTATTATCATTAATAATAGAATATGATAGTTTACGCTCAAAATTTTGAAAATGATGTGATGAAAAATATTTTTTTGAGTTTTTTTTTACGATTGTTTTATCATGATACTATTTTATTTTTATGAAATATTTTTCAATAAGGCTCAATTTTTCTGGCTTGTAATCGTGTACCATTAGGCCTAACTATGCGACTAAAAAATGAGCGTTTTTTGGTGTCCTACGTTTGGGCAGCGCCTTAATAAATCTTGTGTTATAAGTACCTATTTATAGGGTAATTACTGTAGTGTAGTAAGTTATCTGAACTTACAGACTGACAAAACTAAAACGAAATCGTCAAAAAAACAGTCTTATTACAAGCAGTATTTTTAAAATAATATCTAATACTTATTCCATTAAAATGTTCCCCAGTAATTATCATTATGAAGGAGATGCTTGAATTCATCTCAATTATTGAATGAATTGGCCGGTTTTCCGAGCACTTGATTCAAATAGTTTTTCTTCAAAGACTTAATTGTTTCCACTTCACTTAGAAGTTCGGGAACAAAGGAAAACTGTGTTTAAATAAAATGAATGAACACTTAGCTATTGATATGAAATAGCTTGAAATAACTCGCAGTCCAGTAAAACAGATATTTGTTGAACAAATATTATTGCAGGATAATCTATTGATTCATTCTTTCACCCGAAGGCTAATCGCGATTTATGAGGTAAGCCGCATAGTTTGGGGTGCGATTCCAGTCAGATGAAATTGTTTTATCCAAATTTATTACCCACAGGAGGCTGGCTTAAACATTTTCCGCGTAAATGTAATATAAACGAAAATAGTAATTTGTCTAGATACTGTGTGACGTAGTTCAGTTACAAATTACGGCAGCAAACAATAAACCTACAACATGTCTCGGAATTAACGCACACCACCAAACACTCCAATTAGAATATTATGTTGTAAATTGTAATCATATCTACATGATAAATATATTTATTATTAAGTATGTATAAAACATTGTTTTTTTTATTAAAATAGTTATACTGATTGTAGGAGAAAATAATAAATTACAAATCTACGCATGCACACAGACGCACATGTAAGGTATATACATATATAATTATATGGGTCTAGCGTAGTAGGTTCTTCATCCATTTTGGTTTATTTTGACTGTGCGTAGGTACAGCGGAAGCGTGACAGTAATTTACGTAGTTTTAATTATTTTTGGGATAAAATATTTACCTAGTTTAAAAATGACAGAAATTAAACGATTCTGATCAAAATTCTTTCATAATGTGCACTAATTCAGTTACACATTGTATAGCATGTCCCCCTGTCATGACATAAAGACGGCTATGATGATTCAGCCGTAATTGCAATTTCGCGAATTTATTATTCGCAAATGAGACGATTAGCGGTAAGAATGGGGAACATTAGTGTCAGGGTGTGATAATAAGGCTCGTTTTCCTTTCAAAACTTGGGATGAAGTCAGCGGTCTGAACAAAAAGTTACCCCATCTGAGCTCTATGACAAATGACCGGTGCGGGCGCCGAGACATCAGTGCGACGGACGATTTGCTTCGCGATCATTCGGCCCTTTATATACTCTGACATTGATATGTTTCCATAATAACGTTTTGTGTGGATTTCTTCACTTCGCTTATAGTCCGCTAGTCCATATATCTTTATATCTGGCTGTAATTTGACTGTGGTAATCATTTATGAGCACGACGAAACTTTTAATGAGTATGCATACGACGATTGCGGCTTCATGTTTGTCATTTACCTACTTAAAAAATTATCGCTAATTAAGTGCGGATGTTGTAAAATCACTATTTTAACCGGTAGTTCAACGTTCTACCCAGAAAACAAGAAGTAGCGGAAAGGCCTGAGTAATTAAGAAAAATGCTGCAATTAGGCGTTTTCATTCCTATTGTTTTCATTCGCCCTGATCAAATGAAGCTGCATGTACGTGGTGTCCGAAAGACCAAAAATGGAGGCGTTATTATTAGTACAGAGACGAAATATGATGCTGACAAGCTCAAGCACGCAGTCGAGCTGTCTACATCCGGACTTACCGCCGACGAACCAAACAAGCGCAAACCTCGGATCGTGGTTGTAGGTGTGCCGACTACTTTGGCTGAAACTGAAGTTTTCAGGTGCATTTATGAACAGAACGTAGCCGATAAGTTTCCAGCAATGCCTATGGAGTCCTTTTTAAGCGTGACTAAATTAAGCCACAAATCTGGGAAGAAAGATGCGTCGACCTGTAACTACGTCATTGAAGTCACAGCCAATATACGTAAAGCCCTATTATCCCAATCAAGGCTTTTTATAAATTGGACGTCATGCCCTGTCAGGGACTTCACCTTGGTCACCAGATGCTACAAATGCCAACAATATGGTCATGCAGCAAAAACATGCAGAGAGCTGAAATCTACGTGTGGTCACTGCGGTGAAGAAGGACACTCGATATCAGAGTGCGGAAAGAAAGCTGACACACCGAAATGTGCAACTTGCTTACGCTTTAAAAAGCCCAATAACCACAAAACGGGAGAAGTTGAGTGCCCTGCTAGGAAAATAGCGGAATACAGGTACATCAACTCTATCGACTACGAGGGCGCCTAGAGCGTCATACTTAAGGCCAGACTTCCGGGTTTACTGGTTGCTGCTGACTCAACAAAACTCTGCACTGGCCTACAAACCTTCGATTTTTTTTGATGTTTAAGCACATAAGTCGCCCGCTACAAAAATCGAATAAACACGAACGTGATTTAATTTTGTGCAACATTGACTTTAACCCACTTACCAATTTCTGCTGACGCAAAATCATATCATGTGTTTAGCTAAGTTTTAAAGTGCAAGAAACTATTTTACGCTGACTCAATAATTCGTATACAATCAGACTTTTTGTTTTTATTTTGTGTTATCTTTAAGGTAAATAGTATTTATGTAAACTAGGTATAAAATAATTAGTTAGTAATTTTTTTTTTTAATTATTTCAAGACTACATGTTATATATTGTTAAGAATTTTATAGTCCTACAATTACTTTTAAGTATGCTCATGCCGCCTGTGATACAGGTTTATCCTAGTACAGGCATCGAACATTATTATACCTTTGTAAATATAATTTCTAAGACTTTATGTAATAATTTTACCAATTTTAATACTGAATAAACAATTATTATTATTATTATTTTTTTATATTTTAACATATCTCGGGACCATGGGATCCCGGTCCTTTGGAAGGCGTACCAGGGGCCGAAGCCAACTCGCAGAGGCCCGTTAGAGATTTTCAATGAAATGAGGCTCCAACCGACGATTATCCCTGTTCGCACTATGCAAGTGCACCCAAGGACAACCCCCGGTTGGTGTAGGACTATTGCAAAATATGGAAACAAAAATATTGGATTATGGGTTTTGGTGGCTAAAGTGAACTGGTTATCTAAGACTATGGAAAAACTATAGCCCCTGCCTGACCGATGTACTCTATAAATTACACAGATTAAATGGCAGGGGTGACTTGCACACTCAATAATGGGCCCCCGAAAACGGTCGCTAGCACATAGTGTCGTAGCGGCAAGGGGGCAACATGTCCTGAGGTGCTTATGAGGAGTGGAGAGGTATTCCACGGCTATCAGGACAATCCCGGAAGTACGGTCAAGATCCCTACCAGCATCTTACTGGAATACTTCCTTCCTCCGAGCACGTTTGCTCTTGCGAATCTCCACTCAAGCCAGCCAATAAAGGCAAGAATGAGGTGGGAGCTCTGTTCCTCGTCATTGTTCACTCCAGCCGGCCAATAAAGGCAAGCCAGAGGTGAGGAACAAGACTTCTCCCTGGAGATAGGGTCCGTGGGGTCGCTACTGCCCAACAGCTCGCCACATGCTGCCCTGCGGATTTCTGTATCTCTCTTGGTCTGGCTCCTAACTCTAGACCTGTTCCGGCAAAGTAAACCCTTCCGGCACAGGCCTAGAGTTCTGAGCGCGCAAGCCCCACCACGACGTCAACGTAGAGATACGGCGGTGGGGTTATTATTATTATTATTATTATTATTTATTGTTTTTATAAAAAATATAGGAACATTACATAATCAGCCTATAATGCTTCCACTGCTGGGACACAGGCCTCCTCTCGGTGAGAGGGAGTAGGCCGTAATCCACCACGCGGGCCCAGTGCGGGTTGGTAGATATCCCGTATTTCGAATTTTTGGTTCTAGGATATGCCGGTTTCCTCACAATGTTTTCCTTCACCGTTTTGAGAGCAGTGGTGATGAAACAATTTACACAAAGTAAAAAGCGCCTGTCTTGGTTCCAGCCTACAACTAGTAAGCCACGCCCGTTACAATTGGTCCAATAGGAACATTATTATTGGAATAAGGCTGCCCAATTTGGTATATAAGTAGACCTACTCAATTAACCATCAAATGACCATCAAACTGTGATATAATCAATCACATGTTATCTAATCCGTAACTGATAATTTTGATAACGTATCGAAAAGGCTGTCGTACGTCTACATGAAAAACATTGTTTGCAAATTTTTATCTCAGATAGTCTCATTCGGGAATTTTCCTTCGCAAATCCACGTAATGCGCATATGGCCAATTAATAACGATTGATCGATCAGCTTCTGTGATATCTATCGAGATAGTCTATTTGGATAATGCCTTGAAATAATAACAAATGAATCACGACCATATTATGAAATTCTGCCGATTTATTCTGTAAAAATCTCACCGTGAAAACTTAGGTGAAGTGAGCTTGAAGACACCAGCCGGTCGATCATGTAAAAATCTCACCGTGAAAACTTAGGTGAAGTGTATTTGTTTTTGCTGGGAATTGTCACTATTGACAGTTCACTCCACGCTCATTTCACCTAAGTTTTCACGGTGAGATTTTTACAGAATAGCATCGCTGTCATTCCACTTGATGTTTGACACTATTGACAGCTCGCTTCATCTAAGTTTTCACGGTGAGTTTTTACAGAATAGACCGACTGTGCTGAAGTTTGCTGAGGTAGAAAATGTATTCAAAATACAAAACGAGTTTCTTTAAATGAATTAGTTTTCAAAAGTGGGGAATCTTTATGCTTTGCGGACTTCAGAAAAGAATATTAATTAGACACTTTGTCTTTCAGTTCACTAAGAAATTGTGAGCTTAGGTTACTAAGGAATTTCATGGAGTGGAAGTATGGAAGAACTTTGATGTTATTTTTACCGACTTCAAAAAAAGGAGGTTATCAATTCGACACGTATGTATGTAATATTATTGGAATTGCATTATATTCACATATGACAATCTATTAGGGCTTCCAAACAAATATACAAAATTTTAAAGACGTATGTATGTATGTTTGTCCACGCATATCTCCGCAACTATTAATCGGATCGCGTCCATTTTTTTTATTGGCTTACTTTTACTTCAACTTAGGGAACAGTGCAAGTTTCATCAAAATCGATTCAGTAATTTTCAAGATATGGACTAACATGTGTAAGTGTGACGGCAAATAATAATACTTGGCCGTTTATCTCTGAGCTCCAATATCATTATAGCGTAATGTCTTATATAAGGTCTATCTATTCATACACGAAGAGGTCATTGTATTCATCATTACGAACAACTTTTACTATGGGACTAAACCTGGAATCGCGAAAAAAAATCAACTGTTCCCTACATTTATGTTCGCATAACTCGTCAAAATGTATGTAACAGCAGATTTTTTTTTGCGATTTCACCTTTTGCTCTATACCTAGTAAAAGTTGTTCATAATGATGATGAGTTGAGAGAGTTGACGGCACGGTTGGAGCAGTGGTTAAGCGATTGATTGCTGCGCTGCGTGTCGCGGGTTCGATTCCCGCACGGAATAAATATTTGTATGACCTACAAGTAGTTGTTCCGGGTCTGGATGTTTGTGTATGTGAGTTTAAATGTTTGTAAACGCACCCACAATACAGGAGAAATTCCTAGCGTGGGGCAAGGTTTTTTAAAAAAAATAAAAAGAAGTACAATGACCCCTTCAGATATTTCGTGTATTAATAGATAGTCCTTATATGTATATTTTACAAGCTCGAAGATCAGAGATTAAGATAGTTACTGATTAATATAATATTATTTTCCAGTATTTTTTTCTGGCACGTAAAGAATGCAATTTTTTTGCAATCCATACAAATATTATGAATTCGAAAGTAGCTCTGTCTGTCTGTATGTTATCCTTTCACGCCTAAACCACTGAACGGATTTCGATAAAATTTGGCAGAGAGATAGATTGCATCCCGGGGAAGGACATAGGATAGTTTTTATCCCGATATTCCCACGGGATCGACACTTATGCGGGTGAAAACGCGGGGCACTGCTAGTAGGTACCTATATAAATACGGAATCCTCTTCGACCAATTCGGCATTGACCAAAATTATCTTTAGTGTAATAGTTATCCTTATCAACAAATGAAAGATTTGCGAGGTCAATTATTCGTAATCAATAACGATGATCAAAATATCATTTTTATCGGCGGTGATAGAGCAATTTTTTTTCCTGTAAAAAAAAATACACATTCAAAACTTAATAATCAACTTATATAAGTTTTGAATGTGTATCTAATAGCAGTAGGTACAGCGATGGATAGCAACGACTGAAAGACATCTAAAGACCCTTCACAAACTTCCAATGTAACCTGCATGGGCAGTTTTCTAGTGTTCCCTGTTACAATCTACCTACACAATAATCAGCCTTTAAGTAATGTTCCCACTGCTGGGACACAGGCCTCCTCTCTCCTTCGAGAGGGAGTGGGCTGTAATTGTACTCCTAATATAGGTACCTACCACGCGGGCCCAGTGCGGGATAAGGACTTGGGAGAGGTCACATGTCTTCGATCTTTTCCTTCACCGTATATAGAGCAGTGGTGATGAAATTATTTACACAAAGTTATGAGCCCTTCGGGTTCGAACACAAGACCTATGTTGTAAGTCGGGGCCGATACCACTAGTCCTCACTGCTCACAAACCTAACCAATATCTGGTATTTTTTACAGCTACATAAGCTAGTCGTAGGTTATAAGGCATGGCACGGCTCATACGGGCCTGAGATAAGAAGACTACCTATATGATGACGTAGTACGAATTAATTAAGCATAGTCATCATCTGCCTAGCCTTTTCCCAATTATGTTGATGGATGGATGCAGCTGAGTACCTACCAGTATTTTACATAGAGCGACTGCCTATCTGAATCCACAACCCAGTTACTGGGTAATACAAAACCCCTTGGTAAGGCTGATTGTCAGACTTTCGGGCTTCTGACGACCCGTAACGACTGTCAAAGATCCACGGGTGACAGCCAGCTAACGGCTGCTTTCCGAGACACGGAGGGGTTTTGGTAGGTATGTAAAGATGGTCACCAATCCACGGACCAACCGCGGCAAGCGTAGCTTAACCTGATCGATCGACCTGTGCGGCTATTATTACTTAGCCACAAGCCCCTCCATTAATTAAGCATAGTGTGGTTGGGTAGTCCGTATTTAACTCATATTTTCCTTAATCGTAAAGGCATTATGTACAAATTGAGGCCATCATTGCGGATTGGTTAAACACCTTTTGTAAAACAGCTACCCGATCACGCCACCCAGATAACATTGTGTGCTGTTTAAAAGTTCAATGAGTAATGAAAGTAGATAACCCTATATACATATAATACAATTATGCCGCCAAAGAAATGAGAAGATGAGGTATTAATCGATAACATTTTATAGTGATTGGATTAAAGAGATATCAAAAATAATATTAATTATTTTCAAGACTTAACTTACACAACGCTAAAAATTACCACTAGATATAGATTATATATGTATACTTATATTAATACTAAAGCTGAAGAGTTTGTTTGTTTTGTTTAGTGGAACGCGCTAATCTCTGGAACTACCAGTCGAATTAGAAAAAATATTTTTGTATTTTATAGCCCAATTTTTGAGGAAGGCTATTTAACACCACGCTACGACCCTTAGGAGTCGAGCAAGAAAAAAAGCCATAAAGAACGCTAAGCGAAAATGAAGTGTTAGCGGTGGGTCGGCGCCGAATTTTCACGCGGCTGAAGTCGCGGGCAGAAGCTAGTTATGTATATATAACCTACCGTAATCTGTTTCTTCTCATGAAATTCATGTTAATCTGCTTGTTGGTGCTTCATATTTTTTTGTAAAGTAAGTAATTTCATATTCTTAATTAACACAATCATATCGAGCCTCTTCAGGAAGAACATCGTAAGCGCCAAAATTCCCAAAAAACGGTTTTAATTATTAACCGCCAGATCAACTGATTTTGAATCTTTTGTCACTTACTTGAGTTCATAATGGAAATGGTAATTAACTTTTTTTTATTACGAAATTTTCATCGTAAGTTACAACCCATTCGGTTTTTTTAACGTAACCTCCACCGAGTGACAGATCGTTAGTATAGTACCTGTCGCTTACGATATAATCTTAGGTTAATAGTTTTATTGCAAACATCCTACTTGGCACTTACGATAATAAATTATGCAATTTGGAACGAAACGGAAGCGAAAAGAGGGTGTAATGAAATCTGTACTATTATCTTTAAATACCTTAAAATGGTTGACGAGAGGACCCAAAATGAAGTTGCATTATACTGTGACAGTTGCTCAGGACAAAATAAAAATAAAGCCATGATTGTAATGCTGTATTATTTCATGCAATATCATGCGAGTTTTGTTGAAAGGCTGACTATAAACTTCCTCATTCCTGGACATACCATGATGCCAGTAGACTCTGTGCATGCAACAATAGAAGGATTTATATAGAAAAGAACTATTTACGCACCATCTGAATGGCAAACTTTGAATGGAAATGCTCGGACAAATCCCAAAAAATATGAGACAATTCTTTTAAAAAATAATGAAATTAAAGATTGGAATTCCTATGCAACAGCCTTCTTACCAAACAAAATTAAAATACAAACAAGTAAGTAAGCTGCGTAACGCTAGATTTGAAAAAGGCGACAAGTTCTATCTTAAATACGACTATGATGGACCCGAACAAGCTGTTGATGTGTCTCTTATATATTGAGGTCTCGGCAGAATCAACAAGCAAGCTATTCGTGAACCTAAAACTGCTTACACTGAAAAAATTCCCATTTCGAAGGCGAAATACGAAGATTTAAAGAAAATGTGCGAAAAGGGTATCATACCAGAAGTTTATACAAAAGAATATCTGGATTTGCCCTGCGATATAAACACAAGAGACGCTTTACTTCAGACTGATGAAGACGAGGACTGATGACTATTTTTGTATTTCATTTTATTAATAAAGCTCAAATTCACTTAGAAGTACCTACTTAATTTTTTTTTTTACTTTTTTGTATTTCTGACTCTTTGTCCTTCTCTGCCTGGCATGGTATCTCGTAAAAACCGTTTAAAAAAAACCACACACAAAAAATATTTCTACTGTTTTATGATATTTAAGAATTATCGTAATCTACATACTCATATCAGCTCTACATAATAACGGTCATCAGTTTTAACGTAAGCGACAAATGTATGTGATTTTATAGTACAGACGCCAGCACATCAAGTTACTACAATCTGTCAGATTTCTTTAATAGATTTTCGACTTTATTGCTAAAGCATAAGGTTCAAGGTTGATTGGGAAAATCTGACAGTTTCGGGTAGGTTGACCTGCTGGCGTCTGTACTAAGTCAAATCTTAACATTTGAATTAATAGGGAGGTGGAGGTGCCCATATAACACCACGTAAAAATTTCAAATTGATGCTGTAAATATTTTGAGAAATATTTAAAAAAAAACGTTCTCCTGTAAAATATGCAAAATGGCGGTTACGATCTTCTTCCTGAAAAGGCTCGATATGTTCATATTTCTTAACACAACTGGGAATCCTTTTGTTTTCCCTATCGGAAATATTTGAAAAACATATGTAGGTAAGTTGAATGTTGGAATTCCGTCAATATCAATTTTATTCACTTGAGGAATTCCGTACCTATCGCGCCCTTTCAATGAGCTTCTTCAAAGTAGTATATAATTGCTACCGAAGTACTAATTATACCTTGGTGTTAAATAGATGTGGACGAACCTACTGGGACCTATATTTAAACATCCGGAAATTTTCCAGCCAGCTCAATTGAGTAGTACCACGTATGCATCACACTAACTGCACATTACAAGAATGATTTCAAGAAACCTATAATAGGCCAGTCAACATTTAGGTAAATAACTTTTATACGCCTAACCTACGAGTACTGTAGACTTAAATATTATTTACTTATGTTATCAATGTCATTATCACTCACTAGATAGCGAGTTCGTGTAATAACGCTGACATTAATGTCAACCTCAGAAATATAACCCTTTAAAATAGATAAGAACAAGAGCGTAAATTTTCATTATAACCCCGAAAATATAGCCCGTTCGCAGCCAATTCTACTCCTAAATAAGTTTTCGTTTGAAATGACGTTAATGATCTTTAAATCTTAGAAAGGGAAGTTAAAAAGACTTTTACAAGGATTCTTATAAAGGTACACAAAATTCTTATTGTCTTGCTGCTGAAATTACTTTTTCGATATAATTATAACATTGGACAGGTTCTCTGTTCTGAATTTTGACGTTAAGTAATTTATCTTTTGAAATGACAATTTTTCTGTATTCATTAATCAAATCTAAACTGAAATCGTACTGTTGGGATTCATTTAGTCGGAGGACTTTAATCAATTGTTTAGTCCCTTTTAAATTTTTGTGTTTTTCTGTCACAACATAAATGTGATTAATTTAGAGATATTTTTCTATTTCTAAATTAAAACTGTAGAAATTTCCAGACTTATATTAATCTGGAAACATATCACAACGGGTGCCTGTGGAATACTGTTTCTAATCTCGATGCAAAATATAAGGAGCTCCAATAAGGCTCTTGAATATCTGTGGGATGAAGTCATCAATGTCTTACAAGGAATCGTTGTTAAGACAATATAATTGACTCCACCTATACCACTCATTACAACATGTCATGAAGTATTGAGAAAGTTCTAGAAGTTTCGTAAGATCAAGACGTTGACAAATGAGAACCTTAAAACGGTTTACATCCCTCATCTACTTTATGAAAATGTTACTTTTAAAACAGCTACCATGAGTACAGGTATAGTACCTAAAGATAACAATACTCATACAGTCGTGTGAAATACCTAGGTACATATAACAGTGTTTTCTGACTAAGATAATAATAACAACGCATGCGCTGACTACGGTACTCTTTAATATGAGGGTAATGATGAATCAAAACAAATAGAGCAACTACGTCATCGTGTCAAGGCAAGAATGACTTCCTATGGCATCGGAGCAATTCAATCAGGCTCCTGTTATACTATACTTCTTAAATTGCCCGACGATTATGCTTCGATTGAGTGAGAGCGTATGGTATAATGTGTACACGACACTCACACATGCAAAAACATCGTACGATTTGAGCCAGCCAATGGCATCGAGCGGCGTGGTGGGCTCGGCTCCCCACTATACCATCGGAATGCATAGTGCTAAGAACGGCACTGTTAAAAATAACTACCTGTTTGACAGGATACACGATGTCAGATGACGTTCGAGGCCATTGCCAATTTGTGAAAGGACTAATATGTATCCTTATATTTTACTCAGGAGCCAATAAATATTTCAAAAGTATAGGTATATGACGATCCATCTAAATGCATTCAATAAATTGCAGTCGGCAGTACTAGAACAAGAAATGAGGTCACATAAATTGATAGACGGGAATGAAGTCAATAAGGGCAATACCGTTCCACAAAGAATAGGTTCTCTAAAATTTTCCAATCCAATCACATGTGAGTAAACAGCTGATTGCGTGGACGCCACGTGAAACACGATCGGGCGGCGATGACGCGAGCATGCGCACAAATAGGACTAGATAACAACACTTTCTAACGTAACAGGACAGATGAATAGGGAAAACATATCAGCATTGGAACACACTCGTAAACAACTAACTAGTATTATAGTGTTGGCAGCATTCTGTAACAAAAAATCGTTCCGGAGGAAGGTCTGCCAAAATGTGCATTTTATCCATACTAATTATAAATTCGAAAGTAACTCTGTCTGTCTGTATGTATGTATGTTACCTTTTCACGCCTAAACCACTAAACGGATTTCAATAAAATTTGGCAGAGAGATAGATTGCATCCCGGAGAAGGACATAGGTAGGATAGTTTTTATCGACATACATCGCGGACGAAGACGCGGGCGGAAGTTAGTATTATATATATAACTTCTTCCGCATGTCATTTATGTATCAATGCTAGCTCTATGTTCAGTAACATAATAGTCCACTAAAGCACTCAGCGTTGTTAAGCGATGGCCTGAAACACAGGTTTGAATAAACCTACATCAGGCAGGTCGCTATGGAATTCAGTAGGCTTTTAACCAATTTAAATAAGTTATAGACTAGATTTATTGTAGGCATAGTTTAATATTTTCCTCTTAATTATTAATATGTAACTTTGCAATGATGTAACTTCTATGTACCTAATTTATACTTACGTGAACTTTATTATTATTATTATTTAGAAATTGTTTATTTTACTGTTTTCAAGAAAATAGCAAATGTAGCTGTTTAATTAAATACAAAAGGTTTTATTCATAAACATTGCTTAAAGTTAAGAGACGTTTAAACGTCAAAATGTATGGTTAGACAGTCGTTAATCATTACGTTTATAAATAAATGGGAGTATCAAATGCTAAAACACCGTCCACCTTGACATAAAACACAAAAATCATGGAAGCTCCATTCGACAGAGATAAATGAGATTTTGAAGACGATTTGGCCATTCGTTTTAGTATTCAGCAGCTGCCCCTCACTGTGTAATAGAACCATCGTTCATCACTGGTTTCCAATAGGTGGGCTATCATTTATCAGTAGTTCGACAAAGTAATGCTGAACAGCTGTTCAAGAATAGTACGGATAAATTAAATTTCAATTTGTCTTGTATAAGTGAATTTGACAGATACTCGTAGTTTGAATACAAATAATTCACTGGAAATTTGAGAGTCAATATTACTCATTGTAGTGACGTAATTATACATACAGTCATGTTTTTTTATTTTTATTTAAAATTGGTTTGCTCTTGCTTGACTCTAGTCTTGGTCAGAGGTGACAGTGACATGTGATTGATATATTACGTTAATAAGGCAATTAATATGTTGCGTACGTCTATTAATGCCAGAACAGAAGTCAAAAGTCAAGAAAGCGGTAGTTTGTTAAACTATGCAAATGACTATGTTTACTCATTGCTACGCGCCCCGCACTTTCTATCTATACGTACCTAATATACTAACCCCCTTACTAATAAACGTATTATAAGTTGTTGGCGACTGGCTGTGGTGCAACCTTTTTTGTAAATATTTCATGTTTTTTAAATATAGTGTTTTTCTTTTGACTTTTGTTGTTGTCAGGTCTGAGCGGTTGTCAGGTTTAATTTTCCTTAATAAATTTATATTATTTACAAATACGTGTTTCTATCATATTTTCATCTTATACAGTCCACTAATATATTAATCAAATCCGCTAGCTATCATTTTGGTCCATTCGAGCCGTAACTATCATTTTTTTCTTTCTCGCCGTAATTTCATTTCGTATAAATTTCACATATCACACAAGATGGAAACACGTAGCAAGACAAAGTCGGACCTGACGGCTACGGGATTCGGACGGGTGCAACATTCACCGCGTGGCACCCGGCCGGTTTCAGCCACAACAGCCGAAGGCGCTTCGGCATTGCCTGATAGTGCGGGCATACAACAGGCGGGCACCGTTCCCCCCAGCGAGGCACAAGCTGCTCCCGCTTCGGAACGCCCAAATGCTCGCACTAGCACACATAAGGCGAATGTCAATGCGCCGACAAACGCTTCTAGTGTCCACAGCGAAATATACAGTGAGGCCACTCGGCATTCGTGTTCTTCGGCGTCCGTTCGCGCACAGAAGCTGTCTTTCGAAGCAGTCGCGAAGCGGCGCCAAGTAGAGCGCGAACGTCTACAGGCTGAACGCGAGCGCATGCGCGAGCTCGAGCTCGCTCGCCTCGAGGCTGAGGCAGAGCAAGCCGAACTACAAGCAAACATCGCCGCCCTGGAAGCTTCAGATAAGTTAGCCAAATCTCATAGATCGTGTTTTTCTAGTCGTGTCTCTGAAAAGCGCACTGAAAGTTGGGTTTTAGAACAAAATCTAAACATGACCACGGCAACTCAAAAAAACATGCCTGGTGAGGGTCCGACTGTCACCCTGGGTAACCCACAGGGACATCAGTCACAGCCGGCCGCCCTCACCAACACGGCACCGTTTTTCGTGCCCGACGTCAACGATAGAACCCTTTCTAAGCCCAAATACGAGTATGCACCTTACGATAACTACAACAACATGGCACATCAATCGCTACAATCTGAACGCTCCTCAGACCCTATAACCAAATTAGCGCAAGCGATTAACTCTCTTTCGAACAGACCAAAGAAACCCGAACTTGTTACATTCTCGGGTGATGTCGGTCAATGGATGGCTTTCAAGAGTAGTTACGAAAGAACGAAGTCAAATTTTTCCCCTTCAGAGAACTTAGAACGTCTGAACAACGCCGTACGCGGCCCGGCGTACCAGTCCGTCGCGTCGCTCCTGTGGATCTCCGGCGACCCCGGCGACATCATGAAGGCCCTGGAGCAGACGTACGCACGACCGGAATTGCTGGTAGCCCGCGAGGTCACCGCGCTGCGTAACAGTCCTAAGCTAAGTTCCCCCGAAGACTTAAATAGTTTAGCGAACAAACTACGTAATTTTGTTACGACTCTTAAGCTACTGAAACAAAACGAGTATCTGTGTTCACCGGAGCTTTTTCAGTGCATTTTGATTAAACTGAGCGAGCACACCAGAGCTCGATTTACAGATTTTGCCTCTGCTTGCGCACCCGAAGTAAAATCAATCACAAAATTGGAATTATTATCACACTTTCTTCTGATCGAAGCTGACAAACAATTAAAATTCAATTTTGTTCCTGACAGTACTATTAAGGCAACGACTCCGGCACATTACTCTAAATTTCAACCGCGAAAGGAAAAAATACACGCGACGCTGTCAAGCGATAAAACTCCTGATAATTGTATATATTGCAAACAAGGACCACACAACATTAAAACTTGTAAGAGTTTTTTAGTTTTGGAACTCGACGACCGGTGGCGATGGGTACGTGAAAACAGAGTGTGCTATCGCTGCCTTAAGTCGAATCCGCACACGTGGAACAACTGCCGTGCGAAATGCTGTGGAGTTGACGGATGTTCAAGACGTCACAACGCACTCCTTCACGGCCCAGGAACCTCCAATACTAAAATTAGCACGGCATCCTGCGGACAGTGCAATAATACACAAGTATCAGCTAAAACTACCGACCCTACCCACACGGACGGTACCGACAGCAAATCCGAGTCTGCCGTTAAGATCACGAACACGTCTGATTTTCTTGTTAATGCAACAGGGTCTCTGCTGTCGATGTCACGTCCCCGCGGTCTGCTGAAAGTGGTGCCGATCGTACTCGAGGGTCCCGATGGCGAGTTCGAGACGACAGCACTACTTGACGAGGGCAGTACGGCAACGTTGATTGACGGAGAGGTGATAGCACGCATCGGTGCGAAACCCACGTCTCAAGAGCGTCTTCACATTGAAGGTGTCAGTGGTATGACCAAGGAAGTCGAAGTAAGCTACGTAGACTTTCATATTCGTGGACGTAACCGAACCGATCGTTACCTAGTGAAGCATGCGCGGGCCATTAAACCATTAGGGCTTCGCGTACAAAATCATAACTTGGTAAACTTCTCGGATTATAGTCATCTGGCAGACTTATCTGACGAACTTTTGTACGCCAATACTCCCCCAACTGTCCTCATCGGCGCGCCAGATTGGCACCTTTCTTTGAGTCGCGAAGTACGTTGCGGAAAGAAGAACGAGCCTGTTGCCTCTAAAACTTTATTAGGTTGGGTACTTCATGGCGCACTTTCCGTTTCGTCCAAGCCACTTGAGTTCGTAAATCACACTTCGGACGATTTGGACGCCCTCATTAAAAGACAATACGACATTGACGCTTTGGGTATTGCGAAAAGTGCTCCTCGCTTAAACGACGACGATAAACGAGCCATAGATATAATAGAATCTTCGGCTCGTCAACTCGACAATGGCCATTTTGAGGTGGGTCTACCCTGGAAACAAGATTTACCGGAAATCATACCTGATAGTTATCCGCAGGCACTGTCCCGCTTCAAGGCCCTCGAACGTCAAATGGCAAAGGCTCCAACGTTTGCCGCCGCTTTTCAACAATTTATAGACGATGTTATCAGCAAGGGATATGCCGAAGAGTGCGATCCACAGACGTACCATCAGCGGATTACACCAAATACATCGTGCATCAACCCAGACGGATCCATCCGCTGGTACCTACCTATCTTCGGCGTCCTTCACCCACAAAAAAAGAAGCTGAGAGCCGTCCATGACGCTGCTGCGGTCACGAAAGGTATAAGCCTCAACAGTCTATTACTACAAGGCCCCGATTTATTATCACCCCTTCTCGACATTTTGTTCCGGTTTAGGGAAGGCGAAGTCGCTTTAAACGGGGACATCAAGGAAATGTTCCCACAAGTTAAAATCACTCCACGAGATAGGGATGCCCAACGCTTTCTCTGGCGCGGGAAGGACGGCAACCTCAAAGAGTACAGAATGTCCTCTATGATATTTGGCGCAGTCTCATCCCCATTTATCGCGCTCTATATCAAAAACAAAAATGCCAAAATAATGGAAGCAGAGTTCTCCAATGCCTGCAAGGCAATTATAGAAGACCATTATATGGACGATTATCTCGGAAGCTACTCCAACATTGACGATGCGGCTCGACTAGCTACTGAGATAGTCACTGTCCACAAGGCTGGCGGGTTCGAAATGCGTGGGTGGGTGTCAAATCGTCCAGACGCTCTCTCACTTGTTCCTAAAGAATTTAGAAGCGATGCTACTTCTGACGTTATGCTACCACCTAGCACTGAGGTTGGCGTCTTGGGTGTCAAATGGGACCCACGGCAAGACTCGTTAGGATTTCGTACCTTACCCCAGATACCCACTAAAACTTTAACCAAACGCAGTCTATTATCAAACGTTATGAAGGTTTACGATCCTCTCGGTCTTTTGATGCCAGTCATTATCTGGGGCCGCATATTAATTCAAAGACTGTGGCGCGCAGGTATTGGTTGGGATACGCCACTTCCCGAGGTGTATGTTAGTGAATGCGAGGACTGGTTTACACAATTACAGATTGCGGCCAACATAAAAATTCCTCGCTGGTACATGAATAGGTCAGATATTGTAGACATTCAGCTGCACATGGTGGCCGACGGCGGCGAGCAAGCTTTTGCCTGTGTTGGTTACTGGCGTTTTATTTACAGCGATAGCACCGTGTCTACGGCTCTCATCGGAAGCAAGGCACGCGTCTCGCCTCTCAAACCAGTTTCGATTCCTCGTTTAGAATTACAAGCCGCGCTAATCGCCTCGCGGTATGCACAAACGATTTTACAAGCTCATCGTTTTCAGCCCTCCGAGACTATTTTTTGGACTGATTCAACCACAGTTCTTAAGTGGATTCGGAGCGATGCACGCGCATTCAAAGCGTTTGTGGCACACAGATTAGGCGAGATACTGGAGACCTCTAACCCGTCCAGTTGGAGGTGGATCCCTACCTCTCTCAACGTCGCTGATGACGCAACAAAACCAAAAAAAAATTAATTTCACCGCATGTCATCGGTGGTTTACCGGGCCGCCGTTTCTTCTTGGACCACCATGCACGTGGCCTACCGAGTACGACAATGACGTGGAAGAGAGTTCACTAGATCCTGAGTTAAAATCAGACCTAGTGGTTCTGCTCCTCGACACCCCATCATCGGACTTGCTCCCTGACCCGTCGCGTTTTAGTTCTTGGCTGCGTCTCCTTCGCACCGCCGCCCGCGTTCTCCAGGGCGCACGAATATTCCGGCTTAAACTGTCTCGGCCTATAACTCCAAATTCTAAATTGTATACAGACGGTACCACATCTCCCTATCAACTTCACGCCGCGGACATCGTAGAAGCCGAGAAGATGATACTCCAACAAGCGCAGGCAGAGAGTTTTTCCGAGGAGCTAACAGCTTTACAATCCTTCCAGTGCCCAGAAACAGCCGAATAGCGAAACTTGCACCGACACTCGATTTAGACGGTTTGTTGAGACTAGACACACGGATAAGTTTTGCACCGGGAGTTAGCGAGACCGCAAAGTCCCCGATTATCCTCGACGGCCGCAACCATGCTGTACGACTACTCATCCTCTATGAACACAACAGAGCGTCGCATCACTTCAACGAACTAGTGCTGAACGAACTCCGACAGAAATATTGGATACTTAGAGCACGAGACAGCATCCGTAGCGTAGCACACGCCTGTTTACAATGCCGAAGATGGAAAACCCAACCAACTCAACCCCAGATCGGCAACCTACCCCTTGAAAGACTCGACCATCACAAAAGGCCCTTCACACACGTCGGCCTCGACTATTTTGGCCCTATTATGATAAAAATATACCGTCGCCAAGAGAAGAGGTATGTCGCATTATACACGTGTTTAGTGACGAGAGCGCTTCACTTAGAATTAGTCACTTCACTATCATCAGACGCCGCCATAATGAGCCTGAGACGCTTCATTGCCCGCCGAGGATCACCTACAACTATTTTCTCGGACAATGGCACAAACTTCGTTGGGGCCTCCCGCGAGCTACGCGGCCTACATGACGACTTGGTACAGGAATACGCCACCAATCACAAAATCGAATGGCGCTTCATTCCGCCCGCTTCTCCATTCATGGGCGGTGCGTGGGAAAGGCTCGTGCGAACCGTAAAAACAGCACTGAAATCCTGCCTCACCAACCAACCGCTCAAGGAAGACGTGCTAGCGACGCTCTTGATGGAGGCAGAAGCCATTGTAAATTCGCGACCATTGACCTATGTTCCTACATCTCCCGACTCACCAGAGGCAATAACGCCATTTCATTTCATTCTTGGTACATCTTCTGTCGCGCCATGGACTTCAACACTCACGGACGCAGACCTGCTGAGAAGGTGCGACTGGCGTAAAACCTTGCGACTCGCCGATAAATTCTGGGTACGATGGGTGCGTGAATATCTGCCGACGCTCCGACCGAGAGGCCTCCCCACCAGCAACACAACAAACCTGAGTGAGGGGGATGTGGTGCTGATCGCCGACCCTAGCCTGCCTCGTGGTTTATGGCCCCTAGGAAGGATAGAGAAGGTGTATATAGGATCCGACGGAGCGGTCCGCGTAGCAGACGTCCGTACCAGGGGCGGCCTCCTGCGCCGACCGGCCCGAAAACTTGTTTTAATAGAAGCCGCACCCTAGTCAGTCTCCACCGATTGTTAGTGTTCCACTGGGGCTCCGGTATGTTGGCGACTGGCTGTGGTGCAACCTTTTTTGTAAATATTTCATGTTTTTTAAATATAGTGTTTTTCTTTTGACTTTTGTTGTTGTCAGGTCTGAGCGGTTGTCAGGTTTAATTTTCCTTAATAAATTTATATTATTTACAAATACGTGTTTCTATCATATTTTCATCTTATACAGTCCACTAATATATAAGTATTAGATGAACAGTTATACACCGATTTCTCTCTTTCAGTCGTCAGTACTTTGACTTTCGAAAGAAGAAGTCAAACCGTAGTGTAACTATACAGACGCTATACAACATTTATTAGTTAGAGGGTAATAGTAAAGCTGAGGAGTTTGTTTGTTTGAACGCTGTAATCTCTGAAACTACCAGTCAGATTTAAAACATTATTTTTGCAGTAGATAGCCCAATTCTTCAGGAGGCTATGTGCTATTTAACATCACGCTTTGACTATTAGGAGCCGAGAAAAAAAAAACTAGTAAGAAAGAAATGAAAGCGAAGTAATAGCGTGGGCAGGCGATGCGATGCGACGTGGTGGGAAGGGGGATTAAGAAATTTCACGCGGACGAAATCGCGGGCAATTCTTAGCTCACATTCGCACGGAGGTAAAAATATCATGTGATTATCAACTCTCGGTGTTGAGCTAAGCATTATGAGAACTCAACAGACCGTATCCCAGCACGTCAAAAATATACTGTTGCAGTGCGTTCAAAATCCAGTGTGCGAAAAAAAATTACCGCAGGAACGCCCCTGCCCGTCTAAGAAAACATACGCCAGCTATGGCAACGATCTAGTGTAGCCCTCATTTGCCCCCTTCCCTGCCAAATTCAGAAGCCCAACAGGTGGTCTATATAGCAAAGAATCACGTAAGAAAGAGTGAACGGTTAGCAGTAACAATAGATTTTCCTTAATTGACCAGGCAATTAGGTAATTCTTCGCCAAGTTTTCTAATTGTACTACCTTGGGTCCCTTTTAAAAGATATTGTCCACCAACCCTATTAGAAATCCCGGTGTAGGCTCCGAATTATATCTAAGTTTCTAGACTTCAAAGAGGCTTCAAGGAAAGTTAATTTAAACTTTTCACCTAACTAAATAAGCTACACTGAAATTATGCTGTAAAAGATGTTATTTTACTCGATCCCTGCCACTTTACTGCGAGGTCAGAAAGATTAATACTTCGAGCTGAGATACTCGTACAGTAAGGAAAGCTGTTTTTGTTAGTTTAAAAATAAACGTTCTTTTATATTAACTTTCAAATTTGATAAAAAATTTATCATCCATTTAAAATTAATGTTAAAGACAACTTTAAATTTATTGTTAAAGATAAAGCAGACTACAAAAAAGAGTGAAAGCGTCATAATAATTTACTTGAAATGTTGGCGGACAATATTTCGCTTCGCCACCTGTATAAACAAACACAGTAATATATGCATGTGTTCATATTTGGAATGAACGTAAAAATATTTGATTTTTTCTTTTTTTTTAGCTGGTGCACTCAAAGGCCACTGCAATCGCGAAGAGGACCTACTGCAAAGATGTTCGATGGCACTACCGGTATTGAGCTCTCCAGAAATATCGTTTGCGCTCACACGAGAGGAATTGGACAAGAGCTGCGTGTAAGTTAATTAATTTACTTTTCTGGAAATATGTAATTAGTGTTGCACATATAAAAACAAATATGGATGCTATTAAATTGGTGTAAATGATGTAAGTAAACAGAGGTGATGGCGGATATTGCCTAATTGACAAGGTAATACATTATAATTATGTACAAATTATGCTGTCCGTAATATCTCATTATTTATAATAATCGACACGCTATTAGTTGAGAGGAAACAATATGTTTCCTTGATCAATTGACTGTGACTGACCTGTAGTTAATTCAATATGCATAGATACATATTTAAATAATTAAGACGGGACTTCAGCTGTTTTCCTCTCTCGGAAAAGCTATCAGGAAAATCTATAATTATACATATTATAATAAAGAGGTAACATTTAAATTGTGTATGAAGGGGTAATCTCTGGAACTACCATTCGGATTAAAAAAAATCTTTTTGCATTTAGTAACACGATTCTTGAGGAAGACTATGACTCTTAGGACCCGATCAAAAATAAAAAGTCAGAAAGAAAGCTAAGCGAAAAACAAGCGATAGCGCGGGCAGGTAATGCGATGCGACGGGCTGGGTCGGGGGAGGTCGCAGGCAGAAACTAGTCAATTATATTATAACGGAAACAAAAGGCAAGACCAATAAAACATCTACTCAATGAATACCTAATACGCCAAAGTTATTCAATGAAAAGTCAAGAACACCAACAGAAAGCTCAAATAACCCTCAGCCCTATAATTTCCAATTACAAAACGCTTGGAAGAATGGTCGTTCTTTTTCACTTCAACGATATCATGGTGCTGCGATCTCAATCATTTACGCTCAACCAAGAACTTAGCGAAAGTAAGTTTTGCTAAAGAGTTGGCTACGTCAGGGACGAGTAACTTCAAGCGCTGGAATGGCGCGGTCGGCACGCAGTTAGCTCATCTTAATTTAGTACTCTTGTTTGCGGTAAATAGCAATTTGAAACTAGTTGTCGGACTTCACTCAGCGCTTCAGCGGCTTCATAGAGCTGAATAGTCAATGAAGCACTTTGTTCGCAACAGCACTGGAACGCGTTAATGCCGCGAATGCAAAGGGCTGCATTCGCTGGAACGCAACGTGTCGCCTGCGCCGGCGGCCGCCATCTTTCTGCCCTCTTCTCTCGTTGACTGCGAACGACAACGCGCACTAAAAACTTTTCTCATCTAATTATTGTTCAAAACTTATTTATTTTATTCTGTATAACTTGTCAAGGAACAATAAACGACATTGACTGTTAACACGCATCTGATTTACCTATCATCACACGAAACATTGGTGACCCCGACGTGATATACTAAGAAGATTGACGATGAATCGACCGCGTGCAATGATGAAGCTTAAAACGAGAAGCGGCGAGCTGAGGCTGCCTGAAACTATGTGACGAATGATGACCCACCTACCTACTTGATGAGCCTGGCGTAGTGAGTGATTTGGTTTGCCTACAGGGAAGTACGCCCAATTTTAGTATGCTTAACCTACATTGATATTATATTGCAGCCGCTTTCTGTGCATCAGATTTAATAGGTAATCTGTCTCGAGTCAGATTAATATTAATGATTTCTTATTTCTTATTAGGTAGGTACTAAATAAACGACACTTTGCCTACCTAAACTCTTTGGAGTCAGATAAAATTATTGACAATAGTTTCTTAGTATGGAGGTACCTACTACTAATTGAAAGACAATCATACCTACCTAACTAGTAACTATACCTACTTTCTTTCTTGCACTTTGCTTACGGGAACACCCTGGCATTTTCCAGAATCGCTGTGTACACCTGCTTCTTGGTTCCCGCTGGAGTGCGCTGCAATAAAGCTGCTTGTTCCTCACTTCTGCTGCTTGCATGCTGTGCTGTGTGACCTGCTTTGCTCGTGTGTGAGTCGCTGACTGCACGAGCTGTTGTCGTAGCTATTGCGCGACGTACATGGTTTGGCTTATTATCTTAACTTTTACATGCGGTACTGAATACCAGCATAGTTAATTTCTTGACGGTCTGTTCAGTTTTTGTAAGCGTTCACCATGTCGATTGAATTGAAATCTCTTGTTCAACAACGTGGTACGATAAAGGCTAGAATAACTATATTTTCAAAATATTTAAATACAGTTAAACTAATAGAAGCTGACAGCATTCCTAAACAAATACTTATGGAAACTGAAATAAAACTATCAAGATTTAAAGAATTGTTGATGCAGTTTGATGATATTAAAACTAAAATTGAAGGTTTGGATCCTGATCAGTTGGAAGAAAATGACATAATTGAAAGTGACTTTTGCTCAAACATTGCTAAAGCTCAATTGTTAATTGAAAGTTTTGCTCCTCGTGAGGTAGTACCCGAAAATACTAACTGTAATTCTATATCTAGTTGTCAAAATGGTAAACAGGATTGCCGCAACTATAACATTAAATTGCCAACTATTCAGCTGCCCTCCTTTGACGGAAACTATTTAAAGTGGATGGAATTTCGTGACACTTTCGATTCTTTAATTAACAATAACAATACAATTCCGGATATTAACAAGTTTCATTACCTCCGCTCTTCTTTAGAGGAAGGAGCGTCTGACATAATCAAATCAATTGAATTCACTGCTGCCAATTATAAATTAGCTTGGAGTTTACTTACTGAACGCTTTGATAACAACCGGATACTTACGAATAATCATTTAAAGGCTATCTTGAATTTTGAGACAATAACTAAAGAAAATTACAAGTCACTTCGTACTATGATAGATTACTATTCTAAAAACATTCGAGCCCTATCTTCTTTGAATGATACTGAATCCCGCTGGGACATTCTACTTGTGTATATTATGGCGTCTAAACTAGATGGCGCCACAGGTCGCACATGGGAGGAACACAGGAGTACTATTGCTGCTTCACCGACAATCGAAGAATTCTATAATTTCTTGCGAAACCGTGCTGATGTTTTGGAAACCTTGCAGTACAGCAAAAATGATGCTGCTACTAAAACTGAAAAACGTTCTTATTCTAAAGATAATAAGCAAACAAAATCATTTGTCTCTTCTTCTAACACTAAAGGAAAAGGGTGTGTTATATGTTCACAAGATCATTTACTATATAAGTGTGATAAATTCAAAGACATGTCACTGGATGCTCGATACAGTGAAGTTTCCAAGCATAAGCTCTGTCACAACTGTTTACGTCCTGGACATTACTCTGCTCACTGCAAACATAATCCTTGCAAAATCTGCAACAAAAAACACAATTTATTGCTACATAAATCACAGTCCGATAATGACAAGACAAACTCACCCGTTGATACGTCTTCTGCAGCGCCAGTTCCTCATGAAGCTAGTACCTCTCAGACATCTTCTACTATTGCTATGTTTAATCCCGTATCACTCTCTGCGGCAATGCCCAGGCAGATCCTCTTATGTACTGCTCAAGTGGAATTAATTGATAGCCAAACTTCTGAAACACACACTGTTAGAGCACTACTAGATAATGGAAGCCAGTCTTCATTCATAACTGAAAAAATGCAAAGAAAACTGAATTTATCCTGTTCTAATACTAATATATCAATTGCTGGTATAAATAATAAGCTAACTAATACTACTAAAAGGTGTAACATAAAACTTAAATCGCGGATTAACTTATTCCATGCGAATGTTTCATGTCTTTTAGTGCCTGATATTACTGGGATGTTGCCCAGCTCAAAGATTAACCCTTCGGAATGGAATATTCCTAAATCTATAGAACTAGCAGATCCTACCTACTACGTACCCTCTGAAATTGACTTACTGCTAGGAGCTGATATTTATTGGGAAATTGTAGATTCCAAACAAATCAAGTTGGGTAAAAATAAACCGACACTACTAAAATCTAAACTGGGTTGGCTCGTGTCGGGCCCAACTGGTGTAAGTCCTACTACTACTACTCATTCTAACTTTTCTCAGGAGATTAGGGACTCACTAACTAAGTTCTGGGAAGTTGAGGATGTTCCTGCCCTGCCAACCAATAATAATAAGTTTTCCAATGAGGAACAACATTGTGAAAACCATTTTATTGAAAACACTATCCGCCTGAGCAATGGGCGATTTTGTGTGAAACTTCCATTGCGTGAAGTCCCCAGTGAAACTTTAGGGGACTCTTATGTTATTGCTAAAAGGCGGTTCTTAAACTTAGAAAGGAAACTTAATAAATCTAAAATCAAAGATGACTATACTGAATTTATTAACGAATATAAAAGATTAGGTCATTTAACTGAGGTAAGCCGTCCTAGCTTCGGTTATTATATTCCTCACCATGCAGTAATTCGCGAAAGCAGTGAAACCACTCGCTTAAGAGTAGTCTTTGATGCCTCTTGTAAAACTTCTACTAGTAAGTCACTAAATGACATCCAATTTGTTGGACCGGTGGTTCAGGATGATTTAATGGCAATCTTGCTCAGGTTCCGTCAGTATACTTATGTAGTGACAGGTGACATAGAAAAAATGTATAGGCAGGTTATGGTACATGAATCACAGCGTCACTTACAACTTATACTCTGGAGGGAAGACGAAAGTCAACCACTCAAAACATTGCAACTCAATACTGTCACTTATGGAACGGCTTCAGCTCCGTATCTGAGTACTAGGTGTCTTGTCCAACTCGCAGCGGAGTGTACTGATGAAGCTGTTGCCAATACTATAAGACATGACTTCTATGTTGATGACCTGAACACTGTTTCAGACTCAAAATCTCTATTAAGGGCTAACATTTCAGGAGTAATTGACAAACTTGTTGAAGGTTGTTTTGCCTTGCGTAAATTTAGAACAAACTCCCCTGATATTTTTGATGGCATACCTACGACTGACCAATCTCAAGATTTTAGCAAACAGTCCTCCGTTTTGGGATTGAAATGGACACCTAGCTCTGATACTTTGCACTACTCAGTCGAAATTGAATCTATTCCTAAAGTTACGAAACGCTCTATATTGTCGAACTCGTGTCGAATATTTGACCCTTTAGGTCTCTTATCTGCTTGCACTATTTTTCATAAAATCATACTACAGAGGCTCTGGTTGCTAGACATAGGTTGGGATGATGAAGTTCCAAAGGACATTCAAAACTCATGGTTAGAATTCTATAATGAAACGCTATATTTCGCTCATATTCAGATACCTAGATATATATTCTGCAGTTCACCTATTCATATAGCGGCTCATTGCTTTACTGATGCCTCGCAAGATGCCTATGGTGCATGCATTTATCTTAAATCGACTAATAGTTTAGGCGAAGTGAAATGTAACTTATTGTGTGCTAAAACTAAAGTTTCTCCTTTAAAATCTGAAACAATTCCCCGCCTGGAATTGTTAGGCGCGTTACTCGGTGCGAAACTATATTCCAAAGTACTACACTCTTTAAAAATCAAGATTTCATGTACAGTATTTTGGACGGACTCAACCATAGTCTTAGGGTGGTTACACACGCCACCTAAAACTCTTAAAACGTATGTAAGCAATCGAATCGAACAAATTCGAGAATTAACTGACATAACTACTTGGCGTCATGTACCTTCTGAACATAATCCTGCTGATATGGCGTCCAGGGGCATTCAACCACGTCTTCTTGATAGTAATACTCTCTGGTGGCATGGTCCTTCTTTCCTGACCAAGTCTGAACATGAATGGCCCCAACCTAAATCTACTCCTTCCACTCTACCTGAAATTAAAATAGGCTTAAATATAATTTTATATGCTGACATTATACCCTTTCAAAAATACTCTAAACTATACAAACTACAAAGAATATGTGCTTACATACTAAGATTCATAAATAACGGTAAAAACTTCGTAGGAGCTAGCAACGAACTGAACAGACTGCTCAAGGAAAACGAACGGTCAGTTAGCGACTACGCGAGCAAAGAGGGTATAACTTTTAAATTCTCTCCGGCTTATGCACCGCATTTCGGCGGTATCTGGGAGGCAGGAGTCAAGACAGCTAAGTATCATCTGAAACGCATAGCAGGTAACTCTAGTTTAACCTTTGAAGAATTGTATACCCTGTTTGCACAGATTGAGGCCATTATGAATTCAAGGCCCATAACTTCTATGTCTGCTGATCCATCTGATCTGTCGGCACTTACACCGGGACACTTCCTTGTGGGCCGACCATTGACCTCACTACCTTCACCCATTATCCAACGTGGCGGCCTCAATAGATACAAGCTGATTGAGCGCCTGAAAAACCACTTCTGGTCTCGGTGGACAAAGGACTACCTTACCACTCTGCAGCAACGCGTCAAATGGCAGCGCAAACAAGACCACATTCGTGTTGGCGACCTGGTCTTCATCCTAGACGACCAGCTACCACCTATGAAGTGGCTCATGGGCCGCATTACCAAGCTGTACCCGGGAGCTGACGGCGTATGCAGGGTGGTCGACGTGAAGACTGAGTACGGCGTCATTCATAGGCCCGTCTCTAAACTATCCCTACTAGATTCCCAAGAGCTCCTTGGGGAACATGTCCCCAAGGGGGGGGAGGATGTTCGCAACAGCACTGGAACGCGTTAATGCCGCGAATGCAAAGGGCTGCATTCGCTGGAACGCAACGTGTCGCCTGCGCCGGCGGCCGCCATCTTTCTGCCCTCTTCTCTCGTTGACTGCGAACGACAACGCGCACTAAAAACTTTTCTCATCTAATTATTGTTCAAAACTTATTTATTTTATTCTGTATAACTTGTCAAGGAACAATAAACGACATTGACTGTTAACACGCATCTGATTTACCTATCATCACACGAAACAACTTTACTGCGGCCGGGTCGGCAAACATTGAAATTACGAGATATTAACATGCCTAATACGGACGGTAATTTTTTCGAACGCCTCGCTGTTCGTTTGTTTTGGCTATGGTCCAGGAGTATTCTTGGGCCTACACTACTTTGATTGTTGTAATGTATTTGTAGCAATAAATTATGATACAAACGAACGATATATGCTGGTTTTGTCTGTTGATATGCTAGATAAATTTCGTGCCATATTTAAAAAAATATAAATTTAATAATATTTGGATGGGATTTCCCATGTTTTCAAACGTTCATTCACAAAAGTTGTTATCCTGAATTCGAGGGACATACTTACAGGGAGTGAAAATGAACAAATTTTACTCTGGGACCAAGTTTGAATATTGAAAAAAAATACAGTAGGTCCATATATTTTTATCGTGTGAGTAATGCATTTGTATGAAACAGGTGATATTTAAACTCCCTGAGAGTGAATTTGTTTAAACAAGGGTCTTGTTTAAACAAATTCACTGTAAGTTTTTGAGAGTTTCGTGTTTTTCCGGTATTCTATGGTTTGAGTCATGTGCAGATATTATTGTTTTATTTTATCTCGAACATGTTTTGTTAGTTAGAGACCGAATTTTATCAATGCTTATCCATCTTACACAACGTGAATTTATATTAGTCATATCCGTTAGATAATTTTGTGGTTTAATTCACAAACGCGATAGGCACGCGCGATTTATATTAAAATCTAAATGCAGGGCAACCCATTAGGATTCCTCCATATTTTTTAAGGCTACACTTTCGTCCCTAAATTTTACGACATACCGTATTTTGTACATAAATTCGTTTTAATAGTATCCTCAAATCTATTTAATGAATTTGTTAGGACTCCCGGAGAATAATCAAATTACCTATAAATAGAATGACTAAATAATAATTTTATATTCATTCATTAATTCAAATTCTCTTTGCAATTTTACAAAGAGAATTGGAACAAATAATTAATTTAGGTAGGTACTTACCTATCTCTTATAAGATTATGTAAGGATATCGTTCTATTGTTTCCGCCTATCCCCATGGGAAAAGTCGAGAGGTTATGTAGGTATGTATGGTATCTCTTGAACATTTCCATATGCCACGATGACTCGTTAGGCGGATTGATGATAGCAGCATGATCTGCATGATGCTACCTATCATATTCTACATACGTTGATAGTGCTGCATTCTCTACAGTAAATAAAACGCAACGCTTAAGTCTGTTTGCTTGTAATTTATCTGTAGCTAAACGATTTTTAATGGAACTAGCAGGTGCAGTTTCTGATAATACAAGTATTAATTTTTTTTAAAAGGAACTGTGTGAAATACTTGTCCCCTTTTACATGGGACTCAAACATAATAGGTGAAATGTATGTAGGTACTGCTGCTTATCCTTCAGGGAATACAGTCATGGCTGCGTGAAGCTATGTTAATGTCGTGTACTATGTAAAATAACCTTGTCCAAACTGAGAATAATCGATTTGGTCATAGCTGAAACACGGAAAACTTTATACATAATACATAAGCTATGTGGGTTTAAAGGAGAAATTCCCACTAGTCCTACAGGTGGATTATAAAGGTGGGTCGAGGATGATAAATGTGTAAAGTCACGATCTTTTCCCTTTTTGAGGGATTAACCCCTCATAACGCAGCTTACAGACCAGGAACAAAATTTGATTGGAAATTATGGGTTTCTTACTGGTTCGCGACAAGCAAGGAAGTATAGGGATTTCCTTAGAATATAATTATGTAGTTTGCGATTTCCGTCCTTTAAGTCCGAACAAAATTCTAAGTCAATTAAAATAAAATAATGATCGTCAGAACTACGAGTATCTCAACTGTAAATATTATAAAGAGGTAAAAACTGTTTGTTTGTTTGTGGAAGTACTGACCTGATTACAAAAAATCACCCATAAAAAGCTACACTATTGCCGAAAACCCTAATAATATGTTTTACGGTATAGTTCCACGCGAATGAAGTCGCGGTCAGAAGCAATTTATAAGTAGGTATGTACAAATAAAACAACTGCCTTTTCATATCTTTAAAATAAAGCCCAAAAAGAACGTAGGTAGGTACTTTAATTTACTTGCTCAAGCGACTTGAAGAGCTGCAATTTTTTTGATAGCATCCCATAGAAAAGTGTGGCCTATTTTTGCGGAGTCCCACGAGGCATTGTACTCGGCCCAAATAATTTTGATTAATCGAAAATTTTCTTACAGTGAGCTGCGAATGGGCATAAAATGCATAGACAACTACACAAACGTCTGCATGGAAAAACATGAACAAGTAGTGTTCCGTCGAATCTACGCTGGGATCACTGACGTAGTCCAAGAGCTATGCACCAGAGGAAAGTACCAAGACGAGTACTTGAAGCATGCTGATTGTGTGAAGATGGTCAGGTCTGACTATGAAACGTGCAGCAAGAACTATGAAGTGACGCTGATGACGCTAGGAAACCATCAGCAAGGAGATCAGTACCAGACTGATCAGACGGGGCTTGTTACCAGCCATGAGGATCATCTCAGAACCGTTTGTTGGTAAGTGTAGAACATTACATGAGTCAATGCATGTTAGATATAAGTCCCTTAAAGCTGCGTTTCACTAAAAGGAATTAGTAATTCACCTGTATTTAGAAGGTTTCAACTATATATTTCCCCACTTTTTCCAACAATTATTGTTTGAATAACATTATTAACCACCCACGCGTAATCAAATCAGGATATATTTTCATCAGATAATTCTTGAACAGACCATAGCTAGGGATGTGTGTGAACCTAACCAATAATATCGTTTCATTTTCTTAGCGATGTTATTGGTTAGTTTTATGAACATCCCTCGCTACGCGTTCACGCACATCTCTGGTGGAAAGGCAGCCTTAAACTTGTGCCTTTCATTTTGTAAAATGCCAGATGTACATTATGTTGTATGTTTCCACTTTGAGCATAGACCTTTTTTATAGTCCGTCATAAAAATCCCATTCACGTAATTACTAGGTACGTTTGGCACCGAAATTGGTGACCGTAGTATAATGTTGCTGCCAAAACTGCCCAATATTATCATTGTTGATTCTTAGAACTATTGCGGGAAGTGGCGGGACCATCAATTCATTAACATATATTCTTTGCCTTTCTACTGTTCGTCATAGGTTTCTTCCATATTGGCGCCCAGGGTGTCACTATATCCAATCCTTACTACTCTCAATATGGATATCTATGAGAATGCTATGAGATAACTCCATCCAATCTTTTGTTATTGTTTTATCTCACCTCTGCTGAATTCTGCGAACTTATATTTATGTATAAGAATGAACGTCGTTCGATATTGGGATATGCTAAATAAAATAAAACTGATTTTGGAACCCGTGTGGCTTATATTGCATCAGGAATTCCGAATTTATAGAATTTAAAAACACGAACAAAACAAAATCCTTTACTCACTTCTTTGTTGTCCATTTTGTTATGAGTTCAGAAGGCTAATTCTCGTAATTTAAAACGTTCAAAATCTAGTCGCAGTCTCATCTCGGCGACAAACAAATGTCAAAAACTTGTCAAAATGTAGCAAAATTAGAGGCATTTTTGACAGATTGAGAATGAGATCAAACTGTGAACGTTCTTAAAATTACGAGAATTGCCCCTCAGTTACCTAAATCACATTGTAAATGTACAGGCATGTTCTGCCTTTACATAGTCGAGTAAACGGCAAAACACTTGTGCCGTTCTTAAAATTTCGTAATGAGTCATTTTCCTAATTACTTCACTAGCTGCGCCCCGCGGTTTCACCCGTATAAGTTTCGATCCCGTGGGAATATCGGATTAAAAAGACCAAAAGTCTATGGCCTAATCCAGGTTATGGTCTACCCATGTGCCAAATTTCATTCAAATCCGTTTTTAGCGTCAAAGCGTTACAAACAAACATCCCATAAATTAAATCTTCTCTCTTTATAATACGTTTATATACATACAAAGTCACCACAATGCAGGCATAATTTGCTGTAACAAAACCTACAGCGACTACTGCACCACAGCACATTTGTAAAAGTTTCCAACACTTAAAGTAAAATCCATACTGATAAATGCAGGCTTCTCGCTAAATGCTCAAAGTGCGCCATTCTCTGACTTACGAGAGACAACAGTCTACAAATTGTTTTGCTCAAAAACTTTCTTGGGTCTTCGCGGAACATTTATATGTTGTTGGCATATTCGAGTAATGCATCATAAGTGCAAATAAAATCACGCCAGAGAAGTTAACAGAGTTGCTTACGTCATCGTATGCTTTTTGATGATATCAGTATAAATGTATTTGTCTTTGATACTACGATAGTAATCTTTCCCATGTTCGCTGGTTTATTGGAACTTATCTGTCTGTAATATCTAACTGTTGTTGTTAACTGTGTAATTTCAATCATATACTAAAATAGTAGAAGCCTGGCGCACGCGTACGCCACTATTGCTGAAGACCATAGGGATAATAATATAGTATTCTAGGAGAACAACATTAATATGTATTAAAAATTTCGTGTAGATCCATCCATTTTGATACGGAACGCGTAGGACATATACTCGTTTATGAGCGCCGCACGCCCGCCGCTTCAGCGATTAGCTATTTTGTTTTTTGGCAACCGACAAGGCCGATATCTATTGAGAATCAACACTGTTTCATACATAAATACATTGTTATTTTTATAATCAGGAACCAAGCATGAATATTGTACTAAAATTTAAGTCTTTTGGACCTTTTGTGCTAACTTTGATGATGTCACTCATTTTCAAGTTCTGCAAATTAAACTGTCATAGAAGTTATCAAGAGTAGTCCTGAGAGTCGGTACTTCAAAGAGTCGGAAGGAGTCCTGAATATTGAATAGTCCGCGTTAGTAAAATATTCAACAAATCGAACTGCTCCCCCAGCCTCACGGACTAATTACTTGTCTGAGGCGTGATTTCCACTGATAATAATACTTATCTGTACCAATTTACATGTAAATTAACAACGCCCGCCCGAGGTTCGGGGCCTGTCGACTTTGTAATATAATTTTTCTGGTTTAGATTTTGACCGAGTACCTATTTATACAAGATCGCAGTGAATGAAACTCGAATATTATATTAAATTAAGCTAGATGTTTACGTGTCACGACGGTATTTGTGGAGGCTTGTTTTTTTTTTCTCATAGACTTACTAGCTTCCGCCCGCGGCTTCGCCCGCGATGTGTGTCGATAAAAACTATCCTGTGTCCTTCCCCGGGATGCAATCTATTTCTCTCCCAAATTTTATCGAAATCCGTTCACTGGTTTAGGCGTGAAAAGGTAACATACAGACAGAGACAGACATACAGACAAACAGAGTTACTTTCGAATTTATAATAAATTAGTATGGATTTATCTAAATGAGTTTGCGATCATTAGTTTTATCGGGTTTACGTAAATTCGAATATTTTCCTGGATAAGCTGATGTTGGGAGGTTGTTCGGAAGACATTGTGCGCCCCTCTCCTCCCATTAAATCCTGATTAAGATTCAGTTTGGATTAAGTGGTGTACTTAAGAGTTTTTCGGTGTGTTAATGTGTCCGTTATTCCCGTCATTCCATACAATTGAATCTACAATTTGTTGATTTGCTAAAAAGGAAAACGATGTTCTTTTCTTTCTTCGTTTATTTCTCTCTAATTCTGATGCTAACGACGAGTTTTGTTCGCATAATGTTAGTCATTTTCAGCAAACTTTGCTGTAGTAATATTTTGTGTGCCGAATAACATTTGCATTGGAATGTTGTGCGTTTGGTCGGTTTTTTTTCTAGTTAAAATATTCGTGCACTATCAGAGGATTTATACATCGCTGGCCATGCACTGACACAATGGAAAGATGAACAAAAACAGCGCTATTTCCACACTGAAAAAAAGCAACTGCGCGAACTGTGCCGACTGTGTCTCTGGCTGAATTAAACCATGCATTTTATTTCAAAGCTAATGTTTACATTATTTTAACGGAACACTGAAAGAATTTCGAAAGAGGGAGGATTTCACATTTTTTACCAGATCAATGTAAAAGCGATTTTTATTTTTATGTGGTTTTGTGAAACGTTTGAATTTAAAGTAGTCATCTGCCTGACCTTTTCCCAAATATGTTGGGGTCGGCTTCCAGTCTAACCGGATGCTGCTGAATATTAGTATTTTACATGGAGCGACTGCCTATCTGACCTCCACAACCCAGTTACTGGGTAATACGATATCCCTTGGTAAGACTGATTGCCAGACTTTCAGGCTTCTGACTACCCGTAACGACTGTCAAGGATACACGAACGACAGCCGGCACCAACGGCTTAACGTGCTTGCCGAGGCACGTGGGGGTCTTGGTATTTAAAAAAGAAAAGAAAGAAATAAATTACATTTATTTAGCACAGACTAAAAGACATAATACATCAGATTCATACATCAGATAAAAACAAAAAAAAAAATATTATAGTCCGATATAAGAAATTAGTAGGAAAGTGTGCCTCACGGTTGCACCAAAAAGGCCCAGATCAGCAAAAATGCCAGACAACTAGTGCCTGACGATGGTTTTCAACTGGACCTGGTGTGAGGTGACGGAAGTAAATCAGTCAAGAAAATGATGAATGATGTGTGAAGATGGTCACCCATCCACGGGCCAACCGATAACCTGAACCATCGACTCGTGCGGCTGTTATTACTTTAGCCACAAGCCCCACAGTTGAATTTAAAGTAGTATGATTTTGAATGTTACATAGACTTGAATGTCGACTTCCTCACGGAGTTGGCGCTAGTAAATTGGCACTGGAACGTAAGGCCAGTTCTGCCTGTTATTATTATGCATGGACAGGCTCATTTAACTCTGCTTTTGCTGGTGCACAGTTAAGTTTCAAAGAGCATACAGAATTAGATCGCTGTTATGTTCAACTTGAGAGACCTTAAGTTCGCAGAGCATTTATTGGAGAGATTTCCTTGTGTCCATTAAGGTCATGCATAATTAGCGTTTTGTTTAAACGTATGTTGAGGGTACCATGCTAAAAGTGTTCATGAGTCGTGCTGAATTGCTGGAAAAGGTCCTGAAATGTCCGATTCGTTATTTTCAGTTAATATTTTTTATGTATATGACAACGGTAACATCGATTAGTAACTAAAAAGTCAGATTTTTCTTCGAATTAGCAGTAAATAGCATAATCAGCCTAAAATGATCCCAAAGCTGGGCTGGGACACAGGCAGGACACAGGCGGGTTAGTAGATGTCACATGTATTCGAAATTTTGGTTCTAGGACATGCCGGTTTCCTCACGATGTTTTCCTTCACCGTTTTAAGGGCAGTGGTGATAAAACTATTTACACAAACTAAAGCGCCCCCCTGGGTTCGAATCCACGACTCGTAGGTCATAGGGCCAATACCACTGGGCCACCACTTATAAAATAGTAAACAGGTCAGCCAGATATTATTTTATCGTTCACAAATATTTGGATAACTCGTTTTAGTCTTGGTATAACGTGCTATTGCATCTAAACATTAAAAGTACGATAGCCGACAAACACCAGTAATTAGGTATACCCCACCATCGCACACTGAAAGAAATAAGCAGTAAATAAAAATGAAAATACATTAATCTGAACTGCTTAAAACAGTTCCGTATGAGCCTAACGTTCAAAACAGTATTTTTTACTGATCCGAAAACAGAGCTTGAGGCAAAATGTTACCGTCACGACAGTAATCTTTAACGTTTTAAGTAGGTAAAAGGCAAAGAGATTTAAGATAGGTACAAATAATAGATAGGTGTAAATATAGTATAGTATAGTATGTAAATATAGATAGGTGTAAATATCTAGATAGGTGTAAATAATATTAATGTCTTTGGTAAAAGGTCACAAAATTAACTGTTTTATTCATTTGGTGATATCGTTCAAACCATTGAAATTTATTTACATTACAGTAATGGTGGTTTTCCTTTTTAGGGTTCCGTACCCAAAGGGTAAAAACGGGAACCTATTTACTAAGACTTCGCTGTTTGTACGTCTGTCACCAAGCTGTATCTCAAGAACCGTGATAGACAGTTGAAATTTTCACAAATTATGTATTTCTGTTGCCACTATAACAACAAATACTTACTCATCATCTGCCTAGCCTTTTCCCAACTATGTTGGGGTCGGCTTCCAGTCTAACCGGATGCAGCTGAATACCAGTATTTTACATGGAGCGACTGCCTATCTGACCTCCACAACCCAGTTACTGGGTAATACGATACTCCTTGGTAAGACTGGTAACAACAAATACTTACTAAAAACAAAATAAAATAAATACAACAAACGTTTTTTTTTCGGCGTTTTGCCTTGTGGTACGGAACCCTTCGTGTGCGAGTCCGACTCGCACTTGGCCAGTTTTTTTTTTGTTTTTTTATCAGTAAATAGTATATTCCATCAGAAGTTACTGTTTTACAAACATTTCTTCTTACTGTATAAAGTCAGTAAGTCCTAATGAAATCGCTTTAACGTGCTGTAGTAAGAAATTCGTTTTTTCAGTATAGAGGCCCTCGTGATCGGCCGGTAATTGGCCATCGTTTACAAGTCTACGTGTGGGTTAACACAGGTTACCGCTTGTTCGTAAACTGTCTACCAACTACAACTTGTGTGGGGGCTAGAGTTTGATACTCTGTCTGAGTTGTTTTCTGCCTCGTTAAGTAGGAAATATCCAAGTTAGATACAGTTTGTGAAAAGTTATAGATCCTTGAGGATCTTATGGCAGTAATATTAATTAAAATTATACGGAGTTGCAGGTACATCGACGCGCAACCTCTTACCATGGATTACCATGGATTCTGAACCCCGACAGTTGTAACTTTCCGTCGGTTATTAAAAAAAATCAGCTGTTCCATACATTTTGATCGTTTTTAGGGTTCCGTACCCAAAGGGTAAAAACGGGGCCCTATTACTAATACTCCACTGTCTGTCTGTCTATCACCAGGCTGTATCTCATGAACCGTGATAGCTATAGACAGTTGAAATTTTCACAGATGATGTATTTCTGTTGCCGCTATAACAACAAATACTAAAAACAGAATAAAATTAATATTTAAGGGGGCTCCCATACAACAAACGTGTTTTTTTCGGCGTTTTTGCCTTGTGGTACGGAACCCGTCGTGTGCGAGTCCGACTCGCACTTAGCCAGTTTTTTTTTTAGATAACCGGCAAAAAATTCTACACTATGGGGTCTAGCATAACTGCCTAGCCTTATCCCAACTATGTTGGGGTCGGCTTCCAGTCTCACTGGATGCAGCTGAGTATTTTATCTGGTCTCCACAACCCATGTAGGTACTTACTGATTTATTGTTTTTTTTGACATAGGGGTCTAGAAACATGTGCTGAATTCATGGTTACAGTTTACGCGTATGGTGTATTTCAGTTAGATAGGTACTAGATTCGATTTTGCAAAGGTCTTTTTTTTTTTTTGTCTGGGGAACTCTTTAAAGGTCACCCGGCCTCCGGGGAGGGAGGTCGGGGGTGTGGGATTCTTACCTCACTAAAACCACCCCGGTGATCACCATCAGCACATAGGGTGGGTCGGCTACCTAAGGAAATATAGACAACAATAATGTAATTGTATACAGGGATGAAAAAACAATTTTTCCGGAAAACAGATCGAAAATAGATGTTCATTGGGAAACAGCCGGTCGATTCTGTAAAAATCTCACCGTGAAAACTTAGGTGAAGTGAGTTTGTTTTTGCTAGGAATTGACACCATTGACAGCTCACTCCACGCTCACTTCACCTAAGTTATCACGGTGAGATTTTTACAGAATAGCAACGCAGCTGTTAGGGTCAATGAACATGATTATTTTGTTTTTTTTTTGTGGTCAGGGGAATGTAATATAGAAAGACTGGGTGTTCTTTCATCTAGATTAAAGGTAGATATGTATGTACAGTCAACAAAAGAGATAAATATGCAGGATCGTCGGATATATTTGAAGTTTAGTAAGCAACCGATGGATGTTGTCGACTGAAATTTAATTTGATAAATCAGCTGTTTGTTTTCTATTAATACAATCAAATTTTATTCGAGAACATCCATCGGTTTCTTATTTAACTTCAGGTTCAGGGAAATTTGATTGCCCGCTCGTCCATTATTTGTCCAATCTGCATGTGTACCTTACCTACTAACAGTTTTTTTATGTTTTTATGTCTTACTAACAAATTATGGATTACAATTCTGAAATAAAATGATTATTATATTATATTATTATATCCGTCGATCCTGTATACTTATCTCTTTTGTTGAAAAAGGGGTAGGTACACTACCCCTTTTTGAGCCGGGTTAATTAGAATGGTTGGTGAGGCGTATAAAGAAGAAAAAAAACCTCTCCGACATGAAATCGTGAAACCATCAAAGCGATAACAGCCCAATAATTGAAGAAGTCAATTGATTCCAATATCGATGATTGACATGGGCAATTTATGTGCACATCTGCACTAAATAGGAACCAAGTAATGAATGATAATGGGGTGGAGTCACATCCCATAGGGTTTTTTAAATAAGGTTATGTAAGAATGAGTTTCATGCCTATCTTCTATGTACATCTAATATACTCATTAGAGAAGAGGCGACACATCATAGGTACACCTCTACGTAACCCTTCAGGGATTACAGGCGTAATCTTATGTTGTGGTTGTGAGAGGAGTCCTTTATATACACACTAGCTTCCGCCCGCGGCTTCGCCCGCGAGGTATGTCGATAAAAACTATCCTAGCTAAGTCCTTCCCCGGGATGCACTCTATCTCTCTGCCAAATTTTATCGAAATCCGCTAAGTGGTTTAGGCGTAAAAAGGTAACATACAGACAGACAGACAGTTACTTTGGAATTTATAATATTAGTATGCATGACTAGCCGCACCCCGCGGTTTCACCCGCACAAGTATTGATCCCGTGGGAATATCGGGATAAGACCTTTACCGGGACTCAAACTATCTCTATACAAAATTTCATCTAAATCGGTTCAGCGGTTTAAGCGTTAAGAGGTAACAAACAGACACACTTTCGCATTTAAAATATTCATATCTGTGATAATATTAGTATGGATTTCGGGCTGGCATAATCTAGTAAAGTAACCTTATAATGAACCCACATAATCAGGATGGGGTCGGGTTACCGCTATTAGAAATCACAATGTCTCGTTTGAGTTTTGCACGACTCGACTCGATTAGTGCTTTACGATCGAAAACATTTTTTTGCCTCCTTTCTGCAACTGTTTCTATTGTTATACTCCTTTGTTTTATTATTGTTTATTGAAATAATTGATTTACATAAATATTTACAAATAGGGCCTTAAACTAGTGGATGGTAAGAAATAATTGGATTCTACCTGAACTAGGAATAAACCTGTATCTCAGGTATCTCACTCAACAGCTAAGTATTTTCTAAAATTCCTATACATAGTAAATAATTTAATTTAATTTATCTACTTTAATAAAGGTTATAATAATCAAAATCAAAATGAGCAAAATAGTATGTACTTTTTTGCATCATCGTAAGATATTTTTACAACCATGTTCTATTATGATTTTTGCAATGTTACATTTTTAATAAGGTCGCGTTTGTCATACAGAAAAATTTGCCGTGTCAACAAAAATGTTATGATTGCATGTTTACTTATAATATAAATTGTAAAAACTAAAATTAATATTACGTATTAAAACTAGTAAAAGACAAAATAAGAATACTGATATATAACATAAAGTAAAAGTAAAAAGGCTTAGGTATAGATAAACATTGGTGGTCTTACGCGACGTCATTATAATCTATGGAATTGATGTATCTGGTCTCAGCTATTTTCTTTGCGGGGCATTCTTGATCGCCTGTTTTGTGGTTGCTCGGTTTTTTAAATCGCAAGCATGTTGCACAATGTGACGGTTCAGCATGTTTAGTGCACTCATTCGTCTGATGACCCTGTTCCCCACAATGTCCACACGTATAGGCATCCTCCCGACAAGTCTTTGCAGCATGTCCATATTGTTGACATTTAAAGCATCTGGTCACAAGTGTGAAGTCCCTTACTGGGCAGGAAGTCCAATTTATGAACACTCGAGATTGGGTTATAAGCGCCTTTCTTATGCTAGCAGTAACTTCCAGAATGAAGTTGCACGTAGGTCCCTCTTTTTTACCTGACTTGTGGCTTAAGTTTATAGAGGCCAAAAAAGAGTCACGGGGCAAACTAGGCAGCTTCTCGGCTACGTTCTGCTCGTAGATGCAGTCATAAACTTCTTGCTCACTTAAAACGGTCGGTACTCCTATAACCACAATTCTTGGTCTTCTCTTATGGGGCTCTTCCACTTTCAGGCCAGAACTACTTAGCTCGGATGATTTCTTAAGTTTTTCTATGTCGTCTTTGGTCTCCGTGCTGATTATAACGCCTCCGTTTTTTGTTTTGCGTAATCCTCTAATGTGCAATTTCATTTGTTCAGGGCATATCACTTTTTGGACAAGAGATTTAGTGTCCTCACTAGATTTTAGTTTATCCGCCGGATAAATTGCAATAGAGCTGACGTTATTGGGGCGCAAGTAATTATTTTTATTGGTTTTTACCATGTCAGCGAATGAAACATTTTCTGCCATCGTTGGTTTAGCGCAGTTTTCTTGAATGGTTTTTTTGATATTTTCGAGACAATCTGTGAGGTCACCTTTTTCTTTCAACACTATTTTAGAGTTTTGTATTTCTTGGGCCTTTAGCTTCAAGTCCTGGTAGTAAACCGCCATTTGTGAAACGCCATGTCCAACCTTGCGCGATAGGGAATTGATCCTCAGCTTTTGCTCGGAGTTCAGCTTTCCTTCCTGGGCAATGGTACAGACTTCATTCAGGCATGATTCAATTGAGATCAACCAGTTACTAATGTCCCTGGTGTCCACTGCTTGAATTTTTCGTTCAGCCGCTTGGTCAGGTATTTGAGATTTGCTAGCAGGGCTACCAGGTGGTGGGATACTCCGAGGGCTGTTTTCACTATTTGACATACTTAAGTCTTAAATGTTTCTCATATTTAAATGTTATTCACTAAAGTAAATCACTAACTTAGCAGAAAAATGCGCGATTCGTTTACTAGGTCACTGATCACTCGGAACTATTTTAACGACTTATGATAAATAATTTTGCTTATAAAATTATAGACACGTCTGCTCTACTTGAGTGCCAGTAGAGTAATCAATCCTGCTAGTACACAGAACCTACTTAATTTATTTACCATTGTATAGATAATTTAATGGATATTAATTCGGTACTTTTAAAAAATTGATTTAATGCAGTAGGAACGAAAAAAAAACAACAAAATATTCCTAAAACATTTCCCGTCTATCGAGTGTGAAACCTCAAAACGAAAAAAACAATTAAATAATTGAGTCAATATTTTTTTTATAGATTCGTTTCACGGTTCACCCATAGGAGAACCATAATGTAGATATAGGAATTAAATTTCTATGGGAGGAACCTTATTGAAAAAAGCTCTTAAAATAATAAAAAACTAACTAATATAATATCTATATCTATACCTAGTTGTTTATACGATCAAATGAGCATTAATGAGTCGTGCACCTTTGGATTTTCAAAATTTTACCTTTTACTTTTCCGATATAATAAACTACGAGTATTGTAAAGGCCCACAAATCAGAATGTAATGGCTTTTGTAGTAGTGGGTATATTTTTAGCCTGAGTTAAACATAACTAATAAAAATAGTTTTGACCATTGCTGGCCCGTCGTCAACTGTTTTGACCTCCTGCTAATTAGGCTCCATACCGACTGCCCTTTAACCTGATATGATTTGTTTATTTGGCTGTAAGTACCTTCAGAACATCAGCTGTCATTCTTGATAATCATTTTGCCCTACAATTTGGTACTACCTATGTCTCGTGGCCTCGTCTGTTCCTTATGATCACGCAATAAACAGTTTGCGTCGACTTAGAATCGACGAATAAGTCCCTATTCAAATTAATCAGTCTTACTTCTTTAAAAGGTCGCCTTGTCCTAAATTGCACTACAATTTAGGACTTCGATTTTCTACATCAACCCTCAGTTTTACAAAAAAATCTACATTGATTGACCTATAAGGTAATTCCAATTGCATATAAATAATTTTTTGATCGTCTTTTATCGTACCAGCTAATTGCGTAACACACTATCAAGCGGAATATGAATCATTTTGAAAGCAAATTGCTAACCCATTGCTTCATACGTTCGTAAAATTTGTCTGCTCAACACGTAAATAACGCAATGAATGTTGTTGAACTGTCAAAATGAAACCGATTCAGACTGATAATGACATGTGTTACGTAATTGTTTCGCAACCCAGCACGTTAAAATAATAGGTATCATCCTCTTCCCCACGTTACCCGTCCTTAAAAAAGTATACCTCATAATTAATGAAACCTCTGCCTTGACTTTAATACCCATAGCAGGTTCTGATCTGAAAATTCATTAGGCTCATTCTATGCAAATTGAGTGATATTAAAAGCGAACAGCAATTTTGGACCTTATGTTTTGTAGTATAAAGGTTAGTTTGATGTTGTGGAGTGTTTAATAAAGTTGTGTTCATTTCAGTTCATTCCAAGAGTACCTGATGTGTTCTGAGGAGACGGTGCAGAGGTCCTGTGGCGATGAAGCGGCGCTGTTCACGAGCGCTTTCCTGAAAAGGATGGCGTCAAACATTATTAAGGTTGGTACATAATTCTGCCTTTGAGGCGCTGTAACTAAGTAATAACAGCTGCACGGGTCGATAGATCAGGTTAAGCTACGTTTGCCGCGGTTGGTCCGTGGATGGGTGACCATCTTCCCATATGAAGAGCCTCGCAAAGCACGTTAAGCCGTTGGTCCCGGTTGTCATTCGTAGATCTTTGGCAATCGTTACGGGTCGTCAGAAGCCCGAAAGTCTGACAACCAGACTTATGAAGGGGTATCGTATTACTCAGTGACTGGGTTGCGGAGGCCAAATAGGCAGTCGCTTCAAAAATAAAATATACTGGTATTCAGCTGCATCCGGTTAGACTGGAAACCGACCCCAACATAGTTGGGAAAAGGCTAGGCAGATGATGACATAATTCTATCTATACGGAATGAAAATTTCAGCTCGACCAATAGAATAGAATAGAATACTCTATAATATGTACACCATATAAATTACAGACATAATGATAGAAACTGTACAAAGGGACCAATCTTTGGAGTGATTTACTAACTAAGCAAGTCTGTACCTTAAACAAACTGAAAAGACCAAAGCCACTTAGCCTTGACCAAGATTGTTTGCAAGACTCTAACAGAACTACACAAATTACAACTTAGACCTTTCTTACCCGGTCCTTCTTGGAAACTAAAAATAAATTCCGTGTAGTGGTTTGGCGAAACTCTTGTACTTATATGTACCTTCGTAACTTTCTTTCAGTCTACTTCATACTAACGCGTATGAACTGTGGTTCGCAAACGTATAACATTAGTACCTATATACGCTTCCAAAAGAAGCTTTCCAAACTCGCAAAACTTTATTATTTCTTTCACAAAATTACGAGTTTTCTGGAGTAAAACCGAAGAGACAATGTCGTGACAGGAAACTCTTCCGATTTCGTTCGTGACTCCGAAACTGTGGCTTGTGCTGTAAATTTTATATCCAGTGGTTTATGTTGTTTCATTTTGTAACTGAAACTATTAGGTATTGTATTGCGGGCAACCACCTATCGAATAGCAATACAGGGGTAAGGGCTGATTTTTCCAACGCCAGATAATTTTATCCGAAAAATAATTTTGAATTTTTGACACTTCTTCCATACAAAATCTGTCAAACGTCAATTTTATTCTACGAATAAAAATTACCTGTCGATTGAAGAATTAGCCCAAATTTTTTTTTTTTTGTGTCTAGGTATCTTCAAATGACCCCCTCCCGCTCTGGGTGGAGCGGAAGGGAGTGTCAGACTCTTACTGACTAAAACCCACCCGTGTTCCTTCCTTAGCCCTTTGTGTTCCGGGCCAGCGGTAACCCTTTCGGACAATCCCGCTGAACTCAACTCATACTTCAAGTAACAAAACTGACAGCAGTCGACGACCCAAAAAAAAAAAATTTTTAGTTTATCGTAATTAGATATCGATAGCCATTACGTCTACAGAGTTTCGCTAACTTATGTAATTTAACCCTGTATAAACCTATAATAATTATATTTTACCCAGTGTAGTCCTTAATTACTTATCCTCGTTCCAGTTTAATTTCAAAAGCATTATGCAAGAACCAAACCCTTATCTTCTGAAAATCTCTATCATTAAGAAAGTTTCAACATTTATATTTGTTTTACAGAATTTCTGCTTCGAATACAACAGACAGGAGTGCGGGCTACCAGACAAGGGTTCACATCTCTCCCATAGTGTTCTTTTAATCAGTGTTGCTAGCCTTACGCACTTAGCATTTTATGCATCTGGCAACTTAGTTCCCACGTAAGTTTTTCATGCAAGGAACAATGCAGAATTTGAATTTAAAACGGTGTGCGGTGTGCAATATTACCAGTACGAGTTTTCAATGACTGATGCAATGTTTAATGAACTGTAAGAAATGAATGCGGGTGAATGTTGCAGTTCCTCGGTTAAAAACCTGATAGATACTATTTATTGTAGTTTTAGATTATAATCTCGTTGTTTTACGCCTTTTTGTCGTCCATTGTAAATTGTGTAAGTAGTAAATTATGAGCACTGAGTGTTTTATGTAAATAATTCTACTGCGTTGTTGCCAAATAATATTGTAGTCATTGATATGTGTAGATTACATTATTTACCCGACTATGGTATTGCAAATGTAGAGGTTATGACTTCTCTGTGTATGTAAGAACATTTCTTTGTACTTATTGATGTCTAATTTACTGGACTGATTTACCTATAGAAAATCAGGAATAGGTATAAATGAAATATAATATTCGTCAAATGTAAGTATTTCCCGTAGTCGGGAGGCAGTTAACTACCATTGTTTTTATCGTTTCGTTAATATTAATGTTGCAAATAAAAAAACAGAAATTTAAAATTGCTCAATCAAAAATTAATGCATTCTTTTTAAATTATGACATTGAAATGATGGTTAATAATACTTAATGAATTTATGAAATTATTAAAAGTTAATTTGTTATTAGTGTATAAAATAATCATGGTATTTTTATTGTGTAGGTAGGTATACTTATATTATAGCTTGTAGAGAATATATTTTATAAGGATGTCAGTCTTTATATTAAGCTCAGAACATCCTGTGATAGATTGTAAGTAGAAGCATTGTGTCAACATTTAGGGTAAAAACATAACCCTTCTTCGCAGTCGGGTAAACAATTTTGATACTGTGGGTACAACCAACGACAACGGTGAAAAACGTTTTTATATCTTCAAAAAAAAAAGTACTTATTACTTTAAGCTCCGTAAGTAACTGAATGGGAATGCTTACGGACAGCGAACAAGAACTGCCGTCAAAATAAATTTATCACTTTTGTCGTTGGATGTACAATGTTACAGATAAATAATGTTCAGGTAATAATTATTACGAGAATTTTATCAATTTGTTATTATTTTTGTAGTCTAATTATTGTTTTATTATTATTTTAGTCATTCCTCGGATATTTTTATAGCTTTTTTTATTAACGTGGAAAGAATGGTTTTGGAGAAAGTATGATAAAATAATAATGTCGATACTAAAACATATTTATTTATGTATCTAAATGCTATGCTATTATAATATAGAAGTTGTTGTCGATCATGAAAACAAGGGAAAAAGGGATTAAACATGCAAGGAAATGCGTACATAACTGTCTCCTTACGCTGTCTTTAACAAACCACAAATGAACAAACTACCTAATTCTTTGCTTCCATAGAGAACTCAATACATGGAGTGCTAAGTATGCATACCCACGATTTCATAAAATCTCATTGAATGACGATAGGACGATTGCAGCGTTTCTGTAGACGTCAGTTGTTGGACACGTTCTTCATTATTTACTTCGCCGCCGTCACGTCTGAAACTAACGTAGGGAAATACGCTATTCATAATTATGTTTGTTTGAAATGCAATTTCTTCAAGAGGTTGAGAATAGCTTTGCTCGTGAGTGACATATTACTACGAAATCCTCGGTGATCTGTGGTGATTACACCTCTCTAGTATGCTGTATGCCAACATGAAATCCTAATGTCATAAACTCCAACGTGGTAGCTATTTCGCGTCATTAATAAACTGTAGAAATCATGCTTATGCTGATATTGTAGGTAATGTCTATGGTCGACAAAATGTCTAAATAAGGTGGAAAATTGAAAACTAAGTACCGACTTAAGTGAAAAGTTGTATTTTTATTTCAATTAAGTATACAATCCATATCGCACAATTATGTTTCTGTAAACACTTACCCCTTTATTTACAAACGTTGCTTAAAGTTAAGACACGTTTCAACGTCGAAAATGTATGGAACAGTCGCTGATCATTACTTACCTTTAAGCAAGGTTATTAGTTAAATTAAAGTCCTTGAAGTTTTACTATTGTTGGTAATTTAGCTCTTATGATGTATTATACGAACTGTGGAAAGAAAATGTCAAAAGAAAGATAAATCTGTTGTAAATATTAGTACTTGTAATAATAGTAGGTAAATATAAAAAAAAATTGTAGTCGACAGCCTTCTCCCAATTTTTCTCCGATTTGTAAACCAAGTATACCCGAATAGATATAAAATATCTACATATCATTACCTCTATGATTTTTGTAGATCTGTCTAATTATAAGGACTGTACCTAAGTTGATTGTATGAGGGTATGAGTTGGGTATCCATTTGTTAGCTCATCCGTGGCAGAGCAAGTCGAAAGTTGTTTATTTTTATTACTATTCAGTGTTGCGCATTAAATTCGCAATATTTTTTTGCAAAAGCTGCCTTTTTGTCTACTTATGAATAATGTTAAAACTACTTTCTAATGAGAAGCTTTTTGCCTGGCTAATAGCTGCTAGATGTAGTTAAAATTACATAAGTACCTAGTTAAAGCAAATGATTGCAGTATACTTTTATATTTTATTTCGAAATAACTTTTAAATGCTTTTTAGACAAATGAAGAACGATTTCACCTGTTATAACTTATATCGTAGCCAATCAATGGAAATACGTTAAGAACTCTTGGCATATTTTACTAAACTTCTTCTTCTGAAAAAAGCGATTGGTAAAAGAAATCTGGCGCCGATTTTCACAACGCACACTGCATTTTCGGGAGCGGTCGTAACTTAGGACTTTTGGCGAAAAGCTGACGGGAAGTCTGGCATATCGGCTTGCACTGTGTCGTGGTCTGACACCAATGGATACCTACCCTATACATCCTGTGAATGATATTGTTAACGATCATGAGTATTTAACTATGTACTAATTAATGTACTCGTATCCACTAATTAGGCGATGAATGTAAAAGACATAGTCTTTTAGAGATTATTCATCTTCTATGAAAATAAATGAGTTGAGAATTGGAGTTCTGACTTTTTCGTTTTTTTCCGTTAATGCCATGATTCAGTTTGCTAGTTAGGCTTCCGAATAATTGGACCTCATAATTAGGCTGCTTGCTTCAATTGGCTTAATTAGTTTGAAACATTGACCGAACTTCATCAAACTAAACCTACTTATTGAGCCAAATTATGCACATAAAAATGTTTTTCCTATAAGTTCCTACCTATAAAAAGTACGGGAATGGAGGCACAATAAAACAGTGAAACTCCCGAAAGTAGAATTTAATAACACTGGCAAGAAACAATCTTTTCTACAACAATGACTCCATCCATTAACTTTTACGGTATCTAAACACTTAATCGATTTCAATTCTAAGTGCATTTTGATGTAAAAACTGCAAAAGACTGAATAAGAGTTCCGAATAATACTTAATGAAAAGGTTCTTAGCTAAGAGCGACGCTCGACAGTACAGCAGCGCAATATTCCGTGAGAAAAATGAGAAAAACAACACTGACGACAAAATGTGCATCGGATGCTGGTGAAAACGAAAAAGTCGGCCAGATCTGACCAAAAAGTTTGTACTTTAGAGACTTTTTACAAATAAAAAAGTAAAGAGCTCGTGGTTCCTATTTTTGTGTCTTTGTCCGCTGACCTTTTGTGGATCAAACTTTGATACAACACAAAGTTCCATTAGGGAAGGCGTTCGGGAGTCTTTGTCTGTATAAGGACCATGCGAGACGGATAATATTATCATTCTACAAAGATCTTTTGAAGTCAATGTAGGTACGCGATTTAATGATATCAAAAACCTGATTTAGTACCTTTCCTGAGGATCTGTATAAAGACTTTTTAAAGAAACTTCTCGTTTCTATGAAACACGTAACGACGCAGCGACGGTAATGGATTAGTGGATATACGACTATGTACCTAATCTATAAAATCGAAGTCGTAGGTAGTCGAATTTGCTATTATTTTCTTGTAGGCGCTTTACTGACGCTATATAATATACCGACCGACAGACGTCTGAGCTTTGATTTTCTAGGAGAGGGGTCGCATCATATTATAACGGCCGGCCGTCATAAACATCTGTCATTTTCTTTGTATTTGGAATTAAGGGTTTTAAAAAACGCTCTGTACCTGTAATAATATGAACTGCTATAGTTATTGTATGACCCGTCGCCGCTTTCTTAGAAAAACCAAAAGAAAGTGCCTTGTATTTAACCCCCTCAAGCGTCAAGTGTACACCAAGTGTACATAAGAGACAGTGCTCGAAACGTCAACGGTACACCAAGTGTACACAACGATTGTCATTGTTCTAATAACATTGTTAAAACAATGACTTCACTGCGTCCATTCAACTACTCCGACGCGTGGGGTGTTTCGACAGGTAGGTGAGCAAACATGTGAGAGCATTTATAACATCTGCGAATCAAGTGAAAATCCCGTCGAGTAATGAATCTACTTTGTAACTTTTGGCTACCTGTGTGCAGGACGGCTCATTTCCTGGGGATGGCAATGTTGACTTCTTTTTACGAAGGACGACGGCAGTGAATCATTCTGATGGAAAACAGCGGAGATTGGCGAACAGTTGACGGAAAATGAAGTTTATGTGCAGCGTTGTGCTGCAACACGGTAGGTAATATTTTCCTATATTATGTAGGAGGGTATATTATGTAGGAGGTAGATTCTGTATGTACCTACCTATATAGATGTAGGAACATATATTATGCAAAGCAATAGGCTTACGGGCTTACAAAGGCTTAGTGGTATTTAACTCGAGGATAAATACGGTAATTCACTTATGCCGATAATGATTCTTGTTGCTTACGATTAAGTATTCCATTTCCAAACCCACTTCTCTTGAGGTTTCTGCGAAAACGACGACCACAGTACCTACCTAGGTACGTGTTGATCTAGTAGGATTCTAGTAGGATCTAGTAGGTTTTCTACAAAATATGGTACTTAAGTATCTATCTATTAGTATATATCTATTCACTTATTCAAGGGGACTACATGACCTAAAGCGCGGTTACTGTCGGACTGCATAGAAAAGAAAAAGAAGCGCGATGACAACGCTGGTAATTTATTGCTAAACTAGCTTCTGCCCGCGACTTCGTTCGCGTGAAATTTCACCCTCCCCTCATTCACCCTTTTAGGGGTGGAATTTCGAAAAACCCTTTCTTAGTGGATACCTACTCTTCACAAATAATACAACCTCCAAATTTCATGTCTCTAGGACCCGCGGTTTAGGCTGTGCGTTGATATATCAGTCAGTCAGTCAGAACTTTGAATTATATATATAATAGATACTTTTCCGGGATAAAAAGTACCCAGTGTGGTGCCCAGGATATTAAAAAATAATTATACCAAGTTTCATCGTAATCGAACTGGTAGTTTTTGCGTGATGCCTGAACAAACAGACAGACAGACAAACAATTTTTTAAATCACATTTTTGGGTTCTGTGTCGGTCTAGTAACACCCCCTGCCATTTTTTTTTGATATTTTCAATGTACAGAATTTTCACTTCTACAGATTTATTATAAGTACCTATAGATATGAAGCAATCTATTTACAAAAAATCTATTGTTTGGACTAAAAAATTAAAACACTAGTGCTTTAGTATGTTGCTTGTAGAATAATCAGACAAAAAATCAGAATGAATGTATGTATATTAGTAGATATGGTTTTTATTGTGAAAAGAAAGTTTTTAGAGGTATCTTCATGATTTTTTTCTAATGTATCAAATTACCTAGTGTTGTATTATGTTTTCAACACACTATCAAACTAGCTAATATCCTGAAGAATTTCACATATTTTTCTGATTTTGTTTTCTGTTGTCTGATTTTGTTTTCTGTTGTAAGTACTTCTCGAGCGGGAGACCGTTACCGTACTTACCGTTTTGAGAGAATTGGTGGTGAAATTATTTACACAAAGTAAAGCGCATGTCTGGTTTCGAAACCACGACCTATAACTCATAAGTCGGGGCCTTTACCACTGGGTGACCACTGCTCGCTACCTATGTTCTAGTTCTAGCTATGTAAGGTAGGTCAGCAATAAATGCATCTAATACAGAATAGACTACCTATCTACAGTATTAAATAGACGCACGAAAGATTATGCATTAGTTTGCGACACGAATTGTATTAAAAAAACCAAGAATAACATCTTTGATTGCACTTACAGTTGAAAGTAAAAACTAAGTTCCCAACACTTCGTATATGACTAAAAAAACCCGCTCATTCAACGTCGCTTACGAAGCAGAAACTAGAGGAAGCCGCGTTTTAAATCTTCTTCGATCCCGTAAGCCGCGAGTTGATCACTTCCTCAGAGAAATCAGTAGCGACTTCTAATGAAAGCCGATTATTCTTTATTTGATCGCGACTGGGAGCCGGGATGCAGTGCATTGAGAGACTGAACTAGTCGGGGCGAGAAATCGTTTGAAACTTCACGAAGGAACGTTTTATTTTCTGTTATTTATTTTCTAAGATACTTTGGAAGGAGTGTTTCTATGATCTTGGTTTGATAGAAATGTAGCACAATGGAGTTTTTCTCGTAGTGTAAGCTAAGAATAGAATAGAATATCTGTCATGTTTACAGACAGTACGAAGATCGCGAATCATGCATACTAATATTATAAATTCGAAAGTAACTCTGTCAGTCTGTATGTTTGTTACCTTTTCACGCCTAAACCACTGTACGGATTTCGATAAAATTTGGCAGAGAGATAGATTGCATCCCGGGGAAGGACATAGGATAGTTTTTATCGACATACTTCGCGGGCGAAGCCGCGGGTGGAAGCTAGTCTGCTATAATTTGACATTATTTACTGCATTCATTATCCAATTAGAAAAATAATGCACAAAATTAGCTGTTCAGTACATTTTGACCGCGTAGGTCGCGTAGGAATTTTCTATGAAACAGCAGATTTTATTTGTGATACACAACCTTCGATCAACAATTGGTATTGTTGATCGAAGTACACAACGTTATTTTTAGTCATAGATTTAATAAGAACTATATCTATGTTTTTAGTATATGCGAAACCTGAATTTAGTTTGTTCAGAATAAGTAACTGAATTGATTCCAATAATTTTTACCCCATGTTATATTTTGTCCCAAAATAGGTTAAAAGTGGGACACCGGATAGTACCTAGGATAGTACCTAGGACTATTTATCAATGAGCGCAAGACGGCGCGGCGCGGGTGAGAATGTTTTTGTGCCTACGGACAAACAGGTAACTTAACAAGCTTATAACTTTTTGATTTTTCATGATACAGTTTTGAAATTTTGTACATAGATTCTTTACATAAAAATACTAGACACGTATTTCGGGTTTCGCATATACTAAAAATAATGTTGTATAAACCGATGAAAACTTTGGTGTCTAGAATCATGCCTACTGAATTCATGGTTACAGTTTTCGCGACAATATTCCTGCCATCCTCTATAGGTTCAAAAAGAAAATTTATTCACTTTTTAACCAAGAACCTACCTAGATATTTTTTTAACCGACGACCTAGATATTTTTTTTTTGGTCCGGGGCGAGAGGGAGTGGGAGGCAGTCACCTCCTTCTGCGAAGCAGTCATGCTAGCGAAGGAGGTGGCGGGACGGCTCAGGGAGAGAGCCTCCCGTCCCAGCCGCCGCGGGAGACGCTCCGGGCGTCGGGAGCCGCGCGACGACTCCCGGCCACCGTAGGCGCGGGCCTGCGGGCGGAGAGTAATGGGTAGCTCACCGTCCGATCAGGACCAGGCCCGTGCCGGACGGCGCGTACGTGTTCCACGCGCGCCTCAAAGAGATGTCAGCATCGAGGAGGGGCCCCATAGGGCCGAAGCCTGCCGGGTCAGCGGGATTGTCCGAAAGGGTTACCGCTGGCCCGGAATATAAAGGGCTAAGGAAGGAACACGGGTGGGTTTTAGTCAGTAAGAGTCTGACACTCCCTTCCGCTCCACCCAGAGCGGGAGGGGTCATTTGATGATTGATGAAAAAGAACCTACCTAGATATTTTTTTAACCGACGAAACAACGGAGGAGGTTCTCGAGTCTACGCGCGTATTTTATTTTATGTATGACCACGCGTAACTTTTTACAGAGTAGTCCGATTTTGATTATTCTTTTTTTTATATTCAATTATTTATTCACTTGATTCTCTCTCTTGATACTTTATTCGGTAGAAAAACTAACGTAAATAACTTGTGTTGTGCCTTTTGGATTATGGTAGAAGAAAACGTAAAAGGAAAACATTTCTATTCAAATAATACGAAGCAACGTTATCAAGCGACTCTTCTTTACCTAAGTTATTTATTTTTATTTAGAGGTAAATATTTTTAGTCAATAGAGTGTTGATTTCGAAGACCTTAAATACCTATGCAGTGACGCAAGGGATATAGGGAGGTACCTTCTATGCCTTATCGTATACCAATTGACTAGCTTCTGTACGCGACTTCTATGGTCTAAGGTTCTATGATCCCTTGTTTAAAAAAAACCTATAGGTACCTCGATAGGTATATCTATAGGCTATATGTAATCAGTACATAGACTATCAAAGATCAACTCGTAGTGATAATACTAAACACTGTTGGGACGCTCTAAGGACCCACGATTAAACCACCCCTCAATCCAACTTCCTAACATAGTAAACAACATGATACCTACATCATATCCAATATCCTTAGCTACAGCGAACTAAAGACACGCTTAAAACCGCCACCCAACACTACTTACCTGCACGTGACACAGAATAGAAAGGTACAGAAGTTCGGGTTCTTAGAACGAACGAAAACAGGTGCATGCACACTTAGTGTAGGTAGGTACGTCTTGCGAAGATCTCGAACTATGTCAAACGAATGCCAGTCGCGAGTAGGATCAAATTAAAGCCCTCTTCCGCTATGCTGTGCCCGACAGTGTCCATAATGATCATGTGTTTGAAAAACCAACCACCTAAGTTTATGTTTCGGACAGTAATAAATAATATTGAGTAAACATTTAAGACTCATTTCAAAATTTGAAAGGTGCTGACCAAAAGCCGGACTTTTGTAAAAAAAGTCCGGTCATTTATCTACTTTATAATCTTTATTTTACAGTGTTCAGTGTTGTATGTGTGTGTGTTGTTGTAAGTAATAAAAAAATATTTTAAGTCGAAAAGTCCGGACAAAAATTACAAGGCTGTGTAAAGATCGGACGGGTGGACAGAAAATCCGGAAGGATGGTAAATGCTAACCCTAGTTTACCCCAGTCGTGGGTGCGCTTGCACTTGCTGACTTGAAGCGTGTCTGTGTCACACAATATAACGTCGTGTTTGGATTTTTGTATTGTATTTACCCAACAAAACCACACACAACACACATGCCACAAACACCACAAACACCCCTCGCACACCTCATTAACACTCACCCACATATCCATTCAACCAACACTCAACACATTAACTCAACGTCAAAATACATCCCAAATTATAAGTCCCGGTCGATTCTGTAAAAATGTTACCGTAAAAACTTAGGTGAAGTGAGTTTGTTTTTGCTAGGAATTGACACTATTGACAGCTCACTCCACGCTCACTTCACCTAAGTTTTCACGGTGAGATTTTTACGGAATAGCACCACTGTACTGTTTATCCTTGTCTTATTTTTTGTTTTTATTATTATTTAATTAAATCTAAATTAACTTATTTATTTTTTATGGTTCCGTACCAAAATGGTAAAACGGAACCCTTATGGTGAGACTCAGTCTGTCTGTCTGTCTGTCACAGCTGGATATCTCAAGAACTACTAATCCTATCAACTTGAAATTGGGAATAGTTTTAGATGACGTTTGCCCAACTATTTTGCAAATAAGAAAGAAATAAAGATATATATATATATATATTTTTTTGCAACAGGGACTGAAAGGGGGTCTGAAAAATTCGAAGTATGTGTCATATGAAAGAGCGCAGTTTGCACATTCCCAAACATTTGGTTTTTAGGAAATATCTTAATTAAAAAAAGATAACTGGAAATCTCTTTTTCTATAGAAAATTAAAAATCGGTCTAATTTGGCTGTAACATTATTTTTCGAAAATGTTCTTAAGTAACTTTTTAGACCTTTGTATCCTGCTTATGCGTATGGAGTTTCATTAAAATCGGTTCATTCATTTCGAAAAACAAGGGCTTGAAAGTTTGTTTGAAATGCCGTACGTCGTAAACGCTCATTACATACCAAATGACTGCGTTCGTGCGGCTGTTTACACTTGCTGGTATGGAGCCATAAGCAAATTAAGCAATTGCTTAGGGCATCACGTCTCGGGGGGCACCATAAGGCAGAAACAGCGCCGAAACAGTATTTGCTATTGCTAGCACATGAATGGCAAAGCTGTATAACAACAAGATACTACAAGACCCAAAAGTCACTCTAGAGATGTGCACCAATCTTTACAAATCGCTCTTCGATGAAAACATCGTCTAAACTAGTCACCTCGTATTTTTCCAAAAGGAAAATTACGAGGTGACTAGTGGATAGGGGGCCCTACAGGCGTGGATTGCTTAGGGGCTAGGGCATCAAGTAGCTGTGTGGAGCTGGCCTTCTGCACCAATCTACTTTGTGCTACTTACCTGCACCGTGAGGTAGGCTATTAATAGCGCCGATCGCTCTCCAAAGTGGCTCGCAATTAATGGGCTAGGTTGCACCGAGGTCTCTCCAGCTAATCAATTGTGAACCTGGACATTTTCTGTCTTTATTGGAAAGATTGGGGGAATGCGCAACATTTATTGTGGGTGTTAGTTGTGTTGGTGATGGGTTTTGTCTGACTTGCATGTCCTTTAATAATATAACTAGCAAATTCTGCCCGCGTGAAGTTTCCTGTTCACCAGACTTCGTCGTATCGCATCGCCTGCCCGCGCTATTAGGTACAAACGCCAGCACATCAAGCTACCCGAAACTGTCAAATTTTCCCAATCAACTTTGAATCTTATGCTTTAACGACAAAGTTGAAAATCTATTAAACAAATTTGATAGATTGTAGTAGCTTAATGTGCTGGCGTCTGTACTTCGTTTTACTTTTTTCTTTTTGCTCGGCTCCTAAAGCTCCTAGCGTAATGTTAAATAACCTATAGCCTTACTCAAGAATTGGGCTACCAAATGCAAAAAGCATTTTTCAAATCTGGGTGGTAGTTACAGAGATTAACACATTCAAACAAACAAACTCTTTAGCTTTATTATTAGTAGATACATATAATAAATATTGGTGCCGATTCTGTTGTTCACAAACTAAATTTAAGTTCAGTGCATCTTTTTCTTTCTATTTCATTAAGAAAAGGACAGAAGATACATTTTAGTTTAGTCCTGTCAAATTAATCAGGCGCCTGACGTAAATTGACGTAATTTTAGTAGGCAAGTTTTTAATCACGTCTAAATTTGTAGTAGGTAGTGTCGGGCGCTGATTAATTTAAAATTTATCTTCTGTCCCTTTCATAGTCATCAAACAGCCACATTCTCACTACTCAATTCGTGGTATTTTTATTAATTAAGTACATCTACAAAAAAGAACATTGTCGTCATGCACGCGCGTTTCACTAATAAAAAAAAATACTTCCAGGTTATTCGAATTCACGTCGTATCCCGCCATTTTTGTTCGATATTAGTATTGCAATTTATTATTTTGTTGTTTACAAAAGTATAGTTGAAGTTTATTATGAAACCGATAAATGTTCTCGAATAAAATTAATTTTATTAATATAAAACAAACAGCTCATTTATCAAATTAAATTTCAGTCGACAACATCCATCGGTTTCTTACTAAACTTCAACTATATCCGACGATCCTGCATACTTATCTCTTTTGTTGACTGTACATAATTAGGTATTAAAACACTCATGTGATAGGTACTATTATCACATGAGTGTTTTAATACCCCTTAGTATATATACAACAGTTGCATAAATAACTAGTTTGTGTGATTTGTTGATGAATTTATGAAGAAAATATCGATTGGTACCTATTACTTTTATTAAAAAGTAGGTATTGTATTTTTAACTGATATTTTTTCGTTTTTTAATGAATAAAAAGTTCATGTTATCATAATCTAAGTGTTACGGGTCGTTAGACTATAACTTAAATAAAGAAAGAATGTATAAACTGACTACTCAGTGAAAAACATTTCTGAAAAAACGTCTCATGAATTTTTAAACTATGTAGAGTGTCCAATGATTTCTGGACTGGAAGCCATTTGCGTCTACAGTGTGTTCAGTATTTTGTTCAATTTAGTTTTGCGCTTAGCCTTTTTCGAAGTCGATTCTCTAGTCTAGAATATAATAATAAAATGCGATTATGTTATGAGGATGGCTTGAACTGCAGCAGCTCACTGACTATTTATTAAAAGTAGTTGGATACAATGATATTATAAGTAAAATTTACACTTATAATATCATTGGTTGGATACGAGACTCATGTTTGGTAGGTAGTTGACTTTAGCATTTTGTTGATTATTCAGGATCAAATTAAATTAGCTAGGGAAACTCCACAGACGTGATGGGCATCGATATCTAAACATGATAGAATAATAGCAAATTCGGTTTAATGATTTCTTTTGGGGGTCAACGACCGAAAGTAGTGTAATTACTCGAAATATCATTTTGTTTGTGTTAACTTCACAGACGTTATGCGTATCGATTTTTAAACAGTAGGTACCAGCTACTGCAGTTACCACGACAAAAAAAAAAACATAAGTAGGTACCTACTTACTTGTTTTGTTTGAGGAGTCAAGCTAGCTAATTTAATTTGACCTTGATTTGATTGAATATGTTAATAATAATATGCTTAAGGATCAGTAACGTAAACGTAATCACTAATCATGGTTATAATAAATACCTGATTTTCGGACACGAACATTTCGTGTGTTCCCGTTGTATTTTCAGGTAAGTACCTAAACTTACTTTTTTTACATTTGTAGCGGTATCTACAACGCCACATGCAAACAACGCGTCATACTACGTCACGCAAATCCTACATCGCGCAAGCAGAGTTTACCGCGCAATTAGCATAGATACAACGGCCCCGAGATAAATCATTGGGCAGTTGCCCGCCAGACACAACACCCGTCTGGTCGGAGGATCCTCCCTTTTCTATGGAGGATGAGTGAACTTTACACCCTGTTCCTCACACCTCTATACATTGACACAATATCCAGGTCATGTGATTTCAGTCAATATTTAACAAAAGCACACCAGTAAAAGTTCTAAACAAATACTAGTGTTTCAAATTAAAATAAATAAAATAGCCATCGACTATTTGCAAACTGTTTTTCTGTGACTGCATGGACATATTTTTTTGCTGTCGAGTTTGCGAGCAGATAAAAATAAAATCAATTTTAGCTCGTGTGCAGAACTTCATTCGATTGACATAAAAAAATATTATGGCTGTTTTTATTTGTTCAATGACTCGTGAATAATGCAATACATATTAATAACATAGGTAACATAATGGATCATGTTATCTGACAAATAAAATAAAATAAATCAATTTAATAACACCATCATCACGTCTGTTTTTCGCAAAGGGTTAGGCAGAGGTTATAGTAAACCCAGATTTCGCCAGTTATGTTTAAATCCTATCGAATAGGGGGCGAGCCCACAACTGGGCACTAATCCAGACACTGCGCTGCTACGGACAAACCCAATAACACTTTGTCCGACCTGGGAATCAAATCCAACACCACATGCTCAGCAGTAGCCCTTGCGACCACTAGACCAAAGAGGTAGACCTAGTATCAAAAAAATAATATTTCCCTTTAAATTATGTTATTATAAACCTTTTACCAACGTCCTAGAAACAAAAATTCCTAGACATGTGATATCTACCAACCCGCACTGGGCCCGCGTGGTAGATTAGATATAGCCCACTCCCTCTCTAAGAGACTCCTCGCCTGTGTCCCAGTAGTGGGAACAATATAGGCTGATTATGATGATATGATGATGAACCTTCTGTTGATCTATTAAAGTATATTCTTTTGCACCACTGACAACCCCATTTTTTATATCCACGCAATCACTGTCCATTCCAAGGTTGCCTGGAAGAGATCGCAGAAAGCGATAAGGCCGCCCATTGTATTTTTGTATTAGTAATCGTATTTTTTTGGTATGTATTTTCTGGTGTACAATAAAGTAAGTATATATAAATAAATAAACCTTTTACCAACAAAAGTCTAACTAAAGAGAAATAATTTCGCAAAATCTTAGGCCTGTATTTATTGGTCCAATAATTATTTTAGTTGATTGTTACAGCTCGTTCACGTTATTTTGTTCGCATCAATATGATTTCAGTTAGTAATTTATTTAGTTACAATATTGCGTACAGAGTTATTACTTTATATAAACTTGAAACAACTTTGATGAAAGGATTGGATATTTTTAGAGCTATTGTAACGGATATTGGATTTATTAAAATGTCTGTTCATAATAAGATGTCTAGAAAGCCTTTAGGCGTTGCCGTTTTAAAGAGGAAAAAACGGTGGTCAAATACACACATCAAAAGTGTCTAGGGATCAACATATATTTTTGCAATAACTTTTCTCCTGATTGATATTAATTAAAATTTTCTTTAAGGATTCATCAAATAAAGTGTTTTCGTTTGTCACAGTAACGATAAACCAAGTCACCTTTGCATTAATAAAGAAATTTGCCATTTTCCTAATAAAGGGATTTTTGACATTTGAACCACTAACACAAAAGTTCGAAAAAAAGACTGAAATAACAGTTTTCTTTAAAATTTTATTGGGTAACTTAAACAATTAATAATCCGTGTTTCTACCGCGAACACTAACAACACAAGAACATCGGTTTGGCATACTCAAAATGAGTTCATCCAAATCACGCTGTGGAATGGCCGCCCATGTTCGTTGCAACAACAAAAAAAGGTCTTCTTGCGACTGGATACCCTCCATATTCGGCAGAGCTCTTCTCTGTAGCATATCCCATGCATGCTCAATCGGGTTCAAGTCTGGCGACTGAGCAGGCCAGGGCAGGACATTGATGTTAGCTGCGGCGAGAGTCTGTCTTACAACTCTTGCGGTGTGCGGTCGTGCATTATCATGCATTAACTGAAATAAGGGACCGATTTGCACTTGTAGAGGAACGATGACGTCTGATACAATCGTCTCAGCATAAATTTGAGCGTTGAGGTTGCCTCTGATCCAAATCAACTCAGTTCTTCCGCCGCTCCAAATACCCGCCCATACCATGATGGTTCCACCACTATAAGGATGGACTTCCTGGCAGGATTTTAATCGCTGTTGGCGTCCAGGGGTTCTCCAGTGTCGTATACGTCTTGTATCCGGTCTCATACCAAAACGAGACTCATCAGAAAAGCACACGAAACGCCATTGTTCTTCTGCCCAATTTCTGTGTTCAAGAGCCCATTGATATCGAATCCTACGATTGTGCAATGCTATAGGTGGTACCCGTAGCGGTCTTCGGGAATGAAGGTTCACTTCATGCAAGCGGTTTCTGACTGTTTGGTCGCTAATTAAGTTCCCTGAAGAGTGATGAAGCCTCACGGCTAACATCATGGCGGTTATTGTTGGAGCTCTTCGAGTTAAGATTTGAATGTATCGGTCTTGTCTCCGTATGGTGCAGCGATACCGTCCTCCATGGCGCTCAGCCACGGTACCAGTGCTTCGGTAACGTGTCCAAAGACGACTGATAACACTCTGACTTGTATTCAGAGCTAAAGCCACAGTACGTTGCCGGGAACCAGCTTCTATCATTCCCACGGCTCTGAGCATTTCTTCCCTGCTTAAATGACGTCGCCGCTCCATAATAACGTGGGTTTTAATCAGTAGTAGGGAAACAGTAGCACTAATAATGTCTTCAATGCGTTGTATGTTTTTATAGGGAAAATATTGACAGCTGATTTTCATCTTTTACTCGAATTTGATTCACAGTTCCTGATTCAAATTATGAAATGCACCAAAAAGGATCCATATAAAAATAAAAAATCATAAATTTATTACAAAGCCACATCTCAATCTCAAGAAATCCGCATAAAAATGCTTGATCCCTAGACACTTTTGATGTGTGTATATTAACGGCAGGGGTCTAGACGATTCAGCGGGATTGTCCGAACGGGTTACCGCTGCCCCGGAAGGCTAAGGAAGGAACACGGGTGGGTTTTAGTCAGTAAGAGTCTGACTCTCCCATCATGAAAAAAAAGGGTCTAGACGAGCCAGCACCCTAATCGTAACACACTAATCTCAATCTGAATAATTTTTAATGCCATTGCTTCAAATTTTCGAAAAAATTGTCTGCTCAACAACGTAAACAACGCATAGAATGTTGTTGAACTGTCAACATGAAAGCCATTGCTACTGATAGTGTGTTATGCACTCTGCTGGCATGTTTTTTTTGTGGGAATATCGTTTGACACATAATAAGTGTGTTAATAAAAAAAAAAATTAAAAAAAACTAGCCAGCACCTAGACCTGAAACCGCTATTTGAAGGCCATTAAAATATTTTGCTCCGTGCAGGAATTGAACACGTGTGGCCTGAAGCGCAATCATCTAATCACTTAATTAGCCATTAAAGCAATCGATCCGCAAATATTTCGGGATACATCCATCCATCGATCGCCCCGTTCTTACGCAAAAAGTTTATTGAATAAAAAACCTCCATTGTCAAAGAAACTTCCTTCACTGAGCAAAAATATAAAATACGGCAGCACCAAGTCGAAAACTCACTTCCAACAATTTCCAACGCTCACATAATACGAGATATTCTGAAAAATGAGACGAACAAAGTTGCGGCCTCTTCGTACTTCCGCGGGATATCATGACGAAGCGCCTAATATAGCTGAAAAAGTAAAACTTGCCACAGTATAATAAGGCGTTGAATTAGCCCACTGGCTTGCGAAAGTTAACTCATTTCCTTGAAAAACTCCTTTTGTTGCGTGCACTCTGTCGGCACGTAGCGCGTTATCCGGAAACTTTCAGAATATTACCTACATTTCCTCACTGTAATTAGGTTTGCAAATATTTTTGTTTGCCTCCACCTTAATATATCTTTCATGCCTGTCTTGTTGACCAACGTTACGTGTGTAGTTTATTCTTATTTATCGGTAAACTTAAGGAATTACTTGTGTGAAATGAAGATTAGGGTAAGAAAGTGCAAGAAAAACTATGTAGAAAATGAGTTTATTTATTTATGCGCTGTCTGTTTTTCTGAAAGTATTCTATAAGTGAATAAGACATTTCAGTTGCGTTGTACGTGATGCAATATCACACGAGACAACTGGTTGAAGACTACGGTGACAACGGACTCCTAACGACTCCCGGGGGAAACTCTTTATAAACATAATATATGTTACAACAGAACTTTGGCCAATTAATACTAAACCCGCTTTTCAGATTAAAAGAGTTTGGGTGTGCACTATCATCAAACATTTTGTAATATGCACTCTAAACTTTGGCACTTGAGGCTATGTTAATTTTAAAGATGTTTTCCCTCTAGTGATATTCGAGTGACTTTACTTTATTTTTAATATAAATTAGTTTTTTGCTGTCCTCCACAAATTCAAGTTGACCAGAACTCACAAAATATTTATGTTCTACGTATTAAAGTTGTAGCTAATACAGCTTTATTCTTTCATCACTTACGTTTCAGTACCTACGATACAAATTTGTACCCATCATTTTCATTAATCGACTGAAATTCGACCATAATTTGTACCAGTTATGTCTTCAAATCGGCCATCTAACAATGTCCAGATTACAAATACGGTGTAATGACGCGACAAATCTACGTCTGCGACAATGTCAATAATACGACGAAAGAAAAAAGCAAATAGACGTCACTTAGAGCGACCGATCTTTTTGGACCAATCTTTTTTGGGATTACTTAGATCTTTTTCTCTTTGCATTTCGGTGCAGAATTGGAGCACGGCGTAATAATTGATTGGATTATACCTTTCATCGGGCCAGTCGTACGTGAGCCCTGTACATGATTGGTGTATGCGAGAGAATTTATTTACTAACTGTGACAATAAAACGCGTTATCTACGTCATACAAATTCATTGGTTTCGAACAGTGGACACTGTGACATGAATAAAATATTAGTTCATAGTGTAAAAACTGCTGTTATACGAGTAATTAAAATCCCGTGTTGCTTTCTATAGGTTATTGCTATTCTATATGGAATTCGCATTTATATCTCAGTAGGCATTTTTCGGGTTTCTGTTGTGGAGCATTGTGATTTTGCATTCAGAGCCTGACAAAAAATAAATAAACGATAGGTATTCCAATATAATAACAGACTACTTTTTGATAGACTGAAAAATATAATGCCGCGAATGTGTTTTTTCCTTATCGCTCTCTGTGTAAGACGAACTATTTATTGTACAACTTTCATATACTTTAAGCACAGCTACACGAATGATATAAGTAAATAGGTCTATGTTTGGCCATCATTCTTGCTTTTTTTGCTATGTAAGTTGCGTCTTTCCAGTTTGGAGATTAAACAAAACTTTAGGAGAGGCAAAAAGGTCTACGTTTAACTATATAATAAAGATATATCTTCACACAAAGAACTCCAATACTAAAGCAAAGTAAACAATTTATATCCCAGACTACGATGCTCAGTGAAAAATGTACTACGTATATCAATGTCGACCGAAGTCAATTCGTGAAGTTCTCGAACTCGTCCTATTTTGGAGAAGGGTTTGAACCTAAGTGTAGTGGCTAATTTTGGCAAGCTATGGCTGGTAAACAGGGTGTGATGCGGGTAGATATTTGTGAGTGGTACGTAGATGTTGGGTACCTACAGATTTACTCCTAAATGGAAGTTGTGTTGTGTTTAGTACGCAAAGTGTGAAGTAGTGATTGACTGTGGTGAGCCATTATCGTGTGGTGCATTTGGGTTGCCTTCACGGACAGTTAACGTGTTGATATCATCAAGAAATATAAAGAAAATTCGTGAATCAGGTTACTAATAATATCCTGATTTTTCGACGCTATATTTTAGTTTGTGAATAGTTTTAGTTAAGTTAGGATATAATTTTGATATTTTTATAAATTAATTAGATATAAGTTGTTATATTAGTGAGTTATCATGATTTACGCATATTAGCGTGTGTGTGCGTTTATTGTGCTAGGGATTGACTTGACACTCACATAACTTTTCAAGGTGAGTTTTTTTACAGAATTGATCGGCTGGTATCGTAATTCCATCTTGTATTAAAGTGTGTATCCATACTTCCATACTAATGATTTTGATTCCATACTTTGATTGTGAAGGTGCTTTTAAGTTAAAATGAATTTTGAAATTGACTCTGACGAAGTAACGAAATACTAACGAAGATTAAAAAATATTTTTATTAAAAAATTTGTAATTATTTTTTTTTTTTTTTTCAGTTTGAAAATCTACTAACGGAACAGGTAGTGATTTGCTTTCACACATCTCTTAAGTCCATCATCAGATATCTTATAAACATGAAAAAATGTGTCACAAAAAAAGGAGCCATAATACCATTTTCATTGTAATAATCAAGTTAAAAAACCGCAGGGTCATTTTATGCATTGAAAATACTCATGCCACCGACGCTGTTGGACTTACAATTACATTCAATGTTTGTTACCATCCCAAAGTATATTAAAACAAAGGATCTCTTTGTTTTGTGTTTGAAAATGGTATAATTAAAACAAGTAAGGTAAGAAAAATCTATAGAATTTTATAATTCTTTTATATTTTATTTAAGATCAAATTAAAGTTTTAATAGTTAAGGAGGACAGTTAATAAGTACCAGGTAGGTACTTAACAAAATAGGAAATAACTAGAATCGTTATTTTAAACCCTATATTATTACATATCAGACAAACGTATGTTCGTTTATTATTAAAGTCGTTTCCAGACTATAATACGAGTATTGCTAAGCCGCTCTATAGCGGGATCAAGCCATAAGCGATAGGATTCAATTACCATTAAAATTGACTTCGGCCCCAACCGGCCAATTTTTTATCTTCCTACGTTACTCGTTCGATTCTCTTTTCATGAATTTAAACGAAGCAGCAACAAGTAGTTGCAGCAATTCAGTTTTGAATATTTTTTCAATCAGTGCTGGCCTGAATTGATAGTTGATTAATCTGAGTTGAATGACGGGAATTGAACAAAGGTGGTATCAAAGGATTGCATAATGTGACGAGTATATGATCTCATAAAATCCGGAAGATCGCAAAAAGTGAGAGAGTAAATAACACTCTACCAGGGAGGATCACTAGTTTTCTAAGCATACGAGTAATAAGTATTAAGGATTTCAAAACTTTATAAAAACATCTTTTTTTTAAACAATAACCGCTTAGTTTCTTGCCGGCTCTTATCCATAGGAAATGACCAGCAATTGGAACCATGCACCTTGGTTGTTACGTTTCATAAGTGCCCATGTAGGTTTATGTGAAATAAAATATTAAGATTTTTAATAATTCGGAAAACGGGCTTGCCAAGAAAAACTGTTGGATATTTTTGTATCGTTACATTTTATAGAAAACCTGACTGCATCAAGTGGTTTAGTAGAAATAGAACAACAAATAAAAATGCTTAGCTCGCTCCCGTCCACCCCACGTTTGGTTGGATGCACTTATGTTATCTTTGAATATAAAAAAAGAATAAGACTCGAAGAAAAAGAAAATGTACACTTCTTTCGAAATTGATTCTATCTTTCATTCGACAAACAGAAATAGACGTAACAAATTCTTTGAAAACGTCCAATATAAATTCAACATTAGAAATATACTTTTGATAAGTCAAATAACGTCGTTTTTAGAAATGCAAGATCTCACGATCTTTATTTAAACTTTCATTTTCAGTTAATGGCGTAGTTAACTGACAGTTGGCGTTGTTGTAAATTCAGCTTCGCTGTGCCTTCAGGAATGTAATGTTGGATAAGTACTAATTCGATTTATTTAACGGGAAATCTAGTTAATTACCTTTGGATTTATTAAAGGAGTATCACAACAATTACAAGGGTTGCCTAATGTCTTTCGCCACCTGAGCATCGAATCTAATTTAATTAGCGGCTCCAAATCCTAATGACGACGGTAAAATATTTGTGAGTCCGCTTTACGCTTAATAACGTTATTTACATTAATAATTTATTTGTTTCATTCACGTTCCATACATTTCGATTTAGTTTGAACCACTAAACATAAAAAAAAATTACAGTCTGCCTATTTGTGGACAAGGAATGGATATATTTCATTAGTATCTAGTTGTTTGTACATCGATATTTGTTTAAACATCTACAATTTCGCCTTTAATATATTTCTAAAATTATTTTAGTTAATCTCCCTATAAACACACCCTTTTTACACAATGAAATTTGAATTTGGCTTTGCAGAAATCAGTCACTATTTAGATTTTCAATGACACAATACCTACCCACTTCATTTCTCTATTTATTGATGGCCAACTAAGGAATAAAATAAGCATTAAGGAGTAAACAAAGTTGTATTAAGCATTCTAGCTCTAAATTCAGTCATACTGCCTATTGTGTTATTTTTAGGAGACTGTTTTTCTCTATTTAGATTGCGTCCCGTTCCCCTTTTGTCATCTATCTATCTACATATTTACATATCTGCCTAGCCTTTTCCAAACTATGTTAGGGTCTGCTTTCGGTCTAACCAGATGCAGCTGTATGCCAATATTATACATGGAGAGACTGCCTATCTGACCTCCACAACCCAGTTACTGGGTAATATGATATCCCTTGGTAAGACTGGTTGTTAAATATACATTTAGTCTGCGTGGGTTAATTTTATTTATCAATAATTAATTTTGCTTAGATGTAGTCAAACTAAAAATTGTCTTTATAACATGGATCTCTTTGTCTCTTGCCTCGTTTCTACAAAGTGGAGACGACAATACGACAATAAACCAAACTGTTTATATCTAATGGCTTTCCAGTGTGCATCCAGCCATTATAGTTAGTCAAAGATTGTCAAAATTCATAGTCGGTCCAACACTTCCTACTATTTGATTTAAGTTTTTTAGAAAAAGCCACTTATTTAATTTCAATGTTAGGATTTGTGTGATAGTTTCTAAATACTCCTATGAATTAGTCTTGCCAGTGTTTTCATATATTGTCCAATTGCCATCGTAAAAGACTTAAGATCAATCCTAAGTTTAATTTTCATATGAACACGCATGTTTCTATCGTTTACTGAAAAACACATTAAACAATCCCTACTACCTAAACAAATATTGAACATTAAATCATTTGCGAAGCTTTACAGTCATGTTGACTAAAGCTTGTGTCAAATCCTGATAATTGTTCAAACTGTGTATTGTATTTTGTATTTGGTAATTTTAAAGCTTTTGTAATAATTGTGTTGTGTATCTAATTAGTTAACAGAATTAATTGTGTTGTTTTGAGGATTATTTTGTGTATGTTTGTTTACCTTTGGGTTTTCCGGTTTGATTTCCCTAAGTATTTATTTATTTATTTATTGGATCTCCAACATAGGCTACACGATTACATGCAAACATTCTTAGTACAGGGTCAAATACAAGTGTGAGCTTTCAATTAAAGGAGACCAAATCATTTACTAATAATCTACACACATCAAAAGTGTCTAGGGATCAAGCATTTTTATGCGGATTTCTTGAGATTGAGATGTGGCTTTGTAATAAATTTATGATTTTATAAATTTATATGGATCCTTTTTGGTGCATTTCATAATTTGAATCAGGAACTGTGAATCAAATTCGAGTAAAAGATGAAAATCAGCTGTCAATATTTTCCCTATAAAAACATACAACGCATTGAAGACATTATTAGTGCTACTGTTTCCCTACTACTGATTAAAACCAACGTTATTATGGAGCGGCGACGTCATTTAAGCAGGGAAGAAATGCTCAGAGCCGTGGGAATGATAGAAGCTGGTTCCCGGCAACGTACTGTGGCTTTAGCTCTGAATACAAGTCAGAGTGTTATCAGTCGACTTTGGACACGTTACCGAAGCACTGGTACCGTGGCTGAGCGCCATGGAGGACGGTATCGCTGCACCACACGGAGACAAGACCGATACATTCAAATCTTAACTCGAAGAGCTCCAACAATAACCGCCATGATGTTAGCCGTGAGGCTTCATCACTCTTCAGGGAACTTAATTAGCGACCAAACAGTCAGAAACCGCTTGCATGAAGTGAACCTTCATTCCCGAAGACCGCTACGGGTACCACCTATAGCAATGCACAATCGTAGGATTCGATATCAATGGGCTCTTGAACACAGAAATTGGGCAGAAGAACAATGGCATTTCGTGTGCTTTTCTGATGAGTCTCGTTTTGGTATGAGACCGGATACAAGACGTATACGACACTGGAGAACCCCTGGACGCCAACAGCGATTAAAATCCTGCCAGGAAGTCCATCCTTATAGTGGTGGAACCATCATGGTATGGGCGGGTATTTGGATCGGCGGAAGAACTGAGTTGATTTGGATCAGAGGCAACCTCAACGCTCAAATTTATGCTGAGACGATTGTATCAGACGTCATCGTTCCTCTACAAGTGCAAATCGGTCCCTTATTTCAGTTAATGCATGATAATGCACGACCGCACACCGCAAGAGTTGTAAGACAGACTCTCGCCGCAGCTAACATCAATGTCCTGCCCTGGCCTGCTCAGTCGCCAGACTTGAACCCGATTGAGCATGCATGGGATATGCTACAGAGAAGAGCTCTGCCGAATATGGAGGGTATCCAGTCGCAAGAAGACCTTTTTTTGTTGTTGCAACGAACATGGGCGGCCATTCCACAGCGTGATTTGGATGAACTCATTTTGAGTATGCCAAACCGATGTTCTTGTGTTGTTAGTGTTCGCGGTAGAAACACGGATTATTAATTGTTTAAGTTACCCAATAAAATTTTAAAGAAAACTGTTATTTCAGTCTTTTTTTCGAACTTTTGTGTTAGTGGTTCAAATGTCAAAAATCCCTTTATTAGGAAAATGGCAAATTTCTTTATTAATGCAAAGGTGACTTGGTTTATCGTTACTGTGACAAACGAAAACACTTTATTTGATGAATCCTTAAAGAAAATTTTAATTAATATCAATCAGGAGAAAAGTTATTGCAAAAATATATGTTGATCCCTAGACACTTTTGATGTGTGTAGTTACAATAAGTATCTCAAGGTAAAAACATTAAAATAAACCAAAAAACATGATTCGAAAATCATACAAAGGAAACAACATAACAAATGAATATTAAGAAATAAAGATTAACCATAAAAGACAAAAATAACAAAATATTACGACTTAGAAACTCATTGGACGCCTGAGGCAGGACATCGCCGTCGAGGTAGACGAAGGTGGTGTGACGATCTAATATCATTTGCGGGGCCAACATGGCCAGAGATCGCACAAGACAGGGAGGTTTGGAAGAAAAAAGGGGAGACCTTTGTCCAGCAGTGGGACACAAAATAGGCTAACAAGAAAAAAAAAACTTTTATCTCTTTTTTGAACTTTGACCTTTGATCGGCAAGTGTTCGGCAATTCTTCACCATTTGGTAAAGGCAAGACCAGCTTCAAAGTTTTTCAAAGAATGCAATATGGCTTTGATTGGTTAAGTAGGTACAGTGGCTAAATGATTGGTTTGCTGTATTTCCGGTTCAACTTGAACAAATATTTAGACATGGTCTTCCATATGTAGATACTTCGATGTTCAGTTCAGTTTAGTAAGATTTTTTTCCAAATGATTATGGTCCACGAGAAAAACAAGTGTTTCAAAAATCGTGAAACAATAACAGTTCTAACTTCTACTTTAGGTCCATTTTACTAGAACAAAATGCTGTAGTTTCTGCATCCTGTTGCAGTACCGCATGTCTCAAATTCAGTGAAACAAAAAACAGCGAGCTGAAACCAGTATTATTATTATTATTAATAACAGCCATTTCTGTCCCACTGCAGGGCAAAGGCCTCCCTTCCCTCCTTCCACTTATCCCTATCCAGTGCTGTTAAACGCCAATCCTTCTGAAAAGAGTCGAGCTCGTCCCGCCACCTCATTCTAGGCCTGCCGCGCCGTCGTTTACTGCTGTTTGGGACCCATTGTGTGATTACTTTAGCCCATAGTTCCTCCGGTATGCGACAGATGTGACCAGCCCAGTTCCATTTTAGCTTGGCAGCCGTGTGATCTACATCAGCAATTTGAGTTTTAGATCGCAGTATCGAGTTCCTTATACGATCAGAAAGTTTAACTCCAAGGATACTGCGCTCCATTGCTCGCTGACAGACCCCAAGTGCGGACTTTTGACGATTGGTTAGTGACCATGTCTGCGCTCCATAGGTGAGGGTAGGAAGAATGCACATGTCCATGAGTTTTCTCTTCAGTGAGAGAGGTAGACTTCCTTTCATTATTTGCTTCATCGACCAATAGCTCTTCCAGGCGTTCTCGGTGCGTCGAGCAACTTCTTTATCGTGTCTTGCCTGGAAGGAGACTATTTGGCCGAGATATATTTACTCATGGACATATTCAATCCTCACACCCCCAATTCCTATGTTTCGCTTGGTGCTGTTGGTCATCACCTTGGTCTTCGCCATATTCATCGCGAGTCCGACCTCGAGGCTGGCACTGTTCAGTTGATCGAGCATTAGGCCTAAATCGGCTGCCGTGGAGGAGAAAAGAACAATATCGACGGCGAAGCGGAGATTTGTTAATCTTCTATCGCCCACGACGATGCCCTGTAGTCCACTTTAAATGTTCATGAAAATGTGGAGAGCTTTCCTAGTAAATATAATATCTTTTACCTACTATAACTTAATCTCTCGTTAAGTTTAATTCCAAGAAGGCTTGAAACCAATTCCTCCCAGAAGTAAGTACTTACCTACTTACTTGAGTAGGTGCTTGAAGCATGTTGAACTTGGCACGGTAGGTACTACATTTACCTATTTATAAACAACTTGAAACTTAAGGATTTGAAGGAAGCTTTGTTGATAGTTGGCGCTCGTCTATATTTTCAAACATATCTTTATGCCTGTGTACTCCGAAGAGGTTGGGAGAGGTGAATACTACTTACATATATTTAATTGAACTTTTCGCCGAGGCGTCAACAATATTATTTAATTTGTTCAGAAATATAATCTTCTGTAGTGAGGTGTCTGAAAATATTGATGAGGCGACTTTTTGGTATCGAAATTCAATATAATTTATAGTCTAGAGATTATTTAACAGCGTGTTTCAAAAAATACATTACATGCAGTGTCTAAATATTTGTTCAAGTTGAACCTGAAATGCAACAAACCAATCGCTAAGTCACTGTACTGAACCAATCTAAACCATATTGCATTATTTAAAATACTTATTCTGAAGCAAACCAAACGGTGAAGAATTGTTTTATAAAGTTTTTTTCAGGTATTTATATTACTAATTCCAATATTTTGGTTTTTTAAAGCAGTCATTAATTTTAAATACATTTTCTAAATTCTACTTCGAAAAGTAGGCTGAAGAGTTCAATATCTTTGCCACGTATAAACACAATAAAAAAAAATCGTAAAGCCGTTTTTTTTTGCTTGAGATCAGAAACTTCAAAGCATGACACTTGACCGTCTTAGAGGTGGGATGATCAACATAATTGGAACATTTACTTATTACTTTAAACTGGTCAATTATGAATTTAGTAGTACAAAATAGTTTGAATGGCTTTAAATTGATTAATTATTATTTAAAGAGAATCGTAAGCGTTATATTGCATAACGATCATCCAGGTTTCGGGATTTATTTTTTAGTGTGAAATGATTTTCAACGTCCCTAAAGTTGACATTAAATGACTTGATTTTTTTTATAAAAGAAAGAAAAAAGAAAGAAGAAATGGTTTCATGTGTTAATGTTTAAATAAACTCTATCACATTTATAATTTTAAGCGCTAAAATAGCAAAATAAGGTTAAGAAACCTAAAAGCTCGAAATGGTTTTGGAATCAGCGAAGGATTTTTTTTCTTTATTTGCTGAATTGCCGAACACTTGCCGATCAAAGTTCAAAAAAGACATAAAAGTCATAGTTTCAAAGTCATAATATTTTGTTATTTTTGTATTTTATGGTCATTCTTTATTACTTATTATTCATTTGTATTATTTTATTATTCATTTGTTATCTAATTAATTATGTTTCCTTTGTATGTTTTTCGAGTTATGTTTTTGATTAATTTTAATATTTAAATAAACTTACTGTAACTAGATCATAAGTAAATGATGTGGTCTCCTATAATTGGAAGCGCACACTTGTGTTTGTTCCTGATCTATGTATACTTGCATTAAATGGTTTAGCCTCTGTTGGAGATCCAATAAATAAATAAACACTTAGGGGAATCAAAGCGGAAAACCCGAAAGTTTACATACACAAAATAATCCTCAAAACAACGAGTCCGCGTATTACTGGTCACTGGTCAGTTTCCCTTAGTCGTCAGTTTATTTAATTCGCCAGTTTTGTTGATTAGTCAGTTTCACCGATTCGTTAGTTTTACCGATTAGACAGTTGCGTTAACTCGACAGTTTCCAGTGTTTGCCAGTTTTCGTCGATTCGTCAGTTTTTTCGTCAGTTAATTTTTAACTTTGTTATTTGTTGTTAAAGCGGCAATAGGAATACAAACTGAAAATTTCATCTTTCTGCCTATTATGGATCATGAGATGCCAGCTGGCAGACAGAAGGACGGACGGACAGCGGAGGCTTAGTAATAGGGTCCCGTTGGCATCCTTGAACCCAAAAATGCAATTTTCTAAAAAATAACACAATAGGCAGAATGGCTAGCATGCTTAATACAACCACACGGTTGACGGTTAGTCTATAGAAATAATGCCTATTTTATTCCATAATTGGCTTTCAATAAATACAGAGTTGAAGTGGGTAGGTGGGTAGGAATATCTAAGTATAAATAAATACTTTTTCAACACACTTGCTCGTAAAGTGGCTCTTATTGAACCGCTTTAAGGTCCATAATGGAGTGTATTACGAACGCGTGCTTTTTCTTTACTTTAATCCACATGTGCTGTAATACCACAGATAACTATTTACTAGTCGGAGACGCGCGCTTTTTTAATCTCATCAAACCCTGCGTTCCGAATTGGGAAATAATCGATGTGTTCCGAATTGGGAAATAACCGCATTAGCGTGAGCGCGATAACGATAACGATGTCCCGTGAATCGTCATAGATGATGTCATGACATTCGCCATCTTGCGATAATGCCGACCATGCCCTAGAATAATATCACCGTGAGCGCTGTCAAAAATGACAGTGTGTGTATGAGGTTGTGTCAGTGTGTTTTGTTTTGAGTTGCGTCATCTTTAAATTAAACTAACGTGGCATTTTTGAAATTGTGCTTCTGGCTGACAGTCGCCACCTAACCAAAGAAGAAGAACTGATGAAGAAATGTGGTGTTTATACAAAGAAATACTGTAATAATATCTTTTTTACATTGTCTAAGCACTGTCATGTGAGCGCGTTCACGAGTGTTCCGAATTGTTGCCAGCTCTCAGCAGTCATAATAGTAATATCTAAATCGGAACGCATGTGAGATGATGCATGGACGTAATATTACGTCCATGGAGATGATGTGAGCGCTGTGATGTGAGCGATTATAGCTAATTCGGAAAGCGCCCAAAGAGACTTCATGCCAAAAGAAAAAATCCGCGGGCTATATTTAATATTTTTTTTAAATAGTCTGTATTGTCCTTGGTCGCAAAATGAACTCGCAGGGGACCACAGACAATTTAAGGTGAATGCGCAGTGGTAGACCGCGAAATTCTTAGGTTTTTTGCAATTTTCAGGTCGGTGTCAGGTTGTATCTTGATCAAAATATGATTTGCGGCTTTATCAGGTACCTCTTTACAGGATTATAATCATTAGAAACATTAATACATCTTTCTAAGTTAGATTTGTTCCTTATGAAAAAATCTCTTATGGAAAAGTTCTTAAGGAACAAATCTAACTTAAGGATTAAATTCTAATGACTATAATTCTGTAAATACATATACATTATAGGTAGTCGCGAATCATATTTGATCAAGATACAACCTGATATATAATAAGGTGAATACCTTAAATTGACCGGGGTTCCTTCCGAAACCAAACGGAAAAGACCCTGACTGGCGTTCTATTATTGCGGATTCTCACTGAACGAATGTATATTTCTCTATGCCAATTTATAGTACTTTCTAATTCCATAAATAAAACTACAATTTGACGTACAACACTACAATCAGTCTAAACATTAGCTAGTTTGTGTTTATTATATTTTTTCTATAGGCTGTTTAGCGGTTTTGTCTGTGCCATAGATTAATATATTTAAAATGAGTCAATGTTGCGCGCGCATCGCTAGTGCTGGCTAGCACGGCGCGCGGGAAAACAAAACCAGCGCGCCATTTTCCATACAAGTTAATATTTAACAATACAAGTCTGTTTTTTTTTCCTCGCAAGTGTGTTGAAAAATGTCGTATGAAACGCGTGTGCATTAATCAATATACACTCGGCTTTCTTATCGCTCTCGCCTGCGGCTCGCGCGAATAATATCGCCTCGTGCATAATGATCAACTTAGCACACATATATCATAATGTACTATTAACTGATTTCTGCAGTCAATTTCAGATTTCATTGTGTAAAAAGGGTGTGTGTAGAGGGAAAATAACTAAAATAATTTTAGGAATAAATTGAATGCTTAATAAAATTGTACATGTTTAAGTCACTAAAACTAACTCTAACTATAAGCTAAAGTAAATAAAAACTACTAAAATATGTCCAATACTCTTCCACAAATAGGCAGAATGTAGAAATTGTTTTAGGTTTAGCGGTTAAAACTAAATCGAAATTTATGTGAAATGCGAATAAAACATAGAAATTAATATTAATGTAAACATCGTTATTAAGCGTAAAACGAAATCACAATATTTTACCGTTGTCATTAGGATTTGGAGCCGCAAATTAAATTATATTCGATGCTCAGGTGGCGAAAGACATTAGGCAACCCTTGTAATTGTTGTGATACTCCTTTAATAAATCCAAAGGTATTAGCACATGTATTAGCTAGATTCCCCTTCAAATAAATCGAATTAGTATACAACTTTACATTCCTGTAGGCACAGCAAAGCTGAATTTACAGCAACTCCAACTGTCACTTACCTAGTGGTTGAGGATTGAAATTATAAACTTCTCAACTTCTTGTAAATTAAATATATTGTATAAACATGCGCAAACGCTGTTTTTGGCCGAATTCAGCGTTTGCGCATGCACGTAATCTTTAATGTCGCGATCGCGTGTGTCCGCCATTATTGTACCATGTAAAGCCGTTTCATTTTTTATACAATATATTTAATTTACAAGAAGTTGAGAAGTTTATAATTCCAAACCTCAACACTAGTCATTACCAGAAAATGCAAGTTCAAAGAAAGATCGCGACACCTTGGAAGTTTTCAAAGAATTTGTTAAGTCTATTTCTGTTCGTCGAATGAAAAAACTGGCCAAGTGCGAGTCGGACTCGCACACGAAGGGTTCCGTACCACAGGGCAAAAACGCAAAAAACACGTTTGTTGTATGGGCCCCCCTTATATATATTTATTTTATTTTTAGGATTTGTTGTTATAGCGGCAACAGAAATACATCATTTGTGAAAATTTCAACTGTCTAGCTATCGCGGTTCTTGAGATACAGCCTGGTGACAGACAGACGGACGGACGGACAGACGGACGGACAGACAGCGAAGTCTTAGTAATAGGGTACGGAACCCTAAAAAAGAATCAATTTCCAAAGAAGTGTACCTACATTTTCTTTTTCTTCGAGTCCTATTATTTTTTTATATTGAAAAATAAACTTAAGAGCATCAAACCAAACATGGGGTGGAGGCGGGAGAGAGCTAAGCCTTTTTATTTGATGTTCTATTTCTATTGAATCGTTCCATCGCGGATTTCCTTGATGCAGTCAGGTTTTCTATAAAATCTAACGATACAAAATATCACGTCAGTTTTCCTTAGCAAAATCATTTTCATAGGCATTAAAAATCAAAATATTTTATTTCACATAAAATAGCCTACGGACCCCATTTCAATCACGGTAGCCAATCTCAACGGAGATTAGCCAGATATGCAGAAGATTTTATAGCGCACAAGTGTGTGCGTAAACACAGGTGTACTCTCTCTTCCTTTACTCTCATAGTCCGATGGGACGGCAATCCGACACGACCAAGGAGAGATCAGGCGTAGGACCACAAGCAGTCCCGAGGCACGGGAGTATTAAGCCGCCAACTGCCAAACTCCGGGCTGTTACTAAGAAATTCCTAATGGAAAACCCAATAAAACACTTTGTCTGACCAGGAATCGAACCCACGACCCCGCGCTCAGCAGTCGGGCTTGCAACCACGAGACCAACAGGACAGTCACATAAATCTACATGGGGCCAGGGGCACTTATGAAACGCCACTAACTAGGTGCTCGGTTCCAATTAGTCATTTCCTATGGATGAGAGCCAGCAAGAAACTCCACGGTTAATGTCTTCAAGTTACACTGTTATTTGGTAGGTATAGGAGGACAGTCAACAAGTAGGTACCAGGTAGGTACTTAACAATATGGGAAATGACTAGAATAGTTATTTTGTTCTTTAAACCCTATAAGTAGTTCGTACGTTTTATTAGGTACATGTCAGACAACATATATTCGTTTATTATTGAAGTCGTTTTCAGACTATAATACGAGTATTGCTAAGCCGCTCTATAGCGGGATCAAGCCATAAGCGATAGGATTCAATTACCATTAAAATTCACTTTAGTGGTAATTGAATCATATCGCTTCGCACACTTTTTAAATCGCACAGATTTATGTCAGCGCCATCTCTTGACCGATAGTGGAACTAATGTAACTTTTGTTGATGATTTCTGAAAAAGTGTGCTATTTAGAGAGTTCGTTTTATTTTTCCTGTTATTTTTACATAAACTTCTATCACATAGAATATTTTCAGATTTTTTTCTTTGCAAACTTCGGAGTTAAGGCCCCCCTTAACTCCGAAGTTTGCAAAGAAAAAAAATTAATTTTTAAAAATTAAAAAAATTTAAAAATACCGTTTTTATATATTAATAAAAACGGTATTTTTTTTTAATTTTTCATCAAAAGTCGAAAACTATCCGGCCTAAAAAAAATAGAAAATATGGCTGAGAATGTGCAAACTGCGCTCTTTCATATAATACCCCACATGCCCTAGTAGCCCCACTTCTAATTTTTCAGACCCCCTTTCAGTCCCTGTTGCAAGAAATATATATATATATATATATATAAATTTTTATTTCTTTCTTATTTGCAAAATAGTTGGACAAACGTCATCTAAAACTATTACAAATTCAAGTTGATAGCATTAGTAGTTCTTGAGATATCCAGCTGTGACAGACAGACAGACACAGACTTAGTCTCACCATAAAGGTTCCGTTTTTACCATTTTGGTACAGAACCCTAATTATACTTGTAAAAATAAAATTGTAGTTTTACAATTAGAGGAGATCGGCACTGTTACTCCTTAATACTGGCTATGCCATAGCCTAGCAAGGAGAGCAGCACGTCACCCACTTGATTGCCAGAGATTTAGAATAGAATAGAATAGAATACTCTTTATTATGTACACCATATAAATTACAGACATAATTATAGAAACTGTACAAAGGGTGACACAATGGGCGGTCTTATCGCTAAAAGCGATCTTTTAAAGACAACCTTTGGATGGATTAAAAAAGGGGAAGGACAGACAAATACTGTAGGTAGTCTGTGGTGTACCATTTATAAAATACAATAAATACATACATAAAGTATATTATACTAATCTAAATAAATATGTACATACAATAATAAACATGAAACAGGAGCAAAGAAAAAATAATGATGATTTAATACTATCTTAAAATAAAGATTATTATTATTAAAATAAACTTCGGCCAATTTTTCATCTTCCTACGTTACTCGTTCGATTCTCTTTTCATGAATTTAAACGAAGCAGCAACAAGTGGTTGCAGCAATACAGTTTTGAATATTTCTCAATGAGTACTGGCCAGAATTGATAGTTGATTAATCTGGGTTGAATTACGGGAATTGAGCAAAGGTAGTAATCAAGAGATTACATAATGTGAAGAGTCTATGATCTTATACAATCCTGAAGATCGCAAAAAGAGAGAGATTAAATAACATCTACCAGGATCACTAGTTTTCAAAGCATAATATATAAGGCGTATTCATCAAATAAGTGAAGCTTTAAAGAAACGAAAGCAATTATTTTAAAGTAAAAATACACTGCCAACATTACTAAATTCAAACCAACATCCCAAGTAAAACATAAACCAACCAAATAACAAAAATATATGTGCACCAACACAAATAAAATATAATGTACCACCAACCTAATAAATCCTAATTTCTGTGCGAGTTTCCTCTAAATCCGTCGCAGAGATCCAGGGAATACTTAAACCGTACATTATGGTATGGCCGTTAGGAAGAGCACAAATCTTGAAGTCGATTACCTACCATAAACAACGATAGAACGGTGATATCTAAATAAAGAAAACAGAGTAATAACATAATTTGTTGGCATAATGATGGAACCACACGCCTTGAACTAGCACCGTATCCTGAATGATGGGAAGACGGGTCTGTGTGATGGATTTTTTATTTTCCCATTGTTTTTGCTGATGTGTGTATTACTGACAGTCTTTTTCTTCGAAATTATTTACGTAGAATATATATTAAAGGCGTTAACTGTCATCACAATATCCTTTTTTTAGACTTCTGAGTGTGAGTTTCTATCTTACCAGATACATAAAACCACTCCTCAGCGGAAGTACGTTCTGTGGAACTATCTATAGATATAGGCACTATTTTACGACAGACTTTTGTCCTGGGAATTTTCCTTTTACAAGATTTCATACGTCGAATGTCGTATTGGTATTCACGATTCCATATTTCAACTACAACGATTTACGTTATCCCAGCTGTCTCTAAGCAGTCTTATTCTTAAATGTACGACAGGTACTGTATAATGTAGAGCCATAGTCACTGATTAAATAAATGATAATTGTGGTCATAACGACATGTCATTAGGGTACAATTTGCGACTTTCAACCCTACGCGATTTAATATTTTAAACACCTCTAATGATACGTCTATGAAAAGATTAACCCCTTTATCACGGCAATCCTACATTGTAGCACATCTTTCAACGCAAATAACACCAGCCCTACACTTGCGCCACCTCAAAAGTAGGTAATAGTTGCAACCAGCAGTTTCATTCTGTTGAAGCCGATTACGAGTTTCCCTAGCTCTTACAATGTCGTCCAATAAGAGACTCAACTTGAATTCAACACGTGAGATCGTTCAGAAACATTGTTACAATATACGCTATCACGGACTCGCCGCCTCATACCCTCCTAATATTTAATAAAGCTTTCGAAAATGGAATTGCGATTTCAAAGAACATTACAAGTAAGATTGCGTTTGTATTGCCGAAGCGTATGCTGGTTGTGTTCCGAATTATTGTAGTTTGTTTTTTGTCGTAGAATGAGAGTTTATGTCTCTTTGTTTTAATATACTTTGGGATGGTAACAAATATTGAATGTAATGGTAGACCCAAAGCGTCGGCGGCAGGAGTATTTTCAGTGCACAATGTCGTTCGCCGTTTTTTTATTTGATTATTACAATGAAAATGGTGTAGCCTTTCTTTATTATGACTCCTTTTTTTGTGTCACTTTGTTCATCTTTGTAAGATATCTGATGATGGACTTCGGAGATATGTGATAGCAAATCAATACCTATTCATTAGGTGGATTGTCGAACTGAAAAAAAAAAAAATTAATTGCAAATTGATTAAAATTCTTAGTTAGCATTTCTTTTCTTCGTCAGAGCCAATTTAAAAATTCATACAACGTGGCAATGCTGCCAGCCTTTTGGGCACTGTTCCAGTTGACAGCGATGCGGACGAATTTTTTGATGCCCTATGATCATTTTGCAATTTTTTTTTTCATATAAATGTACATATTATTATTATTTTAAATAGGTATTAGCATAAATTATGTAAATATCATTAAAATTCATTATATTACCTAACTTAAAAGCACCTTCACAATATAGTGAACTCTTTCTTTATTAACTTAAGTTACCTTAATTTAGAAACGACACCCCGGTTTTACTTGCAGCGCCTTGCCACTTAGCTGCAGTCAAACTTCATTGGATATTGAGCTATTTATACCTGCTCTGTTGAGCTGGTTTAGCTAAGTAATACGTTCTCTCAATATAAACTGCCCGGGCAGTATTATTACAAGCCGTTAATATCGTGTTCTCAAGTTTGCACTTCGAATTAGCTTTGTTAGATTAGGTACGTTATGAAACTGATGTTTCATCGGTTTTGAATAGACTATGGATAAATTTAGTTAATATTATCTTTTTATTTGTATTGTTTTATTTTTATCTTATCGTATACACCAGTTGACGTCATCATGTCAACGCCTGAAGATCAGCGCTGGGGCTCTGTCTCGCATAGGGTCGTAGCATTATGTTCAGCGAGGGCAGTTTTGCGTGGATCATCATCTGCCTAGCCTTTTCGATTGACAGCCGGGACCAATGGCTTAACGTGCTTTCCGAGTCGCAGAGGGGTCTTGATATGTAAATATGGTCAACCATCCACGGACCAAAGCGGCAAGCCTTTTTTTTTTTTTTTTTTTTTTTTTTGTGGAGAAATGCTCATGCATTCTGCGCTACCACGGGGAGATAGTGCAGTTATGTGGGACTCTAACCCACTAAAACTCCACGGTGTCCTCCTCTGCCGCTTATGGCGGGAACACGGGCACGCGTTAGCACTCATCCGTGAACCCGCCGCGGCTGTCCGTCACCGGACCCTCCTCCGGGGAGTACTCCCCATCACCGGCGCACCAGAACACAGCACGCCGTGACCACCCCAGGGACCAAATCAGCACATGGGCGCCAGACGGCCCCGTCTCTGCCACCCTTGGTCCCCCTGCGACGGGTCAGGTCATTGGCCCCGCCGCCTGCCAATTTTCGGCCGCAGAGGATAGGGAGAGTGGCCAACGTCATACCAACACTCCTCTTCCCCTGCGGCCCCACCGCGTCCGCCATCGAACGGTGGCGACCCCGTCAAGGCCGCGGAAGGTAGGGAGAGCGGCGCACCGTAATACCGGCACTCCTCTCCCGCCGCGGCCTCCAACCCTCAGCCGCGATGCCTCCGGTACGAAATCGCGGCCCGCCTCAGTTGCGATGTCGCCCAAGCGGCACCGCAACCTACATGTTGGCCGCTACGTCGTCGGCTTGTCGGCAAAAGCCCTGACGAGCTGCCCCTCCTCAGGTTCCTCTTCGCTTCACCGTGGGTGTCCAAGCCACGGCTACTGAGCCCCCCCGCCTCGACAATGCGGGAACCCACCGGGGGGGGGCCCCCCCGCCTCGACAATGCGGGAACCCACCGGGGGGGAAAGCGGCAAGCCTAGCTTAACCTAATCGATCGACCAGTGCGTCTGTTATTACTTAGCCACAAGTCACAAAAAATGTATAGTATATATAAATGGGCCACTCCGTAGAAAATTATATTAGAAAATGCCCTATATAATTAGAAAACGGAATTAAAACACCTACTGATTGATTCTGTAAAAATCACACCGTGCAAAGTTTGGTGAGCTGCCAATACTTAGTGAGTGTCAATCCCTAGCATAATAAACTCACTGAAATAACTTATCACTATTTATCAGCTGTTTTTAGAATGGACTTTGGAATTGAACCCTACATTCAACACTCGCACAAGAGTGTTTACGCCGTACGGTATTTCATACAAACTTTCAAGCCCTTATTTTTCGAAATGATTGAACCGATTTTAATGAAACTTCAATCTTCGAAAAATTGTGTTACAGCCAAATTAGACCGATGTTAAATTTTCCATAGAAACAGAGATTTCCATCTTTTATTAAATAAGACTTTTCGAAAATGTTCTTAAGTAACTTTTTAGACCTTTGTATTCTGCATAAGCATATGAAGTTTAGCAAGTAGTACAAAGTTGTGTAGTTTAGTAGTAGTAGTTTACTGTAGTTTAATAAAAACGTATTGCGTAACGATGGAATTACCTAATGTTATCACTTATTTGTAGAACTGCCACACCAAAGAAATCGCAAATGAAAAAAACGACCTGTCTCACTTTGTAATATCACTTTATTGTTCTTCAAACAACTTTGGGTGCTATGGCTACGATTACGTAGCGGGTCTACGTAAGCGTGCTACGGCGTAGTCAATTCGCCCTTGCTTCACAGTAAATGCATACAAAGGGCATACCGATTTTTAACCGACTTCATTATTTTATGTACCTACATGTTTATTTTTTTAAAGTGAAAACTTCTTTAGGCGCGTTTGGCATTTTTTGAGATGGTAAAAAATCATTGAATTCGCGCCACTGTTACCGCGCGTGTTTTGTTTATAAGACGATTAAAAAATACCCACTTCGGATGTGTTCGGCTGTCTTCGGGTTGTACTCGGTTTTAATGAATATCCGATAATATGTTAGTGAGTAATGGCAAATTATTCTGTTTGTGTTTTGTTTTCACTTCTTGCGGCAGCTTCTCCTGGAGTGCCACTGTTTAACAATGCAATACCTACAATATTAACATATTGCTGTTATTATAGTTTGACAAGTCAGATTACTAACATTTTCCATGATCCATTGTATCAAGCCCAAGAGGAATCACAGTTTCCAAAATTTAATAATATCCGAGGGACATTAATAAATAGGGGTAATGCCTCAACAGCCCGCCAGAAGTTCGTAATAACTTATTACCTTGGAAACACTGACATGTGGACATAATATGCGCATGTACAGTAACCAAAAGCGATAGTAACCAGGGTCGTCGGATATAGTTGAAGTTTAGTAGGAAACCGATAGATGTTTTCAAATAAAATTTAATATCTTAGATAAAATGTTTGTTTTTTTGTTCATAAAATTAAATTTTGTTCGAAAACATCCATCGGTTTCTTATTAAACTTCAACTATATCCGACGACCCTGGTTACTTATCTTCTTTGGTGACCGTATCTTTGTATTCACGATGTACAACCATAAACACCAATGTGGGGTTCGTGGCTAAATAATAACAGCCGCATGGGCCGATCAAAATTTAAGTTAAGGTATCATGTTACCCAGTTACAGGATTGTGGAGGTCAGATAGGGAGTCAATCTATGCAAAATTCAAAAATTAAGTCCTCATGGAATAACGAATGCAACTTTGTGATAAGACCTATTTCATGGGTATGGTTTCCAAAGTACTATGTTCGTAACAACATTAAATTAAAATCTATACAGTAGGAATAAATAAATTTTTAAAGTTGCTAAATAAAGAAAAATTGATTATTCTGCACAAACAAAACCCACATACAAATAAAAAAAGACATTAAATATACACATACAACGTAGTCAAAAGCCTCGTACTCAAGCATATAAAAAGTTGTAAATTTTTTCCATAGCTTGATGTCGGCCAGGGACCAAAGACAACACACATTAATTAACGTTTACAATACAAATTAATCCGCGATGCATATTATATTAGTGTTTGTGTCTGTTTATAATGGTCAAGTATTACAATTATTTATGTTTATGTAACTATTGCAGTAGTTACATAAACATAAATAGTTATAACTAATAATATTATAGTAACAGTACCCACAAATAACCTACACCAGTATTTAAAACATACCAAAATAGCGTTTAAAGTTTTAAAAAGTATTAAAGAAGAATAGCTAATGGAAAGTTTGCTTCAATAGAAATAATGTATACAAGAATATAAAGACTTTATAAGTCGAAAGTCACTCAGAACTTACCTACAACTGAAATACATTTAAATAAAAAGGATAAAGACCGCCCATTGTGTCACCCTATGTACAGTTTCTATTTTTATGTCTGTAATTTATTTGGTGTACATAATAAAAAGTATTTCTATTCTATTCTATAAAGATCCATACGCTCATAACATTCGTTCATCATCATTAATCGCATTAACAAATTAGTATTTGTCCTGCGTTGCTTTATAGTAATTTTTAAACCTGTTTCCGTACATTTATTCCCCATTCTTCCTTTTCACTTTATAAAGCAGTTTAACATTAAAATGTTTCGAAAATACCAAGCTTTCACATAAACGCTTGGTCCACTATACACCAAAATGGAGGCAGTGGTATTCGTCATAGAGTATTTTTATTAGCTAGCGAACGACCAGTTCCATTTCATGTACTTCTTTCAGGAGAAGTACGACATTTTTGTACGATGTTTTCCATGTAGGTACCATGTAAAAACTGCTGACACGGGGTGGTTTTAAAAAGGCTTCTGAGCACAGAGGGGTTTTGCCGAAATGTAGTGAGCTTTAGTGTGTTGGCTTTCGGAAACTGTTGAATGCCACCTGACTTCAACTATGCTTTTCTCAGTAAAGACCATGAAGTTTATTCAACACTAAAGACACGCCGACCGGATCGTACGGATGTACGGGATGGTTAATCCAATGATATTATGAATTTCTAGTTACTTCATCTACTCGTGAATGTCCCGTGGAAATTTTGATAAATCCTGCCTAAATTGTTATCTATACCATAAAGGGAAACTTGTGCATTTCAGCTACTAGGTCCGAGAGTTTGGATGCGTTGACGAGTAAGTAAGTGAGTAACTGATTCAGCACTTTTATTTTTTTAGGATTATAGCCATGAATCCGACCCGACATTATTTTCTCACCACAGTCTAAAAATAAATCCCAATTCACTTGTCCTTCAATCACTACTTCACACTTTACGCACTATCCTTAACACAACTTCAATTTATGAGTAAATCTGTAGGTACCCAGTACCTACGTATCATCCACAAATGTCTACCCGCGTCACACCCTGTTTACCAGCAACACCTTGCCAACGTTAGCCACTACACTTAGGTTCAAACCCTTCTCCAAATAGGACGAGTTTGAGAACTTCACGAATTGACTTCGGTCGACATTGACATACGTTGTACATTTTTCACTGAGCATCGTGCATATAAATTATTTACTTTGCTTTAGTGTTGGAATTCTTTGTGTGAAGATATATCTTTATTATCTAGTTAAACGTAGACCTTTTTGTTTCTACTGAAGTTTTGTTTACGCTCCGCCAAACTGGAGAGACGCAACTAACATAAAAAAAACCAAGATTTATGGCTAGACATAGGCTTATTTATATCATTCGTGTGGCTGTGCTTATACTTATGAGAGTTATACTATAAATAGCTCCTTTTGTTCAGAGAAATATCAGGAAAAAACACATTCATAGCATTATATTGGAACATTTTTATCAGAAAATATTATTTATTGTTTGTCACGCTCTGAATGCAAAATCACAATGCTCGACAACCGAAACCCTAAAAAACGCCTACTGAGATATAAATGCGAATTCCTTAAAGAATAGCAATAACGTAAAGAAAGCAACACGGGAGTTTCGTTATAACAGCAGTTTTTACACTATGAATTTTGAGCTAAATAATATTTTATTCATGTCACAGCGTCCACTGTTCGAAACCAATGAATTTGTATGAAGTAGATAACGAATTTTATTGTCACAGTTAGTAAATAAATTTTCTCGCATACACCAATCATGTACAGGGCTCACGTACGACTGGCCCGATGAAAGGTATAATCCAATCAATTATTACGCCGTGCTCCAATTTTGCACCGAAATGCAAAGGGAAAAGATTTAATCTCAAAAAAGTTTGCTCAAAAAAGATCGGTCGCTCTAAGTGACCTCTATTTGTATTTTTTTCTTTCGTCGTGTTATTAACATTGTCGCAGACGTAGATTTGTCGCGTCATTACACCGTATTTGTAATCTGAACATTGTAAGATGGCCGATTTGAAGACATGACTGATACAAATTATGTTCGAAATAAAACTTTGGTCGATTAATGAAAATTATGGGTAGTATCGTAGCTAATGTATTGAACCGTAAGTGATGGGCGATTAAAGCTGTATTATCTACAACTTCAATACTTATATACATAAATATTTTATGATTCCTGGTTAACTTGAATTTGTGGACGAAAGCAAAAAACTATTTTATATTAAAAACAAAGTAAAGTCACTCGAATATCACTAGAGGGAAAACACTTTAAAATTAACTTAGCCACAAGTGCCAAAGTTTAGAGCGCATATTACAAAAAGTTTGATGATAGTGCACACCAAAACTCTTTTAATCTGAAAAGCGGGTTTAGTATTATTTGGCCAAAGTTCTGTTGTAACATATATTATGTTTATAAAGAGTTTCCCCCGGGAGTCGTTAAGAGTCCGTTGTCACCGCAGTGTTCAACCAGATGTCTCGTGTGATATTGAATCACGTATAATGCAACTGAAATGTTTTATTCACTTATAGAATACTTTCAGAAAAACACGGTGCTTATATAAACAGACACTCATTTTCTACATCGTTTTTCTTACTCTTTCTTACCCTAATCTTCATTTCACACAAGTAACTCCTTAAGTTTACCGATAAATAAGAATAAACGACACACGTAACGTGGGTCAACAAGACAGGCATGAAAGATATATTAAGGTGGAGGCAATCAAAAATATTTGCAAACCTAATTACAGTGAGGAAATGTAGGTAATATTCTGAAAGTTTCCGGATAACGCGCTACGTGCCGACAGAGTGCACGCAACAAAAGGAGTTTTTCAAGGAAATGAGTTAACTTTCGCAAGCCAGTGGGCTAATTCAACGCCTTATTATACTGTGGCAAGTTTTACTTTTTCAGCTATATTAGGCGCTTCGTCATGATATCCCACGGAAGTACGAAGAGGCCGCAACCTCGTTCGCCTCATTTTTCAGAATATCTCGTATTATGTGAGCGTTGGAAATTGTTGGAAGTGAGTTTTCGACTTGGTGCTGCCGTATTTTATATTTTTGCTCAGTGAAGGAAGTTTCTTTAACAATGGAGGTTTTTGGCCGGATTTTAAATTGCTTTGATGGACTTATTCAATAAACTTTTTGCATAAGAACGGAGCGATAGAAGGATTGATCCCGAAATATTTGCCGTTTGATTGGTACAGTTGCTAAGTGATTAGATTTGTGCGCTGCAGGTCACACGTGTTCAATTCCTGCACGGAACAAAATATTTTAAAAGCCTTTAAATAGGCGGTTTCCGGTCTAGTGTCAGTGCTTGCTAGGTTTATTTTTTGTTTGAAACACTCCCATGTTTCAACAGACATTTCAGCCAAAAAAACATACCTGGCTCGCCTAGAATAGGCTATTTGACAATGTAAAAAATAAGGTCATAATTATTGACACTTGTATAGATTATCGCTTTTCTCGGGGCTAGCTGGACCGGACCAACGCGAATGTATACGTACATCCGTGGTGGTGCGACCCAGACTGCCGGGCACTTCTTCTCCTGCAACCGAGCGGGTGGGCAGGTTGCGGATAGCCCAACTCCGGCTGCGGGACCGACTGTAAACAGTCGATGTCGCGCCCGGAGCATCTCGAAAGAGATCCCGGACAAGAGAAGTGCCCGAACACCAAGTCCCAGGTTTAGGGTAACCCACATACCTTATCCTATGTACCTCGTAACCCTGATCACCCCAAACCCTTCCCTATCCATAACATCCCGTCTATCCACGAAATCCCTAGGCCAAATCCCAGACCTAGGGTGACCCCACAATAACCCATACCCTACCATCAAACACCCTCCCTCCTATCCCCATATCCCGTTGGTCCAGAGGACGGGTAACCTCGATTCCAAAAAAGCCCACCCCCTCGTCAATGAAAATGCAGCAGGAAAAAGCAACTACCCAGGTGGGTCCCGGCCAAGCCGGGGAATCCCACACCGCTACGGCGGTCAGCCCCCATCGTATTCTGGGGGGGGCACCCGACTGCACAACTTTGCCGTGCTCTTCAACACGGCCGGCTGCTGACTTAGCGCCCATTACCCAGGCAGCGACACACGCGCCCAAAAATATAGCTCCGGCTGCGACCAACGCGCCAATACCCTCCACGACGTGCATGCCTTCCGCGCCATGCCTCTGGCAACAGAGCATCGTGCGGAACAGCATCACCAACCCAGACTTAGACGGACACAAACAGAAAGGGACGGGGAAGGTTGTCGAACCTGGCGACCCTACCACTCTCCCGGTCGATAGAGTACGCCTGCTGAAAGAGCGCGGAAAAATCACAAGCCGGGGGAGGAAAGTAGGCGACCGAAAGCGCAGCACCCGCGAAGGCACTAGCCAGCGCGATGCGCGATCGGACGCCGAAGAGGTAGTACGCGACCAGCCCCGCGACGGGGAAACCAGGCGCGAAAAGGGGCCGGACGCGGAAACGTGCGTGCAGGGGCAAGACCGCGAAGGGGAAACCCAGCGCGAAAAACCCCTGCACACGACAGAGTCTGCCGGGGGCGCCAGCCGACCCCACCACACTAACACTGACGGGGGTATACCCCAAGACAAACCCCGACCTAGACACCGCAGAGGGAGGCGAGGTGGAAACTTGCGCTCAGGTGCCAACACCCCGACGGGCACCTCCATGCCGCAGCCTGGACCGAGTGGTACAGGGCCGGCTAAGAGGGAGCGCCCCGAAGACTCGGCTTCACCGAGCACGCTCCAGGGGGACACCAAACGCGCAAGGGTCCACTCTGCCCAAGGGGAACCGAGGACCTACGCGCGGGCCACGAAGGATATTCCTGCGCGGCTCGCCGTAGCAATCTGTTTCCCTCCCCCCTCCAGAGACCTGACGAAGGACGAGGCCGAGCTGGTTAAAGCAGGCCTGGAAGAATTAGTAATGAACACAGACTCGACAGCACCACTCCCTGCCTTCCGCGGATACCCACGGGTAGCGGAGGGCACGGTACACATATGGTGCGAGGACGACTACGCCCTGACTTGGTTGACCAAGAATGTACCCCTCCTTAAGCTCCCAAACACTGATCTCACACTGACGGTACTTCGGCAGTCAGACATGCCCACCCGTGTCAGAGCCTCGCTCTTTGTCCCTCGCTATAGAGGTGGCATACAGAGGCTCCAGAGGATCCTGATTCGCCAAAACACGTGGTACGACATTGCCAGATGGTCTTTGCACAGGGCAACTACCGTCGGTGGTGACAACTACGGGACCTACATGACCCTAGGTGTGCCACCGGAGGAAGTGGAAAAGGTCATGGGGCGGGAGCGACGGATATCGTACCTACTGGGTTCGATATACGTGCGCTTCTGGCCCACGACCCAGCCCTCGGACAGCAAGACGGACCCGACGACGACGACACCGACAATGACCCAGACGGACGACACAGACATTGCCGAACTGGAGGAGGTCATGGCCCGCGCGGCGATGGCTGACGACGTAGCCAGCATATCACCCGCATCTCCCGGCTGGAGCGAGCAACTTCTAGCATCGTCGCCGGGTGAACCACACGAAGGCCAGCACAGAGAGAGGGCGGAGGTTTTGTCCGATGGATCCACCACCGACTAACCCCCCCCCCCCCCCCCCCCATCACCGCCTTCAGCACTCAACGTCATCCAGACTAATCTCCAGCACAGCCAAACTGCCACGGCTAGCTTACGCAGGGCCCTGGAGGTTAACCCCCGAACACTTGCACTGATCCAAGAGCCGTGGATCAGGAACAACAGAATCTGCGGCCTCAGTAACATCGGAGGTAAGCTAATCCTCAACACGCACAGCTCAGACAAACCCAGAACCTGTGTCTATATACCCAAAGATATCCCTACCACGCTACTCACTCAATTCTGTTCCAGAGATCTGACAGCTGTCAGGCTCCAGACCGAAGGTGAAGTCCCAGATGTTGTACTGGCCTCGGTATACATGCCGGGCGAGGACACAGACTGCCCGCCGAAAGAAATGGCCGACCTGGTACAGCACTGCGAGCGCACCAATTTAGACCTGATCATCTGCACCGATTCGAACGCCCATCACCCGCTCTGGGGCAGCGACGCATCGAACTCCAGAGGAGAGGTATTATCCACCTATTTATTTTCTACTAATCTTAACATCGTCAACCGAGGCTCGGAACCCACTTGGGTCACAGTCCGAGGACAAACGATTATTGACTTAACACTTGCTACAGAAAACGCGACAAATTTTATAACTAATTGGCACGTATCGGACGAACCTTCTTGCTCAGACCATAGAAGAATCCGCTTCACACTAACTACAAATATAAGGAAACCCATAGCGAGGCGAAATCCACGGCGCACCGATGTGCCCGGGTACAAGCGTCTCCTAGCCGCCCTACTAGCTAGGCACCTATCACAAATAACCATAAGAGAACCTGCACAACTTGAATACACTGTGACAAAGCTGTCAGAATACCTAACCGAGGCATACCACGCATGCTGCAAACTAAGGGCACCACGTACCAACAGTGAGAGAAATCCCTGGTGGAACGCCGAACTTAGTAAACTCAGAAGCACACTACGGAAGCAATTTAACAGAGCAAAAAACACCAGGCTCCCGGAAGACTGGGAGCTATACAAAGAAACCCAATACACATACAAAAAGCAAATCAGAACCGCCAGAAGGGCAGCGTGGCGGAAATTCTGTGAATCCATCGAAACCAATAATGAAGCCGCAAGAGTAAGGAAGATCCTATCAACAGATCAGGACCGCACCCTTGGCGCGCTGAAGAAACCCGACAATTCATACACACTAACAGACCATGAAACCAGCAAGGTCCTTCTGGAAACTCACTTCCCAGACTGCAAACTCCTAGAAGACAGGACCTGGGAGGAGATGACAGATTGGACCCCAACGGAACAAGACTGGTCCAATGCCCACAATCTAGTAACAGAAGGCCGAATAAAGTGGGCCATCAACACTTTCCAGCCATATAAGTCCGCAGGACTAGATGGAATATTCCCAGCCCTACTACAATGGGGTGTTAATCATATCACACCATGCCTGATAGAAATCTATCGGGCCTGCATAGCACTCAGATACATACCCCTTGCATGGCGCGAAGTGAAAGTCATCTTTATACCAAAACCGGGCAAGATTGACTACACTCAACCCAAGGCGTACAGACCCATAAGCCTCACATCCTTCCTACTAAAGACCCTAGAGAGGCTTTGTGATCGACATATCCGCGATGGACCTCTCCGGGCAAAGCCACTCCACAAACAACAGCATGCGTACTCCACAGGCAAATCAACAGAATCTGCGCTACACAGCGTGGTATCCAAAATTGAATGCGCAGTGGATCACAAATGCTCAGCACTGGCAGCCTTCATAGACATCGAGGGCGCCTTTGACAAAACCACTTTCAACAGCATCAGTACGGCCTTAGACAGACACAATATAGACCCGTCTCTGAGCGGCTGGATCACCAACATGCTCAAACGAAGGGCAGTACAAGTGACCGTAAACGACACCACGAGGGCCATAGTGGCGAAGGGCTGCCCGCAAGGGGGCGTCCTGTCGCCGCTTCTATGGAACCTGGTCGTAGACAGTCTAATAAAAGAACTCAACGACAAAGGTTACTACACTGTAGGATACGCCGACGACATAACCATAATAATAAATGGCACCCACGAAAACACCCTGTGCAATCTAATGCGCCAGGCCCTGAAAATAGTGGAAAACTGGTGTGGTAAACACCAACTATCAGTGAACCCCACAAAAACTGAACTGGTTCTCTTCACAAAAAAGAGGAAACTGGCGACACTACAACTACCACGTTTCTTTGGTACAACCCTAAGCCTATCAACTGAAACCAAATACCTGGGCATCTTTTTGGATAAACAGCTGAACTGGGCAAAACACACTAGCTATATTACCACGAAAGCCAGCATAATCCCTGTGGCAATGCAAGCGAATGCTTGGCAAGAACTGGGGGATAAGCCCCAGGGTCACTCACTGGCTATACACCACAGTCATCCGACCAATCATTACATACGGCTCACTGGTCTGGTGGCCCAGAACAGACCTGAGCACAGCCCAAAAAGACCTAGACAAGCTGCAGCGGTTCGCATGTGTGGCAATCACTGGCTGTATGAGAACCACACCCACTGCTGCCCTACAGGCTATGCTTGGACTGCCGCCTCTACACCTCATAGTGAGAGAGGAGGCGACCCTGGCGGCCTTCAGGCTCTCTACATCAGGGACCCTGAGCAAAGACTCTAGGGTCAAACACATACGGTTAAAAGAAGATGCGATCAAACGGCAGCCAATGATGGCATCACCCTGCGACAAAGCCCCGAAACAATACTGCTTTCAAAAGCATTACAACATAGTGCTTGAAGAGGAGCGATGCGACCACTCAGGCCCGAAAGAACTGAGAATTTACACCGATGGCTCAAAGACCGACTGCGGAACTGGAGTCGGAGTCTTCTCACACGACCTCAACATAAAAATATCCAAACCGCTGGGAATGCTCAACACGGTCTACCAAGCAGAGTGTGTGGGCATAATGCAGGCGGCTTACGCCATAGCGGCCAGGAGAGTCACGGACACCCATGTCCGCATACTCTCCGATAGCGCCTCAGTTCTCCAGTCCTTAGACAAAAAATGTATTACATCGAACCTAATACTAGAATGTCACAATGCGCTCGAGCGGGTAACTGTATCGAACCGCAATACGGTGACACTACAATGGATAAAAGGACACAGTGGGTCGCTAGGCAACGACGCAGCTGATGAGCTGGCCAGAAGGGCTTCCAGTATGTCAGTCTGTGGACCGGAACCTATCGTGCCCATACCTTTCAACCAACTACGCAGGTGGCTACAGGAGCACACCCACACACAAGCAGAAAGCTGGTGGACGTCGTCACCAGGATGCAGGCAGTCCAAAGAAGCCATGCCGTTACTGGATGGCAGGCTAACCAGGCGCTTACTACGACTGGACAGGAAAGGCCTGCGCCTGGTGACGGGGACCATCACGGGACACTGCTCACTAAATAAACATTTTTACACATTAGGCATAACAGACAGTCCCCTGTGCAGGGCTTGCATGGAGGCTGATGAAACCATCGCGCATGTGCTCTTTGAGTGCACAGGCGTCACCCAGATAAGGTCAGAAACCCTCGGGACACCCAGATCGTACACAGATGTTCTGAACAGACCAGGAGATTTCATCAGCTTCTGGAGGGAGGTGGGCTGGTTGGAATAACCACCGACGGCCGCCATGGCCCACGCACAATGGTCCACTGTAGGACTAAGTGCGGAAACCAAATCCCCTAACATAGAACATAGAACATAGATTATCGCTTTTAAAATCGATTTGCATTAATTTTACTACAAAACAATGTATTATTTATAAAAAAAAAAACCCGAAAAAACTTCATCTTTTTAAAGATGGCGCTACGTAATCGAAAACGGTCTGGATTGGCTGAACGTCATGATTTAGTAAATTTCTGTCTATCGTTGACAGAACAGATGACTTTTGTCTAGTATCTCGACCGTTTCAACGTTTGTTTACGTGAATCGTGACGTCACGACGCCATATTGTTAAAGATAGCGTTTTGGCGGCTTATTTAAACAGTACATTTTTATTTACTATTTTTTTAAAGAAATACATTATGCAATTTGAAGTAATAGGTTTTTGTGGGCTCGTTAGACACCATTAAATAATCTGAGATGTTTATCAGAAACCAGTCAAATAGAAACAAAACACAGTTCCAGTTTTGTTTGGTCTTAACGTATGTCCCTCATTATGTAGATACGAGTAAGTAATTCTTGGTTAATACTATAGGTACAATTTAATGTCAAATGTGTACAAATCGAATTCATTTTAAGAGCGTTTACGATGTACGGCATTTCATACAAACTTTCAAGCCCTTGTTTATCGAAATGAATCAACCGATTTTAATGAAATTTCATACGTAAGGGCTTGAAAGTTTGTATGAAATGCCGTACGGCGTAAACGCTCTTCAAGCTTATTCTAAATCCGCTTAAATTTTCATGTGTGAGTCGGATTCGCACACGAAGGGTTCCGTACCACAAGGCATAAAACGCCAAAAAAAACGTTTCTTTTATACCCGTTTAAATTTCAACTTTATTTTATTTTTATTATTTGTTGTTAAAGCGGCAACAGAAATACATCATCTGTGGAAATTTCAACTGTCTAGCTATCACGGTTCATGAGATACAGCCTGGTGACAGACAGACAGGCAGACAGACAGTGGTGTCTTAGTAATAAGGTCCCGTTTTTACCCTTTGGGTACGGAACCCTAAAAACATATCCCTTCCTTTATAAAGTTCCTCCTTGAAACCTCATGGCTAGCACGGGTCTTACTTTGGTAGCAGGACGAACACGAACAGTGACCGATAGCTTTTTAACGTCATACCAAGAGTAATCAAACTTTTCTGCTTGAGTATACATAGTGGCGATTAGAGTGTACAGCGGTTATTACAAGTTGTTTCAGACTGTTAAAACAAAATTAAAACAGAAAACCTACAAAAAAATAAATAAAAAAAATTGGCACGAAATAAACCACCGTTGATAATAAGGCACGACACGCGCGGGGCGATGCAGATGGTATCAACAATTCAAAACTTTATGGTACTAAAAGGAAAGAAAAGGTCCCACGGCTAGAATGTTAATTGTTATTAATTAATTTAAATGTCTATGTTTGAAACATGTAGCGTAGAATACGTGTGATAAACTAATCGCTAAACTGTAGAATATACCTACCTGCCCACTGGATATGCAGTGAAACAGAAATAACACTACAACTGATCTACATGCTGTGCTGGATCGCTTCTTTGTCCCAGACAACTACTGACGCGGAACACTGGCTGTTTGCTATGCCTCCATGCCGCACCGTTGCGCGTGCTAAGCCCCCAGTACCACGCACTCTGGCCGCACTTAATGATTTCTTGGACTCCAATCCAACAAACGATCTGTTTGCGGACGAATGGACGAAGATTTTGTCGGCATGTCAGAAGTACTGTGAGAGGGATTTATAAACGTGTTGTTAACTTTTTACTTGACGATTTTATATTTTATCTTTTATGTACAAATTGTGTTTTTAATTTCTGTAATTGGTTTTAAACCGTTTTAATGAAAGAAAGAAATAAATAACCATAACAATGCTCAGAGTCGTTCCCGTTTGAACTTTGACCTTCAATATCTTCATATTGAAGGTCAAAGTTCCAACTATTTTTGGTGTTTTTTTACATAAACTAGTTCTAAATATTTTAAAATATTCACGTTCCCTATACCGCAGCATGCACTCATAAGCACAATGTGTTTTGCGTGCGTTATGTTGTGCACTACCGTAAACAGCGAATTTTCACACCAAAAATACAAGCCAGAAATTATTTTTGTTCAAAGTTAATTAGTTCGATGTACCTACAGAATGCGTATGATGACGGCTTCGGATCCTGTACATTTGTAGCCGTTAGGTGCAATAACGATGCATGAGCACTTGTGGTGTTAGCGCGGGGAGCAATGAAAGAGTGGATTGTATTTTAGGCAATGGTTTAAAGCCGTCTTGTTAACAAAATAAACTTCTTCACAAACAATAAGTTAAGCTAGACAGGAGTATCTTCCGTCGCGGTGAAGTCCGTGGAAGCGAGTGGTCATCGGGCCGTGCCGTGTCGTCGCTGCGCCGCGCCTCAGCTTGCCAATGACACGCTGATCACGCTGCATGCGCGTGCAGGCCGCGCGCAAGTTATTGTGTTGGGTTCGATTCCTAACAGGTGGCCCAGTAGTAACGACCCCGACTTACGAGTTGTACGTCGTGGGTTCAAACCCAGTCAGGCTTGCTACTTTTTGTAATTTATTTCAACACCACTACTCTCAAAACGGTGAAGGAAAACATCGTGAGGAAGCTGGCAAAAAATTTCCAAGAACCAAAAGTTCCAAGACAAGTGACCACTACGCACTGGGCCCGCGTGGTGAATTACGGTCTTATTAGAGAGGAGGCTTGTGTCCCAGCTGTGGGAATATTATAGGCTGATTATGTAGATGTAATAAAACAAACATCACATTTCAGCATAGACCAAACCATGGAATAAATACATAAATTCTGCGTTAGCAATTGTTTAACTAATCTTGATCAACATTTTGTAAGGAACTGATAACAAATGTGTGTAGTAGTAATCACCCAAATGTTTGCAGGACTTCGTTGGCCCAATGTGTTCGCAGTATTAAACGAGCTTTGGCCGGGTTGGCGTCGAATGTCACACATACGTTTTGGTTGCAAACAAGGAGAGTCCCGTGTGACTGGCACCGAGAGTCGTTCTTTAGTTGAATGGACAGTTGAGAACCGCTTGATGAATGGGTTGTATGGCGTGCGAGGGTTGAATCTAGGCTTTAGTTCCAGTCCCACACTATTGTTCAAATTCTAGGGATTTGGTTGAGCGGATTTGGATGAAAGTTGGCACACAGATAATAATATAATATAATATTCCACAACTATCACACAACGCCGTCTAGTCTCAAGCTAAGCAGAGCTTGTGTTATGAGTACTAGACAACTGATAAACATACTTATATATTTCTAAATACATACATATATAGATAAATTACACCCAGACACAGAACAAATGATCATGCTCATCACACAAACATTTGTCCTGGGTGGGAATCGAACCCACGACCTCCGGCATAGCAGTCATAGTCACTGACCACTAGACCAACAGGCCAGTCAACAGATAGTTTAACACATAGAATACTTTATCCGGGCAGTGCGTCTCCGTGGTGTAATTTGCAACATACACGCAGGCGAAGCCGGTGGCAAAAGTCTAGCTTTAATTAACATTGTAATGTTTGTATGTACTTACTTGTAAAAATTTAATGTTAAAACAAGAAATTTGACCCGAATGATATCGCGGGCTGAAGCTTTTTTTGTTATATGGAAAATCAATCTAAAACTTTGTCATATGGCGTCAGCGTACATGAATGTCGTCATTGTATCTACTAACGACTACAAAATTAACAACTGTAGTACTAAGTACCATTTCAAAAGTTTATATAAAACATAATAAAACTAGCTCATCATCTGCCTAGCCTTTTCCCAACTATGTTGGGGTCAGCTTCCAGTCTAACCGGATGCAGCTGAATACCAGTATTTTACATGGAGCGACTGCCTTTTTTTTTTTTTTTTTTACGTGGAGAAATGCTCATGCATTCTGCACTACCACGGGGAGATAGTGCAGTTATGTGGGACTCTAACCCACTAAAACTCCACGGTGTCCTCCTCTGCCGCTTATGGCGGGAACACGGGCACACGTTAGCACTCATCCGTGAACCCGCCGCGGCTGTCCGTCAGCGGACCCTCCTCCGGGGAGTACTCCCCATCACCGGCGCACCAGAACACATAGCACGCCGTGACCACCCCAGGGACCAAACCAGCACATGGGCGCCAGACGACCCCGTCTCTGCCACCCTTGGTCCCCCTGCGACGGGTCAGGTCATTGGCCCCGCCGCCTGCCAATTTTCGGCCGCAGAGGATAGGGAGAGTGGCCAACGTCATACCAACACTCCTCTTCCCCTGCGGCCCCACCGCGTCCGCCATCGAACGGTGGCGACCCCGTCAAGGCCGCGGAAGGTAGGGAGAGCGGCGCACCGTAATACCGGCACTCCTCTCCCGCCGCGGCCATGGAGCGAGTGCCTATCTGACCTCCACAACCCAGTTACTGGGTAAATACGATACCTCTTGGTAAGACTGGTTGTCAGACTTTCGGGCTTCTAACTACCCGTAACGACTGTCGGAACCAACGGCTTAACGTGCTTTCCGAGACACGGAGGGGTCTCGGTATGTAAAGATGGTCACCCATCCACAGACAAACCGCGGCAAGCGTAGCTTAACCTGATCGATCGACCTGTGCGGCTGTTATTATTTAGCCACGGGCCCCTCTTATAAAAAACCTAGCTACAAAACTAAATAATAATCGCATTAAAGCCCTCAACCTGCCGTGGATACAAAAAATTTCTTATCCCCTTACAAACTCAATTATTGTGAAGAGATTTTATTTACAAATCGTCAAAATTCAGATTATGTTGCTCATCAGCGCTATCCTCTAAAAAGGGAGAGGGGGAGGCGCGTGAAATAGGCTAATGAAGTATTTGAAGCCTCCCTCTGAAGCGCCGTGATTGGTGATGGAATACTAAGCATGGTCCGATGAATGGCTTCACGTAATTTCTTCTGATTGTATGCCGAAAAATGTGAATATTTTTTCCCCTATAAAATTTTCGCTGCGGAATTTTCAGGGTAATTTGTTGTGTAATGTTTTTGAGCGAGTTTCAGTATGATTATTAGCTTTTATTTTTAAGGAGCTTGAGGTAATTTGCGTTAAGTAAAATGGCGGCAATTTGGAAACTGTAGCGAAGACATTGAGCTATTAAGGGGGAAGCTCTAAGGTGGCCCGCGAAATTCAAATTTTCTTACGTTTTTTGCAATTTGCTGGTCAGTATTAAGTTGTACGTTGATTAAAATATGATTCGCGGTCGTAACAAATATGTATTTACAGAATTATAATCATTGAAGTCATCAACACAACTCTCTAAGACCATGTAATCCCCAAGAATGACTATTTCATGAAATCTTGACATTTGGGGATTACATGGTCTTAGAGAGTTGTGTTGATGACTTTAATGATTATAATTCTGTAAATACGTATTTGTTATGACCGCGAATCATATTTTAATCAACGTACAACTTAATACTGACCAGAAAATTGCAAAAAACCTAGAAAAAAATGAATTTCGCGGGCTACCCTGGCGCTTTCACCTTAACTGGACCCATTATTGAAAATAAATTGTTTATGGTTATTTTTGGTTAAAATCGTTTACAAAGAGTGCCAAAAAGTGTTAGTACCTAGTATACAAATGGCCAATCGTTGTCGCCAAAAACCCATCTCAAATACTACCTTCTAAAAGCTCTATATTCACAGTTATCCTCGAAAATTTAAACGAGTCGCAACATTCACGAAAAATATTTTATATTCCTGAATTTTTTACTTCACTGAAATCCATCCGAGGAGTAAGTAGCGAATAAATGCGAGCTCAGCAGCTGCCATATCTAGTGCATAACATAGTTTGAAATTCTTATATGGTGAAGTTACCGTTCATGATTTCCCTCAGCTGGGGAAGTTTGTGCCTCCCGGTAAGTTGAACAGTAAATCAATTCTTCGTACTTGCGTATTATCATGCGTGTTACACGCGGCTACTTGTTTTAAATGGTTATGGGGGAAAATACTTAGGTACTTGACATCTATATTGCATGATATGCCTCTGGAATATCCATTCTAAAATTATAAATGCGAAAGTCTGCCTGTCTGTCTGTCTGTTACCTCTTCACCCTGAACCGATTTAGATGAAATTTGCTATAGAGATAGTTTGAGTCCCGGGAAAGGACATAGGATAGTTTTTATCCCGATACTCCCACGGGATCGACACTTATGCGGGTGAAACCGCGATGCGCTGCTAGTTAGAAAATAAATATTCTTGCCTTCTACAAAAACCTTAACTAAGACTTGACGGGTACATATTCTGTTAAAGTGCTTATACAACAAATTGCAAGAATATTTCATGATTGGTAAATTATACTTTGCATATTTTGTCTATGAGCACTTAATATAAACGGTGTTATGTAGATTTTGAAACATGTTTACGCACGAGTTAGTGGGTAGATTGAGTTCATGTTTTTAAATACGTACGTTGTTTTGGTTATGTAGGCGTACCATTATTCTGAAAATGGCAATAAATGGAAAGTTTAATTAGTGGCCAATTTGGCCTTTAAAATAATACACACTTACGTACATAAACTGACACCTTCCCACGGGGCTAGGCAGAAACTACAGTACACTAGCATAGTGCATAAAGTCTATTCAAAGTTATGTTTCAAATTGATTTTATTTCAAGTCAAACAAATATCAACTTTAATGGTAATTAAGTTGATTTCAGAGTGACTAGCACTATTAAAAAAGTTATAAAAATGTTTGAAGTTGTAGCGTAAACTGAACTTTATTGTGTAGGAATTAAAGTTATTTTTCCATAAACTCATGTTATTTGTTTATATTTTTGGCAAACAAATTGCGAATGCAGATTCGGTACTCCTTTTGCTTCGTTTGCGTGCATGCATCATTCGTGGTCATTCACGAGCGCAGGTGGCGAGTAAGTACGCACCTGACCTTTCTGAAGACCAAAAAGGTACGAAGGTGGTTCAAAAAATGTGTTTATAATACCTTTGAAAACGGTGCCTTTTAAAAAGTTTCATCACATATTATTATCAACAAATGTGAAAAACAAACCGTTTTCTTTCTTCCGTTTTTCTTGAGCGCCACACAATATCGAGGAATACTTAGAGGCTTTTAGTAAAATCACTTATAGTATCCGCGTAGACAATGTACCCTGTATTTAACACCTGGCCACCAGAGAGCTTCTCTTAAAGACAGCGTTGAGACATCACAGTAAATGTGATTACACGAGATAAGTAAATAACTAACGTTCAATATTAGGTGTTTGGAAAACAAAAGAAAGATTATTTCTTTTTTTATCTGTAAGGGACATAGTGATAAAGTGCGCGCAAAATAAAGGCTCTCCTCCAGAGGCGCGATATTATCGGTCGATAATATCGGATGCGATATTGCGATAATGCGTCCCGATTCCTTGCCACACAGCTGCGTTTCTATCGTCCGATATTTCTACCGTGTGCGTGTAACCGTGTACAGGCCGCCCGCACTACACGTTACTACATTATTAACACTGGTGTGTGTAAGATCTTATGCGTCTTAATACAAAATGTTCTAAGAACTCATATCAGAATATCGTAGGACTGAGGAACGCAAGCGTCCTACTTCTATTGCGTCGTTATTATCGCAGCAGTGTGTAACTTTGGCCGTCCTAAAATGTACCTGTTGACGACCACAGCGCCATCTATTAACGACGAGGGACGCTAACCGATGACGAAAGCAGTGCGCAAGGACATCAACGCGATACTAGCGACGCGCTACGGATCTTACTAACTTCACTGTCTTCGTGACCCGCTAACGAACCACACAAAATTATAACTGTTTTTAAATTGTGAAGAAATACTTACCTCAAACATTGTAAACCGATATTACACGTTATCATAAGGAGCCTTGTGTCTGATTCCAATCCACGACGCTGACACGACGACGACGACCTGACAAAGAAACCCCAACATATTTGGACCTTCGAGCCGAACGTTCATCCGAAGCAGCGAGAGCACCATCTTCAGCAACGGTCAGGTCAATCCACCCAATTTCCTTCCAAAATCCTGTGCTCAGTTTGTGCTAATATCGTTATTTTTCGCAAAAATTCCAGTGTTCGACTACGGTGCAAATTGTGCGTCTACCTACATCGCTCGGGCGCAAGCCGGTCAACTGTAAGTACTTGATCTTTTTCTCTTGCAAGCCACCAAAATGACCAACAATAAGAGGCATTCAATAGTAGAAATAGAAAGTAATGAAGATATCATTCGCAAATTAGTAAAGAAAAGAGGTACCGTTAAACGAAAATTAACTTTGTTTTCTAAGTATGCGCAGTCATTAGATGTTTCGAAATTAACGGACGCTCAGAAAGCGGAGTTAGAGGAGCGTTTTCAAGCCTTTAAATTGATAATCGATCAATTTTCTGCTATACAAGATGAACTAGATTCTATTGTGTCTGATAGTCAGTTGGACGGGGAACTGCTAGAGAGAGAAACGTTTCAAAATCAGTTTTATGCTATTGTGGGCAAGGCTAAATGTATGTTAAAAGATACTTCTACTCAGAATGTCGGCGGCCAAAGTCGCACTTTTAATTGCATGAAGTTACCCACAATTTCATTACCGAAATTCGACGGTTCGTACGATCAATGGCTCGAGTTTCGCGATACTTACTTATCAATGATACACAATAGTGACAATCTAGATAACGTTCAGAAGTTCCACTACTTGCGTTCGGTTCTTACAGGTGATGCACTACAAGTGGTTAAGGCACTGGAGTTTTCTTCCGACAACTATTTAGTTGCTTGGAGTCTCTTAGAGAATAGATATAACAATGACAATTTGCTAGTCAGTAATCACGTCAAAGCTTTATTCTATGCTCAATCAATGAATAAAGAATCAGCATCTCAAATTCGTAAATTAATAGATACAGTTTTAAGAAACATTCGGGCGCTAAAAACGTTAGGAGAACCTACAGATACGTGGGATACTTTAATTATTCACATAATAACATCCAAGTTAGATTCTTCGACCGATCGCGAATGGGAAAGTTACAAAAGTACCCTCCCGAAAGTAGGAAAATTAAAGCTGTCTGAATTAATGAAATTCCTTAAGGATCGTGCTGATTTTTTAGAATCTATTAGGCCTCAAAGCAAACAATCAGTAGACGCTCACACAAAGAAACAGTCGGTCACCAAATCACACAGTCATGTTATTACACGCAAAGATAACAATAACAAAAAACCATCAAATACACCACGTTACAAATGCGCTCAGTGCGGTTCCAATCACCCGGTTTACTCGTGTGAAGATTTCCTTAATTTATCTCTTAAAGATAAAATCAATTTCATTGAGGAGAAAAAGTTATGTCGTAATTGCCTACGATCAGATCACGCAGTAAACGAGTGTTGGTATGGACCGTGCAGACATTGTAACAAGAAACACAACACGCTAATTCACACAGATGCTGTTGTAGCCGCTTGCACATCATCAGCTGTTGCTCAAATCACGCAAATAGTGCCACAGCCTGAGTCAAATGATACGAGTGCTTCACACATACAGATGCCGCTCACCACTTCTCACAAATCTCACACAATTTACGAGGAAGATAATAATAACAAAGCGCAATGTTTTCTAAATCCGGTATTATTATCGACCGCAGTAGTGGAAATAGCGGACAAACATCATAAATATCACACAACACGAGCTCTCCTCGACAACGGGAGCCAACATTGCTTTATATCCGAATCGCTTTGTAAAACACTTAGTCTTTCATTGATACAGTCCACTGTTCAAGTTATAGGGGTAGGTAATACTATATCCCAATCCACGCAATCATGTCGTATTCAGTTGCGATCCAAAACGAACACGTATAGCACGCACGTTAGTTGTTTAGTTTTGCCTCGTATTACGGCACAATTACCATCACTAGCAAGTAATTTCCACATCGAAATACCAGGCAACGTTCAACTGGCCGATCCAGAATTCTATCTGTCTGGCGAAATTAATTTATTGTTAGGGGCAGATAAGTTCTGGGACTTGCTTAGTGAAGGTCTGATACGGTTGCCGAATGGTCCATATTTACAAAACACGCAACTCGGATGGGTCATATCGGGAACTGTTCATAAAAAGGTTTCACGCGTTAACCTTACTCATTGTAATTTCACGCAAACATTAGATTCAGAACTCAAACGATTTTGGGAACTGGAAGAAATATCTTCAATGCATAACAATCTTACCAAAGATGAAAGTGCATGCGAAAATTTATTTAAAGATACGACGTTACGCGACGTTAAAGGTCGTTTTTCTGTGCGCATTCCACTTAGTCAATCAGCTGATGTTTTAGGTGACACATTTTCTATGGCAAAAAACAGATTTCTTGCACTCGAACGCAAACTAATTAGGAGCGCGCCTAGCTATAGAAAAATGTATAACGATTTTATGAGTGAATACTTAGGTCTGGGTCACATGAGTCGCATAACAGAATACTCTTCACCTTGTTACTTTTTACCACATCATGGTGTCTACAGGGAACATAGTTCAACAACAAAACTTAGAGTAGTCTTTGATGCAAGTGCAAAGTCCACGTCGGGCAAGTCATTAAACGACATACAACACATTGGGCCTGCGTTACAAAATGATTTGTTTTCAATTTTGCTCCGTTTTAGACAATTTAAGTATGTAGCATGCGCCGACGTTGAGAAAATGTATCGGCAAATATTAGTTCAGCCTGATCAGAGAAATCTGCAGCTAATACTTTGGAGGGAAGATCCATCTGAGCCGCTCGATGTATTTCAACTTAACACCGTCACTTACGGGACGGCGTCCGCGCCGTATCTCAGTATTAGATGTTTAAAACAACTCGCGTTAGAATGTACAGATGACGTCATCGCGCAAGTAATTAATGACGACTTCTACGTCGATGATTTAATAACGGGACATCAGGATCAACAAAGGTTATTAGAAATATGCAAAGATGTTTCTGAAGTATTAGAATCAGGTTGTTTCTCCCTTAGAAAATGGATATTTAACTCGGCAATTCCACAAACAGAGTTACCGTCAACGTCTAAGGAATTCTCACTAGGAGACAATTGTCATACCAAAACACTAGGTATGGGATGGATTTATTCATCCGATGAATTGTATTTTAACACAAAATGTGATCATGACTTAACTCACGCTACCAAACGTAATATTCTCTCAGTCATCGCGCAGATATACGACCCTTTAGGTTTACTTACACCAAATATTATTATAGTTAAAATTCTACTACAAAAGATGTGGCTGTGTAAGATAGGGTGGGACGACGCAGTTCCTAACCATATACTAGTAGAATGGCAAACATTCATTAATAAATTACCTAATCTCCAAGACATACGCATTCCACGTTATATCATTGGAGAAAATACACACATTATTGAGCTACATATATTTTGTGACGCCTCGCAAGATGCATACGGCGCCTGCGCCTACATACGCAGTTATACAGACGCACAGGTGATATCAGTCAATTTGTTGTGTGCGAAAAGTAAGGTCGCTCCCGTTAAACCGGTTAGCGTACCGCGCTTAGAACTGTGTGGCGCGCTAGTAGCTGCAAAGTTGTTTACGAAAATTAGTAACTCATTAAGATTAACTTTTAATAGCGTACACTTTTGGTCAGACTCAACAATAGTTTTAGGATGGCTTAAAATGTCACCTAATTTATTAAAAACATTTGTGCAGAACCGCGTTGTACAAATTAATGAACTCACGGGCGACAAGCCGTGGCTTCATGTAGCCGGTAAACAAAATCCAGCTGATTTGTTATCGCGTGGTGTGCATCTAGATATACTTAAAACTTGTGAATTGTGGTGGCGCGGACCGCCATTTCTACAGGTTCCTAACACACAATGGGAACATGATATTAATTTAAGTAATGTTAATCACGATGAATTACCTGAATTAAAATCACTTAAAACTTCATTGCTAGTTCAAGTAAATTCAGATTCCTTTCTATTCGATAGGTATTCATGTTTTAATCGCTTGCAACGCATCGTGGCATACGTTATGCGTTTCATTAACAATAGCCGCACAAAACTAAAAACAGAACGCCTCACAGGTTGCCTATCGATGGATGAATTAGATATTTCTCTTAGAACTTTGACCCGAATAGCACAACAACAATCATTCTTAGATGTTTATAAAACATTAAAACAAAATCATCAACTAAAATGCCCACGCAGTATTTCTAGTTTAAATGTTTTCTTGGATGACCACGATTTAATTAGAGTGGGAGGTAGACTATCCTATTCAGACTCGTTTTCATATGAGAAAAAACATCCTTTGTTGTTGTGTGGCAAACACAGACTTACTCGCCTTATATTTGAGCATCAACATAAATCACTATTACACGCAGGGGCTCAGTTACTACTGGCCACAATTCGTGATACTTGGTGGCCTATTAGAGGGCGTAACTTGGCTAAACAAGTGGTGCACACCTGTATGACTTGCAAGCGTATGCGACCTAAACCGTTAAACATACAAATGGGTAACTTACCTACCGAACGATTGGAGCCAGGGCATCCATTCAAACGTAGTGGCGTGGATTATGCTGGGCCATTGCTCATGTTGAACCGTGCCGGAAGGGGGGCTAAGTTAACGAAATGTTATATCTGTCTGTTTGTATGTTTTACTACGCGCGCAATACATTTAGAATTGGTCACAAGTCTTACTACTAAAGCATATTTGTTGGCGTTGAAACGTTTCATCTCTCGACGCGGCAAACCATTGCAGATTTATTCTGACAATGGCACGACTTTTGTAGGGGCTTTAAAGGAATTTTCAAAACTTTTAGATTCTTCAAAATCCGATATTATCAATTTCACAACCAGTAACTCCATAGAATTCACATTTATTCCGCCGCACTCGCCTCATTTTGGTGGTTTGTGGGAGGCAGGGGTCAAGTCCTGTAAATTTCATTTATGTCGCATTATAGGTAATGCACATTTCACATACGAGGAGTTAAGTACGATATTGGCACAAATTGAAGCTGTCCTCAACTCCCGACCTATGTACCCAATGTCCACAGACCCGAACGACCTGCTTCCTTTATGTCCTGCTCATTTTCTGATTGGCCGACCGCTCACCGCACCCGCCAGTCGGGACCTCACTGCGACGGCTACGCAACGCCTGCCGCGATACGATCGCGTGGAACAGACGAGACAACACTTCTGGCAACGCTGGTCGACGGAGTTCATCTCTGAGCTCCAGAAGAGAACTAAGTGGCAACTCAACCAGGACACACTCACCCCTGACACCCTCGTCCTAATCAAAGACGACAACTTACCGCCTTTGAAGTGGCGCCTCGGCCGAGTGCTGCAGACATTCACCGGCAAGGATGGCATCTCACGCGTGGCAGCCATCAGAACAGCGACGGGCGTCATTCGGCGATCATATCCCAAAATCTGCCCGCTCCTGCACCCGGATGACGACCGAACCAGCAGCTTCTCAGCTTCCTTGGAACCTGGTGCTTCCAAGGCCGGGGGCATGTTGACGACCACAGCGCCATCTATTAACGACGAGGGACGCTAACCGATGACGAAAGCAGTGCGCAAGGACATCAACGCGATACTAGCGACGCGCTACGGATCTTACTAACTTCACTGTCTTCGTGACCCGCTAACGAACCACACAAAATTATAACTGTTTTTAAATTGTGAAGAAATACTTACCTCAAACATTGTAAACCGATATTACACGTTATCATAAGGAGCCTTGTGTCTGATTCCAATCCACGACGCTGACACGACGACGACGACCTGACAAAGAAACCCCAACAGTACCAAATGTACTGAAAACAGCGCAAGAACGCATCCGATATTATCGACCAATAATAATGCGCCTGTGGGGGAGAGCTTTAAGTCTGCGCGCGGCCGAAATCGGAAATAATCATTTGCCGCCATCTTGACGTTTATGTCAGGTGTCAAGAGAGTGTACTGTGTTCCGTGTTTTCCAAAGTAAATAATCGCCATCATTACGCCGAAAGTGATTAGCTGGCAGGGATATAGAAGGTCAAACGTCGCGCGCAGACTTATCTTGAGCGCACTCTAGTCACTTTATTAGTTACTAGCTGCGCCCCGCGGTTTCACCCGCTTAAGTGTCGATCCCGTGGGAATATCGGGATAAAAAGTAGCCTATGTGTTAATCCAGGGTGTCAGCTACCTCCATACAAAATTTTATAAAAATTGGTCCAGCCGTTTGAGCGTGAAGAAGTAACAAACATATAAACACACACACATTCACACTCACAAACTTTCGCCTTTATAATATTAGTGTGATATGTTTAGTGGGTCGTGCAAAAATTGGTAAAAAGCATTATCAACCCTTCGTATTCAACGTGGATCCACGCGAGACACAATGGCTATTTAATTATTTCTGTAAATACGGCATTCAACTGGTTAATCGATTCAAACGTTTAACCACTTCATCTGATAATTAACTATTTGTCACCCACTTAATTATGCTTTCGATTGAACATCACAGAATACTTTAACCACCATATATTTCTCAGGAGCTGAGACTTGAATATATTACAATCACAAAGATAAACCGATGAGTGATTATCCGGACGCGCACTAGTTCGTAAGTAATAAAACTTTAAACACTCGCAGTGCGAACTGCTCTAATTTCCTTAATTAAAGTCGTGATAAGTTATAAACGAACTGACGCCATGACGTGTAATTGAAAATACGAGGATATTTGTTCAGAATTTATTATAGTTGCAGCAAACATACGAACGTGTTAAGCTTCACAACTAGGCTATAAATATCGGCGAGCTCTGAGTTATAGCTTTAGTTCAACACACAGATTTGTTCCGTGTGTTTCGACCACAATACACCTATTTAAGCTTAGGTCCCAACCATTATCGATCAATTGGGAGTCGCCACTAGTTTGTTTGCCGTTCTTTGCCGGTTTTCAGTACGAACTGTTACAGGTTGTTCAAAAGTATCCGACTTTTCTGCTTACTTTGAGGTTTCCCAAGACAGAACGTCTTACGGAAAGTTGGGCTGCGGAAAATTCATGAGAATATTTTGCAGTTATTCTCGCCCTCGAGTATTGCTTGTTTTAATAAAATAATAAAAATCAAAATTGTACCATAGACCTACTCTACCTACTTTATTTTTAGTAACTAGGTTTATATTTTTGTCGAACCAGAATAAATCAATTGTAAGTGTAAATATTAAAATCAAATGATACCAGGCTTTCCTGATTTCAAACGTAAATGAAATAAAATCCGTTGCTAAATTAAATCAATAGCTGCCCTGTTGGAATTCAATTTGAAGCAAAGATTGAGTGCAAACAGACTGACGAACACGAGTGATCAAAATACACTTTTATAAAATAAATACATAGTCAAATGAAAACACGGATCATCTAGTAAAACGATTGAAAAATTGATTGGTGTTTTCGTGAAACAAAAGTTTATGAGCGAGCTATCATTAAGTTACCGCTATATCAATTTATGCATACCTACGCAAAAATACAGAAATTGATTAATGAGAGAAATCTCACTTTAAATGTTTTTAATTGAGTTTCATCGTTGAGAGCCGAAGTGGCCCAGTGGTAACAGCACCGGCTTACGAGGTCGTGGGTTCAAAACCAGGCGGCAGGCCCCTTACTTTGAGTAATTTATTTCATCACCACTGCTCTCAAAAAGTGAAGGAAACCGACATGTCTTAGAAACGAAAACTCGAAGACATTACTTGCCATCTACCAACGCACTTTGGGTCCATGTGGTGGATTAAATCTTTGAACATTTAAGGTACCCTACCTCAAATGTTCAACGATGTGCAACGCAACAACCCTAGAAGTCCTAAAATAGGTATTAATATTTCCATAATCTTCACGATACGACTCGTTAATAAGCAATGGCGGAGTTCTAAGTACGAGCTAACTAGCTCAATAACATGCAAAGGATTACGGAGACAGCGGAGTGGGTCCATCTAAACGTAGCATAATGACATAGTCAGCATTTGCAGAAAGCCATTTCACACAAAACGCGGAACATTATTTCGCATATTATGCAATTCGCTTGTTTCATAATTGTTTGAATTGCACGTTATTATTATGTCAATAGCCACGCTCGTCCGTAGTACGATACTCATAACATAAATAGGTACCTACTAGGTATAAATGAAATAGCAGCTGCTTCACCCCGATAAGCATTAACATAATGAACACTTGGCCCGTAATTTTCGGGGTTTCTGTAAAGAAATCATCTCGCTATGCGAAAACTGGGAAAGGCAAGTTTCCTAAGAAATTTCTCTCGTCCCAAAAGTTAACACGTAAAGTTGTTCATCAACGACTGGAACCGTTTTATTCATTTACGGAGTTTTATTTTTTAACATAAAAAGGCCTTCAAATGCCAGATTATAATAAAGAGGAAGCTCTTTTGGATATTGTGTAGGATGGTACTTATAACTTCCTGTGCGGCGTTTCCCGGCTTTTCAGCTAATAGTCTATTCACTTTTTCTTCTTTGTGCATTCCTTGATTGTGAAGATCTTATAATTAGTTAAGAATATATTCAGCGAGGGGCCAGGTTCTCATAAAATTGAGCTAATAAAGAGTGGTGGAACAAGCGAACTTCCACAAAGAAAACTTAGTTGGTCAAGATTCTACTTCAAAATTTTCTTTGGATGGATGAAGGGAAACTTCTCATTTGTTGATTTTTCGTCTGCTGTCAGAGGCCACATGAGGAAATTAAAAAGGAACCTGTTTTTTAAACAAGGACGTATAATTATTTTAATGTTTTTAAACATGGATGTATAATTATTTTAATGTTTTTAAACATGGATGTATAATTATTTTAGAGATTACTTTTATCAAAACAAGAAGATAGCATGTACCTATCTTATCGTTTTGATAAAAGTAAAGGTACATATGTAATTGGGATTTCTATGCGCCAGCGAATAATTTAATGTTTCGCTGTCCACATCTACAAGGATATCATATACCCAACTGGTACATAGTAGGTATCTACTAGGTACAAACTTCTACTTTTCGCCACTATCACAGCTCGGAAGGCAATGTCGTATTTGAGCGAAAATTGCACTTTAAAATGTTTATGCTTTTCTGTCTGCCGGCCGTAAAGAGTGGCCCTTTTAAATAAAATAACAGGAATTTTATAATTGAGTCATTACATTTTCAAATGAAAAACTTGTGAATTAAAGTTATTATATTATATAAAAATTGTTTTTTTGTTTGTATTTTGAGGACTGAATCACCACTTTTGATAACAATTCCCCGTAGGTAAATTTAAATTTCACTATCTGACTGTCACCTAGACAAATAGACCTTTCGTTTTATGGCGTGAGAGTGACATTTCCACCTATAAAAACTTATTGGCGTGAGAGTGACATTTCCACCTATAAAAACTTATTATATATCTTGTCAAAAAAGGTTGCAGTGTTTCGGTTTAAAAAAAAATAGGATTAGGAAACACTGAACTCAAGTTAATAACTAAGTTTATTTTGCCACAAGGCAAAATTAATTAATTAATAATTTACAGAAATGAATATAATTTATCATTAACCTTTGTGTACGATTAACTAACACAATACAAATTAATGACCTCTTTATAGACTTAGCTTTACTCAAAATCACCTCACATTGACCAGCTAGATTAAGGTAAACATCTAGATTATCCCATCTACTCCAAATATACAGCCATTAACCGCACCGTGAATTACCGTACGTAAACACAGAATTAGGTCGTTTCAACTAATTATATAATATAATCAGCTCGTGAGGTTCGTCCTTCCACACATCTTATGCACTCGAAGCCGCAATTTAGCCGTGGTTTACCTCTGACACGCGCGTTTACGTCTAAATTTCAAACTAAATTTCGAGCTAATTAGGAATTATGTTTGGTACAGAATTTCCTGTTTGTAGGTAATTGTTTTTTGTTTGGTTTAGTGATTTTTGGAGTTGTATTTTGTACAGCTGATAATTAGTGTTTTTGTACTATAGCCAGTATTAGAGTAAGAATCTGAGTTCTTCCGCGGAGAGTAAGGCTAGAATCTCTATCTTTAGGTACTTCGCGACCAAAGGCTTTCCGAATAGTTCTGCATTATTAAATATTCAAACTAGAGCCGTAGGTAATAGGGTATAATATTATTACAAAACTACATATTACTAATACATAAGATTTTTTTTTAGAATACAATATTTTTTATTTTATATAATTACTAGCTGCGCCCCGCGGTTTCACCCGCGTAAATGTCGATCCCGTGGTAATATCGGGATAAAAAGTAGCCTATATGTTAATCCAGGGTGTCAGCTACCTCCGTACAAAATTTTATCAAAATTGGTCCAGCCGTTTGAGCGTGAAGAAGTAACGAACATATAAACACACCCCCACACCCCCTCACACACACTCCCACACTCACAAACTTTCGCCTTTATAATATTAATGTGATAATAGTTTTGGTTTTTTTTTTTTTTTTTAATAGTTTTGTAGGTAAAGGATCTCGATGTGTATTTATAGAATAGTGACCCATCAATCTAGTTTAGGTATCTACTTGGCTAAATAAGAGGGATGGGGGACTATGAAATGATTTTTTATTTCTTATTTATTTCTCAGTTTTTTGTCTGTTGTTTTAAGTTAGGGCAAAGTGACCAGTCAACCCGCAATAGATAAATTATCACAAGTAATTAACTCGTACAAGATGACTTTTCAAAGACAATGTGGTAGTTCATGCAAGTGAAACTATTCCGTTTCCTGTAGCTGTTCGCAGCAGAATCAATATTGAACGGGAAGCAGTTTCTGACTATTAAGTGTTTGTAGTAACTTGCTCTAACCATTGTTTTGATTGACTATTTGGAAGCGATAGATCTTTGGGATAGATCTTTGTGTTTCCTGTGATAAACGATCGTCTTGTTTACAGTCATTATAAATGGTTAGGACATTTGACTTGACGGCTGATAACTAAACTTTTCCGTTAGTTTGTTCAACTTGTGAAGGCTCTTCGACAGGTGCGATGGGACATCTCGATACGACTTTGTGATGACATTTACTTATTCAAAAAATACATTGAAAGCTTACAGTTTAACCAAAACGATTATATGTTAGAAATTATCACACAGAATGTGAAAAAAAAAATACATACATAATGAATGAAATTAAATAAAAACAGTGTCACAACACAACATGCCACAAAATAAACAATAAAAAATATCAAAACCGTGTCATATAGCGACACCTATCACTAGTACATTTTCGACATGGTTGTGTTTACGTAAACGTTCACTATATGGACCATATAAAAAGTTATATAAACAACGGTTGTCGCTCCACCATCCCTTCGATGCTATCCCTGAGAATGAAAAAGTTCTGGCCTTTTTTTTACTCAAATAGAAATGAAAGTTATTTTAAAACCACTCAACTCTTCATTTCACTATTTACGACAGTGTACAATCGTGCATTACTTTACAAACAATCCCAAAGTTTCATCTCCGGAAATTGAATACCAAAGATGGAGAGTTTTATTTCCGCCCGGGGACCGCGCCACCAATATTCATGTTTAAAATCCTAATCCTAACTAATATCAACGGCACTGTTGGCGCAGTGGTTAAGCGATTGACTACTGCGCTGCGTGTCGCGGGTCCGATTCCCGAACGGAACAAATATTTGTATGACCTACATGTAGTTGTCTCGGGTGTGGCTGTTATGTGAGTTTAAATGTTTGTAAACGCACCCACAATACAGGAGAAATTCCTAGTGTGGGGCAACGTTTTATAAAATATATATATATATATATATATGCGAAAGTAAGTTTGTTTGTTAGCTTTCCACGCCTAAACGAATGAATCGATCATCCTGAAATTTTGCATATACGTTGTCAAGTGTACAGAAACGGACATAGGGTACCTTTCATGTCGAAAAAAAGTGCTGTTCCCGAGGAAAACAACAATAACGTTATTACGATAACAGATAGTGCCACGTGTCTTTCGAACGGGGTCGACACTTATGCGGGTGAAACCGCGGGGCGCTGCTACTACAGGGCGCGCTGGTACTTACATAAATTCAGAAACACCTCTTTAGAGGATTCTGTTGGGGGCGTTAATGAATTATGCGATCAAGATAAATTCGGTTTGATGTAATACGAATCTTAGTAGCTAAAACAAGAAGAGGGTTTAATTAAATATGATAATAGGTTGAACGCCGGTCGTTGTGGACGTTTCAAGAAATTCCTATGTGTACGAACTTCGATGAACGTTTTAAAAGGGAATTTAGTTTTCATGAGCCTTTTGCGAATGTTGTCTCATTTGTTTCACATTCTTTTGTTTTTCATTTTAAGCCGATGTTAGATAAAAGGGAAAGAGTTTATATTCGTAATAGGACCCCTTTGGAAGTCTCCTAAGTACGTAATAAAGATTAAGTGTATCCGTTTCTAGGAGTATCTGGTACTAATACGTGGTGAGAGGATTTCTTGGTATTGAACTGATTCCACATTACGTTATTTGCGTAGGTAGGTAAGTTTCTGTATGTGTGTCTTCGTTCTATGTTCGTAGAAGTAGAACTTCTTGTTAGTTTACTAAGAAATCTGTTAGGGAGACTCCTTGAAGCAGTAGGTAGTGATGTATCGCAGAGAGGCGTTCAGTTACAAACAAGTTTGCCAAACGCTAGTAGTGAAGTGAATCGTTTCGAAAATCATTTAGGGGGAATTTTACCAATGAAACTAAATACCTTCAGCACATTAAAACGGCGTTCAAGAGCTGACAGTGTCCAAATTGTTGTGGAATATTGAAACTGACAGCTATTGAACACGGTTTAGAAGTGCTGACCGCGTTCAATTTCATTGGTGAAATCCGCACTTAGTCTTTTTGTTTGTCGATGTGCAAGAGACGTTTAAAAATAAAATTTGATTTGTTGATCAATAAATAAGAATCTAACCCAAATTATTTTATTCACAAAATTTATATTTCTCTTATTTCGTTCACGTTCATAGTTTAAGCAGAGAGAAGTATTATAGTTTTACCGTATACCAAACCATGACAATCCCAAGAAACTGAAACCGAGACTAACTTGACGTAGCCCTCAACATAGTTGTAAATATCGTCCGCTTAATTAAGCCAACAAACGTCTGGTACCTAGTGTGGAGCGAAGCCGCGAACTTTCCTCTTTAGCTGGCTCACATAATGTCCCAAAAGACCGAGTGCCACCATTATCTTCACTTAATGCAACTTGCACGCAAATTCAGGCCGACGTTTAATCGTCCAAGTTTGAAGAGCTCCTAAAGGGTTGGGCCGTCCGGCCGTTCGCTGTAAGGACGATATAAGGAGGCAAGAATTCAACCCCTTTGAACGGAAGTTTTGGAGATGTGAGATCATAAGTCTGTGGTCGTTAAGCTACTGGATATTGTTACACCGTAGTGTCTGTATTCTATAAAGTTTGGTCTACAGAACACGGAATCGCCGCTGGCAGAGTCTACAGACGGTAGTACAGACTAACGAAACTCTTGATGCTGAAATGAGCGCACAACTTCTGAGTTCTATGGTTTGGTCAAACTGACGGTGCCAAGGACGTACAGTCGGCTACCTGATATGGGTACCCCCATTGAAAGCACCTACGTTCGAACCCGCGATGGCCGCATAGCATGTTTTGTATTTTTAACCGGCTTCAAAAAGGAGGAGGTTCTCAATTTATATCTTTTTTTATTTTTATCGTAATTTTTTTTTTTTTTTTTTTTTTCAAATTTATTTTATTATTAGATAATATTTGACAAAGATTCGATGGTTCCAATCTCGTCCGGGCATAAAGACTTTTTGTATTATTCTTATTTCGTATATATGTTTGAATTGCAAAATTGTAGCAAAGTTAATTTTAATACAACTGGTGTACCCAATTGATGCAGCCCTACTCGTGTGGCGTACGGTGTCAGAAGGTAAAATAATATGCGTCAGGGCACCTAAATTGTTAAAAAACAACTACCCACTTTCTAATATTCTCCTTTGTTATGAAAAGCACAAAACACAATGATAATAGTATTTTTTTATATTCTATCTTTTGGTTTAGTCAATAATCTTAGTACCTATTATAAGTATTGTTTATTCTGTGAGTCTGATGGTGGAAATAAATAATTAGACAGTTTTTCGTGAGTATTGAGTATCTATTCCAACAATCCATATAAAAAAATCGTAATAAGACGCATCACATTTCGAGACATGATACAGATATTATATTGTATACCTACAGTCATGTCAGTCGCTCCGGTGCCTTCATTGTGATGCCACTCCAAATTAATTCACAGCGAAACTTTTTAATTCGAATTACTCGTAACTTCTTGACGCTCGACAGGCTCATTAAATTTTACACTGTGAATTGACTAACTCCCGGGAATGTTATACTATACTCTGTGACAATTTGGATTATAAAAGCAGTAAATGTCCAAGTTGACGTACTTAGTCATAGTTTTAAATTAATCAAATATTGTGAGAGTTCGTTTCAGTTCTGAGAAAATGACTGAAATTCGAGTTTATTTTGCAAAAGAAAGATTTCGTAAATTCGATGTAAATTATTTTGAAACTTAATTTGAAGAACTTTTGAGAGACCTGTTCTAAGAGATACCTAATGAACATAAAGAACTTTTAAAGTCAACTAACTTATCGTTAAGTTTCATTCTAAGTGTATTTGTATAACAAAGGCTACGTTAAGCCCACACACTTGTGCCAAAGCCCACTGGCACACCTCTATACAATAAGTACAGTACAAGGGTTCTTGTATAGGCTAGGCACACAATCATTGTACCAACGCATTTCTCAAACTTTGCAGTAGACGTTACTTAGGCCGTAGAGCTTCAACTCTATTGTTATTGATAATTTCACTCACAATCAACGGGGGCTCGCCTCAAGGCGTTATGACCTAACCAAAGAGATGCTGAGGCGAGATATAACGCAGCAAATCTTGGTTTAGGAGCGTGCGTTGCCCCTTTTGTTTTCCTAATGGGATTAGGATTAATATATATAAATTTTCCGGCTTCATTATAAGTGAGATTTGGTTCACTTACGCGAAACTCTACTTGAGCGAATGACACTTGGTCAGTTCAATGCCGCGGACAAGTTCCGATTCTATGGCTTCTACGAATTGTGACAGTGTTTGGTGCAGGCTAAAAATGGTTCTGATCACACACTTATTGAAACTCATGCTTAGAAGCGAGAAAATTATTATTCTCTTGCCCTATTCCCAATTTTAGTTCTCCCATAGATATAATATTTCTTTATTAGTCACCCCTTTTCTAGCCATACCATCTTTCACACAGCCATCCATCGATTCTTTGATCATCCCCTACTCTTAAACAGCTATCCACATCGTGCCCAAAACTTTCCTCACGACATTTTCCTCATTCCTCAAACACATGCCCATACCATGACAACCGATTTCCACACAATTTTTCAGTCACCGGTGCCACTTTTCTTTATGATTTCAGTTTTGCTTAAGCGCATAAACGGTACTTAATTTACACAAAAGATGCAACGAGTGCTCAAATCTACATCTGTTTAGCCTTTTCTCAACTATGTTGGGGTCGGCTTCCAGTCTAACCGGATGCAGCTGAATGCCACTATTTTACGATAACGAGTGCTCAAATCATAAAAAAAAATATTCAAAAATGTACACTGGATTATGAATATTTACGTTAATCACGTATTCAATTTATCATAAACATGGTAAATACACAAGCTAGAAATGTCGGAATTTAATGATGAGTTAATATAAATTTTAATTAATACCAAACCTCAATGCGGCCTCAACCTCAATAACCACATTTAATAAATAAAAGGTAAATTACTAAATTAATAGCTAATTATAACAATATGTAGTGATTTGAGCGTACATAATTGCAAACTGAAAATTGTAACAAACATGACGAGAACCGCATCCGTAATTTTGAATACCTACATACAACCCGCCTAGGCTTCGCTAGAGTTATTTTCTTCTATCCTTTCTTCGAGATATAATATTTCGTACTCACCAATATGTAACCCATATTATGTATATCCAAAATTCACTTCTACCCTTGACATATTAAAAGACTGTAAAAAGAAAATATGGCATAAACTTTGACCCATTGTAAGTAGTTTTACTGAAATAAACGTTAGGTATAAAAAAGAAGATAATTATAAGGCAATGTCATGATCATTTCACTGTAGCTTTTAACTATCGTTTGTCCTCTTTTCTAGCCACTCTCCCAACGAAATCTACTTTAGATTCGTTAAGTGTCGAAGAAACTCTAAACGAATTTGTCTAGAACAACATCCTCGAATTTGGTCCTTCTAATTCGGAACCCAGTTTAAATAACCCATTTAAATAACCAAGTTTCTTTCCTTTCAGTTTATAAATGTACTCCAATTACTAGAGAAAATAACAAAGCAGTATTAAAATGTACCGTTTTCATTGAACTTTTTGTTCTGAACAATAAACTATTCGCTGTTTAAAAGCTGAGGCAACATCTTCGAAACTTGTCAGAGCTTCGGAAATAACCATTAAACATATTTCGACAACTCTTTACTTTGAAGTATTCTTTTTATTAAACAAGTTTTTTGTTTGAAAGTAACGATGGCAAGATAGAATGAATTGTGACCTGCCTGGGTCTAAAGCTGATATCAGATGCTTCGCTCGAGTGAATGTTAATTTTTGTTCAATTCCTCCTTCACATGCATAAGTAATCTGTCTATAATATTCTCACTGTTGGGACACAGGCCACTCGATGAGAGGGAGTGGGCCGTTGTCCACCACGCGGGTCCGGTGCGGTTTGGTAGATGTCACATGTCCTCGAAGTTTTGGTTCTAGAACATGCCGGTTTCCTTAAGATGTTTTCCTTTACCGTTTTGAGATCGGTGGCGATGAAATAATTCACATAAAGTAAAGCGCCTGTCTGGGTTCGAACCTACGACCTACAAAATGACACCGACTGATTTACATAGGAATGAACGTTCATCATTCTATTTCATTTTTCAATCATTCGGTAAGCGGGTAAAAGATGTCGATATCTGTGATTTGATTGGTTCACTAATGAATTCATTTTTCATTTTTAATTCAATTTGTATTTAGAACTTTCACTTCGAGTGAAAGATACTGAATGAAAAACAAATAGTGAAGCGTCTGATAGTCAGTCAGCCTTTTTTTTTCATTTCACTTTCCCTCGTTCTTTAAAACATTGTTTCACTGATCGAAAGAAAATGAGAGTTCGATACAAACCTACGTCTGAATTTTATTCGGATCTGGAACACTGCCAAATGGTAAGGTTTTGTTTATTGAAATCCGATTTTGTCGAAAAATAATTTTGGTATTTTTTCGACTCCCGTTCCTAAGAATTTAACCAATTTGACGTTATGTGTATATCACATTAAAGAAACCGTTGAACCTCCAAACGTTTCAGAAATGGTTTTTAGGTTTGATTGGCTTATAGTGCTCCCATATTTATAGTTGAGAGGTACAAACTCACAATCTCTCAATCGCCAGTCAACGCCGCAATCAGAACTTTCGCCGCTTCCCAAAAAAACATTATTTGAGTCCAATTAAATTTTTATCAGATTTATAACAGCTATTTAATCCAGGGGCGTTAACAGGCCAATGAAATATAATTAGGAAGAGAGTATAAAAGGGGATATTTGCACGTCCAGTAAGGGTGTTTCCATACTGTGCTTTCGCGATCTTATTGTCTCGTGTGATACAATTTTTCAACTGGTAGGTATAGGTAGACTATGTACAGGATACGGGTGACTAAAATTAAGTACTGTATTGTATTGCAAAGTTTTGTTTATCCATAACTGGTGAAAAAATAACTGTTGCAGTGTTTTTGATACAATAAGTATCTTACCATACGTATGACTGCCTTTCAGTGGGCTGGTGTCATTCCCGTCCCAAACTACTTCGCGGATATTAAACAGTTAGACGACGAATTAATCACTTTAGTTGCATGTGAATACAGAATCTCGATGACAAGTTACGAACTAGCTGCAGTCACAAGTCGCGATTTACGCGGTTACTGTCGCGCATAAATCGCGCCGTGAATGCCGCAGTCGTTCGCTCGCGCGTCATAGAATGTTCTGTTTGAAAATGCCCTAAGTTCAGGGTAACAAAGCGAGCGTATCAAGTAAGGCAATAAAAACGCAATTTAAAGTTACCCCCTACTCCATAAGACCATAACGTTAAACGGTTGACATGGGAGTAGTATATTAATTTAATTACTTCGCTGACAATTTTAACTTCGTTTTCGCTAATTTTTGTGAGAATTTTCCGGGAGTTTATGCATTGGGATTATGAGTTTATGGGTATTTCAATTATTTGGTACTACAGTTTTTCTTTTGAATTTTTATTTTTCTTTATAAACTATAAGCTGTTTGCATATTTGTAGAAAGGTACAGGTAAGGGAAAGAAAAAAAAATATCAACAGTTTTTTAGGTACCCACTCGTGTGGTGGACAGGTATTGCTTGGCTTAAAGCCGGGGATCCACATGCCAGTAAATCGGGAAAGAAGCTGGCATGAAAGTTACTGGCATGTACGAGTAACTAGCACACTGCGGATACATTTGCAAGTAATACTGGCATGCAAGTTGCGCCATGCCAGTATTACCATCGCACAAAAGTATGCTTTGGCAACCCCCCGCGACCCCTCCCTCAACGGGCATGCAAGTAAATCAAATGCCAGTTTCTGTTTGTGTATGTGAGTTTAAATGTTTGTAAACGCACCCACGATACAGGAGAAATTCCTAGTGTGGGGCAACGTTTTTAAAAAAAAAAAAAAAAAAGAAAGAAAAAAGTTACAGGCATGCCAGTTAGCGTATACACATGACAGTAGCTGGCACGTGCAAGGAGCTGGTATGCTAGTGTGCAAACTACTGGTATGTGTATCCCCGGGGCTTATGGCACGGTAAAGACTTTATTATCGTTCGAAGTAAATAATTGTCTAAACATCAGCATAGAAATGCAGCGGTTACTTTTATAAAACTCAAACGTTTAGTTACTAGGTACTTTAATTCCTGAAAATCGCAAGAAATTAAGCAGCCAACACCTAACGAAGCAAAGTATTCCGCCCTTTTCTTTTCTGAAAGTACTTGAAGAACTATGTCATGAGTCGGGATATGGAGTATCATGTACAAGCAAGTTACTTCGGCTTCAAACTACGTGTATTCAACATTCAGAGGGATCCGTTGAATAACAAATATTCTCTTCATATATTTTCTCGTTGACTCTATTATTCAATCTGACGGGGTTTCCGGTCACTAACTGGATTTTAACATTATGTTTAGGGTTGTTTTCTAAAGTATCGTTTATAAACAGGTTTTTGGTATAGAATATGCAGAGCTTCACCTTCAAGTAGTTGAAATGTTACATGAATGTTTTTCACAACGATATTGAGAATTACTCAAGCACCAAGCCGACTGACCATCGATCATATTTTGATGGATTTGATGCAACAGTCTTTTGAATGCAAAATGACAGATTATTTGATTTGATATTTTCAAATATTGTACGAAGTTTGAATCGAGCTTCAAGCTACAATATACTGAAATTTAAACGTGAGAACGGACTTAATAACTTATCTTTAGTAGATAATAATTATTTATGCCCAATAAGACCCAAAGACAAGTTGCCTAACAACCAAGATTTACGGACTAACGCACATACCGTTTATCCAATTGTGTCGGACAGTTGCAATATCTGTGTGCGGTGTAGTTATAAATTAGTCTCAATTGAGACGGAACCTACCTAGTGTCCAGGTGACATAATTCAATTAAATTGCTAGCCATTTGTTAGGCTGCCCACCGACGGCTTGAGTTATATGCTACCCTCTCAGGGCGTTCATACACGAATTGCATTGCACTGAATTTTGACTGCAAAATGGGATCCGTTTTGTGGCTTTCTTGTTTTCTTTTCAGCTGGTGTGGTAATTGAATTTTAATTAAACTCTTGCGCTCTGTTAAATTCGCATTCTACTTTTTCTGTAATTAAATTGCCAATGCTAATGTTTGAACAGGTTTAGGTACCTACTTGAATAGAAAACGTTTCAGGGTCGTTGCCAAATATTTTTAAGGGGATTTAAAGTTCCGTTTTTCCTGACATATTGACACTTTGCCGTCCATTAACGCGTCAGTGACTTTTTAAAAGTTTATAATATTAACGGAGGAAACACATTAAAATACAAAGTATACATACGAAAAGAGATTTCATCGAAAAAAAGTTGTCTATTAAATATGATTCGTGATTCGTTTTATGATGAATTCCACAACATCAACGTATATACGACCTTATAAGTGTGTACTTACAACAAATATGAACCTGTTTGCTGCAATGTTTCAACTCAAAGCATGTTTACCTATTATAATTAGTTTTAGTTTCCATTTATTGAACAGAACGGACTCATGAATTGGTACACATTAAGTTAAATCATTTAAAGTACGATGATTATTTATTTAAGTATAATTCGATTTAACTGTTGTAATTAATCATGTAGATTTTAGTTGTTCACGAATTAACATAAAGTTACGTACCTAAGTTAGGCTTGTTTTATTTTTATTATAAGTTAATTGTGTTTATTAAATTACTTACAACCCGCCTGTTTCGGTGTTACGACTTGACAAACATCGACATTTACTGGTATTTTATTATATGTCAGCTTAATATTAAACGAACTAGGTAGTTCAAATCAAAATCCTTTGCGTACTTTTGAAGAATAGCGTGGTCAGACAGACAGACACGAAAAAGGACTTTACTTAACATTTATAATACTTAGGTAGGTAGGTATAAATACAACCTATAGATATTTGAATGCAACTGATTTTTGTTATAGTAAGTTTTTATTATCTGAAGTCACTGGATTTCACCCGTTTTCATTAAAATTAGTTAGTAGTACACTTGCAATTAAATTAGGAACTCTAATTAATTATAACCTACGACAAGAGTGCACACCCATTTAATTTAACACCAATTAATATTTTCTTCATATTCGTGAAGCTTCTATGAACAATGTTTTATTATTTATTAAACAGGCAAATTCCAGATTGTGCAATTGCAATAAATATTCACATCGTGTACCGCCGCCATTACTAGTAATAAAATTTTATTCTGAGCGCATTAAGTTCGGTTAACAACATTATTCATGAGTTTGGCAGACGGCAGCAATGCTTTAAATTATTATTAATTGAAAATTTACAAATGTTTGCTAATGAATATAGTGCTAATCTATTTAATATTAGTGTAAGTATGTTTTCCATCGTTTGTATTTTGAATGACAAATAATTTTTGAAAAAAACCCTTTTTTAAGTTAACTTGTTTGTCCACATTCTGGTGGACAGTATGTTGTGCTTCAGCCTAAGCACACTGCAGGAGCAATTATTATGGCCAGTCAGTGCCCATAGCATACTGTAGGTACTTACAACATAGATAGTCTCTAAAAAAACTGGCCAAGTGCAAGTCGGACTCGCACACGAAGGGTTCCGTACCACAAGGCAAAAACGCCGAAAAAAACACGTTTGTTGTATGAGAGCCCCCCAAAGAAGGGTCCAGCGTTTTCCTTTTGTGATATGGAACCCTAAAAGGGCGCCCTAATAAAACTACGGACTTTAAAAATCGCGAACTGATTTATCGCATATCAATAAATTATTCGGAAGGAATCATAACTTCCAATAGCAAATACTCTTGATTCCCAACAATGGAAGGACCCGATAAATGATCGGATCCCAGCGACGCGATCCCATTTCAAGGCTTTGCATTTAAATCAGAAGCACCGAGGATGCAGTTTCCATATTTTTCGGAAATACCAATACGAAATCCTAACGTGTATTACATTCTGATACCACTAACTTTATTGGATATTGGGCCACAAGAACATAGAATCGAGATTTTTTTTTTTTTTTTTCGGTTTTTACCTGTTTTGAATTTAATATTATATTTTATTAGTAATTTTAATGTATGAATTTGAATCTATGGACTAGAATTATGTCTGAAATAAAATTATTATTATTATTATTTATTTATTATAGCTTTAGTTGTCAGATAATTACAAATTTGATTCTATTGAAAGATGATTAGGTTTTGATATGGTTTCTATAGACTTGAATTGGAATTTGAATCTGGTCTTGGTAGTAGGTAGGTACTTGAAAATCATAATTAATTCGAAACAAAAGGCATAAAGCCAACATGAAAATTCAATTGGAATAATATCTTGACTACCTTAAAGTGATCTTATGTTCCGTTGAAAGTAATAAAAATCTTACTCTGTTAGTCTAAATAATTGTGTAATCAGAATCTGCTATCAAAATCGGGTTATATGCTATTTAGTGAGCCGGAATGACAACCAGCTAATCTGCATTCGCGATTTGTTTGCCAAAAATGTAAACAAATGTGAGTTTATGGAAAAATAACTGAAAATCATACACAATAAAGGTTAGTTTACGCTACAACTTCAAATTTTTTTATAGCTTTTTCAATAGTGCTGCTAGTCACTCCATTAAAATAAAGTTGATATTTGTTTAACTTGAAATAATATTAATTTGAAACATAAGTTTGAATAGACTCTAGGTAATCAATGACTTGGCGTCAGATGAAGGAAGCATATACATAAAGACAGATTCACCTAAGGATCAAGCAAGCGTAGTGTGGGACGCCCCCGAGCTTGATGGACAGACGACCTAAATAAGGTGGCTGGGGTAGACTGGATGCGGAAAGCGGAGGACAGGGTGCTGTGGCGCAGTCCTATGTCCAGCAGTGGACTGCGATAGGCTGAGTTGATTGATTGACCTATTGATCCGGCAAGCCATCGAAACTTTCCTTAATCTTGCAGGTTGCTAACTTAACAGTTCCATAAGCCTTTAATGACACAAAAGCCCGATACAAGTCTCTTTCCTGTGGTTTGTGTGTTTCAACACGCTTAACTTTAGAACTGTCGGGTCGGATTTGAAAAAATCTTTTTGCATTTGATACCCAAATTATTGGCGATGTTAAATACTCTCATCATCATCTGCTTAGCCTTTTCCCAACTTTGTTGGGATCGGCTTCCAGTCTAACCGGATGCAGCTGAATACCAGTATTTATCATGGAGCGACTGCCTATCTGACCTCCACAACCCAGTTACTGGGTAGAACGATATCCCTTGCTAAGACTGGTTGTCAGATTTTCGGGCTTCTGACGACCCGTAACGACTGTCCAAGATCCACGAATGACAGCCGGGACCAACGGCTTATCGTGCTTTCCGAGGCACGAAGGGGTCTTGGTATCCACGGACCAACGGCGGCAAGCGTAGCTTAACCTGATTGATCGACCCGTGCGGCTGTTATTACTTAGCCACAAGCCTGTCCGCTGTTAAATATTTAAAGCAAAAAGATCTTAGGACCCGAGCAAAAAGAAAAAGTCAGAAAGAACGCTAAGCGAAAACGAAGTGATAGAGCAAGCAGGTGATGCGATGCGATGCGATGGAGTGGGTCGGGGGAGCAAGAAGTGATAGAGCAAGCAGGTGATGCGATGCGATGGAGTGGGTCGGGGGAGCAAGAAGTGATAGAGCAAGCAGGTGATGCGATGCGATGGAGTGGGTCGGGGGAGCAAGAAGTAATAGAGCAAGCAGGTGATGCGATGCGATGGAGTGGGTCGGGGGAGCAAGAAGTGATAGAGCAAGCAGGTGATGCGATGCGATGGAGTGGGTCGGGGGAGCAAGAAGTGATAGAGCAAGCAGGTGATGCGATGCGATGGAGTGGGTCGGGGGAGCAAGAAGTGATAGAGCAAACAGGTGATGCGATGCGATGGAGTGGGTCGGGGGAGCAAGAAGTAATAGAGCAAGCAGGTGATGCGATGCGATGGAGTGGGTCGGGGGAGCAAGAAGTGATAGAGCAAGCAGGTGATGCGATGCGATGGAGTGGGTCGGGGGAGCAAGAAGTGATAGAGCAAGCAGGTGATGCGATGCGATGGAGTGGGTCGGGGGAGCAAGAAGTGATAGAGCAAGCAGGTGATGCGATGCGATGGAGTGGGTCGGGGCAGCAAGAAGTTTTACGCGGACGAAATCGCGGTCAGAAGCTAGTACCTACAATCAAATTGAAGCAACACATGACTTGCATTGTCTTAAGATTGTTTAGACGGTGCAAATTACATGGTTGTTTCAAGTTATGATAAAAAGGCCACTTTGGCAGAATCATAAAAGGATAACATAATGGAAATCCCATTGGTGAAGGATTTTTCAGTTATTTTTTTTTGTCTGTGCTAAAATACCAATCAATCCATTCCAAATCCAATCCCAATCTCTTTGATTATACATACGGAGTGCAGCGAAAAAAAAAAAAACACGTACTTACTGTCTTCGCCATGTTGTGATTCATAATGTTATCCTTTCATGATTCTGCCAAAGTGGCCTTTTTAGGCTCCCAGGTACCTATACAATTTATTCCAAAAAAAGAAGCTTCTTTCAACCAAATTTGTATAAAGGCAAACTTGCCAAAACAAAGACAGACAAGTAATGTTGTCATCAGTGTTTAATGCGGCCCACATCTCAACGAGCTCAGGTGTTCTGTCCGTCGTGGAACCATCAACAACTCCCCACTTTTACGAGTACATCATAACTTTACCATAACGTGTGTTTTGAAGGCGAAAGGTAACACACTGTTAACACCCGACGCTGCCCCGCACGTCTTCATCGTCCGGTTGACGAAATACGGCTAAGGCCTTGTCTTAATAATAATTATAACCGATCGATACGTTCATTTTGTGCGGAAAACCCTAACGTTCTTTTTCCTTCCTGTTCTTCTCCTTAAGAACCTACTACGCTTTGGAATGGGCAACTAGCTTCATCTTTCTGAGTGACCGACTACTCAGCAATTTAAACATGCCTGTAATTGGTTTATTCTCTCTACATCTTTGGTTTAATTGATATAAATGATTTGAGTTTTTGTATGAACGCGACGATGATGGCTTATTTTCGCAACAATTGCTTATATTAGGACACCTTAGAAGCCCGATTCAGCCGCGTGATGTGATATAAGTCTGTTTTTGTCGCTCCAGGGTTGCCATTAGTCAGCTCAGTAGGTATTATTGATTGCTAACTTATCGCGCCTCATTACCGTAATCGTCGAGCTGTGAAGTTTTGTGCGAACAAGTTTACAACTTATTGATGTGAAAGATTTTTGTTAAACTCAATTAAATAATGTTTACTTTTAACAAGGATTACCTACCTACTTCATCGTCTTAATTTTGCCTTGCTTCTTGCTGTTATTTTGTCTTTATCGTTTATAACGTAAGATTATAAGCAAATGTAGGTAAGGATTTTACTTTTGTGTTCCTATATTAATATCATGAAATTCAAAGGTCGAACAGATACCTTTGAACTTTAAGGGAAACGAATGGTCTGCGTTATTTATTATCTAAAACTAATAACTAGCAAGTACTTAGGTACTGATGTTCTAATTTGCTTAACCGACCTTTGCATCACCCATGGGGAAAACAAAAGGCCTCATGGCATTTACACTAAGGAGGCAATAAGTCGGCCAGAATTCGTTCCACTGCAGAAAAAAGTGGGAGTCGGAACGAGCCCCCGACACCTGTCACTGTCAGTGCGACAACTCTAGTAGCTAATAAAGATCAAATACATAAAACACGTAGGTACTTGTATTCATTTGTATGAAACTGACAGGTGTCAAGAACGAATTCTAAAGCAACTAAAGTGCTACAAGGATCATTTGGCGCTTGTATGACATTAACAGGGAGGCGTTGTTGGTACTTAAACATTTCTCAAATTGTATTTTAAAAAAAATGGCGGCGTTATTTTACGATTTTGGCCACGCGCCACGTAGATCCTTGTACAGCACAGCAGCAGTATATGTATACAATTTTGACAACATTCTAAACGTTTGTTTTGTAAGAAGCTCCGCTTGATAAAAAATGAATGGAGAAAATGTTAATATTTTTTTATTTTTATTCTTGAACTTTTTTTTAAAGGCTTTACATAAAAATTTAATCAGATTAGACCGAGATAAAATTCCTTTTTTGAGCCATGATTTTACGAAAAACATGTAACAGAAAAAATAACTTTCCTTGTCGAAATTATAATTTTATTAACAGTAGCTGCAGGCATTTTTGGAACATCGCTCTCCAATCAAATGTAAGGGCAGAATATCTAATTTAAATACTTATTTAAGGAGCTGATAGAAGTTTTGCTTGTAGCCAATGATGAATATTGTTGCTAGCTCGCGGCGGAGACTAGCTCACCCCTCCCAATACGTGGGTGATGTAGAAGGTAATTACGTCTAACGGACCGGCAGAAGCGTAGTCATGTCTGCAAAAAAAAAAGCATAAGTAAATAAATAATAAGCATATGTAAAGCGTAATTATTTAAATCGGTTGCAAGATGTAGTGATTATGAAAGCCCCTTCAACTGTCTTTTATTTAGAAGATAGTTTCCTGATGTAGGTAAATTCAGGGAAGTTAATAGTTTAGTAAATTGAGTACCTTCTTAAATTACCCGTAAATATAAATCACAACTGTTATTCTTTGACAGTTGTATGACACGGCTATAACATGATAAATTAGCGCCTAAACATGATAAATTAGCGCCTGAATGTACCTATGTTTACGAGCTAATTCAGTACGAAGAATGAATCAAAAATAGCTCTTGTAATATTTTTTTGATCCTCAGTGATGTACCAATTAATCAACGTTGGTGAGTCATTCAGATAACGATAAAATGAATTGAGGTTTTACGAAATCCTCTCGATTCGTTGAGCGCTTTGAGGTCGTTCGTTTTTAATTTTATTGCTGACGCTGTGTTCTGTTATCACAGGAATGATGTTTACATTTATTTGTTCTGTATTTTTTTGTGCAATGTATATTTTCAGAGTACTTTAAGTTTCGGTTTTTGTGATGAGAACAGACGATTCTTTTTGGCTACTTTAAGGATAAATTGAATAATGTTTGAATAGCTATTCAAACATAACCTCGTCCTAAACTACATTTGTTAATTATTTATGATCGTGAATGTGGTTTTCCAAGTCGCCTAAATTATGTACACGTCAAGATATAAAAGGTCCTTTTAGCAGCAAATTTTTAGACGCAGCAATTTGATCGTTTGGGCTACCACCGCTGCCAACATAGTCCCTTGCGTATCCTTTCACAAAAGTTGGGTATAGTTTAATTTTACGTAGCCTTTCCCGTCAGTGTGTTTTGGACCAACTTTGTAATAAATGCTCCTTGTTTTTCTGCCAGCTGTCGAAGCTGAGTGTGCAACACCTGAGCCCGGCTATCTTATCACACGAATGTATGAATAAATCAAACGTAGACTGAAGCTCGCTCGTTGTACACTGTTTTACCTTACATGTCTATTTTGGTAAACAAATTCAGTACGAAAATAAAGAGTTTCTGCTTCAACATTTTTTTACGTCTTTTTAAATTAAGAAACGTGGTATGAAATAATAAAAAAATGCTTCGAAAACAAATTAATTTTCCTTAAAATCTAAATATCAGTCAGTCATTTGTTTACCAAAACTGACAAGTAAACAAAAATACACTTTAGTTAGGTTGGGAAGAAGATTTTATACCAACAACGGGTTGGAACCTAACTTATCTTAGAGGTACCTACATTTTTTTATTTTATTAAAGTTCTATCATTATCTAGTCTGTTTTAACTTAAAACTTTATTATCTGTTTTTAAGTACTTTGTTTCAAACGTACTAAAGCTACTGTATTAATAATATATCAAAGGTTTTTCGTCCTTATTCTAAACTTAAAGGGCGATCCTTACGTAGATACGTCGGGGAGATTTCATTTGTTTTCCCGCTGACTATGATTAAATCAAGAAAGGGTTTTGGACCTGACTCATGTAAGTATGTAAATATTATCGTAGCCTTGAATTCCAACAAATTCAATATACCTCAATACCTACTTAAGTGGTTTTGAGTTCCTACCTACTAACTATCCATCTGAAATCTAATCAAAACTGTGTATTGATGTCCATTTAGACTAAATTCAGCAGAATAACAGTTCATTTAGACTAAAGAGAGCAGTGCTGGCCCTATTGCTCTCAAAAAGGTGAAGTAAAAAACATCGTGAGTAAACCGGAATGCCCTAGAAACAAAATTTCGATGACATACCTATGACATCCACAAACCTGATTATGCAGACTAAATTCAAAGTAAAGTAGGTATTTGTTTAAGAATGGGACAAAACGCACTGAAAAATAAATGTTGAAGCATGATTAAATCGTCTAAAACTTTAGCTTGTCCTTGTACACATATAGTCTGTTCCAAAAGTATCAGATGAAAGTGTAAATAAACCATGTTAAGTTTAAATTCTTACGCAATCACTGACTAAAGTGTATTCATCTGTACTTATTCAGGTTTAAATTTTATGTCCCACCACTTTTTTCAACGAATATTTGAATAACGATATCAAATTATAATTGAAAAATTACCGCCGAAAACTGAGGTCATATGAAAAATATTATTATAATATAAAGCTGATTCTTAAGTTAGAATTAAAGCACTCATGTTGTAAGTGGCACTACCAATTGGTATCACAGTTGTAAGTTTTCTGATCAATTTGTTTACATTATCATCAGATAATTTTAGAACAGACCTTACACGAATTTCAAGTTTTTAATTTCAAAAGTACTTTATTTCAAACGTACTAAGGCTACATTAATAATATATATCGAACGTTTTTCGTCCTTATTCTAAACTTGAAGGTCGATCCTTACGTAGATACGTCACCGCGTCGTTTTTTTGCTTACTATGATTAAATCAAGAAAGGGTGCTGAACCTGACTCATGTATGTAAATATTATCGTAGCTTTGAATTCTAACAAATTCAATATACCTCAGTCAATATATGGTTATCCATGTGTCTATACCACTCCTTCTAAAATCGATTATGTCTATTTATACTAAATTCAAAGTAAAGTACTCTACTTATGATGGCGTTTGTTTCTCGATAACATTTAATAGACTGAAGTGGATGGAGAGAAAAGGGGCATTCGCTTTAGAGTGGGACAATCTGCTTTTTACATTTCTATGGCGAGGGCTGGTTCGAGGTGGCGCGGGAAAAGAGTTCTTAGAAGGATTTGGGCGAGGCCTTTGCCCAGCAGTGGGACAGCAAAGGCTAGCAAAAAAAAAATGGGGACAATACAGACTGATAACAAATAAAATTGAAGCATGATGAAATACTTAGTCTAAAATCTAACACCTATAGTCTGTTCCAAAAGTATCTGATGAAAGTGTAAATAAACCCTGTTAAGTTTACATTCTTACGCAATCACTCACCAAAGGGAATTAGTAACACATTCATTTTCACTTATTTAGAAGGTTTATTAAATTCTATGTCTAACCACTATTTTCAACAAACATTGTTTGAATAACATTATTAAATTGTAATTAAAAAATGTTTAGCCGAAAACCGAGGTTATAAAATTAACTCAAATCAAAAAAAACTCAATCAAAAATTTGAAATCAAAATCAAAGAATACATTTTGTAAGTGGCACTATCAATTAGCATCTACAGTTGTACGTTTTCTGATCAATTTCTTTACTTTATAATCAGATATATTTCGAACAAACCAAACGAATATAACAATAGAATTTTAATAAAAAAGCCCTCAAAATATCAAAGAGGTTAAAATTAAAGACTTTCTCAGCACACTCAGACAAAATCAGACAGTTCTTAACTGAAGGATAAACGCGTTAAGTCAACGAAATTAAAACGCGAGCTCGAGTGTGCAATGTTTCAGTCCTGAAATGCATTTGAAATGTTCTTAGTAGCTCTGAGTTAGTCCTTTCTGAGGGAGTTAGTCGCATCGCGTAAGAGAATAATTAAATGAGGCTTACTAAATAGACACACACGTGCTTTTTCTCATGAACTTAGTGCCGACATAATGTACCTACTACCTACCTACCAGCACTAATTACCTACTCTAGTCACCTGTTCGACAACTCCTACAGCTGTAGTGCTTATGTGAAATTATTTCACCGTCAAAACTAAGGTGGAGTGAGTTTGAAGTGAGCTGTCAATAGTGCCAAACTATAACGTCAGATTGGATTACAATTCACTTCAAGCTCACTTCACCTTTTCTTTTGTGAGATTCAGAGATTTCGTGAGATTTTCGTGAGATTTTAACAGAATAGACTGGCTGGAATTAGATGACATATCAATGTTCTATTTTTAACCAACTTCAGAATAAGGAAAATAAGTCTTGTACGTGTTTTTAGGGTTCCGTACCTCAAAAGGAAAAACGGAACCCTTATATGATCACTTCGTTGTCTGTCTGTCTGTCCGTCAGTTACGACCCTTATTCTCAGGAACGCGTAAAGTTATCAAATTGAAATTAATATCAAATCTGCAATCTTTTGAAGCAGTGAAAAAATCAAACTTCTAAGTCAACGCAATCAAAAGATAAAGACGTTCCGAACTCAAAACCTATAGGGTACTTCCCGTTGATCTAGAATCATGAAATTTGGCAAGAAGCAATGTCCATGTAGCACAAGTAAAGGAAAACATCCGAAAACCGCAAAATTGTAGTTACTTTATAAAAAAAATCATTTTAAAACTATTTACATAGATACCTACAAAGTACGGAGCCCTCGGCACGCGAGGCCGACTCGCACTTGACTGGTTTTTTATTTTGTTAACCAATTTTTTTGCTTTTATTTCTGCCTTTGTTCGCAGAAAAGTTCTGGTGCTTTCTATAAATAGTCTGAACATCGCTGACATTAACAATACACAGAGTAAATAAGTCTAACAAAGTTATTATTGTGATTCTATAAATATTCCTTTAAGTGAGCCCTCTACAAGGCGTCTTTGGGAAGAAATAGGCCCAAAAAGGTACACGCCTGGCTTTATAAATCCCTGCTTACGCCAGGGTTCACCTTGTTTAACTTCAAATACCTTGTGGAGTAAATCCCGACCTTAAGTAAGGCACTGTTTTAAGTCACATTTCATTTACATTGTTTTGCTTAACATCATTACAAAGCCTTTTTCCCCGTCGAATATATGATTATAAAAACAGTACATAAGTCGATATAGAAACAGCAGCTCTTCACAAAAATCGAAATATAGTTTGAATGATATCTAAATGAAAGAAACCGAACAAATCCTTTATTTTAATATTGGACAATATCCATACTAATATTATAAATTCGAAAGTAACTCTGTCTGTCTGTCTGTATGTTAACTTTTCACGCCTAAACCACTGAACGGATTTCAATAAAATTTAGCAGAGAGATAGATTGCATCCCGGGGAAGGACATAGGATAGTTTTATCGACATACCTCGCCGGCGAAGCCGCGGGCGGAAGCTAGTCATATATAAAGAAAAACCATTGCTCAAATCGCCCTGTCCTATGTGTCCTCTCTGTATGATAATTCGTAATCATACGGCCACTTCAACATTTCGTAAACATTTTGAAGAGTGTCGAGTGGTACGGGTACCACGATTTTATTATGTTGATTTTTAGGAGTTAGGATAACAATGTATGGCTCCGGAGAAATGTCCTTTGTATTTATCTTATATCGTGAAAGAGGCCTCTATTCTAAAATAATTTTCCTGTTCCTAGTAAAACTATAGAAATTATTTCAATAGAAAAAGGTTTATGACAAACTAGCTGCGCCCCGCGGTTTCACCCGCATAAGTGTCGGTCCAGTGTGTATATTGGGATAAAAAGTAGTCTATATGTTAATTCAGGATGTCAGGTACCTCCATACAAAATTTTATCAAAATTGGTCCAGCCGTTTAAGCGTGAAGAAGTAACAAACATATATACACACACACACACTCACAAACTTTCGCCTTTATAAGATTAGTGTGATTAGATAGAACCTTAAGCAGTACATACGAACATGAAAAGTTATAGATGTGTATGTATCTTATACAATACATAAAAATATAAGTATCTACCTGTTACCCTCAGCTTTATCAGCGAACAAACTTCAGTCCCGCGTTAGACCCATCGAGTGGTTGAGATAAAAAAATCCATTCTTTGTACACCTCCGCACTGTAGGTACTTATTACATTTATTATAGTTTTACTTTAATAAAAGTTTATTATGTTCATTATGTAACGGATAGTCAGTATAGTTTGTCAGTCAGTCACAGAATATACTTGTAGAAGGATCATCCAGGAAATTTCCTGTAATTTTAAGTTGCATCGTGTTTGGCCATCACAAAATGACCACTACACCCAATATAAAAGGTAAGAAATACAAACCACAGTCATTAAGTTACTAGGAGTGCCAAGTATCACATTCACTTGCGTGTAAAATAATGTGAAAATAAGTCTAAAATTAAACAGACTAATTAAAAACTTTCAACTCACGTAAGACTATTCATACCTATTCAATTTTCCCCCAAGTTAGAGACCGGTCGCGAAATGTAAAGGTCACTTTACAAGTCTCCATGAAAATTTAACTTGTTGAAGAGTGCCACGACCTGAGAGGGCTTTTTGTTGGAGAAATTATTTAATTACCTACCCTTCGTACCCGAGTGAATATGGACCAACAAAGACTAACAAAGCCTCTTTGGGCTTGGAGCAGTTTAAATGTTAATTTTTCATGCTCTGTAATGCGGTGTATTGTCTATGTCGTTCATGAATTTAATGTAATTGTTGCCGTTTCTTTGACTACGGTTGTTTCTCTGAATTTGAAACGTGGTTTAAGATTTTATTTATAAGTCTTTTGTGATAAAAATCTTTTGTATATTTGCTAGGTTACCTAACTGGTCTCGACATTTCGAATCTTTTGATTTGCTTTAAGTACAATAAATCTTTTGATAACACTTTTTTATGCCCTGGATCCAAAGTACAAGGTGTCAAGCGCAACGTGTTTCTGTGGCAAAACCTTATCATCATCATCATTTCAGCCGAAAGACGTCCACTGCTGGACATAGGCCTCCCCCAAGCACCTTAAGAAGAAGAAGCAGGTGGGACCCATTTGAGTTTGAAAATATAATAATAAAAAAATGGTATGGGTCCCGCCTGCTTCCAACTTTTATTTAATTTAAAATGGCCTTGTTTTTAGCTTTTCAGTTTTTTTTAACTTAATTTTTTTACCGCGGTCGGGTTTTTTAGTTTTTTTAATTAATTGTTTTTTATTATGTAAAGAATCTATGTACAAATTTTCCACACTGTATCATGAAAAATCACAAAGTTATAAGCTTGTTAAGTTGCCTGTTTGTCCGTACAAAAACATGCTCACCCGCGCCGCTCGCGCCGCGTCCCCTCTTGCGCTAATTGATAATAGTACCTAGGTACCTAACCGTTCGGCGCGGAGATTGGATAACCTACTTAGTGTCGCTCGTTGTCCAAATTTTAACCTTTTTAAAATATTTTTGGCACAAAGTATAACATGGGGTAAAAATTATTGGAATCTTTTCAGTTAGGTACTTATTCTGAACAAACTATATTCAGGTTTCGCATATACCTACTAAAAATAACGTTGTATAAAAGGAATGGTAGCTATCCCTAGTAAAGTAACATTTTCAGTGTGAGCAACTCTTCACAAAAACCCAATTTTGTCCTCAAACTAATTCCAGGCGTATTAAGATTTATACGGACAATATAATTTGATTAAGAATAATTAAGGTTCTTTGTTACGGTGTCGTGGAAAGTCCTACAATACCTATAGTTTCCTTTTGATGTAGATTCGTGTAATTGTCAAAGACTTCGCACAGATGTCTTTCTTGGTTTTGAAGGAGGTTAAATCTAATCCGGAGAATCGGCTGATGAAGTGGCAAAATCAGCTACCTATTCATCAAATTACCGAGAAATATATACCTATTTTTTTTTTCTATGATCACAATTAAGACGTTAAAAGCTGAAGACAAAATTGTTTAGTTTGTACTTTTAGGTACCTATAAAGATTTGTTGTTAATTCATCAAGTTTGCCTTGATTGTGTGAATAATGTAATATTTCTTTTTGGCGAAAATTAAATTATTTTTGTCAAAACCTTGTTCTCAATCCCTCATACTTCTCTGTTTATAAGTATATAAATACCCACCAAACGAGTTTTTTTTCCTGTTAAAATACATTTATGATGCTTACTTAATGTACCTTCCTACGATTCAGACTAATTTTAATTTGTCTCTCTAAAGTCAAAATACTGAAGCATATCGATTTCGATGGGTTATATTATTATTTAGCATGTAACTTGTGAAACACGATATTAAGACAGGTACGTAACTTAACTGATGATTGTACAGACAAAAGTGTCTTAAAATTACAATATTAAGAGTGATTATCTATATATTATATATAAAACAAAGTTCTAGGTAACTAACCCGTAGTTACACATATAACTCAAGAACGACTGGGCCGATTTTTATGATCTTTTTTTTTGTTGGATTTGTCTTCGCCCCGAATAGCAGAATAATTCTTAAAACATGGGAAAAATAACAAAAAAAATCTGAGGCGGTACGAAGTTCGCTAGGTCAGCTAGTTTTTAATAAATAAAAACTTTTTCACAAAAACAAAACAACCGACTCCCAAAAAACACTACAAAGTTTTCACTTTGTAGTGTTTTTTGGAAGTCGGTTGTTTTTTTTTGTGAAAAAGTTTTTATTTTTCACTTTTTAGTGGGTCAGTTTGTTATTTATCTAATTTACAATAGCTTTTACAAAATATTGCTTTTCCCGATGCAGGGACGTTAATTGTTGAGGAGTTCTCCTAGTAAGAACCAGGAGAACTGGAGCTGAGAAGTCACCCTCAGCTCCACTTCACCATAAGCATTGTGACGAGCATAAATTGCTTAGCAACCACATTAAAGTACTGCTTATTATTGAGTAGTTCCGGTGGCCATCTGTGGTCTTCATCATCAGTTCCACTTCACCAAATGGTGCTTTCCGAAAGCAAATGCACGAGTTACTATAAAAAATACCCAAATCGCTATAGGTGTGCCTATAAAATTTGAGGGTTTCCCTCGATTTCCATGGGATTCCCTCATCAGATACCGAGTTGGTGACAATGGGACCACCTCGAGACCATACCCTTTCAAACAAAAAAAAAATTTTGAAAATCGGTCCACAATTGGCGGAGTAATCGCGTAACAAACAAACAAAAAAAAAAAACATACCGTCGAATTGAGAACCTCCTCCTTTTTTGAAGTCGGTTAAAAAGAGTTTTTAAAGATTTTCTTTGGCTTATTGCTTAAGCCGTACAAATTCAAAAGAGTCTACAACCTAACGCCGCACACGACGCCGCGACGTAAGTATTCAAAGACCCTTAATTTTCTTGACTAGAAAATATTACACGAAATCTTTGTGCTTCACTACTTACCATGTTAATTGGCCATCCATTTTTAGACTGCGACGCTTGTGCATTTTTCATTATAAAAGCAAAAACATTTGCATAATCATGTTTCTATTAAAAAGCGTCACTTTAAAATGTTTTCTCGCTAAAGTTGTGTAAAATCAACATTTTTTTATGAAAAGAGAAAAATTTAAGGTTTTAACTAAACAAATTGCATTGAAGTCTTATTAAAATGTTTAAAAGTCCACAGGATTTTGCTTTCATACAATTTTATAAAATGCAAACTTTGCTATAGTATTTTCATTCAAACAGATTTTCTTTTTTTGACAAAAATAGCAATGTAGGTAAGTCTTTTTATTTTTTTAAACGTGACATAAGAGCTACAACGTAGTCATGTATCATGGAGCGTATTTTGAACTTTAAAATTTTACAACATTATTAAGTTTGCAGGAATTTTAATCTTGTGAAGCTGGACTGCTGGTTGTTCAGCTTTTCAAACTCATGAATAAAAATTAAATCTTTTGTAGGTGTTTATTAGAACATCCCGTATCGTAAGTAATTTCGGACTAAAATAAAAAATATCCTACCTATAGATACCCATCAACCAAAATCCAGGATAAAGTACGAGAAAAATAAAATTAAAGAAAATCATTTTTGACAAAAAAAGTATTATGTATATCCGTTCTGCTCACATTCTTTACCAAAATGTGTAAAGCTATATTTTTTTCATTTAATTTCAAGGTCAAACAACATTAAAGAAATCGGCAGGTACCTAAGTACTTACTTAGGCCCTTTCTACACACACGTTTTTCTTGCTGTGAAAAAAATCGGTTTAGGCTGCCGCCGCCCACGTCCGATAATAATCGGTGACTGATTTTTGTACGAAAAAAATAGAATGTACTGATCCCAATAGTGCAACACATACGTCCTACAAAAAGTCGATGAGAAATAATATCGGTGCATCCCGACCGACCCGATTATCGGAGAAAAATGGAACGTTCGGAAAATACTACTCACCGACAGTCGGCCGCAAAGAGTATAATATCGGCTGCATGCACTTGCTAGGGAAGGACGTTGTGTTGAAGACAAAGTGACGGATGTGTACGTTGAGTCGATCATAAGAATCGGACGAAAAGTCGGCTCGATTATCGGTGCTACAAAAAGTCTGACGTGGGCGGGCAGACTTATTAACCGTGTATAGGCACGGTCGTCAGTGTTTTATGGATCTCTATGGAAGCTCGTGGACAGACACGTTTTTTCTACGGCGCGGTATATACGCCGCGCCGTACCGTAAAGCCGTGTCGTGTACAAAAGACCTTTCAGTACTTACCGATATTATAAGGGTAGAAAATTGAGTAATATGTTGTGTCTACGATGAATGTTCAATGTTACCTATGGACAATGACTCAGCACTCGGCCTGGCTTACGCGCGGCCCAGTTAAAAGAATGATTCGGTTGCATCTCACACGCATAGGACACTTAGAATTTGTATAATACTTAGTGTGTGTCAAGAAAAAGTAGTATATAAGCAGAACATTTTTGTAAATAAATCAGATTTGAATTTTATATTCTTGTCTCATTACCCCTCACTGTGGCCAAGACACCTTTAGCCATCTCTGATCAGTCTTGTGAGTCTGCTTGACTGGCAGTGAGTTTACCCTTCCCGAACCTGGAATTCCTGTCTACTATCCGTCTGTAACCTTAGGTCGCATGGTGCAGACATCCTGAACTTATTTATATATTTAATTATCACACACTAGGTATATGATAGGTTAGGGCTGTAGGGCTTATAGGGCTTAGGGTCGTAGGGACTGTTAGGCTTGTAGGTCTTAGTAGGTTCCTTTAACTTATCATAAAAGTCCATGTACCGTCACACCCTTGATAGTATTGCGGCCTTACGTGACTCCTGTTAAAGGTGGATGTACAATGAATGATCAAAGGTCGTAAGTGACGTAACAGGATTCTGTTTTAATGATGTTACACGTATTTGCATGTTTATAATGAATGTCATAATAAACATGTTAATACATGCAACATCGATATAGATACTACAAACTGAATGCAGTTTGTAGTATCATATACAGGGTCATTGGTAAAACATTAACAACCTCAGAGGTCATTGTACTCATCATTATGAACAACTTTCGAACCAAATCTGGAATTGCGAAAAAAAATCAGCTGTTTCCTACATTTTGACGAGTTATACGAACATAAATGTAGGGAACAGCTACATTTTTTTTTTGCGATTTCAGGTTTGATCTCATAGTAAAAGTTGTTCATAATGAGTACAATGACCCCTTACGAGGTTGTTAATGTTTCATAAATAACCCTGTAGGTATATCTGCAGTGTGGCAGGACTGGCAGGGACACCGACGCGTTAGAATAGAATAGAATAGAATACTCTTTATTATGTACACCATATAAATTACAGACATAAAAATAGAAACAATACAAAGGGTGACACAATGGGCGGTCTTATCGCTCTTTTTTCTTCAACCCCCAGGGTTGAAATATTTCTTCATTATCTATCTACATAATTTCACTTATCATAGCTTAATACAAAAAAAATAAGAAAGAAAGGAAGAAAGTTTTTATTTGTTATGTAATAGGTGTATAAATATGGGTAGGTATAGGTGTTGTCGTTTTGCTGTTTACGCGTATAAATACCAATTAGGTAAGTATACAAAATTAATATTGGCGCATATCGGTAAGCGTAGTGACGGTCGCCCCCGCACTCACACGAAAATGAGAATATGATTTTGATTTTATAATTTTGTTTTAAGTCCTAACGTAATGATAATGTGACAAATACAAAAAAATAATTAAATAATTAGTGTAATATTCCATAGCTCTTTTAGGTTACGTGCGACTGTTGGCGTTACAAATGACCGCGCGCCCGCTTGAAGGTTAAAAAGGTGGTGGACAAACTGGGTGCGGAAGGCGCAGGACAGAGTGTTTTAGTGCAGCCTGGGAGAAGCCTACTTCCAGCAGTGGACTGGGATAGGCTGAGTTGATTGTTAGAAAATTACAATTTTGTAACAGAACTAGATTTTTGTCAAAATTAACCCCTCAAAAATTTGCCCGCATACCTGTCGAAACGCCCCTCGCGTCGGAGTAGTTGAATGGACGCACGCAGTAAAGTCATTGTTTTAACAATGAATATAGAACAATGACACTGTTGTGTACACTTGGTGTACCGATGACGTTTCGAGCACTTTCTCTTAGTACACTTGGTGTACACTTGACGCTTGAGGGGTTAAAAGACAGAAGCTATTTACCAACCTTTAGCGTTCCCACTGCTGGGTCACATACCTCGTCTCTGTAACAGGAAGTGTCCTATGATCGTACGAAAGCTGAAATACCGTAAAATCCTGAAAGTATTACCTTCACAATAACGTCAGCAAAATGTTCTAAAATCTAAAGTCAGGAGCGAAGATATCCCGTTCCAAGATTTAGAACAGCAATAATCGTTTGTCAGACCCTGCACACATTTCAGCTACGGATTTATGATTTTATTTATCTTGAAGCGGTAAACCTATCTTAGGTATAGGTAGGTACCGGTACCTAATGGCTGGTTATTACTCGGGTTCTTATTTATTTGGTTTTGTTCTTAAGTATATTTGAATTAAGAATTTGAGAACAAACTGAATTTCATACTTGACAAAGTTCAAATTCCATTGCGACCAACAACTTATTAGGACCTTTTTGTTACAAATGGTCACTCAAAAATCAACTTAGAACACATTTCACTGTTAACATTATTCGAGCTTATTAACACTACTATACACTGTGTGCAGTAAGTTGCAGTGGCAGTGGACTCGATAGGAAGAGACCTTGTTGGAGAGGCCCTTTTAAAAAATGACCTTCGAGTACCTGGAAAATCTTAGGAGACCGGCGCGGGTGTTGATGAAAAGATATAGGCAGCTTTGTTTGCAGAACCATGTATTCCCGTTCGTCCCACCGACTTCGTCCCCCTGGTGGGACGAACGGGAATTGGTTATTTTTTTTCCCGATCGTCCCACTGATGAACGCACTTGAGCGTTTCCTCCGAAGAAAACAAAGCACGTAAGTAAATCCGTACAAACTTCCATGCATAATAAAGAACCGTTGTTTAATGATTGCAGTCTGATAAAACTATGCAAGTAGCTTGCATAATTGCATTATTTTGTATCCATTCACAAATAAGAATTTGTAATAGCACAATGTGCAGTTTTATAATTTATAAAGTGACGAATGTTATTGTGGACGTCCAAGTCACGGCGCGGCATCACGATAACACAGAAGACAGACAGTGAAGACGTTTTTTTAATTTCCGTGTAACTTTATAACGAGCAAGTTATTCCATTATTTTTTTGAACGTGGACGTGGACGTCCACGATATTTATTATATATTATACACACTACACACAGAAAAATGGATACAGATACGACATATTGGTACTGAGTACAAAGGTACTGCTTATTTCCTAAGAAATTTCTTCCAGCAGACCTGCGAAAGGAGAAATGAAAAAGAAATGATAATAGGCGTATCCATATTCAGCCTATAATGTTCCCACTGCTGGGACATAGGCCTCCTGTGTTTTTGAAAGGGAGTGGGACGTTTACCACCACGCGAGCACAATGCGGGTTGGTAGATGTCACATGTCTTCAAACTTTTGGTTCTAAGACGGTTTCCCCACGACGTTTTTCTTCACAGTTTTGAGAGCAGTGATGATGAAATAAATTATACAAAGTAACGTGCCTGACTGGGTTCGAACCAACGACATACAATTCAAGTCGGGACCGATACTACTAAGCCGCCACTGCTCCTATAATATCGTCACGCTGCGCTGGCACGCTAGCCCACTAACAAACTTCTGCGTAAGTAACCGGTACATGTATTTGAAGCTTTATCTACTAAACACCTCCAAGCAAAGCGGAGCTGTTATAAATGGTGAATTTTTCGTAGCGTAAACGCAGTCCTAATGTGAATGCACAAGTATATCATCTAGGAGCAGAAAATGTGAAATGCCAATAGAATTCGGAAACCACACACTCACATAATGCTGTAATTTCCACGTCTGATATCAAATTTATGATAAACATGTACAGCTAACAAAAGAGTTGGGTATGTAGGTAATAAAGAAATAATTATGTAGTAACGCAATAAATTATACCACATACTTGTTATCGCCTTTTCTGACGATATACAAAAAATGAAAGAAATCGGTCGCTGTTCCCTAAATTTTGACGAGTTATGGGAACATAAATGTAAGGAACAGGGATAAGTGGTATAATTTATTGCACATATGTGGTTTCTATACTGTACCTATATGTACTGCGCAGGCAATTTGAATGTCAGTCCCTCTCTCGGGGAGAATAGTTGTGTCCCAGCAGTGGGAACATTAGAGACTGATTTATGCTATGCTATTGTAACAACTTTGTAAAACATAAGCCACATTAGTTAATTATGTAAAATAACATCTCGCCTGTTTTCCCGAAAGTTTAGGCAGAGGTGACCTCAATTCCCACATTTCGCCAGTTACCTATGTTTAAGCCCCATGTTGGCGAGACTATTACCATTAACCGAGCACAAATCCAGACCCTGGGCTGTTATTGAGAAATTCCTAAAGGGAAAACCCAATCACCCTTTCTCAACCAGCACCCTAATTGCGTAACACACTGACACGATCAATCACATTCCGAATAATTTTGAAGGATATTGCTAATCCATTGCTTCATATGCTGGAAAAAATTGTCTGCTCAACAAAGTAAATAACGCAATGAATGTTGTTAAACTGTCAAAATGAAAGCCATTCCTACTGTTAGTGCGTAACGCAATTACCCTGCTAGGAACCGAACCCGGGATCTTATCTTCAGCAGTAGCGCTTGCAATCACTAGACCAATAAGGTAGTCCGTTGTTTGTTATTTCTTTACTTATTATTAATGAAATTCATTTAATTCAGCACAAGTAGGAATATAATATCAACAAAAAAGATTATTTTTTTTAAACTATATGCACAAGTAAAAAAACTCTACAAAGGCGGACTTAATGCCTTGGGCATTTTCTACCAGTCTAACATGTAGATGCTTGCATACTTATTTCTTTTGTTGACTGTACTTACAAATATATCAAGCTAACATTGACGGTCGATTAGATATCTCTTGTTCCCTTGATTTAGTATATCTGATTGGCACAAAACGTTATTTATTTATTTTGTTTTGTACTTGCGAAATGTGGGTGTAGTATAGATAGGTGCAGCTGCGAATATATGCGTTGTGTTATTTTATGATTGTGTATTGTGGAAGGCTTTATAACTATGGAAATTGAAAAGAACCTCATCGATGTCCTCATAATGTACCCAGGTTTTTGTAATATCTTGATTTAGAAGAGTGTCATTGGAGTTTCTTGCCCGTTCTTCTCCATAGAGATCTACGTTATGGCATGGGCAATTAGCTTACTTTTGAATTGTCAAAGAGTGGTCAGTTAGTCAGAAAGTAGAACTACTTTCTGAATAACTGACCACTCTTTGACAATTCAAAAGTGTCTGTATATGGTTTAATTAAAATTAATATTTTATCATTTGCCCAGGAATATTATATAATAAAAAAAAAAAAATTCAATAGGTACACATTAATTTAGAACCTTTGCGAGGTAACATCCGTAGCAGTACATCGATGGCACCGGAATCTATAGTTGTTTTTGGCATTAATAGGTACCCTTAAAATACTGATCAGTACGGTACGAACATGTACAAAATTATAGGTATATTTGCATCTGCTAAATTCATGCAGTCAAAATTAGGGATGATGAATTTTTTTTTATTTTCACTCAAATAAATATTTTGTTTGCAAATACTGCAAGACTTTTCGTAATATTGTTTGCACTATTAGCAAACAATAGTACAAAAAGGTTTAAAAGTTTAAAAAAATGCCAAGATAAAAAAATATTTTAAAATAACTGCTACACAAAGTCGGCACTACTATAGAAATGACGTCACGACTATGTAACTTCATACTAGCGCCATACATTGGCTGTACCACGCTACAAGGACGGGAATAATCCTCACCAAACATTTTTAAATAACTTTTCCAAATTACCATCAATTTTACAGATTTTTTTCGATTACCTCGTTTTACTATTAATTTATTTATTTCAGACGAGGCAGGCCCTTATATAAATACCTTAACCTAAACATAAATATTTTTATTATAAAATAGTACTTCAGCTAATAGCACTTTAGCTTGTTTTTGTGCTGTTCTGTGGCACTTGTCCGCGGAAGCGACGGAACACCGACTATGCCTTCCGTGAAATTATAATATTTATTCGAACATTTCGAATATTAGTCATCATCCCTATTATGTATGTACAGTCAACAGCAAAAGTAGATGATCAATATCAGAAATTCAATACTAATGAACGGAGTCAGAACTGTGTGGCGACGAAGTGATTCAAAAGTATGTGATTGTAAATTATACCAAACATTTACTACTAGTACAGCTGCCATATATTCGTGATCAGTTTTGACTCCTATTGAATTTCTGATTATGATCATCTACTTTTGCTGTTGACTGTACCTGCTAAACTTCACCAAAATAATTTTAAATTTCGTGAATTACGATCACCTATCTGCATATTTTGTTCCAGTTAAGGTGGATTACTTTTAAATTCAATATTTTGCCTTTGCTTTTTGCTACTTAGATATTTATTTCGAAGTATATTCAGGTAAAAACTAAAATAATGATTGTGCCTTTTATTTTACGACCTTCGAGCAAATGTCAAGGTTTCCTTAGCTGAAGACAGTTTGCTTCCATTATGTCAACCATAAGTTTTGGATACGTAACTAAAGCCGAGAATAAAAATATACCTAACAAATCTAACAAAAACTTCAGGAAATCAAAAAAGTAACAATTTATTCACCTATTAGTTGACACTAGCAGATCTTTGGCAAAAGAATCTGCTCTCAAATAGGCGAAGATTTTCACGTCTATACGCGGCGCCGACGCAATCTTGGAGGTGGTGCATTTTGCGATCGCTGCCGCGACTGAGGTGCTGGTCTCTTCCGCGACCCACATTGTCGATTACCGCATGCGCACGGACGCCGCAGACAGTCCTCCACAGCTGGGCAACGAGGCTGTATGTCAGTAACAACAAGTATTTAACATTTTAGGATGATTTTTTCTAGCAACATAGGTGGTTCCAATTTATTCTGGGTCTGGGCCTGCACTAAAAAGATCTGGGTTACTACGACCAAACAAAAGGGCTCTGAAGTTGCGCTTGCTACGTTCAGTCACGTTAAACTGCTTTTTCCAGACTCCCAAGATACAAACAAATATCGGTTGTCAGTCAAAACCCTGAAAGACTACAGATCAAATAGTGTATTATCACCGACATCATGGTTATATTAGAACCCTATCGTTGTATTAAAAAGCTAAGTGGATAGACCAGAAAGTTAAAGCTAAGAACTACGAAGCATAAAAAAAACATCAAATTTTGGTCGACTTTGTACTTTTAATTTTCTATTTTTAGTTTTATATTTTACCAGTTCTTCTAAGCATAATATACTAAACGTAAAACAATCAGAGACAAACCTATAATAACAGGTCCAAACACTAGTAACACAGAGCCTATTAGTAACCGCAGTATTGCATTATGCGCCTCCTCCTTTTGGTACAAATCCAAACCTCGGAGCATGCACACCAGGCCTGCAATATCAAGGAATTATTAGCCACTCCCATCGTCCCATATTATTGTTCAAATAGGAAATTGGGGCATTTAAAGATGACGTATATACATACTAACCTGATGAAAACATACATATTCCGAGACAAAAAGCTGACATTAGTAACACGCTGAAAAAAGAACAGATTGTTATTAGTAACTTATTAGATTTATAACACATAATATAACACGACCTTAACAAAGTGGCTGAGATAAACTGGATGCGGAAGGTGGAGGACAGAGTGTGCAGCCTGGGGGAGGCCTATGTCCAGCAGTGGACTGCGAAAGGCTGAGTTGATTGATTGAATATATCACCAGGTCCAGTTGAAAACCAGCGTCAGGCTATAAGTGCCTGACGCTGCCAAAAATGCCAGGCAACTAGCGTTGTCTGCCATTTTTGTTGAACTGGGCCTTTTTGGTGCAGCCGTAAGGCACATCCTACTAATCCTGCTAATTTCTTACATTGGACTTTACACTTTCTAAGTATTTGATTTTTATTTGTTGCCATCTGATGTATTGTGTCTTTTAGTCTGTGCTAAATAAATGTATTTTCTTTCTTTCTATCACGCCTACTTTCCCAGAAGAGTTAGGCAGAGGTGGACCTATGGTACATCCTCATTTCGCTAATTGTGTTTTGTCGGTCCCTTTTCATTCGGAGTTAAATATTTATTTAGTACCTACCTATTTTATTTTATTTTACGGCCCACTCCCTCTCACAGAGAGGAGGCCTGTATCCCAGCAGTGGGAACATTATTATAGGCTGATTATGTTATGTTGTGTACCTATTTATAGTTGATGTTAATAAATTGTCACAAAAGAGGATTTGCCCTAGGCAACCAGTTGAGCTTATTTACAATGCTGTGTGTTGCTAAGTGGATTCGTATGTGGCGGCGATTCATAAAATTGCTAAGTGCAAGTTCTCCTAAAAAGACGTATTTCATAACTGTTGTCCCTTATGAATTATAAAGTGGCTTAGAAAAATTGTTGATCCATGTATTTTTATTTTCATAGCTTGGTACCCACGGTTGGTACCCATGTTAAGGCTTCCGCAGACAGGCACGATGCCACTAGTTGAACAATTTCTATGAAAACTTCATGGAAATTGTTTTACCAGAATCGCGTCGCACTATCGCGTCGTGCAGGAGCCTTTATACGCGCTGCTCTTTGTGACTTACGACTCTTAAAAGAGGCGATGGCAATTGTATATTAAAAATTATGCAAATAACCATCCTTGCATAATTTTTTACTACAATTTTGATTAATTCGGTATATTTTGAATTGTGTCATGATTTTTATAGCATGCTATTTGCGCTGATAAAGGTAAGGCCTGTGCGTGGTGCTCGCATCCGGCGGCGGCATGCGTATGGCAGATGTACGAACGTAAAAGAAGCAAAATAAATATGTATAGTAATGTAGCATGTGGTATTCTGTCGTTTCTGCCTGCCCTTGTGGGAAAAAGGCGTGAGTTCATGTATGATATTTGCGCTACGCGGCAAAAAAACTCCTTTGAGAACAGGAATAAAGGAAAATTATATTACGTACAGATATTCTAATTAAAAAACAATCAAGTCGCACCTAAATCTCACCATTGTACTGATTGTATTTATTAAACTAATGCAATAATTAAATACTCTCTATAAAATATAACGATTTAAATACAAAAATAAGGCGACGTCAGGCGACGTTTCACTGAAGTCCTTAAGTCAAACCAAAGTCAAACTGAAGGGTCCCTTCGTTCCATAAATTAGGTTCAAAAAAAGAAAGGAGGTAGGTGCGGTTGAGTTTTTATTCTCAAGATTTGTTTATCCGAACTTTCTTTGGACGCTTCAGAAAAAGCTAATATGAACCCAGTCAGTTAAGTAATAACCGAGTAGAATATTCCAATCGAGACGTAGAAGAAGTAAGTTGAGTTTAAAAAAAAAATCTAAATATATTATATCACATAAACCTACATGGGCACTTATGAAACGTCAGAAGCTAGCAACCGGTTGTTTCCTATGGAGAAAAGCCGGCAAGAAACTCCACTTTTATTCTGTTTTCATCCGAACATTCTTTGAAGGCTTAACAAAAAGCACACAAGTTATTATGAACACAGTCGGTAGAGTAATAACCGGGTATAATGGGTGAACCGAGATATCGCATTAGATAGTTTACTTTATTTATTTTATCAATATAACTGCCCTGCTTCATACGGTTTTAACGAATTTCAAAATAACATTTTTACATCACACTAATATTATAAAGGCGAAAGTTTGTGAGTGTGTGTGTGTGTGTGTGAGTATGTTTATATGTTTGTTACTTCTTCACGCTCAAACGGCTGGCCCAATTTTGATAAAATTTTGTATGGAGGTAGCTGACACCCTGGACACATTCACAAACTTTCGCCTTTATAATATAGAATATTAATGTGATACATTCTCTAAATGATGGTGAACACCGCATCGAAATCCGTTGTGATCACACAGGCAGACACGAAAATCGACTTAAATTTACACATAATATGTAACTCAGGTAAGTTAAATACACTAGGTATATAAAATTAGCCAGACAACTGAATTATGCGCTTGCTATTAACAGCAGCCATATCTATCAGTGTTCTCTGAAACGGTTGTCTTATATTATGTTTATATAGGGTGACTGGTAATTAGTGACCGATACTTAAGCACGTGATTTTACTCATCATTATGAACAACTTTTACTATGGGACCAAACCTGAAATCGCGAAAAAAAAAACAGCTGTTCTCTACATTTTGACGAGTTAGACGAACATAAATGTAGGGAACAGCCGATTTTTTTTTCGCGATTTCAGGTTTGGTCCCATAGTAAAAGTTGTTCATAATGATGAGTAAAATGACGTGTTTAAGTATCGGTCACTATTTACCAGTCACCCTATATAAACATTTAGAACTAGGTATTGTGTATTTATTTTATTTTGTTATTATAACTTATCGTATGCTGCCGGTCGGACGTCATCACTTCAACGCCGGTGCTGTCGCCGAAAAACAGCGCTGGGGCTCTGTCTCACATAGGGTCATAACATTATGCTGAGCGATGAACGTTTTGCGTGGATGTGACGCATTTTTCCCCCAAATTGTTCTTTTTTGTGTTTGTGTTCTTTGCGTCATTTTTACCGCAAAAAAACGTATTTTCTTTCTTTCTTTCAAAACGACCCATGCCACTACTAGCAGGATATAAACTGAGCTGTTTAAATCACACAGTAAAAATACATATTAAAAGTTTTCTTTTGTCTCAGCTCTCAGAACTAAGATATTTTAACTTCATCTGAAAATATACTAACATACATTTTTCTTTCAGTTGGAACTTCGTTCTTAGTATTATTAGATGTCTTTGTTTATGACCAGTTTCAGAGTTGCTATCTTTACTTTGTGCGGACGTACGGTTTGCTATGTTAGTCGGTACCTACCTATATCACAATGGCACTTCGGAATTATTTATACACAAATAATTAAAAAAAAACTATCAGGGCTGTCAATGAAATTTTTTTAGATAGCCCTGATAGTTTTTTTTATTATTTGTATCTTTGAGCACTATACGAAGCGATTGAAAAAACCAAAAATTGGTCATAACTTTTGAACCGTAAAAAAATTAACCGACATTCTCAGGGTTAATAAGTTTGGAAATGACCTTGCCCATGCCCCTATTCGATTTGATGCCTACTTCCAGGGACACCCTGTATATACTTTATTGTATATAAGTAAATACATAACAAAAAATACCTTTAACACTACAAAAAATACAATGGCCGTTCTTATCGCTTTCTGAGATCTCTCCCAGGAAAAATTAGAATGGACGGCGATTGCTTGGACATAAAAATGGGGTTGCCAATGTGCAAAATAATAAGTCTATGAGGTCTATATAGATACAATAACTATAATGAAATGACGTCTATAGATTATTGCAGCTACGAAAACAAGATCACAACAACAAGCAATGTTCCTTTACGACTCTCTTAAATACAGCTAACGATTAAAAATTAAATCATTTGGAATACATTCAGATTAATTTGGATTTAGAGAATATTGACATACGATCTAATGACGTCACGCAAAATCCTGCATCTCGCAAGCAGAGTTTACCGCGCGACTAGATACAACGGCCCGACATGAATTATCGGGCAGTTTCCCGCCAGACATAACACAACCCGTCTGGTCGGAGGATCCTCCCTTTTCTATGGAGGATGAGTGAACTTTTCACCCTATTCCTCATACCTCTATAGGTTCTTGTATCAAGTCCCCATGGTACAGATACGGAAAAATGATCATATGAGAATATGAATGTTATACTATAACGGGGTCGCAGATTAATTATGTACAGTCAACAAGCACATTTATCAAATTAAATTTTATTCTAGAACATCCATCGGTTTCTTAATAAACTTCAACTATATCCGTCGATCCTGCATACTTATCCCTTTTGTTGACTGTACATACGTACATATTATTATGGAGTCATGAGTATGTAGAGGCTAAACCTTTGTCACATGGAATTCGAGAGGGCTAGAACTGCGCCAAACTGTTGCCATTTCCTGGACTCCCAACGCAGTGGTAGCAAACAAAGCAGAGGTGTCTATTTTAGTTTGTAAACTAGGAACTCCATAGTCTTAACGAGGTAGTTACGTCACTACCCTGAAACATTTACCTTGTTCGTTACACGTCATTTAGCTACCTTCTACTCGTACTTGAATTTACAGAGTAACACGAAACAGGAAAACGCGGTAATTGCTCCAGAAATACTTGCAAAGGTAATATTGCAAGACTGTGGTGATTTCTGCGTAGAGAGCTTACATAGACCTTTGAAATCATACATTAACGACAGTCTATTCCTACCCAAGACAGGTTGCCACAAAAACATCCCTCATGAAAAAGTCATAATGAATTTGGTATGTACACTAGAAAGTTGTCCAATCATTCAATGGAATGAAATGTATGGTAGTTTCTATTGTAGTGAACGTTCCGGTCAATTCGTGATTCCCCCGATATGGATTGAGGGGTTTATTATTATTATTAATTCATTTATTTCAGATAACTACAATCCATTAAATTAAAATCAATTGGCACATACCTATAGGTACACTGACATTACACAAAATTAAATTAAAATCAATTCACAAAATACTAACATTACCTTAAAAATGAAATAATTTACAATAAAATCAAAATGTAAGTTGAGTTAGTATAAGAATCAATGTGTCAGTGAGCGCCCAAAACAATGCGCATCCATTTGTTTTGGATAGGGCAATTCGCACGCGATAAAATCATCTGCAGGATGCTGTTGCTACTGCCTCGCACACGCTGTGACAAGGAAGCTACCCTTTTGCGCATATTTTGTTGTGACACTTTTTTTGTAGAGCGGAGGAAAGAAATGACTTCGCTACAGGTTTTCACATACCTACTTACACCACTTTGCTCCATGAAAAAAATAAGAAAAACCTTTTTTATGTATGTTGTTATATTTCTATAGCCGAGGGTTAACATAATGCCAATAGAATGGTAAGTACCTACTGTGACAGTAAAAATTTTTGAAGCGTAGCAGTATTATTAGAAATTGCGTAGCGCCAAGCTACGTAGCTGTGCTACGAAAAATTAAAATCAGGCATTGCGTAGCGATATGCTACGCAGCTGTGCTACGACAAAATTAAAAACAGGCATTGCGAAACGCTAAGCTACGCAGTGCTACGAAAAATTCAAATTGAACACTTGAGTCATAAACATAAAATGTTGATGAACAACAGTAGCCATTAGTGCATGAATATATTCAAGTGACTGCGACCGCTGATTCCCCTAACAACAGCATGGTAATTATATCATGATCCCTTGGTTGTTCGCTGTAATGATTTATTGGAAGGCCCCATGTAAAGGTTGTACAGACGCCAGCACATCAAGCTACTACAATCTGTCAAATTTCTTTAATAAATTTTCAACTTTATCGCTAAAGTATAAGGTTCAAAGTTGATTAGGAAAATTTGACAGGTTCGGGTAGCTTGATGTGCTGGCATCTGTACATGTCAAACACGGGCTCACAGGTCAGTAAGGTTAGTTCCGCAAACAAAGGGTTTTCTAGTAAAACTTTCTATGTGAAATAATATAGATTTTATAATAAAGCATTTTTACGTGTCTACATATAAAATTCCAAATTACCTGGATTACTTTAAAACACAAACTTTAAAAAGTTTCATAAGTACCTCTTAAGTAATAAAGTTTCTAAATTTTAGTAGGTATTATAAACTTTTATGGCCAGAAGTTTTTTATATTCGTCTATTTAACGTCTAAGGCAGCAGTCATTTGTTTTTATAGTAGGCATTTTATCTTACCTTTGTCCAGCAGTGGGACATTACGGGCTAAATAAATAGATACATAGATTTTATATTCACTGAAATAAATAATTTCTAAATACAGTACATTAAAGCGATTTCATTAAGACTTACTCAAAATCAAAGCATTTATTTCAAATAGGCACATAAAAGGCACTTTTGAACGTCAATAATTACAATAAAAAAATAGAAATGATTCTAGTCTGACTTTGTACAGTATGAAGAAATGTTTGTAAAACAGTAACTTTTAATGATTGAACAGACTATTTACTGAAAAAAACAACAAAAAACAACCTCCATCACTGTAATGTAAATAAATTTCAATGGTTTGAACGATATCACCAAATTAATAAATAAAAATAAAATAAAAATAATTTATTTCAGACAAAAAAGTCCATAGACAAGACAAGTTGTTAGTGACAAGAATTTAGCTTAAAACTAATGTTAGTAATTAATAAAACAGTTAATTTTGTGACCTTTTAGCTACTTAAAAGTAAAACGTTAAAGTTTACTGTCATGACGGTAACATTTTGTCTCAAGGTTTATCTGTTTTCGGATCAGTAAAAAATACTGTTTTGAACGTTAGGCTCATATGGAACTGTCAGATCAATGTTTTTCATTTTTATTTACTGCTTATTTATTTCAGTGTTAAAGTGAATGGCAGCAAATAATAGTGTTTATATATCAAGTTAGTGTGGAAATATCCAGTGCTTTATGTGAGCCCTTGCAAAGTCTCCGAAAATCCACTACAATGAATGGTCAAAGGGGAAATTTCCACAATGATGCTTCGAAACCCGCTTTGCAAACGGATTGCTGGTCACATTTTGCATCGTAAATTGAAACAAAAGTATTTGAACTATAGAAATTTTAGAGCAGTGTCTGCAACATTATTTTTTATCGGGTTTAATATTTGTCGTGGATTAGAATTTTGAGCCATAATAATGATGAATGAAAGGCAATTGCATGCAACTAAGATAATAATGGTAATAGGGATTTGTGGTGTTACACGAATGGATAATATAAGAAACTAGCAGCACCCCGCGTTTTCACTCGCATAAGTGTCGATCCCGTGAGAATATCGGGATAAAAACTATCCTATGTCCTTTCCCGGGACTCAAACTATCTCTACACTAAATTTCATCTAAAACGGTTCAGCGATTTAAGCGTGAAGAGATAACAGACAGACACACTTTCGCATTTATAATATTATATAGTATCCGTACGCAAAATACGCACATTGACGTGGAGTTGCGGACACCAGTCAGTATTAGGTACCTTATTACCTATAATATTAGTATGGATTAGTGTATAAAAGAATGTCTGAAATTTTCACACAACTTTTCAGTCACCGGTGTCACTTGAAAGTGACACCGGTGCGGTGACTGAAAAGTTGTGTGGAAAAATGATGGATGGTTGGACTTGTGATGTAGAGGAATAAGGCAAATGTCGTCAGGAAAGTTTTGAGTACGAATGTTGATGGCTGTACTAGTAGGGGAAGACCAAAGGAACGATGGATGGAATGTGCGAAATATGATATGGTTAGAAAGGGACTGACTACCGAGATGACTACTAATAGAGAAAAGTATGAAAAGAAAAAGACATGTTGCGCCAACCGTAAACAAATTGGGAACAGTTCAGGAGAATTATGATGACGTCATAAACAAGATTGCCTTTATAAATTAAAACAACACATCCGAAAACTCATGTCGTATTTGAACAAACGTGATATCAAACAAAGTTGCTTTCAAAATAAAATAATATCTAACATTACCGCAAGCGCAAAAGTTTCTAAAGTCAGAAAAAGTTAAAAACTAACCCAACAAACATGCCGAGGTTTACCAGCAAAACAAACTATTGCAATAAATAAAACAATTGTACCTATTCATACATATTATAATTTTCATTTAGTCTTCAAGTTGGTGCACTAACGTTGCAGGCGCTAGAAACTTTGGCAATAATAACAGACAGTAAATCTACTTGTTCTTTCATAGGAAAGCCGTTTCTCGACGGGGTGGTTGAGTGAATAATACAGGGAGCGCAAACACTAGGGCAAATGTGAACTGTTTCTTTTTTAAACCTAATGCGCATGCGGCTCGGCATTATTACCTACGAACGGGCAAGCGTCAACTACATTATTACGATGGAAAAAACGTGTTTTTTCCACGTCCCGAGAGAGCTATTTTAATAATGAACACAGACAAAAGTAACTACCTCGTTGAATTGAATATTTTATTTAATACCCAGGAGAGATCGAGAAATGTCTGATCTGAAATTGTCTCTCTAAAGAAGATTCTGAAAGGTATTACTTTGATGAATTACCTAGTGTCGATAAAAAAAACTATTATTTTTTTATTTTCATTCGAGTAAATTCTAGCTATGCTAGGCAGATCAAGAGCTGAAATGGACCACGGCTAATGTAAATAGCTCTGTTTAAATCTTTAATTAATTTAGGAAACTATTTCGGGTAGCTGTTTGCTTCGCTCAGCATTCCTAAATGATGTTAGCGCCTTTGACAGTCAGTGGAGACAGATTTATTTATTTATTTGGGTACTTTAATAACATAATCGGAAGCCCGCCTTGAGCAAGGGTGGTGATTAGGGTTAGTACTGATCCCCCCCGTTCTTGTTGCCATCCGAAAAGTAATATACTTTATAATCCCGTTTTATCAGACGAAATCGAGGTAGTACAGTCAAAGAAAAAGTACTAACCGATTATTCTTTATTAATAATCGGTTACTACTTAACTAAGTTTTGACTTAAGTACCTATGTTTATTTCGCCAAAAACAGGGAAACCTGGAAAAAATTGGAGGAGGCCTGTACCCGAAAAGGGGCCATACCTTGTAGAAAAAGTATACATTGTGTTTTTTAAGTATATATTTTTTTAATGTATTTTTGTAATAATCCACATATACAATTGTATATATTTTCTTTTCTTTTTTGTTTATGGAAATAAAGGCTACTTATATTATTATTATTATGTTTATTTCAGATCAAATTATTCTACATTATTACAAATCAAATCACAGGTTTCTTGAATTAGTTTCTTCACAATTAAATAAATCACAGATTCCTTGAATATAATATAAATAAATATTTCTTAGAAAAAATAACTACTTGAATATACCTAGAAGTTACTTTTAAAAATATAAATCACGTTATGGAATAACTATAAATTATATAAATCAACAATCAACAGGTGTAAATGTTATAATTATCTACAATATAATAATAATAAGTACCTACACATAATATTTTAAACAAAAATCAATAAATACAACATTGTTTTCTATATCCGCGTGAAAGTGATATATGTATTATCTATTTACATCATCTTCTATTCTGTTCTTAATAACAGGAATGGTGAGTAGAAAGTTGTTGCGACGAGCCAGATGTACAAATTAGGTCTCGTAAATAATCTGTATAAAATTGGTTCCTAAAAATGATATTTCGGTGGTTGCACTTTCTCGCTGAACTGTACTTTATTTTTAAATTTTGGGGGGAATCGAGAATGTAATTAAACGATATTTTTATTATAACTTTCGGGGGGAAATAAGAACGGGGGAATAAGTTCTAAACCGGTGATTAATGCTCGTGCCTTCTCTGTATGAGAAGAAGCCTTTGTTTGTTTTTTTAAGTGGGATAACAATAAGCTGGTATTATTATTATTTAATTTGTTTTTTATCCGTACGCAAAATACGCGCATTGACGTGGAGGACATGACGTGGCTGGTGTTCGCAACACCAGCCCGTATTACATTTAATTTACACGATTAAAAATCAATTACAGTAATTAAAGACAAGCACTTGCACACAAAACCGAAAATATAAAATTATAAACTTCAGGTTAAACCACAAAAAACAAATAATAACACTTTCACGAATCGCTCTGAGTGCGCGGTACTGGGACGTTAGCACACACAACGGTGCGACATGGAGGCACAGCGAACAGCCTGTGCTTTCTACTGGGGCGTGAATTGTCTGGGACAAAGAAGCGACCCAGCACAGCGTCAAATAAGGCTCGTCAATAGTGCCACGGAGCTAAAAGGCTATTGTGACATTATCTCGTGCTCGCCTTACCTCTAGTTAGTTATATCCCAATAAATAATAGTAATATTATAATAATAAATTACCTATGCTAGCATACGCATATTTGCTATGCTTTGTTTTGCCGATGTCCAGCAGTGGACTGCGATAGGCAGAGTTGATTGATTGTTGGAATAATTATTTACGTCACAACATTCACGTTGACAAGATATCTGTATAATGCTTCAAGTTTTAGGACTGACTCCCAACATACAAGGCCTGGCTTAGTTTGGGTATCAGTTTCAGTACCTTAGTAAAAATAAATAAATATTGTATCTAATCACGAATGACTCATTCGTGGTTCCGTCCGTGGATTCGTGGATGCCGTGCCTCCGAAAGTACGTTAAGCCCAACGGCTTAACGGCAGCTAATCTTAATAAATAAATAACTTCCACTTCAGTACGTGGCCCAACCGATGCCAAAACATTTCACGAAAGCGTAGGCTTCTGCTGATACTATAAAGATAAATAGTGAAAACAATATCGGGTTGTGAAGTGAGGCCGAAATAGTTCGTTAATTGAATAACTTCAGGATTAGACAAAGAGGCTACAACAACAAGTTTACAAAGTAATCCCTTTATCAACGCCTACCTTATGTTAGGGTCAAGCGTGATTAGTTGAACACATAACATAATCTTTAATATTCAGGCCACACCCATTGAATTTGATTTGTTCGTTTGTATTTATTTTTCTCTTTAGAAGTTGTAAGATGGGAAGTTTCTGGGCGTATCGTGAACCTTATAAAACGGTCTCCTGTAACAAGGTTAGGATCAGTTAGTTTTAGTTACCCGGTGTAGAGATCGGACAGTCCGGATCCCCAGTGGCTTCCGTTATTGTTTTACGATATAACCTTTAACTTTTGTTTGTTGTTCACAAATTGAGTCCGTTGGGAACATGAAATTGTAATATCTGAAAGGGCTGTCGGCGAGACTATTCTGAACGCCAGCACCACCCGGCGACGCTCAACATAGTGTAGCCTGAGTGGTGCTGGCGTTCAGAATAGTCTCGCCGACAAATATATCACTTCTGTTGATATTGTGAGCGACAATAGATGTTTGGTGGACTTTTAGTGGGAAGTGAAATAATCTTTTGTTATTTTCGATCAACGTGTCAAGCCTTGTTTAATCACAGAGAGTTACTTGCCCGTCGACAGACAACAATCGAAGTGTTTTTAGGGTTCCGTACCCAAAGGGTAAAAACGGAACCCTATTACTAAGACTTCGCTGTCCGTCCGTCCGTCCGTCTGTCTGTCACCAGGCTGTATCTCATGAACCGTGATAGCTAGACAGTTGAAATTTTCACAGATGATGTATTTCTGTAGCCGCTATAACAACAAAATAAAATAAATATTTAAGGGTCCCATACAACAAACGTGTTTTTTTCTGCGTTTTTGCCTTGTGGTACGGAACCCTTCGTGTGCGAGTCCGACTCGCACTTGGCCAGTTTTTTACTCATCGTCTGTAAACGCTGCACACATTAGTGCGAGTGATAAAGCATCTGGCGATTCTCGTCTACGAGTCTCGCATGGACATTCTCGCCTCTCAACTTTCGAGAAACTCTTCTTCAGTAAACGAGGCTTGGTTTACCGGTTCAAAAGTAATTTGAAGGTGAATCCACGAAATTACATTTCAAATTGTTAATTCTATAAATATTATGACCACACAAATGTTAATTAAGATTACGACAACAAAGAGACACTACAAAACTGAACAATAAACATTAACATATTTATCATAAACATTAACATATTTATCATAAACATTAACATATTTATCATAAACATACAATTGTCCTAAATAATACGGTCACACTACAGGGACAAATAAAACGGTCATAGAAGAAAATAAACTACGAACTTCAGCACTTGGTTTGGGGCTAATTTCACCATTGAAACTTATCCGCGATCGGACATGCCTAAACCACGTTCAAGAGCAATCAGTGTCAATACTCCTTACCAATAATGACACTAACAGCTCTTGAACGTGGTTTAGATGTGCTGCGGGGTAATTGCGTAACACACTAACAGAAGGAATGGCTTTCATTTTGGGAGTTCAACAACATTCATTGCGTTATTTATGTTGTTGAGCAGACAAATTCTTCGAACATAATTATGAAGCAATGGATTAGCAATATCCTTTAAAATGATTCAGATTGCGTTTAGTGTGTTACTTTATTAGCGTGCTGATCGCGTTTAGTTTTAATGGCGAAGTTTGCCCTTAGTATCAAATGCAAAGACCGTGTTGGGACAACCTCTGCTTGTTCAAGTGTGGGCTAGAAACATTGCGGAAATTTTCTTTAGAGTCGTGAAGATTTAGCTCCTCCACGGGGATGTAGAGAAACGTAACTTTGAGCACACAACAGCCAACTAAACAGCGTAATATATTCACTAAACGTGCACTGCAGTACAAAGGTTTACACATTTTTGAATTATGACGCCATTTTCATATGCATAACGAAATTTTCAATGGTTTTGATGTGGTTTTCATGCTAATTTCGTTGACAAAGAAACATTGTGACGGCTTAACTGGTTTTCATAAGTTGGTAACTAGGTCGTCTGTCTATTACCGTAATACATTGGTCGTCTGACACGAGCTAAGGGTCGGTTCACATCTGACGGAAAATACGTCGGGCGTAACTGCGATTGCGTCTATTTATTCGCTCGACGTACTAACGCATCATCGGTTGAGTGTGAAAGGTTGAATGTTTTATCATATATTGTCTGTTCTGGCGTTACGCGACCGATAAAATGCGACGTATTTTCGATCAGATGTGTACCGACCCTAAGGACTATTAATTTTGGGCACTGCATACATTAATTAGCACTTGGTCGTATTCAGAGATCGGGAGAACAGGAGCCAATGTGGCACATCATCTGTGATGCATAACAAAGACTTAGATCATATAATGCTCCGCTAGAGGACAGTCACCCTAGAACCGTAAACACACAAAAGGGAAGCAAAAAAAAATGCGGTACCTATTTATTACTCAACAAATTTTTTTTATGGGTAAGTACTAGGGTTTAATTCGATGTGCCATATTTATTAGGAGGATATATTTTTCAGTTATAGATCATTAGGGTTTTAATACTATCAATGTCTCTGATACTACCTACTCTCCATAACTTTGGTAAAAAAAAAAAAAACAAAGAGAAAAACCACGTATCACAGATAACCTTCTGAGTAGACAGCTCTACATCAAAATTGCTACGAGATGCTCAAAAGTGAATTCGTACGAGTACAACGTAACGAGAAGAATCGCGAAGTATCACTTCCTCTCACTCTTGACGCAAACGTCACGTCCGTATAAAAACTTTAACAGGTAATAGTTGGCATATGAACGTCCTTGCTCAGGAGTCGGAAGCTACCGGGAAACCGAAGCGACTACCTCGTTTACCACAGGAAATTCAAAGCCTTTGCAATATTCACAAACGGAATAATTATTTCTTTTGCTCTTTCCATTTATGAAGAGGAAATTGTACAGTTTCAAAAGTATTGATTGCGTTTTAAGATGTTGGTAGGAAGTGAGTTTCTTTTTTTGTGTCGACGATTTTAATTTTTGGATTCGTTAATCATCATTAATTTGATTCATTTATGTTTTTAATCAAGAAATTGTTTACTCATCATTTATTAAGATTCCGATCTAAAACGGAGAAAAAAGATCACTGTTCGTCCATCTAAATATTTGTTTGTTCGCCAGTTCCGAATTATATTGTTCGATGGAAACCGTTCTCGGTTTCCATAGAAGAAAACAATTAACCTATTTCTGCAGAGATTTTTTTTTAAATTAAACAATTTTTACCATACAATCTTATCTTAAAATGTTTGCTTTGCTCCTATCAAATATGTAGGTAGTTTAGTAAATACAACACTGAATTTAGTTTCTGCATAGGTAGGTACATGTAAAAGCAAAAAGTTATGCCGCATAAAAAGACACAGACTACACAGGAATGCATAGTTATCACAGAGTATAAATTACAATGAAAATGCGAGCGAAAAATCCTCTTATACTCACCCGACTAGTTAGGCTGTGCAAGCTCATTACCGATGCATTTTAAGCTTATCTGTGAAGTAGAGGGCATGCTGATAAGAGGTAGCGGAAAGCGCTTTTGAAAAGTAAATAATCGAGAAATAAAATTGATCCAAATTATTATTATTCTTTTTCGTGTCGCTGGCAGGACTGTATTTTATAAATCTTCTTTTCCCAAAACTTTGCCACTTCCACGGCGTTGTCGGTGGCAGCGCAGAGGTCACTTTGACTGCATGTTTTGGGACACAGCGGACAGGATTGGAGATGGAGCATGGTTTGTGACATAGCTATGTCACAAATTATTATGAAAATATAATTCAAGAAAAGATGGATGGGTTGTGTGAGCGAATGAAATGAAATTAAGGAAAAAGAAGTAAATAATAGAGTGACGGCTGACAAAGAAGAATTGAAGAGCGTGTCAAAACGTGTTGCGCCAATCCCAAGTAACATGGGACGAGGGCAGAAAGAAGATGATCGTAAAAAAATAAAATTCTATTGCAATAGTGGGGAGCTAGAAATTTTAGCGCACCTTCTAAAAGGTGTGTCAATATAGAAGATAGTATGTACTTTAATGAAGAACATAAGAGTAACGCACACAATAAGTAGGTACATTTAATTTCAAGAATACAATGGCGGTTCCATTTGTCAAGAAAACATTGAAGTTCTATTCAATAAGAAAAATATTGCCAAGCTTTCATATGTATGGGTTCATAGTAGAAAAATCGATCAGTATGATAGTTTAAAGCCCGAGGGCTTAGATTCTTCATGATATACATATTAATCTTTGCATATCTCGGTATTTGAAAAGTAATCATGTGTTCACAAGGCTAGGAAAAATTTAAAACGTTTTCTTTTCATTATTTTGTATTTCCAGTAAATCGCCAGCATGCACTAAAGTTTACGAACTATCCGTACGCTCATTAAACGGTGAATGACCAAATCCTTCATGCCTTTTAATGCCAGTTTTTGGTTTTACAACGAATTTGTATTATTACTAGCTTCTGCCTGCGGCTTAGCGAAAATTCATGGGTTTTAAGTTTTTTGCGCGGAACCGTATTTTTTTTTTTTGTAAAATGGAAATAACCTAAGTTACTCAGCTACCAGTGAAATTCCCGTCAAAATCGGTGCAGCCGTTTCGGAGATTAGCCGGAACAAACAGACAGACAAAAAAATGATTTCGTTATAATTACGGTACAATAGTTATACGGTATATGCATTTAGTAAAAAGCTGTTTTTTTTACTTTATAAACACATAATACAATTTTATTTATTTGTATGTATTGTATAGAATAGATAGGAATTACAGGTTTACATTTCCTCTATCAGTTAATAATTGAAGCCAATCAAGTTCATGACAATTATTTACTTCAAGAATTAAAAAGTCGACCATAACCGATAGCATACGACAAACAGTAAAGAAAACACGAGTTTTCGCGCTACTAATGAAATAAAAGATCTACTTCTAAAGAAAACGAAAACAAAATACTCTGTGCCTACTTAACCTTGCTGCCGCTACTTGAAAATAAATATATAAGAAGGTTTAATAATATAACAACTTTAGCCTCATAGCACAGAATAGACGTGTAAAGAAGGTCAACTCCATACAACGAGCGAAGAAAAGGCGCACGTACACATAGACGCGTACGGACAGCGATCTCAGACTCTCAAACAAAGTCAGTCGTGACTCGGTGAGTCGCTTGCACTCGCTGTAAGGATGCGCCCGTTCACGACCTCGAGCGATGCGACTTACGGTTACGACACGTCTTACGTCAAGCGACACGAGCACGCGTCACCTGTCAATTCGTCAATTTCCACGTCGCGTTGACTCGTGGCATGCTCTAAAACAACTTCTTCCATTTTGTTTTATTCGCTGTCGTTGTCGCAAGACGCGTGTCGCTTGAGCTTGTAGCTCGTTGCCACGGGGTAAGTAGATGGTGTCATAATGTGCGTGCGTTTTCACTTGTTGTATGAAGTCGGCCCTCTGTACCTATCTACTTTGTGCTCACAGCCTGTAGGACGATGTTCCGACAGCCCGCATACTGCCGAATCCGCAGTCCAACCGTAGCTTTAATTAGTACCGACTTTTGGGCATAAATTCATGGTTTATATAGTTTAACTGCACCAGTGTTTTTGTTAACCGCATAACGTAGTTAAATTTTAATGCTTACACTCAGTGTTGGTTCTTGTGTTTTCACTTTAAATAAATTTAAGAGTGGCTTCGCTAAACGATACAAGCTTGGTAACTCTTGGAGTTTATCTTTCAGGTAAAAACGTTTTATTTTGTTTAGTATTTATTATGTTAGCGAAAGTTTTAAAATGTTTAAAGGTACTTATTTAGTGGAGTTACACGTTACTTGTGCAGCAGACAAAAAGCCGATATTTTTAACGATATTGGTAAACATGCTTAGGATTTATGATCAAAAATATAAGTCGACGTTCGCATGGACCTAAAAATAACATGGTGAGATTTTTCACGCACTGGATTTTCAATTCTCGGTGTTGAGCAGTGCGTTCAAAATCCAGTGCGCGAAAAAATTCCGCTGCGATATTTTAACGTCCGTGCGAATGCGAACGTCGGCTATCATAAGGACCAAATACACCGTGGTCAAGCAGTGACACATGCAAAAATCTAGCTTATTTACAAACAATCAAAGAGAAACTATACATAATGTAGGTATATTAATAATTAAGTGTACCTAATATTTTCATTAAAATTATAATTAACGTAAAGCGCAATCATCAACCCCATATATCAGCTATATCAATGATGCGGGGCCGGAGGCCCCCGTACAAATATTCGTAAAATGTTATCCACAATCTTAAATTCTCAATGATAAAAGGCCCGGAATTCAGGAATACCGAATATTTAATATCTAAACATGAAAAATAACGTAATTTATTTATGGCTTAAAAATGCTTCAAGCTACAGGCGCGGTTCAATTCTCAACCCACGCATTCATTTAGTAAAAGCACACAGAAATGTAATCTATTTTGTCCAAGTCAGGGTACTCAAGTCTTGAGTTTTGCTCGCTCTTGCATTCACTTAGTATAATCACGATGAGAGCTTAATCTAGAATACCAGTCAGGATGCTCCAATATTCGAGATCGCTTCGCTCGCTCTTACATTATCTTAGTAATACAACGTCGCCAGCTTAACTTAGTATCCGAATCAGAATGCTCCAATTTTCGAGCTCACTTCGCTCGCTCTTGCATTCTCTTAGTAAGATCACAATGGCAGATTTACCTTTCATACAGGACCCTTTAGGGCTAATTATGCCACCAGGCGCAATCATGGCGCAATAAATAAATAATTGAAAAAGTTTGAATTAGAATCAAAAAGCAGACACTGGCTGGGATACGCGTAAAATACCTGAAAGGAAAGCTATTTTACAAATAATAAAAGGAAAAAAAAAGTATGGCATCCAAATTAACTGACCTACCTTAGATAAAACGTCTAACTATTTAAATTAAAACCAAATTCAAATCTGGTCTCAGAAATAAATAATTCAAATTAAAATTCAAAATTCTTTATTTTGGAACAACTGGATCCACCGGGTAGTATACTTAGAAACTATTGTTAGTACCTACTTAAATACAACAACAAAGGACAACACTCATCATAAACATCACAAAATATCACAAATGCCCCTGTGCTGAGACACCTCGCCCCGTCAAGAAAACCAACAGGGAGATACCTCCCTAAAAGATCACCAGACGAACGGAATGCCTCAACACAGGTTTTCAGGATGCTGTTGTGACTCCCACGCACCCTCCTCATAAGTGACACTTTTTTCCGAATGACGGCATGAAAACCGTCAGTATGAGCCTGCGCAAACATCTCGGAGGCACTGCAAAAACGAGGAAGTCCCATCATCATCCTGAAAATGTTATTGTATTGGACGCGCAGTGTGTCCAGGATTTTTTTGGTTTAACTAACCTATAGCCTGTCTTTGTACATACCCTGACATAGCGTGATCTTGACTTGGTCCGTACAGCGGGCGAATCTGCGGGCCAGTATTTTGCCACGGACTGACAGAGCCCTGCGCTCCCTCTCTATGTCAACGGTCGTTGGTAAGGTAATGTCCAAGGTACTTAAACTGCGACACCCTATCTAAGTTAACACCATTCAAAGTAATGGGTGGAACAGATTCAGGACACCTACCGGCAGCCTTAAAGACCATGTACTGACTTTTCTTTAAATTTTAAATAAGTCCGTGTGACTCGGCATAGGCTTTACAAACTTTCAGCATTTTTCCCAGCGCCCCTGTAGTGGGACTTAGCAGCACCATGTCGTCCGTGTAGCTGATATTATTAACACTAATACCACCCACCCGGCCTCCGACACGCATGCTGCTGAGTTCCACTATGAGAACGTAACAAGTAAAAAAATAAAAGTAAAGTCCTCCAGACCGTATTTCGGCCACGGCGGCCAATCTCAACGGAGACTAGCCTTCGGCGCGGGACATATTATAGTGCACAAGTATGCGCGCAGACACAGGTGCACTCCCTCTTCCCTCACTCTCATAGTCCGATGGGACGGCAATCCGACACGACCGGAGAGAGATCAGGCGCAGGACCAACGGCTTAACGTGCTTTCCGAGGCACGGGGGGGTATCACACCGCCAACTTCCAAACTCCGGGCTGTTACTAAGAAATTCCTAATGGAAAAACTCAATGACACTTTGCCCGACCCGGGAATCGAACCCGGGACCCCACGCTCAGCAGTCGCGCTTGCGACCACGAGACCAACGGGGCAGTTAAAAATAAATAAGTACCTACACAACTAAGTAGTTAATCGCGCTAAGTTACGGGAACTCTAAGGTTCGATTTTGAAAAGCATGTAGACTCAACATCAAATTAATCTCAGTTTGTACTTGTATAACGTGCTCATACATTTTAAATTAGAGAGTTTGCTTAGTACAAGTGCTCCTAGTACTCTGACTCGTAATACGACCCGTGTGTCGGATGTTGAAATATCACTGGAAGTGGCTTGGATGAAACAAGATGAAGGGATGAAAGAGACTTTTAATTCAGTTAGTTTTATGGCTTCGTTACCTGGAAAAGCTTCGAGGGGTGGGTCGAAACGAAATGAGTGCATGTCGGTTGGTACTACGTTCAATTAAACAATACAGACAGATGAAATTAATGCGATTGTATAAGTTTATCCCCCATAATAATATGCAAGCCAATCTGTATATTTATAATCTCATAATCCTTCATTTATAATTAAATGTTCAAGCTATTTGTTTATCCTTTTTCACCATAACTAACAGATTTCCCTAAAAAATGATACGGCTTTGAAGGGAGATATATTTACTTACTTATATCTATGGGTTCTCACAGAGAGGAGACCTGAGTCCCGGTGGGAAAATTGTAAGCGGATTATATTATGTTTTTGAACGAAGCTGCGGGAAAAAAAAGTTACGATAGAGTTCCGTAGCCAATTGGCAAAAACGGAACCAAAACCTTCGTCATGTCCGTCTGTTCGTCCGTCTGGATGTGACACAACTTTAAATCGGAAACTGTTAACACTATGTCGATGATAACTGTAAAGAAGGTGAATTCTTTGCACCACACCTACAAAGTACGGAACTCTGATTGTGCGAGTCCGACCCGACCGGGTTTAAAAAAAAATTAAAGGTGGTTTTTAAGATATGGGATATTTGCAGTTACAACCGTAGAAATTACTTTCTATTTCATAGTTTTTTTCAAGAAATACCATGAAAAACAAACTTATTTCTGCAGCCGGCAAATCTATACTGTGCATGTGAAAATATTTATCCCGACTACGGAATCCATCAGTGTGGGTGGTCACACACTTGGCCAGTTTTTATTTATGACACGAGGCACCGTAATGTTGAAATACTATCCTTAAATACCGAGTTAAATTTCGACAAAGTGGATTCTGTTTTGTTAATAAATAACGAGGGATACAATTTTAGCTTTGTAATATCAAAGTTTTATCTGCAATAATACGACGAAGTTTAGCCCTTGTCGCTTTGTTTTCTCACAAAACTTCTTATCTAATAAGTAGACACTCCGAGTGTCTCTATGATGTTACTATTTAAGGACTCTAAAATAACAGCTTGTATTTCTGTTAGGCGACACGATGTTTACAACTATAGCCTCTTCCTTTGGGTAGCTCACGTCCGATCAGGACCAGGCCCGTGCCGGACGGCGCGTACGTGTTCCACGCGCGCCTCAAAGAGATGTCAGCATCGAGGAGGCCCTAGGGCCGAAGCCGGCCGGGTCAGCGGAATTGTCCGAAAGGGTTACCGCTGGCCCGGAACATAGAGGGCTAAAGAAGGAACACGGGTTGGTTTTAGTCAGTAAGAGTCTGACACTCCCTTCCGCTACACCCAGAGCGGGAGGGGTCATTTGATGATTTCCCATCCACAAAAAAAAGCCTCTTCCGTTTTGAAGTCCGTTAAAAACACTTCAGTTAGACTAATGTCAGACTTTAAGGTTTGATGAGCGCAGACAAAGTGCTGTTGATTTTCTTAACGTGGAATTTAAACCTGACAACACTGTAAAAATCTCACCATGAAAACTTAGGTGAAATAAGCTGTCATTCCATCTGATGCTAGGGATTGACACTATTGACAGCTCAATTCAAGCCTACTTCACCTTCTTCTTCTTTTCGTATCGATGGTACTCTTACTCGTTGTTTTTAGGGTTCCGTACCGCAAGAGGAAAAATGTAATATCAAATACTCAAGGCTGCAGTCCCTTGAAGCAGTCAAGGCAATCAGAAGAAACGGGCGTTTATGTTCCGTTTATGCCGCATATTTTGACTTTAGGGTACTTCCCGATGGCCGAGAATCATGAAATTTGGCAAGAAGCAATGTCATAACAAGCCTGGACTTATTTATAATAAGTCCCTGAGCACAGGTAAAGGAAAAAATCCGAAAACCGTAGATTTGTAGTTACATTACAAAAAAAAAATCCCCGAATATTTTCCATTTACATACTTAGGTACCTACAAATTTGTACGGAATCCTCGGCGCGCGAGTCCGACTCACACTTGACCGGTTTTTTGTAAATATAGTTTGTGCCCAGTAGTTGGTGATCAGTGGCATTATTTAGGTCATCCAAGGTGCAGGTGAACGGGCACTTAGGACACTCCAGGAAGTGGGGCATGATCTGGTCAGAAGCATTTATACCTAGGTACATCTTTGTTATTACAAAACACCGCTTATTGCTCAATCCACAGTCCCGCATTTATTAAATTAATGATAAACACCGACAATTTAAAGTATTTGTTCAGTAACCGTTTCAACTTTGGTTGAGCAAATAATTTTGTTTATTTTGCCACTGGACGTCGGGTCCAGCGTACATTACTTGGAATGAATTTGATCGCTCATAAACCCCATTGCATCACTCTGGGTCACTTATAACGCGGAATTTTGCACTGAAATTGATATTTGGTATGAATTGCTTTTAGTTGGCTAAGATTAAAATTGTGTTTCAGGAAATCAATTTAATGAAATAGGTAGGTACCTACCTATGTGAGGTAACCTAGGATATGGCTATCCAATCAGCTATGTAGTATTAGATAGGTACACTGTAAGAGCTTTAAGGTAATTACAAATGTCGAAGATGCCTCACTGCGAGACCTCGCGATTGCGGTATAGCTCGCTACCTCGATGACACCTCCATATGAAACACAACCGACTTCCAAAAACTGACTGAAAGACTGCTTAAAGCAACGTTTTTTTTGGCGAAACGCAATATTTAAAAAATATGCTGTGATTACCTATTATCTCAATTTGACCGAGATTTATATTTTAAAAGTATTTGTACGATTATACGAGAAGTCTAAGTGCGACCCACGGATGACATGAAGTCCTACCATTCTTCTTCGGATGCTAAAGTAATAAATCAGAAAATAATTCCCTAAGAGAAGTCTAATAAAACCTGTTTGGTGAAGTCGTAAGTCTGGACTAGAACACATAATTATCGCAATTTATTATTAATTTGTTTCAGTAAACCCATTATCTTATTGGAGCACGTGAGTCGGAAAGTAACAGAAAGTACCTAAACTTAGTTTGATACCGCACCGAGCTACGGTTAAATCCCGCGAGGTAAAGAGTGTGAACAGTATTGTGTTTTCTTCAGGTATTCTCAGTGATTTCTATTTTTTATACAGGGTGTAAAAAGACCGGTCACGAAGCCATCATCTACACATTCTGTACATCAAACTAAGCAATGTTGTCCAAGAATAATTGCTGGGCTTTTGTTTTTGATGTGACAATTCGCTGTTTACGGATGTGCGCAATGTAACGCACGCGAATTGCACATTGTGCTTATGGGAGCGTACAGCACAGGTATTGTTGGAGTATTTAAAGTTAAGTAATAATATTTAAAAGTTATCTTCTTAAAAAACGATGAAAAAAGTTGGAAGTTTGCGCGCGCGGGGCGCAGCTAGTAAAATATATGGGGGACCACAGCGTGAGCTTCTTCTACCATATGGAAAAGAATCACGTAAATCGGCTTAGTAATCACGATCAAGTCCATGAACTTACATTAAAAAATACATACAGGCGAACATAGAACCTCCTCTTTTGAAGAAATCTGTTAAAAAATTAAGTTTTTTTAATCTCTGTCGTACGAATCAGTTAACATTGTTGTTGAGAAAGTTACTTTTTTAAGTTTCTTAAAAGACTTAATTATTGGTGATGTAAGATGTAGTATTCATGTTTGTTACGTTAGTTCGAAAAAACTACCGTAAGTACTGATGTTAATCTAAATAGGTAAATCATCCGTGGTTAGGTAAGTCTAACGCACTGCATTATTCATCATCATCATTTCAGCCGAAAGACGTCCACTGCTGGATAGGTATAGGCCTCCCCCAAGCATCGCTATTTCGACCGGTTCTGTGGTTCTCGCATCCAGCGGATTCCTGCGGCCTTCAGAAAGTCTTCGGTCCGACTTGTGGGAGGCCTTCCAACGCTATGTCGTCCGGTATGCAGTCGCTGCTACAGAACTTCCCCCCTCCCCTTTCAACTTGGCCCCTTCGGCCATCTGTTCTGCGGCCATATGTGCCTTGTCCACAATTCTTCGGGCTACGTCGGTTAGATTGGTTCTCCTACGCGTCTCTTCATTTCTGATTCACAGCGTTATTCAGGAAAATAATATAAGTACCTAAACCTTTAGTAGGTACCCATGCCCAAAATCAAATGACAATAGAATACTAATCAAAATAACAATTACAAACCAAAATTAAACACTTCAAATCTAAACAGAATACCAAATGCATTTCACAATAAAAGCCTCCAGGCAATCAGAATATAGACAACAGCGATAATTCCCTGGATTGTTTTGTAGTTTGTACCATTTACCAGTGATTATGCCAATAATGTACTGCCAGCTTGTTAAATAATAAATCATCGCTTTGCACGACCATCGAAAAATCTGCGTTGACAGCAAAATTTAAACTCAATACTCCGTACAGGCCATTTTCAGTGAATTAAAATCAACAACACTGAACGGATGAAACTAAATAACAGTGTAGTTGATCAAATAACTCGACCCCATTCACGTTGTTACTATTCGGGCTAAAAGGCCAAAAGTTTCATCGAAAAATGAAGCCTTGTGACGTACCAGTATAACTGAGTTCCGAATAAAATGGAGCTTCGTCAGTAAGTGAATCAACCGTTCTTTTTTCAGTGCCACTATCAAAGCCTGTGTTTAATAGACTTTTATTGTTTGTTAACACTTTAAAACGCTGTTCCAAACAATTCGGACTGTGTATCTAATGTTTGCACGAACATGTGTACAGCCGTTATGTTCGTCCAAATATTTCATGTGAAATTGTTTACCAATGTGCTGGGTTTTCGGGCGCCGACTTTTTCGCTTTGATCAGACGAAATCAAGTTACAGTTAGATCAAGTCCTCTCAAAGGAAAGCAATGAACTGAAACCAAAAGAAGCGAGGTAGCTTCACGGCAAGGGATAAAGAGGTTATTTGGATTTACGGGAAACACACGGGACCAAACTCGGCTTTGAAACTGCTAAGCCAAACTCTTTTAATTATTCTCGACCGTCTAAAATTCCCTCAAACTTTTACGGATCGCGTTAATGAACTCCGATGCCTAATGAGCTTTACATAATCTGTACAGAGGTAATTTGATAAACAGCTACAAAATGAATAAGCTCCCGAATTAGTAGGTAATTTAAAATGATTGTAATAGAATTTAAGCATTTGTAATTGAGTGAATAAACACAGTATAAGAGTGCTATTATTAAATAATAACAATGATTAAAACATTTCAAACTCTAATTCAAGTTAGTGTCGTCTGAGTCAACATTTATACTGCCTTTGTGTCCAAGTTAAATAAAGCTAACAAGCATATTTCAAGTATTTTACTAGAGCTTCAGCATCATACATATTTATTAGATTTTATGTAAAACTTATGTAGATGCTCTTTTTAAAGCAAATGAGAATACCAACTGCGTAGCAAAATGCTACGCCGTAGACCGTTGCTACGTGACAATGTAGGCACAGATAAAGTGAAGTTAGGCAAAATTATAACGTTTCGTGTCAGAACTGGCGTTTGAAGACATCATGAAATTACGCCCTTGCAAGTTTGTGACCTACTTAGATGTTGTATCCGCTAAAAGATTTCTGCGAAAACAAAATCCAATTGTAGGGAACATTTCCATATATTATTGTGGGTGTTGGGAAATGTTCGCGCCGCGTCCATCTGTGTAACAATCTTGGTCAGTTGGTACACAATACGTCAGCGGGTAATCCTCTAGAGGCATTTACGGACCGACACAGGGGCGTTTGTATATTTATTGCCTTTAACAGCTATAAAAATGTTGCGAACACACATTAGCGAGACTAACCGGCGGCACGCGAGAAGCATGCCGTGATGACGGGCCGTTTCCGTCTCGCAGCCGGGTAATGTGTTAACTTTAGTTGCTTTTCACACCAAAATAGGGGAAATGAAATATTTGGAACATTAAGTTGTGTAATAAGCCGGTTTCCTACAGCGTACGTTTTCGTTACATACATGGACATTGGGTTATCTACGGATGCTTACATTGAGAACGTGAACAGCTGACGCGAACCCTTTCGAGCGTGCACTAAACACGCTTTGCACGAAATGTGTGCAATTCACAGTTTGCGTGCAACAGTTACGAGTACGTCGTAAAACCGTGCATCGGATGCCATTGTGCACAGTATCTGCAAAATTGCTGCTTTTAAGTGAAATAATACCCTAAATAAAGTTCCTTAAATTCTTCAAAACTATTTTGCTGCCGAGAAAATTTTGAATGAGAATAGTTGTTGGTAAAATATTGACACTTTACAACTTTGTTTCTAACGCTACGTATCGCCAATCCCCTTGGCGCTGCAAGTGTCTTTAGTTGGTATTTACTATTTTCCACACTCTGGGTCCTTAGTCAACATGTAACATTAAATAAAAAAAAAAGAATCTAAGTGCGTATCACCGTAGTGGATTACAAGCTTAACACCTCCGATTGGTAAACAAGAAACGCACCAAATAAAACCGTCGTGTATTAGACGACTAAAGGATGGCCGCGGAATACCAAACATGAGATTAAGAAATGATCAAATGTATTTGAAGAAATATTGGTTTCGAATGACCATGAGTTCAAAGCTCACCCGTTAAACCTTTTTCTGACGTAAACCCACGCATGTTATTACTGGGTTCTTACAGACGAGGCGCATTAATCTGGTACCCAAACCCATTACATAGCTTTGACTTTGGAAGTCGGTGTCCTTGGTTTTGTACATATTTTTGGTTTCTGCCACCGACTTCCGTAAGTTTTCACTTTGTAGTGGAAAAATATTCTTTCGAACTATTTTTTTTTTTATTGAATTCTATTTTCTTCAGCGAAGATAATTATCACTGAACATCACATAAAAAATAATGGCAGTCGAATTAAGCACCTCCTTTTTGAAATAGTTTAATAAATTAAAGAAGCCGTCTGTAACCGCCTACCCAAAAAAAAAACTACAGTACTTAGTACTTAGGTCTTAGGGTACTTAGGTCCTTAATTATGTTAAGCAAGCCATTATTTTAAAGTTTATAAGAAATACCAATAAAATATTTAAATCCATACAGTGGAAGTGTTAATGGCAAATCCTAAAAAAACTAGTTGTTGGGCTCCATTCCCAATACAAAAAAATTGTATGGCCTACAGTAGGCACAAACATTCAAACTCCGTTTGTGATGAAGATTTAATTGTACAACAGTACGGGTAACACAATAGTGAAAAACGTTTATATTTTGTTATCAGGCGTAGGTTATCTATGCCTGGTTTGAAAAAGATCAGCCGCTCTATTCTGAAAAATCTCATCGTGAAAACTTGGGGGAAATCAGCTTAAATTGAGTTGTCATGCCACTTATGTTAAGGATTGACACTATTAACAGCTCACTCCATCTTAGTTTTCACAGAGAGATCTTTACAGAATGGTGTCGCAGATTTATACAGAACAACTATGGCCGCTATTAAAAATCCATCTAAAGGTGTATTTAAACTGCGTTTGAATTCTCTTTCGGGCTGCTGGTGTTTAGTAGCTTCTCATATGACGTCGAATTCCCATTCAAATCCCGTCAAAGCCACCATTGAAGATAAGTACAGCACCAGCTTTCTGTTATGCTAATCTTTTATTTTATAGCAACCAAACACCGGGATATTAAGGTCTCCGAGTCAACGAAGTAAGTTAAAATATACCTCTTTTTTATCCTTCAAATCACTCCATCTGCCTAGCCTCCAAATGGGGTCGGCTTCCAGTCTAATCGGATGCAATTTAATATCAGTATTTAACATAGAGCGACTGCCTATCTGACATCCACAAACCAGTTACTAGGTGGGTGGGTTAAGTACTTCAATTGTTACTTAAATAACAAACACTTCCTGTAGGTAACGTACTCTTTCAAATAGTTTTACTAAAACCAATCGGTGTAACACGAAGCGACCATAATTACAGGTACAGTAAGAAGAATGTGCCGAGCACTGTGGCAAGCACAGACCACTGTATTAATGAACGTCCGACACGCGATTAATGGCACATAGTGTACAGCATGTGTATTGTATTGTATTTAGGTACGACAAGCTTCAATTATCTTGTATTCAACTGTGTGCACCTACACAACGTGTATTCAAGTACGGTAGGAAGGGGGAATGGCGTTCAGTTAAGGAAAACATGGTGTATTTTTTAAATTATTTATTATAAATCAAAATTAAGAAGTGTAACAAAGTCTTTAATTATCGAGTTATCAACAATTTAACAACAAAAGCATATATCTTTGACCTACTAGTAGTAGGGACACATTATTGAAAAAAAACATGTTTGAGCGGCATTGCCCCTGGCTTTGGGTAATGGCGCTCAGGGTACGGGTTAATAACGATCAAACATATAAGATACATTTTAATTAAAGTAATATTTATGAGATCAATCTTTACAATAAAAGTAAAATCTACAATCACCAATTAGCATCAATTATCCTCATTTGTACGTAAGATTAGCCTTGTTGAACTTGCCGACAAAAATCACATTACCAAAAATTAGATCAGCACGGCCGCAAACGAAGAAACGCACTTCACGGTCGCATGACGCAAACTGACGGTCCGTTTGCATCACTGTCTGTTAGAGACCCCCTCCCCTTGCGCTTCACGCGACGTGTCATGTTGCTAAGTTCCAATTTGACAGAGTTACAGAGGTGAGCGCCATTACCCAGTGAGCGCTATTCCCCCTTCCTACCCTAAGCAAGCCCTATCGAAATTTCCTAGTATTATAAGTAGTACCTACTTACTTAATATCTTAACGCCTACACGTAAGCAATTTTCTATAGGTACATCTGTATCTATACATATAAGAAAATAGTAGGTACGTAGTGTACTGCATGTGTGTGTATTGTATTGTATTGTATTGTATTTAGGTACGACAAGCTTCAATGATCTTGTATTCAACTGTGTGCACCTATACAACGTGTATTATAATTCCTAGTATTATAGTATAGGGTAGTATAATATACTAACTTCTGCCCGCGACTTTGTCCGCGTGAAATTTCACCCTCCCCTTCACCCTCTTAGGGGTGGAATTTCGAAAAACCCTTTCTTAGTGAATACCTACTCTTCACAAAGAACACACCCTCCAAATTTCATGTCTCTAGGACCAGCTGTTTAGGCTGTGCGTTGATATATCAGTCAGTCAGGACTTTGAATTTTATATATATAGATGAGTAGGTAGGCCTACCCAATACCTAACTTAAATTGATACTAATACTAAACTTGACTATGAATAAATTTGCTTATTCTGACGCTGGTAACCAACTGGAAGTTTGGTCAGAAAAGGTTGAAAACCGGTTCCATGACGTTCGATTCAATTTTTTTTCAAGTGACCACTTCACTCTACGATTTTGTAGGTGACGCGAGAGTGCTATTCACACGTACATTCGATCCCGAAACAATTTGTAGTATGAAGCCTACACCGAATATTCAGTCCTTTCAGAGATCGGTCGCGTAGCGCATTGAACACAGAAAAAGAGTAGATTCTGCATCGAGTTATTGAAAATGATGAGGATTACAGGACCTAAACGCAAAAAACGCAAGATTTAGCAGGAGTAAAAGTTTATGATCGACTATATTAAACAAAATCAGAAAAATATATGATATTCTTCAGGGTATAATATGCTAGGTAGATAGTGTGTTGAAAACATAATACAACTAACTTGATTTAGAAAAGAATCATGAAGATATCTCTGAAAACTTTTTTTTACAATAACACCATACTAATATATCTACATACAATCATTCTGATTTTTGTCAGATTATTCTACAAGCAACATACTAAAGCACTAGTGTTTTATTTTTTTAGTCCAAACAATAGATTTTTTGTAAATAGATGATTGCTTCACATTTTGCAATAAATTACCAGCGTTGTGTCATCGCGCTTTTTTCTTTTCCATGCAGTCCGACAGTGACCGCGCTTTAGGTCATGCAGTCCACTTAACTGCTCATCATGAGGTCCTAGGTCCAATTTCCAGGTCGGGCAAAGTGTTATTGGGTTTTTCTATGACAGTTTCTCAGTTAGTTTCGCCCGGAATCTGGATTTATGCCCAGTTGATGGCAATAGGGTCTCTCCCTATTACACGGGACTTGAAACACAACGTGCGAAATGTAGGTGTCTGCCTATAACCCTTTGGGGAATACAGGTGTGATATTATAGAATAGAATCCATAGGGTTAGTAACAATTTTACTTAACTTCTAGTGTATCTGTGTGTCGGGGTGTGTGTGTGTATGAACGTAAACGAGGCAAAAGAAGTATGTATGAATCGTATTAGGCGGTGTTCTGTAATTTCTGCCCACCTGCCATGGGGAAAAGGCGTGAGTTTATGTAGGTACCTATGTAAATGTTTCTGTATAATGTTTGTATTAACTATTAACTGTCTGTATCCGATAAACTGCAATCAATAATCCGCTTAATAGCCGCATTGCATATAATTATCGGGTAGATAGTGGGTGGTCATATTCAGTGGGTTAGGTAGGTATTTTATTTGGTGTTGCTTACTGTATAAGTAAATAACAGTACTTATTAAGTCCCATGATAACGTATAGACGAAGCCTGGCAAACTATGCTCCTTCGTTTATAATCCAAAAAAAAAATCGAAACTTTAAATGACTTCGCGCTTCTTAATCGAGTATGCAACCTCTATGCCAATATACATTTATGAATAATGCATCTAATTTATAGTCGGATACAAAGTTGGACGCCAGCCTCATACGCGAACTTTTCACTAACGAAATACAAGTTTAAGTTTGTGTGCCTAAACTGACGGAAATTCCTCCTTCGGTAACGTCATAAACAAACAAAAAACTTCATAAAAACAACATTAAATTTTGCGCTTCCTTATAAAATTTTGGCAACATTTTATTTGTGTTGCAAAGTGACATTACAAGATATAGTTGTTATTAAAAGAAATTTTGTATTTTTTATAAAGGACAGATTTTCTGGAGTTTTCCACGTAAGTGCCTAATCTTTTTTTTCCACTCAAATGTCAATTCTCGTTTCCCAAATCAAGTTTTCAGTGAGCAAGGCATGTTTTTTTTTTTCTTAGTTATACCTACAGTGGGGAATAATGGAACCTTTTTCACAATAGGAAATACACAAAAGGCAACCGAAGAATGCAAATATGAAATACTTGAAGCATAAACTTATTTACACATAACCAACGACCCGCCTCTGCTTCGCACAGTTTTTTACGCTTTGACACGAGATCTCTTTAGTTTATGTAAGTTTAAGGATCATGAGTATATTTAAGTCCTATGATTTTCCGGAACAAATTTTCAAAATTTTGACTGCTGTCGTCGACATGCGTCTGCAGTTCGCGTATCGCCAGTATGTTGTGTATGCACACTTACGGTGCTTATGGTTAAAACCGCAACATAATTCATTGTGCAGTTCAGATTTTTTTATCTACCCTCAAAATAATTATTGAAAAAATGTATGTGCCTGTAATGTTTTTTTTGTAACAAACCCCAACAATATTGACTTAAGTTTAGTTTTTAAGGTTCCGTACCCAAGGGGTAGGTAAAAACGGGACCCTATTACTAAGGCTCCACTGTCCGTCTGTCCGTCTGTCACCAGGCTGTATCTCATGAACCGTGATAGTTGAAGTTTTCACAGATGATGTATTTCTGTTGCCGCTATAACAACAAATACTAAAAACAGAATAAAATAAGTATTTAAGGGGGCTCCCATACAACAAACGTGTTTTTTTCGGCGTTTTTACCTTGTAGCCTTCGTGTGCGAGTTCGACTGGCACTTGGCCAGTTTTAATAATCTCGTGTAAGTGAATAAATTATTGTATTCTTATGAAAATATAAAGTTATCTCACACCTACGAAGAACTAAGCCGTCATACAGAAAGACATAAAAAGCTACTTTATTTAAGACTACTTAAAAATGATAGATAATTTATTAAAGTTCCTGATTTTCTACTAGCGCCGAGGTGCCCGTTAGATGCCGGGGTCCAGTCTTGCGTGTAAGACCCTTAGTAACTATGCTCCTGCTGCCCATTGACCCGGCATAATCACTTAGCACTAGCAGCCTTTTACGATACCCGTGGGACAGCGGGAAAGAGCGGTCTCATGTAGGTAAGGAATTCTCTAAGAATAGGTATAAAATACTGTATTTTCGCATACCTACTTACCTACTTCTGTAAATAAATTCTTATTAGTGCCTTCATATTTGAAGGTCATACCTTCAAATATGAAGGCACTAACGAAACGAAATCTTTATCCTATGGTATAGATTAACGTTTATCTATTGTAGTACCTATATATGATATTTATAAATATTTTTGTACATTACTTATTTATAAACACTAGCAGAATATATACGTTAGGCAGACAATAGTTTATACTTTGATAGATAAGTAGGTATCTAGATCTATTATAGTGTTTCAGGTTACTGAATCTCGAGCAATAGAGCTACATTATGTTAGAAGTTAGAACTGTATAGAGTTTCAGAGGCTAATAGTCATAGTTTTTTATTTACAATATGGCTTTCAAAGTTGTGGGAAAAAATATTTCAACATAAACTTATGACTGCGAGTTTTGATTAAAATGTTGTTGCTTTTGTGTAACTTTTCTTTCATAGTATTTACTTTAGCTTAGTACCAAAATTAAAGTCGGTTCTATGAAGCATACAGTCCTGCAATTATTAGAATGAAAATGTTACACATGAAAATCTTAAAAAAATACACATGATTTCCGAAGATTGAGTGACGGCTTTCCTCCGGGATCGAAAGGTTTTGTCAACCCCATCTCCCAGTAGCTGATTTCCTGTAGTATAAAAATTCACTTTCCACCCTTCACAAAATCACTCCAAAGTTGCGGAAAGTTTATAACAGCGAACCTTAGCGCGTTTACAAAACACCGGACAATGCCTGCAAATTCTATCCTTAGAGACTTCAGACACCGAAACTAAGAAAACATACGTAGCACACTGACGACTCGTAATTTAGCATGAAATGGCTGAATTAATTCAGTGAGGTATACGATTAGCTATTAAACTACTACATCAAAGAATATTAGAGCCCCGAGATTGAAATTTTGGCACTACTTACTTAGTCGAATTAATATGCTATTAAAACCAAGCTTTGAATTAATATCAGAGGAATACCCAGAATGTAATAGTCATCTTTCAATAACATCAACATTTTGTTAGGCTTTCACAAGCAAACATGGCTTTAGAAGGCATCAGCTATGAAACTTTGAACTCAAAATTATACCTCATTCGTAGGTAAATGGTGGAAGTTTCTCGCAATGCTATTATCAAGGGCTCAAGAACTTAGGCTGCTTAATAATGCCTTTGGGCCTCCTTAGAGATTATGACCGTTAGTCCACGGATGTACGTACAACTGAAATTACAACAAAGGGTAATATTCTGAGGCACTACTTATACGGGGAAAGCTGGCAGACTAAACCATTAGGCCAACTTACATAAAACACTACGACGAATAAAAGAAAGTGTGTCCCTCGGTAGATGTACGAATGTTTTCTTAACCTTCAGGAACTTTTTATTAAATTTTTATCCTCCCTTTGAAGATTACGTGCGTAATTTAGACCAATTGTTAAGCTAAAAAAAAGTTTCTAACTACCTTTCTAGCTAGGAGAATCACAAACGTTAGGTACGTTTGTGATTCTCCTTGCTGGCCAAGGGACAGTATTTATAAGTCCTTATGGCCCCGTAAACCAAGAAGGGTATAATACGATCCGTAATAAATACATCGCTTAATCCCGATGGATGTTCGAAGCCGCAAGGCAGCGCTAATTTGCTATATCAACATTCCCTACTCTCGTTACTTTAGAAGCTTCGCAAATAATCCTATTAAGCTTGTATAACGCTCAAGCGGATTTTTTATCAAATCATTGTACCTCGTTAGACACTGCAAACATCACGGTATTTAGCTACGTCAAAGAATATTGTAAATAATCTTGGACAGGAGATCCTTTAAAATGCCTTAAAGTCTGTTAAGTGTTTACTCTTTGAGAAATCTCAGTAGAGTACCGTTTTAAAATGTTATTAATTATTTGGGAAATTGTTGAGAATTTCTCTTTTACAATTGCTTTTGTTATATTTCGTGCAAAACTTCTAGTTTTAATTAATCGGTAGGTTGGTAAGTTAGATTTTTCGGTTCATGACCTGCTGAGTTACTCATAATAGGACTGCTTGCTCAAGTGCACTCAATTTTAAAGTCTATGCATGCTAATGGTAAAAGCCACTCGGATGGCACCAACACGAAATATTTTACAACTATTTACCAGAAGGTTACACGAGATGCGCATCGTAAAAAATGTCGATAATGTGACCTACCTACTTTCTTTTTCAGTTACGTATGTGAGACCTACTTATTATTATTCAGTAGTGTAGGGAAGTTATCTCAAGGTGTGTGTAGGGTCTATTTAAATAATTGGAACGCAAGTTTAATAAAAGTATATACTTGTAAAACCCAGTATAAGGGAAAACACAAACAGGAAAAATGGGTAAATTTAAAAACAAACGAAACTATTATTTCAGACTCGCGTTCTTTCGTCCACTGGCGTTTAGAGCGGGGAGCGCGGACGAGGATGTATGCTCCCCGTTCGATAAAGGTCGTGTTACAGTAGTAATTTAAAAAGCAGCAACAAAACTTTGTTGAAAATTAGTACCTACCTATCTCCGATTTTTTATCGACAAAAGCAAAGTCAAAAGGAAAAGTAGGTACCTACCCAATGCATGTCACGAGCATCCAACATAAATTCACGCCTTCTTGTCATGGGGGTAGGCAGAAACTACAGAACGCCACCTGCTGCGATCCTTTCGTACTTCTTTTGCTTGGTTTACGTTCATAGGTCACGCACGTCGGTTGCGAGTACTACGCACCTGACCTTTCTGAAGAACATCACCTATAGGGTCACTATATATCCTCCTAATCAGGAATGAAATTATCCGGAAAAGAACCGGAGTTACCGACATAGCTTGCAGAGTAAGGACACTGAAGGGGCAGTGGGCTGGTCATGTCTGTCGAAGGACCGATGGCCGGTGGAGCAGACGAGTCCTAGAGTGGAGACCGCGTATCGGCAAGCGTAGTGTGGGACGCTCCCCAGCTAAATGGACGGACGATATAAAGAAGGTGGCTGGGGTAGACTGGATGCGGAAGGCGGAGGACACAGTCTGGGAGAGGCCTATGTCCAGCAGTGGACTGCGATAGGCTGAGTTGATTGATGTCCTTCTAGGGCGTCCCCTCTCGGCGTTTCCACTCACACGTCACGCACGAGCATATATCTAATATGCATGTCTTTTAATTTTGTTCTTATAATAAGGTGTCATTGGATTTGTTTTTATTCCTTATAATTTCATAGGTATAACGTTTTTCAGTTGTCGGATTTCGCTCTTACTTAATCGTGCATCAAAAAATCTCCCTTGCTAAAATTCACTAAAGAAACAGCCACTTAAATTTAATGACGTCGTACACCGACCGTAAAATCTCCATAGATTAACGTTATTGCAGTAATCTATGCAGTCTTTACTTTGCTCTAACGTGATTAGGTGCCCAATTTACAAGAGGTTAATTACAGGACACCATGCTACCGGCTTTAAACGTCTTGGATTATTTAGCTTTGACTCTTTAATGAGCATATGTTATCGCTACACTAGTTCGTTGGTACTTGAATCGGATTTGGATTATTTACGAAGGTATGTAGGTATACAGCATGTATCGGAAAGGTCTACACCGATCTATGACATATTTAAGTGTGTGGTACGGACTATCAAACTGAACACCTTTTTCCATGGGACTAACGTATACGGAAAAAAACTGTCCCATACAAAACTTCAATTCCTCGACCCAAATGTATGGGACGGCTGATTATTTATTTTTTCGCGATTACGATGTTGATCCCATGGAGAAAGTTGTTTGATGGACTGTAGGTACCACATCTTTAAACATGACCACACCTTACTGAAACATGCTTTATAATGAAGAAAAAAAAGGTACACCACTGACTACCTACAGTATTTGTCTGTCCTTCCGCTTTTTAATCCATCCAAAGGTTGTCTTTAAAAGATCGCTTTTTGTGTCACCCTTTGTACAGTTTCTATTTTTATGTCTGTAATCTAAATGGTGTACATAATAAAGAGTATTCTATTCTACAACTACATAATACATTAAGTACCCATGTAATGCAGTTGTTGCTGCTAAGTAGTGCTGGCTTGATGTTGGAACTTGGATACAATGTTTGGGCTAAAAGTCCTTGAACAATAGGTAGGTTGGTACTCCATACTCACAAACGTTGTCGCCTGTATTCGGAAGTTGAATATGAATGTTTTTTTTTCTTTTTTGTTAGCCTATACTGTCCTGTCCCACTGCTGGGCAAAAGCCTCCCCAAATCCTTCCAGGAACTCTTTTTCCGCGCCACCTCGAACCAGCCCTCGCGGTACGCGTCCAGGTCATCTCGCCGTCTCTTTCTGAGGCGCCGTCCATCTTTAATTTAAATGCCATTAGGCTAATAAATTGGTTAAATAAAAGAAAATATATATGATCTGCTGAGCAATCGTTTGAGTGGTAATTCTGGAGATGATTCCACATGCCTAAATAATTAAAAAAATTACAAATAATAATAATTATTATTATGCATGTTGTCGTTTCTGTCTGTTATAATCGTAATGGATGGTGATTTATTTTTAGCTACAGCAGATAGGTACTGATTTAGATTTGCGGCGACGTGTTTCCACTGTGCACGGCACGAATTTTATTCGCGTGTTGCGCGGCCATAGCCGCTGCCCGTAAACACAATGAGTTCCAAACAACTCATAGTCAATGAATTGCTGGCATTCCTGGTCCATGCTATCGATTACATGGACGAGGTGAGCATCCTGCAGATATGCCGGTCGAATTACAAGGAGGACGAGATCAGCAGCGGAAAACTGTTACTGTTCCAGTCACTTGGAAAACTCGACCAGATGCCGTCTCGCCGCAGAGATGGAACCGAGAAGAGTGTTCAAGACATCATAGATATGTTGAAGAAGACTGACCCGGACGACGTGCCAGATTTCGTGGCGAAGGAGCTAAGTAAACTGCCCCCCGTCACGTTCGATCACGTCGACGTTACGCGGCTGCTAAAGGACATCACTTCCTTGAAGGCGGAGATGACCAAGATGCAGTCCAGAATGGAGGTATCGGAAAAAACCAATACCGAACTACGTGCAGAAATAGCATCATTGCGCAACATTGGTTCGGTAATTGGGTCACCTGAGGCCTCAAAGGTGAACACACGACGAGGGGCGCAAAATGCATCCGTCGGCAGTTTTGAATCGGCGAATACAAGTGCGTCACCAGCTGCCGATAACGCTGAGCAAGCGCCGCCCGCCGCCGCCGTCGCCCGCGCCACAACACCGGCTGCGGAAACGTCACGAGTAGGTACGTCGACCCCTAGACGTGCCTACGCTGCTATTGTCACCAGCGGCAAATCAGATGCGTCGCAGCCTAAGCGACAAACCAGAAAAGGGGAAAAACTGGTAAAGGGTGCTCAACCTGCCCTGACCGCGGTCCGTTGCTCTTTGCCAAGAGCCAGCCAAGTTGATGAGGAGGGTTTCACGAAAGTGGAAAGGAAGAAGAAGAAGCCCTGTTCTCGTAACTTGTGTGGCACCGCACCGAGTGGACCCAACATGCTGCTGCGCGCTGCTGTGCCTACGACGCAGCTGTACCTTTCGCGTCTGCATCACTCCACAACAACTGAGGAAGTCGTGCAGTATTTGAAAGTGAAGACCAACTGGACTCTGAGGGTCGAAAGGTTGGAATCGCGCCACAACATCAACTTCAAGTCATTCGTGGTACGAGTTCCAACCCAACATCTACAGACTTGTCTGAAAGAGGACTTTTGGCCGAAAGGTGTCGTATATCGACGTTTCCGTGGACGGTTACGCGACACCACGCAGCGAAACATGACGCCGACAATGTTACGTGTATAGTTTTAAGGTTTTTAATATGTATTAGTTTATTGTACAACATTATTTTGTGTATTTTATCTATGGGCCTTAGTAGCCTGATAATAAAATGATTCTGATTATTATTAAAAATGACCTGACATTTTTTTTATGACCAAAATATGCACGAATAGGAAAATTATTTAAAAGCTAAATATTGCACTGCTTAAAGAACTTGCTCGTATGTCTTGTTACATTTATTTTGTGTCGGCGTAATATAACATCCAGCTCTTGCTTTTGTATTAACTTCAATACGAGCACTAAAATACTTTAAACAACGTTACCAACCAGGTACACAAGAACGTAATGGAAAAGTGGCATAAAAGCAAGAAAACTTATATAACATTCTAGGTATTCACATTGTCGCAGTATTATCAAAGCTATTTTAAACTGCTCAATTTAAATGTAGCGACAACGATCCTTTTCTCGGAATATTAAGGCTTATATACAAAATTTTCATTTGGTTTTCTTTACAATTTATACAATGGAGGATTCATAAAGATAATGCGAACGCTACTGATCCTTTTTCTGTATGATAATAAGGACTGTGAGCTTGTTATGGATTACGTTATTATTTTTGAGATTTGGTTACTATGCTCCCAACTTAGGCATTACAGGTGATTATAATGCTTCATCGCTTTTCATTTATGCTTACAAACAACCTAATTATATTTTTGTTTCTTAAATGTTTTTCCAGGGAAGATATGGTCTAAAAGTTTGACCTCTGAATCCTTGAGGTGTCTGGCAGATCGTATCGAGAAAACTTACAAATTAATAGTAAAAATCTGGTAAAAAGCTAAACTCAGGTCAACTATACCCTCTAGTTTCCTCAAACTGCAGCGTAAGCAACTTCCAAGAAAATAGCTGAAATAAGTGGAACAATATACATAATCGCCCGGATTTGAGGACTCAGAACAATACTTGGAGCATCGCAAGCTTGCCTTACATCAATTAAACGGATCATCCGAGCGAGTTGGAAACAATTTCGCGGATATGCCCACTATAATAGTTGTAATCCGATTAGTGAAATTAGTTCGTACAGCTTACGAGCTGACCCTAACAACTTAATATCGATGTGCAAGTGTACATAGGCGTAAATATTGCGTTGTCTTGGTGAAGATAGGAAATATCAGTATGACCTATGGTGTATTTATTTTAATTTTACTAGCTTCTGCCAGCGACTTCGTCCGCGTGAAATTTCACCCTCTTAGGGGTGGAATTTCGAAAAACCCTTTCTTATTGGATACCTACTCGTCACAAAGAACACACCCTCCAAATTTTATGTCTTTAGGACCAGCGGCTTAGGCTGTGCGTTGATATATCAGTCAGCCAGGACTTTGAATTTTATTTATACAGATTTATTTATTTATTTATATTTTTATTCCAGACTAGCTGTGCCCGCGACTTCGTTCGCGTGGATGTCGGAACACAATAATGTGTCGCTTAGGAAAGGTGTAAAAGGAAGAATCTTCCGATCTTGTCTGGTAACGCTTCCCTTGCCTGGGGTTCTCAACCATAGCCCTTTCGACTGTACAGCAGTCACTGCGTCTTCAGGGTTCATAATGACAATGCGACGAAGTGTCACTTTGATTTTTGAGGATAAATAAAAATGAAAGCGCCTGCTCGAGGCTGATTGTCTGACCAAATAGCCATATTATGTCCATTTTATTTTGCATTTGTTTTAGAATACTAAGTTAGACCGGAATAAATCGTAAAATCATACCACCATTTTATCTGAAGTATATCTGAGATTAGTAGGTGAAGTTTGAAGTTAGTTTTTATAAGTCTTGTCTTCTTCTCTGCCGCTCTGCGATAAATTTAGAAATTCTTAACTTGGTATTGTAGATATCTTACATACCAATATTAAGACTTTATCATAGCGTCGAGATATCTAGAAGATAAAAAGAAGAATACATCAATGGTGTTACTCTTAAATCGTACCTACTGAAGTTTATCTGAAAAGTAGTTTGAAGTCTTTCTTAACTTATTCTGTAAACCTGTGCCCACATTTGCTAACTCTCTCTTGGTGGATAGCCATAAGATACCTTGAGGGTCGATATGGTGCATTTCCGACGTTTGGCCCCCAAACTGGAACGGGCCGGGGCCGCCATGGGATCTGGAGGCGATAGTCCTCGCGCGCCTGTATGAGTGGCGCGCGGAGGCACTACGCCGCGCGCCGGGGGGAAGATTCGCTTCCGCGGCAAATCGGTGCGGAGCGGACAGATCTCCGGCGCGATCTCATGGCGGCATGGAAAGAGCGACTGTCGCTACCCAGCGCAGGGCACGCCGCAATAGCGGCGATAAGACCCCTCTTTAAGGAGTGGCTAGAGAGGCGCCACGGCGCTCTCTCCTACCGCCTTACGCAGGTCCTCACCGGACACGGAAGTTTCGGGAGGTTCCTGCACATCATCAGGCGGGAGGAAACGCCCGGGTGTCACCATTGCTAGGATCGCCCAGAGGACACGGTGGAGCACACGGTGGAGGTCTGCCCCGCTTGTGCGGAGCACCGCCGTGTCCTCGTAGAGGCGATCGGCAGCGGCGGCGACCTCTCGCGTCCGGCCCTGGTGCGAGTCATGGTCCGGGGCGAGAGGGAGTGGGAGGCAGTCACCTCCTTCTGCGAAGCAGTCATGCTAGCAAAGGAGGTGGCGGGATGGCTCAGGGAGAGAGCCTCCCGTCCCAGCTACCGTGGGAGACGCTCCGGGCGTCGGGAGCCGCGTGACGACTCCCGGCCACCGTAGGCGCGGGCCTGCGAGCGGAGAGTAATGGGTAGCTGGGTTTTAGTCAGTAAGAGTCTGACACTCCCTTCCGCTCCACCCAGAGCGGGAGGGGTCATTTGATGATTTCCCATCCGAAAAAAAAAGGGGTCGATATGGTTTTAACCAAGACAATGGCTAAAAATTTAGTTATTGTCTCGAAGACATAATTTACAATACCTTTTTACGACATGGCAGTGCTACTTGTATTGGGTGTGCACCTTGACGTATCGCTGCCGGCCGTAGTCGAGTCGACGGCAGCGAAGAGTCCTGGGACGCGGTGGTTTCCTTCTGCGAAACGGTCGTCTCGCAGAAGGAGGCTGTGGAAAGGGAGAAGGAGATCTCATCCACTCACCCGGCCCGCAGTAGGCGCATCGGGCGTCGGCGGAGGGCGGACAACGCCCTCTTCCAGCCCACTAAACGGGTCCAGGGGCGACGAATTCGGGGACGTCTGTCACCGCCAACACATCAGGACTTGAGCTGGCGGCGCGTAGTGTTCCACGCGCGCCCCTCTTTGCAGTCACCAGTCGGGGGTTGCGGAAGGATCGTACGGTGAGACGGAACACTGGGGTGATTTTTAGTCAGTAAGAGCCTGACAGATCTCGCCGCCCGCCCCAGGGCGGCGAACATCCATGAAGATTTTCCACCCCGAAAACAAAAAAAAAGGGTGTGCATCTGCCGGACCTATACTCAATAAATCAACAGCCCGTCTGGAGGTGTGCGTTGAAGCGTTATCATGGTAAAGAAATTTTAAAAAATTCGAGAAAAAAGGCAAAAACTATGAAAGTATGATATGATCTTAAAACCTTATGTCACTAAGAAAATGCTTCTCTGTTAACAATGTTAGAAAGGTTGCTTGCCCCTCGAAAGAGCTCCTACATAAAGTTGCCCGTGTGTGTGTTTGTTTCGGCCTTTCTTCTCAGAGTAGTCAGATAGGAAACGCCGACTTCATCTAGTTTTAAAAAAAAACATGATTGACGTGTAAAAGTGTTTGTACAAACCTACTTACAAAAATAAAATCATTTATCATTGCAATCTTTATCACTCAGAACACCACATCACATAATATTATCTTACATTATCCTCACTTTTTATTTGAAATTCTTTTAGCGCCACTAATCAACCAACATTATGTAATCATTATCATTACTTTTTCAAATAACACAGGCAGAAGTGACTGTGATAGTCATCATAAAGGTAAGCCTGCATGACGTGATTATTCACATAATAATGTTATAAACACAATAATTATGTTTTCGTTAGTACTATAAAGCGCAAATAGATGTCATTACGTGTATCCAACTTACGTAATGAAAGTTGTTGTAGAATACTTTAAATTGATTATATCTTTTGATACAGTGAACCGATTGCGATGAAACAAAAACTAAACACTACTTCGAGTTCTACACTATATTTGAGTATAAAAATTAACCATGTTGGTTTGGTACTTTTTACGTTGAACCTGTTCAAATCAAATTTTGTCACATCCAAACAGACAAACAGACAAACCGACAAACAGACAAAAATTCTAAAAATTTATGAAATGGCATCTGTTGGTTATCCTATAACACCCCAACTACTTTTTTTTTTTAATATTTTCAATGTACAGAAACGCCTCGTCTACAGATTTATTATATACTAGCTTCTGCCCGCGACTTCGTACGCGGATGCTGTTGCTTATGCCAGCGATACGTTGTCGCTGACAACGACGACATGACAACGTAGTTGTCAAAATCGAAGATCTGAAACGTCTGATGTCGAATTCTAAGAGCCCGGGGACTGGAAAACACCGGGGTGAGCAAGACGATTCGAGACGTCATTTTCAGGCAATAATGAACCAATAAGCTGGTAAACTTGGCCTTGCACTTTGAATGTTGGCATAAATGGGTCTTCTGAAATCTGCTTCGCACCAAAATATGTCATTTGAAAGGCATTAAGTATTGTACGAACGGATGTTGTCCAAGAAATGTTTTGACTGTGGATGGTCACCAGTGATCTTAATATTTCTGGAGGATTTTGAAATATTTCAATATGTACTTTCCCACCTGAGCAACACATACCGTTTGTTTCTTTTTGCCATTTTAACAGCTTCACAAAAAGTACAATTTTGAACCACACCTCCGATGGCGGAATATGTGGTGTAGTCAATCATAGGAGTATACGTAAATGCACTCCGTTCCTTATCAACCCAAGGAAGGTCGCCATGCCCTACGGCTATATCTTGAGACACATCCGATTCTTCAGATGATATCGACATTCTGTTCAGAGATGTCGAAGTCGATCAGAATTCATACGTTCGTTGCGCTCTTCTTGTCTTTTCATGCCGTACTCCAGCAATTCTTTCTCTCTCACTTTCTAACTGATTATAAAAATTTTGTTGTGTGCGTGTTCGGGACAATGTAAGAAAATCTCTATCAGTAGTTAGTCGCGCATCACGTTCATCACTCGTTTCAAAAGACCTGTTAGTAGATGAGCGAATACGCTGAAAACTCAAGCGTGATTCTGTATCGGTAAACGTTTCCGATTCGCGAGGCAATGCATGTCGTTCACAATCAGCGGTCAGTCGCCGCAGAGGTTTCCACGGATCGAGTTGCAGCCTGATGTTCTCGAACAGCATCAAGTCTCTCCAGACGCTCTCCGGTAGATTCTTGGGATCTTATGATCCTCAATCTTTTAGCCCCTTTGGAACATTGGGAAAGATTTGACCTCTTTCTAGGCATGGTTATAGTTTTATTGTGAAGAGAAGATACCTGATCAATTAAAATCTAAGTGACTGCTCCTCTGCGTTACCGGGTAGGCTACCGTGTCACGAAGATAAATGGAAAAGGAAATTAAACACTCAAATAACATAAGCCCGAAGGCATATTTATTCGATAAAATAAAAAAATAAATGGGAGTTTTGGCCAGTAGAGTCAAATTTTCAATGATATACCATCGTCATCGAAAATCAGTCCAAGTGTTACCGCCTTCACCGCGTGGAGGTACTCCCAGGTTAAGTTATTTTATAATCCCAGCATATGTTATTTTATACAGTGAAATTAGTGATAGCTTTAATTTCCACATCAGATGTTTCTGATCTTCGATTTTTAGGGTTCCATACCCAAAGGGTAAAAACGGAACCCTATTACTAAGACTTCGCTGTCCGTCCGTCTGTCTGTCAACAGGCTGTATCTCAAGAACCGCGGTAGCTAGACAGTTGAAATTTTCACAGATGATGTATTTCTGTTGCCACTATAACAACAAATACTAAAAACAAAATAAAATAAATATTTAAGGGGGGCTCCCATACAAAAAAACGTGTTTTTTTCGGCGTTTTTTGCCGTCTGTCTGTCGCCAGGCTGTATCTCAAGAACCGCGGTAGCTAGACAGTTCAAATTTTCACAGATGATGTATTTCTGTTGCCGCTATAACAACAAATACTAAAAACAAAATAAAATAAATATTTAAGGGGGGCTCCCATACAAAAAAACGTGTTTTTTTCGGCGTTTTTGCCGTCTGTCTGTCGCCAAGCTGTATCTCAAGAACCGCGGTAGCTAGACAGTTGAAATTTTCACAGATGATGTATTTCTGTTGCCGCTATAACAACAAATACTAAAAAGAAAATAAAATAAATATTTAAGGGGGCTCCCATACAACAAACGTGTTTTTTTCGGCGTTTTTGCCTTGTGGTACGGAACCCTTCGTATTGGCCAGTTTTTTTATAAGTCAACAGGAAATGCCCATCAGACCGAACAACTTTTGCTAAGACGTCATTCCTATATATGTTATGGTGTAGCTGGGCTCTTGGAGTTCCACATCAGGTGTTCCAGATCTTCAAATTTATTCTCTCGGCAGAAAATGCTCATCACGTGGAACAATTTTTGCTATGGTACCATTTTTGTATCTCTTATAGTTTAGCTGGTCTGTTGCGGTTCTGCATCAGGTGTTCAAGTTTCCAAGATAAATTATAGCCTATATGTTGCCCAGACATAATACCTATACAACAAAACAAAAATCATTCAAATCCTTCCAGTAGTTCCGAAGATTAGCGTGTACAAACAAACAGACAAACAGACAAACAGACAGAATTTTTTTTTCGGATTCGTACCCTATTACTGTTTCTAAACCCCCCCCCCAATTTTTTTTTTTTAATATTTTCATTGTACAGACACAGTTTTTCTACTGTTTTATTATATGTATATAGATGTATAGATAGATTTCTTATTGTGTTATTTATATCTCATCGTATACTGCATAGCAGTGGTGGCCCATTGGCCGCGATTTACGCGTTGTATGTTCGGACCCAGACTTCACTTTGTGTAAATTATTTAATTCCCACTGTTCTCAAAACGGTAACGCAGTAACTGGATTGTGAAGGTCAGATAGGCAGTCGCTTCATGTAAAATACTGGTATTCAGCTGCACCGGTTAGACTGGAAGCCGACCCCAATATGGTTGGGAAAAGATTAGGCAGATGATGATGATGATATTCTCAAAACGGTGAAGGAAAATATCGTGAGGAAACCGGCGCTAACGTCCTAGAACCAAAAATTTTAAGACATGACCTCCACCAACCAGCACTGGGCCCGCGTGGTGGATCAGACCTGTGTCCAACTTGTGGGAACATTATAGGCTTATTATGCATTAGAGGCGGAGGAGGTATTTTTTACTGATCCGAAAACAGTTAAAGCTTGAGGCAAAATGTTGCCGTCATGACAGTAAACTTTAACGTTTTAAGTAGCTAAAAGGTCACAAAATTAACTGTTGAAATTTACAGTAATGGTGGTTCCTTTTTTTTTGTTGTTTTTTCAGTAAATGTTCAATCATTAAAAGTTACTGTTTTACAAACATTACCGTATAAAGTCGGTACCTAAGTCTTAATGAAATCGCTTTAATGTGGTGTGTAAGAAATTATGTTTTTCAGTGTAGTAACACCCACATTTTGCCAGTTAAGTCCCATGTAATAGCTAGGGAGCGCGTCTATTACCATCAACCCGGCACAAATCCAGACTCCGAGCTGCTAGAAAGAAAAATAAAGAAAGTACGTTTATTTGCGGCAAACATGACGCATAAAAATAAAAAAAACAGATTTGGGAGAAAATATGCGTCACATCTACGCAAAACGGCCATCGCTCAGCATAATGCTAAGACCCTATACGAGACAGAGCCAGCGCTGGTTTTCAGCGACAGCCGGCGTTGACGCGTGATGTCGTCAGCCAGTGCAGCATGCGATTAGATTTAAATAAAATACAACAATCAAAATAAGAAATAAAATTACATTAGGTACAAAAAGATGGTATGAACATGAATCAAGTGGTAACATTCCGGGCAACGACTCACACGCCGCCGCTGGATAATACCTAATAGCTACTGAGAAGTTCCTGAAGAAAAAACCCAATAACACTTTGCTCAGTAATAGCGCTTGCTACCACTAGACCAACGGCAAGGCAGTCTTACTTATTCTATTCCTACAAAATGTTAGCGATACATTTATATAAGTTATTGCTTTAATAAAGCAAGATATTGCACAAAATTGCTGTCATTTTACTGTTTATCGCGTACATGGCGAGTTTAGTGAGTCAGTTGGTAGTTTAAAGTGAATAATAGTGTAGGATATTAAAGAATATGTGTTTGACCATCTAAATAGTTTCAGAGCTAGGTACGAGTATTGCATTGACAGTAGTATTCCATAGATGTGTACCTACGCAAAACATGATAATTTATTATATAGATAGCTAAACTTATTATTAAAATGGATTTGGATGAAATTTGGCACATGGATAGAACATGACCTGGATTAGGACATAGAATACTTTTTATCCCACGATACGATATTACCATGGGAACGAGACTTATACGAGTGAAACCAGTTCACAGCTGACCTTAAATTCCACTCCACCATCATTTGTGGAATCACGCTACTTACATGATCAATTGCTCATTACTTCAAGACTATGTTTTTACATGAAACTGAAGCATGGTACTAATTAAAATAATAAACTACTGCCATCTAAAATGCTTAGATAGGTATCACAAAATTCTGTTTTGTGTAGGTATCATCTACACTTCTACAGAGACAGCTTCATATACTTACATTATTAAAGTAAACCCTTTAGGTACATACTATGTTAGAACGTTTAGATAAAGTATGACGTCGTAAAACAGAACTTACGAATCGTATTGGGTACATAAAAATCCGATCAAGTGCGAGCCGTTTGATAAGTGTTTCGTTCTAGCGGGAATACTATCAGAAATACGCTGTGAACAATTTTTTTTATGGACTTGAAAGAATTCTATCAAAATGCGCTAAGACTTTTTCTTCAGCTCGCTTGAACTGCTCAACTTTGCCAGATAAATAATATCATAGTCAGCCTATAACGTTCCCATTGCTGGGACATAGGCCTTCTCTCTGTGGAAGGAAGTGGGTCCTAATACACCTCAACCCAGGGCCCAGTGCGGGTTGGTGGATGTCACATGTCTTCGAATTTTTGTTTCTAGGGCATGCTAGTTTCCTCTCCATGTTTTCCTTCACAGTTTTGAGAGCACTGGCACGTAATGTAATAAATTATTTACACAAAGTAAAGTGTCAGCTGGGTTCGAACCCACAACCTACGAGACGTAGGTAAGTTGGGGGTGGGGCCGCTACCACTTGGCAACAATTGCTCAAAATTACAAACTAAAATAGAAAACCACGTTAATCTGGTGGCACGGTAGTGCCCCCGCCAAGACAAGTTGGATTATTGTGGTGGACTCATAAGTGGCCTAAAGAACAAAAATTACTTTTGGATTTATGCATAAGCAATCAGAATAGAATCTCTGTAGTTGGTCTCTCATGTCTGAGGATCGTGGTCAGCTTCGGAGTTGCATCTGGAGCGGATCATCCGCCTCCACCGGTTTCTCTCCAGCGCATCCCTTACCACCGTGTAGAATTTATAGGACGATGATTGCTTTATCTCATCGGTCCATCGTGTTGGTGAACTACCGCGCGATCGTTTGCCTTTGGTGTTCCCAACCACAATCAGTTTTTCCAAAACTTTCATCGCCTCTGCGTACTATGTGGCCGAAAGCCGGTCGACAAGCCGGTTTTTATTCTAAGTTGGGTTAAGATCGATGCATTGGTGCGTTTGGCAGACCACGGTATCCTCAGCATTCGTCTCCAGCACCACATCTCAAGTGCATCAATCCTTTGTCTTTCTCGGGCCAAAATCGTCCACGTTTCTACAACATACAAGAAGATAGGGAATGCTGCTAGGGCTCGTATCAATCTGATCTTGGTTTTGATACCAATGCCTCTCTTCTTCCAAATGTTACTTAAAAGGGTCATAGCATCTTTGGCCATCCCAATATTCCTTTTTATCTTGGGTACACAGCTACCATCATTGCAGATTTGCGAGCCAAGGTAGGTGTAGTGGTCGACGATGTTAATACCAGAAATGTTGCAGGTGACATTTGTTAGCTTCCCGGCTCGATCCACAATCATTATCTTGGTTTTCGCTCTATTCTATTTTTTAGAATAGAATAGGATACTCTTTATTATGTAGGTACACCTCACATTACAGATATAAATGTAGAAATTTTACAAAGGGTGACACAATGAGCGGTCTTATCGCTGAGAGCGATCTTTTAAAGGCAACCTTTGAATGGATTAAAAAGGGGAAGGAGAGACAATACTGTATGTTGTCTACATACATAAAGCATAATTATTATACCTAATAATCTATTTATATATATTATAATAATAATAATCAGGAAACAGGAGCGAAGAAAATAATATAATGATGATGTTTAAAAAGAGAGAAAGTGTCTTTTATCATAATTTTAAAAGTAGACAAAGATTGAGCATGCCTTTGGTCCTACCGACACGGGCAAGTCATTCCATAACCGTTCTGCTTTAACAGTAAAAGATAATTATCCCGCTGCTGTGATTTAGGTACCTGCCTCTATGAAATCAACAAGGTGGAAAGTGGGCAAGATAATATTTTTATTCTACTTACATTTTGCAATCTTTAGACAGTAAATGGCGTAGTCATTCATTTGGACACTTTTGGATATTTCTGTAGAAGGTTTCCGTTATAATATCAGAAATAATTTGTGAATTGAAATGGCCTGAAGTATTCTTACAAACTTTTAAATTGGGTAAAATTACTTACTGTAATCTATATACTCTTATTTATGGGAACCGATCACTTTTCCGAAGTATTTTTGGTCGAATTTCATTTTACCGAAAACTATTGACCGACGTCTTCTTTGCTATACCTATGCATTATTTGACATCCTATTTTTAGATCATCGAAGTATCATGTGTCATAGGTATTATTTTACCGAACTATGTGTCGCCGATTTACAAAATAATATTTTGCTATTGGCCGAAGCCTCTTTTTATTTGCCATTATTTTCACTACACCGAAACAACATTTTACGGAATATTATTTGGTCACAAATATATAGCCGGTTACTTGGATCCTGCCGTTTTGGCTAAAAGATTTTGGCAAAATTTCATTATCCAAACAAATTCTATGTCGACGGAGCCCCGCAGAGCGAGCGAAGGGCACCTCGAGGTTTTGTTAGGTTACTTTAAACCCTTTTCACAGAAATAGCCCGCGAAGCGGGGCTCCGTCGTTTGTACAAACCTACTTACAGAAATAAAAATCATTTATCATTTATCATAATCCGTCGACATAGAATGCAAGAGCGAGCGAAGGGTACCCCGAGGTTCGGTTTTGTTAGGTTACTTTAAACCCTGGGGGGTCCGTCGACGTAGGATGCAAGAACGAACGAAGGGCACCCCGAGGTTCGGTTTTGTTAGGTTACTTTAAACCCTTTTTACAGAAATAGGAGCCCCGCATAGCGGGGCTCCGTCGACATTCGATACAAGAGCTGCTATCAACAAGAGATGCTGCATGTTGCATGCTTGCTTGCATGTTGCAGGCTTGTTTGCACGCTGCATGCTTGCTTGCAAGCTGCATGCTTGTTTGCAAGCTGCATGTCTGCTTGCACGCTGCATGCCTTCTTGCATGCTGCATGCCTGCTTGCATGCTGCATGCTTGAAGCAAGCATCCTTGTTTGCATGCTGATAGATGAAATAGTGTGCACAAACTTTCTAGGCGTTTCGTGAAATGAAAATATGGTTATTAAAACAGTGGTACATAATGAATGTTCGGAAACATAATACTTCGAACAAATGTTATTTCGGGTACCTAAGTGTAATTTCGGTAAAAAGTTTTTCGATCAAATGAAACGTCGGAGTAACGAAAAAAATCGAATTGATACTTAATAGGTCAACTGATACAGTGGCAGACATGACTTCGACGAAGTAAAAAAAAACGAAACGAAAATAGTTGAAAAGTTTTAGGTGAAATGAAATTCGGTCAAATATTTTTCGACCTTATGATAGGTAACCGTCTAGCAATTTCGCAATGGGGTGACTTACGAAGTAATATCGTAAGTAACTGAAGTCTATTGTCCTGCTTCAAAATGAGAAATTGTTTAATCAAGACCTCTCAGGATCATAATATAGCCAATTGTAGGTTTATGAGGCGGCTCCACGTCCACACATCTTTTTGGGTCGGTTACCTCTATCCCGCAGAATATGCTCCGAAATTGATTTGGCATAAATAACACACTTGACACGGGCGGACAGACGGACGGACAGACAGCGAAGTCTTTATAGGGTCCCGTTTTTACCCTTTGGGTACGGAACCCTAAAAAGGAAAAGATAGGTACCTACCTAATAGAAGAATAAGAACAAAAACAACAATTTGCAAGGAAATCGTATCAGGAGCGTTATTCGTATGGTGGGTGGGATCAAAAAGAACTTTCAGTCCTTTGCGTCCCTGTTGATAACGTCTAATTTGCATTTTCCTTTTGAATATCCCTTACAAACTCACGCTTCAAAGCATATGCATACCTACTTGCATAAGCTTATATATATGTATTTTAAAGGTATTTCAAACTAGCTAAGTAGGTACCTATAATGTTTTGAAAGGTACCTACTTACCTACAAATATAGAAGGGGTATTTGTAACAATAATAATTGTAGGTAACTACTTAGGTACTCATCATTCTAGACATGATTTGATTTTCATGTTCAGCTTTCAAATGCAACTTATGCAACATGTATGCTTTGTTATCAATACAATGTCATTACAAGTGTTGAATACCAACCGAAAGTACCTACCTAGTTCGCAATCTAAATTTGTACCACCTCACTCATCTTAGTACCTACCTACCTATCTGCCTCCATTTCTGACTGGACCCTTGCCCTGCTACAGAAACAGTTCTGGTAACGGTACCTAGAACCTAAAGTATTCAATACATTGGAGATCAACAAAAGAAAATATTTCCACTTTGACTCATTATTATACCAAGAGTCAACTAACTTATCTAGATAGGTACCTACCTAAGTAGTAGGTACCTACTACTACTACTATTAGTTAGTTGACTCTAACAAGGTAGGTACTTATTAATCACACTAATATTATAAAGGCGAAAGTTTGTGTGTGTGTGTTTATATGTTTGTTACTTCTTCACGCTCAAACGGCTGCAACAATTTTGATAAAATTTGGTATGGAGGTAGCTGACACCCACCCTTAACATATAGACTTTTTATCCCGATATTCCTACGGGATCGAAACTTATGCGGGTGAAACCGCGGGGCGCAGCTAGTAATATCTAATTTTAACGTCGCGTCGCTACTAATCAGGCCGCCACATCAAAGCACATCTATACTAATATTATAAAGCTGCAGAGTTTGTTTGTTTGTTTGTTTGTTTGTTTGAACGCGCTAATCTCTGGAACTACTGGTCCGATTTGAATGATTCTTTTAGTATTGGGTAGTCCATTTATCGAGGAAGGCTATAGGCTATATTTATTTTTTTTCAAAATTAGGGATCCGTAATAAAATTGCTATTTTGTAACACAAGGTGTAAAATCGAAAACCTATTTTTGCGTGCGCTGCAAAAACTATTGACAATAGAACAAAATGATGTACTACGGGTTTGTAGAGCCCATTACGACCTACAAAAAAGTCATATATCTGGCTATCATTGTTTAATCACAATAACCGATTTTGCGTTCAAAATAATTATTAAATCGTCTGAAGAAAAAAAAACTACATTAAATATGTATCGTAATATTAATCTTTATCGAAATTAAGTATTATGTTATCAAGAGTATTTATGAAGAAGTAAAATACTTTTTGTTTCATCTCAATCGGATATTTCGTTTAAAAGTTATCACGTGTGTAAGATGTTAAGAGTTGGTACCTATTAAGGATTATTAACTACCGGTCATATTTGAAAAAAAAAAATTTTTTGCATTTGATAGCCCAATTCTTGAGGAAGGCTATAGGCTATTTAACATCACGCTATGACCCTTAGGAGCCGAGCAAAAAGAAAAAAAATCAGAGTGAACGGTAAGCGAATACGAAGTGTTGCGACGCGACGACGGGGTGGGGGTGGGTACAAGAAATTTCACGCGGACGAAGTCGCGGGCAGAAGCTAGTACTTAATAATAGCAGATGACAGCTAGGTAGGTCGGTACAGCTTGTTGTGTTAATTAGGAATGTGGATTACGCAACACCACCATTCCTGTGCGTAGGTAGGTAGGTATATCGAACTTGCCTAGTGCCACCGCAGACATAAATTATCCGGACAATCCGCAAGTAGGCTTTTACTGGCTGACTGAAATGAACTGGCTTAGTTACGTCGCGGCGTTAGTAATGGTACGGGTTTAATCTACTTTGGTACTGATTTCCATGCGTGATTCCGTTTTAATGAACAGAATGTAGTTTGATTTTAGGATTCTTGTGTTTCGAAGTCCGTTTGAAAATCCGTAGGTACCTACTTAGGTACTACGCAAGGCCAGCTGAAGCTCAAAGTCTTACCACCGACGTACGTCGGTACCTTAGTTATTTTCAGTTTTTTTTTCCCTCCAAGGCAGTGTGTAGTCTTTAGAGCACATGATAGCATGATGAAATCTAACATTATACTCGATCCTCGTCTACTCTAATCCAGGTGCCATCAGCAAACCTGAGACCTGAGGGCGTCCTACCTTGCGTTCATACTTTCACAGGTAGGATAGTTAAACATAAAGAAAAACTTTTAGGTAGGTAAGTAAGTAAAACTAATTCAGGAACAGGTGTAAAAAAACAAAATCAAAATCAGTACATCCGTTCGGGAGCTACAATGCCACAGACATACACACACACACACACAGACACGTCGAACTTATAACACGCCGTCGTTTTTGCGTCGGGGGTTAAAAACACCCTTAACGAAGCCGAGAGTTGCTTATTCTTCCCGTTATTATGATCATATTTTTACTGGACCATACCTGGGAACCTTCTGGTTACGGAGATATTGAAGGCCAAGTTCCAACTTTTTTTTTATATTTTTCATGAATACAAGCTTTCAATGATAAAGCTTTACTTGAAATACTACCAACATCCACTGTTGCATGGTACCTACCATAAGCAGAATGTTTTGCGTGCGTTCCTTACCTGTGCGGTAGGTACCGGAAAAAGCGATTTTCACACCACAAATTAAAGTCGTTTTCCATCAATTAGCGTAGATGACGCGGCTTCGTGAAGGGACTTCATGTTTAGGTACTTCGATAGGTACGCACGGCTACACATCTAATATATCAATATAACCAGGTACTTTTATGCCGACTTCTGATTGTACGAAAAATCTACACAATGCGAGGTCAGATAAAACCGGAAATGTAGGTATAGCATGATGTGTAGCCGTGTGTAGGTACCTATACTCTAGCTAAAATACCAAGTCGCTAAGTACTTTAATGCCTACAGCTTTTAGGTTATTTTTCGGTGCTTTTTTCTATGTTGCTTTAGGAGCAAAGAAAAACAGAGTAGGTACTTAGGTACGTCTGTTTAACATCAACTCGAGCACATAAAATTGGAAGGAATGGGATGCTTTTAGGTTCTATCTAGAGTAGCTAGGTATTAAGGGTAGGTATCTACCTACTTCGATGCCGTCTATCTATAGTTCGTTTTTTTTTTAATTATTACTGGACTATAGATTCGGCCTTAATTAGAAATCCTTACTATTAGGAATAAGTACCTACCTAAGATGATAATACGGAATTTAATTTAAAAAGTTGAAAGACTAGGTAGGTAGGTACCTACCTACATAATATATCTACATGCATAGGTACACACATTTATTCTTGTATACCTACATCTACTTAAACTAATAAAACCAAAAGCTGATGAGTTTGTTTGTTAGAACGCGCTAATGTCTGAAACTACTAGTCGGATTTGAAAAAAAAAATTTTTGCATTTGACAACCCAATTTTTGAGAAAAGTTAGGTACCTACGGGCTATATAACGTCACGCTACAGGGCGCAAGCAAATAGAAAAAACCGGCCAAGTGCGTGTCGGGCCACGCACAGTGTAGGGTTCCGTAGTAGCCCGTTATCAGTATATAGTAGGATTCTGTTGTTCTTTATTCTGAATATCTTAACACCACCAACACCAACAAGAAAATCTTAACACCGCGATCTACAAAAGTGACGTCACGGTACAACGCCATCTGTTATCGAATAGCGATACTAAACACAACAAAATATTGATTTTCGAAGATAATTATTATTTAAACAGAGTAGACATTAACTAATACGAACCACTTTCTTCCTTGTAAAGCTAAAAAATAAGAGTACGATTGCTGCCAAGTTATTATTTCAATTCACAAAATTGTAATTCCATCATTCCATCTAGCGGCAGTATTGTGAAACTTATGATAATTTATTATGGTTTTTTTATTTCATATTTTGTTTTTTTATGCAAGTCTTTACCCGTCATAAACAAGTAACTAGTTCGTCTTAGTCACTATACAGGATTAATGCTAAGGATTTTGTATTTGGTACAAAATTATCCAACACCCAAGTTCAACGACTATTACTGCTAAACTAATAAAGTTATCTTAATTCCTATAGTTTTCATTTAAAGTTAATGAAATGCACTATCATCTTGAATTTTTCCAGATTTTTCAAGCCCGCAGTTTAGCTTTTAGAGGTGTGGGGGGGGACGCCCTACTGGAACAAAAATTTTCACTTTAAAGTTTAATATTTCGTAAATGGAGCATTAAATCGAAAAATAATTTCAGCAACCCTCAAGTCATTTTAGAAGACCTATACAACGATACCCCACACGATGGGGTACACGACTAAAAAAATATTCATTCCCACTTCACATGTAGGGGAGCTACCCTAAAAAAAAATATTTTCCGAAATTTTATTTTACCACTTTGTCGGCGTAATTTATATACACACTCCTGCAAAATTACAGCTTTCTAGTACTAACGGTCTCTTAGCAAAACCTCGGACAGACGGACAGACATGACGAAACTATAAGGGTTCCTTGTAGGTACTACGGAGCCCTAAAAAAGGCAGATAGAACCCTGAGCAAAAATGACAGCGTGGGCGGGCAGACGAAGCGGTGATAATTTTCGACATCCACATGGCAAATCCGCAGGCAAAACTTATTTAAAAATAATCCTCTTTTCATAAAGACGTCTGAACGGAACTTTATAGGCCTTCCCGAAAGAATCACCTCAGCGACTGATCAGTGATCCGGTGCTCTAACGGATTCCGCCTCCGGATTCCCACAATCTTCCATGTCCACCCGTCTACCTTGTTTGTGGTATAGTGAGGGAAGTGTGGTCACTATTTTCGGTTCTAAGGAATATACCTACCTAAGTACCTACAAACAATCACGGAAGTTCCTTTCTTCCGTCTGGTCTTTAGAAATGTCGAGTTTGGAAATTGGGTACGCTAACAGAACTGCGATTGTAAAATGAAATTAATGACTATAGAACGGGCTATACTTTCAAACGGGCTTTATGTAACTTATGGCGGTAAAAACAGGTACTGCCGGTCGATTCTGTAAAAATCTCACCGTGAGAACTTAGGTGAAGTGTTTGTTTTTGCTAGTATTGACACTATTGACAGCTCACTCCGCGCTCATTTCACCTAAGTTTTTACGGTGAGATGTTTACAGAATAGCACCGCTGTTGTTTGAATTTATCAGAACAATGAATTCAATTTCAAGTAACAGTTTTTACCGCCATCTATCGGTGATCATACTAAGATTGAGATACGCTGTGGCCAAAAAACGAAAAACTAATTACTGCAGTAATTTTCTGTTTGGGACTAAAATGTTTTTCTAGTCTATCAGGAATCAGCAACTTAACAAGCCAAAAGCTTCTTACTTCAACCTCTGAATTTATTTTTGCATTTTTTATTTACCACTTTTTCTGGCAACACTAAGTCGTGACGTTTTAGCTGCGTTCCAGATCATTCGAATGACAACTGTGAGCATTACATTTGTGTAAAGAGAGACGGCTTCGGCTTGCCCGTGTCAGAAAGGGTGAATGTGTATGTGTGAACCTATATATAGGTATCAATATCAGCTTAATTAGCAAGCTTTTAGTGTGGTTGGTTGGTGTCATTTACTGTGTCTGGTGGTTACTAGTTATTTACTGTATGAAGTACCTATGAATATGGTGTGTAGGGAAAGGGTTTTATGAAGAAAAACACAGAAAGACAAGACTAGGCATTTATTTGAATTAGGCTTGTCAGATATTATATGTTAAGTAATGAGAAAACTAATAGTTGTCCGTTCCCAAAACTAGGCCATGAAGAAGGAAGGACAAGCAAACTTCATGGCACCTTGTTTTAAAGTAGGTATTGTATCAACACATTGTACAAGTACATTTGCATAAACAATTATTGTTAACATAACACATCAATGATTAATCTCTTGGACCATTTCTCAAAGCTATAGCAAATTAGCCATGGAAAGAAACATTAGGTAGGTACATGAGTATTCTGTAATTCGATTTAACACAAAAGCAATATTAGACTTATTATATTAGACCACCTATAGGACAACACAATTAACAGCAATAATATTAATTAACTTACGTGAACAGTAGTCCATCTTTTACCACAGTTGAATCCAAGAGGCTCCCCATTGGCGGGCTCACCTCTTTTATATCCCCCCAATATTACTCAAGTACATCTGACTTTCCCGCCATTTTAACAATCATACATTTTGACCAAATAACTTTAAATATTCACAGTCTTAGGTAAATCTATTTTGACAGAACTGTTTTAAAACGATAAAAGATATTCAATGTATTTTATAACAATTTATCAGACTATAATTACATGAAGTCCCTTTAAACATACATTCCACTGAGTACTTATATACAATTATTATTTATAACCACATAGGTAAGTATACATCAAAATAGCACATAAAATAAAGAAAATATTTCAAATACAATGTTTAATTCTGCTATCCTTAAATCTTATGTGAAAGTAAAATAAGTTATTGTATTTATTTGGACCAACTCACAAATCACCGGTTCGTTCGGAATCGTTGCTAATTCGTCTAGAAATACTCTTGACAGTTTCGACAAAAATATATACTACATACTAATTCCATGCAATTTAGGAGAATAAATCAAGATTATATTCTATGACTCTACATATTCTGACACCCGCATGTTATGACTTGAAGAGCCAAGAGCAAAAAAGACATTTGCAAGAATTATTCGACGAAATGACGCGGGCAACGGTAACGCGCTCCCTGAAATAAAATTCGTCTTGCTTGTCGTTGTCAAACAAAATGTGTCAAACAAAGAGTATAATAATATAGGTGTCAAAATAAAAACCAAGCTCACGGTGTATATTGTAAAAAATAAGTTAAAATATTACTACCTGTTTTCTAACACTAAAAACTGAATGAAATCTAAAGTGTGCGTGTAATGCACGTTTTTACTTTCTAATTTGGAGTATTCTTGGTACTCAAAATGGATAGCGACGGCGACGACCAGGGCGATGGCGAGTCTGGCATGGATTTGACTGGTTTTCTGTTCGGTAATATCGATGAAAACGGTCAGTTAGAAGATGATGGTCTTCTTGATAAACAGTCCAAGAGGATGCTGTCATCGCTTACCCGCTTCGGGTTCGGTTCCATGATATCTGAAGTAATAGACATTGAGGAAGCTAACGGCGAAGATCAGGAGAAAGGTAAGCTTCTGTAGTCTATTGATGAAGTTTTCGTTGTCACAGGTAATGCTAAATGCTAGAGTTTTTAGAAGGTAGAACTGTGTTTGTTTGTCTGAGTTACATTATCTTCATTGTAATTTTTCACTGTTGGAGAACTATGCATTGTCATGACAAGATTTTGTGTTCGATTGCGTATTTCACATGAACATGCAATCCAGACTGTTAAGATCAGTATTTTATTGATATTTCAACAAAATCAGGTTGCGTTGACTGATTTTAAACTGACTGAAATCTCTTTTCAGAAGATTATACTCAAAAAAGTCCATCCGCTATCGACTTTTTTGATATTGAAGATGCTGTGGAAGATGTAAAGGTATTACTACATGTTTTTATAAAAGTAGAAGAAGTTGTTGTTTCTGAAAAGGTTTGAGCTGAATGTTTGCAAAAATTTTAAACTGGACCTGTGCAATCTCTGCATCACATTCCTGTTCTAATTGTGAAAACAAAGGAAACATGATAATTTTAACTGTATTTTCTGGTTTTCTTAAAACAAACTTTTTGATTAACTATGCTTTTTAACAACCAGAAAAATATCCTGGAGTTGTTGTAGTTTTAAAATAATAAAATATGAGTGATAGGAGTATAATTACAAGGCAATAGTTCTTTAGATGCTGGTGAAGAGGTAACAATACGGCTGGTTAATCATGGCTGGTCCATGCACAGAAGGCTGCGCAATAACATTTTTTAAGAACCAAATAGTCACATAGAGCAGTGGTGGCCCAGTGGTAACGGCCGCTACTTATGAGTTGTAGGTTGTAGGTTCGAACCCAGACAGGCACTTTACTTTGTGTAAATTATTTCATCACCACTGCTCTCAAAACCGTAAAAGAAAACACCTAGAACCAAATATTCGAAGACATGTGACATCTACCAACCTGCACTGGGCCTGCGTGGTGGTGCCCACTCCCTCTCGAAGAGAGTAGGCCTGTGTCCCAGCAGTGGGAACAATATAGGCTGATTATGAAATAGTGACATGAGGCAGGTGTGAGTTAGAGAACATGTGTGAATGTTTGTACTTATTGCCTTTGTTCAGATTGGCCATTATTTTTCTGCCATATTGTGCCTTGGTCTAAAAATTTTTATAAAAGCTAAATTGGGGACTTCAGATTAATACTTAGTAGGAGTGCACTTAAACCACAACTGCACAGTAAGCACCTTATTTTCAAGTAATTTTTAAAACAATACTTTGTGATTTTTTTTTATTTATTATGTCAAGTCTCTTAGTATGTTTATGGTGAAATTATTTGTTTCTTATACTTTTTTGTTTTAAGTAATTATTTTGTGATTTGTTTGGTGGATAAGGTACTGGTTGTTTGTCATAAGTTAATAATAAATAACACAATGTTTGAATAGCAATGGCTCCATTGTATAAAATGGGATATTATGTGTCAATGGTAGTTTTTTGGTGAAGGATCAGTGGTAAATTAAGATATTATTTTATGAAAACTAATACTTAAATACAATATTTTGTATTAAGACGCACTTTCGGGTAATAAAATAATACCACATATTTTTTCTATCTAGATTTTTTATGAATGTTGGCTTTATCTGTTACTTTATTTTTGAATAAAATTAATGTAAGACCATGTGTCGTTGTGTTAGCGCCTTGCATGTGTATCATACAAGGCGACACAATATAAATACGCTATGATTGTGAAAGATTTTATGAACATACAAAATAATTTTGTTTGTCTAAGTAAGACAATAAAAAATTTCATGTTTTTAGTGATTTAATTTGTAGGTTCTTTAAAAGTCTCAATAAAAACTTAACAAAATATTTTATTGCATTTTAATTTCGACATAAAAATCCTTATTTATTTCCTTTTATAATAGAAAATATAAAATTCTCTAGAATAATAATTGCTAGATATTTTTTGACCTGAGTGATCATTTATCTTTCTGCCGTCAGGTTATAAAGCAAAGCGTTATTCAAACTTCTGTTCTTGATTTTAAGACCTATATACTATTCTTAATCTACCACTGTTCTATAATAATTGGGTTATGTAGAGAATTTATGTTTTGTGTCCTAATATCCTTTTTTACACTGAGAATTAACTGGCAGATGGTGATATCAAGTTATGTTTGTTAAATTCTGTTACTAAAATAACGTAATATACGCCTGACTATACAGGGCAGGCAGCAGTCGGAGATGTAAATCCGCATATCCGGCATTTCGCCAGTTGTGTCCGTTTCAATATTCATTAGTTCCAAACTACCTGTAAACATCTGTCGACTAATTCCCAGTATACCACAGTAATGTATCAGCACACTGACATATTTGTGTTAACACTAGGATCTAGAAAGTAGCACTAAACAGGGTGCACAGAAAGACTCTACGAGCACAGAGGCACGGGGGACAAGCGATGTAGAGTCCGCAGTCGATGATCCCAATTGTCCACAGAGTGAAGCAAAGGAAGAGAGGAATAAATGGAAGGAGGATGATATCTATCGGTCTGGTGGACAAGGCACTAATGATGAGGGCTATGAAGGGGATATGGAAGGGGATGGGGAGCTTATGCCGCCTCCTAATACAATACCGTAAGTTTTATTTTATTTTTAACCGACTTCAAAAGAAGGGAGAGTATTTTTATTTTAATGTATGTACAGTCATCAAAAGAGATATTTAACTTGATAAATGAACTGTGTTTCCTATTAATTAAATTAAATTTTATTTAAAAATATCCATCGGTTTCTTACTAAACGTCAACTATATCCGACGACCCTGGTTACTTGTCTCCTTTGGTGACCGTACATCGATTTTCCCGTGATTAGTGTGCCCGATTTGGGTTATTCTTTATTAATTTGGAAGAGGATGCTCGCGTGATGATTATAATGTCTATGTCCCAATTCTGCGGGACACAGACCTACTCTCTGTGAGAGGGAATGGGTGGGTGGGAGTAGGCATTTTCTGGGCACGCTCGTTCCATCATAGATCTCATCCATCGCTTTCCATGAGGCGTGATCGAGGTCAAGAGCTGGCCCATTCAGCAATAAAAATAAAATCCACCACGCGGGCTCAGGGCGGGTTGGTGGAGGTCACGTGTCTTCGAGTTTTTGGTTTTACGACATGCCGGTTTCCTCACGATGTCTTCCTTCGCCGTTTTGAGAGTCGGTGTTGATGAAATAACCTACCACAAAACTAAAAAATTAAAAAAAAAATGTACCTACAATAAGAATAAGAACAACTTCGACCGATTTAGTTTGTAGTGGTTTCTTTTGAAGTAGGCTGTTTTTTTTGTACAAAGTTTTTTATTTTGCACTTAGATACTTTTTGCTAAAGAATGTAAGTAGATACTTAAGTATGCAGTGATTAAACTGAACTCTTTAATAATTTTATTTTTACAGATCTCATAAATCTTCAGACAAGAAGGATAGGGATAAGAGATTGGAAACACCGCTGGCGGCTATGTTGCCATCTAAATACGCGAATATTGATGTGAGGGAACTGTTTCCAGACTTCAGATCTGATAAAGTAAGTCATATCGTAAGCCTAGCCACACTCGAATTTGCAATATATCATTCATAGTGTTATTTTGCTGAAGAGCAGACGAATTATTAAACATGTAAAGCTATGTACAGTCAACAAAAGAGATAGGTAAGTATGCAGGATCGTCGGATATAGTTAAAGTTTATAGTACGAAATCGATGGATGTTCTCGAATAAAATTTAATTTGATTAAAAGCAAACAGCTCATTTACTTATCAAATTAAATTTCAGTATAGTATAATCCTGTCGGTGAGAGGGAGTGGGCCGTAATCCACCACGCGGGCCAGACGGGTGTGGTAGATGTCACGTGTCGTTCATGAATTTTTGGTTCTAAAATATGTTTTCCGTTTTGAGAGCAGTGGTGATCGAAAGCACTCATTGATATATGTAAATATCTGAACACCATAAATGTTGAAAACTTTCGTTTCGACCATTATCGAAATCGCGTTAGACCATCAAACTACGGAAATCCACTCACGGCAGTTCTGCGTTAAGCCAATAGTTCGGGGAAGAACATTGCGTCGCGCACTCTTTGTTACTATCGCAACAGAACCATTTCGAGCTACTTTCGACCTCCCCCTAAATCAAAATCTAGTAAACCTACGAAGTTCAATTTTACAAGTACAATTTTGAGTAACAGTTAAAGTCCCCTTAATCACCTAAAATACAAGTTTCCTGACAACACAACTGCATATAACTTGGCACCCATTTAGATAATCCGAAATTCCTGTACTTACTTTGTACAGGCAACCACACATCACCTGCACTACGAATGTCACCCTTACTGCTACGACATAAATCGCCGTCACTGTCAAATTTGATGTGCGCGTGACTCTACCGGAATTAACTCCTTTTGTACATTCATGTTTTTGGTTGGATTTCAATTACTAAAATCAATCAAACATTTCAGGTTCTCCTCTTCACCCGTCTGTTCGGTCCTGGCAAGTTGTCGAGCTTGCCTCAAATATGGCGCGGCGTTAAGAAGCGAAGGCGACGCAAGCGCAGCGGCAGCGCAAGTAGTGACACTCCACCTACACCGGCAGACAACCAGGAATCGCAGTATGCTAGTGACGATGAAGAGAAATTGTTGAAGTAAGGATTTTTATAAATGATAGTCCAAAAAATCAGTTTGTGTTGAGAAAATCTCCAGCCCATAAAACGCCAAGGCTCATTATTAGCGTACAAACTACCGACAATCGTAACTATTTTCACATGAAGTGACACGAAAGACATTTTTTTTTAATATGTGGCATGTCGCACATCAACCTAGAAGGTGGTCAACTGCTGAACCGGGCTTGCCTGTGGGTGCCTCAATAAATTGAGGCCTCCAGCCAGGTCTTAAAAAACTTACAAACTAAGCGACTGTAACTCGCTGTGGGGTACGGGCCTCGGCTTAGGGAGTCGCTGGGGGAGCGCAGCAAGGGACAGGCTGGATCTAATTAAACATTCAAGGCAGAATTCTAGATAGTTTATATACAAACTCTCACGATGCTATTAAATCACCGTTATTCTTATTACTCATCAATCAGTATTATTCTCAAGAAAACATTTTTAAATTTGTTCCGATTATAAATACTTATCTTACCTTATTGTTTTATGTTACGAGTATGTGTCAACCATCCCTATTCGTATAGTCGACCTCGTAATTGCATTACTACTTTGACAAAAACTTCTAGTAAATCTAAACTTCACTAATAGTTGACCTATCTAACTGTTCTGGTCTTGAAACCAAAATAGATCTTGTCGTTTTATTTCGTGCAAGTGACATTCAACTTAGGAGAGGCCGCTGGGAGAGATCTATATCCAACAGTGGACTGCGATAGGCTGAGTTTATTGATATTCAACTTTAGGGTGGTAAAGCAATAACGAGGTCGACTTTACAACTGGGTTATAAGTAGCGATCCGAACTCTTGTTTAAATCTGCATCTACTTAGATTATAAACTAATAATTTCCCTCTCCAAAACAACAGGCCTATGGAAGAGAACCAGCATTCAAACAACGACAATAACTCTGGCTATTCAGGCGACAAGTCTCAAAGACCAACTCCCGCGCATTGGCGGTTTGGGCCTGCGCAGATGTGGTATGACATGCTCAATGTTCCTGAGACTGGCGACGGATTTGATTATGGGTTTAAAGTTAAGGTAAATGATTCGGTTTATTACAGAATTTTATAGTTGATTTAAAAACAGTGTCCATGCAGTTTCTTACCGGTTCTTCTTCAAAACAATCTATATATATAAAATGGTAAACTGACTGACTGATTGTTGATATATCAACGCACAGTCTAAACCGCTGCTCCTAGAGACATGAAATTTGGAGGGTGTGTTCTTTGTGAAGAGTAGGTATCCACTAAGAAAGGGTTTTTCGAAATTCCACCCCTAAGAGGGTGAAATTTCACGCGGACGAAGTCGCGGGCAGAAGCTAGTCTAGGATAAATAGACTGATAAAGAAATACTTAAACCTACTATAAATATTATAAACTAGCTGTGCCCGCGACTTCGTTCGCGTACATGCGGGAAAACAAATTGGATTTCATGGATTTAAATTGTTTTGCGCGGAACCATTATCAGCTATCCCGCTAGTCCCGTCAAAATCGGTCCACCCGTTTCGGAGATTAGCCGGAACAAACAGTCAGACAGACAGTACCGTACCTATATACTTTCATATGCATTTAATAAAAAGCTGTTATTTTTCCGTTTCCGTGGTTTTTTTTCGTATCCATGCGGGCGAAGCTGCGGTCAAAAGCTAGTTTATTAATAACTCACTGTAAAATTTAACGATACAACTGTTGTATTAGAAGACCTGAAATAAACCAAAAAAAAAAAATGTTATACTTACCGCATGCTCCATTGTTTACCGATTAGGAAATGTGCTTTCAACATTGTAGAAAACCTTTTCATTCGCTATCAATAAGTACTGATAAAGATATGAATTTGCACCTTCAGGCACCTTCACCAGAAAGAGAAGAAAAACCAAAAGAAGTTGAGGAAGTTAATCCTGAGGAATCAGAGAAACAGGATGATCCTGACAGTGGCTTCCCGGATGATTCTTTCCTCATGGTGTCACAGCTGCAATGGGAAGATGACGTCATATGGGATGGTAGCGAGATCAAACATAAGGTGAGAACAATACAAATAGGTATAGACGGATCTTCTGGCGCCTGATGACCAAAAAAGGAACTAACGCCGCCATCTTGTCTAGCATCTTTTTTTCAATACAATTTCACAAAAAAAATATCATAATTGTATAATAACAGCGCCCCCTGTCAATGTCATTCAAAAGATTACCTAAGTGTCACATTTTAAAATATTTGGTGGTCAAGATCGATATACGAGAACAATTTTTTTTTGGCAAATCACGATTTTTATTGTCTTTTAATGTTCAACCGCACATCCCTAATAAAAGTAAGTATGAAGTTTATGTTACCTGGTACTTTTCCTAGGTGCTGGCTCGACTGAACAGTAAAAGCAACGCGGCTGGCTGGGTCCCGACCTCAGTCAGTCGAACCGCTCAACAGTTCTCACATCCGCGTCCGCAACCGCCGGCGCCGTTGCAACCTAAACCTCCTACGTAAGTGCTTAAGAAATATCATTCATAAAAACAATGGGATAGAGTTGAGAATAATTTGTTGATTTTCAGTGACATTTAAATTAAATGAAGGGCGGTCGTGTGGTACCTTATTCATGTAATTCATTCTCCAATATCGTTCAAATATGTGTTTTTATGAACACAAAATTGAGCAAGTCTTTAGAAACTAGATTCATTTATTTTTTTAACTTTGGAATTTCTTCACTTAATTTCTTCAGAACTTTGTTCCCTTAGGGCTGATTTTTCCATCCCCAGACAACTTTTATTCGAGGAATAAAATTGACATTTGACAGTTTTTTTGTGAAATAACAGTCAACATTTCAAAATTCGCACACCCAGATAAACACTGCACTAAGTCTAAATAGCTCATTTTTCAAATCAATCGACGAAAAACCGTTATCACATATTGATTGTGACAGTTATTTATTGATTGTGACAGTTATTGCGAATGTCCTGCACATTGCATGTAAAGAATCAAATGCAGGACATTCGCAATAACTGTCACAATCAATATGAGATAACGGTTTTTCGTCGATTCTGAAAAATTTGCTATTTAGACTTAGTGCAGTGTTGTTCTGGGTGGGCGAATTGATCAAGATGATTGAAAAATCAGCCCTTAGACTGCTTATTGGTTTTAATAACATTATGATCTATCATACAGTGCATCAACCTCATCATCAAAGCAAGATCCTAACGCCAACGCTGCCGATGGTGAAGACAACACTTGGTACAGTATCTTCCCCGTCGAAAATGAAGAGTTGGTGTACGGAACTTGGGAGGAAGAGGTCATATGGGACGCGGAGAATATGGCCATGGTGCCAAAACCCAAGATACTGACCTTGGATCCTAATGATGAGAATATTATTCTTGGTATACCGGATGATGTGGATCCCTCGAAGATTACTAGAGGTATGAACTGGTTTCCATGTTGAGGTTAAAGATGTTTAATTGTAGATCTAGATTATAGACTTTTATTAAATATAACTTCGGTACGTTTTTCTTATATCTATGTTAATAATAAAGCTGAAGTTTGTTTGAACTCGCTAATCTCTGAAACAACTGCAGTCTGATTTGAAATTTGATAGCCCAATTTTTGAGGAAGGCTATAGGCTATTTACCTTCACGCTATGACCCCTACGAGCCGAGAAAAAAAAGTCTGAAAGATCGCTTAGCGAAAACAAAGTGACACTGCGGACACGTGATGCGATGCGACACAAGAAATTTCACGCGGACGAAGTTGCAGGCAGAAGCTAGTGTATAGATACAAGAAAAGCCTATTTTCTTCCTCTCATTCCTACTTATATGTATTAATATTTTGCCTCTGAAATTACGTGAAAACGTTACCACACTCCCGTGCCAAGGAGTTCTGCAGTAATATTTATTTTTGTTGTTACCAAGTGTCTACTAATTAGAGGCATTCACTGTTTTAGAGAGAGGTCCACAACCCAAAGTGAAGATTCCTCATCCTCACGTGAAGAAATCAAAGATTCTTCTCGGCAAGGCGGGCGTGATCAACGTGTTACAGGAAGACGCGCCACCACCGCCGCCCAAATCTCCTGATAGAGATCCCTTCAATATCTCTAATGATGTGTAAGTATTGATTTTTTATAAATGACATTAAATTAGTGGGGAATGTTGGTGAATATTTAAAAAAAGGTTGTTATAATCATGTTTTAAAGAGATAGGTATGTGATGTGCCACATGATACATTATCAGTGTATCTTTAAGAAGATAACGCAACACACCTAAGATGAATCCAATATTGCAGCCAAGGTGACCACTTACAATCAAACAATTCAGTTTTCCGAAAGTGTAGGGTCTGGTTTTAGGGGGATTTACAAGTTATTTTATACATATTTACATGCCTACCATATAATTTTTATTTTAAAAATATCCTAGACGGTCGATATTCATCATCATCATTTCAGCCGAAAGACGTCCACTGGTGGACATAGGCCTCCCCCAAGCACCTCCACTTCGACCGGTTCTGTGCTTCTCGCATCCAACGAGTTCCTGCGACCTTCACAAGGTCGTCGGTCCGGTCGATATTGATAACCAAATATTAGACTTTTATACTGCGAAAATTACATTTTGGTCTGTTACATACAACACTAGAGCCAAGTAGCCAACTATTGCCAATTCTTAAAACAAAAAGAGTACAAAATATCACCCAAATAACCTAATCCGCAGCTTCTACATGGCCAAGTCTCAGAATCCTCGCCTCAAAGTGGGTGGAGGCCAACTGATCCAACACAGTACACCAGTGGTAGAACTGCGCGCGCCCTTCATACAGACCCACATGGGTCCGGCGCGTCTAAGGGCCTTCCACCGGCCGCCCATGAGGAAACTGTCGTACGGACCGCTGGCCGCGCCCGGGCCGCATCCCGTGCAACCTCTGCTTAAACATATTAAGAAGAAGGCTAAGGTATGTATTGTAAAACTAAGCTAGAAATGCACGATTTCAAATGGAGTAATAAATTAAAGTGAGAGTCATAGTTACCTTAGTTACTTACCTTAGTTACTTAGTTACCAAAAACGTTCATCCTTCATCACCGCCTGGTCTTTAGGCTCAAAAGAATCGCAATAAACATCTCATAAAAAAAAATATTTCTACTTATTAAGCATTCAAAAACAAGTACACGTAAAAGTAGGCGTTGCCATTGTTTAATAACCTGTGCATCCATGGAATCAAAATGGTCTAGGTAGGTAGCAACTATTTGCACCCTAGCTAGACCCAAAAAATGGTCCATTCCAAAGAGATTTCTCTTGCTTAGGTTCACACATAAACACAACACATTATATTTGTGCAAAACATTACTGTAGTCGTACAAATCGACTAACGCAACATATCCGTAGCTTCTTCATTGAAAACCTCCTTTTCTCTCCTACTCAATAGTCTTAACACAAACATCTCTTCATACATACACACAAAAACAAACACAGCACACACACAACACACACACACACATACATTAATAAAAATAAATTATCTTATTCATTATAGATAAATAGTTTAAAACAATATCAAAGCAAAAATAATACCTAACAATAATAATCATAACAAAAATAAAATTTAAAATTAACTATTACTAAAAACATTATAAGTACTCTTAGGAACAGCCTGTATCAATTCAAAAACTCTCCACCACTTTTTGTTCTAACGATGGACGGCCGGATTGGTCACCGATGTGCACTGGTTAGTTTTAGCTAATAGTACGCTTATACCCGATAAAAATTTTTTTTTGTTGTTACTCTTTGTCTAAGTACCTACTTAAGTGGTTATAATTATCTAAATTATGTAGTCGATGATTTTGGTGCACGGTAAAACTCTAATGAGTTTATGTTGGCACCAACTTAAATGTATAAAATGTATGTGTACTACTGATTAAATAAATAAATAACATACACACCCTCAAACACTCACACTCTCTTACAATACACCATCACACACAATTCATGATTGTTAAGTTTTGTATTTTTGTTTTTCTTTTCATAATAAACGACATGCGAATGACTTTTATAATGGAGGAACACTGACTCCCAAGTCACAGGTTTATACCTAGTTTGGGAGCCAGGGGAACTTTGTTTGAGATTCTTCTATAAATGTTCTAAATATCTGTAACCAGTTGTCACTTTTATGAAAAAAAAAAAAAGTTTTCACGCCCAATAGTATGAAACTGCACACAAAAATGAACTTAAGAACTTACAATTCTTGTCCCCAGCAACGAGAGGCTGAACGGTTAGCTTCAGGCGGTGGAGACGTGTTCTTCATGAGAACTCCGGAAGACCTGAGTGGTAGGGACGGCGAACTGGTACTAGTAGAGTTTTGTGAGGAACATCCCCCACTCATCAGCCAAGTCGGCATGTGTTCCAAGATTAAGAACTACTACAAACGTACGGCGGCGAAGGTATGTGTATTTCGTAACTCGGTGTCAAAAAGGCCAGTATAGGACAAGTATTTACGTGTCAAAAAGTTGTAGCATGCTATGTTAGTTTGTTTTACCTTTTTACCAACATTTGTATTGCCCCTTCATACAAGGTATGTCGTCGCCTGGAGCAATAATATTTGTCTGCAGGCCTATTACCGACATCTCCAAATTCTCAATCGAATCAAAATGGCGGGACTTTATTGTCTATTTGTAAACACACAAATACTATTATACTACTATTATTCATTTCAGAAACTAATCATTTACTAACATATATTCGACACAGTTCTTGAACTGACTTGCCTGAATATTTTGGGCAAATTATTTTTTAAACATGTATTTTTATTTTCATTGCCAAAGGGATCCAAAAGGGCAGGTGCTAATTCAAAGGTATTTTTATTATTTTTATTTAACATTTTTAAACCATTTTCATAATGCATATTACAAAAAAAAAAAAAAATCGCAAGAAATACGGACAGCCCGTAACCTTTCAGGTCTAAAATAAAAACGTAAAATAAAACAATCATCTTCTTCATATTGTGAATTTTCTTTATATAAATTGGCTTTTTACATGATTTTAAATCTTTTTATACATTCTTAAAACAACTCTCTCTCTCTCTTCTACTATTGAAATATAAGCCCTAATCTTACAGGACGAGGGTCCAAAACCGCTCAAATATGGCGAGGTAGCCTACGCACATACGTCGCCTTTCCTCGGTATATTACCGCCAGGCGCAACGCAGCCCGTTGTTGAAAATAATATGTACAGAGCGCCAATATACGAACACACACTACAGTTGTCTGACTTCTTGATTATAAGGACGAGGTAAGTGCACAGATAGACATCTGCATAGTGATAAAGACGGCGTCTGATGTCATGGCCACCGGCCGTCCTGATCATAACGAAGCATTAACTTCGTGTAATATGCGGAGTTTCACACGCAAAAAAATTGCAGCTGCATATTTTTTTGTTTTTTTCTTCCTAAACATTTTTATTTTTATTTATTAGCCTGGGCTGTCCCACTCCTGGACAAAGGCCTCCCTCCACTCCTTCCATCTTTCGCGAGCCCGCGTGTCCTCCTTCCAGTTTTGACGGATCCTATCCAGCTCGTCCCGCCATCTCCTACGTGGTCTGCCGCGACCCCGCCTCACTGTCTCAGGGCACCAATTCTGCGCTATTTGGGCCCAAAGTTTGTCCGGCATGCGGCAGACATGTCCTGCCCAGTCCCATTTAAGTTGAGCAGCCTTTTGAGCCACGTCAACTATCTTTGTTTTGGAGTATCTTAGTTTTATCATTAAAAAAATAAATGTAACTACTCAATACTCATATCTCGTCACTAAAACGTGTTTGTTTTCAGACAATCTTATTACATTCGTGAAGTGGACGCAATATTCGTGGCCGGTCAAGAATGTCCTTTGTATGAAGTGCCTGGTCCAAACTCCAAGAGGGCTAATAATTTTGTACGAGACTTTTTGCAGGTCAGTTACATAATATGATTTATTTATTTTAAGCCTGTGTTGTCTCGCGTTCTGTCGCATTTTCTTTTCAGCTCCGCTTGCAATAGACAAATTGTTTTCGATTTTCAAAATTCTTGTCTTTGCAGGTCTTCATATATAGATTGTTCTGGAAATCTCGAGACAAGCCGCGGCGTATAAAGATGGATGACATAAAGAGGGCTTTCCCTTCGCATTCTGAGAGCTCTATTCGAAAACGTCTCAAGTTGTGTGCCGATTTCAAGCGAACGGGATTGGATTCTAATTGGTAAGATCCATGCTACTGTTCGACAATTTAATTTTCTTGCTATTGTTTGTACAATCAGCAATGAAAGATGGATGAAAATATTGCTTTGACATGCGTCTAAATTGAAACACAATTATCAGGAACACTTCCAGCGTTTGATGTAGGTGAAGTTCAGTCAGTTTTTTTATTTTATTTTGTTTTGTTCAGTGGTAGTTTAAAACTATAGTATTAGACGAATTTCGTTGCTGACTGTACTAAATTTGATGAGATAGGTCATCAGGGAAAAGATATTACAGTGTCCAGCCGTCGTCGAGAGAATGCGTTCGTGATACCTGTCAGTGCGACAATTCTAGTAACTAATAAAGATCAATTTCGCCAAACGAGTATGAAACTGACAGTTTTCGAGAGATATTCTCGCGATGGCCGGACTGTAGTAGGGTATGGGACCCCATCAGTCACTTTTCTACCTAACAATTATTGAAATCGCTTGTAACTCTCTAAAGGTGGGTTATAAAACCAGACTTCCGTCTTCCATCCGAAGAAGAGATCCGTGCTATGGTTTCCCCGGAGCAGTGTTGTGCGTACTTCAGCATGGCGGCGGCTGAACAAAGGCTCAAAGACGCTGGCTACGGAGAGAAGTTCATATTCACACCGCAGGAAGATGACGACGAAGAGATGCAACTGAAAATGGATGATGAGGTATGGAAGGACTTTTTATGTTTAGTATGGTGATGTTGTTTTGTTTTTAAGATATAGTTGTGACTGTGAGGGCTGATGTGACCGCAATATATCGTTTTCCGAGGAATGATTTTGAATTATGGACAGTTTTTCCATACAAAAAATGGCAGAAGTCTATTTTATTCGACGGGTTAAAGATATCTGGCGTACATACGGCGACGCGTTGCAAAATTAAGCAACAATCGATAAATTTATGTACTGTAAAATACATTGTTCAGATGGACATAATTATGTACTTGTTTATTTCTATTTACAAATTACTTAATACCAGGTTTGGAGCCATTCAAGTATTACGTAAGCAGATTTTTTTTGCAATTATTACCAATCTTATTAAATCAAAGAGGAAGGGAAAAGCTATATACGCATAGCTATATTAATACCTTTTTTTTTATAAATCCTAATTGGTCCAATTAACATGACGTTTATTTACTTTCATTCTTAAGGTAAAAGTCGCCCCTTGGAACACAACTCGCGCATACATCCAGGCCATGCGTGGCAAATGTTTGCTCCAACTGACTGGGCCAGCGGACCCCACCGGTTGCGGCGAAGGATTCTCTTACGTGCGCGTGCCCAACAAGCCAACACAGCAGCCCAATGAAGAACAACAGCCGAAGAGAACTGTGACGGGAACTGACGCTGATTTGAGGAGACTCAGCTTGAATAATGCTAAGGCTTTATTGAGGAAGTTTGGAGTGCCTGAGGAAGAGGTATGTTGGATCAAACTTTTTATACGTCTTATAGATTCTGGAATGGTTACTGTCAGAGCCGTAATAATTCATTTTGGACACGGTTTTTGAATTAATTTAAGCAACAATTTGCTTAAATATCGGTATTTCGGAGTTTGTTTCGGCATTTCTGCTCAGGGATCAGTCAGCTAGGAAATGCCGGCGCCATCTAGTTTAGTTAATATATTGACGTGTAAAAGTCTTATAAAACATATACTTACAGAAAAAAAAACATTTCATTTCATTTACCATCTTTGGATGGGTTGCAAAGATTATAGACATACTAGTCAATTATGTTTTTTTTTATTTATCTTTTTTTTTTAATAATACAGGATTATTCATATTAAATGGCAACTAAAAACCACTAAGGTTTAAACTTGTGCTATCATGAGTCTATCTCAATATCGAACTATACGATGAAGCATTTTATATGTATATGCATTATAGTCGATACAATTAATAACATCTATAAGTCTTTAAATAGTTACAATCATGTTGTTGTTGTGTTCAATTATGTTAAAGGTTATATATAAAATATCCAATTTCGGTATGGCTACTAAATGTCGTGCATCGAATATACCTATAATTATATTTATTCATAATAATGACTTTCTTGTGGTAATGGAAAGCTGAAAGTTTTAAACGAAATTATGTTAATTGAGAATATCTATAACATTTAAATAAATCCTTCGTTTTGTAGATCAAGAAATTATCTCGTTGGGAAGTTATTGACGTAGTCAGAACATTATCAACGGAAAAGGCGAAAGCTGGCGAAGAAGGAATGACGAAGTTTTCGAGAGGAAACAGATTCTCTATAGCTGAACATCAAGAAAGGTTAGTTTCTTTATACAAGTTTAGGTTTTAACAGTTTTTGGCTGAAAACCATACTAAGAATAAGTATCACCCTACTGGTGTTATATAACAATTTTTTTCTTTTATTAAGAATATTCTTTCTAGTCGTAGGTTGGTTGGTTGTGGGTTGTTGTCATAATCCGATTTTCTCGTACAGATACAAAGAAGAGTGCCAGCGTATATTCGAGCTGCAGAACCGCGTACTGACAAGCACAGAAGTGCTGAGTACAGACGAGGCCGAAAGTTCCGTCAGTGAAGAATCAGATTTGGAGGAGATGGGAAAGAACTTGGAGAATATGCTGGCAAACAAAAAGACTACTGAACAGGTAAATGTTTTATAGCCAAGATGGTCCCAAGAAGTAGTACATATTTTTCTGTGAAAGCTTAGGTCTAGCCTATCGTTGGCATTCAAAAGTTGCCAGAAAACGGTAACCAGGTCATAGTTGAAAGCACTGCTTAATGCAATAACGGTGAATATATGGTTTTGATTTTGTAGCTGTCTATGGAAAGGGAGGAAGCTGAAAGAGCGGAACTGAGGAAAATGATCTTAGGACAATCGGAAAAGAAGCCACAAATCAATCAAAATGATCAGCAGCAATCATCAAGTCAAGGTAAACACATTGAGATTATAATATATTTATTTATTTATTATTGGTGTACTGACGGCGAGATATACCGGTTGTCTTTTCTCGGATTTCTAAACACTCCAAGCGTTGCATGCCCTCATATCGAGAGGAGGCCTGTGTCCCAGCAGTGGGAACGTTATAGGCTGATTATGCTGATATTCAAAATTGGTCAAAATGTATGGAACAGCTGATTTTTTGTTAATAACCAACCAAAGATTGCAACGCTTGTAGGTTTTAAATCATGAACTGAATAATTCATGGTTTGCGCGTAGTACACCCTGAATCTTCATATATATGTTTAACTCTGACCATGTGTATGACACCACACTACTACACTTGGAACTATATGTGCAAACTACTCCACTTCCCCCCCTTTTCCCCTACAGCAGGTCGTGTCCTCCGCATAGTCCGTACGTTCCGCAACGCGTCAGGACAACGCTACACACGTGTAGAGTTAGTACGTAAAGCGGCTGTCATTGAAGCGTATATGAAGATACGACAAACTAAGGATGATGCCTTCATAAGACAGTTTGCGACAATGGATGAATCGCAGAAGGAAGAAATGAAGAGGGAAAAGAGAAGGATTCAGGTTTGTTTATTTTATTGCTGACGGTTGTATTCCAGTTATCTTAGTAAACTGCGTTCATAATTTACTTTGCTATTTATGTGTTTTGACATTTTCGCTAGTACTAGCCATTCTGAAATCAACTTAATTTTTGTATACAGTCGATATTTTTTTAGTAGGAAATAACGTCAATTGAAAACAAGGCTTTGAATAGACTTAAGTCTCCTAATGTCATCCGTTGCACAACATTCTAATGGGTAAATAAATGGTAAAAAAAACAAAACATAATTTACCAAGACTAAGGGTTTTGTTCATTTTGTACAAATTAAGTTATTTGAACACCATTCTGTTACATACATTTCCAGTAGTAACACATTCCTTTGCTAAACTGCGAAACATCGCTGGTATATTGATCTGAACTATAAAAACAATTACACAGGAACAACTGAGGCGTATCAAGAGGAATCAAGAAAGGGAAAGACTCGCTGGCAACGTCACAGTTCCGGGGCCGTTCCCTGATAGTGAGTAATTTTATTATTTAGAATTGACCTATTTGAAAAATAGAAAAATCTTCATAAGAAACCACTTCCATTCTTTGGGCAATATCCATCTTAAAAATCATAATCATATCTACCCTAATTTATTTATTGGGGGTCTCTATTAATCGTTATCTTGGTATTCATCCCCGTTCTAGCCATATCATCTATCACACAGTTCATCCATCGTGTTCCTACTCTCATAACCATCCACATTCATGCTCAAATATCGATGTGGCGGCATCTACATCCCCACATGCGAACAACGCGTCACACTGACGTCACGTAAAATCCTGCATCGCGCAAGCAGAGTTTACCGCGCAACTAGCATAATATACAACGTCTCGACATCAATCGTCGCAACCCAGAACCAGACAACACATGTCTGGTCGGAGGATCCTCCCTTTTATATTGAGGTTGAGTGAAATTTGCATCCTGTTCCTCATACCTCTATGTCATAATACTTACTATAATACTTTTCCACCAGCTCCTATATTGTCTTCGGCAATAGAGATGAATTCACCGTCGCCGTTGATCCCGCTGGGACAAATCAAGCAGGAACCGGATCTTCACACACCATACTCCTCACGGCGTCGTGCCAAGTTGAAGCCGGATTTGAAACTAAAGGTAAGTCATGTAAAAAGGCTTTAAGAGCGCCAGGGTAGCCCATGAAATTTAAAATTTTATGTTTTTTTGCAATTTGGAGGTTAGTATCAGGTTGTATTGATCAAAATATGGTTGGCGACAGAAACAAATATGTCTTTACATAATTATAATCGTTAAAATCATCAGTACAGCTACAGTCTATTCACAGTTATCCTGAGAGAGAGAGTTTGTTTGTAGTTAGGTAGTTGTTGGGTGTTGGTTCCTCTGATTATGTATCACTGTCAATATCAAAGTGATCTTTAATCTTGTGACAATAAGGTTGCTAATGAGTTGCAGCTGTTAGAGGTAAAATATCTGTGAAAGGACTGTAATAAGTACTTAAATTGGATTAATAAATTAGATTAGAGATACATGGATAACTTAATTGACATTTGAATTTAAATTTGTGTTCCTCTTTTAGTGCGGTGCCTGCGGTCAAGTGGGCCACATGCGTACGAACAAGGCGTGTCCATTGTACACAGGGTCGATGGGATGGCCATCTTCGCCGCCTGAGACTGACGCAGAACCGCCGCCTATAGAACCTGAAGATGACGATATGGGATACGTTGAAGGCACTAAGTTGACGTTGCCTACGAAGATTATTAAGGTAAGTCATATCCAAATGGCTGGCCTGTTGGTCTAGTGGTCAGTGACTATGACTGCTATGCCGGAGGTCGTGGGTTCGATTCCCACCCAGGACAAATGTTTGTGTGATGAGCATGATCATTTGTTCTGTGTCTGGGTGTAATTTATCTATATATGTATGTATTTAGAAATATATAAGTATGTTTATCAGTTGTCTAGTACTCATAACACAAGCTCTGCTTAGCTTGAGACTAGACGGCGTTGTGTGATAGTTGTGGAATATTAATTATTATTAAAATTATTAAATGTGGTTTTACAAGTGAATCTCTTAGGTACTAGAATCCGAGGGGGCGTTGGAAGAGTTTTTTAACCTTTTGACCGCCGTAGTCATGTATAGATGACAAACCAAAATGTGCCTAGCACGCCACGGTTCGACTACATGACAGACTGACGCCGAGGGCACGTTTTTGATTTTTTGACGTGTGAGATGAAATGCTCTTTATCATTAATTTATGGGTTTATTCACGTGCATTTTTTGTATTACCCGAACAAATCCGAACGGTCTTCGTTCGCATCATCCTCGCTGCTATAGTAAGCACAGTAGCCCACTTTGTTTTTATCCATAACTGGTAGACAGTGATCTCGAAATATGTAACTACGTAAGAAAACCAAAGTTGCAGAAAGCTTTTTAATAACATGATATTCTTTTTTTTCATATTAGTTACGCACATTTATATACGGTTTGCACTTCAGTAGCGTTGGTTGACGTGCAGTGAACTACGAAAACCGCTCTTACTGCTTCGTTGTACAACTAAATGTAAAGAATACTTCTTCAACATCGAATTTCAATCTAACGCTATGTTCTCTCCCTAGCAATCGGCAGAAGAACTAAAACGCCGTGGTCCAGGTCGCCGCGCAGGCGGGTCCAACTCAGGCGAACCTCGCAGCATGGGACGTAGAGTGCGACGCGGCACTGCCGGGGACTCCTGCGACTATCTCGTGCGCAGACCCGCGGAGAGACGGCGAACTGATCCTCTGGTCACCTTGTCGTCACTACTGGAAGATGTGCTCAATCATATGCGGCATCTGCCTGATGTTCAGCCGTTCTTGTTCCCTGTCAATCCAAAAGTAAGTCTTATTGTATACGTTTATAAGGTTCATATTTCTATGACTATCCTGTACCCGCGGAGAGACAGCGAATTGACCCGTTAGTGACATTGTCATCATACTTGAGTTCTGTTTTCCATTTTCTATTGTATAATGAAGGGTTCGCTTCTTTTACTCTTATAAAAAGAATGTAAGGTTCAAATTACAATGATTCATGCGCCGTAATGATTTTGCGTCTGTATATAATTTAATAGTAAAATTTAATTTTGAATGTTTAACCTTCTTTATCAACATAAAAAGAAAAAGAAAGATTTTTTTTTATTGTCACAGAAACACTATTTAACAACTTTCTAATATGTTCTGTTTTATTTTGTTTTCAAAGCTGGTAGCGGACTACTACCGCATCGTGACCCGGCCGATGGACCTACAAACAATAAGAGACAACCTGCGACAGAAACATTATCAGAGCAGAGAAGAGTTCTTGGCAGATGTAAATCAAATTGTCGAGAACTCGACTCTTTACAACGGTACTAACGGTATTTTAGAGTGAATTGATTTTTTTATACCTAGTTTAATCTACTTAGACCTAATCCGGCACCAGACAGCTTCAGAGATACTGCAAAACGGGATAGTGAAGTGGAAAATATGTATAACACATATTTTGCTCAAGTATCATTATTATCGAGCTATTTGCGCATTTAAAGCTATGTCTGACGTCGGTTTAAAGCTATGTCCACACTCGGGCAAAGGTATTTCTACACTTGTGCCTTTTGCATAAATATAAACAGTGTGCTGCATGTGACATGCACGTAATGCACGTGGCATTAACCTTTTGAATGCCAGAGCATAAACGCAGGCGCGTACCCTCCACGCCAAGCCACAATTTTAAATATTTATGGTAAACAAATAAAAACACAAAAGTAATGATTTAATTGTTTATTTCGTGATAAAGTGCACCGCATTTTTTGTCACATATTTGTGTCGCTGGCGTACAGGGCACGCGCTTGCTTGTCACGTATATGTGACAATGGCGTTCAAAAGGTTAAATGGATGCATGCTCTATACGCAAAATGAATTGAATTAAAAGGCGCAAGGTGAAGATGTAAGTGCGCGAGTGTGCACATAGCTTACAGCATGCTGCTGGAATTTTGATTATATTCTTGCAAGTAGCTGCTTGTCGTTGTTGTTTTATTGAATTTACTTAGCATGCAGACATTTTGGCATTTATTTTTGAGTTGAGTAGGTAAATAGTAAAATTACTTTATATTTAGAAGGTAGTATGACTAGCTGCTGTCAAATAATATTCCGTAGCACGTAGGCTTTAAATTGCCTACGAGATTTTTTTTATAAGAAGCGAAATGTTTTCCTTTTCTTGTTGCGTGATGAAATGAGCTAGTATACCCGTAAAGCTCGTCTCGTCCGTGAGACAACCAGTCTTACCAAGAGGTATCGTTTTACCCATTAACTGGGTTGTGGAGGTCAGATAGGCAGTCGCTCCATGTAAAATACCGGTATTCAGCTGCATTCGCTTAGACTGCCAGCCGACCCCAACATAGTTAGCTATTCAGTTGAGACTATCCCCGGTACCACTACCGGGGCTGTCTACTGTGCATTCGCGATTTATTTGCCAAAAATATAAACAGATATCAGTCATTGGGAAAATAATAGTTAGCTATTCAGTTGAGACTATCCCCGGTACCACTACCGGGGCTGTCTACTGTGCATTCGCGATTTATTTGCCAAAAATATAAACAGATATCAGTAATTGGGAAAATAACTTTAATTCCTACACAATAAAGTTCAGTTTACGCTACAACTTAAAACATTTTTATAACTTTGTCAGTAGTGCTAGTCACTCCGAAAACTACTTAATTATCATTGAAATTCAGTTTTTGTTTAACTTGAAACAGCACTGCGCACTTTGACTTGACCTAGGCCGCACGAACGAGCTCGAGCTGTACTGACACACCTCTTAATACTTTTGAATGATTCGAAGGACCAACAAGCAGCTTGACGATCGCCGCGCAGCGAATGTTACAGAGGTGCGTTGAAAAACTAGCAGAGAAGGAAGAACAGCTGATGAAATTGGAGAAACAAATCAATCCGTTGCTTGATGATAATGACCAGGTACCATAGAATACAAAAAAAAAAATCTCCTTTTTAGGGTTCCGTACCAAAAAAAAAAACGGGATCCTATTACTAAGACTCCACTGTCCGTCTGTCTGTCTCCAGGCTGTATCTCCGTAACCGTGATAGTTAGACAGTTGAAATTTTCACAGATGATGTATTTCTGTTGCCGCTATAACAACAAATACTAAAAACAATAAAATAAATATTTAAGGGGGGCTCCCATACAACAAACGTGTTTTTTTCGGCGTTTTTGCCTTGTGGTACGGAACCCTTCGTGTGCGAGTCCGACTCGCACTTGGCCAGTTTTTTACTATTGAAATTGGCCACTGACCATTTTAGGTTAAAGTGAAAAGAATAATAAGCATCTTTACCATTGGAACATCCATACTAATATTATAAATGCGAAAGTGTGTCTGTCTATCTGTTACCTTTTCACGCTTAAACCGCTGAACCGATTTAGATGAAATTTGGTATAGAGATAGTGTGAGTCCCGGGAAAGGACATAGGATAGTTTTTATCCCGATATTCCCACGGGATCGAAAGTTATGTGGGTGAAACCGCTGGACGCTGCTAGTTAATAAAAATTATGGTTAACAGAAATAAGAAGTTATGAATCCTGAGTAACAGTAACACTTTACACGCCGTCTGCTTTGGTACTAAGTGCGGCTGGTACAGTCAACAGCAAAAGTAGATGATCAAGATCAGAAATTAAATACTAATAAACGGAGTTCGCGTCAGAACTGTGTGGCGTCGAAGTGATTCAAAAGTATGTGATTGTAAATTATACCAAACATTTACTACTAGTACAGCTGCCATATATTCGTGATCGGTTTTGACTCCTATATATATATTCTTTTCTACTATAAAAAAGCATAAAACAAATTAGAAAATATGTGCAGGACATGGTTTTCATCTAAAATGTTTTTTCCCAGGTGGCATTATCATTTATCTTAGAGAACTTACTGACGACAAAGCTGAAGATTATGCCCGAAGCGTGGCCTTTCCTGAAACCAGTCAACAAGAAACAAGTGAAGGACTACTACAATGTGATCAAGAAACCTATCGACATGGAGACTATGGGCAAGAAGATACAAGGTATATAATAACTGAACTTATGACTTTTATACTTATGTATATGAAAAGAGGAAAGTCATAAGTTCGGTTCTTCTTTCTTTCGAGTTCGAGACTTCTTAATAGAATAGTTGAATATACGAAGTGGTTCAGAGGTAGAATGTCAACACAGTTGTAAAAGTTATTCATAAGGTGGCTTTTGTTATATGTACGAGGACCAATCTGTGTACACATGAAACAATGAAATGAGGGAACGGAAACAAAAACATAGCTTTCCTTCTCTTCTCTTTAAGGAACCTTATAGTCCGTATGATTCATCCATAACAGGCTCGTATAGACCACATGAAGTTCTAAATGTTGTAGGACTGTGCGTGTAGCGAGTTTTCAGCCTACGTTCGTAAGGACGTAAACATATCGCGGTGGGTTTTATCGCGCTCTGATTTTCAAATCTCGGTGATGAGCCGAGCATTGAGAATCCAACAGAGCGCATCCCAGCAGCGCGACAATATAACGCACTGATTGATTTTCAACTCTCTGCGCTAAGCGAAGCGTTGAAAATCCAGTGCGCGAATAAAAATCACCGCGGGAAAAACGCGTCCGTGCGTACCTGGGCTAATAGTAGTAAACACATGTCTGGTATCTAAATGTATGAATTTTAATAAAATAAAACATTGCAGCTCACAAGTACCACAGTCGCGCCGACTTCCTACGCGACATTCAACTGTTAGTCGACAACTGTCGCGCGTACAACGGACCCAACTCGCAGTTTACACGACAGGCTGAAATCATACTCAAAGTAACACAGGACTCGCTTGAACAGGTAAGATCGGATTTTGGTCCAAACATATTTGCACCTTGTTATTTCGCGCAAAAGACTCACTTTGCAAGAAAAACCATTGGCTTCTGAATATTTTTCCAATTTAAAATGTTGTCAAACCCAAGTCAATATTCTTATGATGTGCTGCAGTGGTTACTTTAGTCAATCAGTCATAGCATACCTTTGGGGCGGTCCAGAATTCCAGATTCGTTAAACCTTATACATCTCCACGTCAATGCGCGTATTTTCTGTACACAAAATACTCGCATTGACGTGGAGTTGCTGATACCAGCCCGTATTACCTATTACTAATATGCTATTCTTCAATTCAGAATCTCAGATAATTAACATTCTTCTTACTTAACTATCTACTTTAGCGTTATGTAGTATATTGTTTTTTAATGTAATAAAAAAGTTCCAAAATAATTTTGGTTGCAACGGAATTTCAACATTGTCTTGTGCATTCTAGGTTCAATAACTACTAATAGAATTTTATTGTGTCTATAGATCTATAAACGTAATAAACATATTTTCTTTCTTTTCTATAATAGTGTTCATAATCTCAGATAATTTACATTCTATCGCCACTTAACACTTTGCGGGACACTTAACGCCTCTCGACGTAATAACAATAAAACTTCTGTGTCTCGGTCAGTGTCCTTCAATGTGTTAATCAGTTATCTGCTTTAGTGATATGTATTCTAAGTTGATTTTCGAGTGACCATTTGTAACAAAAAGGTCCTAATACGTTTTTGATTGCAGTGGAAACTGAACTTTGTTAAGCATGACATTCAGTTTGTTGCTGAGCAACTTGTAAATTATCTCAAACTCTTAATTTAAACATTAAAAAAAATGCAGTAAATAAGCTGTACAATGACAACCGGTAATGACGATAAAAACTTAAGACAATAACGAAAGGGCGCATACCTGATGGTGGGCCATGGGCCCAGTTCCGTAAGGCACAGGCAACTTGAATTTGAGGGGCTAAGCATCCATCTACCACGAGAATCATGTGGAATAGCATATTTTATTAGGTCAACAATTTTTTATTCCGAAATCTTTACTGAATTTGTACCATTCTCTGAAGTTATATTCATTGTAGTGTTCGAAAGGATTCACTCGCATTCTGTACACTTGATTAAGATAGTTATCCATAAATTCCATGTCGTCCAGATTATTAAAATCAGCATAATTGAAGATATCCATTTCATATGAAAGAAAGCAATAAGGCGAGAGTTAAACGCGTGCTAAGCAAGGGGTTGTTGTTGTTTAAATTTAAACAACGTCTAAGCCATTTCTAATCCTAAACAATGACTAAACATGGTTTTGTGTTATGACTTTTGCTAAACAATTGCTAAACACGTTTCTACGTTTTTTATGGTAAGAAATATACAATTTTTTCTCTTCTGCAGTTCGGTGATAACGTAAGTCAATTAGAAACAAACATTTCACGAGTACAACAGAAGATGTTGGAGGAGGCGGAACATTCCGACCTGGACGTGGAGGAGCCGCCGCCCCCGCCGCCCGATGAGAAGCGAGGCCGCGGGAGGCCGAGGAAGCACAAGCCTTCCACATCTACTGCAGCTGTTGATGGTAAGCGGAAGAAGGCGACTTATAGAAGTCTACAATGAAAAAATAAACAATGATAAGAATGCATTTTTAATGTCAGTTGTTAATATGTATTGTATTCCCTCGGGAACTAACGAAGAAGAGGAAAATGATGTCAAAAGGATGCCGTGGCCTTTTGGCCTCGAACAGGACTTTATTTTTTTCATAGAGTTGATTTTTCTATTTGTCATCCTGCGTGAGTCTCAAAAAGTAGTTTTTGTTTCTTTATTTTATTTATGGCAGCAAGATTGTTATAGACCCTTGTTATTCACTGGCTATCATATTTTTACGTTTTTTCTAGGTGCTACTCCAAGGAAACGAGGAAGACCAAGAAAAGATCAAAACTCCCTGGAGGAGGGTATGTACGAAGTTTTAATTTTTACCATGGTTAATAATAATTATGCATTTGCTACTTTAACAATATATTTTCGGCTGTTTTCTCTATCGGTCTTACTGTTGTTTTATTTTTATTTTTTAGATCTTCAGTACTCCGACAGCGGCAGTTCAGAACTCGAGGAGGTTGAGCAGAAAGTGGCCGCAGAAGCCATGGTGCAACTGGCAGTACGTCCACCGTATCAAGGTGAGATATTTTTTTATCACTATGCGGATAAACGCAAGATGAAGATATGCGTTCAGACTCTGTAAAAATGGGAAACACATAAATTAATGTAAACTTTAATTGCATGTAAAATAAGATAATTTCATAATTGTTCGAAGTACTAAGGGTGAAATGGTTGGCAGACCAATTGAAATAGAATATATGATCTTGTCTCTTAGAATACAGGCTGTCTAAGGGACGGTTATATACATGTTGTACAGATTTTGCAATTTGCAATGAATTGTAATATACATTGTAAATATCGTCGACCGTAGGTTCAATTGAGGTAAGGGACATAATACGATTTTTCAGGAGAGGCCGACAAAGTTTTTTTTCGGACTAAATCGCCTATAACTTTTTTTGTTATTAACCTTTTTCGGATCTGATTTCACACATAATCTTGTATTTTAGTGCTCTATCTACCTTTGTACATTTATTTAAATAAGTTAGCTATTTAAGAAAATAGACGTCCCTTACACCAACGTATTTTGTTAGTAATGTCCCTTACATTAAATTGATCTCTACGTTGGATCCAATCTATAATGCAAAATAGTGTAAAGGTCTTGTTGAAAAAATGTGTGAAGAATAATTCGTTGATTGGGAAGACCCTTACCTTATTTGAAATGGATTGGCGGCGGTAATTACACCATTTCAAGTTGCTATATTGCATAGTTTTTCAGATACATTGTTATTATGGGGCTGATTCGAAATTCGAATCCAAAAATCAGTAGGGTAAGGGACATTTTTTTTAAGCTAGAATTTTTTCATATTCACCATTCGAAAGAGCGCAAAATTCTGAACAAAACTGTATACTCAACTCATTTTGGGTATTTTGTCCCTTACCTTAATTGAACCTACGGTCGACGATATGTTTCTGTATTTTTTGTGAATAAACCTTTATTATTATTATTAGACAGCAAGCGGGTCTCTTGCCTTAAATCGGCAAAATTATTCGGACGCTGATTCCAAGTTGGACGGACACAAATAACTAAATCAGTGTTCATAATCTCAGATAATAACATTCCATTGCCACTTACTCAGTTATCTACTTTAGTGAAAATGTATTCTAAGTTGATTTTTGAGTTGGTCACTCAACAATCAAAAATCAATTGTAACCAAAAGGTCCTAATAAGTTTTTGGTTGCAATGGATTTTGAACGTTGCTTGTTAAGTATGCATTCAGTTTGTTGTTCCTTAACATAAGTTATCTCAGATTCCTGGCTCTATTATAGTTATCATTTTCTTTGTAAAACATAAAGTATTATTTTGTTACAGATGACGACCCGCCCTTAGGCGAGCCAAGTTTCGATACATCAGAGTTCCTAATAAAGCGCGAGGTGCCGGACGAGCCGCCACAGCCTTCCGATGACTTCGTGGATCTTGACCAACACAGCACTGACTACTCCTTCCCGCCTGTTGTCAAGGTAATTTAGAGGTGTACAAGCATCTTTTGACGTGTGGTCAAAATCGGAACTAACGCCCCCGTCTTGATTTTTCATTACACAACTGCCCCGTTGGTCTCGTGGTCGCAAGCGCGACTGCTGAGCGTGGGATCCTGGGTTCGATTCCCGGTGATATTGGGTTTTTCCATTGGGAATTAGTAACGGCCCGGAGTTTGGAAAGTGTCGGTGTGATACCCCCGTGTCTCGGAAAGCACGTTAAGCCGTTGGTGCTGCGCCTGATCTCTCTCCGGTCGTGTCGGATTGCCGTCCCATCGGACTATGAGAGTGAGAGAAGAGAGAGTGCACCTGTGTCTGTGTGTGTAAGTGCTGTGTTGTGCACTATAATATCTCCCGCGCCAAAGGCTGGTCTCCGTTGAGATGGTCGCCAAGGCCGAAAGAGGCGTGCAACACACTTGTTCGGGTCAACATGATTCGGCACGATTCGCAAAATATATTATTATATTATACTAGCTTCTGTCCGCGACTTCGTCCGCATGAAATTTCGGTCCCAGACTCACCGCGTCGCATCCCATCGTATCACAAGAATTGGGTTATTAAATGCAAAATGAACTTTTGATATATCCGACTGTCAGTTCCAGAGATTAACGCAAAACAAACTCTTCAGATTTATTATTAGTATATAGGGTGACTGGTAATTAGTGACCGATACTTAAACACGTGATTTTACTAATCATTATGAACAACTTTTACTATGGGACCAAACTTGAAATCGTGAAAAAAAAACAGCTGTTCTCTACATTTTGACGAGTTAGACGAACATAAACGTAGGGAACAGCTGATTTTTTTTCGCGATTTCAGGTTTGGTCCCATAGTAAAAGTTGTTCATAATGATGAGTAAAATCACGTGCTTAAGTATCGGTCACTAATTACCAGTCACCCTATATAATATAATGTTCCGACTGACCTACGCCGAATCATACCGACCCGAACATATTGTGTGTAGCACCCCTATAGAAGTCACATAACCTGCACTCGCATTACTCTCATGATAAAACAATCATTTGTGTAGGAGGAACCAATGGAACCTGACATGGGCAATATGGGCAACATGGGCAACTTGGGCAACATGGGCAACCTGGGCAACATGGGCAGTATGGGCAACATGGACAACTTGGGCAATATGGGCAGTACGAGCAACATGGGCAACTTGGGCAATATGGGCATGGAGCCTCAGATGTTGGGAGGCACAGGATTGGAACCGCCTCCACAGTTCAAGGAAGAACCACCGGAGAACTGGCAGGTAAGCAACTGGGATTTAATTAAGAATAAAACAACATAATAATACGATACGGCTCGCATTGTTAGGAGGTTCCTGTCTCTGGGGCCCTAACCACCGGTAGCTTGGACTCAGCTCCCGATACCGGCGAACTACTATTTTTTTATTTCTATTTTTAAATGGTTTTTATAAAAATATTTAAAAATGTATTTAATAAGTAAGGAAATAAATAAACAAAAATATACTCGTTTGTTCAGATAATATTCATTGTCCTGACTGCGCCACCTTTCACTATGCGTGGTCCGACTCGCACTTGGCCGGTTTTTGATGCTGGTGGAAAGTGAGGTCCTAGGTAAAAAGTTACGACATTGGTACCTCCATGCGTGTGAACCAAAAGTGTGCCAAACCCGATCCATGGATGACCTTATGACTGACCTTTGTTAAAATATTGTAATATTAGGTTTGGTTAACATAACTCTCGCGCTTGCTTGTAGAGCCGAGCTAGGTTGTCAGTTGTCACGCTTATGTGGTTAAAAGTTTTAAAGTCAATCAAAGGTCATCCATAGATCGGACTCGACACATTTCGGGGGTTGTAGCATTTCAGGGGAGTACCAAAATTTTGATATTTGTTAGGTAAAAAATATCAAAATTTTGATCCTAGGTAGGATCTTTAGTTTCCGAGATATTTACTAAAAACTGAAAAAGTACTAGATATTATGTTCTCGGCGATAATAATTGTAGTTGTTCTTTTTTGAGTTATTTAAAACCTTTTTTCTTTCTCAGCCTGACCCGGCCATACAAGACGACCTGCAAGTCACCGACAGTGAAGAGGAACCCGAAGATGGTCTGTGGTTCTAAATAACAAGTTCCTGTGGGATCCGTCCACACGTCATCCACTCCTATGAATCGAAACAGCCATTATAGTTTCGTCACTGCACTCTGCGAAGAAATAAATGACATTGTTATGATATAAGATAGACGAATATTTGTTATGATTATGAACTAAGTAACGAATAAAAGGACGAATATAAAATTAAGTATATCTTTGTTGTTTCAATATTTTGTATAAGTAAATAAATAGTTATGATTATAGAACGCAATACTTTTATTTATAAACCTGCTATACCTTCAATATATTCCTGGCTAGTCACGCTGTTAGGCTGGCTTGTCACCACTGGCTTTTGAGATTAGTCGAAAACTGAAAACCAGCAACTGACTAACGCGACCCACAAGGCATCAAAGATCAAGAAGAAATAAAAAAAAAGAAACAAGTGCGAGTCGGACTCGCACACGAAGGGTTCCGTACCACAAGGCAAAAACACCGAAAAAAAAAACACGTTTGTTGCATGGGAGCCCCCCTTAAATATTTATTTTATTTTGTTTTTATTAGTATTTGTTGTTAAAGCAGCAACAAAATACATAATTTGTGAAAATTTCAACTGTCTAGCTATCGCGGTTCTTGAGATACAGCCTGGTGACAGACAGCGAAGTCTTAGTAATAGGGTCCCGATTTTACCCTTTGGTACGAAACCCTAAAAGAAGAGAAAAATCAAGAAGATCAAGTCATCGATAGTGGTGAGGAACCTGCGGGGTTACTAACAAAACTAAACTGCGTAACACAATCGGAATCGGTTTTATTTTGACAGTTCAACAACATTGCCCCCTAAGATACAGGCCTAGCCTAGTTTAGGGGACAGGGTTGAACTTATTGTACTATCTACGTAATGCTAAATTAAGATATTTAATATGTATACAGTGCAATGTACTTGAACTTTGTGGTAATAAACAATTTATTATTATTTATTCATTGCGTTATTTACGTGTTGAGCAGACAAATTTGTCGAAGTTATAAAGCAATAGATTAGTAATTTGCTTCAAAATGATTCATAAATTCCGATTGATAGTAGGTATGTTACACAATTAGGTCCAGTGGTAATTGTTAGTACTGGCCACAGCACTTTCTTAAATACTCTGCTGTCATGTTTTTATGTTCCAACTATAAGTTGCTGTCATATATATTGTATTGTGTCATAAACACGTATTGAATAAAATATTACTTTAAACTATGTCTTTCCACGGATTTAACTCCAACAAATGGTAGCAGAGCGTGGTTACCGTGGTTCATATAAATAGGTACGAAAAGATGGCATCGACGAGTTATAGAAACATTGAACTATTAACAAAGTCGAATTATGACACATGGTGCCTACAAGCGCAGGCAGTCCTAATCAAGAATGATTATTGGGATATTGTAAGCGGAGAAAAAGGGTTGTCACCAGATGCGGATGCGGCGGTAAAATCGGCATTTATCAAGGAAGACTTAAAGGCAAGAGCTGAAATAGTACTTCTCCTGTCACCGTCAGAACTGAAACAAATAAAGATCTGCACGTCAGCTAAAGCCGTATGGGACAAACTAAAAACAATTTATCAAAGCACTGGGCCTGCAAGAAAGGCAACTTTATTGAAACAATTAGTTTTAAAGCGAATGTCAAATGACGAAGATATCCGTGACCATATAAATAACTTTATGGATATTGTGGATAAGCTCGCCGATATGGAGATAAAAATTCCTCCAGAAATGCTAAGTATAATGCTGTTGTATAGTTTGCCAGCAACATTTGAAAATTTTCGGATCGCTATTGAGTCACGAGATACATTACCAAATCCTGACGACCTAAAAGTAAAAATTCTTGAAGAATACCAGGCCAGGAATGTTAGTGAACAGCCAGAAAGCTCCGAAGCCTATCTCCTCAAGAGAAATAAAATGAAGCCATTCTGCAAAACATGCAAGAAGAAGGGCCACACTACAGGAGCATGTTGGAGCAACAAGAAGAAAAGCACAAATGAAAAAACAAGCGGACATCAAAACTTCAACGTCTGTTTGAATACCGGAAATCTAAACATCAAAGAAAATGTATGGTGTCTTGATAGCGGATGCTCTTCTCACATGTGCGGAAACAAAGCCAGATTCTCGACACTAAGCTCGGAAAGTGGTACCTTGAAATTGGCGTCAAACAAGTATACAACCCAAATTGAAGGCAAGGGACGAGTTACAGTGACCGCAGAAAAAGGAGGTTGCAACTTTAATGATACCTTATACATTCCGGATATGTCAGTGAACCTCCTGTCTGTAAGCAAAATAACAGATAGAGGAAACAAAGTCGTTTTCGAAAAAGATCAAGCCTACATCGTAAACAAAAACAGCGAAGTGACACTGACAGCACAACGGAAAAATGGACTGTACTACCTTGAGTTTGACAAGAAAGAGACTTCAAACTACATACCAAAAGAAGAAAAAGGTGACATCATGGAATGGCATCGTAAACTTGGCCATATAAATGAAAAGGACTTGATTAAGATGGCGAAGAATGACCTAATGTACGGATTAGACCTGAACAACGAAGAGTTGGAAACATGCGAAACCTGCATCAAAGGCAAGCTCTCAAGATTACCTTTTATAAAACATGATGATCTCTACACGACGCAAGAGCTGGAGATAATTCACAGCGACGTCTGTGGACCTTTTGAGTGTGAGACACTAGCAGGCTCAAGATACTACGTCACATTTATAGATGATTTCACACGATATTGTCACGTCTATTTCATAAAAAGGAAAAGTGATGTACTTAACAGTTTCAAACAATATAAAAATGAAGTCGAGACGTTCCACAACAAAAGAATAAAACACCTGCAGTCAGACAACGGAACTGAGTATCGTAACAAGGATTTTGACGATTTCCTTAAACTGCATGGCATCCAAAGAAGATTGACCACAACTTACACACCACAACAAAATGGAATCAGTGAAAGAAAGAACAGATCTTTATTAGACAAAGCCAGATGCCTATTGATTGAAGCTAACGTCCCCAAAAAGCTCTGGGCGGAAGCAGTAGCTACGGCAAACTATCTAATAAACCGTAGCCCTTCAAAAGCATTAAACGGCGACATTCCATTCACGAAGTGGTTAGGCCGAACCCCATCTGGAAATCACCTCCACGTTTTTGGCAGGAAAACCTTCGTTCTGAAAAAGAAAAGACAAGGAAAAATCTCAAATAAAACGAAGGAGGGTGTATTCATGGGTTATTCGATAACTTCAAAGGGCTATAGAGTATACATACCTGAAAAAGATGACGTGGTGACGAGCAGAGATATCAAGGTTATAGACAAGATGTATTTCGAGGAAAAAGACACGAACTATGAAAACCTTGTAAAAGAAGAGGAACATCGCAAGAACATACCTGAAAAAGAAAACAAAAATAAATTAAAGAAAGATAAACACAGACAGGAAATAGAAATTGAATTCAGGAAACAGAAAAATGATATACCTTTACAAATTCCGGACAGTCAAATTGACGACGCAGATGAAATCGAAACATTTGACGACGCATCTGAGACTGCAGAAGTACCTGAAAATGGGAGGCCACAAAGAGAACGGCACCCACCAGCATGGACAAAAGATTTTGTATTAGGAGATTCTGAAGAGAACCATTTACTCACGGATATATCTTACCTGTCTGATGAAAATGAAAACGATGAGTATTGGCACGAGGCCATTAAATCTGAAATTAGAGCACACGTTAAAAACGGGACGTGGAAAATAGAAAAGAAAAGCAATAACATGAAGGTTGTAGACTATAAGATGGTTTTACGTAATAAAATTGGACCTGATGATAGCGTCACAAGAAAAGCCAGACTCGTAGCACGGGGCTTCACCCAGCGACCAGGGATTGACTTTAATGAGACTTACGCTCCCGTTGCTAAACTAAGCTCGATCAGATCAGTCATCGGCATAGCCGTAGAAGAAGGATTACAATTGAACCAAATGGACGTAACAACTGCGTACCTAAACGGCGAATTGGAAGAAAAGATAGTCATGAAATACCCCGACTACTTAGAAGAATATTTGACTGAAATCATGGTCGATGAAAGTACAAAAGAGGACTTAACCATCTACAACAAAACTAAAGAGATGCTAAAAGACATTAAGTGTAACCCAAAAGAAAAGGTTTGCGGTCTTATCAAAGCTCTCTACGGACTTAAGCAGGCAGGGAGGCAATGGTACATCAAACTCGACAAAGAATTGAAACACATAGGGTTTCGAGCGTCAGAAGCTGACCCATGTATATACATTCTGGAGAAAAGAGGAGCCAAAATTATAACAGCGATTTATGTCGATGATTTGTTAATTGCCTACTCGTGTCCGAAAACATTAAAAATAGTTATAGACCTGCTAAATTCAAAATTCGAATTAAAAAACTTGGGAAAACCGAAACGGCTGATTGGCATAGATGTATCGTACAATGGAGATGATATAAAATTAAATCAACATAAATTCATTGAAGATACGCTAAAGAAGTTCAAAATGGAAGACTGTAAAACAGTTTCAACGCCCATGGAGCCAGGACTAAAATTAGAAAAGAGAGACAAAAATACCAACCAGCATATCCCATACAAGAACCTAATAGGAACACTCATGTTTTTGGCCGTAGCAACTCGCCCAGACATCATGTTTGCTATTAGTTACTTATCACAGTTTAATGACTGCTATACGGAAGAGCACTTCAAGTGTGCCAAAAGAGTGCTCCGGTACCTAAAAGCCACAAAAACCATGGGCTTAACATTCACGAAAACAGGGAAAGACCTGTATGGAATGGCAGATGCAGATTGGGGCGCCTGCAAGCTAGACAGAAAGTCTTTTTCGGGCTACTGTTTTAAATATGCTGGAACGACTATAAGTTGGATGTCGAAAAAACAAAAGAGCATCGCTTTATCGACAGCCGAGTCAGAGTACGTAGCTATAACCGAAGCTGCAAAAGAAGCTATCCACTTGAAGAACTTCTTTAACGACTTGGGAGCTAACTACGAACGCATAGTTATCTTGAATGATAATCAAGCAGCTATCAAACTCAGTAAAAATCAAATGGTGACTTCAAAATCGAAACACATTGATTTGAAAATGCACTTCATAAGGAACTGTATCCAAGAAGGAGCATTAGAACTGAAATATCTGCGAACCGAAGATATGGAAGCAGACTTGCTGACCAAGGCTCTAGCTGGTCCGCGAGTAATGAGGTTGCGCAGCAGCCTAGGGCTCTCCTGATGACCGCGATAGTGCCGTGAAGAGGAGTGTTAGTACTTTCTTAAATACTCTGCTGTCATGTTTTTATGTTCCAACTATAAGTTGCTGTCATATATATTGTATTGTGTCATAAACACGTATTGAATAAAATATTACTTTAAACTATGTCTTTCCACGGATTTAACTCCAACAGTAATGGCCTCGACTTACGAGTTGTAGGTCGAGGGTTCGAAACCAGGCAGACGTTTTACTTAGTGTTAATAATTTCATCACCACAAGGAATACATCGTAGGATCGGCCATGTCCCAGAACCAAAAATCGAAGACCTGTTAGTCAGAAAATTTGAGTCTATGGCGTGTGTTTGGTTCCGGATTTTCGTTTTTTGACACCGACTTCCAAAATTATAGTTATTTTTCACTTTATAGTTTTTTTTTGGAAAAAACTTTTTATACGTATTTTGCTTTTTAGTTGACTACCTACCCCACACAAATTCATATAACATTATTTGCTATGTAACTTTGTAGTTTTTTTTTGGAAGTCGGTTGTTTCTTAGGGTTCCGTAGTTCTGACAAGGAACCCATTTCGTCATGTCCGTCTGTCTGTCTGTCTGTCCGAGGTTTTGCTAAGAGACCGTTAGTACTAGAAAGCTGTAATTTTGTAGGAGTATGTATATCAATTACGCCAAAAAATTGGTAAAATTAAATTTTGGAAAATATTCATCCCCACTTCACATGTAGGGGTACATGTGAAGTGGGGATGAATATTTGTTTCGTCGTCTACCCCCCCCTTCTAAAAGCTAAACTGCTGGCTTGAAAAATCTGGAAAAATTCACGATGATAGTGCATTTCATGAAAATTATAGCGGTTAAGATAACTTTATTAGTTTAGCAGTATAGTCGTTAAACTTTGGTGTTGGATAATTTTGTACCAAATACAAAATCTTGTGTGATACTTCCTGGCCGCGCCACAGTGAAAAATTACAGAAACACGTTTCTAGATAAATTGTACCCTTAATGTACTTTAGGGTACATGTAGTGAAAAAAATTGTACCTCAACGAATAATGAAATATAATGAAGTTTTGGTGGCGCGGCTGGGAAGTATACTTCCTGGCCGCGCCACCACGGTTTTTGTAAAGTATTAAGCGTACCCGGACATAGTGTACACTAAAGAATTGTACCAAAATTGTTCTTTTCCGTACGCTATAAAGAGATTCAAAAAAATTATTACTTTAGAAATTATAGCCTTGTGTAGGTGGCGCGGCCAGGAAGTATACTTCCCAGCCGCGCCACCAAGTTTTATTAGGCGTACCCGAACATAATATACGCTAAAGAATTGTACCAAAATTGTTCTTATCCGTACGCTTTATAGAGATTGGAAAATTTTATTACTTTAGAAATTATAGCCTTGTGTTGGTGGCGCGGCCAGGAAGTATACTTCCCAGCCGCGCCACCAAGTTTTATTAGGCGTACCCGGACTTAGTGTACGCTAAAGAATTGTACGCATTATGTACTACCTAAAAACATAATAATATTACGGAACACTGTAATATATTAAGAGAAAACATCAAAACAAACTTAAGCGCATCAGCAGACTTGCTGATCTTTGTACCTACTAGATGTGGCCTCCAAATTAGAAGTAGCTACTGGAATTATCTCGGTGGGATGGTTGTATAACTTGCACAGAAGGGCGAGAAATAAGCAAAACAATACGAATCGATATGCATAACAAGAAAAATAGACCATCAGGAACAAGATAAGAATTTGGTAGGTAGGTACTTAGGTATTAGGGACGGTCAGCAACGAAAATCGTCAACACTGTTACTTTTACGTGTCAATAATTATGCTTTCAAAAACTGAAACGTTGATCTACTTCGTCGTTAATTATACCTACCTACACTTCGATCAATAATAGTACTAGATGCCCGATAAGCGCTTCAAAAACGGCCCGAAAAATACGAGCACGAATACTTTTGTGCTCATATTTCAAATTAGTATGGTCCAATCATAGCCAATGTTAAGACGTCAAAATGCCTCAGTGCGCGTTCAAAAGTTGTGTAAATAACCACCGTAACACCAAGATTTTGGAAGGAATATCTTTTTTTCGGTAAGTTTTTATCATTAAATGTTTTTCATAAAATAGTAACACAATTAAATAGTAAATATAAATCAATTAGCAAATATTATGATTGTTTGGCCAATGTTTGCGACAACGCGCCAACCTCTCTAACAAACATTGAAGCATTGAAACGTAATTCCAAGAACTACGTCTAGTTCCAAATTCGAGTAAGTACGAAATTGTCAACAAAATGTTTTAACCTTATTGCTTAGACGTTAAGTTTCATTTTAGAATAAATATTTTTGTACTTATTATAAAAATGACTTTTTATTTTCAAGTGACATTTTAAATTTATTGCTTCGATGACAGAAGGACTTAAATATTAATCATTTGCAATCGTAATTAAACTTTATGTTAGAGTGTTAAGGTTTATAATAATCTGAAGTTGTTAATATTATTAAACTTTTTCTATAGTTCGTAGTAAGAAATATAAATGTTTATCTGTGTGCAAACGTGGCCACTTTAGCGACTTATTTTTGTTCCTAATCATTCATCTAGTACTATTATTGATCGAAGTACCTACATTACAAAAAGTTAATCAAAAATAAAAACTTTTTACAAAAAAAACAACCGACTTCCAAAAAAAACACTATAAATTAAAAAATAACTTTAATTTCGGAAGTCGGTGTCAATAAACGAAAATGCGGAACCAAAGACACCGACTTCCGAAATTAAATTAAATTTTTTTTGGAAGTCGGTTGTTTTTTTTGTAAAAAGTTTTTATTTTTCACTTTTTAGTGGGTTAGTTTGTAATTTATCTAAGTTACAATAGCATATTGTCAGCTGGTCATCACATGTTACAAAATATTGCTTTTCCCGATGCTGGGACGTTAATTGTTGAGGAGTTCTCCTGGTTCTTAACCAGGAGAACTCCTCATCAACCACTCACCATACGCATTATGGTGAGCATAAATTGCTTAGCAATCATATTAAAGTAATCGAATTGCAACCCGTGAAAAATATTTGTCATTGAGTAGTCCCGATGGCCATCTGTTGTCTTCATCATCAGCTCCACTTTACCAAATGAAGATTTCCGAGAGCAAATGCTCAAGTTATAGGTTTGCCTATAAAATTTGAGGGTTTCCCTCGATTTCTATGGGATCCTCTAATCAGATTCCAACTTGATGATAATGGGACCACCTCGAGAGTATACCCTTTCAAACAAAAAAAGAATTTTTGAAATCGGTCCAGCCGTCTTCGAGTAATCGGTGAACATAAAAAAAAAAAACAAAGTCGAACATATAACCTCCTCCTTTTTGGAAGTCGGTTAAAAATTGTGGCGCTAGATAAAAGTCTGAACTTGTTTTATATACATTGGCCTCCAAAAATGTTTTTTGCTGTAAAGTTCAACTGTTTGGAATATCATTTATATCAATCAAATCAACGTTTCAGTTTTTGAAATCATAATTATTGACACACGTAAAAGTAACAGTGTTGACGATTTTCGTTGCTGACCGTCCCTAATACCTAAGTACCTACCTACCAAATTCTTATCTTGTTCCTGATGGTCTATTTTTACCGACTTCACAAAAAGGAGGAGGTACTATGTTCGGGTGTTTGTATGTTTTTTTTTTTTCTTGTTATGCATATCGATTCGTATTGTTTTGCTTATTTCTCGCCCTTCTGTGAAGTTATACAACCATCCCACCGAGATAATTCCAGTAGCTACTTCTAATTTGGAGGCCACATCTAGTAGGTACAAAGATCAGCAAGTCTGCTGATGCGCTTAAGTTTGTTTTGATGTTTTCTCTTAATATATTACAGTGTTCCGTAATATTATTATGTTTTTAGGTAGTACATAATGCGTACAATTCTTTAGCGTACACTAAGTCCGGGTACGCCTAATAAAACTTGGTGGCGCGGCTGGGAAGTATACTTCCTGGCCGCGCCACCAACACAAGGCTATAATTTCTAAAGTAATAAAATTTTCCAATCTCTATAAAGCGTACGGATAAGAACAATTTTGGTACAATTCTTTAGCGTATACTATGTTCGGGTACGCCTAATAAAACTTGGTGGCGCGGCTGGGAAGTATACTTCCTGGCCGCGCCACCAACACAAGGCTATAATTTCTAAAGTAATAAAATTTTCCAATCTCTATAAAGCGTACGGATAAGAACAATTTTGGTACAATTCTTTAGCGTATACTATGTTCGGGTACGCCTAATAAAACTTGGTGGCGCGGCTGGGAAGTATACTTCCTGGCCGCGCCACCAAAACTTCATTATATTTCATTATTCGTTGAGGTACAATTTTTTTCACTACATGTACCCTAAAGTACATTAAGGGTACAATTTATCTAGAAACGTGTTTCTGTAATTTTCCACTGTGGCGCGGCCAGGAAGTATCACACAAAATCTTTAGCAGTGACTAAGGTGAAGTAGTTGCTTGTTATAACGGGTAAAGACTTGCATTGAAAACAAAACATGAAAGAAAAAAACCATAATAAATTATCATAAGGTTTCACAATTCCTACTACCGCTAGATAGCGCTGTACCAACGGGTTCCGTTTTTATTCGAGTATATTCGAGTGATCGAGATCCCCGCACGTCTTAGAAATGATAGGTAATCCAAATTTAAAGTCGATTTTTGTTATTATAACCATTAACGTCTCCTAATATCTTTACCATTACTTACATTATTCAGAATAAAGAACAACACAATCGTACTATATTGTGCTAACGCGCTACTACGGAACCCTACACTGCGTGGCCCGACACGTGCACTTGGCCGGTTTTTTTATTTTTTATTATTTATTTATTTAAAGACAACAAACAAGGTCCACTGTGTTAGTAACAATAATTTATCGGGTCATGATGTGCTTATAGGTAGGTACACTACCTACCTACTTCAAAAGAACAAGTTGAACCGATTTGACCAATTATAGGTGTAAGAGACGAAAAATTATTAAAAAAAAAGTTTTATCACATATCTATTTTTGGTCCACGTGTTGTTAGGAAATAGGTAAGTACCAACAACAACAAAACCAACAACCAACAACCCAACATGAGAAGTATGAATACCAGCCAGTTTTACAATGTCTTACTAGAATAGGTATTTTGTTTCATAATCACTTAAACAATAAAGTTGTGACCTATCTATAAATATACCTAGAAGTAAACGGATTAGAAAAACAAACTTACCTACAATACAAAGTTTTTAAACCATGAAAAGCTCTTGGCTTATTGGTGGTCGTTCAAATTCCAATGGTCCGAGCCGGCCGGTCTCCGATAGATTGCATTGCTAACGTAGGCATTTTAATATCGGCGGCTCGACGACGATGTATTGAGTTCCAGGCATTCATTGTTCAGCTCGGTCTAATTTCTACAGTTTTATCCACAAGCTTTGTTGAAGAAATTTCCGATTAAGTAGGTAGGTACTGCAACTATTATTAGAAAAAAAATAACGAAAAAATACACGCCCTGATTGCCATCCGGCAGGATATTTGCGTAACACACTATCAGTAGCAATGGGTTTCATTTTGACAGTTGAACAACATTCATTGCGTTCTAAGCGTTGATGAGCAGACAAATTTTTCGAACATTATGGAGTAATGGATTAGAAATATGCGTCAAAATAATTCAAATTGAGAGTACTTATTAGTGTTTTACGCAAGTAGGGTGGTGGTTATACTTATTAGGTAGGTATATAATAAGAATTTTCTGCTGACAGAGAACATTATCCTTTCTGCTAGAAATGATCACCTACTTTTTGGGGTTCCGTAACCAAAGGGTAAAAACGGGACCCTATTAGACAGACTCCACTGTCCGTCTGTCACCAGGCTGTATCTCATGAACCGTGAAAGCTAGACAGTTGGAATTTTCACAGATGATGTATTACTGTTGCCGCTATAACAACAAATACCTAAGTGCTAAAAACAGAATAAATTCAATGTTTAAGAGGGGCTCCCATACAACAAACGTGTTTTTTTCGGCGTTTTTGCCTTCTGGTACGGAACCCTTCGTGTGCGAGTCCGACTCGCACTTGGCCAGTTTTTTAAATTATCCTTGTGCCCGTGTCATTGCACTTACAATTACAATTCGCAGCTCATACTACCTTTTATGCTGCTATCAGCATTGTACGTTGCACGTGGGACGTATTAAACGGAACAGTTTTTCGGATGAGACATTCCCATTCAAATGTATGCTAAACGACTACCCTTAGTTGCGAGACGTACCTATGAATAAAACAAGGCCGTTTCCGCGCCGCCGCTATCTGGATGTGAACCTCCATAGGCTCATGCTGGTTGTTCCACTGAATTTGCGGTTTTAGGGGACCTAAGGGAACGTAATCCAAAAGGAATTAGGAATTCCTCTCTGCTAGGGTTCAAATCTTCTTTAAAAATAAAACAAAGTCGGGTTAGTTAGGTAGGTACACCATTTATAACTCAAGAACGGCTGGACTGATTTTAATGATCTTTGATTTGTTGGATTTGTCTCCGCCCCGAATAGCAGAATACCTAAGTATTAAAACATGGGGGAAATTCACGAAAAAAATTAAGATACGGTACTTACCTCATTCATTTTCTCATACATTCGTTCTTATTGATTCTAAGACGGTATACGACGTTCGACGGGTCAGCTAGTTATTTCATATAATAGGACCTACATAGCAGTAGATAAGTTTATAGCAGCTTAGGACCTACTAACATATTATTATTATGACTACATTAGGTACCTACTGCTTACTGCCTAATATCTAGTTAGTGCGTACGTAACCTCGAATATAGAGTATCATGTGTTGTTGAAATACCGAACCTAATATAACCGAAATGGTACCTAAACAATAAATTCGAAGCACTTTTGATGCCACTCATAACGTAATTGTATACCAAATAAGGCTTGTTACGAAAAATAACTGTACAAATATCATTTTCCTCAGTCACTTCAAGAGGGACGCGGAGAATGCGGAGATAAGTCACCTCGCAAAGCTATTAGCCGTCGATATTGAACGTAGATAAATCTTCGCTGTATTTGAAATTTGCAATCATCGAAGCGTTCACAGAGAGCCAATCAAATTGGCTCGATGCATAGAATATAAATGAGCAAGGGTTTAAACACACTTACCTACCCGTAGGTGCCAATTTTGCGAAATCATACTGCTTGAATATTCATAAAAGACTGAATTATATTATCATAATTGCATTATTGCACACACCAGGGCATAGCTCTAAGAATTAAATTAGTTGGTACAGTCAACAGCAAAAGTAGATGATCAAAATCAGAAATTCAATACTAATTAACGGAGTTCGCGTCAGAACTGTATGGCAGAGCTGTTGCTGTTGTTGTTGTAGTTGTTGAGCTGTGTGCAGAGACTGTGTGGCTGTGTGGCAGAGTTCTGCGCGAACTCCGTTCATAAGTATTGAATTTCTGATTTTGATCATCTACTTTTGCTATTGACTGTACTATCTGGATTGAAGTGCCTGGTTTCTTAGTCGGCGTTTTATTTTCTTTAAGTCATTTTAAGCCTTTTGATTTACCGGACATAATGGAGTTTTTAAATATTTTTAAATAAGGTGCGCCTCACACAACGATCCGAATGAGAGTCTAAGTACGGAAAAGAAAGTCCACCCACATCTAATCATCTATGCTATTTGTATTAGCCATTAGGAGAAACTCGGAATGTGCAGCTGCACCGCTAAACATATTTTTTAAAATATAGTTACTGTTTTTTTTTTTATATAACCAAATAGGTAGGTATAGGTACGTACGGTTACCAAGGAGGTAAGTAACCAGAGTTGTCGGATATAGTTGAAGTTTAGTAAGAAACCGATGGATGTTTTCGAATGAAAAATTTAATTATTAAGAAACAAACAGTTCATTTATCACGTCAAATTTCATTCAAAAACATCTATCGGTTTCTTGCTAAACTTCAACTACATCCGACGACCCTGGTTACTTATCTCTTTTTGTGACTGTACCTACCCATACCAATATTGCGATGTGTTCTGAACAGAGTATTGTATTTAACTCTTCACAACTATATATGCATGCAAGAGTAAATGTAATTCATGAAAGGTTAATCCTAGTAGCAGTTTATATAAGACTAGGTTTTGCGTCTATTTTCATTCAGGCCATGGTCTACCCATGTGCCAAATTTCATCCAAATCCGTTCAGCCGTTTTAGCGCGAAAGCGTAAAGCCGCAATTATATTTAGCCCGCGCTACGTAAGCTATCGGTTACATACATTTAGTATAGGATTGATTACATTAGTCCCGCCCCGCGTGTCGCAGAGCCTGCTGACGCCAATACAATCTGTCAAATTTCTTTCTTGAATATATTTTCAACTTTATCGTTAAAACTTAAGGTTCAAAGTTGGTTGAGAAGATTTGACAGTTTCGGGTAGCTTGATGTGCTGGCGTCTGTCTGTACATAAAGAAATTAATTTCTCAAGATAAAATGTTTTTGCTGTGATGATTTTCTTATTTTGTTAAAAAGCAATATTAAAATCTGGTTTAAATATTCTCACACTAAAGACATAATATGGCAGACACGTCTATTTACCCGTTTGTCTATACCCGGCAGACAGTCTGTATGAGGCTTATAATCGAATTGCTAAGCGGGCGCTTATAATGTTGATCGGAGCTTTCGCCCGCTAAGCTGTTTTACTGGTTATATACCGGAACAATGACTGTTGAATACATTCGTGTATTTACCTCCATAATATATTTACAAAGTTTTATGTAAACGCTTCACCGATTTATGTTCTAAACCATTAACATCGAACTTACACACATACCTAACATTTTGGTAAGCTCCTTACATTCTATACAAACTCGCCACAAGATTTTACAGTTGCTCGAACGGAAACACTCCAGAATTTACAAGGTTTGCTTGTAAGTATTAAATGGTCCAAGTAGCTCTATAAGGAGTTTCACATTAGCCACATTAGAAGGAACATTAGCACCGAGCATTACACTGCATTAACAGTGGACACGTACAGCTCGTATGTAACAATAACCGTATAACAGTTTCTGGGAAGCGCACAGTCCGCCGCATCGCTCCCATGCTTCCTCTAAAACTAAAATAAAAGTAGGTACCTACGTCACTAATGGAACTTGGTTCTATTACGGTTGTTGTGTAAATTGTTTAGAAGTAGAAAGTCTTTAGGTTTCTTTGCTAAATTGTCTCATAGAGGTATGAGGAACAGGGGGCCTAAAAAGGCCTCTTTGGAGAATCATAAAAGGATAACATTATGAATAAGACGAAGACAGTCCGTGTTTTTCTTTTTTCGCTGCACTACGTAGGTATAGGTAATCAAAGAGATTGGGATTGGATTTGGATTGGATTGATTGTTATTTTAGCACAGACAAAAAAAAAACTAAAATAAAAAAATACTTCACCAATGGGATTTGATACGATTAACTTAACAGTTGGTAACTGTCCATTATGTTATCCTTTTATGATTCTGCCCCCTGGGTACACCCTGTTCGTGTTCACTCATCCTCCTTATAAAAGGGAGGATCCTCCAACCAGACGGGTGTCGCATCTGACCTAGATTTGTTGTCGGGACGTTGTATATCTGCTAGTCGCGAGGTAAACTCTGCTTGCGCGATGCAGGATTTTGCTTGACGGCAGTACGATGCGTAGTTTGCATGTGGCGATGTAGATGACGCCACAGTCTATAGAATTAAGCTATCACGCTTGCTTAAGATTGTGCCGTTCAGCCTTGCGCACATTTGGTCGGGCGGCTCATTTCACAAGAACGGAAACAGTTTAAATTCAAATTCGAAATTTGAATCTGTCTGCGCCGTGTTTCTTAATGTGCATTGGCGCATTTTTGTAATATGCGGATAGCCGCGGTGGACCGCAGCGCGCCGTATTGCAAAAATGTCAAAGCACATTAGGAGCCGCTAATGTGCATCTAGCTTTAAAGTACACTTGAGATTATCAGAATCGGTTACAGAAATAGCAAATTTCTCAGACAATACAAAAGACTACTATCAATTGCTGGAATATCTACTTACCAAAATTGGAAATAATATTTTATTGATACTATGCCTGGAATAAACATCCTATGTAGGTAGTACCTACCACAAAAGCTTAGGAAAGAAAAGAGTATGATCATTTTTCACACACGGAGAATATGCAGGTAGGTAGCAGTTTCTTATCTATTAACAAACAAGCATCCTTTATACTCGCATGTGTGCCTTTATTCTCATTTCTGAGTTTATTTCGCACACATACTGCAGAGAAATCTTAAAAGAATCAACGCGGCAACCTGCTTCATTCACAGGAAGTTTCTTTCGAAGAATGTCTTTACAACTTCGCACGAAAAATACAAAACAACCTCCTTTGTAAAACTTTCGAGAGCGGTACCTATCCTGTACATATTTAACTGTCCTTTAGAGTACATTTTCTAAACAATACGGTAAAAAACTAAATAAGCCGGATATGTGGTACATTCTCATCTTGTTTTTTTTCCATCCCTCTTTTGTAACGGTTCTATTATGAGAGCACCCCTGTTTGCAGAATGTATTACACCGGTCCCTCTAACCACAAAAGGTTTATCCTGAGTTGTCGTACAATCGCGGCTTCACTTATTTTTCTTGTCGAGTCTCTTAATTCTATTTAGATTACGTGGTTTCTTATTTTTTAGGGTGTTATTATTTTGACTGTTTAAAGGACTTCAAAAAGGTGGTGGATGTCAAATTGACGGTGTATGTTTTATATTTTTAATGACAAAGTATCTAGGTATATCGGCTTATGATAATAATATGCAAAATTTTTGTACAAAGTATTCATACACAAAGTATTCATCATAATAATATTCTAATAAACCGACACTTACCTAGCAGTCGCCATTGTGACAACTATACGTCCAACTAAAGGGACAAAGAAATCAGTAATTTATCGTAAATCCATAGTAATATTATAAATGCGAAAATGTGTCTGTCTGTCTGTTACCGCGCTTAAGCCGCTGAACCGATTTAGATGAAATTCAGTATAGAGATAGTTTGAATTCCGGGAAAGGATATAGGATAGTTTTATCCCGATATTCCCACGAGATTGAAACCTTTGCCACTTCCTAAACGATTAATAAAGTTTTTCATAAATTAAACCGGCTTTACTATACAGTTCCTTGCTCACTTGGTACTGAATCTAGCGGCTGCGATGACATGGGAGCAAAACCTTGAAACTTCGACTTATTTCTACACCACATTAAAGATTGTTTGCATTGGAGCCGTTTTTCTATAGAACATCTCCGCTAAACACTTGAAGAGGTGGAGGTGAGGTTCCGTTACAAAACTAGTACCAACCAACAAAAACAATGTTTGACTCTCAGTTTGAGAAACTCTGGGTCCGTATGATGAGTTTTGCGAAAGCTATTAGACTGGACACTTTACATAGCTCCTTGTCCCACATAAATGTCACAGCGTCCACTCGCAGGAGGCAATCAGAAAGACATTTTAGACGTTGAGAGCCCTACGATAATGACGTTACTTCTCAAATGTTGGTAGGTTTGGGTCGTGGCACATTTGAAATAACTTTGGTACATTTAGAACGATGGAATTTAAAATACAATTCGGTTATATTTTTTTCAAATGATTTCTTTTTTTATTGCATTTATTTCCTATGACATAATTTAGATAAACGTCCGTAAAGTAGTGATGTCTGGAGAAAGATGACACGCTGCGCCCAAATAAATTCGGGTCAGAGCAAGACCATTGACGATGATAACACAATTAGTTAATAAATAACTATAACACAATGATTTATTTGTCATGGGAGTGATTGCTTCTTTTTATAACGTCAATATGAAACAAAAACATGAATCTAAATCAATGAAGGAATAGCTTTGCATAGCAAGCGTAGCGTTAAGTCTACGCCGTAGCAACCGCTACGCCATTGCGACCTCTACGCCACATCACCCGCTACGCCACAGTAAGTATCTTTAGAATAATAGTGACTTGAAAAACGTAAAATGAGATGCACGTAAGTAAATACATATAATCAGCTCTCGTCATTATCATCATCATCATCTGCATAGCCATTTCCCAACTATGTTTTGGTCGGCTTCCAGTGTAACCGGATTCACCGAATGCCAGTATTTTACATGAAGCGACTATGCCTACCTTAAAACATATAAACGGCTCTAACTAAGCTAAAAAATCTCATCTAGATTCTCGTCAACAGACTGTGCAACAGATAACCTCATAACCTCTCTTCGACAATACGCGCCTTATTCACTGTTGAACAATTGCCGCTTCAAAACTTGACTCGTTCCATACAAGTCCCTTATTAAAGTTCCGAAGCTGCAACACAATGCTGTCCTAGGAAGCGTTTATTAGCTGCTCGTTCCACACTCCCTAACTTTTGCTGGTTAACTTGAGTGCAGTATTACGGTGTGGACACACTGCGGTTGCACTTACACCGGTTTTGGAGTCGATAGCATTTGTTTTGCAACCAACTTGCGGCGCGCTAGCCACTTTTATACGTTAGTCCGCGAATGTAAACAGTTCTTTATTTTCCTGCGCTGTTTTTAAATTGCTGTTATCGTATTTCTGTGTTTCTGTGTCAGTTTGTTTTTTAGTTTTGCGTTGTTTGTGGATAGGGACGACAGACAGACGACTATGTAACGTTATGTTCAACTACAGTTGCTGGTTCTATAGTATTAAATATTAAACCATATGAAAAAACCGGCCAAAAAACATGGGTATATTGTTGGTACCTAGTAAGGATCTCTAATCATTTGAAGGCAAAAACTTATACGTACTATAATAGCATTAAATAGTTCCGTACCTGGGACACAGGCCTCTTCTCTGTGAGACGGAGTGGGCCATAATCCACCACGCGGGCCCAGTGCGGGTTGCCGGATGTCACATGTCTTAGAGTTTTTGGTTCTAGGACATTTTGGGTTACCTCACGATGTTATCCTTCACCGTTTTGAGATAAATTTTCCGTTTGCGGTGGTGAAATTATTTACAAAAAGTAAAGTGCTTGCTTGGATTCGAACCCACGACCTACAACTCGTAAGTCACGGCTGTTACCACTGGGCCACCACAGCTTAAAGCACATAAAAGTTGAAATTATAATCATGAAGCTTACTATCATACAACATTTAAACTAAAAACAGGACATTTAAACTAGCCTAGGGATTGCCTCCATGTAAATGACTGTATTACGTATCTCGATTCTCGGAATACATAACATACTAATTGTTAGCAAACAGGCCTATAAATGAGTGTTTTGGGAATAGAAACGGCAACAATATGTAGGCCCGAGGGCGTACTTCACTTTTGTTCGTAATGGCCGAAATAGTCGGGAACAATCGGGAATAGTCGGGATATTCTATAAATGTAAAGCTGTGTTGACACACGGATATGCGAACGGGATTTAATCAGTATTATCGTTTGGTAATCGAGCTTTGTGTAAGTGAAGTGTGTTATGGGCCATAAGCACAAGACTGTACTTGTGATTTTACTTTGAAGTTAATTTTGAATTCAGTGATCGGTTTAGCTTGTAGTGAAACATTTTCGAGATCCGATTTTGTGAATTAGTTTAACAACATACACATTTTACACACAATGCCTCGTTGGTCTGACTGCCCAGTTAGCGTAGTGGTTGCAAGCGCTTCTGCTGACCAGGAGGTCCTAAGTTCGATTTCCAGGCCAAGCAAAGTGTTATTGGGGTTTTCCATCTAGAATTTCTCAGTAGCAGCCCGGAGTTTGGAATTTGTGCCCGGTTGTTAAAGATTTTATTTTTGTAAGTAGGTTTGCAGAAACACTTTTACATGCCTATCATATTTTTTTTAAACTAGATGAGGTCGGCGTTTCCTATCTGACTACTCTGAGAAGACCGGCCGAAACAAACTCAGAGGTCTCTTTTAAAATCCAGACATAATCTTGGTTATATGAAGACCATGTAGATCGATGTCTGAGGTGGTCTTTTGAGTAAAGAACCACACAGATTGAGAGAACCTGTCCAGTCAGTGCACGCATTTGTCAGAAATCGTGCAGCTCAACTCAAAACTTAAGGAGCTCAACGATTCGACGAACAATACCAAAGAAAGGACATTTGGCCACATAAATTACTCAAACGGCCAGACCATGACAAAACACACACACAGGGAGAATTAAAAAAAAAAAAAAAAAAAAAATTACCTACTTTGTCTTCACATTCACAATAATTAAAATAATATAATACTTTACAAAGTAAGCAAATGTGTTTTATATAAAATTCATTAATATGTATAGGTTTATAAAAATGTGTTGGCAATAGACTCACCCTCCTATTACATGGGACTTAAATATAACTAGAGCAGTGGTGGCCAAGTGGTAACGGCCGCGACTTAATAGTTGTAGGTCGTAGCTTCGAACCCAGACAGGCGCTTTACTTTGTGTAAATTATTTCATCACCACTGCTCTCAAAACGGTGAAGGAAAACATCGTGAGGAAAACCGGCATGTCCTAGAACCAAAAATTCGAAGACATGTGACATTTGCCAATCCGCACTGGGCCCGCGTGGTGGATTACGGCCCACTCCCTCACACCGAGAGGAGGCCTGTGTCCCAGCAGTGGGAACATTATAGGCTGATTATGGTTATGGTATGGTTAAATATAACTGGGGAAATGTGGGTGTACCTACCTACTATGGGTATAGCCTTATCATTAAGGGAAACAAAACGTGATGCTATGTTATGTTATTTAAATCGTGTATTAGTGTTGTAATACTAGTTCAGTCTTTGTAAATTCCTGAACTATTAAGCACAGTGACGAAAAGCACTCGACACTCGACGAAAAACGAAACTCGGAAACACACACTGGACTTTTATTAAACCTAACAACATTCCATAAACATTTTTTATTCGAAAGTTCCAGTGTCCCAGGTGTCGCAATGTTACGTCACAGCTATTACAGCAACACGTGTAATATAAACCTTCGGACACTTTACCGTCCGTGACACGCACCAGCTACGGCCGTAGTGTGGAGCTTTAAATCACTGCAGCAGTTTGTATAAATCATCAGCGGCCGGTAAATATTCTCTACTGAACGTCGGCCTTCCGCGTAAACTGGTATTACTGTGGTGATCATACTGTGGCGGTAAATCATTGTATTTGGCAGGTGGGTTGGCGAAAGAATAATGATGTTTTGAAATTACTTATGATTTTTGGAATGATTTTTTGTTCCGCAGATTTCGTTTAGTGATCAAGCTAAGTAGATTAGATTACTGGGCAGAAGTGTAATCCTGCGGTTTATTTGCTCTTATCACAACAAATGGGGTTAATAAGACTTTATTTCTTTGCTTTCATACATTGGTTAATAATAATAATTTATTTCAGATTCAAGTAAGATATAATTTCTTAAATAGAAACATATCACAAATGAGCTTATATTAACAGAAATTCAACAAGACATCTGGGTCTGAACTAGATAAATAAATATTAGCAGTGCGATTCTGTAACCATCGTGAAAACTTAGGTGAAGTGAGCGTGGAGTGAGCTATCAATAGTGTCATTTCCTAGCAAAAACAAATTCACATCACCTAAGTTTTCACGGTGAGATTTTTACAGAATCGACCGGCTGTATCTCAGACAACAGCGCTAAAACAACAGCGCTTGGTTTTGGCATGACAATATTACACGACGTGACGAGGCATGTGTAAATTGTGTGATCAAAATGCATTTGATCCCACAATTTACACATTATTTACATTATACATGTTTCTAATGTTTTGAATAATCCACCATAATCGCTTTTCCCTATCATTTTACCAACATCTGTCAAAAATACATATACCTACAATATTTTCAACCGGAATTAAAATTCTAATGACTCATCTCCTCTACCCACGTAACGAGCCATGTTCTGTTTTTTTTTAAACAAACTGATCGATCACTGTCGCGACTGTGTTTTTAATATATATACGAGCTTTAGCTGCATTTGCTCGTTGGCCTGAAATTTAAAAAGCTACATTTTTTATCCAAGTTAGATTAGATATTATTATTAAACTATTTTTAACCATGTAGGTTATAATCGTAATTAGCCTTTATTGATCCCAATGCTGGGACACTGGCTTCCTCTCAATGAGAGGGAGTGGATCGTATTCCACCACGCGGGCCCAATGCAGGTTGGTAGCTGTCACATGTCTCGGAATTTTTGTTTCAGGTGCATGCCAGTTTCCTCACGATGTTTTCCCTCACTGTTTTGAGAGCATGCTGCAACCATGTAAGTAGTTAATTATGCTTAGTATTTTCATAAAGTTCTGGGCAGTAGATATATTACCTTAATTAATTTATATTACCTACGTTTCAAGGCGGTCTACAATAATTTTAAGACCACCTAGAAAGAGTTAGGATAGGAAAAATGAGCAGACAAAAGCGTGGTTCCTAAATTGAAGTGGTGGTAAGAAAATGATATCAGATTTTGCCCTGATTTTATCTTTTCACCGCGTAAATTCCCGATTGGCAAAAAAACCAAGTTAAGGATTATTTTTTGCGCAGGTCGTACCTATAACTCTTTAGGGAAATTGTAGCCTGATACATTATTACTATTGCAATCTTTACTGCGGCCGTGTGGTCTCAGGTAGGTACATTATAGATCACCTATGAAATCCCATTGGTGTTGTAAATCTCTACTGGAGAATGAAATATTTGTTGGTTGAGCTTTAAAATGCACCTGGTAGGAACTGTGTGGACACCGCTCTGGTTTCCTACTACGCTAAATGAAACATTGTTGGAATTTTCTAGATGAGAGAGGTCTCAATGACTTAATAAGTAACATTCCGAGCCAGAGTTTGGGCTCCCCGTGCCAACGGAACAGATGTCTTATATAAGAGCAACGGTGAAAAATTTTGACAATTGGGTATGGTGGCAAAACAGAAGAAGTTCACGACCAACTTTATAGGTTGCAGGTATGTAGGTAAGTGGATAATAGAAAAGAATACTCTATTCCATAAAAAATACAGATATAAAGGTAGAAATTTTACATAGGGTTACACTGTGAGTGGAGATCTTCTTCTCCACTTACAATAGATGAGTTGAGTGTATTGAGGTTAAGCTTTTTAAACTAGCCAAGCCAACCACAAGTAGCCACACTTGATTTCATAAAACGATTGACGGTTCACAGCAGCATGTTTGAGGAACTCATCAAATAGTTCACGAGCCATCTCAATGGATTTTGTTGCGATTAAGGCCCGCATCTATGACAAAATCAAAATCAAAATCAAAATATTTTATTTCACATAAGCCTACATGGGCACTTATGAAACGTCAGAAGCTAGGTGCACGGTTCCAATTGGTCGTTTCCTATGGAGAAGAACCGGCAAGAAACTCCACGGTTACTCTTTTTAAAAATAATTGGCTTTTACAATATTTTCAAATTACAGTAGGTATGGGAGGATAGCGTAGGCCTGTCAACAAGTATCAGGTACTTGATAAAATAAAAAATGGTCTACAGATCTAAAGTCTACAAGGCCTACAAAGTCCTCACATTTACAAAACAAGAATCTATCAAAAGGATAAATAAAAAATAAAAACCTAATAAAACCTAGTGATATGATTACCATTACAACCACTAATAAAGAGATGGAAAAAATTTGAATTTTCTGTATATAATGTCAAGTAATAAAGAGATTATGTCAAAAAAGTAAATAAAGTAAAGTAAATAAAAAATGAACATCGTAATTTGAGAGCAGTTAATAGACATTTAAATAGTTAAGCCGTTAATGAGTAGCCAGGGAAGCCACATGTGCAGAAGGAATTATTGCCAAACTACCTTGTCTTCAACATAGTCTTTAATCTTATAATATGCTTTTTTGATAAGGACACGTTTGATGAAGGTTTTGAATTTTCCATCGCTAAGTTCTGTAACCGACTTTGGCAACTTGTTATAAAAACGGACGCCGTTTACAAGAAATGACTTGCTAGTTTTAGTTAATCTAAATTTAGGTAACACAATTTCATTTTTACTACGTGTATTTATATTGTGGAAATCGCTTCTTATTTTGAAGAGTCCTAAGTTTTTGCGAACATACAAAATACTTTCTAAAATATAAAGAGAAGGCAGAGTTAGTATATCAATTTCTTTGAATTTGTTTCTAAGAGACTCGCGAGGACCCATTTGATAGATTGCGCGGATTGCCCTCTTTTGTAAAATGAAAATTGAATCTACGTCAGCTGCCGATCCCCACAGCAGAACACCATAAGACATAATGCTGTGGAAATAAGCAAAGTATACTAACCTAGCTGTAGCTATATCTGTCAACTGCCTTATTTTTCTTACTGCATATGCAGCTGAACTTAATCTACCTGAGAGAGCTCTAATGTGTGCGCCCCATTGTAATTTTGAATCTAAAGTAATACCTAGAAATACAGTTTCCGTAACAGCGTCTAGTTTTTTGCCATCAAGTTCTAAATTCAGACCCACTTGAGGTACATTTGGTAATGAGAACTTAAGACATTTAGTTTTGTTCGCATTAAGTAAAAGATTATTAGCTGCAAACCATTTCGAAAGAACAGCCAGACTCTCGTTAACATGTAAGACATCCGTATCTTTTCTATCTATTTGAAAAATAAGGGAAGTGTCATCCGCGAATAAAATGATATCCGACAAATTAGCCATCAGGTAAGGAAGGTCATTAATATAAACTAGAAATAGGAAAGGGCCAAGAATTGAGCCTTGAGGCACGCCCATCTTAACTAAAGACCCCGATGACGTCGCCCCATTAACGTTTACTTTTTGCTGCCGCTTTGACAGATAGGAAAGAACAAGATCAGCAGCTTGTCCACGAATTCCGTAATGGTATAATTTACAGATCAGTGTATTATGGTCAACGCAGTCAAACGCTTTTGAGAGGTCACAGAAAACGCCAATTGCATCCTGGGACTTCTCCCAGGATTCCAAAATGTGACTGATGAGTTTTACTCCCGCGTCCGTCGTCGACCTACCTTTCGTGAAACCAAACTGGCGACTATGTAAAATCCCATTTGAATTAAAATGTGACAACATCTGGTCCAGCATGATTTTTTCATAGATTTTGCTCATAGCTGGTAGCACAGATATAGGTCTATAATTAGAGGGATCAGACTTACTACCCGATTTGAAAATTGGTACTACTTTACTATGTTTCATTAAGTCAGGAAACGTACCGCTGTCTAAACATTGATTAAATATGCCTGTTAGGGCAGGGGCAATTGTGTCAATAATATCTCCAAGAACCTTAACAGAAATCCCCCATAAGTCTTCAGTGTTTTTTATGTTAAGACTTTTAAAAGCTTTTTTAATTGTGGCAACAGAAATGGGCTGGAATTCAAAGCTTGGAATATCCTTATTAAAGTTTTCTTTAAGAAGAGCTTCAGCTAATATAGGTGATGAGGGGAGAGACTTTGTAACCTCTATTGGGATGTTGGTAAAGAAATTTTCTAGTGTCTCAGCAACTTTTAACTTATCAGAAATGGTTTCATTATCAATTTTTAGGGACAACTCATTCTGATCTCGCTGTTTTGTGTTTCAAATGCAATTAGAGCAAAAAAAGTCATTAAGTATCTGTTATCTTGAAACGAATGACAGAAACGGCGATATTTGAAATACGTGTAGCGTTAAAAGTATTTAGCGATTTGTGGTGTAATCGAGCCTTAGTCATATCTGATGTCTGTCGAAAGGAAACTCCTTTTCCATACCTGCTATCGATCTTCAATAAGTTTACAGTAGATTAGGTTCCTCAACGTATCCCATCCACATAGAAGTCTAGGTAATGCTTTAACTGCAAGTTAGCAATTAGTATTCACTTGTGGAACCGCTAGTTTGACCTAGATTCTGCTTACAGAAGTTCTCTATGCATATAAGAAGAAAGTTTCACGTACGTATTGTTAGCGTTATAAATGTTTAACTTTAAACGTAAAGGCAAGGAGTGCTTTTATCGATATAGTTGATCAGTAAAAGATCATTACAGTTCTAGTTGAAATCCAGCGTCAGGCACTAGTTGTCTTGCATTTTTCTGAACTGGGCCTTTTTGGCGCAGTCGTGAGGCACACTTTCCTGCTAATTTCTTACATCGGACTTTATTTTTTATTTCTTTTTATTTGATGTATGTGTCTGGTGTATTTGTGTGTCTTTTAGTATTTTCTTTCTTATCTTCTTTCATTACTGAAAATTGTCTTCTCAAAAACGGTTACATCATTGGCGCAAAGTATCGGTACCATTCAAGCATGTTTCAAATTGATGTTATTTCATATCAACTTTATTTTAATGGCAACTAAGTTGATTTCAGAGCGACTAGCACTATTGAAAAAATATATATAAATGTTTGAAGTTGTAGCATAAATTGAACTTTATTGTTTAGGAATTAAAGTTATTTTTCCATAAACTCATATTTTTGTTTATATTTTTGGCAAATACATCGCGAATGCAGATTATACGAGTATAATAGCTTTTTTACACGTAACGTAACATAACATTACGCCTTTTTTCCCCGAAGGGCTGTCCAACAAGGGCTGTGGGCTGTATCTACACTACAGAACACCCACATTTCGCCAGTTATGTGTAATATGGCCAACAAGCGGGCACAAATCCAGACTCCGGGCTGCTACTGAGAAATTTCAGATAAAAAATCCAACAGCACTTTGCCCGACTTGGTAATCAAACCCAGAGAACGTTTTTGGCTTTTTTAATCGTTTTGTTTGTTAAATTCGTCAATGGTGATAACTAAAGCCTTAGGTCACAAGTGGAGAAAGATTGACACACAAAGTTCTGTTTCTGCCCTGAAGCGCAGATTTGACATATTATACAACAGTATACTAAGATAAGTACTTTACCTAAAAAGTATGACTGTAAACTTGAATATTCTTATATGTCTGTATTCACACCATTTTCGTAAAAACTCGGAGGGATTTTAACGGGCTTCCGTTGCATATTGGGGTGTGTCCCGCGAGTGCATTAGGGCATGTTTTTATTAGGGTTCCACTCTGAAATGGATGAAAAAAAACAAAGGAAACTATGCGAAAACAGTCGAGTTAAAACAAGCTAAACCGTTATGTTACGGGATCCTATAGATATAAAATGGTACTTACATATAAATGTTTCGGACGTAATCGCTGTGGTCCGGGCTGTCCTCGGCTTTTATCTTGATATAGGATATGTCCCAGGCTGTCACTATGGATTAACCCATAGATTTCAGGATATTGGGGAACGGATTTCCCATGTCTAATTCGGAATTTCCTGGAACAAACTTTTGATTCTGAGGTTCTATCTTAATAGTAAGGAAGCCTTACAAGAACATTCCACCATTTTGTCGCGACCACAAGTTGATGTGTTTTTTAGACCGCGGCTTCGTCGGCGTGAAATTTCACATTCCCCCCATTCACCCTGTGGAATTTTGAAAAACCCTTTCTTAGTGGATACCTACTCTTCACTAAGAATACACCCTCCGAATATCATGTCTATATGACTAGCGGTTTAGGCTGTGCGTTGATATATCAGTCAGTCAGGACTTTGAATTTTATATAAATAGATGTAGGTAGCACGTGCAATGTATGTAGTTCATCGATTTATCTTTTTCAACCTAACCTAAATTCTAGAGCCATTAAATCAGACTTTGGGTCAGACAAGACGAACTTTTAGACGAACTACTTTCAATGACTTTTTAATTTCTTTCAGTTTGCTCCGAGAGATAATATTTAGGACAGACAAGTTGCAAAAAAGGAACGGGGTATATTTTTCGAGCGAGCAGATTTTGATTACGAAAAATTGAGTTTAAAAACGGTAAGACAGATTCGAGTGTCGTCGTAACTGGGCTTTACGAGTCGCTATGTTCATTGCTGTCTGCGTGTCCCCATATTGGGTAATATTTCATGTAATACTGTGTTTTGTTCCCAGCAAATAGTGAAATTTATTGCGACGGCGACAAGCGGGTTTATTATCATTTAGTTTATTGCCCAGCGAGGAATGCGATGATATATTATGGCCTGGTGATCGTTCGAATAGTACTGTGAATAACAATATGCCAATTGAGACTTGATATTACAAAGGCTTGTTACACATATTTAATTTGTTTTTACAATGGCAAATGTTTCTCTCTATATGTAAATTAATTTGAAATAGTTAGGCAAACAATATTATTTTGGCAGTAAAAAGTGTTTGCCAATTTATCCCCGAAATGAATTTGGACAGCCAAATATGATTGCCTATCTAGATGAAAAACAAACCATGAAGACTATAGTAATAAAGTCTCTATGAATATTTTAGAATTTAGAGAATTGTCAATTACAGTAGGTATTATTTCGTATTATGTTCGTGACAACCTTTGAACTAACATTTGTAAAGTTTTTCTATAGTCTAGCGTAATTGGACGTTCACAGTTACAATGAACATATTTATTTACCTTTATTCATACAAATAACAGTCATATTCGAGCTATGCTAACAAAAAATAAACACTAGGTAGCTCTCGCCGACTAAATTGATGGTTTGTGTTAGTTTTATCTCGAGTTAGTCTGTTTTAGTTGAACCGTTACCCAGGAATTCATGACGTCAATTAGTGAAACGAATAATTAATATTTTAAGCTACATTTTGATTGCGTAGGTGCTTGTTTCGTTAAGTTTCCCACTGATATATAGATAATGATTTTAATTGTAATACCCATACATATCGGTACAGTTTTATCAGGAGAAAAATGATAAAATATTACCGAGAACTGCGGGGTAATTGCGTAACACACTATCAGTAGCAATGCCTTCATTTTGACAGTTCAACAACATTCAGGGTGCAGGTAGGAGTATACAAGTGACATGAATAATTTTAAAAAAGTTTGTAAATTTTATTATTGTCTAGTTTATTGTATGATTACGTAGGTAACTAAAGCGCGCAACATCTGCTCGTTTCTTTCTTTAGTGAGAAACCAAAGAGTTCTTAAAGTTGGTAGGTATTTAAATATTTTTATTTTTAAGTGTCCACCTAAAGCCACTAAAAACTTCCCAATTACTTTTACTGATAGCTTAACATTCCTGAATAAAAAGTGGCTTACATTTAAGTAGATAAGTTGTGGGTGATGTCATTTGAACGTGGAAACTTTTACAGAGATAAATTGTAGCAGTTGACTGACGGCTCGAGGTTGCCAGTTGCAAAAAAGAAGAGAGGAGATTGACTGGTGGCCTACGGGCCTTGAAGCCGTGAAATAGTTTTTTAATCATTGGTTTTTCTTGTAACATTGTTTAGTTTACCTACGTTTATTATCTCTGATCAATAACTTGTAAAACCTACCTGCAACACTATTTTTATTACTGTGTCTTTTGATAATAAAACTGACGCTTGTCGCTTGGTAAACACGATGTTGCCATAAGTACCTATCAACTTATGACTAAATTTATTTATTTATTTTTTCAGTAGTAGGTACACATAGGTACATTTTATACGTCATATAAGTTGGTGCCAACATAAACTCATTAGAGTTTTACCGTGCACCAAAATCATCGACTACATAATTTAGAGAATTATAACCACTTAACTGTACTTAGACAAAAAGTAACAACAAAAAAGGCCGCCCATTGTATGTTTTGTATTTTTTTTTGTTATGTATTTTCAGGTGTACAATAAAGTATATATAAATAAATAAAAAATATATATTACAACGGGTACTCGTATTAAGCGAAATATTAGCTAAAACTAACCAGTGCACATCAGTGACCAATCTGGCCGTCCATCCTTAAAACAAAACTAAACGCTTAATTTATACTCAAAATTTCTAATAATAGTACTTTTTTGTTTAATTGTGTTCTTTTTATTATTTAATTTAGATTTGGATTTATGTTTATAGATAAAATACAAAAATAACTGTTCTACTAATATTGTAAAATATTTTTTCACCATCAAGGATATAGAATACAACCCCCATGCATGGCATCAGTGGCAGTGGTGTTAAGGATGTCAAAAGATGATGTTAATACCCGAACAATATAATTGAAAACCTAGAAAAATATCGTTTAAGCACAACATTAACCGCTTACTGCATCAGTTAGAGCTACTATAGTCAAAGGGGAACTGGGGTAATGGAGTGTTCCAAACGCGATGGAAACGATTGGAGCTGTCTCCTTGTGAGTCAGTGTTCCATTCACTTAGTAATTAAGTACTGAAGTGCGTGTTTTAATACGGGACGACTTCTTTGCGTGTTTAGTTACGAGTTAATAACATGGGCGATAATGTTAAAATGACGCGATTTTGAGTTGCGAAAGGCGACGGAAGACGAAAGTAGGTAGGTAATCAACTACCTTCGCTTCTCAGGCTTTCAGGCAGGTAGGTACTTAAACCGACTTATGAACAGGTACCATATCCATCTACTCTAAATTAAGTCACTGACAGACAACGCACAGCCTACATCGCTGTGTTTAGACTTTAGAAGCATGAAATTTTGCACAAGAGTTAATTTTTCCCTTATAGGGCATGAAAGTTTTTAAGGACGTTCGACATTTTTGACGAGAAATCCCAGGTTCACGGCTTCTTACCAATAAATCTTAAGTGCATAATCTATACGCCTTTGTCTAACCTATTATCAGAAGTCAAAAAGGCGGTTCCTAAATGTATATAATGCTGAAATTAAAACAGTAAAAATCCTACTGGTTTCGAATTTCTGTTTTTCGTAAACAATTTACAAACTTAATGATACCAGAGCAACATAAAATCAGGAAGCTTTATGTCAGCTGACGGCGGAAGTTATTTTCAAATTCCCTTTACGGTATTAGAGCAAGCTTAAGGGGTCTAAACGTAATTGTATCAAGCGGAATGGGCGAGGTCAAGTAGATTTAATACGCTTTTGAAGGTACGGAATCAAGCAAGCCAGAAGATTAACTAAATGTTAAATAGGCGTCGTTTAAAATAATTACTGTTTGTTATTTGAGAGACTCAGCTGAAATGAATTAATAACTATGATACAAAATAATTATAACAATGGGTCATCGTTTGTGTTCTGCTGTGGTGAGTTTAATTTAGTGGTCACGTGAAAGTATACAGAGTGTGAAAAGAGACTTAACGAAACCGAGAGTCACTTGCTCCACGCCATTGTAATTTGTTAAAAAAAAAAAAAACAAGTTTTTAATGATGTGACACATCTTTAAATACCCCCACGACCTGTGTACCGTTGCATGCACCCATAAGCACAATGTTTTGCGTGTGTTACAATGCGCACTACCGCAAACAGCAAACACACACCAAAAATAAAAGTCGTTTCCCAGCAATTATTTTTATGCAATGTTACTTAGTTTGATGTACAGAATGCGTAGTTGATGGCTATGTAACGTGTCCTTTTACGCCCTGTATTTCATAATAAAGAAATACGTATTTCAATCTTTTTATGTTTATGTGTCCTTTTATGCCCTGTATTTCATACTAAAGAAATACTTATTTCAATCTTTTTACTTTATATTCGAGAATTAAAGGGAATCATTGATTACAGAAGCTTAATTGAACATTTTGTACGTTGGGCTAATTAATTCAAAACGTTTAGCACACCCTAGATCGGCGATTGGGAAGAGGTTGTGTGTCCTGGAGAATATATATAGTCGATGATTCATTTATTTTCTTAGTTACTTATTATGTAGTTACATCAATTAAAGTTAAATTGTTGATAAGGTACGGTGGGGTTAGCATATCCGTATGGATAAAAATCCCTTTTCATAATAAAGAATAAAAAAATAAATAGTTTATGCTGCCGTAAATGTTAGCAGTAATCATAAGGTTTAGTTTATATTGGTATACCCACACAGACGGACCTGATCCTGGTCCTACGCTCAGTTCATATTGAAACATACACGCATTCAACGTGTTATATTTAGAAATAAACAAAAAAATCAACATACCCGACCCTGTTATATAAACCGCTTGTAATCCGCTGTCCATTTTTCATATTTCGCATAACACATAACTTCCCCCATTGTTAAAGCTGGTCGCTTGGTTCGGTAGAGAGGGTAAAATGTGGAAAACCTAAACGGAATTTATGTTTTCCAGAATGTCACCCTTTATCGAACGTTTCCATACAAAATCCGGGATGGAGCATAAATTGTAGCGTTCGGTCCGAGGACGCTCTACGGTGCTTTGAGGATCTCGGTAGCCTTTAATATCGAACTGGGTCGCTGTATGCTTTATACCATCTGAGTATGGATATTCGGACATAACTTCGTAGGTACTAATGATTGACTGTATTCTAAAAAGATTTGGCGACAGAATTGTGCTAAGTTGATAGATGTGTAGTTGCGGCATGATGAGGGTTACGTATTATAATAACTACAGTTATTCTAACTATTTTCGATAGAACTACGGTTGATTCACGTATGTTCATAACACATTATTGGTCGACTGAACTACTGGTTTACTTACTTAATTTTGATTAAACTAAAATTAATTGCACTAACAAACGATTAATCTAATGTTTTTTTAAGATATTGGATATTTCAACTATTTATGAAATACGTAATAGACGACTCGCCTACAGCTTATTAATACTGCGCGCTCATTTTATTTCTAACGGTCAGTGCGGGGCTCCTATGTCTGTCTGCAGGGTTTAAATGAACCTAACCAAACCGAACCTCGACCTTCTTCTTCTGGTTCAAAAGCACAAAAACAGACAAAATCAGGTTTTTGCTCAAAAACCAATATTAAGGTGAATCGTCCGTTAGTTCAATCAATCTTAGGTTTATTAATTGTAGCTGAACAAACCGTAGGTGAATAAGCCGTAGGTGAGTGAATTCTCCTTTATGTATTTCGTTCATTAGTTATTATAATACGCAACCGATGAGAGAACACCGAAAATATATTTGAAAAATTTCAGATAGGAGCCCCGTGGTTAGGAGTCCACTTTCAGAATTCGAAAATAGGCCATAAATAACGTGATCTTCTGAGACGTTGATTTTGGTATGACTTAAACAGGCAATCTGATGAAGAAAAATATATAATATAATAAATATAACAATCTTTACTGAACATTGATTTTGACTACCTAGGCAATCATTCATTAGGCCACTGGGCATGCCCTTTATATGGGACATATTTAACTGATCCTCTAAAACCTTATTGACCTTCCAATGATGACATTTTAAAAAGCACATTAATTTTTCAAATTAATGGGCTTCTTAAAACTTTTTGTGCTTCTAACGATGCGCGGTTTTTTTCATTAATTGAGCCTTTTTGTGCTTATTTAATTTTGTAAATCATGAAACATTTAATTTCTTTTGACTGTACTTACCTGTCAAAAAGAGTAAACTTACATAATGTGGATAAGACAAAGATTAAAACAGAAGACGATCAAGCAGGGGATCGAGGTGGGAGGGGGAGAGAGGTGGAGGGGGGGGGGGGTTCAGTGGATCAGACCGGAATAACTCCTTCTAACGATGCACGTTGAGCCTCTTTTTAGCTTACTGGCCTTTTAACACAGTTTGTCGTAGTAACTAAGCTAACCCTAGCTTAGTTACTACCCGAACAAACGGGGTAGGTTGGAACTGTGACCACCCACCCGCGAGCCGAATTGGGCGCTGTAACTAAGCTAGAGGACCTAAATGACTTCATGACATATAGATAAGGGCAGAATAGAATAGAAATACTCTTTATTATGTACACCAAATAAATTACAGACATAAAAATAGAAACTGCCGATCGATTCTGTAAAAATCTCACCGTGAAAACTTAGGTGAAGTGAGTTTGTTTTTGCTAGGAATTGACACTATTGACAGCTCACTTCACGCTCACTTCACCTAAGTTTTCACGGTGAGATTTTTACAGAATAGCACCGCTGTACATAGGGTGACACAATGGGCGGTCTTATCGCTAAAAGCGATCTTTTAAAGACAACAGAACTGAACAAACAAAAGCTACGTCCAAGTTTGTTGCAGTTACTAACATTTTAGTATTTTCAGAACCCTGAATTGGAATTATTTGAGGTTCACAAAAAAGAGGCGCTATCATTATATTACAGTGTTCAATAATATTTTTACGAGCCCGAAATAGGAATTATTATAAGTTCGATTAAATATAATATGCCATTTTATATAAACTGTTTATGACTGAGGGAACCTACAAAATATCCTAATGCTAGCTGTTGTTCAAAAGTAAAAAAAAATCGACCTTTTAAAATGCAAGATCAACTTCCTCGAAATTCTGCGGTTCGAATTTTCACTTCTAGCTCTTTCGTAAACGCCAACTTTAAGCTGCAAAGTAAAAGCAAATAGTCACTCACAGCTGACGAAGATTGAATTAAATGGGGAAAGTTTGAAGAACTATTTCCTTCCAGATTGTTGGATTGACGACGCGGACCGATTGTAAGACTGAATCCAATGGAGAACCGATACTGTCTTGAATCCAATTTTAAGTTTTAAGTAGGTATTTGAACAACATGAACTGTACTGACGAATTTATAGTGGGACTCTTCGTTGGCCGTAATATTTTTTTACTTGACTTCTTGAGTATCTAGATACTTACAGCCTTCGTAGATAGTGTACTAAAGAAGTTAATAATATTCATTGAATATTCATTTCATCATAATCATCTGCCTAGCCTTTTAATAATAATAATAAATAATATTAAGACCTTTATTTTCAGGCTACTTTGGCCCATAGATAGGCCCACCTTACAGACTAACATACACTACACACGCACACACTATACTTTGCCAACTATATTGGGGTCGGCTTCCAGTCTAACCGAATGCAGCTGAATACCAGTATTTTACATGGAGAATTTGCCTATCTGACCTTCACAACCCAGTTACTGGGTAATACGATATCCCTTGGTAAGAGTGGTTGTCAGATTTTCGGGCTTCTGACGACCCGTAACGACTGTCAAAGATCCACGAATGACAGCCGGGACCAACGGCCTATCGCGCTTTCTGAGGCATGGAGGGGTCTTGATATGTAAAGATCGTCATCCACGGACTAACCGCGGCAACCGTAGCTTAACCTGATCGATCGACCCGTGCGGCTGTTATTACTTAGCCACAAGCCCCTCATTCTTATTCATTTATTGCATTAAATATTGTAAAAAAGATGAACTAGGTACAAAAATATGGACCTTGTAAGGGCACATAAAATTAAGATTACAAAAAACCAAAATCAAAACTACTATTAATATAAAAATAAAAATTCTAGTCATTTAAATTAATTTAACAATAAATTAAGGACATAAATAGTTAACATACTTTTATTAAATAGAGGGTGCGGACGTTCACATAAGAAAACGAAAAAACTACTGCTGACTGATTCAACGGAGGATTGAAGTTAGTTTGCGAAAAAGTCACGGACATCAGCAAAACTATCCATGTAAATATCGTAGCCAGCAAACACATTTCATATTATTATCAGAACAAAACAAAGATAACTCATTCAGAAAGTAATATTTGTTTCGGAGGAAGAACGATAATTTCTTGGCATGACATAATAAATGGTGGTAGGACGTGAATAAACACACAGGTACCATATATTTGGAGGGAGATAATGCCCAAATCCCGGAACAGAAAAACATATAATACGTAAGAAAAAGGGACCGATTCCCCTTTATTGAAAACCTCCGTTTCGTCTCGTCTCTTTATCATCCCTTTGATTCGAGCGAGTTCGAACAGGTGTCATATTTCAATGGAAGTTTTTCCTCCTCCCTAATTCGATCCAGCAAATGATTCGGAAAGGCCCGATTGGATGACGTCATTATTTATTATGTATAAATGCCAGTGCACGGGTTTGTATAGCTAGTGAAAGGCAGAAGGAAAATGCCCGGGTCGGGGAAAATAAATTATTAACTTTTCACGGAAATCTGCGGGTAAACTATTTTTGTGCTGTTAGGGAAATGAAAATGGTGGGCGATTGGCAGTTCATTGTACTTCGAGCAATATTGACCCTTATTGTGATAGATTTTAGCAAAAAGTGTCAAATGAAAACATATTTGGATACTACATTTGTTGGTTAGTAGTAAGCCCGCACCTACAGTTTTCCTGACGACGTTGTTCTTCGAGAAAAGTCAGTGATGTCCAAGATTCACTGGTTAATTAAAAAAAACTCATATTTAATGGATACCGGGTTTTCAATACCATTCTCCTGCCCTTATCCCAATTTATTTGGGGTCGGCGCAACATGTCTTTTTCTTTCATATTCCATTACACTAGTAAAGAAATATGAAAGAAAAAGAAAAGCGCCCCGCGGTTTCACCCGCCGAAATGTCAATCCCGTGGGAATATCGGGATAAAAAGTATCCTATATCCTTTCTCGGGACTCAAACTATCTCTATACCAAATTTCATCATTTAGATGTTTGCTATAGAGATTCGGTTCAGCGGTTTAAGCGTGAAGAGGACAGACAGACAAGACAGACACACTTTCGCTTTCGCATTAATAATATTAATTAGCTTTTGCTTCGCTCGCGTTAATTTAGAATAGGCTATTTGACTGGTTTCTGATAAACATCTCACATTATTTAATGGTGTCTAACGAGCCCACAAAAACCTATTACTTCAAATTGCATAATGTATTTCTTTTAGAAAATAGCAAATAAAAATGTACTGTTTAAATAAGCCGCCAAAACGCTATCTTTAACAATATGGCGTCGTGACGTCACAATACACGTAAACAAACGTTGAAACGGTCGTGATACTAGACAAAAGTCATCTGTTCTGTCAACGATAGACAGAAATTGACTATATCATGACGTCATCATAAGTTCAGCCAATCCAGACCGTTTTCGATTACGTGGCGCCAGATTTAAAAAGATGAAGTTTTTTCGGGATTTTTTTAATAAATAATACATTGTTTTGTAGTAAAATTAATGCAAATCGATTTTAAAAGCGATAATCTATACGAGTGTCAATAATTATGACCTTATTTTTTACATTGTCAAATAGCCTATTACACAATCAATTCGTTTTGAAATATATGTGGCGCCATCTATTATCATAATTACGTTATTGTTGTTTTCCTCGGGAACAGCACTTTTTTTTCGGGATGAAAGGTACCCTAAGTCTGTTTCTGTGTACCTGACAACGTAGGTATATGCAAAATTTCAGGATGATCGGTTCAGTTGTTTAGGCGTGAAAAGGTAACAAACAAACTTACTTTCGCAATTATAATATTATAGTTAGGATAGAATATTGTTAGTAAAAAAATATATTTTATTATTTAACAGGTATTGCCTTACTCTTCTATATACAATCATACTAAAAACTTTCCTCACAACCGGTCTGAAACCTTAAAAAAATAAGAAACTTGAGTATTCTAAATGTATCTTTAAAAGTAAGTAACCTTGGTTTAATCCTGAAGTGACTGGCAAACGAACTCCCTTGACACCTTCTCAGAACTTTGATAATCTCTAAAAATTTATGAAGCGAAAGATGACGCCACAAAAAATATCATGGCGCTAAGTAACGCATTGAATTTTTTGCCGCCAACTTATTGTTTGCAGCATTCAAGTTAATGTGGCGTTAATAATTGACATGAATGCGTTTAAACACCTAATATTTATTTTTATTATTTATTTATTTATTTATTAACACTTTATGCACAAGTAAAAGAAATACTGTACAAAGGCGGACTTAATGCCTGAGGCATTTTCTACCAGTCAACCTTAGGGTGATGCAGAGACAAAACATGGCAGGTGCAACAAAAGGGATAAATAGCTAGGAAATGTCTATAAAATACAAGAATAAATACTAATACATAGATAGATACATACATACATACATACATACATACATATAAACAAAATCTTTGAGGAGAAACAAATTATCGGTAGAGGAGAAAACGAATCCAGCAAATCAGCGCTGAGATGTAACGGCCAACTAATATGTGTTGGAGAATAATATTACACGTTTATACAACACTGTGAGCAGTATTTCGCAGTGTTTAATGGTTCGGAATCGTGATAGTTGAACTTAGTGCCCGCATTCATAATACAAGGTTTGGGCTCGGAAGATGGCGGGTTTTGAAACAAAAGGAATGAATGATTTATTTCTGGAAAGATTTCCTTCATAATCGCTCGTAATATAAAAAATGCAGTCCGTTTATTTATCTTGTTGGTTCGTGAATGGGTGACTAGTAATAACCGCACGAGTCGATCGATCAGATTAACCTACGCTTGCCGCGGTCGGTCCGTAGATGGGTGACCATTTTGACATACCAAAACCACTTCGTGCCTCGAAAAGCACGTTCCTGCTGTTATTCGTGAATATTTGACAGTCGTTACGGGTAATTAAAAACCTGAAAGTCTGGCAACTAGTCTTATCAAGGGGTATTGTATTACACAGTAACTGGGTTGTGGAGGTCAGATAAGTAGTTGCTCTATGTAAAATACTGATATTCAGCTGAATCCGGTTAGACTGGAAGCTGACCCGAATATAGTTTGGAAAAGGCTAGACCGATTGATCTTATTTAATTTTTAACAGACGGAAAGGATTATTACAAACAAGCAGTGCAAATGCCCTTGCCCTATTCATCATCATCATCATCATTTCAGCCGAAAGACGTCCACTGCTGGACACAGGTCTCCCCCAGGTACCTCCACTTCAACTGGTTCTGTGCTTCACGGATCCAACGGGTTCCTGCGGCCTTCACAAGGTCGTCGGACCACCTTGTGGGAGGCCTTCCAACGCTACGTCTTCCGGTACGCGGTCGCCACTCCAGAACCTTTCGGCCCTATCAGCCATCTGTTCTGCGAGCAATGTGCCCTGCCCACTGCCACTTAAGTTTGGCAATTCTTCGGGCTATATCGGTTACCTTGGTTCTCCTGCGGATCTCCTCATTGCTTGCTTGCCCTATTAATCCAGTAATTTTGAATATATCCACTACAAGATTCTTCAAGTCCTCTAAGTATAAGATTTATAGTAAATAGGAACATACCATCTATGTGTGTATGATGTCTGACTATACATTATAAGTTAAAAACATCACTCAACATACAGTCTCGAACTGATATCGGAATTCCCAACATTCTAGTATTATCTCAAATCTTTACAAACAGCAGAACTTTTCCTTCGATTGCCGTTTAAATCCAATTTCGGGAAACGTGCCGTTCATACAAGTAGTACAAATCACGTTACTTTTCTCGGTAAATAAAATCAGCGCGCGGTGGCATTGACGGATCGCTCGCCCACCTACAATGAACGATCGGTGGCAGGCCGACAGGCCATCGCAAGTGTGTTTCCTTACCAGATTTTAACCGAAAGGTTTCGTCCGTGAAATATTTTACTTCCGTGGGGAAAATAGAATTTGGGGTTAAATACGTTCTTCTTTTATGATCCTATCCTACTTCCTACTAATATTATAAACGCGAAAGTTTGAGAGGATACATAGATGGATGTTTGTTGCTCTTTCACGTAAAAAGTACTGAACGGATCTATATGAAATTTGGCACACACATAGTTTATAACCAGGATTAGCACATATGATATTTTATATCCCATTATTCTTACGGGATCGAAACTTATGCAGGTGAAACCGCGGGGCTCTACTAGTGTATCATATTTATTTAGATTTTGGTTAAAATTCGAGTTATAAACCCCAGGGGGTCTAATCCCTAATCAAACGGCCGAAGTTACGGGCGCTTTCCACACCGTATCACTTACGGACATATGATTAGTTTGGTTTTGAACTATGAATGAATGACAACACATTTCACATGTTGTCCCTAATCTCGATGTAAGACTCCTTCCAAAAATTGGATTTGTCACTTCTTTTGACGGATCAACAACTTTCAGACGAGCGGAGGACGTATCTTTATTGACATACATAGAGATATGTATTTATTGCTGGTCTTGGTATTTATTGAACCAGAAATTCGAAGACATGTGACATCTGCCAATCGGCACTGGGCCCGCGTGGTATATTACAGCCCCTTCCCTATTGAAGAGAGGAGGCCTGTGTCCCAGCAGTGGAATATTATAGGCTGTTATGTTATTTATTGCTGTAATTAGAGTAGGTATCTAGTTGTTGTTAGCCAACTTTAATAAAAGTCGCTGATGAAAGTGGTTTCCATTGCCTATGGAAAGCAGCGACACATAGACATTACTGATGTGTTGAAGACCAGACATTTTCCCACTGATTTCCCGGATACACTTAGACAACTACTACTACAGTGTCTTAAACAATATCCTACCTACATGTTGCTAAAATGTATCAGTCATTTTAACACATTGTGTTGCTAAAATGTATCAGTCATTCTAACACATTGTGTTGCTAAAATGTATCTGTCATTCTAACACATTGTGTTGCTAAAATGTATCTGTCATTCTAACACACGGTTCCAGCACATTGTGTTGCTAAAATGTATAAGTCATTTTAACACATTGTGTTGCTCAAATGTACCAGTCATTCTAACACATTGTGTTGCTAAAATATATCAGTCATTCTAACACATTGTGTTGCTAAAATGTATCAGTCATTCTAACACATTATGTTGCTAAAATGTATCAGTCATTCTAACACATTGTGTTGCTAAAATGTATCAGTCATTATAACACATTGTGTTGCTAAAATATATCAGTCATTCTAACACATTGTTTAAGAACTTTTGTAGCACTATCTGACCTAAACCCGAACGCACGCCAGTTGATTTTTCTATTTATAGAATAGAGTATAAAAGGTATCTATATGTCTTTAAGTGTATTGTATTGTTTAATTACAGTGTAAGAAGTAGGTATATAACACACTTAAGTCTTGTCACACACTAAGACGTCATGCTTTTCTGTGATTTATGTAGGCAAAAATTTATTGACTTCTCGATTAAACCTATTGTTACGATCTATACACGCGTGTTTTACAGCCTCCAACAAGTTATGGGTTCCAAGATTCAGTAACCGTAACGCCGTAATACTATGTGTGTTATAATACATACAGAGGAAGTTAACGTGATCTTTAATGTTCTGTGTCAAGCCATGTGTACCTAGTAAAGTCAGTTCGGTCTTTGTTTCTATATTCATACGAAAGTTTGTTCTGGAATAAAAGTTATTTATTCGGTAGGTTTTGGAATAATGTTTTATGTTATGCTGAGGTATATAATTTTAAAGGGTATTGTGTTCACTTAAAGGTAACTTGGGAATGGTAAGTTTGCTTTTATTTCATTTAAGCGATCACGATGACCTGGACGCGTACCGTGTGGGCTGGTTCGAAATGGCGCGGCAAGAGTTCATGGAAAAATTTGAGGGAGGTCTTTGCCCAGCAGTCGGACAGTATTGGTTAAATAAAAAAAAAACAGGACAAAAAGCATCACGACGTATACAGGGTGTAAAAAGTCCCATCACATAGCCGTCGCCTACGCATTCTGTACTTCAAACGAAGTAACATGGTTTGAGCAAAGTAAAGCACGCAAAAGATTGTGCTTACGGGTGCATGCATGTTTACGCCGTACGGCATTTCATACAAACTTTCAAGCCCTTATGTTTCGAATGAACCGATTTTAATGAAACTTCATACGCATAAGCAGGATACTCTCGTCAGTTTCGTTTAGGGCCTTTAGGCGCCCGTTAGATAACGGCCATGAGAGGCCAAAATTAAATGCAAATATAATTTTACAATGGAACAAAATTAACATAGGACAGTTACGTTTCTGGAAACATGTTTGTTCTGTATTCCTGGTAATAGGTACTTGTCAGCTCGAAACCCTTTCTCTCGGAAACCTGTCATTACTAATTTAGATGCTATGCAGTGCAGACAACCGTTTTACCCCTCATTGCGTATTCTGTAGGCCGGTAATAAATTTCAAATTAACAAATTTCTAGCAAATTGAATTTATGGTTCTCTCAAAACATACGAAACCCCAATTACTAAATTGGGGTTTCGTATGTTTTTCGTATGAAAACTGGGAAACAGACGTCAAAAAAGTTTGTTTAAAATTTAATCCTGGCATAATTATTATTAAAAGCAGGTACCTACTTGTTTAAGAAAATATTATGTTCCTAAATTATTTATCGTATATTGTTATAGCAGTGTGTATATACAATTTTGCCTAAGGTATGCTAGGACCTTTGTGAGAGCTGGAGTCTGAACTAGGTTCGGGACCTGTATGACAGATCTCCAGCCTCACACCCCTTTAAATATTTATCATAACGGCATCTTGATTCAAAGTCAAAGTCATTTATTTCGGAACAATATACATTGTGTAGAAATTTTGTGAAATAAAACAGTACCATTTAAATAATAACAAACGAAAAAAAAAAACATGTAAAGATAATAAAAATAACACATTCAAGACGATAATAATCCACATTCATTTTAAAATAAAATAATTAATAATACTTACAATAAAACAAGTAGTCAAATAAAAAGGAAAACTTAAATCAAATTAGTATAAAAAGATCAAGATCAGTGATTTATGACATCAAATTTTTGAAGAATATTGTAATAAAATAAAAAATAAAATATTGTAAAAAGATTAATAATATGTCATCTAATTATCAAATAATAAAAATAGAATGTCAACTATAAATAAAAACAAATTGTCATACAAAAGGTCCGTAATAATATGTCATCTAATTGTAAAATAAAATGTCAAATATAAAATTTATAATTATACTAGAGATAATATGTCAAATCTATGAGTAATACAAAAATAAAACATAAAAAATTTAAAACAAGAATAGTCAACATAATTATCATTTAAAATGAATTCCAATCTAGAACGGTTGTCGCTTATCATCTAGGTACTCATCGACGCTGTAATAGCCCTTCCTCAATAAATATGTCTTCAATCTGTTTTTAAATAAGTTAGCCTTAGATTTAGTTTATATACATAATATTATCACTATTACAAAACTGTTTAAATATTTATCATAACGGCATCTTGATTTAGTTTATTTACATAATATTATCACTATTACAAAACTGTTTAAAAAGAAAGGTAAATCTATAATAAAGGTGGTATAATATTAGTGAAGTGTAATGTAAGGTGATGTTATTGTAGGATTGCGTGTGTAGTGTAGTGTGTGACTGTGAGAGGGTGTTATGTGTATGTGCATGTAAGTCCTGTATGAGAGTTTGTGCTTATTAGTAAACTAGCTTCTGCCCGCGACTTCGTCCGCGTGAAATTTCTTGTACCCCCACCCCGTCGCGTCGCAACACTTCGTATTCGCTTACCGTTTTTTTCTTTTTGCTCGGCTCCTAAGGGTCATAGCGTGATGTTAAATAGCCTATAGCCTTCCTCAAGAATTGGGCTATCAAATGCAAAAAGAATTCAAATCTGACCGGTAGTTAAAGAGATTATCGCGTTCAAACAAACAAACTCTTCAGCTTTATTATTAGTATAGATAAAAAACTCTATGGCCCATAACTCCTTAATAGGTACCAACTCTTAACATCTTACACACGTGCTAACTTTTAAACGAAATATCCGATTGAGATGAAACAAAAAGTATTTTACTTCTTCATAAATACTCTTGATAACATAATGCTTAATTTCGATAAAGATTAATATTACGATACATATTTAACGTAGTTTTTTTTTCTTCAGACGATTTAATAATTATTTTGAACACAAAATCGGTTATTGTGATTAAACCATGATAGCTAGATATATGTTCTCGCGGACTTTTTTGTAGGTCTTAATGGGCTCTACAAACCCGTAGTACATTATTTTGTTCTATTGTCAATAGTTTTTGCAGCGCACGCAAAAATAGGTTTTCGATTTTACACCTTGTGTTACAAAATAGCAATTTTATTACGGATCCCTAATTTTGAAGAAAAAAAATATAGCCTATAGCCTTCCTCGATAAATGGACTACCCAACACTAAAATAATCATTCAAATCGGACCAGTAGTTCCAGAGATTAGCGCGTTCAAACAAACAAACAAACAAACAAACAAACAAACTCTGCAGCTTTATAATATTAGTATAGATATGAGTGTGAAAATTATTTAATGGTTTGGATGATACTTTCTGTACTTTCATAGTCCATATCCAGCAGCCAGTTCCTTACAGTAGTTTTACATTTATATTTAACCATTGAGTACATGTGTAGGATTGTATTAACTTTGTTGTACACATAAGGACCAAGGAAGTAAAAGAATCGTTGAGCTAGCTTTGAATGAACAGGAATGGACGAACACACTGTATGCTTTCGTCTCAAGGCTTCGAACTTTTCGGGGTTAAAGGAATTTCGGGAATGGACTGTTAGAATTAAATTTAGAATGAACAATTTCCGAATAGAGAGGACCTTACAGATTCTTAAAAATAAATATCAATTTGCGCAGTCGGGAGGTAAGTATGTCTATATGGTTATAAAATGATAATGAGTCATCTATTTGAACACCCATATACCTTACACTATCTATGCGACCTAGAAGAGGACAGCTACATGGTGTTTGAGGTGATGCATTACAAGTATGCGCAATCAATGAGAAATGGGATGTTGATGGTTTACTAACTTTTGACAGAGAAAAGGTAAGATATTTAGATTTATCTACATTTAAAGTGAGTAGGTTGCGTGACAACCAGTCAGTAACAGTGTCGAGTCCTAGTTGTGCGTATTTAAATGTCGACTCCCAGGAAAACCCGTGGAATATTAAGGCAGTATCATCGGCGTAGGTAAAGATGGATCCATTGGCAAGCACGAGACGACAGAGGTCATTAATATAGATAAGAAATAAGGTCGGTCCAATGATACTGCCCTGGGGCACACCGTATGTTATAGGGAGTTCGTCGCTCATCCAGTCACCTATTTTGACACATTGGCGTCTTCCTGTAAGATAACTCGCGAAGAGTGAGAGCTGATCGCCTCTGATACCAATCTTCTCAAGCTTAGCAATGAGAGCGGGAATTGAGATTGTATCAAAGGCTAGAAAATATAGAATAGGTATAGAAAATGGGTTTCTTATTTTTTCGTGTCCGAAATTCATGTTTAAATATTTATAGGTACGACCGCAATTAATTAAGTATACTACCTTCCTTTATCACCCTTAAGCTATTTAATTAAAAATACATACCCAGGTCCCACAAAAAAGACAACATCCTTCTCAAACAAAGCTTCATTTTTTGTCTGAAAATGTCTTTGTAAGAGAACAAGGGTAGTAAGAAGTTGTGGGATAAAGTTATCACGTGCTGTGAAACTGGCGTGCTCCCAGCGAAAGTTGGGCTAAGACTGAGCTATAAATATCCTGCTCTGTGCGCCAATAAATTAATGTTGCCAGTATGTGGACGCGCACCAGAGGTTGCGGTCTATTAACTTTCTGTATAAATTTTAACGTTTTATTCTGTTTTATTGTACCGGGTGTGTTGCGGTCTTTGTGGCAATTACATGTATTCTTTTTGGCGAATTGGGTAACTGAGTGTGAGGATAGGGGTGTTACTTTTTCAAGCTTTGATGGATTAGATAGTTTAAAAAAAATTTAATTATGGGTAACCCTGTTTATTGATAAATGATTTTATTTTTGTAAGTAGGTTTGTACAAACACTTTTACACGTCAATTATGTTTTTTTTAAACTAGATGAAGTCGGTGTTTCCTATCTGACTACTCTGAGACGAAAGGCCGAAACAAACACAGAAGTCACAGTCTCTTTTAAAGTCCAGACATAATCTTGGTCAGGTTATATGAAGACCTAGATCGATGTCTGAGATGGTCTTTTGAGGAAAGAACTACACAGATTGAGAGGACCTGTCCAGTCAGTGCACGCATTTGTCAGATATCGTGCAGCTTAACTCGAGACTTAAGGAGCTCAACAATTCGACGAACAATACCAAAGAAAGGACATTTGGGTAGGCCACATAAATTACTCAAACTGCCAGACCATGAAAAAAAATACTAAGTAACAGAACAGAGAGAATAATAAAAAAAATATAAAATTAATAAAAGACCCACATCGTCTTCACATTCAAAATTTTCGTATATAGAAAATAATAGTTTCAAACCATAACATAAGTAGGTTTGTTGCTATACAGTTGGTACCTACTTCTCCTTCACAAGAAGCTATAACTACTGAATTATTAAAATCAATTTTATGACTTACAATTTAAACATCGTAATATTGTTTTTTACTAACAAAGGTGGGGTGTTTTGTTTTGTTAGCTTATTCTTTCCCACTGCTGGGCAAAGGCCTCACCAAATCCTTCCAGGAGCTCTTTTCACGCACCACCTCGAACTAGCCCTACTAATCAATAAGAATTTCCTTCAATTATGGATAGTGGGGATTGGGCCGTAATCCACCACGCAGGTGTGGTTGATAGATGTCACATCTATCAACCCGCACTGGAGATGTCTTCGAATTTTTGGTTCTAGGACATGGACATGTTAAGAACATCTTCGAAATGGTATTATTTAAAAAAAAGATAACTGGAAATCTCTGTTTCTATGGACAATTTTAAATCGGTCTAATTTGGCTGTAACACTATTTTTCGATAATGTTCTCAAGTAACTTTTTAAAACTTTGTATCCTGCTTATGCGTATGAAATCGGTTCATTCATTTCGAAAAACCAGGGCTTGAAAATTTGTATGAAATGCCGTACGGCGTAAACGCTCTTAAACTAATAATATAGTTGGGAAAGATACTCATTTGCCTACTATTCAAAAGAAAATTCTCATAATTAGCTCCAAGTCTAGGTAAATATTCCAAGTATATGATTTTGTAATCAGATTTAATACTGAGAAAATGAAATGAACAATTTTCTCCGAAATAAGTGTTCATCTTGTTGGTAAGTAAGTCAGACAATATTATAATATAAATTAATATAATATTTTTTACACGAACATAATAAAGCTGAAAAGTCTGTTTTCTTGTTTGATCGCGCTAATCTGTAGAACTACCAGTCGGGTTTGAGCTATCAAAAGCATAAACGCTTTTTACATTTTAAAGCCTAATTTCGAGGATACCTACTGTAAATAGGCTAACTTTATACTATTATAAATAGTCTTTAATATTTAACTTCACGCTACGATCCTTAGGAACCGAGCAAAGATAAAAAAAGTAAAAAAGAACGGCGGGCGATACGACACGACGCGGTGGATCGGGCCGAAGGATGCCGCCCGACGAGAACCCAGCATTACCGAACTGTGCATGTCTATGCCAACGAAGTACCACCCCGCGCGGCTCTCTTCGCACGGGTGAAACCGCGGGGCACAGCGAATAAAATAATAACAAGGGCGATAGTTGTATTTCTAAATAGGTAATTACTGAAACAACCCACGTTTCTGATGTTTCTCAATAATGATGAGCCATTATTTTACCTAATATTATTATGTATTATGTATCTCCTGTCCTTTGTTATAAGAAATTATCGGGTGTCTATTTATATATTCTCCATTTTATTATCCAAAGATAATATGGTCCTATCTTAAAGTCACAGCACACGTATCAAACCGGAAAGGGATGGGCAACGTATCAACTCGAGCCGTTCAGTATAATATTCTTTGTGTGAAATTCCCTACTGCAACGCACACTAATAGGAATCGTAACGTAATCGCCTCGCCTCGGGACAAGCTCACGAACCGCGGTGCGGCGCGTTACGGCTCATCGTCCCCGTGCTTACGTGTCTCCGTACCCGAGCTTACGTCTATCCTCAACCCTTGCCCCTCTCACCCCTCCGGCCTGACTGCTGCACCATCAACCAAGCGGTCGGTGAGCCGTAAGCGCGGCGGCCGGCGTCGCCTAGCCGTAGCCGAGTCGACGCATCGGAGCTTCTGATCCGCTTTGGTTACGTGCTTACGTTAGGTTGACACGTGTGCTATGCATGAAAAAAAAACATGAAAAGCCTTTAAAAAAGCAGATTATACATAGAGGATTTTTCCTCATCCTTTTAATTGTTAAGTTTTAAATATTAATATTAAGTATGTTTTTAATGCGAAACGAGTTTAGATTTTATTTCTTTTTGTCAAAGGAAAGTAGGTATTTATTTAGGAGGATATACATATATATAGTGGATGTTCTTCTAATACTTAATAAACTAACAAACTATTAAAATAAAAATATAATATCCTATCCTAACTGAAACTATTAACAAAATAAAATACGGCGTCAAAAAATTCCTCCGCATCGCTGTCGACTGGTAATGTGCCCAAGAGACTGGCGGCACTGCCACGATACACGGCAATACTTAGCCTCTGGCCAAGGTAAGAGCCAGCCCTTGGGTCACGGGAAGTGTAAACCGCCCTTTGGAGATTTCGTTGAACAAACCATGCAGAGCACTCGAATGTTTAGACTTACCTACTTCTTAGTTCCTTGTGAAAAACACATATGAAAAATAGAGTCGAGGTGACCTCGACTCTAAAATAATCCAACATGATTGGATCCACATACAAAAAAAACACAATATGCTGTAAGGAAAATTAATTGTTAAGGAAATTGACACCCTACGCCAATTTACTTTTTTAGAGCCATTTCATACAACTGTCAAAAAATGACCGTTTTGATTTGAATATACGGAAAATATAATATAGTTATTTTTTTCTTAAATATTACCTTTCTCATTTTCAGTAAATAGGTAAAAAAAAATTGTTAAATAATGATGCTCCATCATGATAATAATTATAATTATGATTGAAGTTTACGGGCAAATAATTGCCGTGACCTCCACTGCAACAGTCAAATAAGCAGTCAAGGTCGCATTTCTAAGGTAAAATGTTTTTTTTCACGGTCACGGTGTAAAAAAACATTCCAGCTTCGTAAAACTATTTTTACAACCGGCTTTAAAAATATATTTCCTAAAAATAAAAATACAACATTGCAATCCTGAACTCGCAACAAAATCATACAAACGTAGTTTCCCGCAAATTCAATATCATTGTCTCCCGACGATTTTTGATGAAACAGCTATGTTGTTCAGTTCCGGGACAGAATTCACAAGTTTACTGTTTATTTATAACCACATAACCATATCAACGGAGTTGCAAGTTTGCGATTTACGATCAGATCCGTAGACGCGTTTTGATCAACAAAGCAGTTGTGTATTGATTCAGAAAAGCTATTCAGTTAAGCCGAGTTAACTGTAGATGTTGGTCGATTTGCACACTTTTGTTTGTTTTAAATTTACACTGTTTATCTACCGCTTACCGCTATGATACCGACGTGAAACGCGTAATTGCTTCATGCATTTTGGTCAGTTACCGCTAAGCGCTATATCAGTACAAACAGCGATCGTAGGGGTTTAAAGTCAACAGAAGTTTCGATTTAGTTACCGAGTAGGCACCTACACGGAATAGATAAATATCTATTCCGTGGGCACCTACAACATGGAAGGTAGAAGTTTGTTCGATAAAAAAGCGAAAAAATGTTAGAAAATAAATTATTTTTGAGAAAATCATATACTTACATAATATAGTAGGTATTAGTACCTCTTAGCTTCCTGACTATCCCCTCGAAAATAAGTTAACATTAATGTAATATACATAGGTCTGATTCACGATGTTACGTTTCCTACATAGGTAATTAGTTATTAATTGCCATACTTCCAAGATGACTAATTACAGCTAATAGCTGCCAATGCGGCTGATTATGAATTATCAATGCAATAAACACTTTCCGCGCGGATTATCTTGCCAAATTAGAAATTAAATATTAAGATGCGTAATAGAATCGTACATTGTTTGTCCCTAAGGAGCCGTAAATTTTCCAAATCCTACTATCTTATCCTACTAATATTATAAACGCGAAAGTTTGTGAGAATGGATGGATGTTTGTTACTCTTTCACGCAAAAACTACTGAACGGATTTTGATGAAACTTTACAGTAATCAGAATAACACATAGGATACTTTTTATCCCGATATTCCCACGGGATCGACAGTTATGCGGGTGAAACCGCGGGGCGCTGCTAGTCATACATAATAATTACAAGCCCATATTTGTCCTCTCTGTGAAAGGGAGTGGGCCATAATCCACCACGCGGGCCCAGTGCGGGTTGGCAAATGTCACATATCTCCGATTTTTTGGTTCTAGGACGTATCGGTTTCCTACTTACCCCTGCTCGTTATGTGAACAATAATAATACGAAGTTTTTTATAATATTACTAGCAGCGCCCAGCGGTTTCACCCGTGTATGTTTTGATCCCGTGGGAATATCGGGATAAAAGTATCCTATGTGTTAATCCAGGAAATGGTCTATCTATGTGCCAATTTTCATCCAAATCTGTTTAACGGTTTACGCGTGATTGAGTAACAAGCATCCAAACATCTTCACAAACTTTCACGTTTATAATATTAGTAGGATTAACATTCACGAAGTGGATTAAATACGTAATAGTGAAGCTAAATCAAAAACTACCCAAGTTGGATGATTTTTTTGTAAAAAAGTTTTTTTTTTAAATTATTATTTTCATTCAAATTACATGACACGGCAAATTGACGTAGTGTGACAATTTGATAATGAGGGCTGATTTCTCAATCGACAGATAATTTTTATTGACAGATTTTGTATGGAAGAACTGTCAAAAATTCTAAATTGTTCCTCTGATAAAATTATCTGACGTTGTTTTTCCCTACAATACAATACTAACTTGTGTTTCCAACAAAAGAGTTATAAGCAAGAAAATGGTTATAACAGTCGACTGGGTAGTAACTTTAAACTTGGTTCGTTATCAGTATCGAAGATAAACACAGTGCGGCGTTTAGATTCATTAAACTTGAAGTTACGTTCTGCACTTTAATTAAAGTTTTGTATATTCGATGGAGCCCTCCCGCGGCGATGCCCGCCTCCCGCTACAAACTTACCAAAGGAATGTGGCCAAGATATATCTCAGTATACATATATGTTTGTTACAAAATTTCAAGCAAAGTTTTAAAACTTCTGCAATATTCTTAAAGTTAATTTCCTTAGAGACCGGCTTCCGCTGATGTACGGTCACCAAAAGAGAAAAGTAACCAGTGTCGTCGGTTATAGTTGAATTTCAGTAAGAAACCGATGGATGTTTTCGAATAAAATTAATTTAATTAATAGAAAACAAACAATTCATTTGTCAAATTAAATTTCATTCGTAAATATCCATCGGTTTCTTACTAAACTTCAACTATATCCAACGACCCTGGTCACTTATCTGTTTTGGTGACTGTACGTTGCATTGTATGTCTTCTTTATTAATTTTCTTTGTTTACTGGTTAAGAGGAAAGGGTGGGCCGTGAAACGGCGAAAGAGGTATTGCTGGTGTTTTTTTTCTATTGCTGGAGAGCTTTTTTATGTTATGGCTTAGGATATAGGCAAGACTCGACGAACCTCCTGATATAATTTATGAATAAATTTGTTGGAATAATGCTCTCATTTTTCTAAACTTTTTACACTTAATTTACCTTTTTTACTACATTAGCATTAACCTATACCCCCATATAAGTCACCCAAAGGGCAATGGAGAGGGCTATGCTAGGAGTTTCCCCGTGTGATCGAATCAGGTATGAGGAGATCCGCAGGAGAACCAAGGTAACCGACATGGCCCGAAGAATTGCCAAACATAAGTGGCAGTGGGCAGGGCACATTGCTCGCAGAACAGATGGCCGATGGGGCCGAAAGGTTTTGGAGTGGCGGCCGTGCACCGGAAGACATAGCGTTGGAAGGCCTCCCACAAGGTGGTACGACGACCTTGTGAAGGCCGCAGGAACCCGTTGGATGCGAGAAGCACAGAACCGGTCGAAGTGGAGGTGCTTGGGGGAGGCCTATGTCCAGCAGTGGACGTCTTTGGGCTGAAATGATGATGATGATACCCCCATATTTATAACCGGTAACTTAAAGCAATGTTTATAAATATGGGGAATAACACTACAACGTCATATTTTGTTTATTACAAAACATTTGGGATAGATGCACATTTGTTGTATGCCCGGGCCATACATAGTGTCCCTCATAATTATATTTTCCCTGGGAACTCCGGGTGTGCCCAACAGAGCATGGGAATTTATATGCAACCATAGGAATTTATCACCAGATTTATGTTTGTCTTCATATTTTTATACAGACTTTCGTTATGGAAAAGTAAATTTGGAAGTTTGGATGTCTGCAGTGTTTGAGCAGATTTGGACGATTTTATTACGACAAAAAATTAAAGGGCGATCTAAAATCAAAGAAAAAAGCTTTCAATCAGACGTAAGACACAAAAAAATCTATCTAATGTACTGAAATCTTAAATTCATTCACTCACTGAGGGACAACGAACATATTTCATTCAACGCACATTCCTCTCCACGTTAACCTAGTTTTGGAACTGACAAGTTGTGTTCTCATTAAAGTATTTATTTATTAAAACTTTATGCACAAGTAAAAGCAAAGACGGACTTAATGCCTGAGGCATTTTCTACCAGTCAACCTTAGCGTGATGCAGAGAAAAAACATGGCAGGTGCAACATACGGGGTTTTTTTTTTTAAATAAATGCCTACTTGCCTAGCACAGAAAGACTTCTTTGCTTTTCTTCATAAAATCCTTACCTACACACCAAATTCATGAGTACTTTCATATACAGTAAATAACTAGTAACCCTTCTAACACACAGCTCTAGCTTTCTAATTAAGTGGTTATCATTACCTATACTTCTGTATTATACTTTTCATCCCCTTTCTAACAACTTTCTGACAAAGTTCTAGAAGCATGAAGTTTTGCACAAGAGTTCCTTAAGAACTTAGGAAAGTCACCACTAGGAAAGGATTTTTTTAAATTCATCCCCTAAGGGTGGTCCCTTAGGGGATGAAAGTTTGTATGGTAGTTCGTCATTTTTGGTGATCAGAAATGTCTATTAGGCGAACGTTTTTAATATAACTAAGTAATAAAAAATTGCAACAGAAATTGATCAGGATGATAATGTAATATATCGCCGCAGCTTAAGTAATTCATCAAAACGAACGAATTAAATTGAAATTAATCCGATAATCTAGACTGATGATAGTCATTATAATTTATTATAGCATCTGATTTATACATTCCATTATTTTTTTAAATGAACTCATTTGTAATAGGCTATTTGACAATGTAAAAAATAAGGTCATAATTATTGACACTCGTATAGATTATCGCTTTTAAAATCGATTTGCATTAATTTTACTACAAAACAATGTATTATTTATAAAAAAAATCCCGAAAAAACTTCATCTTTTTAAATCAGGCGCCACGTAATCGAAAACGGTCTGGATTGGCTGAACTTAAGATGACGTCATGATGTAGGTAGTAAATTTCTGTCTATCGTGACTTTTGTCTAGTATCTCGACCGTTTCAACGTTTGTTTACGGGAATCGTGACGTCACGACGCCATATTGTTAAAGATAGCGTTTTGGCGGCTTATTTAAACAGTACATTTTTATTTATACTATTTTTTAAAAGAAATACATTATGCAATTTGAAGTAATAGGTTTTTGTGGGCTCGTTAGACACCATTAAATAATCTGAGATGTTTATCACCAGTCAAATAGCCTATTGTAAATGAATATTGATAATACTTCATTGGTAAGCGATGACGCCCAATCTATAATGACAATGTTATTATTATACTCCTACATATAATAAATAATCAAATTGGATTACTCAATTATATCGGAGTGATATTTCCATCAAGGGCTTGCATAATATGTATTAAAAAATTAAATAACACTTTGCACCGATATTAAAACTGCATTAAAGTATATTTTAAAAAGTAATAGGAAATCTGCAACGCATCCGAGCATCCCATTTTAAAATCTATCGTTTACCGGTTTTATCGCGTAAAATATTATTTCCTCCACGATACACCAGCCGACGACGATGGCCGAACGTTACCGAAGTTACATGAAACGTGTCGAAAGAAACCGAGCGGGTGGTAGAAAATTTATTTACCTGACGCCCGGGTCACATGTTATTTCTATGGTCTAATATTAGGGAAGTGCTTTTACCACGAGTGGGGTCAGGAAACTGCCTGTAATAGGCACTTTTGTTGTGAATCCAGAAATGTTATTCAAGGTATTTCAGGGAATTTCAGGTTTTTTTTGTATATGAAGGTCCAAGTACCTCGTGCATACGTACGATACGATTGTAATCAAGTTTTTTACTGATTGCCGGTATAGACACATGGATGAACCTAGAAAGGAAACCGTTTTACGTAGACTTTGGAAAATTGCTTGGGTAGTGTAGCGTAGCTTTTTTCCAACATTTAAGCCTTATACGATGCGATTTAATTGCCTGAGGCATGTCTTAAGTTAAAGCAACAATAAAAATTGCACCGTCTAACCAGCGTTTTGACGACGCAAGTCATTTGTCGCTTCAATTTAATGTACTTTAATAATAAAAACTTACGCAAAATAGTAGCACACTTTGATCTTAGACTAGCTGACCCGGCGAACTACGTACCGCCTCAGAATTAAATAATGTGACGAAGTTCAATAAATAAAAATTTGCAGAAAAAAAAACCAACACGGCTTTTTTTTTTTGACTGGCCTGTTGGTCTAGTGGTCAGTGACTATGACTGCTATGCCGGAGGTCGTGGGTTCGATTCCCACCCAGGACAAATGTTTGTGTGATGAGCATGATAATTTGTTCTGTGTCTGGGTGTAATTTATCTATATGTCGGCGCAACACATGACATTCGCTGTGGTACGTCGGATCAGAGTGACAGGAATTGGCAGGCTGTCATTCTGACGGAGCGTCGCATCTGTGGTGGCGAGGCGGCACACGGACTGGTCGAGAGTACCTCTTTTTCTTAGGCTCGTGGCATAGATGATAGCTACTAGTCTGTGGACTGCGATGAAGAGGTACTCTGTGGTCGGTCAGAAGAACCGCATCTCGCACCACGCTCACGACGAATCGTCTCTAAATCCGGCAGGATCCTAAGTGTTTTTGATGATGGACCCGTTCACTGATATAGGCCATCCTGAGCCTATATCAGAAGTGGGATCGAACGAACGTCATAAGGAGGAGACGCAACCTTCAAATAATGACCCTACAACAAAATTATTGACGAATATGGAGGCGCTGCTATCTCGGCTGTTTGCGATGTCGCAACCCACATCTACCGTGAGTACCAATATACCAACACTTATGCAATTTGATCCTGACGATACAGAAGCTGATGTTGTGGGTTGGTGTGACGTCACAGAGATAATAGTGCAGAACAAATGTCTTGAAGGTGTCGACTTGTTGATGGCACTTACTAGAGCGCTGAAGGGTCGTGCCGCTACTTGCCTAACTAAACTAAACCTCAAAGAACTAACCTGGAGTGCCGTCAAACAAGCATTATTGGCTACATTTTCGACACCCAAACTGATTCAAGATCACTTTGACGAAATCCTACGATTTCAAATCGGAGTTAAAGAAACCGCGTCCGAGTCTGCGATGCGCCTGTGGAACATGATCGAGCGCATACCACAAACCGAGCTGTCTGAAGAAGCGATCACTGGTTTTGTTATATCGGTGCTCTGTCAAAAGGATGGTTTAATACGAAGAGAATTAATTGCTCATGTAATTACTACTCGTGCTCAATTATTTCGGATCCTTGGTAGCATTTCATTTAAACGACGGGGTGACGTCACTGATGGTAATCGAGAACTTGATTCGAAACGACCACGGATAGCAGACACTAGATTCCCTGGCAAATGCCACTGGTGTGGCCTGTCAGGTCATCGACAGATTGACTGTAGGAAGCGAAAGGAAGATTCTGGTTCATCGAAGCCTCAAGATCATTCGAGTTCAACACGAAGCAAAGACAAAGCATCAGTAAACTGTTACACATGTGGAAAAACTGGTCACGTGTCGACAGGTTGTCCAGGAAAGAAGAACGGTGGTGAAACTGCAAATAAGGAGGTCAACCTCTGCGATCATCGCCTCTCGAGATCCTCCTTGGAGACGTCTTCCGTGCTGAAAGTGTCACGTTAAGTCACTTTCGAATTGGTCGAAAGGACAGTGTCGTCCGAGCCAGCCCCGTGTGGGTGGTTGAAGGGATGCACTCGTCCGGTCCATGTTTGTGATTCTATGACGTATAACTGGTCGAAAGGACAGTGTCGTCCGAGCCAGCCCCGTGTGGGTGGTTGAAGGGATGCACTCGTCCGGTCCATGTTTGTGATTCTATGACGTATAACTGGTCGAAAGGACAGTGTCGTCCGAGCCAGCCCCGTGTGGGTGGTTGAAGGGATGCGCCCGTCCGGTCCATGTTTGAAGTTTTCCATTGTGCAACTGGTCGTAGGGACAGTGCCGTCCGGTCCACACCGCTTTCAGGGTTGGTCGAAGGGACACACTCGTCCGGTCCAAGTTGTTAAATGAAATAACACGCCTGAGCGAAAGAAAGATGTCATCCGGTCCATCAGTGCGATGGTCGAAGGGATACATGCTTTCATTTTGCTATAAATGTTTTACGTACTCGCAGTAATCTTCCTGATCGTCAGGTTGGACGAGCAGATAGTAAGGTAGATAATGAGACTATGCCTTTTCCAGGACAACGTTAAGAGATACGCCCGAGGACGGTCGAATGTCAGTCCGGCCGTGTCGGCGCAACACATGACATTCGCTGTGGTACGTCGGATCAGAGTGACAGGAATTGGCAGGCTGTCATTCTGACGGAGCGTCGCATCTGTGGTGGCGAGGCGGCACACGGACTGGTCGAGAGTACCTCTTTTTCTTAGGCTCGTGGCATAGATGATAGCTACTAGTCTGTGGACTGCGATGAAGAGGTACTCTGTGGTCGGTCAGAAGAACCGCATCTCGCACCACGCTCACGACGAATCGTCTCTAAATCCGGCAGGATCCTAAGTGTTTTTGATGATGGACCCGTTCACTGATATAGGCCATCCTGAGCCTATATATATATATATGTATGTATTTAGAAATATATAAGTATGTTTATCAGTTGTCTAGTACTCATAACACAAGCTCTGCTTAGCTTGAGACTAGACGGCGTTGTGTGATAGTTGTAGAATATTATTATTATTATCATATGTGTCTAACTGCTCAGTCATCAGTGCGGTTAGCACGTGACGTTGTTACCTCCGTATTATTTAATTTCTGAACGCACCCTGTTTGACAGGTACGAAAAGTTTGTGTGGGATAATAAAATTGTTGCTTTTACTATTTTCCTTACAATTTCCTGATATTTCGTCACCTTTTATTCACCTTCACCTTCCCTGGACTTTTGCAAATATTTCTAAACCAAAATTATCGAAATCGGTCCAGCCGTTCTCGAATTTTAGTGAGATTAATTATTTTACTCCTAGGCTCACAATATCTTTGCATAAAAAACTGCAGTGTCACGTAAGTTTGTCTAAAGAAAAACTTGTACTTATATTTATATCATGGCATGAATTTTTCCCACAACTTTCCCTCGCTTTCATACTACAACCAGCTGTATCTCTTTTAGGCTGAGAGAATGGAGCCCTATTTTCCGAGCGCACGCCTCTTTTGTTTCGTCCACATTCATTAATCTATATGGGAGAGCTCTTAGCCCACGGCCTTCTACGGCACTCTTACGGCACTCGACACTGCTGTCAAGCCGTGGAACTTTTTGTACACTTTTAGTGCCTTATAGCTTATTAATGTAACACTTCATAGTTTCCTGGTAATGGCTAGATTTGGCAATTAGCAGCTTTGGTATTATATTTTTCGAGGAATTTTTGAATACCGTTAAATATTAAGGGGACATATGGAAAAGGCTCGGCAGATGATGATTAAGGGAAACAATTATAAAATCCTAAAGACTTTAAAATAAACTGAAATTAATAAATAGAGAGACGGATTTCATTTGAATATCGTTATTCACTTTTCATAACTCTAAGAACTAGGTAGTTTACATTAATTACACTACCCACCGTAATTCTAAAATGAAAGAGCAATAAAGTGTTTACAGGTTTAATAATGGTAAACATTATTAATATGAACCTTTTGGGTACCGTAGAGTAATAATAATTAATCTGTGTCATAAGTTAGTGAAGTTGTAAAAAGCACAAATAGCTACTTTTCCAACGAAATTATTTATTATTTCACCCGTTACCGCCAGCAACACACGAACGATAAATTTTAATTATTTCGTTAGTTTGTGCTTTATTTATTTACGTCTAGTGTATTGAATGAACATAAAAGTCACTTACGGATAAAATATAGTCACGTAGTATGGCACAAAAAATAAATTTCTCGAAACTGGCAGTTACCATACTTACTTAACAATGAAATAATGCCCTAAGGGGCCGGCGGAGCGTCCGTAGTTCATACAAACGTAATACCAAAATAATGTGTAAATAAGGTAGTGTGTATGTATTCCGATTGGATTACAGAATATCTAGCTTCCCAAATATATTTTGAATAGACACTGATTTAAAGACGAGTAATGAGAAAAATAAGTTTTGTATAGACATTTTGAAATTCCTCATTAGCTCCGTCTTTATCTCATATTTCGCCTTAAGGGAAAGAAATTTAAATTTTCTTACCTGAACTTACAACCTGATGGTTATATGTTGATCTAAATATGATTCACGGCCGTAACAAATATTTATTTATAGGATTATATAATAATAAAAATCATCAATACAACTCCCTAAGTTCATTTACCTTATCGAATGACTAAATCATGACATTTGAGGCCAATTCAGTAAAGTCATATTTGTTACGGTCGCGAATCATATTTTAATCAACATACAACCTTTCAATTTGGTGGGCTACCTTAGTGCATAGTTTATGACTACTCTCTTTTGGTGAATGTAGTTTACCTACAAACTACAGTCACCAAAAGAGATTAGTAACCAGGGTTGTCGGATATAGTTGAAGTTTAGTAAGAAACCGATGGATATTTTCCAATAAAATTTAATTTGATAAATTAACTGTTTGTTTTCTAATAATTAAATTAAACTTTATTCGAAAACATCCATCGGTTTCTTACTAAACTTCAACTATACCGACGATCCTAATTACTTATCTCCTTTGGTGACCGTAGGTACATAAGTTGACAGTACTGAGATCAAGTCTTCTAGAAGACTTGAAAAAACAATGACATTGACATTTCAGCAGACCATGCTAAGTTCCTTTAATAACATTTATGTTTGGATGTGGTATATGTATATTTTAATGTTCTAACAATTTTAATATTATAATTATGTAATTTCATCTTTTTGTTAGTTTCAGTTCAGTACTAACCCCACAAGATCTCAAAGTTCAACTGTATCATACATATATATTTTTTTTTACATAATGCACACTTGCTTTTCCAATTCACTTTTGACATTGGCAGAATAGTCGACATCGGCTCTACTTGCCATTAATTAAAAATAGAATAGAATAGAACATTTACACAGTGAATAAAAAAAGTTTTTAGCCTTGTTTCCTTCTACTATAATTAGTAGTCCAACGTTTTATAACTAGGTATGCCAATAAATCTCCATAAGGAAAAAACGCTGAGAATTAAAATTAAGCCACACTTATTAAAAGCTGTTGTTTAATTTATTTCGTTCGAGTAATAAAAATACTGCGTATTTTTTGCTAATAAAAATTCGGTTCACGTAAGTCGTAACGCAAAATATTAATGAAGTGATTTATTAGGTATTTTGTTTTGGCTACATAAATAATTATTTACTTATGGAAAACTTTCGGCTTGAAACGGAAGAGAATGAAAGAAAAAGAGGGTGTATTCTTATGACCACATGATAGAAGTCAAAACGTAGGTATATGAGCTGAGTATACGCGATTGAGCGTCAGCACCGACCGACTAGAGCGGAGTATACCCGATTCAGCGTCATCGACCAGACCGTGACGGCACCGACCGACTAGAGCGGAGTATACCCGATTCAGCGTCACCGACCAGAGCGTGATGTCACCAACCGACTAGAGCGGAGTATACCTGATTCAGCGTCACCGACCAGAGCGTGACGGCACCGACCGACTAGAGCGGAGTATACCCGATTCAGCGTCACCGACCAGAGCGTGACGATTCAGTTTCGTTCACTGTTCGCAAAGTGCGCCAAAAGAAGTTTACACTTCAAAATGTTTATTTGGTACATTACCTACCGTATTCAAGTAACACGTTTGAAGAAATGGATTACCTGTGTGTGTCTACGGTAAGTGAGTACTTAGGTAAACAAACAGACTTACCTAGTTATCTCTCTCGACTTGAGTGGCAGAAAGGCTGATTAACTCACTGAGATTACCTGTGATACGGATCGCGGTTTGATTCCCGCACGTCACACATTGGATTGAGTACAAATTCAGCATTTCCAATTTGAGTGCAGCATTTGCATGATGAATTATGGGTGTGTACGCACCTATCCATATTGCGATCCTACACTGTATTCAACAATAACAACCCATGTAACAATGAATAAGATGTACGAAATAATATTAAAATGTGCTTTTTCTCTCTAGTCTTCGTATGTGGCAAGAATACTAGATATGCAATTTCCACCCAAGGGTCAAAAGGCCATTGCATTTTTTGTAAATTATACTAACGTTTGTAATACAAATTTAATTATAGACATAGGTATATGTAATTTTTTAATGTCAAAGCTAACCTAACATAAAGTAAACATCGATTTTTAAGTTGCTTGACCAAAGTGACAGCTGCGGTCAGGTGCTGTCATTTGTCAAACCCGAGTTTAAGTCATTATTTAATTCAGTATAGCGCTCTGCTTTATTCCCTGTGAATAATCTACTATTCTAATCAGCAATCATTGAAATCACGTTACGTCACTGGCGCGTTCTATTTGATACCAACAGCAGTTGGGTGATAACTGATATCAATCTGCAGATAATGTTCCATATTATCCATATTGCGTACTAGGTACCTAATTAGTGCGACACGTGTAGGATTACCTATACCTACCCATCAATGATAATCATCCACTAATACTCCTATATGTATACGTTATAACACTTGTAGCCATTAACATAGATTAACATGCCTCTATTTAAAGTCGGCAGTAAACAGAATTATTCAACTATAGTCTGTCCAAAAAGTAGGTATCTGATAATGGATCAGAATAATAAAATAATGGATCAATGGATCTGTGGATGCCAATTTGTAGTGTCACTTACAAATTGAATGCTTTGATTTGATTTCACAATTGAGGTGGATGATTTTTCAATTACAATTTAATAATGTTATCTAAACAATAATTATAGGTAATTGGGAAAAGCGGGGAGATTCGAAGTTGAAACCTTCTAAATACAGAAGAATGATGATGATTGAAAATTTTAACCCGAACAGGGTTTGTTTACCATTTCATCAGATATTTTTGGAACAGACCATACCTTTATCTACTTTTAACTCAGTTACGCGAGTGCTATGTGACGAAGTCTTTGTCGTAGCTCACCCGAGCGTGGCAGGTCCAAAAAAAACAGTTGTATACCCTGAGGATATTCGATTTGGTCCAGTGATTGGATTGCACCTCGTAAAAAATACAAACGCTCTGCCTTTTCCGGTTAGATGGAAAGTTGGCCTATTTTTAGGTCAGCTTCCCATCTAACCGGAAAAGGCAGAGCAAGAGATTCATGAAATGAACACCTTTGCATTATCAGCCTATTAATTTCAAACCAAAAGTAATGAGTGGTTTAATGCATTGGTGTCCATTTCTTGAATGCATACTTATTTATTTTGCCGCTTATACATACATAAAGTAGGAAGTTGGTACCATTAGGTACCTTCTTCCGTCTATTTTTTTCTTATATAAATAATAGCTACGGAAAACTAACAAACTGTTTAACTGAATTATTCCGTAAGCATAAGTTTACATAACAAGGATAATTTCTCGGAAACCCAGAAGGGAAACCGTACGGGAAAGGAATAAACATTTATTAAATCATACCGTATGTGAGAGTTAGAAATGAGTGTTTTATTACCGACCCGAGTTTGTGGCCAGGAAAATTGCGACCAACATATTTATTGAACGCATTTTTGCGTGCTTCTAAGGACTAAAACAGAGTATTTTTTTTAATAAGGTTGAAGTAGATCTTCAATGTAATACCTATACCTTCTTTGGATCACAGTTTCTGTTTTAATTAATTGTACCCCAAGGAGAAAAAAATTAACTACATAAATAGATATATAAATTATTATTATTTCTAGCCTATGTTGTCCCACTGCAGGAAAAAGGTCCCCCTTTCTCCTTTCCACTCCTCTCTGTACTGAGCTAGTGTGGACCAATCCTGTCTGTAGGCATCATGGTCGTCCCGCCATCTTCTCCTGGGTCTGCCTCGACGCCGCCAGACGTTTTCTGAGACCCACGCGGTGATAGATGTGGCCGATGCCTCGTTCGACATGCGGCAAATGTGTCCGGCTTTAGCTTGGCTGATTTTATTTTAACGTACCGTATCTTCCTTCTGTCCATTTCTTTCTAAACTCATTTTTTTATTGTACCTTTACATACTCTACATATAAATTATTAATAAAGTTAGGCATTTTGAACAGTTTCAACATAAATAAGTTTTTTAAAGATTTTACTTTTTAAATCATCGCTGGTTTATACTTAGTCGGCGAATTGTTCAGTAAAAAATAAAATAATATTCCTTAAACCACTTATTTTGTGGCTCGATGTGGTATTATGAGCGACGCGACGGGTGTCGTAAAACGTCAAAATAATATTAACACGGAAAGTGCTTACACGACGTCTTTTACGAGCGTTAAGCTTAGTGCGAGTTCGGAGTACACCAGTAGTACACCCGATAATTAGCTCGGTAGTACCATAACACATTATTTATTTTATATCGCGTGATTTAGTTTTGAAGTAGGTACAATATTAGGCTAAAAACGTCTCTGTTTGTATAAAACAAAGCTACTAACATTTTCTACCCAAGTAATTATAGCTATGTCAGTTAAAATTCGGTACAATTACGGAGGTATGTATCTACAATTCTACAGTTGTACGAAAAACTTACACGCAATAATACAAATGTCGGATTATTACTTAGTAAGGAATTTTCTCACTAATATCGGAAATCGCCTTTATTTTCCCGTAATACTAAAGTTGCATGTAAGCTGGCGTGCCGACATCGAAAAACTCGTTAAAAATCAATACGTAGCGGCAATGTTTACACGTAGTCATAGCGAAACGAGCCGTATTGGATGTCAGCCAATAGCGAGCGATATTTGTCGAAAGCCATGACAACCGTCGATACGCACCTGTGCTTCGAATATTTGGTCAATATGTACAACAAACATTCCGAATAAACGCGAATACATTTAAACCATGAATCAAGACGCTAAGAAAATCGCAAACAGCCTCTACGGAAGAGTCAACGTGCCGGCTGTCGAAAGATGCCGAGTTAACTTTTGCACGGACTTAGAAAAGTCAGTTTTGATGAGCAACTTTGAGAGGCGGGCGTGGAACCAAGTTGGGCCCGACGATGAATGGAACTTCTACTGGGCCTCCACGCAGACGTGCCGGAACTTATTCAGCGTCGAGAGCGGATACCGGATGAATGACAACCAAATAATAAATCACTTTCCGAACCACTACGAACTGTCGCGAAAAGACTTGCTCGTGAAAAATATAAAGCGCTACAGAAAGGAGCTCGAAAGGGAAGGCAATCCTTTGGCGGAGAAAGCCGAGGTCGCTTTACACGGAGGTCAAGTGGTAACTCGGTACGTTCATCTAGACTTTGTACCTATTACGTTTGTGCTCCCGGCCGACTACAACATGTTTGTCGAAGAGTACCGTAAATCACCGCAAAGCACCTGGATCATGAAACCGTGCGGAAAATCTCAAGGAACGGGAATTTTTCTCATAAACAAGCTATCTAAACTGAAGAAATGGTCTCGTGAAGCAAAAACGCCTTTCCACCCGCAATTGACTAAAGAAAGTTACGTTATTTCGCGTTATATAGACAATCCCTTACTAATAGGGGGCAAAAAGTTTGACCTCAGACTTTACGTGTTGGTTACTTCTTTCCGACCTCTGAAGGCTTATCTGTTCCAACTCGGCTTTTGTAGGTTTTGCACGGTGAAGTACGACACAAGTGTTACGGAATTGGATAATATGTACGTACATCTTACGAACGTTAGTGTGCAGAAACATGGCGGTGACTATAATAACATTCATGGCGGGAAGATGACGGTGCAGAATCTGCATTTGTATTTAGAAGGCACGCAAGGTCGGGCGGTTACTGAGAAGCTGTTTGCAGCGATGCAGTGGCTGATAGTGCATTCATTAAAGGCTGTTTCATCTGTGATGGCTAATGACAGACATTGTTTCGAGTGTTACGGCTATGACATTATAATTGACAATCAACTAAAGCCGTGGTTAGTGGAAGTGAATGCATCTCCTTCATTGACATCGACGACGGTGAACGATAGGATATTGAAGTATAAATTAATAGATAACATGTTATCAGTGGTTCTTCCTCCAGATGGGGTGCCGGACGTTCGTTGGAATAAAATACCGAATGCTGAAGCTTTGGGTAACTTTGACTTATTAATTGATGAAGAGTTGATAGAAAAGGAGGAACCTTCAACTCATAGTCGCGCAGTAAAAACTAAATATAAGTAAAAACTACTTTATAGTGAGTGTATCTACCTAAATAAGAATAAGTTCGCCTTGTAGATCCCGATAACTTTCTGATCGAAATTTCTGAAACGTTCACAATAGCGATACGAAGTTGTTACCAATAAAATTCAAATGTTCTAGAAAATTGCAGCGAGCGACAACAAATCAAGAGAAAGGTACTACGGAGAATTGGCACTAATAGTAAAGTTGTAGTCATCAAACAGTTCAAAGTTGCATCCAGTGAGAAATGTAAGATATCTACTTATTTTATTTGAATAAGGAAAACAAGGACATTGTAGTATTTGTGTTGTTGTAATCTTTGTTCATCTATTTATACAGGTGGCAATTAGGTTAGAAACCACGTATTCTACATTAGGTATGCATTTTAAACACACACAATTAAAATAATTAATAACAATTTATTAACATTCTAGCCATGGGACCTTTTTTTTCGTTTGAGTATCTAAAAACTTAATTTGTGATCATTTGGCAACAGTACCATAAAGTTTGTGTTGAATTGTTGATACCATGCGCGTGTCTAGTGCCATAATAATTATTATCAAGGGTGGTGTATGTCGTGCCAATTTTTAAGCTGCTTATTTTGTTTGAAAAGTTCAGTTTCTTTTTGTAAAATTGTTTATTTTATTATTTTAACAGACTAATAACTAATTGTAATAACCGCTGTACTATTTAATGTGCTTACCTAATCGTCACTCTGTTTAATAAGATAGTAACGAAGCTTTTTTGTACGTTTGTTTGTTTGTCTGGATGTATGTTCCGGATTGGCGCAAAAACGACTGAACAGATTTAGATGTTTGGCACACAGATAGTTTATAATCTGGAATAACACATAGGGTACTTTTAGTCCTGGTAGTACGTTCCCGCGGGATATTTTCCGACGTCCACGAGGGTGAAGCCGCAGGCAAAAGCAAGTTCTATTTAAAATGAATGTACTAAAAGTTTAAGACCAAATACTGCCACTACCTACGTTATTAAAAACACTTAAGCCCCTATCACATGTTGCGATCTCGTAAAGGTGCCACAAGAGAGTGTAAAATTAGAGAGTACGTCAAAGAAGCCGCCGTGCATACGTTGCGATTTGCATTTTAAAGTTTGTGGTGGAAAAATAACACCGCCGGGCCATTCTATATGCTAAATAGTGAAGAACTTCCGGCCGGTTAATGTTGTACAAGTTTATATCTACGCGACCGCCACAACTTGGCTTTGCTCGCAACTTTATAATTTGGCGCCCCACGTACTCTTTGGGAATTTACGAAGTTCCTTTTTTTAAATTATATGGTACGTGTGGAGGCTTTGTATGTGGTTTCGGTAAGTAGATTTGATGCGGGTTTAAAAAGTGCTTTTGTTTTCCGGCCAGTGCTGTGAAATAATGTAAGACAGTGTTCACACTAAATACAAATCGGTTTTGTCTTACAGTGGCAAAACAGCTATTGTTACATTTTGGCAACTATGACTAATGCTCGGTACCTTTAGTAAACAAAACATAATCGTTTTGCTTACTTAAGGTATTTTGTATTAGGGTTCCGTAGCCAAATGGCAAAAACGGAACCCTTAAGGATTCGTAATGTCTGTCTGTCTGTCTGTCCGTCGGTCCGTCCGTATGTCACAGCCACTTTTCCGAAACTATAAGAACTACACTGTTGAAACTTGGTAAATAGATGTATTCTGTGAACCGCATTAAGATTTTCACAAAAAAAATAGAAAAAAACAATAAATTATGGGGGTTTCCCATACTTAGAACTGAAACTCAAAAATGTTTTTTTCATCAAACCCATACGTGTGAGGTATCTATGGATAGGTCTTTAAAAATGATGTTGAGGTTTCTAATATCATTTTTTAAACTGAATAGTTTGCGGGAGAGACACTTCCAAAGTGGTAAAATGTGCGTGTCCCCCCCCTGTAACTTCTAAAATAGGAGAATGATAAAACTAAAAAAAAAATATATGATGTACATTATGATATAAACTTCCACCGAAAATTGGTTTGAACGAGATCTAGTAAGTAGCACGCCGGTGAAAATTTAAAAACATGATGTACAGTACGGAACCCTCGGTGCGCGAGTCCGACTCGCTCTTGCCCGGTTTTTTGCCAAACTGGGCATATCAATAGATCCGTAAGCTAATTTTATATGATAGCTACTTCCTTAGAGGAGGGTCTACTGTGCAAAGCTATGAGGAATTTGCTTCATTATTGGTTATGATTAAATAGAGGAATCGGCCATAAGACACTGTTTGTTTATTGGAGTCATATACTTATCTTGACAGTCTTGGCCAAGTCTGCGCACACCATTAAATCCTACTTTTGTTTTTTGCCAGTAGGATACCGGTTGTCAAGTAAATATCTAAAAATAAAATTTATTAATATCCTTGCCATGCTGGATGCGGCAGTCGACTATAGGCGGATATTATTTCAAATTGACCAGTGAATCACTACGCTCGGAGCTTATAATGATGTGCGCTCACGAGCTACAATGGCCACATCGTGCGTAATAGCGCCATTTGAGGTCCGCAATGAATGGGTTAATGACATCCATGGGCGGTTTTGTAAAAAGTAAATTATGTGATAGTGTTACTGTGAATGTGTTTTATTTTATCTCGTGATAAATGTGGAAAGGTGCAATATTTTTGTTAACATTGTAAGGACGTATTGTAGCTGCCTATGTCTTTAGAAAATGTGGTTTGTTAAGGTATAATTTGTTTAAAAAAATGTTATAATATTATCCAGTTATTAAAATATACTATTATTAAATACTTGGCAGGCCTGCACTGTCCTCCCATACCTATTAACACCGTAATTTGAAAACATTGTAAATCCGATTATTTTTAAAATAGTAACCGTGGAATTTTTGCTGGCTCTTCTCCATAGGGAACGACCAATTGAAACCGTGCCCGTGACGTTTCATAAGTGACCATGTAGGTTTAGGTGAAATAAAATATTTTTATTTTGTTCCCGACACTAGAAACTGTCAATCTAGGAATTGAACAGTGTTAATTATGTTTGTGTTAAGTATTACCTAATCCACCCATTAAACTAAAAAACAGTGGCACTCCGGGAGTGCCGGCAGAAGTGAAAACAAAACACAAACAGAATACTTTGCCATCACTCACTGACATATCGGATTTAAAACCGAGTACATCCCGAGGACAGCCGAATACATCCGAATGTAACAGTGGCGCGAGTTCAGTGGTTTTTTTTCAATCTCAAAAAATCCCCAACGCGCCTAAAGAAGTTTTCACTTAAAAAAAAAACTACAAACGTAAAAAAATATCAAAGCTAATACAAAATAACCACCAGAGAAAGTGTGTTTTTATTTATTTTCCCCGCAACGGAAAATGCCTTAACAACTTTTTCCATAGGTACCTAGCGTAAACACATCTGAAATGAAAATGAAAGCACATCAAAAGAAAGTAAATAGAGGAGGGACCCGTGGCTAAATGTTGTCAGCCGCACAGGTCGATCGACCAGGTTAAGCTACGCTTACCGCGATTGGTCTGTGGATGGGTTGTGGGTGATGGTCCATGTTTACATACCCTCCCTGACTCGGAAAGCACGTTAAACCGTTGGTCTCGGCTGTCATTCGTGGATCTGTGACAATCGTTACGGGTAGTCAGAAGCCCAAAAGTCTGACATCAGTCTTACCAAGGGGTATCGTAAAACCCAGTTACTGGGTTGTGGAGGTCAGATAGGCAGTCGCTCCATGTAAAATACTGGTATTCAGCTGAATCCGGCTAGACTGGAAGCCGACCCCAACATAGTTGGGAAAAGGCTAGGCAGATGATCAAAAGAAAGTAAATACCGTAAAATGATGGAAAGGTGCAGAGACACAACAAGTACGTGACGTAGAAAACATTGAAATTTGCACTCAGAGGATAAAGTGGGATCAAAATAATACGCGAAATGGAAACGAAAATTCAGTATTAGAGTATAATGGATAAAGGATTTATACGTCACATTTTGATTGAACCTTTCAAGAGTTTTATTATCAACGTGAATAAATGAAATACACAATTTGGAGCAGATTTTTACAACGTCAGATAATTTTATCTAAGGAATAATTTGGAATTTTTGACAGTTCTACCATACATAAACTGTCAGACGTCAGTTTTATTCCCCGAATAAAAGTTATCTGTCATTGAAAAATAAGCCCTTTTATTAAATACTATGTCATAATATGTTTAAATCATAAATGTGTTATGTTATAAATAAAGGAGTTTGAAAATCATAGCAGATTTCGTTTTGTAGTTTCTGCTTATTCCCATGGGAAGCAAGCGTGAGATTATGTTGTATGTTATAATATTTCTTAGTTTTTTATTCAGTAAAAAAGAGATAGCAGATGAGTGGAATGAATGACGGTAAAGGACGAAAGAAAATCGGATTATGGCGGACCACGGAGCAAAAAGTGCTGTAAACTTGGAAAGACGGCGACGTCGCCGTCGCAATGGTATAAATGTGCTCGCACCATATGGCTACGTTCAGATAACATGTGCTCAACACAAAGCCGGTAGTATACAAGAGCGTGGTAAGGAGGCTTCGTTGAAAGATAATAAGATAATAAATATAGTAATATGTGCGGTAGTATGGGTAGTGACAGTAATAGTAATTTATTTCTAATCTTCAGTACTTCGTTTTCATGAATACTAGCAAACAATCTTTAATGTATTCATATTATTGATGATAAAAAGAACGCTTATAAATCTTTTATCGCATAACGTTCTTCTTCAGTACAAATGTATACACTGGATAAAATTCTTATACTGAGGGCTGATTTTTCCATAGCCAGTTAACTTTTATTCGAGGAATAAAATTGACGTTTGACAGTTTTTGTATGAAATAATTCATTTATCAGATGATTGAAAAATCAACCCTAAATTAACTAACAGAATATTAAACTAAAAATATAATAAACTAACCTAACTAAAACTATTAAAAAACTAAAATATGGCGTCGCAAAATCGCCTTTCGTCCCGACTGTCATTCGTGGATCTTTGACAGTCGTTACGGGGAGTCAGAAGCCCGAAAGTCTGACAACCAGTCTTACCAAGGGGTATCGTATTACCCAGAAACTGGGTTGTGGAGGTCAGATAGGCAGTTGCTCCATGTAAAATACTGGTATTCAGCTGCATTCGGTTAGACTGGAAGCCGACCCCAATATAGTTGGGAAAAAGCTAGGCAGATGATGATGATTAATTAACTTCTAAATACGTCTATTAGAATCTACAAGAGACTACTGTAGTAAGATAAATATATATATATATATATGCCCATAAGAAGTTCAAAGCAACGCATGTTTTATTGAAATGTTACCGTCGTCTTTGCAGTGCATAAAGCGCTCGTCATCTAAACTTAGCCTTACCGACTAATATGTACGACAGCGCTTTACACCACGTCGCGCCTCCTAATGCATGCTGCATACTTTTACCTGTCGCATATCGCAGGGTACTGCCATAAAATAGATTCAGAAGATCGACTCCATACAAAGAGTGAAGAGACACATAGACATATACACGTATGTAGGTACGAACAATGAGTACAAGTGCACTCGCGACTGGCATTTGTTTGATGTCACCATACGTGCGCCTCTATCTCTGCGTCCTAACTGAAAGCGACTGCCGCGGGAATATGCGATAATAATGCGATCGTTTACCTGAATAATGAAGTACATACGCGACTTTGTTGATCGTGCGAGTATGTCATTTATACTAAAAATAAATAAAATTGAAGTGTCTGTTTTTTATAATGTCAATATAGCAGCTACGAAATATCAGTGTGAGTAATGTGCACATAACGAAATGAGGGAAACATAGCTTAATTTTGTCGACGGAAAAATATTTGAAAAAATATTTAAAAGGATCTTTACCTGCTAAAGTATGGTGATTGCAAGGCCTTTCTTTAACAGTTGATAGGAAATGTTGTGATTGAGTTATAAACATGGTATTTTACGTATAGAAATCTGATACGATGGAGAATAATTTAAAGTAATAAAAAAGAGTAGTTAATGGGGGTTTTATTGAGTAATTTAACAATTATTGTAAAAATTTATGAAAAAATATCAGATTTTTGTTAGAAAAAACCATAATTCTCAATTGAGGGCGATTGTTTACACAGGGGTCACAGCAGCGAACAAGAATTTTAATAAAAATTCTAAAATTTTTTTTTTTTTTAGATTTTTAAAAATATTTTTTCCGTCGATAAAATTAAGCTTAGTTACCCTCATTTCGATATGTGCACATTATGAAGACTCACACTGTATGAAAGTATAAACTGTACTTAAATAAAACAAAAGAACAATTGTTGGAAATTTTGTCTGTCTGTCTGTTTGTTCAAATGGACCGATTTTGACGGGACTTTCACTAGCAGAGAGCTGATGTTATAAGGAGTAACATAGGCTACGTCCCGGAAGCACGTTCCCGTAGAAAAATATCCGGCATTGACGCGAGCGCAGCCGCGAGCAGAAACTAAGTAGTTATTCATATAAACGAGCGCGACGATTGTATACTTGCGTGACAGTCCCTTTCGGTTAGGACGCGGCCTATGTGTGCGTCTGTTTTGGCTCGTTGTATGAAGCTGGCCTTCTGTAGAAAACCTATGTATTTTGTGGCACCGGTACGTGCACATTACTTATGTAGTACACTCTACGACTTAAAGGAACGCTTAGTTGGAACCCAGAGTAATTGTAACAAGTACGGCGAAGCTTCGAGATCCGTGCCGTATTTTTTTAATATTTGATAGGATTCGGCTGTTGTTTGAGATTGTTTAGGGCTACCTTCCTTTGTGAGAGCTTATTAAAAATGTGAATGAATCTGCTGGTTATGTAGGCTTTTGTGTTGGTTGACCAAAAGTTAAAGAAAACCGGTAAATAATTGAAATCTACCCCTATAAACGTTGCTTAAAGTTAAATAGTGATTAGTGACTGTTTAACCATACATTTTTGACGTTTAAACGTCACTTAATTGTAATCATCGTTTATAAATTAACCCCGAAATATTAAAAACTATAAAGTAATATCGTCGCTCCCATGACTAAAAGTCCTATTTCATTTTTATAATTTTTTGGCTGATTATTTTGGGTTGGGACTATATACTACATTTTTCTATTCGTGATTCTTTACACTTTTCACTAACCGTCGTACCTCTATGTTATTTGGATCTCAACATATGTATAACCATTTTGAAAGGCAAAATGTAAACAATCACGAATGGAAGAGTGTAGTTGTCCTGACTCAAATCGGCTAAAAATGAGATAGAGATATAAAATAGAGAGAAAAATGAGAGACGACTTTTAGTCATGCGAGCGACTATATAATTAGTCAAAATAAAATACAACGGATTTTAGTTTCAAATCCATCATAATAAAGTTCAGTAATTAACTTTCATAGCACAGGTGTGCTTGCCTTGAAAATAAATTAACTCAGCTTAACCGAGCGCCTAAAGCACATTAGTAAAACATACCGCCACAAAACAGGCCAAAACTTTTCAGCCACCAGAGAATGGGCGAAAAAAAAGTAGTGTAAAAAAGTTAGGGATGCCAGCAGTAGCCAGGGAACGCCACGGTATTTTCGATCGATACGATGCCTGGAACGGCCTCCTGCATATTTTAATGTCACGTTTTTGCCCTGAGCTTAGAGTGCGAGCTTACTTCGATTGAAAAATCCGCGAAGCGCTTCGTCACTACCGAAGTTATTAATCACATAGCGGCGAGATCGCTGAACAAGAATGTTGGTACCTACTATTATGTAAAATCGGCACAAAAAAAAATCTTTTCATCTTTTTATAGTCACTGTGATTTACGAGTTTGGTAAGAGGTAACTAACTTCTTTTGCTCACCTGCTTTTCGAACTATTGGCTGGGTTTTCTAGAGAATTGCTCTGTCATGAATCTTACTTAAAACTAAGTATGTTGATTTGTGTCGAATCAGCAATGACCATGACTGATCAACGTTGGTCGACCTTTGTTGGATGCTTGTTATTTTCTGAATTGAATGCTCTAAACTCAAGATAGAATAACTATATTACTCATGTAATCTTGTCTGAAAAACATTTTCTTAAAAAAATAGTAGAATATTTGATAAATTCCACGGAATTTTCAGCCTTTAAAAAGAAACAAACTTTTGTGATCACTTTACTGCAATCAATAACACAAAGACTGGGATTTTAGAAAAACATTACATTTAGAAACCCAAACGCAACATAAACTTACAACGCAATTCACATATACAATCACCCGTGCAATCTCGTGCATGCACAGACAAAGTTATTATGTAGCTTAATTTAAGGTAAATATTCATTTTTTTCAAATTTTTAATATAAGTACTTCTACCGTTTTTTTGAGTTCACTATGTAGCAATTTTTTTTTAATTGTCCCCTGGTATAGAAGGCGCACGAATTTTGTGATACACTGTCTTTTCATCATTATTACATAGAGCACATTTCTGTAATGTTTATTTTTTTACTTGGATATTAATCGACCTAGAAGTATAATGTCACTACGAGTCTACCACAATGTTCATTGCTCACACACACTTTTCATCGTTCACGCATTTCTAGTAGGTACTTAAGTAATAAGCAAAGTTCAGCGTCTACATATAACGTTTCTGGTTTATTGTCAGTAATAATGTGTAAAACTGCCAGCTGGCTCGACTAGCTTCATTCTATTTACAGTATATAGATAAACTCAATATTATAGCACACGTTCAAGAAAATCTTTCAAGCGAAAACAGCGAGCTGTTACGGTTCAAATAGGATTATGTGTTCGAGAAAGAAAATATTGTATGACCACCATATACTGGCGCAGTGAAGAGTTTCAATTTTATAAAATTTATTGTATTCCAACAAAGGAGATACGAGGAGCTCTGTGCTTTCAGATGTTGGTAATCCTAGGCCTTTGGAAAATAAAAAAAAATAGTGACAGCATAAACTGTGCGTCTTAAGACAAGTAGCGAGAGCGTGCGACTCCCCTAGCTTGTCCACGCAACGCCAACTGTGCGCAGCTATTAAATAGACTTAGACCCAGCTTGTGAAAGGCTAATCAACATAAAAATTTGGTAACAGATTGTCAAACTCATTTCAAATGGTTTGATTAAATGTTTATATTTCAATCAGTGAACCACAGTGACTAACATGCTTTTGAAAGTATATAAGCCAATGGGTTTTTAAGAAATTGGTTGTTCCTCTTGGATACTGTTAGACATGGCGCACACTATGCTATATGCAATTGCGACAACTCGGCGACTAGATGCAACGACAGGCTGCGGCCGACAATTTTCATATACTTATTTGTCACTTGATTAATTTCTTACGAAAAAACTAAACTGTCTTCACGTTCCCATTCACTTATAATGCCAAAATGCCAGTGAAGTTAAAATACCTAAGTTAAACTACCTTTTATTTTACAAGGCACTTAGTTACAGTTTATTCATACCAAAATGGCCAAAAATCCAACATTATTTATCCAAAACCAGTAAGGAAATAAACTGCCTAGCGCACACTTTTTCATCAATATTTCTATGACAGACCTAAACTACATGTTCCATCATTCCTACGGTGAACGGTAAAGGGGAATTGGCGGAAATTGCACTCAATTGAAGGCGTCGTCCCTAGCCTACAAATTACGAATGTACTGCAAGTCGGGAGCTATGACTAGGGATGTGCCTCTCTATTGCTGGTACGTGATCACGGGAATCAAATCCGCTATTCATAGGTTGTTGTGACTGGGAACTTTTTCAGTGATTGGGAAGGGAGAATTGTACTGTAACTTTACGTTTTTTCGGATTCAATTTATCACGTATCCAATTTATTGATGAGTTTTGCCTCGTTTGGTCCGGTGCATAGATATTCCGTGGTCCGGTGGTTGCAAACATGAGGTTAGAGTAAATATTAGTTTAGTCCTGTCAAATTAAGATACTACATAGCAAGTTTAGACGTTATTAAAAACGTGACAAAAATATGAAATGAAAATACGTAAATTTACATTAGGCGCTGTCTAATTTGAAAGGACTAAACTAGTATTTATCTTCTGTCCTTTTCATAATGAAATAGAAAGAAAAAGATGTACTGAACTTAAATTTAGTTTAGTTTGTGGGTATCGGCGCCAATGATTATGATTCCGGTTTAAACCCATTAAAACTTAACAAAGCAATTTCCATCTCATCTTAACATCAAGCTGTAATAACTAAAATCTATTAATAGTTTTCCAGAACATTCTTGAGCTTAATCTTCACCAGTCGTTGAAGCTAACTTATAGCATTTCCGAACTTTCAAAACTTTCAAACTGATAACAAAGTTCACGTTTAATATGCCCTAGGAACTACTTAGTATCACGAGCCAGGAGAGGGTTTAATGAGCTCTTTGGAGCAGAAAGCGGTTAAATTTATGAGTGTACTGCAACTATAAATTGCGATTGTGGTTGTTTACTGGTTATCAGTATACGTGGAATATTATATTGGATAATTATTTTATATTACATTTTTGAACGGTAAACGAAAACATCGTGGGGAAACCGGCATGTCCTAGAACCAAGAATTCGAAAACCTGTGACATCTACCAACCTGCATTGGGCCCGTGTGGTAGATTATGTAGCCCTTTCGAAGAGAGGAGACCCTGTGTCCCAGCAGTGGGAACATTATAGGCTGCTTAGTGCTTATGCATTATATTTTATTATGTAGGCCGTTCGCTGTATTTGGTGCACTCCTGCGGCGGAGGGTCAATACACGTTGACCTCCAGTCACAAGTTTTGTTTCTGTAAAATCGCTAAGTACCGCTACGTGACGCGGATCATCCGCGCCCGCGCGGCATCTGTCGCGGACGAACAGAGAAGTAGGTGTAGAATAACATAAATGGTACCAAAGTTTAGCCACTTGTCAATGTATACTAATAAACAATTATTCAACAAATCAATCAACTCAGCCTATCGGTCCACTGCTGGACATAGGCCTCTCTCAGGCGGTGCCACAACACCCTGTAGTCCGCCTTCCGCATCCACTCTGACCCAGCCACCTTCTTGTCGTCGGTCCATCTAGCAAACAAATGCTACTAAATAAAAGCTTGTAAAATAGAAGATACAGTCCCATCTAACACGCTCAAAGAAAGAAATTAAATATTGAACACACCTTTGTTAGACCTCGCATATTTTCTTACCAAGTGTTTCAATAACAAATTCATGATCCACGCCACAGCCGCTCGCATGCTCTGTGAGCCGCTCTTAATATTGTACGCAAATACAGAGAAAGAATTGGCAATGTAGAAGGCTGTCAGAATTCTTAAAGAGGAAATAAACCATAAAACCACCCTCAACCACGGAGGTAAATAAAAAACAACAAAGAAAAAGTTCTCAATTGTTTCATTGAAATTTAAAAAAGAACCCTAAAACTGAACAGGCTTACATTTATAATCTACAAGCAAAAATATTTCAGTTCAAGCCAGGCGGTCACATGAGCGAAACCGAGGTTAATGGCTAGTGCAATAAATTTCCCACCCAATTTAATTACGGCTATTTAAAATACTACGAAATACGTTTACGAGCTACGAGCGACGATATTACGAGCTCCGCACAACATGAACATAAAAAAAATGAATGAATCAAGTTAAAACGAAATGTTCATTTGAATGTTACACTACACAACGCATGGCAATTACGTCATGTAACTACATTTGCCGCGTAGCAACCGCTACGCCGTAGGAATTCGTAGCAGATGTAGTGTAGCCATAAGTATGTACGCGCTACACTACGGCGCGGCGCGTGGAGTCGAAATGTTTCGGTGAAATATTTGTATTACTGTGGGCACCTTTCACTCCGCTTTATTGGTATTTTGGGCTAACATAACATCAAGCTAATGATCCGTAAAGGGGTAAGCAGAATTACTAGTGCTACCGAAATGTCCTTAGACATAAATAAGGGGGGTTGGATATAAGTATTATATAATTACAGGAGCTGTGCCATTGTTTCCTTTACTTAATAATTCAACAATAGCCCTTTCCTATTGTCATCATTTACGACTCGTGGGACGATAGGCTGGTTTGTGTACTTTATTATGTTTTCCTTTAACTTGAGAACAACTTGAAAATTTCAAAATTAAACGACCTTTTGGAATTAAGCCGGCTGATAAATGACGACAACCGGTTTAGTTGAGGTAACTCAATAAAACTTCCGATAAAACGTCAACTCTTTGAATTATTTAAGTAACGAAGTTAGCCAAAGTAATCATTGACTTTGCGAGGGTACGTATAATAAATGCAATTTAAATATTTCACCCCTTTGTTTTGAATTGTGCTGTAATAATATCAACCTTTTATTGGGGCTTTTTTGGGGGCCTTTTATTGGGGTTTTTAACAGCAAAATGTACGTTCAGTGCACCTTGGGCAATCAGCCCTGCTACTACCTAATATTTTTACTAAGGTACTCTTGTTTTGGTAAAGCCGATAGGAGAGAAAAGGAAGCCTTTTTTTATTCCGGTCTGATCCCTGAACCCCCTTCACCCCCCCTCCTCGATCCCCTGCCAGTTCGTCTTCTGTTTTAATCTCTGTCCTAGCCACTTTATCTAGGTTTTTTTTACCTACCACTGCAGGGCAAAATCTGCATAAACCTTAAAACTATGCATTGATCAAACTTTATTGGTTATCTGTCGTCAAGATTGTGTAAAGAAAATCATCCAAACAAAACATTTACAGTTCAAAGATGAAAAAAAAATGATGTAGTTACTGTATAAAATAAATAAAATAATGAACCAGACCCAGTAACTGGGTTGTAAAGGTTAAAAACAGGCAGTCTCTCCCTACGAATAAGATTCGTTGGTCTCTCCATGTAAAATACTCAGCTGCATCCGGTTAGAGTGTAAGTCAACCCTAACAAAGTTGGGAAAAGGCTAGGCAGATAAAAGAATGGACATGTAAGTGTATTTTTCTTCAGTAATGCTCTTATTGCATATAATATAACCCCAAAAACTCACAGCTGCCAATACATAGTAATATCTGCATACCAATTCGCCAGTTTCTACCGTCATAAACCGGTTTGCAGTCAGTCTGTTCGTAATTCATGTTGCACGTGCTGCGGCGCCAAATGCAATTTGGTTGCAGATATACAAGTCTGTACGATTAGTGGTCACAATTTGTGGACTGTTCTCGGCGTATGGTCGAAGTGGGCATGTATCAAGTTTGTGTTTTTTTTGTACTTGGTTGATGCAACTGTTTGAAGGAGAGAGAAGTGGACATCTAATAAGGAGAAGTGGAATCAGAGAATTTGATGACAGATAACGCACATACACTGGGTCTAAAAGTGCTTATTTTGCACATCATCATCATCATCATCATCATCAGCCTATAGCAGTCCACTGCTGGACATAGGCCTCCCCTAATGAGCGCCATAGCGCCCTGTCTTCAGCTTGACGCATCCAGCATCTGCCTGCAGTCTTTCGCAGATCGTCATCCCACCTGGCCGGAGGGCGTCCCACACTACGTTTGCCGAGTCGCGGTCTCCACTCAAGAACTCGTTTACCCCAGCGGTTGTCGGTTCTTCGCGAGAAGTTCTTCTTATTTTGCACATGAGTCTTAAATAACTAAGGTGAGCACTAAAGAAGAAATTTTGAAAATTCCTCCCCTAAATTGGTTAAATAGAGGGTGAAGTTTTGTATGGAATCATCAGCTTCTTCTTTAACTATACTTTGGGTTTGTTGCACATCATGTTCAAATTAATCATGTACCTATCGTAAAAGTGCGCAGTGCTGCACACCCCCACCCTATTTCAAGTTAAACGTGACTAGCCCTATCGAAAAAGTTATAAATACGTTTGAAGTTGTAGCGTAAACTGAACTTTATTGTGTAGGAATTAAAGTTATTTTTCCATTAATTCATATTTGTTTACATTTTTGGAAAATAAATTATTTTCCAAAAATGTAAGCAATGAACGCAGACTAAAGTTGTTTAAAAAGACCTCTAACTTCTACCTCTAAGGATCTATAAGAATTTGGAGCAGTGGTGGCTCAGTGGTATCGGCCCCGGCTTACGAGTTGTAGGTCGTGACTTTGAACCAAGTCAGGCACTTTACTTTGTGTAGCTATTTAATTTCAATAGCACTGCTCTCAAAACGGCGAAGGAAAACATCTGCATCGTGAGGAAACCGGCACGTTTTAGAACCAAAAATTCGAAGACATGTGACATCTACCAACCCGCACTGGGCCCGCATGGTGGCCCACTCCCTGTAAATGAAAGAGGAGGCCTGTGTCCCAGCAGTGGGAACATTATAGTCTGATTATGCTATGCAATGACGATTTCAATCACCATTAAATGCAGCAGGCACAACGAGTTTTTATTTACCTGTAGTGTAAAAATCTCTTTCTAAGCCGTGTTGTGTTATCGCTCGAGTATTTTACAATAAACTAAAACATTTTCATTTAAGATAATATTTAACTTTATTGCATAAACACACCACACCAGCAACTATAACACGGCTTGAGTAAATTCACAAAACAATTTGAAACACAATACGAGTTTATCTGCAAAAATTGCTTTTATCGCTCACCCGAGCGAACTCCGGAGTCTGTTCGTTGGCGTTCGGTAATAACTTTACAAACAGAGTTAACCGTCACGATCCTGTCCTTATTCACTCACTATACACTGTATTATGAAATTCTCCATTTACAGACATAAAACTCGTCGGGTGCGACATAAAGTTTTATTTTTAGTACACTTCCGTGCGTTTTCATAAATGTTGAGTGCGGGTGTGGAGGCCGCGTTTACGTTTGCGTTGATGAATTTTCTTAATGAAAATCTTTTGTGGGTGCGTTCTTATTACAGTTACGCATGGAGTCTAGGCTTTAAGCAACAATAAAAATAAAAGGTAGCAAATTGGCGAGACTCTTAACCATTTTGGCTGAAAATTCTGCCTTGAAAAGGGAACATAAAACGTTGAGTATCTCTGTTCGTATTGCGCGGCTGGCAGAGATATTCAATTGAGCGTCAATCATTCTGAAGTGAAGCTTGACACTTGATGGTTTCACGTTACGCTTGAATAGTTCATGCTTCACGTGATAGATGGCACTGTCACCGTTCTTGGCCATCATATGTTAGGCTTCACGGGACACACGAGAGAGGTTCGGTTTTAATTTATTTTATTCCGTGCGCCACATCAATCAAATTAGAATTCGTTTATGTTTCGCTATTCCGAATAGATATTAGAAAAATATCTGAGTCTATCTTCAAAAATATTATATTATTACGCACTATCTAAAAGTTTAGCTTAGCTGCAAGCTCATAAAAAAAAGTTATAAGAAAAACCATAATTCAGCTGTACAAGATAACACAAAAATGCCAAATCTCAAAACAAAAAACTGCTGATGGCAACGTCTTTCTTTAAAAATAAGATTAGTTTGCAATAAAAATCGAACGCAAGCTGTCTAGCTTGACAGCTCCAAGTCCAGATGGTCGAGAAAAACTAATTTATCTTTTGATAGTTAACGATTTAATCTGTTCAGTTCCACCTTACGAGGCACTTACCCGTTTTAAACCACGTCAAGTTGTAAAAAACTCATTTCGTAACACCCGTTTCCTAAATAATATAATGCATGCACCCCGGTAGTCTTTGTTTTACGGCAGTGAGGCGAGAGGTGCTAAATTTAAGCATACTTACTTACCTTCCCACATGTAAACTAAATTCAGAAATGTAAAAGTAATGACAGATTTCTTGTTCTTTTAGAGCCTCGTAAAACATTTTATAACTTTACTGCGCTACTTAGAGTACAGTCACGAGCACCAATATGTCAACACTTGGCAACTTTAAATGGCGACTTTTTCAGGAAATAACGAACGCAACGTGGAAATACGACACTTTACATATACCTATGGGATCGAAAATACTATGTTCCTACTAATATAAAATTTCATTAAAAAATAAAGGAAAAAATCGCCTTTGAATAAAGCCAAGTGTATACATACTTTTGCTCGTGACTGTACCTACCTACATACATAATATATTATGCATGTATGCTCATTGACATATTTTGTACAGACGTAATGAAAAATATTATTTTGGACAGTAACATTGGAGAAAGCAAGTTATTATATTAGATGGATTCCTAACAATTGATATTATTATGGTTTAAGACAATTTATTTCGCTCAAAAAGAATATAATGAGTCACTTCTATGAGCAAAAACATAATAAATAAGACAAGCAACGGTTTCGCTGGGTTGTATTAAGTTAAAAACAGTAAAAACTTAGAATTCAAACATTGTTCAGAACAACCATGTTCTGAATAATATTTGAATTGTAAGTTTCTTAAAGCAGCCTTTAAAAAGTTGGAAGTGATTTCGATTCCTAAATTACTTTAGGTTGGTTATCTTTTAAAGTGAAGGCACGTGAACATATCCGTCAAAAGTTGGCCCTAGCATCCCAGCGCTGATTTGCTGGATTCGTTTTCCTCTACCGATATTTTTTTTTCTCCTTACAGTTCATTTTGTTTATATGTATGTATCTATCTACGTATTAGTATTTATTCTTGTAGTTTATAGTCATTTCCTAGCTATTTAGCCCGTATGTTGCACCTGCCATGTTTTGTCTCTGCATCACCCTTTGATTGAGGTTGACTGGTAGAAAATGCCTCAGGCATTAAGTCCGCCTTTGTACAGTACTTCTTTTACTGGTGCATAAAGTTTTAAATAAATAAATTACTATAAGTAAGAGTCTTCGGTCAGCTGAACCTGGTCGCTTCTGGACCCGCGGGTCCAGTTGACCACATCACATCATCGTTTATATAGTTTAAAAAATATTGGTCTTTTAAATCAAAGTTCAGTAAATTACTTTAAAAACTTCAAAGAAAAAGACCTTCTTTATCAAAGTTGAGCCCCCACAGATACGGCATTTCTGCTCCCTCATATCTGCTCTCAAAATTATATAAGTAGTTATTCAGAGGTAAAGCCGCTCAAATTACAAACTACGTATTTATTCTCAATTTTCATAAACATTATAAAGGTATCAAATTGACATCCAGATTTCAGAACAGCCGAATATCCGATTGCAGATAGACCGAAATCAATACGCGTAATCCAATTAGGCGACATAAAAATAAACCGAAACATAGTATCCAAGGGGTGTCAATTATTGAGTAGCATCTATTTCCTCAGGGAACTCGATTGGTAATTGAACGATATTTTAATCGATTCTGTATCAAATCCCACCGGTAATTGGGATCGCTCAAAGTTTGCCGATGTTTGTCCAATAGAATATGGCTTTGGGTATGTAATATAATATTAACTCTCAATTAATTGGTATCTTAATTTATGTTATACTAGCTGCGCCCCGCGGTTTCACCCGCGTAAATGTCGATCCCGTGGGAATATCGGGATAAAAAGTAGCCTATATGTTAATCCAAGGTGTCAGCTACCTCTATACAAAATTTTAACAAAATTGGTCCAGCCGTTTGAGCGTGTAAAAGTAACAAACATATAAACACACACACACACTCACAAATTTTCGCCTATATAATATTAGTGTGATTAATGTTTCGATGGTTTGGGACATTGCACGGTGGATATTGCTGGGAGTATGTTACGCCACATATTCATACCAGATAAAGCACTAGGAAGTGGTGGAGAGCGTTTTAGTGGCTGTCATATGTAATTTTGACGTTCAATAAGTGACCTTATTTCAATTTTTTAAACGTTGCCCCACACTAGGAATTTCTCCTGTATTGTGGGTGCGTTTACAAACATTTAAATTCACGTAAACACAGAAATATTGTTTTTTGGTATTATTTTTTTATTGGTTTTATTTAAGTACTTTGTTAAACTAACTAAAATAATGATTGCTGCACATCTTCCGACGTAATCTATCAAATAATAACTGACTCAATAATAAACTTTGAAACTGTAAAAATAAAGACTGAACTCTTTTTTGTCGCATACGAATCTATTATTTACACTGCAATCAACACAAAAGGGGAACGGAATATTCTGTCGAAGTATTCCTGGATATAAAGTGAAACAGAAATAGTTCCTTTTGAAACGGGTGGTTTTAAATTGCCCTAATGTATTGAGGATTCCCCGTTTATCGGGCTTTTACTTGGCATAAGTGTCACGTTCCTTTCTTAATCACGGGGTTTCCTTTGATTTAATATACCAGTAAGAGACTATAATTTAGTTATTATACTTATAAGGCTTTATATCGATATAAAAAGACAAGACATTTTCTAACGAAAGGGACGAATACACCTGTCACGGCCAGCATATCTGTATTGGGTATATCGTGTGATAGCGGGACGAGCTTATCGCCATTGATTGGGCAGAGTTCCAATATCGGATACAACAATTTCTTCTAACGGCCGTGACTATACTTTTTGTGAATCAACATTTTCGATACCGATTAAAAATGTCAGATGATTTCGGTGTTTTGCCAGATACAATCAAGCAATAAAAAAAAAAATGGTGCATGAAAATAATAATGAATGGATTAAAAAAAAAAACAAAAGTATGCGTAACGGTTGTATGAAACGGTGCATGAATCTGGAATAAGCAAATAGGACGCCAGAACGTCACGTTTACAAAGGGGAAAAGCGTGACGTAATAAAAAATGTATGAAAAATATAAAAAAAAAACGCGTCTCGTACCTTTTATTTGCATGCGTGAAAGTGCAGACAAGCGAATGAAACAACACTCCATTTGCTGCCTCGCAATCACGAGGACCCTCTACAGTTCCCACGTTCCATTAGACATTGCCCCAATTTGTAAAGACTTTCATCCCACTCCACCTTTCGAAAAAAGGAGAAAAAAGATGGAAATATATTTATTATTTCGCCGAGGTCAAGGATTTGAGATTATGCCGGTCTTTTGTAGACTTCGTAATGAATGAGACATGAAAGCTTACCTGGGAGAAAAACTGAATAGAACTCTTTTTATGTAAGTTTTGGTTCGTTAACGTAGGTATTTCATGAGGTTCGGGTTTTTTTTTGCGTTGTAATTATGTTGGAGTTTGTTATTTTATTTCGAAGACTAACGAAGTATTTTACTTATTTTATGAAAGAATTTTAATGAAATCTCTCTTAGTTTTTTTTTTTCGTAAAAAAAGTTCCTACCGTATTAATTGACTTGGCCTCACCGTCGATTTTATTGTAGTGACGAGGTTTATTCACATTTTTACAACTTGCGAATAGGTATAGAAATGAATAGACAATTTGAAATGCCTATAGTGTAAAATGTAACAGTGTACATGTTTGAAAAAAAAAACATAAAAATCTGTGTAACTGGACAAGATGTTGCTTAAGTTTGACAATAAATTGCCGAATAAAAAAACCTTTAACAATACAGGGTCGTTGTTGAACTATTAAGTTGTTTTTTAACAAAGTGTGAAAACATTTTAGGAAGCACTTCAAACTTAAATTGGCAATTATACACAGTTTCTAAGTCCAGTTTGTTTCCAAAGTCGGCCTTCGAAATGGATCAAAGAGTAATGAAACAGGTACTTAGGTACCTACAGATCATTTAAACAGAATTAAATAAAACATTCAGTAATGAGAACTAGCCATATTTTAATTATATTTTATAATGTGTAGTCTAAAATGGAATTAATTTTAAATTACAAACACAGAAGTCTTCTAATCGAAATGTAACCAGGGTTGGATATAAAAAAAACCATAATGAAAAAAAAAAACTTACCTACTTAGGCTATTTCAATAAAATTCCGGAATCAACATCGTTATTAATAAAAAATGTGCTACAAAATAAATTGAAAACTCCACACACGATACGCGAAACCAATTCAGACGCTTTTTTTTATTCCCTGTAGTTTTATAAAAACTGAATGAGAATAAGAAAATACGAAATTGTCTGAACATTTACATAAGGAAGATTTACAAGGAGGTTCTCCTTCGTTACAGAGCTGTCAGGCCCTCTGATGCTGATCTTGTGATTGCGTTCGTTTGACATGGGGAGTTGGGGACAGTGCGGCAAGTGGGATAAATAATAGCCACGCCACAAAAAGACCGAGAGAAATAGTTTTTTGTATTGGCGTGGTTTCTTAAGCTATTATTTTTAGGGTTCCGTACCTCAAAAGGAAAAAAACGGAACCTTTATACGATCACTTTGTTGTCCGTTTGTCTGTCTGTCAAGACCCTTTATCTTAGGAACGCGTGGAGGTATCGAGTTAAAATTAAAACCATATACTCGAGTCTGCGGTCCCTTGAAGTTGCGAATAAATCTAATTTCTAAGTTAACGTAAAAAACGTTTATTTCGACACCAAGGGAATCAACATGTATAAGGTACTTCCCGTTGACCTAGAATCATGAAATTTCGCAAGAAGCAAGGTCGTGTAGCACAAGCAAAGGAAAAAATCCGAAAACCGTAAATTTGTACATAAAAAAAAACCCGAGATAAACTATTTACAGAGCTACAAATTTGTACGGAACCCTTGGCGCGCGAGTCCGACTCGCTCTTGACCGGTTTTTTATCAGCTTTCTTAACTTTTTTACCCGACTGCCCCAGAACGAGAGTACCTAATGTTTTATAAGTAGGTAGCCATGTATGTTCTGATGGATCCTGTTTTAAATAGAAAGAACCGGTAACACCGATGATGGAACCAATATTTTGATTTAAAAGAGTGTCCGTGGAGTTTCTTGACCGTTTTTCTCCATAGGGACCTATTACGCTTTGGAATGGGAAACTAGTTTCATCTTTGTGACTGACCAAATCCATGAATTCAAAAGTGCCTGTAACTGGTTTAATTGAATTAAAATCTTACGTATGGTTCTCAAACTTGGTTTTTGACAATTTAGCAGAGGTCCACGCTAGAGGTTTGCCAGAGAGCTATGGAACGGCGTATTCTGGGTATTCAACGTGTGGACCAGGTTAAGAATACAACAATCCGTTCCATCACTAAAATAACTGATGTCTCTCGGAAAGCTGCCACGCTTAAATGGAATTGGGCTGGACACATTTGCCGCATGTCAGACGATCAATGGGCCAAACTTACGACCCCGTAGGTCCCACTTAATGGCAAACGACATCGCGGCAGATCCAGACGGAGATGGCAGGATGATCTAGACTCCTTTAATAAAGATTCGTCCTTGGCAGCTCTGGAGAGAGAGAGGTGGAAGGAGAGTTGGGAGGCCTTTGTCCAGCAGTAGGACATTAAAGGCAAAAAAAAAGGCTTAAGTGAGTTTGAGTTTGATGTTTAAGTAAGGCCGTATGCAAGATAATTTCTTACAGTCCGATCGCGTTAGAAAATAGTGAGTCATCAGTGCAACTGCAGGGTAAAGGTGTTTTCACAATGGAGCTTTCTAATTTGTGGCGACCTAATTGGTCGAGGGGCGGGGACTATGGACATGGGCTAGGCTGGCGGACAACGATGACTCACTATTTTACTAACGCGAACGGACTATAGCTCTAATAATAACACCGAGAACCAGATGCTTATCCCTGGAGTTCTAGTTTCCTTCAGTTTACTTTGTGCTCCATCGATTACCATCTTGTGTCATTTCCTGTTAATTTAAAGGTCGTTGGTCTAGTGGCCCATACCAACGACTAACTGTCAACGGCTTGTGGCTAAGTAATAACAGGCGCACGGGTCGATCGATCAGGTTAAGCTATGCTTGCCGCGGTTGGTCCATGGATGGTTGACCATCTTTACATACCAAGACCCTCCGTGACTCGGAAAGCACGTTAATCCGTTGGTCCCGGCTGTCATTCGTGGATCTTTGACAATGGTTACGGGTCGTCAGTAGCCCGAAAGTCTGACAATCAGTCTTACCAAGGGGTATCGTATTACCCAGTGACTGGGTTGTGGAGGTCAGATAGGCAGTCGCTTCATCTAAAATATTGGTATTCAGCTGCATCCGGTTAGACTGGAAGCCGACCCCAACATAGTTGGGAAAAGGCTAGGCAGATGATGGGCTAGTGGTCGCAATAACTACTGCAGAGCATGAGGTCCTGAGTTCGATCGGTCGGATTGTGTTATTGGGTATCTAGAATTTCTCAGTAATAGCCTTGATTTGGGCTAACCGGCAATAGGCTCGCCCCCTGGTACAGTCCACAAAAGAGATAAGTATGCAGGATCGTCGGATATAGTTGAAGTTTAGTAAGAAACCGATGGATGTTCTAGAATAAAATTTTATTTTATTAATAGAAAACAAACAGCTTATTTATCAAATTAAATTTCAGTCGATAACATCCATCGGTTTCTTACTAAACTTCAACTATATCCGACGATCTTGCATACCTATCTCTTTTGTTGACTGTATGTACTTGGGACTTAAATATAACTGGTGAAATGTGGGTATACTATAAGCGCACTATACTATAGGGGCTACCCTTTGGGTAATACAGGCCTGATATTGTGTTATGTTAGAAAGGTTAGTATACTCGTATATTGCTTGTGTAAATAGATATTAAGTACATAATCCTTCCTTTGAAGCTGGAAGTTGAATAATAATAATAATAATAATAATAATAATAATATTAATAATATTCCACAACTATCACACAACGCCGTCTAGTCTCAAGCTAAGCAGAGCTTGTGTTATGAGTACTAGACAACTGATAAACATACTTATATATTTCTAAATACATACATATATAGATAAATTACACCCAGACACAGAACAAATGATCATGCTCATCACACAAACATTTGTCCTGGGTGGGAATCGAACCCACGACCTCCGGTATGGTATTTCCACAAAACAGAAAGGTCTACTTATTTACTTATATCACAAACTTTCCATATAGGTAATATGCTTTAGAAAAGGCGTTCGCCATTTTGTATGCAAACATACAGGTAAAATACACATAGGCCCATCGTGCCACGATCTTGACACATTTCTTTTGTTTCCCTTTTCATATTTTGGTGAAAAACATAACAAAGAAATAAAAAAGCATCATCAAGTTTACTCCCTTGCGGCGTGAGCAGAGATTGAGTGTCGCCGGCCATGATCGATGATAAGTACTTGAATACAGTGCCTTTGTCAACCCAAAGGTCCTACCTTTTTATAATATTTTGTTTCCGCATTTTAGCATAATTTAATATTAAAGTTTACGTCATACTTTTTTCAAAGACATTTTATGGAAAACGTCTGTGAAAGGAAAAGTCATGCAAGAAAATACATATCATTAAGAAAATGACTCATTTGGTGACCTACAAATCATTATTTTCACTCAACTTATTCTTTTATACTAAGAAAATCCGAAATTTATTTAAGGGTATAAAAATATTATACACTGGATAAACTTCTAATGACACTAATATTATAAAGGCGAATGTTTGTGAGTGTGTGAGGGTGTGTGTGTGTGGGGAGGTGTATTTATATGTTTGTTACTTCTTCACGCTCAAACGGCTAGACCAATTTTGATAAAATTTTGTATGGAGGTAGCTGACACCCTGGATTAACATATAGACTTTTTATCCCGATATTTCCACGGGATCGACAATTACGCGGGTGAAACGGCGGGGCGGAGCTAGTACTAAATAAGCTAACAATCTATGTAAATAAATTATAATATCCTAACCTAACTAAAACTATAAAAAATATATACGGTCGAATTGAGAGACCTCCTCCTTTTTTGAAGTCGGTTAAAAAACTAAAATATAACGTCGAAAAATTCCTCCGCATATCTGTCGACTGCATCTACCAAAGAGACTGGCGGCATTGTTACATTGTATAGTATCTTAGCCTCTCGCCAAGGTAGCCAGCCCTTGGGTCACGGGAAGTGTCAACCAGCCGTTTGGAGATTTAATTGAACAAGCCACGAGCACTCGGTCCCCAAGGGTTTCAACCCCAAACGGCTCGAAAATATAATTTCCGATAAGTTTATTAAATTGCTAATAATAATTGCTCAACAAACGTAAATAACGCAATGAATGTTTTTGAACTGTCAAAATGAAAACCACGGCCCGCGGCCCGAGGGTTAACCTTTTAGAACATAATATTCACACTAATATTATAAAGGCGAAAGTTTGTGAGTGTGTGAGTGGGGGTGTGTTTATATGTTCGTTACTTCTTCACGCTCAAACGGCTGGACCAATTTTGATAAAATTTGGTATGGATTAATACATAGGTTTTTATCCCAATATTCCCACGGGATCGAAACTAATGCGGATGAAACCGCGGGGCGCAGCTATAGTATCAAATAAATCTACAGCTATTAATTTGTTACCCGTTTGTAGTTGAAATCGTATGCAATGTACGAGCATACATCCTATTAATATTGTAAATGTGAAAGTTTGTGAAGATGTTTGGATGTTTGTTACTCAATCACGCGTAAGCCGTTGAACAGATTTAGATGAAAATTGGCACATAGATAGACCATTTCCTGGATTAATACTTATGGCACAGGCTTGACTGTCCATACATGCGACGCTGCTGCAGTGACTTGCACGTCACCTACCAGTCGTCGTCGTATTTTATTTTATTTTTTGATGTATGTGTGATGTATTGCATTGAATTTTGTATATTGTCTCTCTATGCGTCCTTGTAACTTGAATTAATAAATAATAATAGGATATTTTTATCTCGATATTCCCACGGAAACGAAACTTACGCGGGTGAAACCGCGGGGCACTGCTAGTAAATATATAAAAACCCTGTCAAATATTTCTTTTCGCCCTCACCGTACACGTAGCCGGCTAAAAACATTGGTTTACGCTTAGAACAAACTTTGTATATTGCGTAGCGCTATCGAATAGCCGCCCATATCCCAACCAGGGGCCTATCACGGCAAAATATTTCTGAACAAGATAAACAAATAGGACGTAAGCAATAGCAAATATAGACCATATCGCAGTTTTCCTTTGTTTATCCAAGCTTATTCGGCAAAAGGAGAAAAACAGGTAGGTATTTTCGTTCCGTCAACTTTGGGCTCAGATAGGATCTAAATAATAAACAATGTGTACCAAATATATTACACAGGGTTCAGTTTTAGTTCCCCCAAAAATAAATAATAATTCTATGATTTTCCGCTATTCTTGTGACGTCACAAAAAGTTCACATCTACGATATGAAAAGACAGATTAACGCGGCGTAGTTTAGAAAATGATACAAACAAACAAAAGAAGAGAAAATATTGAGCGAATTTCCTCGGGGAATTGAAGTCGCCTCCACTAAAATTGGATGGTAAACTGAAGACACAATGGCTTTTATTCTTTTTTTTTATCTTGTCGCTAGGGGAGTGCGCCTAGCGAGCCCGGCCCCACTACAAAAATAATAATTGATCGCCTGCCCATCAATCAATGTTGATATTTTTAATTTGCTGTTAAAAGCTTGGCTCACATCCTCCCACATCGCTTCAGATTATTAACATCGACGTTGAAAATTAATTACTCTACCACAACCACAACACGTACAGTCAACAGCAAAAGTAGATGATCAAAATCAGAAATTCAATAGGAGTCAAAACTGATCACGAATATATGGCAGCTGTACTAGTAGTAAATGTTTGGTATAATTTACAATCACATACTTTTGAATCACTTCGACGCCACACAGTTCTGACGCGAACTCCGTTCTAAGTATTGAATTTGTGATTTTGATCATCTACTTTTGCTGTTGACTGTACATATAAACTTTTTAAAATGTTCACCGTGGTGTTAAAAGCTACGCAAAAAAAAAAGCAAAATTGACAAGTGACATGTGACAAATCAAAACCATTGTCGTATGTTTTATTTTATTTTTGTTGTGACTATATTTTTATTTTTGTAAGAATGTCTTCTATTTAGAGTTTTTAGTGCGTAATGACTCAAGAACCGAGAAAAGTATCCCCCGCAGTTTACGGTAAAGTTGCACCGCCAGTTATGGAGAAAGGTAGAGTGACGTATTGTACCGACTTAGAGAAGTCTGTCATAATGAGCAACTTCGAGCGTCGCGGCTGGACCCAAGTGGGGCCCGACGATGAATGGAACTTCTACTGGTCCTTCACACAAAATTGCCGAACAGTTTTCAGCATCGAAAGCGGCTACCGAATGAACGACAACCAAATGATAAATCACTTCCCAAACCATTACGAACTGTCGCGTAAAGATTTATTAGTAAAAAACATTAAGAGATATAGAAAGGAGCTTGAAAGAGAAGGTAATCCCTTGGCTGAAAAAACAGACGTTGCATTACCTAACGGACAAGTGATTACCCGTTATTTACATTTAGATTTTATACCAGTAACGTACGTACTGCCTGCCGACTACAACATGTTTGTTGAAGAATATAGAAAGTCCCCTCAGAGCACATGGATTATGAAACCGTGCGGAAAGTCACAGGGAGCAGGAATATTTCTTATAAATAAACTATCGAAACTTAAAAAGTGGTCTCGTGAAGCGAAAATGCCATTTCATCCTCAATTGACCAGCAAAGAATGTTACGTAATATCGCGTTACATCGACAACCCACTCCTAATTGGCGGGAAGAAATTCGACCTACGACTGTACGTTCTGGTGACCTCATTCCGCCCTCTAAAAGCGTATTTATTCCAACATGGTTTCTGTAGATTTTGTACAGTTAAATATGACACGAGTGTTACTGAGCTCGATAACATGTACGTGCACCTGACTAACGTCAGCGTGCAGAAGCACGGTGGTGATTACAATAGTTTGCATGGCGGGAAAATGAGTATACAGAATTTCCGCCTGTATTTGGAAGGCACGAGAGGGCGCTCTGTAACCGATAGATTGTTTGCGGAAATGCAGTGGCTTATTGTTCACTCTTTGAAAGCTGTCGCCCCCGTGATGGCTAACGATCGCCATTCCTTTGAATGTTACGGATACGATATTATAATAGACAATACTCTCAAGCCTTGGCTTGTAGAGGTGAATGCTTCACCGTCACTACAGTCGACGACACATAATGATAGAATATTGAAATACAAATTAATAGATAACATTGTGTCTGTGGTTGTACCGCCTGATGGGATTCCTGACGCGAGGTGGAACAAGATCCCCACTGCTGAAGCGCTTGGAGATTTCGAACTGTTGATTGATGAAGAACTCATAGAAAAAGAAGACGCTAATTCGCGCTACAACAAGTACCATCGTGTCAGACCATAGTTTAGTAACAATTTTCTAATATCTTGTATTATATAATTTATTAAAAAATCAAACCCATTTTAACAATTTTATTCAATAAGAAATCCGGATATAACATATTATTTGAAATATATTTTAGTTTTTGCGTCGTCCTCTCTCAGAACGTAAATCCATGTCTTCCTTGTACATAGAATCTTCGTCGATGAGTATTTGAAAATCCCCTAAAGCCTCAGCGGTGGGCGTTTTGTTCCAGCGTGCATCCGGGATTCCACCCGGAGGTAGAACTACCGATAAAAGATTATCCAGGAGCTTGTACTTGAGTATCCTGTCGTTAACCGTCGTGCCCGTCATCGATGGGGAGGCGTTCACCTCAATAAGCCACGGCTTTAAGTTATCGTCTATGATTATGTCGTAACCGTAACACTCGAAGCTATGGCGGTCATTCGACATAATGTGCGCTACGGCCTTTAACGAGTGCACTATCAACCACTGTATGCTCTCGAACAGGCGGTCGGTCACTTTCCGACCCCGGGTTCCTTCCAAATAGAGCTTTAAATTATGTATGCCCAGCTTCCCCCCGTGCTCACTGTTGTAGTCGCCACCGTGTTTTTGCACGCTGACGTTCGTTAGGTGTACATACATGTTGTCGAGCTCAGCGACGCTCGTGTCGTATTTCATTGTGCAAAATCTACAAAATCCATTCCGAAACATGTAAGCTTTTAAAGGGCGGAACGACGTAACGAGGACGTAAATCCTTAAATCGAATTTCTTCCCTCCGATAAGAAGCGGATTATCTATATAGCGAGATATGACATAAGTATCTTTACTCGTGAGATGATGCTGTAAGTATTTCTTGGATTCCCGGGACCATTTTTTCAGTTTCGACAGTTTGTTTATAAGGAAAATGCCGGCGCCTTGGGATTTCCCGCAAGGCTTCAAAATCCAGGTTGTTTGAGGATATTTTCGGTACTCTTCGACAAACATGTTGTAGTCGGAAGGCAGCACAAACGTTACCGGAATGAAATCTAAATATAAATAGCGAGTGATGACTTGCCCGCTCGGGAGTTTTACTTCAGTTTTTTCCGCAAGGGAATTACAGTCTTTTTCCAATTCTTTTCTGTATCTCTTTATGTTTTTTACGAGCAAATCTTTACGAACTAGTTCGTAGTGGTTTGGGAAATGGTTAATCAATTGATTGTCGCTGAGGCGTAACCCACTCTCTATGCTGAATATAGTTCGACAATTCACAGTGTTTGCCCAATAAACGTTCCAATCTTCTTCTGGCATCACTTGCTTCCATCCCCTTCTCTTGAAAGTGTTAATCACTATAGATTTATCGAAATCTGTGCAAAAATTCACACGTTTCCCATCGTGTGGTGAACTTGTTAGATGGTAGATAGTAGCTACAGATTTCTTGCTGTGTGACGGCACTATTCGCGAGGACCGCATCACTGATTATTTAAGATTACACAAAAAAAATAGTGTTTATGTTAGGTATTTTTGAGTGTAGCGATAAAATTAAAATAAACCGTCCTATTTTTGACAGTAGGTAATACTTGTGTTATTTTTGGTTATTACTTTTTGCTTGATTGTCATGTTAGTAAACGTCGTTGTCATGGTAACCTAAAGTCATATTTTTGGGGGGGAAAGAGAAGGAAATAATATTACCATGGAGAATTAAAATTACTCCTAGAACTTTTATAACGTTTAAGTACTTAATACCGTACAAACTCAAAGCATTTATTTCAATTACAGGCACCAAAGACTACAATATGATGCTGACAGGCACTTTTGAATTGCCAAGGCGTGCGGTCAGTCAGAAAGATGAAGCTAGTTGCCCATTCCAAAGCGTAGGTACCAATGGAGAAGAACGGGCAAGAAAGTCCATGGACACTCTTTTAAATCTTAATAATATGGTTACAAAGACTTGTTTACATCATTCATGTTAAAATGATGCATAGAACGATGCAGAACGTTAAAAGCGTCCGTAATGAAAAGACGAAAAAAAAAAACAATTCAAATATTAAAAAAGTAGCCATGGCAGCAAAGAGATGACCAATCCTCACTACATTAAAGTTCCTTTTAAATAATGCATTCGTTATACGTAAGTAGTTGATAAAAGCTACTAGAATCAGATAGCTTTTTCTTAGCTGTTTCAATTTTCAAGAATGATAAGCAGTCTGCTGTTCCGTTATGGGGCTATACTTTCGCAAAATAGACGCTCGACAACGGCTTATACGAAGTAAGAGACTTATAACATCTTGGAGCCAACAACTTATATCTTAAAGCTGGAGTTTGCAGGTTAAGGATTTCCTGAACTAAGTACGCTTCGATACTTTGCTCATCCGTCAAATGCAGAGACGAAAATATTCAAGATGTCTACTTTGATATGAGACGGGATGTTAGTGAGCTTAGAATATCAAATTCAAATATAAATTCTTATCTGAATAAACATTATCTACATGTATAATAACATCTTGATTTTGTGAGTTTGATTTTGTGGCCATAAAATAGGTTTTGTCCTACAAAAATATGTTTTTACGACGGTATAATATTTTAATATGGAAGTCACGGGGAGAGGCTTTTGCCCAGCAGTGGGATGATGTAGGCTAACAGAAACAGTTCCTCACCACCTAATACATAGTAATAGCTTCCCGACCAATTTTGCTCAATCTCAACAGAGATTAGCCAGGTACGTAGCAGATATTATAATAGTGCACAAGTGTGTGCGTAAACAAAGTTGCACTCTCTGCACCTTTACTTTCATAGTCCGATGGGACGTCGGCAATCGAACACGACCGCAGAGAGATCAGGCGCAGGACCAACGGCTTTACATGCTTTCCGAGGCACGGGGGTATTAAACGGGGCTGTTAATAAGAAATTCCTAATGGAAAACCATATATCACGTTTGCCCTACCTGGGAATCGAACTCAGGACCCCACGCTCAGCAGTCACGCCAATGGGCCACTCAAATTAAAAACCAAGGGCATCGGGAGCCGCGTGATGACTCCCGGCCGCCGTATTCGCGGGCCTGCGGACGGAGAGTAATGGGTAGCTCACCGTCTGATCAGGACCAGGCCCATGCCGGACGGCGCGTACGTGTTCCACGCGCGCCTCAAAGAGATGTCAGCATCAGATGAAGGGGCCCGTCAGGGCCGAAGCCTGCCGGGTCAGCGGGATTGTCCGAAAGGGTTACCGCTGGCCCGGAACATAAAGGGCTAAGGAAGGAACACGGGTGGGTTTTAGTCAGTAAGAGTCTGACACTCCCTTCCGCTCCACCCAAAGCGGGAGGGGTCATTTGATGATTTCCCAACCGAAAAAAAAAGGGCAGTAAAATACATAGTATCAAATTAAAAACCTATAACAAATTGATTTCAGCCTTTAGACCACTTATAAATGTTTTTCATGTAAGTTTGTACTTGTCTAAAGCACAGTTACCCAAATAAATAATTTATACTTCAAACACAAGCTTAGTAGTTCTATTTCCGACCTCAGTCAAACTACCATCACTTAAATAAATAACACACGGTAAGCTAATCGTCATTGCATTCGTAATCGGCTTCATAAATTAATGGCGTTTCCAAATGGCCGACAACTGGCGAAACGTGGCACATGTAAATTCTACTTGAGCTTAGTGGACATAAATTCATTTATTATTCAAACGTTACGGCCACTTATCTTGCTTCTCTGGTAATTCAGGGGATAGGCTATGTGTTGAATTTGTCATCATTGATTGTGAAATGATTGTGAAAGTTCAAGAATGACTACAACTAAGATTTTTGTAAGTATATCTACCTATATAACCTTTTCCCAACTATGATGGGGATCGAGCGACTGTGTATCTGTGGCCTTGTGTGAGGATTTCACTCACGTTCGATTCCGAGCGCGTTAGAATGTTATATGGAGAAAAGTTATAGCGCCACCTGGTGGTCACTAGGAGAAACCTAATTTCCCATACAAAATTCTAACGCGCTCGCAATCGAACGTGAGTCGAAAAAACTCACACTAAGGCCACTCAATTTGAATAATTTTGAAGTATATTGCTAATCCATTGCTCCATATATTCGAAAAATGTGTCTGCTGAACAACGTAAATCATGCAATGAATGTTTGTTGAACTGTCAAAATGAAACCCATTGCTACTGATAGTGTTATGCAATTACCCTGCTATTTACTGAGTAACACGACATGCCTTGGTATCACTGGTGTTAGGACTATTGGGTTTCTGACTACCCGTAACCCCAAATACGAATAACAGCCGGGACCAACGGCCTAGCATACTTTCCGAGGCGCGGAGGGGTCTTGATATACAATAGATGGTCACCCATCCACGAACCGACCGCGGCTAACGTAAACTACCAATAAGTATTTTTCAAAACTCACGCTTAAACAAGTCCAACGGGCGGGTCGCTGCAACAGCTCATTATTTTGTACCAAATTAATAAAACAAAATGGTCGAAATCGATTGTAATCATGTGTAATCATAATCATCGTAAATTCCGAAATAGCCGGCAACGAGCGCCGCGCAGCGTGTAAACGCCACTTGAGCTTAGCGCCCATAAATACATTTATTATTAAACATTACGGCCATTTACGGCCACTTATCTCTCCCCCCACTAATTCACGCCGATAGGCCATGTGTATGGCCCTTACTTGCAACTCAATGTGCGTCTTCGTATGAATAATTCAATCAACAGGAGAGGTGGAATGAGCTCAGGATATTAATGGGTAGTTCTTCGAAATTTGATTCTTTGACTGATCCATATGGCCAAAATTTAATTTCACTTTCAGCTCTGTAACACATGTTCATATGAAAATAGGTATACCAAATAACATATATTTGAATGAGGGACTCGTTTTTATAAAATAGTTTTCAAGATATTAATTTTGTGCCCAGATGAATCAGAATGTGCTACATATTAATCAGAAACAGAAATAAAAAGTAATAAATACACCGTTAGTTATGAATGTAAATTCTAAACAATAATTATTAATTCTTAAATAGGACTAAGACATATCAAAAGTATCATATTTAGAACAAGATTATACTCCTGTCATTTTTTTATTATTCAAAAGGTTATAGCTAAGTAAATAATAATAAATAAGATTAAAACTACTGACTTGTACACGGTCAAAAATTGGACAAGGAGAATTACGCAACAAAAGCGCTCCTATCGTGCTGGAGAGGGGAAAAACTAATTTATTTTATTATTCATATGGGGTTTTGACCATACGAATCAGGCACAGATGAATCAGGATTTTGCCTACAATCATGCATAACTCATCGTACATACAGACTTCATTATTTTCATTTTTCTACACGAATCTATAACTCAAAAGCATCACACGAAACACAGATTGAAGTTTTAAAACAATAAAATAAATTTTATAAAGTAGGCATTGTAATCAGGATGCCACCTGAACCAAACACAGATGAATCAGGTATTTTCCTTCGTAACACCGGATCTAAGCCAACCAGCCGCACGTCCACCTTCTAGGTCGTCCGTTGCACGACTGGCTTCCCCCCGCGCTGGAAGCCAGACTCTCATTATTATTACCCGACCAAGTACGGTCAAGCGCAGCTTACGCCACATTAATCAGTATTATACGCCGGACACTTCTTTTTTACTTATTTATAAACAGACTAACGTAGTTATAACTAAAACACATTTTTTTTGTAAGAGGACAATTCATTTCCTTTCGATATAATTATAATTTATATTGAGGTATCAAAGGGAAAATGCGACATCGACCATTTTGTTCCGGAAAATGGCAAACGGACGCGCTATATGAATCAGAAGAATGACCTTCAAATATTTTTATTTTGTACCTAGACAGCAATTATTAAAAAAAAATCATTTGTCCCAGTAAGGGATAAAGCTAAACTGTACAAAAAAAAATATTACATGCCGTTTTTTTAATTGGCTACAGAAATATACCCACAGACATCGAAAATTTTGTCCCTGAAGAATTACCCTAATATTACTGTTTTTTCTTACTTTCTATGTATAAACCAAAGGCAGACGGCAAGTTTAATTTACGCCGATGAAAGTGAGTTACCGAAATTAAGTTGCGTTCGGTTTCGTGCAAATTAGTAGTTTGCGCCACTTGTAAAACAAGTCCTCGCGCAACCAGCAAGTTGAGAGAACGAAAACACCTCAACTTATTTTGAGTTGCGTATTTTATTGTCTGGTAATGATAAATGATAAATGATTTTTATTTCTGTAAGTAGGTTTGTACAAACACTTTTACACGTCAATCATATTTTTTTTTAAACTAGATGAGGTCGGCGTTTCCTAACTGACTATTCTGAGAAGAAAGGCCGAAACAAACTCAGAAGTCACAGTCTCTTTTAAAGTCCAGACAAAATCTTGGTCAGATCGTGTGAAGACCATGTAGATTGGTGTCTGAAATGGTCTTTTGAGGAAAGAACCACACAGATTGAGCGGACCTGTCCAATCAGTGCACGCATTTGTCAAAAATCGTGCAGCTCAACTCAGAACTTGAGGAGCTCAACGATTCGACGAACAATACCAAAGACAGGAAATTTGGGTAGGCCGCATAAACTACTCAAACTGCCAGATCATGATTAAAACTAAGAAGGAAAAAAGAAATGACCCACATAGTCCTCACATTCACAATAATTAAATAAAAAAAAAAAAAAAAAATTACTTACAAAGTAAATATTCATGTCATTGTCTAAATAAAATTCATCAATGTCAATGTGTATATAAAAAATCCGCCATAATCTTTGAGGACCATGTAGATTAGTGTCTGAAATGGTCTTTTGAGGAAAGAACCACACAGATTGAGCGGACCTGTCCAGTCAGTGCACGCATTTGTCAGTAACCGTGCAGCTCAACTCAGAACTCAAGGAGCTCAACGATTCGACGAACAATACCAAAGACAGGACATTTGGGTAGGCCGCATTAACTACTCAAACTGCCAGATCATGATTAAAACGAAGAGAGAAAAAACAAAAAATTACCCACATAGTCCTCACATTCACAATAATTAAAATCATATAATACTTTATACAGTAAATGTACATGTCATTATTTAAGTAAATAGATACTTAAAAAAAAAAAAAAAAAAAATTATTAAAGTGTAAAATAGCAAAAATAAAAACAACATTCTAAACCTATTGGAGCAGCTCAATCCCAAGCCTTTTTGTCCTCAATATAGTCTTTTACAGTATAATAGGCTTTCTGACATAGTTTTCGCTTTATAAAAGATTTGAATTTATTAAGGCTTAGTTCTTGAATGTGGCTAGGAAGTTTATTATAAAAACGTATACATTGGCATCTAAACGAGCCACCTATTTTTTTGAGCCTTGTTGTAGGAACAACAAATTTGTGTTTGTTCCTAGTATTTATGTTATGGATATCACTGTATTTTTTAAACAGATTAATATTTTTATGTGCATACAAAAGATTATCATAAATGTACTGAGAAGGCACAGTCATTATATTAATCTCTTTAAATATGTCTCTGAGGGAGTGTCTGGGACTTAATTTATAAATGGAACGAATTGCCCTTTTTTGTAAAATAAAAATTGTCTGAATATCGGCGGCATTTCCCCACAACAGAATACCGTACGACATCACACTATGAAAATAACTAAAGTATACTAAACGGGCTGTCTCTAAATCAGTTAAATCACGAATTTTCCTAACGGCATATGCTGCAGAGCTAAGCTTTTTTGACAATTTATCTATATGGGGGCCCCATTGAAGCTTGGCATCCAACGTTATGCCTAGGAATACTGTGGTATCTTCAGGTTTCAACTCTTCATCCTTAATGAGAACACTAGTTTCTACTTGTCTAACGTGGGGTACGGTAAACTTAATACATTTCGTTTTTTTTTCCGTTAAGAAGTAGGTTATTGACATTAAACCAGTTAACTACTTTTGCAAGGGCGTTATTTACATTGTCAGTAACCAGCTGCTGACGTTTGAGTTTAAATAAAAGTGAAGTGTCATCTGCAAACAACACTATATCATGTTCATCCCTTATGAGGTAAGGCAAGTCATTTATATAAATAATAAATAAAAATGGGCCGAGAATTGAGCCCTGGGGGACCCCCATTCTTACCACAGATCCGGGTGACCTTTTTCCGTTAACATCAACTCTCTGAATCCTATCACTTAAGTAAGAAGTAAGAAGATCCAGAGAGGCGTTCCGGATTCCGTAGTGGTGCAGTTTCCTGATTAATGTTTCATGAAGAACACAATCGAATGCCTTGGACAAATCGCAAAAGATGCCCAAAGCATCGCATTTGTCCTCCCATGCATTATAAATATGTCCTAAAAGTTCAACTCCTGCATCGGTAGTCGAACGACCCCTTGTAAATCCGAACTGTTTGTTATGTAGTAATTTATTTTTATTAAAAAATCTTTGCAATTGATTTAAAATAAGTTTTTCAAAAATTTTACTAAAGGTAGGTAGTACTGAAATAGGTCTATAATTAGTAGGGTCTGATGTACTACCCGATTTAAACAACGGTATTATTTTACTGTTTTTCATAAGATCAGGAAACTCACCACGGTCAATACAATTATTAAATATAACAGCTAAAGTAGGTGCTACAATGTCTATAATCGACTTAGCAACATCCACAGAATTACCCCATAGATCTGCGGTCTTTTTAACATTTAACGTGTGAAAAGTTTTAATTATATCTTTACAAGTTACATATTGGAAGTGAAATTCAGAATCGCAAACTGGAACGTTTTCTTTAAGTAAAGACTCTGCAGCAATGGGTGATGAGTTAAGAGATTTAGTAGTTGATACGGGAATCTCTGCAAAGAAATTTTCAAAGGCCGCGGCGACTTGACAATCTGATTTAATTATATTGTCATCAATAACAAGGCTGTAGTCACTACTTCGGGTGCATGACCTTCCCGTTTCGCTATTAATGACATTCCAAGTCGTTTTAATAATGTTACTACTATTTTTAATTTTTGAACTCAAATAACGTGACTTGGCAATACTACAAACTTTTTTAAATATTTTAGAATAATTCTTAACATATAAATTAAATTCAGCAGTGTTTATACAAATCCGTTCTTCATATAATTCATAAAGTCGTTTTCTACTTTTATGTATACCAATGGTGGCCCAGTCACTGAAGGAAGCAATACTATTAACCGATAATGTTTTTGGAATAAATGTGTTATCAAATTGTGTGCAATACATATAAAAAAAATCATTATATTGTTGATTAGGGTCATCATTAGTGAACAAAAGTGGTAATTTACCCATGAGTTTAGTTTTAAATGTTTCCAAGCGATTAGTTGTTTTTGGATTAACAGTGATATCTTTTTTAGTAACTTTTTTGTTTTTATTTGGAATAGTGATTAATTGTCCACAATGATCTGAGTCTATTAGGTTAATAATGTCTTTGTGGGTTGGTATAACATCTGTATAAATGTTATCTAGGCATGTGGCACTAGTAGGAGTTATTCTAGTGGGCTCCAAAAATTGGTTTGCAAGATTGTATGACTGAAACAAACTTATAATTTTAGTACTTAACCCAGAATTTTCTAACAAATTAACATTAAAATCACCACAAATGATGATGGACTTGTTTGTATTACAGATTTTGTGCAACACTTCATCCATAACTTTTTCAAAACAATCATACAATCCTGAAGGAGGTCTGTACACACTTAATATAATGAACTGCTCCAATTCTATACAGGCTATTTCAATTGTCCGTTCAACAGAGAGGCTCACAATATCCTTTCGGTCTTTAAACTTAAGCTGGTTATTTATTAAAATTAATGAGCCACCATGTATAGCATTTACTCTGCTGAATGAACTACCAACCTGGTGATTACTAAAATTGAACATGAACTGGTGACTTTTAAGCCAATGTTCTGTCATACAAAGAATATCTATATTGTAACAATTCAGGAATAATTCTACTTCTAAGTCTTTGTTTGAAAAACCTTGAATATTTTGATGCACCAGATTGATACTATTTAATTTTTTTACACTTTCATTTGACTTATTTACATTTTTGCAAGAGGTTGCCTCTATTGTCTTAATTTCTAATTTAAATGATTAATGTCAATAATTTCAACCAAATTATTACCAGAGTAATTTAAAAAGTCATTGCATTGCTCAATAGGAGCAATTTGTTTAGCCAAATGTTTGGCTGAAATAGAAAAAAAATATGATAGCGACACAGCTATCTGTCTTTTTTGATAGTTAGAAAGATAGTACATAACAATATTATATCTATCTTTTGTCAAATATAAATTATTACCAACATAATAGTTAGTATCAATTAACTGGAATAAGTTATCATTATATGTCAAATTGTGCAATGTCATGTTTATATCAAATCTTAAGTTATTTTCTTCCTGTGGCAAACTGTTACTGTAAGGTAATGTAAACAAAACAATTTTTCTTAAGCTAAGGTTGCACAATGTTCTATGATATTGGAGCAATTCTCCTTTATTTAAATTACCCCTATTTCCCATAAATATTAATAAAGTTGTTTCCTGTTTAAAGTTATATTTAACAATTGCTTTCATAATATCAAATAAAGAACAACCAGGCATACAGTAATTTATTATTGAGTGTCCCGGATATTCATCTGTCAACAAGTGACCTAACTCCTTTCCAATCTCATCACAAAATAATATAATATCATGATTTACAATTTCTTTAGATGGTATAATGGTACTATCAACAGAGGGAATTGCCAAATCAACACAAGGCTGCGGTAATGTGGTATTGCATGCCGATAATGAATGGTCTGGTGTAGGTACATTGGATGGTGTTTGACAGCGCTCACAGCTGTTCGTTTGTGAGTTCACCAGCTCATTCATTGCCAACACATATTCCCTCATTAGATCTTCAGAGGTACAGTAAGGTTTTGGTATTATCCTCGCACTTAAGCCCTATTTACACGATGGAAGTTTCCGGCCCGTAGAATATAATAGAAATGAAGCAACAAATGATTTGCAGCGTCTAAACACTGTTTAGACGGTGGACTTTTATTGTTGCTTCAACCTGTGGTACCTATGCCACAGACAATTAAATCCCACAGTGTAAATCAGGCTTTATAGTTGTGATATTTTTCATCTTCGTAGAGTTTTTATTTTCCGCAACTATATTGAATCGGTTTCATAAATTGTTTTCACGGAAATATGCGACTCAAACCCAAAGCATTTATTTGAATTAAACCATTTGCAGGCAATTTTGAACTGTCGAAGAGTCGGTCAGTTAGTCAGAAAGTTGAAGCTAGATGCCCATTTCAAAACACAAATTTCTATGGAGAAGAACGGGCAAGAAACTCCAGGGACACTTTTTTAAATAAATAAAAAAATAAAAACCATAAAATCAAAAATCCAACCCAAAATCCAATTAAAAATCCTGGGCACATTATTCTTGTTGCTTCTACATATTAGGTATATAATATATACCTATCTCTATATCTATATCTATCTCTCCCGTGTCAACACTCTCACACAGTATGTGTGAGATGAGCGCAGTGATAGGGAATAAAATTTCATTCTATCGAAATAATCTGGATACAGAAAATTATTGAAAGTGGAGTGATCTCGCATAGGTATGTCCATGTTACAGTGTGAATGGATAGCGATATGAAAAATATTTCACAGACGGTTTTCCGCAGTTAAAACAATATTCCATTTGAAATATCTATCTGTTGAATTTACTGGTATGCGACGTCGAATAAGTGGACAATTTCGGTTATTGCTTTAGTGATGTTTATTAAAAAAAATGTCACGAAGATTTCATTTCCATTGTCTTTCACTGAACGGTGATTATTAGCTTCTTTTTATGTATTTTCTTTATATGTCTGAACAACATGGCAACAAAGGAAGTTTCAATATCAAAACGTAAATTTAAATTTTTTCACACCCACAGTTTACCAACGTCGTCATTAAGTCTTGGCCAGAATGCAAGCGCAGGCATTTTGACAAACACTGGACATGACAACACGCAGAACGAAGCCGCACTCGACTGCGGACAGGCAGATCGCGCGTATTCCCACACCCACGCCGCTCCCCGCCCCGCGCTGCCAGTCTGGCCAAGCACTAATACCTACCTATATGGCCTGTGTGGTCATATTTAATAAGGATGTGGTACAGACCATCAAACTCAACAACTTTCTCCATGAGACCAACATCGTAATTGCGGAAAAATTATGAAGTGTCCCATACAAAACTTCAGTACTCGGTCAAGTAGGTACCGAGATGTATGGGACGGCTGATTTTTTGCGATACCGTTGTTGGTCCCATTGAGAAAGTTATACAGTCTGATGGTTTGTACAGTCACGAGCATAAGTATGTCTACACTTGGCTTTATTCAAAGGCGATTTTCTCCTTTATTAGTGAATGAAATTGTATGATATTACGAACATAGTATTTCCGAACCTATAGGTGTATGTAAAGTGTCGTATTTCAACTTTGCATTTATTATTTCGTGAAAAAATCGCAATTGAAAGTTGCCAAGTGTTGACATATTAGTGCTCGTGACTGTACCACACCCTTAAATATGACCACAACAGACTGTCTGATATACGCAGTAGGTATACTGATAACCAGTCATTAATCATGCACATACATTGTTCGAGAAGCTCTCAGGTTATCTTTCTAAAAGTGTTACACACACACACTCACATGCACATGTTAAAAATAAATCGCTGGAAAATGTGCGAGAAAGCAAATAGAATCACTTAAACTACAGTGTGGAAGTTGGTCAGGATTTATTGCTTCCTTGGAACAGTTAGCACTGTACTACGATTCTTTGGAACATGTGTTTTAAAGCTGTGTGATAAAAACAAAGGAGTTATAGATGACTAGCTTCCGTCCGCGGCTTCGCCCGCGAGGTATGTCGATAAAAACTATCCTATGTCCTTCCCCGGGGTGCAATCTATCTCTCTGCCAAATTTTATCGAAATCCGTTCACTGGTTTAGGCGTGAAAACGTAACATACAGACAGACAGACAGAGTTACTTTCGAATTTATATTAGTATGGATACGAGTACTTTCGTGAATCTGATACGTTTTTGGAGTTCCGTACACCCCATGGGTACAGAACTCTAAAATACTGAACTCTATACCGGACAATATTACAACCGTCTGTCTATTTGTATGTATGTCCGTCTGTCTGTCCCAGGATTGAAATTTTCACAGAAAGCCTTTCGACGTAGATTTAAAAATTGGTTGCTATAACAACAAATACTAAAAATAATGTAATCTGCAGTTTTATGGTGCGAAACCTGTCAAGAAATTCCGAAAAATGTTTGTGGGGGAATTTTATCTTTCATAGAAACATTATTACTTACATGGCATTTCGTAATATTTCGTCAACGGCGAGGTGCCTCGTGCGTGCGTGTGTAATTGTGGCATCGATAAATGGAAAATCGCATTTGTTTTGATACCAATTTCAACTACAGATAACTAATTTCGTAATGCTGCTACGAACTCACGGTTTTTGGCACACATATACTACATCTAACCACTCGACTAAAGAAAATGGAACGCAAGCAATACTCCCATAGACAAAATTACAAAAAAATAAATACTGAGGGGCTTGCTGTCACAGTTTTATGTTACGTGAGTTTTATCCAGTTGTCATTGCGGCGTATTTTAGGTTGCGTTAGTTTATGACGGCGTACACGTGAGTGGGTACGATTGACAACATATTTGTGGAAACATTTATGTAGGTACAGAAATTGGCGCTAAGGTGTTTACGACATTAACATAGTTTTTTTAGGATAATCATTTATCCTGGAAAGTTTATTTCGTTCACAGACTGATACAAATTACATAAGCCTACATTTGAAATATCTATTATAAGCTTCTGCTCGCGACTTATTTTGAGTGTAATTTCTTGTTTTAACATAAAATTAATAAAACACTCGGCAATACTGTAGCTTTCCATTAGATAGTGACAGAATTATCGATATGGAACAGTTGTTCCAAAGATCCAAGAAGACATACCCACAAACTCACAAATGTTAGCTCTTTATAATATTTGTAAAGGTCTGTAGACAATGTAATTCATCTGTTCCGTGCTGGGATTGAATCTATGATACACGGTGCAGAAGCCAATAGTTCCGTGTAAACCATACCGTCCGAATCACCCTTGAGGTGCTTCCGATTGCGATTGTGTTACGTAATCAGGGTGCAAGTGAGATGTCATGCTTGACGGAGCGTGGTCATCAATATATCCGATATCAGTTGCACCCGTGCATAGATAGCTCTGACAATAAAATGTGATGAGGCATTAAAATATAGGTATTTGTGAAGAAATATAAAGAAAGGCAATTGGACTTTGTTATGAAAATAATTTATAATAATAATGTTAGGACATACAACATACGATGACAGTAGAACAAGAAGGATGACAGCACCACAGACTATGTGTCAAGTGCAGACGTCCATTGGATACTTTCATCATCCTCTCCTGGACGCAAACGCTTTATAGTTAAACCCATTGATGTGGTGAAAACTTCATGCTTCGGACGATGGAGCCCTTTTGTTAAAGCATCAGCGACCATATCTGCAGTTGATCGATAACGAACAGCAACTTGATTAGCAACAATCTTCTCTCGAACGAAGTGATTTTTTTTTCTTCTTCTAAATTTACTGGTGTCCAAGTGTTATTATTTATTAATGACTGATATTCTTCCTTCATAGCTCTTTTCCAGTCATCAGCCTTATCACTGTTGATAGCTTCTTCTAGGTTCTGCGGATCACTATTTAATAGAATCATGGTTGACTCACCGTTCAAACACATAAATGATGTGGTATTATTATTCTGATGTCTTTCTATTCGATGCGGAAGTGGTCTCAGAGCCATGTTAGGTTGCGGCAGAGATTCCACTGTTTCATCAGGTAAGTATGTTTCATCAAGAACATCTTCAAATAGAGCGGAGTCATCAGAAGAAACTTCAAGAATTTGAGAGGTAAGTTGTGTTTCATTTGTTTCATCTATGTTTTCTTTTCCAGATTCTTCGTGATCTTCAAATAAAGGTAAGTCCACTGTTCTCTTTTCTTTTATTAAATTATTATTCTTCAGTTTATTCTCCTTTTTGTCAGTACAAGTTTCCTTCTCTTTATTATTTTCTTCCTTTTCCTTTTCTTGAATGTTAACGACTTTGTTTCTCTTTACAGTAGCTTCTAAGAATACAACATCTCTACTTATAATTGCTTTCTTTGTTTCAGGGTCTATAAATCGATAGCCCTTGGTAGAGTCACTGTACCCTACAAAAATCAACTTACGTGATTTGACTTCAAGCTTTGTCCTATTTTCTTTAGGGATATGTACCATCGCATGACATCCGAAAATCCTCATATGACTTAAATTAGGCTTCTCTCCAGTCCATACTTCATGTGGGGTTACATCGGATAAAGCACGAGTTGGCGAGCGGTTGACAATATAGGCGGCTGTGGCTACTGCTTCAGCCCAGAATGTATTTTGCAATTCAGCATTAAAAATCATACATTTAGCACGCTCTATTAATGTCCTATTCATTCTCTCGCTGAGACCGTTTTGCTCGGGAGTGTAAGGATTAGATGTCTGGTGCCATATTCCATAGTTCTTAAGATAGGCTTCAAACTTATTATTCTTGTATTCGGTACCATTGTCGCTTCTTAGAATTTTTATTTTTTTGTTCGTTTCATTTTCTACTCTATTCTTAAATTCCACAAATTTGTCATAAACTTCACCTTTACTTTTAATAAAATATACATGTACACGACGGGAATAATCGTCAATAAAGGTAACAAAATACCTGGCACCGCCAATAGAAACATTTTTCATCGGTCCACATACGTCACTGTGAATGAGCCCTAGCAGCTCCGTTGCACGCGAGCCTTCGCTGGGAAATGGTTGCCTGGTCTGCTTGCCCTCGAGACAAGTTATACAAATACTATTTTCCTTTTTCGGTGACAACTGTACTCCCTCTGTACATTTAGGCATTTTACTAATGTCTGTGAAATTCAAGTGGCCCATCCTTTGAAGCCACAGGTAAGTATCATAATCAGTCTTTGCTGTCATTGCTTGCATTTCTTCATTCTTGCAAGATTTTAATTGATATGTATCATTAATGAGATTTGCTTTTGCAACTAATTTATTATTTTGATTGTAAATTTGACAACCAACTTCATTAAACTGAATTTTGCATCCATTTGCTATTATCTTGCTTACTGATAGCAAATTTGTTTTTAATTCTGGAACATATAAGACCTTTCTCACCTGTATTGCCTCGGTGCTGTTATTTGTATTCACTTTTATAGATACATTACCACAGCATTCAACTTTCAATACCTTGTTGTCGGCAATTCTTATATTCTGTACAGGTGGAGTCGTGACATCGCTGAGCCAATCCCGGTGCATGGTCATATGCATGGAGGCGCCAGAGTCAACATACCAGTTCACAGAGTCATTCATTGTGAATGCGGAAAACGATGCTACAAATCCTGTGTTATTATCAATTTCAGTTTTAGCATTGTTCTTCTTGAACCAACATTTTTCACTGAGATGTCCATATTTATTACAATGGAAACATCTTGGTCCTTTTTTAGGTTTTTGCTGATGATTTTTGGGTGGAATTTTTGTGTTTGTATGAAGTGCGGTAGTGTCTAATGTTTTAACCTCTTGTAATAGTTTATTCTTTACTATATCAGCACTAATTTTCATACCGGAACTTTCCAACCCCATAATCATTGGCTTGTACATATCAGGCAAGCCTGCCAGCATCAGAGTACCTAACCATTCGTCATCTACATGGAATTTTATATTCCTTAATTTGTGTGCCGCGGACATTATTTTATTTACATAATCTTCCACTGATAAACTGTTATCCAAACTAGTGTTTATTAGTTCTTTCAATAGTCCAACTTTTCGACATAGACCACTATCTTCAAATGCCTTTGCTAAATTTTCCCAAACCTGTTTAGCATTAACTGCCTCTTGAATGTGTACATACAAGATCGGGTTAATTAATAATATTAACTTCGATTTGGCTTTGATATCTTTCTTTATCGAGTTGGATTCAGTAGATACGGGTTCCTTTAAAATGCAGTCATATAAATCTTCGTGTTGTAAATAAGCTTTCACTGCGAAACTCCAAGTTGCCCAATTATCTCTGCCAGTGAGCTTCTCAATAGATATTAATGAACTGTTCGCCATATTCAAAGATAACACTATACGGCAGGTACGGGACGGCCCATAACCTGAAGAAATATAAAGAAAGGCAATTGGACTTTGTTATGAAAATAATTTATAATAATAATGTTAGCACATACAACATACGATGACAGTAGAACAAGAAGGATGACAGCACCACAGACTATGTGTCAAGTGCAGACGTCCATTGGATACTTTCATCATATTTTAATTAAAGTTGGTATAATGTAGGTATGTGTTTAGTCTGATAATAATGACCTAATTATTATTTGCTGATTTAGATTTGTGCAGCAGTAGATTTGATAAGCATATTACTTATTAATATATCAGCCTATTCCCACTGCTGGGACACAAGCCTCATCTCTGTGAAAGGGAGTGGGCCATAATCCACCACGCGGGCTCAGTGTGGGTTGGTGAATGCCACATAATATACCTATATATGGACTTTTAAACATAAGTGGCGAAATGTGGGTGTAGTACAAATGCACCTCTGCCTAATACCTACTTTGTTTTGTGTTATGTTAATATTATTTATCAAAGCAAATGATCACGTACTAAATTGTGGTGCATCGTCAATGAACGTTTGTATGTAGGTCAAATATTATAATAGTGAAATAAATAATTATACATTTCAGTTATTTAAGTATTAGCGCTTGCCGAAAACGCTTTGTGATTTTGTTTACTTGACTCACAACACCCAATAAACACGTACACAGTAGGTACGCTTACAAAATCTATGAGTATTACTATACCTATATTTCCATCTATCACTTTATATTACCTACCTAATTAGTTCATGAGTTTAGTTTTATAATTTTTCACTCGCCCCTTCTTAAGGGACGAATCACTACACCAAAATAATAAAAAACGGGGTGAGTGGAACATTTTAATCGAAAGGGGCAAAACCCAAGGGGCGAGCGGAGCCCAAACCTGTTTATTCATGTCAGATTGTTATTTTAATTTTTATTATTATTGTACCCAAATGGGAGAACAACTTGATTCTATACAATAGTAAGTAATTAACATTACGAAACGCAAAAACCTCTGAAATATTTCATTATCAAGTTTCATAATTTATGTAAATTAGTTTGCACCGAAATAATTTTAATTTTTCAAGATAATCACTTATTCAGTGAGTTCCAAAAAAGTTATGAACAATTTTATTATAATAGTTAGTTACGAAACTTTCGCCTACAGAAACTTTTCTCTCTAATTACTTATAGAAAAGGTGGCGTCTTTCAATTGATATTCGAAGTTTAAGTAAGAATATTTTATTTTCATAAAAAAACCCTCAATACTTTGAATAGAAACAATCGTCTCCGTTTTCGTCTCAGAGTTTCTAATTTAGTTTTGCCCTGTATCATGTGCTCAAGACTCTAAAGTACTGTAGGCATTGACATATCAGGTATAACTATGCCATTCAATATGTATATGCAAAGTATACTTAATGAATAACGGAACGCCTACCTCTTTGAAACCGCAACCCTCAAGAGCCTACGTAAACAAAACCCTACGTAATCTTATAAACACTGATACAATAATGCTTTCAAGCGTCATAATACTGCTTGGGTGATTCCCAGTAACAATTTAACTGTAAGCAGGTACGCCTTCCAGACATTAATTAGATCCTGTAAAATAAAAGTACCTAACTAACTAACTAGCCTGTAATGTCCCACTGCAGGGCAAAGGCCTCCCTCTCCCTTTTCCACACAATTCTGAAAAGTACATAATAAAAAAAACTTAATTAGTATAATCAGGTAATTTGGTGATTGTTTTTAATTATATTTGAAACGATTTTTGGTAAAACAAGTATTCGGATTTAGGTGAAAATTCGATCATACAGGAAGTGCCTAATGTTGTGATCGCTTGTTAACTTCAATCATCGTCATCATTATCATTTCAGCCGAAAGAAGTCCAATCTGGACATGGGCCTCCCCCAAGCACCGCCACTTCGACCGGTTCAGTGCTTCTCACATCTAGCAGATATCTGCGGCCTTCATAACGTCATCGGTCCACCTTGTGGGAGGCCTTCCAGTGCTACGTCGCGCGTCGTCCGGTACGCGGTCGCCACTCTAAAACTCTTCAGCTCTACCGATCGTCTGTTCTGTCTAACTTCGATACTGCTTAGTAAATGCTGTTAAAGTACATGAGAGTAAACCTCCAATTTTTTTTAATAATTTGTATGGATTATGAAGTCTTAATAAAATAGAATAACGCTTCAAGTCTTCACAGTAGGTACTTGCAAACACAAAAGAAAACATGGCGTCGGGTGTAGGAACTTGTGAGGTATTGTGTGAATGATAAATGAAGTCTCTCTGCGTTATTAGGTGGCTGCAAGTAGGTAAATCATCTGCGATATGTTACACGTCAACTGACGTAATGATCCTTTGTGAGAGGTTTTACAGAATCATTCAGTATGTTAATGTCTTTTTCCTAAACTCGGGTATTTTTGCTGTCCAAGGTGGTGAACTTCTCTAAAAAAATACAATAAGAAGCCGAAAACTAAACGATTCCACTAACATAAGCTAAATTTGAAAGTTTCCATTATGTATTAGAAGCTGTTATTAAATTCACTGGACTTATAATAGCAAAGTACAGACGCCAGCACATAAAGCTATCCGAAATTGTCAAATTTTCCCAATCAACATTGAACCTTATGCTTTAGCGATAAAGTTAAAAATCTATTAAAGAAAGACAGATTAAAGTAGCTCGTTGTGCTTGGCGTCTGTACGTTTTGCAACTAAGTAGGTACCTGAAGTATTGTTCCATTTCGGCTCCACTAGAGACTCACTCCTGTTTTTACGACTTAACAAAATATCGATATTAATTTCTTTATTAGACGTTTTAATTAGTTTATTTTACAGATAAACCTTCCGGAATAAATTCTCTAAATTATGGTGAAAATCGTCGAATCGTCGTTCTTGTAAAATACTGGTATTCAGCTGCATCCAGTTAGACTAGAAGCCGATCCCAACATAGTTGGGAAAAGGCTAGGTAGATGATAATGATGGTGAAAATCGCATCAAAGTCCGTTACGAAGTTTGGAAAAACAACGCGCTCACACAGACACACGTAAAGCGACTTTATTTTATAATAATAGGAAATTAATAATAATAAAATAAAATAAGATAAAGATCGATAATAATAAAGGTGGAGGTGGTGGTAGGTGGTAGATAGATATATAATTTAAGAATATGTTTGGAAGATGACGTCGCTAGAAAGGGAACTAATAGAGAAGTATGAAATAAAAAGACATGTTGCGCCGATCCCAAATAAATTGGGTTATGGACGGTAGAATGATGATGTATAATAGATAATATAGATATAGATTTGCTAAGTATTATTTGTGGGTTTCTCTGAAATTTTTCTATTGTTTAAATATTATAGTTCCTCTCAGCCTCTACTTCCTATATTTCGCCGGAAACAAAACATAACGTTACTGACGGTAAGTGCTATTAATTGGGTTGTTACTAATGAGCTGATATTCGGTAATTGCATTTACATAATTGCTTTTCAGGGTCCATTTGCGCGGTAAGGATCGTTGGCGCTCACATGCCTGATTGCGCGCATTCTTTCGAGGGTGCGAGCCGGTACTGTAAGTCCTGTTAATTTAATTTTTATGAATGCAGTTACGATTTATGGAATGGGCATTTACTTACATGATTCGCATTTGTATGGAAAATAAATGTTTGAATAATTGAGAGTTACTGATAATAGTCGAAAGCAATGTTCGCGAAAAATCTTGAGTGATATGTCCACTAGTACTCAATAAAATACGAAATAACATGTAAATGAAATGATTTAAAGTTGACATCTCGTCTATATCATAGTAGGTAGTTACATACTACCTATTAGTACTGACTTTGAGTTTTTATATTTCTGAAGTAGAGAATATTAATACTTTATTTTCATCAGAACTTCACACGGTTGTAGCACAGTATAAAGATCATCTTTATACTGTGGGTGTAGTTCTCATTTCTCTTTAATAGATTCCAGGAAATGGATGAACAATTGCTACCGGATGATTCTTAAATAAAATGATATTACAAAGCCTTTGAAGTTGCGAATATTACCTTTATAGATACTTTATTTCAAAACAGAAGGTCAGAATTTATTTCCTGTTTCGAAATAAATTCTAGGTAAAGTTGAATACCAAATAATTAAAACATTCATAAATGGCTAACATTCGTGGAAACTAATATTGTTTACAAAAGTCAAAGCAGTTTAAAATATGGTTTAATTTGCTCTCTGCAATTCCGTGAATCGTGGATAGTGAAAATATGAGAGGAATAAGGTGTGGGTATGAAAGCTCGGTTTTCAGAGCCTAACTGCTTTTACATCTCTCCGTTAGTGATAAAAATGTCCAACCTCTGGGAACGGGGCACCTTATAATAATAGTGGGCGTCGTTAGTGGTACAATAATTCCTTGAGAAAGTATAGGTACATTTGGGAAAGTACTACTGTCATTCCCGTTTCAGCTGCAGCTAGCTAGTTTTATAGCAAAAAATGAAAATTAAAAGTCATTTATTCAAACTTTTTTTATTTTTTTTATTTGGAATGGGTTTGCTCTTGACTCTAGTCTAGGTCAGAGGTCACAGAGACAAAGTCGACGATGGAGTGAGCTTACCCAGAAGAAACCTGTTCACTCTTACTTTGAAGAGATTCGGGTTGTATGCGCTCGGAAACACAGACGCAGGTAAAGAGTTCCACTCTTTTGCTGTGCGCATTACAAAAGACATTTGAAAACGCTCAGTGCGAATTGGTGGAATAGCAACTAGGCAGGGATGGTAGCTTGCAGTGCATAAACTAGACTGAGAATCAGCACTTTCGAACGTCAATATTACAAAAACAGTCTCCCAAAACGCCCGCCCTTCACCACTTCCTAGTGCTTTCGCTGGGGAGAAATAGTGGCACAACAAACTCCCCGCAGCACAGCTATCTGTTCAGTCTGTTTAGCTTAACATTGGTCCATCCACCACGTGCTGTTCAGTAAACAATAGAGTATTATATTCCAATCAACAATTAGTCAGTGGGTACTACTACTTAATATGAGTTCCTGGGTTCGATTTCCGGGTTGAGCAAAGTGTTTTTAGGTAGGCGCTCCTCTAATTTGTATGTCTATCGTAAGTATGAGCTGCTACATGTTATTGGGTTTATCCATCTGGAAATTCGCAGAAGTAGCTTGGAATCTGGATTTGTGTCCGGTTGATGGCAATAAACTCGCCCCCTGTTACATGGGACTTAAGTATAACAGGTGAAATGTGTGTGTACTACAGGTACAGCTCTGCCTAACCCTCCAGATGAATACAGGCGTGATGTTATGTTATGTTACTATTGCACTAGTAGATGTGGAGTCAAAGTTTAAAACAGATCGACTCTTAAGAAACAAGAATATATAAAGCCATTTGGTTTAGTTCACAAAATGAAACTTCCATTACAAAACCCGTTGGCCAAAATACGGAAACAGTTTAGTTTGCAAGTCTCGGCACCTTTTAAATAACGTACAGCAATGGTTGTTCATATCGAGTGTCAGGAAACTCGTTTATCGCAAGAAAAATGGAGTCGCCTTCGCGTATTCTTATTTCAATTGAAGTTATTCACAAGCAGCATTTCAAGCTGCACAATTCAGTTTGAATTTATAGCGGGAAGTTATTTCAGCCGCAGTGCTTTTGTCGAGTTAGCTATTCGAGCTGTTACGAATGGCGCTGGTAAAAATATTAACGAGTTTAAAAATAGAACCTATTTGTTTTTTTGGCTGTGTTGCTACTCTGTTGTTTATGTTGTTAATAAAAACAGTTTCTTTGAACCGTTTCTTGTTTACTTCTTGCTCTGAAAAAGATATTCCTATTTTGTTTTCAGTGTTATTTCCTTTATTTCATTACTAGCTGACCCGGCAAAAGTTGTTTTGCTCCTACACTACTCCTACCCAACTCCTACCCTACTCCCACACTACTCCTACCCTACTCCTACACTACTCCCACACTACTCCTACCCTACTCCTACACTACTCCTACCCTACTCCTACACTACTCCTACACTACTCCTACCCTACTTCTACCCTAATCCTTCCGTACTCCTACTATAAAAAAAAAAAAAAAAAAAAAGTATCCTATGTCCGTCTCCTGGCTCTAAGCTACCTCCCTACAAATTTTCAGCCAAATCGGTTCAGCCGTTCTTGAGTTATAAGTGGTGTAACTAACAGACTTTCTTTTATATATATAGATAAACATATCAAAAATTATATTTTTAAATATTAGGTTAGAAAAACATTTAAAAATATAAAAAAAAATAGTAGCCCACCGGTATCGGGAACAGGGTCCAAGCTACCGGCGGTCAGGGCTCCAGAGAGAGGAACCCCTAACAATGCGGGCCGTATCCAGAAGTACCGCTTTCTGAATCAAGCCCTTGATCCAGCTGCCCAACGAGAGCCTCCTCAGGTGTTGGTCGAGGCTCTTGCCTATTAATCCATTGGCTGTCACGACTATCGGCACAATGATCGCCGAGTCCACATCCCACATGTCGACAACCTCGCGAGCCAACTCAAGGTACTTGATTTGTTTATCTTTCTCGGCTTTCACGAGGTTCTCATCATGCGGGACGGTTATGTCAACAATCATTGCGCGTCGCTCTGATTGATACACCACCATTATATCAGGCTTGTTGGCAACAAAAGTCCTGTCAGTGATGATGGATCGATCCCAATACAATGTGATATTTCCATTTTCGAGAACTGGTTCGGGCACATACCTATAGTACGGCACCTCCGATTCTACAAGGCTGTATTTCAGAGCAAGTTGCTGATAGATTATCCTGGCTACAAGGTTGTGTCTATGCAAGTACTCTCCGTTAGCTAGACGAGAACACCCGGAGATAATATGCCTGATTGATTCTCCCGGCCGGTGGCATGCCCGACAGATGTCATCCGTGCCGTCTTTCACAATAAATCTGTGTTATTATTATTAGTAGATTATTGGAAAACAATAACTGAATAAAAGAATGAAAGAAATCTGACGCGCACAAGATAATAGTGAACATTAACGGCACAAATTAATAACAACATGGACACATTGTAAAACAATACTGGCTGTGGAAAATTACAAACAAGGGGCAGATTGTCTGCTATTATTTTAAAGGTAGCTCTAGATATAAAACAAACAAACTGAACCTTTTCGAACAGAACATAATGAATAGTGTCAATTTTTGGAGGCTTTAGCCCGATATTAAACATACTAGACGACGGCAGCCTACACTAATTTACATGAAATCCGTGTTTATTTTAATAATAATTGGATGTAATCATAAACTAATAGAGTTTATGCAAATACCTGCATATGGTTTATGGACGTGATGGTATTATGTTGCTTGCTTCGAAAGCTGTTTACACAAGGTGTATCGAGGTAGATAGTAATTAATCAATGGCCGTTTATGTTGGCACAATATTGGCGACATACGAGTACATGCGTAAACTCACGCTACTTTCCCATGGCGGTAGACAGAAGCTAAGCTATAGAACGCGACCCGTTGGCTATTGTTCAGTCTACAATCCACACTAATATTAAGTATAGATACGAAAGTAACTTTGTATGTCTGTGTGTCACTTTTTCAGGTCTTAACAGCTGAACGGATTTCGATGAAATTTGGCACACCTAGATCATTTCCTGGGATACGGACTAAGACATAGGATACATTTTATTTCGGTAGTACGTTCCTGTGAGAACTTCCGACCTTCTTGCCGTGGGCAAAAACCTGTTTCAAAATAAACGTTAATAATAATTGAAAAAAAAAAAAAAAATGTCAATACGTTGACGCATGCCGTGTTATTAAGGATTATGAAATTAATAAAAGAAATAATTATGAAGAACTTTCCTTGAAACGCACAAATTGTTTTTAAATGAGCTTTATTATTCCACTCTTATTTTAACCAGCTTTTTAAAAGGAATGAGGTTTGTTGTAACTTTAGTTCTTTGTGATTTCTATCTATGAACTAGCGGAAGAAATCACGATGTTTTGTCATAAAAACCGCGCGAAGCAAAATGGGTCACGGGTATTTAAATGATAAAAACAATATCATTAATTTATTACTTGATCTTTCAAAACACAACAATATTCCTACTTTAATATTTCTCTCAGTAATGTAAAAATAATAACATAGTAACAGTTTCCAATAATAATAATAAAACAGGACACGGACAGGAAATTGACGTCCGGCGTTCAATATTAGCAGAAGCGCTAGTATAAAAAGGTTGTGTGTTGGTTGTGTGGGCTTTACACAGATTATGTACCTACCCTTTATATCTATGTAAAGGTTTTGTCCGTGACTTTTTTTCGTATAAGAACTTCAGCCTTCTATTTAAACCGGTCAGAAGTGAAAATTCTAAAATTGAGATTATGAGGAATCATCTTCATCCAGGGGGCCAGGGGGCCAAAGTGGCCAAAAAGGCCACTTGAGATTGGGATTGGATTTAGATTGGATTGATTAGTATTTTAGCACAGACCAAAAAAAAAATAACTGAAAAATCCTTCACCAATGGGATTTGATACGATTAACTTATCAGTTAACTGTCCATTATGATTCATTATGTTGTTATCCTTTTATGATTCTACCAAAGTGGTAATGTATCTAAACGAAATATCAGCCTGTAATGTTCCCACTTGAGGCAGTCACCTCCTTCTGCGAAGCAGTCATGCTAGCGAAGGAGGTGGCGGGACCGATGAGGGAGAGAGCCTCCCGTCCCAGCCGCCGCGGGAGACGCTCCGGGCGTCGGGAGCCACGGGACGACTCCCGGCCACCGTAGGCGCGGGCCTACGGGCGGGGAGTAATGGGTCACCGTCCGATCAGGACCAGGCCCGTGCCGGACGGCGCGTACGTGTTCCACGCGCGCCTCAAAGAGATGTCAGCATCGAAGAGGGGCCCCATAGGGCCGAAGCCTGCCGGGTCAGCGGGATTGTCCGAAAGGGTTACCGCTGGCCCGGAACATAAAGGGCTAAGGAAGGAACATGGGTGGGTTTTAGTCAGTAAGAGTCTGACACTTTCGCTCCACCCAGAGCGGGAGGGGTCATTTGATGATTTCCCATCCGAAAAAAAAAAAGAAAATGTTCCCACTGCTGGGACACTGGCCTCCCCTCTGTGAGAGGGAGTACGCTGTAATCCACCACACGGGCCCTGTGCGGGTTGGTAGATGTCACATGTCTTCGAATTTTTGGTTCTAGGACATGCGGGTTTCCTCTCGATGTTTTCCTTCACCGTTTTGAGAGCAGTGGTGATGAAATTATTTACACAAAGTGAAGCGCCTTTCTGGGTACGAACCTACGACCGAAATATTACCTACCTATAGTTGATGTTATCGTAATATTTTAGACGATACATTTAAATTAACTAGTAAGTTGCTTACCAGCTAAAGACCATAAATGTAACAAAAAGCTATCTCAAATTATTAAATTTTGCTTAGAATTCAGCGAAGGAATAACATAGCTGTACAAAATGAGCTTTTCGGTGTTCAGAAACGAAACACCACAAGCAACAAAATGAGCTTTATAACTGATTTCAGCGTTCAGAAACGAAACACCACAAGCGAGACGTAAGTATACTCGTAATGAGGTGAATTTCAAAGGATTTCGCTTAATTGGAAAATGAGACTCCGTGACTCTCTATTTGGTAAGTAACATCGGTTGGAATTGAATAAATATTTAAGATGAGATCCTATAGAATGCGAGGATACATGGTGATTAATACGATAATTAAATTTTTCTGAATCTCTAAGGTCTAATACCGGGATCCAGGGGGCCTAAAAAGGTCACTTTGGAAAATCATAAAAGGATAACATTATGAATTATAATATGGCGAAGACAGTCCGTGTTTTTCCTTTTTGCTGCACTTTTTTGTGTTTTTCGCTGCACTACGTAGGTACCTACAATCAAAGAGATTGGGATTGGATTAGGATCGGATTGATTGGTATTTTAGAAAAAAATAAAAACAACACTGAAAAATGCTTCACCAATGGGATTTGATACGATTAACTTAACAGTTAACTGTCCACTAAGTTATCCTTTTATGATTCTGCAAAAGTGGCCGTTTTAGGCCCCCTGGTCTAATCAGGAGTTAGACCAGGAGGGCTACTCAATAAGCACAAAATCCGTAGTTTTAGCCAAAGTCACCAACTCCGTCTCTTAAACGGACATAAGATTAGATAGGGGAACGACCTAAGAATGATTGTCATCACCATTTTTGACAGCGAGTTCAAACCCAGGCAGGCACACTTCACTTTGTGTATTTAATTTCATCACCACTGCTCTCAAAACAAATATAAAATGTTATTCTAAAAATATCCTGTATTTGTTAAACTCTTCTAATTATTTTTTTATTTTCCTAATATATAATTTTCCAACCATTTTCAAGCATCGAACCTCAGTTTTTTAATAATTTCGATTTTTTTAATACATTTTATATTTGGATTATTACTTATTATTTTGCTACACTTTGTATAATATTAGTTTAGTTATTTATAGAACGTGTAGGTACACAATGTAGGTACTTAAATGTCTCTGTCTACATCTTCATGTTGAAATGAGTCGTGATGACGAAAATTATTTCAATGACAATAAACTTTCTATACCCGTAACTTCACTAAATACTGGTTTTCGATCGCGATAATGCTGCGAGAAGAGCTCGTCTAAGGTTTATGTGTGAGGTTGAAACTATTCGGCTAAACCCGTAATAAATACGCGAGAAAATAGTAAAGGAATACATCTACAAAATCTAGAAAAATAAATAACCTCGTAACTATAACAGTCACTAAAGACATTAGGGTTTTTGTTCACACTCATATTTGTCGCAGAATAACACAGAAAAGACGTAGTTTCATCTCGACAATTATTAATTTCCCCCTTGAGGAATACTTTTCTCGAAAGTACGTTGGTTAGTGAGAAAAATTGGACTACATTACGAACAATAAGCTGCTGACAAGTATTTTAGATGATAGTGTTAGTCTCTTGTGAGTAATAAACATGTTCTAGAAAGTTCTTTGGAAGATGAATCGTTCAACTGGGAGTTTAAGATAACATACAATGTGTATTATCTCGCGTAAATTGTAGATTGTCAGACTTACAGTCAGTTTCGTAGAATAACAAATTAATAAACATAACATCACGCCTGTAGGACCGAAGGGTTAGGCAGAGGTGCACCTATAGTACAGACGCCAGCACATGAAGCTACTACAATCTGTCAAATTTCTTTAATAGATTTTCAACTTTTTTGCTAAACCATAAGGTTCAGTTGGTTAAGTTGATTAGGAAAATTTTACAGTTTCGGGTATTTTGATGTGCTGGCGTCTGTAAGTACATCCTCATTTCACCAGTTATGTTTAAGTCCTCTATGTAACAGGGGGCAAGAATATTAACATAAATTAGGAACAAATCCAGAGTCCGGGCTGCTGCTGAGAATTTTCAGATGGAAAAACCCACCACTTGGCTCGATTCGGGAATCGGACCCAGAAAACTCATGCTCAACTGTAACCCTTGCGAGCACAAGATCAACGAGCGGTTCCATATTTACTGTTTGTGTAATCCATTGGCTCCCCGTCGGTCTCGCAACAATAGATCATTTATTATTGTGTGACAGTAGTCAACCACGAAGGCCTAATTGCCCCTAAATTGCTACAAATCAGAAGAATAACATTTTATTTTAATGAAGGAAGGGAGAATGGAAGAAGGAAAGCTGTTGCGCCGACCCCAAGTAATATGGGACAAGGGGAAGATGATGATGACCACTTCATTATAAAATATGAATGCAAACTCGCATTAATATTTGAATATTATTATTATTATTAAATAAATACCTGTCAAAACTGACTCTTCAAAACACTGAAAATTTTCTTTTAGGCCATCCACCTTAAAATTTAATACTTTTTAATTCAAATTAAGCATGCTTGCACTTACACTCCTCCCTCACACACAAAAAATCAAAATCAAAATCAAAATATTTTATTTCACATAAGCCTACATGGGCACTTATGAAACGTCAGAAGCTAGGTGCACGGTTCCAATTGGTCGTTTCCTATGGAGAAGAACCGGCAAGAAACTCCACGGTTACTCTTTTTAAAAATAATTGGCTTTTACAATATTTTCAAATTACAGTAGGTATGGGAGGATAGCGTAGGCCTGTCAACAAGTATCAGGTACTTGATAAAATAAAAAATGGTCTACAGATCTAAAGTCTACAAGGCCTACAAAGTCCTCACATTTACAAAACAAGAATCTATCAAAAGGATAAATAAAAAATAAAAACCTAATAAAACCTAGTGATATGATTACCATTACAACCACTAATAAAGAGATGGAAAAAAATTGAATTTTCTGTATACAGGAAGACTTTGAATTCATTGGCAATATTTTAGTCCAAGAATCTAATTGAGGAACGAATAATAACTAATACTAGTAAAGTGTTCAAAAATAATAACCAAGAGATTTCTCAAAATGAACAAATAAAATAAAAGTATCAAATGGTGATAGCGCGCTATAAAATCAATAATAGGTGATTGCCTCGTCCCCCCCTCCGCCGCACACCATCACCGTCGCACGCGCGCCATTCAATTATTTGCGGGCGCGCGGTGGCGGCGGCGGCGGCGGGCGGCGCGGCGCCCCCCGATTTGCATGTAGCAGGCACTAGCAGCTCAGCAGGCTAGCAGCTTCGACTTTTCTACGGAACTGAAGTGTAACGCGTACTTAAATTAAATTGTTTATGTTAGGTCCTTGACGCAGTTTAAAACACTTAACCCACATACACACACTAAGAAGCTCCGAAAATAACTAAAAACTTGACTGAAAATCACATTATCACCCATAAGAAAACAAGTTTAAAATGGGGGGCCGCGCCGCTTTGGCGCATAAATCATTAAAATGCAGAAAGCAAAACTCACATAATAATAAGTTGTAATAGTCGGTACCGTTGGCGCAGTGACTGAGCGACAGGCTACTGCGTTACGTGTCGCAAATTCGATTCCCGCACAGAAAGATGAAGTGTGATTTGAATTATTTCAATTATTATACCAACAATACTAGCGTAGGGAATGGTTTAAAAAAGAATGAAGAAGGATTGGAAAATTGAAAGTGATTTAAACTTTGGTGAAATGTCAAAACAAAAGTTACTGTTAATAAAAGTTTCAAATTACATACCTACAAGGCTACAAAATGTAATGATCGTTAAAAATTACTTAGTTTTTTGTCTGCATTAAAGTCGGTTAAAGTGTGCAAAAATTATTATCCCAATAATATCTCAATTGAATTCGCTAGTAAAACTTTGACTTTTAAAATACCTAATAAATGACGCGCCTGTTGTGCTTGTGCCCTGCTGGCTCGGCGCTGGCGCGGCGGAGCGCGGCGCGGGTGGGGCGCGCGTTTGTGTGCAATGTTTAGTAAAGTACCTAACACTGCGATAGCCGCGCGCGACCTTTGACGAAACAGCTGATTGGGACTTGGGTGCACTTTTAAATTGAATTTACATAGCAGTATTACTTAGTATGTAGTTTTAAATTTTAATCACATTAATTTAAAATCGTTACTACGGCACAATAAAATAATTAAATCTTGTTTGTTGTTGTTGTTAAATGTTGAATAATGAAATGTTGTTGAATAAAATAAATAAATGTTGTGATGTTAATTAATTGTTGAGTCTGGCGGTTTGTGTGTGTGAGATTTGTGTTTGAAACCTAGTATAGCAACGTTTAAATTAAACTTAGTAGGTAGGTAGGTACTTACCTACGTGTACTTTAAGAGGTGCTCGAAATGTTCACCTCCTCTTTGTACACACAGCTCAGCACGGCGCCTATGGTTCACCTTCACATTTTGCAACACAAAAGTACGCGATTTAACCGTATCAAACGCCGTGATAATCTTTTCTTTTAACTGTTCCCGGCTTTCACTTTCTTGCTCGTAAACTAGTCTTTTAACCTCACCCCACAAAAAAAAGTCCAAGGGCGTCAGGTCAGGCGACCGCGCTGGCCAAGCTACAGGTCCGCCGCGACCAATCCAACGTTCACCGAATTTACGATCGAGGAAGGCGCGAACGTCACGCTGGTAGTGAGCCGGTGCTCCGTCATGCTGATAGTACAGCTCGGACTGATAGCTCTCAGGCACGTTCTGCAGCTGTTCTTCTACGGAGGTCTCTAACAACCGGAGATAGCGCTCCCCGGTCAGTCTCTCTTCAATAAAGAAGGGACCTATGATACAACTGTTAATTATGCCTGCCCACACGTTCACCGAGAAACGATTTTGAAAAGCGTGTCTTCGGCTTACGTGCGGGTTCTGCCCACGCTGAGCCCACCAATGCTCGTTGTGGACATTAAACAGCCCGAGTCGGGTGAACGTGGCCTCGTCTGTCCACAGGATATTTTTATCCAGATTTTGTAATAGCCAATTACAAAATCGGACCCTGGGCGTGTAGTCAGCCAACGCCAACTCCTGCACTTTTTGGAAATGGTAAGGGTGCATTCCAGAGGCGTTTAACAGCTTCCAGACAAAAAACTGGCTGACGTGAAAGTGTCGCGCTGCCTGTCTAGTGCTGGCCTGTGGATTCCTCTGGAAGTACCGCTTTATTTGCCGATGCAGGGTTCTTGGGTACACCGGCGCTCTACCACGCGCTTGAGCATGCGGTGGTACGTGGAACGATGCAAAATCCAGCAGGTTTTGCGTTGATCTCAAGATTCGGTCTCGCGATGGAATCGGTGCATCGGGGTAGCGGCGGTGAAACATGAGACGAGTGCGCGGCAAACTGTGTGTTCTATCGTAGAATAAAACCATATCCAGGTATTGCTGGTTCGTGTACACTGCACTACGTGGTCGAGGCATGTTAGCCCTGTGGTTCACTGCAATCCAATATTTTTTTCGCCAATTACACGTAATTCACTTGACCAAATAAACTCGTGACTGGAGCAGCGCGGCGGCCGGCGCTCAGGCGCATGTGGGGGCGGGGGTGGGCGGGGGTGCGACGCGCGCGCTTGTAGTTTGTTCTTTTGCCGTATTGGCGGTATTTCTTTTGAAGGACATATCTACTGAATGAGAGCTCGTACGCTAGTTTTACTACACGTGTCGAAAGAATCTTGATAATTAAATTTATTTATGTTTAATTATCATTTTTTTTATTTCTTTTTTTTAATCTTGTTTATTAATTTCGGTCTTTATGTAAGTAAATATCAAGTTATATTACGTTTTTTAAATTAATAATTTGACCATATTAATATTCGATATTGTTGGCTTAAATGAACCAGTATCATGGTTGGAATACGTGGTTAAAATATTGCCAATGAATTAAATGTCATCCTGTATAATGTCAAGTAATAAAGAGATTATGTCAAAAAAGTAAATAAAGTAAAGTAAATAAAAAATGAACATCGTAATTTGAGAGCAGTTAATAGACATTTAAATAGTTAAGCCGTTAATGAGTAGCCAGGGAAGCCACATGTGCAGAAGGAATTATTGCCAAACTACCTTGTCTTCAACATAGTCTTTAATCTTATAATATGCTTTTTTGATAAGGACACGTTTGATGAAGGTTTTGAATTTTCCATCGCTAAGTTCTGTAACCGACTTTGGCAACTTGTTATAAAAACGGACGCCGTTTACAAGAAATGACTTGCTAGTTTTAGTTAATCTAAATTTAGGTAACACAATTTCATTTTTACTACGTGTATTTATATTGTGGAAATCGCTTCTTATTTTGAAGAGTCCTAAGTTTTTGCGAACATACAAAATACTTTCTAAAATATAAAGAGAAGGCAGAGTTAGTATATCAATTTCTTTGAATTTGTTTCTAAGAGACTCGCGAGGACCCATTTGATAGATTGCGCGGATTGCCCTCTTTTGTAAAATGAAAATTGAATCTACGTCAGCTGCCGAGCCCCACAGCAGAACACCATAAGACATAATGCTGTGGAAATAAGCAAAGTATACTAACCTAGCTGTAGCTATATCTGTCAACTGCCTTATTTTTCTTACTGCATATGCAGCTGAACTTAATCTACCTGAGAGAGCTCTAATGTGTGCGCCCCATTGTAATTTTGAATCTAAAGTAATACCTAGAAATACAGTTTCCGTAACCGCGTCTAGTTTTTTGCCATCAAGTTCCAAATTCAGACCCACTTGAGGTACATTTGGTAATGAGAACTTAAGACATTTAGTTTTGTTCGCATTAAGTAGAAGATTATTAGCTGCAAACCATTTCGAAAGAACAGCCAGACTCTCGTTAACATGTAAGACATCCGTATCTTTTCTATCTATTTGAAAAATAAGGGAAGTGTCATCCGCGAATAAGATGATATCCGACAAATTAGCCATCATGTAAGGAAGGTCATTAATATAAACTAGAAATAGGAAAGGGCCAAGAATTGAGCCTTGAGGCACGCCCATCTTAACTAAAGACCCCGATGACGTCGCCCCATTAACGTTTACTTTTTGCTGCCGCTTTGACAGATAGGAAAGAACAAGATCAGCAGCTTGTCCACGAATTCCGTAATGGTATAATTTACAGATCAGTGTATTATGGTCAACGCAGTCAAACGCTTTTGAGAGGTCACAGAAAACGCCAATTGCATCCTGGGACTTCTCCCAGGATTCCAAAATGTGACTGATGAGTTTTACTCCCGCGTCCGTCGTCGACCTACCTTTCGTGAAACCAAACTGGCGACTATGTAAAATCCCATTTGAATTAAAATGTGACAACATCTGGTCCAGCATGATTTTTTCATAGATTTTGCTCATAGCTGGTAGCACAGATATAGGTCTATAATTAGAGGGATCAGACTTACTACCCGATTTGAAAATTGGTACTACTTTACTATGTTTCATTAAGTCAGGAAACGTACCGCTGTCTAAACATTGATTAAATATGCCTGTTAGGGCAGGGGCAATTGTGTCAATAATATCTCCAAGAACCTTAACAGAAATCCCCCATAAGTCTTCAGTGTTTTTTATGTTAAGACTTTTAAAAGCTTTTTTAATTGTGGCAACAGAAATGGGCTGGAATTCAAAGCTTGGAATATCCTTATTAAAGTTTTCTTTAAGAAGAGCTTCAGCTAATATAGGTGATGAGGGGAGAGACTTTGTAACCTCTATTGGGATGTTGGTAAAGAAATTTTCTAGTGTCTCAGCAACTTTTAACTTATCTGAAATGGTTTCATTATCAATTTTTAGGGACAACTCATTCTGATCTCGCTGTTTTGTGTTTCCAGTTTCTTTGTTAATTACCTGCCACACAGCTTTTATTTTATTTTTGTTACTTATTAATTTAGATTTAGCCTCAGCGCAGACTCTTTTGAATATTTTAGAATAATTTCTTACATAATTATGAAGGGCTTGATCAGAGGTTAATGATTTCTCGTGATACAGATTATATAAAATATCTCTGCTTTTTCTAATGCCAGCAGTAGCCCATTCACTAAATTTTGGTTTAGTATTGATAGTAACTTTTTTTACAGGACATGCTTTATTGAATTCTTGGCATAGTGTAGAAAATAATGTACCATAGTTTATGTTGGGGTCTTGTGAATCAAAACTTGCTGTTGAAAGATTGCTAAGAACATTATTATTAAACATTTTCAATTTATTTTTAGTTAGAGGTCTTAATTGAATTGATTTATCTATGTGTAATCTTTTACCTAAGTCAAATGACACAAGTTGACCAGTATGGTCAGACCTGACGCCACTAATTAAAGACGAGTCTTTTATTTTACAATTAGTGAATACATTGTCGATGCATGAAGCTGAAGTTGCTGTTATTCTAGTTGCTTCATTAAATATACATTTTAAATTAAATGATTTAAACAATGAAATGAGCTTACATTTTTCTGGTGAATTAACTAATAGATCAATATTTAGGTCACCACAAACAAAAACAAATTTACTATCTTTAAAAAGTTTACTAAGTATTTCTTCCATTATGATTAAAAATGACGACAAATTTGAGGCTGGTGGTCTATAAACACATAAGAAAGTATGGCCTTCAACTTCTGCACATGCTACCTCACATAAGCGATCAACAGAGCAAGCAGTGATATCCTTTCTTTCTTTATACCTAAAAGAACTATTACATAATATCAAAGTGCCACCCCCTAATGAGGACCTGTTGTGCGCACTGGCAACTGAAAAATTATTTACATTAAACAACATTCTATCCGGTTTTAACCATGTTTCACAAAAACATAATATATCCATATGATATTTATCTATTAACATTTCTACGTCTAGGATTTTGCCAGAAAAGCGATTTATATTTTGGTGATATAGTAAAATATTCTATTATATTATATTATATTTGTCCTTGCTCTCTACGACAAACACGCTCCTGTTAAACAGATTAAACTTCGGCGCCCTCCAGCTCCTTGGATGACGACAGGGGTTCGAATGGCGATGAGACGCAGGGATCGGGCCTTTCGTAAATTTAAAAAGGATCGCAGTGATGAAAATCGCAACTTATTCAAAGCTGCCAGAAATCGGTGTAATCAGATGATACGCAACGCTAAACGCCGCCATATTCTCGAGAACATTTCTTCTTCTTCACCTGCTGATATCTGGAAGTTCCTTGGTACTCTTGGTATCGGCAGACCACGGCATGTGGATTTTCCTAATACAATTGGCCTTGATGATATCAACCGTCACTTCACATCCACTTGTCATTTGGATTCCCAAATGTTGTCCCAGACGGTCGATTTCATCAATGGCCTAGCGAGTCCCATCATAGAACCATTTCACTTTTCTCCGGTGACCTTGGACGAAATTAAAAAGATCATTCTGTCCATAAAATCCAAGGCTGTGGGCTATGACGGCATCAGTCGTAGTATGGTCGTTTGGATCCTTGATAGCCTTCTCTCTCCGATCACCCACATTATTAACTTTTCCCTTGATTCCGGACAATTCCCATCCCAGTGGCGTATGGCCTACGTCCGCCCACTTCCTAAAATTTCAAATCCCTCCCTACCCAGTCACTTTCGACCAATTTCCATTCTCCCATTCCTGTCTAAAGTGCTTGAGGCCTGTGTACACAAGCAGTTTACGGAGTTTGTTCATCGGAACAACCTTGTTAGCTCCTTTCAATCTGGGTTCAGGCCTGGGCACAGTACAGCGTCCGCTCTCCTTAAAGTGACTGGTGACATTAGAGAAGCGATGGAGGATACCAAAGTTACTGTATTGGTTTTAATTGATTTCTCCAACGCCTTTAACGCCGTCAGTCACGATATTCTCCTTTCTATCCTCTCTCACCTTATGGTTTCGTCCGAGGCTCTGAAATGGTTCTCTTCTTATCTTCGGGGACGTCAGCAGTCGGTTCGCGTTGATCAGAGTTCGTCAAGTTGGCGTGACCTGGATGCTGGTGTTCCACAAGGCGGTATTCTTTCTCCATTGTTATTCTCCATCTTCATTAATTTTATAACTCACTGTCTTCGGTGTTCGTATCATCTATATGCTGATGATCTTCAATTATATACTGCTGAGCGGGTAGAAGGTTTGTCGGACGCTATAGCAGATGTAAACCGAGACTTAGATGCTATCAAGAAATGGTCTGATAGTTTCGGGGTGTCAGTGAACCCCTCGAAGTGTCAGGCCATTTTAATTGGAAGCTCACGCATGATGGGTAGGGTGACGCTTAGCTCTCTTCCTCCTCTTATTTTCAATGGTACCGTCATACCCATTACCCCTACTGTGAAAGATCTCGGTTTGCATCTTGACTCTACACTTAGCTGGCAACGCCAGGTCTCTAGTGTTAGTCAAAGGGTCAACGGTACTCTGCGATCCCTGTATCGTCTGAGGAACTTTTTGCCTGCTAAGACGAAAACCATGCTTGTGCAGACTTTGATTTTTCCTATAATCGACTATGGTGACGTGTGTTACTTTGACTTGAACGCGGTTTTGCTGGATAAACTCGACAGATTACTCAACAATGGTATCCGGTTCATATTCAACCTCAGGAAATATGACCATGTGTCGAGCTACAGGTCTGAGCTCAAATGGATGTCCATTCGCCAAAGAAGAAGTTTGCGCGCTTTGACCACGCTTTTCTCCCTTCTCAACTCGCCTACTCCTCCTTCGTATCTCGTGTCTCACTTCCAATATCTATGTTCTTCCCACGCTAAGAATCTACGTTCTTCTAACAATCTTCTCCTACTCTGTCCTTCTCATACTTCTGACTTTGTTCATTCTTCCTTTCATATTCAGTCCATTCTTCTTTGGAACGCACTTCCTCTAGATATCAGGACGGCCACCAGACGGTATGCATTTAAGCGGAAATTGCAGAGTTATTTTCAAAATAAATAGCGTAGAGTAATCTCAACACCTCTCTCCCTTGAATTTGTATGTATATATATATTATAAGTATATATTATATTAAATAGTATGTATGTGTATATAACCTATTTATGTATTTGTGTAAGTACCTAGTTTTATTAGCTTTTTTAATTTTTATCATTGTTCTTCTCAACCAAAGCACCTGCCATCCAATCTCTTCACCACCCTTGGTTGACTGGTAGAGAATGCCTAAGGCATTAAGTCCGCCTTTGTACCTTTTTTGTGCGAAAAGTTTAAATAAATAAATAAATAAATAAATTCTTATTATGCTTCTCTTTTGTCGACTCTAAAAGTTTAAAGAATGAATAACAGTATTATTAGAAGTACTAGATAATACTGTTTCGTCACTTAACCTAGTCTCAGTTAAATCATCAATAACTGCGTGTATATTGTAAGCTAACAAAGTAGCCAATACATGTTGACTTTTCTTGGGTAGAAACATATGTTCCTGAACTAATACAAAATCCCTAACAAAATAGTTTGTATCAAAATACAATAAACGGTCACTATGACGACATGTCAAAATATGCATTAAGTTGTTTAAACTATAAATGTAATCGTTTTCTGCATCATACAAATTATCAGAATATGGCAATGCACATAATATTAATTTACCTAGTTTTAATTTAAGTAGGGTGTCAATACCATTAACTATGTCCATTTTTGTTAAGCTCAGACTGTTTCCAATTAAAAGAACTACAGTAGTCTGCTCATTCATTTGTGTATGTTTTATTTTATGAACAAGCTCATTAAAATGCAGGTTATGATAACAACAGTTAACTATAGTATGTTTAGAGCGGTTATTTAATAATGATCCAAAACCTGATCCTAATCTATCAGAAAATACCAAAACATTACTTTGAGCGGGATAGATAGTTTCTATAGTATGAGTTGAAATGGGTGAAGTAGTAGGTACAACATGCTGCGACATCTGAGGTGAATCGGGTGGTGAGGTGGTGGTGTGAGTGGGAGCACAACTACAAGTGAGATTGTTGGTCAGTGACTCATACCTCTCTGCATTGTACTTGACGAGGTCCACCAACTCGCAGGCCTCCTGCAAGCGCTCGCTTAGCATTAGTTGACTAGACTCATACTTACAGGATATTTCCTTAAGTGAATTTTCCCTGCTCATTAATTCCTTTTGAAGGTTTTGTATGTCGACATAATACATTTGTCTGCTACTTTCCAACTTATTATTACATACATCTAGTTGGCTTTGTAAGTTAATACGTTGTTTCCTAAGATTAATGTTAAACTTGTGAACACTTTGTGTCTTCAAGAGTTTCTTGTACCTTTTAATATTTTTACTAATTTTAATATATTTCTTAATTTTATTGTGACTAGTTGGAGTTGGACATCTAGTTAAGGTATCGTTCCCAGTCAGGTCTATGGTAATGGTGGGCTTCGCATACTCCAGTCCAGGTACACTACCAACCAGCTCGTTGAAAAGGTTATTGGTGTTGGCAACCTGTTCGCTGGCTTTCAGAGAGTTGATGGTGGAAATGGTGTTGTGTGCTTTGCATAATTCTGCTTCAAGGCCTGATATGCGTTTCAGTGCCTGGTCATGAGTGTCACTGCAAGTTTGAAAGTCTGACACTAGTTGACGCAGATGGTGATGCTGGTCAAGTATGTCCATGTGCTGGGTGTGAAGTTCTACAAGCTGTCTTTTGAGTTGAGTGTTTTTGTCGTTAATCCTCTTGACTTCAACCTCGCTGTCCTCTCTTTCCTGCAGCAGCTGGTTGCATTCCTTCTGTGATGCCTCCAGCTTCTTCAGTGCTACATTCAGTTTGTCATTCATGTCACGAACTGTGGCTCCACGGGTCATCATTTTTCAAAAAAAATAATCCCCAAATGGCACCTGAAATGTGACAAGAAACAACTGAGTGTATGCGGAGTCTAAATAAGTTGAGAACTAGAGAAGGTTGGAGGGTCAGACAGTTAGCAAGAAATAAGAAAAACAAAAGATAAAGTTTTAGAAAAGATTATAAAAATATGAGGGTAAGTATAAGAAGAAGCTATTTAATTTATTCTAGGGCTTATCACAATTATTAATGTTTACAGAAAGACTTTTATTCTTATTTAGGATAGTAATTATTATTGGGCTAAATAATTTCCACTAAGAATGATAAGGACATGAGATTAGAAGTACACAAACTTTCATCATAGGTACAAAGTTTGGTTTTCAAACTATAGGTAGTTTAGTAATTAGGTGTAGCAATTAAAGTTAATTCCATTAAACAATAGTAAGTGTATGTATTAAGGATAAATATGTGTAGTAAAGTTTGTAGTGTAAGTTTATGTCTGATGCAAGTGTTTTCGTCGTCGATTCTGCTTCCACAATTTGTCAAGCAAAAGGAGACATAAACGGTGCCGGTGTGTACTGGACGTTGCTCATAACTATGAGCAGTGTTTACAGATGATGTACAGTGTGTAAATACAACTACAAATAATGATTATTAAAACAAAATACTCCCCGGGTTTGATGAATTCAAATCCGCAATCCAAACGTTGACAGCCGGTCAGCCGGTAGATGATTTTTCGTAATATCGATAATTATGAATTATCACGACAAAAAACACGGCACAAACACTGTGTGAGACACTTTATATTAAGATTCTACGATTAACAATAGATTCAAAACAAAATAAACACAATTTATTAATATTCTAAAATAATTTAACTAAGAGGTCGTTTTTTGACGACCTGTCACCAGTGTTGCCAGCGCGGACTCACAGTACCTACCCTTCACGCACGCACACGCACGCACGCGTATACATACACACACACTCCTAACCCCCTACACGCACGTACACACTCATCCACTCACACAAAATTATAAACGAGAATAATATAAATATTTTATTTTATTTAAAGTTTTTATATCTTTTTTTTTCTTTAATTAACTAAGTAAAGAAATACTTTGTACCAATGTGTTACAAATATTGGCTTGTGACTTTGCTACGGAGGGACACTGATCTCTAAGATAACAGGGACACCCCTAGTTTGGAGATCAGGGTTTCAATGTATTGGGCATAGCATAGCCACTTAGTTATAATATAACATTGTTTTAGTATGTACTTAGGCTTTTCTTCAATAAACATTTTTTATTTTTTATTTATTCAAAAACTTCACGTCTAGAAAGAAACAAAGGAAACTCCACAATGTTATAGCTTCCACTGAAATAAACCCAGTTTCACATAAATTCTTGAACGCATAAACTCAACTCGCCGCACATTTACAATAATGCATGATGTACACATATTTCCTTTGCCTCCTCACCGTCGGATATCGCAATATCTCTGAGGCGTACTTCGTGCACTCAAATATTATATTTGTCTTTGGCATATTTATTTTCCAACTTTATATTGAGGGTAAGCTCGTTTTCTTACAAAAGTCGTATGTTCCAAGAGAAAATAAATGTCGTGAGGTCAGGAGTTTAAAGTGATTTTGATAGCAAAATACAAGTAGAGTATAATATTTTATCGGTAAAACATAAAGTGGACTTGAGAATATGAAAAAGTTTTTCAATGAGAGAACTATATAATTTCATTACCTACTTGTTTCACTTCTTCCGTGGACATGTTTTATTAGTTTATCATAAAGCCCCGTATTCATGGTAAACATTTGTTTAGGAACAGTTGATCAACATTGTTGGTGAGCGCCGAGAATGTTGCTAGCAACTATGTTTAAATCAATACAGGTTGTCCACACGCAAGTCTGCGTTAAAATGTTGCCCGAGGAGGTAGTGTTGTTGTGTTCTCTGATCCCGCACTACTGCCATGTCCTCTCGCCCCGGACCATGGCTTGCACCAGGGCCGGGCGCGAGATGTCGCCGCCGCTGCCGATCGCCTCTACGAGGACACGGCGGTGCTCCGCCCAAGCGGGGCAGACCTCCACCGTGTGCTCCACCGTGTCCTCTGGGCGATCCTGGCAATGGTGACACCCGGGCGTTTCCTCCCGCCTGATGATGTGCAGGAACCTCCCGAAACTTCCGTGTCCGGTGAGGACCTGCGTCAGGCGGTAGGTGAGGGCGCCGTGGCGCCTCTCTAGCCACTCCTCAAAGAGGGGTCTTATCGCCGCCATCGCGGCGTGCCCTGCGCTGGGTTGCGACAGTCGTTCCTTCCATGTCGCCATGAGATCGCGCCGGAGCTCAGTCCGCTCCGCAGCGATTTGCCGCGGAAGCGGAACTTCCCCCCGGCGTAGTGCCTCTGCGCGCCACTCATATACGCGCGCGAGGACTATCGCCTCCAGATCCCATGGCGGCAGTCCGGCAATGAGGCTTGCCGCCTCGCCAGAGATCGTACGGTAGCCCCGGATAAGCCTTATGGCTACCACCTTCTGGGGCGCGTTCAGGTAGTGGGCGGCTCGCCGCCGCAGTGAACGCGCCCACACCGGGGCCCCGTATAGGGCCATGGACCGCACGGATGCCATCCCCTGCCGTCCGTCTTTATGAGTTGTTGTGTTTATTTGTGTGCATGTTTCAATAATCCTTTTTTTGTTCATCCGGGTGACATTGCTGACCATTTTTTTATTTTTTTTTGTTCCGGGGTGGAAATCCCTCATGGCATGGCCTCATGCCTTCCCACACTTGAACCGGGGATCATGGGAACTTGTACGCCTGGCACGATCCGCGGCTGACACTGCTGACCATAAGGTAACCTGCTCGATTTATTTTGAGTGGAACGACTGATCTTTCTATCGGTATCGGTCATCAGAGCCTTGAAGAAGATGGAAAGGCGTACATGGAAATTTTTAAATATTATCAACGGAAGGTTCATTTTTCATTTTAATCAATTGTTTATCCTGATTAGTAGAATATCTTTTTCGAAGGTCGTGTGAAGATATGATAAGGTTTGCAGGGCCTATATGGCCAGAGACACAAGACCCCGGTTTGGAAGGAAAACTAAGAGGCCTTTGCCCAACAGTGGGACACAATATAGTAATTTTATGACACTTGGTAATAATGCAGCTATCAGTGAAAGAATTTTTGTTATCGGATGTACACTTTCAGAGTTATCCTCTTACAAACAAACAATTTTACTTCATTATAATGTTATTATTCGTTTAGTTAAAAGCTACACATTTTAACGTCTACTGGCTGGTAATAAAATTATACACAGAAAGAAGATTGAGAAAATGATTAGATACTTATTCTGTTGAAATGAGTTGTTTAAAGACTTAAATTATGAACACTCGTCTTCTTCAAATACCAATCATAAAAAAAACTGACAGTAGGTACTTTGTACGAATTGATTTCGAAGACATTTACTTTTAAAATTACTGAGCCAATTCTCTTTTTTCAGCGATCGTTGACGTTAGTAAAACGTCGAAAGAATAGCTTTGACAAATAAAACGAATCGTTTGAAGTCAATTTTCCATTTGTGTCAAGATAAAACGCTTTAGGCATGTTGTGTCATATTCCGATTGACTAGGTTTTTAGCTGAACATGGATCTGTAAGTGGACTGTGTTAGTGTTTGAATGTTTAATGTTATCCCTAACAAGTCAACATTAATTAAACTAGAGGATGCTCTGTTAAGGATCAGAAGTTTAATATTTATATAAGTAGGTATCATATTTGTCCTTTGTGGCATTAAGAGCCTATACTACCTCAAATGGCTTAGCATGATTCTCCGTTATGTCGAAAATTCCGCAGCATTAATAAATATATGCTTAAGTTGAGGATTAATGTAAGGTCTTATGTTAGACGAAAACACGATTCCATAAAATTTTCTCGATAGAAAAAAATTCCAAAGTTACCTCCAAACCGAACAATAAACCGCTGGTATTCAAAAAATACTTCAAATTAGATCATGAAACTTTGCATACTAACTGAACTAACTATAAAGCAGGTCTTATGTTAGCTAGTTTTTTTGAATTACCTTTATTTTCACCGTAAAAAGCAAATACCTAAACTATTGGCGCTGCCTCCCGCCCAGCACCGCACTCTGTCTCGCTTTCACACAGTCCGCGAGCAGTACCGTGCGAGCGAGATAAAGAGTGAATTTTAGCTGAGGTAGTATATGCTCTTAAGGGTAAGGCTGATAATGATAAACAATAAAATTGTTGCTTACCTTGCTTATTCAAAGTTAATTAAAACATACGAGAATTTGTTGCAGATTTAATGAAATATTGATAGTTAAAAATGTAGGTATCATAAAAAATTGCCATTGCCAAATTGCTGAAGGTAGCACGTCTGACAAACAATTGTTGGTAATCATACTACAGCGCATCATTGATTTTCGTCAGCATACTTAAAAGTCCCTAGGTATTTTTTTTATTTCCTAAAACTAAAGGCAGCATTACCTACTTTACCTAAAAGGAAGTTGAACAAAAAAAAGCCTGAAATGATCCTTGTTGGTATCGGTAGCTGGTTTCGAAGAATTCCTGGCTTTTGTCGGTTGCACCCAACGCTCCCAAAATACTGATATATAATTATATTCAGGTCTTCTTTTACTGTTTCGAATACCCAGTAATTGCCTTTACTTCGTTCTATGTAAAATAAAATACAGACCTTTATTTAGGTAAGCCAACACATTAAAAGCAGATTTGAATCCGATTGGAAGAATGAATTATGTGAATAAATTAATTGATGTAATTTTCTTCTCTGCTCGTCCATTTTACCTGGAAATATAACAGAATAATATATAATAGAATTTAATTCCGATGGCCGATATGATTTAAAACCTCCTAGGAACTACATTAATAAATAGTTAAATTAATAATGGTTGTGTTCGAAATAGGTACCTAAGTAGCATACCGTGTTATATTCGTAGATAGTTCTAATAATAATTTAATTTTGTTCGTGGCAAAATTAATAAAACACATTTACACAAGCCACATAAAACCTTTACATTTGCGAAATTCAAAAGCGATTTTCTTTAAAAGTATCTATATTGAAACTGTGTAGAATTTCTTCTACATTTTTGTTCGAGAATAAACCTAAACACTTTTGAATTTCGCTGAGCTTACCTATCTATCTTAATAAATTATGTAATTCCATAACACGAACAAACGGAGAAAAGCCTTTATATTAATTAATGTTTGCCCACTATAATACGAACAGCACAAACAGATCCAGTGATAAAAGCCGGTTAACCAATAAAGTTGCCTGGTTACTATTAGGTACAGTCAACAGCAAAAGTAGATGATCAAAATCAGAAATTCAATACTAATTAACGGAGTTCGCGTCAGAACTGTGTGGCGTCGAAGTTACTACTACTTAGAATACTTGCTACGTAGAATACTTTTGAATCACTTCGACGCCACACAGTTCTGACGCGAACTCCGTTAATTAGTATTGAATTTCTGACTTTGATCATCTACTTTTGCTGTTGACTGTACTGTACCTATATTTGCGTGGAAAGTTTGAAACTTGTGCTGGATCCATTTAATGGGCTCAGATGTCTAATTGGATGTAGTTCTGACGTTAACCGCTGTGTGTTCGTTATACAAATTTTTACTACTATTCTTTATACCCACCACAATTTCAGCGCCAAAAAGTATTCTAATTGCTTCGTCCAAATTAGTTTTGTAATGCTGTTCTCGTTTTTCAATTGTTTTTTTTCGTGGAATTCGTATTTTGACTCGCGTTAGTTTTGAAAACAGAAAAGTTCTTAACGGCCAGCGTTTATTTACTTTCGCTTGCTCGCCGATATTTTGCTCCCCGTTGTCGATTTTTGCAATAAATGTACCGACGACCGACGTAATTTGGCGGGCCTAGACTTTGCGCAGAAGGCTGCGCAGTAAGATTTTTTAGGAACCAAATGGTGACATAAGGCGAGTGCGAGTGAGAGAACATGCGCGAAAGTTCTTAGTGCCTATGTTCAGGCCCGCCAAGTTACGTCGGTCGTATTGTAGTAATTTTGCAACAGCTGTTCTTCAGATTTGTACGTAAGTAATTCGCAAGTAGGTTCCCTTCATAGAAATAATAAATTATCTTGTTGAAAGAAGCACTCACCACAAAAGTTAGAAGATGCGTGCACTGCTTAAGGGAATGAGAAAAACTTTTATCAAAAGTTCGGTCAGGCAAATGATGAGGCTGCGTGATAAGTGCCATTTGAGTCGTTTATAAGCATAATTTTGCTATTTTGGGTTACATTATTGCAATTTTCTAAAGGATCTCTAATTTTTTTTGAAAATAATTTATGCCCTATGTTATAATTTAGCTTTCAATTGGTAAAAATGATTAAAACCGGTCCAGTAGTTTCGGAGCTTATTCGATACCTACAAACAAACAAACTAAAGAATCTTTCCTCTTATTAGTAGGTAAAGATAAGAGCTTGTTTTTTTTTTGATTGATTGACTTTGTGTGATGATGTTTTTGTGTTTGTGTAGACTTTAAGCTATTTATTTGGACCGCATGTGGAGATCGCTCTTCTAGGAAACCTTAGCTTCAGGCCCATCATCCACGACGCTAATCAAAAGTAAAGTGTTACAAATTCAAATCACGAATGTGTAAGTACCTACTTTTGTGTATCAACTTGGATGAAGGACCTAAAAGGTTGTTTTTGTGTATCGGATCATCCTACTTCCTTCCTACATATACTACTTCTTACTAATAATATTATAAACGCGAAAGTTTCTGAGGATGGATGGATGTTTGTTACCTACTTTTTGACGCAAAAACTGTTGAACAGATTTTGATGAAATTTGGTACACAGATAGTTTTTAATCTGGATTAACACAAAGGATACTTTTTATTCCGATATTCCCACGGGATCGAAACTTATGCGGGTGAAACCGCGGGGAGCTGCTAGTTCATCATAAAATAAGTAGGATCGCGTATCTGAGAAGAGTTTTAATGTTAAAGTAAAATATTTATAATAATTATTAGTACGAAGTGGCACAACCATAGATTTCAACAGAAAATTAATCCATATGCATACACGTCGGCTGAACACAAATATTCCATTAAATTCTTCGGTTACTTGTTTTTTTTTTTAGAAACAACACAAAAAGGAGATATATTCATAAAATTACACATTTCATATTGCAAACCACACAAAATAATAATGTGAATAGTTCTGCGTGTTTAGAGCATAGGTATTTCAAATAAAAATGGTATTTATAACTTTCTACAGTGAATAAAAAAAATAATAGCTAAGTAGGTAATTATATTCCGAACAGTTCTCAGTACCTACTGGGCAGAATTGCAAATGTTAAAAGTAACGTAGTACATTACGGAAAATTTAATATTAAGCAAATTGGCACTCTTCGTCAATTTGCCGTGTTATAGTCATTTAAGAAAATGAATTTTGTTTATGCGGTCAATTTAAGTTGTCAATTTGGTTAACAATTTCTCTGAATTTACCTAATTGCCTTCGTTTGTGAATAAGTCTGGGGGCCTAAAAAGGCCACTTTGGCAGAATCATAAAAGGTTAATATTATGAATAAAATGGACAGTTAACGTTTAAGTTAATCGAATCAAATCCCATTGGTGAAGGATTTTCCAGTATTTTTTGTTGTCTGTACTAAAATACCAATCAATCCAATCCCAATCTCTTTGAGTATACCTACTTAGTGCAGCGAAAAAAAGAAAAACACGGACTGTCTTCGCCAATTCGTCATATTATGATTCATAATGTTATCCCAAAATGCCAAAGTGGCCTTTTTAGGCCCCCTGGTAAGTGTCAGGTAGAATGTTGATTAAAATATGATTCGCGACCGTAAAAAATATGATTTTACAGAATTATAATCATTAGAAACAGCAATTAAATAGGTACTACTCCTTGGGTTAGAATTGGCCTCAAATGTCATGATTGAGATTGAGAGCAGTGGTGGCCAAGTGGTGACGGCCGCGACTTACGAGTTTTAGGTCGTAGGTTCGAACCCAGACAGGCGCTTTACTTTGTGTAAATTATATCATCATCACTGCTCTCAAAACGGTGAAGGAAAACATCGTGAGGAAACCGGTATGTCTAAGAACCAAAAATTCGAAGACATGTGACATCTACCAACCCGCACTGAGCCCGCGTGGTGGATTACGGCCCATTCCCTCTCACAGAGAGGAGGCCTGTGTCCCAGCAGTGGGAACATTATAGGCTGATTATGTTGTCATGATTTGATAAAATAGTCATTCAATATGGTAAAATGAACTAAGAGAGTTGTACTGTGGATTTTCATGATTATAATTCTATAATTAAGTACAAGCACAGTATAAGGAAATGGGGGAGGCCTTTGCCCAGCAGTTGGACAGAACAAAAAAAAAACTAAATTCTGTATTTAAATAAATATTTGTTACTGCCGCGAATCATATTTGAGAGGGGCTTGTGGCTAAGTAATAACAGCCGTATGGGTCAATCGATCAGGTTAAGCTACGCTTACCGCGGTCGGTCCGTGGATGGGTGACCATATTTATATACCAAGACATGGCAAGACAGGCATGGAGGGGTGCCTTGGAAAGCACGTTAAGCCGTTGGTTCCGACTGTCATTCGTGGATCTTTGACAGTCGTTACGGGTCGTCAGAAGCCCGAAAATCTGACAACCAGTCTTACCAAGGGGTATCGTATTACCCAGTAACTGAGTTGTGGACGTCAGATAGGCAGACGCTCCATGTAAAATACTGGTATTCCGCTGCATCCGGTTAGACCGGAAGCCGACCCCACCATAGTTGGGATAAGGCTAGGCAGATGATGATGGCCGCGAATTATATTTAGATCAACATAACGACCTGCAAATTGCAAAAAACATAAGAAAATTGAATTTCGCGGGCTACGCTGACGTTTTCGTCTTAAGAATAACAACAACATGCCGCATCCAACATTTCCTAAATCCTGAAACATGAAACCGTTTGAAAACACGTGTCACAAACACAAGAATCATAATCTAATCCGTCGGGTACATTCCCCGCGGCACAATTTGGGTAAGTGCAACGATGTCACAGATATAACAGGACAAAGAGCAAAACTAATGCAATTTTGACGTGACAACGTCTTAAATTAGGTTGCGACTGGGAGTCACTTATGAAAAAGTGTAACGCTCGGTAACGTTACGATGAGTCACCGAACGAGAGAGAGGCCCGCCGAATGCCTTGCGTCTCTCTCCCACTCAACTATGATCGGATGATCGGTCGTTGTCACGTAAAATCTTCGCCCGTAAAACCGACTTTACAGGCAACCATTTTTGTTCATTTTGTCGTTATGAAATTGTTTTGTTGCTATTAATGTTATTGTTTCGTAGACGTGTGGTTAAAATTGATGTTGAAGGATTTTTGTTTGTTGCTGTGGATCTTAATTCTTATCGGAACGCGATATTTTCAATATGACTAATTATTATTCACCTCCATATCATTTTCAATGTGTTGGAGTATCCAAAGGGCCACAGGCTCTTTAGACACTCCAGGTGCAGGTGTATAGACACCTGCGTTTCTGAGGTCTTAAAACACAACTGAAACCGCGATGTGACCACCTACTGGGCCCAACGTAACACAATAAAATACCTATGTATTTTTAATTTAGCCATCGAATCGAAAATAATAATTCAAAATGACGGATAATTGATGGACATGATAATTTGTAACCAGATGTGACGTTTATAACTTTTTCATTATCAACAAAAAATCGCGATGATAACGTAAATAAAATTATCGTAATCATACTCCCGGGCTAAATAGGTGACTTCTTAATAAAGATGGGCGTCGGGTAAATACCCAAAGGGGTACTACAAAAAAAATATCTAGGTAAATATCCCAAGTACCTATTGGTTACATATATTAATGTTAATTTAAGATGTGTATGCTAAGCATGCTGCATGTATATTGTAATTAATAGTATTAAATTTAAATATTACACATATTACAGGCGTGATGTTATGTTTATTAATTTGTTATTCTATGAAACTGACTGTAAGTCTGACAATCTTCAATGTACGCGAGATAATACACATTGTTATCTTAAACTCCCAGCGGAACGATTCATCTTTCAAAAAACTTTCTAGAACATGTTTTTAAGTACTCACAAGAGACTAACACTATCATCTAAAATACTTGTCAGCACCTTATTGTTCGTAATGAAGTCCATTTTTTCTCAGTAACTTATGTACTTTCGAGGAAAGTATTCCTCAAGTCGAGATAAAACTACGTCTTTTCTGTAATTCTGCGACAAATATGAGTTTTCCTTTTTGATGATACATTATTTTTCAAAACACCTCAATAAATGCTCAAAATTGCCGCTGTCAACAGAGGCCTAGTGGATATTTCATAAACAGAATAAAAATGGATATAATAATATACCTACTGTGTCCCTATGTATTTATTTTTTCATTAATAGCTATTGATAAAAAAAGAAAAACATAGGAAATGAAAAAGGAAAAATATCTTTTAAATTGGTCCAACATTGGAGGAGAAAATATGCGAGAGCCAAACCTCGAATTATGACTTTTTACTTAAGCGTTTTCAAAAAGTCTCTCCGACCACATTTCCTCATAAAGAAAAAAGCCAACCACACTGTGCCTGTCCTTGTTAGGTAGTAAGGTACCTAGGTACTTCCTAAGATCTCACTTGCAATTTGCCTGAGACATTTTATCATGAAAGTTTCTACGGTTATTGCGAAACATTTGCAAGCCATTAGTCGACATGAACATTTTACCTATTTTTAATGACATACTTATGTATGTTTTTTTTTATAAGGGGTCGTGGCTAACTGATAACTTAACGTTAAGCTGCGCATGCCGCGGTTGGTTCGTGGATGGGTGGCCATCCATTACACATCGAGACTTCTTCGTGCCTCGGAAAGTTGGTCCCGGCTGTCATTCATAGATCTTTGACAATCGTTACGTTACGTCCAAAAGTCTGACAACCAGTCTTATCGAGGGACCCAGGTTACCCAGTAACTGGGTGGTGGAGGCCAGATAGGCAGTCAATCCATGTTAAATACTGGTATTCAGCTGAACTTGGTTAGACTAGAAGCTGACCCCAACATTGTTGGGAAAAGTCTAGGCAGATTGATTTTTAGATTTAGTTAGGTATGCTTTTTTCCATACGGTACAGATACCTTTCATGGCGTGCTCAGGTCAATAAGGTCAGCCAAAAGGTGCATTTCTCCTTTCATTCGCTGAAATGCCTTCAAAGTCTTCTTCCCTTGAAGACTAAAATTTCTTTAGGACGAACACTTATTCAGCCGATTATAGATTATGCCGACGCCTGCTACCTGGACGCTACTGAGGAGCTATTAAACAAGCTTGAGCGCTTGCAAAACCTGTGTATTCGCTTTGTTTTCGGTCTTCGAAAGTATGACCATTTTTCTCACCTTCGCAAGGAACTCAAGTGGCTCCCAATCCGCCTTCGCAGGAATACTCGGATTTTATGTCTCCTCTTCAACATCTTACACAACCCGTCTTATCCTTCCTACTTGCGTGAGCGTTTTTCTTACGCCCGCCCTAGCGACGCACCGTGTAGATCACACCTAAGATCTCTCCTTAAAGCTCAGCCTCATAAAACAAGCTACTATTCTTATTTCTTCTCTGTTCATGCTGTAATATTGTGGAACTCACTTCCGCCTAGCATTCGTGATTTAAAAACTATAACTCTATTTAAATGTCGATTAAAAGAGCATTACCTTTCCTCTATATTGTGAGTATATGTATAATATATGTTTATATATTTTAGCATTATGTATTTACTTAAGTGTACTTATTTTTTTTTTGCATTATATGTGTAGGTTTATTTAATATTCTAGTTTTAGACTTCACATATTCATATTTTCTCTTCTTGTTCTCACACACTATTGTCTACATTTCTTTTTTTACTTCTCCTTTCGCAGGTCTGCTGGAAGAAATTTCTTAAGAAATAAGCACTACCTTTGTACTCATATTATAATTATGTCATATCCCTATGTATTTTACTGTGTGTACATAAATTATAAAATAAATAAATAAGATACTACCTTTTATCGGGACTGAGTAAAGTGACACTTAAGTCTGCAATTTCTGCAAACAAGGAAAATTAGGTACCTACTACATGCTTACCAGCTTTTGCATCTTTATTTACCAACCTATAGTAATAGATCAGATTCCAATATTATGAGGCGCATAAAAATGTGTCCTCCAGAATTAATAACAACAAACTATGCGGACAAACTATGTGGATAAAGCGGCCTAATATCGCCTAACCACCAAATTGATATAATGTAGACCAGTGACGTACCTACCAACTTGCTTAAATGGAAATTCATAACATCTGTCAAAGGTTGCATTAGCGTCTACAGAAAACATTATATTGCTTGTTTTTGTACCTACTTAAATGCAAAATACAAAGAGTACTTAACACTGTGTGTGTGTTTATTTTGATGAAAAGCTTACCTCAAAAGCCAAAGCGAATGAGTAAAATGAAAGAGTCAAATAACCTTCAGAACATTGCCATACAAATAGACATCAAAGAGTAAAATATAAGCTATTAAAAAAACACGGATTATTTCTTGGTTAAATAAGGAATCTACATATCAAAGTCTTGCTCCAATATATTGATTTTGAATCAAAGTCACAGCTGTATTTTGCTTCATCTGTATTCAAGAAGCCATGTGAGCATATAACAAGCGTAAGACCAGATTTTCGTCCGGAATCTGGTATCCAGCTGTCCAGCTTTGACGATTTACTAATTAATTGCACTATAGGTACAGTAGGCTGGACGTCGATGGTAACACTCACCTTGAACTGGCCTGGCGCAGTAAGGAGTTTCAATCTGGCTTTGTTACCACTGAAGTACGGTCTACTGTACTTTAGCACGAAATAGGCATACTGGGATGTCGGGCCCAGCCAGGGGCCCAGGGGCCCCCTACTCTCTCGTCCGTCAACGAAGATACTGGCCGGCCCGAAAGTAGTTAATTTTGGACTGAACCCTACACCCGATTAATTAACTTTTTCAGACAGGTAAACACATCGGGAGTGGGGACACCTGTCAAATCATTGTGCTATTCATTCTTAGTTCGGGCCCCAAACTAATCTTATGTGCGTAGGTGAGATGGAGTTAGAGTCGCCCGTAGCTTCAGCCGAAACTACGGATTTCGTTCTTAGGAAGTACACCTCTTGGTCTACTGCCTGATTTGAGTAATTCTATTGTTACCTAACAAGTGGAAAGAATTTCAGAGAGGTCTTTCATCGGAATTTTCAAACAGGCATCAAGTTACTATATTTGGCCTTAGACATTGAATTATATTGCTGTTTTATTCATTAAGTATCCTCGCATTCCGTAGGATCTCATCTCAAATATTTATTTAATTCCGACCGATGTTACTTACCAAATTGACTATCGCGGAGTCTCATTTACCAATTAAGCGAAATCCTTTGAAATTTACCCAATTTTACTTACGAATTCGAAGCAAAATTTAATTTTTTGAGGTAAGTTCAAGTTACATTGATGTAATGTTATTAAATTATAAGCAGCTTTACTGGATATATGTATTTATGTGATAAACATTACGGTAAAAAAAAATTAGCTTATCGTAATTTTACAAGAATGGTATTTGATTTTTACTCAAATCAAAGGCCTAAATTCATTCTTTATGTCAAATAAAATATTTGAGATCTGTGCATGCAGAGCACACCATGAATTTAGTAGGTAAGTACTTTAAGCTCCTTGGAGCATCAATCAATCTACCTAGCCTTTTTCCAACTACGTTGGGGTCACCTTCCAGTCTAACCGGCTGTTACAGCTAGCAGAATACCAGTATCTACTTGATATGAAGCGCCTGCCTACAACCCAGTTTGGTACTAGGCAAGAAGATACCCCTAGGTAAGACTGGTTATCTGATTTTTGGGCTTCTGACTACCCGTACCGACTGTCAAAGATCTAAGAATGACAACGGCTAAACGTGCTTTCCGAGCCACGGAGGGGTCTCGATGGTTGAAAAGGGATGAGCCCTTTTCAAACGCAGTTAAAAATAAGAGTGGAATACTTAGGAAGGATAAACCTCATTTAAAAACAATTTGTGCTTTTCAAAGAAACTCCTTGAAAATTAATTATTAATTTCATCATTCTTAATAACACGGCATGTGCTTGCGTATGGACCCCTTTTATATATTTTCTGTTTATTTTGAACATGGTTTTGCCCGCGGCTTTACGTGCATGGAGGTCGGAAATATTAAACGGGAACGTACGCGTACGTAATAGTATATTTCATTACAAGTGCGGAAAGGCTGTCATTGCAAAGAGTTCCGACAAATGTCTACCCGAGCCGAGGCGCAGCCGAAGGCGAGGGTTGACAGTTGGAACAAGTTGCAATGACGGTTCCGCAGGTGTACTGAACGACTATTTTTAATACAGTTGCGAAAAAATTAAGCAATTTAATAAAATAATAAAAACACAATAAACTCAACTAACTAATCATTTTTTCTGGAAAATGGCGCTAACCGTAGAATATAAGCAGATTTTTTTTTCTTCACCCATTTTGGGTAGGCAAAGGGAACTAACTATCCATACAGCTTAGTCTTCAGTATATTTTTTTTATTGATATGAAATGAAAATGAAATTTAATGAGATGAAATGAAATGAAACCTAACCTAACTCATTCAATAATTAAATCATTAAATCTGATATTGAAATAAATTAGTAGCTTTTTTTTAGAAATATACGTATTTGTATGAATCACAAAAACTCTTTAGTAAAAACTTCATGGTTGGTTTTTCTTTTTAATAGACATTATTTTGACAGTTAGGAAAGAGACGCACGAGTTCGGGAAAGGTAAAAAAAAGCACTATTATGTAATAGCCCACATCCCGAACGCTATACGTCCCTGCAATACACCACTTTTTGAGCAACTGTATTAAAAAAGCAATTTAGTATACAGGCTACTAACTTGCAACTACTTATAAGCAATAGTGTGAGTGTGCTGAGTAGTCAAATCTTTAAGGATGTCATACGCTGAAAAAGTTATAATGCACAAAATAAAACTAAATACATGTACACATGTACAATGTATTGGCATAATACATGTACAATGTATTGGCAGTGTAGTGGAAAGATGAATATTTTTGCTTGTATACCAAATAACTTGTCCGACCTGAAAATATGTCCTACATCTTGGCCCCTATCCCAGTTGATGATCTTCCTGTGTACGTGAAAAGTAGCAGACAGACAGATAAAGTTACTTTCGCATTTATAATATTAAGTATTGATTTTAGGCTGAACAACGGATCGCGTTCTATAATTTCTGCACACCCGTGTGTATTTAGCATGAGTTTACGCATGTATGTAGCCAATATTGCACTAACATAAACGGCCATTGATCAATTACTATCTGCCTCGATACACCTTGTGTAAACAGCTTTCGAAGCAACCAACATAATGTCATCATGTCCATATGCAAGTATTTGCATAAACTCTATTAGTTTATGATTATATCCAATTAATATTAAAATAAACATGGATTTCATGTAAATTAGTGTGAGCTGCCGTCGCCTAGTAGATATGTTAAACATCGGACCTAAGCCACAACAACTGACACTAAGTTGACTAAGTATTCATTAAGATCTGTTAGAACGTCCTGTCTTTCAAATGTCCTGTCTTTGGTATTGTTCGTCGAATCGTTGAGCTCCTCAAGTTCTGAGTTGAGCTGCACGATTTTTGACAAATGCGTGCACTGATTGGACAGGTCCGCTCAATCTGTGTGGTTCTTTCCTCAAAAGACCATTTCAGACACCAATCTACATGGTCTTCACACGATCTGACCAAGATTTTGTCTGGACTTTAAAAGAGACTGTGACTTCTGAGTTTGTTTCGGCCTTTCTTCTCAGAATAGTCAGATAGGAAACGCCGACCTCATCTAGTTTAAAAAAAATATGATTGACGTGTAAACCTACTGTTTGTACAAACCTACTTACAGAAACAAAATCATTTATCATTTAACGGGTTAAGTTTATTTGTTGTTTCAGGATTTTGATTCACAGTTTCGTTTATTGTATTGAAGTTGTGTGATTAATTTTTTTATTTCTAGAGCTACCTATAAAATAATAGCAGACAATCTTCCTCATGCTTGTTATTTTAAACCGCCAGTATTGTTTTATGATGTGTCCGTATTGTTATTAATTTTCTGCCCACTTACGTGCATAATTAACGTTAATGTTAACTATTATCTTGTTTGCGTTGGATTTCTTTCATCCCTTTATTCAGTTAATTTATGTCGAATAATCTACGAATAGCCAGTATACACACACACACAATATACAGTATAAATTGAAAACAAAATAGTAAGAAACATTTTCACAGCAAAAAGAAAACAAAAAACAGTTCAAAGAATCTGTTTTTATCAACAACATAAAACACAGAGGTAACAACACAGCCATAAAATCAAATAGGTTCTATTTTTAAACTCGTTAATATTTTTACCAGCGCCATTTGTAACAGCTCGAATAGCTAACTCGACAAAAACACTGCGGCTAGAATAACTTCCCGCTATAAATTCAAACTCAATTGTGCAGTTTGAAATGCTGCTTGTGATTAACTTCAATTGAAATAAGAATACGCGAAGGCGACTCCATTTTTCTTGCGATAAACGAGTTTCCTGGCACTCGATATGAACAACCATTGCTGTACGTTATTTAAAAGGTGCCCCGAGACTTGCAAACTAAACTGTTTCCGTATTTTAGCCTACGGATTTTGTGATTTTATTATTTATTTATTTATTTAGCCATTTATTTCAGGCATCAAGGCCCATATAAACACATACAATACAATATTAATATAAATTAAAAATACTGTAAATACATACAACATTATATTAACACTAAATACTAACGTCTTCTGTCTTAATATCTGTCTTATGAAGATTCATTTCATGAACTTGTAGCGGTATCTACAACGCCACGTGCAAACAACGCGTCATACTGACGTCACGCAAAATCCTCCATCTTGCAAGTAGAGTTTACCGCGCAACTAGCATATACTGGTATACAACTCGAAATGAATAATCGGGCAGTTGCCCAACAGACACAACACCCGTCTGGTCGGAGGATCGTCCCTTGTGAACTGAAACCCCTTGTGAGTGAACTTTACACCCTGTTCCTCATACTTCTATAAAGTGATTCAAATGGCTTTATATTTTCTTATTTCCTTTTTCATTCAGCTGGATCTGTTTGACACCTAAATACTTAGTACTCCACTCAAAGGCACATCTCCTGCTTATGCTGGTTATGCAATAGTGTCCCAACTGGAAAATTGTTGATTGGGAACGGAAGGTTTTTATTGTCACACTATGTTGTCCCACTGCTGGGCTAAATTCTCCCCCATACTTTCCAATTTTCCTTATGTTGTGCCTTTTCCGAACCAATCGGTCAGGAACGAGTACAAATCGTCACGCCAGCATTTCGTAGGCCTGCCTCGGTACGAGGTCCGTCTTCAGGCACCCATTGTGTGACATACCTACACTGACAGACACTCCTTTTTGTGTTGTTAATTGGAAATAACAAGTAACCGAAGAATTTAATGGAGTATTCGTGTTCAGCCGACGTATAGGTATGCATATTGGATTAATTTTCTGTTGAAATCTATGGTTGCGCCAAATAGTCTACTTCGGAGTAATAATTATAAATGTAAAGCTCTACTCAGAAACGAGACCCTACTTATTTTGTGACGATTGATCCGACACCCAAAAATAACCTTTTAGGCATGGGCTTAAAAAGGTCATTTTTGGGTGTCGGACTGTACTGTGTACACACTATGATTTGAGTTAGTAACACTTTACTTTTGAGTAGCGTCATGGAGATGGGCCTTAAGATTTCTTAACCTTTTGACCGCCACACGTCAAAAAATAAAAAATGTGGCCTCGGCGTCAAAGTCTGTCATGTAGTCCCTTGGCGTGCTGGGCACATTTTGGTTTGTTATCTATACATGACGGTCAAAAGGTTACCTGCTACCTGGGCTAGGTGTACATGGTCGGTTTTGCGTACAGATAACAAAATATTATTATTTTAAAATGAAAACATAATATTAATTATCTGTCAAATTATAACGCCATGTGTTAATTACATGAGCTGGCAGCGTGATAGCCATTGTTAACTTAAAATCATTAAGCGAAATTAATTCATAGCGCATTCTGTTAGCGTCGAATCGAAATAAATTCATTAAATTATTATCGGTAAGTACTTACCTACGTATTAATAAATGAAACGTTTGTTAAATATTTTTAAATGGCTTCGGCTGCTCACCGTTAATAATGACCAAAGCGTTAAAGCAAATATTTTAAATAACTGTGCATTTATTTTCATGAAGAAGTCACCTCCCGCGGTTAGAAACAAAACATGAACTTAAGCTTAAAGCATTTATTTCAATTATACCAATTACAGGCACTTTTGAATTGTCAAGGAGTCGATTAGTCAGGAAGATGAAGCTCTGTTGATGTAATAGTATATTTCATTACAAGTGCGGAAAGGCTGTCATTGCAAAGAGTTAGTTAGAAGGTTGACAGTCGGAACAAGTTGCAATGACGGTTCCGCAGGTGTACTGAACGACTATTTTTAATACAGTTGCGAAAAAATGAATCAATTTAATAAAATAATAAAAACACAATATTGCTTTTTTCTCTTCTCTCCACGCAAAAAATTAGTCGTATGTGGATATGTAACGACTTTTTGACTTTTCCGGTAAAATGTTCTCCGAAGCATTTTGTGCAATTATACTGAGTTCCGGTGGTGTTAATAAAAAAAAAATAGGGTCGAAATTACTCATTTTGTGCAACAAACAACTAAACTCGCAAAGAAATTTTTTGGAAAATGGCGCCAACCGTACAATATAAGCAGAGTTTTTTTTTTCTTCACCCAATTTGGTAGGCAAAAGGAACTATCCATACAGCTGTCTTCAGTATATTTTTTTTATTGATATGAAATGAAAATGAAATTTAATGAGATGAAATGAAACCTAACTCAAATCTGATATTGAAATAAATTAGTAGCTTCTTTTTAGAAATATACGTATTTGTATGAATCACAAAAACTCTTTAGGAAAAACTTCATGGTTGGTTTTTCTTTTTAATAGACATTATTTTGACAGTTGGGAAAGAGACACGCACGAGTTCGGGAAAGGTAAAAAAAAAGCACTAGTATGTACTAATCTATAATCTATACGTCCCTGCAATACACCACTTTTTGAGCAACAGTATTAAAAAATAATTTCTCTGAGGAGTTTTTGAGAAATCGGCTAACCGACATTCACCACCTATTTTATTAACCAATAGCATGATTTAAAAATCACATCCTAATCTCAGTCTCAATTGGTCAAAAATACGTCTAATTTACTTACATTTTTGACAAGTTTTTGATTTTACACTTTTTAGTAAAATAATAGATATACCTACGCATACAAGATGTGTATGTGTAGGTAACGCATACACATCTTGTAACAAACAGATTAGAGATTCTTTAACAGTATTGGTTTAATTTGTCGCATTCTACGCTTGAACAAGCCACTGTTTTCGTTTTAACAGTGTTGGCCCGTGCTAGAACTATCATTGGTCTATTATGGGTCATTTTATATCTTGGAAATCTTATTCTCGGCCATTTAGCATCGTTGTACAGACGCCAGCACATCAAGCTACCCGAAACTATCCAATTTTCCCAACCAACATTGAACCTTATGCTTTAGCGATAAGGTTGAAAATATATTACAGAAATTTGACAGATTGTAGCAGCTTGATGTGCCTGACTGTGCTGTGCTTGTGTGTGTCTGTACCATAAAATTCGCTGACTCTGCAGTTTGTGTGTGTAAATGATGTCGGATTCTTTCTAGTAACTGACATGCAATTCATTTGTTTGTGTTTCAGATTTATAGAACTAAGTTTTAATTAATTTTGAAACACATTATACCGTACTTTTGATAAAAGTTTTTCTTATTTCTTACTTATACTTAAACAGTGCACGCATCTTCAGACTTTTGCGGTGAGTGCCTCTTCTAACAAGATAATTTTTAAAAGAAAAAAAAAATTAGATAAAAAAATATAAATTATTTCTATGACGGGAACCTACTTGCGAATTACATACAAGTATGAAGTACAACTGTTGCACAAATACTACATGAGCTGTACCTACTGCAAAAATCGACAAAGTTGAACAAATATCAGCAAGCAAGAGACAGCAAAATTAAAGTCGGTAAGAGAACTTTTCTGTTTTCAAAATTAACGCGACTCGAACCACGAATTCCAAAAAAAGAAGGAAAACGAGAGCACAGCATTACCAAACTAATTACAACGGATAATTTGACCGAAGCAATTAGAATACCTTTTGGAGCTGAAATTGGTGAAATAAAAAATTGTAGAAACACTTTGTATAACGAACACACAGCGATTAACGTCAGAATTACGTCCAATTAGACGTCTGAGAAATGGATTATTATTAAATTAAATGGATCCAGCACAAGTTTCAAACTTTCACGCAAATATACAGTAACTTAATACGAGTAGTAAGCAGGCAACTTTATTGGTTAACCGGCTTTTATCACTGGATCTGTTTGTGGTGTTTCTAAATTATAGTGGGAAACATACATTAATTTGCAGGCTTTTCTCCGTTTGTTTGTGTTATTAGATTACATACTTAACACCTATGGAAATACCTAAGTAAGTTCAGCGAAATTCAAAAGTGTTTCACTTTATTCGCGAACAAAAATGTACAAGAAATTCTACACGTATTAGTAGGTAGGTACTTGCAAGCAAATAGGATCATGTTCTGAGAAATGCTACACAGTTTCAATAGATACTTTAAAAGAAAATCGCTTTTGAATTTCGCAAAACGTAAAGGTAGGTACCGACTTTTATACGTGACTTACCTATGTAAATGTTTTTTATTAACTTCATCACGAACAAAGTTATATTGTTGTTAGAGTATAATCACGACATTAAGATTACACCCGATTACCGTCGACCACAACCATTATTATTTTATTGCAGCCGATATAATTTGAAATTCCTTATGAATCATCAACTATACATAGTTCCATAGTTCTCATGAAGTATAATAATTTAATTCTGTTATTTTTCCACGTAAAACGGACGAGCAGAGAAGAAAATTACATCAATTTATTTATTCACCCACTTCATTCTTTGAATCGGATTTCAATCTGCTTTTAATGTATTGGTTTAAATATAGGTCGTTATTTTATTTTACATAAAACGTGGTGGAGACAATTACAGGGGGACGCAACAGATAAAGAAGATCAGAATAAAATTGTTTCAGTGCTTCGGGAGGGTTGAGCGCAACCGACAAAAAGCCGCCAGGAATTCTTTGAAACCAGCTACCGAAACCAACACCGATCAATTGAGGCTTTTTTCGTTGTACCTCCTTTTATGTAAAATAGGCAAAAGTACGTCTGCCTTTATTTCTAGAAAATTAAAAAAGAATCTACTTTTAATTTTGCTGACTGCTGCTGACGAAAGTCAATGATGCGCTAAATTGATAGCCTTACAAAATTAATTAATTATTATTATGACGAATGATTACCAACAATATTGTTTGTCAGCCTTACCTCTAGTGCCTTAAATAGCAAATACTATGACTCCTTTATATTAAACGATTCTTATATATCATTAAATCTACAACAAAGTAAGTAGCCTCTAGTTTAATTAATTTTGGGATTGAACATGACAAAAATTATATTTTCATAACAAGTGTTTTAAGCATAACATTTAAAAAATACTAACCTCTATTTGTTTACAACATATTTTGTGTTATTGCTGAAAAAATCCTAAAGGAAAAAACGCAATAACACTTTTGGGGATCGAACTCAGCACCTCGCATCTAACAGTCATGTTTGTGACCACTAAGCCAACGAGGCAGTTGTACTGAACGTACCCATGGAGGTTAAAAAAAAAAAATCTCTGGAATTCATACAATATTTCACGCTGTTGGTATAACATACCAAGGAAATTGTTTTCTGATTGGCAGAGATTCCTTTACGACGATCTGAGAAACATTTGGGATCTTTAGACTAACATTATCGTGGGCTTATGGGAGATAAAAAAGACGTATTAATATCGCCTTGCGGTCCCTTGTCCAAGTTCCGAACATAAGAACTATCATTACGAAGAAGGTTTGGGTTATGGCTTACTTTATTTGTATATTTTATTAATTTTGTTTCTTCGGATACTTATTTATGGAGGGTTGGTAATACGCAAATAGTTTGGCTTTAATAAATAAGTACGATAAGCCATTTTTTGTTAAGATAAAAGATTAGCTAAATCTTTTTATCAAGTCAAAGTAGATCATTATATCATGAGCTTTGAATATAATTAGTAAAATGTAAGTATGGGCTTGATAAATTGAAAATATCAATCAGGCTTTTATCTAAACTTAGCTGTTTATAATGTTGTAACCAATTTTGCATATGCAAAATCTCTTCTACGCTATGCATGCTACGCTACGCTATGCATGCTACGCTATGCATGCTATCCTATGTATTCTACGCTATGCATGCTACGCTATGCATGCTATGTTATGCATGCTACGCCATGCATGCTATGCTATGCACAAATTTCTTATGTATCTTATTACAATAAATCTTCGTTCTTATTATAATAAATACCGATCATCTTAGAATGTACCCGGGTAAATACGATATTTACCCAAATTTGAATTTATCCGTGAATTTACTGGGTAGAATCTTATAACTACCTCTAAATAAAGCAGGCAGGTATGATCCGATTTACTTTAATACGTATTTCAAGGTTAGGTCTGACAAAAATGCAAGTTTTTTAACTAAAAAAGCAAATATTTTAGCACATTAAAAATCGCTGATACAAACAAGACCTGTTACAAAATCATATGAGTTAATTAGAACTTATTTGAATAATCCACAAATTATGAAAAGTTTCGGAAGTGGCATATAACATCAATACTGAAAATGTTGAGAGTAACTTTTATTATTATTAAAAAGTTATTTAGTATTGACGTAATAAAGTTAATTTTCCGGGTTAGATCAGGAACATTTTGTTTCCGATACTAGCTCGGTTTCTGATGTGAAAACAAAGTAATAGTGCCCGGGGGTGCCGTAAGTGGCGAGTGTTCCGCGGTCAATGGATAAGCCGATATATTGTTATGCACTTCAGTCTAGGTACCAGTTTGTTGAAAATGTATATTTGAAAATACGAGTAGCCAAGGTAATTACAGTGACTATGTACCCCAAACCCCCAAACGGGTTAGACTAGTCCATGAGGATTTTCCACCACGGAACAAAAAAAAAAAAAGTATGGAACTGTGACCAACCACACGCAAGCCGAATTAGTTGCAGTACCTAAGCTAGGGCACCCCGAACTTACGGGTTTGGTTAGATTAGAACCCAAAAAGTTCATCTTATTATAGTGATTTCGCTATACAACCAAAATTGGATTTTCAAAAGACTCTATTTTCAGTTTGATTTGAATTTTGCTGTGGGTAAATTTTCATACACATATACATATTAATTTTAGTTCTACAATAGAAAAGAAAACAAAATAATATTTTGCGTCGTTTGAAGTTAAAAATAAGGCACAGGTAGGTGCAAATACATAATACAAGCTTTTGCCCGTGGCTTCACCCGCGTGGATGTCGATATAATATCGCAAGGGAACTTACTACCAGAATTAAAAGTATTTTTCACACCACCTGCTCGAAAATGTCAAATTATATATCAAGCAACCTTAACCTAAAGTGAGTCATTAGTGGCCGGGGGCACAGCCGGTCAATAATGTTGTACTGGATTTCATTATGACCCGCTGGTCAATAATGTGATTTGAATTTGGAATCTCACATGCTCAGCTAAATTGGCAGTATAGTACTAACAAACACCCTTTGGTGCCAGAAAGAGGAAAGCTATTCTCGATACCCTTACTACGCGTGGATGATATTCTCGATTTCCTACAAAATCATAACGACTGCTTCTTCATATCGTTGCCATGTTTTCGAAGACATAATATTGTAAGAATAATTAGATAACTACGAACCATTTTTTAAAAGGAATGGAATAACATTAAAACTGGCATTATTAATAACAAATACCGTACCGCGCCGTAATACCGTAATAGTAATTGGCTGTAACATTAGTTAATTTATTTTAAGTAAACTGCGCAAAGATTGCTGTGGATTTTGTGAATAAATAAATAAATAATAAAACCTATCTATACTACAGTCGATTTATCACATTTTATCAAAAATACTCTATTTTCACGAGCGTCTCCAATGACGTTCTAAATTCAAAATGCATACAGCCAATCATCCAAAACCATTCTACCAGCCCTGTATAAATCTTAGTTTACACAAACGCCACTTCCATGAGAGTGATATCAATAGACACACACGACAAAACCGTAGAAGAGACTTTTTTTTTGAAAATCGAATTGTTCGTGTCTTGGCTACTTATTGGTAGACGCAATGAAGGCGCGAATTTTTGGCATTTAAACTTTAAATTTATCAACAAAGTATTATAAAATGTCGAGTGATGAAAGTGATTGTACTCCTGAATTCATTACAACCGAAGCTAATAATATTTCCAATGATTTACTGCCGGAAAAGTCAAAGGAAACTTATATAAAAGCCTACGACAATTTCCAAAAATGGAAAAGTACGAAAGGCGTCAAGTCCATTTCGGAACCAGTTCTGTTTTGTTTTTCGTACTATGGCTATTATTTTCTCACAGTAGGTGTAAAAAGTAGAGTATCCTCCTCTGGGCTAAAGGTGTCTTTGCCTTGGGCTAGCTTGAATCCCTCGCTGCATTCAGGATTCTTGTATTAACTCCCTCGCTTCGCTCGTGAGTTAAATCCCGAATCCTTCATTGCGCTCGAGATTCAACATGACGCCCGTGACATTAGACACCACTTTAGCCCCTCGGTGCATAATCTACTATTATGTGTTAATCCATCTGTGTGCAAAATTTCTTCAATCCAAACAAACTCTTATATTTATAATATTAGGTAGTACTAGGATTAAATATATTTTCTTGGATATTCTACAGAACACGCTTCTACCTAAAATAAATCATAAAGGACGAAAGTAATTCAGGAGCTAGTCAAAATTCGTTACAAAAACTTCTCCCCTTTATAACGTAACTTTATTTTCGCAACTTTTTTATTCTGCAACGTAATAACCTAAAAGATAAATACCTTGGGCGTGAATCTAATCTTTTGACCAAAAAGTTTTAGTTACTCTATGCCTACTATTCTCAGGGTAATTAACGAATATTAAGGTACAAAAAATATACGTTTCAGCCTTGTCATGTGTTATCTATTAGGGAACAATCCTCCTTACGGTCAGTACCTACATAACTAGATGACATATCATATATCAATAATGACATATCTTTAGTCATAGCCGCACGTATGTTCAACGCTTGTCCAGTTATATAGACAGTAAAAAAATGTGTCTCTGTAATAGGATAGTCTATAATGCTACAGCTACATTGTCGTGATAATGCGAACTACACTTCGCGCACTCTCTCTCGCACACCGCTCAACGTCTTGCTGTACAACATCGAGAGCGCGAAATGCAGTAAGCGGTATCGTGACAATGTAGCGGTAGCATTATAGTGAAAAGTCCTTAATTTGCCTATTCTAGTGTCGCAAATGTCTTAGTGAAAATATTCCTAAGTGGTCAGCAAAGTTGGGTGACTACCCAGGATGTGCTAAATGTACTGGAAAATTTCAACATTTATAAGTATGACGTTACTCGCTGGCCTTAATTTTATGCACGCAAATTAAAATGTAACACTACATCCATTCATTTTCCTTCCCCAACTACATTTCTCACAATAATTATAATGTACGTACGAATATGACAGAGAAACTAATGCACGTCCACTCCGTCATGAATTTTAACGTACAAACACACGAATAATTTCTATCGCACGAACGGACACACAGTCGCAAAGGGTTAAGTTAACGGATCAACGCTTTTGTTCCTAATAAAGGTGGACTTGAATAATAGACCCGTCCAGAGACCAGATTGTATTTCGTTCCGCAAAATAATACCTCCTTTACGTAGTAAATTATTTCAAAGCAAATCAGTATTATCTAATAGAATAATAAAACGGCCCGCTGTGTTGTAACGAAGTAATTTTACAGAGCTCTCGGTGGCGCAAGGGATTATGAAATAAACAGTAGATGAGTTTTTCATTGAACAATATTTTTTTGGGTGGACTACCTATGTCCAAAATATTAAGGTAATATTAGCGCCCGTGGCGTGTTTCGTCTAAAAAATTATATCATGTAATTATAGTGCTGTTTCGTTTAAAAAATTATATCATGTAATTATGGTGCTGTTGATTGCAACGATATCTAAGTAAAATAAGTAAGAATCATGTCAATTAAGAGGGAAGGGGGATCAAGCCGTTTGAGTATTCCTAATTTGGTACTTGTTTGTAATACAAAAATTGTAAAGGAACATTGTACTCATTGTTGAAAAGCCTAATAATAAATAAATAAATTAAGAACTACCTGATCTTTTCATAAATTCCACAGGAGATGACAGATACCGTGTAACTATGATGAAGAGGATCAACACTGTACGGCAGTAAAGAAGTGGTGAATTATTCTCTATAAAAACTTTTTACAAAAAAAAAAAACAACTGGATTCCAAAAAACACACTACAAAGTGAAAATATAACTTTAATTTCGGAAGTTATTTTTCACTGTGTAGTGTCTTTTTTGGAAGTCGATTTTTTTTGTAAAAAAGCTTTTATTTTTCACTTTTAAGTTGTACTTACCTGACACAAATTCGTATAATACTACTTGCTATGTAAATATCAGTGACAGGAAGTTATTATAACAATCATCAATATAATGTAAGTGGCCAAAATAAATATTTTTGAAGCTAACTCAAAAACTACTAAAGCAAAGTTAAGCTCGACTTGGCGGGGGCACTACCGTGCCCCCAGATAAAATTTATATGGGACCACCCCTGAGACTTTTATATAAATGAGTTCTGCGGTAACAAATATAAAAAAAATCAAACGAATTGAGAACCTCCTCCTTTTTTTGAAGTCGGTTAAAAACTGCCGCAAAAAACAAAATACATTTTATTAAAACAAGAACAATAAAATTCCCTTTCCATCGTATCTGAATAATTCTGACAACTTGACGTACCTATAACAGGCAGTTTATGAATATTTCTATTTTCAATCATAGAGTAGTGAAACTTTCTGAATTTGCATCAATAATGAGTTTGTCCAGTGAACGCGACATATATCGACTTTTCATTAAACATTTAAATTTCAATTCGTATCAATAAATTAGTTCATTCAAAGTAATGGACTAATTCGTTAGCAAGTGGTAAATACATTTAACAAGCCATGATATCACGCCCCAAAGTGGTCAATCAGACTGCACAAGCGGGTGCGGGGGCGGGCGCGGGCGCTCGGGTCTTGGCGTTTGCGTATTCACAGTGCCGAACGAGCTACGCTTCGGCGGGTGAATCAAAATGGTTTAGAATCACAAGCGTAGTCACCTACCAGACGCTATATCACTGTGAACGATACGGGCGGACTGAGCCATTAGAAGCTCCCGCGCCCGCCTCATGAAGACGCGCGGCTCGCGGGAGCACTGTGAACACAAATCGCGTCTGCATACATTTGAATACTGTCAGAGCTTAACGAGCTCTCAGTGCCGGGACGAGTAAGGGTTGGACCTCATCTGGCAGCACGGAATCGCCTTTTTCCGTCGCCCTTTCTCTTTCTGTCGCTTAGAACTGCGATTTGCTAGACCGAGACAGAAAGCATAATGCGATAGCACGCGGCGGAATCCTCGAGGCGATCGGCATCACGGACAAAATGCAATGGTCAAATGGCAGTTCTAAGCGACAGAAAGAGAAAGGGCGACGGAAAAAGGCGATTCCGTGCTGCCAGATGAGGTCCAACCCTAAGTAAAACCATAGTTCATCAGTTTTTATTTGCAACAAATATACCTAAAAATTTTTACTTATACAGAGTGGCGATTAGGTTATTACATTAAGGGCTAATTTTTCCATCGCCAGATAACTTTTATTCCAGGAATAAAATTGACCTTTGACAGTTTTTGTATGAAATAACTGTCGATATTTCAAAATTATTCCTCGAATAAAGTTATCAGATGATTGAAAAATCAGCCCTTAATGGTACAGTTGTTATTAGAAATTGTAAGCAGTCTGTTAAGATAGGTAATAAAATAAACATTTTTACAAAAAAAACTAAACTGAACTTTTCAAACAAAATAAATAAGTAGCGAACTTTGGCACGAAATAAACCACTCTTGATAATAAGGTACTAGACACGCGCGGGGCGATAGTATCAACAATTTAACACAAACTTATCTTTATGGTACTGTTACCAAATAATCACAAATTAAGTTTAATGTTGTTAAATACTCAAACGAAAGAAAAGGTCTTACGGCTAGGATGTTCCTAGATTGTAACTAATTATTTTAATTGTTTAATAATATGTTTAAAATACACAATGTAGAATATTATGTTCAATTAATGTGATAATCTAATCGCCACATTGTATAAACTCGGTATTACAGCACACGTACAAGAAAATCTTTCAAGCGAAAACAGCTGTTACGGTTTAAATAGGAATATGTGTTTGAAAAAAAAAGTGTGTTGGATAGAAAATACAGTATGACCACGATATAGTGGCGCAGTGAAGAGTATCAATTTTATAAGACTTGTGATAATCTAATCGCCACATTGTATAAACTCGGTATTATAGCACACGTACAAGAAAATCTTTCAAGCGAAAACAGCTGTTACGGTTTAAATAGGAATATGTGTTTGAAAAAAAAAAGTGTGTTGGATAGAAAATACAGTATGATCACGATATAGTGGCGCAGTGAAGAGTATCAATTTTATAAGACTTGTGATAACCTAATCGCCTTTGTATACAAAGAACGAAAATATAATAAATAAATAGTGAACCTTAAGTCGCAACTAGATAGTGCGCATAAAGAAATCGAAACACTGACTTTGGAAATCAGCAAATTGCGACAACTCAATACGGAGCTAATTAAGAAAAAGGAAATTTATAAAAAAATTACGAACAGTCCAATTAAACAAAAAATAAAAATGCCGAATACAATACCAATAACAAACCGAATGAGCGCCATTATGGACACAAAAGAAACGCAGACTACAGAACATGTACCTAACAATATTCATAGTGAATCACCGCAAGCAGTTCAGGCAATTATAAATACTGATGATTCAAAATCAGAATATCCCACCAAGGAAAATTCCCCGGTTGCTTTTAACTCAACTGATCGTGAGAAGACCAAAGGCAACACGGCTAAGTCTAGGCCCAAAATATGCATAATAAGTAGTAATAATAAACACAATGTATGGTTAACTGCTGATAATGCATTTCAGAATAACTGCAATGTAATTCATTATTTAAAATCAAATGGAAATACGAAACAGCTTCTGGATGGACTGTGTACCAAATTAAAAAATTATACTATGGAAGATTGCTGCATCATACTCCTTGGGCAAGAAGACTTCAAAAAAACTAATAACTATTATGATATTATCTTCCACTTGAGAAGCATTGTTCAAGATATAAGAAATACTAACATAATTATTTGTTTGCCTACATATAAGTATCCCTTTGACGCTACTTTATTCAACTGTCGAGTAGAGACATTCAATAATCTCTTAAACTTGGACATAATGACGCATGGACATGCATACCTTTTAGATAGCAACGTCAATCTGAAATATGACGAAAGCATGTTTAATATATACACAGGGACTATCAATAATCTTGGGCTACGTACAATATTTAACGATTTAAGGGAATTATTTGTTGAAATTACTCATAATTACACTGACATACGGCGAAATGGTATTGACAAAGACGAAGGAACTACAATGGATGATAATTTTTTTCGTGACTAAAAATCTACTTATCCTGCACCAAAACATCGCAGGCCTGCTGGCGAAATGTGATGCCCTTACAGTCAGCTTGAATGAATTGTTAGATAGAAAAATAAACGTGGACATTCTATGCATTACGGAGCATTTCATGATGGAAGGCTATGACAAACACCTTAACTTAAAGAATTACTGCTTGGCGGCTTCTTTCAGTAGAAAAGAGAGCAAGAGAGGTGGTGCATGCATACTGGTGAAGTCAGGCCATCAATGGAGAGAGTTGCCAAAAATAGCAAAAATGTCATCAACGGGTGTCTTTGAATGCTGTGCCATCGAACTTGTTATTCATAGGATTGTTTGTGTTTGTATTTATAGAGTACCTAATGCTAAAAATTTCAACGAATGTATGAATAAATTAGAAATAATATTACAGACTATAGTGAAAAAGAATTATAAAAATATTGTTTTAGTAGGTGATTTTAATATAGACGTTCTTAAGAGAAATAGGCAATCTACAGAATTTGAAAATTTGTTATTGAGTTTTAACTTAAAACTAGCTCTTCATCAACCGACGCGTCTTAAGAGCCAAACATGCATAGACAATTTTGCGCATAATTTTAAAAAGTCCTGTAAAGCTACAGTATTGGAGTTAGCGTTGTCTGACCATACTGCGCAGTTACTGAAATTTCCAATTAGTAACGTATGTATTTTTAAACGGTGGACTAAAAGAAAACGTGATTACAATAACGACAACATCAATAAGTTTAAAGGCTATCTGCAAAACCTAACTTTTTCTGACGTCTATGCTGCCAGGGACCCAAATGTAGCATATAATGAGTTCGTAGATATTTTCATTTTGTTATACGATCAATGCTTCCCTGTAAATCTTATTTCAGTTAATGTGCACAATAAACAAAAATGGGTATCGCGCGGTATTAAAAAATGCAGCGAGAAGAAACGTCAATTACTGTGGCAGTATCGAATAAAATCTACTCAACAGAATAAAACGCGATTTAATAATTACTCAAAACTATTTAAAAGAATAATAAATTTGACACAGAAAGCACAAAATAATTACAAAATTAAGACATCAATAAATAAGTCCAAAACTACCTGGCAAATTATAAACGAATCAAAATTAAATATACCAAAGAATAATATCCCCAGAATTAGAATTAATAATGAACTGATCTCGGATCCAAACCAGATTTCTAATTCATTTAACAATTATTTTATCGACAAAATTCAACCCTCAATAAATTCAGGGCATAGAGTAACAAAAAATATTTTGAACAGAAAGGATTCTATGTTTATCGCTCCAAGTATTCCGAATGACATATTAAAAATCATTCTAGCGCTAAACAATACAAATAGCGTGGGTTATGACGGGATCAGTACAAAAATACTAAAAACAGTAGCTGATGAAATAAGTCACCCGCTCAGTCATATTATAAATCTGTGTCTAAGTGAAGGGATTTTTCCAGACGCATTAAAAAAATCGGTAATAAAGCCATTATTTAAAAAACAAGACAGGGAACTAATGGAATGTTACAGGCCGATTGCATTAATTCCGATGTTCTCTAAAGTAATTGAATACTATATTTATAATCAACTTAGTTTTTATTTAGAAGTGAACAATATACTCTGTAACGAACAAAAAGGATTTAGAAAAAAGAAAACAATAAATATGGCAGTTTATGACTTTTTGCATTCGATTATGTCAAATATGGATAAAAGTACTCCAGTCTGTGCTATATTTTGTGACATGACTCAGGCATTTGATTATGTCCAACATGATATTTTATTAAAAAAGCTTGATGCATACGGTATTAGAGGGAATGTTTTTGAACTTATAAAATCATATTTGCACAACAGAAAACAAATAACTGAAATAAGTAGATTGAACACAAAAACCAAACATGAAGAAAACATTCTATCGGAGGAACGAACCGTTACCTACGGAGTTCCGCAAGGAAGTGTTTTAGGACCTCCACTTTTTACACTTTACATAAATGACTTTCCAAAATCAATTGACCATCCTGTAACACTTTTCGCGGACGACAGTACTATATCTATACCCTGTAGTAATAAAGACCTATATAAATATGACATTAATAATACATTGATCGATACTATACAATGGTTAGACAATAATAATTTAAAAATTAATTTAAGTAAGACAGTAATTATGCATTTTAGCCAGCGTTTATTGACATTTTCCAATCTTGACATAACATATAATAATATAACAATTGACACGGTTAATACAACTAAGTTTCTGGGACTAATTATTGATCGACATTTAAATTGGAAGGATCACATAGATTCTCTGAGTAAGAGAATTAGTAGTAGTGCCTATGCATTGTATTCGCTGTCACGAAAGGTCAATAGGGAGGCGTTATTAACAGCTTACTACGGTCTGGCTGAATCCGTTCTCAGATATGGTGTTATCTTTTGGGGTAACTCGACTAATAGAGAAGTAGCATTTAAAGCACAGAAGAGATGCCTTAGAGCAATGTTTCATTTGAAAACCACGGACAGCTGCAAACCATATTTTATAATGCATACAATTTTAACATTGCCATCCATATATATTGTTGAAATCGTTATGTTTGTCAGGAATAATCCTAAATTATTTCCGCGCAAAGCAGATCAATTTCCCAGGAACAGGCGTGACCAAACCCAACTATGTGTACCTCCCTGTAGGACTGCACTTATGCGTAAAAGTGTTTTTCATATGGCTCCAATTATTTACAATAAGTTGCCTAAAAGTTGGAAGGAGCTTAATAATGTACAGTTGAAAAAAAAACTGAAGACATATTTAGTAAATAAAGCATACTATAATATTAAAGAGTTCCTAGAGGAAAGAGTATTGGCATAGGTAGCTTAATTGATTTGATGATAATTTTTTTTTTTTTTTTTTTGTATTTGTTAATTTACAATGATAACTATTATTATTATTTTTCGCTCTTTTTATTATTATTTTTTTATTGTTGCAATGTTTTTTTGATGTTTAAAATTTATTAGAATATTATTATTTCTCTTTAATTACTTAATTTATTGTTATTTTATTATTTTAAGAGAATGTTGTAATTATAATAATATTTCTTGACATTTGCACGTCACATCGTGTGGCAAACATGCCTGTACCTAATAATGTTGTTACCATCTTGCATGCATGAATTTTCTTGTATGTATGACACATGTTTAAGCAAATAAATGTTATCTTATCTTATCTTATCTTATCTTATCTTATATACTGGCTTTCGAAACGGACAAATAATTGAAACCAATTCTGACAATATTAATCATCCAATCATAATTCTATTGAGGTAAGGTTTACAAATTGCCCAATCTTCTATTTTGTATTGCTGTTTGTAGCCACAAGGCAACAACGGGTTTCATTCAGGCATTGCAGCCGTGTATAAATAGCGCGGGATCAATAGACTGATCCCGAAATACCTACCTCGGTCATGCTGTCTTGATTGACTTTGTAATTAGGACCCGAATTGAATGGCTTCTATTTGCAATTGTTGTTGGTATCCGAAATATCGATTAGTCGATAAAACATCGCTGTGGCAAATTTACCTTGACATTGTAGGTACTTGTTGACACTACATATTAACACTGTTATTTGAAAATATTGTAAAAGCCATTTATTTTCTCGCCGACTTTTCTCCTTAGCTCCTGACGTTTTTTCATAAGGGTCCATGTAGGTTTATGTGAAATAAAATATTTGATTTGATTTCACATAGGTACCTACTCAATGCTACTAAGATTTATTAGTCAACCTAAATAAAATAGAAATAATTTTATTTAGGTTGACAATTAAATCTAAGTATTAAATAACCTAGAGATTGCTCTATTTTTAAGTTATTATTTGTGCTAAAGCCAATCGTTACCTCCCAGCCCAGTGGTCACGCACGGCCGTGACTAAGAAAACGTAGGTCGTGATCCGTGGTTCAAACCCAAGCAGGCGCCTTACTTTGTGTAAATTATTTCATCACCATTGCTCTCGAAGCGGTGAAGGAAAACATTCTGAGGAAACCGGCATGTCCTAGAACCAAAAATTTGCAGGCATGTGCCATCTACCAACCCGCACGGGACCCGCGTGGTAGATTACAACCCTCTCCCTTTCGAAGGGAGGAGGTTTGTGTCCCAGCAGTGGGAACATTGTAGGCTGATTATGTATATACAATCGTTAGCTCATAATTACGTAGAACATATTTTAAAAACCCCATTTATGTTTGAAAGACCACAAATGCAATAAGTACTCAACTCAACAATCACCAAGTATTCACAAAATCTATTATCCAACAAAATCCTTCACAATACATGCCTCAACAACGCCACAGACAATTTTAACTCACTTCCTTGAATGTTAAAACTCTTAACATCCGTATCGCGTCTTGTACGTTTAAAATTTACATCAGTTACGAACGAGGAAACTCTTGTAATAAAATCCGTGGGTCCCGCTCCTTCGCGACATATTTACATAGTATGTTAAACTTCATTCGTTCGATATACGAGTTGTAATGTGTAATTCTTATTCCAATCTCGTGTGTGCCGTACGTCTGTCCTTACCAGTTTGCTCTTGTCAGATTTTATTGGCGACATATGTTGGGCCAATGTTGGAAGTTTTATGTCACGTTTGAAATGTCTTTGATGTTGGAAGTCAGAAAAGTTTTTCGTCCACAAAGATTTTTCTTTTTTTATTTGCCTTTGATGTTGTGAAATGTTGAGCAGCATTTTCTATTGGAACCAAGAGAAAAGCTGGATTTTTGAGACACTGCCTACATAAGTTAGGCGGTGTCTCAAAAATTAAAACCTAAAATTTACCTTAAAATTTAAGCCTATATACAAAGGAGCATGGTTAACTTTATATCCGATAACGGCAAATTAACTAAGAGAGTTTAGTTGCTGAAGCGTTTGTTAGCTTAATAAAGCTTTATTTACTAATTAGGTTTCTAATTACAGAACGTTTCGAAACAGACGTTAATTACATTTGGCAGGTAACGTTGTTCCCGACATGTTCAATGAAATACCAACTCCGGACCTCCGGTATTCGCAGCCACCTAATTCTGTTTCCACCAATATTTATCGAAAACGTTTACGTGTAATCTGCATATTTGAACGGGCCAAAACTCGGCCCATACCAAATGTACAGACCGCGCCTGTCCATGATGACGGATTGCGTACAAATATCGCGATCATTCCGTGGTGAGGATTGAAAGGCAATTTTCAACGCGTCCCAATAACCCATATTATCCAGCTGTGGGCGTGTATGGGTGACAGGCATCTACTCGTACGTATTTTTTTTCAGGTAATTTAAACAATAGAAGTAAGTAAGTACATAGGACTAGTACAGTACCTAAGCCTTAAGATATTCGCCCGCAACCGGCTTAGTTACTGAACTTAGTTTTCGTTGCCTAAGTCTATGTATATTATAGATTTAGGTACCTCCCAAATTACTGAATGATGAGGTTTTAGAGAAGGTATAAGCGGACAGAAAAAGTAATAAAATTGCTATGTCGATTTTTTTATATTAATAAAAATCAAGCTGCACATATCTAATTATTAGACTAACCCCCTTACTAATAAATGTATTATATCAGATGAATAGTTACATACCGATTTCTCTCTTTCAGTCGTCAGTAATTTGACTTTCGAAAGAAGAAGACAAAGCGTTGTGTAACTATACAGACGCTATATAACGTTTATTAGTAAGGGGGTAAGTATATCATATTTCATACTATATTACTTCACATTTCCATTAATATTTGAAGCCAAGACAACTAACAGACATTATAACTAGCTCACAGTACTGGCACAAACGTTCACAGATAAGTTTGATTGATACGACAGTGCGTGAATGCGGGCGCGATTTGTCACGAGGGAATATGAACGGGTTTAGTACAGTTTCATATAGCCCCTGAGAGCTCAGCCTGGAGATTATTTTGAACGAAGGATTAAGATGATTTTGGCTATTAATGTTTGCTTTATACCTTCTCTGTGCGGCTGTGCGCAGACTTAGTCAAGGCTATTTATTAGATAGACTTTAGATCTATGAAAACAATGATGGCGCGCAAATCCTAACACTAGTGGCGCGTTTTGTATTGATCTAAGTTATGTTATATATAATAATATTTTTTTTAACATGACGTCACGCCTGTATTCCTCAAAGACTTAGGCAGTAGTGTAATGTAACATCTACACTTTGTCTGTTATTGTAATAAAAGGCGAGCCTATTTCCATATACCGGGTACAACCCACCCACACAGGTATCTTTTTTCTTTTACAGAGCGACTTAAGTAACGTTTTAAAACCTATTTGGCATTAATAAACCAACAAGCCATCTGAAAAACATACGGCTTCAGTTAAATGCCAACATGAAAATAAACTACAACTTTTCGACCACGGTCCGCAAAAAATTAAAGGACAAGACCAGTCACTCGTTTCGTTGCCTTTGGCCAAAATTGTGACGTCATATGCACAAACGAATATTTATTTATGAATCCAATGTAGAGATGAAGCAGTAAAATCTGCCCAGAGATACGTGCACCGAATGCCAAGAGAAATAAATAAAATTGAAATGTATGTTTGTTATTCGTGAATGTACGGTTATATGCGGTTTTTCTGTTAACTTGTTTGGGGGTTAAATTGTTGTGTTTTAAAAATCTTCTTTTCTTGTGTCCAGACACATACGAGTAAACATTAGCCATAGCCAGACAGTAAGCTTGGAAATGGTGCTCAGTGCGTAAAGCGTAGACAGAGTAATCTATAGACTCATGGTATCCGTGTCACCGAAAGGGACAAAAAATTCCGACAATACTATCATTTTTACAGCTTATTACACTGCACCTTACCATTTTCACAGTTGCGCAAATGTACTATTATTGAATTATGCACGAAAAAGATCTCATTTTCCGTTTAATCGCGGTGTAGTTATTACTATTTCATTCATAATTTTTATTATTTCATTCATAAACGTCAAACTTGTTGTGCACATTGATGTGCTTAGCCGACACGCAGTAAGGGACAGAAATATTCTTACTCTGTCTCTTTTCTTTGCTAGTGACGTTAATATATTTCTCTTTTTCTTTTGCGAATGAATAAGAAGATATGCAGCAGTCTATAGTTTACTCTGTCTACGGCGTAAAGTGAGTAAAAGAATTTTAAGATACCATGATTATAACGACCATCCTTTTATTCATTGTAACTTAAAATTCTTTTGATATTATATTATTGTTTCATTTGAAGATACTGTTTAATAAGAATGTGTTGAAGTTACAATAAATGCACATTCTTTTTTGCTACTGAGGCAAAAATATCCGTTATTAAATTGAGATTGGGACCAGTTTTTTAACATTGGATGGTCCGTTCGTATATTTTAAACTTTTTATTCAACGTTCTTTATTTTTGTAACTTCGACATTTACGGATTATTGGATCACGTCAGAATTTAAAATAGATTAGTTTCGCAGTACTTTTCAGTTCTTGAAAAAGTTTTTGCAGTCACCAACTGTCATTGCGAAAACTTAAATAGAGTATTGTTTTTTAATTTTGTTGTCGTATCTTCTTACTTCTTTAAACTGAAATTCAGAAGTTATCTACAAGGTCGGGCAAAAGTAATGTCATAATGTGAATATGCCATAATTTTTGCATATGGCGTCAAATTGTGATTTGATACCGCGTATGTTGGAGACAGATAGAGAATTAGTTGACTATACAATGGAGCGATACACACAATCACACAGCTCAGGCAACGATGGAGATTTTAAAATAAGAATTTATTTTTCGAATATATAAGTCATAAATGAAAAAAAAAATCTAACCAATAGGCAGCGAATTCACATTATGGCATTACTTTTGCTCCACCTTGTATATTCGTACTGTCAATGTCTGCTTCACGTAATGAAAATAAAATGTGTTACCATAATATTAAAATGAAATTTTCATTAAAAAAAAAAAGACAAATGCTGACCTACAGTGTACGACGTCCTCCTCTATAAAAGCTACTAAGGCATCAAAGAAGCAGCAATAATGGAAGAAAACTCTTATAAAATATACATTAAGTAGGTACAATATTTACATACTCTCTTGAGCAGTCGTCTATCTCGTATAAAATAATGAAAGTTCCTGAGAAACGGTTACCTTCCCCGTAAAAGTGAATTTTCATCATAAACGCCCTGGTGGATATTAGGCACACTTGAGGCGCACACACTTAGCTCCATTTATCACACCTTTATCGTACATTTCGTAAAAATTGCGTACATACAGACGTCTCGAACGATCCCCTCTTATTCTCTCCTCGCAGCCTACTTTTCTTAATTTTCCCTTTATATAAAGAAAGTTGTTTATCTAACTAATCCTTACAAATCTTCATCGCTTTACTTCTAAAACGGACCAAAGCCCTTCGCCTGAAAGGGGTCTGCAACACCGCTTTTTTTCATTGAAGCTTTCCCACTATTTTAAATCGTTACGAACTTTTCACATTTTTCTTTTTGCTTCAGCTATAGCAATTTATTAGATTTTCTAGTGAGTTGAACCGGTAAATTTTTTAAAGACTTTAGTGTATTAAAATTCTTGAGAAATCAATTTCAAGCGAACAGATTGCTTGTACTAAGAATTAGCATATTATCGTACCTCTGCCATCTACTAGTTAGTATTATCGTTAGAACAATATTCTCGGCGTCAAAGAGGCGATACGCGGCACGCCACAGGGTGTTCTATCGAGATTGCAGCCACTGAATATTAATACGCATCGTCATAACACCCTATTTGCAACGCAATCGAATTACGAAACACCCTCTTGTATCAATATTGACGGTGCAAATGAATTCGACAGGTCCGTAACATATATTTGTTTTTATTTTAAAAGGGATGTTTGGTGCTTTCAGTCCTCGTTTATATTTCTCTATTTGGCCGTATGATTGCACGGTATTTAGATAAATGTTCAACCAAAAACTTACGTACACGACACGGAAAACATAGATGAGGACAATTATTGTGTAGGTACCATATGGTTGTATTTTAGCCAGCATGCAACCTTATAACGATTATCCACTTTTAAATCGTTGTTCGCTTACTACTAAAAAATCATCGGTATTTCAGCTTGCATTCAAGCTTCTTTTGTTTTCGCATGATCGTTTTCTGACGTCTTCGCAGGATAATCCAGGATTAGAAATTAATTCTGTATATGTTGGAGCATTTTACCAAGTAACAAGGGAGGAAGATGATGATATTTCCGAGAATTTATATTTAGTTTACCTTTAGTCTGATATATAATAATAAAATAGAAATTAAATGAAAATTGGTAGAGCGCAGAATTCATGGCTAGTCGGTCCACAAACTACACGAAGTCTGGAGTAGCAAACTAAAAGAGATTAGTTTAAAAGCCTTGCCGCATTGAACGCACAGCGAAAGCGAAACTTGTAGGCGCACCGATAGACCGCAACGTACCGCATGGCATAGCACCGCAACGCAACGCAGGTACCTACACCGCATCGCACAGCACTGCACGATGTGCAGTGCACATAACAAGACCTCTTTGGGAAGTTAGTGTATCGCTCCTATCTACATTCTCTTGATAAAATTCGTTTTCTTTACGCTACTGTAAAACTTATTTTTCGTGACCTATATTTATGTTCAATCTATTAACAAGTAACTTTTGCCTTTACCTATATAATATAGCCTAAACATCACAAACCACGTCAACACAAAGTAAAGGCAAGTATAAAAACAACGATATCATGATATTTCATTACTTAAAACTGTATCAAATAAACAAGCATGACGTGTTTGAAATGCAACGTACAATAATAATTAAAGTCAGAAGGACGTGAAGCATACGCAACAATATTTCACTGAAATAAGGGACGTCGTCTAAAATATTCATGAATATATAACTGTTTTTTGTACATTTTCCGCAGAACTCAGTACCGCATTCATAGGTTTGTAAGTCGCGTATATCCAAAAGCCTTTTTTCCCGTTCCCTTAACGGCCTGGGCAGACACAAACGTCAGTTAGACTTTTTTATTTTTTGAACACTCAGACTGAATCCCGTGGATGTTTTGACAGTGTATTTTTTTATGCGACAAATAATTCTTTTCGTTTAAAAGTTTGCAAACCGTTTGAAAAATGGCTTAGCGCATGATGTATGTGTGTTGTGATACTGAAAAATTGGGGTTGTTTGACGAATGTTTTTTTTTGTTACGTGTGGGTTTGTTAGCAGAGTGAATATTCAATTACTGTAGCCACAAAAGGTTGGAGTTAGGTACGTGACGATTTATAAAAAGTATTTTTATATCTCATAGCTTATCAGTACAATTTAAGTTACATAGTAGGGTTTGGTTTTTGAGCAAGCAATTATATTTATTCGCACGAAATATCCTTTTAAAAATTGTCAAAATCGGAGATAAAAAAATTAAGTTAAGTATTTAAAGAAAGCCCACAATTTTTTCAACAGATTATGTGTTAGGCCACACACGATCATTCCAATATATCAACGGCTCTGAAGATCACGTTATTTTTTGTCAATTTTCAAAATCTGAAAGTGGACTTCTGACCACGGGGCTCATATGTGAAACTTTTCAAATATAGATTCGGTGTTCTCTCGTCGTGCCACACCTACTCGGCTATCAACTTTTCGCCCTGCATATGCGTGCTCAAAAACCTTCGGGCTCTCTAACAAACAGGTTCGGTAAGTTAGAGGTTTTACTACTACCTACTATTACTATTCAGTGAAATTTTAATTCCAAGACCGTAAGCAGCTAATCGCTCCATAAACAGATACAAGCTTATCTTTTAAGTTTTTTTTTATATTTTTTTTTTTTTGTGGATAAAGAAATAAAACTATTTAATTTCATGCTTGGACTCTTTCAGCAAATTAACGAGTGCTACTTAAGGGACTTGAATAAAATTATTCTATCAGGTCCCAGCTTTTCAGGTGTCCTTTTCATTACGATTTGGCGACAGGCGGTAATGTTTTCATTTAAATAGTAATAGCATAGTTTGATACGCTCGAAAAATAAATTGACGAAGAGAATTTTTCACCTCTCATTTTCTCGAAAGCTTTTCTTTGAAAGCTTTTTTAATACTTATGGTCACTCGGGTTATTTAGGTTAAAGTTATGGTTTAGGTCATCTATTTTGAAAATCATGAGAAAATATTAATTAAAGAACCGAATTTAAATCTAGTTTCACATGAACCTATATAGCATCTTTAAGTTAATCACTATTTATTATGGGATTTTTTAAATATTATTTTCTACCCTTCCTACTCGATATTTTCTGTCCGATTTGGGCAGAGAGCAGAGGCAGAGTAAAGGGCAGAGAATATTTCAATTCAATTTGTTTACATTATTAAACATAATTATCATCATCCTCATTTTAGAATTGATACAAAATCGAATCGATCATAATTATACCAAATACTTAATTATTTGCATCAACAGCAGATTCTGCTCTAACACCAGATTAACAAAGGATATAATCATATTGCCGCACCAAAATGTAATCTACAGCATGAGTAATGAAATGTAATGTATTCATTCATCCCGAATGTAATAGGTACGTTTGAAGAGCTTCGAATATATTTTCCGCGGTTTAATCAACCATTAAATGGAAAATGTGGAAATCAATACGGGTTACGGGAATAATTTGAAAATGCCACTCTTAAAGCCATGTTTGTAGGTACTTCTAAATAACGTTTGAATATTACTTTTCAATGTAATGTTGGAGTTAAAGGTAAAATAAATTTGGAGACGGTTCTCGTAAGTAGGCTCATCTATCATAATGAATTTCATACGGCTCGCGTACACTTAATCTACGACGAACCTTGCTCGTACGTCGTCGGCCGAACTTAGCCGATTTCACCAAACATAATTAGGTAAAAAAGAACACAACACAACACAAGAACACAAGAAGAAGACATATGTATAAAAGATTCACATCAGATTCTGGTTATCGGACATCATCGGACAATGTTTGATATTTATTATTTTAAACAAATTAATTTATCAATTCGGTAAAACATTTAATTCAGTTTAAACGTTGTTCTGTTACAGCAAACAAAAATAGCTTATGAATATAAAATAAAAAAATAACAAAATAAACATGCAAAATTAAAAAGAAACCTAACCTAACCCTAAAGCTAAAGTTTCCTAATTATGGCTACTCGTACCATTATTTACGAATCAGAAAACAAAAGAAATAAAGAAACAAAACACGAAACAAATTATAACCAAACAACATCGATATCGTATAGATTGCGATTAAATAGGTAGTTGATGCAAATATAATACAACTACTTAAGTCATTACCTAACAACAGTGATTTCCATTTCTGAAAATTAAATGGACTTGCTAATCTAATATCAATGACCAAGCTAAAAATAGAACAACAAAAAAAAACTAAGAAAGACACAAGACAGAATAATTGAAAACCAAAAGCATTATGTAGAAGGCATTAATACGTTAACACACGCACATGATACGTTCAACGATTTCCCTTGATAAAACTGGGTACAGAACTGGCTAGATGCCTCTGAAAGAAAAATCTAAAAACAAAACAAAGAAAGAAACAAAACACGAAACAATTGAAAGGCGCACGACATCATGTAGAACGCGTTAATACAGACAGTTGATGCAAATTCAACACACGTACGTGGATCGTTATCTACGACGATTTCAATCTGGGATACCGCAGATGGTGTTTACGGCCCCATGCAGTTTACGTGGAAATTGCATGCGCGCGACGCATTAGCGACTACCCGCAAATTACGAGCGCAATCTCCGACGAATCTGCGACCACTTTCATAATATTTGTCGACTTTATAGCCTCGTACGGAGTTTTATGCGAAAACTTTTAATAGCGAAATTGGTTTGTTGTGTAATGTGGTTGGAATTTTAATGAGTTGGTCCAAAGAATTTATATAGGTGTTAGTGCTAAGAAAATGTTAACAAAACACACGCTTCTAGGAAACAAGGTAAAATTCCATTGACATTTATGTATAATTGAAAAAAAGTATCCAATGTTCCATGTCTGCCTACTAGAAAGAAGCCGTTTGCATGTAAGCGCTCAACGGTTTTCACGATTAATTTAGTGTTTGCTTCGAGTGTACTTCCCTGATAAACAATCGCTAGTTTTATGAAGTTATGAGCTCTTGTACTATAAGAGCATGAGCAGGTACAAAGTATGAGTTAATTGTGAAATGAAATGAAATGAAATGAAATGATTTTATTTTTTTGTAAGTAGGTTTGTACAAACACTTTTACACGTCAGTCATGTTTTTTATAACTAGATGAAGTCGGCGTTTCCTATCTGACTACTCTGAGAAGAAAGGCCGAAACAAACTCAGAGGTCACAGTCTCTTTTAAAGTCCAGACATAATCTTGGTCAGGTTATATGAAGACCATGTAGATCGATGTCTGAGGTGGTCTTTTGAGGAAAGAACCACACAGATTGAGAGGACCTGTCCAGTCAGTGCACGCATTTGTCAAAAATCGTGCAGCTCAACTCAAGACTTAAGGAGCTCAACGATTCGACGAACAATACCAAAGAAAGGACATTTGGGTAGGCCACATAAATTACTCAAACTGCCAGACCATGATAAAAAAAAACAGAACAGAGAGAATAATAAAAAAATATATATAAGTATGTAAAATGACCCACATCGTCTTCACATTCACAATGAAAAAATAATATAATACTTTACAAAGTAAGCAAATGTCATTGTTTAAAAAAAAAAATATTCATCAATGTCAATGTGTATATAAAAAAGAAAAAAATCATTCAAAATGCAGAAATTGGAAGCAGCTCAATCCCAAGCCTTTTTGTCCTCAATATAATCTTTAACGGTATAAAAGGCTTTCTGGCACAACTTACGTTTAATGAAAGATTTGAATTTATTAAGGCTTAGATCTTGAACGTGGCTTGGTAGTTTATTGTAAAAGCGTATACATTGGCATCTGAACGAGCCACCTATTTTCTTGAGCCTGGTTGTAGGTACAACATATTTGTGTTTGTTTCTAGTATTTATATTATGGATATCACTGTATTTTTTAAACAATTTTATATTTTTATGGGCATATAAAAGATTTTCATAAATGTACTGAGAAGGCACAGTCATTACATTAATCTCTTTAAATTTGTCTCTGAGAGAGTGTCTCGGACTTAATTTATAAATTGATCGAACAGCTCGCTTCTGCAAAACAAAGATAGTCTGAATATCGGCGGCATTTCCCCACAATAGAATACCGTACGACATTACACTATGAAAATAGCTAAAGTACACTAAACGGGCAGTCTCTATATCAGTTAAATTTCGAATTTTTCTAACAGCGTATGCTGCAGAACTTAGCTTTTTTGACAATTTATCTATATGTGGACCCCACTGAAGCTTAGCATCCAAAGTTATGCCCAAGAATACTGTGTTGTCTTCAGGATTCAATTCCTCGCCCTTTATCAACACATTAGTTTTCACCTGCCTTACGTGGGGTAGCGTAAACTTAATGCATTTGGTTTTCTTCTCGTTTAGAAGCAAATTATTAACATTGAACCAGTGGACTACTTTCGAGATCGCGCTATTTACATCGTCAGTAACCAACTGCTGACGTTTAAGTTTAAACAAAAGAGAAGTGTCATCTGCAAACAACACTATATCATGATGATCCTTTATGAGGTACGGCAAGTCATTAATATAAATGAGAAACAAGAAAGGACCAAGAATTGAGCCCTGTGGGACTCCCATTGTTACTATAGATCCGGGTGATCTTTTTCCATTAACGTCAACGCTCTGAATCCTTTTACTCAAGTATGAAATAAGAAGATCCAGAGCAGTGTTTCGGATCCCGTAGTGGCGGAGTTTCCTGATTAACGTTTCGTGAAGAACGCAATCGAATGCCTGGGACAAATCACAAAAGATGCCCAAGGCATCGCATTTATCTTCCCATGCATTATAAATATGTCCTAATAGTTCAACGCCGGCATCAGTAGTTGAACGACCCCTTGTAAAACCAAACTGTTTGCTATGTAATAATTTATGTTTATTAAAAAATCTTTGCATTTGGTCTAAAATTAATTTCTCAAAAATTTTACTAAAGGTAGGTAGTACAGAAATAGGTCTATAATTTGTGGGGTCTGATGTACTACCTGATTTAAACAAAGGTATTATTTTACTATTTTTCATAAGGTCAGGAAACTCCCCATTGTCAATACAACTATTAAAGATAATAGCTAGAGTAGGCGCTACAATGTCAATGTGCTCTAAAAACTCTAATTTCAGTGTTACCATGAAATAAATTCCCCAAATAATATAGGTGTCATCAATGTCCCACTGGTGGGCAAAGGCCTCCTTACTCTCCTTTCACCTCTCTCTGTCCAGAGCAGCAACCAATTTAAAGAAACGAAAACCCAAATTTATCACAAAGATCGACAAAGCAACAAATCGCTAAGAAAGATGCCATCTTTTAAAAAAACTAAACGAAATACACGCACGAAAGGGCGAACACAATACCTCACATAAACCTCCTTACACATCATCGCAAACCATTTTTCAGAAGGTAAATCCCGAACGGGTATCGCGACTAGATGTCTGTAGGCCTTATTAATGGCCTCACCTACCTGACTGAGACGGATGGCAGGTACTGACCTGACGTTGACCTTGCGCACCCTATTTATTCCAGGCCAATTTACCTTTGTTTTTATTGTGTTATCTTTGACGGTAGCATGTTCTTTCCTTTGTTGGAGAGGCTAACAAATAGGCGTGTGATTATCGTCGAGTGGGCGCTTTCTTTGATGTTTTTTTTTGTTTCCTTTATTAAAGTGTTGTAGATAATGTTGCGTATCTGGTTGGATTGTTGTTGCCAATTTCGTTTTGTTATTTCGTTGTTAATTGAGAAGTCTGATTTTGGATAAACGAAACTGACTTTACCGTGATTGTTGGATGACTAGGAATTAACGAAGTCGATTTTTTAATTAGATTTGAATAATTGAAACGAACTTTAACTCCAATAAAATGCAAAAACAATATCTACTAAAAATATATTTCAAGCGATGAAAGCGTTGTTTTCCTACCTGTGTGTACCGCAGTCAGGTTTAAATATTTAATATCCAATCACGTCCTACAGCTTTATCTTATAACTGGGGGATGTAGCCGAATCTGTTTATTAAATGAACACAAGCCATTAACATATTCCGGCTACATACACCCTTAAAAACTGATATACATAACTAGAATTATAAAGAACAAAACTACGTAGCTTTCTGCCTGAGGTAACGAAATAATGATCGACAGAAGACTCACTCGAAAATGTTTTGCCAACAGACGTAACTTTAAATGCCACATGAAAAAAAAGGTTCCTGAGATATGTTTTGTCATGTTCTGAAACTGATACCAAGGCTTTTATAAACCAGTTCCTAACCCATGATATGCTGCTTTTACCAGGCCAGAAAAGATTGCAAAGATCAAAGATACCAAACCTTCTACAAATTCAGTGATGGCTTATGGAATCGATGCGCGAACTGAAACCATGAATTCAGCAGTTGTTTCTAGACGTAGCGTAGAAAATTGCAATACTTATGCGGTCAAAAAGTTTAAAAACAACTACTTTATTTGTTTTTAAATAGCCGACAAAAAAAAATTACAGGATGTTTCAGAATTATGTACTGAATCCATGGTAACAGGTTGCGCTTCAATGTACAGACGTCATAAAACCGGTCACAAAACCTACTTTAAAATATATAAATGAATAAGTATAAGTTTGATTCCAGGAAAATCTAGAGGGTTTTTACGTACAGATGCACACAGCAGCACAGCACATCAAGCTGCTACAATCTGTCAAATTTCTTTAAGAGGTTTTCAACTTTATCGCTAAAGCATAAGGCCCTTCAGACCGCCACAGCCACAAGTAAAAAAATCAAAAACGTGCCCTCGGCGTCAAAGTCTGTCATGTACTCGATCCGTGGCGTGCTAGGCACATTTTGGTTTGTCATCTATACATGACTGTGGCGGTCAAAAGGTTAAAAGTAAATTGGGAAAATTTGACAGTTTCGGGTTGCTTGATATGCTGGCGTCTGTACTTGCCACCCAACTAATTTTGACTCTGACTCTAATGACTAGCAAAGCCAAATTTGCTCTTGAAAACTCGACCACGCCGCCGGCGTGCCGTTTGCGATAGTAATTACGACTCTGGAAACAAATCCTGCTAACCTAATGAGATTACTATAACCACAAACCCTCATCAAAATTTTTGGTGATGACCCCGCTTTTATTTTTAACTGGTTGAATGCCGTAATTACAGAAGCAATTAAAAAGCCATTGTATCTCGCGTGGATCCACGTTCGCCGCATGCAGGGTTGAGTTGGGCCTTCTGAGTATCCCTTTAGTAAGTCGGCTTAGTTTCGTTATTTAATTATTCCGCTTCTAATCCAATCCCTGAAGCGATCTAATTCAGAAATCCCTACGAGTGCCTATTAATTTACTGAATGTTTGGGATAGCTAATTACTTTAATGTAGCTAGTAATTGCCTTCTATTGTGTAGTTTTGTTTCTCTTTATCGCTTCTCCATGTGTTGCTTTATTACCATTATCTTCGGCAAACAAGTACCGTTTTATTAATATTGTTTGTAGAATCTAAGCTTTTCGGATCGACAACCCATCGAGCATTTGATTCTTGGAACATATGAAAATCGGAAAACTAACAAATCGCATTTATGACTTTTGGTAAAATAAATTTCGTGTTTTTTAATAATAGACATTATAATTCTTAGGTATTATGAAATTCGGACTTTTGAAAATCGGAACATCGAAATTCGGAATAAAATATTTCGGAATATTTGAGTGTTCCCGTTATTTATGAGATAGGATAACTATACAATATTTATGCTTTAAAATATTTGATTTACTTATATTGGTGGACAAAAATGATTGTAAAATGAGAGCTAGATCTTAAATTATAGTCGCTTTCCGAGTTTGGATTTTGATGCGGTTTTCACAATAATTTACCGAATTAGTTCCGAAATTTTTATGTGTATAACAAATGAATATTAAACGTACGTTATTTATAACACAGAAATCTGTTTTGTCAAGTAGTAAAACATTTATATTTTCATGAAGATTGAGCCACTATCTAAATGCTTGGCTCTCCGTGCACAAAATCGCATGTCCCAGCTCGAAACAAATATTTGTATGGCCTACAGATATTTGTTTGGGTGTCAGGAGCGCGCAAGATGTGTTGGTAACTACTCCCACAGTAGGTATACATACATAGAGCAAATGGTGGACCTCTTAACTCAAGAATGTGAAGTGCAGAAGATATTAAAATAAGTTTAGCTAGGTGTTAAAAGTATCTGTATAAACTCAAATGAGTTTATACAGATACTTTTAAGTAGTTATAACCATAATTATTCTACAATTAACTAAAAATGATCTTACATCTCTGCACAAAAATAAAATTAGTAAATCAGATTTAAAAATCATTTTCTAGGTTCATTTAATATGAACTTGCTGGTGTAATTGGGGTATGAGGTAATTTCATCATGATTCTGTTAATTAAATCATCCAAATGACATGAAACAAAACATGTACTAATCAATAACAATTGAACACCGTTTCAAATGCTAAAGCTACACGTAAACAATCGACCCGTACCTTACCAACAAATAGGTTCACACTACACAGACTCCATTCGCTTCAAAGCACCCCACAGTATTGGAAGCAAGCCGTATACGGAACCCAACTATCTAGTAACACAAAATACACAGACACAGAAGGCCGGCTTCATACAACGAGCAAGAACGCACCCACGTATAGACACGCTGCACGTACAGCGAGTGCAAGCGCACTCGCAACTGGTTTTTGTTTATGGCGAAAGCGTCAGTTGGCCCACTAAATTCAATTTCTCCTTACGGTTTTTGCAATTTGCAGGTCAGTATCAGGATGTATGTTGATCTACATAATTATGTTTCGCGGCCGTAAAAAACATTTATTTAAAGAACTAGCTGCGCCCCGCGGTTTTACCCGCGTAAATGTCGATCCCGTGGGAATATCGGGATAAAAAGTAGCTTATATTTTAATCCAGGGTGTCAGCTACTTCTATACAACAGTTTATCAAAATTGGTCCAGCCGTTTGAGCGTGAAGAAGTAAAAAACATATAAACACACACACACACACACCCACAAACTTTCGCCTTTATAATATTAGTGTGAATATAATCATCAATACATCGTGTGTCATCATCAATACAATCAACAATACATTGTGTATGTCGTAGTGAGTAAGTCGTTGAAGTGCCATATAAATAAATAAATAAATCTCTCTAAGTTCATAATTACCCTATTGAATGACTATCTCATGAAATCTGTGAGTTGTATTGCTGATTCTAATTAATATAATTCCGTAAATCCATATTTGTTGCGGTCGCGAATCATATTTTAATCAACACACCGCTACCTTAGCGCATACCTATTATCGCCGTACGTCCGCGTCTATGTGCGCATGCGCCTGTTTTCGGTCGTTGTTTGGAGCCAGCCTTCTGTACATTATTATTTCTATTTGGTGCTAGTACTCCCGTCACTACCCAATTGTGACAATATTCAGTCTGCAATAGGTATGCCTTCCAAATAGGATTGCATACGCAGTATAGTTTCTGTTTTAGACAATAATACTCTCACAGGTATATTTTGACTAGAATATACGGGAGTTTGAGATGCGGTGAATTGTTTAGCTGGATGAAGATAATTTAGTTCGGACTAATTAGAAGTACCTAACTGGTTTTTTGCCGCGGCTTCGCATGCCTGGAGGTCGAAAATTATCCTACGGGAACGTAATACCAGGTTAAATAGAGAGTTGGCTATGTAAGAAGTATGTCTCTTATATAGTTTTCTAGCTTCGTAACCAGGTAATAATGCATTATTGCATTTTGGGGGCTTGGGGGGCATTTTACGCCGTGACGGCAAACCATGACGCTCTCCTATGCCATCATCATGCCCCCTCTCCGCAGCCGCTCTTTTCCATTTTTCACAGCCGGGCGTCCCGTGACAGCCACATGTATTTTTTTTTTATGGAACAATACAATTTTTTTATTTTTTACAATACCAAAGGTATTATAAACTCAAAGTTGAGAGAAGGTAAAGTTATGCTGATTTTATTAAAAAATAAGTTAATAAATGGGCTTCCAAATAATATATTTTAAGGTTGTCAATAGTTCGGTACTTTTATTCTTTCAGTTGTAAAAATAAAAATATAAACTGCCAAAAACGTCGTCTGTAAAAGGAAAGTCTAGTATAATGCTATTACTAGACAAATTGCAGCGTTCAAACCTATGAAACCAAAAATGTTGGAGGCCAAAAAATGGGACAAACACATTCAAAATGGCTGCCTAATCTCTCTCTGTGCGGCTCTAACCACGTAATAGAATGATCGAAGCTAGAAAAACTAGTCCCAACTATGCACACCAACTGGAACTGCACAATTTCTTGCTTGTTTTGTTTCAATTGAATCCAACTGCCAACATTAAGTTCATTTGTTTGCAGTTACCGCACGGATAGTTCAGGAGTTGCGATTAACAACACAACTACAGAGATAACGTTCGCATATTCGTGCCAAAACTTGGTTTTCATACAAAGTTAGTCCTGGAACGCTAATCCGATGAAAGAATAACACTGGATTTATCATGCTGCGCGAGTTCTGAAAGTGGAATGAGTTCCCGAGTTAGCAACTATTAAATTGGGTGGTTGAGTAATTGGGTGGTTGAGTGGTTGAAATTCATTTTAGTATTAACGTTTCTACTTATCGTAAGTTATGTTTTAGTAGTCATGAGTCATAATAGCTACGGTGCTACGGCGTAGACGGCGCTACGCCGTTGCTACACCGTCGTAGCCGAAAATCAACAAAGCAACACTTTCGTTTTGAACTACACTTGTTATCATTTAATTGTACTTTTGAGGATTGTGCTATTTCTTTTGATTCCACTAAATAAACTTATTTCGTATATTACGTAATTTACAACATGCATCACAATGTGCTTTTACTGTATCTTTGAGTTGCTTGATTGGTGACGATCTAATCACCAATCATTTTAATCAGGAAATAATCCATTACTGGTCGAGACTTAGACTTAAAACATTTTATTTTTGAACTGTAAGATAAGTAAATATAAAAATAAGCTACGTACAACAGTAAAATCCATTTTCACATTCAAACGCAGCTAGTTTAATAGAATATTCCGCGGATTAACTTTTACATGGCGGATAAAAAATGCTGACGAGGAACAAATGGAAATCAATGTTCGAAACAAAGCGTGATTTGCATCGTTGTGACCTAATTTTAAATACAACTGAACAAGCACTACTAAAATTAAGTACCTACATTATTAATTTCAGTACCTACTTTTTATTATTGATTATAATCTTTAACTTCTTTCTTTCATTTATATGGCATCGACTTCACAGGTTATCTATATGAATGTAAACATACTTGCTGCTAAATAAGGCTGTGGAATACTGTATTAGTTGATGTCATCACGTCGACACCAGCTGTCGCTGAAAACCAGTGTTCTGGCTCTGTCTAATATAATACTTTGCATTTTAATTCGATAAGTAAGGGCTCATTCACACTGGGCCCGTCAACGACGATTCGTCAAAAAAGACGATACGTAATGACGGATGAACATTCACATTGCATACGGAATCCAGTTTTTTCGAGTGATTTAAAACTGAAGGTTTTTGAAAAAAGACGAAACGTCATTTAAGACGTATCCGTCATTTTTCACGATTCCGTAATAGTGTGAACACGGGCAATTAAAATGTATAGCCGCCCATACAAATCAAAATAACGATTCGTGAAAAAAGACGATTCGTCAAAAAACACGAATCGTCTTTGACGGATTAGTGTGAATGAGCACTTATTATTATTTTGCTAATGGTTTTATGTTGAGCAATGGTCTTTTTACGTGGATGTGACGCATATTTTCACCCGACTGTATGTTTTTTCTTTATGCTTTATGTATATAGGTACTTACATATTTATACAGCCGAAACCGTGCCGAAAAGCTAGAGCCTTTCCATTGCTATTCCATACCGCAAGTAAGTAGTTAAACAGAACAAAGTTCTACCTAACCAAAGTCGAAGTTTTAGCGACGAATATGGCAAACTCGATATTTTGATATCAAGTTGGATACGTGCTGCAGTATATACTCGTACGAGCATAAATATTCCTTTAATATAAATATTATTTTCATAATATTAATCTACTTTAAAATTTCAGTAAAATATGGATGATGTATTACCCTGGATCTGGGTTACACTGGGATTATGACTACGCGTGGAACAAAATACTTTATATTTTAATTCGTAGAATAATAATTATTTTGCCGCTGGGTTAAAATGTTAGTACAACATTAATTAAATTAATGTTGTGTTTCTCATTTTCATCTCACGAAGCGACCCGCGCTTTACTTGTGGTTACTAAGTACAGAAACACGCTGTGAATGTAATCGCAGCAGCTCTCAGTTCCGTCCGAGACAATGGCGAAGTCAAGAAAGTGTGTGTGTGTTAAGGGGCTCGTGGAGGAGCAGTGTGTAGTTCATACAAGCGTTAAGCCCGTCACAGACGTAGCTATAATATATATTAATATGAATCATTGCAAAGGCATATTACGACATATTTTCTATATAAATTTGCGAGTGACCGCACTAACTTGAAAATTGTTAAATCAGAAAAAAAGTAGCCATGATTTCATGGTCCTATATAATATACCTATGTATTTTTATAGGTAGAAAATGGAAATAGGTAAAACTACTATCTTATTTCTAACCTTATTTATTGGAATCATTTTCCGATAACACGTTTCACTGTACAATAAATGCGGCTGAGTGATTGGCTCTCTTGCATCACGGATCGAAGGTTCGATCCACGCACGGAACAAATTGCTGGTCGGGGGTCAGGGTATTTATTTTGCTTGAAAGATTTGTATCAGTAATCGCACCCACGAATTTTTCAAGAGAAAACTTCTTTAGTCGCATTGTGCGAATTTTGTTAGGGGAAAATGTTATGTGTTCTTTCGCTTTACCGACATGTTAATGGTATATCTGTAGCTATAGATATGACGTGTTGTGTTTGGCTAATAGTGAAAGGGATTATAGAAATATAATACCTTTTGCTCGCGGCTTCGCCCGCGTGGTCGGTTCGGATCTAGGTTATCTGTGCCAAAATTCATCCAAATCCACTCCGCTGTTTGTACGTGATTGAGTAACAAACATCCAAACATACAATGTTTCACATTAATTATAATATTAGTCAATAAAGTGATCGATAGAAAATTAGTTCAGCCGCCGCCACTCTTGACAGTTGAATTTTTCACTAGCAGATCACAATGTACAACAGAATTATGAACGTAGTTTGTTTCAGAACCGTTCACTGAGTCGATTTCTATACATCATTTTTTAACCCAAAAACAATTAAAACTACGTAAATTACAAACACACTTCCACTGTACAGTCAAAACAAATCAAAATGGACGAAGTTCGCCCGTGCGACTGTGTGCGCACGTAGTTTTGGTTATGTGACCACAATTTTCTCCTGCAATCAGTATAACCAATTTAATGATTAGTCAATGTTTTATAATATTTAAAAATCTGTTATTATGATTACAACATAATATTATTATTGGGGTGAGTTAATCCGGGACATGTTTTATAAATAAACCTCTCTATTCGATCCTGCCGTGTCGTTCACAGCTTATAGGAATGTACGAAGCAACTTTACTAATTAACACTACTGTAGTAAGAGTACCTACTGCTCACGACGTGCAAGATAATGGAAAACGCTGAGACGATAGCGCCGCAATTCCAGAACTAATGATTTGGAGCCATTGACTTAATGCGGTTCCTAACTTGCCTGAATGTTGCCGGATTTGGTTAAATTACTTCTTCCACTAACATTTGTTTAATCATAGTGAAGTTAAAACGAAGTTTTCTATTGTTTTGCGAGAAATTTCTTGTGGAATTGTGGTTGAAGTTTTCATTGTAGACTTTACTTAAAGCTGGGGTAACTTTATCGGTGATTGGCACTTGAGGTTACATCAGTAAAAAAGCCTGAAGGGGTTGGCACACCTATTCGACAAACATCGATCAAAGTTAAGAATCGACGTGAGTAGATCGATTGATGGTCGGATATTCAGGCTTCGGCTCAGCTTAGGTACCAGTCCCCCGCAGTACCTATTTTTCTTTAAGCCCATGGCTCGAGAGCTGAGGTGGTCCGTTGGTAATGGCCCCGACTTACGACTTGAAGGTCGTGGGTTTGAACCCGGGCAGGCGCTTTACTTTGTGTAAATAATTACATCATCACTGCTCTCAAAACGGTGACGGAAAACATCGTGACATCAATCAACCCGCACTGGGCTTGGTGAAAAAGTGAAACGGCCCACTCCCTTTCACAGAGAGCAGGCTTGTGTCCTAGCAATGGGACCGTTGTAGGCTGATTTTGCATACTACAATTACTGTGATACCTTTACCGTTATTTTATCTAACAAACAAATTAAGCTAGGGCAAGGTTGTAAATCGAATCAAATAAAACTATTCTGTACTAAGTTACATGCTCATTATGCGAAGTAATGGGATCACCGCCTGTAATAGAATCGGCACTGTCATTTACTCGTGGTCATTACAGAGCCTCCCTCGCTTTAATAAGAGGACCGGCTGTTATAAGACTGGGAATTAAAGTAAATAACGTCGTTAGTCTGATTTTGTTCTTCGAATTTTCTTGAAGGTTCAAATTAAGAAACATTTTTTTTGAGACTTTTTAAAACCATCGAGGTTGGCATAACATCTGATCACCCAAATCAACCTCTCCTGCACGTGTTACCCCTGCTGAAGGATGAACGAGGTTCTGACGAAAAACTCGCCAAGACGCATTGGCCAGCGTGGCATTTAAAGGCTCTTTTCATGGATAATGTCAATAAGTACCTATGTATACAAAGAGAAAGCCTGGTAACATAGTTTGATATACTTTGTTTATAAGGTAGGTATGATAATCGAGTCCGCACCGAGTGGACCCAACATGCTGCTGCGCCCTGCTGTGCCTACGACGCAGCTGTAACTTTCGCGTCTGCATCACTCCACGACAACTAAAGACGTAGTGCAGTATTTGAAGGTGAAGACCAACTGGACTCTGAGGGTCGAAAGGTTGGAATCGCGCCACAACATCAACTTTAAGTTATTTGTGGTACGAGTTCCAACCCAACATCTACAGACCTGCCTGAAAGAGGACTTTTGGCCGAAAGGTGTCGTATAACGACGTTTCCGAGGACGCGACACCTCGCTCGTTACCTGTATAGTCATTGTTTATAAGGTTTTTAGTATGTATTAGTTTTTATTGTTTATGAGTATTTCTGTGTATTTTATCTATATGCCTTAGTTGCCTGATAATAAAATGATTATTATTATTATAATAGCCTTGACAGTCGTTATGGGTACCTAGTCAGAAGCCCGAAAGTCTGACAACCAGTCTTACCAAAGGGTATCGTATTGCCCAGTAACTGGGTTGTGGAGGTCAGATAGGCAGTCGCTCCATGTAAAATACTGGTATTCAGCTGCATCCGGTTAGACTGGAAGCCGACCCCAACATAGTTGGGAAAAGGCTAGGCAGATGATGATGATGATATATTATAAATAGCCTTGGAACGTTGGAATGGTTTTAATGTGTGTTCATTTCACGCATCAGGATTTTTAATCTCTTAATGGCTCTTGACAGCATTTTTCATCATGATAGGCTTTGTACGCAAATGAAATACCTACGCGGATTTTTACTTTAATTAAATTTTATATTGAAATTACTCTCTATCTCTGTAAGAACGTCATTCGTTCGAGTTTTATGTGATCATAAATTATTGCATTTGATGAGATTTTTTATTCAAATCTCTTTTTAGTAACTTTTTATTAAAATGCAATTCGGTTTTATTGCCTAACAGCTCACTGTTCAAATTTTGAAAAGATATGTAAATATAAGAGGATTTCTTAGTTTCTTACTATAAAAATTCAGTCAAATCATTCAGTTAGAATTAATTATTTAAACATGGTTTAACACGAAATACTTACTGCTGGGGAGTTTGTTGCGCCACTTCTTCCCAGCCAAAGCACTAGGAAGTGGTGAAGGGCGGGCGTTTTGGGACTGTCTTCTGAAATTTTGACGTTCAAAAAGTGCTGATTCTCGCCTATTTTAAATATGGACTCTTGGTTTAATTTTGAATAAGTTTTCTTTTGTTTACCTATATCTACAAACGCGTGTCCTGTTGAGATTAATCTAGATATTTAGTGGCAAATACAAGTTGTGCAACAGTTTAAACGAAATCTCTAGGACTTAGCTAGAATTATTTTAAAATATTAAAACTTTACAATTTAAAACAGATTATCCGTTTTATGCCCAACCCCCTAGTTTTAAGTGCTTCCCACAATCTCGAATACAAGCAAGGCTACCAACATTGTAACAACAATCACGTCCAGTTTTATCACCAACCGAACAACGAGACATAATGAAGATATATCAAGCATCATAAACGGGCTCCTATTCATGCATTACGGTACTCAACGGATTAAAATTACTTTGTAATGTTGTTTTGTTATCTCAAATGAGATAACACTGTTACAATACGTTAAAACAAACATTTGAAACCTTTGAAAAGCCTCTTTAGGTTTATCTTTTGAATTATTTGGAGGTTAGTTTTAGTTGTGTGGTTTAGTTGGATTTTGTTTATGATGTACCTTTTATGTTATCTTATAGTTGGTGAATGCGGGTTGCGGTTTATTGTAAAAGTTTATTCAGATATAGTAGTTTTATGTCACTAAGCGACACGCGCTTTACTTGTGGTCATCAAGTGTACAAACGCGCTGTGAATGTGTGTGTAAGTGCAGGAGCTCTCGGTACCGCTCGAGACAATAACGAAGGCGGAAGTGTGTGTGTGCGTGTCTTATGTGCTGACGCTATCCGTCTTCACGCACATGTTTACAGCGTGTTTGTACACTTAATTACTACAAGTAAAGAGAGCATCGCTTCGTGAGATAACAATACTGTACACGGACGTAACTTACAGTTACGATTAGATAAATTGAATGTTTGTAGCATACGTATCTGCCGAAATAAAACTGTTACAGGAAGATAATGGTAATATTTTCTTATTGTTTATCTTATTTCTTTTTAGTAAGTATATTCATGTATTTAAATTTGTGCTTATATTTAAGTATATGTAATTAGGTATATATATTTTATTCATAGTTTTAATAGGTTTATGCGTATCTTTATATTTATTCCTCAATTTTCATGATTGTACCACTGTTTGTCTCTGCATCACCGAAAGTTTGACTGGTAGAAAATGCCTATGGCATTAAGTCCGCCTCTGTACATTTATGTGCTTGAAGTTTTAAATAAATAAAAAAGTAATGATACAGTGCCCCGATTTTCTTCTTTTTTCGATTTTGGTTTAATTTAAATAGCGACAAGTATAATTAGTATCACCCATATATGAATATAGTTTTAAAACTAATTATTGTTCCAATATTAGTCGAAAGTACAAATTGGAAATAAAAGTACCTACTTACTTACTTTAATGGTCCTTGAGTTCTGTTTTTATAACACCTACCAGTTTGTACAAAATTGAAAATATTTGCGTTAAAATTAAGTTTTAGTCAAGTAGTTTTTTACGGTATTTTACAATAGAATATGTACTTTATTTTATAATATTGTTTTTACATTCAGTTTACAAAAAACTTATTTCCTTGTTTTCATAAAGAAAAGCGATACGCAAATAAACACTAGAATAAAAAAGAAAAATAATAATGCAATGTCCCGAAACACACAATCTATAATCCGTACAGTTATTTGCACAAGAAAAACACCAATATTTGAACAAATAAGCTGTGTATTCCACTTTTCCTGTTCACATAACTGCTACTTCGTTGCTATACCTATGTTTGTGGGTAGTTTTACTTTTTGTGAATTGTTTTTGTGTCCACACGTGCGGCCGTGTTTACAGAAGGTACCTAAGTGGATTAGTTGGTTACCCCTGGCTTGCAGTATTGATTAATTGGCACGGTTTTAGGGTTCCCGGCGTGCCCCGCGTAGCCAGACCACCATAGAAACGGGTTTTGTCGAATGAAGACTAGACAAAATGACAGATTGTAGAAAGATCAATAGCCGCCCGGGCAGATAGCCCGCTAGTGTGGGTGGTTACAAACCGGGCCCGTTCTGTTTTAATTATTAAGTACTAACATAGGCTAAGCAATTTTTTGTTACTATAGACCATTGTGGTCTGATTAAATAGAGATTAATAATAATTAATATAAAAGTGCTATACCTACGCGGTCAAAATGTATGGAACAGCATTTTTTTTTAAATAACTGACAAAAAAATTTAACACACGGGGATTCAGAATCATGTACAGCCGGTCGATTCTGTAAAAATCTCAACGTGAAAACTTAGGCGAAGTGAGTTTGTTTTTGCTAGGAATTGACACTATTGACAGCTCACTCCACGCGCACTTCACCTAAGTTTTCACGGTGAGATTTTTACAGAATAGCACCGCTGAACCCATGGTAACAGTGGGGCAATCATGTAACACACTATCAGTAGCAATGGCTTTCATTTTATAAATTCAATAACTTGTTTTATGACTTGCAATATCCTTCAAAATGATACAGATATGGTGCTGGTTGCGCGTCGATGTCCTTCCACCCTGTACACTTTTGTTGCTGCTTGTACATACACGAGCAAAAGGGACAGAAGAATTTTGAACCATATTTGACTATTATTATAACACTGTAAGTAATTATTTCAAGGTAACCTTCTTCTCTTTTATGATAACTTTAAAATATTTTAACATAAACGCATAATTAGCTGATGTCAGTTCTAATATTACAGAATAGTAGTCAACTTTTAGTCTTTATATTAATGATACCACACACACTATGGTGAACGATCAAATCAGCACAAAATTCAAAGTTCACAAATCATTTAAAAAATCGTACTGTCCATTATAATTCTAAACAAATTAACATAAAGAAAATAGACGCTGGCATTTATATTAAACCTCTATTGACTGCGAAATCCGGAAAATTCAAAATGGCGGCCTTAACAAAGTAAAGAGGGGCTTTAAAAATCCCGTCACTTCCCCTTAAATAGGATTACAGGGAATACAAAAGGATATTATATACGTTATATAGTATAGGTACAGTATAATGTAACGTTACTGATGATACAAAATGAGGTTCGGTGATGCGAGTGACGGATTTTGGAAGGCCCGAATATCCGGCCGAGCTTAGGTGCCACCCCACAGACGTAGGACAATGACATTGGTCAATAAACGCGCTGGTTTAAATAGGAGCTCACATAATTAATGAGTACATAATATGCGGATGAATTATCGATAGTGTATAGGTACACACGACTGACACGCGTCGACGACAGTGGCAACTGTAACTGTCGACGCGTGTCGGCGGCTGCTGTCGACAACATCACATAATCAGCCTACAACGTTCCCACTGCTCCACTCAGTGAGAGGGAGTGGGCCGTAATCCACCACGCTTGCCCAGTGCGGGTTGGTACCTAGATGTCACATGTCTTCGAATTTTTGGTTCTAGGACATGCCGGTTTCCCCACGTTTTCCTTCACCGTGTATTTGAGCACAGCGACACGTTGTCGACGGCAGCCGCCGACTCGTCGACGATTGCAGTTGCCTCAGGCGTCGACGAGTGTCGCTCGTATGTATGCACACTTAGGCAAAATTCTGGACATCTGAAACCGAGAACTGGATATTTGATTTCAATTGCAATTTATATTCGAATAGAGCCAGAAGCGCTTTAGTTGTAGCACCCAAGAACTGTTACTACTATCCAAGTACTGCTGAAGATAAAATTGGATTAAATCGGTAACAGAAGTTTCGACAGTCGGTAGCAGCCATAGATATCCGGTAGCAGCCGATAGGTGTGTACACCGCATGCAAGTGAGTAATATAAAGATAACTTGATGTCTCTGTGTGTCCACCCCTTTAATTTTCTGTTTTCGCTTTAATCTTTTATTGGATTTGTCTGGTAAAAATCCGTTTCGCATGTACAGCTGTAACTGTATCTGTCATTGGATGAACTAGCATCTACTGTGCCCCTACCTAGATTTTGCCTTTATATTTGAAGAGGAATTGTTGCCGTAAAAAATATAAGTTACGCTCAAAACGGTCCGTTCTACAAAATTATTATTAAAGTTTTTAGTCACTCATTTAAATTACTAGTACTTAAAGTTTTATCTAATTGGTTTATTAGACGAAATAGCGTATTCATAGAGAGTTGAAAATCTAGTGCGCGATAAAATCCTGCCGCGATATTTTAACGTCCGTGCGAATGTGGTCTAAGGAACGAACACGGGTGGGTTTTAGTCACTAAGAGTCTGACACTCCCTTCCGCTCCACCCAGAGCGGGAGGGGTCATTCGATGATTTCCCATCATAAAAAAAAGGCATAATATACACGGCGTTTTTTATTCGCGCGTTACATTAACGTACGTTGTCCGCGCGTCGATGGCGCGCTTTCTGCCTTGAAAAACCAGCGCTACAGTGCGGCCGACGAGAATGCGTTCTTCATACCTGTCAGTTTCAACACACAAACGAATACGTGTTTAGCGAATTTAATCTTTATTAACTAGAATTATCGCACTGAAAGATGTCAGGAACACAATGTCTCGACGGATAGACTGTAGTTGCGTTTACAGAGGATAAACGAGGGACGGCGCGTAAAAAAATAGCCATGTGCTATTGTGCACAGGCCCTTACCGTCGTTTATGTGCCTGAACCATAATAAATGATGAATAGAATGTTTATTTACGGCCGAACCCAATAGCCTATTTTCAGTTAAAGACAGATCGCTACTGATGGTAGCCGGTATAATCATTAAATGCCAGTTTCCTTTGATTATATTATATTACTAGCTGACCCGGCAAACGTTGTTTTGCTCCTACACTACTCCTACCCAACTCCTACCCTACTCCCACACTACTCCTACCCTACTCCTACACTACTCCTACCCTACTTCTACCCTACTCCTACCCTACTCCTACCCTACTCCTACACTACTCCTACCCTACTCCTACACTACTCCTACCCTACTCCTACACTACTCCTACACTACTCCTACCCTACTTCTACCCTAACCCTAACCTACCCTACTCCTACCCTACTCCTACACTACTCCTACCCTACTCCTACACTACTCCTACACTACTCCTACACTACTCCTACCCTACTTCTACCCTACTCCTACCCTACTCCTACCCTACTCCTACTATAAAAAAATAAAAAAAAATAGTATCCTATGTCCGTCTCCTGGCTCTAAGCTACCTCCCTACAAATTTTCAGCCAAATCGGTTCAGCCGTTCTCGAGTTATAAGTGGTGTAACTAACAGACTTTCTTTTATATATATAGATATAATCAAAGGCCAGTTTCATAATATAATCATACAGATCGCTACTCAAAGATTATCAAGATTATTCTCTTTGATTTATTGGGACGTTAAAACCAAAGATCTACCTCCAGTATGCCAAAACTGGTGATAGATGATAGGTAATTGGGTTCGGCCGTTAATGAAATACAGACATACCAGTATCAGTACCGTACCGTATCAGTACCTGTATATCACTTCCAAATACTGCAAAATTGGAGTCCATGCAAGCCAAACTGTAAGGGTGCTGTATTGTTAGTAATCCTAGCCAAACTATCTGAGCAAGTACTCGGCCAGTAGTTATCCAACTTTGCCCAGCACCTATACTCTGTTCTGAACTAACTTTGGCTTATTCAGGCGGAACTTCGTTGCCCAGTTCGGGATAAAAGAAAAATAGAAAGTGTTCGACTGTTTTTCCTGCAGGTAAAGATGGAATTGGATAATAAAAGCGGGATACGATTCATTATTATCTTGCAACAGGACAAACTAGAATAATAAAGGTAGGGTTATGTGGCAAACATAATATACCCGTCCTCAAGGTGTTACGTGCTTACCTGCTCAGGGAGCGCCAGACGTAGGTACATTCATCTAAGTGTCACCACTCGGGGTAGTTATTTAATGTACCCCAAGAGACGAACTTAAAACTACTTAAGGCAAATACGCAAGGGTAGCCTGTGAAATTCAATTTCTTTTACATTTTTTGCCATTTGCAGGTCTGTATCAAGTTGTATTATATATAGGTGTAGGTAGGGTAGAGCATATTGATGATTTTAGTTATTAAAATTTTGTAAATACATGTTTGTTAACCGTCGCGAATCATACTCGTATTTTGATCAACATAAAACCTGACACTAACTTGCAAACCGTTAGAAAATTTTATTTCGCATACTGCTTTAGGTGTTTAGATGGAAATATTAGGTAGGTACTTACTATAATTAGAGCTCGGAATTTGAGATAATTTTCAAGTTATGGAACAACAAACTAAATGTTATACTTAACAAAGTTCAAATTCCACCGCAACCAACCTTATTAGGACTTTTTTGTTACAAATGGTAACTCAAAAATCAACTTAGTTACTAACAAATTTCACTAAAGTAGATACCTAACTGATAAGTGGCGATGGAATGTAATTATCTGAGATTATGAACATTGTTTTGAGTCACCATCAAAAATATTTATTTTTTACCTTCAAACACCGTAAAACGAAAGCTAGCCAGGCGTTTCAAACGTATGCTACACAGAGTGACGTCACAGAATTGATTATAGTGAACGGTTTTATTTAATATTGCGTTTTAAACCATTTAAACGACGCAAAATGATTCCTGTGCCGCCTTCCCCGTTTAATGACACCAAGCACGTAGGCTTTAGCCGCACTCGACGCAACACGCACACCGGCACACGTAACAAAGTTTTAATCAACTGAATAAAATCCGGCTGTCTGGCAATCTAACGCAAATCGAATCGTACTGAAGTTGAGCCTTAATACGCAGTCTGGCTTCAACCTAAATCCATAAAATTGTGTGAGTGATAAATTCCCTACAGATTATGAAAAAAGAGACATCAGAAATTGGAATTTTGTTTTGTAAAAAAAGTAGTAATGTTTTTCGTGATTATATTAGGGTTAGGTATGTCATAAAACCAAAAAATCACAAGTCACATCTGTGACCAACCAGCATTGGGCCCGCGTGGTTGATTACAGCTCACTCCCTCTCGAAGAGAGGAGGCCTGTGTCCAAGCAGTGGGAACATTATAGGCTGATTACGTATATACCGGAAGGATGCCAACGAAACCCTATTACTAAGGCTCCGTTGTCCGTCCGACCATCCGTCTGTTACAAGGCTGTGTTATTTGAACCGTAATAGAGGTAGAGAATTAAAATTTTTACAGTGTGTATTACTATGGTCGCTATAACTCCAAGGGGGTTGCCATACCTACATGAAACGTCTTAAAAATATCTTTTGTTCAAATATTGTACGGTAGTATGGAACCCTCAGTGTGCGAGTCTTTTTTATCTTAAGTTTTTTCTGTGATTCTAAAATATGATCCAATTTTCGAGTTTTTGTTACATTAATAACTTGATATTCTACCGAGACAAAGAAACTGTACAGTAAAACAATACCTACTGTCTTCATACAACTTTGTGACCAGAATTCCTCATCTCCTGATTTACCTACACTAACAAATAGTCTTGAGTGTCACTTAATTCAAGACGAGTGCAATTGAAGATCGAGTCAACGAGTTTTCATACCCGTGTCACCCTTTTCAAAGGAATGACAAGCGCCCTTCAGGGACCCTTACTTCACACCCTACGGATCAAAGTGCCATAACACGATCTTCAAACTATGTAACGAATATGTTCTGGTTTTAAGTTTTCTTCATTACAATTTCTTCCGAACTGACAGAAATGTCAGTTCGGAAGAAATTCAAAACAAAACAAAACATTTTTAACCGACTTCAAAAAAAGGAGGAGGTTATCAATTCGGTTGAAAATAATAAAAAAAATAAAAATTTACGAGTAGTACATTGAAATAATTCGTGCCTTGTCGCTTGTCGCAGCATTTATTTAGAAATCAAATCGCTCACGTTTTCTGTCTGTTCAAGTAATAATATCTATGCCCACGGCCTCGTAAGTCGACCTTTTATGATTCTTAAAATGTAATAAATATTTACTAGCTATATACTTAGGTACCTACTTAGAATTTTCTCCACTGAAAGATAATGACGTCACTCAAACATGTTTCCTTTTATTAGGGGAAAGCTTGATAAGACATTGAAAAGCATTGAAGGAACAGGATGCGAACGCTACCAATGGTACTAAATATTAATTTAAAGGCTTTTTGATTTTTCGTCCTGTCGCCTGGCACTATATTTTCATGAAATATTAAGCATAGCCCGAAAATATAACAACCGGTCTTACCAAGGGGTACCGTCTTACCAGAACTGGATTGTGAACATCAGAAAGGCAGTCGCTCCATGTAAAAAACTGGTATTTAGCTGCATCCAGTTCGACTTGAAGCCCAACGTAGTTGGCAAAATGCTAGGCAGATGATCATTAAGTACAGTTGATGTAAAACAGCATTTTAGGAATTTTATTTTAACTACTGGTTTTTGAGGCACCACACAGTAAGGTTTATCGACACCGAAAACGAAAAAGTATCCGTACCAAAAAAAAAACAGTGCACTATTTCAACACATCCAACGTATCTGCGGGTAAAAGCTTGTCACCGTGCGGGCGTTGATTTTCCTCTGACGCTGACACCCGGCGCAGGCGACAAAAAATCCAATGTGTAAAATGCGATAGCAATATCTACATATATTCTATCTATATAAAGCTGAATAGTTTGTTTGTTTGAACGCACTAATCTCTGGAAATAGCAGTCGGATATGTTTTTTTTTTACAATTTATAGCTCTATTTTTGAGAAACGCTATAGCTAGGCTATTTAGTATCACAGTAGGACCGTAAGGGGCCAAGCAAAAATGAAAAAGTCAGAAATCAAGTAATAGCGCGACGCCGGATACTAAATGTTACAAAGACAAAAAATCAATGGGCAACATAGTCCTAGTGTCAAAATGTACAAAAGTATATGAATGTGCAAATCACAAAAAATAATTGTGATATAATGCGTAAGGGTAATTGTTAGATTGTCAAAATATACAAAAGTTAAAACATAATTGTGCGGGCATCGCATCGCCTAACGTTATTTCTGACTTTTTTCATTTTTGGAGATGGGGTGGGACGGGGTAACAATAAATTTAACGCAAACAAGGGCAGAAGCTAGTAAAATATAAGAGACGACCACTGTAATATAGTACTCGCCAGTATCAGTATATATATATTTAAATTGGAAACACGTAAAATACTTTTGGAAATTATTATAGTCGAGAATTTCAGTCCCTAATATAGTCCCCAGTGGATATTTATCGTTTAGGTAAGTATTTCTGTAGCAAGCGATGGCTTCGGGACCAATTTTCCGTTCGTTCGAAATATTTACACATTACAAACTTACACCAGACGGTCGAAATTTCAATAACCAGCCCAACTTTAACGAAATATAGTAGGTAGTAACTGAAATTTATTGCAGCAACTTTTTTGTCGTTACCAGCATATGCTAACCATTTTATATGGGCTCCTGTATCCACCGCTCGTTTTCCAATACAAAATTTTATTGGGAAATTCTATTGGAAATTCGTTTAAAGATGATATTTGTGCGAGTTTGAGCCGTATTATTATCATATTCAAATATTCAGATGTACTATGGAAATTGACTAAACGTATGAACATACACGGAGGTTTGCGGGTCTTCTCTGAGAACTGTGTTTGCATAGAATCAAAATTCAATAAGGAATATATTTAAACCAATTTAAATAAGTATTCTAGTTTATACCTAATGATAATGTTTGAAGAAGAGATAATTCTCAATCTAAATCTCTTTGATGAAAATTTGGTATAATAATGAAAATTCAAAATTATGCCTGGGCCTAGGCAGACGTCAGAGGAACTCCATTACTCATATACATGAACAATGTTGATACGAAAGTTACGACACCGTTCGATCATCTAGATTTCATATATGTGTAGACAAGACTAAAAAACATTGCTGACACATCAATAAGCCGATGTATTTCCTATGATACATCACCGAGACCAAGTTGCCTAACTATGTAGGTACGTGGATTATTCACCAACAAGGGGTCAAGGTGTACCATATCGGTCAGTGGGATTGTCCGAAAGGGTTACCGCTGCCCCGGAACAGGGCTAAGGAAGGAACACGGGTGGGTTTCTGACACTCCCTTGCGCTCCACCCAGAGCATACCAAAAAAAGGTGTACCATATGGTACAAAAAAGTCAAAACTGACAGATTTGTCTAAAGGTAATAGAAGAAACTGCCTTCTGTTGTCTCGACTGATTTTTGTACTGCCTTAAGCAAGAAACTTGAGGTATGCCATTTGCCTTCAATTCTTCTCTCGTACAGTTCAGCTCATGGTCGCGGTAAAATTATTAGCCGTCAGCAAGTTCAGGCAAGGTAAACCCCCTTAGATTAGTGGTGGCCCAGTGGTAAAGGCCCCGACTTCCGAGGCGTGGCTTCGAACCCAGGCAGGCACTTTACTTTGTGGAAATAATTTCATCAATATGTTCTATGTTCTCAAAACGGGAAAGAAAAACATAGGGGGGACCCGACATGACCTATAACCAAAAATTCGAAGAGAATATGACATTTACCAACCCGCACAGTCTGCGTGATAGATTAGAGCCCACTCCCTCCCTCCAAGAGGAGGCATATGTCCCAGCAGTGGGAACGTTATAGGCTGATTATGTGTAACTGCTCAGTGTCGTGGCGACTATAAAAGTTTATATTGAACGATTGTCGCCGGTTCGATAATGGCCATAGTAGAAACTGGAACATGTTATGCAAAACGAACTATCTTTATCGTAAGATACCTAAAAATTTCTCTCCACGTACCTACCGTTTTCGAATCGTCAGGTGCGGAAACTTTCATCCGTATGTTTCTAAAGTAGGTATCAATATCCGTGGCGAAAAGACTTCAGTTCAGTTCGAAATAAAACTGCTATTTGTATAGATTGTATGTTTTATTGTTATCAAAAGATTCTCGGTTACTTTGGTCGCAATAATCATCATCATCGTCATCATAAGCCTATAGCAGTCCACTGCTGGACATAGGCCTCTCCTATTGCATGCCATTCAACTCAATTTTCGGCAACTCTCATCCAACTGCTACCAGCCATCTTGCGAAGATCACAATGCCTGTCGGGAACTAATTAACCTTGAAAAGTTGGTGTTGAGGCCAAGGTAGAAGGGAGAAGACAAAGCACTCCTACGAACGCAAGTCTAACCTATCAATCCCCAATTAATGAGGCACATAATATTAATTATATAGGTATTGATCGTGGACTCTTTTGGGAGCCGGCGCAGTGTGTCTCTAAATGATGTTTAGCTTGTAAAACAAACAAACTAAGATAACAGTCTGCAAATGATGTATTATGACTCTATGGCTTCTGAAAAAAGATATGGTAGAGACTTAATCACGGATATCGGACTTAATGTATTTATGATACATGAACACAAGCTATATTTATGTTTACAATTATAGGCATTTTTATCTCACATAGCGACGCGCGCTTTATTTGTGGTTATCAAGTGTACAAACGCGCTGTGAATGTGTGTGTAAGCGCAGGAGCCATCGGTACCGTCACAGACAATGGCGCAGTTGGAAGTGTGTGTGTGTGTTGTGTACTCGTCTTTTTGCACACATTCACAGCGTGTTTGTACACTTAGGTACCATAAGTAAAGCGCGCGTCGCTTTGGGAGATAAAAATACTGTACCTGTAGGTACGAATGTAAATCAATACGCTATTATATGGATTGAACCGTGTCACAAAGGCTTGCCCCGAAGTGTTTACTGCTCTCTATACACTCGGCCACTTTGTACAGTCACGAGCACAAATATCTCAACACTTGGCAACTTTAAATTGCGATTTTTTCACGAAATAACGAATGCATCGTTGAAATACGATACTTTACATATACCTATGGGTTCGAAAATACTATGTTCCTACTAATATAAAATTTCATTCAAAAATAAAGGAGAAAATCGACTTTGAATAAAGCCAAGTGTATACATACTTTTGCTCGTGACTGTACAGCCCACAATATCAAAATGAATATTACACGTAAAATAAAGTAAATCCTGAAGTACCTGCTTGTATCCATAATATGATTAAAATAACGCTCATAGCATGTCATAATAATTGGGCAATTTATTTTATGCATGGTATATGCCTCTGCCAGTTTTTAATAAGTAAAAGTGAAGTCAAATTGTTGTGTTTATTTTCTGTTAACTTATTGTATGTTTAAAGTTTACTAGGAACTACATAGTAATCACGTTGTTCAGGAAAGGTTCATGGATCTTTTAATGTTCACTATGGTAATTTTTACGTGTCAGTCAGCCTCAAAAAGATCGATCAGAAATCATTTGATTGTGTTCATGTTCCATAATACTGTATCAAGGTGTAGCCATAATTAATATCCCAATGTGTAGTATTTTTTGTGGCAACACATAGGTACCTACTCTTCGCACGTCGAGTGTACACCATGTGTGCCGATAACAATACATTTTCTATTATTTTCTTGTATCGACAAGAATAACAGTCAGCCTCAAAAAGATGGGGAAGTATACCGATGTACAGACGCCAGCACATCAAGCTACCCGAAACTGTCAAATTTTCCCAGTCAACTTTGAACCTTATGCTTTAGCGATAAAGTTGAAAATCTATTAAAGAAATTTGACAGATTGTAGTAGCTTGATGTGCTGGCGTCTGTACAAAAAATAACCAATAACTTTTAACACTTCTTAGCAAATAAGTATCTAATCGTTAATTTATTAATTCAGCTAGTCAGTTGGAACCCCGTCTATGTAAATGTTTTCGTCACCCTATCTAACACTGTTGTGACAACCCTAACAATGTGAACCAAACGACTCAAACAGCTTTTATACCTCCTTAAACTGTTAACAGAGCCTTTGAAGGTACACGATGCATGCCTGATGTAACTTTGCTTTAGCACGTAAGAGTGAAAACGGCAAGGGTCTTAGTGTACCGACACCGTAAAACGGACTTTAAAGAACGTGTTATACATCATGCGGAGCATAAGAGGGTTAAGTGCATGTTCGACTTTCTTGGGAAGTGAAAATCGTTCGGAAAAGGCTAGGAAATATAAGATCACAGTCTACAGATACTGAAAATGCTATTGCATAAAATTGTGGCAGTCAATTAAAAATACAGAAGCTAAATGTATTTTTGGAATGGTATCTTTAAATGACTAACATCATGGTACCTACCAGCAGCCTAATTGCGTAACACACACTATCAATCTCAATCTGAATCATTTTGAAAGATATTGCTAATCCATTGCTTCATACGTTCGAAAAAAATATCTGCATAGCGACATAAATAACGCAATGAATGTTGTTGAACTATCAAAACGAAAACCCATTGCTACTGATAGTGTGTTACGCAATCACCCCGCTGACCGTTCGTTTCACCTAGACAAATGTTGTACTTGTCCCAGTAATTAACATTCCTTCAATTCTATCACACTAATATTAAGAAGGCAAAACTTTGTGAGTGGGGGTGTGTTTATATGTTTGTTACTTCTTTTTTTTTATTTACTTCTTCACGCTCAAACGGCTGGACCAATTTTGATAACATTTTGTATGGAGGTAGCTGACACTCGGGATTTTATCCCGATATTTCCAAGGGATCGACACTTATGCGCAGCTAGTAAATAATATAAATTACAGAATTAAAAAATGTTCTTTTACTAGTCTGTTTAAGATAGGTATAGAAACCATATGCGAAGTCTTTTTCAAATACTTCAGATTCAAATACTTCAGATATTTACATTTCCGTCAACGCCTCTTCTATATACGCGAACTTGATTATTCAACCACAATAAACATAACATAGCGCAGTCCACTGGGGCATGTCACACCTGAAAGGTGCCTCAGTAATTCACTAGAAGATAGACGGTCTCTAAACATATGTATGTATTGCTTAATCCCTTAACACTAGGATTAGTAGGTACTAAAGCCAATACTCAGGTGATTAAGCCTTACTAAGTAATTGAGACCTGTGGTCGAGGGAGCGGATATTGATTTAATGTTTAAGTAGATACGTAGATATGTCAAAGGGGATTTCAGTTTTAGCAATACTAGGATATTAGACAGTAATTATAATATGTCCTTTGAGTTTTACCCGCCCAAGGAAAATATTGTTTGAAGATTCCTTTCTTAGGCCCCACTGGCACCACAGATCTATACTATTAATAATAAAGCTGAAGAGTTTGTTTGAACGTGCATATCTCTGGAACTACCCGTCGGATTTAAAAAATCTTTTGCAATTGATAGCCTAATCCTTGAGGAAGGCTATAGGCTATTTAACATCACGCTAGGACTCTTAGGAGCCGAGCAGAAAGAACCCGAAGTAAAACGAAGTAGCCCGGGCAGGCGATGCGATGCGACGACGTGGGTCGGGGAAACAAGAAATTTCGCGCGGGCGAAATCACGGGCAGAAGCTAGTCACTAATATAAGTACATATGTCGGTAAACATTAACATTATTTAACTTCAAACGAGTGTCAGAAACAGTATGATGTTTTAAATTCGTTTAGCGGTAAACGTATTCAGTGATTTGTGGTGCAAGTGCCCCTTAGTGCACCGCTAAACCGTTAAAGAAACATTTTTCTATAACATATCTTGATTTTATCTTACGTGATTTAGCCTGAATGTGGTGTGTTTGTCAGTCAAGGCACAGTTTTAAAAGTATAAATGAAAGAAGACAAAAATCTTTGTTTGTGACAAACTACTTGTAAACAAAAAATAACATAGAATAATTTCTTATGACTTGAAAATTTCGAGAGTATCGACGATTTTTTGTTATTTTCGAGACTCGAGACTAACATTTTTGGTCACGGGAATAACGAGACTTTTGAGACTTGAGACGCGGGTTACTTTGTAATAAAATTAGGTCCTCTTTGTCTGAAACAACATTAAACGCCCTTTGTTTCTTACTGCCCACTACGAAAATGAAAAAAACTTGAACAAATAATTTTTTAATTTGCGTTTGTTTAATAAAGTACTTGATTAAAATATCTTGTTTTGGCTGCCTAATTGCATAGCCTATAAGTAAGAAACCTACTTTTGAAATAGTCTCAAAAGTCTAGATTTCCCCGGGAATTTCAAGACCACATCGAGTCTCGTTTTTTTTTCCGGGACTCAGTAATGCATCTGAGACTGAAAGCCGTAGTCAGTTTACAAAGTGACCATCAGCAAAAGGCTAGTTCTAAGAAACAATAAATACTCGTACAACACACAAACGCCATCGTTTATTCTACTTATCAAGAACATTGCTAAACATGAAAGCCAGCATTTATGCTCAGATAAACAGACTGAGTGAATTCAGTAGTTTCTAGTCTTTCTATAAATGTCCTCTGAACCTTGCGACGGTAAAACTTTTGTCGTTTACGTCCGAGCGATTCTTTTGTAATCGAGTCACGGACCGGATCGTACCGGGTCAAACCGGATACGGTTTATTATGACGAGGACAACGCTAATAGAAACAAATGCGTCTTTTCATTTATTTAAGTAAAAGGGAACATCGAGAAAACCTATCTCATTTATATTTTAAGCTTTTTGAACAGCTACTTATTTAAATGGTACCTACTTAGTTGTTGTATTTTTTAAGCTTTTTGAACAGCTACTTATTTAAATGGTACCTACTTAGTTGTTGTTGGGCTTTTCAATGGTTGGCAAAAAATACGCTTGCTCAATATCCAAAATCAGGTACCAACGTAGAACCTCTCTGAATATTTATTAGAAAACCCTCTAGACTCTCGTGGAATCAAACTTATAGTTTTTAATTATTTTATGTATTTTGAAGTATTGGGACCGTTTTTATAGGCTTTATGTTTTTTATGGTTTTTCTATTTATATGACGTATTTTTCATTTTTAGGGTTCCGTACCCAAAGGGTAAAAACGGGACCCTATTACTAAGACTCCACTGTCCGTCTGTCACCAGGCTGTATCTCATGAACCCTGATAGCTAGACGGTTTACATTTTCACAGATGTATTTCTGTTGCCGCTATAACAACAAATACTAAAAACCGAATATAATAAATATTTAAGGGGGGCTCCCATACAACAAACGTGTTTTTTTCGGCGTTTTTGCCTTGTGGTACGGAACCCTTCGCGTGCGAGGCCGACTGGCACTTGGTCAGTTTTATTCAAATTAGTTGTGTGCGACTTTGTAGTCCACTACATTTTCTATTACAGCAGGTATCGACATAAGTAACACCTGCCAGAATTTTCTATGATTAACAAATTACTTAGACATACAAAGAACAAAAGCCGTTGCTCAGCAGTAAGTATTAACTTACAAAGCTAATAAAAGCTATTCAATATACCATATTAGCTTTAACTTGGTGCTTACCTACACCGATGCAAGATACTTCAGTCTTAATACTCGTATATCTAAGACAAAGTTCGGGATGTGCTTACTTTGACATTCGATTCCGATGTACTAATAAGTGGAGCTTCGACAATTCTACCCCCTTACTATTAAACGAATTTTAACAGATGAATAGTTACACACCGATTTCTCTCTTTCAGTCGTCAGTAATTTGACTTTCGAAAGCAGAAGACAAAGCGTTGTGTAACTATACAGACCACAGACGCTATACAACGTTTATTAGTAGGTAGGTAAGGGGGTTAGTGTTTACTTAGGTTTGGTTAAGTTTGATGAGGTGTCTTATGACTTTAGGAAATGAGGAATCTTTTGCTTGAAATAATATACATCTTCTCTACTTAGATGGAAGATCCTTTGTTGTATTTATAGAATTAAGTTTTTTTTTATATCAGCCGTAAATTTTCATCGATCAGGTTAAACTATGCTTGCCGCCGTTTGTCCGTGGATGGATTTTTACATACCAAGACGCATCCGTGCCTTGGAAACCACGCTAAGCCGTTGGTCCCGGTTGTCATTTGTGGATCTTTGACAGTCGTTACGGGTCGTCAGAAGCCCCACAGTCCGACAACCAGTCTTAGTACCAAGGGGTATCGTATTACACAGTAACTGGGTCGTGGAGATCAGATAGGCAGTCGCTCCATGTAAAATACTAGTATTCAGTTGCATCCGTTTAGACAGGAAGCCGATCTCAACATAGTTGGGAAAAGGCTAGGCAGATGACTGTGTGTATGTACAGTCAACAAAAGAGAGAAACCGATGGATGCATCGGTTTCTTATCTCTTTTGTTGACTGTACATAAGACAAGTGCCAAATAAACACATTTTGTTTATTCAATTTCTTTTCTTTCTTCTAGAGTCTAGCTACTGCTACGCTTTACAGTCCGGCCGTCAAGAGCACAGAACAGATAAAAGTCAAGAGAATGCGTTCTTGACATCTGTCAGTTTCATACAAACGAATACGTGTTTCGCGAATTTGAACTCTAATACCTACTAGAATTGTCGCACTGACACGTGTCAGGAACGACGGCCGGACTATAGTTGATGTAGCACCGTTCACCTGCCCGTGAACAAAGACAAACAAAATATTTACAAATCACCATGAATCATGCCTTTCTTCTCAGAATAGTCAGATAGGAAACGCCGACCTCATCTAGTTTAAAAAATATAATTGACGTGTAAAAGTGTTTGTACAAACCTATTTACAGAAAATAAATCATTTATCATAATAGGTACGCGGTGATACATTGTGACACAAACTTTTAGCATAGATTCAGAAAATGATACATGATTCATTTGAACTTTGGGTTCATTATGCAATAAATAAATACCTAGGTATATAATAATGTTCGGCTCTAAAGTCGATAACAGTAAATTAATAATGAATTTCCGATTCAGTGCATTTACTTATTGGACAATACATTAATTTCTGTTTACAAATTCACTTGTACATTGGAGTGCTTGAACACGTTTATTACCTTATTTTATAGCCGACAGTATTGTTTGGTGTAAAACAGTGGCATGGGTTCTTTGAAGTCCATTCATCATTATAGCCTTGTTATATTTAAACTGAAACAATAGTTCCGAAAATAATTTAATGAAGAATGAAGATAATTCCTTTCACTGTACTTAAACAACAACTTCTATTTTTAGGTACTGATCTTTGATACAATGTCGTCTTTGATACCTAGATAACAACTGAGAGCGTATTCTAATCCAGATTGATTACAAAAATATGAGAACCATTGAGAAAATAATTTCATAATCATCAGCAGAAGTGCTTAGACATGAAAACCAGACAAACAATAAATAAACAAACTGTCTCCTACATACAATAATAATATACCTACCAGTAACTACGACAATAGCGAGGATAATTACTAAAACCAATCAGTACTTAGTGTCAGTACCTAATACGCGATCAATACATACACGTGTACATTTGAGCTAGAGCTAAGCATGCATCGAGATCATATCGAGATATGTACACCTATGTTTCTCTATTGAAATTTTTTCTTTGAGCTCCGGTTAATTAGCTGTTTCGTATTGCTTTTGATGGCAAATCAGCAGTACATTTCTGTGCAGTATTGGATCTTACTAACACTATTAATGTAAAATTAAGTATAAAGAAAAAGAAAGAAAAAGTATTTATTGCGACTCGTACAGGAAGATCACAAACTAAACTAAACACAGTAAAATAAAAATCCAAGATAAATAAAAAAAAAGTAACAAAAGGAAAATTAAACATAAAGTCCTATACGAGGCCAAAAGGCTCCTATCTCAGCATGATGCTGCGACATTTAAAACAAAAAAATATCACAGCGCGGGTATTCTGATAGGGCCCGCAGTGATGTCATGTGTCAGTAGGTATAATAATAATAATAATAATAATAAGCCCCCCAAACAACCACACGTCCTGATTGACCATCTAATCACGTGGGGGGCGGACACACGAATGAGAAATTACTGGCGTGGCTAACGTGGCTCTGGAAACCCACTTAAAAATGGAGACTCGTTCAAAAAGAAAACGTATAGGACCGCTGCCCGGGGGCGATCGCCGGGGCGCACTTGGAGCTGACGCTGAGTGTCTCAGCATGCGAACCGTCAGCGGTGAGGAGTTGAACAGGCGGGCTCCCACCGACAAAGATGCTACAGCCGATATCATTGACGATGGTGTCAGACTGACGGACAGGATAAACACCCCTGTAGAACCGTATAGTCCAAGCACAGTATCATATACACCTTCTAGGCCATCAACACCATCCATACCATCGTCACCTTCCATATCATCATCACCCCCCATTACTAGTTTCAATTCAGTTCAACCCACTTCAACCTTGAATGTTACGCGGGAGGTATCTACCTTCTTACCCGCGTCCACCAAGGCTGGAAAAGCAAGAGTTCGCATGAGATGGAGCAAAGAAGTAAACCTATTCATCATGCGAACTTACCTATACATCACTAAATTAGAGACCGACTTGACTACTTACAGAAAACAACTGCATGAACTTTTTACACGTCAATACCCAGAGATTACCGTTACAGAACAAAGAATTTCAGATCAAAGAAGAATAATAGTTAGAAATAAACTCCTGTCACAAGACATAATAGACCAGTTAAAAGAAGAAGTACGTACACAACTACAAGGAGAATCAGAAAATACTGCGGGCGCAATCACTATCGCATTAACCCAAAACACAACCGCGTGTAATCAACAGGAACAACCGTGCAGTCAAACAGAACCTATCATACAATCTCAACCTATCACACAATCCCAACCATACTTTCAATCACAAGCGTATTCACAAACCACGCATACATCCACGCAAACCGAAAGTATAACCATAATGTTAGAAAATGAAATTGAGACCCTAACCGACATTAATACAAATCAATCAACAGATACACATATTCAAGAAATACACGATAAATTTAAAACAGCTCTCGCTCAATATTCCGGTATGGACCCGGCAGCTCGACCAAGACTGCCCAAACTTAGGTACACACCAAAACTATCTCAGCTCGTTCATTTATTTAATCAAAAAATTCTCCAACAATATATTAGCGAAGAAACTCACCTAATAGACATTCATACTCTGATATATTGCACAGCGTTAGTAATTTCCGAAGAACTTTCTTTTAAAATCACAGAATATACAGGCAATACAAGACAAAGAAATATTAACAAGCCAGCATGGCAGCAGAGGCTTGAAAAAGATATAGAAAAACTTAGAGCAGACTGCGGTAGACTAACTCAGTACATTAACAACAATAGATCAAACAAAGTAGTTAAGAGAGTAGAAGCAATATTTAAAAACATGGCTACCCACACGAGACACGAAAACGACAATAGAAAACCAGAAGAATTCTTGGATACATTGAAACAGAAATTAGCCTTAAAAGTTCACCGGTTGAGAAGATATAAGAAAGCACAAGAACGAAAACATGATAACTCCTTGTTTGCCACAAACGAAAAGAACTTTTACAGAAATTTACAGACAGCACAAACTGACACTAACATACTGACAACCGAAAACAATGTAGAATTACCAACAGCAGAACAACTAGAAACATTTTGGTCTGGAATATGGGAAGAGCAAGTGCAACACAATAAAAATTCTGATTGGATAACAGACGAAGAAACAAAATGGAGCTCATTAGAAGAAATGGAATTCGTAGAGTTAACCGAGTCTGATATAACTTGTGTTACAGCAAGACTACACAATTGGAAATCCCCTGGTGTTGATAAAATTCATAATTATTGGTATAAAAAATTAGAGTCATTACACAAAATCTTAGCTAAAAATTTAACACAAATCATCTTAGGGAAACAAAACATTCCTGAATTTATTGCTACAGGAATAACCTACATGTTACCAAAAGCACAGTACTCTCCCCAACCTTCTCAATACAGACCAATTACATGCCTACCCACAATATACAAGATCCTAACTTCCGCAATCACAACAAAAATCAATAAACACATAGAAAATCACAACATAATAGCAGAGGAACAAAAAGGATGCCGAAGGGGCCACATGGGGTGTAAGGAACAACTAGTTATAGATTCAATAATCCACAAACATGCCAACACAAAACATAGAAATCTACACTGTACATACATAGATTATAAAAAAGCATTCGACAGTATTCCACACTCCTGGTTAATTCAAATACTACAAATATATAAAATAAATTCAAAAATAATAGACTTCTTACAGGATATCATGGTCCGTTGGAGAACTACACTCCAATTAAATTACCGAAACAACGCTATCACCACTCGGCAGATATCCATAAAGAAGGGTATTTATCAGGGAGATTCTCTAAGTCCTTTATGGTTTTGTCTTGCTCTGAACCCTCTATCCGACTTACTACATCGCAGCCAAGCTGGATATTCCATAAAACGTACCACAGAAGAAACTATTATCTCACATCTTATATATATGGATGACATTAAATTATACTCAAAGTCTGAAAAAGAGATGAAAAAATTAATAGATATCACGACAGAATTTAGTAAAGACATTAACATGCAATTTGGTCTAGATAAATGCAAGACAGTTCATATAATAAGAGGTAAAATAAAGCCGGGTGACTATCCTATTAACAATACAGACAAAATCACAGCAATGGAACCAACAGATTTATATAAATATTTAGGGTACAGGCAACTCAAAGGGCTAGATCATTCCACAATAAAATACACATTAAACTCAGAGTACAAAAGAAGAGTGATCGCAGTATGTAAAACCCAACTCTCCGGAAAACATTTAATAAAAGCGCTGAACACCTACGCAATCCCGATATTAACATACTCGTTTGGAGTGATCAAATGGTCCAAAACTGACATACAACAAATAGAGAGAACAACACGCACCACACTTACTAAACACAATAACCTACACCCAAAATCTGCAATAGAAAGACTGACCATCAAACGGCAATACGGAGGGAGAGGCCTTATAGACGTCCATCATCTTTGGCAGAAACAGATAGCCAAACTAAGAACATTTTTTCATTATAAATCACACACAAGCAACATTCATAAAGCCGTAGTTATGAACGATATCAATTACACCCCACTTAACCTACACGAACAGATAGATATACAACACACTAGCAACGAAGACCCACATAAGCAAAAGATAGAAGACTGGAAAAAGAAAGTGCTGCATGGACGGCACCCCCATGATCTAGAACAGTCTCATATAGATACAATAGCGTCAAATAAATGGCTTAAAATCGGTAACTTGTTTCCGGAAACCGAGGGATTTATTATTGCAATACAGGACCAAATCATAAATACTAAAAACTACAGGAAATTCATTATAAAAGACCCCACAGTAACAAATGATAAATGCCGCAAATGTCACAGCCAACCAGAGACCATACAACACATAACAGGGGCATGCACAACACTCACACAAACAGACTATACACACAGGCACAATCAGGTAGCCAACGTCATTCATCAAAAACTAGCACTCAAATATAAACTCATACAAGATACAAACACTCCTTATTACAAGTACGTACCACAAACAGTTCTAGAAAGTACCACACACAAACTCTACTACGATCGTGCCATACTAACTGACAGGACCGTTCACTATAATAGACCAGATATAACCCTTCAAGATAAAGTTAATAAAGTCACATACCTCATAGATATTGCAGTCCCTAATACACATAATTTACAAAAAACAATAAGTGAAAAAATCAGTAAATATGCAGAACTGAAAGAAGAAGTGTCCAGAATCTGGAGGCAGGAAAAAGTTTACATAGTACCCATTGTTGTCTCCACGACGGGTGTTATACCCAATCACCTCCACCATAGCCTTAAACAAATAGACCTAAAAGACTCAATTTATATAACACTCCAAAAAGCCGCAATTTTAAATACTTGCAGAATAGTAAGAAAGTTCATGCAAATTGACGAAAATGAAATCACCCCTCATAACATTAATTCTTCGTAAAAAAAAAAAACACCACACACACGCTACATTGACTTGGCTTGGGCCCGTTAATGTAGCTTAAACTAGCCAAAGAGCTAAGAAACAAAATTCGTTCACCAAAAATAATAATAATAATAATAGACTGGCAACACCAATGTCAACGAGTCGTCATTTTGAACCATTTTCCGAAATCAATTTATAAAAGCAGTTTTTAGAAGTATTTTAAAATACTACAGCCATAGCCCAAATACCATATAATACCATACCATAAAATAGTACTTACAATGACCATAATTTTGATAAATCTAAATCAAAAATTGCCGAACCAGAGGAGGTGACATTTGTCATGTCACCTCCGATAAAAACGAAGAAGGAAAATAGAAAATGTTGACACGATCTGCCGCCGCTAGACGTCTCGCACGCCTTCCACCTCCGGACTCTTCGCTCAGCTCCGCCTCGCCGCCGCCGGTATCCAGCCCCACTGTGAGCGCTGTGACGACACCGACCGCGGCAGTTGCGTCGAGCTCGAGCGACGAGTATTTCTCTCCGCCCACGACGCCACCACCTGCTCGTCGACGGGGAGGACGCCGGCCGCCGGACGGCTTAGGACCTCGAGGCCCACCGGCCTCTGATAGGGTCCCAGCTCCCGGCGGAAGTGTGCAGCGCATGAGATGGACACGATCCATCAATGAAAATGTCATGCACTCATACTATGGGGCTACAGAGGGGGGAAACAATCTGACCGCGTACCGTGTTCGGATGCTCTCTCTGTTTCAGGTGCTTGAACCAGCTGTCAACGTTTCGGCACAACGATTATCGGATCAGGTGCGTGTCATTCAGCGTAACCATATGTTGGATGACACTGTACTTGATCGCCTGCGAAGTGAAATGCAGAGTAGCCATGTCATCACTCCCCAGTCGCAGACTGCTGTACTACTACCGCAGTCTGATACAAGTCATGCTGACGAGGGGAGTAATGACAGGGCTACAAACGTAAGTACCCAATGTAATGAGGAATTGAGGAGTGCTTTGGAGGATGCGATTCGGGAATATCGCTTCATGTCACCCGAACTTAGGCCACGCTTACCTCGTTTGCCCATGCATAACAAAAATAGGGCGCTGGTGGCGGTTCTGGATTCGCAGTTGTCAAACTATTTTGATGGCTGCGAAGACCTCACCGATGCTCATTCGATTCTGTACTGCGCGGCTGCAGCGGCATGTCGTGTAGCTCATGTCAAATTTGCCAATGACTCTAGAGCTACACGACCGAAACCAGCCGTACCAGCTTGGCAGTGCAGAATTGAACGCCGTATTGGTGGGGCCAGAGCGCTCATTGGCAAACTAATCTGCTTCAGGGAGGGCAATACTCGCCCTAGAGTGATGCGCTTTGTGAGACGGGCATTCTTGGGGACTGATATCAGTCCTCAAGACTATATGTCTTGTGTCACGGAGCGCATCGACTTCCTGAAGCAGAAAGTGTATGCATGGGCGAACCGTATTCGTCGATACAGGCGGCGAGTGGAGCGATACACTCAGAATCGCACATTCCAGAGTGATGAAAGGTGGGTTTATAGGGCTTGGGAGCGACCGGACCAAGGTGTTACTGACACGTGCCTACCGGATGATGACGCCATGTGCTCGTTCTGGCGAAACATCTGGTCGGTGCCTGTCAGTCACACCGAGGGTGATTGGACTGGGAAGATTGAGCGAGCGTGCGATCTAATACCAGAAATGGGGGTACTTACCATCAGCCCCCAAGATGTTGCTCGTGCAGTCCGACCGTTGCCTAACTGGAAATCTCCAGGGCCGGACGGGCTGCACAACTTTTGGATAAAATGGTTCCAAGGGTCGCACGCCTGCTTGGCATCCCAGTTCCAGTCAGCCTTAGAGTCAGGGTCACTGCCCCAGTTCCTAACGACAGGAATAACCCACCTGCTCCATAAATCAGGTAGTACCGCGGATCCCAAAAATTATAGACCGATCACTTGTTTACCGACGGTCTATAAAGTTCTTACATCCATTTTGAGAACTAAAATTAACAAACATATAGACACCAACTCCATCATGTCTGTCTCTCAAAATGGATGTAAGAACGGGTCCCGGGGTACTAAGGAGCTGCTCCTCATTGATATGGCCATTAGCCAACAGGTTCGTCGTTCCCGAAAGGATCTGTCGACATGCTGGATAGATTATAAGAAGGCCTATGACTCGGTGCCACATACATGGCTCATGAGGGTGTTGGAGTTGTACAAAGTAGATGCAACTCTGCGCACCTTCCTGATGTCGTGTATGGGGCAATGGAGGACGGTCCTTCGATATCCAGGATGTCGAAATATTCAGAGGAATAGCGAACCGATAAGGATCGAGCGAGGCATATTTCAGGGTGATAGTTTGAGTCCGCTTTGGTTCTGCTTAGCCTTGAATCCCCTAAGCACGCTGCTGGAGGATTCAGGTCTAGGCTATCGGCTGAGGAGAGGTGGTCAGGTTATATCGCACCTCCTCTACATGGATGACCTAAAACTCTTTGCCCCCAACAATTTGCAACTAATGGAGCTACTGAAAGTAACTCAAACTTTCAGTAGCGCCATCAGGATGGAATTTGGTGTGGACAAATGTGCGGTCATGCATGTAAAGCGAGGGGAGATTGTTGAATCCGTGGGAACCCAACTCTCGGATTCCACAAACCTTAGAACCCTCTCCGCATCCGAAACCTATAAGTATTTGGGTATGTCGGAAGCGTTAGGCATCAATGTTACTGACATGAAGCAATCGTTGAAGGAGCGCTTCTTTGGCCGCCTGAAAAAAGTACTTAATAGTCTTCTATCAGGCGGAAACAAGGTGCGCGCCTTCAACGGTTGGGTCATGCCGGTTTTGATGTACTCTTTTGGCATACTCAAATGGACTCAGACCGAACTCGACGCCCTGGATAGGAGGGTCCGTACGTTGCTGACTGCAAATCGAATGCATCACCCACGGTCATCGGTAATGAGGCTGTATATCCCGCGAAAGTGTGGAGGTCGAGGGTTTTTAAACGCTAAGACCCTCCACAATCGCGAGATATGCAGTCTCTAGTTTCTAGAAACCGACGTGGGGATGCATCGAGATGTAGTCGCCGTGGACAAGGGCCTCACCCCGCTCTCCTTGGCTAAAGAGAACTGGCGCAAGCCAGTAGTGCTTGACACTAATGATCGCATGGAGGTATGGCAGAGTAAGGAGCTTCACGGACGCTTTTTCCGGGCCCTACATGGACCCGATGTTGATCTATTAGCGTCCGTAGCCTGGCTGCGTTTCGGTGACCTCTTTGGGGAAACCGAAGGTTTTGTCTGTGCAATTATGGACGAAGTTATGATGACGAACAATTACCGGAGATTTATTGTGAAAGACGGCACGGTTGACATCTGTCGGGCATGCCACCGGCCGGGAGAATCAATCAGGCATATTATCTCCGGGTGTTCTCGTCTAGCTAACGAAGAGTACTTGCATAGACACAACCTTGTAGCCAGGATAATCCATCAGCAACTTGCTCTGAAATACAACCTTGTGGAATCGGAGGTGCCGTACTACAGGTATGTGCCCGACCCAGTTCTCGAAAATGGTGATATCACATTATATTGGGATCGATCCATCATCACTGACAGGACTATTGTTGCCAATAAGCCTGATATAGTGGTGGTGGATCGACCAGAGCGGCGCGCAATGATTGTTGACATAACCGTCCCGCATGATGGGAACCTCGTGAAAGCCGAGAAAGATAAACAAATCAAGTATCTTGACTTGGCTCACGAGGTTGTCGACATGTGGGATGTGGACTCAGCGATCATTGTGCCGATAGTTGTGACAGCCAATGGTTTAATTGCCAAGAGCCTCGACCAACACCTGAGGAGGCTCTCGTTGGGCAGCTGGATCAAGGGCTTGATCCAGAAAGCGGTACTTCTGGACACGGCCCGAATAGTTAGGAGGTTCCTCTCTCTGGAGCCCTGACCGCCGGTAGCTTGGACCCTTTTCCCGATACCGGTGGGCTACTATTTTTTATATTTTTAAATGTTTTTATATTTCTTTATACTAATATTTAAAAATATAATTTATAAGAATTTAAATGAATAAAGGAGATAATAATAATAATAATAATTTATTCATAAGTTCACATAAGTATAAATTACATAGAAGTTACATCATTACAATGTTACATATTAATATTATTAGGAAAATATTAAATTATGCCTAAAATAAATCTAGTGTATAACTTATATATTGGTTAAAAGCCTACTGAATTCAATAGCGACCTGCCTGATGTAGGTTTATTCAAACCTGTGTTTCAGGCCATCGCTTAACAGCGCCGAGTGCTTTATTGGACTATTATGTCACTGAACATAGAGCTAGCATTGATACATAATAATTATATTTTAAAATAAAAATTGACTTAACATTAGTAAACTTATTGTATTACTTCTAGCAATTTTTCAGTGTCTGAGTAATTAAATGTCGCTAAGTATTCACTCAACATTTCACTACATTTTTTACAATTTACACTATATATACTTAAAGATTTATTGATTTTATTATATAAGAACGGACCTAAAAATACATAAAATTTATTTATAAAAGTATGTCTAGTTTGAGGCTTTATGCAAACTAAGTCTTTTCTTCTCTTATCTATAGGTATTGGGACATAAGGAAGGTTGCGATGCTGGTGCAGTACTATATTCAATATAAACAGTTGCCGTACAGTTAAAACCTTACATGCAGTGTAAAGCTCGTGTGTGGGAAATCTAAATGGGCGAAAGGTGGCTACCTTAAGGATAGCTCTCTGCGCACGTTCTAATGGCAGTAGGATTGATTTAGCAGCGCCCCCCCAGGAAGTTATACAATAAGTGAGAATGGATTGACACAAAGCTAAATAGACCTGTTTAATTAATTTGAAGTCCGATATATATCGTAAATTCTTAAAAATGTATATCAATTTACGCATTCGAGTGCATAACAAATCAATGTGTTTACGGAAATTCAGATTTGTGTCAATCGTTACACCAAGATATTTCATATGATCGGTTTTTGCTAAAGTAGGACAATTACATGCATTGTCAGCATACGTGCCGCACTTATGCGCATAAATGTGTATGTTAGTAGTTGGCAGGTTAGTATTTCTCATAGTAAATAAAATGTGTTTGGTTTTTTCTGCATTTAGTGTTAGGAGATTTTCATATAGCCAATTAGACACTATATTAAAACCGTTCTGGGCTTGTTTATACACCTCATCTCGAGATTTGCCTGAAAACAATAGAGCTGTGTCATCTGCATAAGACATTATGACACCATTTTGGAGTGTTAAGCTGCACAGGTCATTAATATATACTAGGAATAAAGTAGGACCCAAAATACTACCTTGTGGTATTCCGTAATTACTATTTGGAAGCTCAGAACTGACGTACTGACCAATTTTGACACATTGTTTGCGGTCACTAAGATAATCAGAAAGTAGTGAAAGCGTTGTTCCTCTAATTCCGAGTGTTTCAAGCTTGTTCAATAATAAAGGACAGGAAATTGTGTCAAAGGCCTTGGCGAGGTCTAGGAAGATCCCAATGGAGTGTAAGCCCTTATCCAAATTAGTAGTTATATAATCCGTCATTTGATGTACTGCCTGTTTAGTTGATTTTTTGGGCCTAAATCCAAATTGTCTATCAGAAAGCAATTTGTTATCTTCTAGGTATGTTTCCATCATGCAAAAACGGCTAAACGGATTTGGATGAAATTAGGCTACACAGGTAGTTTGTAATCTACATAAATGAACACATAGGATACTTTTTATCCCGGTAATAAAGTTCCGGTGGAAAAATTTTTGACCTCCACGCGGGCGATGACGCGGCCAAAAGCTAGTGTTTTATAAGAAGCTTAAATATGGGTGACTGTCAAGGATTACTTCACTTTGATAGTGGACATTCGACGATGAACGGCATTATGGAATTCATTTTCATTTAAATGTTTTTGAAATGTGTGTGAACGTTAAATAAATCTTCAGTAGTCTATTTTGGACTGGATTCAGTAACGTTTACAGTGTGTGATTATATTTTTGGATCACAGATCATTTGACAGTAGAAAATCTAATATTTTAGCTATTTTACTTTTATTGTGGCGACATTTCAGAAGTCTTTGTCAGGTCTTTGCCCGACTTAGTTTAATTCGTGATGGTACAGACGCCAGCACATCAAGCTACTACAATCTGTCAAATTTCTTTAATCGATTTTCAACTTTATCGCTAAAGCATAAAGTTCAAAGTTGAGTGGGAAAATTTGACAGTTTCGGGTAGCTTGATGTGCTAGCGTCTGTACAAATACAAACACTTATAAAGTTCATTAAAATCTTAATTAATTCGTTCTTTCATAAAATAAACAATGGACCGTTTAACTTACAATGCCTCCCTCGCTGCACATCACACTAATATTATAAAGGCGAAAGTTTGTGAGTGTGTGTGTTTATATGTTTGTTACTTCTTCACGCTCAAACGGCTGGACCAATTTTGATAAAATTCGGTATGGAGTTAGCTGACACCCTGGATTAACATATAGGCTACTTTTTATCCCGATATTCCCACGGGATCGAAACTCATGCGGGTGTAACCGCGGGGCGCACCTGGTATTTCATAAAAAATACATCCTTTGAAGTTGTTTCCGATATGAATACGAATGAAAATAAAATGTATTCCTTTTTAATCGAAGTCATGTTGTCAAGTAGTGAATCAATGCTATAAATTATAGTTTCCAAGAAAACCTTTGGGGACTTAAAGCGCTGATTCAAGAGTGTTTTGTTGAAGAGAAAAATAATAATAATAAAAAAAAAAAAAAAAAATTAAAATAATAATTAATAATAATAAAAAATAAAAAATTTTCTAAAAAAGAGAAGAGAAGAAAGAAAAGAAACGGAAAACGCACTAGAATATGAAACTTCCTAGTTTAGCATTAGACAATGTTTTACCAATTCAAATCGAGTCACTGATTGACATCACACAAAAGTCGCAGAAGTAAACGACACACGTACTCACATAATCCTTAACTTCCAAAATACTTTTTCATTCAAAAATCCTATAAACGTTTAATGCCAAATTGATTTGCTTGGGACAAAGGGATCTCGAGCCGCAGAAATGAAAATTCGATTTAGGTACGAGAAGACAGCAATTTGTTGCGGCGCCATCTGATCTATTGGAAATTTGAATGAGTTCCCGCCGGTAATACACACAACGCAATTGTTCAGTCAATACAACAAAGGATTTTTTATAAATTTAGGTTCACCGAAGAGATTTGGTTGTTACCGCAATATAAGTATGAATGTACACGTTTGAATTGTGTGTTTTATGGTTCGGGTAATGTTCTGGTTAACTTTATAGACACGTAAGACACATAGAACAAGAGAATTTAAGGTAGGTATTCTAAATGATTTATTCCGGTCTGATCCCCTGAACCACCCCTCCACCCCCCCCCTCCTCGATCCCCTGCTAGTTCGTCTTCTGTTTTAATCTCTGTCTTATCCACTTTAGCTAGTCTCGACTGCCTCGTTGCATTGGTTGACAAATGCAACGAGCACGATACTGTATGAGGTACTGGGTTCGATTCCCAGGTCGAGGCAAAGTGAAAAAAGAAAAATCCATCTGGAATTTCTCAGCAGTAGCCCGGAGTCTATATGTGTGCCCGATTGACGGCAATAGGCTCAGTCACATGCAATAGAAGAGATTGTATTACATGGGACTGGAACCTAACTGGCGAAATGTGGGTGCACTATAGGTTCCTCTGCCTAACCCTTCGAACATTACAGGCGTGAAGCTATGTGTTATGTTTAGAATCCTGCAGTCTATCCGTAGTTCGCACCAGTCGCATAGTTTGCGAATATACAGGGTGTTTGGAAGCTGAGTGCAAAGCTTTAAGGGAGTGTAGTTGACACCGTTTCCAGCATTTTGAGCCCAAAAAAAAAAAACATGGGTACTTCGTCTAAGACATGTATTGTCTTAGACGAAGTATGTTTTTTTTAAAGTTTGCAGTTAAAAAAAACATTCTTCGTCTAAGACATTATGGCTCAAAATGCTCTAAATGGTGTCAACTATCATCCAGCTTCCAAACATCCTTTATATTAATGCAACTGTGAACAATTGAACATACCTACTCCCACTAATTATTTGTATGCTTTCTGATTTCGCTGAATGCGTTTATTAATTAAATCTCAGCATTATGTTTGCTACGAGTATATAATTCATTTCAATTTACAAGCGAATGTTACCATCAAAACACAGATAACTCAACGCATATTTTGCCGTATTTCCTGCCGTAGTTGAAATATCGTCAATTAGCTTCCCAAAAAGCGTCCTCAGTGAAATATTGTGAAATTATTTAGAAGTAGGTATTCCAACAAGTTCAGCTCTGAATACTTTTATTACAATTACGAAATAATTAAATGGTAGGCCACTCGAGCGTTGATAGTTTTATTCAGATTGTAGATTTTAATTGGAAACAACACAAAGAAAGTACCTTTCTATTTCAATTAAAATTGAACCTCTTTAAAGGCCCTTCTGCAAAATTACCAAATTTCAATAGAATTTGATGTTACTTTCATCCTACGCACAGTTATTCAGGGTTTACTAATAACAGACAAGTTATTGGTAAAGGTAAAGTAAATTGGGGGCATCGAAAGTGTATCGAACGAAGGTCTTGTGAAATAAACACGCCAGTATAAATATTTCGGTAATTATATTCTTGCACACATACAAACTTGGTATATAGCAATATTTAACTATTTTAATTGCTCCGTCCCAGCACGGGCCCATAGACACAATTTTCTATTGTAATGGGCCTATTTCAATACAAAATCAATTGTGTCTCATTAGCGGTGATTAAGCGATTAATTAGGTACTCAATATAATATCAATATGACATCTTAAATATAACTTCTTGGTGTCGAAACTCGAAGAGAACTAACTTGGAAACTAGGCGATGCTGCGGAAGGGAACGGAAACATGATTTCCATTCCGTTCCGTTAAAAACGTACCTACTTTACGGTAACTGTCAAATTATACTTTTAAACTTCATGATACAAAAAACAATTGAGGCAAATCAGCTTTCAAACAATTGAGGCAAATCAGCTTTCAATTATATTATGTATTTGGAAATCATGACACTTGAGGATATTGCTCGAGTCGTAATAACATAGGTAATTTTTCAAACGTATCATGAACACAATTATGTAAATGAAAGTTCATCCCCTACACTTTTAGAAACTCGAGTTGAATATAACAAACCTGAAATAAGATAAAAGGATCCTATTCTTAGCCAAAACGCTAAGTTGATGTCCCATACAATACTTTGACACACAACGATAATTTATCAATCAATGTCAAAGATTTAGCAGCTTAAATCCAGTTGTCCTTGAACCTTTAAAGGCAAAAAACTCAAGAACAAGACTTCAGAAAACACTAAAAACGAGTTATTCCGGTCTGATCCCCTGAACCCCTCCTCCTCGATCCCCTGCTAGTTATAACAGCGTTATTCAAGTAGCCAATATTCTGACAAGAAAATTAATATGATTTGGTCAGCATAGTGGCCGAACTCCGTCCAATATCATTTGTCATCTCTATAGTTACTACACTTGACTAACAATGGGGATTGTTAGTCAAGTATAGTAACTATAGAGATACGGGTAGTGCATTCAATGGCTCTGCAAATTTGCCTCCGTCGGACTGTAAGCATGATAAAATGCACACTCAAGGCGAATGGAGTCACTACACTATTATGCTGGCTTGCTTTATTAGAAATCTAGATAAATAGGCAACTACAGTGATGTATTTCACTGTTTGACGTTACAGACATTGAATGGGGATTTGTTTACGAGAATGGTTGTTTGTTTACATTGTCTTTCATTATTTAGGTGGAAGAATAGCAATCCCTTGTTAGGGAGTTTTTGTTTCGAGAAAATTATAGTCAATTACTGAGGAAAGTTACACTTTGTAACTTCAAAATGAAGTCATCCCTAGATAGGGATTTAGGATGTTTTATATCCGTGCGGGTCCGTTTTTGGCACAACCTCGATGTTTTGCTTTACTTCAGATAAAAGTTTGCATTGTAAACTCATCGCTGTCGCAAATACATAGTTCTAGATATATCTGATCTCAAAATCAATTCTATAGTGAAATCTTTCGTGCTCTGAAGATATTTAAATCATCAAAGATCACAAGCGCACAATATTTCCATGAAATAAAGCCAATGAAGCGGCAGTAAAAAAGGACAAAGAACAGCGCCTAATTGAGCGTCATCGAACAAATTGAAACAATGATAATCGAAATACACAAAGAGTGAAAAGAAATAGAAACAGTGAAATATTTTATTCATATTTCAATACTAGGCAATTGTATCTCTCTTTTTATTCTCTCCTTCTTCAAAATTTCCTTGGAATATTTTGTGAAAAGTCATTTGAAAAGGATCAAAGTTTTCCAATAAGCTTAAAAGCCTACAGTAAACGGTGTTATAGCCTGGCGTTATCACGGAGTGCCTCATTAATAGGAAACGTTATGCATTAGTTACCTATACATTTCTTTACATAATTTTCTTTTAAATATGTTTTTAAGTATCTAAGCTACGCTATAAAAATACGTTTTTTCTTTGAATATTTTTGTAGCCCATTTTAAATTTGGATATGTTGTGTATAATTACTAAGACATTTTCTATCTACCTCTTTTTTTCTAAATTACGTATATAATTTAGTTAATTGTAATTATTGGTTTTATTACATGCGAGACTTCAATCGATATATTCTTGGCGAAATTTCACAAAAAATATTTCAAAACTTTTAAGCTATTCAAATGATTTATAAAAATGACGTCGCGTCGCAATTGACCAAAACTGAAAAAATACATGAATAATGTTCTTAACTAGGCCTCATAACACATCTAAAAACATCAAAACCGTACCTATTCTTCAACGCAGGAGACGGGTTTAGACAATTTTTTGCACACCCCTATTTGATTCCCTCGTAAAACATTCCGGAACGTGCTGACTATGCCGCCTTCCATCTTCACCGCTGACTGGCTATAAGACAAAGAGTGTTTTTAAAAACTTCAGTCCGTATTCACAGAGTTTCTAGGCTAGAGATAAAACGCAACTTCTGTTGTGGTGTGACTTATCTCTACATCTACATGCATAGTAAGAAAGCTATGTATTTTAAATTTTTACTTTTACTAGGAATGTTGCTGTTGTTAGGAAATATAGAGTTAAAACATTCTTAGTTTGTTTTTAGGATAGGTATTATGAGTCTCAGTTCATTTGCAAAGGGTTTTCAAAACTTTATGTATAAATAAGCTTTGACTTATAGGCAATATTGTTAATGGAGAAGATATTGTCATCCGTTTGAAACACCTTTATTAAGATCAAAAGATAACTTTGAAGTAGATAGGTGAACAATCCTATTACAGAAAGCCGTCAGTTATAATATTGTAATACATTGATTATCATTGTAATTTAATAGTAGATTACTCATTTAATTGTTTTTTTTTATTCGCATCAATCATTTGTATGTCAATATTGGCAAAGCATAGCGCACTACCAATTTTTAAGATCTATGTATGAAATTACCTATGTTTTACAAATAAATTATTCTATTCTATTCTATTCTATTCAGAAACATGTAAGTAGTAGGTATACTTGAAACTCAGAAACTATACAAACTTGAAATACCTACAGTAACTATCCCATTTTAGAAAGTTAGTAAGGCGAATCAATAACTTCAGTGTCTGTTGATAACAACAACACCTAAGAGATATTAAATATCCAGTGGCAGTATCCTGTCAATTTGTGGTTCTATGAACTACCTATAAAGGTGGGACGTCCATGTCTGAATCATGTTTCCAGATACGGAAAAATTACATAGTAACCTATGTTAGCGCGATATTACACCCACACGATCTGTGTATTATATAGCATCGAAGCCTTGACCACGTCAGGATGATCGATAATTACGTCACAAAGGCGAATGTTTTTATCGATCGATGTCGATCGTTATTTTATTAAAAAAAAAAATTAAATAGAGGATGTTTCATTATTCGTTGCCTTCATCTCTAAAGTTAATTTTATTTGTTTTATTTTTACTCAATGCAGAAGAAACATGGCGGCTCGTGTCTATATATCTATACGCGGAAAAAAATATATTTCGTAAATAATGTTTATATACCTGTCAATTAGGTAGTAACATCGGGTTATTCATTTCAACGGAATATTTAACAACAATAAGCCGCTAAAAATAGAACATAATTTTATTATGCTTATTTATAGGTACCATTGTACAAGTACCTAAGCGAATTACAAAATCTCCTTTATCATTTCAGTTGAAATATGTAGGCATTTATATTCGCTTAGTAAAAACAGTCAAATATAATTTGGACAGGATGCCAGAAATATTATTAGGAAGACTAAAAATATATTTCATTCTTTATTATTCCACTGTTTTGGGTTAAAACAAGGAGTTTTAAAATTACGGAACACGGCGGTAAGGCTGTTTTTCTTTCCATAATAAAATTGGAGGAATTCACCGGAAGCCTCGTTTGTAATATTTGCAATGGCGCATAGCTTTTGTTTTTTATTCATTTTGGCGCCCTCTTTTTCGGAAATTGCTAAGCATTTTTAAATTGATTACGACATTTTAAATTTAATTTTGCTCTGGGGGTGGAAACTTGTTTTTTTTTTATCTGTGCCCTGCGATTTTATCTGCAAAAGTCTCGACCCCGTGGAAATATCGGCATCAGGTTTTGGTCTACCCATATGCCATATTTCATCCAAGTCCGTTCAGCCGTTTTACATACAAACAATCAAATATTTTCTCTTTGTAATATTAGTTTAGAAAACAGTGAGGCGAAATTTTGTCCGGTCGCGCCGAATGGATCACCATTCGGCGCGACCGGGCAAAATTTCGCAACATTATTTGTTTAAAAAGAAACAATAAAAATCCCACAAAATAAATAAAACTGTCATCCTTCGAGAATTACTTACCTACATTCAACCCTCGAAAAAGTCTACACATACTTGCGTAAATCTCGACAGAAAAAAAAACCAGTTTATTCTTCCCCTTATATAATCAAGTGGAGTGGCGCACACAATTTTCGTATTATGCCAGATCGAGGTTTACATTCTCATTCGGAGTTTTTCCGACTCAAAGAGCTAGTTAAAGCCTTTAACTAAGCTTCCTGCAAATCCGCTACACTCGTTCCTACGTGGTATTAAAACAACATACTTATCATAAAGTAACTCTTCGGCAAATAAGCCAAAACGAGTGATATGGGTTCGACAGGGCCGGTTAAAAAGTCCGATTGATTATTGGGATTGCAATCTTTTTATGATTTGCGGAGATCAATAAATGACCTATTTACCTTATTATTTTTGTTGCTGATGATCCTTCAGGATCCAAAACAAAAGAAAAAGCGGATCAAACCGGAATGAGAAAGTTTATAGTGGATAAGACAGAGATTAAAACAGAAGACGAACAAGCAGGGTATCGAGTAGGGGGAGTGGAGGGGGGGTTCAGGGGATCAGAACGGAATAACTGGTCCTTAATAAGAAAGAGGACCTTATTATCTGGTTTTGGTAATGGTATCAATATATACTTTTAGTCCCGTGTCTTCTGCCGTGGTAAAAAGATTAGACAGTCATTAACGTTGAAAGCTAGAGCACATCGCTGCTCTCTTATGGGGCGGTTTTCGTAGTGCGAGTATTACTTATTGGTATGATGGATTGTTCACACGATGCCACAATCAGCTATACAATTCTAGTTTTACCTGACCTCGCATTACTGGCTTTTCCTACAGCAAGAAGTCAGCTTATACCACAGAATAACTAATAGTACTTAGTCCAGAAGGCCCACTCCTTTGATCTTGAAGAAAGCCGCTTTTATATTAGCCTACAAAATCACTTCCCGGACCTCCAACGCGCAAGCTAAATTGCACTTTATCGCCGCGCTTGAGTGTTGTTATTACTTTGTGTCCTTTCTCGTCCGCAACATACCTACACCCGCCGCTTAACCGAGTACTAGGGCTGTCCGGAAGAAAAAAAAAAAACGGTACATACCTTTTTATGGTAGGTACCTACCCACCAAAACAAAAATACTTACTAAGATCAAATTTAAATAGGTACTTTCCTACCTGATTAGGTATTTATATTATCAAAGCTAAACCTGAGAACTACGTAAGTAAGTAAGTACCTTACTATACTATAATAAAAATAAAAATAAATAATGGTCTAACTACGTAAATCCGGTTCACATAAATAAGAATAACAAAATGTAGGTAAACATTTGGCAGGTATTTACCTACCTACCTAATTACTAATTAGGTACAGTCAACAAAAGAGTTAGGTATGCAGGATCGTCGGATATAGTTGAAGTTTAGTAAGAAACCGACGGATTTTGTCGACTGTTTAATTTGATAAATCAGCTGTTTGTTTTCTATTAATAAAATAAAATTTTATTCGAAAACATCCATCGGTTTCTTACTAAACTTCAACTATATCCGACGATCCTGCATACCTAACACTTTTGTTGACTGTACATGTGGACGTGCATTTCCTATCTCTCGATGTCCTTTGGAAGTGAGACAAACGTGAGGTTCGGATCCTTGTCATTACTTAAGCAGCCGAATACGATGCAATAAGTTTTTGCCTTCATTTTATTAAAGCGACGAACGGACGACGACCCCGCCGGAGCGTGGCATCCCCACTGAATTGGCCCGTCCAGACGGGCCCGCCGTGTACTTGTAGCTTCATGCCTATAATGGAGAGTGCGCCTGGCCTGCCTATACTGGAAATTTATAGCTTGATAACGTCGTGCGTACCTACTTGCTACTTCGTGTGAAACAAAAGTAATACCTATTTAATAAAAAAAATGCTAAGTAATCAGAAAGTAAAAGTCAGAATATTCAATTAATTATTTTGAGCCTAAGCAATATGCTTTAATCTCAGTAGGTAATCTGCATTAACTGTACCCACTTAAGTACTGGCCGCATGAAGGAACCAATTATTAATTAATACAAATTATTATGTACCTATAGATTGGTAGTTATGACGCAAACCAGCTCAATTATTGTAATAGCTGGGGCTGTTGCCTGACGATAATGAACGTATAAATCCCACATTACAAAATCAGAAGTTTATACCTTAAAAAAAAAAAAAGGCTTTAAATATTGCTACTCAAACAAGTTTAGCTAATTCATATCAAGTCTAGGAAAACGAGATGATAACTTTTCATCGATAGCGGTTTTTGCTTTCACCTTAGAACGGTCATAGCTACACTGAATTTGATTATTTTTTCTCTTCTTAAGTCCTTGAATAACAACACTTTAACAGAGCATTGACCTTCTTAATTAAATACATCAATGTTTTTCTTAGTAAAATAATTTTGTATAGATTTAATAATACTTATGCTAAGTTCGAGTAAATCCAGATAATTAACGAGGCCTATTTAAAGCAGCTCTCCGAAGCGTAACTAAATAATATGATTAATTAATACACTTTCCTTCTCCTTATTAAGTTCGCTGCTAAGCGACCGGGACTCATGAATTTTACATTATAAACCTAACACAATTGCGTACCTACGAGTTGAGTTAATCTTGTAAATCCAGCCTTCTAAATATAATTAATTAATAAAGTTATGGTAGGTAGGTATATTATAAAGGTCGGGGGCGAGATATTCGTCTTATCGCAAACTAGTCCGTACTAGTCCGTCGTAATAAAAAAGGATTTTCTGTAAATATTTCAGCACTTTGTCGATGAGACTGTTTTGCTGCGAGAGCCTTCAACATAACATAACAACAAGCCTGTCATCTTGGAAGGGTTAAGCAGAGGGTCACCTACAGTGTACCTACACCCACATTGAGCCAGTTATGTTTAAGAGGAAATGCGGGTGGTCGTTTCTCTATAGAAACGCTCTCGCTTCTTTTCTTTCTGGTTAATGACCAGAAAGCAATGATTTTTTACAGAATAATAAATATTAACTACTTGTATGTCCCTATGTTTTCCTTTTTGATGATACATGATGATATCATGATAGATAATTATTGTTATAAGCACTAGAACCCTCAAAAAATGCAGATTTAAACCGCTGTCAACAGAGGCTTATTGTACAAATTTGACAACTATTAATGAAAAAAGAAAAACATAGGGATACAGTATATATCCTTCTTAATCAGTTTATGGAATATCTTTTAAACTGGTCCAATATTGGAGGAGGTAATAGGCAAGAGCTAAACCTCGAATTACGATTTCTTACTTAGGATTTTTCAAAAGTCTCTCCGACCGCATTTCCTCTTGTGAGCGTTTACGACTTACGGCATTTCATACAAAGTTTCAAGCCCTTGTTTTTCGAAATGAATGAACCGATTTTGATGAAACTTCATAGCCATAAGCAGGATACAAAGGTCTAAAAAGTTACTTAAGAACATTTTCGAAAAATAGTGTTACAGCCAAATTAGACCGTTTTTAAATTTTCCATAGAAACAGAGATTTCCAGATAACTTTTCTAAATAAGATATTTCGAAAATGTTCTTTTAGACCCTTGTATCCTGCTTATGCGTATAAAGTTTCATTAAAATCGGTTTGCAATGATTGGCGCATAGCTCTTGTTTTTATTCGTTTTTGCGTCCCCGTTTTCGAAAATTGCTAAGCATTTTTAAATAGATTAGGTTTTAGATTGAATTTTGTTCCAGGAGTTGAAACTTCTGTTTTACCCACTCTTAGAGCCTGTCCAGACGAGGCGTTTTACGCGCGAGCGGACTCGCGCGTTTCAATTTATATTGCGTCCACATAGCACGCTTTACGCGCTAATAATAAACTGGTTTTAATCCTCTGTCGAGATTTACGCAAATATGTGTAAATACGTTTTCAAGGGTTGAATGTAAGTAATGCTTAAAGCATGACAGTTTTATTAGGGTTCCGTACCATCATCATCATCTTCCTGCCCTTATCCCATGTTTACTTGGGGTCGGCGCAACATGTTTTCTTCTTCCATTCGCCCCTGTCAACCGTCACGCTATCATTCACTCCCTTCTCTTTCATATCATTCCTCACACAATCCATCCATCTTTTCTTCGGCCTTCCTCTCCCTCTCCATCCATCAACATGTATATCCATCACTCTTTTAGTCACATGCGTTTCGTCCCTTCTCATCACATGCCCATACCAAGACAAACGATTTCCTTTCAACTTTTCTGTCACTGGCGCCACTTTCAAACTTCCTCTTATATACTCATTTCTTACTTTATCCATTCTCGTCACTCCACACATCCATCTCAACATTCTCATTTCCGCTGCATGCAATCTTTTTTCATCCGTCTTCTTCACGGCCCAGCATTCAGACCCATACAGTACGACAGGCCTTATCACGGACTTATAAATTTTCCCCTTTAACTTGAGGGGCATCCGTGGGTCGCAAGTTGTTCCTGTGACCTGTCGCCATTTCATCCATCCTGAGTTGATCCGGTGCGTTACGTCTCGGTCTACTTCGCCATCTCCTTGGACAAGCGACCCGAGGTACCGAAAGTCGGAGCAGATCGGTAAGGGCGTTCCGGCGAGAGATATGGGCACAGGACTGGAGAGACCGCCAAAGTCGCAAAACAGGTACTCGGTTTTGGTCCGACTTACTCTCAGGCCAACGGTCTCGAGTCTTTCCCACCACACCTCCAATCTGCTCTGGACCTCTAGGCCGTTCTCGGCAACCAGCACAATGTCATCGGCGAACAGCATACACCAGGGAGCCTCTTCTTGGATATCCGATGTAAGAGAATCCATTATCAGCACGAAGAGGTACGGGCTGAGTGCTGAGCCCTGGTGCAAGCCGACAGCCACATCGAAGCTGCCAGTAGTGCCCACTGTAGACCGGACTTGGGTACTGCATCGACTGTACATCGCTCTAATCAACTGCACATACTTCCCTGGCACACCTTTCTCCTTCAGCGCCCACCACAAAACTTCACGAGGCACTCTGTCGTATGCCTTTTCGAGGTCAACAAATACCATGTGCAAGTTTTTATGCGCACTTCTGTATTTCTCGCACAGCTGGCGGATGGCAAAGATGGCATCTGTTGTTCCTCGACCAGGCATAAAACCGAATTGGGTTTGCGAAATTTCAGTCTCTTCTCGCAGTCGCCTTTCAATAACTTTCTCCCAAGCCTTCATACTATGTGACATTAGCTTTATTCCTCTATAGTTGTTGCACTCCAGCACATCACCTTTGTTTTTAAAGATGGGCACCAGCGAACTGTTACACCATTCGTCAGGTATGGCTTCTTCCAGCAACAATTAGGGTTCCGTACCAAAATGGTAAAATAGAACCCTTATGGTGGGATTCAAACTGTCTGACTGTCTATCTGTCTGTCACAGCTGGATATCTCACGAACTGCTACTACACTTTGCGATACGACGCCGCAACGCAGTGTTGTGGCCTCGCCCTTACCACCACGACCACGGATGTGCATGCTACTACATGTCATCAGAAACAAAAGTGTTAATTAAACAAATAATGCTAATCCATTTAGAATATTCAATTGTTTATTTTAAGCGTAAGCAATTTGGGTAATTTATTAACTGTACCTACCTACTGGCCCCATGTAGGAATCAATTATTATGACTAATACAAATTACTATGTACGGTCAGCAACAAAAGTCGATTAACACTTCAGATTTTTTAATCTCAGTTATTGAGCAAAATATTTGTTCAAAATTGCAACAGAAGTACAAAGCAGATTTGATCAAATGTTTTGCTCAATAACTGAGATTAAAAAAACTGGAGTGTTAATATTTTGCTCAATAACTGAGACTAAAAAAACTGAAATGTTAATCGACTTTTGTTGCTGACTGTACCTATAGATTGGTACTCTAGACGCAAACCAGTACAATAGCTGTGGCTAGCTGTTGCCTGACGATAGCGAACATGATCTTAATTACAGACTACCCCATAATAGGTTAATATTAAAGACAAAATTACTAAATTGAACCGTGTGGCTATTGTAGACTAGCAGCGCCCCGCGGTTTCACCCACATAAGTGTCGATCCCGTGGGAATATCGAGATAACAACTACCCTATTTGCTTTCCCGGGATGCAATCTATCTCTCCGCCAAATTTTATCGAAATCCGTTCAGTGGTTTAGGCGTGAAAAGGTAATATACAGACAGACAGACAGACGGAGTAACTTTCGAATTTATAATAATATTATAGTATGGAAGTATGGATAATAATACGTAGTAGGCATGAGTCTATTGGCTGATCTTGTATCAGGCAGGTAGTTCGATTTGCTAGAAAACAACTTGGTACTCTAGAGTACCAAGTTGTTTGTTAAGGAATTTATACTTTCAGTACCGAGGTTCTAGAACCTCGGTACTGAAAGTATAAATTCCTTATTATAAAAGAGGAACCTTCAAATAAAGCTTTAATATTGCTACTCAATCGAGTTAAGCTAATTTATGTCAAGTAATGAAAAACTCTGTGATAATTTTCGCCTATAGCAGTTTATGGCTACACCAAATAGCGCTCGTCACTACATCGAACTTGTAGATTTTTCTGTCTTCTTTAAATCCTTGAATACCTGTTAGAAAGTATAAACCAAACAGATTAAGATGTTGTAAGTTGCATTTATTGCCCACTAGGTGGCGCGTTTTGTTACTCCCCTACTTGTTAAGATTATACTTTCCCTTTCTGTCTTGTAATTTGTCACGGTATTGTCCAGTATTGTCGATCATAATAAATCTATTATTCAGCTTTCAATCCTGGTTTATTTTACCTTTAACCCATCAGGTTATGGGCCCAGAATGCGTAAATAGTAAAATAAAAATAGTATTTGGTGTGTAAAAGTAAAACTATAAAAATAAAAAAAATGTCTAATGGTGATGGCAGAAGCGCCGGCGCGGGCGGTGCCGGTTCAACGGCTAGTACGGCTACAAGTTCTGGAATTTCCGTGAATTTCGAGAAACTAAATGGTATTTCCAACTACGGAAATTGGAAATTCTTGATGCGCATGTACTTAGTACATGAGGACTTATGGGACTGCATAGAGGAATTGGCGCCGGGTGTACCCAAGGTTACTGACGAGCGCAAACAACAAAGGGCGCTAGCGAAAATATGTCTCATGGTCCAGCCGTCGTCATTCGCGCATGTGCGAAATGTCAACACCGGGCATGCAGCCTGGCATAACCTCAAAAATGCTTATGAGGACCGGGGGCTGTGTAGAAGACTTGGACTTTTACGAACATTGTTTGGATTGAAATTGGAACAATTCAGTGATATGGAAGCGTATCTCATGAAGATCAGTGATTTAGATCAACAACTACGAGATATTAGTGCTCCATTGGACGATGATTTCCTGTCAGTGTTGATGTTGAGTGGTTTGCCTTCAAACTATGATCCGCTAATTATGGCATTGGAAAATTCGAACATAAAACTGTGCAGTGAAACCGTGAAAAGCAAACTTTTACAAGAAAACTTACGCAGAGACTTTGATAAAAGTGAAGAAAGTGCATTGTTGACAAACCGGTCGTCAAAATCAAATAACAGAAATTCTACAAAGTTAAAGTGTTTCACTTGTAAAAAACCAGGTCATTTTTCTAAAAACTGTCCAACAAAAACAAGCAAAAGTGATAAAAAGAGTGAGAAAAGTGAAAAAGCGTGGAACGGGACATTACTTACGGCATTGGCAGTGGACATTAACTCAAATGCGTGGTATGTTGATTCCGGAGCTACTTGTCACATGACAAACAACAAAAACATTCTCAAGAACTATGTTGTGGACACTCCGAGGTTGGTTACAGTTGCGAACAATCACAAAATATTCAGTGAGGGACATGGCGATGTAGAATTAATTTTGAAAGGAACTAAACAAACTACAAAAATTTGTGATGTTATTTTTGTGCCGGACTTGTCTACTAATCTACTTTCTGTTAGCAAATTGACAGAGAAAGGGTTAAGTGTGCACTTTGATTCAGAATTGTGCAGAATTGACTGTGGTGAGACAGTCGTTGCAAGTGCTATGAAGGTGAATAGTGTCTATCAACTGGACACTGCGACAGATGGACGTGAGCTGGCTGCAGTTTGTCAGACAGAGCTAAAAGGGCAACCTTTGATGGAGATTCTGTCTGAAGGGCAGGAAGCAGAAGCTGCGAATCTGTGTGAGGCGAGGTCATCTCAAGAATTATGGCATCGCAGACTCGGGCACCTGAACAAAAGAAGTATGGACTTACTTAAGAAAGGTATGGCTAGTGGAATTGATTACACTGATCATAATTATACCCCTTGTGTAGCTTGCATTGAAGGGAAACAATGTAGATTACCATTCCCAAAACAGTCTCACAATAGAGCAACTGAAAGACTAGGTCTTATACACTCTGATTTGTGTGGACCAATGTCAGTCTCCTCATTTAGTGGTGCCAAATATCTATTGACATTTATAGATGATTTCACTAGAATGACATTCGGTTATTTTATTAGAACAAAAGATGAAGTGTTGCCAGTATTTAAAACATTTAAGAGTTTTGTGGAAAATCAAACTGATTTGAAAATAAAGAAGCTTAGAACCGACAATGGACGTGAATATGTTAATAAACAATTCCAGATATTTCTGAGAGAGCATGGCATCGAGCACCAGACAACCGTGCCCTACTCGCCACAACAAAACGGTGTTGCGGAGAGGGCCAATCGCACTATTATGGAGGCAGCACGCTGTATGCTACAGGATGCAGGAATGGATCGGAGGTTCTGGGCGGAGGCAGTCAACACAGCTATCTTTATTAAGAATAAATCACCGAGCAAGGCAGTTAGAGGAACTACACCGGAGGAAAAATGGACTGGTAATAAAGTTAATCTATCTAATTTACGAGTATTTGGCTGTACTGCGTATGCTATGATTCCTTATGAAAGACGCAAGAAACTAGATGCCAAAAGTAAAAGGTACATTTTTACTGGTTACTGTAATGAGTCGAAAGGTTATCGATTGGCAGATCCAGATAATCCATCTAAATGTATTAAGTCTAGAGATGTTCAATTTTTAGAGGATAAAATGTACAAGGATTTAGAATACAATCAGGAAACTAGTGCTGATGATTGTCAAGTAGATCTTAGTAGTCATGATAGGAATAGCGCGACTACCGAGATGAACAGCAATGAAATTGAACTACAATCACCACCACGACCACGTGAATCAATAGTAGAAATATCTGATTCTAATTCTTCTCCTGGTGATAATCATTCAGATGTTACTTGGACTCCTGATATGGCTTCAGATGTGTCAACGAGTGAGTACGAAGATTTAGAAGACGCAACTGATGAAGCGGCCATGACAATCATGACTCACGGTAATGAACCGTTGACTATTGACGAGGCGTTGTCTGGACCTGAAAGTGAACTCTGGAAGAAAGCGATCATAGATGAGTATGAGTCATTTGAAAAGAATAAGGCTTGGATTTTGACATCATTACCTGCAGGAAAGAAAGCGGTGAAATGTAAATGGGTTTTCAAGAAGAAGATGGGAACTGATGGTCAACTATTACGCCATAAAGCTCGTCTTGTTGCAAAAGGCTTTACCCAAAAGTATGGAGTAGACTACAAGGAAACCTACTCACCTGTAGTAAGATATTCTACAATACGTACCTTACTTGCCCTGGCAGTTAACTTAGATATGCTCGTGGATCACATGGATGTCAAAACGGCGTTTTTGAATGGGGATTTGAAAGAAGATGTGTATATGGAGCAGCCAGATGGGTTTAAAGTGAAAGGGAAGGAAAACTATGTTTTTAAATTGAATAAAGCAATATATGGGCTGAAGCAAGCATCGAAGGCTTGGTATGATAAGATAGATAATGCTATAACTGACCTCCAGTTCAGAAAATCTCTCAGCGAACCATGTGTTTACATAAAATCTGATGACAAAGGCAATCTTATTATTTTGGCACTTTATGTGGATGATATTTTAATTTTCAGTAAAGATACACCAGAAAAGATGAAGCTGAAAGAAGAACTAATGAGGAAGTTTGAAATGAAAGATCTTGGCCGAGCTACACATATATTGGGAATGCGTTTAAGACAAGAAGAAAATAAAATCATTCTTGATCAGAAAAATTACATACAGAAAGTTCTGGAGCAATTTAAAATGACTGAATGTAAGCCTGTGAATACACCATTAGAAAATGGTATGAAATATGAAAAAGGAGATCAGAGTGACCCTAATTCAAGATTTAGAAGTCTTATGGGATGCATTATGTATATAGCAGTATGTACGAGACCAGATATCGCTTACGCAGCAAGTTTACTAAGTCAGTTTAACAATTGTCATTCTGATATGCACTGGAAAGCAGCGAAACGTATTTTGCGATATTTAAAGGGTACTATAGACTATAACATAGTGTATGAAAAATCCACATTCTCTGTTTTAGGCTATGTTGACGCGGATTGGGCATCGAATCAATTAGATCGCCGTTCTTATACGGGCTATGTATTTAAAATTGGTAACGCCGCTGTATCATGGGAAAGCCGTAAACAGAGAACCGTGGCTCTTTCCAGCACCGAAGCTTAATATATGGCTTTATGTGAAGGTGCAAAAGAAGCTAAATTTATTAGAAGTTTTTTGAATGAATGTTTGAGTAAATATTTTTCTGTAACATTGTATAACGACAGTCAGTCAGCTCAAAAACTATGTAATACTCAACTACATCATAGTAGAAGTAAACATATAGATATAAGACATCATTTTGTACGGCAAATTGTAAAAAATAAAATTGTGATTTTAGAGTATCTAGCCACTGAATTTATGCCAGCAGATGTACTGACAAAATCTTTAGGTAGAGAAAAGCATTTAAGATGTGTTTCTAATCTTGGTTTAAAGACTGTTTAGTTTAAGGGCAGGTGTTAGAAAGTATAAACCAAACAGATTAAGATGTTGTAAGTTGCATTTATTGCCCACTAGGTGGCGCGTTTTGTTACTCCCCTACTTGTTAAGATTATACTTTCCCTTTCTGTCTTGTAATTTGTCACGGTATTGTCCAGTATTGTCGATCATAATAAATCTATTATTCAGCTTTCAATCCTGGTTTATTTTACCTTTAACCCATCAATACCAACACTTTAACAGAACATTGACCTTCTTAATTTGAAAATTCATCGATGTTTTTCTTACTCAAATAATTTTAAATCTAATACTTGTGCTAAGTTCGAGTAAATCCAGGTAATTAACGAGGCCTATTTGAAGCACCTCGCCGAAGCGTAACGAAATAATAATATGATTAAATTATTTCCTTCTCCTTATAATAAGTTCGCTGCTAAGCGACCGGGACTCATGAATTTTACATTATAAACCTAACACAATTGCGTACCTACGAGTTGATTTAATCTTGTAAATCCAGCCTTCTAAATAAAGTGAATGAATAAAGTTATGGTCAGCAGTATTAAAGGTCGTGGGCGAGATATTCGTCTTTCCGCACACTAGTCCGTCGTAATAAAACAGGATTTTCAGTAAATATTTCAGCACTTTGTCGATGCTTTGTTGTTTGTTTGTGTTTTGCTGCGAGAGCCTTCAACATAACATAACAACATGCCTGTCATCCTCGAAGGGTTAAGCAGACGGTCACCCACATTTAGCCAGTTATTGCTAAGTCCAGAAATTCCTGATTGAAAAACCGACGCAATAGGTAGGGTTCCGTACCAAAATGGTAAAACGGAACCCTTATGGTGTGACTCGGTCTGTCTGTCTGTCTGACTGTCTGTCAGTCACAGCTGGATATCTCAAGAACTACTAATGCTATCAACTTGAAATTTGGAACAGTTTTAGATGACGTTTGTCCAACTATTTTGCAAGTAAGAATGAAATAAAAATATATGTAAGTATATATTTTACAACAGGGACTGAAAGGGGGTCTGAAAAATTCGAAGTGGGGCTGCTAGGGCATGTGGGGTATCATATATGAAAGAGCGCAGTTTGCACATTCTCAATTTCTTTTTTTTTAGGCCGCACAGTTTTCGACTTTTGATGAAAAATGTAAAAAAAAATACCGATCCTCTCCCTTATCTCCGAAGTTTGCAAAGAGGAAAATCTGAAATAATTTTATGTGATAGAAGTTTATTTAAAGATTACAGGAAAAATAAAACGAAGTCTCTAAATAGCACACTTTTTCAGAAATCACCAACAAAAGTTACATTAATTCCACTATCGGTCAAGAGATGGCGCTCACATAAAACTGCAATATTCTATACCACAGTGCATAGTGTTAAAATTCACTGAGGAATATAGGCCTCGCCGAAAAAAAAAATGGATCAGTCACCTTACTAATTTGCTACATGCCAATGAACCTGAATGCATAGGTAAATACGGTAAAATTGTAAGTCCTATTTTCGAAGTATGCTAAAAATAGGTAAAACAGAAGTTTCAACTCCCGGAGCAAAATTGAATCTAAATCATCGTAATCTATTTTAAAATGCTTAGCAATTTCCGAAAACGGGGACGCAAAAGCTATGCGCCATTGCAAATATTACAAACGAGGCAACGGTGAATCCTTCCAATTTTATTAAAGAAAGAAAAACTGCCATATCGCCGTGTTTCGTAATATTAAAACACCTTGTAAAACAAGGGCTTTTAAAATTGCGGCCCAAATCAGCGGAATAATAAAGATTGAAATTAATTTTTACTTTTCCTAATATTTTTTCCGGCAAGCTGTCAAAAATTATGTAGGTACCTATGAATGTTTTTACTAAGCGAATATAAGCGCCCACATATTGCAGCTGAAATGATAAAGGATTTTGTAATTCGCTTACTTGTACAATGCTGTAAATAAGCGTTATTATGTTGTATTTTTTGTGGCTTATTATTGGTTTATTTTACGTCAAAACTATTATCCGGTTGATTAATTACCAGGTATTGAACATTATTTACGAATTATGTATTTTTGTTATGAACCAGAAAATCAATTAAATACTTATTATCTTCTATCAATTTGCCTCTCAGTTTATATGTAAAAATAAAACAATACCTTTAAATGGACGCATGCGACGCAATGATCAAAACAACTTTCATCTCAAAATAAAGTTCGAAAACAATCGAACGTCCGCTTTTATTATAAATAAGATTATAATCCGAAGCCGATCGATTAAAATATTCGCCCTTGTCACGTAAGTATCATCAACGCGGTCAAGCCTTCGGTGCTACGTAATCTGCGTTTGCCATTTATTTGCCAAAAATGTAAACAAATAGATTTAATTCCTACACAATAAAGTTCAGTTTACGCTACAACTTAAAACATTTTTATAACTTTTTTAAAGTCACTGTGAAATCAACTTAATTTTCATTGAAATAAAGTTGATATTTGTTTAACTTGAAATAGGGTGGTGCACACTTTTACTATAGATCGTGTGGGTGTAATATCGCCTTAACATAGACTACTATGCAATTACTTCGTATCTGGAAACATGAACACATGGACGCCACCTTAGTAGGTAGTTCGTAAAACTACAAATTGTCGGGATACTGCCCCGGGATATTTAATATCTCTTACATGTTGTTGTTATCAACAGACACTGAAATTATTGATTCGCCTTACTAACTCTCTAAAACGGGATAGTTACAGGTACCTACTTAAAGTTTGTACAATTTCAAGTACAGTTAGGTACCTACCCTACTTACAGTTTCTGACGGCTTTCTACTTAAAATAGGATTGCTTAGCTATCTACTTCAAAGTTATCTTTTGATCTTAATAAAATAAGGTGTTTCAAACTGATGAAAATATCTCGATTAATATCAATCATGCTTACAGAAGCGTATTTATAGTATTGAAAACCCTTTGCAAATCAACTGAGACTTATAATAGGTACCTATCCCAAGATACAAACTAAGAACGTTTTAATTCTAAACAACCGACCAAGAAAATCACTGTCCATTCCAAGGTTGCCTGGAAAAGATCGCAGAAAGCGATAAAGCCGCCCATTGTATATTTTGTAGTGTTTGATGTATATTTTTCATGTTATGTATTTTTGTGGTGTACAATAAAGTATAATGTATAAATAATAATAAATAAATACATAAACCGTCATATTACCCAACAACAGCAACATTCCTTGTAAAAGTAAAAATTTAAAATACATAGCTTTCTTACTATGCACTTTCTTAGATGCAGAGATAAGTCCCATGAAGCATACTTTTGTTTCCACCGGGTAACTCGGTCACACCACAACAGAAGTTGCGTTTTATCTCTAGCCTAGAAACTCTGTGAATACGGACTGAAGTTTTTAAAAACACTCTTTGTCTTATAGAAATGTCAGCGGTGAAGATGGAAGGCGGCATAGTCAGCACGTTCAGGAATGTTTTACGAGGGAGACATGAAACAAATAGGGGTGCAAAAAAAAAATTCTAAACCCGTCTCCTGCGTTGAAGAAATAGGTTTTAATGTTTTAGACGTGATATGAGGTCTAGTTAGTTGGTAACATTTTTCATGTGTTTTGTCAAAGTTTGCGACGCGACTTTATAATAAATCATTTGAACAGCAGAAAAGTTTTGAAATATTTTGTGTGAAGTTTCGCCAACAACAGGTACCAATTGAAGTTGCTCATGTAATGTTGGTAAAATTAATATTTGCAATTAACTAAATGACCTACTAGGTAATTTAGACAGGAGATGTGGACAGAAAAATGTCTTTGTACTTACACAACAGTGCCATCCAAACATATAATGGTCAAAAAATATTCAAAGAACAAAAGTATTTTTATACCGTAGCTTAGATACTTATAAAGCCATAAAAAAATATTTACGGGAATGCGTAACTAATGCATAACGTTTCCTATTAATGAGGCCCTCCGTAATAATGCCAGGCTATAACTCCGCTTCCTGTAGATAGGCTTATTGGAAAACTTTGATCCTCTTCAAATGACTTTTCACAACATATTTCAAGGAAAGGTACAAGGAAATTATGAGGAAGAAGAGTAGCACAAAGTTGCCAGGTATTGAAATATGAATAAAATATTTCACTGTTTGCAAAATATTTCTTTTCACTCTTTGTATATTTCGATTTACATTGTTTCAATTTGTTCGATGCCGCTCAATTAGGCGCTGTCCTTTGTGCTTTTTTATTGCCGCTTCATTGGTTTTATTTCTTTGAAATATTATAACAAGTGCGCTTGTGATCTTTGTTGGCTTCATTTCAATATCTTCAAGGCATGGAGGATTTCCTGATCGAAGACATTTCAATACAGAACTATTTGCGACAGCGATGAGTTGACAAACTTTTATCCGAAGTAAAGCAAAACACCGAGGTTGCGCCAAAAACGGCGGATATAAAACATCCTAAATCCCTATTCAGGGATGATCTCATTTTGAAGTTACAAAGTGTAACTTTCCTCAGTAATTGACTTCAAATTTTCTCGAAACAAAAACTCCCTAACAAGAGATTGCTATTCTTCCACCTAAATAATCAAAGACAATGTAAATAAACAACCATTCTCGTAAACAAAGCCCCATTCAATGTCTGTAACGTCAAACAGTGAAATACATCACTGTAGTTGCCTATTTATCTAGCTTTCTAATAAAGCAAGCCAGCATAATAGTGTAGTGACTCCATTCGCCTTGAGTGTGCATTTTATCATGCTTACAGTCCGACGGAGGCAAATTTGCAGAGCCATTGAATGCACTACCCTTGACTAACAATGGGGATGGCAAATGATATTGGACGGAGTTCGGCCACTATGCTGACCAAGTCATATTAATTTTCTTGTCAGAATATTGGCTACTTGAATAACGCTGTTATGGAAGTTTTAGTGCTTTCTGAGGTTTTGTTCTTAAGTATTTTTAGCCTTTAATGGATCGGGGACAAAATGGCTGGATTTATGCTGACATAATTTTGACGTTGATTGATAAATTATTTATCGATGTGGATCAAGGTATTGTTTAAAACGTTAACTTCGTGTTTTGGATAATAATAGGTTCCTAATATTATTTCATTTTTGTTAAGTTCAACTCGGGTTTTTGAAAGTAGGGCTGTAATGCTGCTTATACTTAATTGTGTTTACGATCCGTTCGAATTAAGTGATTATGACTCGGGCAATATCATGAAGACCTTCGTTTGATACAGTTTCGATGCCATCAATTTTACATATTAGTCAACCCTAATAACTGTGCGTAGAATGAGAATAATATCGAATTCTGTTGAAAATTTGCCATTTTGCAAAAGGGGTGTTAAAATAAAGAGGTTCAGTTTTAATAATAATGTCAAAATACTAATAGCATAGAATATTAATTATAATGTCAAAAAGTATAATTTAAAAATTCATTAACGGAATAAAAACACATGTCTAAGAGCCAAGTAAACATTTTACATTTTTAATAATTGGTAACATTCTCAAGCCAGATGGTAATTTATTATAAATTTTTACTGTCATACAACTGGCATGTAATGGCAATAAAATACTTTCTTTGTGTTGATTCCAATTAAAAACTACAATCTGAACAAAAACTCGCACTCCAATAGATACCTACCATTGAATTATTTCGTTATTTTTATCAACGTTATGCAGAACTGAAAAATTTGATGGAATTTGGAGGACGTTTTTGGAGAAGCTAATTGATAATATTTCTAATTATGATAGGAAATACGGCAAATTATGCATTGACGATCTGCGAAAGACTGCAGGCAGATGCTGGATGCGTCAAGCTGAAGACAGGGCGCTATGGCGCTCATTAGGGGAGGCCTATGTCCAGCAGTGGACTGCTATAGGCTGATGATGATGATGATGATGATGCATTGAGTTGGAATTCAAAAGCTGTATTTGATGGTAACATTCGCTTGTACATTGAAATGTATAACAAGCCTAATGCCCAGATTTAATTAATGAACGCATTCAGCGGAATCGGGATGCATACAAATAATAAATGGGAACATGTTCAATTGTTCACATTTGCATTAATAGATACTTATTCGCAGACTACGCGACTGGTGCGAACTACTGATAGACTGTTGTTTTCTAGCTAAACCGAACACATAAAGAAGTTCCGAACTTATATTTGTCTACCTGGTATTAACTTGAGAGCCCTGACACCCATAACACAAGTTCAATCTTAGCTTGGCTGTCAGGGGTTTATAAATCTGTACAAACCTACAATTTATAACACAATATAAGGGTAAATGTAAATTGTTAAACTGTAAAATAAAGATTTTATTAATATTTATGTTTTTGTTGATATTTGCTCTTGTTCTTTCTGTGTGTAGGTACTATGTGTTAGCGACGGTTTCCGGGGGCCCATTATTGAGTGTGCAAGTCATCCCCTGGTCTACCATTGGTCAGGCAGCGGACATAGTCCTTCCATAGTTCAACTTAACCGATCCCCTATAGCCAGCCAAACCCATAGCCCAATATATTTTGTTTACATGTACTGCAATAGTAAAAAATAGTATGCCTCCCAAAGGTCTGGGACCCCAGGGTCCCGAGATATGTCAAAGACAAAATATAATACCTAACGTGTCTATATAGTAACCCAGAACATTTCCTGTACCAATAAACACACATGACGTTATACAATTGTGTTCATTCGTATTTATATTGCGGTAACAACCAAATCTCTTCGGTGAACCTATAATAATTCCTTTGTTGTATTGACTGAACAATTGAGTTGAGTGTATTACCGGCGCGAACCCATTCAAATTTCCAATAGATCAGATGGCGCCGCAACAAATTGCTATCTGGTCGTACCCAAATCGTATTTTCATTTCTGCGGCTCGAGACCCCATTGTTCCATGCAAATCAATTTGGAATCAAGCCTATAGAGTTTACAGGATTTTTGAATGGAAAAGTATTTTGGAATTTTAAGGATTATGTGAGTACGTATGCCATTTACTTGTGCGACTTTTGTGTGACAGTAAAATGATTTGAATGGATAAAAGATGGTTTAGGTACTGATAAGGTTCATTTTGAAGTGAATATTTTCCGTTCGGTATCCGTTTTTTTTTTACTAATTTTAGTAATGCAAATACAGACGTGGGTCGTATTTATATTTTCTCTTCATAAAACTCTTGAAATCAGAGCTGTAAGTCCGCAAAAGTTTTCTTGGAAACTATAATTTACAGCATTATCTATTCACGTTTTGACAAGGGCCTGGTTTTTTTTTTTTTTTTTCTATTCTTTCGTTTTCACATCGGAATCAACATAAAAGGAAGTTTTTTTTATGCAATAAGTGCAGTTAGAGGGAGATGCTTGTAAGTTAAACGGTTAATTGTTTATGTTTCATTAAGAGGTTATGAAGGAACGAATGGAGGAATGGATTGGGATGGAGGTTTTAATTAATTTTATAAAAATGTTTGTACTATCACAAAAACAAACTAAGTCGGGCAAAGACTCTTTCGAAATGTCCCAACAATAAAATTAAAATAACTTAAATGTCAGCTTTATAATGTCAAATGAACTGTGAGACAACAATATCATAATCATAAACTGTTAACGTCCACTGAATCCAGCCCAAAAAATACCACGGAAATTAACTTTATACCTATTCACACACATTTCACAAACATTTAAATAAAAATTAATTACATAATTCTCCACCATCACCGCCGATTGTTAACCAATAACCAAGTAAAGTAATCCTTAACAACCGACAATATAAGCTTCTTAACACACACTAGCTTTTCCTCGCGGCCTCGCCCGCGTAGAGGTCGTAAAGTCATGGGAACGTACTACAAGGATAAAAAAGTATCCTTTGTATCAATCCGGGTTATAAAGTACTAGCTTCCGCCTGCGGCTTCGCCCGAGAGGTATGTCGATAAAAACTATCCTTTGTCCTTCCCCGGGATGCAACCTATCTCTCTGCCAAATTTTATCGAAATCCGTTCAGTGGTTTAGGCGTGAAAAGGTAACATACAGACAGACAGAGTTACTTTCGAATTTACAATATTAGTATGGATCTGTGAGCCAAATTTCATCTAAATCCGTTTTGGCATTTTTGCGTGAATACCTAACAAACATCCAAGCATACAAACATTCACATTTATAATATTATTAGTAGGATTAAATACTGCACAGAAATGTGCTAAGTACTGATTTGTCATCAAAAGCAATACGAAACAGCTTATTAACCGAAGCTCAAAGCATTAGGTATGATGGACGTAATTTCAATAGAGAAATATATATCTCGATGTCACTCACACATGCTTAGCTCTAACTCAAATGTACACGTGTATGTTCGAGCATTAATATTGATTGCGTATTACGCTAAGTACTGATTGGTTTTACTAATTATCCTCGCTATTGTCGCAGTTACTGATATAATATTAATATAGGAGTGAGTTTGTTTATTTATTGTTTATCTGGTTTTCATGTCTAAGCACTTCTGCGGAAGGTTATAATATAATAATAATAATACCTTTATTTTCAGGCTACTATGGCCCATAGATAAATACCTTACAGACTAACATATATATTATAATAATACAATGTGTGTTAGTGTATAAAACTTATAACTATGTTAGTACGTGTGTGTTATGTTATAACTGTGTTAGTGTTGGTATTAGTTCTCATAGCAGCACGTTAAGCCGTCGCGTCGGTCCCGGCTGTCATTCGTGGATCTTTGACAGTCGTTACGGGTAGTCAGAAGCCCGAAGGTATGAAAACCAGTCATATCAAGGGGTATCGTATTACCCAGTAATTGGGTTGTGGAGGTCAGATAGGCAGTCGCTCCATGTAAAATACTGGTATTCAGCTGCATTCGGTTAGACTGGAAGCTGACCCCAACATAGTTGGGAAAAGGCTAGGCAGATGATGATGAGTTCTCATAGTAAAATAAAAACAATTTGGTAATCCAATGAATGATGTTGGTTTGGCATTCTAATGGATACGCTCTCAGTTGTTGAAGGTAGGTACTGTGAGGGTCTGATGAGCTCTTCTAAGAAATCAAATAACGTTACGATTTCTTCACGTTTATTTTGACTGAACGTCTTTACATTTTCCCGACTAAACTATGACTGGTTTTTATTCTAAACAAAAAAGCCTAATCACATATTTGACACCTCGTTCTAAACTTTCTTGACTGTTCGAATCACTGACCTGTATTATACAAGTACGCATGATAGAGGTCAGTGGTTCGAATGGAACCAGCGCTAAATTATAGCCAGCCTGCATTACATAAGGTTGACTTTAGTAGACAACCTTTACAGTACTTACAGGCACAAAATAATACAATTTTACTGGCATTGTATCGAAGATGGGTACCTAAAAACAGACTTTGTTTGTAAAGTGAAAGGAATTATCTTTATTCATTATTACATTATTTTCAGGGCTATTGTTTCAGTATTATAACCGGGCTATAAAATAATGAATGAATGAACTTCAAAGAATCCATTACTCTGTTTTACACCAAACAATACTGTCTGCTATAAAATAAGGGAATAAACGTTTTTAAGCTCTCCAGTGTACCTACAAGTGAATTGTAAACATAAATTCATGTAGGTACAGACGCCAGCACATCAAGCTACTACAATCTGTATTTTTTTTTAAATAGATTTTCAACTTTATCGCTAAAGCATAAGGTTCAAAGATGATTGGGAAAATTTGACAGTTTCGGGTAGCTTGAATCTGTACCGTTCAATAAGTAAATGCACTGAATTGGAAATTCATTATTGTTATTGACTTCGGAGTGTACTCAAAACATATACCTATGCCGCGATGTAAAATAATTTATTTATTCTATTTTTTTTTACGATGTGCACAATGTTCCAAATTATGACTAGATTTAACTAATGAGTACATGACCCTGTTAGGGTGGAGGAAGTTACCATACGACAAGGTTAATATTATAATATAAAAATATCACAACATTGATTACAACTACATTATTTACAAACAGGAACATTATTTCTTTAGAAAATACCTACACACAATCATAATCATTCAGTTTAAACGTCCACTGTTGGACATAGGCTTTTCCAAAGCATCGCCACAAATACCGGTCTTGGTCCTTCCGCATCCAGCGGATTACCGCGGTCCAAGGTCGTTGGTCCATCTAGGTCTGCCCATCTTCCTACTCCGCCCATCTTCTTAAACTATAGAGGCATGAGGAAAAAGGTGTAAAGTTCACTCATCCTCCATAGAAAAGGAGTCCTCCGACCAGAAGGGTGTCATGTCTGGTGGTCTACTGCCCGGCGATTGATATCCGGACGTTGAATATTATGCAGATATGTCAGTGAGTGATGGCAAAGTATTCTGTTTGTCTTTTGTTTTCACTTCTGGCGGCACTCCCTGAGTACCATTGTTTTTTTTGTTAATAACCAGCGAAAAATGTGTTGTTCGAAAAATGCAGCTTGATCTAGAAACATGTATTGAATCAATGGTAGACGTTTGCATCACATTGTCACTTTCACTATGTCCCTATTAGATTCATTGTGATTTTTATTTTATATTATATTGTGTTTAGCTGTGTTCGCGGACAGGAACAACAACAACAAAGCGAAGCACTAGCTAGACTCGAGAAGAATAAAAGAAAGAAAATATGTTTATTTGCTCATCTTTACTAATATTATAAAGAAGTAAAATTTGTTTGTTTGTAAGTTTGTATTTAAGGGGCAATCTCTGAAACTAATGATCCAACTCGAAATTTTTTTCACTGTTAGTAAGTTACATTAAATTATATTTATATCATGCATGTTAGCTGAGCTATCACGATTTTTGTCTAGCAAGTCGGAAACAAATTCCTTTTTGCATGCCCTGCCTGAACAGGTTTATATAATTGATGAAAACAATGTATGTCAACCTGATCACGCGCACGAAGAAAATTTCACGCGGATAAAGTCGTGGGCAGAAACTAGAACAAATTCATGTATACACAAAAGAATTAAAAAAAAAACAAAGTATTTTCCATATGTCTAAGTAAAAAAGATATTATTTTTAGAAAAAGATTCCTCATTTCCTAAAATCATTATGCACCTCATCAAGCATTAACCTGCAAACCTAAGTAAACATTAGAAACTGTCGGAATCTTGAATAAGCTCGACTTATTAGTAGGTACGTCGGAATCGAATGTCAAAGTAAGCACATCCCGAACTTTGTCTTAGATATACGAGTATTAAGACTGAAGTATCTTGCATCGGTGTAGGTAAGCACCAAGTTAAAGCTAATATGGTTTAATGAATAGCTTTTATTAGCTTTGTAAGTTAATACTGCTGAGCTTTTGTTGGTCTGTGTACGTCTAAGTAGTAATCTGTTAAATGTAGGAAATTCTAGCAGGTATAAGGTATGTACTTATGTCGGGACACTACTATAGTGGAAAATATAGTGATGGACTGTATCTATATTTTATTTGCTGATTAAAATTACCAAGTCACTGACACAACTGATTTATTTTCCAAAAATTGTAACTAAAGCGTCATGTAGGTATGGTAGGTATATAGAAATGATATAAAAACATAAAGCCTATAAAAACGGCCACAACACCTACTTTAAAATATATAAATGAATAAGTGTAAGTTTAATTCCAAGAAAATCTAGAGGGTTTTTTTAATAAATAGGTGTTCTTTTACGTACAGATGCCAGCACAGCAATCTACTACAATCTGTCAAATTTCTTTAATAGATTTTCAACTTTATCGCTAAAGCGTATGCTAAGTTAAGCGAAGTTCAAAGTTGATTTGGAAAATTTGACAGTTTCGGGTAGCTTGATGTGCTGGCGTCTGTACATTATTTTGGATATGGAGGAAACGTATTTGGTTTCAAACCATTGAAAATCCGTACAACAACTACGTACCTACCATTTAGATAACAGCTGTTCAAAAAAAGAAATGTGAGTTTTTTTCAAAGTGTCCCCTTTTACTTCAATAAATGAAAAGACGTAATTGTTCCTATTAGCGTTGTTCACGTCATAACAAACCGTTCCCGGTTTGACCCGGTACGATCCGGTCCGTGACTCGATTACAAAAGAATCGCTCGGACGTAAACGACAAAAGTTTTACCGTCACACGGCTCAGAGGACGTTTCTAGAAAGACTAGAAACTACTGAATTCACTTAGCCTGTTTATCTGAGCATAAATGCTGGTTTTCATGCTAAGCAATGTTCTCGATAATGGCCTTTATATCTTATATTTATTGTTTCTTAGAACTAGGCTTTTGCTGATGGTCACTTTGCAAATAACCTTTCCTAAAGAAATCACTCGATGTTATTGTTTGTTTTTTTTCAACAAGTGGTTTGTTACAAATACAGATTTTTGTCTTCTTTCATCTATATATACAAAACTGCGCCTTGACTGACCAACACCCCATTTTCAGTCTAAATCACGTAAGGTTCAAGACATTTTGAAGACACAGTTTCGCGAAATTCAAATTTTCTTAAATATTTTGCAATTTGCAGGGCGGTGGTATGTTGAACAAAATATGATTCGCATGCGTCAAAGTATGTATTTACAGAATTATAAGCATTAAAATCATTAATACAACCTTCTTTTATATAGTCGTATTCATTAAAATTATTAATACAACTGTATTCCTATTGAATGACTATTTCATGAAATATCAATCAACAGGATTACATGAACTTATGAGAGTGTACCTATTGATGAATTTAATTATTATAATTCTGTAAAGTCATATTTGTGAGAGCAATGGTGGCCAAGTGGTAACGGCCGCGAATTATGAGATGTAGGTCTTATGTCCGAACCCGGACAGGCGCTTTACTTTGTGTAAATTATTTCATCACCACTGCTCTCAAAACGGTGAAGGAAAACATCGTGTGAAAACCGATATGTCATAGAACCAAAAAATTCGAAGACATGCGGCATCTACCAACCCGCACTGGGCCCGCGTATTGGATTACGGCCCACTCCCTCTCATTGTAAGGCAGGCCTGTGTTCCAGCAGTGGAAACATTAAAGGCTGATTATGCCACGGATATCTAGGCTTGTCCAAAATGTTTATTCAAATACGACAAACAAAGGCAAGATCCGAAAGGCATTACCATGAATAATTTAAACATTAAGTGATATAATTTACCGCAAAACAATAACAGCTAAAGGAAATATTTAAACTTTCAACCAAAGGGGCGTTTTATTTCGTTATTGAAATACGAAATGCTTCAGCACTCATAAAATACTTAGGAATTTTAAAAATACTTCTCTTTGTCACAGAGTAACTCAGAGCAAGATAAATGAGATGTCTAAAAATAACAAACAGTTTCAAATGGAATGATGCCAAATTGCGATGAGATTATTGTAAAAGACGGAACTCGGCCTTAGCCTTTAATTTATCATAACTCCATTAATTTACTTTAGTAAGGCTATCTACAGACAGAGTTTTAAGACTATATAAAGCCGGTGTCAAACATATGACACTTCAAATATTTAAGCTAGCCTCACAATGCCATCAGACCAGTAGGGACTGACGCTTTATATTTCTCTCCTTTTCTTATATCTATATCTATCTCCTCTATATTGTCATCGGAATTACAAAGGTACCCAGTATTTTATATATTAGATTTACGTGCCAATAATATCGCATTGAGTATTTCAAAACGTTCCATTGTAGTCCATTGGCGCGATTCGCACAAATCTTCGAGGTTCACAACACCACAATGGGCATTCCAATATAAATTTATATCTGCTATCCGAGTGCATTCCATATAGATACATATATCGAAATACGACACCGTATGCGGAAAAATATTTCGAATGGGAACGCAAAGCTGCTGTGCACGACTATCCTGAAAAGGATTATGTTCGAATAGATTTTTTAAATGTTTGCAGTTTAGAGCGCTGGAAATTCCTGTTCGGATTGTTTTTATTGGATGAAAGCTAGCCAGTTAGTACAGTAAAGTTATGAACAGCAAACTGAAGTGTAAAGTCAAAGTTCAACGGTGTGAAGGAGACATCACTTAGGTTCGTCTACACGATACGAGCTCATAGATTTACCTTTTCGTTATGAGATTTAGGACGTCAAAAATTATGTTCCTACACACCTACTAGTATAGGTACAGACGCCAGCACATCAAGCTACTGCAGTCTGTCAAATTTCTTTAATCGATTTTAAACTTCGCTAAAGCATAAGGTTCAAAGTTGATTGGGAAAATTTGACAGTTTCGGGTAGCTTGGTGTGCTGGCGTCTGTACAATTATTGACCTCGTAATCACCACTTTTGAGAAAAACTCCCAGTTAATTGAAACATTACTAAGGTTGACAATATCGAACTGTCACATTGGTATTACAGAATAGTACATTATGATACATGTGTGCTATGTTGATCATTATGCACGAGGCGATATTATCGCGCGAGCCGCAGGCGAGAGCGATAAGAAAGCCGAGTGTATATTGATTAATGCACACGCGTTTCATACGACGTTTTTCAACACACTTGCGAGGGAAAAAAACAGACTTGTATTGTTAAATATTAACTTGTATGGAAAATGGCGCGCTGGTTTTGTTTTCCCGCGCGCCGTGCTAGCCAGCACTAGCTATGCGCGCGCAACATTGACTCATTTTAAACATATTAATCTATGGCACAGACAAAACCGATACAGCCTATAGAAAAAATATAATAAACACAAACCTGAAAATTGCAAAAAACCTAAGAATTTCGCGGTCTACCACTGCGCATTCACCTTAAATTGTCTGTGGTCCCCTGCGAGTTCATTTTGCGACCAAGGACAATACGGACTATTTAAAAAAAAATTGAAATATAGCCCGCGGATTTTTTTCTTTCGGCATGAAGTCTCTTTGGGCGCTTTCCGAATTAGCTATAATCGCTCACATCACAGCGCTCACATCATCTCCATGGACGTAATATTACGTCCATGCATCATCTCACATGCGTTCCGATTTAGATATTACTAGTATGACTGCTGAGAGCTGGCAACAATTCGGAACACTCGTGAACGCGCTCACATGACAGTGCTTACACAATGTAAAAAAGATATTATTACAGTATTTCTTTGTATAAACACCACATTTCTTCTTCAGTTCTTCTTCTTTGGTTAGGTGGAGACTGTCAGCCAGAAGCACAATTTCAAAAATGCCACGTTAGTTTAATTTAAAGATGATGCAACTCAAAACAAAACACACACTGACACAACCTCATACACACACTGTAATTTTTGACAGCGCTCACGGTGATATTATTCTAGGGCATGGTCGGCATTATCGCAAGATGGCGAATGTCATGACGTCATCTATGACGATTCACGGGACATCGTTATCGTTATCGCGCTCACGCTAATTCGGTTATTTCCCAATTCGGAACACATCGATTATTTCCCAATTCGGAACGCAGGGTTTGATGAGATTAAAAAGGCGCGCGTCTCCGACTAGTAAATAGTTATCTGTGGTATTACAGAACATGTGGATTAAAGTAAAGAAAAAGCACGCGTTCGTAATACACTCCATTATGGACCTTAAAGCGGTTCAATAAGAGCCACTTTACGAGCAAGTGTGTTGAAAAATATATTCCTTGACGTATTATATATTCTACCTTAATGCTCGTACACACGACCGACACCCGTCAACGAAAGAGGCAACTCAACGCGTGTCGGCGGCAGGCGTACGCGGCATGTTGTCGATGGCAGCCGTAGACGTGTCGACCGCAGCCGCGGACGTGTCGACCGCAGCCGTAGACGTGTCGACGGCAGCCGTAGACATGTCGACTGCAGCCGTAGACGTGTCGACGGCTGCAGTGGCCTCCGCCGTTGACGCCTGCCGCTCATGTATGCACGCTTTTTTTTTTTTTCGCTTAAGGTCAATTACTAATTTGTAAGACGACTATAATTTCGGTAATGACCACCACTATTTTCTATACCTAGTGCCAGAACATAAGGTTCCATTTCTGGGCAAAGGCCGAGAGCAAAGCAATTACGTATTACCACTTTAATCACGGAAAGGTTTTAAATGTCCTGCTAACGGTGAACCTACGGGATTAGGGATGCGAGTAGACGTTTTAATTAGGACAGGTATTAGGAAAACTCATTTAGAAAGATGAATACGCCTAAGGTGAATCACACCCTACAACGCGCGACGCGACTGGGTGCAGATAATGCGCCCCCGCGAGTGATTTTTTACATTTACATACAAATTCAATAAAACGCGGGGAATTTGTGGTTTTATGGCAAGTTGAAGTGTGCGTATCCACCTAAGCTTGAGCTTGTTTCTTTTATTCTCATAGATTGCCATACGTATCTACGAGTATATTAAATTCATGAATGTTCATTCGAATGACAAGAAAACATGTTGGTTGTTTCAGACTTTTGCACCTTTTATGATAATTATATGCTTTCATATGAAAGGTCTAACCCTTTATTCATAAATGTAGCTTAAAGTTGAGTAGTGATTAGCGAATGTTTAACCATACATTTATGATTTTTGAAAGTCACTTAACTTTAGTCATCGTTTTTATAAATAAACCCCTTAACTACCGGAAATTCTTACATTGGGTAGGTATCACACCGGATATTATGAAACGGTTTGAAAAAGAATGTTTTAAAATTTTATTGCATGTCTTATCATTTCTAAAACTACTTATATTTCATAAAAACATTCTACATCATTTCCTTTACTTTACTGAAATGGTGAAGCTCTCGGTACACAGTTTTGCATGATGTAATTGAATATTGCAAGCACAAGCAGGATCGTTCTGCAACGAAACAGAATCTCGACCGGATCCTCTTCGCTATGTGCTCATATGTATGTACCTACATACAGGCTGTATGTAACCTCTTCAGTTTTCATGCGTTGGTAGGTACACTTGGTACTTGGTACCTCTTTTGTTTCAAAAGGTATCTCCTTTCATAACGGAACGAACTAATTAATACCTATCTAAAAGCCTGTAAGGTGGTAGCGAGGCTGACTGCTCATGGAACAGTCAGGTAGAAAAGTCCTTTTACATCTATATCAATACAAATCTATATTCCCAAATCCGATATCTATATCTTCTTCTATCTTTATATATATTATCTATATACATATTAAATCTGTAGACGAGGCTTTTCTGTACATTGAAAATAAAGAAAAAAAATCGTGGTGCTTTAAAGGATAAACAATAGATGCCATTTCATTTTTTTTTTGGAATGTATGTCTGTTTGTCTGTTGGATGTGAGAGATTAACTGTTTGAACAGGTTCCCCGTAAAAAGCACCAAACCAATATGGTTAATTTTTATACTCATATTATTGTGTAGAACTCTGAGTAATGATTAGTTTTGGTGTCATCGCAATCGCTTCACTCTATCAAAAGGTATAATCAATTTAAAGTATTCTAGAACAACAAAATGTGGACACCTTAAACATAACAAAATAAAATTAAATATTTTTTTTATTTTTTATTATTGAACTAGAGAACTAGAACTAGAGACTTTAAAAATATAAAATAATTATGAACTTATCTTAGAACTATAGAATTCTATATTATTATCCTCTATCCTCCAGGTCTTACAAACTGAACAAGTAGAAAGTAACGATTGTGTCCGAGTCAATTAATGAACTACTTTAACTGAATTACTTTACAACTAGCACTGTTGTTGGGAACGCGTTCTCACGTACGCATACGGTGAGGGCTTCGTTTTATGCTAGTGTGCCATTTGCTTTGTCTTGTCATGTAATTAATTGTCATTTACGATTAGTTTATTTATAGTATGATTTAGGAGAACTTGCAAATGTAGTGTTGAACTGTATCTTGCTAGTGCTTTTAAGAGGCGGGAATCAAGCAAACTAGCCTATTTTCAATTACATTGTTCACGAAATTCATAGGTATACCTTAAATAAAAATAATATGAGTAACTACATAATATTTCCAAGACTTTTGTGGAACAGAAACACAAAATATTAAAATATTCTCGATACCTACAAAAACAGCACGAAGTTACCTCTAATTTTCACGTATTTTCGTTTTGTAATTGCTAATGACTACCTATTAGGATAAAAAAATGTGATTATTTGGCAAGGCCTGTATTTCAAAATAATGTTCACCCCGTCTATTCTGTAAAAATCTGACTGTGAAAACTTAGGCGAAGTGATCTTGAAGTGAGTTGTCATTCCATCGGATGTAAGGGATTGACACTATTGACAGCTCACTTCAAGCTCCACTTAAGTTTCAACGATAAATTTTTTTCAGAACGGGTTGGCATAGTGACAGTTAATTTCGAACCTCATTCAAATAAGAACACAAAATTCGGCAGCTGACTCACACTTGACACTTTTCTAATTTCGTTGAAGCTTTAGCATGACTGAGCATCATTGAAAAGTATGAGCCTATAATGTCGACCGAAAAATCAGTTTTAGGTATAAAATATTTCAAGTCCAATTTTGTACAAAGACAAAAATCCTAAGAAGCTTTTGATTGACGGAAAGAGGCCGACACAGAAGCCATAATAGAGTTCCGTACCCTTTGAGTCTCGAAGAAAAGGTTAGGGAACCCTACCTAAAAATATCCAGTCAATCAGTGTCCTAAAAAATATAACATTTTATATTTTTAGGATACTGTAACCTTAGTAAGCTTAATCACCTACGCAGTATTTTTTGGTAGGAAATTATTACCACGCGTGGTCGTTTGGGCAATTAAGAGCGCGCAGTCAGCCTCTCGACCCGTAGGAGTGGGCGCCTTGACACCCGCAAAAAACACTTTGTGGCGTCAGCGAATGTGGCGGCTAGCCATGGGTATTTTTGGTACTCGTGGCTGGGAACATATTTTAAAACACACTGACTTGGGCTCTGTTAAAAAATTAGTAAGGTTTTTATTTTTCTGCATCCGTTTTTACTAAATGGGTTTTGAGGACTAAGGGTCAATTACTAAGGCAATTTTATGGGAATCTTATTTAGACAACTGGCAACTTAAAAGTAAACAATACCTACCTAGTTTTCGAGTTGAGCATGTTGTTTTGAAAACATTGGTTTTGATGACCCACAATTATAAGGTTCATTTCTTAATTTCAGATGGCAACTTGTAAACGATATACTTAGGTGAAGGAAAATAGGGAAATGCATGACTAAGTACTAGATAACCCATTTCAGAATTATTTTTTAATAAAAATCCAGTGTCATATAACTAAGTAAACAACAACCAATATCAATACATTCAAACAGTTACCTGCCTCTGAGTAATTATTCTGATTGAGATGGGTAAAATCTAACAAAGCTTACTCTACATTACAAAATAGTACCATCATATACCTAGCCTTTTCCCAACTATGTTAGAGTCGGCTTCCAGTCTAACCGGATTCAGCTAAATACTAGTATTTTACATGGAGCGGCTGCCTATCTGACCTCCACAACCCAGTTACTGGATAATACGATACCCCTTGGTAAGACTGGTTGTCAGACTTTCGGGCTTCTGACGACCCGTAAAGACTGCCAAAGATCCAAGAATGACAGCCGAGACCTAACGTGCTTTCCGAGGCACGGAGAGGTCTCAGTATGTAAAGATGGTCACCCATCCACAGACCAACCGCGGCAAGCGTAGCTTAACCTGATCGATCCACCTGTGCGGCTGTTAATATTTAGCCAGGGACTCTTAAAATAGTACCAATAAAATCTATACATATAATAAATCTGTAGACGAGGCGTTTCTGTACATTGAAAATAAAAAAATAAAAAATAGTTGGGCTGCTATAGGATAACCAACAGATGCCATTTCTTCAATTTTTGGAATTTTTGTCTGTTTGTCTGTTTGGATGTGACAGATTTTGAACAGGCTCAACGTAAAAAGTACCAAACCAATATGGTTCATATTTATACTCAAATATAGTGTAGAACTCGGAGCAGTGATTAGTCTTTGTTTCATCGCAATCGCTTCAGTCTATCAAAAGATATAATCAATTTAAAGCATTCTATAACAATTTTTATTGCAATGTGAAAACATGTAACGACATCTATTGGCGCGATATAGTACTAACGAAATCATATTGTTATCTTTAAAACATTCATAAGTGTTTAATCACGTCGTAAAGGCTTGCCTTTATGACGAAATAATTCTGATCCTTATGTCTGTGTTATTTAAAAAAAAAAAATTATAATGTTTAAATAAATAATATAAACATATATAATAAAATCGTAGGAAAGGCAAAACTGTACATAGAATATATAAAAAAAAATACTTGGGGCGTGATCTACAATCGATATCGAAGCCAAAAATATAGTTTTTAGAATTTTTGTCTGTTTGTCTGTATATAATATATACAGACAAACAGACAAAAATTCTAAGCCCGGACATATTATGTCCGGGCTAAACTCAAAAATTACTGCATGGATTTACTTCAAATTTTGCATGAATATTACTAAGAGGTCGGGTCAACATATAGGCTACATATTATCACGCTATCACCTACGAGGAGCTGTGAATCTTTATTTTTCTTACGCATTCTGTGACAGCGTGTAATCTAACGACGCATATTTAAATGTTGTTTTTGAGTAAGTCATGCTATTATCTAGCTTTACACTATAAACACTTTTTCAACACACTTGCTCGTAAAGTGGCTCTTATTGAACCGCTTTTAGGTCCACAATGGAGTGTATTACGAACGCGTGCTTTTTCTTTACTTTAATCCACATGTTCTGTAATACCACAGATAACTATTTACTAGTCGGATACGCGCGCTTTTTTAATCTCATCAAACCCTGCGTTCCGAATTGGGAAATAATCGATGTGTTCCGAATTGGGAAATAACCGAATTAGCGTGAGCGCGATAACGATAACGATGTCCCGTGAATCGTCATAGATGACGTCATGACATTCGCCATCTTGCCAAAAATGACAGTGTGTGTATGAGGTTGTGTCAGTGTGTGTTTTGTTTTGAGTTGCATCATCTTTAAATTAAACTAACGTGGCATTTTTGAAATTGTGCTTCTGGCTGACAGTCGCCACCTAACCAAAGAAGAAGAACTGAAGAAGAAATGTGGTGTTTATACAAAGAAATACTGTAATAATATCTTTTTTACATTGTGTAAGCACTGTCATGTGAGCGCGTTCACGAGTGTTCCGAATTGTTGCCAGCTCTCAGCAGTCATAATAGTAATATCTAAATCGGAACGCATGTGAGATGATGCATGGACGTAATATTACGTCCATGGAGATGATGTGAGCGCTGTGATGTGAGCGATTATAGCTAATTCGGAAAGCGCCCAAAGAGACTTCATGCCGAAAGAAAAAATCCGCGGGCTATATTTCAATTTTTTTAAAAATAGTCTGTATTGTCCTTGGTCGCAAAATGAACTCGCAGGGGACCACAGACAATTTAAGGTGAATGCGCAGTGGTAGACCGCGAAATTCTTAGGTTTTTTGCAATTTTCAGGTTTGTGTTTATTATATTTTTTCTATAGGCTGTATCGGTTTTGTCTGTGCCATAGATTAATATATTTAAAATGAGTCAATGTTGCGCGCGCATCGCTAGTGCTGGCTAACACGGCGCGCGGGAAAACAAAACCAGCGCGCCATTTTCCATACAAGTTAATATTTAACAATACAAGTCTGTTTTTTTTCCTCGCAAGTGTGTTGAAAAACGTCGTATGAAACGCGTGTGCATTAATCAATATACACTCGGCTTTCTTATCGCTCTCGCCTGCGGCTCGCGCGATAATATCGCCTCGTGCATAATGATCAACATAGCACACATGTATCATAATGTACTATTACGCCATTTAAGTAACTTGGGCAGAGAAACATAGTTTAATGAATGTTAGTAGTATAAGACAATTTTGAAGCAGCGCCATCTATGAGATTTCATAAAAATCAAATCAAGTTACATGTCAGCACTTTTTGGAAATTAATAATTTAAATTTGATCATGTTGGTGAGGTTAGTAGTTAGTTATTCTTAAAATTCATAGATGGTAATGTGCATTTTCTTCATAAAAGTTGTATCGTATAGTTCGTTTTGACAAATTCAAGTTCCAACAAAACCCTCAAAATCTTGAGCAGAGTTGAGGAAAACAATTTAAAAAAAATGCGGTGTTAAGTATTACAAAAAAGTTATGTTCATTGATGATGATCATTTCTTCATCAATTTCATGTTGTTAGTACAAAATAAACATTGACTGTTAATACTTTTGTTCGGTATTTATCTGTGTGATTATTGCTAGGTAATTAATATATTTTCATGTCGTATACCTAATTATAAACTTAAATTATATCGTGCATCCGAATAATGGCGAATGCGATTTTCTGCGGTTGTTACTTCACACTGTCCGAGGCAAAGTCTTTCGCCTTTCTGAGGACATTTGATGGCGTGGAGTTTCCCACTTACCGCGCAGCCTGCGTAGCACGTCACCTTCTCGACGGTGACCAAAATTGGGCTGACACCCTCGCGGAGGCGAGCGTCAGTGACAGTCCCAGCCACATGCGTCATCTGCTTGCCGTCATCTTGGTGTTTTGTGGAGTCGCGAACCCGGTAGCTTTGTGGGAGAAGTATCGCCATCATCTGTCTGAAGATTTTCTACGAGCTTTGAGGCGTGCTACTGGAGACGAAGTCGGAGACGGCGAAATGACCACCATACGAAATGACCATGTCGCTTTGTTCTCTTCAGAGCAAAAACAAATTTATGACACCGTCCTTGAAAGCGTTTGGCAAAACCAGGGTAAAATGTTTTTCTTGGATGCTCCTGGTGGTACAGGAAAAACATTTGTTACCACTGGCATACTTGCAGAGGTCAGGAGGCAAGGCAAAATTGCTATTGCTGTAGCGTCGTCGGGAATCGCTGCCACACTGCTTCCGGGACTGCAAGACAGCACATGCCATGTTTAAAATTCCCATCGATTTAGAGAGCGCCGAAACGCCTGTTTGTGGTGTGTCACGTAACAGCGATAAGGGACACGTGCTCAAGGATTGCTCTCTGATCGTATGGGATGAGTGTACGATGGCCGAGGATCGAGGGCTGACGAGGTGAATGCTTCGTTGAAACGATCTTCGTTGCGCTGCGCTTGACCATTAATATGAGAGCTCGGCTCGGCGGCAATGCACGCGCTCAAGAATTCTCCGATGTCCTTCTAAGTCTTGGCGAAGGCACTCTACCAGAAGAGAGAGGTAGACAGGTGGTGCTTCCAGAGTCTCTCGTTAGAGTGGTTTCCAGCTTAGAAGAACTCATTCGCTGTGTGTACGGGGACATTCAGTCGTACACCGCACCAGCAGAATTCTTGGGTGTGTGAGCGGGAATTAACGAATGCATTCTCTCGGAAATTGAGGGGAATGAAGTGGTCTACACCTCGATAAACACTGTTGTCAAGCAAGATGACGCCACACATTATCCCGTGGAATTTCTGAACTCCCTGTCAGCAAGTGGACTTCCAGCGCATACCATCAAGCTGAAGCGGTGTCCCGGTTATGCTTCTTCGGAACCTATCTCCTCCGAAGTTGTGTAACGGGACCCGCCTTAAAGTCATCTCGCTCCACAGACACACCATTGAGGCGGAAATTCTTACGGGTTATGGCGTCGGCGAGGCAGTATTTATACCACGCATTCCCCTCATACCTCATAACTTCCCGTTCCAGTTCAAGCGCGTACAGCTCCCCGTGAGTATTTGCTTCGCGATGATACTGAGGGCAGTGGGTGTCGACGTCAGGACGAGTTGCTTCTCACACGGGCAACTGTACGTCGTTGCTTGCTCCAGCGTCATCACACATTTTGGCTCCTGGCAGCATAACTACCAACGTAGTTTATAGGGAAGTGTTGTAAGGTATATATGATACCTTTGAACGTATTTTTACTCTTTTGTGTCCTAGAATGTATTCCTGCATTATTTTCTCTATTTCCTTCAGTCACCTCTTATGACTGAACTCAGCAGGATTCCCATATAACTCTTTTCACTTGCTTCGCTTGCAAAAAAAAACTTATATTTTAATGCTATTTTAAAAGTTGTTTACTTTATAATGCTATAGCGACACTGGCATCTTAGGTATTTTTGGTGCTGTAGAGCCTTCACGCAGACGACGTCGCGGGCAGCAGCTAGTATAAAATAAAAATGCAGATCGCACGTTTTTACAATTACGATTTATGCTTTGACAATTTTCTTCATCCAAAAGCTTTTATTTTTTTAGTTAAGGGCTGAAACCTTAAGCCTTTCTACAAGCATAATATATAAGGCACTTGAGGGAATTTCTACATTATTCGTATCCATTACAGGGTTAGTAAAAATTTAAACAACAGAAAGTATTTTCTTCTTTCGAACCCTTTTACGCACTTATGCTATCTAGATCAATTCTTTTTCACATGAAACGGGGTTTTGAGGGTACAAAAATTGGGATAATAAGGCTGTTTTTAGGGTTCTGCTGCTAAATGGCAAAAATGGTGCCCGGTTTTATATGCTCAGTTTTCGTAACAGTTTTTTTATAACACAAAAATGTATGTCTAAGAGAAACTTAACTTCGATTTCGTTACACGTTAGCAGCAGGTTTAACATATGTAATGTTTCTGTTTATTACAAAGACACAATTTCATTTAAAATTTCGGTTCGCCACGTAATGACACGTACGTAAGCGGTAAACTGTACATCTATTTTCCGTCTAATACTTACCGCGTTCCGAATCAAGGGCGGATAAACGGAAAATCTTGCATCAGAGTTTGTCGACAGGAAATTAAAGTTCAGGATTTCAACCGCACGCGGTACCGAACATCACTTTTTGTAAAATATTCAAAAAGTTGACTCACCTTATTCTAAAAAAACCGGTCTAATGCGAGCTGGACTCGCTCACCGAGGGTTCCGCACGAATTAGTAGGTATGTAAATACTTTATCACGGGAATCGTGTCTCGAATATTTTTCCCGTTTTCTTTTGTAATGTAACTACAAATTTACGGTTTTCGGAATTTTTCATTCTTGTACTACATGACATTGCTTCTTGCCAAATTTCATGATTCTAGGTCAACGGGAAGTACCATATAGGTTTTAACTCCCTTGTGAGTTTCAAAATATGCGACATAAACGAAACATAAACGCCCGTATCTTTTGAATGCGTTGACTTAGAAGTTTGATTTTTTCACTGCTTCAAGTGATTGCAACCCTGAGTATTTCATATTAATTTCAAGTTGATAACTCCACGCGTTCCTGGGTCTTGATAGATGGACAGACAGGCGGACAACGAAGTGATCTTATAAGGGTTCCATTTTTCCTTTTGAGGCACAGAACCCCAAAAACTTTTTAACAAAAAAAAAAACCGACTTCCAAAAAAACACTACAAAGTGAAAAATAACTTTTATTTCGGAAGTCGGTCTTTGGATCTGTATTTTAGTTTTTTGCCACTTTTTTTTGTTAAAAAGTTTTTATTTCTCGCTTTTTAGTGTGTCTGTTTATAATGTATCTAAGTTACAATAGCCTAATGCCAACTTGCTCATCGCCTTTTACAAAATATTGCTTTTCCCGATGCAGGGACGTTAATTGTTGAAGAGTTCTCCTGGTATTCCACCATCAGCTCCATTTCACCATTCGCATTGTGACGAGCATAACTTGCTTAGCAACCATATTAAAGTAAGTAATCGAATCGCAAACCGGGAAATATTTATTATTGAGTAGTTCCGGTGGCCATCTGTGGTCTTCATCATCGGTTCCACTTCACCAAATGATGCTTTCCGAGAGCAAATGCACGAGTTACTATAAAAAATACCCAAATCGCTATAGGTGTGCCTATAATACTTGAAGAGTTCCTTCGATTTCTCCAAGATCCCATCATCAGATCCTGACCTGATGACAATGGGACCACCTGGAAAGTATACCCTTTCAAACAAAAAAATAATTTTTGAAATCGGTCTAGCCGTCTCCGAGTAATCGGGGAACATACATAAAAAAAAAAATATAAAAAAAAAAAAAAGGTTATTAGTGAATAGAGAACCTCCTCCTTTTTGAAGTCGGTTAAAAAAACGTTAAGTTTGTTTTTTTGTTTGTGTAAAGGTTTTATCATTAATTTTTCTGGTTGCTCTAAATGGTTGAGTATTATACTTATAAACCGTTTTTTAACAGAGAAGCTACGGTTAATAGGTAAGTGCTTTTTTTACAAATATATTTATGTGAAAGGTTCATTTGTTAGCTCAATATTTTTTTTATTTATCTACCACGAGGGTAATATTTTTTTTTAAAAAAACGTTGCCCCACACTAGGAATTTCTCCTGTATTGTGGGTGCGTTTACAAACATTTAAACTCACATACACAAACAGCCAGACCCGGAACAACTACTTGTAGGTCATACAAATATTTGTTCCGTGCGGGAATCGAACCCGCGACACGCAGCGCAGCAGTCAATCGCTTAATCACTGCGCCAACCGTGCCGTCTAAATAAAAATATTATTGAGTTCACCATTGGAGGTGCTTTACAAACAAGCTAGATATAATATACAGGGTGGCAGGGACATCGACGCGCAAACTATAACCATAAATTCAGCACATGATTCTAGAAAAAATCTGATATTTCATAGAAAAGTGATATTTGCACGGTCAAAATGCATGCAACAGCGAATAATTTTAATAACCGGCGAAAATTTTTCAGAATCATGTATCTACTGAAGCCATGGTTACAGGTTGCGCGTCCATGTCTCTGCCACTCTGTACATAATCACGCAGACGGATTGATGAATCCGCTGTTTTATATAACCACGAGCCGTTTTACAAAACAGCTCCGTTAGGTAAAACAGCTGAATGACTTTAGCGATGTTACACAATTATTGAACGTTAACACGCAGAATTGCTTAAGCGTCACAGTTCTAATCTAACCTAAACCAATTGGTCAGGGTGTCCTAGCTTAGTTACTGCGTCGAATTCGGCATTAGAAGCGACACCGAGCGATTATTGTAACTACAGATGGATGAGCCATTCTGCATTACGTCTAAACGTCGGTAGCAGTTTTGTAAAACGTAGTGCAATGACAATCCAGCTGAACGTTGTTCAATTGTTTTACACACCGGAGCTGTTTTGTAAAACGACTAGCGGTTTTGTAAACAGCGGATTCTACAATCCATCTGCGACATATACACAAGTATATTATTAAACGCAGGGGTAACCCTTACTAAGAATAGCAGGCCCCGTTCTAAGGGTGTCGTAAGAAGCAACTAAGGGATTTATATAAGTAGTCGGTTGGACGGCAGCGACAAGTTAATGTAATCTCGTAATCCCCTTAGTCCAGCGCTTTCTAATGAAGACGCGTCTACTTCCCTAGAGAACTAATAAGGGAAGAATTTGTCATGTTTGTCATCCGGCGCATTAATTTGAACAATGATTAATGTTCGTTTCACACACACTCTTTATTCCAAATAAACAGAGGACAGATTAATTCGTCCCCGGATGGGCCCAATGTTATATGACAACAATAAAGGAAATTTCAAATTGTACATAAATCATACGGTGTAACGTTACAAATTTGTCATGCCACGGTTGGCAGTGCGACGCGGGCAATAATTAATGAACCCATTCTGAAACAAGTAATTATGAAGAGGGTAATTTTTTACAAGCTTTTATTTATCGTCATGTACGCGTTTGTCTACCCCTGCAATATGGCTGCCGATGCCGCATCTTGTTTAAGAAGCGTTCATTTACATAAACATACAATCAGAATAACAAAAGACGCTCTGATGAAAACTCATTGTCATAATTTTTCGCTGTCTGCGCGCCAAAGTGTCTTGATGTTAGTTGAAACGTTGCGAATAATATACCCAGTATGAATACTCTGAATAAAATGAAATATTGTGCATGCAAATCGTTTTAATAGAATTTGATGTAATACATTGTTGTTTACGTACTAATTAATTTAAGGCTGGTTTTTTTCATTTGGAATTTCTTAATAGCAGCCTGGAGCCTGGATTTGTAGGTACCCATTTGATGCCTAAAGGCTCGCCCCCTATTACATGGGAATTAAACGTATGTAACGAAATGTGGGTGACCCTCTGCTTTACCCTTCGAGGATTACCGGCGTGATGACGTGTTATGTTTATTTACAGTTTAGGATATTGCTTATTGAATCGTTGTTGAATTAAATATCCAGTTAGCACTAATCGAAACCGATGTAATCTATCGATGTAGATTAAAATAGTAATTAAATGAATCAATAAATATTTAATTGCACTCCCGTCAGTGAATTGAATGATAGCTGACACGTTATTACGAAAAGTTAATGGAGTTTGTTCATTTCCCAATAAATATCTCCGGTGGGATGTATTCATTATTGAGTGACTCAGGTCCGGGATCATAACGTCACGCAGATAGCCAATTAGCGTCGAGAACATTAACCGTATCTACACGTCGCGAATAAAACCCACTTTCTGTTATTACTTAATTTAAATATAAATGAATGTTGTAACTTTATGAACGAGGAAATGCTTTTTGTTTTGCCTTAATCGCTATGATTGATCGGTCAAGAAGGGATAATCTCAAAATGCTTTTTAAACGATATTAATGTCGACTAGAAATTTGCTTAGGTATACTTTCATTGCAAAAAATATGAACAATGGAAAACGTACAAAAGATAGGTAGGTACCGACTTATAAGCATTTCAATTTTGATAGCTAAATAAGTAGATAGCTACATTTGCATAAAATATGCTTGGTCGGAACAAAAGTGAAATCTGGTTTTTGTTTTATGTTTCCACTAGTTTCTACCCGCGACTTCGTCCACGTGACATTTCTTGTTCTCCCGACCCACCCCGTCGCATCGCATCGCCTGCCCGCAATCTTACTTCGTTTTCGCTCAGCGTTCTTTGTTATAACCTGACTTTTTTGTTATTTGCTTGGCTCCTTAGGATCTTATCGTAAAGTAAAGTTAAGCCTTAAGCGTTCCTCAAAAAATGGGCTTTCCAATGCAAAAATATTTTTTCAAATCCGTTTGATAGTTCCAGAGATTATCGCGTTCAAACAAACAAACAAATTTGCTTTCTTATTAGTTTCCTACCCAAACCCCTAAAAGGTAAAAACCAAACCTTTTGCTTCCCCAATTAGGATGTTTTCCTCATTCACAAAATATTCCATTCCAATCCTTATAAACATATAGGATTATTTCGTCATAAATAAAGGAGCAATTACTCATACTTCCATATAAGACAAAGGTAGGTATACAAATTAGGTACGTTAGCGCCAAAGCCAGGTTTTACTGAAACGCCGTGTCTGATGAAGGCAGCCCCGGCATCCCTGCGCTTAGTGTATAAGCTGACAGAAGGATTAAAGACGTGCGCCTGGGATACCAACTTACCAACATTCACATTTGTTGTTAGCGTTGTGTTGCAAGTATTAGGTACACATTTACATTTAACTGAGGAAAACATTTTTAATTCCCATTTTGTTCCGCTAAGCCAACTGGTAGGTACCTACATAAGATTAAGGGTCGGTACACAACAGACGTATCGCCACGTAACGCCAGAATAGACAATTATATGATAAAACATTCAACCTCACCCACTCAACCGATGATGCGTTAGTGCGTCGAGCGAATAAATAGACGCAATCGCAGTTACGCCCGACGTATTTTCCGTCAGATATGAACCGACCCTTACTCAGAGTGTCTGAGGTATCTACTTAGGTACAGTCAGAGAAGTTAATTGTTTAGCAATATGCCAGTTTACCGTGTTATCGCTATTTCATACAGATATTAAAGAATGTCAGTTATAATTTGAATTTCCGGACAATTTAGGTAAGTATAGGTACCTAGTCAATTTGATAAACAATTAATTTTCTGACTGTACCTACTGTCAGAGGATCATCCGAAAATACGAATACATTTCTCATTTTATGTATTATAAACAAGTCCCCGAACATAATCCCTCACACAATCCCACAATGAAATGTCATCTCCCCCGCCTGTATGTGAAACGTCACATTATTGTAAAACACAAATCCTCTAAACACGAATTACGCATTACGTCATCAGATAAGACATACAGACCTACGGTTGAACATTAAAACCCTTCACAATGTTCCAAACCTCGCAACAGCTAATTATGTTGAGTATGGTTGGATTTTGATCTTTATTACAATGTAGGCGTAAGGGCCATAGGGGTTGTATATGTAAGTTCTTCATGCGAAGCGAAGGCTCGCGACATAATTGCGACTGTACGCGGAAGTTAATTGCGTGTTCGTTGTCAAGCCGCGGGTTGGGATGATTCAAGCCTCGGATCATAGAAATAAGGGAGATAAGACGGGAAGGCTTTACATACTTAGGTACGTAATTATGTATCCCGAGTGGTTGTGGGATGTGGTAAAAATGTTTTGTCGCTTACAATCAAGATCGCTTCGCTGAAGCCGCTGAATTGTCAAAGTTGCGGCACAGTGAGTGAAAATTATAAACAGGCTTTTGTTCAGGACAATTAACACTCTGCATCAGTTTGTCACGTTGTTAATTTTCATACGAATGTCTCACCTGTCGCACCGCCGCACCGACGAGAAAGCGACAAACTATCAACGATTTTCTCACTCAAGAAACGTATGTACAAAAGATTGTAGATCTCGAGTAACTAAAAGAGATAGGTACAGTCAACAGCAAAAGTAGATGATCAAAATCAGAAATTCAATACTAATGAACGGAGTTCGCGTCAGAACTGTGTGGCGTCGAAGTGATTCAAAAGTATGTGATTGTAAATTATACCAAACTTTTACTACTAGTACAGCTGCCATATATTCGTGATCAGTTAAGACTCCTATTGAATTTCTGATTTTGATCATCTACTTTTGCTGTTGACTGTACATAAATATATTATTAATTGATCGCTGACTGGTTACAATACTCTTTTTTCGCAGTGACAAGAGCTATCAAAGAACGAAGGTACTTGCTCAGCGACACGCTCGCTTGGCTGGCAGAACACTGGCCGAGTGAGAGAGGATGCTACTTTTTGGAACGGAGACGCGCGCGGTCCGCCATCCAGCTGTAGCGTCGGCAAATGGTCGGCAAACGCTACTTGAGAACTGTCATTTTCAATTTACTTTGACAGGGTTCCATCCCATTCTCATCGCGCGCGGATTATATACCTACGATACGGATACCAGCGAGTCGCTTGTCGTCGTCGCTCATTCGGTGCTCGTTGCTCGCCAATTAGTTTTTAGTGGCTAACTCTGCTCACTTCTTGTTAATTGCCGGCGGTGGGGCAGGTGCCAAAGAATGACATTTGTGATTTGATTACACGGACAGATTAAGTTGGTATTCAATTTAATAAACAATGATTTATCATGACTTAACATACATTTTTTTCAGCTTTTACATAAAAGAAATATGGTGTTGTTAAATGCCATTTCTTGTAACCGTTTACCTACATTAGGTATGTCTCTAATCGTTATTATATTTTTTGTAGATTAAGGAGCTCCTAAAAGAGACTCTTTATTTATAAAAAAGTACACCGTACTGTGTATCATCATCTGCCTAGCCTTTTAAAAACTATCTTGAGGTCGGCTTCGAGTCTAACCGAATGCAGCTGAATACCAGTGTTTTACATGGAGCAACTGCCTATCTGACCTCCATAACCCAGTTACTGGGTAATACTATACCCCTTGGTATGATTGGTTGTCAGACTTTCGGGCTTCTGACTACACGTAACGACTGTCAAAGTTCCACGAATGACAGCCGGGACCAACGGCTTAACGTGCTTTAGGTACCACACCTAAAAAATAAAAAATATTAAAAAAAAATACAAATGAAACAACCGTCTTCCAAAAAAAAACCTTCAAATTGCAAAAATAACTTTAATATCCCGAAATTAAAGTTATTTTTCACTTTGTAGGAATAATGTTTGTATCGATAAGTAATTAATCGATTTATATATTACTAGCTATTGCCCGCAGCTACATCTCCGTGTAAAAAAAAAATTTGTTCAGAAGAATAGGTACATTCAATTGCGCGATGCCATGAACACAGATGGAAATGGAAATAATTTGTCACATGCACGAATGCGCGCAAGATGCTATGATCTTCGTGCGCCAATACAGTCGACCAGATTTATTTATTACTTTCACGTGCAACTCAAAATAGATCGAAATCATTAATCAGTTATTACCCGACCAATCATCCAGCGATCGTCACGACATAACAGTGTTTAAGCAGGAACTCAAAGCGCTCTTGAACTTTATTGTAAAATGTTTTCGGACACGTACGATGTTGGATGTACTCGGTAGAGTGGCAGAAGATAGGACTGCATCATGCGCATATTCTCCTGTGTGTGGTCGAAAAAATAAGACCAGAGGAAATCATACTTTATATTTTAGTGTTAAATTGAAGAATAGGTTAAGGGTGTTACAAATAAATAGTCATTCTAATCCAAACACGCTAAGTCAAAGTGTAGTCGCAATTCAGAGTAAACCCACTGCATATCGGCTGATGTAAATGAGACATTCGATGTAACCCTACTCTCACCGTCAGGCACTATCGACGCGATGCGAAGCTATAAATCGAATGACAATCAATTCAAGTGCTGCCTGATCTAGTTTATTAAGTTCTGAAGTGATTATATTACATGATTTTATATTGTGTATTGAATAGCTAAAGTAGTTGAGTTGAGTTTGTAATATTAAGATGTTGCTTGGGGAAGGCCTATGTCCATCAGTGGACGTCTTTCGGCTGAAATGATAATGATGATGATGAATATAGATAATATCTAAATACAGGGCTCTAGTTCACTATGACCACTTATCGCTTCCTTACTTCGAAACCACGTCAATTCCTGTGTTAATTACGACCGCTCTAATAACGTATCCTCTATGACACACTGGCGTGGTTTGAACTGTCAAAATGCATACAATGTCCATACGGTTGACATTTCGATTCCTTGCCGTTCACAAGACACGATATTGACGTAGTTTGCACGTGGTAAGATTTCGTTGGGAATAATACAGAATTGGGGCCCTGGTCTAAGATTTTATCTAATACCATACAGTCAAATCTTATGTAATTGCTGCGATTGATTGGCTAAAATAAAAACAGCCAATTGGGATTTTAGAACAGTTTTCTAATATTTTTTGTTATATTATGCGTATTACAGACCATTGCGGTGGGTTTTAAATGCAATGAGAATTTGTTTTGTTTTTTTATTATTTCATGATTACCACTGTTTGTGTCTGCCATCTGACTGCTAGAAAATGCCTATGACATTAAGTCCGCCTCTTTACATTTATGTGCTTGAAGTATTAAATAAATAAAACGTCGGTCGGGGGACCCCCGGCAGGAACGAAGTTCAAAATAAAAATCCAAGATGGCGGCTGCGAAAATTTCAAAAATGACAAATATTTATGTGGTCAAAATGAAAATCCATCATCTTGGATTTTCATTTTGACCACACTATCGGCCATGAAAACGACACCCATGACGAAAATTTTGAAAATGTTTGCAGACGCCATCATGGATTTTCATTTTGACCTTACTATCGTACCTTTTTGATTTGTCCCATTTTAATTCTACTGCAAGCTCCGTAAAATGACTTCGTTTCAATAATGAATGAGAGGTTTAACTTTGAAACATAGCTAAAATGGCTTGGCTTTTGTGAGATTTTTGTCCGTAGGCGCCAAGTATGAGAAACGCTTAAACGTACGCCAAAGCTTTTCACAAATGAAATGAAACTTACTTATAACACCTATATATGTTCATCAATGGCCTTACATTTTGCATAATGATGAATGATATCAGTGAATGTGAAGACAATATGAAAATAATGAAAGCCCCTGAGTTTAATTAAATTTAATATTCAATAAAAATATCACAAAATTAAAATTTATACAAAGATCCAAGTTGATTACAAATAATGGCATAATTAATTTAGATTTTATTGCAAGCAGGGTAAAAAAGTGTATATTTTTTTTCTAATACAAAATTAATGCCTTATTATGCACGACAGGTTCATTAATATTGTAATGGATGTAAAAGTTTTCAAGTGGAAATCCTCGTGCCCTTTTCTTTTCAAATTTTTAATGGATCCCACTCTCGTCATACTCGCATAATTTCAAGAATTTTGTTGTGCCACTTTTAACATAGTTTAGTTGAAATATTGTGGAGATATTCCTGGTAAGACCTGAGTATTATTTTAACACGCTTTAATTAGCTTCACATGTAACTAGTTACAAGAAATAAATTAAAAGAAGAAGAAGTAAATTTTAACCTACTTTTAACTGTCGTATCAAAATAAAACTTTGTATGTATAATATGTAGTTCAGATGACAAAACTATAATTTGGTATCTTGGAGCTGATCTGATGATAGTGCTAGGAGGTAAACAGTGGAACCCTTCAGTGGCTATTAGTAAACCCCTCGAGTTTGGGCTCATATTATTTGTTTTGACGAGTCCAATAGATTGGTTAAGCGTGTTTTAAGTTTTTTTTTTTAACTATTTTTTTTTTAATATGAAAATGAGAGAAACATCATGAAATACAGAATGTTGACTAAAAAACTGATGGTTGTATTAGATAGGTATGGAAGCTGTTGTTGTTGTTGCAAAAGCATACAATAAAACGTTTGTTTGCTCACGAAGTTAACAAATGTAATCGTCAAAAAAATGTGTAAGTAGTATAAAACTGTAATATTTTGCGCAGTTATCCTTTGATTTCAAGAGGCCTTATTTTAGCGGTACCTTGGCTGAACAAAGTAATATATATGTCCTATTATAAACATTAATCAAAAATCAAAATCCTGGAAGCCCAAAGGATGTTGCGACCTTCTAATCATCAAAGCTGGGAGTGCAGCCTTTGGCATGATAGATATCCTTCTACTCCGGGCAGAACTTCTTGAACTGCTTTCAACTCGAGCACCCGGCATTATCGAGAAACGCCTGTAATCAACACCCGATAAGATTAATTGGTTGAGAGCACAAATTAGATAGACGCAGAAGGTTGGCTCTATACATCGTGCGAACACTGGTGCTCGCCCACAAATGCGTATACGTTGCTGTAGTTATCTGCCGGGTCACTAACGAAACTTTATACATTTATTAGCATAACAAATGTTTTTTGGCGATAAAGCTTAAAAAAAATCTAAGGTGAGCTAAAACAGGTTTATTCAGGGTGATTTTTGTGATGGGACTTTAAATCCGAAACGGTGGAAAAGAGCAATGTGGTCAAAGGAAATGTAAATTTGATTTTAGAGGGAAAAAAACTGCATTTTTTGTTATAAGAAAGAGCTTCTGCCTGAGCCAAGAAATCCGTAATACATTATTTCGTTAGTAATGTTTAAATGTTGTACTACATATTTTTTAAGTTATATGAATAGGTAGGTACCTACAGGTGGTGTGGAAATCGATTGTCATGGTATGTGTTATGGAGAAATGAGGAAAATGTCGTGAGGAGAGTTTTAAGTATGGATGTCGATGGCTATAAGAGTAGGGGAAGACCAAAGAAACGATGGATGGAATGTGTGAATGATGATATGGTTAGAAAGGGGGTGACTACCGAGATGACGTCTAATAGAGAAGTATGGAAGAAAAAGACATGTTGCGCTGACCCCAAATAAATTGGGCTACGGGCAGGAGAATGATGTGAATAGGTACAGGTATAGGTAACCAAGAAGAAAAAGATAACCCTGCTCTATACATTTTGGTCTTTCGAACCTTTTTAAACTATCTCAATTGAGTGTCAGTGACGAAATTTTGGTCTTTCGAACCTTTTTAGACTATCTCAATTGAATGTCAGTTACGAGTGCACTTACACTAACTGTACGCGAAGCGTGTTGTGAAGGCCAGCTTCATTCAGCGAGCGAAACGCAAGCACAACCCGTTCGCGCTAAGTTTGCCGTTGACCGTCAGCAAACCTAACAAATATCGACAAGACTGAATAAGTAATATTCTCACGCGCTTGCGATGAAGTTGCTTAATATGGTACTGAGAGGGCAACTCAGTGCTTCGGCAGGGATGCTTATTCCATGGACCGCCAAACATAGCGCGAGCGGGTTGTACGTGCGTTTTTGCTCCTTGAATGTAACTGACCTTCTGCATCTATTTATTCTGTGCTAGAGCCTGTCATGAGCGACATATGAGGCCGTTACATGGTTTCTGAGAATAGTTCGTGTGTGTATGTAAGCTGATAATTGTCAATTAGTGGTAACGGCTTGATCGGTGATTTAGTGGCGTAGATTTAGAGATCTGATTCGTATGTCTTAATATTTCAATTACTGATGAATGATTTTAGTTACATTGTAATCAAAGGCTTACACCAGCTTGATAAACGGTTTTCTGGGAGAGGAGGATTTCATTTATATTTTATAAGCATTAAGTAACTTTAAATTTTGTATTGTACATATACAGGCTGACCCATTTATAGCGATCCAAATTTTTTTTTACTCTAAAATGTATCAGTAATTTACCTAAACGCAACATAAATGTTCGGTGAAAATCAGTACTTTAGAATTTGTGATTTTTTTAATTTATTTTCTTATAGTCTACTTTCATGTTAAGGCGAAAGCGCCAGGGTAGCCCGCGAAATTCATTTTTTTTTAGGTTTTTTGCAATTTGCTGGTCAGTATTAAGTTGTACGTATGAACATAAACGAGGCAAAAGGAGTACAAAAGTAAGATCGTAGCAGGTGACGTTTTGTAGGTTCTGCCCGGGATCCTGCCGTTTTGCCGAAAAGATTTTGCCAAAATTTCACTACCCAAACAAATTTTCGCAACCTTTTATTATACCAATGCAATGTTTGGAATAATTTTAGTATGCACATTTTCATTTGGTCAAATTTTTACTTGGCAGAATATTATTAAGGATAATGTCATTTAGGCATTTGGTCTTTAATCAAATGATTTATTACGGCAAACAATCTTTAGACAGTAAACGTTTGGTCAAACGATTTGTTATGACAAAAAATATAAAGGCATAAATAAGATTTTTTGAGAATATTTTTTTTGGGAATGAAATAATTAAAAAATGCAATTTTATTTTAAAATAATCATTTATTTAATACAAAATATTTGTAACTTACTATTTTAAATTTTTTGCAATGGACATTATCGAGAACCGAATTAGTTACGAGGTTAATTATTAAAAAAAAAATGCTTAGGTTAGGTTAGGTTAAAACTGTGACCTCCCTACGCACGAGCCGAGCGAGCGAAGCGAGCGGTGCCGCGGCAGCGGCCGGCGAGTGCCAGAAACGACTAAATTATATAGAAAAAAATATGGAAAAAAGAGATTATTTTTAACAGGCTATCGAGAACCGAATTAGTTAGACGAGGTTAATTATTTTAAAAAAATGCTTAGGTTAGGTTAAAACTGTAACCTCCTACGCACGAGTCGAGCGAGCGAAGCGAGCGGTGCCGCGGCAGCGGCCGGCGAGTGCCAGAAACGACTAGATTATTAAAAAAAAAATATGGAAAAAAGAGATTATTTTTAGCAGGCTATCGAGAACCGAACAAGTTAGACGAGGTTAATTATTAAAAAAAAATGCTTAGGTTAGGTTAGGTTAAAACTGTGACCTCCTACGCACGAGCCGAGCGAGCGAAGCGAGCGGTGCCGCGGTAGCGGCCGGCGAGTGCCAGAAACGACTAGATTATATAGAAAAAAAAACATGGAAAAAAAGTCTATCCGAAACTGAACTAGTTAGACGAGATTAATTATTTTAAAAAATACTACCAGAATACTTAATATTGTTATTACCTGTTTAGAATTTGTCCCAAGTGAAGTGGAAAAAACACCCTTGTAATAAAACGTCTTCAAAGTTAGATCTTATGCTTGAAATGGCTGCCTTAAAACTGCGAAAACTGACGATACTAAATATTTGGCAAATGTAATTTTGCGTAAAATGAGTTATTCCAACTGAAATATTTGACTAAATAAAAATTGGTAAAAGTACTAGTTGGTAAACAAGTTATTGTTTAAACGTTCACTTGCCAAATATTAGGTTTGGGTTACAATTATTTGTGAAGAGATTTTTTGCTAAGTAATAATTTGGCAAATGAAATTATGCGGAAAATTGTTTGGGAAGTGATAATTTGGCAAAATCTTTTCGGCAAAACAAGGGAGACCCGTTCTGCCCACTCCCATAAGAAGAAGGCGTGAATAATTTATGTATGTATGTGTTTCTATCAAATAAAACTATTTTTATTTTCTGTATTTTTTTGTGATTTTGCACTTGAAGAAAGAAGCACTTGAAGTAGCGCATTTATATTTACCTGGACACAGGTATGAGAGACATCCGTTTGAATAGATGTCTGGCAGCAGCTCGCAAGTCATCGTCTTGCATCAAGCTAACCAGGTCCTTCTCGCGTTTCTCGAGAGGAGCATCTGTAGCAAGCACTTCGCCTTCCAATGATACGTTCACGCACTGGTAAAGAAATTATTCAATCATTTTAACGTTCTTTTTATGTTATTAGTTGGCAAACTAACTGGCTAAATATTAACAGCCACACAGGTCGATCGATCAGGTTAAGCTACGCTTGCTGCGGTTGGTCTGTGAATGGGTGACCATCTTTACCCCTCCGTGTCTTGGAAAGCACGTTAAGCCGTTGGTCCCGGCAGTCATTCGTGGATCTTTGACAGTCGTTACGTGTAGTCAGAAGCCCGAAAGTCTGACAACCAGTCTTACTGGGTTCAAATGGGTTGTGGAGGTCAGATTACACAAAATAGTACCCGAAGTTTTTTTCGATAGGTTTCCTGTTTTCTATACTTTCTCACATCCACAGCCTCTTTTTTGCCAAAAAAGGACTTCTCAAATAAGCAAAGTAGTTCATGATTTAAATAGATTCCAAAAAAAAAATATAAGTCCCCAAAATGCACTTTTATATTTTCCTCCGAGGTATTTCGTAAACAAAAATGCAGGCATAAAATTCACTGCACTGAAATTAGGTTGAAGTTTTAAAAATGTTAAGCGTTTTCTTTTATTTTCTGATACTTTCGGACTTGCCGGCTTAAGTCCGCCATGTAGCACTTAGCTTATCAAAAGCAAATTACGAGAGGATTTTAGGATTTTGAGCACCATTGCTTTTTTGTCCTTTGTTTTTTTGTCGTTTGTTGACGTTCAGACCGATGTGTATTGGTGTTCTTTTTTTTTTGAGTATAATATATGGATGAAGACAGACATTAAATTCAAAAATTCTAGACCATTATAATAATAGGCTTGTCTTCTTACAACGAAACTAGTTAGACATTTCAAAAACAAAAAGCCACGCTTCAAAACCACAAAGCAATATAGTTTAGCGAGAAACCATAACCATATAGCCGTCTAACTGCCTTTAAACGTCCAACAATATTCTCTCCGCTATGAAATTAAGTACTAAACAATGTTCTATAAAGTACTTAAAGTTTTAAGGCGCTTACTGTGTCATAGAAATCGGCAACTTCATGGTATCCGTAGGAGCGAGCAAGCCCGGCTGCTTCCAGTAGAACGGCACGAGATTCAGGCCGGTTGTTCTGCAGGAGATGGCAGCGAGCCAGTAGGAATAGGGCGTTTAGAAGCCATGGACGCTGATTGGATGAGCGAGCCTCTGTTGGGTTTAGAATTTATTAATCGAATACTCGAATACTCTTTACATTCTGTTGTGATTGATAAAATAATTATGTAAACATGACACATAAAAAAGGTTTTTTATATCACCGATATTTCTTATAACTTTTTTCTAAAGATGAATAAAGCGATTTGACCTATTTTCTATACAGAAGCTGGCAAATCCCAATTTTTATTCCTCAGTTAAAAGTTATCTGAAGATTGAAAAGTCGGCCCTTAAAAAAATTAGGTACCTACATCATACATACCTTAAAATCCACTAACTTCCGATTATGATACGCTTAAAAAATTGGAGTGCTAAGTAGGCATTGCCTATCTGTTTAAATATTATCTTCACACAAGAATCTAGCACGAACAAGTCATAGATATCAAGCACATTGAAGCCACACATTCATGACATTGATGATGGTAACAGATGTATCGAAGCATTCATCTCCTTCGAAAATCCTATCTTGTATCCAAAACTAATATTATCTAAAGGGGTGTATTTCGAAAGCAAAGCTTACGAATCAATTCAAAGTCACGGAGCGTCCTCTAATTTGTCCTACCCACTGCAGCTAGTATCGAATCAAGGGGACAAAGTTGTGACAGGTCACTCGTAGTTAGAATAAGCAATGCTGTCCAGGATGTTACTGTCTACGAGTTCAGAATATAATATGAAATGATTGAATCGAATAATTAATCGCTTAACTGTTTTGCCCTTTCCGGATGTTCACCATTATTAATTAAACAGAATGCACCACAACATATAATAACTGATATGGTGCTGTAAGCAGAGCGTGCTTACAGCACCATATCAGTTATTAATAAAACTCTGATGTAAAAATCTCGACGTATTAATAGTACATTATGATACATGTGTGCTATGTTGATCATTATGCACGAGGCGATATTATCGCGCGAGCCGCAGGCGAGAGCGATAAGAAAGCCGAGTGTATATTGATTAATGCACACGCGTTTCATACGACGTTTTTCAACACACTTGCGAGGAAAAAAAACAGACTTGTATTGTTAAATATTAACTTGTATGGAAAATGGCGCGCTGGTTTTGTTTTCCCGCGCGCCGTGCTAGCCAGCACTAGCGATGCGCGCGCAACATTGACTCATTTTAAATATATTAATCTATGGCACAGACAAAACCGATACAGCCTATAGAAAAAATATAATAAACACAAACCTGAAAATTGCAAAAAACCTAAGAATTTCGCGGTCTACCACTGCGCATTCACCTTAAATTGTCTGTGGTCCCTTGCGAGTTCATTTTGCGACCAAGGACAATACAGACTATTTAAAAAAAAAAAAAAAAATAGCCCGCGGATTTTTTCTTTCGGCATGAAGTCTCTTTGGGCGCTTTCCGAATTAGCTATAATCGCTCACATCACAGCGCTCACATCATCTCCATGGACGTAATATTACGTCCATGCATCATCTCACATGCGTTCCGATTTAGATATTACTATTATGACTGCTGAGAGCTGGCAACAATTCGGAACACTCGTGAACGCGCTCACATGACAGTGTAAAAAAGATATTATTACAGTATTTCTTTGTATAAACACCACATTTCTTCTTCAGTTCTTCTTCTTTGGTTAGGTGGCGACTGTCAGCCAGAAGCACAATTTCAAAAATGCCACGTTAGTTTAATTTAAAGATGATGCAACTCAAAACAAAACACACACTGACACAACCTCATACACACACTGTCATTTTTGACAGCGCTCACGGTGATATTATTCTAGGGCATGGTCGGCATTATCGCAAGATGGCGAATGTCATGACTTCATCTATGACGATTCACGGGACATCGTTATCGTTATCGCGCTCACGCTAATTCGGTTATTTCCCAATTCGGAACACATCGATTATTTCCCAATTCGGAACGCAGGGTTTGATGAGATTAAAAAAGCGCGCGTCTCCGACTAGTAAATAGTTATCTGTGGTATTATAGAACATGTGGATTAAAGTAAAGAAAAAGCACGCGTTCGTAATACACTCCATTGTGGACCTAAAAGCGGTTCAATAAGAGCCACTTTACGAGCAAGTGTGTTGAAAAAGTAAATAAATCTCGTATTCTTGTGTGTATAACGTTGCGAAGTTATTCATTACTTTAATGCTCTCGGTGTAGACCTGCGCTTTCGGGCTTGAGCTGCGTTTCAATCTACTTACTGTATGCGAATGGATTTCACGTAGCTATGTTACCAAGCATCCCGTACTTTCGAACTCTCGTCTACGCTAACACGACGTTAGAATCTATACAAAGTGAATTATCTAAAGAGAATAAAGAGAAAACGACTGCAGGTGCGGACAGTCTTTGAGTCAATATTGCCGAAGGAAGTCAAACAATTTAAGAATAAAAAGACATTCGTTCGATCGCAGGAGGCTAATTTATTTCCTCGAATCAACGACCCGTTCACTGGCCTATAAATTCTTGGGGCACGAGTATTTTAGTGCAAACAAAGTGATAAACTCGGTTCTACTGAAAGTGTCTCATCTTACCGGTTTGACATTTGGAAGCGTAGACTCTGGCTTTTAAAGGTTGCTTAGTATCAACATTGAGACGAGCCAGTTCGTGCAACAAGTAACATCGTTCTGAAGCTCGTGTGCTCATGGACAGCGAACGCTCCAGGGTGCGGATCCGAACCCTGGGGACAAACTAGTATTAGATTCCACGGAGTAACAACACAATTTAGGACCCGACTCAGGCCGTCTTTAGGCAGGATCAACCGCTCCGCAAATCAATTAATTTTCTACAGTAGATCTACTAAAATATATGATATAACCAGACTACCTACTCCGTACGATTCATTGCTACAGTTCATTGCCACACTAAGCCATTTTCCATTTAATTATTACCGGATTCTATTTAAAAACATTGAATTTATTTAAGAGACATAATGGACAGTTTCACAGACAACAAAAACAAAAATAGTGTTGTGACCGATTTATATATCTGGTTGACGACTTTACAAAAATAGCAGTGATGGAAATACTCTACTAACTGGTATAGTAAACGAGTTTCAAAAGCAACTAAATTTATAACACGAACATCCCTATTATTTCTTTCCTGAGAATTATGATGTGGTTAAAAATACGTTAGTATAATAAAAATACATAAAGATTATCCACATTCGGAAGCCACATAATTATTATTTTTGATAACGGGTTATCTAAAGGCATACAAAGAAAAAGATAAGCCACCACGGACATTAAACTACATAAAACGTTAGAGTAGGAATACTGCTGGCTAAGCTGCGTCGCAGATAAAAGGTCGAATTAATTAAAGAAAGTTAGGTCAAGGCAAATTTACGTAATCCCTAGTCAGTCTAGTTTCCATATGTTACGAGAGACCTAGCGTGCTTTAATTTATTCAAGTAGGTAGGCACTAGATTTTAAGGTCGAGATAGTTAACGTAAATAACGTAACGTAAGTTCTATAGATTAACGTTAAATAGGCTTCGCTGGACATTGGACATGCTAATGCCATTTTTTACTAACACTACGTGACTCCTAAATGCTTAATGAAAGCTCACTCGAGTTGAAAATCCAACAGTGCGTTTAATAAATATTTAGTTATCGCGTCGTGTAAGTGAAAACGGGCATACGTGCCTATTCCTTTATCTGTATTGGTCTTAAAGAAAAACTCAATAGCATCGTACAACAACCAATTCCTAACCTAAAGCAATTAAGACAACTACAGGTATAAGTGGAATACTGAAATTACTTAGCGTCTCGAGGCGGTGCGGGCGGGCGCACTTGCAGCACGGAGTCGCGACTCGGTTCCCGCGAAACCGACATACCCAGAAGAATAAACGCTCTTCGTTCCCGATCCGACTCGCTCATACTTTCTCGAACACGTTTCTGAACATAAAATAAGAGAGATTTTTCACGGTCTACGTGACTTGGCAAACAAGCTCTATTAAACTTCCCAGCTTCGTAATGCCCATGGCTACACAATTTATAATAAAATACAGAAATGAACCTACCTGGTCCAGGAAAGCGTTCCCAACTATATCGTGAAGCTTTTGCAGAAATTTATCTTTTTCCGGTAATAAGTTGGCTGGTTTTCTTGTTATTTGTTCCATTCCGAACTCGGCTTGTTCTAAACACTTGGCGGTGTCTCGTTCTTCGTAAATGGATTGAGTTGTCTGTATGAGGCGACGTGCGTCGGTTGCGTGTTGCAGTTGCGTGTGCGTCAATTGCTCTTTCCGTGCGCGTGACAAGCGAGCTCGAGCGGCTGCCTCTAATGCACGAGCAGCGTACAGCGGTCTGCGCTCACGTAGGACAGCCTAATACATATTAAATAAACGATCAAGATTTACAAAGCTCACATTAAAAAAAGCGGAATCATAATGTGCTCCAGCCTTCCAGACGACGTGACAGGCTTACGCAATTTAAATGATAATATCTGTCTGAAAAAATGGACTAGGCGAAAACACAGACAGCTCAAAAAAAAATTTATAAAATACTGGAATATAACACCCAGCTGTCGTGTCCATTTTGTTCCAAAAATTGGCGTTTGTTAATCAATTATTCAAAAGCTTACAGCTATGCAACGAATTTTATGTACCTCGAACCAACTATAGGGTTAGATTTCAATCTGAACAAGTGCTATAAATTTCAATTTAGCTGGCCGTTTATAAAGAATGGCGGCGTGGTATGTATTATATTTTATGGGTCAACGGGTCAGAGGTTAATATTATAAAGTTAAAATAGTATGAGCGTACTTGTCGTTTCTCCAAATCGGCGAGAGCTTTATGGGCCAATTCCTGTAGTTTTTGCGATCCTTGTTTATTGGCAGAGACCAGTCGATCGTCCTTACATAAGGCAGTTAAGAAATATTTGTCATGTGCCATTCGCTCCAAATATTTCGAAGCCATTAAACGGGAGATTTGTTCGGCTCTCTGTTTTTCCGCGCGGGATATTTCTTGGACCTAGAATTACGGTTATTGCCAACATATTTTTTATTTCTCGTTGTAAACAAAGACGTATCTGCACTTTAGTAAACGAGATATAGACGTTCCTTATACGAAAGTAGTAAGATAAATCTTTTGGAATATTTATTACCAACATAATAATTTATTTTGAAAAAATGGCGTATTGGCGGTAGTTGCGAGCGTGGTCTTTATTACTGTATCAAACATATTCTAACTACTGCTAAATTGTATATTCTCGTTAGACTCAAATTATGATGGCAGATGCTGTAATTCGCTATAGTAACTTCAACTTTTTTAATATTTCCTTTTAAACGCCAGACTTTTCACGCACAACAATAACAACCACCGTTTATCATAATAAATATCCAGCATCAAAAACAACAAATTAGAGTGTCGTACTTTGGTCATTAAATTCATAGCAGCCAGCTGTTATAAAATATGACTAAAGTTCTGAACCTGTTGTTCCTTTTGCGGTTGCATACGTCCACGATGCACCAGGACTTTTGGAGCATCTTCGTCTATGGACTCCCTCTTAATCTCCACGTTGCTTAGCAACGACACAGCTGTTTGCAACACTTTGCTCGCCGTCTTCCCGGCACATTCTCGTACCTAATAACATTTGCAGTAAATTAGTGAGCGTTGTAACTTGATCTTAAATTGTGTCGTGTCATGACCTAAATGATACAGGGGTGCTTTAAGTTAGTTAGGGTAACAGATGGACTGAGTGAAAGACGTCTGGTACCTACTTAGCTGTGTTTAGAAGAGGCGTAATTGCTTTTCTAGCGGTAGACTGTCAATGGCATAAAATAAAATATCGCGAAAGAGGGTACTTTTTCGTCTTCATACACATTATAACTCACATATAACACCATGACTATTCCTCAAAACAGGCAGAGGTGTATTATCAGTACACCCACAATACCCACATCTTGCAACTTACGTAACAAGTCCTATGTAGTCCTGTGTAGTGTGTGTATGTAGGGGGTGAGTCAATGATATTATATTAATGAGGTAGATATGGCACTAGCGCGCGCAAATTGTTGCAGACAAATTCAGACAATTGTTGTAGTTTCATTTAATCCGCTAATAGCAGCGAGCAACACACTACAGATGTCTCTTTCTGTGTCATACGTTAGTAGTAGTAAGTACTTTGTAATAACAACGTAACAATACAGAACGTCGCTCAGTATGAACGTAGCCTATCTTTTCTTTATAATATTATTGGGGTGAGTCTATTGCCATTAACCAGAAACAATTCCAGACTCAGAAAAACCTTATTCAAATAAAACAAAAAAGAGTTTTCTTTTATTCATCTTCGTACCTACTTCTCTGAATTGAGGTAGATCATTACCAACACTTCTGAATAGTCATAACACCGTCCCAAAAAGTTTTAACCTGCAGAAAAGGCCTGGCTACTTGTTTTTTAGAGAAACATTCCTTTCCTACGTTTTGGTGTGAAAACATTCCATTTCAGCTGAAAAGCGTGAAAAGTTGGTTTTTTTTTTTGAAGGCTCTAAGCGAGTCTCTCGGCCGTTTTACTAAAAAACAAATTGAAAGCGCCCGTCTCTAGATTATTTTTTCAGACGATTTAATATTGGCATTCGGAATGTTTTTACTAAACGGTCTGCTGATTTAAATTTTAGATTGCTGGACGCACTTGTTTTAAATGCTATCGTAGGTTCTACAAGAAAGGAAAAATTATTACATTTACAAGTCATTAATACCTATAATATATAGTTCACGATTTAAGTGTAGTTTGGACAGATGCGATATCATTCTGCAAAGAAAATATGTCTTCCGATCACGGGTTTAATCTATTCAACTAAAACAATGACATTTAAAATAAGTATGTAAAAGGTATTACCGTTTCTTCAGCACATCTTGCGCATTCAGCAAAATCCGGTGGGAACCGCCTCAAACGCTGTCCTCGATGCGCCAGGACCAAAGAACGTTCGAATGCGCATTTTTCGTATTCTGTCTGAGCACGAATTTGTAAGGCCCTTGAATTTTTAGGTTCCAATGCTGAGAAGAAAGTTTATAATTTATTTTGGAGGTTATATATATGATACAATAACTGGGAAGAAAATTAGATATTATAATTTGCAGATGTGGCTTCCACAAAACACAATCACTCATACGTAAAATCTGCTTATCTAAGTATAATTATATAAATTATTCTCACTGCTGGAACTCAGACCTTCTCTCTGTGAGTAGGTATCTATAGTGTTGGTTTGGCTTACATTAATAATTCATCCATTGATATAGCCTAGGCATTTTAATTAAAGAGAGATTCCTCCTAATTCAATTGTATGTTCTCTAATGTCAAAGTCTTTATACGAAACTTTGAAATATAATATACTGCATGCAAGTTGCAGTATATTATATTTCAAAATTTCGAGCAAGCGACATACGACCGACGTAAAGACGTTGTTAAATCCGATAAATATGCAGTGAAATATGCGTTCATATGTCCACAATTTATTAGGTTTAAACGGAAATAAAAAATCGGAGTAGGTACTTGTAAAACAAAAGCAATGCAGTTAAATTATTTTCTTTTAACTACAGAGGTTTTAAGGGCTCTGCTTGTGGACCGGCTGAAAGTGCAATGTGCTGTGTCGAGGATTCTGATGAGGCTGATGGTGATGACCAGGTATGCGCGGTCACTGCATGCTGGTGGTCAGGATACACGTTGAAGCCGTGGGTGCTGGCTGGCTGGGTGACTCGCGGCTCTAAAGCTTGCGGGACTGATGATGATGACGTCACGCTGGAGTAAGTGCGAGGAGGCTGTGACGATCACGTCGGGGTCACCAGTATAAGGTATGAGGAACAGCGTGTAAAGTTCACTCATCCTTCATAGAAAAGGGAGGATCCTCCGACCAGACGGGTGTCGTGTCTGACGGGCAACTGCCCCATGATTCATGTCGGGGCATTGTATTTGTTAGTTGCGCGGTAAACTCTGCTTGCAAGATGCAGGATTTTACGTGACATCAGTATAACGCATAGTTCGCATGTGGCGTTGTAGATACCGCTACAAAACAAAGAACAATAAAGGTTAAATTGCCTTAGCTTTTTCCCGCACTTTTAAAACCTTTCAAGCTAACATTTCATTCAAGCGAACATTTCATGACCTACATAGAGAAAAATCTTTGCCTTAAAACTTTTAAGTGCGATCTTCTTATAAACCTTTATTGGCTACTGTTTGTACTAACTGTTAATACAGGTACATAGTTAATGTGTAGTGTGTACCGGCTGCCTGCGCCGCGTCTGCCAAAGCGCCGCTGTAATGTGTTGATTTCGCCCGAACCAAACTTCGCCCAAGCAACGAGCGAACGTCAGCAGGCTGTAAATAAAATATATATTATTATGTTCATGTTTTTAGGCGCTACCGGCTGGAGTGGGTACATTTTTGTAGTCAAAAACATGTTTAAATATGCACGTGTTATATGCGGATGAACGAATAAACGGACAGATATTAGGTGGCTTTAGTCTTCCGCTTTTGTGTACCTACTTGAATTTATGTGGGTTTCCACATAAAAAAATCGAACCAAATTGTATTTCAAAATTGATGGCGAGTTCGTGGAGTTGTCGTCGGTCCGAAAACTTAATTGATATAATTGGTTAAATTGAATAATTATCGGGATACATTGTATTCGTTTGGAAACATACTGAAATAATAACAAATATAAATAAAAATCTGTGTTTGTATGTTTGTCCTCGTTGCATTCCGACACCATTGGTCAGATTGTGATGAAACTTTGGTAGGGTGTTCTGGGGACGCCCGTGAGGGTTCTTAATTATTAAAACATGGGAAAAAATAACAAAAAAAATCTAAGGCGGAACGAAGTTCAGTACGAAGGTCAGCTAGTAAAAAAAAATAAAAAAAAAAAACAGAAACGAGCCGAGCTACCTATAATTAACTACCTATAAATATAATTTACACTAAAATTATACGCTTTGTCACAGCATACAATAATTATTGGTGTCCAATTATCAAACACTACTCCAATACCGGCTTCACACACTTAAAAACGGAAGTATCACAAATGTTTTACGATTCTACGGAAAAACATGAACAACCTCCCGTTACCGTTTTTTGAATTTTTGAATTTGAATAACTCAAGAACGGCTGAACCGATTTAGCTGAAAATTGGTGGGGAGGTAGCTTAGAACCAGGAGACGGACCTAGGATACTTTTACTTTTTCCTTACAGAAATAGGGTAGGAGTAGGTTAGGAGTAGGGTAGGAGTAGGGTAGAAGTAGGGTAGGAGTAGGGTAGGAGTAGGTTAGGAGTAGGGTAGAGGTAGGGTAGGAGTAGGGTAGGAGTAGGCTAGAGGTACGGTAGTGTAAGGGGTAGGACACCACGCGAACGAAGTAGCGCCGGGCAGCTAGAAATAATTTATATGGCAAAACAACGTTTACCGGGTCAGCTAGTGTTTTATAAATGTATATGTGTGATGATTGTTTGTTGTGCTATATTCACTTTACATAACCTTTAAAAAATTAATCTTCATTTTACATAATGAACCTTATAAAAACTGCCTATGAGCGTTCATCCCGCGCGGGCTGGCAACGTCGCATTTCTAGTTGTTTTTCGTGAATATTTTATTAAATTTCCAACCAAGTACTAGATCGTTGGTATTTACATTTAAACTTAAAAAAAATATATTTAGTCATAATAAGTAGGTACTGCAAAATATAGAAAAGAATTGATAACATTAAAAATTGCTTATCAACATTGATTGCATTATGACATTGTAAATTTTTATTAGTAAAAGACTAACACACAAACTTATAAATACCAACAATCTAGTACTTGGTTGGAAAAAAAATACTTTGGTTTAAATTTAATATAACAATCTCAAGAAACCACTAGAAATGCTACGTTGCCAGCCCGTGCGGGATGAACGCTCTATGTTACTACTGTAATGCTAACTTGCCAAAAATCCAAATATAGATTATTTGGATTTTTATTAAATATTTTATTTTTTCAGGCTATCCAAAGAATGGTCCTCCAAAATTAATGATGCCATGGGAACCGCATAGGTGGCAGCACCTGTCGTCGCCACAATAGACGCAGCACGTCGAGTGTTTAACAATCAACGATCCTGATTGCTTCGCACTATTTGACGTCAATTAACCGTTTTGTTTATTTCACAAAGGACCCTTTTTATTGCAGTAATTGTATTTTTGAAAAGATCATTGTTATAAATCGAATGCACAGTTCAAAGTGTTTATTGATTTTCAACTTTATATTTGTAATCCTATCAGCAAGATGAGTTTTTACGTTTAAAGTATTTTGGCATTATAAATATTTATGTATAATGGTAAAATGTGTTTGTAAGTCCACATATGCCAAATAATCGAATTCTTAGAAACTGTAGTATGATCAACAAAGTTACACCTCTGATTTGTTTCAAACGAGAAGGTGGGATCGAGAGGAACGCGCTTGTAGTTCGAAACATACATATTATATTTGTTTGTTAGCTTATTTGGACCATAGACACACGTACGATACAGGAACGATACAGGTACATATATATCGTTGTGTCTGTTGCGCCATTTCTTCTCCGGGGTAGTTAGATAGGAAATGTCGACTCCATCTAGCTTATCCGTTTATATGACGTTTAAAATTGATTCCTATATCTTATGTACAGAATAAACAATTTCATTTAATTTCTCTGTGTTTTTTCTACGTCAAAAATGTTTCTAAATTCTGTGAAGTAAAAAACTTTCTTGAAAAAGTGCGCACGGCTACACATCAAGTTATTCATAACATTCATACATTGTACATTGCGAGGTCAGTTAAAACTGGAAATGTATAGTTTGAGGTGTGTAGGTACAAGAAGCTTTATCAACACAAAACCAATCTAGTCACGCAGAAATAAAGTAAAGACGATAGAATCGCGAGTCCCATGTTTGAGTTAGAACTTGGAGTTATCCAAGCAAACATTATCAACGGTGCATCTTATAACAAGTTTACTGGTTAGAATTACAATCTCAAGTTGTTTGTTTTTAACTCACATTCCATCGAAGAGCTTCATTGTACGCTTGTGTGGAGTTCTCGAAGAGTTCCAAGCGTTGTAAGTAATTGCTGGAAAAACAAGGCAGTTTGAAACGTTAGAATAGCATTGCGATTGTTTTGAAGTATAGTAAATCAACGATGAATATATGTGTGGGAAAGTTGGATTGTTTATTTGTTGGTTGGGTTTATTTAATGGGGCTTTTAGCAAATAAACAGTGTCCCGCGCTCAAGATATCGGATAACTCCTGTTTTTGGGTGCGTTCCCACACCCTGAAAAACTATCTAAGTATAAGCTAAACAAATATTTGTTCCGTAACCACAAATCGAACTAAGTCAGTATTAATTATAACTCGGTTTCTCATTATATTCATTTAAATATATGTCATTAAGTCTTTCGGCGAATGCTTTAATAAGTTATATCAAAATTATTGATTATTACTATAAAGTTTCAAATAAGTAAGTATAAACTTAAAATATAAAAGCCACGCTGTGGTTTTATAAACTTTCAGCCCACCATTATTTTACGCCAAATTCGGGCTAACACAGTGATTTGGCACTAATTCTAACTGTTCATGCCATTAGAGATAATACGTATGGCGGATATGAACAACATAAGTAACTATGTCAATTCTGTCAAAAACCACAGGGTATTAACGTATGAGCCTGAGGTTAGTGCTGTATCCAGCCAGGCCCTATTATTTAGAACACTGCGTTTCCAGAATGACCAGTACAACCACAAAGCTGTACTATGTCATCCGCAACCAACGTGTATACAGCAGAAAAGTCATAAAAGAAAATAACTTTAGAATCTTTTTTTAATTAACTCGGTACTAAATGAAGTAATCAATCATTGTCTACGCAATATAACCTGAATTGGCAGGTGAAGGACTAGTGGCCCTCCGTTACGGGATACGGGGGCGGATAATAGGGCCGATCAATGGCACTCTATGACTTCATTTTATGAGGGATCCTGATCACTCTATCGTGGGCTGTTCAAGTTGAGCCCCCGTTTCTATACGGCTGAACAAAAGAACGTGTTATGAGCTGGATGTATCTCGTAACTTATCTTATGTGAATAAATACGACGCAGAATGACTGTAATAATACATTATGGCACATTTTTTTTTGTACCCCATGTTTTATCTAAACAGCTGCTGTTTAATATTATAGCATCGCGTTACATTGTTGCTTACCTGAGGCAGAGGGGTCGAGTAAATCACTAAAATAAACACTAGTATCAAATAGACAATTTTGTACTACATTCCAAAGTGCGAAACTTCAGCTTTGTTTGTTTAACATACCCTCTTTCTCGGAACACGTTCAACGCGTTACATATAGGTCTCTCTTCCGCCTCTAATTTCGTCTTCATGCTTCTCAGATTCCCCTTTGTCTCTTCTAAGACACATATACTCGCACGTCATAACTACACTGACTGTTTTTCGTCGCAATTCCGAATTCCCGAATAAATCTAGGTGACCTCGATTCCCTCAAGTATATCAAATTTGGGGTTGGCGACGACGATCCTGAATTATGATATTCGTGGAATTAAAATTTAGTATCTGTTATTATCTTTACGACAGAATTTATGAGGGATAAAAATGATGTTAAATCCGAATGGCTCCTGGAATCCGTTTCAGAATAAAATATTATTTTTGAATACTTAAAATTGAAGTGCACTTTCAGCCAGCAATAACTTGGTATTATTTAAACGCAAGGATGATCTACTAACCCCCGGTTATAAAGTCGCTGATGAATAAATCTCCACAGTATCTATCAACAAGCTTCCGTAGTGATCCATACAACACTGACTACCTTGCCGACACACGGCGAATAAACCGTAGTTGCAAGAAAAACGTGTGTACATTAGGTTCATTAAAATTATTTTCAAAAAAATAAAAGTAGAAATACACGTGAAAGAATTGTTCGCTCAGAAGAATAGATCTGCTCAGATAGATGTTTTCTTTAGAATTCCTCTGTTTAACACAAAAGAGATACAGATAAGAAAGTGCCAGCAACACTGGTAAATGTGAAAACATCAATCTGTAACGTTTGTCTGAAAACAAACCGTTCACAGAGAAATGTAAAGTTTTATTGTTATTCATGCCAGTCGTAAAATATCTATGGCGGGCATTTTCTTGTCTTTGAAGACGAAAACTACTGGAAGTATTAAAAGTCTTTCGCTAAGAACTTTAAACTTGCAACTCTGAATCTGGAACTTCGTTTACGAGAAGATTTTAATGTTTGTGAAGCTGGATTTGTTTTTCGCAAACATTTTGATACGTATATTTTTATGAAATATCTCTTTGGATTTGCATGTGATTGATATAATTATGTATGTCGTGTATGTAAACTTTTATTTTATAGTAGTGGGAAAGCTAGAAAGGATAAAACAAGGACCTCTGACGTCATTGTGCAGCTTTTATCTGCGATAAACTTTATTAATTTATCTTGGTCGGTAGAAGAGATGTTTAAAAGTACATTTTGAACAATATTTTCGTAAGATGTAAAAACAGTCACACTTGGTAAAATATTTTATTTCATTGTATTGGCAAAAAGTTTTATGAACAATTAATTTTCTTTCACTCCCGCTATAACAAGAACATCAAAAACATAGCCTCTCGTTCGCTGGTCCCACTAACTTGAATTTTATATTTTCAAGACCATAACTTTCAGGAAATCAAAAGCCCATCTTTATAATATTGGCAACGCGTCACAAAATTTTACAACATATGTCTTGGGCCGTTTAATGTTCCATGAGCCGCATACAATGTCCATCGTTTACCTTTTATAACTTATTGGACATAAAGAATAATATTGAAAAAACCTAAAAATATATGGAATATCTTTCTTTAAGCGTAGTACTTATGGGATTCGATCTACAGTATAGAGATTTAGGCTTTGAATTGATAGGAGCGCGTGTTTCCTTTGAAATATCAACGAAGGTCTACACTCTACATGATAAAGAAAAGATTCTAAGAAAATATGATATGAGCTACGCGGTTGCTACGGCGTAGTGGAACAGCTACGCTTTCGTAGCCGAAAGTTTACGAAAACATAAAATATTCTTTCCTATGATTTGTTGTTTTCTTCGATTACTTTATTGTTTAATAAAGTTATACACAATATTATGTATCACATACAAGTATAGACAGCATTAGGCATGCGTCCTAGGTTTGCTGACGATGAATGAACGACCGCGCCACTTTGAATCAACTTATTATATTCAAAACGTTACGCAATGACATACTACGTTCTTTGATCATGTAGAAAAGTCAGAACACCAAGCGATCGTCGCTCTCCTAAAGTTGTCGGTCCATACGAGTAGGTACGTCACACAGCTATGAAATTGCGAAACATGAAAAGTCGCTCTGTATAAGTTCCGTTGCACTTAGAGCCGATGTAGATATGTGTATGTTGAGTTTTTATTACTGACGCAAGTTGAAATATGCTATAGTAGTACTTTATGTTCATACTTTACGTACCTACTAACTTTTGCTTTAACACTGAATGGAAACAGACAATCATAAATGGTATTTTTTTTTTCTGTAAGTAGGTTTGTACAAACACCCGACCCACCCGTCAATTTCAAATAATACAATACAAATTAGCTATACATAAAACACGGTGTGAATTACTCTTAAACTCGAGCGTTGTCAACGAGCACTGGTTCTGATTATATTACGATTTCGTCACTAGCACTATAATAGGACTGTTAATATAAATGGGTGGCCAGTGGCTACAATTTTATTTCTAGCTGTTGGCTATCACGACATATCTCTGAACAACACAACACAGTCAATTTAGCTAAAATATACAATCAATAAACTCAGCCTATCGCAGTCCACTGCTGGACATAGGACTCTCCCATGCTGCGCCACAGAGCGCCCCACAAGCCCACAATACACAATAAAAATATACAACATTATAAAATAGGCGTTTTCTTGGCCTGACACAAAGTACTACCTAAATAATATATTTTGCGACAAAATAATTAATTTAAAATTATAGAAAAAACGTATTTTCTTGTTTATGTGTGTTTATTTTATTCACTTTAAAAAAATGCGTATTTAATCCAAACAATATAGTACAGTTCCTTTTACTGTTTTGTTAATATTAATGTATTTGGTATCTGTTTTATTTGGTGTTTTTTCATGGCTTGATAATGTACATATTTTTATGAGTGAAAGCATTTTTTAAGATGAAATCTTGGTGGTTACATTTATGTCACTCTTTTTTGAAGAAAAAATTAAGTATCTTGCAAATTGTATTAACTCAAAGCCACTTTAAGCTAGGATCTCAGGTAACTCCGATACTTTGTCGCTGTTATTAGGGTTTCGTACCAAAATGGTAAAACGGAACCCTTATGGTGATACTGTCTGTCCGTCTGTGACAGCTGGATATCTCAAGAACTACTAATGCTTTCAACTTGAAATTTGGAATAGGTTTATATGACGTTTGCCCAACTATTTTGCAAATAAGAAAGATATAATTTTTTTATGTAACGGACTGAAAGGTGGTCTGAAAAAATCGAATGGGGCTACTAGGACATGTGGGGTATCATATAAAAGAGCGCAGTTTGCACATTCTCAAACATTTTTTTTTTAGGCCGCAGAGTTTTCGACTTCATACGTTACATGATGTAAAAAAAACCGTTCCCCTGATCTCCGAAGTTTGCTGCAATATTATACACCGCAGCGTGCAGTGTTAAAATTCTCTGGCAAATATAGACCTCGCCGATGAAAATTTAAAAACATATTAGTATGATGGTACAAACCTTCGGTGTGCGAGTCCGACTCGCTCTTGACCTGTTTTTATTTTAAAGGATTATCCCCAATCAATACTAAAAAGTTTTTTGTCGAAGTAAGCACGTATTTTTCTAAAAAAAGTGTTTTTATATCTAAGCCTGAAAGTACTTTTAGAAAGTATTGACTAAGTAGGTAGAGGTTGTTTAAAAAAGTTTACTGTTGCCATGTCCACAAAATATATCAAAGAACACATAACTTGTCTTATTCATTCCTTCTTTGCCAATAGACTTAAAATAATAAGAATAAGTACATGTACTTATATAAAGAAGGCAGGGGAAAAATCATAGAGCATATAAAAATTCGTCCACATCACTGCCAACAGGAAAAGTGCCAATTGCCACGTTGTGTGGCATGCATGGCGGATTTTTTGGCCAAAAATTAGACCAGTCAACACAAAGAACTCCTAAGCAGAATCTCTATTTCGTTTCACTGAAATTAACTTTGTTGTTTGTTAAATTAATCAATGAGAGTTACTTTGTCTGTACTACCAAAATAGCCTTGAATAAACAAAAAAAAAAGAAAAAATAAAATAAAATCAGCCGACGTATTCTGAAAATTCTCACCGTGAAAACTTAGGTGAAGTAAGCTTCTAGTGAACTGTCATCGCATCCGATGCTAGAGTTTGACACTATTGACAGCTCGCTTCCCGCTCACTTCATCTAAGTTTTCACGGTGAAATGTTTTTTAGAATAGTTTTACTGATCTATAATAATTGTTAGGACAGAACACCTAGTTATCCAGATTAACATAGAACACTACTGAAAAATAAACACAAATAACTTATATTTACAATATCCATACAACATTATAAACAAAACACTACCAGCCACTACTTGATGAATGACCACCGCGCGCCACATTACTTCAAACCGACTTAACATTCACTGATTCAAATGGAATTTGGGGAATCAAGGAAGTCCATGAGAAACTCGTTCGAATGAAAATTTTGACGTAAATAGAACTAACAAATGGTCTGCTGATGTAGAGACCAAAGTAAGTTTTATGGCATTTTTTACTCTTCTTTGGCTTTGTTATACTATTGTATATATTATACATGTAACATAATTAACGCAAGACCTCAGACGCCCCGAATTAGAGTATTAAGTTTTAAGCATAATAAAATGAGCAAAACTTATCTAAATACTGACTTTTTTCTTTTTGTTGAGCTCCTAAGGGTCCTAGCGTAATGTAAATAGCCTTCTCAATAATTGGGCTATCAAATGCAAAAATAATGTAATTATTAGTATCTATAGATAGATAGTATGAGGTGTAGCTAACTATGTATTTCACGAGCACTAGATGGAGTCTTTGAAATACTCGATACGAAACGTTAAACAAATATTGGTACTTGATTTATTAACCGACTTCAAAAAAGGAGGAGGTTTCTCAATTCGGCCGTATATTTTTTTTTATGTTTGTTCGCGGATAACTTCGTCATTTATGAACCGATTTTGATTATTCTTTTTTTATTTCTTACACAATCTACCACAGTCGGAGAAATAATTGTATAGCAAATTAGCACATTGCGTCAACTTACCGTGTTATAGTCATTTTATAATGCCAACTTAAATTGTCCGTATATATTTAAATCACAACTGTCAACATTGTCCGTATATTTAAATCACAACTGTCAAAATTGTTCGTATATTTAAATCACAACTGTCAAAATTGTCCGTATTTATTTAAATCATAACTGTCAAAGAATGAAAGTTGTGATTTGATTATACGGACAGAACAAGGTAGTTATGTCAACTTTATAAATAACTAGCTGCACCCCGCGGTTTCACCCGCATCAAATCCTTTCTCTTTAGAATAAGACCCCCTTATTAATAAACGTATTATATCAGATGAATAGTTACACACCGATTTCTCTCTTTCAATCGTCAGTAATTTGACTTTCGAAAGAAGAAGACAAAGCGTTGTGTAACTATACAGACGCTATACAACGTTTTTTAGTAAGGGGGTTAGTTTATTAATTTGCCAGACATAACTTTCAATTCCATGAAGTTGATAACTGTTCAGTTTTAAATATGCTCAAATGGAGTTTATACTTTGTATATAATAACAGCCGCACGGGTCGATTGATCAGGTTAAGCTTGCCGCGGTTGGTCCGTGGATGGGTGACCATCTTTACATATCAAGACCTCTCCGTGCCTCGGAAAGCACGTTCAGCCGTTGATCCCGGCTGTCAGTCCTGAATCTTTGACAGTCGTTACGGGTCTTCAGAAGCCGAAAGTCTGACAACCAGTCTTACCAAGGGGTATCGTATAACCTAGTAATTGGGTTGTGGAGGTCAGATAGGCAGCCGCTCCATGTAAAATACTGGTATTCCGCTGCATCCGGTTAGACTTAAAGCCGACCCCAACATAGTTGGGAAAAGGCTAGGCAGATGATGATTTTGTATTGAGTGCAGTGGTGGCCCTGTGGTAATGGCCTTGACTTACGAGTTGAAGTATAATCCTCCACTACACCACTGACGCGGAAGACATCGTGACGTACGTGTGCCAAAGGTTGAAGTATGCGCCGAGAGTACAGCTGCTGGAGTCGCATCGCAACGTCAACTTTAAGGCGTTTGTGGTGCGCATACCAACATGCTACCTGCACCTGGTGATGGAAGAAAGCTTTTGGCCCCAGAATATGGTATTCCGCCGCTTTCGCGGACAAGTGCCACCGGAACGCACAAAGACTTAGTGCAACTAATTGATACTAACATAGTTATTATGTTTTATTGAAACCGCCTAAAAATGTCTTAGACCAAAAAATTCGAAGACATGACGTGACATCTACCTACTTGCACCGGGGTCGCATGGTAGTTTACAGCCCACTCCCTCTCGAAGAGAGGAGGCCTGTATCCCAGCAGTGGGAACATGTTAGGCGGATTATGTGGACTTTGTACCACTTCTCTACAATATTTGTTAATGCCGACCAAATAATACTGGCTGTACAAGACTTACTGATATAAACTATACTGTTGATGTTTATATTAGCCTTACTAAAATAATAATAATTAATAAGACAATGGGCTAAGAGCCAAGAGCCTCGACCAACACCTGAAGAGGCTCTCGTTGGGCAGCTGGATCAAGGGCTTGATTCAGAGAGCAGTACTTCTGGACACGGCCCGCATTTTTAGGAGGTTCCTCTCTCTGGAGCCCTGACCGCGTAGCTTGGACCCTGTTCCCGATACCGGTGGGCTACTATAATTATATTTTTAAATGTTTTTTTTATTTTTATATTCTAATATTTAAAAATATATAAAGGAGATAATAATAAAAACAAGCATTCAATTCAGACCTGGTCCATATTTTGTTAATAACTATAACCACATACTCGAATATAGGTTGAGACACTAGCTAATTGCAACTAAGTTTCACAAGAAGAGCTTGGGCGTCCATATTAATGTATTTAACCAACACATTTTCGACGACAGAGTAAATTATAATAAAGCCTGCTTCGAGCGAAACTCCCCAATTTATATTTCTACGTCGCTATAATAAGAAAATCTTGTGTTATTTACTGTTCGGTACAGTAATTATAATTGTTTTCAGAGTAAGCGTAGAGCTCCTAAAAATCCTCCTCGTCCTAAAAATGGCTTTAGACTAACCGATTTTTGATGTCAAACAGCATAATCGCAGTTCATCTTTGCTAACATCCTAACTTTATAGGTATATACATCATCATCTTCCTGCCTTTATCCCATGTTACTAGGTATATATATATATTTTTTTTTTTATTATAAATGCGAAAGTAAGTTTGTTTGTTATCTTTTCACGCCTAAACTACTGAACCAATCATCCTGTAATTTTGCATATACGTTGTCAGATGTACAGAAACGGACTTATCCTTTCATCCCGAAAAAAAGTGCTGTTCCCGAGGAAAACAACAATATCGTTATTATGATAATAGTGCCTTTCGCCACGTGACTTTCGAATCATAATTGAATTATATTAGAAATCACGGGTTAACATTATTCTATGACTAGCAGCGCCCCGCGGTTTCACCAGCATAAGTGTCGATCCCGTGGGAAATAAAATTATCCTATGTCCTTTCCCGGGACGCAAACTATCTCTATACCAAATTTCATCTAAACCGGTAGAGGTAACAGACAGACAGACAGACACACTTTCGTATTTATAATATTATTATGGATATTAAATACTTAGATAACGTTAGGTAAAATGACATTTGAATTTGAAATGAAACGTAAAACCTTTTCCAAGCAATTAGAGACATGAAATTACGTAAACGATTCATTTGGAACGATAAACATAGAGAGTATAATATCCAGGTAAAGTTGTAAGTGGTTTCAAAAAATAAATTGCAATACTTTCATTTAAGTTTACGGGTAAAGTCGAACGTTTGCCAAGTTTCCTTGTTAAGCGGAAAGAATTAAGTTCTGAATTCTCAAGAGAAAGCATGTTGAGGTACAAGATGAAGATTGCTGATTAGGACGCGCCCTTTTGACCGACATTCCGTGATAAAGGCAGCATAATGAGCGCTTGGGTCGAAACCGACCCTCACGCAAGCCACACGCTTATTTATGTTATCCTACATAAATAAAAAACTTGCCTTTCAAAGTCTTACGTTTATTTTTATTCAATACATCAAAAGTCTGTGCTCGTTTTATTGAATTCTGTATCTCAGCGAAGCTTTACTTCTGAAGTTCGATAAATTCGTATTTGAATATAAAGTAGACCAAATTTAATGACGGAGAATTTTTGCACTTCGAAAATTTGAAAAGAATTTGATATTACAGCGCAGCGAATTTTTATTACTAAGTTACGTCATTACTATAACAAAATTGTGTTGGTTCATAAAATTTTGTTATATGTAAACAAACGATATTTATTACAATTTTTAATCATCAATCAATGTTGAAATATTTTTACGAGCATTGTGTTATGATGATAAAGTGTATTTTTTTTCAACTACGGAAAACATCTAGAAACATCACACCGTGACCTTATTTTAAAGTTAAGTTTATTATGACCTCTCTATTTCTGCAAGCTAATAAAAGAAAAACCTTTTGTTAAGGTTAAAAAGAATGTTTCATTCTCGGGAATCTTGGAACACAATGAATAGAATAGCTATTTGAAGTTATATTCCTGTACTTAATGCTATGCAAACTTTTAGAGACAAGATTCGTTCGAGCTTTGGCTTGTGTCCAAAACTGCCTTCATTCCTCCTTCTTACTTAGTTCCCAAGACAAACTAACAATTAAGTTGTCACATAAACTACAATAATTATATAACCCCCGGCATTATCTGTATAGAATGTTATAGCTCAACTTCGACCTAGTCCTACCAACGCTAAATGAAACTAGAAAGTTAAAGGTGTAAAGGTTTTTGGTGACACCGGAACCTATATAAACATAAAACAATAATAAATCACTGGTGACCTTTAAGTATATTAAAGCTGATGTGGTCCGTTGTTTCGCGATTTTTCCTTGAAAATCATTAACGAATTCCTCTTAGTCACAAGTGGATTTTGTGATATAAATAGAACAGTTCAAGATTCCATCAACATGATCTGCGTCTTAATTAAATACAAAAGGTATTGAACGGTATATGTTTGTTCCAGTCTGATAAGAAAAAAAAGAAAGAGCTGTAGTATTTGTTCCATCACTTCGCGTTACCGAACATTAGGCTTCAGACAATGTAAGATCCAGGAAAGAGAAATAGTTCCTCACGCGCGGTACATTTACCCACAACACTTCTACCATCTTGGTACACGCTCACTCACATTAATGTGGCTTTAGCCTACCGCAGCGATAACATATTACCCATTTCGAGGTATTTTGTTACGTATAAATTTTCGCTTGGTAACTTTTCAGGACAGAACACACCTGGGTATTGTTTGCTGTGGTAGGTATAGAGGTGTGATAAACAATCGTCTTCGAGTTTAGAATCAACTTTGTGTTTGTGTTTGGTTTATTACGTCATATTAGGTGTTGTAGAATATTTCCCAGATGTTGAGTGTGTAGGATCTCTTTTGGAAGTTTTGTTTGTAATTACAATCATTCAGCTGTGACTTCCATTAGAGCTTTTGTTTATTAAGTATACATAATCAGCCTATAATGTTCCTTCTGCTGGGACACAGGCCTCCTCTCGGTGAGTGGGGAGGCCGTAATCCACCACTCGGGCCCACTGCGGGATGTTAGATGTCACATGACTTCGAAGTTTTGGTTCTAGGACATGACGGTTTCCTCACGATGAAGGAAAACATCGCGATGTTTTCCTTCAAACTCAAACTCAAATCATTTATTTCAATTAAACCTTGTACAGGCACTTTTGAATTGTCCAAATTAAATAGTCTGTCAGTTAGTCAGAAAGTTGAAGCTTCATCATTTTGAGAGTAGTGGTAATGGAATAATTTACTCAAAGTAAAGCGCTTGTCTGGGTTCGAACCTACGCGACCTACAACACGTAAATTAAGTATTTAAAAGTGAAATATTGATCACCCGCCGTATGCGTTGAATGCAGAAGAAACACTTCAGATTTTTTTAGATGTCATCATAAAAGTACATAAGGCACAAATCACATTATTGACCACCAAGTAATCTACATCCACCCAAAATTATCATATTCTACAAACCAGTACCCAGAAAGATGATCTAACATTATAACATAACACAGGTGACCGCTAAAAAGGCTGTTTCACAAAACGTCTAAAGCTGAAAAAATGCCAATTAAACCGCGCTATTAATTTTACCGCTTTCCCGCGCCGTTATCTATTGAGTTACGAGCAATTTCGATATCAATTTATCAGCACCAGTAAATTCAAACTGATATTGCTTTGCAGATTTATTAAGTGCTTAACGCGAGGGACTCCCATGGAATACTGAAAACTGATAAGGATGCCATTTAGAGAAAAAAAAATTTTGAATCATCACTAAAATAGGTATTTACTGTTTTTTCCGTGGTTTACGCTTAAAGGGGATGAAAGAAGAGGCAAGTAAGGAGTTAGGTGACAAGCGTGATGTGCTAAGGTAGTCCGCGAAATTCAAATTTACTTACGTTTTTGAATTTTGCAGGTCAGGTTCTGGTTTTAAATTGATTAAAATATCATTCGCGACCGTAACAAATATGGCTCTATAGATTTATAATCATTAGAACCAGCAATATTTAATACCATATTTAGATCAACATATAACCTTATATGTTGCTCACAATGGGCCTTCCAAGAAGGCTAAAAGTCACCCAAAGGGCAATGGAGAGGGCTATGCTTGCAGTTTCCCTGCGTGATCGAATCAGGAATCAATCAATCAATTAATCAGATCCGCAGGAGAACCAAGGTAACCGACATAGCCCGAAGAATGCCCAAACTTAAGTGGCAGTGGCCAGGGCACATTGCTCGCAGAACAGATGGCCGATGGGGCCGAAAGGTTCTGGAGTGGCGACCGCGTACCGGAAGATGTAGCGTTGGAAGGCCTCCCACAAGGTGATCCGACGACCTTAAGGCCGCAGAAACCCGTTGTATGCAAGAAGCACAGAACCGGTCGAAGTGGAGGTGTTTGGGGGAGGCCTATGTCCAGCAGTGGACGTCTTTCGGCTGAAATGATGATGATGATATAACCTGATATAGGTCGGTATCAAATAGCAAAAAAAAGTAAGGAAAATTGAATTTCGCGGGCTACCCTGACTTTCGCCTTAAGTTGAAGCAAATATCCAGGAATATTATTTTATTCTAAGAACACTTATAACTAAACGCCTAGGGAATGTACCTAGCAATTAAAAGTATATCCTGAATATTTTTATTTTTTGCCTTTTACCATTAGGCCACAAAAAATCTAAGCAAAATTATTACAGAATGAAGACCTCTATTTACCCAACAGACAAAAGAATATTAAGTCTAAAAGGGATTATATAATTAAACCTACAAAATAAGTAGGTGCTTGTTGCTTTCAGCCCCGGATGTAAGGTTTCTAATAATATACCTTACAACCCTTTTAAGTGGGACTACGTAAAGACAGCGTAGTCTAAAAGGGCCGAGGCTAAATAGTGAGCATTTGTCCGGTGCGGCGGCGTGAAAGGGACCCATCGGCCGGACGTAAAGTGAAGTCTTAAGAGGGTGCATTCTGAAAGTTGGCAACGTCGCGTCGCAAATAGCTGTAATTTGTTTCTCTATTTTGATTAATTTATCAATAATTACAAAATAAAGTTACATATTATGAAATATCGCACTGAATTAGGTGCTGTAACAGTTTTAAGTTTTTTTGCCTAAAACTAAAATAAAATATCAAATATTGCAATTCATAACCAACCTTATAGTTCTCTACAGCAGAGCAAGATTTCTAATTAATCGAAACACTAATATTTGACAGCTATTTGCGACGTTGTCAACTTTTAGAATGCACCCTCTTAAAGAGCTGTAAAACTAAGTACTTGTTTAAAATCTTTAAGAACGTTGAATTTCAATAGGGTAGGTAATAGTGACCCGGAATGTTTTAATCTCCAACGGATCCTACCTGCGCTTCGAGCGCTTTAGTTAGATAGACGTTAAGTCTCCTCCTTAAAGTTTGCCAACGTACAGCGCTGCCATGCGCTGCAAGTATGAGTGTAATATGTATCTGTTTATACTAAGTTACGTACCAGAAGGATTTACACCTTGTTTGCGTAATAATGTGTTCGGAAACAGTATGCTGAAGTTGAATATTGTAGTAGAACTATGGAAGCTAGACTATGTCGGGCGATAGCAATCGTTGCCTTTCGGATTGCTATCTATTTTGCGAGAACTGGGGTGTAAAGATAAGAGATAATACTGTGAGATTGGGAAATACATCCGGGCAAAGAAATGTGGGATGTAACCCGAGTGATCGGATCAGAGATTTGCATACGCAACGCCTGAGGAACGTAAGAGGGTTCCTCAATCCAAATGGAGTGAGGTCATAGTCTTTGTAATAGAAATAGTAGGCACTGGTTTAACGAACAGTTTGATGAATCACGCCTTTTTACGAAATCTTCACTTTAATATTAATAACATTACCTATTTTATATTTTTGTATGTAATCAATTAATCAACTCAGCCTATCGCAGTCCACTGCTGGACATAGGCCTCTCCCAGGCTACGCCACTACACCCTGTCCTCCGCCTCCACTTTGTCCCACTAGCTGAAGGGCGTGCCACGCTACGCTCGCCGATACGTGGTCTCCATTCCAGTATAGAGGTATGAGGAACAGGGTGTAAAGTCCACTCATACTTTATAGAAAAGGGAGGATCCTCCGACCAGACGGGTGTTATGTCTGGCGGGCAACTGCCCGATGATTCATGTCGGGCCGTTGTATCTATGCTAATTGCGCGGTAAACTCTGCTTGCGCGATACAGGATTTTGCGTGACGTCAGTATGACGCGTTGTTCCCATGTGGCGTTGTAGATACCGCTACACCAGGAATCATGTATCTAATAAAATTATCATCATCATAATCAGCCTATAATGTCCCTACTGCTGGGACACAGGCCTTCTCTCTGTGAGAGGGAGTGGGCCGAAACGCACCACGCGGGACCAGCGCGGGTTGGTAGATGTCACATGTCTCCGAATTTTTGGTTCTAGGATATGTCGGTTTCCTCACGATGTTTTCCTTCACCGTTTTGAGAGCAATAAAATTATACAAACATGATATCATGCTTAAAAAGGTTAGTTATGTAAGGTTAGTCCCACACAAACGAGCAAATATTTATACGATGTTGAAGATCCCAATATTTGCTAACAAAGACATGTTAGAGATTTTACTCCTAGGCAGACGAGCTTTTATGAATGAAAACCTTTCATATACCATCTACCTACTAGTATGATGAAATATTATTGGGAAGGAATATTTGAAGGTTTTATCACATTATTTAACTTGTTACGTAATTTCGTTTTATAACTACGTAGATACCGAGGTATAACAAGAAACAATAAGTAAGTTCGTTTTAACGACTTACTGGGATTTAATGATAATATTTGATAATATCTCATTTATTCCCAGGCGTAACTCATAACTTTTTTTTGGCGTGTCGATGGCAATCTATAAAGACAACCCAGAATTTGGCTAAAAGCTTGGCAACTTCAGCAGCGTCCATCACCTCCTGTACGCGATATCAAGTGCCCCATCGTATGTGGGACAGCATCACATTTACACTCCAAGGCGCAGTTATCCGTGAATCTCTACCTGAGGAAGTGGAGATTACTCATAGCTAAAATATACTATTAACATATTATTATTAAATACAAACATGGTATACAGGTTGAGAGAGCAAAAATTTATCAAAACACTGTTTTAACAAACATCTTACTGTACAAAACTGAAGTGTCGGAGTAGGCTTTGCTGTTTTATCTAAAAGCATACCACTTCAGAAAGCTCAGAAAACTGAAAATGTTGTACGAAAAACTGCCCAGTACCTAAGATAACAAAGCCAACACCATGTGTTATACTTAATCCTAAGTAAACAAAGCCGACAAAATCTAATAGAGTAATAATAATATGCTCGCCTACAAATTCTAATGAAAGCATTTGCTTGTTTGTGGTGTGAAGCGAGACTTGAATAAAATTATCAGAAAGTCAGGCGCCCCACCATCGTCAATTTCTTGATATCAAGCCAAGTTGCTGAGTAAGCAGTAATTGCATAAATTAGCGCGGGCCCACGATCAAAGGAGCCAAATGGGGGTACCGAGTGCCGCAGCAGCCTACACTCACCCTACTGAAGCGTTCCTCACGATATAACAGCCGTTGAGTAATTATATTGATATCAGACTACTGACCCGAACACATTGCTTAGAAGTGTGAAGGCATCTTGCTAAGGGAATTTGTATCTATAATACAAATAAATAAATTAATGTGTCTGTTTGTAATGTCATTTTAATAAATGCGTATGAAAGTATATACTGTGATTATACATATATATATTTTTTTAATTTTTGTCTGTATGCTCCAGCTAATCTCCGAAACGTCCTGACGTTCTACGACCTAACTGCCAGTGAAAGTCCACTCAAAATTGGTCCTGACCAATTTTGACTGGATTTTAGCTGATGTTAGAAGAAGTAGCATTAGGCTACTTTTTTACAGAAAAAGAATAAGTCAAGAGACTCATTATTGTTTTACGACTTCCACGCGAACGAAGTCGCGGGATTTTTCCATTAGAAAATTCTCAGTAGTAGCCCGGAGTTTGGATTAGTACCCCGGGTGATGGCAATTGGGTCACCCCCTATCAAATGGGACTTACACATAACTGGCGAAATGTGGGTGTACTATAGGTATAGCTCTACCTAATCTTTCAGGGAAAATAGGCATGATGTTATGTCTGTATTCATGTTATAGATCGCCGTCCCCTTTTTACTTGATTAATCCTGGTGACCACATTTATGGCTGCGCGGAATTCCTATGGGTTCGGGATGCGCCGGTGCTGTTCAAATCAATGTAATTCCGACTATGTCGGTCGACCGCATTCTTGGCTTCTTAATTGGGTTGTGTTGAGGACGTGCTATCCACTCACCTGAATTTATGTTCTTGACGTGGGAAACGAGGAGTTGAACTAGAGATATCTACTAGTATTGAATAATTTCCATTTAATAACCATCAAATTAATTATTATTATTATTACTTATCAAATGATTCTATCGGAATAAGTAGGTACGGTTGTGTGAGGTTGTGTTTAAGAGACGCCAGTAAAATAAACTCCTTCCCATTTTGTTCAAAATTTTTGTATTTTGAGTTTGGTAAGTTTATGGTGAAAATATTCATTGCCTAAAAATAAAATAAAACTTTTGCAAATAAGACTACCTACAAATAAAACTAAAAATTTTTAGGATTCGCCCTGTGGGAAATTAGACTTGAACAAAAAAAGTAAACAAAATGAAAGTTTGAGACCGTTTGGAAGTTTCCAGAAATTATCCAGTTACCTTGACATCGTAAACCAAAGTTAAACCCGAGCTAAGCCGTAAAGGCTTGAAGTTCACTTGATAGCAGTAATTCAATTTGCCAACAAGGTTTACATACATTGTGGACCAAGTCCTCATGTGATACAGTTTTGGGATAAGTGACACAACTTTGCGTAACAAACTATTCCTTGATGGAATTTATTTGGCAGACAACGGGACGCCAACACTGTATTTCATGTTAACTCAATTTTTCTTGAGTTTGCTAAACAAGGATTTTATTATCTTTACAATCTTTTCGCCGGAAACAATTGTGAGAAATTGAAGTTGGAGCCTTTGTATTTTTACTTTTAATAATAAAAGAAATTGGTTTGGTTTGTTTGTCACAAATATTTTCTCTGTGTTACTTTAGGCTTTAGCGTAGCCTATTTATTATACCTACTTATCTATACTAACAATAAAGCAGAAGAGTTTGTTTGTTTGAACGTTGCAATCTCTGTAACTACCAGTCGGATAAAAAAAAAATACATTTGATGGACCAAGTCTTGAGGAAAGCAATTAAAGATATTAAGATTTTAATATTAAGATTAATTTTAGATTTAATATTATTGTGTAGGTAACGTCTATATAGTTACACAACGCTGTATTCTTCTTTTAAAGAGAGAAATCGTAGTGTAACTATTCATATAAGTAATAATTTATTAGTAATGGGGTTACAGTTTACAATATACCGTGGCACATAAAAGCTCACATTTCAATTATATACTTTAAGTCGATTTGGAAGAAAAAGATGTGCTGATACCAAATAAATTGGGATAAAGGCAGGAGAATGGTGATAATGAAAAGTCGATTTGGCAGTTTGGCTCTTAAGGCGCTTTGCAGATGGAGCAACTTTGGTTGAGGCAATTAACAACTTTAAAAAAAAATTCCTTTAAAAATTGCCAGTTGATACAACCAAATAGCCCGAGATGTATGTAAACAACTAGTTGACAGTTGCTGCAATAGTTGCTCCATCTGCAAAGCGCCTTACAGTATGCTATGGCTCCCAATCAATACAAAGAAAATGTTACTTCTTAATTACAATTTGTTGCAATTAGTTGTATGTTTAATTACACAATTAATGTTCACTGCAGCGTATTGTACCTAATGGCGTCTGTAAAAGAACTCGTCAACTTGTTTGCCGAACGAGCGCGGGGTAATGTAAATATTTCATTTCTGTGTGCCGACCTGTTTGGCTGGCTGATATAGCTGACGAGGTTATGTTATTTGTTCTACTAGCTTCGTTGGCACTGTAACCCTAGTATGCATTGTTGATAATCTATGAGCTATTACATTTACCTAAGTATCAAATTCCTGGAGTATGAGTTTCTCTGGTGACACTTTGCCCGATATTTACCAGGGTCGCAATGTGGTGTAATTTTGTTTTTTGATGTTAAGGTGGCACTAGTCGACGGCTCGAACTCGTTGGTGGGTGTGGCTAAACTAAATCTATTATATAAAACAAAGTCGGGTTAGTTACACCATTTATAACTCAAGAACGGCTGGACCGATTTGTATGATCTTTGATTTCTTGGATTTTTCTCCGCCCCGAATAGCACAACTACTATTAAAACATGGAAAAAATTCACGAAAAAATAAAATTGTGAAGATAATTCATTTTCTAATACATTTTGTATGGAGCGGCTTGTTTGATGATTTCTCGAAATACATTTCATTTTTGTACATCTAATGAACTTAATTCATTTTTAGTATTAATTTTATCTTAATAAAAACCGGTCAAGTGCGAGTCGGACTAGCGCACCGATGCGAGGGTTCCGTACAAATTTACGGTTTTCGGATTTTTTCGTTTACTTGTGCTACATGACATTGCTTCTTGCCAAAATTTATGATTCTAGGTCAACAGGAAGTACCCTATAGGTTTTGATTCCCTTGCGAGTGTCAAAATGTGCGGCATAAACGGAATATAAACGCCCGTCCTATCTTTTGATTGCGTTGATTTAGAAGTTTGATTTTTAACTGCTTCAAGTGATTGCAGCCCTGAGTATTTGATATTAATTTCAACTCCACGCGTTCCTGAGAAAAATGGTCTTGACAGATAGACGGACAACGAAGTGATCTTATAAGGGTTACGTTTTATCGTTTCGAAACCTCTATACAGTATAGAGATAGGTATGAGGAACAGAGTGTAAAGTTCACTCATACTCTATAAGAACAATGCCAGAAAAATAATGTAAGATTTACAAAAAAAAAAAATAGTCCTACGTATTTTTATTGACTTGGAAGTTTAAAAATAGAAATATAATAAAAACAGTCCTATTTCAATTTATCTTGGAAAAAACTTCGCAGTAAACAAAATATATTCAGAAATTGGTCCTTACAATTCAAGATTTATTTACTCAGATCAAAGTGGACTCTCGACATTTTTACAGGTAATTCTCTATAGAAATAAAGGTCTTGAATACGCAGTATCTTTTTCAGGCTCGTCTGAATTATAAATTAAAGTTGGAGTAAACCTTCAAAGGTACTTTTTAGTCCCGTCAAAGCCATTCATGCTAATATAACAAAGAAATTTGAAAATTGTGATAATGCGACAAAGACTGCAGAGTATTAATTGAATAATTTTAAAACAGTTATGTAGTATGAAAAACTTTGAAAATCAAAATTATTTTGATATAAGCCACCCACAGCATTTATCCTATAATATTCCCAGTGTTGGGACACAAGCTACCTCTCCGTGACAGGGAGTGGGCCGTACCTAAGCCACCACGCGGGCCCAGAGCGGGCTGGTAGATGTCACAGGTCTTCGAATTTTTGGTTCTAGGACATGCCGGTTTCCTCACGATATTTTCCTTCACCGTTTTGAGAGTAGCGGTGATGGAATAATTTACACAATGTAAAGGGACTGTTTGGGTTCGAACCTACGACTAGTAAGTCGCATTCGTTCATCGTAGTAAGCATTCCAAATATATTCGCTTTTGTATTAAGTTTAGGTGAACCCACTTTTAATTTCTTTCGTTCAAGACCTAAAATACTATTTATTTCACACCCTGTACTAACATCATCCGTTAAATGATCAGTCATCTCCTATAAAACAACTGTCAGAATTTATTGTTCTTGTAGCATTTATCATTGTCCAAAAGAGCGATTCCTTAATGGTACATTCCTTGCAATATTCTCAATTAATTAATTTTCAAGACAGCTGTTTCCTAACAGTTTTGTTCTTTGTTGTAGTGTTGTTAAAACGGAATTGTATCAGTAGTGGAATGCGGGTCATCTCTTCCATGTCGTTGTTTTGTAAAGCTTTGGTTTATTATGAAAGTGGTTCTATCATTGAATATTATAATGGTCGTCATGAAAATCTGTAATTTCTACCAGTATTTGATATCAGTTGTCACACTGAACCGTATACCGCTCCGGTGTGTGGTGCTGTGGTTTTAAACTTTGACTGTAGATCGCACGGAGATGCGGTGTCAGTGAGTAGGTACAAATTAAGATTTTAGTGTCAAAGTTAAAAACCGCAGCACCGCACACTTGAGCGGTGTCCGGTGCAGTGTGATAACCGCCTAAGGTGTACAAAAACGCTCATTATTTGAACAGACGTTATTGTGTGACGCCTTCATAAGAAATCTAAGATTTAAAGAAAGAAAATACATTTATTTAGCTCAGACTAAAAGACACAATACACCAGTTACATACATCAGATAAAAACAAATTAAAAATCAAATAAAAGCTGCCAAAAAAAAAAAAATACCATATGGCTCATAGGTTGTACATTACAGGTACCAAGAATGTCTTTGTATCGTAAGGGTCGCTTACAAACCCAGGTGCTACAAGTTCCGTACATACCTACAGGCAACCAGACTAACAAACAAACCGGGCAAGAACGAGTCGGAGTCCCGCACCGAGAGGGTTCCGTAACATCATATTCTGAAAAAGTGTGCTATTTAGAGACTTTGTTTTATTTTTCCTGTAATCTTTGTGTTTTAGGCGGAGGGAACGGTATTTTTTTTATTATTCATCAAAAGTCTGAAACTGTGGGGCCTAAAAAAATGTTTGATAATGTGCAAACTGCGCTCTTTCATATGGTACCCCACATACCCTAGTAGCCCTACTTCGAATTTTTCAGACCCCCTTTCAGTGCCTGTTGCAAAAAATATGCATGATATTTTTATTCCTTTCTTATTTGCAAAATAGTTGGGTAAACGTCATCTAAAACTATTCCAAATTTCAAGTTGATAGCATTAGTAGTTCTTGAGATATCCAGCTGTGACAGACAGACAGACAGACTTAGTCTCACCTTAAGGGTTCCGTTTTACCATTTTGGTACGGAACCCTAAAAAGGCCACACAATATTATTCCGATAAGTGCGGAAACGGACCATCCGATATCGAACACATTTTCTACCCATCTCAGTCAAACGTCAAAAGAAGGCGGTTTTAAATAGCACGGTATAAATATAACTCGATACTATCGGTAGATACTCGGTTTGTATTCGATAGGTTATATCAAAGACTAGGTTAAAATGAACTTCCCTTCTGAAACTGAAGTGGCTCTTTGCAAACTTTTTTCTTGCCATGAAAAGCTACGGCTTATTCGCCGTGTGTAGGCACGGTCGTCAGTGTTGTATGGATCACTATGGAAGTTTGTTCACAGACATGTTTTTTCTACGGCGCGGTTTATAATAATAATAATAATCATTTTATTTCAGGTATAATACACCCATATAAAATTTAACCTGATTACAAATTCAATCAAACATTACAAATTAAATATTGAATTAAAAATCATATCAAAAATTTAAAAATTGAAATTATAAATTATATCAAACATTACATTACATATTATTAAATTATTATACGCCGTACCGTAAAGAAACCGTGCCGTGTACAAAGGGCCTAACACCGGTGTGTTCCTTGTTTTCCAATCACGTCTTAGCTACTAGGTACAGACGCCAGCACATCAAGCTACTACAATCTGTCAAATTCTTTAATAAATTCTCAACTTTATCGCTAAAGCATAAGGTTCAAAGTTGATTGGGAGAATTTGACAGTTTCGGGTAGCTTGGTGTGCTGGCGTCTGTACGTAATTTTGATCCCTCCTCTGGACGAGCTCTACATCAGTCTCTATTAAGTGTTACCTTGAGTTTGCATTGTGTTTGTGATTATAAATACAATAAAGAATATTATAGGTATTCTTGTAGGTCACAGGTTATATTAACTGGTGACGGTATTCAGTCTCAGGTTTACCTGAAGGCAATATAGGGCGAGGTTTTTGCCAATTAGGCACCATTCCAAATACCAGTTCCAATAGCAGTTCAGGAATATTCTGAGATACAATAAAAATACGTGCTTGTAAAACAGTCCGTAAAAATCTTAAAAGGTTAAAATTATTGTTTCCAATTAAAAATTAAACCAAACCTCAAAACCCAACTTTATTCTCTGTATAATCAACATTAATTAATTAAGATCAGGACGCAACAGACCGAGAGAAGTAATAATTATATTTTTACTGAATTATTAATACGCAGAGAATAACCGACTTTATTTCTACAGTATTTTGGACCACATTCATTAGAATGTGTGTCAATAGAAAAGTATGTTTTCTCGTTCCATTCCAGGTAAAAGCTTTTCCTAATATTCGGGGCTCATGGCTCGCAAACATGTTATTGCTCGGCAGGTAGGTAAATGTTTTGCCATCACTCATGCGGGATTGCATGTAAACGATACTTATGGCATATTGGCAAAATACATTAGCCTTGTAATGTATGAGATTGTCAAGGAACAAATATGTTATGAAGCATTTATCGTTTTTAGGGTTCCGTACCCAAAGGGTTCAAACGGAACCCTATTACTAAGACTTCGCTGTCTGTCCGTCCGTCCGTCCGTCCGTCCGTCCGTCCGTCTGTCTGTCTGTCACCAGGCTGTATCTCAAGAACCGCGGTAGCTAGACAGTTGAAATTTTCACAAATTATGTATTTCTGTTGCCGCTATAACAACAAATACTAAAAACAAAATAAAATAAATATTTAAGGGGGGCTCCCATACAACAAACGCGATTTTTTTGCCCTTTTTTGCTCGATATCTATAATGACAACAGTTAGGCACTTGAAATATTCACAAAATACTCAGTTGTATTTTTACTTTAATAATAAACAATAATAAAATTAAATTTGAATATGTCGGCAGACTCATTGATTAGCAGCTGTGAGAGACGGCGACTAGATGGCGCTAGTGGAACGTGCACCAGACGCAAATCATTCACTCTATCGATCATTTGGCCTAAAGGACTTGGTATCCAATCCAGTAAAATATTGTAACGGTTTCCCCCCCACTAGCGATCGCCTTTATAAGGAGCTGCGCTGTTTGATCGGTACGCATTTCCAACGGTTGCGTCGTGGTGCACGGACCACTGTCTCTCGACAGTCAGTACTGCCCGATTATTGGATGTGGAACGCTGTCTCTGACAATTAGTACTATCCTTATTGCGGTGGGTGCATGGACCACTGTCCCTGACAGTCAGTACTGCCCTATGTGACCGCCTTTTGCCGTTATTAGTTTTAGTGTTTCATTTCTGTATTTTCTAGATTTAAGATAACTGATTGTTCAATTGAATAAACTTGTGTTTTACTTCTGATGTCTGGGCCAATCCGACAAATACTTAAATATTTAAGGGGCTCTCATACAACAAACGTGTTTTTCGGCGTTTTTGCCTTGTGGTACGGAACCCTTCGTGTGCGAGTCCGACTCGCACTTGGCCAGTTTTTTTAGTTAGTGGGGACATCAGATAGGAATAGGGAATATGCATATAATTTAAATTTATCTCAAATATTGTTTTGTAGATTCTTTATTTTCTGTACCTACATTAATACTTAAAAAGTATTTTTTATTTAGTTATTATTTAAACCCAGAAAATATTATAAAGAAAGTGAAAAATAAGGGAGGGAAATTCAAACTTACAAAACGCGTCAACATTGGTCGAAACGAAATGTGACGTCAATGGTCACGTCACGTCATTGGATTTATCGGCGTCGCTCATACTGTGTTAGTAGTGTTTGTGAGAAAAATTGTTTAAAAGTATTCCTGTATCTGTAATCTAGGACTATGACAGAAACTGGTTTTGTCAAAGCACAATTGGATAATCTACCGAAAATAGATGCATTTATGATGTTAGCATATTTTGCATCAAATCTCGATTTTACGAGCGCAGAGATCAAAGGAGTGAAAGCTGCAAGGTAATTAATTATTATGTTACATGGTATATTTTAGTCCTTATCATAGATCTTTATTCATAAATGTTTAAATATTACTTACAACAAAACTTAGCCGCGTACTTTCGCATCGCGTGAGCACGAAAAACCCTTTATCGAGTGTACCTACTAATAATAGTGTTTTGCACTTCGGTACCATACAATAGGTACTTGTAAGAAGGTTTTTTAACTTCTTCCATGATTTGTATAGCAATTAAAACTGAAAATAAGTACTTATGAAATAACTGAAACGCTATAGACGCTATAGTAAACAAACACGGGATACAACCAATGGCGTCATCCAAATCGCGCGCTAAATGGCGGCTCAAATTTATTCAATGTTTTAAACACTTTGAAAAATTAATTGACTATTTTAAAGCCTATTTATATGTTTTTCTATGATAGAAAGATATAAATGATTAATTTAATAAATGAAAAAAAATCATTCATAATGTTTACCAGCAACTTGTTCTGGCGAATTATACATAAAATATCAACAAGTAGAAAAATAATAGTAACAATAATATAATTAGGCACTAAGGGTTAATCCTAAGTTTTAAACATCTATTTTCCGCAGTAGGTAGGTACCAATACATCACAGACTTTCAGTATCGGCAAATGCACCTCCAATTTATTAAGGGATGGTAAAAATGCCCAGAAAACATGGCAGCATAATATCTTTTTCAACAGAAATTCAGTACCCCATTCCACATTTACGTACCTATTCCAACAAAATACCTACCCAGTTACACAAATTCATCGCAAACAAAAATATATTTGACGTGTTCGCTGAAAACGTTCTTATCTAACCACGGAATCCAATCTGCGGGTATGCTGAGATTGAAATCGTGTAAACATAAAATGAAACGAATGTACACAAACAAACAGCTTCGTGCGAGTGCGATATATAGGATGACAACTAAATGGCTCGGTACACAGAACACGGAATCGCCACGCCAGCACTCTCTAGAGACGGCAGTACACTAATTCGTTTCTAATCAGTGCGAGCAGAAGTTTTAATAAACTGACTAGTGAACTTGATTTGGACATTTTCAATACCCGTGCTTCTCGGCCTAACCATGAAGCACGAAATACACGGTTTAAAACCAGTCTACAAACCAAGGTGTTGTAGACTGGTTTTAAACCGTGTATTTCGTGCTTCACTTTGTTCGTTCTTTATGGAAAAGTAAGTAATTGTTTGCGTCTAAATGATTTTAATATGTATTAGTAAATCGTGTAGGTACTATTTATTTCCTAATATATGTTAGTTGTCTTTTTAGTGTTTATTAGTGGAAACTTGTAAATGATTTTTAATTGTATATTGTATAAGAATACAGTTTATATTAGCTGTAAGTTTCCCGAACAAAATAAAATAAATAAAATTCGTGACGCGGAAAGTGCTTTAAAAATTTATAATAATTTTATCCTTTATTTCGGACTACAAGTACTCACAATCCATAAAGTATTATTAACAATGACTTAAAAACTATGTTAGTAAACTTTTACAACTACATTATATCAACTAAAACTTACGTGGCCCAACACACGCATGTGCCTCCGTACCTTGTGCCTCATAAAAGGAGTGTCCACGTTGTAAAGTTCTCTAATAAAGTTTTTAGGATGGTGTTGAAACTTCCGTGCAACCTACGCATTATTGTCGCTTCCTCACATTGCCATGAAGATCGGCATCACGTGCTTCCGCGAACATTTGCGAAGCGCTGCAGAAGCGCGGAAGCCCCATCAACATCCTAAATCCATTATTATACTGCGCGGGACATTGTAGGTTTCCAGCACACAACTTCTGTCATGGACCGTTATTTAAAACCCTCTCTTTTTATTCGTCACTACCTTCTGCCCGCAAATTCATCCGCGTGAAATTTCTTGTGCCCCCGACCCACCCCGTCGCATAGTATCGCCCGTCCGCGCTATAACTTCGTTTTCGCTTCCATTCTTTTTGATCGACTCCTAAGGGTCCGAGCGTGATGTTAAATAGCCTATAACCTTCCTCGAGAATTGGACTATAAAATGCAAAAAAAAAAAACAAATCCGACTGGTGCTTCCAGAGATTCAAACAAACCCTTCAGCTTTATTGTTAGTTTAAATTATTGGATTCATTCTATGGAAAGTGACAATGCCGCCTCCAGCAGTAGCTGCCAGAGCGTATCCGTGATCTGTGGCTCGATACAACAAGACACAAGTTACCGATACTATCAGAATTGTTTCTCTAGAAACAGTTTGTTTTTGTGTAAAAGTTTTTGTTTACGAACGTACCTAAGTGCGAAGTTTACTTGCCGTTACATTTTTGTTTCTTCAATTTTTTTCTCTATTTCGTTCCGCTATTCTCCCCAGAGGTATCCAGAGGTATCGTGATTTTTATTTTGGTTTAGTCCCATCTCGGCACCCATGAATTTATTTATCACGCCCACGAAAAATTCCTATCTCGTCACCCTGTCATTAATCATTGTTAGGTACCCTTACACAGTCATCAAAAAATGGATTCACAGTATCAGTATAGAGAGTAAATCAACTTGATTATTTTAATAAATGTTTATCATAAGTTACTTTTGTTTATAAAATAAGTTTATCGCACATAGGTACTAGCCTAGGTCCTGATTATACTGGTACTTTTATGCTGATTAAGCTGTTCGTTGTATGTACAGATTTTCCCAATCAACATTAAATCTTATGTTGTAGAGATAAAGTTGAAAATCTATTAAAGAAATTTGACAGATTGTAGTAGCTTGATGTGCTGGCGTCTGTACATATAACTGTTGATTTTTGTAATATGTTTTTACATAATTGCTGTAAAGTTTTTAAAATGATTATTCATACGAACCGTAGATTTTTCATATATTTTAAGATTTGTCAAGTAGTAGGTAAAGCGATTCAAAGGATAAAAGGTATTTTATTTTTTATTTAATAAATAATCAAGTTAGTTTACTTACTGTAATGATACTGTGTTTCCAAATTTTTATGTGTCTAATATCAATGATTTAGGACAGGGTGCCGAGATGGGAATGTTTCGTGGACATGATAAATAAATTCATAGGTGCCGAGTTATGACTAAACCTTTATTTTAATGTTCTCTAAAACTTGAATTTACTTGTAGGACCTCTTATTATAGGTAGTAGACTAGCTAATATGTTGCAATACCTTTTTTTTTTTTTTTAAGAACCTTTTTCGGCACGCACACAAAAACTTACAAGTTTCATCAATCGGTCAAGCCATTTTTGAGTCTTTGCGAGACTAATAAATGGCAATTGATTATACTAAGAATAAAAAAAAAAAAAACAAAAAAAAAAGTCTTGGATTTATCGCTGAATAAAATGTTACGCCTGAAAACTGTTATTGACTATTTGGGATTTGTTTAGGTACCTACTGAGAAGCGGAGTTTTTTACAAGCGGCTCCTACGTAAGTATCTATAAAAATCCCGTTTTTACTTTCAAGTTATTGTTATGACTTGCACACACCGTTTTGTCCATTTAGAGCTGATTTTTCAATCATCTGATAACTTTATTCGAGGAATAATTTTGAAAGGAGATGTTTGATTTTGGGCTACCACCATGTAGGTACACTACATAGATAAATAGGAAAAAATAGCGGATTTTCATAAAAATACAAACAAATTAATTTGAAGAAAAGTACAGGTACAAATTATTATTTGGGAAGTTTTTTGATAAAATAACCCTATTTTTAAGGTAGCCATGACAGTTGTGTTTGACATGACGTTTGACGACTTTGACAGTTTTAAGTTTCGTGAGTGACGTCTTTCTTTGACAGTTTGACTTTGTCTTCTGATTGTTGTGTTCCCGCGTGTTGAATTGGATGTGTTTCGGAGTTTTTAGTGATTGTTTTTGTTTTGTTATGTTTTCAATTTTGAATGTTAGTCAAAACCCATGTATTTTTGGAATTCGTGTTTTGTTTTCTTTCACAGATATTACGACACATCAATTTAATGTCATTGTCATAGTGACATTTCACATATTGCTGATCCACCATATTTATTTTGTGTGTGACAGAGTTAATTTTAATGTACATTAAAACGAAGTCAAATTAGAGAAAATTAACATTAAGAAACGGTTTCTATATTGTATAGCGATATTTACATTTAGTGTACATAGTGCTAGCCCAGGCTCCATACATTTTTGGAACATCTCCTTTTGACAGTTATTTCTTACAAAAACTGTCAAACGTCAATTTTATTCCTCGAATAAAAGTTAGGTATCTGGCTATGGAAAAATCAGCCCTGTTACTGATTTTTCCATCCCCAGATAACTTCTCAAAATTTCAATATAGTTATCAGTTTATTTAAAATTCAGCCTTTAGTGAAACATTTTGAAACAGAGATCAGCGCTTTCAAACAAACAAGCTATTTAGTATCAGTTCCGTATAGATAGATATTGAGAATAAGTTAGTAATAAATACCTGAGTGTTGACGGGCACCTGATACCTGTACCTATACCTGAGAGCTGAGTGTAAACGGTGAAGGAAAACATCGTGAGGAAACCGACATATCCTAGAACCAAGAATTCGAAGACATGTGACATCTACCAACCCGCACTGGGCCCGCATGGTGGATTACGGCCCACTCCCTCTCACAGAGAGGAGGCCTGTGTCCCAGCAGTGGGAACATTATAGGCTGATTATGATGCCTAAGCGTTTACTGCTAATTTAAATCTTAACATATTCTTACGTAAACGCGCCAACCTCAAATACTTTCAACCAATATCAGACGCTTGACTTTTCGTTCATTTTTACCTTTCATTCAGCATCTTTCACTCGAAGCGAAAAGAACACAAAATGAATCAAAAGTGAACAATAAATTCATTAGTGAACGGATCCTACCGCGTGTGTTGATATGGTGGTGGCGCGTGTGTAGATCATTCGGTTCCCTACATAAAATGGCTAAACTGGATGGTGCTGATCTTCGCGTCATGTTCGTGAACGGGCGCCGTCGGTTGAGAATAGCCTTGCTTATTTTTGATCTTACCTATATTTTGAATTGTTTCTTCGTTTGATTTTTTTTACATTGTTTACATAAAGAAGCATCAAGAAAAATGTACCCAGGATTTTGTATTGTCTTGATTTAAAAGAGTGTCCCTAGAGTTTCTTGCCCGTTCTTCTCCATAGAGATAATGGTTAGCTTCAACTTCCTGACTAAACCAACTCTTTGGCAATTCAAAAGTGCCTATAAATGGTTTAAATGAAATAAATGCTTTGAGTTTGAGTTAGATTTCGGCACTTGACATCTGTTACTCGCCTATAGAATAATCGAAACATAAAATGTAAGGAGCGGATCATCCATTCATTCCTGTATAATTTAGTTGGTGTCGCGAGAATGTGTAATGACACAAAAATAAACCTTCAATCAATGAACCATTCACTCGAGTGAAGTGTCTGATAATATACGGATACATGCAGACAGAGGATGTAATGACGCAGTTCCTTTTTACAAACATTATAATTATGTCGCTCCATACTGCTGGTTTTCTCCTGTATATTCTGAGATAGCTCACTGCTGACGACCAGTGCGAGATTAAGACTACTTGATGCCATAAGGAATCCACGCCTGTAGGCCCTCCTATCCAGTAGTCACCTCGTATTTTTTTGATTTGAAAAGATTGGCGCACATCTCTAGCTAGGGTGACTTGTAAGGGTACTTGACTAGGGTGTCTTGTAATATCTTGCTGATAAACAGCCTTGCCTTTCATGTGCTAGCAAATACTGTTTCGGTGCTGTTTCTGCCTTATGGTGCCCTCCGAGACGTGATGCCCTAAGCAATTGCTTAATTTGCTTATGGGCTAATCCGGCACTACGACGACATGGCCGATGTAGCAGCGTAGTAGTGGTGACCGGTAATTGATTTATTCGAGCAAGATGACTGGCCCTGTATTTATTGATCGGCATGCCCTGAATAATCCATTTTGCCTAGCATTCCCTCAAGCTAAGAATAGCAAAAATACTTTCTGGAAATGAGAATACATCTACGGCATACCAAATAGTCCAGATTTTCTTATAGAAAAACGTTATTATTTAGTTTAAAAATAGAGGAATACTCTAAATAGGCACTACTTTTTTTATCCAAACTCAGCCTAGATCTTAGCCCTATTTGTTTCCCTAGATCCAAGCCACTAGCACTGAATTAAACTGTTAGTTTTAGCAAGAAAACAACATTTCCCCACAACTTCTCTGCACAGCAAAGAGTCCTTTTCAAATAACGTCGTGTGACGTAAATCGGTTGGAAAATAGAACTAAACTGGTAGCACTATCGCAGTGTAGCAAGATGGACAAGCTGCGAGTTTCGCTACAAAATTAAAATCGCTTCACCAGGCTATGTGCAGACCCATGCGGAAGTAGGAAAAAAGGGTTCGTACTCGTATAAAAATCATAAAACTCACATTTTTTGCTTTACGCCATTCCAGTCACGTATTTCAACGAGATCACGTTCGTCTTTTGTTTTTTTTTTGTGAAGACCTAATCTGTGATTTTTGTTCTGTATACCCGCAACACATGCTCTTGACAAATTGCTAGTTCTTGAGTGAGGCCGTAAAAAATAAATAACTATAAGAAATTGATGTATGGATGTGACTTAGGTTTATGTTCTTGATTTTTCTGCGACCGTAGTAGGTAAGTCGTAAATATTGCGATTTTCGTTTCTTTTTTTGATTAAAGAATTTATCGGACCTGATACCTAAGACCTTTTCCGTAAGCTACCTAGCATGAAGTCGATAAAAAACCTACAATAGGGACACAATAGAGCCACGTTTGTCGGGAGAAGGTCTCAGAAAAACCCATTTCCCGAGTCGCCTTTCATAACGCGATCAGAATTCGTACAAGTTTAATACCGAAAAAAGGACAGCCCCTTTCAAAATTCACCCTTTTTACCCAATTAGTATTTCATAAACCGTTCAAAAGAAGCTATTGAAACTTGTTTTTTCTTACAGTTTACCGCCTCAGTGATGAGAATTTTGGTATTTGTTTGGGTCGCAGTAGACGAGGTAAAGCAAATAGCGTTGTTTATTGAAGGTGGCAGAGTTTGCGGAGAGATCAGTCTTACGACCGTCAAGCTAAGAGCCCTTCGACCTTTCCGAGAGCTTTCTTTACCCGGGATGTTTGTCCAGCACGAATAATTACAAATCATTGCAAAGGCTTTCAGAGTAAGACGGGTGAAATTGAATGCGAAGGAAACGGTGATAGTGATGGTTTAGGCACAAAATTGTGTTGGTGTAGAAATTTATAGAGATGGTATAAAATGTTTTGCAGCAAAAGAGAAACTTAGGTAGGTAGTAATTTGTAAGTCTAAAGTGGAAATGGAAAAGCTAAATGGGGTCAATAGCCGGTACGAAGCCAGTATAGCCAAGCATCGCAATTAGCGATCATTTTAGATGTACCTAACTTGTAAGGGTGGTAGGTAAATCACCAGTTTAAAAAAAGTGGCACTCCGAGGCTGCTGACAGAAGTGAAAACTTGAACAATTACGTGTGTATTTTTTGAATCGTCAGGAAATATTTTATTGTGCAGGAAACACTTTTAAATGAAGTGTTTTTTTATTCATTATTATAAACTACTACTACAAACAAAACAAAGCACAAACAGAATACTTTGCCAGCACTCACTGACGTATCGCATATACATCAAAACCGAGTAGGTACATCCCAAGGACAGCCCAACACATCCGAATGTAGCGCGGTGTCGGTTACGGTAACAGTGTCACAAGTTTAATGATTTTTTTCCCATCTCAAAAAATACCAAACGCGCCTAAAGAAGTTGTCACTTCAAAAAATTATAAAGGTTTTTTTAATGTCCCACTGCTGGGCAAAGGCCTCTACTCTTTTTCCATGTTTATTCCATGAAAAGAGTAGGGCCGGGTAAAGCAATTTCAATTTTCACCAAACCGCTGACAAAAAAACACAGTGTTATTAATAAATCGATAGAAGTAACCACACCCTAACCAAAAGTACCCTATATTTAGCATTAGAAAGGTCAACAGGAAAAGAGAACCAAATAATAATAACCACACACTCCAATGCTATTCATAAATCATAATAACAAAGATAATATTAAACACAGAAAGTGAATATAATGAGTATTTCTTTCAGCCGACTATTATGATAATGATGACCCACGCACTAATCACGACAGCTAATGGATAAATATCTCGTTTGTATCCCTTTCAGTAATTTATGTTTCTATGAGGAAGTATATACTTACATATATACTAAATTGGTAATCACAGGAAAACGTGATATCAATAACATCTTATTTGAAGGTTTATGGTATGTGTATAAAGTTGTATCTTATATCAGCCCAACTGTTTATGTGTGGTTGCTAAGACCAACCCAAATGCCAAACATATGTCTTCTACTGGCCGCTGTAATTACCATTTCTCGTTTAATGGTACAAAACAAACATAAATCTGTATAAAGACTGTCCCTTACTTATAAACGTAATATATCAGACGAATACTTACACACCGATTTCTCTCTTATATGTATAAGTCTTCAGTAATTTGACTTTCGAAAGAAGAAGACAAAGCACATACAACGTCTATTAGTAAGTGGGTATATCTATATCTATACATATAATAAATCTGTAGACGAGGCGTTTCTGTACATTGAAATTATAAAAAAAAAAATAGTTGGGGTGTTAAAGGATAACCAACAGTAGCCATTTCATAAATTTTTGGAATTGTTGTCTGTTTGGATGTGACAGATTTTTTATTTGAACAGGTTCAACGTACAAAGTACCAAACCAATATGGTTCATTTTTATATTCAAATATAGTGTAGAACTTGGAGTAGTGATTAGTCTTTGTTTAATTGCAATCGCTTTAGTCTATCAAAAGATATAATCAATTTAAAGCATTCTATAACAACTTTTTATTGCAATAAGTGGAAACACGTAACGACATCTATTGGGATGATATAGTACTAAAGAAAACATATTGTGATCTTTAAAACATTATTATGTGTATTATTAACTCTGATACTTATGTCTGTGTTATTTAAAAAAGTAATGATAATGATTATAATCTATAATAAAAATACAAAAGAAAGTCGTGTTAGTTACACTATTTATAACTCAAGAACGGCTAAACCGATTTGGCTGAAAATTGGTGGGGAGGTAGCTTAGAACCAGGAGATGGACATAGGATACTTTTTATCCGGTTTTTTCGGAGTAGGGTAGGAGTAGGGTAGGAGTAGTGTAGGAGTAGGGTAGGAGTAGTGTAGGAATAGGGTAGGAGTAGGCTAGGGGTGGGGTAGGGTAAGGGGTAGGACACCACGCGAACGATAACGCCGGGCAGCTAGAAATAATTTATATGGCAAAACAACGTTTGCCGGGTCAGCTAGTGTATAAATATATTAATTAAAGGTTAAATAAATAATTTCCAACGTAGATCTTTACACACAGGTTTAGGTTTAGGTTTAGGTTTTTATGTAATTAGTTAGTACTTATCTAGGTACCACGTAAGGTAGGACGCCCTCAGGCTAGGTGGAGTGACGATCTTCGCAGGTTGACTGGTAGCAGCTAGATGGAGAGTTGCCGAGAATCAAAGTAAATGTCGTCCAATTGGAGAGGCCTATGTCCAGAAGTGGACTGCTGCAGGCTGATGATGATGACTTGATGAGGTACTTATTTTGGACCCACAAAAGGTCGTTGCTGCCTTGTAATCCTCTTGTCACTTTAAGAGCGTTTACGCCGAACGTCATTTCATACAAACTTTCAAGCCCTTGTTTTCCGAAATGAACTGAAACTTCATACGCATAAGCAGGATACAAACGTCTAAAAAGTGAGCAGAGAACATTTTCGAAAAATAGTGTTACAGCCAAATTAGACCGATTTTAAACTTTTCATAGAAACAGAGATTTCCAGTTATCTTTTTTTAAATAAGACATTTCGAAAATGTTCTCTGCTAACTTTTTAGACCTTTGTATCCTGCTTATGCGTATGAAGTTTCATTAAAATCGGTTCATTTATTTCGGAAAACAAGGGCTTGAAAGTTTGTATGAAATGCCGTTCGGCGTAAACGCTCTTAACCGCTTAATCATAGCTAATGAGACACAATTGATTTTCTATTGTAATGGGCCTTTATCATGCCACGCCGGCCTTGATCAGTTAAACAGCTACAACATGTCTCCCATTACGCTCACGATGTAAAACAGCAAACTACATTAAATAAAAAAATGTCAACGAATACTTTTAACTTACGAAATTCTGCTTCACATCATTTTGTTACGACCTACCTACCTAATAAGAACTTCACGCCCGTTTATTAAACTTTTTTGCACCTAACTAAAATCACTCATTTTGTAATTTTCTTACTTTTTAATTGTATGTTTGTAGGTTGGCACAGTGTCGGTAAATTGTGAATCTCGAAAAACATTATAAGATTTTTTTTATTTATATTTAGTGTCGTATTGTCTTTTAGCTATCTTTAGTTTGGCGTATCATTTAACAGTGTGTTCTGTTTGGCACTGAATAAATGATACATCTAGTTATCTACTCAAACATGCTTCAATATTTTTCTTCGCCAGATGGCAACAAGATAATTCTTTACATAACTTGCGTCCCACTCAGCTCCACGAAAATGTATTCTACTGTTGTTCCGAATATTTTGTACCTTCAGCACATAAAATCCTTTCAGCCCTAAAGTTCTATTTTGGAGGTTGTATAGAAACATTGTGAAACGACTTACAAGAGTACAAGATAAGCGAATATTTTAGGTCACCCGAAAAATGAAGAAGAAAATTCGCAAATAAGATGGTGCCAGAAAAGCAAAACAAAGAAACGACAATTCTTTGTTATTGAATTAATTAAAATTGTTTGTCCGCTCTAACTCAAGGCCGAATGACAAAAAGTATGAGAATTTATTCTCATTTAAAATTGCATTGTGACAGTCGTGAGAGCTTTAATTAATTTTAATCCGTCTCTTTCTTGTCCTGCATATTTTTCTAATTCGATTTTTTAAAGTAAACGCATTTTTGTCTCCTCGTAGGCCTACCACAAAATTTTAGAAAATTAAATCTATTTTCCTTGTTAAAATTCAAACAAAACATCGTCAACCTTAGCTTAACGACTCAATCGATCATGATGTCAGTTAGGCATAATGATAATTTATCATCTCTAAGCACACTTTGCAAAATGGCACGGCGCGGCGCGGTGGCGACGTAATGTTCCGTCCCGACCACCTTAGTATAAAATTTGAATTTAAGATTTATTATGTAAACGAGGATTAAACAATATTATTTTACAAACAGCCATATTGATGTTATATTTACATTACGTAAGTGATCATTGTTACTAAGTAAAGTCATTAATCGTATAGTAGCACGTGCCTCATTTTAGCAGTTTCCCTTTTTGAAGCAGGAAAAGAATGAGGCACTTTGTTTTCGTGAAGTTTTTACTTCACTTCCAAATGGCAGTCATATTTCGTATGTATATGTCGACGTGGGAAAACATAATATGCTCCCGACAAATTATCTGGGAACTTATTCATAGTGTTGCCAACCGACTCTTGGGGATGAAAAATGACAGAGCTTCGCCTCAAATACCCCCACACTCACACATTCTAGAATACCGCAGTATTCTAGAATTATGTTCTTTAAAAAAAATAGAGTTACTACGATTTGTCGAAGAGATCTGAATGAATCATCATCTGCCTAGCCTTTTCCTAACTACACAGAAAACAATGTTACAGAAAATCGTAGTGTTATAAGTAGTTTATGACCGATTTTGAACTACCTATTGTTACCCGTCGAAGATTTTATGCATCTGAGAATTCAAATAGTTTCAAACAATGTATGAGAACATTTTATACTATTCATTGAAATCTTTAAAGATAGCTCACGAGGGAGCAGTTAAAGAAAACTTCAAAAACACTTCCCTAAATAGTTTGTAAAGGTAGAGAATAAAACAAAAGTTTTACTGGAGAAGTTTATTTTTAACGTTTGTTCATATATTGATATTTCCGAGACCCGTAAAGTTAACTTTACCAGTTCAAAATTACACATCTAGCTTTTTATATGGCGAAAACAGAAACTATTGAGAGCACTACTTATGTGATAACAGACAACAATTGGAGAGTTAATTACATGCGTACTTGTTAAGAATTCTATAGGCAATGACTATACAATTTTCGGGCTTAGGCATAAACAATGAAGCGCCTTTATATTTATTAGCACAATTAAATGTTCATTCAGCTACAGTCACTGGGGCTTACACATCGATGCAACGTTCTAGCCTAGTTGTCTTCATAAAAAGATCGAATGCCGGCGCCACCCTTGTTGGTCCCGTTTTTATCTACAAAAAATATGTCCCTTTACAGTTCATTGGCTTAATTTACTGTTTCATTACGCACTATCTCACAGCCGATACCGCGACCACCACATTTCTTCTACTCTTACTTTTATTTAGTTTTACGATTCTATAGCTGAATTTGTGTTTCTCGTGATATTCAATACTATTATTATCCCCTCTTCCATTTATATCTTCTTTTGTGTCAGCTATCTTTAATTTTCCTTTTATTTTTATCCATCTGTCGTTCTTCCAGTCGTATTTTCTGCCCATTGCTAATAGGATGTCTTCAAATTTAGGCCAAGGTGAATTTATTGAACTAGGTTTATTAGCCTTATCATTGTTTAAGGCTTCATATTTAATATTACTGTGTTCATTGATTGAATGTTTCGAAGGCATTTCATTAGTCATATCACTTGTGTTAGCGTATAAAAAATTCCTTTCTACTTTATCGATGTGTTCATCATTCCCCGTTTCTTTTTTACGATCCAGTATATTTGTTACATGTTTGTAGTGTATTCTATCAACATTATTCCCCTTGTATCGCTCCTCTGGATATTCATCGTAAAAGCTTTCTATCTCGCGCTCAATTTTTTCTGCAAAGGAAATTGAAATAATGTCAGACACACTTTTTGCAAGCGATTGTTAGGGAAAGGGGAGAAGTTTTAAAAGGAACAAATTTTCATGACATCGTTTGTAAACAGTTTTGTTTTCTTGATGCCGTGAATAAAACGGGCTTTTAACGAATTGAAGTGAAAGATGACGATGCCAGTTTATTTTAGAATGTTTGTTTTTAAATAACAGAAACATTGTCTATCTAACAACGGACTCTCTAAAGGATAATAAAGAAATATTTAAAAGTGAATCATGTCGTGACACAAGGAAAATATGATGCAAGATAAACAATTTATATGAAAATACGGCTTCAACCTAGACTTGCTTTTTTAAACTAGAATAGTTATGCGTAGTAATTGCTATTTGCATTCGTTAAAATAAAATAGTACAGCAGTGCTGCTCGAAGTTAAGTTATAAATTCATGTGTTGAATTTACGTAATTCAGTCACTTTGTTTTATATTTTTATTCACAACCGACACCAATTCCAACACTTAAAACTCTTGTTAATGCTAATAAAAGTTTATCGGACGAATGTTAATCGAGAGTAGACAGGTATCGTCATTAACACACTGTCTCACTGTGTCACGACGACAGATAATCATCATTCAAAGAAACGTTACTTTTGTATACAAATAGTGCTGTTTACAAGAATTTCATTACCATGGCTACATCATCATGTACTCATCGTCATCGCTATATAGCCATGACACGACTATAGTCCACGATAATTTTAAAAAACGATTTTATATTTATCAATCTCTTCAATCGTCACGACATGACACGATCCACTGGGAACAGTCGTCCAACGATAACAAAATCGTCAGAACACAGTGGGAACTGTGCTTCATTATGTTTTACTGTGTTAAACAAAACTCAACCTTACAGACAATTATTTACATTCAATTTATTATTTCGTAAAGAATCTTACCTGCCATCGTTTTGTACAGTTCAATATCATGTCGAAGCTTTTCTTTGTCCCTTTCTTTCCAATGTCCATCACCTTGATCTGAGGGAAATAAATTAAAGATATATTTCTACTCTGATAGTAATTTCGGTATGAATAGAAATCCCTCAAAGGTTGGATCGGAATGATCTCGTTTTTATTGTAGATATTGATAGAAATTTCGATTGATGTTGCCGGACAGGCAGCACTGATCTATTTTCTGATTTTCCCGTTTCATTGTATTTCGGTGTAGTGTAGTAAATAATCAATCTGATATTTATTTATTAAGTAGGTACGCGAGATTCTGATTCTGGGAAACTTGTTGTAAAATAAGTGTTTAGAAATACAACCTTATTCTACAGATCACTTAATGATTATCGGGAGAATAAAGGACAGAGATTCCTTTTGTAATAAAAGTTGTTTGAAGTACAGCAACATTATTATCAATAATGTATACGTACGTACATTAAAATAGCTTCTAAGTACGGTCAGATATGTACCTACTGAAAATTTACTTACCAATGCATACTATGAAGATAATGAGAAAGGTTGTATAGTCCATTATATGCCTATACATCAGCCTTCTAATGATGCCTTCAGACCTGAAACAATATGAACTTAATTAGCTCGATTGGGCGGAAAAATATGCTCACGTTTGCAATGTCCGAGATCTACGCTTTTCGCGTCTGGCTGTGTAACCAATTAGTTCTTCTAAATCTAAATTAAACAATGGATTTTAGTGCGGTTTTCACCATAATTTTAAGAATTTATTCCGGGGCGTTTAAACTTAAACGTAACAAAGATATCTCGATGATTTTTTGAAGTCGTAAAAGCCGCAGCAGGGGCGGGTCGCTATTAGCATATCAATCATTTGAATCAGATTTTTTCTTCTTAGCTGAAATAAGTGAAAACTTCATTACAACAAAAAATCAAATTTTAAATGAGCCTGTGCATTTTGCCGCTTTAAAAATATTTAAGCACAAATATGTTAAAAACTACGCGCAACTTCCTGCTGGATATTTGTAAACTTTCAGTTGCTTTTGCGCAAAGCATGCCGAAATTTCAGCGTGGAAAAATTAGGAAAGTATGCGCAGAGTTTTTGTCAGCTCCGTAACGAAATGTATGCAAAAAGAATAGTTGGTTAGAAATGTTGCCCCGTATCCCCAAAGAGTTAAGCTAAGTTATGCCTTTGTGTGGGAACAATTTTCAACAAAATTTTCGTGTAGCCATCGGTAAATTTTGTATAGGCATTATGTTTCTAAACTAACACCCTGTTTTTGAATTGAGAAATTTCATTTTTTTTTCTTTTTCTATTTAAACAGTTATTTAATTTAAAATCTAATTATTTTAAAATCTAATAGTCTTAAAATAATAATATGTACAAATATATAAAAAGAAGGGGATATAACAAAGGCCATCAAAAAAGTTTTCCGCTGTCAATGGGAAAACTGCACAAAGGGCTGGCAGCATTGCCACGTTGTATGGCAATGGCAATGTTCTTTGGCCAAAAAATAGGCCTGTCCTCTGGTCACGTGAAGAGTCTGATAAAAATATGAAATTTTATTTATATCTCCGACAAAATAATCTATATGAACGTGTATAAGCTTAATCAATGATGTCGTAAAACTATCGAATTTTTCAGTAGTATTCACTATTTACGCGTCAAAAAATAAGTTTGTTCTGGCAATCCTCATGAATTGGAGAGTTTTCTAAAGCTAGACATTGATACAATACACCCAGTTTCTGAATTGAGAAATTTAAGTTGAAAACTTGTCAAACTCTACTATAACATTACTTGAAGTAATTCCTTCAAAGTAGCCCGCAAAATTCAACATTCCTTACGTTTTTGTAAAGATGTTTCAAATTTCGCAGCCTTTACCTTAAGTAACGCTAGAGTTAGACCAGTTTCCAACATCAAACTTTTATTCAGAAACCGGGGGTATATTCTTATGGGTATACTCGTCAATTTATGAGGACTGGTAGAATAAACCAATGTTATGACAAGTTGTCAATCCCATTGAAAAATTCGATAGTTTATCAAGCAAGCGTAAGCATAATCACGTTGATAAAGTTAGCTATGTATTTAATCGAACCTCTACTGAGTCTCATTTTGCGCTCCTAATAATATTATTGAACACTCTAATATAATGATTGCACCTCTTTTTTTGAAACACAAATAATTCCCATTTTGGGTTCCCAAATAGCCAAATAACTGCGAGAAGATCATTAAATTTTTATAGGATCATGAAAGATTAATATTTTTTTGGGGAATATTTATTTGATTCTGTACCTAAAAGATATAAAATCATATCCGTAAAGGGTTAAGGTTATTTATGGCACAGAAACAAGGTTGTCTCTTAATTTGTATGTGTGTCGTAAACGGGGTCTCAGGGATTAGGTCAAGAGGAAGGGCTTCATTTTATGTCCTGAACCTTTCTCGTCCATGTGCGTGCGACGTGATAGCTCTTATAACCCGTTGAGTTCGGTGTTTATATACAAGGGGTTAAGAAATAATTATGCTCTAAAGAGAGACATAATTGACTAGGTAGTCAATTTGCTTAGCAAGTAATTTGTCTGAGTTTACATTACTACAGTGATTACTCGCGAAATGAATGCCATCTAGACTGTGACATTTTTCATCAATCATTTTTGCCGAGGACATTGAACTATCCCTTTTTTAACAGAATCCACTACTGGACTCGATCCTTAGTTTTGATCAAGTCGTTTCACGTCAACCCTTATCAAACTAGACTCCTTTCTTAATAATATTTTCACGGTTTTGTTCTGAGCGAAATTAAGGCACATAATAAGTAACAGGAACCTACGAAGAATTGATAAATTCTACTGACCCAAAACTCCTATCAAAATGTACTTATTTGTAACAAAAAACAAATAATATAGCACTAGTATTTCCTGAAGGGCTAGTCAGAGGTGTGAATTACATACTGAAATTATCGACAAACTACCGTGATAAAAAGGGAAAGCATCCTGTGGTCTCATGGTCTTATGGTCACAGGCATTATTACCTGTGACCGTCTGTATGTGTGCCAAATTTGATTTCGAAATCCGTTCAGGCGTTAAAGCGTAAAAACGCGTGCTCTTCTTAGCGTGTCGATAGCAATCTAAATGGACTCGGCCCTGAATTCGGCTACTTGTTTGGCGGTTTCACCAGCGTCCACCAATACCTGTATCGTGCAGCTGACAGGATACGCAGGTCACGATATTGTGTCCCATCATTTGTGGAACAGCACCATATTTACACTCCAAGGCGGAGTCGTCTATGAATCTCCACCTGAACAGGTTTTCCTTGCTTCGACCAACCTGGGTCCGGAGACTGTTTAAAGACTTCCAGGTTACCCAAAGTAACTCTTGTCCAGGTTGGAGTTCTGCAGCGGGTGGAACGAACGGTTTGGATTAGGAAGCACTGTCTCGCGTGGTATAAATAATAGACAGATAGAGTTACGTTCGCATTCATTAATAGTTGGTAAGGATTAGCCAAATAAACGGGCTTGTTCGAGAAAAGTGATTAGAGATAGAAGTGAATTTAGAGAAGATACTTCGCAAGTATGGTCGCATGTAAGGAGTATCAACCCATTGTAGAGTTTATCAATGTGCAATCAGGTTACAGAATAAATACCTACATTTTACAATTACTGGTGGTTACTCCAGCTGATGGTTACAGCACGTTGGGCGAGCAGTGGTGGCCCAGTGGTAACATCCCCGACTTACGAGTTGTACACGTCGTGGGTGAACCACCCAGGAAAGCGCTTTACTTTGTGTAACTTATTTCATCACCACTGCTCTCTAAACGGTGACGGAAAACATCGTGAGGAAACCGGCATGTCCTAGAACCAAAAATTCGAAGACGCAATCCACACTGGGCCCGCGTGGTGGATTATGGCCCAGCAGTGGGAACATTATGGGCTGATTATGCTTACTCCAGCGAGTTTGGAAAAGTAGAGCAATGAGAAAATTACAGAAAGTAGATAGCCCTAAGGATTTTTGTACATATATACGTAGCGACAAATGGAAATAGAAATGTAGAAATATCCTGCTCCACCCTACGCAACCCCTACTCAAATATGTCCTAAAACAATAAGGTACTGTTCTATTTTAGGATATCCCACTGATGATTTTTTTTAAGCAATGTGAACGCAAATATAAATAAATCGCATTATATTTTAATATACAATGTGTCCGGTCAGCGTATTGCCATAATGTATACTAGCACAGACAGGGGTTGCTCTGTAATCGCACGCAATATGCTCTTGTAGCTAGAGAGCATACTGCATATCAGTACAGACACAGACTGAAATAAAATACACTTTGCTCTAATCCGTGAGAGCAAAACACATACGAGTACAGACAATTTGGCTGCCGTGGTATGTACAATGGCATGCTTCAGTGTGTATGTACCATAGAAACCGTAGATCAAGCCAAACATTTTGCCATTCAGAGAATAAAGATGTGTAGATCTAGGAAAATAGGCGTTCAACCAACATCTGTTTCGAGGAGAAAGGACAGAGGGATCTCTAAAGGAAAAGGGCGCATACAAAGTGGAAGAGATGTGAGAAAGAAAAAACAACATAATCTCTCTGAAAATATTAATAAAAATCAACCAAATCCAAAATAACATTAAATAAGGTTTCGTTTTAAATAGTTAATAATGTTGATTTATCCTTTCAAAAATAAATACTTTAATGTTTTTTAAATACCTATTGTTTTATTTACATAGCTACTGCATTTTTTTTTCATCAGTCATTACGTGGGAATTATTTTGCGGAGCCCTCGATATAAAAAAAGGAAACGTTTTTCTACTTCTAAATATTTTCCCATTGCCATTATATTTAAGAATGTTATTTTCATAATAAATACCTAGGCTTATACGTTTTATATAGAGAATAAAACGCTTAAACCTAGTTTTTAATTATGTTGATAAACATACTTAAATAGCATAGAGATCGGAAAATCTTTAGAAGAAGAAAAATGTTGTATCATTTTCTATGGAGGGGGTCGCACGAAGCTTCCCTCAGAGAATATAAACACGTACAACATAGTTGTGTTCAATATTGTTACGTAGTACACTGCAACATATAATTAAAGTCTAAAGACCCCACATACCCTACAATACAAACAATAACACGGTCACATTTTGCTTTAGACATATGCGAACAAACCGTATACTTATACAGACTGGTCTGTAGTCATACGTAGTTTGCTTTAAAAATCTGCAAGCAAACTGTATACTTATACAGACTGGTCTGTAGTCATACGTAGTTTGCTTTAGAGTATTTGTTATTTTTAAGAGCATAAAGTGATCGAGTACAGACTATGGGTGTCTGTACTGATATACACAATGGCAATACGCGTCCGGTCATGGACTACCGATATTCTATGTACTTATATAGCAACTATTCTAGTACACAAATTCACTATACACTAGGGTCCAATCCACTTCCCCGCTATTTTGCAGCCATTTTGCTTTATTTGTTGAGATATTCTCTACGTGAATACAAAAAATTCTTATCTCTCAGTGTTGGTCCTACTGAAATAAAAGTAGGCTTATTCGGAGGGCAACAATATTGTCTATTGTTTACATTATGATCCAATGGGTTTACATTTTTGTAACTTAAAAAATAAAACTAAACTCCAAAAAAAATCAAAAACATTATCAAGGAATTATTGTAAATTACTGCATAAACAACCCCTATGACCCTTTTTATTTTTTCCTAGATCGACAGATTTTGAGCTAAGCTACAGTAAGTAGGTACCTAGAATATCGCTAGTGCATGACCGGTCACATTGATAAGCTTTTGAAAGTCGAAAGAAAGAAATGAACAGAACTCTAGAACCCAAATTGAAGAAGCTTTTCAAATCCTAGCTTTGTCGAAATTTTCAAGAAAAAATATAACTTATTTTGCAGGTTTCTCGACGACATTGCCCGCATAAATGAAATTTATGGAATTCTCCTTCGCCCGGGGGAAAGTTGAACGATGTGGTGACTTTTTAATTTGTTCAAGGCTTTTTTTCTCTTAGCTCTTATTAAAATACGTTTCGTCTAATATACGGGGTTATTATCTACACCTGCTGCCGTAATTATTTGCATATTTACATTTTTTACGCTGTGTCTGTCTCCTTTTGAAATATTCCGGGCAATATTTTTGGGTTTTCATATAATTAAAAATAAATTGTGATATTTTTGTGTCTACTTTCTTTACTTATAGGTAGGTATCTTATTTGGTCATTTTACGTTAATTTGTCGTGCTACAATATTGATTTAAAACACGAACTGCTTATTTCATCCATTACAGAGTACAAGAAAAATATACTTAGGTGTACCTACTGATGTAATAAAAATATGAATACATATAAAAAATACAATTTATATAATGTATAATTGATTACAAAATGATTGACTTCATAAACAATTTATCATCACTAATCACCTAAAATGGAGTGTGTCCGAATATGAACGGTGCCGCCGAGGTCGGCCCAGAAAGAGATGGTAAGATGACACTGGACGCGTACCGCGGGGGCTGGTTCGAGGTGGCGCAGGAAAAGAGTTCCTGGAAGGATTGTGAGAGGCCATTGCCCAGCAGTGGGACACTACAGACTAAGAAAAAATAGGCTACAAAAAGCAGCTACACAATTTGCTACAAGTGATCGCCGTTTGTTGATATTTGCGATCGAAACAACGCTGCCACGTAGGTACAGACGCCAGCACATCAAGCTACCCGAAACTGTCAAATTTTCCCAATCAACTTTGAACCTTATGCTATAGCAATAAAGTTGAAAATCTATTAAAGAAATTTGACAGATTGTAATAGCTTGATGTGCTGGCGTCTGTACCTTCTTAATATAATACTATTCTTCATTAGAAACTCCATCGATAGGTAGGTACTTAGTATAAAACAAAGTGTCTTTTCGTGTGTGTCTGTGTCTGTGTGTCTGACCGCTTACAGCGCGGCCGACGGACGAGAGAATGCGTTCTTGACACAGACATCAGTTTCATACAAACAAATACGTGTTTTGTGAATTTGATCTTTATTAACTACCATAATTGTCGCACTGACAGGTTTCAGGAACGCATTGATGGCCGAACTATAGTTTTTCTATACCTACTACACAATTAATTTTAATGATGATCTTTTTTAGATAATGTAGGTATTCCGAAAGGTTTATGTTTCAAATCAAACGTTTATTTGCTAGAAATACATTGTTTTGGTCAAGGTACGATCTTATAACCTATGTGTCCATACATTATTAATATTGAATTTAGATAATAGCACAGAAATCTCTGTTTTGTCATGTCTCCACACCAATACTCCAGCATTCTAATTGCCTGGCACACTTTGAATGACAATCTGAACCATTTTGAAGGATATTGCATTAGCAATATCCTTCAAAATGGTTCAGATTAATAATAAATAATAATGGATTACCATTGCATCATAATAACGCAATGAATGTAGTTGAACTGTCAAAACGAAAACTACAAGCAGGAGCTGGTTGTAGTATAGATAGTTTTAAGAAACCGAGGCAAAATGATGATAATTGTATTTTATTTATTAAACTTTTATCTTCATTGCGATTGCAATGCATTTATTTGAGAGAGTCGTATGAAAGAAGAACGTACCTACTAGGCATAATATTTTTGCCTAACTTGCCTAGCTTATTTCTAATCTTATTTTTTGAATTGTTTCTTCAGTTGTGTCTTTATTTTACATTGTTCTCACATATAGAAGCAACATGAATAATGTACCCAGGATTTTGTAATATCTTGATTTAAAAGAGTATGGAGTTTCTTGCCCGTTCTTCTCCATAGAGATCTACGTTTTGGAATGGGCAACTAGCTTCAACTTTCTGATAAACTGACAGACTATTTAATTTTGACAATTCAAAAGTGCCTGTACAAGGTTTAATTGAAATAAATGCTTTGAGTTTGAATTTGAGTTTGCCCGTAATCTAGAATACGGACAAACATAAATCTCTCGATTCAATATTAAGGTGCATCCAGACAGAGCGAGGCTTGCGCCATATATTTTTTTAATATGTGTAGGTAATGCCTCAGCCTGAGGCAGCCGTTAAATGCGTCGCTTACCATTCGAAGCACACGTCTTGTAGTGTCTGGACGCACCTTTAGATCTAATCTCGTTTTAAATCTAGATTTAAAACGCGAATCATGACTCGAGTTTCGGGTATAGAATACGTGCTTACGTGTTTCTATTTACGTCCCGAACAAGCTACAAGTGTGGGTTGAATTTACATAAATTGATACAGTCAAACGCACGCCCATTGTAAGAAAATTACATTGACAGCAGCTAAATGGCGTAGTAATAAGAGCGATTATCGCAGTTCAAATGTTGCTGATGTGGTAGACTGTATCAGTATTAAAAAGTGTACGATAAGTTACACCGACTTTTTAAAAACGTTGCCACTTCTTTTAAACTCGTATAAAAAGTCGCATTAGTCGGCACGTCAAGTAAAAAGTTCGTGCTAAAGTGTAAACGGTCATTAGTTCTGGATTACGGCCGACACGTGTGTAAACTGCTAGCAAAGAGAGGCGTCTAGACGAAACTCAAATGTCTAGACTTGTTTGCGATTTAGAGAAAAAGGTAGGAAGTGTGAAGTTCAAATAGAAATTGGCGGCTTGATTGATCAGTGGTTGAGCACTTGAGCTACTTATTTATTAATAGGTAACTGCCCCGTTGGTCTCGTGGTCGCAAGCGCGACTGCTGAGCGTGGGGTCCCGGGTTCGATTCCCGGGTCGGGCAAAGTGTTATTGAGTTTTTCCATTAGGAATTTCTTAGTAACAGCCCGGAGTTTGGAAGTTGGCGGTGTGATGCCCCCCCCGTGCCTCGGAAAGCACGTTAAGCCGTTGGTCCTGCGCCTGATCTCTCTCCGGTCGTGTCGGATTGCCGTCCCATCGGACTATGAGAGTGAGGGAAGAAGGAGTGCACCTGTGTCTGCGCGCATACTTATGCACTATAATATGTCCCGCGCCGAAGGCTAGTCTCCGTTGAGATTGGCTGCCGTGGCCGAAATACGGTCTGGAGGACTTTATTAATAGGTATAACAATTGCTATTTTTTTGTGATTTCTGTCTTACGTTTCGCCAACTAGATTCTCGCAATAAACGGAATATTGTATTAGTGTTTGTGTCTATAACTTTTTTAAATTTCTCTTTTTGTTTTAATTATTGTATATGATCTGAACTGTCACTAATGAGACACAATTACTTTTTCTATCAAAATTAATAAGCTTGCTTAAAGGATAACTTTGTAGTAATTTATGTTTATAATAGAATGTGCATCCATTCGGGCAGAATAAACCATTTTATTTCTTTTATAATACATTTTTTTTTCTCGCTAGTGGATATCCTAGTAAGGAGCAGCTTTTAAAAATCAGAAATAAAAAAATAGAAAGCGTATTTAAATCTCTTTGTTGAAAATCCTCTATAGAATAATGAAACAGCTTTTATTTTCGATGCAATTTATTTAGATTTTCGCTTCATTGAGTTTGTTGTTAACAAAGCGTTGAGTTTTAGGGAAACAAAACCTATTTGAATGACGGCATTGTGGTATGGACCATCAAATGCCATGCTGCAAGTTTTATTTACTGCCACTGCAAGGCATCAGTCACATCCACCGAGGACATTCCTTACGCATTGCGCTCATCAATTCACAGTAAAGTGGTTCACAATCTAGGTAGTAGTAGGTAGACGGCACGGTTGGCGCAGTGGTTAAGCGATTGACTGCTGCGCTGCGTGTCGCGGGTTTGACTCCTGCACGGAACAAATATTTGTATGACCTACAAGTAGTTGTTCCGGGTCTGGCTGTTTGTGTATGTGAGTTTAAATGTTTGTAAACGCACCCACAATACAGGAGAAATTCCTAGTGTGGGGCAACGTTTTTACTAAAAAAAAAAAAAAAAGGTAGTCTACTACTATTACAAAGCAAGCCCAGTAGTTGGTCCGCAGGATAAAAATCAGTGGATTAGGAAGATCTCAAGGCTTGATTGGTTTTGTAAAAAGGACTTGTCTAATGAACTATAATGTGTATCTGAAATAATGCACATTATGAAATTCGTTTGTTCAGGATCGTTAACTGAATCGATTTCTGTAATTTTTTTATACCTACCTACTTATAGGTATTTTTTTCCCGAGAATAATTAAAACTACGTAAATTACAGCCACACTTCCGCTGTACAGTCAAAACAAACAAAAATTAACGAAGTAAGTACCTAACTATGCTAGACCCTTATACGTGTGCGACTGTGTGCGTGCGCAGATTTGTAATGTAAGTGTGACCTCAATTCTCTCCCACAATCATTGTAACAAATACATAATAATAAACAAAAAAGGTTTTACTTATACATTATAATAAAAATTCAGTGTACCTATGTATTATGATTATAACATAATAATATTCTAATTGGGGTGTTTGGTAGTGTGCGGTAATTCCGGGACATGCATGTTGTATATCTCGAAATGAGGGCAGACAAACAGCCAGATGGGTAGATGACAATCTGAAGATGACGGGTAAGACCTGGTTAGAGACTCCTACAGACCAGAGAAGCATTGCAGACAAGGGCCTTTACTCAGCAGTGGTTGGCACAAGATTGCCAAGAATGATGAAACGTGTGACGTTTGTCAATTTCCGCCTCATACCCACTCTAATTGCGCTGCCTTGAAAATTACCAATAATGTGCAGACCTGCTCTAAAACCACAAAGCACTAAACAGTAGGTAATATAAAATACCCAGTCAAATAGATAAATAAATTTATGTATGCCTTAAATAACTAAGTAGCTAGTATGAACCCAAAAAACGAACAACAAAATACCAAAACTTTTAAGTACCTACTCCACCGCTACTTAAAATTTAAAACATAAACTACTTATCTACTAAAGCAAAAACAGTTGAACAAACTCCGAACATAAACTATCTACTTAGGGGAAAACATTCCAACATTGTTTTTAACGACAATCAGGGCGAACGATAAAGTTAAATTATACCCTTATCAGCGAACATTATCAAAACGATTTATTGATAAATATTTCGGTATTCCGGTTTACAAGCGTAAGCATGTCCTGTAAATGTGCTATAAGTAGGTACATGTTTACAAAATACTGTACACGACATACATCATAAATCAGGTATTTTTGTATCTGGAATGATCTAAGTACCTCGTTCGTCCAGTAGTCGCAAATACGACTTCTGAACGTGGAGTACCAGGATTCTCAAATCCAGCAAAGTGTTATTAGATTTCGCTATTATCTCAGTAGCAGCAACTAATTTGGCTTTTAGTCTCGCATTCACAAATGAGCCATATTGTGTGTGTCTGTGTACACTCCCGCCTACCTCCTCCGGGAGTAAAGGCTTGATGTTGTGATTTTAAGGCAAAAGTAATAAATCACACTTTTTCGCCCCGCAATAATTTGGTTAGTTTTATTTTATGGCTGGCGATTTTGAATCCAATTACGGTAGAGCTATACAATAAAGAAAATCCAATCTCATTCTAGAGGAATCTATGCTCTAAAGGTAAAGGTATCTACACAGATAAAATAATTCTAATTTATTTATTTGATTAATCCTGGCTTGTGTTAAGACAACAGAGTCATGATCTCTGTGCCTATCATAAAAAATCGATTAGCCGAATATCATTGAGTTTCAAGATTATCATCTTCACAGACTTTCACATACATAATATTATTGATGAGTGATGACATAACATTGTCCCGAGATACCTATTATGTACTCGTTATTTCTACTACAGCAAACATTAGTTACATCATTAAACGATAAAATACACGATAGTCCCTACAGAAATAGTCGTTACTACCTTGCTTAGCAAACACTTTGGTTCGGTAGTTAATCCAAAAAAATATACCTACATAACAGCTGCTCATTCTCAAGAAGTTACCAAAATAATGAAATTGTTCTCATCATCAATTTACCATGCATAGATCAAATAAGGACCAGTCACTCAATCTTGAAACATAAACAGGTCTATTTATCTGCAAATCTAGCTATCAAAAAACTGGGTAATGGCATCCCTGTGCTTTTTCCCTGTCTATAATAGAACAGGGACTTGGCTATACCATTCCATTTCAGTAAATCATATATTTGTTTGTATAATTTCAACTTATTTCCACTTGAAGTATACACAAGAAACTTCTTTACTGTATTTATTTCAACTGTATTTTTAGGACTTCCATTAATTGAGAACTGCCCACAACTTTAACTCCAAACAAAACAAAAACCTTTCCTAATGAAACGTATGCAAATTCAAAATGAACCTACAAACCTTTATTTACACGCACTTCCAAATGCGGATTTTAAACAAACTCTTCCCAGTTTGATTGCGAACTCAAAATAAACCGAACTTTAATTTCCAGTCACAAAACTTTGTTCTTCTCCGTAACGAACGTTTTTGACGCAAACGAGACGCGTGCTCCTTCGCTCAAGGCTCGAACCCAACTGACTACGCGCCTGTTCGCGAACTTCATTTACCAAAGGCTTTCCACCAACCCCTCGTGATTCAGCCCCGTATCTGTTACATTGACCGCTAACTACTAAAGACAGGCTTGCCATAACAATGAGAAACCAGTAATGGATATAATCTAACATAATGTTTACAGTATTTGGTTGGGTTTTATAGTGAAGATGAGGGTCGGTTTTCCCACCACCCGAACGCTCCCGCGGCACCGTACTTAAACTTGTATTGCATGTCTGTAAGGTAGGCTTTTCAATCAGACACGTTGCCCTTTGAATTTAAATTGTATTGGATGTTTTTGTTAGTTTTTCTTGCTAATCAATTTCTATTTCAGAGACTTAATTAACTCCCCCAGGCTGCTCGCTAGAGCCACAACACTGGACAGCAGTTTATTTCACATAATTGAATTGCTGTTTTAGGGCCCATTCACACGTACCACAACCACACCACATCGCAGCGACAAAATGTGGTAAAGCTGTGGTTAGGTGTGAATAGTGTCGCTGCGGCTTCTTGCAGTTGCGTTGTGGTCCCTACAAAATGTTGTTTGGTAACGTTGTGTTTGCGATGTGGCCGGCCGCTATTTCGCGGTGTTGGTGGTTGTGTTGTGGTTTCGACGTGGCTGCGATGTGGTTGCGACGTAGCTGAGATGTGGTCGGTATCACACACGCGGTGGATAATGACGGCAAAATGTGGTCCGTGTGAATTTAACTATTAATTTTCATACATATTAGCTCCCGCCCACGTGTTGTGTTTGTGGTGTGGTTATGGTTGTGGTGTAGTTGTGGTACGTCTGACACAAGCCTTAGATTCCAAGCTTTGGTCATGCAAAAAACAGATTCAAAACATATTTAGTTCTTATTGAAAGACATTCCTAATTAATAAGATCATTAAATGGATTACTATTTCATTTCGAATGAAATAAAGTTAAACAAAATAATCGTGGTTCATTCCTTAAAATGGGACGTTCGAAACTGCTCATTTCACGAGGCGAGTAAGTATTAAAAGCATTGAATAAACATTCATTAGGCCCTTTGTTCTGACGTAGTTAATCCGTTCTTTTATTTAATCGTCTGGCCTTTATTAGGTCTGTACTCAGATTGTGCTGAACAAAATCATTAGGAAGGTTTTCGTTTACAAAAATGTTCATTAGAACAATCCTCCTCAAATTCTATTTAAGACTTTGTCTTTTGAGTTACTTTTGTGGTTCCATTAGGCCCATTCACATAGGTGCGACGTGATTAATTTTTACGACTTTCATATTGTTGTTAGCTTTTCATTGCTATACCTACAGTACAAGAGAGGAGCGAAAATGGCTTCATACTTTGCAATGAAGTTAGTAAAATGTGGTTGGCTAATGGGAGAAAGTAGCTTCCTGGCATACTCTTGGCCAAGATTGTGTACCAGGTTTGGTTGTGGTTAGCGTGACCATACGTTAGTTGTCACGGTCTTATGTGGGGTAAACTGGTGGTGCTTCTAAATCCGCAAGTATTGTTTTTTTTCGGAATTACAAGGAAATTAATTGCGATCGCCATTGACAGATTTTAACTATCCCAAAAATAAGCAGTACCAGAAAGTTTTTTGCAAACCAAGTATCTAGGTAGGTATATACCTACCAGAATTATCGGGCTACCAAAAACTCGTCTTGTATACTTATACAAGACGAGTTTTTGGTAGCCCTATAATTCTATACGGAGAGAAGTGGAAAGACGGAAGGGGAGGTTTTTGTTCTACCGAGGGTCAACTCGGGCTTTTAAATTGGTAGTAACAATAAAATGTACAAAAGAGATCTTAAATTATCACAGTAAGCAGTTTTCATTTAGCGCCCTTTTACAGACGTTGGAAATTAGGGTGCTATTTATTTAAGGACGATTTTGTATTTAGGTAGTACATTTACCGAATGCAGTCATAAAACACAGTTAAGTACTGAAATTTAGGCTTTATCGATGTTGATGAATAATTTTTTTTTTTTTTGTTAGCCTAGTTTGTGTCCCACTGCTGGGCAAAGGCCTCCCCTTTTTCCTTCCAAACCTCCCTGTCTTGTGCGATCTCCGGCCATGTTGGCCCTGCGAATGATATTAGATCGTCACGCCACCTTCGCCTTGGTCTACCTCGACGGCGATGTCCTGCCTCAGGCGTCCAGTGAGTGACGATCTTTGCCCATCTCTCCGGGTGCATTCGTGAGACGTGTCCGGCCCACTCCCACTTCAGCCTGGCTGTTTTTTCTCCAACATCCGCTACTTGAGTTATAGAGCGCAGCGTGGTGTTTCTAACTCGATCTGTACGCTTAACACCTAACATGCTGCGCTCCATTGCCCGTTGGCAAATCTTGAGTTTGGACTTCTGTTGTTCAGTAAGTGACCAACTTTGTGCACCGTAGGTTAGGACGGGCAGGATGCACATTATATAATTAATGTATACAAAATAATTACTTTAAAAGAGTAACTGTGTGTGTAAACGAATTGATTCGTTTCGTATGGAGAAGAATGGGCAAGAAACTCCACACGACAGACAATGTACAACATGTCTAACGTCAAAATATCATATCAGAATTTTCACCTAAAATGTCTTATATCTCGTCACCACCGGCTTCTGGAGTAATAAAATATAAACAGGACTATTAAATACAAACATTCCTCCATGATATTATATATTGTTTTAATAATGTCCATGCTGCCGGTCGATTCTGTAAAAATCTCACCGTGAAAACTTAGGTGAAGTGAGTTTGCTTTTGTTAGAAATTGACACTATTGACAGCTCACTTCACCTAAGTTTTCACGGTGAGATTTTTACAGAATAGCACCGCTGGACCATACTTGTATGGGAGCGTTATTCATCTCCTTTTTTTTTTTGTAAATTTTGACGTTCAAAAGTGCCCCATACTTAAGTGCCTATTTTAAATAAATTATTTGACTTGGACTTTGACTTGTAACGATGTAATTGGCCGTTATAATAAAGTATTGTGGTGCGTAATTTTTATAAATATTTTTTGTGATTTTTACAGTGCAATGTGTGCATTTTTATTATTATGAATTGACGAGTCAATGATACTTGAATTAAATTGTATTATTATTATAATACCACTATCTACCACGCGTCCAACTATTGCGCCTATTTGCCACAACCCTTTTTCTCGGGCTTACGTGCCTCTCTTGTGATTGAAAGTATCTTCTTGTGGTGTAAGTAATAAATTAAATTAACTAAGTCAATTACCATGAGGTAATCAGCTTTATTTGGCAAAATAAATGAAATAGTCGAACCGTATCCGAATGTTGCGTCGCGTGATAAAAATCGCGTGTCACAGCCCTTTCTCGCATGTCGTCGGGTTATGTACCGTGTCCTCTCTCCTGTCTTTCTCATAAAATAAATAACAGTATCGTAGCACCGCGCGTCCAACTATTGCAATATTGCGTCCGTGTATACCGGACGATATATCGCGACTATGTTTCACAGCTCTTTCAGTTTCTTCTTTTTGTTCGGTGCCGTGTCCCGCCTCTTGTGATTGAATATAAGATTGACAGTATGTAATTATTTAAATTAAATGATTTAGGTACTGCAACTTTATCTTTATCGCGCAATATGTGTCGGCGGCTTATGTGCCGTGTTTTCTCTCTTGTAAATTTATATAGGTAAGTTGGAGAGGTATGTATTTAAATAACTTATAGCGCAAACTGTTAGTTTGTTCTTTATCCAATTTTTCATAAAATAAATAAATACCAAACTATCGCAATATCGTGTCATGTGTACACCGGACGGTATGAATCGCGCATGTGTGTGGTAGCCCTTCCCCGCGGCTCGCAGGTCGTCGGCTTATGTGCCGGGTCCCCTCTCTTGATTGAAGACCTCTATGCGTGTACGGAAATATTCTTCAAGAGAAAATGCTCCAGTTTCGTAAGCTTTCAACAGATTGACATTTGAGGTCTCTTTTGTAGTCATTTTGGGGAAGGAGGTTGTTATTTTTGGATGTAGATTTTAAGTAGGTACGTTTGGCTTTTGTGAATAATAACTGATAAGGATTTAATAAGTTTCCCTTTTACCATTGAGTTACATTATAATTGCACGCACAATAAAAGCTATTTACGATTAAATTAAATAATTGGCACTCATTTTGTTTCATGTTCCGTTAATATCAAAATAAGCAATTGTATGCAATGTAATTGAATTCAATCACATTATGTGTATAATTGCGTATTCCTACGGCACAGCAATGTGTAACCAGCCTCGTAATAAATAAAGCAAATCCCGGCATTGAAAAATGTTTGCATGCTGATTCGGGAATGGAATAAAAATGCAAAAACATGTAATCCTCGGCTTCCCGTATTTTTTACTTTTATTGTGGTTTATCTCTTTCATTGCGGTAATAAAGGAAATGACTAGCAACTTTACTATAATGATTTCTAAACATAGCAGACAGCATTCGTTTTTGTGAATTAAAAATCTGTTTAAAAAGTGAAGTATTTTATACTACGTGGGCAAACGAATCAGCATGCTACGAGAATGTCTACGCTCATCGCGTTACGTAGCTCGTAGAGGCGCGTAGCGGTGCGCTACGCGATATCCTGTCAACGATCAACGCTGATTTAGCCTGGCCTTGAAGAGTGAAATATTACGAGAGAATTTATAAATCTTCCCTGAAAAATATCAACAAAGCTCATTGATCTGAGATAACCTTTATCAGAGTCATTGAAAACGGATATTTCGCACAGAAAATATTGCCCGATCGTCTTACGAAAAGCTATTTTCGTAAATCGTTAATCAGCCGGTCGTGCGGAAAACTGATAAGGCAGACCTTTTGCCAATTAAGTTAATGGTGATTCTTTTTCGACCTTGACACAAATGGCTAGTTTATGCGACAAGGGCTTAAAGGGCACATAGGTATGTATGTCGCCAAACCCGATATCCATTGACTGAATTTGTTATACTTAACGTTCCTTTGTCATGGAACAAAAGATAATCAACACAGCTTTTGTATACAAAGAGTTAAATGGTTTGAGAGAATTGTTTATATTGCACTGTTTTAGAGCAAATAGTGACCGTTTTGCTGACTGAATAGTTTAATGTTATAATTATCTGCTTGGTTGTACAAAAAGGTATTTGGGTGAAAATAAAGCAGTAATTTTTGGGATGGAATAACATCCGGTCATGAGCGAGTTATGTTAGAGAAGGCGCCCACGGGCAACTTAGTTGCCCAGCAACTTTTTTGTCTCTGTTGCGGTCTCCTCGCCGAGAATTAGACGATTCGCACTCGGGAGCGTCAGCAACGCTACTTTTTCATGATATTTTCGGTTGAGCGGCAACGAGACATATTAAGTTGCTCGTAGGCAAACTTATCGCGAAATTAAGAGAGACTTTAGAACAGTGATTTATGTCGGTGCTTTAAATGTTACAGTAGCATTTTTGAATGAAGATTAAACTTTAATTTTTTTTTTTTTATTGTGTCGAACTAGGGAGAGGACGCCCTAGAAATACATAATTATAGTACCCTTATTGGTGATGTACATTTTCTTACTCACAACCTGTGAGCGTGTGGTCATACACGCTCACAGGTTGTGAGTGGAGAAATTGCATAACTAACTGAACAGTAGAAATGGTTTTCATTTTGACAGTTCAAAAACATTTACGTTGTTGAGCAGACAAATTTTTCGAACATAATTATGAAGCAATGGATTAGCAATATCCTTCAAAATGATTGATATGTGTGTTATGCAATTAGGGTGGTGATGTATGTAAACGCAGCAAAAGGAGTATGTAAGGATCTTAACAGGCGTTCTGTAGTTTCTTCCTAGCCTCATGGGAGGAAGGCGTGATTTGATGTAGGTAGTGTTGAACTACTTAACATACTTACACCATAACACGTTCACAAGACATTATTCTCTTGAAGCTTTACCACTTTGCAGCCTATAACAAGCAACTTTCCATTTTCTGGTCTCAATTACTCAAGTTTGTTGGAAATAATTCTTTATTAGCTTCATGTTCACCTCTAAAAGGGTCTGACGTGGCAATAAAAGTGTCCGTTTATAATACCCTCATCAAGTTCATCATAAATTCCAGGTTTATTATGAGGCGTTTAAAAATTCTGATTAACTGTTATGTAAAATTGAACTTTACGAACTGTATTAAGCACATTACACAATGTAGCAGAAAAAAATATTGTTTCATACATTTTAACCGCGTAGGTATTGCACTTTTATAAGAACCAGCAGATTTTATATTTTAATAACCTAAGAAAAATGTATATGCTAGGGGGAATCTATAATCATGTGATGAGTTCATGGTTACAGTTTGCGTGTCGATGTCCCTGACACCTGTATGTGAAGCTATGTACCTACCTTTTTTTTTAATTATTATTATCTTGTGTAAATCCTCATGGATGTCCACCACCCTGGGGTGGGTGGAAGGGTCTGTCAGACTCTTACTGACCAAAAACACACGGTGTCCTGCTGCTACCTTTAGCCGGGGTGCTGGACTGCTTGCGCATTTCGTCACGCTCCCCCAGCCCGGTGTTGGCCCGCATGAATCCATGAGGACCCCGTCACCCTCAGCGGCCGTATACGGCCACCATTCATATAGGGAGAGGCGCGCGCGGAACACGGCGCCCCGCCGCGCCGTCTCGGGCCTTTAACTGTTCAGGCAAGAAACTCCCCAAGTCTGTTACCTGCAGGCCTCACTCTCAGGCGGCCGGAGATCATTTCGCGTCCTCCGGTGCCCACCTTGATATTTTGAAAGTATACTAGGTACTTAATATTTATATTTACTCACACACGGAAGGACCATATAATTATTTATTCCCATACATAAAAACCTGAACATGGTTATATTTCCTGTATTTCTTTTAGGACGTCCCAAGAGAAACAAATATTTTTGCCTTATGCTCTTATGCCTTATTCACATAATGACAAGAGCATTGAGCATAATATTGATGTGGTCGAATGTCGATGTCATATTCACATAAATATACTTGGTTGATCAAGAATCAAAAGTAAGAGAAACTCACATCAGTTAAATATGTAATTATATCTAGTAACTACTGTTTTAAAATCAAAGATGTATACATAGTGATAGAAATAAAAAGAAGAAGAAACGCCCCGACCTCCTTCTCTTCTTTTCCTCTACTCTACTCTATATCTTCTCAGTCTGGATGATTAAGCAATTAATAAATCAAATTATTTATTCTATAAATAGGATATTAGAATCACTTTTACACGTCATATTATGTGTTATTGCGAGTTGACATTTCCTATCTGACTACCTCTGAGAAGAAATGGCGAAACAAATCAAAAGTCAAAGTCTATTTTAAGGTGCAGACATAATCTTGGTCAGATCATGTGAAGACAATGTAGACGAGTGCCTGAAATGGTCTGAATAACACTGAATCCTCAAAACACTTAGTTATTTTTACCATGAAACCATTACTAACAAGTGAGAAAATATTGAATAACGCTTCACAAATCATCTTAGTTACTACGATAAAAATAAAGTATGGAACGCCCACATAAGTTAGGGATATTTATTAGAATGTCAGTCGAAAGCGCGGTGCTCGATATATTCCCGTAGGGACTGTAGTTTATGTCCTCTGTGACAGGTAACGCTACCAATCGCCCTTTTCTGAGCAATACACAGAATATATATGATTAACGTGTCTGATCCGAGAGTAATAGAAAATACGTGAAGTCTTATTTTTGTATCTCGTAAGACGTAAGACGAGTTGTGGAGAGAACACTTCAGACAAAGGAAAAGTTGAGATCACTAACTGCATCACAATAAATCATACGTCTTATCATCAGCGCCATGGTGGACCGACATACAAGTTTCAGGTCGTAGGTTCGAACTCAGGCTGGCGCTTTACTTTGTGTGACACACTGGGCCCGCGTGGTAGATTATAGCCCACTCCCTCTCGGAAAGAGAGGCCTGTGTCGCAGTGGGAACGTTATAGGCTGATTTATTCCAAATCATACGTCACGTTCCATGTAGTTATACCGGGTTTCAGGGACATCGACGCGCATTTAATGAATATAATGAATTCAGTACATTATTCTAGATCTAGCATAAAAAATATTTGTCGGTTATCAAAAAAAAAATGCTGTTTCATAGAAAACTGCAATTCAAAATGTATGGAACAGCAATTTTTTTAAATTCCAAACCGATGAAAAATTTCAACGGGGGTTCAGAATCATGTGTACCTATTGCATTCATGGTAAAAAGTAGCGCGGGGATGTCCATGCCACCCTGTCAACTATACGAGTTCACCTCGTTACCATTTTGCTCAGCATCAATAAAAATAATAAGCAGTAGGTACTCACAAAGCGATTGGTAGCAATAAAACTAGGTACTTGGGTATTATAGTCGAACCATTCAAAAGTAAGTTCCCTATAAACCGTGACCGCAAGTACTTGCTCGCTAAGCCATAAAAGCAGTAATAGTACAGTCTAACTTTACCGTTCCTCTTCTCAGTTCCAATGAACGTGCTGGTTTTAATTAAAACCAAAGTCGAAATGAAAAAGTCTGAGCAGCTCCTTGCTGCGCCGTCATTAGAGCCGCCCTCGTTCCAATCTGAATCCGATATCAGACCGTGATACAAGAAACTTTAAAACAAGTACAATTCATTAGGCTTGCTATAAAGGCATCGGTAAATCGGGCGTTAAGAAACGCCTGTTCGGAAACTCGCTTCCAACTTATTGAAACTCAGTTCTGGAATCAATTCGAATGAGTGTTTTACACTTTCCATGGATTCGAACGGAATAAAAAGGGGTTCTATTTGCCAATTATTCAAATGGGCGTCTGCAATTCTAAAAGGATAAAAATGTAACACGATTCTGTAAATATTCCGACGCGATCTGAATTAGAATGAGTCCCAAAAGGATTTTGGGCCGAAAGTATCGAATTTACTTATGCTAATCTTACGTCACCCTGAGGATAAAAGTCTGTTTCGGCACTAATTAACTTACAATGAACGGTGTTGTATATTTTATAATACAAAGACACTTTAGGGATAGGCTTTGTTTTGACAAGGTTGTTGCTGTCAGTAATATTTTGGACCTATTGTGTTCTAAATCAGTTCAGCGCTTTCGCCCCCCAGTGAAAGTCTACTACAGTGAACAACAAAGGAAATAGTAATCAATTCTGTTAGGTATCTTCGCACAAAACGGCGTCTCTGATTTCTATGAAAATATTCAAAATGTTTTTATTTTACCTTTGACCTGCAGGACCCAAAACAGTTATTCAGTAATACAAGACCATCAATTATTACAAAACATTTAGTTTACCCTACACTGGAACTTTGTAATATAAATTGATAATGCATTAAGTCCGCCTTTGTACAGTATTTTTTTTCCTTGTGCATAAAGTTTGAATAAATTAATAATAACTTATTGAGAAGAAATAAGTGTAAGCGGCACACTACGAACTTACTCTTATTAGGCACAAACATTAGTATCTACAAAACAGTTCGCAAATGGTAGTCATTAAAAACTAATAAACAAGATGTTTGCTCACGCCGACGATGAATCTTATAATGTACCGTATTAATGAAACTTCTATCTTAATGTCATTTACCGAATTAAAATAAATTAAAGTTAATACAGTGGCCTACAAAAGTTAGTTGATATTTTTCTACTTCAGCTGTGACACCACATTACATAAGATAAAAAATTCTAGTTATACAATTGTTTGAACTACTAAATACAATAACGTTGTTATTAACTAATTCAACTACCTTTGACTTATCATAAAAAATAATCAAGTAATCCCTTAGTATCTGATTATTTTTTAAAGATGGTCACCCATCCACAGACCAATCGCGGCAAGCGTAGCTTAACCTGATCGATCGACCTGTGCGGTTGTTATTATTTAGCCACGGGCCCCTCTATCATCAAACGGGCACAAATCCAGACTCCGGGCTGCTACTGAGAAGTTCCAGATGGAAAGACTCCAAAAACACTGCCCGACCCGGGAATAGAACCTAGGACCTCATACTCAACTCATACTCAAAATAATCAATCCCGATTCAATGGTATACTGTACCTATATCGTTTTGACAGGGTAAGGCCATAGTGTGTCTATCCGGTAATATAATAACCTTAAATATTTCGCACCCTCTAAAAGGTGGCTGGAACCTGGCTAAATAGAATTTTGTCGTTAGCCTCGGCGGGTAAACATTTTACCTATCCAATATAAGTTCATTACATAAAACCATTTAGCCATGCAGGGATCGAAGAACCGATAATTAACCGGGTATACAAAACGTATCACATTTTACGGTTATGGATACCTGGACGTTGCGGTTATGGTTAATCGAAACCAATATTGAAATTAGCGTAGAATATCCTAATTAATTGCTATAACAATTTAAGTGCAGAATTTACCTCGACTCCGGCAATAAAAGTAATAAATACTGTCCTTAATTTTACTTTATATACATTCGAGAAGCAAGGTGCATTCGCTTTTGCAGCATGTTTATCGTTTAGATTAGAGGTAGAGACGCCAGCACATCAAGCTACTGAATCTGTCAAATCTCTTTAATAGATTTTCAATTTTATCCCTACAATATAAGGTTCAAAGTTGATTAGGAAAATTTGACAGTTTCGGGTAGCTTGATGTGCTGGCGTCTGTATACTTACCTTCTATACAGATGGGTATATTTCAACACGATAAAACAGATTTTATCAACTCACAATTCATGTACTTACTTAACAACAATAGCAGCGGGCATTGACCCCCAAAAAAGGTCATAAAATATTAGTTGTAATTTTTTACGTTCATAAGTGCCTTTAATGTGCCTATTTGAAATAAATGATTTAACTTTGACATCCTCCAAAATAAGGATGGCTGATGTGGACAACAACTCTGCTAATCTGAAGTGGGATTGGGCGGGCCATGAGTGTAAGATGCATCAGGACAGATGGGCCAGAATCATCACTCAGTGGAAACCAAAAGACGGGCGTCGTCATCAATGAAAAGCTGGCGTAATGACTTAGAGGCGTTTACGGGAGATTGGCTGGAGAAGACAACACACAGGGAAGAGTGCAAAGATCTTGCCGAGTAAGCAAGCTGATGTGGCAGTGGGCTGGCCATGTTTGTCGAAAGTTAAAAAGACTGACGGTCGATGGACCAAACGAGTCCTGGATTGGAGACCGCGTATCGGCAAGCGTATTGTGTTACGCCCCCCAGCTAAATGGACCGACGACCTTCAAAAGGTGGCTGGGACAGACTGGATGCGGGAGCCGGAGGACAGAGTTTAAAGGTTGAAATAAAAAAATATATTATCATCATCAACATCTTCATCAAACGTCAGACATAGCTCCTTGATTACTACAAACTATAATAGCTGTAAATCTAAAACAGTCCCGCAATGTTCTAGGCGAGACTTAGGTGTCAATTACCGATAGTGGCTTCTACTCGACTGATTGTTTAGTGACTAATGTTAGTAATGTGTTTGCGGACCCAAATTACTAGCGACTCTGATTGCTTTGGACGGGTAATGTTAGTAAATATAGGTAGGTACTGATTTGTTACACATTAAAGCAATGAAACACTCGGGTTTTAATTTTAGTTCGTTCTTATATCATCTCCCTATCCTTTTCCCCGCTAAGTTGGGGTCGGCTTCTAGTCTAACCGGAATCAGTATTTTACATGGAGCGACCGCCTATCTGACCTCCAAAACCCAGTTACTAGGTAATATGAAACCCCTTGGTAAGACTGGTTATCAGACGTTCGGGCTTCTGTTCTGATGTCCCTTATCGATTGTCAAAGATCCACGAATGACAGCCGGGATCAACAACTTAACGTGGTTTCCGAGGCATGGCGGGGTTTTGGTATGTGATGGTCACCCATTCACGGACCAATCGCGGCTAGCGTAGCTTAACCTGATCAATCGACCTTTAAGCGGCTATTATTACTTAGCTACTAGCCCCTCGTTAGTTCGTTCCTAGATACATTAATATAATATCACACCTGTAATCCCCAAAGGGTTAGGCGGAGGTGTACCCATAGAATTCCCACATTTCGCCAGTTATGTTAAAGTCTCATGTAATAGGGAGCGAGCCTATGGCCATCAATCTGCCAAGCACAAATCCGGACTCCTATATCATCATCATCATCATCATCATTTCACCCGAAAGACGTCCTCTGTTGGACATAGGCCTCCCCCAGGCACCTCCACTTCGACCGGTTCTGTGCTTCTCGCATCCAACGGGTACCCTGCGGCCTTCACAAGGTCGTCGGTCCACCTTGTGGGAGGCCTTCCAATGCTACGGCTTTTGGTACGCGGTCGCCACTCCAGAACCTTTGCGACTCCGGTATGCTACTGATAAATTCCTGATCGAAAAACCCAATAACACTTTGCGCGGCCTGGGAATCGAACCCAGGACCTCATGCAGAAGCGCTGGCGGCCACTAGACCAACGAGTCCATTCGTTCATATTTGTGTAGTAAAAGTTTTAATTACTTAACTATAATTTAGGTTTAGGTTATTGGATCTTGGTGTTAACACAGATTTTGAAAGTAGCCTTGATGACATAAAGTCAGTTGGCTTCTTTATCCCCGGATAATCGGCTTATGCGTGTAATGTCGTTGAATAAAAAATCACAATCCTGTAGTTTAACTACTTACGTATTTTATACGTAGTAAAATACGTGCGTACAACATTTTCTTTGTAGAAAATGTTGTTAATAAAACATTTTTGTTTTTAATCATGTAATTTTTTTCTTAAAAACTTCATAAAGTAACAAAACAAAATGAAATCAGCATAAAAATATCTGGCAGCAAAGGAAAAAAAATCATCGTAAAGTATCCGCATCCATTCGGATATCCGAAAAATATAATAAAGCTGAGCCAAAAAAACATGAATGATGGTTCCACCTTATCTGTTCGAACCTCGTTTGCTGGTACAGATGTCCGTAATCCATCATAACACCATTTCCAAGACGATGTTTTGTTACAACTTTAAATAAAAGGGACAGACACAAAGAGTTTCCTTTAACGTGACACAAAGTAAAAATAAAAAGAAAATAAAGAAGAATAGGTTTACATACACCTGTATGTAAACCTATTTTTCTTTATTTTCTTTATTACAGGTTAGAATACCTACTTGATGAGAAGCAATTCATTTTTAACCGACTTCAAAAAGGAGGAGGTTTCTCAATTCGGCCGTATATCGTATAGTGTCGAAGTTTTTATTCCTATTGCAAAAAATAAAAAAGTTCAGAGGTGTATATATGTATATGTAGTGTACTAAATAACAGGTGCAAAGAAATAAATTAAGGATGTTTTTAGCTACTAAATGAAAAGGATAATTATATAGAAATCTGACATAAATTACTATGATTTTTAAAATAACTATGTAAGGATAAGAAAAAAATATTCATCTTCAAAATTAAACAAGGGTAGGCAGACCCAGCAGTGGAACCAAAACAGGTTAAAAAAACACCTCCCTCTAATCATTTTTATAGATAATAAAACAAATATTCATTTTAATCTAATACATATTGTATAATCCTCATATAAATTATAAATTCTTATTGAATTTATTTACAATCTTTTTTTCGTATTTTAATTTCGGAATTTATAAACATTTACTTTAAAATATATTGTTAAACGAAAAGTGTCAGCCGAAAGACGTCCACTGCTGGACATAGGCCTCCAAACGAAAAATGAAAAATATAGTAAATTCAATACACGGTCTCGTGAAATTGCCGACTTCGAATTTTCTTACCTTTAAGTACAACTTCGTCCTTTTAAGGTACGTTCCTACGTGTTAATGAAGGTGCTTGTAATTTGAAAATGATGGAAATATTCTATATTATATTAAACTCGTACCTTCCATATCCGAACGCTGTAGGTAATTTCCAACAAAGCTGTTTCCACGAAACAACTCTTCAACTTACCTTGCACTTAGCACTTTTGAAATTTAACAAATTGCTAAGTTTAAACATTTCGGAATTATGTTTACTCCTCCGGAATGTTTTGTTGAACAAGGGCTCCTATTAATGTTAATTTGATTAATCAACAAACTTCCATTGAATACTGAACTAAGTACCTACTTACCTACTACTAATTAAAAATACGAGATATTAACTAGGGGTAAGTTTCGATACCTAACCAACATAACATCACACCTCTAATCCGCGAAGGGTCGGGCAGAGATGTACCTATAATAGTATACCCATAGATATCTGAATTACACCCATAATACCTAACTGTAACCATTTTTACCCGACTACGGCGAAGCAAAAACTTAGGGTTATGATTTTGACTGGTACGTATATATTGTATGTTATGTATGTTCATCTGTTCCCTCATAACTTCAAATGTGCTTATAATAATTTGACAAATGAGGTATCGTTAGAAGCGTCTTGACCGTCCGCTGGTGGCTATATGACGTCACACTAAATTCAATATGGCGCCCTCTAGAGGACATAAAGTAATGAATTTAAAAATAAATATTTTGAGATGGTGCCTTGTTGGGTTTTTTCAAAAATATAAATATTACTGAAATAAGCCCCAAAATAATTTAATAAAAAATAAGGTTAAAAACTAAAACCCCGACTGCCGCTTTACTAACATACATGAGTATAAGCTACGAGTATGGTAGCATACAACCACGGGAGGGTTACCTACTTTCTTGTTTTATCCTTTTCAGTAGTCGGGTTTTAGTTTTTAAACTTATTTTTGTATTAAGATGTTTCCAAGTTGTTATATTTTATTCTACGTCGAATGTTTTTCCTCGTAGAACAAAAAATATAACAACTTGAAAATAAAATGAAACTAAAAAAAAAACAACTTGGAAAATAAAATACTGTCGTTTGTTCTTGTTAGAACAACAATGACGACAGTATTTTTTTTAAACATCTTGTATACGTCCATGCATTGTAATGTCGTAGGAAAAGATTAATGAAAATAGTCACAAAGTAGTAAAATGGAATGTTTCGCCGGGAGAAATAGCAAACTAGTTTTCTACAGTTTCTTAAGTCTGCAGTCTACCCATAACTTGTATTGCAAGAAATATACATTCAAAGAAGAAAAAGTGGAACTGCTAAACAATCGTTCGGTACTGCAGTTTTTATTTATGAACTACAGTTTTACAACAACACTGTAACTTAATTAAGTAAGTAATAAATAAAGTATGTAGCTATTAAACGTATTATTTTGACGGTAAAAGTTTGTATTGCCACTTTAATTGGGTACCTTTACTTCAGCCAAAGTAAATAAAGGACAACATCTGCACGAAACGGTAAATGAAGTGCAGGACGCCCTTCCCTTCAGTTAGATAGATTGACGACCTGACTTAGTGTAAAAGACAAAGGACTCTATGATAAAGCAATAAGAATTAAGTGTAACGAGGAATGACGTGCTAAGGCAACGTAGCGGTTTAAAAGAACATGTAGGTAGTGATAAAAATTTAAAAGAGTAGATATGCTTAGATGGTAATGAATGAAAGGCGACTAACAAAAAGTATTTATTTAATACTTTAGGCACAATAAATGTACGGAGGCGGACTTAATGCCATAATACCTCGCGGGCGAAGCCGCGGGCGGAAGCTAGTGTATTTATATTTTAATCGATCAATCAATAACGGACACAAAACAGTGGTTTTATTTCCTGTATACATCCCGTGTGATCGTATCCATAAACAGTTTACATATTACATCTCCGTTTACGGACAAACTGCCCGTACATTTTGGTTGGCGCAAATGTACTGAAAGTAGGGGGCTAGCTAGATAACCAGGGGAATTTACAAGGGTATTTATTACAAGGCAGATCTGAGTGGAAATGGAAATACCAGGAGGGGACGCCCTAGAAGGACATACAATAGTGACCTTATTGGTGATGTTCTTCAGAAAGGTCAGGTGCGTAGTACTCGCAACCGGCGTGCGTGTGACATGACCAGACCTATCAACGTAAACAAAGCAAAAGAAGTATGTAAGGTATAAGTGTCGATCCCGTGGGAATATCGGGATAAAAAGTATCTGTCTTAATCCAGAAAATCGTTAGAAAAAGTTTCGTAAACATAATTCAATTGGCACAAAGTACGCGAAAGAGAAGTCTAGAATTTATTTGTAAGTTGTTGTAAAGAATACAAAGCGTACACAACTCCATAAGTGAAGTGACATCAACAGGACAAATTCACACACATACTCGTAACTATGGTAAGAAAGGTGCTTACTCTCTAATCCGATTACAGACGGAAGAAGCGTGAATTAGTCACACTATGCGACCGGGGAGCGTTCCCCGCTTTCCCCCTATTTCCCCTAGAGAGTAGACCGCGGCTTAAGTAACGTGTTGTATTAAATTTGCTACAAACCAGATGCTCAGACCTTTGAGAATACGTAAGCCTCGTAGTTCCGTTCCGTGAGCGTTTGTTTACGAATTTTGTTGCTGTTTCGCCAAAATGGAAGCCGCAGAAGAATGTAAGTGATTGTGGTTTCAATAAAATAAAACAGTGTAAGTACTTTGAATGTCATCATCATCTGCCTAGCCTTTTCCCAACTATGTTGGGGTCGGCTTCCAGTCTAACCGGATGCAGCGGAGTACCAGTATTGTACATGGAGCTACTGCCGATCTGGCCTCCACAACCCAGTTACTAGGTAATACGAATCCCCTTGCTAAGACTGGTTGTCAGACTTTCGGGCTTTTGACTACCCCGTAACGACTGTCAAAGATCCACGAATGACAGCAGGGACCAACGGCTTAGCGTGCTTTCCGAGCCATGGAGGGTCTCGGTATGTAAAGATGGTCACCCATCCACAGAACAACCGCGGTAAGCGTAGCTTAACCTGATCGATCGACCTGTGCGGCTGTTATTATTTAGCCACTGTTCCCTTGGCGTTTGAAAGTGATTTCTAAAAGTAGCCATATCTCATACGTTCTCATACAGTATGTAGGTAATTCATAAATTCATTGATTAAATTTCATTCATTAATTGGTTTTATATGATAAACTTTGTTCTAGGTTATAATGAAAAACATTGAAAAGAACAAAATTAGAAAACTGATGAGAATGCTGAAAGCTTTTCTACGTCCCTCTATTAATGCAAGTATAGGTACTTGCATTATATTTTGAGTACTATATTTGAACAGGTCGATATACGAACCGTGCTTTATTTGTAACAAAGTGTAACTACGGCTCTCTCAATACCTATTGGTAATTGCATACTCGTGTCGCTTTTTAAAAAAGGGTTCGTTCGAACGAGTAAAACAGAAATCCGCTTTGTATTTTTGGTGTGAAAACGAAGTTTGAATATAGATTGACATTCGGTTTGTGGTTCCGTTGAAATGATTCGACGCGACAGGGGCTAACGAGAAACATCAGACCACTCCGAACGAAATTCAATTACCCTTTGCAATCGAGGGGCCACTTATTGTTTTCCATTTTTGTCATCGTGTTTATTGACTTTGTAGTTGCTCTGTCAATGTTTTGAGAAGCAGTTTTGACAATGCCTGTGTCTTGAACACTCGAAGTACCTACGATTAGTTTAATAAGGTACTAGCCTAGGTCCACATGATAAATGTCGGATCCAATATAAGATAGGCCAAATTAACTAGTGAGCCCATATAACAGTACCTACATAAACGAAATAAGAAGTGGCTCAAAATACGATGACCCGTAATTCGCGCATTGACGTGGAGTTGCGGACACCAGCCCGTATTACCTATTACCTAAGGCGTGGGTCGAAAATAACGACATAAAGGGATAATAAGTTTGCTTGACTTCCTATGGTAGGTTAAAAAAAAACAAAATTTCCTACAAAATAATGATCAACTTAAAATATTTCACAACTTACTTATCTGTCCTCATAGATGACAACATGAAAATACACGTGCCGAGAGAGAAAATAAATTAAGCTGTTTAATTTCGGAAGTCGATTTCGTTTTTTTACCACCAGTTTCCGAGATTAAAGTTAAGTTTCTCTTTGTAGTATTTTTTTTGGACGTCACCTTGTTATTTTTGTGAAAACGTTTATAATTTTCACTTATTAGTGTCCCTACTACCTACCCTATACGAATTCATACCTATACCACTACTACCTATAATAACATCATCAACATACAATAAGTGGAAAAAATAAAATAACGATAATTAATTATTAATAATATAATAACATCATCAACATACAATAAGTGGAAAAAATAAAATAACGATAATTAATTATTATTATTATTAATTTAAGAAGCTAATTTAAAAACCACTCATCAGAATTTGACCAAATTTATACAGGAACATCTCAGGAGTATCTATACCCTTTCAAACAAATAATAAGAAGTGCCCGAACATAATTATATTTAAAATATATGTCTATAATTATTTTTTCAGATGAAAACTAGGAACCCTTTTTGAAGTCGGTTAAAATATGGCTGCACACGACAGCAAAGCGGCGCGACGGGTCAGCATAAATGTTGCTCAGTTGTATAGTGTAGCTCTCCATCATTAGTGGGCTAATTATTGCTGATTAGCACTGAAAAGTGGTCGGCGGTGGCACGAAATTTGTTACAGAAAAATAAAATGGAAAATCTGTTTCATAATGATCGCCCATTCCGGAAATTCTTTCTTCATTTGGTGTTTGAAAGTCAACATTATCTGCCTAGGCTTTACCCGACTATGTTGATTCGATTTAGCTAAATACCAGTATTTTACATGGAAAGACTGCCTATCTGACCTGCTCATTACAGTTACTGGGCAATACGATACCTTGGCAAGACTTGTTGTCAGATTTTCAGGCTTCTGAGGATCCGTAACGACTGTCAAAGACCTACGAGTGACAGCTGGTCCCAACGGTTTAACATGCTGTCCGAGGCACTGAGGGGTCTTGGTATGTAAAGATAGTCACTCATTCATGGACCAACCGCGGCTAGCGTAACTTAACCTAATCGATCGACTCGTGTGGCTGTTATTAGGTAGCCACAAGCCCCTTGGCGTTTGAAAGTGATTTCTGAAAATAGCCATATCTCATATATATCTCTTAAGAATTACATACAAAAAGCATGTAATTCATACTACTACTTATTAGAAAATATGAAAGTATCACTATTGGTATTAGCGTTTTCACGACCAAACCTCTGTCGGTTCAGAGGATAAGGTAGCTTGAAACTTTGAGAAAGGTTTCAAATCCGTAATCCACGTGCACGACGAAGTCGCGTGTAAAAGTTGGTTAGTACCTACATACCTATAATACCTATCTTCAAATGTGTGTAATCCTATACCTATACAAACACAGACTGAGCCGAGTCCTCAAAACTACATGCACAAGTTAAGACCACATGACACGTAACTTTAATATAACACTAAAAACCACAATATCTATACTAATATATAATGTATTAATTCGTCTGAGCAGCGCGAGATGGTACCTCGTTGACATAGGCATGCCCAGTTCGGCTTTTCTCGGTTCTCGTCAGACTGCTGCCCTCGGCCCCGACCCACCGCGTCGCATTGCATCGCCAGCTCACGCTATTACTTCGTTTTCGCTTATCATTCTTTCTGATTTTTTTTCTTTTCGCTTGTCTCTTACGAGTCTAGCGTGATGATAAATAATAACCTACCTTAAGAATTTGGCTTTTTAGATAGCGCAAACAGATTTTTTCAAATCCGACTAGAACCTAGCTCCAGAGATTTGCGCGTTCAAACAAACAAACTCTTCAGCTTTATTATATCGTAATAGTCGTTAAATTTCATTTGGAAAACTTCGTCGAGTCTTCTCATCCCGCAGTGTTTAAAAACTAAGGACACTAAGGTCTTCAACCAGTGCGTCCTGCCCGTCATGACAAACGATGTTGAAACGTGGACACTGACGGTCGGGCTTGTCCACAAATTTAAAATCGCTCAGCGCGCTATGGAGCGAGCCATGCTCGGAGTTTCTTTGAATGAAATTATCCGGAAAAGAACCGGAGTTACCAACAGTGGGCTGGCCATGTCTGTCGAACGACCGATGGCAGGTGAAGCAGATCCGACGAGTCCTGGAGTGGAGACCGCGTATCGGCTAGCGTAGTGTGGGACGCCCCCCAGCTATATGGACGAATGACCTAAAGAAGGTGGCTGGGATAGACTGGATGCGGAAGGCGGAGGACAGGGTATTGTGGAGCAGTCTGGGAGAGGCCTATGTTCAGCAATGGATTGAGTCGTTAAATCTTGTGATTACAGTCGTTGGTCTCTAATGGTGTCATATCACTGTAATTTGAATTAATTGTGGATCAGCGAGGGTTGAGTGAAAAGTGGCTGTCATTAGGTATAAAGGTCGACGTAACATCAGGTATTGATTTAGGATTTGCCTGACTTAAGGTGAATCCAGATTAAATTTAATGTTATAAAACTTTTATTTACAAGGTGGAGACTACAACTGCGTATATCTGCCAGCCGGTCTCAGTCAGCATACGAAAATTCAATCAAATATATCCAATAGTTTAGTGACTAATATAGTTTTTTTTTTTTTTGCGGATGGGAAATCATCAAATGACCCCTCCCGCTCTGGGTGGAGCGGAAGGGAGTGTCAGACTCTTACTGACTAAAACCCACCCGTGTTCCTTCCTTAGCCCTTTATGTTCCGGGCCAGCGGTAACCCTTTCGGACAATCCCGCTGACCCGGCAGGCTTCGGCCCTATGGGGCCCCTCCTCGATGCTGACATATCTTTGAGGCGCGCGTGGAACACGTACGCGCCGTCCGGCACGGGCCTGGTCCTGATCGGACGGTGAGCTACCCATTACTCTCCGCCCGACTAATATAGTTAGGGCTGATTTTCCATCGCCAGATAACTTTTATTCGAGAAATAAAATTGACGTTTGACAGTTTTTATAAGAAATAACGGTCAAAATTTTTAAAATTATTCCTCGAATAAAGTTATCAGATGATTGAAAAATCAGCCTCTGGTCAAAGATTGGCAAAACCCATAGTCGGCCCATCACTACTATTTGTTTGAAAAAAAAATACGTTATTAATTTCTATGCCAGGATTTATTTCATAATTCCAAAATACTCATTTGCATTAGGTATTGCCAGTGTTTTCCTATAGTGTAGTATTGTTATTTCCACATTGTATAACATGTTCCCAATATTTATCAATGCTACAATTATCCATGTTTATACCTGCTACGAGTATGTTATACATATATCTACTATGGACTTACTTTTATGTATCTGAGGCCCTTGGAGGTTTTGATGTATTTACCTACACTATTCACAAAAAAGATTGAAATGACACAAAAATATTTATAACAATCATTCAATGATAATTTGAATCTGTATTTACTTTTGCTCTGTTTCCAACTTGTGCAAATCTTCTCAATCAATTTAAATTCGTACATAGTAGCGACATAATATTAAACCCTTTATTTATAAACGTTGTCTTTTGACCGCATATAGCACAGTCATGTATAGATGACAAACCAAAATGTGCCCAGCACACCACGGTTCGACTACATGACAGACTTTGACGCCGAGGGCACATTTTTGATTTTTTGACGTATGGCGGTCAAAAGGTTCAAGTTATATAGTGATTAGCGACTGTTTAACCATACATTTTTGACGTTTAAACGTCTCGTAACTTGAAGCAGTGTTAATAAATATACCTCTTTATGTCATGTGAAGGCAGAATCTAAGCGAATATTATAATAAGGTCTACTCGGTATAAATTATATTCTTTCACATGCACCAAATCACACAACCTAAGCTTAAAAATATTTCGCTAAATCGGCACCCTCCAAAAAATATGAATATCATCAGTCTCGAAACGCTGACGTGCTCCCAAAACTAATTGCGGGCGTTTCTTCTAGAATGATGACTGTAGTTAGTTTTACTTTTATACACTTAAACGATGTCATTAATTAAAAGTTAGGTGATTAGCGCCAAATAAGCTATTCAAGGCAGCGAACACCAAACCCTTTGTCAACCGAGTCTGAGGAAACTTTCTGTAAATTGATTCATTTATTATGCTTTATTCTTAAGTCAAGCGGTAATTTATCGATTATCTGCTTTTGTAATTATTCGAGGCGCTTCTAGGGTTGGTAAGAGGAAATAATGTCTTCACTTTTAAAATTCTTTCATCTATAATCGATTCTTATAATTGAATATTCGGAGAATATCGAAATTCATTCGCCTTATTATAACACAACGTGCATAATCAGCGTATAATGTTCCCGCTGCTGGGACACAGGCCTCTTCTCTTCGAGAGGGAGTGGGCTGTAATCTACCACGCGGGCTCAGTGCGGGTTTGTATGACATGTCGTCGAATTTTTGGTTCTAGGACATGCCGGTTTCCTCACGATGTTTTCCTTTACCCTTTTGAAAGCAATGGTGATGAAAATATTTACACAAAGTAAAGTGCCTGCCTGGATTCAAACCCTCGAACTCGGGACCGTTACCACTGGGGCAAATATGTACCTACAATATAATAAATAGTAGATTGTACAACTAGTGCATAAAATAAGCCATTTTAACTTGAGTCGCAAGCGAGAGTGGATAGTTAAGTCGATGTGTAAAATGGCACGTTTATGCCCGACTACACACACACACACACTCTGCTTTTCACTTGCGAGTAAATGAAACAAGCATAAAGTTTATAAAAGTATTTTCAGTGCTCAAAAATGTTGCAAAATTGAAGAAGAGAATAGCTAATTCCCGCCACGAAACTTTTTAAAAGCTTTTTTTTAATATTTTCAACATGTGTTTCGAATTGGGTACTTCGGGTCTCCCTTGTTTTGCCGAAAAGATTTTGCCAAATTATCACTTCCCAAAAATAATATTAAGTATTCTGGTAGTATTTTTTAAAATAATTAATCTTGTCTAACTAGTTCAGTTTCGGGTAGACTTTTTTTCAATTTTTTTTTTTCTATATAATCTAGTCGTTTCTGGCACTCGCCGGCCGCTGCCGCGGCACCGCTCGCTTCGCTCGCTCGGCTCGTGCGTAGGAGGTCACAGTTTTAACCTAACCTAAGCATTTTTTTTAATAATTAACCTCGTCTAACTTATTCGGTTCTCGATAGCCTGCTAAAAATAATCTCTTTTTTCCATATTTTTTTTTCTATATAATCTAGTCGTTTCTGGCACTCGCCGGCCGCTGCCGCGGCACCGCTCGCTTCGCTCGCTCGGCTCGTGCGTAGGAGGTCACGGTTTTAACCTAACTTAAGCTAAGCATTTTTTTTTAAATAATTAACCTCGTAACTAATTCGGTTCTCGATAATGTCCATTGCAAAAAAATTAAAATAGTAAGTTACAAATATTTTGTATTAAATAAATGATTATTTTAAAATAAAATTGCATTTTTTCTTATTTAAAATCTTATTTATGCCTTTATATTTTTTGTCATAACAAATCGTTTGACCAAACGTTTATTGTCTAAAGATTGTTTGCCGTAATAAATCATTTGATTAAAGACCAAATGCCTAAATGACATTATCTTTAATAATATTCTGCCAAGTAAAAATTTGACCAAATGAAAATGTGCATACTAAAATTATTCCAAACATTGCATTGGTATAATAAAAGGTTGCGAAAATTTGTTTGGGTAGTGAAATTTTGGCAAAATCTTTTTGGGAATACCGCAGGATCCCGGGTACTTCATACTGCCTATTCATAAAAACGTTTCTTTGTATTTTATATTAAATAATAAATGACAACAATTTTATCTGGTTTTATTTAATTAACGATAGAAAACACTGAATTGAAATTAAAGCAAATGAAATAAAATAAAGATTTTAATCTGCGACGTTTTATTGTGCTTGTGACGGTTGGGCCTGATTATCTGTCTTAGAAAAAAACAATACTTTATGCACTAGAGCATAAAAAGCGACTTTATGTCGCCTACGCACAACATAAAGATGAACTTTTAGAGCATGGGAAGTGAAAATGATATTATACTGCTACTTTTTTTTACGAATCAACTCCGATTAATTTGATAACATAACTTTACCATACCAATTGTATCGATACATAATTTTAATCGAATCAACCCTATCCCTAGAATTCAGAAGTGGCCTCCTTGTTACTAAGACAACGGACCTCGTAACTAAGCGTACTTTGGAAGAGCGCTGCTAATCTAATAATCTTATTGAATAGTACCTATCGAAATCAAGTCAAGATTAAGATAAGCCCTTTTAGGGTAATTCAGATTTATTGCAAATGCCAAGTACTTGCAGTCTGTTACAATTTCATCCAATAACATCAATTGTTTAGAATCTTCTAGCCAGTGGTAATTTACAAGAATTTTTACCGACTTCAAAAAAAGGAGTTAATCAATTCGATACGTATGTATGTAATATTATTGGAATTGCATTATATTCACATATGACAATCTACTAAGGCTTCCAAACAAATATACAAAATTTCATAGACGTATGTATGTATGTATGTATGTATGTATGTATGTATGTATGTATGTATGTATGTTTGTCCACACATTTCTCAGCAACTATTAATCGGATCGTGACCATTTTTTTTTTATTGGCTTACATTTTCTTCAACTTAGGGAACAGTGCAAGTTTCATCAAGATCGATTCAGTAATTTTTAAGATATGGACTAATACGTGTGAGTGTGACGGCCTGGCTTATTGATAAGATCTACGGGTGTAGTATCAAAGGGAAAACATCTCAAAACCTTGTTCAAATACTAGTGCAAAAACTAAAAATTACGAAATAAAAAGTAATTTAAAAAAATTAAACCGACTTCAAAAAGAAATTAACTCAAAATTATGAAATAACTATAATTTCGGAAGTCGGTGGCATAAAACTAAAATACAGATCCCAAGACACCGACTTCCGAAATTAAATTTATTTCATAATTTTGAGTTAATTTCTTTTTGAAGTCGGTTTAATTTTTTTAAATTACTTTTTTGGAAAAGTAAGTTCTATTTGAACGAACTAAAGATATGTAGATACTTGATAAAGTTCGGCGTTTAAATAATTATGACCGCTATTTAGGCAACTTCTGAAATAGGTTGCATCTTGCAATTACAAAGTATGTAATAATAATCGAATAGCTTTTAGTTCGTTTATTTTTACATACTTTTTTAGGCTTTTCACAAGGGAGTCTCTTTAAAACCGTTTACAAAAGTTAATCGTTAATTATATTTTCTTAAAACTCTCTTGAAACATTTCACAGCAAGTATTTTTGTTTGAGAATCCATTGTAGCTGCACTTTAAAAAATAAACTACATTTTGTGTAGACAACAAGAGTTGCCTACCTACTTACTTAAGTATGATACCCGTGCATAATTTACCATAATTCGATCGTTAAGAGAAGCTGCTATGTAATATCTACTTAACTTTGGAATCAGGAAGGCCTATCAATTAGCCGGTCTATTGACGCGAAAAAATTGCCTCCCTTCTAAAGGTCCTCTCACAAAATTTCGTGAACATTTATTTACGTAATTTTCATTATTTTAATGACGACATTTCATTTTATGTTTTCTACCGAATTCAAATTAACAAGATGTATTTTTTAGGCCCAAGCCTGTTTTGCTTGTAGGAATAAAGCTTTCACCTCTGAAAATTGTGTTTTAAATTAATGTTTTATGTAGGTTGTTTTAATAAGTGCGAAGTATAATTTCTGAAAATAGGTTGTTTTGTTAGCAAATTTCGAAATTACCTGGATGATTTCAAGTACCTACATAACACATTTAACATAATAGTGTTTTCAATTAGGTAATATAAAAAAATAAATAAAACATAATAGAATCTTAGACCTACCCGCAAAAGATTCTTTTTGCATTCCCACATACACACACACTCACATAAGTCGAGTATAAATACCTAAGAGTCCTTAATCTCGTACCTACAAGAACTGGTGTCCAAAGGGCTATAAAATATGAAGTTCAACAACTATTACTAGAAAATAGCGAGTGAGAGCCCGACGTCGAAACAAACTTGGATCGTTTGTGGTTCGCGATAGTGAGACAGATGGTGCCACCAAGATAGTTTCGAGAAGGCTCGTCTTCTTAATGCGTCAAGAAAGTCTCAAGTAATTTCACTGAGGAGTGAAGAACTCTTCACTAACCTTTAGTTTCCTTTTGGAGATGTATTACTAAAAGTTTGGATGTTTTATAGCGCAAGTGTTTGGTATGACTAGTTAGATGAAACGAGGTGTCTAAGTATAAAGACATATTGATCTAGAATTTTGTTAGGTATACGTGGATTATTAACACGTAAAAATTAACTACCTTCTATTAACGGGTGCCATACAACTGTGTACACTCAGAATACAGCAACTTTTGAAGAAAAATGAAGACATCTTATGAAAGACACCAATTAGTGTGCATAAACACGAACGAAACGCGTCGACGACCGAGGCAACGGCAACGGTCGACGCGTCGGCGGCTGCCGCCGACAACATGCCGCTCGCGTTCGTGAGTATGGTGCTCTAATACACGAGTCTCAGAGCTCAAATGCTCTGTCGTTGACGCGTGTGGTTCATGTGTATGCACACTAATTGGTGTTTTTGATATGATGTTTTTTTTTTCTTGTAACTTAAACGTTCGAAATACATTATTTTGCCCAATTTTCCTGCAAATACAGTCTTTTTGAAACAAACACTTTGACTTTGAGTTACCATCACCCACTTCGTAGACAGTTTCCTTTCATCCATCCACAAACGAACACTTATCTCCTCGAATTTTTCCCTCACATCAAAAGCAACAGCAATAATAATTTACACGACACGTAACGCTCACGATACGGAACACATAACGAGTGTAACAATAACCATAATAACGTGAGTGTTCATTGTGGTGTACAGATAGCACAAATTGGTGCAAATTTACAAAAGAAACAAGCATACTGTACACGCAACGACAGTATACAGAGTGTATAAAATTTTGCGACATTGTTACGGGACTTTGCAGTCTCGCTTTTGTATTTTTTTTTTTCAGTGGGTAATGGCCTATTTTATAGCCTTGTGTTATGAAGAAGAATTTGGTGATATAACAGGTGGGTATACAGGCAATTGTGAACACTTTGAGACAGAGAAGATTTAATCTCGATCAAAATTCGGGCACAGATTTTTGTCTTCGTGTTTGTACAATTTACATTAGCTTTCAGGTAGTCCCATCGAATAAATTGTTGCTAAATGCTTGCGATTATCGCAGCAGTAATTTCTAACCACAATCTTCCCTTGACTGGAGAGTGACATACAACCACCGTTTCCATAATTCTCATGCATAAACACAAGATACCTCTCACCGAGAGGAGGCCTGTGTCCCAGCAGTGGGAACGTTATAGGCTGATTAGGTATGTATGTATGTTATATAAACATAAGATAAGAGTTAACCTCCAGCTTACATCGAATACCCTAGTAACGTATACGAATTCATCTATAAATTACTTTAGTATCGTGTGCTACGTCATAGTGATTTATTACCTGCAAAATTCCACCCACGAGGCGGTCACGGTCTTACGTGGTACGCATGACGTAATTTCAAGGTATCACTACATGTCCAGAATAGCCTGACCTCTAATTCTACAGCCAGAGAAATGGATCTACTAGGAACTGGTGAAGGGCGGGCGTTTTGGGGGACTGTCTTATGTAATTTTGACGTTCGAAAAGGTCTGATTCTCAGCCTAATCTATACATATAATAAGACAGTAAAAAAACTGTGTCCGTACATTGAATACATTTAAAAAAAAAATAACTGGGGTTTAGAAACAGTAATAGAGCACGAATCAAAAAAAAATTCTGTCTGTTTGTTTGTACACGCTAATATTTTTTCACTAACAAGATGGACTGTATTGTTGTCCGAAACTGGATAAATAAATTAAATTAAATTAATCTTCGGAACTACTGGACGGATTTGAATGATTTTTGTTTGTTGTATAGGTATTATGTCTGGGCAACATATATCACGTGATGAGCATTTTCTGCTGAGAGAATAAATTTGAAGATCTGGAACACCTGATGTGGAACTCCGAGAGCTCAGCTACACCATAACACATATAGGAATGACGTCTTAGCAAAAGTTGTTCGGTCTGATGGGCATTTCCTGTTGACTTATAAAATTCGAAGATCAGAAACATCTGATGTGGAAATCAAAACTATCACTAATTTCACCTCCACGCGGTGAAGGCGGTAACAGTTTAGGACTGATTTTCGATGACGATGGTATATCATTGAAAATTTGACTCTACTGGCCAAAACTCCCATTTATTTTTATTAACGTGAAGAAATGCTCATGCATTCTGCACTACCACGGGGAGTAGTGCAGTTATGTGGGACTCTAACCCACTAAAACTCCACGGTGTCCTCCTCTGCCGCTTACGGCGAGAACATGGGCACGCGTTAGCACTCATCCGTGAACCCGCCGCGGCTGTCCGTCACCGGACCCTCCTTTGGGGAGTACTCCCCATCACCGGCGCACCAGAACACATAGCACGCCGTGACCACCCCAGGGACCAAACCACCACATGGGCGCCAGACGACCCAGTGTCTGGGCACCAGTAAGTAGGGGAAGTCACTTAGATTTTAATTGATCAGGTATCTTCACAATAAAACTATAACCATGCCTAGAAAGAGGTCAAATCTTTTCCAATGTTCCAAAGGAGCTAAAAGATTGCGGATCATAAGATCCCAAGAATCTACCGAAGAGCGTCAGGAGAGACTTGATGCTGTTCAAGAACATCAGGCTGCAACTCGCTCCGTGGAAACCTCTTCGGATCGCGAAGCACGCCTGCGTTCTCAGCGTATTTACGCATCTACATCCAGGTCTCTAGAGACCAGTGATAAATATGATGCGTGACTGACCGCTGATCGTGAATGTCACGCATTATCTCGCGAGTCGGAGACGTTCACAGATAGAGAATTGCGTTTGAGTTCTCAGCATATTTACGCATTTGCTTCTAGGTCTCTAGAGACAAGTGCGGAACCTGATGCGCGACTGACCGCTGATCGTGAGCGACATGCATTATCTCGCGAATCGGAAACGTTTACCGATACAGAATCACGCTTGAGTTCTCAGCGTATTCGCAATTTCGCACATCTACTAACAGGTCTTTTGAAACAAGTGATGAACGTGAGATTATCATACATTGTCCCGAACACGCACACAACAAAATACTCATAATCAGTTAGAAAGTGAGAAAGAAGGAATTACTGGAGTACGGCATGAAGAGACAGATTAAGAAGAGCGCAACGAACGTCTGAATTCTGATCGACTTCGACATTCTCTGAACAGAATGTCGATATCATCTGAAGAATCGGATGTGTCTCAAGATATAGCCGTAGGGCATGGCGACCTTCCTTGGGTTGATAAGGAACGGAGTGCATTTACGTATACTCCTATGATTGACTACGCCACATATTCCGCCATAGGAGGTATGGTTCAAAATTGTACTTTTTGTGAAGCTGTTAAATGGCCAAAAGAAACAAACGGTATGTGTTGCTCAGGTGGGAAAGTACATATTGAAATATTACAAAATCCTCCAGAAATATTAAGATCACTGCTAATCGGTGACCATCCACAGTCAAAACATTTCTTGGATAACATACGTTCGTACAATAATGCCTTTCAAATGACATCTTTTGGTGCAGAACAGATTTCAGAAGGCCCATTTATGCCAACACTCAAAGTGCAAGGCCAAGTTTACCACCTTATTGGTTCATTATTGCCTGAAAATGACGTCTCGAATCGTCTCGCGCATCCCGTTGTTATCCAGTCCCCGGGCTCTTAGAATTCGACATCAGACGTTTCAGATCTCCGATTTTGACGACCCCGTTGTCGCTGGCATAAGCAACAGGATCCGCGTACGAAGTCGCGGGCAGAAGCTAGTTTTAAATAAATGACGTTTGATTTTTTAATCGTTTATCAATTGGACTGCAGTCTACCTTAATTTGCCGTGTTGTGTGTGTTTTTTTTTTTGTTTTTAATTTCCGTATTAATTTTATTGTTTTGATTAGGTATTTGTTTTAATCGTGGATATATAATAACAGCCGCACAGCGCGGTTGGTCTGTGGATGGGTGACCATCTTTACATACCGTGACCCCTCCGGTTGGTTCTGGCTGTCATTCGTGGATCTTTGACAGTCGTTGCGGGTAGTCAGAAGCCCGAAAGTCTGACAACCAGTCTTACCAAGGGGTATCGTATTACCCAGTAACTGGGTTGGGGAGTCGCTCCATGTAAAATACTGGTACTCAGCTGCATCCGGTTAGACTGGAAGCCGACCCCAACATAGTTTGAAAAGGCTAGGCAGATGATGATTTGTTTTAATTTGATTTGATTTTATTCGATTAATTTTGATTTCATTTAATTTGATTTGATTTGGTATGTTTTCTATTAATATAAGTCGTGTGGCAATGGGTGTTATTTACCTGCGATAAATGAATTTACTTATTTATTTAAAGCCATTTTGTACAACAGTCAAAGAATGATAGTTAATAATTGGTAAAGAATAAATTGGTAAAGAATTGATTTCCTTGACTTTTCTGTAAAGCTACGGTTTCTTAGATGAGCTGTGGCCGCCACATATCAACGGCGAATGACGTCATCATCATCATCATCATTTCAGCCGAAAGACGTCTACTGCTGGACATAGGCCTCCCCCAAGCACCTCCACTTCGACCGGTTCTGTGCTTCTCGCATCCAACGGGTTCCTGCGGCCTTTACAAGGTCGTCGGTCCACCTTGTGGGAGGCCTTCCAACGCTACGTCTTCCGGTACGCGGTCGCCACTCCAGAACCTTTCGGCCTCATCGGCCATCTGTTCTGCGAGCAATGTGCCCTGCCTACTGCTACTTCAGTTTGGCAATTTTTCGAGCTATGTCGGTTACCTTGGTTCTCCTGCGGATTTCCTCATTTCTGATTTAATAACACAGGGAAACTCCAAGCAAATCCCTCTCCATTGCCCTTGGGGTGACTTTTAGCGTTTTAGCGAATGAAGTCACTGAAACGTTATTTATGAAAGTAAGTTGGTGTGTTTTCCGTTCCTAAGAGAGCGTTTTTTGACACCGTAAAGTCAAACCGCGCTGCCTGATGACAGTGCGGTTTGACACGCGGTTTCATGACATCCGTCGTTATGTGCCGGCCAGCAATAGTGGCAATTCTCGTAATTTTAAGAACGTTTACAGTCTCAATAGAATAGAATAGAATACTCTTTATTATGTACACCATATAAATTACAGACATAATTATAGAAACTGCACAAAGGGTGACACAATGGGCGGTCTTATCGCTAAAAGCGATCTTTTTAAGACAACCTTTGGATGGATTAAAAAAGGGGAAGGACAGACAAATACTGTAGGTAGTCTGTGTGTGTGTGTGGTGTACCTCTATTTTCCCTACATTATTGAGAAGTTTTTGACATTGATGGTCGCTGAGATGAGATTGCGCTTAGATTTTAAACGTTCTTAATTACGGGAATTGGCCTTCTTAATTCTTTTAGAAAACCTTAGTATTAGCCTATACAAAGCGAGATCAGCTTATACTGGTAAGTGTAGCTTGCTAAGTTGTCGTGTGTACTCCGCAGCCCCAAGGTATCGGCCAAATAAGGCGTTCGGGGAATTCTCCCGGGTCCAGGTGTACCGACATGCCTCGCATGACAAAATAATGAAGCATTGTGAATGATACCCACGAGGTTGTCGCCAACATTGGCCCTTATGATAATTTAGTATTTTAATTTAAAGTTCACATAAACACAATTTTAGTTCACGGATATTCTATAGAATAGAATAGAATACTCTTTATTATGTACACCATATAAATTACAGACATAAATATAGAAACTGTACAAAAGGGTTTTTTTTTGGGTCTAGGGACTATTTTCAGTTTCAGTAATTATAATTATTGTTGAACCATGAGATTTAGGTATAGTTATTAGGTACCTACAGTTGTAAATCGTTCTAATCTTACAAGTTAATTGAATCAAAATTGATAACTAGCAAAAGTTTGATTCTGTAAGACATTCTACTATTTTGTATGAATTTTCATCGTTTTCATCATAAGTAAAAACTGGCCAAGTGCGAGTTCACGGATATCGTGCGAGTCGGACTCACACACGAAGGGTTCCGTACCACAAGGCAAAAACGCCAAAAACACGTTTCTTGTATGGGAGCCCCCGTTAAATATTTATTTTATTCTGTTTTTGGTATTTGTTGTTGGAGTGGAACCAGAAATACATCATCTGTGAAAATTTTAACTGTATAGCTATTACGGTTCATGAGATACATCCTGGTGACAGACAGACAGACAGACGGACAGTGGAGTCTTAGTAATAGGGTCCCGTTTTTACCCTTTGGAAGCCTAAAACTCATTGTAAGTATTTTATTTTATTTTTTTCCTATACACAAGATTTAATCGTACACCCCATAAAATATAGGTAGATTATACCGATGAACACACGAAGTTTTGATCTCGCTAACCCAAACCACAAGCGATTTCTTTCTGAGATTAATAAGGGACCCGACCTATTTAATATTTCAACAAAATACATCCCCACGTTCATACGATATACATTGGAGTAGAGTCACGTAGATAAGCAGTTTATCTTCGTTATAGTGATACACGAACAGGAGGAAAACCCAGCAATCATGGTCTGGTATATTTTAAATAGGGTCCTTTATATTATACAGCGAGGGTATCTTTTGGCAGTCCGGTAAAGTAAGCAAGTGTTATGAATTTTTAAAACAGAAAAGTGCTCAAGGCTCTTTTGTAAGTGGGAAACTGTTCTTAAGACATTAACTACTTTGTAGATTGAAAAGTAAGTTACGCCTGCGGTCCTAGATATTATGTCTATTATTTAGCCTAAAGGAAAAAAAGAACAATAAATCACCTCATGAAAATGTTTGGTTGTTTTAGCTACTACAACAATTTTAATTATAATAAACAAATACAAAGGTAATCGTATTCATTAGTTTGTAAATTAATAAAAATCTGTACTTATTACTAATAAAAAAGCTAAAGACTTTGTTTGTTTTTTGGTTGTTTGAACGCGCTAATCTCTGGAACTTCCACTTGGATTTAAAAAATAGTTTTTTCATTTGATAGCCCATTTTTTAAAAAAGCATGTAGGCTTTATAACATCACGCTAAGACGAAGAAAAAGAAAAAAATCAGAAAGAACGTGAAGAAGTGATAACGAAGTAATAGCGCGGGCAGGCGATGCGATGCGACGGAGTGGGTCGGGGAATAAGAAATTTTACGCGGACGAATTCGTGGGCAGAAGCTAGTAATTACTACAATTCCTTTTCGTTTTTCATAGTCCTTGAGATGGATTTTCTAAATCATTTCCCACAATCGGTATTAACAATTTGCGACAAACAGCTGAACAACTAGATTTCAACGTTGAAGCTAAAACGATATCATATTTTCTACACGTAAAATATATTTATAAGAACAACCATTTTTCTTTTCGATCAAGCGAAACAGTAATCCAAGAAAAACGGGCAAGAAATATTCGGGACGCAATAGCATTAAACGTGCTCCGAGCCCCTGACATGTTGCGACGCATCGGCTATTTATTGGATCATGAATTAGTAAAGTTGTAAACGGGGGCGGCCACAGCTGGGAGCAAAGAGATAGTTTTCGAAGGTTGCCGCCCTGCTTTTTTACCCGGAGTGGATCCAACCCGTGTGACATATGGCGGTACTTATCCCTCCAAACTACGGTAATTTCTGAGATCCATTTTAAGGATTGAAATAAAGACTCGTCGCCAATGTAGTAGCCCTCATTCATAATGGAATCACTCGGCAGAGTTGGTCGTTATCGTACAAATTTTCACTTGACAATTTGGGATAAGGGTCAGTTCACACTATGTATAATTAACAGCGGTTCTATTCTGTAAAAATCGCACCGTGAAAACTTAGGTGAAGTGAGCGTGGAGTGAGTTGTCAATAGTGTGAATTCCTAGCAAAAACAAACTCACTTCAAATAAGTTTTCACGGTGAGATTTTTACAGAATCGACCGGCTGTTGTACGATCGAGTAATCTTTCTGAGTGACGGCCGTTATCGACTACAACCACACTTAGCAATTCTAGGCACATAAGGAATATCCGGTGTTACGTACGGTACTGCTTAGCAAGCCAAAGATTGAAACGTTTCCAAATATCGAATACATAAACTCACACCTTCTTCCCAATGGAGTACGCAAAAACTACAGAACCCAACCTGCTACGATTCTTTTAGCTTCGTTTACGTTCATACATCTGAAGGCCAATTCCCGTAATTAAGAACGTTCAAAGTCTAGTCGCAATCTCATCTAAAATTTTGGGAATATTTGACAGATTGCGACGACTAAACGTTCTGGTAATACACTCACGCCGGTTGCGAGTACTAAGAACCCGACTTTTTCACCAATACGTTCTGGTAATACACTCACGCCGGTTGCGAGTACTAAGAACCCGACTTTTTCACCAATAAATGCACCAATATGTCTTTCTACGGCGCGCGGCGTCCCCTCCATTTATATATTATTCCCAAACAATACAAAATCGAAATAATCAGTTCCGTAATCAATACCTCCAATATGTTACATATCAATACGTCTTAAAGAAATTGAGGGCGAAAATAATTATTATGTATTATCCCAGAATTAATACAAAATTATGTAAGAAAACATAACAAGACATCCCTCTCAAGGCGGAGCGCCTTCTACTCTTGTTTAATAAATAAATCTTAATTAACCGTATACATACATACATTTATGTTACTTAATTCTTACTAGTCATATCCCGTGCGAGAGTAGCTACTGTTCAACAAAGGGGATTAACCATTATTTCGGCTTTAAAAGCACTTTAATTGTACATTGTAGTTGTATAATAAGTCTCCGGTCTAATGGGTTTGACCAACTAGCAAGTCTAAAATACTTGAATTTTGGTTGAGGTAGTTGTAAATTAATAAAAAAAAAAGAAAACTTTTTTTATTTGGGACACACACAGGGAATGAAAAAGGTATCTAAAAAAATGGAGCATTTAAAACTAGAAAAAAAAATAAAGCTATATACTTGAAATAACTTATGTAATTGTTACATAATAATTATAATACACAAGTTTTTTAGGTAACCTACACGAGTATATTTATATCATTAAATTATACTGGTATTTAGGCAGATTATGATGATAGACACATCCATTATAATTAGGTATATTTAAATATTAGAATATAAAATAGTTTTACGATTTGAGTAGATTTTTTTTTATTAATTATTTTTAAATAATTAAGTAATCAAATACATAATCAATACATCATCGAACAACAACGTTTACTAATGCGAAACTTTACTATAGATTACATAATTAAAATTGCCGGTATAGGCTTACATAATTTCACTAGGCAAATAAAACTTCTTCATAACACCAATAATTTGCGTACTTATCTCGTGTGCTCGACGTCCGCAGGGAATCAGCAGAATATCAGCATCAGGTATATTTGCCTGACATAATGCTGATCTGGACTGCCATTTGGTGCAACCTTCACTATGTTCGTTGTTAATTGATATACAGTGTGTCATAGTAATAGTGTCACTTTATTTCTTTAAAATACGTTTTTCTCTAATTTTTCTAAATTTGCACTTTTTTTTTCTTTTTTTCCACGTTATTTATTATTTGTTTATTTACTAAGTCAATATACAATCCCCAAAATACAAATCATAAATACATAAAATTCATTCAATTAATTACACCATTAATATAAAATTAATTAGAATATTAAAATAAAACACATTAACATTCAATACAATCAATAAAATAAAAACATTAAAACTGAATAGAAATTAAAATTAAATAAGTAATACACAATTTAATTGTGCTTCTGTTATTTCTTTTGTGTGCACTGAATAAATTATTTATGTATCTATCTTTTGTGTGCACTGAATAAATTAATGATTTACATATACATATTTATCTACCTAAACTACGTTAAATTCCCTCGCAGCGTAGCCGACGCATCATCATCATCATCATCAGCCTACAGCAGTCCACTGCTGGTCATAGGCGTCTCTTATTACACGCCATTCAACTCGATTTTCGGCAACTCCCATCCAGCTGCTACCAGCCATTCTGCGAAGATCTTTGCTCCACCTAGCCATCCCATCTTACGGTTACCGATTCGCAGTCTCCACTTAAGAACACATCTACCCCAACGGTCATCGCATCTACGGCTAATATGGCCGGCCCATTGCCACTTCAGCTTGCTTGCTTGCTCGAAGTAACCTAAACAGGTTAGTTGCCGAGCCTCCGTTATGACCCGTTCAGGTTCTTTGTCGCTCAAAGGGTCTGTGAGCTATGTCGATAACTTTGGTTCTCTGCTCTCTTTGATCACCTACGGATAGCCTTCGCATTATTATTCAAATAAGCATCGAATTGCAAAAAACAAACTCGCATCATCTTAGAAATACAATATAAAATCTAGATTTACAATTTATAAAATCCTAGGATCCAATATTTTCTCTTCAATAATGTCGTGTCGTCATTCGGGTTGTCACTCCGTGCCATATTGGATGTGACAGTTTTATTGAAACAGTGTGAACCAGACAGATTTTATTGACTTTTGCATTTGAGGAGTTTGAAGGCTAGATTTTTTTACACAAAAGTTATTAACCGACTTCAAAAAAGGTAGAAATTCTTTATTCATGTGTATATATATTTTTTTGTATGCTCATCATTTTCATCAATTATGGACAGATGTTGTATTTTTTTTTTTAAAGCTGTAGATGTCCTATAAAATATTGTGTCAGTTTCAATAGTACGTATTTAATCCATTGATGTATGATAACGATGTTATAAAACTTCCTGTCACCTTCCCGTTGTTTGTATCGCATGGTATGTTTAGGTAACACAACCAAATAGAGAAAAATAAAAAACTTATTACAAAAATAAACAACCGCCCCTCCAAAAAAACGGATTTGAATGAAATTTGGCACACATAGTTGATAACCTGAATTTTTCAAAGGGTTTTTTAATCCCGGTAGTACGTTCCCGTGGGATATTTCTCGAAAACCACGTGAGCGAAGCCGCGGGCAAAATCTTATCATCAGTAAATGAGTTGTGGTTTATACAACTAAGTTGTTTTGGACGCTAATGAGTTCTTGGAACTGGTGATTGTTTCTGTTTACTTACTTACTAAAATGTTGCCAAGTCATTTTCTTTTTCTTTTTTTATCGCGACTATTGAAATACTTAATAGCCCCAGGAAAATATAAATCTTTGAACAGTAAGTACAGACTACAGATAAGAAAAGAAAGAAAATACCTTTATTTTGGGTCAACATGACGCCGAGAAAGAACACAAACACAAAGTCGGTCTCGCACACGAAGGGTTCCGTACCACAAGGCAAAAACGCCGAAAGAAACACGTTTGTTGTATGGGAAATATTTATTTAATTCTGTTTTTAGTGTTTGTTGTTATAGCGGCAACAGAAATACATCATCTGTGAAAATTTCAACTGTCTAGCTATCACGGTTCATGAGATATAGCCTGGTGACAGACAGACAGACGGACAGTGGGGTTTTAGTAATAGGGTCCCGTTTTTACCTTTTGGGTACGGAACCCTAAAAAATAACAAGTTGGGGGAAAATATGCGTCACATCCACGCAAAAAGGTCATCGCTCAGCATAATGCTACGACTCTATGCAAGACAGTTCCCCAGCGCTGCTACAGTGAAAGTGTAATGTCTATGTAAAATCAGATAAAACAATAATGACCTCATTATGGTGGGCTTGGTTTCGAATATGCGCAGATATACCCAGTTTTTGTAGGAGTTCCACTTCATTGGTCTAGATTTAAATTCTCAATTCAACTCAAGCGATTTTAGGCTTTTAAAGGTTGTTTTTACCAAAATTATGGTTAATGAACTTTAGCTCGTACCTACCTAAATTCATGAAACTTCACAATGAAAAACTACTAGTCTGTACCTCCATTAGCAGTTTTTCAGTGTGAAGTTCAACAAAAGAAAAGGAGGAGGAGAGAAGGAGGAGGGTTGGGGCAAAGGTACTTTTACCTACTGCTTGACTCATATTGTGCGTGTTTCTTTGCAATCACTCTTTTCAATATTGGGTGCGTATAGCAAATTATTATGTTTGTTTTTTGCTTGCTGACCAAAATTGTTGGCGACTGTACGTCTGACGCCAGCACATCAAGCTACCCGAAATTGTAATTTTTTTCCAATCAACTTTCAACCTAATGCTTTAGCAATAAAGTTGAAATCTATTAAAGAAATTTGACAGTTTGTAGTAGCTTGATGTGATGGCGTCTGTACATAGACGCATGCCCCGTGAATCAGCGTGGTGTGTACCTAGTTATATTAATTACAACGGCATATTACTGTTATCAGATTAGATTAGCTTTAGTGCTACAACTAATTTGATAAACACGACATGAATAATAACTATTGATATTGTTTTCAGCTGTTTCATCTATTCTAGGCTTATTGCTTAATTGAAGACAGTCATTTAGTTCAGGATTTAATTAAACTTGTGCATGTAAACCTTATCAATTTAAGAAGTTAATACCTACTTAGAAGTAAAAACAGTCATTCTTGAACAATGTTTAATTATAAAGTAAGTTTATTTTAACTCACTATGATGGGATACTATTAGTTACTTGTTTTGAAATATCAAATTTATGACACATGATATAAAGATCAACGCCAGAAAAACAAAACAGACAAACGAAGAATGCACAAAACGCTATTGCAGCACACTATCCGAAAAACCGTCAATAAAAAAAGCATTTTCGGCACTAAAAAGTGAAACAGCTGCTCAGAAACGGCGCTCAGTACTCCTAACGAGCGTTGAATCCATTAATTATCAAAACAGAAAGGTTTTTGCTCAAAGAGCCGGTAACTGAAGACCGCAATTAAGTACAGGGAATAAATAAATTTAAAACGGCGTCTCGCCAGGAAACATAATCTGTGCTTGATTAATGACGCCCTAGGAGACCTTCAGATGTCTTGAGGAAAGGGTGGTTGCTGCCAGCTGGGATCAAACTAGCTGTTGCACGCAGCTTCATTCACATAATCTTCAACTCTTCAGATGTATTAAAAATGCATTGTCTTCAAAACAGAATCATTACGTAAAATTTCAACTCCGTAGGATGAGAGGAAGTGGTTTTAATCCATCTTGCAAGATTTGACCAATACATACTTAGGGCGGGTTGTTTCACGTACACTTGACGCACGCGTAGGTATACGGGAAAAATGGCGCTACATCAAACCAAAAAAAAGCGTTGTTTCAAATTACAATTACAAAATTATGGCCTTACCGTACCTACGTCAAATAATAACGAGTACGTAATCATTATTATTTGACGTAACATACGTATGTTACGTTAGCCTACAGTTTGAAACAACGGGCTCTTACTAACTAACTGTCAAGGCAAGTGAACTAAAAGCTTGTAAAAAGTATTTCATATTTTTACATGCGAACATTTATGTAGGGTCTTAGATAAATTCAAAACATGTTTAAAGCTTCAGCATTATACGAACATACTATTACTATTATTCTATCTCTCAATACTTAACGTATCTACTTGACCTTTACTGATTTCTCCGAGAAGACTGCCTTTTTTGAGAACCGAGCCTCTGCCCTTTTCCCGCTTAGTCCACGTTCGCACGGACGTAAAAATATCGCGGCGGGATTTTATCGCGCACTGGTTTTGCAACTCTCGGTGTTTAGCGTTGACATTCCAGTGCGCGAAAAAAATTGCCGCGGGAATAACGAGGTTGAGTAAGCCGTGTTTTTTTTATCACACGAGTGGCACGCGACAACTGCAGCCGTCGACACGTCTACGGCTGCACTCGACAACGTGCCTCTCCTAGATAATTGAGTACATTGCCGATATACACGTGCGGCACGTTGTCAACGACAGCCGCCGACGCGTCTACGACTGCAGTCACCTGTGCCGTTGACGTGTGCCGCTCGTGTATATGAACAATTACTGATTTCCGTTAAAATACCAACACAATGGTTTCAGCAGTAAATATAACTAAGTAACTATACCTATCATTTTTCTATTTAACATATTACCCGTCCCTAATAAGATAACGGAACGTGTGTAAGAATGATGGTTTCATTTAGACGCAGCGCAAGATAAAACGCGTAGTAGAGTGTAATATCAGGGAACCATCTGGCAATATCTACCACTTAGCTCTCTGATTACAAACAAAACATTAATTATGTTTTTGCTTCCAAAGATACTGGAGTAATTTACGTGCCCCCGTTTTTCGGGGAAATAAATGATTGTAATAAGTCTGCGGTACGCTCGTGCTTATAATTGTTTGTGTAGGTGTCAGGCAATATCTTTGGATACAATCTATAATTTACGAAGCCTCGTTGGTGGCTTCTGCGCGGATCGATCATGGTTTTACTTTTGGGGTGTCACGTCCAAATGGCGATAGATTTTTTTACAAAAAAAGAATTTGCCATTGCAATTGGCATACCCGTACGTACATTCGCCAGCACATCAAGCTACTACAATCTGTCAAATTTCTTTAATAGATTTTCAACTTTATCGCTTAAGCATAAGCTTCAAGGTTGATTGGAAAATTTGACAGTTTCGGGTAGCTTGATGTGCTGGCGTCTGTACAAGTCAGTAGGCAGGCATAAGCAATCAAAAACTCGTATTTTTACTCGTCAGGGTTTTTAAAATATTAGCAACACGTGTATCAGATAGGGAAGGAACGTGGTCTGCGGGCAATAGCAATACCTAATCACTTGTATTAAGAAAACACTCTTTTCTTGCTTGTACTTTTTAATCGCACAACTGTAGTTTTTCACAATTCAACAACGACACACTACACTTTACCATTTAAAAATATTTTTGCCACACCCATAAATAACGATAATATCATAACCGTAACGTTATTTCTAAGTGTTGTCAAAGTAGAATAATACATTCAGTTGCCATAATGAAAATACATTTAAAATTTTGTTACAATATTAGGAATTTGTACTTTGCCACAGAACACAGCGAGTATAATCTGATGAAACTGAAAGCTAACTCCTCCAAAAAAGTGAGCAAATTACGTCACAACAGTCATCCTTCACTAGTATCTGATCCTTGCTTTTGGTAATCCGTCACAGAGATATAGCCTTTATAGCCACTTTGTTAGTGTTTGTCGAGAAAAACATTGCAATTATATGAGTTAATTGATAGTCAAATTAACAGAGATGTCTTCAATGACATTTTTATGGTTGTGGATCTTTAGGACGTTGAAGCATCAATATCTCATTTTTCTTTGAATATTCTTATTCTTATTGTAGCATTTGCATTATTAGCTTATAACGTTCCCACTGCTGGGGTACAGGTCTCTCTGTAAGAGGGAGTGTAGTAGATGTCACACAATCAGGTGATTCTTACTGTGTGGTGGTCAAATACCTAGGTTTTACGACATAATGCCATGTATGCATCTGAAACGATTTTGTATATATTTAGATATGTAGGTACAGGGCACATGCATTATGCATAAAGGCTCCTACAAACAGGCGTGACACACGATATAATCGCGCGCGACACAAAGGCACCGCTCGTTGCGAGACTTGCGGTGCCTTTGTGTCACGCGCGATTTTGTCGTGTGTCGCGCCTGTATGAAGGAGCCTTAACAGTGGACTGGTCTTTAGATACATGTGATAACATGTCTAGGTACCTACTTAAGTACGTAGACATTAAAACATATAATATGGATATCACACTCTCCTAAAGTAACAGTTATTTTTCTTTGACTATAGACTGAAGACGCGTAATTGAATGATTGATTCAATTACACATTTTGCTTGTGTTCGATTGTATTCCTATACAATATTCATGTTCATGCCTGATTGGTTAGTACAACTAAAAAGATCGTGTCGTAACCAGAGCTTTTACGACAGCAGTAGGAAAAAAATACTAAAAGCGATAAACGAATTTATCCAGTGTCCGATCAGACTGAGTAAATTGACGCTTTCCCTAGACAACTTGATAACCACCACTCCAAATTGAAATGCCAATCATTGCGTTACCAGAAACACATACAATTCAGATTATAGTCAGCACTCGCATTGGAATACCTATTTGTTGGCCTATGTAAGGGAAATTGGACATAGTCCTTATTATGTGCATAGAAAACAGTGGTCCTGTTTTCCTGTTCCATTAGTAGTAATAGTGAAACAAATTGCCCCGGGTTCCCCTAATGTGAAACATTTTTATTTAAAAACCAAATAAAATTACTGAACCCTTTTTTGAGCCGAGCAACTCACCAGCTTTGGTGTGGGTAATTACATAGAAAAAACAAAAACATAATTAATAGACGCTAATATTCTTAGTCCCGCAACATCTCAACGTTGAACTTTATGAATAAAAATACAAGGTTGCCGTTTTCCTTGCCCAGCCCAAGAGCTTTTTATACTTACCGTGAGGAATCTCGTTTAAATATTCAATTAAACAAGTAGATAGTTTGTCTAAATAAACTGCGGAGAACTGCAAAGGGAAAAGTTTTAACTCGGCTCATTTTAATGGATGGCTCAGTCTGCGGAACTGAACGATCTTAGTCAATTATCTAAATCATTGAAGAAGTAATAATCTTTCATTCATTTCAAATTTCAATCAGTCGACGTTAATCTGCAAGAGAGCATTCAGCAGAATGAAAATCGAGTCGCCATTGAGGGCTGGATTTCATTATATTTTAATCTGATTTTTACCCGAGCGTTTGATTCTAGCAAAGGCTTTATGAAAAACGTAGGTATTGAGTCTATAGGCTGAATGTTAACTAAAACAAATCAGTCGTTAATCTGTAACGAGATCTTTAGAGAGTGGCGTCTATTCACGTCCCTTAGTGAAGCACTTAATTAAGAAGTTAGTTTGCACACAGGAAATTTGTTGCAAAGGCACTTAGGCATAAATCTTTAATTATACTGGGGAGGTTGAGATAGTGTGTGTTAGGGCAAGTGTTTAACACTTTAATTTACATAGCTGAATAGGCATTGTGTCCTTTGTCTGCCTGCTTAAAAATAGATAGGTACTGCCGACTACTACTCGTATAAAGATATATTTTTGGCATAAAGCTAGATGCCATCGCCTTTTAAATATCATTTTTTTTAGATTTTATAGATGTTTAAAGGCATTTCCAAAGTATTTATACTCCATTTGTTATAGTTTTTGTTATAGCATTATTACCGACCACGGATATCTATGTTACCGACAGTTACTTTGTCATATTGTCGAAATGAGCTGCATTTTAGAATTATTTTAAAACTAACTGCGCCCCCCACGTTCACCCGTATAAATGTCGACTCCGTGGAAATATTGGGATAAAAAGTAGCCTATATGTTAATCCAGGGTGTAAGCTACCTCCATACAAAATTTTATCAAAATTGGTCCCGCCGTTTGCGCGTGAAGAAGTTACAAACATATAAAAACACACACATATAAAAACAACATACTCACAAACTTTCGCCTTTATAATATTAGTGTGATGTAAATGGTTAATAGATTACATTGCTTTCTATTTTTACCGATTGGGTTCCGCTAAACATACGACGCCATCGCGGCAGGCCGAGACCAATATGGCGGGACGAACTTGACTTTTACCGAAAGGACTGGCAAAAGATAGACTTGTGTGGAAAAGGGAGAGGGACGCCTCTTTCCTACAGTGGGTCAATACAGGCTAGTTACTTAGTATTTATCGTGAAATAACTGAGTTATACGGCAATAACGAAAGGGTGATAACCTTTTTTCTAACGTTATAACAAACTGAGTAAAGGTACCTAATGATACAAAGAATATTCTACCAAAAGTTCCTACAGCACCAACTGAAAAACAAAAGCATGCTACTTCGGAATTAAACGGAAGAGAATTCCAAACGGATGTTATTAGAATAATATAACTTTATAGCAACTTGTTAACAAGATCATTACCAGCCTATCCTAAATCACACGCCATTTCCAAAGCAAAGGGAAGCGCGATAAAGCGTCCTCGCTTTTCTTGCGAGTAAATTACCATACATTACTTTAGTATTATTGCGTTTAAAAAGATCTTGTCGGCTTGATTTGTGTTGCTGCAGGAGATAGGCTGAAAATGTGCGTAAAGTCTACGCTACATCAACCATTCCTTTTACAAACGACTGTGAATTCAGTATATTTATTTAGCCATTTATGTACACACAGTATTTATGTATAAACAGACAAGAAAAAAAAAAGAACAGAAAAATAGATACAAAGGTGACGCATATATGTATTAATAGAAAGCTACTTTCCTACCTCAGGTTTGCAGAAAGAGATTTCTTATAAAGAGATGTAGACAGAGCGTGTAAGAGTAAAAGAGAAAATAATATAGGTACATCAAATCAAAAACAGTTCACCTATTAAAATAAAACCAATTTTATGAGAATATACTTACATACACTACTATTTTTTAGTTGAACGATTCTTTTCTCGTTTGAAAATTAAATGGTTTTTACTAACAATTTAATTTTTAATTTCTAACAATATGTCGTGATGACTCAGTGGTTAAAGGCAAGTACCCATGGAACCCGGAATAGTACATAATGTCTGTATGTACTTACAAAAAGACTTTGGAGAAGGGCACGTGTAAGGTCTACGACGCTACACTACGGGGTGCTACGAACTACTACGGAGTGCTACGAAGTGCTACGAAGTGATACGATGTGCGCCGGAGTACGAGTAAGCTTAGCACCGCGTAGCAGTCCGTCGTACTGTACGACGGACTGCTACGCAGTGCTAAGCTTTGCAATCGGTAGTATCGGTACCAGGCTGTGTGAAAACAGTTGCTTCAACCAATAGCGGTCAACCAATAATAGAAATACAGCATCAAAATGCTATTCTTACCAAATGACTTAAAAAAAAGTCTCGCCTGCTACTAAAGCGATAGAGGTATTCTTGGAAAATTTTAGAATAAATCTGGCGTTCTAGGCAATCCAACTCGTTTAAAAGGGCAGAATCTTATAAACAAAATGTAAATTGAAACTTTGTTAAACCAAACTTGACCATAATAAACACTTTTTATTGGAGTGGTAACGTTTGCTTTTACAGAGCTTTCCAGTACAAATATCAGAATGTAAATTCACGGTTTTTTTACCGCTAACTCTTTGTCAAAATATCAAATTCTGAATGTAAGTAGTTCCATCCCGGCCAATTACTTTAAATGGGTCTCATTGTCGCCGGCCGCTATCTCGTCTGATAGATGACCGCAGTCCCCAGTGTGACGCCCCTAATCTTCTCAATTCCCGATCCTAAAGGGTTCACCACAATCCAAACGGGAGCAATTTAGAATAATTTATTCCGTGCGAACTTCAATATTTTCATATTTTCGCCTATAAAGGTGGTCTGTGCCAATTTTATAGCTCATAAATTTCGATGATAACCCCTTTGTTTGCGGGTACTTTGCCGGATTAACGAGTGCTATTGACAATTTGTATAACGAAGCTCTCAAGAAAATTGGCTGTAATTTATTATTGGAAGTTGAAGATCGGCGGCAGTGGGGTGGATTTATCAATTTACTTAATAGAATTTATTATGTTTTTATAAACATTCTGATAATATTAAAGGTTTTATTCTGATTTATTTTTGATTACGTTTGTAAATTGAATTAGACAATGATTACAAAGGCTTTCGTATTTCTTTGTTAGTGACAAACGTAACTGCGTTCACAAAAACTGTTAGTAGCTCTTTAAAGTGCATTTTCAGCTTTTTTGTATCTAGCTTAATCAGCCTATAATATTCCCACTGTTGGGACAGTCTCCTCTTTCTGTGAGAGGGAGTGGGCCATAATCCACCACGCGGGCCCAGTGCGGGTTGGTGAATGTCACATGTTTTCGATATTTTTGTCTCTAGGACATGCCGGTTTCCTCACGATGTTTTCCTTCACCGTTTTGAAAATTGTGGTGATGAAATAATTTACACAAGGCAAAGTGCCTGCTTGGGTCCGAACCCGCGACCTATAACTCGTAAGTCGCAGTCATAACCACTGCGCCACCACTGCTCTAAAATGTGTAACTCTAGGGGCACGGGAGTGCCCCCGCTAAGTTGAGCAAAAAGCGGCACGGCCGTACCATCCTTTTCTCGAAACAGTTCAGGCCATTTTCGACCCCTTATGTTTAACATGACAAAACAACCTGTACAGTTCTATTAGATATTAATATACCACTTCGAAGAACATTCTACAAACATTAATTATCCTGGTAATAAAAATGGCATGGATCACGTTTTAATTGGGGATTGCAGTCAATCAGCAATCGCTCAAATGCTCAGACTTACCTACAGCTTTCTTGCCCGTTCTTCTCCATAGGTACCTACTACGCTTTGGAATGGGCAACTAGCTTCATATTTTCTGAATGACCGACTTCTTGACAATTCAAAAGTGCCTGTTAATGGTTTGATTGAAATAAATGTTTTGAGTTTGAGTTTTGTAGCTAATACTAGATATTATGAAAATAAAAAATGGTTTATTATTTTAACAAGTAAACCTTATCACTTTATTGGAGCCTCTTCTTAAACAGATAAGCCGCAGGAGACTCCGCTCTTCCATAACTTAAATAAGTATATTTTTATATTATGTACAGACGCCAGCACATCAAGCTACCCAAAACTGTCAAATTTTCTCAATCAACTTTGAACCTTATGCTTTAGCGATAAAGTTGAAAATATATTAAAGAAATTTGACAGATTGTAGTAGCTTGATGTGGTGGCGTCTGTACATCCCTATACATCAATATATTACATAAAAATCAAAGTCCTAACTGACTGATACATCAACGCACAGCCTGAACCGCTGGTCCTAGAGTCATGAAATTTGGAGGGTGTTCTTTGTGAAGAGTAGGTATCTACTAAGAAAGGGTTTTTCGAAATTCCACCCCAAGAGGGTGAAATGGGGGGTTGAATTTTCTGTGAATAATTTCCGACCTCCACGCGGGTGAAGCCGCGAGCAAAAGCTAGTAATATTATATTGCCAACAGACATAGAATGAGCATTAAATCATAAGGCTCGCTCAATGCGATAGGTACCTACTTATTTTTATTTGCACTGACGACGCTGTTTAGTTCAACCTGTCCGAAAGAAATAAAAAGCGGCCAAGTGCGAGACGGAGTCGTACACTAAGGGGGTGTTATAAATTCATACTACACTATTCGAGTCTGAGTAAAAATTGGCGAAAAAAACACGTGTCTAGTATGGAGATCGCGCCTCTAATTTTTGGTTTTTATTTTTATTTTTTGTTGTAATAGCGATCATAGTAGTACACACTCTGTGAAAATTTCAAGTGTCTACCTATTACGGTTCAAAAGATACAGCCCTGTGACAAATAAACGGATCGCGGAGTTTTAGTAAAAGGGTCCTGTTGGCACCCTTTGAGTAAGGAACCCTAAGAACTAACTAGAAAAACGAAATAAAACTCCATTTTACCTAATGATCGAACCCAAACCCTCAACCAGCTGCCGTGCTTACGAACACTACACCAAAGGAGACAGAGCACTTAGTTACTAAGCTGTTTCGGGCGTTTCTTCAGAAAATATACAGGGTGTTTGGAAGCTGAGTGCAAAGCTTTAAGGGAGTGATAGTTCACACCATTTACAGCATTTTGAGCCATACATGTCTTAGACGAAGTATGTTCTTTTTTATTTTTAACTACAACCATTTAGTCAAAAATAACATACAACTTGGACGGGGAAAAAAATAAAAAAACATACTTTGTATCCAGCTTCCAAACACCCTATAAACTATAAGAGAGCCCTTCTTATTATTCGAGGCGTCGGTCTAAAACATTCGAGATAATCCGATAGCCCTCAATGTGAAAATTTAATTAAAATGAAAATGTCTAGCGAGGCTAAATATTCGTGTTGCGTCAAAGTATACTTCATTATGCAGTCTAAAACTTAATGTTAGTGCAGTATCTGAGGGAAGCGTCGCTATAGGCTAGATGGGTAGGGAAATTTGCAAATTCTAATATGGGGACTACAAGAAGTTTAAAAAGAATAAAGTACCTACAATGAGTATGATACAAGGAGTATGTAAGAATTGTAGCAGGTGGCGTTCTGTGGTTTCTGTCTACCCCAATGGAAAGATGGGTGAGTAGGGTCGCTGGTTCAGATCCGGCTCGAAGGACCACTACGCATGTTCGAAATGAAATGCGGTAACTTTGTAAGATAAAATCTTTTTATTATAATATTTTAAATGGAGCACAATGTGCCCTGACCTAGACAAATTTTCCAAGTGAAAGAAAGGATACGGAAGTCCCAAAATAATGTTGCCAGTTTAAGACATTAGAGATGTAACATAATGATTGGCTATGGTTACTAAGTTGTAATAAGTATAAAATTATAACTAATATTATATGTTCAAATGGATACGTAAAGATTATGTGCGTGTGTGTAAGTACAGACGCCAGCACATCAAGCTACTACAATCTGTCAATTTTTTTTCATAGATTTTCAACTTTATCGCTAAAGCATAAGGCCCAATGTTGATTTGGAAAATTTGACAGTTTTGGGTAGCTTGATACGCTGGCGTCTGTACAATGCCCCCTTTCCTATAGGATGCTTAGCTAGCAAAATAAATGATGTCTACATCTTTCCAACATGACCAATATGATGAGACGAGATGTAATCTAAAATATTAATATAAACAGTATTAATTTATACCAATTTATGTAAATCCATACAACCATAAATAAAAAAAAAATAAGCGTGACTCCAATAACAGAAACCATGAAAAAATACTAACCTTTTATTAATAAAAATGGTTGACATAGAAGTTTTAAGACGTCCTTCACAGTTTTATTCTGAAATTAAATTCGCAATGTCTGAAGAAACGGCAAAATGCAGTTTAAAACGGGAGGAATCTTATTAAGGTGCCTCTAAGGGGACATCGACTAGGCTAACGTGACAAGAAATTTTTCATTAAACTGTCTCTATTCAGTTTTTATTGAAGAAAACCCCCTTCTAGAAACAATATTATTTTTCCACGTTTCTATGTATTTTTATGTTTGTTGTTGATTCTCATGAACAAGGACATACTTCAGAGGACGCGCAAGTTCTATCGGTTTTAGAAAAAGGGATGATAAAACTTTTGGGTTAAGTTTCTCTTTTTTTGATTCCAAATCATTTGGCACTACGGTTTCCTAGAGCGTACTTATCCGTCATGTGTATAATGACGTCATGAAACTCTGCAATATTCATAATTATTTGACATACTTGCTGCGCACCGCGGTTTCACCCGCCTAAATGTCGATCCCGTGGGAATATCGAGATAAAAAGTAGCCTATATGTTGATCCAGGGTGTCAGCTACCTCCCACCTCGCCTTTGAGCGTGAAGAAGTAACAAACATATAAACAAACACACACACACTCACAAACTTTCGCCTTTATCATCAATACCATGTTGTCAAAACCACTCTCTATTTTTTTTGGCTTCGCATGGTTCGTAAGTTTAGTCAATGTCACGTTGCTCTGTATTTGAACATTACGGCTGCATGTAGCGGTCATCGCACTTCTAGGAAACCCTAGTTAGGGTTCCGTACCAAAATGGTAAAAACGGAACCCTTATGGTAAAACTAAGTCTGTCTGTCTGTCTATCACAGCTGGATATCTCAAGAACTACTAATGCTAACAACTTGAATTTTGCTACGGGAATAATGATGGTACGGAACCCTCGGTGCGCGAGTCCGACTCGCTCTTGCCCGGTTTTTTTTTTTAGAAATGACATCAATATTTTGTTTTCAGTTGATGCTCCGAATGACACCACAGACTACGTATCAGATCGAATGTAGCCTATTGACTGAACACATCATCATCAACATCATCGGGTACATTAACATAACGAACGGTTTCCTGCCAAACTTCAATGCACGAGATTATTATCTAGGTACTTACACGATCTGATAAATAATGGTCATTCCCGTACACGGCTTTAAACCAAAAATTAAAACACCTGTTCGTGTATTATCGCATTTAACGATATTCTCGCAACCCTATTAGATCGAAAGCCAATGTGTGCTATTAAATTAATGGAGGTAATTCAATTTTATAACGTACCCGAGTACGTACGAACCGCCGAGGAAGAACGAACTTAATTAACCTCCTTATGAATTATTCGCTCTTGCAGCGGTAGAGCTCGCCTATCCGGAGTTTTAATTATATAAAAGTTAGCCTGAAACAGATTTTCAAGGAAATAGCTTTAAAGTTTATTGTTCAACCGATCCAAATAGAAAATGGGGAACGTCTTTTGTTCTATTTTTAACATTGCTTTCTAAATAATGTATCTACCTATTTATTGAAGTGGCTTCACGAATTTGTTTATATATACTTTTTTATTTATACTGTCCCACTGCTGGGCAAAAATATTCCATACTCGTTTTATAAATTCAAAAGTAACTCTTTCTGTATGTTACCTTTTCACGCTTAAACCACTGAACGGATTTCGATAAAAAAAACAAGGAGATTAGATTGAATCCTGGGACCTTTCCCAGGATGCAATCGAATCTTCTTGGCTACCGCGACAAAAAGTAGCCTATAACCTTACATAGGCTACTTTTTGTCTCCGTAGCACGTTCTCGTGGGATCATTTGTGACATCCATGCGGGCGAAGCCGCGGTCAGAAGCTAGTTATAAGCGCTGCGCTAAGGTAGCCCGCGAAATTCAAATTTTCTTACGTTTTTTTGCAATTTGCTGGTCAGTATTAATTAAGTTGTACCTACATATCACACATAAATCTCACCGTGAAAACTGAATGCCAATTCTCGTAATTTAAAACGATCAAAATCTAGTCGCAGTCTCATCTCGGCGACAAACAAATGTCAAAATGTAGGGAAATTAGACGTATTTTTACAGATTGAGACCGAGATCAGACTATGAACGTTCTTAAAATTACAAGAATTGCCCCTTTGCTGTTATGTGAGTTTGTTTTTCCTAGGAAATGACACTATTGACAGCTCACTTCACCTAAGTTTTCACAGTGAGATTTTTACAGAATAGCACCGCAGTACCTACAAAAAAACTCCAAAACGTAAAGCACGTACACAGCGTTTATTAATGTCGCTTTTTATTCACAAATGTTGTTAGTCCGTCAGAGGGCAGAGTCGTATGCACAGAATTCTGATGGCGAACATTTGCATTGCAGATACGTAGTAACAACGCTATCTAGCCGCGTACCGCACACACGACAGGATTTAGCACTCACAGATTATAGTAGCAAATTACCATGAAACCTAAACAATAAGCTGGGCCGTTACCGTAAAATGGCCTTAAAACTATTTGCATAATAGACTGCGGTGTGGCTATTATTGTTGTTACGTTTTTATAACAAAGTCATGATTGGATGTAATTGGCTTTCACGTAATGATTCCTGTTCATAATAACAAAGAGTTTCCGAGATGCTTACTGAAATCAGCCTATGCTTTTCCAAATGCTGGGACACAAGCCTCCTCTCAGTGAGAGGGAGTTTGAGATGCACCGGTATCCCAGTAATTAGTATATAACTGAGATATAAAATCGGGAAAATTATTTTGTTGAGCAAATAAACTACCAACTTAAACTGTCCATGTATTTCGTATTCAAAACATAACTGTCAGTCGTTATAAGAAATGGTTATAACACGGCAAATTGACGTAGAGTGTCAATTTGCTGACTGTAAAATGTATGAGTATGTCAAAAGGAAAGTGATAATTAAAAACAATATAACAATTATTTAATAATAATAATACTTCCATGCAATCGTAATAAGCATAATAACCTACTAAACCATCAGATGTGACAAAAACAAATTGTAATAAAAAAACATAATTTTTCCAAAACTTATATTTCATTCAGGCAAGTGAAGCCCCATTGAAGCCTTCGCTGGTAGCGGCAATTTAATCAATAGGTTTAGACCATTTAAATGTTCCATAGGCAAGCAGGAGCGTTCCTATTTGAAAGTCTATATGTGTGACTATATGCGTATGTATGACTCTACCCTAGGAACAAAATAACTGGACCGAATTCGATGGAAGAGAATCTATCGCTTCATTGGAACGACGGACGCTTGAATTATGTATTTTTCGATACTCGCGGTTCTAGTTTTCCGAGTTCTAAGATTATAAATAGGTCAAGTACTACATGAATGAGCATAGTTCCACCGATCTGAGCGAGCAATCATTCCAAAGCTGTTTAATAAAAAAAATATATTAGTAGTAGTTTATCTCACTTAATCTTTACGTGTGCACGTATGTTTGTGACAAATATATTTTGACAATAACCTATTTTTCTTTCTTCTTCTTTGTTTCTATTTGTATAACTAATTTGGGATTTATTTAGTAGATACTTAGTAGGAATTTATAAAATACCATATAAAATAAAATCGTAGCTTTGCGTTATACCTTACAAAAATATGATCATAAATAAAAAAAATAAAACAAAATATCGAATATTACCTACAAATAATTTTAACTCACTTACCACTCCTTATACCACAATACCAAAAGCTTGTGAAAATAATTACGCAATATTATCAATCTGTAGTTCATAAGACGGTTATCACATCTCCGCCGCGAAACCATAGCAGCGAAACAGCAGTAGCTCCGCCATGACTTGTCCGTTGTACAACATGCGCTACAGAACCGAAACTGCCTATTCTTACCTTCTTACACACAGATTTGATTATGATTCTATCTCTTTCCCGTGTGAGTTCACCGATCTGCTCGGAAGCCAGTTATAATAATATTACACCTCCACGTTGCGATGCCGCGTTTGTTTCGCACGTACCTATCTATGACAGTCAACAAGTTTATTAAACGAAACTTATATTTTTTTAATAAAATGGTTGGAAAAACTATTTACTAAGTCAGAAGACATTTTGCTCCATTTGCTATAATTTAACTGAAACTCATAAGGTTCCGCTACTCGAATTGCTACATAATTTAAGTAGGAATGTTTCTTAGCGGAATTCGTTAAACGGCTTCCCTTAATTATTCTAGCGCCGGAAGTGTGTTAAAACCCTAAACAAAGCAATGTCTGTAAACATTTTCTGTTGCCGCCACAAGAATATTCTTTGCTCAGGTGGGAATCTTCAGATGTAGGAACCCACCACAGGTTGACCTACGTTCTTACTAACACCTTCATCTTCTTTCACGGTAAGCTTATTACTTGCTCAACAAAGAGCTTTGTTTACCATTCCTTTGGCTGTTCCAGACCTTTGCCTATTGCGGGAATTTAAGTAGATAAGTAGTCGTAAGGAGATTACGAACGGAGTGTTAAAGTTTTCTTTATCTAACCTTATTTAATGTCTAGAGCCGAATTTACATTACGAAACTGGTTGCGCAAAATTAGTTTCATGACATCATAAAACGGCGTAATAGTCGATTCGCACGAATTTAATCGCCCGAAACGTGCGAATTGTCACTTTTATATAATATTATTTTTCTACAGGCGACTCGCATGAAGTTCATTTATTTGTAAATTTTATGCAATGAAGTTAAGAAAAAGTACACGTTGTTGTCGTCTCGCCTACCAATAAATTAACTTTGTGCGAGTCGCATATAGAAAAAATAATATTATTTAAAAGTGACGATTCGCACTTTTCGGGCGAATAAAGTCGTTCGAATCGACTACCTAATAAGCCCATAAAACTAATGCATGCATGATGAAATTATTTGTAATTACGTGTGAAAAATCAGTAAAACTAATGTCATGAAACTAATTTTGATCGACTATAGTTTAGTAATGTAAATTCGGCCAAGTTATTCGATAGTAGAGAAATTATCTAAGGTACGAATTCAGGTTACGCTTGAAAAAGGTACACGCAGATACATTTAACGCACAGGGTGTAAAGTTCACTCATCCTCTATTGAAAAGGGAGGATCCTCCGACCAGACGGGTGTTATGTCTGGCGGGCAACTGCCCGATGATTCATGTTGGGCCGTTGTAGGTATTTATGCTAGTTGCGCGGTAAACTCTGCTTGCGAGATGCAGGATTTTGCGTAACATCAGTATGACGTGTTGTTCGGATGTGGCGTTGTAGATGCCTACAAAATCACGCCTTCTTCCCACGGAGGTAGGCAGCAACTACGGTAAGCCTGACGCGCGTCAGATGTCTTGTGGACAAGTCCCAATACTGGTAAAATTTGTCTTTTAGTCCCGTCATTAAAAGGCACAATAACATTTAGAAATTCCATATCCATATCAATCAACATAATCTCGTACCACTGTTTTGTCTACATATAACATATTTTTTCAACAATCTCTGTCCGAGCTGTGATTTCAGGTGACGCTTGGAAAAGATGACTTATGTAAAAGTACCAATCTTGTTATAAGTTTGTATTTGAGTCCGTCATCATAAGGTACAATAACATTTGGAAATTCCATATCCATATCAATCAACATGACCTCGTACCACTGCTTTGTCTATGTACATATTTTTAAAACACTCTTCTTTTATTGTTCAACCTTTTCTCAAACATATTAAACATTTCAAGAACAAGGCAACATTAAAAACTACCGTAGCTCGATCACTGGACAAGGAATTTATCGTCGAGAATAAAATTCATTGTATTCAAAAATCGTTCTCCGTTCGTAAAATAAATCACGGGATTAAAAAGCTAAAAACGGCAAGGGGGTCGGGTCAGCTATATATTATCATGGTGGATAGTTGATCGCCTATCGAGAAACAGGAATAAACTGTAGAAGATGTCTCGTGGCGCCATCTGTTGCCGCCGTGACTGATTTATTAAGTGAACAGGGCTCTTTTTAGGTGAACTAAAGTGTACGCAATAATGTGGTTTTGGAATAAAACGTTTCTGTAACATGTTAAATATATTTAATATTTACAATCAAATGTGAATAAATTATGAAAAAAAATGTCTTGAAATTGTATAAAAAATACGAAAAAAAGTTTTTTCCCCAACCTATTAAAGTATCACATATCAAAGAATGCTACTAGATGGACGGAGATCATTCTAACTCCAAGGATCACGTCCAAACACACTTTAATCTTACTTTCATCAGAAGAAACCTTATAAAATTCTTTGTTTGGTAATGTCTCACGAAGGGAAAGTTATACGAAAACCTAATCTTCTTTATTGTTAGAAGAATAAGGCCTCAAGATAAGAGAATACTTTTGAGAGTACCTACAACACGCACGCTACAAGTACGCACCTAATCATTTACCCTCCGCGATATTAGTGTAGGTCCCGTAATTCATTCTTGCTTGCGTCCAACATAAATTGAACCTTACGTAACTTCCTTCAGAATATAAATCCCAATGACACTCGTATATCAACTTTCACTGGTGGTGGTGCGTCTGTTTCGGAAACTATAACGAAGTTACAACCACTTTTTATTGTGAGTGTGTAAAGAAAAACAACCAGCCACAAATTGCCGCTGTTCGAGAAATGGCAATAAAGTATTGAATTTATACCAGAGAACCGATCTCCATCTTGTGTTTACTGTTTGACAAAACTATTAGCATTCGTACGATAAGTTTTTTACCTGCCCGCTTATGATAAAGCGAACAAAAGAGCGCCCGAACTTCTAGACTGAAAAATGACCCGTTAGCCATTCCAACAACAAACAACTTTTTCGCGATCGTTCAAAAGTTGTGAACTTCTCGAAATATTGAGCATTATTCTTGGGCATAACAAGTGAAGTTAGGCCAGGTATCCCGCAAGAACTTGAAACTTGGACTTAAGAGCAATTTTGTAAATCGCTTCAACGAATACGTATGGCTCGTAACTTGGGAAGTTTGCTCGGATGGTGCTTTAATGCCCATTTAGGCAGAAATTGATCGCTTACGTTCGTGTTGAGGAGCTGAAATTCAAATAAATAGGCCTTAAAATGCAAGTTAGTGTGAAAGAAAATCCATTACGCCTTAAGTGGTGGTAACAAGATCGGCCCCGAGGTCAATAAAGGGGATCCAAGCGTTTATGGTGCAATGACGAGGACCATTTGAATGAAAATACATTTCATGACCATCCTATCCGGCTGTAAGCAGTAAAATCTTGTCTTTGCTATCTTTATTAGGGTTTTATGACCTCCAAACGGTATAATCAGAACACACTACAGTCAGGACAAAGAATTATAGAAAGAATCCACAGTGGATCATGAATTAATCTTGTTTTATCTTACATTTGAGTCTATAAATTAGCCTTCTCTCAGATCTTAAAATAAGTAATCACAAGCTTGATGATGAGGGTCTGGGTTTGATTACCAGGCATTGTTATTGGGATTTATGGCGACAGGTTCATCCCGTATCACATGGGGGCTGTCACAGGATCCACGACGTCCTTCGTCGAGCGTTGGGTGGACAAAAGCTAATCTAAAATGAGTATCCCAATTTTTGAGGTGAACGACGTGCCGACCGCTCGCAGGCCATGTTTTGCCCTTTGTGAAAATACCGATACCTAATGAGGTGTCTTCATACAACAAAATAAATCGCCACTTACGTAATACTTACATTGAAATTAAGAAATTATTTATTTTTAAATTTAGAAATCTTGATTTAATAAACTAAGGAAAAGCAAAAAAATATTGATCGAAGAAAAAAACAAAGAAAATGCGTTTATTTGCGGTAAACATGACGCAAAGATAGACACAAAAAAGAACAAGTTGGGGGAAAGTAGGCGCCACATTAACGCAAAACGGCCACCGCTTAACATAATGCTACGACGATAGGTATGTGAAACAAAGCCCCTGCGAAGCAGAAGGTTTTACATTTTTTTTCAGCGACAGCCAGCGTTATGTGATGACGAAGAGAAGCATTTTCAAAGAACCTGCGGTGCTATTCTGTAAAAATCTCACCTTGAAAACTTAGGTGAAGTGAGCGTGGAGTGAGCTGTCAACTAGTGTCAATTCCTAGCAAAAACAAACTCACTTCACCTAAGTTTTCACGGTGAGATTTTTACAGAATCGACTGGCAGCTCTCCAATAAACCGCGCGGATATAAACAAACGAACCGCTTCTCACATTTAAATTAAGAAAGATTTATTTCCAACTTTGGATATCTTGATCATGTAAAGTTTCTTCGTATTAAGCGTGTCTGCTAACTAGGGTTAGACGAAATTCGCGAAATTAACTAATCGAACAAAGTTAGCAGCCATATTTTGAAGTGGGTATGATAGCGTATCAGAAACTTTAATCCAGTCTTTGAAGTAGTGGTATAGAAAATTAGTTAGTATACCGTGATTAGTTCTCGTAATTTTGTTAATGTTACCTATAGGTATTATTAAAATTTACAGAAAGATCCGATAGGCAGTCGCTTCATGTAAAATACTGGTATTCAACTGCATCCGGTTAGACTGGAATCCGACCCCGACTAGTATATTAGGCGGATTGTAAACTGATTGATATTATTAAAATTGAATGTTTCGATGTTATTTAAAACAAACAATAAATCAGTAGGTATCCATGTTGAATTGTTGATTTTTAATAATTTACTGGAAATGGGATTTGAATTTTATGTAGGCAAGTATTTCAACAATTATAACAAAACGTGGATCAGAGTGCGATTCTGTAACAACGTGGAGTGTGCTGTCAGTGTTATTCCACCTGATACTAGGGATTGACCAAGCAGTTGTTGCTACATTTCAAAGCTAGTATTTTAGTCGTTGCGCTCGCGCCTCAGACTACCTATTTATGGACAAGTCTAGGAAAAAAAAGAAAAAAAAACAACATTGAGATTCTGACTAAGTTTCTGATTTGCTATTTTATTTTAAAGACCGACAAAATAGTAATGTTTTGACAACTGAAATATATAAAATAATCAATGGAATTAGCATAAAAAATATTAAAATCAATAATGTATTTAAAAAATTAATGTAAAAATTATGATTGTAATTGCTTAGTCAATCCCTAGCATCAGTGGGATGACACTGACAGCTCACTCCACGCTAGTTTTCACGGTGAGATTTTTACAGAATCGACATGCAGCCGGTCGATTCTGTAAAAATCTCACCGTGAAAACTTAGGTGAAGTGAGTTTGTTTTTGCTAGGAATTGACACTATTGACAGCTCACTCCTCGCTCACCTCACCTAAGTTTTCACGGTGAGATTTTTACAGATTAGCACCACAGTATTTTAATTGATCGACTAAGCTCGTGTTTGGCACAATCCACACACGCGTATGTAGGCCGATGTAAATATATGTCTCTGTTCCTCTGTTTACTTTGATGTCTGACCATAAAGAATTAATCAAATCAAACTGAACTAATGGATTGGCCAGATTTAGCTAGAGACAGGAAAAAATGGAAAGACGGAAGGGAGGCCGTTGCCCTGCAGTGGGACATAACAGGCTCATAATAATAATAATAATAAACTGAACTAAAAGAAGAAAAATGCGTATAATGGCATTTCAGAAAAAAAATACACCTTAAAACTACAGAAAACAAAGATTGTTATTGCCCAAAAGGGCAACTAATAGAACTAAAGAAGGGGAACTAATATTGCGCGCAGTTTAAACAGGGCTCGATGTCTGGAAGGAACTAGAATGAAAAGATACAACGACCGGTTGCAGTAAACAGTACCCTAATTGCGTAACACACTATTAATCACAATCTGAATGAATAATAATAATAATAATAATAAATTTATTTCAGATTAAAAATCCATAATAACAATAATAATAATAATAAGCTGTTAGTAAAAAATCTTAACCTAATGTTAGTAAAACACAAAATTGAAATGACTGACACTTACGTGTGCAGCCGAATCCAGTGAGCCAGCATGGGGCTGTCCCACCTATCACACAACACACTCAGAATGCTGTGGGAGCTAGCTCGCATTCTACCGAGTGTAGAAGCGCACCGTTTCCGTATAATGGCATGAAAACCATCAACCCTGGCCTCGGTGAACATCCCGGAAGCGCTACAAAATCGTGGTAGCCCCAACAGCATCCTGAACACATTGTTATACTGGACACGCAGGGCGTTGTATGCCCTCAGCGTATACCTGACCCACAGACTGCACGTGTAAAAAGACTGGCAGTATGCTCTGAAAAGGGTTATTTTGACTTGCGTCGTACAACGTGCAAATCTGCGGATCAGCATATTACCTCGGACAGCCATCGCCCTGCGCTCCCTCTCTATGTCCAGGTCATCATTCAGGTCATGAGTGACCCAGTGACCCAGGTACTTAAATTTTGTTACTCTAGTTAACGGAGTATTATTTATGGTCACAACTGGCACGTTAGAGTAACATTTGGTGCCAGCCTTGAATACCAATAATTCACATTTTTTTGCATTGTACCTGAGTCCCTGACTGACCGCATAGTCTTCACAGATCTTAACAAGACGCCTGAGTGCACTTATTGATGGACTCAGCAGCACCATGTCGTCAGCGTAACTTATATTGTTAACGCAAACTCCGTCTATGTGACAGCCTATACGGGTGCTGCTGAGTTCAACAATAAGCTGATTAATATAAAGGTTAAAAAGACGAGGCGAGGTAATACCCCCCTGCCTCACCCCGCACTTCAACCCATACACATCAGACAGAGTTCCACCCCACCTGACATAGTTCGTCTGATTCTCGTACCAAAACTTAAATAAAGAAATAACAGCACAGTCAACGCTGCTTTCCTTTCGTAGCTTATCCCACAAGATATCGTATGGCACCAGGTCAAATGCCCTCGATAAGTCCAGAAAACACGCATTGACCGGTGTTTTCCTGTCAGCATAATACTGAACAGTCTGCTTAAGACACATAATAGCAGTCTCCGTCGATAGCCCGGGTCTGAAACCGAATTGGGCATCGTGAATATTTATACGACTTGCCATATGTGTATCAAGCAAACCGTCCAGTATCTTAGCTGTAACAGTCGCCAAGGAGATAGGCCTATAGTTAGCGGGGTCAGAAATATCGCCCGTTCTGTTCTTTACTATAGGCACGACTATGGTCTTCATTAGCTTATCTGGCAAATACGAGTGACTTATACAAAGCGAATAAAATGTTGCTAACACCCTGGGTAAATGAACTCCCGCGTATCGCAAGTGCTCGACGCTGAGGTGGTCATGACCCGGAGACTTGCCTCCGACCATCTTACTAATGACATCAGCTATTTCCTTGGCTAAAAACCTTAAACACGGAGAACTTACCTCAGCGTCAATCACCGACGAAGACACGGGCGTAACCGGTCCCGACAAGGGATCAACTTGGAACTGATTCACAAACAAATTTGAAATGGCTTGAGGATCAGAAATTCCTGCCACGCTCACCGGCAGACTCGGCTTGGGGTTCAGTTTACTAGTACTTTTCCAAAACTTCCCGAAATCTTTGGATTTGCGCTGCTCAGCCATTATGTCTAGTTTTATTTGTGCTTGATTATTGCGACACCACTTTAATTTGGCTTTAAAAATGCTACGCGTATTTCGCATATTTTCATAAATAGATCCTGAAGTTGGATTTCCAAATAAACGCCACATCTGAAAAGCAAGCCGAGCCTGAGAGTGAACACTTCTAACATGCCTATTCCAACCCGTTAACGGTTTATAACATTTTTGTCTAATACCTGTAGCGGTCCGCTCAGCAGATGTTGAAAGTATATCAATGATTTTCGTGTACATATTGTCTAAAACCACTCTGTGCGTTACATCGCTGCATATTTTATCCGCGCAATTAATACACTCTGGGGGGAAATCTATTTCACGTAAACCTGAATTACACAATTTTTCATACATCCTTATCTGTTCTAAGTCTCGTTCGCCCCATACAACCTTACTACATAATTCTTTACGTAGTGGGATATTAGATTCCACTATATATAAGTTACATTCTAATTGAATGGGAAAGTGATCGGACCAATAAGTGCCGTACAATACTTCTACACTACATATAGTTTGACGCGCGGCCTCAGTAACAACGCAATGGTCAAGCCACCGCTTGCACCCGTGCGCATCACTCACATATGTATACGAGTCGCGAGGTAGTAGCTCGCTATCCGCGCAGGTCCAACACTGTTCCTCACCAAACTTTAACAATTCATAATGAAATAGTTCACCGGTATGCGCATTATAGTCACCTAACATGAACACATATTGAATGTCACTATTTTCTATTATTGCGTTCATCTCGCTTAGACACTCGGTAAACTCAGATAAATTATCAGCACAGCAAGTAGGCATATATACTGAAAAAACAAGTAACCTATTGTTTGATTGTTCTATCTGTATTGCTGTTAGTCGAGCACTATTACACTTTACAACCGTCACAGATGAGAATAAACTTTTCCTCCAGAGGAGTGCTACTCCTCCGTAGGGCCTACCTCGCAGTATTCCAGCCGAAGTATCCACCGCAGAGGTCCCAGTGTAAGCAAATTCATCATGCACAGTGCCTAGAAACGTCAAGTCGTGGGGTAGTAACCATGTTTCTTGTAATGCTATAACGTCAGCTGATACACACAGCCGCCTAATACAGTCAATCGACGATTTTACACATTTGCAATTGAAACTGATCATTTTTACTACTTTATCCATTATTATTGGTTTTAGTATTAATTTTCTGTGTCTCCACTGAGCCTCTGATGGATCCTCTAAAATGTATGAATCTGCGGTATGATACCCCATCCGGCCAGAATTCGTCATTCATAAAAATTTCTTCCTTATGTTTCGGAATGAAAACTTTGTAACTGTCATACTCCTTTTCTATTTTCATACTCATCTTTTCCACCTTCACTTGTAAATTACATTTCTCCTTAATATACATTACTATGTCTTCTTTAGAAAGTCCTTTTAATACCTTGGAAATAAATAAAGGTACCATTATCTCAGCCGCCTTAAACTTTGCATCAGGTTGTATTACAGCTTTCCCCATTTTCCCTGCAAACCTCTTATTTCGGTTACTTCTTTGAACTAATGTCCAACCATCCTTATCTTGCGAGGGAGCATGCCCATCCTTTCTCACGATACTTGCAAAAGTCATTTGCTTCCCAACAAGCTCGCCATTCTTCACAGCCGACAGCAAATAATGAAGGATATGGCTAATCCATTGCTTCATATGTTCGAAAAATTTGTCTGCTCAACAACGTAAATAACGCAATGAATGTCAGTTGTTGAACTGTCAAAATGAAACCCATTGCTACAGATAGTGTGTTACGCAATTACCCCGCAGATTAGTTTTGCTACAAAGATAAAACATTAAAGTTGGAAAAAGGTTTTAAATATCCAGGTTTTATGCTGAGCGATCGCCATTTCACGTAGATGTGACGCATGTATTTCCCCAAAATGTTATGTTTTTTTGTGTTTCATTTTATGCGTCATGTTTACCGCAAATAAACGCATTTTCTTTCTTTATTTTTCCTAGCCCTACCGGAACCTAGGAATGTGTTAACACGGGGAAAACGGATGCACCACAGTTGAATGAGCATACAGCAAACTGAAAATTGCGCTCAACCCATTCACCTCGTTACACGAGCCATCGAAACCAACATTTGCATACATTTACAGTAAAAATGATATATTTAAACAACATTATATTAGCATATTGCGAGAACCGGCTATAGAAATTAAATCTGAATGTAAATCCCGGTAATATCATTTAACGGCGTGCGCTGGCCTAGCCTTTTTCCAGACAGTCCCTTTTATGTTTTAACTTAAATGTGATACGACGGCCAAGTCCACCATTATTAAAATAACCCAGGGGCTAAAAGGATAATTAAATTGTGAAAATGTTTTCCACGTTATTCGGCGGATTGCTTTATTTCCAAAAATACTGTTCAAAATGAGGCAAATCCCGCGCGAGACGTGTGACGTGACTGCGCGCGTCTATTGTTTTAATGATTTGGAAGTCACGCGACTACTCATGCAAGTTTTATTTAACACCTCCATACAAGTTAGTTGACACAATCGGCGCGAGTAAATTAGGTTTGTCCTGCATCCCGCGCGGGATTCGCTTCGGTTTGATCAGAGCTTAAACGTTCTACGTTTATATATGGTCCAGTTAAATCCCGGGATACCCTAGAGTTTTATTATTGTACCTACTTAGTTAAATGCATTGTGCAAGCCTTTTCTTCCTTTTGATATTTTACCTTTTTATTCCTTTTGTTTATGCTTTTTCTACTTTTTGGTTTCTACTGCTGATTGACCTATTATACTTTTGTTTTACTACCAAGAACCAGCGCATTTTATTGTAGTAAATATGCATGTTCAAACTAAATTCTTCTAAAAGCTGTTTTTCTTTTATTTTTTACACTGAACTACTTATACAACGTGCCGCTACAATGGCGACATTAATTTAACACACGGGTAGGGCTAGTGCCCATTAATCATATTTAACTTGATAGGTTAAAATAATACGTAAATTGAAAAAAAAAATTTTTCAAACAAACTAAATAATATTATATTAACTAAAATTGGGATCACCCTTGCAAAAATTCATTCATGAAATTACTTACGTAGCTGCTGGTTACGTTGACTCGGAGCGGCAACGCGCGTCACTTCGCGCGCTGGCAACCGCGCAAGCGCAACGCGTATTGTACCTACTCGTGATCGGTCCGATTCTTTGACGGCATTTATCAAAGAAACCGAGCGGCGGCGGCGGCGCAAGTGGTACCTACAGCGAAGGTGCTTAGTCAAACGTTTATCATATCACCCTCTCTTGTTAGATACTATTAGTTATAACTGTCATCACTTATCATCACATCACTGTATTGTCTTGAATTGCCATATCTCTCGCGATATGTTCTTATCGCAAGGGCAGCATTTTGTTGACATTCTCCGTAAATTAGGATCATGTCCGCATATTCAGCTGCTGTGTAGTTCGGATGTGTATTTGCCATCACGATCACAAGTTTACACAAGCACAAAACAAAAAAATAAAAGCGTCTGTATCGCAAGAGATGTAAACGTACTCGTAAAACAAAGCAAAGCGTCTTTATCGCAGCACTGTTAGGCACCAAATTAAACCCAAGGTAAGGTGCAAGAGGGTATAATAAAATTAAATAAAGATCACAAGAATAAAAGGTAAAAAACACGCAAGCCGCCCGGTCGCTAGCACAGAGTACTTTGATAAGACTAGTAATAGAGACCAATCTTGTTCCGTGGAACAGGTCATAAGAAACTAGCGCCACCTGATATTCATAGTTAGAACTACACCTAGGTACCTTTTTTTTTTTACCGGTATGCTTATAGCTAGGTATTTTTAGTTTTTCATTTCAGGGATGATAAATGAAATACAGTGTTATTTAGCTAATCATGTTTTTATTTATTATTTATTTGATCGCCAACAGAGGCTACAAGTTTGACAAGGACAAACACATTAAAATAAATCACAATACAATACACGAAAGTCATGGAAAGGAAATCAAAATTAAAAGCAAAAGATAAAGCAGATCAGTATGGGTACAAAATCTTTACATAGCATAAAACAAAGTCGCTTCCGCTGTCTGTATAAGCTTAAATCTTACGCAACGATTTTAATTTATTTTCAGCAATAGTGATTCAAGAGGAAGGTTTTTACGTATAATACATGCATTAGTAGAGAAAAGCCGAGAAATTCAAACATTTGTAATGTGAGGTCGTAACAAACATATTTTTGTGCGCTTACATTGCAAACGCCTGGCTAAACCTTACGAGATAGATCAAATTAATGTTCTACGGAATTGTATATCTTACAAAGATCGATAAAAAAGTCCACGATGGTATATGTTTATCATCTCATAAGGATAACCCACAGTAACCATATTTATCTTTTACATATTACAAAAAAATATGGATTATTTACAAAGCTATTTTATACAATACATTATTATTCCTTATCCAATTAAATACATTAGATGCGTTATGCATTATCGTCAGGCGATACGTTTGTTAATAAATGAGACCAGGGGGGCCTACTTACGAAGAGGGGAAACTCCAAAAGGTAATGTGCCACATCGACATAACCTTATCAAAAAGTACTCTGTGATTACCTTTCATCATGAAAATATTTTCGAAAATATTTTATTATTAATAGTTGTGCAGTGCTTAAGCGTCCTGGCAGATATTTTCCTGACTGTAAAGTAGAAAATGATTTTGTATGAGTGCAAAAGTAAATCTCTTATAAATTAAATATACAGGGTTATTGGTAAAACATTAACAACAACAACATTGACTATTTCTAATCAGTAGGATTATTACAAGTCGATTAGTGCAAGTCTAAGGATTCCATTCCACCAAAACTATTACACTTTACCTTCATTTTTTATTTGGTATGATAGAGACCATAGAGACATATGGAACCCTAAAAGAGTATTATAAAAAAATCATAATATATACCTGTAGAAGTTGATGGGATTGGCTGATTTACAAGTCCTTGCAATGATTTTCTTCCAATACATAGTGTCTTTGGTTGTGATTAGACCTGAAAAATTATAAAGGAATAACTGCATTAATAATTTTGCTAAGGTGCTATAAAGTTTTTTTTTAACACTTTGCGGGACACTTAACGCTTTTTGACGTAATAACAATAAAACTTCTATTGTGTCTCGGTCAGTGTCCTTCAATGTGTTAATAGTTAAAGGAATAATGGCAACTTTATTCTTTTATTATAAAAAGTAGCATTATGTAAGTAATGAACAAACCTGGTAAATATAATGTTGGAACTGCAATATTGTTTATCTTGTTATTGCGACATAAATATTGATCCTGAAAGTGTTTGCGACACACTCGACGGAACTTAAAAATGTGTGCATTTTCAAGTCCCAAAATATCACATATTATAGGTAGGTGCCAGGTCGAAATCGGTCTTTTTCAGGGTTCGGAAATCCATGAAGAACTGTATGCATGCATGCCTGAAAAAAAACCCACACAATTATTAATTTAGATTTCCTTTGACAAATATCTCGGCACCCTGGGGTGGTTGGGATCCCGGTCAGTTGGACGCCGTACTATGGGTCAAAGCCAACTCGCAGAGGCCCCTTAGGAAATTTTAAATGCAAAACTATGACAATGTGACATACCTCCACTGTCCTTGCACACAGGAACACAGCAGTGCTTATCCGATGACATGATGCACTAAGAGTCATAGCTCAAACACTGGAGTCCTATCTGAAACTAACACTATACTGGAGTCCTATCTCAGTTATGACACAACCACTCATAAAATTACTTTCTGGTCACAAATATGGATTAGTCGGAGGAACTTTTGCTCAATTTAATGACAAACGCACAACGTTACACAGAAAGATCACAAAAATATCGCTAAAAAAACCAACGTAGTTATCAGACATTTGTATTGGGGATACCAATTTATTGATAGTAAAACCACCAAAGAAATTCTACCACCATCAATGAATGTTTGCAAAATATTGGTGAAAATTATTGCAATATGTAATAATTATTGATCGAAAAATAATGAAATGTCATACTTTGCGATAAATGTAAATAAAACCGTTGACTTATTTTAAAATATTTTTTGGATACACAAAACCGAAGTCAAATAAAAATATACTATTTTAGTAGTAATGAGCTACAGATGTATCAAAGTTGCGATTGGTTGCAATTATTTTTAGAGCCATCTATTCGAATTAATAGTGAACTTGCTTCAGAACTGCCATCTTGTGATCATATTTGTTGTATCCGAGCAATTATAATCCGACAAAATTAAAAAACACATTCAAACTTATGTTGTACAGATACAACTTAATACTTCCTGATTTTGTATCATTGTACCCACTGCTGTCCCCAGTTTTTTGTACTAAGATTGAGTACCCTGGTCGCTAGCCAACCAACAATAACAAGCCCCTAGCAACCGGGTTGCCAGATCTGTCGCCAACACAGCACCATAATCTAATTAAAAATAAAACAACCGCTGCGCAACAGTTCTTTATGTACAGGTTGCTCTAAGATGCTATTTTCTAAAATTTTAAATAAATCCGTAAATAATAACGTTTAATGGAAATAGAACTTCTTCATGAAACGAAAATGTGAAAACGTATACGTGTGTTAAATTAATGTCACCATTGTAGCGGCACGTGTATACCAGCTTCAGAATACAGAACAAACTACTATTTTATATACTGTGTGGGTATGAACACAGAACACAAGCAGCTTGGGAATTACAGTCGCCAGCACATTAAGGTACCCGAAACTGTCAAATTGTCCCAATCAACTTTGAACCTTATGCTTTAATGATAAAGTTGAAAATCTATTAAAGAAATTTGACAGATTGTAGTAGCTTGATGTGCTGGCGTCTGTACATAAGTAATGATACTATACAAACTGTTTTGGTGACTACCGAGATGACGACTAATCTCTATCATCTCATACTTCTCTAAGTATGGAAGAAAAAGACATGTTGCACCGACCCCAAATAAATTGGGTTATAGGCTGGAGAATGATGATGATAACAAACAGCACTCTAGTTGCGTAACACACTATTACTCTCAATTTGAATCATTTTGAAGCATATTGCTAATCCATTGCTTTTTATGTACGAAAGGTGTGTCTGCTCAACAACGTAAATAACGCAATGAGTGTTGTTGAACTGTCAAAATGAAACCCATTGCTACTGATAGTGTGCTGCGCAATCTGATACAAAATGTAAAGAAAGACTTTTTTTAATCCAAGTGAAAATGTCCGCAAATTAAATTAGCTAAGATAGTCCCAACAAACTGAGCCTTGCTTAAAATCTTTGCTTAAGCCGAGCTCTAAAATAAAACTACCTCCAAGCCTTTTATGAGCAGCCATGTATTTCTTAAAACAATTAATGTCGTTCCATAGCTGCGTCAAGGCTCTCGCAGACAGGCACGACGCGACGATGCGGCGCGATTCTGGTAGCCCAATTTCCATGAAGTTTTCATAGAAATTGTTCTGCTAGAGTCGCATCGTGCCAGTCTGTGGGAGCCTTAATGCTTGGAGAAGTTTTCTCAAAGGCTTAACATGGATGTCGTTTCCTTAAAGGATTAGCCAAACTATTTCGTTACTGTTGCTCGACTGTGATATTTGTCGGCACAGCGTTGTTGCTTAATTAATAAAGGGATGGGGATTAGCCTTATTACCTACTGTTGTTTTTATTCAGCGTTTATATACGAACTGACGACGCCGCCGATGCCATGACAGCGTAACCAATTGGCAATGCTAACCAATTATAAACAGCTCGAAGATACCTAACCATAAAACTTTATCTGTCGTTCAGTAGGTTGCGTGACCAACCGGTGAAAAGAAGTACGTCAGTGGTTGCACAGCCATAATTCCCAGTCTTACCAAGGAATATAATTATATAGTATTATCCAGTAACTGGGTTGTGAAGGTCAGAAAAGCAGGCGCTCCATGTACAGTAAGCTGTTATTCGGGTGCATCCGGTTGGACTGGGAGTTGGGAAAGGGCTGGGCAGGTGTTGGTCTCGGTGAAATTTTGTCCTAATACCATTTTCAAAACTGCAGGATAGTATCAAAAGTCAGTTTAAATCTTTAGAACTTTTAACGGGATCCTTTTTAGCACTTTCAACAATACAAGTAATAAAAACAAAGTTGTATCATAATTCAAAGGGACCAGTCTCTCCCTGAATAACAATGTGATGAAATTTATTACTCAATGAACAGTAGATTTATATTTATCCCGGGAGGGAACTTTCAAAACTCTCCAAAATGATTTGCGGACTCAGATGAATGTAGGGTCAAATAAATATCCGTCCGTCTTGGGTTTTAATTTTCCTTTGTTTATTTACAAAGTTAATTTAAAAAATCAACAAACATAAATTATCTACACACTTTTATTAAATATACTCATTAGTAACAGGCTCTTGACGGATCTAGAAAAAAATCAAGAAGTTCTTTGTCGTAAATCTTCTCTTTCTCGTCATTATAATTCAATGCTTCACAAACACGACACAAATGATAAGATTTTGTTCCAAAGTATCCATGCTCATTGACTATTTTGTAATGATTTCTCCACATATGCATACTAAGAATTAGTTCATCACTATCCGCTAAAGCGTGAATATCCTTTGCGAGTGATTCTATATTTATTTCCGTGTCAGCGTGTAGATAGGAATTTGGTGGCAGAAGACTCTCGACGTCATCGATTGCAGGACCGAAAATTACTGGAATAGCTCCTTTCGAATAAGCATGGTAAAACACCTTCTCGGTCAAGTATTGGAAACAACTTGTATTTTCCAATACTAAATAAAATAAATACTCTGCAATTGGGTCGCAATCTGATTTAAAATGTCCAGGGCAACTGAAATAAAATATAATTGTGGTTTGAAGATATCTTATAGGTTGCAGTTAAAGACAGTTATTCAAAAAAAATTTTGCTTTTTTATGTCACACTGTCAGGATTAACTGACAAAAGTTTTCATATCATTTTGAACTCGCTGTGCCCGCGACTTCGTTCGTATGCATGTCGGAAAACAAATTGGATTTCATGGTATGGAGTACCTAACTAAGGTTACTTTTTTTCTCAAATAAAAGTAAGCCTAAATTACTCCTTATAACATCAGCTATCAGCCAAAGCCCCGTTCAACCGTTTCGGAGATTATCCGGAACAAGCAGACAGACAGATACAAATTTAATAAAATATTTTTTTGTCTATGTAGGTACCGTATTTTTTTTTCTTAAGCATTTTGTAAAATCTGTGGTTCGGACATTACAAACATAAGTACTTTAATTTTATTTATTTGAACTACTGGTATTTATTTGGTACTGAAATATATAAACGGTGATTAAAAACCTTTTGCATACCACTAATTTATCACCACCACTTTGCCCCACCTTGCACCACCGTGCATAACCTTGCATCACCTATTTACCTATTTTACTTGTCTGTTTATATCTATAATTATGTGTTTACATAAATGATAAAATAAATATAATTTCAGTTAATACCTTATTTCACACAGAATAAAATCGAATTAGGTAAGTAAGCGTCGTACTTTACGGTTACCGATAATAACTTACCTCTTTTTATATTCTTTTTTATCCGAACACGCTCCATAAACATCAATTTCAACATGTTTCCTTAACTTTTCCAAAAACTCGTTCCTGGCTTTGACACCACAATTTGACATTAGTACTGCGGCTATTTTGCGTTTTCGTCTCCAGTTTGGAATCATTACAGCAATATCTTCTAAGGACTCATACTCTGTATTTATAGGCGTATTTAGTGCAACCGTTCGACCGTACGGGACAGGCACATCCGAGTCGGTTCTGAAAAATAAACGATAATGTTTTAGTGGGAAAAATATCATCCGTCGTCCATTACTCATGTGAGGCTTGAAAGGCGGGTTTCGGAAAAAAATTATGATAATATGTTAAAGTCTAATTACTCCTCCCCACCCGGAGGAGTAATTAGACATCACGTTGTATTTATTTTTTTGTTGAACGCGCGGTCTGGACATTTTTATCGCGTTGCTTAATTTTTCAGAATTAAATTAGATTATACCTGTATAAAAACATAAAATATTATACATTTATTTAATATACTTTGTACCAAAAAAATAAACTTGATTTTGGGTGTGGGAGGTTAGTCTAAAATCTCACCGCGTATCATCAGAGTGGAGGGGGAGGGGGGCTAACCAGCACTACCTACATATCTGCTCGGCTTTGTGCGATCGGCTAAGGATTTCACTAGACATTCCAAATATGGTAGAACGTTGTTACTGTTACGTGAACTCTGTAGGTAGTTTATGCACCGATTTACATAAAATAAAAAATTATGTATTATTTTAACAGCGTCTTAAATCTGTGTACATCTATATGTAGATTATTAAAAAAAAATTCGCCATGAAAGTTACGCGGAGAATACTTTTTGAAGAACTACCCTTATAATATGTCCCTTCTAGGGCGTTCCCGGCGTTTCTACTCACATCTGCGTTGTACTTGGGTATTGTAAATACCTTTTACATATTAATGTCTAAGGAACATTTTGTTGTTACTTTGTTGTTGGTGTGGTTTTTAACAAATAAGAACTTAAAAAATTAACCTACCGGTAAGTCATAGACCAATTGAATACATTATATAGACTGTCCAGGCTAGGTTTTTTTTTCGCCAAAGAAAATGCATTTTGAGGAGACTCGTCGTTTATAAATATCCATCTTTGTTTCCGGTTTCTATATTTGACTTTAGGTACAACGCCTCTCTGCAAATGTACTAGGACAGCATCTGCTGTATCTATCAGGCTCTCATTGCCTGAAAAAATACAGTTTTTGACACTGCAATCCTCTAGTAACTTATTTTCTTTTTCTCTGTAAATAAAATACAAATCCATGATGAAATCCTTAAATTAATTTACTGACAGTACACAACACATGGCCTAGACCGCTGGATCTATAAGCATGATATTTTAACAAGGGTTCTTTATAATAAACTAGATAGGATTTTTAAAAATTCATCCCAAAAGGGTTCAAAACGGGAATGAAAGTTTGTATGGAAGTTCTTCATTGTTTCCGATGGAAACGCCATCAGGCTTGCTCATATAATAAAAATCTTAAATTCTATACAATGCGTAACATAATGAACGCAAGACCTCATACACCCCAATTAGAGTATTGAGTTAAAAGCATAATACAATGATCAAAACAATTTTTTTTTAAAGCTAACTATTTTTATTAATTAAATTGTGTTGACCCTATCATTACTTTATGCATTCAACATTGAGTCTTATTGCCTTGAAATAAGATTTAATTTTCTTTGGCTCAATCGGTGATCAGTATGGCAAAATACATAATTTAAAAAAAATACCTATCTTAAATGTTACCGAAATTGATTCAGTAATTAATTATGAACAAACTACTTTCAGGACTTGCGTATAATCTGTTACACCTTGTATAATCTAACAGCCAACGCACAGCCTAAATCTTTGGGTCTAGAAGTACATAATTTTGCTGAAAGAGTTCCATATTTATACAACGTAGGCACTAGCGGTAGAAGGATTTTTGAAAATTCATCCCTTAAAGTGGATGAAAGTTTATATTATGGAAGTTTGTCATTTTTGCTGATGGGAAATCCCAACGGGAGTTATAAGTAGGTACATAAATTCGAAAGCGATATGAGATGTTAATTTTTCTAAGAGCTCACGTTAATAGGGTGAATTATTAAATATTAATGTTTAGTAATACCTAAAACTAACTACATACAAGAACCATACATGTATCTACCAAGATATACAAAAACAAAGTAAAAATGTATAAAATATTAAAAACAAGGGATGTGTGGTGTTACCCGAATAGATAGAATAAGAAATGAGTATGTGGCGGCATCTACATCGCGATATGCGAACTACGCATCATATTGACGACATGCACAATTCTGCATCGCGCAAGCAGAATTTACCGCGCGACTAGCATAAATACGAGCACAATACAAGATCCCAACATCTTGTCGGGTAGTAGCCCAGCAGACACAACACCCGTCTGTGCAGAGGATCTTCCCTTTTCTATGGAGGATGAGTGAACTTTACACCCTGTTCCTCATACCTCTATCCGTACTAATATTATAAATTCGAAAGTATAACTCTGTCTGTCTGTCTGTCTGTATGTTACCTTTTCACGCCTAAACCACTAAACGGATTTCGAAAAAATTTGGCAGAAAGATACATTGCTTCCCGGGGAAGGACTTAGGATAGGTTTTATCGATATACCTCGCGGGCGAAGCCGCGGGCGGAAGCTAGTAATATTATAAATGCGAAAGTGTGACTGTCTGTTACGTGTTCACGCTTAAACCGCTGAACCTATTTCGATGAAATTTGGTATAGAGATAGTTTGAGTCCCGGGAAAGGGCATAGGATAGTTTTTATACCGATTTTCCCACGGGATCGAAACTTATGCGCGTGAAACCGCGGGGCGCTGCTAGTAAGTAATCTAAGAGGAAGTCGGCAAGTGGCACCGGTAACTGATGGTAGCTGTGTGGAAATCGGTTATCATGGTATTTGATGCGTAGGAATGCGGAAAGTTTTGAGTAAGAATATGAACGGCTGTAAGAGTAGGGGAAGACCAAAGAGAGGACGGATCGACTGTCTGAAAGATGATATTATGATAACCGACTTCCAAAAAAAAACACTACGTAGTGGAAAATAACTTTATTTTGAAAGCCGGTGTCTCTGGTTTTTTTTAAAGTTAAATTTAAATTAAAGTTATTTTTTAGTTTGTACTGTTCGTTTTTGGAAGTCGGTTGTTTTTTTTTTGTACTTAACCCCTCAAGCGTCGCCGTAACACCGTTGGATAATAAGATTTAATGACTCGAAACGTCGGCGTTACACCTTTGGATAATAACAACTGTCAACACGCATGGTTGTCATTGGACGGTAATATTTTCTATTTATTGGCACTTGCGACACGATCTAGCTGTATCATTCGATTAGTCGATTCATGCTTGACCTATTTTGGTAACATTTAAACAGGAGCGCCAACAAAACGGAAGAAAAAAAAAAGAAAGAAATTAGTGCTTCTGTGAAGTTCTGTGAAACCAAAAACTTAACGCAAATGAAAACAAAAACTTAACGCATCGTTGCTAGATAAGGTCAGTTGTATTTGCATAATGAATGGTATAAGTAGTTAGGTAATCTAATAACGAAGCCAGGAAGGTATAACATGTAACGTTTAACTGGCTATGTATTAACGAAATCTGCGTTTTTTCGAAGGCTTGCCCAAAAATCAACAAGTACTTCCAAATGTGCCGACGTTTGTGGCACTTGCGCATATAGAGGCCCGACGTTCAAGAGGAGAGTTTTTATTTTTCACTTTTTAGTTGTGATACCTATCCCGCATAAATTCGTTCACTTGCTAAGTAAATAAGAGTAACAGGAAATTATTACTTTATCATCACCAACATACACCAAGTGGAAAAAATACGTATTATTGAAGCTGATTCTAAAACCACTCGGCAGAACTTGACGTAACAAATAATATATAAAAAATACAATCGATTTGAGAACCTTCTCCTTTTTTTGGAGTTGCCTAAAAACAAGGAGGCACTCAAGCATCAAGTACTCTTCCACTATGGCTCAACTCACACCAAAAGAGCGTCAGTTTCAGTGTCATATGAATTTTAACTTTATTTTCATTACTATAATACTTATTATCGCATGAGAAACTCGAACGAGTCGCGCGGATGCCCGCGGCGCCGCTGGAATTCCGACGAATATAAGCCTTCTCTACCGAGCGGTTGCGATAATAAGTATTATAGTAATGAAAATAAAGTTAAAATTCATATGACACTGAAACTGCGCTCCGCTTCGCTGCGCTTCGACGATCTTTTGGTGTGAGTTGAGCCATAGGTGTCATCCGCAAAATAATGATACATTATTATTTTTACATCTGTTTCACATCTGTTCACACAATACTTAGATAATTATTCATGAAATAAACATTATTCGTACAATAACAGTGTTCCATTCAGTTAGATAACTAACCTTGGATGATGAATGGAAGTATTTCATAAAATTTAAACAGTTTAGGAGTAAATAGCAGCCACACATTTCCACGAGGCTCAAAGATAATTTACATAGTCACCAAAGAGAATAATGGCCACATTGTTCTTCTGTCTGCGAATTACAACAAGCTGCCATCAGTAAAGTGCCAGGCATCGCTATTCTCAATCCCATTCTTAGTCTTCTCTTGTTTGTAAGGGACGCCTATCAAATCAAATCAAAAGTCATTTATGAAAACTAGGCTGAAAATCAGCACTTTTCGAGCGTCAAAATTACAAAAGACAGTCCCCCAAAACGTCCCCTTCACCACTTTCTAGTACTATCGCTGGAAAGAATAAGTAGCGCAACAAACTCCCCAGTAGCAGCCTATGTTCAGGCTTCAGCAGCTCATAGATTGGCTGAAACGCAACACCGGAGACAATAGTACAGCAGTCAGCCTCAAAAAGATGTCTGTACTTACATCGACAATAATTAATTTACATCCATGTGAATTCCGCAGGAATCCGCTGGATGCGGTAGCACAGAACCGGTCGAATTGGCGGTGCTTGGGCAAGGTCTATGTCTAGCAGTGGACTTCTTTCAGATGAAATGATGAGGAGGACAGTATCATGGAACAGAAATTGTAAACAATCAAATGATTTCGGGTCGATGTGGGGTCGATCTTTTTGAGGTGAATTTTACAATATCTGCGCGCCAGTATTTATCAGTTCTGGACTACCCTCTCACCTGTCACAACAGTGGCTTGTCTTATCAATACCAGCAACAACCATAATCAGAGGAAGTATCCAAATGTACCTACTTGTCAAAACTAAAAAAAACGCTTTCATTTGTAACGCACAAAAAAAAACAAAAATCCTTTTGTTACTTATTGTGTTATAGCTGTAGGTCACTGTAGGTACAGTCACGAGCATAACTACCTTAACAGTTACGCACAATTCAAAAGCGAATTTCTCGGGAAATAAAAATTGCAACGTTGAGAAAAGATCTAAATCATAATGGTTTCGAAAACTCTATTTTCGCAACACCATAAAATATATAAAGTCTATCTATTCATACACGAAATCTCAAAAGTCATTGTATTCATCATTATGAACCACTTTTATTATGGAAAACCAAACCTGAAATTGCGAATAAAAATCAGCTGTTGCCTACATTTATGTTCGCATAACTCGTCAAAATGTACGGAAAAGCAGTTTTTTTTTTTGCTATTTCACGTTTTGGCCGTTAGTAAAAGTTGTTCAAAATGATGAGTACCTACAATGACCTTCAGATATTTCGTGAAAGAATAGATAGACCTTATATATCAATGCTTTAGGAGAAAATTGCTTTTGAATATTGAGTGAGTGTAAGATATTTCTGCTCGATTGTACCTACGTTTTGCATAATCTGGTTATGCATGGCCGCATGAATGATACACATTACACGCATATAGCATATACGATACGACAGAATCATACGTGAGTGGCGTTTCAAAACGAGGATTCGTTCTACGGAGATGATTGTAGGTAAGGTCGACCACACATAAACATAAAAAAAGAAAAAAGGTAAATATTCCACATTAAAAGCCCCTACATGTCGTAGCAGTAAGGGTGATTTTCGTAATGCAAGTGTTACCACTGGTTTATGGTTCATTTCTATGGATGTTAGAGGTTCGTAGCCGACTGCAGACAGCAGCAGCAGACGACGTGTCGCTACGACACTAATACTGGTTTATATGTATTTCTATGAAATACCTTCCGCAGCTAGCGACACGTCGCCCGACCGCAGATCAGTAGTGTCACCGATGCTGGAGCGACAGCACGTGGAATCTTTCTCAAAAAAAACCGGGCATGTCCTAGAACCAAAAATTCGAAGACACGTGACATCTACCAACCCGCACTGGGCCCGCTTGGTGGATTATGGCCCACTCCCTCTCACAGAGAGGAGGCCTGTGTCCCAGCAGTGGGAACATTACAGGCTGATTATGATAATAAAAACAAGTCATCGTCGTCTTCTTCCTCTTTTAACAAAAGATACCAAAGAAAATCGCTAGACGCTGCGACGTGTCGCTACGACACGTCGTCTGCTGCTGCTGTCTGCGGTCGGCTACGAACTCGTACCTTTACTTATAAGAAAATGATGACGTGTCTTTTACTTGTTGAAAGTGAACAATTCTAGTCTAGGTAATGTTGATTAAAAGCTTTGTATACTAAATATTAGATTTCATGGATATCTTGTACGAAAGACGAGTGTAAGACCTAATGTATGATACATTTTATCTGTATCTCTCATTGTATCTATATATATCATTGACTGTATCGACAAATGAAATAAAATAGCGAGTTTATTTTGTGAATTTTTAGCTGGTTCGATTCCCGGTTTAGGTAAGCTTGTCGAGAAATCTGTGAATGCAGTTTTGTTTCTTTTAAAATATAAAGGAATGTTTCCTTTATGTGAAATAATCTATCTTAAGGATTTAAAATGCTTTCTCTTCAGGGCCCATTAATTTTTCCATCCTGTATATGAGTATAATTTTAAATATCCTACTAATATAATAATCGCGAAAGTTTGTGAGGATATTATAGATGGATGTTCGTTTCTCTTTCACGCAAAAACTACTAAACGGATTTTGATGAAACTTTACAGTAATATAGCTTTATAGTACATCAGAAAAACACAGGATACTTTTTATCCCGATATTCCCACGTAATCGACATTTATGCGCGCGGCACTGCTAGTACTTTATAATATGGCCCCAGCTCCGATTATAATATTATCCATTTTGTAGACAACGTATATACAGCAAATATATTTTCCCCGCGCATGGTAAAACCTTTACGATATTTAAGTATGTTCAAATTAACTACATCAGACGCCGTCTTTAAACGCTTTAATACCTAAATGTTAATACTTAACAAACCACCTGTCTGACAAGGTCGGGTATCAAATCAGCTGATTTCATATAACGAAAAATAAAGGCAGACGGACAAATATGACCTCGTCAATAAAGCTAAAAGACTACCTTGGTACCTATTAGGCAAGGTCCCGCCAGGTTGTGAAGGTTGACCGGGCGGAAGAGTTGCTGGCAGCATCATTCAAGCAAAAGCACAAAAAAGACAGGTCAAGTTCATAAGTCTTAGTAGTTAAGCAGTCTTAGGGCCGGTTTTTTAATCCGTGGTTAACTCGACCAATTGCTAAAAAAAGTAACTAATGGTTTACTTTTTTTTTTTCGGGTTGTAAAATCCTCATGGATGTCCGCCTGTTGTCTGTCAGACTCTTACTGACTAAAAACCACCCCGGTGTTCCATCTCACACCTACGCCGGGGGTTGCGGGGACGTACGATCCTTCCGCAACCCCCGACTGGAACTAATGGTCAACTGGCTCAACTAATAGTTAATTATTTGACAATTCAAAGATAAACAATTGATCAAAAAACACATTTTGACAAAATTTTACCATTAGTTACTATTTTTAACAATTGCCCATAGTAGTGAATCTTAGTCATCTTAGAAGTCTAGGTAGGTAGTCTTACACAATTTATTGCAGCGCAAAAATCTTATAATGCTCGTTAGTGTGGAAAGTAGCTGCTGTCTAGGTACGTATACCTCCATATACGCGGTAGTTGCAGTTCAGTCAAGTCAAAAGTGTTTTTTATTTCATCTTTCTCGATGGAATGAAGGAGTCTGTCCTTCACTTCTACCTAATGCATATAACTTTTGGAATTAGCTATTGGTGATTTCGCAACAACGTAAAATCACGCTTGTAATCCTAATCCCAGGTGTTTACCAGTTATTGGTACCTATCGTGCTTCGGTGACTCTCTTCGTTTTTATTCTTCGCAAAGTCACCATTACAGCAAAACGATGCATCGCGGTTAGGTGACTCGCTTTGAGCGTGGTATCAAAATTGCGTGTTTTCTATTTGTTGATCTCATACCAGTAGCGTAGCTCTAGCTGTGTCAAGTTTCAGAAACGGTTATTATTATTATTATTTAATACTTTAAGCACATAACTGTACAGAGGCGGACTAAATGCCATAGGCATTTTCTACCACTCAACATTTGGGTGATGCAGAGACAAACAGTGGTAGGTGCAATCATGAAAATTGAGGAATAAATATTTTAAATATAAAGATACGCATAAACCTATTAAAACTATGAATATAATATATACCTAATTACATATTAATATAAGCACAAATAAATATATATAAATACATAAATATACTTACTAAAAAGAAATAAGACAAACAATGAGATGATACTGCTAGCTTCTTGCGAATGTGCTCACGAACCGTAACTTTAAAGGACAATCGGTTGGTTGCCATCCTGATTTCCTGGGGGAGCGACGAAGACAGAAGAGTGAATGAAGTCTGTATGGTGAGTGAGACATTGGAGAAGACGATTGTGTGATGAACGTAGATATCTATTGTGGTTGGCGCAAATGTACTGAAATTGGGGGGCTAGATAACCAGGGGAAGATGGAGAATCAAGAGATGAGAACAAGGTGGTCAGCGCCCTTAGCTCTCTACGCTGGCGTATGGGCAACCTTTTCAGAAGCGACCGATGCGGAGAGGCATGTTCATATTTACGCAGATTGAAAACTAATCGAATGCAGTTATTGAGAAGACGGTCAAGTTTGTTGAGGAGATCTGCATTCAGATCATAGTAGCACATATCACCATAATCGATGATAGGGAAAATAAGGGACTGCACAAGCCTTGTCTTCGTACTTGATGGTAATAAATTCTTCAAACGATACAGAGCCCGCAGCGTTCCAGTAACCTTTTGGCTCACTCTAGCGACTTGAGTCCGCCAGTTCAGGGTACAATCAATGTGCAAGCCAAGGTCCTTCACGTCAGTACCAAAAGGAACGATCGTACCATTGAAGAGTATCTACTGGCGGCAAGTTTGTACCATCTACCTTGCTAATAATACGAAAACCGCCAATGATAATCGCCTGACACTTCGTAGGGTTTACAGCTAAGCCAAATTTATCAGACCAGGTTTTTATAGCTATCAAGTTCTTATTTAATTTGTTGATAGTGTCAGATAACTCATAAACCTTCTCTTGACAGTATAACTGCAAGTCATCCACATACAGATGATACGCACACTGAAGTTCGAAAGTTATAAGATTAATAAAAATAGAAAACAGAAGAGGAGAAAGTATACCGCCTTGAGGAACGCCAGTTTCCAAATCACACCAGCTAGAAGAAGAATCCCCAACATGAACGGACTGCTGACGTTCCTGAAGGTAAAAGGAGAACCATTCCAGTGCTTCGGGAGAGACCATAATATAGGACAGAATGGCTAACAGGATGTTGTGGCTGACGGTATTAAAGGCATTCGAGAAATCAACCAACACTAAAACAGTAACTTTGGTGTCTTCCAGTCCTGCCCTTATATCGCCAGTCACTTTAAGGAGTGCGGAAACAGTGCTGTGCCCAGGCCTAAACCCAGATTGGAGAGGGCTAATAATTGAGTTACAATGAACAAAGTTGGACAATTATTTGTGGACACAGGCCTCGAGCACTTTGGGTAGGAAGGGAAGGATAGAAATTGGACGGAAGTCGGTAGGAAGAGAGGGATTGGAAACCTTAGGTAGTGGACGAACATAGGCTTTGCGCCACAGAGAAGGGAATACTCCGGAGTACAAGGAAAAATTATAATGTGGGTAATCGCGGATAGGAGATGATCCAGAGTTATTCCGTTTATCCAACCTAATAAATCCACCCTAAGGTAGATACGCGGAAACGCAAGTCCCAAAATACCCTAAGCCTTTAAATTCCGTTTATCCAACTAGGCCTAGGGTAGATTCTCGGACATGCGTTTCCGCGTATCCACCTTAGGTTGAATTTTTAGGGGTGGATAAACGGAATAACCCTTCAGAAACTGACTTAATCGTTAATCGCCGATATTAAAAGCAGTATGTGTGCTTGCCCGGTTTTAGCAGTTCTACGGACATAAAAATCATGTTAGTCAATATGTAGTTATACGTACTCATACCCTGGCTTCCCAAAATTAAAAACGTGTCGTTTCTTGAGCCAATTCCAGTATTTCCACACGAGGACCACAAATGTTCTGTTTGCATTGGGATTAGGTTTAGGAATTTCCTCCTGGTCAAATAATATGCCACCTAATTTCGAAGCGGGCTGTATCTGAAAAATGGAAATATATTTTTAATTGCCTGTTTAATTCTTAATTGGAATGCTGATTTACTTAGTTTCGTAGGTTAAGGCATGGCGGGCTGATACCAGTCGGGGGTGCGGCGAATGTGCAAGTATCTCCCGGGCCCCCAAGTCATAGTGTTGAAGGAACAGTGGGGTTTTAATCGGTAGCAGTCCAAAATAACCCTCCGTTCTTCCCAGACGGATGGATCCAGAAGGATTCCACCACGAAAGAAAAAAGAGTTTACATGTGCGTCATACTAGATGCACGTCTCACATATCTACAAGTGTAGATTCTATAATAGTGTAGCAAGGACATCGACGTGCAACCAGCCGGTCGATTCTGTAAAAATCTTACCGTGAAAACTTAGGTGAAGTCAGTTTGTTTTTGCTATTAATTGACACTATTGACAGCTCACTCCACGCTCACTACACCTAAGTTTTCACGGTGAGATTTTTACAGAATAGCACCGCTGAAGGCCAATTCCCGTAATTAAAAACGTTCAAAATCTAGTCACCACCTCATCTCATCGACAATCAATGTCAAAAATGTAGGGATTTTAGAGGAATTTTTTACAGATTGAGACTGAGATCAGACTGTGAACTTTCTTAAAATTACTAGAATTGCCTCTCGGTTACCATGGATTCAGAACATGATTCTGCAAATAAACTTTTGGCGGTTATAAAAAAAAAATCCATTCATTTTGATCGCGTAGGTATATATTATAGCACTTTTCTATGAAACAGTCAGTTTTTTTTTTTTATAGCCAACAAACTACGCTATGGGATTTAGAATCATGTGTTGAATTCGTGGTTACAGTTTGCGCGTCGATGTCCCCTGCCACCCTGTATAAAAAATATGGATAAGTATATAGGTGGGTAAGTAAGATAACAATCTGCCGAGCATTTTCCCGACTATGTTATATAGAATCAGCTTCCAGTCTAACCTGTTGCAGCTGATGAGCTGAACACCAATATTTGACATGGAACGACTGCCTATCTATCTGACCTGTTCAACCCAGTTACTGGGAAATACGATACCTCCTGTTAAGACTGGTTCTTAGACTTTTTCGACTTTTGTCTAACTACCCGTCACGGCTGTCAAAGGTCTTTGAATGGCAGCCGAGATCAATGGTTTTCCTTTTTTTTTTGTTTCGGATGGGAAATCATCAAATGACCCCTCCCGCTCTGGGTGGAGCGGAATGGAGTGTCAGACTCTTACTGACTAAAACCCATCTATGTTCCTTCCTTAGCCCTTTATGTTCCGGGAAAGCGGTAACCCTTTCGGACAATCCCGCTGACCCGGCAGGCTTCGGCTCTTATTTTCTCTGCTGCTGACATGTCTTTGAGGCGCGCGTGGAACACGTACTTACGCGCCGTCCGGCACGGGCCTGGTCCTGATCGGACGGTGAGCTACCCATTACTCTCCGCCCGCAGGCCCGCGCCTAACGGTGGCCGGGAGTCGTCCCGTGGCTCCCGACGCCCGGAGCGTCTCCCGCGGCAGCTGGGACAGGAGACTCTCTCCCTCAGCCGTCCCGCCACCTCCTTTGCTAGCATGACTGCTTCGCAGAAGGAGGTGACTGCCTCCCACTCCCTCTCGCCCCGGACCATGGCTTGCACCAGGGCCAGACCAACGGTTTAATTGGCTTTCCGTGGCACGGAGGGGTCTCGATATGTAATGGATCACACATGGACATGTAATTTAATTTTTTATGTTTTTATTTGGGTTTAGTTTAATTTGTTGATTTTTTATTTGTATAAATTGATGTTTTGAGTGACAGTAAATCTGACAAACTTCGATTTGTATTATTTATTTTAGTCTATGTGCATGCACCTACCCATTTTACTGATTAAGCATTACTACAATACCCCTCTGTGTTGTACATCTTCTGGCTCTTGACCAGTTTTTTTACTGATGAAAGGAATTAATGCCTGTTTGAGGAACTTTTGCAAAATGTCACTTTTGCGAAAGGGACATTTTGCGAAAGGGACATTTTGCGAAAGGGGCATTCTGCGAAAGGGACATTTTGCGAAAGGGACATTCTGCGAAAGGGATATTTTGCGAAAGGGACATTATGCGAAAGGGACATTTTGCGAAAGGGACATTCTGAGAAAGGGACATTTTGCTACCAGTAGTCATTTTGAGAAGTGGTATTTTGCGACTGAGCCAGTATATGATCCGTCGAGCCAAAGAACCTATATACATACTTCATCAATCTTATCAGCAATTTTTAATGACCGTAGATTTAACGATCAACGTCTTGATCAAAGAGCTAACAGCTACACGATCCTACCAGAGGAGCAATCCACGTATTTTAAGAACGTTCGCATTGTAATTTCAGTCTCAATCTGTCAAAAATACAATCAATTTACATACGTTTTTGACATTGATTGTTGCTGAGATGAGATTGCGACTTGAATTTGTTTTTTTAAGAACAAAAATTGGCCTTCTGGTTACACGTAATAAAGTCCGACCTAATTACGTTTTCAGTTTTCGGCTATTTCAAAAACCCATTTTTGGTCTGACTCTACATTTTAATAGAGTGATAAATGATTTCATTTCTGTAAGTAGGTAGGTATGTATAAACACTTTTACCTACACGTAAATCACATTTTTTTTAAACTGGCCAAGTGCGAGTCGGACTCGCACACGAAGGGTCCCGTACCACAAGACAAAAACGCCGAAAAAAACACGTTTGTTGTTGGGAGCCCACCTTAAATATTTATTTTATTTTGTTTTTTTTTTTCGGCAACAGAAATACATAAGTAATTTGTGAAAATTTCAACTGTCTAGCTATCGCGGTTCTTGAGATATAGCCTGGTGACAGACAGACGGACGGACGGACAGACGGCGAAGTCTTAATAATAGAGTTCCGTTTTTACCCTTTGGGTACGGAATCCTAAAAACTAGTTGAGTTGGCGTTTCCTATGTGACTACTCTGAGAAGAAAGGCCGAAACAAACTCAGAGGTCACAGTCTCTTTTAAAGTCCAGACATAATCTTGGTCAGATCATTTCAAGACCATGTAGATTGGTGTCTGAAATGGAGAATTTGAGGAAAGAAGAAGCGTGCACTGACTGGACGGTCCACTCAATCTGTGTAGATTGAGTGGACCTGTTCAGTCAGTGCACGCTTTTGTCAGTATTTGTGCAGCTCAACTCAAACAAGTAGATCAATTTTAAAATAATGAACATCCTTGTACCGAGTGTTTTGGCTTTAAACTGCTAATATTCAAGTGCATTCAACATAGCTGGAAACAAATTGGAAAGATAGACTATGTCTGAATTTTAATTGTTTTTTCTGTAATTTTATTTGAGGTTTGAACCGAGCACTTGCTGGCATTTGTAGTTACGGATTAATAATTATTATCATCAAAATATTGAACTACTCACAGTGTAGCGATAATCATGACACAGCTAATCACTGCTTGGAATCACACATATCATAACACATGGCTACATATCAAGCTTGATATACATTTCCAGTTTTAACTAACTACACATTATATAGGCTTTTCGTACAATGAGAAGACAGCTTATACTGGAAATGTACCTATAGCTTGATATGTCGTCGTGCGTACCCATATGTAGTCCAGACTGGACTGTGCATTATAGTGTGGAATAAGCTTCCTACTATTCTTAGGATTGGAACTAGAACTAGGGAACTATTAACAACTAAGTCAGATCATTACTCGCAGACAAGTTGTGAGAAGAGCGTCTTTCTAAACAAACAACATGCACCTAGGGATTTACACAAACAATTCTCTTAATAGTATTGAGCGATACATGAAAGGTATTCAATAACAATGTATTCATTAAACAGTTTAAAATAGCTTGTGAACTAATACAACATAAGGCTCCCGTAGACAGGCGCGACGCGACGTTGCGACGCGTTCTAGTTGAACAATTTTCAAGAAGTTTTCGTAGAAATCGTTCTTCTACAGTCGCGTCGCCGCTGTCTGCGAGAGCCTAGATACGAAAAAGGTGTAGGTAGGTACTTCTCAGGTGTACGGTACGGCGGCGTACAGATAACATGAAACTTTTTCTGAGTTTCAGTAGTTTCCCGAGAACTTCCTCGTATCGTCTTACTTACTCAAAATGCCAAGGTATAAATTACTATAATTAGTGATATTATAAATTACTAGTCAAATACTGATTTAAGAGCTGGTTAAGAAAGACGACCACAACATTGAAAATCTAAAGGTTGACCCACTATAAGTCAGACGATGATAGCATGGTACGGATGATGGTACGGAGACAAATCTGACAAAAATATATTTCTTATGTGCGGGGTCCATTTCTTCCAACCCGGGATAGAACACCATTGCTTGGAAACCGAAGTACCTAATAGGTACTTCCTCGGCCGAGCTCCTTACCAAATCTAACTTCTTCAAAACGTGTTTTCATAATATATTGTATACCTAGTTACGTGCCCACGTTAGATAAGTACTTACTATTAAATAATTTGATTCTAATACGTCATTTACCAACTGCTGGCAATACAGGTTGTACGTTGAAGCATTGTTTATAGAAAGAACAAATTGAGCCAGATAATTTCACACATTATCAGTACCGAAGTACAAAAACCATAATGCAAATTAGCACAACAATAAAAAGTACAATGTTATACGCTTTATTTAGTCCAGATAAATATTTCAAACTAACAGCGCCCCGCGGTTTCACCCGCATAAGTTTCGATCCCGTGGGAATATCGGGATAAAACTATCCTATGTCCTTTCCCGAGACTCAAACTATCTCTATACCAAATTTCATCTAAATCGGTTCAGTGGTTTAAGCGTGAAGAGGTAACAGACAGACACACTTTCGCATTTATAATAATTAGTATGGATAGTATGGATTGATTCTAGACTGTTGAACCTGTAGGTATTTGTCATGAAGTTGCAGTAACCAATCGATCCCATTATTTTATAGGGTTCAGTAGATAAAAAACAAAGGGTCTATACACTAAGGCTGTTTGTCTCTCTGACTTCTATTGTTATCGATTTGTTTGGCATAGTTGCAAAAGTCATTGGCCCGCACCGACGATGCAGTGATAAAATAGTTTTAGTATTGTTTTAATGAATACTTAGAATAGAATTTATTTATTTGTAAGAATGTAGTTTTACATAGTATGGTGTTAAGCATTTCAAGTTATCGACGAATATCTCCTATTCTTGTAAGCCCAACTGCCTGATACAAATTAGTTTTAAATTAAATTAGCTAGCCAAACTCCACAGACGTGATTCGTATCGATATCTAAACATAATAAAACAAAAAAATAATTATGTTTATGTTGTACAGTCACGAGCACCAATATGTCAACACTTGGCAACTTTCAATTGCGATTTTTTCACGAAATAACGAATGCAACGTTGAAATACGACACTTTACATATACCTATTGGTTCGAAAATACTATGTTCCTAATAATATAAAATTTCATTCAAAAATAAAGGAGAAAATCGCCTTTGAATAAAGCCAAGTGTATACATACTTTTGCTCGTGACTGTACTAGCTGCGCCCCGCGGTTTTACCCGCGTAAATGTCGATTTCGTGGGAATATCGGGATAAAAGTAGCCTATATGTTAATCTAGGGTCTCAGCTACCTCCGTACAAAATTTTATCAAAATTGGTCAGGCCGTTTGAGCGTGAAGAAATAACAAACATATAAACACACACACACTTAAAAACTTTCGCCTTTATTATATTAGTGTGATTATTATATTTGTTATATTATGCGAAACCCGGTGGACACGAGCCTGACTATCAATTGACGAGTTTACAAGTGTTAACTAATTGTAACAGGCCTGTTGTGTTAGGTTTCGCCCAAGAAAAACACCCCCAAATCCTATGCCACCCCAATGATTATATGGCCATTGGTCGGCTATTTATGGCGTAGAACCGATGACCGTGGGAGAAACCGTGTTCTTGAGTAGAGACCGTAAAACCGGTGGGTAGGTGGAGCGACGATCATCGCGGGGTGGTTGGTAGCAGCTGGATGAGACTGGCCTACAAAGAGAATATAACGTGGCCTAGGACCGAGATAAATGACGAGCGATTGAAGAGTGACGAGGATGATGAATATGAAATATGCAGTTGTCACAGCACATCTTGGGCTTCTAGACTGCGAGCTCGCGGGTTTGATTGCCTCATGGAACAAAAATATTTTAATTATCGAGGTACAAATAATATAGGGTCTAGGTGTGTATTCATGTCAGATTTGTATCCATGAACGCAGCTACGATTCAGGACAAATTTCTGCCGTTGTGCGGGTCAGGTCGGAGCCTATACCGTAAATGTAGATATACTTAAATGTTACTTAGTACAAAGTCAAAGTAATTTATTTCAAAGAGGCACATTAAAGGCACTTTTGAACGTCAAAAATTACAACAAAATTGAATTGATTCTAGTCGCCCATTCCAAAAGGTAGTTTTCGTATGGAGAAGAATGGGCAAGAAACTCCACCGTTACCTACTCTTTTAACCGTCACCGTTACTTTTTTACTTCATAATGAAGGTTGATTAGATTAGATATTATACATAAACTTAATATTTACTAGCTACCAATCGTGAGTCGTGACGGGACGTTACCATGACGTTAACTACTTTTTGCGTTAGACGTGTAGACATGAGATCATCAATTCAAAGAATACTTCACCATACTTGTGTTGGTATTATAATTCTGGCTAATATGTCGATTACTTAACGTTAAACCTTTTCCTTATCGGTAAACTACTATAATGACCATGAATGATACTATATTGCAACTACACAATGATAATAATAATAATATTTAAGGGCCCTTGATTATTGAGTGTGCACACTACCTAGCTGCGCGCCTCGCGGCACCCGTATAAATGTCGATCCCATGGGAATATCGGGATAAAAAGTAGCCTATATGTTAATCCAGGGTGTCAGCTACCTTCTTACAAAATTTCATCAAAATTGGTCCAGCCGTGTGAGCGTGAAAAATTAACAAACATATAAACACACCCCCACAACCCCTCACACACACTCGCACACTCACAAACTTTCGCCTTTATAATATTAGTGTGATATATAGTGTGATTGGTCAGGCAGGGGAACTACCTAGTTCTTCTATAGTTCAAGGTAACCAATTCACTAATAGCCACCCAAAACCTAGACAGCCCAGTAAGTTTTGTTTCCATGTTCTGCAATTTTCCTGCACCAACCGGGGTTGTCCTTGGATGCACTTACATAGTGCATACAGGCATAGTCGACGGTTGGTGTCCGATTCCATTTATAATTATCGAAGGTGCCTCTGCAAGATGCCTTCGGCTCCTCGTACGCGTTCCAGAGGACGGGACCCCATAGTCCCGAGATATGTAAGATCACTGTTAATTATAACACGGGGATTTTATGATGAGACTTTTCCGCAGATTATGAAGGTTCTTGCAGTCCTGTCCTGTATCCAGATATAAAAATCCGAATCAGTTATTTTAATGAACTCTGGCCCTTTTGGAGTTTGATTCGATGAATTTAGGGATAGGACACACGAACTGGTTAGGTAATTGGTTAGGATTATGATTACCGAGGATGTACGTCTTTGTGTTGTTTCCTTTTAATTTTCACACAGAAATTGGACCCGGCTCAGGTAATGCTAAAGTAGGCACAGAATAACAACAACATAATTATCACCGTAACATTTCTTATGGTTCAGACTAACGTAAGTCGGGTTAGAGTTATTCTGGCTAGCGTCTATTGGGATCAAGTCGTTCGGTTTGGTGTTATTCCTGGCTGAAGTTATAACGTTCTTTTGGGGCACAGAGATGTTGAGCATCCGATGTTTGCGTGTGGAGAAGCACGAAGTTCGGACAACAAAACAACCACACAATCTTCTGCCGACAACGATACGAACCTATGGTCTTTTCTAAAAGTACCTAGGTACCTGAGGAAATAGTAAACAAACCTCTTCAGGTTACATTCTTGCGCAATCACTCACCTAAGGGAATTAGTAGCACATTCAACTATGTTTAGGAGGTCTCAACTTCATATTTCAGCACTTTTACCAACAATTATGGTTTGAATAACATTTATTAAATTGTAATTGAAAAATCATCGACAAACATTTATATGGTTATTGAAATAATCAAATCAAAGCACTCAATTTGTATTGGCACTACAAATTATACAGACTATACTGTGCAATTTATATGCCAATTAATTAATACATTTCTAGATACAATCAAACAAGCTATTTAGTATAGACCAGCCACATAATAAGCCTATAATGTTCCCTCTGCACGGACACAGAGGGCTCCTCTCTTCGAGAGGGAGTGGGTTACCACGGGGGCCCAACGCGTGTGGGTACATACATGTCACATGTCCTCGAATTTGTTAGTTCTACGACATGCCGGTTTCCTCACGATGTTTTCCCTGACCGTATTGAGAGAAAATCAAATTATTTACTTACACAAAGTAAAGCGCCTACCTTGTTCAAACCGGGGTCGAACCCACGACCTACAACCTATAAGTGGGCCATTACCACTGCTACAACTACCAGCTAACTTGAAACTACTTTATAATAATGTTGTGAGTGTGTTGAGTAGATATCAATTAATATTAGAAAAGTTTACAGGTATTTAGAGCCAAATATCACTCGTAAATACTCACCACTCGAAGTGATAAAAAACCTTTCACGGATGCAGCATGCCATCTATTCATCAAGTCTTTGCGATCCTTCGCTCTAAGCCGGTTCGAAAGATGTTGAATATCGTGTAAATAAGATCCAAGGGGAATTATCACGCATATTATACATAAAATTAAGAAAATCAAAGCTTTCATTGAAGTTAGTTTTCTTCGTATCTGGATCAAAGCTTTCATTGAAGTTAGTTTTCTTCGTATCTGGATCTGAGCCATGGTGATAATATTAGTCCTTGACATTTCTATTCAGTGTAGTCACTACTCCATTATCGCATTTTCACTTAAATTTCTGAATAATTGACACGGAACGTTTATTCAGAATGTTAATGTGTTGGGTTAATGTAAATGAAAAATCCTTATTGGTTTTCATTACAGAACTTATATCCAACTATGTATCACTAAAACACGGTTTTCCCTCGTAATTGAATTTGATTCGATACGCTCATCTATTTTAATGATTAATTAAAACATAAATTAGCCTCTAAAACTTTAACTACAGGTAGGTAGTTGACTTTTCGATACGAATTATGGCACTGCTTATCACAAAACACAATACGATACGTTTATCACTAACGCCTTAGTCGAACGTATTGACTGGCGTATCTACATGAGCTAAGCAACCATACTACAAGGTATCATGTGTGTGGATGAAATGAAATATTGCGCGCCTCTGTTATAACATACCCGACGTACAATGTTAACAAAATGTAAACTTGCAGTGGTCGAACAATGGTGTTGAAATCAGTTAAAATTGGCCGGGGACGACCTTTCTGTGATAGAGATTATTTATCTACTAAAAAACATTTCTATTGTTGTAAAGGCAATGACAGGTTTTTAGATAACGTGGAAATGGAAACATTGATAATGTTAAATCTATAGGCCGACCGCTTAACTGATATGAGACGTTGCCTGAGGTAGCAGCGCGGTGCGGGAGGGGTGTGGTGACGTGATGCGAGAGCTCAGTGATTCGTCACTTGTGACCACTATCACCCCTCCCGCACCGCGCAGCCACCTCAGGCAACGTCTCAGTTAAGCGGTCAGCCTATAGTCTTATTCTACTAGTGGGGAGAAAGTGAGGTAAATATCAACTTAGATACCTATATACCGAAAATGTACTTAAGTAGGTACCTAATTAATAAAAAAAAGTACCTAATGAAGTTAACGTTGTTTTACGATTGTACAGGTTTAAAAGGTTGTAGTTACACGTACGTATTATTCTTACAGGAAAACACACATGAAAGTAGGTAGATATGGTGGTGGATAGCCTAGCTACCTTTCATAATAGTTCCTTTATGAAAGGTAACTAGGCTATCTTGATAATAGTTCCTCGGGAATGTGTCCTGACAGAAGTCGCACAGGGGGGTTCTTGAGATGGTACCCTACTGATTATGACCACCTGGAGTGAGATTTCTACACTGCCAGACTCCCAGTCTCTTCCCCGGGTCGAATGAAGGTTAAAAAAATGTTGGTAAGGCAGAGATACACATAGAGTGGCCGCGTGGGTGTCAGCCGCCCGGGGCGGAAGAAAATTTTGTCGCCCTCTTATTTAGGTATTTCAATATAGAGGACTATAAAGTAATTTTAAAGAACTTTTCGGCAAGAACAGGCATCATTATTGTGTATTGTACAGGTTACAAATAAAAAAGTCATTTATGTATAATAATCAGATTTATTAGGTACAAACATTCTTACACATGTGCCACTTACATTGATATAATAGGTAGGTATAGAAGAACACTTATGATTATACGTTGACGGTCATCAAGATTAATATTAGCGAATTGAATATAAAATGAAAATCGACTTCCAGTTAGAACTAGGTACGACGATTCTGTTAATATTTTTATTGAAAATTAATATACTTGTTAGAATTAAAATCAAAACTTCTGTCTTTAACCAAAACTTTATTCGTCTACTTCTTATAAGAACAAGTCTTTTATTGCACTATCAATGTCTGCGTATAGCATCACACACCTCGTGCTAAATAGACAAAATAGCCAGATTGGTTAAGGCTTAGGCCCGGCGCCCACTATCGGCATCGGCACTGCTGAGGATTTTTATACGACGAATAAAAATGTAACTTAAATTGTATGACGATAAAATTGAAATTTCAATGATAATAATCATCGTAGGTGCAAAAATAAAGATAGGGTATCCGACATACCGTGTCACTGAAATTTAAATTTTATTGTCATACTATTACGTTATATTTCTATCTGTCGCATAAAAATCCTCAGCCGTGCCGATGCCGATATTGGGCGCCGGGCCTCAAAGTACTCATTGTTGATCTTAAAATCAATTTCAATTTTCAGGTGTAGAGGTGCGACTAAAATATCAAATGGTTCAAATATTTAAAAGATTTTATTATTATTTATTAAAAAAAATTGCCGCCCCGTACAGGTGCCGCCCGGGGCGGGCCGCCCCTGTCGCCCCTAATATGCTACGCCACTGCTGGTATTTAGGTACCTATGTCAAGTTTAGGTCTCGGCAATGAATACACTAAGTACTTTCGTCATTTATCAGCCCGCATGGATCTAATAGACCGGTTCGCTACAATAATAGGTTTGTGTCGATAATGCTTTAAACACCAGCAGTGCGATTCTGTAACCATCTCACCGTGAAAACTTAGGTGAAGTGAGCTGTCAATAGTGTCAATTCCTAGCAAAAACAAACTCACATCACCTAAGTTTTCACGGTGAGATTTTACAGAATCGACCGGCAGTTTTGCAAACGACTTGAGGATACAGTAGGTAGGTATATTGTTATTAGCGCGCCACTTACCTACCTTCCAACTTCCAATAGTGTTGGCATAATAGAAAATCATATAAAAAACTGTATCAGTCTATGGTTGGCATGACTCATTGTAACTTGGGACCTACCCGACCTTGGAATCGAACTCAGGACTCAATGCTCAACAGTCGTCAATTTATATTTTTAACCGACTTCTAAAAAGGAGGAGGTTCTCTTCTCAATTCGGATGTTTAAATTGTTTTTTCTGTATGTTCTCCATCATAAATAGACGGATTTGCAATTTTTTTTTTTGTTCGAAAGAGCTTTATTCCGAATTGGTCCAATTTAAACTTATAGATCTGATGATTAGTTTCGGAGACAGACAACGGAACTCTTCAATAAATGCCAGCAAATCAACCGCGATTGCTGCTATAGCATATCTATGTATGCATTGTTTACGCAATCACACAACATAACATCACGCCTGTACCCTTTAAAGGGGTAGGCAGATGTGTTCAATAGCTTTCTGTCACTGATATTCACATACTTAGCAAGTAGTGATACTATGAATTTGTTTGGTTTAGGTACCTACGTACAACTAAAAAGTGAAAAATGAAAACTGTTTTAACAAAAAAAAAACAACCGACTTCCAAAAAAAATACTTACCTACCTACCTACTACAAAGTGAAAAATAAATGAAATCAAAATTCAGGCGGCGATTCGATAGAGAATTGAGAGTGAAAAGGACGCATCACGTTTTGGCACAAATTCGTTACAAGAGAGAGAAGAAAGATACATATCTAATTATATCTCTCGCTCTCTCTCTCACACACTAAATCTCTCTTACCTATTCTTTATTTTTTAAGAAATTTTGCTCTTACGACGACACATCAAGCTATACATTTTCAGTTTTAGCTGACCTCGCATTGTATAGGCTTTTGGTACAATGAGAAGTCAATATATACTGGAAATGTATAGCTTAATGTTTCGCCGTCCGTACGTAGCTGCACGTGCAATTATTTTTACTGTAAAATGTACGGTTGGCCTTCAGACCTCGATGAGAATTAAATAATGCATTAGGCGGCCTTAGGACATCAATCAAAATAAATTGTAAAAAATAACATTGAACTTCATCGAGCACTAGGTACCTACCTACTGTTTCTCATTGAACCGCAGTTAAATTATCAATAAATAGCTTCTGCCCGCGACTTTGTCCGCGTGAAATTTCTTGTACCCCCACCCCGTCACAATACTTCGTATTCGCTTAGCGTTCATTCTGACTTTTTTTCTTTTTGCTCGGCTCCTAAGGGTCATAGCGTGATATTAAATAGCCATAGCCTTCCTCAAGAATTGGGTTATCAAATGCAAATAGATTTTTTTCAAATCTGACCGGTAGTTCCAGAGATTATCGCGTTCAAACAAACAAACTCTTCAGCTTTATTATTAGGTCATAGCGTAATATTAAATAGCCTTATAGCCTTCCTCATGTTGGCGGTCTCTCTCTTTACAAAGTTAAGAGTGACCTCACCGGAGCGGCATGGTGGCCCACGGCGAGGCGGGATGTATCCTGAGCCGCCAGACGTAAACACCGATAAGACAGGGTCCAAATTCAGCATGGGAACATAAACAAGAGCAGCGGTGCGTTGCGACCATTGTTATATTAAGATTTTATAGGGGACTTCATCGAAGACCTTTGTAAGAGGCAGTCGATTCATGTTCTAACCTATGTCTTTAATATATCGAGTGAAAATATTATATTGTTAAAGTATAAAGTTGTTTCAGTTAATAGTTAGTGAACTAGTGCACATAAATAGTTATTACTCAAGAATTTTGCTATCAAATGCTAACTAACTAATAACTATTTATGTGCACTAGTTCTCTGACTTTTTTCTTTTTGCTCGGCTCCTAAGGGTCATAGCGTGATATTAAAATAGCCTATAGCCTTCCTCAAGAATTGGGCTATCAAATGCAAAAAGATTTTTTTCAAATCTGACCGGTAGTTCCAGAGATTATCGCGTTCAAACAAACAAACTCTTCAGCTTTATTATTAGCTTTAATATATAATTTAACGTTTTTAAATGGGTCAATATCAACAAAGTGATTTTTTGTTCAATTTTGGTGGCGAATTTTTTTCTTCAGTTTTCGTGAAAAGTAATGACCTGGTATAATAATAGAAAGTCCAAGCTGGAAGGATCTTCAAGAGGTCTGAGAATATCTCGATAACTTTTTGAGATATTTTAATTCAAAGTCTAATGTGGCCACCAAAATTGAAAATCGCCCACCAAAATCGAAAGTGCCCACCAAAATTGAAAATCAGTGGCACCAAAATTGGATTAGAAGGTGAATCTGAAACAATGTGTAAGGTGGATATCTCGGGAAATATTATTTCAGCCTGTTCGGGATTGCTCTTTATTGTTGCTTTTCTTCTTGACCCCTGTAACACAGGTTTTGCCCAGCACGGGGGTCATTGGTCATTTATTTTGGACCAGGATATTCGCATGCTTAAATTGTCACTCTGTATTTGTGTACTTACCTTTTTATGTCAAATAAAATGTATTATTTCCTTTATTCATTTACATAATCTTATTTTATTGTATTTTTAAATATTTCTAAAATATAAAATAAGTATAAAAAACATTTAAAAATATAAAAAAATAGCGATCTGCCGGTGTCGGGAGCAGGGTCCAAGCTACCGGTGGTTAGGGCTCCAGAGACAGGAACCTCCTCACAATGCGAGCCGTATCGAGGAGTACTGCCTTCTGAATCAGGCCCTTGACCCAACCGCCTAACGAGAGCCTCGATAGATGTTAATCGAGGCTTTCGGCCATCAGTCCATTGGCCGATACGACAATCGGCACAATGATAGCCGAGCTCACATTCCACATGTCAACAACCTCGTGTGCTAAGTCGAGATATTTAATTTGCTTCTCTTTCTCAGCTTTCACGAGGTTCCCGTCACATGGAATGGTAACATCGACAATCATTATCTCGTCTATCACTACTATATCAGGTTTATTGGCAACAATAGTCCTGTCAGTAATGATAGACCGATCCCAGTACATTTTCAAGAACTGGATCGGGGACATACTTGTAGTACGGTATCTCAGAATCCACAAGTTTATATTTCAAAGCAAGTTGCTGGTGAATAATCCTAGCTACTTGGTTATGTCTGTGCAAGTACTCGCCGTTAGCCAGACGAGAACAACCAGATATAATATGTCTGATAGACTCACCCGGACAATGGCATGCCCGACACACGTCAACCGTCCCGTCCTTCATAATATGTCTCCGGTAGTTATTCGTTAAGATAACTTCGTCCATAATTGCACAGACAAAACCTTCAGTTTCCCCGAAAAGGTCACCAAAACGTAGCCAGGATACGGACGCTAAGAAGTCTACACCGGGCTCAAGAAGAGCCCGATAGAAGCGCCCGTGAAGCTCCTTGCTTTGCCATACCTTCTTGCGGTCATCAGTAGCCCCTTGTCCACTGCGACCACATCAAGGTGCATACCAACTTCGGCTTTTAAAAAATATTCCCTGAGACTGCACACCTCGCGGTTGTGGAGGGTCTTCGCATTTAAAAAGCCTCGACCCCCACACTTCCGCGGGATATACAGTCTCATCACCGATGATCGTGGGTGATGCATCCGGTTTGCGGTCAGTAATGTACGGACTCTTCTATCCAGGGCGTCGAGTTTGGTCTGAGTCCATTTGAGTATACCGAAAGAGTACATCAAAACCGGCATGACCCAACCATTGAAGGCGCGCACCGTATTTCCGCCCGAAAGAAGACTGTTTAATACCTTCTTCAGGCGACAAAAGAAGCGCTCCTTCAACGATTGCTTCATGTCAGCATCGTTGATGCCTAACTCTTCCGACATACCCAAATACTTATAGCTTTCGGATGAGGAGAGGGATCTGAGGCTTATGGAATCGGAGAGTTGAATTCCCTCGGATTCCATAATCTCCCCTCGCTTTACATGCATGACTGCATTATTATTATTGTTATTATTTATTATTATTCTTCTTTCTGCCATTCTCTTTTTAAGCAGCCTCTCTTCGGTGGTCTGTTTTGGCATTCTAAAAAGCAACAAAATATAATGATAAGAAACTTGGTCATTAGTAGGTCAAACTAAAACTCAAAGCATTTATTTCAATTAAACCATTAACAGGCACTTTTAAATTGTCAAGGAGTCGGTCAGTCCGAAAATATGAAGCTATTTCTAAAAATATGAAGCTAGGTCCATAGACCACTTAGGTACTGCCAAGTAGGTACATAATATTTATTTATTTGCTAATCAAACTGACTTGCAACTTAAAAACTGGCTTTGGCTTTACAGTATATACTTAAAACTTGGTGGCTAGTTTTCAATTTTGGTGTCGTGAAAACGCCACCAAAACCACCAAAATTGAGCCACCAACATTGAAACCAGATATAAAAAAAATCTTTAAAAATAGGGGTTTTAAGTTACAATTTATTTAATATCACTGATTTATGCGTAACCCAAATCACTACCTATAATGTGTACCTTACTATTAAAACACTTTAAAATTAACAGCAAATCGATCCACCAAAAATTGAACAATTCTTGTCCCCCGTGCCACCCAAGATGATACTTACGTTTTTGGCGGAAAATCAGAGCACTAATCACACACCTGTTACACGCAAGTGCCGGTGCATGACTGAGAGGTGTGAAATAATAAAACGCGATTGATCGCACACGCACGAAACTTCATGTAAACGTATGTTGAATATGTGCCACCAAAATTTTGATTTTTGCTTGGACAAACTTTGATCGAGTATCCTGTGCTTTTAAATTAGATTTTCTAATACAGTTAATTGTTTTTAGATAATGTGTCATAAGCATACACTAACGAACTTGTTTATTTTTTATTGTATAGCAAATTGTTACTTTGGTGAATGCAATTATATCAAAAAATGGAGCTGGGACAAGCCACCTAACTTGAATTACAAGGCGGTTTTTTTTTTCCTGATTATTTAAATACACATTTATAAAAAAAAAAATGTGGCCCTAATTGAACCAAGTTACGTAGTTCACTATAAAAAAAAATAAGAAACATCCTATCATTTAACACCTCGATTCTCAACGTGGACGCGTAAAATTTGCTGTGGGGATATTCACCCAAATAATTATGAAATTTTGTACTAAGATCTAGCTGTGCATTTATAGGTTGCTACACGTGGCTAAACGTATGTCGTTCGTTACGGGTAGGTATGTATAATATATGTTACCGGAAATGTATGAAATCTAGGAATTTTACACAATTCCTAGGAAATATATGCAATTCCGAGCCTACTTAGGAAACGTGTAAGATAATCTTCCAAAGATTCTTCAATACACACGTTTCCTGTGAAATGTACCTACCTAGGAATTGTATGCAATTCCAAGATGATGCTAGGAAATATATAAAAAGAATGCTTTCTGTGACTAAAAGAAATAGGTACTTAAAACACGTTTGTAATCATAAAAATTTAGCATGCTGCCTCCTATTTCTGTCTGCAGGGTGTATATTAGGAACCTAACCAAACCGAACCTCGGGGTGACCTTCGCTCGCTTTTGCATCCACGTCGTCTAGTAGCACAAAATATTGAATTTTTAAGATTTCCGATTGCTATTTAGGAAATGTATAGATTTCCTAGGAAAAGTGCATATTCAAAAATATATCATAGATTTCCCATCTATTTTAGGAATTGTACACATTTCCTAGGAATTGTATAGAATGACGGATTGCACACTTTTTCGTTAACATTTATTTATCTAAATAAATAATAAAGTTCTCCAGACCGTATTTTGGCCACGGCGCGGCGGCTAATCTCAACGGAGTCAAGTGTGCGCGCAGACATAGGTGGTCCTTCTTCCCTCACTCGCATAGTCCCACAGAGTACTTACATTATACATAGTCCGATAGGACGGCAATCAATCCGACACGACCGGAGAGAGAACAGGCGCAGGACCGAGCCCAGGAATCGACCCGGGAATCGAGCCCAGGACCCCACACTCAGCAGTCGCGCTTGCGACCACGAGACCAACGGGATAACGGGTAGGCATATAATATACTTACCTACCTACTAGAGGGTCCATAGGAAAGTGTCCTAAATGCATTAAAAAAAAGGGAAACATACAACTCATTTGATACAATAGAAAAAAAACAAGAAGATACCTCTGAAAACTTTCTACAAACAATAAAAACCATACTAATACATAATACATAAATACAATCATTATGTTTTTTACCCGACTGCGCATGCAAAGGAGTGGTAATGTGCTTATTAGCCTATGTATGTTTGTATGTTCCTTTGAAGCACTATACAGACCAACGACGATAATGGTTATATTCTCTTTGATACAGACCAAACGCCTGGGCCGATTTTATGATTCACACGTCAATCGATTCCTCTTAGTCGACCATAGATAAAATACTAAATGTCCGGCGACTCCGCGACTGGCGAGTGTCACTAAAGAAATGACGTTAGGTAACGTTAGTGAAAATTCAATATGGCGACTACTATGTATGTATATATGTATATATTATCTCTTTGGCACTTAGAGCATTTAACCTTGCTCTAAGCTTTGGCACGATCTGTAGCCTTATACAGCATCATATTGTAGTCTTTGCTGTAGCCTAAACGGCTTGATCGATTTCAGCTTGAGAGGTGCCGTTAGATTCGTCTTAATTGTGCGAGTGACACTGGGTATATCAAAATTGAAAAAAACTAAAATGGCCGATTTTTGGCGCAATGGTAAGTCCAAAATCTATCTCAAACTCAAATCATTTATTTCAATTAAACCTTGTACAGGCACTTTTGAATTGTCAAAATTAAATAGTCAGAAAGTTGAAGCTTTAAGAAAGAAGCTTTGAAGCTTGAAGAAATTCCAAAGCGTAGATCTCTATGGAGAAGAACGGGCAAGAAACTCCATGGACACTCTTTTAAATCAAGATATTACAAAATCCTGGGTACATTATTCTTGTTGCTTCTATAAGTGAGAACAATGTAAAAAAGACAGAAATTAAGAAACAATTCAAGACTTATGATTAAAAATAAGCCTTGGCAGTTAAGAGATGACCAGTCTCAACCGACGGCGCCCGTTCAAATAGGGCTTTAAAAGATGATTACAAAAATGTAAACAACTACCAAGAACTAAATCTTCATATTAATTTGTAAACTAAAAAGCTGGAAATAAAAAGTTATTAAAAAAAAACCCGACTGCGGTAAAAAAACTTATTTATTATTTAATTTAAAATGGTCTTGTTTTTAGCTTTTCAGTTCTTTTAACTTAAGTTTTTTACCGCAGTCGGGTTTTTTTTTTTTAATAACTTTTTTTTTTCAGATTATTCCATAGGTTAAATGCTTTAGGTTCTAGAAGCAACATACTAAAGCACTAGTATTTTATTTTTTTAGTTCAAACAATAGATTTTTTGCATTTACTTATTGAAATCATTGATATTTTGTAAATAGATAGGTACGAGTAAGTACCTAATTCCTTCATATTTTGCATTAAAATACCAGCGTTGTGTCATCGGGCTTCTCTTTCTTTTCTATGCAATCCGACAAAGACCGCGCTATAAGTCATGCAGTCGCCCTAAACAATGTAAACTTTATGATATTTTACGATGCTATTGATTTTAGATCAATAAATCCTTTAGATAGTAATAAAATATTAATTCGAGATAATGAAACTTTCCTCGCTAAACTAACAAGTGTTTTCCATGTAGATTGTAGGTATTACATGGATCTATATGCTGTGGCTGCTTTGAGCCACAGAACATATTTACCCTAAAGCTTTGAGCTCACAGGTGACGTCTTTGACATAACACGTCACGGAGAAAAATTATCAGTGAAATGTCAAAACAAACAAAAAGTACAGAGGAAAAAATATTACAATTTTACGACGAACTTAGAATAAGTACTTTGTTCGTCGATCAGTCTATTGTTCTTCAAAAACTCGGAATTTATCGTAAAATGAACTTGTGAACGATCTTTCCTGGTGATAAACTAAGCAAACTGGTGCAAGGGAACCGTTTTATCTTTTTATGTAAGAAATCTTGATGTCGTTCTTAAAAATTTACAGATCGTAACATTCAATAATTATGTGCAGTGAATTATAGTACCTACCCCGCACCTATTAATTAATAAAAATAACGTAATCAAGCACAACACTCAAATAATCAGACGAGCTCGCCTACATATGTTATAAAAAACAAAGACAATAAATAAGTTTTTAGAAATACAAACATGATCTCTATTAGTGTTTGATGATGACGAATGACTCACAGTTCCCATAAATATTTCCATGAGGCGAGTAAGTATGTGGACAGGGACAGAAAGCACATTGTTACAATCTGTAATTATTCATGTCTTATTTTTTCTTATCACAAATTTATCTAATTACTTGCCCGCATGATCAAAGATCCTTTTAATTTCAAATTATGATGCAATGTTTATGTATTTCAGACTAAAATGGCTACAGAGCACTCTGGTTTAATACAACAAGTGGAAAATTTTGAAACACTTCCCGAATCAGTTACATTACAAAATGAGGATGACCCAAATGTAGAGAAAGCTGTCGAGGCTATAGTGAAGGTATCTCCAGTGCAAATACAGCAGGAGTATTATGAAAACTTAGGGGACTGCGACTGGGTGAAGTAAGTATGGTTTAACATTATAGTAGCTATTTTTAGAATGCTTTGCCATCCTATTTATCATCAATAGGTATAAATTAAATTTTTCAGACAACCTTTTCATATGATAACTTAAACAAAAGACTACATATTTTTTTTTTTTTCTCAAGTACTAATAGGAAAATAAATAATATGCTCATGTATATACTTATTATATTTTTTATTCAGGTATGAAAAAAGCAATAGAAACTATTTGCTTCAAAATGTAGCATTTGCACTCTTTGGTGGTCCAAGCTGTGAAGGGGAATTATCAGAAGTTGTTGGTGAACAGAATGCACACCTTGAAGGTTACACAACCAGGCAGAAGGAACAAGTCATGAGAGTTTATGAAAAATTGTGTGAACAAAGTAAGTATCTTGTAAATGTAATAAAATTATAATATATCTTGTACTTACTTATCTTTTAATTTTGTAACTCTGATAGATCATGTTCATATATTTATTATTATTTCCTTGTTAAATTCCCCCTTTGATTGGTATTGATAGAATTCAAAACAGTTAACTTTTTGTCATGGCCATGCTGACAATACAGGGAGAAGAGAGGGTGGGGGCGGGGGATCTGCATTTTCAACTGTACACATTTTTTCTAGGTAAATTTTCACACAATGATGATGACATAGTAATGTCGGTACTTCTCATTGTCTGTGCTAAACCAAAACCAGTGAAATTCTATCAGATGCAACCATCAAGCTACTGGTTAGACCTTCATGAGAAGACAGACAGTGACATATGGTGTACTGCTGTATTCAGAGTTAGGAGGTGTATACCTACTACAGTTGGCAGTAAGTATTAGCTAAGTACATAAAACCATACTTTTTTGCATGGTTAACTTTGTAGTGCTTTCATGAATGTATTTTGTGCTATAATTCCGCAGATCTGCAGAATAAACTTTGTTAGTGAATAGTAAAAAAAACAAACAACTATAATTATGGACTAAAATCATAATCTTAAGTCTTACTTGTGGTTTATGGTACTATAAACAAGTCGTAACATCAATTTGTAATAAGTACCTACTTATCTATAATAAATACTTATCATAGAAAAAAATTGCATCATCATCATCAGTAGCCTATAGTAGTCCACTGCTGGACATAGGCCTATTGCATCGCTCCTATTGCACGCCATTCAACTCAATTTTTGGCAAGTAAACAAAAAATGAAAAAAAAAAAATATGAAAATTCTTTTAAACCAAGGTTTCGTTTGCATTTATTTCATTGTTATTTTTTTTATTGTTTTTAGTGAAATCCTGTCGCGTCTACATTGATGAAAACGCACGCGTTTATCAAGACTGGGATTCATATTTGGTATACAATACTCTGCCAAAATGTGTTATCATTGCACCTGAAAACGGTGAATACACTGGAACTCTTCTTGAGGTAACTAATAATTTTTGTGATGGGCCATACCCAATTAGAATTAGAGAAAAGTGGTCAACTACATTTTTGGTTTTATGAATTTGTTCATAGTTTAGAATCAAACCTAATCTTTTTTGCACCTGCTAGTATGGAACTAATCCCGCAAAGATAAGTTGTATCAATCAATCGAAGGAAATAAAAAACTTTTAAATATATTGTCCTACTGCAACAGGCCTCTAGTCACACGGAAAGCATTATTACATACAACGCATACTAGATTTCAGACTTAAAACTATAATAACTCTATTTCAGACCCTAAATCCATTACAGACATTCATGAATTCATACTTTTAAATAAATTTATACCTATCAATATTTAATAATTTCAGGGCGAAGAATCTTTCGCTGTAAAACTGACGGTAGCGCCATCACCAACATTGGGTATAAAGGCGCGAGTGCTCAGTTCAGTGGACTCAGCGACTACAATAGCGTCTATAGGCGCCATCGGCGTGATCGGCGTGGCGGCGTTCACGCCCGTGGCGCCGGTCGTGCTGGCCGGCGCGGCCGCCGCCACCGTGGCCACCGGCGTGTACGGCCTCGTGCGATCCTCGCTCCATTTGCACGATAGACGCACTCACGAACAAGTAAGCAAACACTTAATAATTAAGTCTCTTTTAAGTGTAATACATTACACTATCTGCTTTTAAATACTTACTTGATTCTGTTCGAAGTTTTACTCTCTACTCTAATAATAATAATATTTTATTGGCAGGCATCGTAGGCCCATTGCGTGTTATTACAAATAACTTAAAAACTCTGTTAGAAGTAACACATAAGGCACGCAAATACAATATTGAAACATGAACACATTACCACTCCTTTGCGTCGCGCAGTCGGGTATTAAACATAAAAAAACCCTTTTTCCAGTCCATTAGCCCGACGGATGCCGAAGCCCGCGGCAGCTGGCTGAACATAGCGGCGTCGAGCGTCGGCCTGGCCGCCGGCGCCGCCAGCTCGCTGCTGTCGCGCTCTGCCGCCGCCGGCACCAACATGACCAAAGTAAGTATTGTCTGTTGCGGATAGGAAATCATCAAATGACCCCTCCCGCTCTGGATGGCGCGGAAGGCAGTGTCACTCTTACTGACTAAAACCCACCCGTGTTCCTTCCTTAGCCCTTTATGTTCCGGGCCAGCGGTAACCCTTTCGGACAATCCCGCTGACACGGCAAGTATAGTCTGTTTCAAAAGTATTTGGTGAAAATGTAAACAAACCCACTCACCACTCACTAAAATTAATATATTAGTAACACATTCATCTGTATTCAGAAAGCACTCAATTTGTAAGTGGCACTACAAATTGGCATCCACAGGTATGTTTTCTGATCTATTTGTTTACATTTTGATCATACACTTTTGGAACAGACCATAATCACCAGTATCCTTTTACCAGTATCCTTTTTTTATTTTTACGTGGAGAAATGCTCATGCATTCTGCACTACCACGGGGAGATAGTGCAGGTATGTGGGACTCTAACCCACTAAAACTCCACGGTGTCCTCCTCTGCCGCTTATGGCGGGAACACGGGCACGCGTTAGCACTCATCCGTGAACCCGCCGCGGCTGTCCGTCACCGGACCCTCCTCCGGGGAGTACTCCCCATCACCGGCGCACCAGAACACATAGCACGCCGTGACCACCCCAGGGACCAAACCAGCACATGGGCGCCAGACGACCCCGTGTCTGGGCACCCTTGGTCCCCTTTCGACGGGTCAGATCATTGGCCCCGCCGCCTGCCAATTTTCGGCCGCAGAGGATAGGGAGAGCGGCCAACGTAATACCAACACTCCTCCTCCCCTGCGGCCCCACCGCGTCCGCCATCAGACGGTGGCGACCCCGTCAAGGCCGCGGAAGGTAGGGAGAGCGGCGCACCGCAATACCGGCACTCCTCTCCCGCCGCGGCCTCCAACCCTCAGCCGCGATGCCTCCCATACGACATCGCGGCATGCCTCAGTTGCGATGTCGCCGAAGCGGCACCGCAACCTACTTGTTGGCCGCTACGTCGTCGGCTTGTCGGCAAAAGCCCTGACGAGCGGCCCCTCCTCGGGTTCCTCTTCGCTTCACCGTGGGTGTCCAAGCCACGGCTACTGAGCCCCCCCGCCTCGACAATGCGGGAACCCACCGGGGGGGGGGAATCACCAGTATCCTAGCCTAACATCGAATCAGCGACGTCACTACAGACTGATAACATCGCGGCGTCAAGCATGGGCCAACAAAGTCCCTCAGAAAGCTACTGCCCTTTTACTTGAAAAAACCTCTAGAGGGTCTTCGCATCTGGGGCTAGCTAGGTGACCCTGCGTTGGCGCCGCGTAAACGTTGCGATAGGGTCGCGTCGATAATATGATTACATAGACTATGCTATGATCGCAGTGACGCCGCGGTATACGCTGCGTCACGTTGGTTGAGGAACGTCTACACTTCACTTACAACTGTCATACTCCACTTCTTGGCAAACAGAAGCATCTTTCTGCTAAAGTGTTTTAATCAAATAGAATTTACTCACTCCCTTGCCATATTTATCAGTCCACTGAATTAATGAATAAACAAGCTTATTATTATAGACAGGACAGGCGCTGACAGTGTCGGTGGAGGTGTTACGTCACGCAAACATGGTCACAGGAGGAGCGGGCGTCGTCAACAGCTTGTTTCACATTATACTGAAGGTGCGTATCGCCATATCGTAGTGAATCCTAAACTTCATTGTGGTAAACCATACCCCCTTTGTTTTTGATAAAATCAGCGTGGCTGATTACCCAGAAGCGGCATCGAGCTGTTTATTTTCAACGTTATTTCAAGAAAGATAAAGTTGATAATTTTTTGGCTGTAAAAACCGCGTTTTCAAGTGCTAAATGTGCGCCGGTCGGTTTTCTTAAAAGTATTTCTCTCACATAAGTAGACCTTTAAGTGACAACAGAATGAGACTTAGGCCCGTATTACAGAATCTTACTCAAGACTCAAGCATTACTTAAAACTAGTTTCCACCAATAAATGGCTTTAAACGAGTTTTAAGTAATGCTTGAGTATTGAGTGAGGTTCTGTAATACGGGCCTTAAAATGGCGACTTAAAATTGAGTGAAGGAATAACGTTTGAGCAATGTGTCGTTGGTTTTATATACGAAATATTTTAGAGATTTATTTCAGTGATGCTCCTAACCGAGACCGCTTTTGTTATAACGTATAATATACAAATACATATTTCAAGAAGGCTATAAAAGGGATGTTAACTAATATTTAAAAAATGCAAACAAATATTGTCAATTAAAAAAATACTTGGTAGTAAATCATCATTATCATCACCATCTGCCTAGTCTAGACTAAAACAACTTGTTAGTAAATTATGTACTTATAAAAAAAAACAAAATGGTTATAAACACGGCGAAGTGTTCCTCGAAATCTTAATTTATCTTGTATTTTGTCGGATCCTCCTTTTAACAATATCCCTTTCCCTTTAGTATCGCAAGCATGGAGAAAAGCCGACGAAGCTAGAACTGTTCCAATTCGCGTCGGCGACTCTGTTCTTCTGTCATGCTGTGGTGTCCAACCGGACCGCGCAGAGTATTATCGAGGACGCTCAGGCTAAAGCTATCAACGAGTATCGCTCCACACTCAGGAGTAATAGACACAGGTCAGTGACAGATGTATTTTTAAATCAATATTATTGTAATAAAACTATATAGTTGTACAAGGATCTTCAAACGCCTGGCCAAAATCAAAACTTACGACCCCAGCTTATATCTTCTTTACAATTTCACAAAAATTATCACAAATGTTTACCAACATCACCTAAAAGATGCATGTAGCGCTGTAGTGATTTTTACAACGGTCAATCTACGAAGTAATAGTTACCATTAACACTATGATGCACCAGAAAGTCTTTAAAATTGTTTTTTTTTTCTAGGAAAATGTTCGACAAGATCAGCGCTGAATCAAGGAGGATACAAGGCGCAGTGCAGGGCAACAGTGAAGTCATCAGAGGCATACAGAACATCTTTGACAAAGACCAGTACTTCGCCGACGTACTCCGCATCAACAAAGACCTCAACCAACACAAGCTCAGAATATCCATGACTTCCGATGGACGAGTCAACTTAAACGCTCAACATAAGTTCAATCCTGGAGAGCTGTATAACCTTGGAAAGGAAGGCAGGGCACAGCTGTTCAGTAATCTTGGCCCTGCATCAGTCAATAGCAACAACGTGCCAACTCGGATAGTACCCTCCACGAATGCCGTCGCCGGCTATATCGAAGGCGAGGAAGAAAATAATACGTTGGTCGGTATTCATCCAGGAGAAATACTAAGAATCGGTTCCCTTCTCGTTCGAGTCAGTGCATCCGGCGCCGAAAATGTGGCTCTCATGCTAGAAAATTTAAGCCAAGATGTTTATGCCAATTTAATGACAATATCTTTCAACGTGTTGTCTAAACTCGTACCTGAAGACATCGCCCGACTTCGGCTGCTGAGCCCTGAAGAAGATCTGATCGTCCAAATAGTAAAGTTTGTGTTCAATTACATGAAACACCAAAGACCGCTCGGCGACGCAAGTAGAGAGAATGACAATGGTATCACGATAGTTTTAAAAGAATTCTTCCAAGAAGGCGTGATTCGTCAGGAAACGATCTTGTATTTGAAGGATCGTTTGCTCGGCTGGGTCGAAAGCGAAATGGATCGTAGGAGCTTAGAGTTCCCAAACAAGAAGTCAATTGTTTGTGAAACTTGTAGAGGCATTAGGTATGCTTAAGAATTTCATATTTTTGACACCTATATTTATCTAGAAAAGATTTTTTTATAAAAATATTCCTGGCTTAGCTTCGGTAACGTTAGAAGTAATGACTAATTAGGTAAACAGTTATTATGGACACAAGATGCTTGGTAAACCGCTGTGATGTAGTATACTTGCTATTATGGTATACTTCCTATTATGGTATACTTCGATAGCTTCTATCTGACTCATCATTATTATTGTAAACACTCACCAAGGGGAATTATCATGAGGAAAATTATTGCATTAGACTGAATATATTTCGAAAAATGAATATTGAAATACAAATAACATTAGTCCTTTAAAAAACTATGCCATGGTGACTGTTGTCATAAATAGCAAGTAATCCCATTTCAATAACGATTCGATTAAGATCCCGAGGCTGAAGAAAGTCATAATTCTCTTGCCCTTATGACTTATTCCGTTTATCCACCCTAAGGTGGATACTCTGAAACGTATGTCCGAGAATCCACCCTAGAGCGGGAGGAGGGGTCATTTGATGATTTCCTACCCTGAAAAAAAAAAGCCTATAAATTTCGTTTATCTAAGTAGGCCTAGCTGCCTAGGGTGGATTCTCTGACATGCGTTTCCGCGTATCCACCTTTGGGCGGATAAACTGAATAAGCCGCCCTTATCCCAGTGTCACTGACTGGCAGGGCCACCATCACGGATTTTAATTTTGACAACACAAAAAATGAGTAGTCGCTAATTAGTCGAAATTTGTCGCTAAATATCAGAATTTATCGGTCATTGGTTCAAAAGATATAAGAATAAGGGTTTATGGGTGGCCGATCTGGAGTCTCCCCAGCAGGGCCACATTTATATCTCAAAAACTAGGGTACCTAGCGAAGATCTGTTTTCACCCATATTTTGTTGCCAATTAGTCGGAATCAGTCGCCAAGTCACAGATTTAATCGGGTCTTAGTTTAGGAGATACAATGAGTTCAATTAGTAAGGTATAGTCCAAGAGCTAGTCGAAGAGTTTTTTCGTGAACTCTTCGATCTAGCTTATAGCCTTATATCTTTTGAATCAGTGACCGACAAATTCTGATATTTGGCGACAAATTTGGACTAATTAGCGACTAATTTTTCGTGTTATCAAAATTAAAATCCCTAATGGTGGCTGCCAGAGTCAGACCTTATCCCAATTTATTTGGGGTCGGCGCAACATGTCTTTTTTTCTTCCATACGTCCAAACGTATTTAGTCGTCATCTTGGTGGTCACCCCGTTTCTAACCATATCAATCTTTTAAACAGTCCATCCATCGTAGGTCTTCCCTTACTCTTAAAGGCTTAGCCATCCACATTCTTATGACATTTTCCTTACTCCTCCACATTATCCGTAGAAGTAATTTAAAAAATAATAATACATATCAAAATTGTCCAAATATTTAGTAAAAGCTAAGATAATAAGGCTTCTTTTGTAAAACCGTTTTTTATCAAATTTCCGTTCCAATTTATACTAAAAAAGATTTTTGTATTAACATATTTATGATAGATTATGCACAGTGCTAACATACCAGTGTTGCTTATTCTTAGATTATATTATTGTAATAACTAATATTGCACAAAATACAGTGCCTTTTAGATTGTGAAAAATCTCATGATTGGAAATAATATGTATTTACACGCAAAGAGTAGATTTTAACCTGTTATTAGAGTAAGCTACATAATAGTGAACTATGTGTAAATATTAAATATTGTTAAACAATAAACTGTCTTATCTCTCATCCGTATAATTATTTTGACCTCGATTAAAGTGTTGTCGCTATCATCGGCATGATCTCATCGTTAAACATAGATAATAAATATTTATTTTCTATTACTTAACTACCTACTAAAAAGTGATTACTTTTCAAGAAGCCCGCGAAATTCTAATTTTCTAACGTTTTTTGCCATTTGCAGGTTTCGGGTTGTATTGTATGTTGATCTAAATATGTTTCGTGGGCTACCTTAGCGCATCCCCTTCTTTATTGTACCTAGGTACACAAAAAGGTAAAGGACACAACAACCTCAGTTCTAGTCTATACTTCCAGTTCTAAATTGTAAATATTTAACTGATCCTCTAAAAAACATAATGACCTTTTAATGTTGTATGTACACAAGTACACTTTATGAAATTAATGAACTTCTTAAGAACTTTTTGGGCTTCTTATAATGCACACTTTTATTTAAATAAATGTCTTGTTCAATTCCTGGCCTTTTCTCTCTTTTTTTTTCTTTTTTTTTTCTGGTCGCGTAACTAATTTAGGATACCTCAACTGACCAACCACGCGCGATTCGAATTGGTCGCAGTAACTAAGCTAGGGCAAATAGGTTTCGACCAAATGGGTTTGGTTAGATTAGAACTGTTACCAAAGGGCAATGGTGGGCGAGCGCTACATCCAAGTTGGTACCAGATACTTGGCTTACCCAAAAATAGGAGTGTATATTACGGGTACCCCGCTGCCTACCCTTCGGGAAAACAAGCCGTGATGATGTGTTTAAAAATAAGAATTAATAGAAGATCACAAAAAAGGCACTTTATTATATTAGAGTGTTCAATAAAAATTTTAGGAAAGCTATGATTAAATAGGTACAGCCGTTCTAAATCAAAAAAATAAAAATTCGACCGCCATAAAAAACAATTATAACTCGTTGCTTCATTTTTCAGATATGATTATAACAATGTAGTTTCCCTACTTACTTGGTAACTTCGCACATATTTTAAAGATTTTTTAAAACTATTAGGTGACGTAATTCCGGTCTGACTGCACCTCGGTTGACACTTTGACGTGTAGCTCATTCCTTTTTCGTGCGCGGTAGCTATCGCACGCGCCCTTAAGCATCATGCCAAAAAGAAGCGCGCAATCAAAAATTGATCACTACGCTAGGAAAATTAGAAAAATTGAAGAAAAACAAAGACCGTTACAATCGTCATCGGATGATGAAGGTAAGCAAAGTATACTTTATTCTTTGGTGATCTAGAAGTGAATAGTGAAAATATCAGTTTTGTAAATGCTCTGGGATTGACTGCGAGTCAATAACTTTGACATTGTTCAAAACTAAATTATAAAAGTTAAACTTTAATATTGCATCGGGATTGACTGCGAGTCTTTAACGATGACAAACAAGCACAGAAAATACGTACAATCTAAAACAGATGTAACGTTAACGTGCAAAATCAATTAAGAAATTTTATTCTTTAATATTGCATCGGGATTGACTGCGAGTCTTTAACGATGACAAACAAGCACAGAAAATACGTACAATCTAAAACAGATGTAACGTTAACGTGCAAAATCAATTAAGAAATTTTATTCTTTAATATTGCATCGGGATTGACTGCGAGTCTTTAACGATGACAAACAAGCACAGAAAATACGTACAATCTAAAACAGATGTAACGTTAACGTGCAAAATCAATTAAGAAATTTTATTCTTTAATATTGCATCGGGATTGACTGCGAGTCTTTAACGATGACAAACAAGCACAGAAAATACGTACAATCTAAAACAGATGTAACGTTAACGTGCAAAATCAATTAAGAAATTTTATTTCTTACACTACCCTCAGAATTGTTATCTTCACAACCTTAATTACAAATTGTAATTTTAGGTAGCGAAGATCCTGATGTGGTCCCAGGCAATGATAATGAAGCTATTATGGAGCCAGTACCCGTGCCAACCGACGTACCACAAGACGTGGAATCGGAATCTGGCGACATTCCTAACCAACACTATGCCCAGGCGGAACCCTGTCCCCCTGAGGCAACTACTGGTAGCATGGAACCTGAGTTAGACTGTTAGATCCTGATCTACTGTCGCCACTCGGTGAATCCACATCAGATTCGCCTGACTACGGCGATAACATTCACGATAATCTATCGCAGTTGTGGCTTCCTTTGCTAAGGAAAGGAATGCCTAAAGAAAACAAGGACAAGGTACTGAAAGAGTACCTTGTGCCAGACAATTGTAGGCTCCTTCAAGCACCCAAGTTGAATGCTGAAATCTCGGCGGCGGTACCGGACATGGTTCGCAACCGCGACAAGACACTTACAGCGTCTCAACAACAGCTAGTGCGGGAATCACCGCCATCAAGGCTCGAGTGAAATTAATCACACCTAGCTTGGACAAGGCATTCATAAATATCATCAACGAGTCCGAACGGGATAAATCACTGTTTGGCTCGTTCTTATCAGAAAAAATTAAAGCCGCCAAGGCCATTGAAAAGCAAGGCCTTTCCATAAAAAAGACCGCAAAGTTTCAAAATCGCCTCAACTTCCTAATACCCGCCAGTCCTACCCGGGAAACTGGAACCTGCCTCCTCGATACCCAGCGAACAGGGGGGGGGGGGTGCATACAGGAGTTGATTGGTTAAAAAATGGTTATCCAATACCCTTTCATACACATGTACGACAATCAATAATACCTAAAACAACCTATCAAATACTGAGAAATCAGATATGATGAAAGCCGTTATGAAACTCAAATCTTTAGGGGCTATCTCAGAGTGCAATGTGACTAAAGATCAATTTATTTCTAAAATATTCCTCACACTAAAACCTAACGGCGATAAACGCTTTATATTAAACCTAAAAACCTTAAACAAGCTAATCAAGAGCGAACATTTTAAAAATGGAGGATTACCGAACAGCATGCAAATTGATACCACGCGATGGATACCTTGCTACCATCGACTTAAAAGATGCGTATTTCCTCTTAGGCATTAGGCATTCCGACCGTAAATATTTATCAATTTCAGCCCAATAATTCGCTAAGAACATATGGCTTTAATTGCATGCCGTTGGCGTTTGGCTTATCCGTTGCCCCACGGGTATTCACTAAGGTTATGAAGGAAGTCATAACTTACCTCAGACATCACGGTTTTCAGTCAGTTTGTTATTTAGATGACATTTTATGCATTGGAAATACTTACGAGAATGGTCATAATAACGTAAATGAAACTTTGAAACTACTCGAGTTTCTAGGGTTTGTTGTCAATTACGATAAAAGTATGTTAAAACCGCGACAATTCTGCAAGTACTTAGGATTTTGTTACGATACCAGGTATCTCAGTACCTATACAATTGCCAGCCGATAAGCGACGTAACATCATCGAATTAGTAACAAAATTCACTAAATTACAGCCATGTTCCATCCGCGAATTAGCTCGCTTTATCGGTATTCTAGTCGCCACTAGCCCAGCCCTTAAATACGCTTGGGTATACACTAAGATTTTAGAACGCCAGAAGTTTCTAGCGTTACTTAAGCATAATAATAATTACGAAGCTAAAATTAACCTACCTAATATTATATTAGAGGATCTGAACTGGTGGCTATCAAATGTTAATACAGCACGCAACCTCATGCGACAGCCAAATTTTGACATCGAAATCTATACCGACGCGTCGATGTCAGGCTGGGGTTCTGTTTGGAACAACGCTCAAGTACATGGCAAATGGAAGTCTTTAGAAAATTATTGTCATATCAATTACTTAGAGCTGATGGCAGCCTTTCTAGGTTTGAAATCCTTCGCCAGTGATGCAACCAATAAATAAATAAAATAAACAATATTACTGCGCATGGACAACACCACTGCGATCAGTTATGTAAATCGTATGGGGGTATTCAATACCCCCACTTAAACGACTTGGCTAGGTCCCTTTGGAAATGTTGTGAACAGCGCAACCTATAGGTCATATACCTATCATACGTAAATTCCAAAGAAAACCGGGCAGACGCCGCGTCTAGAGTAGTCAATCCGGATACTGAATGGTCACTTTCCGATGAAGCATTCCAAGACAATATAAAATATTTTGGTCAACCTGAAATAGACTTATTCGCGTCCCGCGATAATGCGAAGTGTACCACATTCATCTCATGGAAACAAGACCCTGACGCAGCATCCGTAGACGCATTTACGATGGACTGGCAGAGCCATTTCTTCTACGCTTTTCCACCATTTTCCCTGGTATTAAAATGTCTTAGAAAAATTATTGATGACAAATGCACATGGCTTACTAGTTTATCCCAACTGGCCATCACAGCCATGGTTCCCACTATTGCAAAGCCTTATAGTTTCCGACGTTGTTTATAAATTAAGACCCATAAAACCCAAGTACTCCACCGCCTGGAATCCCCAATTGGTTTTAAACCATGTCTCAACATGGTTCCCTAATAGTGAGTTCTAACACGAAAAAAAAAAAAAAAAAAAAAAAAAGGGGGGTCCTACTTGCAATTTGTACAGCTCACAGGGTACAAACGCTGTCTTTAATTAAACTCGAGAACATACTTTTCTCTGATAGCGGCATAAAAATCGTCATAACAGACATCAAAAAGACATCCGCACCCGGCAGAGACCAGCCAATATTGTTCTTGCCATACTTCAGGAAAAATACGCGTATATGTCCAGCTACGGTGCTCTCAGGTTATATTTCTATAACTAAAAACATAAGACCTGAGAGTACAAACAATCTGTTGTTGACGTACAAACGGCCACAAAAACCCGCAACCACGCAAACCATCAGTAGATGGATCAAACAAGTCTTGTCAGAAAGCGGCATTAATACCAGTGTATTCGCCGCGCACAGTACACGGCTCGCGTCAACCTCGGCCGCAAGCTTAGCCAGGAGTTAATATAGAAACCATTCGCAAAAGCGCAGGGTGGACTATTAGTTCATCTAATTCATTTGCTCGTTTTTATAATAGGTGCGTTATAAACGAAGGCGAATTTGCCAAATCTGTTTGCCTACGATTAGACATACAGACTGATTATTAATTCCTATTAACTATAGGTACCTATTATAAAATTATATTACACTACAGAAATGTTTATTTATGTTATGTTCATGTGATCGATAAGATCTTTATGTTTAGCTCGTTGAAGTTAATTCGAAATAAGTAAATATAAATGTAACGTACCATTACGGAAACATAAGTATAACTATAAGGCTGATTTGTCTATAGGTAAATAAAACCATAATGTTTAAAACCTTATTGTTTTCCATTTCAAAACTTTCTGACTCTTAACATCTACATTGTTATAATCATATCTGAAAAATGAAGCAACGAGTTATAATATATGATCAAACGAACTTCCAAGTGAAGTTCGATCATTATTATGATGAGTTGCTTCATTTGAAGATAATATGATCACCCTCCCTCCCTGACGCTTGAAGATTCCCAGATATAGAGAAAGTTTTATATCATACTCATGACTCTAAAAAATGAGCTACACGTCAAAGTGTCAACCGAGGTGCAGTCAGACCGGAATTACGTCACCTAATAGTTTTAAAAAATCTTTAAAATATGTGCGAAGTTACCAAGTAAGTAGGGAAACTACATTGTTATAATCATATCTTCAAATGAAGCAACTCATCATAATAATGATCGAACTTCACTTGGAAGTTCGTTTGATCATATATAAGTACCTAAACCATGAATATCAGTAATGGCAATACCGTTCTTTAACAATAAACCCTGGCCAAATTGAAGCGAGCAAGCCGGATACAAAGGAAATTCGCTCGCGCCGATTAATTGTATCAACTAACTTGTATGATGTACCTACCTATATAGGTGTTCATACTGGCACGAAAGCCTTACAATATGTGACTTGAGTTGCTACTAATTAAACAATCGAATGGGAATTAATTTCTGAATCGCTCACTGTGAATACCCTTACCGTAGACTTATTCTTACTATTTTATGGTATAAATATCAGCAATCAAAATGGTCTAACAAAGTTTTCTGTGGAACCTGGCAACCCTGCTATCGCGAAATTTGTCTATGGTCGGTGATTTTCTTTTTGCATAGTCTCTCTCTCATAAGTGCCGGCCGTGTGCGGCGTGTGCCCAGGTGCCATTGTATATTCTTCAATTCAAGACTGACGATTGACGAAGTAGCATTCTGCAGTGGTGCGTCTGGACCACAGGTTGTGTTATTGGAGTGTTTTTTCTTTAAATTTATTACAAGGTATTTATTCTATGAATAATATTAAATAGATAATTAAATTATATTTAATTGTTTTGAAGCTGTGTCATAATCATATCACACTGCTAAAACCGCAGTAGTTATCTACGCAGTGTGATTGGTTGCGAATCGTGTGCGAATTTGTAGCCCATTGCATTGAGTGAAAACCTGAAAACACGTTGTAAATGAGGTTTAGGTACCTACTGTTTTCGTTTGTTTTTTGACGTGACAACGTCTTAAATTAGGTTGCGACTGGGAGTCACTTATGAAAAAGTGTAACGCTCGGTAACGTTACGATGAGTCACCGAACGAGAGAGAGGCCCGCCGAATGCCTTGCGTCTCTCTCCCACTCAACTATGATCGGATGATCGGTCGTTGTCACGTAAAATCTTCGCCCGTAAAACCGACTTTACAGGCAACCATTTTTTTTTGTTTTTTTCTTCTGCTACTCTCAGATCTGTCTTGAGGGAGCAGATTTGCCTGCCGATCATTAGGTATCTCATCTATCTAAAATTTAACCTAAATCAATCGGCTCTGCGCTCGGTGGCGGCGGCGCCTGGGCCATTTTTAACTTGTGTATATTATTCTACTTACGTTAGAGCTAAATTTAGCCGCTGAATGTTTTGGAGTTCGAACTAATAAGAAAATATTGTGTTTGTGTTATATTCTCACTGTAGGTACTTAAGTACCTATTAGGAATTAGTTACCCTAAGACGACCCACTGACCGTAAAAGTAATTAATCGTTGTTGCTTGTTTAGATTTTCTATTAGTGATAATGATAACGTTGGTCTAGATGTTACACCTCGTAACTGCAAAATTGGTCAATTTGACATTTTGATGCGAAATTGTCCATCGTGCAATTTTCCATCTTTCTAGTGATACCTACCTTGTAGGCTTGTATGTAGGTATAGGAGGTTTAGTTCACATATAAACTGACTTTTAGTGACATCTCGTAACAAGACTTAGAAGCACTTTGTAAGGTGAGAACTCGTAAATTACTAATTGTGATTCCTGGTATCTGCGTGTGCAGTTGATGCATTATATGACAGCTCTGCACATACAATACTCAAAATGTCGGCAAGGAAACGGCGTATTTTGCAAGGAAGTCCTGTTTTGAATAAAATTCAATGAAAATTAAGATGTTTTAGCTTTATAAGTAAGTAAGACTTATGTTTTTGATTAATAGATAAAAGGCAAGATCTCTATCTAGTTGTTATAAGACTTGATGGTTGATTTGGGTAAGTAGGTACCTACTTTAATTTTCATAATCTCACTAGGTAACTATTTACACTAGGTACCTACTGTATTAAAAGAGCAACTAACTACCTACATATATTATAATATAAACCTACAAAAACAAAAGGATATTTAGGCGTCCAAGTACTCGTTCGCATCGCTGTCAACCGGAAACTTGCCCAGAAGACTGGCAGCATTGCCAAAGAACGACCCAGCCACGTCACGTGAAGTGTCGATCGGCCGGCGAGAAATTTCAAAAAGGAAAGGAGACGCGCACTTGGCGACCCCATCCCGAGCGATTCGACCCCAAACGGCTCAAAGCTATAGTTACCCCTACGAATTACAGACATTTCGTACTTACGAGGGGCACATCTAGACCGACGCATATGGACGCATAAGGAATAGGAAAATAAAAGTGTTATTTTATGTATGATTCGATTTAATTAAATGATGATGGTTCATTTGACCAGAGTCAGCGGTCAGATAGCATCTGTCTGGTCTGGCATTACCTCTGCTGAAATGAACCTATTGCCGGTAGGATCATTTCAGCCGCAATAGGCTACGTATTGGGCGCGGCCGTGAGGCACACATGACAAATAAATTTTATGTTACTTTGAATGTTGTTCAAACACGCACAATGGTTCACACTGAAGGACTAAGTGCGGAAACCAAACCCATAACATAGAACATAGATGTTGTTCAAATGTCTTCCTTGGTAGGTAGATAAGTACTGTGCTTAATATTTTAAATGGTTTTTCTTTCTTTCTTTTATTCTAGATATTATTTGACTAGGTACTGATTGTTTTTCAGTCGTCATCAAGATGGAAGACCCAAACAAACGTCATGATATGACTGCGGTCGATATACAACAGGAGTATTATGAAACAATTGGCGATGCTGACTGGGAATTGTAAGTACCTACATAGATCACAATCGAGCCTGACGGATAGGTACCACTTATAAGATGACCGGATATCCGGTACTTGGCAAAACAGCTACTTATCTGTTTCGTGACTATGTAGATAATTCAACTACTTCAGGTCGTCATGAAAAGAATTAGGTAGGATCTAGAAACGTTATCATATCACTTTAGGTACAGATAACAAATTCCAGACAGGTAGGATATGTACCTTCCTACTTACAAACTACTGAGTAGGTAGGTATTTAGGTGCCTCTTTACCTATTTTATAATCTGTAAATACCTACTGTACATAATCTGGCTGCCCCATTGAGCGACATAGTGCAAACACAAAAAACAACAACTGTAGGTAAGTATATGTTTTTGTACTAGTGTCTACTAGGGCAAGATTCACAGACAGACCACAGTCCACACATTCAGACCCCACAGTCAAACCGTTACTACGGTTTTGGGGGGCTTAGTTTGTAAGTTTTTTTTGCATAATGTGAACGTTTATTAAATAAAAAAAAATAACAGTACATTGACTTTACTTTCGTGAATAAATATACCTAAGCGTCTCATACAACTGTTATAACATTAGGGCTTTTCGCGTTATTATCGGCCGATATTAACGGATGCGTTATTGCGATATCTGTTTTCAGTACCTACCTAAATTTTTTATTAGGATGGCCACGAAGTTTACACACTGCATGCTGCGATAAAAACCAAATAATATCGGGCGATAAAAACCATATAAGGTATCTATGATAAAAAACGCAGCTGTGTCGCAAGACTGGCAAGGCATCTGCGGGGCAATTGCCTAGCACATTATCAATCGGAATCAGTTTTATTTTGACAGTTCAACCACATTCATTGCGTTATTTACGTGTAACTTATATGAAGCAATGGATTAGCAATTTGCTTCAAAATGATTCAGAATCCGATTGATAGTGTGTTACGCAATTAGGGTGCGGGATGCATTATCGCAATAACGCATACTGTATTATCGACCGATAATAGGTAATGCACCTGTGGGGGAGGGAGAGCTTTTAAGGTCATATTCGTATGAAACGGTTGCTGGATCGTAGAATAGCGATTGCGAGAGGTGGATCATTTAGGTCCTTTATAGAACACAGGATTGGAACTGACACGACGTAGTTCTATAAGAAGAGTCGCAAGCTATGAAGCTCGTCAGAATTATAGTTTACCAGCGAACGACCGTTCTTCTAAAGGGGTTCCAACACGGTCAAGCGGATTGACGGCAAGCGAAAATCTACGCGCTTAGAGATAAACTACGATAACATGGCGCGCCCCTCCAAAATTCAAAACGTTTGAAAGTATTTGTGAAAGTATTTACAATGCACCACCAAGATTCACAACGCATGTGTGCGTAATGAGACGGCCGTCAAACAAAAACAAATCCACGGATTTGTTGCTCGACTAGTCACGTCATTAATCGTACAGTACACAGTAATTTGGAGGGGCGCGCCATGTTATCGTAGTTTATCTCTACCGTCAAGGGGGAAGCGCTAAGGTGGCCCGCGAAATTCAAATTTTCTTACGTTTTTTGCAATTTGCTGGTCAGTATTAAGTTGTACGTTGATTAAAATATGATTCGCGGTCGTAACAAATGTGTATTTACAGAATTATAATTATTAAAGTCATCAACACAACTCTCTAAGACCATGTAATCCCCAAATGTCAAGATTTCATGAAATAGTCTTTCTTGGGGATTAAGTACATGGTCTTAGACAGTCAGTTGTGTTGATGACTTTAATCGTGTTAGTCGTGTCGGAACCCCGGGGTTAAGGGGGGGCAGCTGCCAGTCCTTGCCCGTACCTCGCTACGCCCATGACAGGCGCTGCCTAGTTTGGGGACCACTGCTCAAATAACAATGTTAATTTATTCTAGTTACCGTACCTAAGCATAAAATATTATTATTTTTTAAATTTTATTTTGTAATAATGGGCTAATAAATTATTCTTATTATTTTGTTATCGACCGCGTTTCCTGGCCGAAGTGCCGGTCTTGGTTATCTGTTTCACAGAACATCACGCCTGGGTTCCCCGAAAGGTTGAGCAAAGGTGTAGGTAAATGGTAAACACACATTATGGCCAATTATGTTTGACCCCAGGGGGGTGGTTTGGGGCGAAGGAGGTTATTCTGTTACATGGATAGGTTTTACAATTTCTCCCAAGGAGTTCAGAGAACGTATTGTTGCGCGCCACAATTAATGCCTGGTACATGGTGACATTAGTTACTACTAGCGCCATCTAGTATCGAGTAGCAGAACTAGTCGAGTCACGATCGTTCTAGAAAATTCGATACTAGAACTTTGTAGAACCTTCTCGAACTATCGACACCTAGTCGGTCGGGGCCGGTATGTACTCGAACATTCTAGATGTTTCTACAATGGAAGGTTCTAGAACTATCTGCGGCACTATATAAGGCCGGGATGCGCGACGACCGACACAGTTTGGATAAAGCGACAAGAGCGAAAACATCTAAGCGATCTTCAAGTGCGAATTAAGAGTGATCAGTAGTGTGATTGTGTTCTTTTAATTAGTGTTTTGAGTTGTAATTAGTGTTGTAAATTAAAGTCTTATTTTTTGGTTATTAAATCGGCAGTTTTTATTGTCACGAACCCGAAGCTCGTAACAATTGGTGTCAGAAGCAAGGATTATGCCGGTTTTACCCAAAGACGACACGGAGGGTATCCGTACCCGGAGTCTACGACAGCAAGAGACGGACCAGAGGCGATTCGGTGGAGCAACGCCACAGAGGTCGGAAGGCCAGCTACCGACCACGGAGGCCGGCCCATCCACAGCTGCTCCAGCATCATCAGCACCAGATTTGGCTGCTCTGATGATGATGCTGCAGGAACAAGCTCGCCGACAGGAGGAACAGGCTCGTAGGTTGGAGGAACAGCTCCAGCGGGACAAGGAGGAACAGGCTCGTCGGTTGGAGGAACAGCTGCTGCGTGACAGGGAGGAACAGGCCCGCCGTCAGGAGGAACAGGCCCGCCGTCAGGAGGAACAGGCCCGCCGTCAGGAGGAACAGGCTCGTCGGTTGGAAGAACAGCTCAAACGGGATAAGGAGGAGCAGGTGCGCCGCCAGGAAGAGCAAATGTTCCTCATGAAGGACCTTCACGCAACCTTCGGGAAAGACATGAAGGAGGTGAAGGAGAAGGTTGCCCGGCATGACAACCGCCTGTCAGAAGCTGAAACTCAGATCAGCAAGTTTAATGACGTCATTGCTGATGTGAAGCAGGAGTTGGGTAACCTTAAACTTGGGGATGGAATCGCAGCTCCCGTAGCTACAACACCTTCGCTACGTGGATTCAAAGTGCCACCGTTCGACGGAACTTCTTCCTGGTCGGCCTACAAAATCCAGTTTGAGGCCGTCATGAAGGCGAACGGGTGGAGTAAAAGTCAGGCCATGACTGCCCTCACCCTAGGCCTGCGCGACCAGGCCTTAACCGTTCTGGAAGCTCTCAGTAAGGAGGTGACTTACGAGCAGCTCCTTGAGGCATTGGAGGCTCGGTATGGCGACGCTCATCTGGAACACGTGTTTCGTGCGCAGCTCAAGGATCGCGTGCAACGCAGTAATGAAAACCTGCAGCAGTGGGCCCTTGAAGTGGAGAAGCTGGTTCGTAAAGCTTACCAGTCCGTACCTACGCTTATTGATGGAAACCTGGTGCAGGCATTCATCGACGGCATCCGCGACCTTGAAGTGAGAGCTGCTGTGAGGCTCGGGCACCACGGGACGCTTAAGGACGCCTTGGCGCATGCACTGGAGGTGGAAGCTGTGCGACAGGATCATCGTTCCCATCGCGTCAGGGAGGTTGCAGCGGCTACAGTTCGCGAACGCAATAAAGGATACAGCCCTAGGTGCTATGGCTGTGGGGAAAGGGGCCACCTTCGATCCAGTTGCCCTAAGCGAACTGCAGAAAGAGAAGACGGCCGATCTCCAGAGGGCAGTGCGGCTGACAGCACCGCGCGGCACCAGCAGCAGGGAAACGAGTAATAGCCAGGACTGCGGGGCGGGTGCTGGCTGATGTTCAAAGAGCCCCAAGGGTTTCGATCACACAAACCCATGACGGGAACAGCCTAATCATCAAGGGCGCGGTCAACGGAACGCCGTGTAAGCTGACCATAGACACTGGAGCCTCTCGCACGGTTGTCAGTTCCCAACTAACAAGACGGTCCCTTGGGGACTCCGCATACAACCGAGAACGCATTAATTTGGTAACAGCCACCGGTCAGCGCATACCCGTCCATGGAGAGAAGAAGATGGAGTTGAAGCTAGGCAACAGAATCTACCTGCATAATGTCATCGTGGCCGATATAATGGACGATTGCATCCTAGGCCTTGACTTTATGAGGAAGAATTGTTGCGAGATTGACGTCAAGCAAGGTGTTTTGAAATGTGGACAAGAGGAACTTTTCGTGGAAGGGGCGTTACCAGGAAATGTGTACAGCCTTAAGAAGATTGTTCTTCCGCCGAGATCGGAAACGATTGTGCCGGTTAATCTTCCTCGGAATCCTGGGCAAACACATCGTTGTGTACTCGTGGAAAGGGTAGACAATGACCTTCCATGGAAAGTGGCACGAACTTTGGTCAGAGCCACCGACATCTCAGGGATACGTGTGCTGAACCCTTGTGATCAGGAACAGACTATAGAAAAAGGCACACTAGTTGGTACTTGCGAGGAAGTGGATTGGTTACGTCGATGCTAATATCTATCGACTGGGACCCTCAGCAAGGATGCACAAACGAAAGTGACCACACTTTTAGACGACTGCCGCAGCGCTCTGTCCCAAAATGAAATGGTCAAGGCGAAGAAGATGTTACTCAAGTACGCCGATGTTTTCTCGTCAAACGATGCTGACATCGGGAAGACTGGCTTAGTTCAACACAAAATAAACACAGGAGAAGAACTACCTATCCGTCAGCGGCCAAGGAGATTGCCGGTAGCACGTGAAAAGGAAGTGGAAACCATGATTGAAGGAATGGTGAAGGATGGTGTTATTGAACCTTCATCTAGTCCATGGTGTTCACCTGTAGTGCTGGTAAGAAAGAAGGACGGCAGCATGCGGTTTTGTGTTGACTATCGTCGTCTGAACGACGTTACAAAGAAGGACAGCTATCCTTTGCCAAGAATTGATGACACGCTGGACATGCTTACTGGAGTAAAGTGGTTTAGCACGCTGGACCTGAAAAGTGGCTACTGGCAAGTCGAAATTGACCCTAAGGATAAGGAGAAAACTGCATTCTCGACAGGAAAGGGTCTGTGGCAATTTAAAGTTATGCCGTTTGGATTGTGCAATGCTCCGGCAACTTTTGAAAGGTTGATGGAACTTGTACTTACTGGACTAATTGGCGATGCCTGTTTGGTCTACTTGGATGACATCATCATCGTAGGCCGCACGTTTGAAGAACATCTTCAAAACCTGGAACGCGTGCTCATGAAGATCCAGAGTGCCAACCTCAAGTTAAGTCCGAAGAAGTGTTCACTATTCAAACGACAGGTTAGCTTTTTGGGATATGTAGTGTCTGAAGAAGGTATCCGCACGGATCCAGAGAAAATCGCCGCTGTCAAGGATTGGCCAGTTCCAAAAGACAAGACGCAGGTCAGAGCATTTTTGGGTTTGTGCTCCTATTATCGGCGATTTGTCAAGAACTTTGCAGACATAGCCAAACCCCTGCATAAGCTAACCGAAGAGAAGCGTCATTTCTGCTGGGATGAAAGTTGCGACATCGCATTCCAGGAGCTAAAGGACCGTCTGTGCAAAACGCCTATTTTGGGGTACCCTGATGCGGGCAAGGAATTTATAATTGACACAGACGCAAGTGACATAGGACTTGGCGGTGTGTTGTCTCAACGGAATGGTGATCAAGAGGTTGTAATAGCGTACTTCAGCAAGTCGCTGTCAAAGCCGGAAAAGAACTATTGTGTCACGAGACGGGAATTGCTTGCTGTGGTAAAGTCATTGCAGCATTTTAGCAAATATCTTCTGGGGCGGAAATTCCACGTACGAACTGACCATGCTGCACTGAAATGGCTATTGCAGTTCAAAAATCCAGAAGGACAAGTTGCGAGATGGATTGAGCTACTGCAGGAATACGACTTTGTAGTCGAACATCGCAGCGGGAAATCACATGGCAACGCAGATGCATTGTCAAGAAGACCTTGTCCTGAAGACTGCAAGCATTGTACTAGGCAAGAAAGTAAAGAAGTCGTACCTGTGAGGATGCTCAAGACAGACCTTAGCAACGAGTGGAAGGAAAGCCTACAACGTGCACAACAGGAAGATTCGGACATCAAGCCGATTCTGGAGTGGATGAAGGCCAGAGCTCCTAAGCCCAGGTGGAGTGACGTCTCAGCGATGAGTTCGATCACAAAAAGCTATTGGGCCCAATGGGACAGCTTGGTGATTCAGGACGGAGTCCTGTGCCGTAAATGGGAAAATGCTCGGGGAGACAGCTGCCATTTGCAAATGGTTGTCCCTAAAGCTCAAGTACCGGATGTTCTACAGCTGTACCATAATGGTTGTTCAGGAGGTCATCTGGGAGTAAAACGGACTCTACTGAAGATACGAGAACGGTTTTACTGGGTCCACTGTCGGGACGATGTCGAGGACTGGTGTCGCAAATGTACAAGTTGTGCAGCTGTAAAGGGACCTCAGACTCGCAGTAGAGGTGCATTGAAATTGTACAATGTTGGTGCACCATGGGAGAGGATAGCCCTTGACGTTGCGGGGCCGTTTCCGGTAAGTGAAAGTGGCAACAAGTATTTCATGGTTGTGATGGATTACTTCACCAAGTGGCCGGAAGTATTCGCCATTCCAAATCAAGAAGCTTCGACAGTTGCAGATAAATTAGTTCAGGAAGTCTTCTGTCGTTTTGGAGTACCTTTAGAGATTCACAGTGATCAAGGAAGGAATTTTGAGTCACAAATATTCCAGGAAACTTGTCGAGTTATGGGTACTCATAAAACCAGAACAACTTCTTACCACCCACAGTCGGATGGAATGGTGGAACGATTTAATCAGACATTGGAGAGGTACCTAGCCAAAGTTGTGGAAAATCGGCAACGAGATTGGGACAAGCACATACAACCGTTTTTGTTGTCATATCGAAGCGCTGTTCACGAAAGTACATCGGTGACACCAGCTTTCGCAAACTTTGGAAGAGAATTACGGCTGCCTGCAGACCTGATCACCGGAATACCACCTGATGCCCCACGCAGTATAACCGATTATGCGAATGACTTGCGGAACAAAATGAATGACATTTATGAGCACGTTAGACAATCGGGCCAGCTAATGTCTGAAAAGATGAAAACCCGTTATGACCGCAAAATGAACAATAAAGGGTTCGACGAAGGTTCACTAGTGTGGTTGCACAATCCAGTCCGCAGCAAAGGGAAATCTCCTAAGCTTCAAGCTAAATGGGACGGACCGTACCGGATTGTGACAAAGATCAATGACGTAACCTACCGGATACAGAAAGGTGCAAGAGGTACTCCTAAGATCGTCCATGTGGACCGACTGGCGCGTTATTATGGGGCTGATAATGCTCGGGACGAGCATGTCTTAGGAGGCGGCAGTGTTGCGCGCCACAATTAATGCCTGGTACATGGTGACATTAGTTACTACTAGCGCCATCTAGTATCGAGTAGCAGAACTAGTCGAGTCACGATCGTTCTAGAAAATTCGATACTAGAACTTTGTAGAACCTTCTCGAACTATCGACACCTAGTCGGTCGGGGCCGGTATGTACTCGAACATTCTAGATGTTTCTACAATGGAAGGTTCTAGAACTATCTGCGGCACTATATAAGGCCGGGATGCGCGACGACCGACACAGTTTGGATAAAGCGACAAGAGCGAAAACATCTAAGCGATCTTCAAGTGCGAATTAAGAGTGATCAGTAGTGTGATTGTGTTCTTTTAATTAGTGTTTTGAGTTGTAATTAGTGTTGTAAATTAAAGTCTTATTTTTTGGTTATTAAATCGGCAGTTTTTATTGTCACGAACCCGAAGCTCGTAACAGTATGTTTCGGATCGGCATTCAAACTATTGCTTATCTCTAGACCTGTGTCTAGAGTAGCTCCAGACTAATCACCAAAATGCTTCAGCTTCTTCTGTGCAGTCAAACTATTTTTTACTATTTGTAATAATAAATAAATAATGTTTATATAACCAAAGTTAATACATAGATACAGGTTGAGCACAGTGGTACACTCTTCTTTCATCTATCTATACTATATATAATAATATTATAAAGCTGCAGAGTTTGTTTGTTTGTTTGAACGCGCTAATCTCTGGAACTACTGGTCCGATTTGAATGATTATTTTAGTGTTGGGTAGTCCATTTATCGAGGAAGGCTATAGGCTATATTTTTTTTCTTCAAAATTAGGGATCCGTAATAAAAATTGCTATTTTGTAACACAAGGTGTAAAATCGAAAACCTATTTTTGCGTGCGCTGCAAAAACTATTGACAATAGAACAAAATAATGTACTACGGGTTTGTAGAGCCCATTAAGGCCCTGCGCAGACGACAGACTATCCGTGACGCACTTTTTAGTCTGTGAAAATAGAACCTATGCAATTATATTCAGTAACGCACACGACGCGCAAAAAGTCCGGCGCACAAAAAATCCGTGTAATTCGGGCAGACCGCACCGCGCCGCGGCGCGCCGCTCCGCACAAAAAGTGTGTGAAAAAAATTGAACGTTTGCTTCAACGCGCGCTAACGCAGACGGCGCACACTTTAGTCGGCAATCTGCATTTGCTAGGGGTGGACGTAACGCACGCGATCTATTATCATGGCGCCAGAGGTCGATGTTGTTTCAGAATTGAATGTTTAGTATGGAACTGTCCCTTCAGTAATCTTTCCGAAAGTATAGGATGTACCCAAAATTCTCTATTTCTTCTTCTTTTTTTCATGTACGGACGCCAGCAGGTCAACCTACCCGAAACTGTCAGATTTTCCCAATCAACCTTGAACCTTATGTTTTAGCAATAAAGTCGAAAATCTATTAAAGAAATCTGACAGATTGTAGTAACTTGATGTGCTGGAGTCTGTACAAAATAATACTTCGCGATCTCTGCACGATTTCCATAGCGTCTACGTCCCTACAGCTCTGCCGACAAAATGATCGAAGATGTGCGTCGTGTGCGTTGAGTCTGTGAAAAATCCGCGACCGACTTTTTGCGCGCCATGCAGACTTTTTGTGCGCCGCAGACTCGATCGCACAAAAAGTGTGCCGTCTGCGCAGGGCCTAAGACCTACAAAAAAGTCCGCGAGAACATATATCTAGCTATCATGGTTTAATCACAATAACCGATTTTGTGTTCAAAATAATTATTAAATCGTCTGAAGAAAAAAAACTACGTTAAATATGTATCGTAATATTAATCTTTATCGAAATTAAGCATTATGTTATCAAGAGTATTTATGAAGAAGTAAAATACTTTTTGTTTCATCTCAATCGGATATTTCGTTTAAAAGTTATCACGTGTGTAAGATGTTAAGAGTTGGTATGGAGTTATGGGCCATAGAGTTTTTTATCTATACTAATAATAAAGCTGAAGAGTTTGTTTGTTTGAACGCGATAATCTCTTTAACTACCGGTCAGATTTGAATTCTTTTTGCATTTGATAGCCCAATTCTTGAGGAAGGCTATAGGCTATTTAACATCACGCTATGACCCTTAGGAGCCGAGCAAAAAGAAAAAAACTCAGAGTGAACGGTAAGCGAATACGAAGTGTTGCGACGCGACGGGGTGGGGGTACAAGAAATTTCACGCGGACGAAGTCGCGGGCAGAAGCTAGTTATATATATGGGTACACTAATAACACATAATTGTTTGTAAAACAGTTGAAGGCTAGAAAATCTACGACAGTGTTCAGCCAGATGGTTGTGTAAATTAAGTAGTGCGACCGTAGGTTCAATTGAGGTAGGGACAAAATACCCAAAATGAGTTGAGTATACAGTTTTGTTTAGAATTTTGCGCTCTTTCGAATGGTGTTTATGAAAAAATTCTAGCTTAAAAAAAATGTCCCTTACCCTACTGATTTTTGGATTCAAATTTCGAATCAGCCCCATAATAACAATGTATCTGAAAAACTATGCAATATAGCAACTTGAAATGGTGTAATTACCGCCGCCTATCCACTTCACATAAGGTAAGGGTCTTCCCAATCAACGAATTATTCTTCATACATTTTTTCAACAAGACCTTTACACTATTTTTTCATTATAGATTGGATCCAACGTAGAGATCAATTTAATGTAAGGGACAGGACTACAAGATACTTGTTCAGTAAGGGACATTACTAACAAAATACGTTGGTGTAAGGGACGTCTATTTTCTTAAATAGCTAACTTATTTGAATAAATACTACACAAGTAGATACGAGTACTAAAATACAAGATTATGTGTGAAATCAGATCCGAAAAAGGTTAATAACAAAAAAAGTTATAGGCGATTTAGTCCGAAAAAAAACTTTGTCGGTTAGAGGTAAGGGACAAAATACGATTTTTCAGGAGAGCCTGAAAAATCGTATTTTGTCCCTTACCTCAATTGAACCTACGGTCGACGATATCATTACATGGTGAATAATAATAATAAATATTACTTTGTAAAAGTGTTTTTTTTTTTATTCCTGTAGTTTTATAGATTTTTTTTTAAATCTGTTTGTACTTACCTTATGTGCTGTTTATGTGAGTGGGTGCTCATTCTGAACTCTATTGTAGTTGTGACTCGGTTTATTTGTTTAAGTTTACAAAAAAAAAATGAAAACTGCTCAAGCTTTTCGCTGGTCTGTCTGCGTTGACTCTTGTTCTAACGGATAATGACATAGAATTAAATTTGTCACCTATGTTCTGCAGATACGAGAAAAAAGACAGGAGATTTCTACTACAAAAGGTAGCCGTGGCCCTTTGTGGGTCGCCTAGCAACGAGGGGAATTTGATGGCCTGCGTGCAAGGCAACGATACTGAACTGAAGCTACAGGGGTACGAAGCTCGCGACGAAGACACGTGTATGAAAGTGTTTGACAAGATTCTAGAACAAGGTACCTATTTCATTAATAACTGCGATCCGGCTAGTCTAAAATTAATAGCATGCGGAGCGGAGTATTTGAACTTTAAAATATTGATGCACCAATTACATAATGCTCGCAACATCACGCCTCAAATCCAGACTCTGGGCTGCTATTGATAAATTCCTGATAGAAAAACCCTATCACTCTGGCCGACCTGGGTATCGTACCCAGGACCTCATGGCTCGGCTGTAAGCGCTGTAGCGCCTGCGACCACTAAACCAACGAGTCAATAGATGCATTAATTTTATTGTAATGCAATTTTATTTGCTTTTACATTAACATTCTGATTACCTACTTAAATTTAACGCCACAAAGGTACATCGAACGTTAAATTTAGGCTTCTCGTGAACTAACCATGTCTGTTTTTTTTTCAGCGAAATATTCACACAACGGTGAAAATTTAATCATTTCCGTCCTTCGAGTCGTGTGTGTCATTCCAAGCCGAGAAATAAGGTTTTTCGAAATAACTCCTAACGATTATTGGTACAATCTTCACAACAAAAAAGGGGCATCTGTCCATATTTTAGTATTTCATGTGTTCAGTATAAGGAAATGTATTTCAATGAATTCTAAAGGTGAGTTTACCTACGAACATTAAGTCTTCACAAAAAATATAATTATAATTCTTAAACACAAACAGTCGCAATAAATCCAGCGCAGACACCAAAACTATAACTAGATACTGAAGGTTTTTCCAGGGGCCCAAGTCTGCTATTTTTATAAATTCGTCATTCCAACACGAACCCATTGTCATTTTGCTAAAAGTTCGTAATCTGCTAAATTCATAATGGTCGATCATTGGTCGGTCAATGGCACAGAACATAAATACGATACTCGTAACGAATTAAAAGCAATGACTGCACAATAACGTTCTAATGGTAGGTCACTGATCAAAGAAACTGTCAAAATTTTAGTAGATTACCGCTTAAGTCAGTAATTCATTTGTCATTATGTACGAGATTACCATTCTATGCAATTTCTTTCAATGGAGTGTCAGTGGTTGACCATTGGAAAGTCATAATGACGCCATTTTAATAGTAGATTACCAAACTTGTCAAAATCAACAATTATGAAATCAATGATAGACCATTCTGACACTATTGTAATAGCAGACTTGAGTCCCTGATAGGTAGATATAAGTGCTCATATACAATGTGTAACTGACTTAATGTGCATTATGACAGTAGTTGGTTCAGAATCGTTTACTGAATCAATTTCTGTAATTTCTATTATGAAGGTACTTATAGGTATTTTTTTATCCCAAAAATAATGAAAACTACGTAAATTACAGTCACACTTCCGTAGTACAGTCAAAACAAACCAAAATGGACAAACTACCTAGGCTAGACTCCTTTTACTTGTGCGACTGCGTGCGTGCGTACTTGCGTAGATCTGTAATGTGACCACAGTTGTCTTCCACGATTAGTATAACCAATTTAATAAATAAAAAATGTTTTATACTTAATAGTAGAAATTCAGTGTATGTATTATGATTATAACGTAATATTCTATTTGGGTTGTTTGGTAGTGTGCCTTAATTCCGGGACATGTTGTAGGTATAACACGAGCGGCACTGCGGCATGCTGCAGTTGCCTCTGCCGGTGGCAACGTGCCACTCGTTGGTAACTGCAGCCATCGACACCCGCCTGTGGCAGCTGTAGTCGCGTCGACGGCTGCAGTTGCCTCTGCCGGTGGCAACGTGCCGCTCGTTGGTAACTGCAGCCATCGACACCCGCCTGTGGCAGCCGTAGTCGCGTCGACGGCTGCAGTTGCCTCTGCCGGTGGCAACGTGCCGCTCGTTGGTAACTGCAGCCATCGACACCCGCCTGTGGCAGCTGTAGTCGCGTCGACGGCTGCAGTTGCCTCTGCCGGTGGCAACGTGCCGCTCGTTGGTAACTGCAGCCATCGACACTCGCCTGTGGCAGCTGTAGTCGCGTCGACGGCTGCAGTTGCCTCTGCCGGTGGCAACGTGCCGCTCGTTGGTAACTGCAGCCATCGACACCCGCCTGTGGCAGCCGTAGTCGCGTCGACGGCTGCAGTTGCCTCTGCCGGTGGCAACGTGCCGCTCGTTGGTAACTGCAGCCATCGACACCCGCCTGTGGCAGCTGTAGTCGCGTCGACGGCTGCAGTTGCCTCTGCCGGTGGCAACGTGCCGCTCGTTGGTAACTGCAGCCATCGACACCCGCCTGTGGCAGCCGTAGTCGCGTCGACGGCTGCAGTTGCCTCTGCCGGTGGCAACGTGCCGCTCGTTGGTAACTGCAGCCATCGACACCCGCCTGTGGCAGCTGTAGTCGCGTCGACGGCTGCAGTTGCCTCTGCCGGTGGCAACGTGCCGCTCGTTGGTAACTGCAGCCATCGACACCCGCCTGTGGCAGCTGTAGTCGCGTCGACGGCTGCAGTTGCCTCTGCCGGTGGCAACGTGCCGCTCGTTGGTAACTGCAGCCATCGACACCCGCCTGTGGCAGCCGTAGTCGCGTCGACGGCTGCAGTTGCCTCTGCCGGTGGCAACGTGCCGCTCGTTGGTAACTGCAGCCATCGACACCCGCCTGTGGCAGCCTCAGATGCGTCGACGGCTGCAGTTGCCTCTACCATTGGCAACATGCCGCTCGTGTATATGAGCAACTACTAGGACCATCCATCACAAAAAGGCTCTACCCGATGAACTATAAGTAGTATAAAACAAAGTCGCTTTTCGTGTCTGTTTTGTGTAACCGATTAGTTCTTCTAAAGTGGATTACAACACAATGGCTTTTGATGATGATTAAAAGTTATTGTGACCAATTCGGCTCGCGCGTGGTAGGTTACATGCTCTGTGCGTGGTTGCTGCCAAACTATTTACCTAACTGCCCATTCCAACTTTTTTTTTCATCAACTCGTCATCTTAATGCCTAAGCATCAGCCAGCCAGTTCTCTAAATGTTGTATTAGACGTATCGACTACTTATAGGTAATTATAGGTACTTAATCATTATATAGGTACTTATCATATACAACTACTATATAATAATTTAGTTAGTATGTATTGAGTGTCATTCAGCCCGCTAGTTAAACGGCGCTGTTTAATGAAAAGGCCAGGCTGTTAACTGAAAGGCTAATTAAGCTAGTACTTAGTTGGCAGCGACATAATTATACGTTTAAATGGTATCCCGTTAAAATTGCAGTGAAGGGATGCAAAGTATTCATAGATCATGACGCGAGAGTATATGAAACCTGGAGCGACTATCTGACAGAAAACAAACTACCGAAATGTGTGATGGTGGTTCCTAAAAATGGAGAATATACAGGAAGGATTGTTAAGGTAAGCACGGTTCTAGGACGATAGGTCGGGTTTGCCTTCGGGAATTCCAACAACCGGGGAACCCAAGTGACAAAAAATTACCTGCAAATACCAACACGGGCCTACTATATTCAGGAATAGAAAGAGATCTGGCTGTTCTGAAGGTTATTTTGCCAAAGAACAAAATCATCGACCTAATATTATTGAAGGCTCATCAAATCGCCAAAGTTTATTCAGTTCGACCAAAGATATTATAAGTCTTTAATTACTCCTTTTCTATAAAAAGTCTAATAGGTACATGCCTTGAGAACCGCATGAACAAATATCTACCTATCGCAATTTTTTTATTTTTCTGTGGCTTTCAAAACGCTATACTACACTCATGGCTTAGCACCCACATAAATCAGACTCTTAGGCTAATTTTACGGCGAAGTGACTTGCGTCCAGCGATACGTGCGCACATCCCCTGTTTCCGTCCGCCACTCCGCAACTGGCGTCTCGGTGACTCGTGGCATGCACGTTATGCAACTTCTTTCATTTGTTTTGACCGCAATCACTTTCTCAAGATGCCTGTCGCTTGAGCGTGGCCTCAGAGTAAATAATATAATTTAATCATTATTGTTCGTCTACAGGACGGAGAAATGCCGAAAGTGAATTTGACCATAAAAGCTTCACCAGAGCTGGGTCCTGCTGCAAAGGTGATTAATGTTGTTGACAACGTTAGCACAGGTATGAGTCCTTTGGAACGCTTTTTTTTAAAGGAACAGCAAACTGTTACATTTTAAGAACTTACAACTACCAACTACCTAACGTTTAAGTATACTGTCGATGAAAGAGTTACGCAGCCAAAAGTATTCACATTTCTACTAAGTCATCAATGCTCATTTTTATTCTGGCACTACAAATTAGCACTTCAGCTTAATATTGCGAAACCGGATCCCTGAATCGAAAAATAGTTTACACACACCCGCTACGACCTTTCCAACGATACGCCACACCATGGGAAAGACGAAAAAAAAGCATCCCCACTTTACGTGTGGCCTGAAAAACATTTTTTCATTATACCCATGCCAAATTATACCTTTCTAGTACTAAGAGTCTCTGAGCTAAGCCGCGGATGGACAGAATTATAAGGATTCCTTTATTACTTCTGAACCTTAAAAACAATGCATATCCATTCGATAAGATTAAATAATAGTTCCAGCAACAGGTTCCAGACATTATTGCGGCCTGTATGACAATGTAGTGTAGCACTTGTTCCCTCACATTCAGCAGTCATTATCTGTATGCTATTATAGATAACTAGATAGATAATTTCAGACAAGGGATCTCTTCCTTCCCAAAATTAAGAGTAAGTATTCTAAGTAGTAGTACTTTGACGCCACACAGTTCTGACGCGAACTCCATTCATTAGTATTGAATTTCTGATTTTGATCATCTACTTTTGCTGTTGACTGTACAATGGATACAACTGGATCGAACTGGACTGTTACTGGATTGTAAGAACACTGACAGCAGTGACAGCATTGGTTTATAGTAGTTGCGCAAGTTAGATATCAGCAGTGCGATTCTGTAACCATCTCACCGTGAAAACTTAGGTGAAGTGAGCGTGGAGTGAGCTGTCAGTGCATACATTTAGAATCATAATCGAGATTTTAATAATATTCACATCTCAGAAAATCGGCTTACAGTGGCGAATGTGGGCGCTTTGGTAGCTGTCGTGGGAGCGGCGTTCGCGACCCCTGTTGTGGCGCCCGTGATGATCACGACAGCCGTAGGTGTAGCGTCTGTCTCCGGAATATACAGCATCGGAAGATCCATCGGGACTTTAGTTGATAGAGCTCAACATGAACAGGTATGAGTATTTCTTTTTAAGGTTCAGCCAGCCGATTCTGATAGAATCTCACCGTGAGAAGTTAGGTGAACTGAGCTGTCATTCCACCTGAAACTAGGGATTGACACCAATGACAGCTCACTTTAAGCTCACTTTACCCAAGTTATCACGGTGAGATTTTTACAGAATAGCACTACAGCAGTGCGATTCTGTAACCATCTCACCGGGAAAACTTAGGTGAAGTGATTTTGTTTTTGCTAGGAATTGACACTATTGACAGTTCACTCCACGCTCACTTCACCTAAGTTTTCACGGTGAGATTTTTACAGAATAGCGCCGCTGTACCAAAAGGGGGGTCGTTAGGGGTCGTCGTGTCTAGCTGAGGTCCGCTTGCACCACAAATGACTAAAAACACTAATTAAAAGCGTTTAACGAATTTAAAACATCGTTTTAATATATCTGCCAATCGTTTGAAGATGACAGAGATGGAATGATGTTTTAAATACGTTTAACGCGAATTGTATTTACTAATGAGTGGTGAAAGTGTGCCTAAGTCTATGCCTTTCGTCTGTCGGTTAGTCATAGTGCTGGCTAACCAGATTTTCCACATAATAATCAGTGTAACTAAGTCCGCAATCATGGCAAATAAAAATTTAAAAAGTCTCACCCCCATACAAGATACCTCGAAACAAATCTCTTCTATGTTTTCAGGGTGTCGACCACGGAATAGTTAAATAAGGTTGGAATGGTAATGTGGGCGGGGCAAGCGCGCCACAGTTATGATTCGACAATCATAACTCGACCGATTCATACATTCACCGCGTTCAGTGCGCGCCGGAATACTTCGGAGAACAGAAATCTGCTTAATAATGCCGTGTTGTGCAATTATAACATGTAAGACAAAAAGTCAGACCTCAGGTATAAAGCGAGGAGGTATATCTTTCCATCGGTAAGTCCAAAATAACATTTAATTACAATATTATGTGTCAAAAACATAAAAATATACTGATCATTATGAAATACCAAACATTAACAACATTATTGCAACAATTTACAAAAAATATACATTGCCCGCTGTGTACTCGCTCAATCAACACAATGACCAAGTACGCGTACAATGTACTGCATGCATTGCGTCCTCTACACTTCAACCGTTGACGTTTCGTCCTTTGCTCTGATTGGCTGTGATGCACGGCGCATGTTTATCGATAGTGAGGTAACCATGTGGTTAAATAAAATCATCGATAGAATTCTCGACTATATTTACGTTTGACAAAGATAATTTTTGGTTTACTTTATATTTAATTAATGCTTGTATATTTTTATTTAGACGTATTTTGAGTAGGTAAATTAAATATTATATTAATCATTGAATGAATCCTACCGAATGTTATAAAGGGACTAATCTCTGATTTTTTATTTAAGTTTATGCATTATGTGTATTATTTTGTTATATTTAAATATTTACGTTTATATTCTTAAAACTTTTATTTACACCATTTAGTAAAATTAAATTGAGGAATTTGAATTATGCAATAAATTATAAATTTTAGGTTTCCTAAAGAACCTAACGCCGGGGAACAATGGATTAACGTGACAGGTAGAGGAAACTGAATGCCGACAAAGACGAGTACTAAATTCGTTCGCAATTAATAGCAAGCGCCAATTACTTAATAAATATGTTTTATTCCAAGGTCAATGATTATTTGTAATTAATCAAAATAAAATAATTTCTTAATATTTATTTAATGTTTCATATTTTTTCCCCATAAAGTCATCAGATAATTTATCGACAAAGAATATCGGCTTTGTCAAGCACTAGCGTGTATGAAATTTTTTATTGCATTTATGCGTGTTTGAGTGTCTATGCCTACGGGAGCTTATTGCTAGTGGGCGAACGAATATCTGCCCTGAGATTTATGTGTGTGTGATTTGGTTGTGTGCGAAATATTTGTAAACATAGTATTGCGTATGTGTAGAAATTAAAATAGCGGGAGTCGAGCGGCGACACTGGTCCTAGTACAAAATTGCAGCGAGGGCCTTTCCAACCTTATTTATCTCTTCCGTGGTGTCGACTATAAACGGTGAAACGAAACCTATAGACGATCACTATTTGTCCGTCACTTCCGTCAGTCACACAGTTTTTTATTTCGGCTCTATCTTCAAAAGGGTAACAGGAAACTTAAGGCGGATCACACAACACAACGCGCCACAATACAAATTCAATAAAAAGGCGCTTCGGCGCGAGGAATATGGCTCCGTTTCCCGCGCCCCGTCGCATAGTGCGTTGTAATGTGTGGTCCGCCTAACCGGATTATAGTGTAACAACAACAAATGGTGGTGTGCAAGTCCAACCCTATTACCACTATTACTAAGCCAACGCCGTTTATCTTACTGGCAACAGTACTAAATTTTTCTATTTTTATTACCGACTTCACAAAAAGAAGGAGGTACTATGTTCGGGTGTTTGTATGTTTTTTTTTTTTTTTGTATGTTTGTTCAACGAATACTCCGCCAATTGTCGACGGATTTTCAAAATTCTTTTTTTGTTCGAAAGTAGATAGTTCTGAGGTGGTCCCATAGTCACCAAGTTAGGATCTGATGATGGGATCTTAGAGAAATCGAGGGCAACCCTCAAATTTTATAGGCTCACTTATTGTTTTTCGCATATTTTATGAAGTATCTTGTGTATTTGTGTATGGTTGTCACCATCTCAGGTAGCTGGGCTGATGATGGAAGGTACAACTCCTTAACAGTAAGAAGTTACTCGAACAGGCAAGGACTGTTATAATAAACTGTTTTGATGTTTGATAGGGCATTTGCCACATTTGGTCTCATGATCATCAAGTAATGACCTGATGCTGCAGTCAGGATAGTCTGCAGAGTACCTAACTCCTCGACAACTAACAGTAGATATATCGTGTTTAGGCTCATTGAAAAGGGCTCGATGTGTGGATAAACGTACTGTTACTGAGGAACACCGAAGACCTGATGCTGAAGCCAGGAGCATCAGAAAAAGTACAAACCTTTAAATTACAGCACCGTAGTCGTGTTTGGGCTCATTTTAAACAGGGCTAATTTTATGTTCAATGCAATGTTGACATAAGTCTGGCCTGATGCTGCAGCCAGGATTATCAGCATCTAATCTAAAAACTAATAAAAGGAGAACTCCTCAACAATTAACGTCCCTGCATCGAGAAAAGGAATATTTTATAAAAAGGCGATGGGCAAGTTGACATTAGGCTATTGTAACTTAGATAAATTATAAATAGACCCACTAAAAAGCTAGAAATAAAAACTTTTTAACAAAAAAAAAAAACCGACTTCAAAAAAAAACACTATAAACTGAAAAAAATAACTTTAATTTCGGAAGTCGGTGGCAAAAAGTCGGTTTTTTTTGTTAAAAAGTTTTTTTAATCAAAATTCAGTAGCAATAGAGCTTCACACTGTATACGCCCAAGCGACACGCATCTTGCGATAGCGACTAAAGAGACAATAAATTAAAGAAGGTGTTATGAGCCTGCCAGGAGCAGTGGTGGCCCAGTGGTAACGGCCCCGACTTACGAGTTGTAGGTCGTGGAGTCGAACAGGCAGGCTCTTTACTTTCTGTAAATAATTTCATCACCACTGGTCTCAAAACGGTAAAGGAAAACATCATCAGGAAACCGGCATGTCCTAGAACCAAAAATTCGAAGACCTGTGACATCTACAAACCCGCACTGGGCCCGCGTGATAGATTACAGCCCACTAACTCGCTAAGAGAGGAGGTCTGTGTCCCAGCAGTGGGAACATTATAGGCTGATATGCAAGAGCCTTCCACGAGTCAACGCGACGCGAATTGCAGTGCGACGAACGGAAACAAGTGACGAGCGCGCATGTCGCTTGACGCAAGTCGCATAGCTCGAGGAGGCCGTGAACGGGGCCCTGACTCGTTTGATGAGTATCAGAAATTTTATATATTTGTTTTAGAGTATCGGCTTGGAGGACATGGAAGCCCGCTCTAGCTGGATAAATATAATGATATCCACCGTCGGTTTATCCTTCACTACAGCAGGAAAATTATTAACGTGGGCTGCTACGTCCGGCAGAAATGTCAAGGTAAAGATATACATGAAATTCTTGAAAGTACGGACTTTTTGGACTTTTCATTATGACGCGTGGAAACCGATACTCCCGCATACCGAAGATCTACAAGGTGTAACAAGTACCTAATTTTTCAAAAAATATGTTTTTGCCATATTGACCGCCGATGAACCCAAAGCAAATTAAATCTTTTTTTCAAGGCATTTTAAATGGATAAAGTAATGCTAGGGTCAACACGATTTTCTTAATAATAATACTAACTACATATTATTAATAAGAAATGCGTGTTGACCTTAAAAAAAAAGTTTTGGTCATTGAATTTTGCTTTTAGCTCAATACTCTAATTGGGGTGTAGGTATGAGGTCTTGAGTTAATTATGTTACATATCATATAAAGTGATTATTAAATCTAAAATAATATTATAATGAGGTAAAAAATTGTTTGTTTATATGAAGTTCTGATCCGTATACAAAAGTTCAATCACTGATAGAAAGTTACACTATTGGCGAGTGCCACAGTATACCTATGTTTATGGTAAGCTTGACTTGACTAGCGAGAAGCACAGAACCGGTCGAAGTGGAAGTGCTTGGGGGAGGCCTATGTCCAGCACTGGACGTCTTTCGGATGAAAATGATGATGAAAGCTTGACTTCCACGCAGACGAAGTCGCGGGACTGAAGCTAGTTGTTTATAAATTAACAAATAATAGCCAATAGGTATTCCTAATGAAGACTTAATGCAATTAACTAATTATTTTCACAGATCCTGATGAGCGCGTTGGACTTTTTGAAGTTTACGAATCTTGCAACAGGATTCATAGGAGTTGCCAACGGGTTGGGCGACATGATTTACAAAGTTCGTAGTACAGTTAGCAAAAGAGTTAGGTATGCAGGCAACAATAAGTATTCACCTTCCTACTACTGTGTGATGTATCATGAATAGGTATAGTTGTAAATAATCCGTTTTAAACAAAATCCAACCCCCTGTTGTTTAAAACCACGGCCACGTGGGCGTACGGCCCACGTGGCCGTGGTTTTATTGATTCGGTACGTATTACTTCAAAAAATAAGGCTAATTAAAATCATTCACCATTTTATACTTTTATACTTCTTTTTTAGGATTAGTCAGACAGAAATTAATCTTGATACACGGTCTTGAAACGTCGAGTCTATTTAGACGATGAGTAAATCGTCGTAAATGTTAACCCTATTAATACTTGTCGTTTTCGCAATAATAAAAGTATTAACGTTTTATTGAAAAAAAACAATATTAAAAACAAAATATAAAAAAAATACTAACTTAAACTTACCTATTTATTCACTAACTTGAGCCTATCACCGATTTGAACGCACATGTCCTTTGGGGGGTAATCACTTAAGAGCCTATACTACCTCAAATGGCTTAGCATGATCCTCCGTTATGTCGAAAATACTGCAGCATTAATTTTGAAATAAATATATGCTAAAGTTGAGGATTAATGTAAGGTCTTATGTTAGACGAAAACACGATTCCATAAAATTTTCTCGATAGAAAAAAATTCCAAAGTTACCTCCAAACCGAACAATAAACCGTTGGTATTCAAAAAATACTTCAAATTAGATCATGAAACTTTGCATACTAACTGAACTAACTATAAAGCAGGTCTTATGTTAGTTAGTTTTTTTGAATTACCTTTATTTTCACCGTAAAAAGCAAATACCTAAACTATTGGCGCTGCCTCCCGCCCAGCACCGCACTCTGTCTCCCTTTCACACAGTCCGCGAGCAGTATCGTGCGAGCGAGATAAAGAGTGAATTTTAGCTGAGGTAGTATAGGCTCGAGCTTACCTACATAACTGAAAGTTAGCTGCCTGCATACTTATCTCTTTATTTCACTGTACCAATAACGTATATTTCAACAGTTGTATGTCTTCAAAGTAGCTGTCAAACAATTGCTATCGTTTTCTTAAATTTCCAGTTCGTTAAGTACGGTGAGACACCAACAACCGTTGAAGTGTTCCAGTTCACCACATCTGCACTGTTCCTTGGGATTGGTGTGATGTCTAACCAGACCGCGCAGGAAATCGTTAAGGATGCGCAAGCTAACAAAATAAATGAAATCAGAGACTCATTGTCCAGTAACAATAAAAGGTAAGAAACATATTTGTGTCCGCCTATTCTGTAAAATTTTACTGTGAAAACTTAGGTGAAGTGAGCTGCCTGATGCTAGGAATTGACACTATTGACCGCTCACTTCAAACTCACTTCGCCTAAGTTTTACAGAATAGACCGGCTGTTATCATGGTTTTGTTGTTAAGAAACTGGTAGGTCAGGCATCCTGCATGATTTTATTGTATGTACAGTCGAACAACCTATTTTGTACAGTCAGCTAATTTGCAACTACTTTTAAACAATGGTGTCAGTGTGCTGAGTAGTCAAATCTTTAACATCACTTTAGCCAGATTAATAAGTTAAGCAAAATAAAAATAACAATATTTTTGACTATTTTCCAAATAGGTTGTTCGACTGTACATACAATAAAATCATGCAGGATGCCTGACCTACCAGTTTCTTCTACCATTCTCTTCAATTTATATAACGATTGAACTTAAAAATAATACTTACTTTAAATATAATACTTATTACCTAATAGTATTGAATTTTAATTTTCAGGAAAATATTCGATAAAATCACAGCTGAAACCCGAAGAGTAAAGGGCACCATAGATGGCAACACTGATGTCATAAGAGCTCTTAAAACGATTGAAAATAAAGACGAATTTTTCGGAAAATTAAAAAATATGAATAAATCATTCAACAAAAATAAAGTAAGGATATCATTGGCTTCAGATGGCAAAGTCATAATAAACAATCAACACTCAGCTAATATTAATAAAATGTATCGGATGGGACCGGCGGGCCGCAATGAACTACTTGCAAGATATGGACCTGCCAACGTAAACACTAAAAATGCTCCTACAAGAATATATTCATCCGATCAGATCGCCGGCTCCTCAAAAGTACCAGGGAAAGACTTAGCATTATGTAATATTCGCCCTGAAGAGATTATCAAAATTTCGGCATTTATTATGCATCTGAGCGCGGCTGATCAAGATTTCATTCTAGAGTTACTATCGACCCTAAGTCAAGTGTTACATGATGCGTTTTTGTTAATCTGTAGTGAGCTTATAATTTCATTTATACCTTCAGAATTAGACTTCTTGAATGAGTTTGTGCCCGACTGGAAGAGGCGCTTGGTATCTTTTGTATTTCAGTATTTAAAGTCGAAAATAGTCGACGACGAAAATGACAGTCTGTTCATGGCTACCCTTAAAACTTACATACGCGATGGTAGAATTAACAAAGAAACATTATTGAAACTGAAGGAAAAAGTAATGGATTACTTTGAAAATGTGAAGAGAGAAAGATATGCTCATAACAGAACTTGGGATGAGGGAGATGAATACATGCGCGATTATCTTAGCGGTTTCAAAACACTGCGAATTGGACAAGAACTTGTTGTTGGGCCACACACAATCCTGGTGAAACAAAACACGGTAGATAACTTTGAAAAGTGGCTTGTAAACTATTCTCAAGAAAAATGCGATATGTTTATGGTACTATGCTTTAAGATCATAGAAACCTTAAGTAAAGACGAGGTTCTCGGTTTAAATGCTATAAATCCAGATGAAGATATATTGATGAGGGTTTCTATTTACGTACTGGATAGATTTGACGATTATATTACGGTAACACCAACTGTTGACGAGTGTATGGTTATTTCTTTGAAATCGGAAATTATTAAGTGGTGTGATCGTCAACGCGTTAGACGACAATACACTTGTGTAAAATGCAAGGGTATAAGATTTTGTCCAAATAAGTAAGATACCTAATAATTTGGTACCTACGTTTTATGCGTTTTAAGTATTTAATTTTCACTTAAAGACACAAACAGCTGTGTAGCCCTGGCTCTTGTACTAGGAGTTCCGGTATCACAAGAGTTACCACTTGAATTCGACCACCAACACAGTTGGAAAGAGTTCAACTAGACAATTAATAACGATGGCGGTCTCTCGTTATCACTTTAAGCAATAACACCGCCCATTGTGTCACCCTATGTAAAATTTCTACATTTACACTACGACTAGCTGCGCCCCGCGGTTTCAGCCGCATAAGTTTCGATCCCGTGGTAATATCGGGATAAAATGTAGCCTATATGTTAATCCACGGTGTCAGCTACCGCCATACCAAATTTCTATAAAAAAAATAAAAATTGGTCCAGCCGTTTGAGCGTAAAGAAGTAACAAACATATAAACACACACACCCTCACACACACACACACCCCAACTTTCGCCTTTATAATATTAGTGTGATGTAATTTATATCGCGTGCGTAATAAAGTGTATCCTATTATATTTTAATAAAATGGCATGAGATATAAGGCTAGTTCTACAAATTGAGGAATTATGGTTGGCTCAGGTCGTAGAATAATATATATTATATATTTGTGTTAATTGACACTATGAAATAAAAGTTTATATTGGTTTCTAATTGGGCACTAAAAATCATTTCTCTCAAGCAAATATTTATACGATAAATTTACATAAAAAGGGGCAAAATTGTCACTACCCTGTGGGGCGACATTCCAAAATGCAAAATATAAGACCATGTAATAAGGTTTAAAAAGCAGTTTAGTAGAATAATTTTATTATAAGATAATAATCATATACATAAGGTTTCCATAAAACGCTAGAACAGTTTTATGGTCTCTTATTTTCTCCGAATATTGTCGACTTTACAAAGGCGACGCGTATTGAGTATCACTTCCCTGTCACCTAAAAGTTTGTTAAAATCACCTTGAAATTGAATAGTAAGTAACGTTGCCGCTCGGGCAATAGAAAGAAAGGGGTGACGACAGCATGTAACGGCTGTGTTTTGTTTCATTCGAGCAGCGATCATCGTGTCCGTGCGTTTAGTCACAGTATAAAGATATACAGTATTTCGACTTCATACAAACGGACGAAACGCGAGCTATACCTACGCGCCTCGACCTCGGCATGCGCTTGGCATGCAGACAGTCGCGACTGTGCCGCAGTGACGAACGGACGGTGTGTTGTTTTTTTTTAACAATAACCGCGCAAAATAAATTGAAGTACATATTTAATATGACGAGTAGGATATATTGTGCTGTTTTTGGTTGCATGAATTCGTCAATAACGCATCCAGAGATAACTTTTTTTAGATTACCTGGAAACTCTGAAAGGTAAGACTATAAAATAATTTTACTTACTAGTAGGTAGGTACATAATGTGTCTTTTTAATGGATAAGTATTTCCTTTTATCTCCCGAAAAAAAAGATGTCTGGATTAATAAATAAAGTGAATAGAGTAAAGGAAAGTGATAGACACGAGTGAAATAGGTAGTTATAGGCGGTTCATGAATCATTATACGGTAGGTACGCTTGTGTTAAAACCTCGGGGCATGTGTGTTTTGTTTTGTTAGTTTGTAAAATTCAAAGTAAAGACGTGGTTTTTATTATTAATATTTATGTACACACAGTAAAATACAATAACGAAACTAAATGGAAACATAAAGTAGGCAAATGTAATTAAAATGCTGGAGGCGGGCAGCCCTATCGCATTTTTACGTACCGCGCGGCTGTAGGCATTTATTTCAAGGTTACGGCCGAGTTACAATACTGTATGATCTTTATACTGTGGTTTAGTGGTGACATTTGCGTTCGGGGTCAGTCAAATTCTCACTCACATGGTACGTATTTACAGTTAAATTATAAAATATTATTTAATTTTAATACATTGTAAGTATGTATTTTAGTTGCACTAAAGATTTATGGAGATTTTAATTGTAATAAAATAAAGCAATCTTCTAGATTTAGGGAAAAAACATTCAAAATATCACTTCCGTGTGTATCACTTCCCTGGAAATACATAGACAGGGAAATTAGAACACTCCAGAGAAGTGATAAAAGGCTTGTTCTGTGGCTGTTGGCACTAAATAAAATGTGCACTGCGTTATTACAAGCTTTTATTTAACTTGCCGTGTGCGTTAGTTTGTTAGTTATTATGTATGGGTCAAATCTTGCAAGTAAAATTTGACCAACTTCCCAGGGTCCAATCGAATTGAAATTTTGTACACCTGTTTAGGTCAGGTGACAATGCAATATTACGTTACCATTGAGCTGGTCTAATGAAGGAGACGAATGTTGGCCATAAGAACTCCTAAATTTTACTGTTTTTTCGTTATTTTAATGTATGTGATTCTATTTTTACTTATATTTGCCAATAATTTAAGAGCCGAAAATAATTTCGAAGTTCTTTATAGAACCGATATGAGTAAACCAAAAGGGAAATCGCAGACTACAGAAGAAATATTGAGAAAAAAAGGAGAAAATGAGAGAAAACACAAGTATAAGAAAGACTATCTCTATGTCGGATCGAGAAAAACGACTATTGTAGAAAAAGCATGGCTGGAGAGATCCAGTAAACACTATAAAAAAGAAATGTGCTGTAAAAAAAGATTCTGTAGATTTTATGAGAGCTAATACATCATCTTCTCCTCCCACATACCGCAGTCTCAAGACGAAAGTCTTTGACCAGTGTGGTTTGTTGCCAGTCATGACATAAGGCACTGAAATGTGGTCGCTCACAATGGGCCTTATTAGAAGGCTAAAAGTCACCCAAAGGGCAATGGAAAAGGCTATGCTTGGAGATTCCCTGCGTGATCGAATCAAAAATGAAGAGATCCGCAGGAGAACCAAGGTAACCGACATAGCCCGAAGAATTGTCAAACTTAAGTGGCAGTGGGCAGGGCACATTGCTCGTAGAACAAATAACCGATGGGGCCGAAAGGTTCTGGAGTGGCGGAGATGTAGTGTTGGAAGGCGTCTCACAAGGTGGACCCGACGACCTTGTGAAGGCCGCAAGAAGTCGTTGGATGCGAGAAGCACAAAACCGGTCGAAGTGGATGTGCTTTGGGGAGGCCTATGTCCAGCAGTGGACCTCTTTCGGCTGAAATGATGATGATAAATGATGAATACACCATCAAGCCTCATTTCGTTTAATAAAGAAAACTTAATATTCTTCATAATTCATATTTCTCTATAACGACAGCATTACCTTGTCTGAATTATCACTTCCCTGGTTGGTATTATAGTACACGTTTAGATTTATTTTTGCATATAAACTGTTCTATTTATTTAATAAATATCATATTTACTACTATTTACTACAACGTTTACTGTCAAGTCGATTTTAAGATCAAACAATCTTCTAGAGTCACTTCCCTGTATCTACTCTCATTTCCCTGTCTTCTGCAAATTGAAAAATGCCTATAACTTCTAAATTAATCAATATTTTGACTGACCCTTTCAATTCTAGATTACTCCATCATGTTTTAATGAAATAGTTAACTTTAAAATGATTTACATTAAAAAAACGATGGGCCGAAAATAATTCAATTTTATTCCCTTGTTTGTAGAACTAGCCATAAATCAAATAGGTTTTTAAGAAGTTAGTTATGAAAGAGAAAATTGACTTAATCGTTGAAGTGGGGTCTCCCTTGTTTCATCGAAAAGAATTGCCAAATTATTACTTCCCAAACAATTTTCCGCATAAATACATTTGGCAAATCAACACTTAGCAAATAAACTTTTCGCAAAAATTTTTAACGCAAACCTAATGTTTGGCAAGTGAACGTTTATTTAAACAATAACTTGCTTACCAAATTAAAATTGCTAAAAGTTAGTTCTAGTAGTCAAATATTTCAGTTGGTATAACATATTTTACGCAAAATAAAATAAACCAAATATTTAGCACCGTCGGGGGCCTCCTATTTCTGTCTGCCTATGATTTCAATTGGCCCTGTTTATAGGTATTCTTTTGCATAACAAATCATTTGACTAAGGCTCAAATCACACCGAGATGGAAGCGAAGCGGAGCGCAGTTTCAGTGTCATATGAATTTTAACTTTATTTTCATTACTATAATACTTATTATCGCATGAGAAACTTGAGTCATCGGAGTGCACGTGGCGCCGCGGGCGGCCGCGACCTTTCAAGTTTCTCAAGCGATACTATGTATTAGAGTAATGAAGATAAAGTTTAAAATTTTATGACACTGAAACTGCTTGCCGCTTCGCTTCCATCTCGGTGTGATTTGAGCCTTAATGTTTATTGTCTAAAGATTGTTTGCTATAATAATTTGATTAAAGACCAAATGCCTAAATGACATTATCCTTGATATCTAATATTCTGCCAAGTAAAAATTTTACCAAATGAAAATGTGCGTACTAAAATCATTCCAAACATTGCATTGGTATAAAAAAAGCATTGGCTAAAATTTGTTTGGGTAGTGAAATTTTGGCAAAACGGCAGGTTCCCGTTGAAGTGCCTTAATTTAGTACTTATAAGTATTTTCTTTATACGAAACAGGTTTATAATGTAAATTCCTTTTCATAAAAGAAGTCAAGTGGCAATACGAGAATAGGAGATCTTTCACACAACTTTTTACCTCTGATTGTGCATCACTCTCAAAAGCACTGTGATCTTGATTGCCATTGCAATAAGGTTGCTAACTTGCTACCATTGATTAGTCTGGAAATAACAGTGATCCTTATTTTCGTGACCATAAGATTGCTATTGGTTTGCTGCTGTCAGGTGTAAAATTACTGTGAAAGGACTGTAATACGTTAAAAATAACTACAGTCCGTTCAGTTATTTTACCTCTGACAGCAGCAACCATAATGTTACGAGAATAAAGATCACTGTGATATTGACAGACTTGTTAGTGGCAGTAACCTAAAAGCAACCTTATTGTAACAAGAATAAAGATCACTGTGATATTGACAGACTTGTTAGTGGCAGTAACCCAAACGCAACCTTATTGTAACGAGAACAAAGATCACTTTGATTTTGACAGTGATGCAACAACAGTGCTAAAATAACAGACTGTGAATGGGCTTTACTAAAAGGATTGAGGTTGTCAAAACATTAGGCTGACATTCCACAAAATTACTCTTCTCCGCTCAACATTCATAACCGTTGGACGGGAATGAGCCTTTTGGTAAATTCTTCTCCACTCCGCCTCGGTGGAGTGTCAGTTACGACGAGCAGTAGATACCTAACTGCTGTATTGCAGGATCTGCATGCTTTCTTTCGTGAAAAGCACTATGATCGCAACAAAAAGTGATAGGTATTAGCCGCGTCTTAGATAATTTATTCAAGAGAGCTTAATAAATAGTATCAGTTTAACCATTTATGATTATTTTTAGCACAAATATTAGGTGTGGTAAATAAATAGTTTTCTTTTTTTAGCCAAGCATCAGTACCTACTTTAAAATCATTGATTTTTTGTTATTGGTTACGTATTTAGGTAATGATTATTTTTTTATTATTAATATGCCCTCTTACATGAATGATTCTAAATGTTCCTCGAATCAAATAATTTTATTTTCAAAACAAAATTCGTAATATTATTTTTTAATTAATTTTAGAAAGATTTTTACTTTGGATACAAAAATGACACCCGTGACGGCGATTCAAGATATTAATATTTTTTTTAAACGAGTGATTTGGCCAACTTGTTGTGCTTCTAATATAATTATTGTTATAATACGTATTTACGTTAACATGAAATGTAGTAAATAGGTATAGGGGAAGCCCGGGCAAGAAGCATAGGGCGGGTAAGAAGAATAACTGATTTTTCCATAAATATCTATTAGATAACACTTTCTCAAGTCGTGACACGTACGATCGGCAACGCCATGACAGTTCAACCCAAACAATACGCGAGTGCATCTGTTGTAGAATAGGAAAAAAAGGATTTTCTTTGTTTTGTTACGATTTTTGTAAAGGTTTGTACACAAACTTTTTGTACACAAACAGTTGCCTTAATATATGTTTTGTATTTTCAATTGTACGTTTATTTATGTATTATTTGTGATTGTTACTTTTTGTTTACCTACTAAAAACATTTCAAGTCTTGACTTCTTTCTAAAATTAGAGTGTTGGGCAAAATGGATATGGGCAAAACGGATAGGCATTCCGTTTTGCTCAGAGCAAGCATTTTATTAGTATTAGTTACCACTACCATTACATATACCATTTCTGAGTTAGCAGGCCCCAGCAAAACTAAAACTAAAATATCCTCAGTCAACTATCAAAACAAAAATCAGAAACCAAATTTTTACGGTTTAGTGTGCGCTGACAAATACAGTGAACCACCAACGGAAGATTGGATTCAGTGTAATCAGTGCATTTGGGCGCATGAAGACTCCACTTTCTTATGTAGGAGTTGGCAGCTACTTGTGTGATGATTGCGAAGACTGATCTAAACTAATTCTACTTATCCTTTTTGCCCGACCCCACCGGGCAAAACGGATAATTGATACCTTTTGTTAATGCTCAAAATTATTATACATATTGTTTAAGTTTTTGAATTTTAATGATTATTTTCCAAAGATGATTAAACATAGAACAAATTAAAAGTACAAAGAGTTCTATTGATTATTAGATTGTGGTTTTATTTACACTAACCGCTTAACATATTCGTCTTGCCCGGGCTTCCCCTAGTTGTAAGTCCTATGCAATGGCGCCGATTCTGTTGTTCACAAAATAAACTAAATTTAAGTTCGGGCATCTTTTTCTTTCTATGTCATTAAGAAAAGGACAGAAATATAAATATTAGTTTAGTCCTGTCAAATTAGTCAGCGCCTGACGCAAATTGACGTATTTTTAATAGCCAATTTTTTAATCTCGTCTAAATTGTCTATGGGGTATCTTAATTTGACAGGACTAAACTAATATTTATCGTCTGTCCTTAATGAAATAGAAAGAAAAAGATGCATGAACTTAAATTTAGTTTAGTTTGCGAACAACAGAATCGGCGCCAAAAATGTGTTTTCACAATATTATAGGTACATTGTTTTAACAAAGTACATTGTTTCTCTTATCTCCTAAACAACGTTTCTTCCGTTACTACTACACTATATTGTTACTAACAAGTTTCACACACATACTGCAACTTAACATGTTCCAGTGACACAGTAGGTAAGGGAGGTGCCCACGAGCCACAGAATAGCTGTTCTGTGCCCACGAGCAATTGTCTCTGTCGCTGTCTCCTCACCGAGATTTGGATGATGCGCACACGGGAGCGACAGCAACGCTACTTTTTCGTAAAATTTTTGATTGACCGGCGACGCCCGCGCCTGTACGCGTACCTGCATTGCAACCAAAAGATGGGCGATAGTTGCGTCGCTGGCCTATCTCCAAACCCGCGGACAAAAAGTCTTGTCGCGTCGCTACAAGCGCGCACTTTCATACAAACCCTTAGACTTGATGTGAGAAACAAATTATTTGCTGATACAAACTTTGTTGCAACAATGTTAACACCCACGAGCAGGCACAAGACTTAATCTGTTGTATGCTCGGAACAGAGATAGCGCGGTGCGTAGATCGTTGCATCGTACCCTAGGTACAATACGGCCCACATGGCTGGTCTGAACCACTTTCTCTCTCAACCCTGCAAAGTTTCGCGTATATTATTATCTCACACACACTCTCCTTGCGTCACCATTTGGTTTCTAAATAAAATTTTAAGTTAAAACCTTTTTTAAAACAAGCTTTTAATAAACTCAAAAGTACAAAAACTTTTTTACAAAAAAAAACAACCGACTTCCAAAAAACACTATAAAGTGAAAAATAACTTTAATTTCGGAAGTCGGTGTCTTTGGATTTGTATTTTAGTTTTTTGCCACCGACTTCCGAAATTAAAGTTATTTTTCACTTTATAGTGTTTTTTGGAAGTCGGTTGTTTTTTTTTGTAAAAAAGTTTTTATTTTTCACTTTTTAGTGGGTCAGTTTGTAATTTATCAAAGTTACAATAGCCTAATGTCAACTGCTCATCACCTTTTACAAAATATTGCTTTTCCCGATGCAGGGACGTTAATTGTTGAGGAGTTCTCCTAGTAAGAACCAGGAGAACTCCTCAACAACCACTCACCATACGCATTGTGACGAGGATAAATCGTTTAGCAACCATATTAAAGTAATCGAATCGCAACCCGTAAAATATTTGTCATTGAGTAGTTCCGATGGCCATCTGTGGTCTTCATCATCAGCTCCACTTTACCAAATGATGATTTCCGAGAGCAAATGCTCAAGTTACTTTAAAAAATACCCAAATCGCTATAGCTTTGCCTATAAAATTTGAGGATTTCCCTCGATTTCCATGGGATCCTCTCATCAGATTCCAACTTGATGATAATGGGACCACCTCGAGAGTATACCCTTTCGAACAAAAAAAGAATTTTGAAAATCGGTTCACAATTGGCGGAGTAATCGCGTAACAAACACACAAAAAAAAAAAAAGCATACCGTCGAATTGAGAACCTCCTCCTTTTTTAAAATCGGTTAAAAATATAACTTACGTACTTAAGGCTACTCTTTCGAAAAAAGCTTAAAAACAGCGTGCAGATGAAGCAGCTTTTCTCCGGAACTTACAGAGAAATTACATCTGAAAAAATAGTTGGCAATCTACATGATATGAATCGTAATTTGGTTTAGCCATAATTTTTCTATCGATATCACCTATTAAGAAAAAAAACCACCAAATCACCTCCAAATCGTTGAGATGAAACCATTTTACTCCTTCATTTTTTATCAAAAGAATATAAAAAAAATATCCACTGCTTTGCAGTACAAAAGAAAATGATTTGGTTTTGTTACTTTTTAAAAACATGTATATTTTTTAATATAATAAATTAAAAATGCGATCGTTTAAATTCCGTGTCTATATCATCCCCGCACTCGTCCACGAATTCAGTGCGGGGCACCTCGTGTTGCTAGGCAACGCGACGCCCAAATGCACAAGGTCGTTGGCATGAATACAAGCCTTAAACATAGAATTAAAATTAAAGTTTTACGTTGACGTAAGTTTTATTTTGTACTTTTAGGTTCATTAAAAGCTCTCTATCTACTTACAAGTTTCGTAGATTTTAAAGAAAAGTCTTGTAAAAATTGTTTTAGATAAGCGATTTATAAATATAAAAAGATATTTGTGTGTATGATGAAACATTATTATTTTATTCTGGCATTGGTCGTATCCGATTTTCTTTTTCTCGTTCCTCAGCCGACAAGGGCGGATTATACTCGAAAAATTTTGCTATGAAGTACCTGTAGCGAATAATATGATTGATTAGTACCTACATAGCTACCTAATGATTTACCCGGCTGGCCCATATGGGCCATATGGTTCTATAACCTACCAGACTAGAATCTCAACGGTGATAAGCAGAGCAGCGGCGGTGGTCTGTGCAACGACCCGGCCCGGTTCAGCCGAGCCACGGAGCAGGGCAGCAAGCATGGCATCGCTGGCATCCGATGCCGTCTCTAAAGCGGCCACCAGTAGCGCTGGAGCTGCCAACCAACGAGCTCCTCGACGCCACCACGATTGCTTCAACAGAAATACACGGTCAACAGAAATACACGGTCAAATGAAATTAACGGGTGCAACTTCACAGATGTGATGGGTATTAAAAAACGAATAAAAGGATAAACGTCATAATGGCGGGACCAACTCTTGTAATTGAAAGATTCTACCACGCATATTTAGTATCCATTTAGTACTATTTTGTACCAGTCCTAAAAATTTTGTAATTATCGGAATTTCACAATAACACTGGTGTCGCCATTATGATGCGTCAATGTCTATACTCCAAAACTACAACGAATTACATTATTCTGATCAAACCAGTATTTAGTACCTGATTTAGTACCTCTAAAAATCAACAGTGGGTGACGGAGATCTTATTAGTTTCATTACAAAATTAATTTTTCGTTTTTGTAATTTTTTACGCCTGAATAATTTAACGAGCAAAAATATTTCAAGCAAAAAGTTGCAGCTACAGAATTGACAAAAATTGATTTGAATTGATTTTTTTTTTTGATTGTTTGATCAGAATGATGTAATTCGTTGTAGTTTTGAAGTATGGTCTCGTCCCCATAATGATGCGTCATAATGAATGACGCATCATAATGGGGCGAGTCCAGTGTTATCTAGAAATTCCGATTATGCCGTGTGAAGTAAAAAAAATTCAAGACAGGTACAAAAGAGTACTAAATGGGTACTAAATATACCTGGTAGAATCTTTCAATAACAAGAGTTGGTCCCGCCATTATGACGTTTATATAAAAGGATAGACGAAAAAAAATACGATTGTTTATTTTGTCTAAAGGAGTACCTAACCACCAGATCAGAAAAGAACTTTAAGTCTACGCAATAAAAGCAGTAAGTCATGTAGCTAAGTCTTGTTTCAGTTTGAACGACGCGTCTCAACACTACGTCGAAATTAATTCGACAAGTGTTGTGATACGTGGCCAGCTTAAGCCGATTCCACGTCGATTAGGTAACTGTGCTCACTCCCTCAACTCAGTATTTCAAGTACCTAACTAAAAGCAGTGGTTTCCGTGGCTACATTAGGTATTTGTGATGAATTTAAATGCGGAGGCTTAGAAAGTAACAGGGGCCAGTTAAACCCCTATTACACTACACGATATTTAGGGCCCGATATTTAGGTGGTGTTTTTTTTTGGGACCCTTCCTCTCTTTCTCATAATCCACCATCCCGATTTAGAGAACGGGTGCTTAATTTTGCATAGTGTAATAAGGCTTTTAGAACCATACAAATATAAAATTGTAATAATATACCTTAGACATAACAGCGACTAATAAAAGCAATGAAGTTGTTGCGGTGACAAATGCGCTGAGCTTCCCATAACCCATCACAAGTCGAATTGTTGGTTTTGTAATTCTGTAACATGAGTAGGAACATGGAAAGTCTGACAACCAGTCTTATTAAGGGATATCGTATTACCTAGTAATTTGGTTGTGGAGTTCAGATAGGCAGTCGCTTCATGTAAAATATTGGTACTCATCAGCAGCTGCATTCGGTGAGACAGGAAGCCGACCCCAATATAGTTGGAAAACGGCTAGGCAGATGACGATATGTAAAGGTATGTGGTACCTCCTAGCGAAGCTGACGTTGTTTAGTTTCTGTGCGACCTCATCGTCGTCTAACTCAAGTTCGACCGGCTGGGACGCAAAGGCGCATGCCGACATGGACACGCCAAGAAGCGCAACCAGCAATGCCCGCAACTTTATTTTAAGGCCTTCAGAATTCTCGCCGCCGATGTGGGTTATCTGCAAAACATTCTAGGTTACAGAATTGAGTACCTACTTAAGATAAATTCTATTCTATGTTTTATTATGGCCAGCAAAGCCGATGTCGTCCATTCTACCATTGTCTAAAGTGAATTGGAAAATCAGGAGAAACTTTACCAAACAGTATTTATCCATCAATTATTATTTGACCCAGAAAATAATTGTAGGTAATCAACAATGTTGTTGCGGTTTTCACAGGCATTTTAATCATAAAATGCCTGTGAAAACCGCATCCAGAGTAAGGATACCCAACCCAGTCATGATTATTCTTACTCTGGATTTGTACCCAGTTGGTGGCAATAGGCTCACCCCCAGGCTAAATATGGGCGTTACTCACCACCTGCCCAACCCTTCGAGAAAAACAGGAGTGATGTTATGTATTTTATGATTAAGGCTGTCGTATAATCAGCCTATAATGTTCCCATTGCTGGGATACAGGCCTCCTCTCGGTGAGAGGCAGTGCCGTGCACTGTTCTAATTTTTGTGGGCCATCAATGTTCCGTCAAATACGTAGGTAAGTGTAGTAAAAAATCCCATTTATTATACGTGAAAAAAAATCCCATTTATTCTACGAATAAACAAACAGGAGATAAGTAAGAAGTTTTCTAAAGCAGATAAACTTACAACATTCGCGTGATTCTCATGCTTGAGCCGAAGCTGATTCAAGAAAGCATTACTCTCCGTTTCCATGCTGTTTCATTTCAAACACTGTAAATCATCCTGGTAGTTGTCACGGAAAAACTATTCTAATGAAGGTACATTCCATGAGTAACCACACGAATTTTCACGCCAAATGGAGTTTATTAAACGTTATTACATAATGCAGCGCATTTAGAAGTAAGAATTGATAAATGACAGCCGGATGGCGTATGGAATGTTCATTCAAAGACTACAATATGATGCTGTATAAGTTCATTGCAATGCCATTGTCAGTGGTCAATGTCAAAATAAATTATTTTTAATAAAAATAAGTATTTTATCAAACCTAAAACACAAGTAGCCCCCCTTACCTATTTATTCCTAAACAAATGTTAAAAAGGTCTCCTGCCTGTAATGCTTCCGCGGTCGAAGGCTCGCTCTCACTCCCATTATGCAAGACCATTCCATTTCCAGAGTCTTTGAAAAAAGAGCCACATTATCAGAATAACCTCTACGATATAAAATTAAGTATTTTATTAAAATTAAGATTTGTCTCCATACAAAATTACAAAGTGAGGTAATGACCGGTAGAGAAGAATAGCGGCACAGTAAAGATATGAACAGTACGGAAATTACGTACAAACGTTCGAAACGGCACACTCACACAGACGCGAGACGCGCGCATCTACGGTACCCCTAAGCGGCACCCGTAACTGAGAGCACCGCGACTATCGCTTTCGAACGTTAGTACTTAGTTTCGTACTGTTCATATCTATACTGTGATAGCGGAATGAATGGTAGAGTGCTACAATGCTAGCAATAAGTGTAGCTACCAAAATCATCATGGTTGACAAACCCACTGAAGTCAAAGTCATTACATTATCTTAGCTGAAGGAAGAAGATGAATATGATTTGGTGCTGTCCACTTCCTGTCTGTATGAAAAACTTCATGTGCCAACGACCCCATACTATGGTACCTAAGTTATTCACTTCCGATATCATCTTGAAGAGTGAAAGTCCGTGTAGCATCACGCAGACAACTACTTATTAAAAAAAAAATAGTACTAAAGATTCAATCGAAACAGATGTAAACATAGTTATAGGCAAGCTTCGAATAACATACACCGAATCATCACAACCAATGGCATTTTTCAGGAAATATTTAAAAAAAAATAAGTACATATTTATAATGATCGTCAAAAATACGTTTTAATTAAATACTGCACAAACAAGTACGTAAAAGAACCAATCATAAGTCGCATATACATAGGTATTGTCGAAATACACAAAATTCTTGGAGCCAATTGAACGTCATCAGGATGATTGCAGGTATTTTGTGACTCAGCTTGCCGATAGCCTTGGTGTTGATAGAGACCAAAAGCAGGAGAGCATTGAGAATCTTCACTGTGACCACGAGTAACTGACCAGCGAGATGTGGAATAAATAGAGATGGATTTTCCTGTAATAATTAAAATAAGTTCTGTAAATCATATTTATTTATTTATTATTTTATTTATTTATTTATTTCCCCACCATACAAATATCATTACAGGTTTGTCACCTAATGCGATAATGTAGACAAGACAACTTACAAACTACCGTTGCAAACTAACAATTGTTGATTATATTATGTCCTAAATATAATAATATCTATGTCCCAGTAGGACCATAACTTAGTTCAAAGAGAGCTCTCACTGTGAACCCACCCAGAGTGCAACAAAATATATCTATATCCTCCGCTATACTGTTGAGGACTCGGAGTGCGAGAGTAAACGGCGCTTCATTCACTAGCTTCGTGCGGCCGCGCGGCACTGCCAGCAGCCGGGGCCGCCGCCGCCGCCACACGTATCTGTCCGGAACACACATGCACACCTGTTGCAATACGTCTGGATTGTGAATCTTTCCCCTCATCACCTTGAAGATATATGAGACTAGCGCTAAATTCCTTCTGACTTTTAACTCATTGTAACCTAACATACCTAAAATGAATAAGGTAGGATACTTATTTGGGTAAAATGGGTATACTCCGTAAATTTTTTTATATAAATATCTAATAAATTTATTCTGCACTCTCTCCAACATGACACTATATTTAGTTTCATGTGGAGACCAGATGACTGCGTTAAACTCTAATTGACTCCTCACTAAAGAGTTATACAATGCAATTATTGCCTTGATATTAGTAAAGCCCCTAGCTACCCGAAGCACGAATCCTAAATTTCTGTAGGCTTTCTTACAGATTTTAGTAACACACTCGCGAAATTCTAGTTTAGAGGAGAAGCTAACCCCTAAATCTCTGACTTCAGACACTTTCGCTAATGGTACCCCGTTAATTTGGTATTGGTATGTAACCGGCGAGAGTGTCCGGCTGAAAGTCATAGTCATGCACTTCGAGACGTTAAATTGCAAATTATTGTTATTGCTCCAGGTTACCACCCTATCTATATCTTGCTGTAACTTTTGGCAATCTTCCCTGTTCCTAACCGCAAGATATAGTTTTAGGTCATCTGCAAATAGAGTGCAATGAGCCTCTTTGACAACCGTCGGAAGGTCATTTACCATCAATATGAATTCCAGTGGCCCGAGGTTGCTACCCTGGCTTACTCCGGACCTAGTAAAATAAGATTCTGACCTACACCCCGCATATTCTACATACTGCTGTCTGTCCCGCATGTAACTAGCAAAAAAGGTTAATAAGTGGGGAGTAAACCCTACACCTGCCATTTTTGTCAGCAGTATGTCATTATCCACTAGGTCGAACGCTTTTTTGTAGTCAAAGAAAGCTACATCTGCCTGCCCTCCAGCATCCACTTCAGGTACAATATAACTCATGTAGTTAATTAGGTTACTGGTGGTGCTTCTGCCGGGTCTGAAACCGTGTTGCTCATCTGAAAGCTGCACATTAACCTGTGAGAGAATGCTCTTGTGCACTGCAGTCTCCAGTACTTTAGCTGGTGTCGAAAGTACAGCCACCGGCCTGTATTGGTCCACGTTCGATGCTGACTTCCCTTTGGGTACCGGGACGACCTTAGTTATTTTCCACCTTTCTGGAAATACTGCATATACCTATCTAAGGTTCGTACAGTCACCGGACGTAGTAACACTTTGCCCTTGAGCTGGCCTATCGTAGTACGGAGTTTCAATAGAAAAAAAATATATACAGGGTGTCCCAGAACTCAACGTCAAGCCGAAACGGGGCGACAGGATTGATTGTAAACATCATGAGAAAAATCAGAAAAAAAATCTATCCCATGCAGTTTGAAAATTATGGGCATTTAAGAAAAATCAAAAAATTTGGTCAAACTGTAACCATTTTTCGGTTATTGTGGTTAATTTTTATTATTTTTGTTCATTTAAACTTTGGAACCGTAACCCTACATAATATTTCTAAGAATCACAGTCAAAAATAATGACACAATTGCCCCAAGTTTCCTAGAATTAAGACTTTTATAAATGTTTTTTATTCGCACAAGCTCTTGGTAGGTTCTTAATATTACGGCAAAATGATGAGAGAGATGGATAGTGGACATGTTTGCCATGAGTGAGAGAGACAGATAGTGACGTCACTTTTACCAAAGTCAACAAAAGTAAGTAAAATTAATAAAATAATGAAAAATCTTGACCTAGTTTAATATAGGTTTATTGGAATAAAAGTCAGATAGGGAAATAATAATGCCAAAAGCCGTGAGTTTGTACCGGCATTACGAAATAAGTTATCTGTAGTTGAAAATCATTAAAAAAACAAATGACGATATGACGCATGCGTAATTCGATACTCGCGTGATGGTAATGTTATTGTTTATCAAAACTTTAGCACAATAATGGTATGTATTTGTATGTCTGTCTCTCTCACTCATGGCAAACATGTCCACTATCCATCTCTCTCATCATTTTGCCGTAATATTAAGAACCTACCAAGAGCTTGTGCGAATAAAAAACATTTTAACTCAGTAAAATGGGATAGCAAAAATCGGGTTACTTGAGGTTTTTAGTTTTTTACTCGTTTTTTTAATATGAAACTAACAAGTATTGTACCATTTTACAATCCTGATTGAATGCGCCAACTTTTAATGGCACTTGCCAAGGCACTCTAGTACATTTTTTTTAAAGGAGGCCCTTTCAAAGTCGACAAATTTTGAAAATTTTAAATTCATTGTTTAACAAAGTCTTAATTCTAGGAAACTTGGGGCAATTGTGTCATTATTTTTGACTGTGATTCTTAGAAATATTATTTAGGGTTACGGTTCCAAAGTTTAAATGAACAAAAATAATAAAAATTAACCACAATAACCGAAAAATGGTTACAGATTGACCAAATTTTTAGATTTTTCTTAAATGCCCATAATTTTCAAACTGCATGGGATAGATTTTTTTTCTGATTTTTCTCATGATGTTTACAATCAATCCTTTCGCCCCGTTTCGGCTTGACGTTGAGTTCTGGGACACCCTGTATATACGGTCGAATTGGGAAACCTCCTCCTTTTTTGAAGTCGGTTAAAAATAGGCCAGCGTATGCTGGTTTTGTTACCACTGTGTATGTGCGGCCTACTGTACACATGTATGCCCTCGACTGTACAGTCGAGTTCATTAATATATTGACCCTTTCAGGCTTCAAAAATATATGAACGTTAAAAAAGTTAATAATATTGTGACAACTATAAGCATGTACATGCAATACAAGCTGTTTAGAGTTTTATGAAACTTACCATTGCCTATATATTTTTGATTCATGAACATGCTCAGATATTAAAGAACTCGACTGTACATACAATATCATCATCGTCATCAGGGCAGGAGGCCTTTATCCCAATTTATTTGAGGTCGGCGCAACATGTCTTTTTCTTCCATAGTTCTCTATTAGTCGTCATCTCGGTAGTCACCCCTTTCTACATAATCTTCTCATCATTCACACAGTCCATTCGTCGCTTCTTTGGTGTTCCCCAATAATGGATCAGAAACCATTAAAAATAACCATTAAATTGAGGTAACTTATAAAAATGGTCCGGTCTGACTTTTTTGAATTTCCTCTCGCATCGGTCAAATTATAAGTAATTGTTTCTCACATAACTAGTGAGAAACAATTATAATCATAATGGCGTAAACAGGTAATGTACAAGATTGAAGAAAATATTACCTACCTGAATCAGCTAGAAGGACCAACTGTTTCAGGCAGATAATGTTTTCTTGGACCATCTAATAAATCATTTAAATATATTGTACCGTCATGCATCCGACTATCAGACAAGCATATTGCACCAATCCCATTGAAGTAGCGATGATCTTCAAATCGTGAACCAGCATGAAGTTCATACCATCTCGGGCATCTGTGTCTGATCGCACATGGCGTTCGTATTCCCCCGGAGGTGATTCTCCCAGATGTTTCCTCAAATGATTTGCGCTTATAATCTGCAACGTGTTTAAATTGAAGCAAAATCTACACTAATCAATACCTGGCACTTACAAAATAATGGTGTGTATGATGAAATCTGCTTTAAAAGTCTTAAATCTACCTAATAAAATAATCAGGTTCATTCACTCTCTGACAGACAACGCACAGCCGGCTGGGTCTAGAAGCACAAAATTTTGCACAAGAGTTTCTTGTCTAACGAAACTAAGCACTAAAGAATAATTCTTAAAAATTATTTCCCAAAAGGGGTTAAATAGGGAATGAAATTTTCTATGTAGTTTTTCATCCTTGCCTCTTTTTCTTTGGGAAATTCCATCGGGCACTCTGCTTGTTCAATATATGGTACAAAATAAAAACTTACAAATCCAAGCGCTCCATAAATGTATGTGTAGTAAATGCTCATGCTAAATGTTGGGTGATGGCAGAACATTCGTGTTCGTCCCAGGTAAGGTTTTAATATAGGAGCCAAAACCAAGTTGAACGGAAGCTTCATCGTAAATATCTGTAGTCTAGCAGTGGATTTATTTGTGTTATTAACATACTTAATTAATGAACTATAATTTCTTACAACATTGTTTATGTCACAATCACAGTATGCAACTGTCAAGTTAAGTATCAAAAGAGTTCAAAGAGTATGATAATCACTCATTGAACCTTTTCGGCATAATTTCATCCGACCAAAACGTAAATAATCGTCAAGCTACGGTAGCTTGCTACCACAGACTACAATATATTATTAGTAATCTGTGAGCTACGGGCGGGTGCTACGTGGGTCCTACGTTGGTGCTACGGTGCTACGGCTACGCGCTGCCCGACGCTACGGACCTGCCGAATTTGCCGGTCGCATAATTTCGGCTGGTGTGTGCCCACTGACCTCTATAGCATACTTGTATTATAGAAGACAGTGGATGCGCCAATTTTATAATTTTCTTCTTTACATTATTTTTGGTGTCTAGGTGGCCGCAAGCGTGTTTGTTGAGTGTTTTTTAGGAAGAGAAATGCCGTGATGGTATCGCCTCTCATGCACGAGGTTGTGGGGTAAGGGTAGTTCTTCAGGGACGAAATTTTCGATTTCTATGGGTATATTTCTGTAACCAACTAACAAAACGGCATGTATTTTTTTTTTGTGTAAGTAGTTTAGATTTATACCTTACTGGGACATTTTTTTTTAAATAATTGCTGTCTAGGTACAAAATAAAAATATTTAAAATTTGTTCTTCTGATTCATATAACGCGTCCGTTTGCCATTTTCCGGAACAAAATGATCGATGTCGCATTTTCCCTTTGATTCATCAATATAAATTATAATTATATCTAAAGGAAATTAAGTATCCTCTTACAAAAAAAATGTATATAAACTAATAAGTTATAACTACATTAGTCTATTTATAAATAAGTAAATAAGAAATGTCCGACATATAATACTGATTAGCTGCGCTTGACCGTACTTGGTCGGGTAATAATAAGTCTGGCTTCCCGCGCGGGGGGAAGCCACTCACAGAGTACTTTTTGATAGACTGAAAAAACCACTCGTATTTCAGTCTAACAAAAAGTACTCTGTGCACTCGTACAACGGACGACCTAGAATGTGGACGTGCGGCTGGGTGGCTTAGATCCCCGGGATCTAAGCCACTCAGCCGCACGTTACAAAGGAAAACATCAGATTCATCTGTGTTTGGTTCAGGTGGCAGTCTGATTACAATGCCTACTTTATAAAATTTGTTTTATTGTTTTAAAACTTCAATCAGTGTTTCGTGTGATGCTTTTGTGTTATAGATTCGTGTAGAAAAATGAAAATAATGAAGTATGTATGATGAGTTATGCATGATTGTAGGCAAAATCCTGATTCAGCTGTGCCTGATTCATATGGTCGAAACCCCAAGGATAATAAAATAAATTAGTTTTTCCCCTCTCCAGCACGAAAGGAGCGCTTTTGTTGCGTAATTCTCCTTGTCCAATTTTTGACCCTGTACAAGTCAGTATTTAGTCTTATTTGTTATTATTTACTTAGCTTTAACCTTTTGAATAATTAAAAATACCCCCGCTTTTCACCCCCACAGGGGTGGAATTTTGAAAAATCGTTTGGGATGTGTTCATAATTTGACTCAAAGACCGATACCCATTTTCGAGCAGTAAAATCCACCCCTTCTTCTTCTTAGCGTTTCGATAGCAATCTGAATAGACTCAACCCAGAATTCGGCTACTTGTTTGGGGCCATCACCAGCGTCCACCAGTTCCTGTAACGTGCAGCTGACCGAACACACAGGACACGATATTAAGTGTCCTATCGTTTACGGAACAGCACCACATTTACACTCCAAGGCGGAGTCGTCTATGAATCTCCACCTGAATAGGTTTTCCTTGCTTCGGCCAATCTGGGTCCGGAGTCTGTTTAAAGACATCCAGGTTAACCAAGGTAACTCTCATGTCCAGGTGGGAGGTCTTCAGCGGGTGAAACAAACAGTTTGGGTAAGGAAGCACTGTCTCACCACAGCTTCAGTGGTTCACCAGTGAGTGGGACAACACACTTTAAAAAACTGTTTCGGCTTTTCAGCCTTTGTGCCACAAGGATGTTGTCGTGCAAAGGGTGTCGTGTGTCGGAGATCATTTTGGCTCTTTCGCTGGAGCTTGCCAGCGACACCGACAGCGGCGCTATTCCTTCTAGTGGATACAGAATTTTCTACTATATTTCCCAGCAATCCACCCCTTAAAGTTTATTACCCTTTTCCACCTTGGTAGGAGTCGATTTTTGAAAAACCCTAAAACACATACCTAACTAAAACTGTAAATCAAATCAAATCATTTTATTTCTTTGCAAACATGGGTAAAAAGACACATAGATGTTTCATATTTATCTTTCTGTATTCCTGTATTCCTGCTTTTCACCCCCACAGGGGTGGAATTTCGAAAAATCGTTTGGGATGTGTTTATTACTTGACTAAAAGATTATTTGTACCAATTTTCGAGTTAATCAAGTCACGCAGTATAATCTTTTGCCTGTATAATTAACTACCCCTTTTCACCCCATTAGGGGTAGATTTTCGAAAAACCCTGTTACACGTTATTGTTTATTTTTGGTTTGAAGTTATACAGAGTTTCGAGTTAATCGGACCGCGCGTTAAAATTCTTCCATACAAATTTTGACACCCCCCATGCCCCTTTGCTTCATAATTTACTTAGATAAATTAGTATTCGTGCCATGTTTCAAGTTTATTAACCAAATGAATAAGATTTTTCATATAAACTGTATTCCTGCTTTTCACCCCCACAGGGGTGGAATTTCGAAAAATAGTTTGGGATGTATTCATCACTTGACTCAAAGATTATTTATATCAATTTTCGAGTTAATCAAGCCACGCGCTAATATCCTTGCCTGTATAATTAACTACCCCTTTTCACCCCGTTAGGGGTAGATTTTCCAAAAACTCTGATACACAATATTCTTTATTTTTGTTCTTAAATATAAATACTGAGTTTCGAGTTAATCGGACCGCGCGTTGAAATTCTTCCATACAAATTTTGACACCCCCCCATCCCCCTTTAGGGGGTAGTTTAGAAAAACAAAAATGCGAAACTTCATAATTTACTTAAATTAATATTCGTGCCAAGTTTCAAGTTTATGAACTCAAGGAATAAGATTTTTCATACAAACGAAATCCCCCCTTTTCACACCCTTAAAGGTTGAATTTCCAAAAACCCCTTCTTAGTGCTCCCCTACATTATAAAAGGAAGCGGTGTGCAAAATTTCACATTCCTAGACCCAGTAGTTTCGGCTGTGCGTTGATATGTCAGTCAGTCAGTCAGTCATTCATTCAGTCAGTCAGTTTCTCCTTTTATATATATAGATAGATAGATAACTATCTGCGAACAATTTGACAACAAAAAATTAATCCCACCACAGCTTTCGTTACTTGGCAAAAATCTTTGCAAATTTTTATTTTGTGGTTGTGTTGCCATGCAGTGTGCAGTAAGAACATTATATGCTAATTATGCTTTAACTATATACTTAGAGGTTATTAGGTAATACGTTTGAATGTGTGTCTGTGTACGTTTTAGTATCGTAGTTCAAAAACTACTGAACAGATTTTGTTTTAACAGTTCATGACCTATAATTATGTACAATTAAAACAATACCTTGTTACAATAAGAACATTTTAATACCAACATTGTCTAAATAAGTATATTTTTCCATACTTGCCGAGTGAAACAATTGAAAAAACCAGTAATAGTATATTAATTAACGTTAACGAAAAACAAAAAAAATAAACTAAAGTAAATAAATATTGTTGCAGTATGTGTCTTCCTTAAATGTTACTGAGCATTGTAATAAATATGAATCTTGTATAGCTAATTTAGGCTGCATGCGTTGACAACAATGATCAGAGAGCAAATGTCCTAAAAATGGATGCATTCTGGAAGAAGTTGACACAAATGTTCCTTCAGAATCGATAGAGACAAGATGAACCCCACTGATTCCGTACATATCAGGTTTTCCACAATTTTCGATCCAAAAATCGTAAAACAAATCCACTTGAGAAGTATCCGATTTATTCATCATTTCAGTTTTAACTTTAGATTTATTTAATCTCTCCGTTTTATTTATGCCGTTAGCTACATTGCTGTTGTTAATTTCCAAGGCTTTAAAATCATCGTTTGTAGTGAGTTTTAATCTCTCTAGATTGACGTTGGTGTTGGGCAAAGTTTGATATTCGTTCTTCTTCAAATCTGTGTCATTTGTCGAATTTATAGTTTCTACATAAACATTAGAAATAGTTTCAAATTCATTATTGTTATCGTTTATCGGCGCAGCAATCTCCCGTTTGTTTCTGTTTGTACGAATCAAAGGTTCGTTTAGAGATACAATCTTCTCGGTAGTAATTTGAGGAAAAGGAAAGCTTTTTGTTATGAATGTTCTTGTATCGTTCAAAATTTGATGCATCAAACCGTAGAATATTGTGAAAATTTCATTTTCTTCCTCACGGTCAATTTTTTTTAGAGCATTTTTATATTCTTCAACTTGAATGCCATCATTATGTTGTTTTAATATAACGGAAATCCTACGGTCAACGCATTTGCGATTATTATAATTGTTGTTGAAATTGTTCAAGTCCATGGCCACTCCTCCGCTTTGCCAGACTGAGAAAACTCTCGCGTAAAACGTTATGTAGGCAAGTGGTATAGTTTTCCACTTATACTTCAGCGGTGTCATCGCCATGTACTTACTTAAGGACATAATTGTAACGTTTACGTTTTGGTATCTGGTTTCAAAGTCTGCAATATCTCGTTTACCGTTATCATCAATTTTAGAGAAAGGATATACATTGCCGGCAGAGTAGGGAATCAGTTTATTGATAAATCTTGTATGCCTCGGGCCTCGGAATTCAGTTTGGAGCCAGTCATCCACAAGAAAGAATACGTGGAAATGGAGTGAGGGATACTGTACGGCCATGTTCGAGAGATAATCAGCGTACAGCATGAAAGGAGCAAAACTGCCTCGTTGAATGATGTGATGATAGTAGACATCGCTTGCGGGTTTAAAAGAGTTGCATTTTATGATCAAAATAGGCTTTCTTCGATATGCGTCTAAGCCCAATGTATAAAACACGAGGAATGTTATTCCCAACAGGATCAAAGTCATCCAGCATGCCGAGATGTATTCTGAAAAAATAATAAACATGTAGGTAAGTAATATTTACCACGTTATCACTGTCTTTGAACATCAAGCCTTTGGTTAGAGTAGTGGTATACTGTCTTTGGGTTCGATCATACGCACCACTATCACACCACAACCACAATCACAACTTAACCACATCAGAACAGTCTCTCCAGCCTTCTCAAAGAGGGGACTTATCGCCGCAATTGTGGCGTGTCCAGCACTGGGTTGCGACAGTCACACTCTCTATGTCGCCATGAGATCCCGCCGGAGATGAAAACCAGCCTTAACTGCCTTTTTTTTTTTTTTTTGCGGATGGGAAATCATCAAATGACCCCTCCCGCTCTGGGTGGAGCGGAAGGGAGTGTCAGACTCTTACTGACTAAAACCCACCCGTGTTCCTTCCTTAGCCCTTTATGTTCCGGGCCAGCGGTAACCCTTTCGGACAATCCCGCTGACCCGGCAGGCTTCGGCCCTATGGGGCCCCTCCTCGATGCTGACATCTCTTTGAGGCGCGCGTGGAACACGTACGCGCCGTCCGGCACGGGCCTGGTCCTGATCGGACGGTGAGCTACCCATTACTCTCCGCCCGCAGGCCCGCGCCTACGGTGGCCGGGAGTCGTCGCGCGGCTCCCGACGCCCGGAGCGTCTTCCGCGGCGGCTGGGACGGAAGGCTCTCTCCCTGAGCCGTCCCGCCACCTCCTTCGCTAGCATGACTGCTTCGCAGAAGGAGGTGACTGCCTCCCACTCCCTCTCGCCCCGGACCATGGCTTGCACCAGGGCCGGGCGCGAGAGGTCGCCGCCGCTGCCGATCGCCTCTACGAGGACACGGCGGTGCTCCGCCCAAGCGGGGCAGACCTCCACCGTGTGCTCCACCGTGTCCTCTGGGAGCCTTAACTGCCTTTAATGATATTTGACATTGATCATGAAGGCTAGTGCACAATTATTAAAGCTGCAGCGGCCATCGCATTCCAATACAAAAAGCCCGGTGTGGAACGCCTTTAGTCAACGATGGTTCATACAAAATACGAAAGTGATGGAGAATTTCTGCGTTGCAGTGTTACCCCGTTAGTGATCGTAAGCCTTTTTTTTTTCGAGGATGGCATATAATGACCGCCCCCCTCCCGCTCTGGGTGGAGCGGAAGGGAGTGTCAGACTCTTATTGACTAAAACCCATCCGTGTTCCTTCCTTAGCCCTTTATGTTCCGGGCCAGCCGTAACCCTTTCGGACAATCCCGCTGATATGTGCGTAAGCCTTAAGTTGACATTATTACTTTATGACTGTGTCAGTGAGCGAAGTTCACGCTGCACTGCTGAATTTGGGCTAAAGATGTTGAACTTTTTGCCGTCGATACGCTAAGAAGAAGAAGTTGACATAACTTTAAAATAACGATTTTCTAATGCCAAATTGCAGATCGATAAGTACAGACAAATCTTAGAATTGCTAACCAGGCCAGCGGACAATCCAGGATTGTTTAGGGGAGCAAGTGACCCCCCAGCCGGGGGTGACGAGTGTTGGTGACGGCTGTTGATGGACCCCGCCATCCCCACCGCCTCCATCCACCTTCAGCAGTGGATACTGTTCGTCACGTTTTATCTGTGGAGCATGCTCCACCATATTGTCCTGTAAGTGATGTATTACTTTTATTGATAGCTTAAATAAGTGGTTTTGAACTGTGAAACGTCATCAGTTGATCTAGATTAATTCATATCATTTGAGCCAGAGATTAAAATTGATTTGATTTTGAAGATCTAAAGTATGCGCGACGAAGTACAGGTAAGAGCTGTTTTTTATAAACTAGTGAACTCAATTGAGTTCACTAGTTTATGGACTAGTGACAATACTGGAGTATAATTATGTCTATTTTATACTTAATATAAATGGAATCAAAATACTTACGTTAGCCTCTGATATAGAATATATTATTATCTATTAGTTTAGGTTTATTCATTTAAAACTTCGATTTATCAACGTAAGTATGTGAAAATTTTAAACCGGGCGAACGATATTTGCAACAAATTTTGTAGACATTCCAATTTTGACTTATACGTCAATTTTATTTTTACAAGCTTTTATTTAGCTTGCACTGTTCGTATGTAAGTATGTATCACAGAGTACTTTTTGATAGACTCTTTGGATAGACTGAAAGTATGTATGTAATTTGTCCGTTGCAAACCATTTTTCGACCATTATTGGTATCTGATTGAGCTGGCATACACCTTTAGTTCTGGGCCTTTCTCGAAACTATTAATTTAATAGTATGAGTTACCAGTGTAAAAATTACAAGTCCTAATATTTCCTGTTTCTCAAAAACGGGTACCGGACTAATAACTAATAGTAGCAGACTAATGAAAAATATTAGGCTGGCTTGGCTGAATACACATAGGTATTACCCATGCCTCTTTTTTTTTTTTTTTTGCGGATGGGAAATCATCAAATGACCCCTCCCGCTCTGGGTGGAGCGGAAGGGAGTGTCAGACTCTTACTGACTAAAACCCACCCGTGTTCCTTCCTTAGCCCTTTATGTTCCGGGCCAGCGGTAACCCTTTCGGACAATCCCGCTGACCCGGCAGGCTTCGGCCCTATGGGGCCCCTCCTCGATGCTGACATCTCTTTGAGGCGCGCGTGGAACACGTACGAGCCGTCCGGCACGGGCCTGGTCCTGATCGGACGGTGAGCTACCCATTACTCTCCGCCCGCAGGCCCGCGCCTACGGTGGCCGGGAGTCGTCGCGCGGCTTCCGACGCCCGGAGCGTCTCCCGCGGCGGCTGGGACGGGAGGCTCTCTCCCTGAGCCGTCCCGCCACCTCCTTCGCTAGCATGACTGCTTCGCAGAAGGAGGTGACTGCCTCCCACTCCCTCTCGCCCCGGACCATGGCTTGCACCAGGGCCGGGCGCGAGAGGTCGCCGCCGCTGCCGATCGCCTCTACGAGGACACGGCGGTGCTCCGCCCAAGCGGGGCAGACCTCCACCGTGTGCTCCACCGTGTCCTCTGGGCGATCCTGGCAATGGTGACACCCGGGCGTTTCCTCCCGCCTGATGATGTGCAGGAACCTCCCGAAGCTTCCGTGTCCGGTGAGGACCTGCGTCAGGCGGTAGGTGAGGGCGCCGTGGCGCCTCTCTAGCCACTCCTCAAAGAGGGGTCTTATCGCCGCTATCGCGGCGTGCCCTGCGCTGGGTTGCGACAGTCGCTCCTTCCATGCCGCCATGAGATCGCGCCGGAGGTCCGTCCGCTCCGCAGCGATTTGCCGCGGAAGCGGAACTTCCCCCCGGCGTAGTGCTACCCATGCCTCTTTACTTCTTAAAAAAAAAAAAAAAAAATACGGAAAAAGTTCCTGCCCTGCCACTTTTGGATTCGTTTGATTTTGTCTTTTGCACACTGGCGGTAAAAGCGGATTGTTTTATTTAAAGTAAATTATTTTAATGTGCAATACTCAATATTGTAATATGTATGGGTCTGAATGCCGTGAAGAAGACGGATGAAAAAAGATTGCATGCAGCGGAAATGAGAATGTTGAGATGGATGTGTGGAGTGACGAGAATGGATAAAGTAAGAAATGAGTATATAAGAGGAAGTTTGAAAGTGGTGCCAGTGACAGAAAAGTTGAAAGGAAATCGTTTGTCTTGGTATGGGCATGTGATGAGAAGGGACGAAACGCATGTGACTAAAAGAGTGATGGATATACATGTTGATGGATGGAGAGGGAGAGGAAGGCCGAAGAATAGATGGATGGATTGTGTGAGGAATGATATGAAAGAGAAGGGAGTGAATGATAGCGTGACGGTTGACAGGGGAGAATGGAAGAAGAAAACGTGTTGCGCCGACCCCAAGTAACATGGGATAAGGGCAGGAAGATGATGACTCAATATTGTAACAATTTCAATATGGCCGCCGCTCCAAAATGGCGGATTACCTACATATTTTTTCTCAATCCCCATAATAAGGATATCAAATGAAAGTTGTTCGTCGCCAATCCAGCATCGAACCGCGAAGCCACAATGACTGGTTGGGAATACGCGAAATTAAAGATTAGGTAGTAAGTATTGCCGTGTTACTTAAAAGCTTTTCAACTTTAACGACAAGAAGATAATTGGGTCATTATTTAGGGCGGGATAAAAAAATAAATAAAAAAAATGTGGTTATTTTTATTAAATTTGCTTTATTATGGACGAGAACACGCATAATAATTACAGATAAAATAGAATTAAAGATGGATACAGCTTATTTATTAAAAAATCTCAGTAAAACGTTTTTTGTAGGTAACGAAAGTGATCGTAAAGTCCACGAAAAATAACACTTATATGAATCATAATCAGTCTCTTAATTTAAACCTCTGTTGAAACTTAACCAAAGGTACGTATAATACTAAGAACAATAATTACTTAGAGAACAATGAACTTAAATAATAATTAGTCATGAAAAAAAAAAAAAACAATTTGACCACGAAAGTGATGTCACCTAAGTTACCTCACTAAATCAAGCTTAATTTGAGCCAGTGCTATCCGAATCAAAGAAAAAAATACGGTTTTTACGGGGATTCGGTGCTCCAGCATACCACAGTATCAGTTGAAGAAGGTCTAAGTTTACCAAGACAGAGCTCACGCGATGTGGATATTTAGCCTGAATTCGGTGTTTCAGAAGGTATAGCGAGCCTGCAGCACTTGTGGTATCTGAATCCAACGCAGAAGGCATTTCAGATGTAGATGGCGAGCTTGCTGCACTGGTGTTATGTAAATTGAACGCTGCTTCTGTCTTCTTCTAAGGCAAATGGAATATTTTTCTTTTTCTCTATTAACTTCTGCATTGTAATTTTTTTATGCTCTCGTCTTTTTGCCTTCTTTTCTTCATCAGTAGTTTTGTTGCGAGTTCTGGCCGTAGCTGTAAGAAATATTTTTTAAATTTTTTGATAAATCGTATTTCGTTATTAAAATTCATGGAATGTTAAACTGTTGACCATATGAGGTAGCTTGAGGTATTGGCGACTGTACCACCCCTATTCAATAAAATGATATAATTGTGAACAAAACGAAGTCAAAGGATGCTGGCTTCAGCAGTGTTATTAAGTCGGCATTAACCCTTTTTTAATCTTGACCACGAAAATGAGGACCACGAAAGTGATAATTAAGCACTTTACCGGTTCTAGTATGAAACAGTATTGAGGTTAGAAAAAATACAATAGCCTATTTGTAACATATCCATAATTCGAACAGAAGAAGTATGTAATTCTATTTTTTTATTACCAACTTACCAAAATACAGCTGTCACGAAAGTGATGCACGATCTTTGACACAATATTTTTAACACACAGAATATGTTTTTAAACAAAAACCGTTAATATTTTCAATCTAAATTTTTTTGCGATATTAAAACAGCCAATTATAGTGTTGCTACTAACAAGTATATTTTGGGTTGACCATTATTTAGTTAAAAATCGTATAAAATATGAGTGACCACGAAGGTGATGATGGTTTTCGGAACAACATAAATCGTAAAAAAAATTAAGGATATAAGTCTGTTTATTTTTTGTCATTTATTTAAGATATAGTAATATACATTATTCATTACAAAAACGTAATGACAAGGTCCGTTTTCACTTAGATTATATTTTTAATAAACGCAAGAAGTCCAGTGTATATCACCTGAACAGACCACGTAACGTGATTTTTATTAAAAAAAAATTAAATTTCACAAAGTTTTTAATAAAAATAAATATTTAAACAAACATACAGTAATAAATAAAGTTAATTTCAGTTATAATTTGAATCAATAACACTCATTTCTATTCTGCTTTGTAAATTATTACGCCTGAACAGAATTTCACCACCTCAAATAATGACCCAATTATTAAAATGGCTTAACAAGATATGCCGGTGGGTCAGGCAATGTTGGGTGGGTCAGACAATGTTGGTCACCGACTGTACCGTACGTTTCAGAAAATTTCAAACACGTTTTTCTTGAAAGTTTGATTTTTTGACTTACGTCACTATTTGAGCGGAGGTGCGATATTGCTATGAAAAAATAGTAGGCGTCAAATTTTTTTTTCTTGATTTTCTTGTTACTTACTCGTCGTATTATATTTTCAGATTATATTTTTGTTAGGTACGTTACAGGTACATTCGTCTGGTAAATATCAAAGACTACAATTTAATGATGTATGTAAATATTAGGTTACCATAAAATATCTATTACCTACATTCATTATCAGTATTCACCCGTCATTCTGTCAGGACTGCGGCCAAAGACTACAATATGATGTGACTGCGGCTCACTTTATTATTATTTCTTAGGTAACCATAAAATATCTATTACATTCATTATCAGTATTCACCCGTCATTCTGACTGTCAGGACTGCGGCTCACTTTATTATTATTTCTTGGAGGTAAATTGGATTTCTTTAAAGGTACATTCAAGTACATTGCTGGTAGATTCCTTTCATATACTTACAACATATTCATTTCTTCGAAAATACACCCGTCATTCTGTCTGACCTAGACAAATGTCGATGGTCTTCAAGGAAATTGAGGAGAACATCGATTTGTGCCGTATTGTACATTTAGTATTTTATCTATGGCCGTAGTACTGGACAGGTTGCCGATGGGGCCGAAAGTTTCTGGAGTGGCAACCGCGTACCGGAAGACGTAGCGTCGGAAGGCCTCCTATTCCGACAACCTTGTTGTGAAGGCCGCAGGAACCCTTTGGATGCGAGAAGCACAGAACCGGGAGGTGCCTATGTCCAGTAGTGGATGTTTTTCGGCTGGTGTTCATAGATCTATGAATGTATGTTAGTATCGTAGCTCAAAAACAACTGGACTGATTTTGTCGAAATTCAGTCTTTCAAGAAGTGTCTTCACAGTTTATGACCTATAATTATGTAAAATTAAAACAATACCTTGTTAAAAAATAAGAACTTTTTAATACTAAAATTGTCTAAATGAGTACATTTTTCCATGCTTGCCGAGTGAAACAATTGAAAAAAACAAGAAATAGAAGAAGTACTAATAAACATTAACGAAAAACAAGAAATTAAAACTAAAGTAAATAAATGTTGTTGCAGTAGGTGTCTTCCTTAAATATTACGGAGCATTGTGTTAAAAGTGTGTCTTGAATGGCGTATTTAGGCTGCATACGTTGACAACCGGCAGAAATCAAATGTCCTAAAAATGGATGCAGTCTCGAAGAAGCTGACACAAACATTCCTTTAGAGTCAATAGAGAGAAAATGAGTCCCACTATTTCCGTATTTTCCAGGTTTTCCAAACTCGGTGTTTGCATTTTGTCTAAAATCGGTGCGAATTAACTGTTCCGGCAACATGAAAGGCGCAACACCATCAGAAAACACTGAAAAATCGTAAAACAAAACCACTTGAGGAGTATCGGATTTATTCATCATTTCAGTTTGAACTGTAGATTTATTTAATCCCTCCGTTTTATTTATGCCGTTAGCTACACTGCTGTTGTTAATTTCCAAGGCTTTAAAATCATCATTTGTAGTGAGTTTTAATCCCTCTAGATTGACGTTGGAGTTGGGCAAAGTTTGATATTCGTTCTTCTTCAAATCTGTATCATTTGTCGAATTTATAGTTTCTACATAAACATTAGAAATAGATTCAGATTTATTATTGTTATCGTTTATCGGCGCAGCAATCTCCCGTTTGTTTCTGTTTGTACGAATCAAAGGTTCGTTTAGAGATACAATCTTCTCGGTAGTAATTTGAGGAAAAGGAAAACTTTTTGATAGTAATGTTCTTGTCTCGTTCAAAATTTGATGCATTAAACCATAGATAATTGTGAAAATTTCATTTTCTTCCTCACGGTCAATTTTGTTTAGAGCATTCGTGTATTCTTCAACTTGAATGCCATCATTATGTTGTTTTAATATAGCGGAAATCCTACGATCAACGCATTTGCGATTATTATAATTGTTGTTGAAATTATCCAAGTCCATGGCCACTCCTCCGCTTTGCCAGACTGAGAAAACTCTCGCGTAAAACGTTATGTATGCAAGTGGTATAGTTCTCCACTTATACTTCAGCGGTGTCATTGCCATGTACTTACTTAAGGACATAATTGTAACGTTTACGTTTTGATATCTGGTTTCAAAGTCTGTAATATCTTGTTTACCGTTATCATCAATTTTAGAGAAAGGATATACATTGCCGGCAGAGTAAGGAATCAGTTTATTGATAAATCTTGCATGCCTCGGGCCTCGGAATGCAGTTTGGAGCGAGTCATCCACAAGAAAGATTACGTGGAAATGGAGTGAGGGATACTGTACGGCCATGTCCGAGAGATAATCAGCGTACAGCATGAAAGGAGCAAAACTGCCTCGTTGAACGATGTGATGATAGTAGACATCGCTTGCGGGTTTAGAAGAGTTGCATTTTATGATCAAAATAGGCTTTCTTCGATATGCCTCTATGCCCAATGTATAAAACACGAGGAAGGATATTCCCAACAGGATCAAAGTCATCCAGCATGCCGAGATGTATTCTGAAAAAATAATAAACATGTAGGTAAGTAATATTTACCACGTTATCACTATCTTTGAACATCGAGCCTTTGGTTAGAGTAGTGGTATACTGTCTTAGGGTTCGATCACACGCACCACTATCATACCACAACCACAATCACACCATAACCATAACCACATCAGAACGACAACACGTGGATGGCTGCTAATTTGTATGCAAATGAATAGTTAATTCACAGGTGCCCCATTTAGCCGTCAAAATCAACCGTGTGGGCGATACCGACCACATCAAATCCATGTCGTAGCCACAACGCAACCAACATCGACACCGCGCACTATCGGCCGGCCACTTCGCAAATAACGACCTGTCTCTCTGCAAACACCAGCCACAACGTTACCATATAGCAACTACTAGCGACAACGCAACATACAAGAAGTTGCAGCGACACTATCACACGTAACCACTGCTTGCCCACATTTTGTCGATGTCATGTGGATGTGGTACGTGTGCACGAGCCCTTATACAGCCAGTGTAAGCCGGTAGGTAGAGATTTGAGAGTCCAGAATAGCAGCAATTCTAATAAGTATAGTCATCATTACTAGCAACCAGCCATATATTACAAACATTCTGCGCAGGTGTCGTATAATGTGACCAGGGTGACCTTGAGAAAAACCATTTCCAGCTTATATACTTACAAACTGTGATTACAAAACCTTCTGCCAAACATTATCAGTCATAGTAGTTACCGGTCATTATTGGCCGCACTTTAGTTAGTCACCGCGACAAACCCAAATGAGTGTTTCACGCATGAAAACCAGCCTTAACTACCTTTATGGTGCGAGATGTGTATCCAAAAATAACTGATATTTGACATTCATCATGAAGGCTAGTGCATATTAGAGCTGCAGCGGGCCGCAGCGCATCGCATTCCAATACAAAAAGCCCGGTGCGGCGCGCCTTTAGTCTGCGATGGTTCATACAAAATACGGAAGTGATGTAGGAGGATTTCTGAGTTGCAGTGTTACCCCCATTAATGAGCGTAAACCTTAAGTTAACATTATGACCATAAGAATTTTGGGCTAAAGATGTTTGAACTTTTTGACATCGATACGCTAAGAAGAAGAAGCTGACATAACTTTAAAAGAACGATTTTCTAATACCAAATAGCATATAATAGCAATAGTTGGATAAGTACAGTCACGAGCACCAATATGTCAACATTTGGCAACTTTAAATTGGGTTTTTTTCACGAAATAACGAATGCAACGTTGAAATATGACACTTTACATATACCTATGGGTTCGAAAATACTATGTTCCTACTTACATAAAATTTCATTCAAAAGTAAAGGAGAAAATCGCCTTTGAATAAAGCCAAGTGTATACATACTTTTACTCGTGACTGTACAGAGAAATCTTAGAATTGCTAACCAGGCCAGCGGACAATCCAGGATTGTTTAGGGGAGCAAGTGACCCCCCAGCCGGGGGTGACAAGTGTTGGTGACGGCTGTTGATGGACCCCGCCATCCCCACCGCCTCCATCCACTTTCAGCAGTGGATACTGTTCGTCACGTTTTATCTGTGGAGCATGCTCCACCATATTGTCCTGTAAGTGATGTATTACTTTTATTGATAGCTTAAATAAGTGGTTTTGAACTGTGAATCCTCATCAGTTGGTCTAGATTAATTCCATCATTTGATCCAGAGATTAAAATCGATTTGATCTTGAAGATCGTAAAGTATGCCCGAAGTAATGGTAATAAGAGCTGTTTTATAGACTAGTGACAACACTGTAGTCATTGACTTATAAATTACTACTGGAGTATAATATATGTCTGTTTTATACTAGATATAATGGAACCAAAATACTTACGTAAGCCTCCTTATTAGTTTAGGATTATTAATTTAAAACTCCGATTTATCAACGTATGTGAAAATTTGAAACCGGGAGAACGACATTAGCAACAAATTTTGTAGACATTCCAATTTTGAAATAAACGTCAATCAATTTTGTTTTTTTTATTTTGTGATCACTTTCATGAGTTTCATGTGATTGAGTAAATACTCCTTAGTCGAAGTACGATCGATTCATCATCATCATAAGTTCTGGAATTGCTCCCTTATAGGTACCGAAAGGCGCAGCGTGTGTTGTGTAGGCCCGTCACAAAGTAAATCGATGATCGATCATTATGATGATGATGAAGGTCGCAAGAATACGCGATACGAGAAAAGATTGCATGATCATTATTTTTTTTTACTTATAGTTTGACAGGCCTGTATTTCCATGTAGCAAACATACGCCGAAACAGATCATTTGTTTTTAACGAACAATAACAGAAGATTTTCATAACAATGTCATAATTATTCACCTTCACAAGTGCAAAGTCGGCAAAATTCAGTAACAATCGTAACTGCAAGGCGAATGTACGTGAGACGAATCTGATGTTGAATCAACAAAATTATGGCGGAAAATATAAACGTGCCACCGTCACATATAATATAGAAACTTACGTGCATATTCAGTTAAATGTAACTCATCGAGTGCCAGGAAGGAACACGCGCATCAGTGATTAAAACAACATCATATTTGACTACTGAAAACTATTACACACAAGTGATTTTACTCAGGAAACACAAATGACGGTAGGTGTTTACATTATTTTGTGATAACAAACTTTGATAATCATGCAACTCAAACGAAAAGTATGTGCTTAATCAAAAGGTACCTGCAGAATAATGTTACTTTTTTATAAAAAAAAAAATAACCATAGTATTATCTTCTCTATTCTCGTGGATGTTGTATAAAATCACGTGCATTACATCTCCATGGTCTAGTTAGTAGGTACTTATCAATTTATCAAGTTGATTATAGTTCTTCCCTCTTCAATGGTCTTGTACTTGCCAGTACTTGAAATGGACGTGTTGTCTCTATTATGACCGACCTGCCTTAAACATCAGTTTACATCATAATTTTGCCAGCAAATTATTTATTTTAGAAACTGATCGTCTACTTCTTGACTTGTCATAGGTATATTTATATTATTGATAGGTTGATTTTTATATTTTATTTATTTCTGCACAATTTTTTATCTTATGTATACTGTTGCCATTAGAATTAATAAAGCCGCAAGTAACAGTCACAGTACCTACCCGTACTATTTGGTACTATATTCAACACTTACTATGGTAAAAATTGTTCATAATGATGAGTACAATGACCTCATAAGAGGTTGTTAATGTTTTACCAATAACCCTGTATATACAGGGTTATTGGTAAAACTATATAGATTAGAATTTGATAGCCCTAACATTACCGAAAAATCTCAAACACAACACTCATATCAAAATTATTATCTATTGTATTTATAAATTTAATTCAGCCTCTTTCGTAAAACCAAAAACTTCATATGCCCTTAAAATTTTCGAGTAATCAATTCACAATAAACGTCATTTGTGAATTTATCAAATTATTATTAAACATCTAGTAATTTTCAATTAGCTGTGAATAATTCGTCGATTTCGTATTAGAACAGTACGATTTCTATTTTGTTTTTGTTAATAGTAGAACCAATGGCAAGTGATGAGTGAGTACTACAAGGAGCAACTTCCATTGCTATGTGAAGAGATTTCAGAAGACGAACACTTCAGCCCTCGATATCATCGGAGTCTGCGACTTTCGAGCTATAGGGGTCGAGCCAGACCCAACCTGAAGGGTGCAGCTTCAATTATAACGCGTTGGCCAGGTACGCAGTCCAATAATTTATTGCATTTTATTTAGACCGTCGTGTCGCGGTCGTCTCCGCTTGCCTTTGATCAGGCACAAGAAAGTATAGTAAATTTTTGACGTTGTTATCTGCTAGGTCAGTAACCAATCGACCGTTAATTTTTTTTTTTTGTCTTTTCAGATCACTGGTCATCTTTTCTTGCGTACTGGTGGATAGGACTCGGAATGATTAGTTTTACGACGTTCATAGTATATAACAGCTTGTTTGCATTTGCTATGTTACCGACTGCCGACCTAAAGCCAGCAAGTCTGATATTGACCAATACAAACGTCAAATCATCACCCAAAACTTTACCTGACGTGTTTATGCATGTCTTTGTCAAACAATATGAAGATACAGACTTGAATAAATACATGCCTTACATTAAAGAAATATCTAATAAATATGATAACATAAAATATCATTTAATCGTAGTGGCTAACGACACAGACTTAGGTTGGTTGAGTGCTGAAGAAAATAATGAAATAGCTATGAATTCGCTTTGGAAAAAAGACCCCAAAATAGAACCAACAAAATCGAATATTGCTATTGAATATGTAACTCTATCAGGCTACATGGAAAACTCTCCTTTAAAAAAGTATTGGAAGACATTGCCTCATCATCTTATTGAGTTTTTAGCACGTTCTGTGTCCATTTGGGATAAAGGTGGAATTGCTTTTGATCCTATTATTTTGACCCCTAGAACACAGCATACTGTTTATAAAGAGAAATTACAGAAACTACTTACCAAGTATGTAGACATTAATACAACTGGCAGTGAGTTTAAAATGATGAACAAACCCAACACGACTACAAAGAAAGAAAGGAAATTAAATAATATTCGGGACATAATTAATGCTTTGGAAAATGATGACAAACCTATTAATGCTTTTTCCCAGCAAACTCTTACTGAGGCAGAAAACATAAGATCTATTGTAACAAGAAGTCAACGCCACTTAACTACTGTTACAAATACCTCAGTAAAAAAAGAATTTGAAAAGAATACTGAGGCGTATAATCTAACACAAATTCACCCTCATATAAATTCCTTAAGTGAAAGTAACACCACAGAAACAAGACACTATTTTGGGGTGAATAATAGTACTGAATCGGCATTAGATGACAGTCAGAATACCACTAAGTTGAGTCTGCTACCTTTATTTTTAGAATTCATATTTCATAATAAACTTACTGTTAAACAAAACCCTACAGAGGCTGTGACAATTAACAGAACACGCAGGCGTGTAATAGAAGTACCCCAATCTGAGGATGTTAAAAGTTCCTTGTCAACTCACGCTCTGGATACCGTTGGAAAAAAAATTGCTGATTCCTACAGACCAGTCATTATTTCAGCGGCAGGCATTTATAATAAATCTGAATATGCCAAGTCTACAGTGAACCCCAGTAAAGATACGGATGACAATTTGGAGAAAAATCGACTCACCATTGATTTAAGAGGGAAAATTATAGCAACTGATACAGCGTGCCATGCCTTCTTAGGTACTATATTTACCAATGCAGTCCATCATAGTGAGGAGGAAAGTGTAACTGATTTTATAATTGCTGAACTGACAATTTTTTGTAAAGGACTTTTGTCTTCGTGTATGGGTATTGATTTGATTTTACTATAACTTTAATTATTGTTACTTATTTTAGGAATGTGTATTAAATTATTTAATTTTATTTTATGTAGTGTTTTTTTTTAAGACGTGCTGCTCTAACACCAAATAATTTGCGATAAGGGCAGGAGGATGAGAATAATGGTTCTAAGTGTGTTTCATTCGATATTTTTCTAGAGATGGTTTTGAAGAAAAACAAAATTATTTGCAAATAATTTATTTCCTTGCTCGTTTAATTACATCACTTAATTACTAATAAAGTCGTGATTCAAATATTGCTTTTTTAAAATATAGTTCACAATATTTGGTTCACAAGTTTTCATTATTCTTAATATTATGGCAGCAAGTATTGTTTGTAGAGAAAGTATTTAATAGACTAGATATTTCGTAAATCATAATAATATAGAAAGAGTAATGATAGATTAATTTTGACTGGAAATAGATACAACTTCAGTATGACTTTCAGAAAAAAACATGATTACCACACACATTAAAAATTAAAAAAATTAAAATTCATTTAATTCAGGCAAGACCCATATTTACATACAATTAAAATATTACAATACCACAAAATAAAATTTCTCTAAATAAAATGTCTCTGATTATACAAATAAAATAAATTAACAAATACAAATTAAAAATAAAAGGTCATGGAATTAAAATAAAATGTCAATGCAATTAAAATAAGCTAAAATTAAAAGATACAAATTGTCAGCATCACAGAATTAAAAATTAAATCAAAAGTAATAAAAAAATTAAATTAAAAAAAATAATAAATAAATTAAAAATATAAAAACAATACAAAACCAGTCACTATAAATATAAGTCAATGTCAATTAAAACTATGCACTGGCTAATACATGTCTGCCACAGCATTTCCTAATGAAGGGGCAGTCAATTCGCTCAGCGATCATCACCAGGACAGTATTGGAGCTGGCCCGCACCCTGCGCACTAAGGACGCGCACCGCTTGCGCATGGTGGCGTGAAAACAGTCGGTGCGCGCTTCCGCAAACATGCCCGAGGCGCTGCAGAAGCGGGGCAGCCCCAACACCGCCCTAAACGCGTTGTTGTACTGGACGCGGAGGGCGTTGTAGCTCGCTAGTGTGTAGCGAGCCCACAGGCTGCACGTGTACAGTGAGGTGCAATATGCCTTGAAAAGGGTGATCTTAACTTGGTTTGAACAACGTGCAAACCTGCGGGCCAGCATATTTGCTCTTTTCGACAAAGCCCTCCGCTCCCGTTCGATGTCTGAATGATCCTTGAGGTCAGCCGTGACTATGTGCCCCAGATATTTAAAATGGTCCACTCTGTCTAGGGGAACACCATTAAGAAAAACTGGTGGTACATTTTCCAGGCATTTGGCACCACTGTCTCCAAAAATCATGCATTGACTCTTGGTAACATTATATTTCAGCCCATGCCTGCTTGCGTACTCCTCACAGACCTGTATCAGGGTCCTCAACCCACAGACCGACGCGCTCAGCAGCACCATGTCATCAGCATAACTTAGATTGTTGACGCAAACGCCATCAATATGGCAACCAACATGCCGACTGCTGAGCGCGACGATCAGCGCATCCATGTAGAGGTTGAAAAGGGTTGGCGAGGTCAATCCGCCCTGCCTCACTCCACACTCCAGCTGATATGGCTCTGACATTGCCCCCGCCCATCTGACGCTGTTGACCTGATGCGTATACCAATACTTGAAGATAGTCACAAGTTCACGTGGCAAGTTAATACTGTTCAGCTTATCCCAAAGGATATCATACGCCACCAGGTACATTAACAAGTCTGAAAGGGTAGGCACAAATGTTCACGAGTTGATGACACTTCTTTAATGCAAATTGCAGCTCTTTAGTAGAGTTGTTGAAAAACTATTTGTTCATTCTCGTTACGTGTGGAAATTACTCACCAAATATTGTTATTTAATGCCTTGCTCATTGAAATGTTCAAATACTTATTTATACTTACTTTACTACATATTTAATACATATTGCACAAATGCACAGTATGTTGTATCACAAAGAAATGCCAGGGCTTACTTTCATAGAACCTAATTTTAAAACACTGCTTTCTACGATGGTGCTACATTTCTTCTTTCAATTGGTATCTCCCATCTTCCAGTCCAGTTGTTTTGTGAACGTTTGCAGTCTTTAACTCTATTTATTGGCTCACAACGTTTACTAATTGACCAATAAACGTAACCCGATGGACACTGATACACAAGACCTTTTAACTTGTCTGTTTTGTCGGTTTTACATCTAAGGAAAGCTGGTGAACATTCACTGTCTTTTTCAAACGAAAAGTATCCGGCGCTTGGACATGCGTGACTTTCTTTGGTTACCACAAGCTGAAAGAGAAAATAAATTCATTAGCATTTGCCATAAGAATAATTAAATATTACTTGCTTAGTAAGCAAAATAAAATGACTTACTGGTTCTTTGTAATTTCTGTCCAATCTCTTAAATCTCCTTTTTTGTGCTATTTTCCCATCACACTTTTTGTCGGCTTTGTTTTCTTCCACGCAACGGGTTTGACTTTCATCGTAAATAGTGTTGTTGGGGCAAGTGAATACTGCATTTTTTACGTCATGTGTGTCGTCGTCTTCATCACATTGATAGAATAAGTTGCAGTATTTGGGATGTCTTTTGAATGATGTTGGGCATACAAACAATGATTGGTTCTCATTTGTCTCTGGACATTTATTTTCTGATGTACTTTCATCAGTGCTGCTTTCTGTTGTTGAGCTTTCGGTTGTTTGTTCTGTAGTCGACTGTTGTGTAGTGGATTGTTCAGTGGTCGTTCCTTCACTACTTGTTGATTCTTCGGTTGTACTTTGTTCAGATTGTTCAGTGGTAGTTGATTGTTGGGTCGTGCTTTGCTCGGTGGTGGAAGATTCAGAAGTCGAAGTAGATTGTCCTGTCGTAGATTCACTAGTTGTTGATTGTTCTGTTGTAGTTTGCTCTGAAGTCGTAGATGGCTCGGTAGTTGTAGATGCTTGAGTCGTTTGCTCGGAGGTGGTAGGCTCTTGAGTTGTTTGTTCAGAAGTTGTTGATTGTTGTGTCGTGGTTTGTTCAGATGTGGTCGATTGTTGTGTCGTGGTTTGTTCAGATGTTGTCGATTGTTCCGTCGTTGTTTGTTCTGATGTTGTCGATTGTTGTGTAGTTGTATGTTCAGATGAAGTCGATTGCTGTGTGGTGGTTTGCTCTGAAGTTATAGACTGTTGTGTAGTTGTTTGTTCCGAACTTGTAGACTGTTGTGTGGTGGTTTGCTCCGAAGTTGTAGACTGTTGAGTCGTTGTTTGCTCAGAAGAAGAAGGTTGTTGTGTTGTTTGTTCAGAAGTAGTTGAAAGTTGAGTGGTTTGTTCTGAAGTGGTAGATTGTTGAGTGGTCGGTTCTGAGGTGGTAGACTGTTGTGTCGTCTGTTCTGATGTAGTTGATTTTTGTGTAGTTGTTTGTTCAGAAGTTGTGGATTGCTGTGTTGTTGTTTTCTCGGTACTGGTCGACTGTTGAGTAGTCGTTGGTTCAGAAGTGGTTAACTGTGTTGTTTGTTCAGTACTCGATTGCGTCGTGGATGTAGTTTGGGTTGAAGTATTGTCTTGGGAACTTGTTGTTTCTTGCTGGGTTGTAGTTGTCCCTTCAGTTGCTGGTTGGTTTTCACTTTGCGATTGGGAACCACTACAATCTCGTGGTGGATATACTGACTCTTCATGATTACAAGTCTCAACAGCTGGATCCCATATCGTACCTTCACCACAATCAAAGTGATATACAGAGAATCGTTTACCATCGCCATCCCAGTCTACGCATCTATAAAATTTCTTACAGTCATTAGGATTTGCATAATAACCTGCTTTATCACAAGTAATGTTTTGATTTGCGGGTTTTTTGGAGCCATCTTCTTGAGAGCAATTTGATGAACCTTGTGAACTTTCTGTTGTAGTTTGAGATGACGATGACGTTGATGATGAGGAATCACTGGATGACGAGGACTCACTGGTTGATGAAGACTCACCACTGGATGATGAACTAGCCGCTGTCGTTGATGTAGTACTTCCGTCTTGATTTTGATTACAAGACGGATTAACAACATCTTGTGGATGATTACAAGTAGTAACATCCTGATCCCATATTGTACCTTCTCCACAAGTAAAGTCATACTTCGTGTAACCTCCTTTTCCATTGTCTACGCATCTATAAAATTTCTTGCAGTCTTGCGAATTTCCAAAGTAACCTTCACTGTCACATGTATCTTTATTGCCTGAAGGTGTGTCTTGATTAGATCCAGAAGCTGTTGTACTGGATGACGTTGGACTTGATGATGTTGCACCAGAAGACGTCGTACCAGAAGACGTTATACCAGAAGACGTCGTACTAGAAGGTGATGTACTAGAAGATTCTGTGGATGGACTATTATCTTCGTCGTGCATTACAGGTTGTGTTTCACTAGCTCCATTACAAGTTTTGACTTGATCTATATGATTACAATTTTGTATTTCAGCGTCCCATGCTGTGCCATCACCACATGTAAAATCATATTTCGTATATCCTCCTTGACCATTATCCACACATCTATAGAATTGTCTACAATCATTCTCATTTCCGTAAAATCCTTCTGATGAGCAAACTCCACTTCCTGATTGAGAAGGTTTGTCGGAATTTCCGTTATTATACTCATCTTCTTGTTTATCTATTGTCTGTGGTTCTGATGTAGAAGTACCGACTTCATTCTTTTCGGTTGTTTGCTGATGTCCTTCTGTTGTTAAAGGTTTATTCGTTGTTTGTGAACTGCACATGGCATCGCCATTATCGTGATCACATGCTTGTATATCTTGAACCCAAATTGTTCCTTCACCACAAGTGAATTCGTATTTTGTGTATCCTCCCTTATCGTTACTTACGCATCTAATGAATTTTTTGCAATCATTGGGATCTGCAAAGAATCCCTCAGATGAACATTGATAACTACTAGAGGTAGAGGTAGATGAAGTATCCGTTTTCTCTGTTGAATGTTGTATCTGTGTATCTGTGGTCATAGAAATATCATTTCCAGGCTCTGGCTGGTTTTCTGTCGTTTGAGCAATTGTTGGGGAACCAGTTGAACATTTTTTGTTACTCGATTCATGATTACATGCTTGTATTTCTTGATCCCAAACGGTTCCATCTCCACAAGTGAAATCATATTTAGTGTAACCTCCCTTTCCATTATCTACACATCTATAAAACTTTTTACAATCATTCTGATCACCATAAAATCCATCTGATGTGCATGTTCCAGAGGAAGCAGGTGGTTGTTGGGTTTGATGTTCATTGATGGTTCCTTCCGTTGACGAGGTAGATATACTTGTTGCTTCCGTATAAATTTCATCATGTTCCGGTTGAGAGGTTTGTGTACTAGACCCACTTTCCTTTTCACCACATGTTTTGTTAGATATAGCATGATCACATGACAATATTTCCTGACTCCAATAAGTACCTTCGCCACAAGTGAATTCATACTTAGTGAATCCACCACGACCATTGTCAACACACCTGTAAAACTTTTTACAATTACCTTTATTGCCCATGAAACCTTCTTTGGTACACGCTTCACCTGTTTCAATATCAGGATAGCTGCTGACCATCGAAGTGCTTGTTTTTTCAGTACTTTGAGGATATACTTGTTCCTCGGTTTCCATAGTTAACGTACCTTGTGTCGGACTTTCACTGGTTGGGTACGCTGTATTGTTTCCAGTTTTACCACAATCTTTGACCGCCCAAGCATGATTACATGCTTCAATACTTTGGTCCCATACTGTACCTTCACCGCAGCTAAATTCATAACGAATATATTTACCACTTCCATCATCAACGCATCGATAGAATTTTTTGCAATCATTTTTGTCTCCAATAAAACCACTATTTATACAATTGTTGCCTTCACTTGGTTGTTTTGAACCTTCAGTTGTAGAATGAGTTGTTGTGCTTTGTGTAGTTATGTCGGAACCAGTATCGACGTTGGAAGGATAGCCATTATCAATTTCATCACTCATGGTAGGATGATATTGCGTAGTAGTCTCATGCTGACTGGTAGAAAAATCGGCAGTACCACCACACTTTTCTACTGCCCATGCATGATTACAAGCTTCGATTTTTTGATCCCATACGGTGCCTTCACCACAAGAAAATTCGTATTTTGTGAAGGATTCTTTTCCATTATCTACGCATCTATAGAATTTTTTACAGTCCTTTTGATCACCCATAAAACCGCTCTTCGTGCAGTCATTACTAGTCATAGATACAGATTCTGTTATAGTTGAAGTACTGGATATGGTGCTCGGCTGAAGTGTAGATGAACCGGTACTTTGAGCAACCTCTGTTGTACTGCTGTCGACGACTTCATGAGTTGTAGCTTCCTGATGGTCAACTGATGATCCACCACATTTTCCCACCGCCCAGGCATGATTACAAGCTTCGATCTTGGAATCCCATACTGTTCCTTCACCGCAAGTAAATTCATAACGAGTATAGCCTCCATTGCCGTTATCCACGCATCTGTAAAACCTTTTGTAGTCATTTTCATCTCCCATAAAGCCACTAGATGTGCAAACAGTACCCATACTAGGTTCTTGGTTCGGTGGTTCTTTAGTCGTAGTCTTCGTCGTCGATGAAGTGATATCATTGTTTGCAGATCCATAACCGCTATCATAGTCATCACTTTGTGTTGCAGCCGATTCAGTAGGTGACGGAGTAACTATAGGACTTTGTGTATGGGCAGTGGAAAGAGTATTTTGTTGTTCTGTCGTTGTATCTACTTTATTAATATCTGAAGATGCAGTACCACCACATCTTTTTACGGCCCAGACGTGATTACATGCTTCTAGATCGGGATCCCAAACAGTACCTTCACCGCACTTAAACTCGTATTTTGTAAAGCTACCTCTACCGTTTTCAACACACCTATAAAATATTTTGCAGTCATTTGCATCACCAATAAACCCACTTGATTGGCAATTCCCATTGGAGGGCGATTTTGCTGTTGTTGAACCCACAGTTGTTGAACTCCAAGTGGTTGAACTCCAAGTTGTGGAGCTAGAAGTTGTTGAAGAAGTTGTGGGGTTTTGATTTTGATGGCCGTAACCACTGTCTTCGTTATCTTCCGTATCAATAAGTTCCGAGGTCGTATGATGATTATCGGTTGATACTGTAGTGTAATAATTTTGTGTAGAGTGAGAGGTACTTATAGCTGCTTGCGTAGTACTTGTTGTTTCTGCAGAACCTTTTCCTCCACAATCTTTGACAGCCCAAGCATGGTTACAGGCTTCAATGCTTTGATCCCAAACGGTTCCTTCACCACATGAAAATTCAAATTTAGTGTAGCCGCCTCTCCCGTTGTCAATACATCGATAGAACTTCTTGCAGTCATTTGTATCACCCATAAAACCTGAACTTTCACATTTGTTACCTTCCTGTGTACCGACATGACTCGTAGAAGAAGCTGTAGACGTTGAGGGCCTCACTGTTGTCGATTCATGAACCTGTATCTGCGTTTGACTTGCCTGCTGGGAATGATCGATCTGTAATTGTGTCTGTACACCTTTATCACTGTAATCAATTTGAGTCTGCGTCTGGCTAACCGCCGATCCATGACTTATTTGAGTCTGGTTTTGTTTAGCTTTTGTGCCTTTATTTTTATTTAACCGATCACCATAGTTTATTTGAGTTTGATTTTGTATTACTGATCCGTTACTTATTTGTGTTTGAGTCTGAGTCACTTTTGAGCCAAAACTTATTTGCAGCTGTTGTTGGATAGTTTTATCTGTAGAGCTGTCTTTTTGAGGAATTTCTGCGTTCGTTGTAAATTGGCTGTCCTGGTTACTTCTACCGCATCTACTTCTTTTTACTGCCCAAGCATGATTACAGCTTTGTGTGTCATCATCCCATACCGTTGATTCGCTACATGAAAACTCGAACTTAGTGTAAGTTCCCCTTTGATTACCCACGCACCTATAAAACTTTCGACAATTCTCGCTGTCACCCATGAATCCGTCTGAAGTACAAACATTATCTCGTGAGTCTGATTGAGGTTTAGCGGACGTAGTTGGTGGAGAAGTGGTTTTGGATACCATCGTAAATTGTTGATTCTGAGTTACTGAATTTTGTGGTAAGATCAACGGATTAACTGTATACCCCACGTTAGTGTGACCCATCGTTGATCCCCATGAGAATGAACTAGTGAATACCGTGGAAACTTCTGGTGTTTGACGCTTTGTTGAAGAGTGAGCCAGAATTGTTGAGCCAGACGCTGTCCAAGGATAAACAGTTGTGAATGTAGCCTTAGTGCCGGTTGTACTTTCTATACGCATAGGTTTATTTATTATTGGAGATGGTATCTCATTCTGTGTTCCCTCAATTTCATTATTATTTAGTCGATCAACTGCTGGGGCTGGTGCCGGTGATAGACCTCCACATTCTGAGCGCTTTGTACCTCCAGGGTGATTACAGACTTCGGTTTCTGGATCATAAATAGTGCCAGGTCCACATTGAAACTGTAATAAAATAAATTTTGTTAGTATACTTAAACAACTAAGTAGGTACTTGATTGCGACTATTAAGAAGCCTCAGTTTCAAAATTCATCACCTTACCCTGAACACTGTATATTTGCCACTTCCTGACTTCATGCAGCGGTAGAATACTGCGCAGTCGTGAGGATCCGCTTGGAAACCTTCGCCGGCACACAAGATGGGTGCAGGTCTTGTGCCCGAGTAAAGTTTAACTATTCTACCGGTGACTCGAGACTGTCGGCGTTCGTGTGACGTATCTGCAATTTTATTTTATGTTAATATGAAACTAAAATATTATTTTTCTTTATTTCGCATGCTACCTATAATGATAAATAATGTTAGTTTTTTTTTTTTTTATTATTTTTTATTAAAACTTTATGCACAAGTAAAAGAAATACTGTACAAAGGCGGACTTAATGCCTGAGGCATTTTCTACCAGTCAACCTTAGGGTGGTGCAGAGACAAAACATGGCAGGTGCAACATACGGGATAAATAGCTAGGAAATGACTACTTATAAAATACAAGAATAAATACTAATACATAGATAGATAGATACATACATACATACATACATATAAACAAAATGAACTGTGAGGAGAAAAAAATTATCGGTAGAGGAGAAAACGAAACCAGCAAATCAGCGCTGAGATGCTACAGCCAACTTTTGACGGATATGTTCACGTGCCTTCACTTTAAAAGATAACCGACTGGTTGCCGTCCTGATATTCAGAGGGAGCGCATTCCAAAGAAAGACCGCCTGGACAAAGAAAGAAGAACGAATGAAGCCAGAACGATGAGAAGGACATCGTAGAAGACGATTGTTAGTGGAACGAAGATTTTTAGTATGGGCAGAGCATAAATATTGAACTTGGGAAGTCATGTAAGAAGGAGCAGTGGGGTTATCGAGAATAGAGAACAATGTATTCAAAGCCCTCAACTCTCTGCGCTGGCGAATGGGTAACCATTTTAAAAGCAGCCGATGCTCGGATACATGGTCATACTTACGAAGATTGAAAACGAATCGCATGCAGTTATTCAGAAGACGGTCAAGTTTATTGAGGAGATCTGCATTCAGGTCATAGTAACACACATCACCATAGTCAATTATGGGAAATATTAGGGACTGTACAAGCATTGCCTTTATGTGTGAAGGAAGAAGGTTTTTCAACCGATAGAGCGACCGCAACGTTCCGGTGACTTTATTACTTACAGTCGTGACCTGCTTTCTCCAGTCAAGACAAGTGTCGACATGCAAACCAAGATTCTTAACATCAGAGCTAAACGGGATGACTGACTTGTCGAAGATTACAGGTGGCACAGTCAATCCATTCAACTTCCTCATACTATAGGGGCTGCCTACTATGATAGCCTGACACTTGGTGGGGTTAACGGCCACCCCGAATCGGTCAGACCAGTTCTTAACGAGATCTAAATCCCGGTTTAGCTCGTCAATCGCATCCGGTATGTTGTCGACACCTGCCTGGCAGTAAAGCTGCAAGTCGTCAGCATAAAGATGATACGCAGTCCGAAGCTCGGTAGTAATGAGATTAATAAAAATTGAGAATAAGAGAGGAGATAATATACCGCCTTGCGGGACGCCAGCTGCAAGTTCACACCAATTTGACGAAGAGTCTCCAGTATAAACAGACTGCTGACGTCCCCGAAGATAGGAGGAAAACCATTCCAATACCCTCGGAGAGACCATAAGATAGGACAGGATGGATAAAAGGACTTCGTGACTGACGGTATTAAAAGCATTGGAAAAGTCAATTAACACTAAGACTGTGACTTTAGTTTTTTATGTCGTGGAAGAAATATTGGTAATAGCTACTGTTGATTAACCGTTGAAATACCCACCATTGTTCCTACTGCCCGTTGCCTCAACAATGAAAACAAGGAGGATGATTGTAAATAATTTACAAAATCTTCGTAATGTAATGTCCATTATGTTTTTAATTTGGTGCTGGTGCTGGCTATAACTTGCAGAACATTTTTGCTGTTGCTACCTGGAACAAAAACGTTATTGTATGAAAATTTATAAATATTCTTATTGTAAATTCATTAAAGGTGTTTGGTCACACTCTCATTTCCGTAATTTTTCCATGTGTCATCAAACGGTATGAATCATTTAACGTAGTAGAAAGATTAAACACGTATTATAAAAAGAATTTCGCATAATAAACAAACGTAGATTTTAATTTAAACTGTGGAGATTCTTGCGGCTCTTCTCCATAGGAAACGACCAGTTGGAACCGTGCACCTAGCTTCTGACGTTTCTTAAGTGCCCATGTAGGTTTATGTAAAATAAAATATTTTGATTTTGAATTCATTAGTCACTTAATGTTGTTTCAGAATTCTTACGTTTTTATTTATTTCTTGGTGCACAATTTATTACCTTATGTATACTGTTGACGTTACAATATTTTATGATATTATCAAAAAGGTAAATTAAAGTTTCGATTTACTAGTTATTTGGTTTTGCGAGAGCATTATCCCATTCCTTCTAATGTCCGCTTTTGAACCCAAACGCCTTTCATAAAATACGTGATATCGTGCTTGCAGGAATTGTTTTTGTAGCATGGATATTACGTTGGCAGAGTAGAGTATTATTTGTAAGTACTATAAGAGAGAATTTCAGTATTGATGATGTAACAAAATTTAGAATTTCAATGCTGTTCATAGTAATTTATTAAATCTTATTAAGTAGATCATCGTGCTGAATAAAACATTTAAGTCGAAGTGTCAAACTTCGGGTATTTAATTTCTCACATGTTTGCATAACTATCCAACAATTGATTACAATTCACCCAAACCTTACACGGTAATGCCTCGGTAATCCCACGATCATAGACATATTCCCACGATGTACAGCTGCACGTGTGTCAACTATTACCGAAGAGGCTGACTAATGCGATAAAAAAGTGATAATTAAAAAAATATAAAATTATACCATCGATATTTATGAATCATAACTTAGACTCGACGTGATCGTAAAATACTTCGGTACGTGCTAGTTTTTAATTGGCACCTACGCATTTATGTAGTTCAATTGCACGCATTTATCTTATATGTCATATGAAATTGCATAGCGAGACTTTTAAATATAAAATACAACGAGAGCTCTGCCTGAGTTAACGATATTTTTATTCCCAATGCACATAATCCCATCCATCTTCTTTTCTTTTCTTTTTAATACTCTTTTGCTATAGCGTATATTTATACAGAAACGGAATGGACGTTTCAAGGTCCATGTAAATAGAGTCACAAGTATTTTGATCTACGCTACGGGTACTGAAACGTGTGGTACAGAGAATGCCACTGAAATGAAGTACTTATTAGATAAGACTTTAGATCCATTGATTCTTCAACTGACTGAAAGAACAGCCTTAACTGAAGATGACGAAGAAAATAATTGTGTCCCTTAGAGGGTGGTGGATTTTGGGTTGTAAAGTGCACATCTGCACAGTTGCTTTAAGATGGTTACATAAAAGCGTAAGTAAATGAATTGTATAATGAAATACATACCTACTGGCTACTATGTTTGACATTGCATAACAACCAGTCAATGGCGTGATATTGTGTGATCAGATATAAGGCCATACACTTTGATGGTGCATTGTTAAAATTTGCTACAGTCATGCAACACATGAAAATGCGTACCTACAGACAAAACATCAATAAATACATCGTAGGTACCTACTGCTGTAGGTAGGTACTGACTACGGATACGAGAATTCCATTACATTAAGGGATCCAGTTATTTTAAAGCTGTAATTACACAAAACTGAATAACGTAAAGATGGATTTATTGGCACTCTTGATTTTATTTAATAATAAACTGTGCCTGCGACTTATTCGCGTGCATGATTAAAAACAAATTGGATGTCATGGGTTTCATGGGCGCGGAACCCCATTTTTTTTTCTAAAATAAAAGTAAGTCTTAGTTACTTCTTATAATAAAATTTACTTGTGAAAGTCCCGTCAAAATCGGTCCAGCCGTTTCGAAGATTAGCCGGAACAAATAGAAAGACAGGAAAAAAAATTAGAAATGGTTTTTTGTTTTAAGTACCTACCGTACGAGTATTTACTTTCATATTAATTTATTAAAAAGTGGTTATTTTAACATTACAAACACACACTTCAGTCTTTAATTTTATTTATTTGTGATTAGGATTAGGTACTCAGAACTTGGCAAACTCCAGTATATCCTGTGAGGGAGTGCATATTACAGGGTCTTCCTGGAAGTATGGATCAAGTCGAGTTTTTACGGTCTTCGCATAGTGCTCCAAGTAAAAATTCATTAAAAAAAAACCATCAGGCCTATCAATTTAATTTTTTTAGTAACCCTGATAGTTTTTAGGGTTCCGTACCCAAAGGGTAAAAACGGAACCCTATTACTAAGACTTCGCTGTCCGTCCGTCCGTCCGTCTGTCTGTCACCAGGCTGTATCTCATGAACCGTGATAGCTAGACAGTTGAAATTTTCACAGATGATGTATTTCGGTTGCTGCTATAACAACAAATACTAAAAACAAAATAAAATAAATATTTAAGGGGGGCTCCCATACAAAAAACGTGTTTTTTTCGGCGTTTTTGCCTTGTGGTACGGAACCCTTTGTGTGCGAGTCCGACTCGCACTTGGCCAGTTTTTTTTAATATTTTTAATTTTGAGCACTATGCGAAGTGATTGAAAAAACAAAAATTAATCATAACTTTTGAACCGTAAAAAAATTCAGCGACATTCTCAGGGTTAATAACTTTGGAAATGAGCTTGCCCACGCCTCTATTCGATTTGATCCATACTTGCAGGGACACCCTGACAGTACCTAGGTATCTACGACGCGACGATACTACTCGTACCGCCGCCGCACCGTGTGGAACAGGTTACTACATTACTACTACGAGCGTGGGCGATAACCACAGGTAACATATTTACCTTCTTAATGTTGCTATAATAATCTACCCTCATTTAGTTATAGAATTTTATTGGACATGGCTTTCAGAGATAGAGATACGCCATTTATAAACAGCAATAGATTGGACTTGTCAAAGATCGTGAGTTCGATCCCGCTGAATTATTTACAAAGTAAATAAAATAACGATTAATTTGGAAACTTTTAGTGAAACACAAAGTACAAAGCTAAAATGTGAAAATAATGCCTCCTAAAAAAATGGCTAAAATAGTGCCTCACGGCTGCGTCAAAAAGGTGCCAACAGATGCTGTCAGACGCTGGTTTTCTAATGAACATTTACGTGAACCCCGTTTTAATTTTGGCTTTAGTAATCCGACGTGTTAGATTACGGCCCACTTCCTCTCACCGAGAGGAGGCCTGTGTCCCAGCAGTGGGAAAATCATAGGCTGATTATGTTATTCTGACATAGACAACAGTAGAAATCGGCTAGTTTGCCTCATTCATTGGCTAGTTAACATCCAGCTGTCATCATTATCGGAGGGCCGGTTTGCTCCCGGTTATAGTTATTTTAGCTTAGGCAGGTACAATCAATTCTAAAGAATATTCGTAATTGCTACTGGTATGTGTTACCGATTGGTAACAGATGATTACCAAAAAAATACCGTATTATTAGAATATTTAATCTAATTCTGAGCTACTTTATTATAGAAGAAATAACACCACCTATTACTTTAATTCTCAGGCAACATGTATGAAAGCTACCATATAATTAAAGAATTTAATAGCAGCTAATCTCAGTATTATTTATCGAGCATTTTTTATGAGAAGACTTAACAAAAAAAAAACGTTAAAGTAGCACGCTCGGTAGTACTCATGCGCAAAGAATTCCCAACGATTCCTCGGGCATTTTTCTAAAGGTCATAAGTGAATAACCAAGTAGCCTTCATAAGAACAAATTGATCGTTGGACTGTAGTTCGTTGGCACTAATAATTACAACTCCTGAGTTGAAAATAAGGCAAAACGATGATACGGCGAGGGCAAGTTTCTTTTTTCATGGACTTGGGCACTGTCATTACGCGGCTGTGTGACGCGAGTTATGCAAAGCAAACGAGCTGAATAATCAGCGGTGGCGACAAAAAAAATGTGTCTACAACTACATAATAATGTATACTTAATTGGATTGTTATAAGTACGTGTAATCTATGTGGTTTATCTAGTTATGTGTGTTATGTATAAATTGGTGAAACATAACGTAAAATGTTACAAAAGTTGAAACAAATAATCATAGGTTAAAATAATTGAAATAACTTTCTGTCAAATTAGTGTATGTAATCAGGCACAATCGAAAAGTCGTCATCTGCCTAGCCTTTTCCCAACTAGGTATATTCGGGTCAGCTTCCATTCTATACACGAAGACTACGAAGAGACTGCATGCCTATCTAACTTCACAACCCAGTTACTGGGTGGGAAATACGATTATACCCCTTGGCGTAGCTTCACAATCTGAAAGTATCCATTGAATATAGATTTTCATACAATCAGGAATCTAATTAACAGTGCGACTCACACACTGACCTAATTAAACGCCTTTCTATAAAATGCAAATGCTAATAAACTTTTCCTTTCAAATACTTGAGCAAGTTGCATAGACGACTTAAAATAACCGGTGCCAATACTTTATTACAAGGTATTGAAGGGAGCAATAATATAAAACTGGTTTCTTGAAGATTCCCTTTCCAGCAGTTGTGGTGGGGCTGCATTCTTGCGGCTGCAACTCGATTGAGTCCCGATATTAATGTCTAGAAATAAATTGACTAGCCAGTGTAAACTGTGTACGTTTATCGAACTTTAAGTGTAGAGGAAAGTTAAGGCTACACCTGTTTTGCTATCGGGATTATGAAATGTTCATGCTTTGATTTAGCTACTTATCTGCTTTTCTCTCGTTAAAGAAACAAAGAGCGAGTACTGTCTTCTTACTTTTAAAGTTATTACCTACGAGTCAACCCACGCATCCTATCAAGGTACTAGGTATCTATGATTTAACTGAGTTAGCGGCGCCACCTGTGTGTAACCAAGGTTGATATTTCAGGACTGTGGGCTGGGAGGGAACGTAAGCCAACAGATATAAGTGAAGGCATCCTATCCACACTAATATTATAAATGCGAAAGTGTATCTGTCTGTATGTTACCTCTTCACGCTTAAACCGCTGAACCGATTGAGATGAATTTTGCTATAGATATAGTTTCAGTCCCGGGAAAGGACTTAGGATAGTTTCTATCTCGATATTCCCACGGGATCGAAACTTACGGGGGTGAAGCCGCGGGCAGAAGCTAGTATCTTTGGTGAACGCATCACGTGAGATCGGCTGAACTGATTTGTTTTTTTTTTTAAGATGTTCGTAATAGACCGAATAATATTTTTAGGGCAAGGAAATTTGGAAAAGTTGCCCGGTAAATTTGTTATAGACAGGAAATTAACTGTGGGGTCCACTAGTAACAAATAATAATATAAAGTACCTATACATAATGTTAATATACAATGATGATAATATACCTGAATACCCTCACCAAAATTAATCGAATAATGGTTCTAAAATGCTCTAAGTATATGAGCATCTGAAACGCTTTTTTACTGGTATTTGCAGAACTTATAATATGCCGCTGTAGCAGTGCAGACTAGGCTTTATATTCCAGATAAACAAAAGAGCGTAGGTACTATGTACTTCGTGGGATACAAGATTAACGCTAGCTTTGCGGTCGAAGACCATCCTATCAGCATCTTGTGGTTAGAGGCAAAAAGGGAGCGTGCCTCATCGATTTCCTTTATTATTTCCTTAATATCCGAGCTATGGTCAGGATTCACAAGTCATCATCATTATCTGGTAACAGTTCAATGGCGTGCCTAATCACGTACCTAATCACATAATTAATTACAATGTAGCTTAACTTATTAGTCACATGCCGTACCTATCCACAACTTCCCACATTGAACTTTTCACAACACACTGCTATTTTTTCTTTAAGCACAACCATGCTCCTACTCATGACTCCTACGATAAAAAGAATGCAAATCACTGCAGATTAAAAACAATGTTTACGATAGGAATATAGAAATACTACTGCTGGTCGATTCTGTAAAAATCTCACCGTGAAAACTTAGGTGAAGTGAGTTTGTTTTTGCTAGGAATTAACACTATTGACAGCTCACTCCACGCTTACTTCACCTAAGTTTTCACGGTGAGATTTTTACAGAATAGCACCGCTGTAGATCAGCCGGTCGATTCTGTAAAAATCTCACCGTGAAAACTTAGATGAAGTGAGATTGTTTTTGCTAGAAATTGACACTATTGACAGCTCACTCCACCTAAGTTTTCGACCTAAGATGTCGATTGATTGAGTGTAGTGTGTTTGCCACGCGTCAGAAGGATCTTCTTGCGCGTAGCATAAATTGGAACTAATGCCGCCATTTTTTTATCAATAGATACAATCTTACAAAACTATTTCAGAAAATGTTTACCAATAACGTCCCGTACGATGTCATTCAAGCGCCTTCCTTGAGCAGAGTCATTCTCGTAATTTTAAGAACTTTCATGGATCTCACTCTCAGTCTGTCAAAAATACCTCTAATTTCCCTGCATTATTGACAAGTTTTTGACGTTGATTGTCGCTGAGATGAGATTGCGACTAGATTTTGAACGTTTTTAATTATGGGAACTGGGGGCCTAAAAAGGCCACTTTGGCAGAGTCATAAAAGGATAACATAATGGACAGTTAACCTGTCCATTATGTTGAAATCTAATAAAAATTATAACTCTGTTTTAAAGTAGGTATATTTCAGATCCGGGAGTTCTACTCTAGCATTCAAAACAGTGTATACTATCGATTAGAAGAATAAAAAAGCGATGTCCGTTTTTCGAGGCATTTATCATATCTACTGTGCTACGTAGTGCAGCGAAAAAAAGAAAAACACTGACTGTCTTCGCCATATTACGATTCATAATGTTATCTTTTTATGATTCTCCAAAGTGGTCTTTTTAGGCCCCCTGGCCTCCTGATTAAAAGATCCTTGAAGCAACACTGTACTCACTTGGATTGGATTGGATTCACTTAATTCACATTATTTAAATAATAACCCACCAAGTTTATTCCAAGAGGTTGTGTTATGATTATACTCGGATAAATCGGGGAATGCAAAAAAAAAAAGTCAAAATACAGGCTGTCAAACCACAGTTATTTTAACTCTGGCGTAAACCTTATACTGAAGAGAATAAAGGTCACTATGATGCAAAATCAGATGTAAACTAAAAACTGTGAACTTAATACTGTCCATTGACCAACTAAACGTGTCAAACTGGAGAGCTTGGTAAGGCCATAGTTGCCTTCCGTCCCGTCATCCTCCGTCGTATGCGAAGAGTTACCTAATTACTTATACTGTATACAGGGGGCCGATTCTCTATGACACGATGAACGAAACCGGGCAAAATGAACGTGGAAAGGGCGTGATTAGCTGTTAGTTAGGGCCCAAGAATGCAACCCACACTGCTAGTGTTAGTCTTAAAACTGGCCAAGTGCGAGTCGGACTCGCACACCAAGGGTTCCGTACCACAAGGCAAAAACGCCGAAAAAAACGTTTGTTATGGGAGCCCCCCTTAAATGTTTATTTTATTCTGTTTTTAGTATTTGTGGTTATAGCGGCAAGAAAAATAGATCATCTGTGAAAATTTCAACTGTCTAGCTATCACGGTTCATGAGATACAGCCTGGTGACAGACAGACGGACAGTGGAGTCTTAGTAATAGGGTCCCGTTACCCTTTGGGTACGGAACCCTAAAAATGAATGTCTGACAATAAAATGAGCGTGACATTAAAAGAAAAATTATACCATGAAAATGTGTGTGGCATATAATAATAAATGTTGTACTACTAATGAATGCGTAAAGATTACGATGCAACGACCTTGAACTTGCCGTTGCAGGTGCACGCTCTGGTGCCAAGTCGGCCGACTTACTTTCCCAACAAGACGAGTATCAAGCTAAAAATATATACAACGAGTTATACTGTCTACATACATACTTATACGAGAATAACTGTAAAAACAGAAGGCGACCATACTAAATGGGCTAAGGACCAAGGACTCAAAATTTTTGCAGTAGACAACGGTACTCGTATCATTAAATCAATGAAAAAAAAATTCAATAAGGTCGAGAATTTAGGCTGACACTTTTCGAACGTCAAAATTACATAAAACAGTCCCCCAAAACGCCCACCCTCCACCACTTCCTAGTACTTTTGCTGGGAAGAAGAAGTGGCGCAAAAAACTCCCCAGCAGCGCAGTTGTCTGTTCAGTTAGAAAAACTTGGATGTTAAACAAGCCGACGCTGATATTAAATTGTCAAAGCCGCTTAGGGACATTTGCAATACAGTTGCCATTATACCCATCTTAAACATAAAGCTGAAATCCGAAATAAAAACTAAAAAAATAAAAAAAAATAAAACTGGAACCTGGTTATAAAATACTGGAATTCAGTGGTTTGAAATGGTTGATAGCGTGGGTCTATTCCAGCAAAGCGGACCTTTTTACAACCCAAAACTCCGAAATGGTACTTCTAAAAATGCAATTTAATAATATTTTGGGGACCTGGAACTAAGGGTGTATTTTATTAGATTAGAATACTCTGTACACCATATAAATTACAGACATAATTAGAGAAACTTTACAAAGGGTGACACAATGGGCGGTCTTATCGCTAAGAGTGATCTTTTTAAGACAACCTTTGGATGGATTGAAAAGGGGAAGGAGAGACAATACTGTTGGTAGTTTGTGGTGTAGGTACAGTTCGCTTCACAGATAAGGTACCCCCCTTGGTATTGACATCAAACCTATTTAAGTTTTTCGTAATGTAACGTAAGTGGCGCGTTGGTCTAATGGTTAACACTGCGGCTTGGCGATGCGGTGGTCACGAGTTCAAATCCGCGGATGAGAAGATTTCTTTTTCCTTTATTTTATTTATTTACCCTTTTTTTTAGTTTCTTTATTAGGTGATTTTCGTTAATTATTATTTAAGAAATCAAATGGAGGTTTGTAATAAAAGCTAGGCATTTTGATAAACAATATTCATTTATTTTTCTAATTACATTTCTAGGACTTCATGGAATCCACTTCCTGGTTGAGTATACAGTTTTCTATCTGTGTTAAATTGGAGTTATTTACTTAGAATATTAACTAAACACAAAATAGATACCCTGGATGAGGTTTAGAACGTTTAACATTAGATAAAGGTTCGTTTATATATATATTTCTAGAAACATAACTACAATAATATTTATTTATTTATTTAAAGTTGTGAAAACAGATTTTTTTTATACTTACTTATCGGAAAAAAACCTTTAAAAAAAAGAAATTTTGTCTTTTGTGTCTGTGAATTACAGAGGAAGAATCAACATGCTAAACTATAATAGTATAGCAATATACATCTTTCTCTTTTATCACATTTTCTAATAACCCTTATTTAACACAACATTAGAAAAATATGTGAGGTCAGATGGTGCATCGTTAATACATTACAAGACTACTTGTAAACCAGATTATCTGGATTGATAATAATTATAAAGGTTGTTTGTTTTTGATTAACTACGAGATAATGATCCCACAAATATTGGGAATTATTAACACTTGCTCATATATGTTCCAACGCAATTTTATCAGATACGTTACACAATCAATCTGCCGAGTAAATTGCCTTATAATAACGGAGAGGATGTCACAGTCTATCACTTCTTGAAGTTTTGAAGGGTGCCACTAAATGAACTTTCACGATATTACGTTGTCGCTCCATTTGTATTTTCTCTGGCCTTGGCGATCACATTTCACATCACCCGTCGCTTGATACCTTTGTATCCATCTACGAACTGTTTTTCTCTGCAATGAAAATAATAATATTAGAAATACATAAAAACATCCAACTAGTAAGTAATAATGCAACATTATTGCAACAATAAATAGGTAATATATGGAAGTATAACATAAATCTTACCGTTATGCCCATAACTCGTGCTATTTTCTTTATGCTTTGTTCCTGTTCCCAGATAACAACAATTTTAGCCTTCAAAAAAGTTGTTAATCAAACCATACCATCGGTTAATAGAATCAACTGGTCAAAAACTTAATAAATTTGATAATATTACGACGAAGATAATTACACACAAGCGAATCGGCACGAAAACGAAACCATTTAAAAAATAATTATACCCTCAATCACAGTTTACTAAATAAAGCGAAGAAGTATTCTAAATTCAACCTTAACTCGCAGTTCATACAGCAGTTAAGTTTCTGAAGTAAAATGACGGTAGTGCAACAATCGGAATCAACACATTATATTCAACCAAACAAGAAATCTATGCTAATTTCAACCTTATCTTTTAGTTAATTGAGGAGTTAATGCGTATTGCATTTTGTAAAACTAAGGTATTAAATATAAAACGAAAGTTGAAATTTAAACCTTATTATATAGAAGATTAGACCGTTAATAACCTTGTTCGTTATAAGGAGTAATACTATTCCAATTTTCGTTGAGGTTGACAACTGAGCCAATAGCCTACTGGTATAAGACACGGTCTCGATGATCGGCTGGCGCCTGGTGATGCGGGTTCGTATCTTAATCGCACGCAAAGTGTCTTTTTGTAAGTTATTCTTGGTATACGGTTCGGCCAGAAGGAAGCCGAAAAAATACCATATAGAATTATTAAAAACTTAAATTAAGTGAAACTTGCAAATAATATCTGAGGCGGACCGTTGGATGCGCTCGGGCAGAGATGGGTGCGGCGGCGGGGGAGGGAGCTACTCAAGGCTCACGTGACGCGCCAGCGCCGCCGCGCCGCCGCCGCCGCCCGCCGCGCCGCTCGAGCGACGAGCGACGGCGGGCCCGAGCGTGCTCGGGCGATAGTCTTTAAGTCTTGGGGGGGTTCCAATTCTCTGACGCTGACTGTACCATTTACATAATACAATAAATGCATACATAAAGTACATTATACTGACCTACTTATATAAATATACCTACATATTTTATATAGAATAATAATCATGAAACAGGAGCAAAGAAAATATTTATATTCATTATCTGATTCAGGCTCAGGATTCATTTTGCAACCGAAACAAACTTTCCTACAAGTAGGTACTAAAGACGTCATTTCGCTAGCGTAATGAATAAATTCTGGCTGATGCAACTTGACCGGCAACAGCACCTTGTTTCTAGTCCACTGCCAAGGTTACGTCGACTACGACTCGTATCGTGTTTACTCACAACTGCCGAAGCGGCAATTACGGCTGGTTTCGCCACTTAACGATGTAGGTAACTGGCTCAGATAACTATGTGACAGAAGATTATCATGAGGTTAATTTAAGAGAGGGTGCATGGATGGGAGCTTTTTTTTTTTGTGGATGGGAAATCATCCCGCTCTGGGTGGAGCGGAAGGGTCAGACTCTTACTGACTAAAACCCACACCCGTGTTCCTTCCTTAGCCCTTTATGTTCCGGGCCAGCGGTAACCCTTTCGGACAATCCCGCTGACCCGGCAGGCTTCGGCCCTATGGGGCCCCTCCTCGATGCTGACATCTCTTTGAGGCGCGCGTGGAAGTCGTGGAACACGTACGCGCCGTCTGGCACGGGCCTGTTCCTGATCGGACGGTGAGCTACCCATTACTCTCCGCCCGTAGGCCCGCGCCTACGGTGGCTGGGAGTCGTCGCTCGGCTCCCGACGCCCGGCGTCTCCCGCGGCGGCTGGGACGGGAGGCTCTCTCTCTGAGCCGTCCCGCCCCCTCCTTTGCTAGCATGACTGCTTCGCAGAAGGAGGTGACTGCCTCCCACTCCCTCTCGCCCCGGACCATGGCTTGCACCAGGGCCGGACGCGAGAGGTCGCCGCCGTTGCCGATAGCCTCTACGAGGACACGGCGGTGTTCCGCCCAAGCGGGGATGGATGTGAGCTTAGGTGAGCCTCTGTGTTCGTTCGGGAGTACGGAATCAAAAGCTCAAGCTAAGAACTGGTGAAGTAAGGTTAATCAATGAATTACATGATGTTTAGATCCAAAAGATTTATTTACTAAAACCTAGGATAAAGGCCATAGCTGCTGACCCTTATATAAACCTACTTAGACTTACTAACGGAACGGATTTAAGCCACATTGCGCATTCACCACCAGTGTAGTGAATGCCTAGCGTTGTGGTGAGTTTCGTGGCATACATGATTATGTTAGTTGTTAGAAAGTAACAAAAAATCGTAACAAATGTTAGAAGCACACTAGCCGTACCAGAACAGTGTAAGTCCATTAAAATCGTGCTTCTTAGGTATACAAGCATGGAGCAACTGCTGCTCGCTGCTCCACAGTCCACAGCTACGCACGTGTACACAGTTTCACTTTGTATGAAATAAATGATATGATAAGATCCACTGCGACCCAGAGCTACGCTACGCACGAATGCGTGACTTTCAAGCACATGAACCGCGCAGTTATCGTGGGAAATCTTTGCACCTCCTACATAGCAGTGGACGGTAGACTTAAAGTGGAAGTAGAAGAGATTTTTCATTCGTCTGAACAATGTAATCGACTCCAAGACCGGTTCAGTTCCACCGGATGTACCTCATTGAGCAAACAATTAGATCGTTGCATTTGCGACACAACTTGATGGCTGTCAATGGTGATTATGCATGCACTTACGCAATTAATTGATCAGATCAACAACGTAACTATTGAGATTTTTCCTTCCTCAGTTTTTATCGCTGAACTACTTCCTCCGCGGCGACAGGTGATGACAGATTTGTATTTTTAGTATCAAAGGCTGCCCTTTGTAGGCTTAGTGATTCAGGCCTGAAAGTTTACGTACATAAGTAGGAGCTGCGACTGGAGACCATGTTGTGATTTATCTGTCCGCGGCTTCGCGCGCGTGGATTGCAGAAATTATCCCACGGGAATATGCAAACGGGACAAACAGCCTATAAGTTACTCCATTACATCAGCTATCTGCCAGTGAAAGTGCCGTCAAAATCAGTTTAGCCGTTTCCGAGACAAGTCGGAAAAAATAAACAGACAGACAGACAAAAAAAAATTAAGATTTTTTTGTTATAAGTAGCTTATCAGCATAAATATGCATTTAGTTAAATGCTGTTATTTTGATATTATATACAGACAGACTTCAATTTTCAAAACAAATAGCGTAGAGTCATCTCAACACCTCTCTCCCTTGAATTTGTATGTATATGTATATATTATAAGTATATATTATATTAAATAGTATGTATGTATATATAACCTATTTATGTATTTGTGTACCTAGTTTTATTAGTTTTATTTTTATAATTGTTTATCTCAACCAAAGCACCTGCCATCCAATCTCTTCACCATCCTTGGTTGACTGGTAGAGAATGCCTAAGGCATTAAGTCCGCCTTTGTACCCTTTTTGTGCGAAAAGTTTAAATAAATAAATAAATAATTTTATTCATTTGTATAGATTATTTTATTTTTTATTAATTATTATTTTGCGTCATCTTCAAAATTTCATGGTAACAAATATTAGGTACCTACTTTTACAAAAAAACTATGAAAAAAACCCCATAATGTCATCTGAAAAAATTCCAACACAAAAGGTACCTACAGGTAGGTAATTAATTTATGTCTTGGTAATCTGAAACTCATAAAGCTACAGTCAATTTCAAATTAAATATTTATACAATTATACACGTGCAAGCTATTGCAGTAATACCCCACTACAATTATACAGCGAATAACCAATTTTGTTCAATTAAAAGTTTTCTGCGACCACAACACATGACTAACTGCTACATATTCAAGAAAATGAGTTCATAGAAGAATTAATTATGTACATCAATTATAATTAAATATATCACACTACTGACCAACAGAATGATGTAGGCAGCACATTACAATGATGAAGATAACACTACAAACTGGTTTTTTAGGGTTCCGTACCCGAAGAGTGCTCATGGGACTCTATTGCTGGTCGTACACCTTACCTACGCCCTCTGTCTGATATAGTGTTGTATCTTATTAACTAATAGGTAGTCAATTGAAACTTACAGAATATGTTTATCATTAACTGCAAATCTAATAGTGGGCTTGTCTCGAATCTATCTTTTAGTGCTGCGACCTGGTATTTTATTTTGATTGCCCGGTACCGGGTCACGATCCACCAAATGGGAAACGCTGAACTAATAGGTAGTCAATCGAAACTTACAGAATATGTTTATTATCAACTGCAATGAGAGACGCCACTGTAAGTAACCAGTGGTCTCTACTAACCACCACCCAACCTACAAAGATAATTTGAAAATAAAAAAATAACTTTTTTCCTGCTCTATTTAATGGTACGGAATCCAACGAAGTACGAAGGTCAAAGTCATACTTAGCCGTTTTTTTTTCATCTTAACTGGATCGTTGTAAACAATTATTTTGTACGTGAGGAAGACGAGGCTGTAACGAGAATATTATACATGAAAAACTTCCTGTAATGTTTTTATGATGTGATATCACAAAGGTGTTTTTTTTCCACGTTTATTAATAACATCGCACTAAACGGTAATGTTTCTGTTCTAAATTATGCATGAAACGAATATTCATTCATACAGGTGTTTATAATTTAACATGAAGCTTGAAAGTGACCGACAGTTGATGAGAAGAACAAAAATTATATTTTGTTCTTTTTGTCTGTAACCTATTCATTTGAGCACCTATTGTATTTAGATGAATATGATGCTATGGTATATCAATTTATGCTCTCAAAACGAACGTGCTCTTGCTTTTCAAGAATACTTCGGCTTCCTTCGGCTTATAGTAGGTAGGAGTTGACTGGTAGAAGTTGTCACGCAAGGAAAAGCGCTATGCCCTCCATCAATGCGACTTTCTCCCTCTCTCAGTCTCTTTCTATTATATGCGAGTGTGTGTGCGTGCGATTGTCTTGTAGGAACTTTATTCCTGACTGGGGTCCTCCGACCAAACAGGTTTTTTTTTTACTTTTTATTAAGTTACTATCTACTCTATTGTTAATTCTTATTCATGTTGTTCTTTTTCAAAGAAAATTCCTTTAAAATAGCGTTTGTGTTTGCAAAAACTTCACAGGACCTTGACTCGAATGGGTCCTAGGATACCATAATCTGATAAACAAGTAAATTTTCCCTCGCAATCACGATTTTCATGCGGGTCGGCATGAACGATCATTATGATGACTTCACAGCGTCATTACCGACGGAAACCTGTCGGCAATTATCTTGGATACGTAACTAGTGTCATACTTATACGTCTTGGCGTCTCGGCGTTCCGGATAATATTTTTTGAAAGCCAAGGCGAATATTTTTATACATAAGTAGGTATAAGTGATGATAAATGATTTATTTTCTGTAAGTAGGTTTTACAAACACTTTTACATGTCAATTATATTTTTTTTTAAGCTAGATGAGGTCAGCGTTTCCTATCTGACTATTCTGAGAAGAAGGGCCGAAACAAACTCAGAGGTCACAGTCTCTTTTAAATTCCAGACAAAATCTTGGTCAGATTATGTGTAAACCATATTGTGTCCGAAATGGTCTTTTGAGGAAAGAACCACACAGATTGAGCGGACCTATCCAGTCAGAGCACGCATTTGTCAAAAATCGTGCAGTTCAACTCAGAACTTGAGGAGCTCAACCATTCGGCGAACAATACCAAAGAACATTTGGGTAGGCCGCGTAAATTAAGGTTTAAATTAAAGTACCTATAATATATACCTTTAGTTACCTATACCTTTAGTTAAATTAAGGTACCTACCTATAGGTGGATTGATTGGTTCTAGGACATATTATGCCGGTTTCCTCACGAGGTTTTCCTTCACCGTTTTGACAGCAGTGGTGATGAAATTATTTACACAAAGTGCCTGCCTGGGTTCGAACCCACCACCTAGAACTCGTTAGGGCCGTTGCCACTAGGCCACCACTGATATAGTTTGATGGATGCTCTTTGGCCTTAGAGTATTTGTTCAGCTAATCTAGAGTTACACACACACACATAATATCACGCCTATAATCCCTGAAGAGTTAGGCAGAGGTGTCCTACCTAAAAGTACACCACATTTCATCTCATCTCATTTCATTACATCTAAATCGATGGTTATCATACAGACGGCTTTACTTCGGCCTGCAGCCTATGACGGTCGGCCTTACACGATATCGATTGACATGCGTATAATATCACATTTTGAAAAAAAATTAAGAAATCTATGTTCCTGTGATGCCTTAATACTATTCGATATTCAGTTTTGAACAGCTTGCTGTTGTTTTTTTTTATTACTAAATGGGCCCCGCTCTATCACGCCTGATTGAAAGCGATAGATGAGGTCTATGATGGAACGAGCGTGTCTTGTTTGTATAATGAGCCTATATTTTTGTTTGAGCGGACAAGGCTAGGTGGAGACTAAGGGCAAAGCCCTCTCAACTAGTCCTGCCATAAACCGACATCAGACGGCCTTATACAGCCTTCAGCCAATACCTATAAATTCTAGCCATAATCACACCATTCTCCTAAACAATACAGGAGTTAAGGCACAATAAATCAATCCAGTACAAAATCATTTAGTTTGGCAACCTGCGTTACGGACTACGGCTCGTTGATGGTATCGGCCATCCGGCGATTCTGAAGTTTTATAGTTGCACAACGGTATCTACTGGAATCTATTCACTTTCTTATTGTTTTGTCTTAATTATATGGACTGTAAACGTTCAATGGCAAGCTGGGAGGTAAATAGAACAAGGTGTAAGGTCAAGTTGACTTCATTTGTATCAAAACAATGTGAATTAAATCTGCAATCACAACATAACACTTAGCTACTGTTAGAAGCAATTTTGTTTAAAGCTCTCGATTATAAGCAGAAAATATTGTAGAAACTTCATCTGGAAGAATACCTAAGTAGGTAATTATTATGTTGAACTGACAGCGAAAATAACCAAACAAGATATCTTGTTTCTATATTACTTAGTCAAAATCTGCCTAGCCCTTGATATGACTGGTTGTCAGACTTTCGGCCATCTGACTACCCGTAACGACTGTCAAAGTTCTACGAATGACAGCCGGAACCAACAGCTAAACGTGCTTTCCGAGGCACGGAGGGGTCTCGGTATGAAAAAGATGGTCACCCATCCACGAAATACTTAGCCACAAGCCCCTTCTATTCTTCTCTTCCCCTTCCCCTTCTTCTTGTTTTTATTAGTATTTAAATGAATTCCTGCATCTTCATATATAACGAAATTGTACCGCTTTATTAACGAGTCAAAATTTGTATTATGACGGAATAACTAACTCTTGTAACAAAGATCAATGGCATATAAACAAATACTCCCGACCTACTCCTTAAAAAAAAGTAAACTCAACCATAAAGTCACACTAACTTTTTTAATCCACGTTTATGTTAGAAAAACATCAATACTATGAGTTCGTTAATATCCAATTTTTTTATAATAAACGATAAAGTTTATTACCGCTAATTGCACCAAGAACTTGATTTTCTCATTAATGTCGTTCACCTGTCAAGGATGACGTACTTACACAACTATCTCGTGACGTATTGCAAGTTAAATGTTTGTAAAACAGCTATGTTTATTCACGATGTACAGTTAAGTTAACTAATTCAAAGTAAGATTCAATAATTGTTTCATTAACATCAGTGAGCTAAACCATCTTGAGGACTAAACTAAACGCTGAAACTTTCATGATTTCTTATCATACATTTATTTACGTAAGGAAGTCAAAATCAATGCTTAGCTTAGTTTCAGTGTGCTGAAAATCAACTTAGTGCTCGATTTTTCGGTTTCTATTACAATAATTATTTTGGAGAATCTAATGATCAGGAAACGTTAAAATTAAACTATTAAAATTATACTAACTTATTTAACGTAAAAAGAAATAAAATGCGTCACGCGATTGTTTTTGCTAATCAGCTTAATTTCAAACTGTGTCAAAGATAATGTCATAGTTTTACAATAAATGGTATATTCTACAAAGATTTATTGGAAAAAATGTCGTAAAATACTCCACAAACAGAATATAAATTAATCAAGCACCGTTCACTCCGTCATTATCTACGCCTCATCAATGGGTAAGATGGAGAACTTGCCTTATTTATTTTATAGCATAATTTTCATACAAACGGCGATAGTAATCATTTCTTACCGATGGCATTGACCTGATGAATATTTCGGTCTTTTAAATCTTATAAAGTGCAATCATGGCACAAATTAAAACGTAATTTTTTGTTCCTTCGTTATTAGAAAAAACAAATGCGAATCCTTCATTCAATATCATGTATGAAACTCTAGAAATGGTATGGAATCCGTGCACAGCTATTAACTTTTTTTAGTTTCTATTAAAAGAACATTGATTTATGGTGATCAAAATTAATTACAGCAGTCAATTATACAGTTTCGAAACACCTCGATCTCCCATGATTGCGTATTTTTATTTAGGAAAGCTCTCATACAACATAACAAGTAGAGTATCCTAGTTCAATGACTTTCATCTCGTGGTGCGATAAACAAAGAAAACTTTAAAAATTGGCGATGATTATCTATGTTGACATGACACTAACTATTAGGTACGTGATTATTTTTACATTAGAAAAACATAATTATGTTTATTCTATATTCTCTTCAATTATTTTTGCTTGATCGTCTTAATCCCAATCTAGGTAGATATTATAACGCTGAATGTATTTACCAGCATTACTAGCTAGTGGCATACACCTGAACGATTCGTGACTTTAACTAATTTTAACTCTATTTGTTCCAATAAATCTTTATAGAATAAACTGACTGGAAGCCAACACACACCCCAACGGAAGATGATGACTACAGGTATGCACCTATAGTACCAGGAGGATAAGGTACCTATCTGAATCAACAATCTTGTTTAATTCAAATAAAAACAAAAGCTTGCGTGACAACGTATGAACATAATGAACTTAGTTTGAAGACTTTGAACCATCGTATACGTACATCATATATTGCTTACCCAGAATTGTCTGTAAGCATCTTAACTCTAACAGATAATGACGTAATAAAACTAATACCATTATGCGTTACATCCGTTGGTAACAATTATATAACAAAGCGTTATTGTTAATATGAGGCTTAAATTGGTAGGACAAAAAACTGTAGTTGTTTCGCTCTCCTCATAAGAAACAAAACATCCTCAATTCCTCATTTAGTACGAAGTCTGATAGCAATCTTAGTGTAATTATATCTGAGGATTACAAAGCAGTTCAATGGCCGTGTCACAGCATAACAAAGAAAATATCTGACGAAGATATCTCAGCATAAATCAAAGACAATTTTAAACCCAGATTAACTTTGAAACAAAAATTATGTTAATCTTGGCCAATTTTAAGCTGGTAATTCGGGTGTTGTTTACAAAATTAAGAAATAAGCACCTTTTTTAAATGAAATAACGAAAATAATAAGTTTTTTCTCTGTGCTTGACCCTTTGAGATGCGTATGGATAATAAGAGTCGTTATATGTGAGCATATTATGTCAAAGATTTTCTAAGAGGTTGTTATGGAATGAATCATGAAAATAGAATAGAATAGAATTTTCTTTATTAAAGTAACTCAGACTCAAAATCAAACAATATTGTTAGTAAAACTTATGACTAGGTATCTAATAAAAAATCTAGGTAAATAATCTGCGACTCCTGGGAGATTCTCTTGGAGGCATTTCAGAATCTGCGGTGCTATTCTGTAAAAATCTCACCGTGAAAACTTAGGTGAAGTGAGCGTGGAGAGAGCTGTCAATAGTGTCAATTCGTAGAAAAAACAAACTCACTTCACCTAAGGTTTCACGGTGAGATTTTTACAGAATCGACCGGCTGTACTCAAAACATCAACATCAAGGTAAAGACATTGGTATGATTGGGACAGAAAGATAGCTTGGTACAGAACACCTTCTAACTATTATATTTTTAAACGGTTATTACATTAACCCGCTCCAGAGTGCTGGAGTGGCGTGCACCAGCACTCAAATTGGTAACACACTATCAATCGAATCTCAAACTGAATCATTTTGAAGGATATTGCTAGTCCATTGCTTCATAAGTTCGAAAAATTTGTCTGCTCAACAACGTATAGGTATATAACGCAATGAATGTTGTTGAATTGTCACAATCAAAGCCATTGCTACTGGTGTTACGCAATTACCCCGCTGCGCTGGTAGGATTTGAACTCATGAGGCTTCGACGTTTGTTGACTGCTTTTATGTTTCGCCAACTTACTTCGCGCAACGAACCACCCAATACTTAGTATAATCAGCCTATAATGTTCCCACTGCTGGGACGCAGGCCTCTCTCTTTATAAGAGGGAGTGGCCCGTAATCTACTACACAAGCCCAGTGCGGGTTACTAGATGTCACGTCTTCGAACTGACACTCCCTTCTGCTCCACCCAGAGCGGGAGGGATTTGATGATTTCCAATCCGCAAAAAAAAAAAAGCGCCTGCTTGGATTCGATCCCACGACTCGTAAGTCGGGGCCGCTACCACTGGGACACACCTCGTTCAGTTTGTACTTTTCCACAATACAAGAAGGGACTTAGGTAGGCCCAATACTTATATACTGTTATTCAAAGCGAGACTGTAGAGCTATCGACCGCTCTCCATAACCTTTAACAATATTATATCATTTGTAAGGAAACAACTACTTTTTTACGGTTCTGAATAAAATTGTACTACATACCAACAGTCAGTTATGTAGTTTTTATGAATAAACCAGACGTTGAATTAACTGACCAAATGCCGTCATAATTTTTTTACTGAAATGCTAATGATCTAATTATAAAATCAAAATGCATACTCTAGTTTTGTAACTTCACAATATTTTAATATGTCTTCGTGTTTTATTTACCTCGAGACGTATAGATTTGAATGATAGACGATTTCCGTGCATCTTGTCGAGAATAAGGAAAATAAAATCGTATTACACTTCGTCTAGGTACACTTACGAGTTGTAGGTGCGAACCCTGACAGGCGCTTTACTTTGTGTAAATTATTTCATCACCACTGCTCTCAAAACGGTAAAGGACCAAAAACTGGCCTGACTTAGAACCAAAAATTCGAAGAAATGTGACATCTACCAACTCGCACTAGGCCCGGTAGGTAAAGTTAGGCCCACACACACAGAGAGAAGGCCTGTGTCCCAGCAGTGGGAACATTATGGGCGGATTATGCTTTTGCTTTAGGTACACAAAACAATGATAAGATGTAAGTAAATTGTTGCTTCAACTTTACTGTATGCAAGAATTTTGCATCATTTAAATGGAGTTTAAGAATGAAAATGATACAACTACAATCTTTACAACTCCAAATAGAATTTGCAAAAAAATATCTAATATAAATTACTAGCTTCTGCCCGCAACATGTTCCCCCGACCCTGCCCGTCGCATCGCATCGCCTGCTTTAACTTTTTTTTCTTTTTGTTCAGCTCTTAAGGGTCCTGAATTGGGCTATCAAATGCAAAAAGATTTATTCAAATCTGCGTGGTAGTTTGAGAGATTAGCGCGTTCAAACAAACAAACAAACTCTTCAGCTTTATTATTAGTATATAGGTTTTTCGGTAGCCTTAAATACTGCGGTTGTTACTCTTCTAAAGTTCAATAGTCATAGGAAAGAAAAGGACCATATTTGAAAGTAAAACGATCGGTAATCGATCGAAAGATAATCACGTCAATATTTCGCCAAATCATCTCTAACCATTGTTGTTAATAAGAACCTCAATACTGATGACTGATACCTATCTATTATATTATATATATTTATATTTATTATATTTATTTATTTATCTCAGGCGACGCAGGCCCATACATAAATACCTTAACCTAAACATACATATATTATATTCTTATTATAAAACGGTACTTCACTAGCTAACTCTTGAGCTGCTCTATGGTACTTGTCCGCGGAAGCGACGGAACACCACGTCCTGCGGCCAGAAGTCTTCTTCCATGACGACGGGCAGATAGCAATTCGGTACGCGCACCACGAACGCCTTGAAGTTGACGTTGCGGTGCGACTCCAATAACTGCACCCTCGGCGCGTACTTCGTCTTCTGGCGCACGTACTCCACGATGTCCTCCGCCTTAGTGGTGTAGTGCAGGCGGGAGATGTACACCGGTGTGTTCGGCTTTGCGGCACGCAAGCTGACTTCGGGCTCCGTAGGAGCTTTGCCGCAGCGGTTCTTGTTCGTTCGCGACTGGCACTCATTGAAACATGTATAGGTACAGTCAACAACAAAATAAGCGATGTTGTTTTAAGGTTTCATTACGAATAAAACCTTTTAATACTTTAAATAAGTTATGTGGACTTTCCAGTCCAATGATGAACATTATGTAGGCTTTTCCAATTGCTAGCCACTGAGTTTACCACTTTAGTTGGAATTCCTTAAATGAAAACTGATCTATGAAAGGCATTATGTAAAATTAGAATCAATATCTCCTTTATTTCAATAAATACATATAAATTATATTTTTAAATATTGGAATATAAATCATTTAAAAATATAAAAAATAGTAGCCCATCGGTATCGGGACTAGGGTCGTATAGAAATTAATTGTGTGACCTCTCAAGCGCCGCTAATGAGACAATTGATTGTTTATTGTATCGTATTACATAGGATACGCGCGGAGCTTGACGGAGCTTGAGCTTTTTTCTAACTAAGTAGAATTATTATTATAATAAGAATATTATTTATTTAAACTTTTCGCACAAAAAGGTACAAAGGCGGACTCAATGCCTTAGGCATTCTCTACCAGTCAACCAAGGGTGGTGAAGAGGTTAAATGGTAGGTGCTTTGGTTGGGAGGAATATTCATTTCGAATATTCAATTCCCTAAATATTCATTAACTTTTGATGCAGATTGTACTTTCACGATCAGCGCCAGCGCACCTTTATCTCGCATCGTTAGTCAGTAGTTCAGTACCCTGTCACCTGTGGTCTGTAGATCCCGTTCATTATTTTACTGTTACGCATTGTCCTTAGACAGGTTTAATGTTGGACTTTTTTAAAACAATCTAGCATTTACGAGAGAAACCCATGTTTTGCAAATATAAATCACGCGTTTGAATAAGTTTACGGAGAATTTTGTTCTCGTTGAAATATAGTCTATTAGAAGCAGAGTTATCTATGTTCGTTGGTACCCGTATCATGAGATAAATGCTAGATTGTTTTATCCACAAATCCAACATTCTGATTAATTGAATGTTCAAAGACGTAATATATTTTATTTTATGTATCTTAAAAAAAAACATTTTCTAAAAACTATTTTTAGTTTTGGGATCTTTAAATGACTAAGCCACACACACAAGCTGTACTTATGCTGGTAAAAAGATTACGTTGTTAGCAAGATTGGATACGGGTTTAAATTGCCCAGGGTGCGCCGGACATTATCATGAAGGCTCTTTTAAATGAGGACGATGAGCATCGTACGAACAGACGATGTAATTTCCCTAACGATCCATTGTCGCCGGGCAGGCCAGAATCAATCCATCCGCATCACAATTTGTCGGAATTCTTGAACCGACAAGAATGTAAGGTCTATTCAAATCCTTGTTTCCAATAGATGTTATTTCTACCTAACAACAAGCCGCAAATGTAATGTAAATTAAGTTGATTTTCTAGTTCTATTGAAAAAGTCATAAAAAAAATTAAACTTGTACCGCAAATTGAACTTTATGTGTAGGTATCAAGGTTAATTTTCCAAAAACTCATATTTGTTTACATATTCGGAAACTAAATTGCGAACGCAGATTGGTCATGACGGTGTCATTCATTGATGCCAAAAGGACAACAAACTTCGCGTTCAGAATAGTAGTATAATATAGTGTTATTGAGGAAGATCAAACGGATTCTTGGCATTGAACTTGAGAGGGAACCCACTTGGCCGGCCCGCCAAATGTGCCGAATACATTGTAATCTTTGTTTGTGGTTGTTACCGGTGCTAACACTTTGAATCCGTAAATATTCGTTGGCCGACTTTTTGAGTAAGTATAATGGCGAGCGAACCTTTACAATGTTCTTCTACATTAACCTATACATACCTATATGCAGTAGGTATCAGAAAAGTGTGGGTGTGTCATATTCTCCATGGGAACAATTTTTTGGCGCTGTATAAGAACCGTTCACTGCAGATCATGCTAATTAGGTCTCCCTTCAACTACGACAAATAAAATCTAAGAGGAAAATGCCGTAAAATGCATAATAAACTGACAATAATATAAGCAACCGTGGTAGTTTTTTATGACCAAAAAGGATGATCCAGCGGCGCTTTAGACTTTTTCAGTCCTCGAGGCAATTTTAAGGCTCCCTCAGAAAGGTACGACACGCAGACGCGACGCGACTATGGTGGACAATTTTTATGAAAACTTCATGGAAATGGTTCTACCGGAGTCGCGTCGCGCCTGTCTGCGGAGCCTTTATGGGATTGAACCATCAGAACAAGGCACAATTTCTTACGAACACTTCCATGTCTCTTCCATTGACGTCTACACAATGGCCATAACAACTTCACTTATTTAGATCATCTCGTCAAAGAAATACTTACGTAGGGAGCAAAAAATGGATTGGATTCAGATCGGGACATACGATCTATTCATGGGTTGATTTCATAGATCAGATACAGGCTAAACGTATGTAAGTATTGTTTAATAATAGTCGAGTTGATGATTGGTTATCGGGAATAATAAACGATTTACTAAGTGGGTAGGTATACGTGTGGACTTTTTCATCTTGGACTGACTAGAGTAGGGGCCTATGATCTTTTACAGCGGATAATAAGAGGTAAACTTTCTGTGGTTTTTAAAGAGCGTTTTCAGGAGCATACTTAATGGAAATTATTATTAAATGAGTGCAGTCGAGTACTTTCATAATTTGCCAATTCTAAAATACTTGCTAATGGCCAACAATCTATTTAATTACTAATAATAACTGAAGAGTTTTTTTTTTTTTGGAATGATTTGATAGCCCAATTTTTGTGGAAGAAAAACAGTCATAAAGAACTAAGCTAAGCGAAAACGAAGACGCGGGCAGGCGATACGATGCGATTATGCGACAGGGTGGGTCGCGGGCAGAAGCAGTTTATAAATCTAAGTTTACTTAAACATTTTACAAAAACGTCAAATTTATTAAAGGACATGGCTAAATCGATGTGTGGACGAATCACCGGCAATGTATAAACATGGTACCTAGCAATATGTAATGCTGAATAGCTGAATATTAATATTTCATATAAAAAAAGTTACAGGAACTTTTTATATCTTTACAATCCTGAAAATAAAATCGTGTAACTCCTACGTCAAAAGGCATTTAAAAAACTGCAAACAAATGACATTGCTATGAACTTTTACCTAGGCTTTAGGATGTATCTGCGATAATATTGATAATTGTATTTTTGACTAGTGACTCGGATATCTATGCTAGCGACCCACCCCGAATCCCGTTTAGTAAATATGTACAAATGGGTAATTGCACCAAAAAACGTGATACAACAGGTATTCTACAATTCGCGCAAAAATCACTCCCCGCACGCGTGAAACTCTTGTTAATCCTAAACTACTTTCCAAATGAGTGGAAATAAAGACAGTTTTCAGAGACAATAAATAATATAAATAAGTGGTTGAATAGCTGAACCTAATCTATGGTGCTCAGACCTGATCGCTCACCGAGTCGCAAAAGTTCCGCCTTGGAGTTTGCCAAAGAGCGATGGAACCACAGATATAGAGATACACCTAGATAACGCAAGAGCAACTACTTCACGTGCCAAAAATCGCACCATCTTACGTACAAAAATCGTAAGCCGCCACTTTCGCGCTCAGTCCTGTGTACTGCTGGTTGGGTGAGCGTGAGCGCTGGCGCTAGGCCCCGGGGATGCGGGAGACGGGTGCCGCACGCGGCGGCGTTTTTGAATATGTAACGTCATAGTAGGTAGTTAAAAAATGGGCACGATTGGTTTTCATACAGATCGTGATACTTGTTATCTAGGTCTATCTATATCTATGGATGGAACGCAGCATTCTGGGTGTAAAAAGACAGGACAGAGTTCGGAACACCACGCTGCGTTCCAAAACGGGCATACTGGATGTAGGAAAGAAGGCTGCCAGGCTCAAATGGGATTGGGCGGGTCACATCAGCCGTATGCACGATGACCGCTGGGCAAAAGCCGCCACACAATGGGTGCCTGAAGATGGACGGCGCCGCCGAGACCGGTCCAGAAAGAGATGGCGAGACGATCTGGATTTAATATCTGAAGAGGAAGATGATCCATGCTACCGAATGGGCATGTAAATGTAAAGAACACACTGTGTTTAAAAATCATTTTATTTAACTGGTGGAAAGCTGGATGCGACGTTGGTAAATTCTGCAACATTGAATCGCTTCTTTCCACTGTATGGCGTTGTATACTTCTCACAGAACGGCCAAAAGATATGCACACCATTATATGGCCAAATAAACGAACATCACTAGTTGCTTCTGAATTCAGCAGTTCATAACAAGGATGACAAATGTTGGCATCCCTTGGAACCTGGAACAAACATAATTACCTTAGTACCCACATGAATTAACTGTAACACCTACACATTTGAACATTATGACATCTAAAGCAACCAGTCTGTTGTAGTCGTGACGTGTTGTGGTCGTGATGAGACGAGATGAGTCTTTCTGATTCATTGCCATTGAGTTCATTATGTATTTTGAGAAACACTATAAACTACTTGAAGTCACATTTGTGATGTTTATTATATTTATTAGTTCTAGAATGATGCTAACTGTAGATGACTTACCTTGTGACTTACTCAATTGTCAACCATCGTGCTAAGATAGTGAGTAGAACAGCAGACAATGAAGAGGTGATATCCGCCGCAGTCTTTGCGTGGCTACACCCCAGTTTAAGCATCTCATGATGAACTGATTGCAAGTCAAGTTCGTGTCGAGTAGCGAGAGGCTACGTAGTCGCGCGAGCACACAAAATAAGTCCATTATACAAAGATTTTCATTGACCCTCGGTCAATGAAAATCCAAAATAAAAAATCACAACAAACAAGCAAACGGCAGTGCGTTCAAACGAAACGACGAAATAAACGTCAGATGTCAGACATCTGACGTTTATTTTTTTCAAAGAGATGGGATTGAACGTCAAGTGGAACAGAATTGATAAAATAATTGAATGAGTTCAAAGATAAAAATATAATTAGTTTTTTTCGACCACTATTCAGTTAATATCTTTCGACACAAAATAGATAGTAAGAACGAAGAAGCACAGTCCGAAGCCTTCAGTTATTTTTATTTGATTTTGATTAGAAAAAACTGGAATTGAGTAGAGTCGATTGTCACTTTAAAAGAACCCCATTTTCTGAATCAAAACCCTGTAAAAACACACTAACAAGCACTAAGATAAAGTACTACGTATAGAGAGGTTATCCGAACCAAAAACAGTGTCACAACAGGATTATAGGGCGGAGGGCTGTGCGGGGCGAGCGTGCCGTAGATTCACTCAGTATTTGCTGCAGTTCTTAAAGAATAAGGGTCAGTTCACACCGAGACGCGACGCGACGCGCAGTTTTCAAGACAGAAATACAATTACAGACCTTATCTACTACACTAAAAGGTACACAATTCAGTGTCTACCTACTCACTTCGAGCAACGCAGCGCGGCGCCGCCGCCGCGCGGCGTAGCTCACTGAATCGTGTACCTTTTTGTGTAGTAGATAAGGTCTGTAATTGTATTTCTATCTTGAAAACTACGCGTCGCGTCGCGTCTCGGTGTGAACTGACCCTTAGTGTCGTCTCACCAAACTATAAAACATGCAGCGCTAGACCGCTTAAAACGTGTAGTTTTCTCGCGACCAAAACGTCGTAAGCGCCCGGAATTTCATGGCACTTACGAACCAACGCGCGCTTATATATTGTTATATTGTTCACTCTATAGTTAGTACCTACGTGTCCCATCTGAACGGTTCAGTTTCCATAATCTTGAATACAAAATGTCGGGTGCATTAGAAAATAATGAATGAAAATGTAATAAAATAATAAATAAAAAGGTTTTAGTGGATTCTTACTTACCGATGATAAGTCACTCCACTTTGTTTTATCTTCGCAGTCGATTGATTTTTACACGTTTTTAACACGCAAGACGGCATTTTTCTTTAGGCACAATTTCGGCAAGCGTCCGCGACGAGCGTAGGCGAGTGACTAAATGAGTTGTTGCCGGTCGGCAACAAAGCATGGTGCAAAAAACTGGTTTGCGGCGTCGGTTCTAATAATAATAGTTAATACGCTAGTAATAATAGTTCTATGATAACAAGCAACTAAACATGACACTGAATTGAACGCCATCGATTGATTGCCACTTCTTAGTTTCAGAAAATAAATCGTTTTGATACCTGTTATCAAAAATCGATATAAGTACAGTTTCAATTTGACATCCTGGAAAAGCGGCCCCTCCCTAGCTTGCAGTACTGTATATTTCCCGTTGAACTTGTCATCATGTCAATAAAAAAAACCAACTAAGATACTTTTTAATGTTTAATAGTTCACGAAAGTTCTAGGAAATTATTAAACGCTAAATAATTCATGAATGAATATTTAAATATTACGAGTTAATGTGAGATTACTATACATGCTTGGCGCAGTCATTTAGCCATCTCCTTTGTCCAAAACCAATAAACTAGTTTCTGACGAAAATTCGCACTTTTGAGTATTTGCTTGTCTAAGAACAGCCGGTCGTTTCTGTAAAAATCTCACCGTGAAAACATAGGTGAAGTGAGTTTGTTTTTGATAGGAATTGACACTATTGACAGCTCACTCCACGCTCACTTCACCGAAGTTTTCACGGTGAGATTTTTATAGAATAGCACCGCAGTTACAGCAATGGATCGAGAAACTTATAATATTACCCAGTACTTTGCGAATGCTCTATATCTGAAAGATGTGTTAAGTAATTGGACAAATGGCAACATTTTACGGTACATTATCATGCACTGTAGAATGGTTTTTTACCATTATTTATCTAACTGATTTGACTTTAATCGAGTTTGAGTAAAAAAATAGTCCAAAATAGTTCGACATTATGGGTTTTTTTTTTACTGAACCAAAATATTTTTTGCTGAAAATGAAAGCACTAAGCAAAAGGTAAAGTAAGTAAGGAGGTCGTAGTAGGAGGCGTTCGGTAGTTTCTGCCTACCCACATGGAATGCAGCTCATTGTATCACCTGTAAAATGTTCTTCATTTTTTTCATTTAATTTATTTAATTTTGTTAATCATGAAACGTTATTTTGCTCTTGAATGTACTTACCTGTCAAAAAAGGTGGATAAGATAGAGATTAAAACGAAAGACGAACTAACAGGGGATCGAGGAGGGGCGGAGGGGGGTTCAGGGGATCAGACCGGAATAAATCGGTGTAAATACATAAAGAGTTATTCTATTTTTATGTACGAGTGAGTTTAGCTGTGTATGAAAAAAAAGTTACCAAAAATGTTTACTAAAAATATTAAAAAATGTACTTCATTAAAATATTGTTTTCTTAAAATATTTACGAGTCTTAAACGAGTATAAATAAATAGCCTAGGTGCAAGTTCAATGTGGTTCAGTAACTGAGGATCGAACTGGTTTGCACTATTGACGACGTCCGATTACGTCTTGCAGGTTTTATTGTACGCTCCAACGAAAACATTGTACTTACCATCGAAAAAAATAAATAAACTGCAGTACTTGTTTATGCAATTCTACATCGCGCGGAATGGCACCTGTTATAAAATAAAATGGCTGAAGATAAAAGCAAGCCATCGGTAAGCCGATTAAAGATACGATTAATCATCTTTGATACTTGATATTTTGATTCGAAGTTTAATTCAAGTCTTAGATCGCATATTGATTATAACTTGATACTTTAATAACAGGTGATTTGTTATATATTACTGTTTATTAAGTTTGTTGCGTATTAGGTTGTTGGTTATTGACGATAATGACGATTGATTTTGTACTACTTAGCTGCATTGGAGACACGAGAAAACTTCGATGATTATCGATCAACGGACAATCGGGATAACTTCCTTTTTTCTTGCGGAAGTTTTTGTTTTTAAAACTAGCTTTTGCTAGCAGATTCGCCCGCGTGATAGTCGGGAAATATCCCAAGAGAACGAATTACCGGGATTAAAAGTACCTACTTTATGTGTTAATCCAGGTTATAAACTATCTGTATGCCAAATTTCATCCAAATCCGTTCAACCGATTTGACGTTCAAAAGTTCCTTTTATGTGCCTATTTGAAACATAATTAGATATATCTGATCTGCATCCAGCCAAACGGACAAACGGACAAAAAAATCTTCGTTACTATTTTATTATATGTAGATATACTTAGATAGTTCACTGCCTTAATTCAGTATTGGTACTTTGTTTCTCGAATTAATCAAAGTACATTAATCATGAATTTTACATGTGGATCTTTCATATATATTTCGGTTATATTTAGAACTTTCCTAGTAATATTCTACAAGGTCTCTTTTTAAGAGACAAGTAAATATAAAATGCTCAAGAATATCCCGGATAAAAATAAAATAAAAAGGTCGACAAATATGGCCTGTAAAAGATAAGTCCTGTTTGCAAAGGGTTTCTTGGACGAGCTATTCTATTTAATATTTTAATGTAAGCTGTTCTTGTAACAAGTTTCTCTTTTTCTGATACGAGTAAGTACTTACTTAGGTACCTATACATACATATCTATGACTTATTTATGAATCCAACGCAACTACGTAGGTTTTATATTACATTAACTGATACCAACTAACAAATCACAGAGGTGTGATTCATCCCTCACAGAGTAAATGTGTGTTTTGAAATATCTACTACCAGAATTGACTATGGGCTGATGTATACAAGATATGAAACTAGTAGGTAGGTACTATATAAAACCAAAGTCAGTTCAAAGCAATTCACGTAATTTTAAGAACGTTCACTCACAGTCTGATCTCAGTCTCAATCTGTCAAAAATACCTCTAATTTCCCTAAATTTTTGACAAGTTTTTGACATTGATTGTCGCTGAGAAGTGATTGCGACTAAATGAATGTTTTTAACTACGGGAATTGGTCTTCTGATATCTTATATCCGTGGAATTGATGTCTGACAGTTTTTGTATGAAAAAAACTGTCAATAATTCAAAATGTATTCGCAGGATAAGATTTAGGATAAAACTTATCTTATATATTATAAATTAAAGTCGCTTTTTATGTCTGTCTGTTTGACCGCGTCGTTCTTCTCAACTATGCAACCGATTTTGATGGGGTTCTCACCACCATTTAGATCATTTATTCCAAAAAATCTCAATGTTTTGTCAAGTTGTAAAAACCGTGCGAAGCAAGGCGTCTCGCTAGTGAGATAGATATGTATAAAAGTTTGGTCGTTCGCCCTATTAGGTCAAGATGACTTAAAAAAAATAGTTTTCTTAACTAATAAGTAACTCTTCCTAAGCTATTACAGGTTGAGTCTAGATTCCAAGCTGCAAGGACCAAGTTGTTTTTGTTGTAAGTACCATCATCAGGTTGTTATAACAAGTTAAATAAATGCACGTACGTAAAATTATCGAGTGGGAAGCTATTTATCTGTTCCCTACAATCTAGCCAGTATTTTCTATGTTGATCGCAGAATGTAAGAAAAACAGCTGCTGGAACAGGGATCTCTGCAGCGACATTAAAATTGTTGGACAATAAACATGAACCTCAGTGACAGTTAAAATGTCTGCCATAGATAGCTATGGGAAATAAGAACCGGTGCTAAGATCTAGAGATAGCTTAACATACGTGAATACGTGAACCTATTTCTCTGTATCCGAGAAAACCATTTCACAGCCCATCGGAATCGCAAAAGGGATCTTCCTCCAATGATTGCAATTTTTCACGACCGCGTGTTAATTCACCGACAATTTTATATCCGTCAAACAGATCTGAAGGTCAATTTCCGTAATTAAAAACCTTAAAAATCTAGTCGCAATCTCATCTCAGCGACAATCAATGTCAAAATTTTTGGGAAATTAGAGGTATTTTTTACAGATTGAGACAGAGCCCTCTGTTGTTCGTTTTGGTCCTTCCATGTGAAGTCAAGGTCCAAAAACAAAAGAATGCCTAACATAATGGTTATAATCCTATAATATCCTGTTATAGAAACTATGACAGGAATTGAAGGTAAGGTGGCTCAAAAGAATAGTACTTATCACAACATTACCTAACATGAAAACCTTTCTGATTTCTGAAAAACTTTTTGACTAAATGTAAGAAAATGTTTGTAAACATTTTATAACAGCAGTGTGGCAGCACCTTAACTGTTAAAATACCCTCAGGAATACCACAAGGGTCCCTTTTGGGTCCTTTACTTTTTATTATTTTTATAATAAAGAGAAAGGATTAGATTTTTGTATGTTTGTTACGCTTTCACGCTAAATTTGGCATATGGGTAGACCATGACCTGGAGATGGACACAGGCATCTTGGATCGCAGAAGTTACGGTTTTTTTTTTTTGCGGATGGGAAATCATCAAATGACCCCTCCCGCTCTGGGTGGAGCGGAAGGGAGTGTCAGACTCTTACTGACTAAAACCTACCCGTGTTCCTTCCTTAGCCCTTTATGTTCCGGGCCAGCGGTAACCCTTTCGGAGAATCCCGCTAACCCGAGAAGTTACGGTCAACATCTAGTACTAAATAAAATAAAAGTGTTCCCCATTCCGTCGAATCGCTTGTCCACAAAGGACAATCTCTCATTGCAATACTCCTCATTGCGGTTTTTTGTCACCTACTTTCAAACTTTCTTTTATAATGCTCATTCCTTCTCTTATCTATTCTTGTCACACCAACATACAACATTTTCACTGTATTGACTCTTAATGCAATAATGAATTATATTCGTTTGTTGGTGTAAACGCATCTTCATATCTAAGTGCTGATCGGCAATTGTTACTTGCACATCTATCATCAAGGTGGCTGCATACATGATGATCCTGGTGCCATGACGAGGGTCCAAATGAGGCGAATCGATGGCGCTTATCACGTGCCTTCGTAATAGTCACACGATTACAGAGCGGGCTTCATAGAAGAGGTGTAACTGCGATTGGAGAAACGATAGAGAGGACACGTTTTTAAAAGTAATTATTATTATTTTGGTAAAGCTAGTTGGATAATACTTTTGGTGTGCTCTGCTAGAGCTTTAGGTATACAATTCAATGCGGTTTTTCCAAACTCTTAATATTCTTGGGTTCGAAAATAAGATTGAAGCTGTGTTTGAAGCAGGAAGCTGTGTTATCAGATAGCTTGGTTTTTTTAGGGTTCCGTACCCAAAGGGTAAAAACGGAACCCTATTACTAAGACTTCGCTGTCCGTCAGGCTGTATCTCAAGAACCGCGGTAGCTAGACAGTTGAAATTTTCACAGATGATGTATTTCTGTTGCCGCTATTACAACAAATACAAAAAAAAAAAAAAAAAATATTTAAGGGGGGCTCCCATACAACAAACGTGTTTTTTTCGGCGTTTTTGTCGTCTGTCTGTCACCAGGCTGTATTTCAAGAACCGCGGTAGCTAGGCAGTTGAAATTTTCACAGAAGATGTATTTCTGTTGCCGCTATAACAACAAATACTAAAAACAAAATAAAATAAATATTTAAGGGGGGCTCCCATACAACAAACGTGTTTTTTTCGGCGTTTTTGCTTTGTGGTACGGAACCCTTCGTGTGCGAGTCCGACTCGCACTTGGCCAGTTTTTTATTATTTGCATGGCTTCTATACTATATCTTTATGCCTTTTTGTGTACAAGTGTATCAGTTAACTGGTTAGAGCAGGTATTTTTACATTTTGTAAATTTTTTGCTACACTTATCGACGTTTTCGATCGCGTACTTTACGATTCTGTTAATCTATTACTGCAGATATTACAGGATGTTACACTATTTTTATGACTGCTACGGGTTTTTGTGGGCATTTTTTGCATGTCTGAACATTGCATTGTTCTAACATGAAGAAATCAGTTACCGTACCATAATTATGAAATTATATACCCAAGGGAAGTAAGGAAGCTTATATCTCTGATCACCCACGAAATAGGAACAAAAATAGACAAAAAATGTGATCAAACTTAGCCAGGCTGGATAAGTTTTTATGATCCCCTTTTTTGTGATAGAAATAATGGAATGTATTCGCTCTTGATGTAAACCTCGGTAGATGGAAAGCACTGGGTGAGGCCTACGTTTGAAAAAAACCAATTAGAAGATGCTCATAAAGATGGCGTCCGGTCCAGTAGGAGATGATGAGCTATTAATAGAACTGGCCTCTGATGGACAACACATATAAGTAGAATGAGGTATGGGAAGACGTCACCCAGCAGTGGGACGTTATGGGCTTACGCGACCAAAAAAAAAGAAGAATGATTAAATAAACTATTTAATTCATCTATTTAATTTATGTATTGATTAGGTACCTGGAGTTAGTTCCTCGGAAGTCTTAAAGATTATCCATGTTTTCTAAATAGTGTATGAAAATAATTTACCAAAATATGAACAGGTAAAGACCGTTCAATGAATACACAAACAGTCTGACAAAAACTGCCATTACAGCTATTTTTTCAACTGAAATACGGTTCATTGAATAAAGACAAATTAAAAACAGGTAGTAGCGCATTTAAGTAAATAATGATAGAAAAACCAATGCAAATAATTTTACGCCATTGTCAGTATTCATTGTTTATCTCATCTGTGGTGATTAGGAATCGTATATAAGTAATTATATAGCTTTTACGACTCTTTTTATCTGCAATCAAGTTTCTTCCCAAGGGGATTTTCAATGAGAATCCTGTTACAACCTATTTACCTAGTCTATGTAACTATTTTTCTTACCTAGTGTTTTATACAAATGGCAGGTTTTAATACAGTGTGAGTCTTCATAATGTGCACATAACGAAATGAGGGAGACATAGCTTAATTTTATCGACGGAAAAAATATTTAAAAAAATAAAAAAGTATTTAAAAGGATCTTTACCTGCTAAAGTATGGTGATTGCAAGGCCTTTCTTTAACAGTTGATAGGAAATGATTGAGTTATATACATGGTATTTTTACGTTTAGAAATCTGATATGATGGAGAATAATTTAAAGTAATAAAAAAGGGTAGGTAATCGGGGCTTTTATTAAGTAATTTTACAATTATTTGCAAAAATTGATGAAAAATATCAGATTTTTGTTAAAAAAAACCATAATTCTCAATTGAGAGCGATTTTTTACACAGGGGTCACAGCAGCGAACAAGAATTTTAAAAATACTACATTTTTTTTATTTTTTTTAGATTTTTTTAAATATTTTTTCCGTCGATAAAATTAAGCTTAGTTTCCCTCATTTCGATATGTGCACATTATGAAGACTCACACTGTATACAAAATTATTTTTGACAAAAAAAATACTACTTATAAATATGAGACTTATCGACTTAAACATAACTGGCGAAATGTCGTTGTACTATTAGGTGTACCTACGCATCTGTCTCAGAAATTAAAGCACCCTAATTGCGTAACACACTATTAACTGCAATCTAAATAATTTTGAAGGATATTGCTAATCCATCGCTTTATGTGTTCGAAAAATTTGTCTGCTCAAAAACGTAAATAACACAATGAATGTTGCTGAACTGTCAAAATGAAAACCATTGCTACTGATAGTGTGTTACGTAATTACCCCACGACAACCGCTAAAATTTAATAAGTTGCATACATCAGACAGAGATATTTAGTGATCATTTATGTAGGAGGTGAATAAAGAATACCAAATTCCATTAAACAAATAATAGTTAAGGCATCCATTACAAGCAGTTTAGTTATCTAGCTAGTACACACTAGTGGTCACTATCGAAGTATCGATCGAATTAGCATAAGCCGTGCGCGGGCGCAGCATATCGGCGAATCTTCTTACAAGCCCTGCGCTACACACTGCTAACAATGTTGGCCTTACATAGGGTTACCATTTCGAAATTTGAAAATTCCTGACAAACATTTGACATTTGCAAATAATCCGGAAATTTTACTTTTCAATCTTTTGTACTATAAAAAACCCCTGACGTCGAAAATTTCGGACGGTTGGTAACCCTATCAACTAAGTACTAGATTTTTCTCTTCGATTAAATTTTAGTAATTTATTAGACAAAGACTTATAAATGTTAAGTATCACACTTTGTCTTGGAATCACCGAAGCGTTGTATGGATAAGATTTTTTTGGGTGTATTCATCAGTTAGGATCCTATGTATTTACTGTCACAGTTTTACAATCGCTAGTTTTGAGGTCTTCGGCGTGAAGTAAGGCGTGAGTTAATTTATACAAACTAACGTCTTCTTTCCATTGGGGTAAGCAGAAACTACAGAACCTGTTGCGATCCTCACATAGTCCTTAGTTGTGAGGTTGTAGTCGCAAAGGAAGTGTCAATAACGTATTTGACCTTAGGCAGCTATGGAAGAACGAATAAAATTTAAACACAATAGTGAATAATTTAAGAAAGACTTGGAAAATGACTAACAACAAAAAAATGGCCGAATGAGAAAGTTATTTAGATACATTTTTAATTATAGGTTGGGTAGGTTATTAATATAATAATTATATGAATGTCCTTAGGTGACGTTAAAACCAGAAATAAAAATTTCAAATAAGAAGTCCCGTTGTGAAACCTCTATAGTCTTTGCCCAAAGTGTTTTCGACCAGTAACATTTTGTGCAATAAATCGCCTTTGCTACAAAACCCCTCGTCACGACCAATGCATGCATGCATAATGGAACACAGCCTACTCTTTCGAACAATTTTCAAATATCCTGCAAGTCCTTTTACCGCCTTCAATCACTTCTTAACGGGATATAAGAATCGATTGCAAAGATACGTCAATTAAAATAAAATTATTGTTTAGTTATTCGGGAACATAAAATGCTTCTGTTAGCTGATAACGATTGTCCCTTAATTAGACTTCAACGAGCGATCGCACTTTGTGTATTTTTATTACAAAAATATTTGAATGAGGCTATTATGTTCCTTATTCGGTAAGTACGTACTTATTATTGTTTTTTTTTAAGTTACACGTTTTTAAACACATTTAATTTAATTTATGGCGGTTCACGTCCTCCATAAAGTTAAAACCAGCTTCCATCTGTACCTACCTACAATATAAACTTATTTAGATAAAATATTTTCACTGGTACTCACCCAAAAATCCTTCAGCACTATTCAATAATATCACAGACACTGTAACGTTCAGTCTTATTCTGTTATAGAATAATCGGAACTAGCGTTAAATTTTAAAAAAGGTCGTTCTCGAAGTGAGCTTCTCGGTTAGGAGTTGTAGTGAAAATGGCTAGTGTTCGTAGGGGCTGCAATTGTCCTTGCGTGGCAAGCAAGGTCTCAGCAAGGCTGTATAAGGCTGTGTGTGGATGCGCGGCGCGGCTCCTCAGCCTCTTATACGTGCGTATGGGCAGCACACATGATACACTTGGCACTCTTATCGATACTATTACGCGTCATGATCATCCGTTGTGGGGGCTCCGCTAGTGTTTTGTTTTTTACGATTACTACCTGTGTAAGCGAGTACATCTAAAGCGATCGCGATTAAATAGTGATTACCGATTCGGTGAGTGTGCACAGTCATCGCTAGTAGGATTATAATGAGTTTGAATAACTTGTTGAGTTTTTTTTGGTAGTAAGAGCGTTTTGATCTATAGAATTTCTTGGTGGAAAAAGGTATTTTGATCTATATCATGGAGGGCTAAGTTAGAACCTAAATGTTGTGTGTTATTTTTGATGACCAATGATTTCATTTCTTAGAAATTACTAGATGGAAATCCTATTCATTGAACTTCAAGGGTTTTTTATAGTTGATTGCAGAACAATGTGGGTATTTTGTACCACAATACAGTGTACATAATTAATAGACAGGTACGTATAAAATAATTAGATGATTATAACATAATTGCACGGTATTTACCTAGAGGAAAAAGCTGCAAGTTTGTTTGTTGTATAGTAGTAGGTAACTAAGTTCCCTGGTAGATATTAAGCTGCTGTCTAATCGAATACTCCCTGGATATTTAGAGTTATAAGGTAAAGAATAAACAATTATTTATTAATTTATTTGATTAACCATTTATGTGCACATATAAACAGACAATAAGAAAGGAACAGAAAAATACGTGCAAATATGATGCTTATTTCTAAAAATATATCTTCCAGCATACATGCGATAGGAGAGTACCTACATAAGAAAAGATTTAGACAATGTGTGTAAGAATAGAAGGCAAAACAAAACACTTAAAACCAAACCATTCTCTTGCTGAAATGTAATCTTTGTTCTTTCTGTTCTTTAAAAAAAAAAAAATTTGTTAATATCAAACTGCACCAATTTCCATTTCTTGATGTGGCAGTACATTAAAATAGCCTCCACTAGTGGCGATACATAATTGCCATAATTATACGTTTGATGCACCCTGGGCAGTCACCTGCACCATCATCTCCCTGAGTGGTTACTATTTTTACCACGAGTTTTTCTCATAATAGGTATCCGTAAGTAAACATAAACAAACACCCAGCCCCGGTCGGTACAACTTCAGGTCATGAATGTTGTACTGAAATTGAACCTAGAATAGGTACGTTGGGAAAATTCTAACCAATTAACTACTACGCCTATTAAACTATGATCTTTTAATTATATCGATTCATGTTACTGATTTAATGAAATACAGTAAGGTAATACCACTTTTCAAATCTGGGAACAGTAAAGACACCAATAATTATAGACCCGTATCCGTGTTGCCGGTTTTCAGTAAGGTGTTCGAAAAGATAATGCTTAATCAGATGCTCAATCATTTTAACATGAATAAAATCCTTCACGATCAGCAATTTGGTTTCACCAAAGGACGTTGTACGACTGACGCTGGTGTAACCTTATTAAAACACATTTTTAACGCGTGGGAAGAGGCCCAAGACGCCATTGGAATCTTTTGTGACCTCTCTAAGGCATTTGATTGCGTCGATCACGAAACCTTGCTTTTGAAACTTGAGCATTACGGACTTGGAAAACTTGCGCTCAGTTTAGTTAGTTCTTATTTAAATGATAGACAACAGCAAGTCCAAATAAATGGTGTCAATTCATATGGTTTAAAAGTAAAAATGGGTGTGCCACAAGGCTCGATATTGGGTCCTTTCCTCTTTTTAGTGTATGTTAATGATCTACTCCATTTATTAAAAAATCAACCACAAATGGTGTTATTTGCTGATGACACTTCCTTAATTTTTAAGGTAAATAGACGTGCTACAAATTTTGACGACGTAAATAACGCCCTACTGCAGGTCCAAAATTGGTTCACTGCTAATAATTTAGTATTAAATGGAAAAAAAACTAAGTGCATAAGATTTTCTTTACCAAATGTCAAGGGTAGTGATTGTGAGATAATATTGAATCAAGAGAAACTAGAATTCGTCGATAAAACTGTTTTCTTAGGGATCACGCTCGACTCAAGGCTACAATGGGGTCCTCATTTAACATCTCTTGCAGGACGGCTAAGTTCAGCAGCTTATGCTGTCAGAAAAATCCGTCAATTTACTGATGTGGATACCGCGAGACTAGTCTATTTTAGTTACTTTCATAGTGTCATGTCTTACGGTATTTTACTTTGGGGACGGACTGCAGACATCGATTCTATTTTTATTCTGCAGAAAAGAGCCATCAGAGCCATATATAACCTCCGCAGGCGCGATTCTCTGAGGGAACTGTTTAAGGAAATTAACATCATGACGGTACCTTGTCAATATATCTACGAAAACATCATGTATGTAAGAAAAAACTTACATCTTTTTAGTAAAAGAGGTGAAAGACATAATTATAGTACTAGAAATAGGGACCTATTAGTTCAACCAGGTTTCAGACTGGCTAAAGTAGACTCATCTTTTATGGGGTACTGTTTAAAATGTTATAATAAAATACCTCCCCACATTCTTCAACTGAATGAGACAAAATTCAAGTCTTGTATAAAACGCACACTATGCAGTCAGGCATATTATAAGTTAGGGGATTACATAGCTGATAAAAATGCCTGGCTCAATGCTGGTCCTGCTCCACAACCACAACTAATTGATTAACACCTGAAAATACTGTTGGAGCTGCTGAAGATTGTAAGACTATCTTTGCATTGTATAAACTCAATTTCATTTGTATTGTATAATTGCATAGCACAGATGTGAGTTCTATGTAAGTACTATACCTTATTTTACCATTTACCGGGTAATATGTCTTTCATTGACTCGAATGTGCCCTGGCGGCTGATAGTATGTCATGCTCACACAAATGTCTCGCTGACGGTGGCGTGTATGTTGGATCATTTAGCTCCCTTCAAAATGGTTGAGCTGAATGGTGCTGATCTATGCGTCATGTTCGTGAACGGGCGCCGTCAGTTGGGGCTGGTCATCACTTAGCTGCCTCGGCTTATTTTTAATTATTTTATTTTTATTTTTGGATTGTTGTTTTAGTACTATTTGTTGTACTCTGGACGCTTTTAACGCATACGTCTTGTTTATTTTTACATCGTTCTCACATTATTTAATTATAAATTCAAAAGTAATGATGTAACTAATATTTTTGTAAAATATAATTTAAAAAGAGTGTCCATGGAGTTTCTTGTCCGTTCTTCTCCATAGGTACCTACGCTTTGGAATGGGCAACTAGCTTCACATTTTTCTGACTGACCTACTTCTTGACAATTCAAAAGTGCCTGTAAAATGGTTTAATAATAATTGAAATAAATGCTTTGAGTTTGAGTTTGATATCCCTGTCACTGCAAAAAATAATGTTAATGTCAAATCAGGGTTATTGGTAAAACATTAACAACCTTTTATGAGGTCATTGTACTCATCATTATGTACAACTTTTACTATGGCACCAAACCGGAAATCGCGAAAAAAAAATCAGCTGTTCCCTACATTTATGTTCGTATAACTCGTCAAAATGTAGGAAACAGCAAATTTTTTTTCCGCGATATCAGGTTTGGACCCATAGTATAACCCTGTATAATACTGCTAATGTTATGAGTATTGTATGCTTTGAAATGATCCCTCAAACACACGATTCAAATAATAATTCAGAACTAAACATTGATTTACCTGATGGAATCGGTAGTTCAAGTATTTTTCCTATTGTATTACGGGCCGGTCGGTGTCTGCAACTCCATGTGCACGCGCGTATTTTGCGAGTAATAACGTCATCAGCGAACAACATAAACATTTCTCTCTGACCCTAAAGGGCTTACAAGTATTACGGTTATAAATGTATTAAAAACGGGATAATCACTGACCTTACCAGCTTATTACCATTTAAATGTGATAAACTCAGAATTTAAGTGATAAACGTTTGTACATTGTCAACTCAGCGGGGATTACGAATTTACGAAGCAAAGCTAAAATTATGCAAGCAGTAAAGAAATGCGCGGCGCCAAAGATTAAATGAAAGATTTTTAGAAGAATTTATTCTTTAGGTGTATTTTTTAAAGTGTATAGAGAGAGAGTAATAGAGGGAGATAACATATAAAGCTTTTATTCGTGGCAACATAATTAATGTGTGTGCGGCTGAGCTCATATATCCATCATCAACGTAAATATCTCCGGTTATTGAGATGACCTGGTGAAGGTCGCAGGTATCTGCTGGATGCGAGAAGTACAGGACTGGTCAATGTGGCTATGCTTGTGGGAGGCCTATATAATATCCAACAGTGGACGTCTTTCAGCTAAAATGATGATGATCCATATCCGAGGATTACCGACTACAACGGTCCAGCGCTACATGCATCCAGTGGAATTTGTTTGCAGCGGTAACCGATTTTTTTGTTTGTTTTTGTGTCATGTTTCTTACGATCTAGTATCCAAACAACCGTTTGACTCAATGAAGTTGCGGTAGTGCAAAACATACAAGAAATCGTGAGGAGATCATACCTATATTATGTGAAATTCATAGTTACTAAGTACCTACCTAATGCAAAGGTGTAAGTAAATACAAATAACCTCACGATAGCTTTAGAGTTCCAGCAGTGGACGTCTTTCGTCTGAAATGATGATGATGATGAGCTTTAGAGTTGTCAGTGGCAGGCAACTAGCAACTGTATGTACCCTTTTTTTTTTTTTTCGGATGGGAAATCATCAAATGACCCCTCCCGCTCTGGGTGGAGCGGAAGGGAGTGTCAGACTCTTACTGACTAAAACCCACCCCTGTTCCTTCCTTATCCCTTTATGTTCCGGGCCAGCGGTAACCCTTTCGGACAATCCCGCTGACCCGGCAGGCTTCGGCCCTATGGGGCCCCTCCGCGATGCTGACATCTCTTTGAGGCGCGCGTGGAACACGTACGCGCCGTCCGCACGGGCCTGGTCCTAATCGGACGGTGAACTACCCATTACTCTCCGCCCGCAGGCCCGCGCCTACGGTGGCCGGGAGTCGTCACGCGGCTCCCGACGCCCGGAGCGTCTCCCGCGGCGGCTGGGACGGGAGGCTCTCTCCCTGAGCCGTCCCGCCACCTCCTTCGCTAGCATGACTGCTTCGCAGAAGGAGGTGACTGCCTCCCACTCCCTCTCGCCCCGGACCATGACTTGCACCAGGGCCGGACGCGAGAGGTCGCCGCCGCTGCCGATCGCCTCTACAAGGACACGCAAGCGGGGCAGACCTCCACCGTGTGCTCCACCGTGTCCTCTGGGCGATCCTGGCAATACTGTATGTACCCTTTATTCATAAACGTTGCTTAAAGTTCAGCCGGCCGATTCTGTAAAAATCTCACCGTGAAAACATAGGTGAAGTGAGTTTGTTTTTGCTAGGAACTGACACTATTGACAGCTCACTCCACGCGCACATCACCTAAGTTTTCACGGTGAGGTTTTTACAGAATAGCACCGCTGTAGTGATTAACGATTGTTTAACCATAGATTTTTGACGTTTAAACGTCACTTAGATTTAAATCATCCTTTATAAATCTAGGTAGGTTGGTAAGGGCACATAAAGCATATTTTTTCAGAAACCCACTTCAGTGTCTAACTCAGCCTATGACGTCACATAAAATTGACCCAACGTGCATAATAAAACACGATTACCAGTCATGCAACAGTAATTTGTACTCATCCTTTAAACAAGTGAATATGTAGTCACGAGATTGTTAAATCAAACATATCATAAACTGACGTGCCTATGAATATGATTATAGAAGAATTAGTATAAACCTACAGCTGTACTAAGCTGATACTATGTATTGTAGCAAAGCGGTACCTACCTATTAAACGCACAACGGACCGAATGAGAGTCTAAGTGCGGAAAAGGGAGCCCCATCATCATCAGCGGTACCTACCGCCGTATCAGCCGTATCAATTAATTATACGGGGCCCCCGGGCTACAGAGGCCCCTAACGTGTGTAAGCAAAAATTTGTAAAATGTTATCCACTATGTCACTTAATCTCGTGCTTCCCGGGAAAGTTTTTCAAAATTAAAACTGATAAAAAATTACCCAAGGACTTCGATGGGGCAGGAACGGCTATCAGACTTATCACTATTACTATAGAGGCAGAAATTTTAGAAAAACTGAAATCGTCTTCAGCTATAGATGATTTAATAAATCAATTTTCCGAAAAAAAGGCAAGAAAGTACTTAAAATATTTAATTTGAATTGTTTGGCTAGCTCAATTTCTAGAAGAAAGCGATAACTTAAAATTAATAAATATTTATTTTAATTTAATGCAAGCATTTTTGTTTCTTTTGTGAAAAATCTTTACCCTTCATTTGGGCCCCCCAACTAATTTTGATACAGGGCCCCTCCAAGGCACGCTACGCCACTGTATTGTAGCAATAGTGGACCAGTGGTAACGGCCGCGACACACCCAACCCAACCCTTTTTTTTTTTTTTTTTTTTTTCGCTGCTAAATGACGTTACGCATCTCCGCTCGTCGGGGGAAGAGACGGAGTATGTGGGACTCCCTGCCAGGGTGGCAGTATACCCACTAAAACTCAGCGGTGTTCCCTCATCGCCTTGATGGGGAGGTCATGGGAATCCGGCTCAGCCTTTGCATCCACAACCCCCCCGGCACATGCCCGCCTAGCTGGCGGGCCCCGCATGTCCCCCCGTTTGGGGGGCTACGGGAATGGCCGGGAACACCTGGCCATTCCCGTCCGGCACTGGTGGAAGCCTGTGCAATATAGGCGAGGGTGCCCCCGCACCCGTCACCTGCTGGCTTCCACCTGGGAGGAGTCGGAGATGACTGTCATACTGACGTCTTCTTCGACCCCTCCTCCGCCTTCGGAGCGGCGCCGCGAGAGGGTCTTCCTCCCGCACGCGCTCCGCCGCCTCCTTCTGGGACATGACGTGTTCGCAGAAGGAGGCGACTGCCGCCCAGGACCCCTCATCAAGCCGGGGAGCGAGAGGTCCGTTCCGACCGCCGCGGTGAGACTGCGGCGCGGCTCGGACCACGACGGGCACACCTCGAGAGTGTGCTGCGCCGTGTCCTCCGCCGCGCCACAGTCGTGACACGACGGCGTCTCCTCCCGCCCGATACGGTGCAGGTACGATAATAGGTAATAGGTAATAAGTAATACGGGCTGGTTTCCGCAACTCCACGACAAAGCGCGTATTTTGCGTACGGGTGGGAAAATCGATTATTCGATCCACCCCAGCTCCTCAAGGAAGGCCAGCAACGCCTTGATGTTACTGACCGTCTCACGTAGGGTACCTGGGTTACCGAAGTACTTTGCCCTGTACGTAGCGACTACAGGGCAGTTTAGCAGCACATGTGCCGCTGTCTCGTCATCCTCCATGCAGGCTCTGCACAGCGGACTGTCTGTTACTCCTATGACATAGAGGTGTTTATTAAATGACCCGTCGCCGGTTAAAGCTGCAGTAACTATACGCAGCTTTTGCTTGGTTACACGGAGAACCTGTTTCGTGAGGCGGGCATCCAATGCGGGAAGTGCTTCCTTAGCCTGCCTGCATTCGCCTTGATCCGTCCAAAGTTTGTCGTGCTTGTCTCTAGTGCGTTTCCTTACCAGAGTGCGTAAAAACCCGAAGGGGCGTGGCGCGATGGGCTCAAGTCCCACCGGTGCCATGCTCGACCCTCTCCTGGCAAGCTCGTCGGCTGCATCGTTGCCCCGCGAGTGCAGGTACGATCCGAAGCAACCGTACAGCACCTGCACCACACCCAAAAACCCAACCCAACCCCAACCCTGTCAGGCGCTATATACCTAAATTATTTCATCACTTTTGCTCTCGAAACGGTGGAGGAAACATCGTGAGGAAACCGGCATGTCCTAGAACCAAAAATTCGAAGACGTGACAACTACCAACCCGCACTTGGCCCGCTTGGTGGATTATGGCCCGCTTCCTCTCACTGAGAGGAGGTTTGTGTCCCAGTAGTGGGAATATTATAGGCTGATTAGGCTGTGCATTATTTGAGGAATTAATAATGAACGCTGGCTGTAGGGCAACGCAGGACCTGTTATTGTTGCGATGCGAGGAAGTATATGTCTGGTCTAATAATGATGTTCAAATTATTAATAAGATATTTTTGTGTCCATTTAAATATGCTAATATTGTAGATGCTTAATAAATAAATAATGTAAATTGTATACAAAGGATATTCCGGAAAAGGAACCAGAAACAGGCTGGCAGATAGAACAGCAGTCAGATATGTGATCGCAGTTTGTTTTTATTAGCAGTCAGGTAGTCAATATTGCCTGTACCCCTGACATTACTAACTGAACTGAAAATTAGCTCTTTGCCATTTCCACGGCTAATAAAGACTGAAGAAGTGGCCTTGGTATGCTGTGATTTTTTGGAATTTTACTATTTAAATAATGGTTATTATAAAAAAAGATACGGTGTTTCAAACGTAAACAAAAAAAGATGCGTTACAAAAGCATGTTTATTTATCGTGTTAAATGTTCACACATACCAGCTCATAAGTCACGGAGAATTTAGTGTTGACTGTTTTATTTGGTTTTATTGCTCTACAATTCATGGCTCATAAAAATCAGAATAAAAAAAAAACATTTAAAAGTAAAACAAAAATAAGCCCCGAATTTAGACTAACGACTAAGAGCTGATTTTTCAATCGTCAGATAATTTTTATTCGTGGAATAAAATTGACGTCTGACAGTTTTTTTAGGGAAGAACTGTCAAAAATTCAAAATTATTCCTACGATAAAATTATCTGGCATTGGCATAATCAGCCCTTAATTGACTAATAAGCGACAGTGCTAATAATTCCCGTTGCGCTGCGAACAGTATTTGTCAAATTCACGTCTATGGTCAAATTAGACCTCGTAGGTTATTCTTAATTAAAATAAAACATCGGAATACTATTTATAGCCGATTTGACTCCCATAGGCCAGAGACGTAACCTGGGAGGCACGAACTGTCATGTTTTAAGATTAAAAATCACTTAAGTCATCAGAAACAGATTGTAGCGAGGAACTCCCGCGACACTTACTAAAAAGATGAACGTTTTATACCGCAAACCGTTATGATCACGTCGACGTAATCTGTATTGTCGCGAGCCGCAAGCACATGCAAAAAAACAATATACTAAACGCGTGGTATACAAAACGCGTTATTATATTTTCATAATTGCCAGCCATTTTTCATATCATTGTTATTAAATGTTATCTGAATATGATATTGTGGTTTGCAGTTACCTTTTAAGGGTCAAATCGATTTGTCAAGCAAATATTTTTTTGATAAATATTGAATACTTATTTAAAAAAAAAAACAATATTTCACGACATTTTGTACCAACTAAATCTCCCCAAAGCTCTACTACCTAAGCTTAACCGGATATAGGGACACCTGTAATAAATCTTTGTTTTTATTTTTGTTACATGATGAATGGGTTTCCCATCTATTTAAACATCATTCATCTCGACAATTAGGTCCCAATTGTTATTGTTACCACGTTTCAAGAACTTACTCCCGTAGGAGCCCGAAAGTTAAAAAACTATCCTGACTTTAATGAAGGCATCGTTTTCGTTATTGATTACCCTGTGATTGGATTGCAGAACTGTAAAGACACACGCTCCTTGCAAACCAAAGAATGTTCTTTCTAAAAACATTAAATTAATGTGAAAATTCTCACAGTTATGGACAAAAAGAAGAAGACCTTAGATCAGGATAGTCTATTTATTTTCTGTAAAAAAAAAACCTACTGAGATAGCATGCCTCTTGATGATGTCCATAAACATCCCAAGTCCACATTATTTGCACCATGCAGAAATATTTTGAAATTGCGACTGACGCACATACTTTGCCGACACTAATGTCTGACCACAAGGGACCTTTTGTATCTTTTTTATACGCAATAACGCAACTCTAAGAGCATGTTACTTTGCTTACTTTACGCTCAATGGCTTTAGTTAAATATTAAGTGAGTGCTAACATCTAATTGGTGTAGGTATTTTCCTCGGTTAACTTATGACTAACTCAAGAAAAGGAGTACATAAGGTACGTAAGTGATTATTATGAGTTATCTCAATTTTTTTTTGTTGACAAAGCTGCAGAGTAAGCTAGCTAGAGTGGCAGTCGGCTGGCCATGTTTTTCGAAGGAACGATGGCCAGTGGAGCCGACAAGTCCTGGAGTGGAGACCACGTATCAGCAAGCGTAGTGTGGGACGCCGCCAGCAAGATGGACCGACAACCTTAAAAAGGTGACTGGAACAGACTGGGTGCGGAAGGCGGAGGACAGGGTGTTATGGCGCAGCCTGGAAGATGTCTATGTCCAGCAGTGGACCGCGCTACGCTGAGTTGAACTCTATTTTTTTGTAGATACCTTGGTTAAATGATCGTCGCAGATGATTTATAAACTTTTAAATTAAACACATTACGAAGATCCAGATTTTTCTTATGAACATAAAATTTTGGAAGAAAAAATGATTGTCGCGAGGAATGCAAAATCTTCTCCCGAATAAGGACCGAGTGCTATAAAATGTAACGTTCCATGCATGATGATGTAGTTAATGACTTACAGCGAAAACACGCCATTTTGAAGCGAGTAATTATTTAAAAATAATGATTGAAGCACCGCCGCCGTCTTGATGAAAGAGTCTTTGTCGTAAACCGCAGACTAGACTGGTCGAAAAAATAGATTTAGCTTTTCTTGTACGATGAAAGAGTTTTATTCTGGTATTCACCAGAATAAAACTCTTTCATCGTACAAGAAAAGCTAAATCTAGCTATATATATCTAAAAAAATGAGATTTGAGAATAAATTACTCTTTTACACCTTCGCCAGAAAGGGAAAGTGCCAGGGTATCCCGCGAAATTCAAAGTTTTCTTACGTGTTTTGCAATTTGCAGATCAGAGGTTGTTGAATGCTGAGTGAACGTTCATATAATCCAATTGAATGACTATTTCATGAAATATCAATCAGTAGAATTATATGAACTCTGAAATTATTTAAAGGGTTGTATTGATGATTTTATTGATTATAATTTTGTAAAGTGATACATATTTGTTAAACTCGCGAATCATGTTTTAATCAACATTCAACTTGACACTTACATGCAAATTGCAAAAACGTAAGAAAATTTGATTTTCGCGGACTAGCTATAAGGCTAAAATAAGGCATTCATTAGGACACGTCCACAAAAATGAAAACGTCGAAACTTATGAGGAGATCTACTTTATAGATCCGTAGTATTGTCTCTAAGTAGGCAATAGATATTTGCGGAATTGAAATGAACCAAGAATCTTAATTTTTTCTTGCTTTTTCGGGTCAGTGGTCCAAAGGTAAGTATTGTTTAGATGAAAAGCATGTCCCACGATGACTCACTGTTGTTCTGTCTCTGAGATTATACCTTGGAACGTCCGGTATAGAAACATCGTTCTCTGAATTCATCGGCATCTCAATATCAGGAGGAATAGCATCTACGAACTCTTCAGTTTCACAATCTGAAAATGCGTCTTCATTTTCTATGATCTCATTTTCCTGTTCTCCCTCTAATTGGACTGACTGTCTAACAGGAGAAGCTACATGTTGTGGAAAATCATCTTCCGGAAAGATCACTCCCTCTGTCTCCTGTCCAATCAAATCAGAATCTCCCTCTATCTCACCGCTCACTGGTAAATTAACATCTTCTTTAGGACCTGGTCCCAAGGCCGTTGGGATTCTCAATTCCATGGTTGGACAAAAGGTGACATCTCTAGATCTTTCGGTCTGTTTTCCATTCCAGATGCGATATCCGTCGTCGTTATCGTAACCAATAAGTCTGCCTTTGGTAGCTTTCTTATTTAGCTTCTTCCTTTTTTGTTTGGGAATGTGAAAGAAACATTCACTCCCTATCACACGCAAGTGTGAGATTTTAGGCTTTTTCTTATGCCACAGCTCATACGGAACTTTCCCTACTTCTCTTGTTGGTCCGTGCGATTGAGAACGTATGCAGCTGTATTGATAAGCTCTGCCCACAGGGCTTGTGGAAATTCGTCTCCTGCGTGCATGTATGATCGAGCTGTTTCCACAAGAGTCCTGTTCTCTCTTTCGGCGCACCCATTTTGCTCGGGCGTGTATGGCATCGTGAGCCGCTGGATTATTCCCTGCCTGTTAAGTATATCCCGGACCGCTTTAAAGAGCTAAAGAGCTAGTATGCCTGGAGAGCTGGTTCACGCCGATGTGTGCGGACCATTCCCTGAAAGTTATTCGAAATGTCGCTACTTTGTCCTTTTAAAGGATGACTTCTCCGCATTTCGTCATGTTTATTTCATTCGAAACAAAAGTGATGTTAAAGACAAGATTGTTCAATTTCTGAAAGAAGTCAAAAATGCTGGACATACAGTTAAAACGTTATTGAGCGACAATGGCGGGGAATTTGACAATAAAGCGGTCCGGGATATACTTAACAGGCAGGGAATAATCCAGCGGCTCACGATGCCATACACGCCCGAGCAAAATGGGTGCGCCGAAAGAGAGAACAGCGGTGCTATTCTGTAAAAATCTCACCGTGAAAACATAGGTGAAGTGAGCGTGGAGTGACTGTCAATAGTGTCAATTCCTAGCAAAAACAAACTTACTTCACCTAAGTTTTCACGGTGAGATTTTTACGGAATCGACCGGCTGGACTCTTGTGGAAACAGCTCGATCATACATGCACGCAGGAGACGAATTTCCACAAGCCCTGTGGGCAGAGCTTATCAATACAGCTGCATACGTTCTCAATCGCACGGGACCAACAAGAGAAGTAGGGAAAGTTCCGTATGAGCTGTGGCATAAGAAAAAGCCTAAAATCTCACACTTGCGTGTGATAGGGAGTGAATGTTTCTTTCACATTCCCAAACAAAAAAGGAAGAAGCTAAATAAGAAAGCTACCAAAGGCAGACTTATTGGTTACGATAACGACGACGGATATCGCATCTGGAATGGAAAACAGACCGAAAGATCTAGAGATGTCACCTTTTGTCCAACCATGGAATTGAGAATCCCAACGGCCTTGGGACCAGGTCCTAAAGAAGATGTTAATTTACCAGTGAGCGGTGAGATAGAGGGAGATTCTGATTTGATTGGACAGGAGACAGAGGGAGTGATCTTTCCGGAAGATGATTTTCCACAACATGTAGCTTCTCCTGTTAGACAGTCAGTCCAATTAGAGGGAGAACAGGAAAATGAGATCATAGAAAATGAAGACGCATTTTCAGATTGTGAAACTGAAGAGTTCGTAGATGCTATTCCTCCTGATATTGAGATGCCGATGAATTCAGAGAACGATGTTTCTATACCGGACGTTCCAAGGTATAATCTCAGAGACAGAAGTACTCTACGACCTCCACAAAAATTGGATGACTTTGAATTATACTTGGTCGATTCGATAATCGAAAGAGAACCTTTAACGTATAAAGAAGCAGTATCAAGTAGTACAACTAAAGAGAGATGGTTAGAAGCCATGAAGAATGAAATCGATTCTTTACAGAAGTTTAAAGTGTGGGACTTGGAAAATCTGCCGAGAGACCGAAAAGCTCTGCCATGTAAGTGGGTTTATAAAGTTAAATCCAACCCTGACGGTACTATTGAGAAATATAAAGCCCGATTAGTCGTGAAAGGGTTTAGGCAAAAGAAGGGTTTTGACTATAATGAAACTTTCAGCCCGGTAGCCAGGCTGGCAACTGTAAGATCTTTGCTCAGTGTTGCGGCAAGAGAGAAACTGCATCTTATTCAGTTTGATATTGCAACAGCCTTTCTCAACGGTGTTTTGAAAGAAGATATCTTTATGATGCAGCCAGAAGGCTTTGAGGATGGAACATCAAGAGTATGTCACCTAAAAAAGAGCCTCTACGGATTAAAGCAGACACCCCGCTGCTGGAATTATTGTTTTTCAGAAACACTTAAATCTTTAGGTTTTAAGACCAGCGACGCTGATCCATGCCTTTATATGAAAACCATGGGTGATAAAAAAATCATAATAGCACTTTATGTCGATGATGGTTTAGTTGCAGCGAGTGATAAAAACCTTGCAAATGAGTTCATCAATGACTTGAAAAAGATTTTGCTGATCACAACCAAACCAGCTTCATATTATCTCGGATTAGAAATAGAGCAAATGGAAGATGGCTCGATTTTAATAAATCAACAAGCTTACGCTAGAAAGGTCTTGGAGAGATTCAATATGAGAGACTGCAATCCAGTGTCGACTCCTTTACAGAAAGAAGGAATTATTGAAAAAGGGAAAGCTGAGAATGAGTCACAGTCATTTCCATACAGAGAAGCAGTAGGCTCGCTCGCCTACTTGATGGTAGGCACTCGTCCTGATTTAGCTTATGCTGTAGGAGTGGCTTCGAGAAGCTTAGAAAAGCCGACTTCAAGTGATTGGTGTGTGGTGAAGCGCATAATGAGATATGTAAAAGGAACCTTATCGAGAGGAATAAAGTATGTGCATGATGCAGATTCTCCCAACCAAATCAAAGCCTACAGTGATGCAGATCATGCTGGATGTTTAAAAACAGGTCGCTCCACGACAGGAGTATTGTGTTTATTTTCTAAAGGAGCAATCTCTTGGATTAGCCAACGACAAGCTTCAGTTGCGATTAGCACCACAGAAGCTGAGCTTGTGGCAGCAAGTGAGGCTGCAAGAGAATTATTTTGGCTAAAACGACTATTTAAAGACATGAATGGTCAAAAAGAAATTCCAGTTTTATTTGTGGACAACGAAGCTGCGGTGAAACTAGCGCATAATCCCGAGTTTCATCGAAGAACGAAACATATTCGTGTGAGACACTTTTTCGTAAGAGAACTTGTGCTCCAAAACGACATTGTGGTCGAAAGGACTAGCTCTGCTACACAGCTGGCAGATCTGCTGACTAAAGCCCTGCCCAGACCGAGATTGCAGGAACTTTGCCAGAACATAGGTCTGAAAGATTGGAAGGTCGACTAGCAGCTGAGGGAAAGTGTTAAAGCCTCTTTGGCATGCTACAGCTGCAGTGACATAATACATAGATGAAGAAAAAACATTGTCAAGTAAAAGCTGTCAAGTAGTTTTGTCTTGTCATTCTTGTTCCTACTCTATACGACTTTCATACTATTATATTATTTACCATTTTATAAGTCTTTCACTGAATAAGGTACCTGCATTAAGTGGTACCTGTGAGGATGCTCAGGACAGACCTCAGCAACGAGTGGAAGGAAATCCTACAACGTGCACAGCAGGAAGATTCGGACATCAAGCCGATTCTGGAGTGGATGGAGGCCAGAGCTCCTAAGCCCAGGTGGAGTGACGTCTCAGCGATGAGTTCGATCACAAAAAGCTATTGGGCCCAATGGGACAGCTTGGTGATTCAGGATGGAGTCCTGTGCCGTAAATGGGAAAATGCTCGGGGAGACAGCTGTCATTTGCAAATGGTTGTCCCTAAAGCTCAAGTACCGGATGTTCTACAGCTGTACCATAATGGTTGTTCAGGAGGTCATCTGGGAGTAAAACGGACTCTACTGAAGATACGAGAACGGTTTTACTGGGTCCACTGTCGGGACGATGTCGAGGACTGGTGTCGCAAATGTACAAGTTGTGCAGCTGTAAAGGGACCTCAGACTCGTAGTAGAGGTGCATTGAAATTGTACAATGTTGGTGCACCATGGGAGAGGATAGCCCTTGACGTTGCGGGGCCGTTTCCGGTAAGTGAAAGTGGCAACAAGTATTTCATGGTTGTGATGGATTACTTCACCAAGTGGCCGGAAGTCTTCGCCATTCCAAATCAAGAAGCTTCGACAGTTGCAGATAAGTTAGTTCATGAAGTCTTCTGTCGTTTTGGAGTACCTTTAGAGATTCACAGTGATCAAGGAAGGAATTTTGAGTCACAAATATTCCAGGAAACTTGTCGAGTTATGGGTACTCATAAAACCAGAACAACTTCTTACCACCCACAGTCGGATGGAATGGTGGAACGATTTAATCAGACATTGGAGAGGTACCTAGCCAAAGTTGTGGAAAATCGGCAACGAGATTGGGACAAGCACATACAACCCTTTTTGTTGTCATATCGAAGCGCTGTTCACGAAAGTACATCGGTGACACCAGCTTTCGCAAACTTTGGAAGAGAATTACGGTTGCCTGCAGACCTGATCACCGGAATACCACCTGATGCCCCACGCAGTATAACCGATTATGCGAATGACTTGCGGAACAAAATGAATGACATTTATGAGCACGTCAGACAATCGGGCCAGCAAATGTCTGAAAAGATGAAAACCCGTTATGACCGCAAAATGAACAATAAAGGGTTCGACGAAGGTTCACTAGTGTGGTTGCACAATCCAGTCCGCAGCAAAGGGAAATCTCCTAAGCTTCAAGCTAAATGGGACGGGCCGTACCGGATTGTGACAAAGATCAATGACGTAACTTACCGGATACAGAAAGGTGCAAGAGGTACTCCTAAGATCGTCCATGTGGACCGACTGGCGCGTTATTATGGGGCTGATAATGCTCGGGACGAGCATGTCTTAGGAGGGGGCAGTGTTGCGCGCCACACTTAATGCCTGGTACATGGCGACATTAGTTACCACTAGCGCCATCTAGTATCGAGTAGCAGAACTAGTCGAGTCACGATCGTTCTAGAAAATTCGATACTAGAACTTTGTAGAACTTTCTCGAACTATCGACACCTAGTCGGTCGGGGCCGGTATGTACTCGAACATTCTAGATGTTTCTACAATGGAAGGTTCTAGAACTATCTGCGGCACTATATAAGGCCGGGATGCGCGACGACCGACACCAAACTCCGATCACTTAACCTAGCCTACTTCAATGCCAACGGCATCCAAAGTCAAAGAGATGAAATCGCTACCTTCCTTCGCGATCATCAAATTGACATCTTCCTCGCTCAAGAGACCTTCCTCAAGCCCAGTCATCGCAACCCCTCAATAGCAAATTACCGCATGGTGCGAAACGACAGAGAGCGGTGTCACAGAGGCGGCACACTCATTTATTATAGAAAGGAACTATACTGCATCCCATTAGATCCTCCCCCACTATCACGACTTGAAGTGTCCATCTGTCGGCTAGGCATGTCAGGTCACCAGCCAATCACGATAGTCTCAGTCTACCTCCCTCCCCGAAACTCTATAGAGAATTCACAACTCTTATCAAACGATCTCTCTACTATCCTAGGCTTGAGTGACTCTGTTATCATAGCGGGAGATCTCAACGCCAAGCATCCAGCCTGGAACAGCACCAGGGTCACTACCAGAGGCAAACACCTGTTTGACCTCTCCCCCATTTTAAACTTCGATATCATCGGACCGATGACTCCCACACATTTCCCACACGACCCCAATCACACCCCCGACGTCCTAGACGTAGCGCTCCTAAAGAACGTCAACCTCAGATTAGTTGACATCGAGGTAGTTCATGAACTCACCTCAGACCACCGACCAGTCATCATTAGAATGGCCCCACGTATAGGTCTCCCAGACTCCAACCAACCCCCCCGAACTAAAGTGGTAACGGACTGGAGGAAAGTAAGCGAGTGCCTGAAATCCACCACATCCCCCCACTTAGACTCCATACCAAACGAGTTCGACTCTATCGCGGACACGACGGCCGCGATCAACTCACTCACGGAACACGTACAGTCAGTCCTGAACAACTGTTCAAGGGAAATTCCGGAGATGGACGACCATCGCTGGAAGTTGCCTGACGACTTGCGTGAACTGCTGTGTGAGAAGAACGCGGCTGTCCGTGCTTACAGCAGCTTTCCCTGCGATGCGAACAAAGCCCATATGCGCTACTTACAGAGATCTGTAAGGACCCGCATAGCGGAGTGGCGTGAAGTCAAATGGGACAAGACGCTGAGCGAACTAGAACCCACGCACCTGGCTTTCTGGGAACTCCAAAGAAAACTAAGATCTCGGGACATAGTCTCCATGCCCCCACTGGTCCGCCCCGACAAAACCATCGCCTTTGACGATATAGACAAAGCCGAATGCCTGGCCGACAGCCTTGAAGCCCAGTGCTCGCCTAGCACACAACCCGTTGACCAAGCCCATCTCTCAGAGGTCGACGCGGAAGTCGAGCGCAGAGCCTCCCTCCCTCCCGTCGAAGACCCTGATAATCCACTAGCCCCTGTCACTCCAGAGGAAGTACAGGATATCATAAAGGGACTCAAACTCAGGAAAGCCCCTGGTTCAGACGGAATCACCAATAAAGTGATCCAGCTATTCCCTGCTCAACTAATAATGCTACTGGTCACCATCTTCAACGGTGCCATGGGCAACAACATTTTCCCACAAACGTGGAAAGAAGCCACAGTTATTGGCATCCCCAAACTCGGTAAGCCCAAGTGCGAACCAACGAGCTACCGCCCCATCAGTCTGCTCAATGTCCTAGGTAAGGTCTACGAGAGGCTTATTTATAAGCGTCTCAGAGACTATGCCGAAACAAAGGGCCTCATTCCCAATGAACAATTTGGTTTTCGAACCCAACACTCTTGCGTACAGCAAGTCCACCGCATCACCGAACATATCCACGCAGGATTCCTACGCGGATATCTGACAGGTGTAATTTACTTCGATATAGCGAAAGCTTTCGACAAAGTCTGGCACAATGGCTTACTCTATAAGCTATACAAACTCGGAGTGCCTGATCGCCTCGTGCTCATCCTACGAGACTTTTTGTCAAACCGCACCTTCCGCTACAAAGTAGAAGGAGCTATATCCTCCCCACACCCCATCCGAGCAGGAGTTCCCCAGGGCTCTGTGCTCGCCCCACTCATCTTCACGCTGTTCACTAGCGACATCCCAATAAGCAAAAAGGCTCAGTTGGCTCTCTTCGCCGACGACACAGCCATATCCTACACTGGCCGAAGCCTAGTCCAAATGTCCCACATCCTCCAAACCGCAGTCAACAAGCTCGCTGCGTGGTTTAGGAAGTGGCGAATAGAGGTAAATCCTGACAAGAGCCAAGCAGTTCTCTACTCAAAGCCACGTCACCGCCCCACCCCCCCCCGACCTATCACCATGTTTGGCAAGCCAATCCCTTGGGCGAAGCATGCCAAATACCTAGGTGTGATACTTGACAGGCACCTCTCCTTCGCTGAGCACATAAAGACGGTCCGCTCGCGCGCCGCCTTTGCTCTCGGCAGACTCCACTCCGTTCTCAATGCACGCAGCAAGTTGTCACTAAGGTGCAAATTGCGAATTTACACAGCGTGCATTCGACCCATAATGACATATGCCTGTGCAGTCTTCGCCCACGCAAAGCCCCACCACATCCATAGGATGCAAACCCTTCAAAACCGGTTCCTCCGAAAGGCTACGGGATCCCCTTGGTTCGTACGTAATGAGATCCTCCATGTTGACCTCAAAATCCCCACCATCCATCAATTCATGAAACGCCTTTCCAAGCGTTCCTTCGATACCGCCGCCAAACATCGCAACCCTCTGGTTGTCGAGGCCGCCAACTATACCCCCTCCCAAATCAGTAAATGCCGCCGCCCAAGGCACGTCCTCACCGACCCTGATGACCCCATAACCCTCCTCCAGGAGAGTAACAAGTCAACCAGCACAGTTCATAAACACAAAAACAGGAAACCGTCATACCGACCTCGCCGTCGAGGTCCCACGCGATGCCCCCCAATAAATACCCCCCACCGACCCTTGCTCGATGTAGTGCCAGCCCGCGCCGCAGCTGAGCCTGTAGACTTAAATTCCCGACTATGACCTCTGAGTTTGTTTCGGCTTTTCTTCTCAGAGTAGTCAAATAGGAAAAGCCGGCCTCATCAATCTTAAATAATCAAAATATGACCCAGCCTGTCCCATCTTGCTGCCCTCTCCCCAGCGACGCCCTAAGCCGAGGTTCGTACCCCACAGGGGGTGCCCTTAGCGTAGTCGCTTAGTATATAGTAGATAAATGCCCCTGGCTGGAGGCTTTGAGTTTTCTTAAGGCAACCACAGGATAGACCGGTTAAGTAGTCACGACCTCTCAAGGTCAACTACGAGATGCCATATCAAAAAAAAAAAAAAAAAAAAAAAAAAAAAGACGACCGACACAGTTTGGATAAAGCGACAAGAGCGAAAACATCAAGCGATCTTCAAGTGCGAACAGTAGTGTAATTGTGTTTTAATAATTAGTCTGTTTGAGCTGTAATTAGTGTTGTAAAATAAATTGTTATTTTTGGTTATTAAATCGGCAGTTTTTATTGTCACGAACCCGAAGCTCGTAACAGTACCTATCTACTGTGGTCACCCTTCGACTTCGGTTATTTTGTTACCTTAACTGACTGTTAAGATTTATCGTTTACCTGTGTTGCAGAAACACGGTCATTGGTTTTTTGTTCACATAAACGGCCTAGATTTTATACAGTAGCATAAGGAAACGGTAGGGAAATAAAGTCAGTTTCATACAAACGAATACGTGTTCTGCGAATTTGATCTATATTAGCTACTAGAACTGGCTTACTGACCTACCTGTCTGCAGCGCATTCTCTCGACGGCCGGGCTATAACTACGCTAGGCCAGTCAAAGATTAAAGAGTTACCGCCGACGACCGGGCGACTGTACCACGATATAGGTCTGTACTTGTTTTCTTCGGTTGTCATATATACAAGATGCTCAAGTACCTACCTACTCAAAACATACATTCATTTAGATCCTACATAAATATTCCCATCATGTTGTCATGCCACGTCACGTAGATATGACCCCATAATTTACACCAAAAATTAAACAGCTGATAAAAGAAGAAGCTTGTCTCCAAGTAACGCTTGACCCATTTAAGATGCTTTATACTTAGTGGTTACAGTTTTAACGGGTGATGGTAAACGGAGCATATCAATCAACTTGATAACGTTTTGCCGCGCGAACACTTAAACGCGTGTCGATGACCTCGCAAAACGTTTACAGGGCGCGGCCACAGTGTACCTAGGTTTACCACGTGTGCGGACTACTCCGGATTATTCTAATCAGTGGACACCTATTTTACTTAGAAGTGACTTGTATGTGTGGGTCTGTCTGTTACATTTAATCATAAAGTTAACTTTACCCGACAGCCGACATTTGAAGTTTGAAATAAAACCAACATCCTTTTCAGTAGGAATGGCTTTCATTTTGACAGTTCAACAAGATTCATTGCGCTATTTATAGTAGGTAGGTAGTTGTTCAGACAAAATTTTCGAATAATGATACAAGGGATTAGCAATTAAGTTTCCTTCAAAATTGTGTCACGCAATTAGGGTGCAGTTCTTGGAATACATTTTTGAGGTATGAATATCTTTCAGCAACTTTGGTAATTAATTTAGAACTCGTGTAAGTAGCACAAACCTAAAAACACCATAATTAGGTATAAATAGTTTAGGCCCTAAGCAGTTGCTTAATTTGCTTAGGGGTTATTCCGGAACTGTAGATGATCGACTATAATGGAGAACAAGCCAGAAGAGTCCCATCTTTTGATAATTTTATTTTGATATCCAACGCGCCATGTAGTCCCTGAATTTCTGTGCTGTGTAGTGACTAAGTAGTCTGTGAGTAAAAGTCATGGACGTAATTCTATATATTACATCCATGGTAAAAGTAAATGTGTTCCAGTTCCAGACAAGAAGCATATAATTATTTTATGTAAAAGTTTTTCTTTTTAGTCTGTGGGTAAAAGGTTCCAGGTTTCTAAGAATGTTGCCAATTAATGTGAATATTCAATTTTAGTCGATCTTACTGTGACAACGAAACGACACAAAAATCTAAAATTTATGTAAGTCAATTGGCAAGAAAACGAAAAAATATGAGCAGGTGGTGCTTCTAGTCACTTGACTGATAACATCACACTTTCAGTTCTATCTCAATATTCTCAATGTTTTTCGTGATTTAATTATTACTTCAGGAACTAGCGTGTGATTTTTGATTAGTAAACGAACAATGTTTCAATGTGGACTGTATGTACTACAGATAAAAGCTAAACAGCATTTAGCTAATCACAACCGTTAGATTAGTTACGCCTCCCTGCCAAATCGAACATCAATAATGTTATCAAAAGAGTCCTTTAAAGACAAACCCAAAACCTGAAAATTAATCAAATAGACGACTGTCATTCTTCCGACAGCTCCTTGCTGTAGGGGCGAGGCAAATAGGTATACTCCGTTTGAAATAAGATTAGACAACATGTAAGAACCTTTTTTACAGTCCGTTAGACTGATTTTGACTTCTATTGCGTTAATGACGTCATGACAAATGGCAGCTGCAGTAAACAGTTGGTATTGTAAATTATAACCATTTTTTTGCTTTTAATGCCATCATTATGCCTACGGACTAGAAGTCAAAATCAGTTGAATGGACTGTTAAAAAAGGTTTCTTTAAGGGGGAAGCTCTAAGGTGGCCCGCGAAATTAAAATTTTCTTACGTTTTTTGCAATTTGCTGGTCAATATTAAGCTGTACGTTGATTAAAAAAGGATTCGCGGTCGTAACAAACATGTATTTACAGAATTATAATCATTAAAGTCATCAACACAACTCTCTAAGACCTTGTAATCCCCAAATGTCAAGATTTCATGAAATAGTCATTCTTGGGGATTACATGGTCTTAGAGAGTTGTATTGATGACTTTAATGATTATAATTCTGTAAATACATATTTGTTACGGCCGCGAATCATATTTTAATCAACGTACAACTTAATACTGACCAGCAAATTGCAAAAAAACCTAAAAAAAAATGAATTTCGCGGGCTACCCTGGCGCTTTCGCCTTAAATGTCTAAACATAGACAAATGGAGTATAACTGATACTAAGTCATTTTCCGATTTCACTTTTTAATTTTGATTTGACAATGTGACGGTTTTTGTTAGATGCGATATTTTTTGTAAACAAATTTTGAGCATGTCAAATTTCATGTTCTAATTATTCAGCTAATGACATAGTCAAGAGATACTAGCGGCACATCTAGCAAAAGTGGTCAGTTTTCTTCTAAGCTTGAATAAGAGGTAAGATCTCCCTCATATTCAAGCTTAGAAGAAAACTACACATAATCGATTTGGGTTAGACTGACGTCAAATTAGTCATGACATGTGTAGTGCTAAATGATTGACGCAAAATTCTCATATATTTTAGTTTTCTCAATCATGGATTGAACAAATGTCAGATTGATCGTCGAAGGTCCCCTCACAATATTTAAATTATTTTTGGATGTGATTTTATAGTCAAATCGACTAATATGTTTTTTTGCATTTGGCAACCTTCTATATATTATCTAGGCTACGTTTCGATTTCGAATTCCGGTTCCGACGAGACGTCAACGCTAAATTTATCCAATTTCTAGTATTTTGCTTAATATTTTCCGTCAAAGATTAATACTACAATCAAATCTACAGTAACATAAAAAAGTCGCTAATATATAAATTCAATCATGCCACGCGGTAAGTCTATCGTATACGTGTTGTTTTTTCTCAATGTCGTCCAATGTTATGGGAATGTGCTTTCATCAAAAAATCGCAATGATTATTTGCTGTCCAGCTAGAAATACAATAAGAATTGTTCAAATAAGTTATTACTGTATGAATCATCGAAGGAAGTCTACAACTGTTTAGTCTTTTTCAATACTATTGATTGTTTAGTTGGCTAACCTTTGTCACGAATATTTTTGTTTGTGTAACGTTACAGGTAAGTTCACGAACCATAAGGGCCGTAACCGCAAGTTCACCAGTCCAGAAGAGCTGGAAGAGCAGCGGAAACAAGAAGAACAGAAGCAGAAGTTAGTGATTCATTATCTATTTGTGATATTGTCGTATGATGCAATTAACGCGTCTCAGATTCGACGCCTAAGCGTTTAGTACTCACATAATTAACATAACAATGTAGTTGTAGGAAAACTTTAATTGTTGTCTGATAAGTAAGTTATTTGTTGTACATCATAAGGTCATTCATTTGAATTGATAGTATGAAAACTGATCTAATCATTTATTTACAAACTGCATTGCACACACAACATTGTCAGGGTTCTGTGCATGTACTACAATTTGAGTTTTTCACTAACATATTCAATACAATAATATAGTATTTTTATATTTAGCAGGAACAAGTCTCATCAACAGTGAGTACACTGTTGATGAGACTTGTCTTACTATTTTTTTTTGTTACGACTCAATCTTTGCAGCAAACTATTCTGAGAATGGTTGTTCTTCTAAATACTTGAGTGGAATCTTGTTATCATATTAAAATTAACCCTTAGTATGCTGGAACGTAAATCCACGCGAGACACAATGGCTTTTTAATTGTTTCTGTAATTCCGGCATTCAACCGGTTAATAATGAAATATTGCTATGATACCCACTTTTGATGTTGTATTAGGAAAGTCGGTAGCTATTTTTGCATGGCTGCTTTCGCTGCTCCCTTGCAGACATGGATGAATCCTACAATGTTTTCTAAGAAATCCCAAGTCGAGATTTTTATTAACAACTTTTCTTTGACTAATGTTGAGTGAAGTCAATAAAATATGTTAAAATCAAGAATCAGTTGTTAATCCCAGAATGTAGTCTTAAATTTTACGATTTCCTATAACATACATACTTAATGATTTTTTTTATGTTTATATATTGTGTTTAACTTTTCCAGGTGGAGAAAAGAGCATGGCAAGGAAAGCTCGAGTGAAGAGGAATCAGAAGAAGAAAAATCTGGCTCCGGCAGTGATTCTGATAGCGACTCTGACGATGATGTAATTATGTTTTGTATGTTCTTAGTTTTGACTTGAATTTCATATTGTTCATGTCTTTTCCGTCCTTAAAGTGTATGTGATAATATGTTTTACAATAAAAACATGTAAAATTAATGAAGCACCATTTTGGGGCTTACTACAGCTGTCGTCACGTAAAAAGAACGCTTTGTGACACTGGAGGGGGTGTGTCAGCGCATGGGTACAGTTGTGTCTTAAAGTACCAAGCTATTGTTTTATTTTAGAATCATATATCATAGTAGTTACTTTACTAGCGTCGCGCTCCCTTCATACCACCCGTTTGATCGTTAAATCGCTCAGTGCGCTGCTTAAACGCCAGCTTCTTTTTACGTGACGGGACCAATAATAAGAATTACGAAAAGTGGACATTTATTTTTTATTTATTTGCTAACATATAAAACACTGGTTAGTAGGCATTTCTTGACACAGTAAGCCTTTTGTAATGCTGTGCTGGAGTGCTGATTGTACAAATCAGTTTTGATCTTAACACAACATGCTGACCTGACTGAATGTAGATTAGACTTATGACTAAACTTTATGATAAGCTTTTTATTTGGGATACTGTAACTTGAAAAAGATTATTCACACTTTTTTAATTTAAACCTTATGATACTTTTTCAGAGACCATCTAAAGCCAAGGGTGTATCTGGCCTCATTGAAGTAGAAAATCCCAACCGTGTAGTAAAGAAAAACAAGAAATTGACTAACTTGGACAATTTAGGCGAAGGAGAGAAACCTCAATTATCAAGGTATTGTTAAAATTCTTTTTTATTGTTGAAGGATGGTTTTATTTCTGTGTAAATACTAACTCTTAAGACTACTAGCATATTCCAATTATTATGTTCAACAAATAATCCACAACACACAACATTTTTAGTAAAATATTTGTCTATTTCATCATCAGTCTTCTGATTACTGCTGGTTGTTACATAATTCTTACTCTAATTATTTGAATCAATCAATCACCTCAGCCTATTACTGCCCACTACCGTGGACATATGAGACATAATAGGGCCTATCCAACATTGCACCACAACACCCGTTTCTCCGCCTTTAGCATCCAGACTATCCCAGCCACCTGTCAAAGGTTGTTGATCCATGTCGCTGAGGGACTTCCACGCTACGCTTGCCATAGTTTGCTCCAATACATCAGTTCAGTTGTGTTAAAAATAAATGACGATATGTTACAGACGTGAACGGGAAGAGATAGAGAAACAACGCGCGGCGGCGGCGTACCAGAAGTTGCACGCGGAAGGTAAAACCGATCAAGCGCGGGCTGACCTTGCAAGGCTCGCGATTATCCGCCAGCAGAGAGAGGAGGCCGCCAAGCGTAGAGAGGCTGAGAAGAAAGCCAAGGATGAAACACCTAAAAAAAGGTAAATAACACCTATCATTCATTTTACTTAATAGGGATGATGACCAATTATTAATTATAACGTCAAAAAAAATATTTGTTTGCAAATATTGCAAACAATATTATAAAAAATTTAAAAGCTTAAAAAATTGCCAAGTTAAAAGCGTTTTAAAATAACTGCTAGACAAAGATGGCACTATCGTAGAAGTGACGTCACGACTATATTATAACTTCTAGCTTGCCAGTCTGGTCTGTGGATCTTTACATACCGAGACCCCTCCGTGCCTCGGAAATCACGTTAAGCCGGTGGCTGTCATTCGTAGATCTTTGACAGTCGTTACTTAATTTATTATTCTATTAAATATTCCTATCGGATTCTAATACGAAAAATAATAAGAAAACAAGTTAGAAAGCTAATTAGAACAATACAAAACACTTAAATCTAATTAGAAAATCAAAATCTAGCTCAGTAAAACAGTAATAGTCTGTATCGAGTCCCACGCTACTTGCGCCCTGGAGTGCGAATACGGCCTTAACTACAATATTGTCCTTTAATACAAACTTACAGTTCGAATTCACTTCTAAAACCACTTGACTTTGCAAAAAACTAAAACTAAAATACAGATCCCGAGACACTGACTTCCGAAATTAAAGTTATTTCACAATTTTGAGTTAATTTCTTTTTGAAGTCGGTTTTGTTGGATGCCGATTTGTAGTGTCATATTTAGTGCTGTGATTTGATTATGTGAACACTTTAACCCGAAATTCTAATTTTAATTCACCCTATTTTCATTTGACAGTGTTAGAATTTAACCTGAACAGGGCCTTCTTTACCCTTTCATGAGATACTTTTGGAGCTGACAAAATAATCAATTTCAATCTAGCTGTACCTTCGTATATTTGTCTAGGATTAGACCCTACCCTAGACGAATGGGGCCCCGAATGGGGTTTGATCTATCTCGCGATTTCAAGTTTGTTGATGCAGAAGCATTCATGTAGTTCTGGTTACTTTTGTGGCAGAAGACTTCGTAGCAGGGTTTGTGCACAAACTTTTATTATACAACTAAATTGTAGAATAAAAGTTAGTGTATGATTATTTGACGTTTTTATTCTAGTAACAAAAAAATAGTCTTTCATGAATAATAATGAACATATCAATTGATATACTTAGAGGGGGGTTTGGAAGCTGGATGTAAAGCCTTAAGAGGGTGATAGTTGACACCATTTAGAGCATTTTAAGCCATACATGTCTTAGACGACTTTGTGGGAAAAAAGTAAAAAACATGTGTTTTTTTTTTTTTTTTTTTCCAGTTAAAGTTGGTATGTTATTTTTTACTAAGTGTGTAGTTAAAAATAATGAAAAAACATACTTCGTCTAAGACATGTATGGCTCAAAATACTGTAAATGGTGTCAACTATCACTCCCTAACCCGAGGGCCACGAAATGCGACGCTCCAAGCGAATTCGCTTTGCGCTGCAAGCGTCAGCGTCGAGCGTCAAAAACAAATGTATGACTACAAGGCCACGAAGTAGCGCTGCAAGCAGCAGCGGAATTTGCTACGAGCGAATTTGCACGGGCGTTGGATGATCCGACGCGCGTTTTTTATGAGCATCGAAAACAATGTATGAGAAAATTTGACAGCGACATTTTCACTTGTAATGTCGACGCGTGCTCACTCTGTACTCACAGAGCATGTAACCTTTTTCTGTACTGAACGGATTCATCCCCCCACCGACGTACACGCTACAGGCGAATACTTGAAGTTCGTGGCCTTGCTTTTGACGCTTAGACGCTTTATTTACTTTTTTGACATAATCTGTTTATTACTTGACATTATATACAGAAAATTTAAATTTTTTCCTTCTCTTTATTAGTGGTTGTAATGGTAATCATATCACTAGGTTTTATTAGGTTTTTATTTTTTATTTATCCTTTTGATAGATTCTTATTTTGTAAATGTGAGGACTTTGTAGGCCTTGTAGACTAGATCTGTAGACCATTTTTTATTTTATCAAGTACCTGATACTTGTTGACAGGCCTACGCTATCCTCCCATACCTACTGTAATTTGAAAATATTGTAAAAGCCAATTATTTTTAAAAAGAGTAACCGTGGAGTTTCTTGCCGGTTCTTCTCCATAGGAAACGACCAATTGGAACCGTGCACCTAGCTTCTGACGTTTCATAAGTGCCCATGTAGGCTTATGTGAAATAAAATATTTTGATTTTGATTTTAGAAATGACGCTTGTAGCGAATTGACGCCTCAAGCGTGGCGTTATTTTCGTGGTCGAGGCATTAAAGCTTTGCACTCAGCTTCCAAACACCCTGTATGTTGTGAATGTGATATATGTATTTAATCATGACATATATATTATATTATATATTCACTGATATATTTCAGCGAACCCTGATTCATAGCTTACAACTTAATTCTTCTTTCCTGATCCTATGACAGCTATATCATAGAATCAGGAAAGAAGAATGATATAATTCTCCTACAAGTATCAAATTATTTATTGTATACTTACAAGCGTTTATCTTTTTTATTTCAGGTAGACTATATTGAGCTGATGACGTGCCGTTTCGCAGTTTCGCATGCTCATAATCTCAGGCTAGGTGGCTTTCCGAATCACACTCCTATTGAATATTGTGATCTTTTATCATAAACAAATTTTTGCATACGGAATTGTTCGTTCATGTATAATGCATAATATATTTCTACATCTCTGATTTTGTGAAGCTTCCCTAGCTGTGACATACTTCTTATTTTGTAAATTCTTATTGTTTCTTCATTTGGCAATTCTGACGGCTTTGGTCATCAAATTCTGGGTCAAAAGTTTAAAAAAGTTGCAAACTGAAAATCAAGTGTGTTACACCACTGTGGTGAATGTTCATTGTAGTCTTGTTGTTTTTATATATCTAGGTAAATTAAATGTTATAGTTTACACAATATGAGCAGCATTAATTTTAATGATATTATTATGGTTTATAAATGTCTACATTCTAAATAAAGGTAGTAACGCTATATCAGATGCAATAAGAGTGTTGTTTTATTGACGAAGTCCTGTCATGGACTTGACATGCGTTAACAATAACTTCAGAGAGTTCATAATTCCTTTGCATGCCATCCAAATGTAGACATTTATGAAGACATCGCAATCATAATGTTATGTATATGCCATAATTACTTAATTCCGTCAATGTTAGAATTCCATATAATTATTTGAACATCAATATTGTAACGATTTCGCAATGGAATGTCGTAAATCTGAGTAATGGATATGTAAATTTAAATATATAACGTATAATGAAATATGTAATAATGAAGGGTCAACATAGTTATTTTTAATTCCACCGGAAAACGAGTTGCTTTATGAAATTTTCTGGCAGGAAACCTCTATGTCATAATTGTGACTGTTTAGCAAATTCCCCAATAGTAGAACTTTATCTAGATATTGTATTTAGGTACTTTATTCTGATCCATGAGAATTTCATAAAGCAATGTAAATGAATTTGCTTAGGACTAATTGTTAGATAGTCTCACTAGACAATTTTTATAAAGCAAATGTGTATCTATTTAATAAAAATTGAAAATTATTCTAATATTTCGTTTTCTTGTGAGCCAGGTCTTATTCGACTATAATTAATTGATCTCTTCAAAGTTAGAATTCTTATATGGAAAATAAGAGTGTGTCGTGGATTTCAGTCGAAAACTATCATGGCTTCCTGTGCTACGTGTAGGTAGGCATCTCGTTCGTGCTTACACATACGTAACCAGTTTCACATCTTTTAAGAATATGGGTGTAAACCCATATTCTTAAAAGATGTGAAACTGGTTTTCGACTACCTATGTTAAAAGACTTCAAAAATATATAACGTATAAAATGTTTATAACACATAATAATTATGTTGAAAAATATATATCATACATCTATTTATTTGACGTTGTTATAGACAAGTATTGTTGACTACTTTGGTCACCTTTTTGTAATATTTAGGACCCTATTACTAAGCCTCCGTTGTCCGTCCATCCGTCTGTCAGCAGGCTGTATATCACGAACCGCAATAGGTAGACAAAGGTAGGGTAGATAGGTAGGTAGGGAAAGGACACATCTTTAATTTCGTACCCAAAAAATTAAAGTGCCAGAAAAAACAAAAGCTGATGTATATATGTATCTTCAATATTTTTTAATATTACAACAAAAATCTACAAATAACCCACTGGCTGCTATCCGAGTTTGAAAGTAAGTACCAAAAATTATAATATTTGTGCCAACAATATTTTGGACATTTGTTTAAAGACGCAAACAGTTATTGGCCATGGTAGAAATGGACATGAGCGTTAGGTGTAGGTACTAAAGTATGATAAAAACTGACGACAAAAACATTGAGGGAAATGTTTTTACTATAAAATAGTAGGTATGACCTGCCTCTGCTTAGCGTTTGTAGACTATACGACAAAGCCTTCGATTCGATTCACTATTCAGGTTCACTATCGGTAAACCGAGGTGTTGACTGTGTCTGTATGAAACACTACTACGTCAGTCCGACTAGAAGACCACCTCGAAACCTATCATTCTGCAGCGAGGTGTGAGACAAGGAGACGTTATCTCTCCAAAACTGTTCACGGCTGCATTGGAGGATGGATGTCTTCAAGGTATTATTGGGAAGGGGTAAGCATCAACATCAATAGCGAGTACGTCACTCACCTTCGGTTTGCCAACGATATAGTAGTCATAGATGAGACTGGAGGACCTCAGTGCAATGCTCATTGACCTCAGAAGAGCTTTCGAAAAGAAAGTCTTAAAAAAAAAAAACGGAACTATAAGTTCATGTCAAATGCCCATGTAACCACCCACGCTCTCACGAAGATCGAAGGCTACACCCGGAAGTTGTGGACGATTATGTTTACCTACTAAGGACACCAAACTGTCCAGTTAGGTCCAAATTCAAGAAAGAAGTCAATCGTCGAATCCGACTCCGCTAGGCAGCGTTCGGGAAGCTACACAATATTACCTACCTACGTATATCTTCTCGTCACACATATCTACGTCGTGACCAGTGCGTGTTGCTATCTCAACGAGAGATTGCCGTGGCAGTGGGCAGGGCACATTGCTCGCAGAACAAATGGCCGATGAGGCCGAAAGGTTCTGGAGTCGTAACCGCGTACCGGAAGACGAAGCCTTGGAAGGCCTCCAGACCTATGTGATTGGTGGAGATCGCAGGAATCCGCTAGATGCGAGACGCACAGAACCGGTCGAAGTAGTGTTGCTTGGGGGAGGCCTATGTCCAGCAGTGGACGTCTTCCGGCTGAAATGATGATGATGAGGTAGCGTTGTTTCTTGCCGAAACATTATTACTTTAAGTCAATATAGGTATCTACCTAATCATATTTTTTTGTATTTTAAAACAAAGCAGCAGAATTTATTTGTTTATCTACTCTCGTTTTAATAATAAAAAATGTTGAGTATTACCTACCTACCTACCTATTTCTCACAAGAAAATCGTTTTTTTTTGGGTAGGTAAGTACAAAATGTTTGGAACTGAAGTCTGAATACACTTCTGTCCAGGCATACTTTTAACCTACACTGCGTGACGAGAGAGCATAGATCTATGATAGGGGTGAGAGTAGAGTTTGAAATACCGGTATTTTTGGGAACCAGTGGTCTACCAGACGTAGTACAGACGCACATCAAGCTACCCGAAACTAGCAAATTTTCCCAATCAACTTTGAACCTTATGCTTCAGTGATAAAGTTGAAAATCTATTTAAGAAATTTGACAGATTGTAGTAACTTGATGTGCTGGCGTCTGTACCTACCAATAGTGCAGCTATTGGTAAGTATTTCTAATCAGTACCTACCGGTAACAAACAAATATTTTCTTAAATTAGAGTGAGAAAATAGTATAATATACCTACTTACCTAGTAAGTAAAAAGTATAGGCATTAGAAAAATAACTCAAGGTACAAATAAGTACCTAGGTAGGTAAGCGAGATTTGTGGTACCTGAATTAGGTAAGTATCTACCGATAGGTAGGTACCCGTCTGGAACCGGTACCAAAATGGCAAGAACGGCTAAATACCGGTAGGTACAGTAGGTACCTACCTACGTGTACTTCTGGTACCGGTTCCAGGCCCTGCGTGACAGTCTCTTAAATAGAGGTGCCTACCTATCCAATTAAAAATATTGGGTCTGCAAAAATATGGACGAGACAACGGCAATTTAAGCATTTTATATATCTTCAGGCATTTTATTGGTCGGTAGGTACAAAGAAAAAAAATATTAGGCAAAGGTAGTTAGGTACTTAGGTACCTACCAATACCTATACTGTAGTCTAGTAACAAGATTAGAGAATCGGAAGCGGTGTGACTGATTGCTCCATTCCGATCTAGAAAGTTTTCACATAAATTCTGTATTTATCGCTAGTTTTCACGGTCCATGCTATGAAAACACATTTATTTTAAGATTTTACCCATAAAACTTTGTGAGAAGTGTTGTTTGCGCGCAAACTGTAGTTAACCGTGAATTCAGTAGGTAGGTACTTACATGATTCTAGATAGCGTTTTATAAAAATTCTGCTGTTTCATATACCTACCTATGCTGCTGGGCAAAATGTACCTATGGAAAAGCTATTTTTAGGGTTCCATACCTAAAGGGTAAAAACGGGACCCTATTACTAAGACTCCACTGTCCGTCTGTCACCAGGCTGTAGGTACCTATCTAATGAACCGTGATAGCTAGACAGTTGAAATTTTCACAGATGATGTATTTCTGTTGCCGCTATAACAACAAATACTAAAAACAGAATAAAATAAATGTTTAAGGGAGGCCTCATAGACAACAAACGTGTTTTTTCGGCGTTTTTGCCTTGTGGTACGGAACCCGTCGTGTGCGATTCCGACTCGCACTTGGCCAGTTTTTTTAATAACTGACAAAAAATTTCAGAATCAAGTACTTATAGGTACCTACCTACTAAATCCATGGTAACAAGTTGCGCGTCGCTATCGCTGCCACCCTGTAGGTATGTGGCTCATCACGCATGATTTCTTGCATGAAAAACGTTGTGGCCGTGATGTCGTTTTTATCCTTTTCAATGCCAAGCCGCTTGCCTTTGCAACAACGAAGCTGCTTTTACAATTACGAGTTCGGATTTTATCTTTGTTACTAACGTCAATCCGTTACAAGCGCCTCCGAATTCTTCAGGTTGATCTAATTATCTAATTGGAACCTGCGGGTAGTTTAGTAACACACTACCTATCAGTAGCAATGGCTGTCGTTTTGAAAGTTCAACAACATTAATTGCGTTATTTAGGTTGTTGAACAGACAAATTCTTCGAACGTATGAAGCAATGGATTATCTATACCCTTTAAAATTATGCGGATTGTGATTGAAAGTGTTGTGCAATTAGGGTGCTGATTTCCAAAAACCTAGCGCGCTATTTTTTCTTTATCCAAGTTCATAGACCATTCACTTTTGGCACACACCTTCTGTTCCTGTGTTGTTCTTATGTCTTGGAACTGAATAATACCAAAAAACTCTATAGTTCACGCATCATTATCCCCCGGGAGGATAATATAGCGTCGTACGATACTCCTAGATATATGCGCATAAATATCCGTGACCTCGTATGACTTCACCCAATCTATTGCTGTTTTTTTTTTGTAGTTTTATCATTTGTTTTGGGGTTGTCTAGAAGTCAAAGGTCGAGGGACTTGCCGACACTCGTAAGTACAAACAAGTCCCTAAATGCTAATAAGTACAAACATAGGTTTACAAATCAGCATTTCAGTCAGTTCAGTTTAAAGCATTGCTTAGACGCGCTAAGTACCTACACAATTACATATTTGGGTCGGCCTAGCATTCAGTTCAGCCTCGACTTATTGAAGATAGGTAAGTAATTTAAGTGACTTATATATTATTCTTGAAACGTAGGGAAAGGTGAGGTCAGTACAACTTAATTTTATTCGCCTTCGGAGTCCGGATTACTAAGCACATAAATTTTGCAGCTCGGTCGTCTTCCTTCAGATTTCGTGTGACTCGGATATATTAATATCATTTACTTAATATGCGCATACATAAAGTTCTTTAGTAGACAATATTTTCATGATAAAACACTGTAGAAAACAGTACCTACCTACGGAAAATTGAGGCGAAAATATTTTGGTACAAGTAGAAGGTTTTCTTGATAATGTTAATAGGTCATCCATATAATGGTTTGGTAGTTATAGGTTTTTGGTAGTGACTCACTAGGATTCTGTGTAGATACCTACATACCTATTTCAATTTTTGTGTGTATCCAATGTCTAGGAGGTCCCCAGGGTCTTGAAAGGGGATTGCATCCCAGTGCTTGTAAAGAAACGAAAATATGAAACAGGTGAAACCACATCATTGTAGAAATTACGGCACTCGGCGACCAACAAATAATAACAAGTAGAGTGCCTTTCTTATTTAGTGAGAATTAAAAAAAATACTAAAATGTTTTTCAGGCGTATCAGTATTAACTTAATCCCCATCTGGAAGCGGATCGAAGACACGCGCACATTATTGTAATGGTGTTCTCCCCACAAAACGTAACAAAACAATTACCAGGCTATTTGTTATTCACCCATCTCCCCTAAACATTTGTTTATTCAAGCCACTTACACATACTGGCCAATACCTCAAACCCGAGAATCTAAACCACCCCTAATACCTATCCATCACGCCTTCCCCAAATGGAACGCTTTTGGGATCGAATTTACGGGAGTACTCCATTACAAAGTGTAAACCCTAACGCGGCTGTAAGATATCGGCTCCTCAATTTTTGTAACACAAGGGTGCAGTCAAATTGCCAGCCGATAAGCATAGGGGAGCACGTTGGGTTGGACGAAGGTTGATGGAGGTAAACGTAGACGCAAAATCTAAAACGTAGAATCGTAGATGATATCGGCTCTCGGTTCCCTATCAGCAAAACTCTATGTAAATGATGTCTCACCAATTTTAAGGCGAGTATCACTCTTTCAACCTGAGTAACTGGGTTTAGTACTAGGACCTCCTTTAACCCCTATAAAGGCGCGTTGTAAAACTGAAGTGAGGTGAGGTTACGAGCTGCGACAGTCTTCAATATACTTTCCTTTTGCATTATTAAATTCAGTTATGTTTAAACTTTAGCCTCGAGAATTCTGAATATATGAACTACAAATCAAGTGCGAATCTACTACCGTCGCCATCGAGAGAATGCATTCCTGACACCAGTTCATACAAACGAATACGTGTTTTGATCTTTATTAGATATTAGAATTGTCACAAGTGTACAAGAAAAACTTGCAAGTAGAGAAAGATACAACGCTTTAGTTAGATGGTGACTGTCCCTACACTTTATTACAGTCTGAGTCTGTAAAACCCCTCCAAATATCAATATTCTTTCACAGATATTAATTTCGATATTCGAAATATTCATTCGGCGACTAATTGGCGGACCGGCAGTTGGAATTGAGTAAAATTTTATTACTCTTTGGTGTTGAAACAGTCATTCACAGATCAGATAGGTAGGTAGATATTTTTGTAAGGAAAAAATGATAATAAAAAAGCGAACATTTATGATGTGTTTAAAATTACTTTTATTTGAAAGGCTTCTAAATTAATAAAAATACAAAAGTTTTTCAATTATGCAGTCAACTTACAGTGCCCTCCGAAAGTTAGTTCCACCCTATGGCGGTGATTTTTTTTTAATTTTGCCAACATAAGTTGGCAAAATTAAAAAAAATCAGGTACTTAGTCCTAAGTAATTACCTAATTATTCTATGATAAATTATAGGTCAACAAAAACGTTTTACCTAATGTAGGTAAAGTTCAAACATTTGAAACTAAAATTTTAAATCATGTTGTGGCATTTCAGCTGAAATGGATAAATGTCAACTAACTTTTGGTGGGCACAGAGATAGGCTAGAACCTAAAAAATCCACTAGTCTCTTTTTGTACCGCAAAACTACCTATGACTTTCACGTGGGGGCACAGCTCCATACAATAAAAGGAAGGAGACTAGGAGAGGATCTGGTTACGGTCGTAGTTATCGTGCGACAAACTGCGCCGGCCTAACAATGCGATTTGCTTATCATGATACTTGTTTTAAGAACAGATTTAGATAAAAAGTTGCCACTGCTTCAGACTGTCTCTTGTTTACTTTCTTTATGGTTAGAGAAAAATGTAACAAACTCTTAGTCAAATCATTTATTCCAAATAGGTAAATAGAAGGCACTTTTGAACGTCAGAAAAACTCTTACAAAAAAAAATGATTCTAGTCGCCCCTTTTTTTATAAGGTAGTTTCGTATGTAGAAAAATGGGCAAGACTGCAGCGTTACTCGTTTAAAAATGTTTTACAATACTTTGTATACTCTATTTATATGTCAAGACGATGCACCTACAATAATATTACTATACCACAATAGGTAAAAAGAATTAAAAATAAAGCAATGACAGGTAAAGTAATTATGTGATAGATACATGGTGCTCAGATATTTACAAATATTGTAAGATTAGATTGTAAGATTTGATTTTCCTACAATTTTAACAAGTATTTAATAATTTAGTGTGTGAGTTACAAGTAATCACAGAATGTAAAATAAATGTCATCAAAATTATAAAATTAAATTAGCAACCGGTTTGATTTTGTCTAGAGTAGGACCAGCGCTAATGCTTGACTTAAAAAACAAATGTGCATAGCTGCCTTTCCAAAAACAAATGTCTGGATACAAGACTCTATCTTAATATCTAGGGACCCCAAACACAGACATCAAAACAGCCAATAGGAAACACATTAACACAAAAAGGGTCTACCAAGTGAACTCACTTATTCCCATAGGTTGCTCTCTAGCGTGGCCTAACTTATTGTCTGACTGCCCAACATATTACGAGTACGTGCCCGAATATCTAAATGCGTCGGGGGCATCCGTAAAGCAGTAAATTCTCATTACAGGTCTGGCCGCGGTGGGCCATCGAATGCTATGCTAATTTAACATACACCTCCCAGTCGGCCTGAACCAGTCGGTCGGACGGCGAATGTGAGCGTACCGTGAAAAGTTATTACTGATCTGAAAATCTTCGTATCTTAGTTTCAAAACTTTGCTATAGAAGCAAAAACTTTACAGCTAAGTAGTGAACATCAACCGCTAAATGGGTGTCTCAAAGACCGCTAATGATGATGAATACGGATTTTTTTTCAAAAGCTCCAAGCTTGATAAGATAATTTATTGGTGACTAGCGCGGTTTCACCCACATAAGTGGCGATCCCGCGGGAATATCGGGACAAAAAGTATCCAATGTTAGTCTGATGTTTATAATATGCTCCTGTAAAGTTTCATCAAAATACGTATAAATAGTTTTTGCGTGAAAGGAGAACAAACATCCGTCCATATATCCATTCTCACAAACTTTCGCGTTTTAAATAATATTAGTAGGTTAATAGCATAAAAAGTTCATTCTAGCATGCACATTTTCTAAATTAAGCCTACCGGCCAGACTACTACAGTAGAACATCGACTGGGTAAAATGAAAAAAAAAGAAGAAAAATATAAAAATAAAACGCCTAAAATGACTAGAATAGATTCTAGGTTCAGGCTAAATTCGTTTGACCTAATAAAAGTCATAGCTAGAGGCTAGATTTTTGAAAACCATGTCGTCGTGGATTGTGTACCGTGTGTGCCGTTACGGATCAAATACCGAGTTTCGGAACGCTGTAGGCGAAATATTTTGATCCAAGCAGGAATTGTGACTATTTGCGTCAACCTGCATGCAACAATTGCAACAATTTTCATCACATCAATATGTTATGTGAGGGTTTATTTAATTTACGATTCGAATTCTAGATCTAAAATTTAGTAAAAATATAAATAGATAATTCGGGCAAGAAATGAGGGAGAAAATTTTATACAATTACCTGTATTAATCGTTTATCCAAAAAAGTCGGTACCTACTACTTATAATATTTTTATCTCACAAAGCGACGCGCGTTTTACTTGTGGTAACCAAGAGTACAATCACGCTGTGAATGTCTTCGTGAAGACGTAGACGTAGTAGCGTCAGCACTTAACACACACACACAAACTTCCGACTTCGCCAAATGTCTCGGATGGTACCGAGAGCTCCTGCAGTCCTACACTTACACACACATTCACAGCGTGTTTGTACACTTGGTAACCAGAAATCAAGCGCGTGTCGCTTATTGAGATACAATATAGTACAAAATGGTAATACACGAATCTCCTGTCAAACTGCAGTACAGTTTGTCGGCACCTAAAATGTGTTTTTCAATATTCTGTCATATTTTATTTTACATAACTAAGTAGCGAAAGCTGTTACTGCCTAAAGCACGTATACAGACGCAAAACTTCATTGAAACCGCATTTCCCATTTGCATTGCAAAATTTTCATTTTGTGCCAAACATAAAGTAACATGGAATGTGACGGTACGAGTATCTTCTTTTATTACCACGCAGGTAGATTCGGTAGAATGGGGGTAGTTTTGAAAATAAATTCCGTACGGGATATTCGCAACAAAGTTCAGTGCGGTAAATAGAAACGTAACAGAGTGCTCGTGGCATACAAAACATAAAGTAATTTGAACGTGGCCTGTGCGAGTGTCCGAGAGTTCTTAATCAATAGGTGAACGCTGAACCCAACTACAAATTAATTATCGGTGTTTAATTACGTGGTCGTGATGGGATTATACTTGGTATTAATTGGTGCGGGATTTTAGACCAGCAGTTGTATGTGGGTTAAGTTTTAAATGAGCAGTGTGATGGACAGTTTCATGGGGAGACTGACCAGTGAAATGTAGGTAGATTGCAGCGTCAACATCTTCAACGGAAAGGATGTGCCGTCACCATTAAATTTATAAGATTCGTCCACTTTCTAAATCCGCAGTGTTTTCGATACCTAAAGTCGGTGATAGGTAGGAAATAACTGCTGGATTAACTGTGGGTACAGAACTAATCACATTCCTGAGACTGTGAGGCTTTTATCGTAATTATACCTGCATACTCGAAGTACATCTACTCAAAGTTGAAAGTCCTTCCTTTAGAAAATAAATAGTGAGAAATATTTATACAAATAAACAAGGAATAGTCAAAGGAAAGGAACGTACTGAAAATAAGAAAAAATATAGAAAAACAGATGTGAATACATAAGCCTAAAAACGACGCTAACTGATGCTCTGCGTTATGCTCAAGTGGAAATGGGCCGGACAACTGGCCCGTTATACAGTCAAGAGATGGACTATCTATAGGCGACCCGGTGGACAGCAGGATCCAGAGGTAAGAGACAACAACCTAAGCCAAAGAGGCCTAAGAACCGCTCGATAGATGACATAAAGCAGTAGCAAAAACAATTTGCAAAAGAAGACGCAGACAGAGGAAACTGGAATAAGTTGGAGAAGACCAGTACCCGAGAAGGGGTTCCTATCCCTAAGATATAGATAAATTTAAAAATAATATAATACATAAAAAAATATATAATATATACATAAGAAACAAAAAACAGAAACAACAACTGAAAAAACTAGTGAAGTAAATATTGTACGGATAAGAAATTTTGAGCCTACATACTTTGGGGCTAATGGTCTGTTTTATCTTTGGTGATAAAAAAAAAAGAAAAAATATATAAAAGATTTTCTGGAAGATAATCTCATTCAAGTTCTGTATTTGAACCTATCGGGTTAATTGTGTTTGGTCGAAACCTGCACCTAATTACGTCGTTGAAATGAAAATAGACAGGGACCCCAATCAGTAGATTACTAAGTCTAAGTCGTACTTACATATTAACAGTTCGCTACAAAACGTACAAATAAGTTCAAATCTTCAAGCATTCCGAACAAATACCAGCGGTTCAGTTCACAAACAAACCTTGAAAGGATAAAAGTATCATGCAATCTAATTGAATAGCTAATAAATAAAGTGTCTAAGTTTCCTGCCGCGCAATAAATAATAGATAAATTAAATGGCCGAGAGCCGGGCAAAACAGAATTAAAACTTTCCGGGAGGTTTCACGTAAATCACAGTTGGCTGATTTATATTTCACGCACCTTGTCGAGTATCGCCCCGTCGAGCTCTAGCGTGTAATTCTATGAACGGACTCTGATATCGTGTGTGCTCTGTGCTCCTGTGTTAGATTGAAGTAACTTGTTCATCATATTTCTATGAGAATCCCCCTATAATTTGAATGTAATAATAATCAATGTTGTTTTATAGATCTATTAACTTATGATTTATTCTGTAAAGTGATCATGCTGAGGTGTCATGCTCTGCCGCAGAGCCACCATTTTAGAAACCGAGTGGATTGAGCATGGGCACCGGCTTTAGAGTCCTCAATTTTTTAATGAAACATTCAAAGTCAACCTCCAACTCACAGCATTTATTTCAATTAAACCTTATAGGCACTTTTAAATTGTCAAGGGATCGGTTAGTCAGAAAGTTGAAGTCAGTTGCCTATTCAAAAGCGTAGTAGGTTCTTATGGAGAAGAACAGGCAAGAAACCCGAAACCCGAATAACCCTACCGGAGTCCGGCGGCGTCAATCAGCCTGCTGAGTTTCGTCGATGCGTAGTTCCAGTGCCTTATGCATTTTCTGGGCACGCTCGTTCCATCATAGACCTCATCAATCGGTTTCCATCAGGCGTGATCGAGGTCAAGAGCGGGCCCAATCAGCAATAAAAAAAAATAAAAAAAACTCAGAAGCATTAATTATGCTTCTATATATCCTATTCAGGGTAATGCTGCCTTTTCACTACTTTCCATGCACTAAAAGAGCCTCCATACTGTTTAGGTACGACTGGCACTCACCAGGCTATCAGAGGAACTGCCATCCTAGCTGACTGTCTAATTTAGGACCATGATACCTTTGAGCTATTTCATAATATATGATTTACCTAGCTTCCGCGGATTCCCAATACCCATCAAAATCTGTCCCGCCGTTCCGGAGATTAGCCGAAACAAACTGACAGACAGACATTTTTTTTTAAATAGTGTTATTATATACTTTCATATGCATTAAGTAAAAAGCTGTTACTTATTTTGAAATAAAAACAGATACTTAAATTTTTATTAAGGTTTAATTTAACTCAAAAGAGTTCAGACACGTCTTTACGAAATCGATGCTATCGGTCTTCAAATGCTTCCTATTGGATGGCTGCTTACCCATGCGTACTTCCAGAGATAGAGAGTCGGATTTATAACACCTACCTAACCGAAGGTGTTATAAATCCGACTCTCTTTTGCAAGTACATAGAAAAGGTTATATGTTAATATGTTAATGATGATTCTTAAGGCGGAGACTGACTTGCAACGTTTGTTTGTAATGTATCATTCGAGGCGAGCTTGATTACAAAACGGCGATACACAAGACGCGGCAAACGCTCGCTTCGAGCACATGGCTCAAGCGCGCAACATTTCTTGTTACAAAACGGCGATACACTAAACGTGCCGTACGCTCGCTTCGAGCACTTGACTCAGACGTGCTTCATTTTAATTCAGAATGGCGAACGTAGAGGTTATTTTTGCTTCATTAATTTTTGTTTAGTTATTGTTAGTGGAAGAAGAAAAAAAAACAAAACGATATTGGATGACTTGCACTGACTTGCTTGTAAACATGCGCTCGCAAGGCTCGCATCGAGCTGCTCGGCTCGCTGCACTGACGACTGTAACGCGTTACAAAAACTCGACACATTACAAAACAAACGTTGCAAGTTAGTCTCCGCCTTTAGGTTTAGCTTTTTTTTAACCTTTAGAAGAGCCTGTTTTTACTATTGATTTATGATGTGTACACCGGACACCTACTTATTCTTTATTTTTGATGAAGCGCAGTGATAATCCTCTGTCTCAAGTTTGCGTACAAGCTTTTAATCGTCCTGCAGTTGGAGAATTGTTAATTACCTTTTAGTAGGTCAAATGTACACAACTAAATTATGTTATGGTTCAATGTAATATCAACGTTATCGACATGTAAGTAATACCCTAAAGCTATGTACTTAATATACAAATTTATTTAGCTAATGCCAGTTTAGCCCGCTGGAGCGAGATGAACCCGTAACTGTGTACAAGTAACAGTGTACACAAGGGTTTATTTGTTCCTTTTCGAACTGTTGGTAACTAATTGAGCTGGAGCTAAACTTCCGCTCTCACTGTTTGTACCGTGTACACTATGCTGTTAAAAATACGGAATAAGTAACTGTGAGATATTATTATATCTATTGTGTGAAGATCTCTTTTATCAGTTGAAGGAACTGAAAGTTATTTACGTCCATTATTATACCTCACGAGCAGTGGACGTGGCCCAGTGATAACGGCCCCGACTTACAAGTTATAGGTCGTAGGTTCGAGCCCTGTCAGGCGAAGAGAGGAGGAAATTCAGATTGATGTCATTTAAATAGTAATGAGACTCTTGTATCGATGGCAGTAGGTACATGTTCCTAGTAAATGATGGGATAAAATGACCCTTTCTGTCCCTTTTATGTCTGATGGATTTCATCATGGTGATACGTTAATCGCCTTAGTAAAATGCCTGCCTAAAAATAGGTTGACCATAATAGATATAAGAAAGTATTATTATTATTATAGTAAACACTTCACTACACTACACACACACTACTCACACTCTAGATTTATTATTTGACATTGTGTGTTTCCTTAAAACGCTTGGTTTAATTTTTTTTCTTCACATTTGTAATTTGACTGACATGTTCAATTTATTATAAAAAAAAAACTATGTGCCTAATTTAAAGTACATTGTACAGGGATCACAGTTTTGTAAACATCTTTATTTTATGTACCTACTTTCTTAGCAAATTAACGACTAAAGTGTCGTATTTCAACGTTGCATTCGTTATTTCGTGAAAAAATCGCAATTGAAAGTTGCAAAGTGTTGACATAGGATTGCACGTGACTGTACTACCCATGTTACCCATGTTAGTTTTGTGATTTGTATGTACAAATCACAAAACTAATAATCTTCCCTTCCAGAACTAAAATAAAATCACGAATGTTCCTACTTACAAATGAATTTTCAATGTCAAATCACTAAAATGGCCTCACAATTACCTACTTAAGCCCTCGAAGCTAGTGATGAAAAAATCCCTGAGTTTGCATAGTTGGGGCAGACATAATATTTCTGAGTGGGTTGAACATTCCCAGGCAAATCTGCCAGGTTTGAATATAAAATGAATGAAGGTTAAGTCACTTATGCAAATATGAAAACTTCCAGAACTCGCCTTTGATATGGAGTTCAAGTTTCTCATAATAGAAATGGATACCTTTGACATATTTCGTTTTATATTTTCTATTTGAGACGATTTAATTTTGGACGACGTCAAGTTTTCATCTTCTTCCAAAAGTTTTTAGCTTTGACGGTAACTAGATTTGTAGAATGATTTAGATTTTTCTTTAATAATTTATCGTTTCTTTCTTTTGTATTAGATATAAGTTTGACCTTATTTTCGAACATAAATAGAAAAAACTAAAATCCATTTGAAGTATTTTTAGTACATAACTGAGAATACTATACTTAGGTACCTACTTACTCGAAAAGTTGAGAGTAAGTAGGTATAGTGAGAGAGAATGCCGATTAGGTTATCTCATTAAACAGTACCTACAGCAGTTATTACAAGATTTTCATACTTAATAAAAAAAATACATAAAATAATATTTTAGATATTATTATATATACTTACAGATTTTTTTAATAAAATAAATAATAAGGCTAGTAGACACGCGGGGGGGATGGTATCAACAATTCAACACAAACTTTATGGTATTGTTACCAAATAGTCACAAATTAAGTTTAATGTTATTAAATACCTACTCAAACAAAAAAGAAGGTGCCACGGCTAGAATGTTAATTTTTATTAAATATTTTAATTGTGTATGTTTAAACGTCAGTTTTAAAGTCCAAGCTCGAGGTTTGCCAACGAGCCATGGAGCGCAGTAATGTGGGGGTTCGATTTTCTGACCGTTTATGGAACACAATACTGCGCGCCAAAACCAAAATAACAGACGTTACCCAGCCGTGGGACAGGGCCGGACATGTCTGCCGCATGTCAGACAATTGGGCTAAGAGAACAACCGATTGGGTCCCTCTAAACGCACGACGCCGTCGCGGCAGGCCAAGATGAAGATGGCGGGACGAGCTTGGCTCCTACCGTAGGGAAAAGACAGAATTGTGTGGAACAGGAAGATCAGGGAGGTCTTTGCCCTGCCGTGGGACAATACAGGCTAGTTAGATGTTTAAAATACGTAATGTAGAATACAAAGCTTTTTTTTGTGGATGGGAAATCATCAAATGACCCCTCCCGCTCTGGGTGGAGCGGAAGGGAGTGTCAGACTCTTACTGACTAAAACCCACCCGTGTTCCTTCCTTAGCCCTTTATGTTCCGGGCCAGCGGTAACCCTTTCGGACAATCCCGCTGACCTGGCAGAATACATGGCTTCAAGGCTATAATTTTACTAAAGGTCATAAAGTCACATGAACGTTAATCGTTCTAAAACGCCTGAACAACGAAGTACCTACTTATCGCATTTCCCGACAATACACCCAATTTCCTGCTTTCGCTCCAATCGTGATTGCATAATTTTCTTTTATTTATCATCGTCTACGAAAAAAAGAAACAACTGAGGCAGTGGCGAGCGCTTATTCAGCCACCATTAGTGAGGCCGCCCGGCGAGGAGCCGACAAGTCAATAAATCATTTCTCGGCATCGGCATCTCTTATCGATTCTATTGAATAGCGATTTATTCGCTCGACGCTTAATCGCCGCTTTTCCAATATGAGTAAGCTTTAGGCACCTAAGTAAAGTCTGGGAGAATAAAACCTAGCTTGTAATACTGTCGGCTATATTGATGTATGAGAATTATGACGATGAAAAACTTGGTCTAAACATTTTTTTTTCTTCTAAGATAACCTAATGTGTTGTGAACTTTTTCTAGAACCTATTCACAAATAATCAGCCCATAATGTTCCCACTGCTGTGACACAGGCCTCCTCTCTGTGAGAGGGAGTGGGCCGTAATCCACCACGCGGGCCAGTTCGGGTTGGTAAATGTCCCATATCTTCGAATTTTCAGTTCTAGGACATGCCGCAGGGTTCGAACCCCCGACCTACAACGCGTAAGTCGCGGCCGTTACCACTGCACTACCTATTCACAATAACAAAGTTTATCTGACGACCCAGCTACTTACTTAGAAAATAGAAATAGAAAATAGAAAATAATTTATTTCTTTAACAAGTTTTGTACTACATTACTAGTGATAGAAGCGTCCTTTTAAGCAATTAAATGCCTGTATTAGGACACTCCACTCTTCCGCAACTTAAATTTACGTAACGTACAATCTTATATACAAAAAATTATGCCAGTATTTACTATTTATATAATTTTGAGAAAATCAATTGAGACAAAAAAGAACTACAGAAGAGTAATTACTTTATATCAGCTTATACTAATGGGTGTGTTTATTGTGTATATTATAATGTGAGGTACTATGTGTGATAAGTGTGTATGAGGTGTATATGTGTGTGTGAGGTGTATGTGTGTGTGGTGTTTGTGTGTGTGTGGTGTGTACGCGTAAAAGAGTGAATTATGTTGTGTGGTGCAGTAGAGCCTCCGTGTCCTCATATGCAAGTTGTTTTATCCATTTTGTTAGAAGTTTCTTACATTCATAATATTGTTTAGTGTATACATATATTTCTTTATTTATTTTATTGTAAAGTTGAGATGAACGTTTCTCGTATTGCTTACTACAAAACCTGGTTTTTGTTTGTGGAATCGGTGCTATAATATCTTTCCTTCTTTTTGACAAGATAGCGGTATCATAAGGCAGCTCTTTATGTTTTTTCAAAACAGTATGAATTATATATAATTTTCTCACCGAAATCAAATCACTTATCTGATACAGTTTTTCAGTGGGATATCTAATCCTTTTAAAATGCATTATTTTTATTAGGGCTCGTTGCGCTCGTTCCACTTCAATAAATTTGGACTTAGCTGCACCTCCCCAAATGGGGATGCAGTACACCAAGACAGACTGCACCAAAGCGATGTATATATCCTTTAGTAGGTTTCTAGATGGGTCTCCAGAATTGTTAGCATTTTTCGGCACAATATGTCTCAATGTTTTGAAAATCCAGCTTAGTTTCCGAACCCTGTTTGTGACCTGCTCAAGGTGAGGGTACCATGATAATCTCTGGTCAATCATGACCCCTAAATATTTGGTGTGTGTGACCTTATTAATGGTAGGGCACATACAGTTTTTGTTTTTAAAGTCACCACATTCGTGAACTTTGATTGTGAAGTCCTTGTTTGGTTGTGTGCGATTACAAATACTAAAACATATATAATTGGTTTTTGAGGTGTTCAATGTCAGTAGATTATTAGTTAGCCATTTAGCAATTTGGGCCATGCCACATGAAGCACTTTGCTCTACGTCATCCCAGGAGCTTCCAGAGAAAACAACAGCCGTGTCGTCGGCATAAGAAAAGATTTTGGCTTTATTAATTTTTAAATTACAGAGGTCATTGATGTATGTTAAGAAGAGTGTGGGGCCCAAAACACTACCCTGAGGCACGCCGTATAACACTTCTGCATCATCACTGACATATTGTCCCAACTTAACCCTTTGCTTCCTGTTAGAGAGATAATCTTTGAGAAGATTGAGTGAGGTTCCTCTTATACCAATTTTCTCCAGTTTGTTCACAAGGATTGGTACAGAGACGGTGTCAAATGCCTTTTTAAGGTCCAGGAAGATAGTTAAACATTTATTGCCACTATCAAGCTGGTTAGCTACATGCGAGCTTAGAGCGGTAACTGCATCTTCGGTGGATATATTTTGCCTAAAGCCAAATTGTGTTGGGGATAGTGTTTTAAATTTATTTAAATATTTGAGAAGCCTAATATTGATTAATTTCTCCAAAATTTTCGATATAGCTGGAAGGACAGATATCGGCCTGTAGTTGTTGACATCGTCTCTGTCCCCACCCTTGTGAACTGGGGTAATGATAGATTGTTTAAGAGGGGCCGGAAAGATACCGTCTCTAAAACAGAGATTTGCAAGATGGGTTATAATTGGGACAGCTTCCTTACTTATATACTTCAAAAATCTTGTGGAGATACCATCCCAGCCAGCGGCACTATTTGACTTTAGGCTCATCAAAATTCTGTGTACTTCATTAAAGTCTGTGTCCAAGAGTACAAAGGAATTAACTTGTGTAAAAAGTTGATTAGGTACATAATTAGGGTGATTATTTACGCTGGGCTGAATTTGTTGGGCCAGCTGTTTACCAATATTTACGAAATAATCATTAATAAAGTTTGCTGATTCAATAGGAGTCGATTTAATATTTATTAGTTCAATGTTTTGACATTTAGGTTTATTAGTGTAGGTTATAGTTTTAATATTTTTCCAAAGCAATTTGTTGTTTGATTTTGATTTAGCAAGTAAGTCCCTGTCATATTTTCTTTTCAATTTTTTTATGAGTTTGTTGCAGTGATTTCTATACCGATTGTATGTTATTTTATTGATTTCGTTGTGTGGGTCACTGTTATATTTCTTTTGCAGTTTATTACGATTTTTAATACAACGAAGAATGCCTGGGGTTATCCATGGTTTAATAATGCGTTTACTGTTTGGAATTTTAACTGTGGTAGTGTTGAGATTAATTGATTCAGTCAGTTTATCAATGAGTATCTCAGTTAGTAAATTAGGGTCATCACAAAATAGTAATTCTGCAAGATTTTGTTCATGTATTTGTTTTAAAGCTTGTTCGAAATTAATACAAGTAGTGGTTTTATTTGCAACTTGTGTATATTTTTGCTTACGTAGTAACATAAAAGTAGTATAGTGGTCAGTGATAGTGGTATGAAGGATAGCGATAAAGGCCGAAACCTTTTTTTTGTTAATTTTTATCATAAAGTGGTCCAAACAGTTCCTTTCCCTGGTGGGTAATGTATGTCCAGGGAGTATACCATGTAATGACAGCGTATTTAAATAGTTCAGTCTGTTTTTACTTTCCTGTGACGTCTCTGTGTCTTTGGGTCTAATATTAATATTTATATCTCCCGCTATCACTACGCTCTTTTGCGATGTTATTGTATCAAGGTGAGTGCTAAGCGAGTCAATGAAACAGTCAGTGTTAGTGTTTGATGGAGAGCGATAAATACACAAAACATGGTTATTCAGAACATCAATTTGGAGACAGGATGCTTGGGCCAGCTTTATTTCCTTTACTTTTGGTTTTAAAGTGTTTTTAACATAGGCGACCACCCCATCATTTTGGTTTAAATGTCGAGTAGAGGCAAAACAGTGGTAATTATTGAGTTTAGGAATTGGTTTGTTATCGTTTAGCCTACACTCGGTTAGAATTATAATATCAGTTTCAAATTTAAAAGTAGTTAGTAACAGTGAGAAATCATCGAAGTTACAGTAAACGCTCCTTATATTTTGAGAGACAATAGTCAAGTCATTTTTATTTACTGTAATGTGCTTAGAGATCTCAGAGCAATCACATTCTATTTTACGCGCAATTTCAATATTGTCAATTTCATTTATAGTTTGTAGGTATACCCATTTTTTAGGGTTCCAGTAGAATAGTCGTCAAAAACAAGATTTACATACCTTTTATAGATTGATGGTAGTTGGATAAGATTAAATTCAGTATAGGTGGTTTTGTAAAACGAGCGCAGCTGTATTAAAGTTTTTATGTATAATTTTATGTATTTGAGTATGTATAGTCGATTAATTATACTATGAAATTGAGTAACTCTGTGTTTAGGTGATGTGTGTGTATAAAGTTCTGTATGTGTGACAAAATAACTTATTATGATATCCATGTAAACGTACTTAGTTAACAAAATACAAGATGTTACATAATAACAGACAGACAGTATGTTACATAATAGCAAAAAAATAACATAAAGCAATGGCATAATCAGTTTTAGAGTTAGGTATTGGAGAAACATATAAATGTGGTCTAAGAGTCATTTTTTTAGTGTAAGTTGATGTACCTGTTCTTCACTTGTAATATTCAAAGTTGGTGACTGCTCGTCCCTCTTGAGATAGACTTTGCCATAGGCGGTCCAACAGAACTTGTAGGCTCCAGATTTCGCTAAATCCCGAGCAAGGAAATGTAGGCGGGATCCTTTAGGAGTCAGATGTTCCGACAGGAATATAGGGGTGTCTTCCTGTGTTTTAAATCCCAGGTGCTTGCAGCATAACTTTGACTTGTGTTTTAAGTTAAAGGCTTTTCCCATTTTCATAATTTCACCCTTTAATAGTGTAGATCCAGTTTCAACAATAATCGGCGAATTTTGAATTTCCGTGTTTTTCCCACGTACTCTATAAATGTCCTTAATATCATATTTGCTGATAGTACAGTCTATGTTTTGGGAGAGGCACATAATCATTTCAATGAGATCTTCTTTGGATTCACTGTTTTTTTTTGGTACGTTCTTTATTACGAAATTCGATTTGCGACTTCCCATTTGAAATTCCTCAAGTTTGTTCTCCAACAAAGTGGTGTATTTCTTATCTTCCCTGGCTTGGTTTTCTAACTGTTGAATTTTTTTTTGGAGCTCCTCATTCTGTGCAGTTACGAATGAGATTGAGTTTTCTATTTTGAGATTGGATTGTTGAATGTCTTTCAGAGTGAGAGTAATTTGTTGTATCTCATTCTCTTGTTTACCTGAGAAAAGTGTCATCATTTCTCTCATCTCTTTTTTAAATGCATCCAGCTGATCAATAATGGCGGTATCATCCCAGCTTCTCTTTACCCGTTGAAAAACATAATTAGGCGGCGGCGTCTTATTCCCATGTTCCAGCAAATTAATCTCCATGTCTGATAGAGATTTATTTCCTAATGGGTTCATGATTACCAAGTTACCAGGAATATGAGGAGGTGTAATGACGAGTACGCAAGTTACACTATCCGTATATAGGCGTATATGTCGAAGATGTAGATTTGGGTGCAATTATTGGTTATACTTATATTAAAATCTTTCGTCTCTACATTTTGCTTTTAAGAAACAAGTTTTACATATTTTATATTTATGAAGAAAATACATTCCTGCACCAGACTTGAAATTACGTCTTTTAAAACACTTAAATAGAGAGGTTCAGGTTGATTACATTATTCTTTCATAAAGGGCGAAAAAAATATCTACTAAGTACATTTTCTAGGAAAGAAGCAACATGAAAATGCAGAAGAAATTCTTGTGCTTTTTAAGGAAAATGAAGTAAGTTATTAACATTGTTTCATGGAGCTATTTACCAAGCTATTAAAAGTCATTTTATTAATAAAGAATTGGAAAATTATGTAGTCTACGACATAAACATTAAGCACGGGAATTGGCGCTCTCGTGTAATTTAGTATCACATTTATAAACAGGCTATTGATATTATAATTACGTAAACTACTTATTTCAGTAGGTTCAAAAGTTTATCCAACACACGGACATCTAAACCTTTGAAAATAGCGCTAATATTATGTATACACAAATTACACAAGACTCTTACTTTCGCATTTCCATAACGTTATGGTAACACTTACCGTGACTTCTATTGCCCTATTCCGTTATCGGCAGTCGACCCCTTACCAACCAAGGACAGTCGACCCCTTACCAACCAAGAAGAGCGAGTGGTGAAAAGATTAGCCATTCATAAGGGCTGCCTTATATCACCACTACAGCTTCTCGTATCTAGTCGTTCTACACGAGCTAATAAGGTAAAATTGTCTCCTGAATAATGTAGAATGACCATAAAAATTAACATTTAAGATTTTTAACATATCCTCAAATCCTCGCAATTTTTTAGGTCTCAAATTGATGTTGACCATTACACAGGGTGACGTGTTGTAAGTCAACGTAAGTACTCCTTCTAGGACGTGATAGACATTTAAGCGCCCCATAAGTACAGGCAAAGGATTTGAGAAAATACAAATTTGTGTCTGAAAATTTCCAAAAATTCGTAATTTTTCTACAAAATCTCAAATTGAAGGGCCATAAATTCCGTAGGATGGCATATTTTGTAGTGAATGTAGATTTCCGCCTAGGCTATATGGGATGCTTAAATATCGCAACGGGGTCACGCTATCATGTAGATAGAAAACTAACTCATAAGTCACACAAACAAGGTTTTCCACATAAGTGGAAAGTGAACTATTCAAAAACCATTAAAGTTTGTTGCGCTAGATGTGACTAGGGATTGTATTGGATATGCATAAAGTTCCACATGTATGCCGCTCAGGTACGCTCCGGGGAGCGAGTTGCATTCGCAAGTAATATTTGAAATTTTACTACAAATGTTCCGGAATAGCGCTCTGAGCATATTTTGTTATTAGGTAGGATTTATATCCTCAATATGCTTAGAAATTGTTCAGTCTAAGTGATTTTGTAAGAGTAATAAAATTCCTAGGTCAGGAAAGTGTTATTTTCAGGAGTCTGGTTTAACTTAAACATAATTGGCCATTTGTGTACTAAGGTACACCTCTACCTTACATGTGAGGAATTCAGGCATGATGAACTTCATAAGTAATAAAACTTTGATCTATTTTCTTCCATCTATATCTGGCTTAGTGCTTTTTGGATAACCAAGTAGGTAACCTACTAAGTTTCATCAAGCTGAGTAAGGTTACTTCAAATCATTCTTAGAATAAATATTCAGGTCAGATGCCTTTATTATTGAATTACCAGCCTGGCTTTATCTAAAAAGGCAAGGGCCATTTACTTTTCTTCAGTTCCTTTATTAAAAAAATGTAACGTAAGTTTTCTAGTGGGTGCTGTTTACACTTATTTACATCGAAGCTCCATAGAGATTAGTCAGTCATTGAAAAACTTTGTGTAAATCAATAATATGCACCAATTTCCGCTTGCTCAGTATTTCAGTCCCGCTAACCAGCAAACAACTAACCAAATCTGAATTTATTGCTTTGCGTCGCAGCAAAGAACGCCAATCGATCACCTAGTATCTGGTAATCGGATCTTTTGCCCGCATGTCTCGATACATAACGTTTTGCGGTGTGACAGAGGGTTTGCTACGTAAATAATCGCTCCACATTTATATCTACTTTCACTGTAGTTTTTTAGATGTTAAAACCCGGCTGGGTGCCTAAAAAGCCCACTTTGGCAGAATCATAAAAGGATAACATAATGGACAGTTAACCGTTAAGTTAATCGTATCAAATCCCATTGGTGAAGCATCTTTCAGTTTTTTTTTTGTCTGTGCTAAAATACCAATCAAACCGATTCGAATCCAATCCCAATCTCTTTGATTACCTATACCTACGTAGAGCAGCGAAAAAAGAAAAACACGGACTGTCTTCGCCATAATACGATTCATAATGTTATCCTTTTATGATTCTCCAAAGTGGCCTTTTTAGGCCCCCTGTACTCTTGATAGCAGCAGCAGAAAGATAAGTAGGTATAACAAGATTTTCTGGCCATTTTAGAATGAAATATCGCATAAACCTACCTCGAGATTTTGCTTGTACAAAATCAAGGGGTCCTTATAAATTGCTTCAATACGACAACCTGCACCCTACTTGCGTAAAACACTATTTCACGGTGAGACTTTTACAGAATCGACCGGTGAGGTGATGTGAGTTTGTATTTGCTAGGAAATGACAATACTAACAGCTGCTCACTCCACGCTCACTTCACCTAAGTTTTTACTTATTATTATAGGTTTTATAAATTATTATTATAAGTCTATACGTGAGGATTTGTAATTGGCTTTCGGGTGACTATGATTTGCTTTTTTGTTTGTTTTTATTAGCTGTAAGTCCTCCATGTACTAAAATAAATAAATAAAGTAACTCGTATTTTACATGGAGCGACTGGCCATCTTGCCTCCACAACGCAGTTACTGGATAACACAATACCCCTTATATTACCACATACAGTAATGTATTCGTTCATTTAAACTGCCAATATAATCTGAACAATAAACAAACGCTAACTGGATTAACTCTGTCTAATCCAATATGCGTGGTGGCAGCTTTAGGTATTATGTATTAACTACATATTGGAAACATGACGTGGGAACAAAATTATAATACTCGGTGCCTGTAACATTACACAGACTGAATATTAGTCTAGTTACAGTTAGACATATGATAGTTTTGTTCAATGTTATATAACACCACGTCACGTCGTGTCGCATCGGCTCACTCACTTCCTTTTCGCTTAGCGTTCTTTCTAACTTTTTGCTCGGCCCCTGAGGAGCATAGCGTGACCTTATATTTTTTTTTTTTATTACTAAATGGGCCCGCTCTTGACTCCGATCACGGCTGATGATAGGGGAAGTCCGGGCATAGTGGATAGGCCAGGCAAAGTGAATACGCTTTATTTCTCGCCAAGAACGTATCGGACCACGCACGCCACGCGCCATTACACTCTCCCACCCGTTCTCATTCTCGGGCAAACAGAACCAGCGGAAGGTCGCGGCGCGTTTGAGAGAAAAATCGAAAAAACCAAATATTGAAGTTTTCTTATTACTTTTCGAGGTAAGTAATACTTTAATAACTCATATAAAAGTTAACCATATTGTTTTGTCCGATTATTTCTTCTAAGTGCATATTTTCACGTATACATTCTGAGAGTTTTGTTACTTTGTTGTCACTTCATTTGGTTTTAGATTAGGTTGAATGAAATGAATCGGTGTAAGGCAAAGTGATCACGGGCAAAGTGAATACGGTATTCGCTTTGCCGTTAGCTTACAAGCCATTCAATTTTTTTTTATTTGTTTTAGATGGTATATAAATACAACAGGAAGACAAATCAAGCCCAATGGAGTGAGAATATTGCAATTCTGGCATTCCTGTGAAAACGACCGCAAAAAATATGGTCTACCTTACGCCGCTCTTTATAGGCATTGGAGAAAAGGTAGTTCGACTGCTCAGCTTGGTCGTTTTCGTAAAGTTTTCAACGATGAACAAGAGGGAGACTATAATTGGCTTATTTCTTTGTGATACCTGCACTGATTAGTTTAAAACTAGGCTAAGTATTTGTGTCCACTTTGCCCTATCGTCCTATCCACTTTACCCGACCTATGGGGCAAAGTGGATACCGGCGCATGTTGCAATATTATTGACAATTAAAATTAAAGAACTGCCATTAAGCATTTTTTGTAGATTATATTAAAAACTTTAATAAATGCTGATTCTCATTGAACCTTTGTTTTATTTCTGTGCCTATTGGTTATCTTCTTAGAGCCCATCAAACGTTAAGGTGTCCACTTTGCCCGGACTTCCCCTAAGCGATAGATGAGATCTATGATGGAACGAGCGTGCCCAGAAGATGCACGTAAATACCCTAAAACCTTTTTCAAGAATGAGCTGTCAAATGCAAAAAGTTTCGACTGGTAGTTCCAGAGATTAGCGCGTTCAAACAAACAAACAAACTCTTTAGTTTTGTTATATTAGTATAGATTTAATTATGAGAAATTACTTGATAAATAATTGATTTTCGAGTACATCCCAATCTTCATCAGGAAATACAAACAATTAAAATAATGTACAAATATTTGCCAGTGTCAATTAAATGTAGGTACAATTTTATCTCTACTTTAGTTAAAACAACGTGAAACACACTCTCATTACCCTTTCCTTTTACGTAAAAATAATTAAACTCGCAAAAGCTTTACTGCATCCCATTTTGAGCGTTAACGAAAATTAAACGTTCCGTCGCATTATTCGACTACGTGCAATATTAAATTCCATGTGTATCATCGCGTACCGGATTATATTAATAAATTTAATTCGTTCATAATTTTTTTTCTGGGTTGTACGTTAATTAAAATATAATTCGCGGCCGGAACGAATATGTATTTACAGAATTATATTCATTAAAGTCATCAACACAACTCTCTAAGACCAAGTAATCCTACTGAATGACTATTTCATGAAATCTTGACATTTTAGGATTATACTAACTTAACAAGTTGTATTACTGATTGTTATGATTATAATTCTGTAAATACATATTTGTGACGGCCGCGAATCATATTTTAATCAACGTACAACTTAATACTGACCAGCAAATTGCAAAAAACTTAAGAAAATTTGAATATCGCGGGCTACCTTAGCGCTTCCCCTTAATACCGGTCCGATTTTCATTTTCGCAGCGTCGTCCTGGGGTGTCGCGACAAAATTGCTTTACAGTATAATTACAGACCTACTATTGTTCAGGAATCCTGGCTGCGCTTCGATTTATATTCGGAACGAGACAAAAGTACAAATTGTTATTAGTTTCATTAGTGATGAAATTGTGGGATTTCCTACTGCATTCTGGGAATTCAAGTTATGAAACCACGGGCGGAAGCTAGTTATACATATATATTTCTGCAGAAAATCTTCCATATTATCTCAATATTGTGGTGGCTCGGCTATATAATCTGAATAGTAACACCAAGTGAAAGTGTGCTCTATTCCACAAACACCAAACTGTTTTCGTGAAATCCATAAAATCCGATTAAGCAAATGTGAGATCTAGACAATTACCATATATATTCGCACACTGTCGCCAAATAAATAGATATTACCATAACGTACATTATTTAAGACGAACTAACAACCGTTTGTGATCTGAACTGTGAATAAACTGTTCGGTAAGTTTCCATAGTGAAATAGGAGGATAATATTATCATGAACTTTCTTCCTTTCTATTCTTTTTCGTTGTTTTTATATAGTTTGAATCCAGTAGGTGGTCTGTCCACGTTGATTGGGGCATCTGCATCAGTAGTATTCTTTACGTCACCCAAGGTGCCGGTAACGGCCACTTAGGACACTCCAGCAAGTGGGGCATAGTCTAATCAGAAGCACCGCACTCCCACTCAAGGAACCTCTCAAAATAGTTCATGACCACCCGTCATAAACTATTTCGATAGGGTCCTTCAGTTGGTCTGGTGGCCCAATAGACGTTCACAGTTGGATATAAGCCTCTCCCAATACTTGAGGAGCTCAGAATCCTGGAAGCTCTAGCTCTGAGTCCTCCATGTCCTGATGACAGTCTGTCCTGAGGTATTTTGTTGGTAATATCTAGTTCATATCTCTCCGCATTTCGGAGACAACGTATCCGGGAGATTTTACTCGGAAAATGACATCCCCGCACTTTATTTAGTTATACATCATCATAAGAACTAAGAAACCAGCAGGAAACTGTCAACGAGGACTCGATGTAAGTTGATCTGACTTGACTGACTTTGACTTTGATCTTTACCGTAAGTGGATATTAGTGTACTCATGACATTAGCCTATTTTTTTTTGCTACAGTTTAAAAAATACTGTGTTCGATTTAACTGCTGGACCATACCATGCTTGTAGAACAGCTATGTTTGTCCACTTATAAGTACTTAGGTTTTAAAAAGAACAACACAGTTTGGTTTCACTAAAGATCTTTATTTCTTATAATACAAATAACGTTATTTACAATTATGTTTATTATCGTTACAATATAACCTAATAGTATTTTACATAGTACTATGTCATCACTGCTAATTTATGGTTTAGTTCAAAAACATTTCTGGGTACTTACTTGGTGGAATTAACTTAAAAGATGAAAATGTGTCTTATTTTCTCATTTTATATGTATGACACGTATATTTTGTTCATTCGCTTGTAATTATTTACATTTATTATCAACTTTGTGTGGATCAAAGTTTCTTCCAGAAACTCGTACGCAATTTACTGACGAATTTTTTTTAAATTAAAGTATATCCGAATTTTTCGTTACGTTTTTCTTTCCGAATTTTACTTTTTCTATCTGCCTCGTGTTGTAAACTTTACTATTGGGTATTTTTCTTTGTGATATCTTTATTTTACAGGGTCTTCTAAAACTTGCTAGTACCAAATAATTTATAAAATTGCGGTCACGAAATAATACGAATATTAAACTAAGCGAATGAAGGTGTAGAGAAGTGATAAAATAGAAGGACAATTACTACAGAAATGAATTTATAGGACACCTACATTATTTGTATAGTTCTCAATGCAGAGATGTCACAATAGAACTGGTTTATTGTTCTCGAACAGTTATTGTGGATAGAAAGCGCTAAAGAGGACGACACTTCTAAGTAGGTTCTTATGACGTCAGACAAGATCGTGAACCTAGAATTAAAAGAACATGCTAATAGACGGAAGCGGAAAAGTAACAATCAGATGCCTCTCAGTTTTAAATATGTTAGTATTCAAGCAAAATTGTAAAGAAAAAGATAATAAGTGGTTATTTTTATTTACAAAAAAAAAACAATAAACAACCATTGGCACTACATGAATAACAAGTTCCTTAGTTGTACATCTCGGTGAAGGATTTGGTTTCAATAATAAATCGATCGTTGCATCAACTACATTATTACTCATATTTAATCCTAATATAATTTGTATCAATTGTATATATACACGGCACATATTTTGTTAAATATAACAACACTATTCAAACGAAAAATACGTCAGTGCTTTTAAATATTTACACAATACTTATTATAATAAAATAAGGTACTTCAAACCATTACATTTAAAAACAGAGTTAAACACAAACATAAAAGACAATTTTGTTTTGAATGAACACTTAGAGCTTTATCCTATAAGCATTATCTCGAGAATATGTTTTTTAAAGATTAAATCGTCTACTTTTCATTATCTAGTTTAGCTAGACGTGAATGTAATTTCAAATGCAAGTCACTTCACTGCCATTCAAAACAAAATTATCATGCCCTCGAAAATAATTGTTCATTTGCTAATTTATTAATGTTATAATAATTAACAGTTTCACTTCTATATTAAATAAATCACTTTTCGCTTACTTTTCTGTATAGGTACTAGTACATCGTTTCAATCACGTCGATCGTAGCTACAATCACAAGCCTTCGGAGCGCTTGCATACAAACTCCCAATCAGGAATGTCCGTGTAGCCGCATACCGATCGGGTTTGTCTAGTTTATGCCTTCTAGAACGTAAAGTTCGTGTATTGTGCTAATGTTTGATGCGTTATAAGTGTGCTAGTATGTCGATCTCTGAAGGTGGTTGTGTGTGTGTGTCGTTGAGTGCGGGGGAGCCCGACACAGTGACGATGACGGGTTGTGAGTCTGTGTGTACTATGGTGACGAGATGTTCGTCTGGGTCTTTCTCCTGTTCGGGTTTGGGTAAAGCTTCGATGGTGTTGTCACCGTATTTGAGGTCTATTGGCGTGATGGTGGGCAGGTTGTCCGTGACGACGACGGGGGGGTCTGCGCGGGGGGCGCGGTAGGATGGCGGCCCGCTGTACTCGGAGCCGCACCACGCTGCGCCCGTTGATCCTCTGCTGGGGACATGGAAATAATAGGTGAACATTGTGAATAGTCGTAGAAGGGAGGTTTTTCCTATTTGATTTGTTCAACTAAGAGAGCTGGTATGTTTCGTATAGTTTTAGTTCCACTCAATAGTATTCAATTGCTACACATGCAGTAACTTTTTAGATTCCAACTCTAGTTTCGCAAAAGTAAATTGACTCTCACACATAAACACTATTCTCAGTTTCAACCCATTCGTTTCTATTTCCTCGGTCCTCTACCACTTTAAAACAAACGTAAAACAATGTGTTTTACCGTCCACATCGGACGTTCGTATTTGATAACAGATCGATATATTTTCGTTCCAATAAAGAAAGACACTTGAAGACGAAACAATCTGGCGATAGGTTTAAGATGGCGGCTGTATTGACTTTGCTCCTACCTGACTAGACTGGCGGAATTTGATCTGTAGGTCGGCGGAGGCGACACGGCGGGCGCACTTCTGTCTAACAGAAGTAACCTGGAATTGAAAATAGTGGTCAGTTTGAAAAGTGGATGAAAATTGCACCATTTCTTATAGACTTGCGTCTATCTCTAGCGTTATAGCTGCCATTTTGGGTACCTTATATTAAAGTGAATGGGTAGTGGTAGACCGCGAAATTCAAATTTTCTTACGTTTTTAGCAATTTGCAGGTCAGTGTCAGGTTGTATCTTGATCAAAATATGATTCGCGACAATAACAGGTACCTACTTATGTAGAGAATTATAACCATTAGAATCATTAATACATCTTTCTAAGTTAGATTTGTACCATAAGAACCAATCTCTTAAGGAAAAGTGCTTATGGTAGAAATCTAACTTAGAAAGATGTATTAATGATTCTAATGATTCATATTTTTTTTATTTTTTCATTTACTATCCTCGTAATGATATTGACTATTGACTTGATATGTTGTCCACTGTGTAACTTGAGCTTTTATGCAGAACCGTTCTTGGGACTGGACAATTAGCAATCCATGACTACTTTTAATTGTTAGCTTGGGTATCACCTGTTAAAACAATTGTATGTGTTTAATGAATAAATATATATTAAACTGTGTCGTAGGTCAGCGGGGTACCTAATTCCGTAACACATTTTCAGTAGCAATGGCTTTCATTTGGCCAGTTCTACAACATAAAATGCGTTATTTACGTTGTTGAGAACCAATTTTTTGAACATGTGAAGATTGCTTCAATATTCTTCAAGTTCATTGTAATACAAACAGCCATTTTTAAACCCAGATAAAGTCAAAGTCAAATCATTTATTTCAAATAGGCACATTAAAGGCACTTTTGAACGTCAAAAAAAAACTAAATAGAAATGATTCTAGTCGCCCATTCGAAAAGGTAGTTTTCGTATGGAGAAGAATGGGCAAGAAACTCCACCGTTACTCTTTTAAAAATGTTTTACAAGGTCTTGTATACATAATAAAATTTATATGTGAACACGATGCACCCATAATAAAATTAGTCTACCACAAAAGGTAAAAAGAATTAAAAATTAAGCAATGACAGGTAAATCAAATAAGTGATAGATACATGGTGCTCACATATTTACAAGTTATTTAAAAAAAAAAGAAAAATGAAAAAATGCAAAAGTAGTTGAACTTTAACAAGTGTGTGAGCCACTGTAGTCGCAGATTGTAAAATTGAATTAGAATAAGATGTCATAATTAAAAATATACATATAAATTAAATTAGGAACAAGTTTGATTTTGTCTAGACTTTTAGATTGTCCTATGGAGCAGGACCAGCATGTTTCCAAACATTCTTATCTTGGATATAATCCTCTAATTTGTAATATCCTTGTTTACAAAGTGTACTTTTAATATGAGTTTTAAATTTTCTTTCATTTAATTGCAATATGTCACAAGGTATTTTGTTGTAGATAATGTTTGACCCGAATGAAAGTATTGCATAATCTGCAACTTATTACATGATCTATGGTTATGCGGTTCCTCAAAGGTCAAGCTTAAGATTCTGATTGAAAGTGTTTAATTCAATTAACCCTAATCGCATAACACGCTTTCAATCAGAATCTGAGCTGATTGTTTGAAGTAAAGTTCAATTAGAATTGCTAAAATTCTCTTTATGAGCTCAACTGTGACTAATGAGTAGAGATCGTATATTCGGATGCATATACCTACACCTCAAGTGAATTTGCTATGAAAGTATAGAAGCAGGTTCTTAAAAAAAAAAACCGAAAAAAAATCCCGGGATGCCAGGAACACCGGGAACTAGTCGGGTGTAGGTACTTATAGTATGGAAGGACGGAACTACATAAAGAAATTTATTCTAAAAATATGTAGGTAGTCCGTTATCTTATCTTGACGTTGTTTGCTATTGCAGTTTGGTATCTACCTACCTACTTTACAATACTAAGTTGGTACCATACAACGTGGTAAAGCCGCCAGTCTCTTGGGTACATTACCAGTCGACAGCGATGCGGATGAGTTTTTCGACGTTATTTTCTAGTTTCTGTATAGTTTTAGTTATGTTAGAATTTAATTTTGTTATTTTTACCTGTCTAAATATATCAATTAAGTTGGTAGATAATATGCATCCGATTTTGTTTCGATACAAAAGCGCATTCCATATTAGCCAGCATCTCATCTTTAGGTGAATATGCATACGAATATCCGATCTCTACTAATGAGACACAATTACTTTATCTATTGTTATAAATCAAATTTTGATTTTCCCACAGAGGCTGCGGTACGTGGGTAGTTAAATGTTTCTCATTTTCCTTTTAGCTTTTCATTACTGGAAGCTTTTTGTTGTGATGGCAACCTACAATGCTTTATTATATTGAAATTTATTAAATTGTACCTGTCAACTTTGCTGAAAGGTCAAGTTAAGTACCTACTTGTGAATTTTAGACACGTGTAAGAACAATCTGTTTCAAAGAAAATTAAATCATAAGTTGTAATTACTGATCAGAAAAAAACCTTTTTTGTTTCACTGGCCACGACTAATGAGTATTTAAATGTCTTCACATAAATAAATGGCAGTTATGTCATATAGAAGGACATTACCTGTCCATCCTTTAACAACGTTCTGCTTGTCAAATCTTGGACCACTTGGACTTGCATGTGTTCTAAGATTTGACAAGCCAAACCCCACGAAAATACATGCCTGTACTCATATGGCATATAAACTTATATGGCGTGTGTGGGGCCATACGTGGGGTTTCCTTTGAATTTCCTAAAGCTCCTTACAGCCGGTCGATTCAGTAAAAATCTCACCGTGAAAACTTAGGTTAAGTGAGTTTGTTTTTGCTAGGAATTAACACTAGTGACAGCTCACTCCACGCTCACTTCACCTAAGTTTTCACGGTGAGATGGTTACAGAATCGCACTGCTCGTGGGGAAAAACCTGTTTTCTTCATATGTTCTATGATGTGTCATATGATTTTTGTTCAGCATAAGTTCAAATGTTCAGATATTCAAAAGGTTTAATAAAAGCCAGCATTAGAGGAAGCGAGGGACCTTTGCTACTAACCTGAGCCCATTCCCAAGCATTGAGACCTTCATATATTTAGCCATTTAGGACACCAGCTCTTGGTGGCAAACAAGGAAGAAAATTTCTACAAACCTAAATCTATATTCTTGCATTGAGGCCTGACAGCTGACAGGTCTTAAAGCGGAGCTGGGACTGCCTTCAAAGTTTCTTCTATTTTGCCTTCTAGGACACCAGACCTCGTTACTACGAAATTAAAAGGAGAATATTGATACATACCTTACAGTTTGTGTTTTAGGAGACCAGGTTTTTGGCCTAGACAGAAAGTCCAGGATAGCACAGGCAATGTAACAACCCGACGATTTTTAGTCGCGCACTGGATTTTCATGTCTCGGTGTTGAGCCGAACATTGAGAAACCAACAGAGTGAATCCCAGCGCGTCAAAAGAACACACCGTTGGATTTTTAACTCTCGGCCCTAAACAGTGCGTTGATAATCCAGTGCGCGAAAAAAATGGCCGTGTTAAAAAATCACTCCTGGGTAGGTACGAGGGCTAAGAGTCGGGGGTATTCTGGCACCAACCTGAGTCTATATTCTTGCATTGAGGCTTGATAGGTGGGGGGTGGTGGCCTGTAGTGGAACTCAGGGTAGAGCATGGCCGCGTAAGGGTGGTGCGGTCGCGCGTAGCTCGGGGGCAGCCGAGGCACGAGACGCCGGCACGTGGCACGGCGCAGTCCTAGCAAGGCGCAAGGGGCGTCACGCGCTCCTAGCCGCCACGCCAGCCCCGCCGCCGTTACTAACACTACTCCTATACCTGGGGACAAAGAACATGATTAATATCTACTGGTGTAGTGCTACCAGCCTAGTCGTCTCAATGCGCACATGAGCAGGCCAGATAGGTACCTACGGTTACCAGCATCATCATCTGCCTAGCCTTTTCCCAACTATTTTGGGGTAGGCTTCCAGTCTAACCGGATGCAGCTGAATACCAGTATTTTACATGGTGCGACTGCCTATCTGACCTCCACAACCCAGTTACTGGGTAATACGGTACCCCTTGGTAAGACTGGTTGTTAGAGTTTCGGGCTTCTGACTACCCGTAACAACTGTCAAAGTACCACGAATGACAGCCGGGACCAACGGCTTAACGTGCTTTCCGAGGCACGGAGGGGTATGTAAAGATGGTTACCCATCCACGGACCAACCGCGGCAAGAGAAGCTTAACCTGATCGATCGAAAAGTGCAGCTATTATTACTTAACCACAAGCCCGTCACCATAAGTGATATACTTATACACACACACACACACTTTAACCTATACTTAGTTTAGTGAGAAACCGATGGATGTTTTCCAATAAAATTAATTTAATTAATAGAAAAAAAAAAAAACATTTATCAAATTAAATTTCGTTCGAAAACCTCCATCGGTTTCTTACTAAACTTCAACATTACCCGACGACCCTGGTTATTTATCTCTTTTGCTGACTGTACATACTGCAGGATATTTGCCAAAAACTTCCAGACGTTACACTACGTTAGTAGGCTATATACTAGAAGGCGTATGTAATGTCTTACGTGTTTATTGATATTTACCATTTGGATCCGCACGAAATTGTTTCGTTTGGTTTTGCCTAGGAAATAATGCCAAGACTATTCAGAAAACTTTATAAGACTTCTATCTCTCTCTATCTTCTATTTTTACCATCCTTAGGTAATCTTGATTCGAGTGCAGTTTGACCTTTAAGGAACCACATAACTGTACGTCATGTAATGAGTTGCAGACGTGCAATACTTTCATTTGGGTCAAACATTATCTGGGTCTAAAAAGTGGCAGAGGCATAGTGTTACATAAGTTCACTGTTTATTATTAGACACATTAAATTAGCATTATGCACGTTAAATGATTTGCATAGATAGACTTAAAACTGTGTCGCGTGGACCAAATACATTTTATTTGAAACGGTTATTGGTGAAAAACATAACATAACATCACGCCAGTAATTCCTAATGTACCCTTAGTAGGTACCCCCACCCCAGTTATGGTAAAACCCCATGTAATAGGAGCGAGCCTATTGTCATCAACCTGCACAAATTCAGACTCCGGGCTGCTTCTGAGAAACTTCGGATAACCCAATAACACTTTGCCCGACCTGGGAATCAAACTTGAACCACATATTCATCAGTAGCGCTTGTGACCACTAGACCAACGAGGCTTTGGCTTTATTAAAAACTAGCAGCGCCCCGCGGTTTCACCCGCAAATATGTCGATCCCGTGGGAATATCGGGATGAAAAATATCCTATGTCCTTCCCGGGACTCAAACTATCTGTACACCAAATTTCATCTAAATGGGTTCAGCGGTTTCAGCGTGAAGAGGGAACAGACAGACAGACACACTTTCGCATTTATAATATTGCTAGCTGTGCCCCGCAGTTTCACCCGCCTAAGTGTCGATCCCGTGGGAATATCGGGATAAAAAGCATTATGTACCTAAATCCAGGGTGTCAGCTACCTCTTCACAAAATCTTATCAAAAATGGTACAGCCGTTTGAGCGTGAAGAAGTAACAAACATATAAACACACCCCCACACACCCCCTCAAACTATAATATTAGTGTGATATTATGGATTTATTAAAAAACCCAATAATAACCCAAAAAATAAAAATAAAAAAACCCTCCCTCCCACTCTGGTAGGTAATATTTAAAATAACCCTCTCCCTCTCACAGGGAGGACGCCTGTGTCTCAACAGTGGGAACGATATGGCTGATGATTATGTTATATGTTTGTAAATGTAGGCAGGAATTGCCTCAACGACTTCCTAATTTGTGATTGTTTGAAGAATGTTCCTTGACATAATCTGATAACGTTACCTACATGTTTCATTTTTATGATAGGTACTCGGTATTTGTTGAGTTTATGTGAGAATTTTATGAAAAAATATTGTAATCGTTGAGGTGTTTTTAGCAATGCTAATTTCCGAAGCTGCATTCTTATGCAAATGACTCGTCAAGCCTTACCTTGGCTATTACATACGGGGGAAAAAAACAATGGGCCCTGAAGGGAAACCACATTAAATCCATAAGATAGATTATTTTACTTAAAGGAAACATTCCCTTATTTTTAAAAAGAAAACTGTATTCAAAGATTTCTCGACAAGCTTACCTAAACCGGGAATCGAACCAGCTCAAAAATAAATACCTATGTTTTTAAATTTCTAGCTAGTTTGGTACCTAAACCTTGTCGAGAAATCTGTAAATATAGTTTTGTTTCTTTTTATAAAGAAAGGAATGTTTTCTAGTGGTTTCCCTTCAGGGCCCATTGATTTTTCCACCCTGTATAATGCCCAATACTGGTCGTTGAGATTGACAGCTGAGGCAGCTCTCGGCACAAAATTCAAGACCATAATATACCTAAGTATAGTCGACCTTGTAAACGCGTGACCACCCTAAGGCCCTTTATACACGGCACGGTTTCTTTACGGTCTATCAACAAGCTTCCATAGTGATCCACCATACAACACTGACAACCGTGCCTACACACGGCGAATAAAGCGATAAAGCCTAGTTTTTATGGCAAGAAAAACGTGTTTTTAAAAAGGGCCTAACGTTTATGTCATAAAACGACAAGGTCGATTTGCAAGATGTGACAGTTAAATAGTTTCACCCTTGGTGAAGTTTCAATTTACTGGGTATTGTTGTCATAAGTGTTAACACAAATACGAGGTCGACTATACCAACCATCTAGGTAGGTATCGTAGAACTTTAATGTAATTTGAAGAACATACAGCACTCTAATTGAGTAAAACACTACCAATCTTAATCTGAATCATTTTGAAGGATATTGCTAACCCATTGCTTTTTAAGTTCGAAAAATTTGTCTGATTGACAACGTAAATAACGCAATGAATTTTGTTGAAATGTCAAAATTAAACCCATTGCTACTGTAGTGTATAGTGTGTTACGCATTTTACCGCCGTTCCAAGTCTCAAATCGTTTGTTTATAAAAACAATAACGCATGATACCTTCATAAATATTTTGATAACTTATCAATCAATGAGCGCCAGATGTCACCTTACCAATGGATATTAAAGACATTATAGCTGTCAGAAATTAACCACAGATAATAATAGCAACTGACGCTCCAGCAACTGTTGTTAATTACTTTCGTGCTCGCGATCACGAACAATATGTTCCGGTGCGCCACTGACTTTGTACGTGGGGTTTCATTAATTTTAACGAACAATAAATCAGACTTAACGAAGGAGCCATAATTAAATTGAAAATAGAATTTTCAGAAATCGATTAGTAAATGAATAGACAACCAAACAAAGCGCACTTTTACGGTGTTTTAAAAAGAGAGCGTGTAATGCATTGAGCTAAATAACTAGAGAAGCAAACCTCATTAAAATGTGTCAAAAAAATGTAACCACTATTTAAACGCGACGACGTAGCTTTGAAACCACTACCATTTAAAAGTAAACATATATCTGTCTCACTTACACAAGTCGCAAGAATAATACCGTCGCTTGGATTAGACAAAGACCGCAATATAAACATGCAATGGCGGGAGGGTGTTGCCTAGCCATGCGAAATTTTACCCAACTTTTTAAGCCATAAAAAACGCAAAAAAACATTAAACGTTATGAACGTTATTTTTGAATTATGTATTTAAATATTTAAAAATAATTATTTTTATGTTACAATGTTATTTTTTTGCTACACATTGTCACACATTTAGTTTTATAAAATATTTTAAATCACATACTCTATAAATTAAAAACTCCCACATAATGTGGGAAACTAAAACTAAGTTTTAAGTGGCAACATTGAACCTAATTTACAAAATTCTACATTTTATTTATTTTTATTGCGTTTTTACGTTGATATAAACACAGAAACAATAAACTTACGCGTGGAAAGTAATTCCGGTTAATTTATTGTGTTTTTGTGACCTCGAATCGCACTCTTTCACTACGCATTTTCCCATTTTGGCGGTAATTTTCACTCGGCTAACTTCGGTTGGCGTCATACAGAGCACTGAACTGACATTAGCTACGATTGAGACTGTGGTCTTGATCCCAGTGGCAACGCCTTGGCGCGGTAATTGCTAATCTAGTGTATGTATATCAATGGTGTAATGTATTAGAAATATTGAAAACACAAGCTACCCGGAAAAAAGCGCGGCAAATTTCTAACATGGTGTAGGTATGCTGCGTCACTAAAAAACTAAACGAAACATTATTGGCAAAATGCACAAACCTTGCGAAGCCAAAAGAAAAAAAAAACAAGTGCGAGTCGGACTCGCACACGACGGGTTCCGTACCACAAGACAAAAACGTTTGTTGTATGGGAGCTCCCCTAAAATATTCATTTTATTGTTTTTAGTATTTGTTGTTATAGCGGCAACAAAAATGCGTCATACACACAGATATCACGGTTCATGAGATACAGCCTGGTGACAGACAAACGGACAGTGGAGTCTTAGTAATAGGGTCCCGTTTTTACCCTTTGGGTATGGAACCCTAAAAAAAAGAAATAGCTACCCGCTTAATTTAACTTCGGAATTTGGAATCTTATGCAGCCCTTTTTAAATTATTTCCACGAGTTCCAATTTCAAACGGATGTAACACTATTATTTAGTCAGCGGTGGTCGATAATCGCCTTATGCTAAAACAGTAGGTACAGATGCGTGAAGCTTCGCCGATGGCGCGTCGCTGGTGAGTGACGCGTACAAATTGGCCCGTCGGCACAACAATAGATAGGTTGCCTGTAACAATATCATCTGTCCCTAACGCTAATGCAAATCCAATTAATTTTACTCTAAAACTCATTAGAAGTTTAATTGAAAACTCCAGCGGCGATGTGAATGATGTAATGAGTTCGGTCAGACTTGTTATTGTCATATGCATAGCGAATAACAAATGAGCCACCGCAGATTGTTTCACGGTTAATTAGTTATGTCGGCCGTGTGAAACCGTTTCGGTCATATTTATGAATATTAGAACGTGGACATTAAATTTTATGCACATCTGCAGGCACGGATGAATCTCGCCTGCTTTCGTTTCGTCGGTTCGCTCATCGGACCGGATAATTTAAATCAGCTATGAAGAAAAAAACGCTTTAGCATGAAATGAGTTCCGAACTGTTAAACGATCAAAGACTTTGATTATAAAGGGTTTTGTTCAAATCAGCGAATACAACGGTGCAATGCTATTTTTTTTATAATCTGCAAAGACGTAATATGAAGTGAGCTTATTTATTTATTTTGTCATTTTTTGTTAAGGCTAACCTTCAGATATTTTGGCACTTCATTCATCTGAATTAAGTGCCAAGTAATTATGTGCCCTGATAAATATAAACTGATACTGATAAATATAAACTTGAGTTTATTTAGTTTATATTTATCCTCCTTGTCGCGATAGGATACCTAATCATCTTGGACCTATAGGATGAAGATGATTGAAGAGAGATTTTAAATCGTACTAAGATAAATCTGTCTAACTAGGTACCTACTCTTTTAATACAAGCTAATGTAATGTTTCGGCACATAATCAAAGGCCTCTGTCTTATTTCCTACGTAATAAGACCTTACCTATCATGAGTAGGAGTAATGTGAGCGGGGCTCGAGGGTGGGGCCTAAGGGCCCCAAGTACAGCGCCGGCGGCCACCAGACAGGCCCCTACCACGCCGAGGAACAGCACACAGAGCCGGAGCGGGGGCCTGCCACAACAGGACTTGGGTGCGTTCCCTTCACCCTCGGAACAGGCGTAGGCCGCGCCTCTGCCTGATCTGGAAATAAAAAAGAAAGTAATTTAATATCTAGCCTCATTGGTATCGTCAGCACAGCATTTGAAAGTGAGATCATTGGTGTTCGCAGGTATAGATCCGGTTCAGCAGCGAATACGGATTTGGTACCAAATTGGAGATGTTCGATCAGTGATCGAATACCATAGATGCGTTATTTTGTTTATGTACTATTGCTACCACCTCTGGCATAGCTTCCATTCGTATTTTACAATAAGCGTTGACACAGCAATACTTCGTACTAAAAAAAATTCCTTACATCTATCTATACCTACTAATAGTAATAATAAAGCTGAAGAGTGTTTGTTTGTTGGTTTGAACGCGCTAATCTCTGGAACTACTAGTCGGATTTAAAAATCGGTTTGATAGCCCAATTCTTGAGGAAAGCTATAAGCTATTTAACATCACACTAAGACCCTTCCCGTTGGATGCGAGAAGCACAGAACCGGTCGAAGTGGAAGTGCTTGGGGGAGGCCTATGTCCAGCAGTGGACGTCTTTCGGCTGAAATGATGAAGACCCTTAGGCGCCGAGCAAAAATGCGATGCGACAGGGTAAGTCCCCGACTCACCCTGTCGCATCCCATCAAGATCAAGAAATTTCACGCGGACGAAGTCGCGGGCAGAAGCCAGTCGATTAGATACGTCATCCTTTCATGATGCTTACAGCAAAGCTGTACGGGTTATTAACCGGATAATATTATGGTAAACTGATGGTATGAGACAGTATTCAATTAATAGTCACTCCAATCCTTTGTGATTCACCTCCATGATAAGTATTCAAGAGAGGCTTTAAAGGCTCCTTCAAACAGGCGCGACAGGCGATAAAATCGCGCGCGACACAAAGGCTCCGCCAGTCGCGCAACGAGCGGTGCCTTTGTGTCGCGCGCGATTATATCGCGTGCCGCGCCTGTTTGTAGGAGCCTTAAGGGTTCCATTTTAGCTGAAAGCGAGGGTATACCATTGTAATGATAGCTTCATAATGTGAAGCCCCATCCACGTCGCGGCGTATAAACTTTTTACAACAAAACCGCTCATTTATATTTTATGTACTGCAAAAAGTCACATTAAATAGCACCGTGCATATTCAGACCCCTTTTTTACGAGCTTTCCGTTTATTTCAGCTAAAAAGTTACAAAATCAGGGCAGCTGAGGCATAATTCTTATGGAAAAAGTGTTTTTACATGCGTAGCGCTTGCGATAAAAATTAATTACGGAGAAACTTGGTTTTTCGTAATGGCAGCGAGGTGAGGTGACATTTAATATTTCTAGAATTTTAAATTTAACTATATGCTGTTAAAGTAACGTTCGAATAAAGTGGAACATTCGCTAAGAAAATACATTTCCCGTTTTATGGCGTGGCCATCTTGAATTTTAAGAGACTGAACTAGTGATGAAATCTTGACGGTGCGGTAGGAGTTTATGTGGCCGAAGGTACCTATATTAAAATTCAAACTTAGCCTAATTTGAAATTTCGGCTTTGTGGTTTCGTTTTGTTTCATAAATACAGTAAAGCGAGGCTCATGTTAGACTTATAAATACAGACCACCATATCTGTCGATAGATTCGACGTCCTTCTCATCCCGAAAGCACTTGCTTTTTAAAGAATTGAATAAACAAAACCAGCTTATCTATGAACGAGTTTGGCTGCTAGAAAAATAACCTAATCTTAGCCACCTTTAGAAAGAAACTTAAGCAAAAAATATACCTGGTTCTCTGTCACCTGCAATGCTTATTTTTAATGAAGGCACCGTTGATTGTTACTCTCATAATTAAAATCATGAAAGTGCTTGATTCCCCTTTTCGAGCTTTTTAATAGCGATAATGCCGACGAATTTTTAATGTTGACGGAAAAAGCACTTTTGTAGTCTATCGAATTATGATGCAAGTATAGTAAGCAAGCAAAGAATTACGTGCAATTTAACTTCAATAAGTCAACTGTTTTTGACAGTTTCAGCCCCTACCTAGGTACTGAAACTGTCTTAATAAAATCCACAGCGAGTCGACTTGATTTAAATTAAGTATATCTTATCATACATCAAATTCATGTAAAAAGGTCTAAACAAGAAAGCAATCTTGTCAACTTCTTAAGTAAAACCAAAGACGCAAGCAATATTAAATGCAAACAATCTGAAGGGAAGCTACTTATACAGCGATATTGTTGCGGACTTGCGGCTTGTTCGAGGCCTACGAGGCCTGCTCCGCCGCGGCTTCTAAATAACCCTATTATTGCTCATTCAACGTTTGTACAGCCTTTATCTTCTAGTTAACGCAACCGGCAACAGAAACGTAGCTAGCTATACCGAACCGCTAGTGCTGTGCAAGTGTTTTCGAAAACGTACTAAATAGTGTAACTCCTACTAAGTAGTGGTGTTCGAGGAAGCGGAAAGCCTGAATTTAGGTTGAATGGAAACTATAGTTTGACAAACTACTTCAGCGCTTTCAATAAAAGCGCTTAAAATATCTATTATCGATCTAGATGTCTCTGTGATGATTAATAATTCGTATTTGGTGAAATCGTTATATTTAATTGTTGTTTGATGAACAGAACTGCTACCATAACCTACTGGTTATGTAAAGAGTCCTGTCCATGATAAGATATTGCTGTTAGTCCCTACTGGTCTAACTTATACTTTTTCCAGACCATTTATGTCCATCTGACTAAAATACATAAAAAACTAAGTTTATTAATTCGCGATCTAGGTTAAGAGTTGTCTATGTTCCGAGAGACTTCTTTGTTCCGCCAGACGTCACACTTAAGATTGGCACTTCCAGCCGTCTACCACTTCAGCTTGGTTCTCTGCCAGCAATGTCAATGACTTCAACAGTTTCTTGAAGATCTCGATAGAAACATCCTTATTTCGTGTAATCACGCCAGAGGTGGCCGGTGGTATCGGCCCTGACTTAAGTACGTGAGTTCGAACCTAGACAGGCACTTTACTCTGTGTATTTTATTTCATCATCACTGCTCTCAAAACGGTGAAGCAAAACATCGTACGGAAAACCGGCATGTCCTAGAACCAAAACTTTGAAGACATGTCACATCCACCCGCACTGGGCCCACGTGTCCCAGCAGTGGGAACATTATAGGCTGAATGCTATTAGGCTATGCCAAAAGGTTGTCTAAATCTAAATATAGACCCTAGTTTAGTTTGTCATTAGCTGGTAACATCACTAACTAGTGCGGGTCGTCATGAACGCGGTAACTGGCTCGCGTCGCCTTGCATTATGCATGGCGGTAACAGCCGTGTTCTCACATGATATGAGGCTTACTGACTCTAAACCACCATTAAACCAGTGACGACTCACTATCTAGGTCCCCATTACTGAAATTAGATTGGACTTTTTATTACAACTTCCGACCAAGAGCCTGAAAGTATGCATTTTGTTTGGAAAAGTATTCTCAGGCGATTGTTTTTTTTTATATGTATAAATAAGTAGGTTACGGCTTTGCATTATCTAATTAAAACTTTGGCTTGGTATTGGTGGGCTGAGCTTACAACAAGTAACTTGATGTTTGTTTGTTTTGTTCTAAAAATCTGTATAAATGTAGGTATATATTTTCCTTTGAGGCTGACGTGGAGCTGAGCTGCTGAGCAGGGCAGTTAGATATGTAAATTGCACTCCTGTACCTACGCCAAATGCGGGCTCCCCACCAATTAGACCTAGCTTGAACACGGTTACACTGCCCTTTATACGCTAATGGACTTTTTATGTTTTCTGACATTTTTCAACACCACTGCGAACTTTTTATTTTTTTTAAAGCACACCCTGGAACTGGACTTCATAAATTAATTCGGAGCTCTTACCCTACATTCGTGCTATGCTATTTAGGCGGCTACTTAATTCGCCTATGGTAATACTTTCGAAAGCATGTCCATCTTTACATAATGACTTCGCATCAACTCTAAATCCATCTTTTGTGTGTTCGTTCATATTAACGACCGCCATTGAGAGCGATCACAGCTGAATGCACACGAGTTTGTCGACCCCACATCGTCTGACCCCTAAAGGAAGAGGGTTCTTATAATGTTAATAGCTAATAGCGACGCACATACAGATAAAAGTTCACTTTTATCTCTGTCACGCTTCACAAACGAACCTTTGAACCCATTCATATATTAAGCATTCGTAACTCCTATTGATCCGTAGTCAAATAGGCATTAATTTCTATTTAACAAAAACAATCGGTGCCAACATAAACCCACGAAAAGCCAACATCAGTATTCAGTCGGCGTGATTTGACTTACTTAATAATGGAAAGCCGAGCTGTCAAAGGCAAAACATTTTATCTTTTCCAGAGCAGTGATCGTGATCCTAATAGATCCGTCTGTCAAGTGTAAAAGCAATAAGACTGGAACGCTCTCATTGGTTAAATTTCGTATAAAGCAAGCGGTGCGATAGTTGTCGGGCGGTACGGACCACGGACATTTTGATAAATTACTATTGCTACAATAACATTCATTCCATCGCTCGCGCGGTTCTCTTCTGTTTTTTAATTCGACTAGTCATCGTCGACCTCGCCGCAGAGTTCGATGAAAAACAAGTTTTCCATTTCTACTTCGTTGGATAAGACCTTTCATAGCATCCGAGTTTTTATTGAAGCTCACGGATGTATTATAATAAATTATGGTATATTTCAAGCTCATTTTCATAGTGGAGTCGTTTATCCGCCCGATAGCATCGCAGTAGTGGGATGAAATGAAAAAGTTCGCGTGCCAGATGAGATAAGTTGTAACATGGCAATACAATAAAGTGCATCGAATGACGCCATGTGTGCCGGAGATCGGCTCGATAAGCGGGGAAGAGATGACTCACTAGTTTATGTCCGTTGTAATAGCCCTCGCCACGCGATACGGGAATACTCGCTGTAGTAGGTACTGTAATTATGTGCGGAGTTTTATCACTTTTACAACCTTTATGTGCGTCGGAAAATGTTGTTACGGTTTTGAAATGTCGCAATCACAACTAACAATGCATTGTGAGTTGTTTCTGTGTGTGCTGTTTTTTAAAGTCCACTTTCATCATAAATGACCTGACTTCCCATTACATTAGTGTGTACGTAGTCAGATATTATACGTTAGTGCAAATTAATTATTCTACACCGTTTTATTATCAAAGGACGAAAGACTCATTAAGTCAACTAGGTACTTGCGCACATTATTGTCTCACGTTTTCAAGATTACATCAAGTTACGCAATAACTGTAAGGACAATGCAGATTAACATTGTCTTGTACTTAAGCCACATTAGGCCTCGAACACTTACTGACATAATTCCACCGGCAGACATGGCGCTGAGTGTGTTATGCGCATATAAACCCGCATCTCGTCTCGAGTGGTGTGCTTCGGAGCGCGAAATGTATGTCGTTAATAAGGGCTAGGAGGGTTAATTAGCTGATTTATGTTGCCCATATTGCGGTGCGCACTCCGGATTATGACCCTCTGGCATTGACAGTTTAATAGCCTCTCCATATAGCACGGCTATGAGTCGTCACGGAGGGCAATTACGATGAACAAAGATTCGGCAGTGATGCGTGACGAACCGGGATAGATTCGAAGAGATTTCTTGATTGAACGAGTAAGTGGGCGTTCGAAAAAAAAGTGCTGATTTTTTTAAAGTTGTTTCTTATACAACTTTTGCTGTGAATTGCGGAGAAACTGCGATGATCATGTCGAACAGTGCTTGTAATAGAAGCAACATGCGCAATTAACTTGTTAGTCTCAATATCCGTAGCATTTATTTAAAGGAAGCGTACATATCACATAAGTTTTACATAAGTATACTAATGTATAGCTTAGCTGCTCTCTGAATTGGTATCAATAATATTGAAGAATGAGTAACTTTAACCTTTGTCAAAACCCGCGCAAGAGTGTAAGAGACATGACCCAGGGTAGATAGGTATACCCTGTAGGTACGTTAGTAGGTTTTGGTAGTAGTAGTACCTACTATTGACCCCAAAAAATAATTAAAATCATGGTAACTATCCAAATAAAATCGCATCATGTCTCCGGAAAGCAAATATCACAATATTTGCGGTATGTCGTGACACGACGCGCGACGTCAAGCAAGTAATGCCACAATATGATCGCCTTGTGTGCCATAAAAATGGCAATTTTGTGAACAAACAACCGTGGCCCCTCGGCAAGAAAGACTGGATGAGCCACGCTCCATCAAACTTGGAACGTATGAAACCTAATCATCGCTGACATAGATTGTGCTGGAAATGGTACGTTTGTTGGTTGTTTCTTAGGATATTTTAGGTGAAATCTGTTTCTATGGGAAGGGGAACAAGCTTGAATCTGAAAGATATTGGTGAGTTGGCAACTATACCTAGATATTTTTAATTTTAGATTTACCTAGTTGGAAGAAACTGTTAAATAGATACCTAACTAAAAGCTCATGATGATCGTCTGGACTTTTTTGCAACTATGCTCAAAACTTTTAGCAATTTCTCTGAACGATTCAGAGGCAACTAATACTTTGACGAAAATAAGAAGAAAGAAAATACATTTACTTAGAACAGACTAAAAGACACACACTATACCAGATACATATACATCAGATAAAAACAAAAAATAAAGATCAAATAAAAAGTGTAAAGTCCGATGTAAGAAATTGCAGGAAACAACCCATTCATTCGATACATCGACGTTACCCAACACCTTAACCTTGCCTATCACTTCTGGCAATCCTACAGCTACATACTGCAACCCGTACCACGCTCGGCCGGCTATCGCGACGTCTGTCATTCGGCCCACATCCTGTGGGTGACTGGGAGCGGTGTGCCGGGTGCCCCACCAAGCGTGCCTAGCTCAAACATATCGCACCCTGCCGCCAGCTATTTGACATTTGATTTGACGTCGATATTGCAACACTCTGCTATCTGGTAAGCTTTGAGGCAAATAAATGGTTGTAGGTTAGGAACTGTCTGTTTTTCGTTTGCATAGTAGTAGATAACTGTTTTAGTGGGTCATGTGGGCGTTTTCAAATAGTTTATTGTCTAATTTGCTGATTTTCTACTTTCAGTTCGGTACTCCAATTGCTCAGCATGCCACGAGTTTTTTTGAGAAATGAGGCTTGATTATTGGTTACTTGGTTGTCTTGGTATTGTCACTCTTCCCAAAGGCAACCGCATTTGGGAAGAGTGACAATGGCGCCGATTCTCTTGTTCTCAAACTAAACTAAATTAAGGTTCAGTGCATCTTTTTCTTTCTATTTAATTAAGAAAAGGACAGAAGATAAATATTAGTTTAGTCCTGTCAAATTAGGATGATAGTCGTGGCAAAGACTACTTGAGACAAAAACATCTGCGATGCATTTTATCGTTTTATTCCGGTTACATTCTGATTATGCCATTGGCTCCATAGACAAGTTTGGACGAGATTAAAAAATTGGCTACTAAAAATACGTCAATTTACGTCAGGCGCTGACTAATTTGACAGGACTAAACTAATATTTATCTTCTCTCCTTTTCATATTGAAATAGAAAGAAAAAGATGCACTGAACTTAAATTTAGTTTAGTTTGTGAACAAGGGAATCGGCGCCATTACTACTTATTATTAAATCTTGGATTATTTAAATTATCATCACTACCTTAGAATGGTGTTCTCTTAACTCCGAAATCACTCACTAAATACACAAAAACTAAGTTTCACAAAACCATCTATCGTTAAAGATATCGCTTTTTTTAACACCGAACAAAAAATCCATCAAGCCTTCGTGATCAAGCCTATATAACTCACACAGACACATTCCTAGTACACACCTATTCATGTAGCTATTGCGTTTCACTTGCTTTACTCACACACAGGAAATACCAACAACAAAGTAGGCATCGATTTACCGATTACACGTGTACGGGGTCCATGGCTCCGTGCATCGCATCGCCGACGATATTCAATGGAATTACCGAGAATGGTCCCTTTGTGAAAACCTAGCACCGGCGGTACAGATAGGGTACCTACTCTACTCCACTATCTCGAATTCTCAGGAGATGTGCTCTGATCTAGTTTACACATCGTAGCTGTGTGTGTGGTTGACTTTTGTATGGCAGAGGGTTTCTTTATACAAAATTCGTCACGCTTGCAAAAATGTGCTGCAGATGGCAGCAAATACTAAAAAGCATCGTTTATTGTTTTTTTACAGCATAAACACATTTCGAATCATAGCCAACGAAATGAGAGTGCAGAATAAAAAACAACTGTGAAAAACTAACAATACGCTATCCACATTTGCACAGAGTTACGGATCCAATAAAATGGTTACTTAATAAAAAGCGGCTGACGAACAAAATTCATATATTTATTTATAAAATGCTTTAAAACCGAAGTGAAGCTTTGCGGTTATTAAACTTTTCGTTTCATTGAAGCCGGTATTAATGAGAAAAGTGCTTAATATTTTAACACGATGAAACGTTCCATATTTTATAGAAAACGATCGCGTTTTCTAACTGGGTAATTAAACCCGAGGGCATATTATGTGTGTAGGTTGCTAAAATGAGTGACGAGCTATTGAACACCGGTGTACCTACCATCGAATTGTAAATATACGTGTAATATTATTACCGCTTATTTAGGGAGATTATTGAATAGGTAATCATTTGGAAACAATTGGGAGTTGGGAATTAGCTCGGAATAATTAGATAACCTTGTTTATTGGATCCAATAAAGTGTACGTAGATAACTGTTATGTACCCTTGTAGATTACACAAATCATGATGTTAATCACTGGTTTCAATTAGTTTGACAGTAGAAGTAGATATTCTGCAGAGTGCAGTCTAACACTACGAAAACTTAATAAATATGGCTCCTTCGGAGAAAGTATTCTTTCGACAAAATACCAACGTCGATACCTACACTGGAAAAATAATTTCTTACTACAGCAGATTAAATCGATTTCATTAGGACATACTCATTTTATACAGTAAAAAGAAATGTTTGTAAAACAGTAAAAGACAAATCAGTAACTTTTAACGATTGATCATACTATTTACTGAAAAAAACTACAAAAAAAAAAGGATAACCACTATTAGGTACTGTAATGTATGTAAATTTCAATGGTTTGAACGATATCACCAAATTAATAAAAGAGTTAATTTTGTGATCTTTTAGCTACATAAAACGTTAAAGTTTACTGTCATGACGGTAACATTTTGCCTCAAGCTTTAACTGTTTTCGGATCGGTAAAAAATACTGTTTTGAACGTTAGGCTCTTATGAAACTGTTTAAAGCAGTTCAGATCAATGTTTTTTATTTCTTTCAGTGTACACGTCAGCCTAGGTCGACAACAATGTTCGAGGCTTTAACGAACATAAAACACTAGTTCACATGGCCTTCAGTTAAGTACATAATCCCCGAAGGAAACTTTTTGTTCTAGTTGTGATAGTGGGTGTATACATACGAGGAAGAGGAAGCGTAAGATCACGACTTGGACGCTCCGTTCACACGCGTGTTCGCACTATTAGCAACGAGTCATTTGCGTTGTCGCTACTGGATGTAAAAGCACCTTAATTGATCCGGCTATTTCCTATGTTGCTAAAGGATGTGTAGATCTGCATTCTCGATTTGCTGCTGTTGTTTTGTGTGAAGTACAATTCGGTTTACTGTTGGATAAGATCTCGTCTAGTACCTACTGTTATCTCCTTCTAGTTTCGAAAAACCTTAATTAGATTTGAGATAAATCTGAAGGCCAATTCCCGTTATTAAAAACGTTCAAAGTCTTGTCGCAGTCTCATCTCACAACCACTGTCAAATCAATCAAATCAAATCTCGCGACAACCAATGTCAAAAACTTGTCAAAATGTAGGGAATATAGAGGTATTTTTGACAGATTGAGACAGAAGGCCAATTCTCGTAATATATAACGTTCAAAATCTATTCACAGTCTCATCTCGGCGACAAACAAATTATCAAGAACTTGTCAAAATGTAGGGAACATAGTGGTATATTTGACAGATTGAGACTGAGAACGTTCTTAAAATTACGAGAATTGCCCTTCTGACCGTGGACGTTCTTAAAATTAAGAGAATTATTGCCCCTCTATTGACATCTAGTTTTCGTAAACTTAGGGAACTACAAAAGAGCATGAAAATTTTTAACTTTTATTTGTGCGTCCTGTCAATTTTACAGTACGATAATCAGCAGCTTTTTCGATGCAACTGTACACTTTACAATACAAATCGATAGTTTATGTAAAACAAATATCTGGAGAACAATGAACTGTTATTTATGATTTCACTGCTACACGTTCCGCTCCAGGGAATTTATTTATTATTTTATAATAGGCCACTAGTTTTATTGTGCCCTATTCGCTTTATTCTCGTATATCGAACAGTAATAATATTTGTTAGAATGTGGCACTAACGTTCTTATTGTTCATAAATGTCAGAAAGTGAATTGAAAGGGTTTATTCAGCTGACAGCTAAGACGTAGAGGAAGAAGACTTTTTACGACGTTTGGCAAACATTTCCTAGTGGAAATTTTTATACATTTCAAAGTCTACAGCAGCCTAGCATTTGGCTCAGGAACTTATAAAATTAAAAGTTAAAACGCTAATTATTTATTTTATTTATTTATAAAAAAAAAAGCTTTTGTAAAAAAACCTTGTTCGAAGGCGGACTTATAACTAATGCATTTTCTACCAGTCAACCTTAGGGAGCAGAGACAAAACTTGATACAGATAACTTGAAATGAACAAATACTAGTAGGTATATAGATACATGTAATGAAAATAAACATTGTCAGGAGAAATAACGATAGGTAGAGGAGAAAACGACATTAAGTAGTATGTATTTACGAATAGATAGTTACTTACTAAATAGGTAAATGGACGACTACACGATGTAGCTACAGTCTGTTTTTCGCAGCCCTTTAGGAAAAAAGATATCTCAGAGCTCTCAAGTTGCACTATTTAGAAATTCTCGTTTCCCAATACCTAAAATAGCCGCTAAATTCCGCTAGCAATCGTCCCGCAATTGGAACGTCACCGTGATTAATACTTCTCTTTGTTTTGCTTTCTCAGTAAATATTTACTAATAACAACCAGTGACAACCACATTTTTATTGTGGTTGCTGACAATCACCGTGTAATTCAAAGAAAATACGACGTCTATGACAAGGTTTACGTGGCAATCCCTCGGAAATAAATTGGGGCCACGATAAGCGCTCAGGATTTGACGAGCCTGTACGGATTAGGCCGTGAAAAATGATAGCTTAGGTACGCAATGACGGGTACAGTGCGAACATTTTGTGATGTACCTACACGATAATAGGTGTGTGACATGCCCTTCATCTTGATACCTTCTCTTATATTTTACTTCCTTATTCTTTGGGATGTCATCGAACTGTAAGCTTTTAGTCTGTCTTATGTAAACTTCGACGATAAGCGAATTCATGACGTTGATTATTTTTCAGAAGCTTTTAGTTCTTATCTGTTATCTGTCGCTGCTAATTGTTCGCAAAAAACAAAGTTTGTTTTTTTTTTTGTTTTGGTAGTAACCTGTGTTGCAAAACGTCTAAAAAACAAAAAGTGCCGGAGGGTGACAAATTAATAATAAAATATTTTTTTTTTCGCATTGCGAATATTGTACCCTTTTTTAGCTTTTACGTCGGGTCGTACCTAAATAAAAATACAAAGCCTGGCTAAATCACGTGCCGGCCGTGTGCCTATTTGGCCAAATCCACCCAAAACCCTGAGTGGATGTGTGCTGGGGTGACACATGTCAAAAATCGCAATTTAGAACTCTTTTCACAATGTGTATTGTTATGCTATAGTATCATCAACTTGTATTTTAATACTTACATATTTAATGTTTCAGTTGTGTTATTTTGAATTAAACAGGTTGTCATGTTTTGGAATTTCGTAAAGTAGATGGTAATTGAAAGGCATGACGTTCATTCGGAAAAAACAAATACCTACATAGCAACATCGCATCGTGAATTCGTGAAATAGGAGTCCATAAAAAGAACTAGGTAGGTCTTAATTTAATATTGTTCAGCGTCCTAGGTACCTATAGGTTATTATAGGTATTTGATGCTGTAGTATTTTCCGTCTCATAAAATATCATAATAAATTTTCCACGTCATTCCCAAGATAGAAACAAACGTTAATCTAGTTGTATTCCACGAAAGCAACAATACCGTCAGTCTCGTTTCCCGAACGCATGTCGGTAACTAAGTTGAGTAAAATATCTTGTAAACAGACTAGATGGATGTAGTAAGCACATCTGTTTCGTCTCGCGGGGTTCGCGTACAATTAGTCACAGGATGTTTACATACACGACTGTTTACCTCTTCAGTTGGCGTAACGTGTGGCAAAATCTCTTTTGGACAAAATGTATGGTTAAACTGTTGCTTCACCATCATAGAACGTCTACTATTGACTCACGACAATTCACTTCTACCTCTCTAAGGGCCCATCCACACATACCACAACCGCATCACATCGGAACGACAAAATGTGGGCGAGTAGTGGTGTGAATAGTGTCGCTGCAACTTCCTGCAGTTGCGTTGTCGCTAGTAGTTGCGCTGCTTTGTAGCTGCGACGTGGCGTACGTTACTATTTTATAGTATACGTTCTATGGTTTATTAACTCATATCGCATTAATGCAGCTTGATCCCCGTCAATCGATTGGCTTGATAATGCAGTTACATTCACTGACAGCGATGATTGGACGATATCCAAATTAGCATCAACCGATGCCATTAACTGTAATGATAAAATGTTTATGCAGATTGAAAATTTAACCTCAAACACGTAGTTGGTAGCTTGAATATTGTATCGAATAAAGTGTTGGATGGGACTGGTTCTATTATTCATTCGCGTCAATTTCCATAGGAAGGGTGAAACGCATTTGAATTTCTTACGGGAGATATTCGCTATTGATAGGAATATTTGTTTTCTGCTCAATTCACCGTGCATCACTGGGGATACATTTAAAAAACATCTCGTTGACTTTACGAGTTTATCTCGCCTCTTTCTTGCGGTAGGTACTGTATCGGTTTACATTATAGATGAGAACCATGTAAACAAAACGGAAGTTACGGAAGTTTGAAGATAAAGGTTGGTTTTGTGATTCGTATAACAACACTAAGATCCTAATAATAATATCCACAATCTCGTTAAAATAGACAAGAAGCCATTCATTCGTTATATAAACTCAAAAAGTTATGAACATATAACTGTATCTATATGTTCATAGCTTTTTGATTTAATTTACCGGTTCCAAATTTCTACAGGGTTTTCTACCCATGAATATGAACAACTTTCACTATGGGACCAACTCTACACACACCTGTAACACCTGTAAAAATTTGAATTTGGAACCGGTAAAAAAAAAAGGTAAAAGGTATGTAATATTTAAAACATCATTTACATAACCACAAGGAAAACAAAAAGTAAAAGAAACTGTGTAACATACCTAAACAATGTTAATAATACATAACATTGAGAACCTTGTCTACCCATATCATTTTGCTAACATTTTATTAAGGTATATCGTGTACGTACGAGTGGTTCAGGTAAAATCTTTTATATTAGCTGTCTTTGTGGGCGTACATGACAACGAAAAAAAGGTATACCTTTAATGCCTTTCAAATCGAACCCGGGGGTGGCGTTCTATTGGGATCCTTTAGGGATGTAGTAAGCTCGGCCCCGTGGCTGGTTTTTGTACGAATTTACACGCATAACCCAGCTGTTGAATGAACAGAACCAGATGTGTCCAAAAGATTTATTATGTTCACGAAATCTCGGTTACAGACTATTTATTGTCTGTTTAAGTTGTGAAAAGTTAGTAATGAGATAGAACTTTCTAAGTGGAGGGCCATGCTGGGGATGTCACAAGTTCTTCAAAACTGTAGTACGTTAAGTATAACTTTTAATAATATAATGGTATGATTTTGCACCCTTGACGGAAAACAAAGAATGACGCCAAAAGCATTAATATAATAATCTCCATAATCGATAAGTATCCGACGCGTAAACAGATGAATAGCAAAAAGTGGAGACAAAGATGAAACGGTTCATAGGCAGTTAAAAATAAGTAAATTACGTTTCGATGGACGGTCGCAGTCCGTAGTCCGTATAAGTGTCGAGAAATTGACAGACCCTCGTCCTCGATCTAATACCGGCTGAGTGGAAACAGTTCCCAAATTCCGGCCACTCAGACACGTTTGATTGAGATGCTGGGTGCACACCGACGTTTATGACACCAAGTTCTGAACGTGCACAACATACATTTTATAGAGCATACGAAAACTTGGCAAGGTAATACTGTTTACAGGAGTTTTATACGTCGCGAACACGTGTGGCAGTTATATGGTAGTTCATGCATTAAATAAAGCAGCGGGCGGTATAGTTTTCCACTCGGAGTTATTATAGTTTTCATATAAAACTGGAGGAGTATTTTGGTAGGTGAAGTTTTGATCTAATTCTAGCCTGAATGAAGTCACCTCGAGGATAAATAACATGACATAATATCACGCAAAGGTGTACCTCTATAGTATCTAACTACATCTCGACAGTTAAGCTGAAGTTCCATGTAACTAAATAAAATAAATGTAGTAGTTAGTGAGCGAGGATGAAATAAAGAAAAATGTATAAAACCAAGATCCGTAGATTAAAATGGAAAATAACCAGCAATCAGATCAACAGCTTTGCGAAACTGAGCAATCGCTTAAATTGGATTAATCCAAATTATCAAGCAGCAGCATCATAAAATTTCAGTGATAGAAATAACAAAGTTTATTGGAATTCATACTACGTTTAGACATCTCCAATTTTCGTGAAGCGAATTGTGACAATGTCCCAAAATGGAAGGTATTTAAAGTGCGTCGGGAGAAATGGGAGAATCAACATCGTCGGCAGTCGGGTGTCGTCGGGACAGCCGGATATTCGCGGCTCTCGATTCAATTTGGCATAACGCTTCGGGGTGATGAAAAATTTCCCTTCCAAATTATGAATTTGATACCACCGTCACGCACTTCATCAATTTAATTACGACTAAGAATTTGTTTGGGCCTTATTAAATTCGCCGTCTCGTTTCTCAGTCATGAATAATATCATTTCATTATGAACGCCAAGAAAATAGCATTCCAAAACTTTGTTTTAGACAGGTAAGAAGAATTTTCACCCATTCTGTTAATTCCAGTTTAAAATAGAGATAAATAGTGATGTCAGCAAGAATGAACTCAGTGAATGATTCAAAGAGCCGCTGACAAGAGACTAATTGGTGCGGCAGTGCCGAGATCACACTCTATAGTGCTGATCGATGAATTTAGAACAAAAGGGCGACAAAGCAATCGCTTTTACCTTACCAAGAACCTAATTAAAAGATTATATAGCTTCATCATCAAGAACGTTATCTTAAAAAAAGATACGAGACGTTTATCCACGTTCAGGCAGATAGGATCATAAAACGTTTACGAATGGTTTAATTTGTTACTCCAAAAAAGAAAGTGAAACGAGATATGAATACAAATGAGCTATTGAATTAAAATATAAAACAATTAATGCGATGGGCAGCGGTGGCCTCAATTGAGTGAGGAGGTCACAGTCCATGTTTGTGGAGTTTGTGGGCACTCTAGTATTGCGATGAGGAAAACGAGCGACGACTCGGAGCGTTGAGCAAAACGATATCAGCATCCCGAGGGATTATCGGTATGCTATTAATCATCCCGCTAGGTATTGACGCTCTGTACGGCACTAGACGGGTTTTGAGTCTGTAATCCTATACCGATGCCGAGGATTATACCTAGCCATGCCGTTAAACCCCAAGCTCAAAGCCACACAATCCTCTAGAGGCTACCTTCTTTGCCAAATTGAAAAATCTTGTGTTGTTTTTGTCCAAGGTAGGGGACGCTGGGCTGGGTTTTATGTTTACTAGCTTCTGTGTCGGTTTATCATTATTTATGTATGTAACAATATTAAATTGGCTACTGGGTATGTTGGCCGAAAAGTAACTTGTGCCTCACAATCACAATGTATTTTCGACTATTAGAAAATACATTGTCATTTAGACACAAGCTATCGAGGGTAATACTTTGGTACATTTCTTACATTTCACTTTTTTTTAACTAATCAGTTCCCACAATCGATCTAAATAAGTAATGCGAGCTAATGACAATACCAATAAAAGAAAATTATTTTACTAAAAACAAAAAGCCAGTCAAACATTCAAATGTTTTTTTTTTTATAATACTTCACAACGTAAAGGCCACAGTAAAATTATTAATGAATATAAACACTTGGTCATTAAGCAGCACATTACGTGGTTGAACAGCATTGTTTTGGGCCACAAAACAAAACTCATATAAAAGAGCGGCCATTACCGTTTGTAACGAGGCAGGACGCGTCTGAAGGTCCATTAGTAAACCAGCTTAGATTTAGAACATTAAAGTATTACCAGTAACAAGAGATTGATGGGGAAATCTTTTTGTTGAGGAAAAGGAGGGAAATTGATTGGCAGTGACTGACGTTATCCTTGTCTCTGGATTGAAATAAACGTGCCTTCTGAAGACAGATTATCTACTAATTTCATTATTCTAAAAAATATTGAGAAAGATTAGTGTTTCTAAAATATAGCATAACTAGCAGCGCTCCGCGGTTTCACCTGCATAAGTGTCGATCGCGTGGGAATATCGGGATAAAAAGTATCATGTCCTTCCCCGGGATGCAATATAATATCTCTCTGCCAAAATTTTATCGAAATGCGTTCAGTGGTTTAGGCGTGAAAACTGAAAAGGTATACAGACAGACCGATAGAGTTACTTTCGAATTTATAATATTGCGAATAGTATGGTTTGCGAGATTTTCGTGCCCATATTAAAATTTTATATTAATTTAAAGTTAGGTATATTTAGCATTTAATTCTCGTGTAGGTATGCCGCTTTTAATTTTATCTGAAAAAAATTTACTAACAGAGTTAAAAGTGTTATCAACAAAGATCACAAAGAGATCAGAGGGGCAATTCCATTTTTTTTTTATGTACGTTGGCATTTTAATCTCAGTCTCAATCTGTCAAAATTACTACCTGATGATGAGATTGAAACTAGATTTTGAACGTATTTAATTACGGGAATTGGCCTTCAGATATCGTGGCCTTAAAATAGAGTATAGCATAAAGTTTTTCATTCCACACATTCGTTCCATTTCATTTGTGTTCTATAAACAACGCAGCTGCAAAACACAAGCAAATCGCCAACCCACAATACAGATGAATTCATCGTTTTCAGTTCCTAGTACTTTTATTTAGTATCTACCTAGTACAAATTTTTCAACATAGAAACAACTGACAACCTTTTTTCAGCATCGGAAAACTATTGTTTAAGTAAAATCTTTTTAGTTTTCTGCCAAAAATAAATCCATTCAATGTTCGAGTTGTAATTCGAATGCCCATGGTCCATAACAATGCTCTTTTCGTACAATAGTAATAAAAACACAAATAAAATCCTACTAATATTATAAATGTGAAAGTTTGTGAAGATGTTTGGATGTTTGTTACTCAATCACGCGCAAACCGTTGGACAGATTTAGATTAAATTTGGTATAGAGATAGTTTGAGTCCCGGGAAAGGACATAGTATAGTTTTTATCCCGATATTCCCACGGGATCGAAACTTACGCGGGTGAAACCGCGGGGCGCTGCTAGTAATGTTATAATTATTTACGAGCAAAGATTGTTCTGAAAGTAATGGCAATAAAAATATTATATCCGCACATAAATCCATATCCAATGACGGTAATGCTACACTAATCTATACTAATACTAATATACTAATACTAATAGTATTATAAAGCTGCAGAGTTTGTTTGTTTGTTTGTTTGAACGCGCTAATCTCTGGAACTACTGGTCCGATTTGAATGATTCTTTTAGTGTTGGGTAGTCCATTTATCGAGGAAGGCTATAGGCTTTTTTTTTCAAAATTAGGGATCCAACACACTGCCAATATATGGGATGGTAGGTACAGTCAACGAAAGAGATAAGTATGCAGGATCGTCGGATATAGTTGAAGTTTAGTAAGAAAACGATGGATGTTCTCGAATAAAATTTTATTTTATTAATAAAAAACAAACAGCTCATTTTAAGTCGACGACATCCAAGGGTTTCTTACTAAACTTCAACTATATTCGACGATCCTGCATACTTATCTCTTTTGTTGACTGTACCTACATGATATGAAAGCCAAGCCAATATCGACAAGAGACTGCCGACATGCTAGGACCGTGTGCGTTGATCCAGCGAAATAGGTGATTTGCCCCAGGGTCGATACGGAACGATAACAGCCCACCTAGTGGTCTACGTACTAACGTCGGCAGATAATGTTCAGAAGATTCAGAAGACCAAGGGGGAAAAAAGACTCGATAACGCTAAGCTCAAGACACAAAGAAACAAATCGAAAACAATACTTAATTCGTAGGCAACAGACATATTTTATTTCGTCATTGTGACACAGACTATCATTATGATATTGCGAATGATGCACACATATCATAATGATATTTTACACGTTACGTTATGAAAAATCATTACTTTTGAGGATTATTTGGCCTTTTATATCACTCCAAAATCATCAAAATTGTCTGAGAATCAGCACTTATTGAAGGTTATAAGTAAGATCATAAGTTAAAAAAGACAGCCCCTAAAACGCACTTTGATAGACTAAACTACATACAGCTATGGAGGGACATCGACGTGCAAACTGCTACCATGGATTCACTACTTAACAGGGTTATCCGAATTGGCTTGTTTTAGTAATCAATTTTAAACGGTCAAATTTGTGTATTTAGGTTAGGTAGGTAGGGATTGCACTTTTCTATGAAACAGCAGATTGTTATTTTATTAACCGACGAAATAATACTACGCGTCTAGATCTAGAAACATGTATAGAATTCATGGTTTCAGTTTGCGCATCGAGGTATTTTTTATAGTAGGTCATCCCATCCTGTAGTTTTTTTTTTGTTTAGTTTGGCATATGTAGGCGCAGCATTCATGAGTGTGCTGTGCACCTACTATTATTACAAGGACTTTGCCTTCTGCACTTCTGTACCATCTGCTTTGTGGTAACGGGGTCGCCATTTCCCGCCACCTGGCCACACGGATGTCAACCCAACTTCCCCACATTATATTTCGAAACATTTATATAATAATTATAGGTTTAAACTTTAATGGGAAGTGGGTGTATGCCTGTATGGATACTTATGAATTTAAAAAAATATATAAGTACCTTAGTATTTTCTATGACAAATAATAACGGAGTTTATTATGGAGCGTAATAATACAACAACATATACCTCCTAAATTAAACTCAAAAATTATGCAACTAGGTACTCTACACATATCTAAACTTCACTTATGATGAAAATAAGTGAAGTAAAACTAAAAACTGTAAACTAAACTAGCCCTTAGGGGCTAGTTTACAAAATGCAGTATTACTAATTACTGCATATTATGTTTTCAACATTCCATCCTTCTTTAAGATTTTATGCAACCTTTTTTGGTCGTTTTTCTGATTTAAAAAATCAAACTTTTGAATTTTGAACTGATGCTGTCAAAATGAAATTTTTCTCTTGAAGTTTGGCAGAGGTTTTTTGGTGTTCATTGCTGAAGGTTGCAATTTTTTTTTTTCTTTGCTGATAATCGTAAAGATATTATGAAAAATACGTCCTTAATCATCTAAATTGGATTTATGTGAAGTCTTCGACATATAGTTATATGTTGATCTTTTGATCTTATCAGGATACGCCTGAAAATATAAGACGTAACAAGCCGAGTTTTCGGCCTTACCCTACCCCTATGCACTAATCTGTTCCCGGATTTTGAATGAGTTGAGGAGTGAAGATTCGTTGGAGCAGGTTCAAAATTACCGACCAGATGACTTAAGGAATACAAGAAACCTACCGAAATGATCTAGGACTTATCAGATATTATTTTCTTTTATTAATTCTTTTGACTTGTATTATTGTTGTTATTGTTTTATAATTGTTTCGTGTACCTACTAACTTTAATTGCAGAATACTGCAGGTTTTATATCTTTCGTTCTTGATTAGTGCTACGCGATCGTAGGGAAATTTCAGTTGCAACTGCAGTTAAACTCGACGCGTAATCTATCTAATTTTGAAATTTAATCAAAGTACAAAAAAACCTCAAGTATTAAATTTTTTTCTTTAAGTTTTTGTAATTTTTTGTAAATTCGTTTATTAATATTAAATCAAATTATACGTTTTTAAGTGGCGATGAAGTCGTTTCCTTTTTATATCGCTACAAAATGGCGCCCGAAGTAAAAGTAAGTAATTTTATTGATTCTGATTACTGAAATATCATTTTTTTTTCTGTTTCTGTGAGGATGGTTGCTCATCCGAGCAAATTTTAATGTTTTATTTCTATATGTTTCAGGAGTTCAGAAATTTATTTCTCATTCTGTCAAACAAGATCGTTGCTATGGTTACCAGAGTTATGCTGTGATCTATCAAAAGGTACTCTGTGGCTGTGATTGACAACTTCTGTTAACCCTTCTATTGCTGATGGTGTTCGTTATTATAATGTGCTATGTTATGATGCAATATAAATGATAACTTTGTAGAACCTTAAAACATATAAAACGCTTTTATTTCTTCCCTTTAAATACATCTTTATCCTGGGTTTTATTCCACTCCTTAGTTAGAAGTAGTTAGCATCCTGTAGTGTATGATTGGTGTGCGAATGATTTAGACTTCGTGGCTAAGGTAAGCGTTGATTTTGCACGGTTGTCTGCTAGATTCTATTTGTTTTTTTTTTTTTGTGATTCTAGCCCACCTGTACGTTGTTTGTTTTTTGGTGCAGATGGTTTACTAGTTTCTATTTGTTTATCTTTGAATTCTTAGCCCAACCGTTCCTGTGATGTCACGTCGTCTTACCATTCCTCTACCAGTCATATATTGCTGGTTACCTAACACTTTCGTGCTACGTGGAACCCCGTATATTTGTTGGTTTTGTCTTTACTATGGCAGTTGAGGGTTATTTTTTTGTTGTTTCCTGTCTGCCTTAGTTAGCTTTAGATTTTTTCAGCTTTGCGATTCGTTTAGTGTTAGTTTGTTAGGGACTGATGCTTTTATTTTGCCATTCAGTTTCCCCTCAGACTGATCACTGCATTTCTAGCTTTTTCTAAGTACATTCATATTATCACATTTGCCTATTTAACTTTGTTTTGTCCTTTTGCATCCTAACATAGCAGACGAAGGTTATTCCTATCTCTATATTAAAAACTTTTTAGACAAAATATTGATTTTAGAGAATTCGTCTTCGGACATTTTTTCAATTTACTAATTTCTTTCTAACTCTAAAAACCTTTGAACTTATTGACTTAATTCAAACGGGATTATTGGTTTTAAACGTAATCCTCTCATATGGCACTATAATTACGTGATTATTCCTTTAAACAAAAAACCTCTTTTTCAAGTTACGTAATTATTTCATCATTTTTCTTAATACATTAAAATTTTCAAATTTTCTACTTTAATTATTCCTAACTGATTCTAATACGAAAGACTTATAACATCGTTCGTACTTTGAGTCTGTTCCCTTTTTTAACCGACTTCAAAGAAGGAGGTTCTATTTTTTTTAATTTACGATTTCCTTAAACTAGCTAGTCCACCTGTCAATGTGAGCTTCATCATCGTCATCAGAGTATGGTGTAATTCCTTCTTTCTTTTTGAAATCCAGGTCTATTGAAAACTCAGCAGTTTTTCCCTGCAGTAGTTCTATTCTCTATGTATGATATCATGATAGGGAAGGCCTTATGCGTTCTACCCGTGCATATGGTCAGACTCTAAGCCTCAATTTAGCTGAAAGTCGGGCTCAAACACGCGTAGAATAATTCTTCCTTTATCAAGATTTTTTTTGCCTGCTCTTTTTCTATTCTTTATGTATGATAGGGAAGGTCTTATGCGTTCTACCCGTGCATATGGTCAGACACTAAGCGTCAATTTAGCTGAAAGTCGGGCTCAAACACGCGTAGAATAATTCTTCCCTTATCAAGTTTTTTTTTGCCTGCACTAGTTCTATTCTTTATGTATGATAGGGAAGGTCTTATGCGTTCTACCCGTGCATATGGTCAGACTCTAAGCGTCAATTTAGCTGAAAGTCGGGCTCAAACACGCGCAGAATCATTCCTCCCCTTTCAAGTTTTATGAGAATATTGCATAAAGTTCTCATGGTTCCTACTCGTACTAATAGTCAGACTCAAGGCGTAAATTTAGCTGAAAGTCGGACTCAGTACGCATCGAACTTATCATCCTTAGCAGAAGTTTATGCGAAAGTCGCTGATAATCTTTCTATGGCTTTCCTCCGTAATTCGCGAGCTTATAATTCGCATCGTTCAGCCGTCACGTTGAATGTTGGTGACATTGTAAGGAGAAAGAATTTTTTCCAGATCTTCTGGTGATGATTATTTTTCCGGGAAGTTAGCTCCTATAGTAAAAATATTAATTGCGACATCTAGTTGTGCCTAATTGAAACAATTTGTTTAAAACTTTTTCTTAACTATCAATGCTTATAGTTCTGGCTTTCGCCCACAGATGTCGTTACGACTGTCATTTCCTCAATGACAATGTCAGCTCTTAGTGTTGGGAAACGGACGATTAACTCGTATCGATAATTTAGTTTAGGGTCGAGACATAGTCGACATACTCTTATCTATATCTTTTATTCTGTTTCTGCTGCACTTCGATTTTGTTTATTTAGGTTTAATTTCGATTTTCTTATTTACTTGTTGCATGTTAAGTTAGATTAATTCTTACAGGGTTTCTCCTTTTTTTTCTTGGAAAGGGGGTACTGCAGTATTACTAATTACTGCATATTATGTTTTCAACATTCCATCCTTCTTTAAGATTTTATGCAACCTTTTTTGGTCGTTTTTCTGATTTAAAAAATCAAACTTTTGAATTTTGAACTGATGCTGTCAAAATGAAATTTTTCTCTTGAAGTTTGGCAGAGGTTTTTTGGTGTTCATTGCTGAAGGTTGCAATTTTTTTTTTTCTTTGCTGATAATCGTAAAGATATTATGAAAAATACGTCCTTAATCATCTAAATTGGATTTATGTGAAGTCTTCGACATATAGTTATATGTTGATCTTTTGATCTTATCAGGATACGCCTGAAAATATAAGACGTAACAAGCCGAGTTTTCGGCCTTACCCTACCCCTATGCACTAATCTGTTCCCGGATTTTGAATGAGTTGAGGAGTGAAGATTCGTTGGAGCAGGTTCAAAATTACCGACCAGATGACTTAAGGAATACAAGAAACCTACCGAAATGATCTAGGACTTATCAGATATTATTTTCTTTTATTAATTCTTTTGACTTGTATTATTGTTGTTATTGTTTTATAATTGTTTCGTGTACCTACTAACTTTAATTGCAGAATACTGCAGGTTTTATATCTTTCGTTCTTGATTAGTGCTACGCGATCGTAGGGAAATTTCAGTTGCAACTGCAGTTAAACTCGACGCGTAATCTATCTAATTTTGAAATTTAATCAAAGTACAAAAAAACCTCAAGTATTAAATTTTTTTCTTTAAGTTTTTGTAATTTTTTGTAAATTCGTTTATTAATATTAAATCAAATTATACGTTTTTAAGTGGCGATGAAGTCGTTTCCTTTTTATATCGCTACAAAAATTACAAGTACTTAATTAAAACAACAATAGGTATAATATAGCATAATCAGCCTATAATATTCCCACTGCTACACAGGCCTCCTCTCTGTGAGAGGGAGTGGGCCGTAGTCCACCACTCGGGCTCAGTGCGGGTAGGTAATGTCACACGTTTTCAAATTTTTGGTTCTAGGACATGCCGATTTCCTCACGATGTTTTCCTTCACCGTTTTTGAGAGCATTGGTGATGAAATAATTTACACAAAGTAAAGCTCCTGTCTGGGTTTGAAACTTCGAACCTACGACCTACAACTCATAAGTCGCGGCTGTTACCACTGGGCCAACACATCTCTAACAATAGGTATACTTAGCACGAATTATAAAATCATAGAAACCGATAGGGAAAGTTCGATGTCTACTTCTTTACCCTTCCTAGAACCTCCTACCACTAACACACACGCACGTCACTTAGGGGGCCAATCGATGAACACCTCATTTGTCAAAACCTGTCCAATGGTTTACTTTATGAAGGAACATCCATCTTTTTAGACCAGTCTTTGTGTGATATCGAAATGATGCCTTCGGTGTTATTCAAGTCAGGAAGAATTGGAAGCAAACAGTCGTGACATTTTACATTACAGGGACATTCATTTAGCGTTGTATTTATGAAGATGAAATTGATTGATTGGTGGAATACAGTCATTTCATCAAATAATTTGTCGTCTCCGAGTTTCGATTCGAAATTAAGCCGTGAATGATGCCGCAAGAACATAAAATTTAATATTGTTACAACTTTTCCAACTACTGAAAATTTTAATAAAGGCAACGTTAAAAAGTTTCACGTGAAAACGTAGCTTGATAAATAATTTAATTTGTGAAACGAATGACTATGGAAGCTGTTACAAGAGTTTTATTTTTACTAAGATGGCTCTAATTAGTGCTGTCCTCTCTGTTTACTCAGGACCATAATTTAAGTATGTAGGTAGCTATTTTGAAGTTCAGCTCATTTCTACATAGATTCTATGAGTAAAAGATAAAATCACCGTCATTTCTGTAATCGGTTGTACAATTAGGTCACCGGGTGTGCAGACACATTTCCCCAAAATGAGGTATTCACAGAAATACCACATTGAATGGGTCGCATATACCTCTGGCGCTATTTCTCTCTAAATGACCAAGCAAAAAATATTAGCTCCACAATGAAGGCATATTTTGAGCCTTACCTACCTGAGTCATTCATAACTCCATTGTGACATGTACAACTTTTTTGTCATACATAAGACAATCTATTTTTTAGACCAATTATATAAGATATACATAACTTCCTGTTGACTAAAAGTCACATTGTCCTCGGTAAAGTAGGTAATATTTTACTCGCCTCTTTGTCGTCATGTGTCTGATATTCGGCCCTCAAAAGAAGACAAAAGCGGTATGTCCCGGGCTAACGATCTTGACACCGATATGCTATTGTCCATATAACTAACATTGTTCAATAGCTTCGATTTATGGCATCCCTTACGTCACTAGAATGAACCAAGACTCAAATTCGCTATTATATTGATGAATAGCGAGTATTTGTTACAAGTATTGGTAAATTTGTAATTCAGCAAAAAGGTCTTATTTCATACCTACAATATATTCTGAAGGACAAACTATGTTTTGATATATTGGATACATGGTAAGCCTGTCTAGATATTGATATATATAGTGGCTGAAAATAGGCCCTTGATCGGTACAATGAATGGCTTTGGAGATAATGTCACAATCAACACGCTTGGAAAGCCGGATTACGACGTTATTATTAACGGGAGGGCACTGGTGCCTTCCGACACCCGAAACTAAAGGAATTTACTATATTAATTTCCAGTTGACAGATGGTTGGAAATGAAATTCATTAATTTTGTTCACCTTGGCAAAGAAATACAGATATCTTTTTATACGTGATACGTGACGAAGAAATCATGTCATGTTTTATGAGAAGTTCGTCCACGATTTTTTTTATAACGAAATTACATTAATAGGTATTGATAGATCGTTCGCTAATATCCGTATGATTATTACTGTACTATTTGATATTTGTAATATTACACACAATTGCAATGTACATAGATGTTTCATTAGACTACATTAGTGCATTATCGTCACATTACGTTAACTCTAATCTGGAGCGAATAGTTTCAGCGACATAACGTAATTGCATTACAACAACAAACGCTTGCATCTCTAACGAAGCTATTAAATGCAATGTCACGTATTATTACAGTTTTTGTTAACACAATACAGGGTATCACCCGTAACCGCTGACCTTAGTCGTGGTCACAGATTCCTCGCTCGCCATTGGCAGTGATCTTGATATTTTTTCTCACGACTTTTTGTAACGCGGATTTTGTCAAACTTCTGTTTTTGTCGCGACAAAAAAGCAATAAGCGAGGTGAATCTAAGTAGGTACCGTACCTTTATTGCGTTACAGAGCAATGATTCTTTTGAGAAAAAAATGAGTTACGATTCCAATGTATTCATCTACAATGCTCGCCCACGTAATTCAAAAGTTAATAAAAAATTTGATGGTTCTTTGTTGCAGTGGAAAGGCAATTTGAAGCGATCAGCGTATTTTCGTGTTTTAAAATTAACTTTACACCTACTCAGTTTTATTGATGTAACAAAGTGAGCTTTTATTCTAGTTACGCATATTTCGGATTAAGTACCTATTTTAATTTATGACGAAACCGTAATTTATATAATTCGAGCTTTTTTCCCTATTTTAGCAATTTTTTTATTGAAAAAACGGAAGAGAAAAAGTTTTTACAGCAGTGTCAAACCAAGTCCAAACCCAACACAAAAAGAAACGACAATAAAGTCAAAGTCAAATCATTTATTTCAAATATTTGAACGTCAAAAATTACAGTAAAATTAAATTGATTCTAGTCGCCCGCGCAAAAGGTAAGTAGTGTTCGTATGGAGAAGAATGGGCAAGAAACTCCACCGTTACTCTTTTAAAAAAAATTACAAGGTTTTGTATACGTAATACCTATAATTAAGACGATGCACCTAGAATAAAATTAGTCTACCACAAAAGGTAAAAAGAATTAAAAATGAAGCAATGACAGGTAAATCATTATGTGATAGATACATGGTGCTCACATATTTACAAATTTACATATAATTTACAAATATTGTAAAAGTAGATGATTTTCCTAGAAATTTTAACAAGTGTTACTGTAGCCACAGATTGTAAAACTCAATGTCATAAAATAAAAAAAAATATAAATTAAATTAGGAACCAGTAGCGTAGTTTAATTTCCCATACTGTATGGTTGTTCCGACTGGTGCTTGATTTAAAACTCCACCTTTACGCTGCTGCCGTGTGAACGCCCCGACCTTGATGTCACGATACGTGTTGAGACGTTTTTGTAGTATTTCCCTCTGATATTTATCTAAAGCTATTAACATACATTCAGCACGCAATAGGAATTTTCGTCACTCATATTCCCGAATTTGGTATTTCGACGTCTAGTTTGGGTAATGCTATGAGAACGTCTAATTCCGTCATTCTAGTTAAGAGCTTATTGTTTCCGAAATATTGCTTAATTTCTTAAGTTGAAACGAAAATCTTTTAACGCTGGCGTAACACAAAAATAGCAGTTTATCTAAGGGCACTGCATACATATAAGGGCATTACATAGAACTTGCGTGCTTTATTACGCTGTAATTAAATTTAAATTACTCATGCAATATTTGGTTTTTATTTGCATTTCATACAAGAAGGCCGTTTAATACGGTCAAAATTAACATGTACCTTTAAGTAAGTGCTCACAACCATAACATTCGAGGTAAGTTAGCCATCATGCACTTACATAAACAAGAATTACAGACGACCTTGCAAATAAATGTTGAAAATCTCTTATAGTTAATTTTGCAACTAAAGTTAAATTACTTACAACTATCTATGACTAAAAGAAGTTTAATGCATTATTCCATTAGTGAAGAGTAGAAAAGACTTTCAAATGTGACAGGCAATGCTTTTTTTTTTCGGATGGGATGTCTGTCTCTGGGTGGAGCGGAAGGGAGTGTCAGACTCTTACTTACTAAAACAGGCAATGCTTACAAATAATAATTAATCTGAGATAATAACGTACCTTGGGGCCTAAAAAGGCCACTTTGGCAGAATCATAAAAGGATAACATTATGAATCATAATATGGCGAAGACAGTCCGTGTTTTTCTTTTTTTCGCTGCACTACGTTGGTATAATCAAAGAGATTGGGATTGGATTTGGATTGATTGGTATTTTAGCACCGACAAAAAAAATATCTGAAAAATCCTTCACCCATGGGATTTGATACGATTAACTTAACAGTTAACTGTCCATTATGAAAGTGGCATTTTACGGCCCCCAGGTCTTAACATTGTTCAGTTATTACGTCCCATTGTTCTTGAAGCCATTACGATAGCATCAATAATAGCCGTTAATCAGCACATATACATATCGGTATGTACTCGGATGCGTATTCACGCATTAACTTTGACCCAGACCGACCAGCGAATACACACACGGACGCCAATTATTAACCTTTCCGACAAACTGCCCATTAACACAATCAAAAATCTACTGATAAATATCCAAAATCAATATTTTATTAGCCATACGCAAAATGGTCAGTTGCCAACCCAACTCCATTAAAACGGAGTCCAAAATATCATAAAATTTATGTTCGCGCATGACGTCGTAAATGCACCCTGTACGGAGAAATAAAACGAGTCCATAAAATTCGGTTGAAAGGGAATTCCTCTAACACACTGCAATAAACCGTTCTTTATCGGTATCGCTAAAAAATTCGCTACACTTTTGTAAATAAATTACGAATCTAAGAAGTAAGGGGTTATGATTCTTCTCTTCCATTTTGTAAACGCCGTGGAGATAAGGGAGCCTCATCACTCATATGTAACCCAACCGCTGGAACAAAGGCTGTCCATTTCCAAAGGAGGTTCGCCACGCGTTATTGCGAGAACTATTCGAACGTGATAGTTGCGACATGCTCGTGACTGAACTGCGCGCGCGCTCCACTCGAAGTTGCTACATAGCGATATGGAGACCTAGACTTGCTTTGTGCCTAATATACAGGATATAGAGCTGATTGAAACATACGGCTATTTGTAAAGGGCAATTGTAACGTACCTGATGAGCAGATCGATTGACACCGGCTTCGGCATCAGAGTAATTGAAGTGCTGTGTGTGTCAAATTGACATTTGGACGTTCGGTGCTATCATGACATAGACATGAGTGCTTTAATGAGCCACCTATTAGGTTCGGTCGGTGCAAATGACGCGGGTTCGCAATCAGTGCGGTCACGAGCGTGATTCCGCGCTGGGTCGTTGCGCCGCTCTTTGGACGGATAATGTCCCATTGACAAATCCGCGGTGTTCACTGACAACACGACATTTGCTTAAGTGTCCTTAATAATAGTACGCAATGAAACGCGTGTTGTGACGGTAATGACGGTTTAACACACACGGCGCTGTCTGTTGTTACACAAATGTGTTAGTTTAATTAGGTACGTAGGTGGTTGGCATCGGATTGTCTTAATTATTATTCTGAACAGGTGTGGTGCACTTCCATTTTGCTCTAGTTTTGTTTTAAACCCGCTTCGTAATATTTCAATAACATCGATAGCAGGAAGTAATTTCCGTCTCCCATCCCTGGTCACATGAAATCGACATGAAAACGAAAATATATTTAATTTTCTTTATTTTCCCGGCAACACATGCCATCATTTTGTTATTTTATTTCCGATGTTACAGTATTTCAATTACACGTTAATATTCCTTAATTTCTATTACAAAATCACATAAATTTAAATAAGGGCTAAAAGTTCATAAAGGCCTTGCACACACCTTCCCGTATTTTATATCATCAAAATGCATAGAAACCTTGAATATTAAAATCTTACATTTACATTTGTTTAAATAAATGTTAATTATAGCATTTGTAGCCAGGCGGTAGCACAAGCTTACGAATCAAGTTTCAAAACAAATGAAGAAAGACGTAAACGAATCGGTAATTTGGGAATGTTTTGCACGTAAAACACGTTGTGTCGCTTTCTAAAATATTTTTATAAGCTACAACTTTTAAATTCGTTTGTTGTTTTCCGCGGTATTTAGATAAGCTAAAAAGGAGATAGAAAGTGGTGATGTAGAGCAAGTATCTTTTAAAGTCCATATAAGGTTATTTTTAAGGTCCGCACCCGTTTTGTAAGTCCACAATACGTTCATACAACACTGTAAGAATAATTTATTAGTCCATTCTTACAAAATAAATTTAAAAAATAATTTGTATGCTTACTGTAACTAGAATATTTAATATTGTTATTTGAACAGTGGTCCCCAAACCAGGCAACGCCTGTATCTGAGTTGCGTTATCTTAAATTTTATTCCTGGTTTGATAATGGACAGAATATTTAATTAAATAAGAGTAGCGAACTATCAAAATACTTAGAATACAAAACAAAATTAAATTGTGAAAAATAAAGTAATCATAAACTAATAATAAAGCTGAAGATTTTGTTTGTATGCGCTAATTTTTGGAACTACCAGTCGGAAATTATTTTTGCATTTGATAGCCCAATTTTTAAGGAAGGCTATAATTATTAGGCTATTAAACATTACGCTAGGAATCTTAGGAGCCGAGCGAAAACGAACGAATAGCGCGGGCAAGCGATGCGATGCGACGGGGTGGGTCGGGGAAACAAGAAATTTTACGCGGACGGTAGAAGCTAGTTGTAAATAATGTCATAGTGTGAGTGTGACATAACATGGTCTTATTCTCTTACGTAATGGACGAACGGAACGAATCACGTTGATGATACACGGAAGCACTTCCTGAAGTGAATGAGCCATTTTCAGATGAAAAGATGTACAGACCTATGTGTTTGATGTAACAGTCCTCACGATTGAAAAGGCTGACGTATTTCTTCTGAGCCTGTTACCTAAACAAATACCTATCGTAAGTGGATTGAAGATTACGTCGTCGCCTTCTAAATTGGATTAATTGTTTATAGCGAGTAACTATACCTACTGGTGTGTTTTTACGAAGCAGTAATCGCTTAATGAAACTTTATTTAAGACTAGCTGCGCCCCGCGGTTTTACCCGCGTAAATGTCGAACCCGTGGGAATATCGGGATAAAAAGTAGCCTATTTGTTAATCCAGGGTGTCAGCTACCTCCATACAAAATTTCATCAAAATTGGTCCAGCCGTTTGAGCGTGAAGAAGTAACAAAAATATAAACACACCCACACACACACTCACAAACTTTCGCCTTTATAATATTAGTGTGATTAGTGTGATTTATTTCTGTTTGGGATTAGGTTGTGCTTTTGTTATGCCTCAGCTTGTTTTACTGAAAATTAGAAATTAGGCCGTGGTTTTCTAGACCCTAAGTACCGTTTTCATTGTGGAAAAGTAGAAACTGAACTAGATCACCTCTAGTTTGAAAATAAAAGTAACACATACCTAGTGCCTACCTAGGTACAGTCAGTTACTGCAATTAGCTGACCCAACAACAACTAAAATGTGGTATCACGTATTTTGTTTTTGATTTACTCTGCGCAAATATCATGTTTTGCGTAAAACCATTATTTTGGTCTGTCCGTACCATTATCGTGATTAATTCATTAGTTAGGCGGGGATGAGAACTAATTTTAGTAATAGCATAATCTAAGCTCTCTTGTTAATTATTTAGATTCACTAATTATTTTACCATTGCTAATTATTTCATTATACTTAGTATGAGTTTTTGAAAGAATTGTAAACTTAACTATGGTTCTTCCGGTAGGTGTATATAGAGTAGGTTTTCCACCAATTCTTAAACAAACCTTGAAAGGCACTTCTAGGCATTTCAAGAGCTCCTTTACTACGTAGCCCGTAGGTACATGGCTGAGGCTTATTTGCCTACTATATAATAGGTACCCAATTATTAATATAACTAATAACTACGAACGAATATATTTATCATCTATCGATAAAATTCTAAATTCATTTCACGTCTCTATCATGCATCATTAATATCATGCCATTATCTGTTCCTAAATCAGTGCGATCATTACAACAACAACGCTTGATGTTTATATCGATTAGAATAACAATCATAACGATACAACCATTTGATTCGACCTTAACCTATAACAATCGGAGTCAAGTGTCCTCACACTTCCTTATTCAGATGGAGGTGTACGCTGCATTGTAATGTGATATGAAATGCGGGGCAAGGATATTAATCGTTACTCGATCAAAGTATTTAATCGATTGCGTGTCATGCATCTCGATAAGACGTAGCGTAATACCTACTTAGTGTTAAAATTGAGAATGAAAGAGAATTCATTGAAAAAAAAACTTCTGAAAAGTCTCCTGATAGGTTATTAAATGCATTTTCAGGCTTTCATTTTTAAAATAAGAGCTTAACCTATCATGAAATAGTCAATTATTAAAAAAAATATACTCTACAGAAGAAACAGAAACCATTATAAAACAATTAGTTTATTGGTTGTTACATTACCTCATACCTGATGGTAATTATAAAGCCTTCCCGTGGTCCCTTGGTACGGCCTAATGGGCAATCCCGAGCAATGCCGTTAGGTTGGTATGCCGTGTTATGCCAACCGCAAAGAGACTAGACAGCGCATATATGTAAGTAAACTACGTTATAATATTACTATGATTGAGGTAGGTATAGTTTATGTCCATACAACAACTTGCATATTATGGCCCCTATGGAGACAAGCCAATAGCAATGAAAGGAAGTTTATTAAGAAAAGAAAATACCCTGTCATAGAGAATTATTATCATTCGATATTGAGATGATTCGAGTTTCTTTATCCAATTTTACTATATGGTTTTATGGGTTTTTGTTTGTACAACAGACAATGCTGTAGCTATGTACTATAATATAATATCGTACCTTCATTTTTAAATGTTTAGCGATTTCTGATGGCAATCGCTAAATACTTTTACAGCTTAACATATTTAAACAACGCACTATTTCATTCAAGCGTTTGAAGATAAAATATACATAGGTTTGATGTTTTAAATAATGTTTAGCGCTATATAAATTCAGTGATTTGTTGTGCAAGCGGGCCCAAGACTAAGTACAATCATACAATTGAAGTACATAGGGTAAAGAACCTTATAGCTACATCAGGGAGTAAAAGAGATAGCAAAAGGAACAGGGGAACGCAATATGAATAATGGGAAGCCGAATTAAAGCTCATAGCGGGTCCAAATTGGAGAAGGGTTGCGAGGGATAGGACTCAGTGGAAGTTGTTAGAGGAGACCTTTGCCAAGAATAAGCATAATCAGCCTATTATGTTCTCACTGCTGGGATACTTTGAATGTTACTATGAATTTTTGGTTCTAAAACATGCCGGTTTCCTCACGATGTTTTCCTTCACCGTTTTGATTACAGTAGTGACAAAACGCAGTGGGTGATCCCTTGTATGTGTACACAAAAACACCAGAAATCGGAGTTGGTGGCGAGAAATCGTGAGGCGAATCACATCAGCCCCTAGACAAGAAACTACATGAGGACCACGACCGCTCTGACAAGAGTGCTACGAAGAAGAAGAAGTGACAAAATGGTTTGAACCCACGGCCTACAACTCGTAAGTTGCGGCCGTTACCACTGCACACTGGGCCACCAGTGCTGCACTGCTCTCCTTTGCCGAGAAGCACACTGAACACACATTGGGTACACACTGGGCACACTGCGTAGACATTCTGTAAACTACTACTGAAAATACCAGGAGGTACGTAAAGTCTTTACGTACCTCCTGGTATTTTTTTTCTTTACGGTAAAGATGTTCGGAGTAAATGGCTAAAGCACTTACATGCGGTCTATGTAGGTACCTACAGGGTGAGTCCAGAGGCGTCTCTAGCCCGTGTAGCGCCCGTGTGCAAACATTACCCAAGCGCCTCCTAGTAAGCGCGCGGTCAAAATGGATCGGGTACAAAGTACAAGTAACAGCACATCAAGTTAAAGTCAAGGACAAACAGTCAAATTTCCCCAATGGATAATAAACTCGATTGTTTGGAGAAGAAGAAGAAATTAGTCGGTTTTGGATACCATGGTGTACTGTTGACTGTATTTAGAATTATACAGGGTGTTCTGGTGTTTACCCTAACAAGCCAAAACGTACCCATGTTAACATGTCTATTATAGATGTTATGTTACATCATATCAATGTCCAAATTTTGAAATTACTTCATCAATTTGAAATTTCTATCCCAAACAGTTGAATTCGCATTATTTGCAATACGAGTATGATTGTCGGCGTGTTTTCGAACGAATCATTGAAACAGGTGCCGCCGAGCGATGCGTCATTCACTACTGCACGTCTACACCAAATATAATCTTTAATAATGTGTAATAAGGTTTATTTCATGTTGAAAAAAAAGTTAATATTGTAAAAGCCGCTCGCGCGCTCGTGGCGCGGCTTCATCATCATCATTTCAGCCGAAAGACGTCCACTACTGGACATAGGCCTCCCCCAAGCACCTCCACTTCGACCGGTTCTGTGCTTCCCGCATCCAACGGGTTCCTGCGGCCTTCACAAGGTCGTCGGTCCACCTTGTGGGGGGCCTTCCAACGCTACGTCTTCCAATACGCGGTCGCCACTCCAGAACCTTTCGGCCCCATCGGCCATCTGTTCTGCGAGCAATGTGCCCTACCCACTGCCACTTAAGTTTGGCAATTCTTCGGGCTATGTCGGTTACCTTGGTTCTCCTGCGGATATCCTCATTCCTGATTCGATCACGCAGGGAAACTACAAGCATAGCCCTCTCCATTGCCCTTTGGGTGACTTTTAGCTAACACAAGCATCTTCTTGCTTAAAAGGTGATCTCCAACTCATTGTGTGTTATAATTTGTATGTAATTGCAATAAACATTTTTGTTTTTTTTTTTTTTTTTAGCCTTCTTATAATGCCCATTATAAGCAACCACGTTTCAGTGACATAGGTCATCACTGGCAACACGCACTGGTCAAAGACTTTCGTCTTGAGTCTTGAGACACTGCGGTATGTGGGACGAGAAGATATTGCGTAGCTTCCCGAACGCTGCCCAGCCGAGTCGGATTCGACGATTGACCTCTTTCTAGAAGTTAGACCTACCTAACTGGACAGTTTGTCCGAGGTAAACATACTCGTCCACGACTTCCGAGTGTAGCGTCTCCGATCTATGAGAGAGGGTTTTACATGGGCATTTAACATGACCTTCGTTTTGTCCATGTTCATTTTAAGACCCACTCTTTTGGAGGCTCTACTGAGGTCATCGAGCATTGTACTGAGGTCCTCCATAGTCTCAGCCATGACTACGATATCGTCAGCAAACCGAAGGTGAGTTATGTTCTCGCCATTGATGTTGATGCCAGCCCCTTCCCAGTCCAGAACCTTTAAGACATCCTCCAGTGCAGCGGTGAACAGTTTCGGAAAGATAACGTCTCCCTGTCTCACACCTCGCTGCAGAAGGATAGGTTTCGAGGTCTGATCCTGTAGTCGGACTGACACAGTGGCGTTTTCGTACAGATACTTCAGCACCTCGATGTACCGATAGTCAATCTGGCACTGTTGAAGAGACTGCAGCACAGCCCATGTCTCGATCGAATCAAAGGCTTTCTCGTAGTCCACAAACGCTAAGCAGAGAGGCAGGTTATATTCTTCGGTCTTCTGTATAACCTGTCGCAGCGTATGTATGTGGTCTACGGTGCTAAAGCCTTTACGGAATCCGGCTTGTTCGGGAGGCTGGAAGTCGTCAAATCTGCGTGCGAGACGGTTCGTGATGACCCTCGAAAACAGCTTGTAGACATGGCTCAGGAGTGAGATGGGCCTATAATTCTTAAGAAGTGCATTGTCGCCCTTCTTAAAGAAAAGTATCACCACACCTCTGTTCCATGCCTGTGGTGTTTTGCCCTCGAGTATGACGGAACCAAACAGCTTCTGAAGGGCTTTAAGAACGGGTTTTCCGCTGGCCTTCAACAACTCGACCGTAATTCCGTCATCACCCGGCGCCTTGTTGTTTTTGAGCTGCTTCAGAGCCATCCTAATCTCGTGCAGGCTGACGTCCGGGATGTCTTCGGTATAGTGCCGGATCAATCTAGCTCTTGGGTCGTTTGCCAGTTTCATAACGGGGTTACTTGTTGACGTGTATAACTGTCCATAGAACCTCTCGATCTCTCTCAACAGCTCATTTTTGGCGGATACGATCCTGCCGTTCACTTTCATAAGCTGGCTCTGCCCAATAGACAGATCTCCAGCAAAGACCTTGGAGCCTTTATTTCGCTCTATCGAAATAAAGGCTCCAAGCGCTTTGGTGTAATTCAACAAATATAGGAAGAGCTCCAGATGCTTCACAAAATTTATGCAAAGCGGAGCTCTTTATACGTTGGTCACTGAAAGTGCCGCGGCCGACCAACGTGCGCGCCGAGTGGGACTCCGTAGCGAACGGCGCTCGGCGCCCCCTAGGACCGCTGCGCCCGTGTGCAACGCACACCCTGCACAATAGGTAAAGACGGCCCTGGGTGAGTCTGTGTTAATCAAATAAAAGCAAATAGCATTACCTCGTGTAGGTTCTACGTTTTATAGCAGTTTCGTTACGTGTTTCCATGATTAGGCGATAAAACGTATGTGTTAGGTACCTGAAACAAATAAAAACGTTGTTAATATATTTTTAATGTTGCCCATAAAAAGTGGAATAGGTTTTTCAATAGTCATAAACGCAACTGGTATTGCGAGTGCGAATGGTACTTGATTATTTTTCGTAAAATTATGTCAGAATTTTCCCGATTTGTCAACAAGTAAGTCGTAATGGCCCAGTGGCTTAGGCCTCGCCTCTCATGCAAGAGGTCGTGTATTCAAATCCGGGCAAGCACCAATATCACTTTTTAAAATTTATATGTATATACTTTCCGAGTTTATCATTGACATAACTGACATCGGTGGAGGAAAAACACGTGAGGAAATCTGGACTTATCCAGTATCCTACTAATAATATAAATTTGAAAGTTTGGGAAGATGTTTGGATGTTTGTTACTCAATAACGCGTAAACCGTTGAACAGATTTGGATGAAAATTGCCAGATAGATAGATCGTTTCCTGGATTAACACAGGATACGATTTTATCCTGATATTCCCACGGGATCAAAACTTACGCGGATGAAACCGCGGGGCGCTGCTATGTGTTGGTCCTGGTTATAAACTGTGTGCCAAATTTTATCCAAATTCGTTTAGGAGTTAGTTCGCGAAAGAATAACATACATCTATCCATTCTGACAAGCTTTCGCGTTTATCAAATCAAATCAATTATATAATATTATCTATACATATAATAAAACAGTAGAAAAACTGTGTCTGTACATTGAAAATATTTTAAAAAAAAAAATGGGGGGGGGTTTAGAAACAGTAATAGGGTACGAATCCGAAAAAAAAATTCTGTCTGTTTGTCTGTTTGTTTGTACACGCTAATCTTCGGAACTACTGGAAGGATTTGAATGATTTTTGTTTTGTTGTATAGGTATTATGTCTGGGCAACATATAGGCTATAATTTATCTTGGAAACTTGAACACCTGATGCAGAACCGCAACAGACCAGCTAAACTATAAGAGATACAAAAATGGCACCATAGCAAAAATTGTTCCACGTGATGAGCATTTTCTGCCGAGAGAATAAATTTGAAGATCTGGAACACCTGATGAGGAACTTCAAGAGCCCAGCTACACCATAACATATATAGGAATGACGTCTTAGCAAAAGTTGTTCGGTCTGACGGGCATTTCCTGTTGACTTATAAAAAAACTGGCCAACACGAAGGGTTCCGTACCACAATGCAAAAACGCCGAAAAAAACACGTTTGTTGTATGGGAGCCCCCCTTAAATATTTATTTTATTTTGTTTTTAGTATTTGTTGTTATAGCTGCAACAGAAATACATCATCTGTGAAAATTTCAACTGTGTAGCTACCGCGGTTCTTGAGATACAGCCTGGCGACAGAAAGACGGCAAAAACGCCGAAAAAAACACGTTTTTTTGTACGGGAGCCCCCCTTAAATATTTATTTTATTTTGTTTTTAGTAATTTTTGTTATAGCGGCAACAGAAATACACCATCTGTGAAAATTTCAACTGTCTAGCTACCGCGGTTCTGGAGATACAGCCTGGCGACAGACAGACGGCAAAAACGCCGAAAAAAACACGTTTTTTTGTATGGGAGCCCCCTTAAATATTTATTTTATTTTGTTTTTAGTATTTGTTGTTATAGCGGCAACAGAAATACATCATCTGTGAAAATTTAAACTGTCTAACTACCGCGGTTCTTGAGATACAGCCTGGTGACAGACAGACGGCAAAAACGCCGAAAAAAACACGTTTGTTGTATGGAAGCCCCCCTTAAATATTTATTTTATTTTGTTTTTAGTATTTGTTGTTATAGCGGCAACAGAAATACATCATCTGTGAAAATTTCAACTGTCTAGCTACCGCGGTTCTTGAGATACAGCCTGGCGACAGACAGACGGCAAAAACGCCGAAAAAAACACGTTTTTTTGTACGGGAGCCCCCCTTAAATATTTATTTTATTTTGTTTTTAGTAATTGTTGTTATAGCGGCAACAGAAATACACCATCTGTGAAAATTTCAACTGTCTAGCTACCGCGGTTCTTGAGATACAGCCTGGCGACAGACAGACGGCAAAAACGCTGAAAAAAACACGTTTTTTTGTATGGGAGCCCCCTTACATATTTATTTTATTTTGTTTTTAGTATTTTTTGTTATAGCGGCAACAGAAATACATCATCTGTGAAAATTTCAACTGTCTAGCTACCGCGGTTCTTGAGATACAGCCTGGTGACAGACAGACGGACGGACGGACGGACGGACAGCGAAGTCTTAGTAATAGGGTTCCGTTTTTACCCTTTGGGTACGGAACCCTAAAAATCGAAGATCAGAAACATCTGATGTGGAAATCAAAACTATCACTAATTTCACCTCCACGCGGTGAAGGCGGTAACAGTTTAGGACTGATTTTCGATGATGATGATATAGCATTGAAAATTTGACTCTACTGGCCAAAAGTCCCTCTTTTTTTTTAACGTGAATAAATGCTCATACGTTCTGCACTACCACGGGGAGATAGTACAGTTACGTGGGACTCTAACCCACTAAAACTCCACGGTGTCCTCCTCTGCCGCTTACAGCGGGAATATGGGCACGCGTTAGCACTCATCCGTGAACCCGCCGCGGCTGTCCGTCACCGGACCCTCCTCTGGGGAGTACTCCCCATCACCGGCGCACCAGAACACATAGCACGCCGTGACGACCCCAGGGACCAAACCAGCACATGGGCGCCAGACGACCCCGTGTCTGGGCACCCTTGGTAGGGGAGCAGTCACTTAGATTTTAATTGATCAGGTATCTTCTTCACAATAAAACTATAACCATGCCTAGAAAAAGGTCAAATCTTTTCCAATGTTCCAAAGGAGCTAAAAGATTGCGGATCATAAGAACCCAAGAATCTACCGAAGAGCGTCAGGAGAGACTTGATGCTGTTCGAGAACATCAGGCTGCAACTCGCTCCGTGGAAACCTCTTCGGATCGCGAAGCGCGCCTGCATTCTCAGCGTATTTACGCATCTACATCCAGATCTCTAGAGACCAGTGAAGAATATGATGCGCGACTGACCGCTGATCGTGAACGTCATGCATTGTCTCGCGAGTCGGAGACGTTGACGGATAGAGAATTGCGCTTGAGTTCTCAGCATATCTACGCATCTGCTTCTAGGTCTCTAGAGACAAGTGCGGAACGTGATGCGCGACTGTCCGCTGATCGTGAGCGACATGCATTGTCTCGCGAATCGGAAACGTTTACCGATACAGAATCACGCTTGAGTTCTCAGCGTATTCGCACATCTACTAACAGGTCTTTTGAAACAAGTGATGAACTTGAGATTATCATACATTGTCCCGAACACGCACACAACAAAATACTCATAATCAGTTAGAAAGTGAGAAAGAAAGAATTGCTGGAGTACGGCATGAAGAGACAGATTAAGAAGAGCGCAACGAACGTTTGAATTCTGATCGACTTCGACATTCTCTGAACAGAATGTCGATATCATCTGAAGAATCGGATGTGTCTCAAGATATAGCCGTAGGGCATGGCGACCTTCCTTGGGTTGATAAGGAACGGAGTGCATTTACGTATACTCCTATGATTGACTACGCCACATATTCCGCCATCGGAGGTATGGTTCAAAATTGTACTTTTTGTGAAGCTGTTAAATGGCAAAAAGAAACAAACGGTATGTGTTGCTCAGGTGGGAAAGTACATATTAAAATATTACAAAATCCTCCAGAAATATTAAGATCACTGCTAATCGGTGACCATCCACAGTCAAAACATTTCTTGGATAACATACGTTCGTACAATAATGCCTTTCAAATGACATCTTTTGGTGCAGAACAGATTTCAGAAGGCCCATTTATGCCAACATTCAAAGTGCAAGGCCAAGTTTACCACCTTATTGGTTCATTATTGCCTGAAAATGACGTCTCGAATCGTCTCGCGCATCCCGTTGTTTTTCAGTCCCTGGGCTCTTAGAATTCGACATCAGACGTTTCAGATCTCCGATTTTGACGACCCCGTTGTCGCTGGCATAAGCAACAGGATCCGCGTACGAAGTCGCGGGCAGAAGCTAGTACCTAATATATGTAGGATATTAGTTTGGATTTAGAAACAAATAAAATTCAAGATCACTTTTCCAACTTGGGGATCGAATCCAGAATATGACGTTAAAAACACACTAGGGTCAGCTCTAATTATTTACCATGAACAGCGCTAAGTGCAACTTCAGGCGATTCACAAAGGGTTGGAAAAGTGCTGTGAAATCCGATAAGGCTGCCGGCAAACTGAACTCGGATTATGCACAAGAGCTAAGTTTCAAAGACTAAAATGACGGTACACAACAACAATCTCAAATGTCACCTGAAAGCGGAAACTAGACGAGTAACAAACACCTTTATTGACAATACAACATTAATATTCCTAAAAGGTTCCATATTGAACGGTGCTTGACTTTAGTTTTGTCAATCGATTTTGATGAGGAAAAGTTTTACTCGACAATACACTTTTGTTTTTCATAGCGTAAGTATCCATGGCAAAAATTTGGAACATGTTTGGTCCAAAATTTAGCTATGCGAACTCCGCAGCGCTCACTGGTGCAGTTATAAGATCATGAAGTGCACCGGTGACAGGATGGAAGGTGGGCCATTGTTTGTGGGGAGAAGCTGTATACGCACAAGATATCTGAGCCGTCCATGAATCTCCATCTGTAGAGATTGGCTTTGCTCCGGCCGACTTGGGTTCGATAAAAGCTTTGATATTGAAGTACTTAACGTCATTCGAATGTCCGAGTTATTGGTCGTAACAGAACTAGACAAATTAACCTAAACTTTAATATCCGATTAACTGATTGATAATATCAATCCCAGCACAATTGATTGACAAATTGGAATAAATATAGGCTTAGTAATGTCGAATGAAGATCGCACAATCAATTTAAATATATTGAGGCCATTGATATTACGAAAACTAACTCCCAAAAGCAATCTAATTTGCTTTTAAGTTATGATTATGACTTATGAAGTTATGAGTCATAACATCTTATGGTACGAATAATAATTACCACGTATAAAGTCAGCCGGGCGTAACTTGGTAGGTGTGAGTTACGCAATATTACCGTACCTACTTAGTTATTAGTGATCACTCACTGGCAACACTGGCAAGCAGATCAAGTTTTGTTTTTATTTAATGGCGGCGGAGTAAAAGGATGGGCTATCTATCATATTTATTTTTTTATGAGGGTCAAATGTATTAGGTTTGAAATAGCTTACTCAATTATTATTTTACTAGTTCCTGCCCGTGTCTTCATCCGCGTTCTTGTTTTAACATTAAATAATATATCTTATGACACTAAACAACACTGTAGCTTTCTAGTATTGAAATAATTTTCAGAATAAGGTCAGTAGTTCGAGAGTACAGACGCCAGCACAGCAAGCTACCCAAAACTGTAAAATTTACCCAATCAACCTTGAATCTTATAAATTAGAGATAAAGTTGAAAATCTATTAAAGAAATTTTACAGATTGTAGTAGCTTGATGTGCTTGGCGTCTGTACATAAGTACAATAAGGTCTCCTACATACAAACTTAAATTTTTTACCTCTTTATATATATTAAAATACATACTCTTTAAATATTAAACTATACAAATAGTATAGACTGCAAGACAATTATTCAGAATGTTATGTATTAGGAAGTCACAATAGAGAACTTATCACTTAGCCTAAGAACTCTTCAGACCTCTTTTTACCGACTTCAAAAAAGAAGTTATTTGAATAACATTTTGGTACTAATATGAGCATCTTAGGTCAATAATCTGCGACTTTGCTGAAGTGAATGAAGCTCGTCATAAGAACAAATAACTTAATCATTTCGTAGCACCAGCAAATAAGGTGCAATATCCTGCTCGCAGTTTAAATTAGTCCACCTACTCCTAGACCTACATTTTGAAGACAGCTGCAACGCAATCACAGCCTATATTGAACTTATAATTTCAACAAAGGAGCTTCGCTTCGTTCCAAGTATAATATTTAATTAGACCACTATCACTTGGAGAGAATGTTCCAGTTTCATTTGTCATGTTTGAATAATATCTTGTCGCGAGAACTCATACCTACTTGAGAACACTCATTGTTTGTGTTCATTTCTTCAATCTATCTGCCTAGACTGCTTTCGCCATTTTCTTTCCAAAAGTGTAAATAAATATATGTGTTTTTGGAAAATTAACTTCAAACATTTTTCTGACTTTTTAAATAGTTCTAGTCATTCTGAAATCAACTTAATTTACACTCAAATAAAGTTGATATTTGTTTATGTGGAAATAAAATCGATTGGAAACAATATTTTAAATAAAGAATATCTATGTTAAATTTTAAATGCCTCGTTTTACTAGCAGCGCCCCGCGGTTTCACCCGCATAAGTGAAACCGTGGGAATATCGGGATAAAAACTATCCTGTGTCCTTTCCCGGGATTCAGATTATCTCTATACCAAATTTCATCTAAATCGGTTCAGCGGTTTTAGCCTGAAGAGGTAACAGACAGACAGACCGACACACTTTCGCATTTATAATAAGTAGTATGGAATAATATGGATTTTAACCATATGCCTTCTGCTTCTCTTGAGTTTCAATATTTTATCTGCATTATACTCCTCGAACTTCATATGACCCGCCGCGCGCCGTCGTCGTCGGTCCAAGGTTACGCGCCATTTCCAAATTGTTCTTAAATTAAAACTCGGTGGTATCAATATTGATATCTAGGGCAGTGTATCCAATAATGTTAATTGTTGTCCGATCCCAAAGCATCCAACCGAAAAATAAACAACGCGAAAAAAGCAGGAAAAATTCCCGTTTCTTTCCAATTCCCTTGTTTTTTTCAATGTTTCATTCGAAAGTTTCAAGAAAATTTGCCAGTATATATTTCATGTGTTTTTCCAATAAAACCGAAAAAAAAACAAAGATTATGAAAGAAACGGGAAATTTATCATGTCACGCGAATCTATCGAATGCGAGCTCGAGCCTGGTGAAGCTGACGATTCTTCAGACAGTGAAACTGGGATTGTGGCCGAGAAGAGCTAGATGGATCTATTATCCCTTATTATTATTACCTATTTGGTTTTCTTTTTTAGGGTTCCGTACCCAAAGGGTAAAAACGGGACCCTATTACTAAGACTTCGCTGTCTGTCCGTCCGTCTGTCTGTTTGTCTGTCACCAGCAGTGATAGGAATAGGTAGTGCCTATTTGCCTAAACTTCGAAAAAGAACAGAGACAAAGTGGAGACGCCTTACGAAAAAATATTTTTTTGGGACTAATGTCCCGCCGGGTTTCAACACATTACTTAATTACAACTAAAATTAATAAAGTAAATCAACTATCGAATTAATTTCCTGTTTCTGTTTTTGTTTTGAATATTAACGACAGGATTGCGAGTAGGTACAACATTTGAGCACGGACTAAAATATAAAACAACTGTTTGAATAAAATTCCATAAATTGTTGAATCAAATAAAAAATAATTAAATTCAAATATCTCGAAAACGGTGCGTCCTAGGCAAAAAATAACCAAAATTTAACCCCCCCTGTGTAACCGCCGTGCAAGCAGTATCCCAACATGAATTAAGAAAAAAAAAAAATTTCGACCGACAAAATTTTTTAAAAAAATTCTCAAACGTTTTTTTTTTTTCAATATTTCGATCATCAGTTTTACATCAGTAGTCCTCATGGTTTTCGACTAGAGCAACATTAATATTATTATTATTATTCACCTATTAAAATATATTTCAATTTCAATAAAACTTGTTTTTTTCAACTTTTCAAAACATTAACCGAAACATTCGAAAGAATCCTGTTTCTTTCCAAAGGATTTCTTCTGTTAATTTTTCTATGTGACATGCGAAAAAAACAAAATTTGTTTTTTTTCGTGGAAAAAAACAAATTGTGGTTTTCGGCATTTTCAACGCTATAATCGAGCACTTGATGGGCATATGACTTCTCGTTTACCATGGGCATTGTCGATCAATAAGAGGGACTTGTGGCTAAGTAATAACAGCCGCAAGGGTCGATCGTTCAGGTTAAGCTACGCATGCCGCGGTTGGTCCGTGGATTGGTGACCATCTTTACATACCAAGCGGCACGGAGGGGTCCGTGCCTCGAAAAGCACGTTAAGCCATTGGTTGCGGTTGTCATTCAAGGATCTTTGACAGTCGTTACGAGTCGTCAGAAGCCTTGGTTGAAGCTTGGTTGTGGAGGTCAGATAGGCATTCGCTCCATATAAAATACTGATATTCTGCTGCATCTAGACTGGAAGCCGACCCCAACATACATAGTTGGGAGAAGGCTATGCAGATGAGTCGATAAATTAAAAAAAAACAGATTTCTAAACTAAACCGACTACTATCTAAACGATAATAATTACATAACCTCTCGATAAAGCCTGCAAACGTTTAACTGTCTCAGGTTTTTTCTCGCATTCGTTGCATTCTTTGTTCCGCGGGCTCAAGTAACAAAGTAATTACTAACTGTCGAAAAAATACGAAGTTTCGTGTAGATTAGGCACGGCTGTCTTGTTTCGCAAAAACGAGACATATGTTTTGTATATAATATAAATTGATGTAACATTTAAGGAAGGTTTAGTTCCGCTCCATTATCTTTTGTTAGGCATCATGGTAGTTTTACCTTTCAAACGTTCTTGAGTTCCGCCGCGACTGCTTTAATGTGATGTTTTGTTTATCTGTCTGACTGTCTTTCTGTCCATAAATCATGTTATGAATAGGACATAGGATATAGGCGTATGAGTATACGCACATTGCGGTTTGAGTTTATGACATAATGCCATTAATATCATACGTAACTAACTTTGGAACTATGATTCAATACGTGACGAAAAATTTGCCTGGTCGAGCATGGTAATGAGAGCATGACCATTTAAAGCGGAAGATAGCTAAGATTATGGAAAAAAATAATCACCTCGAATGCCTAACGTAGCGGAAAGGGTGTTGTTTGAAGGTGGCATTTGCTACCATTTTGTTGATCGACGCACAGTCTCATTAAAAAAACAAGTAAAAAGCACCAGTTGGTTCTGTTTTTAGTGACTAATGTTATTTATTGACAGCTCGTCGATCGATCGTCTGATCCATTCGAGCTTTACGATCGAATTAAACTAGAAGTAGGTAGAGTTGGTACCTTTAGAATAGTTATCTAGTCTATGCCAAAGGAACTCTCCGTATTATACACAAATAAAAATAAAGGTCATATTTCTAGGACTAATCTCCGAAACGGCTGGACCGATTTGGACGGGACTTTCACTGGCACATAGCTAATGTTACAAGGAGTAACTTTTATCTAAGAAGAAGAATTGGGGCACCGCGCAAAAAAATTAAAACCAATATGTATGTGGTTTTTACGCCTAAAACTGAACGGGTTTCAATAAAATTGGGCAAACACAGGCTACTTTTTATCCAGGTAACACGTCCCCGCAGTCCCGGAGTCCCGCTTCTCATTCGCGGATCTTTGACAGTCGTTACGGGTAGTCAGAAGCCCGAAAGTCTGACAACCAGTCTTACCAAGGGGTATCATATTACCCAGTAACTGGGTTGTGGAGGTCAGGTAGGCAGTCGCTCCATGTAAAATACTGGTATTCAGCTGTATCCGGTTAGACTGGAAGCCAACCCCAACATAGTTGGGAAAAGGCTACGCAGATGATTCTTCAAACGAGTAACTGTTTTTCCAATAACCCTGTAACACTATCATCGTAATATGATTGTCGGCCTGGCTGTGACAGACAGCTCATTCAACACACGTCCCCAGCTCTACGTGCGACCAATACCAACTGAGCATTTGAATAATTGACCTCCCGATTGATACTTTTGATTTATTAAATAAATAATTTAGTTTAGCTTTTAGATTTTTATCGATAAATTGAATATGATGGATCGAGGTAATTAGTGGTATTTAGTTCTCATATAGGTATTTCCTAAAAGTTATGTGTCGTACCTAATTAGAAACATCACTGGTAGTACTTAATTGTTAAATTATTTTAAAGATGATGTCCAGTTGTTCGCATGATACCTCAGTAGTTTTATACAATTTTAGACAGGGTGGCATCCGACATAGACGTGGAAACTGAAACCATGAATTCAGTACATTATTCAGGTTATTCCGTTTATCCACCCTAAAACAGCCACCCTTAGGTGGATACTCGGAAACGCATGTCCGAGAATCCACCCTAGGCCTAGTTGGATAAACGAAATTTATAGACTTAGGGTGGATTCTCGGACATGCGTTTCCGAGTATCCACCTTGGGTAGCTAGTAGTTTTAGGGAATAATATAAACTGAATAAGTCCAATATTCTAGACTCCTAGCGTAGAATTTGTTCGTCGCTTATCAAAATAAAAATCAGCCGTTTCATTTAGACGAAAAATTTCAATGTACTAAATATATGGTAAGAGGTTGCCGTCCTGTATAAAATTGTACTAAGCAACTGAGATATCCTGAAAACAACTGGACATTTTTAAAATCATTAGTAGGTATTAGCTCATTGGAAAGACCCCATTTTATTCTTCTATTGAATGACCAAGTTGGTCGTCAAACAATGACACTTATAAAGCATTGCTATTTTTAATAATCAACATAGCTAATTGTTACCTATCACGGATATCATGCAATCACGCTATCAAACTACGTTAACAAAACCCCTCTTTAAATTCTTCGAAGTAATCATTTACTACGTGTATCATTATTTCCCGGGTGTTATTGGGTTGTTCCATCTGCAATTTCTCAGTAGCAGACCGGGGTATTTCTCGAAACGCACCAACTTTGAAACGCATCAAAAGTATTCCTCAAAAAAAAATATATATATAATTTTATACCTCGAAATGCATCAACGATAAAACATCGAAAAGAGCATGAAGGATTCCTAATAAATGTTATCGATAGATGTTTCATTTGGTGCGTTTCGAGGAATACCCCGCAGTCCGGAGTCTGGGTTGATAGCAATAGGCCCCTATTACATGGGGCTTAAACATGGCTGCTAAAATGTGGACGTACTATAGATATGTATACGCCTAACCCTACACGGATTACAGGTGAGAGACATCATGATCTGTGTGTGTTATCATATATTAATCCAAGAAATATGCATTGTTTTACATAACACACCTGTGCATCCTATTAGGACATACAATATAAATAACTGCTATATATGGAATCCTCCCAACAAGGATGACAGATATGAATCACTATGAAACATAATATTTGATATAACACATCAAAAGGATTGCTTTAATGCATCAGCTTTATTCAATCCATCATACAATGTTTATAGCTGGCTACTTTACTTGCGTGTAAAGTGTTTTCTTTCATCTTTAACAGTATGATAGAGCAGAGAATGCAGGGACGGTGATCTATGCCTGCACGTGCTATACCCTATATGGAAAAATAAACTCGCACACATCGTTAAAAGTTATCGTGAGCACATTGAAATTCCTAATTGACATAATATAAATTTCTAGATGCTGTTAAATAAAGTGACTTTCACTATCGAAATATTTCTTTCCGTTAACATTTTGAGGTCGAAGCGTATCGTGAGTATTGCTTAAACTTTGATTGATCGACCGTTTAACTTAGCCACGAGCGAATTCATGATTCTATAATATTAACACCATTAGTGTTGGACGCAATGACACGTCATAAATTTGTAAAAAACGCCACCTCGGCCTATTAAGCTTCACCATCCCTGCGACAGAACAATAATAAACCATGCTCACAGCTTATTTTTTTTTATTACAACAACAACAAATGAGCAGGTATAACCAAACAAGATTATATATACATCATAAGTTTGATCTGGTCGACGAGCAAGATGTTTCCAGGTCAAGTGCGAGCGCCGAACGGTACCCAGCAATTACATAAACGGGTTTACACAAAATCTCGGTAACGATACTTCTTGTATTTAACCTCTGCGAACTGTGTGTGTAATATGGAAGAACTGGACTTGATACCGTTTTTAGCCATCCGTCAATGCTGGCCCTCAATACATGTATCTCTTTGATATCTTTTTTTCTTGGAAATGTACGGTTTGTGTTTTTTTGGGCAAAGCTGACATAGATTTACATTTATTTTTAATTTGCTCACTGTTATTTTTTACAGGATGCTTTACGATATTTTATTCTGTGAGAGAAACTGAAAGCTCCAATTTTAATAATGGATTTTTTTTCCTTTTATCGACCCAGTTATTTGTATGTTTATACTATACAATTATTATTTTCTCGCCGATCCATTTGATAACAATCCAAAGCTTTAACAATAAATTGATTTGTGAATTATGTATTTGCAATAAACATAAAAAGCAACAACAGCAAATTCAATCCCAGTTAGAAATACGCTTGAAACCGCTTTCAAGTTTAAGGTGACAATGTACAATATTGCCTACAATGTAAAGCACCATAGAATCCTCTTCACACTTTTACGTGTGCATTCGATTCTATAAATCAGCTCTCTATAAGTACAACACAGAAATCATATTAGTGAAACTGGGTCGCGTTTCGCATTCGCGGTGAATCCATTTTGCAGTGTTGTGTTCCGTGGCCATTGTCTCATGTTCCGTGATGCTCCGACTCCTTCCATTTGCATTAACTATTCGCACATTTTGTTCCATTTTCTTTTGTTTTGGACGAATAGCCTGAATAATTATCCTCTCCAATTAAATGTGCGTTGTGTTGCTACGTTTTGTAATCTTTGAGGGCGTTGTTTGTTTTTATTTAAAGTTGTTTTACTTTTAGGATACTCCGTTTTACTAGAAGATATCATAGTATTGTGAAATCAACGGTTAAAAAACATATCAAATACCTAATGAGATCAGAATGAGAACGTTTAAAAAAAAGGTATATTTTGAAAAACGTTCGCATTCTGATTTTAATATGATCTATATGTCAAAAATACCACGACGTAAGAATTTTTGACATTGAATGTAGCTGAGATGAGATTGCGACTTGAATTTGAATGTTTTTTTATGCAAGTAAGAATACCTAAAGAATAATCAATATGAATATACAATAAGTAAACAGAAAAATATCTCTATTTTGGAAGGACCAATTAACTATTTACACAAATTGTTTATTTGAAGGAAGGGAAGTGTCAGAGAGCTATCTATCTTATCTATAAGATTGTGGACATATGGATGGGCAACTAACCACACAATATGGTACTCATGATTCAAGGCAGGAAGTGTAAAAAAAGTTAACAAAACCCATATTTAGGTAAATATGTCATGTTGACCACCCAGTGTCTAAGAAAATACATATAAATAGTTTTTGTTTACCAGCATAATTAATATTAGGTAGGTACCTAACTGGATTTCTGATTTTGTATAATCTAGACAATAAGCAGTTTCTGCATAGAAAAGAAAGAGAAGCGCGATGACACAACGCTGGTAATTTATTGCAAAATATGAAGCATTTAGGTATCTATTTACAAAAAATCATTTGTTTGGTCTAAAAAAAATTAAAACACTAGTACTTTAGTACCTATGTTGCTTGTAGAATAATCAGACAAAAATCAGAATGATTGTTGTATGTATATTCGTATGGTTTTTATTGTTTTAAGAAACTTTTTAGATGTAACTTAATGTTTTTTTCTATCGTATCAAATTAGTTGTATTATGTTTTCAACACACTATCTACCTAGGATATATCCTGAAGAATATCATATATTTTTCTGATTTTGTTTACTGTAGTAGATCATATCGTCGCTCGCAAGACTAAAAGTCCTATCTCATTTTTCCAATTTTTTGGCTGATCTGAGTCAGGACGACTACGCTCTTCTATTCGTGATTCTTTACGTCACTAACAAACACTACAAAATGTAAAGAATCACGAATAGAGGAGTGTAGCCGTCCCAACCCATCCCAGCTAAAAAATGAGATAAGCCTTTTAGTCATGCGAGCGACGATATAGTTTTATAATAATTCTAATACTATTCTGGCGTGTTTTTTGGGGTTCCGTAGTTCTGACAAGGAACCCTTATAGTTTCGTCATGTCCATCTGTCTGTCAGTCTGTCCGAGGTTTTGCTAAGAGACCGTTAATACTAGATAGCTGTAATTTTGTAGGAGTGTGTATATCAATTACGCCGACAAAGTGGTAAAATAAAATTCTGCAAAATATATTTTTTTAGGGTAGCTCCCCTACGCGTGAAGTGGGGATGAATATTTTTTTTTGTCGTTTGCCCCTTCGTGTGGAGTATCGTTGAATAGGTCTTCTAAAATGACTTGGGGGTTGCTAAAATTATTTTTCGATATAATGCTCCATTAACGAGACTCCACTTTAAAGTGCAAATTTTTGGTCCAGTAGGGCGCCCCCCCCCCCCCCCTCTAAAGGCTTGAAAAATCTGGAAAAATTCACGATGATAGTGCATTTAACTTTAAAGGAAAATAATGGCGGTTAAGATAACTTTATTAGTTTAGCAGTTAGTTTAGTCGTTGAACTTGTTTCGAACTTCCAATGTGAAATCGGATTTTAAAGCTCATTTTTTAGCTACCATCGTCCTTTGTGGAGCCGTTTTTAAGCGTTTAAGACCATCACACTTCTGATCGACATCCCCGCACGTCTTAGAAATGATAATTCAAATTTAAAGTCGATTTTTGTTATTATACCTAACAATTAACTCTTAATATCTTTACCATTACTTATATTCAGAATAAAGAACAACAGAATCGTACTATATTGTGATAATGGGCTACTACGGAACCCTACACTGTGCGTGGCCTGACACGCACTTGGTCGGTTTTCTTTCAATATTTCTTCCGCATTATAAAACTTGCGTTTTTTTTTGCGTTTAGGTCCTGTAGTCCCCTTAACCGTAGTAGTAATAATATATAGGTATTTTTATGTAGAATATTTTCTACCCGTGTACCGTAAAATAAATTATATCTTTGATTTTCTATTGAGCAGATTCCTTTTACCTTTCTTGGAAGAAATAAACCGTTTTAGGTAAAAAAGATTTGCAACGACGGAGGATATTTGGAATATCAAGAAATAATTTCTTGGAGAGATATTAAAAATCCTTCTAAGACTTCCATTTTCAATTAAATTTTGTTTTTTTAGAAGATTCCTTAAATTTTTTCTATAGACTTATTTAATTAAATATAATTAGTTAAATGGAAAATTAAATAATATGAATACAAAGTTGTAGGTACGTGTGACCGCGTCATTCTTCTAAACTACGCAACAGATTTTAATGCTGCTTTCACTATCCTTTAGAGAGAATTGATTCCGGAAGGTTCCTGTGTATAATACAACAATATTTAACTTGAAATCTCTATTTTGTCAAGTCCTAAAAAGTGAGAAGCGGGGCCGGTTCACTAGTTAGGTACTTTATAAGTTAATATAAACCAAAAAATACAATAACTATTATAACGGCCAACAACAATCAAAACGAAAGTGAAAATAAAATAGGATTTATTCTTCAGAACATTAAGATGATTTATTTAGAAAATATCCGCTTCCATACATCCTCGACAGTGACTGAGATTGGCGCTAAGCCAACACACACATATAGTATCCTGTTTAATCATTCTTATTCAAAACTTGTGTATTTAGACTTCTCACCGGAAAGGAAAGTTTAGGACAATAGCCTGAACAAACAAATAAATGTATATCCAAGTGTTTAAATCGTACAAAATGGATGCTGAATGTTTATTCTATCATCTCAGCCTGAATAATGGAATTTAAATGTGTTTTATTGACGTAGTCAAAGCATTATCAATGCAAAAGTCTGTGTTTTACATTCTAGGGCATTCTAGATTTTATAAATAAATATTACTTTTAAATTATTTGATTAGGAAGGTAGAGCTATATACTGTGACCTTTTGTGACTCTAACTGAATGACTTACCTATAAAAGTCAAAGTCCTGACTTACTGATATATCAACGCACAGCCTAAACCGCTGGTCCTAGAGACATGAAATTTGGAGGGTGTGTTCTTTGTGAAGAGTAGGTATCCACTAAGAAAGGGTTTTCCGAAATTTTCATACCTAAGAAGGTGAAATTTCACGCGGACGAAGTTGCGGGCAGAAGCTAGTCGTATTATATTGCATCTCATTACCATTTTCCAATAGTTTTCTCCAAAAATGTCAATAGTTTTTAAATACATATATTTCAAAACAATACCGTGTTAAAAAGGTTACGCTAAACGCCTCCTGTTGAAATAATAAACACCGAACAATTTTGTTTGATTCTAGAGAACAATGATGTAATTGATTTTCGGCTTTCTGTTTTCGAAATTAAGTAATTATTATGAACAGTATATTACTAAATGTTGGTGATGTTCAATGAATAATAAAATAGTATTTGATGCGTTGCATTCTAACGTATAATTTAGTTGTACGTGTATGTTAAATTGTCGTGTGAGAGCGAACAATTATTGGAAACAATGAGCGGTTCTGAAACCCGTTCCACCGGTCGTTGCATGAGGAATAAGTTTTGTTCCTTGAGTTCAAGCTATCGTATTTTGCCTTGACTTTGTTACCGCTGCTGCGCGTAAAGGCTCCCGTAGATAGGAGCCCGATGCGACTCCGATAGAACAATTTCCACGAAGTCTTCAAAGAAATTGTTCCACTAGTGTAGCGTCGCGCCTGTCTGCGGTAGCCTATATGTTACCCTATCTACATCTTGGACAAGGACGTCTGAAAGCCGAATACTATCAGCTTTCTCGCTTTGTGATAGTCAACACTGAGCGAAGTTTGCCGGTAGAATTTGTACGAACAGCCTCTAACATATATGTCCAACAGTCCAACTACTGTTTCGACTAAAAACTAATTTGCCGGAGAACCTATCAAACTTACATTATTAGATTAGCAAGAGTAATAGTAGCCGGATAACTTCTTAATTTACATGGCATCATAAAATGGTAAAATAACGGATATCTATGGATAAAATGAACAGTCCGTCTCAATAAGATATGTCGTAGAGTATATTATTATGTTGTGAAAAGTTAGTCGCTGGGATAAGATCGTACGCATCAAATTCCCGGCTAATATGGCAATGTTTTTAATGGTGACAACATTGTGTTCTGCCCCGACCACAGCATTCAAAGTATTTCCAATTACAGCATTCAAAGTATTTCCAATTACTTACAGCATTCAAAGTATTTCCAAATTAGCCGGGATATTTATACGTGGTTGGGTACCTATTCAATGTGTCTTGTCTTCCATCCATTTTCAACATACGATCACAAAAGAAAGAAACAAAATACATTTATTTCGCACAGATTAAAAAACACAATACACCAGATACATACTTCAGATAAAAAATAGGCCCAGTTCATCAAAAATGCCCGACCACTAGTGCCTGACGCTGGTTTTCAATTCGACCTGAAACGCATCATGAAACGTAAAAACGTTAAACGCAGGTAAAAGACATGCGTGAAATTATATCTTCGCAGATACATTACAAATACACGTTTTACAAAAACATTACCCTCCTTTTCGCACTCAGTTGGATAAAAGGGACGCAGTAAAGTATGATACCCGTCAACGCAATTACACTGTTCTGATTGTGATGAATTAAACTAGTTCTGAACACGGTTTTGCTCGGTGCACCGTGCGTAGGAAACTGGGTGTTGGAGATGAATCACTGTACCGCTGTCAGTACTGTGTGTACTAGCGTATCTTGCACGTAGTTCAATATACTTACAGATAGGTATTGATGTGCGATCAAAGTGGGCCCGCGGACTCAATGTCGTTGATGTATTATATTGTACGTCTCTTTCCCGCGGGTTCGCCCGTGTGGATGTCGAAACAAAAAACCCTTAACAATCGTCTCCATGCAAAAATACATACAAGTATGTGCTGAGTTCCATGGTGATCGGTCAAATCACAAAGCAGAAAGATAGTCAAATGGTGTTGGAGTTTGCCAGTCTCATATATACCAACATCTTTAATTATCCATACTTATATTATACATTCATAAAAGATGGAGGGACATCTTCAAAGAAAGATGTGGACCCGTAGGGATGCGTAAGGCGCGGGAAAGAGTTGTGTGGAAAGGTTTAGGAGAGGCCTACGCTGCTGAGGCGACTGCTACTAATTAAAGTTAATTACAAAATATATACATATAAGGAACCATAAAAACCTGTAATATTATAAACCAGATTTTTTATGTTAAACTAGAATAGTAGTAAGAAATAAAGGCTATTTTTATTTTATTTTATTTTATACATTCCAAAGTACCTAAGTCTGTCTGTCTGTCTGTAGGTATGTTACCTTTTCACGCCTAAACCACGGAACGGATTTCGATAAAATTTGGCAGAGAGATAGATTGCATCCCGGGGTAGGATATAGGATACATGGTTTTTATCCCGATATTCCCACGGGATCGACACTTATGCGGGTGAAACCGCGGGGCGCTGCTAGTACCTATTTATAGAAGCTTCAAGCGATATCTTTGAAGAACTTCTGCTTGATCCGAACTACTAAGATAATAGGCGCATTTATCAAAATAAGTTCATAATACTATATAACATACCTAACTATAGGTTAGGTTAGTGGCTATACAAGTGTATAGCCAATTAGCCACTAAGAGGTTCCATTTTGACCCAAAGATGAAAATTTTAAACCAATCCGAGCCTTATAATTTTGGAACATTAGTTTTGAATGAGCACTGTGAATACAACAGCAATTAAAAATTATTTTTTTCTCGTCTTCCAAGCATAAAATTAATACAAACACTCCCAAGAAGTCTTGCCTAGTCAAGAATAATTTAAACTAATACATATTAATAGTACTAAAGTACTTGGACAGTGGATAGCCTCCACATCACCCTGACATATATACCGAGTACGGGCAGCTCGCGATCACGAATCTTGAGCGCTCATTACTGTTACCATAAAGAGACAAACGTTCAACCTCTATGGTTATGTCCATTCGGTTTGTTTGTGGTATATAGATTTCGAATTTGGAACTTGTTACGGGGGAGTAAAGATAGTGAAAGTGATCCAAACTTGGCTTGCTTGAATCAATGCAAGTTGAATTAATGACATCTGCTAAACCCACAGACAGAATGATTGAAGTTTTCTACTATTTAAAGTTTGGTAATGGATTTTGAACTCTTAGGTAAATGAGTGATAATAAATTCATAGATTTTCTGAATGCAAAGATTAACCAATACCTAACCATTCACCTACTTTTAAGCGCTATAATGCGTTCAGAGCCAAAGCTTAGAGAGATCAAAGGAATCAGATTTTCACAAATAAGTACATTTTTTTGTTGACTGTACCTTTAAAGTACTGATGTAATTTGGGACGAAACACAACTTTAATAGTGATGTGGGACAAACTAAGATTTTTTGGAATATGGGACAAAACTTCGGGACGAACGAAGAATAAATCAAATTAAGAGCTATTTTTAAGATTAATTTTATTACAACTTCATTTAAAATCTAATAAAGACATTTATAATTAACATTAAAATACTTCGTTGCCGTTAATAACCCGCGATACTTTAACACTACAGAGTAAACGCGCTATGAAAATCGTTTCTCCATAATTAAATAGATTTTTTTACTTTGCTCGTAAAAGAATAAGAGTAATAAATTTTCCGGAAGAGTTCCCGGAGTTTCCCGGGACTTATGTAAGGAACACGACTTCACAGTTAATTACTTTGTATCCTGTTAACGAAGTGCTAACTCGCAATATGTATGCAGGTCTCACTGGCCCGTTTAATAAATTGACTTACAATTCGCGCCTGTACGCTACTTTTTAAGACGATTGGGCTGTTAAGGAGGCGTGATAATGGTCATAACTTAATTACGTACTGAAAAGCTGGCTGGTTAGGTTTTTTTATTAGTGCTGTTAAAGTTTGGCTAATGTTGGCCATACTGATGGAAGTACGGCCAATATTGGCCATACATGCATAGACATGTGTTATTTCGGCGTATGAACCCAGGACCCATGCACATCCATCACATCATAGACCAGAGGCATATTGAAATTACAAAGCAACCACCGCTCACAAAAATGAGAGATCACATTGTCTCATAAGAAATACTCTAAATATACAAATAGGCTGTTAAATATAGGTATTAGAAACTACCTCGCCCTCCAATATAGAATTGCAAAGCACAATTTCGAGTCTGGTACAAAGCAGGTGTAAAGAGAGAGTGTTGGCTACTTGGCTCTCTGCCTATGCAAAATATGGATAGCGATTTTCTTTACGATAAAGTCAGCTGTTTAAGCCAGATTCTATTCAAGAAACGCCACATACTTTACATGCGTGCTTATGATCCCCAACTGGATAAGCCACGTTGCAATTCATGCCAAAACTAAGTTTATGCAACGTTAAAGTAAAGTTGTTTCATCAAGAGTGTGCTCCTTACACTCTTGATGATTGATCCAGTAGAGGGATTTGTTTGAAATTCGCGAACGTATTCGGGTCTTTACCTACCTAAGTATTTTTTCCGTAGATTTGTTGGTTACTTATATTGAAACTTCTACCTGCCTTTTCCCAACTATGTTGGGGTCGAATGACAGCGGGGATCAACGGCTTTTTTTTTCAGGTTGCGAAATCATCAAATGACCCCTCCCGCTCTGGGTGGAGCGGAAGGGAGTGTCAGACTCTTACTGACTAAAACCCACCCGTGTTCCTTCCTTAGCCCTTTATGTTCCGGGCCAGCGGTAACCCTTTCGAACAATCCCGCTGACCCGGCAGGCTTCGGCCCTAAGGGGCCCCTTCCTTGATGCTGACATCTCTTTGAGGCGCGCGTGGACCACGTACGCGCCGTCTGGCACGGGCCTGGTCCTGATCGGACGGTGAGATACCCATTACTCCTCGTCCGTAGGTCCGCGCCTACGGTGGCCGGGACCAACGGCTTAACGTGCTTTCTGAGGCACGGAGGCGTCTCGATATATGTACCTAATGGATGGTCAGGTCACCCATTCACGAACCGACCGCGGCAAGCGCAGCTTAATTACCTTCAATCGACCGGTCTATATAGAAACATACCCAGTTTTATTTAACGACGGAGACGACAATGGCGGTGTTTAGCTTTAATATTTACAGCAATGAAGCCTGACAAAGCCTTAAATTTTCTTTTAATTAAATACTTCCGGCTACCTTGAGTAACTATATTTTTTTGAACTAGTAAAAACCGCTTACAATAAGAATAAGACCTCCAGTGTTATTTATCAAGATGCGCTTGTTGGCTCTTAATTCAAGGATAGTTTTATGCACGATTGGGTTGTCATCTACCTACCTATTGAGCCTTTTTGTGCTGTAATAATGCGTTAATTCTAAAGTAAAGGAAATTAATTAATTTGTCAAGTTAACTACGAGCTTAAATTGTCTTTATATTCAAATCACAACTGTCATTCAATGATTGTTGTATCAAATTACTATTACACGGCAAATTGATGTAGTGTGGCAATTTGATAAATAGTTAATGTTTCTGGCCGTAGGTACCTACATTGCTTTTCGACAGAGACATTACAATTAGTACCTATCTTAAATCCCTTTGCTTTTCGACCATAATTAGGACCAACGTTGTCTTCTGCTGGGTCTACTTTGCGATTGCGATAACTTAACTATTTTCGAATTACATTCATTTCGCTAACAGTGGTGTTACACATTTGCTTTATAGTACACTAGCTTCCGCCCACGGCTTCGCCCGAGAGAAATGTCGATAAAAACTATCCTATGTCCTTGTTCCTATGTCCGGGATGCAATCTATCTCTCTGCCAAATTTTATCGAAATCAGTTCAGTGGTTTAGGCGTGAAAAGGTAACATACAGACAGACAGACAGAGTTACTTTCGAATTTATAATATTAGTATGGATATCGAAAACACGAAGATCTGCACCCTAATTTCGTAACACACTATCAATCTCAATCATATTGAAGTATTTTAAGATTAAGGTTAATTCCATTGCTTCATATGTTCGAAAAATGTGTCCGCTCAATAACTTAAACACAATTAATGTTGTTGAACTGTCAAACTGAAAGCCATTACTACTGATAGTTTGTTACGCAATTACCCCGCAGGCCATATATAAAAAATAAAGTAAATACCAAACATACTGATTTACTATAATTAAGTACTACACGACTATCATTAAAGCCACGTCACATTCTACGCAGCTGTAATCCGAACTAAATAGTAAACTACATTACCGCGTCCATAAAAAGCCTTCACAACGTCCTCTATTCATAACTTGTATGTAAATGAAAAAAAACTCCACTTTTGTTACCCGACGACTGTTTGGTACTCAAATACTCAATGGAGCAACAGATGTCAGGGGAAATTTCATATTGTGACTTGGGAGCTTTACATCATGGGTTTTTTTGCAACAAGCTGTTCTAATATTTAGTCCCGTATTACAGAACCTCACTCAAGACTCAAGCATTACTTAAAACTAGTTTCAGGAAATCAAATGGTACTAAATTAGTTTTAATTAATGTTTGATAGAACACTCATTATTCTCTTGTCCTTATACCAATTTATTTGGGGTCGGCACAGCATGTCTTCTTCCTCCATACCTACTCTTCTATTAGTTGTCATCTCAGTAGTGAACTTTCTATTTGTTGTCATCTCAGTAGTGAACTTTCTATTTGTTGTCATCTCAGTAGTGAACTCTTTCTAGTCACATCATCTTACACACAATCCATCCACCGTTTCTTTGGTGTTACTCTTATAGCCATTCAGATTCATACTTAAACTTTCTTCACAACATTTTCCTTATTTTTATTATTTTACTTACCTACTTTATAAAATAAAGTCTGGAATATTCAGCACAGAAATAAGACATAATCTACAGTAGAACATCGTGCTGCTACCGACTTTACACAGACTGACCACCTTTTGCCGAGGATACTAAAATGGATTTCAGTACCTTAAGGAAGTACGTACCTGCAGCAGTATCCTCATGTGCACATAACAGCAACATTCTACGATCACAATCTAAGAGCCAAGCTGAGTGTATTATGCGTGTTCATTTAACCGTGGGCGTTGGTTTACCGTAGGACGGATTATATCGTGAATATTTCTTCCGACTTTAGTATGAATTTATTCAGTTCCACAAAAAAAAATATTACCCACCCCTTAAATCACCATCTGTCTAGCTTTTTCCCGAGTACATATGTTCGGGTCGGCTTCTAGTCTAACCGGATGCAGCTGAATACCAGTATCTTCCATGGAGAGACTGCCTATCTGACCTCCACAACCCAGTTACTGAGTGATACGATACCCCTTGGTAAGTCTGGTTCTCAGACTATCGGGCTTCTGACGTCCCGTAACGACTGTCAAAGATCCACGAATGACAGAACCAACGGCTTATCGTGCTTTCCGAGGCACGGAGGGGTTTTGGTATGTAATGACCCTATCTAGACCTATGCATGGATCAACCGCGGCATACGGCAGCTTAACCTGATCAATCGACCTGTGCGGCTGTTATTACTTAGCTACAAACCCCTCCTTAGCCACCCCTTAAATACTGAAAGCTTTCAAAACAACAAAGTTATGACTTAAGTAACTAATATTAGGATGTTTCCTATCTTTTCATAACAGGAAAATAGCAACATCTACTGAAAATTATCGGGAAGATATTTATAGCAAAGACCAAACGCTGTCCGACCCAATATTAATAATTCATATTGTATATATAATTCTGTCATCGTGGTTATACTATCTATTAATTACGTTGTATCGTAAATATTGCACCAGTTACACGGCTGATAAATGCCTATCGTAGATAACTAGTTGGTAGGTTGTTTGGTAGACTCACCGCGGTTATATATCGGCTTTCCTAGTAACTTAATAGTTAAGTTACAACCGCCACGAAAGCCATTTAACAGAATGAAAAGTTAGTTCATGCTTCACTTGGCTCGATTACTCGGATACAGATAACAAACAATTTGTTATAACTTCACTTCCTTACAAAATATATCTTGCTATAGAAACTGTATATATATATACTATGATACGACGTCTTTTAGCTTAACATAACATAATCAGCATATAATGTTTCCACTGCTGGGACACTGGCCTCCTCTCGGTGAGAGGGAGTGGGCCGTAATCCACCACGCGGGCCCAGTGTGGGTTGGCAGATGTCACAAGTCTTCGAATTTTTGGTTCTAGCTTGAATAGGTTCAAATAAAACTATATCAGTGCCGGAATTTAACACTTGCAAAAACCTAGCCTGACTTTGTATAAAAATGCAAAACCAATAATTTCAATATTTTTAAGTCGGTTTAATTCCTTAGTTGATTAAAAGCCTTAAATTAAACAAACACAACACAAAATTAACAAAAAAAAACGTTGAGAATAAAGGGTCCTTCAAACAGGCGCGACACGCGATAAAATCGCGCGCGCAAAGGCACCACAAGTCGCGCAACGAGCTGTGCCTTTGTGTCGCGCGCGATTATATCGCGTGTCGCGCCTGTTTGTAGGAGCCCTAATGCGCCCAATTTATCTAAAAACTAGCTGCGGCCGGCGGTTACACCCGGATAAATCTCGATCCTGTGAAAATATCGGGATAAAAAGTATCCTATGTCGTAATCCAGGTCATGTTCAACCACGGACATCTATGTGTTCAACCCATGTGCTTAACAATTTCATCCGAATCCGTTCAGACGGTTTGGCGTGAAAGCGTAACAAACAAACATACAAAAAATCAAATCTTTTCTCTTTATTAGTTTAGACATGTAACAAATACTCCATCAATACATAAGCAAAAAACTGTTTAAAAACTCATAAAAACTCTTTATTCCCAGAAGTACACAAAACCTAGCTGGCTAGTACAATCCTATGTGAAAAATAGCAGTAGGTATGCTTCAAACAATGCGATGGTTTTCAACTGGTCTTGAAGTTAGCTTAATTGAACAGTCAAGTGACGTTTTACACGCAGCGAGTAGGGAGTACAGGGAGTACTTCCTCTTTTACCGGAATATACAATGCTACGCTAAGTGCTGTTTATTTGTTTTGTTTGTAGGTATGCGAGTTTTGTTTGTAACTTTATTTTATTAAATTAAAACATACAGCTAACTTATACAGTGTGTTTAAACAATATGAAATTGAAGGCCAATTTACAAGTTTCCGCATAAACACTAATATTAAAAAACCGGGCAAGAGCGAGTCGGACTCGCGCACCGAGGGTTCCGTACCATCATAATTATGTTTTTAAATTTTCACCGGCGAGCTACTTACTAGATCTCGTTCAAACCAATTTTCGCTGGAAGTTTACATGGTATTGTACATCATATCTTTTTTTTTAGTTTTATCATTCTCTTATTTTAGAAGTTACAGGGGTTGACACACATTTTACCAATTTAAAAGTGTCTCTCGCGCAAACTGTTCAGTTTAGAAAAAAATGTGCACGCATTTGTCAGAAATCGTGCAGCTCAACTCAAAACTTAAGGAGCTCAATTACGCGACGAATGATACCAAAGAAAGGACATTTGGGTAGGTTGGTGTTTTACACCATATCATAATGCCAGCCTTACCAAAACATTATAGGTTATAAACAACATGTCCCTAACATAATTCGTAATTCGAACTGGGAGTTGGCCCTAAGTATCTCGATACTGAATAAATAATAACGCGATACTGTCCCATCGCCATAACATTAATGATTAGTTTAAATTATTAATGTTCGGTACTTCGGTCCCGGTACCTGCTCGATACCCTTGGGTCACATAATCAGCCATCCCACTGCTGGGACACAGGCCTCCTCTCTTGGAGAGGGAGTTGGTACATACAACGCGAGCCCAATGCGGGTTGGTAGATGTCACATGACTTCAAATTTTTGGTTTTAGGACATGCCGGTTTCCTCACGATGTTTTCATTCACCGTTTTGAGAGCAGTGGTGGTGCGTATTTATTTACACAAATTAAAGCTCTTGCCTGGATTCGAACCCACGACCTACAACTCGTGTTTTTATTTTATTGTATTTTTTTTCGACTGAGTCCGGGGAAAAATCTTTATTTCACGCAAATGTTCGGGATTTTTAAGTTTTTATCCGGGGTCCGTAAAGGAAGAAGTGCACCTACTTAATACCTCATGTTACCCTTTATTTTAAATGTCATGTATTGTTTACATATTTTGTTGCAGATCCTACATAAATACATAATTGGAACTTAAAAACATTATTCCGGCCGACTAAGTGGCAGGAAACGCTTCCAAACAATATCTCCAAAATAAAGCAAAATATAATTAGAACACAAAAATGTCTTCCCCAAACAATAAGGAACAACGCACAATAAGTACTCGTAACATTTTAACGATGAACAAATCAAATGTGAACGGAACAGGAATAGAAAAATAGGAATTAATTTAAGAGCGGTGATAATTTAGTGGGCCGATAAAGTTGGGTGTTCATAAATAATGAAGAGAGCAGAGAGCTTAGTTTATTTTTTTTAGATGCGTCCGAACGGCGTCGACTAAAAATATCCGGTCGTTAGTCGACTCGTTCCAGAATTAAAATTAGTTAACAGCGCCAACCCTGTTTAGGAAGAGACTTCCTTTAACGTGAGCGCCAACAAATTAAATCCCGTTTACACTTCTACGCTAATCTAATCTAATTCTATCTCAGTCTCAGTTGTATTCTGTTTAGTTTGTGTTTTAAAGACGGTAGACAGAAACTGCTTTTTACTAAATGCAAACGAAAATATATACGATACTTATATCAAAGAAACACATTTTAACATTTTTGGCTGCGTGTCTGTCTGTGTGTGTTGATTTGTTCCAGCTAACCTCCGAAACGGCTGGACCGATTTTAACGGGACCTTCACTGGCAGATAGCTGATGCTATAAGGAGTAACGTAGGCTACGTTTATTTAAAAAAAAAAAAATTGTGAAGAGGCACATTATTGTTTTCCGACATCCACGCGAAGACAGCTAGTAAATTAATTAATTGACAATGTCCACCTTTAAAGTATACCTAAATCTACTAATACTCCTTTATTTACTGAAGAACTTTATACTTTCACCAACGAACCCAGAGAGCCAAAACGCGGTGAAAGGGTGCCAAACGCAATTTACAAAGGAGACATTTAAGCCGTTGAATAAACGATCAGAAATTAATTTACAGCTGCTGTTATTGTTACTTTAAAAGTAAATCTCTCCGCAAATAAATTACGTAAACAGATAAACATGACATAACCAGACAAAAAGAAACAGACCCATTAAAAGCAAAGTTCATTCAGTTATCGTCTCAATCGTTAAACGCTGTTTCATCACCATCAATCAGCCTTTTCATATAGATGATGTTGAGTTCAATTTATGGTCTACCCCACAGATATAGATAGGCTTAGATAGCGCAAGTATCACGAACTGTATGAAAACCAAGCGTGCCATTTGTTGACTACCTACTATGACGTCACAAGCTCGCGCTCTCTCCCAGCTTACCCAGCCAGCAGTACACAGGACTGAGCGCGAAAGTGGCGACTTACGATTTTGGAACGTAAGCTGGTGCGATTTTTGGCAGGCAAAGTAGTTGCTCTTGCGTTATCTAGGTGTATCTATATCTGTGGTCTACCCAAACAATTAAATAGTTGTTTATAGTATCGCCAACCCTTCCTGAGTAAGCATGGTGATCAATGCTCGTTCCTTCTCTGTATGAAAAGATACCTTTGAATCGCAATAATTAGATTAGATTAGCCTGTATTGGCCTCCCTCTCCCTTTTCCACATAATTCTGTCTCTTTTGTGAGTGCCGGGCCAGTCCCTACGGTAGGAGTCAAGCTCGTCCCGCCATCTTCGTCTTGGCCTGCCGCGATGGCGTCGTACGTTATACGTCGTATATGCTGGTATTATTATATTACCTCCAATGTGTGCTAGCTGTCATATGGCAAATAATTAAATTCAATGTTATATGTTTCCTAATGTTAATTACTTAGTAATATTGTATAGAATCAAGTTCGTCTTACTGAACAGACAGCTGTTCTGCTGAGTTTGTTACGCAACTTCTTCTTCCCAGCTTAAGCACTAGGACTGAAGTGGTGAAGGGCGAGTGTTTTGCAGGACTGTCTTTATAATTTTAACGTTCAAAAAGTGCTGATTCTCAGGCCAATTTGGATTAATGACTTTTGATTTTAATTTTGAATGACTTCTCTTGCTATGGCTATCAGTACCTATTGTTTCTTAATATACCCAAACACGCCTGAATTTCAATATCTAACTCTCAAACCAATCTAGCCAGTCCACGATGAGCCAGTCCTACTTTACCTCCCTTATTTTCCTTCAGCAGAATTACAGTACAAATTAAAGTAACTGTAATTACGAAAAGCAAATTATTATCAAGAACAGTGTAACTGTAGACAATGGGTTGTATTTGAGCGGCCATTGGCGACATTGGCGCTATCGTCGCCTGCCCATTATAAACGTTTAACGTTGCGATGCAATAAAGGGAATGAAGCGTGATGACAGATAAGAGTTACGACGGACTTTATACCGTATTCCGAGACTTCTCAATATAGAATATTCAGCGTGATTTTAGTAGTTGGTAAGTATAATGTTTTTGGGATGAATGTGTTCTTTACAATAATCAGATGGATAGATAGAATACTTTTTATTATTCATCTTATGCTGATTTAGAAAAACGTATTTCCATACCAAGTTACTGATCACTTGATCAGTTTATTTTCTAGCCTGCTCTGTCCTATACTGGGCAAAGGCTGCCCTGCACAGTGCAGGGTAGCCTTTGCCCAATGAACTGCAGGTTGCAGTTCCTCATCTTTCGCGACACCACGCGTCTTCCTGATCAGTTTTTTTTTCTATGACCCTGCATGACCTGGACGCGTACCGCAGGGGCTGGCTTGAGCTGGTGCGAGAAAAGAATTCGGGGACTTGGGGGAGGCTCGGATATCTATGGGGAGGCCTGTGCCCAGAAGTGGGACAATAGGCTAAACCAATTAGAGTATGTATGCAAGTATTGTAGGTAATTGTATATTCTCTAGATTCCTACTACTTTGGTATGTGGTGTAATAGCTACAGTGAATAATAAAGAAATTTCTTTTAATTACAAACAACAATAAGTTTAGTACGTGCATCTTCATTCAGTCCATTTGAATGCTAGTGCAGTAGAGTGCACATAGAAGGAATCATTCCGCGCATTCTTAAACAGGTACACTGCCACAGTTGTTGAATCTCGGTTCACCATAAAAAAGTTAAAAGGTACAATTCCACCCGAAGCAGGCACTTAATGAAAAAATCCATTTAGGAATGTCTGATTAAAATACGTAGCGCAGCCACCATTCCGCCAGGTCGTGGGACTAGATTAGTTTCGGGTGCTCTTTATTTTTCCGCTTTATAGTTACGTTCGTGCACTAATCGATGTCGCTGACGTTTTTCAACAATAGGCGTCAGGTGGTTTGATTATACAACGTGAATCATTGTTCACGACCATTACCTACACCTGAGAATATTTTTCTTGAATTGTAGAAGCTGAAATTTGTTGGTAAGTTGTTTGTCGACTCCATAACGCAAAGAAGTATTATATTTAGAGGTAGTTTATTTTGTTCATATATGTAGGTACATAATTAATTTTGCCCTGACTACAGTTACGTTTGCCATCAGTTTGTAAATAATAAGTTGTAATCTGTGGAAAATTTAATTTTTTATTTGATGTTTTTTTTTTGTTTTTAAATGATGTATGTACCTGGTGTATTGTGTGTCTTTTAGTATGTGCTAAATAAATGTATTTTCTTTCTTTTTTTTGTCTTCTTTCTAATGGATAGTATATTTGTAAGTTATTTCTGTTTACTTTTAATATACCTACTAGTGTTTGTTTTACCTTACAAAAAAATTAAATTAAACATTTACGTAGCACCTCCCTGATAAATAACCGTGTAATTAATTAGAACTATTTAAGTTCCGACCACTCCATTGAAATTCCTTAACCCATTCCCTGTCCCATGAATCACATAATGATTCATGTTGATTGTTTAACTATTGTGTCTACTTTGTGGACAGTAAACCTGTTAATACCTATTACCCGTAGAAGACGTGAAACCATTCGAGATTCCCAAGACACTTAGCTCAATGGTGTCGTATAAATGTGAAATAGAGCATCTCTGCATTAGAGTGCACCCCATTAAAACCACATGTGCTAGTCACCTCATGTCTCGGGGCCAACGGTTCTCAATATTGCTTGAGTGAGTCACGTTTTAATACCGACGGTTGATAGGTTGATACAGAGGTTTTAGCTAAGTATTCCTATTTCTGTGTTGAGTCAATTTGGTGTGCGTTTAATGCATTTATGAGTGTGAATCGCAACCCAAGTTTTTTTAGGATATTGAATTTGATTTATTTTTTTGATTAATCGTACCAATATCCTCGTGAATTTACAGGATATTCTGAAAATAATATGTTATAGTGAAATGTCAGCTCTCAGTAAGTTTTAGGTAAGCTTGTGCATCATTAGCAGTAGTTGGAGAAGAGTTAAAGATAATATTGTTAATTTGTTATAGTCATATTAATTAAATTATATTATTTGAACATTTTGCATGCCGTAAGGTACCTAAAATGTATTCGGACCATATTTGTAAAAAATCGGTTTTATCTGCATACCTACAATATAAATGATTCTCTTCCATTCTGATGTAGCAAGCACCTGCAAGACTACGTTCATTCAATCAAAACTGACGAGTTGTGGAATAGCTGACGTAATTTTATTATTTTTCAACCTGGCAATTTCATAACCACATCCGTTATTTAGCTGCAAAGCACGGCCCAAAAATAAATATTCTATGAAGAAAATAGAACGTAGAAGATATTAGGTTACAAAAATCCCAGCCATCTTGATTAATAAATGACGATCGGCTGCATATTTCATTAGGCGGGAAGAATGTAATTTTTCATTATGGTTTAATGAATACCGTAAACGACCGAATGATGTCAGAAAAGTCGGTATTAATAAATTCTTGCGTTCATTTTGTTAGCGGCGAAAATACAAAATTTTGAACGACAACTTTACTGCTCGTGCTGAATTGACAAATTGTTTTTTTATGATGATAAAAAGCTCACGAATAGTGAACAATTCTTTAGTTTTAACACATAACATGACATCACGCCTGTATTCCCCGACGGGTTAAGCAGAGTCGCCAGTTATGTTTAAGTCCCATGTAATAAATAAGGAGCCTATTGCCATCAATCGAGCATAAATCCAGATTCCGGGCTGCTACTGAGAAATTCCAGATCGAAAAACCCAATAACACTTTCCCCGACCCAGGAATAGAACCTAGAACCTGATGCTCAGCAGTAGCGCTTGCGACCACTAGACCAAGGAAGCAGTTTCAGTGTCAAAGTCGACAGTTTTAGATCAAAAGAAAAATGACAGTTCAATCGTTAAGTCGAGATCCGCTTAACTTCACTGAGATGTTGATTCGCCTACGAATTCATGAATCATAGGAAGCCTTCATAGCTGTCAGTCTAATTTCAATAATTGGAAAACAAACTTGGAGCTTAGACAAACACGCGATTGGAAGTTTGGGAAGCAATGACGACAATAATTTGTTTGCACGCCGCGGTACGCCACGCTCCTCGCCTTGTTTATACGTGCTCCGTAATATTTATACTGTAGGATCAAACCGACGATTTACATGAATGCTGTGTAGTTCTCTTGATGTCATTATGATAGATGTCCCTTAAGCCGCGGATATGAAGGTAAGTACCTATGTGTTCTGTGTTTATCTTCACTTCGGAGATGAAAAGCAACGTAAACTCGGGAAATTCGGTTAAGTAAATATTCCATTCCATTTTCATTTAATTTTCATATTTTATTGAGCTCGTCTGACAAAATAACCCCTGAGCTTAGATAAGAGCTAGGCATTCTAAAGTCTTAACTAAGAGATTTTTAACAACCAAAAGATTCATCATAATAATTTATACTTTATCGTCGTCGGTTTAAATAAAGCCGGTTATCGCCTATAATTTATTGTAAATTGTAACATTCTAATAATAAACTTTATCATGTATTTTTGATTGCTCACACATGTCACAGAAATACCGCCGCTTTATAATCATCTTATCTGTCCTAAGTAGGTACAAAAACGCGTCTTAATTTAGAACATAAACACGAGAAAATTGCTTTCAGAAGACATCAAAGGATCTCGATAAAAGTCACTTATTTGAACAGTTGCTGAGACTGACAGACACATCTGCTTATAATAAATTACATTACCATAGAAATAAACGTAGTCTACAATTCCTTGTCATACATAATTTTATATTCAGGTCGAGGGTAGGTACTTATAAATTGATGGAAATTCAATTACTTACCTGGCTGTGTTTGCAATTGATGAGCGTGGTAGGTATATCGTGACGTTTTTTTATCAGTCTTCTGAATACTAAGAAGGTAGTGCCAACCTGATTTCACAGCTCTCTCGTAGGTATATTATATTCTGCGTTTTCTGCACTCAATGTTACATTACAAGCGAGTTCTACGAGATATTTAATTAGTCTTTGAGCTACCTACTTTATTTTACAGCTGTAATCACAGCGTTTGCCTTCAACAAAATTACAGAATTTAATTAAGAAACATAAAAGAAGGGTAATAATACAGAAATCAATTCCAGATCATTTCAAGTTGGTAAAATATTAACTGCCTCCCGAGCCACCCGCGTTGTCTAACTGCCGGTAAAACATTTAATAGCTACACTAGAGTAGACATCAAAAATGAACAAACCACTTATAACCATAAATTTTACGTCCCATAACGATCAAGTATAATAAACTAAATCATTCTAGCATTTCCACTGAGAAACGTACTTACCCAGCAAAAGTAAAAATATTAAAACCTTATCTAATAAAATGCGTAATTTCATTACACAAGTCAATGCCTTTAATATTGACCCATAAATAAGATCTAGAAAAAAACGAAACACCGAAAAGCAGAAAATAAGTTCGAATGGCGCTTCGCCTTCCTATTGCATAAATCTTAAAGCAGTCTCTAATTGAATATTCTCTTTGCGTAATGCCGTCTTATTTCACCCTTTAAAATAAAATAAAGGCTGAAAGCGAAACATGTAAATTTTATCGTGTCTGGGCACGGCCGCCGGGACAGGCACGGATTTTTTGCCATCCAAGGTAAAGGAGAAAACTTGGCTCGTATTTTCAGCTAAAACTTCCCCCACTGCAATGCTCGTTGAGAAATACTTTTGTGACTTACGGAGCGAGTTATAAAAGAATGGCGTATTGTGTGGAGCGGGCAGAAGCTAACAAATCATTTCAAACGCTCCGACCAAGAATTTGGGGCGGTCAGTGTGAAAGTAACTAGAGCGTACAGGCTGCGGGAAAAGCCACTCGGTGTGAAATGTTAACATTTCCCGGACAGTATTGCACAAACTTTGAATTTCAACGCCGGATATAGAACAATGTTAAAAATACATAAAACATTTTATTTGCGCATCCTTTGCAATATACATTTTTTGCATGAAAGTTTTTCTGTATACTACCTACAAATATGTAAGTATCAAATGGATTTTCATTTCCGCGAACTCTCTTAAAACAAACAGCCTCGTTCACATCGGAACTCATTCCATCACGACACAATTTTGTTTGGAGACAGTTATTTGGTGAACTCACGTTTTATTCGTCTTATAATTCGGCCGATAATAAAGTTCGATTACACGCTTTTTGTGTACAAACAACAAAAATAATAAAGTGTGTTTCTTACGTACGACCAACAACATATCAAGTTATACATTTCCAGTATAAGCTGACTTCTTACGAAAAGCCTGATATGTATAGATATAGATAGATAGAAGAACAGCTAAAGAAGATATAATATATACAGAAGATTTAGTGACATTAATGGCGTATTGTTTTGTCATACTATCGCTAAGTTAGCCGTACGTAGGTAACTATAGCTATAGTAACGTTCTAAGATCTAATTAAGCATTCCTTTTATTACCTTTGTTTACGTACAGGCACTGAGCTGGCAATAGTTTTTTGCAACTATTATAATTATTAAAACTACAGGCTGCAGCCAAGTTAATCTGCACTGAAATGTTTTGAAACTGAGCCCTTTTTGAAAAACCAATTATTGTAAAGAATAAACCAACAATCGAAACAATAATTTCCTGTGAAAGGTTACTCTATGATAGGCAATATTTGTCATTAATAGAAAGAGAAACTATACGCGAAGAATGCACAAAATATTCATGATGTTCAGATCAGTAGGTAACCAGTTTTATCTAGCGAAAAGTAAATGTCACTTCTTGTAAATTCCGATAAAATCACTAATATTATAAAGGCGAAAGTTTGTGTGTGTGTGTGGGGGTGCGTGTGTGTGTATAAACACACACGCACCCCACGACGACGACCAACGGCCGACGTCCGACGACCGACCGACGGACGGCGGTGACGGCTGGACCAATTTTGATAAAATTTTGTATGGTGGTAGCTGACACCCTGCATTAACATATAGGCTACTTTTTATCCCGATATTCGCACGGGATTGAAACTTATGCGGGTGAAACCGCGGGGCGCAGCTGGTACCTATGTATCTAAAGCCCACTGACCTATGTAGCTATTCCATTTTGTGAAGTCTCTTTCCTACAGCGATTATTTATTCTTGGATCTTTTTAATCCCGGTTTCTACAAACCTGCACCCTAATTGCGTAAAACACGGTAATCACGCTAATCCATTGCTTCATTATGTTCGAAAAGAAAATCTGCTCAACAACGTAAATAACGCAATGAATGTTGTTCAACTGTTAAAATGAAAGCCATTGCTTCTGTTAGTGTGTTACGCAATTACCCCGCTGATCTTTCGCTATTTCTTTCTTTATTTCCATAAATTAAAATTCATCAACTAGGAGGCCTAAAAAGGCCACTTTGGCATTATGAGTCATAATGGACAGTTAACTGTTAAGTTAATCGTATCAAATCCCATTGGTGAAAGATAAGATAAGATAAGATAATCATTTATTTGCTCAAACATGAGTACAATACATACAAAACAAATTGTCAGCATGCAAGAGATGTTAAAAGTAGTAGGGATAACATAGATCATCACGTTTGCCTTAAAATTGGCATGCAAATATTAATAAAATAAAGTACAATGTCACTTACAATAAATGTCATGTTATTATGAGAACATTAAAAATATTATAGATTATTTAACAATAAATTAGAATTAGTAAACATGGTCAAAATCTCTCATCGAAAAATTCGTTTAAATTATAATAGGCTTTATCTGCTAGGAAATTTCTGACTTTCTTTTTGAACGCTACGTCAGGTAACTGCTTCCAGATTTTAGGTAGTTTATTATATATTTTAGGAGCCATGCAAAAGACACTTTTGCGCATAAGTGCCGTTCTATATTGATGTAGGCAAATTTGACTGTTGTCACGTCTATTACGAGGAAATCGATCTGCCATGCGAGAAAAGAGGTTAGGGTTGGATCTTAAGAATATTGCATTTTCTATTATATAAAGTGAAGTTAATGTCAAGATTTTGTATTTTTTAAAATAAGGTTTGCAACTCTGAGTGGTTTCAAGTTTGAACATCGATCTAATGCAACGTTTTTGATTTTTAAATATAAGTTCCCGGTCAGTTGAGTTGCCCCAAAAGATAATACCGTATCTTAAAATGGACTCCACCAGGCCGTAATAAGCGGTGAGCAAAGCATCTACACTAATTACTGCTGTCAGTTTGTACAGAGCATATGCTGAGGTACTTATTTTCTTACTGATAATCCCAATATGTGCCTTCCAATTTAATTTATTGTCAATAGTAAGTCCTAAAAATTTTGTTGTGTCAACTTCGTCAATATTATTATTATTATAGTTTATGTCTAGATTATTATTTAATGTCAAGGAGCGTTGTCTGAAATGCATGATTTTAGTCTTAGTTAAATTAATTTTTAAATTGTTATTATTTAACCATTCTATAATTGCAATTAGTGAGTTATTAATGTCAGATTTATATGTGTCACGATCTCTATACTCAATTGTCACTACACTGTCATCGGCAAAAAGGCTCATAGGTTGTACTGTGGACTTCGGCAAGTCATTAATATATAATGTAAACAGGGGAGGTCCTAAAACACTTCCCTGTGGTACACCATACATAACCTCCCGTTCTTGCGACCGATGTGACTCTTCTCGCTTTGTTGTTATATTTATCCTACTGACTTCAGTTATTTGATTTCTGTGCTGAAGATATGATTCAAATAGTTTTAATATATTACCTCTAATGCCATATGCTTCGAGTTTCTCAAGCAGAATGTTGTGTTGAACGTAGTCAAACGCCTGAGTCATGTCACAGAATATACTGCACACAGGTTTATTTTGATCCATATTCGTCATCACTGTGTGTAAGAAATCATAAATTGCCATGTTAATAGTTTTTTTTTCCCTAAAACCTTTTTGTTCATTGCAGAGGATCATATTGTGTTCTAAATATGAGTTGAGTTGCTTATGAATATATTTTTCAAAAATTTTGGAAAATATCGGGATGAGCTTTTTTTTCAGTTTTTTTTTTATCTGTGCTGAAATACCAATCAATCCAATCCAAATGCGATCCCAATCTCTTTGATTATACCTACGTAGTGCAGCAAAAAAAAAAACACGGACCGTCCTCGCCATATTATGATTCATAATGTTATCCTTTTATGATTCTGCCAAAGTGGCCTTTTTAGGCCCCCAGATCTGTGGTGTTCTCTAAAATACTCAACCGACACTGACATGATACCGTCCTCTTACTACGCATATAATATTATATTTATAAGTAAGGATTAATGTGTGCACCATTCAACTTAACAAGCGCTGAATAATTTAAAGTTTAGACGTATTACATCAAAGAACTAACAACCCAACATAGTTTTCACTGGATCCGCCACTTAAATTTCGTAACACGTAAAGTACCTTTGTTAACTACATAATCCTTGTTGAGAAACCAAATGAACGAAAGTCACTACAATAAGCATACATATAAGAACATCCAGATGCCTAGTACGCGCTGTCCAAATGCTTCGAATTCAAACACACCAAAATAGCGTCTTCGTTCGTTAGCCCCGCCCACAAGCCGCCATTACGCGACAGACGTTCAAAGCGCGCACCGCTGTTAAATATAATTGAAAAAATTACTGTTTGTGCGGTGAAATCGTGTAAAAACTACACTCCAAAAAAAGACAAGGATACGAACATTACTTTTCACAGGTAAGTTTGCAATTTTATGATGAATTTCTTTGAAAATATTACAATTAACTAAATAAAAACAAAACGACTCCATAATATTTGAGTATTGCCAAGGTACAGTGTGAAATATTTTTACCCCTTTTTTGTGCTGCGATATTTTAATAAGTATTGTAAAATGTGTAAATGTGAAATAAATAATTTTGAGTTTAAGTTTGAATACGTTGTTTTATTTAATTTTTTCTTTTATAGCTGCCTGCGGCTTTACCCGCGCGAAAGTAGAAATACATTCAGTCAGTCGTTCGATCTTTAAGAAGTAGTACCTAACAAACATACACAGAAACATGCACACACACCACTCACAAACTTTCTTCTTTATAATGTTAGTATGATATTAAAAGTTTTTTGTTCATTCACACTTATATGTTTACGAAAACCATGTTATAAAATAAAATTATAACAATCTCCAAAAACTATCATAATAGGCACTCGGTATGAATGTAAAAGGCGGGTTTCATTTTGTACACATATATTAACTACATAATTACCTATGTCAATATGAATAAGAAAACTACCCGAATTTTCCCATATTTTGGGGTAATCATTTTGCGCTGGTATTAGAAAGTGTCACGTACACAAACGCAGAAACGATAATAATACACTTGTGGTGGGCGGTCCGCACGCACACGCGCATTACAAAATGCATTCAATTTGAACGTTGCGTTTTGTACGGTACACTCAATCTGGTTCTTATTAAATCTATGACAATAAGTTAATTCTAGATTAGTGAACGTATTCTGTAATATGTTAGGATTCAAGTACCAGAGCACTTCTATAAATAATACGAAGCAGGATCCAACTGCTAAACAAAAGAGTAACCGACCGAGTATTGTGAACACACCAATGCCATTTTCCAGCACACAAAAAAGAGGCTCGATCGAAATGAACCGTATCTGGAACAGAGTAAAGTTCAAATTCTTTCAGCTACTCGTGATCTGAGTCGCTCACTTCGTGGGTAGTGGTTTGCCTTTCACTCCGCTATTTATTGTTATACGGGCTTAGGTATAGACATTATAAGGTATGAACCTGAGTCGCGGGATCGTTCGATTAATGCAGTTGCGGTTCTGTTAGCTCACCGGCGAAATAGGTCAAAGTTTCAATTCGGTTCATATCCACAGTGCACCGTGCAAATTTGGGATTCCGGTTGACCTCACTTTCGATGTGGAGACCGTTAGACGGTTAGACATCAAAACGAGACAGTTTTGTTCGCTTTGTGGTGAATAACCTTTTGATGTTTATATTGAGGTTGATCTGGTAATTAGTTCGGTTTGAATACGCGCATTGACTGTATGGCATCATAAATGCTGTAATAAAACTACTTTGCAGCTTTAACTTCCGCTTAAGGCGCGCTAAGAAGCACTATTGTAAGTAATTGACAATAGCGCATCGCGGCAACAAAATAAGGTTCAAAACAGCGATGCGTTTGATGTTAGTTGAATCGAATGACAACAACCAAAATAAAATGCACGGCTCTGTGGATTATATTTTAAGTATTTCTTTAGTTGATTGAATTCCCTTTATTATCATTAGGTATATGAAATATGTTATGTAGTTTACGTTAAAAAATTCGAAAAATATTTTTTAAGCTCTGTTTGACTATTGTTTTTGAATAAGTCTTTTCTTTGAACATTTAACAATACACTCGATTTCAACCCCTACTTCTATACTACCGATACGCCTAACTGTGCGACATAAAACTGAGCGCTTTACGGTGTCCTTAGCATATGTTCAGCACCTATGAATAAAGACATAAATCAATGATTTATGACACTCGCAAGCTCAATATAACTATAAAATTTAAATAACTTACAAAGAATCAATCAATCAAATTAAATTCTAATATTGGTTGCGAATTTCTATTTGGAATTAACTCCGTAGCTAGCTATAGCTAGCTAGCTTTTATTGCAATAAAATATCAAATAAATTAACAGCCATCCTGATCAACTACTTCCAGTCAAGGAAGTGATGTCATTTGGTACCTATTTAAATACCTATTATAACTTTTTTTTTACGTTTTCTTTCTGTTGGTCGAAGTAAACACTTTAGCATTACCGAATAATTTACCTTTACATATTTAACACGCACTTAACCTAGTTCCAAATTAGGTTGTTCGCACAATATCTAGATACACATGTTTGATTTTCCGAACTAATGATAAACCGATGAGCTTGTATTTTAGTTCTGCGTATTATAAACAGATTAGTTAAACAATCATGAATAACACAGCGTCAACAATTTAATGTTATATTAGCGTACAACAGGCATACAACGTCCTATGTGGTACTGCCACACGAGGCGAGGCGATGCGATGTGCTTCAATGGAATTTTTCTCTCACGATCATTCATTGTTGTAGATATAATGGATGTAAACCTTGTTATTTAGTGACAGTGTATTCATAAAGTTTCCATCGCTGCACACCTTTCTCCAGAGGCTTAGATTTCCGCGAAAATGTATAGATACAATACAACACGAATAGTTTTTACGTGACATTTGACTGCGTCATGTCCCGTTACGTCATAGTTTCGTATCGCATCGCATCGCTCGTGACGCTCACATAGGACGGTGGGTTATACAGGGTGTTGTATAGACGTACACGTCGTTACTTAATACAGGCAATTACAGGCTGATACTCTATGCAATACAAGCGACAGTGAGCACGTGGCTTTCGACGATAAAGCGGTGAAATAGACAGAAATATGTATTTACGAATTTAAATGAAATTTGCCACACGGATAGACAAATGAGAAATATAAGTATGATATTTTTTATTCCGGTATTAGGATAATCTCTACACCAGCGCTAAGCCGCGGGCAAAAGCTAGTACCTAAATAAAGTAAAGGAAAAACAGAACAGATGAAAAAAATCGTTTGAACCGTTTGGGAGTTACGATGGCACAGACAGAGACACATACACACGTTAAACTTATTTATTTATTACAGCATGGAAGAGTTACGCAATCAGAGGGGTTTGCGTCGGGGGTTAAAAAGTATTAAGAGCCTATACTACCTCAAATGGCTTAGCATGATCCTCCGTTATGTCGAAAATTCCGCAGCATTAATTTTGAAATAAATATATGCTAAAGTTGAGGATTAATGTAAGGTCTTATGTTAGACGAAAACACGATTCCATATAATTTTCTCGATAGAAAAAAATTCCAAAGTTACCTCCAAACCGAACAATAAACCGCTGGTATTCAAAAAATACTTCAAATTAGATCATGAAACTTTGCATAATAACTGAACTAACTATAAAGCAGGTCTTATGTTAGTTAGTTTTTTTGAATTACCTTTATTTTCACCGTAAAAAGCAAATACCTAAACTATTGGCGCTGTCTCCCGCCCAGCATCGCACTCTCTCTCGCTTTCACACAGTCCGCGAGCAGTATCGTGCGAGCGAGATAAAGGGTGAATTTTAGCTGAGGTAGTATAGGCTCTTAAGTCAAACTTTTTTTATCTCTGTAAGTAGTATTTGCTTATATGATTCACTTACGAAAACTTGAAAGAAAAAAAATGTTATACCTACAAAACGACACGAACGACGAAAAATAAGGAAAAAAAAATGATTGAACTGTTCTAATTTGGATTATTTTTGCCTCGTTAAAAGTTTTTCTAAAAGAATGATGCCTCATTAATCAAAATTCGTTCAAACACCTGAGCTTCACTGGTAGCAATTTCAAAATAAATCTACTTAGGCATATCCTTGCTTTGAGAAATATTGAAAAATTAAATATCGCAACAAAAGGGAGCATAGAACCCACTGTAATATTATGAAAGTTTTACTTAACTCCACACGCGAACCAAGAAAAACTTTAACGTAGGAAATAAAATATAAACTACTAAAACATTGGATACATCGTAATTTTTATTTATGACTGGCGTTTATGTAGACATCTTTATTTCTACTTCTTTTTAGGTCGTCTAAATAATTAAAATGCCGTAAAACGGTCAAGTCAACATAAGGTTCCTTGATCACTTGTTTTACCACCAATGAAACGTTTCGTATCAATATAGAACAGTCCTTTTTGTGTAGCTCGCTTTTGACGTGACAACGTCTTAAATTAGGTTGCGACTGGGAGTCACTTATGAAAAAGTGTAACGCTCGGTAACGTTACGATGAGTCACCGAACGAGAGAGAGGCCCGCCGAATGCCTTGCGTCTCTCTCCCACTCAACTATGATCGGATGATCGGTCGTTGTCACGTAAAATCTTCGCCCGTAAAACCGACTTTACAGGCAACCATTTTTTTATATTGTATTTGATCATGATGAAACAATGATCATTATATGAATAGCATTAATGTATTATCAATGTAATGGACTTCTTACGTTACGGCACCGGAAACTGTTGAATACTGCCGCGGAAACGTAACTATAACCTTTTCTATATGTGCCGAGATCCAAAACAAACGTCAGACACTTTGCTGCAGTATGACGAAATATCGAAGCGTAATCAATTGGATATTACTTGATCAATGATCAAAGTTCAAAAAAGACATTCAAGTCATACTTAGTTTCAAGTCGTAATATTTCGTTATTTTTGTCTGCTGTCTTATATGGTTATTCTTTATTTCATAATATTCATTTGTATTATTATTATTGGTTTGTTACCCTAATTTACTTTGTTTCCTTTGTATGTTTTTTTTATTGTTTTTCCTTGTCAAAGTTACTGTACCTAAATTATAAGTGAATGATGTGTTCTACTACGAGTATAATTGGAGCGAACACCCAAGTATTTTCAAAAGTCCGAATTTCATAATACCTAAGAACTATAATGTCTATTATTAACAATCACGAAATTTATTTTACCGAAAGTTATAAATGTGATTTGTTTGTTTTCCGATTTTCATATGTTCGAAGAATCAAATGTTCGATGGGTTCTCGATCCGAAAAACGACATTCCGATTTTCAATTTTCCGAATAACCTGCTAAAATTAGGATTCTGATTCTATTAGTATAATATTCAGTTACGTAGGTATATAAATTCAAAATCTTTATGTAACGTTTAATGTAATTTAAAAACGTCTACTTTGTTATTAATTTTTGTAATATTATTTTTTTGTGTTTTCTTCTTCTCCTTATACAATGTTACCGACCTGATTTTAGGATGAACTAGTTTAGCCTAAGCCAAAACACGCGATAAAACAAACCCTTTGGATTGCATGGTTGCGATCGGTCGATAGGCGACGTCAGATGCAAGAGCGAGCGAAGGGCACCCCGAGGTTAGGTTTGGTTAGGTTACTTTCCCCCTCGTTGGGTTCCCGCATTGTCGAGGCGAGGGGGCTCAGTAACCGTGGCTTGGTCACCCACGGTGATCCGAAGAGGAACCCGAGGAGGGGCCGCTCGTCCGGCCGACGTAGCGGCCAACAAGTAGGTTGCGGTGCCGCTTGGGCGACATCGCAACTGAGGCGGGCCGCGATGTCGTATGGGAGACATCGCGGCTGAGGGTAGAGGGCCGCGGCGGGAGAGGAGTGCCGATATTACGGTGCGCCGCTCTCCCTACCTTCCGCGGCCTTGACGGGGTCGCCACCGTCTGATGGCGGACGCGGTGGGGCCGCAGCGGAGGAGGAGTGTTGGTATGACGTTGGCCGCTCTCCCTATCCTCTGCGGCCGAAAATTGGCAGGCGGCGGGGCCAATAACCTGACCCGTCGCAGGGGGACCAAGGGTGCCCAGACACGGGGTCGTCTGGCGCCCATGTGCTGGTTTGGTCCCTGGGGTGGTCACGGCGTGCTATGTGTTCTGGTGCGCCGGTGATGGGGAGTACTCCCCAGAGGAGGGTCCGGTGACGGACAGCCGCGGCGGGTTCACGGATGAGTGCTAACGCGTGCCCGTGTTCCCGCCATAAGCGGCAGAGGAGGACACCGTGGAGTTTCAGTGGGTTACAGTCCCACATACCTGCACTATCTCCCCGTGGTAGTGCAGAATCCATGAGCATTTCTCCACGTTAAAAAAAAATCATTGCGTTACTTTAAACCCTTTACATAGAAATAGGGGCCCTACGAAGCGGGGCTCCGTCGACATAGGATGCAAGAGCGAGCGAATGACAATAAAAATACCTTTACCGTGCATCGAAGTAAAGTACCTAGTATCGCAGTTAAAATCTTTCGCGGTAACGTGCATCGAGGTCAAGTAGTATCGCAGTGAAGATCTATCGCGGTGACGTGCATCGAAGTGTAGTGGCGTCGCAGAGAGGGTCTTTCGCAGTAACGTGCATCGCAATTTTGTAGCATTGTATTAGCATTTGTCGATATTTTGTGCGTCGAAATTCGCTATTCTACTCGTATATTTGTCTTACTATTCAGGTTTACAAGGCGTTTTTATTTCGGAATTATCAACGTTAGGAATATTGAAATTTCGGAATTATAATAATAAGATGAATGATAAATCGGAGTTCTTATATTAGGAATTTTGAACCACTCGGAATTATGAAAATCAGTATTTTGAAATTCGCATTTGTGACTGTCGGAATAACTTTTTTCGTATTTACGTAGTGTGGGTACTTACGTATAATTGGAAGCGCACACTTGTATTTATTCCTGTTTTAAGTATAATTGCATGAAATTGTGTAGCCTCTGTTGAAGATCGAATAAATAAATACAATTTGACAATATTTTTTTTCTATTCCGTGATTTTAGTAGAATATCTACTACCCATACTGTTCTAACGGGTGGTACTTAAGGGCGAATCGGTTAGAAATCAGCGACACAATGCACGCAAACTGCATGACAACTTATCAAAACGAATGATTGTGTGGTTGCCATGCAGTTACGGTTTGCTAACTGCATCCAACAACATTACCTATTCATACTCCTATATAAACTCATCTCTAATACCTTTGTCATTAAGTACGTTCCTACATAACAAACGCTGTACCGATAAAGTTTACAGTCCCAAATTAGTTTAACTAACTTAAAACACAGCTTAAAAACAATGCTGATGCATAATTTGTTTAATAAAGCAACCAACTATGTTACAAGCAATCCGTGTCGACCCAGATCAAATAAAGCAATCACGGTTTTTCCTTTGGAGCGTACGCGTGTACGTTTATAGATCAAGGAGACAGATTAATTCGCCAAGCTCCAAACTTTGCCAGATGCCGGCGAAAAAACCCAACCGTAATGTTTATAGGCAATACCGCCTTCATACAACCACAATAATAAATATCTTGTAGAACGATCAAACAAAAAAATTGTCGGTTACTCAACAACATGTTCGCTCCGATTTCATTATCAACATAGCGGGTAATTTGATGCAGCAGCTACAATGAAGGTCGCGTCCGATGTTATTTAAACAGCTGGCGATACTGAAACCATGTACATCCATGTTTACATGAGTTCAACTATTCAAAAAATGATACACATTCACAAACCGCTACGGAGCTAGTATGTACCACAATATGTAAGAGAAAATAACGAATTGAACATCAAACAAAATAAAACTTGAAATCCGATCTGCATAATGCTGTGATGAGGAGAAATGCTTACTGTTTCGTGTTAAATCTCTTTCTTGTAACTTTTTCTTTATCGAACACAACGTTGAGTGCAGGGGTATAAAACGTGTGGCGCGCAGGCTTAGCGCGGTAGGCGTAGCGTTTACAAGTCGACGGGGTAAATTGGATCCCTCGGGATTTACTGACGCCTCGCAAACGTTCCGTGCTCCAGCCTTCAACGCTTACGTTTGGCGCGTCAAATATTCAACGTCTTTGTCGATATTATTTATAAGACGCTTCTTGGGTATAAGAATATTTAGCATTTTACACGAAGCTGGGGACGCTCAAATTGTAGTATTAAACCGTATTAACGAATACATCTACAGTGAACACAACTGGGGAACGTGCCTCTAATAACGTGGGTTCGGGATTAGTCCTTACGTAGATGTTTAGACTACAGCGGTAGACAAAGCTGACCTATGCTAATTGTTCATTTCCCATGTTTGGCGACAAATCCTTAAGGATGAAGGTAGATGTGGGTACACCGACTAATGCGTTTCCACCCCACGTTGTTATGAGGCCTTAATATTGATTAGGTACCTTAGAGATAATTGCCCCTTTTTCTAGTCAATAAACATGTTTATCGTCATAAAATACTATTAGGTTTGACGGCGCATTGTAAGAGCGCAGGTACACGGGCTAGTAATTGGGCCCGCCTCCCGCAGGGCACCCATTTCAAATCCTTAACGTGGGTCTGGATTACTTTAATGACGCATATGTTGCGAGCTTTTTGTGCCTCCTTAGAAACTGATCGTTGATAATAGAGTGAAAAAAAGGTTAATGGCTTGAAAATTTACAAATTATGTTGCGTTTTGGTTCGTGCAATATTTAGTATTGGTACCTTCCACGAAATTTTGCTGCTGTAGAGTACGTTTTTCGAGGAAAACAATGACCAAATAACACCTGCCACCTGCCTGCATCTGCCTAGCCGTTTTCCAACTATGTTGGGGTCGGCTTCCAGTCTAACCGGATGCAGGTGAATACCAGTATTTTACATAGAGTGACTGCCTATCTCTCCCAGTTACTGGGTAATATGATACCCCTTGGTAAGACTGGCTGTCAGATTTTCAAAGATCCACGAATGACAGCCGAGACCAACGGCTTCACGTGCTTTCTGAGGCACGGAGGAGTCTTGGTATGTAAAGAGGGTCACCCATCCACGGACCAATCGTGGCAAGTATAGCTTAACCTGATCGATCGACCCGTGCGGCTGTTATTACTTAGCCACAACCCAATGACCAAAGAATACATAAAATAGATAAATAGTACTTTTCAGGCACTATATGAGACGATAAAATCACAGATGTTCCCACTGTTCCAGTGATAATAACACAAAAGTATGTCGATAGTAATATTGCAGGCGTTCACAAGAGCTTGCATTTCCGAGCGATTTGCGCTGTGACGTCACGTTAACAGTCAGCACAACGCAGTTGCTGACGGAACACATTTGAAGGAGACATGCGAGATGCGAGTATATTTTGCCATTTATTATTCATCTGCTGGAAAGTGGCATATATACCGAGATATACCGAGTTGTACGTGACTACTCTTGTCAGCCGCGTCTCATCGCAACCGCTTTATGCTTTCTTCTTGTTGTGATCACTGCCATTGCCAACCGTTCCGTCTTACGTAAGAGTGCGCGTGATATTCCCTTTGTTTTTGTTCAGTATAAATTAGATACCGTACTACATCTTCAACAGTTTTATATTGTTCTACTAAGATAAATATCGTACTTTTATAATCACTTATTTAGTCGTGTTCTACATACGAGATAAGATCTTCCTCTTAACGTCTTCAATTACTCTCGTTCATCATTTAGCGACTGACGGGTTCGTGCTTTTTGAGACAGCCAGAGGTCAAATGGCAAAGTACAGTCGCAACCAACGTTGCTTAACCGAACGATCTACGAACAAAACTCCTCTAATTGTGTTTAAGCAAATTGTAGCGAATAAACGACTGTTCAACATGCAAGTACGGTAATATTGCAGAGATGTCGTAAAAAAGAGTTTGTTTATTCGTTTCCTTGTATGTAAGCGCATGCGGTGTACTGTACTCGTATTTTACATAACTTTTGTTAAGGAATTTCTGTGGGTTTTTTGTTTAATATTTGCTTTTTCTTCAACCCATGATCTGTTTCAGCATGATTGCTTAACTTTGTTTCTGTTTCGCGGATATTGAAAGTATTTAGAGGTATCGATTACCTGGCGAAGGCTTAACACAAAAATGGTAAGTAGGTACTAGTAACCTTTAAAGCTGAGAACCACTACCTTATTGTGGGTTTAGTCAAAAATAGACTGAAAAAACCCTCGGCCTTCCTCGAATAGAGGATACCATTCGAAGATTCGGGGAAAAGGATCATAACATACATACCAATATAGTAATATCACTGTGATCACCAAGTCCAATGCCAAGATTGTTTGTGTAGTGGTCTATTGAAGAGGCAATTTACAGCCGTACCTATCCATTTACAAGTTTATTTGCTATATTGAAGCTTTGATACGGGTCCCTATCGACTATATCTAATATTATGTATAATTATGAGCCGACTCTATTTGCGATTCCAGCGTGATATTATATTTTATAGCTATATTAGTTTCCGCTAGTTCCGCCGAATTCATAACTACAACTGTTATTATCTCCAACTTGACCTTAATAAATAACTAACTTAATAAATGGGTAAAGTTCGGGCCAGATTATTGAATGTTATAGAAATCTATAGCAAAACTTTAATACTCTCAATAATAATTAATGTTTGTTTGTATTTGTATACTTAATATCAATTATTTTGGATGATAGCGTATTGAAATGAAATTAATTCTGACTGAGAGGATTAACGAATTAATTTAAATCCTCTCAAATAACGTTTTAAATAAAGGACATAATGAGTATCCAACTTTATTGAATAAATTAATCTATAAAATAAAATATTATTAGTCGAAAGGTTACGTAACATGGTCTTGCGTAGCATCGGTGTTGACCGAAGCTACGGTGTAGCAAATTTGCTACGCTCTGCGACGACCACACGCCAGTTTTATTGACATATTATTATCTTTATCTTTTGATATATGCGCACCGGGTGTGACTGCTACGCACTTGACCTTTCTAAAGGATTTGTTAGTAAGTCAGCGTATAGTTTATTCAAAGTCCTCGTCAACATTCACTCGTTGAAAAGTATGAGCTTCATCTAAAATATCTAGGTTTTTTTATTACAATAGGATAGTCGAAATTGCATGCTACGTATTTTCGGTAACAAAAAAGTAACTAGCGAAATAAAATCCGGCAAGAGGAATACTGTTCCGAAGAACAACGGTCGAATTTTTCAACTTTTCAACTCAAGTCTGTTGTTTTACGAAAAAAGTTCTTCGGTATGTTTTACTTTTTTTCTTCAACTATGCAGGTTTTCGACTGTCACTGACATTTTAGTGAATAGATTTTTGTTATTTCTGTTACCTACCTCGTATACTTCTCAGAGACTAAATAAAATAAAATAAAAATATGTTTGCATTTTCTGTTGTTGAAAATTCATAGATAATATTAGAAGCATTTCAAATATTCTACATAATTTTATTGCTATACCAATAAAGAAATTCTTCAATCAAAGTATTCCATAGATAGGTAGCGTCCGTTACGTTTAAACGTTCATAAGTTTTTCATAATAGTATTTTCAATTTCAACATAAAATTACCTCTAGTAAATTTATTCGAGAGTGAATAAACGTCTGACCGTCCGATTTTTAAAAGCTCGCGAAAGCAAAGTCGAAGGCCTTTGTGCAGTAAACTAAGTCAGTGCGCCACATTACGACCTTTAACCGGCCTTCGGCTTCGCCACGCTAGCAGAGAAAATTCTAACGACAACAACCATTGTTAACAGCTTACCGATAAACACTTTAATAATTAACATAAATAAACGTTTTTCCAACCAGCCAATATTACCTATGGATTAATTATTAAAATGCCATACTAACCAATTATTTGTGTTTTGTACTCTTCTCTCCAATTAAATTGGTATTTAATTTGCACGATCACATACCTGAAACAAATAAACCAAACGTTGTAATACAATGAGTATGATCGATATTTTATAATCAAAATGTATACGCACAGTGAGCGCATAGTATTGAAAAATATCTGAAATACATACATGCCACTGTTGAAATAGCACACAAATCGCCGCTTGTATTCCGCAAACATTTTAAAATTGTTTACTGTTTACACGTTAAACATGTTGTTTTACGAGTGCGTCTGCACCAAGCCGGATTTACACATGGCTATGGATTTACAAAAGTACATGTACTTAATGGAATTGCAAACTGAGAAAAAATACTGCAGCTTTCTTTTGACGTGACAACGTCTTAAATTAGGTTGCGACTGGGAGTCACTTATGAAAAAGTGTAACGCTCGGTAACGTTACGATGAGTCACCGAACGAGAGAGAGGCCCGCCGAATGCCTTGCGTCTCTCTCCCACTCAACTATGATCGGATGATCGGTCGTTGTCACGTAAAATCTTCGCCCGTAAAACCGACTTTACAGGCAACCATTTTATTCTTCATTTTGTTTGTGTATAATTAACCGCATCTGTTGTAAATCACAAAATGTGCCATTTGCAGAAACAAGAAAAATAATTAATTAAGCTGAGCTTTCCAGAATTATTCAAATCACGTTCACCTTCCAGCCGACCTTCTCTCCTTTTTTAGGGGCCAGTTTGAAAAAAAACTGCAGTAGAGTTTCACGAACTCATAACGAGCAGACAAATTATGAAAATTTCACTTGTGTTTATGTTAATCGATTTTTAGGTGCTCGCAACGTGATTAAAGGCTCTCGCGTTTCGTTGCGCTGCTTCTTGACATGACATTATTTACAATTTTCCCACGGGTTTCAAGCAAATCGAAGCTCCGTCGGGCTTCGTGTCGCGATACACTTTACCGCTATTTGCGCTGTTTCTAAACGCGATAGAAAACTTTGAAAAGCCGCATAACAATAGAAAGAATAGGATCTATTTGGAATACGAACACAGGTTTGCCATCAGGTTAGCTGAAGAGATTTGTGAAATACGACAGCGTCGAAAGTGTTTCTCAAGACGAATTTAATGTCTTAATAAAGTAAACTGGGTTACTGCAGTAAGAGAAATAAAAGCTTGTAGAACACAAGAGGGTTCGTTGACAGTGCGGATGCGGGCACAGGACAGTTTGGTGATCGCCAACTTTACTATCCGTTAGTTGACGGATCGATGAGGCAAGCTTTAAACATGTTAGAAGATAAACAAGACCATTTCTTCAATTTATAACACAGCGTTAATTGTTTATTATTGTATTTTACTCAGCAAATAAACTTCGGTAAGGCGCAATCAAATAAGTTACTGATTGAGATGGCAAAAGGGGGCAATTAAAATAGGTCACTCAGCCTTTTAAAAAATCACAAATGTGACCTTATCTTTCAACAAAAGGAAATATTTCATACTTTCAACGTATACAGGAAGCATCTATTAGCACAGTGTTGTGAGTCGGAGCTTTAGTTATATGATCCACTACCCAACGTGCGTGAGCGCCGGTGTGGTCCAAACGAACAGAGCGACATCTGGCGGGCGAGCATCGACCTCACCATACACCAGTACCGGTTTAGAAGACTCGCTGCAGTCTGCGCCCGCGCATTTGCTTAGCATCTTAAAGTAACCACTACTTCTCAATGTATGCACGCTCTGATTCAATTGTTTACGTGAGCGTGGCAGGTGGCAACTATTTACTACGAGATTATATTATATAGGTTGCCCGCTGCTGTAGTAGTTTAATTTTTTGCTAAGCCAGTTTTTGTTACTGAAGAATAGCTTGAGTTACTGACAATTACAGTCATTGATTTTTCTAATTTTTTAATGTTTTCAATGATTTTTCCTTTGCATTTCGAAGAATTCAGAAAAAAATTAAAATTAGTGTCAAAAATATAAAAATATTTGTCATCATTATTAGATCATTAAAAAAACAATAAGCCTTTTTTTACTACTACTAAGCTTGACAAAAGTCCCGAGGCCGCGAGGTGACACTAAAGCTGAACAAATTTTTTTCTTAAACATCAAAGATGAATAACCGAACAAAGGCCATAGGTATTCATTATTCGGTGTTGAATGGTATCCATGGCTACCGAGGCGTGATCGTTCCACAGACTTGTTCCTAGTTATTCGCAGACAGTGCTGTTACGAAATCGCTGAGAAAAACGATTTACATAACGTGTTTCACGTTATATCACGATGTAAAAAGCTTTGTAATAAAAGGAATAGAAGAAAATAAAATTGTATTTTGATTTTTGCCTTAAAATCATTCGAAAATAAGAACAAATACGCATCAGGTTGAAAACAAAGGCCAATCACATAAGCTATAAAATGAAAGGAAGGATGTAGACACCTTGTTTCCATTGGTTTCCCACGATACTCGCGTGCGTAGGCTCACGGTATTTCGTCTCGTTTCAGGACCAAGTTTAGTCAGTGTGCGACTGAGACAGAACATACACGTATCGACATGTTGCAACCAGAAAGAGGAGTCCTGGAGGAACAGGTTTCTTGATAAAACTAAAAATCAGGGTCAAGGATTACGTATAACCTCTCAACAATCTTACTTGTCCAAGATAATCCAAAAAAGATCACAAGAAATTCGATTCGGAAAGCAATTTAATACAATAGCGGACAATGGAAATTTTACAACAAATGAGTGTAGCAGATACGCATAATAGTGAATTTTGCTTTGTCCAAGATAACCTTGAAAGATCTATGAAGCTTGTCAAGTGAGAGGCGAGCCTCACAATAAACCAGGGGGACTGAAAGCGTCCATTATAAGACGCGGAGTGCTTACGTATTGTTGCAATAAAATGGGCCACAGCAGGTAGAGAGCTATTGTAAGATAAACACCCGCCGGATGGGGATGACACAACGCAAATCGCCAAAACTGATACAAATCTGTTTCCCCAAGTGTTTTTTTAAGCCAAACTGCTATTGACATTACCATAAACTTTAGCGTAATCAGAGATTTAAGCAGTTTAGCCGAGTTGGAGGGTGTTTTATCTCCAATCAAAGTTCAATCGAATGTAAATTTATAAGGTAAATTCAAATTTGATTTAGTCGTTTCAAATGTTATTCTAACTCTAAGTTAGCGACTTTGTTTCGTTTGTCGACAGCAGTAGCTACCTAAATGTTTATTAACATAATTATTGAATATACCTAAGCTATTATATTCCTGGCTCGGCGTGCTGTGCTAACGCTGCTGCTGCGGCTGCAGAAACCCTTAAGTGGCGAAACCTTATCGGAAATTATATTTCCGAGCCGTTTGGGGTTGAAACTCTCGGGCCGTGGAGTGCGAGTGCTCATGGCTTGTTCAATTAATTCTCTAAACGGCTGGTTGATACTTCCCGTGACCCAAGGGCTGGCTTTTACCTTGACCAGAGGCTAAGCATTGCCATACAACATGGCAATGCCACCAATCTCTTGGGTACATTACCAGTCGACAGCGATGCGGAGGAATATTACGACGCAATATTTTAATTTTTTAATAGTTTGTGCATATTAAATAACAAATTATATTTAATTAATAAATCAAAATAGCTATTATTGAATCAGTAATCTAAAGTTACTTAAAAAATATCGTTTATATCTGTTCGATACCTTTTCACTTTACTATTACCTACTAACTATCATATTCTTGAACGATTTTACAAATGGCGAAATTTGAACCACATTTTCTAAACCAACTAACGAAGCATAGGAAGGTCTAACGTAACATGAATAGAGGAGAGCTGTTGAATAAAGGTTATCAATACATTCCCGGGCGGGGGCCATTCCTATTATATAGCAGGTAAAGGCATCCCTTGTCACATGAATGTTTCTCCCAACCACACGTGCGCTCACACAATAAATCACAGCTAGCTCACAATGTCACTGTGTAGATAGAATATTATTACTTCGGAGATAAATTAGAAAAGAGACAAAATGGCGGCATATCTATATACAATCTGACATATTTCAAAGTTGCTTACTTGCTTGACAAACACATTTATTTTCAAATATCAACCCGATTGGTCCCTATAGACGTAGAAAAGAGTAACAAATTAACTTTATCATTTGCATAAAATCTTAAATTTGTTTCATTTTGTTCAATGTAGTCCAAAACTCCCTAGACACTTTTTGCGTCAAATGTTATTCCAGTTTATAATTTTCGGCACACTAGCCGTTCAAAATTGGGACGTTGTTGAATTATGTTATACAATAATGTTATGTGGACAACCAATTCAATGTAAGTATATCCTTACCTGATACACCTGACTCATCCTTTTATCGCTCCAGAAACCAGTTCCGAAAAAAAGATATGCCAAGTTGACCTGCGCTCCCGCAACTGAATACGTATACAAAGCGCCGCTGTGTGAGTGAAAACGCTTGTGTAGTTCACTTTAGAAGCTGCAAGATCTGCGTTTGTGTGCGTTTAACGAGTTGTAACCTGTTCAATGTGGTTGAATGAAGAGTGGCACAGGAGGTTAGCTACTTTCAGTGTTGCCACTTTAGTGATTTTGTCACTAGATTTAGTGAATTTTAGGAGTTAGACAGTGATAATCTGAAAAAAAAATCACTGAAAAATTATTTGATGACTTTTAGTGATATTTAACGAATGTTGTGTTTTGGATCCAGGATACACTTTGCCGAGTAAAAATTACCTGTTTCGGAACGTAGCTTTAGACGTCTTTTGTTTGGTTATACTTGTGAATTCCCCAACTAATAAATCAAACATAACACGTATGTAAAGTTTGTATGAGTGAGTGCATGCATATTATTGCTTGTATTTAGTTAGTGCTAGTTTTCGTTCGCGAAAGTAGGAGACAATACTTATCGAAATCATTCAAGTCAAGATCTAAAGGTTTTGTGTGGGTTTTTGACGTGACAACGTCTTAAATTAGGTTGCGACTGGGAGTCACTTATGAAAAAGTGTAACGCTCGGTAACGTTACGATGAGTCACCGAACGAGAGAGAGGCCCGCCGAATGCCTTGCGTCTCTCTCCCACTCAACTATGATCGGATGATCGGTCGTTGTCACGTAAAATCTTCGCCCGTAAAACCGACTTTACAGGCAACCATTTTTGTGTAATATTTATTTCGTAATATCATGGACGTGCCACTGAAAAAAAAGACGTTTTATTCTCAAAAATATCGGAAAGAATGGGAAGTCCAAGAAGAGTTCAAGAACTGGTTACGGCCTGTAGCAAACGATCCTACAGAATTACCAGCAGAAGTATTTGAAGTTGATTTTTAGTTTTTTCATGTTCATTTTTATTCATTGTATTCACAATTAAAATATTATTTTTTTACTTACCTTGTGATTTAAATTTAAATTATTTAGTGATTTCTGGGGTTTTTTTTAGTTAAAAATATCGCTAAATCTGGTGAAATTTCGGACCAAAACTAGTGAAAAAGTTTTCTACAAGGTGGCAACACTGGCTACTTTCTACCAGTCGGTCGACGCGCGCACCACGTGACAGCGATGTTTACCGAATTCGACGGTATCCACTTTTAAACCTAATTCCGTTTTGATTATGATCCGGTTTCTTGATTTTTTGTCCCATTTGTATTTTATTTTAGCACTGAATCTACCTATTGCCCTATATTTTTATTTATGCTAGTCGTTTCATTGTAATATCACATTCGAAAGTTATTTTGTTATCAGCGAGGCCGTTTTCTGTTACAACACTGACATTTTCGGACTTGATTTTATGTATTCAATTAGAAAAGTTTGTACACGCTTCGTGAAGCTTTCCATTTTTTATATTAGTAGCGCATGACCTCAAATTAATTCATATCATATTCAATCATTTCTCTTTTGTACGTTTCCTACGTTTGACCTTTGTACAAATAAAGGCATGTTTCATAATACACGAATCTTGTTCTCATAATACCTTTCCTAACAAAACAAATCTTGTTTTGTATAAGGATTAAGAATACGTTTGATGGGTAAATAAACTATAACCTATTTCCTGCTCCGGATACCCTCGGATTCAGGTCGTAACAAGATTTGAACACATCCGACATGGAATAATAGCAGTGGGCTATTGGACCTTATTCGAAGAAATGGAACACGACTCAAAGTTGTCCTCTTTTGATACATTAGAGTTCTTTCTTCCTTTTCAAGCGTTAACAAAGCCCTTCGAGTTCTATTGGCAATATTTGGAGCTTGGTAATTTATTTTAATGTTTTGTCGCTATTTCGTGTTACTGAGAATGCTATATCTTTCAAGTTGATATTTGGCACAACCTTACAGGAAAGTGTTAACCAATTCATTATTACAAGTTGATCATTAATATCACTCACTTTGAATGGCAGCTAATCCTTTATCATTTATTTTGTTAGTCTCATCTTCCTTTCTCTGAATTATATCAGTAACAGATAATCCTTCTACTAACATAATATTAGCACTTTGATATCATAATAATTATTTATTGCAAACCTTGAATTAATAAATAATCATACACTCAGACAAGAACATAAAAAGAATCAGATCGTGCGCATATACTTTCAAAGATTTCACTCAAGATAATAGGTACCTACTTTTTCCCTCAACTCACCTAAAAAGAGAATAAATCAGAAAATTATAAAAGAAAACTAAAAGACCTAATTACAAGATAAAACAGTCAAGTGAAAGAATAGAGATAATTCAGCGGAGGTGTGAATTTAAGGCGCGCCGGTCTTAATTCTAACATTGAGTCTAAATTGTCAGACCGTACCGGAGCGGGGGATACAAAGGGCTGTGTCCGCGCCATTAGAGCCCATTGATACAGATACAGACTCGGATGATATAGGGGATGTTTGGGATACAAACCAAATATGACGACTAAACTAGTTTCCACACCTGCGTCCTGCGTTTACTGCGTAGTTTTAAAATCATCGAAGTCCAGTTTTTTACGTTTACAATCAAGGGCTATGTACCTAGTCCCAGCTGCGTATTTAATTAGAAAAAAAAGCAATGGTCGTAACTAGTTCATCTTCATTTCAATTGATTACTTTTCCGAGTTTTATATAGAGCATTAACTTTGTTTCATGTTTATGTCTGATATTTATTTATTTATTTGGTAATAAGACAATAGATATATTTTTAACAGTTTTTATATCATTGTTCCTCTCAATTTGGTTGAGAGGAACAATGATATAAAAACTGTAGCACCTGACATCTAAGTTCTTCACCACCCTTGGTTGACTGGTAGAGAATGCTTAATGCTTCGCCATTGTACCCTTTTTGTGTGCGAAAAGTTTAAATAAATATGACATAAGCTTTCAACTACTTTGTTTCTCGTTACCAATTCTATTCCTGTATCACGAGACATAACTTTATCAGAAACGTTCCCAATTTTATTTTATTCAAATAGACGTTCACGAACGATACGAATACAGCCAAGAGCATACAATGTAGCTAAAATATAGTTGTTCGTCCCGACCCCGACCGCTGGGCGGGCACGCGACATTATTTATTAAGACCGAACTCGTGTCACCAGCAATAACCAAACTGCTACATGTAAAACAGATTTGAGAATTTTCTCCTCCTAACTCCGGATAAATGTTGGGGAATATATATGGATAATCCTTTGGACGAAATTAGACGGCAGTATGGTATATTACCGCTGTAAATAATATTTTTCCTGAAAGTTGTATATTTCCTAGAGTCCCTATTTTTTCCTGTGGCAAGGCTATTAATACTGGACTAATATAACAAAGAGGAAAGTTTTGTTAGGGTTGGTACAGCGACCATTGTTCCGGGACCTCTACAATCTGTTTATAGAACTGTGTAGAAAAAATAACTTCCACTGGATGGACGTATTAGTTCTATTAAAACACAATGTTTTATTGAGGAAGTTGTTATCGAGACATAAAATTTTTTTTTCCTCATTCACTGTTCAAAAACACCAGCACTGTACGAGACGACGAGTATTGAGTATTGAAACAAATAAGAAAGAGGTTAAATTAAAAAATTACCTCTTAATTGAATTCCAAACTTCAGGACACTCGAGTTGAGGATTTAAGTTAATGAATTCGAATCGTTCGGGTGGACTCGCGGCCGGCATCGATAAATACCAACCAGGATGCTACAATAGCGTCGTGGATTTGTAAGTAGTTCGCATTGGACCGCAATAAATTTAAATTTTGTTCTTTAGGTCAGGTCGGTTGAACGTATTTAAACAGTTACATGGGACCAATGTTGGTTTGTTATATCACCAACTTGGTAGTAAAAGTGATGTGATTTGGTAAATAAAATTGTCTATCAATAGGTATATTAGTGTACTGTGAAGAAGGTACATAGAATCTATGGAACAAAAATAATTAAGACGTAAGCTTTGATAGGTTTTCGATATGTTTGCTGTTATTAGAAAAGCGTTAACTTTTATAAACAGCTTTTTATTTCGTTTATTACATTGTAATCGAAAACCAACCCTTCATCATTACCCTTATTGTTAAAGTAGGAAACAATGAAAACAATCCAAAACCGTCTATAATTCTGTGGGACCCCTACAATTAATATGGCCATAAATTTATCTAAGCACGACACATTATTGTATCTATAGGGAAACATTATTTTCGGTACACACAGCAGGATACAAAACCATTAGGTACAAATATTATGGAAAAAATGGTAAAGCCACTTTGGATTTTAAATAGTAGGTAGGTACTTATTAAACGTTATCTATTACCTTTTAGGTTTTAGTATTTACATTGAAATTAATAGTGATAAGCCGCTGCACAAATATGAACGCAAATTTAATTAATACTCGATATTAGGTAACAAAAAACTTATAAAGTGGACTTGTTGAAAATAATTTTCCTGTTCAACACAATAATCACGTGAACTTATCAATTACAAGGAAAACATTGTGTTTACTGGAAATGAACAAAAACATTATTATTTTAATTAACAGGAAAACTAAGCATTACCTATACCTACATTTAGAAGCTACTGTTGATAGGACTTTTCAGGACACCTGGCAGACTATTGTGGTGCACACAACGACATATCAAGCTATACATTTCCAGTTTTGGATGACCTCGCATAGTAAAGGTTTTTCATACAATGAGAAGTCACCTTATACTGGAAATGTATAGCTTGATGTCGTGCGTAGGTACCTACTTACCTTGCAGACTACCTATTCATCCTATTTCAAAAATAAATTGCCGTAGGTGTAATATATATATTGGAGGAAGGAGGACTTACACACAATTTGTATATATATAACTAATAACAAATTATTAATAGGAGTTATCTATATTTCCATACTTTAAGCACATGATGCTTATTCTTCCAACAGAACAACTCCCCAAATCTTGCGCTTAGAACTTAAGTATAAAATATAAATGTGATACACATAAACACCATATAAATAATAATTGCATTATAAACTTCTTCTGGACTAAAATGTGTATTTTGGGAAACTTTTGTAATGTAAATTTGCCAATGGAGAAAGTTTCTCATAAATTGACTGGTTACATTTTCCTGATTCCTCCGCGTCACAAACCAATAGACAAAACAGCTATCCCATAGTCTTGTTCATATACAACAGTAACTACGCAACTAGCTTAATTAAATCTGCCATTAACCCAACAATAGGCAGTAATTGCGAATGCATTGCAACGATGACTATCACAACGAAGCTCATTTCATATTTGGGAGGGTTCAAAACAACGGTGGGATAGTCCGGGGTCGGGTCGAGTCCCGGCGGGCTGTCAATGCCCTGTAATCATAGACACACATTCCCACGACGGAATGACAGACTCCACGTTCCACAGAACAATAGAATACGTGGGTAGGACAAAGATAATTGATTTGAAGAATCATGTAATGACAACTATATGATTTTCGAATTCTTATTTTGCTAAAAGAATGTAAACGTTACGCAAGCAAATAAAGTAGCGGTGTGATTTCATGATTTGACTAGGGAATCACAGTTTAGTTGAAAAAGTTTGAATAAACAAGGAGAAACAACTTTGAAAACTCAGAAGACTGTTATTACTTTATGAATTGTTTGTTAATATTTAAAGCGTTAAGATTTTAGCCCGATGTTAGTGTACCTTATCGAGCTCCTGGGAAATGATAATAGGACTTCATGATATATCTACAAATGTTTCTGAAGAAGTGTAAACGTAAAAAGAGAGTGTGTGCTTTATAAGCACACGACACGAAGTAAAAAAACTTACGAACCGAATATACACGATTCAGCGCTGAGTATAGGTATAATATGCGATTCAGCGTCACCAAGACACTGAAGCCGAGTAGGTATACCCAATTCAGCGTCACCAAGACACTGGAGCCGAGTAGATATACCCGATTCAGCGTCACCGACCGACTAGAGCCGAGTATATTCGATTCAGCGTCACCACGGATGTCACCGACTCGAGCGTGACGGTTTAGTTTCGTAAACTGTTCAGAAAGATTGCAAAGTGCGCCTAAAGAAGTCAATCTTCACCATGAAATCCCAAGAGACACTATTGAAGTTTTAACAAAAAATATTTATTTCAATAATTTTAAAAATTTAGAGTGCTGACAGTACTTTTAATTTACTAACAATCGGGGGCGATTTGGGGTACCTAATATTCAAGGGGGCGAGTAGATACACTTAGGCAATTAGGGGCAAGATCCAAGAGGCGAGCGGAGCCCAAACCAATTTTCTCATCAAAAAGTCTTAAATATTCCTTCAACATCATAACGGTAACAAAGTCACAACACTACAAGTCCCTCCGCCATGTTTTATTCTGTTTTTAAAACGTTCCGATTCTCGAATCGATGTGATTCGATACTGAATAATGTCTTTTGATACGTCTTGCTTTATGAAGCTCTCGGCTCTCCGCTATTTTTCCGTTTACAATTTATTTACGTTGCTTCATAGAGTTTACCTAGATATTCTTTTCATTTTATTCAAGCTTTGAACTGTTTTTGAGTCTGTCTTTATTTCGTTTATGTTTTTCTTAAGTTAACAAATATGAATGTTCGTTTGGATAACTGAATGGTGAAACAGTTTTTTTTTGTATTGCTAAATGGCCCTGCTCATGACCTCGATCACGCCTGGTGGAAAACGATGGATGAGGTCTATGGTGGAACGAGCGTGCCCAGAAGATGCCTGTTCTGAATAAACAATTGTTACTATTCATAAGCGTAGGTATACCTAATAAATTGATTAAAATGCTGAGCGTATTCATTCCACGTTCTAGGTTTTAGGCGACTAGGCGTAGCTCTATATTTACGTCACCAAATATTATTTTATACAACGTAGGTAGAGAGTTTTGAAATTATGTTTATATATTTTCATAAAGCTTATAATATAGACTACAGACAGGATTGGTCTACACAAGCTCAAGACTGAGAGGATTAGAAAGGAGAAAAGGAGGCCTTTGCCCTGCAGTGGGACAACATAGGCTATAAATAAATAAATAATCATCATCTGCCTAGCCTTTTCCCAACTATGTTGGGGTCGGCTTCCAGTCTAACCGTATGCAGCTGAATACCAGTATTTTACATGGAGCGACTGCCTATCTAACCTCCACAACCCAGTTTCCTACTATGTAATACGATACCCCTTGGTAAGACTGGTTGTCAGACTTTAGGGGTCCTGTCAAAGATCCACGAATGACAGCCGGGACCAACGGCTTAACGTGCTTTCCGAGACACGAAGGGGTCTCAGTATGTAAAGATCACCCATCCACAGACCAACCGCGGTAGCTTAAGCTGATCGATCGACCTGTGCGGCTGTTATTATTTAGATAAATTATATGGGTACCGAACACCGCAGTCGCAGAAAATGTTTGGAATTGAAGAGTCAAACAATATTTTGAGGGAGTCGCACCACGTCCGCTACGCGTTACGTCCGTGATTACGCTTTGTAATTGCAAATTATCCACTATTGTTGCTATCAGAAAGAAAATTAACCACCAAATTGTTTTTAAACCGGCTTATATCATAGTAATAACATAGGTACATCATTACATTACCGTTCATTACTATCAAGAAAACCAGGTACCTGATTTCGTCATAGAAACAAATTGCACACGATAAGTGGTCTTTGGTACAAGGTGCGGTCTACCACGAGTCGCGTGTCATATGAATTTGGGCTTTATTATGTGGTGCATAAGAGTTATGAAGATTAGAGTTAGAATGTAAAGTGCTAGCGTGTGGGTCAGTCGCACCGAGGTCGTTACCAAATGTCAGCCAGACAGGATCCGTGTCATTGTCGCACTGTTTGACTGAACTAATCAAAGAAGTTGTCTTTCAAACTAAATTTGAACCTAGAAAGTTATTACAAAATCTAATTTAAACTGACATCATAGTATCTTGTTTTATGATTGGAAAATAGTTGGGTACGAGCACAGGGGTCTTGCTACGGGCAAAATGGTAGGTAAGTACTTATGTTACGAGCAATAGCAAACTTCATTTTTAGAGTTCCGTACCCAAAAGGTAAAAAAAACGGGACCCTATTACTAAGACTCCACTGTCCGTCTGTCCGTCTGTCACCAGACTGTATCTCATGAACCGTGATAGCTAGACAGTTGAAATTTTCACAGCTATGGTGTATTTCTGTTGCCGCTATAACAACAAATACTAAAAACAAAATAAAATAAATATTTAAGGGGGGCTCCCATACAACAAACATGTTTTTTTCGGCGTTTTTGCCTTGTGGTACGGAACCCTTCGTGTGCGAGTCCGACTCGCACTTGGCCAGTTTTTGGGGGAAGCGCCAGGATCACCTGCGAAATCCAAATTTTTCTGAGTTTTTCCAAAGGTCTTTAATGAGGTTTCATTAAAGACCTAAAAGTCAGAGGTCACAATCGTTATAACCTGGAACATAGAATCTGTGATGGCGTCTGATCGTCATTGCGAACGAATGATAATTTACATAATGGCTGCAGCAAATGACAGTGAAAGACATTGCGCATACACCACAAGAATGTTTGTCACTTTTACATTACATTGCTGATGTTCTGTGTGTCTAGCACAAACGCGCGGAGTACCTACGCAACGTAAATTAGAACGATAAAAAAAATATATGAAAATAATGGTACCTCTATTACTACTGATTGCCTCGTTCGTCTAGTGGTCGCAAGCGCGACTGCCGAGCATAAGGTCTTCGGTTCGATACCCAGGACGGGTAAAGTATTATTGGGTTTTTCCTTTAGGAATTTCTCAGTAGCAGCCCGGAGCCTGGGTATGTGCCCGGTTGATGGCAATGAAGCTCGCGGACCTATTACATGGGACTTAAACACAACTGGCGAAATGGGGGTGTACCTACTACCTATGGGTACACGTCTGCGTAACCGTTTGGGGAAACAAGGCGTTATGTTACGTGAAATTTACCTACGTTTTGTTTACGTCGCGCGTGCATACTGGGGCCTCTGACTTTAGCCTACAATTACTTCAACAGAGATAAAAGTGTAATGATGACAGACAAAACAACATGCAACGTACCGTAACCTGTAGACAGACAGAATACTTCCGAGTGTCTAATCCACTGACCGATTGATCACTAACGAGGTCTGTGATACAAAAATAGACATTTCATTTGAATAACTAGCTAGCACCCTAATTTCGTAACACACTATCAGTCTCAATCTGAATGATTTTGAGTGATATTGTAGCTAACTATGCTTCATATTATTATATTCGAAAAAAAAATCTGCTCAACAACGTAAATAATGTAATGAATATTGTTAAGCTGTCAAAAGCCCTTGCTAGTGATAATGTGTTAAGCAACGACTCCGCTGGTCTCGTCCTCGAACTTATTTAGAAATATTCAGTTCTAACAACAGACTATGTAGAAAAGAACAATATTTTATATCAATCAGCTAACTTATAGTCCAGTTGTCCGATATTCTCCAATATTTATTGACTTTCGAAACAGTTTTTGTAACTCGTTACAGTTTCAGCTATTTTAAATAGCGTTCATTACACCTTTGTATGTAGGTACTGGTTTGTTACAAAGTAAATATTACTAATCGTTTCACTAAAACATTTGTTAGTTAAGAATGTATGTCACGATCCCATGGTTGTCCGTCACCACACTTAGATAACGACGAAAGTGTTCAAATGTGATATTATGCAACGATATTTAGGTGCGACTGAATAACACCAAAAACGTTACGTTACGTGCAATACCTATCTATCTCTATTCAGTCAACGGCAGCGCTTGCGCAACCAATACGATTGCTTTGTTCATCATTATGTTACACAAAAGTAGAACAACTCTATTTTTGTCATGTGAATCTGAGTCAGTTTTTTTAATGGTTTTGGGACAAAGAAATTGTTGTTAATACTCCAATACAATCGGGTATCTAACAGTAAATGCAGGACACGTAATATGAAGACCAAACAAAACCTAGAAAAACCAAACTAAAAAAATGTAAAAAAAAGCCTATACCTACCTAAACATAGTAAAACAAAGAAGTGTTTATTACGACGAATCATTAAATTACAAAACATTAGCAATGGACGTTCCGTGTTATGACAATTTTCATGTAAATGTTAGGATCGCGTGCATCGGTACAACGACACAGTACAATTAGTCAGGAGTTGATAGACTGGTGCGTGCTCCAAACTATTTAGATCTAAAGCAACATGGCCGTAATGCGCAAAACTAATAAACACTTGATACGCATCGTATGGGGACGTGTCTACCAAATTAATGATAAAAGCTTTCTGGAATTGATGTTAAAAAGGATGTTACGATGGTTTATCACGTTATAAGCGAGCAAGGTCGGCTTTTCAGTTGCTTGATACACTGTTCTATGCATGTTTTTATCTACATAATAAACAACCTCAACTTGAATTGCTATTATGCAAACGGATCTAAATGCGGGTGGCGATGTTAGTAAGGTCGCTCATTGATTAATATTTATACTCTAAATCTATCTATTATTAAAATCAAATTGACAACACACACATATAAGATCTAAAAATATTTTAGACAATATATTAATCGATTTTATTTTCAAAGTAATAAAAAAACAATTTCGTATTTTTTACTTTTTAATTGTTGTACCTACCTGACACAGCCATATGCATAGACCACTATTAGCTACATAAGTAACGGTGACAGGAAGTTATTTAACGTCATTATCACACACATAGTGGTCGTCGTTATTGAAGCTTACTTATAAACTACCCAAGGAAATATATATATAAATATATATAACCACCTTGTGAGCTTCCTCTACCAAATGAAAAAAGAATCACGTAAATCAGCTCAGTAATGACGGAGAAATCCATCATACACGAAAAAAAAATACAAGAAAAACTCGCCGATTGCATAACCGCCTCCTTTTTTGAAATCGGTTAAAATGTTTCATCGCCACTCACCATAAACCAAAAGGCTTGTTTAAGGGCCTGTCCATATGTTTCAGAATAGCCAATATCGTATGCTTCATTAGAATCTTGGTACATATGTCGTTCGTGGCATCACGTTAAACTGTTCCACTATTCAGACTGTACTCTGCTCGCAATGTACATATTGCAAGAGTTCGTGCACTGCCACAAATGAGTTTCTGAAGCAATTATTTTACTATGAAACAAATCGTAAACCATCTCTAACCATAGTAATTTAACTTTCCAAATCATGAGTTAGATAATGAATTGAAAATGCGCGATGTTACGTAGACAAAAACATTTAATCATTATGTAAAATTGCCGTAAGTAACACCACCACATAGCAATTTTTTTTTAACAAAGCCACAAGGCATATAAGGCGATGGCCATCCTTCTAATATAAACCTAACGTAACCTATAAAGGAGGCAATATAACGAAAACAACCTGTTTATCAAGCACTTGAACACAAGAATGCGCGCACCAAGTTCATTGAACATTTTAATGAAGTAAACGTAAATTTAGCTGTACCTATGTATCAGGGTAGGTACAGAGAACATTCACTTCGCTTGACGTCGAATTCCATCTGTAAATTCAATTACAGTTGACAAAGCGTTAACTTACTCGCCTTGGATAGTAAGACATTCGACACCGAGCACTTTCACCGAGCCGTGTCGACTTGCGTCAGTACTGGCACCGGCAGAAACTCTTCGAACGTTGCAGCTCTGATTTGTAGGCTCATGATCTATCTAACTAACAGATATAACTATTGTTAGGTAGTTCTATTTGAGCCAAGAACCAGTCGATGTTTGCAATTTCACTGTAGTAAGGTACCTACTTCTATTAGTGCTGTCTTTAGTTAAGTGGCTCTGTCGCTAACTGCTTGTCCTTCACACTATTTGCTTCAATTGAGTTCTAAAACCATCTCAACTTACAATTTTAATTAAGACAGTAAGTTTACATTCATTCATATTAATAACACTGCTATCTGAAATAGCAGTAGCCATTGTTTCATCAGTATTAACAAGCGTAGGTATTCAAAACACATTTACTATTACATTTATAATCTATTTCATAAATGAAACTAGACCTGAATTGCGTTATGATCTATGCCTCGTTCAATACAATACACACGTATAATGATTTCGCAAGATTGCTCCACAAACTGGCCACAGTGAGTACTACACCGTGTAAAATAGCATTATTTAAGTTAAGTCCTTCATACATTTTAATAATCTTGTAGGAAAACATATCGCATCCTCAATATGAAGTTAACTGAGCAATTATATTCGCTTTAATTACTACTTTAGTCAAGGTCCGTTTGTTAAGTAAACTATTATTACAATTTTATTGTTCTGAGAGATCATTTCGGACCTTAGTAACTGACTAACCAACTGTTAGGGGAGGATGCTTAAATTTTATAGGTGTATGCAATAGCGGAACTTCTATAAATAGTAGTTATTTTCCATTTTAACTGCCCTGGTGGAGAACTAGGAGGAAATTATGTCCTTATTTCAATATTACAGAGGCTTACAAATAAACATTAAAGATGGCATAAGATTTGTGTAGACAGACGGACAATGCACTCGGAAATTGGATTGCCTCTGGGCCGAGCATCGTCCGAAGTCGACTCGTAATTGGCCGTTCGGCTCGCCTCAGTCACGAGCCGAGCGAACAATCTTGAGCTCACTCGAGCCACAAACACACCCGCGCAAATACACCGGCTATTGTGATACAATCAAAGAAATTGAATTACGATTTGAAAACCGAACAGAAAGCCTTTACACTCTCACAACAAAAAGAGCGCTAACCTTGTAAACTTTATTGTTAGACGGCCGACATGAACATTAAGTAAATCCACTTCGAGTCGCAAGTTTAGTTTCCAATACCGATGATTTTCTGGCGGCTTTGGCGCGAGGCCCGAGCCATTAGGATGTTGGCAGAGCGCCAACATCGCTCGAGGTGCAAGTATTTATTTGTAAGCTCAACATTCAAGGAAGTGTGGAATCTTGGAATAGAAGCCACGTGGAGTGTCGACTCGCTGGAAATAGTGCGAAGGAATTCTTTATCCAAAATTATTAATCAGTTTTGGCAAAGTTACCATGGAACTTTCTATGGCTGAATATAGAACAGCAGATTTATGAAGAATTATATAATTCGTCCATCATAATCTTAACCACTGTAGTTGTATGGTGTTGGGTAATTTAAATGTGTTAATAAAATATAAAATACGCATTATTCACGGATGTGCCGAAGAAGCACAATTCGCGCAAGTGCGTACGCGCGGCGGTTTCGCAATGGGCAACGATATTGACCGACAAACCACGCTTGGAGGACAGAACTGTTTACTACTCGAACACAAGTAAATTTCGCTTGCGACACAAGAAATACTGGAGGCGATAAAATGTGAAAACAAGCATTTATATGTCCCAAGTTTCAAAATAAAACGCTTCCATTAAGAATGCTAACACCTAAAATCCACAACCTGGCAATGTAAACATAGACTTTTGTTTATGTGGCAGCTGAGTAAATAGCACATCCCTCCCAAACTAAGAGACAATATAAATTGATACAAGCTTAGATAAACACAGTGCTATAATTAATTGCTTTATTTACTGCCTTGTTTATTTTTAACCGACTTCAAAAAAGGAGGAGGTTTTCAATTTGGATGTTTATATATTTTTTATGTTGTATGTTTTTATAACTCCGTCATATATAGTCGGATTTGCAAAATTCGTTTTTTTGTTCGAAAGAGGTTTATTTCAACATGGTCCCATTTAAATTTCGTAAAGATCTGATAATGAGTTTCGGAGACAGACAACGGAACTCTTCAATAAATGCCAGCAAATCAACCGCGATAGCTGCTATCGCATAATTATGTATACTTTGTTTACGCAATCACACAACATACCATCACGCCTATCTGTACCGTCTAAAGGGGTACGTTGATGTGTTCAGTATACCACGGTACACTCTGATTTGGTCTTGACGCAGAACGTCACTTTCGCAAAATGTCATCCTTAAAAATTTGGTCACTTTCACATATTGTCACTTTCGCAAAACGTCATTTTCGCACAACGTCATTTTCTCAAAACGTCATTTTCGCACAATGTGAATTTTGCAAAACGTAATTTTCGCAAAATGTCATTCAAGCCATTTTTTTTTCAGAAGTGACCTAATATTAATTATTAACACTGCAGAATCTGGTAAGTAATTTATTAAAAATGTTCAAAAAATCTTCAATCAAATTTTTATTACATACCTACATAACTATATCTTAAAATCATCTATCATGTAGGTAATTGGTTAATAAATGATGTCAGAATTTGTCATTTATTGATAAAACCAACTCTAAATTAGCTCATATAATAACGTAATAACAAACATAATGTAGTCTTGATATGTAATAGGATATAAAAAATATAAAATATTACAATAATATTATTATTTACACAAAAAATGTATTGTGATATTTTATATTTTTACTACTCTCTTAAAAATATGTGTATAATATACATAAAGACTACATTATGTTTGTTATTACGTTACTGTAAAAGTTGGTTTTATCATTAGATGACAAATTCTGACATCATTTAATAATCAATTACAAGATAGATGATTTTAAGTATGTACAGACGCCAAGCACATCAAGTTACTACAATCTGTCAAATTTCTTTAATAGATTTTCAACTTTATAGCTAAAGCGTAAGGTTCAAAGTTGATTAGGAAAAATTGACAGTTTCGGGTAGCTTGATGTGCTGGCTTCTGTACATATATAATGTATGTAATAAAAATTTGATTGATGATTTCATTTAGCGAAAATGACCAAATTTTTCACGATGACATTTTGCGAAAGTGACGTTCTGCGTCAAGACCAAAATTTTTCTGTCAAAGTTGTTATTGGGGTAGTCTTCCTGTCTTTTCTGTCTGTGTATATTTACATAGCAAGTAATTTTATATGAATTTGTGTGGGGTAGCTACAACTTAAAATGGAAAAATAAAAACTTTATAACAAAATAAAACAACCGACTTCCAAAAAAAACATTACAAACTAAAAAACTGAAACTTTAATTTCGGAAGTCGGTGTCGAAAATGCGGAACCAACGATACCGACTTCCAAAATTAAAGTTATTTTTCACTTTGTAGTGTTTTTTTTGGAAGCCGGTTGTTTTTTTTTTGTAAAAAAGTTTTTATTGTTTGATATACCTACTTATTGACATAATTTAGAAAATCGAAAACATGCAGACGATATAGAAATGGTCGTCTGTAATGTTGGTCGTGTTAATGTGATGCACTTTGTCGTCAGTTTCTTCTTTTTCCTGTTATTACAATAGCTCATTAGCACCAGATGTTAACTGTTGACAACGGTGACTACGACTGGGAACCGTTTCCTCTAAAGTATTCAATAAAAACAGCATAAAACAGTGGACGTCATTCTGATTGATGGTTAATCTATCTGTGTGTAATTGGAAAAAAAATAATTGAAAACATGCCCACACAAAACTTGTTTGATTGATACACACACAATTTTAAAAGGGATTTCGATATCCGTGGATTTAATCAATATTGAAACTTGTCTAATCAAACAAAAACCATCGTAAATGATACAGCTAATTAAGAAGTACAGTTAGTCGAGTCGTTAACAGAAGTCGTTGCATTTATGCCTAAAGAACCAGTCGTATAATTAACCGATTGAAAGAAAACAATGATAAATACCGTAAGTAGAGATATAAATATATCGCAGTAGTGTGGTGCTGAGATGCATCGGCCCGGCCCACATCGGCGTGCGCGCAAGCGACCTACACGGACCTTGTTGCGATGTGGGACACACACACACCACGAACTGAGACATTACAACTCATTTATATTCGATTGTTGACAACCCACATTAATATTGCCGACATAAAATAGTTCTCTCGAAATAGGATTTCCTCTAAACGACGGCACTCGATTTATATCCAATTGTTTACAAATATGAAACTTCAATTCATAACTCTCATGAGAATCTATAGTCTAAACAGACTTCAATACCAGTCCAGAAATCTAAATAAGATATAAATATAGCCGTCTGAGTCCTGAGTCTGACCTTTACTGTTATGTACTCATTTGAAATTCCAATAACATTGGATAAATAATTTGAAATATGTAAAAATACTTAAATCAAAGATACTTTAATATCAGCTAAGTAGTTAGAGATACTTTATGAAAAAAAAAACCATTTCAGAAACAAGCTTATAGGCGTAATAAAACATGATCACAGGAAACTACGGGATGAAGAAACGCAAAATTATTTGAAGAAGTTATTTGTGAATTCAAATAAACGATAGATAGATTTTGTGAAAGATGATATGAACAGAAAGAGGGCGAATGCGTAAGATGACAGCTGACAGACATATATCGAAGAAGACATGCTGCATCGACCCCAAATATATTGGCATACGGACAAAAGGTGATTCTAAAACAGCTCTCAAGAACGTGAACCCGTACGAACAATTTTTAAAGGCATTAAACTCCTTATCGTCGTCGAACAAAAGTTCAAGTTCCCAATACATTGATACAATTTAGCGGTTACTCGTACCAATCACATCGCTATCTCGCAACTGGGGCGCAATGTATGCAATCAACATCTCGATTGGAAGCAATCAATATCGATGTATTAGTTTATCGGTGAACGTTCTCTAATCGATTGTAACGAGCATTTTAGTGCTTTTATTAATGTTACTTGTTGCCATTTACGTAATAGATGTTTCTATTAAGTGCTCTTTTATTGATGTTTGTGGCTACCGATAAAAATTATTTAGCAAAATTATCTATTGATGTAAGGATTGTATTCGAATGTTTACTTATTATGAAAGTAGGTAATGATGTGAGGAGATTGTCGGAGGCATGACTACTTCTAAGTCCATATCTTGTCTTTTATTACAACAACCATAATCATGATGAATAAATAAATTATATACCTAGCTTTAAAAATGTATGTGACTAAATATCACACTATTAACTAGAATATTATATTTAGTACCAACTTCTTCAAGATAAAGACGTAACACAATTATGTAAATTGTCGTTTCCTAGTCCTTCGTTAATTAAATGATCGTTTATTGGATCATCCAACTGTTTGATTTCAAAACATTTGCCAAATGGATTGTAGGTACGTATTATGACTTATTCAATTCAATTAAACTCAATGTAATTGTATTTGAAAAGGGTTCGACAGTTCAAAATTAAAAAATATGAATGATCGCCAATTGTTATTTATCTAGTGGAAACAAAATATTATACCTATACTATCAAGGCGAGTGCACAGTGCGCTAAAACCCAGCTAGGTTGTATTGAACACGATCTGACTTGTGTTAGCTGCAGCCTCGATGCCGCCACTTTCCACCATGTGCCTCAAACCTGTTTCTGTTGCCACAATGAGTACTAGTACTAGTGTTTCTAACTCAATAAGCAGGTCTAACTACTTTTTTAGTTGAACTTCCTAATGCTAATGAATGTTATGCTTCCTTTGCTCAATTTCCTTAAACTTCTTAAGAATATTTAGGTTGTTTTGAATGAATATTTCTTTGTTTAAACTGGCCATTTGTTCTTGGATGTGATGTCCTTGTATGCTTTAGCTAAGCTGCTTTTTATCCCTTAAAATATGCAGTTTCCAAATATCACGAGAGTTGCTTTATCTAAAACCTTGAGCCCACGTGTTAAATCACGTTTTAATTAATATTTCAATATCTCTCTAACCACAGTAAGTCATTAAACCAATCTCTAATGCTTCTAAGATTTCTCGTCGAGAAGCAACTCTGCTTTCTTCGATTATAGATCAAGCAAATCTAACCCCGTGTTTGTTTCGGTATCACTTCTGACTTCTCAGAGATTGTCACGTCTTAAATGTATACAGTGAAATCGAACCTTTTACCAACATGTAGTGTTAAAGTTGAGAGAAAACATTCCAGACAATCAATTATTGTGCCAACACTGAATCCTTAAAACTGTAGCTCGACCTTGTCTGATATGTGTAAACAATCCGCTTACATAACGAGGCCACCCTAGTTATCGTCCATTACTGAGCGGTTGAGCGTTTGACGTTGCATGACCGAAACAATTTCAATTACAAAAAACAACTGCGCACGCCTGATGTGTAACGAATACATATACAATATGCACATTTATACATAATAAAATATTTGTTTCGTCATATTTGTTAGAGCTTTAGCAAACATGCACTTTATAAAGCGATGTCCATTTGATCATTCAGGAGCTCTTGACTCCCGTGTAGGAACCATTGTGTAGTAAAAACTTACTGCTTATAAAAACAGACTCTGTTTCTTGTAAGAGATGATACATTTATTTTATCACCTCATTAGTAATTTCTTAGGACTTTTCCTTTATTGAATTTCCAAGGTATTATACGATTGATATATCCCAATAATCGTGCTAATTTCAGTTGACATTATTCTGTAAATGCATATTCTATACTCGTTTCGATTGTTAAGATTTGAATGAACAATTCAGCTGCAAGTATTAAATGAGTATTTCTTCAGCAAAACTTTACCAACACGACAGAATGATTTCGATTCTAGGTCATATTTTAATTGATGAGCACATCAACAACGTGCATTGAAGGCCGAATCGTCTGCCTTTCTGGATTCTATTAAGAAGTTGCTAAACAGGTGGAAATTTCCTGACATAGGTATTTATGATTCATACTTCTTAAACCCATAATTAATTGTATATTTGAAAGTAATCATACTTTCGGATTATTTCAATGTGTTTTAAAAATCTTTTACCTGTTGACCTTTCTGATGTAGGTACACATACATAATATTCATTTTATTTGAATCAATAGGTACAAAAAAAGTGTAGACTGACAAATTCACCCTAGAACGATTGATCTGTCCGAAACCTTTTCTATTAATTCGTTTATCGTAAGTAGATGTAAAACAGTATATCCAATTTGTGAAGAAGTTCTTTATGTTGATCCAATTTAGTTTCATGTAACATCATCATATTTGTTGTAACCAAGTTGAATATGTGTATAAATCATTTCAGAGGAAGGAGTGGGAGGTCAATAATGACTTGATATAACTTAAAATAGAAAGATCATATAATGTTATTTCTTCTAGCAGGTCTGTTATTAATCTAATTGAGTTGACCCCTGGATATTCATCACCATATCTAAGTATGATAAACGCTGTGGGATTATCTCATTCTTAAAAATTGTTAATTGTTTAGACCGGTGTACTACTATTATATTATTCTAAAGTACTACGTTTGTTTTCATGTTTTGATTCTTCTCTGTCTCTTCATGAATTGGGACGTATGTATATTGTTCTCATAAATAGAGCCGATTAGATGAAATTAATAAACATAGTAGGTAACTATGTTCATTATCTTCATGTCCTTCATTATTTATACCGTTTGCAACTTGTTGAATAGAAAATAATTCTCGGCTTTCATGTGCGAGGCCATCGTCGACGCTGATTCGCTCCAGTTTTCGTTAAAACTTTCTGTTTGCGATTTAATCCTACAAAGTCTAGGTTACAAGAAATGGAAAATCCATTAATTTCTGTATGCGATGCGATATTTATCTATCTAGTATCTTTACGACGTGAACGCAATTCCTAAGATATTTACGTAACAGCGCGCAGTGGTTTAAAACAATGACTTTAATTTCAGTTCAGTCTATGTAATAGACATGTACTGTTATTTCATATCCATTCACATCATATATGAGTTTGTATAATCACTAATTATTTCTAATAATGAACTCAGTTACGTAAATAAATTTAAACTTAACAAAAGACTTCAACGCACGAAGTCACGGGTTAACATGAAGCGCAGGGATGGGCTTAATATCATTTTTTATTTGGATATATTACAAAGTTGGTCAAAAGAGAGCAGGACTATAATCAGGTATCAGACAAGAAGAATTTACGTGGCGCCTTCATTGCCATATAGATTTTATAGTCGAACAGAAAATTTGCCCAGATATTTCAACGTTAAGACTGATGCTGATACTGATGTTTACCGATGTTTTATGCTTAAGGATAACTTTGGTGATAGCCGTAAGTTAGGTATTTGTGTGTTCCACTAGATTGTTGGTAATGTTGTCATTCTCTCATTTATCTATTCTGAACGATATCTTCATTTCCATTGTTATTCTTTGTGGTTATTTGTTTTATTTTCTGTGTCACGCAAGAGAGATCGTGTGAAAGAAAAGCTGTGTCTAGCTCTGAATATTCACTTAGATGGTCCTCAAGTAGGTCAAATGTGCAAACGCAGAAGCCGAAACATCTTTTACCATTATTGTTTTTTTATTGTATTCACCTGAGAGGAATTGGCTGGAAGGGGAAGCGATGTGCAGGCGGATGCACGGGTGGATGCACGGCTGGGTGCGGGGCCAGTATGGGCGTCGGCGGGTGCACCGGCACCGGGTGCGGTAGCGGCGGCGGCGGCAACGTGCTGTATGGAGGCGGGGGTACATTCTCCAGCTCCGGCACCCGTGGCGCCCGCGCACGCCGCAGGCGCCGCCGCCGCGCTGGCTCCTCCGTCTGACACTCTGCACTCGCCACACTCCGCTCCCTCTCCGTCTGCACCGCACTGTTCACATTCACGGGCGCATCCTGCACCTCCACTATGTTCACGTTCACGTTCACACTGGACACGTTCTGTCGGCTCGGCTCGCCCGGGACGCGCACCGAGACCGAGTCCGACTTGCGCAGGCCGGGCGCGGGCACGGGCAGCCGCATATCGGTATAGGCGCGGGTTGACGCGCGCGCATGTCGACCGCCGTTTGGCGACTGGTCGGCGCCCCCCGCGCGGTGCAGCGCGCTGTCGGTGCGCGAGCGCGCGAGGGGCGGCGAGCGACACTCGTAGGGCTGCCACAGCAGCGCGGACAGCGCCTCGGCGGCGGAAGGCGGCGGCGGAGCGCCGACCACGCTCATCTCGTGACCGCGCTCCGCTGCCGCGCCAGCGCCGTCACCCGCCACCCGCCGCCGCCGACACCTGATTCAAAAAGAGCTAATGTATTCTTTGTAAACAGGGACTAAAATAGCTCTTTAATCCCTAGGGACTAAAAGTGATTTGAATTTGGAATGTGGATATTGTTAGTAAAAATTCTAATCACCAAAGAGATCAATCACGAAAATTTTTTTATGAACAAGTGAGGCTGTAATTATGCTAAAGAAAAAGGTGCGCGAGTCAAATAAAAAAAAAGTTGTGAAAAATTAAAAACGCGCGAAAAGCATTCTGCCTTCGTTCGTAAATGTTTAATCAAATTAGGATTTTACTTAGTTTTATAAAAAAATTGTGTCTTCCTCAAGAAATATTATGTAAATAAATAAACGTACCTAATATTCTTATTCATAAGTTGCAGTTACTTATTTTTTCATAGAAGGTGATAAAAAGTAGAGTGTTCATCTCGGGAGCAACACTATTTTAAGCTCGAGTGATGTGTACATTCAATCCCTCGCTGCGCTCAGGATTCAAAGAAACACTCTCGCCTTCAAAATAGTTGTTTGCTACCTTGGCAAACAATCTATTATTTTATTCCATGCTAATAACGTCAATAACAACAAAGTTAGGAAATCCTTTAAAGTTCCTGAAAGGTACGAAGAACATGAAGTCTTAATCTATGCTAAGCTAAATGCAAAAATCCTAAAAGTAAGTGAAAAATATTCAAAGTTACTGCTAGGACGGTCAATCTAAACTAGTACAAAGAACATACATCGCATATAATATATTACCACACAAGAGGCTGAAAGCTTTCATTCCCAACAGAATGTTCAGACCATACGTACAGATTATAGATCAAGAATAAAGTCTAAAAAACAACAAACAACTACTTAGTTCCATGTGCCAGAAATTACGGAACACAAAGCAATGTTGTCATTTTACTTGACCGCAATAATTCAGAGAGCCATAGTTTTGGATGGTAAACGCTTGCATTTGACGCGCAATAGGGCTGCCGCTTCGTTTGTTGGAAACGAATACATGACATACGTCTGTCTCGCTTTCGACTCTACCTGAACTTGGATCATTATGTATCTGTATAAAGACAACCACCGCAGGGAGCAAGACATTGCTGGGCATAATATTTGTCCATCATTGATTCATTAATCTTTTAATGTTCCTTTAAATTGTCCATTTATTCATAGACGTTTCACAGCCAGAGTTACATGTTTAACTATGAGTTTTTAACTATATAGGGTGGCAGGGAAATCAACTGCATTATACTTTGCATTCGTTATTTCGTGAAAAAATCGCAATTGAAAGTTGCCAAGTGTTGACATATTAGTGCTCGTGATTGTACTGAATCGATGGTAAGGTTGCGCGTCGATGTTAGAACTGATATGACAACAGTAATAAAACAAATTGCTATATGAAAATGATGTTGCTATAATATGAAAATTATGCATGAATAGACTTGAATTCTTTAGGGATTTCTTGGCTTTGATTCAAACTCTGAAAAATTATCTTCAATTAAAATTACACTTGAGAATACACTAATCCAAATTGAGGAAGTTATTAAAACTTCCTACTTAGCTGCTCATACATAATATAATACAACACGTTCATAATGATGTATGTTCGCTAATTCCTCTAACACATTACGTGTATATGATCGTATGTATAACATGTGTATATTATCTTTGAATCTGCGAAAATTATGTTTGGAGTTGTGTCCGCTCCGCTGCCCCTTCCCTTACGTAACTTTCTGTTCACTCCACTTACACTAGGTAGGTACTCATGTTGGTATAGCCGGCCCCTTATCATTTAACTTTTACATTTCTTCCAAAAACTTTTACCCTGCCTACATTTGTATTGTTGTATAGTCCTTCATTCAAGATAGAATTCGTTACAAAATTCTTTTCAACTAATTCCTTCGTTTTACAACGATAAATTCCTTTTCAGAATTTTCGACAAAGTGGTCATTCACTGATTACACGCACTCAATTTTCCATATGAAAACATTCGTCCGTTGCGGAGAATCGGACATTTGCATAAATACCTAATTCACTGCCTACGTCGGTTTCTTTAATCCCTTCGTACTAACTCTCCAGAAGAATAGAGATTTACCAGGACCGAGCTTAATAATATGCAGCAAAGCTCTTATGTAAGAATAAGCCCTAGACAGCGGGGAAACTTTATGAAATTTTAATATTCCAGCTGGAAAAAGTCGAGTAACTAAATAATTCTGACAATGTACCATCCTAATAGAAACTTGGTCGTCACAATACTACGGTCGACAACAATAGGTACTAAAGTGAACGTCTTTATGTAATAAATTAATGGCTTCCCTTTTACAATGAGACAGTAAATTGGTAGGTACTGTCCAGTATCCACGCTTTTAGGGAAACACAGCTTTGATCTCTATGGAAGTAAAAATAATTACCTACCAATTGTACACACATACAAATAAATCGTACCTATCTATGTATCTAATGGAAACGCATCTTTTATTACTTTCTTTTCATGTAAAATATCATCGAAGCCTCATACTGTACTTCAACGTCATCAAAACACAACAAATCATTGAACTTCGAAGGAGATATCGTCCGTTACGTGAATATCGGAGGGAGATCAGCTGGGTCCGGTAGCTGAGACCCGAGATCCGAGGTGAAACCGCACTCATACACTTTCTCCAAGGCCGCGGCGGCGCCGGCGCCTCCCACTACGACTGCTTTGATCATACACATATAAAGCCCCCAATATGTCCGTCTATCTGTCCCAATGATGGCCGAAACTGCTGAGTAGTTTAAGAGAAACTTTCTTGTTGCGAAAGGGCTACCATTTTAGGGCAAACTTGAAACAAAAGACGGAGACAGACTGTAAATTAATTCAGTTGAATTTAATTATGTGGTTTTCTGTCTATATATCTACATATTAAAATAACTAAAGTTTGTATACCCTATAGGTATATTAAGGGAAAACTTGGTCTTTTCCATGTATACAGCTTTTATCGACATATAAATGGAAAGTCTTCCCAAGCATATCCGTAGCAAAAATGTAGCTGTAAACAAAATACACGAATAATGTTACATCACATACTATTATTGTACACTAATAATCATAACTTTCGTTTATCGTTGACACTTTACAAATTTACAAACGTCTTCCGTTTAGTCTTTCATTTATCTGATTGTATTATGAAACTAATTAGACGAGGATTAAGATGTTTGTCCTACATTGCTGTACATATAATTATTATAAAAGGAATTACACCGTTACGTGAGTCTGAGCCAAAATGAGGTCGTAGCATATTGGATTAAGTACCTGTTAGGTGCGTACCTACTTCTTTTCTTAATGTTCCAGCAAAGAAAAAACTGCTGTATAATCATTTTTTTTTTGTCATTAAGTATGTATAGTCTGTTTCAAAAGTATTCGATAGAAATGTTAACAAATGGATCAGAAAATGATCCTGTGGATTCCAATTTGTAGTGCCACGTTACAAATTGAGTGCTTTGATTCTATTATTTGAGTACTTCAACCCGTAATTCAGATTTGAATGTTTTTCATTTGACAATTAAGGTTAATTTTATAACCTCAATTTTCATCAACGTTTCCTTAATTACAATTTAATCAAATTATTCAAACAATTGTTGTTGGAACAAGTGGTGAGACATAAAGTTGAAACCTACTAAATACAGATGAATGTGTTAGGAACTAATCCTTTTAGTGAGGGATTGCATAAGAATTTAACCTGAACAGTTCAAGTTTACACTTTCATCAGATACTTTTGGAACAGACTATATGTATAATCAAGTGAATGGAAGACTTATACTTGCTTTGTCATATCAGTTCTTTTGTTCACATCAACATCCGATCTTGGATCAATATTCAGATAGGTGTTCTCCACCAGACGATGACTATTGAAAGTGTCTACTGGCTTAAAGGAAATTATTGTCTTGTTAGCTTTAGTAGATACAGTATTACATAATAATATGAAATTCTGTGCTTGCGCGAAGTGTCTACCGCAGGACATCCGCAAATTAAATGATCAGGAAAGTTTTATTATATCTCAATTATGTACGTATACGTGTTTACTAATGTAGCAGTATCTACATCGCCACATGAGAACTACGCGTCATACTGACGTCACGCAAAATCCTGTATCTCGCAAGCAGAGTCTACCGCGCAACTAACATATATACAACGGCCCGACATGAATCATCGGGCAGCTGCCCGCCAGACACAACACCCGTCTGGTTGGAGGATCTTCCCTTTTCTATGGAGGATGAGTGAACTTTACACCCTATTCCCCATACCTCTTTATTAATAACTTTACACTCTCTAGTCTAAAGCAAGAAGCTGAGATGTTCTTTTATATGCATGTAGGGTATTTCATAGATTGTGGTAGATGCCATTGAATTTACATAACATAACACACCTTGTTTCCCGGAAGGGTTGGGCGAAAGTGCACCCTGATCATTTCGCCAGTTATGTCTAGGTCCCATGTAATAGGAGGCGAGCCTATTGCCATCACCCAGGCACAAATCCAAACTCCGGGCTGCTACTGAGAAATTTCAGATAGAAAGACACTTTGCCTGAACTGGGAGTCGAACCAAGAACGTCATGGTCAGCAGTAGCGCTTGCGACCATTAGACCAACGAGTCCATTTAATTTACTTGGAGACAATGGTGTCGATTCCCTTGTTCACAAACTAAACTAAATTTAAGTTCAGTAGGTAGATCATTTTCTTTCTATTTCATTAAGAATAGGACAGAAGATAAATTTAAGTTTAGTCCTGTCAAATTATTCAGCGCCTGACACTACTCCATAAAAAATTACGTCAATTTACGTCAGGCACTGATTAATATGGCAGGATTAAACTAAAATTTATGAAATAGAAAGAAAAGGATGCACTGAATTTAAATTTAGTTTAGTTTGTGAACAACAGAATCGGCACCATTATCTATAGAGATTATAAATTATGCGCAATTATACTAATCGCAATCTTATTACCGAATAGAAATCTGTTATAACTGGTTTCATCTAAATAATCATTTTAAAGTATAGATCGGCCAAATGTTACGCTTTCTCTGAAGGTCATTTGACGGAAAGCAAACTTGATTGCCCACGGCGTCTTGCCCCATGGCTGCATGGCTTTGAAGTTTCTCTCTCTTATAAATGATAATTTGAGGAGACACTAATCCACAAACACTTCGAGTCGTCGTCGCTTTGAATATCCGTCAGAGCCGATGAAGATCTTAGATCAGATCTAACAATCATAATAATAATGTCGGGTCATGACGTAACTTTCTAACTACTAGGTACTGTTTGTATTTCGGATGTTATATTTTGCATTTCATATTCTATACAAATAAATAAAAAAGTGTATGTTTGTAATTTCAAAATAGCAGCTTTTTAGATACTAATACAGAATATTTGGTAGGTACTTAAAATAAAACATTTATTTTTTTATTTTCTCTCTAACCTCTCTAATCTCCGAAACTTCTGGACCGATTTTGACGGGACTTTCACCGGCAGTTAGCTGGTGTTATAAGGAGTAACATATTTATTTTAGAAAAACTAACTCATAAGGAATTAATGTCACGCGAACGAAGTCGCGGGCAGCAGTTAGTTATAAATAAATGTGAATGTGCTGCTAAATATTACTTAAATTTAATGTTAATGAAGAAATAATTTCGCAACAACAACGGTTTCCGATAAATTAATTTTCATTTTATGTTCGTCGATGGAACGTACGCAAGCGCATTATGAAGTAATTTATCAGGAGCCGCGGATGTTCGCATCGTAATCTATCCTCATAAGCGGACGACTGCATAAGCGCTCACAAACCGGTAACTTAATCCTCGTCAATTTTTCACAAACTCTCACTTTGTAAATTTTTGCTTCTGCCGCAATATTCTATTAATTCTCGCGTTGATATCGGATTAATCAGTGCGCCTACCAACAATTAATTGATGCCCGATTTTTGCCAGATATTATGATGTGCTACCAAAAAATGGTTTTATGAATAAAATCAGCAAAATACCGTCCGACTTACCAAGCTCAAAGTTATAGGAGAAATGACGCAGACAGACACTCACTTTAACTCGACCTATAGATACCTTGACTTATATAGGTGTAACATAGACAAGAAGCCTGCAGCGTCATCCTCCAAGTCCTCAAACAAAGTCCGCAGATGACAACACTACAAAAAGCCTGAAAAGTAGCTTACTTATATCGGTTGACGTTCTGATATCAATCGTCTAAGCCGCAGTTGAGAGTGTCAACAAAAGGATCTCGCTGGTTACTGTGTCGCCCGATGCACCAGTAACCTGATACAACTAAAGCACTATTATGACCTTAAAATCAATATCGAGCGAGTACGATCTCGATTCGAATACATTTTGGTATCGATATTTAAGTATTGAAGATAGCTCTACTTATACGTAAAAGAAAGCGTGATAAAATGTTAGATACATTATAAGAGTTATATCATGACGATCATGTAATTTCATCAAGTTTTTCACATCAATTTACGATGTCTCTCGGAGGTAGCTGTATAATGGCATTCTGAACTTGATTGTGTTATATTCCTATGATGCTGTTCATTCAAAATGCCGGACGACGCTGACGTGATTTGCAGAATTTTAATTGCCAATGGATTTTACACTTTACAGTGTTATAACGCTTCTATGACTGTAAATAAAGCTTAGTGATGAGGAGGACATCCTCCTATGCTGAAACATTTTTAATTCGGATCAACATAACAATATAATTAACTAATTTATTACCTACTGCACACAGACAAGACCACAAAATCATACCCAACTTTAACTAAAATAACTTATAAACAACAGAGAGTACCTACCTAGACAAAGCGAAACTTTTGGAATTTGCTACCAAATAAATTTTATTTACTTTGGCTTTTTGTTAGTTGATGAATAATAACGTCGAGGGATCTGTGAAAATACATTGAGCTTAACAATGTATTATTATAATAAGTATTTCGTAAAGAACACTTAAAAGTTTATGAGAACTTCGTGAACAGACGTGTTATAAAGACAAGCGGGGAAGTTGCGGCTTGACTCTTATGTAATGCTTTCTCCAAAATCGCATTTGAGAAATAAAATAGAATGCGTTCCCTTTGTAGTGGTCCAACAACAATGGCGTGGCGCCGGAACTTGGTATAAAAATGAAAGTGGATTCGCCTGTTATTTTTATAAACCCGACAATCTTGTTCTTGTTTCATTTGGTTGGCTCCTTATTAGCATACGTCGGTAGTGTCCGCGGTCGTACGGCTAAATTCTTACGGAAACTCGCTTTCGGCTTCAAAATATGTTGTGGCAAATTCAATTGCCTACTTTTAGACACGTCACGTAATTGGTGTTGACTGGGTTTTGAAATAGATTAACGTAATGTGCCATCCTGTGGTATAAAATAAAAGCGTTAATGTGCTTACTTTCTTTTTAAAAGCAAGTGTTTTATTTATTTTACCCTTTGAGCCGCTAAGAATACTCTCAAGAGAAATCGATTAGGTATCAGGTGGTAATGAATTCTCAAAGGAGTCTTCCATTATCGGAATAAGTTAAAATTTAATACTAATAAAGGTAGCTTTCAAGTTTTCATTAATTGCTTCATTTAATAACTTTCTTAGGCTAAAGTTTAACGTGCCCACACTTTTGCGACATCAAACAACTTTGTTAGCTTTGACTGTAATAAGACATGGTTTTTTCCGCTCTTACGGCAGAAAAGTCACCACATACTGGGTGGTAGATTTTATTTAATAACCGACGAATAATTTCAACGCAGGGGGATTCAGAATCGTGTCCTGAAGCCATTGCAAAGTGCCTCAAGCCCGCTATTACAATAGTGTCAGAATGTTCTATCATTGATTTCATAATTGTTGATTTTGACAAGTTTGGTAATCTACTAATATAATGGCGTCATTATGACTTTCCAATGGTCAACCACTGACACTTCATTGAAAGAAATAGAATGGTATTCTCGTAAATAATGACAAATGAATGACTGACTTAGGCGTTAATCTGCTAAAATGTTGACAGTTCCTTTGATCAGCGACCTACCATTAAAACGTCATTGTGCAGTCATTGCTTTTAATTCGTTACGAGTATCGTATATGTTCTGTGCCATTGACTGACCAATGATCTACCATTATGAATTTAGCAGATTACGAACTTTTAGCAAAATGACAATGGGATCGTGTTGGAATGAAGAATTTATAAAAATAGCAGACTTGGGCCCCAGGTTGCGCGTCGATGTCCCTGCCACCCTGTGTATGACTACAATCAAGTGGTGACAGGTACTAGCTAACAAAAGATGGCATACGGGCAGGAAAATGATGAGGACTACTTCACGCTTATCGTGTTTTAAGTCTTTATCACTGACTGTAATGATTTAGTTAATGAGCCTATAACTGATATAATCATCATAATTATAATTATTTATTTTATCCTAGCAGCATAAGAACTAACCTATGTCCTTTCCCGGGACTCAAACTATCTCTACACGAAATTTCATCTAAATCGGTTCAGCGCTTTTAGCGTGAAGACGTAACAGACACGCATTTGTAATATTAGTTTGGATTTATTTCTTTAATTAAGACGGTTTAAAACCAATTACAAAAATTAAAGAAACAGTTTGTATACCAAACTAATTAGGAAAAACGAAAATATAATATCAGCCTAGGATAGTTTAGGAACATTTTATATCTTCTCTTTTATATAATGTGTATGTGACATTATATAAAAGAGAAGATATAAAATCATCAAGTTCAGGTAAAAAGTTAACAAAACTTTGATAAATCCCTCTCACAGTAGGTACTTCTGACATGCCGATTACATCGGTAGGTATAATATCAATTTGTTGAATTACTAATATCTGAATCAATTAACAGTGCATCGGTATCTAGGCAACCATGTCGTTATTCTGCGGCGATTATAAAAACAAATGAGTTGGACTTTCTTTAGCTTAAGATTCGGTCAATCGGTCAACCGGTCTATTACGGACTCTGTTTATGAATAATAATAATATCCCAAGCAGCAAAATTATCCTATAGTGCAGATGTTATAGGCCTCCAGCACTTGTAATGTTCTCTTAACGGTTCTAGTATTTGCTGCCACGCTTATAATAGCAAGCATGGAGTTAGTTGGGCCTTATAGTATATCTGATCTTATACATTAACTTATAGTTACTTATAGGTGGAAATTAAGAGTGCATTATAAGCTAGGGTGGCCTATAAAAGTATCGCGAGGGTGTAAATGCACTCAAGAGTAGATAAACTGGTAATCTATACTTATAACTGCTAACAAGAAGCATTATAGAACTACTATAAGTAAAGTACGGCAATAAGAGTGATAAACAGAACTAAATATACTGGAAACTATTTGAATTTGTTACTTGGTTTTATAAGGCTTTACAAATTCACTTTACAGAACAATTATAAGTAAAATGGAGCGGTTTTATAGTGGTATAAATCAATTTGGTTAAAAAAATCTTAACACGATTATAAAGGTTTAATATACCTAATATACTTAGTATCCAAAACTATATCCGTGGTGTCCTGTACAAGAATACAGTGGTTTATAATGGTCTTGCAAATGCTATTATGGTGTCGGTTGCTAGCTTTGTATTTGGCGAAGAACGAATCGTAGAAATAGAAGGATCCGTACAAAATAGTTACTGTGAAAATTTTAGACAAAATGTTTATATTTTTGTTTTTATTTGCTAATATTTTACATATTTATTTATATCTGTAACTGCCCGTGACATCACAGCGGGCCCTATCAGAATACCAGCGCTGCGACCTTTATTTTTTTTTTAAATGTCGCAGCATCATGCTGAGATAGGAGCCTTTTGGCCTCGTATAGGACTTTGTTTCATTTTCCTTTTGTTACTTTTTTTTTATATAACTTGGATTTTTATTTTACTGTGTTTAGTTTAGTTTGTGATCTTCCTGTACGAGTCGCAATAAATACTTTTTCTTTCTTTCTTTCTTTCTTTCTTTATATTAATAATTCTGCACAAAACGACGTTTTGTCGGTAAAAAGCGATTTAAATTTAGACTTAGAAGATTGTATTAGTGAGGAACCTGTGCAAGAAGATGAAAGCGATATTGAAGACTATTACAATTTTCAGCTACATCGATGTTAGAAAATGGGCTGTAGAATACAATAATTATACGACATGCGACATGAAATTCTTTATTGGAAATTTTGAATAAGAAGATTGAAGATGAAAGATGAAAGAAAATCTGGATATTACTAATTCAGCACGAAGAGAATATTGGCATAATGGCCTTATCAAATGTTTATAAAATTTCTTTAAATACAAAATATTCGAAAATCCCTTTTAGTCAAAAAGCGATCGACGTCCAGAAACATTACCATTTTCAATGCTGACACCTAAAAAAAATCATTAAAATAAGACATAGGTACATAATAGCAATATAAAATAACCATCCGGTTATAGAAATATTAGCGGAACTCTTATTCCAAACAATATGGCCAAGCAATGGTTCTGACATTTACCATTTTTGAACAAAGTACGCCTATAACGGTTTCTTAGTGTATTTGGGAAAACCAACTTTGTCAAAATGGCGACTTTTCGTTATATGTCATACTGAAACCAACAATATTTTAAAATTCAACTTAATGAAAACGCTAATTTCAAGGGGCGTGTAAAAATTTTGATAAAAAACTTATTATACTTCACCGAAAATATAGGTGCGCCATGCACATTCAACACATTATACATCTTGACTTATTGTTAACATCACTCTACTCATAATTGATATTCTAGATAATATTTATATTATGAAATGGATGCATATCTTACCTTTATCAATATTAATCTTTACAAATGTCATTCACCAATTCACAACATTTTTTGAGCTTGTAAGAGATTCACTGTGTACGTTATTGTCGTGTTTGGTTCCATTATGCGCTGATAGGTAGCTTCGCGGGAGCAAATAGTTTTACGTAGTCCAACTATATGGTCGTTATTGGCCAAAGTGGTGTTCACCAAGTCTACTATAGATATTTAATAAGGTAAAATACGCCTATAAATTGGGCCCTTTTCCGTGGTTATAATTGCTTACTATTCCGTTATAGTCCTAATGAAATGGTGGTTCCAGGACAATTACTAGACCACATTTTGCTGCTTGGGATTCATTCGAGATCGAGCACGGAAATTGTTTATTACTAATGGGACTTTTAAATGGAACTACAGTATCCGGGCGTAAATATTATGACAAATTGAGCTGGCACAGGTAGGCCTTCTTATTCTTCTTCCACACCTTAATCCCAGTTCCATCTGAGGTCGGGTATTCGTGTACAGCGGCTCCAGGACTGGTAGGTTCTGCGCTTTCATCGCTCTCTCGATACTGGACCACCATGAGGCGGGGGTCCTCCTCTTCCCAGGCTTTTCGTAAGGATATCTAGGACGGGTTTTACTGAAAAACTGACAACTCTTCTGATTACGTGGCCGTACCATCTAAGCTTGCTTTCTTTTAGTTTTTCCGTTATTGGGGCCACTCCGAAAGATAACCTGACGTGCTCATTGCGTATTCTGTCCAGACAAGTTACACCGCCCGCCCAGCGCAGCATCATCTTTTCTGCTGTGCACAGGTAGGTAGAGTAAAAAAATAGAAGCTTTACACTACACTTTTTCTAAAACTCGATGTAGAGTAGTGGTGGTGGCGCAGTGGTAACAGCTGACTTACGAGTTGGAGGTCGTGGGTTCGAACTAAGGCAGGCGCTTTACTTTGTCTAAATAATTTCATCACCACTGCTCTCAAAACCGTGAAGGAAAACATCGTGAGTAAACAAAACAAAACCAAAATTCGAAGACATGTGACATCCACCAACCCGCACTGAGCCCCCGTGGCAGATTACAGCCCACTCCCTCTCGAAGACAGGATGGCTAACTGAGTCCTAGCAGTCGGAATATTATAGGGCGATTATGCTAGTAGGTAGATACAGTATCTACACAACTGCAAGGTATGTATAATATGATAAAACATAGGCAGGACTGCCGACAGAAGTGAAAAACAATGAAATAACAGTGTTTTTTAATTAATTGTACTTATAATCGGCACTCCGATCACAAGCGCAAACACGTAATAATCATAGCTACATAGCATGTCGGTGACGCGAACCTATAAGATTTTTCCTATCAATAATCGCTCAACGTACCAAAAGAACTTTTCACATCAAAAATATTAGAGGCTTATCACCCGTAGGTACGTTACCCCAGGGTAAACTGACCAAAAGCTCTGCGCCAGCTGAACTTCCCTTAAAAAGCAAAGGTTTTTAAGCAGTAACAATCCAGGGTAATCGAAGTTTACTTGACGATTACCGGTAAACCCACCCTTCGAAATAGCTAAAGCTTTCGACGAGTTTATACAGGATTATGTGACAAGTTTTTTTTTTATTATAGCTCGGTATTTTATTCTAGGGTTTGGGTTTTTCATGTGTTAATTGGTTTCATAGGAAGCTAGCCCAACGACTTTTTTTAAAACAAGATATTAATTTTATGGTTTGCGCTAAACAGGGTCAAATTAAATTAGTTAGCAAAACTCTGCAGACGTCCTGGACATCGATATCTAAACATAATAAAATAAATTTGATGTTCTATTTGGGGGTCAACGACCGCTGGTATTGTTGTTACTTGAAGTATGAGTTGAGAAAACTCTCTGAGAAACTTTGCAGACTTGACCCATCTTGTCTGCAGAGTTTCCAAATTAATTCGACCCTGTATAGTTAATACATAATAGTTCAATATGTTCCACGTTCGGAAGGTCATTTAATTCCAATTCTGACTGATTTAATTTGTGTATACGAGAGTGTTATTTTGACATTAACCAAGAGAAATCTTGTAGTCAAAAGTGATCGATGGTGTCTCTTCACAACATATATTATATAGGTACATATCTCACCAATAAATCTTGCTAAACTTTCAGACTGTCCGAAAAGTTTATAAATACTTTCCATGCAACTACATAAACATGAACATCAATACGATTTTATTAGCCGAACCCGAATAAACGTTACGACAGGTATAGAAGTATGAAGAATTGAGCAACAGGGTGAAAAGTTCACGCATCCTCTATAGAAAAGGGAGGATCCTCCGACCAGACGGGTAATGTGTCTGTAGAGCTACTGTCTGACGATTGATGTTGAGACATTGCTGCTGCGCGCCCGCGCTGTGCTAATTGCGCAGTAAACTCTGCTTGCGCGATGCAGGATTTTGCGTGACATCACTGTGACGCGTAGTTCGCATAGGGCAATGTAGATGCCGCGTAACAGAGTAAGGTAAGACATTTGGGCGATACCAAAAGTAACAGTTTCACAATTCTAAATGTGTTTGCATTTTGAATAAATAGTAAATCCGTGACTTACAATCATTCGACCATTATTCTGCGGCAAAAACTAAGTTTCAGTTTCATGTAGTAGTATATAGTCGATTAGTATATCCTACAAATCCTTTAATTTTAATAGCCTACCGTTAGTTTATATTCAGTGATCATTCTACATAATCCTCAAATTAATCTCAAATTCATAATACACATACAAATAGTACCTAAACCGCGCCAGACTTTACCAAAATTATCTCAATTGAACGCAAATCAGTTCAGATTCAGTGGCACAGCGCTATCGACCGCAACAGAACAACAGACAACAGTGGCACAGTAATTACAGAAGGTTAGCTCTATACAACGAGCAGAACCGCACGCACACACTATACACATTTCACGTACAGCGAGTGCAAGTGCACTTCTGAGTTTGCGCTTGCAACTGACATTGCTTTAGAATATGGGCCGACTATAACTTCGACAGACAAGCCGACTCGCCGGCTAGTCGGGTTTTTTGCAACCGACTAGTCGCAAGCCGCTTATTGCTTCTGGAGTTTGGATGTTCCAAACCGGAACTATGATTCTAAAATAAACAATAGGTTATTCACGTGCTCTATTCAGAGTTTCTAGAAGCTCTCGTTGACAATTAATTTATTTGTTAAAATTATATTTTTCTTGTTTAGAGTTAAATTATTCACATCCTAAGAAAGAGTTCCTATACCTACCTAAATTATATCGCAAACAATAAGGCTGATTCTGAAGTAAAAAAAAACTAGTTACAATAAAGGTTACGGGATTTCAATAACCCTATTTTTAAGCATTGAAATATGAATAAAGTTGCCAACTAGTCGCAAACTACACTTATGGCCATTAGTCGGCTTTCCTGACTAGTCGATAGGTAGGTACTTTTCTAATTTAGATCGCCGTATGTGCGCCTGTTTTCGGTCGTCGCATGGAGCCAACCTTCTAAAGTTTACTGTGATGTAACAGTAGGAACTGATTTAATGACGACAGTGCTATCAAAGTTGACCGCAGAGAGATTAGATGAACAGTTTGATTACGACTTATTGCTTTCTGCCCTTCACCAAGCGAAATGTTGTACGTGATTTATTGCTTTGTCTATCTGTTCTGTAGTACCAACCTATTTGTAATCTTCATTCTATTGGTAGTACCTATTATTTATTTGATGACAAACTGTCAATCACAACGACTGAGATTGAAATATACTAGTTGTGATTGCGATTCAGCTATGTTTTTGACGAGTACAACGATTCCCTTTAAAATTTTCAGGTGCGTTAGTATCTAGGTTTATTTATAAGTTGCTCCCATGAATATAGGTAGAAAAAACTCTTTAACACCTGCAACTATTATTCAAAATCTTCAGTGCCTTATCCTGCGCAGAATCAACTGCAAAAGTTGTACTGAACAAACAGTTAAAAACTGTGACTATAATATCAACAATAAAAAAAACATTCGTGCAGGTATGATATCCACTCAACATCTCATGTAACACTTCAAAGTACATCACTTTCATGTAACAATTATTATTGCAGCACAGCACACTTAGCCAAATTAACGAATGATACTCACGAGTCGATAAGTTGAATTTGAATTAGTGGCTGTGATGTATAGGCATATAGGTACGATCGAATTACAGTCAGCATTATTTCATTAAGACTATCGCTGCCTCGTCTAGATCTCGGATGATGCGTGCACGCCTGACCAGATTCAATTACTACGAAATTGATTACCATCTGTCTAAGCCGAGGCTAGCATCTGCCTACGCGTCCCTGACGGCAACGTATTACAAAGCGACGATTTGATTCAATGGCTAAATGGTTTCACCTCGTCTGTATTCTGATTTGTCCGTAATGAAGTTCTTGTTCTTACTGTGTGGGAGGAATATGTAGGACGAAAAGACTGTCTTTATTTTCGAATGTTTTATCAGGCTTTAGGTCAATTTGCTGCCTCAACGATCTAAAGATAGATTACTCTAGATACCTGTTACCACTACATTGCTACTGATGATATTTTATGGACCATAATCCTATTAATATTATCCTACTATCCTACTAATATTATAAATGTGAAAGTTTGTAAAGATGCTTAGATGTTTGTTACTCAATCACGCGTAAACCATTGAACAGATTTGGATGAAAATTGGCACATAGATAGACCATTTCCTGGATTAACACATAGAATAGTTTTTATCCCGATATTCCGCGGGGCGCTGCTAGTAAACTATATTTTTACAGTAGCTTTCACGCCAACATAAAACATGAAAATCCACGCAGTAAAAAAATTACACAATCACATCTTTTCGCTCATCATTAATTCAACCGTATGGGACATTCGCAGCGGCCGTGTGCATGTACGCAGTACGCACGGTACGCACCGCACACAGGCGCCAACGTTTGTTCAGCGACCTCGTAAATTATTTATGTGCAGGATTACTTGTGAAAAAAGTTTGTCACGGACGGTCTCACCTGTCCGAAGCTCGGGGGTTCAATAAAATCCGAGTCGTCGCCAGCAAGTGAAACCATCACCCGCAGGCCGGGGTGCATAAATAATTTAGCCGGGCAATCCGCCGCTTGTTTGCATGCGGATTATCATATTAAACGGATATCAGGGTCGTCGACCGCGGGCCCGATACAAATGCAAACAATATCATGCAACATTTATCAAACAGACAGTCGGCAACAGAAGCCGCTCAGCCACCGCATTGAGCTGTCCGGGCCGGTGCCGCAACCGGAATCACACCGGGTGTACCTTTAGGACGGAACTAACGATTATTCCGTCGTCTATTCGACGGTTTTCTTCGGTTCTCGATGGTACACTTTGATCGAATGGACAGTTCTCTCGAAACGGATCGGACCGATCATGAAAAGAGAGCAATTCTACTTTTCCAACAATTTTCCTGTTTTTCCTTCGAATGCTCTTCAACTAAGCTTTTGAGTCGATAGTGGTCTTTGTTGTTTTGTTAGAAGGAAACCATCGACCGGAATCTTGATTAAAAAACTGAAATAAAAATTGATAGGTACTTAACTCAAGATCCAACATTTTAAATGATTAATAATGTTTTAATCATAAGTAACCCAAAATTTGAGAAGTAAAGAAAAATGAAAGAAAACAAAACATAAAAAGAGAATACCTAGGTACATTTTTGGAGTGACCTTTATATGCATAGATTTATAAAATACATTTTATTATGTTTAATTGATAATGTGTATGACTATTGAATGTATGAGTTTTTATTTTAATGTATTTGACTAATGTATAATTATTTTTAATGTAAGTATAACTAAAACATAATTTTTTTATAATATTTTTTAAGGTATAATTTTATTAAAGCAAAGAGTGACTAGACCCTGTAAGAATGTTTAATAATAATAACGTAATAGAATATTGTACACCTTATAGGTATGTTACAGTGATACTTTAACAAGTTTAAGATCTTTTTCTACATGTAACAAACAATAAACGTATTTGAATTTGACATATTAAGTGTATTCAAAATAGCTAGATCTTACGAAACTGCCCTGGCTTTGTCTTATTGCGACTGCGGCAGTGGCTTAGTGGACTACATAATAAATATCACGTATCCATGTCACTAGACTACACGTTGTCTAATTTAGGCATTTCCTTTCTTTCTGGTAATGCAACGACGACGGCGACGTTGCTAAGCGGCATTTTGGGAACTATGTTTTACATCCGATAATATTATGAAAAGTGAAAGTTTCAATCAGAATCATCAGAATGGAAGTAGCTATTCGGAGACTGGCCAAAAGTCATTATCCTGAAACTAATAAATAAATAATATACAATGCGATCTAAACCTTCAGGGAATATTATGTATTAAAAGTTGAGGACAAGTTACAGCATACAGTGCACGTCGGAGAAGAAATGAGAAACTTGTTATCCCCGGCACTTATTCCATATTAGTTTTACATTCCATTTATATTTTTCATGTTTACCTGTGTATCCGAGGAATTTTAAATTTCATTACAGCTGCAGCAGTAAGCCTGGTACGTAGGTATACAGGACAGCTTTAAGCGAAATGAGATTTTAGTGGATGGCCCCGCGTTGTACAAATAGAATAATATTGAAAAGATGTACGCCATTTTGTTGTTATTCATTAACAACGGACGTAAAATCACGCCTGTAATCCCCGAAGGGTTAGGCAGACCTATAGTACCTAGACCTACATTTCGCCAGTTATGTTTAAGTACCATGTAATAGGGGGCGAGCCTATTGCCATCAACCGCACACAAATCTAGACTCCGGGCTACTACTGAAAAATTCCTGATGGAAAAACCCAATAACACTTTGCGCAACCTGGGAATCGAACTCACAACCTCATACTCAGCAGTAGCGCTTGCGACCACTAGGCCAACAAATCAATATTATTTAGGTAGGTGTAGCAGTTACCTATTCGTTTAAAGGCTGATTTTCCATCGCCATGCAGATAACTTTTATTCGAGAAATAAAATTGACGTTTGACAGTTTTTGTATGAAATAACTGTCAAAATTTGAAAATTATTCCTCGAATAAAGTTGTCAGATGATTTAAAAATCAGCCCTAAGTAATGTAAAACACAATGATATCATGGTATGCCTTGACCATCTACAATTACCGCAAAAACCAAAAACGTCTAAGTTCGAACAGTCATGGCGTCTTTGACTTGGATCGCATGACTTGACCAGAATTCACGACAAAACAATGGCAATAACATTCTAATTGTATCACGGGGTTTGCTACAAAACACAATAATACCCAAACTTGTTCGTTAAAGTTGTGACGTAAGCAAACTCCGGTAGTCTTCCAAAATTCAGGGGAAGTCGTAGGAGCAGTCGTTTCATTACGTAAACGGGTTTCCGTTTCCATTTCGCAGATCAGCCAACAATGCGCAAGGGTAATTACGTACACAAACAATTTTCTTCGAGTTCTCTCAGTAGCTATACAAAGACAACGTGACAAGAAATGAGTTTATTATTAGCAAACTTCGATCTTAGTCCGCTCCGGATTTGTTCAAACACGAAAGCGACGAAACAATTGAGGGAGAAACAAATGATAACTTTAACTTTAGCAATGGAATAATTAACCATGACAAAACCTGAACATTTCTCGGGGCCTGTATCGATATTGTGGCAGCGGTAAAGTTGCAGAAACATTAGGTATAAGAGTTACTGCTTGGTTGAAAAAGGTGGATAAAAAAAGATAAAAACGAAGACCCACTTCGACTATTGGACACTAGTGAATGTGGGCTGAATAAATAACTACTAACGAGTCCATTGGAGATATAAAAATCAATGAAACATAACAAATTCGATTTCAAAATTTGCAATGCAAAAATTTTATTCATTTTAAAATATTTGCAACAGCAGCACTAGGTTAGCTTCACAAAATATTTTTGTACGACAAGCGACCTACGAGTTGTAGTGAGCCAATTACGGCTGCTTCTATTTTAATATTCCTTGAGCCGGGTTAAATAAAATCCTTTTAAAAATAATAACAAAAATGCTTTACGCAGGATTTTCTCTGAGATCTGCGAGAGCAAACCCGAGGTCTCTAAATTCATCTGCGAGTAAGAATGAGCTGGCATGGCTAAAGACGCTCACTAAAATAGACCCTTCGGGATTTACAACCGCCGTCCCACATCCCTTTGCTCCTAATTCTCTACCTTTCTTTTGCAGCAAAAACAACTGGGAATCCGCTCAGAAAATACTAAAAGCACTTTTCTTGTCTTTATCGTATGAACAAATAGTAGATAATTTATATATGTGCTAAGTTAAATGTTAGACCATTATAGGCAAACGTTACATTTATTTTAAAGCTTTTTTAGGGTTCCGTACCAAAATGGTAAAACGGAACCCTTATGGTGAGACTCAGTCTGTCTGTCTGTCTGTATGTATGTCTGTCTATCTGTCTAACTTGAAATTTGGAATAGTTTTAGATGACGTTTGCCCAACTATTTTGCAAATAAGAAAGCAATAAAAATTATTGCTTTCTTAAATCCTGTAAATATATAAAGATTTAAAAAAAATCCTCAGCCTTCAATAATACAAATTATTCAGTCAGAAGAGTCAGTAGCAGTCTTCAATAATACAAATTATTATTTTAATATTGTAACCTCGTTTTGCGTCGCTTCCGACTATGAATGTTTCACCCCTCTTGTCCCATGGGTCAAGCCGTCTCATATAATTGTGTTGCCAGATAGATTATGGGCAGTAACATCCTAAAGATAACGCACACGTTATAATGCGATCTCCGTTCGCCTGTGTAGCTCAGTGATTTCGGGCACCATCCTTTTGAAATCGTTCGTTGTAGCTTTTTATGGGGCCACCCATATTCAGCAGTGAAATGATTATACAGATATGGGAAATCCAAAAATATAATTTACTGCATTATGGTAGGAGTTTGTTTTCGTAAATTGTTTTTCGTTACCATGAATCAAACTTTAATTAATTTTCTAATCCAGCTTAAAGCCATCTGCTTATAACAAAGAAAACCAGAGACAAGCGAAATAATCTTCTAAAATAAGCAATAAGCCGATCGAATTACCTAAAAGGACCGTCTATAGGTGCAATACGGTTCGATGGCTTTACAAATCCTTTTCGAGGGTACAAAAGATCGCACGCCTCTGAACCGATAACTGGCTGCCGATTTTATCTGTGCCTTTGTGGTAGCTATCAGACTTTCAAAGAAATGAGTGACGAATAAAGCTTTAGACATCGTTCCTTGTGACGCTGGAAAAAAAATGAAAGCGTTCCGTTCCGAGATTCGTATTTCAACCACCCGCGTTGATATCGATCAAGTACGTGCTTTGTAGTTATGTTGTACCTAAGTACCAATGCTAATGGAGTAAGTACATAAATGGGAAAATAATGAAGACCATCATAATTATCCTACCTAATATTATAAAGGTTTGTTACCTTTTCACGCCTAAACCACTGAACCGATAATCCTGAAATTTTGCATATACGTTGTAAGGTGTACAGAAACGGATATAGGGTCCTTTCATCCCAAAAAAAAGTGCTGTTCGCGAGGAAAACAACAATAACGTTATTATGATAATAGATGGCGCCACGTGTCTTTCGAATCAAAGACAGGACAACATCTGTCGGGTCAGCTAGTTCTAAATATTTTACCGTATGGTTGGCATAGGTAAGCATAGATCGTCACAGTAGGCTTAGGCTAACCCTTCACTTATGCCTATATGCTTATATACTTAGCCGTGTCGCCCTTAAAAGGTAGCCTAGGTAACTGAGAATTGACAGTAAAGTAAATGAGCAATATAACTATAGCCAAAATGTTTATTAAAAAAAAACATTTTTATTTCAGGTTTCATACACCCTTAAAAAAAAATTATCAGATTACAAATGATTCATTATATTACAAAACAACAACAAAGGAATAGATAACTGATAATTTAGCTGGAATATTAATTGCCATAATTAAACGAAGAATACAATAAAGTTACCAAATAAGTACCACTGACGTAATAAAAGACGTATGACGAGAATAATGTTTATGTACAGACGCCAGCACATCAAGCTACTACAATCTGTCAAATTTCTTTAATAGATTTTCAACTTATCGCTAAAGCTTATATGGTCCAAAGTTGATTGGGAAAATTTGAAAGTTTCGGGTAGCTTGATGTGCTGGCGTCTGTACCTAACAAAATATCTTGTGGCATTTACGAAAACAAAAAGTGGACATTGACAAGACCCGGGTAAGCTTCAAATTGTTTACATTACCCTTTTCAATCGAAATCCTCATGTCTACTCGATATGCAATAATATACATATAGAGATATAGGCGTAAACGGATGTATCTTACCTACTCAATGAGGAGATAACATAAATTTATGGCCCACTCCCTCTCACAGAGAGGAGACCTGTGTCCCAGCAGTGGGAACAAATGATGGTGGTGGTGGTGTTGGAATGGTGGATGGTAGGATGTTAATAATAGATCACCAATCAGGCTGCCAATTACGGTACTAATGACAAATCCTCTATTTAGTGGTGAAAATATTCATCTACGTATGAATTCCGGTAAACAACACAGCATCCCCCCGAACCGGTGAAACAGGATACGGTTACATTTTTTAAATAAATTGCCAGTCATTTTAACCGACCCGGTAGTAACCCAATTTAGTACAGGATCTGTTCTCGACCCAAGGTCAACGTGAAAAGAAACAGGAAAGGGTGTTGTAATACTTCCTACGTGTTGAGGAAATGCCGGAGCAAAGTATTATGATGTACAAGGCAAGATGAAAGTGAAGAGGTGCTGCTAGACGTCAGAAGTAATAGAAATACTTTCCTATTTCGGAAATCAGGGCTAATATACACTCAATTAATTTATATGCTAATATATTAAGTAATTCCTTCCTTATAAATGTAATAAAATGTGAACATACCAGCTGAGAGTAGAAGCGAATGGCACAAAAATCTCTTCTTTTTTCTCAATTTTTTTTTTACATTCTATCGCTACGAATTCATTGATGATTTCCGCGCGTAGAGTACCCGCCTATAAGTTAAATTTTTTGTGGATTTTTTTTTGCTATGAAAAGTTTAAAAGCGCGAAAGACACCCTGGACGAGAGAGGCACAGAACCGGGAAGTATGACAGACGAAAGGGGAGGCCTTTATCAGTGTGTGATTCCGGGATGAAATGATGATGATGATGAAAAGTTTACTTCAAATAAGTAATAGTATTTATTAATAGGTTAATTTAATTTTAGGTTTAAAAAAACAAAGAGATTTCTGTGCTTTTACTCCGTTCACCTTTTATCCCCTGTTTTTGTCCAAACTGTAAAATAAGTCATCCGGTATATGTTACTAAATCACACAAATGAACGTGATAGATTTCTAACCTTACCAAATAAATTACTTTTACCTATCCGTTTCGATGAAGTTGGTGTTACCCCTAAAGACGCAAGTGAAACCGCTGGCAACTACTAGTGGTCAATTTGTGCGCAGTTGGTAATAGATAGTCCTTTCTCTTACTTTGCTCACTTGACAAATGAATTAAGTATGTAAAGCCTATTATTCATAAACATTGCTTAAATTCAATTTAGTGATTAGCGACTGTTTAAAGTTTAACCACACATTTTTGATGTTTGAACGTCACTTAACTTTAATCAAACCCTTACCTATGTGTTTAAGTAACCACTTATATATTTGTATTCCATCACACATTTAATATTCTCATAAATTCTATAATGGCTTGTCACAATACCCTCGGGTAATAAGTTGACCTATAAAATAATAAACTTAAGAAAATAACTATCATGAATTTCCAAAAAATATAAAAGTCGCAACAAAAAAATGGGTCCTTTGTGTAAAATTAACTTGAAACTTTTCCGTAAAACGTCCCAAATTAATGGACTTACATGAAGAACGCCTGTAGCTTTATTAATGTTACCAAATTGCTCGCAGTTTTTCTAAAGGCGCTCAATATTGTGTTGCCGTACTATGATAGTAGGCGTTAGTTAATCATCACAAACTGACCTTAACTCTAGAATAGAAATAATATGTAAATGTAAATTTTAATCCATAAAATACCAAATTACCACAATTACGTAAGATCCACATATTCCTAAAACGTTAAAATTATTTTGTAGCGTAAGTAAATAAAAATTTATTTCAATTATGTACAAAAACACCACAACTTAGGTAATACGGACTGGATTGATGTTTCATTACAGCTAACGGTAAATAAATATTCTTTACCAAAACAGTTTTATTTTTGGCCTGAAACGAAAATGTAGGAAAGAATCCTACATTTATCGTGTTCATATTCCAAGCTCTATCTCGGAACTCAATTAGCAAGTTGTAGGAGCAAATATTTAGTAAGTGAGTTACAGTCATGATTACAGTACTTTAGTATTAATTACGAAGTAGATACAAATCCAAGCATAAAAGTTAGTCCGAGCTTACTGCTGGAAAACTTGCTCAGATTGAATTTATCCAGATTTACTGTCTAGTTCGTTTCGCCCCGGTGCTCCGGAGTTTTTAGCACCTGACACGACTTACAAATTGTATTGGCAAGCTTCACTTGTGCCAACTTTAGCACAGTTGGGGACTTGAATTAATGATTATACTCACACAAGTTTGCTTTGGCCGTATTCTTTCGTGAAATATATGGTCTGCTTCAAGCATAAGTAGTAATACCAAAATTTATAGCTATTGTACCACGATATTATGAAAAGTAGTTGGTATAAGTTTGCTTTAGACTGTACTTGTTTATTGTCTGAGTTTTGGCGTTGGTATATACCGGGTTATTTTTTAAGTTTGACTGAAAAACTAACTGTTATATATTGAAAAAACGTGGTTTTTCTATTTAGTTATAACTTGTTAAGTATGTGAAATAGGGATTTAACATTTTAGTACATGTTTTTTGACTCTTTGGTCTAGTATCCAAAAGGAGTCTAGTATGTAAAAGGAAGGTCTAGTGGTCAGTGACTATGACTGCTATGCCGGAGGTCGTGGGTTCGATTCCCACCCAGGACAAATGTTTGTGTGATGAGCATGATCATTTGTTCTGTGTCTGGGTGTAATTTATCTATATATGTATGTATTTAGAAATATATAAGTATGTTTATCAGTTGTCTAGTACTCATAACACAAGCTCTGCTTAGCTTGAGACTAGACGGCGTTGTGTGATAGTTGTGGAATATTATTATTATTAATTTTTTTTTTCTCGATACAAAAAACGTTTTAAATTTAATTCATTTATTTTGTTAAAAAAGGAGTAAATTCGTTTTGGCATATACGTCGTTTTATTCCGAGCGCACGCACATTATAGCCATCTCTTCTTTTGCGATTCAAAAGTAATTGCATCACTTTCGCTCGCTTAGTAGATCAGTCGCTACGACTTATTTTCGAGATAGCGCCATGTTTCTAAAACATTTCATTCAATAGGTTAGCGCTGCCAAGAGCGTGGTGGCCCAGTGGTAGGTAAGGGCCGTGAGGTCGTAGGTTTGATCACAGCCAGGCGCTTTACTTTGTGTAAATTATTGCATAACCACTGCTCTAAAAACGGTGCAGGAAAACATTGTTAGAAAACCGGCATGTCCTAGAACCAAAAATTCGAAGACATGTGACATCCAGCAAAATTATAGGCTGATTATGATAAACTCTGCCAGACATTGTCCAGAACTTTAAGTTTCTAAGTAGCTCAACTACAAAGTATCTATGTAGGAACCTTGTTAGCATACTACCTAAATAAAATAACACTAACTAAATAATTATAACAACAAATTGCAAGATTAGTTTAAACGCTGACATTAATCAAAATGAAGCTAATTAATTAGCTTGCATCCAAACTTAATTCGACATTCACGAATGATGTAACATCGGTCTGAAAGTCGCATCGCTCCTTCGTTCGTTCATCCATTCACTATTAGGTCAACCAGTTCGCCATCTTGAGCTCCCCAATGCCGCTTTTACCCTCGATTTCAGTTCGAACGTCTTCAATTCAGAACGAGGAGTTAGTGACCTGAACAAGCTTTTGATAGTTGAGCGATTAAACGTGTCTGATTCTGTGAACCGTGCGCCAAGTTAGACGTTATTGCCAATCGGAATTGTAAAGTTTTTATATTGCTGGGAAGCATGTTTGCATTGCTTTGAATATCCTTGTTTTGAGTTGTGAATTGTGAAGGCTCGATAGTACCTAAACAGATATTTTTATTTGGCGGAGTGTGGAGCCATGGGGTGTTTTCAATTTCTGGTTCGTTTTTAGGGTTCCGTATGAGCAATGATGCTGCAGATGAACTTGCGCAGAGATGCTTTGATATGAAGGTGCTAGGCCCGTACCTACCCACTTCTCCCCCTGCCCTTCTCACAATTTCGTGCGTGGATTCGCCAAAGATCGACCGAACTCCATAACAACAGATGGTCACGGGCAACAGACTGCAGACAGTCAAAATTGGCTTCACCAATGGTACAACCGCGATTAACCAAACAACTTCTTAGCCTGATCAGAAATAACCTTAGAATTATAACAGGAACAACTACGGGCCATAACCCCCTTAACAAACATATTTTTAACATAGGCGCCACAGACAGCCCCCTTTGCAGGGGCTGCTTTGACGACGAGGAATCAACCGCCCACGTCATCCTCAAATTCTCGAAACAAAGAGGTTGCTCCGCGAAGCCTGTGAAACTCCCAGGAAGCTTTTGTGCTTTTGGGCGGAGCTAGGCTGGCTCTGTTAGCCAGAATCCCCACGAACAACGGACCGAATGGGAGTCTAAGTGCGGAAAAGGGAGTCCCATAATCATCATCATCATCATAGGGTTCCGTACCCAAAGGGTGCTAACGGAACCTTATTACTAAGCCTCCGCTGTCCGTCTGTCTGTCTGTACACAGTTGATATTTTCACAGAGTGTGTATTTCTATTGCTGCTTTAACAACAAATAATAAAAATATAATAAAATTAAAAATTATGGAGACTCCATACAAGAAACGAGTCAGTGTTCTCGGCGTTTTTATCGTGTCGTAAGGAACCCTTCGTGTAAAAAAAAACTTGGAACTTAATCGAAAATCCACTTCAATTTTCTGTTCGTATTAAATTTTTCTTAAAACAAAAACGCGTTTCAATTTATAAAATAGTCTAGCATCCAGTCTCTGTACTTAATTTGATCAATTTCTAACATTACCAAGTTATACAGACCATTAAAAAGGCGCGTACTAACAGGCGGATCAGTTGACAGTACAATTTAGCTAATTTATTCTCGTGTAGTCTGCGCGCAAAAAGTTTCCCTCGTTAACTAAGGCGACAACACTAGTAAATCACGCAGCGCCACTCGACTCGTATCTCAAACGCGATTACTATCTTCAAATTAGAGTAGAGTGAACAGGGCTGCGGAATTATGGACTCTATAACCTACTTATTACGAGGATTTTATTTCCTTGATATTTTTTTCCTGTCCGGTCAATTTTGTTAGTTTAGGTTTATTAATTAACATTCAGTAAGACTTTAATATCTTCTTCTGCAATATTGTGAATCTTTTACTTTTCAATTTTTCCTTTTCTTTTCTGATGTTTAGGTCCTGTAAGCCCCTTAAGGCGACTACATGACCTAAAGCGCGGTCTTTGTCGGACTGCATATAAAAAAAGATAAACGCGATGACACACCCTGGTGATTCATTGCAAAATATGAAGCAATTATCTATTTACAAAAAATCTATAGTTTGGATTAAAAAATTAAAACACTAGGTGCTTTAGTATGTTGCTTGTAGAATAATCTGACAAAAAATCAGAATGATTGTATGTATATTAGTATGGTTTTTATTGTAAAATGAAAGTTTTTAGAGGTCTTCATGATTTTTTTGTATCGTATTTTGTATTAAGTTTTCAACACACTATCTTCGTCGCTTATATCCTGAAGAATATCATATATTTTTCTGATTTTGTTCACTGTAGTCGATCATAAACTTTTATTGCTTCTAAAACTTACGTTTTTAGCGTGTAGATCCTGTAATCCCCTTAAGTGATTTGTAAACAGAAAAGTACCTAAACTGTAATGTGCAATATAAGTAAGATTTAAAGCCCTTTCTACAAGCAGATAGTAAAGTAAGTATCATCAGCTTTCATGTTGTGTTTTTCTTGTGTACATTATGAAAGAACTTCATAGTTCATTAGTGTTGCCGCCCGGTCTATGTTTTACTTTAGAAGCTTCGTAACTTTGATACTCGCTCATTAAGGACACCTTGATGTAATAATGTAATGAGATATTAATCCAGGCTTCGGTGGTCGATATGGTTTGAAAATGAAAATCAAGTTCCTGAATTTCAATCATCATGTCGCACCGAACAAAAATGGTAATAAAATAGACTGGCACCGAAATGCATTACAATTAATTATTTATGAGGCAAACTCGAAGTTAGCAAAAGCATAATTAGTCTCTAATGTTCCCACTGCTGGGACACAGGCCTCCTCTCTGTGAGAGGAAGTTGGCCACATCCATAGTGAGAGGAAGTTTGCTACAAGCCATGGTGGATATCACATGTCTTCTAATTTTTGGTTTTAGGACATAGCGTTTTGAAAGCAGATGATACACAAAGTAAAGTGCCTGGGTTGGAACTCACAAATCTGGGGCTGATACCACTGGGACATCACTGCTCTTTTAATAACCAGGCGTGATAATAAAGAATGTAAATAAAATGTAATATCGGTACAATGCAAGCGGGGACGAGGAGAAAGATGGAGTAGACTCGACGCCGGCCACTGATTAATTCTACAACATGAACGGATAGTTCTACTTACTTGTGTCCGTACGTAATATCGTCTAATGAAATGCCACTGTCCGGCTGGGAAACAGGGACAAATTCAGATTTTAAATTAGAAAGTGGACCATTAATAGGGACCTAACGAAGTAATTAGATGTCAATTTAAATGGTAATTTTCATTTAAAATATTTTGTTTATTTTAGTACCTAATAACGTCAATGACATCAAATTATGATGATTTTTGTGTGATGTGTACAGTCACGAGCACCAATATGTCAACACTTGGCAACTTTAAATTGCGATTTTTTCACAAAATAACGAATGCAACGTTGAAATACGAGACTTTACATAAACCTATGGGTTCGAAAATACTATGTTCCTACTAATATAAAATTTCATTCAAAAATAAAGGAGAAAATCGCTTTTAAATAAAGCCAAGTGTATACATACATACTTCTGCTCGTGACTGTACATTGGCGTAGCTGGGATCTTATCTAGGGGGACAGCCGTCCTGCTAATCTAACCACGGTCAATTAATGAGAGCCCAACTCTACAAACCATACATCTTGATCAAAATGTACGACCTATAAGGGTTCCGTCTTTTCCTTTTGAGGTACGGAACTCCAATATAAAGCAATTAAACAGTAAGTAAGTACTTCACAATACTGTCGATTTTTCCAGGGTGGGCAAAAAAGTTTCTAGAGTGGGCATTGCCCACCGTTGCCCTCCCCCCTAGCTACGCCCATGGATGTGTGATCATTTGCGTAGATATTTAATAATATAATTAACAATATATTTTATTTGTATGAATTCACTATTTTAGAATTTCAGTTTATTTTCTCTCCGCACGTTTTCTCATATATCACATCTGACATTAGATGAATTGTCGACATCGGCACCACAATCGAAACCATTATCATAGAGAAAAATAGAATGGAACTAATAGTCAAAGTGGTCTCGTGTGTCTCTTAATTTTGTTTAAACGCGACCAAAACATTTACCTAAATCTAGAAGAGTACCTTATGTACGACGACGAGTAAAAAAAGCATCAGACCTAAGACGTCAACGTCACTTTAACACTCTCCGAGAAAAGTATTCCGTGAAAGTACCTCTTATTTTAAGGGGACACTAAAAGTGACTAAATGCTTCCATCAAAAAAATATATCATGTACCAAATATTACACCGGGAAAACAAACTAAAAAGCGTCTCTCGAAGTTACCTAGGCATCGTTGCAGCACCTCCGCTTTTCATGATAATTCCCCGACCAAGTTTCCCTTTATATCAACTTTTTTATTTTTCCAGTTTAATATCATGCAAAATGAAGGCCGGCCACGCCACTCTGAATGGTCGGCTCATTGCATCCCGACCGTAAATCCCACTCCCTTGTCGGTACAGCGCGAATAGTATACTATACTACTGGGTGTCTCCGGAATTTTATAAAAGCTAGTAAAAGAACAACATTAAATCAATTATAAAACTAAGAAAGATCCTTTTTGTACTTGGGAAATAATTAAATATTACAGGAAACTGGAGGCTCTTTAGATTTGAATCTCGAATGGTTAGCCATGAAACTGAGATGTCAACGCTTTCTTAATTAGGTTGCTTTAATTATGTTTTTTTTACGAATTTACGCTTATTCATCTTCAGCGTATCTTCTTTAAGTACACGCCTACGTAGCAACAAGCTTTTTATCTCTTCAATATCACGTCCGTTTCTGCCTAACGTGGCTAGAGGTGTGCCTACAGTATACCCATATTTCGCTACTTATATCAGTTTCTTTCAATCCTACACGCCTTATTCATAAAAACTTCATATACCTATCCATGAATGTTCAATAATTCTGCACGACATTGTCGCTTTCTTTTCAATAAATCCAGTCGACGATAGAGTTACAGCGTTTTAGTAATGGAATAAAAAACTTTTACGTTCAAAGGGTTGCGACTTATGGGTCTCCGTCGATAATATTTCTTCTCAATCGTTCGATTACTCAGTCGAATGAGGAAACTTACATATTGTGTATTTACAAGAATGCTCCAAGGTACTTACATGCTTATACGTAATGTATTATGTACCCACCTACATGTCTTATTTATGTGCATCCCTGATTTAAGAAACTCATACGAATGCATTCAATAAGCGACGTTCCTATACCCACCATAAGAATCAAGGAACCAGCACCCTAATAGGCTATTTGAATATATAAAAAATAAGGTTATAATTATTGACACTCGTATAGATTATCGCTTTTATAAAAAAAAAAACGAAAAAACTTCATCTTTTTAAATCTGGCGGCACGTAATCGAAAACGGTCTGGATTGGCTGAACTTAAGATGACGTCATGATTTAGTAAATTTCTGTCTATCGTTGACAGAGCAGATGACTTTTGTCTAGTATCTCGACCGTTTCAACGTTTGTTTACGTGAATCGTGACGTCACGACGCCATATTGTTAAAGATAGCGTTTTGGCGTATTTAAACAGTACATTTTTATTTACTATTTTTTAAAAGAAATACATTATGCAATTTGAAGTAATAGGTTTTTGTGGGCTCGTTAGACACCATTAAATTATCAGAAACCAGTCAAATAGCCTATTGCGTAACCACTCTATAAATCATTTTGAAGGATATTGCTAATCCATTGCTTCACATTTTCGAAAAATTTGTCTGCTCAACAATCGTAAATAACGCAATGAATATTATTGAACTGTCAAAATGAAAACCATTCCTACTGTTAGTGTGTTACGAAATTACCCATCAGCAGATATTGTAAACATTTTTAGACTTTTTAGGCCAAGAACGTTTACTTTACAACTTTTACAAGCTTTTGAAGGAACCTAACAATTTTGATTAAATAGCTTGACTAGACAAGGTAACTTCGCCTTAAAGAAGAATTGTATTTTACTAAGCAATCAATCAAACAAAGGCTAATATTCTGGGGAAATTATCGTACAAAAATGAATGTCCTAGAAACACATTCCCTAGCGCAAACAGGCTGATTAATAGAGCCACCTGTACGTGTACTCTGCACAAACACAAGGCAGGGAGTGTCGTTATTCTTGCTATCGTCTCCCAGGTGACAGCCAGTCAGCTTGCGATGTCGTCATTTTATACTGCTACGTTTCTAGGATTGAGCTTAGAGTATTACGCGCCAATGCCCGATTTATATTTCAGACTAGCTGTTGTTACCCGCTACTTCGTCTGCGTGTTCATTTTATTTTTGTACAAATGTCAAGGATGAAAAGTCATTTCGGAGGGGACATTTGATTATTTCCCATCCAAAAAAAAAAAACGATGAAAAGTAGCTATGTCCTTTTCCGGGTTCCAGGATACCTACCTGCCAAATTTCATAACGTTTGGTTCTGTGGTTTATTTTCGCATTTATAATACTAGCTTTTGCCCGTGGTTTCGCTCGCGTGGAGGTCGGAAATTGCCCCACGGAAACGTTCTACCGAGATAAAAAGTATTCTATGTCCTAACCCAGGTCATGGTCGACCCATGTGCCAAATTTAATCCAAATACGTTCAGCCGTTTCAGCACGAAATCGTAGCACATACTTAATCAAACAAACTCAGTTTCTAATTTATAAATTCGTTAGGATCAAGGATGTATTACGATAAAGCATTTATTCACATAACGTTTTATTTTGTATCGGAAGTATACATAACTCGGATACAGAAAATCTCATTTTTATTCGCTAAGTATTATAAGCCCACCAACACACGTCAGCTCAGTAATCCCCAGCTTTTTAGATAAAACTCACATCGGATATAAATCTTTTAATACCTAAAGATTGCTTTCCTTTCCAAAGATATCTGTACTATTATGTTTAACAGCTCTCTCAAGAGTAATACTCTTAGATAATATACGAGTAGGTGCTCGGTATCGACCCTAGTAATAAATTAATCGCCGTAGACCTGCTCTTAAACATGAACATTACGTCAGCAGGAAACTGAATTACGAGTAAGTACCAACGTGTAGGTAGTTGTAAGCACTCACCTCAGCCATTAGCCACTTGCAATGAACTAACAACCATAGATCGGAATAACTCACTCGCACTGTCGCTCTATCGCGGCGCTTTGTTCCTGAGTTTCAACTACAATAGATTAGAGTTCTTGCAGTTGTTCTTGTCTCATCCGCAATGCGATGAGGGCCGCTCCCTAAACGATTAATTCTGAGTGAAGTGAGAAGATTCATTCTGGAGCAATACTGTTAATTAGTTTAGTGCTCCTGCGGTCACTTGATGAATGATCAAGTTGATAAATTACAGTCAAACCGAATGCAATACATATGGATAGCTTTTATTTAGCCTTTCAGCTTTCCCCTATTTACCATTTTATCCGGAGCGGCAAGAACACCCAATTCTGAATTCGATTTCAACGAAATAGCTTTTCGATTCCTCTTTCATCTGCTTCTTCGATCAAGTTTAAGAATATTGTAATTTCAATAAAAATAAAAACTAAATAAAACGGAAAATACAAACAACAAAAGTGCTCGGAGCCGTTTTACAATCAAGTCTAAATTAGAGGCTGCTACGTTTGAACGCGGGCGAGCCTACAAATCCCCACGAATGCGGCTTTATTTCGTTCCGTCGCACCAATCAGAGCAATTAACGGACAATAAAAAGAAAAAGTCCCTTTTCCGCCCGACGTGTGGGGTGTGGAAACAGGGAGGGTGGCAAGGGAATCCTAATTGTTCTCTATTGAGCAGACAATGCGTATACTTTGTGAATAACTCTCTGATTATGAGGTAAGTAACACTGAAGAGCTGTAATTATGTTAGTGTCAGAGAATCTCATAAACATAGTCATTACAATTTCTTCTAAGTAGTAGTATTTTCTCGGTTCTCTCTTGAGTTCGCTAATTCCGAAATCTACGATTATGCTGATTTGGCGGTTTCAGACGTAGCGCAGCCGCCTCACCTCAACTGTTTAAAATTACGTATCTGTTATCTAGTATGTTTCAGTATCAGTATACTTAAACAGGATCTATATTAACACCTACGTAGTTTGACAGGAAAACAATACAGGGAATGGATCCGGTAGCTAATTTCGTAGCAGGGTCTACGAAAGTGCTACGGGAAAATAAACATGTATCGATAAAATGTCTATAACATATGAATACGCGCTGAAAACATTTAATATCTCTTCCAGTGAATGCTTCGATATGAAAACATTTTCAAAATACTCCCATTTTTTATATTAAAAAGATTCCATTGTGAGTACACATCGATCGGGACGATATGGCCAGTATTTCGCAGGCCATTTTCTTTGACGGAGGGAACGTTCGGAATATAAAACACGGTCACTAATGACGTAAACGATTATTGACAAAACGTTCCGAACGATCGATGGAATGACAAAGCAATTTAGTCAATTAAGTTTGGTGTGGGTAGGTACTTTGGTATGTTATGGATTTGTGTGTACCTTTGTATTTTTAATAGGTTACTTATTTTTAGAAATCTGTTTAAAAACAAGCTTTAATAAAAGCCTTTCTTGTGTAGCCTATGCAGGGGTTGATAATAATTACCTACCTATTTTAAAGGGAAGCAGCAAAAAATGCCGACATCACCACAAACGGCAGACCGATGATTAGTTCACAAACAAATACTTGTCCATTAAAAATATTTAGAGTATATTTATCACGAGAGTGGGTCGTGAAACTTGTCTAATAAAAGTTGTGGACACAACTGTTTGTCGTGGTTAACCCTTTCGTACACTCCTGTATACTACCCGCGTCTCCACACTTACTTAATGAGGTTAATCTTTCTAGGAACTAGTTCAAACTAGTAAAGTGGCTCACTTTTTCATTCTTACTGCTCCACATCCATCGGTTTTAATTTTCAAATTTTTTGTTTGCCCTAATTTCTTATATTTTTGTAAATTGTAATTAATCTTTAATTAAAATGTAATTTTGATAAATGTAAAGCGAAACAGAGTTTAAATTAATTTCCTCAGAATAGCGAAGTGTTTTAAACTTTCGTGTATTGAAAGCACTTTCAAATATATTCAATTCAACTATACTTTATAAAGGTTTTATTTCGAGTGCAAATACAAATTCAAACGAAGACAAAAGCAATAGGAACTGTAAATAAACAGTCGAAGTACATCGATAGCATCTGGTTTCCGCACGTGTCTGTGAATAAAAAGGAAACGACTAATCGAGCAGACGACGCTCCAGAAAACAAAACACTGCCTCCTGGCGATGGCGCGTTCACTGAGAAAAATAAACTGCGCCCGAGACACTTCCAGAGACTTACCGTTCGTGCAAATGAAGTGGAGACCCTGTTACGTACAAATGTTTACTTACAGGAGTGAATAGGAAAGGCGACATTAATTTAATATTTCGTCGAACTTCGAAATCTCAAGGAATCGTGTGCCAGTCTTTTCACGGTTCAGTTGCCACTCAAGTCAACTTCGTGTTTATATTTTCTTTTGAGAATTGTTTTATAGCATAAAACTGGTGGAATGGACGGCAGCATGTCAAAGTGGCTCGTTTTCTTTCCGTCTGCCTCGTGAAAGAATTTATGATGCGATAATGTCTCGTGAGTGAAGGGAACCTGTCTGTTCTGTCTGTCTGCATTATGTACTGCTTTATGAGCTTACGAGCTTTTATATGGGCGGGAAACAGACTTTCTTACTCTCATCCTGTGTAGACTACAGCCAATCGATTTCCATGATGAAATAGATACTGTAAGCAACGACTCGTGTATATTTTTTGAAATAGGTGTCTAGTCTACCTACTGTAAATATCGACTCTTATCTATGCATATTAAAAATTTAAGTCTGTCTGTGTGACTGCGTTGTTCTCCTGAAGTACGCAACGGATTTTGATACGGTTTTCACCAAAATTTATAAAATTTGAAGGTTTATGTGTATCCTCACAGATTATAAAACAAAGTCGCCGAAATGTCTGTACGCGCGTAACTTCCGAATGATTGCACCAAATTGGATAATTCTTTTTTTTTGTGTTCGGTATTGCCAGGACAATTTTTGGTTTCTTTATTTACCTATGTTTAATGTTAGTTTAATACATAAATATTTAACTAACATAGGTATAATAAAGAAATCTCGATGTTTTGAGAAATCGTAAAAACGTGCGAAACAGGGACGGGTCAGTAGTCCTAATTCTAACTTCCTAATCCTAACTATCCTAACTTATATTATAAATGCGAAAGCAAGTGTGTTTGTTTGTTACGCTTTCACGTTAAAACGGCTGAATGCATTTCGTTGTAATTTGGCACATGTCCTGGAGAAGTACATATGATACTTTTTATCCTGGATCCAGACGAAGTCGCGGGCAACAGTTAGTATTTTATAAAACTGTGAACTTCGACAGCTAAACAATAAGGCTTTCATAAATCTATAATGCCAAGTCATGATTCTGCGTTTAACGTGATCGACCCCTACTAGAACACAAACATTAAAATCTAATTAATTTCTAATTAAAGAACTCGACACAGCCAATAATTCTGGACATTTTAATTAAACCATTATCAAAAGCCATCAAGAATGGTATAAGTACAAAAGGGAGACAGTTGCTTGCGTAAGACAAATTACGCGAACATATGGGCTGTCGGCACATAGTAAGGGATTGTAGTGATAGCATCGTACAAGTGAGGCTTAGCGTGACTGATGTGTACCCGGCCCAATGCCGACGGATCTGGTAAAACCGGTGTGTTGTCTTCAAATTCAAAACCGTTACCATTATGCTATTTATAGCTAGCTCGTTTTGTGTTCAAGTTTACGTTGAACTATCCATTTTTGGTGACTAGTTATACTTATGATAGAAACTTAGTTTCGTTAAAGACTTATTTGGAGTATATCTTATTGACTTGATATCAATTTCATCTACTATCCAGCATGCTGCTCAAAGTGCTACTGTAATTCCAAATTGAGTTCAAAAATAAAGCTTCCTCCAACCATAACTTCGACATCGTATAACTTCGCTCTTACGAGTATTTACTGACTATGTTCTTCTAAGCACTTTTATTTTATCGGTTTTCAAATATATTGCTTCTCACTCGATTAACCATCCATAAACTGCATACTATCCTCTCTCGAATATTGGCGTCGAAGCGCGCTCAGATTATGCTGATGTGAACCGTGCTCGTCACCGCACGCTTTCAAGATGTTAATCGTTCTCCTTTCAAACATACGACGCAGACAAATTTAATTAAACAGGCTTTTACACTGTACGACGTTCCATTATTAATTAGTTCTGACGCGGAATAGGTAAGCAGGTATTATCTAGGTTTATGTACCACGGATACCTGTGTGTGTTCTCCGTAACGTAAACTACGGAACATTGAACTAAACAGGCTATATTGACCCCATTCGTCTGTGAACAGGTGAAAGTGGCTTATATTGTATATGAGAATAGTTCTACATAGTTTTCCGAATTAATTTAGTGGCATGTATCAAATGTAGGGCGGCAAATATCTCAAACTTGGTTTCTACGTAACAGATTTTGGGGTAACAATATTTTTATGTTCACATTAAAACGAATGTATTCGTCGTCATTATAATAATAATCATCCACTCTGAGATGTAGGCCGGAGATTGCTATGTAATAACAACATATGTTGATTTTTAATATTCGAGATGAACAAACCACAGAAAGCTGTTTCATTTTTATCGATATTCGTATGCAAATTGTTTCGATAACAATAGCCACGTTACTATACAATATCGATATGAAAACTATTTTCAAATTATCATTCTGGATAAATGAGAGTAGGACCGTATATTGTATTGTGGTTTAGTTGTGAATTCTTATATTTCGTTCTTTTAAGACATCTAGCTGATAGATAAGGCACAGCTTCAGTCGCTAAGTCTAGAAAGATCGATAAGCTTGAGATTTGGCACAAGAGTTCTTTATATTTACAAAGGAGGTGAGCACTAAACAAGGCTTTTTAAAAATTCCCTATATCCCCTAAATTTATGGGATAGGAAAAAGTAGGAAATCCACGCGGACGAGCAAATATCAAGTCCTAAATCAGAATATTTCTTTCGAGGTCTATCTAATATAACATAACGTGCGAAACATTAAAGTGTAACAGTTGTTAAGATTATGAATTTGAACATTATTTGAAGGAACTTACGTCAATTTTACAGACCACGCTGTTATGTTTGGGCCTCACAATTTATCTTCCACACATTTTCTATCATAATGCCTGCTAAAGAGTAAAGAATATTATGATGATAGTGTCACCGTCGCTTGACGTAGTACATGACAGACAGCTGAAACATCTGCCGATAATTGAAATGTCAGACGGGGGACGTGAAGCACGCCTACAAGTGCCCGACAGTGCCCGACAAACGAACAATATAGCGAAAATATTCACTTTAATTAACGTAAATTTGTATTTTATGTATTTCTTTACAATTTTATGCCGATGAATTAATACTGAACGAAGTGAAATATAAAACTAAAGTAGGTACTGAAAATGTACGTGCATTTATATAATTATTGCCGTTAAACTCAATTTGATTTAAAACTGATTGCAGTTTGTATAATTTTGTTTTATCGCAACATTATCGATATTGCAAAGTTTATAGGTAATATGCGTTATACAGCGTTTCATTCTTACTCTATTGAGAGTAAGAAGTTTTGCTTATATATTACACACAATTGTATAACATCGCCAAGATTTTAATATTCGAAATTGCTACGTATAAAGAACAAACAAAGTATGCTCTTCAAAGAAGAAAATCTTATCAATAACAGCGAAAACAATATTAAATTTTCATAAAACAAAAGTAAACGATACCAATACCTTTTAAAGAAATTAAAGTATAAGGCCATATAAATCTGTATAATAACTAAAACAAAAGCCATTATCTTTATTTTGCCAGTTCTCTATCCACGTAAAAAACGCGGAGCTAAAATTTCAAGGCCCATTTAGCAGATCCGTGCTCTGGACAGAGATTAACGTGCTTTCTGTTTCATTAATAAATCCTCAGTTTATCAAATCCAGGCGCGAAGCTCCTGCCCGCGATAGCCTTCGAAAAATCAATAGTCGTAGTTACTATGAAAACTTTTACCGCGTCATGTTATTTTGTAAATGGTTGTTAGTTTAATTAAATTCTATTGGAAAACACTTCAATGTTTTCTGTCCGAAGCATATAAATCTCGCTGAATGGTTTTTATGCATTATTTAGTTCTACAAAAACCTTCTAGGCTGGAATTCGAGTTCGCGATTCTGTTTCTGCACGAGTTCACAAGTCAAAAAGCAGAAAAAACAATTATGAGAAAGCTGTCGCGACGATATTACAACAGAACTTGTTAACAGCTTCTTAGAGTATCATAAAGGCTGTGATTTCATCAGATGATCATTGCGGTCACTGAGCATAATTGCAATTAAATCCGACATAATTTATTTTTGGAGTTGTTATCCCCTGGGCGTCGTTTGTGGATTACTTGTGGCGGCGCGACCAGCCAGCCTGCTGCGAGCGCAAACTTTACCGAGAGCGATAGACTTTTATCGTGAAACTTTCTCTTGTAAACTAAACGCAGGGTACGGGCACTAACCCATCGCCCTATGTGTGCGGGTAATGTGGGGGAAAATGCCGTAACCAACGCAGCTTGATACTGCTGAAAGCAATTTGGTATATAAACCATTTTCACTGCTTCGCATACCTATTAGTAATCTCGTCACAATATCAAAAACTAAGTAGAAATAAAACATGAACGGCGAAAATATAATAACCTCATCGGAAATTATATTTTCGAGCCGTTTGGGGTTGAAACCCTCGGGCCGTGGGGTCCGAGTGCTCATGGTCTTTTTAAAGAAATTTCGAAACGGCTGGTTGACCTTGTCCAAAGGCTAAGTATAGCCATACAACGTGGTAATGCCGCCAGTATCTTGGGTACATTACCAGTCGACAGCGATGCGGATGAGTTTTTCGACGCTATTTTCTATTTTCTGTACAGTTTTAGTTAAGTTAGAATTTAATTTTGTTATTTTTACCTGTCTTAATAAACAATACTTTAGACTTAAATAAATACATATTAAAACCTACATATTATTTTCACATTGTCACGTGCATAAGCTCTTGGGACATATCGTCAACAAACTATGAAAATGTAAATAGTGAATTTTGTCGATATACCATAATAGGTAATACGGGCTGGTTTCCGCAACTCCACGACAATGCGCGTATTTTGCGTACGATTATATACCATAAGTATATAACTTGACAGTTACCCGTCAACGCCGCTGATTAGCACGAGGCAGGTTGCCAACCACCCCAAAAGTTAATTAAACATTTATCAATTACAACGGACAAGGTTCAAACATTCAACCCATATCCCTCACGTTTTTATTGATTGGTAACATTCAAATGTTATAGATCAAATGCCTTCTCCATTAAATAAATCTCAAATGTGTAAAGGCACAGGTAGGGAAAGTTCACAATCAAATATTTCTCAAGCCAACACTCATGTGCCTTTCCGTCGAAAGTAAAAACACTTGATTCATACGCCGTTAAAGGAATTTATACGGGTTTACATACCCATACATAGGTAATGCCTACACGATATAGGGAAATATTTAAGGAAAACGGAGTAAAAGCGATTTCTTTTTTCGGCCTTATTCGTTTGTCTTTTGAGTTTTCGCCAGCTCGGAAGGGTATGCCTTGATCATTAAGTACGCTTGTTAGGTGGCGTTTTCTGGGAATTCTTTTATGAAAACTTATGAAATAATTAGACAAACGTAATTACCTGCTTCTTGTAGTCTTTGCTTTTGCTTTGTATTACGTAAACTAGTGATTAACATTACCCTTGGTTGACTGGTAGAGAATGCCTAAGGCATTAAGTCCACCTTTGTAACTTTTTTGTGTGCGAGAAGAATTTATAAATAAATGTAAAAAATATTTTAATATATTTTTCAATAAAATAAAAGCTAGCTCTACCGCACACTTCGAGATTGCTTTCCAAATGATTCCAAGAATATCCTTTCCATTTGAATCTTCATTAAATAATAATTGTAGTATTCAGCCTCGGGGAACAGACAGGTGTTTCTAAATGTCACTCGTGTGGTTGAACCGCGAGTGAATAATTAACTATTCATACTTTCTTTCGTTCGCTCTGAAATTCAGAGATAAAATATTTGAAAGCCCACAGATGTTTCGATTCCAACAATGTGAGGAAACAATAAAGAAACTATTTCACTTCCATTCCGTTATCCTCGTAAAGACTTCATCAAATTCTACCAATGAGAGCGAAAAAGTGAGAGAATTTTTTTCCGGGAATACAAAAAAGAAAATTGGTTACATATGTACATAATAGTTATGTATACGTTATATAAAAAAGGTACGTACGTAGTAATGTAAAGGAATTGGATATCTCACTAAAGATTCAGTAACGTTTGACTTCAATATTTTCTCTCAATCCGTATCTATCTCGTATTGCAATACTCGTATTTACGTAGACAAGTAAACACAGCGGGATATAGGAGCTGTTTGCTGTATCAAAAGGATATAAATTAAATTATTCGCCTTAAATATTGTGTATGTAGTTTGTCTCCATGTCTAGACATACCTATAATAAATATCTCAGAGCCACCACGCAAAAGTTGAGTGACCGAAAATTTACATCATTACTATTAGCAAACCTGATAGTTGAAGACTAGACTTGTGATGATCGCAGAGGGCTGCTACCCAATTACTTAAAATATTCCGCAGACGAAGCCTAAGGTAGCCTAATATAAAATACTAGCTTCTGCCCGCGACTTCGTCCGCGTGAAATTTCTTGTACCCCCACCCCGTCGCGTCGCAACACTTCGTATTCGCTTACCGTTCACTCTGAGTTTTTTTTCTTTTTGCTCGGCTCCTAAGGGTCATAGCGTGATGTTAAATAGCCTATAGCCTTCCTCAAGAATTGGGCTATCAAATGCAAAAAGAATTCAAATCTGACCGGTAGTTAAAGAGATTATCGCGTTCAAACAAACAAACTCTTCAGCTTTATTATTAGTGTAAAAACTCTATGGCCCATAACTCCTTAATAGGTACGGACGCCAGCAGGTCAACCTACCCGAAACTGTCAGATTTTCCCAATCAACCTTGAACCTTATGTTTTAGCAATAAAGTCGAAAATCTATTAAAGAAATCTGACAGATTATAGTAACTTGATGTGCTGGCGTCTGTACCAACTCTTAACATCTTACACACGTGATAACTTTTAAACGAAATATCCGATTGAGATGAAACAAAAAGTATTTTACTTCTTCATAAATACTCTTGATAACATAATGCTTAATTTCGATAAAGATTAATATTACGATACATATTTAACGTAGTTTTTTTTTCTTCAGACGATTTAATAATTATTTTGAACACAAAATCGGTTATTGTGATTAAACCATGATAGCTAGATATATGTTCTCGCGGACTTTTTTGTAGGTCTTAATGGGCTCTACAAACCCGTAGTACATTATTTTGTTCTATTGTCAATAGTTTTTGCAGCGCACGCAAAAATAGGTTTTCGATTTTACACCTTGTGTTACAAAATAGCAATTTTATTACGGATCCCTAATTTTGGAGAAAAAAAATATAGCCTATAGCCTTCCTCGATAAATGGACTACCCAACACTAAAATAATCATTCAAATCGGACCAGTAGTTCCAGAGTTTAGCGCGTTCAAACAAACAAACAAACAAACAAACTCTGCAGCTTTATAATATTATTAGTATATTAGTATTAGTATAGATTGCTTAAGGGGCTTACATGACCTAAAGCGCGGTCACTGTCGGACTGCATAGAAAAGAAAGAGAAGCGCGATGACACACCGCTGGTAATTTATTGCAAAATATGAAGCAATTATTTCATTGCAAAAAATCTATTGTTTGGACGAAAAAATTAAAACACTAGTATTTTAGTACGTTGCTTGTAGAATAATCTGACAAAAAATCAGAATGATTGTATGTAGGTATATTAGTATGGTTTTTATTGTAAAAAAGTAAGAATAGAAGATACCTCTAAAAAAAGTTTTTAGAGGTATCTTCATGATTTTTTTCTATCGTATCAAATTAGTTGTATTATGTTTTCATCACATAGCATATATCCTGAAGAATATCATATATTTTTCTGATTTTGTTTACTGTAGTCGATCATATACTTTTATTGTTTCTAAAACTTGCGTTTTTTGTGTGTAGGTCCTGTAAGCCCCTTAAACATAAATTTGATCAAACTTTCATTTAAAAATTCCAATATAGTCTTGTACATATATTTACTAGTTTCAGTAGATTCATAATCAGTGCCAGGCGTCGGGTCAAAGTGATATTAAGTAATAAATTTGTTGTGGGGAGCGCTCTAAACGCTTTCGAATTACCGAGTGGCGTAATGGGCAAACTTAATATTCAAGAAGGGATCAAAACGAACCGGAATCTATGCGGGCACGCGCCGCGCCGCGCTCAAACGTTTTATTTTCCGACCGATAATTGTATAAGAATATTCGATTTTTGGTCCACGCGAAAATTGTCCAAGCTGGATCGAAACTGTAGACTTATTTTGTCATTTACTGGCTTCCGATATATCCGAATCCCGTATTTCATTGTAATAAATAATATAACAAAGTGTCTTCAAAACAGTAGGAAAGTATTGAGATTTTCCAGATAAATATTTAATATGTAAGTATGTGAATAACACATAAGCTATTATTATGATGTACGTTTGTCTACATCCCCATTTAAATAACATTGAAAAAATACATTACGTTTGTATTTTCCATAAATGAACGTTTCGTAACAGAGCTAACTGTACTAATAATATGCTACAAATGTTAATTCAACGTCTACGTGTTAAAATGCAAATAAGATAAAGCGAACGGATGAAAAAATTATAATAACTTCTGATAATGGAAGCTATATTTTATTACGCGTTCAAAAGGCGACACACAGTAATTTATTGAGCCTGCTTCCGTCGCCTTTAACCTAAGAAATATACGCTTTTATATTAAGTTCCATCACGAAATATGAATATATCAGTATGAAATAGATAATAGGAATTATGAATTAAACGGTCATTACAAAGCTTTTATCCCAACACTGAGCATCATTAAGGACATTGTAAACAAATCCCCTTACAAAGTTTGGATAAACGAGATGAAAGGGTACTCCCGCAATTAACATTTAAATATTTTCACAAGAGGTAAGTGAAATTAAATTTATGAAATCTGTGCCTTCGTAGAAGCTCTACGCCAAAATACGCTACGTTAATTCTGTATGTATTTTACATACAAAATGGGTAGTAATTAAAAGATCTTGTTTACAAATATGTTCCTTATGTTCAGGTTCTACGAAATAATCAATAAAGGGCCGCTGGCAAGCAATCAAAACACAATAGTTGGAGCGTGTTCGGAGCCGTGCTACGCGCTACGAGCCGCTACGACTCGCTACGACCATCAAACGATATCCCCATTGCATTCCTTTTGTTATCCGCCTATGAGAACCATTCTCTCCAATCCTCCGCATTTTGCATTATTTTCCTTTTTCCACTAACGAATCGAATGTTTCATTCGTATATCAATGTCGATGCCGAAGCGCAATCGGAGTTTGTTCGTGATTTTGTGATACTTTTTTATCGGTGAATTATGGCTATTATTTTTATCAGGTTTTGTTTTTATGGCTAGACATGGATACTTTCGCCTAATACTATTTATTATGTTAAAATCAGTTTGCTCAGTTTTACAAGATTTACATCCCCATGACATAAAATGATGCCAGTAAATCAATCATTCTATAGCATGTGGTAAAATTTATTCGACAAGAGTCCCGCAGTTTATAATTGAATGTCGATCATCGCGGTCACCTTTGACATCCGATGCAGCCACAATGTGGTGCACATGCAATATATGATAAATCATATTTTACTTCAATTATTAATACTACACTTTATTAAATTGGAATTTCCAGGAATCTTTGTTCTGACCAAATAGCTCTTTCATTCAAACAACAAGGGGATATTTTCGACTGACTTTTATTAAATTACGTTTTCATTTGTTCACCAGACTGTGTGTGGCTACAAAATACAGTCACTTTGAATGCTGAGTGGTAATTATGATCTAGCAGCATTCGTAAAAGGAAGGTCCAGTCATGTGTCAGCACTTATTTTCCGGCAGAAATTCATGAAAAATTATAGTAAAACAGTTTGGCAACATGCCGCTTTCAATGTCGTATACGTTTATTCAATTACACACCTAAATAAGTTTAACGGCAGCGCAGGCCGTGTTTATAATCCAACGTATACCCGAACCCGTTGCGAATTCACAATATTAATGTCAATTATTAATTATAACGCAAACAATTATCCTGCTCCTTAATTTGGAGACCGCGAGTCGGCGCCGGGCTCGAATTATTGCGCTAAATACGCAGCCCAATTTATCTTGAATCTCGTCAGTTTGAAATTTAAATTAAAATGTAAATGTTGGGAGGGCGAGTCCTCTCTAATTGCGACCGAGTCTGTCCGTTGTCAAAGTTGTCCGTGAGGTTTAATACCGGACTCGCATGTTTCACCTTCCGATATACTCAATCAACGTATGGACAAACTAGTTTGGGAAACTTAAATAGCCCTAATATTGTTTTGTTACAATATTGGATGTGTTGGGATATCTAATTTTGTATACAAGGTGGCAGGGTTATCGGCGCACAACCGTGGACTCAGCACATGATTCTGAACTCCTTTGAACTGCGATGAAATTATTCGTAAGTAACTAAAAAAAAAATTTGCTGTTCCATACACGTAGGTATTGCACTTTTCTATGAAACAGCAGATTTTTTTTTAGCTTCGCTAAATCTAGAATCATGTGCGGAATTCATGGTTACAGTTTGCGTGTCGATGTTCCTGCCACCCTGTATATAAACCTGACATCACACTTCACACTAATATTATAAAGGCGAAAGTTTGTGAGTGTGTGTGTGTGAGGGGGTGTGTGTGTGTGTTTATATGTTTGTTCCTTCTTTACGCTCAAACGGCTGGACCAATTTTGATAAAATTTTGTATGGAGGTAGCTGATACCCTGGATTAACATATACTTCTTATCCCGATATCCCCACGGGATCGACATTTACGCGGGTGAAACCGCGGGGCGCAGCTAGTTTTATTATATTTTTATTATTTGTTGGTATAGCGGCAATAGAAATACACACTCTGTCTACTACGTCCCTAATAAGCCATTTAAAAACACAAAATCAAGCTTAATTTTCAAAAAGAACACAACCAAAACCCAAATTACCTTTTCCCAGATTTCTAATCTTCTTCTAATTCCTAAAACATGCCATAATTAAACGGTAAATCTACCAAATACACGGGGTTTTGTTAATTGAGGCATCCGACTGGATACTTGCAGCAATTTGGCTCGCCATTCCGTCTGATACACTTTCCAAGTTAAAATTCCTTGTCAACTGTGGCGGGCGAAGCAATCCAAGCGCTAAATCAGTTTAATCGCTTTAGAATCTCTGGACAGTGTTTGTTAGTGTGCACAGTAGCCATATCTGGGGATAAGTTACTGTTTTGTTTTATAATTCTTCCGTTTTTAGGGTTCTGTAATCAACAGGGAACCCTTATAGTTTCGCCATGTCCGTTTGTCCGTCCGCAGCTTAGCTCAGATACTCTTAGTACTAGAAAACTATAATTTGGCATATATAAACATATTTGGCATATATGTACATACATATTAATCACGCCGACAAAGTGGTAAAATAAAACCTTGATATAAAAAAAAAATTTAGGATATCCCAGGGTAGCTCTACACGTAAAGTGGGGATGTTTTTTTTTCTAAATATTTAAAGTGCAAATTCCCCCCCGCCAGATAAATGGTTGTTTTTGGATATGTGAAAAAAATCACAGTATATAAAGTAGTATAAATAACGAAGTTAAAAGAAAAACTATCACAGCTAAGTAGGCTTTACAAGTTTACGAGTAATAGACGACCAACTTGAATTAGCAGTTGCAATGTATGGGAGAACATGATTTTCAACTACAATGTTATGTTTGTTCTTGGGATAAATTAATTCCAACTACGGAACCCTTCATTGTGCGTGGTCCGACACGCACTTGGCCGGTTTTTAACATTTAAGGACCTTTTTTGTGTGCAGTTTGACCATAACACCAAGTAATTAACCAAAACGTATTCATGACAACATTATCAAGGTTATATTTTCCAGTTTTAGCTGACCTCGGGTTGTATAGGCTTTTCGTACAATCAGAAGTCAGCTTATACTGGAAATTTTTAGCTTGATATGTCGTCCCACGTACCTAAGAGCTTTCACGGTATCCACATTATAGGCTCTATACTAAATTAACCGGAACTTAAGCGAAGGTGATGGTCATAAACCTGACAAAAGTTATTTTCCATTTTTTGCTAAAGCGAAAAGATTTGATTTTGTCTATGTTTCTTTGGTACGCTTTTACGCTAAAACGGGTGTACGGATTTGGATGAAATTTTGCACATGGGTAGACCATGACCTGGATAAGGACATATAATACTTTTCATCCCAATATTCTCGAGAATTATGCGGATGAAACCACAAACAATATAGACCTTGCATTGCCGATGTCATGTCTTGATAAATGATATTTGTGTCCGAAAATTTATTAAAAAAAAAACACGTTTTCACGTCAAAATATATACCTGCATGATGTTTAACACCTAATAATATCTACCTGTATGTGTCAATGTCGCAAAGACCAAAAGTTGTAGGTTTATCTGTGATTAATTTTAAAATAATAATGAAACGTATTTATTTACAAGGCAGATGTGAGTGGAAACTCCTGGAGGAATCGCCCTAAGAGAACATATAGTGACCTAAAAAGGCCACTTAACGTAAACGAGGCAAAAGGAGTATGTAAGGATCGTAGCTGGTGGCATTCTGTAGTTTCTGCCTACCCCCATGGGAAGTAGGTGAGTTTACCATAAAACAATCAAAATATACAGAGTAAAAAATAAAATACTTTCATTTTATTGTTTTCCGAGGTTTCCCTCCAATATTTTCAATAAGGAAAAAGCTCCAAACAGGGTAATAAAACGTATTGGCAGGAGCTCAGGCCACGTGAAGCAGTAACGTGTTTGATGTCGGCTTAACGATTGCAGTAGGTACCTAATAATGTAGCTGTTGGTTATTTATCGTATTTTTATACTTTGAATAATTTTTGTTAGTTATAATATATATCTAATAATACAAGACTTATAAATGCAATGCCAATTAATCAGTTAATCTAATTATTACGCTAATTAGATTAACTGATTAAAGTTAAAACTAAATGTTGTGTTTTCGTTAAGGTTTTTCTTATAAAATTGCGTCATTCCTATTGATTTATTATATGGGCGTATTTAGAATCGAAGTAAATTATACCTAGGTATAAATAACCTATAGGTTGTATTTATAAACAACCTGATAATTATACTAACCGACCTTGTTATAGAAACAAACGGAACAAGACTTAACAAATTCGCCAACAACAAATCTCATCAGGAAAGTTTTCCATTTTCGTCAATCATAAAAAGTTTTTACTTCCTTATGGCGTCGTAACTACCAATTAATACTTATACTTACTTATTTTAGTCATTCCAAATATCAGAAAAACATTACTATCCATTAACAAACGGGAAACGTCCATAAACTTTAGCCGAACACTGTGTTTCTATGAACAATTGCTTTGAGATAACGACACGTTGTATGTTTTTGTTTTCTAATTTACACCCCGTTATTGTTCATCGACCTAGATAAGCTGGTAAAATTGGCGCGTGATATCGGAATATTTTTCGTAGTTGCATGACACGCCCGCGAGCCCGACGCGTCTGTTCCCGCCGCCGCGCGTGTTTCAACTGCCAGCTTTTCCCCAAAGCAACACATGATTTTCTGAAACAACCCCCGCGGTAACTCGGTCGAGAGTGCAAAACCTTCACACAGTGACACGAGGGTGAAACATAATAGCAGTTCGTTAGCATAACTCCATGCTCCGCCCGACGCAGCATCGCCTGACTTAAGTAAAATATTTGCCTTATTAAATGATTTCAACCCTTCAAATTTCATTGTTTATGCTGAATCAGGAATAATTTTGGCGGGTGTTCTGCCATTTGGAATATTCATAAAACGTATGTACATGGATTTTCACCATGAAAAATTTTATGTTTATACTGCTTATTTAATTTTCTTATTTAAGTATACGCTGTGAGGAATTATGTATAGTAGGTACCTACTGTTAAGGTTGTCCGCTAAAGTAGACCTTATGTGATGCAGGCGGACAATAAATTAGCCCTGGTCACATTCGAGCAGTACCTAAAGCAAGTTGAGAAAGATGTGTCAAATATGTTGTATTAGGTTTTTGTTTAGAAAATAACAGCGATATTTTTAATCGGGGAAATGTAAAGACGTTCACTCAAAATAAACGTAAGGAAATCGTAGCGTTGTTTGATTTCTTAGAAGAGATCATCAGCTCTTAATAGTACATAATATAATAATAATATTGTTTATTTATGAAAATGGTGCAGATATATGTATACATACAACATAATCAGCCTATAACGTTCCCACTGCTGGGACACAGGCCTCCTCTCAGTGAGAGGGCGTGGGCTGTAATCCACCACGCGGGCCCAGTGTCGGATGGTAGATGTCACATGACTTCGAATTTTTGGTTCTAGGACATGCCGGTTTTCTAACGATGTTTTCTGTTTTGAGAGCAGTGGTGATTGAATAATTTACATAAATTAAAGCGCTTGACTGGGTGCGAACCTACGACCTACAACCCGTAATTCGCGGCCGTCACCACTGGGCCACCACTGCTCGTCAACAATATATAATTATATCTGAATTTAATTAAAATGAATCTTAATAACATTTACAACATGTGCTTATTACTTTTAACCTGCAATTTTCTCGAAGTTGTTACTTCCCTGCAGTCACTGCCATATACTTTACTTACCTAACTACTTACCAAGTTAAGCTGCAAAACTGTAGGAACCTGCTAAGTTTTAATAGTTTATTCTACATGCAAGCTACATGTTTATTTTTATACTTAATTCTAGTAGCATCTCATTATAACGACTCGGGTCGCTTACTGCCACCCTTCGTGCGTTAGACTAATGTGACTTTAAAAATATACGAGTACTGACACACTGTGCAAATAAATATACGAGTACTGACACACTGTGCAAATAAATATACGAGTACTGACACACTGTGCAAATAAATATAACCCATAATACGATTAATCTTACACCTAATATTTTTAAATGAAAGGGTTATTTTATTTACTTTTTCAATAAACTTCAGGGGTACTTACTTAATTTTAAGAAATGGAAACTATATTGTTTTGCATAAAAAATCGTAATGATATGTAAACAGATGTCAATGCGAACAGGCCGTTCCTAAGTAATCAAAAACTTTAGCATAAGGCTTTAAATAAATAGGTATAACGAGCACGGCACTTTACCCTGTAATCTTTAATTATAGGGTTGGATTCAGGGACCGTTTATGTCGACCCCAATGCTTAGACGGATTGCCATGTTATGATATAACGAGTGTCATTATCCCTCAAACTTTTCCTAGCGAGTGTAAAAGTAAAAAGTATCGCGAAATTCAAATTTTCTTACGTTTTTTGCAATTTATTGACATCTTTCTAACTTAGATTTCTACCATTAACACTTTTCCATAAGAGATTGGTGGTTGGTGGTAGAAATCCAAATTAAAAAGATATATTATTTATTTATTTTACAATTTATGTAAACACAGTAAAATACATAGGAATAATAATAATAATAATATAATATTAATAAACTTTATTGCTTAAAAGATTACAAAGATTTTTACATTGGTCCCAAACTAGGCAAGCCTGTATCTTGGGTACCAATATGGAGGGTTTAATATATATAAATATAGAATATGACATAGGTAATTATAATTAGAGTACAAAGGTACTTATGATGGTATTAATGATTCTAATGATTATAATTCTCTAAATACATATGTACCTGTTATTGTCGCGAATCATATTTTGATCAAGATACAATCTGACACTGACCTGCAAATTTGCAAAAAACGTAAGAAAATTTGAATTTCGCGGTCTACCACTATCCATTCAACCTTAAAAGGAAGAAAAACTAAAAGTCCCCTTACTTTTACTTTCACGGTATTGCTGCAGGGGTTGAAAACTAACACGCAAAAATTTTACTTAGATATTTATAACACCTTATAAACTGTATCGAACTAAATTTCATATCATGAGTTCAGATCCCTGTCATGTACCTATTCGTACCCCGTGAAGGATAACTTTACTAATCTGCGATTTCGGACTCGCAAAAAAGGATCGGGAAAAGTTTATTTGGGTTTTATTATGGGAAAAACTCTGTTGAATGTTTTAATCGTACCCGATAAATCATGTAAGGATGATCTTTTTCTTTCGTGGAACCTATTACCAGCCATGAAGACAAAATAAATAACACAAAATGAATATTGCTCTATCGTTCAACTAATATTTTAGTTAAACGATAGCGCAATATTGTTTAGTCTGGATAAATATTTAATGTGGTAAAATAATAGTCATCGGTGTTTACATTTCAAACTCAATATATACCATGTACAGGGTGGCAGAGAACACGGACATCGACCGCGACGCGCAAACTGGATCCATAAATTCAGCACATGATTCAAGACCAGCGTAAAAATTTCGTCGGTAATCAAAAAGTAAATCAGCTGTTTCATAGAAAGTGCAAAATGTATGGAACTGCAATTTTTTTTTTTAATTTCCGCATTCAAAACGTATGGAACAGCAATTTTTTTTTTTATTACCGACGATTCATTTCAACGTCCCCTACGACTGTCATACTGAATTTCGACAGTTAATTATTTCGACACGGTCCCAAATTCGAATAACAATAGTTCGACTAGGTACTCATTGCTTCGACACGTTGAAATTTTTCGTCAGTTCAAAATCATGTGTTGAATTCATAGTTTCAGTTTGCGCGTCGAAGTCCCTGCCACCCTGTACATTTTTGCTATCAATCAATCAATCAGAAGTCATTTATTCAAACGAGGCTGAGACTGCACTTTTCGAACGTCAAAATTACATAAGGCAGTCCCTAAAAACGTCCGCCCATCACTACGCTATATACGCCGTCCTGAGCTCTTAGAATGTTTCTATTGCTTTAGCTGGGAAGAGGTGGCACGGGTGTCTGTTTATTACTTAGCTAGAATTATGCTTTTATGCAAATAAAACTTCATATTCACATCTAACCTATTTATCATTTATTTAATACTTCAAGCATGTACAGAGGCGGACTTAATGCCATAGGCATTTTCTACCAGTCAACCAGTCAGTCAGTCAGTTAAGTATTTCTTTAATAAATCAAATAAAATAATTAAAAAATATACAACACTAACATTTTCTTTTTCAAAACATCTTGAACGAAGAGTAACTGTAATTGATACCTATGTAAGCCACGCACTCACAACTTACATTGAGGCAGACATATTTTTTCGCAAAGTGCTGAGTGCAATTCTGTTACAGAACACGTAGACATATGTTAAAGTTTAAAGTGTATTCAAATCACGGTGTAGGTGGGACCGTGGCTAAGTAAATTGTGTACGTGTTTGGCCCAGTGCCGAATAGGTCAACCGCAAAGGATGCATACCACAACACACATAACCTAGGTACCTAAATACGTAATACTGTTAGCCGCTAAATTCCTATCTATTTTGTATTCCAGTATTGTATTGCTGATGGCGACGGCATATTCACTTATGGGATTGTCGAAACTTTAAACGGGTTCAATTTAACATTTGTAGGCTTGGAGCAAAAAGGTTATGTAATATGTAATGGTATCTTCGTGAATATTAGCCTTACTTTTTAAATTCATTCACATTTTCACAAAAAACAGGAATAGCCCGGTTGGCGTATAAATCTTTTAATAACCCAGGATTGAACCTGTGATTGAACGCTTCGGGTCACGGGCTTAGGCTACGGACACAAAGTCAGCAACGCGGCGCGGCGGCGGCGGCGCCGGCTCGTCGCGGGGAGCAGCGCGTTTCAATGCATAGATTAAAGCGCAGGGCACGCCGCCAGCTAGCGGGCGGGCGGGCTAGGCGGGCGAACATCGTTTCACCTCTTTACATGCTTAGTCGGTAGCTCGCGGTATGAACCGAAGTATGTAAAGAGGTGAAACGATGTTCGCCCGCCCGCTAGCTGGCGGTGTGGCCTGCGCTTTAGTAGCGGCTGTGATAGCGGCGCGGGGGAACAGCGTACGAGCGATGCGCATCAGTCTAGCGGTACCCGCGCGTCTGCGTTGGCCAAGGAATATACTACTCTCTAACGAGAGGCATTTACGTAGTGTTATGCATTTTATTTTTTGGATTTTTAACGATCGACATTTCAAAATGTTGTATCAATAAGACGTTGTCGTCGCTGTTAAGACTAATCGTTCGCGAACAAAGACATTAATTTCTCATAACACTCTAGCGCCGCCCGCGCGATTTGCCCGCTGGCTTCTAGACTGGGTCTGCGTTGCCGCGCCGCTCCCCGCGCCGCCGCGCCTTCGCCGCCGCCGCCCCGCAATCGCTGACTTCGAGACCGAGGCCTTAGACCTGGAGACCAAGTTTACTTAATTACAAATAGGTATTTCAAGAGTCTCTCCATTGTGAGTTTTTGACAAAGCCACACAATATCTGTCAAAAACTCACAATGATGAGACCATTGCAACGTTTTTAAATCAGTAAACTTAGACCCCTGGTGAGTGACGCAGCTCGGCTATGTCAGTAACAATTTATAGACAATGCCTACGACAGTTTCGATCGGCAACTAACCGGCCTGGAAAACAAACTTCGATGTCGGTAAATTTTTAAACGCTTACCAAAACGTCCGACCCTAAATCTATGTACCTACGTTATGAGGTCAAAGCTTCTAGAAATCTAGAACAATCTCACGTTACATCATAATTCTCCACCTTTTAAATTTTTAAACGTAAATAATAATTAAATAGTTCTTACGACAATGTAATACTAACAAAATAGGGACATTTAGGTAAATAGTCTGAAATATGGGGACTACAGCAGGGTAATTGCGTAACACACTATCAGTAGCAATGGGTTTCATTTTGACAGTTCAACAACATTCATTGCGTTATTTGCGTTGTTGAGCAGACACACTTTTCGTACATAAGGAGCAATGGATTAGCAATATGCTTCAAAATGATTCAAATTGAGAGTAGGTAATACGACAATGCGCGTATTTTGCGTACGGAAATTGAGAGTAATAGCGTGTTACGCAATTAGGGTGCAGGACCTAAACGCAAAAAACGCAAGTTTTATAATGCCTAGAAGTATATGATCGACTACTATGATCGAATTATGATACATGTGTGCTGTGTTGATCATTCGACCCGAGGCGGCATTACGAGTATATAAGGAAGCCGAGTTTGTAATTATCAATGCACACGCGTTTCATACGACGTTTTCAATGTCCAGATCTGGACGTGCCCAAAATTGAATGTGCACACGAGGCAGAATCTCGGACGTACTCATGTGAGCAGATATAAAAAATATAATAAACACAAAATAATGTTTGGACTGATTGTAGTGTTGTCGTATGTCAAATTGTAGTTTAGTTAGTATGGAATTAGAAAGCAGGTACTATTGGCATAGAAAAATATACATTAGTTCAGTGAGAATCCGCAATAATAGAACGCTAGTCAGGGTCTTTTCTGTTTGGTTTCGACCACGGACAATTTAAGGTAAATAAATTTTAGTTAATTTTGGAACCAAGGACAATTCAGACTATTTAAAAAAAATGAAATATAGCCCACAGATTCCTTTTGGCATGAAGTCTCTTTGATGAGATTAAAAAAAGCGCCCATCTCCGACTAGTAAATAGTTATCTAGGGCGTTAGTTAGTTAGTTATTTAGGGGGTAACATTAAAGTAAAAAGCACGCGTGTTTAATACACTGCAATATGGTCCTAAAAGCGGTTCATTAAGAGCCACGTTACGAGCAAGTGTGTCGAAAAATAGAAACCTTTAAATAATATCAGCTTGTACCTGTTCCACTGTGGCTGCTGCTGTTGTGGCTTAGCATAAAGTCTAGGATCTAGGATTTCCTATGACGTTTCCCTTCACACCATACGAGGCCTAAATCTTGCACATCTTAAATCCTCCTACTATTCTTAGCTACAACGGGGCCCTAAGCAATCATCCTGAGTGACAACATTCGCGACACTCACAATCATAAGTACCTACAAGTGTAGTAATATCTCCCAACTCGCACCCAGGACTTAATCCTTACAATCAAGCCACTTGACCCGCAGTCATCATGTCCCTTTCTAAGCGCCCTCTAGACATTTATTGTATAATTGTAAGCCAAGCAATTACTTTTTCCTGTCTGTCTGGGTTTATGATTATGACTTGTTATTTGAATGTAGGGTGGATGTTATGAAATATCTTGTTATTCTGCACTCGTTGACATTTGCGTCGTTTTCCTTGAATTTTTTTTGGGAATGTTGTAAATTTTTGCAGCAAAACTGTAGGTAATGATTTAGTTTAGCAGGTATGTAGGTAGTAAAGTTTTGCTGATAAGGAAATATGTGCCTATGTACATATTTAGGTATTCCGAAACTATTTAAGACTACTTCCATCTACAAAGAATAAAGATAAACAATCAAGAACAAAAAAATGCCTAGAAAAACTTCTTCATTACAATTTCGACATGTTGACACAACCGTGCGTAACGTCGTAATTCAAGAATAACAATATGAAAGTCACTAAACGTATCCCATGATCTATGAAGTTCCACGAAACTTATCCGTCGAGTAAAAGATGAATATCGCAGAACTTTCGTCTAAACTTTATCGCGAGTTGGGAACAAATAGGTACATCTATGTATGTATAAACTAACGAGAGTAGTTTGTAAGACTTCCTACTTTGTGTCGCTTATACCTGGCTAACCTTTGCATTTCCACGAAATTCTGCCACAATAACGTCATTTGTTTCGACCCTACTTTAATGAGGAAATGCATTGGTGCACGAAAACATTTTCATTTTGCAATTAGAATGCATTAATGAAGCATGTTTTTACTTCATTACTGTTTCTCTTTGAAATATAGGTACTTGAAGCAAATATCATTAATACTAAGTACCATCTACATTCACAACCCCAACAACGGTTTTATTAAATTTTATCGTCGTTTTTCCTTAAGCCACTGTGAAATATTTCCGTAACTACCTATATTAAATTTGAAAAAATCCAAAGCGAAGCCAATAAAATATGTAAATATTTTATTAAAATAATTGTTATTTACGTTAGCAATATTAATAAATAATTGAGGGACAAAACACAAAATTGAACGGCTTACTATTTCACATAAGCCGATCACATAAGTGATAGGCTTATGTGACCAAACATAAGTTTGGTTACATTTACCGAAACTTTGAAATACAGAAATACGAAAATATTTTTCTTGGAAATAATTTAATTCTATCAAAAGAAAAGTCATTAGCGAGAATGTTCCGAGGGGGATACTCAAGTGAGGTTATTAACAAAGACAATAACGGTCCCGAGGCTTAGTATGAAAATAAAGTTTTCAGCTTTGTCGTGGCGTGTCCCGGTTTATTTCAACGAAAGCGTGAGGCGTCGACAACGGAGACGTTCTCTTTTTATAGCGAGACGTTTCATCAAGATTATTTTCTTTTCAAGACGCTCTCGATGTCCCGACACTTCAATGGACGCTATCAATTCTCGAGACGAGAAACCACGACGTCGTAGACTGGAATCGTTCAACGTATACCTGTCAGCGATAATACAATAGAACTCTTCACAATTGGCACAAGTTTCTTCTTACTTCCCATTACTTTAACCTGAAAGGCACAGTCACGTCCATTAGCATAAATAAAAAATGTATCTAATTGAATTAAAAGGGTGCAGATAGATCTCCACTTACAATCTGCGGGAGAGCAATAAACAATGGAAACTTTAGACAAGTTTGAATGTATTGTGGGTGTGATTTTGTCAACAGGAAAATGGCGGACCCGGCTGTCGCTTTCGGATATTTATGACCGCGACTCGACAAATTCTGCATCCTTTTATTTTCAGCGCCGGACTAACTGAACGTGAAGGTAAATACTACGATAAAACAAACAAGCGCCGACGTGGCGCACTTTCTGGATAATGGATTGCACAAATAGACCTATTTATTAACGTAATATCAATTATTAACTGTCCATCTATTGTGTTTAATTTGAACAATTGCGTGTTTATCCCGCCAGGGATGCGGATATATTATTTAGGTACGCTCAATTATGATATGTTTCATTTAACGCAATTATATTTTGCATTGACAACTGACATACCTAGTATCATAATCAGCCTATAATGTTCCTCATTGCTGGGACACAGGCCTCGTCTCAGTGAGAGGGAGTGGGCCGTAATCCACCACGCGGGCCCAGTGCAGGTTGGCAGATGCCACATGTCTTCGAATTTTTGGTTCTAGGACATGCCGGTTTACTCACGATGTTTTCCTTCACCGTTTTGAGAGCAGTGGTGATGAAATAATTTACACAAAGTAAAGCGCCTGTCTGGGTTCGAACCTACGACCTACAACTCGTAAGTCGCGGCCGTTACCACTTGGCCACCACTGCTCACCTAGTATACCTACTATAAAGTTACTACTCCTAGTGACTAAGTTTCTATTTATTAATGGTAATCTGTGAACAGCGCTGTGGGTTACATTATTACTCATGTAATTTATGTTTATTCTGTTTATAATATTCCATAATGTAGCTGTTTGTTGTTCCAATTTTATAAAATAAAAAAATAAAATAAAATAATAAAATTAGTGTTTTCTCAAATTCCCTTGATGATAATAATTATATCAACCTGAAAAAATCACACTTTATACAATAGCCTGTTCTTATATACAGATAAGAAATTAACATGATAATAACTGGTAGTGTCTCCCTTACGATGTGCACCTTCACCATATTATTATGAAATAGACAAAAAGAATATATGAATTGGCTCTTGTAATACAAGAGACAGAGAAAAAAAAAATGTTTTTGATAAACTTGAAAAGTCAAACAACCCCTCAAAACAACAAAATTTCCTTCACCTTCACCACCCACCACAATCTTCCGTGCACGTATAATTTCCTAATTACTATGCACACGGCATCTTGATACTGTTCGATCTATTGCAATTCTAATTAAGTGCGTAAAAACCAAAGGAACCACGAGGGTGCATTAGTATTCCGCAGTCGAATTCGCCTCTGCCCCAGGTGTAGTCACCTCAGACGAGGCGGCCAAATCTCATAGCGTAACATAACACTGTTACTGCCTCCGTAATTCTATCATCTGGTTTTAGCCAGCCAATATTTTGGAATTTTTGCCACAACACTTTGGGGTTGGACTTGGGAAGATTTTTCAGTTGAAATTTTCTGCCGGCGAGTTCAAACTGCAGGTACTTTTTGTAGTATTGATTGATTTGAAATTTCTTTATAATTATTTTATGAACCGTATTCACAAATCTGACAATGGAATATTGAGGGCCGTAGACGAGGTAAACTATTTCTTCGTGTACCTATGGCAATTAATATTCCAGCGGCAATAACACCTATCTATTCCTCTGTTGTTGTGTTGTTTTGTTATAATTTAATAATATGTAATTTTTGATATAATTTATAATTTCAATTTTTGATATGATTTTTAATTTTTGATTGTAATTTGTAATCCGGTTAAATTTTATATGGGTGTATACCTGAAATAAAATGATTTCATTTGATTAACTTATACAAAACAGATAAATGTCATTCAGATCTTATTCTAAAAGCATTAAACATCATGATTAGGTGCTATAGGCAGACTATGGCGCTTATATAAAACATTTACGAATATTTATATTATGTAATGTATAAAAACTTCTTAGTTGTTACGAATCAGAAGTATCATAATAATCAATTGTAACATAAAACTAATTAATTGTACTGAACGGCGCGATGATTAGACACAATGGTACTTTATAACACTTACCTACCTATTAAACTATTTTATTAAAAAATAATAAGTAACATTCATAATTATCATAATCAGCCTATAATGTTCCCACTGCTGGGACACAGGCCTAGCTCTCGGTGAGAGATAAAATTAAATTTTACTTTTACAGAATTATAATATCTTAGTAGATCTTTTGTAGTATTTTTATAATCATCTTAGGTTATTTTTTTCTTTTAAGTTACTATATAGCAAACACGGCTAGTGTTTGCTACTTACTACAAACTGATACTTCGCTGACATAAGAACTGTCAGATCATAATGTCTTCTGTAGGTATTACATTTTTTGGCTCGACTCTATCTATACCGGCTGACTTTTTTTACGTCTGGACAAAAACAGGGTAAGTTTAAAAGGTGAACGAAGTAGAAGCCTATTGGCACAAAATTTTTTTTTTTTTTTTTCAAAAACCCTAATAATTTTTCTTTTTTTTTCCTATCAATAGTAGATTGTATGTACAGTCACGAGCATAAGTATGTATACACTTGGGTTTATACAAAGACGATTTTCCCCTTTAGTTTTGAATGAAATTGTATGTTTTTACGAACATAGTATTTTCGAACCCATAGGTTTGTGTAAAGTGTTGTATTTCAACGTTGCATTCGTTATGTCACGAAAAAATCGCAATTGAAAGTTGCCAAGTGTTGACATATAAGTGCTCGTGACTGTACAACCTAGTGCATAAAAGAAGCAAGCTTACCCCGAGACGTTTAAAAAAAACGGTAAAAGGGTAACGATATCAGTTTATGGGGTACTCGTTTATGCCCGAGTTATACACTTTGCTTTTCACTTCAATTGCGAGATATTGAAACAGGCTTAAAGTCTATAACAGTATTTTCACTGTTCAAAAATGTTGCAAAATTGAAGAAGAGAATAGCCAATTCCCGCCATGAAACTTTTTAAAAGTTATTCTTTAATTTTCAACCTATGTCATTGGACTTTGGTACTTCATACTGGCAAGTCATGAAAACGTTTCTTTGCGTTTTCAAATAATTAATGACAACTGTTTTATTTTATCAAATTAACGATAGAAAACACGGAAGTGATATAAATTAAAGCAAATTAAATAAAATAATGACTTTAATCTGCGACGTTTTATTGTGCGTGTGGGCTGTTCGGCCTAATTATATTAGTCTTAGAAAAAAAATACTATAAACACTAGAGCATAAAAAGCGACTTTATGTAGCCTACGCACAACATAAGGACGAACTTTTAGAGCATGAAAACTGAGAAGTACTATTACTTGTTTGAAGTAAACTTTTCATACTAAAACAAAAAAAAACGCCAATATTACAAACATGTAACATAAAGGCTTATAATAGGCTCTACACGTGGAAATTATCAATGAATTCGTCGTATCCTTAAAAAAAAGATGTTTTTTATTTAATTTAGTGAAAAAAAAAGAGATTTACAGTCTTTGGTCCAGAAGGTAGAAAAGTCAGCTGGTATAGGCATAGTAAATCTTTGCAGGTGTCGCCGTAAAGTCTCGTACCGCACCATTAACCAGCTAAACTGTTCACAAACAGAAATCGTTAAGCATAATTCAACAATATCAGTTACCGTACCAAATATTATATCTAGAAGTTATACCATTACCGTGAGAATAATAACAATTATTATATCAAAACAGAAAACGAATTTAGTACATAACCTTTAGTATTACCGAATTCTCAAAATCATAGCATAGCATAATCAGCCTATAATGTTCCCACTGCTACACAGGCCTCCTCTCAGTGAGAGGGAGTGGGCCGAAATCCACCACGCGGGCCCAGTGCAAGTACGAGTTGGTTTAATAGATGTCACATGTCTTCGAATTTTTAGTTCTAAGACATGCCGGTTTCTTCGCGATGTTTTCCTTCACCGTTTTGAGAGCAGTGGTGATGAAATAATTAACACAAAGTAAAGCGCCTTCCTGGGTTCGAACCTGCAACTCACTTGCGGCCGTTACCACTAAGCTACCACTGCTCCCAAAATCACAGCACATACAATTATTAAACACACACTTTGTACGCTTATAATAATAAAGAGATAGTTAATAATTGGTCTTTATTTACTACGCCTATATTATAATGCTAGTAATTAAAGTGTACCTACCTTCCTAACGCGGATATAAAGTACCAATTAAGCTCCATCCTGCTTATGAAACATCATTTACAATATAGTTAATTGGAATGTGATCATGACTCACAAAGCTTTAACATGTAATTCCTATGCAGAATCGTAATTTGAGAAAATCTTTATTGCCTGTTATGTTTAAAAAATCTTCGTGCTCATTTCCAAGTTGCTGGTAGATACCAACTTCTACATATATTATTATACCTAAGAGTCATAATGATATGGTATGATGATATGATTCATAATGTTATCCTTTTATGATTCTGCCAAAATGGCCTTTTTAGCCACCAGGTAATCTTCCTCTGGTTCTATGTTTTTTGCCAAAACGAACTGCCTGAAATGAATCAGCCATACACAATTACACATAGTAAGATTAAATCTACAAAAAAAACAACAAAATTATTAAAAAATAAAAGTAATGCATAATCTATTATTTGGATTAGGCCGTCGTGCGCAGTTCGGAGTGGACGTGTGTCGGACTGTATAAGAAATCCCTAACGCTAAATTCTGTGATTGGCTGTGAGTTGTGATTTTTGATTCCTTGTCACTCCTTAAGTGTTTTTACCTGTCGGTGCCTCCCACTGGGCGGTCATAGAACGGGATAGATATTGTTGTGCCGGTGACTCCTAAAGTGTCGTCCCAAAAGTGACTGTGATTTGGTGGATTTGAACCAGCGACGCCTGCCTCAGCGGTCGGCGTGTGTTCCGTTGCGCCACCGTGCAAGTATCCGTGCGCGCCAAACTAAGATACTGTCTGTGAACGGCTTACGTCATCGCCAGTGCTACTACGGCGACGCTTACCAGTGCTACGAGCTACGCGCTACGATCCTGCTACGAGTCAGCCATCGGCTACGCCGCTACTGCTAGTAATACAACCGAATCTCGACTGCTTTACTGGTACTACAGTATTGTCCATAATGTCGAGTATTCCGCGCACTCCGCCCAAAACAACGGCAGTAAGTATGAGCCACACTCATACGCAATCAGAGCCTGACATTAACTCCGCTACATCGATGAGTGGATTTGTAACCTCCCGTAGCAAACGCCCGCGCAATGCTGATTCTCCGCAGGACGGCTCCAGCTACCATACTCCCCAAGTTAATGAACAGGACCTTTGCATCTCGAAATCATTAGCGGAACAGACTGCCCTAATTACCAAACTTGTATCCGACGTTGCGGAAATAAAGTCTCAAAACTTAGCCATTCAGGCAACTAACGTCGCAATTCAAAATTCCAACGATGAGATTATTCAATCCATGAGCTTCCTCAACACGAAGTTTGAAGACATGAAGAATGAGATAGAAGACCTAAAGAAAACTCGAGATGCTCAGCAAAGACACATAGAACATCTAGAAAAAAAGATCATCGACCAGCAGCTCAAATCTCGCTCATCTGGCGTCGAAATCCGTAATGTGCCTACTGCTGACTCCGAAACCAGTGCCAGTCTCTCAAGTACTGTGATAAAAATTTGCGAGGCTTTGGGAACGCCTATCAGTGACTCCAATATTCGAGACGTGTATCGCCTATCAGGAAAATCCACTAATACCAACTCCCCGCGCCCTATAATTGCTGAATTTGTTGCCGTAAGTTCTAAGCAATCTGTCGTTTCGGCAGTTCGATCTTTCAATAAGGGCAGGTCTAAAGACCAGAAACTCAACACCTCTCACGTCGGAATACCTGGCAGGCCGCAACCTATTTATATCGCCGAGCAACTGCCATTAAGTGCAAGGAAACTTTACCATCAAGCCCGGGAATTTGCATCAAAGAACGATTACAAATTCTGCTGGGTTTCCAATGGCAACATCTTCCTGAGGAAGCTGGAAGGGGACAAGCATATTCTGATTGGTTCTGTTCAGTCTCTTCAAGATCTCGAATCAAAATGACTATATATTCCATTTCACCTTCTAACGTATAACTTTTTGGTTCTGCTCCGATATTTCTTAAACTCAATTATCTCAACATTAAACTCAAATTTTATATTACATATTGTACACATCCACACTACCTCACCTAACTACAAACACAAATTTCTCCCAATATACACCGCAACACCTTACCCACGTCGCGTACATAAAGTTCCTTGTCTCAATAAGGCTTCAACTCCGTCCCTCTCTCCCCATCTACTAGCCTTTTTCTTTAATTGCCAGTCTTGTGGTTTATTCGTAACTAAAAATGGCGAATATAAATGACATCATACAAGAAATTGATGCATCTTCGTGTATAGGTACCTCCTTCAACTGCCTACCTGAACATTGTCCACGGTATGTTATCCCATCAACTTTTGGTAATTTTAATCTACTTCATCTAAATATCCGCAGTGTCAGTAAAAACTTTGACTATCTCCAGCTTCTAATAAATCAAACAAAAATCACTTATGACGTTGTGATTCTCACTGAATGCTGGCTCAGTAAGGTCACTTGTTTACCTGTTCTGGACGGGTTTCAGGCTCACTCTACCCTCTCTAACTGCAATCAGAATGACGGCATTATTATATACACCAGAACTGGTTTGCAAAGTTCTGTGCGGGAACCTGAATTTGAAGGAGGTAATTGCCTGGTATGTGAAATAGGTAGCAACGAATTGGCAGTAATTGCAGTATATCGTTCACCATCTCTTAACTCCAAGAGCAACTTTAATTCCTTTATCTCTAATCTCGACAGTCTATATAATAGTGTTTCTCGCTACTCTAACATCGCTCTTATGGGTGATATGAACTTGGACCTGAGTCCAACCAACAGGAATGAGAGAACGCTCGAATACCTATCACTAAATGCCTCTCACGGACTTTTGCCCACCCATCTCGTCCCTACTCGGTTAGACCGCTGTTTAGACCACATCTTCCTTAAGACCAACCTCCCATCCACCTCCCTCATCCTAGAATCGCATATCACAGACCACAAACCTACTGTCTTGAATATTGCTAATTACATCCCTCCGCACAAATCATCCCACAAAGTCACTCGCCTAAACTATGCAGCCATTATTACTGATCTCGAAAATGCAGACTTTTCTGGAGTGTTTAACACTGACGACGTCAACACATCAACAACCATTCTCATCGACACTGTTACCTCGGTCGTCTCCAAACATTCATCTCAAGTAAATGTCCCTAGAAAAAAACATGTTTTAAAACCTTGGGTCACTCCAGGATTGTTAAAATGTATACAAAATCGAGATAGAATGCACCTCAAAGCCAATAACTCTCCAGATAACATTATCTTAAAAACTACCTATACGCGATACCGCAACTTCTGCAATGATTTACTTAGGAAACTAAGAACCGCTTATGAATCAAATGAGTTACAAGAAGGCAAAAACTGTCCCCGTAAACTGTGGCAAACTATTAACACAATCACAAACAGACATAAACCGCAGACAAGTCCCTCTGAGTTGTTGGAAGTGAAAGGTGATCCCAAGTCTTCAATTAACGAGGTGTGTCAGTTCTTTAGTTCCATAGGAAGCGACCTAGCTGAAAAAATCACATCTCAGCATCAAGCTACTAACACGCCAATTACACACTATTCCCATCTATACCGTAATAGTTCCCAACCCTCACAGGTTAATTCCCTTGGTATTTTCGATGTTTGTGAATCGGAAGTTGAGTCCCTCATACTGCAGCTACGCGACAAGAGTGCCGTGGGCTGGGATGGTCTGTCGCCGCTTCTGTTAAAACGTACTCGACATGTATTGGTCCCACCCTTGACTTTCCTCTTTAACCTATCCCTCAAAACAGGCGTATTCCCAGATGCTTTTAAAAAGGCTATTATTCACCCGATATACAAGGGCGGGGACAGAAACTGCGTCACTAACTACAGGCCTATCTCGGTTCTGCCAGCTCTTTCTAAGGTCCTAGAAAGGATTCTAAACAACCACTTAAGGCGCTTCCTTGATAAATACCGAATTATCTCCGACAACCAGTATGGCTTCAGACCAGGACTGTCAACAGAAGATGCTGTACTGGAACTAACGAAAACCGTTGCTGCAAACTTGGACAGTAAAACTAAATGCCTCGGAATCTTTCTGGACCTTTCAAAGGCATTTGATACAGTTTCTGTCCCCAAACTCATCTCAAAACTGGAAGTCATAGGTGTACGGGGTATTGCTCTAGATATTTTTCGGAGCTACCTTACTAACCGCAAACAGTGCGTCAAGATTGATACTTACCTGAGTGATGAAGAAATCATATCCTACGGCGTTCCCCAGGGAAGCATATTGGGCCCAACCCTATTCCAAATTTACGTCAACGATCTGTGTAAGTTGAAACTTCCTAACTGCAATATTTACGCCTACGCCGACGATACAGCAGTCCTAGTCCGGGGCTCATCTTGGGACACGGTAAAAGTGAATGCGGAAGCTGTAATGTCTGAAATAATGATATGGCTAAACTCTAACCTGCTAACGCTAAACCTAAATAAAACCACTTACATTCCTTTCGGGTTAAGACGTGGTAGTACTCCTGGATCAGATTTCACCCTTGTAGCTCACTCCTGTCCTGACCCGACGGTACCTTGTGCCTGTCCCACGATGAGCCGTTCGGACACTGTTAAGTATTTGGGTGTACAGATCGATTGCGGACTAAGGTGGGACAAGCAAATTGATACCCTTACCTCGAGAACTATGCGTCTAATCCACATTTTTAAGTCCCTTAGAGATTCTGCCGATAATACCACGCTGAGGATGATTTACTACTCCCTCTGCCAATCTATACTCGGGTACTGTATAACCGCATGGGGTGGAGCAGGTACAACTTTTTTTCTTAGAATAGAGAGAGCACAAAGAGCTATACTAAAAGTAATGTCTAAAAAACCTTTTAGATATCCAACTCATGAACTCTATGCCGACTGTAAAGTGCTAACAGTGCGCCAGCTCTTTGTGTTCAAGGCAATACTAAGGATACATAAGTACCTGCCACCTCCGGACCGGAACAAACGCACTCAAATCATACCCAGCACCCAGCACAGAACCTCTTTCGCCCGGCATCAATTTTACATTCTTGGTCCCTATTTATACAGGAAAATCAATAATAAATTAAAAATTATGGATCTAAACTCTCACAACCTGAAAAACAAACTGACTAAATGGCTACTGTTAAAAGACTACTCATTCACGGAGTCTTTACTTACATTCATTGAATAATCCCAAAATCATTACACTACCCGACTTACACTCAATACACGATCTCTCACTCATCTACCTACCTACCTTTAATCACTGCATAACCACTCTCTCTCTCACACGCACCCTTGAAGTACGCACACACCCCCACACTCACCACTCATACACTTACACATCCTTGTGGTCACTCACTCACACACTCACACTCAAACACATTTACACCGGCACACAAATGTATTACTTTACCACCCTCACGCTAAACTCCTGTCTGCCGCTATACCTACATGACTCACCACCCTGTATGGCCTAACACTGTCTCCTAAGATACAGGACTACCTAGTTTAGGAGACAGGGTTACTTGATCTGTTTAGATTTATGTAGTTATACCATATTACTTTGTACTTCTGCTCTTGTGTACCATGAATCTTGTGTGTATCGTAATAAAGATTATTATTATTATTATTATTATTAAAAAAAAAATATTGTCCGTGATGGTAACCGACAGGTAATTGGCCATCAAGTAGGGCACAAGGCACAAGTTTGCATTCCACGGCAGAGGCAACGTTCGAAAACAATCCCACGCTCCAATACACATTGATAAACTTGGTGGCGGCGCGGTCCAATTCCCAAATATAGCAGCCTGGACAGTGGACAACGATGGCCAGAACTGCTACTGTAACTGCCTACAGTAATCGCCTTTACTTCGTGCAGTTTTAATACAAACTTCGTGCCCGAGATACAGCATGGAGAATTTGATTAAATATGGAATTATACCGCGATTGTTCATAGAAGTAGCTCAATTTGTTGCTTGCTGCTCAAGGTGCCTCTGACATAGTTTGATGTAAAGTAGGTTCAAAAAGTTTGATGGTTCTAAAGAAAGTAGGTAAGACTCCAACAGCATTTCGATTCGCCATGCCAGATTTGACACTGCTCACACTAAATCTATAAAAAAAACTATCATTTAATTCGACATAGCTACTTGAAACATATACAAATATTCTATAAATTCCATCCCAAAGTGTACCGTTCATATAACTGCAAAGCAAAGCATTTCATAAGGAACAGTCCCGTACGAAGAGCAATTAAATCGTTTGCCGGTAGATTTAGGGCGCAACTCGGCGCAATACATTCCCGACCAGCGATACCGGGGACTAATGGCTGGAACACACGTGTGCTTTGTGGACCGTTCCACGTTCTATTTTTAAACACAGACTAGAAGAAGAACGAAAACAATACTATTAACGGGTTTCGGAAGAACTGGTTGAAGGAATGCTTTTTGTTACTGGCGAGGATGCTCGAACACAAGGTATTAAGAGGAAACAAAACAAAATCGAATTAAAACGTAACGGGTACTCTGTGGGAAAATATTTTCTATTTAATTGAACTCGCTGTACAACAAACTATGCAATAAAATATCATTTAAATATCAACTCACGTACATTTATTGTTAAATGCTTCGTTATCAAGTATGACAAACATAGTCATAACATCCATATTAATTCAATTAAAATATTCTTATAAGCTTTTCCTCTACATAAAACACAAATGTGCCTATAACCATAATGACTACTGCAATAATTCTATAAATCGCAAATGAAACTAAATACCTGCCTAATGCCTCTGGCATATAATCCGGTAGGCATTCAGGTGATACGCTTTAAGCACATAAGTAGATACTTGCATAGCATGATAATTTAAACACTAACGTTAGCTAATATCGAGATGGGAACCTGCACATAGTGCTGAATCGAACTGATACGAGATAACATCGATACAAATTAGATTAGGTTCAGCTTTTCTTCTCTGTATGAATCGACTTACTCATTTTTACGAAATAGCAGGTAAGATGTCATCTATATCTACATATTAAAAATTAAAGTAGATTTCCGTGTCTCTGTGTGATCGCGTTGTTCTTCTAAACTACGCAACGGATTTTGATGCGGTTTTAACCATCGTTTAGAGAATTTATTTCAGAAGGATTATGAGTACAAAACATTAATATGCATTAAACTAACATAATATAATATGTATAATAAAGCAATCTCGATGTTTTGTGTGCGAAGCAGAGGTGGGTCACTAGTTGTTCAATAAAACGTTTTTCAACTAGAAAATTATTTTCCGCTAGAGTGTCGTATTTGTATTGATAAAATAATATCTACCAACCCATAACATACATGTTCATGTTATTGCAATGAATCGTGTTGCTTTATAACATCAATTATTTAAACAACTGATATGTTAAATTGTTGATAATTATCGAATATAAATTACTATCGATATTTACTTTGCGGTATGCTGAACGGCACTTATTACTTACCGATATCGAAATTACCATCAATATTCAATTCGATTATTATCGATACTAATATACTTTTTATTACTTTATTGAGATCGAAACAGCGCTACGCATGTACTAGTGGTCCTACAAACAATATATTGTTGAACTGCAAACAGAATACCTGGACAGACAAAGGCGAGTACCTACTGAGTTTTAATCATTCATTTTCTCTCTCACAATATGCAGGAACGAATTCGCACAATCCTCGCAGACTAAAGAGCAAACATTTTTCATTAACAGCGGGCTTTCTATGTAAACGTTTTTCATTCGACGCCGCCGCACACATGTGCAAATCTTAATTACTTTTAATTAGCTTTGTACCTTTTGCTAAATATTTAGGATTTTGTTTGTCTGGAACCTGGATAATAATAAAAACAGTATACCTAAGTATCTAAACGTACAGTGCAGTGCTAGAATTGCTTGCAGTTCTAGTTAAGTAACACTAGAACTTGTTTTGAATAAACATTATCTGTTTACTTACTTCCAACGGCATCGCGGAAGACCCAGGCGAAGATGGCGGGACGAACTTGACGCCTATATCGTCGCTCGCATGACTAAAATTATACTGATTTTAGTCATGCGAGCGATTTGAGTTAGAACAACTACATTTTTCTATTCGTGATTTTTTACATTTTTCACTAACTGTCGTAGCTCTATGTTATTTGGATCTCAAAATGTAACCATTTTGAAAGGCAACAAAATGTAAAGAATCACGAATAGAAAAATGTAGTTTTCTTAACTCAAATCAGCTAAAAAATGAGATAGGACTTTTAGTCATGCGAGCGACGATATGAGGGATTAGTCCATATTGGCTCAGGATCTAGTTGAGTGGAAAAAAGAAAGGGAGGCCTCCTGCCTGAATTGAGACAATACGCCGATTATTATACTACCATACCCTGAAAGCAGACAATGCCCTGCGCATTCACTACAACAATGCCTAGGCTTCCACCTTACTGTAGTGCGTCAGGTATGTTCGCTGATGCGCACACTGACGACTACTCTGCGATAATGCGGAAGAAAGTTGCCTCAGTAATATCCCGAGTGAGGGGAAGCAGCAACAGCATTATGAAGGTGTTTGCAGAGAGTCTGGATGGGCCGACAATGGGGAGGTTTACCAAGCCACATGTTCACAACAAAGCTTGTTAAACCTTCCTGTGATTGTGATTGTCTTTTTCTTTTTTTTTATGTTTTTGCATGTCACTATTAATATAGTTTTTAAGTAAGATGTAATACTAACACCCTATGGGCCTTGATGCCTGACAATAAAATATTTTTATTTTATTTTTATTGCATGTAGTCTTTATATTTTTTAATAAATATTATTTTTTATTTTGTTTTAAATGCAGTAGGTACTTATTCAAATACTACTAAGAAATCTCAGCCTTTGTAACCTAATTTGAATAAGTACCTACTGCATTTAAAACAAAATAATATTTAATAAAAAATATAAAGACTAACGTTAAATAGAGTTTTTCTTGAATCTGTGTCGAGTTCACCCATAATTTGTGCCTGAACTAGGTAATCCTGTGATTCAGGCGATTGGATTTAACGGTGATAAGAAGAAATATATCTCAAATCTCTTTTAATTTGGATTTAGGTGTCGAAACTACGACGAATTTGATGTATTATTCAGGAGATTAATGCATCAAATTCGTCGTACCTAGTCCATAACGATTGGTGGTTTATAGAAACCCAGTTCAGCGATACAAAACCTGTTCACTATTAGCATGATTAATATTACATCACGTGGCAATGACAGTCGAATCATTTAAACTAATTTGTATTATCGAGTAACGATCTCGTTCGTGTACCTACACAAACAACATTATGAGAGCTATGATGGATATACCATCTCCGTAGGCAATGTATTATTCATATAAACGTAATAAATCACGTTTGTAGTACATCCCCGTAGATTTGCTATTATTTCCTTTTCTAAATCTGAAGTCCATTACAAGGAATGAGTCAAAGAGGGGTTTCCCTATAGATGCGAAGGTGAGACTGTTCGTGATAGGCATATTATGCGATTATTTGCACTTTGACACCCTGTTTCTACGTCCTTAGAAGGTCCTTTGATGTAGCAATGGCTCTTCCCCACTTGCGATGTCTTATGACCGATTCCTATAATTTACGGACCATTCTTGCTTAAAATTGTATTTTTACCAATAATGATAAGCAAAGACAGATTTGGGTTTATTTATAAGCTAATTAAAGTTAAGTGACGTTTAAACGTCAAAAATGTATGGTTAAACACTCGCTAATCACTACTTCACTTTAAGCAAGGGCATAGCTTTGTATAGTAGACCCTCTACGGACGTAGCTCTACCACAGGTAAAATTAGCTTATGATTCAAAGTCAAAGTCAAAGTCAAATCATTTATTTCAAATAGGCACATTAAAGGCACTTTTGAACGTCAAAAAAAAACTAAATAGAAATGATTCTAGTCGCCCATTCGAAAAGGTAGTTTTCGTATGGAGAAGAATGGGCAAGAAACTCCACCGTTACTCTTTTAAAAATGTTTTACAAGGTCTTGTATACATAATAAAATTTATATGTGAACACGATGCACCCATAATAAAATTAGTCTACCACAAAAGGTAAAAAGAATTAAAAATTAAGCAATGACAGGTAAATCAAATAAGTGATAGATACATGGTGCTCACATATTTACAAGTTATTTTAAAAAAAAAAGAAAAATGAAAAAATGCAAAAGTAGTTGAACTTTAACAAGTGTGTGAGCCACTGTAGTCGCAGATTGTAAAATTGAATTAGAATAAGATGTCATAATTAAAAATATACATATAAATTAAATTAGGAACAAGTTTGATTTTGTCTAGACTTTTAGATTGTCCTAAGGAGCAGGACCAGCATGTTTCCAAACATTCTTATCTTGGATATAATCCTCTAATTTGTAATATCCTTGTTTACAAAGTGTACTTTTAATATGAGTTTTAAATTTTCTTTCATTTAATTGCAATATGTCACAAGGTATTTTGTTGTAGCATTTAACACAGTACCCCATAAAAGATGTATGTACTTTCGATAATCTGAAAAAAGGTTGATCTAACTTATCTTTATTTCTAGTATTAAAATTATGCCTATCACTTATTTTATTAAAAATATGTTGATTTTTTCTTACATACATAATATTTTCATAAATGAATTGGCAAGGTACCGTCATGATATTAACCTTTTTAAATAGTTCCCTAAGAGATTCGCGACGACGTAGATTGTAAATGGCTCTGACAGCTCTCTTTTGTAAAATAAAAATGGATTCAATGTCAGCAGCCCGACCCCATAGTAAAATGCCATATGACATAATACTGTGGAAGTAACTAAAATAGACCAAACGCGCGGTTTCTACATCTGTTAACTGTCTTATCTTTCTAACAGCATAAGCGGCGGAGCTTAGCCGCCCCGCAATAGATGTTATATGAGGTCCCCATTGTAATTTCTCGTCTAGCGTGATTCCTAGGAAAACTGTCTGATCAATAAATTCTAGTTTTTGGCCATTCAATATGATTTCACATTCGCTACTTCTAACATTCGGTAATTTAAATCTAATGCATTTGGTTTTTTTTTCATTAAGTACTAAATTATTTACCGTAAACCAATCTTGGACCTGAAGAATAGAGTTATTCACGTCGTCAAGATTTTGTGACCGTCGGTCTATTTTAAAGATTAATGATGTGTCATCTGCAAATAACACCATCTTCGGTTGATTTTGAAGTAATTGGGGTAAATCATTGATGTAAACTAAAAAGAGGAATGGACCCAATATCGAACCTTGAGGAACACCCATTGTCATTTCAGACCCTAATGAGTTTACGCCGTTTACTTGAACTTTAACCTTTCTATCTTTCAGGTATGATCTTAGCAAGTCAAGTGCTGCTTTTCTAATTCCATAGTGCTCCAGTTTCATCAGAAGTGTCTCGTGGTTTACGCAATCGAACGCCTTAGAGAGGTCGCAAAAGATTCCAATGGCATCTTGTGCTTCTTCCCAGGCGTTAAAAATGTTCTTTATAAGGGTAACACCGGCGTCAGTAGTGCAACGCCCTTTGGTGAAACCGTACTGGTGTTCATGAAAGATGGAATTTTTATTAAAGTGACGTAACATTTGATTGAGCATCAACTTTTCAAACACCTTACTGAGAACTGGTAGAATTGACACAGGTCTATAATTGTTAGGATCTTTACTATCACCGGATTTGAACAATGGTACTACTTTACTATGTTTCATAAGATCCGGAAAGACTCCTTGGTCAACACTGGTGTTAAATATGAAAGCTAAATAGGGCGCAATAGTTTCGATGAAAGATCTACATACTTTTACAGACATTCCCCAGAGATCTTCTGTTGATTTAATGTTAAGATCTCTAAAAGCTTTTATAACAGCCTGGGGGCTTGTATGCTGAAACCTAAACTCCAAAGGGCATGCCTGTACATTCTTTTTAAGTAAGGCAGCAGAAAGCGTGGGGGATGAATTTAAAGCTTCAGTAGTTTTAAGGGGAATATTAGAAAAAAAGTTTTCAAATTCCTGAGCTATTTCTACATCTGAGTTGATGGGGCCATGTGCAGTCTCTAAATTAAATTCAGTGTTAGGCTGTTTTTTCCTACCTGTTTCATTATTTATTATTTGCCAGGTAGTTTTTATTTTATCATCAGCTGATTTTATTTTATTGCTAATATAAAGAGCTTTAGCTTTTTGGCACACACTTTTAAAAGTTTTTGAATATTTTGCAACATACTGATGAAAGTTTGTATTATTCATATGTTGCTTTAAGCCATAGAGTTCAAAAAGTTTTTCCCTGCTTTTACGAATACCTGGAGTCGCCCAGTCACTAAATAAAAACTTTGTGTGAATATTTTTAGTTTTTAGTGGAAAAGTGTCATTAAACTGCGCGTTTAATATTGAAAAGAACTCGGCGTAGAATTCATTTGGGTCACCTATATTATTAAAATTCTGATCACATAACTTACTGGCCAAAGAATTATTTAATTTCTCTAACTTTTACATGTAATTGTCCTAAACCTTATTTGAATTTTTTGTAAAGGCATGTAGGAGCTAAATGTTATTTTTTGTCCACTGTGATCAGATGGCAACTTATTTACAATTTCTTTGTGTAAGTAATCACAATTACAAAAAACATTATCAATACAAGTGGCAGAAGAAGCTGTCACTCGGGTTGGTTCAATAAAAACATTTGACAAATCAAATGACCTAAAAAGACTTAACAATCTGACAGTATTCGAGTTATTTTCCAATAAATTAATATTAAAATCTCCACATACTATTATTGACTTACTACTAGTACTAAGTTTCTTTAACACATCTTCCATTACAGAATCAAACACCGATAGATTCTGGTAACTTGGAGGTCTGTATACACATACTATAACATGCTTATCAAGCTCAACACAGGACAATTCAATGGTGTGTTCAACAGACAGTCCGATTATGTCTTTTCGTTCTTTTGATTTAATAGAATTTTTAAGTAATATTAATGATCCGCCATGTATCATACGTTTTCGGCTGAAATGGCTATACACAATAATTTTCATAATTAATTGACTTTACTTGATGATCTTTCAACCAATGCTCTGTTAAACAAATGACATCAAACTTGGTGTTTTCCAAAAACAATTCTATTTCCAATAATTTGGAAGCGCAACCTTGGATATTCTGATTAAATAATTTTAAAATATGTTGCACTCCCTTTGGTTTTTTATTATTATTAATTATATTGCCAGAAGATACCTTTTTATTATTCTGTAATAATAATTTGTTATTTGAAGGGGTAACTTCTGTTGTCTCACTGACTAGTTTAAATAGTTATCCGGAGTGACCTCCACAACTACAACTGGAGAGTCTGGATTGCCCGAGTATGTTCCAGCGGGAGGAGAATATCCTATCTGACTGGTAGTAGTCTCCAAGGATGTTGGTATTATAGGTGGTGGTGGTGGTGGTGGTGGTGGTGGTGGTGGATCCTCCTTCGTACAACATATCGATCCATAATTAATCACCATGTTGTTAGTATAACTAGGCAACACGGACTCGTCACTAATACTAGAACTCGTTATATTAGCTATAACCTCGTTAATATTATATGCTATCAACATAGCAATCATATGTCTACATTCCCCAGACAGAGATATAGTTCTCTGAGTTAACTTAATACCACTAACAAACTTGTTAGTGTCAAAAAACAATGATTCTATTTGTATGCCTTGTTTGGCAATAAAAATACTACCATTGGTAAGGAAAACGTTTTTGTTTATAGGAACCGAGCATTAGTAGAAGTAAAAGTACATACTGCAGTGTGCAACTGTGCATATTAAATCCAGCTTTTGGTATTTCCATTTCTAAGTCTGGTTGCAAAATTCCTACAAATCCTTCGTCTTCTGCTTTTCCGCTTGCATTTTCCCCTGGAAACCGTTCCTGTTTTGTACATTAAAAGTAATCATGATGTATCAAACGATATTTCAGTTGGATTGGAAATCGTTAAGCCATATAAATACTTACCTACAGTCATAAAAAAAAGTAATTTAAAAAAATTAAACCGACTTCAAAAATAAATCAACTCAAAATTATGAAATAACTTTAATTTCGGAAGTCGGTGTCTTGGGATCTGTATTTTAGTTTTTTGCCACCGACTTCCGAAATTAAAGTTATTTCATAATTTTGAGTTGATTTATTTTTGAAGTCGGTTTAATTTTTTTAAATTACTTTTTATTTCGTAATTTTTAGTTTTTGCACTAGAATTTGACCAAGGTTTTGAGATGTTTTCCCTTTGACATTACACCCGTAGCTCGTATCAATACGGCGGCCGTCACACTTACACGTATTCGTCCGTATCTTGAAAATTACTGAACCGATTTTGATGAAACTTGCACTGTTCCCTAAGTTGAAGTATGTAAATGTAAGCTAATACAAAAAAAATTGTCACGATCCGATTAATAGTTGCTGAGAAATGCGTGGACAAACATACATACATACATACTTACATACCTACATACATAGTAATAGTAATATACAAAATTTCATAGACGTATTACGTCTATGAAATTTTGTATATTTGTTTGGAAGCCTTAGTAGATTGTCATATGTGAATATAATGCAATTCCAATAATATTACATACATACGTATCGAATTGATAACCTCATTTTTTTTGAAGTCGGTAAAAATGTAATGACAACAGTGTCATTGACATTGCACATACACACTACTTGGTATTATGATAATAGTATAATTATTATCTGTAATATTATTACAAGTTAACAAGAATAGAAGATGCCTTGCAAGCTGTCATTGCATAGTGGTTAACACCATTTTCAACCACCATACTTACATTAAACATAGTTGCAACTACATATTACTTAAACTCGACTTAACTCGTCAGGCACATAAATAAGCGTAATTTTCTGCATGTAAGTGCAGTCATACAATGTTAGTATGAGAAAATGCTCAATCATCTCATCATCTTCCTGCCCTTATCCCATGTTTACTTGGGGTCGGCGCAACACGTTTTCTTTTTCCATTCGCCCCTGTCAACCGTCACGCTATCATTCACTCCCTTCTCTTTCATATCATTCCTCACACAATCCATCCATCTTTTCTTCGGCCTTCCTCTCCCTCTCCATCCATCAACATGTATATCCATCACTCTTTTAGTCACATGCGTTTCGTCCCTTCTCATCACATGCCCATACCAAGACAAACGATTTCCTTTCAACTTTTCTGTCACTGGCGCCACTTTCAGACTTCCTCTTATATACTCATTTCTTACTTTATCCATTCTCGTCACTCCCGTCATTTTCCCCTTTAACTTGAGGGGCATCCTCAAGTTAAAGGGGAAAATTTATAAGTCTGTGATAAGGCCTGTCGTACTGTATGGGTCTGAATGCTGGGCCGTGAAGAAGACGGATGAAAAAAGATTGCATGCAGCGGAAATGAGAATGTTGAGATGGATGTGTGGAGTGACGAGAATGGATAAAGTAAGAAATGAGTATATAAGAGGAAGTCTGAAAGTGGCGCCAGTGACAGAAAAGTTGAAAAGATTGCATGCAGCGGAAATGAGAATGTTGAGATGGATGTGTGGAGTGAAAGGAATGGATAAAGTAAGAAATGAGTATATAAGAGGAAGTCTGAAAGTGGCGCCAGTGACAGAAAAGTTGAAAGGAAAAGAGAAAATGCTCAATACGAAATCTAATATTCGAATATTATCCTCCATTGCAACACTTAGTTCCTAGCAATGCAAAATAAATGGTGCTTTCTCCATTGTTATTACAGCCATTTGCCCTGCGGCGGAGTCGCGGGCGCCGCGCAAAGGACGGCTATCAAAGACTCTTTTGTTACTCGTGTAGGTAATAATAACCAGGTATGTACGAATTGCGTGTCTCTATTGAAGATAATGATGCATTCATGATGTTAAATTAGCAAATATGCACAGGCAGATTATGTACCTAGTTATGACACGATTTGGCTGACAAAAACATCTGAATTGCTATGGCACGTTTGGTACCTTATCATAATTTTGTTGATAATTTGCTTTTAAGATCTTAGAATACCCCTACTTCTTGCCACATGAGTAGACAATTCTTGCTCTTTAATGGTTTACAATCAAGCTCTATAAAAACAACCTTTGTAACGCGTTTCACCTAGGTATGCATTGCTGCAAATTACAAAATAAATGGTTACAGAACTAATCTAATTACGTGTAGGTAATTCTGGTAAATCAAACCACCGCCTGCGACGAATCAGATCTCAAGGCGTTTCTCTTCCAATCTACCTAAAATAACAAAGAAACACGTATATTAAATTCAATAAAATTGAAGTTTATACGCTGTGTTCTAAAGTCACGAAACGAATATCGGCTTACCGAATCGTCCCGTGCAGTACGTGTGAACACAAAACTTTGTACAGAATCGTACGAGAGGAAACAATAAAATTCACGGGTCGCTGGCACTCTTGTTCGGGGGAAGCGCTCGGCTCCCGATCGCGGCGATAAATCTGATAGTAAGCCGACCGATCCCCGACACTTCCGATAGTGCAGTTTCGATCTTGAACAAACGTAACTATACTTGACAATGACCCCTAGCGCTTTGCCCTGCGCTTGCGTCGCAAACACGTAGTAAATTATTTACGCTTTACGCGACAGGGAACAGAACAGTAATAAATAGACGCTTCATAGCTTGCGCTTGGATTTCCTGTGTAGACAACTCCTCTGCAAACATAAATCACGTCCAGATTTGGAAACTACATGTTTAGTTCATACTAATATTACAAACTGTAAGATGAACATAGCAGAGAAACAGACACCACGGCTACGACATTCGGGTCACCCGCTATAGTAAAAAAATCTCAGGCAGCAAAATCTGTTCTTTGTTTTTTTTTTTTCATCATTTTGCCACGTGTGTCGTGTGTTATGACGAAGTAAATGTGTTTCATAATGAAACGACGTAGATGTGATATAGTGCAAGTAAAAACACATGTTGCCGCTGTTACTACGGGTCGCTGTATTATTATTATTAATGGTACATGCTGAAATAAGTTTTGCATGAGGTTTTAGTAGGTACTCTGGTAGATTTAGCTAAAGGATTAATAGAATATTATTCCCCTGTGTCTTTTAATTAAACAAAAGGTGCTACATAAACAGCGCTTTAACTATGTTATAAAATACAGAGCTGGATAAAGTACGCAATTATTAGCACATTTGTTTCAACTATTGCTGAGTTAAAGCTATTTAAAGCTGCATATGCGCCATTAGCATCCGAAATTATCCGTATTTATAGGCAAACTGTGGATATTCTGCAATTTCATTTCCCAATACGTTAATGTGTTTCAATTGCCATTTCAGTTTCAGCTACAGATTTGTTTGATGAACTGTAATGAAACAAAAAATAGCGCACTTAATATCCGTAATGCAAACTCACATGGAAATCATTTGACCTAAATAGATTTTTATAAATGTCCACACTCTTCGTGAACTCTCATCGTAATAAAAATGCAGATAAAAAGTGTTCAGTCATCGTCGTTCAGTAAATCGTGGGAGAAAACCAAACAAATATCCTTCGCGCGAAAATGGGTCGCTTTCCAATTGACAACACATGATTAATGGATACCCGAGTTCGCATAAATCACAGGGATGTTGTGGTATCAAATCTGAAGATTTTACCGACGTTCTCGTGGTTTCGTAAGCGAGAAACGCTTAACAAACTACGTAGGTAGGTACCTAAATACGTTACACGTAAGTAATTTTGTTTTAATGAGATGCCTATACGAGTAATTGCGGAATCACTTAAGTTTTTGTAACATCTTATCTTTTTGCAAAATCTGCTTTTGCAACGTTATCTTTATAGTAGTAACTAAGCAACTGGCGCAAAAACTCAAAAAAAAACTTAGTTAATAAGTATTTTATGAAAATGACTACAAACAAAATAAAATATCTCTTTTGTGTAACTACAGGTTCGCTGTATCCATTGAATTTTCCCGAATTTTTCCAAGTCCCCTTCTCACTTTGGCAACGTGATATTAGAAGCCAAACTAGATCCGAACTTTGTCACGAAACTCCTGCCAAAGCCAACAGCTATCGTCACGATATCAAACACATAACAACGTGTCCAGAACCCGAGATACGCAGAGCAAAGGAACATAAAATGAGCACCTCTGTGAGGCGGTCATGTTATTGGATTGATCCGAATATCCCCGCTACAAAGGCCCAATTACGAGGGGATGGCACAACTACAAGGTCAATCAGTCGACTGACTGCCCGTCCGTTCAGTAATGACTCTACCCGGATTTAGCGTCCTTATACTCTAAAATCTGGGACTATGTTTTCCTTAACATGTACGCACACATGCATGGGGACACAGCCCTTATAAAGAATGGTGTGTAGACTGTAAGAACCAGCTTACGTAACAATTAATCCATTCATTAAGCACTCAAGACAATAACACGAAATTACCGCTTACATTTTGCTGAGTTGTTATTTTAAGGCACGCTTTCTACTGAAATGTTTGATAAACAGAAATCGCGCACACAAACACACTGACCGTGACTTTGTTCTGAGTAAATGCCTCTACAGGCTATTCACCAATATACAAACGTTTTATGATCATCTCCATCGGTTCTTCGGCACGCTCCTTTGTCCATTGTATGTACAAAGAATTCATTCATTTGTGCGAAATGAAGACTGCTGGGATGTGTCGATATATCAAGCTCCTATTGTCTATTTTCTGGGCAAGTGTACAAGCTTCGTTTAACCACAAACGAACCCCGTTTATCTTCCATCCATCATTGCGTTACACAATGCTTCTGGAAAAGTTGTCAGTAATTGATGTCCACCGTATTGAGCAAACTAAAGGTAATATTTCAAGTGATTGTACGTGACCAATCGTAGCCACGGTCTCTTTTAATTATGCATGGGATGACGTGATTATGACTATAATTGAATGCGCAACGATTGCGGTTCAAACGGTTTAAGGTTCTTTATAATAAAATTTACTTATCACAATTGACAATATCGTAGTTCAGACGAGCATTGTCAAGACCAAATAATTATGTAGATCAGATAGGAATATGGAGTAAGGTGTGTTGTCAATTTTGCGTCAACGGACTGCTCAAATGTATGGATTTAATTAAACATTCGCATAACTTCATAGCATTCATCGTCTGCTTAGCCTTTTCTTAACTATGTTGGGAACGGCTTTCAGTCCATCCGGGTGCTGCTGACAGCATTATGATTAATATTATTTTATAATAATAAACATTATGACTGAATACGACCTTTAGTGATTTCGTGATTTAAAAAAAAAGTAACAACAACAACATACACCTCGTTAACATGTAATGAGAGAGCATGTCAAACAAGTATCCGTTATAACATTTTCACGTTAATAGTTTCACACAGCAATGTTGTATCATTTTGCTCTGTATAATTTCCCTGCCTACATTTAACCCTGTGACTGCTTTGTACTCAGCGATAACCTAATATTCATAACAGACGGCACCGTGAAGCTAGGAGCACAAGGTCCCCGACCGGGTCAATTACTAATCAACTCAAGGAACGGTCGCTCTCAGACACTAATGACCAATTATACCAATTAACTCTTGACCAAAACATTTTTGTTCAAACCTTTTATAAGCAATGGGCCATTTCGACATAAGCGTGAGGACTAATGTCATTCGTATGTAATTTATTATGAAAATTAATGACGTTGTTATAATTTTATTCATAAGGTTTTATTATTGAGGTTGGATGGGATACAGCGTAATAAAAGTCATCTTCGGAAAATAGTGAGTTTACTAAGAAAATATTCATCTCGCTAATAATTAGATTTCTAACGATGAACTCCAAGTTTAAATTCTGAGTTATTATCATTGACGCGTTCGCGTTCGCGTGAGGAAACCGGCATGTTCTAGAACCAAAAAAACATTAGAAGACATGTGACATCTACCTACCTGCACTAAGCCCACGTGGTGGTTTACGGCTCCCTTTCACTGAGACTTTTCCCTTTCCTGTGTCCCAGCAATGGGAAAATTATAGGCTGATTATGCGTTTTATTGACGCGTTTACTTTGCCTCAATAGAAGAAAAATCCCGAACTCATACGTTGTAGCAATAGCCATAAAAAAGTAGTTTGTAGCCTGGAAAACTAGGAACTTTTCACACTTTTTGGTTAGATTCGTTGTTTGCGAGATTACCGCTCGCTGCTCCGAACTTAATCGAGTAAGATGTTCGGCGCGTTACATTATAGACCATTTACTGTATTTGATTATGTCTAGTTATATCATCGATGTTTCCTATTGCTTTATTAGGGTTCCGTACCCAAAAGATAATAACGGGACCCTATTACTAAGACTTGGCTGTCTGTCCGTCCGTCTGTCTGTCACCAGGCTGTATCTCAAGAACCGCGATAGCTAGACAGTTGAAATTTTCATAAATTATGTATTTCTGTTGCCGCTATAACAACAAATACTAAAAACAAAATAAAATAAATATTTAAGGGGGGCTCCCATTCAACAAACGCGATTTTTTGGCCCTTTTTTGCTCGATATCAATAATGGCAACAGGCGCACTTGAAATATTCACAAAATACTCAGTTGTATTTTCACCTTAATAATAAATAATAACCACCACCACCATCACCACTGCTCTTAAAACGGTGAAGGAAAACATCGTGAGGAAACCGGCATGTCCTAGAACCAAAAATTCGAAGACATGTGGCATCTGCCAATCCGCACTAGGCCCGCGTGGTGGATTACGGCCCACTCCCTCTCACCGATAGGAGGCCTGTGTCCCAGCAGTGGGAACATTATAGGCTGATTATGGTTAATAAATAATAAAATAAAATAAATATTTAAGGGAAAAACGCCATTTTTTTCGGCGTTTTTGCCTTGTGGTACAGAACCCTTCATGTGCGAGTCCGACTCGCACTTGGCCAGTTTTTATTACATAAATGCATTAGGTACTTGGACAATAGTTAATCGATGATTTCCTTATAGTTTCCCTTTTACGATAAAACTAATGTTGAGCTAATATAATTGTGCATAGGTATGTTTATTATAATTATGTTTACTTGTGGTACCTATATTAAAGAGATGTTAGTGCTAACCGGTTTTAGAATGCGACCCGTAAAAATATCTCAAACTAGCCTTTCTTTGTCATCATTACTTACTTTACCTATGGAGATTTGTAACCCTGCTGTTTATGCATTTTTAACCCTTGAATATGAAATAAGCACATTCAAGTATTCTGATGCTGCCATCTAAGTTCTCTAAATTACTTAGCGAACAATGCTTTTGGATAGACTGAAGTAAAAACACCTCGTGGAGTCATACTCATGGACAAACTCATAAAACACACATAAAAATAAACCTTTACAAAGACAACCAGCCGGCAAACGCTCTCTTTTATAACCAACAATGTAAAGCTTAGTACATACTAGTAACAGGAGAGCTGTGGGCCACGTGCGCGGCTGTACTCGCCGCTTTCCACGGTCTGCAATGTCGTGACTCGGTCATTACTTCGCCCCACATAGTACTACACTTTTCCCTACACTTAAACTTAGCATTTTACCTCCTTGTCCTTACTTAGTTCCTATCCGCATAACAGTTTTCTTTAAGTGAACAGTAAATGAATATTTCCTGTAGTTAAATGTTCAAAGAAACAAAAAGCAGTCTTAATATTAAACCAAGATTAAGCTTTCTATTTTAGGGTCTGCCTTTGTTTCTTCAAATATCAAAATGAACGAGTCCTTGACATTTCAAGTTATCTCAACTTAGCTCACCATAATATTGAAAGTTGAAAAAGGGCGAGGTCAGATGCGCTCGGCGCGACCTGACGATGTTACTGTCAACACTATTCTAGCTAGCAGTATAGTCATCAGTCAACACATCAATTTATTGCCGGGATACGGGCGAACCAAACCAGTCGTAGTACTCGACAACCTGAGTTCTTTCTGCGTTCTTCCAGTCCCTGTCGAGTGTCGGCGTCACGCGCGCCAGTCACCGTTGAGACTTCCATTCGTACGAGCGTACGGCGCGCGCGCACTTTATAAGCACCGAATTCGAATTTCTAATCGTGACGCAAAAGAGTGTTGTGACTTGTGCCAATTCGTGACAGTGTATCGATACCATCAGTGTTACCAATACAGAATTAGCAAAATTATAATGACGTGAAGTGACAGATATGCGATTGTTCAATACTGGTATGGAAGACGTTTACATTTTTATGGTAAGGAAGTATGTTTTTATTATTATTTTTATGGGTTCGTTGACATAGGTAAGATATTATATTCGCAATTAATTTTTCTTTGTAATAAAATAGATACCTACCTATGCACTGCATTAATTTATCCGAAGCTTAATAAACAAATTAGGTTTTAATTATAGTAATTAAAATTTGTTTTATCATTAATTATTATCGATCCCGCTTCATGACAAATACATACCTATAACAGTGAATACCATTTAAACAAAATTAATATTTAAATAATTTCATAAATAAAATATTATAACCCTAACAAAAGTACAAACTGAATAATTAATTATACTACCTAATTAATTATGTCGCAAACCTTACCTTCTAACATTTACTACTCTTGAAACTAACTACAATCCAGTACTTGATGCCCATTACATTTCCAAGTAATTAAAAATTGCACATATCAAGCCACGCTTCTCTAGTTTCATAATTGTTTAATAAAACAACAAGCGATATTGAAACTGGAATAAGTAGACTGAATCAGCATAAAGGCGTAACCGCGTAACATCGAGAGTCGTCTCACCTCTCGCACATAGCAGCTATTGCCATATGGACTCGATGCATATTAATGTGAACCTCATAACAACTCCTTACCTCCAACAATGTGGTTACGACACTTCCTGGTACGAGTCACAGCCGGAGGTGCAGGAAACAACACGACAAACCAAGCCAACGGAATTAATTTCTAGCCAAAAACACCTACGTGACTTAAAAAGCTATCCCTCGAATACGTAGTTTAATTGCTTGGTTAATCTTCGAAGGTCGACACCGCAGAGAATTCAACCACTGTTTTCATCTAAGTGAAAAATAAACCATGCTTAGTCACTTTGATATCAAGACACGTAATGAATTACGAAGTAATGTTACAGAAAACAACTTCTCGACCAAACAAGGACACATATGTTTCCAGACGATCATGACGCTTTAGTCATACTTGATATTGTTTAATTCCGTCATCAATATTCATTTTGCGCCATGGCCTTGCTGATTCAATATTCCCATACATTTGACAGTTGCAAAAGTACTGTCTTAATTGAAGCAATTTTACAAAGTACGAAATAAAAAAAAATTGATAATGTCTTCGTACGTAAAGTGGACGTATGAGTACACAAAGTTTCGACGTAACTTCGGCAGGCAGCCTCTCTTTCAGGTGGTACCAGCTCGTATGCTGGACTCTATCAACCCTAACAAAGATGACCAAAAGCAATACATGCTTCGGAATCCCGTGCATCGTGAGGTACAAGCAACGTACTCAGCTTCTGAACATGAAACCAACACGGCACATTTAAAAACCCACGATCAAAATGTAAATCATACTGAAGGTGGCTGGCCGCGAGAGGTTAATCCTAACAACGAAGATCACGTACAACGACATCGCCGCAGAGTTATGCACGAAGATAATTATATACAATCTGTACAAAATCTGTCAACATCGTTGTTTCACTATGCAAACCAGAACAATGCCACTGAAATGTATCAAACATATTATGCTGGCATGGCTGAACAGGAACCTGTAGAAAAGTATGAAATCCGAGTCGCTAACGTGTTTCGCGACGAAAGTCAGAGACCAATATCATGCGTCAAATGGACAAACGAAAATCATTCTAAGCTGGCAGTTGCTTACTGCTACAAAACATGCATGCCAGAGCCGGAATTAAACAAAATAAACGATTGTTATTTATGGGATGTACATAGGCAAACAAAACCAGTGTACAAACTACAACCCGAATACCCTTGTTGGCAACTAGCGTGTTCTCCTTTAACCCCTGAATTGTTGATATGCGGTCTTGAAAAAGGCATTGCTAATGTATTCGATGTCCGTGTAGGCATAAAAGCTGTGTCATCTAGTTCTGTCTACTATTCGCATCGAGAAGGAATAACATCAATACTTTACACTCATTCTCGCACACACTCCGAATTCTTTACTGGATCTTCTGATGGACAATGTCTGTGGTGGGATTTACGCAAGCTCTCATATCCCTTAGATCAATTGCCAATGTCAATCAGGCTTTCACCATCAGAACAACCAAATCTAAGTAATGCAGAAGGTGTAAGCACATTAGAATTTGATAACGGCTTGCCCACAAAGTTTCTCTGTGGAACAGAAACTGGTTTAGTCATTCACGCAAACCGCATGGGAAGAAGCCATTCTGATATTTTAGTATCATACTGGAATGCACATGATGGATCAGTACAAGCAGTACAAAGAAGTCCTTGTACATTAAGAATGTTTCTTACGTGCGGAGACTATACAGTTAAAGTGTGGAGCGAGGAAGTTCGTACGGAACCCATCATCGTCACGAGACCATATAAGAATCCTGTATCCGATGCCGCTTGGGCTCCGTTGAGATTCTCCTCCTATATGTCGGTATGTGCAGGCGGAATGTTTTATTACTGGGACTTACTGCGTAAATATAAAGAACCTGTTGTAACCCTACAAGTATCTAAGTTTGGACTTACAAGATTGACTCCTCATCCAGAGGGTGAATCAGTTGCAGTTGGGGACTGCAAAGGAGCGTTGTATCTTATGCATTTATCAGAAAATATGGCGATACCGGCAAACCGAGATAAGTTACTGATGAGCCAAATTTACGAACGCGAGACTAGACGAGAACATATCTTGGACAGTCGTATAAAAGAAATCCGGCTAAAAGCACGAGTTGGGGAAAAAGCTGCTGCTGCTAATGAAGCGTCTGATGAGGAAACTGAAGACGAAGAATTAGAACATGCAGCGGAAGAAACATATTTTCAAATTGTTCAGGAAGAAATGGAAAAAATTATGCCAGATCAAACTGAATAACAATTCCATCTTTTTAATTCGTAATTTACGAAGCCTAAAGCCGAAGTATTTAATCATCCTAACAATTCTTCTTTATAAGAAGGTACCTATTAGTTCCGTCAATTGTTATATTAAAACGTCTACCGACTTCCGTTAAATCAACAGTTATAATTTATAATATAGCTAAAATTATAATAAATCTATACTCGCAATCTTCAACTATTATTTCCATAGAATTATTAAATTCTATCTTGTGATCTTATTATTTGTTTATATTCAAAGCACACCTTGCTTAAGAATCCATGAAGAAAATGAATTACCTCACGATACCCGTTACCGATAAGGTTTGTTGAATGTTTGTAAAATGTCACAACCTTTGTGTAATAACTGATTCACGTGTTATTGTGAGTTATTCCGGTCTGATCCCCTGAACCAGCTCCACCCCCCCGCCCTCGTCGATCCCCTGCTAGTTCTTCTTCTGTTTTAATCTCTGTCTTATCCACTATAAACTTTCTCATTCCGGTCTTAGTGACTCGAAAAGGCTTGCTTGCAGCAACAGCTACATAACGATACATATAAACCTTCTAGAATTGTTGATCATCTGCCAGAGTTCTATAGTTTAAGTCACTCAACTTCCATTCAACTCTACCAATTTTTTTTTGCAGTTTTCTGCTCGGTTTTCCTGTTTTTCTTCTTGCCTCTTTTTTCCTCAGTAATGGTTATTCAAGCTTCCTCTCCTTTCTCTGCATTCTTTTATTTGAGTTCAAACATGATGAGCTAGAGACATATTGCGCCGACCTCAAATAAACTGGTATAAGGGCAAGAGAATGATGATGATTATGAGGTAAATCATTTTCTAAATTGAATCACCCGGAAAACAGTTTTCGATTTTTTTTTGTCCATGTCATGTAACAAGTTTACAGAGCGACCGTCCCGGATGTTTGGTACAGTCGAGAAGCCCGCATGTCTCATAACAGATCCGGCGACTAGGCAGCAAGGGCCATGACCGCCGATTTATACAAAACGACAATTCTAACGTGAACCACCAGATTTCAATAGAGATGCCCCTTTGTAAACATATCTGATGAATTAATAAGAGAGGCGGGGGAGGTCTCATTAGAGTGGTGGCGTAAATTACACGAGACTCGTGAGTTGCGTGAATACAAAAGTGCGTCACCGGCAACTTTCACCGCGGCGAGGTACTCACTACTCCGGCACAGTCGTCGGCGCACGCACCGTGTATGCAGTAGCCTCGATTCCATTCAACGTGCTTATTTACGTTTTATATTTACGTGTTCATGTTAAAATATGTGTAGGCTAACAAAGAGGCTATAACTAATTTTAAACGATATAAACAATCTCGCATGCGATTAGGGAGAGAGCTTTTCACGCAGAAACTTTCAAGCACATAATTTCATTAAGAACTCCGGACACTTGATATCCTAATAGCGATAAAGCATAATTACATTCTCCATTTAGCAAACCAGTTTCCTAAAGCATATCATAATAAAATGCTAATGAGTAATTAGTTAATCTGAGCAATTAATTACGTAAGAACGTATGAACTTTTAACGTTTAGCTAATCTAAAGCTCGCAGGCAAGATTTATGAGGAATGTGTTCATAAAGTACTTCAACCAATGTAGGTTAATGTCTGCTACTCCAGATGTAGTACCTACTAATAGTTAACTACATTATATGCACTGGTATAATTTATAGATATATTATAGCTATAAATTATACCTGTGTATAATAAATAATAACAAGCATAGATACTACTATGTAAACTATGCTACCGGTAGTTTATCTGTATTGAAGTTATTGAATCGATTATTATGATTAGTTAGTTTCGTAAGTGCGAATTATTTCTACAAACAAGGATATAAACATAATTGTAGTACCTGATATAATCATGATATGGACACGAAAAGTGTTCACCACCCTTGGTTGACTGGTAGAGAATGCCTAAGGCATTAAGTCCGCCTTTGTACCTTTTTGTGCGAAAAGTTTAAATAAATAAATAAAAGTAGGTAAAAGATTTTGATGAAAGTATTCGGGCTAAAACTGATTGACATAGAAAATATAGATTTTTAAAAGTTATTTTGTAGTCCAGAAACTATATATATATCTAAGTATATTCTTTATTAGATAATAAGACAGTAACAACGTATTACCCAGTAACTGGGTTGTGGAGGTCAGGTTGGCAGTCGGTCCGTGTAAAATACTGGTATTCAGCTGCATCCGATTAAACTGGAAGCCGACCCCAACATAGTTAGAAAATGGCTAGGCAGATGATGATGAGACAGTAACAAGAACATAACTCGTAGTTTCCCTTCATATCAGCAAATAGGACCTATTCCAGCATACATAAAGTACTAATAAGCTAGCACGGAGGTAACAGCTGGCCGTGCCTAGTACCTACTGTACCTACAAATTCCTAGTATACTGTATAAGCCAAGTCGTGCTCATAACCATTAGTAGCACCTAGTGTTTCATAACCTTAGCTTAGTCAGACGTGATTATTAGATACGACCGAGTCTACGTAAATACATTGGTAACACGCAAACGAAGCAGATACCTAATATTGATATTTGCTTTGATGATGTCTTAAAGCTTCAATTTGTTTGTTGGTTTTATAAAGTTCTGGACGAAGCGGGATTGTTATAAGACTACTGTACTAAAGGAAATGATGCATTTCCGAGTTTTTCCTATACCTATAGGTACGCACGACGAGATATCAAGCTATATAGGTACAAATATATTTCCAGTAGGTATAAGTTGACTTCTCATTGTACGAAAAGCATACCTATACATATATACAATTTGTACGTGTGTACTTAAAAACTAAGCTTGGTTGGGATTCCTTCGTTTGTTGCTAAACCCCGAAGTACCTACTCTGTCTTCCTAAGTCTTCTGTAATCTACCATTCCTCTGACATGGGGGCTCCATTTCAGTTAATCGGTTGTCAAATGTCATGTGAAATAATTGACTGATGTTTCCGACAACCAATCACACAGCTAACGTAAGATTTGACATTAGATTAACAGCAAACTTAATCGACCTTGTCGAAACTGGGTGTCAGTCTCACGTTTTCCTAAAGTATTGACTACAAAGATACTTAAAAAACCTGGCCAACGCGATCCTAATCCAACTGCGATGAACTTAATATTTTTGGATAAGATAATTCAACTGAACCTTATGGTCGCACGAATAAAAGAATATCTAGACTTATTTTGGGATTTATGATGCCAATAACCTACACGTGTGGTCCTTCTTTACTTCGATGAAAGTTCACTCACTCGACGTCAGAGGCTTAAGTGTGAGTTTTTTCACTGACGTTCGATTGCGAGCGCGTTAGAATTTTTGGGAAAAAGTTATAGCGCCATCTGGTGGTCACTAGGAGAAACCTAATTTCCCATACAAAATTCTAACGCGCTCGCAATCGAACGTGAGTCGAAAAAACTCACACTAAGGCCTCAGTTCATTTACTTACACGCACACTGCTGTCCAGGTTGCAAGGACATCGACGCACAACCGTATACCTATGCAACCATGATTTTAAGCACAAGATACTAGCTAGACCCACTACAAGTCGGTTATCAAAAAAAAAAGTGAGGTTTCATGGAAAAGTGCAATACCTACGCGGTCAAAATGTATGCAACAGCAATTTTTCTTTTTTATAACCGACGAAAAATTTTAACGCAAGAACGTTTAGAATCTCACTTTACCTGAGTTTTCACGGTGAGATTTTTACAGAATAGCACCGCTGATGCTAGGGATTGCCAATAATGACAGCTCACTTTAGGCTCACTTCACCCAAGTTATTACGGTGATATTTTTACAGAATAGCACTTTTGAATCATGTAAATAGGGTGCGCGTATGTCCCTGCCACCCTGTATACCTATAATGTATGAGTAGTTAGTTCTACACGCAAGCAAGAAAACTATACGAAAGGCTGGCACGCAATCGTGACTTACCTATTTCTTTCATTGTTTTTCATCAATTCTTTAACCTTCCCTCACCTTACCTGAAATAGTGCTAACCCTGAATATATGTTTTACATTTGGACTAGGCGAATTGCTGTTTTTGCAGAAAAATAAAATGACTTTCCAGACAACGAATAAGGTTATTTGTTTGATGAGATAAGTCTTATTTAAACGTGCTGGACATAATGCTTCTATATTGTAATAATTACACTTACACACAGGCATAAACATCTGGTACTCCCTCTCGCTTGGCTGTCTTCTTTCGCTCTATAGTCAATTTGGCTTCACTTTCCGTTTGAGTAGTAGATACCTACCTACTTACCTACTATCTAAACCGCAGATATTTATTACCCAAGCCTTATCAAACATTCAGACATATTGATCTGGGCAATCAAATTAGAAAGCTGTTGATTTAAGACGAACGGAATATATATTATTAAATCGATAGAAAGACTTCATCGAGTTGATTCGCAACAGACATAATCATGCATCTCAATCTGCGTTTGTCTGTTTGAGAGCTCCATCAGAACTCTAATCTCTAAAAATGCTGACCAGATTTTGTTCAAGTTTCGCCGATAGATACACCCATAGAAAGATTCAGACATCCTCTTCTCATTTAATTATAATTAATATATCAGAATGATTGTAAAACATTAAAAAAAAAGTAACTAAGGAGTTTCTTGCCCATTCTTCTCCACGTCGGGTACGAAACTACCTTTTGGAATGGACACCTAGAATCATTTCTAATTTTTTTCTTGGAAATTTTGACGGTTTAAAAGTGTATTTTAATGGCTTGCTTAAAATAAATGATTCGACTTTGACTTTGATAGAAGTACATGGAGAAGGAAAATATCGTGTAATTAAGTACTGAGCCAAGGCCAAAAATCTAGGCTACAAAGGAAATAACCTAAGTACTAATTTTATAGAAAAACAAAGAAGTAAATAAGCATACAGCACATAAATATTGAAAACACGTGGCGTGTGGGAGGAGTCTTGATCAGTGGCAGTTATCGACTGCCAATGTCAACTGATTTGCAAACTCGTCGTACTGTTACACCGAGAGGACAGACGGACGGACGAGACCGTCTGACCCACATCCCACAAGACCAAACAATATAATTAAGGCACAGATTTTTTGTTAAACAAGACATTGGCCGGCAGTAATAATACTCAATGACTCACCAGTCACCGACCAACGCATCGTTATAAGGATTTCATTATAATATGGACGTTTAGAAGAAGATTCGTACAAGGAATAAAAGCGAGCTTTTATCGTCTGATGTGCAGTTGCAAAAAGTGAACGCCCTCATTAAAGCCGTGATGGACATACATTATATTGATAAAAAATTATAAAGCAGTACCTATATTGTCGACATGATAATTGTTCTATTTGTAAATATGTCGTTAGATACCGTATAATCCTTTAACGTTTTTTTTATTGACGGTGAAGAATTATCTCTGTTTCTATGGGTATTGCAAAGCAACTAGTAAATACCTATTATTGCTATCTATCTGTGGAGCCTTGTAAATGGCTTGTTGTGAATTACCTCATTTTTATTTCTGTATTGTTGGCTGTAAGCCAAAACACAATAAAATAAAATATCTCGTTAAAGTTAAGACATGGTAATATTTTTCCATATGGCACCACTGGTTTATTTGATACCAGCTTCTGTCCACGATTTCGCCCGCTTTGTAGTCAAATCACACTAATATTATAAAGGCGTAAGTTTGTGAATGTGTGTGTGGGGGTGAGTTTATATGTTTGTGGCTTCTTCACGCTCAAACGGCTGGACCAATTTTGTTAAAATTTTGTATGGAGGTAGCGGACACCCTGGATTAACATATAGGCTACTTTTTATCCCGATATTCCCACGGGATCGACATTTACGCGGGTGAAACCGCGGGGCGCAGCTAGTATACTAAAAAACATCTATGGCAGCCGGCATTAGTGTAGCTTTCTGCCAGTGATATAATTTTCTAAATCGCATCAGTACTTTCAAAGACTACCTCCTACATCCGAACTTACAAACTTTACCTCTCTATAATATTAGTCTTAGTGTAGACACCCAGAAGTATTTTCAGTTTTCAGTAGCGTTACCTTGTTTGGCAATTATTGAAGTGTGGCTGTGTGTCATTCAGCGTCAAAACATAACGTACAAACAACACTACGTTTTCATGTTTATAAACAGGACAATGAAGTATTGATCGGAATTAATAACTGACATTGTTACTGGTTTCATATCAAATAATATAAGTAATACATATTTGATTGATATAAGTAGCCTTTATCATCAATAATGATAACAGGAAACATCCAATATCATTTGCCATATCTGTACCCTGTAAAAAAGAGATTACTGACAAAGAAGCTCCTGCAATTTAAGAACGTGACGTAAAAATATGATAGCTATCTAAAACCGGTTAGGCGTAATGATCACTCTCATGGAATTACTATACCTAGATGTAGTCATTGCGAACATTACATATTTAATACGTCATAGTGAAAGTTAATGGTTTTGTGTGTACGGAATCTATGCTGTGAGTTACTCGAATTAAACATAAGCCACGCATTAGGAACATTACTTTCATTGCCATTAAGATTTTAAAGTTACGTTAAGGTAAACATACTGACACTATTTATTGTCCCAATAAAATAGATGGACAAACTTCTAGAAATCATTCAGACCACCAAAATGTGTTTCTTACATATTGTTTTACCATCGTCCTTGATGGTAAAAAAAATATAAGAAACACATAGATACTTACAAGAAAAATAATCAGCTAACGGAAATACACTAATGTTTTTAATTTTTTTGCAATTGCAATTCATTATTTTAGGTCAAAATTTGTGTTTTTTTTTTTGCTTGGTTATCTTTGGTTAGACGAACTGAGCGCTGTGTTAAAATTTGTCCATCTATTTTAATGGGACCCTGTATATCTCAATCTGAATCGTTTTGAAGGTTATTGCTAATCCATTGCTTTATAGTTCGAAAAATCTTTCTTCTCAACAACGTAAATAACGCAATAATTGTTGTCGAACTGTCAAAATGAAACCCATTGCTACTGATAGTGTGTTACGCAATTTCCCCACTGACTTCCTCGTTGGTCTACTGATCGCAAGCGCTACTGCTGAGCATGAGGTCTTGGTTTCGGTTCCCAGGTTGGGTAAAGTGTTATTTATTTATTTATAATTACCTTTACAACTATTTATTGGGTTTTACTATCTGGAATTTCTCATTAGTAGCACGGAGGCTAGATTTGTGCCCGGCTGATGGCAATAGGCTCGCCCCCTATAGGCCTTTCTACATATGCGAAATGTGGGTATACATATACCTCTACCTTAGAACCCTTCAGGGATTACAGTCGTGATGTTATGTTATCTTCGTTAAGTACTTAAATGTATTTTCTTTCTTTTTTCTATCTTATGTTATGTGCTGAAAGTTAATGGTTTTACGTGTACGGAATCTATTCGGACAGTTAGTCGAATTTTACGTAACCCACGAATTCTTCAGCTTTATTTCTTTAATGCCATTAAATATTTTAAAGTTACGATTACTACTTAACTGTTTTATTTTATGTTTGTTTTTAACTTTACGAGTGATGTCCCAACACAGAAACTAAATCTGTGGTTTTGTATTTCTCATAAAGGCAGAATATTTAAATTCGTGTGGCATTACTTGTTTCTCACAAAAGTGATGTCATGAAAACAGTTATAGTAAAGTTTATATGCTGGTCTTGAAGCTTCTTCGTACTTTATCATTACCATGAAATGTACGGTTAATAATAATTATTACCTCCAAACAACTTCATTTAATGTTAACCTGAACTTTTCTAAAGTATCGTCTTCAGGTGGCTATTATAAATAAATACCTATCTTTATATCTAAATTCATTTATCTAAATTCACCTATCTTTATATCTAAGTTATATCTAAATTAATTTTCGCGTTGTCCATATTTTGTTTTCCTAAAAATAGAGTAAGGAAAATATCATAATATTTATCGTTATCGTTGTATTTTTTGTTTTTTTTTTGTAGTATTCCTATTTTATTGAAAACTAGCTTTTGCACGCGGCTTTGCGTGCATGGATGTCGGAAAATACCCCACGGGAACCTTCAGTAAGTACCCTATGTGTTAATTCAGATTATAAACTATCTGTGTGCCAAATTTTATCCCAATCTATTCAGCAGTTTTAGCGCCAATCCGGAACATACATCCAGAAAAACGATAAATTGACAAAAATTCTTCGTTACTGTTTTATCATGTGTGTACCTACTTAGATGATTTCCTCGTATCGAAGAGTTTTTTCTTTTTCCGTAACCACTGTCTCCAGTCGATTTTAGGCTATGTCACATTTCCCATTTCCTTGTGAGCACTTACGGGAAGTACCGGATACAGCCTACTAATTAGTAACTAAGTAACCATGGCAGCCCACAACACACACCAACAACACAGACCCGCTTGTCATTCCGTGAAAGTTGTGAGCGCTGACTTGAGAAAATGTTAATAAGTTGCACGTAGGCGTCGATGTAGCAACGCCTTACTACTTATGGCACATAATCAACTATGAATTTCACACATTACTGCGATCGACTCCTTACCTAGTATCTATTGGTAACAAGTAGATATCAAGAACTGCTATAGTAATTTCGTTACTCCCATCTAAGCTTTTAGCGATGTTAAAAGTTCTCTAGCTGTTATATTTATATTAAACTGCCAGCGCCCCGCGGTTTCACCCTCATAAGTGACGATCCCGTGGGAATATCCGGATAAAAACTATCCTATGTCCTTCCCCGGGATACAATCTATCTCTCTGCCAAATTTTATCGAAATCCGTTCGGTGGTTTAGGCGTGAAAAGGTACAGACAGAGTTACTTTCGAATTTATAATAATATAAAAAGGAAGGGAAATTAATAATCAAAGGGCATTAAAAAATTCGTCCGCATCGCTGTCAAAAGGAAATAAGGAAATAGGGTCTCATTAAGGTACACAGCCTCAATAATATGTCGTTTCCTCTGTGGATATTATCATAATCATCCTATTCATAACTATCATCCAAGCCGAACGACGTCCTCAGGTGGACATAGGCCTCCCCCAAGCATCAGCACGATCAGCATAACGACCGGCCCTGCACTGCCTGCATGCAACTGATTCCCACGCCAACCATCAACTCCACCTTCTTGTTTTATGGCAATTTAATGACTGGCTACTGAGGCATTATTTTTTTATTTTTGGTACATAGTCACTTTTAACAGAATGCACTATTGGTTCATGTAGATTGATTTCACTATGTTTTTAATGATTTTTAATAGTCGTTTAATAAATACTCAAGTTGGGGTGGGCGGGAGTAACATAATTGTTACTCGACTACGGCAACGGCTATGTACTCGTATGTATGTTCATCTGTTCCCTCATAACTCCTAAACTACTCTTCGTTCTTTGACAAACGAGGTTTCATTGAAAACGTTATTAAATCACTAAATTTACTAACCAACACTAACCTGTCTATTAAAAATGTATTACACTCGAAGAAAAGATATCGTCTTCTTGACCTTTGGGTTCTCTGTCATTCATCAATTGGTTTTCTTCTGCAGTCACGATGAGTAGCGGAGTGCGATGACGTACGCGGCGCTGGTGGCGCTGGCGGTGCTGCTGACGGCGTCTGCGTGTGCGCAGCTGCGGCCCGCCGACGCGCCACTCGCCATCAACGACACACGTGAGTGAGTCCCGGATTACTACTACCTTTTAAGAGTTATAGGATGGGTACCTACAAGGGATGGGCAGTGATCGTTATTCACTGGACGCGTGAGGGAGGACATCGCCGTCTAGGTAGCCCACGGCGAAAGTGGTGTGACGATCTGCTTATGTTTGCGGGGCCAACTTGGCAAGATACCGCCCAAAACAGAGAGGTTTTAAAGGAAAAAGGGAAAGCCTTTGCGCAGCAGTGGGACACAATGTAGGCTAACAAAAAACCGGGCAAGAGCGAGTCAGACTCCCGCACCGAGGGTTCCGTACTATCATATGTTTTTAATTTTTCATCGGCGAGGCCCATATTCGTCAAAGAATTGTATGTAGAATATTGCAGTTTTATGTCAGCGCCATCTCTTGACCGATGGTGGAACTAATGTAACTTTTGTTGATGATTTCTGAAAAAGTATGCTATTTAGAGACTTCGTTTTATTTTTCCTGTAATCTTTACATAAACTTCTATCACATAGAATAATTTCAGATTTTTCTCTTTGCAAACTTCGGAGATAATGGGGGGAACGGATTTTTTTTTACTGCAAACTGCGCTCTTTCCTATGATACCCCACATGCCCTAGTAGCCCCACTTCGAATTTTTCAAAACCCCTTTCAGTCCTTGTTGCAAAAAATATACATATATTTTTATTTCTTTCTTATTTGCAAAATAGTTGGGCAAACGTCATCTGAAACTATTCCAAATTTCAAGTGGATAGCATTAGTAGTTCTTGAGATATCCAGCTGAGACAAACTAAGTCTCACCATAAGGGTTCCGTTTTACCATTTTGGTACGGAACCCTTCAAACAGGGGGTCTACTCCGAAGTGGATTAGTGCTAGAATTTATTTAACGATCTGTTTATTATAACTAAATATATAAAATTCAAAGTCTTGACTGACTGACTGATATATCAACGCACAGCCTAAACCGCTGGTCCTAGAGACATGAAATTTGGAGGGTGTGTTCTTTGTGAAGAGTAGGTATCCACTAAGAAAGGGTTTTTCGAAATTCCACCCCTAATAAGGTGAAATTTCACGCGAACGAAGTCGCGGGCATAAGCTAGTCTATTTATAAATAAAATAGCAACCAACGGATCTTACCTTTTCGTAGATTAATAAGGCCTCCATATCAGTATCCAATTTCAAATTTTCTAGACATCCATCCCAAAGGCCTGTATAACATCGAAGAAATATGAACTAAGGACTAACCATCATTAATCTCTTCAGAATTAATTAACCTAAAATCCTAACTACCGATTTACCTACTAAGTTTAGATTTATGTATAAGTTATAAGAGGACGTCCGTTCATTTAGCTATCAATCATAGTTACTTAATATTATTTTTAGACTTAGCTTAATTTCGGTCAAATATTATAATTATCTCTTGTAGGAAAAATCAAGAGACAAAATTTGTGAGTTTGTATGAAGGGGTAATCTTAGGAACTCATGATTCGATTCCAAAAATTCTTTCACTTATGGGAAGCTACAGTATTACCGAATGTCATATGATATATTTTATGTTAAAACAAGAGATTTCACGCGGATAAAGTCGCGCGCAGAAGCTAGTAGTTAATAAAATTGATTGGAAAACGGTCCTAAGTGCGTCAGTGGACAATCAGACACAGGTAATTAAACCTGGTTTCTCCGGTCAACTAAGAATTAAGAATACGTTGCTTTCTCCAGAACCTAATTACAGTTTTAATTATCGTATTAAACATTAATGGTTAACGCGTTTTACTCAAATAATCGTGACACGTTCGCAGAACACGCGATGTACCTACTTGAAACTCAAATGATTCTATAATTAGCTACTTTTCAGTTATACTAATTTTTTACTGGAATTTAGTCACCATCCGTCGACTTTTAGAAATTATAAGCAACACGGTAAAAGCTACAGTTGTAGGTACAATTGCTATAAAATCAAAGACATTCTTACACAGCATGAATAGAAATGTCACACTTCCAATATTTCTCACACGAACAAGTCAATTACAGCAAAACGAACCAAAAATGACATCAGTTCTATTTATATATACAAACTGGAAGACACTAATAGATCTTAACTTTCCAAACACTGTGATGCAAACAGTTGATGAGAACTAAAACACTACAAGAAAACAAGATTTCTATTTTCTACCGCATTTACGCTGCAACAGTTGCACTGGTGTCAACGTTCTCAAATCTTTCACACCAATTGTACCTACTTGAACAGGCTGCACCCAAGTTCCCGTCATCGTAAAAACATTTCCGTAAAGAAAAGCGATGTGACTACCAATACTAATAACCTACCTTATGACGAACCTAGAAATCGATCCGCGGTAATCATAGTTAATTGTCAGTAAGTAGTTAAAGGGAAAATACTGATGTGATAGGATAGGATTATGATTTCGACGATACAGGTCATACAGAGTCTTATTATGTAAAGAACACTTGACATTTACTATGTAAAGCCAATGAAATTGATCACCTACATGAATGCAATGATCAATCATACTCCAAAATAAATAAGCAATGACTGGTAATTTGACGGATCGTTATAAATGGCCTCGTCAACATTGTTTCAAATTAAATAACTTTTCAATTTTAAAGCTTCATTGACATCAATGTTCGGCGTTTCCACATAGTATTTGCACATAATGTGATTGTATACATATGTGTTTTTTGTACACAACTAGAAAACTCGGTACTTATTTTCTTTGAAGGAGTTTATTTTATAAGGTATTTAAAATTTTCAATTCAGCTTTTACATAACTTCGCCAGTGCCTCTTAGCCTTCCTGCAAACTCCCACTCACTATAGCGAAGTATAGATACCTTTTTCTAGGTAACATAAACAAAGCCATCTCAAAGAAACTTATCAGCGTTGGTATGCACTTATACATTGGTGGTCTAGAATCCCAACCTACCGCTTAGTGACAAATAGATCAAACTTCCTAAGTGGTAGTACAAACGATAATTGGTAGCGAACACTAAAGTGCCGATCGCCAGAATTGCCTATCATGCAGCGCAGTGCACAGGAGCCGTATTATGCACGTAATGCTGAACGTAAGTAAACAAAACACAGTAATGTGTCTACTCGTCCGGTCGGTCCCGTTAATTGAACAGCGCACTAATAGCATATTGCGCGCGCTTTCTCCCTTTGGAAAGTATCGAAATACCATCCAAATCACTGAAGTTGAATATAAATCGATTTCCAAAATCATTGCTTCTGAAACGGTGAATTAAGTGAACCCGTACCGTAAGTTGCTTTCGTATAATGTACCAGTAAGCAGTAAGACTCTAAACTTTATGCCAAGAGCGAGCTTTAAGCTTGACATTTAGACGCAGACGAGCTTTGTTTCATTTGTTTCAAAGCAAGCGGTAAACTTTTTAATGTTCTACTATATTAAGTAAACCGCTCGTAAACCCGTTTTAATATGCAAATTAATGCGCATATAAGTCTTACTTTTCAAACGTAACCAAAAAATAATGTTTTCTTACATAAGTTCCGTATCTGCTGGTTGATTTTGGCGTTTTTGGTCAACGCTGCGGTTTGACCTCCTAACGACATAAATTAAGACTTTGTATGGCGATGCGGTGTAGGAGAGGTGAAATTTTACATTCACCAGTCCGCGTTTGAACCGAGCAATCGCATAAGCGACGTGCATCGCCATGAATACATTACGCCCAAACATGGTACCATTTATTAGCATAGACATTCGAAATATTCCAATGGAACCTTCGAGTTACGTAGACCTCGTTCGAATAAAAAAAATGAAGGTCTTAAGAACTCGATGCACTAGCTCAGCACTAACACACAACACTAACTTACGAACATAGATGAGGGGAAGCGGGAGAAATAAAAAGTTGATTGTAAAGGTGAAAAGTGTGATAAAATAAAAGCTGATATAAAATTATAAAAAGGTGTTTATTTCTGCCAATCCAACGAATTTTTACATAGGATGTAAGAATTCGTTCATGTGTTATATATAGTGCCTATGGTGAAGCCCGCCACGCTCGCGGTTAGTGTTTTACTGATGCAAAAAAATAGGAATTAACTCTACCAGCCTACACTTGTATATAGTATAGTGTACGTATATAGTTACGTTCGCCTTGCCTTAAGCAGGATGTAGTTTGTTTCTTGCAAACCTTAACTTTATAAACTACTAGCTGTGCCCCGCGGTTTCACCCGCGTAAATGTCGATCCCGTGGGATTATCGGGATAAAACGCCTATATGTTAATCCAGGGTGTCAGGCTACCTCCATACAAAATTTTATCAAAATTGGTCCAGCCACTCACAAACTTTCGCCTTTATTGTGTGATTGGTTACGGTCTTACGTTACAGCTAATAAAATAATATCTAGCTTAACCGTGATTGGTAATACGGTCGGTTTTACGTTACAGCTAATAAAATAATATCTAGCTTAATAAAATAAGTGATAGACATCATTTTAATACTAGAAGTAAAGATAAATTAGATAAATCGTTTTTCAGATTATCTTAAGTAGGTACATAAATCTTTTATGGGGTACTGTGTTAAATGCTACAACAAAATACCTTGTGACATATTGCAATTAATGAAAGAAAAATTAAAACTCATTAAAAGTAATTTTTTTAAACAAGGATATTACAAATTAGAGGGTTACATCCAAGATAAGAATGCTTGGAAACATGCTGGTCCTGCTCCATAGGACAATCTAGAGTCTAGACAAAATCAAACTGGTTCCTAATTTAATTTATATTTTTTAAGACATTGATTTTTACAATCTGTTACTACAGTAACTCACACACTTGTTAAAATTCTAGGAAAATCATCTACTTTTACAATATTTCCAAATAATTTGTAAATATGTGAGCACCATGTATCTATCACATAATTGATTTACCTGTCATTGCTTCATTTTAAATTCTTTTTACCTTTTGTGGTAGATTAATTTTGTTATAGGTGCATCGTCTTCACTTAAAATTATGTCATGTATTTATACAAAACCTTGTAAAACAGTAACGGTGGAGTTTCTTGCCCATTCTTCTCCATACGAAAGGTACCTTTTGGAATGGGCGACTAGAATCAATTCTATTTTATTTTGACGTTAAAAAGTGCCTTTATTGTGCCTATTTGAAATAAATGATTTGACTTTGACTTTGCTACCGTGAAGGTGCAGTGTAATAAGCTGTAAAATTATAGTATGATGAAGATTGCCGGATTTTTTTGTCCCTTTCGGTGACACGGATACCATGAGTATAAAGATTACTCCGTCTACGTTTGGAATGTTGGAAATTCCAACGTGCTCAATTGACTCATGTCATAAAGTAAAAAGTAAGCAATACCTTTACTCAGACAGTGTTTCCATTTCATATTCAATCCATATTCTATTGTTGAGGAAAGAAAAAAATACAGTCCCCCCGAGCTGATTTCCATGCACTTTTTACAATACTTACGGGTATTAGCAAAAATTGTTACTTTACTTGAGGAATTTAGATTAAATGCTATAAAATATTTTGACTTTTGGCAAGCTAAAGGTGGCCCTCAACGAAAACCTTGATGCAATTTTTGTCCAACAAAATGGCACACATACGACTAGCAAAAAGTTTATCTCACAACCTGCAGGTGTAAGTAGTGTTTGTGATAATCAGTCAATCAGTGCACTGATCCGAGTGCACAAAATTTGTTTCGCCTTTGTTGTTTCCAAAGTCTAACACAGACCACACTAATGTCTAGTCAGCGATAGAGTACTCTGCAGGGTGCAGTGCCCCATCGACCAAATACCATTATTTGCAAACTTTGCACTTATGTAAGGTCCGCTCAAACTACAACGTGTACAACTCACTAAATGCGTTCAACGCTAAACATATTTTAGACATCATTCTTTCTCTGTCATCTTCAAACGATTGACAGAAATAGAAGAATGTTTTAAATTCGCGCTAAATGCATTTAGTGATTTGTGGTGCAAGTGCGCCTGACTTGATAAACTTTTACCATCTAGTTTTGTTTCCAGGCTGTGGTACGGAATGCGTGCGCTGCGCCGCAGACGGATGCGTCAAGTGCGCTCGGCTGCTGGTGTGGCCGGGAGGTACCTGCGCACATGACTGTCCTGCCGGCAGTCGTGAAGCCTGGGCCCATGATGACCACCTCATGGGCAGGGTGTGCTACCCGGCGCAGACTTATAACGAGGTATGTCAAACTTTTTAGACTAATATACGACTTCTTGAATGAATGCGCACAACTATTGGTATCTGCGGGTTTTAACTTGTCTCTAGACAGTTTAATATATCGTACTCTAGACACAATTCAGGTCTTTGAACTTCCAGAAAGTCCTACCTACTGACTACTGAACGAAAGACGAAAGAATCTAGGCCCCAGGATATTGCCTTGTTGCATTCCTATACATAGACATATCGCTTTGGAAACACTCACATATGTCGTAGTCTACTAGAGTAGTACTTAAATAGGCTATCAATATATTGTAATAATATTAGCCCAATTTATCAAATGCCAGAACACCAAAGTTCAACGTCTTTCAAATTAAAACACCATGATGCAACAACGGCTTTGATGCGCGGCACAGATGTAGTCCGTGGTAGGTACCTAGCTACATGCAATCTAAATCATTTTAATAGTAAATCCAAATGATGAATTTGCACTCAGAACTTTTAAGGCGGCTGTTCAACAGATTAAAATAGTTTAATGCCACCTATGTATTTATTTAAAAGATATTCGTTCCATGAACATTCAATCTCAGTTTTATGTATGTGCTCGTGATTTTTGTACGAGTAGTACCTGTGGGCCAAAATAGGATCATAAAAATGTTGATTTATCTTATATGTATATCATAGCATAGGTACCTATAGTATTTATTTTGATAATGACATTATTGAAGTTTAAAGTTAATTACAATTTCAGCTTTGGTATAACAATGAACTTGTTTTCTCTCGTTTCTATGCCCTTTAAGAGCGTTTACGACGTACCTACGAGCTACGGCATAGTTTTTCAAAATGAATGAACCGATTTTAATGAAACTTCATACGCATAAGCAGGGTGGGTACAAAGGTCTAAAAAGTTAGATAAGAACATTTTCGAAAAATAGTGTTACAGCCAAATTACATAACATTTTGAAGATGTTCTTAACTAACTTTTTAGACCTTTGTACCCACCCTGCCGGACACTATCCATCGGCAAAGTTTGCATTTCTCATGAAGAAAGTAAATTCTCCCAACTGCAACACATGCAATGTGATGTACTTGAGGATGTACTCGTACATCATCTGCTGATGGATTGCGTCAAGAACCAAGAGGAAAGGAGAACTTTAGTCAATGAGTTTAATTTAAATATATCACAGGTAGGTTTAATTCAATCAATTTTAGCACAACCGAAGTCAGATGTGGCTATTGATTAAGATGTGGCTATTGATTTAATTTAAATTTAAAGCATTGTATTGTAGTAGTTTGTATAAGGCATGATGGGGTTGGCGTGTCCATTATAATAAAAACCCCAATTAACCAATAAAGATTAAAAAAGACCTTTGTATGTGTGCTTATGCGTATGAAGTTTCAATTCATTTCGAAAATCAATTAAAAATATAAAAAACTCCCGACAAAAATAAAATTAAGGAATCCCTACAAAAAGCATGAAATAAAAAAATAAATTTAAAAAATCTTATGGAAGTCGGGGGACCGTTCTGTGGAACACCTATTCAGAGGTAAATTTTTTATTTTATGCTTTTTGTAGGGACTCCTTAATTTTTGTATTTCATTTCTTTTATTTTGTTCCGTTTTAAGATTCTGGTAATTTGGTGTTTAATCAGGTTTTTTATCCGTCAAAAAATATTGATTAATTTATAGTTGAAGAATAATTTTTAAGACTAAACAGATTTTTTTGTTTTATTATATTTTTCAAGTTTTTAGTTTTCATTTCGTTAGGTAGTTAATATTCCTCATTCCCTTTCAATATAGTGTAAATTATTCTACTTGTCAAGCCCTTGCATTTGATACCTATATTGAAGGAGTTGGGAAAAAAAAATGTAATTCGCCATTTTGTGGTGGCGGCCATCTTGGATTTGAAATTTTTGATAGTGTATAGAATTCTACTAGTCAAGCCCTTTCATTTGATACCCATATTGAGGAAGTTGAGAAAAAAAATGTAATTCGCCACTTTGTTGTGGCGGCCATCTTGGTTTTTTTTTTATAGTGTATAGTATTCTACTATTGAAGCCCTTTCATTTGATACCCATATTAAGGGAATTGTGAAAAAATATGTTATCCGCCATTTTGTAGCGGCGGCCATCTTGGACCGATTTTCATCAAACATAGCTAAGAACACTCCCGACTAATACACCTTTCAAACCAAAAAAACTAAATCAAAATCGGTTCATCCGTTCGGGAGCTACGATGAGACAGACACACACACACACACACACCCCCACACACACACACACCCCCACACACACAGACACGTCAAACTTATAACACCCCGTCGTTTTTGCGTCGGGGGTTAAAAAAGGGTTTGAAAGTTTGTATGAATTAATGCCGTACGTCGTAAATGCTCTTAAACACATACAGACATACAAACATACACACCTAGGCACATACGTTTACGCGCACGATGTTATACCTACTAAATAAATAAACGACTCTATTGTAGCAGGTGCTATTACGTTACTTCACAGTGGCGTCAATTGAAAATAACCTTAGGTAAATAATAGGGCTCGGAGCATTCGCTACTTGTAGCATCGGGTGCTAACATTGCGTCGCGGTTTAGCGACTTTTAGCTTTGCGCTCCATGAGAATCACAAGTTTACCAATTTCATTGACTGAAAATCAAAGGGAGTATTTTGTATAGGTACCTACATTCAGCTAAAAAACCACTGGTCGTATAAGTACTTAAAGTGCAAAGGTCCCAAGATACGTAGACATAACTATAATGTTCCCACAGCTGGGACACAGGCCTTCTCTCTGTGAGAGGGAATGGGCCGTAACCGTAACCCACCACGCGAGCCCAGTGCGGGTTGGCATATGTCACATGGCTTCGAATTTTTGGTTCTAGGACATACTGGTTCCTCACGATGTTTTCCTTCCTTGTTTGAAATAATTTACACTAAGAAAGCGCCTGTTGGGATTCAAACCTACGACCTACAACTCGTAAGTCGCTGAAGTCTCAAAGCAGAACTGCAGGAGTGTCCAATTCATTTCACATTCACATCGTTGTTTCGCGGAAAGACACAATAACGAATTTAATAGATATTATATTTTCAATTACAACCGGACATGCCTTAACTGGCAAAGTGGATGTAGGTACCTAATCACTGCTTTCAACAGCTATACCACTTTACTCTGATCAATATTGCTACCAAGCAACGAGATCATCTGTGCTTCCATAACATATTTAGATTTTAATATTTTGATTAGTGATTCTTGGAAAATAAATAAAATAATCTAGCTAGGCCATAGGCTGGAACATAACGATCTTGGAAAATCATCGTCTGCGTAGCCTTTTCTCATCTTCCAAAATGATAATTATCATTATCTTCCAAATGAAGATCATAATCTTCCAAAATAAGAGCATGTTGTGAATGATTTCGCTTTCATACTGGCTGATGTCACTGGCGTTATTATACCATTTAAATCCTGCTCCGTCTGTCTGCCTTTGGCCTGTGTACGTTTTGTTCTGTTCGGTTGCCCCCTTCATACACGGATACACCCATAATGATGACCTCGCCCCCATTACTTACAATCTGAAAAGGTCCCTACTCTGCTATTGGCAAATTGCTAGTGTGAGGGATCAAGCAGACAGTCGCCGTCGACTTACCTGTTTTATGTCGATGTCGTGCTCACGATTTTTGGTCGAATCGAAAGTTAATGAAGCAATAAATTTTATCAGGTGCCCGGTTATTGTAGAACTGTTTTATTGATGAAGTTATTATTAGTTGCATTGTCATATAGGCATGCAGGATATACATAATATAATCTACCACAATAGGACGTGATGCTTTCAACATTTTTGAAAGTAGGTATCAAGTCCAATAAGAATACATGCTCCAATAACAGCTTATCATAAATCTCTTTCGTTGAAATAAGCCTCCAAGAACAAACCCTAAGTTCAAGAAATTGCCTACGAAGGATTCCATGCAATAAAAAATTATAGGTACTTGTAACTTGGGTCAGGCAAAGAAATTAAGAAGATGGCCATCTGTTCTGCAGTTCTGTATAAATTTAGTAGGTACTTAAGAACATATAACTTAAAATATATCTCTTTGTGTATGTCAGGTGATAGTGGGCGGTGCTTGCGGGGTGGCAGCATGCATCGCGTTGGTAGCAGCGGTGGCAGCATACGCGCGGTGTCGCAACAAGGCGCGAGCGCAGCCGCAGCCGCTGCCGCAGCGCACTCACCACGACGATGACACGCGACTGCGGGAGTTCCACAAACAATTGGACTGCTTGCGAGTAAGTTGCTAATGTACCTAGTCATGTGCCTAGAAGACATATCAGCAATAAAATCACAAAGTAGTCTGTTACGTATCTTTATTTACTTATTAAGCTCAAAAACACCAAATGAGTAAATAGAAGTATAGCTCAAATATTAAATTAGGTACTACTTATGACATAAAATTACCGGATGATGGCATTAGAATTGGAAAATCGAAAATAATCTAAAATAACATCGATGTTATTCAAAAACTAAGTACCAAAACGAGCTTATAAAAGTGAGAACAACTTTGAAATGCGACTTCGCATTTGAATATAAATCACAGCCGTTATGTTAAACTCATCAGCGCCAATTAAAAAGGAGTTTACACAAATATAACTCAGATATAATTGCGTTACTAACGCTGTAGTACCTACCTAAAGCCTCGACAGTTGTTTCTTATGATGCTCAATTGTTATTCACTCATGTTTCTACTACATAACAACAGTTCATTAGTGAAGTCAAAACAATAATGATTATATGCTACTTTATATTAGACTTAAAAACGTTTGCAGAAACTTACACTGATTAAACTAATCAATTACAGGTTACGAAACATTCAAAGGTGAATGTGGGCTTCCGAATCAATAAATTACATAATCATAATCACAGAATAAAAGACAACTAATAAGCGATAAAAAATGAATGAACCTAGTTAGCTATAACGTTAAGAAATCAGGAGATTTATCAGCGCCCACATTATGATCGCACGATATGTCTTAAGAGCCTACTTTTCTTCTAACATTTCATAATTCGCTCTAGTTGAGGATTACAAATGGCCAACATATCTTGGCATACTGTAAACATAGAAATAGATTTAAATGTGCTGGTGTTCTTTACAAGCAACGCTTTCATGAACTGCCAGGTTACACTGGTCAACTCTCCACTTAAGTAAGCATTGATAAGACTGTTGTTATCATTACAGCCCCACGCTTTCACCTTGCTTGCGATCCTGAACCACACGCGGAACCAAGTGCGCGAGCTTTATCAGCTTGGCAACAATGATGCTGCAATGGCATACAGGTATGTTCAATTTTATGAGGTTCCGGCTACAGAAAGGCTTATTGCAGTCTTGGGACATGGCCAGTAGCTTTACACTGTAGATCCTGGACTTGGAGGGATTACTGAGGCACTAGCTACTCAATATTATAAAAAAGCTTGCAGTTATTTTCAGTTTAATTATGATACCACATACTTATGGATATCATAATTAAACTGAATATAACATATGGTCTTATACAAGCATCGGCACTGCATATTCACGAAAACGTGTATGGAACCAGAAAAACTAACTTGAGAATAGAAAGCAGACCCTACCGGGCTACCGGCTTTTACCTCTAATTTAATAGGTTGTAGGTACTTAAGCATAACATAAACTAAAGGCGGTCTACATGATAACATTCATTTATAAACTACAAGTAGGTACTACCTACTTCTTTCTTACAATGCAATCACTGCAATGCTACTGTATCAAAGCAAAGGAATCAACAGACCGATATAAAGCGGTTACAACACTGCTCTAATAACATAGCAAGCGAGTTTGTTGACTAGCTACTAGCTACCAACCAACCTAACCTACAAAAACACATTCCAAAAGGTGCCTCAACACTGCAGTGCGTTGTTTATTTACGTTAGATACTTGAGATAGTGGGGTCTAATATTAGCTTCTGTTACAGTTGCATCCTGAGTGATCTGGCCAAGTTGCTGATATTGTTGAACAAGCAGCAGGTGCCCGTTGTACCGGATGAGTGGCCGCGACTCGCTAGTTGGGCTGAAAGGTGGGTTTTTTTTGTGAATATCTTTTGATCTTTGCATCAGTTGTTGTAAATTTTGCAATATAAATCGTTACAATATGTATGAAATATGAAGGAGATGTTTTGAAGTAGGTAACTTTCAGTGTCTTCTAAGTAAACAAGTAGGTACCTACCTATCTAGGTACTTCTCCACCATTCTCACTTGACAGCAAACAATGCCACATTATATTATATTCAGTTTTAACATGTCTATGTCTGACCCAATATTGGTATCTATTAACTTTTGTTGCCCTACCTGTAATGTCTTACCCTACATAGAACACGAAATGTTTGTTGCAGAATTCTGAAGCGGTACAGCCGCACAAATGTGGGTGCACAACAAGAAGGCCAGCTAGTTAATTTCCTCCCCGCCCCACCGAGTCAAGGCTCCGACTCGGAGACAACCCAGCAATCCTTCTCGACGTTCAAACCTCCTTCGTATTCCCCCACGTCATATGACAGCAATATCATAGACAAGGAGATGGAGTGCGAGTGGAGTGACGTTGGCAGGCCGCCTAGCTACTCTCAAGTAGAGAGAGAAAGAGAGACCATCGTCCTCTCCGACCCTTGGGAGAGAAGACCGATTGTTAGGAGGGAAAGCGTCTGGCTAGAAGACGAATTCTTCGAAATGTCTAGGCGGCCCCAAGACGAACTAACCACTGAACTTTAATCGTGTAATATTAATTTTATACCTAAGCATTTGGTTCACCATTCCAAGTCTGACAAGTACAAAATACAAGATTAGATACTAATAGGTATTTAATATTCCGTAAGGTTGTAGTGGTGCTTTCAACCTTGTAAATAAGTGCATACCTACCTGCTCTGCTTCGTTGTTACAGATCGTATTGAGAATTAAAATTATCGCTGATGCAGCAAATTTAATTGAAATAATTTAATTATAAATAGACAGAATTGTACAGAATTATATATAATTTAAAAAAAAACTAAGCAATCGTAGTATGCTTTAAGTAGATTATGCAGAAATAACACTATTTTTAGACAGTTTAAAACCAAAGTAGAATATAAAATAAGTCTAGTCTAATAAATATTTTGATTCTTCGCAAATCTATGATATTTCTTTGAAAACACTATATTTTTTGTAAGGAATCATAAAAGTGTTAATTTTATGAATTGTCAATAAAACAATTATTTTTCACCACCTGTATAAACTAGAAAATATATGTACCTACGTAAAGTTGCTATAAACAAGAAACAGTAGGTACCTATTTTAAGCCGTAGATGAGGGATCTTTTTCTTTACCTCGATCTAGCTGAGCTGGTAGACCTTCAGTGATAACTAGAAGTAACGTGTGTAGGTAAACAATGAAGAAGATCCATTTGGTATAGGCAAGTTAGGGTTGAGTAAATGAGAGTTGAAGAGAACGACATGGCAGTAAAAAAGGAAATGGGTCGGGTAAAGTGTACCTAAGTTGTTGATATCATTCTACATGAAATAAACGCTTTCATCTACCTACTTAGTTATGGGACTACATGACCTAAAGCGCAGTCACTGTCGGACTGCATAGAAAAGAAAGAGAAGCGCGATGACACACCGCCGCGCTGGTTATAATTTATTGCAAAATATGAAGCAGTTATCTATTTACAAAAAATCTATTGTTTGGACTAAAAAATCAAAACACTATTTTAGTATGTTGCTTGTAGTATAATCTGACAAATAATCAGAATGACTGTATGTATATATTAGTATGGTTATTTTTATTGTAAAAAGAAAGTTTTTAGAGGTCTCTTCATGATTTTTTTCTATCACCTACTTATTATGTTTCAACACACTGTCTACCTAGCATATATCCTGAAGAATAGCATATATTTTTCTGATTTTGTTTACTGTAGTCGATCATACAGGTACAGACGCCAGCACATCAAGCTACTACAATCTGTCAAATTTCTTTAATAGGTTTTCAACTTTATCGCTAACGTATAAGGTTCAAAGTTGATTGGGAAAATTTGACAGTTTCAGGTAGCTTGATGTGCTGGCGTCTCGTCTGTACCAACTTTTATTGCTTCTTTTTGCGTTTAGGTCCTGTAATCCCCTTGAATTAGGGCGGTAATTACCGAAATATCTGCCTGTGTAAATAATGAAATAACAAAGTAATTAGGTAAGAATAAGTGCCTAAATATTGTAATAAATAAAGACAACGAAAATACCTATTTGTTAAAATAGTCTAGAGTATTTTTTATGATTGTTAAATTAATAAAGATGAATATATTCTTGTTCACGATTTATTTTTATAATACGATCTACCTACTTAACACGCAAAAGTAACTTGGCATTAAAATTGTTACATATATGTACCTACCTACTATGCATGTCGAAACGCAGGTGAAATCGTTTGACAAAACAATTTCCTTAAGAAGATAAGAAAGTAGGTACTTACCTACTTTTTTTTTTTTTTTTGAATGGTAAATCATCAAATGACCCCTAACTCTCTGGGCGGAGCGGAAGGGGGTGTCAGACTCTTAGGTACTGACTAAAACCCACCCGTGTTCCTTGCTTACCCTTAAGAAAGTACCTGCCTTTAAAGGTAAAAAAATTATGAATGAATTAGTAAAAACTACATCGCGATTAAACGGAAAATAAGATCTTTTTTGTGCATAATTAAATAATAGTAGGTACATTTGCGCAACTATGAAAATGGTTAGGTGCAGTGTAATACCTAAGCTGTAAAAATGATAGTATGATGAAGATTGCCGGAATTTTTTGTCCCTTTCGGTGACACGGATACCATGAGTCTATAGATTACTCTGTCTACGGACGTAATATATAGAGTTACTTCTTTAGATTACGTCCATGTCGTTGACTGACACTTTCGTTTGCTTTCGTTTTACGATCTCAAAATCACATCCAAGTGAAATAATCAAAAAATGATGTGAAGTTCCGTTCCCTGTAGTAACTTACCAAGATCTATCCAGCGACTAGGGAAAAGTAAAAAAAAAAAGGAAAATCCCTCATTACATAATTCTAAGAAACATGATATACTAAATGAAATGATATTTCTAAATGAAACACGTATTTTATGTTCAGGTCAGTGTTGTCGGATCCCCCTTTTCATTTTGCCCGCTTAAAACCCTAAAATTAAACGATTTTGGCAACCGCCAACAATCGAAAAAAAAAATCCGCATCATTAGGTACTATAGCAAAAACAAATAAAAATAATAAAAAATAGGTAAGTAGAAAATGTAATTTTTTTATAGAAAAATTAAATAGGTAGGTAAGTTTTTTTTTTTTTTTAAGTTTTTATCTACAAATATTATAAAGCTGCAGAGTTTGTTTGTTTGTTTGTTTGTTTGAACGCGCTAATCTCTGGAACTCCTGGTCCGATTTGAATGATTATTTTAGTGTTGGGTAGTCCATTTATCGAGGAAGGCTATAGGCTATATTTTTTTTCTTCAAAATTAGGGATCCGTAATAAAATTGCTATTTTGTAACACAAGGTGTAAAATCGAAAACCTATTTTTGCGTGCGCTGCAAAAACTATTGACAATAGAACAAAATAATGTACTACGGGTTTGTAGAGCCCATTAAGACCTACAAAAAAGTCCGCGAGAACATATATCTATCTATCATGGTTTAATCACAATAACCGATTTTGTGTTCAAAATAATTATTAAATCGTCTGAAGAAAAAAAAACTACGTTAAATATGTATCGTAATATTAATCTTTATCGAAATTAAGCATTATGTTATCAATAGTATTTATGAAGAAGTAAAATACTTTTTGTTTCATCTCAATCGGATATTTCGTTTAAAAGTTATCACGTGTGTAAGATGTTAAGAGTTGGTACCTATTAAGGAGTTATGGGCCATAGAGTTTTTTATCTATACTAATAATAAAGCTGAAGAGTTTGTTTGTTTGAACGCGATAATCTCTTTAACTACCGGTCAGATTTGAATTCTTTTTGCATTTGATAGCCCAATTCTTGAGGAAGGCTATAGGCTATTTAACATCACGCTATGACCCTTAGGAGCCGAGCAAAAAGAAAAAAAGTCAGAGTGAACGGTAAGCGAATACGAAGTGTTGCGACGCGACGGGGTGGGGGTACAAGAAATTTCACGCGGACGAAGTCGCGCTCAGAAGCTAGTACGGACGCCAGCAGGTCAACCTACCCGAAACTGTCAGATTTTCCCAATCAACCTTGAACCTTATGTTTTAGCAATAAAGTCGAAAATCTATTAAAGAAATCTGACAGATTGTAGTAACTTGATGTGCTGGCGTCTGTACTTAAATAAAGACAATGGGAATAATTTGTAATACTTTCTAATGCACCGGATGTTTAGTGAAAGAAACATAATTTACTTCTCATTGACATATCTTTTGAAATCATTGTTACTTCTTCCAAAATTTAGCTGCTAACATTTCGCGAGATGGATTAAATTTGATTGAACCTCATGCGTAATCAATACCGTCCTTTGTGGCCATTATGAACTTTATGGCGTCTGTTTTCAAATTGTTTCTATGGCTTGTTTTTATATTTTTAAGGTACTGAAAAGTCTTTCAACTGGTGCATAGAACAAGGCAAAACCAACATTGTCTTGATCAGTAATTTTAGATCCGGGAAAGTTTTCATCTGTACCAAAGACTACAATATAATGCTGATCTGTACAAAGTTCTACTAGTTACTTTTTAATCGATGCTCGTTACTGGTTTTAGATAATCTATGATGTATAATGTAATCGACTGAAAATACCCGTCAAATACCCGCCAGTAATAAAATGCCCCTCAAATTGACGCCAGGGTTTAAAATACCCCTTTGCAGGGTAATTTACCCGTCATCCGGCTACACTGGGTGATTTTGAGCCGTAGACGCACCTACTCACAGAACATTTTTTTTATTATTATTATTTTAATGGCCTGGTAGCCACAGAAAACTTTTTTTTTTTTAATGGCCTGGTAGCTGGGACCTTTTAGCCATCACAGAACACTAATACCCTAGGCGGCACAGAATATATTATGGCATAAACGATAATAAACTTGGACTAATACATACTTCATAAGTCCATGATAAAGTGAAAAGTGAGTTTAGTTAGAATATGCTGCTCGGTGCCACTGTCCCTTGTATTTGACAGATGGTTGGCAACACAGGCACAGCGGTCTAATACTACAAGGTTCTTTCGGCATGTGGCCAAAATTGGAACTAACGCCTTCGTTTTTTTGTGCACAATTTTTGTGACCATTTTACAAATATTTACCTCCTGTCAATGTCATCTAAGTGCTAGAAGATCCTTGTAGCACTCTACAGTTCTTTACTCCATTCACAGGTAGCCCTCGTAAGTACGAGCTATTTTTTTTTACGCGACGTATTTGTCGCACTGGATTTTCAACTCTTGATGTTAGGTCGATCATTGAAAACCCAACAGAGTCCCTCCCAGCGCATCAAAAACCACAGTTTATTTTCAAACCTCGACGTTCAGCAGTGCGTTGAAAATGCAGTCAGCAATAAAAATTGCCTCGTTAAAAAATCGCAAGTGGGGGTGAGGGCTTATTTTACCTCTGACTGAATCCAAGCAACGCAACAGCAACCATGTCCTTTACATAGCTGTACAAGGATCTTTTGGCACGCGGCCAAAATTGGAAGTAACGACACATTGTATTTTCAATCCATTTCACAAATGTTTCAGTTTACAAACAGTGGCCACTGTTGGTAAACATTAATTGTGAAATTGTTTGTGTGTTAATGTCATTCGACCACCAAAACATCCTTGTAGCACTGTACAACAACTGATATAACTCTGATAGAACTAAAGAACTGTAAGTTGGTCTGTGGTAGATAGGTTGGCAACTTATTTCAAAACTGTCAAACTGTCAAAATCAAAGAGGTTTCTCGTTGTTCGTTGTTTGATTGTTTCGTACAAATTCAGTCAATCGTATTAATTAAATTAGATATTTCATGTAAGTTTACTAAATTGTGGGTCAAAGTGTATTCCTGTAAACTGAATCTTAGTTGCCTCTATTACTTACCGGCTGTCGATAGATAAATTGAGCAAAATGTAGCGCAAAGTACTGCATAACGGTAAAGTTCTAAATAAAGCTTAATTATTACAATATTGCAAGCGTACAGGTGTGATGCTGATCCGTATAAATTTTGGAGGTGACCTTTAACCGCCGCTATTTATTCATCATTGAACTATTGTGGTTTATGAAGTGATCCCAAAATTATATTTCATAACAAGTAACTTGTTGACATACAGCTGATCAAACATTCTTTGTTCGAAGTATTGAAGCGCTAATCAGTTATGGAAATAATGTTTCGTTTTCAGATGTCTTTAAATAAACTTAAGTTTTGATTTCACTGAAATATTCCATTAACAATCTGCAATCATTAAGACAAATGGTGAGTACAGTTATCCACTTAACAATACAGCAATCTGAGTAAATTTCAGTGTAAATTGTGGAGTAATTCCATTAATAACCAATTAATAAAACTTGGAAACATTAGGGTAAAGGTGTTAATGTTCAAAACAATTAATTTATTGTGTTGTATTAAATTCTGAAAGAAAATACTATTTTTTTTATCAGATTTACTTATATTCCCAGTATGGATGTACCTATATTTATTACCGACCAGAGATTTTCCAATACATCATCATCATCATCTTCCTGCCCTTATCCCATGTTTACTTGGGGTCGGCGCAACACGTTTTCTTCTTCCATTCGCCCCTGTCAACCATCACGCTATCATTCACTCCCTTCTCTTTCATATCATTCCTCACACAATCCATCCATCTTTTCTTCGGCCTTCCTCTCCCTCTCCATCCATCAACATGTATATCCATCACTCTTTTAGTCACATGCGTTTCGTCCCTTCTCATCACGTGCCCATACCAAGACAAACGATTTCCTTTCAACTTTTCTGTCACTGGCGCCACTTTCAAACTTCCTCTTATATACAGATTTTCCAATACATATAATCAGTTTATTAAGTATTTTAGTAAAACTTCTCGAGTGCTATTAAATAAACTTGTAAAAAACACGAGTTGTTTGTTGTTTTGTGTTTGAATTGCAAATGCTTGTATAACATTCTGGCACAATGCACTACCTTAATAATTGAATATTTCACAAACATGTAGGGATAATAGAGAAGAATATTATTTTTTAAATGAAATTATATTTTCAGCTTTCAAGTACAAACAAAGTGAAGTTATTAGAAACATCTTCCATTCTTTTTGCTCATCATGAAGCAACTAGCAGCATGGTAAGTTCTATTCATTTGTTTTACAAAGTTTAGTATACATTCTCTTATCTAAAACTGTGCGCACAAAATGTAAAACAGAAAAGAAAATTAATGTAACAAGTGCACAATGTTAAATTAAATTACCTATACAGTAATGCTAACAGGATAAGTATAAAAGTTCTGTAACTTTAATAAAACAGGGATAATACCTTAGCCAGCATACCACAGGCAGTCAGCTTTGCTTACAACCTTTCCTAAGTTATTCTCATATGATATTATAATATAGAATAAAAGGCAACAACTTTCTAATTCAAGTGTTCAAGATTTTATTGATTCTCTTCGGATACTTGTATGGAAAATTCATAATAAATAAATAGATAAAAGTGTACATACATAACTGTAACAAGGAAAATTGCTTGATAACTGCAAGTATCTATATGGCTTAAAATTATCAAGCAACAACAAAACAACAACAACAATGATTCAACATTAAATAATAACAGGCAAAAAGATACTATTTTCCTAATTTTTTTATGTCTACACAGTACACATGATTGTATGATTTTATCACAATCGCAATAACTTTATGAGGCAATACATGAGCAAAAAGTTGCAAAACACAATTTACTGTTCCCAGATTTTTTGTATTTGTAATGGTTTGGGTAAGGCAACAGGGCAGTTGCACTGAAGTTTTTATAATTTGATGCAGTTTGAGGATAGATTGTAAATCAGTATGAGTTTTTTATTGCAGTTAAGTTATTATGATGTGATTAATAGATCAATAAACTTTGATTTTGAAAGTGATGTGCATTTCATTTACAATGTATGATGAATTTGACAAAAAAACAATTTTTATTTTAGAAATGCACAAATAATGACATGTACATTTACTGTATAAAGTATTATATGATTTTAATTATTGTGAATGTGAGGACTATGTGGGTAATTTTTTTTGTTTTTTTCTCTCTTCGTTTTAATCATGATCTGGCAGTTTGAGTAGTTTATGCGGCCTACCCAAATGTCCTGTCTTTGGTATTGTTCGTCGAATCGTTGAGCTCCTTAAGTTCTGAGTTGAGCTGCACGGTTACTGACAAATGCGTGCACTGACTGGACAGGTCCGCTCAATCTGTGTGGTTCTTTCCTCAAAAGACCATTTCAGACACTAATCTACATGGTCCTCAAAGATTATGTCCGGATTTTTTATATACACATTGACATTGATGAATTTTATTTAGACAATGACATGAATATTTACTTTGTAAGTAATTTATATTATTATTATTTTTTTATTTAATTATTGTGAATGTGAGGACTATGTGGGTCATTTCTTTTGTTCCTTCTTAGTTTTAATCATGATCTGGCAGTTTGAGTAGTTTATGCGGCCTACCCAAATGTCCTGTCTTTGGTATTGTTCGTCGAATCGTTGAGCTCCTCAAGTTCTGAGTTGAGCTGCACGATTTTTGACAAATGCGTGCACTGATTGGACAGGTCCGCTCAATCTGTGTGGTTCTTTCCTCAAAAGACCATTTCAGACACCAATCTACATGGTCTTCACACGATCTGACCAAGATTTTGTCTGGACTTTAAAAGAGACTGTGACTTCTGAGTTTGTTTCGGCCTTTCTTCTCAGAATAGTCAGTTAGGAAACGCCGACCTCATCTAGTTTAAAAAAAATATGATTGACGTGTAAAAGTGTTTGTACAAACCTACTTACAGAAATAAAAATCATTTAATCACAGAACTTTGCTATTCAACTAATAATTTAATTCTATCTGCAGAGTGAATGTTTCATTGTAAAAATCTGGAATTTAGCAAAACATCCACCATATTTATTATATTCATACATTCGTTCATTATCTTCATGTATACTTAGAATATAAACAAGAGGGAGTCTGACTCGCGTACCGAGGGTTCCGTACCATCATATTTTTTTAAATTTTTACCGACGAGGCCTATATTAGAATTTTAACTGCGCATTGCGGTGTAAAATATTGCAGATTTAGGTCAGCGCCATCTCTTGACCGATAGTGAAACTAATGTAACTTTTGTTGATGATTTCTGAAAAAGTGTGCTATTTAGAGAGATCGTTTTATTTTTCGTGTAATATTTACATAAACTTCTATCACATAGAATTATTTCAGATTTTTCTCTTTGCAAACTTCGGAGATAAGGGGACCGAGCGGTATTTTTTTTACATTTTTCATCAAAACTCGAAAACTGTGCGGCCTACAATAAAAATAAAAAATGTTTGAGAATGTGCAAACAGCGCTCTTTCTTATGATACCCCACATGCCCTAGTAGCCCCACTTCCAATTTTTCAGACCCCCTTTCAGTCCCTGTTACAAAAAAAATATACATATTTATTTCTTTCTTATTTGCAAAATAGTTGGGCAAACGTCATCTAAAACTCTTCTAAATTTCAAGTTGATAGCATTAGTAGTTCTTGAGATATCCAGCTGTGACAGACAGACAGACTGAGTCTCACCATAAGCGTACGTTCGTACGCGGCCGGTAATGGAATGAATCAAACAGAGGGAACGCGCGCGGTGGCGGGCTTCGCGCGACTCGTATCTACAGTGTAATTGCGCGGCGTCGGCGCGGCGACGGCGCGGTGACGGCATCGTGTGCAGGAGCCCTAAGGGTTCCGTTTTACCATTTTGGTACGGAACCCTAAATAGCAAGCTATAGGATACACACGCATCAGATAATTAGCTGCTAATGTGTCTAACCAAATAATAATCATAATATTAATAAGAGGCAAAATTTGTGAGTTCGTAGTAATCTTCGGAACTACGGATCCGATTCCGAAAATCCGTTCACTAATGGGAAGCTACAGTACCTATAGCCAAGTGTCACAGGATATATTAAAAGTTTAAACAAGAAATTTCGCACTGATGGAGTTGCGGGCAGAAGTCAGTTAATACAAAAAAATACAAAGATTGAAATGAATTTTGCCATAATCGAAGAAGTTAATCCCAAAATTCTTGTAACAGGTATCAGAAGAAAATAAGTTCTTACGACAAAGAGGAATGGGAGACGATGGTGGAACAGCTACTGATGCGCGGCACTTACCGCCGCCGCATCGTAGACTTCTCCTCTCATCCCCGCTCCTATCTCATCGATGTTGACTTAGTTCGAGGTACACCTTCATTTGTTTTATAGTAGGTATATAAGTTCTTAAGACAACAAGGAATAGGAGACGATGGTGGAACAGCTACAGAGGCGCGGCACTTACCGCCGCCGCATCGTAGACATCTCCTCGCATCCTCGCTTCTACCTCGTCGATGTTGACTTAGTTTGAGGTACCTTTCATTTGTTTAATATATAAGTTCTTAAGACAAAGAAGCCTTGTGTTACTTAAAAGACATGTGACATGTATCGGGCAATTGTTGCATCCCATTGTTGTTGCATGTGTCTATAAGCACTCTTGATCAAGATCAAGCCATTGTTTGACCAACGATTCAATCCGGTTTTACCTTAACCTTATTTGTTTCAATTAGAACTGAGATAGTAATCAAATCAAATCAAATCAAATCACTTTTATTTGTTAACACAGGTAAAGAAATACAGATCTTGAGTTTGTTGAACAGAACGCTGTGTTATGCCAGGAGGCGTACAAATATGGTGTGCATCTAGCTCAATATTACGAATTTAAAACAAAGTAAAAAGATGTTTGAAAATCATGCCTAATTAAAATTTCAAAATAAATTAACAATTATATAATATTATTAAAAATAAAAAATAAATTGAGTGATGTCAGATTTAAATGAGGAATTATTTAGTTATAAATGTCAAAAAAATAAAATTAAAATCTAGGTAAGTCTGATTAATTGAAAATGTCAAAAATAATTAAGTAAATGTCAGTATTAATAATAAATGTCAACTCCAAATTAATTCATCATTTATTTTTTTTCCTATAACAGAAACAGCATTATATTGAGCCATCATTGAAAAATTCATCTAGTGTGTAGTAACATTTGTCACTAAGCAAGCTATTAAGTGCCTTTTTGAATTTTATTAATGGCATATTTTTAATGGCATCCGGTATTTTATTATAAATTTTTGGAGCGTTGCCGAAAAGGCTTTTACGCATTAAGGCTGTTTTACATTTAACGTTACATAGTTTGTTACAATATTGAGTACGCAATGGATTTCTTCTGACTGCCGATAAGCTGACAAATAAATGCGGGTTTTTTTTTACAAACAATGCAGTTTCCATTATATACATTGCTGGCAGTGTCAATATTTTTAGTTTTTTGAAATACGGAATACAGCTATCTGTCGTTTTTAGACCACACATAGACCTCACACAGCGTTTCTGCATTCTAAAAACAACCTCCCTATTAGCCGACTGTCCCCAGAAAATAATACCGTACCGTAAAACAGAAGCTACAAGTCCATGGTATGCTATTAGCAATGTCTCAATATTAACCTTTTTTGAAAGTTGGAATAGTGCATACGCAGATTTACTTAGTCGTTTACATAGTATGTCAGTATGAGTGTTCCAAGTCAATTTGTTATCAATAGTTATTCCTAAAAATTTAGCACTATCAACTTCCTGAATTTTATGGTCTTTATATGTGATATTAATGTTACTATTTTCACGACGCTGATGGTATTGCATGATGTTGGTTTTGCTTAGATTAATTTTCAAATTATTATCATTAAGCCAGTTTATCATTTTAGTTAAAGATTCATTAATATCATTTTCATAATTATTTATGTCATGGCATTCTATTATAGCTGTGCTGTCGTCTGCAAAAAGAACCATCTTATGTTCAATTATTTTTGGGAGATCATTGATGTAAATCAGAAATAGAGGTGGTGCCAACACGCCACCTTGAGGTACGCCATATTTTATGGCTCTTTGTTCCGAGTAGTATACAGTTTCTAATTTTTTTTTGGGACATAATCGACAGACTTCGGTGCATTGCACTCTATCAGTTAAATATGATTCTATCAATTTTAGGACATTCCCCCTTACGCCGTAGCCATATAACTTTTGTAGCAGTATCCCATGGTCAACATAATCAAAAGCTTTCGTCATGTCAGTAAATATAGTACAAATTGGATTATTTTTATCAACTGATGTCATAATATTATTAATTAAGTCAAATAGTGCCAAGTTAATATTTATGTTTTTGCGAAAACCTTTCTGTTCATTGCAAAATAAGTTATATTTTTCAAAATATGTGTACATGGAGTTGTAAATAACGTTCTCAAAAATTTTGGACAAGACAGAAATTTTTGCAATGGGTCTGTAGTTTTTCATATTCGTTTTGTCACCTTTTTTAAGTAAAGGTTTAATAATAACTTTTTTTAAGCTATTTGGAAATATGCCATCAGCAATACAGAAGTTAATAATGTGAGCTAATGGCTGTGCTATATCTTCCTTTACATATTTTAGGACCTTAGTACAAACGCCATCCCAACCAACAGTATTCGTATTTTTTAGATTAGAGATAATTTTTATAATGTCATTTTTCGAAACCGGTGACATAAATAAAGATTGTGATGAAAGATTATCAAAAACATTACCATTAATCTTATCAGAATTTATATTATTTTCAATTGTGTCAATAAAGTAATTATTTAATTCATTAGCAATGTCAATAGGGCGTGTAAAAGTCAAATTGTCTCTATTTATAGTCATAATTTGTTCCCGTGGTAAGCACGTTTTAGATTTATTAATAACTTGCCAAGCGGCTTTAGATTTGTTCTGAGAAGAGCTTATAAAATAATTGTTTTGGGCTTTCTGAGTCAATTTTATAACTTTTTTATAGAGAGTGGAGTATTTCCTTAGATTATTCTTATTTGTTGAGCTAGGGTCAAATCGATATTTCCAAAGTAAATGTCTTTGTTTCTGGCTGCATATCTTTATCCCTCGAGATATCCATTTAGTTTTTCTATTTAATTTGATAGTTACTATCTTTTCTGGAAAGCATAATTTATATAATAATAAGAAATCGTCCATGAAGGCTTCAAACGACACGTTTGCATCTTTAGCATTAAAGACATCTACGAAAGATAAACTACCTAGGAGATTTTTAAATTTAATCAAATTATCTTCAGAGTAATCTTTTTTTTTACATTTCCAAAGTTGTAGTTTGCAAGTTATTTTTATGGGCACTTTCAGTATTTGACATGTGTGATCCGAGAGGGCTAGATCTATGATTTCAGCTTTACATCCCCTTTTGTAACTATGTGCAAAATTATCGATGCAGGTTTTACTACCGAGTCTTGTTGGTTTGTAAAGTGCTAGTTTTAAGTTATATTGTAAGAGAAAATATTCAAATTCAAGAGTAATTTTATTTCTCTTTAGTACGTCAATGTTAAAATCTCCTGCAAGAATAATGTTTTTATTTGTCCCAGAACTAAGCCTTTTGAGTATGTTGTCCAATTTTTCATAAAATAATACATAATTATGTTTAGGCACCCTGTATATAGAAATAATAATAATGTTATAAGATATAAGTTCGACAGCGCAACATTCAAATAGTCCTGAAATCGATTGTTTGGCTGCGTCAGTTAATATTCGATATTGCAGTCCTGCTCTGACAAAGATGCATGTACCTCCTCGTTTCGTATTTCTTGAATAGTAAGCAGCTAAATGGAAGTTGGGTATATACATTAGATCCTCATCGCCTGATTCCATAAAATGTTCTGTAATGCAAATAACGTCTACAATAGTTCCCTTATTGAATAATTCCTCTAGTTTAACTAAAAGTATATCAGATTTGTTCGCTAGACCTGCTATATTTTGATGGAGAATATTGAGACAGTTATAGAAAAAACTGAGAATCATTTGTCGTCTGTGTGACTGGTAAAGCATTCATTTCATTTTTCTGAAAACAATCAACCTCTAGGGGTGCAGCATTCAGGGCACTTATGTCTACGACGAGATCTTGAAGATCTGATATGACAGTATTTAAGCCTTTATTGTTCAAAGTGCCATAACGATAGCTGTATGTGTCGGAAGTATAGGGCAGATTTAAATTTGAGTCCAAGATATATGCGTAATTATATGTTTCCGCATCCATGCAAAGCAGATTATTGAACGTTTCAATTCGGCTGTTATACATTATATTACTGTTTACCATAAATTTAAACGTTGGTAAACATATTATAAAGTTTGTGTGTTTCAAAGTAACTAATTTTTCGCGTATAAGCGATACAAGTTCAATATAATTATACGTTTTTCTAAAATGTACTTCGCCAATATAAATAATACAATAGTCATTATATGTAAAGTTTCGTACTTTTTCGTCAATATTATCTAATAAAAGGTTCAGACTACAGTTAGGCTTGCGATAGTGGCATATTTCAAAATTACATAATTGCGTTCTCTGAGTGATCTTGTATATTCTGTTGGAGGTTTCACAACTAATTAGACATATTTTATGTTTTAAAGATGAAACAGTTTGATTTTTATGAGGTATTCTTTCTTGAGAAGTGCTTGAGAGACATAGGTTGTTATCTTCGCTTTTGTTCGTCAATATCGCGTTTGTAGGTGTACAGTCTGTGCTCATGGTTTCCACAGTTTGTGTCTGCTTTGTTTGTGTGGAATTATTTGTATTTTTCTTTGGGGTTTGTTTTTTCTGTTTTACTGGACTGTAGGTGATCTTCTTGTAAATATCATTTTTCTTTATTAAGTCACCGTTAGCCTGCTTCAAATTTTTATTTTCTAACGATAATAGTTCAATTTCAATGTGTGCACTATTTAATTGAGCCGTTAGTTTTTCGATTTCATCTTTTAATTTTGATAGTTGATCGTCTTCATCCTCGGATATGTCTGGCATACTATTCGAGGTGGTACAATCCAGTGTTTGAGAAATTATATCACTGTCATCATTGTTTGGCTCTGATCTAGTGCGGGTACGACGGAAAGTGATGTTCTCCAAGAAATTCATGATACTAATATTTGATATTCCAAATATAGATCACAAAAACAAGTCTCAACTTTGGTCGGAATCGAACTCAGGTCACGATGATTACTCCTTTGAGGGCGAGCGTAGTACCGTTGCGCCAAGTGTACGGTACAGAAAGTGTCGAAATTTTCGACCGTATGTTGACGTCGCAAGTGTACTCCAAAGTCAACAGATGTCGTTGTTTCGCAGCAACTAACAACTAATTATTTATTTGTGTTGTTAACACTATTATGGGTGAGGCAACACTAAATGCAATTAAATTCCTCAGATTTGCACTAGATGGTGTTGTAGTCGCATCAATAACTTCGTGATTCAAATAAAAAACGGATCCGAGATGAGCAACATCAGAAAACGTCTTCCTAAAATATAAATATGGACAGTTTATCTGAGGTTTTTAACAGGTGTTTCAACACTGCACTTAAATATGGTCTATACGTAAACAAATCACTTGTTATAACTTGTTTTGTTCTTAAAAGTCTTAATATTAGTCACCGTTTTGATAGTTTTTATTTTACGTTTTTTGTTTAGAAATAGTCATCAAACACTGTCAATAACACTGCCACGGCAAGTTTGTGTGTCCAGGTTCACTTTTATGCACTTTTTTTGGTCCAAAGACTAATTTTACTATTTTTCGGAATACTTTTAACGGGAGCACAACAAAATATAATGTTTACATGTCAGCGCCACCTAGCGGTTCCCCAAAATAAATTAAGTATCTTTATAACTTAACAGGATCGTCATTCCCTAAAGCGAAGCCCACACTTAGTATGCGTCGTGTCATATGGTACGCTCTAGTCCGACTATTGTTCCTACCCGCGCTATACCAGTGGTGGACCCAGCAGACCTCGCCAGCATGCGCCAAGTTCCTCCTCAGTCTATGGCTCATGCAGGTCCTCAATATGACCATATATTTCATGACGCCTGACTTGGTGGAAAGTGATGTAAGTTGCCATTCCATTTTGAACACAAATCGCTTGTAATTTAAGTTTACTTTTAATTGTATTTTGCTAATGTTTAGTTATGCTCTCTTCTATGGCTATCGGCATGTTAATGTGGATTGAAAATACAATGGCCAGTAGCTAAAATTAACTAGAATTACTAACGCTTTGAACGCCATTGTCACATATACGTGACAAGCAAGCGCGTGCCCTGTACGCCAGTCGTGTGTCGCCTATCCTATTACGAGCGACACAAATATGTGACAAAAAATGCAGTGCACTTTGTGTTTTTATTTGTATACCTTAAATATTTAAAATTGTGGCTTGGCGTGGAGGGCACGCGCGTGCGTTTATGCTCTGGCGTTCAAAAGGCTAATAAGGTGCACGATACTGGCTACGCTTCTTTTCGAATAGGTACATTATTATTTATACATTCCTTTAGAAAAGCGTCATGGGTAAAGTAAGTTCAGATAAGAAATTAAACTCTACATACTTTAGTAGTTTTCTTATTACCAACATATTTTTTTATTAAAATATTATTACAGTATTATCAAAGTCAAATTATCATATCGTAAACTTTTTCCACTCATGGTTCACGCTTTTGCTTTATCCTTGGTAGTTGAATGCCTCTCAGATAGCTTTAATCAACTTATCTTAGAACTCAGATAAGTTATAGTTAAATTTAGGTTCAGTTCTTCTCAATAGTACGAAATCTACACTCCACAGGTCAGCTTTGGCGCCCAACGTGGGACACAATTTTTTAATGTTTTTTTTTTAATCGAATTTTCAGCCAAATTGTTGGTTAGTGCCTCTAGGTTTGATGCTGGTACTTAGTGTGGTACACTCACAGATAGTGAGCACGACTGAAATGGAACTGGCTCGAGTCCGACCCCGCACCACATTCCGCCGCAAGTTACCTAGATATTTCAGGTAGGTAATTCATTATTTACACATGTATTTTTAGGTTCATCACGTAGTTTAATATCAATGTAGTCATTTTCATTGTATTACTATTATCAAAAACCACTTATTTCTGTCCAATTTAAGGGACCACAAATATCACTTTAGAATTAGTCTTAATAACGTGAAATAGTAGGGTAGTAAACTTAATACCCTGTAAAACAGGCGTGGAAGATCAGATTGCGATGGTGGCAGCGGTGGCGGCTCGGCCGAAAGTGGCGCCACCTCCAGTCAGAGCAAGACACCCACTTCTAAACCCGCCAAGTTTCGACGAAGACAATCGCGCACTGAAATCTCTGAGAGTGGACTGAGGTTAATGCCTTTATTTAGATTAGACAAACCCGATTATTTTAATGGAAAATATTTATTGTCGGAAATAGAACCGAACTATTTCATTTTACTATTGATCGAATTTTTATATTTGTTCAAATAAAAATAATCTAATTTAAAACAACACTCACATACAACTCAAACTCTAAATTATGTTTGAATAGATCTGCACAGAATATCGTTTGAATTTCAGAAAACGTAAGAAGGATTTGTCAAAAGAGCATCTAATCAAAAACCTGGAGCCTGTTAAAAACAAAACTGTCATAAAAGTTAAAGCGAAAGACTCTGATGACGAAGACTACATGGTTTGGAATAAGCCTGATCTAACGGCGCCCATAGTGACGTTTACCCCACCGCCTGATGACGCTACTCCGAGCACCTCCTTCAGATACAAACCCAACGTGCTAACAAAGAAACAACTAGAATCGTTCAATGTGAGACAGAATCAGCAAATACACATATCCAGAGCACTCGCTGACGGAGACGATGGCTTCGAAAGCCTAAATGGATACAATTCCAACGGAAGTGAAGGAGAAAGAGTTAAAAATGAGACTGAAAACCTAATACAGAAAGAAGCGACTAGCTCTAAGGAACAAAATAATGGAACTACTGCAGAGAAAAATACTCCAGATATTAAATTAGCTGAAACTCCTAAAGCTAGTACCAAAAACGAAGAGCCAAAAAATAATACACCTAATAAAGTATTTGTTAAATCTAACATAATGAAGAAAGACGAAGATGAAAAATCTATAGATGCTGATTCTGATGGTGTTGCACCGACTAGCAGTCCTAGTACTGGGAAAAGAATTGGAGTCAGATTTAGAAGTTCATGGGCTCAAGAAGGCATACGCATACAAGAATCTAGTGACGAAGATTTTCCTACTGTCAACAAGAAAAAAGAAAAGGTAATAATTGAGACATTTCTTATTTCTTTCTAAGCATGTTTCCAATTCAAAATTCTAAGGAAAAATAAAAAACTTTTTGGTATAAGGTGAACACAAAATTAACTTGTTCTATCTTTTAACATTAGGTGATAGATGGAAGGCATTTACAGCACGCGAATAAAGGTATCTATTGGCCTTTTGGGACTGTAGCATGTCAATAACACTTTTTCGCTAAAACCGCTTCTAATACCTTGTTTTTTCCAAATTATATCACCATACTAATATTATAAATTCGAAAGTAACTGTCTGTCTGTCTGTATGTTACATTTTCACGCCTGAACTACCTACTGAAAGGATTGCGATAAAATTTGGCAAAGAGATGGCATTCTGAGGAACGACATAGGCTACTTTTTGTCTCTGTAGCACGTTCCCGTGGGATAATTTCCAACATCCGCGCGGGCGAAGCCGCGGGCAGAAGCTAGTATCATCATAAACAAATAATGTGAAAGGCTTTTCTGTGGGTACTATATTTCTTTTACAAAAAAGTTTATGCTGGTAATATTTTTTCTTGTAATAATTGAGTCATATAGATGCTAAATAGCAACATCCAGTTCTACCAAAATGACGATAAACAATATTTTTGGTTCCAAACATGTGCAGTTACTATTGGATATTGCTGTTTTTGCAATTTCAACGGTTATTTTATATGAGATATTGCTGTTTTTGTTACAAACGTATTAAGGCAAACAATGAAGCTGATTTGTCATTGACAGACTGCATTCAAAGTTGCTATCATTGAAAAATAGCATGTTTTTGCCTTTGCACCTCTATGACTCTGACTTGTTTAAATCTTGATACGTAGGAACTCAAATTGAAAAAAAAAAAATTGTCTCATAGAAATGATAGGTCTCTTATGTCTCCTACGAAATACAAAGAATACATTTTTATTCATTATAATTAAAATACTGAATGAATTTCCATAGAATTTAGACAATTACCAGTCATCGTCATCGGACGGGGAATGCTCGGCGTCCGCTCCATCCATCGCCCTACCATCCCACCATACCATGTCTGATTGGGTTGGGCAAACTACTAACAGTAAGCATCAATTTATCTATGTTAACTATCAACTATTTTCACTCATGTTTGTACGCATTTTATTTACTGATTTATTGGATTTTTTTAATCGATAATCTGCGTGTTGGTCTAAAAAAACTCGGATGCCGAAAATCGATAGTTGGGCTCAAAAGGGCTTTGGGGGTCCGTGGCATACCTACCTGGCCGCCATGTTGGTTTTTTTTTTTTTCAAAATGCCAGCCACACTTTAAACCTGTGTAGACAGGTAGGTATACATAATTAGAAAAATGTTCAATCCCCTTTTGACGCAATATAAACCGATTGTCTAACAAGACAAAAAATCGAGCAAATTCAAAGATTCCATTGAGCATGCTGTAATCATTTAATTCTAAAGCGATGTGTTATTTTAACAAATGTTGCACGTATCGACAGGTGAAGAAAGCAGTTATTGCTCCCAATCGGAAGGAGAACATTCCGATGTGGGTTGTCCGTACACTGCTGACAGTTCATGGGACCCCTTTGCTATTCTCAACCCGACTAGTGATACAGGTAACAGTAATATTCAATATACTTCTCACAAAAACAGCCCAAAGAATTTGTGGAACGTTTTTCTACAACTGAATATTTTCATTTCGAACTGTCAAAATGAAAGCCATTGCTACTAATAGTGGGTAACGCAATTACCCCGCTGGCCAAACAATTTGTAAACCATTTTTCTAGAACTACAACGGTTCTTGTTTTGTCATATAAATTATTTCTAGCTGCCCGGCGCTACTTCGTTCGCGTGGTGTCCTACCCCTTACCCTACCCTACCTCTACCCCTACCCTACTCCTACACTACTCCTACCCTACTACTATAAGTAAATAAAAGTATAAAATACTATGTCCGTCTAAAACCGGATAAAAAGTATCATATGTCCGTCTCCTAGTTCTAAGCTACCTCCCCACCAATTTTCAGCCAAATCGGTTCAGCCGTTCTTGAGTTATAAATAGTGTAACTAACACGACTTTCTTTTAACTATAATATATATAGATTAAAATCATTATCATTACTTTTTTAAATAACACAGACATAAGTATCAGAGTTATTTCGTCTTATAGGCAAGCCTTTATGACGTGATTATACACATACAAATGTTTTAAAGATCACAATATTTTTTCGTTAGTACTATATATTGCAATAATTATTATATTCTATTCTATTCTATTCTAAAAAGTTGTTATAGAATGCTTTAAATTGATTATATCTTTTGATATACTGAAGCGATTGCGATGAAACAAATACTAATAACTACTCCGAGTTCTACACTATATTTGAGTATAAAAATGAACCGTATCTATTGATTTGGTACTTTTTACGTTGAACCTGTTCAAATAGAAAATGTCTCACATCCAAACAGACAAAAATTCAAAAAATTGATGAAATGGCATCTGTTGGTTATCCTTTAACACCCCAAATATATATATATTTTTTTTCAATATACAGAAACGCCTCGTCTACAGATTTATTAAATGTATAGATATAGATTAAACTGTTTATGGTAACACTACTGTATTTATTACTAAAGGTATTATTATGAAAGTGTGTAGTTCTCAATAAAGAGTATTATTGTAAAAATACGTCTTTTTCTAGTACATAATCAAGATTGTTTATTGGCTGTATTCTCACGTCATGGTCAAGAGTCAATATTTAATTGGAAAAAATGGCACGAAGATGCATAGAGGTTCGCCATCCCTGGCCTAAACCATTTTGGTCTAGAAACATGAAATTTGGACCAAAGTTCTTTAAATTACGAGAGTGAGCAATAAGGAAGTATTTTAGAAAATTAATCCTCTAAGGATGAAAGTATGTAAGGTACTTCTTTAGTTTTGCCGATGAGAAGTTCTATCGGGCACAGGGCTTGTACTTAAAGAAAAGTATTAGAAACAGCGACATCTCGCTCGCACAACATCTCCGACTACAGTGTGCCAACTTTTTGCTTCATGTTCCATAGTAAAATGTACGATGTGGGAGCGTGGCTCGACTCTTCGCGCGGAACTATCGGCTGTGGACATCAGCTGGTACGTGGTGGCGCGTGCCGAGCGAGCCATGGCGGCCGACGGTTGTCTATGGGCCGGCCTTGCCATGGCCGCCGCCGTCGCTACCATCAAACCTCTCATACGATTTGCTCAGGTAATACTACTATAAGGTCAAATTTAATTAACTAGCGAAACTCCGCAGACGTTTTGGGTATCGATATCTAAGCAGGATGGAACAAAAAAATATGTTCTCTTTTTACCATCGTCGATACCCATCACGCCTGTGAAGTTTACACAAAAAACAACAGATTTTTAATCTGATATTCCAATAAAAAACAAAAAAAATATGATTGAATTATATTTTTTTGTTTGGTTTTTTTTTTTTCAATATTCTTGTACGATTAAAAGGGCATAATATAACAAGCTCCTTTAATTATGCACACTTAACTTTATGAGAAACTTTTTTGTTGTAATTAGGTTGCTGCCGAACAAGACACTAGAACGGAGGAAGAGCTTCAGGCGCTCTCCGTTCTTACTTACTTCCCGACACTTATGGCAAGCTACAAAGGATCCCTGATCTCTATCTTTTTTGGTGCTTTTGGTGATAATATTTGGTAAGTTAAAAAATGGTTAGATTCAATGTAAAGTGTTTAAATTTACATTTAGACACTTTACATTAAAAAAAATGGCCAACACATTGAAACATCTATCGAGTCTACAAGACCTAAAAGGTTTTCACATTCACAAAATAGAAAATAATACTTAAAAGACATATTTATAATCAAAGTCTATAAACTTGAACACCCAGGTTGATATCAACGAACCTGCTATCCTGTCTGCTACGATTCGCTCTGGGCGCTCTCGTATTCTTCCTACTGGCGGTAGCAGAACGCGCGTTCAAACAACGCTTCTTATACGCCAAGCTGTTCTCACACCTGACGTCAGCGCGACGGGCTCGCAAGTCCGAACTGCCCCACTTTAGACTCAACACTGTGAGAAATATCAAGACGTGGTTGTCTACGAGGTCTTATTTGCGAGTAAGTTTTCGAAAAAAATGATTAAAGGTTTAATTGCTACAGCCCAAGTCAATCCCTTATAGATGCAAGTTTGTATGTATGGAACTCATAATCTTGAGAACCTGTACTATGCACGCTGGCAGAATGTTATGTAACCATAAAGGGGTTCGAAGTGCTATCTATTCTTGGTGTAGTCTAGTACGTGATTCCTTTCACTTCAGTATATGAAAGAGGTGGACCTTATAAGTCCTTTATAGCTCCATCTCTTTCTCACACTGAAATAAGACCAAAATAATGCTGTTATAAGCTATCGGTTTTTTCAGAACAAAAGCTCAGTATAATTGTCTATAATCCCACGATTTATTTTTTACCCCGCCTCGAAAACATTCTAGATCCGGGACTGTCTTGAGGTGCTTATTCTGTGGTGGTAGGCCCCCAGTGAGTCCAAAGAATTGAATGACGCAAAAGATATAAATTAATGTAAATGAAGACTAAACTCAGTAATAATGTTTATAATGATCAAATGGTTTTCCTAGGAATCACGCTAGACGAGAAATTACAATAGGGACCTCAAATAACAACTTGCGGGGCGGATTAGCTCGGCCGCATAAGCTGTTAGAAAGTTAGGACATAATTAATTTATATGTCATAGCTTCATTTCATTTTTAGTTATTTTACTTGTGATATAGTAATTTTATTTTAGATGCATCGTCTTCACATATTATTATATAATTAATGTAGGTAAGTATGCAAAATATTGTAAAATATTTTAAAAGAGTAGGTAACGGTGAAGTTTCTTGCCCATTCTTCTCCTTAAGAAAACTATCTTTTGGAAAGGGCGACTAGGGTACATTTGCCTGACACACGCTGAGCTGGACTCCCATTTGGTGCAACCTTGAGACGCACACTGCACTGTGTACGTTTCGTTACTAAATTTATTCGTCATAGTGACATTTTTATTTCGATATGTGTTTTTCATTTTGTTTTGTTTTTTTTTATCGGCACCTTGTTTTTATATTATAATCATGTAGGTAGTTTGGTTATTATCTAATATTGTACTTTTGTGTGTTGTGCTGTCTTTTTGTGTGCGCCAAATAAATGGTTTATCTATCTATCTATCTACTAGAATCAATTCCATTTTATTGTAATTTTTGACGTTCAAAAGTGCCTATTAGAAATAAATTCTTTGACTTTGTAATAAATGGATGTGTTGTAATAATTTTAGCGTCGGGGTCCTCAGCGGTCAGTGGAGGTCATCGTATCAGCCGCATTCATGCTAATAGTGGTATTACTAGGCTGCGTTAGTACACACCTATTGAGAGTAAGTGCTATGATATATTCTGTGTGCTATAAAGATTATCTTGCACATTACTGACATCGGTGACGGAAAAACATCGTAAGAAAACCTGGACTTATCACAGTAATATTATAAAGGCGAAAGTTTGTGAGTGTGTTTGTATGTTTGTTACTTCTTCACGCACAAACGGCTGAACGGATTTGGATGAAATTTGTCACACAGACTTAAATTCTAACAAAAAACCAGGAACAGATTCGAAGATGAACATTTTTTAATCGAATCTCCCGCCCTAAACAATACGAATAAGAGTTCCGACATCGACAACATCTACTGATTTCTATAAAACATTAGAGAATTTTAGGTTTTAGAGAACGATGCCAGTGAATTCGAGCCTAAAGTCAATCCACTGACTTCAGCATTATTTAACGCCTTCAATACATCAATAGTAGGTACTTGTTGCGTTTGTAGTCAGCCGTCGAAACTTTTTTTTCGTAAAGCCACCTTCATTAAAATTAACAGAGCCAATTCGACTATAACATATTGTGTTGGGAAGCAATTTTCATGCCCCGTCGCGCGTCGCTTCTATCCATTTTTCTTCAACTTTGGGATCATTTGGAAATCTGTAAATATAATTAATAATATTCTAAACAAAATCACTAAATTGAAACATTGCAGTAAAAAAAATAATTTACATGTCACAAAATACCCAACGCAAACATTATCATTCCTCTGTTTCCAAAATCGATGAGAATAGGGAACAACTTTACAAACTCTGTGAACCATAATTTTGCATGACCAGAAATAAACGCAACCTTTACAGTTTACAGACACCATGTTTCATATAAATTATTTATTTATATATGTATTATATGTGTACAAGTTCAGAAAATTAATAAAATTAATAACAGTTTAATAATACTCAGGACTCGGTGACGTTAGAGAGCGGCTGGCTACTGGAAGTGTTACTGTGGAGCTTCTGCATCGGTATATACCTACTGCGACTCGGCACTTTAGGCAGCAACGTGAACAAGAAGTACCGCGGTTGCCTGTCCGCCATACTGACCGAACAGATCAACTTACACCTCGCCATAGAGCAGAGGCCAGAGAGTAAAGAACAACTGACTGTCGCTAATAATGTACTTAAACTGGCTGGTGATTTACTTAAGGTATGTTTAGACATTTTTAAAATTATATTGTAAGCACGCTCAGTTTTGGCTCCATAGATTCCAAATGGCTGACCCTCTAAGTAAGCAATTATGAAACCATAAATATAATAAAATTCAACTACATGCCAAGAAGCCTTTACCCAACAATGGGCCTATTATTGGCTAGTATACACAAATGTAGGACAACCAGTCAAATTCAACGGCTGTACCTATTTTCGTTATCCTATTTTTAACAAGACTCATTTGTTTCAGGAATTGGACGCACCCTTCAAAATATCAGCATTATGCGCCAATCATTACCTGTACACCATCACTAAAGTGGTCATACTATCGGCGTTGTCGGGGGTGCTGTCAGAGATGCTAGGCTTCAAGCTAAAACTACACAAAATTAAAATCAAATAAAAGCGTGGAGACTTGAATCGCCCTTCTTTGTAGTCCAATAACAGTCTACTAGTCTCAGAGGCCATTTAGTTATATTATGATGCCATCAGTTTCTGCGCGCAACTATCACAAATATTTATACACGTAAGAGTAAATTATTAAACATCTTTATTATATCTTACATGCGCATAATATTATAATATCACAAAAAATCAAGATTCATGCCAATTTTTCCATCTGTATGAATTGCAATAATTTTTTTTTACTGCACTTAGCATAATTAAAAATCTTATTCTACGTTTATCAATCTCGGTAGTTAGATTTCAAAAGCGTAGTTAATAACGTAATGTGTTAAATTTACAAACAGGGATATATTTTGTAAGTAAATTAAATATTCTAATGACATACATAGTCTTACTATCATAATATCATCTATTTAGAAAAGTTTCAACAAGGCGCGTTATAATTTTGATTTCGTTGTGCAAAAATACCAATACATTTGTTTTTATACTTGAGTAATATTGTGATAGGTAATATCTCGATTAAACATGTAAACATATATAGGTATTTGACCATATCGAAAACGAAGATTTAGATTCCTTACTATGTGCCAAAAGTGTTTGAGAAAACTACTTAATTATGATCCTGAAGTTATGTTTAGACAGGCAGACGCAAAGAGTAAAGTAACTATATAGGAAGGCAGACGTCTCATGAATACACTCTCGAGCCTTATTGAGTTCTACTAGATTTTTTTTTTGTGAATGGCATCTCACAGGTGGGTCAACCTACGGGGTTGTCAGCTGCTAACTGGACTATCCTGTGGATGACTTAATAAATTAAGGTTAAGGACTTCACCCAGGGCATAAAGATTATAAACTAAGCGACTACAGGCCCCAGTGGGGTACAGAATTTGGCTTAGGGCGTCGCTAGGATTAGGACAGCAAGGGGCAGGCTGGATCGGATCAAAGGTTCTACTAGACGCAAATTGCCATTTTATATACAAAATTACTTCACTAGTAAGTAGCATCTGCAAGCCAGCAGCCCAATGATTTGGTCTCACAATCCATTCAATCCATTGGTTTTTTATACAAAAATCTCAATCAAACAAACAAACAAAATCAAACGCAAATCGCAAGGGACACCGGACGAAAAACGGACGTATACGAGAGGGAATACAGAACCGGTTCTATTTTAAATAATCGGGATTTTTGGTACTTTTATCCCGGTACTTTCGATACTTTAATTAAGCCTTTATAAGATAGTAGAGTTGAAAGTGTTGAAACGAAGAAAGTAAGAGAAAGACGAAATGACAGGGCAAAATAAAAACATTTACTTAAATCAAATCAAATAAAACGTTTTATTTCTTGTTTTATAGGCACTAAATCAGTCTTATTTAGTATAATTTTACTGATAATTACGCATATTCGGAGAGCAGTGGTGGCCAAGTGGTAACGGCCGCGACTTACGAGTTGTAGGTCGTAGGTTCGAACCCGTATTTAGTTTTTTTTTTTTGCAGTTAATGAGTTCTTGCAATAAGCCGACGATATATAACAGAAACATTTATTAAACATCTTCTCCAAACAAATTCTTTAAATCAACATGAATCTTATTGCAATTCTGCATAACCAAATTATAATTTAAAACTTAATCTATAAAAAAAAAGAAAAGGAACAGTGGAGTTTTGGCGTAGCATTTATCAGCCTCAATATTATTGATTAGATAATCTTAACTAAATTAATCAACAATAGTTTGGAACATCAATTTCTGAAGAAATATAACAAAAATATAACTTTAAACTCCAATTTTGCAAAACTTAAAGAAAGATTTTAAAGGATGAGTATTTTTAGTGGATCACCACTAAAAATACTCATCCTTTAACATTATAAAGTTTGAAATACTTGCATATTGTTCTGATACTTATAGTTACAATTTGGGCAATCAATAACCTTGGTACCTATTTATTTATTTTTTAGAGTATTTCTCTCCTGCCTATCCAATGATCTCAAAAATATAAGAGCGTCCAAACTCTTGATCTTATTTTATTGCAAAGATACTCAGCAGAAGAAAAAACTCTTTCCGACTCTACACTTGTCGGTGGAATTGATAAAAAAAAGTCGAAAGCCTGCGACAACGTCCACGATCCCCTCCGTTCTCAAAAAGGGCCATTTCGATCCTCACATTCGTATTAAGATCTTCACTGTGTGTCATTCTTGTTCTCTGACAAGGAATAGTTTTTTAAGCTCTGCATTAAGCTCTTCTTTTTTTGATTGAGGTTCACTTTCTATGTCTTCATCTGAATCTGACGGCAATTGAGCTGTTTCCAAAAAAAATACTCCTAAAGCCTTAGCAGTGTCACTATTTTCTACATTATATATTCTTCTAAACGTGAAGTATCTTTTCCCGAACGAAAGTACCGAAAGAACCGGAATGAAACGGCGCAAATTTCCGAGATTTCCCGGTACTTTCGGTTACGAGATTTTCCGGGACTATTCACTAATACAAGCGGCCTAACAGTAGCAAGGCTTTGATTTTGACAATTGAACAACATTCACTGCGTTATTTACGCTGTTGAGCAGATAAATCTTTCGAACATATTAAGCAATGGATTAGTAATATCCTTCAGAATTATTCAGATTGTGATTAAAAGTGCGCTATTAGGGTACAGGTGGCACATTTATGGACAAACCTAAAAGAATAAGTACTTTCCCTTCTCGCAAACACAATCACATTTTTTCTGTATTATTATACGACGCTACTATGTTATGATCTCATTTTAACTCGTAGTTTAATTTTATCTTTTCACGATTTTTTTGTTTTGTTTGTTAATAATTGTTTCAAACTGTTTTGTTTCATAACCCGTACTGACTTACGTAAATAAATAAGTGTTACCCGTTGTTGAGTTATATCCTTAGACTGAAAAATCTTTTTCTTTAGTTTCATTGCAGGAAAAATTTGAAGCATTGTGAGTATGGACTGTAACCAATGACTAACCATCTCTCAACATAGCTGTTAATCCTTTAAAAGCGCTATTAGCATAAAAATCAATTAACTTCTTATCATGAAATTGTGTAGTCCTTGAAATTGTGAAAAGGCCATAATGTGATTTTTTTTAAATTAGTGTTAGGGTATAAATTGCAGTAATGTTCATTGACTATTTTCTTTAAATGCAGTAGGTAATAAAAATAAGCCCATAACGTCTATTGCCTAATGTGGGCCATTCATATAAGTTCGTACAGTTATAAAATATCAGACGCAGCCATAATTTGTTTATAATTGTAGAGAGTACCTAAAAATAATTGTGTTATGATATTCACACAATTTTATAGCGCAATATCGCCACTATTTTGATTGTAATTATTATATTAATACGTGTGATAGGAGGCTACATAATAATACTTTAAGATACAGACGCCAGCACATCAAGCTACTACAATCTGTTGAATTTCTTTAATAGATTTTCAACTTTATCGCTTAAGTCTAAGGTTTAAAGTTGATTGGAAAATTTTGAGTTTCGGGTAGCTTGATGTGCTTGGCGTCTGTACTATGAAAATCTGTTAAGAATATTCCCAATCATATTTACAACTTAAAAATGCATCGATATCTAATTATTTCCACACAAATTCTTTTTTATTTAGAAAATCATGTTTTGTAAGTAAAGTAGCTATATTTTATAATAGTGTTTAGTTAAAATTTAAATGCCATTATTTTTTATACCTTAACCTACTCTATGTTCCTAATAAGAATGAAGTCTTTGAATTTTCTCAAAATGACGTTTTTTGTAGGGATTCTTGTACTAGATCCATTCATTTAGTAGATAGTAGCTGTATTAGTAGTGTTTATTTTTATTTCTACTTTTAGATCAATGTATGATCCTAAGTGATAATAATTCACGATTTGGTTTGAATAAAGTATTCTGTTATGAAGTTAGATAATGTTAGAACGGTCTGAAATATCTTGAATATTTTATAAACTTACAAAAATCTGTTGACAGTTTCCAACAACATGATTGCTTCTTACTTTAGTCGTACCTAGTCTACAAAATCTTAGAAATTGTAAAGGATAAAACGTAGGTGCTTTCTCAAATTGCTGACGGGTATTTTTTAATACCAAGTAGGTATCGTTCTTAGAATTAATATTATATAAGTAATACCTACTTATGTGAGCATGAAATGCTTCACAATAAGTGAGAGACAAGAAATAAATGAACTATACATTTAGCGTTGTTTATTTTAATTTAATACCCTAGTAACTAGAAAGAAGTGGATTATGATGAATAATAAAAAACCGGGCAAAAGCGAGTCGGACTCGCGCACCGAGGGTCCCGTGCCATCATGTTTTTAAATTTTCATCGGCGAGGCCAAACACTACAATATGATGCTGTATAAGGCGAGGCCTATATTTGTTAGGGAATTTTAACACTGCGCATTGCGGTGTAGAATATTGCCGTTTTATGTCAGCGCCATCTCTTGACCGATAGTGGAACTAGTGTAACTTTTGTTGATGATTTCTGAAAAGTGTGCTATTTAGAGACATCGTTTTATTTTTCCTGTAATCTTTTCATAAACTTCTATCAAATAGAATTATTTCAGATTTTACTCTTTGCAAACTTCGGAGATAAGGGAGGAACGGTATTTTTTTTTTACATTTTTATCAATAGATAGTCGAAAACTATGTGGCCTAAAAAAAAAGCAAAATGTTTGAGAATGTGCAAACTGCGCTCTTTCATATGATACCTACCCCACATGCCCTAGTAGCCCCACTTAGAATTTTTCAGACCCCTTTCAGTCCCTGTTGCAAAAAATATACATTTATATTTTTATTTCTTTCTTATTTGTAAAATAGTTTGGCAAACGTCATCTAAAACTATTCCTAATTTCAAGTTGATAGCATTAGTAGTTCTTGAGTTGTACATTTAGTATTTTTCAACACACTTGCTCGTAAAGTGGCTCTTATTGAACCGCTTTTAGGTCCATAATGGAGTGTATTACGAACGCGTGCTTTTTCTTTACTTTAATCCACATGTTCTGTAATACCACAGATAACTATTTACTAGTCGGAGACGCGCGCTTTTTTAATCTCATCAAACCCTGCGTTCCGAATTGGGAAATAATCGATGTGTTCCGAATTGGGAAATAACCTAATTAGCGTGAGCGCGATAACGATAACGATGTCCCGTGAATCGTCATAGATGACGTCATGACATTCGCCATCTTGCGATAATGCCGACCATGCCCTAGAATAATATCACCGTGAGCGCTGTCAAAAATTACAGTGTGTGTATGAGGTTGTGTCAGTGTGTGTTTTGTTTTGAGTTGCATCATCTTTAAATTAAACTAACGTGGCATTTTTGAAATTGTGCTTCTGGCTGACAGTCGCCACCTAACCAAAGAAGAAGAACTGAAGAAGAAATGTGGTGTTTATACAAAGAAATACTGTAATAATATCTTTTTTACATTGTGTAAGCACTGTCATGTGAGCGCGTTCAGGAGTGTTCCGAATTGTTGCCAGCTCTCAGAAGTCATAATAGTAATATCTAAATCGGAACGCATGTGAGATGATGCATGGACGTAATATTACGTCCATGGAGATGATGTGAGCGCTGTGATGTGAGCGATTATAGCTAATTCGGAAAGCGCCCAAAGAGACTTCATGCCGAAAGAAAAAATCCACGGGCTATATTTCAATTTTTTTTTAAATAGTCTGTATTGTCCTTGGTCGCAAAATGAACTCGCAGGGGACCACAGACAATTTAAGGTGAATGCGCAGTGGTAGACCGCGAAATTCTTAGGTTTTTTGCAATTTTCAGGTTTGTGTTTATTACTTATATTTTTTCTATAGGCTGTATCGGTTTTGTCTGTGCCATAGATTAATATATTTAAAATGAGTCAATGTTGCGCGCGCATAGCTAGTGCTGGCTAGCACGGCGCGCGGGAAAACAAAACCAGCGCGCCATTTTCCATACAAGTTAATATTTAACAATACAAGTCTGTTGTTTTTCCTCGCAAGTGTGTTGAAAAACGTCGTATGAAACGCGTGTGCATTAATCAATATACACTCGGCTTTCTTATCGCTCTCGCCTGCGGCTCGCGCGATAATATCGCCTCGTGCATAATGATCAACATAGCACACATGTATCATAATGTACTATTATCTATGGTTCTTGAGATATCCAGCTGTGACAGACAGACAGACTTAGTCTCACCATAATGGCCTGCGCAGACGACGGAATTTTGTCCGCTAAAATAGATCGCTTACAACTGTATCGAGTAACGCAAACAAGGGATTTAAAGCACCGCGTACAAAAAGTCCCCCGAATAACCGAGGACATGCAGAGAGCGGACCGGACAGAAGTACGGGGGAGTCCCCGAAACAAATAGAACTCCTGTGACTAGGCGAAGCAACGCACATGGCGGACTTTAGTCCGCGTTGTGCGCTCGAGAGTGACGTACAGTCACGAGCACTAATATGTCAACACTTGGTAACTTTCAATTGCGATTTTTTCGTGAAATAACGAATGCAACCTTGAAATACGACACTTTACATAAACCTATGGGTTCGGAAATACCATGTTCGTAATACTTAACATAAAATTTCATTCAAAATTAAAAGGGAAAATCGCCTTTGAATAAAGCCAAGTGTATACATACTTATGCTCGTGACTGTACGTATGCACGACGATAAACGATGACACTGTGTGCGTTGAGTTCGGTACGATTCAGACCAACCGGCTCGCGTCGCGCCGCATCGGAACGGAGCTGTACGCGTGCCGCGGCAGCCGAACGCGCCCGTCGGAGCCGTACCGCTACCGCGGCATGCGTACGTCTGCCGCGGTAGCCGTACGCATGCCAATGACAATCATATGTCTGAACTAAAGAAATTAGTTTTTCTTCCGTATCCATTTTTGCCTTGTAACTGTCGCTTGAAGAACTTGTTGTGCTTGTGAACAAGGGAATCGGCGCCATTACCATTGACAACTTAATTTGGTCGGGTTATACGCGGAGATTTGGATTTAGTATGGAAAAGTAATGAAAGCTAATTTCTCTTAAAATACAATACTTAGGAATCTGAATTTTTGGTCGCTATAACTTCTTTGTGGGTACAAATTTTTGTATAAAATTGGGAAGAAATCACCGAGTTTTTAATAGGGAAATCTTGAAATGAAAATTTGGCACCGTGACTACCGCCACCCCACCAACGGCATGGATCTAGTAAACTACTGGAGTACTAGTTTTGAATTTTGGGTACTAATTTTATCTTGCAGGGTACTCATTTTTTATGTAGGTTTGAGGAAAGCGACAAGCTTCTCTAACTTGGAATCAACATTCAAAATCGTGGTCCTGCTGAACAATTGCGAGAAAGTTATCATCGTTGATTTCTCGGTAAATACAAATGTTAGAGTTCTGTTTTTTTACTAAATAAATCATATTTATGGGTATTAATTATTTGTATACTTAGAATAGCTGTAGCGTGCCCCCTTTTTCGGCGCTCATGGTGGTCCTGCTGAAGGGAGCGTGACCACCTTCAAAGTCGATTTTCTCGAAAACTACTAAGGTACGGACGCCAGCACATCAAGTTACTACAATCTGTCAGATTTCTTTCAACCTGCTGGCGTCTGTACCAATTTTGTGGTTCGAGTACTAATTAGTACCAATTGAGTACTAATTATTTACAAAATATGGAAGCGATTGGCGTTGGTGGTCCGGCGGTAGTCACGGACATCACATAAAGTGCCCTATTGACCCTGTTAAATGCGAGCTATTTGAAGATTTGTCCAGGCAAGCCAACCTGAGTCACATGAATCGCCCACGTAGGACACCGCGTAAGACCCGATTAAATCTGTGACTTGGCGAAAAATTGCGACTAATTGGAGACAAATTATGGGAGAAAACACATCTTCGCTAGGTGCCCTAATTTTTTAGATATAAATGTGGCCCTGCTGGGGAGACTCCAGATCGGCCACCTACAAACCCTTATATCTTTGGAACCAGTGACCGAAAAATTATGATATTTGGCGACTGATTCCGACTTATTGGCGACAAAATATGGGAGAAAACAGATCTTCGCTAGGTGTATTTGAGATATAAATGTCGCCCTGCTGGGGAGACTCCAGATCGGCCACCTATAAACCCTTATATCTTTTGAACCAGTGACCGACTAATTAGGGACTATTTTTTTGTGTTATCAATAAAATCCCTGCTCTGCCAGAGTCAGTGACACTATTCTGTTTATTAAGGTGGATACGCGGGGAAACTAGGGTGGAATTTCGGACATGCGTTCCCGCGTATATGGTCCACCTTAGGGTGAATAAGCGGAATAAATAATAAATTAGTTCCCGATTTTGGCCACGCGCGACAAGATTTTTGTAGCTATACCTACTCGACTCGGGTAGGTATGTCATCAGTGTTGATAAAAGAAACACGTAAGTCTATTATAATGATTTTAATTTTAACAAACGAAAAGCATTAAACTAATGTTACACCATGCTTTCACGTTGCAATATTTTTTACTTGTTCCTGAAATATTGACCTTTTTATCGCTTCTGCTTTATATAAAATAAACTCATCCTTAATCATCATAGAACTAGCGCAAACGAACAAGGTACCTATACCGACACGAAATATACTTATCATATTTCAAATAATTTTACATTAAAACCTAACAAGTCTTACAATTATAATCTAAAACTAAATTATAACTTTTTATATCACCTATGCTAACACCTGAACGATCTAGCGTAGAAATCAGTTCCGTGCCTATTACATGCATTGTAGTTTGTATTTCATCTTTTTAAGATCGAATCTTTTAAAAAAGTATTGCAAGATCGTCCAAGAAATACAGAATATAATTATTATACATACAGACTGGAACTTTATTTTCTTTACAGCGTCAGTCAAAAAGATCGTGTCGAATAGAACGAAAATAAACTTTAGGCGTTATACATTGCTTCTATGACGGCAGTGCTAGTTATAATTATTTTTGCTAACATAAAAAGTTTTTCGGTTAAGATACAATTATTTTATAACCTCACTAGAAATTAGAAATATACATCACGGTGAGAAGAACTAACTTTTCTACATTAAATAAAACCACAACATAAACTAAATTTACACACAACTATTGGTGATGAAAACGCATTAGGCATTTATACAATTCTAAAACAAGGAATAGTGCATGTATCTAACTCATTGAAAAATTGGTATTGCGTAAACCCCTATTACGATTAAGTAAATAGTCATTAAACTCATTTAATTGAGTTACAGTTAAAGCTAATGAAAACATACACGCTCATTCCTTAATACTTTTACTAAATCAATTTATGCATGAGAAAATTCGATTGCAAGGGTAATAAAAAGTGTGGGATTTAATCAATCACACGGTAAGTTTTGAGAGACAAAGAGGATCATAAATTATGAATAAAGGCTATGCATATGCCAACGGCTAGTCCCGTCTGCGCTCTTTCGAGGAAGAACGATGAGAGCGGCTGCGGCGAGATTCACGCTCACGTTCACGATCGCGGTCACGGCCGCGGGAGCGCTCGCGCGATCCCTCGCGCTTGCTTCTGCTGCGTGACCGGCTACGTCTGTGAGAAGAAAAGGAGTCACCTTTTGTAAAATACACAACATGTGTTATATGCATTGCAGGCGCATTATCAGCAAGACAAATGAACACAATAAAAAATACTGCACATAATTATTCTTCTTTCTCAAGTCCGTCAATTTAAAATTTGCACATAGAAGCACTAAAGTTCACCTCCGCTCGCGTTCACGTTCGCCATCCCGCCGATCCCTGTCCTTACGATCGCGGTCGCGATCAGACTCCTTGTTGCGGTCGCGGTCCCTCGCAGACTCGCGGTGACGTCGAGCACGCCGGTCTAACTCGCGTCCACCGACGTAGTGACGACGACCGCCTGTACGCTCACGCTCAGAAGCTCCGCGCTCTTCACGGCGTTTGTCTACAGTTTTCTAAAGATCACAAGATATAAATTAGTTTACATCACATCAGGTGCTTGAAAAAAAAGAGCCAACCCCATTATGACACAATGGAACAATTATTGAAAGGAAATAGTAGTACATTTCACCTTCAATTCGGATAGTTTCTCACGAATGGTAATAAATCCAAGATGAAGTTTTCCTCCAAAATGATCAGCTAACCGTCTGTCATTGTCATGTATACCCAGGTATGCAGAGCACACTTCACAAACGCGTAGTTTCTGTTGTTGATAAGAAGAAGCAGGCATGGAATTCCGGTATTCTTGTTCAGCTACAGCCTTCTTTTTGCGTAGTTCATCAATCTGGAATATGACTTGTAAATATTAAAGATAGTCCATGGAATAATAATATGCTTATACTAATGACCAGCATATTACACAACTAACCTCTCCCATAAGTTTAACGCTTTCTTCTACCATGCCTTCTTCTCCCAGTGCTTCAGCTCGAGCTAGTTTTTGACCTATCTGTTCGGCCAACTCATGCACAGCATTAGCTTTCTCAGTGACTTCAGCAGACAGTTCTTCCTGAGTTTCAGCAAGGCGCTGTTTAGCCGCTGTTGTGCGACGATCGCAGTCGGCTATAAATGCCTCTAAATGTTCTGTTGCCTAGGCATTTTAAATCAAATTACAATTATTTATTTTAATGACATATATTTTATCCAGGCACTTACATACCTCAGTTGAAAATTTTAACAAATACAATTAGTTATTGATACTAATTTGTGCCATTGGTTGCACTCAACTAAAACCTTAGGCACACTAATGGTGTTAATATTTTATGAAGTTGATAAGAAGTATCTAATAGATACTTCTTTTCTTTGATCATCACAAAGTTGACCATCACAAAGTTGCATGACTGGTGTGGTTCATCCCTAAATGTTTAAAACTTTAATGTTATTAATGAATCATACTTACATCAATGTCATAGAAATAGTCTTTGGTTTTTGAAGCTAATTCATAATCCGCACGGAGAGCCAAATCATGTATTTTTGGACACTCACCTAAATCCATTCGCTGCAAAAAAAATTAAAACCACATAAATACTAAGTGCCCATTAATACATTGTACAAAAAGTTTAGGTGAGACATAATTATGAGATCATCTAACATTATCATTTATTTTTCTCTGTTTTACTTAATTATACAATTTTATAATCATTCCCTAACAGACACAAAATGATATTTATAAAAATATATTCTCAATACACAAAAATCTGTCATAAAAATATTTAAAGAAATACATACTACATCACCACAGCTCACACAGCCCAGGTTCACGCACAGGATAATGTAATTTATCATAAATACTTACAAATGTTAGAGGAAACACCCTCCCGTATATCCTAACTAGACCGAAGATATATTTAGAGAGAACAGAACAAAATTAAAGGTCACAGACAATCTTTACAAGAATTATTAAAATACAACTTATAGGAATTTGATTAATGTTTTTCATTGTGCATTTGTTTTTTTGTCACTTTCAATATTTGCAGATTAATATCAGCTAAATATTTTATGCTGAGTTTAATATCGAAAATTTTGTGCAGTGTTTTTATCATCAAGTAAAAAAGTATAAAACCTGATTATAGTATATTTTAATTAGTATCAAAACCAAACATTATATTCCTTTGCTATTATTTACCTATTCAGGCAAATAATAAATAATTATGATTTACATTGCTAATAATACAATATCTATGGTATGCCAATAAAGGTACAATTCATTTGCAAAAATTTAGTACAATTTAACTAAAACATTCAATAATTTCATTGTAGTTTGAAATTTTTTCTTGCTCATGCATAAGTTTGTTGGATATGCTAGCCATTTAAACAGCACAGTACGTACCCAATGTAGTTAGAATGTATGACACCAAATTGCTCTCACCCGGGCTTATGTTTTTTCATGTTCCTAAAATTTTCTCATGTACTCACCGAAGCAGCATTAGTAACCGTTGGAAAATTTAATTATTTCATGAGCCTTATTAAATTAAATACTGCATAGCAGTAATAATACAATCAGCTAACTATAAATGTTTTTATACGTACATCTTGGTACTTACAGAACAGCCTAACTCATACAATCTATCCCTCATCTGTTAAGTATTGTGATGAGCAATAAAGACTAGTGTTGGGCATTTTCTGAAAAGCATATTTCACCACAGTTAATGCCACTCCGATGTAAGAATTCTCCAGCGAAACTAAATTCATAAGATCATACGGCAAGAGATATGAGAGTGAAAATCATACACATACATTAAGACCAGACCCAAGCAGTTAAAAAAAAAATTAATTGTTTGTAAACATTTTTAATATCTTAATGTATGTGGACTAAAAAAGCACTGCAACTCCAAATATAAAACCAAATTACTGAGATTTCATTAACACTTCATATAGAGAATTATGAACATTTAGCATAGCTTCTTGTTAATCTATGAAGAAGACAAAAACATTGATTCTTAACATAAAAACTTTAATGAAAACTCAGAATTCATCACCAATTGTTATTAAAACAGAATATCTTACCGTGGAGGATAGGATTTCATGTGGACAACATTGTAATAAAAACGATTTGCACACTGCATCGTCATAAAATTTAACCCCATGTCTGTCTGTTTCACCTGAAACAATTTGTAAAAGATACATCAAAAGCTGCAGCCCACAATTTACAAATAAAACATTGGCACAAAATCGAAGCTCGATTTAATAAATGAATAAGCAAGAAAACGAAAGCTCGAAGACCAAGAAATGTTGAATGGACCAAAACAAATTACCATTGCGAGCGGTGCCCATCAGTTGGTCCAACATTGCCCTCATTTGCTCGTGTGCTGACATATTGAATCGGAAATTTTGCCTTTTCCGATTAACAAGTTTCTATTCCTAAATAAATAATAAAATCTTAGTTAGGTGGCAAGAATATTCTATAATCATAAGTGTTCAAAACTGGTTCATATTTCAACTATTCTCAAAAACTCCCAGTCGCCACTACAAGCCAACAAATCAATCAAATTACGAAACTAAAATGGCGTCAATTATTTTTTTGAACTTACCAGTAATAATATCAGTTCCAGAACAATGTCATTTGGCATTGCTTTTCAGAGATGCACTGAGAATAGTTTCCTTCCAACGTATTACTATACTCTATGGTTTCACAACATTCGTTGTTTACCCAGCTCCCGCGCTGTTTTTTATATCAAACTAGCAGAGCCCCGCGGTTTTACCCGCATAAGTGTCGATCCCGTGGGAATATCGGGATAAAAACTATCATATGTCCTTCCCTGGGATGCAATCTCTCTTTGCTAAATTGTATCGAAATTCGTTCAGTGGTTTAGGCGTGAAAAGGTAACATACAGACAGACAGATTTACTTTCGAATTTATGATATTAGTATGGATTCTATGGATTTTATAGTGAGGAAGGAGATCAGGAGAATAATAATATAATATGAACGGCCTAATAGTGAGATTCATTTCATTTATTTGTTAGTTATTAACATATTAATATGCTGCATAGGTTAAGTTTTCTGCGTCATCATTTCTGTCGTTAAGGTGGGTAGTAGTAGACCGCGAAATTCAAATTTTCTTACGTTTTTTGCAATTTGCAGGTCAGTGTCAGGTTGTATCTTGATCAAACATGATGATGCAATCTATCTCTCTGCCAAATATCGAAATCCGTTCTAGGCGCGAAAGGTAACACAGACCTGGACAGAGTTACTTTCGTATTTTTAACATTAGTATGTATTTCTAATAATAGACCTCATCCATCGCCGTGCCGCGTGATCGAGGTCAAGAGCAGGACCATTTAGCAATAAAAAAAAACAAAATCATGGTATTCAAGAAGGTTTGAGTTGTCCAAAGACATTAAATATTATTTACAATCTTAAATCTCTTTAGAGTTGTCAAACCTTAGAGTATTTTAAGAACGCTCTTTGTCTAAGTGTCAAACCAAATCAATCTTTAGGAGTTGGGCAGGACCATGGACGTATACGTCCATGGGCAGGACATCTAGCTAGACTACCCGTTAAATTACTTTACTCCATGGACGTAATATATAGAAGTAACTCTATATATTAAGTCCATGCTTTACTCTATGAGCTACACAGATAACTATATACTAGATGAGCTAGACGAAGAGATGGCTGTTGGAGTAAAGCTGTCACCGTGACATCCAGTGTGACCATTTGTGGCAGATTTCTGCCATTTTGGCAGATTTCACTCCTAAATTTTGTCTGTGGCAGATCATGCTGACGATTTACAAAAGTGGCAGATTTCGGCAGATTTAAAGAAAATTCACTTTACATAACTTGAATTTTCAATGAATTCATCTTTTTTAAAAATAATCCATCAGGTTTTATAAATAGGTAATTAGATTACAAAAAATGGTTTTATCAAAGTGGCAACTTCTGTTTCATGATGGCCAAATTATACGGGGAATTCCCGGTTATTCTGTTTTTAAACAAGTGCGTCATATGATTATGAATCAAATCAAACTGGAAATAGTGTTCATATTCTTATCTTCTTTATTGATTTGATTTCCAATTAACTTTTGATTTTACCTCATCTCATTATCTTTTGATGTGTATCGTGTATGGTTCTGTGTAACGAATCATTAATTATGAAGAGATTACAACAAAAGAGGGGGATTTAGGAGCACGGAGACTGTGTCTCCTATAAACCAACTAAAAACATGATCAAAAAGATGTCGTCAAAATCTACGAGTATGTACGGTCACCAAAGGAGATAAGTAACCAGGGTCGTCGGATATAGTTGAAGTTTAGTAAGAAACCGATTGATGTTGTCGAATGAAATTTAATTTGCTAAATGAACTGTTTGTTTTCTATTAATTAAATTAAATTTTATTCAAAAACATTCATCGGTTTTTTATTAAACTTCAAATATATCCGACGGCCTTGGTTACTTATCTCCTTTGATGACTGTACACCGAAAATGACAAAAATTTGGAGGCAAATGCGGATACGTAGAGTATCTAATTAATGTATAGGTATAATAATAATGCATAAGAAAATTGTTAAATATTTTTGTTGATTAAAGAAAGGACCATGGGCACTTTTGAATGAACACTGGGCCCACTTTTCAAAGTTGTGCAACAGTGTTAAAACCTATGTCATATGACAGCTCTTGGTGTGTACTTTATTTCATTCTATGGCAGCTAAGTTCAAATCCAGCGCGAAAACGGTTTTTTTATGCGTTTTTTAAAAATGTTCAACATTGTGCAACAGTGATCAAACCTATGTCATATGACAGCTCTTGGCGTGTACTTTATTTCATTCTATGGCAGCTAAGTTCAAATCCAGCGCGAAAATGGATTTTTTTGCGTGTTTTAAAAATGTTCAACATTGTTCAACAGTGATGAATTACATGTCATATAAAAGCTCTTAAAGTGTACTTTATTTCATTCTATGGCAGCTAAGTTCAAATTCAGCGCAAAAATGCTTCTTTAGCATTTTTTAAAAATGTTCAACATTGTGCAACAGTGATGAAACCTATGTCATATAAAAGCTCTTAAAGTGTACTTTATTTCATTATATGGCAGCTAAGTTCAAATCGACACCGTTGGCGCAGTGGTTAAGCGATTGACTGCTGCGCTGCGTGTCGCGGGTTCGATTCCCGCACGGAACAAATATTTGTATGACCTACAAGTAGTTGTTTCGGGTCTGGCTGTTTGTGTATGTGAGTTTAAATGTTTGTAAACGCACCCACAATACAGGAGAAATTCCTAGAGTGGGGCAACGTTTTTAAAAAAAATAAAAAAAATCCAGCGCGAAAATGTTTTGCGTTTTAAAAAAATGGTCAACATTGTTCAACAGTGATGAATTTTTTTCCGTTTCCAAGAAAGCATATTTTTGGCAATTTTGGCGCCAAGTGTGGCAGATTTTTTGCCCAGTCTATAGTCTGTGGCAGATTCGCAATTTATAAGATGGTCACACTGATGACATCATTTCACTTTCACTGTCAGTTTTGACAGTTGTTATCATCAGTGGTTAGTGGTTTGTTTTGAGTTTTATCATTAATTATTTTGTTTATTACTTACAATTTACAAACATCATTATATTTAGCACAGTAATGTAACGATAATGTTGCAAAGATGCCCACTACAATAAGAATATTGCTGCCTATTTTTCCACCGAATTCAAAAGAAGTATTTTTCAAGGGCTATGTTACTCTCTTGGAAGATAATACTAGCACGATTTATATCACCAAATACACATCAATTAATGAGCTATGGTCCGAAAAACAACAAGAAAATGAAATATACGGATACTGTGGGGAATATTTTCCAAGGAAAGCATCCAAAAGATTTTTGAATTTTCTGGACATAGAACAAAACTTTAAACTAATAAAAATCAACAAGTTGCTATTAAATGGAATTCAAGTTAGCACTACCAGTAGTTGTATTCTTATACTTTATGATTATAGCAGTATTAAAGACTCTCAAGCAATTACTGACACCAAGAATAATTATTTTACAAAACTGGTGCATTTGATTCAAGATGAAACTAGAAAATCAACTGAAAAAGATGATAAAGAAAACATTAGGAACCAGCAGTGGCTGGCTTCTTCTATGTTCCTGCAACACATTTATAATTATTTGAAATTAATTAATTGGCTAATATCAACTATCAAAAAGGACAAAAAAGTAAGATAAATGCACTCAAACTCAACCTTTATTATATCTATAGGTACAAACTATGATACATTTATTTATCAAATCTGGAGGTCTACTCTCTAAGCACGCAGTCCGTAGTTTCGGCCGAAGTTACGCGAATGTTTTTCCGAATCACCTATGGACAGATTAGTTTGGGGCCCGAAAAAAGAATAAATGACAACACAATTTGATAGTTGTCCCTGCTCCCGATGAGTTTATGCCCATGCCCGGGTTTCGAATTAATCTTATGTCCGTAGGTTATTCGAACTAGGCAACTCCCATGACTTCGATCGAAACTATGGATTTCATGTTTAGGGAGTACACCTCCCATATTAATGATGACCATTCTAAATGATTTTTAAAAATTATAAAATAAAAAACTAACTACATTTCTGTAGGTAACAGTAAAACAAGGCAATTTAATTTTGGCGGTGATGACGGACATCCTATTAGGATACATTGCTCTACAGTTGCTTTCGGAGGACAAAACGGATATCATCATAGCACTAATGGGAGTTCTAGAGGTAAAAAATGTGTAGTTATAGACCATCTGTTTTTTTAGCTATACTTAATACTTTTTTATGAGTTTAAATATAATATAAGAAGAGCACATGCAAAAATCTGGTCATTTTAAATTAATTGTAAGTATTTGATTGATTCATAGCAGTTAGAAGATTGTGTGTAAGTTTCAGGATCAGGATGAATTCAGGCCACTTAAAATTGATATAATATACTATTTAATTGAGTTTCAACCTTATGTCTATTTAAAGTTGAAATTAAGGATTGTAGCTATGTTTTTTTAAACATATGAGTAACGTAATTTAGTAGAAGTCTAAAAAACTGAATTTGAAAGCTTTATCATGCATAGATAATATAGATATGTCATCTATTCCTTGGCCTTCCCCAGCAGACAAATTAACTTTTTTTTTCTATTGCAGAAATTAATTAATTCACTTTACTCTCTGCTGAAATGGCTAATGGGTGCTCCAGTTGGATTAAAGCTCAACAATGCATTCAATAAAATGTTAGGAAAATACTTCTCTTATCATGTTCAACTATGGTGGCTGTTTTTGGGTAAAATTAGCCATAATATTATTGTAAAATTCGACATTTTAATTTTGAACTATAAAACAACAGCATTTTGTTTATATTTCAGATGTATCAGGAGAGAAACTGGATACTATACTTCACATTTACCACTACATAGGATATTTGGGATTTACATTTCAAACTGCTATAGTGTCTGATCTGATATGCATAGCGACTTTCCATTCTTATTGCATCTATGTGTATGCAGCCAGGTAATAAATATGTTTACTCTCATAGAAGGATGGCGCGATGTTTTTTTTTATCAATTAAATGATACATATTATAAGGTCATGGAGGTGTGCAGTATTCGCAACCGGCGTGTCTGTATGAATGTAAATGAGGCAAAAGGTATGTAAGGATCGTAGAACTACAGAATGCAGATGGCATTCTGTAGTTTCTGCCTACTCCCATGAGAAGGCGCGTGTTTATGTATGTATGATAGACATAATAAGTGTATTGATTGCTTATCACAACATGCTAGTAGGCCGAGCAGTGGCGTATTTACCCTAGGGCCAAAAGGGCCATGGCCTGGGGCGGTGCAAGTTGCACCTCACGCTCAGCCGCTCATGCCGCATTTACACATTCGTGCGAATCGCGAGGCGAATAACGAACACGCATATGTAAACAGTGCGCTCACTATTCGCCTCGTGGCTCGCCTCGCGATTCGAGCGCTCGCGTTGTCAAAATAATTCACCCCGCGAATGTGTGAACAGTAGTTCGCGACGGCCCTCGTATGCGAATGTTTCGTCGAATCGTTCGTCGAGTGACGAGGCGAATGGCGAACACGTTTGTGTAAATGCGGTATCACATACCTAAGGCCTCTGCCTCGAATCTTGCGGGCAGCGGGGCGGCGGCGGCGGCGGCGCGGGAACGGCAGGATCTAATGCGTAATATCAAATAGACCGGCCCTCGAAAACAGCGGCGCGGGAGCGGGCAACGAGCGGTGCACTCCAGTCAAGCGGTGACCGCCCGCGCCGCCGCCGCCGCCGCGCCGCCCCGCTGCCCGCAAGATTCGAGGCAGAGGCCTAAGGCGCGGCTAACTAGTTCCGGGCGAACTATAGTCGGGATGTTTCGACGTTGCTCGTGTCGTTTTCGTTCATATCCACGGGCAAGAGCGGGTGAGGCGCGGGGCGGTGCAGGCGGGGGATTCCAATTCGTGCTTCACTTGTTTCCAGTTGTCTCTAATCAGGCGCATCAAATTATTAGGTTTTGTTTTGGAACGGAACCCTATTACCTAGGTACTAAGACTTCGCTGCCTGTCCGTCCGTCTGTCTGTCACCAGGCTGTATTCTCAAGAACCGCGATAGCTAGACAGTTGAAATTTTCACAAATTATCTATTTCTGTTGCCGCTCGCGCTATAACAACAAATACTAAAAACAAAATAAAATAAATATTTAAGGGGGGCTCCCATACAACAAACGCGATTTTTTTTGCCCTTTTTTGCTCGATATCATTAATGGCAACAGGTAGGCACTTGAAATATTCACAACTCAGTTGTATTTTTACTTTAATAATAAAATTAATACTTATAAAATAAATATTTAAGGGGGGCAAACAAACATTTTTTTTTCGGCGTTTTTGCCTTGTGGTACGGAACCCTTCGTATGCGAGTCCGCACTTGGCCAGTTTTTCCGTTAATTTATGGGACGGCAAACCTTGCCAGGGCGCTGATTCTTAAAATACGCCACTGCTGGCCGAGGCACCCTCTTTCCAGTAAGATTTCATTTTGTTTTACGAATTTCAACCTTATGAAAAGTAACTAAAGTTGAGTTTCAATTTATTGTTATCGTATTGAAGACGTACCTACGTCGCTCCGTTGACATCTGCCTTTCAGATACCTACCTAACTCTTCAGATTACTAACTTAAAGTTTTACACATCTTTTTCCAGGTTATTCAATATACAAATATCTGGACTAATTGCACTACTGAGACTGTTTGTTGGAAGAAAATATAATCCACTGCGAGGCGGCATTGACTCCTGCGAATATACGAACCAAGAGCTTTTTATAGGCACTGTAGCATTCACCATATTGCTCTTATTATTACCTACAACAACTCTTTACTACATCGTATTTACAGTGGTAAGGAAGCATGCTTTCAAGACATTGACATGGGCTGATTTTAATTCAGTTTTGAGAGCCATTTATTCGGCTAAGTATTTATATTTTAGTATACTTTGGTTTATTAGTGATCGATGTTGTTAACGCGTCATTTGGACTGTCGTGCCTTCGCATTCATAATGCATTATGAATTCTTTGACCCACAATACGTCTTACGCGGATCACCGTTATGCAATATGCTAATAAGAGAATACAGTTTGAAAACTGTTAAAAGATTATTTTGTATTACTTACTTGACTGACCTGATAACATTTTTATAATAATTATTTTGCAGTTCAGAGTATTATCTCTGGCGATCCAGTATTTACTAGCCAAATTGATTTACATGGTACAAACACTACCTTTGTATGTAGTGACCCTATGGCTTACTCATTCTCCTAAAGTTACAGGTAGGTATGTCTATTATAATACATTAATGCTAATTGATTATTATGCAAACAAATCAACTAACACTATTGTTATAAAATCTTCAATTTTCAGGTAATATTCTTATGGAGGTGATAAATCAAGAAGAGAACGCACCTTTGATACTCAGGATAAAATTACTCAATAAATCTATCCCTGAATTGGTAAATATATTTAAGCCTCCAGTTGAAGTGCCCAATAAAGTGGAATGGGCCAATCTGCTGTCTAATGTGCTTGTAGGGAAGCAAATAGTTTAGAGACTGTATTCATTACTGTATTATATCAGTAGTAGGTATATTATGTTGTAAATTATATAATTATACGGATAGTTCAAGAAAAGAAACCAGTCTGTTTTGACTTACTTTATTATCGTTCGATATTTCATATTGCGTAAAAAATAAAAAGTTGTTTGGTCACCACACGCGTGAACGTATAAATGCTAGATACTTAAAACTATTTGCAGCAAACTGGGCAAATACATTTGAGTAATATTAGATACGCAAATAACAAACTATTGTTTTGACCAACAAAAATGTAGATATTACTAGAACAATTTTAAATACATTATTATTTATTAGATGTCACACAAATTGTTTAGAGGTATGTTACAGTGAGTGTCTAAAATTACTATTTTTGTTTGGGGCTACGTTATTATGTTTATGTTAAATGTATAAAACGCAGTGTTTTTATTAACAGAAATATTTATACAGAATACAAATTCTACATACAGTCAATTGTTTTCATTTCAATTTCTCTCATGTTAAGTTAATAATTATAGAATGTAATGCGACTTAATTATAATCAAAATTAAATTACTGCCACTCACTACTACGAGTTTATAAGGCAAGATACGACTCACTCGTCATAATGTTAAATAATACAATTATTTTGTACCAAGCTTGTTACCCTACGAAAATGAATCCGGGAGAGTAGAATTATTTTCTTGGTAATGACAATTGACGAATGCTTCAATACTGGATACATATAATACATAGTATGGGAATGACAAACACATAACACAATATTATTAGTGCATGCTAAGAACAATGTAGTGATACACTCATGCAATTATTGCCCAATAGTAACTAACGGTTAGTCACGAATTAATTTCTGCAACACCTAGAAAGTTACCAAAATCTAATAGAAATCATACTAATTCTTATTATTCAAACTGTTTCAGTTCTAAGCATTTAACTAAGTGTATTGAGCACCTGATTATAATATTATAGTGGTATTATAAAATTATTCTTGTCGCAAATTGTAAAAAAAACCCTTAAATATAAATATATTATTTCATGATGATACAGCACATTAACGGAGAAATCTAACATAAACATTTATTGCTATAATAATATTCTCAATGTATTGTCGAATACACAGATCTGATTGTATCTACATAAATATGTTACTATTATGCAAGTACAAAATACATTATACATGTCATTGCAATTTCTGCTGATAAATTTAAATCTTTAATTTTAACAATTTCATACATACCTCTTTACCTACTATTTACATAAATATCATTCGAAAATATTTTTGTCCACCAATAGACTAAAGTATCCTATTTATTTATTGTTGTAATGTAAAGGGGAGTCCAATACTCCTAACATTTACACCGAGAATACGTGCATTCAAGTGATAAGTATAATAATAAATGAATATAACAATTATTATTTATGTCTGGAGTTAATTGAAACATAGTTCTAAATTACCGCTAATTGCGGTAGCTAAACCTCCCTTAGAAGATTTTTTTTCAAAGATGGACGCCTTATATATATTTTTTTTATTATCGTTTTTTAAAATCAACACATGTTTCGTGAAGCTAGTAACTACATGATGTGCGGCATTGAATTCACACAGTGCGAGTTCTCCGGTGGGTAGGCCAAAACCGTTCACATAAATAGATATACCGATACTTAACTATTTCATTATCATCACAGATATTAGTAAAATTAGGAAAAAATGTGATTTCGATCACAGTACTCAAGTTGAATTCTTTATGATCAGCAAGATTAACTGAAGCGATGTTTAATGATTCGCTTGATATAGTATCACACTCTGATAAAAGCTAAACGCTGCAGCGGCACGTCACGGTACAGACTGATGTGATGATATGAGGGACGTATCTAGTTCTTGAGTACACACCTGTAGTCCTTATTGACATCCGAAGCTGAATTTGGTGAATGTTCTTTAGGTCTAACTGAACCGCGACACGACGCTAACTTTGATTCCAAAGCCTACAATGAAGAAAAGTACACAGTAAATGATGATGTTAATATTAGTAGGTGACAGGAAGATATTTGTGCGGTGATAACCAACACCTATTATTTAAAGCAAACTGTACATTATATACAATGATGCGGATGACAAGCTGAAAATATATTTAAATAAAATTAGGTGCAATATAATACAGATAATTATATTAATAGTGATGCAGCATTCCATTTAGTTTGGTTCTATAGATCCTTATTTTAAGAGTAACATGGTAAAATAATCTACATTATAACTAATTAATTTCAACTAGTTAATTATAACATTGTATAGTTGTGACTTAATACATGTACGTATTCACAGTAAAAACAAAAAAAAAAACAATTATCTCTAGTAAAGCTACTAAGTATATGCATTGAACAATTTTATATTTATAAAAACACTAGAATTCTCATTAGTTTTGGACTTTTTTCGTTTGATCATGCCCTTTTCTGACAGAAGCAAAACTAAGAAGGTTTTCTAAGCCCTCCCGGGATCGCACGGCAAATGATCTTCTCAATTTTCCATTTCCTGCTTGTGCAGATCGTACAAACGGTTGTTCTGATGCCCGTTGTATTAAAATGGGTGGTTTCCTCGCTGAGGAATCGTGTTCAGATGCCGAATTCGACCGTACGTATACTCTTTGGCTTCTGTACTCTACAGAATCACTGTTATCTAAATCATTATCATTCAATCCATTCTCTGTGGCACTGGAGTCGCTCGGCGTTGCTATTTGGGGAGCAGCTGGAGGCATCTCACAGGAGCACTTAACCTTACCACATTCACGGCAAAGAAACCTTTCAAGCTGCAAGCAATAAATTTCATGCATACTACACAACACAACCATGCAAATACAAAATCAATAAAAACTACAATTTATCTTTATTATAAATCTACCTTAGGTACCTAATGTTTTCTTTGGCTGTAATATTATTGATTGATCTACAAAAAATAACTACACTAAAATGATGTAAAACACCATGTAAAAAAGTATTTTTGATTATATAACCCCCCTTGGGACTCCTTCGGGTTTATTTATAAACTTTGCTTAAGGGGGAAGCTCTAAGGTGGCCCGCGAAATTCAAATTTTCTTACGTTTTTTGCAATTTGCTGGTCAGTATTAAGTTGTACGTTGATTAAAATATGATTCGCGGCCGTAACAAATATGTATTTACAGAATTATAATCATTAAAGTCATCAACACAACTCTCTAAGACCATGTAATCCCCAAGAATGACTATTTCATGAAATCTTGACATTTGGGGATTACATGGTCTTAGAGAGTTGTATTGATGACTTTAATGATTATAATTTAATAGGACGATTGAAAACTTGAATGCTGCTTAGCTAGCTAATTATAGTGCCAATTCATAACATCTTTTTTTAATCTGGTTGTTCACCTTCACCTGAACATGGTTCAAACGTAGCTGTTAACCGATCAGCGCACACGTCAGTGCAAAACCACTCATCGTCGTTGTGTTTTTTACTAGGGTGTTTTTTTTTTGCAAAAACCCCGATAATTCGCTCGTATTATTAGGAAAATATTTCGTGTCCAATAATCCGGTCTTTTGCAAAAATCCTAGGATTTATATTTAAATATTAGAATGGCAAAAAGACCCTGCTGCTGGAAAACTGTGATAATGATAATGTATTTGCTATCTATGAAGAAATTGAAGAAATAAATAATAATATATGGATCCACATAGGTTTACTTTATTTTAAATCCATACTTACATCTATCAAAGATTTAACTGTATACATAAAAATAAATATGTATTATAAAATTGAGGCATTTGTGCTTTCTACAGCTTAATAAATACAACATAAATAAATACATAAACAATACATTATTACATATACATAATACATAAATTAAATAAATATGATAATTTCCTTTAGCTTTTCCCCTACTATCTGGTGCATTCTAAAGTGACTAGTGCTACTATTAAGACTAATACAGCTTTGAATAATGTAAATATATCTAGTTGACTCACCCCCACTTTACGCAGTAAATCGCCGACTATATTTATGGCGGTTACTCGAGACGAAGGTGTCATAGCGTTGCCATTTATTTCACCTGAAACCAGTGTATAAAATAATTAATTTTCTTCTTCTACATGAATATTTAGTACCCCTCAAATTAGCCTCAGAATTTGTGCAGTTTGGCCCAAATCACTGGTTAATTACATACACAATTAGCAGCCTGCTGGAACAAAATATGGTTGTTTGTTTATGTTTTAAGAATGATAATGTATTTTCCACTTACGTTTTTGTGGTGACATGAGAGAAGTTTGTGTCTCTATTTCAACTTGAGTTCGAGACGGATTTGGAATATGTCCATTGACTAATGAGCCTTCAATTGTACTGTCATCTCCTGTCTTCGGTTTTGGAACCTTTTCCATTACTCTCAGTTCATGCTTCAGATCTGAAATTATTGTTTTATTTTAGGAATTTTTGTGTGCTATGAAATAATATCTCAAGACATTCTACTCTATCTGTCAGTTTTATTATTTCCAAAATTTAACAAGGTAAAAATTAAACAGTTTTACTGCCCAACTACAAAGAACTGGTAACACGCATTTAGTGTTTCACAATCTCATTGCTGTGGAGCGGAGAGCTCATGTGAAACATAAAATATATAGTAAATTAATAATTAGAAAAGGGTAACAAGAATAAAACATAAATCTTAAGCTCATTGCTGTTGACTTTTATGTGAAGCAGAAATAAATAGAAAAGGGTTACAGGCCTAAACCATAATATTATAATCATACCTCTGGCTTCATCTGTTGCTCTCTGCAACCTGATCCTCAAATTCTCGACTTCATCCACTTCACTCTCTAGTACAGCATTTCTTTCGTAAGCTTGATTTAGCATCGATTCAATGCATGACACAGATTCTGATATGACTCTGTAAACAGATTTGTCAACTTTTTACTATCCTTTCTAGAAGTGATATTGTCAATAATGATCACAATTGTACACAATTTACCAACCTAGAGTTCTTTAAGGCAAAACAATTAATAATCTATAGTTACGAGATCCCTGGGAGGCCAAAACACATAAAAAAAAATCAAATGAACTAAGTTTTTGATTTGCTGTTGGTTATCTAGAAGAAATTGCTTTGAACATGACAAAAGATTGTTAAAAAGAAGCAATAAGTGCAATGACCTGCGTTTAATTTCTAGGACATTATATCTGACAAGGCAAAGAAGAGTAGACAAAATGATAACTTTATTGTATTGTATCAATGAACTAAAAACAACCTACTGTAACCAGAAAAATACAAAATTACAATCAAGTTTTATCTGCCATCCAATTCTGTTGTGTCTTACACCAGTAAGATTATTAATAAGAACCTTAGGTAACCTCTTACCTTTGACCTCTCTCTAAGTCATCGTTTTTTTGCTCCAACTCTCTGATGTACACTCCTTGTTTATCTTTATCTATTTTTAATGCTTGCAGTTCATTCTCTAAAGCATTTGTTTCATGCTGACTTCTTTCCAATTTGTTCTAGAAATGGGAAATATTGTAGACCATTAAAGAATAATAAACCAAAAGACATTAAACTATTAGATTATATTTACCCTTAGCATTTCAATTTCATTTTTCAGCCGTTGATTCTGATGTTCCAGATCTCTGTTTTGTTTCTCAACTTGTACTAATGAAGCTTCTAATTCTTTTTCAAGTTGTGCTGAGTTTTCAGTGTATTCGTCTAATTCTTGTTGTATATCGATAACCCTAAAAAAACAAGTATTAATGAATCATGAAAATGATAGTTGTCATAAGCAATACATGTTTTCATATTTCTTTCAAGGCCTATTGAATGTACTTACTTTTGTTCATAATACTTGGCTTGTTTCTTCCAATACTCGACAGTATCAGAATCCGACTGTCTTGGAGATTCCATGTTTGCAACAATTTACTATAATTTCAATAAAAAGAGATTCCAAGGATGTTTAACGAATCATAACAAAATAATGTTACAGGGGTTCTACAAACTAGTGCGCAGATACTATTATTGTTGCTTATTCGTATCGAAGTCGTTGTGATCAATAATTTTCACGTTTTGCTAAACTTCAGCCGTTACAACACAAAAACTGACACAACTTCGTCGTCAAAAAGTCCAAAACAGTAAAAATCCAATGAAATTAAAATGGCTGCGAAAAGACAATGACAATTAACATGAAAATGTTAAACGTCACTTTTTACCAAAATTGAATACTAGGATTTTTGAGACTTTTAGGGCACCACTATCCTACTCCCAGACATGTTTTTGTGCGTGTGCCCACATGATAAATCGTAAACACACAAGTCTGCTGGAGCACGGCACGGCCGGCAGCGGGTTTCCGCGAAACGGGTTGCCCGCGTTTCTTGTATTGTACGTACTCCCGGTCCGACCTGCGTCTGATCTAGACCCCGTTCCACAGTCTGTGTGTTTAGCTTCTTTATAATTTAATAACACACGTTTAAGATCAAACTAACGAATGATTAATCGTCTAAGGTTCCCTACGAAAGTAAAAAGTATGTCTGCGGTAAAAAGCTTCAAAAAAAATGAGGAGGTTCTCGTTCGTCTTTTTTTTTTCCTTTTTTTTTTTAAGTATGTTCCCCACTGACCTGTATTATAAAAGTACTAGTTAGTTGTTTTAGGTCAGTGATGCTCGTTTATATTTAGCCATTACCATTGTCATTCGCGCTGCCGGAAATATTCCTGTGGCAACGTCAAGGGAAATGAGTGTTTACATTGCCGCTTCACATGTCTTTCCAATTCGACTCTTGGAAAGGTTACATGCTCTGTGTTGGCAATGGAGAACGTGGAAATTGTTACAGCATTGGCAGTGCTTTTTAGGGGGGAAGCGCTAAGGTAGCCCGCGAAATTCATTTTTTTTTACATTTTTTGCAATTTGCTGGTCAGTATTAAGTTGTACGTTGATTAAAATAGCATTCGCGGTCGTAACAAATATGTATTTACAGAATTATAATCATTACAATCAGTAATACAACTTGATATAATCCCCAAATGTCAAGATTTCATGAAATAGTCATTCAAACTCAAACTCAAACTCAAACTCAAATCATTTATTTCAATTAAACCTTGTACAGGCACTTTTGAATTGTCGAAATTAAATAGTCTGTCAGTTAGTCAGAAAGTTGAAGCTAGTTGCCCATTCCAAAGCGTAGATCTCTATGGAGAAGAACGGGCAAGAAACTCCATGGACACTCTTTTAAATCAAGATATTACAAAATCCTGGGTACATTATTCTTGTTGCTTCTATATGTGAGAACAATGTAAAAAAAGACAGAAATGAAGAAACAATTCAAGACATAAGATTAAAAATAAGCCATGGCAGTTAAGAGATGACCAGTCTCAACCGACGGCGCCCGTTCACGAACATGACGCGTGGATCAGCACCATCCAGCTCAACCATTTTGTAGGGAACCGAATGATCCAACACACGCGCCACCATCGGTGAGACATTTAAGTGAGCATGACACGTTCTCAACTGCCATGCTCTTTCAAGTCAACATCAAAAAATCATAATAAACGGAAACATGGTTCTTACATTCACAAAATTAAAAAAAAAAAAATGCTTCTAAATTATACAAAACTACAGTTTGCAATTTATATAAGAGGTAAATAGAATTTTATTACCTACCAAACAGGAAGAGATATTTAATATTGAAGTATTCAACACTTAAAACTTGATTGAATAAATTAAGAAAAAAAAAAAAAAGTTATGATCGTAATGTCAGAAACACTTAAAAAGAAAAAGGGAAGCACCTCTTCCAAATATTGAAATTTTAACTAGTGAGTCCAAGTGTCTGTGGAGCAGGACCAGCATTAAGCCAAGCATTTTTATCTACAATATAATCACCCAACTTGTAATATGCTTGTCTACATAGTGTGCGTTTAATGCATGTTTAAAATTTCTTCTCATTTAATTGAAGAATATCGAGTGGTATTTTATTATAACATTTTACACAGTAACCCAAAAAAGAAGTTTTTACTTTAGACAATCTGAAACGCGGTTGATCTAATTTGTCCCTATTTCTAGTGTTAAAATTATGCCTGTCACTTATCTTACTAAAAAAATGTAGATTTTTTCGAACGTACATAATGTTTTCATATATATATTGACAAGGAACCGTCATGATGTTAATTTTTTTAAACAGTTCCCGTAGAGATTCGCGTCTGCTGAGCTTGTAGATGGCTCTGACAGCCCTCTTTTGCAGAATGAAGATAGAATCAATATCTGCAGCCCGTCCCCACAACAAAATACCGTAAGACATGATGCTATGAAAGTAACTAAAATAGACCAGTCTCGCGGTCTCCACGTCTGTTAATTGGCGAATTTTCCAAACAGCGTAAGCGGCTGAACTTAGCCGCCCTGCCAGTGATGTTAAGTGCGGACCCCACTGCAGCTTTGAGTCAAGCGTGATCCCCAGGAAAACCGTATTTTCGACGAATTCAAGTATCTCCTTATTCAATACAACATGACATTCACTACTCCTAACATTCGGTAAAGCGAATCTAATGCATTTAGTTTTTTTCTCATTTAATACCAAATTATTTACAGTAAACCAATTATGAACCATAAGCATAGTGTTATTTACGTCGTCAAGATCCTGTGCACGTCTGCTTACTTTAAAAATCAGTGATGTGTCATCAGCAAATAACACCATTTGTGGTCGGTTTTTCAGTAAATGAGGTAAATCATTTATATATACTAAAAATAGGAATGGCCCCAATATTGAGCCCTGCGGTACCCCCATTTTGACTTTTAAGCCCGATGAATTCTCACCGTTTATTTGAACTTGCTGAAATCTATCATTTAAATACGATTTTATTAAGCTAAGAGCAAGTTTACCTAGTCCGTAATGCTCAAGTTTCAAGAGCAGTGTTTCGTAATTCACGCAATCAAATGCCTTGGATAGGTCGCAAAAAATGCCTATTGCATCTTGTGCCTCTTCCCATGCGTTAAAGATGTGTTTTAATAAGGTGACACCGGCGTCGGTTGTACAACGTCCTTTGGTGAAACCATACTGTTGATCGTGTAGGATGTTATTACGATTAAAATGATTAAGCATTTGATTTAACATTACTTTTTCAAACACTTTGCTAAAAACCGGCAAAACCGATACCGGTCTATAATTATTAGCGTCTTTGCTGTCCCCAGATTTGAAAAGTGGAATAACTTTACTGAACTTCATTAAATCCGGGAAAACCCCTTGATCTACACACAGATTAAATATTAAAGCTAAATAGGGTGCAACTGTCTCGATAATGGATTGACAAACTTTAGTAGACATGCCCCACAGATCTTCAGTAATTTTGATCTTAAGTTGCTTAAATGCCTTTATAATGACTATGGGGTTTATGTGTTTAAATTTAAATTCCACAGGACAGGCTGAGACATTCGCTCTTAATAATTCAATAGCTAGTGCGGGCGAGGAATTTAAAGTTTCTGTAGTTTTAATTGGGATATTGGTAAAGAAAGTTGCAAATTCCTGAGCAACATCGATGTTATCGCTAATGAGACCGCGGGAAGTGTCCAGTGCGTAATCAGTATTATGTTTTTTGTTCCTGTTCGTTTCATTGTTTATAATTTTCCAAACTGTCTTTATTTTATTGTCTGCTGATTTAACCTTGTTACTAATGAAAGAAGCTTTAGCTGCTTTGCAGATATTTTTAAAAATTTTAGAATAAGTAGCAACATACTTATTAAAAGTATCCGTGTTAATATACGGCTTAAGGCCATACAGTTCAAATAACCTTTCCCTACTTTTCCTGATCCCTTTAGTTGCCCAGTCACTGAATAAAAACTTAGGGCAAATAGATTTAGATTTCTTCTTAAAGGAATTATTGAACTCTGTTTGCACTAATGAAAAGAATTCTTCATACAAAATATTACCATTAGTCATACTTAGACCCTGAGCATTTAGCTTGCTAATTAAAGTGTTATTAAACTTATTCAAATTACCCGATGTTATTGGTCTAGTTTGAATCTGCACTTTTTTTATCGGTGTGTTGGATTCAAAAGACACGGTTTGACCACTGTGATCCGAAGGGAGATAATTTACAATGGCTTTATCTAAATATTCACAGCAACAAAAAACATTATCAATACATGTAGCAGTAGCCGTAGTTATTCGCGTTGGTTCCAAAAACACATTTGACAGATTGAATGATTTAAAGAGGCTTAACAATCTACTGCTATTTGAATTATTTTCCAAAATATTTACATTAAAGTCACCACAAATAATTACTGGTTTATTACCACTTGCAAGTTTTCCCAAGACATCTTCCATTACTGACTCAAATATAGAGTAGTTTTGATAGTTTGGAGGTCTGTAAACGCACACTATAAAATGCTTATCTAGCTCAACACAGGACAGTTCGATGCTATGTTCCACCGATAGTTCCACTATGTCTTTACGAGTCTTACATTTTACACAATTTTTAATTAAGATTAATGAACCACCACGCAGCATGGATTTTCGGTTAAAGCAACTGCCTACACTATAGTTCTCACAATTAATCAGCATTTCATAATCTTTCAACCAGTGTTCAGTAAAACAAATAATATCAAACATTGTTTTTTCCAAAAACAATTCAATTTCTAATATTTTGGAAGAAAAGCCTTGAATATTTTGATGAAACAATTTCAAGGAATTCTGCTTAGCCCCTTTTTTACAATTAACTAATTGAGCGCTAGAAGATACCTTGTTGTAGGTGAGATTAATAATATTGTTATTGGTACCTTCTGTTGTCTTACTGCCTAGTTTAAATTATTGTGGCTGACCACGTTACTATTAGTATTATTACTAATTTTTGTGGTGCTAATTACATCAGACTTCGACATACTACTTATGTCTGAGTTAATAATAAAAGCTAATAGCCATGCTATTTGACGTCTAAAACTAATAGGCAGATACGCTGTACCCCTAGTCGATTTTAAATATTCAACAAAAGTGTTGGTGTCAAAAAATATAAGTTTGTCACTATAGTGATTAACTAATAAATGCATGTGGTTATTTAACATATGTATATAATGATTTTGTCTACTTGATAAGTACTCAAAGTATGGGAAAGCACACAATATTATTTTCTGACAATTAATCTTTAGGATTTCAGTGACACTCTCAGTGATGTCATCTATTTTTACATTCGCACTATTACCTACAAATACAGAAATAATGGCATTTGGATTATATTTCATGCAACTTATTGATGACATTACTTCTTTGTAGGATTTCCTAGGCATACAGTAATTAACAGCTGATTGACTCAGGTTGTTACTCAATAATTTACCCAACCCTCTCCCTAAACATTCTTGGGGACTACTGGGTCTTAGAGAGTTGTGTTGATGACTATACCCTTTTGAACGCCAGAGCATAAACGCACGCGCGTGCCCTCCACGCCAAGCCACAATTTTAAATATTTAAGGTGTACATTTAAAAACACAAAAGTAATGATTTAATTGTTTATTTCGTGATAAAGTGCACCGCATTTTTTATCACATATTTACGTCGCTCATAATAGGATAGGCGACACACGACTGGCGTACAGGGCACGCGCTTGCTTGTCACGTATATGTGATAATGGCGTTAAAAGGGTTAATGATTATAATTCTGTAAATACATAATATTCGCGAAATTCTCTTACACTGACCTGCAAATTGCAAAAAACGTAATAAAATTTGAATTTTGCGGTCTCGACTAACCATTCACCTTAAGGCTCTGTGACCGATGTAGCTAATTCGGAATGCGGCCCTTACTTTTGGACCATAGATAAAATACTAAATGTACATACAATTTTGGACTTTTCTGACGGTTTTCTCAGCTGACAAGTGACAAGCTGACATGACAACTTGACAAGCCTCCCACGAATAAAATTTATTGTGAAATAAATAAAAACGGTTTTACACCTACTAAGTGAAAATTTATTATGAATTTTCCATCAAACTCGCTTAGTATTGTTAGTGCCAACATATTTTACACATCCCTCTTGCAATGCTGTGTTATCGATGATCGAATTTCAATATCTTTATTGTTTTTGAATGACGTGTAATGTTTCCAACGGCGGACGCTGAAGATAATTCGCAGGTCACGTCATTAACAACAAAGTCAGGTGCTGCTAGCGATGCCCAAAACTCGGTTGAAAATACGCAAGTCGCAACACAACAAAGCAACAGGGAGTTAACACTCAACATGTTAATCAAAGAGATGTTATTCTGCTTGGCCCTGGCCCTGACCACGTACGGGGCCCTACATAACTCGTAAGTCTTGTATCACGTTTATTTATTTACCAACTTGCAAACACTTGCGGTGTTCTGTAGCTCGATTAATACAGATCATAAATATAAAAGTAAGCAACTAGTTTAATTTTGTAATGGTCATTACTACACTTTACTCTAAAGGGTTATAATATAACCCTCATATTATGAGGATTAATTATTTTACTTTACTATAAAGGGTTATATGATAAAGAAAAGAAAATCCGCCCCTAAGACGACCCACTGACCGGGTTAAGGATATTGTATGATAAAGGGTTAATTATTTTTTAAACACGTAATTAGTAATAATTGGTGTAGGTTAACTGTTCACATCAATTTTAAAGTAAACATACATCAACAATACATAGATATTGTAAGGAGTTATCCTAATAATTGTTTAAAGATTGATTGATGATGATGTTGTCAAGTAGAATGAAAAGTATTATTATTTTAAAACTGTTGTTTCAGACCGACAAAGATTTCCAAACACCCACAAGCCACAAAGTTCTTCAGATCAGACTCAGTAGTTCAGGATTGGTACCAAGGACAACTCAATAATGTGTTGGCTAGTGTCAATCGTGTGGATGTGTCATTTGTAATGTACTATGCACCATGGGATGCAGAATCTCAGTATGTAAGGGGAGAGTTTGAGAAAGCTGCTTATATTCTTAAAGATCGTGTGAGTATAAATTAATCTTTATCTCACCTATTAATATTAACAAAATATTCATGATAATTTTTTTGCATGGAACAGATATTTATTAATATTATGCATTGACCTGTGGAAACATTATCTAAGTGTAAAGTATTTATGGTATTACTTTTGAAAGTATCGCTTATCTACTTAGTGATAGAGAAAGATTTAAAAAGCAGGTAGATTGTATTCCTATTAACTTTTTGCCAAAACATATATATCCTGCTGGTGCATCAAGGTTACAGATAGTTGTACATGTTACAATCTCTGCAATATATTTTGATCTGTTGTTTCAGGTTCTATTTTCTGCAATAAATTGCTGGAATCCAGGAAGTGAATGTAGATTACACAATAACAAAATATCGTCATGGCCTATTTTAATGGTGTATACAACCATATCAACAGGAATACTGTACTATGGTAGGTATTATTACTTGTAAAGTATGTACAACATTGTCATTTGATATAATCTAAACATTTACTTTTGAGATTAAATCAAATGATAATGATTATTATCAAGCAAAAATAAAAATGTTGAAAAGAAAGAAAATATGTTTGTTTCTGTTAAACATGACACAGAGAAAAACCACAAACACGGAAGAAATAACAAGTTGGGGAAAATATGTGCCATGTCCACACAAAACGCCTATCACACAGCATAATACTAAGACAGTAAGACCCTGTGGGAGGCAGAGCCCCAGCACTGGTTTTAAGGGACAACTGGCATTAAGCTCAAATTGCAGATACAGACTGCTATTAACATCCCCCATAATATCATCAATGTGACATTATCAAGATTACTATCAGTCCAGTGTCATATTATTATCAATGTTACCAACATTAACCTGCCAACAATAGCCACATACTTCAAGATCATTAGTAAAGTTCATCTGGAGCTAAGGCTTCTGTTATTTAATTCTTATAGGAATAAATCATGGGTTAAACCGGAAACCTAGACAAACAGACAACTAGCCTGACTTTGGGATATTATATTGGTATTGGTTTAAAAGATTAAGGTGCAAGTCCGTATTTCTATGAAATATCTTCCATAGCTAGCGCCACATCCTCCGCCACGTATTTTATAGAAACCAGTAGTGTCGCGGCGACATGTTGCGTGCTGCTATCGTCTGCCGTTGGCAGTCATCTTTTATAATCAAAGCAAAATAATATAAATAGGTAGGTTAGGTTGTATTATAATATCACATATTTTGTGCTTTCCAGGTCCTCGAGATGCTCACAGTATGGTCAACTTTTTAGAAATAATGATGAAGCCTTTAAGAAGAGTCTCATCATCGGAGGATCTCGTCAATTTACTCTCGCGTTGCGATGTGGGTACATAACTTATTTTGAGCACTTTTTTGTACTGTTTTGTTGCTGCATTTAACCCAAAAGCATTCGGAAATGAACTTGAGCCCAAAAAGATAAAAAGAACTTAGCCTCTAAAAGATAACATAGTCTACTGAAATGACAATAGGTATATTACGTATAAAGTGCCTTTTATGTGCCTATTTGAAATAAATGCTTTGACTTTATAAAACGAGCGACAACAATGTCGCCTCACACGAATACTATTTGTTTTACTGTCTTGTTTTTCTCACTGATGACGTCATATTATTTGCAGGCTGTAGCAGTTGGGTACACACCGCTCACAGACACTTCAAAGTATTACAACACTTGGTACACAGTCGCGTTGAAGTCAAGAGAGGCGGATATTCTTGGAGAGATATGTTTTGCGGCCGTGACGTCAGAGGAGCTCGCTGCGGAGCTTGGCGTCGAAAGCGTGCCGAACGCGCGCCTCATGTTGTGGAATGATACCAAGGTTGATACATAATAATTGTTTAACTTTTTTAATATGTAGGGCTTTTACTAAACTTTTCTCTTTTGACAGCTTACAAAAAATAGTTTTAATCGAAACTGCTTTACTTCGCTGTTGTAATTTTTTTTCTCTTTTGAGATACTTACATTATGAACTTCGAGCCTAAGGGCACAGCATAAGCCGAATGTAGATTTATGAGCAACTAGCTTTTGCCCGCAGCTTCGTCCGCGTGGAGGTCGGAAAATATCCCACGGGAACTTAATATGGGGATAAAAAGTATTGTATTTCTATTAGTATGGACTAGTATGGCTTTTTAACTCATTACTTAATTTTAAAGTCTTTTTATTCAATTCTTCTCAATCCCCTATATTTTGTCTGACCAGTAGGTACGTAGCGACATGGGCAGCTTTATCATTTACCTTAATTTATTGTTCAATTAAAAGTAGCATTATTTTTATGTCCTGTTTTCCTTGTAAGCATAGTCATAATATGCTGCAGGAAAATGTGTTTAATTGCCATAGCCTTCGATAAAATTATTATTATTAACATTTTAACAGGAATACATTTCGAGAGATGGTGATCTTCAAGCTTGGAACCATTCCTCGCTAATACGTTGGGTGTTGGACAACTTCTCCCAGCCAGTGGCGAGGATAATGCCACTGTGGCGAAAATCATTCAACTTCGAGAGATATGTCGACGGGAATCCTATATTAATACTCTTCACGCCACTCAATCCTTTGTATGAACAACTGCCGTCGTACGCTTTGGTGAGTTTTTTAGATAAGCGAATCTTGTTTTTGTAATATGCCATGGATGAAATGGGAATGCCATAGAAATATGTAGCTAGTCTGAGTATTTTTTTTCAGTGCCGTAATTAGCCTTTTATGCGCCCGGTGCGAGCTGCTATAAGCGCGCCTTTTTTTTTTTTGCGTATGGGAAAACCTCAAATGACCCCTCCCGCTCTGGGTGGAGCGGAAGGGAGTGTCAGACTCTTACTGACTAAAACCCACCCGTGTTCCTTCCTTTGCCCTTTATGTTCCGGGCCAGCGGTAACCCTTTCGGACAATCCCGCTGACCCGGCAGGCTTCGGCCCTATGGGGCGGTCCTCGATGCTGACATCTCTTTGTGGCGCACTTGGAACACGTACGCGCCGTCCGGCACGGGCCTGGTTCTGAGCGGACGGTGAGCTACCCATTACTCTCCGCCCGCAGGCCCGCGCCTATGGAGGCCGGGAGTTGTCACGCGGCTCCCGACGCCCGGAGCGTCTCCCGCGGCGGCTGGGACGGGAGGCCCTCTCCCTGAGCCGTCCCGCCACCTCCTTTGCTAGCATGACTGCTTTGCAGAAGGAGGTGACTGCCTCTCGCCCCGGACCATGGCTTGCACCAAGGCCGGACGGGAGAGGTCGCCGCCGCTGCCGATCGCCTCTACGAGGACACGGCGGTGCCCCGCCCAAGCGGGGCAGACCTCCACCGTGTGCTCCACCGTTTCCTCTGGGCGATCCTGGCAATGGTGACACCCGGGCGTTTCCTCCCGCTTGATGATGTGCAGGAACCTCCCGAAACTTGACCTGCGTCAGGCGGTAGGTGAGGGCGCCGTGGTGCCTCTCTAGCCACTCCTCAAAGAGGGGTCTTATCGCCGCTATCGCGGCGTGTCCTGCGGTGGGTTGCGACAGTCGCTCTTTCCATGTCGCCATGAGATCACGCCGGAGATCCGTCCGCTCCGCAGCGATTTGCCGTGGAAGCGGATTTTCCACCCGGCGTAGGACTATCGCCTCCAGATCCCATGGCGGCAGTCCGGCAAGGAGGCTTGCTGCCTCGCCCGAGATCGTGCGGTAGCCCCGGATAAGCCGGCTACCACCTTCTGGGGCGCGTTCCACCGCAGTGAACGCGCCCACACCGGGGCCCCGTATAGGGCCATGGACCACACGACCCCCTCGTAAAGCCTCCGGCAGGAGGCGTTTGGCCCCCTCAGGTTGGACAAGAGCCGCTTGAAGGCGGCCCTGGCCCGTTCCAGTTTGGGGGCCAAACGTCGCAAGTGCTCGACAAAGTTCCACCGGCCTGTCGAGGACGAAACCCAGGTATTTCATCGTCGTCTCGACGTCGATGTGAACCCCTCCTACCTTTAGTTGGGATCCCGATGGTGGCGCGTTCCGGGGCCCATGAATCTACATGGCCTCGGACTTGTGCAATGCCACCTCGAGACCCAACTGCCGGATCCTCTCCACGACTATCGCAACCCCGCGTGTCATCGCTTCGGCTGCCGCCTGATGCGACTTCTCCTGCGCCAGGACCAGCGTGTCGTCAGCGTAGCAAACCACGCGGACGGCATCAGGGAGGTCGGCTCGCAGCACCCAGTCGTAGCCGATGTCCCACAGGAACGGCCCCAGAACCGATCCCTGCGGGACACCGCACGACATCTCTCGCCGGTTTCACTCCCCGTCGCGACCGGGGTAGATGACGGCTCTGTCCGTCAGCTCCAGGGCAGGGTGTTAAACGCGTTGGCGATGTCGAGTGACACCGCCACGACGACCCCACCCCGGGACACCGCGTCCCCCGTCGTGAGGGCTCTCACGCGCATGATGGCGTCCACCGTCGAGCGCCCCTTACGGAAGCCAAACTGGCTGTCCGCAAGATCCGGCCCCGTCCTCACCAGGTGCCCGACGAGGCGGCCCGCAATCACTCTCTCAAAGAGCTTGCCGACCTCGTCGAGCAGCACGATGGGCCGGTATGCGGACGGAGAGTCCGCAGGGCGCCCTGGCTTCCGAATGAGGACCAGCTTCCCCGTCTTCCAACGGAGTGAAAACTGGCCTCTCTCCAAACATGCGCTTAAGAGCGCCTGCAGTCGAGGCCAGGACCCAGGCTTTACCTAGCAAGCCGTCGGGTCCTGGGGTAACTGCGCCCTTGAAATATTTTCCAATCATAACCGGTTGTGACAATAAAATGGATTGTCTATAAAAATAAATCTATCATCCAAGAACTAAGTTCTTCACAAACTTTTACGATTATTATTACGATCTCATCGTCTTTAATATTGATAATTATATTTATATAATTAATTATAGGTATTGTTAGTGGCCCAGGTCTGGTCATTTCTGCGCCCCTCCAGGGTCTGCGCCCTGTGCCTGGGCACCGCTGGCACCGCCCTAGTTACGGCACTGTTTTTTTTACCTTCACGCGATTCATATAGTGATACGACTAACAATAAAAAATCAAATAATAAAAAATTAAAGCCCACTTATAAAAACAAATAACAACAAAAACAATGGCTCTGCAGACGCAATTCTTGACGCACTTGTGCACAACGTGGCGCATGACATAGTACAGGACAAAGTCAAACCAGACACACATTTACATTTATTTAAATAAGTCATTTAAATAGGCAGCACTGTCAACCACAAGTCCATGGTAACATTTTGACATTGAACGCGCCTTTATTTCGTTGCGGTAAGGGTAGTTTTCGTATTCAAATGTTCGTACTGAAGTGCCGTTGATCGTACCATACCTATCCTTCCAGCATCTATTGACCAGCTCATACTATTTCTTTCAGTTACGTGAAGTAGCAATGGAATACTACAACTGTAAGAACAAGGACAGCAGCCAATGGACATCAGAATTAGTAAAATTGCAACAAGTGCAGAGGCTCCTTTATCAACAAAAGAACTACACAAAATTCTGCAATGAGTTCAAATTCAAGAAACCTATTAGAAAACAAAGTCGTGTTTACAGAAAAGGAGTAGAGTCACAAAACAATAAATACCCATGGTATAATACCACGCAGAAAAATAATAAGAATGGAGTTTTCAATTTTCTCTTGAAAAGAGGTTTTACTATTTCGAAGGCTGTTGAAAGCTTAGAGGAGAGTTCTCAGTTGCTTGCGTCGTTGGATTGGTTGCAAGAATGCAGTACGAAGGTTTTGCCGGCCGAAAGGAGTTTCTATGAACACTATGAACAATGCCAGTCATTTGAGGAGGGCTTAAGTCATGTGCCTGACGTAACTCCCGAGATAGAGGAGTAAGTAGAACTTTAGTAATATTTCGTGGTTTCATCATTATTATCATTTCAGCCGAAAAACGTCCACTGCTGATATAGGCCTCCCCCAAGCACCGCCACTTCGACCGGTTCTGTGCTTCTTGCACCCAGCGAATTCCTGCGGCCGTTACCAATCATCGGTCCACCTTGTGGGGCCTTCCAACGCTACGTCTTCTGGTACACGGTCGCCACTCCATAACCTTTCGGCCCCATCCACCTTTCGTTGTTTTAAAACATATTAATTACTGTTTATAATATGACTACAATCTTAGCATTTACGATGACGAGGCATCTGAATTTTATGGCATTGTAACATTAAGACTATTTACATGATTAATAAAACTTGAAACTTGATGTGAAATGCAAGATCGATAAAAGTTATTATCTATATCTATGTCGTAGGAGTAAGTAAGACATTGGTGGCTCGTATTCAAGTGAATATAATGTGGATCAACACCATCCAGCTCAACCATTTCGTAGGGAACCTAATGATGCAACACACGCGCCACCATCAGTGAGACATTTAAGTGAGCATGACATTCAACTGCCGTGCTCTTTCAAGTCAACATACATCATAATAACTTATTAAACGTATCCATGGTACTCACATTTATAAATTGAAAAATGCTTCTAAATGGTATGTAACTATAGCTATAGCTTGCAATATATTTGAGAGATAAATAAAATTTTAATACCAAAAAGAAAGAAAATCATTAATATCTGTTGAAGTATTTAACAATTAAAACTTGATATATTACGTAGTCCTCATGATATACTATTTCATTTCAGAATTGAAACCACAATGCTGCCATTTGAGGACGACCCGTTATCACCCGAGAATCTTTTACAAGACAGTGTCAAACACTTTTGTAAGGTGTATCGGTTTGCGCAGGAGTGGGGATCTCCGATCTATCCTTCGGGTCAGCCGAACATCGACGAGCGACGTACAAATGTAACGCATATTGAGGGGTTGTCGTGTGAAAGCAACTTTAGTTTACATATGATTGCAGTCGATAGCAAAAGGAACCACCACTTCGCTGAATCACTCGGAATAGATATTACTAATAAGAAAGACATGACGGCTGTCGTTATATTGGATAGTAAGGTAAATAAATATACACGTATAATTTTTTTTCACAAAATAATTAAGGGAAATGCGATCAACTTTCATTCCATGAAAACGTATCTGTTTTCTCCCTGTATAAGCCCAGTTCACACGGGCGCGTTTGTTTCGCGCACTGGATTTTCAATGCACTGCTTAGCGCCGAGAGTTGAAAAATCCAACTGTGTGTGTTTTTTGACGCGCTGGGATGCGCTCCGTTGGGTTAAAAATCCAGTGCCCGACAAAATCCCGCCGCGATATTTTTACGCCTGTGCGAACGTGGGCTTATGACACTAGAGAAAATATATTTTTTACAATAAAATCTATATCTAACACTGTCATGTTCCTATTGTTGTTACCGATAAAGTATTTTTTATGTTTTACGGAAAATTTGTTAGCTCAAGTTTTTTTTTTTTAATAATTCATAATTAACATTTCCGCAGCACGAAAGCCAGTACCTTTTATCTGGGGACTACAACGCGAAGTCAGTAAGGGAGTTTATAGCGAACTTTACAAACAAAGATCTAAAGCGTTCGCTACGGTCGCACGTGTACGAGACGGCGCATACGCACTATTTCGGCTCCGATGGCGCTTCCGATCAGATGGGCATCAACAACAAGTCTGTGTATATTGAAGATCTTACTTCGAGGAGTTTTAGAAGAATGGTGAAGACACCGGGCACCGTGAGTATATTTACATATAAATTGTTTATGTCATACTAGTTTTTGCCCACGGCTTGGCCCGCGTGCAGGTCGGAAAGTATCCCTCTGGAATGTACTACCGGTAGAAAAGTATCCTACATCCTAACCCAGGTTATGGCGTATCTGTGTGTCACAGATAATATTCGCATTTATAATAATACTAGCTGCGCCCCGCGGTTTTACCCGCGTAAATGTCGATCCCGTGGGAATATCGGGATAAAAAGTAGCCTATAAGTTAATCCAGGGTGTCAGCTACCTCCATACAAAATTTCATCAAAATTGGTCCAGCCGTTTGAGCGTGAAGAAGTAACAAACATATAAACACACCCCCACACACACACTCACAAACTTTCGCCTTTATAATATTAGTGTGATAGTAACTTAGTAAGTATGGTTGGTATGGATTGCGGGTTATTAGTTTGGCTACTGTTTGGCATTAAGGATGCCTGTACCCTGATACAGTACTGAACTTAATGGGCTAGTAATATCCTTGGCCATAACCTAAGCATAAATAAACCTAAGCATCTACCAAGGCTCGGCGTAGACCGAGAGTGGGCTCACTGTAAATGATTTTCTGATGACATTGAATAATACACCTTATTATCAGTGTCATAAAGTGCAAAATAAAACAGACAGTTTAACAGACAGTGGTACTTTCGCATTTATAATTTTTACGGATGATGTTCACGAGTTAGTATATTGTCACAGATGACGCTAGTAGCGGTATGCGGGGGCGCTTGCAGCGCTGTGACGACCCGCGCGCTGTGCGCGGCGCGCCGCCTGCTGTGGGCGTGCGGCCTGCGCATGCGCGTGGCGCGGCTGGACGCGCTGCGGCACGACCTGCCCTGGCACTACACCGTGCACCACTACCCCACGCTGCTGGTGTTCCCGGCACACAGGTAACTAGCGCCGCCTGCTGTGGGCGTGCGGCCTGCGCATGCGCGCGGCGCGGCTGGACGCGCTGCGGCACGACCTGCCCTGGCACTACACCGTGCACCACTACCCCACGCTGCTGGTGTTCCCGGCACACAGGTAACTAGCGCCGCCTGCTGTGGGCGTGCGGCCTGCGCATGCGCGCGGCGCGGCTGGACGCGCTGCGGCACGACCTGCCCTGGCACTACACCGTGCACCACTACCCCACGCTGCTGGTGTTCCCGGCACACAGGTAACTAGTCTCGTCTTGACTCCGTTCGTAGCACACACATCACAACACGGGACATACACCCATATTTTAAGTCATTTCCTACACTCCACTTCACGTCCACTCCGCCTATCACGTTGTTATCAAGTTTTAAATGTCACAACATTGACAGTTAAAACTTGCTTTAAATTGAAATAAACGTCATTGACTCGAGAGTGAACCAAACTCAAGGTGCCGAAACCTACTTTGACATTGATTAAAGCAGCATGGGTTTGATAAGGATGGATTGTTTTTGGAACGACGTTTCTTAACAGGGCTTACTTTAGGAGTTAAGCGGTAGATCTCGTCACTTTAAAAAAGTGTTATGCCCTTCTCCATGCAACTCTCTCTCTTTCTCTGTCTCGTATGGAACTTCGTTCCTGACGGGGGTCCCCCGGCCGAAAACGTTTTTTTTGGAATTTAAAGCTGCAACTAAAAGGAACACGCCCGCTAAAAGGAACGCTGGGCAGGTTACAAAACGCCTCGACTCGTATCTGAGAAAAAAAAAAACAGTGGCACTCTGGGAGTGCCAACAGAAGTGAAAACAAAACACAAACAGAATACTTTGCCATCACTCACTGACATATTGGCTATACATTAAAACCGAGTACATCTCGAGGACAGCCGAAGACATCCGAAGCGGGTATTTTTAAATCGTCTTATAAACAAAACACGCGCGGTATCGCCTAACGCGCCTAAAGAAGTTTTCACTTAAAAAATCGAATTCCCAGTATCTTTATGACGAATAAACAATTTTTTCGCAGCCGCCATCTTGAATTTTGATTATGACCTCATATTCGTTGTCAGCACCCTTGAAATCCTTGGAAACGACACCCATGATGAAATTTGAAAATTTTCGAAGCCGCCATCTTGAATTTTGATTATGACCTCATATTCGTTGTCAGCACCCTCGAAATCCTTGGAAACGACACCCATGATGAAAAATTTTAAAATTTTCGCAGCCGCCATCTTGAATTTTGATTATGACCTCATATTTGTTGTCAGCACCCTTGAAATCCTTGGAAACGACACCCATGATGAAATTTGAAAATTTTCGAAGCCGCCATCTTGAATTTTGATTATGACCTCATATTCGTTGTCAGCACCCTCGAAATCCTTGGAAAAGACACCCATGATGAAAAATTTTAAAATTTTCGCGGCCGCCATCTTGAATTTTGATTATGACCTCATATTCGTTGTCAGCACCCTTGAAATTCTTGGAAACGACACCCATGATGAAAAATTTTGCAGCTGCCATTTAGGATTTTCGTTTTGACATTGAATCCATTTTTATTTTACAAAAGAGAGCTGTCAGAGCCATTTACAATCTACGTCGTCGCGAATCTCTTAGGGAACTATTTAAAAAGGTTAATATCATGACGGTACCTTGCCAATTCATTTATGAAAATATTATGTATGTAAGAAAAAATCAACATCTTTTTAATAAAATAAGTGATAGGCATAATTTTAATACTAGAAATAAAGATAAATTAGATCAACCTTTTTTCAGATTATCGAAAGTACATACATCTTTTATGGGGTACTGTGTTAAATGCTACAACAAAATACCTTGTGACATATTGCAATTAAATGAAAGAAAATTTAAAACTCATATTAAAAGTACACTTTGTAAACAAGGATATTACAAATTAGAGGATTATATCCAAGATAAGAATGTTTGGAAACATGCTGGTCCTGCTCCATAGGACAATCTAAAAGTCTAGACAAAATCAAACTTGTTCCTAATTTAATTTATATGTATATTTTTAATTATGACATCTTATTCTAATTCAATTTTACAATCTGCGACTACAGTGGCTCACACACTTGTTAAAGTTCAACTACTTTTGCATTTTTTCATTTTTCTTTTTTTTTTAAATAACTTGTAAATATGTGAGCACCATGTATCTATCACTTATTTGATTTACCTGTCATTGCTTAATTTTTAATTCTTTTTACCTTTTGTGGTAGACTAATTTTATTATGGGTGCATCGTGTTCACATATAAATTTTATTATGTATACAAGACCTTGTAAAACATTTTTAAAAGAGTAACGGTGGAGTTTCTTGCCCATTCTTCTCCATACGAAAACTACCTTTTCGAATGGGCGACTAGAATCATTTCTATTTAGTTTTTTTTTGACGTTCAAAAGTGCCTTTAATGTGCCTATTTGAAATAAATGATTTGACTTTGACTTTGACTTTGACTGCACTATCGGCTTTAGCGTCCTCGAAAGCCATGGATATGTCAAGTAAAAAAAAAAAAAAAAACTGGAAAGAAAAATAATAAGTAAAATAATTAGACAACAAAAATTTTCTCCATCCGTCTGACGAATTTTAGATCAGGGTCACGTGTCCTGAGTAGTCCTGACGCGAGTTTATCATTTTTTACCCGTTACAAAACAAAAAATTTCTCCATCAGTCTGACGAATTTTCGATCAGGGTCATGTGTCCTGAGTAGTCCTGACGCGAGTTTATCATTTTTTACCCAATACAAAAAAAGTGTACAACGCCGCTAAAGAAGTTTTCACTTCAAAAATTCGAGGAACCTCCAAATTCTCACAAACTTGCGACTAAAGGTAAAATAGCACACGTATCAAATCAGAAAGGGATCGGCACCGTATCGCCTTTCGCCTCGCCGTCAAACAGGCGTCAACCTCCAAAATCAAAATATTTTATTTCACATAAGCCTACATGGGCACTTATGAAACGTCAGAAGCTAGGTGCATGGTTCCAATTGGTCGTTTCCTATGGAGAAGAACCGGCAAGAAACTCCACGGTTACTCTTTTTAAAAATAATTGGCTTTTACAATATTTTCAAATTACAGTAGGTATGGGAGGATAGCGTAGGCCTGTCAACAAGTATCAGGTACTTGATAAGATAAAAAATGGTCTACAGATCTAAAGTCTACAAGGCCTACAAAGTCCTCACATTTACAAAATAAGAATCTATCAAAAGGATAAAATAAAAAATAAAAACCTAATAAAACCTAGTGATATGATTCCCATTACAACCACTAATAAAGAGATGAAAAATTTGAATTGTCTGTATATAATGTCAAGTAATAAAGAGATTATGTCAAAAAAGTATGTAAAAAAGTAAATAAAGTAAAGTAAATAAAAAATGAACATCGTAATTTGAGAGCAGTTAATAGACATTTAAATAGTTAAGCCGTTAATGAGGAGCCAGGGAAGCCACATGTGCAGAAGGAATTATTGCCAAACTACCTTGTCTTCAACGTAGTCTTTAATCTTATAATATGCTTTTTTGATAAGGACACGTTTGATGAAGGTTTTGAATTTTCCATCGCTAAGTTCTGTAACCGGCTTTGGCAACTTGTTATAAAAACGGACGCCGTTTACAAGAAATGACTTGCTAGTTTTAGTTAATCTAAATTTACGTAACACAATTTCATTTTTACTACGTGTATTTATATTGTGGAAATCGCTTCTTATTTTGAAGAGTCCTAAGTTTTTGCGAACATACAAAATACTTTCTAAAATATAAAGAGAAGGCAGAGTTAGTATATCAATTTCTTTGAATTTGTTTCTAAGAGACTCGCGAGGACCCATTTGATAGATTGCGCGGATTGCCCTCTTTTGTAAAATGAAAATTGAATCTACGTCAGCTGCCGATCCCCACAGCAAAACACCATAAGACATAATGCTGTGGAAATAAGCAAAGTATACTAACCTAGCTGTGGCTATATCTGTCAACTGCCTTATTTTTCTTACTGCATATGCAGCTGAACTTAATCTACCTGAGAGAGCTCTAATGTGTGCGCCCCATTGTAATTTTGAATCTAAAGTAATTCCTAGAAATACAGTTTCCGTAACAGCGTCTAGTTTTTTTTGCCATCAAGTTCTAAATTCAGACCCACTTGAGGTACATTTGGTAATGAGAACTTAAGACATTTAGTTTTGTTCGCATTAAGTAAAAGATTATTAGCTGCAAACCATTTCGAAAGAACAGCCAGACTCTCGTTAACATGTAAGACATCCGTATCTTTTCTATCTATTTGAAAAATAAGGGAAGTGTCATCCGCGAATAAAATGATATCCGACAAGTTAGCCATCATGTAAGGAAGGTCATTAATATAAACTAGAAATAGGAAAGGGCCAAGAATTGAGCCTTGAGGCACGCCCATCTTAACTAAAGACCCCGATGACGTCGCCCCATTAACGTTTACTTTTTGCTGCCGCTTTGACAGATAGGAAAGAACAAGATCAGCAGCTTGTCCACGAATTCCGTAATGGTATAATTTACAGATCAGTGTATTATGGTCAACGCAGTCAAACGCTTTTGAGAGGTCACAGAAAACGCCAATTGCATCCTGGGAATTCTCCCAGGATTCCAAAATGTGACTGATGAGTTTTACTCCCGCGTCCGTCGTCGACCTACCTTTCGTGAAACCAAACTGGCGACTATGTAAAATCCCATTTGAATTAAAATGTGACAACATCTGGTCCAGCATGATTTTTTCATAGATTTTGCAACATTGATTAAATATGCCTGTTAGGGCAGGGGCAATTGTGTCAATAATATCTCCAAGAACCTTAACAGAAATCCCCCATAAGTCTTCAGTGTTTTTTATGTTAAGACTTTTAAATGCTTTTTTAATTGTGGCAACAGAAATGGGCTGGAATTCAAAGCTTGGAATATCCTTATTAAAGTTTTCTTTAAGAAGAGCTTCAGCTAATATAGGTGATGAGGGGAGAGAATTTGTAACCTCTATTGGGATGTTGGTAAAGAAATTTTCTAGTGTCTCAGCAACGTTTAACTTATCTGAAATGGTTTCATTATCAATTTTTAGGGACAACTCATTCTGATCTCGCTGTTTTGTGTTTCCAGTTTCTTTGTTAATTACCTGCCACACAGCTTTTATTTTATTATTAGACATACTAATTTTGTTACTTATTAATTTAGATTTAGCCTCAGCGCAGACTCTTTTGAATATTTTAGAATAATTTCTTACATAATTATGAAGGGCTTGATCAGAAGTTAATGATTTCTCGTGATACAGATTATATAAAATATCTCTGCTTTTTCTAATGCCAGCAGTGGCCCATTCACTAAATTCTGGTTTAGTATTGATAGACCTAAAGTAAGCACGTAACCAAAGCGGATCAGAAGCTCCGATACGTCGACTCGGCTACGGCTAGGCGACGCCGCGCTTACGGCTCGCCGATTGCTGGTTGATGGTGCAGCAAGCAGGCCGGAGGGGTGAGAGGGGCAAGGGTGGACAAAGAGACGTAAGCTCGGGTACGGAGATCCGTAAGCGCGGGGACGACGAGCCGTAACGCACCGCACCGCGGTTCGTGAGCTTGTCGCGAGGCGAGGCCATTACGTTACGATTCCGATTAGTGTGCGTTGCAGTAGGGAGTTTCATACAAAGAATACTGAACGGCTCGAGTTGATACGGTGCCGATCCCTTTCCGGTTTGATACGTGTACCTTTAGACTACCATTTGATACGAAATTTTGAGAATTTTAAGAGAATTTATGAGAATTTCCTTGAATTATTCTCGAGACAGTTATCGTTCAGAAGAATGTGGAGTAGATTATTTTGACGTCAACTTTGTCAAACGTTCAGATGCACTCAGAACTATTACTGTAAAAAAACTTTTTAACAAAAAAAAAAACCGACTTCCAAAAAAAACACTACAAACTGAAAAATAACTTTAATTTCGGAAGTCGGTGTCTTAGGGATCAGTATTTTAGTTTTTGCCACCGACTTCCGAAATTAAAGTTATTTTTCAGTTTGTAGTGTTTTTTTTGGAAGTCGGTTTTTTTTTTTGTTAAAAAGTTTTTATTTCTCGCTTTTTAGTGGGTCTATTTATAATTTATCTAAGTTACAATAGCCTAATGACAACTTGCCCATCGCCTTTTTATTATAAAATATTCCTTTTCTCGATGCAGGGACGTTAATTGTTGAGGAGTTCTCCTTTTATTAGTTTTTAGATTAGATGCTGAATAAGTGATAATCCTGGCTGCAGCATCAGGCCAGACTTATGTCAACATTGTATTGAACTTAAAATTAGTCCTGTTTAAAATGAGCCCAAACACGACTACGGTGCTGTAATTTCAAGGTTTTTACTTTTTGTGATGCTCCTGGCTTCAGCATCAGGTCTTCGGTGTTCCTCAGTAACAGTACGTTTATCCACACATCGAGCCCTTTTCAATGAGCCTAAACACGATATATCTGCTGTTAGTTGTCGAGGAGTTAGGTACTCTGCAGACTATCCTGACTGCAGCATCAGGTCATGACTTGATGATCATGAGACCAAATGTGGCAAATGCCCTATCAAACATCATACTAAAACAGTCCTTGCCTGTTCGAGTAACTTCTTACTGTTAAGGAGTTGTACCTTCCATCATCAGCCCAGGTACCTGAGATGGTGACAATCATACGCAAATACACAAGATACTTCATAAAATATGCGAAAAACAATAAGTGAGCTTATAAAATTTGAGGGTTGCCCTCGATTTCTCTAAGATCCCATCATTAGATCCTAACTTGGTGATAATGGGACCACCTCAGAACTATCTGCTTTCGAACAAAAAAAGAATTTTGAAAATCCGTCGACAATTGGCGGAGTATTCGATGAACAAACATACAAAAAAAAAACATACAAACACCCGAACATAGTACCTCCTCCTTTTTGTGAAGTCGGTAAAAATAGATCGATTCAAATTATAAATTCTCTTTCAAAAGAATATTTCCGAGAACTTAACAGCAAAGTTTCCGCTAGGAGAATATTCTCGAGAATTTACCATGACTACTCACAATCACAACTGATTGTGGCAACATTTTCGTAAAGAATATCAATTAATAATTTATTTTTAACAGGCGAGGTGAAGCTGACAGTCAGTCGTACCCGGGCGAAGAGCGCGTGACGTCAGCAGGCGCGGTAGCGCTGGCGCTGCGCTCGCTGGCCGTGCCGCAACACATGCGCGTGCGCCTGGCGCTGTGCGCAGCCGTGCAGGTACACGCCTTGTATACTAACAGTGTCAGTCGTATTGAGCGGGACACGCTTTACAGCAATAATATCATGTATCCCAAGAAGTAATAAGGCGTAAAAGCTGTAATTTACAAGGAGGGTGTGTGACCACACGATAGAAGGAAAGAACGCAAAGTGCGCCTATAAGTTTTCACTTCATAATTGTGAAGGAATTCTGGAGCGACTTAATTGTGGCTAAGTAGTATGCGGGAACCCACCGGGGGTCTACCCCAAGTTGGGAAAAGGCCAGGCAGATGAATTGTGATGGAGTTCTTAGAGCTTCCGAAGTAATGCAGAATAATTGGTTTTTTTCTTTCACAGGGTCACACCGAAAAAACTACATGTTTAAAAGACATAAAAGAACACGTGACATCGGTCATCGGCAGAAACCTTAAATACTGGCGACAGATTGAAGACAGAGAGCTCAAAAAAGCCTTATTTAAAAGACTGCAACACTTACACACACTTGCGTTGGACTTAAGTTTATTCCATATAACTGATCTCAGTGCAAATAGTGTAAAACAGACATCACTATCGAATACCCTAAGTATATTATCGAAGAACTGGGACATCGACTCAGTGTTAAGAAAAAATGCTACTGTCACATCACTACGAAAAAGGAGTTGATATTAGATTTAACTTTGTAAATAGTGTACATTGCTCATATAGAAATATGTAACTATGTTATTTATTTTTGAAGCCCGAAGTACTATTAAACGTTGAAAACAAATATATTTTACTTGTTTTCTTTTTTAATGTTATCCTCTGAATATTTTATGCTAAATAGGTCAATACTATTCGGTATACAGCGTGTTACGGAAAGGGTATATCCATACAAACGGGTTGAAGAGTGTATCTGGTCCAGAATCTATGTGCAAAGTTTCAGCTCAAAAGCAATAACTTTGAAAATGCATAATATTTTTTTATTTTGATAGTTTATTAAATTGAAATCATAACAAATGTGTCACCGCACTACGAGGGTCATTAACATTATCCATTACGTGTCTGTGCGCCTAGCACACACGCACATCACGGCGGCGCCGCGGCGATCGGGAAATCCCCGATCTGCGAATCGTAAAAGAGCACCGCGCGCGGCGCGGCCCCTTTCTTTGCCTACGATGTTACGGGAAACGTAATAATTATGTAAAAAATTAAGAATAAGTTGATAAATGAAATTTTTTAAAGTAACTTACATTTAGGTGTCCGAGCCTTCGCTTGACCCACTAACATTATTGTGAGATAACCTCTTGGATTTTACGTGTGGCAACACTGGTTTACCATTGGGCACCCTACTATACCGAGTGCGTGACGTCACTTCCTAGCCACTCGGTCGATCGCAGCGGCGGGGCAGGCGCTTGCGCTTCTTCAGTACGTCTTGGATTTTTGACGTGTTAACACCTGTGACTAGAAGTGAACAACAAAATAGCAAACTTATTAAGGTAAGCTCCCATTATGAACATATTTCTGTTCTTAACAGGAAAGCCCTGTTTCTTAATGTTTGATTGCGCTTTATGCATGGGAAAGCCCCATGCTTGCTTTTGATTGCGTGGGAAAGCCCCATGCTCGCTTTTTGCTTTCTAAAAACAGAAGCGCATACAACCTTATCGCGATTTACTAGGAAAGCCCTAGTTTTCATCGCAATATACATACATTGTCGTCTGGTTGTTAATTTAACATGGGCAGCCGACATGTCACCTGTGCCAACAGACGACGTCGGCTGTTCAGACGACATGGCCAGCCGACATGTCGCCTGTGCCAACAGACGACGTCGGCTATTCAGACGACACGGCCAGCCGACATGTCGTCTGTGCCAACAGACGACGTCGGCTGTCCAGACGGCTGACAACGTCGCCTGCGCACGTTTGTTGCCTACATTCCGCTTACGCTTTCCGTTTGTCTGCAGATGACAACGACTATGAGAGAGCTGATAGATTGGCAGCCCCCGCCAGCGGATGAAACTCATTTTCACGCGCTCATACATACGTTAGATGCTCTTTATCCTGATGGTTGGAAGGATTGGGTGGTCAAGAGCGTTACACCAAAAGACCTCTTCGGCGAAACTCTTACTCCCGACACTGAGGCGCGTCTACGTTTTGCCGTGCCAACGCTCCGCCTTGCCAGAGTTTTCAGTTGTGAAAAATCATTCAGTGAACGCCGATACAAAACTATAAAAAGAAAACTTTTAGAGTGGCCAATTGGCTTAGCCCTTATTTACCAACCTCTATCCATAATGGTGAAAGTCCACCCTGACGGGCCACAAAATAAGTTTGAAGCTATGCTCCCAGGGTTGAAGAAACACTTGATATCACGCAAAGAGGCATCTAATATTCTGAAATCGGAAGCGAACGAGGAAAACACAACATCCGTCGCCCCGAGCACTTCTGCTGCCTCCAAACGACAGCAAACGCCGGACCCTGTGCAACACCGAAAGAGACAAAAACTCGCAGATGATAGTCATTCTGCCGAGTCCCTGTCAGAGTATATGCGGCAACAAAACGAGATTTTGGGTAGGCTGTGTGAAATCACTTATGGCCTAACCCGTCAGATGCCAGAACATTCCTCAGCACCTAAAGAGTCTACAAGCCGTAGTCTGGCAAGCTCTGAAGACGACTCTGAGGCTCGTGAAAGGGGTTCAAATATTGAAGACTCCTGGACTCCTCCACCCCTGGCGGAGGACGAAGAGCCAAAAGATGATGACGAACCCCTGCTTGATTTCGCACCTGAAACTAAGGAAAGTGAAGCGAAACTTAGCAAAGCATCCGCCAAAATGGTCGAAACAGGTATGAAATGCCAAAAATTAGAAACCGACGGTTGGCACAACATCCGTTACGCAGAGGTGCAAAAGATGTTTCAGGCATCGCCTGTGTTTACATCACTTAAAGTTAATGGGCACTTAGCAACAGTAACTCCTCCATGGCAATTAGTGTCTACCCTGGAAAAAACTGACCTGTGCCTGGGAGCAATAACCCACGGCTTATTACAGCAGCGAATAGCATTTGAGGAAACGTATGCTAGTGCCCCACCTGATGTGAAAACTTATCTTAGTAAGAATTTTCTAAACAAAGAAAAATCGCCGTTTAGGAAAATATCAGACTCTCTACTGCAATATGCGTGTGGGAAAAGAGCCGAAACCATCGAACAAAGACGAGCTTTATACAGACCTCAAAATAAAACAATCAGTGAACTGCTGCAGGCTATTCCACCATCGAGTACTCACCTTTTCGCTGAATCCCAGCTGTCTGATTTAATAAAAGAACAAGGAGGAGTATCGAAGGTGTTCCCCGGAAAATTCAAAAGACCAAATGCGCCTGCGAACTTTAAGCCTAAAGGTAGACAAGGAGTCAAGCAAAGATCGACATTTCGGAAACAAAACCGCCGAATTCCAGAAAAGTCAACACGTAGCTTTAACCAGCAGCAGCGGCAACCTGCAAAAAATAAAGGAGGATATGAGGGGAAAAAGCAATAATTTTCAGGCAGGACAGGTTAGTCATAAACTCACGGATTGGGAGGCACTCGGTGCTCCACGTTGTATCACATCAATTATATCTGGATATAGAATTCCATTTGTACGACGTCCCCCGAATTTTAGGTTGGACAAAGACACTTGCGCCCGATATGAAACCAAATCTTCGACAGACATGTCTGAAGAAATCGGTAAATTAAAACAAATTGGTGCATTACGCACATGTCAAAGTAAAACAGGTTTCTTATCATTTATGTTCTTACGAAGGAAAGCAGACGGATCTAATAGACCCATCTTTGACCTCAGAAATCTAAACCTTTATTTACGTCCACCTAAATTTAGACTCATAAACCAACATAAAATTCCGGGATGTCTTAGTATTGGCGATTATATGACTAAAATTGACCTATCCCAGGCATATTTCCATATTCCAATTGCGAAATCTCATCAAAGATATTTAGCATTAGTATACGCTGGTGTTACATATGAGATGACCTGTCTGCCTTTTGGTTTATCAACAGCTCCTTGTACATTCGCTAATGTTACTAACTGGCTTGCTAACTATTTCAGAAAGAAATCAATTCGGATGATAGTTTACTTGGACGACTTTCTCCTAATGCATACGGATCCAGATGTTCTACAGACTCAAACCTACTTCGTTGTAAATCAGCTCACAAAACTGGGTTGGTGCATAAATCCAGAAAAATCTGTATTACGACCAACCAACAGTGTGGAATATCTAGGACTAACCTGGGACACATATCAAAACACCAAAAGTCTTACAGACGACAAGATCATGAAAAACCTAAGCATAATAGAAGATACACTTCAAAAAGGACATTGGACTTGGCAATCTGCAAAAATCTTATTAGGCAATATCAACTTCGCTTCTTGCGTCGTGCCGTATGGGCGTCTTCACAGCCGAAGAACTCAAATAGAAGCGAACAAGCTGACAAAGAAAGACCGCTACAAACGCCATCGCTTACCGGAATCTGTGAAAGAGGCACTGGAGTGGTGGCGAACAAATATCACGCGACAGTCGCCGATACATCACGAAGACCCGACTACCTTTGTAAGCACGGACGCAGCAGCTCTTGGCTGGGGAGCTTCAGTAAACGGACAAAACTTGAGTGGGCTCTGGAATCAAAAGCAACTCAAATGGCACAGCAATCAAAAAGAGCTGTGGACCATCCTGGAAGTATTAAAAATAAAAGGCTGGCAAATTCGCGGACAAACAGTTATGGTACAGACGGACAACAAAACAGTTGTATCGTACATAACGAAGGAAGGAGGAACCAAATCTGTGAAACTCCTACAAACGACATTCCAAATTTTCCAGCTTGCGGAGATATGGCGAATACACCTCATAGCTCGTTACCTGCCGGGTCGATACAACCTCATCGCCGACAGTCTTTCAAGGGACAACGACCCGCCAGAATGGACGTTATCAGAAGACATTCTGAAAGTGATATTCAGGAAATTCGGCACACCAACAATAGATCTATTTGCAAGCAAACGATCTGCCGTAGTAACGAGTTATGTCAGCGAAAATGCGGAGGATCGACATTGTGTGTTCGTGGATGCTTTCAGCCGACCGTGGAACTTCAGACTCGGTTGGATCTTCCCTCCACCGGCCCTAGTACCTCGCGTCCTGCGCCATCTCGGAAAGAGCAAAGGAGTCTACCTATTTGTAGTACCCAAATGGGAGAAGACCTTTTGGAAAGCCGAGCTGAGGCAACGAGCTTTATGCCCTCCAATGATGATCAGGAACGTCAGGAAACACCTGATAGACCTAACTACGGGCCGGGCACCAGTGGCAGTAAACCGTCTGTCTTTGCAGGTCTGGAAAATTCAGGCTGGTCCAATATAGTTTCTTCCTGGCCTGAAAAGGACAAAAAACTTTTAGAATCGTCCTGGCGTAAGTCAACTTTAAAGACATACAAACCCGCGTGGGAAAGATGGCGACAATGGTCTAAGGAACAGTGTGACACTGACAATCCAGAGGCCAGTGATCTTGCAAAATTCATTTGTCATCTACACTCAGATGTTAAACTCGCCCCCAGTACCATAGCGGTTCACAAATCAGTGGTCGCAATGTTTGCAAATCCTACAAGAACAAATGAGCTCAGTAATCATCAACTAGTTCGTCAAGCCCTAAAAGCTATCACCCTCAGTAAGCCTCCTTCCAGAAAACCCAATACTTGGGAAGTTACTGATCTTATTAATTACCTTCGTAGTTACACTATTGACAATAGTAGTTTGTTCCAAGTGTCGCGGCACGTAGCTGTCCTTCTTCTTCTCGCCACTGGAAGGAGAATCCATGACCTTACTCTCCTCGACATCAGCTCAGAAGGCCTTGAGGAAGTAGACAATTACTTAATCCTATGGCCCAGGTTCGGTTCGAAGACTGACTGTGCAACCTTTCGTCAGTCTGGCTGGAAACTATCTCCTAACGAAGATCAAAAATTTGATTTAGTACATTGGATTCGTATCCTGATATCCCTGTCAGAATCTCGTAGATCAAGTCGAGATAACTTGTGCAGCCTTTTTATTACGACACGAAGTAAAGTCGGTCCAGCCTCTCGCACAGTCATCGCAGGATGGATCCGAACAGTTCTGAAGGATGCCCATATTTACGATTCACCCGGCAGTTTTCGATCTGCAGTAAATAGTGCAAACTGGAGAAACTACAACCTAGATTTGGACGAAGTAATAAAACGAGGTAACTGGAAAAGTAGAGATACTTTCCTAAAGCACTACTTTAAAGAAACCGAAAGTCGTCAAAATAGGCAAAACGTTCATGATAATGTCATTGCTAATTGCTTTTCGCCATTGTGATTTATAATAAATTGAATTGATCTCTTAATTGTTCCTAATTTTCGTTCTACAAATAAGTAGAATCTAAATACTTTACCATTGTTATGAGGAAGTTTCATTACGAATTTTGTTAATTTTGTTTACTGAGTTATACCTAAGTTGAAACATTGAGTTACCTTCATCAGTTGAAAGGAAACCTTTTCTTTTTGTTCACTCCAAATAATTAAACATTCCGAACATTAAAGACTTGTGATTTTTGTCTTTGTGTGTTTCATTGGAATGTTCGTCACAACATTGGGCTCCTCCCGTACAATCGCAGCGCCAGCAGAAAATAAACACTTCTCACAATAATGTTAGTGGGTCAAGCGAAGGCTCGGACACCTAAATAGCAACGTTTTCCCCCCGTAGGGTAGAAAACGTATATTTAGGTTCCAGCCGAAGCTTGACCCACTAAGAATTAACATTCTTGCTGGCTTGTGAGTACTGAAGAAGCGCAAGCGCCTGCCCCGCCGCTGCGATCGACCGAGTGGCTAGGAAGTGACGTCACGCACTCGGTATAGTAGGGTGCCCAATGGTAAACCAGTGTTGCCACACGTAAAATCCAAGAGGTTATCTCACAATAATGTTAGTGGGTCAAGCTTCGGCTGGAACCTAAATATACGTTTTCTACCCTACGGGGGGAAAACGTTGCTATTTTAAAGGTGAGGTTCAATGTGCTGGCCTTGGCGTTGTACGCACAAAGCCGCACGCTCGTTCAGATTTCGCTGAACATTGCGGAGCATATCCGGCGTTACACTCCTGAAGGCGTTTTTAATTCGCACTTCCATTTCGAGCACGGTATCACACTCCACTGCGTACACATCATCATCTCATAGTATTCGCTATTACTGCGTGACGACATTTTCACGAAAATTTCTACAACGATCACTGATCTGCTAATCACAACTTCACGCCGATACAGACAGAGAGCGACTAAAAAGCACACGAAAAAAGTCGGATATCCTATTATCCTAGTACTAAGGGTAACTGACCCAATTATTGCTTTCGAATTTTTTTTTCTTTCATAATAAATTGACCGACTTACGACACGAAACACGTCATAAGAAGCATCTTTCATGCGTTAACGCATGAAAGATGCTTCTTATGGATTTATCATTTTCGTGTATTAATACACGAAAATGATAAATCCATTTGAAAATTAACCTTAATTAAATGAACAATACTTACAAACATTGTAATTATTGTTCACTAAAAGTTTATTTTGAAATGAACAAGTAAGTTTTAGTTGCTAAACTTTGCTTACATGGATATTGGGGATAATCAGGAAATAAACAAAAGTTTTGAACATAAAACATAATTAAGCAAAATGCTGCTGTAAATCAAAATGAAAAAATAATTTCATAAAAAGCAGAAAACTGCCTCATTGACCCTAAACATCACTGTGTGGGTAACCTTTGTTATCCTACATGATTGTAAAAGTACAGAAATTAGGGTTCAGTATTATTACTGTGAAAATTTCCGTTACTCATGAAGTGAATAACTTCTCTTGCATATGATGGAGACATTCGCTGATTACGGAAAATTTAAACACTTCCCGTTCAAACACGGCGCACGCGCCTGTCATCGACGATCGGACAACGGGACAACTGTAAACAAAGGACGTGTTTGGATACATTTAATAATTCAATTGTTTTTGATATTATTAGCGGTATGCGATGTCAGCGGTTGTTAAGAAGTAACTACAGCCATAACACCTACATATTCAATTTAAAAATTTACTAAAAATAAAATTAAGTGCTGAACCCTCTGGCATTATTTGTACCAGGACACACATAAGTTACGTAAGAAAGTTTTCTAGGGTTCATTTTCAACTTTATCGAATATTTTTTTTTTGTATTGAGTAGTTTTGTAGTTTCCTATTATTGCAGTTTTAACACACTTTTGACAGCCATTTATCTCAGTTAGTTACAATGTCAAAAAAACAAAAAAGGATGATTATGCTAAACTTAAAGGAGATTTGCACGAAAATTGTTATTATTGCTGACATAGAAAATTTATTGAACTTAGTTGGATAACTGATGATGACTGCATGTAGTCATTTAATTCATAGAAAATTTGGGCTACAGCTTTTAGGAGTGTTTTAGTTGATATTTAAAAGATTTTATGAAAGAAAAAAAAATACTCATACTGTATTAATAATTACGTAGATACATACTAGGCAGCACGTTTTTTTACTAAAAAACAAGTAACTCATTTGTGTTCAAATGTGTAATATTTTGTGGAATAAAACTAACATGCGGAACCCATTTAGCAAATAGTACCAGGAGTAACAAATCTTTTACCGAGTTGTTCTTTTGTGTGTAGTTTATTGACACCGATCAGCTGACTTGGTCTAGTGATGTGTAGAATTCAATTGGAAGCATTTGGATTTTTAGTTAAATGTTTTTTAACTTTCTAATTATGTAGGTATAGGTATTAAAAAATGTTGCCATGTAGTTCATTATCACCAAAAGAATCAGTGTGTTTGATATGTCCATACCCTTTACGTAACACACTGTATATAATACATTCATATCCTGGAAACGCCTGACCAGATACTAACAAAGTTAAAAAAAGTCTGCTTAATCAAAATAATTTATTCAGTCATTCTCGCTACATCTTTTATTCAGAACTCTACATCTCTTCCGAAGAAAGAAAGCGTGTTTTGTTTGGTACTGCTGCGCCAGCCGCGCACCACGCTCAGTATCGTGTTCACAGACTTCGTTACGTACAGACCTGGCAATTGAAGAACAAACATAATTAAACTTCAAACTACTACCCATTCACAGATTTTTTACCTCTGATTTTCCGTCAGTGTGAAAATCACAGTGATCTTTATTCTCGCTACCATAAGGTTGCTATTGTTACAATATATAGTATAGTTGTTGCAATATATAGGTAGTATAATGTATAGTTTATGGTCCGTTCATAAACATTTTAACAAAATTAACAACGTCAAACTTTAATGTTATAGCGCTACAAGGTTAAGAGCGTTTACGCCGTACGGCCTTTCATACAAACTTTCAAGTATTTTTTTTTCGAAATGAATGAACCGATTTTAATGAAACTTCATACGCATAAACAGGATACAAAGGTCTAAAAAGTTAGTAGAGAACATTTTTGAAATGTCTTATTTAAAAAAAGATATCTGGAAATCTCTGTTTCTATGGAAAATTTAAAATCGGTCTAATTTGGCTGTAACACTATTTTTCGAAAATGTTCTCAACTAACTTTTTAGACCTTTGTATCCTGCTTAAGCGTATGAAGTTTCGTTCGACGACAAAGATCCAAGAATTACAGCCGGAACAAACTGCTTAACATTCTGAGACACGGAGGGGTCTCGGTATGTACCTACCTAAAGATGGTCACCCTTCTACGGACCGACCGCGGTAAGCGTAGCTTAACCTGATCGATCGACCTGTGCGGTTGTTAATACTTAGCCACGAGCTTGCCCACTATTTCTTTCAAGTGTGGGATAAAAATACGCACGGAGTTTGCTACTGTCCGTGAAGTTAGGGAACATTTCGTGGTACGGCTTGAGGAGGAACACGAGGTCGATGCCCACAACACCGGTTACGTAATCACTCAGTGTGCCCGCAACGCGCTCGTCGTTACTGCTTTGATGGACCTGTAAATTATACCTACACTATAGTCGGAATTTAAATTAGCTGCAGTAAAATGACAGCTTATGTGTTAGGTAAACGTAGACAGAGAATACTATAGACGCCTGCAAAGCGTGTCGCAGAAAGAGACGAAACAAAAATACGTCACATGTTTAGGGTTACCGTGTGAGGAAAAATTTACCCCACAATTTGTGAAAACTGCAACAAGCCATTAATCTTTCAGATATAATTAACTAGCTGCGCCCCGCATGATTTCACCCGCATGTATCTCGGTTCCGTCAGAATATTGCGATAAAAAGTATCCTAAGTCCTAACCCAGGTTCATAATTTACCGATGTGCCAAATTTCATCCAAATTTCAACCGTTTTAGCGTGAAAGCGTAACAAACAAACCAACAAATAAACTCACTTTCGTATCTATAATATTAGATAGAATTAGGATACACACTGCAGAATACATACTTCCCATAAAAGTGGGTATTAATTATGGAAAAGTTGGCAACACCAAAATTCTTAGGTTAGAATTTAATAATTGTTAATTTTGTGGTTTTTATCGATGAATATACGTCTAGGGTACATTATACACAATGTATGAACACAGTAAAATATTATTGATAGGTAGTTACTGATAAAAAGTGCTATACTTACGAATGAAAGGACAAGTCTGGTATTTTCGTTCCACTATCACTTTTACACCTTAAAACGCTACACCGCACCATGTTTTTTTTTAAATGGTTGAAATATTAAGTCTAAATTGTTCACAACATAAAATAACATAAATTAATTAACATAAAAACTGAATTTTACAAGAAGACGATAACAATCTGCACGATATCTGTCAAACTTTGTTTAGCAAAGTACTATGCTTTTCCTTCAAAATCGTGGCACGCGCCGTGAAACAAAAAATCTCATCTTTCTGTCTCATTTCTTTACACGACATCGCCGTAACTCTCTCTTTTTCTTGTGTGAATGCGACAAAAGACATCAATTTGTCTATAGCATTCTTTGTCTACGTAGGTAAATGACTCTGAAATTGGCATCTTTTTGTTTTTTCGCGGCCATCAACCAAAACTTTTTTTTCTAGTACAGTCAACAGCAAAAGTAGATGATCAAAGTCAGAAATTCAATACTAATGAACGGAGTTCGCGTCAGAACTGTGTGGCGTCGAAGTGATTCAAAAGTATTCTATATAGTACCTAAGTATTCTAAGTAGTAGTACTTCGACGCCACACAGTTCTGACGCGAACTCCGTTTATTAGTAGGATTGAATTTCTGATTTTGATCATCTACTTTTGCTGTTGACTGTACCTACAGAATAGATAGTGTAACAAACAAACTTATTTGACATGCATACCCAAGTAGCACAGAAGCGCTGAATAGTAGCTGAATCACTGTTCACAATGGAAATTTCAGCTGAATAAACCTGCTGAGTAAGAGCGTTAGAGGCGCCTACTCAGCTGATATAACTCTGATTTGGGCACAAATTAATCAGCTGTTAGCTGAATAATGTAGCTGGTTGCACTATATCAGCGTTATTTGAGCATTATTAAAGGTAACAGTCGCCCCAAGAGCTGAATAATGACTGATTATCAGGGTATGTGTTACCTTTTATACACCACAAGGGCTGAATAATAGAGTACTTATTACCTATTTTTCAGCACAAAATACACTCCAGAATACCTGTAACTCTTTTATGGATCTGACAATTCACAAGTGGCAAAATTGTGAATAATTTTCACCCTACTACTTATTATTTTGATATGTTTTGTGTGAACCATTTTGTAAAGTGTTTGTATAGGCAAATATATGTTAACGATAAGTAAAACTTTGTTTTTTTCCTCCATGTGCATGAAATTCGAATGGGAAAGAGAGTTTATTGTCAAATACTATATAATTATAGACGAAAATTTTCACGCGCTCTCAAAATATCACTGTTTACTTGAAAATTATAGTATAAAATAGGTTGATGATATTATTATAAAAAATTAAGTATTTTTATTTTTCCTTTGTAATTTGACAATAAGCTGTTTACGTATAAAATCATTACATTTTCTATTCAAATTCTGTTGTTATTTTCGTTGACTAAACAAAAACAAATTGTTATTATATTGTATACATAGGTTAGAATCTAAAAAATGGCAGACAAGCTATGTGTACCGTATTAACCACAATTAAACAGCATGAGCTGTTTAAGTGTCCACTCGTGGTACATGAATCAGTAACGAGCTGTTACGAGTGGTTCTTGTTTTACACAAGTCAGCTACAAATTCATGTAAAGCTTGATAGTGGGTAACATGTACGCAAATAACTGTAGGTATGGTTAACATGTGATTAGATTATGGGTAATGTGTGTAGATTATGGGTAACATGTGAGCTAATATAGAGCAGTTTGCTTTAACTTAGCATCATATATGTTCACCCATAGTGATCATGTGGGCTTTATAAGAGCTATTATACGATTGCGTGTAACAAGCTGATTAACATTACACAAATTCCACCGTGTGCAGCAAAAGGCATTATATCTTTGTTATTTGAAGCCACAGAATAACTGATTACATTATAGTAGCTCACGTGTTCTTTCTTAAAATGCAAGTGGTCTAAAGGTACACTTGCCCAGGGCCTCAAGTCTGCTATTACAATAGTGTCAGAATGGTCGATCATTGATTTCATAATGGTTGATTTTGACAAGTTTGGTAATCTACTAATATAATGGCGTCATTATGACTTTCCAGTGGTCAACCACTGACACTCCATTGAAAGAAATGGCATAGAATGGTAATCTCGTACATAATGACAAATGAATGACTGACATAAGCGGTAATCTTCTAAAATTTTGACAGTTCCTTTGATCAGTGTCACCTACCATTAGAACGTCATTGTGCAGTCATTGCTTGAATGGTAATCTCGTACATAATGACAAATGAATGACTGACTTAGGCGGTAATCTGCAAAAATTTTGACATTTCCTTTGATCAGTGACCTACCATTAGACCGTCATTGTGCAGTCATTGCTTTTAATTCGTTACGACGACGATTATCGTGTGTGGAAAGTGACAATGTATTCACTACGAGTAAATATTCTCGAGCTAGCCAACGCAGTGGATGCTAGAGAAAGAAGATGGGCGGAATGCAGAAGACGTCGTCGAGCCCGTCGCTTGATGAGAATGAACACGAACCCCTTTATTGATATTCCCGAGGCGGAATTTGTAAAAACGTTTCGCCTTGGAAAGGACTCAGTAAGGGGGTTATTTGAAGAACTCATTCCCCTTATGGCCACACCGCGTCGAAACGATAGCGTATCGGCAGAAATAAAGGTGAGAAAACTGAATTTGACATTGATTTATTATTCTTTATATAGAAACACGAAATATGTAGAATAATGTTATGTTTTTTATTGCAGATTCTAATAGCACTTGCATTTTATGCATCAGGGTCCTACCAAAATTTGATTGGACAGAGTGCCCTCCATAATGTTTCACAAATTACTGTATCAAGAGCAATTAATGAAGTAACAGAGGCGTTAAATAAAATATACCACAAATATATTAAATGGCCTACACAATGTGATGAAAGGAATATTATAAAGGCTAAGTGAGAAATGAAATTTACCCTGATTGTTTTGTTTGTATTGCCTGTTGTAGGTACATAACCAGAATTATTTAGTTACTAAAAACTTTTCAGGTTTTATCAGAAATTTGAATTTCCTGGCGTCCTAGGTTGTATTGATGGCACACATGTAGCAATATTAAGGCCGCAAATACACGAGGAACGGTATTATAACAGAAAGGGCTTCCATTCCCTTAATGTTATGATAGTAAGTATTGGGTAGAAAGTAGAAATGTCTACCTACTGCCCAAATGTTTACTAATAAATTATATAATGTCTGTAATGCAATAATAACTGTATGTAGGTATATATTTAATTCATTTACAGATTTGCGATGCTGATTTAAATATTTTATGTGTGGACGCAAGCAACCCAGGCTCCGCTCATGATTGCACTGTATGGCAGAGTCATCCACTCAGTCACCACTTAAAACAAATTACAGAAAATACTAATGAACAAGTATTTTTACTAGGTATTACTTTTTACTTATTTTTTGATGAATCCTATGACCTTTATCATGTTCATGTGTTAAATGTTTGTTGGAAAAATAATTATAATTTTCAGGTGACAGCGGGTACCCACTAAGGAAAACAATGGTCACCCCAATCCTCAATACTGTAGAAGGGACACCACAACATAATTATTATGTGAAACATGTGACTGCACGCAATACAGTGGAGCGTTGCATCGGCGTATTAAAAGCATGTTTCAGGTAAAGAGCATTTCTAGGTAATTGTTTTACATAGGTACCCAATAACAGTGACTATCCTTATATTGAATGAATTTCTTATTTTAGAAATTTAGATGCAATAGTTCTTGTATAATATGTCAAGAACAGTAAGTATATACATGTTAAACTATTAAGACGTTTAGTTAAATGGGGTTGTATATAAGTAAATTGATTTTTCGCAGGTGTTTGCTAGCAGCACGTGCTTTACATTATAGTCCAACAACTGCAGGCAAGATTGTGAATGTATGTTGCATATTGCACAATATTGCAAACGTGGCAAGAGCACCATTGCCACCTGATGAAGTTTACGCAGAAGCACTTGGCTTGCAACAGGTGTGATTTCTATTCTACTATTTTGGAATATAATGAAGTTGGAATTTTAAATAATACTACTATGTTAAAAATCAACATTTAAATATTTTTTTATTTCTCATAAACTAAATATTTATTTAACAATATTAAACTTGACTTTGAAGCCAATTGAAAAATCTGAAATGTAAATATAATACATAAAACAAAGACATTTTGTCATTTAAATAATAAAACGAATCCAAGTAATGTACTTAATAATAATAACAAATCAAAATCAGTCTTCATAAAAAATAAAAAGATCTTCAATATTTTAATCATTATTTGAATAACAAATCACAAATACCTTAAACAGGGTTATTGGTAAAACATTAACAACCTCTTAAGAGGTCATTGTAGGTACTCATCATTATGAACAAATTTTACTATGGGACCAAACCTGAAATCGCAAAAAAATCTAAACCCATAGTAAAAGTTTTCATAATGATGAGTACAATGACCTCTTAAGAGGTTGTTAATGTTTTATCAATAACCCTGTGTAATAAAAACAATAATAGTCATTTAATTAATCAGTATTTTAATTTAGGAGGAAAATAATTATGCAGCACCTAATTATCAAGACCATCGAAGGGTGAATCGGGATCTTCTTGAAGGTCGCGCACTGCAGCAGGCTCTTGTTGACAGACTGTGGAGAAATGTATAAATTAAATTAGCAGGTATGTAATGTAAACCCACCTCAATATTCTAATGAAGTATGAAAATGCTCTAATTATTATTAAAATGATTTAACTCTTTGTTACAGATCCACAGTATTGCACAAAATATGATTTTAAATAAATTAATACTCTTTTTTTAAACACTGTTTCATTTAATCATTTATCATTCAAGTCATTTGGAATCCACTGCTGGACTTAGGCTCCTCCTAAAATAGATTTCATTTAGCTTTTAATAATCTGACAAAATTACCTCTTGCCTACTTCAAAACTTTAGTCAGACTCAGAATCTGAAGACATTATAATTCTGCGGAGTTTCTGTGAAAACAAAATTAACTTTATTACAAAAAGTTGCAACTTCGTATATAGCATGACCAGCAGATTCCGAAGCTTCATTCACATGTGCCGAAAATGGCATCCGTTATAGTTTTAGGTGATGAGAGGAGCTAAAACTAATACAAATGAAGTGTGGGGTCCTGGGTTCGATTCCCAGTTCGGGCAGTGTTAATGGGTTTTTGAGTTACAATCAAGATGTCAAATTCTGGCCAATGTGCTACTACTGATGTGAGCCTACACCTAACACAAGCTTTTAAGCCTAGCTGGAGACCCATTATATTCATTTTTATTGTATTGTTTTCAATGCTCCTTAATACTTATTGTGGGTATGTTTGTAGTAGGTATACACAATGAGTAGAAGTTCCGATTTTGGGTGAAACCATTTCATAAAGGTGAATTACCTGTAAATCAACAGTAATTAGTACTTAATTACCTTTTTTTGCACACAGTGGCCTATAAGGTCCACCATTTTTTCTGTCGTGGAGCTCAGTCTATCAATGGCCACAGCTAAATTTATTGATGGCCTGAGCCTGTTTTAATGTCGCCTCGGCGTTTCTGGCTTCAATACTGTCCAGCCTTGATTGAGCAGCTTCGAGAGCTGCATCATGGTCTCTATCTATAAAAAAAATATTTTGTTACATCAGGCGACATACTCGTACTTTGCCCTAAAGTGGGGCGTTACTAATAATTGCAAGATATTTACCTTCCGCTGCATAACGCGGTGCAGATCTTGAAAATAAAACCGTCAAATGAAAATAAATCAAAGACTACAATAAAATGCAATACAAAACACCGGCCGCAAGAAATAAAAACAAATAAACGTCAGTAAGCAGTATTGTCACATTTGACTTTGACAGCTAAACAGATAAAATATTATTTAATTGTATAGTTTCACATTTAACCGCGTTACACATTTAATGTTTTTTGCTATTTACGAACTTCTTACTACTTCAGATTGCATAAAACATTAATAAATAATATGTAAAAATATATATATTTAAATGAAATCTGGCATGAATAGATATTCAAATTTTGTAGAAGTTTTTCGAAAATCATTTCTTCTATCGGGTTTTATTATAATGGCAATACGACAATGTCATTCTAACACAATTCTATTACGAGACCACTGACATGCCACTGACCGATCAATGATCTATCATTATGAACTTAGCAGATTACGAACTTTTAGCAAAATGACAATGGGATCGTGTTGGAATGACGAATTTATAAAAATAGCAGACTTGAGGCCCAGATAGCAATTTAAACTTGTTTCAGGCTTGCAGTAAGTTTGAAATATCAAATGTGTAAACTTGCATAAAGTTTGACGAGGCAAAGGACAAACTTGTTGCAAGTTTCTATCAAACTTATATCAAATGTCTAGTTTCCGCCCATCAAACTTGTATAATGTTTGCCAATGCAAACTTGCCAACTCTTTGTCATTGCAAACTTGCCAACTCTTTGTCATTGCAAACTGACCAACTCTTTGTCATTGCAAAGTTGCCAAATCTTTGTCATGACAAATTACCTACAATGTTGTCACATACTTGCTTAATGTTTGTTGCATAAATTGTAATCAATGGTGTATTGCTAAGACAGATGCTTAATAATATACCACAAAGCAACGAGTTTTGGTGTTTTTCACGAGGCTTACCCGCAAACGCGACCATAATCAGCCTATAATGTTCCCACTGCTGGGACACAGGCCTCCTCTCGGTGAGAGGGAGTGGGCCGTAATCCACCACGCGGGCCCAGTGCGGATTGGCAGATGTCACATGTCTTCGAATTTTTGGTTCTAGGACATGCCGGTTTCCTCACGATGTTTTCCTTCACCGTTTTGAGAGCAGTGGTGATGAAATAATTTACACAAAGTAAAGCGCCTGTCTGGGTTCGAACCTACGACCTACAACTCGTAAGTCGCGGCCGTTACCACTTGGCCACCACTGCTCTTCTGGTCTTCTTTTGGTGTTTTTCACGAGGCTTACCCGCAAACGCGACCACTACGATAAAAAAAAATGTGTCGTCGTTTGCGAGTAGGCCTCATGAAGAAACAAAAATCTTGACAGCTTTAAAATATGAAATGAAATCAATTGAAATTAAAATTGAACAGGTTTATTTCACCATTGCACTTCAAAGGGTATTTATTCATACAGCCTGGGTAAATAGATAAAGAAAACAATCATAAATAAGTCGAAAACAAATACGTAATTTAAAAAAAACGTAGTATGGAACGACTTTCTTTTTTATTGCTGCCTGGGCCGGTTTTGATCCGCCTGATTGAAAGCGATGGTTATCCATCGCTTTAGACCTTATGGTCTATGATGGAACGAGCGTGCCCAGAAGATGCCTGTTCATTCTAGACTAGACTCGCATCATGGTCGATTTTGTTTTGTCTCTCGGCCCTGAAACAATGAAATAAAATAGCTGTTAGTCAATAAACACCTGCAAAACTAACTTTCAAATTAATGGTACCATTGAAATACAATACAATTGCAGTCACCCTGAACGAGTCGGTGTCAGCGCCGGGGTTCGAACCACCAGTAGGCCCCACTAGACTATCTACAACGCTCTACAGACTATTATTATAAGAGAGTAATTTTACCTTCTCGGCAATCTTATTTTGGCTTGGTTTAGCCAGTCACTGATTATCTCTTTCAGCTTATCGTCGGTAACATTTCCATGCACTTTTTTACACATTTCTGAAAATATAAATAAAACAGCTTTAGTAATGTACTATAATTGACATTAAGCAGCATGTTTCATAATGTGACTGTTGGTTATGTAGGAATTAAATAAAACATTAATAAAAAAACTTGAATTACAATAATACTTACGAAATATTAATTTGCAAGTTTGTGTGTTTGAGTTTTTCATTTTTTTCCCAGTCAGAGAATATTGCTCAGCTACTTCATCCAGCAGAATTCTTCTAAGCATGTTTGTGACAAAAGAATGGAGGTTTTTATCGCCAATACCTGCCAAGAATCGTATCTGAAAAAAGAAATACTGTATATAATGTAGGTAATTAATGGCATATGTACATGTTGGGTGCATCTTATTTTAATTATTTTTTTCTCAAATAAGGTCAAAGCATACAAAGTCAATTGTTAGTTGTGCAACTACTGAAGTAAGTTTTAGACTTACATAAGTCTGTGCTTCATGGGTAAAAAGTAGGTACATAGTTGACTAATGAAACATTATTAAATGTATATTTAATAAAATGTCGCCCTTACCATTTTTGACTTGTTCATTTAAATGACAGAAACTTTCATCGTCATTTACTGGCAGGTTTGTTAGAAACTGTGGCAGTGAAAAGGGATCTTGCCTTCGTGGAGTCAATGGCTCTTCCGGCCACCCTAAAATCAGGTCCACTTTTCTAATAATTTCTGACACTTGTTTCGACAGGTCAGTCACCATCTGGATGAGATGACTTTGCTGGATTGCCAATTGTTTGCTTGTCGCACAGTCTGTAACAAAAATATTAAAATTAAAATATCATTAACATCCTCTGAAGGAATACTGCATAAATAAATTATAAATTAAAATATATCACCAGATGGACACATTTTCGGTTGACTGGCTGGAAAACATCACAGTTGAGCTCGGTGGGCATCGCGCAATGTAGTTGGCATCCATTTTATTAGTGTTTGACGATTCTGCTGCTTTAGGTTTCGGGGGAGATATTTGATGGTTTTGTTCATCTGAAGAATCTTCAGAGTCTTCTGGAAGATAAACATTTGTTTTCCTTTTCCTTTTTCACTTCTTCATCGGAATCTAAATTTGATGTTTCTTCCGCTTAAACGAAGTCGTGCATCCCCATAAGTTTCTAAAGAAAAAAAAGTTGTATTATTTTCACCAGCCAACAATAAGAAAGAAAGTAAATACATTTATATATACCTATGTATAATAAAGATTATTATACCTAATAACAATATATATACCAATTACAAATAAGAATTTATTGCATACCATATCCTTTAAGGATTTTTATTTTATATTGTTGCTACGTAAGTATGCTTGAAATCTCAAAGCAGCGGCGGTGGGCACACAGTAATTTCCTTCTCTCTTAGAGGCCCGTGCCCTACATTGGGATGTATGTGGGCTGGTGTTATAATTAGGGAATCGTACCACATTACGAGATAGTTAGCAGCCACTGGTGAAATAAATTGTTATTAAATTATGTTAAGTGGGGAATTTTTTTGAGGTTATGTGACTTTATAGAATGTTCTTAGGGGTCTGCATTAGCTCTAATTGATTAAAATGATCACCCCACTGTAAAGCCGGGTCCGCGGCGGTATGTTTTCGTGTTTTGCTAACACATAACGTGTTATCCATTGGACTCGGCAAAAAAAAACGCCAAACAATAAAAACACGACCTTCGATAATAACACGGTGTTAGCAAAACACGAAAACATGCCGCAGGCGCAGCGGACCTGGCTAGAGAACCAAACCAAACTTACCGTCAGTCAGGTAGGGATATTTTATCAAGACGATTTAATTAGTCCAACAGGAGAGCAATCCAATCGAGTCCAGTAACACAGGCAAAGTCAAACGTAAGAAAAATCCCAAAACACAGACAGGGTCGTCGATAAATCACAAATTCACAATCACAAACAACACGGAGTAAGCACTTTCACGAATCAAGGAAAGAAACGGAAACACGGAAAGAAACAGAATGAAGTTACATAAACAAATGGCGCGGTGGCGCCACTTTTTGACAGCTATGTTCAGTTTCTTCATATTTCATAGTTTCTTACTGACAGTTGACAATTGCGTTTAGTTTTCCGTTTTTTTGGTACCTATAATGGTTTTGATCATAATTTATTATAACAAATTTTCCTCAGCCTATGAAAATAGGCGAAGGTTCGAGATGAACACTATAAATAAAGCCTCTCAAATACATTTCGTAAGTAATAGCGTGTACCCTTGTATTTTTGTTGTGCGGCGAACGTAACAGCGAGGTGAGAGCTCTGCATGAACTACTACAAAGGATTTGCGTTCCGAGTAACGTAGTTATTAGGTACATGATATAGAGCAAAAATATAAAAATATGGCCTACCTACGCCTTAACTTAAAGTGGTCTAACTACGTTAATAAGTTAAATAACTAGTAGTGCCTAGGTGGAGTGAACACTTTCCATTTTACCCAAATTTAAAAATTATTTGTGTGTTGGAACCATTTCTGTGGATGGAACTGATGGATGATTATGGTACACACCGAACCCTTTGGTGCGCTAGTTCAACTCGCACTTGGCCGGATTTTATAATGGTTGTTGATGATTCGAGATCGTTTAACGTGTCAAGTTTACAGTATTATTGGATCAAACTTGACAGATCATGTTTTCATTAGCAATATTGCAACAGTATCAAAACAAACTTGCCATATCATTTTAACATTCACAAGTTTACAACTAATTTGAAAAAAATTTGCCACAACAAGTTTGCCGTAACAACTAAATATCAAATAAAAAACAAACTTGCAGCAAATTTAAATGCTATCTGGGTGTGGTCTTCAATTCAGAATATATAGCTTAGTTAAACCACAAAAATCCTTTAAATTGCTTAAAGCTGTATAATACTGAACTTGTTACCTATATTAATGCTGCAAGCGTTACATTGTGGTCTCCGTGACGCATAATAACGTTCTTATTCAGGTGAAAGCTCACTTTTCACCTATTGCAGGTCGAGTGTACTGTAATAACTCTTCATAAGTGCTAAAATTACCGATGTTACCTCTTGTGACATCTTATAATGCAGTTTTGTGCTACTTGGGTATATATCTCTAAACTCAGTCCGAAATGAGTTATTAAGAAATGTCATTTTACTGCAGCTAATTAAGTCGGACTATAATGTTAACACACCTGTTTTCCCAGAATGGGTTGGAGAAGTGTAGGTACATAAACTCTCATTTCGCTAGTTATGTTTAAGTTCCATATAATAGGTGACGGACGAATCTTTAACGGACACAAAGCAGACTCCGGCTAGCTACTGAGAAATTCCAGATGGGAAAACGCAATACTTAACACTTTGTCCAACCGGGGAATCAAACCTAGGACTTGATCCTCAGCAGTCGCACTTGTGACCACTAGACCGCAACAAGGCAGCTAGCCTGTATGACGGCTTACGCCTTAGGTGACTTGGGTCACCCAGTCTTTTATCTATGAAGGGTGCCAAGTTCAGATTTCCAAGTAAAAAGACAGCATTTGTACCTCGTACAGTCGACCATCTGGCAAGCGAGCTTGTCTGGCCGCATATTCGCCGATCTCTTGCAGAGTGCGGTAGTTGCTAGGTGTCCGCAGCGAGTAACGCCATGGATATAGGATGTACTCCTGGAACAAAAAGGTATAAATAGAGGTAGGTTTTATGTTTTTGATCTAATACTTCTCACGTATATAATATATCGAATATGAGAAAACTTAGTTCATGCCGAGGTAAAAATATAGTAGCCCTAGCCAGACAGTAAGATGGTACGAATACCTACCTACCTCCGCAGGTCTGTCTCACCCGGCCTTTCAGGCTAACGTCCGGTTTCTGGAACGAAAATCAACACAAAAACAACTGCTAACAAATTGTCAAGCGCGCGTATTGCGGGTTGTGTGCGTGCGTACGAGTATTGTTTGAATGAATGATCAACAGCCAATCGTAGTATCACGTGCTTTGCGTTTGTTTTATTTTGACGTGTCGATAATTACAAAACTTAAAAACGTAACATAATATATTATATAACATCGGTTTTCGGATAACCAGAGGTACACGTAATTACTAAGTATAAAAACTTTTTACAAAAAAAAACAACCGTTATCCAAAAAAAAACACTACACTACTTACAGTACTTACCTACACACTACTACACGAATCATTGAACTCGTAAAAATATAAAATGGATAACAGCCCCTTTAATCCAAGAGGACCAGTGCAACCCTCTGCCTCCCCGTCGAAGACGATGACGCAGAACCCAGCCCTTGAGTCGGTCACGGTATCTCGGGCGTTGAAATAATTCAACGCCCGAGATTCAAAAATGGATGTCAGCCATCGAACAGCACTTAAATGAAGTTTGCTCTATTGTCGCGGATGGCAAACTCAACTCGGAGCAGAAACTGAAAATTTCTACCCTGTGCCGTAAAGTAGGATCAGGTACCTCACAAATGGCAGTTCTATACCAGTCGCTGAAGCAGAAAGCCATTCAAGCTTATAACGCGGTTGATGCCCTTCAGGAAAAGCGCGACCTGACGGAACATATTTCGGAGCTCAAGCAGACGATTAGAGACTCTGGTTCTGCGGGAAATGTTTCATTTGCCGATATGGTGAAGAAAGGAGCAAATGATTTCATTCGACCGAACAATTTAAGCTCTGTAGCTATTTATCCCAATGATAAATTAAAGTCAAGTGACGAAACAAAAGAACTCGTGCAAAAAATCATTCGCCCTGATCAAACGAAGCTGCATGTACGTGGTGTCCGAAAGACCAAAAATGGAGGCGTTATTATAAGTACAGAGACGAAACATGATGCTGATAAACTCAAGCACGCAGCTCGAGCTCTCTACATCCGGACTTACCGCCGACGAACCAAACAAACGCAAACCTCGGATCGTGGTTGTAGGTGTGCCGACTACTTTGGCTGAAACCGAAGTCTTCAGGTGCATTTATGAACAGAACGTAGCCGATAAGTTTCCAGAAATGCCTATGGAGTCCTTTTTGAGCGTGGTTAAATTAAGCCACAAATCTGGGAAGAAAGATGCGTCGACCTGTAAACTGTGTCATTGAAGTTACAGCTAATATTCGTAAAGCCCTATTATCCCAAGCAAGGCTTTTTATAAATTGGACGTCATGTCCTGTCAGGGACTTCACCTTGGTCACACGATGCTACAAATGCCAACAATATGGTCATGCAGCAAAAACATGCAGAGAGCTAAAATCCACGTGTGGTCACTGCGGTGCGTCTCGGACTCAATGTCAGAGTGCGCAAAGAAATCTGACACACCGAAATGTGCAACTTGCTCACGCTTTAAAAAGCCCAATAACCACAAGACGGGAGATGCTGAGTGCCCTGCTAGGAAAATAGCGGAATACAGGTACATCAACTCTATCGACTACGAGGGCGCCTAGAGCGTCATACTTAAGGCCAGACTTCCGGGTTTACTGCCTGCTGCTGACGCAACAAAACACTGCACTGACCTACATACCCTCGATTCTGTTGATGTTTAAGCACATAAGTCGCCCGCAGCAAAAATTGAATAAACACACTGCCTCGAACGTGATTTAATTTTGTGCAACATTGACTTTAACCCACTTACCAATTTCTGTTGACGCAAAATCATATCATATGTGTTTAGCTTAGTTTTAAAGTGCAAAAAAACTATTTTTACGCTGACTCAATAATTCGGATACAATAAGACTTTTTTGTTATTTTAATCTTTAAGGTAAATAGTAGGTATATAAGTAAACTAGGTATAAAATTAATTAGTAAAATTTTTGTCATTATTTCAAGACTTTTAATGTTAAATATTGTTAAGAATTTTATAGGCCTCCGTATGCTCATGCCGCCTGGTGATACAGGTTTATCCTAGTACAGGCATCTAACATTATTATACCTTTGTAAATAATTTTTAAGACTTTATGTAATAATTTTACCAATGTTAATACTGAATAAAACATTTTATTATACTACACTACTTTTTTGGAAGTCGGTAGTTTTTTTTTGTAAAAAGTTTTTATTTTTCACTTTTTAGTGGGTCAGTTTGTAATTTATCTAAGTTACAATAGCCTAATGTCAGCTGCTCATCACATGTTACAAAATATCGCTTTTCCCGATGCTGGGACGTTAATTGTTAAGGAGTTGTCCTGGTAAGAACCAGGAGAACTTGCTTAGCAACCATATTAAAGTAATCGGAATCGAAATATATCGAAATATTTGTCATTGGTACCTAGTTCCGATGGCCATCTGTGGTCTTCATCATCAGCTCCACTTTACCTTACACTTTTTCTGAGAGCAAATGCTCAAGTTACTTTAAAAAATACCCAAATCGCTATAGGTTTGCCTATAAATTTGAGGGTTTCCCTTGATTTCCATGGGATCCCCTCATCAGATTCCAACTTGATGATAGTGGGACCACCTCGAGAGTATACCCTTTCAAACAAAAAAAGAATTTTTGTAATCGGTCTAGCCGTCTTCGAGTAATTGGTGAAAATATATTAAAAAAAAAAACATAAAGTCGAACATATATAACCTCCTCCTTTTTGGAAGTCGGTTAAAAATAGCATCAGATCGTGCCAATTACGTGTGACTCCGGTTGTACGAATACCATTTTGTTACGATGTCTTTGTCGACGTTGGACTCTTTTTTTCGTTCCAGAAACCGGGCGTTAGACTAATAATTGTATTTTGTAGCTATGAGCACGTGTGTTATTTCATATTTGTGAATAAAGAGTAACCAACCCTTTTAGGTGAGAAACTCGCATGTAAATGTATGGCCAAGTTAATAACTTCGCCTAGTTTATCCAAATATTTCCGAATCGCTTTCGCTTCTGCAGTGGAGAAGGGCTTGTCACCTGGATAGTATTGACAACATCGCGGTGGAGTTTTATGTACGTCATCTGGAACAGGGTGTAGGTACTTACATGTAGTTGTTAGTAATAAATAGTAGGCGCTTATCTATTGCAGCACGCGGAGCTTATAATGGCGGTCATGCATGCAATCTGGCCACTATCTGATAAGGATTACCTATTATGGAAATCATTATCATATCTTTTTTTTTTCACGATTGCCTAAAATCTACAGTGATGGAAGTTTATTTCTAAAATATTATTTGCACTTTTTAACAGGTTCCGGCGCGGTAAACGAGACATAAGAGAAGTTTTATTGTTATGACGGCTATAGCCTATAGCCGTATAGTGCTTTTGAAAGTGTTAATCGAACCTGTCATTTAAATTACAATGTACCTTGCCTGCCGCCTTGTTATTATTACCTAAATAAGTTTAATTTTGTGGTAGGTAGGTAATTTAGCAAACCTTGTGGCTCTTTATTTCTGTAGCCTTTAAACGCTATTACAGCCCGATTCAAACTGTATGGCGTGGCGGCTCGAAAACACGAGGTAAGTCGCTGCGCAGTGACAAATTCACCTGTCAGCGGGGGCGAGGGGTGAGGTAGTGCGCAGCGAGTAGCGCACTTCAGAGCCGCCATAGAGTTTGAATCGGGCTGTATGTATTTGTTACATCATTTCCATTGGTTTTTCCTCTCTATAACAATGATTTCAAGTAATATATATGTCAATGCTCTATAACGATTGGGGGATTTTCCTACTAAATCTATCATTTATTAATATTTACATACCTACGCGTTGATCAAAATTATCAACTTACCTTGCCAATGATAAGCGAAATTGCGATTGATATTTGTACCGAAGCAGGCAGGGTTCTTTTCTTTGGCTTCCTTGTCTACATTTTTGTGCCACTCAGCTGGTCGAGTGTGGCGTCTCAGCGTTTCGTTACGCGACCACTCTTCATAATCGGATGATGGACGCGAGCGAATCTTGTGGGTGTATTCTATGCCATCCGGATTAGCTAGCGGTATCAGATACCTTGCGCAGAAAATGAGGTAGGTATATATTAATATAAAAAATTGTACACACTTACTAATACGAGCTTTTTTAGTAAACAAATACCTGGCCCACCTGATTTCAAGTGGCAGCCGCCTAAATGGATATCTACAATTAACAATACCTACCAGAAGTAGCACAGGTACGTTGCTTTTGCAATCCGATAGAGCTACTTCTGGCCTGTAGGACTGTCCAGAGTCATACAACTTCTCCTGCGCCTTAGCCCTCGAAACTGCTACCGCCTTTTGTGCCTTTCTCTTCCATTCTATAAAAATCTTCTTCTTATCTTCTTTCAAACTACGAGTATACTCGTATCATTCCCGTTTTCTTTCTTTTCTTTTGCACGTCTTCATTCCACCACCATGTTGTATCCTTTTCTATCATACTTTTCCCTTTGGATTTTCCGAACGCATCTTTTGCTACTCACCTGACGCGGCCCCGCCATCTCTTTCAAACATCCATTCAAGAGTCTGACACTCCCTTCCGCTCCACCCAGAGCGGGAGGGGTCATTTGACGATTTCCCATCCGAAAAAAAAAAAATGGTTAGGCTTAGGTATGTATTTTAGCACACCAACATTTTGTCAATTATGTTTCATTACGTGCCTGTAATTGTAGTGTTCACACACAAATCACACACATACCCTTCACACCGGGACACACAGTTCTGAAAAGCAGCAGAAATAGATTTGGTGGAGGTACTTCCCCAGACGAGCTCCTTCATCAAGAGCTCTATTGGTAGTGGTAGTGGTGGTAGATCTCATCGAAAGTACGAATCAAGTACTTAGTGCTTAATTACCAATTAGGTAAGTATGTAATTAAGTACTAAGTACTTGATTGGTAGATACTTTCGACAGACGTAGGTTAGTCGGTACTTAGGTACTTACCAGTCATAATCGTTGAAGAATGGTGTTTGATAAGCCGCATCATAAAGTAGCCTCTCAGATAACTCCAATATGACATTTGGTGCCCCCCAAGCCATAGGGTTTAGTGCTGTTTACAAAGTAAATAATGCGTTAGTTATACTGATTCATCGTGATTAGTTATACTGATAATCATACTGATTCGTTTGAATAATAAGGAAGGTTCTTACAACATACTTGATTTCGAAAGGTCATGTCGGCCCAGCTTTGGCCGGTCTGACACTGACATGATATTTACCAGTCAAGCAGTCGTATCCCAGTTTGGTAAGCACGTTCAGTAGGTGCGATACGAAGAAACTCCCTTACCTACTAACACATACCTAGGTAGGTAGGTAATGTAAGATTGTAGTATACTACCTCCAATGATTAGAATGCCAGGTTTTCTGGATTGTTTATCACTGCGCAGCTCCAACGCCAATATACTGCGGTTTTCAGAAGTCAGCGGAGTTAAGTGGACCACATTCACGACCTCCGGGTCTTGGCGACGGAACCGGTCGGCCGCAGACTTCACCGTCTTCTGATCGGCGTAGTGCTTAAATTGTATCTTGTCACCTATACTTCTTGTCGTCCTTATTTTAGCTCCAGATCTGAATGGTTCATAACGTTTCTAGTTAAACTGAGACAGAATGCACTAACATCTATTCGACGCTCCCTAATCGCTACGTTAAGACCGTATTATATGCAGGCACGTCCTCGAAAGCCTTAATTGAAAGTGTCAATTTATTACACTAGGTAATGTCAGAATATTAGGTATACATTCATGGATTACTGAAATAACATACCGTAACCTATTGCACGGACGTGTCACACCGACAACTTCCTGACTCCTTGCTACCTACTGAGAGACAATCCCGGATCTAGATTTTTTCGAGGCGGGGCAAAGCCCCCCGGCCCCCTAACCTTTCCTTTAACCCCTTCCCCTTTCCCTTTTCCTTGGCCTTTTCCTTGAACCCTTATTTTTTATAAATATAAGTACAGTCAGCGTCAGAGAAATGGAACCCCCCCAAGACTTAAAGACTATCGCCCGAGCACGCTCGGGCCCGCCGTCGCTCGTCGCTCGAGCGACGCGGCGGGCGGGCGGCGCGGCGGCGCTGGCGCGTCACGTGAGCCTTGAGCAGCTCCCTCCCCCGCCGCCGCACCCATCTCTGCCCGAGCGCATCCAACGGTCCGCCTCAGATATTATTTGCAAGTTTCATTCAAGTTTTTAATAATTCTTTAAGGTATTTTTTCGACTTCCTTCTGGCCGAACCGTATACCAAGAATAACTTACAAAAAGACACTTTGCGTGCGATTAAGATACGAACCCGCATCACCAGGCGCCAGCCGATCATCGAGACCGTGTCTTATACTACTAGGCTATTGGCTCAGTTGTCAACCTCAACGAAAATTTTAATAGTATTACTCCATAAAACGAACAAGGTTATTAACGGTCTAATCTTCTAGATAATAAGGTTTAAATTTCAACTTTCGTTTTTTAATTAATACCTTAGTTTTACAAAATGCAATACGCATTAACTCCTCAATTAACTAAAAGATAAGGTTGAAATTAGCTTGTTTGGTTGAATATAATGTGTTGATTCCGATTGTTGCACTACCGTCATTTTACTTCAGAAACTTAACTGCTGTATGAACTGCGAGTTAAGGTTGAATTTAGAATACTTCTTCGCTTTATTTAGTAAACTGTGATTGAGGGTATAATTATTTTTTAAATGGTTTCGTTTTCGTGCCGATTCGCTTGTGTGTAATTATCTTCGTCGTAATATTATCAAATTTATTAAGTTTTTGACCAGTTGATTCTATTAACCGTTGGTATGGTTTGATTAACAACTTTTTTGAAGGCTAAAATTGTTGTTATCTGGGAACAGGAACAAAGCATAAAGAAAATAGCACGAGTTATGGGCTTAACGGTAAGATTTATGTTATACTTCCACATATTACCTATTTATTGTTGCAATAATGTTGCATTATTACTTACTAGTTGGATGTTTTTATGTATTTCTAATATTATTATTTTCATTGCAGAGAAAAACAGTTCGTAGATGGATACAAAGGTATCAAGCGACGGGTGATGTGAAATGTGATCGCCAAGGCCAGAGAAAATACAAATGGAGCGACAACGTAATATTGTGAAAGTTCATTTAGTGGCACCCTTCAAAACTTCAAGAAGTGATAGACTGTGACATCCTCTCCGTTATTATAAGGCAATTTACTCGGCAGATTGATTGTGTAACGTATCTGATAAAATTGCGTTGGAACATATATGAGCAAGTGTTATTAATTCCCAATATTTGTGGGATCCTTATCTCGTAGTTAATCAAAAACAAACAACCTTTATAATTATTATCAATCCAGATAATCTGGTTTACAAGTATTCTTGTAATGTATTAACGATGCACCAGCTGACCTCACATATTTTTCTAATGTTGTGTTAAATAAGGGTTATTAGAAAATGTGATAAAAGAGAAAGATGTATATTGCTATACTATTATAGTTTAGCATGTTGATTCTTCCTCTGTAATTCACAGACACAAAAGACAAAATTTCTTTTTTTTTAAAGGTTTTTTTCCGATAAGTAAGTATAAAAAAAATCTGTTTTCACAACTTTAAATAAATAAATATTATTGTAAGTAGTTATGTTTCTATAAATATATATATAAACGAACCTTTTTCTAATGTTAAACGTTCTAAACCTCATCCAGGGTATCTCTTTTGTGTTTAGTTAATATTCTAAGTAAATAACCCCAATTTAACACAGATAGAAAACTGTATACTCAACCTGGAAGTGGATTCCATGAAGTCCTAGAAATGTAATTAGAAAAATAAATGAATATTGTTTATCAAAATGCCTAGCTTTTATTACAAACCTCCATTTGATTTCTTAAATAATAATTAACGAAAATCACATAATAAAGAAACTAAAAAAAGGGTAAATAAATAAATAAATAAAATAAAGGAAAAAAAAATCTTCTCATCCGCGGATTTGAACTCGTGACCACCGCATCGCCAAGCCGCAGTGTTAACCATTAGACCAACACGCCACTTACGTTGCATTACGAAAAACTTAAATAGGTTTGATGTCAATACCAAGGGGGGTACCTTATTTGTGAAGCGAACTGGATACATGGACATGTCGACCATTTATTTTATTTAGCTTATGAAAGGATATAGTTTGAACTAAATCGTGAGATTAGGATAGCATACTAGCTTCTGCCGCGTCGGTACGCATTGCTCGGAAGCACTTTTACTTCGTTTTCGCTGAGCATTCTTTCTGACTTATTTCTTTTTGCTCGGCTTCTAAGGGTCGTAGCGTGATTTTAAATAACCTTCCTCAAAAATTATGCTGTCAAATCATAATCAGCCTATAATATTCCCAATGCTGGGACACAGGCCTCCAAAAAAAATATTTAAATCCGACTGCTAGTTTAAATTTAGAACTGTGCCATAATCGAAATAAAAATCGAAACACTAGGTACTTAGTCCTGACTCAAAGACTAGAACCAAAGTTAGATTTCGTTTTGTATTATGACGGTTCAGGTTTACTATTACCGTACCTTTAAGTACTTAGATTAGAATGTCAATTTTACTCTTCGAGCTTTTTGTTTTGCAAAAAATCTATGGCCTTGTCATAATTAGTTTGATTGTCTTATCATGATTTTCGATTGCATATCGCGAGACTCGACTTATGCAGAAAAGCTTTACACTTGTCTTCTAGAATGCACGAGCGAGCGAAGTGAGCGCGAAAATTTCAGCACTCTGCCTCTGATAAGTTAGATTTTTTAAGTACTTACATACTTATTAATCGACTTATATGTATAGAAAAGTTTTATGACTTAAGAGACGCTAGGCTGCAAGAGCGAGTGAAGCGAGCTCGAATAATTTACCAGCAACATATTTGTCAAATAGTATCGATCGATAATGCGATAGATCACTAGATCCAAAAGGGCGGTAGCGCTGTGGCAAAAAATTTATGGAAATCGTGACATTGCTCGCAAGCGTCGGAAAAGGCTGGACGACCGGCGCCCCCGCTATGCGAAGTAATATTTCTAAAATAAAGGACTTTATTTTTTAATTTTTGACCACTGAGGCGCTCATCCACCTCCGATTCGCCGCGGCATAGATCTGTTGCAAGAGCTAAATAGCTCTAGCTTTTTTATATCGTCAAATAAAACTACAGCATGTGCTTTAAACACGGAGAAGAATTAAAATGCGACTTACGAGTATGCCTACGATAATCACGTAGTGATTTCCTCAGTGCGCTACCCGAAGAGAAAGATAATACATGCTGCGCTCATTTATCGCCTAGTTGCGGTTTGCGGTTTGGCGCCCGGGGCACGGGTCCCGGATAGCCCTAGATCCGGGGCTGAAGTGAGAGTTTTCAGACCCAAAAATACTTTGTCCTATCTGAAAACTGAACTCAGCTCAGCAGCCGTGCTTGCGACCACTAGACCAAAAGCAGACAAATTATTCGTAACCGATTTGTAAGACACTCAGTTACTCACAGTTCAAAATTTCTCGGCGGAAACCAGACCATAAAGAGACCACCAAGGAAGTATGAGATAACTATCAAATATATTTTAATCTGTAAAAGCATTTTTGTACACAAGTAAATCAACTTGTAATCTCGATGGTGGCTGTTTTCTATGTTTGAGTAAAACTAGTATAAAATGGGAAGTACGATACGATGTAGGTTCATAAAAAAAAACTGACAGCATGTAAAGCACAGAGACAGAGTAGAATAATCACAGATTACTAATATGTAGCAAGCTAAGAATAATTTAAATATGTAAAGACAGCACGACAGCATAGACAGAATATAATCACAGAGTAGAGTGACACAAACTTATCTGGCCCGGTGGCAAAAACAGGAACTAACGACGCCATTTTGAAATGTCAATCTGCCTGCCTGCTGAAATGCCAACCAAATGCGATACCAGCGACTCCCTCACCGGGCCAGATAAGTTTGTGGGACTGTACAATAATATTTATCAGAATGCAGTAAATGCACAGACTACAATAATATAATATAGAGCACAGAGTACCTACATTTCGCATTCTCTCCTATTTCGGCCACATAGTACGCAGAGGCGATGAAAGTTTGGAAAAACTGATTGTGGTTGGGAAAACCCAAGGCAAACGATCGCGCGGTCTTTCACCAACACGATGGACCGAAGGAATCATCGTCCTCTAAATTTTACACGGAGTAAGGGATTCGCTGGACAGAAACCGGTGGAGACGGATCATCCGCTCCAGATGCAACTCCTAAGCTGACCACGATGCTCAGACATGAAGGACCGACTACAGAGAGAGAGACACAGAGTACTTTTTGATAGACTGAAAATATAGAGTAAATGTAAATGACGCGAGACGTTATTCCACTGACCTCTATCCACTGATATTACCTCTACAAGTACGCTTGTATGATAGAGGTCAGTGGTATCAGTGCGTTATTCTCATACTCTATCTATTCTAGATTAATAACCTCATTTAGTTCTTGGAACGAAGTCACAATCACAGATCACTTTTATCGAAGTTCTATAACGCGGCTTGCGGTAGGAGTAAACTAGTAGAAATTATCACGTAACGAAGAAGCGATAAGTTATGCCCCCGCCATGTGACTTTCTCTCTCTGTAATAGAAAGAGACAGAGGGAGAGATAGTTTTCATGGTTTTCGAGGTTGCTAAAGCTAATAGCAAGGTTAAAATAAAAATCCAAGATGGCGCCTGCAAAAATTTTCAAAATTTTCAACATGGGTGTCGTTTTGCAAGGTTTTCGAGGGTGCTAAGGCCGAAATGAAAATCCAAGATGGCGACAACCGTATGAGATCTTCTAAAAACATAAGTATATTATAATATGGCTCTGCATTAAAAACGCGTATTAAATTCACACTTTCTCTCTTTTTGTGGTGTCGCTCTCGTTCGTGTGTATGACTTCGTTCCTGACGGGGGTCCCCCACCGCACACGTCGTTTGTTTTTATTTTTAAAATACCTACTACTGTTTATTTTCCTTCTACTTTCTATTTATTCAGAAATAACCAAATGTTGCAGTCATTCATTAATTAACATAATAACATTAGATTACCTTTACCTATCTATAGAAACAATATTCGTTTATTTGGAAAAATATCTATAAGAATGATTCAGCGACTCACCGTCGCGTCGTCTTTAAACTAAGCTTGATTGACCCATTTGGTATCACAGCTTTCTCCCCTACAACGTCGGTAATAGTATATTTCCACCCAACGAGATCACTACGAGCTTGTAGAACGTTAACCTATTTTAATGATGTGCAACTCAACATAACAGAAGCTTCTTGAAATAAAAAACATAAACGATGACCTGCGGTGCTATTCTGTAAAAATCTCACCGTGAAAACTTAGGTGTGTAGTGAGCGTGGATCCTAGCAAAAACAAACTCACTTCACCTAAGTTTTCACGTTGAGATTTTTACAGAATCGACCGGAAGGATCTGGCCACTTAGGTTCTAGGTTTTATGAGGAATTACTTCTGAATTAAACGTCAAGAAAGGCATCATGTCATGTCAAAATATGAAGATTTTGTTATCATGAAAACTTATGTATTTTTAATAACATTAGGTTTTATACAATTAGTTTTCTGCAACCACGACCTTAATATTACCGAATATGATTACTCTGTTTGTCCCATTCGTTGTAAGTACCGCTTATCCCACATTATTAAGAGTATTACATTCGATTTATTCATAGTATTTCACAACATAATAGAATACTCTAGTAAACATTTATGTTTTTCGTGTTAGTTTTCCGCCGGAAAAGATCATACGCTGAATACACACGATGGCGCGCTACCCAAGATCTAACTACAAACGAGTTCCTAGTGAAGATTTTAGATGACGAATTGACAACGCCTCATACGCAGAAAATCGTTGCTGTAAACATTCAGCCTCTGACATCAGGAGCTGAGAAGATAGTAATAGGTGGTGCGAAGGTCCCTCCTCCGACACCTTCGCTAGCTACCACAGACGCACTGAAAGATTACACGCGATTTGCAGTAGTACCTCCAACAACACCTATAACTCGGAGAGAAGGAGAACTTTTCCTTGCCGCAATTCCACCGCCGGAAGTAACATTTCCAGCAATTTTGCCGCCATTGCCACCAAAAGGTCTGTAAAGTGTTGTAAAATTGTCTAATGATGGTTCTTATCCTATTATCGTTGCGTATAACTATCCTAATCTATCTTTGTATTTTACATGTACCGCTGTATGATAAACATTGGTTTTTATCTTTTTCAAACAAAATTTCTTGATTGTGAAGAGATGTCGTAACACTTTGCGTTATTATAATTTATTTATTTATTCAGACAACATTGATCCATTATATCATTGTAATTAAATTTAGGCATCAACGTTGTCCGGAATTCCCAACGTGATGATAGTCCACCTGCTAGTCCTCAGTTCCTAGCACGAACACCGATGTTGATGGGTCGCCAGTATGCACCAATAGCCCCTGTCGCATTCAATCCTCGAACAGGTATTGCTCCAGTAACTCCACCATCCACGAATACTTATGTAAGTGTCCTTTCAATTATTAGATTAATGACATTCGACATAGTGATGAATTCTATATTCAAGGAGATTTCTTACAGGATCAAGGATCTGAATCATCGCGTTTTATTCCTACTCGAACACAATATTCAGAGATAATCCTTCCGACTAGAACCACAAATCCAGTTGACGAATTCCGAAAATTTAATTCATTTGAAGAAGCAACCCAACCGCAAAGCGTTTCAGAAATAAGAACTCGGTTAACGTATTCAATTCCGAAAAGGACAATAACACAGGCTGAAATAAACATAATAAACGATGTTGAAGCTGAAATTGATTCGCCAACTGAACAAAACATGTTCGTAGATGGTAGAAGACGAGAGGAAGAATTAAAAAAGGTTGCCGAAAAAGATTCTGAATCGTCATATAATTTGATGTTTTATAACGATGACGATGTTAGCGATGTTAATTCTAAAAGAGATGATCAAGACATCAATGATAACTATTTCGATAAAAAAGGCGACCTCGAACAATCTTCAGAAAAAGTTTCTTCAGATAAAGAAGTCGAAATAGACTACATTGATCCTAAAAATTCCACGTTTTTTAAAGACTTGCATATTTACTCAGAAGAGTATGGTTCGGATAACTCTACGGCCAAAATTTCATCTGCCGAGGGAATTGGTATTCCTGCTGTAGAAATAGTAACGATAAAGGGATTTAAAGACGCGCTCAGTGATAAACGTCGGCCATTTTGCAATTTACTTAAACTGAGGCAATTAAGTTTTAACTCTCCACGAACGTTAGCAGAGGTTAATAAATTATTTTAACATTACCTAACATCACTCATTTATTCTCCGAAGAGTTAAGCAGGGGTGTGACATCCACATTTCACCAGATCTGTTTAAAGCCCCATATAAAAGCTCCCGCAGACAGGCGCGACGCTACTACGGTAGAAAAATTTTCATGAAATTTTCATAGACATTATTCCACCAGAGTCGTGTCGTGCCTGTCTGTGAGAGCCATCATATAGGCGAGCCTATTGCCATTAACCGGGTACGAATCCAGACTCCATGCTGTTACTGACGTACAAACACAAATGAAAAAAAAAATGTTTTATTCAATTAGTAAATCGTTTTTTAGATAACGAGTCAGTTGAAGCAATGGGCAGAAGTCAGCCCTGTGGCCAAATGGGTAGACATAACTAATGGAAATTTCACTACTATGGAAAATCCTATTTATATGATGATAGTAGATGACCCGAGTAGTGGCCAAATTGTTTCTGCTAAACAAACTGTAATGATTGTTGCAGGTAAAGTTTATCGATCGCAATATTACCTGTGTATGTGTGTGATTTTGTCTGACAGAAATATTATGCTATGTTAAAAGATTCCTTTTTTTATGTGTCACCGGCCCTGTTATGAATTATTTACAGGTATACAAGGGCGTGACCAACATGCGGTGACTGCCGCCATGTATGTTTTATATCAACTGATAGAACGAAACGAAGCTCATTCTGATCTGCTTAGTAAATTTCGTTTCTGGGTCATTCCGGTATTCAACCCGGATGGATACGACTATTCTATGACGTTTCCACACGTATGTCTTTCTATTAGTTTTTTAAATAGTTATGAAGATTCCTTTCAAGTATTTATTACACCGGTCTGCATTATTTATAGAGGCGAGAATGGACTAAGAACTTGCGTCAACTATGGGACATTTGTCAAGGGCGTGAGTCGTGTAAAACATGCGACAGCCTCGGCTTGCGATGTGTGATTCAGCCGTGTTTTGGAGTTAATCTTGATAGGAATTTTGAATATCAGTGGATACCTGGTGAGGATAATGTTATATTTTCGTACCTACACAACAATACACCCCAGCATAACACCACGCCTCAAGAATATTTAATACTAGCAGAGCAAAAAATTATACTACAAAAAATATGCTGAAATGGTTGAAAATGTTCAGTACAAATTTTTAGGTGCCATGCACTTATAGATGCCATAAATCCTACCTACCTTATTTTCAGTTACTCAGCAAGTAAAAGCTCCTACCCCTTAACTCTCGAAGAAAATACCTTGAAGCCGTTATCTATAAAAGTCTTATAAAAAATTGTCCGTATTAGATCAATTGTATAAATTTAAATAAATAACATGATTTGTTACGCTGTAGTCTGTACCTAAAACCTTTTACAGGCTACAGGTACGCGCTGGTACTCTTTTTGCAGTTGCAGTGAAAACTGAAAACCTTACCGAACTAATTCTGGCGAGCGCTCACCAGGCGCCGTATGGTTGACTCATAAACTTTTGAATAATTTTGAAAATACATCACACATAAAAATACACGTAAAAATACATTACATTTTGAATTGACATCTTCAATTGCCCAATGAGTAGATACAAAAGCCTCACAAGCCCACACCAATAAAACCCATGCGTGTACACTCTCTGAAAATCTTCAAACTTACTACGGCCTTATTCTATATTCATGTCTTCTTTGTCTAAATTTTAACTTTATTATTGCTCATTAAACGTACGTACTGCTACTAAAACTCCTAGCGATTACACTTTCTTCACTTTCGTCTATCTGTGGACAGCGTTGTGGGTTAAATTATCACTAAATTTTTATTTTTTTTGTTAAATTAGTTGTAAGTTCTTATAATGTAAACTGTTTGTTGTTCGTTCCTTTAAATAAAAAAAAATGCTATTCACAACCTACTAACCTTCCGAATCGAATCAAAAATTATTTTTCAGTTTCCTTATTTGCCTAGTCCCGAACCTAGTAGCAAATAGCTGTCGAAAAAATAGCGGTCGTCTCGTCTGTTTGGTTTTATCTGTGAGGTTATCAATGTTAGAAGGTTCCACTTCAATAACATTGATTGACTGCTAATCGATTCGGCACGGAAGCGTATCGAATGTTTGTGAATAGCTATGCTGGTATAAATATATTTGAGGCGTGATGTTTGAAGTCAGAGTTGTATGATTGATTATAGTAAGTACATTCTCCACCCACAATTTACCAGTTAAGTCCTACGACGTATAGAAGCGAGCCTATTGTAATAAACGAGTGTACGACTATACGCCGACAGACACTACGCCGACAGACTGAACACCGACAAGACTTTACTTCGACGGGACTCTTCGCCGACAGGACACTTTGCCGACAGGACTCTTCGCCAACAGGGTCATCAGCGACGCAACTTATCTCCGAAAATCAGATACTTTTTATTTTTCTTTTTGCGGATGGGAAATCATCAAATGACCCCTCCCGCTCTGGGTGGAGCGAAGGGAGTGTCAGACTCTTACTGACTAATACCCACCCGTATTCCTTCCTTAGCCCTTTATGTTCCGGGCCAGCGGTAACCCTTTCGGACAATCCCGCTGACCCGGCAGGCTTTGACCCTAAGGGGCCCCTTCCTTGACGCTGACATCTCTTTGAGGCGCGCGTGGAACACGTACGCGCCATCCAGCATGGGCCTGGTCCTGATCGGACGTTGAGCTACCCATTACTCCCCGCCCGCAGGCCCGCGCCTACGGTGGCCGGGAGTCGTCAAGTGGCTCCCGAAGCCCGGAGCGTCCCCCGCGCCTCCTTGCCGGACTGCCGCCATGGGATCTGGAGGCGATAGTCCTCGCGCGCTTGTGTGAGTGGCGCGCGGAGGTACTACACGGGGGGGAAAGTCCGCTTGTTCGGGAAAATCTCCGGCGCGATCTCATGGTGGCATGGAAAGAGCGACTGTCGCAACCCAGCGCAGGGAACGCCGCGATAGCGGCGATAAGACCCCTCTTTGAGGAGTGGCTAGAGAGGCGCCACGGCGCTCTCATCTACCGCCTGACGCAGGTCCTCACCGGACACGGATGTTTCGGGAGGTTCCTGCACATCATCAGGCGGGAGGAAACGCCCGGGTGTCACCATTGCCAGGATCACCCAGAGGACACGATGGAGCACACGGCGGAGGTCTGCCCCGCTTGGGCGGAGCACCGCCGTGTCCTCGTAGAGGCGATCGGCAGTGGCAGCGATCTCTCGCGTCCGGCCCTGGTGCAAGCCATGGTCCGGGGCGAGAGGGTGTGGGAGGCAGTCACCTCCTTCTGCGAAGCAGTCATCCCAGCCGCCGCGGGAGACGCTCCGGGCTTCGGGAGCCACGTGACGACTCCCGGCCACCGTAGGCGCGGGCCTGCGGGCGGGGAGTAATGGGTAGCTCAACGTCCGATCAGGACCAGGCCCATACTGGATGACGCGTACGTGTTCCACGCGCGCCTCAAAGAGATATCAGCATCAAGGAAGGGGCCCCTTAGGGCCGAAGCCTGCCGGGTCAGCGGGATTGTCCGAAAGGGTTACCGCTGGCCCGGAACATAAAGGGCTAAGGAAGGAATACGGGTGGGTTTTAGTCAGTAAGAGTCTGACACTCCCTTCGTTCCACCCAGAGCGGGAGGGGTCATTTGATGATTTCCCATCCGCAAAAAGAAAAATAAAAAGTATCTGATTATCGGAGATAAGTTGCGTCGCTGATGACCCTGTCGGCGAAGAGTCCTGTCGGCGAAGAGTCCCGTCGAAGTAAAGTCTTGTCGGTGTTCAGTCTGTCGGCGTAGTGTCTGTCGGCGTATAGTCGTACACTCGTAATAAACCGGGCACAAATTCAGACTCCAGGCTGCATCCTTCTCGCTTGTTCAAGCTGGAGTTGCCCGATTTCAATAGTTTGAACACATCGATTAGCAATGAACGATAAGCACTAAAAAGTTCTCCTGGCGACACTACGGCATTTACTTAACTTGTGAAAATTGTTTTAACTACAATTACCTACTTAGTTAAAAACAATTTTCACAAGTGGTTTGTGTGCGCATCAACATGCGCATTGGCATCCCAGCGGGCCTCGCAACAGCACTCAAGTAATTGTGTCTCATTCTTGAGTCAAGATTTCATAGGTTAAGTTTTCATGCGAGTTGTGAAGTACGACAAGGCATTGATTGCAGCGGAAGAGCGTCGCGCCGAGCACCCGTGCGGCGGCCTGTACTCGGGCGTGCGTCAGCTCAGCGAGTCGGAGACTCGCGCTCTCACGCAGTACACGCACGGACAGCGCACGCCACTCGATACCTTTATAGCTTTTAAAGAGGGAGAAATTCTGGTTAGCCTTTTTGTAATAGATTATTATCATAGTCATGTTGGACCAACGACTTAAAGCTTCGATCAATAGTACTATTATTGATCGAAGACTTAAAGCGCAAAATTTATAGTTGGTCGCAATGGCGGCCCTAGAATGTTTTTAGGTGTTGTTAATTCTTAAACGTCTCCCTGTCAAACTAATTTGCAAATCAGCACAAGGTTTTTCCAATATGGACCTTCCCGCGCCGCCCGCTCCGTATGCGCGCGCAAGTGTTCGTCGCGACTCGGTTGATACTCGGCGTCCGCGCTTTATATATAAGTAGTAGTTACTATCATCGGTCATCGAATAGTTACCATCAGTAATTATTCGTTGACTGGTGCCTGGTGGACGGTGGTCGCATTTCGGTTGATTTTAGATTCCCCCCCCCCCCATGACGGCGCCCGATGCCGATGCCATCGCACTGCTCGCACCGCCCGCCCGCCCTAGGGCCGCTACAACTTGGTCGGTCGAATTCGGGTGCTCAAAAGTCTTTACACTCTAATTAAGGCACCAGATGCATTAATTACACAGGTCATCGTACTTGAATACGGGCTAACGACTACGAGTAGGTAGCTTGAATGAAGTCGAGTACCGCGCATTCGGGCTATAACTTACGGACGCCATGTCATCTGCCATTCGGGTAGGTAACCGAACTAACCGAAACAATGAAGCTGAACTAGATTGTCCGAAGACCACACTCGAATTTGTACTCAAATCCTTTCATTTAGGTACACTTGGTCGTTTGCTCGAATTCCATAGGCAATCGAATTCGGGAGAAAAACCAAGTGTAGTTAAAAACGCCATTAGTGAAGGTTTGCGGGGATCCGTGGTCGATTGTGGTGATGCTTGGGAGAGGTGTGCTATGTACAGCGGTGGACACGTTTCAGTTGATTTTATCAAAGTATCTGTATTCCAGTGAACCATCAATAATAAATAACTGTGTATGGTTTTAAATAACTGTTTTCTTCACCACAGGGTGTTATGTATCCATATTCGCACACTAGGAAGAGGCGTGCTTTCGATCGTGTCTATGTAAGTATGTTTTTTATCTTTTCATCACATTATGCAATTCTCATTGATTGCTCACTCAATAAAGGTTTCCTACTTATAATTTGCTAACTTGTGCCCGCGACTTCGTTCGCGTATAATGTCGGAAAACAATGTATGTGTCTCTTTAGGTACTCCCTAATTCTTTTTATAAAACACTTGCTTATTCGCGCGGCTTCGCCTGTGTGAATGTCGGTCTTCGCCAAATTTTATCGAAATTCGTTCGTGGTTTAGGCGTAAAAAGGTAACATATAGACAGAGTTACTTTCGAATGTATAATATCTAATAATATTTGTTCCGATAAAGCCATAGATATCCGGAGATATGCCTTCACTGCATATTTGTTCAAGTTCAAGTGTCGCCACATTTTCCCCGCCTCGGAAACTCCCACAAAAACAAAAGAAATAGAAACGGCACACATTATCAAAAAGGGCGGCTTTTTTCGCACGCACACAAGAAAACAAGCATAACACTTTTGTGATATCTTATTGCACACATGCTCAAAAGGGGCGGGCACTAGAAAGTATAGATAGAGTCACTGAATGCACACATGCAATTCTAGCATCAGCTAGGGAAGATGGGTTAATAGAAATATTTGATCGATAAAAATATCGATAGAAATCAACTACAAAAAAGAGAAGTGTTTTTGGGTTTTAGGTGTATTTAGTATTGTTTATTTTCTGGTTTTCAATGTGGTGTATTAAAAACCAATAAAACCAAATCACGTAATAATATAAATTATATTTGTTTGCAAATGACATTTAAGTAAATAAGTCGTTTCTTTAGTTTCTCTCTTACGTAAAATTAAAACTATTTAACTATCGTTAAAACAAAAATTCAATTATCCCATTGAACATTAAAAAAAAACTTTTATTAAAATAACCAGGTTCCTAATAATTAATTACCAATTAATTAACAAGCAATTTTAATCTAACCAAAATACTCGTGTAAGATTAAAAATAAGCCTTGGCAGTTAAGATATGACCAGTCTCAACCTTCCGCGGCGCCGGCCCGCCGTTCACGAACATGACGCGTGTATCAGCACCATCCAGCTCAACCATTTCGTAGGGAACCGAATGATCCAACACAAGCGCCACCATCGGTGAGACATTTAAGTGAGTATGACACGTGTTGTACCATAAAAGATCTTGGAATTCCTATCTCTTATTTTAATTATCAAGTAAACATGCATAATACTTTTGTACGTGGCTGTACTAATAATAGTTAACTTACGGTTTCATATACGTATCTTAATTTGAGTGTAGGTACAGCCCACTTAAAAAGCATGTGTCTTATCGCGGACGACATAAAACAATCCTCTTTAAAATGTACAGAACAAATTACAGTTTGGTTTGAGGGAAACCAATTATTTTCCCTGCCTGTTGCATCTATCCATTTATTTTTAATTTCTGGATCTTTTGAGAAACTGAAATAAAATGTATTAATTCTAGTAATATAGGTTCTTAATATAATTTCGTATTTAGGAAAACTAACAGTTATCGATATTCATATATCAGCGCTACGCATCACTAGTGCATTATTTGACATGGGTCCGTTGCTAGGCAATTTTTTCATGTTATCTCAAAAATATTTCACAATGAAATATTGGTAAAATCCATAAATATTATAATTAGTGCAGTAATTTTTTACTTACCGGTGGTAGGACACGCCACTTGTCTTAAGGTTTGTTGTGATTGCTCTATTTTTGCAAATAAGGACGGTACAATTCGGCATTTTGTAAAAATACGAAATAACACTACACGTTTCGATGCAAACTTATGGCAACGGTGTTTATCGCCGCCACGCCCGTCGCGCATAGCAACACATGGTCAGGTTGATCTTAACCAGGCGACACGCGCCACGCCTCCATGCCATATCCCTCGATATCCGTGGATAAAGCACTAGTGGATTAACATAAAGAAAAAGCACGCGTTTTTAATACACTGCATTATGGACCTAAAAGCGATTCAATAAGAGCCACTTTACGAGCAAGTGTGTTGAAAACTTTATTACGCTTTTCCACCCCGGTAGGAGTCGATTTTTGAAAAACCCTAAAAGCCAATACTTTTTTAAGTATTAGTACCGAGTTCCGAGTAAATCCGACCGTGAGTTTATTTTTTTTCTTACCTATTTTTTTTTGTCACACCCTAAATCTTTTGTGAGGGGTTTTTTTAAAACCTAAAAGTTACAATCTTTATTATTTACTGAGGCAAATGTTGCCAAGTTTCAAGTTTTAAACCAAAGGAATAAGATTCAAAGGGGTAGAATTAAAAAAAGTGGATGGGATGTTTCCATAATTTGACTCAAAGTTTATTTATACCAATTTTTGAGTTAATCAAGCCACGCAGTAAAATGCTCCCCATAAAATTTTTTTTACCACTTTTTGCTCCATCAGGGGTCGATTTTAGAAAGACCCAAAAACTTATCATCGTTTCTATGGTCAAAGTTATTAATACTGAGTTTCAACTTTCAAGTTAATCGGACGCCGAATCTCGCTCCGGCCCGGCGCGTACCACTCATCGCAACATTTGAAAGATAAAAGTTATTAAAAGCAACACTGTAAAAATTTTAAACGAACGAACATATCTGATGTCGAAACCAGTTGTGGGTAATTTAAATTAATTGATTTGTCATCGCAATTAATTTTATTGGTGGCACATTACAATAGAAAATCAATTGTGTCTCATTAACCGGCCTTAACTAGTTAAATTCTTAAGCAAGTACCTACACCTACGCAAAAAACGCAAGTTTTATAATGCCTAAAAGTATATGATCGACTAAAGTAAACAAAATCAGAAAAATATATGATATTCTCTAGGTTTTTCTTTTTTTTTGTGTTGAAAACAATACTTCAGATAGAAAAAAATCTAAAAACTTTCTTTTTAAAATAAAAACCATACTAATATACATACAATCATACCGATTTTTTCTCAGTGTATTCTACAAGCAACATCCTAAAGCACTAGTGTTTTAATTTTTTAGTCCAAACAATAGATTTTTGTAAATAGATAATTGCTTCTTATTTTGCAATAAATTACCAGCGTTGTGTCATCGCGCTTCTCTTTCTCTTTCTATGCAGTCCGACAGTGACCGCCCTTAGGTCATGTAGTCCTTTTTTCACAGTTTATACTGTACCTATCCCCCGCTTTTCACCCCCACAGAGGTGGAATTTTGAAAAAACGTTTGGGATGTGTTCATAACTTGACTCAAAGATTACTTAGGTATACCAATTTTCGAGTTAATCAAGCCACGCAATAAAATCCGCCCCTGGAAAATTAACTACCCCTTTTCACCCCGTTTGGGGTAGATTTTCGAAAAACCCTGCACGTAATACACGTTATTCTTTATGTTTGGTCTTTATTATGAATACTGACTTACAAGTTAATCGGACTGCGCGTTAAAATTCTTCCATAGAAATGAAACATTTCAATCCCTTTTTAGGGGTAGTTTAGAAAAACAAGACATGACAAACTTCATAATTTACTTAGGGCTGATTTTTCCATCGCCAGATATCTTTTATTCGACTAATAAAATTGACGTTTGACAGTTTTTGTATGAAATTAACTGTCAAAATTTAAAAATTAAACAGATGATTGAAAAATCAGCCCTTAGATCAGGGTTGCACAGACTTATTGAGACCATGGGCCACTTGGGCAAATGATGAACTAATGGCGGGCCACCTGCACAAATTAAAAACATAACAAAAATTGCCAAAAATTTAATAAAAAATATAATATACCAGTTAGAAGCGTGGCACTGCATTGTGCTTACAATCTTTTTAACATTTGGCTCAAATTTACTTGTAGCACACGTGAAATTGCTTCCAAACTTTCATTTGCAAGGTGGTTTCGGTTTTTTGTTTTTATTATTCAACTAGCTGCGCCTCGCGGTTTCACCCGCATAAGTGTCGATCTCGTGGGAATATCGGGACAAAAAGTAGCCTATATGTTAATCCAGGGTGTCAGCTACCTCCATATTTTTTTTTATCAAAATTGATCCAGCCGTTTCAGCGTGAAGAAGTAACAAACATATAAACACACCCCCACACACATTCATACACTCACAAACTTTCGCCTTTATAATATTAGTGTGATCTAAAGTGTGATATTTGCTGGCGGGCCACTGGCATATTGCCGGGGGGCCGCATGCGGGCCGCGGGCCGCGGTCTGTGCATCCCTGCCTTAGATAAACATTCGTGCCAAGTTTATTAACTCAAGGAATAAGATTTTCATACAAACAATATCCCCCCTTTTTACCCTCATAAAGGTTGAATTTCCAAAAACCCCTTGTTAGTGCTCCCATACATTATAAAAGGATGCCGTGTGCAAAATTTCACATTCCTAGTCCCAGCAGTTTCCGCTGTGTTGATATGTCAGTCAGTCGGTGTTGACTGACTACCGACACATTGTATACCTATATATACATAATATACATTGTGTCCGGTCATGGACTAGCGATATTCTAGGTAAAATTGGGGTGTCCTGGGGTTTCTTATATAGCAATCATTCTAGTATGTACCTACACAAATTCACTACACACTAGGGGCCAATCCACTGAAATATTAATATTAATAATTTAATGTTGTAATGGACTTAGCTCAAAATCTGTCGATCTAGAAAAAAAATAAAAAGGGTCATAGGGGTTGTTTTTGCAGTAATTTACAATAATTTGTTGATTGGCATAATTTTTTGTTATTTTTTTTTTTGGAGTTAATTTTTTTTTTTAAGTTACGGAATTGTGAACACTGGATCGTAATGTAAACGATTACACGCCCTCCGAATAAGCCTACTTTTATCTCAGTAGGACCAAAGCTTTGAGATATGACTTTTTTTACAGACGTAGAGAATATCTCAACTAAAGCTAAATGGTTAAATGGCTACCAAATAGCGGGGAAGTGGATTGGACCCCAGTGTGTACATTTGTGTACTAAAATAGTTGCTATCTACGTGCCTAGAATATCGCTAGTCCATGACCGGACACATTGTATAGAAAAGTAGTCTAAGTTACTTGTTATAACATCCGCATATTTTTTTTTTTTTTTTTTATATTATACTTTCATACTTATGCATTTAGTAGGTAAAGCTGTTATTTTGACATCACAAACAGACACCTTCCATTTTTTTACAGATACCTAGGTATTAGTTAAGTATGTGATGCAAGCTGTGAAACAGTTTCCAACACTATACTATCTATAGGTACAGCTCATGGCATTGCTTTATTCTGTTTTGTAGTTTCGACCTTCGTATAGTAAAATTAGATAAACGTGAGTCTTTTTGTTTGTCTCTGGGATACCTACGTCCACGGTCCACATTTGATCAATGCGTAGAAGCTGGCCGAGATAAGACCTTAAAATATCAGGTGGACAGTGAAATCGTCACTTTAAAACGTACGGTACCTACTCTTTAAAGTAAGTTTGTTTACTGGTTTTGTAACTTTGCAGAGACAACGAGCGTCAAGCGCGGCCGCGGCGGCCTACAGCATCAGCAACCGGCCATACGTGGCGGGACAAACATCCGAGTTCTTACGTGAGGTTCTTTTATTATAACATTTACTGTAAGGTCCGCCGTCGGTCGGTCGCGCGTGTGAATATACATTGTGTTCTAAGTATATAACGGAGTTCTGAGGTAATAAAATCCATACTAATAATATTATAAATTCGAAAGTAATTCTGTCTGTCTGTGTGTTAACTTTTCACGCCTAAACCACTGAACGGATTTCGATAAAATTTGGCAGAGACATAGATTGCATCCCGGGGAAGGACATAGGATAGTTTTTATCGACATACCTCGCGGTTGGAAGCTATATTAGTAATAAACTAATATAAAAAAAATCAATCGAATTGAGAACCTCCTCCTTTTTTTGAAGTCGGTTAAAAAGTCAAGCCTTCTTTAGATCTTTTGGAAGATCTTCACGTTTTAAAAGCAGTTTCTTGTAACCTGATTTATATTTCCATTTTAGCATTATACGCTGGTGGTATAGAAGACTGGGTGGATGGCCACTTGGGCATCGACAATACGTACACTATTATGATGTTTCGGCCCTCGGATACTTACAACTACAAACTTATGACTGAGGTAAACTTTCATTTATTTCTGGGTTTTTCCTGTCCCATAAACTTACATCTGACATAATCATATCACAAAACACATCCCTAAAAGCATCGATTATTACCTAATAGGTTTTATCTAAGTAGGTGCGAGAAGTGTCGTGTGTATTCAGTTGACTTTAAATGTTATTACAGTTTATGTTATGAATTTATGGGCTTCAAAACAAGATGAGAGAGCCAATGGTAGGTTGCGCAATGCGCATTGCACAGAACTCTGAAAAAAAATCTGAAAAGTTTAATATTTTTGTTGCAGCGTGTCGTCCACGAAGCTTATGCAGCGATGGATACTCTACTGCTTCATAGCCTGGAGTCTCGTGGGCCAGCCGCTCCTGTCTCGCTGAAGCGCGCTGGACAGCGTTCTTCAGTCACGACCCGAAGTCCAACACATTTACTTACTATACTTTCTATAGTTGTTCTACTCTATGGTTAAATCCATTATCTTTGTGGTATTAGCAGTAACGTATATTTTATGATTAGAATGTCAGTAGCTAATATCAGACGAAATACCGCCTTTCTGTGATGATTTTAGAAAACATTGATATTTAGATGGTTCCAAACGAGAGCAAGAATAATAATATTAATGACTCGTTGTAATTTTTCGCTAGCCTTTTATATGTCACTTGTATACAATAGGTAATAATGTCTTCTTCTTTTTGAGTCGACGGTACTTTGCGTTTAACAACTAACATTATTTGAGCCCAATAGGTGGTCACGTTGATTGTGGCATCAGTTGCATTCTTAAGGTGCAAGTGAACGGGCACTTGGGGCACCCAAAATAGCCAATAAAAAGCAAGCAAGTACCTAAGCAATAAAAAAGCCTAATAACGTTTGCATAAAACTGGAATTTTCGAAGCCAGCTAGCTTATTTTATTACAATACACGAGTGCGCATCAGTTAGTGATGAATGTTTTGAATAATTATGTTTTTCTTTATATGCCATCTTATGTATGTACAGACGCCAGCACATCAAGCTACCCGAAACTGTAAAATTTTCCCAATCAACTTTGAACCTTATGATTTAGCGATAAAGTTGAAAATCTATTAAAGAAATTTGACAGATTGTAGTACTAGCTTGATGTGCTGGCGTCTGTACATTAACTTATATTTAAATAAATGAGTTTTCTTTGAAAGTTTGTTTTGTTTTCAGCAGACTTACCCCCTTACAAACGTTGTATAGCGTCTGTATAGTTTCACAACGCTTTGTCTTCTTCTTTCGAAAGTCAATTTAAATTACTGACGACTGAAAGAGAGAAATCGGTGTGTAACTACTTATTCATCTGATATAATACGTTTATTAGCAAGGGGTTAGGTAATACCTCACGGTCATTACACCGCGTTTGGTGCTAATTATAATAATGTTTAGTATGCAAAGTTCGGATTACTAACTGCTATACCTTCGTGGTCACTTTTATCAAAGTACCTAGCTGTTTTTTTTTTATCACTTGAGGCTTCGATCAATAATAGTACTAGATGAATGATTAGGAACAAAAATAAGTCGCTAAAGTGGCCACGTTTGCACACAGATAAACATTTATATTTCTTACTACGAACTATAGAAAAAAGTTTAATAATATTAACAACTTCAGATTATTATAAACCTTAAAACTCTAACATAAAGTTTAATTACGATTGCAAATGATTAATATTTAAGACCTTCTGTCATCGAAGCAATAAATTTAAAATGTCACTTGAAAATAAAAAGTCATTTTTATAATAAGTACAAAAATATTTATTCTAAAATGAAACTTAACGTCTAAGCGATAAGGTTAAAAACATTTTGTTGACAATTTCGTACTTACTCGAATTTGGAAATGCTTCAATGTTTGTTAGAGTAGTTGGCGCGTTGTCGCAAACATTGGCCAAACAATCATAATATTTGCTAATTGATTTATATTTACTATTTAATTGTGTTACTATTTTATGAAAAACATTTAATGATAAAAACTTACCTAAAAATAGATATTCCTTCCAAAATCTTGGTGTTACGGTGGTTATTTACACAACTTTTGAACGCGCACTGAGGCATTTTGACGTCTTAACATTGGCTATGATTGGACCATACTAATTTGAAATAAGAGCACAAAAGTATTCGTGCTCGTATTTTTCGGGCCGTTTTTGAAGCGCTTATCGGGCATCTAGTACTATTATTGATCGAAGACTTGAGGTGATTTTGTTAAACGGTGCTATTAAGGCTAGCGCAGATTGGAGCGAGCCACACGGCAACTCCTGCACTCAACTCATTGCAAAAATCCTCCTTCATCACTTTCAACTGCCCCGTTGGCCGTGGTTTGATACCCGGGTCGGGCAAAGTGTTATTGGGATTTCCATTAGGAATTTCCTAGTAACGGCCAGGAGTTTGGAAAATGGCCGTGTGATACCCCGTTGGTCCTGCACCTAATCTCTCCGGTCGTGTAGGATTGACAAGCAAGCGCGTGCCCGTGCCGTGTATTTGTACACAAATACACGGCACAAATATGTGACAAAAATGCAGTGCACTTTATCACGAAACAAACAATTAAATCATTACTTTTGTGTGTTTTTATTTGTATAGGTACCATAAATATTTAAAATTGTTGCTTGGCCTGGAGGGCACGCGCGTGCGTTTATGCTATGGCGTTCAAAAGGTTAGGTAAATACCTAAGCAACTAACACCTACCTACGAATTACCTAAGTTTAAAATACTGATTGGACTAAAATTTAAAATATCAACAGTTATTACACCTGAGTTTGATACACCAACATTTGAAATACCAAATGGTCAAAATACCTAAAATGATGCATCACTTGCGAGCTATTTGTTTGAAGTAATAAAAAGGCCACTTTGGCAGAATCATAAAAGGATAACATAATGGACAGTTAACTCGCATCAAATCCGATTGGTGAAGTATCCTTCAGTTTTTTTTTTGTCTGTGCTAAAATACCAATCCATCCAATCCCAATCTCTTTGATTGTACCTACGTAGTGCAGCGAAAAAAAAGAAAAACACGGACTGTCTTTGTCATATTATAAATCATAATGTTATCCTTTTATGATTCTCCAAAGTGGCCTTTTTAGGCCCCCAGGTTCCGCAAGCGTAAAAGAGGATAGATTGATAAAATTGATTGATTTTGAACCAGAAGAAGACTGCGTCAGGGGCACCCCGAGGTTCGGTTTGGTTACAGACAGAAATAGGAGCCCCGGCCCAGCGGGGCTCCGTCGACCTGACGTCGTTAGAAATGAAACGAGCGCGTATATACGTAACCTATAATAATTGTGTTTTTGTTTGGATTTTGAACTTTACATAGGTAGGTACTCAGATCGGTATTTTTCATTTATTTTTCATTTTGGTCAATTAACGGTGAGGTAAACCAATTTAAGGAACTTTGAACATAGGAATTTCAAGTTATAGCTTTATGAACTTCAGTAACATATCCATTTGACATTTTAAGCTTTTGGTATTTTGAATATAAGTGAAAAAAACATTAGATATTTAGATTTTAGGGATTTTGAACGTAGGTTATTTTACGTTAGTACCTACTTTTAATTTTAGATATTGCAATACGTAGGTAGCTACCCAAGAGCGCACCTGGTCTACGCACACATTTGTGCAGTATAATATCTTCCGCGCCGAAGGCTAGTCTTCGTTGAGATTGGCCGCCTTGGTCGAAATACGGTCTGGAGGACTATACATTTTCTATGAACCCAACGCACACTGCAGGCGGGCCTCACCGCGCATTTTTGACACATAAAAATGCGTTGCGCTGGGGCCTGTTGCGGCTCTCTTGGCTCTAGTAGTTAGTACGATCATACACTCCTTATTCATCCTCCTCGTACTTAGTTATTAGAATACTAATGAACGCGCGCGTTCTGAAGGTAAAAAACCGGGCAGGAGCGAGTCGGACTCGCGCACCGAGGGTATGCAACGTAATTATACAACGCCACATGCGAACTACCTACTACTACTACGTCATATTGACGTCACTCAAAATCCTGCATCTCGCAAGCAGAGTTTACCGCGGCAACTACATACAACGGCCCGTCATGAATCATCGGGCAGTTGACCGCCAGACACAACACCTGTCTGGTCGGAGGAGCCTCCCTTTTCTATGGAGGATGAGTGAGCTTTACACCCTGTTCCTCATACCTCTATACACCTGTGTCTGTCTTGTGCACTATAATATCTCCCGCGTCAAAGCTGGTCTCCGTTGAAATTGGCCGCTATGATGGCCGAAATACGGTCTGGAGGACTATGCTGATTTTCACAAAAGTGCTGTCTGGCAATTTCGTAACATCTGGCAATAGCACATCATGCTGGATGCTCCACTCTTGCTTACGTCAAAGGAACTTCGCACTATCTACTCCTATGTACCTAATTGATTCGATTTTTCCATTCTATCAGGGAAAGGAATACATATTTTAAAAGATAGCTAGAGCGATATTGATAAAATTGTAATCAGTACTAACTATAACGTTTACGATTACTTGATATGTTACAAGATTAGCTTAAACAGGTGCAGGCCCGGACTTAGAGACCCAGGGCCCCCTATGCACTTGACATTTTATCAATTACTAACTACATAAATGAACATCAGAAATTATGCAGACTATGCTATGTATGTCACCATATTTTCTTCAACGGTCGTCATAAATCGACGTTTCTAAACAAACGTTCCTTTCCTCCTATTCCTTAACACTCAAGTTACCTACCTGAAACTTTTTTAAAGTACAAATTTTGTAAAACCTACATTATTGATTTGTCGCATAGGTAGCTGGTGATTGAACGGTGATCTATCTGTCTACGAGAAGTTGGAATGCAAGAGCGAGCGAAACGAGTTCGAAAATTTTAGCACCTCGGGCATTTGCTATCCAGCTCTGTCCGCCTACCGTCAGACAGGCAAGATACCTGGTCGGGGTAGTTTTCGGGCCCCTAGGCTTGTTGGGGCCCTAGGCCCCGGGTCTTGTGGGCCTAGGCGTAAATCCGGGGCTGAACAGGTGTCTTAGTTAGTACCTACTTGTAATTAATTACACGTTTGCAAGTTTCAATAACTGATACTTACCTACACTGAAAATAGTAGATTATGCACCGAGGGGCTAAAGTTGTGTCTTATGTCATGGGCGTCATATTGAATCTCGAGCGCAATGAAGGATTCGGGATTTAACTCACGAGCGAAGCGAGGGAGTTAATACAAGAATCCTGAATGCAGCGAGGGATTCAAGTTAGCCCAAGGCAAAGACACCTTTAGCCCAGAGGAGGATACTCTACTTTTTACACCTACTGTGAGAAAATAATAGCCATAGTACGAAAAACAAAATAGAACTGGTTCCGAAATGGACTTGACGCCTTTCGTACTTTTCCATTTTTGGAAATTATGGTAGGCTTTTATATAAGTTTCCTTTGACTTTTCCGGCAGTAAATCATTGGAAATATTATTAGCTTCGGTTGTAATGAATTCAGGAGTACAATCACTTGCATCACTCGACATTTTATAATACTTTGTTGATTTGTGTCTACCAATAAGTAGCCAAGACACGATCAATTCGATTTTCAAAAAAAAAAGTCTCTTCTACGGTTTTGTCGTGTGTGTCTATTGATATCACTCTCATGGAAGTGGCGTTTGTGTATACTAAGCTTTATACAGGGCTGGTGGTTTTGGATGATTGGCTGTATGCATTTTGAATTTAGAATGTCATTGGAGACGCTCGTGAAAATAGAGTATTTTTGATAAAATGTGATAAATCGACTGTAGTATATATAGGTTTTATTATTTATTTATTTATTCACAAAATCCACAGCAATCTTTGCGCAGTTTACTTAAAATAAATTAACTAATGTTACAGCCAATTACTATTACGGTATTACGGCGCGGTATGATATTTGTTATTATTAATGCCAGTTTTAATGTTATTCCATTCCTTTTCAAAAATGGTTCGTAGTTATCTAATTATTCTTACAATATTATGTCTTCGAAAACATGGCAACGATATAAGGAAGCAGTCGTTATGATTTTGTAGGAAATCGAGAAGATCATCCACGCGTAGTAAGGGTATCGAGAATAGCTTTCCTCTTTCTGGCACCAAAAGGTGTTTGTTAGTACTATACCTACTGCCAATTTAGCTGAGCATGTGAGATTCCAAATTCAAATCACATTATTGACCAGCGGGTCATAATGAAATCCAGTACAACATTATTGGCCGGCTGTGCCCCCGGCCACTAATGACCAGTGTGACGCAACTGTCTAATAAAAAAAGAAACTATGAAACGTGCACTAATCACAGATAAAATAATAAAAATTTAGTGCACGTTTCATACAAGCGACGTTTTTCAACTTTTTCTATGGGAGTTCCGTCTCTTATATATGTTTACATGTTTACTTACTCTATGCTAATGACTCACTTTAGGTTAAGGTTGCTTGACATATAATTTGACATTTTCGAGCAGGTGGTGTGAAAAATAATTTCTTGACTTACTGACTTTATACAGTACCTACCTAAGAAGAAATGTTTGTAAAACAGTAAAAGACAAAACAGTAACTTTTAATGATTGGACACACCTACAATTTACAAAAAAAAAACAAAAAAAAAAGGAAAACCACCATTAATGTAATTTAAGTAAGTTTCAATGGTTTGAACGATATCACCAAATGAATAAAACAGTTAATTTTGTGACCTTTTAGCTACCTAAAACCACGGTAATAATATTTAAACTGTGCTAAACGTTAAAGTTTACTGTAGTAAAAAATACTGTTTTGAACATTAGGCTCCTAACAAAGAGAATATAGGTTATATCGTCGTTGGCTCATATGGAACTGTTTAAAGCAGTTCAGATCAATGTTTTTTCATTTTTATTTACTGCTTTTATACTTTCAGTGTACATGTTCAAATGTAAAATGTTCTGTACTAACTTTTTAGACCTTTGTATCCTGCTTATGCATATGAAGTTTCCTTAAATTTAGTTCATTCATTTCGAAAAACAAGGACTTGAAAGTTTGTATGAAATGTCGTACGTCGTAAACGCTCATAAGGGGGATGCACTTCGGCAGCGGCGGCGACCTGTCGCGTCTGGCCCTGGTGCAAGCCATGGTCCGGGGCGAGAGGGAGTGGGAGGCAGTCACCTCCTTCTGCGAAGCAGTCATGCTAGCGAAGGAGGTGGCGGGACGGTTCAGGGACAGAGCCTCCCGTCCCAGCCGCCGCGGGAGACGCTCCGGGCGTCGGGAGCCGCGTGACGACTCCCGGCCACCGTAGGCGCGGGCCTGCGGGCGGAGAGTAATGGGTAGCTCACCGTCCGATCAGTTCCACGCGCGCCTCAAAGAGATGTCAGCATCGAGGAGGGGCCCCATAGGGCCGAAGCCGCGGGATTGTCCGAAAGGGTTACCGCTGGCCCGGAACATAAAGGGCCAAGGAAGGAACACGGTTGGGTTTTAGTCAGTAAGAGTCGGACACTCGCTTCCGCTCCACCCAGAGCGGGAGGGGTCATTTGATGATTTCCCATCCACAAAAAAATAATAATAATAAGGAGGATGCACCTAAGGTAGACCGCGACATTCAAATTTTCTTACGTTTTTTGTAATTTTCAGGTCAGTGTCTGGACGGTTGTATGTTGATTAAAATATGATTTGTGACCGTAACAAATATGGCTTTAACTCCCTAATTTAGAATTGTAACGAATAATGAAATAACCATTCAGCAGGGTACTTAATATGAACTTAAAGAGACTTATTGATGATTTTTACGATTATAATTCTAAAAATAAATATTTGTTACGGCCGCGAATCATAATTAGATCAACATACTACCTGATAATGACCTGCAAATTGCCAAAACGTAAGAAAATTTGAATTTCGCGGGCTTCCCTGACGCTTTCGCTTCGCGTTAGCATACAGTCACACGAAACAAAGACTACATTGATAGCCCACCTAATAGATGAACGATAAATGAAAGATATAGATTAGGTAAGTAGTTTATAGTCACACGTCACACGATGATTGTAAATCGTACTTACCTACATCATTAAGTAAGTATTTAATTACAGTCGACCACATGTCGCGGCGATTACATCTTGAGCTGGCGATGGCGTAGTAGTTACTAGTTAGTCGGTTGTAGTAGAATAAGTCGACTTATACTGGTTTTGTTACCCTTACCATTGACGTGCGGCTTGCTGTACCTACCTACTTTCATATTCGCATTACGAAGACTCTCGACTTTCCATCAATATTTATTGGTTTCCATTGTTAGATGATTTAATGAGGATATTATAAGCCGTAGGTACTGTAAGCCGTAGGTACTGGGATGGGTTAATTAAACAAAGGTTTGTCATATAACAATTTATTCCTAGAAAACCGTTCTACTAAAGGCTGATTTTTCAGTCGTCAGATAATTCTTATTCGTGGAATAAAACTGACGTCTGTGGAAGAACTGTCACTAATTCAAAACTATTCCTCAGATAAAATTATGTGGCGTTTGAAAAATCAGCCCTAATACAAATTAATGTTTGTCTCCATCTATTTATAACGGACTCCCGGAGGTTGCATGGCTGCACTTTTTATAAGTAACATGGATTTTTTTTGAGCTTATTTCCCTCGTCAGATAGAGTCGAATACCTACGCACCTTACCCGAGGGCCACGAAACGAACGCCAATAGGGTTTTTGCTGTGCGCATCAAGTCAGCGACGAGCAGTAAAAGTCAAAATCAACATTATTTACACTTCGGTAAAGTTGCTATTTGTTTCAGTGGAAATAACCATTTTTGACGCGTGTAACGAAAAAACGACGTTTCGTGGCTCACGCATTAGTACCTGCAACGCGTTACCTTTCTAGCTAATAAACGTTTGATATGATTTTATTTAAAGCTTACTGGTGATAGTCTGAGACGCAAAGGTAGTGATTTTAGCAGTTTAAGCATTAGAGAGTAGGTACTTTAAAATTTTAGCCTCCTTTCTGCAGCTGTTTCTATTGTTATACTCCTGCTAGTACCTACACAGAACCTACTTATAGATAATTTAATGGGTATTAATTCTATACTTTTCAAAAAGTTATTAGATGCAGTAGAAACGAAAAAATACATCAAACTATTTCTAAAAAAATGGCTCTTTTATTCAAAGTAGTTTAATTATAATTAATTAAAAAAAAACGGTCAAGTGCGAGTTGGACTCGTTTTCCGAGAGGGTTCCGTACTTTGTAGGATGTAAATAGTTGGTCATGGGTTTTTTTTTTGTAATGTAACTATTATTTAACGGTTTTCGGATTTTTTCCTGTACTTGTGCGCTACATGACATTGCTTCTTGCCAAATTTCGTGATTCTAGGTCAACGGGAAGTAGTTACCGTATAGGTTTTGATTCCGGAACATAAAGCCCCGTATCTTTTGATTGCGTTGACTTACAAGTTTGATTTTTTCACTGCTTCAATCAAGTGATTGCAGCCCGGAGTATTTGATATTCATTTCAACTTCCAACAAAGTGTGATGGAAGTGATCTTATAAGGATTCCGTTTTTCCTTTTAAGGTACGGAACCTAAACTAACTAATATAATATCTATATCTATGGTTTTTTATATGACCAAATGAGCATTATGAGTCGTGCACATCAGGATTTATCAAATTTCAATAAATGTGCACGTGTTTAAAATTGCGATAAGCTATGGCTCGTGTAGATAGTATTCTGATAATTAAAGTCATCGCATCGACATGACATGTGGTTAGAGGTACTTACGACTTGCTAAGCAGAAAGTTTGGTTTCGATTCCGGATCTTTTTTAACCCTAGATAGCTAACGTTCCTGAACTTCTATGATAAGCTAACCATTCGACTTTTTGACGACCATTTTTTAAACGTGATTTTTATTAAAATTGTATGGTATTTTAATCACGTTTATTATATTAATGGGCAATATGGGATATAAATTAAAGATAATTATTACATAAATGAATATTTATTTAACTTTTAAGTACTAAATCACAAATCAAAAATGGCACATGTTTCTTTGAGATCAATAAGGCACTAAATCTTACAATTACTAAATTAGGAACTATTTTTTAGAAATTTCTTCTTTTCTTTTTGGTATAATAAAGTAAAAAGCTTAAAATTAAACGTAAGTATCAAATTACTTAGATTTTTTTGGCACAAGTGGGGCAAAAGTCGACTGTATGTTCGCCACAAATGGGAATTCTGCAACTATTGCAGTGATTCTTTGTCATGCGCCTTTTCTTATAGGAACACAATAACAAAAGTACTTACCGGCTAAACGCGACCACCACGCGATGGAGTCTAGCGGTCACTAAGTTGGCTCGAATCAGCGAGTGTGTAGGTAAAACCATTAGAAAGGGAGAGGAAGATATTTTATAGATGCTCGTCATTTTGACGAACGTTAGCTATCTAGGGTTAAACTAGTTCTTTCGTTGAGAGGTTCAGGGTAGTATTTTTTATCTAGCAAAAACCCTGCCTTTCCCATTGCCCATCCTTTCCTTTTCAAAATTCGAGATCCTTGTCATGCCGAAAGTAATGTTTGTAATACGTTTTTTGTTTGTGTGTGTATATCAACACAGCTCTAAAACGGTGACGGAAACCAACAACACTACGTGTTAATATTATTTTTATTGCTGTACTTATTTTGAGGGGCCCGTGGCTAAATAATAACAGCCGCACAGGTCGATCGTTAAGCTACGCTTGCCGCGGTTGGTCTGTGGATGGGTGACCATCTTTACATACCGAGACCCTTCCGTGCCTCGGAAAGCACGTTAAGCCGTTGATCCCGGTTGTCATTCGTGGATCTTTGACAGTCGTTACGGGTAGTCAGAAGCCCGAAAGTCTGATAACCAGTCTTACCAAGAGGTATCGTATTACCCAGTAACTGGGTTGTGGAGGTCAGGCAGTCGCTCCATGTAAAATACTGGTATTCAGCTGCATCCGGTTAGACTGGAAGCCTTTTTCTTTTTTAACTTGGAGAAATGCTCACGCATTCTGCACTACCACGGGGAGATAGTGCAGTTTTGTGGGACTCTATCCCACTAAAACTCCACGGTGTCCTCCTCTGCCGCAAACGGCGGGAACACGCGTTAGCACTCATCCGTGAACTCGGTGCGGCTGTCTGTCACCGGAGTCACCGGACCCTCCTCTGGGGAGCACTCCCCATCACCGGCGCACCAGAACACATAGCACGCCCCATATTTAGCTGCATCCGGTTAGACTGGAAGTCGACCCCAACATAGTTGGGAAAAGGCTAGGCAGATGATGATATTTGTTTTAACTAAAAAAAATATAGGTATGACTTTAACGCTCGCGTTTAATATTAATCTAAATAGGTAGGTATAGAACGCCATTCGTAGATTTCGAATTTCAAATAGGCTTGGGTGGAACACTCGGCATCAGTGCAGAATGTCAATGTCAGGGCGGCGGCTGATGCAAGTCTTGCACGTCCAAGGCGGCGCTCATGGACCCAGTCACGCCGTCTACTGTCCATCCACCAACTCATACAAGAGTTACCCACCACGGCCACCACTCTTGTTAATTTTGTCTAACCCCTTATTCTCTCATGACACACAACAATAAAAATAGGCATCAGGTATTCCAGTTTTGTTTCTTTGCGCACACAAAATCAAAATCAAAAATCAAAATCAAAATATTTTATTTCACATAAGCCTACATGGGCACTTATGAAACGTCAGAAGCTAGGTGCACGGTTCCAATTGGTCGTTTCCTATGGACACCTGTGCACTACCTACAATATCTCCTGAGTACTTGGTTAGGTTGAGGTACTCCGTTGGGTTTGGCCGCCGTGGCTAAATTTCGGTCGGGAGGGGTATTAGTAAGTATCTCCTTTAGCTAATTTAAATACCTACTTATAATTAAATAAAGTACCTATTTTTTTAAATATTTTTATTTATAAACAAAAAGATTTAATAAAAAAACATTTAAAAATATTAAGTATTATCAGCTTTTGCTGATAACTGATACTTTAGATTTTTGAAAAATCAGACATACCGAACTGGTAAGTAAAGATCACGTGCAAGTAAAGAGCAGGCGACCATTTTTAGGGTTCCGTTGTTTTGTAGGTAGTTAGGTAAAGCCAAGGGGTCGTTCGACTACCGATGCAGGAGTTGAACTTTTAGGACATATTTATAATGCATGGGAGGACAAATGCGATGCTTTGGGCATCTTTTGCGATTTGTCCAAGGCATTCGATTGTGTTCTTCATGAAACATTAATCAGGAAACTGCACCACTACGGAATCCGGAACGCCTCTCTGGATCTTCTTACTTCTTACTTAAGTGATAGGATTCAGAGAGTTGATGTTAACGGAAAAAGGTCACCCGGATCTGTAGTAAGAATGGGGGTCCCCCAGGGCTCAATTCTTGGCCCATTTTTATTTATTATTTATATAAATGACTTGCCTTACCTCATAAGGGATGAACATGATATAGTGTTGTTTGCAGATGACACTTCACTTTTATTTAAACTCAAACGTCAGCAGCTGGTTACTGACAATGTAAATAACGCCCTTGCAAAAGTAGTTAACTGGTTTAATGTCAATAACCTACTTCTTAACGGAAAAAAAACGAAATGTATTAAGTTTACCATACCCCACGTTAGACAAGTAGAAACTAGTGTTCTCATTAAGGATGAAGAGTTGAAACCTGAAGATACCACAGTATTCCTAGGCATAACGTTGGATGCCAAGCTTCAATGGGGCCCCCATATAGATAAATTGTCAAAAAAGCTTAGCTCTGCAGCATATGCCGTTAGGAAAATTCGTGATTTAACTGATTTAGAGACAGCCCGTTTAGTATACTTTAGTTATTTTCATAGTGTGATGTCGTACGGTATTCTGTTGTGGGGAAATGCCGCCGATATTCAGACAATTTTTATTTTACAAAAAAGGGCAATTCGTTCCATTTATAAATTAAGTCCCAGACACTCCCTCAGAGACAAATTTAAAGAGATTAATATAATGACTGTGCCTTCTCAGTACATTTATGATAATCTTTTGTATGCACATAAAAATATTAATCTGTTTAAAAAATACAGTGATATCCATAACATAAATACTAGGAACAAACACAAATTTGTTGTTCCTACAACAAGGCTCAAAAAAATAGGTGGCTCGTTTAGATGCCAATGTATACGTTTTTATAATAAACTTCCTAGCCACATTCAAGAACTAAGCCTTAATAAATTCAAATCTTTTATAAAGCGAAAACTATGTCAGAAAGCCTATTATACTGTAAAAGACTATATTGAGGACAAAAAGGCTTGGGATTGAGCTGCTCCAATAGGTTTAGAATGTTGTTTTTATTTTTGCTATTTTACACTTTAATAATTTTCTTTTTTTTTTAAAGTATCTATTTACTTAAATAATGACATGTACATTTACTGTATAAAGTATTATATGATTTTAATTATTGTGAATGTGAGGACTATGTGGGTAATTTTTTGTTTTTTCTCTTCGTTTTAATCATGATCTGGCAGTTTGAGTAGTTTATGCGGCCTACCCAAATGTCCTGTCTTTGGTATTGTTCGTCGAATCGTTGAGCTCCTTAAGTTCTGAGTTGAGCTGCACGGTTACTGACAAATGCGTGCACTGACTGGACAGGTCCGCTCAATCTGTGTGGTTCTTTCCTCAAAAGACCATTTCAGACACTAATCTACATGGTCCTCAAAGATTATGTCCGGATTTTTTATATACACATTGACATTGATGAATTTTATTTAGACAATGACATGAATATTTACTTTGTAAGTAAATTTTATTATTATTTTTTATTTAATTATTGTGAATGTGAGGACTTTGTGGGTCATTTCTTTTTTCCTTCTTAGTTTTAATCATGATCTGGCAGTTTGAGTAGTTTATGCGGCCTACCCAAATGTCCTGTCTTTGGTATTGTTCGTCGAATCGTTGAGCTCCTCAAGTTCTGAGTTGAGCTGCACGATTTTTGACAAATGCGTGCACTGATTGGACAGGTCCGCTCAATCTGTGTGGTTCTTTCCTCAAAAGACCATTTCAGACACCAATCTACATGGTCTTCACACGATCTGACCAAGATTTTGTCTGGACTTTAAAAGAGACTGTGACTTCTGAGTTTGTTTCGGCCTTTCTTCTCAGAATAGTCAGTTAGGAAACGCCGACCTCATCTAGTTTAAAAAAAAAATATGATTGACGTGTAAAAGTGTTTGTACAAACCTACTTACAGAAATAAAAATCATTTATCATTTATCACTTATCTTTGTATGGAGATACAAACGGTAAAACAAAATAACCTTGTTTTAACCTTTAACCTGATATCTCGACATTTTCATATGTAATGGCGTACGTAACACGTATGTATGGCTAGGCTGTGTAAATTAGTCCCATATGTTACTACATATAAGATTTTTCTTATGTTACAATAGCAGAGGTGACAAGTGACAACCGACAGAATGATGAATTTTGTATATTAATACTCTTTTGTTTAATATTACTACTTCAAACATTGTTTCCCTAAAGGGTTGAGCAGAGGTGTACCTATAGTACACCCCATGTCGCCAGTTATGTTTAAGTCCCATCTTATTGTCTTCAACCTGGCACAATACCAGACTCCGAGCTGCTACTGGCAAACAGACAGAAAAACCCCCCGGTAATCGAACCGAGGTCCTTAAGCTCAACAGTAGCTCTTGCGACCACTAGACCAACGAGACAGTCATAGTTTTAAGAAATATTTTACTTGTAACTAAGTATTTTATACAATTTCCATCCTAAGCTCACATGTACAGTCTTAGCTAACGTTTTTATAGGGAAAACACAATGTATGCTAATGTCACTAATTTAAATAGGAAATATAGGTACCTAATGGTTTGTGCATGCGCACCTGTGATTATGTTTGGCTTGTACAGAAACGATCAACAAAAGACGGCACGTAACATATCCATTATGTACTCGTATCTTGCCACGATGCATCCTTATCCTTACATAGTATAAAACAAAGTCGCCGAAATGTCTGTAAGCGCATAACTTCCGAATGACTGCACCAAATTGTATAATTCTTTTTTTACCCGCGACGACGGTACGGAGACGGTATATATGCGTTTGGGGTGAGTGGATGTGTGTGCAAACCAATGTTGCCATTTATCTCCAAAACTACTGGTCCGATTTTGATGCGGTTTTCAGTGATGGGTTTGGATTTGATTGGTGCATGTTCTTATATAGGTGTTATGGTAACAACTCACCAGGGAGCGCTGCAGTAAACATTTGTTTGTACAAACTAATGTTGCCATTTATCTCCAAAACTACTAGTCCGATTTTGATGCGGTTGTCATTTCTTTTTTTCTCTTTAAGTGTAGAATGAACCTATGCTCTTAAAAAAGTTTAAAAAAAAGCAAAATTTAAAATTAAAAAAAACCACGACGGTTAAATGTAATTGGAAAAGGATAAAATAATTTAAAAACCCCCGACTTAAAGAATTTATGTATTTAAAATATTTACTATGTATACCGAATATGTTAATAAAAAGTAGGTATAATAACGTAGAGTTTAGGTACTTAGGTACCTACAACTACAAACTCGGCAATACACTATTATAATAATATTATTTGGTTAGCTGAAGCCTGAAATAAGTGTTGCGCTTACGTGTATTGTATAGTGGCTTTGTTATATCTCTTTATTCTTTTCTTTTTACACCAGACTCGACGTTTAACTCGTAGAGCTCATAGTTGTACCGCTTTTGCCATTGCTCGTTTTCCAGCACTGCACTGAATATCCACCTGGGGAATTTGTTTTCGAAAACTAATGGAGATTTCTCGTCTCTTTTACTTAGTACTCAGCACACCGAGCCGTACGTCGTTATTGGTCTTAGTCAGGTTTTGTAGAGAAGTTTACCTAATGCTAATTTTTCAATACCTAATGCTTCTTCAGAGTATCTTTACCAGCCATAAGCAGGCTGAAATAAGATTTACTGGCCGTCATTATTTTCCTGCTTATTATGCGGGGGACTAACAGCGCCCCGCGATTTCACCCGCATAAGTGTCGATCCCGTGGGAATATCGGGATAAAAACTATAAGTATCCTATATCCTTTCCCGGGAGTCAAACTACTTATCTCTGTACCAAATTTCATCTAAATCGGTTCAGCGGTTTAAGCGTGAAGAGGTAACAGACAGACACACATTTATAATAATATTAGTATGGATATATTTTGTTTAATATCATAACGGTGCCACAGGCAAAGCTGTTATCGTCAATGGTAATATCGGGCGAAAGCTAGTGCTAGTCTTTGGACACTCTTAAATATTTGGTCTTGGTCGTGTGACCCGAAGACCAGCCGCCGCAGGTGATTTTAACAGGACCCGGAAAGCATATTCCACTACAGGTAGACTCCTACCGATCACAACCAGTTGGCCTAAAAAGGCCACTTTGGCAGAATCATAAAAGGATATCACTCTAAAAAATAATATGGCGAAGACAGTCCGTGTTTTTCTTTTTTTCGCTGGACTACGTAGGTATTATCAAAGAGATTGGGAAAACTGAAAGAGATTGGCATTGGATTGGATTGATTGGCATTTTAACACAGACAAAAAAAAAACTGAAAATTCCTTCACCATTAAGATTTGATACGATTAACGTAACAGTTAACTGTCCATTATAATTCATAATGTTATCCTTTTATTATTCTGCCAAAGTGACCTTTTTAGGCCCCCAGGTCGTCCGCATACCCCAGTACCTACATGTCAAGAGCCATAGATTTAATATATAAATCTATGTCAAGAGCAATATTGACAGTCGTCAACAGTACAGTCACAATCAAAGTAAACTGGAGAGCCCATCTCGCCGCGCGTCTGTGGCCTTCATGAGTTCTAAGAGGTTCTAAAAGATCCGTTTTTACTCTAACTACGCCTTGAGAGTGTTTCAGCGTTATTTCGGTCAGGGATATCAATTTCGGCGATATATACCAATGTCGGCCATTGCTTGGTAGACGAAATTACGGATATGTTGTCAAACACAGTTCTGAAATCAATAAACAGGAGGTGTGTGCTCACATAATATTCCAGAGTCTTTTCAAGACTTTGCCTCAGAGAAAAGATTTGGTCTATAGTGGATTCGACTTAAGATTTTAAACCTCTAGTAGAGAATTTTCGAGAACACCTTATACGCAGTACTCAATATAGACGCCTCGGTAGTTTTAGCACTCCAAGACGTCACCCTTCCTAAGCAAGGGTATACGACAGCCGTGTTCCACTCGTCCGGCACGGAAATTCCGTTCCAGATCTATTTAATTAGCTTGTGGAACTCCTTCTCGAAACGAACCCCAGCAAACTTTATAAGTACACTCTAGATGTTGCCCCCGCCTGCTGCTTTATTGTTTTTAGGGTTCCGTAAAAACCAAAGGGTAAAAACGGGACCCTATTACTAAGACTTAAATTCGCTGTCTGTCCGTCCGTCTGTATGTCACCAGGCTGTATCTCAAGAACCGCGATAGCTAGACAGTTGAAATTCATCATCATCAATCACAAATTATGTATTTCTGTTGCCGCTACAACAACAAATACTGAAAACAAAATAAAATAAATATTTAAGGGGGGCTCCCATACAACAAACGTATTTTTTTTCCGCCATTTTTGCCTTGTGGTACGGAACCCTTCGTGTGCGAGTCCGACTCGCACTTGGCCAGTTTTAAGTTTATAATAATTAATAAGCATACGTATTAGGTACGCACGACGACATATCAAGCTAAGTAGGTATACATTTCCAGTATAAGCTGACTTCTCGTGACTCGTTGTACGAAAAGCCTATACAATGCGAGGAAGCTAAAACTGGAAATGTATAGCTTGATGTATCGTCGTGTGTACCTCCTACCTATTAAAATTGGATAATCGCAGCATATCATAAACAGAACAAGTAAATCCTCTAACTAAGCGTTACGCTATCTATATCAAGATAATTATAAGTGTGTAGACACTGGGTACCTAGGTATATCTTTTACCTATAATTTTATCTAAGATTATTATCAATCTATGCCTAACATTAAAGAACAACAATAGGTATGTCTATTAATTGCTAAGGAAAAATATCTTTATCAAATGAAATCGTAACTATATAGATACTGCATAGGTACATCGCGCCACCGAGGTGACATCGATTATTTTAATATACAGGGTTATTGGTAAAACACCAGCAACCTCTTAAGAGGTCATTGTACTCATCATTCTGAACAACTTTTACTATGGGACCAACCTGAAATCGCGAAAAAAAAATCAGCTGTTCCCTACATTTTGACGAGTTATACGAACATAAATGTAGGGAACAGCTGATTTTTTTTCGCGGTACCCTGTATAATACTTTGATGTCACCATGCAAACCACAGCTGGTCGATTCTGTAAAAATCTCACCGTGAAAACTTAGGTGAAGTGAGTTTGTTTTTGCTAGGAATTGACACTATTTGACAGCTCATGAGCTCACTCCACGCTCACTTCACCTAAGTTTTCACGGTGAGATTTTTACAGAATAGCACCGCAGTTATGTAAATCATTACTTGATCTTCAATAAGGGCGTGGGAGTCGCAACTGGTGCAACTGTTGTATTTTATACCATTTACCTGCTGCGCAAGGGAATGTCAGCGGAAGAACCTTCGCACAGTGCAAATGTAGAGTTCACATTATATACGTGGTTATCTACTATATTTAGATCCTAATTACGGGCAGGTCAGAAGCCAGTCATGCAGTGGGTACCTAACGTTTTTCTCAGATTTTACCAGTCCGATGTTTTATATTGGTTTAGTTATGAACGAGCCGTGTGCACGATAGGATTTCCCATCGACAAAAATGCCGATTTTCCATACAAACTTTCATACCCTATTATTTCATACCATATGAGTTAAACCTAGCAGTTTAGGCAGTGGGCGTTGTCTGACAATGAATTCAAGATTTTACCTAGAAAAAAATAAATGAAGTATAAAATTTTCAGGAACTTAACTTTGTATAGGTATACCTACAGCGTTGGCGTTTTTCAGAAAGTGTATGAAAACGGAATCAGGTTACCTACAGGGGTGTTATTGGTGAGCAATTTAAAAGTATATTTTCATACTCAGATTAGATATAAACTACCTATACTTCACCCTAGTGTGAAAAGCTGAATACATATTTGCACGACTTCCGTACCTAGTCCCATTCAATAAATACATTACATCATTCATACATACGATCCTATGCATTGTCCCACTCCACGTCTTACTATATTGTTCTTCTCCACGATTTGCTGTCAACTTCAATGGCAACTCTGCAGAAAAGAATTTGAAACGATCACGTTTAAGTACCTACTTACTGTTTTAAATTCAGAACTAATACGTCGTTAATACGAGTACTTATAAGTATTTTCGAATCGTTCTTACCTACATAAGTATGGGATTTGGTATTCAGGATGCCAGTCGATCCTGGCTTGGAAAGTCTTTAAAGATTCAAAAGAAAATATTATGGAAGACCATGCATGGTTTCATTACCTACAAACAGCCACTTCGAGTCAATCAAAATTACATAAGTTACATACCAAATGAAAACATAAAAAGATAGAAGATAGCCAAAACGAAAACTATGGGATTTGAGAAGAACACGTTGTAGTTTTAACAGACCTCAAAGTCATTGGTACAGCCTGCAAGACTCACAAATACCTACCTGAAATAAACATTCAACGACATTATTATCCATTTCAGCGAATATTGCATGTTATCCTCTCAAAGGAATGTTTTACTTACCTACCTACTTAGTTTATGTTGAAAAATATTTTGCAGATAAGTATTCCTCATTGTTCTTCCTCAATATCGTTAGCAGTTCGAAAAGGATACATTCACAACGAGGCCCTAAAATAAACGACCAACCTGTTACGAATATTTTAACTTGTTAAATCGATTTCGATGATTGCATCCTTTAGTAGGTCAATGTCAGTATAGATGCATGAATTTAAAGTTAAAATAATTTGATCTCGTTATTAAGTTATCGAGGAATACAGCGTGTTCGCCAATAAATCGTATGAGCTGATGAATGTTAAGTGCCATTGATTGATGTTTAATCTAAAAAAAAAAAAAAAAATTTAATAGCTTTATTCTATCCCTTACATCTTCGTTTTCTTAACTAGTTCTGTGTTGTGTACTTATTTATTTATTTGTTAGTAATGTTAGTTTTGTACTTAAATAAGGTTAGTATTGTTATGTGTAAGGGCCGCCTTTTGCGGTGAAAGCCTCTTCCAAACCGTGCCAGGTACCTCTATCCTTCGCCCGTCTGGGCATCGAGTCTCCTCTTTTTACCCGACTGCGGCGAAGCCCAAAAGGAGGGTTATGTGTTTGACCTGTATGTATGTATATCCGTTTCTTTGTTCCCTCGTAACTTCTAAACGAATGAACGGATTTGGATAAATTATACGTCTTTAGATTTGTCTTGGTAGCGCGAGTGTCACTGGCTACATTAAAATAAAAAACAAAGTAAAATGGCGGATTAAGGGTGCCTTAATGTGGAGTTCGAATATTTTTTTTCTTCTAATACCATCGAGAAATATCAAAATTAAGGGTTTTAAACGGTGATTACAAAAATATATACAACTTATATGGTTAAAAGTAATTCGAAGTGACAAATCGTAAAAAACACGTTAAATAAAATAATTATTTCTTATTCCCTGTTGAGTGACTTTACGGGTCAGCTAATAATTAATACATAAGTAAATCGTCTGCGAAATCTTTCAAATTTGTAAACTAAAAAGCTAGAAATAAAAAACAAGTAATTAACAAAACTAATAAAAAACCCGACAGCGGTACAAAAAATTAGTTTAAAAAAAACTGAAAAGCTAAAAACAAGGCCATTTTAAATTAAATAAAAGTTGGAAGCAGGCGGGACCCATTTGAGTTTGAAAATATAATAAAAAAAAGTAATTTAAAAAAATTAAACCGACTTCAAAAAGAAATGAACTCAAAATTATGAAATAACTTTAATTTCGGAAGTCGGTGTCTTGGGATCTGTATTTTAGTTTTAGTTTTTTGCCACCGACTTCCGAAATTAAAGTTATTTCATAATTTTGAGTTCATTTCTTTTTGAAGTCGGTTTAATTTTTTTAAATTACTTTTTATTTGGTAATTTTTAGTTGTTGCACTAGAATTTGACCAAGGTTTTGAGATGTTTTCGCTTTGACACTACACCCGTAGCTCGTATCAATAAGCCAGGCCGTCACACTTTCACGTCTTAGTCCATATCTTGAAAATTACTGAATCGATTTTGATGAAACTTGCACTGTTCCCTAAGTTGAAGTAAATGTAAGCCAATAAAAAAAGAATGGTCACGATCCGATTAATAGTTACGGAGATATGCGTGGACAAACATACATACATACATACATACATACATAAATACATACATACATACATACATACATACATACATACGTCTATAAAATTTTGTATATTTGTTTGGAAGCCCTAATAGATTGTCATATGTGAATATAATGCAATTCCAATAATATTACATACATACGTATCGAATTGATAACCTCCTTTTTTTGAAGTCGGTAAAAAAATGGTATGGGTCCCGCCTGCTTCCAACTTTTATTTAATTTAAAATGGCCTTGTTTTTAGCTTTTCAGTTTTTTTACCGACTTCAAAAAAAAGGAGGTTATCAATTCGACACGTATGTATGTAATATTATTGGAATTGCATTATATTCACATATGATGATCTATTAGGGCTTCCAAACAAATATACAAAATTTCATAGACGTATGTATGTATGTATGTTTGTCCACGCATATCTCCGTAACTATTAATCGGATCGTGACCATTCTTTTTTTACCGACTTCAAAAAAAGGAGGTTATCAATTCGATACGTATGTATGTAATATTATTGGATGTGCATTATATTCACATATGATGATCTATTAGGGCTTCCAAACAAATATACAAAATTTCATAGACGTATGTATGTATGTATGTATGTATGTATGTATGTATGTATGTATGTATGTATGTTTGTCCACGCATATCTCCGAAACTATTAATCGGATCGTGACCATTTTTTTTTATTGGCTTACATTTTCTTCAACTTAGGGAACAGTGCAAGTTTCATCAAGATCGATTCAGTAATTTTCAAGATATGGACTAATACGTGTAAGTGTGACGGCCTGGCTTATTGATAAGAGCTACGGGTGTAGTGTCAAAGGGAAAACATCTCAAAACCTTGGTCAAATACTAGTGCAAAAACTAAAAATTACAAAATAAAAAGTAATTTAAAAAAATTAAACCGACTTCAAAAAGAAATTAACTCAAAATTATGAAATAACTTTAATTTCGGAAGTCGGTGGCATAAAACTAAAATACAGATCCCAAGACACCGACTTCCGAAATTAAAGTTATTTCATAATTTTGAGTTAATTTCTTTTTGAAGTCGGTTTAATTTTTTTAAATTACTTTTTATTATTGGCTTACATTTACTTCAACTTAGGGAACAGTGCAAGTTTCATCAAGATCGATTCAGTAATTTTCAAGATATGGACAAAGACGTGAAAGTGTGACGGCCTGGCTTATTGATACGAGCTACGGGTGTAGTGTCAAAGGGAAAACATCTCAAAACCTTGGTCAAATTCTAGTGCAACAACTAAAAATTACGAAATAAAAATAATTTAAAAAAATTAAACCGACTTCAAAAAGAAATAACTCAAAATTAAGAAATAACTTTAATTTCGGAAGTCGGTGGCATAAAACTTAAACTAGAATACAGATCCCAAGACACCGACTTCCGAAATTAAAGTTATTTCTTAATTTTGAGTTATTTCTTTTTGAAGTCGGTTTAATTTTTTTAAATTATTTTTATTTAAACTAATTTTTTGTACCGCTGTCGGGTTTTTTAGTTTTTTTAATTAGGTACTTGTTTTTTATTAATGTTTTGCTTTATTTTTTTAATTTATTTATTAACCTGTATAGTTTACTCAGTTTTAATCTAAAATACTGAATTAATAATCAACAAAATTATAATGATGGATTTGAACATATTTAATAACCAATTAGATTTTTATTAGATTTTTGCGACCTTAAGAATGGACTCATGACTGCATAAATTATTCATAGGTAGAAAGGTAGCCTTTAAATTTAATGATGTAGTTTATTATGTATGGTCGAATTATTTCAAGGTAGTCTAACATCAAAGCGGACGGTTAACTCTCAAACTTCGATCAGTATGCAAGGCTGCGTCGGTTTAAGTGGTGCAGTCCGTTTACCGGCTTTAAGATATTTGAAGAAGTGTTGGCTATTTTTATTGAATTATATAGATAACAGAAGATCTGTCATCGAGGCCAGCCGGTGCTTGATACGTATTTGTATAAAAAGTGGCGAAGAGCCGTCACTGCCTTTCATTCGCGAGCGGCAGGTGTGCGTTGCCTTGCTGTCTGCCTGCACAAACCTCTTCTATTAATGATCGGCTGATTGTTTCATGAAAAAATCACAAAGTGATCTGTGAAAATGGTGAGAAGAATTTTTAATTAATTATTTGTTGTCCGACAGCCCTTGGAATTCAGCTGACCCCAAATGATGGAACCGCCAGGTATTTTTTGAATTTTATTACATAGGCGACTTTTCGGATACCATTTTATTTTATTAATCTTATTTTGAATTTATTAAATGTTCAAAATACATTAATTTTGGCCATTATCTATCATAACAGCTATAGATACCTAGGGATAATAAATTAATAATGCGATAATTCCGCTCGTTACTTAGGTAGACCTACAATATTTTTTCTGTGCGTGAAACATTAAATTGAATAATTTTCAAAGCGTCTTAAATCGGTTTAATAATTGCCTTTTTTTTTTGCATAAAGCCTTTGTTCGCAAACATAAGCAACAACATGACGAATGAAAAGAACATGTACATTGATAACAATACGTATTTAAATACTGAATCCCTTTTGTTAATTCTCTCGTCATTTTCAGTTGTCACTATTGTCCCTTTCAGGTATGTCTACTAACTGAAAGAGTAGATAAATAATAAACAATATTAGTAAATACATTTAACAAACAACCACATTTCATTTTATTGTTAGTAAACAGATTTTTAAATCTCCCGCATTGTTGTGAAGGTCGCTATGCGCATACGCATACCTAACACGACTTCAATACTACGTACTCAACTTGAAATATCTAACCATAGTTAAAAGAAGTAGGTCTAGGTAGGTATAGGACATTCAGTCAGTGGTACAGCCCGATATAAACTTTATGGCGGGTCTGAAGTGCGCTACTCACTGAATTTGTTAGGTGCGCTACGACTTGCCTCATGCTCCGAGCCGCCGCGCCGGCCGTAAAGTTTGAATCGGACTGTACCCATCATTATAACTAAAAGTTGAAAGCGTTAAACGAGCACGAAAGTGAGTCGATAAATCATGAATTCATTACACAACACATGCGCCGTTTATGAGGGTCGGCGCAGCCTTGGTAATGACTTGCTTGTCATTACCATGGTCGAGTGCAACTCTACTTATTTACACTTCGCGTCCGTATATAGGTCAGTCAAAAATCAGTATTTTTATAGTCAAGCAATTATTTATTATATCAAAAATAATTATTACCTATTTATTCAGGTTTCTGTAAACATGAATCTGAAAAAGTGCATTGTCTGGTCCAATGATTTCAATAATATATGCACTTAAATCTTAGCATAGGTTCACCTTCATAAAAAGTAATCAATCGACTACAAGTAGGTACTACCTATAAACCTACAAGAAATGGTTCTCCTTATGAGAAGAAGTCAACTTATATTTTTCAAATCAAATCAAATAATTTATTTGCATAACACAGGTAACAGGTTCATGTTACAAAAGCAAACCTTACGACCGTATTACAGAACAATAAGTACAGAAACTTTACTTGAAAATTTATTGAAAATAAATAGTAGGTACGTATATGAGGACTGGTGGTTTTGATGGCATAAAACAAAGAGAGGAGTGGCCATAACGGACACGTACAGCCAGATACCGAAATTGGTGGAGGTCTCATCAGTTAAATAGGTAAAATAGAATATAATATATAAGAGACCCCAGTAGACCCCACGGTAGACCCACAGTAACTCATCTCTGAAGTAGAGACTTTTATTATTATTTATTATGACAAATATCTAGATCGATCTCTAAAAATGAGAATGAGAACTTGAAACTGCAGGAAGATTACTCTCCATGGGCTCTTGATGTTTTTTTTAATAGTAAATGGTTTTATATAAGTATGTTTGTGCAAACACTTTTGCGTGTCAATAATTTATGTTACTTTGACCAGAAAGGAAACTAGATGGATAAGAAACTTTGTATACCTACCTACTTATTTAGTCATTAAACATAATGCACAAGTAGCTTAGGTATTCTTCGTTTGTTGACGTCAAATATATTTCTTTGCTACCTTGTTTCTTTTATTATTCAAGTTCAATTTGTTTGTTTTTTGTTTTGTGTGTTTTTTTTTATCAGAGCAGTGGTGGCCAAGTGGTGACGGCCGCGACTTACAAGTTGTAGGTCGTAGGTTCGAACCCAGACAGGCGCTTTACTATATGTAAATTATATCATCACCACTGCTCTCAAAACGGTGAAGGAAAACATCGTGATTAAACCGGCATGTCCTAGAACCAAAAATTCGAAGACATGTGTCATCTACCAACCCGCACTGGGCCCGCGTGGTGGATTACTGCCCACTCCCTCACACAGAGAGGAGGCCTGTGTCCCAGCAGTGGGAACATTATAGGCTTATTATGTATGTCATGTGTTTTTTTTGTGTTTGTGTGTTTATTTGTTGACTTTAGTGACTGTAGTTATTACAGTTTAGAATATTTTTCAACGCATGCGCCTATACGGTGGCATTACCTACGCATGCATCTTATCAGCCGACACTTTCGCTTTCCCGGTTCCAACATAACATAAAAACATTGATAAATCCCTATCAAACAAATAGATACCTGCCTAAATATTTAACATATGCTTCAAAGCTCGATAGGAAAAATTATTATTAAAATGATCGAACAACATGAGATAGTCTATCTTGCATTCGTAACAATATTCATGTCGGCGCAACGTTATTGTGTACCTAAATTGATTTAGAATGTATCATCTTTATTAACAATTGGTATGAAAAAAAAATGTGAAAAGGAAATAAAACGTTTATTGAGGATGTTGACTAATCTGCCTTCGAAAATAATAAATAAGCGTGAAAAATATAATAATACTAGCTTCTGCCCGCGACTTCGTACGCGGATCCTGTTGCTTATGCCAGCGACAACGGGGTCGTCAAAATCGAAGATCTGAAACGTCTGATGTCGAATTCTAAGAGCCCGGGGACTGGAAAACAACGGGATGCGCGAGACGATTCGAGACGTAATTTTCAGGCAATAATGAACCAATAAGGTGGTAAACTTGGCCTTGCACTTTGAATGTTGGCATAAATGGGCCTTCTGAAATCTGTTTCGCAACAAAAGATGTCATTTGAAAGGTATTATTGTACGAACGTATGTCGTCCAAGAAATGTTTTGACTGTGGATGGTCACCGATTAGCAGTGATCTTAATATTTCTGGAGGATTTTGTAATATTTCAATAAATGTACTTTCCCACCTGAGCAACACATACCGTTTGTTTCTTTTTGCCGTTTAACAGCTTCACAAAAAGTAAAATTTTTAACCATACCTCCGATGGCGGAATATGTGGCGTAGTCAATCATAGGAGTATACGTAAATGCACTCCGTTCCTTTCAAACCCAAGGAAGGTCGCCATGCCCTACGGCTATATCTTGAGACACATCCGATTCTTCAGATGATATCGACATTCTGTTTAGAGAATGTCGAAGTCGATCAGAATTCAACGTTCGTTGCGCTCTTCTTAATCTGTCTCTTCATGCCGTACTCCAGCAATTCTTTCTTTCTCACTTTCTAACTGATTATGAATATTTTGTTGAGTGTGTGTTCGGGACAATGTATGATAATCTCACGTTCATCACTCGTTTCAAAAGACCTGTTAGTAGATGTGCGAATACGCTGAGAACTCAAGCGTGATTCTGTGTCGGTAAACGTTTCCGATTCGCGAGACAATGCATGACGTTCACGATCAGCGGTCAGTCGCGCATCACGTTCCCCACTTGTCTCTGGAGACCTAAAAGTCGATGCGTAGATACGCTTGGAACTCAAGCGCAATTCTCTATCCGTGAACGTCTCCGACTCTCGCGAGTCGAGACAATGCATGACGTTCACGATCAGCGCTCAGTCGCGCATCATATTCTTCACTGTGGTCTCTAGAGATCTGGATGTAGATGCGCAAATACTCTGAGAACGCAGGCGTGTTTCGCGATCCGAAGAGGTTTCCACGGAGCGAGTTGCAGCCTGATGTTCTCGAACAGCATCAAGTCTCTCCTGACGCCCTTCGGTAGATTCTTGGGATCTTATGATCCTCAATCTTTTAGCTCTTTTGGAACATTGGGAAAGATTTGACCTTTTTCTAGGCATGGTTATAGTTTTATTGTGAAGATACCTGATCAATTAAAATCTAAGTGACTGCTCCCCTACCAAGGGTGCCCAGACACGGGGTCGTTTGGCGCCCATGTGCTGGTTTGGTCCCTGGGGTGGTCACGGCGTGCTATGTGTTCTGGTGCGCCGATGATGGGGAGTACTCCCCAGAGGAGGGTCCGGTGACGGACAGCCGCGACGGGTTCACGGATGAGTGCTAACGCGTGCCCATGTTCCCGCCGTAAGCGGCAGAGGAGGACACCGTGGAGTTTTAGTGGGTTAGAGTCCCACATAACTGCACTATCTCCCCGTGGTAGTGGAGAATGCATGAGCATTAAAAAAATAAATGGGAGTTTTGGCCAGTAGAGTCAAATTTTCAATGATATGCCATCGTCATCGAAAATCAATCCTAAACTGTTACCGCATTCACCGCGTGGAGGTGAAATTAGTGATAGCTTTGATTTCCACATCAGATGTTTCTGATCTTCGATTTATATAAGTCAACAATGCCCATCAGACCGAATAACTTTTACTAAGACGTCATTCCTATATGTGTTATGGTGTAGCTGGGCTCTTAGAGTTCCCCATCAGGTGTTCCAGATCTTCAAATTTATTCTCTCAGCAGAAAATGCTCATCACGTGGAACAATTTTTGCTATGGTACCATTTTTGTATCTCTTATCTAGTTAAGCTGATCTGTTGCGGTTCTGCATCAGGTGTTCAAGTTTCAAAGATAAATTATAGCCTACATGTTGCCCAGACATAATACCTATACAACAAAAAAATAAAACATTCAAATCCGTCCAGTAGTTCCGAAGATCGGACGCGCAGGCGCGAGGCATGTACGTACTCTGATAGTAGAATAATACCTTAACAAATGTTCGCCGTGATTCTTTAAATTGACATAACTTTTTTATTTATGAACCGATTGACATGAAATAAACACTAAATGTTAAGCGAAGCTTACTACAATATATGAGTGAAAACCGCATCTAAATCGAATAAGCCGTTTCTGATATTAGCGTGCACAAACACAGACAAACAGACAAACCGACAAACAGACAAAAAAAATTATTACAGTTTCGGATTCGGCATCGATATAATAACTACCCCTGCTACTTTTTTTTATATATTTCCATTGTACAGACACCACTTTTCTACAATTTTATTATATACAGGGTGATTGGAAGATGGGTGCAAAGCTTTAAGGCGAAGATAGTACAGGCAATTCAGAACCATTTAAGCCATGGTTGTCTTAGACGAAGTCTTACCACTTTTATTTTACCAATTTCTTAAGATTTTTTTCGAAAATTCCCAAAGTTTTAACTAAACTACTTATTTATGGCCAAATTGAATGATAAACGAATTCATTTTTATTGTATTTAATTAAAGTAATGTGTAAGCAATCTAGCAAAACATGTTTTAGGCCTCTGTGTCGTTAGACATTTATTTTACAGACATTTAAAGTTAATAAAACATTTTAAAATTCATAAATATTTTTTGTAAACCTTATTTTAAAAAAAACGGAGCGTGCTTTTTTTGTTCAAACCTTTTTGAAAACATGCTTGATAATCGCTTTTTCTATTGAGGTAACATTTACGCGGATATCTTACAAATTATTGAAATTAGGACCTAAAAACCAATTTGAGGGAGAAATTTTAAATTTTTGGCAGACTAAATAAAACAACATTTGAATTTAATTTATTTATGTTTCATGTTCAAAATGTTGTCCGTGATTTCTAATACAAGCACGGCTCCGTCTTCTCACTTCTGTTGTTGTTATTTTCAACATCATCTTCAGCTTCATTGTTTCAAACTCTGAATTCATTCTCTCTATCAGTTCTTCTCTCGTGTTTATTTCCACATTCGTATACCTACACTAGCTCCTTGGCCCGGCCCCACACGAAAAAGTCCAGCAGGGTCAGATCTGGTGAACGAGCGGGCCAAGGGTCCATCTCTGCCAATCCAGCTGTCAGGAAAACAATTATTTAAGTGTTCCCTTACATTTAACATCCAATGCGTTGGACAGCCGTCTTGCTGAAAGATGACTGTACTGTCTCTTGCGAATATCGGGACACCGGTTTCCTCTATCAGCTCTGGTAAATCCACTTGTAGAAAGTGCAAATCATTTTCACCATTGAAAGTCTCCGGTAAGAAGTGGGGTCCAATCAACGTCCTGCAAATTACTCCAGCCCAAACATTGACAGAGAATTTCCTCTGAAACGACACCTGCTTCTTAAAATGTGGATTGTTGTCTTTGGCGGCCCATTCATGAAGGTTATGAAAGTTTGTAATGCCCTCCCTAGAAAATTTGAATTTGAAATCAATCTTGTGGACGGATGAAAGCAAATTTTCTAGGGAGGGGATTACAAACTTTCATAACCCACACAACACATGGGGAACACTTAAATAATTGCTTTCCTGACAGCTGAATTGGCAGAGATGGACCCATCCCTTGGCCCGCTCGCTCACCAGATCTGACCCTGCTGGACTTTTTCGTGTAGGGCCGGGCCAAGGAGCTGGTGTATACGAATGTTGAAATAAACACGAGAGAAGAACTGACAGAGAGAATGAATTCATAGTTTGAAACAATGAAGCTGGAGATATGATTTTGAAAATAACAACAACAGAAGTGAGAAGACGGAGCCGTGCTTGTATTAGGAATCACGGACAACATTTTGACCATGAAACATAAATAAATTTAATTCAAATGTTGTTTTATTTAGACTGCCTAAAATTTAAAATTTCTCCCTTAAATTGGTTTTTAGGTTCTAATTTCAATAATTTGTAAGATATCTGCGTAAATGTTACTTCAAAAGAAAGAGCGATTATCAAGCATGTTTTCAAAAAGGTTTAAACACAAAAAGCACGCTCCGTTATTTTTAAAATAAGGTTTACAAAAAGTATGTATGAATTTTAAAATTTGTTATGAACTTTAAATATCTGTAAAAAAAATGTCTAACGACACAGAGGCCTAAAACATATTTTGCTAGATTGCTTACACATTACTTTAATTAAATACAATAAAAATGAATTCGTTTAACATTCAATTTGGCCATAAATAAATAGTTTAGTTAAAACTTTAGGAATTTTTGAAAAAAATCTTAATAAATTGTTAAAAAATAAGTAGTAAGACTTCGTCTAAGACAACCATGGCTTAAATGGTTCTAAATTGTCTGTACTATCTTCGCCGTAAAGCTTTGCACCCATCTTCCAATCACCCTGTATAATAATATATATAGATAAGGATAGAAACTAGGCTGATGATGTGAAACATATTAAATAAAATGATACATTAATACATTTTATGTAGGTACTGCCATTGGGAGAAATCGACTTAAGTATTCATTTAAGTTTTCCTTTAGATAAAACTGACCGATACTCAATACCCATAGTAAACGGTTTCTTTATATACATAAAAGAACCTTGACAAAATTTAATCATAACACTCCTCATTAGGTACCACTAAATGATCAGCCTTTCATTATCATGACGTATCGGTAATTTTGATATCATCCATATACATAATTAATATGATAGCACATAGCATAGCAGCAGGTTAAGAATGCAAAACGTGTGAAACGGCACATTACAAAAATGGATTAATTTTTTTTTCGTTTGATTTGACAAAGTTTTATCCTTTCGAACCCATGCAAGTTTACGGTCAATTTATTTGAATGAAATTAATAGGCTACTTACTAATATTCAAATTGTATCAGATGACGTTATTCAACACATTTGCGAGGAAAAAAATAATATAGGTTGGTACTTAATTTCACAAACATAATAATTTGTAAGTAACAAATGTTTGTGAAAAATGGCTCGTGGACTTTTTTTCGTAATATTATTATCTATGTTAATTTGTTGACGAAATAAGTAGGTATTCTGAAGAAATAACAATAAGTTTAGTGTTTATTTATAATATTTTATTTATAAATTCTTAATTTTTAAGGAACAAAGAAGTGTGATGGCTGTTTGCTAAGATTTAAAAAAATGCACGTCTTCGACTAGTAAATAGGTAGGTACCTATCTTGTCTTTGGCGCAGTTTCCTGCACTAGTCCGAGAATGCAAAGTAAAAAGCACGCGTGTTTAATTAATATACTACACACATCAAAAGTGTCTAAGGATCAACATATATTTTTGCAATAACTTTTCTCCTGATTGATATTAATTAAAATTTTCTTTAAGGATTCATCAAATAAAGTGTTTTCGTTTGTCACAGTAACGATAAACCAAGTCACCTTTGCATTAATAAAGAAATTTGCCATTTTCCTAATAAAGGGATTTTTGACATTTGAACCACTAACACAAAAGTTCGAAAAAAAGACTGAAATAACAGTTTTCTTTAAAATTTTATTGGGTAACTTAAACAATTAATAATCCGTGTTTCTACCGCGAACACTAACAACACAAGAACATCGGTTTGGCATACTCAAAATGAGTTCATCCAAATCACGCTGTGGAATGGCCGCCCATGTTCGTTGCAACAACAAAAAAAGGTCTTCTTGCGACTGGATACCCTCCATATTCGGCAGAGCTCTTCTCTGTAGCATATCCCATGCATGCTCAATCGGGTTCAAGTCTGGCGACTGAGCAGGCCAGGGCAGGACATTGATGTTAGCTGCGGCGAGAGTCTGTCTTACAACTCTTGCGGTGTGCGGTCGTGCATTATCATGCATTAACTGAAATAAGGGACCGATTTGCACTTGTAGAGGAACGATGACGTCTGATACAATCGTCTCAGCATAAATATGAGCGTTGAGGTTGCCTCTGATCCAAATCAACTCAGTTCTTCCGCCGATCCAAATACCCGCCCATAGCATGATGGTTCCACCACTATAAGGATGAACTTCCTGGCAGGATTTTAATCGCTGTTGGCGTCCAGGGGTTCTCCAGTGTCGTATACGTCTTGTATCCGGTCTCATACCAAAACGAGACTCAACAGAAAAGCACACGAAACGCCATTGTTCTTCTGCCCAATTTCTGTGTTCAAGAGCCCATTGATATCGAATCCTACGATTGTGCATTGCTATAGGTGGTACCCGTAGCGGTCTTCGGGAATGAAGGTTCACTTCATGCAAGCGGTTTCTGACTGTTTGGTCGCTAATTAAGTTCCCTGAAGAGTGATGAAGCCTCACGGCTAACATCATGGCGGTTATTGTTGGAGCTCTTCGAGTTAAGATTTGAATGTATCGGTCTTGTCTCCGTGTGGTGCAGCGATACCGTCCTCCATGGCGCTCAGCCACGGTACCAGTGCTTCGGTAACGTGTCCAAAGTCGACTGATAACACTCTGACTTGTATTCAGAGCTAAAGCCACAGTACGTTGCCGGGAACCAGCTTCTATCATTCCCACGGCTCTGAGCATTTCTTACCTGCTTAAATGACGTCGCCGCTCCATAATAACGTTGGTTTTAATCAGTAGTAGGGAAACAGTAGCACTAATAATGTCTTCAATGCGTTGTATGTTTTTATAGGGAAAATATTGACAGCTGATTTTCATCTTTTACTCGAATTTGATTCACAGTTCCTGATTCAAATTATGAAATGCACCAAAAAGGATCCATATAAATTTATAAAATCATAAATTTATTACAAAGCCACATCTCAATCTCAAGAAATCCGCATAAAAATGCTTGATCCCTAGACACTTTTGATGTACATTAGAACCTACAAGCGGTGCAATAAGTGCCACTTTACGAGCAAGTGTGTTAATTAAAAACATAAGCCATGGCATGTTATGCTTAAGGCATTAAGTCTGCCTCTGTACATTTATATGCTTGTAGTATTAAATATTATTTTAACTTTTATTTTAACTTTTCACTTAAATTACATTGGTAATTAAAGTATTACTTTGTTGCCATTATTATAGCTACAACAAAATACTACTTACAGAAACTAAATAATTTTGGATAATTATAACCAGATTAATTGCATAGAACCTATTAGTCCCAATTATTTTAATTTTGTTTATCTAAGTAATCTATAAAAGAGTCATTAATTTTTATTACCATATAACATATTCCTTGATATCTTAATCTTTTAAATACTGTAGAAGGATTAGATATTGTACTATCGTTAACAAAGATATGGAATCTTCGGCAATATGTTTATGAATAATGAGATAAGGTCTTTATGACCGCTAGGACACATGACATTTATTTACCAATTAGATGGTGAGTGAATCACAAATAATTTTAAAAGCATTCAAAGCATTGATGTATGATGATGATGGAAGAACAGTGGTGGCCCGAAGTACAGTAGCGGCCCGAAGTACAGATGGTACAGTAGCGGCCTGAAGAACAATAGCGGCCCGAAGAACAGTAGCGGCCCGAAGAACAATGTGACCCAGTGGTAACGGCCATGACTTCCGAGTTGTAGGTCGTAGGTTCGAACCCAGACAGGCACTTTGTGCAATTTATTTCATTACCACTGCTCTCAAGACGGTGAAGGAAACCGGCATGTCCCAGAAAAAAAAATTCGAACCATGTGACTCTATACCAACCCGCACTGGGCCCGCGTGGTGGATTAAGGCCCATTGCCTCTCACAGAGAGAGAAGGCCTGTGTCCCAACAGCGAGAATTAATCTGATTATGCAAAGCACGATGCTTTTCTGCTACTTTGCCTGCTATTCTCGTGAGAAGGATTAGATATTGTACTATCGTTAACAAAGATATGGAATCTTCGGCAATATGTTTATGAATAATGAGATAAGGTCTTTATGACCGCTAGGACACATGACATTTATTTACCAATTAGATGGTGAGTGAATCACAAATAATTTTAAAAGCATTCAAAGCATTGATGTTCTGATTATGCAAAGCACGATGCTTTTCTGCTACTTTGCCTGCTATTCTCGTGTGGGAACACTGTTTCACACCGACATGTCGGTGTGAAACAGTGTTCCCAAAACATTTCCTATGACTTTGTTTTTGTTGGTATCGTTGTTGACCGAAATGTGAAAGAGGACGTTGTCATTTTCAACTGTACTGTAATGTTATCCTGTTATCTTTTTTGTAAATTATTATTTAATTTCGATTATACTTGGGTATTTATGTACCACGACCACTACTTATGTACCTAATTAGATACGCTTATTTCTTAACCATCTACTTTCCTGTCTGGTCAAAGCAACATAAATTATTGACGCGCAAAAAAAAAATATCAAGAGACCATGTAGAGCAATTTTCCTGGAGTTTCAGGTTCTCATTCTCATGTTTTGAGATCGATCTAGATATTATGTCCTATATAATAAATGACTTTACTTCAGAGATGAGTTACTGTGGGTCTCTACTGTGAGGTCTCATAAATATTCTATTTTACCCACCAGTCCTCATATATGTACCTACTATTTAAGTATTTTCAATCAAGTTTTAAGTAATGTTTCTGTATCGTTCTGTAATACTTAAAGTTTGCTTTGCCAACAAGCTAACTATGTACAGTCACGAGCATAAGTATGTATTTGTATACACTTGGCTTTATTCAACGACGATTTTCTCCTTTAGTTTTGAATGAAATTTTATGATAATACGAGCAAAGTATTTTCGAACCCATAGGTTTGTGTAAAGTGTCGTAATTCAACGTTGCATTCGTTATTTCGCGAAAAAATCGCAATTGAAAGTTGCCAAGTGTTGACATATTGGTGCTCGTGACTGTATATTTATTATAAAATTTGCAAATGAAAAAGAGGTTAATTTATTGTCCCGCGGAGTTTAATGCGAGCACAATTATATTCTAATTGTTTTGTACAATAAAAAATGCAGACCAACTACTTACTCATATATAAAAAGCGAGGTCGTCGTTATCATACCTAGTATTAGGAAGCCAGCTAGATATAAAAAACATGAAAATTATTCATGTTATTAAAATTTGTTCTTGAAATGGTGCATTGTATTGAAATCAATAAGGTCGTCGTTAATTACGTAGATATCTACTTGGTATTTAAACGTTCGTTATCTGGGTTAAAATCATTCTTTCCTGAAAGATTTCTTCGTTCGAAACGATTAGAGAGAATCTATTCGTAGAAACGATATAATGTATTAGGTAGTTGTAAGGCATCTAGTTCTTCTTTTAAAGCACGTCCAGGTCGTCAAGCCAGTAGGTACCTTCACCCGTTCACCGCTGTTAATCTCTAGCGGTTCCTTCACCATCTTCCTAGTAGCGGAGTAGAGGTCCATCGAAAGTAGGTCTGGTCTGATGTTTTAAGCGCAGTTATTTGTGCTTCATTGCCCGTTTGCAAATTGAGTATGCATATGACCTGTTGTTCAGTGCGACCCGCATAGTCCACCGCAGTAACTTAATTATTTTTTGTGAACTGCTTTTGCTGCTGACGGTTATAGAATTGCGTCTCATTTTTCTATTTTACCTACTTAGATTGAGCTCTTATTAAAAAAAACCCATATAGTCACTGCGGTAAGCAGGTTGGTGCACGCAAAGCCTCTCATTTCTTGTCACAAAACATATTTAAGAACAAATAAGTACACACCGGTGCTATCAGTCTTCTGTAGGTACTACTACTACAGGATAGTTTTATCTAAGCCGTATTTCAGTCACTCACTACAGTAAAATACTTAGCCGAAACAACTTATCAAATTCGATCGTCGTGAACAGAGATATTACCTCCTTCTTCGGAATGTTTGATTAACCGATAGTGTTTTTTTTTTCTCAGAGTGGTGTAGACAATAATGCCTTCGACATATCGGAGGACCCTTCGAAGAAGAAGGCTCCTTTAAATGGAGTTAACGGAATAAGTGAGAATAAAGTAAGTATCGCATTTAGTTTATGGATGTAATTCAAAACTGTGGGAGCAAGTAATGTCGAAAAGTAACCTGCTATTTCATACAAAAATGCAACCATACCCAATTAAACCGATGATTTTTTGAGATTTTTTTTGAGAGTTGGTCCAGTTGGTCCCGTAGTAAATTTTTCACTAATAAAATAAATTAATAATCCATTTGCAATCCAATAGCCGAGTAGGATTGGTTTAAGTTATTTAAATTTTGCAGATTAGATAGTAGGTATGTACTATGTACCTACTTATAATCTGTTTTGCATTCTTTAAAAGGATGACCAATAATGGGGTGAAGCGCCTTGCCTTGTTTGCCAGCTAAAGCAAACACGCGGTCAGAATAAACATTGTATGTACAACGTACTGTCATAGCAAATGCGTTTAATTCAAAACAAGATAACAATAATAGATTACTTAGAAGTATTTTTTTATTCTTGTTGACAAACTTATACCACAGTGATGAGTGATGCGCGCGTCTGTGTGAGTGTGCCGTTTCGAACGGTAGTACGTAGTTTCCGTACTGTTCATATCTTTACTGTGCTTATACGGACAAAAACGTTATTTATACTTACAAACTTACGGATGGACATTAAGGGGCTAACAGCACCAGCCGGTCGATTCTGTTAAAATCTCACCGTGAAAACTTAGGTGAAGTGAGTTTGTTTTTGATAGGAATTGACACTATTGACAGGTCACTCCACGCTCACTTCACCCAAGTTTTCACGGTGAGATTTTTACAGAATAGCACCGCTGAACACAAAAACGCAAGTTTTAGAAACAATAAAAGTATATGATCCACTACAGTAAACAAAATCAGAAATATATATGATATTCTTCAGGATATATGCTAGGTAGATAGTGTGTTGAAAACATAATCGAATTTGATACGATAGAAAAAAATCATGAAGATACCTCTAAAAACTTTCTTTTTACAATAAAAACCATACTATATATAATATACATACAAACATTCTGTTTTAAAAAAAAATACAAAAATGTTTATTTCTTTACAATAGTTCTTTTACATTTTGTTGGTGAATGGCGCGGCGGCGCCTCCTTTTAAGCTACAAGCAACATACTAAAATACCTACTACTGTTTTATTTTTTTTAGTCCAAACAATCGGATTTTTTGTAATTAAATAACTGCGTCATATTTTGCAATAAATACCAGCGTTGTGTCATCGCGCTTCTCTTTCTTTTCTATGCAGTCCGACAGTGACCGCGCTTTAGGTCATGTAAGCCCCTTAAAAATATTATAAAATAGAGTAAACACAAAAAAATACGATCCGCACTAGTTAAAAGTCTGAAAATAATTCAACACGAAACAAAATAAGTACCTACTGCCGCCAAGATCCTTTGGGCGCATTGTGTCCAATTCGCAAAATATCCAACTGTCCAATTCTCCAGTTGGTCCAGTTCGCAATTGGTCCAGATCGTAATTTGGCCAGTTCGCAATTGGTCTAGTTCGCAATTGGTCCAGTTCGCAATTAGTCCAATTCGCAATTGGTCCAGTTCGTAATTTGGCCAGTTCGCAATTGGTCTAATTCGCAATTAATCCAGTTCGCAATTAGTCCAATTCGCAATTGGTCCAGTTCGCAATTAGGGGGAGTCCTAGATTACGAAAGGCGTTTTTTGAGACGACCCCTACGTGATATTGAGTCAGATTCGGCTCGAAGTAAAACTGCATATTATAGGTAATTTATGATCAACTCTTTTATTAGAAAAAAAAAATCACAAATCTGTATAAATAATTTGGGCTGATACCGGTACGGGTATCAAAATCCCGAATTTTAAAGGACCGAATTTTAAAATACCGATGGACGAAATCCCGAAAATTGAAACGCCGAATGGTTGTTTGGTCGAAAGTTTAAAATCCCGAAAGTTCATTTGCCCGAAAGTTTAAAAACCCGAAGTTTAAAATCCCGTAGTTCGAAATCCCGAAATTGCCACAGTTTCCGAGAAAAACTATTTTTTGTAAACCTAACCTCAAAACACTTAAAACTGGCCTAAAAAGCGTAGTCAGAGGTTAGGTTCATCATAGGGATCAACTTTCTCAAGAAAGAGCGAGCGAAGGGCACCCCGAGGTTCGGTTTTGTTATACTTTAAACCCTTTACACAGAAATAGGGGCACCGCGAAGCGGGGCTCCGTCGACATAGGATGCACGAGCGAAAATACCGTCGCCGTCCGGCGGAGGGCTCCGCCGTCTATGTCGACGGAGCCCCGCTTCGCGGGGTATTTCGGGGCGGTATTTCTGTGTAAAGGGTTTAAAAAAACCTAACCATTTTTTTTTTTAACGTGGAGAAATGCTCATGCATTCTGCACTACCACGGGGAGATAGTGCAGTTATGTGGGACTCTAACCCACTAAAACTCCACGGTGTCCTCCTCTGCCGCTTACGGCGGGAACACGGGCACGCGTTAGCACTCATCCGTGAACCCGCTATGGCCGTCCGTCACCGGACCCTCCTCTGGGGAGTAGCTCCCCATCACCGGCGCACCAGAACACATAGCACGCCGTGACCACCCCAGGGACCAAACCAGCACATGGGCGCCAGACCAGACCCCGTGTCTGGGCACCCTTGGTCCCCCTTCGACGGGTCAGATCATTGGCCCCGCCGCCTGCCAATTTTCGGCCGCAGAGGATAGGGAGAGCGGCCAACGTCAGACCAACACTTCTCCTCCCCTGTGGCCCCACCGCGTCCGCCATCAGACGGTGGCGACCCCGTCAAGGCCGCGGAAGGTAGGGAGAGCGGCGCACCGTAATACCGGCACTCCTCTCCCGCCGCGGCCTCCAACCCTCAGCCGCGATGCCTCCGGTACGACATCGCGACCCGCCTCAGTTGCGATGTCGCCCAAGCGGCACCGCAACCTACATGTTGGCCGCTACGTCGTCGGCTTGTCGGCAAAAGCCCTGACGAGCGGCCCCTCCTCGGGTTCCTCTTCGCTTCACCGTGGGTGTCCAAGCCACGGCTACTGAGCCCCCCCGCCTCGACAATGCGGGAACCCACCGGGGGGGAAGTAACCTAACCATTTTTTTTTTTTTTTTTTACTTGGAGAAATGCTCATGCATTCTGCACTACCACGGGGAGATAGTGCAGTTATGTGGGACTTTAACCCACTAAAACTCCACGGTGTCCTCCTCTGCCGCTTATGGCGGGAACACGGGCACGCGTTAGCACTCATCCGTGAACCCGCCGCGGCTGTCCGTCACCGGACCCTTCTCCGGGGAGTACTCCCCATCACCGGCGCACCAGAACACATAGCACGCCGTGACCAACCCAGGGACCAAACCAGCACATGGGCGCCAGACGACCCCGTCTCTGTCACCCTTGGTCCCCCTGCGACGGGTCAGGTCATTGGCCCCGCCGCCTGCCAATTTTCGGCCGCAGAGGATAGGGAGAGTGGCTAACGTCATACCAACACTCCTCCTCCCCTGCGGCCCCACCGCGTCCGCCATCGAACGGTGGCGACCCCGTCAAGGCCGCGGAAGGTAGGGAGAGCGGCGCACCGTAATACCGGCACTCCTCTCCCGCCGCGGCCTCCAACCCTCAGCCGCGATGCCTCCGATACGACATCGCGGCCCGCCTCAGTTGCGATGTCGCCCAAGCGGCACCGCAACCTACATGTTGGCCGCTACGTCGTCGTCGGCTTGTCGGCAAAAGCCCTGACGAGCGGCCCCTCCTCGGGTTCCTCTTCGCTTCACCGTGGGTGTCCAAGCCACGGCTACTGAGCCCCCCCGCCTCGACAATGCGGGAACCCACCGGGGGGGAAGTAACCTAACCAAACCTAACCTCGGGGTGCCCTTCGCTCGCTCTTGCATCCTACGTCGCCTATTGCGTTTGGGATTTCATCCATCGGTATTTCGTCCATTCGGGATTTCGTCCTTTCGGGCATTTGAACATCGGTCTTTTGTCTTTCGATATAACGACTATCGGCATTTAAAACTTTCGGTATTTTGAATTTCGGTGTTTTGGACGTCGGTATTTTAATCATCGGTATTACTATTATTATTTATTATTATTCGGTTGTTATGAACTTTCGGGATTTTGATACGTACCCGATAAATCATAATGTCGCTATTAATTAAGAAAAATAATAAATGACAAAACAGAAAAACAAAACAAAAAAAAAACAGATATGGTACAGTGGGAGTGATTTGAAGATTCAAATGACATTATTGCGACGCACGCTATTTCGAAAAAAAAAAAGAGTGATACGCCAGTTCGAAAACTCATAAAGTCGAAAACCGCTATATCGAATGACGTTGTCGCGAACACGCTGATTCGAAAAACTGTTTGAATGATACGCTAGTACGAAAGTCTTGGCATTGAAATCCACTGTTGCGAATAGCATAATATTCCAATCTGAATTTGTCTGAGGATCGAACTCGCGACCCCGATAAAGCCTTAGCTTTGTATTGGGTTTGGGAAACAAGAGTAATAAGAAGTACCTATTATTACCGACTTCACAAAAAGGAGGAGGTACTATGTTCGGCTGTTTGTATGTTTGTTCATCGAATACTCCGCCAATTGTCGACGGATTTTCAAAATTCTTTTTTTGTTCGAAAGTAGATAGTTCTGAGGTGGTCCCATTGTCACCAAGTTAGGATCTGATGATGGGATCTTAGAGAAATCGAGGGCAATCCTCAAATTTTATAGGCTCACTTATTGTTTTTCGCATATTTTATGAAGTATCTTATGTATTTGTGTATGGTTGTCACCATCTCAGGTAGCTGGGCTGATGATGGAAGGTACAACTCCTTAACAGTAAAAAGTTACTCGAACAGGCAAGGACTGTTTTAGTAAATTGTTTTGATGTTTGATTTGCCACATTTGGTCTCATGATCATCAAGTCATGACCTGATGCTGCAGTCAGGATAGTCTGCAGAGTACCTAACTCCTCGACAACTAACAGCAGATATATCGTGTTTAGGCTCATTGAAAAGGGCTCGATGTGTGGATAAACGTACTGTTAATGAGGAACACCGAAGTACATAGAGACCTGATGCTAAAGCCAGGAGCATCAGAAAAAGTACAAACCTTGAAATTACAGCACCGTAGTCGTGTTTGGGCTCATTTTAAACAGGACTAAATTTTAAGTTCAATGCAATGTTGACATAAGTCTGGCCTGATGCTGCAGCCAGGATTATCAGCTAGGAGAGTGGAATACTAGGAGAACTCCTCAACAATTAACGTCCCTGCATCGGGAAAAGCAATATTTTGTAAAAAGGTGATCAGCAGTTGACATTAGGCTATTGTAACTTAGATAAATTACAAACTGACCCACTAAAAAGTAAAAAATAAAAACTTTTTACAAAAAAAAACAACCGACTTCCAAAAAACAACTTTAATTTCGGAAGTCGGTGGCAAAAAACAAAAATCCAAAGACACCGACTTCCGAAATTAAAGTTATTTTTCACTTTATAGTGTTTTTTGGAAGTCGGTTGTTTTATTTTGTAAAAAGTTTTTTTAAGTTAACTTTTGGTAATGAGTATTATATACCACCTATAATTTTGATTTGTTGACTTCTGTGTTGATTACTATACTTAAGTCGGGGGTCGCGAGTTCGATCCTCAGACAAATTCAGATTGGAATATTATGCTATTCGCAACAGTGGATTTCAATGCCAAGACTTTCGTACTAGCGTACCATTCAAACAGTTTTTCGAATCAGCGTGTTCGCGACAACGTCATTCGTTATAGCGGTTTTCGACTTTATGAGTTTTCGAACTGGCGTACCACTCTTAATTTTTTTCGAAATAGCGTGTGTCGCAATAACGTCATTCGAATCTTCATATCACTCCCGGTACAGTTGGTGGCCAGCATTATCTGACCCACTTGAGTGATAGCGAATTTGAACCTTATTGTGAACATTTGGAATAGGAACTCCGTGCAAGCATTTCGATAAATCATGTTGATATGCGATTTTAATCATTATATTGTTGTTGTAAAGGTTGAAAGGCTAATGAGTTTCACGACTACTAAAAATAATCAAGACGAGGGTGGATTAATAAAAAAAAATCGCGCATCAGTAACATTTTAAAGTTGTCATAATAAAAAATATACTAATTTCCAGGCAGACCCGGAAAAGAGCGAGCCCCAGCGTGCAGTATGGGACAATCAAATAGAGTTCCTGATGTCATGCATCGCCACGTCGGTGGGTCTGGGCAACGTGTGGCGGTTCCCCTTCGTCGCCTACGAGAACGGAGGCGGCGCATTCCTCATCCCTTACATCATAGTACTGTTACTCATCGGAAAACCTATGTACTATCTCGAATGTGCCTTGGGACAATTTAGTTCCAGGAACTCAGTGTCTGTCTGGGCGTTGTCTCCAGCTATGAAAGGTTAGCTTATTAATTTTGTTGTTACACTAGTTTGATATTAAAGAATAGTAGAGCAATGTAACCTCATGTAACCCACAAACAACTAGCCTCATTTGTTTGCCTGAGCCATTTTATCAATAATCTATCAAATAAGATAGATAAGTTTATAATATTTGATTGGCATATATAAATTATCTTTCTCTAGAACTCTACAGACTGTGTGTTAAAGCCTGTGTTTAATCTGATCAACGTATATTTTCAAAAATCTCATGTTTATATTTCAGGCGTCGGCTACGCCACCGCCCTAGGATGTGGATACATTCTGTCCTACTACGTGTCAATCGTCGCGCTTTGTATTTACTACCTGGCCATGAGCTTCCAGTCCACGCTGCCGTGGGGGGTCTGCCTAGATGAGTGGACAAATTGCGTCCCTTCGGATCCGCAACAACCGGCAACAAATCCGATAGGAAGATCCAGTAGTAGCGCGGAGTTATATTTCACGTAATTATTATAAACTATTCTCAATATTTACCTAATTACCTATCCCAATTATTCAGCTGAAAGAAATCAAAATCTGGAACTAGTTGGTTCAGAATTGAAAGGGGAATCAATAACTTTTAATATAATGCTCACACGCACACCTTTAGGTCATAGTCCGTCATAGCACAAATATCAGCTCGGCACGGCACCGAATCGGCATCGCCTAAATTCGAGCCGTTCAGCGTTCTTTTCTTTCTGTAAAACTTTCATATTTGATAGTCAACACACACATATAAACACTGCACGGGATCAGCACCACCCCTATAGTCGAGCTGTTCTGGATACTTTCTATAAAACTCCGTACTGCGAGGCAAACAGCATTGGTTCAATTGGTAAATGAGCATACGTCTGGGCGTCGCGTCGCCCCGCTTACGAAGAGTCGACGTCCAGCTTAAGGCGCGGTGTCATCTCATTTACGTATGGTCATCGCAAGTGGTCACATGACAAGGAAAACCGCACTCAACAACCCTTCCCTCTCCCACCTCCCCAGGTGAGAGTAAAGGCTTAAATAGAATACTAGAAAACACAGCTTTATCAATAAAGTACTTTTCCATTTTCCAGTCAGACAGTGCTCCAGCAGAAAGAGGGTCTTGAAGGAGGACTTGGTAAGTTGATAAATCAATATTTTTGATGATCTCTGATTCAGCAGCAAACTCTTGACTATCACGCTCGCTTCGCCTGGCGGGCTCGTAGGATCGCTTTCTATGAGTTTCGCTAGTCGATTAATAAAGTTAACGCATTAAACACACTACAATAAAACCTAGTGCCTAGGCTATGTTTTGTCAAATCGAATTGGCAATTGCTAGTTTATTGAAGAGAATTTTGATTAGTTGTCTCCCGATCTTACCTACCTAATTCAGGCACCAGTCTCTCACAAAGGTGGAAAAAGTTTTGCAGTTTTAAATTTGCACTATTTTTAAGACCACTTATTGTGAAGAGAGAATAATCTATATATCTTAGACAAGCGTTGATCCGATGCAACGATCTCTTATTAAATGGTACGCATAGTTTGGGTCATTTGATTTCCTCTTACAATTTATTCTGTTATACCTACATATTTGACGATACGTTTCGTATTACAGGTCTACCTATCTGGTACTTGGTGTTGTGTCTCTTTGCTGCGTGGTTGATAATCTTCATCATTGTCGCCCAGGGTGTCAAAAGTTCCGGCAAAGCCGCATACTTCTTGGCTCTCTTCCCCTACGTTGTAATGATTATTTTGCTCATAACGTAAGTTAATTATTTTTATCCAATCATTCTCTTACATTATAACAATATTTTTCTAACAGACTTGCTCGTAAAGCGGCTCTTATTACACCGGTTTCAGGTTCACAATGCAGTGTATTTAACACTCGTGGTTTTTTGTACTTTCCATTCGAGCACTATTGCGGGAAAGTGCGCCACAGAATACTAGGCATTACTAATAAGAGTTAAGCACTTGTTTGTTTAATCTTAGCAAGGAGCCTTCATTCCTTTTTAGACCTAAAAAATGTCGTAAAATAAACTATGTACCTACCCAAATAAATAAAATGCTACTATAAAATATGATAAATAAACATTATATTTCATCAAATTATTTATTTCGGCTTGGGCTGCAAGCCTTGGGTGTACTTTTGTGTGAGGCACCTACTATTTTACGATCTATTTATTATACCTTGAGTGTTACATTTTATTTTAAGATGTTTTATAATTTTAATTAGAAGATAAAATGTAAACCATCTTACGCACGTGTTCTAATTGTGATGATGATAGATTTGTTGATGAATTGGTCTAATGAATAATAATTTTATTTCAGAACCGTGATACTTCCCGGAGCCGGCGATGGTATACTTTTCTTTTTGACGCCACAGTGGGACAAGCTTTTAGAACTTAATGTAAGTACCTACATAGTATTGTTTTATCCGGCGAAATGTGGTAGTTATGACATCCCTAGTGTAAGCAATATTTACCAGCGGGTAACTGTAGGAAAAGAAATGGCCTTCATTTTGACAGTGCTACATTAATTGCGTTATTTACGTTGTTGAGCAGAGAACATTTTTAACTTATGAAGCAAAGGTTTATCAGTATCCATCGATTGATAGTGTGTGCGCAACTAAGGTGCTGATTGAAACATTACAATAATATCGTATACTTACTTATAGGTACGATGTATGTTTGGTTCTAGGTGTGGTACGCCGCCGTAACACAAGTGTTCTTCTCTCTCTCCGTGTGCACCGGTGCTATTATTATGTTCTCCTCTTACAACGGATTCAGACAAAACGTTTACAGGTATGACAAATTATTCTTACACCGTATCTATAATACTCCTTCACAAGCGCCACAGTATTTGCTTTGCAATTTGCTCTTCTTACATCGGATTCAGAAAAAAACGTTTACAGGTTAATTACCTACTTACATTATTATTTATTTGTTGAATAAAATTGATGTCTGACAGTTTTTGGGAGAATCTTTCATTGACTTAAATGTGCCCTGGCGGTTGAGAGTAGGTATGTCATTCTCACTCTAATGTCTCGCTGATGGTGGCGCATATGTTGGATCATTTCGCTCCCTTCAAAATGATTGACCAGAATGGTGCTAATATCCATGCGTCATATCTAGGTATTCGTGAACGGGCGCCGTCCGTAGGGACTGGTCATCTCATAACTGCCACGGTTGATTTTAATTTTTAAATGTTTTTTTTTATAATTATAATACGGACGCTTTTAACGTTCTGCATCGTTCTCACATACATAATTTAAACATGAATGATGTAAGCTTATGTACCTATATTAATATAAAACAGTTTCTGTGGTTTCCCGTTCTTCTCCATAGGTACCTACCTACTAGGAAATAAATGCTTTGAGTTTGAGTTTGTTTATTCCTCAGATTAATTAACAAATAAATTTCTGTTCCAGGGATGCGATGATTGTGACGACGTTGGACACGTTCACAAGTTTGCTGTCGGGTATCACGATCTTCGGAATCCTCGGGAACTTGGCGTATGAGCTAAACAAGGACGTGAAAGACGCCATAGGTTCTGGTGGTACTGGACTCGCCTTCATTTCTTACCCTGATGCCATTTGCAAAACTTTCTTGCCACAGGTAAATCTTGAAACTTTATGTAATGGAAATAGATTCTCGATACAAATTTATCTATCTATTATATATATAAAATTCAATGACCTGACTGAGATATCGACGCACAGCCTAAACCGCTGGTCCTAGAGACATGAATTTTGGAGGGTGTGTTCTTTGTAGAGAGTAGGTATCCAATAAGAAGGGGTTTTTGGAAATTTAACCTTTAAGGAGGTGAAAAGGGGGGATTTTGTTTGTATGATAAATATTATTCCTTGAGTTAATAACCTTGAAACTTGCCACGAATACTTATCTTAGGAAATTTGGTTTGGCATTTTATGTTTTTTTAAACTACCCCCTTATAGAGGGATTGGGGGTCTCAAAATTTGTATGGAAGAATTTTAACGCGCTGTCCGATTAACTCGAAACTCAGTATTTATATCTACTTAAGACTAAAAATAAAGAATAACGTGTATCAGGGTTTTTCGAAAATCTACCCCTAACTGCGTGAAAAGGGGTAGTTAATTTTACAGGGGAGGATTTTACTGCGTGACTTGATTAGCTGGAAAATTGGTATAAATAATAATCATTGAGTCAAGTTATGAACACATCTTAAACGATTTTTCAAAATTACACCCCTGTAGGGGTGAAAAGCGGGAATCCAGTTTATATGAAAAATCTTATTCATTTGGTTAATAAACTTGAAACTTGGCACGAATACATAAGTAAGTAACTAAGTAAATTTATGAAGTTTGGCATTTTTTGCTTTTCTAAACTACCCCTTAAAGGGGGATTGGGGGTGTCAAAATTTGGGGTGTGTCACGTTTGATATAGAAACAAAAGTTCTAACGATCATAAGACCTAACTTCGTTTGAAATAATTTTTATTTAATATAACGGTCAACGGTCATAATGAATTATTGATATAACTTCTTTTTACCTAATTTCATATGGTATAATGAACATTTTACCTAATTTCATATGGTATAATGAACAGTTTATATAATGCACATTTGAAATAATATTCACATAATATAATATTCAGTTGCTATAATATTCAAAATCTATAAGTAACGTTTAATACAATTTAGAAATATCTACTTTTATTTTTGCAAAAATTTTTGTTTTCTTCTTTTACTTGTTATGTTGTGGCTATATAGTTGAATTAATTATATTACACACACAACACACACACCAAGACACACACACACACGACATAGGATGCAAGAGCGAGCGAAGGGCACCCCGAGGTTCGGTTGTGTTAGGTTACTTTAAACCCTTTAAACAGAAATAGGGGCCCCGCGAAGCGGGGCTCCGTCGACATAGGATGCAAGAGCGAGCCAAGGGCACCCCGAGGTTCCGTTGTGTTAGGTTACTTTAAACCCTTTACTCAGAAATAGGGGCCCCGCGAAGCGGGGCTCCGTCGACATAGGATGCAAGAGCGAGCGAATGGCACCCCGAGGTTCGGTTGTGTTAGGTTACAAGACACACACACACACGACATAGGATGCAAGAGCGAGCGAAGGGCACCCCGAGGTTCGGTTGTGTTAGGTTACTTTAAACCCTTTACACAGAAATAGGGGCCCTGCGAAGCGGGGCTCCGTCGACATAGGATGCAAGAGCGAGCCAAGGGCACCCCGAGGTTCGGTTATTTTAAACCCTTCACTCAGAAATAGAACACACACATAGAACACAAGAGCGATTCTTTACATATAATGCTGGAGCGAGCGAAGGGCAGAAAATTAGTTAATATGAATGTTAGGTCAAATGAACGTTATATATAAGGAGCATTATACAATATGAAAGTTATATGAAATGAACGTTATACTAAATGAAATTAGAGAAAAAGAAAATTAGTTAATATTAATGTTAGGTCAAATGAACGTTATATAAAAGGAGCATTATACAATATGAAAATTATATGAAATGAACGTTATACTAAATGAAATTAGAGAAAAAGAAAATTATATCAAATATAACATTCGATCATATGACATTAGGTTAAATGTTTTTATAGCATATGAAAATTATATCATATGAGAGTTATGTCAAACGAAATTATACCATCTGTTGTTATACCAAACATTACACACCCCAAAATTTGTATGGAAGAATTTTAACGCGCGGTACGATTACCTCGAAACTCGGAATTAATACTTAAGACCAAAAATAAAGAATAACGTGTAACACTTATCAGGGTTTTTCGAAAATCTACCCCTAACGGGGTGAAAAGGGGTAGTTAATTATACAGGGCAGGATTTTACTGCGTGGCTTGATTAACTCGAAAATTCGTATAAATAATCTTTGAGTCAAGTAATGAACACATCCCAAACGATTTTTTCAAAATATAAACTGTGGGTGTGACAAGCGAGGATACAGTTTATTTGAAAAATCTGATCCCTTTTATCTATAAACTCAAAAATGTGCCCGAAAACTTATTTGTCTAAATAATAATAAAGATCATAAACATACCTACATTTTCGAAATTTTTAGAGGAAAGTACGAATTTCACGTGGACGAAGTCACGAGCAGAAGCTAGTTATGTTATAAGTTTATTAACGCAATTGTTTTCAGTTGTTCTCAGTGCTATTCTTCTCGATGATGACTGTGCTCGGCATCGGTTCGGCGGTGGCGCTGCTGTCGACTATCAACACGGTCATGATGGATGCCTTCCCGCGCGTCCGTACCATCTTTATGTCCGCTTTCTGCTGCACCGCCGGATTCGGCATCGGACTTATTTACGTTACACCTGTAAGTTGTTTTCTAATAGTAGATTATTCACTAAGGGGATAAAGTAGTGTCTTACTGTCTCGGGTGCTATTTTAAATCCTGAACGCAACGAGGGATTCTGTGTTGATTGAAGCGAGGGAGTTAAGACTATTTGGAATCCTGAGTGCAGTGAGGGATTCGAGGTTCGCACCTACTGCGAGGTTATAAAAACTAATTCGATTATCGAATTAGTAGAATGAAAGTGTTAATTAACCGGGGAATACCTAGTTTATATGTGCAGTGTCATACACTATTTACCCGACGTGACAGGACAGGGTTATGCTTTTAATCTTTGTATGTGGAATTCCTTATACCCTCGAAGGATCCTAACGGCTGGATGGATTTTAATACATGAGGAGTCTATCAACTCGTTTAGGTCGCGCGAAGATTATAGGCTAGATACGTACCTACCTATTGTTTTTCTCAAATCAAAATGGCGGATTTTAGAAGATGACAAAAGGTCTTGATAAAAAATAAATAGTACCTAAGTACCATTACTATGTGGGGTATCAAACTAAAGGGATTATTTTGATACCCCACATATTAATGGTAAAATTTATTATTAAATACATATTTTATATAAAGATACAAGTTAAGTACACGCATAACATATCCCCGGCCTGTCACGTTGTCGGGTAAATAGTGTATGACACTGCACATAGTAGGTATTTAACGGTTATTTCATAAACAGTTTCATAAACTACAAATTCGATGATCGAATTGGTTTGTATTACCTCGCAGTAGGTGCGAAAAGTAGAGTATTCGCCTTGGGGATAAAGGTGTCTTCGTCTTGGGAGAGCTTGAATTCCTCACCGCACTCAGGATTCTAGTCTTAACTATCGCTTCGCTCAGGAGTTAATAAAGAGCTCCCGGGATCGCTACGCTGGGGAGCCCTGGAATTCTTCGTTGCTTTCAGGATTCAAAATAGCTCCCGCGACTTTAAGACTTTATCGCCTTAGTTATATAATCTACTACTATTCTTTGATTAAGCAATCTTTGGAAATTGTGACCAACCATCAATTAAGAGATTCAAGCTTCACATAAAACTAATAATAAGACTTCAAGAATTAAATCAAATCGTTTGAACCCTACTTTCTATCTATTTGATTCAATACATTTATTTTACAGGGTGGTCAATATGTCCTGGAGTTGGTCGATTATTTCGGTGGAACTTTCTTGATTCTCTTCTGTGCTATCGCCGAAATTATAGGAGTTATGTGGATTTACGGTGAGCCCTTTGAATTGTTGACGATTTGCTGCGGATTATAAGTTAGGATCATAATGTATATCCAAATGGACTTTGCTAATACAAATATTTTTCTTAATTTACAGGTTTGGAGAAATTATGCGTGGACATCGAATTCATGTTGGGCATCAAGACTGGCTTCTATTGGAGAATTTGCTGGAGCATTATCATGCCTGCTATGATGACTACCGTGTTCATCTACGCTTTCATGTCATTCGAAGCTCTGACGTTTGGCGAAGACTATCACTACCCAACAGGAGGATATGGTTAGTGGATAATTATTATGGGTTTAACCATGAGACAATGATGAATGGAAATACAACTTTAAAATATAAAAATTTGTAACTTGTCATTGAATTATTGATTAACTTAGCGTTGACATAATGTAATTGATTTTCATTCACTCGGTTAGGTCATCATCATCTGCCTAGCCTTTTCCCAACTATGTTGGGGTCGCCTTCCAGTTTAACCGGATGCAGCGGAATACCAGTATTTTACATGAAATCATACAACACTATAATTTCTTAAAGCTATCTGGCATGTTAAGATGAATATGTAGGTACTTAGGTAGGTACCTACTGTGCATAATGAAAGACTTATCACAATATTATTTGTTTCAGTATCGGGATACATGATGCTAATGATTGGTATTCTGTTTGTACCGATTTCGATTGCAGTATCGATGTACAAAAATAGATCCGGAAACTTCGTGGAGGTAAGACTACCTATGAACATTTGATTGGAATGAGTTTTAATGATATTTCTGAGTAATATAAAAGTATTTTTCTTTCATTAAAATTGTTGTGACTGAACTTGATACTTACGCCTTTCCCAGATGGTGATGCGTTCGTTCGGTCCGAAGTCGTCATGGGGACCCCGTACGCCAGCCGACCGCGCCGGCTGGGAGCAGTTCACGGCACAGGCCAAGGAGGAACGGGAGAGACTCAACACGTCGTGGTTCCAACACCTCGGGTACATCCTCACCGGCGGGTACCGGAGACGACTATAAACCACTAGTCATTAGCTTTAACTCTAGAATTTACTATAGATATAGGGTAAAAACAACTATTACGTACCTTAATGCTGGTGCTTAAGTGACAATTTGTTGTGGACTGTCAAAATTTTAATTGTCTAATTGCCAAAATGATGTTATTTAGATAGTAGTAAATTATAAGGATGTTGTATTATATGTCAGGGTATTCTATTTAATATAAGTTAATTTCAAATATGTGAATGTTGTACTTACCGAAACCTTTTTAAATACTTTCGTAAAATATATTTTTATAAAAAAGTTATATCACTTTACGCATTTTTAATATTTTATCAAACCACTACACAATACCACAAATTTTCTTTTAACTAGGTACTTACTTCAATGATCTGTTTTATTATTAAGCCAAGTACCTACCTACACAACAACTGCTTGACCTAAGGAGGTAGATACCTACTACAAATACTTAGCAAGCAAATAAGTAGATACTAATACACTTATTATTATGACAGAAATTTTCTGGAAATTATTTTCTGCCTTTTAGTTCAGCTATGTAATACAGTTACTGAGATCAACATCTGCCTATCAATCAAGATGAGTACCTATCTCAAGAGGCTTCTATTAGCAGCATGGTACATAGTATATAGATGAAAAAATTGTCAAGGAAATGTTCCTCTGGTAGGTAGTCTATAATCAATGCTAAATTATTATTATTTATTTATTTAAACCACAATTATAACACCTTTACAGAACTATCCAACCTTACCTCAACGAGAGCAAGGGATTTTCAAAACAAACCTTGGTAAAGACTCACCTGCCATTCAGTAAGGAGCTGTGATCTCAGCAATCGGACAATTGCTCGACATGTCAAGTTCGCTACCATTTATTGATACTTACCTACTCATTAGGTAGTAGATCCCCGATCCCGGTAGGCCCTCGATCCTCCAGCGGAGGAATTGCATACCTAACACACTAATAGTAGCAATGGCTTTCATTTTGACAGTTCATAGATATTCATTGCGTTATTTATGTTGAGTAGACAAATCTTTCGAACCTAAGAACCAATGGATTAGCAATAACCTTCAAAACGATTCAGATTGTGATAGGTAGTGTGTTACGCAATTAGGGTGCTGTAAGACGCGTTAAAAGTTAGGATGGGATGCCCCAACAGGTCAGTTCTCCCAAAAAGTAAAGAATTAGCACGAAGTTAAGCTATGCTTATCGTAGTGCTAATTCGATGATGCGATCAAAATGATTATTCACCGACATGTGCTTAGGCTGCATAAGCGCGTGTCGGTGAATAATCATTTTGATCGCATCGGCTTCAAATTGTTAAGCTCTAGATAACAACAGAAACATAATCATTAATGACTACCTAATGCGTACATACTTATTCATAATTAATTATACCTCCTACTTCAAAATCGGTTGATTAATAAGATCAATGACATTGTGAATACTTAGGTAGGTACTTAATGTTTTTTCGTTAGCGTCAGAATGGCTGGTTGCTTAAGGCAAGCGGTTCTGAAAGTTGGTATATTCAAGAATTGCTATCCAATTGTTTCTTCAATAATTGCTACTCGATACCTCTGGGCTCAAAGGGCGTATAGCACATTTTGGGCATTTTGAAATTTTATTAAATACTATTCTCACTCAGTTTTTGATTCTCTATCGATCTGTGTAGGTACTCCACCCACGTGGCGAAATTGGCAAATAAATGTCGAATACAACCTCAAAATACCTACTCATAATTTTCGTTACGTAAACACAACTTATGAATATTAAGGGCATAAGGAACATATTGCTGCCTCCACAATAATTGGCAAGTTGTATAAACCAATTTGGGTTGAAGATTTTGGGTGTAAATATCGTAATTTTACAAATTGTATTTTATTTTACTTCTTCGTTCGAAAAGCTTGCTCTTTACCTCCTTAAAAAAATCAATTAAAAATATAGTTGTGCTATACGACCTACACTTTATTATAAAATAAAGAGACCTAAGAGCCCGAGAGAGACCTAAGAGACCTGATTATAAAGCTTAAAACTGATGAAGCAGATTATAACAAATACACATGAACTGATTTTAGATAAAGGAAATGAAAAATTAAGTGACCTCATTACAAATTTAAGAACTATTCGTATTTTTTGTGTTTTTTTATAAATAGAAAAGTGAAATAATAGTACATTATGATACATGTGTGCTATGTTGATCATTATGCACGAGGCGATATTATCGCGCGAGCCGCAGGCGAGAGCGATAAGAAAGCCGAGTGTATATATTGATTAATGCACACGCGTTTCATACGACGTTTTTCAACACACTTGCGAGGAAAAAAAACAGACTTGTATTGTTAAATATTAACTTGTATGGAAAATGGCGCGCTGGTTTTGTTTTCCCGCGCGCCGTGCTAGCCAGCACTAGCGATGCGCGCGCAACATTGACTCATTTTAAATATATTAATCTATGGCACAGACAAAACCGATACAGCCTATAGAAAAAATATAATAAACACAAACCTGAAAATTGCAAAAAAGCTAAGAATTTCGCGGTCTACCACTGCGCATTCACCTTAAATTGTCTGTGGTCCCCTGCGAGTTCATTTTGCGACCAAGGACAATACAGACTATTTAAAAAAAAATTGAAATATAGCCCGCGGATTTTTTCTTTCGGCATGAAGTCTCTTTGGGCGCTTTCCGAATTAGCTATAATCGCTCACATCACAGCGCTCACATCATCTCCATGGACGTAATATTACGTCCATGCATCATCTCACATGCGTTCCGATTTAGATATTACTATTATGACTGCTGAGAGCTGGCAACAATTCGGAACACTCGTGAACGCGCTCACATGACAGTGCTTACACAATGTAAAAAAGATATTATTACAGTATTTCTTTGTATAAACACCACATTTCTTCTTCAGTTCTTCTTCTTTGGTTAGGTGGCGACTGTCAGCCAGAAGCACAATTTCAAAAATGCCACGTTAGTTTAATTTAAAGATGATGCAACTCAAAACAAAACACACACTGACACAACCTCATACACACACTGTCATTTTTGGCAAGATGGCGAATGTCATGACGTCATCTATGACGATTCACGGGACATCGTTATCGTTATCGCGCTCACGCTAATTCGGTTATTTCCCAATTCGGAACACATCGATTATTTCCCAATTCGGAACGCAGGGTTTGATGAGATTAAAAAAGCGCGCGTCTCCGACTAGTAAATAGTTATCTGTGGTATTACAGAACATGTGGATTAAAGTAAAGAAAAAGCACGCGTTCGTAATACACTCCATTGTGGACCTAAAAGCGGTTCAGTAAGAGCCACTTTACGAGCAAGTGTGTTGAAAACGATGTTTATTACTCATCATAATTTTAGTTTCTATTATTCTCTTTTTATTTCTATTAATAACTCTTAATAACTCATTTAGAAGATTAAATAAAGCCACTATTTAGAGAGTGGCTGAATTTGAAATTGACAATTTAGATTTAAAATATAATTTTAGTTTATTGTACAGAACAGATGAAGATAACGTTCAAACGCAATACACTAATATAAAAAACAGCATTAAAAAGGTCAGTAATAAAATAAAAAAGAACAAATACAAAGAGAGTAAACTTAATTACCAAACGAAGCAGTTAATTGAAGAGAGACAACAACTTGCTATGTAGTATATGTTACTGTAAAAGCCCGAACATTGGTTAATCGTAGGTTTTACCAGTAAATCTTAGGATTTACCAACACGAGTTGGTAAATGTAAGAATTTATAAAAAAGGAACGATTTTTTCGGGCTTTTACCATTAGAATTTAGTTGGTACATGCTAGGTTTTACCAGTGACGGTTGGGAAATGTTGGTTTTGGGAATAAAACAATGAGTACTTCCTAATCATTTATTTAAATTAGCTCAGTAAAAATCTTACATATTTTTATGTCATATAAAAGTAATTTTTAATCATTTATATTACTAATCAGTCAAAATATTCTTACCTATTTTTTTTATTTGGAATTATTATTTATTAATTTTTAATCTTTTATATTACTAAGCAGTCAAAATATTCTTACCTATTTTTTTAATTTGGAATTATTTTTTATTAATTTTTAATAACTAGAAATTCACAAAAAAAAAATACTTCTTGAATAGTAAATAATAAAAAAGTAATTTATAAAATTAAACCGACTTCAAAAAGAAATTAACTCAAAATTATGAAATAATTTTAATTTCGGAAGTCGGTGTCTTTGGGATCTGTATTTTATAGTTTTAATGTTTTGCCACCGACTTCCGAAATTAAAATTATTTCATAATTTTGAGTTAATTTCTTTTTGAAGTCGGTTTAATTTTTTTAAATTACTTTTTTATTTCGTAATTTTTAGTTGTTGTCCTAGAATTTGACCAAGGTTTTGAGATGTTTTCCCTTTGACACTACACCCGTACCTCGTATCAATAAGCCAGGCCGTCACACTTACACGTATAAGTTTATATCTTGAAAATTACTAATTCGATTTTGATGAAACTTGCACTGTTCCCTAAGTTGAAGTAAACGTAAGCCAATACAAAAAAAATGGTCACGATGGTCACATACATACATACATACATACGTCTATGAAAATTTGTATATTTGTTTGGAAGCCCTAATAGATTGTCATCTGTGAATATAATGCAATTCCAATACTATTACATACATACGTGTCGAATTGATAACCTCCTTTTTTTTGAAGTCGGTAATAAAACAAATAAAATTCTCTTCTCACAAACATAACGCTTACGTTGGCTAATCTAACTAAATCAGTATTTTTCTTATTCGAGTACGAGACCATACGCCGAACTCGTTTTGACATGTTTATTTCAACATTTACCGTGTCTTTAAGGCAAATCCTAAGATTTACCAAGTGAATGGTGATAAAAGTTCGAAATAATCGATGATCCTAGAACAATTCGGACTTTTACCAATTAGAGTTGGTAAATCTTAAGTTTTATTGGAAATTCTTAGGATTTACCGTAGTTCGGGCTTTTACAGTAACATATACACCAGAACACAAAGCAGTAGACCAGTAGACTTGTTAAACGCAGTATTCGTAAAGACCTAAGAAACCGTAACACACACCTCATAAAGATTGCTTTAGAACAAAACACCTCACTAAAATCAGCCAAACAAGAAATATCAAGCAAAGGACGACATACAATTGCGTGTTTAAAGGATTGTGCAGGTGTGAAACAGAATGACAGAGACAAAATGTTGAACATTTGTACGGAATTTTATAAGAATCGCGAAACCGACTCTACAACCTAACGCAACTGTATATTCGTGCTCCGATAATATTCCACCTTTCACAGGCTGGGAAATTCATAAGGCACTGCGGAGCATGAAGTATAGTAAGAGCCCAGGCTACGATGGCGTAACCACTGCAGCCTTAAAAATAAAAGAGCCTGTCCTTCTTCCACATGTTACAAATTTTTTCAACAGTATTTTAAACACCGGAATTCTGCCACGCACATTTTGTCACTCTTTGATTACTTTTTCTCCACAAAAAGGGTGACAAAACAGATATAAACAATTACCGTCCTATCAGTCTGGTTTCACACCTGTACAAAGCTTTCATTAAAGTAACCGAGAACAGAATAGGCGGAGCCCTCGACAAACATCAGCCCCCCGAACAGGCCCGATTTCGTCGCGGCCTTTCTACTACTGACCACCTCCACTCCATCAACCAGGTTCTCGAGAAACATTACAGAGTTTCAACTCCCGCTTTATATTGCTTTTATAGATTACTCAAAAATTTTTGATAGTATCAGCCATACCTCAATTTTCAACGCCTTACAAAACCAAGAAATAGACACCACGTACATCTTTTGATAGAAACAGCACTGCAACTTAATTACTACTATTACTACACTTAATTATTATTACTATACTTAATTATTACTTTATTTACAGCCGTTCTGGAGGAAGTCTTCAGAAAGCTAGCAGCAAGCTGGGCAGAAAGGGGCATTATGGTTGGACGAAAGAGATTAACCAATCTCCATTTTGCCGACGATATTGTCCTTTTCTCGTCTTCAGTCTCCGAGCTGACTCAGATGCTAGAAGATCTCAGCACGACAAGCCTAGAGGTCGGACTTCGGAAATGAATTAAATAAATTAAATAATAAAATGAATTAAAAAACAATGTAAATGAAATTATAAGAGGAGTTTTAGTTTTTTGCCACCGACTTCCGAAATTAAAGTTATTTTTCACTTTATAGTGTTTTTTGGAAGTCGGTTGTTTTTTTTGTAAAAAACTTTTTATTTTTCACTTTTTAGTGGGTCAATTTGTAATTTATCTAAGTTACAATAGCATAATGTCAACTGCTCATCACCTTTTACAAAATAATCCTTTTCCCGATGCAGGTACGTCAATTGTTGAGGAGTTCTCCTGGTAAGAACCAGGAGAACTCTTCAACAACCACTCACCATACGCATTTTGACGAGGATAAATCGTTTAGCAACCATATTAAAGTAATCGAATCGCAACCCGTGAAATATTTGTCATTGAGTAGTTCCGATGGCCATCTGTGGTCTTCATCATCAGCTCCACTTTACCAAATGATGATTTCCGAGTGCAAATGCTAAAGTTACTTTAAGAAATACCCAAATCGCCTATAGCTTTGCCTATAAAATTTGAGGATTTCCCTCGATTTCCATGGGATCCTCTCATCAGATTCCAACTTGATGATAATGGGACCATCTCGAGAGTATACCCTTTCGAACAAAAAAAGAATTTTGAAAATCGGTCCACAATTGGCGGAGTAATCGCGTAACAAACACACAAAAAAAAAACATACCGTCGAATTGAGAACCTCCTCCTTTTTTGAAGTCGGTTAAAAATACCTACCCACATACTTCAACTGAATGAAACGAAATTTAAATCTTGTATAAAACGCACACTATGCAGCCAGGCCATATTATAAATTGGGGGACTACATCGCCGATAAAAATGCTTGGCTAACGCTGGTCCTGCTCCATAAGGACACACAAATTGATTAGCATTGAAAAATACTGTTGGAGATGCTGAAGATTTTAAAATACTACTTTTGCATTCTAAAATTCAATCTCCTATCATTGTATAATTGCATAGCACATGTGTGAGTACTATGTACATACTACCTTAGCTTCCATTTACTGGGTACGCCTTTCATTGACTTGAATGTGCCCTGGCGGCTGAGAGTATGTCATGCTCACTCAAATGTCTCGCTGATGGTGAACATTTAGCTCCCTTCAAAATGGTTGAGCTGGTGAACCTGAAATCGCGAAAAAAAAAACAGCTGTTCCCTACATTTATGTTCGATGTAGGGAACAGCTGATTTTTTTTTCGCGATTTCAGGTTTGGTCCCATAGTAAAAGTTGTTCATAATGATGAGTACAGTGACCTCTTAAGAGGTTGCTGGTGTTTTACCAATAACCCTGAGTATTGGGCAAAATGTAATCTAACTACTGATTACTAACTACGACTACATAAAGTAGTTAGTAATCATAACTACAAACTACATAAAAAAATCGAAATATGTAGTTAAAAATTTTGACTACTAACTACTAATTGTAGTTGCAATCACGATTACTTGATTACTTTTTATAACTACAGATTTAAAATGATGTTGCGTCATTAAAAAGCAAACACGCGCTATAGTCGTTCATGTAAGTACATGAACGACTATCGCGCGTGTTTCAACTTGTAGTTAGAGCATCGCGTTGTAGTCGCGAGCGCACTATGGCGATTGGCACACTGCACCGCATCACGCAGCGGGACGCAGATAACGTGCCCCCGCGCGTGATTTTTTACATACAAATTCAATAAAAACGCGCTTCCGTGCGGCTCCGTTTCACGCACCCCGCTACGTAATGCGGTGCAGTGTGCCAATTGCCTAAAGCACGCTCTCGCTTTCGCACGCTGCATGTCGGTACAAGTCATTTTTTGGGCAGTGTATTCAATTGCGTCTAAAAGTGTGTACGTCCGTCCGTTTGGTTTGCCACTATTGCAGTTTAAAAACCAACCAACCTTTTTTTTTTGTTTATTTGATTCGCAAATAATTTGAATTAAGTTGTTGTTTGCTGAGAGATTTTATTTTTTTGATTACATGTCAATAAAAAGTAATTAAGATCTGATAAGCATAGGTAGGTAGGTACATAATATCTACGACTTTGATCCTTGCATTTGATTATTCATGAAAATAAACATAGGTATGTGCAGTAAACTGTTTTTTTTTTATGCAGCCATATTCCAAAATATGTATTACTACACAGTACATGTTTATTTAATTGCAAAATATAAGTTCATAAAACTTAAGTAATCAGTAATTATAACTACTAGATTGCAGCAATCAAATTAACAACTACATAATGTAGTTTGATTATTGTAGTTAAGTTACATGTAATCATAACTACTTAACTACTTTTAATCGTAATTAGTAACCAGATTACAAAATTGTAGTTGACTACGCCCTGTGGTGAAATAAAGCATTATCTTATCTTATCTTATCTTATCTTTATGACTGACCGACCCCTCTTGACAATTCAAGTGCCTGTAATTGGTTTAATTTAAATAAATGCTTTGTTTGAGTTTGAGTTCTGAAATTATTAATGTCAAACAAAAAAGACAACATATTTTATTATATTTTAATTTTTTTCATCTTTGTACAGACGCCAGCACATCAAGCTACCCGAAACTGTCAAATTTTCCCAATCAACTTTGAACCTTATGCTTAAGCGATAAAGTTGAAAATCTATTAAAGAAATTTGACAGATTGTAGTAGCTTGATGTGCTGTGCTGGCGTCTGTACCTATTTATTTATATTATTGGAAAGAATTCGTTTTGGTTATTGGTTATGCTATGAGTATGACAAACCTCAAGATCATCAGAGTTACCAAAGAAATAGTAGAAATTTTTCTTTACAGAAAGGAACAGTGCCTGTTTAGTAATTTTATTTGACAAAAGGGTACCTACTTATTTCGCTGAACAATGGATTTTTGTATATTGCAGGAACGCATTTTTTTGCTCATCTAGTGGCACAGTAAACTGTCTTCCTCTTTTCATTATCACCAAACGTAAATCACAAATGACAGACGTAATTAAATGCAAAATATTGCAATAGTGAAATTTTGTTCACTATTGCAATATTTTGCATTTGATGGACAGACGCCAGCACATCAAGCTTCCCGAAAGTGGCAAATTTTCACAGTCAACTTTGAACGTTATGTTTTAGCAATAAAGTTGAAAATCTATTAAAGAAATTTGACAGATTTTAGTAGCTTGACGTGCTGGCGTCTGTAGGTACTTGTCAAATAAGTTAGAACAGTTTTCAACGTATATCCGACCCAGTTATTATACATAGGTACTAATACTAGTCAATATTGTGTTAATGAGGGTAGGTATGTTTATTAGTACCAATGATATTTTTACACATAAAATTATAATTGATTAGTAACTGTCATTCGTGGATCTTCGACCTACAAGTAGTTGTTCCGGGTCTGGCTGTTTGTGTACGTCAATTTAAATGTTTGTAAACGCACCCACGGCCACAATACAGGAGAAAATCCTAGTGTGGGGCAACATTAAAAAAAAAAAAAAAAAATTGTTTGATACATGTTAATTATTCTACTTATGAATAAAACGTCGTATGAAACGCGTACATGTGCATTAAACTAAGTATTTCGTTTTTGTAGGCTCGTTGGTAACCATTGAGTGTAACATAAATATCAATGTTGGTAACAGACAAAAATTTAAAAAAAACTTTTTCTCCTAGAGGAAGATATAGGTACTATTTTTTCCTCGCTCTACGCTACAATGTACGCTACAATGACGGTATTTTTGAGCAAGAGGAGTGAAAAATAATTTACAAATTAGAGGAGCTGGAAACTTAAACCTACTTACCTTCGCCTTCGTGGAAAACTTGCGATTTTTCACATTCATGATTCCTAGAAACATTTAGGAACGTTTGGACGACATAAAATATCATTAATAATATCATTAAGAGATTTAGATACATAATCTATCGATGGATACTAAGATAACCGTATCAAAGTAAATTAATCTCTATCGTGTGCATATTATATTAGGAATAAGAATTATACAAACGGCCACTTCGACCACGTATGTTGTGATGAACGTATATTTTTAAGTAAATCACAAATACTGTGAGATGGTAAATAAAGATCATTTTAAACAAAGACTTTAAAATCCATATAAAACTACTTCTTAGTAATTTTAAATGAATTAAATTAACTTAGTTCTATTTTTGCATAGGAATCAAATGACGTAACCGTGATTGAAAATGGAAGTCGTGGGAATCCAGCATTTAATGCTTCACCTGAAAATGAAGACGTATCCTTCCCAAAGAAACGATCATCAGGATTCAGCCCCGAGAAATTGGACTTACCTGAAAAACCTATAGTAAGTAGTTTAATATAATACAGTATAGGTACACTTACATACTACTACTATGACTATACTACGGATATACTTGTTATAATGTGACTCTATCCCTCGACACGCTGTAGAATTGAATTTAACAGCATCCTGCTGGCTTAGGCTTACGATAACATACCTGAATGAAAGAATGAATGAATTGCACCGATCCCAGCGTGGTTAAACCCGTTAAACCAGACTCGATTAATCGAATGAACCCCAAGATTCGCACTAGCTCATGTTCATGGTGCTACAGCAACCAAGGAATAGACCGGGGGCGCGGTAATGGTAGGAAAGACGTGCCCGTAGGATAGGTAAGGATTTAAGAGCCTACCGGATATGCATCCTAGAGTAAGCATTGGACTAGTGGAGAGATGGGTAATTATTATCTATGGATGGGCATCTTTTATCGACCTTGCCGCTACGTCGTTGGTTCAGGTCGAGCTTGCTCGGTGCGTCTTTTGGCGGGCTTCTCCTGCTTTCTCGGTTCTTTTGTATGTCATTGCTCTGCTGTGTTGTGTGTTAGATGTTGCTGTTTTCAATGTCTTCGTCGGAAGTTTCGCTACTATCCGTTTCCGGTTTTTTGTAAATCTCACTAATAGCGATATTGATCTTACTTCTATCTTCCGCTGTATCCATCCAAAAATTGATTCCCTTGTCGAAGTACCTACTTCATGTCCTGTTTTAGATTGTCGTTCCATGTGTAAATAGGTCTTCCGACCTTCTTGGATTTAGCCTTGTACTGCATTGCTGCATGCAGTTGTTGTGGTTTGCGGCGCCTGTAGACATGTGCGAGGTAGCCCATTCTGTGGTTCTTGATGCGTTTGGTTATTGTTTTTCCATCTAAGATTTCATGCATTTTCTTTTGTCTTGGTTTATTCCTAGAGTGGTTAATCAAGTATCTCATGATACTTGATATTGCTTAAAATTCCATGACAATTTAAAATTATAAATAAATAAAGTCCTCCAGACCGTATTTCGGCCACGGCGGCCAATCTTAACGGAGACTAGCCTGTGGCGCGGAAGGTAAGATAGTGCACAAGTGTGCGCGCAGACCAAGTGCACTCCCTCTTCCCTCACTCTCATAGTCCGATGGGACAGCAATCCGACACGGCCGGAAAGAGATCAGGTGACCTACCATGAAACGATTCAAAAGCAAGACAAAACCTAAACTGCATCGCTTCAAAGTCGTACCATGACGTCCAATACGCTCAGCGGCATTTGGATCTTTAAAAGTGAATGAAAGATCGCAATTTGTTGTTGAACCGCGTTTAAACCTTTTTGGTGAAAAAGAGGCAACGCTATTATTATCAAATAAGTTTGTTTCGCGCACATTTTAGTATCATACACGTTCAGAAGCAAGTAACATTATATTACTATTAGATTAAAGTACCTACACTTACATTGGTTTTTGTAAAATTCCACTAAAATAGCACTAAAAACTTTATTTTCGTCAATAATTCACCAAACGTTTCAGTTTATGTTAAAGAAATAGTAACTTTTATTGAATCGCTTATTTTGACAGTTGAGCGTTTCAGTTGAGCTGCTCTATGGACGTCATGCTACCAAAGAAGTACAAAATTAAATGAATGAAACAAAAACTTGCGACTCACTTTGGGACAATCGCTGTCAGATGGCATGGCCTAAATTGAATCGTTAAACTGACGTCATGGTACGAATTTGGAAGAACAGTTCAGTTTAGGTTCTAAAATGGATCGCGTTAAGAGCTCGTGGTAGGCTTCCAGGCGCAGGACCAACGGCATAACGTGCTTTCCGAGGCACGGGGGTATCACACCGCCAACTTCCAAACTCCGGGCTGTTATTAAGAAATTCCCAGGACCAGCAGCAGGCTCAGCACTCCTATGGCACTCGCGCTTGCGACCACGAGACCGACGACGTGACAGTTACAATTGTACATAGTGTGACTGTCTGTCACTTACACCTATTTAATAACAAAATATTATATTTAGTTTAAAACCGGCACTTGGCGCCGTCACTTGGAAATACATAAATTCTCTATTTTATGGGCAACAGACTGGCACATATGCCAGCCATCAGTCGAAACCAATATTTTACGTCACTAAAGATGCAGTGTCTTATAGTACGAATACTAAGAACGACCCAAACCCAGAACGGACCCTTGAAACAATTGAGCAATTGTATAAAAAAGGGCGATAAACAGATGTTGCGAAAGTATGGGAATTTGGGCTGTGAGCATGGTGGGAATGTGGGATAGAATGTGAGAAATTATAAGGAAGACGGAGGGGCAGTCGGGGTCGACCCGCTTGAGGAGACGGACTTGCGAGTCCAGGCTAGATAAGTTAGGAGATTGAGTGAACACTAAGATACCACGAGAGTGAGTGGTTGACGTAGGCTAGACGAGCAGAGTTAGATCTTAGGCAATAGCAATGAAACTGTGTGCCTGATTGAGAGATCGTGAGGGCGAGAGTATTATTTAATACGTTAAATAATAATTTGTAGTTTTAGACTAGGTTATATTAATCTACTATAATGTAAGTAGCGTGTAAGGCGCGTGAATCTCAGTGAGTGTTGGTGAACGATTGGATTGGGTGAGTGTTGAATATTTTATCCCTCCTTGTTCCTTTTAATGACTAAATCGAGGTATCCTACACATGCGTTTGGTTCTAGGGACTCGGAGAAAGCCTTCTATGGGGTTTGACATTTTACCAACCGACTGTAGACAACCAAGACCTTGACACTGACGCAGTCACACCGCTTATGGAAGGCAGAACCGAACTTACAACTCGTTAGGGCCAATTTGAATTATAGTGCTACCTTGTAGTCTGTTGTTCTTATTTACGAACACAAACCAACCAAACGTTAGTGATGGCTACTTTTCCCCTATGGACTGACTAACTGCAGGATATCTTGCATTGTACTTGATGTACGCACACTTCCCGGGAGCGGGGGTAGGCTTCACCAAGTACCCCTAACTGGTTTGATAGCCGTTCTAAGGAACGTTAGAAATTGTGTCTCGTTAAATCACACCCGGCCCTCGAGGCCTCTTACTGATACAAAAAAATAATATTTAGCGAGACACATACTTTGGATGCCCAGTAGAAACGCCCCGTTGCTAAATAGGTAGACAAAAATTATTGCACGGCTGCCGATTACACTGCAAGCATCCCCAACTTGGGTAGATTAAGGAAAGTGTGAAGTGACGATTTAAAATAACCACTTCGGCGTATAGCAAGGCAATTCGTAAGGAATTCTGCAACCGACTGACGATGCGGTACGCTTGCGCTAGTTTTGTATTGTCTTAGTAGAGGGTGAGTAGGCCGTTAAAAGGGGTTATTATTATTACAGTACGCGTCCAGCACTTCTGGAAACCTGTCTCGCTCAATGGTAGAGGCACTTCGCAGTCCCTTTACCTTAGGATTGAGTAAGGCATGCTTGAGTATAGGGAACGTGTCCTGCTGGAACCGTAGCAGGCCCTCTCTAGGGCCTATGCACTTTAGAAGTAGGACTGGCAGAACGCGTACGACGTAACCGCTGTTGTAAAGTGGCCATGTCCCTACGTCGCTGGGGTGGATTACCAGATTATTGTAAGCACTTTCAGTAACGTAACTCAAAACAATGTATCCTCGAACGCAAGCGTTACGTGTCAATTACCCTTTTGTATTCCTCTCATGTCTTGTAACTTTCATAAGCAAAAGAAAAATAGATTTCCTTTCCTTAATCACCTTACCAATGAATTTCCAACCTCATTTCATATTGAAATTGTTTTCTTGTATCCCCCCTTGTTCCCCAGCTTCCTAAGTCGGGACAAGGCAAAACACTTCTTGGGAATTCATTACAATCGGTGGGAGAGTGTCCAGTCTGGAGACGAGCTCTACAGAGCCGCACGGTGGCGGGGTGCGGCTCTTCCCCATTAGGGGGAACCGACCCAAACACTATTAAGTAACATAATTAGGAAAAACGAAAATTTTATCGGCCTAGGGTCATTTAGGAACAGTCACAATAGGTACCACCAATGGGTACCACAATACCACATAAGTATCTAAACAAAAACATACTATTTAAATAGTTTGTAAACAACATTTGCGATGTTTATAATACTCGGTCCCTAACAAATTAGCTACCTACCTTAACAAGTTGGTGAACCAAGTTACGAAGTACTTGAAGAAACTGAATACTGATAGGTCGACTGATATTTAGAACGATTGCGATCAGCTGGCAAAAACCCAAAGCATTAATTTGAAAGAAAGGGTATTTTTCTAATGTTAGTATAACGTCAGTCTTCGTAATCTAATCTGGGGGCTTACTCTCCAAACTAATTTTAATTCCAATGAAAGGCCAATACGATTCCAATGTTAATTTTACAGTCACGTGATTCGGTACTCTTGAAAACAACCATTGATATAAATGTTACACAAAACAACATTGTCACCATTGAAATCAAATTGACATTGGTCCGTCATTATTTTGTTACACGTGAACGTAGACAGAGTAAACTATAGACTGCTGCATATATCTTCTTTTCATTCGCACAAGAAAAAGAGAAATATATTAACGTCACTAGCAAAGAAAAGAGACAGAGTAAGAATATTTCTGTCCCTTACTGCGTGTCGGCTAAGCACATCAATGTGCACAACAAGTTTGACGTTTATGAATGAAATAATAAAAACTACACCGCGATTAAACGGAAAATAAGATCTTTTTCGTGCATAATTCAATAATAGTAAGGTCAATGTGGGCAAATCCGTCATATATTTTTGAAAGTTGAAGTTGGTTGACTATAACTGATACACTTAACTACTTTAATATAAATTTGATGGTTGTAAGCGATAAAGAATTTTGTTGTCTATAATATACATCCATTCGAAATAACAGAACATCCCTCCATATTTTACTAAGAATGATTTTTTTAAAAACGGTCGTTAGACGGATTTTCCCGAGGATTGGGGCAAATCCATCTAGTAGCAAATTTTCCTAGAATTACGCCGTTATATCAAAGTATGCAATTTGTAAACAACTAAAAGCACATGTTGAAGATAAATGTTTTGTAACGTCGTAAAAATACGGTTTAATTTACGTTTTATTCCCTAAAATCTTTTTTGGGGGCTAATCCGGCCTATTTTTATAACCAGGGATTTTAAACCTTTTCAAGAAGTTTGAAAACTAATTTAAATGTACTTAAATAAAAATCAGTTTCCGAAAATGAATGGTTTTATTCATAGTGACATATTATTATTATTGTTAGTAAATTTTAAAATATAACATTACAAATGAAATATAATTTTAACTGATCTATCAGCAGTTTGAGCATAAACAAAAAAAAATATAAATATATCAAACATAAATCTTTTATGTTTTCAAAATACAATATTAGAAAGAAAAAATAAAAATAAAATATCTGAAATGAAATGAAATGATTTGAAATGAAATGATTTTATTTTTTTTTGTAAGTAGGTTTGTAAGTAGGTTTGTACAAACACTTTTACACGTCAGTCATGTTTTTTATAACTAGATGAAGTCGGCGTTTCCTATCTGACTACTCTGAGAAGAAAGGCCGAAACAAACTCAGAGGTCACAGTCTCTTTTAAAGTCCAGACATAATCTTGGTCAGGTTATATGAAGACCATGTAGATCGATGTCTGAGGTGGTCTTTTGAGGAAAGAACCACACAGAATATGATCAATCAGTGATAGCATAAACCAAAACCAAAAGAGTTACAAAATTTTTTTTTTTTAATCTAGCAAAAGATCACTGCGTCGTCTTCATCATTTAAAAAGAAATCATTCGTTTTTTCCGAATCTTTTGACAAGTTAATTCTTTTTACTATTTAATTCTGTGGCACCTCATCTCGATCTATTTTTCTTGTTATCTTAAATGTAAGTTTTGGTTTCTTTACTGTTTTGTAAAACTTTATTGAAAAGTACGGTTCATTTGTCTGTTCGTCGGCGTAGACTGCATCTATAACGCCAACATAATAAGTCCACTTTTTTTTAACATAATATTTTACCAGAACATGGTCATTCACAGAATAACTTTCACATTCCTGCTCCGTATCATTATTCTTCCGTATCATATTATTCTCATTACTTATAAATTCTATTTTAGTTATGTTTTCAGTCTTTTCGTTTCGGAGCAATATGGTCTCCTCAGTCTGTTCATATTCGTGCTCCGTATCATTTTTACTTATAATATCTATTTTATTTACTATTATTTTTATTTATTATCTTTCTGGTCGACAGTAAAAACTAAAAATTAAGGATGAAAAAGGTTGATAATATCTGCAATGGGGTAATTCCGCTATATGACGATTTAGCCCCTTTGATATTAGACGGATTTTCCCACTTGACCATTTTGAAGTTACATATTTTTTAAAACAGTTATTTCTGTATCTACTGGTTTTTATTCAAAACAAATAGAAAAATCCGTTAAAACACTTATTAAACTGCATGATATGCATACTCAGAAAGTTGTAACTTGTAAAATTGAATATTTACCATACAAGAAACGTCAGCATGCCACACTTGAGTTATAATAATAATAAAGCCTCGATCAACATCTATCGAGGCTCTCGTTAGGCGGTTGGATCAAGGGCCTGATTCAGAAGGCAGTACTCCTCGATACGGCTCGCATTGTGAGGAGGTTCCTGTCTCTGGAGCCCTAACCACCGGTAGCTTGGACCCTGCTCCCGACACCGGTGGATCGCTATTTTTTTATATTTTTAAATGTTTTTTATACTTACTTTTATTTATTAAGAAATATTTAAAAATGTAATTAGATAGGAAAAAAGACGAATAAACGAAATAATAATTGGTTTATTGGTAAAACAAGTTTAGGTATAAACAAATTTTTTATGATTGGATCCTCCTTTTAGGCTGACAGTGCCTGTATTAGGAGAGTCCGCTCTTCCATAGCAAGACGTGTTATATAAAACGCAAATCGTACAATTTTTATGCTAAAACTACATAAATTAACATTAACTTAAATCAAATATGTGTATGAGTGGGTATATGTGTGTGTGAGTATATGTGAGTGAGAGTGTTAGCCTGTAGGTGTGACTGAGAGTACATGATTGTGAGAGTGTGTATGTGTCAAGGTTTCAGAAGTGTTTCGGTTTCATTGTAGGTAAGCGTTTGTATCCATTCCATTATTATTTTTTTACTGTCATAGTAGTTTTTAGGATAAATGTAGATGTATTTATTGATTTTGTTATACAGCGCAGCAGATCGTTTGCTAAATTGCATACTGGCAAGCAAAGTCCTTGTCCTAGGGATATTTAATATCATGTCTTTTCTTCTTTTTGTCACTATGCCAGCATCATAGGAAATAGATTTATGTTTTTTTTAAATAAGTTGTGTAAAGTTTCCTGACTGAGAGCAAGTTACTAAGTCGAAATAGGTCTTCAGTAGGATATCTCTTTTTTTTAAAGTACATGCACTTGATAAGAGCGCGTTGTGCCCTTTCCACCGCTAAAAATTTTGTTTTGGCTGCACCACCCCAGACAGGTATACAATAGGAAAGTACTGACTGGACTAGCGCAACATAAATCATCTTAAGGAAATCTTTTTGATGGCCTGTTTGATTACCGGCAGTCTTGGGAACGACGTATCTAAGGGTCCTGAACATCCAGCTTAATTTCCTGACTCTATTGGCAACCTGCTCAATGTGTGGGTACCATGATAGTTTCTGGTCCACGATAACACCTAGGTACTTAATATGCCCGCGTTCCGCGTTCGGAGCACAACTAAACTTCAAACATATTTTTTAACTCTTGTAGCCAACGTTACTCCATCTATGAATCATAGTTGGCACTAAAAAGTGATCCTGTTTTATCGACCGAATCAGTAACAGCGTAACTATTCTGGAATGAGTAGAAAATGCATGCATACGGAATAGCCCCGTAGACGGATTTGCCCACATTGACCTTAGGTACATTTGCGCAACTGTGAAAATGGTAAGGTGTAGTGTAGTGTAATAAGCTGTAAAAATGATAGTATGATGAAGATTGCCGGAATTTTTTGTCCCTTTCGGTGACACGGATACCATGAGTCTATAGATTACTGTCTACGCACGTGAAGTTAGATAGGTTACGGGCTGCAATAGTGTGGTTCAACAGTTCAACTCATTACGATAAACCGGTAATAGGGCTTTAAAATGCCTTATCAAGGCTAATCAATAAAATTGATTTCAATAACAAGGCTTTTTATAGGCATTATTATTGATTTAAATAGTTCTTTAATTGATTCATTATAAAGTATTGAATTCATTTATGAAGAAAATTATTAAAATCGTAAAATTAACCATGACATGGGTTTCATGCGGTAGGATCCTTGCCTACACTTCTAAAAAAAAAAAGACTGCGTGTAAGTTCTCCAATTTCAAACATAAAGTCAAGTGGTTTTAGAAGTGAATTCGAACTGCAAGTTTGTTTGTTTATGACAATATTGTTCGCGTTTGGTTCTTTTTATTGAAATAATTACTGTGCGCTAAGTTACTTAACTAATTAATATTACAGTTTTATACAAATGATACCAAGTAAATAGATATACTTACAGTCCCCGGCACATAACTTGGCAAGAGTCGTTAGATTCGTTTTTCCTTTATTTAACTTTCTTGTGAACTTTTTTGTTTAAAAATATACTATGGCACTAACCATAGTATAATGACAAATAATAAAAGTGACCATCTTCTTGTTGCACTGAGTGTACATGCGCTAACTTACTCGAACTACGCCAAAACCTTGCCAAGTTACGTGCCGGCGACTGTACAACTGCTTTATAAAGTAATGTTTTTGTAACGAACGCCGAAGATGTGAATAGTGAACATGACTGAGTTAAATACCAGTGAAATAATAAATAAAGTTAAGATGGAATACGTAAAAGTGATAGTTAGAATAAGTAGTATTAAGACCCTAAAGTACCTAGCGTGGGAGTCGATATGCTACTACTGTTTTACTGAGCATACTCAGTAAAACAGTACCTCTCAGCACTTATCGACTCCCACGCTAAGAAAGTTGTTTCTACACGAAACTTCAAACGCGATTTACTCGAAATCAATTTATTTTCCCTTGAGGTCCCTTTTTGGTCAACCACTCACAAATTCAAGAGTAGGTACCTAAGCACCCTGATCGTTTCTCTTGCAGTTGTAAGCTACAAATCCTAATTAATGCTGTATTAATTTAACAGTCCCGTTATCAGACGACTTTCATACATACATAATTACTTAGTAACAGTTATTCTGTTTAATGATTCTGCAATATCCCTTGTTGGTTGGTCCGGGTGGTTTTCAAATTTTCAACATCGGTTCGGACGGGTCACATAGGTTCAAGCATTCTCAAACTGCACCCTAATTCAGTAACACACTTTCAATCACAATCTGAATCATTTTGAAAGGTATACCTACTTAGATACTTATCCATTGCTACCTACATATTAGATACCCAGGTATTAAAAAAAAATGTCTTGTTGTTCAATCGTCAAAATGAAAGCCATTGCTACTGTTATGTGTTACGCAATTACCCGCTGGTCACGGTAGGTAGGTACTTTAATTCCGGACAGTTTCCGAATCATTGTTAATACTTAAACAATGATTCGGAAACTGCCCGGAAAAAAAGTTAATCCACATTATTTATTATCCAAGGCTGAATATATCAATGCCAATTTTTTTATCTAGGACATTGTAAGAGATTAGATAATAAAAAAAAAAATCTTGTAGTCATTGACATGTGGTATCTACCCTGTACCCAATATAAATTAATTTATGAATCGGACAATTTGGAACCATAAATAATTTATTATTCTACGTAAGCCACTGTTATTTACAACACAACCACAAGCTGATATGATAATGTGTCATAAAAACCTAAATTATTTTTTCCTTTTGCACCGCTTACAGATAAAGTACAAAGCCCAGAGGGTTTTTGAGCAAGCATAATATGCAGGGCGAAAAGTTGATAGATGAGTAGGTGCTGCATGATGGGAGAAACACCAAATATATATTTTAAAAGTTGATAGCTGAGTAGGTGCTGCATGATGGGAGAAACACCAAAATTATATTTTAAAAGTTGATAGCTGAGTAGGTGCTGCATGATGGGAAACACCAAATATATATTTTAAAAGTTGATAGCTGAGTAGGTGCTGCATGATGGGAGAAACACCAAATATATATTTTAAAAGTTGATAGCTGAGTAGGTGCTGCATGATGGGAGAAACACCAAATATATATTTTAAAAGTTGATAGCTGAGTAGGTGCTGCATGATGGGAGAAACACCAAATATATATTTTAAAAGTTGATAGCTGAGTAGGTGCTGCATGATGGGAGAAACACCAAATATATATTTTAAAAGTTTCAGTTGATTTTGGTATGATCGTGTGCGGCCTAACTCATAATGACTTAAATAGGTAAATCTGTTGAAAAAATTATTGTGGGCTTTCCCTGAATGTAACGACTTTGAAAACTCTGATTTGGACAATTTTTTAAAGAATATTCAGGGAGAATACCTTAAAGTTATTCTGTGCAATACCGTGACATGTCCAGATAGTGAATGTATATATCTGACGGATTGATGGAGCTTTTTGGCAATTATGACGAAATTTCATTGATTTACAAAAGTACCCAAAAGTGGTTATAGTGTGGTCGCTCTGCATATACTTGCTCAGAATCCCTCTGGGCTATCATTATTAACCTTTAGAGTTATAATCTCATAGAATAATTCTAAATAAACTTAATTCATCCTAAAACACGTCACTAAATTGGCTTAATAAAAAAAGTAGGTATCAACTCATCAACTCAACTCATCAAATGTCCTTGAAACGAGTAGGTATCAACTCATAGAGAGTTTGTTTGTTCGAACGCCCTAATCTCTGGAACTACCAGTCGGATTTGTAAAAATATTTTTGTGTTTGATAGCCCAATTCTTGAGAAAGCCTATAGATTTAACATAACGCTAGGGCTCTTAGAAGCCGACCGTGATTTTAAAGCCCGAGAGCGAAAGTTAAAAAGAACGCTAAGCGAAAACGAAGCAATACCTAGTGCGGGCAGGCGACACGGTGGATCGGTGGAGCAAGAAATTTCACGCACGTACGAAGTCGCGGGCAGAAAATAGTTTATAATAGTATAAGTAATAATTAACGAAAATAAGTATTTACTGCAAATAAAACTGATATTTAACCTGTAAATATTTATTTCTAGTTTCAATATCGTCGTTGATAGTCCAATACCGCGTAACTAACATATTGGACTATCAACGACGATATGTTACGTAATATATTTTGAATAATAAAATATCATGGGTGCTATTTCCGAACACGCCTTACAAAGTGTTCTCGCTGCTGAAGTGAAAAGTTATGTGTGTTACACGAGAGCAAAGTTTTTTGTATCTCGTGCCTTTGAATCCCTCGCCACACTCAGGATTCAACTTTAGAATCACTCGCTAAACTCGTGATTCAATCTTTGAATCCTTCGCTTGCTCAGGATTCACAATCAGCACTCCCAGCAAAAACGACTTTGCTCTCTTGTTGCACAAATAACTATTTTTTGCCATAATATAGGTACATAGGACTGGTTAAATAAGGGAAAAAAAGTCAAAAAGTCTTACTCAAAGTCGTGAATGCTAATAGGTACAGTCAACAAAGGAGTTAAGTATACAGAAGCGTCGGATATTGTTGAAGTTTACTAAGAAACCGATGGATATTCTCGAATAAAATTTATTAAATTAAATTTCAGTCCAGAACATCCATCGGTTTCTTAGTAAACTTCAACTATATCCGACGCTCCTGTATACTTAACTTCTTTATTGACTGTACATGGAACTAATAATTATGTTAATAGTCATTTAGCCGAAAGACGTCTTACTGCTGGATATAGGCCTCCCCCAAACACCTCCACTTCGACCGGTTCTGTGCTATATGTTAACAATATCATAACAACAACACCTGTATTCTTCGGGCAGAGGTGTACCTACCTACCTTTAGTACACCCACATTACGATAAAATAATGTAAAATAAACCTACATTTTTATTTATTAACCGTTAAATCTTAGTACAATGATTTTTCATTAATAATAAGCAGGTACTAAGATTTAAGGGTTACCGACTTTTTTTTTGTACAGTCAGCGTCAGAGAAATGGAACCCCCCCAAGACTTAAAGACTATCGCCCGAGCACGCTCGGGCCCGCCGCCGTCGCTCGTCGCTCGAGAGACGCGGCGGGCGGCGGCGCGGCGGCGCTGGCGCGTCACGTGAGCCTTGAGCAGCTCCCTCCCCCGCCGCCGCACCCATCTCTGCCCGAGCGCATCCAACGGTCCGCCTCAGATATTATTTGCAAGTTTCATTCAAGTTTTTAATAATTCTTTAAGGTATTTTTTCGGCTTCCTTCTGGCCGAACCGTATACCAAGAATAACTTACAAAAAGACACTTTGCGTGCGATTAAGATACGAACCCGCATCACCAGGCGCCAGCCGATCATCGAGACCGTGTCTTATACTACTAGGCTATTGGCTCAGTCGTCAACCTCAACGAAAATTGGAATAGTATTACTCCATAAAACGAACAAGGTTATTAACAGTCTAATCTTCTAAATAATAAGGTTTAAATTTCAACTTTCGTTTTATATTTAATACCTTAGTTTTACAAAATGCAATACGCATTAACTCCTCAATTAACTAAAAGATAAGGTTGAAATTAGCTTGTTTGGTTGAATATAATGTGTTGATTCCGATTGTTGCACTACCGTCATTTTACTTCAGAAACTTAACTGCTGTATGAACTGCGAGTTAAGGTTGAATTTAGAATACTTCTTCGCTTTATTTAGTAAACTGTGATTGAGGGTATAATTATTTTTTAAATGGTTTCGTTTTCGTGCCGATTCGCTTGTGTGTAATTATCTTCGTCGTAATATTATCAAATTTATTAAGTTTTTGACCAGTTGATTCTATTAACCGATGGTATGGTTTGATTAACAACTTTTTTGAAGGCTAAAATTGTTGTTATCTGGGAACAGGAACAAAGCATAAAGAAAATAGCACGAGTTATGGGCATAACGGTAAGATTTATGTTATACTTCCACATATTACCTATTTATTGTTGCAATAATGTTGCATTATTACTTACTAGTTGGATGTTTTTATGTATTTCTAATATTATTATTTTCATTACAGAGAAAAACAGTTCGTAGATGGATACAAAGGTATCAAGCGACGGGTAATTTGAAATGTGATCGCCAAGGCCAGAGAAAATACAAATGGAGCGACAACGTAATATTGTGAAAGTTCATTTAGTGGCACCCTTCAAAACTTCAAGAAGTGATAGACTGTGATATCCTCTCCGTTATTATAAGGCAATTTACTCGGCAGATTGATTGTGTAACGTATCTGATAAAATTGCGTTGGAACATATATGAGCAAGTGTTATTAATTCCCAATATTTGTGGGATCCATAACTCGTAGTTAATCAAAAACAAACAACTTTTATAATTATTATCAATCCAGATAATCTGGTTTACAAGTAGTCTTGTAATGTATTAACGATGCACCATCTGATCTCACATATTTTTCTAATGTTGTGTTAAATAAGGGTTATTAGAAAATGTGATAAAAGAGAAAGATGTATATTGCTATACTATTATAGTTTAGCATGTTGATTCTTCCTCTGTAATTCACAGACACAAAAGACAAAATTTCTTTTTTTTTAAAGGTTTTTTTCCGATACTTAAGTAAGTATAAAAAAAAATCTGTTTTCACAACTTTAAATAAATAAATATTATTGTAGTTATGTTTCTATAAATATATATATAAACGAACCTTTATCTAATGTTAAACGTTCTAAACCTCATCCAGGGTATCTCTTTTGTGTTTAGTTAATATTCTAAGTAAATAACCCCAATTTAACACAGATAGAAAACTGTATACTCAACCTGGAAGTGGATTCCATGAAGTCCTAGAAATGTAATTAGAAAAATAAATGAATATTGTTTATCAAAATGCCTAGCTTTTATTACAAACCTCCATTTGATTTCTTAAATAATAATTAACGAAAATCACCTAATAAAGAAACTAAAAAAAAGGGTAAATAAATAAATAAATAAAATAAAGGAAAAAGAAATATTCTCATCCGCGGATTTGAACTCGTGACCACCGCATCGCCAAGCCGCAGTGTTAACCATTAGACCAACACGCCACTTACGTTACATTACGAAAAACTTAAATAGGTTTGATGTCAATACCAAGGGGGGTACCTTATTTGTGAAGCGAACTGTACAAAGCTTACAATGTCATAGTCTAGTCATATATTGTTATATATGATTCTTACAAGACAACGACGTACCGGTCAATGAGCTTTAGGACTATCCTACGTAGAATTTTCACCTTCATAATCGTGTCTTAAACGATTGATCTGATCGGAGCAAAAGGCAAAAGAAACGGTACGCATTTATGAACGCATTGATTCAACTAAACCTTCTTTAAAAACCTGCGATCTTAATGAACAACATGATGGCGTTTGTCTCAATAGATTGGGATTATTTCAATATTATCTACTTATAACAACGTAATTTTTTATTCCAGAATGGACCCACACCAGATAATGAAAGACCTCAGTGGGACAATCAGTACCAGTTCCTGATGTCATGTATCGCCACGTCGGTGGGTCTGGGCAACGTGTGGCGGTTCCCCTTCATTGCCTACCAAAACGGAGGCGGAGCATTCTTGATACCCTACATCATCGTACTTATACTTATAGGAAAACCTATGTACTACCTCGAAACCTCACTTGGGCAGTTCAGTAGTAGTAATTGTGTTAAAGTGTGGGCTTTATCACCAGCAATGAAAGGTAGATTCATCAGTTCTATTCTACAGATTTGATTTGAAATACCGAACTAAGTATTTCATTAATGACTTCATCTTACTATATTTTATTTTTCAGGAACGGGCTACGCTCAAGCCCTTAGCTCTCTCTATGTGGTCTCTTACTATATGTCAATCGTGGGACTATGCTTGTATTATTTAGTCATGAGTTTTCAAAGCACACTGCCTTGGGCGCTCTGCCAACCAGAATGGGACAACTGTGTTCCATCTGGACAGACCGCTAATTTGACTGAATTGACTGGAGAACCAATAAGCAGTGCAGAATTATATTTCACGTGAGTTCACATATTAATTTGTTTACAAATATTATGTAAATTAATATCTACCTACTAAAGTATCAATTAGTAACTCGGCAATCGATTGTTTTTTAAGAAAATGTTTAAATATTTCATTAATTGAAGTATTGGCCATTAGTGAAGGTGCACTTTTGCCATTTTAGTGGAAGTTCATTATTGGCTCTGCTATAAAAATCCTGGGGACTGGAATCAATAAACTCTTTATACCTACTTAGGCGTTTTTTACCGCCTCGTTGGATTTGAATTTTTTCCCCTGTCAAAAGATATCCAAATTCCGAATAAAAATGGGAATTAGTTCGAGCAAGGTCTGGTGAGTACGGTGGGTGACGAAGAGTTTCCAGTCGTAACTACGTGCTTCGACGCAATTTTGTTGTTGTTGTTCAATGAGTTCATACGGTACCCATTTTCCGAACTTTTTTATCTTTTTTTTTTTATCTTTCCAATCTGAAGTAAATGAATCAGTATCGATTTATCACTAACCTGAACAAGTTCCAACGTGGTTTGAGATGAATCTGCTTCCACTATGGTTTTTAATTCATCGTTATCGACTTTCGTCTCCGGTCGGCCACGGGGCTCGGCCATGGTTACAGAAACAGCAATATTAAAAAAAAATTAACGACAGGAAAAAAGTGAACAACTGATTTTGAAAACAAAATGTCATACTATATTATAAAATTAATTTGAATTTGGAATTCTAAATGGAATGAAAAATATTGCTTTCTCCACCCGTCGCTGTCGCAAGATGCGTCTCACATGAAGAGCGTGTGGCCACGGGGTTTATTGTAGGTAGATTTAACTTTTAACTACAAAATTATTAAAAAAAAAATTGTTGACAGGCGAACCATACTGCGGCGGTCAGATGGGATTCATGACGGAATTGGTAAGCAAACTAAAAGAGCTGTATAAAATAAAATGGTCATGTAGGCATGGTCTCCAAATAAAATTGAAACTAGTAAGAATAAGCTTTTCTGTGCTGTCTGTGTTTCTGTGTATAACAGTTTATACTGCCCCGTTGGTCTCAGTCGCAAGCGCGACTGCTGAGCGGCGGGTCCTGGGTTCGATTCACAGGTCGCGAAAAGTGTTATTGGGTTTTTCAATTAGGAATTTCTTAGTAACAGCCCGGAGTTTGGAAGTTGGCGGTGTGATACCCCCGTGTCTCGGTAAGCACGTTAAGCCGTTGGTCCTGCGCCTGATCTCTCTCCGGTCGTTTCTATGACTATAAGAGTGCACCTGTGTCTGCGCACACACTTGTGCATTATTATAATATCTCCAGCGCCGAAAGCTAGTCTCCGTTGAGAAAGGTCTCCGCCATGGCCAAAATACGGTATGGATGACTATTATTAGTTTCAGAGTAGTATTAAGCGCTGCCTTAATATAAGCGATGGTCGTTTCACGTTTGGTGAAACCCGATTGTGTCCTCGAAGTGATGAGGCATTCCGGGTTCGCTGAACAAATGATCGTGACGAACGTTTATTCGCACGGCCATCGGTTATGTTAGTACACGGCCTTTGGTATTCAAAATGTTCAATCAAAATTATTAACTCTAGTTCTAATTAAGCTCTTTGTGGTTTCTTTGCAGGATTGCCGTTGTGGGACCTTACACTTAGTTTGTTCATATCGTGGTTAATTATCTTCTTGATTGTCGCTCGAGGTGTCAAAAGTTCCGGGAAAGCAGCGTATTTCCTCGCTTTGTTCCCATATGTCGTTATGTTTATATTGCTTATCAGGTAAGTAAATACAAAAGAAATAAAAATTCCTAGCTTTCCTAGTTTATTCCATCGTAATACTATCGTAGCGGCTGCGTAATTATAATCGTAGCTGCCGTAGCCGTAGCAGCTCGCAATCAGTCAATCATAAATCGAAGCCCATTTGCTACATCGCCCAGAGTGAAAATCTTTTACTGAAGTACAGTTCAGTCGAAGACTCTCGTTATTAGGGTTACAAGGAACCCTTTCGTCATGTCTGTCTGTCCGAGGTTTTACTATGAGACCGATAGTACTAGAAAGCTGTAATTTTGTAGGAGTATGTATATCAATTACGCCGACAAAGTGGTAAAATAAAATTTAGGAAAATATTTTTTTTTAGGGTAGTTCACATGTGAAGTGGGGAGGAAAATTTTTTTTGTCGTCTATCCCATCGTGTGGGGTATCGTTGAATAGGTCTTCTAAAATGACTTGGGGGTTGCTAAAATTATTTTTCGATTTAATGCCCCATTTACGAAATATTAAACTTTAAAGTGGACATTTTTGTTCCAGTAGGGCGTCCCCCCCCCCCCTCTAAAAGCTAAACTACTGGCTTGAAAAATCTGGAAAAATTCACGATGATAGTGCATTTCATAAACTTTAAAGGAAAATTATAGGAATTAAGATAAAGCTTTATTAGTTTAGCAGTAATAGTCGTTGAACTTGGGTGTTGGATAATTTTGTACCAAATACAAAATCCTTAGCATTAATCCTTTAAAGTGACTAAGATGCGAAGTAGTTGCTTGTTTATAACGGGTAAAGACTTGCATTGAACAACAAAACTATGAAAAAAAAAAAAAAACAGAATAAAGAACAAAAGAATCGTACTACTTACATTGTGATAACGGGCTACTACGGAACCCTACACTGTGCGTGGCCCGACACGCACTTGGCCGGTTTTTCTTACTTTTATTGGAGTGTCTGCCGTAAAGGTTTTTAAACTAGATTCTGGTCACTGGATGTCAAAATATCATCCATAATCTAATTTAAAGCAGCACGTTAAGCAGGTTAAGCCGTTGGTCCCGGCTGTCATTTGTAAATCTTTGACAGTCGTTACGGGTAGTCAGAAGTCCAAAAACTGACAGCCAGTCTTACCTAGAGGTATCGTATTTCCCAGTAACTGGGTTGAGGTCAGATAGGATAGACATTCTTAAAATACTGGTAGGTATTCAGCTGAATCCGGTTAGACTGGAAGCCGATCCCGGCCAACATAGTTGGTAAAAGGTTCGGCAGATAATGATGATGAATTTAATTTAAAGCAGCTATCGCAGTAAACGCGTGGCGGCTTTTGTAGGCTTCGCGTGACGACCTTCGTACTATTTTTGTAGCAGTTAATAGCATCATGTGTAGAATCCGAAGTATTCAACTGTACGTCGTAGTATAGTGGTAGCAGCTTGTAGAATATCGCGTAGCAGCACTTCGTAGCAGCAGGCGTAGTATACGCGTAGCAGCAGTCGCGCGTAGAATTTGCGTAGCAGCAGCCGTAGTATACGCGGAGCAGCAGTCGTAGTACACGTGTAGCAACCATCGTAGCAGTCGCAGTATTATTGAAGCAAAGCGGGCAGGCAGTGTTATCGCAGCTATTTAGTGCGTGAAGTTGTAATGCATCTACATTTATGTATTCGTTGTTTGTTTCCAGAGCTGTCACTTTACCCGGCGCTAGCATGGGAATATTGTTCTTTATTACACCACAATGGAATAAAATCTTGGAAATGAAAGTAAGGATATTAATTTATTTATTTATTTATACAAAGGCCGTATCAACTAAATACGTACACAGCATTAACCCACAATCTTTATTACAATAATACATCTCGCATATATATCAAAATTATAGGAAAGCACACATCAAACATTACCCGCATTCATATGTGACATTATATTTTTGTTGAGAGCAGTGGTGGCCAAGTAGAGCAGTGGTGGCCAAGTAGAGCAGTGGTGGCCAAGTGGTAACGGCCGCGACTTACGAGTTGTAGGTCGTAGGTTCGAACCCAGACAGGCGCTTTACTTTGTGTAAATTATTTCATCACCACTGCTCTCAAAACGGTGAAGGAAAACATCGTGAGGAAACCGGCATGTCCTAGAACCAAAAATTCGAAGACATGTGACATGCCCAGTGCGGGTTGGCACCCGCACTGGGCCCGCGTGGTGGATTACGGCCCACTCCCTCTCTCCGAGAGGAGGCCTGTGTCCCAGCAGTGGGAACATTATAGGCTGATTATGTATATTTTTGTTCGGTGAACCGGAACGCGTGGTCGCGCCGACAGTGTGCGCCTTCCGGTTTCCCAAACAAAAAGTGACATGAACGCGACGATCGCGTATACATTCGTGAGACGATCTTTTGGTTAGGAAGCGGCCTTAAACTACACAAAACATTAATACCGGGCATTTAAACTTTGTATTGTTAAGGGCGAAGCGCTAAGGTAGCCCGCGAAATTCAAATTTTCTTATTTTTTTTGCAATTTGCTGGTCAGTATTAAGTTGTAGGTACGTTGATTAAAATATGATTCGCGGTCGTAACAAATATGTATTTACAGAATTATAATCATTACAATTAGTAAGTAATACTTATAACTAGTTAAGTATAATCCCCAAATGTCAAGATTTCATAAAATAGTCATTCTTGGAGATTACTGGGTGTTAGACAGTTGTGTTGATGACTTTAATGATTATAATTCTGTAAATTAATACATATTTGTTACGGCCGCGAATCATATTTTAATCAACGTACAACTTAATTACTGACCAGCAAATTGCAAAAAATAAAAAAATAAAAAATTCGCGGGTTACCCTGGCGCTTTCGCCTTAAGGAAGGAAGGAGGATTACGATTGTATATTTTCAGGTGTGGTTTGCGGCAGTGACACAGGTATTCTTCTCTCTCTCCGCTTGCTCAGGAGCTCTTATCATGTTCTCGTCTTTCAACAAGTTTTCCCAAAATGTTTACAGGTAAGAAATATTAAATCATCATTATTTCAAACCATTTAGAGCAGCTCGTAGCTAACCGATAGATACCTACAGCTGTCTGTCAAAAATGTCACAAGTACTGAGAGAGGAATTTATGAAAGTGTACCTACCTAGATAACTTTTTACCTGAACTCGATGTTTATATTTTTTCTTTTACCTATCTGTTTTTTTTGTGTGTAGTAATTGTAATCGTTTTAATTAAATAAATAAATAAAAGCGTGACTCTGTCGCCTAAAACATCATTAACAATTGAAAAAGAACAAAGAACCTTTGCTATACTTTTATGAACACACCATTTGAAGCTAAAGTACATACGAGCATTTACCTGTATTACTTCGTGGAATTTACTAAGCTCTAAGTAGGTACTTACAATGCGTTCAATTAAAAAATTGGATGTTGATTGAGCTTGACATTAATTATAAATGCAGCAAACAAAACTAAGTACCTACAAATTAATTTGTAGTTCCCCCACTAGTAACCAACATCCATAGATTTATAAGAACATCTATGCCAACATCAATAAACTTCTTACCTTCGCAAATAATTGTACCATTACAATACACATACTTACATTACTAAGAACATTGACATTATATATTACTAGCGTACTAAGAACCAGGGTTTACGCCCGTGCCTACTACTAATAATAAAGCTGAAGAATTTGTTTGTTTGAACGCGCTAATCTCTGAAACTAGTCAGATTTGAAAATCCTTCTTGCATTTGATTTCAATGATATCCCAATCCTTGAGGAAGGCTATAGGCTACTTAACATCACACAGGACTCTTAAGGGCCGAGCAATAATAAAAACACGGAAAAAAACGCTGAGTGAAAACAAAGTACCTACATTGTTGACGATTCTACGTCGACTGTTTAGCTACAGGAGCGAATAAATAAAATGCGTGGACTAAATAACAATCTGGTGTAATACACGAACACAAGTTTAAAACAAAACGCAGTGCCTTTGTCGTGGAAAGATTTCAAGTGACCCGACGCTCGGAGCGGGAGGACGCGCGAGCCCCGCGCCGCCCATGAGCCCCTCAGCCGCTGCCGTCGTCCGATGCTGATGCCGCAGCCCGCGCGCCCCCTCAGCCACCGCGCGCCTCCAACCAGTCGTAGGCATGTCTTGCATAGACAACATAATAGCACTGCAGGCAGTAGCGGGCGTAGCGGCCCTAGGGCGGTGCGAGCGGTGCGACGCGCGACGGCACCGGGCGCCGTCATGGAAGAGGCGCTGAAATTAACCGAAATGCGAGCACCACTGGTGGTCGCATTCCGGTTGATTTCAGCGCTTCGACGGTCGGCTTTGTGGTAAGTTGCTGTCGTCAATGACTGGTGCCTGGTGGACAGTCCACTAGGTACCGGTCATTGATGGTGGTAGCTTATTGTAAACCCGATCGTCCACAAGCAAGCAAGCAACTGCAATTATTATGACTATATCATAGGAACATGGTACATAGAGGGGTGCCACGTTAAGATTTTGCACCACCTAAAAAAAATTCTAGGGCCGGCGCTGACTGCAGGCGGCAAAACCATGCGACGGGATGAGTCGGGGGAACAAGAAATTTCACACGGACGAAGTCGCGGGCAGAAGCTAGTATATCATAAATGTGTATCGTGCTCTGTGGGGTATTGGTCTGTGTTCATAACAACTTTTCTCTTGTTTTCAGAGACTCCTTAATTGTTACCACGTTGGACACGTTCACAAGTTTAATCTCGGGCATCACTATATTCGGGATTCTGGGGAACCTCGCGTATCAACTTGGCTACGATAATATAAATGATGCTATCGGTAGTAATTCTGGTGGTTCTAGTCTTGCATTCATCTCTTACCCAGACGCTATAGCACAGTCACCGTTTGTACCACAAGTTAGTACCTAATTAGATAAACCTTTGCAGTACTTACCTACTATTATTTTGTACCCTCACACAATATTTTTTTTAAATACCAATATGTAGCGATTATACGTGATGGAGTGTTTAAGGACCTCACCTCTCACACACGAGGTTGTCGGTTCAAGGCGTATGTTCCCAGTCGCCCCCGCGGGGATTGCCACCGGAGGCAAATGGGAATAAAAAGTCATTGCCCCCACTTCAGTTTCGCTGTACATTGCTTTCTCATCGTAGAGAATAAAAGGATGAGACAACTTATCGTAAACCTGCCTCTAATCTTTTTATCTTTTCTTTTTTTTTCTTTTTTTTTCTTTTTTTTTGTTTTTATCTTTTTTCATTTCGTTTTTTTTTTTTTTTCTTTCTTTTAGTCCGCCTCTGTACATTTATGTGCTTGAAGTATTAAATAAATAAATAATAATAATCTTTTAAAAAAAGACTAAGTGCATTGAAATATTTTTTTATTTTGATTTCGAAATCAATAAACTTGTTAAAATTAAACATTTAAACTGGTATTTTGTATCACAGATAATCAGACTCTTAAAGACAGTAATTAAATTAGGAAAGTAATACATAGTACCTAATCATTTCTTAGTAAATACGTAAGTATTATAAACAAGGCTGTATATATTCTATATTCATAGATAACAGACTTTTTTTTATATTACGGTCAATTATAAAAATAAATAATAAAAATATTCAAGTACCTACACCATTAAATCACAGATATAATCAGACTTTTATTCCGTTACTATTATTTATTTATTTAATATTTCAAGCACATAAATGTGCAGAGGCGGACTAAAAGAAAAAAAAAAGAAAGAAAAAGATAAAAAGATTAGAGGCAGGTTTACGATAAGTTGTCTCATCCTTTTATTCTCTACTATGGAGAAAGCAATGTACAGCGAAACTGAAGTGGGGGCAATGACTTCCCAGTCGCCGCCGGTGGCGACTGGGAATTTTTATTCCCATTTGCCTCCGGTGGCAATCCCCGCGGGGGCGACTGGGAACATACGGTTCAAGGCCGGGCAAGTACCAATGTGACTTTTTCAATTCATAAGTATATACCTACCTTCTTTTTTTTATCTGAGTTTATCGTTGTCATTACTGACAGCAGTGAAGGAAAACATCGAGAGGAAACCTGAATTCGGCAACCCGCCTCGAGCAAGAGCATTCTCCGTATGAGAAGAGGCCTTTGCCCTGCAGTGGGACAATAATAGGCCCCGATGACGTTTTTCATAACAGATTCATTCAACGTAAATCGCCAAAATCGAACACTTAAGACTTCTATTAAACTTTCTTTCTTTACTTCTATTAAATTAAGCTAACATAAATGTGTTTGAGTATCTAGAAGATGTTTGTTGACTTGGCCCATTTTTACAATTCCTGTTTTATTTCAGCTCTTTTCTGCATTGTTCTTCTTGATGATGGCGGTACTTGGTGTGGGCTCAGGAGTAGCCTTATTTTCAACAGTTAACACAATATTTCTCGACGCTTTTCCGAAGGTACCCACTATATACATGTCCGCGATGTCATCTTCGGCATGCTTTTTAATTGGGCTAGTGTACGTAACCCCGGTAAGTTTAAAAAAAAATCATATTGTCAAGTTATAATCGAACAAATGTACAGACAGAGAGAAGTTATTTGAGTTCATAATAGAAATGATACCTAAGGCTAAGGAAGAGCGAACGATTAAACCAGTTAAAGTTATCATCTTATGAAGTGAACAAAAAAAAAACATCCAACTTTGTCTTTAACATCGCTTTTCATGCTTTCCATTACTTTTTTAATGTTACAGGGCGGGCAGTACATTCTGGAAATAGTAGATTACTATGGTGGGACGTTCATGAGATTGTTTGCTGCAATCATTGAAACTATAGGAGTATTTTGGATTTACGGTAAAACTGAATTAATGCTGCTGACTAATTCTATGACTTCGAAAATGAATTCTTATTTTCTTATTTTTGTCAATGTCCTGGGGGTCTGAAAAGGCCAATTTGGCAGAATCAGAAAAAGGATAACATTATGAATCATAATATGGCGAAGACAGTCCGTGCTTTTCTTTTTTTCCTGCACTACGTAGTATACCTAATCAAAGAGAATAGGATTGGATTTGGATTGGATTGATTGGTATTTTAGCACAGACAAAAAAAAATCCTTCACCAGTGGGATTTGATACGATTGACTTAACAGGTAACTGTCCATTATGATTCATAATGTTATCCGTTTATGATTCTGCCAAAGTGGACTTTTTAGGCCCCCTGAACATGTTGTTCTTCTTTTTTGTGGTCTAAAATAAAAGGCACTAGGACCTACTTACTACACGTATTTTGCATAGTGAGCGACGTAGGTGTATTCGCCCAATGTGCGTGTTTGACTTTTTCAATAACTGCCTTTATATTCCAGGTTTAGAAAACATGTGCCTGGACATTGAATATATGCTGGGTTTGAAAACTTCGTTTTACTGGCGCATGTGTTGGGGTATTATTACTCCACTCATGATGATGGTCGTATTCTTCTATTCTCTGATTACAACAGAACAATTATTATTCGGCGGAACGTATGAATATCCAAATGGTGCTTACAGTGCGTATAGTATACCTCCTCTTGTATATTATCGTTAGGTACCTACCTACATTATTTGCGCAAACTAATAAGTTTATTTATTTCAGTTGCTGGTGGGCTTCTTCAATATTTAGGAATAGCATTGATTCCCATATTCATGTTAGCTACACTCTGGAAATATAAATCTAGTACTTTTGTTGAGGTCAGTACCTACTATAGTAACAAACATAAGTTTCTATCTACAAATATATCGATGATCTTACAGGCAGGAATATCTTTTGAACCGTATAAATGTAGATTTCCAGCTTATTTAGGTATTGTGTAAAAGGACCATGTTGAATCCCTGCTGGAGTTAATCGTTTGACATAAGTACCTACTTAATTAACTAACATTATAATATTGTCAATGTTTATTTACAGACTGTTAGAGCTTCGTTCAGGCCAAAACCAACATATGGGCCTAGTATCCCCCAGAAGTGCGAAGAGTGGCATGAGTTCCGCCGTAATGCCAAGTATGAACAAGAACTCAAACGTAAAAATTGGTGGCACCATATAGGTTTAAGTTTGACTGGGGGATACCGACGAGGGCGCAAATGAATTTAAACGACTTGAATATGTTTATCTCGATAAGTACTATTTATTGCATTATTAATAAATATATAAACTTGTAATATAACTATTTTGTATTATACCTAAGTAAAATAAAGATATACTTAGGAGAAGTTCATTAATGTAGGTAAGTATTTGTCTCATCATTTAACTTGGTTGGGTTCCTAACACAGATATCTATATCTGTGGTTCCTAATAACTGCCTCGTAGTTAGTGGTTACAAGCGCAACTGTTGAGCGAGGTCCTGGGTTCCATTCCCAGGTTCTAAGATATTCAGGGGTATACATACGGTAGGGTACTTTTAGTCCCGGTAGTACCTACCTAAGTTCCAGTGGAATATTTTGCAACATCCACGAGGGCGAAGCGGCGGGCAAAAGCTAGTTTCTAATAATAAAATAAAAGTTGTGGGACAAATGTGTGTTGGTAAATAACAAAGAAACTGGAAACACAAAACTGCGAGATCAGAATGAATTGTCTCCAAAACATGATATCTAATGAATTTCAGATAAGTTAAAAGTTGTTGAGACACTAGAAAATTTCTTTACCCTCACCTTATTAGCTGAATCTCTTCTCAAAAACTTCAGTAAGCACATTCCATGTTTTGAAGTGAAACCTAATTCTATTGTCACAATTAAAAATACGCTCAAGAGTATTAGCGAAACACTGAAGACTTATGGGGTATTTCAGCTGAGGTTCTTGGATATATCATTGACATAGGTACTCGTAATTGGGGGTGTCGGCCTGTCCTAACAGACACATTTATCTAATCAATAATTTGAAAGCTGTACTTTTCCTGATTAAATGAAACATAGTACTTGTTGTGTATGTATGTGTTAACGTATGATGTGTGCGTGGCTGCGCCCACGCAAGGTGTTTAACGGACAATAAAGCAGCGTGTCCATGGACTCCATGGCTGTCGCGTGTTTTACTTCTCTCCCCTTATTAAGTACCTAACAGTGGCGACGAGGATGGGATCAGTTTTCAAAAATTGACTTGACTACGGCCTATCATCAGTTTTTGTTAGACGAGGAATCTCAACCGATCCCATGTACCTATCAATACCATAGATATCCGGTATCAATACACATCGGGGTTTACCGCTAAGGTGGCCCGCGAAATTCAAATTTTCTTGCGTTTTTTGCAATTTGCTGGTCAGTATTAAGTTGTACGTTGATTAAAATACATATGTATTTACAGAATTATACCTAATCATTACAATCAGTAATACAACTTGTGTTAGTATAATCCCCAAATGTCAAGATTTCATGAAATAGTCATTCTTGGGGATTACTTGGTCTTAGTAGAGCGTTCTATTGATGACTTTAATGATTATAATTCTGTAAATCATAGTTACTTTACTCTTTGCTGTAAATACATATTTGTTACGGCCGCGAATCATATACGTAGGTACAACTTATTACCACAGTATAAAAACATACAGTAGGTCGACACCTTTGAAAATGCCGACAACGTCTAGGCATTATCGCGACAGCTAGGGTTGTCAGTTGTCTCAAGTAAACAATATTAATTTATTTATTTATTTGAGATCAACATCGTCATCAACATTACTATTATTATTATAAACAATAATTAACAATTATTAAAACATTGTCTTTTTAACCCCCGACGCAAAAACGACGGGCTGTTATAAGTTTGACGTGTATTTGTCTGTCTGTGGCATCGTAGCTCCCGAAGGGATGAACCGACCTTTCAAACAAAAAAAAAACAAAATCGATGTTTTTTTTTTTGTTTGAAAGGTGAATTAGTCGGAAGTGTTCTTAGCTATGTTTGATGAAAATCGGTTCAAGATGGCCGCCACCACAAAATGGCGGATTACATATTTTTTCACAACTCCTCAATATGGGTATCAAATGAAATGGCTTGACTAGTAAAATACTATAGACTATGATAAATTTCAAATCCAAGATGGCCGCCACCACAAAATGGCTATTTACATTTTTTTTTCACAACTCCTTTATAATAATATGTAAGTATCAAATGCAAGGGTTTGACAAGCAGAATAATGTATAGCTACACTACATTGAAAGGGAATGAGGAATATTAAGTAAAACTTGAAAATTATTTTATTGTCTGAGGAATTTGAATTATGCAATAAATTATAAATTTTAGGTTTCCTAAAGAACCTAACGCCAGGGAACAATCAAATGGATTAACGTGACAGGTAGAGGAAACTGGATGCCGACAAAAACGAGTAGGTAGGTACTAAATTCGTTCGCAATTAATAGCAAGCGCCAATTACTTAATAAATATGTTTTATTCCAAGGACAGTGATTATTTGTAATTAATCAAAATAAAATAAATTTTCTTTTTAATATTTATTTAATGTTTCATTTTTCCCCATAAATTCATCAGATAATTTATCGACAAAGAATATCGGCTTTGTCAAGCACTAGCGTGTATGACAATTTTTATTGCATTAGTGCGTGTTTGAGTGTCTATGCCTACGGGAGCTTATTGCTAGTGGGCGAACGAATATCTGCCCTGAGATTTATGTGTGTGTGATTTGGTTGTGTGCGAAATATTTGTAAACATAGTATTGCGTATGTGTAGAAATTAAAATAGTGGGAGTCAAGCGGCGACACTGGTCCTAGTACAAAATTGCAGCGAGGGCCTTTCCAACCTTATTTATCTATTCCGTGGCGAAACTGGACTATGATGAAAAATTACAATGTTTCGCAGCCGCCATCTTGAATTTTGATTTTGACCTCATATTCGTTGTCAGCACCCTCGAAATCTTTGGAAACGACACCCATGATGAAATTTGAAAATTTTCGCAGCCGCCATCTTGAATTTTGATTATGACCTCATATTCGTTGTCAGCACCCTTGAAATCCTTGGAAACGACACCCATGATGAAAAATATGAAAATTTTTGCAGCCGCCATTTTGGATTTTTGTTTTGACTGCACTATCGGCTTTAGCGCCCTCGAAAGCAATGGAAACAATACCCAGTCGAAAAGTAAAAAAAAAATAACTGAAAAGAAAAATAATACCTAAGTAAAATAATTAGAAAAAAAAAACTTAAGAAATAAGCAAGCACTCAAATGTTACACTATGTCGAATCTCTGTATTTGTCTTTGTACATAATTTTTTTTTTTTTTTTAATGTGTGTACCATTACATTTTTGAAAATAGTATCCCAATACTAGAGTCAACACCGAAAAGTCGAAATCGTCAATGTCTCGAACTACCAACACGGTGGCAGTAGGTATGCAGTTCGGGCTCGCGCCCCCCGCGTCTCGCCCCTCTAGGGCTTGTAAATATTCGAAGTTTTTAGATATTCGAATATTCGATGTTTTTACAGGCAGTATTCGAATTATTCGAATATTTATTCGAATATTAGCTTTTTCCTTTGAAACCAAGTTGAAACCTTGAAGGGACAACTTGCTTATACAATTAATACATAAGTTTGAGTTGAGTATTTTTATTATATAAAATTGAATCACCTTTATGCAACATAGTTTGACATTATAATGAAAAAAAAAAACAAATCAAAAATATGGAGGAAGCGCTAAGGTAGCCTGCGAAATTCAAATTTTCTTACGTTTTTTGCAATATGCTGGTCAGTATTAAGTTGTACAGACGCCAGCACATCAACCTACTACAATCTGTCAGATTTCTTTAATAGATTTTCGACTTTATTGCTAAAGCATAAGGTTCAAGGTTGATTGGGAAAATCTGACAGTTTCGGGTAGGTTGACCTGCTGGCGTCTGTACATTGATTAAAATATGATTCGTGGTCGTAACAAATATGTATTTACAGAATTACAATCAATTTGTTCGACGACACTACTTTTCACCTCGCTGCTTCCCTACGTCTAGGCACTCCTTGCTGTTCTCCCCATCGCTGTCACTGTGGCGAAGATGTCAACAGCCTCGGACACCACGGCCTGTCTTGCAGCCGAAGTGCGGGTCGCTTAGCGCGGCACGCTTAGCGCGAACATTAATGACATCATCCGAAGAGCTCTTATCACCGTCGGCGTTCCAGCTGTATTAGAACCCAATGGCTTGGCACGCGACGATGGCAAGAGACCGGACGGTATGTCTTTATTTCAATGGAAGGTGGGTAGGCCTTTAGTGTGAGACGCTACGTGTGTTGATACTCTTGCGCTATCCCATCTTCCTGGCTCGGCATGCTGTGCTGGCGCTGCTGCTGTGGCTGCGGAAAACCTCAAGCAGCGAAAATATAATAACCTCATCGGAAACTATATTTTCGAGCCGTTTGGGTTTTAAACTCGGGCCGTGGGGTCTGAGTGCTCATGGTCTTTTTAAAGAAATTTCGAAACGGCTGGTTGACAATTCCCGTGACCCAAGGGCTGGCTTTTATCTTGGCCAGAGGCTAAGCATCGCCATACAACGTGGTAATGCCGCCAGTCTCTTGGGTACATTACCAGTCGACAGCGATGCGGATGAATTTTTCGACGCTATTTTTTAGTTTCTGTATAGTTTTAGTTAAGTTAGGATTTAATTTTGTTATTTTTAGTTTGTATAGCCAAATAAATATTTTCAAAGAAAAAAAAATCAGTAATACAACTTGTTAAGTTAGTATAATCCCCAAATGTCAAGATTTCATGAAATAGACATTCTTGGGGATTACATGGTCTTAGAGAGTTGTGTTGATGACTTTATTGATTATAATTCTGTAAATACATATTTGCGAAACCTCGGAGTGGCGGCGCCGGCACTGTGTGTGTACGTGTAAAGCGCGGTCTGTAGGTAACAACTTGTAAGACAGACGTAGTTCGTTATTTTCAAACTGAACTAAAAATTATTCGAATATTCGAATTTAACATCAGTCAATATTCGAATAGGAAAAATGATCGAATATTCGCATTATTCGAATATTCGAATTACAAGCCCTACGCCCCTCACACCCCGCACGATTGCCCTGTCTAGACGTCTTCGTCGAACGACTGTATGATGTATAGACTGTGTTAGTACCGACCAGCAAATTGCAAAAAACGTAAAAAAAATTGAATTTCGCGGGCTACTCTGGCCTTAATTATATTATTATATATTATTAATTATACTCGATTAGTTTTGGGACTGTTTAGTGCGCCATCTATATTCCAGCGCGCAATGGAAACGATGCTTTCGGGACTTGACGGGGTCCTATAATATCAGCTTGACGACATTTTAGTGACTGACCGGACCCAGGAGGGGCCTCTGAACAAGTTGAATATAGATATGCAAAGACTTCAGGATGCAGGGTTAACTGTGCAGAAACAAAAATGCGATTTCTTTAAAAACGAAATTAAATATTTAGGTTACTTACATATTAAACAAAGATGGGTTACAGATAGATCTGGCAAAGGTGAAAGCTATACGCACCTCAACCACATCCACACCACAACCGCAACACGTGGGTGGGCGCTAATTTGAATGAAAATTAATAGTTAAATTCACACGGACCACATTTTGCCGTCATTATCGACCGCGTTTGTGATACCGACCACATCGCAGCCACGTCGCAACCACAACGCAACCACCAGCGACACCGCGAACTAGTGGCCGGCCACATCGCAAACACATTATGTAGGTACCACAACGCCACCGCAAGAAGCTGCAGCGACACTATTCACACGTAACCATAGCTTGACCACATTTTGTAGCTGCGATGTGGTGTGGTTGTGGTATGTGTGAATGGGCCTTCAGTAAGACAGAATTGTCATATGAAGAGTTGAAGACGGTTGTTTGAAAGAGGGGACATAAAGTTGTTCTTCCCAAAACATTGCGGTTAGAGGTTTTATTAAATTACCTACATAACTCACATTTAGGCATCGTAAAAACGAATTCACGGGTTTGGTTCACAGGCATTAATGCAGCCCAAAAAAAAATTATACACTCGTGTGAAATAACAGCTACGGCCGTCGCCACCCCGGGCGCCGTTAGCACCATGGAAGTTTCCTGATGCGCCATTCCATATAATGGAATGGCGCATCAGGAAGGCGCCCAGAAAGTCTACCGCTGAATAGTCTGATGTTTTTGGTAGTGGTAGATGCGCATCTACCTATTTAGAGAATTATAATCATTAGAATCATTAATACATATTTCTAAGTTAGATTTCTACCATTAACACTTTTCCATAAGAGATTGGTGGTTGGTGGTAGAAATCTAACAAATATGTACCTGTTAATGTCGCGAATCATATTTTGATCAAGATACAATCTGACACTGACCTGGCAAATTGCAAAAAACGTAAGAAAATTTGAATTTCGCGGTCTACCATAAATTTACTTGATCTGTTAAGATGAGTTCATAAATCAAGTATATTTTTTCAAAAACTAACTGGTCGTATGGAAATAGAAAAGTTTGTTTTTCAAACATATTGTAATTATTCATCACTATCAACAAAAACTATTCCTACGCAATCATCATCATCATCTGCCTAGCCTTTTCCCAACTATGTTGGGGTCGGCTTCCAGTCTAACCGGATGCAGCTGAATACCAGTATTTTACATGGAGCGACTGCCTATCTGACCTCCACAACCCAGTTACTGGGTAATACGATACCTCTTGGTAAGACTGGTTGTCAGACTTTCGGGTTTCTGACTACCAGTGCCGTAATTAGCCTTTTATGCGCCCGGTGCGAGCTGCTATAACCGCGCCCTTTTTTTTTGTGCGAATGGGTAATCATCAAATGACCCGCTCTGGGAGGGTCAGACTCTTACTGACTAAAACCCACCCGTGTTCCTTCCTTAGCCCTTTATGTTCTGGGCCAGCGGTAACCCTTTGGGACAATCCCGCTGACCCGGCAGGCTTCGGTCCTAAGGGGCCCCCTTCCTCGATGCTGACATCTCTTTGAGGCGCGCGTGGAAAACGTACGCGCCGTCCGGTACGGGCCTGGTCCTGATCGGACGGTGAGCTACCCATTACTCTCAGCCCGCAGGCCCGCGCCTACGGAGGCCGGGAGTCGTCACGGCTCCCGACGCCCGGAGCGTCTCCCGCGGCGGCTCGGACGGGAGGCTCTCTCCCTGAGCCGTGCCGCCACCTCCTTTGCCAGCATGACTGCTTCGCAAAAGAAAGTGACTGCCTCCCACTCCCTCTCGCCCCGGACCATGGCTTGCACCAGGGCCGGACGCGAGAGGTCGCCGCCGCTGCTGATCGATCCTAGCAATGGTGACACCCGGGCGTTTCCTCCCGCCTGATGATGTGCAGGAACCTCCCAAAACTTCCGTGTCGGGCGGACCTGCGTCAGGCGGTAGGTGAGGGCGCCGTGGCGCCTCTCTAGCCACTCCCCAAAGAGGGGTCTTATCGCCACTATCGTGGCGTGCCCTGCGCTGAGTTGCGAGTGTTGCGACAATCGCTCTTTCCATGTCGCCATGAGGTCACGCCGGAGATCCGTCACCTCCGCCGCGATTTGCCGCGGAAGCGGATTTTCCCCCCGGCGTAGTGCCTCCGCGCGCTACTTATACAGGCGCGCGAGGACTATCCAGATCCCATGGCAGCAGTCCGGCAAGGAGGCTTGCCGCCTCGCCCGAGATCGTGCGGTAGCCCCGGATAAGCCTTACGGCTACCACCTTCTGGGGCGCGTTTAGGTAGTGGGCGGCTCGCCGCCGCAGTGAACGCGCCCACACCGGGGCCCCGTATAGGGCCATGGACCGCACGACCCCCGCGTAAAGCCTCCGGGAGGAGGCGTTTGGCCCCCTCAGGTTGGGCAAGAGCCGCTTGAAGGCGGCCCCGGCCCGTTCCAGTTTGGGGCCAAACGTCGGAAGTGCTCGATGAAGTTCCACCGGCTGTCGAGGACGAGACCCAGGTATTTCATCGTCGTCTCGACGCCGATATAAACCCCTCCTACCGATAGTTGGGATCCCGATGGTGGCGCGTTCCGGGTCCCATAATATGAAACTACATGGCCTCGGACTTATGCAATGCCACCTCGAGACCCAACTGACGGATCCTCTCCACTACTATCGCAACCGCCGGCCCCGTCCTCACCAGGTGCCCGACGAGGCGGCCCGCAATCACTCTCTCAAAGAGCTTGCCGACCTCGTCAAGCAGCACGATGGGCCGGTATGCGGACGGAGAGTCCGCAGGGCGCCCTGGCTTCCGAATGAAGACCAGCTTCCCCGTCTTCCAACGGAGTGGAAACTGGCTTCTCTCTAAACATGCGCTTAAGAGCGCCTCCAGTCGAGGCTCGAGAGCCCTCGAGGCCAGGACCCAGGCTTTACCTGGCAAGCCGTCGCGGTCGGTTCCTGGGGTAACCGCGCCCTTGAAATATTTTCTAATCATTACCGGTTCTGACAATAAAATGGATTGTCTATAAAAATAAATCTATCATCCAAAAACTAAGTTTATGTAAACTTAATTTTACGATTATTATTATGACCTCATCGTCTTTAATATTGATAATATTATTTTGTAAGAAGAATTTAATAATAGGTACGCGGAAGTCGCGAATCCACACGTATAAATGAATAAATAATATGTATTTGTTAGTGGCCCAGGTCTGGCCATTTCTGCGCCCCTCCAGGGTCTGCGCCTTGTGCCTGGGCACCGCTGGCACCGCCCTAGTTACGGCACTGCTGACTACCCGTAACGACTGTCAAAGATCCACGAGTGACAGCCGGGACCAACGGCTTAACGTACGTTTAAACTATTCCTACGCAATATTGACGCAATATACACTCAAGAGTACAGTTTACCCCACGCCAAGCCCGTTCCAAATTCCACTTAGTTCCCCAAAATGGACACCCAATATAAAAATCAATTGGCGCTAGCATCGAACTCAAGAGTACGAAACTTCACAATTCCAATGTCGATCTATCGGAATTAAATTCAAGAGTAAGCACCCTGTGCTATGCAATTATACAATACAAATGAAATTCGAGTTTATACAATGCAAATATAGTCTTACAATCTTCAGTGTAAGACTATATTTGCATTGTATAAACTTACATTGCGTTTGAGCATCTTTCGCTAGATTAGCAATTTGTAGTTGGAAATATTTTTTGTCTTGCCACGATCGACTGGACCAATAGTCGCGATCGACCAGTCGATCGCGATCGACCGGTTGGCCACTCCTGGTATACAGTTTGAGAAACTTTTTATTAAATTTTCTATTTGCCCCCCCCCTAACCAAAATTCATTTATTTACGTTACCTACACGTCTGTGTTTGGGTCACAGTGATTCATATGTGTACCAAATTTCACGTCCATTAGATTCGGAGCAAATTGGCTGTGACAAACGGGCGGACAGACACACTAGTGATCCTATAAGGGTTCCGTACCAACATTGGCGTATAGGCCTAGGGCTTTTCTCCAGGGGGAGCCTGGCCCCTATCCTTTTTTTTTTTCGTTGGGAAATGCTCATGGATACCCTCCGTCTGTGAACAACGGAGGGTTATGTCGGACTCCTACCGACTGAACTAATACCCCACTGTTCCTTCTACTACCATAAGTCGGGGGCCCGGGAGCTAGATACTTGTACATTCGCCGCACCCCCGACTGGTATCAACCCGCCATGCCTAGCGGGCCCCATCCTCAAGTACGGGCGATCCCACGAGTCTCACGACATCGGTCGTGTCGGTCGCCTTTTCTTTTAGCACGTTTTTCATTATTAAACATTTTGCTCTTAAGAGTTTCGTTAATTTGGAGAATACCCTTTACCCACAAAATGCAATCCACTTTCGAGATCTTTTAAAAAAAACCGGGCAAGAGCGAGTCGGACTCGCGCACCGAAGGTTCCGTACCATCATGTTTTTAAATTTTCACCGGCGAGCTACTTACTAGATCTCGTTCAAACCAACCAATTTTCGGTGGAAGTTTAATGGTAATGTACTACTTCATATATTTTTTTAGTTTTATCATTCTCTTATTTTAGAAGTTACAGGGTAACTTTACTTACCCCCTGTAACGGTTTAGGCGCATTAGGGCTAATTCTCATTTTGGCAACCGACTCGCTAATGGACTACTTCTCATTATGGCCACTTCTCATTTTGGCTACTTCTGATTAGGGCTACTTCTCACTTGGGCTACTTCTTACTTAGGCTACTTCTCACTTGGGGTACTTCTCACTTGGGCGACTTCTCATTAGGGCTATTACTCATTAGGGCTACTTCTCAAAATTTGGGAATGTTTATTGAAATAAGTAGGTACTGTCTTTATTAACCGACTTCAAAAAAGGAGGAGGTTTCTCAATTCAACCGTATATATATATTTTTTTTTATGTGTTCGCGGATAACTTCGTCGTTTATGAACCGATTTTGATTATTCTTTTTTTGTATATAAAATTTATTAATATCATTATTATGGGGATTCCAACTTTTAACTTTAGTACGTGTAGCGGCAGACCAGATGGATTTAAAAAGTAGGTATAACAATTCTAGAGGGTGTGCAGTCCTCGATGTTGCATACTGTGTCGATCAGATGGACTTGTAGCAACTAATGTCACTGTATTGTCAAGATACTCGAAAGCCACGTGGCCACGTGGTGCCTATCAAATTTTGCCTAGCGAAGTTTCCTGACGAAGAATCGTAAACTGTATCTATTTACGTAGGGGAGATGAGAGGTGCAGCGCGCTGGAGGTTGTCTTCATCTAAATTAAGCCATAATATAAAAACAAAAATTAAGAATTATGAATTTTATTTTTAAGAATTCAATAACACAAGTCTTTTTTTTTCAAATAGCTGACTCTACTAAAGAGCTCAAATAACCTTCAAACTGATCAGAACACCATATTACATTATATATTTGTAATTAATAATGAACAAAAAAAACTGTATTACACATACGACAGGAAAAATGGTTTACTTGTGTTTGGATTTCTTCTTCTTTTTACTAGATTTCTTCTTATGCTTACGTTTCTTTTTCTTTTTTTTATGGTCGTCAGAGCTAGACTCAGACTCGCTATCGCTTTCACTTGCAGCTCGTTTTTTCTTCTTCTTGCTGCGTTTCTTCTTTTTCTTACGTTTGCGAGCATCAGATGACGCTGATGATGAAGAATATTCAGAGTCACTAGTGGATTCACTCTCGGAGTCAGGCTTCTTTTTGACATTGGTCAGATCCAGTTTTATAGTTTCGTTATCTAGTTTAGCTTTTTTAGTTTCATTAAACCCGGTGGGTGAAGCTGAACGTTCACGTTTTTTAACGTTTTCTTCCTTATTTTCATGATCAGATTCTACAGTTTCGTCATAATCTGGCTCAAAATGAGCTTCGTCCAAGGTTGATTTTTTCCTTTCTCGATCTGTATGTGTACTTTTTACCTCACTTGGCACATTTTTCTCCTGACCACGATCTCGTGTAGCGACTTCATAAGTGTTAGATTTTTTCTCGTCTTTAATATGTTTTTCGGAGTTTTTCTTTTCAGTGGGACTTCGCGCTCGATGCTTCTCGCCAGTCTTTACAGCTTCGGACATTACCCGCCTATCACTCTTAGAAGGTTCTGCTCTAATGGTATCCTGTTTTCGACCTCTTTCTCTTTCCACGGTCACGCGTCTGTAAGGTTGTTCGCGCTTAGGAGTTTTTGATCTAGATTTAACACGTTCTACTGTACTTTGAACAACTCTCGCCTCTCTACCTCTACGTGCATCTTCTACTTTTCCACCGAGTCGATCTTTAACGGATAATCGCGGCGGTGGTGTCTTGGAATATCTCCTTTTTCTTTCGTTCATTTCGATTGACCTCGGTTCGGAATCAATTACTGGAACCGTAATTTGTATATTATTCATAGAAGGCTTTGGCACTTCATCACCGTAGAGTTTAAGACGATCACTGCTTATTTTCTTAATTTCTATAGGCCTCAGAGAATTTATTGCTTTAGCAAATATGGCGTTTTCAGCTCGTTTAATAACATCCGATGTAACTTTACTTCCATCTTCTTCTTCTTCAGGAGAGGAAATCTCTCCTGGTTCTTTGGCCTTCTCTGCGTGATCCTCGTCTACTTCCCACTTAGATAATTCAGGTAAGGTTGCCAACATCTCTTTATTAATTGGGTTGCTTATTTCTATCTCAGCTTTTAGATCTAATTCCTCGGCATTCGCTTGAAGCTCGATACCGTCAAACGGTTCTTCTTTAGAATTGTTTATATTGTCTGTAATTTTAGTTTCCGTGGATTGGTCTTTGTCTTCAGTTTTAACATAATTTTCTATGATTTCTTTATCAACAGCTCCTAATGCTTCATCACCGTATAAATCATCAGTAGGTTTCTCTAGGGATTCTACTTTAGGAGAGTTTTCTTTTTTAATAGAAAATATCTCGGTGAGTGTTTCTAATTTAACGACGACTGGTGTTTCAGTTTCTGTTTTATCTGTTTCTTTTTCATCAGTTTTAACTTCTTCTTTGTCAAGTTCTTCATCTTCTTTTTTAATATGATCCTTATCTTTCTTATCTTTTTTCTCACGTTTCTTCTTCTTTTCCGTGTCTTTTTCCTTTTCTCTTTTCTTCTTCTTTCGCTCCTTCATTTTCTTTTCTTTTTCTTTGTGATCTCTGCTTCTATCGGCTGACGATTTCTCTCGAGCTCTTTCCTCTTTCTTTTCTCTTCTGCAATCTCGGTCACGAGATCGACCTTTGGATTCACTACGTTTTTTCTCTCTTGCTTCTCTACTACGTTTTGGTGAGGAACGAACTTTTTTTTCCGGAGAGGTCTTTTCATGTTCACGTTCCTTTTCATAATCACGGGGTCTTTCATACTCTCTTGGGCGATCTTCACGACTTTCACGCGTATCTCGATTTTTGTCGTATCCCATTCTTCTGTCGGAATCTCGGGTTCTTTCCGCTTTATCTATCGGCTCTCGGTTTTCATTAAATCTCTCCCGGTCACGACCCTCTCTTTCTCTGTGTCTATCGTGTTCAACATTTGCATTGCGTCTGGGTCCACCCCTGTTGCGAATGTTGGGTCTGTACCCAGGCCGAGAATGATCTCGAGATGCAACATTTTCATCTCTGAAGTTATCGCGGTAATTCGGATCATGATAACCAGGCGGTACTGCCTCTCGGGGATCTGCACTAGGAGGTCTGAATGGAACACCTGGATCACGAAAACTATTATGAAGTGGATTATCTCGGAACCCACCATCCCTGTATGGGACGTTTCTGTAAGAGTTATCACGGAATGGAGGTAATCCTCCTCTGAAGTTAGGGTCACGATACGATCCAGGTGGTCCAGGTTCTCGATACGGTTGCCCATCTCTGAACGGCATGGGTCCTTGGTCACGATAATGACCTGGTCTATAATTATCTCTATAGCGCGGCGGTTGCTCTCCTACATGAACAGGAATCTCGTTTTGGACAGGAATCGGTATCGACAAGTCCCTATAACTATTAGGCCCTTCACCATACGGCGGCGGTCTATAGGGATCCCTATAATTAGGTGGTGGCAAACGATCGCGCTCAATTGGACCAGACGGACCAAATGGTGGTTTTTCGAAAGGCGATGGCTCAAACCCGGGAACTGGTGGTTCGACACCAGGAGGAATTTCTTCAAATGGAGGACCGTCATAACGACTTCGATATCCCGGTTGTTCAGATTGTACGGGAATATTCCCCACTGGCGGCATCTGTTTCACACCCATCGGTGCGTACCCAGGAGGTGGTGCACTGCTTCTAGGTCCATATCTGAAAAAAGACATTTGACTTTCTTATTTACATGATAAAATACATAATTCGGGAGCAAAAGAATAAGGGCATTTTGAGAGTCGAAACTTATTTGTTTTTGTATCCGTTATTTGTTTTAGGTATGCTCTGCAATGCGTCACGCGTTGCGGACAAAACCCATGTTTGTGGGCAAATACCAATAAACATATATTTCTTTTTTTATTTTAAAATATAAAGATCATTGTTATAGGACCTTTAATAGTTTTTTTTTTATAATTGCTTTAAAAAGGTGGGTAAATTCTCTTCAGCTATCTTAGAACAACAACAGGCAGGGCTTTATAAAAAAACTTTGGGTTGGCGAATATCTATTTGCACTGCACCTTTCGAATTCAAGCAATAGGTGACAAAATATATTTTTTCTCAAACTTTTAAGCCGAAGGCAATTTAAATTTTAAATAATTTGAAACAATCCTACTTTAAAACAAAAATCACTTTCACATCATAAGACCTCTCGTTCACCACCTCTTTTTTCGTTTTCAAAATATACAGTTTGTTGACCTTGTGCAGACACGGGTATCAGTGTTGTATGAATCACTATGGAAACTTATTGACAGACAACGGTAAAATGGTGCCGTATGCACTATGCCAATAAACCGTAGATTATTACGGCGAAAAAAAATGTGTGTGAACAAAAGGCCTAAAGTGTACAAAGTGTGCACGATACAGCTAGAGATGTTAATTTCCCTTCAACTTCTTTAGACTGTATTTCAGTTATAATTATCTCTTTATTGTGCCAACTATGAAGATTGCTCTAAGAAAGCCGCTCAACGTCAAAATCTCTCGTGGTTTTGCGCTTAGGTATTAGTCGAGTAGGCTTTTATAATAAAAAACCATTCCAAACCATATAGTAGGTAAAATGCACTATTAAATATTTAAATATGTGTGTAGGTATTTAAATATTTAATAGTGCATTTTACCATAAGAATAGTTTGTATAACTAAGATTGAAAATTGCCACGCGAATCGAACCTGCAATAAGTGTAACAGCGGTATGTACAGACGCCAGCACATCAAGCTACTACAAACTGTCAAATTTCTTCAATAGATTCTCAACTTTATCGCTAAAGCATAAGGTTCAAAGTTGATTGGGAAAATTTGTCATTTTCGGGTAGCTTGATGTGCTGGCGTCTATACATTTAAATAACGATCAAAACAAAATTATACCTGAATTAAACTAAACTAATTAAACTTTCTGAAGCACAGATAAGATTGCAGAAGGTCCTACATATAAACAAAAACTCGTAAGTACTGAAAATTAGGTGAAGTATAATTATTGCATTTTCTTATTTTGATAAACTGCTAATTGATCTAGAAAATAAAAATAGTCGTCAATATAACAGATATATAAACTTGTTAATTATATCAAATCAAAATTAAGTATTATCGTAAAAATAATATACCTATCTTTCTTTTTTTTTATAATAAACTCGCAGTATGCCCAGTACTTATTTTTTAATAACTAAGCCTAATATTTCCTTTACATTCAATAGCCCCGGGTGCGGTTCATGCAAAGACCTTGACCTATCTATCCAAATGTAATTTAAATAAAAACCCCGTTTATAGTCATACACTATTGTTAGGATGGGGACAAATTCAAGTAACCCGTTTTTACACGTCTCAAAATCACCAATTTTTTTTTTTTATTGCTTTGCTTTGCCTGTTTGTAGACCTAGACAAAACTTTGAAAACAGCTCTTTCTATGGTTGACTAAACGCTTTTTTGTTGCAATGTATAGTGCAGTAAGCCCGATGGCTTTAATTCAACCTAAGGCGTGAATTATACAGAGACGGCGTAAGGTAAAGGCGCGACGCAGGCACTGCGCAGGCATGATGCGGATGATGCTGCTTCAAAACGTTTTCATACATAATGTAGTGTTGTGAATTACACTCAAGCGGCGCGGGTTAGGCGCGCCGTTTACAAATTGAAAAGATCTGTCATTTTCTTTTTACCGACAACGCTATCCACACGTCATTGTTTTCATAACGTAATGAGTTAATACTGTCTGAGCACAGCTTTAAGTGTGAATTTTACAGTCGGCTTAAGGTGAAGGCGTGGCGCAGACATGATGCCGCTTCAAAACGTTTTCATACAAAATATACGAAGGCGCCGCCCGCCGCCGCGCCGCTTGAGTGATTCGCGACACGTCGCCTTCGTATATTTTGTTCACCTTACGCCGTCTGTGTATAATTCACGCCTTAGGTTTCATGGTTTGACCCATGACCCAGCCTCGGCGCAACTTAAATCACACCGGTTTACTCTTATCTAGTCTAATGCTTACTTAAAATAGATTTTACTCACGTCTAAACTTGTATGGAGTAGTGTCAGGCGCCGATTAATTTGTCAGGACTAAACTAAAATTTATCTTCTGTCCTTTTCTTTTGAAATAGGAAGAAAAGATGCACTGAACTTAAATTTAGTTTAGTTTGTGAACAAGGGAATCGGCAGCACTATCCCAAATACTTTCTAAGTTTCAATTTGAACAAATAAATAAACTTCAGTGCAAGAGCAGATAAAAATCCAAGTGGGATTACCTACCTAAGAGCGAAATACATTTTTTATACTCTTTTTAGTAAATGGTAAATCTCTGCAATAACAAAAGTACAACAGAAAGTGAAATTACGGCAGACAATGTTAGGGATACCTGTGATTATTTGAAACATTTCTTTGTCTTGCGCATAACTGCCGAGAACTGGTCACAAGTGAATATATTTTCCTGAGTAACAATTAAATTCGTGGGTGAGCAGAAAACTATTTTTTTTTATGAAATATCATTGAAGTTGTATACTAAATAGCCCTATGAAAATATTACGATTTGAGAGAGCGCAGCCTGCGCTAAATCGATAAAATTTTCGAAATCGACAACTAGAATCTGCACACTAGGGAACAGTTACACAGCCAGCACGAACCTCGAATATATCGGTTATTCAGTTTATCCACCTCAAAAAATCCACCCTATGGTGGATACGTGAAAACACATGTCCGAAAATCTACCCTCCCATCCCGTTTCTGCAACTAAGCCTAGTGAATTTTTGGACATGCGTTTCCGCGTATCTACCTTAGGGCGGATATTTTTGGGGTAGATAAACGGGATAACCCGAACATACCATGTTAATAAATATTGAATAAGACAATGGAAAAATTTTGAAGTAACATTTGTTACAATTTTGCAGGAGCCTCGGCTGAAATATTATGATGTAAAATTCCTGTATAAATACATAACACACAACATTCCTTTTCATATTTAAATTAAGTTTACCCGCAGTCTGGTGTAGCAGCCATCCCTGGCCTGCGGACGAAATCGTTCAGCATCTTGGAGAGACAAGAAGTCATCTTCTTCACTAGAAAAGTATTTCAGATGAAGCTGCCTTTTAAATAAAATAGCAAAGTAACAATTTAATAGTTCTGAACTATTTAAATTAAAAGATATAATGATATAAATTACAATGATTTAAAAACATGCTTTGAAAAACCTAAACAAAAAAATATGATAAGTAAGTACTTAAACTTTGTAACATTTTTTTAAAATACTTATCGTATTCTTTTCAAAGCATGGATGGCACTTTCTACTATTTATAACGAAACATATCAACAATATAATTTGTTTCACGTGACATAATATGCCCAATTCTTAATGTATTACTAGCTAATTGTATCTTTGTAGTTTTTATTTCTATTATTTTTAATCATTTATGTACGCACAGAAAATAAAGCATGAAGAAATAAAAGTAAGTACGAATTAATATTATGCTAATAATTTGTTTTCCAGCAAAGAAAAAATTGTCACCTTCCCCATCTCCGGAAATAATTTTAAGAACAATTTTGGCAGCCGTAGGTTTTAAGACTAAGAATCGGGCATTCGTCATCAGGTTAATGGCAAACATTACAGCACTGATACCCGGTTATCCATTCATAGTCGTACAGTGTGTAAACACAGTTACTTTTTACATACATTTTAACGGAACTGATCTAAACAAACACTTATACTGTTAATTTTATGATAATTAACTATCCATTTTATAATAATTATATACTTACAAAAACATACTGTTACATTCGCTCGCTTACGCGAGATTTACAATACTTAGTTACAAATTTTGCAAATTTTTTCATATAAATGAACATAATATTATTATTATTTTAAATATTAAAATAGATTACGTAAATATTATCAACATTTAAATAAATAAACTAATTTCTTTAAACAAATTAATCGAATAACAATCTTTGTATATTTATTTTATGCCTTATCTAAGTTGATGGAAAAATATACTACCAAGTTTTACCACTAGAAGGTGGTAAAACTGGTTTACACTGGTTTTATTCCGATTATCCACCCTAGGATGGATACTCAGAAACGCAATTCCGATTCCGATTATTCACCCCCGATGGGGTGGATAAGCGGAATTCGTGTATTATTTTTCTCCAGATTTTGTCCCACGGCTGTGTAGTCATTTATAGAAACATGATAGAAACTGTTTCTCTAGGGTGGCTCTTTTAGGATGGATAAACGGGATAACCGGAAGCGCTAGCAGATAGAAAACTAACAATACACGTCAATTTAATGTATTTTTCACACCACCTGCTCGAAAATGTCCAATTATATATCAAGCAACCTTAACCTAAAGTGAGTCATTAGTGGCCGGGGGCACCGCCGGTCAATAATGTTGTACTGGATTTCATTATGACCCGCTGGTCAATAATGTGATTTGAATTTGGAATCTCACATGCTCAGCTAAATTGGCAGTATAGTACTAACAAACACCCTTTGGTGCCAGAAAGAGGAAAGCTATTCTCGATACCCTTACTACGCGTGGATGATATTCTCGATTTCCTACAAAATCATAACGACTGCTTCTTCATATCGTTGCCATGTTTTCGAAGACATAATATTGTAAGAATAATTAGATAAAGTACGAACCATTTTTTAAAAGGAATGGAATAACATTAAAACTGGCATTAATAATAACAAATACGCCGTACCGCGCCGTAATACCGTAATAGTAATTGGCTGTAACATTAGTTAATTTATTTTAAGTAAACTGCGCAAAGATTGCTGTGGATTTTGTGAATAAATAAATAAATAATAAAACCTATCTATACTACAGTCGATTTATCACATTTTATCAAAAATACTCTATTTCACGAGCGTCTCCAATGACGTTCTAAATTCAAAATGCATACAGCCAATCATCCAAAACCATTCTACCAGCCCTGTATAAAGCTTAGTTTACACAAACGCCACTTCCATGAGAGTGATATCAATAGACACACACGACAAAACCGTAGAAGAGACTTTTTTTTTTGAAAATCGAATTTTTCGTGTCTTGGCTACTTATTGGTAGACGCAATGAAGGCGCGAATTTTTGGCATTTAAACTTTAAATTTATCAACAAAGTATTATAAAATGTCGAGTGATGAAAGTGATTGTACTCCTGAATTCATTACAACCGAAGCTAATAATATTTCCAATGATTTACTGCCGGAAAAGTCAAAGGAAACTTATATAAAAGCCTACGACAATTTCCAAAAATGGAAAAGTACGAAAGGCGTCAAGTCCATTTCGGAACCAGTTCTATTTTGTTTTTCGTACTATGGCTATTATTTTCTCACAGTAGGTGTAAAAAGTAGAGTATCCTCCTCTGGGCTAAAGGTGTCTTTGCCTTGGGCTAGCTTGAATCCCTCGCTGCATTCAGGATTCTTGTATTAACTCCCTCGCTTCGCTCGTGAGTTAAATCCCGAATCCTTCATTGCGCTCGAGATTCAATATGACGCCCGTGACATAAGACACCGCTTTAGCCCCTCGGTGCATAATCTACTATTAATATATATTTTCTTTATGATTTCATTAAATCTAAACATTATTACATCAGTACGAATTAAGCGTACAGCCTCAAAAAGATCAACAAGAATTCATCAACAAGAATTCATTAGATTGCTTACAATCTGTGTTTCATAATTCTATGTCTAGCTGCAATTAAGTACAAAATGTGTAATATATTTTTCAGTTCAGTAACTCAAACATGTAGGTTTTGCTGCCTGAAATCAGTGAGCAAAATCGCATTTTGCTCACTGAGTGAGACAAAGTAACTTTATAATTATTTTTTTCTGAAAGCCGCGAATATCTTAGTCAGCCTTGGGTTAATCATACAATTCGAAAAATTCACACTCTATCTCTTTCCCGCCATTAGAAAGAGAGAGAGAAAAAGAACAGCCCTTTCGAAGTTCCGATTTTGAATTCGACCTCAAAGACAAACACGTTCGGAATTTCGTACTAACTAAAGAAATTTTGCAAAAAGGTAATTATGTCTTTTAATGTAATTTATTGAATTTTTAACCTATTGTTGTATTTAAACGAAAATAAGTATTTACTGCAAACAAAACTGATATTTAACCTGTAAATATTTATTTCTAGTTTCAATAATGATAAGTAATATATTATGAATAATAAAATATCATGGGTGCTATTTCCGAACACGCCTTACAAAGTGTTCTCGCTGCATAAGTGAAAAGTTATGTGTGTTACACGAGAGCAAAGTTTTTTGCATCTCGTGCCTTTGAATCCCTCGCCACACTCAGGAGTCAAAATCAGCACTCGCAGCAATAAACGACTTTGCTCTCTTGTTGCACAAATAACTATTGTAGAGCTACATACTGTTACGATATTATGCAATAAAAATTGTAGACAATCAAATGAATTTTTGTCGTTGTATACATCTTTTTGAGGCTGACTGTACCATTCATTCTTCGAGATTAGAAAACCGGGGTCCTGCCATTTTGCCGAAAAGATTTTGCCAAAATTTCACTACCCAAACTAATTTTAGCAACCGTTTTTTATACCAATGCAATGTTTGGAATGATTTTAGTACGCACATTTTCATTTGGTCAAATTTTTACTTGGCAGAATATTATCAAGGATAACGTCATTTAGGCATTTGGTCTTTAATCAAATGATTAAATACAGCAAACAATCTTTAGACATAAAAATTTAGTCAATAGACAAAAATATTTTTTTTTTGGGAATAACATGGTTTTACTTACATAATTACTTTTTTAATTACATTGCATGGTTGCGGTCGGTCGATAGGCGACGTAGGATGCAAGAGCGAGCGAAGGGCACCCCGGGGTTCGGTTTTGTTAGGTTACTTTAAACCCTTTTCACAGAAATAGGAGCCCCGCGAAGCGGAGGCTACGTCGACATTGGATGCAAGAGCGAGCGAATGAGAATACATATACCTTTACCTCATATCATATTAAACAGGGCCAATAGTAATCGTAGGCAGACAGAAATAAGGGGGGGGGGGGGGATAGGGCGGGCGACGGTAATAAATATTTGGCTTATTATATTTTGCGTAAAATATGTTATACCAACTGAAATATTTGAATAAAAATTTGGTAAAAGTACTAGTTGGTAAGCAAGTTATTGTTTAACCGTTCACTTGCCAAACAGTAGTTTATGTTACAATTTTTTGTGAAAAGTTTATTTGCTAAGTAATGATTTGGCAAATGAAATTATGCGTAAAATTGTTTGGGAAGTGATAATTTGGCAATTTCTTTTCTAGAAAACCAGTAAATGTCAGTTACGTTCCACAATCAATTAACCTCGTTTCGCGTACACTGCCCCATTATAATTATGAAACATCATAAAATTAAGTTTAGTAAGATCATAAAATGGTTACATTCATGGTTACTTTACTAACACATATTGGACAAAGCATTATTTAAAACAGTCAGAAATCGTAATACCGCTTACAGTAATGCACTTTTTAGTGTTTTAAAATAATCAAATTGAGGCACTCGAATTATACTGCGCTACTGACTACGTTACCGACAAAAAGTGGGCGACTAAAAATGACTCGTCTGCGTTGGTCAATAAGGGAGTGCGCCACGAGCGACAAAAAAGTTCCCGGCCAGTCAGTTGACCCTCAACCGCCACCGTCGACAGATTTTTTATTTTCGCAAAATTTTACAAAAAAGTTGCGTTGCTGTCGCTCCCGTGTGCGCATCGTCCAAATCTCGGTGAGGAGACGGCGACAGATACAGAAAAGTTGCTGGGCGACTAAGTTGCTCGTGGGCGCCCTCCCTAATACTTTACACCGACTAGATTAAACATAATTTAAAGTTTACAAACAATAACGTATTATTATTTTTAACCAGATACAAATATAAATATTTAGATACGAGTACGTATGTAATCATTTCAAGACAGGCAGCACACAGAATAAAAATAAACCTGTGTTTCATCGCTGCAACTTTATCTACAGACATACATAACCATAACATGAGAGGTCTGGATCTTGTGATACAGGACCTCCTATTACAAGAGCCAGGGCCACACTGTTTGTCTTGAAGTGAAATTATTATTATTAAATTATTATAACAACACGCCTTGTTTCCCCAAAGAGTTAGGCTTTACAGATGCTATAACAAAACTAAAAACTTAGTTTCTTTACTAATGTATCGATCCAGAAGCCAAAACAACAAAACCTTAAACTATACATTGTGTAACGGAAACAGTATACCTACGCATAAATACAGAAAATACATTTGTATCTGAGAAGTTATTTTAATAGATCCTAACTCTTTGAATTCTAAAAATATCATAAACTAGCAGTTTACTCGCGAATTCGTCCGCGTTGATTTCGAATTTTCCTCTACAAAATACAACACCCCCTCTACCCCCTTTAAAAATTATTTTTCCAAAATTATTACAATTTATTCCGATAAGTATAATAATGATTTTATTTTATTTGATTGTATACGTGTACCAATGGGTGTCATTTACCTGAAATAAAATTTATTTATTCATTTATAATATACTTCTCAAGTTTATGGATTAAAGGAAAAAGAATTTTCATATAATCTGTATTCATTGCGACGTTGCCTGAGGAGCAGAGCGGTGCGGGAGGGGTGTGGTGTGGTGTTGCGAGAGCTCAGTAATTCGTCAACTGGCGACCACTATCACCCCTCCCGCACCGCGCAGCTACCTCAGGCAACGTCCGTTAAGCGGTCGGCCTATAGTAATTTATTTTAATAATTATGTATAATACATCAACTTGGTATTACCACTTTTGCCCCGTTAGGGGTCGATTTTCGAAAAACCACAACCCCTAAATTTTCTATTAAAATGATTAATAGGTACCTACCTACCGAGTTAATTGGACCGCGCATTAAGATTATTTCATACAAACTTTAACACCCCCTCCCTTTGAGGGGTAGTTTTGAAACCCTAATAATGACAAACTTTATTATTTATTGAGTACCTAATGTATTCGTATCAAGTTTCATGTTTTAGGAGTTACATTTTTAAACGATCGAAATCCTCCATTTTCGCTTCAGGTCGAATTTCCAAAAACCCTATCTTTTTACCTGCATAATAAAAGGAACCTTTGATTTCAGTCAGTCAGTCAGTTTCTCCTTTAATGTACACTCATGCAGCGGCAGTAAATGTAGCCCAAAACCTAAACGTGAATTTGTGAACAAAGTAAACTTATTCTTTAGAATGTACCTATTAATGAGAATAGATGCCAAGTAGCTTCTCTAGTTGATTTAGGTGTTTATTTTTAATTAGGGTTAGTATAATATTGACTTGTATAAAGAAGAATGCGAAAACTGTTTTGTGTGTGTGTTGTTTTGTTTGCGAAAAGTTCCCCAGGGATAGTTAAAAGATTTTCTTTTTTTAATATCGAACTAAAATTTTATTTTTTACCACTTTTTTAATGTGTAGAATCAAAATTCGAACATGCGCTACGTAGGCCGCTTGGGCCGGCTCGTTAATCATAGAAGGACGAACTCAATTTCAAAAGGCTGCAAATCTCAATGAAACTCGTAAATCTTGAAGATTTAGTGTAAACAAAAATTACGACTCATGCACGCCGCGACCAAAAATTGGCAGAATATGGTGCACCACCGCCTTCGAAGTCCACTATACCGATTTCGCAGCGCTTCTGTTGAGACTTGTTAGACCAAATGAAATGAGGTGGCAATTTTTGCAATCAAACAGAAAAAAAATAGGAAAGAAAAAGGCATTGCACCGCATTAGCTAGTTAGGAATAAATAAATGTTGCCACATAGTTTGTTTTGATCTTAAGAATCTATGCACTTGGGCTATTAATAGTGATACCTTTACCGTTACACGTTTTCCACATATAGTTCTGAATACACACATAAACCCAGCTCCTTTAACCATCTAAGAGTACAGAGTTTTTAAATTAAACAATTTTGGCATTAGGTACATACGATGCCAACCAACACAATTCAATCATAGGTTTAATTTACAGGAGAAATTCTTTTAGTAAATAAACTTGGATTTATATAAACAAATTTAAATCAATATATACTGGCATAGCCCAACAATAACTTGATTTATCGCTTCGTAATATAAACAAAACTAGAAAAAAATACAATACTAAACATGAATAAATTTACAACTAAATTAAAAACAATTAAATACAATTTACGTATCACAACTTAATCATCAATACACAAGTAACACATCATACAAGTAACACTAAAAATATTCTACCTTCCATAATTCTTATAATAAGAAATAAAAAGGCAATAGTATATCAATACATTTTTTATTCAAGTTTATCACAGTTATTCAGTCTATCATTACTTAATTAAATATAACAAATGTAAAAAACAACAGCAACATTAGGCTGCATTAGGCTGTATTCACCTGGATAAAATCATGATAGGAGAAAATCTGACAAGTAGGATTAATATTCGCGCCACACACTATGCCGCAGTGACGTTTTTAATAGTATCTCACTATTAACTAGGTATGCAATAGTTTTAACTTATAACTGTATTTAAGCGGGAATTTCCGCAAAATAATGGGATTCGATTTAAGTACCCTTATATTTTAATACTAATCTAATTAAAATGGATAAAGCAAGAAACGAGCAGCTCTCCGTATCAAAAATACCTAAACGCAACTGTTCCTAATAGTAAAACGACACTTTGGTAAAAATGTTCTATTAGCAAATCGTCCAATAACAGAAAAAAATAACGGAAATCGTTTGCCTTGGTATGGGTAAATGATGAGCAGGGATGAAAAGCATGTGACTAACGGCCGAACCCAATAACCTATCTATCACTAGTTTTGGCATACAGCACGCGTAGCATGACGACGTTTTGTCGACGGAAAATAGACAAAATGACACATTGCCATGACGCGTAGAATGCGTACAAATATTTCTACAATCTGTCATTTTGTCTATTCTTCCGTCGACCAAACCCGTTTCTATGGCGGTCATGCTACGCGTGCTAGAGGTAGAAAAACTTATCTATCTCTGGTTTTAACGTCCCAATAATCTATAAGATATTCAAGGAATCTTACCGGCCCACGCTATCTATCGATGGGAGGGTGGGTATATTGCTTACTACGGGTAGCTATTTATATGAAAAGCCTTAATAGGCGTCCCTATAACATGTTGACAGCTATTCGTTTGGCAGGACAGTTACTACAGATGACAAAATAGGTTTATTCGTCGAATTGCAAGGATAAAAGTATCTATCTCAGCAATATTTACTTTAAAAAAAAAACCATTTATAAATAATAATTAACCCTGCATGGCAAATATTTGTATTTATAACATCACGCCTATATTTTCCCAGAAAGGTTAGGCAGAGGTGTAGACAAGTCCGATTCAATGAAAGTACGTAAAGCGAAAGTGTTTTTGAAAACGTAGAGTTAACCGATTGGAAAAATAATTTTGAGATGAAAATGATCTATAAAATCTTCAAATCAAAAGGACTTATAAATGCCGCATTGACCATAATAATATGAGCAAAGTTGTTATGAACTTACTATGGATTTCGTTCAAATAAAACAGCAGTGAGTTCACTCACCGAAATATAACCTCATTTAAAAGTTTCTTATGTCAAACTGTCAATTACGTTTCATTCCTTCTCTCCAGCAGCGTTAACAATTTGTTCAGTAAAATGCAGCAACACGTACTACTTACGTAAGTTTTTACTTCAAGAACAGATATGATTATACTGGCTGTCATCAGTAGCGATTGCCTTTTTTATTGGGTTCGGCCGTTAAATAGTAATTAATATAAACGTTGATGAAGAAGAGGGAGAAGAAGGCCAAAGAAAAGATAGATGGACTGTGTGAGGAATGCTATGATAGAAAAGGCAGTGAGTGAATGATAGCGTGACGGTCGACTGGAAGAATAAAACGTGTTGCGCTGACCCCAAGTAACATGGAACAAGGGCGGGAAGATTTGTTTTGAAGAAGTTTTGTTTGTATTTTCCAGATTCTTCATAATTTATGTTTTATTCTCTGTACGAAGAAGCCTTTGCTCTGCAGTGGGACAATAATAGGCTAGTATTATATTTTTTTATATAACTTACTTTAAAGGAAATACATTTTATTTAAGCTATCATTATATTGATTAACGATCATTCAGAACTCGAGATTTAGATTTTTTGAGTGAATTGATTTTCAACGTTTGATTTTAATCGATTCAAAGACCGAAATTTTCGCAAGACTGCATTATAATTATTATTATGGCCATCCCTATAGTTGACATTATATGACTTGATTTTTTTTTCATAGGATGTTATGAGGCACCGAACGTTTTCCCAATCTGCTTACCTTTGACGTCATTTGGAGGTCAAATGAAAGTCAAGTGGTATTATTAGCGAAGACAGTTCATGGAGAGTGAATATAGTAATATGGATGAATCTGAATAAGTCTTAGAAAAATATGTTATATTAAAACTCCTTCACAAACGACGATAAAAAATTATATACGGCTCGCACTTGACTATAATTTTATCGATAATAGGCTATTTGACTGGTTTCTGATAAACATCTCAGATTATTTAATGGTGTCTAACGAGCCCACAAAAACCTATTACTTCAAATTGCATAATGTATTTCTTTTAGAAAATAGTAAATAAAAATGTACTGTTTAAATAAGCCGCCAAAACGCTATCTTTATCAATATGGCGTCGTGACGTCAAAATACACGTAAACAAACGTTGAAACGGTCGAGATACTAGACAAAAGTCATCTGTTCTGTCAACGATAGACAGAAATTGACTATATCATGACGTCATCATAAGTTCAGCCAATCCAGACCGTTTTCGATTACGTGGCGCCAGATTTAAAAAGATGAAGTTTTTTCGGGATTTTTTTAATAAATAATTTTTTTTTTTGTAGTAAAATTAATGCAAATCGATTTTAAAAGCGATAATCTATACGAGTGTCAATAATTATGACCTTATTTTTTACATTGTCAAATAGCCTATTATGTGTAATGTGCCTAACACTATTGTAAGATGACAATTAAATGTCATCATACCGAATAGAAATAATCACATTTTCGAAAATAATTGTATGTATTAAAACTATTATATTAATCAGAGATTTGTGGAGCTGTCGTATTTTTTTTCTAACTAGCTTCTGCCTGCGACATCGTCTGCGTGAAATTTCACCACCCCCGTTCACCCTCTTAGGGGAGGAGTTTCAAAAAACCTTTTCATAGTTACCTTTCTTAGATACCTACTCTTCACAAAGAACACACCCTCCAAATTTTATGTCTCTAGGACCAGCGGTTTAGGCTGTGCGTTGATATATCAGTCATTCAGGACTTTGAATTTTATATACATATACAGATGTATTGTTCTTTTATTCGATTTTTATGGAACAACTGCAACGGCAGAGAGAGGGCATTTTTAAAAATTTTGACATGTCCATCCTCGACGACGTCCCGTCCCGCAGGACTCTGAGCGCGAGCCGTTTTAGCCCGATTACTACTTTCGTGTTTGTTTAAAAAAATCCAACCGTTAAATTCCCTCTTAAATACGATTATCTAATGATACATGCAATTTTCATATTATTTTGTGCTGTAATTATGAAATGAAACCGAAAATGATTTTGAAATCGACCCCTTTTGGGATTTTTTTCCCATCGACAAATTACGATTTATCGTGTTTTGACGTTAATTTTACGACCGTTAATTTCCCTCAAATAAGGATGTATATATTTTTTCAGGACCTAAATACAACAATTGTCAAATTGTTATATTTAGGTCCTGAAAAAATTTAATTTCATTTAAAATCGATTCTAAAACAGGCAAATTCGGATAACCGCCCCGTTAAGAGGATTTATTCCGGAAGGTTTATGTGCTTAGCACAGTAATATTAAATTTACATATAATAAATTTCAAAGTTTTGTCAACTCGTAAGAAGCAGGGGCGCTAGTATCTATATATGTTTGACTTTGCCACCCAGCTGTGCCGAATCATGCCGACCCGAACATGTGTGTGTAGCAACCCTAACTTTTAGACAAATTCTTTTGCTTAATATTTTGTTGTTACCAGTTGTTGTAGGAAATAAAGTGATTATATAAATAAAATAGAAAACAATCTCTCTACACGAGAAGAATTTTGGAATAAAAGGGATTATTGTGATTATGATTGTTTTGAAAACAAGAAATATAAAAGTATTTTAACTTTGTTTTCGACTTGATACACATACTAGTCAGAAAGCAAGTTCAAAAGTATTAGATAGTGCTTCTACCACAACAGTTGAAAATTCACACACGGTTAACATTGGTACTACTGCATTGATAGGCACCAGCGGGCACACAAAGTAGCCTCCAGTTAGCCCACCTTATTCATAAGAAATTGACTTAATAAAGCCTAAATTATTCGTGGTTTTGTCTTATTGTCACTGAAGTAAGAGGGCAATAGCCTAAACAGTATTTTCGTTTGAAGCATATGAATAAGGTGCGAAAGCTCTGCTAGAGCGACTACCACTAAATGTAATTTGATGCAAATGAAAAGATCAAAGGAGCTTTATGGAGTTCTACTTTGTTTAACAACCACCACTGTACAATAATGTAAAACAAAGTTAGTATATTTAAATATACTTCTAACCATCTTGTAAAGTTTATTTTGAATGCAGAATTTTGAGTTACACCTGCAATTCAAAATTCTCATGCAAAAATAAGGAGGATGCCGATAGTAGAATATTATTTTATAAATAGTTAGAATTTTCAAAAATTTAAAAAATCGACTAATCTCTATTTTTGCATGATATTCGACCATTATTATTATAATATCGGACAAAATAAATGAATTAAGTATAACAATATTAATCCAACGCAACTACTACAATATTAATGATCTTTCATGAGTTTCATGATCTAGACGACGCGCGACGTGATGTCGTAGGCCCGTCGTCAAAGACGCTATTAAAAAAAAGTAGTTTACCGCAGACGGGTTTTTTAGTTTTTTTTTAATACTTTTTTTTATTTCCAGCTTTTGAGTTTAGAAATGTGGAAGATTTCGCAGACGATTTAGTTCTTGGTACTTACGTGTTTTTTAAGATTTGTCACTTCGAATTACTTTTAACCATAAGTTGTATATATATTTGTAATCACCTTTTCAAATCCTTTATTTTGATACCCTCACTCGACAGGTTTTGAGAACAAAAAAATTTTTGAAGACAATATGGCGCCAAAAATCAGCCGTTTTTTTTTTTTTCAATTTTGATATGCCCAGTGTCACTTTCACAATTAAGACGAATCTAACGGAACCTTTCAAGCTGAAATTAATCAAGCCGTTTAGGCTACAGACCGTGCCAAAGAAATATACATACACTCGAAAAACATAACCGGAGGGTTATGGCATAAGGCTTATCCGGGGCTACCGCACGATCTCTGGCGAGGCGGCAAGCCTCATTGCCGGATTGCCGCCATGGGATCTGGAGGCGATAGTCCTCGCGCGCGTGTATGAGTGGCGCGCGGAGGCACTTAGCCGGGGAGAAGTTCCGCTTCCGCGGCAAATCGCTGCGGAGCGGACTGAGCTCCGGCGCGATCTCATGGCGACATGGAAGGAACGACTGTCGCAACCCAGCGCAGGGCACGCCGCGATAGCGGCGATAAGACCCCTCTTTGAGGAGTGGCTAGAGAGGCGCCACGGCGCCCTCACCTACCGCCTGACGCAGGTCCTCACCGGACACGGAAGTTTCGGGAGGTTCCTGCACATCATCAGGCGGTAGGAAACGCCCGGGTGTCACCATTGCCAGGATCGCCCAGAGGACACGGTGGAGCACACGGTGGAGGTCTGCCCCGCTTGGGCGGAGCACCGCCGTGTCCTCGTAGAGGCGATCGGCAGCGGCGGCGACCTCTCGCGCCCGGCCCTGGTGCAAGCCATGGTCCGGGGCGAGAGGGAGTGGGAGGCAGTCACCTCCTTCTGCGAAGCAGTCATGCTAGCGATGGAGGTGGCGGGACGGCTCAGGGAGAGAGCCTCCCGTCCCAGCCGCCGCGGGAGACGCTCCGGGCGTCGGGAGCCGCGCGACGACTCCCGGCCACCGTAGGCGCGGGCCTGCGGGCGGAGAGTAATGGGTAGCTCACCGTCCGATCAGGACACGGCCCGTGCCGGACGGCGCGTACGTGTTCCACGCGCGCCTCAAAGAGATGTTAGCATCGAGGAGGGGCCCCATAGGGCCGAAGCCTGCCGGGTCAGCGGGATTGTCCGAAAGGGTTACCGCTGGCCCGGAACATAAAGGGCTAAGGAAGGAACACGGGTGGGTTTTAGTCAGTAAGAGTCTGACACTCCCTTCCGCTCCACCCAGAGCGGGAGGGGTCATTTGATGATTTCCCATCCGCAAAAAAAAAAGGGTTATGGCGCAGTCGGGTAAAAACTGACAAAACCGGTTAGAAAAAATATTAAAGTTATAAATTAATTGGAAATACTGTGCTGAGTTGTACACGAAGCTACCATTTGTTCAGAGGACTAATTGTATGTCAACCTCAGCAATATCCAGAATTTAATCAAAACTAATGGCGCTCGACCAATCACCAAGACCAAGACCAATCCAATCGACCAAGACCAAGTGTTTTAACTAGTTTGTGATTGGTTTACGTCGTGTACGGACCGACATTGAAATACTAGTACTGTGACATTCTGGCTACTTATTGATGATTTCATGTATTTAAACTTCTAAAAAGGAGGAGGTTCTCAATTCGGATGTTTATATATACAGGGTGATTGGAAGATGGGTGCAAAGCTTTAAGGCGATGATAGTACAGGCAATTCAGAACCATTTAAGCCATGGTTGTCTTAGACGAAGTCTTACCACTTTTTTTTTACCAATTTCTTAAGATTTTTTTCGAAAATTCCCAAAGTTTTAACTAAACTACTTATTTATGGCCAAATTGAATGATAAACGAATTCATTTTTATTGTATTTAATTAAAGTAATGTGTAAGCAATCTAGCAAAACATGTTTTAGGCCTCTGTGTCGTTAGACATTTTTTTTACAGACATTTAAAGTTCATAACAAATTTTAAAATTTATAATTACTTTTTGTAAACCTTATTTTAAAAATCACGGAGCGTGCTTTTTTTGTTCAAACCTTTTTGAAAACATGCTTGATAATCGCTCTTTCTTTTGAGGTAACATTTACGCAGATATCTTACAAATTATTGAAATTAGGACCTAAAAACCAATTTAAGGGAGAAATTTTAAATTTTAGGCAGTCTAAATAAAACAACATTTGAATTAAATTTATTTATGTTTCATGGTCAAAATGTTGTCCGTGATTCCTAATACAAGCACGGCTCCGTCTTCTCACTTCTGTTGTTGTTATTTTCAACATCATCTCCAGCTTCATTGTTTCAAACTCTGAATTCATTCTCTCTATCAGTTCTTCTCTCGTGTTTATTTCAACATTCGTATACACTAGCTCCTTGGCCCGGCCCCACACGAAAAAGTCCAGCAGGGTCAGATCTGGTGAGCGAGCGGGCCAAGGGATGGGTCCATCTCTGCCAATCCAGCTGTCAGGAAAACAATTATTTAAGTGTTCCCTTACATTTAACATCCAATGCGTTGGACAGCCGTCTTGCTGAAAGATGACTGTACTGTCTCTTGCGAATATCGGGACACCGGTTTCTCTATCAGCTCTGGTAAATCCACTTGTAGAAAGTGCAAATCATTTTCACCATTGAAAGTCTCCGGTAAGAAGTGGGGCCCAATCAACGTCCTGCAAATTACTCCAGCCTCCAGAATTTCCTCTGAAACGACACCTGCTTCTTAAAATGTGGATTATTGTCTTTGGCGGCCCATTCATGAAGGTTATGAAAGTTTTTAATGCCCTCCCTAGAAAACTATAATTTGAAATCAATCTTGTGGACGGATGAAAGCAAATTTTCTAGGGAGGGCATTACAAACTTTCATAACCCACACAACACATGGGGAACACTTAAATAATTGCTTTCCTGACAGCTGGATTGGCAGAGATGGACCCATCCCTTGGCCCGCTCGCTCACCAGATCTGACCCTGCTGAACTTTTTCGTGTGGGGCCGGGCCAAGGATCTGGTGTATACGAATGTTGAAATAAACACGAGAGAAGAACTGACAGAGAGAATGAATTCAGAGTTTGAAACAATGAAGCTGGAGATATGATGTTGAAAATAACAACAATAGAAGTGAGAAGACGGAGCCGTGCTTGTATTAGGAATCACGGACAACATTTTGACCATGAAACATAAATAAATTTAATTCAAATGTTGTTTTATTTAGACTGCCTAAAATTTAAAATTTCTCCCTTAAATTGGTTTTTAGGTCCTAATTTCAATAATTTGTAAGATATCTGCGTAAATGTTACCTCAAAAGAAAGAGCGATTATCAAGCATGTTTTCAAAAAGGTTTGAACAAAAAAAGCACGCTCCGTGATTTTTAAAATAAGGTTTACAAAAAGTATTTATAAATTTTAAAATTTGTTATGAACTTTAAATATCTGTAAAAAAAATGTCTAACGACACAGAGGCCTAAAACATGTTTTGCTAGATTGCTTACACATTACTTTAATTAAATACAATAAAAATGAATTCGTTTATCATTCAATTTGGCCATAAATAAATAGTTTAGTTAAAACTTTAGGAATTTTTGAAAAAAATCTTAAGAAATTGGTAAAAAAAAAATGGTTGCCTGTAAAGTCGGTTTTACGGGCGAAGATTTTACGTGACAACGACCGATCATCCGATCATAGTTGAGTGGGAGAGAGACGCAAGGCATTCGGCGGGCCTCTCTCTCGTTCGGTGACTCATCGTAACGTTACCGAGCGTTACACTTTTTCATAAGTGACTCCCAGTCGCAACCTAATTTAAGACGTTGTCACGTCAAAAAAAGTAGTAAGACTTCGTCTAAGACAACCATGGCTTAAATGGTTCTAAATTGTCTGTACTATCTTCGCCTTAAAGCTTTGCACCCATCTTCCAATCACCCTGTATATTTTTTTTTAAGAACGTTTTCATTCTCAGTCTCAATCTGTCAAAATCATTTCATATATTTTTTTTATATTAATTGTCGCTGAGATGAGATTGCGACTAGATTTTAAGTCTTGGATTACAGGAATTGGCCTTCTAGTTCAGAGTAGCATCGTAGACGACGGGCGATTACGCGATCATCAATTCACAGAAACAAAAGTAGTTTCCGCTGCATTGTCTTGTCTGTCTGTGCAGCGGAAACTACTTTTGTTGCTGACTAAAACTAAAGTTACTAACTGAGTATCAGAAAAGATTATGAATAATAACTTGCTATTTGTTACTAACAAATTATTATAGAATACTTAGAAGTGAAGTATTGTGATATTTAATACAATAACTCGGTTCGTTGATAGTGCATACAATCCAAATAAATAATTTAGAAATGGTCGCTGACTAAAAATGTTAAGACACGCAAATATAAATTACACATTACATTGACAATTCGTGCAACCAAATTCGCTCCAACTTGCAATAAAAACAAGTAACTACATAGAGTTTTATTTACTTAGAGTAAGTTCGGTACTTCCACAGGGCGAACGGAGCAACAGCTCGAGGGGGCACCGAACCGGAGGCAGATGAGCGCCTCTGTGTTTAAAAATTTAAGAAAAAAAATCTTTGTTTGAAATTTTATTTCGTGTAACGGGGGCGGTCCCGCCCTTTTCGACGCCTGAATTTGTGACCATTGCGGATTGTATTCATTGGCTGGTTATGAAAACAGCAACAGCTCGTCTAACACTTCACTTACCTGTCAGCAAAGCAGTGACGGACTGTCCAGTAAAACTATGCCGCTAAGGCGCCCCGCGAAATACGCTTTTTTTTTTTTTTGAACACAGAAGCACTTTCTTCTGCCTCTGGTTTGACGTCCCCAGTGGATTGGCTCAAGATATATAGACAAAATTTTTCAGAGTTTGGGCGCTCCTTGATAGGCAATTAGGCATACACAAGGTTGCAAAAAGTTCGAGCACGTAGGTTTTTAGATTGAAATATGTCACATGTTGCTGGTATCTAAACTTATCCGAGGCGGGGTGCTAATATTTTCGAGATCTCATCACTCGCTCTTACAGCTTCGCTACTTAATTCTAAAAGTCCCAATTTGAATCTAAAAGTCCCAATTTGAACCCTATAGAAAACCTATGGGGTCAAATGGTTTTAAATTGGGACACATCCGAAGTGCGAAATAAAAACAATTTGGCTGAGATCGTGTCATCATCGACATGGGAGCACATGAGAGGTAAAGATTTGTGTTGGAACATGGTGTGCGGTATGCGTAGCCGCTTACAGCAAGTTATAGAAGGAGACGGTGCGCCACTCCGCTACTAACTAATCTAATCTACTTATAAGTATTTTGAAACATACTATGTAAGTAAATGCTCAATTGAATGAATGCTAAACCATTAAAATGTTGCAGATTCTGTGGTGATGTTATTGCTATAAATGGAAATGCATTTTTCTATTTAAATAACATGTTGATTCACTACTATAGCTATAAATCTGTAAAACATTTCACAAATTAATCCATTTTCTCGCATTTATAAATCAATGTTTTCTCGATAACAAACTTCCAAGCATTAGCATGACTTTTTTAAAATGCTTAGAAATGGTTAGGTTTGAATATGATATTATAAAATGTATTAATGTTGAACTATGAGCATTTACTTACTTTATCTTGCTTAAGTATATTTTAATAAAATGATAAACATTTTTATTACTTGCAATGATTTTGTTTCATTTCTATACAAACTGCCCATTTAAAAAGATATTTCCCGACTTCATTCGTTTAAAAAAGTAAAAAAATAATTAAAAACAAAACATTGTTAACAAAAAGCTGTACAAATTTAGGTTATTCCTGGTTTCGAACGCAGACAAGGAAGAATATCGAACTGCCTTAGTGACCATGAGACCAACTCAACTCTTATAATTATAATAATAAGTTTGAAATTCGGCCTTAGTTGTGATGCTAGACGCAATATTCTAAAGAATTTGAACCATATCGTATATTTTCATAAAGATCATTATCGCACAATCACAAGCAGCTATTAAAATGAATCACGGAATGAGCTATTAACCGTAGACCACTTTAATGTTACTGATGCGCGATATTTTTTTTTATTAATCCACCCTCGCCTTAGTTATTTTTTATTAGTAGTCGTGGTACTCATTAGCCTTTCAACCTTAAAAACCACAATATAATTATTAAAATCGCCTAAGGGGATTTCAGGACCTAAAAAACGCAATTTTAGAAACAATAAAAGTATATGATCGAGTACAGTAAACAAAATAAAAAATATATAATTATGATATTCTTCAGGATATAAATGCAAGGTAGATAGTGTGTTGAAAACATAATACAAAAACTTTGATACGATAGAAAAAAAATCATGAAGATACACCTCTAAAAACTTTCTTTTTACAATAAAAACCACACTAATATACATACATTCTGATTTTTGTGAGATTATTCTACAAGCAACATACTAAAACACTAGTGTTTTAAGTTTTTAGTCCAAACAATAGATTTTTTGTAATTAAATCATCATCATCATCATCATCAGCCTATAGCAGTCCACTGCTGGACATACAATTAAATAATTGCTTCATATTTTGCAATAAATTACCAGCGTTGTGTCATCGCGTGTCTCTTTCTTTTCTATGCAGTCCGACAGTGACCGCGCTTTAGGTCATGTAAGCCCCTTAACAACATGATTTATCACTCAAGTGGGTTTGATAATGTTGGCCACCGACTGTACCATGACGTCAGTTTAACGATTCAATTTAGGCCATGCCATCTGACAGCGATTGTCCCAAACTGAGTCGCAAGTTTTGGTTTTATTCATTTAATTTTGTACTTGTTTGGTACCATGACGTCCATAGAGCAACTCAAGTGTCAAAATAAGCGATTCAATAAAAGTTACTATTTCTCTGACATAAACTGAAACGGTTGGTGATTTATTGACGAAAATAAAGTTTTTTAGTGCTATTTTAGTGGAATTCTACGAAAACCAATGTAAGTGTACTTTAATGCTTCTTTTAAAGTCTAAAATACCTATTTTTCATGCCTTTTTTAACCGCATTTGTTTTTCTTGGTATGTTTGAAACAGAAACATAATTTGTTTATTACGTCGAAATAAAAATATCTTTTTAGTATAATAAATATCTACTTTGACTAAGAATTATTTTAACAATAGTTACCGTATTAACGTGAAATCTTAAAAACAACTGTTGAGTGTATTTTTGACTTTAAAGGTTTGAGTGACATAATTTGACGTTAGCGAGCAGGTGGTGTGAAAAAACAGATGAAGATCAGATGCACCGACCTGAGAATAGACTTGCCGTCGCCCATGTATGCCACCAACCAAAAAATTAACTTTCATGATTTTCATAAACTTAAAAAAAATCGCAACCTTGTGTATTTCAATTTTCAAGGGGCGCCCTAATCAGATCTCAACTCCATCCTAAAAGTAACCTCGTACCGTTACTAAGTCTAAAAATATGAGATCAACAGTTATCCGCACGTCAGTAACACTTGAACTAAACTGCCCCAACAGATACATAATAAAGGCGCTGTCAAAGTGAAACTGTTACCATTGACGTACGGTTGACTGTACCAAATATACCTGAAGCATTTTATGTTTACATTATTTAATAGCTGCAGTCAGTGTCAGATACACATTGCATAATAAACGACGATTTCAAGCAGCATTGACTTGACTTTCCTTACTTTATCATTTGATAAAGGCCAGCCTTATATTGAGTGTTTTATACTTTAAAAATCTAACGTATATCCAGAAATGTATGCTTAATGTAATGCTTGAAATCGTGTTTTACAATAAAATTCACATTTATCACATTAACAAGAAATTTAAATTACTTTATCACAGCTTCGGAGTTAAATTGATGTCAAAGATACTCGTCCATGTTAACAACTTTTGTGATTATCTTTTGCATAATAATACTTACCATAATGCTGAAAAACCTATTTATATCTCACCAACAAATTCTCAGTAAATAAACCTATTTTATTTGCTTAATGAAAATGCCATACATTAAACAAGTAATAACATTTCAGCAGCTTATGTTAACACAATTTAAAATACGTAACGCGATATGCGGTTCTGACCAGGTTTGCACACTGAAACGCGAACACAGGTTCAATCCGCTCAGCAATTTCATAACGTCAACGAACAAACGCATTATTCTCTTAGGTGTCGTTAAAGGGCGCATGAAGACACTATTTAGACTGTTACAATCGTACCTGGCTCCGTAGGGCGGCTCAACAGTACGTCGGGGCGGGGACAACAGTTCGTCGTAAACACCAGCATATCTGTCAACAAAAAACAAAAATCTTAAATGATCTAAATCAAACACATCATAAAAACTCGGATCCTTTCGATGGAACGTCACTCAACATAGCCTGGACGGATTACATTATCATCTTTATTAAAACAGATTCAAACCTCATTCATACACTTAGTTCTCTACCAACTTTGTTTTAAATTAATATAAATGGATCGATCAGATAGACATAGACTTACCGATGTGGAGATATATTGCGCGGCGGCGGCGGTGAGCGCATGAGTGGACGAAGTGGTGAACGCATAGGCTCGCGCGGCGGAGAGCGCACCGGCGAGCGCACCGGTGAGCGCAGCGGCGAACGCAGCGGCGAGCGGAGCGGCGAGCGCGGCGCCGGCGAGCGCAGCGGCGAGCGGTAGCGCAGCGGCGAGCGGTGCCGGCGGCGCGGGGACGGCGATCTGATACGCAACAAACATTATCTATCTAAACCTACTTTAAGGTAAATTTCATAAAAACGAGCCACGGAAATACCGCAAAACCTGGTACTTAAATATTTATTAAATTAATTCAATAATAAACAGTCTCCTACGTTTTAATATTTACTTTATTTTACATGAGAGACATTCACGTTTATTAACAACCTATACTGTTAGTCAGGTATTTGTTTCGGGTTTGTTTGTCCGATCGATCCATGTCAATCCGTGACTCATCCAGTAGTATCTAATTAGAGTTAGGTACTGACCTAGTCAGTGACAATGTCCTCTCGCGAGTTCGCCGACGTCGCGGCGACCAAGGCGACCGTCGTAGCCGCCCGCGTGATAAGGAACGAGATCTGTAATGTAAAAAAATGACAATAGTTGAGACCATAACCTAAATGTAGGTACTACGTAAGTCAAAATTCTGATTCTATGTTCTAATGCTGTAAGAGATAAGAGAAATATTAAAAATTAACTACATTATTCACATAATATTGCAGATCTAAAGTCCGCCAATACATGAGCATTCAGTTTAGATCCACTAATAACGTTGCGCACAATATAAAAAAAGTAAGTAACTAAGGACATAGCCTACATTATATGGTATTTTGGGCTATGTATGATCTCTTGTTAGACCAGACATTACGTCATAAGGTGAAAGTATGGAATTTTTTTTTCTCATGATCATTTATTAGAGAGATCGTTTCTGTGGGCTAGTTGGCTGACATTCACAAGCTCGTTGGAACATAGAAAATAAATCACGTTCATAATATCAACTAAATTGGATTCGGCTTTGTCACCAGAATAAATAGAATAATACTCGTAGGCAAAAGCCCGCGAAATTAAAATTTACTTTAGTTTTTTACGATTTGAAGCTCTCGAGTACCTATCAGGTGGTTTGAAATAATACTTAGACGCGCCTGTAATAATATGTATTTACCTAAGTGTAATCAATAAAATCATCAATACAACTGTAAGTTAAAGTTGGTTGATAGCTGAAATACCCATTATTTCATGAAATCAGGACATTTGAGGCCAATTCTAAGTAAGAGAGTTGTATTGATGGTCCTAATTTTAATTCTGTGAGTAGGGTACCAAGTGGTAAAAAGGAACCCTTATGGTGCGACTGAGTCTGTCTGTCTGTCCTTCTGTCACAGCTGGATACCTCAAGTTCAAGCGAAGTTTGCATAGAGAAAAATCTGAAATTATTCTATTTGATAGAAGTTCATGTAAAGATTACAAGAAAAATAAAACGATGTCTCTAAATAGCACACTTTTACAGAAATCATCAACAAAAATTACATTAGTTCCACTATTGGTCAAGCGATGGCGCTGACCTAAAACTGCAATATTCTAGACCGCAGTGTTAAAATTCTCTGACGAATATAGTCCTCGCCGATGAAAATTTAAAAACATTCCAGGTTTCACAATACGGAACCCTCGGTGCGCGAGTCCGACTCGCTCTTGACTGCTTTTTTTATTATCATACAAACATTGACATTGATATCACGTTTTTTTTTATGTTCCATTAATATTTGAATATCGGGATACCCTAACCCATCACCCTTAAATGTGTTCCTTTAAAAATCTACTAAACATAAATTTATATTGAAACGGGTGACATCTTTTCGGCCCACGACAACGTGCAGCGCAGTTGGCAAACTCAATAGGTAGATACGCATACTCAATACACATTATAAAACGCGAAAATAAAACAATCGATGACAAATTTAAATCATTTACAGCCAGACTTCCTAAATAACATATTTCATCAGGTGTCAACTTATAATTTCGACACAGTGTTTTATTATTACGTTTTGCCTTGAAAGTTTTGATATGAATATTTGAAAGTTCAACAAGGCTCGGGCAAGAATGACAGGCGACTACAAAGACTGCACAACAAATGCATACAAAATAAGCAAGCACATGCATACAAATATGAAACAAGACGATGAACAAACATAAACCAACGTATATAGTTCAAGTAGAACGTGCAAAAATGAGGACTATCAACGAACCTAGAATACCGGAGACGGCTGGAACCTCGACTACGGGGTCGGAGGCGCGGCGAGCGCGGTGAACGTGGCGAGCGAGGTGACCGTGGCAGGCGGGGCGAGCGAGGCGAACGTGGCAGGCGGGGCGAGCGAGACGCACGGGGTGGGCGTGGCGAGCGCGGGGAGCGCGGGGAACGCGGTGAGCGCTGCGAGCGCGGCGAGCGCGGCGTGCGGGAGCGCGTACTGCGCGAGCCGGACTGCGCTCGTCTGCGCTCCTCCTCTCGCCGCTTTGCCCGCATCTCTTTCTCACGAATCATTCGGTTGAAAGCCTCGAGAGGATCCTCGCCATGCCTACGACAACATAATAATGCAACGGTCCTTAGCCGAACAATGTAGCCCGAAGTGGTCTTCGAGCGGGTTTTATCCATCGAGGGAGACGACCGTCTTTAATTAACTAGTGAATCAAAATTCAAAGGGCAATATCAAAGCTAAGTAAATTTCATAATAACTTTAACTAAACGAAAATATTTTACGGCGTTGGAGTACTTCATGGATTGAGACAAAGTAGAATACCAGGATATACATTATATTAAAATGAAAAACCAATGTAGAAATAACAAATCACGACTGTAGTCTCCAATTCGATGTTAAAACCGCGAGAGCAAACATAATACAATATTTTAATACTATACCCGTTAGTGGGCGAGTCTTTTATTCCAGGCGGAGGAGGTTGGTAAGGTTCCGGAGGATAACGCTCGTTGTACGGTCGCGGGCCCCCGGATCTCAATGTTCTGCCGAATGGTGAACTGGTAAAATACACGATATAGTTGTTTAATATTGTATCTTAAACCTAATAAGTACTTATAAGTATAGATAGTCTAATATAAAATTCCACGGCACTCCTCTCAATTTTATATACAAACAGTACAAGTACAATGTGTACTTATGTAACAAGCAGTGGAGGAATGCGCAATTTTAAATTGGAATATCTTCACCTATGTACAAAACATATCTTACTTATAACGCCGTGACGGTGGTGGGCCGTGGCCGACGAATGTTGGGGGCCCACGATTGAACATTACCTGCAAATAAAATACATCTATACTAATATTATAAAGCTGAAGAGTTTGTTTGTTTGGTTGAACGCGCTAATCTCAGGAACTACTGGTTCGAAAAAATATTTCTGTGTGGATAGTCCTTTTATTGAGGAAGGCTATAGGCTATATAGGGTGACTGGTAATTAGTGACCGATACTTAAACACGTGATTTTACTCATCATTATGAACAACTTTTACTATGGGACCAAACCTGAAATCGTGAAAAAAAAAACAGCTGTTCTCTACATTTTGACGAGTTAGACGAACATAAATGTAGGGAACAGCTGATTTTTTTTTCGCTATTTCAGGTTTGGTCCCATAGTAAAAATTGTTCATAATGATGAGTAAAATCACGTGTTTAACGGCCAGTTTCTTCATCAACAGCTAAAGTAATCAGTAAAAGTATTGACTTTTACTTGACCATAACTGATACTGCGCAAATGTGTTTCTTCATTCAAGTAACAGCTAAAGTAAAAGTCAAAAGAGTTGCCATTACACAAACGTCGTAATTTCCCCAAAAAATCGTGGGGAGATTTTTTTATACATGGCAGCACCACAATTTCTAAGTGCATAATGCTTTGTTCATAGAGTAAAAAATATGCTTTGTTACAAAAGATTCTTATACTTCTTTTAGGTGATTGGTGTTTTAAATACCACAAGTTAGATGTATTGTTTATTATAGTTATATTTGTTACAAAATTTATTGTTAGTATTTGTTTGTTCCTAAACTTCTTTTTATTTTAGTAGGTAGCTTATGGTTTAGAGCTATTTACTATGAGTACCAATATGTTCAATTCAAATGTTGTTTTATTATTTACAGTGAAAGATCTTCCAACTTAACTAACACAGAAATTGAAAAGTTGAAGAAGCTAATTAATAGATATTCAAAGGTGCTATTAACAAAAAAACTAATGGGTTATCCATAAAAAAAAATGATGAAACTTGGGAAGTTCTTGCAAAAGAGTTTAACGCCTCAAATAACACGCAAAAAATGATCCTTGCGAATATTAAATCTCTTACGCCTATGCGTTAAATAACGCACGATAAGTTCATCGTCTGATGAACTGGAAGTTTCACTTGACGATCTTGATGCCATTTTAATATTTTAAATAACATCTAGGTTATTATGAAGCTATTTTTTTTTTTTTTGAAAAACGTTGCCCCACACTAGGAATTTCTCCTGTATCGTGGGTGCGTTTACAAACATTTAAACTCACATACACAAACAGCCAGACCCGGAACAACTACTTGTAGGTCATACAAATATTTGTTCCGTGCGGGAATCGAACCCGCGACACGCAGCGCAGCAGTCAATCGTTTAACCACTGCGCCAACCGTGCCGTTACACAGATAAATGCGCAGTGATTTATATTAGTTAAAAACTCGAACAGGCGTCGAACAAGTCTTACCTAGAACAATACAACTTTGACAAAAAGACTATTACTTTAGCTTTCACATCTGCTTACGGCCAGTTTCTTCATCAATAGTAACAGCCAAAGTAACGTCACAAAGCCAAAGTAACGGTCAAATATGTTTCTTCACAATTTTAGCTGATGCTTTTATTGTTACTTTTGCCCCTAACCTTTACTGCCCATTAAGCAGATGTGAAAGCTAAAGTAATAGTCCTTTTGTCAAAGTTGTATTGTTCTAGGTAAGACTTGTTCGACGCCCGTTCGAGTTTTTTACTAATATAAATCACTGCGCATTTATCTGTGTAATAGCTTCATAATAACCTAGATGTTATTTATAATATTAAAATGGCATCAAGATCGTCATGTGAAAGTTCCAGTTCATCAGACGATAAACTTATCGTGCGTTATTTAACGCATAGGCGTAAGAGATTTAATATTCGCAAGGATCATTTTCTGCGTGTTATTTGAGACGTTGAACTCTTTTGCAAGAACTTCGCAAGTTTCATCCTTTTGTTTTATGGATAACCCATTAGTTTTTTTGTTTAATAGCACCTTTGAATATCTATTAATAATTAGCTTCTTCAACTTTTCAATTTCAGTGTTAGTGAAGTTGGAAGATCTTTCACTGTAAACAATAAAACAACATTTAAATTGAACATATTGGTACTCATAGTAAATAGCTCTAAACCCTAAGCTACCTACTAAAATAAAAAGAAGTTTAGGAACAAATACTAACAATAACTTTTGTAACAAATATAACTATAATAAACCATACATCTAACTTGTGGTACTTATTTAAAACACCAATCACCTAAAAGAAGTTTAGGGATCTTTTGTAACAAAGCATATTTTTTACTCTATGAACAAAGCATTATGCACTTAGAAATTGTGGTGCTGCCATGTATAAAAAAATCTCCCCACGATTTTTTGGGGAAATTACGACGTTTGTGTAATGGCAACTCTTTTGACTTTTACTTTAGCTGTTACTTGAATGAAGAAACACATTTGCCGCAGTATCAGTTATGGTCAAGTAAAAGTCAATACTTTTACTGATTACTTTAGCTGTTTATGAAGAAACTGGCCGTTAATGGGCAGTAAAGGTTAGGGGCAAAAGTAACAATAAAAGCATCAGCTAAAATTGTGAAGAAACATATTTGACCGTTATTTTGGCTTTGTGAAGTTACTTTGGCTGTTACTATTGATGAAGAAACTGGCCGTAAGTATCGGTCACTAATTACCAGTCACCCTATATAACATCACGCTACCACCAATAGGAGCAGAGCATCAATGAAATTTTTTGTAAAAACGGGAAAAATTATTCCTTTTGAGAGCTCCCGTTGCGTACGCTGCGTAAACGGTTAAAGTTTGTGTTGGATAGTCCTTTTATCGAGGAAGGCTATAGGCTATATAACATCACGCTACGACCAAAAGGAGCAGAGCATCAATGTTGCGTACGCTGCGTAAACGGTTAGTTACGCAAAAATCATGTATGACGAATTTGTTCCCGTTTAAAGGTTCTAAAAAAATGTCCGCAAACAAATGTATGGGGTCTGGACTCACCCTTCAATAGTAACATCTGACATGGATAGCCTTTTTAAGCGGAACATTAGTTACTAATAAAACTATGATCAAATGTTAGTACTTTCGGGGGATCCTGCCGTTTTGCCGAAAAGATTTTGCCAAAATTTCACTACCCAAACAAATTTTCGCAACCTTTTATTATACCAATGCAATGTTTGGAATAATTTTGGTATGCACATTTTCATTTGGTCAAATTTTTACTTGGCAGAATATTATTAAGGATAATGTCATTTAGGCATTTGGTCTTTAATCAAATTATTTATTACGGCAAACAATCTTTAGACAATAAACGTTTGGTCAAACGATTTGTTATGACAAAAAATATAAAGGCATAAATAAGATTTTTTGAGTTTTTTTTTTTTTTTGGGAATTATCTAAATAATTAAAAAATGCAATTTTATTTTAACATAATCATTTTTTTAATACAAAATATTTGTAACTTACTATTTTAATTTCTTTGCAATGGACAGTATCGAGAACCGAATTAGTTACGAGGTTAATTATTTAAAAAAAATGCTTAGGTTAGGTTAAAACTGTGACCTCCTACGCATGAGTAGAGCGAGCGAAGCGAGCGGTGCCGCTGCAGCGGCCGGCGAGTGCCAGAAACGACTAGATTATAAAGAAAAAAAAAATATGGAAAAAAGATTATTTTTAGCAGGCTATCGAGAACCGAATAAGTTAGACGAGGTTAATTATTAAAAAAAAATGGTTAGGTTAAAACTGTGACCTCCTACGCACGAGCCGAGCGAGCGAAGCGAGCGGTGCCGCGGCAGCGGCCGGCGAGTGCCAGAAACGACTAGATTATATAGAAAAAAAAAATGGAAAATAGTCTACCCGAAACTGAACTAGTTAGACGAGATTAATTATTTTAAAAAATACTACCAGAATACTTAATATTATTATTACCTGTTTAGAATTTGTCCCAAGTGGAAAAAACACCCTTGTAATAAAACGTCTTCAAAGTTAGATCTTATGCTTGAAACGGCTGCCTTAAAACTGCGAAAACTGACGATACTAAATATTTGGCAAATGTAATTTTGCGTAAAATGAGTTATTCCAACTGAAATATTTGACTAAATAAAAATTGGTAAAAGTACTAGTTGGTAAACAAGTTATTGTTTAAACGTTCACTTGCCAAACATTAGGTTTGGGTTACAATTATTTGTGAAGAGATTTTTTTGCTAAGTAATAATTTGGCAAATGAAATTATGCGGAAAATTGTTTGGGAAGTGGTAATTTGGCAAAATCTTTTCGGCAAAACAAGGGAGACCCTACTTTCGGAGATACGACGTCTTAAAATCGTCTCAGTCTAATATATTCTTTCTGGATATTTATAAGGTAGAATAGTAATAATACATGTATTTCACTTTAAAACAAAAAATATTTATTAATTACTAGCTGACCCGGCAAACGTTGTTTTGCCATATAAATTATTTCTAGCTGCCCGGCGCTACTTCGTTCGCGTGGTGTCCTACCCCTTACCCTACCCTACACCTACCCCTACCCTACTCCTATACTACTCCTACCCTACTCCTACCGTACTCCTACCCTACTCCTAACCTACTCCTACACTACTCCTACCCTACTCCCATAAGTAAATAAAAGTATTAAATACTATGTCCGTCTAAAACCGAATAAAAAAACCGGATAAAAAGTATCCTATGTCCGTCTCCTGGGGGTCTACTCCGAAGTGGTTGATTATCGTGTCGGCCGAATGTTCGGTCATTTTCTGATTCGAATATTGTTGTCCTACTACGAATTAAAAAAAAAAGGTAAAAAAAGGTTAAGGGTTCAAAAAGGTTCGGATTGGCACAGTTTGGTCGGGACCTGTAGTCAATATAGGAAATGAAAGGTAGTAGAAAATGACCGAACATTCGGCCGATACGGTGGTTAACCGCTTCGGAGTAGACCCCCTGGTTCAAAGCTACCTCCCCATTAATTTCCAGCCAAATCGGTTTAGCCGTTCTCGAGTTATAAATAGTTTAACTAACACGACTTTAATTTATATTTATAGATATATACAGACAGGGTGTCCCGTAAGTCGACGTCAAGCCGGAATCGAGTGATAGGACACTGTTTGCAAATATACTCTGTCAAACATATAATATACACAGAGTGCAAATATACTATGTCAAACACAGTTTCTTTTAAATTATTTTTTTCTAATTCATTCATTAACTTATGTCGAAATTGACTACTAAATACCTAAAACATATGAAGAATCTCTGTACCTACCTACATACTGTGTCTATATGTTAAAAATTAAATTTCAAAAACTAGTAATTCTGGTTTCATTTAACATCATCATCATCATTTCAGTCGAAAGACGTCCACTGCTGGACCTCCCCCAAAGTTCTCCCTCATTCTTAACTCGATCTCGCCGAGAAACTTCGAGCATAGCCCTCTTCATTGGCCTTTGGGTGACCTTGAGCTTTCTTATGAGGCCCATTGTAGAACGCCACGTCTCAGTGCCGTAAGTCATAACTGGCAACACACACTGGTCAAAGACTTTTGTTTCGCCACGTCTCAGTGCCGTAAGTCATAACTGGCAACACACACTGGTCAAAGACTTTTGTTTCGAGACACTACGGTATTTTGGACGAGAAGATTTTCCGTAGGTTCCCTAACTTAACGAAGTTGGACTTACCTAGTTTGCCTGTTTGTCCCAGGTACACACACAACATGGTCACTCTCAATAGCGAATTCCTAATGAATATCGAAAAGTAATTTGTTTTTCAGATACCGAATATATACAATGTTGATTTGTACACATGTATTTAGTAGAAATTTATACTAAATGTTAGTGTTTCTGGTTATTGATTCCGTTGTGATCTCAGGTAGATACAATCAATTATTTATTATGCAGAACGTCAGGACTGAGGAGCCAAATAAAATGCGTTTATTTACTAAATTCACTCAGTTTTACTACTTTCTCTATATGCTACAAATTCGAACACACTTACTACTAAATGCTTTTTGGAGTGAAATATAAATAGACCAATTACTTTCATGGAAATTAACGCTCTTATGTATAGATTGAGGATCCACATTAAAAGTCTTGTATATTCTTAAATATCAACAGTACTGGACTCAGATTTTTAGTAGGCACTATACACAATTACTACTAAATGATACAAAATTTTCAAAAAATCGTGAAGTGGCTCCTCAATCCAAACGGACATTTTTTATTTTACTATTCTGTTTCCGTACAGACAAAATTACTAATAAGTCAAAACAATATCATGTTTAACTTTGGATGTACAATGTCAAACAGTGGAGTAATACTCTCCCGAAATTTGTATGGAAAAAATGTCGACTAGTGGCACCTTAGGAACGGCTGGACCGATATGGAAATTTTTTGTTTTAAAATGTTCGTACTAGTCAGAATTAGGTTTTTATGGAAACAAAAAATGGAAAAGTTTCCCGGAAAATTGTATGAATTATTGAAAATTGTACAAGACGTCTGTCGGGTCAGCTAGTTTAAGATAAAATTCTCATTGTAATAAAATACCTGGGAAGACATGGGATCTCTTCTTTCATCAATGGTTGGCGTACTGGCTCTTTGTTCATCAATTCTTGGCATCTAAAAAAAATAAGGTAATTTATAACCTCACCATTTACTACGTAAACTTTCGTTACTCTGGAGTAGACAATTGAAAACTTACATTCAAAGGAATTGTTGGTGGAGTTTCTATTCCAGGAGGCTTTAAGCCAGGTGGTGGTCCTGAAACAAACAAAACAAAATATTAAATAAATTACATGCAACTTTTGCCATAAAAGGTCATAGTATATTATAAATAGTGTAACAATGTTAGGTGCGACTAACTCTTATAATTAGCTCTCCCCAATATCTAACCATTATTGTGAAATTTAACGGGGCACTAAGAAAGTTTTGCGTTTTTTTAAATGTAATTATGTGACACATTTATAATTTGTTGGGGAATTTCACGTGAAGCGGACAACGAAAAAAAAGTTAGGTCGTGAAATTTGTTTATATTCCGGTCAGTTATACTTCTAGTAGATATAAGTATGTACAGTTTTTTTTTCGTGCGAGGCTTTATTGCCGAGATATGGGCTTCTGAAGAATTGACAAAGTTTGAGGACAGTCATTTTTGAGCGTTGTTTTGGTATCAGTAAATTTATAATAAAATTTGAATAAACTGGTTTTAATTTTTAAGTCGAATTTGAATTTTTAATATTTTTTGTATGGATAACCGGAAGTAAAAGTTTCAAATCAGATTTTCAGACACACGACCTTTTTTTTATATTTTAATTTCAAATTAAAGCATCAAGTTTATAAATAATTCAACAAAAAAAAAATATAACGTGATCGTCATTAGTTTAGGAGTTACATTAAATAGGTTGCAAGACATCGCTCTTGGATGGGTATACGCAAGATCGTAATACACAAGGTATAGGTACCAATGTAATTCTATAATTAGCTGTTCACAATATTTTAGTACAATACATATATTTTATTAATCTAGATTAAAATAAAAGAAATTCAATGTACAAGGACGGTTTATTTTGTGAATAATTACTCGATGACTGACTACACTGTTTGACATTGTTTTTTTATAATTAATTGTGTCTGTACGGAAACAGAATAGTACAATAAAAAGCCATTAAAAAGTTATTAGCAAACAAAGATTCGTTTTTCTTGCTAATTTTAACGTAACTTTGGGTGTAAATAAGTATCGGTACCGACAAAGTTCAATTATCAAAGTCTTCAAAAAACAATTTTTGTAATTGATTTACGCGGTGTTTGTGTGCGTGCGAACTAGACGTTGTGCGTGTAAACTAGCGTCTAACTGCTCATCACTGATACTATCTCTGACGGACACGATGTCAGGTGAGGAGCGTGCGTTTTGGCCATGCCCACCAGTGAGTTCGAGTTCGCGACTAGTTCCTCCTTAAAGCATCGATCACCGTAGGAAGCCATATTAAAACAAATAAGAAATACGGACGGGTCTAGTTGCTAATCGATCAGAGTCATAATAAAAAATACCAGATAATTCGAAAATACGCGCGCGACTGTTTGGCATCATAGCCACTATCTCGTTCTAGCAAACAACGACGATTTTATTTTACGAGTAAGTGATACATTCTACTTTTACGAGATGGCGCTAATAGTCGTGTTTTACAATCTTATTTTGTTTTAAAAATACTCTTATATAGGTACATACTTATTACCGACTTCAAAAAAAAGGAGGTTATCAATTCGACACGTATGTATGTAATATTATTGGAATTGCATTATATTCACTTATGACAATCGATTAGGGCTTCCTAACAAATATACAAAATTTTATAGACGTATGTATGTATGTATATATGTATGTATGTTTGTCCACGCATATCTCCAGAACTATTAATCAGATCGTGACCATTTTCTTTAATTGGCTTACATTTACTTCAACTTAGGGAACAGTGCAAGTTTCATCAAGATCGATTCAGTCATTTTCAAGATATGGACTAATACGTGTAAGTGTGACGGCCTGGCTTATTGATACGAGCTACGGGTGTAGTGTCAAAGGGAAAACATCTCAAAAGCTTGGTCAAATTCTAGTGCAAAAACTAAAAATTACGAAATAAAAAGTAATTTTAAAAAATTAAACCGACTTCAAAAAGAAATTAACTCAAAATTATGAAATAACTTTAATTTCGGAAGTCGGTGGCATACAACTAAAATACAGATCCCAAGACACCGACTTCCGAAATTAAAGTTACTTATTTCATAATTTTGAGTTAATTTCTTTTTGAAGTCGGTTTAATTTTTTTAAATTACTTTTTTTTATTATTACAGTACCTATAGTGACATATTATGTATTGTTATTGTTTTGTTTGAAAACTTAAACAGTTGGATTTGTTGTACATACTAAATTATGAATAAAGATATTGTTGTATTTTAGGTAAGCATGTTTTTTCGCATAAACCGGCCATCTAAGAAAGCTGATGACGATCACGTTATAATTTTTTTGGTGAATTATTTATAAACTTGACGCTTTAATTTGAAAAAAATATGTCGAAGTGTCTGAAAATCTGATTTGAAATTTTTACCTCCGGTTTTCCATACAAATAAAAACTTTTTAAGGTGAATGGGTAGTGGTAGACCGCGAAATTCAAATGTTCTTACGTTTTTTGCAATTTGCAGGTCAGTGTCAGGTTGTATCTTGATCAAAATATGATTCGCGACAATAACAGGTACATATTTAGAGAATTATAATCATTAGAATCATTTATACATCTTTCTAAGTTAGAAAGATTCACCTTAACAAAAACATTAAACCGCCGAAAAAACTGAAAAGCTAAAAATAATAAACCTTTTTTATTTAACCTTAATAACCAAGTTCTCAAACTAATGTAAGTATACCTTAGTAATTTTGAGTCGGCGCCAAACAAGCAAATTAATGAACTACACACGCTACGACACGACCTTTCGCCGGAAAATTAATGTCAGCGAGACAGCAACCCGAACGGGCACAGACGTGACCAGTCCTGTGAAACGCCGAAAAAAAAAATAAACAAATTATTTTTATATGGAATTTGTAACCTTCTTCGAGGAACATTCAGAAACTAACGCAGAATCTCAGGATGTCCAACATTACACTACGAAGTGACCACCACGTTAGCGAAGGAGGTGGCGGGACGGCTCAGGGAGAGAGCCTCCCGTCCCAGCCGCCGCGGGAGACGCTCCGGGCGTCGGGAGCCGCGCGACGACTCCCGGCCACCGTCGGCGCGGGCCTGCGGGCGGAGAGTAATGGGTAACTCACTGTCCGATCAGGACCAGGCCCGTGCCGGACGGCGCGTACGTGTTCCACGCGCGCCTCAAAGAGATGTCAGCATCGAGGAGGGGCCCCATAGGGCCGAAGCCTGCCGGGCCAGCGGGATTGTCCGAAAGGGTTACCGCTGGCCCGGAACATAAAGGGCTAAGGAAGGAACACGGGTGGGTTTTAGTCAGTAAGAGTCTGACACTCCCTTCCGCTCCACCCAGAGCGGGAGGGGTCATTTGATGATTTCCCATCCGCATAAAAAAAAAAAAAAAAACAAACCACCACGTGACCACCCAAACAAACATGTCTGCCTTCGCGTCGCGTTGCTTCGTGTTGTGATTTTTCTGTTTGTTTTTTCCTTTTTCGTAAGATTTGGGAATACAACTTATCAGAATAATTTCTGTGATTGTGTTAACGTTGAGTCGAGTATCTGGTCAGTGGGTCGTCTTAGGAGCGATCTGCTTCTCCGTTTCATCCTCACAGTTTTATTGAGATATTGACTATTGTAAGTGATTCTTGCGAGATAATCGACTGTTTTATTGTTATTATTACTATATAATAACGAGACAGTGACTATAGTTTGTGAACCATCATGGGTAAGGGTCACAAAAGATGTGAAGTTTGCGGTATCAAGGAGGCTTGGCTTGGAAATAAGTTGTTTTATTTCCAAGTTTCCACTGGATCCAAACCGGTGAGTTTTACCTATCTATTGTTAATGTGATCTTGTGCTCACATAGCACTACCTCATTGTAAATTTCCTGTTCCCTACATTTATGTTCGTCTAACTCGTCAAAATGTAGAGAACAGCTGTTTTTTTTTTTCACGATTTCAGGTTTGGTCCCATAGTAAAAGTTGATCATAATGATGAGTAAAATCACGTGTTTAAGTATCGGTTACTAATTACCAGTCACCCTATATACGATGCGTTGCGCATCCTTATCTATGACAGTTCTTCCCGTCAAGGTCATGATTGTCATTGTCAGTGCTACTTAGAATTTTCATGTTGGTAGCTACGTTTTTTTTTTCATGTGGTTGGCTAAAGAAGGTTAGCAAATTCTCACAAACCGAATGTTCTAAGTTCCGTCTCTTAGGGTCCGTTCATACAGACCGGCTCGTATACGCTTGGAGTTGGTCGGAGCGGAGCCGCCAACTATTTCACATAGACCGGTTGGAAGCGATCTGTATTATTAATTTAAGATTTTACTTGTGGAGTAAAATAAAACGACATGCTCGATTAGGCTGACTTGAACGGAAGGGGGTTTATTTGAACGAAATAGCACATACATCCGGTGAACAACATAGACAAAAATAACATTGCTTATAACATCATAGACCAATAGGTTAAATCAAGATACTAGTATTTTGAGTACACAATAACACCCCCACTCTCAAAATACAATTAATAAGCTTTACTTTTAAAATACTGTAAAATGTCAAATCAAAACAATACCCAACATCTTCATAAACTTATGATGCTTAACTGAATTTAGACTTTTAGTAAGCATGTCTGCTGGCATATCTCCTGTAGGCAGATATTCAACATTAACAATTTCTTAGAAATTATTTCTCTGCAAAAATGATAACGGATATCAATGTGCTTGCTTCTATTGTGAAAAACAGGATTTTCAGACAACTTTTTAGCACTCTGATTATCATTATACAACACAATTATATACAATCGCCCAGTTATCTCATTTTGCAAGTTTTTAAGATACACAGCTTCCCTACAACCTTCTGTGAGTGCCATGTACTCAGCCTCGGTACTAGAAAGTGCAACTGTTTTTTGTTTCTTACACCCCCATGATATGACAGAACCTGACAACATGAAACAAAATCCTGAATAAGATTTCCTATCAACAGAACTATTTCCCCAATCACTATCAACATAACCCTTAATATTTACATTTCCATCTTTACAATATTTTAAACCTATATTTATAGTACTTTTTAAATATCTTAAAACCCTCTTAGCATAAGACCAATGTTCACTACTGTGACAATTATTAAATTGACTTAAATATCCTACAGTATAAGCTATATCTGGCCTTGTAAGAACAGCTAGATACATGAGGCTGCCTATAAGTTGCTGATAAGGGTTATCAGTCTTCTGGCCCTCATTTTTACCAACATTTAATTTAGCCTCCATAGGCGTATCAATAGGTTTACATTCAGTCATATTAAATTTATTTAACAACTGATTTATATAGTTTGCTTGACTCAATGTAATGACATTATTTACTTTATCAATGTTCACATTCATACCAAGACATTGTTTAATTTCCCCCAAGTCTTTGATTTTAAAATTACTATTTAAAATTTATTTTAAAGATAACATTTCCTTTTTATCACTTGAAAAAATAAAGAAATCATCAACATATAATGCTACTATTGTTCTGAGACCATTAACAATCTTAGTATATAAACATGGCTCTATTTTGGACTTTTTATACCCATTACATAACATAACATTATCAACCTTTTTATGCCAAGCACGTGAGGATTGTTTGAGACCATATATAGCTTTGTTCAGCTTCAGAACTTTATTTTTATCAACATCAGAACACTCAAAACTAACTGGTTTCTGCATATATATAGTCTCCTCCAATTCACCATTAAGAAATGCAGTTTTAACATCTAAATGCAAAGTTTCTAAATCAAGCTGCACTGCCAATGCAAACAATAACCTTAAGGTAGTATGACGAACTACAGGGGAGAAGGTCTCATTGTAATCAATACCCCATTTTTGATTATAGCCTTTTGCAACAAGTCTAGCACGATAACAAATATTATTGTCTTTATCACATTTTTTCTTAAGTACCCATTTACACTTTACAATAGTTCCACCTTTTGGAGCATCTACTAGCTCCCATGCACTATTATCATTGAAGCATTGTAACTCTTCCTGAACAGCATGCAACCAATGTTCCTTCTCTGGACCTTGTAGAGCTTCCTCTAAATTTAACTCGCTGTCATCCATACTGGAACTTTCTGTGCAGATATTTGAAAAACCATACCTGTCTGGTTTACGCCTCTCTCTTTTAGGTAACTCACATACAACACTGCCAGTACTCCCTGTAGAATTGTCAGACTCTTCAGTCTCACTCGGCACATAAGATGGGTCTTCTGGATCATCTTCAGGTGTGACAAATGAATCATCTGACTGACAACTGTCCCCCACTGAATCTGGCGTTTTGTCATCATTGAGAGGATTTACCAAGTTCAAGTTTTCAACAGTAGCTGTCACGTCATTGCTCTTACACAATGCTTTTTCAATTATAATGACATCACGACTGCACGTTATTAACTTGGAATCCGGATTATATACTCTATATCCTTTAATATTATCTGGGTAACCCACTAGTATACATTTGACAGACTTCTTATCCCACTTCAACCTTTTCTCTTTAGGCACATGTACCATAACAGTACTTCCAAACACTCTAAGATGACTAATATCAGGTTTCCTATTAGTCCACAATTCATAAGGAGTTTTATTGTTTAAGCCTGCTGATACTGTCCGATTCTGCAAATAAACAGCAGTATTAGTTGCCTCGGCCCAGAACACTTTCTCCAAACCAGCATCAAACAATAAACATCTAGCCTTTTCGACAATGGTCCTGTTCATACGCTCACTTAAGCCATTTTGTTCAGGCGTATATGTATTTGACTTCTGGTGAGCTATGCCCTTTTGCTTGAGATAGTTATTAAATTCATGACTACAAAATTCACGACCATTATCAGTGCGAAGGATTTTAACCTTTTTACTCAATGCATTTTCTACATTGGCTACATAATCTCGAAAACATTGAAAAGATTCACTTTTGTTTTTCATAAAGTAAATGTGGGTCATACGACTATAGTCATCCACAAAAATTATAAAATACCTGGATCCTCCTAGGGAGATATTTTCCATAGGGCCACAGACATCACTATGGACCACTTCCAGCAACTGAGTACTTCTATTACCACTGCTTGGAAAAGGTAGACGACTCTGCTTCCCTTCACAACATGTCTCGCAGGAACTTTTGTTTGTAACTGACTTCTGATCCATGTTGAAACCTTCTACAGCATCCTGCATTTTATTTAGGTAGGAACTATTGATATGTCCCAGCCTACGATGCCACATCTCACTGGATAGTGCAGCTGCAGCTAACAGATGCACAGGCATATTGAGTCTGTATACTCCATTGACTAAAGTAGCTGTCGCCACCAAAACTCCTTTGCTGTTATAAATATAACAACCACTAGATTTGAAGCTCACTCTGTTACCCTTCTTTATAAGTTGGCTCACTGACAGGAGGTTTGTTGTGAGACTTGGAACACACATAACCTCTTCCACTGTCACATCAAAATTGCATTTATTGCCATAAGTAGTTATTTGAACATCGCCGGAACACGTAACTGGAACTTTATTCTCGTTAGCAACAACAATTTCTTTCATACTTGGTTCATATGATGGATTTATAATCCAATGTTCATTTGTTGTTAAATGTACACTCGCGCCGGAGTCAATGTACCAATCATTTTTACTATAAAAGCCACTTAGAAATACGGCACTGAAAGCGTTTGTTTGTTTTTGATCAATTTCCTTTGAATTAGTTACTGTACACTGATTGCGATATTGTCCCATTTGCTTGCATCGGAAACATTTTATTTTCGTCTTTGACAATTGATCGCCATCTTTGCCGCGACTTTTATCTCTGTCTATTGGTTTGAAATTTTTCTTATGTTGGCTCCACTTGTTGGGCTTCTTGAACGAACCAAATGCAGCACTACTTTTAGTTCCCCGAACTTCCGACTCCATATCCAATAGTTTGGATTTTATGGCATCCGTTGTGATGCAAATGCCGGAATGTTCAACCGCCATTATCATCGGCGAAAAATTATCAGGTAATCCCGCCAACAGCAACGAGCCAATCCATTCTTCGTTAATGTTAAAACCGGTTCCCGCCAATTTCTGACCCGTATCCACTAATTGAGTTACATATGAATTCATAGATTCACAATCATCGAGCCTTATAGATATGAGTTTTCTCAACAGACTTATTCTTCTCGTGAATCCAGAGTCATCATACAGCGATTTCAATTTATTCCACAGTTCCTTAGTAGATTTAACATCTTTTATATGAACGTATATAGACGGATCGATCGTTAGGATTAATTTGGCTCTGGTTTTAGCGTCCTCCGTAACACCAACTGGCGTTTGGCCTTCTTCCGACTTGATGCACCCTAGCGTCCCTTCTAATATTAAGAAGTTCTCGGCCGCAAAACACCACTCATTATAGTTTTCACGCCCTTTTAGTTTGGGCACGTTCACCATATAGTTCGAGTGCGACGCCATAACGACTTTTTACACAGCGCACTAATCGACCGCACAATAAAACAATTCTGTCCCCTTACTGCAACTATTTATCAATCAGATAACACACTGTCGCGAGAACTAATTGAAACAGAACCCAAAATGACCTGGGCCCATAACCTATTATTAATTTAAGATTTTACTTGTGGAGTAAAATAAAACGACATGCTCGATTAGGCTGACTTGAACGGAAGGGGGTTTATTTGAACGAAATAGCACATACATCCGGTGAACAACATAGACAAAAATAACATTGCTTATAACATCATAGACCAATAGGTTAAATCAAGATACTAGTATTTTGAGTACACAATAACAATCTGAAAGCGGATGCGCTCGGAGCCGGTCGAATACGCTCGCAGCCGGTCGGATGCACACGCAGCCGGTTGGATGCGCTCGGAGCCGGGTGGATACACTACAAAGGCAGTACCAGTATTCCACGCAGTCCAAGTTTTGTTTTCGGCCTTAACGTGTGCTTTTCGGAACATAGATTTAGATAGCTCCGATGAAGAAATATATTTGTTACCAAGATTTTTTGAAGCAGAATGGCGGTCGGCGTGGGGCGGCGCGCACGCAATCGAAGTCGATCGGCTGCGCGATTGAGAAAGAGCACGCAATCGGAGCCGATCGGCTGCGCGAGCGAGAAAGAGCACGCAATCGGAGTCGAACGGCTGCGCGAACGAGAAAAAGTACGCGATTGGAGCCGGTCAGCTCCTCTTATTATTTCACACCAAGCGCATTCAAGCATTCTTAATGACAAAAGCATTGCACATGCAAAAATAAACCTTACTACAAATACTAAAAACTCTGTTTTCAACGTTCTCCTCTCCGAGCCGGTCTGTGTGAACGGACCCTTAGTGTTACACGATCTGTGGACGTGACGAGCACGTCGTTGCGAGTGGTCGTGAGGAGAGCGCATTTTTTGGAATGTTAATGTTTATCGTTGGAGATTTCACATTGCATTGTTAATTTGATTTGGTTATTTCTTTAAATTTAAGGTAATTTAGTGATCTTTGTTCATTGATTGTTTGGCGCCGACTCAAAATTACTTAAATTAGTAAGGTTAAATAAAACAGGATTTTTATTTTTTTGTTTTTCGGCGGTTTAATTTTTTTGTTAAAAAGTTTTTATATTATTTTTTTATGGCTATAATTTACTAGTTACTACATGCTCAATTTTTGATTACGTTTAAAATAGCTACCTACCTTACTTTAGTATAAACCTACTTTAACTATTATTTGATCTGTGAGTGAACAAAAAATCACCCCTATTTTCCCACCCTTAGGGTAGGATATTTTTTTCCTAATTTATATGGGACCAACTTTGAGGCATCCAATAAAAAAATAATTATTAAAATCGGACTACTCTATAAAAAGTTTAGCGTAGTCACACATAAAAAAATATATACGCGTCGATTTGAGAACCTCCTCCATTTTTTCGTCGGTTAAAAAATACTTGTAGAGCCAGTGGACAGGCCATGTCTGGGACGAACTAGAAAAAGTGTTTTGAAAATTGGTTTAGCATGAAACTTTGCATAGATGCCGCTGGTAAAAAAAACTTTACCCATACAATTTTTTTTGGATGTTTCGCAAAATTTTCCGATTGCCCAACATATAGCTAAATATTATATAAATAAGTTGTGAATTTACAGCCCTTACAGCATTTGCACCTAATAAAGTAACAACTTATTTAAATAAGGTTTATGTAGCAGTCACGCAAGCACATAGTTTCATTCAACACTTACTAACATATTAATAACCGAATGAAACAAGCAGGAGTTCAGTGTTACTAGCGGTGTTAGTAAAAATATAAGAAACGACGAAGCAACAAACTAAAACGATCCAATATGGGTGTTACCAAGGACTCCTATTAGCATTCAGTTTACATCGTCTGTGATGAACTAGCTAACAAATTTTTATTAAGGGGTTTACATGACCTAAAGCGCGGTCACTGTCGGACTGCATAGAAAAGAAAGAGAAGCGCGATGACACAACGCTGGTAATTTATTGCAAAATATGAAGCAATTATTTAATTACAATAAATCTATTGTTTGGACTAAAAAATTAAAACACTAATGTTTTAGTATGTTGCAGTTGCTTGTAGAAAAGAAAGTTTGTAGAGGTATCGTCATGATTTTTTCTATAGTATCAAATTAGTTGTATTATGTTTTCAACACACTATCTACCTAGCATATATCCTGAATAATATCATATATTTTTCTGATTTTGTTTACTGTAGTCGATCACTTGCGTTTTTTGCGTTTAGGTCCTGTAATCCCCTTATGGCGTCATCGTCATTCCAATACTCCGGTAAATTACGCGTATTTGAAGTGAAGTGCCAAGGTTTAAAAACTACATTTAAAATACTTTTTATCATAATTTCCTTTTTTCTAAATCGGTTAAAAAGGAAGTACCTGCAGGCGTGATTTAGCGGAGTCAGTCAAACAAATGTGACGGTGGTAGGGCCCGATAAAAGCATGCAGATATCTGGCAGACATGCGAGCTCGGCTTTATGTACCGTAGCGCGGGTGTCGGTGGCGGTCGGAGATGGTGGGTGGCGGCACAGGTGCGCGGTGTGTGCGATGTGCGCGGTGTGCCGCCGGCAGTGTCAGCGTGATGTTGTCGTCGGCCGAGCCATCTGACTCGTCGCCCGCCGCGCCACACGGAGCGCCGGACACCCCGCTCGCCCCGACCCGACCTTCTTTAATACAGAAGCCAACGCAACACTAAGACAGATGCCATCATCTCCGCACTAACGATACGACCGATAAGCAAGAGTTTTTTAATTACATCCGATACAAATAAAAATATTACTACTATAGGTAATTACTGATCGAGTGATTTCAGTGGAAAGTCGTTCGGGGTACCAGGGCTCGCAGTGTTTGGGAATGTCCGGGCCTGGAGGTTTGCCAAGTCAACCTAAGATCAAAAGACCTAGGGCCCCAGCAGGCGAGAGTGTTTTAGAAAAACATTTAAGCCAAGAAGTGCACCGTCATCTGAAAATGCATGACAACACACAACCTAAACCGCTGGGGTCTAGACTAGAAGTAGGTATGAAAATTTGCAAGAGTTACTTATATTGCGAAAGTAAGCCTACTTGAGGCTAAATAAAAATCACGTAACCCAATTTCCTATTTCCACCTCTGATCACCTAGTTACGCCATTGTGTATTCCACTAATATTATAAACCCGAAAGTTTGTAAGGATGGATGGATGGATGTTTGTTACTTTTTAACGCAAAAACTACTGAACGGATTTTGATGAAACTTTACAGTAATATAGCTTACTAGCAGCGCCCCGCGGTTTCACTCACATGAGTGTCGATCCCGTGGGAATATCGGGATAAAAACCCTGTCATGTCCTTCCTTCACCCATGTCCTTCCCCGGGATGCAATCTATTTTTCTGCCAAATTTTATCGAAATCCGTTCAGTGGTTTAGGCGTGAAAGGTAACATACAGACAGACAGACAGACAGAGTTACTTTCGAATTTATAATATTAGTATGGATACTTAAATCAGAATAACACATAGGATATTTTTTATCCCGATATTCCCACGGGATCGACACTTATGCGGGTGAAACCGCGGGCTCTACTAGTCTTAATACATATTCCTAATTCATCAGCATCATATCACAGCTTTAGATAGTATGAAAACCACACATACAGGGTTATTGGTAAAACATTAACACCCTCTTAAGAGGTCATTGTACTCATCATTATGAACAACTTCTACTATGTGACCAAACCCGATATCGCGAAAAAAAATCGGCTGTTCCCTACATTTTGACGAGTTATAGATACGAACATAAATGTAGGGAACAGCCGATTTTTTTTTTGCGATTTCATGTTTTACCAATAACCCTGTATACAATAAATTATACCACATACTTGTTATCGCCTTTTCTGACGAAAAAATTAACGAAATCGGTCGTGAAAAAAAAATCCGCTGTTTCCTACATTTTGACGAGTTATGCGAACACAAATGTAGGGAACCAGCTGATGTTTTTTCGCGACCAATTTCATTAATTGTTTGTAAACTTATCGTCAGAAAAGGCGATAACAAGTATGTGGTCTAATTTATTGCATATGTGGTTTCCATGCAGCTGTATATCAAGGATATCAATGAATATAACAATCATTACTCCAGAAACACTTCAATTTACGTTAACAATTGTAAACTGCGCTCCGATGGGTTCGACGCGCGCCGGCCAGTGTAAACCGCTACTTTAAAAGGTAATTGAGACAACATTAAGTATAAATGTTATTTTTAACTTTTCCAGTGTCCGGCTATTCAAGTAAATGTATAGGCAACAGGACACACGTACGTAACGGTTGTCGCTTTCAAGGCCGACTTGTAAGCATTCCAGTTGTAGTCTAAAATTGTACTTAACAATTCCATACTAGACTAGTTGGCAAAGCCGATCATTGCTTTCGGTGGAGTTCGGGTTCGAGTTCGGTTCAAAATCGAAATTGTGATTCAAAAAGACTAATGAACAATGTTCTAATAGGGCATAGAATAGAATGTCCTACTAGCAAATATCACAGGTAAAAAATTGGTCGCAAAAAAAATAAACGGCGGTTAAACAACTAATCGCCATGGCCATTTACAAAACATTTATTTAATTTTAACCAAAATAACACCACATCCGTAAATCACACTCGTGCGTAGCGGAGGCGGATGCATGGATTTGCTAGTTCAAGATAAAAACACGTTATTATTTAAAATAAACATGAACATGCACTAGGAGTCATTTCTCCCACTTTAGAGATATTAGTTTATTCAAATTATTGACTCCATTGCTCTGTCAGATATAAATTAGTGCATAAAAAAGTTAAACCATAAATAAATAAAGAATACTAACCACGAACACTACTTGAGCCAGGCTGCACTGGACCGCTCGGCGGTGGCAGGACTTGTGCAATTGGAGGAGGTTCTAAAAACAATGAAGTATCTTTAAGCACATTGTCTTAACAATAAAAATGCTTAGTAATTTATACTTATTTTAAATGAAAGTCGCTTTTCGAGTCTGTCTGTGTAACCGCGTTGTTCTTCTAATCTACGCAACGGATGTTGATGCGGTTTCACTATCATTTAGAGAATTGATTTCGGAAGATTTATGTGTATAGTATGTATATTCAGTTTAAACTTACATATAATAAAGAAATCTCGATGTTTTGTCAAGTCTTAAAAACCGTGCGAAGCAGAGGAGGGTTGCTAGTAAATAACAAATGGACCACTTTAAATTAATAAAGATAAATAAAATACAATTACCTATGATAGGCGGGTGTTGCTGAATGGGGGCCGCGGCAGGACGATGAGGCATTCGTCGACTATAGCCCGTTTGATTACGGAAAGACGACACCGAATTCCTTAAAAACCTAAAAGAAAAAGTATACATAATACAATTAAAAAGCCAATAAATGAAACTAAGGTAATAAATCTTACTAATCATTAATTTAATCAATATTCATAATTTTGCTACCGCAAATAGGTACAATTAACCGTCCGGCTGCTATTTGAATTTGAAAATACCAAAATAGTAGATTATGCACCGAGGGGCTAAAGTTGTGTCTTATGTCACGGGCGTCATATTGAATCTCGAGCGCAATGAAGGATTCGGGATTTAACTCACGAGCGAAGCGAGGGAGTTAATACAAGAATCCTGAATGCAGCGAGGGATTCAAGCTAGCCCAAGGCAAAGACACCTTTAGCCCAGAGGAGGATACTCTACTTTTTACACCTACTGTGAGAAAATAATAGCCGTAGTACGAAAAACAAAATAGAACTGGTTCCGAAATGGACTTGACGCCTTTCGTACTTTTCCATTTTTGGAAATTGTCGTAGGCTTTTATATAAGTTTCGTTTGACTTTTCTGGCAGTAAATCATTGGAAATATTATTAGCTTCGGTTGTAATGAATTCAGGAGTACAATCACTTTCATCATTTTATAATACTTTGTTGATAAATTTAAAGTTTAAATGCCAAAAGTCCGCGCCTTTATTGCGTCTACCAATAAGTAGCCAAGACACGATAAATTCGAATTTCAAAAAAAAAAAGTCTCTTCTACGGTTTTGTCGTGTGTGTCTATTGATATCACTCTCATGTAAGTGGCGTTTGTGTAAACTAAGCTTTAAACAGGGCTGGTAGAATGGTTTTGGATGATTGGCTGTATACATTTTGAATTTAGAACGTCATTGGATACACTCGTGAAACTAGAGTATTTTTGATAAAATGTGATAAATCGACTGTAGTATAGATAGGTTTTATTATTTATTTATTTATTCACAAAATCCACAGCAGTCTTTGCGCAGTTTACTTAAAATAAATTAACTAATGTTACAGCCAATTACTATTACGGTATTACGGCGCGGTACGGTATTTGTTATTATTAATGCCAGTTTTAATGTTATTCCATTCCTTTTAAAAAATGGTTCGTAGTTATCTAATTATTCTTACAATATTATGTCTTCGAAAACAAGGCAACGATATGAAGAAGCAGTCGTTATGATTTTGTAGGAAATCGAGAATATCATCCACGCGTAGTAAGGGTATCGAGAATAGCTTTCCTCTTTCTGGCACCAAAGGGTGTTTGTTAGTACTATACTGCCAATTTAGCTGAGCATGTCAGATTCCAAATTCAAATCATATTATTGACCAGCGGGTCATAATGAAATCCAGTACAACATAATTGACCGGCTGTGCCCCCGGCCACTAATGAGTCACTTTAGGTTAAGGTTGCTTGACATATAATTTGACATTTTCGAGCAGGTGGTGTGAAAAACATATTATTAACAAGTGTTTCAACCTTGCAGTGCAGAGAGCAGTGGTGGCCAAGTGGTAACGGCCGCGACTTACGAGTTGTAGGTCGTAGGTGCGAACCCAGACAGGCGCTTTACTTTGTGTAAATTATTTAATCACCACTGCTCTCAAAACGGTGAAGGAAAACATCGTGAGGAAACCGGCATGTCCTAGAACCAAAAATTCGAAGACATGTGACATCTGCCAATCAGCACTGGGCCCGCGTGGTGGATTACGGCCCACTCCCTCTCACCGAGAGGAGGCCAGTGTCCCAGCAGTGGGAACATTATAGGCTGATTATGGTTATGGTTACGCATATATACCAGCAACATCTTTTTTACATTAAAATTGTTGTACCTAATCCTACTGTAAAAGTGTACTGTACTGTTTTGCAGTTAATGAGTTCTTGCAATAAGCCGACGATATATAACAGAAACATTTATTAAACATCTTCTCCAAACAAATTCTTTAAATCAACATGAATCTTATTGCAATTCTGCATAACCAAATTATAATTTAAAACTTAATCTATAAAAAAAAAGAAAAGGAACAGTGGAGTTTTGGCGTAGCATTTATCAGCCTCAATATTATTGATTAGATAATCTTAACTAAATTAATCAACAATAGTTTGGAACATCAGTTTCTGAAGAAATATAACAAAAATATAACTTTAAACTCCAATTTTTTAAGTTCCCAGCAGTGGGAACATTATAGGCTGATTATGTATGTATGTATGTTTCAACCTTATCATTTAAAAAATACCAACTTTTAATTGAATATAACTTCCTGAACATGTCATCTACAAACTTGTTCTAAAAATTATGATTTTTGGTATCTTTAATCTCAAATAGCAGCCGAGGGGTTAATTGTAGACTTTCGTAGTAATACTTAAAAATGCTCAAGAGGTAATTTCCCAAGAAAACAGTACTTTTTTTTCTGGCAGTCACTTTAATTTTTGGGTAAGAAATGAATGATATCCTTTTGGATAGATACCCGATGATGACCGATGGATACTTTGATCTTGGTCGGCTGTAAGACTAAGTACATTAACCGTTGTAGCAACTGGAAAACCATGTTAATTCTAAAATATATTTTTCCCCAAATACACATTTTAATGCCCCATTGCACAAGGGTATAGATAAGGTATCCCAAACACACATTTATCTACGATCTCAGATTATAGAATAAAGACAGATAGACCGCGCGGAACACCGAGAGTGCGGCCAAAAAAGCAAATACAAATTCAAAAGCAAATACAATATCGAGTCAGTACGGCACGAAGCGCCGCATCGTTATTACGTCACGGGCTCGTTGAATATTTTTGATAATAATGCCGTCTTGTGTTTTTAAACATTGCAAAAACTGTTGCCAAAAACAAAAGAAAGACGGTGGAGTATCTTTTTACCGACTTTACAAAAAGGAGGAGGTACTATGTTCGGCTGTTTGTATGTTTTTTTTTTTTTTTGTATGTTTGTTCATCGAATACGCCGCCAATTGTCGACGGATTTTCAAAATTCTTTTTTTGTTCGAAAGTAGATAGTTCTGAGGTGGTCCCATTGTCACCAAGTTAGGATCTGATGATGGGATCTTAGAGAAATCGAGGGCAACCCTCAAATTTTATAGGCTCACTTATTGTTTTTCGCATATTTTATGAAGTATCTTGTGTATTTGCGTATGGTTGACACCATCTCAGGTAGCTGGGCTGATGATGGAAGGTACAACTGCTTAACAGTAAGAAGTTACTCGAACAGGCAAGGACTGTTTTAGTAAATTGTTTTGATGTTTGATAGGGCATTTGCCACATTTGCTCTCATGATCATCAAGTTGACGACACGCTGGTCCTGGCGCAGGGGAGGTCGCACCAGGCGGCGGCGGAACTAGCGACACGCGGGGTTGCGACAGTCGTTGAAAGGATCCGGCAACTGGGACTCGAGGTGGCCCTGCACAAGTCCGAGGCCATGTGTTTTCATGGCCCACGGAACGCGCCACCGTCGGGTTCCCAAATAACGGTAGGGGTTCACATCGGCGTCGAGTCGACGATGAAGTACCTGGGACTTGTCCTCGACAGCCGGTGGAATTTCGTGGAACACTTCCGACGTTTGGCTCCCAGACTGGAGCGGGCCGGGGCTGCGTTGAAGCGGCTCCTGCCAAATCTAGGGGGTCCAAACGCCTCCTGCCGGAGGCTCTACGCGGGGGTCGTGCGGTCCATGGCCCTTTACGGGGCACCGGTGTGGGCGCGTTCACTGAGGCGGCGACCAGCCAGGCGGTTGAACGCGTCCCAGAGGGTCATTGCCGTCCGGTTAGTCCGGGGATACCGCACGGTCTCCGGGGAGGCAGCGAGCCTCCTTGCCGGACTGCCGCCATGGGATCTGGAGGCCAAAGTCCTCGCCCACATATGGGAGTGGCGAGAGGAGGTGAAACGCCGGGGCGTAACTCCGCTGCCGCGAGAAATCGCGGTGCAGCGGACAGAGCTCCGGCGGGATCTCATGGCGACATGGAGAGTGCGACTGTCGCAACCCAGTGCTGGGCACGCCACAATCGCGGCGATAAGTCCCCTCTTTGAGGAGTGGCTAGAGAGGCGCCACGGCGTCCTCACCTTCCGCCTAACGCAGGTCCTCACCGGACACGGCTGCTTCGGGAGGTTCCTGTTCCGAATAAGGCGGGAGGAAACGCCCGGGTGTCACCATTGTGTGGACCGCCCGGAGGACACGGTGGAGCATACGGTGGAGATCTGCCCAGCTTGGGCAGAGCACCGCCGTGTCCTCACGGCGGCGATCGGCGGCGGCGATCTCTCGCGTCCGGCCCTAGTCCGGGCCATGGTACGGAGCGAGAGTGCATGGGAGGCTATCGCCTCCTTCTGCGAAGCAGTGATGCTCGCGAAGGAGGAGGCGGAGCGCGTGAGGGAGAGGCAATCCTTGCGCCCTCACGCCCCCAGCCGCCGCAGGAGACGCCCCGGGCGTCGGGAGTCGATAGCCGATTCCCGGCCACCGTAGGCGCGGGCTTGCGGGCGGCGAGCAATGGGCAGCTCGCCGCCCGGTAAGGACCAGGCCCGGGTCGACGGCGCGTTGTGTTCCACGCGCGCCTCAAGGAGATGTCAGCACCAACTGACGGGGTCCGCTAGGGCCGATGCCCGCCAGGGTCGCGGGTTGTTCGAAAGAGATACCGTGGCCCCTGGCACAGGCAACTGAAGGAACACGGGTGGGTTTTAGTCAGTAAGAGTCTGACACTCCCTTCCGCTCCGCCCAGAGCGGGAGGGGTCATTTGATGATTTCCCACCCAAAAAAAAAAAAAAGGTAGCTGGGCTGATGATGGAAGGTACAACTCCTTAACAGTAAGAAGTTACTCGAACAGGCAAGGACTGTTTTAGTAAATTGTTTTGATGTTTGATAGGGCATTTGCCACATTTGCTCTCATGATCATCAAGTCATGACCTGATGCTGCAGTCAGGATAGTCTGCAGAGTACCTAACTCCTCGACAACTAACAGCAGATATATCGTGTTCAGGCTCATTGAAAAGGGCTCGATGTGTGGATAGACGTACTGTTACTGAGGAACACTGAAGACCTGATGCTGAAGCCAGGAGCATCAGAAAAAGTACAAACCTTGAAATTACAGCACCGTAGTCGTGTTTGGGCTCATTTTAAACAGGACTAATTTTAAGTTCAATGCAATGTTGACATAAGCCTGGCCTGATGCTGCAGCCAGGATTATCAGCATCTAATCTAAAAACTAATAAAAGGAGAACTCCTCAACAATTAACGTCCCTGCATCGAGAAAAGGAATATTTTATAAAAAGGCGATGGGCAAGTTGACATTAGGCTATTGTAACTTAGATAAATTATAAATAGACCCACTAAAAAGCGAGAAATAAAAACTTCTTAACAAAAAAAAAAACCGACTTCCAAAAAAAAACACTACAAACTGAAAAAAAAAACACTACAAACTGAAAAATAACTTTAATTTCGGAAGTCGGTGGCAAAAACTGAAATACGGATCCTTAAGACACCGACTTCCGAAATTAAAGTTATTTTTCAGTTTGTAGTGTTTTTTTTTTTCAGTTTGTAGTGTTTTTTTTTTGGCAGTCGGTTTTTTTTTTTCATAGGTAAATGGGTCATATTCAAAATAATTGTATATTTACTACTGTCTTAATGTCCAACCCAATTATTTTCATAACGAGATGCAACTGACTAGAATTTCATAAACAAACAGATAAAATATTTATTTGAGCTTAATAAAAAACAACGAAACATTTGGTAAACCTAAACAATTCATTTAAAAAAATTAAACCAGACATTGCGTAGGATCCGTTTCATACAAGTATTCTATGTCCACGTCTTTAACGGTAAACTAAAAAAAATAATTTAATAACCATTCCTACACAAAAGTTAAAAAAAAATATATATTCAGAGAATATTGTTTAAACTTTCAACACTTTACTAAACAAAATATAAAATACTATTTAGTGTACTCCAAATTTAATTTATTAATGAGTGTCCTGATTTTGCACATATCTGTTATTCTTCTCTGTTATGCTATTTTAACATTATTTCCATGGCAATAAAGAAATTTGAAATACTGGCAAAATTAGTTCACTAGCTGTTACTACACGACGCGTAAGAATAAACGCTTTGCCATTTTGTTCAATATAGTTTTTCAGCTCGTTTCGTTGTCGAAGAAAATTAGACTTTTAAAAGTAAATATTCAATGTGAGTCGTTTACAGTAGAGGTAAGTACTTACTGTTTTATTACTCATACTAGGAAAGGGCTGTATTGTGATATTTGTTATAACTATAAAATATTCGTATAATCATGTGAATTGGTGTGGAAATAAATAGATTTGTAGGATAGACACGTGCAATTAATTCATATACGTTATTTTATCTGTCACTTTTTTCCGTTACGTAACAGATATGAATGATTAGGCGTTATTCACATTGTCTCATGTATGAATTAATGAAAATAAAATATTAATAGGTACTTAGTGCACCGCAGGTTAGCCAAAACATTTTTTTTTACTTACTTAAATTTATTTGAAGTATGTAAAGTTTGCGTATATTGTGCCATGTATTGCATTGCTGTGCCATGTATTGTCTGTGTGTGCATGTTTTACTGCGTATCCTCAGTCCTCACTGCTTGAGCCTTTTATACTAACCGCGCAGCCTCGCCGAGGCGTACCCAGCCTCTCGTCGGCCGTCTCAGTATCAGTTAAGGGGGATGCGCCAAGGTAGCCCGCGAAATTCAAATTGACTCAGGTTTTTTGCAATTTACAGGTCAGTGTAAAGTTGTATGTTGATTAAAATATGATTCACGACCGTAACAAATATGGCTTTACATAATTCTAATCATTAGAATCCTTTTGCCTTAATATTAATATCAAAATTTTAGGCTCGGTAGTTTCGGAGATAAGGCATTATGGCAATGATGATGATGAATTTATGGCAATTATACCAACTAAAATACGATCACCAAAATGTTATTTCATTATGTACCCACCTAGCGACCCACACCGACTTCGCACTCGTAGCCTGTTATAAACGTGTGCTATTTAAACTTGCCCTAATAATTCCTTTCTGTTATTTTTCTGTTACAATCAAATAATATTCATATCTGTTTCCTATCCGTAACTTACAATTATTTTGAATATGACCCAAATATTGATTATTTGTCTGTTGGCGATGTCACTCGACATCGCCAACGCGTTCAACACCCCTGCCCTGGAGCTGCATTGTGGAGGCACTCCGGTATCACCGGGTGCCGCCCTACCTCCGTCGAATAGTCGAGGCGTATCTGACGGACAGAGCCGTCAGCTACCCCGGTCGCGATGGGGAGTGGAACCGGCGAGAGATGTCGTGCGGTGTCCCGCAGGGATCGGTCGTGGGGCCGTTCCTGTGGGACATCGGTTACGACTGGGTGCTGCGGGCCGACCTCCCTGATGGCGTCAGCGTGGTTTGCTACGCTGACGACACGCTGGTCCTGGCGCAGGGGAGGTCGCATCAGGCGGCGGCCGACGCGATGACACGCGGGGTTGCGATAGTCGTGGAGAGGATCCGGCAGTTGGGTCTCGAGGTGGCATTGCACAAGTCCGAGGCCATGTCGTTTCGTGGGCCCCGGAACGCGCCACCATCGGGATCCCAACTAACGGTAGGAGGGGTTCACATCGGCGTCGACACAACGATGAGGTACCTGGGTCTCGTCCTCGACAGCCGGTGGAACTTCGTCGAGCATTTCCGACGTTTGGCCCCCAAACTGGAACGGGCCGGGGCCGCCTTCAAGCGGCTCTTGCCCAACCTGAGGGGGCCAAACGCCTCCTGCCGGAGGCTTTACGCGGGGGTCGTGCGGTCCATGGCCCTATACGGGGCCCCGGTGTGGGCGCGTTCACTGCGGCGGCCAGAAGGTGGTAGCCATAAGGCTTATCCGGGGCTACCGCACGATCTCTGGCGAGGCGGCAAGCCTCATTGCCGGACTGCCACCATGGGATCTGGAGGCGATAGTCCTCGCGCGCGTATATGAGTGGCGCGCGGAGGCACTACGCCGGGGAGAAGTTCCGCTTCCGCGGCAAATCGCTGCGGAGCGGACTGAGCTCCGGCGCGATCTCATGGCGACATGGAAGGAACGACTGTCGCAACCCAGCGCAGGGCACGCCGCCATAGCGGCGATAAGACCCCTCTTTGAGGAGTGGCTAGAGAGGCGTCACGGCGCCCTCACCTATCGCCTGACGCAGGTCCTCACCGGACACGGAAGTTTCGGGAGGTTCCTGCACATCATCAGGCGGGAGGAAACGCCCGGGTGTCACCATTGCCAGGATCGCCCAGAGGACACGGTGGAGCACACGGTGGAGGTCTGCCCCGCTTGGGCGGAGCACCGCCGTGTCCTCGTAGAGGCGATCGGAAGCGGCGGCGACCTCTCGCGTCCGGCCCTGGTGCAAGCCATGGTCCGGGGCGAGAGGGAGTGGGAGGCAGTCACCTCCTTCTGCGAAGCAGTCATGCTAGCGAAGGAGGTGGCGGGCCGGCTCAGGGAGAGAGCCTCCCGCCCCAGCCGCCGCGGGAGACGCTCCGGGCGTCGGGAGCCGCGTGACGACTCCCAGCCACCGTAGGCGCGGGCCTGCGGGCGGAGAGTAATGGGTAGCTCACCGTCCGATCAGGACCACGCCCGTGCCGGACGGCGCGTACGTGTTCCACGCGCGCCTCAAAGAGATGTCAGCATCGAGGTGGGGCCCCATAGGGCCGAAGCCTGCCGGGTCAGCGGGATTGTCCGAAAGGGTTACCGCTGGCCCGGAACATAAAGGGCTAAGGAAGGAACACGGGTGGGTTTTATTCAGTAAGAGTCTGACACTCCCTTCCGCTCCACCCAGAGCGGGAGGGGTCATTTAATGATTTACCATCTGCAAAAAAAAAAGGCCACGAATTTCTTAAACGTGAATTTAAAACAGTTATGATTAAATAACTTGGGCCCTCAATCCAGACGCGTACTTAAAGTGGCATAGCCTAAATCTCAATAAGTACTATCTCTGGGTTAACAGTTTTTAGTTAAGAATTTCTTAAATATATTAAGAAATTCCCAAATCTTTAGAATAGGAAATTACAAATTTATGGCGGTATATCTAGGGCCCTCACTTCATTAATGTCTGTACTGAGGAATCTGCAAAACATTAATTTATCTGAAGAAATTCATAAATACGACTTTAACATATTTTACTAAGATACCTATGTGAATTAGTTAAAAAGAAATAATGACAGAAAAGTTAATTGTTAAGAAGTAAATGAAAGTCGAATTTGACTAAAACGTCTGAACTGAGAGCCCAATATTTACAGCTTTATTGACTAGGCTCAACCTCATAGATTAACGCAAATTAGAATAAGATTTTTAACTATTTCTTAACTAAATTGTAACATATCGTCCGTTCTTCTAAATGTGATACTTTAAGAGAAAATTGATTTTCAACTTTTTATAAGAGAAATATTTGTAAGGTGGCCATAATGTTCATAGTAACTACCTGTACATTTTTTTTTAAAGCGTACAACCATCGACTATACATTAACAAACTTTAACGACTATTTGTTGTTTATCCCGTTGTTAAAATTATAGTACACCAACATTTGGTTTCTTCGATTTTTTTTATTTTACTGTCAGTAATTATTTAAATTTAAAAATATAATAATATACGCTTAAGTTTAAACCCAGTATTCAGACATTCTCGATAACGATAAAAATACATGACATGTTATACTTCAAATGAAATAGGTAATATTAAAGAGATCTATAGCTACTTACTTCGATATCACAAAACGCAAAAACTGATATCTATACATATAATAAAACAGTAGAAAAACTGTGTCTGTACATTGAAAATATTAAAAAAAAAAAAATGGGGGGGGGTTTAGAAACAGTAATAGGGTACGAATCCGAAAAAAAAATTCTGTCTGTTTGTCTGTTTGTTTGTACACGCTAATCTTCGGAACTACTGGAAGGATTTGAATGATTTTTGTTTTGTTGTATAGGTATTATGTCTGGGCAACATATAGGCTATAATTTATCTTGGAAACTTGAACACCTGATGCAGAACCGCAACAGACCAGCTAAACTATAAGAGATACAAAAATGGTACCATAGCAAAAATGGTTCCACGTGATGAGCATTTTCTGCCGAGAGAATAAATTTGAAGATCTGGAACACCTGATGTGGAACTCCAAGAGCCCAGCTACACCATAACATATATAGGAATGACGTCTTAGCAAAAGTTGTTCGGTCTGATGGGCATTTCCTGTTGACTTATAAAAAAACTGGCCAACACGAAGGGTTCCGTACCACAATGCAAAAACGCCGAAAAAAACACGTTTTTTTGTACGGGAGCCCCCCTTAAATATTTATTTTATTTTGTTTTTAGTAATTGTTGTTATAGCGGCAACAGAAATACACCATCTGTGAAAATTTCAACTGTCTAGCTACCGCGGTTCTTGAGATACAGCCTGGCGACAGGCAGACGGCAAAAACGCCGAAAAAAACACGTTTTTTTGTATGGGAGCCCCCTTAAATATTTAATTTATTTTGTTTTTAGTATTTATTGTTATAGCGGCAACAGAAATACATCATCTGTGAAAATTTCAACTGTCTAGCTACCGCGGTTCTTGAGATACAGCCTGGCGACAGACAGACGGCAAAAACGCCGAAAAAAACACGTTTTTTTGTACGGGAGCCCCCCTTAAATATTTATTTTATATTTTATATTTTATTTTATACATATAATAAAACAGTAGAAAAACTGTGTCTGTACATTGAAAATATTCAAAAAAAAAAATGGGGGGGGGTTTAGAAACAGTAATAGGGTACGAATCCGAAAAAAAAATTCTGTCTGTTTGTCTGTTTGTTTGTACACGCTAATCTTCGGAACTACTGGAAGGATTTGAATGATTTTTGTTTTGTTGTATAGGTATTATGTCTGGGCAACATATAGGCTATAATTTATCTTGGAAACTTGAACACCTGATGCAGAACCGCAACAGACCAGCTAAACTATAAGAGATACAAAAATGGTACCATAGCAAAAATGGTTCCACGTGATGAGCATTTTCTGCCGAGAGAATAAATTTGAAGATCTGGAACACCTGATGTGGAACTCCAAGAGCCCAGCTACACCATAACATATATAGGAATGACGTCTTAGCAAAAGTTGTTCGGTCTGATGGGCATTTCCTGTTGACTTATAAAAAAACTGGCCAACACGAAGGGTTCCGTACCACAATGCAAAAACGCCGAAAAAAACACGTTTTTTTGTACGGGAGCCCCCCTTAAATATTTATTTTATTTTGTTTTTAGTAATTGTTGTTATAGCGGCAACAGAAATACACCATCTGTGAAAATTTCAACTGTCTAGCTACCGCGGTTCTTGAGATACAGCCTGGCGACAGACAGACGGCAAAAACGCCGAAAAAAAACACGTTTTTTTGTATGGGAGCCCCCTTAAATATTTAATTTATTTTGTTTTTAGTATTTATTGTTATAGCGGCAACAGAAATACATCATCTGTGAAAATTTCAACTGTCTAGCTACCGCGGTTCTTGAGATACAGCCTGGCGACAGACAGACGGCAAAAACGCCGAAAAAAACACGTTTTTTTGTACGGGAGCCCCCCTTAAATATTTATTTTATTTTGTTTTTAGTATTTGTTGTTATAGCGGCAACAGAAATACACCATCTGTGAAAATTTCAACTGTCTAGCTACCGCGGTTCTTGAGATACAGCCTGGCGACAGACAGACGGCAAAAACGCCGAAAAAAACACGTTTTTTTGTATGGAAGCAAAAACGCCGGAAAAAACACGTTTTTTTGTACGGGAGCCGGGCCCCTTAAATATTTATTTTATTTTGTTTTTAGTAATTGTTGTTATAGCGGCAACAGAAATACACCATCTGTGAAAATGTCAACTGTCTAGCTACCGCGGTTCTTCAGATACAGCCTGGTGACAGACAGACGGACGGACGGACAGCGAAGTCTTAGTAATAGGGTTCCGTTTTTACCCTTTGGGTACGGAACCCTAAAAGTCGAAGATCAGAAACATCTGATGTGGAAATCAAAACTATCACTAATTTCACCTCCACGCGGTGAAGGCGGTAACAGTTTAGGACTGATTTTCGATGACGATGGTATATCATTGAAAATTTGACTCTACTGGCCAAAACTCCCTTTTTTTTTTTAACGTGAATAAATGCTCATGCGTTCTGCACTAGGTGCCACGGGGAGATAGTACAGTTATGTGGGACTCTAACCCACTAAAACTCCACGGTGTCCTCTTCTGCCGCTTACAGCGGGAATATGGGCACGCGTTAGCACTCATCCGTGAACCCGCCGCGGCTGTCCGTCACCGGACCCTCCTCTGTGGAGTACTTCCCATCACCGGCGCACCAGAACACATAGCACGTCGTGACGACCCCAGGGACCAAACCAGCACATGGGCACCAGACGACCCCGTGTCTGGGCACCCTTGGTAGGGGAGCAGTCAATTAGATTTTAATTGATCAGGTATCTTCTTCACAATAAAACTATAACCATGCCTAGAAAAAGGTCAAATCTTTTCCAATGTTCCAAAGGAGCTAAAAGATTGCGGATCATAAGATCCCAAGAATCTACCGAAGAGCGTCAGGAGAGACTTGATGCTGTTCGAGAACATCAGGCTGCCACTCGCTCCGTGGAAACCTCTTCGGATCGCGAAGCGCGCCTGCATTCTCAGCGTATTTACGCATCTACATCCAGGTCTCTAGAGACCAGTGAAGAATATGATGCGCGACTGACCGCTGATCGTGAACGTCATGCATTGTCTCGCGAGTCGGAGACGTTCACGGATAGAGAATTGCGCTTGAGTTCTCAGCATATCTACGCATCTGCTTCTAGGTCTCTAGAGACAAGTGCGGAACGTGATGCGCGACTGTCCGCTGATCGTGAGCGACATGCATTGTCTCGCGAATCGGAAACGTTTACCGATACAGAATCACGCTTGAGTTCTCAGCGTATTCGCACATCTACTAACAGGTCTTTTGAAACAAGTGATGAACTTGAGATTATCATACATTGTCCCGAACACGCACACAACAAAATACTCATAATCAGTTAGAAAGTGAGAAAGAAAGAATTGCTGGAGTACGGCATGAAGAGACAGATTAAGAAGAGCGCAACGAACGTTTGAATTCTGATCGACTTCGACATTCTCTGAACAGAATGTCGATATCATCTGAAGAATCGGATGTGTCTCAAGATATAGCCGTAGGGCATGGCGACCTTCCTTGGGTTGATAAGGAACGGAGTGCATTTACGTATACTCCTATGATTGACTACGCCACATATTCCGCCATCGGAGGTATGGTTCAAAATTGTACTTTTTGTGAAGCTGTTAAATGGCAAAAAGAAACAAACGGTATGTGTTGCTCAGGTGGGAAAGTACATATTAAAATATTACAAAATCCTCCAGAAATATTAAGATCACTGCTAATCGGTGACCATCCACAGTCAAAACATTTCTTGGATAACATACGTTCGTACAATAATGCCTTTCAAATGACATCTTTTGGTGTAGAACAGATTTCAGAAGGCCCATTTATGCCAACATTCAAAGTGCAAGGCCAAGTTTATCACCTTATTGGTTCATTATTGCCTGAAAATGACGTCTCGAATCGTCTCGCGCATCCCGTTGTTTTTCAGTCCCTGGGCTCTTAGAATTCGACATCAGACGTTTCAGATCTCCGATTTTGACGACCCCGTTGTCGCTGGCATAAGCAACAGGATCCGCGTACGAAGTCGCGGGCAGAAGCTAGTTATTAATATTTACTGCACTATTTAATTATTGCACCACACAAAACACAATCGCTTCCGACAGCTCAAGCAACAAATATTTACCTACTTATTCGATTAAAAATAGCTTTTATGAGGGTACATACTGATCAGTCCATAAAAGTAACAAATCGTATCTACCCTACAAAATTTTCTCCAAGAAAAAGTTGAAAATCAATTTTCTCTTAAAGTATCACATTTAGAAAAACGGACGATCTGTTACAATTTAGTTAAGAAATAGTTAAAAATCTTATTCTTATTTGCGTTAATCTATGAGGTTGAGCCTAGTCAATAAAGCTGGAAATATTGGGCTCTCAGTTCAGACGTTTTAGTCAAATTCGACTTTCGTTTAGTAGCTAGTATATAATAACACTTTTAGATTTCATAATTTAAAGGAATTGTGTATATCTTAAGTTTTGTTTTTATATTAATGGTTTAGAGATACATCATTTGTTTTAACATGGCAAAAGAGGATAATTCTTTATTTATACTTCGACATAAGATGACAACAACAACATCTTTTACTAATGAAAAATAATACAGTTTATAAAAGATAGAGAAAGAGATATGCTTTTATCTCTTCCTAGGAACTCGAACTGTTTGTGATTTATTTACAAATAAATACCTATTAGGAATTAATGTTGTTGGAGCTATTTCTTTTTCACGACAATCTGGACATTCGTGGTCTTCTGATTCCAACAGTGCTCCTCGTATACCTGAAGATTAAAAGAGACAAAAAACATATTTTATCATCATGGTAAAACTTTTACAAAGGAAATATTGATATACATACTTGAACGATGGGTAGTACTCACATTCATCACAGAAAGAATTGCCACAACATGGTATCATGACAGCATCAGTGAGTAAGTCCCGACACAGGCTGCAGATAAGTTCGTCGGGTATGTTTGGTTCGGGCGCAGCCGGCGCGTTCGTCGGTGTGTCCGCACCACCAGCGCTCTCGGAAGCCAAATAAGCTTCCCTTAAAAAAAGAACATTCTAATAAAGATCAAGATACAAAAAATCGGACAAGTGCGTGTCGAAGGTTCCGTATTTGGGATGATGATTATTTAAACTTATTTCTGATAAAATCAATACTGTGTACGCGACACAATGGCAACAGGTAGGCACTTGAAATATTCACAAAATACTCAGTTGTATTTTTACTTTAATAATAAATAAATAAAATAAATATTTATACAACAAACGCGTTTTTTCCATGTGCGTGTGGATTGAGTGATATTTTCGAAAAACTCTTCCAATCCCAACCAAATTATAAGAGGATTTAGGAAAGAATTGTGAAACCTTCATGGTAAGGTATAAAATTTGTGAAACCCAAACAAAAAAAGTTAGAACTCATTAACTGGATCTCTCAATCTGGACAACTGAAGAAAAGGCCACGCGTATCCAAGAATATGCCTATGTGTTTTTAATTTGCATTTTAATTAATTGTGAAGGATTTGTGAAAGCTGCTAAACAAAATTTCGATTCGTTTCAAAGCCACGTTTAAGATTTATAAAGGTTTATATAGATCACTCAGAGTGGACAATTTTCAATTGAGTGATCTTATAAAACACGACCTAATACTGAAAAACCGGACAAGAGCGAGTCGGACTCGCGCACCGAGGGTTCCGTACCATCATATGTTTTTAAATTTTAACCGGCGAACTACTTACTAGATCTCGTTCAAACCAATTTTTACCGACTTTACAAAAAGGAGGAGGTACTATGTTCGGGTGTTTGTATGTTTTTTTTTTTTTTTTTTGTATGTTTGTTCATCGAATACTCCGCCAATTGTCGACGGATTTTCAAAATTCTTTTTTTGCTCGAAAGTAGATAGTTCTGAGGTGGTCCCATTGTCACCAAGTTAGGATCTGATGATGGGATCTTAGAGAAATCGAGGGCAACCCTCAAATTTTATAGGCTCACTTATTGTTTTTCGCATATTTTATGAAGTATCTTGTGTATTTGTGTATGGTTGTCACCATCTCAGGTAGCTGGGCTGTTGATGGAAGGTACAACTCCTTAACAGTAAGAAGTTACTCGAACAGGCAAGGACTGTTTTAGTAAATTGTTTTGATGTTTGATAGGGCATTTGCCACATTTGGTCTCATGATCATCAAGTCATGACCTGATGCTACCTAACTCCTCGACAACTAACAGCAGATATATCGTGTTTAGGCTCATTGAAAAGGGCTCGATGTGTGGATAAACGTACTGTTACTGAGGAACACCGAAGACCTGATGCTGAAGCCAGGAGCATCAGAAAAAGTACAAACCTTGAAATTACAGCACCGTAGTCGTGTTTGGGCTCATTTTAAACAGGACTAATTTTAAGTTCAATGCAATGTTGACATAAGCCTGGCCTGATGCTGCAGCCAGGATTATCAGCATCTAATCTAAAAACTAATAAAAGGAGAACTCCTCAACAATTAACGTCCCTGCATCGAGAAAAGGAATATTTTATAAAAAGGCGATGGGCAAGTTGACATTAGGCTATTGTAACTTAGATAAATTATAAATAGACCCACTAAAAAGCGAGAAATAAAAACTTTTTAACAAAAAAAAAACCGACTTCCAAAAAAAAAACACTACAAACTGAAAAAAAAAACACTACAAACTGAAAAATAACTTTTATTTCGGAAGTCGGTGGCAAAAACTGAAATACTGATCCTTAAGACACCGACTTCCGAAATTAAAGTTATTTTTCAGTTTGTAGTGTTTTTTTTTTCAGTTTGTAGTGTTTTTTTTGGAAGTCGGTTTTTTTTTTGTTAAAAAGTTTTCGGTGGAAGTTTACATGATAATGTACAGACGCCAGCAGGTCAACCTACCCGAAACTGTCAGATTTTCCCAATCAACCTTGAACCTGAAAATAGATTTTCGACTTTATTGCTAAAGCATAATTTAGCAATAAAGTCGAAAATCTATTAAAGAAATCTGACAGATTGTAGTAACTTAATGTGCTGGCGTCTGTACATCATATATTTTTTTAGTTTTATCGTTCTCTTATTTTAGAAGTAAAACCGGGCAAGAGCGAGTCGGACTCGCGCACCGAGGGTTCCGTACCATCATATGTTTTTAAATTTTCACCGGCGAACTACTTACTAGATCTCGTTCAAACCAATTTTCGGTGGAAGTTTACATGATAATGTACATCATATATTTTTTTAGTTTTATCGTTCTCTTATTTTAGAAGTTACAGGGGGGGGGGGGGACACATTTTACCACTTTGGAAGTGTCTCTCGCGCAAACTGTTCAGTTTAGAAAAAAATGATATTAGAAACCTCAATATCATTTTTGAAGAGCTCAAACCAATTTTCTGTGGAAGTTTACATGATGATGTACATCATATATTTTTTTAGTTTTATTATTCTCCTATTTTAGAAGTTACAGGTCGGGGGGGACACATTTTACCACTTTGGAAGTGTCTCTCGCGCAAACTGTTCAGTTTTGAAAAAATTATATTAGAAACCTCAATATCATTTTTGAAGACCTATCCATAGATACCCCACACGTATGGGTTTGATAAAAAAAAAATTTTTGAGTTTCAGTTCTAAGTATGGGGAACCCCCATAATTTACTGTTTTTTTCTATTTTTTTCTGAAAATCTTAATGCGATTTACAGAATACATCTACTTACCAAGTTTCAATAGTGTAACTCTAATAGTTTCGGAAAAAAGTGGCTGTGACATACGGACGGACAGACAGACAGCTTCTGTTTTCAGATACGGATAAGTTTTTTGGGGTAACTGCAGTGAGAGAGAAAGGATCTTCAGAGCCCAAAAATATTGCATGAGATCAATGACTGGAATCAATTCAACAGAGAGCTGCGTTCCTATGTTTAAATCCCTTAACATACTAACCTTTCCATCGCTCTATATTTTGGAAATGGGACTGTTTGTTAAAAGTAATCGAAATTTATTCTGTTCAAATCAATGATCACTCAACAAGGCCAAGATTAATAAGATCGCAATATAAAAATCTTTTATATACTGGCAAATTTAAAACAGCACTGCTGAAAAAGAGTATTATGCATATGGGACCGATGATTTTCAATAAAATACCTGATAATATAAAAAATTGTACATTACAGATATTTTAAAAGAAATTATATAAATTGCTACTTGAAAAATGTTATTACACAATTGATGAAATTTTAAATGACAAATCTATATGATTTTTAATCATCTACAATGTTTTTAATTTTAAATAATTTTCTTTATATTATTGACTAATTATTAACTTACTATTATTGACGTTATATTGATTATTGGGTAATTTATTGACCATTTACTGACTAATTATTAACTTATTATTGACATTGTAATATTGACTAATTATTGATTATATTATTGACATTGTTTACCAATAATTGAACTTACAAATTGAATGATTTATATTTTTCTATTATTTAATAATTTGATATTAGTTAAATATTTGTGTTTTTTTTTATGATTGTTTCATGATAATTATTTAAAAAAAACTATTTTTGCATGCCTGACGGTTGAATGTACTGGATCCTTCGTTTACTTAACACCATATTTTTGTACCTACATTCTTGCAAATAAATCATCATTTCATTTCATTTCAGACAGACAGACAGACATGACGAATCTATAAGGGTTCCGTTTTTTACCGACTTCACAAAAAGGAGGAGGTACTATGTTCGGCTGTTTGCATGTTTTTTTTTTTTTTTTGTATGTTTGTTCATCGAATACTCCGCCAATTGTCGACGGATTTTCAAAATTCTTTTTTTGTTCGAAAGTAGATAGTTCTGAGGTGGTCCCACTGTCACCAAGTTAGGATCTGATGATGGGATCTTAGAGAAATCGAGGGCAACCCTCAAATTTTATAGGCTCACTTATTGTTTTTCGCATATTTTATGAAGTATCTTGTGTATTTGCGTATGGTTGACACCATCTCAGGTAGCTGGGCTGATGATGGAAGGTACAACTGCTTAACAGTAAGAAGTTACTCGAACAGGCAAGGACTGTTTTAGTAAATTGTTTTGATGTTTGATAGGGCATTTGCCACATTTGGTCTCATGATCATCAAGTCATGACCTGATGCTGCAGTCAGGATAGTCTGCAGAGTACCTAACTCCTCGACAACTAACAGCAGATATATTGTGTTTAGGCTCATTGAAAAGGGCTTGATGTGTGGATAAACGTACTGTTAATGAGGAACACCGAAGTACATAGAGACCTGATGCTAAAGCCAGGAGCATCAGAAAAAGTACAAACCTTGAAATTACAGCACCGTAGTCGTGTTTGGGCTCATTTTAAACAGGACTAAATTTTAAGTTCAATGCAATGTTGACATAAGTCTGGCCTGATGCTGCAGCCAGGATTATCAGCTAGGAGAGTGGAATACTAGGAGAACTCCTCAACAATTAACGTCCCTGCATCGGGAAAAGCAATATTTTGTAAAAGGTGATCAGCAGTTGACATAAGGCTATTGTAACTTAGATAAATTACAAACTAAAAAGTAAAAAATAAAAACTTTTTAACAAAAAAAACAACCGACTTCCAAAAAACACTATAAAGTGAAAAATAACTTTAATTTCGGAAGTCGGTGGCAAAAAACAAAAATACAAATCCAAAGACACCGACTTACGAAATTAAAGTTATTTTTCACTTTATAGTGTTTTTTGGAAGTCGGTTGTTTTTTTTTTGTAAAAAAGTTTTTGCCATTTGGCAATAAAACCCTAAAAAGTTCAGAAATTTTAAGGTAACCAAAAAAAAACTTGTTAATTTAAACTTTTTTAACACGCTTTTATTAGGTCGACCTGTATTTAACTAACTATGTAATGGACTCAAGGTAACTAATTTAACCATCTTCCAAGGGTCGTAGCGTAATGAAAATTGGCAGCTGTATGTAGTTCTGATGACAATACAATAATATGGTACTGTCGAACTGATCTGCTGATGGAGCCGGAAGATATGACTATGTAATGGAATCTAAGGTAACTAATTTAACCATCTTCCAAGGGTCGTAGCGTAATGAAAATTGGCAGCTGTATGTAGTTCTGATGACAATACAATAATATGGTACTGTCGAACTGATCTGATGATGGAGCCGGAAGATATGAACTGGAACTTCATGATGGAAAATCGTATTATAGCTGTTTTGGATTTCTTAGAAAAGTCTTGTAATGAACTTTGACCACGATTAGGTTTCAAGGTCTGACGATGAAGCCGCATGGCATTCCATGATAGAATATCGTATCATAGTCGTGTTTGCACTTGTGAGAAAGGCCACGTAATGGACTTTGAACACGATGAGGTTTCTTTTTTTTTACGTGCATTTATAAAAGCGTGTTCTTCTAATGTTTTTTAAACGATTAATTTATTTTAATTTCACTCATAATTACATAATAGGATGTAACCTAATCAATAAGTCCGTAGGACAAAGTATGTAAAATAACTCGTTATTCTTTGCTGTTATACATTTTTCCCATCAAATCGTCATAACAGACTATTTGGTCGATAAGAACACCATGTCCTCTGTAGTAGTCGAAAAAAAAATCGGACAAAATAAAAAAGTATGTCTACCCCTCAACGTTTTCCTTAAGGATTGTAGAAAATGATTTATCTTTTTAAGTATAACACTTACAGGGACGACTGATTCGTCAAATTTTAGTACAACATTTTTCACAATTTCTGATGTATCTACCTTCTACCTATAAGTTTTGGTTTATTAAATATAGTTCAAAATAATGATCTCTCAGTTGGGACGATCGACAAAAAACAAGATTTTCATTTTCTCTTGAACCAGTAAGATTTCAATCACGATTTTTGTTTCACAAATTTTTCCAGAAGCATAATTTGCAATAAACATGATAATTGTTCATACTTTTTCAGTATTAGGTCGTGTTTTACAAGATCACTCAATTGAAAATTGTCCACTCTGAGTGATCCATATAAACCGTTATAAATCTTAAACGTGGCTTTGAAACGAATCGAAATTTTGTTTAGCAGCTTTCACAAATCCTTCACAATTAATTAAAATGCAAATTATAAACACATAGGCAGTATATTCTTGGATACGCGTTATGGCTTTTTCTTCAGTTGTCCAGATTGAGAGATCCAGATAATAAGTTCTAACTTTCTTTGTTTAGGTTTCACAAATTTTATTCCTTACCATGAAGGTTTCACAATTCTTTCCTAAATCCTCTTATAATTTGGTTGGGATTGGAAGAGTTTTTCGAAAAGATCTCTCAATCCACACGCACAAGATTTTTCCTAGTGGTACGGAACCCTTCGTGTGCAAGTCCGACTCGCACTTGGCCAGGTTTTTGTTTTTTTATTTGTGTGTGATTTGCTTTCATCACGTCTGCGGAGTTTCGCTAGCTAATTTAATTTGCGTCTGTATACTAGTACCGTGAATACATTTCAAAAAATCAAAAGTATCAGTGTCATATTTTAAATTCGGTCTGATACGTAAAGGACCATGGACAAAGTATGGAACCTGAACCAAACTCTCAACAGTGATTAAAGTTATGCCATATGAAAGCTTTTAGGGTATTATTTAATTCATACTATAGCAGCTAGGTCGGAATCGAGCGCGAACGTGTCTTAGTTTCCCGTATGGCATTACTTCCCAGAATTTGATCTTTATCCCCTGATACACTATCGGGTGGTATAATAATAGTGTTTTTTTTTTCAAAATCAACGGGTTCGATTCCTGGCTAGAAATATTGATTTTTCAAAAATCCAATGATGCAGTTTTAGTTGTCATCAAAATCGAGCCCGCGACTCCTTTGAGTACTTTTCGCTATTCCTCATAGTTTCGGATTTGGCCATCCACGCCCACTTGGAAAATTCACCCTGTATACAGTGTGTAGCGGTATCTACAACGCCAAATGCGAACTAAGCTCCATACCGGCGTCACGCAAAATCCTGCATCTCGCGCAACTAGCATAAAAATATATACAATGGCCCGATATGAATCATCGGGCAGTTGCCCGCCAGACACTACACCCATCTAGTCGGAGCATTCAGCAGAATGTACAGTGGTAGACGTCGAAATTCAAATTTTCTTACGTTTTTTTGCAATTTTCAGGTCAGTGTCAGGTTGTATCTTGATCAAAATATGATTCGCGACTATAATAAATATAATGTGTTTACAGAATTATAGTAATTAGAATCATTAATATATCTCTTTAAGTTAGATTTGTTCCATAAGCACTTTTCCTTAAGGTGAATGCGCAGTTGTAGCCCGCGAAATTAAATTTTTCTTACGTTTTTTACAATTTTCAGGTCAGTGTCAGGTTGTACCTTGATCAAAATATGATTAGATCAAAATATCATTCATTCATTCATTAGAATCATTAATACATCTTTTTAAGTTAGATTTGTTCTATAAGCACAAATCTCTTAGGGAAAAGTGCTTATGGAACAAATCTAACTTTGAAAGATGTATTAATGATTATAATTCTGTAAATACGTACCTGCGACAGCCGCGAATCATATTTTAATCAAGATACAACCTGACACTGACCTGAAAATTGCAAAAAACGTAAGACAAATAGAATTTCGCGGGCTACAACTGCGCATTCACCTTTATGGCTTCGCACTTTAGTGCAAAAAATTGTAAAGAAAATTATATGGGAGCCATACGTGACCGTATTCTACGGTGAAACCAAAGAAGGTTCATGTAGACATGAATTACATAGGTGGCCTCATTTATCATTCTCAAGATGTTTATGAGATAGGTATACGGTAGGACTCGCACATTTTAAAAATAAACGCAACTTTTTATTCTTGCTTCCTTGAACAGAGTGCAATAAATTTAGCACTTACCGATCAACAGCTGGGACAGCAAAGGATCCACTTGGAGTCATCATGGCGCCAGGAGCTTTAGGACCTTCGACAGGGACCATAAAACTTCGAGGGATACCTGTGCTCCGCCTTATCTCTATTGGGTCGCCCTAAAAATACATACTTAGTTAGCCTAATTTTTCAGATAAATAAAGCAAATAACTTTATAGGTACATAGGAGAATGGACGCTTTTGTTTGGACTCCGTCGCCAGTGCTGTATATTATCTATTCTGTGGTGCTGTATCAAGTTGTAGTATAATTATGTCATTTGAAAGGCCCTAATAATAGTTTTATTTTATTTTAAGACTTTCAACTGTCAGACATGCGCAGGGAAAGACCTACGACTAATTTTGTTTTTCTTTACATGGATGTCGTTTTCATTCAAGTCTGAGATTTGGGTATGTTGCTAAGTCGTCATTCCCTCATTGTGTAGCGCGTACCTGCATGCACCCCGGATAGTGTAAAGTAAAGGAACTAAGGCTTTGTTCACATTATACGTGATAAATAAAGCAAGGGGGCTTGTCCCTAGCCTCATCATGTGGCGCGTGTCTACGACAACCAAGCTGTAAAAGACTGCTTAGAACAGGGACTGTTCAAGTTTGGATTTTTCCCAAATGTCAGGCTTTGCATACCTTTCAGAATGCTAGCCATCTGATAACCCTGCTCTAAGCCCCATTATAACTTTTATTACAAAGGGGTAACCAAATCAGTCCCCATTTCAAAGTTTTTGTCTTATATAATACATACCGCAATAGCTGCTGGGCAATCTTTAATCCAATGTCCACGTTTTTGACACTTATAACAGGTATAATTAGTAGGAACAAGACCTCTCTGATTTTGCCCTCTAATTTTCTGATAACTAAAATAAAAAATAAAAATTAAATTTCAAGATTGATCTATGATAATATTGATAATTAAATTCATAATGTTAATTGTGGAAGTGATAGTGGCCTTTAAAAAAGACACCTAAAGCACCCATCTCTACAGCAAGCATTATTGAATGAATACTCTGTTCCAAATCAATTTGATGAAAATGTCAACAAATGCGTCAGAAAAGGTAGATGTTGATAGCAACTAATTGTAGTACCACTTACAAATTGAGTGATTTGATATCATTGAATACAAACATAAAGGTTTCTATTAGGATTTAAGGATAAACCCTAAATCTTAATAGAAACCTCATAGATTTGGTTCATTTGATTATTGAGGTTACTTTTATAACCTCAATTTTCATCAGCGATTATTCTAATATGTCTGTCATAATTAGGCTCTAACTTGGGTTTGTTTGCACACCAGTTTTTTTGGTCAAAATCCGCATGAGGAACTCTTCTTTGTGTGAATGCGGTCTGGAGGAAGGTACTCTGGAGCACTTGTTTTTTTCCTGTCCTCTTTAACCACTCCCCTTTACAACATACTCCCTTCTGATGTTCCCCGCCCAATGAACAATCCTTTCCTATTATCTTTAGCCCATACCCCCCCTATATTTACTGAGAGTGAGAGTTTTTATGGAGAAGGAAGGCCTCTTTATGATGAATTCCTTCTTCAGAAAACGTGAGCACAGAAAGTGGACCTGGCAGAGCCCGGATGGTGCAACTAAAAATGAGATTGACTTCATTATGTCGACGAAGAAGCAAGTGTTCAATGATGTCTCTGTGATCAACGCGGTGAAAACCGGAAGTGATCACCGCATGGTAAGAGGCACATTGAACTTAAATATCAAGCTGGAAAGATCTCGACTGATGAAGTCTACGCTCCGTCCTGCACCGATCCAGGTCCATAACCCCGAGAGCTTTCAGCTCGAACTCCAGAATCGTTTCGAATGCCTAGGGAGCTCCGTGGACGATTATAACGATGGGTTCACGGAAACTGTCCATACGGTCGGGTCTAAGATCTTCAAGACCCGTCGTACGAATTCAAAAAAGAAGCTCTCTGATCCTACTTTGCGGCTCATGAAGGAGAGGCGCGAGATGATCCTGCAGTCTTCGGATGATGCGCAAAATTACCGGCAACTCAATAGACAGATCTCCAAGTCCTTGAAAAGCGATCTTCGCCGCTTTAATACAGACCGTATTAAGGACGCGATAGAGCGAAATAAAGGCTCCAAAGTCTTTGCTAGAGATCTGTCTATTGGGCAGAGCCAGCTTATGAAACTGAAGACCGAAGATGGCAGGATCGTATCCGCCAAACCTGAGCTGTTGAGAGAGATCGAGAGGTTCTATGGACAGTTATACACGTCAACAAGTAACCCCGTTATGAATCTGGCAAACGACCCGAGAGCTAGATTGACCCGGCACTATACCGAAGACATCCCGGACGTCAGCCTGTACGAGATTAGGATGGCTCTGAAGCAGCTCAAAAACAACAAGGCGCCGGGTGATGACGGAATTACGGCCGAGTTGCTGAAGGCCGGCGGAAAACCCGTTCTTAACGCCCTTCAGAAGCTGTTTGGTTCCGTCATACTCGAGGGCAAAACACCACAGGCATGGAACAGTGGCGTGGTGATACTTTTCTTTAAGAAGGGCGACAATGCCCTTCTTAAGAATTATAGGCCCATCTCACTCCTGAGCCATGTCTACAAGCTGTTTTCGAGAGTTATCACGAACCGTCTCGCGCGCAGGTTTGACGACTTCCAGCCTCCCGAACAAGCCGGATTCCGTAAAGGCTTTAGCACCGTAGACCACATACATACGCTGCGACAGGTTATACAGAAGACCGAAGAATATAACCTGCCTCTCTGCTTAGCGTTCGTGGACTACGAGAAAGCCTTTGATTCGATCGAGACATGGGCTGTGCTGCAGTCTCTTCAACGGTGCCAGATCGACTATCGGTACATCGAGGTGCTGAAGTGTTTGTACGAAAACGCCACTATGTCAGTCCGACTCCAGGATCAGACCTCGAAACCTATCCTTCTGCAGCGAGGTGTAAGACAGGGAGACGTTATCTCTCCGAAACTGTTCACCGCTGCACTGGAGGATGTCTTCAAGGTTCTGGACTGGAAAGGGGCTGGCATCAACATCAACGGCGAGTACATAACTCACCTTCGGTTTGCCGACGATATCGTAGTCATGGCTGAGACTATGGAGGACCTCAGTACAATGCTCGATGACCTCAGTAGAGCCTCCGAAAGAGTGGGTCTTAAAATGAACATGGACAAAACGAAGGTCATGTCAAATGCCCATGTAACACCCACTCCCATAAAGATCGGAGACGCTACACTCGAAGTCGTGGACGAGTATGTTTACCTCGGACAAACTGTCCAGTTAGGTAGGTCTAACTTCGAGAAAGAGGTCAATCGTCGAATCCGACTCGGCTGGGCAGCGTTCGGGAAGCTACGCAATATCTTCTCGTCCCACGTACCGCAGTGTCTCAAGACGAAAGTCTTTGACCAGTGCGTGTTGCCAGTGATGACTTATGGCACTGAAACGTGGTCGCTCACAATGGGCCTTATAAGAAGGCTAAAAGTCACCCAAAGGGCAATGGAGAGGGCTATGCTTGGAGTTTCCCTGCGTGATCGAATCAGGAATGAGGAGATCCGCAGGAGAACCAAGGTAACCGACATAGCCCGCAGAATTGCCAAACTTAAGTGGCAGTGGGCAGGGCACATTGCTCGCAGAACAGATGGCCGATGGGGCCGAAAGGTTCTGGAGTGGCGACCACGTACCGGAAGACGTAGCGTTGGAAGGCCTCCCACAAGGTGGACCGACGACCTTGTGAAGGCCGCAGGAACCCGTTGGATGCGAGAAGCACAGAACCGGTCGAAGTGGAAGTGCTTAGGGGACGCCTATGTCCAGCAGTGGACGTCTTTTGGCTGAAATGATGATGATGATATTTACTGAATGTTAATGGTAATGGCAAAATCATTTAATGTTACCGATGGAGCCAGAACCTCAAAAAAATAGAATAGAATAAAATGTCAGTATGTTGGTCCTAGTACATATTAACATTATTTTAAACAATAATTGCTGGAAAAAATGGTTAGATGAGTTGAAACATTCTTAATACAGATGATTGTGTTACTAATTCCCTTTAGTGGGAATTGTGCTAGAATTTAACCTGAACAGATTGTTCACACTTTCATCAAAAACTTAAACATGCTCTTACTTAATTGAAGCTGTTGTGAGAAGTGATTTGTCTATTAATATGGGCATACCTAGCTTTTGGCGTAAGGCCATTCACACCAAGCTAATTAACAAAATCTGAACATTTAAATAGTCTGAATTAAATACATTTTATTTAGTTTTAATTTATTTTTAATTGTTAGCCACCACATTTGAAAAATGAAGAACAGTGAATCCGCAGGTAATGTAGTATTTTCAAACATTTAGTACAGACCTAATATTTGCTTTGGTGTGAATGTGGCCAAAGGAGGAGCAAACATTTTATTAAGTGGGGGGAACACAACATATTTCATGTAAAAATTTATGTTGTAGAAAAAATCCTGGTTCTTCTTACTTGCTAGGATCGTAGTCAAAAGTGGATTGTGAAATCATAGCATTTATTTTATCCTGTTCGCTACCTTCCATGCGAGACAGATCAGCCAATCCTTTGTTAGGAGCAACATCTTTGTGTAATGACTGATTACTGTTAGATCCTTCCCACTGTTTTTTAGGTTGTTGAGAGAGTGGCACTCTAGCAACAAGAAGGGATGTATTCTTTGGTATTAGAGTGTTGTCATCCACATAAACTGAAAAAGGTAAAAACAATACATCTAGAGCAAAGTATACTAAACACTTACAGACTCTTAATAAAATTCATATCCTACAGGTTTCAGTTCTGTTGTCAGTCTATTCTTGGCCACACTGATTTACAAAACAAGGTATGCTTGGTACATACAGACAGCAACAAAAGTCGATTAACACTTCGTTTTTTTAATCTGTTATTGAGCAAAATATTTGTTCAAAATGGCATTGCACTTCTGCTGCAATTTTGAACAAATATTTTGCTCCATAACTGAGATTAAAAAAACTGAAGTGTTAATCAACTTTTGTTGCTAACCGTACATGTCATTGTGCATACAAAATTACACTTCTGAAATAGTACATCCAAGTGCAGACCTACAAGAACTATGGTCCCTCTTACCATGGTTGAAACTTATTATTTTAATCAATCAATAGAAGATTCCAGCTATGCATTAGTGGCAGCTTACCGGCAAGCAGTTCTGAATACTACAAGCTGCTTGCATATGACCGAATGAATACCGAGATATTAAACCATTACTTGGACCTGTGTCTTCTCTATATTTCACTTGTAGTTTGACTGCTGTGCGATGTGTGCTAAGTAACGGTTATAGATCTGGGCGATCACAGGCGATTTTTTAACGCGGCTTTGAGCGATACCGATAGCAAATCGTCGCGGCAAAAAATCACCCGTGCGTACATGGGCATTCTACTCTTCAAAACCTCTGAACCACGATTAGGTCAGAGGTTCTTCTTACATGCATAATGTTACAAAAGTTTATTTGAAAAAAAAAACATATTTTTATAAGTCCTTAGCGGCATAACGAGTACTAACCTTCTTTTGTTTGAGCATTAGTTATTTGAAGATCAAAATCTGACGTCTTCCCAATTCGTTTCTGCTGTGATATGGCAGATTTCAAATCCCCTACTGATATATGTAATCCATCAAAAGTAACTGTGTCGTAATCCAACGCACTTTTAAATTTGTAATGTACAGACATTTCAGTTTTTCAATAATTACAATGAGCAACATGACAAATCATGAAATCACGTTACCAAAGAAAGATTTCACTTGCAGAGTTTACTTAGTAGCAACTGTATACGAACAGAACTTCAAACCAAAATAAAAAGCGAGTCTATATTCAACTAAAACTTCTACACTTAATTATATGTCCACTACTAATAAAATACTTTTGTTTCAGCATTCAGGGGGACAAAGCGATCAAACGTTATTCGTTCCATACCGAATCCGAATGGCCGCCATTTTAAATTATTGTCAAAGAGTTTAGTTTAATGTCAAGCGAGATTTTGCATTCTAATTATTATAGTACTTAAAGCCGCGATTACATTACCCAATTTTAAGGAATGCTAACTAGGAAATCGGCAAATGTAATCGCAGTTAGAACAGATTGGATCCAATTTAGTGGAAATTGGAGGTCCAATCTTTCTACTTCCTAAATTGGATCCAATCTAGGATAGTGTAATCACGGCGCTACGATTTAGAACGACTAGTCGGCGCTAGTGGTGTTCAAAGTTGCTATAAGGCCATCACTTGCTTAATGCTTAATGCTTTATATTTTAATCATGATTTTTTATATGCTTTATTAAATCATGCTTTTTTTATACGCGTAGGTACCTGATACTTGACTTGTTATGTTACGGGCGGGCGCGAATAAAGCAAGCGCGGTGCGGTGACTGACAGCATGCTAAAGAATATTACATCGCGTTTATGAATTACGATAAAACAGATACAATCAACTCAACTAACAACAACAACAACTCAACAACAACAACAACTCAACAACAACAACAACAACATCAACAACTCAACAACAACAACATCAACAACACAACATCAACAACAACAACATCAACAACAACAACATCAACAACAAACTCAACAACAACTCAACAACAAAATCAACAACAACAACTCAACAACAAAATCAACAACAACAACTCAACAACAAAATCAACAACAACAACTCAACAACAACATCAACAACAACTCAACAACAACAACACTGATGCTTCTTTTTTCAAAGTATTTCTGACAAACACATAGTTTTTGAAGTTCTTACGCGCTTAAGCTACGCAAATAATCACTGTTAATGCTCAGAAGCCACTTTTTGAGTCATAACTCACTACAAGGAAACGGATGCATTTTAACGTCCTTTCGTTTAGCACCACAATGTTCGATACAACACTTGTACACCTTGCAGTCCTTGCACTACCGATGCAAAATATTACAGTTTAAAATCACTGAGAGGTCAGGTAAGTACGGAAATTAATCAATGCAAATTTCTCTCGATCAACAACAAACAACAAAACTGTAATAACGGCCACAGAGTACTTTTTGATAAAGTAGCGAAAAAGTCACAGCCTACGAGCCGTCAACCGCCTTAATTTGACAGTGACATTTGTATTATTGTCTATAGTTTTGGCACCGGGTGTAAGAGGGGTGAAGAATGATAGAAGGGGGCGAGGAGACCTGTCATGTAATCATGTTCTATTCTTCCAACCATAGAGTATACGGTAGAAATTTTTTGTTCTAAGTTTGCGTGCCGTGGACAGAGACAGACGACGCATTCAGACGCATTGTCGGCGTCGCATTCGTGAAGAAGGATCGTACTGGGTTGCTTGCACGTTTCGAATTTTCTATCGATGGCGCCGTATTTATCAAAACAACAGAAGAAAATAATAATTTAATGTCGTTTAAAAAAATAAAAATAAATAATTTTGGTAGTTATTATAACCCGCGGTTTCACCCGCATAAGTGTCGATCCTGAGGGAATATTGGGATAAAAACTATCCTATATCCTTTCCCGGGATGCAATCTATCTCTCTGCCATCGAAATCCGTTCAGTGGTTTAGGCGTGCAAAGGTAACATATAGACAGACAGACAGAGTTACGTATTTCGAATTTATGATATTATAGTATAATATACTCGTAGCACATGGATTTTTTTTTCTGTGGGCAAAGCTGTCGTTTCCTATACAGTCGCCATGTTGTATGTAGCATTTATATAAAAACAACTGGCCAAGTGCGAGTCAGACTAGCACACGGAGGGTTCCGTTCCACAAGGCAAAAACACCGAAAAAAAAACACGTTTCTTGTATGGGAGCCCCCCTTAAATATTTATTTTATTTTGTTTTTAGTATTTGTTGTCATAGCGGCAACAGAAATACATAATTTGTGAAAATTTCAATAGCTATCGCGGTTCTTGCAGCAGCCTGGTGACAGACAGACGGACGGACCCCTAAAAAATACTCTTTGGTAGCATTCATGCGCGCGGTATACTCGTCCACCATGCTCAAAGCGCGGACGCCGACTAGTCGTTCTAAATCGTAGCGCCGTGATTATACTATCCTAGATTGTAGACAATTCAGGAAGAAGAGCGATTGGATGTCCAATTTCCACTAAATTGGATCCAATCTGTTCTAATTGCGATTACATCTGCCGATTTCCTAGTTAGCATTCCTTAAAATTGGATAATGTAATAGCGCCTTAAAGCTTATTCCACACCAGTCATCATGACCAGCATAAACAATACAAATGATTTATAAAGATTGGTTGAATGAGGTTAAAAACTGCAGCATGCTCTTGATATCGCTATCTTAAAAAATTCTAGAAACTAGTCTGTGAATTTTAACTTTATTTTCATTACTATAATACTTATTATCGCAACCGCTCGGTAGAGAAGGCTATTCGCCGGAATTCCCGCGGCGCCGCGGGCATCCGCGCGACTCGTTCGAGTTTCTCATGCGATAATACGTAAAGTAATGAAAATAAAGTTAAAATTCATATGACACTGAAACTGCGCTCCGCTTCGCTGCGCTTCGACGCTCTTTTGGTGTGAGTTGAGCCTAATACATTCTTACCACCACCAACTTTTAAATTACCACCAACTTTTAAATTGTAGTCTGTCAAGTCCACAGAACATTATTATATAATACCCTAAAAGGGTCAAGTCTGTGGAAGTACGTTACATAATATTACACTACGCAGTATCAAGACAGTCTTACTAAGATTTAGCGTAGTATAATAAGAGTAAGCAAGTTAGTCTGTCTAATTAGACCGACTGAGTGGTTTCGGCCTTGCTTGCTTGCTGATTATAGCGTGGTCTGACTTAGCACGCTTAGACCGTTCGTTCAACAGCGCGCGACAGCGGCGACAAAGTGAATAAAAGGCCTATTACATTACGCAGTATCAAGATAGTCTTATTAAGTCTAATTAGACAAGCTCGCTATTACACCGACCTGAATACCGCATGCTCATATTCATCAACTTCTTTTTTAACCCCCGACGCAAAAACGACGGGGTGTTATAAGTTTGACGTGTCTGTGTGTGTGTGTGTGTGTCTGTCTGTGGCATCGTAGCTCCCGAACGGATGAACCGATTTTGATTTAGTTTTTTTTGTTTGAAAGGTGTATTAGTCGGGAGTGTTCTTAGCTATTTTTGATGAAAATCGGTCCAAGATGGCCGCCGCTACAAAATGGCGAATAACATATTTTTTCACAATTCCCTCAATATGGGTATCAAATGAAAGGGCTTCAATAGTAGGATACTATACACTATAACAAATTTTGAATCCAAGATGGCCGCCACAACAAAGTGGCGAATTACATATTTTTTTCTCAACTCCCTCAATATGGGTATCAAATGAAAGGGCTTGACTAGTAGAATACTATACACTATTAAAAATTTGAAATCCAAGATGGCCGCCACCACAAAATGGCGAATTACATTTTTTTTTCACAACTCCTTCAATATAGGTATCAAATGCAAGGGCTTGACAAGTAGAATAATTTACACTATATTGAAAGGGAATGAGAAATATTAACTACCTAACGAAATGAAAACTAAAAACTTGAAAAATATAATAAAACAAAAAAATCTGTTTAGTCTTAAAAAATATTCTTCAACTATAAATTAATCAATATTTTTTGACGGATAAAAAATCTGATTAAACACCAAATTACCAGAATCTTAAAACGGAAGAAAATAAAAGAAATGAAATACAAAAATTAAGGTGTCCCTACAAAAAGCATGAAATAAAAAATTAAATAAAAAATTTAAAAAACCCAAAAAAGCAGAATAGAAGGTGTTCCACAGAACGGTCCCCCGACTTCCATAAGATTTTTTCAAATTTATTTTTTTATTTCATGCTTTTTGTAGGGATTCCTTAATTTTATTTCTGTCGGGGGTTTTTATTGTTTTTACTGTGGCCTTTTCATCAGAGTTTTTATAAATTTCTAATAAAACCCGGAATCCTTCTGCATGAAGTGATTGGTTTAAATAATCTTTGTGACTTTTCTGCCATAAATATGGCATTTCAGGGTACACATCAATAAGATTAAAAATCACTTCCTTTTCTTTTGAACAAGCAATTTTGCACGCCAAAGCAAACAAACACGTGACTTCACTTTGTCACCGCTGCCGCGCGCTGACTGAACGGTCTAAGCTTGCTAAGTCTTTAGACCACGCGATATTCAGCAAGCAAGCACGGCCCAACCAATGATAATATATATGACAATGGGCCCAACCCACTCGGTCAGTCTAATTAGACAAACTAACTTTCTTACTCTTATTACGCTACGCTAAATCTTAGTAGGACTGTCTTGATACTGTGTAGTGTAATAGGCCTTTTAGAGTGTTCCTAGTTAGCATTCCTTAAAATTGTATAGTGTAATAAGCGCTTTAAGCGTGCGCGCAGACTGAGGCGCGGAGCGGCCGCGGGCGCGGGTGCGGGAACGCGCGCGGGCTGCCTATCCGCCGCACTCATAGAGCAACACAGGCAAAGAGTAAAGTAACTATAGAGGAAAACACAGGCCACCGGGCGGCGGTTCGCCGGTGGCCTGTGTTGCTCTATGGCCGCACTCATTGAGATAGGAAAAACATGGAGACGCCGCGTTATTCTATACATACATTTGCTTACACAAATATGAGTGAAATATGATTCAGAATATGAAATATCGTTTTGTCTCATTCTTTCTAATAAGATAATCGTATTTGATAAAAGAGACGACAATATTTTATAACACGTTCACTGCGGATCACACAAAATCGGCCCCGACGCGGAGCTTAGCGCTGGCCGACGACCTTGTGAAGGCCGCAGGAACCCGTTGGATGCGAGAAGCACAGAACCGGTCGAAGTGGAAGTGCTTGGGGGAGGCCTATGTCCAGCAGTGGACGTCTTTTGGCTGAAATGATGATGATGATGGAGCAAACAAACTTAACCCCCAAATGTCAAGATTTCATGAAATAGTCATTCTTGGGGATTACATGGTCTTAGAGAGTTGTGTTGATGACTTTAATGATTATAATTATGTAAATACATATTTGTTACGGCCGCGAATCATATTTTAATCAACGTACAACTTAATACTGACCAGCAAATTGCAAAAAACTTAAAAAAAAATTGAATTTCGCGGGCTACCCTGGCGCTTTCGCCTTAAAGAATTGAAAGACGAACAAAAATTTTTTTTTGCGACGTATTGCCTTTTCCCATTTTTTTTAGACACCGGGGTTAGTATATATGTACATCGGTACAGCACACAGAGGCATTATTGAGAAAATAAAAATATTACAAAATGTAAGTGACAGATGCGCCACATACAATTCAACTTTTCATTTCATTCATTTCAATACAACACATTTGTACCGTGAAAAAATGGCAGTAAGGATCCTCAAAGACCGCGGCATTAGTTCAGATTTTGACCACGTGCATAAAGAACCTTTGTAGCTTTGTATTCCAAAATACTAAAAACTAAATGACCAAAGAAGCGATGGTAGAATTTACGCTCAAAGTGGCGTTATTATCACTTCAATATATTTTGTTACTGTAAAAATATCCACAAGGATAAGCATATTATTTTGCTGTACATTTTTTGCCTTTCCAAGAAAATTATGATAGCAATTTAATTCGAATGGCAAGCAAGACGTAACAACTTCTCTATCATGGCAATGGCAGCATTTAACCGGAAATAATCATAAAATATATTAGTTAATTAAAGGATTTAAAATTAAATGCTACTTTTAATATATTACAATAGAAAAAAAATCTTTTAAATAATGGATATTAAATTCGATTTTTTTAAGTTATTGAGTGTCATTTAGTCTAAAGTAACAAGTGATTGTTTCTCTACTTATTTGGCAAATTGCCATGAACTTCCGGTTTCAGATAAAGACACACGCGGATCTATCGAGAAAAAAACGCGATTAATCATAAAAATAACTTGAAAAGAAAGACTTATTTAGGAAATTTACATTGTCTGTTTTTAATATGTCCAATAACGGTGCTCCGGACTCTTGGGAAAGTCAAGCTGATGTCATAAGTGAACAAGGTGCAAAAGATTCGGACGATGTGTCTGCAAAATTTTCCACGTTGAACGTTAATGCCACGGAGTTCGTGCCTTCTTTTTGTAAGCCTTCACAGGCTTCCGACGATTCCGAATCCCCCACTACTCCACAAAAATCTGAAAGTGGATCAACAAAATCTGTGGGGAGTCCTGTCTTGAACGGTAAGTCAGATGTCTTGTCATAAATAACTGCATTGAAGCTTTTCGTGTTCGAATTTGTCAGAATTTATTGTTATTACAAAGCAATCACCTTCACTGTACCAGTACACAAACTGAAAATCAAACGGTTACTAAAGCGGAACATACGTTCGATGACTTTATTTTTTTTTCTGAATCCAGTTCTAACGGGTTATTTCTCGACACGCGGCGCGCGACTTTATATCTATAGACCGTATATTCATTATTTCTTAACTTTCTCTTGGTTAAATATCGATATTAAAGAATAGATTCTGCAATAATAAGGAGGATTATGGTTAAAGGTGTGTATAATTTCCTATGACTTCAAATAATATTATTAATCTATTTTACTTGCATAATTATGGCATGGATCACTTTCACATAGTCGTAAATATCTTCGTTCCTTATGATAAAACCAAGTCATATAATATTATTCTGTAGAACGAACCTACTTATATATTGTTTTTTCAACATGGATTTTCCAGGCAACACATCATCTGTTCAATAAGTTGCATCCTAGTTGCATATTTGTAACTTAGTTGAGGTCTCATAGCTAAATGTTACCTTTTCATAGTTTTGTAAGGTAATTTATTGAATACTTTTTTAATTTAATGTTGAATTTTGTGAATAATATGTATGTTTTATTGAACAAAATTAGAAAATGATTGTATGGGATGTAGACATCCCTTCAGACTATACTTATTTTCTTGCATGAAGTAAAATACGTGTTGTGTAAAATTAAAAAGATTGAATATGTAAACATATTCAGAAAAAATAAAACAAAATTTAAAAAACATCTACATTTTATTGTGATACTGTAATTGAGTACTATTCATCATCATCATCAGCCTATAGCAGTCCACTGCTGGACATAGGCCTCCCCTAATGAGCGCCATAGCGCCCTGTCTAAATTACTATTAAATTATCAAAATATACTATAGGGGTCCATATTAAAATGACATTCTGTGTAAGTCATAGGTCATAATGTGACATAATTATGTATTTAAAAAAGGTCATGCCAACAGCATAATACATTGTACAGTCAACAGCAAAAGTAGATGATCAAAATCAGAAATTAAATATGAGTCAAAAGTGATCACGAATATATGGCAGCTGTACTAGTAGTAAATGTTATGTATAATTTACAATCACATACTTTTGAATCACTTCGACGCCACACTACTGACGCGAACTCCGTTCATTAGTATTGAATTTCTGATTTTGATCATCTACTTTTGCTGTTGACTGTACATTAAACAATAAAACTTCTAGTAACACAACAAATATTTCATTCTTTTTCTATTTTATAAATTGATTATTTCTATTTGGTTCATTACTTCATTCTACTTGTTGACATAAGGTTTAATGAGTGAGTCTGTATAGGACCTCAACATCATTCGGATTCAATGTTAGATGAACGTCATTCAGACATCTTAAAGATTTAGTTAGCAAATCAGAAAACTGATTCACTAACATAACGTGTTAGGTAACTCTGCCAACAAAAGGCTTTACATCTGGTATAAAAATATGGTCAGAAAGCTGATTGCAGATAAAAGGAGAACACAAAAAAAAAATGTGGCATTATGTGAGTCAGTTCTCTGCTACTGCATTACAGTGACAGTTGGAATAACCTCAATGCTACAATATTAGAAAGAGCCCAACAATCAGTGGTTAGTGGTGGTTATTAATCAAAACTTTCATATCATACAGATTGCCTGTGTAAAAAAGCATCAGTACTTAATGTCCAACAGTAATACATCCTTAAATTAGTACCAAAAATACAAAATGACAATCCAGTCCACAGAATATTAAAACAATACTCAAAAAATTAATCAATGAAACTATTTGTGACTTTACTATTTCAATAGGTTGCGGTGATGGCGGTGGAGAAAGTGGAGACGGCGGAGCTGCGTCGGCCTCGCCCCGGGTGGAGGAGCCGCCTCCCGTGCCACCTGCTGCTGGCAGCCCCGCCGTAGCTTCGCCGGCGGCCGGTACGCCCGCCGCCGGTACGCCCTCCGCCGGCACGCCCGCCGCCGGTACGCCGGTCGATGGCACGTCTACTGTTGGCACGCCAGACGGCGCCTCTCCACCCTCAGGTCCCACGGCCGCATTACCTGTACCAACTGATGTCTCTCCCACTGCTGATAGCTGGGAAGCTGAAGCAGATGATGCCCTACTTACCCCTGAAGATAACAACGAACCTGAGGATGAAGAAACTGAGCAACAGGTGAGTTGATAGCAGTTTTCCAAACTACTAAAAAAGCTTTTGCGCCGAGATTTGAAGGACCATTCACAAGACTCACAGTCACGGGCGCCGGGAGCGGGGTGCAAGAGGGTGGGTGCACTTGTGAGGCACCTGGCTTCAAAAATCTAGGTGTAAAAACACATAATCAACAAACAAACAAACATTTAATCTCTTCACCACCCTTGGTTGACTGGTAGAGAATGCCTAAGGCCTTTGTACCTTTTTGTGCGAAAAGTTTAAATAAATAAATAAAAACATTCAGAACTATAAATATCTGAATATGCCTAATAGGATAATAGAGCAATCTCTCGATTCTAAACCTTTTTTGCATTAATCAACAGAGTACCGAACTCCTATTTCCTAAAATCCAATCGACTTAAGTTGACAAAGTGATTCTGTGTATGTATGGACAAACAATATCCTAACATATCCACTAAAGCTTAAGGTGCCACTAGTCGATATTTTTTCCATACAAATTTCGGGAGAGTATTACTCCACTGTTTGACATTGTGCACATGATATCGTTCTGACTTATTATTAATTATGTCTGTACGGAAACGGAATAGTAAAATAAAAAGAGCGAGTCGGGCTCGCGCACCGAGGGTTCCGTACCATCATATGTTTTTAAATTTTCATCGGCGAGGCCTATATTCATCAGAGAATTGTAACACTGCACTGCAGTGTAGAATATTGCAATTTTATGTCAGCGCCATCTCGTGACCGATAGTGGAACTAATGTAACTTTTGTTGATGATATCTGAAAAAGTGTGCTATTTAGAGACTTCGTTTTATTTTTCCTGTAATCTTTACATAAACTTCTATCACATACAATAAATTATTTCAGAATTTTATGAGCCAACAAAGATTCGTTTTTCTTGCTATTTTTTTTAACGTAACTTTCGGTGTAAATGAGTAATAAAAGAACTGTAAAATCTTCAAATCCAAGTCCGGACCGACAAAGCTCAGTTATCGAAGAGTTCAATAAACTTTATAATTGATTTATGCAGTGGTTTTTTCATAAAACTCTATTTTCCAAAGCACTTTTCGAATTTTTTAACGCGCCTATCAGTTCGGAACTGTGTTTCTGTGTGTGAGAACTAGACGTGCCTGTAAACTAGCGTCTAACTGCTCATCACTGATATTAGCTCTGTCAGACACGAAGTCGAGAAGAAGAAGGTGAGGCAGCGTGCTTTTTGGCCATGACCACCACTCACCAGTGAGTTTGAGCTCGCGACTAGTTTACTCTTAAGTTCAAAAATAATCGAGCCTGCTTTGTTGAGATGAAGATGCACCCCCCTGAAAACATGGGTTTGAGCATGGGCTCACATTGTATTATTTCAACATTTGCAATGTTTACAGTTTAAAAATTACAACCCTACTGTTGCTTTATTGAAAGCCTCCATACTGTTGGAAATGTTTTAGGTTGTTAGTATTATTCATCATTTTGGATGAATCTTGATGATTCATCCAAAATGATGTATTTAAGTTGGCTTGCTACCTAGTCATGTACAGTCACGGCCAGAAGTCCACTTACACCGCAATGATCATTATCGCCTGCGCTATACTGGCTGCGGCGCCTATACACACATACGCATTTTTATCCGTGTGAGTGATGTTCCAACGCTAACAAACTAACATGTCGTGTAGCATCGCGCATTCGCGCTACGAGTAGTCATAGATGTGGTCAATGCTAGACAAGGATGACAATATCAGTAACTTGTTTCTTTATCGCAGTCTGATTATTTTTTTCATAGTAATGCAAAATTTCAACAAGTGAATATAAGTTAACATTAGCTAGATCGGTAACGAGGCTGCACTTGCTAATGTGAACGGGATAGGTGTAGGTTCGAATCCTAGTTGGGCCAGTTTTTTTTTAATGTTTTATATAATTATTATTATTTGTATGTTTTAGTAATTTATTTTAGTAAATTACTTTGAACAAATAGATATTACAATAAAGGTAATTTATTATTATAATATGATAATAAATGAAGCAAATTTTGATATGGTGACATTGTAATATTTTTTATATAAAAGAAATCCTTTACACTTATTTATGTTATTATAGGGCCACAATATTTGCCTTGGCTTCAATACTAATATTAGCCTGCATATTGAATTGAGAAGAATACTAAAATAGCAACAACAAGATAACACAAACGCTCGTAACTATGTTCACCAACCAACAATAGCGAATAGTGGAATAATTTAGGTAAACTAAAGTAGTTAAAATATGAGGGTAGATTTACAAAGTGAACTTATCACTTTGTTTCAAATCTACCCTCATATTTTAATAACGACGCTAAGATTATAATTGTAAAACGAAAGAATATTCGTTTAGTTGTGGAATATTTAAAATATTTGTTAGCAACTCGGCATTTTTATTCACATGATTGTAATACTTAAAAAATATTTTTCATGTTTGATGTGAGACTCGAACCCGAACGTTCGCCATGCGAGGCACAATGCTAACTACTTTGGCCACCGTAACGCTCACTTAGCTTATTGAAATTTGTAATAACAATCATAAGCGGCCAACAAGTTGCCAATGTGTAGTGTTGTCAAACGTTCTTATAGAAGAAGGTCATAAGTACAACTAATATTCTTATGCCATAGTTTTGTGAGATTGCTAGTCGACTTCTGACCGTTATAGTACCTACCTCTCCATTTAGTATTGTTAGCTTGTTTGTTATTGCTAGCTTGTCAATGTTTTAAACATAATTTATTTGTCAAACATGCGTTAAAGTAAGGTAAACATTGTTAACATTGTACATCCATAACCTGGTTTAGTGGTGTTGCATCACTATAAAGTCTACATATTTTTTGTAGGTAATAAGTTGACGTATATTAGCGTCTGACGTCCTCTTGCCGTCGCGTCGTTGATCACTGCGTAAACACTTTATTTTAATATAATGACGATAAAGGTAAACATTATAATATGTGTACGAGTTATCGCGACTTGATTTAATAAATTTGTTAATTTTATTAATTCAACCTCTACATTTTGAGTTTTATTGTCGTTCAGGAGGATGGCGAAGCAACAAAGAAAATCCCCAAGAAGAAGCCGCCACGGGTGGAGGACACTTGTAGCAAAAAAGAACATGTAAACGTTGTATTCATAGGACATGTAGGTAAGTGAAGTTGTTTTCCACTGCATTCATAAAAACCTTAATAATTATAAAAAGGTTCATGCAAGTAGTAATATATTTTACTAACAGATGCTGGAAAGTCTACAATTGGTGGTCAAATTATGTCCCTAACGGGAATGGTGGACAAACGAACACTGGAAAAGTATGAAAGAGAGGCACGAGAGAAATCTAGGGAATCCTGGTACTTATCATGGGCACTCGATACTAATCAAGAAGGTATGCAACAACCTTATAAATACATAATATCAATGCGTACATAAATCCATAATTTATAAAAATTAATGAAAAATGTATTTTTTTTCGAATCCAGAACGTGACAAGGGTAAGACTGTTGAAGTGGGTAGAGCATACTTTGAGACTGACAAGAAGCATTTTACAATCCTTGACGCTCCTGGCCATAAGAGTTTCGTGCCGAACATGATCGGAGGCGCAGCTCAGGCTGATCTCGCCGTCCTGGTATGTTTAAAATGTTTTTTTTTTTTATATTAATTCTACACAATTCTTATGTTCAAAATTCTTTAATTATGTTCACTCAGGTAATATCTGCGCGTAAGGGAGAATTTGAAACTGGCTTTGACAGAGGCGGCCAAACTCGAGAGCATGCGATGTTGGCTAAAACTGCAGGGGTCAAACATCTAGTTGCACTCGTTAACAAGATGGACGACCCAACTGTTAACTGGGACGAAAAAAGGTACTTTGAGATTATTCTAAATCCTTTGTTCTATAACTATTACATAAAACTTCGCTTTCCACCAGCGAAATCAATGTCAAAAGCAGTCCCGTTTATTAATTTAAAATAAATGGAGTCCATTTTTTAGACTACAATTATGTATCATAGTAATAATGCATAAGTAAACTTTTAAACCCATACCTGAGATGATGCTTAAAACACGTTAAAAGATTGGGCTCTGTAGTGTTGTAATTGTGTAGACTGCTAATGTAGCGGTCTACAGTTGTGGAACACCTGCTAACCCTGCAGCCCGTAACTTCTTTCAAAATAACTTATGTTTTATAAAACAATATGTTGTTAGTAATCATCCGCTATTTAGATGTATATAAAATTCAAAGTCTTGACTGACTGATATATCAACGCACAGCCTAAGCCGCTGGTCCTAGAGACATGAAATTTGGAGTGTGTGTTCTTTGTGAAGAGTAGGTATCCACTAAGAAAGGGTTTTGAAATTCCACCCCTAAGAGGGTGAAATTTCACGCGGACGAAGTCGCGAGCAGAAGCTAGTATAGTCATAAAACCTTTCTGAAGTTTCTTATGTTTCAAATTCCAGATACAATGAATGTCGAGACAAGATCATGCCTTACCTCAAAAAGTTGGGCTTCAACCCAGCAAAGGATTTATCATTCCTTCCTGTTTCTGGTCAAACAGGACAAGGGTTACTTCAAAAAGTAAGCTCATTATAACTTAAATCAATCTACTCTTCAAGTGACTGTAAATGATTTCGAATGGTCTGGTTTTTTTTCAGTTATAAACTAATATCAGATGTATTTTCATTTAGGTAACTGAAGAAATCTGTCCATGGTATCGTGGGCCGTCTTTTATACAACTGATCGACGAACTTCCTTCTCTGAACCGCAAGATGGACGGACCCTTCATCATGCCGGTCGTCGACAAATACAAAGACATGGGCACTGTTCTTATGGGGAAGGTGGAAGCAGGAGTTACTCGTAAGGGCGCTGCCCTATTCCTAATGCCTAATAGGGTAAGAAACTTCCCTATAATATAATACAATACATTTTGCTTTGACTTTTTCCAATTTTGTTTAGATTATATCTTTCTATTATTCTTACAATAATTATATCTTGTTGTTTTTCCTTAATAAATATGTATACACTACAAATCAGTCAAATTACAGTAATATAAAGAATGAATTTATTTATAAAGTAGTAATATTATAATAGATTTTTGTTATTATTTTAAAATTTATACTTACAGCAACATGTATGTTCTGAATGCAGGTACAAGTTACTGTAGACCAGTTATGGTCTGATGACATCGAAGTTACGTCCATTGGTCCTGGTGAAAATGTGAAAGTCAAGCTCAAAGGAATTGAGGAAGAAGATGTGTCTCCTGGCTTTGTTCTTTGTGACACTGCTGAACCTATCACCACTGGAAGGGTACGCTTTAATTTAAGCAGCAGTTAGATTGAAAGATACCACTATCTATTTGCATGTTAAAGTACTGTATTTTTGTGATTAATACAGCAGTTCCATAGTAGTTTTTTTGTCTCCATACTAATATTATAAATGCGAAAGTGTGTCTGTCTGTTACCTCTTCACGCTTAAACCGCTGAACCAATTGAGATGAAATTTGGTACAGAGACAGTTTGAGTCCCGGGAAAGGACATAGTATTTATCCCGATATTTCCACGTTATCGACACTTATGCGGGTGAAACCGCGGGGAGCTACTAGTCATTCATAAAAAGATTGTACGGTTGGCTCCAAAAGTCCATAGGCACAGTTACAAAGCAATAGCTTGACGTTTAGTTTGACTTCCGACCTTCTTTTAATGGGTCATTTTTATATTAAAGACACACTCGCATTCGTTGGTTACTGATTGTGTTTCATAAATTCAACCGTTAGAGTATATGGCATGATAGCTTACCCGATGTTCTAGGTTAACAACAAACGCGGTAATACGACGCGACGCGAAAATATCAAAGTGTCCAAAAGCACTATGCCGAAGGTACGCGACCGAAGTTTCGCGGTTGATTTTACGTTCCGACGTATTCGGCTGATATGACACACCATAAGTGCCGAACTTACGCGGCAGAAATTCATTATTCAGTTGCGCACACGCGGGGCGCGGGCATGCCTGCGTCCCGCTGCTCTCCGCCCCGGATTTTTTTCGGCAATCGAACCGAACTTCAGTCGTGTATAATGTGTGCTGTACAGAATACGTTGCCGCCGAATTGCCGCTGAACTTACGCCCGACCGAAGTTCGGCTGTACGCTATAACGCAACGTAATTTCGGCATAATGTGTCGTCGTCAGTAATTCAAATAGCATTGCAGGCGTAATCACGCCGAACGTCGTCGGTCACCTTCGGCATAGTGTGTTTAGACACAAATAGTCGTTAAATGTACTTGTGGGCTAAGTTGTCGCCTTAATCAGTGTGCGACGAATTGCCGAATTGTTTTTTGCGCTACGAGACGCGATGCAGTATGAAGTAGGCTTTTTCTAGAAGAAGTAGAGCATATTTAATTTCATAGAGGTTAAATAAAGATCACAGATTCATAAAAAAGAGTACCATTTATTCAATTAAAAAAAAAATATTCTTAGCACTCTCGGATATAAATGATGAAGCTCTCCAAACTTCATTATCATCATTTCAGCCGAAAGCCGTCCTCTGCTGGACATAGGCCTCCCCCAAGCACTTCCACTTCGACCGGTTCTGTGCTTCTCGCATCCAACGGGTTCCTGCGACCTTCACAAGGTCGTCGGTCCACCTTGTGGGAGGCCTTCCACAGTTCTTTTGTTACTTATTTACACCCAAAGTAACGTTAAAAAAATAGCAAGAAAAACTAATCTTTGTTGGCTCATAACTTTTTAATGGCTTTTTTTTTACTATTCTGTTTCCGTACAGACAACATTAGTAATAAGACAAAACGATATCATGTTTAACTTTGGGTGCACAATGTCAAACAGTGGAGTAATACTCTCCCGAAAGGATGACGGGCAAAAATGTATGGGACGCGTACCCACCGACCAATAACGACCAGACGTATGTCGTTAGAAAGCTCTTTTCATGACTATCATTTGTTATTATGGGGGCTAGTCTCAATTCGTTGTGGGGAAAATGTTATAGTTACTTAAATTATATCCATTTAAATAAAAGTTGCTAGTTCCAGTTTTCCAGTTCCAGTTAAAAAAAATGTGTGTGTGTGTGTCTACTACGTCGAGCTACGCCGCGCGGATTGGGTACCTTTTTGTGTAGTAGATAAGGTCTATAATTGTATTGCTATCTTGAAAACTGCGCGCCGCGTCACGTCGCGGTGTGAACTGACCCTTACACCTTGCATTAATAGTTTACGTAGGGATTTTTAACTTTTAATTTTTTTTAATATCTGGAACTAACAACTTTTATTTTAATAGATATAATTTACATTGACACATTGCTTTCTATACAAAGTGACATTTCTTTTCTTAATTTTTGACATACCGCCTAGAAATCCTTCTACAATCTGTAATAATATGGTACATTGGTTACGCAAGGCATGAAGTGTTCAATCCTCCAGCAGCATTTTTAAATGATGTAATCGTAGACAACATAGATCACTAGTTTTTAAATAATAAGAATTGTGTTTGTAAATCAGTAAAAACGACTTTAACTCCATGTTTTTTTTATTTTAAGTTTCTTTTTCACGATTTGACTGACCTCATACTTAACATTATAACGCTGAAAGTACATGGAATCCACACAAAAACTGTTTTTTTAGATATCTAGAATTAACAACTTTTATTTTAATAGATATAATTTAAGTAACTATAACATTTTCCCCACAACGAATTGAGACTAGCCCCCATAATAACAAATGATAGTCATGAAAAGAGCTTTCTAACGACATACGTCTGGTCGTTATTGGTCGGTGGGTACATTCCGCCCGTCATCCTTTGTATGGAAAAAATATCGACTAGTGGCACCTTAAGGTATCAAATCGGAAAGGGATCGGCCCCGTATCGCCTTTCGCCTCGCCGTCAAATAGGCGTCAACCTAACGTAAGCACGTAAACAAAGCGGATCAGAAGCTCCGGTACGTCGACTCGGCTACGGCTAGGCGACGCCGCGCTTACGGCTCGCCGACCGCTGATTGATGGTACAGCAAGCAGGCCGGAGGGGTGACAGGGGCAACTAGTTGACTGCATCTATCTACCTTATAAGGTAGTAGTTAAAATTATAAGGTAGATAGATGCAGTCAACTAGTTACCTTACGGCTCATTCACCGCGACTAAATAGAATGTTGTTGATTCCTGGTTGGTTGATAATTTTATATTGTGGGTTAGTGAAGTGTGTCCTTTACTCTTCGTCCACCCTTGCCCCTGTCACCCCTCCGGCCTGCTTGCTGTACCATCAATCAGCGGTCGGCGAGCCGTAAGCGCGGCGTCGCCTAGCCGTAGCCGAGTCGACGTACCGGAGCTTCTGATCCGCTTTGTTTACGTGCTTACGTTAGGTTGACGCCTATTTGACGGCGAGGCGAAAGGCGATACGGTGCCGATCCCTTTCCGATTTGATACCTTAAGGTGCCACTAGTCGATATTTTTTCCATACAAATTTCGGGAGAGTATTACTCCACTGTTTGACATTGTGCACCCAAAGTTAAACATGATATCGTTTTGTCTTATTAATAATGTTGTCTGTACGGAAACAGAATAGTAAAAAAAAAAGCCATTAAAAAGTTATGAGCCAACAAAGATTCGTTTTTCTTGCTATTTTTAACGTTACTTTGGGTGCAAATAAGTAACAAAAGAACTGTAAAATCTTCAAAAATAAGTCCGTACCGACAAAGCTCGGTTATCGAAGAGTTCAATAAACTTTATTTGTAATTGATTTATTCAGTGGTTTTTTTATAAAACTCGATTTTCCGAAGCACGTTTCGAATTTTTTTAAGCGCCTATCAGTTTGGAACGGTGTTTCTGTGCGTGAGAACTAGACGTTGTTCGTGTAGACTAGCGTCTAACTGCTCATCACTGATACTAGCTCTGTCGGACACGAAGCCAGTTGAGACAGCGTGCTTTATGGCCATGACCACCAGTGAGTTCGAGCTTGCGACTAGTTTACTCTTAAGCGAGCGAAAGTGATGCAATTACATTTGAAACGCAAAAGAGTGATAGCTATAATGTGCGTGCGCTCGGAATAAAGCGACGTATGTGCCAAAACGAATTTACTCCTTTTTAAACAAAATAAATTGCTTAAATTAAAACTACTTTGAGTACACTTTGATATGAAAATTCTTTATGTTTTAAAGTAAATTCCATTGAATAACTCTTAAGTGTTACGCCGTGATGCCGAAAAAAGTAAAAAAGTTGATATAACTTTGCAATTTTCTTGTATCGAGAAAAATTAATTGAATCGTGTATTCATTTTACACGATACTAGACCAAAGAGTCAAAAAACACAAGATACCAAAATGTTAAAGCCCTATTCCACATACTGTACAAGTTACACGAAATAGAAAAACTACATTTTTTTTTTTCAACATATCACCGCAGGTGAATGCGTAGTGGTAGACCGCGAAATTCAAGTTTTCTTACGTTTTTTGCAATTTGCAGGTCAGTGTCAGGTTGTATCTATACCAAGGCCATACGTAATTACGTACCCTGTGTGTAAAAACAACGGTATGTTTTTTATTTCGTTCGACGCTAGCCAGTGTTCGAAATCTAAGGTGTGCGTGTGCGTTCTGTGTTGATCACTTACACACACAGATGTAGGTACGGGCCTGCGGGCCCTGCGGCGCGCGGCGGCGTGTTCACAGCAATACGACTCTTAATATATTATGTCTATGCAAATCTGATGTATACTGTACATACACTAATTCACAAAATTCTGTTTTGCGTCGATAGAAAAGGTGGCTTTCACATTTAAAATTCATAATATTTCCTGAAATGCAGATCGCAGCTATTAAAACACAAACTTCTGTATGAAACAGACCATAGTTTTCTGTAGTTGTGTAGCACCCTTTGACACTACCAGTACAACATGCACTGGCTATTATACTTAATTGTAGTAATCAGCTTGTGTTACCAAATGCTTGTCCATAGACCGTCCATAGAATACGGTTTAATACTATTGAAGATTGTTATATTAATTTAGCACTGTACTTACAAAGATAAATATGTCAATTTACAGGTGTTCGACGCTCAAGTCGTGATCCTCGAACACAAATCAATCATTTGTGCGGGATACTCAGCAGTGATGCATATACATTGCGCAGCAGAAGAAATCACAGTGAAGGTAAATTACTTATATAATAATCTATAAATTATACTAATAATATTATAAAGCTGAAGAGTTTGTTTGGTTGAACGCGCTAATCTTAGGAACAACTTGTTCGAATTGAAAAAAAAATTGTGTTGGATAGTCCATTTATCGAGGAAGTCGGCCAGGGGTGGACAACCGGTCGATCGCGACTATTAATCCAGTCGATCGTGGCAAGGCAAAAAATATTTCCAACTGCAAACCTGATTTTGCTAATCTAGCGAAAGATGCTCAAACGCAATGCTCACATTAATATAAATAAGTAGTTACTAAGAATAATTTTCAGTTTTATATTTTCCCTCATAATAAAATAAAAAATACTACATAATTGGGTACTGAACTATGCTGGTCAGTGATGCTGTTTCATTTAAGATTTCAAGAAGTATGTAATTGGTAGATCGCACAGGGTGTCAGTGAACAGTTAGTAGATCTTGGGCCTAACCAAGTTGGCCACGCCTGCTTATAGGCTATAATAACAACACACTACGACCAACGGGTGCGAAGCATCAATGAAAAATATTGCAAAAACGGGAATACACATTCCTTTTGAGAGCTTCCGTTGCGTATGCTGCGTAAACGGTTAAAGTGAAGCAAAAATCATGTATGACGGAATTGTTCCCCTTTAAAAGTTCTAAAAAAAAGTCCGCGACAGCAGTGAACTTAAGTGAGTCTATCTTTTAAGATTGACTCACTTTAGATAACCTGGTATCAAATTTGTTCTAAAATAATGCATTATTTGCGAAGGTGTTTTTATAAACATGATATTAATCCTTATATCCAAATAAATACGTTATTCATCACAAGTATTTAAATTTGAACAAAATTGCCCTTGACATCATTTGATTTCAATGAATATCTTAGGAGATATCATAGTTTTAATATATCTCCGCAAGGCGGCCGGTCATAATCCTAAGTAATACCCACCTACTCTTAAAGTAATGGAATATATTTTAGTAGGTTTTTTCCTCAAATTAACGCGGGTGAAACCGCGGGGCACAGCTAGTTACATCATAAGTTTTGAAAAGACTATTCCACTTTGCCCCACCAATAAGACAAAATGGAATATTCTCAATTTTGTCGTCCACTGAGACCCGCTAGTTTATTTTGGTGGGGCAAATTATACTTGCATAAACTCTTGAAGTTCACTTTGTCCCATTAGTGCTGCCACTGTTGGATTAAGGGCTGATTTTTCCAACGCCAGATAACTTTATCGGAGGAATAATTTCCAATTTTTGACAGTTCTTCCCTTCGATCAATAATAGTACTAGATGCCCGATAAGCGCTTCAAAAACGGCCCGAAAAATACGAGCACGAATACTTTTGTGCTCATATTTCAAATTAGTATGGTCCAATCATAGCCAATGTTAAGACGTCAAAATGTCTCAGTGCGCGTTCAAAAGTTGTGTAAATAACCACCGTAACACCAAGATTTTGGAAGGAATATCTTTTTTTCGGTAAGTTTTTATCATTAAATGTTTTTCATAAAATAGTAACACAATTAAATAGTAAATATAAATCAATTAGCAAATATTATGATTGTTTGGCCAATGTTTGCGACAGCGCGCCAACCTCTCTAACAAACATTGAAGCATTGAAACGTAATTCCAAGAACTACGTCTAGTTCCAAATTCGAGTAAGTACGAAATTGTCAACAAAATGTTTTTAACCTTATTGCTTAGACGTTAAGTTTCATTTTAGAATAAATATTTTTGTACTTATTATAAAAATGACTTTTTATTTTCAAGTGACATTTTAAATTTATTGCTTCGATGACAGAAGGACTTAAATATTAATCATTTGCAATGGTAATTAAACTTTATGTTAGAGTGTTAAGGTTTATAATAATCTGAAGTTGTTAATATTATTAAACTTTTTTCTATAGTTCGTAGTAAGAAATATAAATGTTTATCTGTGTGCAAACGTGGCCACTTTAGCGACTTATTTTTGTTCCTAATCATTCATCTAGTACTATTATTGATCGAAGGTTCTTCCATACAAAAACCGTCAGACGTCAATTTTATTCCACAAATATAAATTATCGGTTGATTGAAAAAACAACCCTTACTAAAATATGGAGAAATTAAAAACAGTTACTGAAGTAGCTTACGAACAACAAGGCGCCGCTGACGGAATTACGGTCTGGTTCGGTAAAACTGTTTTTAATTTCGCCATAATATTTTTTAATTCCAACAGTGGCAGCCCACTCAGTGGGGTAATGTGAATTCAGAGTTCATGAGAGTGTAAATTACCTCACCAAAATCAATTATTGGGACACAATGGATGACAAAATGGTGAACATTATTCCACTTTGTCCCACTGTCAGGACAGATTAGTGGGGCAATTTGCCATCGATCACTACTAAAAAACTAGATACACAATGCCATGCAAAAGTTCTCGTAAAACGGTCGCCGGTCGCCAATCGTATTTACCTAATTCTAGTTGAAATAAATATACGTTAATGTAAATTCAACCTTAAATGCAATGCTTAAAGTTGTATTCACAAAGCTATTACGACCGGTGCTCGCTGGTCGACATACATCAAAACAAATTCAACCTTACGCAAAACGTTTTAAAGTCAGAATTACAATGTGCCAAAAAAGAACAATGAATTTTACCACTGAGGCCCGCCGCTACAAGGAATGAGTGGAGTCGAATTGTTGTGTTGTACTTCGTAGCACGACCATGAACACATTCATTATAACTTTAGATGGTAATAAAATCCTTTTAATTTGTACTATTTTATACCTCTCAATTATCGTAGATATTCAGGTCATGCTGGCGAGATTGCTTCCCAGCACGACCACGTTAAAATTCAGCAGGCATAGAAGTTGATGAAACGGGAGCATGCCTAAAAATTTGTACTCATTTTGTACTCCTATTTCATTACTGATAAATTGTCGTAATTGTCGTAAATACATTTTCTGCCTATAAGCTTGTATATGATTTTTATACTTGACACTAGATGGCGTTAAATGTAAAAAATATGTAATAAAGGCAGAAAATGTATTTACGACAACTGCTCTCAAATTACGATGTTCATTTTTTATTTACTTTACTTTATTTACTTTTTTGACATAATCTGTTTATTACTTGACATTATATACAGAAAATTCAATTTTTTTCCTTCTCTTTATTAGTGGTTGTAATGGTAATCATATCACTAGGTTTTATTAGGTTTTTATTTATCCTTTTGATAGATTCTTATTTTGTAAATGTGAGGACTTTGTAGGCCTTGTAGACTTTAGATCTGTAGACCATTTTTTATTTTATCAAGTACCTGATACTTGTTGACAGGCCTACGCTATCCTCCCATACCTACTGTAATTTGAAAATATTGTAAAAAAAATATTGTAAAAGCCAATTATTTTTAAAAAGAGTAACCGTGGAGTTTCTTGCCGGTTCTTCTCCATAGGAAACGACCAATTGGAACCGTGCACCTAGCTTCTGACGTTTCATAAGTGCCCATGTAGGCTTATGTGAAATAAAATATTTTGATTTTGATTTTTGATTACGACAATTTATCAGTAATGAAATAGGAGTACAAAATGAGTACAGAGTCTAAAGTTATAATGAATGCGTTCATGGTCGTGCTACGAAGTACAACACGAATTGTTCAATATTTTTTTGTTTTTTATTGTAATATTGGTACTTATGGAATTTTTTGGAATGGTATTTATTTTTTAATTTTGTTAAGCTAGACATGTCATGACATGACATGGCAAAAATGTCCTTACCGAATGAGCGCCCACTTGTACATTTGGGTACGTTTGAATTCGAATTACGTAAACACAATTGGGAACAGAGAACTTTTGCATGGGATTGTTTTATCTAGTTCTTTATTAGTTATCGATTTCTGAATGTAAATATGTTTTTGGAGAATTTCGCGGGCTACGACAGTGGATCAACCATATCACTAGTATTTCCTTCCTCATAAAATTTCCATACCCCGGCCTTATATTAAAATCGATTCATAAGAGTAAACTCCAATAAAATCTGACATCTTTAATTTTATTACATGCACATAATCAAAATGAAATCTATTAAATGTTAATATAATATTTACTTATAGAAACAGTAAAAAAATCTCATTAAACAAAAAAAAAAAAAACAATCATACTTAAATAATAATAAAAAAAACTTAAAAAACAATAGCGTCTCCACAAATGAAACAGAATCAACGCACATTTTAAGTTTTTACACAACCACAATTTAAGTGGGCATGCGATAATATGATTAATACGTTTAGTAAGAGTCTTTATAATTGCGATGCTTAATAACTGTTTATTACGACTTAATTTAAAACATGTTTTTACGCTGATTTCTTGACAAAATATCAGTATTTACAATACAGTGATAACAATGATATAATGATAATATTAATACTTACCGAAAATATGACACTCCGTCCTTTTTTAGCGTCCTGGATGTGTGATTTTTATAGTTTTTAAACGAGCACTGAGGCACAAAATGCAGATAGTACAGAAGGCAATCTACATACAAAGTGCGCTCGAGCAACGCACACATAGACACCGCTCACGGACACGTTATCTCGGACGGGTTGGGACTGTTGGAAGTAGTGCGAGCGCGGGTGCCATCCGCTCGAGACACGCGTCTGTGAAGTGCAAAAATGGAGCAACAGAAAATTGCCTATCTAAGCTCGATTTATATAATAGTTTCCTATTTTGAATCAGTACCTATAAATGAAGTAACTTTTTTGTAAGGTAAATTCACGCCACCAACTGTTACGTAAGTTGAAAACATGATTTTTTTTATTTGTATAGATATTGTGTTGTTTTTAGTGTCATTTGATAGTTTTAGGTCTAAAACGGATAGGACAAAATAAATTGTGTAATTAAGGTAATCCGTTTTGAAGTGTGTTTATTGTTTTGTTTTAATATTGTAGAATAAGCTCAACAATAAATCAAACAACTAGATACGAGTGCCACTATACCACGCTAGTTTTTTATGCATAAGCCAAAGTTGACAACCCTAGCGCGGCCGCCGAGCGTAGGTATGAAAAGTGAAGTACATACATGTGATTGCCTTCTGTACTATCTGTATTTTGTGACTGAGGCGTGTTTACCGTCGGAGCGTTCGAATGCTACTAGATTAAAAGTGCACCCAAATGTTGAATTGGGTGCACATTCGGTGAGGGCATTTTTTGCCGCTAACTGTGTATCTAGTTCTTTATTAAGTGGAATAATCCGTATCGAATTGTTTAGCTTGGCAAAATTGCACTTAGATAAAACAATTATACCATAGTTCAAATATTAATAGCCTACGGATTTTGTTGAAGCCTCCATAGGACAACGGCCATGGAGAGTGGTGTACTTTACCAGCTCGCTTTGCTACAACATACCAAACACTGTAAGGCCGACATCTATAAACGTTACGTAGCACGTACTTTGGCTAAGCGTTATTCCTGTCAAACTACAATGTCTAAAGCATGTGCCAAGTAACGTTAATAGAAATCGGTTTGACCGCCAGTTGCAGTACTGCAGCTGACAAGTCAATCAAGATATACCTTCGTTTTTATATACAGTATCAAACATAATAATTTTCTATTTGCAGGCACTTATCTGTTTGGTGGACAAAAAGACTGGAGACAAGTCAAAGACGCGGCCACGGTTTGTGAAACAAGATCAAGTGGCTATCATGAGGATAGAATGCGCGGGAATTATATGTTTAGAACCATTCAAAAAATTTGCTCAAATGGGCAGATTCACATTAAGAGACGAGAGTGAGTAGTGCATCATTTATTTACAAAATATTGTCCAGTAACTTTTCGCGACCGTAACAAATATGTATTTACAGAATTATAATAATTAGGATCAGTAATACAACTTGTTAAGGACGCTATCACATTTTGAACTCGCTCAAGTTTAGGTATTTGAACCACAACACAACAACATTACGCGCACGCACACATTGAACCCATTGTCCACTCGATTTTATACGTAACTATAACTAATCTTGGTAGTTGAAGGTATTATTTTTTTAAATTTACTGGTATTTATTGAGTAAAGTTAGTTGTTAGTTCGCAATCGAATTTGGTAACTGTTATTAGTACTTACTATGTGTGATAATCATGTTTTTAGTATTGTTGAAGTTCATCAGTCATTATCATTTCATACATTATGTAGGTGCCGAAAAATAATAGGTGCCGAGGGGCCCGTGGCTAAATAATAACAGCCGCACAGGTCGATAGATCAGGTTAAGCTACGCTTGCCGCGGTTGTTCTGTGGATGGGTGACCATCTTTACATCTCTCTTTATTATTTTACATACCGTGACCCCTCCGTGCCTCGGAAAGCACGTTAAGTCGTTTGTCCCGGCTGTCATTCGTGGATCTTTAACAGTTGTTACGGGTAGTCAGAAGCCCGAAAGACTGACAACCAGTCTTACCAAGGGGTATCATAATACCCAGTAATTGGATTGTGGAGATCAGATAGGCAGTCGCTCCATGTACAATAAGTACATAAAATATTAGTATTACAAGGAAAATCTACGTTTATCCTCCAGTCTGCTGTTAGTTTGAAAATATGTAAGTACTTTTAAATATTATTGAGTAGTTCCGGTAGCCATCTGTGGTCTTCATAATCAGTTTCACTTCACTAAACGGTGCTTTTCGAGAGCAAATCCACGAGTTACTTTAAAAAATATCCAAATTGCTGTAGGTGTGCCTATAATATTTGAAGAGTTCTTTCGATTTCTCCAGTATCCCATCCTGGAGAAATCGAAAGACCTACCCATTTAATGTTCTGTGTCTTGTAATGTTAATTACAAGACACAGAACATTACATTAAATTATTTGCCAAATGTCAGTTAGCCACGCCAATACAACAAATACAATAAAAACTGTACGTAAAATAGTGAAGAAACAAATTTAACCATTACTTTACTTTGTGACGTTACTTTGGCTGTTACTATTGATGAAGAAATTGGCCGTAGGTCGATTTATCACAAAATAAAAATCAGCCACCTCAAATACAAAATTGGATGGCATATTCGAAAACACCACCCTAAACGCCTCCACAATCGATACCATTGTCGATTTTTATTTAAAAAACTTTTTTACAAAGAAAAGTAACCAACTTCCAAAAAAAAAAAACACTACAAAGGGAAAAATAACTTTAATTTCGGAAGTCGGTGTCGTTGGTTCCGCATTTTCGTTTTTTGACACCGACTTCCGAATAGGAGTTATTTTTCACTTTGTAGTTTCTTTTTTTGGAAGTAGTTTGTTTTTTTTTTGTAAGAAAGTTTTTTTTTTTCACTTTTTAATTATACCCACCTACCCCACACAACATCATATAACACTACTTTCTATGTGAATATCAGTGACAGGAAGCTATTGAACACATCTGCGTACCCCTTTAGAGGGCACAGGCGTGATGTCATGATGTGTGATTGCGTAAACAATGCATAGATATGCGATAGCAGCAATCGCGGTTGATTTGCTGGCATTTATTGAAGAGTTCCGTTGTCTGTCTCCGAAACTCATCATCAGATCTTTACGTAATTTAAATGGGACCACATTTCGGAATAAACCTATTTCGAACAAAAAAGAATTTTGCTAATCCGTCCATTCGTATATGACGGAGTTATGCCCGAATACTTAGTCTGGCCATAAATACTGTTACAATTAAAAATAAGAATGATATTACATTTGAATTTGGAATCTGTCATTATTATACGATTGTTCATTGAGTTTTCTAATTTTGGCGCCAATACATTGTACAATATTTTGCGATATTAAAATGGAGTGGGGTGATAAAGAAAACCGAATCGCTGTGATTGCATTACACAAAGTTAGTATGGAGCCAAATGCAATTTTTAAAACTCTCCATACGCTTGGTATTAGTCAAATGTTTGTGTACCGGGCTATTAATAGGTACAATGAGACCTCCTCTGTTTGTGACAGAAAAAGATCTGGCCGTCCACGTAGTGTTCGTACGAAAAAGGTGGTCAAAGCAGTAAGGGAAAGAATTCGAAGAAATCCTGTCCGAAAGCAAAAGATTTTATCTCGGGAGATGAAGATAGCACCCAGAACCATGTCGCGTATTTTAAAAGATGACTTAGGACTTGCAGCCTATAAGAGACGCACTGGTCATTTTTTACCCGACTGCGGCGAAGCCCAAAAGGAGGGTTATGTGTTTGACCTGTATGTATGTATGTATGTATGTATGTATGTCCGATTCTTTGTTCCCTCGTAACTTCTAAACGAATGAACGGATTTGAATAAATTATACGTCTTTAGATTTGTCTTGGTAGCGCGAGTGTCACTGGCTACATTAAAATCAAAAACAAAGTAAAATGGCGGATTTAGGGTGCCATATTGTGGAGTTCGAAATTTTTTTTTCTTCTAATACCATCGAGTAAAATATCAAAATTAAGGGTTTTAAAAGGTGATTACAAAAATATATACAACTTATATGGTTAAAAGTAATTCGAAGTGACAAATCGTAAAAAACACGTTATATAAAATAATTATTTCTTGTTCCCTGTTGAGTGACTTTACGGTTACGGGTCAGCTATTAATTAATACATAAGTAAATCGTCTGCGAAATCTTTCAAATTTGTAAACTAAAAAGCTGGAAATAAAAAACAAGTAATTAAAAAAACTAAAAAACCCGACTGCGGTAAAAAAAATTAGTTTAAAAAAAACTGAAAAGCTAAAAACAAGGCCATTTTAAATTAAATAAAAGTTGGAAGCAGGCGGGACCCATTTGAGTTTGAAAATATAATAAAAAAATGGTATGGGTCCCGCCTGCTTCCAACTTTTATTTAATTTAAAATGGCCTTGTTTTTAGCTTTTCAGTTTTTTTTAAACTAATTTTTTTTACCGCAGTCGGGTTTTTTAGTTTTTTTTTAACTGATAATTTAAAAAAGAATAGGGTGGTAAAATCGAAACAACTACTGAAGCGGTACGCAAAGGGAGGTCACAGAAAAATTTTGTTTACGGATGAGAAAATCTTTACAATTGAGCAACATTTTAACAAACAAAATGACCGTATTTATGCTCAAAGCTCTAAGGAAGCTTCCCAATTAGTCGACAGAGTGCAACGTGGGCATTATCCGACTTCAGTGATGGTTTGGTGGGGTATTAGCTATGAAGGAGTGCGGCACAAGTGTATCAAGATACCATTCTTGAGAAGGTAGTTAAGCCCCTTAACAACACCATATTCAATAACCAAGTATGGTCCTTCCAACAAGACTCGGCGCCGGGTCATAAAGCTCGGTCCACGCAGTCTTGGTTGGAAGTGAACATTTCGGACTTCATCAGAGCTGAAGACTGGCCGTCGTCTAGTCCCGATCTTAATCCGCTGGATTATATGATTTATGGTCAGTTTTAGAGAGTACGGCTTGCTCTAAACGCCATGATAATTTGGAGTCCCTAAAACAATCCATACGATTGGCAGTGAAGAATTTTCCCATGGAAAGGGTTGCGTGCTTCTATTGATAACTGGCCTCAACGTTTAAAGGACTGTATTGCAGCCAATGGAGACCACTTCGAATAAGCTTTTTATATTTTAAATTGTTTTATATTTATGTATTAAACTAACACACTGTAAAAGTAATAAATATTATATACAATAAAAAAAAAATTTTTTCTTCGTGACAATATTTATGGCAAGACTAGGTATATAACCTCCTTCTTTTTAGAGGTCGGTTAAAAATACACTCGCCATCTTGAATAAAAAAATGGATGTCATATTCGTAATCACCACCCCAAAATCGACTATAGTATCGAATATCTAAAGAAAAAATTGTTTCCGTCATTTTTATTTGATTATAATTTATTAGCATAAATATTTATACAATCTTTATCCGTAATCTACATCAATTAAACAAAAAATTACAACTAAGTATATCATTCTAAAACAAATTCCTAAAATCGTACTTAATTTTATTTCGGTTCGAAAAAGTATCAACATCGTACTGTGGAGTACACAAAACGGAACTCACTTTTTAAGGACGCTATCACATTTTTCCACGAATAACAGTGTTTTTCAGGTACCATTTTAACGAATTGGAGTCACAACTGCGAGGATATCTTGGTTTCAAATTAAAGATAATATATTCATCTCCAGATGGGCCCCAAAACCATTAAATAGCCCCATACAAAATTTTCACACAAATACGTTTTTACCATCACAATAATCGCAAAAAAATAAATAAGAAGGGGTCTGAATAGGGCCCAATATAGCCAAATCCACTGCATATTTTAACTTAAAAATAAGAAGATATCGTTGCTTATATAGTCCTTTATAGACAAGCTAAATATTTTGTAGATAAATAAATAACTTTTTCATTTATGAGAAAAATAAGAAACGCTCTCAAATTTCTCTATACATTTTCTACCCGCGGACACTCGCGGTTGATCATTCCGCGCTCAGAGGCGCTCGTGAAAGCACGTTTGTATTGCTTTTTCGTAAAAAATAATTAAAAAGTAAGTTCCGTTTTGTGTACTCCACAGTACGAAGTTGATACTTTTTCGAACCGAAATAAAATTAAGTATGATTTTTGGAATTTGTTTTAGAAATAAATACTTATGTAGTTATATTTTTCTGTTTAATGGATGTAGATGACGGATAAAGATTGTATTGTTTATTTATGTTAATAAATTATGATCAAATAAAACTGACGGAAACAATTTTTTTTTAGATATCGTACTATAGTCGATTTTGGGGTGGTGATTACGAATATGACATCCATTTTTTTTTATTCAAGATGGTGAGTGTATTTTTAACCGACTTCTAAAAAGGAGGAGGTTGTATGTTCGGTTTGGTTGAATTTAGTACCGCGCCGTCAATACCGAAAAATCTTACCATAAGATTTACAGCGAAAGACGTAAAAAATGCAATTAGTCAGATGAAACGTGGTAAGTCACCCGGACACGACGGGCTCAGTGTTGAGCATTTAAGACACGCTGGTAAGCATTTGCCCCGAGTCTTAGCATTGCTGTATAACTTTTGTATCTCGCATTCCTATCTGCCCAGTGACATGATGAAAACTGTTGTGGTACCTATTATTAAAAATAAAACTGGTGACATGTCGGACAAGTCAAATTACAGACCGATCTCGCTGGCAACGATTGTCGCAAAAGTTTTTGATAGTCTCTTGAACACCTACCTACAGAAGAATATTACGTTGCATGATGCGCAGCACGGTTTCCGCAAGGGACTATCAACAGAGACTGCTATATTGTGCCTAAAGAAGACGGTAAGCTATTACGTAGACAATCAGAGTCCTGTCTTTTCTTGCTTCCTTGATATGTCAAAGGCGTTTGATATGGTGAATTACGATAAGTTGTGGGGTAAGTTACGCAACGCAAATATGCCTGAAGAGATGATAAAGATCCTCAGGTACTGGTATGGTCACCAGGTGAATTGTGTGCATTGGGCTGAGGCCAATTCTGATGAGTATAGGTTGGAGTGTGGGGTCAGACAGGGTGGTTTGACTTCTCCGATATTGTTTAACCTATACATAGACGGACTCATTAGTGAGCTCAGCAGCTTGCAGGCTGGCTGTTATATAGATGGAGTAGGGTTTAATAATATCAGCTACGCCGATGATATGGCACTATTGAGCCCGTCAGTCTCAGGCTTAAGAAAGCTGTTGGATGTTTGTGAGAGGTATGTTGAGGAACACGGTTTAAGATACAATGCCAAAAAGAGTGAGGTTCTTATTTTTGGAGCAAAGTCCTCAGAAAGTTTTCCTCCCATTAAACTAGCTGGTAATAACTTAAATCGTGTTCAACAATTTAAATATCTCGGCCATATTGTAACAGCGGGCATCAAAGATGATCTGGATGTAGAAAGGGAACGAAGAGCATTGGCGGTTCGATGCCAACATGCTTGTCCGTAGGTTTGCTCGTTGCACGTGTGAAGTGAAAGTGACGCTTTTTAAAGCATATTGTCAGACATTTTACACGTGCAGCCTCTGGACAAGTTGTACGCAGAAAGCCATCAATGTTCTTCGAGTTCAATACAACAATGCATTCAGGATGCTGTTGGGACTTCCACGCTTCTGCAGTGCTTCGGGAATGTTTGTTGATGCGCACACTGATGGCTTCGCGGCGATCAGACGTAAGCGTGCCGCGTCGCTGCTGCAGAGGGTCCGGGGCAGCTCGAACAGTCTCCTGAATGTCATTGCAGGGAAATTTGATTGCCCGCTCGTCCATTATTTGTCCAATCTGCATGTGTACTAACAGTTTTTTTATGTTTTTTATGTTTTACTAACAAATTTATGGATTTATTATTCCGAAATAAAATGATTATTATTATAACTCCGAGACGGATTTGCATAATTCTTTTTTTGTTCGAAAGAGGTTTATTCCGAAATGTGGTCCCATTTAAATTGCGTAAAGATCTGATGATGAGTTTCGGAGACAGCCAACGGAACTCTTCAATAAATGCCAGCAAATCAACCGCGATTGCTGCTATCGCATATATCTATCTATGCATTGTTTACGCAATCACACTGTACCTACCTATGTATCACACACATTAACAACACACATTAAGTTTTTTAAATAAAATCGACATTGGTATCGATTGTGGAGGTGTTTAGGGTGGTGTTTACGAATATACCATCCAATTTTGTATTCGAGGTGGCTGATTTTTATTTTGTGATAAATCTACTTACGCGCCAATTTCTTCATCAATAGTAACAGCCAAAGTAACGTCACAAAGTCAAAGTAACGGTTTTTGTTTCTTCACTATTTTACGTATAGTTTTTATTGTATTTGTTGTATTGGCGTGGCTAGCTGACATTTGGCAAATGTTAATTACTTTGCATACCTACAAGGTATGCAAAGTAATTCAAGTATTTTCTAAATGAATGGTATCAAGTATTTTCTAAATGAACAGACAGTTGCGCCATTTCTTCTCCCCAGCGAAAGCACTAGGAAGTGGTGAAGGGCGGGCGGTTTGGGGGACTGTCTTTTGTAATTTTGACGTTCGAAAAGTGCTGATTCTCAGCCTAATTTGAATAAATGACTTTTGATTTTTAGAAGACTTCAAAAAAAGGAGGAAGTTCTCAGTTCGTCGGCATCTTTTTTTTTATGTATGTTCCCCGATTACTCGAAGACGGCTGCACCGATTTCTAAAATTAGTTTTTTATTTATTTATTAAACTTTATGCACAGGTAAAAACTGTACAAAGGCGGACTTAATGCCTTGGGCATTTTCTACCAGTCTACCTTAGGGTGATGCAGAGACAATACACAGTAGGTGATAAGACTGGTTGTCAGTCTTTCGGGCTTCTTCTGACTACCCGTAACGACTGTCAAAGATCCACGAATGACAGCCGGGACCAACGGCTTAACGTGCTTTCCGAGGCACGGAGGGGTCACAGTATGTAAAATAATAAAAAGAGATGTAAAGATGGTCACCCATCCACAGACCAACCGCGGCAAGCGTAGCTTAACCTGATCTATCGACCTGTGCGGATGTTATTATTTAGCCACGGGCCCCTCGGCACCTACTATTTTTCGGCACCTACATAATGTACGTAATGATAATGACTGATGAACTTCAACAATACTAAAAACATGATTATCACACATAGTAAGTACTAATAACAGTTACCAAATTCGATTGCGAACTAACAACTAAATTTACTCAATAAATACCAGTAAAATTAAAAAAATACCTTCAAGTACCAAGATTAGTTATAGTTACGTATAAAATCGAGCGGACAATGGGTTCAATGTGTGCGTGCACGTAATGTTGTTGTGTGGCGCTTCAAATACCTAAACTTGAGCGAGTTTAAAATGTGATAGCGTCCTTAACGTAATTATTTTTTGCAAAAAAGCGATACACCCGTGCTTTCACGAGCGCTTCTGAGCGCGGAATATGATCAACTGCGAGTGTCCGCGGGTAGAAAATGTATGGAGAAATTTGAGAGCGTTTCTTATTTTTCTCATAAATGAAGAGTTATTTATTTATCTACAAAATATTTAGCTTATCTTTATAATAATATATATAGGGTGACTGGCACCCTATATAGGCAACAATATCTTCTTATTTTCAAGTTAAAATATGCATTGGATTTAGCTATATTGGTACCTATTCAGACCCCTTTATATTTTACTTTTTGCGATTATTGTGATGGTAAAAACGTATTTGTGTGAAAATTTTGTATGGGGCTATTTAATTGTTTTGAGGCCAATCTGGAGATGAATATATTATCTTTTATTTGAAACCAAGATATCCTCGCAGTTGTGACTCCAGTTTGTTAAAATGGTACCTGAAAAACACTGTTATTCGTAGAAAAATGTGATAGCGTCCTTAAGTTAGTATTCATTGTAAAATGTCAAGATTTCATGAAAAAGTCATTCAGTGGGATTACTTGGTCTTAGAGAGTTGTGTTGATGACTTTAATGATTTTAATTCTGTAAATACATATTTGTTACGGTCGCGAATCATATTTTAATCAACGTACAACTTAATACTGACCAGCAAATTGCAAAAAACGTAAAAAAAAAATAATTTCGCGGGCTACCCTGGCGCTTTCGCCTTAACAACACAATTGATTTTGATGCGGTTTTCGCCATCATCTAGAGTTACTTCCGGAAGATTTATGTGTGTAATACATTCCAAGTTAAATATCAATCATTTATTTATGTATTTTTATTAATAATTAACATAGATAAAGCATAGAAAACTCGTTTTTTTTTAATGTAAGGGTGCAATCTAATAATGTGGCGGCGACATTATTAGATTGCACTCTTGCGAAGCAAGAACAGGTCACAAGTTAAATTATAATAAAAAAATATATTAAAATGAAATCTCAATCATTATCATTCGTTTGTTTTTAGGATTATTGTCAGTTTTCATACCGTCGGTCGCTATTAATGCAGTTTTTACTTTGTTAATCATACTAACCTTAATAATAACTTTCTTTATTTTCGTTTCAGATAAAACGATTGCGATCGGTAAAGTCCTGAAGGTGATCGAGTAATTTGGCACTACAATTTGTAATTTAGCTAGGATAGGCCTTTCCAAAACCTATATCAACAGAGAATGCATGAAATATGTAATCCTGAATTTTGGGATCTGTATCCTGTGAGAGCTCGAGTGTATTGCTTCATCGTGATCACTAAAAGAATCATTTCTCAATATCATAGAACAGCTAGGCTTTATTTATGAATACTTACAGTCACAGCCATAAAGCGACACATTTATACTGAATTCCTCACGATGCTCTTACGTGTTTTTAATATTTCTTATCATTCAAGTGAATTTTGCTTTAATGTTTAAGCTCGTAATTTATTTTGTACAACATTTTTGTTGCTACCAATGTACAAGTTGCATTAACTTTTTTAGTTGTTACACTAGCTTCCGTTTCTTCCAAGGCCATATTTTAAGAATGTAGTACTTTTATTGCAACTATGTATTCTGTGCAATTTTAAGAATTTATATAACGTCCTGGCTCGGGTTTGATTATAAAACCTTCTATCATTCGTCCATTCCCGTCGAGCATCGCGTAGAATTTTAGTATTGACATTCTTGAACAACGTTTGTAGTCATTATGAAATGCTATATAATTTTGTCTATGGAAAAGCCGCAATTATTTTACTGTAACACTTATGTTATCATAAAGACCGATGTGGTTTCGATGGAAAAGGCTCTCATGTAAATTGTTTTAATGATCATCCAGTGTTACTAAAGGGTAGGCATAGTCAACATTGTTTGTCCTTTACCTACTCAATTGATGAATCGTACAGCATTCTCGACTATGCTAAGTTTGTTTTCGATGTGGTGATCACTCTAACACATTTACGCTATTGATATTAATATTTTCACATATTATGGATATAATGGTTATTTTAATACGGTTTTATTTAAAAAATAGTTTGCTATATTTGCAGTACATTGTTTATACCTTTCTCGATTCATCTGAACATTTTATTTGTGTATAACATTATTTTGGCTTGTATCTATTTTAATGTAACTTATTACAATCTGCAATATTTATATCTAATTATGATAATGATTATAATTTATTGCGAAACAAAGATATCTATTTTTGTCAGAGTGATACAGAAATGCTTTATTGAAAGGAAAACTACCGTGGGGATGTCTCGGACATAAAACTACCGTGGGGATGTCTCGGACATAAATGCGGCTGATTTCTTGCAAACTAAATAGACAACATTATATCGGACCTCTCCTAAATAATAATATACAATAAAGACTTGATCAATATTTGGAAACTCACACAATTTTACTCGTACATAAAGTATTAATATGTAGAAACATAATGAGAGTACTTATGGAAAGATGTGTAAAGGGGTTCGCTTTACGAATATTATTTCTTAAAACGTCGGCCCTAACTCCGAATCGTTATGATAATGTATATTATGAATTTATAAATTGTCAGCTTTTTTAATATAATCAGATTTACATTTAAGGGCGTTTGTATAATGTCATATTTTGTGTATATCAGGACAAGATGTGAGGCACACGTAGTCCCCCGAGCCGGTTCACCTCATGCTTTGTTTTCGTCGACATGCTTTTGTAGAGGGAAGTAGGGCGCGGAGAGGCCGCGGGCTGCCCGCCGGTCCGCGTCGTAGTGCCTTGTGTTGCTGCGGGGGGCCGCGTGGGCCTCGCGCGCGCCTCGACACCGACCGAGCACTGGCAGGCTGCGACTATATTATTTTGTTTAAAATAAAATTTTATTAATACTACTACTGCACTTACTTTCTACCCATGAGACCAGTTCACTCTTATTTTTTTTATTATTTAAAGTAGCGACCAGCCCCTGCTTAGCACCCGCATGAGTAGATTGCACCTGTGCAATCTACACATGTGGCGACATGTCCAAACATCAAGATTTCTGTTCTGTCTGTTAAATATAAAAGGCGAAACTGTTTAATGTCAAATCTCAGTAACTACAATACGTAAATATGCAACACGTACATATAATAATAAAATCACATATTTTCGTGTCCCTCACCACACAATCCTCACCTTTGAAAACTTCATGAAAATCAATTTTGAGAACTCTAAGAAATAGTCATAGCCCTTCGGCTATCATAGTCACCAAGGTTATAGTTTACTATCATAGTCACCAAGGTTATTCCGAAGTTATAGCTATAGGTTGGTGAGGATTGTGTGGTGAAGGTCTCCTCGTAATCCTCACCTCTAGTGCAACCAAAGGACTGGGAGTATCGACTTGGTTTCAATTCCAAAAAATAGTCGAGAAATAGTCGTAACCATAGATATAGATACACCTAGATAACGCAAGAGCAACTACTTCGCGTGCCAAAAATCGCACCAGTTTACGATAAAAAATCATAAGCCGCCACTTTCGCGCTCAGTCCTGTGTACTGCTGGCTGGGTAAGCGTGAGCGAGAGCGCGAGCTTGTGACGTCATAGTATGTAGTCAAAAAATGGCACGCTTGGTTTTCATACAGTTCGTGATACTTGCGTTATCTAGGTCTATCTATATCTGTGGTCGTAACGCTATGCCAACTCTCGAAAGTAGTCTTTAAGGTGAATGGGTAGTTGAGACCGCAAAAAAGAAATTTTGAATTTCGCGGTCTACCACTATCCATTCACCTTAAGTGATTCCATAGATATAAAGGTGCCTTGATGAGGATTACGTGGTAAGCCTTTCTCGCCACAATCCTCACCTGATTACCGCGGAACGTTGACGTTCTTTTTTAATTTCAATTTGGTGTCTAGAAATTGTCGTCTCCAATCATGATAATTTCGACCTGGTTTACTATGTAGAAGTATGTTAAATTTCCACGTGAACTTCTACATTCATTTTGTTTTGGTAAAGTCGCGAACACTAAAATTACAAATCGGGTTTTATTATATTCTGTTTCCTAACTTTTTTATCCATAATCTAAAGTGCCATAATTTTTTTGTCCTAATCATCATTTTGTCCGAATGATAAATTGGCCGAACTTAATCTATACTAATATTATAAAGCTGCAGAGTTTGTTTGTTTGTTTGTTTGTTTGAACGCGCTAATCTCTGGAACTACTGGTCCGATTTGAATGATTCTTTTAGTGTTGGGTAGTCCATTTATCGAGGAAGGCTATAGGCTAATAACATCACGCTACGACCCTTAGGAGCCGGGCAGCGTGTGACACCGCGGGGAACAGCTAGTGTCACATAATATTACATGCCATAAAATTATGTGACTCAGGCTGGCTAGACAAATCTTCAAAATAGCTCGCATTTAACTAGGTCAATAGGGCACTTTATGTGACGGCTAAACACCCTTATTTTAGAATTTGTGACGCTACAGAATCTTAGATAATCGATTGAAAACGTGTCCAGCCAGCTTGAAAAACCACTTTTCGCTGGTCTCTCAATCTCGGTAACGGAAGTGATTTTGACGACTTTTTGCGTCACAAATTTGTGACAGGCATCGAGCTAAAAGTTTTGTGATACGTACAGCGGTTTAAAATGTGTTCAAAATTTTGTGACGGGGACGATAATGATAACCTAAATTTGTGACGGAGAAACATTGAGTACCTAGTTTCAAAGATATTGATCATCTAAATTTTCCCATATAAACATCCATTAATATTGTTAGGTGACCATAATATTTACATAAATAAAGGATTGCTGCCACGCGTGCTTTGTATTTGATTTATAAAGATTTATTGATAAATGTGATTTAATTTACAGCAAACATTTTTTCATTTAAATACCTTCGATCATTAATTATCCTGACACTATCTACCTATATACTTATCATGAAAAACACCAATACCTACCTACTAAAAAGAGTACGTATCTGCACGTATATAATCAATAACATTAAAAAATGACCCCCCCCCCTTCCTCACTTTACACTTTTGTCTTCTATCGTTTTAAATACCTATAGTTCGTATTAGTATCACCAATACACGGATTTTCATCCATTAAAGAAAACACTTTAAAATATACTTAGTCCTACATAAAACCTACAATATTGGTAACCCTACTGCAATGTTTGTATGGGAAAATTTAAATGATCAATATCTTTGAAACTGCGCAAAGTTTCTCCGTCACAAATTCAGGTTATCATTATCGTCCCCGTCACAAAATTTTAAACATATTTCGAAGGCCGTAGATCATCAGGCAGCGGAGATACATGTGTCCAGCCAGCTTGAACTCAGGCTGGCTGGACATTGTTTTTATTGATTTCTCGTAAACCCTTACATGTGACGCCATAAATCAAACGTTATTACTGTCACACGTTGCGTCACTAAATGTTAGTAAAGGAATCATATTCGAAAATGCTCCCGTTATTGAGATTCGGAAGTGCCAACCAGAAGTTTTAAACGTAAATTCAAGCTGGCTGGACACAGATTTTTGCATTTTTCTACTAAACCGAACCGAACCGTTTTGTGATGTGAACTTTTAGCTAGACGCCTGTCACAAATTTATCTGACGCCCGTTGATATAATATGCAAAAAGTCGTCAAAATCACTTCCGTTACCGAGATTGAGAGACCAGCGAAAAGTGTTTTTTCAAGCTGGCTGGACAGGTTTTCGATCGATTATATCTAAGATTCTGTAGCGTCACAAATTCTGAAATAAGGGTGTTTAGCCGTCACGTAAAGAGCCCTATTAACCTAGTAAAATGCGAGCTATTTTGAAGATTTGTCCAGCCAACCTGAGTCACATATAAAATTGAAATCCCTGAATACAATATGCCCTGTCTGTCATAAATATTACAATCAATAATATACAAAAGACTTAAAACCGTTTTCAATAAAAGTTAAAAGTCCTAAATTCAAATTATTTAATGTTTTAAAATAAATTTGTATTACAATGCAGCATGCAAGCAAGCAAGCATGCAGCAGGCATGGTTTCTGTCACGGCTCCGTCGCTGCGGGTCTCCGGCGGTACCAGGCGTGCTAATCGTCGCAGACGGCTTTCCGCGGCTCGCTCGCAGCCTCCTGCTCCTCAGGGCTCAGTCGCAAAATGACCACTTCTCAAAATGACTACTGGTAGCAAAATGTCCCTTTCTCAGAATGTCCCTTTCGCATAATGTCCCTTTCGCAAAATGTCCCTTTCGCAAAATGTCCCTTTCGCAAAATGTCCCTTTCGCAGAATGTCCCTTTCGCAAAATGTCCCCTTCCTCAAACAGGCATTAATTCCTTTCATCAGAATTTGTAATTTGTAAGTTGTACGTTGAACCGCTGTTTGTTGTTGCTCCACAAAAATATTGAAAATCTGTGCGAAAAGTGTTTGGAAGTGCAGTTAAAAGTGTAATTCGCATGGACATACTTTGAACTTTAGACTTTCAACAATAATTTGGTGTTCTAGTGTGTGTTTTAAAAAACTCTAGACAATAATTAATTCGAAAAAGAATTCGATCTACCGTCGCCGCGTTCGGTCGCAAACTAACAGTGCATCGCAATAAAACGCGTAAGCGCCCCGTATTGCACGGCACTTACGACGTTCTTCTCGCGAACTAGCTGTGAGCAGCCGTCGACTCATCCACCGCTGGCCTTTTTTAGTGTGCGCTTTGCTTCGAGAACCGGGCCATATCTGGGAGGGCCTTTACTAGTGTGCTGAGAGTAGTATTATAATAAAATTATAAAAAAACAACATGGCTTCGACGGCGCGGTCGTGTGGTTGCTGTGCCGACAATAATTATTCCGAAGACGACAAAGAACTCATTAATTGCATAAGATGCAATAAGACATACCATTTCGCGTGCCTGTCTATTCCGGGGATTCCTGCTGATTCTGAAACTTATCGCAAATGGAAATGTTCGGGTTGTTTAAATCTCATTACGAGTGCCTCCAAAAATGAGATTACACCAAATCGAAATGTGTCCACAACAAGAGGTAATAAGAGACCGGCCTTGAACTCTCCCCCTCAAGCGACACCTGTAACCACTGAGGAAGTGCGTGCTATTGTCCGAGAAGTTATGAAGGCGGAATTCGCTTCCATGCTTCAGCAAATCAATAACACCATACTTAACGTCGTCAACAAGGAACTCGAACCTATAAAAAATGATATCAGAGAGCTGTCAACTTCATTAAATTTTCACACTAAGGAGTTTGAAGAGTACCAATCCGAACAAAAGGGACTAAAGAGCTCCATGAAAAACTTAACTGAGGAGAACAATAATCTTAAAAGCTCAATGGCGGACCTAAGCCTCCGCATAAATTACCTGGAACAACAAACTCGCTCAAACAACATTGAACTTAAATGCCTACCTGAAAATAAACAGGAGAATCTTTATACTGTAGTTAAGCAGTTGGGATCAGTTGTTGGATGTGTGCTAAAGGACAACGACATTCTTCACTGCACCCGCGTAGCCAAACTCCAGGCTAATAACACCCGCCCGCGCTCCGTCGTTGTCCAGCTTGCCTCTCCAAAAATTCGCGACAACCTCCTGGCTTCAACTATCGATTACAATAAGGAAAAGAAAAATAATACCGAGAAGCTCAATAGTGCAGATCTTGGGATGGCTGGCGACAAAATGCCGGTATATGTGCTCGAACACTTATCTCCGTCTAACAAAGCTCTCCATGCTGCCGCTAGACTAAGGGCAAAGGATAAGGGGTACAAATTTGTCTGGGTAAGAAACGGCAGAATTTTTGTCAGAAAGAACGCCGAAGCCGACCATATTTTGATAAAGAACCTGGACTCTTTAAATAGGTTGATTTAATCTAGTACGTATTACTCATTGTTTCTACTCTACTAAACTAAAAATACACGTTATTGTGAACTTACAATTTTTCAAAATTCGATAGTCTGCAAATATTATACCAGAACTGTAGAGGTTTGCGAACAAAAACGCACATGTTTTACCGCAATGTATGTTGTAATAACTACGATGTCGTCATTCTTTCGGAGACTTGGCTTAACAGTTCCGTCCGTAGCAGTGAGCTATTCGACGACAGATACGTGGTTTACAGGAGAGATAGAGAAAGTTCTAGTATAAATAGTGGTAAAGAAGGTGGAGGAGTATTGATAGCTGTAAAAAAAAATATACATTCTAAACGCGCTGTGCATTTCGAGAGTAGTTGTGAGGACCTTTGGGTTTCCCTGGATTTTCCTATAGCTAAGTCTTTTCGTCGAATGGCTCTCTGTGCAGTATATCTGCCACCACCTGTACGCATATCATACTTGGAAAATTTCTTAGATAAATGTAATGCGGCCTTTGAACAACTAAACGACTCATGCGTATGTATCATAGGCGATTTCAATTTGGGTAATATTGACTGGAAATTAATTAATTCGAAGAACAACCTCAAGCTGACTAATACCTGCGAAGCTTTGTTGGATTTTACGCATGTTAATAAGCTCAATCAATTTAACAACATAGATAATACCTCAGGTCGAATACTCGACCTAGTATTGTGTAATCATCCATTGTGTAATGTAAGCCAAAGTATTGGTCCGTTATGTAATATTGATCAGCACCATCCACCCCTAGACATTATAATTTCTTTAATTAAGGAAGCTAAACTCCCATATAATATTGTCAGTGGAATGCCTAACTTTCGTAAATCAAATTACGTACCCATTCGTAAATACTTAAAAGAACTCAACTGGGAGGAATTATTTGAGGGACAGCATGACGTCAATGGGATGGTACAGGTGTTTTACGACATCATTAATACAGCTATACAAAGGTTTATTTCTACAAAATTACCCAAAAATAGCAAATACCCACCATGGTTTAACCGAACTCTTATTAAAATGTTAAATTCGAAAAATAAAATCAGAAAACGTTACAATATTTACAAAAACCCATTAGATAAAATAGAATTAAAGATTATCAGTAGACGCTGTGATGACCTTGCTACCGTCTGCTATAATAACTACATAAAGAACTTGGAAGATGAACTCACACATAACCCCAAATTGTTTTGGACTTATTTAAAAGCTAAACGTGGAGGATCTAGCATGTACCCTAGGTCGATGACAAATGGTAACACAACGTCATCTGACGGAGCAGAAATATGCGAGTTTTTTGCATCTTACTTTTATTCAGTCTATAGTCCTGCTCAGAATGGTGGCAATATTAATAATAATTCATACTTTCGTAACCTTCAAAATTATAGTTTATGCTTATCTGATCTAGTAATTAACCGTGAGGCCCTACATAAGAAGTTAAAGAACCTGGATTGCAATAAGGGCGCTGGGCCAGATGGAATACCACCTATTTTTATTCACGAGTGTGCGGCCGAGTTGGTTATACCACTGTCACTTATTTTCAATAAGTCTTTAGCTTCTGGGGTTTTTCCTTCGGAGTGGAAGGTGGCGAAGGTTGTTCCTGTCCATAAGTCAGACAATGACGACATAGTTTCCAATTACAGACCCATATCGATTTTATCAACCGTGGCTAAAATTTTTGAGTCTCTGATCTGCCCTCACATCCAGAATCACTTAAAGCTGTACTTAAGTGAAGAGCAACACGGCTTCGTGGAGTCTAGATCCACAAGTACCAACCTAATACTGTTCACTGAGTTATTATCGAAGACAATAGACTCAGGTTACCAAGCAAATGTCATTTATACAGATTTTAGTAAAGCTTTCGATAAGGTGTCACATGGAATATTGATTAGTAAATTACGAGCATATGGTATCACCGGATCGTTACTCTCATGGTTGAGTTCGTATCTTGTGGATAGATCTTTCTATGTGGTTATCAACGGTTTTCGATCAGCCCTACGATATATCTCGTCTGGCGTGCCACAGGGATCTCATTTGGGGCCAGTATTGTTTAATTTCTTTATCAACGATATTCCCAACTGTTTTCGGTTCTCCGTTGTCTTTATGTATGCCGACGACTTAAAATTTGTCAAAATAGTGAAATCTAAAGATGATGCCTATGACCTACAGAGCGATCTAGAAAGTCTTGTGCAATGGTGTCGAACCAACATGATGCATCTAAATCCAAGCAAATGTTACCATGTTAAATACACGCGAAAGCATTATCCAATAGACCAAGACTATTATATCGGCGGAGTAAAAATTGCGGAACTGGAAGCAGTGACAGACCTTGGTGTCACGTTTGATCGAAAGCTTACGTTTATCCCACACATGGATGATATAATAAAAAGGTCCTCTAGAATGCTGGGATTTGTTATGAGGAATTCCAAGCAGTTTAGGTGTTATAAAACTAAAATTATACTTTATAATTGCTTAATTCGAAGTGTATTGGAATACTGTAGCGTGATCTGGCGTCCACACTATGCCACACACTCGTTGCGTCTAGAACGCGTTCAAAAGCGTTTTCTATGGCACCTGGCGTTTTCTAGCGGAATAACTAAAAAAGTACGATCGTACAGTAACAGACTGAAACACTTTAAAATGATTTCGCTAGACAATCGCCGACGCATTAATGACGCAGTGTTTGTGTGCAAAGTAATGAAACATAAAATTGACTGCCCACAAGTATTGCACACCTTTAATTTCCGTGCTCCCTCAAGAATTCCTCGTAGTCCCATAACACCACTTTGCCCACCGCAGAGAAGAACTGTTCTGGGCGCCAATTCCCCATATGCAAGGTTATGCAAGGTCGTAAATAGCTGCAGTGATAAAATCGATGTTCACTATGAAAGTTTGAGCAAATTGAAAGCCAAACTTCTTAAATATCTACCTTCCTGATTCGATATTGTGTGTGTTAATGTGTTTACATATAATAAGTACCTTAAAATATTGCATTTCATTGGACCGATGTGTTCATTATTTATACTTTAGTTAGATAAGTAATTTTAAAAATAGATTAATATTTAATATTTGTAAGTACAACTTCATTATGCATGCGGAGTTTGCCTTTAAGTGATTGTTGCACTATTGCATACATACATTCGCATGTTACCTTCAGCATAGAACAGTGTAAATAATTGTTGGTGAACCAAAATAAATAAAATAAAAAAAATCTGTAAAAAAAACTGGTCACTCAAGAGCCAGTAGGTGTACAACACAGAGGGGTACTGTAGTAATGTTTAATCAGTAAAATGGGTAGGTGCATGCATATTGCACATATACTAAAATAAATAATACAAATCGAAGTTTGTCAGATTTACTGTCACTCAAAACATCAATTTACACAAATAAACAATCAACAAATTAAACTTAACCCAAATACAAACACCAGTATTTGGGTTAAGATTAATTTGTTGATTTTTTATTTGTATAAATTGATGTTTGTATTTGGGTTAAGTTTAATTTGTTGATTGTTTATTTGTGTAAATTGATGTTTTGAGTGACAGTAAATCTGACAAACTTCGATTTGTATTATTTATTTTAGTATATCGACGATGAAGTGACATGAACTCCTAAGTGACATTTTTGCGATTTTAATTTTTTTACGTAGATAGACTTTAAATAATCGTTTGCGTGGGCTGGCAAAAGCAGAATAACTTTATTCTTCTTTTTGACGTGACAACGTCTTAAATTAGGTTGCGACTGGGAGTCACTTATGAAAAAGTGTAACGCTCGGTAACGTTACGATGAGTCACCGAACGAGAGAGAGGCCCGCCGAATGCCTTGCGTCTCTCTCCCACTCAACTATGATCGGATGATCGGTCGTTGTCACGTAAAATCTTCGCCCGTAAAACCGACTTTACAGGCAACCATTTTTTTTTAATGAGTTATTTATAACTGACAATAACTATTAAACAACTGTGTATCAAATTTGCTGACAATATCACCTAATGAACTAATAACAATAACAACTAAATAACCTTAGCGTAATTATTTCTGTCAAGACCTCCTATCTCCTGCTAGATACGTCTTTATGCTTTATAGTTAAAACTTATACAGAAGCATCGTTTTATTGAATTTTGTATTTGTTAAGGTTATTTGAATACGCTAAATCTTCAAATAACAGTATTTTTAAAGTTGATGAAGTTTTGTTGCTTTTTCCGAGCTATATTACTAAAATATAACGCTTTTGGTGTTCATCTACTTAAATTAAGTTGTACCTATACTTTAAAGAAGAAGATAAAAGAAAATAGAAGATAAAAGAAAGAAAGAAGATAGAAGTTATTGTTCGAATGTACAAATTTCATTTGTATATTTTAAGTAGATAGAAGCAAAACGTTTTTTTCGTTTCCTGTAAAATTATGTTCTGGTAGATAAAGGTTCATTTCACTTCATCGTCGATATGTGCAATATGCATGCACCTACCCATTTTACTGATTAAACATTACTACAGTACCCCTACTGGCTCTTGAGTGACCAGTTTTTTTACTGATGAAAGGAATTAATGCCTGTTTGAGGAAGGGGACATTTTGCGAAAGGGACATTTTGCGAAAGGGATATTCTGCGAAAGGGACGTTTTGCGAAAGGGACATTATGCGAAAGGGACATTTTGCGAAAGGGACATTCTGAGAAAGGGACATTTTGCTACCAGTAGTCATTTTGAGAAGTGGTCATTTTGCGACTGAGCCCTCCTCAGCCCGCGGGCCGCCTCGCCCCTACGCGATTCCAAATTACAATCTAGGGGTAGGGCAGACGAGACTGCGTGGAGTCGGATTTACAACAGCGATTCGTTTCTGTCACTAAAACCTAATTTTTTGTAAATGTTTTAGGACTAACAATTATATTATAAATGAACATTCGGAATAATACACATTATATAATACAATACGGCCATATGACTTTATTTCATGCAAAATTAGGAGATTCAATTATTAGGCCCAGCGCACACCGCTGGAGGCGCGGCGGAGAGCAATTGAAGACAACAATTTAATATAAACTACCCCCACGCACAACGGACCGAATGAGAGTCTAAGTGCGGAAAAGGGAGTCGCATCATCAAACCTTAACTACCTTGGCATACGGTCAATATAAGAATAAATTCGCACGCGGTGCTCGGCAGTGCTCGGAGCGCCCTCAAGCTACTACAAGAGCATGCGCGTGACTGTCCAGTCGCGGGCGCCCGCCGTGCTGCTCTGCGCTCCGCCGCACTACCCCGCGCTCGGCCGGCTGGCGGTCAGATGCCTAGAGAGTTTTAACTAGTGTGGTCGTGAGTTGAGCGAGATCATGGACGAGGAAAAGTTAATTAACTTAGTGCAAACATAATATGTATGTTTAGACGGTGTATCGTCGAGCGAGTTGTCTGTACAAAGTATCATCATCAATTCAGCCGAAAGACGTCCAGTGCTGGACATAGGCCTCCCCCATGTACCTCCACTTCGACCGGTTCTGTGCTTCTCGCATCCAACAGGTTCCTGCGGCCCTCACAAGGTCGTCGGTCCACCTTGTGGGAGGCCTTTCAACGCTAGCTACGGTACAAAGTATCGATCAGCACTAAATGACATGGGCGCGCTCGGAGTAGCTGCGCGCCACCGGTGTCACTGACTCTGGCAGAGCCACCATCAGGGGTTTTAATTTTGATAACACAAAAAATTAGTCGAAATTTGTCGCCAAATATCAGAATTTGTCGGTCACTGGTTCAAAAGATATAAGGGTTTAAGGGCCGATCTGGAGTCTCCCCCGCTGGGCCCCATTTATATCTCAAAAACTAGGGCACCTAGCGAAGATCTGTTTTCTCCCATATTTTATCGTTAATTAGTCGGAATAAGTCGCCAAATATCAGAATTTGTCGGTCACTGGTTCAAAAGATGGGTGTGTAATGTTTGGTATAACAACCGATAGTCTAATTTCGTTTGACATAACTCTCATATGATATAATTTTCCTAAGCTATAAAAACATTTAACCTAATTTCATATGATCTAATGTTATTTTTGATATAATTTTCTTTTTCTCTAATTTCATTTCGTATGTTCCCAGTCGCCCCCGCGGGGATTGCCACCGGAGGCAAATGGGAATAAAAATTCCCAGTCGCCACCGGCGGTGACTGGGAAGTCATTGCCCCCACTTCAGTTTCGCTGTACATTGCTTTCTCCATCGTAGAGAATAAAAGGATGAGACAACTTATCGTAAACCTGCCTCTAATCTTTTTATCTTTTTTTTTTTCTTTTATTCCGCCTCTGTACATTTATGTGCTTGAAGTATTAAATAAATAAATAATAATAATCTTAAAAAAAAAGACTAAGTGCATTGAAATATTTTTTATTTTGATTTCGATATCAATAAACTTGTTAAAATTAAACATTTAAACTGGTATTTTGTATCACATTATTATTCCGTTACGTTACTATCATCGATCCGAATGATCGATGATAGTAACGTAACGGAATAAAAGTCTGATTTTATCTGTGATTTAATGGTGTAGGTACTTGAATATTTTTGTTATAATATTTTTATTATTTATTTTTATAATTGACCTTAATATAAAAAAGTCTGTTATCTATGAATATTTACAGCCTTGTTTATAATATCTACGTATTTACTAAGAAATGATTACTATGTATTACTTTCCTAATTTAATTACTGTCTTTAAGAGTCTGATTATCTGGGATACAAAATACCAGTTTAAATGTTTAATTTCAACAAGTTTATTGATATCGAAATCAAAATAAAAAAATATTTCAATGCACTTAGTCTTTTTTTTAAAGATTATTATTATTTATTTATTTAATACTTCAAGCACATAAATGTACAGAGGCGGAATAAAAGAAAAAAAAAAGATAAAAAAAAGAAAAGAAAAAGATTAGAGGCAGGTTTACGATAAGTTGTCATCCTTTTATTCTCTACGATGGAGAAAGCAATGTACAGCGAAACTGAAGTGGGGGCAATGACTTCCCAGTCGCCGCCGGTGGCGACTGGGAATTTTTATTCCCATTTGCCTCCGGTGGCAATCCCCGCGGGGGCGACTGGGAACATACGTATCTGGGCACCCTTGGTCCCCCCTGCGACAGGTCAGGTTATTGGCCCCGCCGCCTGCCAATTTTCGGCCGCAGAGGATAGGGAGAGCGGCCAACGTCATTCCAACACTCTTCCTCCCCTGCGGCCCCACCGCGTCCGCCATCAGACGGTGGCGACCCCGTCAAGGACGCGGAAGGTAGGGAGAGCGGCGTACCGTAATACCGGCACTCATCTCCCGCCGCGGCCTTCTACCCTCAGCCGCGATGCCTCCCATACGACATCGCGGCCCGCCTCAGTTGCGATGTCGCCCAAGCGGCACCGCAACCTACATGTTGGCCGCTACGTCGTCGGCTTGTCGGCAAAAGCCCAGACGAGCGGGCCCCTCCTCGGGTTCCTCTTCGCTTCACCGTGGGTGACCAAGCCACGGCTACTGAGCCCCCCCGCCTCGACAATGCGGGAACCCACCGGGGGGGAAAGTAACCTAACCATTTTTTTTTTTTTACTTGGAGAAATGCTCATGCATTCTGCACTACCACGGGGAGATAGTGCAGTTATGTGGGACTCTAACCCACTAAAACTCCACGGTGTCCTCTGCCGCTTATGGCGGGAACATGGGCACGTGTTAGCCGCGTTAGTCGGGTTCCTCTTCGCTTCACCGTGGGTGTCCAAGCCACGGCTACTGAGCCCCCCCGCCTCGACAATGCGGGAACCCACCGGGGGGGAAGTAACCTAACCAAACCTAACCTCGGGGTGCCCTTCGCTCGCTCTTGCATCCTACGTCGCCTATTGCGTTTGGGATTTCATCCATCGGTATTTCGTCCATTCGGGATTTCGTCCTTTCGGGCATTTGAACATCGGTATTTTGTGTTTCGATATAACTACTATCGGCATTTAAAACTCTCGGTATTTTGAATTTCGGTGTTTTGGACGTCGGTATTTCAATCATCGATCGGTATTATGAATCTTCGGGATTTTGATACGTACCTACCCGTTCACATTTAGCCTTTAAACTTAAAATATTGTCTTGGGAAAATGTTTAAAATTAGCTTTGAAGCGGTATGAAAATAATAAGAGTTTAGAACTCCTTCATTCACTCTTTTAAATTATTTATGCAGATCGAACTTCGGCCTGGACGACCTTATTATAGTTATTTTTGACGAATAGTGCGCTAGTGCAAAAAACCGGGCAAGAGCGAGTCGGAGTCGCGCACCGAGGGTTCCGTACAATCATGTTTTTCAATTTTCATCGGCGAGGCCTATATTCATCAGAGAATTTTAATCCTGTGCAATGCGGTGTAGAATATTGCAGTTTTATGTCAGCGCCATCTTGACCGATAGTGGAACTAATGTAACTTTTGTTGATGATTTCTGAAAAAGTGTGCTATTTGGAAACTTCGTTTTATTTTTCCTGTAATCTTTACATAAACTTATACATAGAATAATTTCAGATTTTTCTCTTTGCAAACTTCGGAGATAAAGGGACGGTATTTTTTTTACATTTTTCATCTAAAGTCGAAAACTATGCGGGCTAAAAAAAATGTTTGATAATCTGCAAACTGCGCTCTTTCATATGATACCCCTCATGCCCCAGTAGCCACACTTCGAATTTTTTAGAACCCCTTTCAGTCCCTGTTGCAAAAAAATTACATATATTTTTATTTCTTTCTTATTTGCAAAATAGTTGGGCAAATGTCATCTAAAACTATTCCTTTCAAGTTGATAGCATTAGTAGTTCTAGATATATCCAGCTGTGACAGACAGACGGACAGACTTAGTCTCACCATAAGGGTTCCGTTTTTACCATTTTGGTACGGAGCCCTAATTAATCCCAAGATCGTTATATTATGAGGGATTAGAGATCTTTTACAAGAAGTGGAAACTTCAATTCCTTAAAAAACCGAAATTACTGCAAGAAAAAAACATTTGTAATCATTGGTTCGTTCGAAGTTCAGAAAGTGAAATAATCAGGTAATCCATAACATAGATCTATACTTCCATACTTACTAGTCTTTGTTTGTTTGTATGTAGGGTACCCCCAAAGAGATTTAAGATAGGTACATATTTAATGTCTTTGGGTACCCCCTACATACAAACAAACAAAGAGTAACTACCAGTTTTTGAAATTTGAAAAATTATTTTTACATTTAATAGGTAGCCCATTTCTTGAGGAAGGTTATAGGCTATTTAACATCACGCGACGACCCTTAGGAGCTGAGCAAAAGGAAAAAAAAATGGTTGCCTGTAAAGTCGGTTTTACGGGCGAAGATTTTACGTGACAACGTCTTTTTCTCGGTAGAATATTTATTGATATGAATATAATTAAATTGCACAATAGGAACAAGGAATTAAATGAAAATAAGAACGTAACGTTACCGAGCGTTACACTTTTTCATAAGTGACTCCCAGCCGCAACCTAATTTAAAATAAGAACGTAACGTTACCGAGCGTTACACTTTTTCATAAGTGACTCCCAGCCGCAACCTAATTTAAGACGTTGTCACGTCAAAACAAAGAAGTAGTAGCACAGGCGAGCGATGGGATGCGACGTGTGCGTTACCCCAGCCAGAAAATCAGCTTCTGTAATTGGTATGCAGATTTTTAAATTTGGTAAGCCGATGGTTTTTTAATTATTTGATAAAAACAGTTCCGGCTGGAGTAACGTTACCGCAGGCAGATCTTTTGTTTTCTAACGGGTATGTTGAAATAAATGTTATCTAAATAATTAGAATTTGTATTTGCTATGGTTGCGAAGATATTTAAAATCCTGCTGCGGTAACGTTTGCACGATATGTGCGTGTGGATTGAGAGATCTTTTCAAAAAACTCTTCCAATCCCAACCAAATTATAAGAGGATTTAGGAAATAATTGTGAAAACTTCATGGTAAGGTATACAATTTGTGAAACCTAAACAAAGAAAGTTAGAACTCATTAACTGGATCTCTCAATCTGGACAACTGAAGAAAAAGCCATAACGCGTATCCAAGAATATACTGCCAATGTGTTTATAATTTGCATTTTAATTAATTGTGAAGGATTTGTGAAAGCTCTAAACAAAATTTCGATTCGTTTCAAAGCCACGTTTAAGATTTATAACGGTTAATATGGATCACTCAGAGTGGACAATTTTCAATTGAGTGATCTTGTAAAACACGACCTAATACTGAAAAAGTATGAATAATTATCATGTTTATTGCAAATTATGCTTCTGGGAAAATTTGTGAAACAAAAATCGATCGACGATCGACAAAAAACAAAATTTTCATTTTCTCTTGAACCAGTAAGATTTCAATCACGATTTTTGTTTCACAAATTTTCCCAGAAGCATATTTTAAAACGATCGCATTTTTAATTTATTATATTAAAAATATACATGTTTTTAAAAAGTAACAAAACCAAATCATTTTCGTTTGTATTGCAAAGTACTAGATATTTTTTTTATATTCTTTTGATAAAAAATGAAGGAGTAAAATGGTTTCATCTCAACGATTTGGAGGTGATTTGGTGGTTTTTTTTCTTAATAGGTGATATCGATAGAAAAATTATTATGGCTAAACCAAATTACGATTCATATCATGTAGATTACCAACTATTTTTTCAGATGTAATTTCTCTGTAAGTTCCGGAGAAAAGCTGCTTCATCTGCACGCTGTTTTTAAGCTTTTTTCGAAAGAGTAGCCTTAAAAGTTGGTACAGTCCTGAATCAAATTAGTTTGATTGAAAAATTAAACCTAGCATAATAAATGTGATTTGTTTTTAAATCAGATTAGAAAAATCTGTAGAATCTACCTACCTAACCAAATTTAAAAATCTGCTTACCAGATAAAGAAGCTGTACTTATGACGTGATGGTCGCGGGCAGAAGCTAGTCAGTCAATAAATCGATATAGTGTACTGTACAGTTTAAAGATTTGAAAGTACATACATAGATTTTTTTATAGTGGCGGCATTTTGGACTCTTCAGCAGCATTTGCTTAACATTACAAAACTATCTTTTATGCATAATTCCCCTTGCACTTCCATGTCATATTTGTTAGCCAATTAATCTATACAATTAAATAAAACTTCTTTACTATAATATTATACTATTATTTTCATTTCAGGCAATATTTTGTTTGTGCAAGATTTAGTAGACTCAAAGTAGCAATGAAGAAAGGTAAAAGTAAAATAAAAATATACAGCATTAAAGAAATAAAAGGTACCTTTGATGCAACTAAGAACAATATTTACACAATTTTTGTCTAATTCCATCACTGGAATGTTAAATAATTTTAAAAAATAAACCTAAAGATAAACATTTATAAAATATAAAAGTACTTTATGTACATTTTTAAATCTCACAATATGTACCTATGCAATTTTGTTCAGTACATAGTACTAATAATACATTCATTTACCTTATTAACACTTAACTTCACCAGAGATACAAGACTAACATCATTGAACAGTCATTATCAGATTATCAGTCTCAATATCTTAATTAAGTACCTACAGAAGCTAAATTTGGCAATGGACTTTAATCCTGTGTTTTGATATCATTCCTCTTGACATTTTGATTCATTTGATCATTTTCATACTCCACAAAATCATCAAAGAGACTAGGCCAAGCCTCTGTGTCATCATAACTGCTGAGATCATCCCCAATGAATTCACAGAAATTTAAAAACATATACCAAGTGTCTTTTGGAATGCCTCTTATGTGTGGGTTCTTTTCTAAATACAACAACCATCTGTCTAAAATAGGAGGCTCATTGTTAGTGAAGACTAGACGCCATAACAGGATAGCAATATCTGTAGGCAGTATTCTCTGGCCAGTAGTCACATCTAATCCAAATTTAAAGGTAAATCTATACAAATCCTTAAAGTTTTCAGTATCTCTTTTGAACTCGCTTGTTATCTCATTTAATTTGTATTGTATACCCTTAATTGATTCCGTTTTCATATTCTTCAAGCCCTGTATAAATTCAGATTTTGTAAACCTACACATTTGACTAGCATTCAATTTCCATGCCAAAACCAAAACTTTAAAGTCATCAGGGTTTAACTGCAGATCATTACATAGGTTTTCTATCCCTTCTGCCAATATAGCATCTTCTAACGAGTCTTTGTATTGGTCAAAAAGCTGATTAATTTTCGATTCAGATATGCGTGAGTCATTAGCACCTATAGATGACATAGTCCGGGGTATGGTCGGCAACTTATGATAAAATGGTTTAGGCATTCTCTCTGAAACTAAACTTGTTTTCTGAGTATTGAGCAACTCTACTGGGCTCTGCTCTCCAGACTGTGTGCTTGATACTTGTGAAGTGCTTGTGTTTCTAAAGTTGTTAATACTATTTTGATTGTCATGAAGAAGTGGTTCTTGCTGTGGATATACAGACACTGTAACTGCTATTTCCGTCATCTCTGAAATAGTAAAACCAAATATTATAAAACCGTTTGGGTACAAAAAATGTACACTAATTTATACCAATGTTAACAATTATGTTACATACCATCTTTCTTTCTGTGAGGAGAAGTGGTAATATCTGCATTAGCTTGATTTTTGAAACAGCTTAGACAATGGCCCATTGGACAAATTCTGCTCGAATATCTTGAAAGTCATAAAACTTTTAGTAAGCACAGAAACAGACTTTACAAGTTTTTCATCATAAATGCAATAAAACATAATGATAAAAAACAGTCCGCTGATGTGACCTCTTAAGATTTTTCGCCGAAAACCTGAGATAAACAAATTATTGAAAGAAAACTAAAATAAACACATGACGTACTGATAAAATCTGCCCATTGATTTGCTTACCAGAAAATCATATCCTTTTTAAACTAACTGTTAGCAGACACGAAATAAATACTTCGTCAACAAAGGGCTTTGTCTAGCAGAGTTTTCATTGAACTTTTATTACAACTATAGTATAGTTTCAATAGAAATTTTTCGTTTAAAACAAATACATTTTCTATTTCTATCCAGGATCTTCATTGACAATTTTATTTGACATTTCAAGGTTTGAACCACAGAGTAATTTTTGATATTTCAGCAATTCAACCCACAACAAAGCACAAACTAGTGATTTCAACATTTGCATTTGCAACCCGCTTTTAGAGGTGCGCATAGCGAATCAAGGAGCCCAAGGAGGTATAAATATTTAGTCGATTTAAAAAAAAATACGTAATCCTATTCTAAAATAAAGACGATTTTTGTGGGATCTACCACGCCGCTTGCGATGTACGCATCATAGACCAGACGTCATATAAGTCCTGCCCGCCCAAGGAAAGTTATCCTAAAGCTATTGGGCCTCTAGTAGAAATACAACGTCCCAACATCAACCGTTTAGTTTAACCAACCAACCAAACACAACTCCCGTCCAGTCGGAGGATTCCACCCTTTCTATGGAAGATAAAGAACTTTTTACCCTGCTCCTAATACCTCAGTATTGGTAACCCCCGACGCGCGACGTGATAATTACGAAAACGCAAAAATTCCTCTTTAATTCGTTTTTCGGTTGATTGCTAAAATTGGATTTTTTGACACAGGTATTATGAGTGGTCATCGCGGGCACTGGTGCACCATATTTTGCAAATGCGGCTCGTCATAGGTGGCAGCACTGTTTAACGTCTACAAGTCGCCGTTATTTTGTTTATGTTTACTTTTATGTAATTCACAAATTATACAAAAACTACATAGAAAAGTATGATTAAAAGATAAGCTAAGGACGGTCGCGTGGTGGGCGGTTGCGTGGTCCTGGTCTCGTCCCTCGAATAAATATTGAACATTTTATAATTTATTCCATATTTTATGTTTATTGACGTTCCTAAACTTAAACAAGCAACTACTTTTACGCATAACAAATTAACATGCCCCGTTGCGCAGTTGTTGACTACAAAAATACGGCGACCCATGAATTTGCCAAAGAAAACTGTGGGAATAAGGCTTCCGAAAATAAATTGGAAATCCGATATTTCGTCGAGTCTATGTGCTGTCGTTTTTAAACTTGAAGACTTATGGTAGAAATTCATATACAGGTAATGCTCCCAAGAGATCTGTCTGTTTTCATTACATAAAGGAACTTGTGGTGTGATATTATGTAAATTATCTTCTTAGTGTGTCGATGGCAATATAAGAACTCGGGCCAGAATTCGGCTACGTGTTTGGCGCCATCACTAGCATCCTAAATGAATAGTGACGCCATCTCAATCAAAATTATTCAATCGCAGCGCGTTGTTCGAATAAATAAAAACGTTCAAAATATAGTCGCAATCTCATCTCAGCGAGAATCAATGTCAACAACTTGTCAAAAATGTAGGGAAATTAGAGGTATTCTCGACATATTATTGAGATTGGGATCAGTCTGTGAACGTTCTTTAAAATTACGAGAACTGCCCCTCTGGTTAATCATAGAATAGAATGATGTCGCCACGGCAATTACGGGGCATCGCCCCCTCCCGCAGATGACTTGCCACGTATATACTTTCAGACACTTTCAGTTGTAACCCCATAGCTCCGATTTTGGCCAAGCGCCAAAATAACCATGTATACAGCTAAACTTCTAGCATTATTCACGTGGTTACGTTGTCAGTGGCCACTCAAACGTACTTACTAATTCCATGCTCAAGCAGCACCGCTCACTGACCTCTATAAGTTTGTATTACAGACACAGAGTACTTTTTGATCTTAAACAAAGAAAAGAGAGGTCAGTGGCACAGAGTACTTACTTTTATATCTATGGGCACCGCTAGTCCAAAGAGTATAATAATAATACGCGCGAGTCTTCTACGGCACCGCTCACTGACCGGTCAGTCAGTAGGCACCGCTCTAGTCTTCTATTATATTACGTCCATGCCGCTAGTATCTTAAGCCGCATTCGGAAGTAGCTATAATCTTTCTCAGATCCGTTCCGATTTGTGTGGCTTAGGCTCAACACACACCAAAAGAGCGTCGAAGCGCGGCGAAGCGGATCGCAGTTTCAGTGTCATATGAATTTTAACTTTATTTTCATTACTATAATACTTATTATCGCATGGGAAATCGAACGAGTCGCGCGGATGCCAGCGGCGCCGCTGGAATTCCAGCGAATTAGCCGTGCGACTGCGCGAGAAGGCGCGGGAAGTCTCGAGAATGCTCGAGCAGTCGCGAGCGGCCGCTGGCAATATCCCACCCCTCGCGCCCGCTCCCCGCGCGCGTCTGTTGCGCGCTACCATTCGCATTCATTCCTTGCAGTGCAACGAATACAAAAGTGATGGAAATGGATGAAGAAAAGTTTATTTATTTGGTGCAAATGTACGACTGCCTATACAATATCGAATCAAGGCATTACAGCGATAAACACATGAAAGAAGAAGAGAAGGCGCGCGGATTCCCGCGACTTCTCGAGCATTCCAGCGACTTCTCGGGCAGTCGCTGGAATCCGCGCGCCTTCTCTACAGGGCGCTTCGCCACTCTTTTGGTGTGAGTTGAGCCATACAATACGACCAACGTAACTTGGCGGGCCTGAACATAGGCACTAAGAACTTTCGCGCATATTCTCTCTCTCACTCGCACTCGCCTCATGTCACCATTTGGTTCCCAAAAAATCTTACTGCGCAGCCTTCCAAATTAGTTGTATTATGTTTTCAACACACGAGCGCCGATTCCCTTCATACGTAAATTGACGTATTTTTAGTAGCTAATTTTTTAATCTCGTCTAAACTTGTGTATGGACTATCTTAATTTGACAGTCCTAAACTAATCGTAGACCATGGACGTAATAAATAGAATATATTACGTCCATGTCGTAGACAGAGTAAACTATAGACTGCTGCATATCTTCTTTTTAATTCGCACAAGAAAAAGAGAAAGGAATCGCGGCTAAAAGCAGCATGAGTTGATAATAGAGCCATTAGTTTGCCACCCTTGCATCCGTGTGCTGTGTTCGAAATGCTTGTTTATATCACGATAATTAACGTCACTAGCAAAGAAAAGAGACAGACTAAGAATATTTCTGTCCCTTACTGCGTGTCGGCTAAGCACATCAATGTGCACAACAAGTTTGACGTTTATGAATGAAATAATAAAAACTACATCGCGATTAAACGGAAAATAAGATCTTTTTCGTGCATAATTCAATAATAGTACAGACACACACACAGGCACATCAAGTTACTACAATCTGTCAGATTTCTTTAATAGATTTTCGACTTTATTGCTAAAACATAAGGTTCAAGGTTGATTGGGAAAATCTGACAGTTTCGGGTAGGTTGACCTGCTGGCGTCTGTACATTTGCGCAACTGTGAAAATGGTAAGGTGCAGTGTAATAAGCTGTAAAAATTATAGTATGATTTATATGAAAGATTTTTAACGTAAATGTTAAAACATTTTTCTACGTGTTTGTCAATGTAAAAATAACAATAATTAATAATTCAAAGACAATCAATTACAAAAATTAAATCCTAACTTAACTAAAATGAAACAGAAACTAAAAAATAGCGTCGAAAAATTCATCCGCATCGCTGTCGACTGGTAATGTACCCAAGAGACTGGCGGCCACTGGCGGCATTACCACGTTGTATGGCGATACTTAGCCTCTGGCCAAGATAAAAGCCAGCCCTTGGGTCACGGGAAGTGTCAACCAGCCGTTTCGACATTTCTTTAAAAAGACCATGAGCACTCGGACCCCACGGCCCGAGAGTTTCAACCCCAAACGGCTCGAAAATATAGTTTCCGATGAGGTTATTATATTTTCGCCGCTTAAGGTTTTCCGCAGCCGCAGCAGCAGCGCCAGCACAGCATGCCGAGCCAGGAAGATGAGATGGCGCAAGAGTATCGACACACGTAGCGTCCCACACTAAAGGCCTACACACCTTCCATGGAAATAAAGACATACCGTCCGGTCTCTCTCGGCCTCGGTCATCTTCGCCACAGTGACAGTTTGATGAAGATTGCCGGAATTTTTTGTCTCTTTCGGTGACACGGATACCATGAGTCTATAGATTCGTAGACAGAGTAAACTATAGACTGCTGCTTATCTTCTTTTTATTCGCACAAGAAAAAGAGAAATATATTAACGTCACTAGCAAAGAAAAGAGACAGAGTAAGGATATTTCTGTCCCTTACTGCGTGTCGGCTAAGCACATCAATGTGCACAACAAGTTTGACGTTTATGAATGAAATAATAAAAATTATGAATGAAATAAGAAAAACTACACCGCGATTAAACGGAAAATAAGATCTTTTTCGTACATAGTTCAATAATAATACATTTGCGCAACTGTGAAAATGGTAAGGTGCAGTGTAATAAGCTGTAAAAATGATAGAATGATGAAGATTGCCTGAGTTTTTTGTCCCTTTCGGTGACACGGATGCCATGAGTCTATAGATTACTCTGTCTATGTCGCGCTCAATCGATTACATCACAGAGTACTTTTAGATTACATTCCCAAGCGCAATAGGGTGCGTTCCGAGTTGGGAATCCCAACTCGGAACGCACCCTATTGCGCTTTCAATCTTTGGGCGCTTTCCGAATTAGCTATAATCGCTCACAGCGCTCACATTCGTTCCGATTTAGATATCACGATTATGACAGCTGAGAGCTGTCAACAATTCGGAACGCCCGTGAGCGCGCTCACAGTGCTTACTCAATGTAAAAACGATATTATTACAGTATTTCTTTGTATAAACACCACATTTCTTCTTCTTTGGTTAGGTGGCGACTATCAGCCAGAAGCACAATTTTGAAAATGCCACGTTAATTAATTTTATGATAAGATGCAAATCAAAACAAAACACACACTGACACATCCTCACACACACACTGTCATTTTTGACAGCGCTCACGGTGATATTATTCTAGGGCATGGTCGGCGTTATCGCAAGATGGCGCATGTCATGACGTCATCTATGACGATTCACGGGACGTCGTTATCGCGCTCACGCTAATTCGGTACGGGTTTAAGCACGCTCACAGCGATTATTTCCCATCTCGGAACGCAGGGTTTCATCTTGTCAATGTCATGTTGTGACTGTTGTCTTGTCAGTCGCCTATATAAAAAAGTACTCTGTCTGTGGTCAGTCGGTTAACTTTTGAATTCAAAAAAAGCCAAGCAAGATTTGTGGTTGATTGAAAATGAGTATAATAATTGAAGAAATTTGGAACATCCAACTTAATTTAAACCTAATAGAAGAAAACAGTTACATAGAGTTTCAAGTGAAAATGTTATCTTTACATGAACATGCCCTCACTATTATAGAAAACGGCTTTGGAGTTAAGAAATATAATTGCAACAACAATGTAGCTCAAAATCATGACGATGAACTGAAAACTTTAATAGAACGTAATAAGCAGCTACGGCATGATATTGACAAGAAACTTGAAGAGCTCTCGCAACAAAAGGTTCATTATGAGAAATACAAAAAAGGTACTTACCTTTGTGCTGTCTTATTTCTCTGGTTTAAATTATTGCTGTTGTTATCATCAAAAATATCTACTTATTCCGTTCTAAGGATGTCCATGCTGTTATTATTTTGATGTATTTATTTCAACTGCATCTTTTTTTAGTATGTTATTGTATCAATTTCACTGACTAATTCATGAGGGTTTAACTAAGCTGATAAATACTGAGATTGAAAATGGGTTTTTTAAATAGGCTACAGCATGGTTGCTCTTTATTTTACATTTATGAAATACAGAGCATCCATGATTGATTTGTGTAAGAAAAATACTAAATCATCATCTGCCAAGCCTTTCCCCAACTATTCATGTTGGAGTCGCTTTCCAGTCGTAAAGAAATGCAGCTGAGATAGATACACATAAAATAGAAATATAAAAGTTATATTCCTTACACTAATTTATTACAGACCAAAAACTTTTGTCTCAAGAAATCAAAGAAACACATGAAGCTTTTCTAATGGCAAAGAAATATTACAAAAAGTTTATGAAAATGTACTACACAATTGAATCAAAAAGTGAGGGATCACAAACCATCTTTGTGCAGTTTTTTACAGTAGCTAAAAAGGAATCCGAAAATTATTCTGTCCGCCTATTGAGAGACACTAAGACTGGATGCTACCAATGTGAGTGTGATTTACATTCCTGTAAATTATTATTGTTATTAGCATAAAACCTAGATTGTTAAATCTGAACCATCTCAATGAAACCTGTATATACATATGATACTCATGTCAAACAATTTTAACTAACCCTTTTTCCATAAATTAAATTTTAGTGTAACCTAAATTATTTATTCATTTCAGTGTCTAGTGTCACACCAAAACTTAATTTATTCAAGGAGGTGCAGAAAAGACTTAAAGAAACTAATGATGTACCTGGCGCACTTTGTTGCATAAGACAAGCATTTATGATTATTAAAAAGAATAAGAAATAATGTGTGAAAAACGTTTAAATGTAGAATGAGGTAATTATGTATCCTTACTTGTCTTTATGTTTGAATAACATTTAATTTTATAAATGAGTAATAAGTAATAATTTAAAAAAAAATATTATAACATACTATAAACCATATTTAAATGTACAGACGCCAGCACATCAAGTTACTACAATCTGTCAGATTTCTTTAATAGATTTTCGACTTTATCGCTAAAACATAAGGTTCAAGGTTGATTGGGAAAATCTGACAGTTTCGGGTAGGTTGACCTGCTGGCGTCCGTACTTTGATGATATTAATATGTATTGTTTCATTAGCCTATTCTAGAACTAAGTACAGATTTTAACAGGCTATGTATATCCTTCCGTTCCCTTATAACTCCTAAACAACTAGTCATATTTTGACAAACCGGAAATCGGGGTGGGTGGGTTAATAATAATATCCTCCTGACTGATTTTGGTCATGGTGGCCAATCTCAACGGAGATTAGCCATGTATGCAGGAGATATTATAGTAAATGCGCAAACTCAGGTGCACTCTCTGTTCCTTTACAATGTCCAATGAGATGGCAATCCAACACGACCGGGGAGACATCAGGTGCAGGATCAACGGCTTGACATGCTAGCTTTCCGAGGCACGGGGGCTTCACACCACAAACTTCCAAACTCCGGGCTTTTATCAAGACATTCCTAGTGGTAAAACCCACTTTGCCTGACCCGGGAATCGAACCCACGCTCAGCAGTCGCGCTTGCGACCGCGAGACCAACGGGGCAGCATCCGCTGGTTATAGCATATAGGCTATAATATGACGTCACATAAATAACATGGCGGCACATGGGCATTTTCACAAAAATTTAGGCATACCCCCTGATCTTCAACTATCCCTCAAATTCGATTAAATTTTATTTATAAAGTACCTAGTTGCTAGAATTATTTATACAGGGTTATTGGTAAAACATTAACAACCTCTTAAGAGGTCATTGTACTCGAACAACTTTTAATACCGTCCTACCCGTCATGACCTACGGGGCTGAAACGTGGACACTCACGATACGGCTGCTCCACCAGTTCAAAGTCGCTCAGCGAGCTATGGAAAGAGCTATGCTCGGAGTCTCTCTGAAGGATATCCGTAACGAATGCATCCGACAGAGAACGAAAGTTATCGTCATAGCTCAAAGAATTAGCAAGCTGAAGTGGCAGTGGGCCGGCCATGTCTCGCGAAGAACCGACAACCGCTGGGGTAAACGAGTTCTTGAGTGGAGACCGCGACTTGGCAAACGTAGTGTGGGACGCCCTCCGGCCAGGTGGGATGACGATCTGCGAAAGACTGCAGGCAGATGCTGGATGCGTCAAGCTGAAGACAGGGCGGGCGCTCATTAGGGGAGGCCTATGTCCAGCAGTGGACTGCTATAGGCAGATGATGATGATGAACTTTTGATATGGGACCAACCTTAAATCGCAAAAAAAAAAACAGCTGTTCGCTGTTCCCTACATTTTGGTGAGTTACGAGTTAAACGAACATAAATGTAGGGAACGCCCTCATCGTTTGTTTAGTTATTTCTTTTATTTTACAATGAAAATGCAGAAAATAAGCACGTTAAGTTGTGCTCCACAAGATTATACGTTAATATTATTATAAACTGTAGTTTTAGATTGTTTAGTTTTATTATAATAACTAAAACGGATAAAAGTGGCCAATATTTTCCGTTTGCAGCCTTTTGCCAGCCGTTGCAGCCTTAAGTTATTTATTAATAACTTACTAATACTAATATTTATTAATAACAAATTTAAAAAGCCGGACAGGCCGGTCACCGTCTGATTAAGCCGGACATGCAATCAAAAAGCCTACCACCTATAGACCCTTAATCTTTTGAACCAGTGACCGACAAATTCTGATATTTGGCGACAAATTCCGACTAATTGGCGACAAATTATGGGAGAAAACACATCTTCGCTAGGTGCCCTAGTTTTTGAGATATAAATGTGGCCCTGCTGGGGAAACTCCAGATCGGCCACCTATAAACGTTTATATCTTTTGAACCAGTGACCGACAAATTCTGATATTTGGCTACTGATTCCGACTAATCGGCGACTAAATATGGGAAAACACAGATCTTCGCTAGATGCCCTAGTTTTTGAGATGTAAATGTGGCTCTGCTGGGGAAACTCGATCGGCCACCTATAAACCCTTATCACTTTTGAACCAGTGACCGACAAATTCTGATATTTGGCGACAAAGGACCATGCGTCATTTTGGGCCCACTTTTTCAACAGTGATAAATTATATGTCATATGAAAGCTCTTAAAGTGTACTTTATTTCATTCTATGGCAGCTAAGTTCAAATCCAGCGAGAAAACGGTTTTATATGCGTCATTTTGGGTTCATTTTTTCAACATTGTTCAACAGTGATGAGTTATATGTCACACGGAAGAGATAAATAAGGTTGGAAAGGCCCTCGCTGCAATTTTGTACTAGGACCAGTGTCGCCGCTTGACTCCCACTATTTTAATTTCTACACATACGCAATACTATGTTTACAAATATTTCGCACACAACCAAATCACACACACATAAATCTCAGGGCAGATATTCGTTCGCCCACTAGCAATAAGCTCCCGTAGGCATAGACACTCAAACACGCATAAATGCAATAAAAATTTTCATACACGCTAGTGCTTGACAAAGCCGGTATTCTTTGTCGATAAATTATCTGATGAATTTATGGGGAAAAATGAAACATTAAATAAATATTAAGAAATTATTTTATTTTATTTTGATTAATTACAAATAATCACTGACCTTGGAATAAAACATATTTATTAAGTAATTGGCGCTTGCTATTAATTGCGAACGAATTTAGTACTCGTCTTTGTCGGCATTCAGTTTCCTCTACCTGTCACGTTAATCCATTGTTCCTTGGCGTTAGGTTCTTTAGGAAACCTAAAATTTATAATAGAAACAATAACAACAATACGTACGTAAATATTTAAATATAACAAAATAATACACATAATGCATAAACTTAAATAAAAAATCAGAGATTAGTCCCTTTATAACATTCGGTAGGATTCATTCAATGATTAATATAATATTTAATTTACCTACTCAAAATACGTCTAAATAAAAATATACAATCATTAATTAAATATAAAGTAAACCAAAAATTATCTTTGTCAAACGTAAATATAGTCGAGAATTCTATCGATGATTTTATTTAACCACATGGTTACCTCACTATCGATAAACATGCGCCGTGCATCACAGCCAATCAGAGCAAAGGACGAAACGTCAACGGTTGAAGTGTAGAAGACGCAATGCATGCAGTACATTGTACGCGTACTTGGTCATTGTGTTGATTGAGCGAGTACACAGCGGGCAATGTATATTTTTTGTAAATTGTTGCAATAATGTTGTTAATGTTTGGTATTTCATAATGATCAGTATATTTTTATGTTTTTGACACATAATATTGTAATTAAATGTTATTTTGGACTTACCGATGGAAAGATATACCTCCTCGCTTTATACCTGAGGTCTGACTTTTTGTCTTACATGTTATAATTGCAGAACACGGCATTATTAAGCAGAGTTCTGTTCTCCGAAGTATTCCGGCGCGCACTGAACGCGGTGAATGTATGAATCGGTCGAGTTATGATTGTCGAATCATAACTGTGGCGCGCTTGCCCCGCCCACATTACCATTCCAACCTTATTTATCTATTCCGTGATATGTCATATGAAAGCTCTTAAAGTGTACTTTATTTCTTTCTATGGCAGCTAAGTTCAAATCCAGCGAGCGCGAAAACGGTTTTTTTATGCGTTTTTTAAAAATGTTGAACATTGTGTAACAGTGATGAAACCTATGTCATATGAAAGCTTTTAAAGTGTACTTTATTTCATTCTATGGCAGCTAAGTTGAAATCCAGCGCGAAAACGGTTTTATATGCGTTTTTTAAATGCGTCATTTTGGGTTCATTTTTTCAACATTGTTCAACAGTGATGAGTTATATTTCATATGAAAGCTCTTAAAGTGATGTCCATCTGGATTGAGGGCCTGTTTTTTGAACCCTTACGAAACGAAATAAGACTTATAGGGAAATTAGTTAAAAATAGTAAAAACTTAAAGCAATGGTCCATGAATTTCTTAAACGTGAATTAAAACTGTTATGATTAAATAACTCGGGCCCTCAATCCAGACGCGTGCATAAAGTGGCATAGCCTAAATCTCAATAAGTACTATCTCTGGGTTAATAATTTTTATTTAAAAATTTAGTTAAGAATTTCTTAAATATATTAAGAAATTCCCAAATCTGTAGAATAGGACATTACAGATTTATGGCCGTTTAACTAGGGCCCTCACTTCATTAATGTCTGTACTGAGGAATCTGCAAAACATTAATTTATCTGAAGAAATACATAAATACGACTTTATCATATTTTACTTAGATACCTATGTTAATTAGTTAAAAAGAAATAATGACAGAAAAGTTAATTGTTAAGAAGTAAATGAAAGTCGAATTTGACTAAAACGTCTGAACTGAGAGCCCAATATTTTCGGTTTTATTGACTAGGCTCAACCTCCTAGATTAACGCAAATTAGAATAAGATTTTTAACTATTTCTTAACTAAATTGTAACATCGTCCGTTCTTCTATATGTGATACTTTAAGAGAAAATTGATTTTCAACTTTTTCTAGGAGAAAATTTTGTAGGGTAGATACGATTTGTTACTTTTATGGACTGCTCAGTATGTACCCTCATACTTTAAAGCTATTTTTAAGCAAATAAGTGATTAAAAATAGCTTCGAGTAACTTCTTACTGTTAAGGAGTTGTACCTTCCATCATCAGCCCAGCTACCTGAGATGGTTAGCAACAATTGTGATGAAACCAATATTGAAAGTAACGTCATCCGTGACGGCGCATCAGAAAAAATGCAATACGTCACAAAAAAAAACAATGTTTTTTGTTGAATCGGTCCTCTTTTCTTTAAATGCTTAAAATTTATTCCAAAATAATAATTGTATAATTTTAAAGTAATACGACCGCGACGCAACGCTGACCTGGACCGCGGAAACACTTGACGATAATTTAACAACACATAACATAAAAAAAATTGCAACGCTCAAATGCACTAGCATAAAATAGCAATAGTCAGGAATCAAATTATGAACAAACAGTAAATAGTTTGATTGTCTACCCTCATTAGGGTAGACCAAAAATGTGTCCGACAAAATTATGTCTACCCTACACAATTTTGTCCCTTAGAAATATAATAAAGTTGAATATTGTTAAAATTAAGCGTTCACAAAAAAAGAAAACGATGTTAAACTTTAGTGACAACATTTTCACAATTTCTGATGTGACCGCCGTTTGTATAAAAGTTCGGGTTAAATAAATAACGCTACATCATGGAACACTCAAACGGGACGTTGAAATGAAAGTGTTTTTTTTATTTACTCTCTAACTGCTATGTTTTATGTCTAGATTTTTGTTTCACAAATTGACTCTGAATTATACTCGTAAAATAGAGTAAGAATATTATGAATTTACTTAGCCAAAGTTGGAGAGTTTAGGAACACTCCGTGTGCACCATAGGAGGATTGAGTGTTCTAAATAAACCTTTATAAAATCCAAATAAACCGTTAAAATCAATTGAATATTTGTGAATAGCTTTCACAAATTGTATACAATTATTCCATATAAAAATGATAAACGTTTATCTAGTATATTTTGAGACACGAGTTGCAGTATTTTCTCAGGTTAGCAGATTGAGTGTTCTAGTTAATTGACCACAACTTTCTCACCATTGATTTCACAATTTTTTTATCTTCACCATGAAGTTTTCACAATTATTTCCTAAATTCCTCCTTGATTTCGTAAAAATATAATAAACTTTTAAAGAAGAGCACTCAATCCACACGCACACCTTAAAGTGTACTTTATTTCATTCTATGGCAGCTAAGTTCAAATCCAGCGCAAAAACTGTTTTTATGCGTTTTTATAAAAATGTTCAACATTGTGCAAGTGATGAAACCTGTCATATGACAGCTCTTGGCGTGTACTTTATTTCATTCTATGGCAGCTAAGTTCAAATCCAGCGCGAAAATGTATTTTTATGCGTTTTTTAAAAATGTTCAACCTTGTGCAACAGTGATGAAACCTATGTCTTATGAAAGCTCTTAAAGTGTACTTGATTTCATTCTATGGCAGCTTAGTTTAAATCCAGCGCGAAAACGGTTTTTTTATGCGTTTTTAAAAAATGTTCAACATTGTGCAACAGTGATGAAGCCTATGTCATATGACAGCTCTTAGCGTGTACTGAACATTTTTAAAAAACGCAAAAAAAAAAGCATTTTTGCGCTGAATTTGAACTTAGCTGCCATAGAATGAAATAAAGTACACTTTTAGAGCTTTCATATGACATATAATTCATAACTGTTGAACAATGTTGAAAAAGTGAACCCAAAATGACGCATTTATAAAACGCATATAAAACCCGTTTTCGCGCTGGATTTGAACTTAGCTGCCATAGAATGAAATAAAGTACACTTTAAGAGATTCATATGACATAGGTTTCATCACTGTTGCACAATGTTGAACATGGTCTATACTTACGCAAACGTTCCGGCGCGCACGCATGTTAGCCCGGCTAATGATAGGTTGAGTAATGAAGGTTTACAAATGAAAAAAGTCACGTAAAATATATTTTTAATAACCGTATAAAATACGTTAAATATAAAATTAATTTGTAACAAAAATAAATACAATTCCATGTTTGAGGTATTATACATAGCCTATCACAATTGATGCAACACCAAGATTTTCAATTTAGTACATTTTAATGCAACTTTGGACAAAACATTAACAATAACCTTAAGCAGTTTTGTCAAAATGTACATGTAACCTCTCTTTAAAGGCACTACATGACCTAATCGCATGTTTTGTAATGCCTAAAAGTGTAGGATCGACTACAGTAAACAAAATCAGAAAAATATAATATATTCTTCAGGATATATGCTACTTAGATAGTGTTAAAAACATAATACAACTAATTTGATACGATAGAAAAAAACATGAAGATAGGTAGGTACCTACCTCTAAAAACTTTCTTTTTACAATAAAAACCGTACTAAATAGGTATACCTACTTACATACAATCATTCTGATTTTTACCGACTTCAAAAAAAAGGAGGTTATTTTGTCAGTTTTTCTAAAGCACTGGTGTTTTAATTTTTTAGTCCAAACAATCGATTTTTTGTAAATATATAGGTATTTTGCAATAAATTACCAGCGTTGTGTCATCGCGCTTCTCTTTCTTTTGTATGCAGTCCGACAGTGACCGCTCTTTGTAGTCCCCTTAACATAATACTATATTATATTCTCTCTAAATATGTACCTATGCAAAAGCACACGGAAACATTCAGTTTTAATGAATTTCAACTCTACCCATAGTTGTCGTCCAGTAATTCTTTGTTCACTTATTAGCAAGTAGTTAAAAATATAAAAATTATTGAATGAGAAAAGATAAATTGTTACCTATGAAATATTTTAATTTAAAAAAGTTATTGGTTCATAATTGTAAATAATTATCAGCGTCCGACCGAAACAGCCGAAACCGTAGGTAACCGAATGTTCAGCTCTTATAGTTTCGGCCGAAACCGAAACTAATGTAGTAATGATAAACTGCCAAATTATTATATTTATCATGCACTAGCAGCGCCCCGCGGTTTCACCCGCTTAAGTGTCGATCCCGTGGGAACATCTGCATCGGAATAAAGCGATTGTCGCGCGAGTACGCGATCGTCGCGCTTGTTTATAATTATGAATATGATACATACAGGGTGTGTCGTAAATAGTGGTCCGGAGTAAAGGAGTTGAATGCTTTGGAATGGGCAACTAGCTTCAACTTTCTGACTAACTGACAGACTATTTAATTTTTACAATTCAAAAGTGCCTGTACAAGGTTTAATTGAAATAAATGATTTGAGTTTGAGTTTGATACACTGTATTCTTATGTATCACATACCGAAATAATAACCATTTTCAGTTAAGGGTCTACGAAAAAACAAATTAATTTCTTTAAGTAACCTGTGACTTTAAAATATAAAAAGGGTTTGGATATCATAGTACTTACACATATTCAAGAGTTATAATAAAAAAACAGAATTGAAAAATATTGATATTTGTGGAAATTACAGCCAAATTCGTGAAGCAAGGTACAGAAATTTTAAAAACAACTTTTTTTTTCGGAGACCCTTAACTGAAAATGGTTAAAATTTCGGTATGTGATACATAAAAATACAGTGTATCGACTCATTTACTCTGGACCACTATTTACGACACACCCTGTATATACTCGTGCGATTATTGAAATCGCGTATGTACGTCATTAGTCGGTTACACGATCTTGTAATTGCTTGTTTGCACGACAATCGTTTCGGTTAGGACGCAGGGTAATACAATCATTTTATTATTATTACCTACGTTGCGAGTTGCTGTACAAGCAATGCATATAACTACCTAGTAATTAGTTAATTTAATAGAACTTTAGAGATATGTTATTTTTTTAAATAAAATTATTTTAGTACCTAATAATAAAAAAATAAAGAATATTACTCAAGAATTTAGTCAGTAAATATTTGGAAAATAATTAAATTATGTTCAGTCGACAAAAGAGATAAGTAGCCAGGTATCTTAGCTCCCTTTTAATAAACGTGCATGATATAGGTACTCAATAGGCAAATATTTGACACTGTTGGACTGTATTACTGGGAGTACCTTCTATAGGTACCTACGTCTGCCTAATCCTTTGTGGAAGAACAGTAATGCTATGTTATGATTCAGTGTTATAAAGATAACAAAGCTGTTAATTCCTTCGCTGATTAGTTCTCATTGACTGTAAGCTTATACCTACTACCTAATAAAAAGTTCTGCACCACTTTCAAATATTTGGATTAAAAATATTCATGTTTAAAATTACACCGGCCTGAAAAACCAAGTATCACACTTTTAAAATTGGAATAACTTTTTAAGTAGGTACCTACACAAGTTATACTTACGAAATAAAAAGGACTCGAAAAAGAGTTTAATTTTGTATATAAAAACTTCATAGTCGAGAACCTTCTTTTAAGAAATGGCTGAAAAGAGCTTAATTATCCTTTTCGAACACTGACCTCTATTAAACAGTATAATACAGGTTAGTGTTTTCGAATTACAATTTTACCATTCATTTTTTTGTTTGTTTTAAATTTTTTCTTGATCGATGAGTCTTGTTACAAAAGCTAAGTTATACAACAGCATATAAATTTTATTTATCATGCCTCTCACCTGAAGAATGTGCTAAGAACATAACTTCTGGAACTAGGCATCAGTATGCGTCGAACTGCAAGAATGGTGGGTATGACGTTACGAAAGGTCCAGAAGGTAAAGCGAAGGTACGAAGAGACTGGAACCCATTTGAGACCTTGTAATGGCAGACCCAGGTGTACTAGTGCCCAAAAAGACCGTTATATTGTTTCCACTGTGTTGAGAAATCGCCACATTAATAATGCAGTTGAATCTCCAGCAACAGCTTCTTCATACCCGAAGGGACTACATTAGTGTCAGTACAGTGAGAAGAAGACTTGCTGAAGAAAATCTGATTCAACCCCCAAGACCAGCGAGTGGCCCCAAACTAGAGAGAGAGAGCATCTAGTAGCGAGACTGCGATACGCCTGTGAACACATACAGTGGGATGAAGAAGAGTGGTCAAGAATTTTGTTCACAGATGAGTCTGGATTTCCACTTTACATTTCTGATGGAAGGCGAAATGTCTACAGGCGGCCTGGTGAGTGATACCTTCAAGACTGCTTCTCAGAAAGAGTCCAGTACGGTGGAGGCAGTGTACATGTATGGGCTGGCATATCTTCAGAAGGTTGCACAGAGTTAGTGGCCATAGTAAATGGCACTCTGACTGGGGAAAGATATGCCCAAGAGATTCTCAACGAGTATGCAGGGCCGTATTTAGCAAATATGGGTGATGGATCGATGCTGATGCATGATAATGCCCGGTTACACACGGCTCAGGTCGTGCAAGGGTGTATTCATTGAGCACGCCTACAATGAGCTAGGGAGGCTAGTCAGAAGCCGCAGACCACCACCTACCACCCTCAGGGCACTAAAACAGGCCCTGATTGAAGAATGGGAGAATATTCCCCAACATCGGCTCCAAAACCTCGTGTTCAGTATGCCAAACCGGCTCGAGCTGTAGTCAGAGCCCGAGGAGGCAATACCAGTTATTAAACATTAAATAACATGTAAAACATACATAAATGTTAGGTAATTGAGTTTTTTGACATTTGGCTTTTTTATTGCTTGCTGGCTTGGCTTTTTTGACATTTGGCGTTTTGGCTTTTTTTATTGCTTCTTTTTTAAAGTTATAAATGTTACTAATGTATAGTTTACTTGTTTCAAAGAGCTGATAAAATTGCTATAAAACGTTTTTTATTTTAAATCTCTAACTTCTAAAGTTTAGAAAAAATTGAAATTTTAAAAGTGTAGTACTTACTTAGTTTTGCAGGCCAGTGTATTTACAGTTTTACTTGTTCCCAAGCTATTTGGTAGCTGCCAGAAAAATATAAATTATCATTAAATACCGTTTAATCGCCTAGTAAGAGTAGTAAGCGTCACGAGAATCTGTTCAGATCAAAATCAGAGATTGTCAACGTTCATATTTTTAGCAAACAAATTCAAAACCAATAAACTCGAACTATATTGATTTTGCCCACGGCCAAAATCATATCGCATCGTTTTGCGTATTTTGAAAATGTGGTTAGGTCAGAGGTGACGCGGTTTTTTGCATTCAGAATAATAACCTATCAATTTTGTTGGTCAACAATGGACGAAAAACGATGATCCAAAAATTTTAATCCAGACTATTTTACTACCTACCTACTTACTATAGACTGTCTTTGCGTGAAGTGGTGTTATTACAGGTTATTGAGATGCTCCAAAATAAAAATAATCTGTAGAATGACCTGGTGCAACATCAGTGTTCATTTTCACATCAGAATTTAGTATGTTTTAAATGCATGAAATCAGAGGGGTAATTACGTAACACACTAACAGTAGGAATGGCTTTTATTTTGACAGTTCAACAACATTCATTTAGTTATTTACGTTGTTGAGCAGATACATTTTTGGAACATTATGAAACCAATGAATTAGTAATATCCTTCAAAATGATTCAGATTATGGTTGATAGTGTGTTACACAATTAGGGTGCAGGTATGAAATGTATAAATTCCTTTTTTTTTTTGGTTTTTTTTTCCCATGTTTTAATAATTAGGACTCCTTACGGGAGTCCCCAGAACACCCTACCAAGGTTTCAATACAATCTGACCAATGGTTTCAGAACGCATAGAGGACAACCATACAAACATTGCTTTTTATTTAAGTATAGGTACATATAGATGAATTTCAGCAGAATAACAACAATAGTATTGTCCTACGTATATACAAAATGGAGATTACAGTACAACAATAAAGTTTAAACTTCGTATACTTAACTAAATGATGACGTTCCCAGTATGCATACAAAAATTCAATCAAATATATCCAATAGTTTCACTGGACATTATTATTCATTTTTAACATTTTCTACATGATGTATCTGTTAACAGGCCAGCACCGACAGGTTAAAGACATCTGCAGTAATCTGCATCTGTATAAACACAACACGTTGCCAGCTCACTACTTCAGTAACTTTCGCCAAAGTTCTTAAATTTTATTTCCCGATGCGAACTAATGCGTATTATATTTTATGCTTGAGACATAAGAATCATAACATAAAGCGTGTTATTACTACAAATTTTACGCACTCATGTCAATCGAAAATTAAGTATGTGCGAAAGGGATGGATGGTAATAGACTTCGCTTTGTAGCCGTTTTTTTTTAATTTATTTTTTTAAATGGTGTGTCCGGCACACTGACCTACACGATTTTTTGTTTATGGTCGTTGCGTCAATGACACCGCGCCGTTGCCGCTCTTCTCATGGTTAGTGAACCAACATTTAAATGGTGTTCTTTTTAACCGACTTCAAAAAAGGAGGAGGTTCTCTATTCGACGGTATGTTTTTTTTTTTTTTTTTTTGTGTGTTTTTTGTTTACATTTTTATGCTATTTATTATGTTAAAAAAGAACATTAGGATTTATTTGATAGTTCCTACTCCGATGAATTAGTATTGCTAGTGTTTTCATTTATTGTTGTATTGTGGTGTCCACCTTGTATATATCCGAACTCGTCCCGGCTTTTTTCTAGAGACGAGGTTTTGATTAATATTCATGCCATTAGCTTTCATCAGTAAAATTGAAATTCTTCAATGAAAAATAGAATATAAAAATAATGCCTATGATTTAGTTCGAACACAAAAGCAGTCAGAGTTTTCTACTGAGCCTAAACACTAAAATAAACTGTGCGGTTTTAAGAACCGAGACTTTCACTGTAATACTGTATTATGAATTAACAAGATAATAAAATGTAATGCCATAATAATAGCATCACCAAATATAATATTGTATACATATTGTGCATAATTATTCCTTTGAGTAATAAAGTTACCTTGACATAGCTTTGCAATATTACTTGGATCGTTTATGTTAATAAAAAAAAAAATAAAAGCCAATGACCAAAATGTATGGAGCAGTGTTGCCGTTTTTTTGTTACAATAAATGAAACTTTAAAAAAATTTGGTGCATTATAACGTAATTATAACTTTATTCTATTGTTACTGAACTTAAATAAGTCTGCCTAAGGCCTCGGTCTCGAAGTCAGCGGCGGCTGCGCGGGGAGCGGCGCGGGTCTCGAATTCAGCGGGCAGATCGCGCGGCGCTAGAGCGGCGTAGTGTTAGGTTATGAGAAATTAGTGTCTTTCTTGGCGAACGAAATGTCGATACAGCGACGACAACATCATTTTGATACAACATTACCACTAGTTTGGTGCGCATCGCTCGTACGCCTGCCTACGAGGCCAGTTCCATGTAAATCTATGCATTGAAACGCGCCGCCACCCGTGTCGCCGCGTCGCGCCCTCTGACTTCGTGTCCGTAGCCTAACAGCCTAACAGAGGGGCTTATTTATAAGCCGCCGAAAAAATATTTTGGCAATTTTAGTCATTGTCTTTAAAACAACCAAAGAAGCTAAACCAAATTAACATCAAAAAGCTTTTTTACGGAAAAGTAATTGTTTGCGTCTGAATGATTTTTAGTTTATAGATATTAATCGATCGTGTTATTTTGTTTCCTAATTTATGTTATAGGTATTTTGTACCGACCTTTTTTGTTTAAAGTGTTTAACAACGGAAACTTATAAATGGCCTTCAATGCATATTGTTCAAGAGCACTGTTTTTAATAGCTGTAAGTTTCCCGAATAGAAATAATTAAAATAAAATTTCAGTAGTTTGACTTAAGACTCAATAAATACATGCATAAAAAGTTGGGTATCAATTCTGCAACATTACGAAAACCCATACAAAAGATCAAAGATCCACCCTAGTAGGTATTCACCCCGTTTTGCGGCAAATGTTTATAAGTTGAGGTTATCTCAAAGACAAATGAAGTAATTAAGAAAATTGCATTTTTAATTGCAGCTGCTGTTAATTATTGTAAGTTTTTGATATCGTGATAGCAATATAGCCTCTGTTTTTGTTGATGTTGTGATGATGAAGATAACGCGTTAGATGAACAAAAAGGACCAGTCAGCTCTTCGATGGTGTGCCTAACTGACCTATGTTATTTTTAGTTTACCATTCAATGTTTCTGCTGTTTCAATCACCTTTAAAGTTTCTTTACTGGATTTATAAGGTTTTTGCGGAGGCTCTGGTATCTGTGTGACCTTAGATCGTCTAGATTTTTCAGGTATAAGCATAGCACCCAACGCGATGAAGTGGAGGGAGTAATAAAATTTTCTGGAAAAAAAAAAACATTAAGTATCAATGATGATAGTACATTATTTGATTACGAATCGTAAACAAAATAAAGAAGAAAATATCCACAAAATAAAAATATAAAACTATTTGAAATAATATTATAGGCAAACCGCTTAATTGAGTCCTCGCCTGCGGGGTATAGGGGCGCGGGTTTAGGACGAGAACGGAGACCGGGAGAGGTGCGGGCGGCGGGCGCTCGTAGCGTGATACTGAGGCGAAACGTGTACTGGACAATTCTTAAGATATGCGACATCAAAGTGGTTAACGGGGAACAGGTGGTGATTTTTTATTAGAAAATTTATTGACGACTTTACAACATTATGTGAAACAACTAGGTATGTGCAGGTAACAAATATTAGGTAATAAACTTATGTACAATTTATTATATGCAAGATTTATCTTGCATAATATAATAGCTGAAATCTCTTTGAGGCGCGCGTGGAACACGTACGCGCCGTCCGGCACGGGCCTGGTCCTGATCGGACGGTGAGCTACCCATTACTCTCCGCCCGCAGGCCCGCGCCTACGGTGGCCGGAAGTCGTCACGCGGCTCCCGACGCCCGGAGCGTCTCCCGCGGCGGCTGGGACGGGAGGCTCTCTCCCTGAGCCGTCCCGCCACCTCCTTCGCTAGCATGACTGCTTCGCAGAAGGAGGTGACTGCCTCCCACTCCCTCTCGCCCCGGACCATGGCTTGCACCAGGGCCGGACGCGAGAGGTCGCCGCCGCTGCCGATCGCCTCTACGAGGACACGGCGGTGCTCCGCCCAAGCGGGGCAGACCTCCACCGTGTGCTCTACCGTGTCCTCTGGGCGATCCTGGCAGTGGTGACACCCGGGCGTTTCCTCCCGCCTGATGATGTGCAGGAACTTCCCGAAACTTCCGTGTCCGGTGAGGACCTGCGTCAGGCGGTAGGTGAGGGCGCCGTGGCGCCTCTCTAGCCACTCCTCAAAGAGCGGTCTTATCGCCGCTGTCGCGGCGTGCCCTTGGGACCACCCCTGAGGCATACCTTATCCATTGACGACATGACGGAATTATACCCGAACCGAACATACATTGAAAAAAAAAAAAAATGTAGACCAAATTGAGCACCTCCTCCTTTTATTAAAGTCGGTTAATTAAATCAATTCATAAACAAAAAAGTTATGCCCGAATTTACTTGCAAGATTAGAGGTAAGTACCCCAATAACAATTTTGACAGAAATGAAGGTGTACCGTGGTATACTGAACACGTCTGCGTACCCCTTTAGAGGGTACAGGCGTGATGTTATGTTGTGTCCCTGATGTTTTGTGGAAGTGGTTGGATAGATCGTACTCTCCATTTAGGAGGTCCCAGACGTGCTCAATGGGGTTAAGGTCGGAGCTCCGCGCTGGCCAATCCAAACGACGAATACCGACCTCTTGCATTATTATTATAAGATCTACGTCGCCTGAACGGTGGGTCCGAGCATTATCCCGCCTGAACGGTGGGCCCTTTAGAGGGTACAGACGTGATGTTATGTTGTGTGATTGCGTTAACAATGCATACGTATGCGATAGCAGCAATCACGATTGATTTGCTGGCATTTATTGAAGAGTTCCGTTGTCTGTCTCCGAAACTCATCATCAATGGGACCATTTCGGAATAAACTTCATCCGGACAAAAATTAATTTTGCAAATCCATCTGTATATGACGGAGTTATGTCCGAAAATACATTAAAAAATATATAATTATATTTATATAAACATCCCAATTGAGAACCTCTTCCTTGTTTGACAATTTTTAAACACTGGCTTGTTTACCAAACGAAATAGATTTCAATTGAAAGTATAAAGCATACAGAACATGTAACCCTTAGATTGCCTTCCCTATTACACCTCTTGTTTATACATGGCAAGCCGGTAAGGTAATACGGCCCAGAAAAAGCGCTACTAAATAACCTGTTAGCGTGTTTGATCTGTTTGGAATAGAACTAATTTTAAAGACGATTCTGATGAAAAAACGAAAAAAAATACGGGTTGAAAATATGAAATGTTGCTAATTGTGCGAGTCCGGGCTCGCTCTTAGCCGGTTTTTCTATACTTACTTGCTTTTTATTGTTTCGAGGATAATAGCACAGTATAAAGATCACACAGTATTGTAACTCGGCCGTAACCTTGAAATAAATGCCTACAGCCGCGCGGCACGTAAACATGCGATAGGGCTGCCCGCCTCCAGCATTTTAATTACATTTGCCTACTTTGTGTTTCCATTTAGTTTTGTTATTGTCTTTTACTGTGTGTACATAAATTATAATTCATACACACAGTACAAAAACCACGTCTTTACTTTGAATTATACAAACTAACAAAACAAAACACACATGCCCCGAGGTTTTAACACAAGCGTACCTACCGTATAATGATTCATGAACCGCATATAACTACCTATTTCACTCGTGTCTATCACTTTCCTTTACTCTATTCACTTTATTTATTAATCCAGACATCTTTTTTTTCGGGAGACAAAAGGATATACTTATCCATTAAAAAGACACACATTATGTACCTACCTACCTACTAGTAAGTAAAATTATTATGTAGTCTTACCTTTCAGAGTTTCCAGGTAATTTAAAAAAAGTATCTCTGGATGCGTTATTGACGAATTCATGCAACCAAAAACAGCACAATATAGCCTACTCGTCATATTAAATATGTACTTCAATTTATTTTTAGTGAAAAAATCGCGCGGTTATTGTTAAAAAAACCAACACACCGTCCGTTCGTCACTGCGGCACAGTCGCGACCAGGGGGGGCACACTTAGAACTGTTACAATTTCCATAGACGACAGCGACATCTGGAGTTTGGAGTGTTAACAAAACTTGGCAGCCATCTTGTCTTGTTTGTCAAACAAATGTCATTGTCGCCGGCCGTCCAGTGTTACCAACTTAGTGGATTTTCCACTGGTGGTTTCGTAGACAGAATCAACTATAGACTGCTGTATATCTTCTTTTTCATTCGCACAAGAAAAAGAGAAATATATTACCGTCACTAGCAAAGAAAAGAGACAGAGTAATTATATTTCTGTCCCTTACTGTGTGTCGGCTAAGCACATCAATGTGCACAACAAGTTTGACGTTTATGCATGAAATCAAAATGAAACAATAAAAACTACACCGCGATTAAACGGAAAATAAGACCTTTTTCGTGCATAATTCAACAATAGTACATTTGCGCAACTGTGAAAATGGTAAGGTGCAGTGTAATAAGCTGTAAAAATGATAGTATGATGAAGATTGCCAGAATTTTTTGTCCCTTTCGGTGACACGGAAACCATGAGTCTATAGATTACTCTGTCTACGAGTGGTTTCGACCCCCCTTTTAGTGGCGAACTATTACTTTTAGTGGCTGGTGGTTTTTCTAGTGGTTTAGTAGAATTCAGTTTCAATTACTGAAAATGCTATCACTCAACCACTAAGCCACTAAAACGTTACGAAATATATTATTTTTACTTCATTTAATTTTCAGAAGTATTTACTTTTACTGTGTAGGTAAATTCTAATAAAAGTTCTTTAACAAATCAGTACCAAAGAATCATTTATTATAAATGTGAAACCAACGATGGTGCAGACAAAAATTCATCTGAAGAAGACTAATTTTAGAATATCAGTTTTTATCCTAGTTATTGTTCTTATTGAATAATGTTTATGTTCCTCATCTTGACTTGTTGATTTACTAATAATATTGCATGTTGATTTACTGATATTTAATATTTTATTATAAATAATAACTAATAATAAAGAACATTTTTAACTAATATAACTACTTTAATTACTGTTTTCTTTCGCAAAAACCTAAAATTGTGTTAAGTGGAAATTTTAGCGAATTTTGGAGTAGGGCCGATTTTTTGTTAGTGGTTTTCGAAGTTGAATTTGGTGGAGAGCTAGTTTATCTGTTGGCAACACTGCGGCCATCCGCCATATTGTCAATTCCGGCTTTCCCGATGTTGATGCACTTCCCGAATTTCCGAGTTTATCTCAGTTATTTCTGTTTTAATAGTTACTTGTTACTGTTATTAGTTTTGTTGCTACTCATAGTAAGTAAGTATGCATATTACTATGAGTAGCGAGTCAATATACGAGAGAATATTTGAGATAGTTAACTAATAAGCATTGCATATCTATAGGTAGGTGTATATTTATATCTATAGGTAGGTGTATAGCCTTAGTTCACCCGCCAAACTCAAGGTGGCAGCACTTTCCATACATGCAAATTTTACCACAGAGTTGTTACTCTTTTCATATATAGTTACTTTACTCTTTGGTCGCGACTGTCTGCATAACGAGCGCATTCCGAGGTCGAGGCGCGTAGGTACAGCTCGCGTTTCGTCCGTTTGTATGAAGTCGAAATACTGTATGATCTTTATACTGTGATAATAGTGAAGTGTAGGTGAAGTGCAGTGCCGTAATTAGCCTTTCATGCGCCCGGTGCGAGCTGCTATAACCGCGCCCTTTTTTTTTTGCGGATGCGAAATCATCAAATGACCCCTCCCGCTCTAGATGGAGCGGAATGGAGTGTCAGACTCTTACTGACTAAAACCCACCCGTGTTCCTTTCTTAGCCTTTTATGTTCCGGGCCAGCGGTAACCCTTTGGGACAATCCCGCTGAACCGGCAGGCTTCGGTCCTAAGAGGCCCCTTCCTCGATGCTGACATCTCTTTGTGGCGCGCGTGGAATACGTACGCGCCGTCCGGCGCGGGCCTGGTTCTGATCGGACGGTGAGCTACCCATTACTCTCCGCCCGCAGGCCCGCGCCTACGGAGGCCGGGAGTCGTCACGCGGCTCCCGAGACGCCCGGAGCGTCTCCCGCACCGGCTGGGACGGGAGGCTCTCTCCCTGAGCCGTCAAGCCACCTCCTTTGCTAGCATGACTGCTTCGCAGAAGGAGGTGACTACCTCTCGCCCCGGACCATGGCTTGCACTAGGGCCGGACGCAAGAGGTCGCCGCCGCTGCAGATCGCCTCTACTAGGACACGGCGGTGCTCCGCCCAAGCGGGGCAGACCTCCACCGCGTCCTCTGGGCAATCCTGGCAATGGTGACACCCGGGCGTTTCCTCCCGCTTGATGATGTGCAGGAACCTCCCGAAACTTCCGTGTCCGGTGAGGACCTGCGTCAGGCGGTAAGTAAGGGGCCCCGTGGAGGCACCACGGGGCCCCTTACTTACCGACCTCTAGCCACTCCTCAAAGAGGGGTCTTATCGCCGCTATCGTGGCGTGCCCTGCGCTGGGTTGCGACAGTCGCTCTTTCCATGTCGCCATGAGATCACGCTGGAGATCCGTCCGCTCCGCCGCGATTTGCCACGGAAGCGGATTTTCCCCGGCGTAGTGTCTCCGCGCGCCACTGATATAGGCGCGCGAGGACTATCGCCTCCAGATCCCATGGCGGCAGTTCTGCAAGGAGGCTTGCCGCCTCGCCCGAGATCGTGCGGTAGCCCCGGATAAGCCTTACGGCTTCCACCTTCTGAGGCGCGTTCAGGTAGTGGGCAGCTCGCCGCCGTAGTGAACGCGCCCACACCGGGGCCCCGTATAGGGCCATGGACCGCACGACCCCCTCGTCAAGCCTCCGGCAAGAGGCGTTTGGCCCCCTCAGGTTGGGCAAGAGCCGCTTGAAGGCGGCCCCCGCCTGTTCCAGTTTGGGGGCCGAACGTCGCAAGTGCTCGACGAAGTTCCACCGGCGGTATTTCATTGTCGTCTCATGGTCGTCTCGACGCCGATGTGAACACCTCCTACCGCTAGTTGGGATCCCGATGGTGGCGCGTTCCGGAGCCTATGAAACGACATGGCCTCGGACTTGTGCAATGCATCGTCGAGACCCAACTGCCGGATCCTCTCCACGACTATCGCAACCCCGCGTGTCATCGCGTCGGCCGCCGCCTGATGCAACCTCCCCTGTGCCAGGACCAGCGTGTCGTCAGCGTAGCAAACTACGCTGACGCCATCAGGGAGGTCGGCCCGCAGCACCCAGTCGTAGCCGATGTCCCACAGGAACGGCCCCAGAACCGATCCCTGCGGGACACCACACGACATCTCTCGCCGGTTCCACTCCCCGTCGCGATCGGGGTAGATGACGGCTCTGTCCGTCAAATACGCCTCGACTATTCGACGGAGGAAGGTCGGCACCCGGTGATACCGGAGTGCCTCCACAATGCAGCTCCAGGGCAGGGTGTTAAACGCGTTGGCGATGTCGAGTGACACCGCCACGAAGACCCCACCCCGGGACACCGCGTCCCCACCGTCGAGCGCCCCTTGCGGAAGCCAAACTGGCTGTCCGCAAGATCCGGCAGCCCCGTCCTCACGAGGTGCCCGACGAGGCGGGCCGCAATCACTCTCTCAAAGAGCTTGCCGACCTCGTCGAGCAGCACGATGGGCCGGTATGCGGAAGGAGAGTCCGCAGGACGCCCTGGCTTCCGAATGAGGACCAGCTTCCCCGTCTTCCAACGGAGTGAAAACTGGCCTCTCTCCAAACATGCGCTTAAGAGCGCCTCCAGTCGTGACCCGAGAGCCCTCGAGGCCAGGACCCAGGCTTTACCTGGCAAGCCGTCGGGTCCTGGGGTAACCGCGCCCTTGAAATATTTTTTAATCATAACCGGTTCTGACAATAAAATGGATTATCTATAAAAATAAATCTATCATCCAAAAACTAAATTCTTCACAAACTTTTACGATTATTATTACGATCTCATCGTCTTTAATATTGATAATATTATTTATTTGTAAGAAGAATATACGCGGACGACGCGAATCCGCACGTATAATTAAATAAATAATAGGTATTGTTAGTGGCTCAGGTCTGGTCATTACTGCGCCCCTCCAGGGTCTGCGCCCTGTGCCTGGGCACCGCTGGCACCGCCCTAGTTACGGCACTGGTGAAGTGTATAGGTTTTTCGTACAATGAGAAGTCAGCTTATACTGGAAATGTATAGATTGATATGTGGCCGTGCGTACATATATATATACGTACATACTTAGTTATTTTAAATTATACAAAATATACGAACCCATAGAAAGCGAGACTAGGCGTGAGATGAAGAAGAACAAATGGCACCGTAGCGTACGTCATCGCAACCCGTGTGGTGATGAACGTTAGTGAATCGTAGAAAAGCTTCTTGGGTAGACTGTCCAAAAACATGGGACGAGCCACGAACCTTATCTGTAACACATTTTGATGTTTTATAGTGGATTTCTACTAATAACGAAGAAGATTGTAAAATATGTGTTCCTGTTTTTGTCAGCTCGCATGATAATAATGTAGTAAAGAAAAAAATATACCGAAATAACACTTTATGCTGTATAAGAAGTCGATATATGTGGGAGTGCTAAAATAAACGGTGATACTGGTACATAAGAGCTTATGAATTACTTTGTCACTCAACCGAAAAATGATGCATTCGTCCCATTTTGAACTGTGCATCTGAGACTTTGTCTTTAACAACCATTAAGTCGCAGGCCACGCTGGCGCGACGCGTCTTGCGTCTGCGATGAGCGGGAAAAATAATAATACGGGTTGAACGGGGGGCGCCATGTTGGCGCGACTGGCGTGCGCGTCAGGCGACCGCGACCAGCGAAGGGATAGTACGAGTTCGCGCGTCCTACGTATTTATTAAATGTTGTTGAATTATCCGCGATGCAAAACATAATTACGGAGGAGTTTATTAGTGAGTAAGGATGATCAATATAAGAATAAATATGAAATTTAAAAAAAATGGGATGAAATAAGACAAAAATTCCCAGGAACTCAAGGTATTTATATTAATTCATTATTAAAGTAATCCTTAAATTTATCTAAACATGTAAGTTCCAATTTAGACAAACTCATTTTAAACCCCGCGCAATAATAGCAGATAAAAACCACGTGTCACGCGGCCGCTTCAACGTGGCACACTACAGGCGTCAAGACGCAGAGTCTTTACTCCTGCCGCCCCCGCAGGTCGCCCCCGCTCACCGCAGTAGCTCTAGCGTGGCCTGCGGCTAAAAGTCTAAACTCAAGGTTTGCTAAGTGCAATGGAGCGCAGTATTCTAGGCTTCGGATCAATAATAGTGCTAGATGCCCGATAAGCGCTTCAAAAACGGCCCGAAAAATAAGAGCACGAATACTTTAGCGCTCTTATTTCAAATTAGTATGGTCCAATCATAGCCAATGTTAAGACGTCAAAATTCCTCAGTGCGCGTTCAAAAGTTGTGTAAATAACCACCGTAACACCAAGATTTTAGAAGGAATATCTTTTTTTTGGTAAGTTTTTATCATTAATTGTTTTTCATAAAATAGTAACACAATTTAATAGTAAATATAAATCAATTAGCAAATATTATGATTGTTTGGCCAATGTTTGTAATAACGCGCCAACTATTCTAACAAACATTGAAGCATTGAAATGTAATTCCAAGAACTACGTCTGGTTCCAAATTCGAGTAAGTACGAAATTGTCAACAAAATGTTTTTAACCTTATTGCTTAGACGTTAAGTTTCATTTTAGAATAAATATTGTTGTACTTATTATAAAAATGACTTTTTATTTTCAAGTGACATTTTAAATTTATTGCTTCGATGACAGAAGGACTTAAATATTAATCATTTGCAATGGTAATTAAACTTTATGTTAGAGTGTTAAGGTTTATAATAATCTGAAGTTGTTAATATTATTAAACTTTTTTCTATAGTTCTATAAGAAAGAAATAAGAAATATAAATGTTTATGTGTGTGCAAACGTGGCCACTTTAGCGACTTATTTTTGTTCCTAATCATTTATCTAGTACTATTATTGATCGAAGATTCTAGGCGTCAAATTATCAAAAAATATTCGAACACCACGCTGCGCTCCAAAACAGATTTCTGCCGTTGCTCAAAAAGCCGCTAAGCTGAAGTGGAACTGGGTTGGCTACGTCTACCGTATGCCCAATGAGCTGTGGGCCAAAATAACCACTATGTAGATCCGTGGACCACCCAAAAGGCGACGCGGCAGATCTCGTGAAAGATGGCGGGACGAGCTAAGTAAAACAAACTACCAGTGGTCTACATTACTCTGGATTGAAAGAGTTGGAAGTCGTGGAGAGACGCCTTTACCAAGCAGTGGGACGATGCAGGCTAACAGTAACTTATTGCGATGTTAGTTACCTTTCTAGCTGCAACTGTGAAGAGGCCACCAGCGAAGAAGGTTAAGTAGTAGCCTGGATGGAAGCCGTGCCAGACAGCAGAGAGAGCGTACACTCTCGCAGTCCGCCACGCCGCGCCGCCACGCTCGTAAGCTACGTCCCGAAGCCACGCGTTCGTATTCTTGTTCCAGCTGGAGACCGCTATGCGAAAGTTTTGTGCGAACTAAAAACGTAAAATATCCTTAGCATATTACTGAATAGATTGATTGATTTCAACTGATTGATTGATGATTTTTTTTTATTGATCCCACCTGTCGTTTGATCGGTCTAAATAATCGCACGACATAAATAAGTTAGAACCCTTTTCAGAAAGATTAATAAATGTAGTAACAACTATATACTTAAAATGGAGAATGTTCCTAGTTGTATTTCATTATACAGCATGTATCAGAAAGGTGTGGTCAAAATTAAGGGTGTGGTACAGACCATCAAACTGAACAACTTTCTCCATGTGACCAACAAAATAATCGTGAAAAAATAATCAGCGTTCCCATCCTATACATTAGGGTCGACTAGGTATTGAAGTTTTGAATGGGACAGTTGATAATTTTGAAGATACTAGAACAGCGCGAATTGGCTAAATAAATCTGGGGGCACGGTAGTGCCCCCGCCAAGTGAAGCAAAAAGCGGCACGACCGTACCATACCATCCTTTTCTCGAAGCAGTTCAGGCCATTTTCGACCCCCCTATAACTTCGTTGTGGATAAAACTAGAGGCCTGAATTTTCAGTAACCAAGCAGGCACACGGTATATTTCAAATTTCATTCAATTTGAACCAGTAGTTTAAGAATTATAACTAGTGAAAGTTTCTTAATTTTGTCAGTCACTCACTCACTGACTGACCGATCATCAAAACTCTAAGGCACTTCTAGCGGGCATAGAAGCTTCAAATTTAGAATACAATTAGTGTTTAGTGTATAAATCAAGGAAAAACTAAAATATTTTGCAATTTCGTTCTACTTTTCTAGATACACCAACTGTATAAATAACTTTGTAATCCCATATAAATATATAGGATTACAAATTTACATTTGCTATTAATGAATCGGTGTACCTGTTTAATATCACTACATAGTATAAAACAAAGTCGCTTCCCGCTGTCTGTCTGTCCCTATGTATGCTTAGATCTTTAAAACTGCGCAAAGGATTTTGATGCGGTTTTTTTTAATAGATAGTGTGATTCAAGAGGAAGGTTTCTATGTATTATACATGCATAATATAGTAGACAAACGCTGATAATATTAGAGGTTTTTAGTGTGATGTCGTAAATAAAAACATTTTAGAAAATATTACAGATTTAAAATGCAGAGACATAGCGGTTGTGGCGGTACAGGCCGGCGCTAGCCTATAAATAGCGCGTCGAAGGCCGCGCTTCGCCCTATAGCACTTTATGATTAGCAGCGATCGCACGTGTTTATCGGAGCTCTCTAGCGAGAAAAATAACAATTATTGATACTAATTATTACTGATTGTAACCAAAGACTACAATATAATGTAACTAAAACGCGCTGGTAGGTTACCACAGTTTATTTTCACATTCAATCGCAAAATCCAAAAGTGAAATCAACCAGATGTCAAACCTGACAGGCCTACTAGAATTTAGAATACAATTAATGTTCCGAAAGAAGGTGATATGCTGCACTGTAACGAGTTCGATTCGCAACACTAATATTATAAATTCGAAAGTAACTCTGCATGTCTGTCTGTATGTTACCTGTTTACGCCTAAACCACTGAACGGATTTCGATCAAATTTGGCAAAGAGATAGATTGTATCCCGGGGAAGGACTTGGGATAGTTTTTATCGACATACCTCGCAGGCGAAACCGCGGGAAGCTAGTGTATAATATAATGGAATAATAGTTGTAGATAAGTACCTAGATATAATTATGCTCAAAGGTAACTTGTAAAATAGTTAACGGATTATGATAAAAAAAAAGTTAAAAGGTACCGGAAAGGAAGAAAAGTAGGACTACCTACAAAAAAGAAGTGATGCCATCAAAAACATAACTTGTAAAAAAAAACAAGTCTCGCAACTCAGTTCTTCTACCGTAAAAAGTTGTGAGATCCATGTAATACCAAGTCGGTTAATTTAATAATTAAGGGACCTTCTGTCTTAAGTTATTACGTAATTAGCTAACCTAACAACATCTTATAGTGACTATATCAATATTAGAAATCCTTTTATGTTTTAAATAAATAGATTGACTTGGCAATCGCACTAAACAATCTAATTTAATATAATATGTATTACTTGTGAGATACATTGTGTTTTCATGGCGATGGCCAAGTCAATCTATTTATTTAAAACATAAAAGATTTTTAATATTGATATGGTCACTCAGTGGCGTGCATTGCTTAAAGGCATATTATGCAGTGCCTACCTCGATAAATCACCATACGCCTGTCAATTATATTTTAGTGTAAGTAATTACCTACCTATAAATTAATTATAAGTAATTGTATTTTTTCCCCACAGATAAGAAACGGACTAAATTATCATACTTATCAAAAAACTAAATTTTCATACGCCCGGCAGTAGGCAGTCGCCAGACGGCCTAATCGGTACTATTCGAACATTGTCATTGGTCTTTGCTCGTTCAAGAAATTAAAAATAGGTACGTCTCGCACGTAATATCATGACGTTCGACCTTCGCAATTTATCACCCTAAAGTAGGCATGCCTACTCAAATAGCCAACCGAGTACGAATGTTAAAATCGTAATTTATAATTGCGAAGAAAAGGGATGGATATTATGATCGCCAATAGTGATGTAAAAATGAAAATCCAAGATGGCGGCTTCAAAAATTTTCTAATTTTTCATCATGGGTGTCGTCGTTTTCATAGTTTTTGAGGGTGCAGAAGCCGATAGTGATATCAAAATGAAAATCCAAGCTGGCGGCTGCGAAATTTTTTATCATGGGTGTCGTTTTCATGGTTTTTGACGGTGCTGAAGCCAATAGTGAGGTCAAAATGAAAATCCAAGATGGCCGCTGCGATCATTTTTAATTTTTTCGTTATGGTGTCGTTTTCATGGTTTTCAAAATTGCTGGAGCCGAAAATAAAGTCAAAATGAAAATCCAAGATGGCGGCTGTAAATTTTCTTTTGTTTTTTTTTTTGTTTTTGTGAACTTTGTTTTATGTTTCTGATTAGTGACCGCGTCTGCCTAGACTAGACCCGGCCTAGTGCCTGCCTACCTATTCTGAAAACCAATGCACGACACTGTGGTCACTATTAAGATGTTGTTATGTTAGCTAATTACGTAATAACTTAAGACAGAAGGTCCCGTAAGTAAGGACTGAATAAATTAAACGACTTGGTATTACATGGATCTCACAACTTTTTACGGTAGAAGAACTGAGTTGCGAGACTTGGCTTTTTTTACAAGTGATTCAATTCAATTCAATTCCTTTATTTCGATCAACAGTTGGATCATACAATACATACATAAATATACACATACACACAACATACATACACATATATATATATATATATTTTTGATGGCTACTAATAATATCTCTCGAGTAATAATTTTATTTCAACTTTGACGAACGTTGCGCGATGATGATAAGAATTTAACGTTTGGAAAACGAAAACTTCAAAAGCAAGATTAAATTACCTCAAAACCAAATATATCGATGTTAGACATCTTGTCCCATTTAGGCGTGCCGTCTTTATTGTAGCCATTGAATCCCATGCCACAGTTATTGCAGATCGCCTCAGACAGGAGCCACGCGTGGTAGTACTTGCACCTTACTACTAGAGTCGACAAGTATGCGTACCATAGCAAGTACAACGCTGACCATGAGCGGGATACTTCTGACGTAGGATCTGTCAATTCTGCGATAAGAAAAAATAATTAGTATCAGACTGTTGCGTCAGTGCCACTGCAGGGCTTTTCGCCATAATTCTTTTGGTACAGAAGAACCGAATTTTATCACCCACGCATGATTTTTACATCAGTATGCATCCGGGACGTAATGACGTTCTCAACTTTGTTGTTGATACTATTGTAATTAAGCCATATTATGCGCATAATTGAAACCCAAATTAAAAAAAAATACTGCCACTAAACAGTTCAAAACAAGCTCACATTTAAAGCAGTCTGATCGAACGTTCTTTTGAAAAAATATTATTTTTATTTAGATAATAATATCCGGTATTACTTATTTACGCGAGCATTCAAGAATTAATGTGACATTGACGGTTCACTAATGTTTGATATAAAACGAATGACAAATGATTGTTTTAAAAATAACATTATAAAACAAACGACTTCCAAAAAAAAAAACACTACAAAGTGAAAAATAACTTTAATTTCGGAAGTCGGTGTCGTTGGTTGTTTTTAACCGACTTCTAAAAAAAAAAGTAATTTAAAAAAATTAAACCGACTTCAAAAAGAAATTAAGTCAAAATTATGAAATAACTTTAATTTCGGAAGTCGGTGTCTTGGGATCTGTATTTTAGTTTTAGTTTTTTGCCACTGGCTTCAAAAAGAAATTAACTCAAAATTATGAAATAACTTTAATTTCGGAAGTCGGTGCCAAAAAACTATAACTAAATACAATACAGATCCCCAGACACCGACTTTTAGCTGGTTCGATTACCGGTTTAGGTAAGCTTGTCGAGAAATCTGTGAATACAGTTCTGTTTCTTTTTAAAAATAAAGGAATGTTTCTTTTAAGTAAAATAATATATCTTAAGGATTTAAAGTAGTTTCCTTCCAGAGCCCATTGAATTTTTCCACCCTGTATAATATAAATAAAGTAAGGGTCAGTGGATCGTCTTAGGGGCGGAGTAAAAACAAGTTGGTTTACAAGCAATAATAATAAGACGTAGTCGACGGAGCCTGGTTTCGCGTGTCTACAGGGTTTAAAGGAACCTAACACGAAGGAGGATGACAGACACTCGATCGCTCGCTTTGCTCGCTCACTTGAGCCCCCGTCATCCCCTTCGAACTTAACCTGTCCGAGTCGGGGTGCCCCAATTCCCGAGCTCGCTTCGCTCGCTCTTGGACCGACACACAGTATGATGAATGCCTCGAAAAACGGACAGCGCTTTTTACCCGACTGCGCAACGCAAAGGAGTGGTAATGTGTTCATCAGCCTATGTATGTATGTTTGTATGTTCCTTTGAAGCACTATACAGACCAAACGCCTGGGCCGATTTTTATGATTCACACGTCAATCGATTCCTCTTAGTCCGGCGATTGTCACTAAAGCGCAATACACATTGAGCCCGCCGACCCGCCGACACGCGCGGGTACAAGTCGCCACATGATTCTTTTGAAATAAAGCCGCCGACATCAAGTCGCCGGGCTGTGCCGGCGGCCCGGCGGGCTCAGTGTGTATTGCGCTTAAAGACATGACGTTAGTGAAAATTCAATATGGCGACTACTATTTTATTTTATTTTTTATTTCTTAAGAAAACTTACAGCTAGGATACAGATAGTTGACAGTTAGTGATAGAAGGCCAATTAAAAGTTTTCACTGACAATACTAGGGTAGCACAAGAAACAGTAGACAGGTAAGCGAAAGAAAGAATAGTAAGCACTCGGAGAGAATTAAGAAAAGACTAGGTGTTAATGATCTTCAAAGAAGTTTTTACAGAGTATTTTTTTTAGTTTAGGAACACTACGTATGTGTCTTCAAAAAAAAATTTTTTTTTTTCAAAACCTATCGAGTATCAAAATAAAGGACTTTAAAAGACGATTACAAAAATATAAACAACTTATATGGTTAAAAGTAATTCGAAGTGACAAATCGTAAAAAACACGTACCAAGAACTAAATCGACAGCGAAATATTTCACATTTAATTTTGTAAACTAAAAAGCTGGAAATAAATAAAGTTATTATAATAAATGAAAAACCCGACTGCGGTAAAAAAACAAGTTAAAAGAACTGAAAAGCTAAAAACAAGCCCATTTTAAATTAAATAAAAGTTGGAAGCAGGCGGGATCCATTTGAATTTGAAAATACATATAATAAAAATGGTATGGGTCCCGCCTGCTTCCAACTGTTATTTAATTTAAAATGGGCTTGTTTTTAGCTTTTTTTGTCGGGGGTTTTTTAAATTTTTTATTTAATTTTTTATTTCATGCTTTTTGTAGCTAATATTTTTTAAGACTAAACATTATTTTTTTGTTTATAAAAATAGCAGATATTTGGCTTTATCGCATATTATAATTAAAACATAAAACCGTTGCATACATAATAAGTTATAACAATTCTTTTGATTTCTATGGATAACCAGAATAAAATATTTAAAAAATATAGCTCTGGTTCTACTCTAGCATTCAAAACAGTGTATAGGTAGTATACTATAGATTAGAAGATTAAATAAAAAAAGTTATTAAAAAAAAAAACCCGACTGCGGTAAAAAAAACAAGTTAAAAGAACTGAAAAGCTAAAAACAAGCCCATTTTAAATTAAATAAAAGTTGGAAGCAGGCGGGACCCATTTGAATTTGAAAATACATATAATAAAAATGGTATGGGTCCCGCCTGCTTCCAACTGTTATTTAATTTAAAATGGGCTTGTTTTTAGCTTTTTTTGTCGGGGGTTTTTTAAATTTTTAATTTAATTTTTTATTTCATGCTTTTTGTAGCTAATATTTTTTAAGACTAAACATTATTTTTTTGTTTATAAAAATAGCAGATATTTGGCTTTATCGCATATTATAATTAAAACATAAAAACGTTGCATACATAATAAGTTATAACAATTCTTTTGATTTCTATGGATAACCAGAATAAAATATTTAAAAAATATAGCTCTGGTTCTACTCTAGCATTCAAAACAGTGTATAGGTATACTATAGATTAGAAGATTAAATAAAAAAAGTTATTAAAAAAAATAAAAACCCGACTGCGGTAAAAAAACAAGTTAAAAGAACTGAAAAGCTAAAAACAAGCCCATTTTAAATTAAATAACAGTTGGAAGCAGGCGGGACCCATACCATTTTTATTATATGTATTTTCAAATTCAAATGGGTCCCGCCTGCTTCCAACTTTTATTTAATTTAAAATGGGCTTGTTTTTAGCTTTTCAGTTCTTTTAACTTGTTTTTTTACCGCAGTCGGGTTTTTATTTTTTTTAATAACTTTTTTTATTTAATCTTCTAATCTATAGTATACCTATACACTGTTTTGAATGCTAGAGTAGAACCAGAGCTATATTTTTTAAATATTTTATTCTGGTTATCCATAGAAATCAAAAGAATTGTTATAACTTATTATGTATGCAACGTTTTTATGTTTTAATTATAATATGCGATAAAGCCAAATATCTGCTATTTTTATAAACAAAAAAATAATGTTTAGATGTTATTTAAAGCAAGCTACGTAATTTTTTCTGTAATTTTGAAATTATTTTTTTGCGTAAGGTTTTATGGTAGTAGCATTTTATTTTCACACACATTATTGTTTAGTGTTAAGCTTAACCTGCCAATAAAATATCAGATGCTTAACACGAAGGAATTCGGATTTTTCGAGTTACGATTTTTTGTTGTTAGGGTTTTCACAAATCAAGAATCTGAAAGCAAAAACATTTTAATTTTTTAAATTCTTAAAATGAAGCAAGTATTACTCATTAAGGGGAAGCGCTAAGGTAGGCCGCGAAATTCAAATTTTCTTACGTTTTTTGCAATTTGCTGGTCAGTATTAAGTTGTACGTTGATTAAAATATGATTCGCGACCGTAACAAATAGGTATTTACAGAATTATAAATAATCATTAGGTTAGTATAATCCCCAAATGTTATGATTTCATGAAATAGTCATTCAGTGGGATTACTTGGTCTTAGAGAGTTGTGTTGATGACTTTAAAGATTATAATTCTGTAAATACATATTTGTTACGGTCGCGAATCATATTTTAATCAACGTACAACTTAATACTGACCAGCAGATTGCAAAAAAGTTGAATCTCGCGGGCTACCCTGGCGCTTTCGCCTTAAGTATAAACAGTAGGTATAGAGGTAAGTACCCATAGGTAATTTAATTTGTTTCACGTGTATGTTTGTTCGTTTAATGTATTGTAACATAAAACCCGTTTGATATAAAAATATTTTTTAATACATTTACGTAATTTATATTTTTTTGATGAAGGGGTAAATGTGGTATAGGGATGGGTCCACACTCGTCAGGTTATAGTCTCAACAGAAATTATTTATTGTATTTTTCAAAGTGACAACCCTATTATCAGAGAAAAATTTAAAAACTATAGAATCATCGTATCTTCGATTTCCTGATAGATTTGCATCACATTTTTTTTACAGTTAATAGTACAGTTTTGAATATTTTAAGATAAATATTTGGGTGCTACTGACAAAAGATGTCAGAGGGAAAAAAATTAAATTAAAAATTTAAAAAACCCCCGACAAAAATAAAATTAAGGAATCCCTACAAAAAGCATGAAATAAAAAAATAAATTTAAAAAAATCTTGTGGAAGAAGGACCGTTCTGTGGAACACCTTCTATTCTGAGGTCCCCCGACTTCCATAAGATTTTTTTAAATTTATTTTTTTATTTCATGCTTTTTGTAGGGATTCCTTAATTTTATTTTTGTCGGGGGTTTTTTAAATTTTTAATTTAATTTTTTATTTCATGCTTTTTGTAGCTAATATTTTTTAAGACTAAACATATTTTTTTGTTTTATTATATTTTTCAAGTTTTTAGTTTTCATTTCGATAGGTAGTTAATATTCCTCATTCCCTTTAAATCTAGTGTACATTATTCTACTTGTCAAGCCCTTGCATTTGATACCTATATTGAAGGAGTTGTGAAAAAAAATGTAATTCGCCATTTTGTGGAGGCGGCCATCTTGGATTTGAACTTTTTAATAGTGTATAGTATTCTACTAGTCAAGCCCTTTCATTTGATACCCATATTGAGGGAGTTGAGAAAAAAAAATGTAATTCGCCACTTTGTTGTGCCGGCCATCTTGGATTTGAAATTTGTTATAGTGTATAGTATTCTACTATTGAAGCCCTTTCATTTGATACCCATATTGAGGGAATTGTGAAAAAATATGTTATCCGCCATTTTGTAGCGGCGGCTATCTTGGACCGATTTTCATCAAACATAGCTAAGAACACTCCCGACTAATACACCTTTCAAACAAAAAAAACTAAATCAAAATCGGTTCATCCGTTCGGGAGCTACGATGACACAGACAGACACACACACAGACACGTCAAACTTATAACACCCCGTCGTTTTTGCGTCGGGGGTTAAAAAAATAATAAAAAGGAATAAAGATAAAATCTGGCAGATTTATTTTTCTATTATAGTGAAATCTTTTATGTTTCGCATATATAGGTAATACCTTGTATATAATGTCAATAAGCTTCAAAAACAAATGTTCATATGTTTTTATCACATCGTTTTTTATTGCGTTTTTCTGGAAATCAAAAAGAAATCTAATAAAAATTATAACTCTGTTTTAAAGTATATTTAAGATCCGGGAGTTCTACTCGCGCATTCAAAATAGTTCATAGTGGCGCCGATTCTGTTGTTCACAAACTAAACTAAATTTAAGTTCAGGCATCTTTTTCTTTCTATTTCATTAAGAAAAGGACAGAAGATAAATATTAGTTTAGTCTTGTCAAATTAGTCAGCGCTAGGGCTTTCATCCCGGGAATCTCGGTCTCGAAAATTTCGAGAGTCTCGACGATTTTTTGGTATTTTCGAGACTCGAGACTAACATTTTCGGTCTCGGGAATAACGAGACTTTTGAGACTTGAGTCACATAATAACAGTATTAAATAATCTACTAAACCAACAGTCATTTTTTATTATGGTTAATATGGTTACAGAGTTCACTGAGTCAGAGTATACTAGGCTACATTGGAAGCAATCAGAAATTCACTAGGTATTATGAAAGTGACCTTATAAGCCCTGTGTAGACGAAACGTTACTCTTGTAACAGCGGATAATGCACTAAATTTCTGCCTAAAGAAATTGGACTAACAACAAAGTTTTTTGAGCGTAATCCACTGCGCATCCTTATTAAGGAAAATAGACTGATTGAGGCAAGTTACAAGTATCTTAGTTTAAGTGTTTTTTTTTTACATTGTTCTCACATAGAGAAGTAACAAGAATAATGTACCCAGGATTTTGGTTTCTTGCCCGTTCTTCTCCATAGAGATCTACGTTTTGGAATGGGCAAGTAGCTTCAACTTTCTGACTAACTGACAGACTATTTAATTTTTACAATTCAAAAGTGCCTGACCATGGTTTAATTTAAATAAATGCCTTGAGTTTGAGCTTACAATACTTGCACAGTCCTTCTCAGTTTTTTGAAAAAAAGCTTGATGCGTTGCTTTTCAAACATTAAGCAACGACGAAATTACAGTGTCTTTAAAAGAATGGTGTGTAATTGTCGTGTAAAGGTTAAATACATCCACAACTGACAAATCCGACAAATGATGCGACTATTGCGGAGCTCACAAGTTTAACTACAGAAGAATAGCTGGAAACTGAGCTTAATAATTTGTTGGAAATACCTAAATTATTGCTACAATTATTTAATGTCTATTCCCCCACTAGCAGAAGCAGAGAGAGCTTTTTCTAACACGGGTTACTTTTGTAATAAAATTAGGTACTCTCTGTCTGAAACCACATGCCCACTACTAAAATGAAAAAAAAAATCAACAAAAGGTTTTTTTTACGTTTGTTTAATAAAGTACTTGATTAAAATATCTTGTTTTGACTGCCTAATTGCATAGCCTTTATGTAAGAAACCTAGTTTTGAAATAGTCTCAAAAGTCTCGTTTTTCCCGGGAATTTCGAGACCACATCGAGTCTCGTTTTTTTTTTCCCGGGACTCGGTAATGCATCGAGACTGAAAGCCCTAGTCAGCGCCTGACGTAAATTGACGTATTTTTAATAGCCATTTTTTTAATCTCTTCTAAATTGTCTATGGAGTATCTTATTTTGACAGGACTATACTAATATTTATCTTCTGTCCTTTTCATAATGAAATAGAAAGAAAAAGATGCATGAACTTAAATTTAGTTTAGTTTGTGAACAACAGAATCGGCGCCACTTTCGATTAATAGAATAAAAAAGCGATGTCCGTTTTTTGAGGCATGTATCACTTAGAAAAAATTCTCAAATAAATTAAGTAAATAATTATCAAGCAGTGCATTTTGTCAAACGTTATTTATGCTTTGCGTTGTTTTACCAATTAACATAATTATAAGAATATTAGATGTTTGTAAAATGATGTTTTGATGTAATGAAATACTTATTGTCTTTCAATTATTTGTCAAATGAGTTATTTACAGAAAGAACAGTTTGTAAACTGATAACTTTATCGAGTAAAAATTTACCTAGCGTTATTTTTTAAATGAAAATTTGTGATTCGTTTTTTGTCAAATGACAGGACACCCATTAAGAAACAATGGCTTTTTAATTGTTTCTGTAATTTCGGCATTTAACCGGTTAATAAAGTCCAAAACCCAAAAAATCTATTACTTACCTTCTAAAACAGTCAAAGGATATTTCTTAGCTAGAGTTAAATATAACAAAGCGGCAGCCAAAGAACCGCCAACTTTATAGAACACAGCTCGACGCGGTGATGGCTCCTTCGTATATTTCCTCTTCTCAAACTGAAATGAAAACTAAAGTCATTTAATGCGAAATATTAACATAAGCTATACAGCCATGACGGACGCCCGTTAATTAATGTGAAAGTGTTATCGCATCGAGCTGGTATACGTGTATGAGTGACAGAGACAACGCTCTACAAAGCTAAACTTTGTCAAAAACTCGATGTGCCACGGGGGCGAACGCGGTCGCAGCCCATGATTTAGGGGTCATCATGGGCTTTACATACATTTACATATCTCCACATTTTAAGTGGCGAATAAGCAATTTTTTTTTATTTGTCGTTAAAAAAGTCCAAGTTCCGAAGGTTTCCGAGATTCAGGCTTTAGTGATAATATAGCTTATATGATGTATTTTATGACACGGAAAGTTATATTTGGAGACTGCTTAAGAATAATGAATAAAATGAAAAAAAAGTCCAGCTCCATACAAAAAAAATATTAAATCGCAAATAACTTGTTAAATTATAGCTTTATCAAAAAAAGTCCCACTACATAAAATATTGCTATTGAATAAAGGAATAAGCTGGCATCTTTTTTGTTCAAAGTTAGGTACTTGATTTTTGAGCGACGCTAAGTCTATGGAGCGACTCGTTGTCCAGGGACAAGTGGAGGGCAAGCGGTCACGCGGTCGGTCACCTACGCGTTGGACAGACCTTATCAAAGCGTCAACACAAACCTCCATAGTCCAGAGTTTCCGAGACGCTGAAGACCGGAATAAGTGGAGGAGCATCGCGAGGGCTACTTTGGCCAAAGAAAATGCCGAGTCATCAACCACGACCACTCTGTCAAGAGTGAACGACTAAGGAGGAGGAGGAAGTCTATGGAGCTTCAATTTCAGCCCACCGTGCGTCACCTTCGACCACGCCGATGTAACAAGCCTTCTGAAGGACATTGTCTTTCTGTAGGCCCGCCTCGCGGATGTTCTAGCGAAGTTAGATGCATCCCAAAACACCGTCGCCGATTTGCGCAAAGAATTTAGCGAGTTGCGCAATAGTGTGGCGGTAACTAGGTCATCAGTCGATGCATCTAACGTAAATATGAGTCGCGGCCAGCCTCGATTTATCTTCGTCAAATTCTGCGTCAGCAGTTTCGTCGCCAGCGCATCCGTCGTTTGCTGAGGTTGCAGAGCGCCCCGGCCGCGTACCCCGCAGCCCCACGCCTGTCATCGAGGCTCCTCCACGCAACGCCGCCCGAGCCCCGTCCCGCTGCCAGTGTCTGCAGCCCTGGCGAAGCCCCTAGAAAAGGGATCCGCTAGCGTCACCGCGAGTGCCCCAGGAGCTCCTAGAATGAAGCCTATGCCAAAAAAGGCACCGAATAGGGCTGATGATAAGGGTTTCGTGACGGTGCAAAGGAGGAAGCGCCGATCGCGAACGAACAAGAACCGCTACAGCAAAGCTCCTACGGAGCCCGAACTCAGCTTGCGTGCCGGAAAGCCGAACACACCGGTGTACATCTCCCGCCTACACACTCAGGGGGAGGACATTGTGGAGTACGTGCGCCAGAAGATGAGGTGCACGCCGAGGGTTCAGTTACTGGAGTCGCACCGCAACGTCAACTTCAAGGCGTTCGTGGTGCGCGTGCCGAATTGCTATCTGCCCGTCGTCATGGAAGAAGACTTCTGGCCGCAGGACGTGGTGTTCCGTCGCTTCCGCGGCCAAGTACCACAGAAGTTCACAGAAGTTATCTAGAGAAGTACTGTTTTATAGTAAAAAATAAAAATAGTAAAAATATGTATGTTTAGGTTAAGGTATAGGCCTGCGTCGCCTGAAATACATAAATAAATAAATATATATAGTATTCAGTGACAGCCATAGCTTTTACATGGGGGGGAGATACTTTATGATGCAAGTAATTTGATCGCTGGCACTTTTTGGTATCAAGAGAACTTAGAGTGCAAGAGTGACAGAAGCGCGCTCGAAAACTTTTGCTCTGCCTCGAATAGGTTATGGTTTTGGACTCCAGGCTTAACCTTAGCTATTCGAACTTAACGTACCAACGGGCGAGGTGCCTCAATTCCCAAATTGACTTACATCCTTGATTCTCAATTCATCCTTGACCTGGGGGCACGGGAGTGTCCCCGCCAAGACGAGCCAAGCGAAGCGCAAGGGCACTACCTACCTTTTCTCGAAGCACTTCGTCGTATCTTTGAACCTTCTTAACTTGGGTTTGGATTATACCAGATAAACAAAATTTTCGGGATATGATGTCAGTGGTTGACTTATTAAACCTATAAAGTTTCAATTGCATAGCTCTTATACTTTAGATTTTATTGATATCTAAAATACCTCGATTTCGTCACTGACTCACTGATGATCATCAATATTCTTAAGGTTCTTCCTGAAGTCCTAGACAGCTAAAATTTGGTATGTAAGCTAGTAATAGTACACAAACAACAAAAACATTCTAAAACTTGGAACTTTTACCCTCCAACCCCTTAAACTAGGAGATGGAAGTTTGTACGAGACTTCCGCAAATTTTGATGCTAGAGTTCTGAAAATTGATATAGGGACTCCTTGTTATAAATAATAAAATACATATTTCAGGATTTTTAGTAAAGAACCCCCCAAAAAAATATTTTTTTATTTCATAAGCAACTTTCAAATAGATGTGAAATCCCACCAAAAACATTTTCATGTAAAATGTTGCCAAGATGAGACCACATATGGCTCGCACTGCCAAAAAGTTATCAGATCTCATGTAGAGCCAAGCTTCTAACTCTACACGCCCTAACTTCACAAACTCTACACCATAGTCAAAATATGTGGCTTGGCCGTTTCTGTTGATCCTGACATCTTGAATAATTTCGGGGGGGCGGGGGCAATGTCACGAGTTCACGACCTGTTACCCTGGGACCGCGCTACTACCGGATACTGGACTGTCGTGCAATATTGTGACAATTTGCTTATACTGAGTGGATTTGGGTGTAATTTATCTATATATGTATGTATTTAGAAATATATAAGTATGTTTATCAGTTGTCTAGTACTCATAACACAAGCTCTGCTTAGCTTGAGACTAGACGGCGTTGTGTGATAGTTGTGGAATATTATTATATTATTATTATTATTTTTAAGACGGGGCAGTAATAGCAATGATATCAAATTTAGAGGTTTAATAGTAGTCTAACCTTAACTAGTTAGTTGATCCAGAAGAGTATTTTAATCCTTATCCGAAACTACATCATAAAAATTAAACGTGAGAATTGTCATTTTGTTTGCTGAATGTAATTCCGCAAACCTGTGAAGTCTCCAAAGAAAATTTTCCTGTAGCCACTACGGACAAAATACACCCTGCATACGCTACTACTACTATACTACTCAACCAATTTTTATTAAATATGAGTCATAGTTTAAAAAAAATCTTACCTCATCGACACGGGCTCCTTCAATAAATTTTATATAGTCAGAATAAAATACTACTGGTCCACACATTAATGTTTGGAAGGCTAATGTAAATGCGAAGTATTCAAGCGGTGAAGGAATCTTCTCAATTTTCGCTAGTTCAGAATTAGTTGCGGTTTCGGTCACTGCATTAGATGGAATATCTTTTACAGCTAAACTGTCCTGTAGTGAGTAAGCCAATGATGTTACCCTTTGAGTGATGACCATTAACGGACCTAGAAGAAATATCTTCTGTGAATATGAATGTAAGATTAAGAGCTAGATTACAGAGCTGAGAATGTACACAATTACAAAGAAGTTTTTTTTTAATAATATGACTCACCTGTTGGGAATCCCTCTTGGTATAAAATTTTAAGACATAATATTGTTTGGCATAACATTTTCGCATAACTTTTATCAGCATAATAATTCTGTGGCATAATAATACTTTGGCATAATGCAAAGGCTAACTTAACTATCGTTTGGTCTAATTTGTTTTGGCATAATTTGGAGTTGCATACATTTTTAAGGCATAATATTTATTAGTCTAATAATCATGAGCCATAAATATAAAAAGGGTGTCCTGTCATTTGACAAAAACGAATCACAAATTTTCATTTTAAAAATAACGTTAGGTAAATTTATAATACCTACTTTTATTTATTTAATACTTCAAGCACATAAATGTACACAGGCGGACTTAATGCCGTAGGCATTTTCTACCAGTCAACCTTTGAGTGATGCAGAGACAAACAGTGGTAGGTGCAATCATGAAAATTGAGGAATAAGTATTTTAAACAAAGATACGCAAATACCTATTAAAACTATGAATATAATTTATTATATCTAATTACACAATAAGTACGAGGACGACACTGAAAGTTTTTAGAACTGGCCACTTGTAAACGATATAATAAAAAAATAAGTTTGTCGGCGTGTCTACAGAATTGGTTCGGCGATGCCAACCTCTTTGCTTAATATTGTTTTTTTTAGAAGATATGTCAACTGTCTATTTGACGCATTTGACGTAACACCATGTACTGGGGAGGCGGCTCGCCATATTGAAGAACAAAATGAAGTAAGCGGTACATTTACATGGATTGATCGTAAAAGACGATATTGATAGGCGGAATTGTGCTATGATATCTTGTTGTGAGTAAATTGATTGCGCTCGCGCCCCAGGTACTTGGTGGAACGCCGTTCACACATTATAGTTAGTTAAATAATTGGATTAGACATCTTGTGATCACACTAATATTATAAAAGCGAAAGTTTGTGAGTGTGTGTGTGTGTTTATATGTTTGTTACTTCTTCACGCTCAAACGACTGGACCAATTTTGATAAAATTTTGTATGGAGGTAGCTGACACCCTGGATTAACATATAGGCTAGTTTTTATCCCGATATTCCCACGGGATCGAAACTTATGCGGGTAAAACCGCGGGCGCAGCTAGTTGTTCATAATGACTTTTATATACTTTCAACTCCTCGCCCGCAAACCCACGCAACATAACCTCTTGAAAATGGAATCTTTGGCAATATTATTGTGTACGTATTTTATTCATTTGTCATTTGTTTACGATTTGGCGGCAAATTGAAAATTGTCTGTCACGTCAGCATGAATTTAACGCGAGAAAATTTTCGTACAATGATTTTTATGACTTTCGATGTCATTTAAGTCAACAAGAAAGTTATGATAGACTTCGACTGGCCTTTCACGATGAAGCCCCATCTCGTGCCACTGTTTCTGACTGGTTTAATGAGTTTAAACGTGGTCGCACTAACTCTCACCGATGATCTGCGTGAGGGACGGCCTTCTACGGCGACGACTGAAGATAACATCAGTGTTGTGCGGCGTATGATAGAGACCGACAAAAGAGTGACTTATCAGCAGATTCGGACAAGCTTAGGCATCGGTATGAAATATATAATAAAATGATAGAGGTAAAAACTCCGTCGTGTTGATAAGGCCCGTAATCCACCAAAGCGGAGAAGAGAGATGTGTCATTTTTCTATACAATTTCGTGCGAGCAAGCGGGCAAGCGGCACGAAATTCTATAGAAAAATGACACATCTTCTCTCCTCTCCGCTTTGGTGGATTACGGGCCTTAGTGTCGTGAAATGGCCTTAGTGTCGTGAAATGGACAAAGATTTAACGGAGGTGACTCAAATGCTGTGTTCGACTTACGGGTGACGAAAGCTGGATTTATTTTTATGATCCTGAAACTAAGAGACAGTCTGCTGTCTGGGTGTTTCCTTCCGAGGAGTTGCCAACTAAAGTGAAGAGAGGTCGAAGCGTGGAAAAAAAGATGGTGGCCTCGTTCTTCGGAAGGACAGGTCATTACGCAACAATTGTTTTAGAGGATCGAAAAACAGGATCCTCCTTCACCACGACAACGCCTCGTCGCACACCGCCAAGCAAACAATCGACTACTTGGCGACGTCAGACGTGGAATTACTGGGTCACCCGCCCTATAGCCCCGACCTTGCACATTGCGATTTTTATTTATTTCCGAAAATAAAAGAAAAACTTCGAGGAAAACGTTTTATGGAGGCCGAGGAAGCAGTGACTGCGTTTCAAAATGCCGTCGAAGAGACCCCTAAGGACGAGTGGGAAAAGTGCTTTTCTCAGTGGTTCCATCGGATGCAGCGATGTATTGATGTAAATGGACACTATTTTGAAAATCTATACTTATAATAAATCTGTAGAAGTGAAAATTCTGTACATTGAAAATATCAAAAAAATAAATGGCAGGTAATAATAATTCTTTATTCCCAAGACTATTTCGGTTAATAGTAATGCATCGTTCAGTGATTGGGCTACCATTGGTATTCATAAAAGTAGAACACGGCTTTATGAACTGTACAATGAAAGGACTTATATTAACACTGATGAATTTAATTTGTATGTTAGAAATTATTCAAAATTATTTAAAAAAGTTTGTTATATGGCCAAGTCACGTTATTTGGGTTCAAAGATTAAAAACAGCAGTAATGTAATTAAAACGACTTGGAATATTATTAATAGTGAAACGGGAAGATCTAGTAACCGAAATACTGACTACAGCCTGTCTATTAATGACAACATAATAAAATCAGACACACAAGTAGCCGAGGCATTTGAAAATTTATTTTCAGATATTCCCGTTTCAACTACTAAATCACTAAACTCATCACCTTCTGTTGCTGAGTCTTTGCTTAAGGAAAATGTTAATGGTTGCGATTCGGAATTTCATTTTGAATATATTACCTGTAGAGATATAATTAAAACCTTTCACACTTTAAATGTAAAAAAGACTGCAGATCTGTGGGGTAATTCTGTAGAAGTAGCCAAGTCTATTATTGACATTGTAGCGCCTACTCTAGCTATTATCTTTAATAGTTGTATTGACAATGGGGAGTTTCCTGACCTTATGAAAAATAGTAAAATAATACCTTTGTTTAAATCAGGTAGTACATCAGACCCCACAAATTATAGACATATTTCTGTACTACCTACCTTTAGTAAAATTTTTGAGAAATTAATTTTAGTCTAAATGCAAAGATTTTTTAATAAAAATAAATTATTACATAGCAAACAGTTTGGTTTTACAAGGGGTCGTTCAACTACTGATGCCGGCGTTGAACTATTAGGACATATTTATAATGCATGGGAAGATAAATGCGATGCCTGGGGCATCTTTTGTGATTTGTCCAAGGCATTCGATTGCGTTCTTCACGAAACGTTAATCAGGAAACTCCGCCACTACGGGATCCGAAACACTGCTCTGGATCTTCTTATTTCATACTTGAGTAAAAGGATTCAGAACGTTGACGTTAATGGAAAAAGATCACCCGGATCTATAGTAACAATGGGAGTCCCACAGGGCTCAATTCTTGGTCCTTTCTTGTTTCTCATTTATATTAATGACTTGCCGTACCTCATAAAGGATCATCATGATATAGTGTTGTTTGCAGATGACACTTCTCTTTTGTTTAAACTTAAACGTCAGCAGTTGGTTACTGACGATGTAAATAGCGCGATCTCGAAAGTAGTCCACTGGTTCAATGTTAATAATTTGCTTCTAAACGAGAAGAAAACCAAATGCATTAAGTTTACGCTACCCCACGTAAGGCAGGTGAAAACTAATGTGTTGATAAAGGGCGAGGAATTGAATCCTGAAAACAACACAGTATTCTTGGGCATAACTTTGGATGCTAAGCTTCAGTGGGGTCCACATATAAATAAATTGTCAAAAAAGCTGAGTTCTGCAGCATACGCTGTTAGAAAAATTCGTAATTTAACTGATATAAAGACTGCTCGTTTAGTGTACTTTAGCTATTTTCATAGTATAATGTCGTACCGTCGTACGGTATTCTGTGGGGAAATGCCGCCGATATTCAGACTATCTTTGTTTTGCAGAAGCGAGCTGTTCGATCAATTTATAAATTAAGTCCGAGACACTCTCTCAGAGACAAATTTAAAGAGATTAATGTAATGACTGTGCCTTCTCAGTACATTTATGAAAATCTTTTATATGCCCATAAAAATATAAAATTGTTTAAAAAATACAGTGATATCCATAATATAAATACTAGAAACAAACACAAATATGTTGTACCTACAACCAGGCTCAAGAAAATAGGTGGCTCGTTCAGATGCCAATGTATACGCTTTTACAATAAACTACCAAGCCACGTTCAAGATCTAAGCCTTAATAAATTCAAATCTTTCATTAAACGTAAGTTGTGCCAGAAACCCTTTTATACCGTTAAAGATTATATTGAGGACAAAAAGGCTTGGGATTGAGCTGCTTCCAATTTCTTCATTTTGGAATGATTTTTTTCTTTGACATTGATGATTTTTTTTTTTTTAAACAATGACATTTGGTTACTTTGTAAAGTATTATATTATTTTTTCATTGTGAATGTGAAGACGATGGGGGTCATTTTATATATTTTTTTATTATTCTCTCTGTTCTGTTAGTTTTTTTTTTTCATGGTCTGGCAGTTTGAGATATTTATGTGGCCTACCCAAATGTCCTTTCTTTGGTATTGTTCGTCGATTCGTTGAGCTCCTTAAGTCTTGAGTTGAGCTGCACGATTTTTGACAAATGCGTGCACTGACTGGACAGGTCCTCTCAATCTGTGTGGTTCTTTCCTCAAAAGACCACCTCAGACATCGATCTACATGGTCTTCATATAACCTGACCAAGATTATGTCTGGACTTTAAAAGAGACTGTGACCTCTGAGTTTGTTTCGGCCATTCTTCTCAGAGTAGTCAGATAGGAAACGCCAACTTCATCTACACACATCAACACTGTCTAGGGATATTTTGGATTTAATCAATTTACTCAAAATTTATTAATAATAACATACAACATGTATATATTTTTATAAAGCCCATTTATCAGACTACACTCCAGAATAAAAGAAATATATTTTTTTTTTGCGTAAACAAATTTTTATTCAAATAAAGAAAAAAAATGAAATAATGGTAAAACTAACAATGAATGTGTTTCTCAAGAAAAAGTGAAAAATAAGGAAAAATTAATCTGTTTTTAACAGTTATGTGAAAAATCAGTAGTCAGTAAAACCACCCATGACGTTATTAACGGTCCTGCAACGGTTTTTCATGCTTTGGATTAAGTTATCAAAGTCTTGCTGCGGTATATTGTCCCAGGTCCGACTAAGATGCAAAAAAGTTGCTCTTCCGTCGCAGTGTTTGCAGGGAAATTCCTCAAAGCCCTTCTTTGGAGCATGTCCCACGCGTGTTCTATGGGGTTTAGGTCAGGCGATTGAGCGGGCCAGCCTAAGACCGATACGTCGTGCTCCTATAACCAGCTCGTCACCACTCTCGCTGTGTGCGGACGGGCGTTATGGTGCATGAGCGTGAATTCTTGGCCCATTGGTAGTCGATGGGGGTAGATTATTGGTACTAGCACCTCGTTACGGTATTTTTCAGCCGTCATGGTGTTTCTAATCCAAACGAGGTCTGTTCTTCCACCAACACGAATTCCCGCCCAAACCGTAATTGTCCCGCCGTGGTATGAATGGAATTCCTGAGGATGTTGCAGACGGCTCTCACGACCAGGAACTCGCCAAACACGTACTCTACGTGTATCGGGATGGAAACCGAACCGGGACTCATCGGTAAACAGCACTACATACCACTGGTTATCTTCCCAGAGCAAATTTTCACGAGCCCACTCTAGTCGTCGTCCACGATTTCCTCGGCGTAGTGCTGGAGTACGAAGCGGTCTGCGAGCATGAAGGTTAGCTTCATGCAGCCTTCTCCTCACAGTTTGGTCACTCACAAGCAACTGGTGCTCTGACTGGACCCTCTGAACCAACTGCATGGCCGTAACATTTGGTTCTCTTCTCGCGGCAACTTGCAAAAATCGGTCTTGTCGTTGAGTGGTTATGCGCGTCCCGCCTGGGTGTCTTTCAGCCACTTCACCAGTAGCACGATAACGTGACCATAACCTTGATATCACGTTTTGTCTTGTTCCAATCTCCTCAGCAATACTCCGTTGAGTAGCCCCAGCTTGGAGCATGCCTACTGCCCTTAACATTTCCTCTCTGGTTAAATGGCGCCGCTACATGATGCACACAATACCATTAATTCGAAATTAACCGATAACATGTTGTAAAACTTAAATTTGACATGAAACCTTCGGACTTTGCTACCATTATGCCGCGTAAATCTTTTGTTTTTAATTTATTTTTTCAAATTCAAATTTAGAATCGTTCAAAAAGGTTTACAAAATAAGCTTTCTTCAAAAGAATTTAAAACTGGACAGTATTTTTTGAGTTTAAGAACTTTATACAAAATATCCCTAGACGGTGTTGATAGATAGATAGATTTATTTATTTCTGAGTATATGGTACATTAAGATCTTAATAATAAACAGTTTCACATACACTACCGTTGCCGGTGTAGAAATATTAAAATTAACTTACAAAGTCAAAGTGGCCGAGCTCTAGGCCGCAACAATATAATCATAGTACTTAATTAGTTTGTCATCGAAACGGTTAGAAGACGATATATCCCCATTAATATAATTATAAATTAGTTAGGACGAAAAATTGGCAATTTTTATACAATGTCAAGTGTTATAGGCACAATTTTATTATATTTATTATATAAGAATGAAAAATGTCAAAAAAACAAAAAACAGTACAAGTCAATAGTTAAACACACACAAAGTAATTATTGATAAAATGTAATGTCAAAATTTATAATTTAAAAATTCATTAACTGAATAGAAACAGTTGTTTAAAAGCCAAGCAAATATTGTTTTTCTGAATTTATTTGTGGGCAACACTCTGATGCGTGGGGGTAAGTTGTTAAAAATTTTAATTGCCATACAATTAGAATTCCTGCTATACAAATGTAGTCTCTGGCTAGGTGCAAGTAATTTATTTGGGCTTCTGTTTTTCACTCTTTTAGAAATGTGTTCATACAATGGGAACATGTGCGAATACCTTTTTATAAACATGCAAATTTCAAAAATATATAGGCAAGGAAGTGGAAGAATTTTTAGTGCTTTAAATAGTGGCTTACAATGTTCTAAATATTCTGCTCCATACACAGCTCTGACACATTTTTTTTGTGCAATAAATGCTCTGTTCACATCTACCGAATTTCCCCATATCACGAGGCCGTAACGCAGCACTGATGCAACATAGCCATGATACGCGGCATTGAGGGCTATTTCTTTACTGGCTATTCGTCTCAGTTTACGAAGAGCAAACACAAATTTGTCGACTCGAGTGCAGACATTATTTACATGTTCTTTCCAATTTAATTTTTCGTCAATCACTATTCCCAAGAATAAGGTGGAAGGTGCGGGTTCCAAAATGGATTGATTATAGTGTATTTGAGGTGGTTTTACCAAAGAATTACATGTTTGAAATTGTAATAACTTTGTTTTTTCAATGTTTACACGTAAATTATTAGATTCCAGCCATTTCATTGCATTTAGTATTTCATTGTTAGTGTCAGTTTCGAGGTCATTCCTATTTGAAGATTTTGTTGTGAGAGTAGTGTCATCAGCAAATAGTGTACAATTATGTTTTAGGCTCTTGCAAAGGTCATTTATATATATTATAAATAATGGAGGCCCTAATACGCTTCCCTGAGGAACACCACAACTATTTATTTTTAAGTCTGAACTGTACGTTTTTTTTGTGTTATTGTCTATTTTTGATATGACTGTCCTTTGCTGGCGACTCGATAGATAACTTTTAAGCCAGTCGTGCGCCTTGCCTCTTATGCCGTATTTCTCCATTTTGCAAAGTAGACGATTATGTGGAACAAAATCAAATGCCTTGCTCATATCTAAAAATACTGATAATACAGACATTTTGTTATTGAGGGCTTCAGATATCAGTTTGACCAAAGTAAAACAAGCAAGTGAAGTTGAACTATTCTTCCTAAATCCAAATTGGTTCTCAGTAAGTATGCCGTTTTTATTTAAAAAGTTGATTATTTTCCCGTGCATTGCCTTTTCAAAAATCTTTGATAGGATAGGGATCAATGTAATGGGTCTATAATTGGACATATCCGTGCGGTTACCTTTTTTGTATAGTGGTTTGACTATAGATTGTTTTAATCTGGTAGGAAATGTTCCAGTCTCAAATGACAGATTAATTATATAACTTAAAGGTGCTACTATGCTTTTACTGGTTAGTTTTATTATTTTTGTGGTTATTTCATCATATCCAGTAGCGTTCGTATCATTTAAAGAGTTGATAATTTTTACAATGTCTTGTTCATTTACTGGAGTCAAAAAGATACTGTCAGTGATAGTGGTAATGTCAATGTTACTTACGCTAATTACTATTGCTAAGGTTTTTATTGGTCATTTCTATAAAATAGTTATTAAATTGATCACATATGTCATTAGGGTCATTAATTATATTATCATTTATTATTACCTCTTTGATGTCATTTTTATCATTATCATCATTATTTATATTATTTTTTATGATAGACCATGTTGCTTTGCATTTATTTTTAGAATTATATAAATGTTTTTTGTTATTTATTAATTGTGAATGTGATATACATGTTTTTAAAATTTTAGAATAGGTCCGGTATCTTCTTTTATGATATTTTTTGCTTAGGGTATCGTGTTGGTAGTTATAATATAGAGTTCTCTTTTTTATGCACGATATTTTTATACCTTTACTAATCCATTTATTTTTTATTGGTTTATTATATTTTTTAATTGTTATTTCAGGAAAACAAAGTTTGTAAAAGAGAGTATATAGGTCATGAAATATGTTAAATGCATTGTTGCAATCCGTTTCTTCATATATTTCATTAAAACTTAAAGCCGTTAAACAGTCAAGAAATTTTTCAATATTGTTTTTATTGTAATCTCTTTTGACTTCATAAAAGAAGCTTGGAATCTTCGATTTGTTATTGGCTATCGGAAGAAAGAACGTTAATGCCTGCCCAGTATCATGATCTGAGAGGGCTAGGTTATGTATACTGCTTTTTATGTCAAGGGTCGAGATATTACTGATGTGTGTAGTTTAAAAAAAAAACATGATTGACGTGTAAAAGTGTTTGTACAAACCTACTTACAAAAAATAAAATCATTTCATTCAGGGGGTGTTACTAGACCGACACCGAACCCAAAAATGTGATTAAAAAAATTTTTGTCTGTCTTTTTGTTTGTTCAGGCATCACGCAAAAACTACCGGTTCGATTACGATGAAACTTGGTATAATTATTCTTTAATAATATGGGAACCACACTGAGTACTTTTTATCTTGGAAAAGTATCTTTATCTATACTAATAATAAAGCTGAAGAGTTTGTTTGCTTGAACGCGATAATCTCTGGAACTACCGGTCAGATTTGAAAAAAATCTTTTTGCATTTGATAGCCCAATTCTTGAGGAAGGCTATAGGCTATTTAATATCACGCTATGACCCTTAGGAGCCGAGCAAAAAGAAAAAAGTTAGAATGAACGCTAAGCGAATACGAAGTGTTGCGACGGGGTACAACACAAGTTAAAAATACAAAATCAATTTTCAAAAGATCCAAAATCATTCTGGCAGTATATTAGGTCCAAACGAAGTAGGTTAAACAGGCAAATTATCATAAAGGATGGTCAACATCTTTCGGATGAGGAGTGTGCTCGACAAATTGCGTCATTTTTTGAGTCGGTTTATAATAAAGCGACTGCGGCTGGAGGCGCGGGCGGCGGGAGCGGAGGCGGAAGCGAACAGTGCGCGAGTGCACATCGAGACCCTGAGTCTTCAAGACGTAAGGGAAGCGCTCATAAAGCTCAAGCCAAAGCGCTCATCTGGCCCCGATGGCATTCCAGCTTTTCTGTTCCGAGACTGTGGCAGGGTGCTGGCTGAGCCCCTGCATCATATCTTTAATACTTGTTTAAATCAAGCAAAGTTTCCGCCTAGGTGGAAAATCACGCGAGTGATTCCGGTTCCCAAGGGTAAGGCAGGTCCGGATGTCAGTGGCTACAGACCGGTGGCAGTGTTGTCGACACCTGCAAAAGTGTTTGAGTCTGCCATCCAACGCTGCGTGCAGGCTCAAGTGAGCACACAGCTATCGGACGCGCAGCACGGGTTCCGGCCGGCGCGCAGCACTGCCACTAATCTGCTTAACTTCATGGCGAGGGTGGTGCCGGCCGTCGATGCTGGTGTGCAGGTAGACGCCGCATATTTTGATTTTAAAAAGGCGTTTGATACCGTCGACAATGACGTACTGCTAATGAAGCTGGCAAACATTGGCTGCACTCCGCACCTACTACAGTTTTTCGCCAGCTACTTGAAAGACCGACAGCAGTACGTTGACTACAACGGGTTCGAATCTGAGCCATACTACACCAGGTCAGGCGTGAGCCAGGGCAGCAATTTGGGTCCTCTCGAATTTATTTTAATGATAAATGACTTACCAGACGTAGTCAAGCATAGTTTATGTTTATTGTTTGCAAATGACCTCAAATTGCTGCTCGAGGTCAAGGGTGAGTCGGACTGTGAGAGATTGCAGGAAGACATAGATAGAGTGGTAGAGTGGAGCCATAAAAATAAACTCTTTTTCAATACAGCGAAATGCTCAGTGATGACATTTACGCGCGCGAAGACTGCCTTAGCCTACGAATACAAAGTAGAGGAAGCGCCGATGCAGCGAGTGTCTCAGGTACGAGATCTAGGAGTACTGCTTACCCCCGATCTAACTTTCCGGGATCATATAGTTAAGATTTGCATGAAGGCGTACAGAAACCTGGGTTTAGTGCTGAGACAGTCGCAGGGATTCACAAACGTTACCTCGCTCAGGGTGCTGAACACAGTGCGGTGATTTGGGCTCCTCATGAAGCGAAATACAATGTCATGCTGGAGCGAGTACAGAATAAATTTACAAGACACTTGTATTTTAAACTTTATGGGGTTTACCCATTTTACCCGCTGATGTATCCTACACTGTTTGTACTGGGTATGGTGGGGTACAACGAACTCAGAGTGCGCCGGGAATTTACACTTGCGGCGTATGCGCTAAAGCTCCTGCGTGGAGTAGCTCATAACCCGGGTGTGCTGCGTCACCTGAAGCTGTGCGTGCCAGATCGATACGTGTGGAGGCGGCGGCGACCGCCACTACTGGCCGTGCCTGCTGCCAAAACCAACCTGCTGTCAAAAACACCCCTCATCCGCACAATATGTGTATTAAATGAAGTCCATGAGAGAATTGACATATTTTCGTGTAATTTGAGTGAATTCGCAAGAGTTTTGTTGAATTTTGTTAGTTATATTTAAATATTAATATTCTGTGTTGTCTAATTTTATTATATTTTAAGTTTTTTATAGCATTAAAAAAATAGTTCTGTATTTTAAAGTTTAGATTTTCATGTATTGTATAGTTTTGTATTTTTAAAGTTTAGATTTTTAAGTATTAGCCGTAAGTTAATTTTCATTTTATTTGGTGTGTGTCTGCAAACCACTATTGTATTGGGGTCATCCTGTAATGATAGTGTGTGTATGTTTAATAATAATAAATAATAAGAAATTTCACGCGGACGAAGTCGCGGGCAGAAGCTAGTATATAATAAAACTAATAACTTGCTAGTTTGTTCAGTTTTTGATTTTCTAAGAACTTTCAGTGTCACCCTCGTATTTATAAGCACAAATAAATATAGATAAATACATGAATCATGAATATACTTACTAAAAAGAAATAAAACAAACAATGAGAAAATATGTATTACCGTTGTGACTGTACCGTGCCGTGCGTGCCGTGTACTGCCAGCTTCTTGCGAATGTGCTCGCGAACCTTAACTTTAAAGGAGAATCAGTTGGTTGCCATCCTGATTTCTTGGGGGAGGGCATGCTTTTCACAAGGAACACACCCTCCAAATTTCATGTCTCTAGGACCAGCGGTTTAGGGTGTGCCAGTTGATATATCAGTCAGTCAGGACTTCGAATTTTTATATAATATATAGATTACATTGGCATTACATTGGAGCAATAATGCAAAATTGTGTCTACAACCGCTAGGAGTAATTTATTAGGGTTTATTATGTTTATTCCAAAGAACATTATTTGTAAATATCATTATGCGTTTATAATATTATACTTTATAAAATTATGGTTCATTATTATTATAAGCCAACAGTATTTATGGCAATAAACAATATGGCAAATCATTTATGCCTAATAATACTATGCGTAGTGATCATTATGCTGAATTTCGTTATGCCAATGTAAATTATGACAATATATTTTATGCTTATCATTAGTAAACCCTCACCTGTTATATCTAATGTGTAGTCAGCTGTATGATAAATCTGTCGATGTAAATGGAGACATGACAGATATACCATAGAAACCGCCAAAATTACGCTGAAAATAAATAAGAAGGTACATTCGTCAGGAAAATCAAAGTACTAGAAACCGGCCAAATGTGCGTCGAACCACGGACAGTGAAGGGTTTCGTAGATGGGATGAATATTTAGGCATGCACAGTATTGTTTTTCGAATTAACTATGAAAAACAAAGGTATGTCTACGGTTGTAACCGAAAATTTATCCACAAAACAATTCACAAAAAAGTAATTGAATAGCAAAGCACTTAGAAACATCATACTTAATCTTTTTATTAATTATCATCATCATCATAATCAGCCTATAATGTTCCCACTGCTGGGACACAGGCCTCTCGGTGAGAGGGAGTGGGCCGTAATCCACCACGCAGGCCCAGTGCGGATTGGCAGATGTCACATGTCTTCGAATTTTTGGTTCTAGGACATGCCGGTTTCCTCACGATGTTTTCCTTCACCGTTTTGAGAGCAGTGGTGATGAAATAATTTACACAAAGTAAAGCGCCTGACTGGGTTCGAACCTACGACCTACAACTCGTAAGTCGCGGCCGTTACCACTTGGCCACCACTGCTCTCGCTTACTCTCACTTATTAATTATGGGATGCAACAATACCCCACACACTCTCTGCCTACCACGCAAAGGAAAGCGTAAAGTCATAGTAGTAGTACATTTATGTAGCATTCATTCATTACATTTCACAATAACATTACAAAGTTATATGCATCTATCTGAAAAAAAAACTATTAAAATGAAAGGAATAGGCTATTTGACAATGTAAAAAATAAGGTCATAATTATTGACACTCGTATAGATTATCGCTTTTAAAATCGATTTGCATTAATTTTACTACAAAACAATGTATTATTTATAAAAAAATCCCGAAAAAACTTCATCTTTTTAAATCTGGCGCCACGTAATCGAAAACGGTCTGGATTGGCTGAACTTAAGATGACGTCATGATTTAGTATGAACAGATGACTTTTGTCTAGTATCTCGACCGTTTCAACGTTTGTTTACGTGAATCGTGACGTCACGACGCCATATTGTTAAAGATAGCGTTTTGGCGGCTTATTTAAACAGTACATTTTTATTTACTATTTTTTAAAAGAAATACATTATGCAATTTGAAGTAATAGGGTTTTTGTGGGCTCGTTAGACACCATTAAATAATCTGAGATGTTTATCAGAAACCAGTCAAATAGCCTATTGCGATCAATTGTTATTCTAAGTGTAGTGCGCAATTACCCTGCGGGTCATTTTCTATGGAATGTTTACTTTCACAAGTAGGTAAATACACATATTACATACATGAACATACCTATTAAGTACATACTACAATACTACATACGTACTACTATCATTAAAACTTTTCCCATAACTAAAAACTATGATTCAGTTGGTAGGGGGACTTGCAGATATAGTGTACCTATATTTATATTTTAAAGAGATTGACTACCTATTTGATAATACGAATTATTACAATTAAATTAGGTTAATTTACTTACTTTCCCATAATTTGGTGTGAGACACTCTTTAGAAAAGTGTAAGTTAACATAGGTAGCACCGATAAATGGATCGCTTGTCTGAAAAGAGACATAGGTAAGTACTTAATCATCAGCAACAAGTAATAATTATTAGTTGCTTTCAAAAGGCAGACAATATTGTCTTGTCCTTTTTTTAAAGCCTGACAATAATCCGCGGGGTAATTGCGTAACACATTATCAATCGGAATCGGTTTCATTTTGACAGTTCAACAACATACATTACGTTATTTACGTGTTGAGCAGAAAAAAATGTCAAACTTATGAAGCAATGGATTAGCAATTTGCTTCAATATGATTCAGATTCCGATTGATAGTGTGTTACGCAATTAGGGTGCCGGTCTAGGAATAGCAACCTAAATCAAATTGCAGTTTTTATCAGGATCCACGAAATGGGGTGTGGCCCACGAAACACTTTTTTTGTTGCTCCGTCCTTGTGTCGTGACTGTAGATATGTAGGCACCACACATATATCTACATATATACATACCTATATATCTACCGTATTCTCAGAAAAAAATTACAATGTGGAATGGGTGCGAAAATTTAAACCGTAGTAAAAAGGGAACCTTCTTTGTAAATGGTATAGTCGCCATTTTGATTTTTCTACAAAGTTGCGGCGCATGATCTACTCATGTGGCATGATGAAACTGGTATACAAAGGTGCTTAAATGGGTATGGAACACTTAAACAAACAAAACATTACCGGGGATATTAATTAGGATGTAAAGATCTCATTAATGATAATAGGCTATTTGACCATGTAAAAAATAAGGTCATAATTATTGACACTCGTATAGATTATCGCTTTTAAAATCGATTTGCATAAATTTTACTACAAAACTATGTATTATTTATAAAAAAAATCCCGAAAAAACTTCATCTTTTTAAATCTGGCGCCACGTAATCGAAAACGGTCTGGATTGGCTGAACTTAAGATGACGTCATGTTTCAGTAAATTTCTGTCTATCGTTGACAGAACAGATGACTTTTGTCTAGTATCTCGACCGTTTCAACGTTTGTTTACGTGAATCGTGACGTCACGACGCCATATTGTTAAAGATAGCGTTTTGGCGGCTTATTTAAACAGTACATTTTTATTTACTATTTTTAAAAGAAATACATTATGCAATTTGAAGTAATAGGTTTTTGTGGGCTCGTTAGATACCATTAAATAATCTGAGATGTTTATCAGAAACCAGTCAAATAGCCTATTAGCGTTCCTAACATGAAAATATCCCGGCAACGTGACACTTTGGGGCATCTTTAGGGCGCCATATATCTGGACTTTTTTTTAACCGACGAAAAAACGGAGGAGGTTCTCAAGTCGACGCGTATATTTTTTTATGTATGACCACGCATAACTTTTTAGAGAGTAGTCCGATTTTGATAATTCTTTTATTATTGGAAAGGGTAGGTATACCCCGAAGGTGGTCATATAAAAATTTGAAAAACAAAAAAACCGACATTGAAGGTAAGAACACAGGGGATGATTGATTGTTCACTCACTGATTGTAATGTAAGACCACGCATAACTTTTTACAGGGTAGTCCCATTTTGTAATTCTTTTTTTATTGGATAGAGTATACACACATCAACACCGTCTAGGGATATTTTGTATAAAGTTCTAAACTCAAAAAATACTGTCCAGTTTTTAATTCTTTTGAAGAAAGCTTATTTTGTAAACCTTTTTGAACGATTCTAAATTTGAATTTGAGAAAATAAATTAAAAACAAAAGATTTACGCGGCATAATGGTAGCAAAGTCCAAAGGTTTCATTTACGTACAGTAGTTTTTGGCTATTTTTTTGTGTCTTTAAGTTTTACAACAGGTTATCGGTTAATTTCGAATTAATGTTATTGTGTGCATCATGCAGCGGCGCCATTTAACCAGAGACGAAATGTTAAGGGCAGTAGGCATGCTCCAAGCTGGGGCTACTCATCGGAGTATTGCTGAGGAGATTGGAACAAGACAAAACGTGATATCAAGGTTATGGTCACGTTATCGTGCTACTGGTGAAGTGGCTGAAAGACACCCAGGCGGGACGCGCATAACCGCTCAACGACAAGACCGATTTTTGCAAGTTGCCGCGAGAAGAGAACCAAATGTTACGGCCATGCAGTTGGTTCAGAGGCTCCAGTCAGAGCACCAGTTGCTTGTAAGTGACCAAACTGTGAGAAGAAGGCTGCATGAAGCTAACCTTCATGCTCGCAGACCGCTTCGTACTCCAGCACTACGCCGAGGAAATCGTGGACGACATCTAGAGTGGGCTCGGGAAAATTTGCTCTGGGAAGATAACCAGTGGTCTGTAGTGCTGTTTACCGATGAGTCCCGGTTCGGTTTCCATCCCGATACACGTAGAGTACGTGTTTGGCGAGTTCCTGGTCGTGAGAGCCGTCTGCAAGATCCTCAGGAAGTCCATTCATACCACGGCGGGACAATTATGGTTTGGGCGGGAATTCGTGTTGGTGAAAAAACAGACCTCGTTTGGATCAGAAACACCATGACGGCTAAACCCTTTAGAACACGCGTGGGACATGCTCCAAAGAAGGGCTTTGAGGAATTTCCCTGCAAACATTGCGACTGAAGAGCAACTTTTTTTGCATCTTAGTCGGACCTGGGACAATATACCGCAGCAAGATTTGGATAACTTAATCCAAAGCATGAAAAACCGTTGCAGGACCGTTATTAACGTCATGGGTGATTTTACCGACTACTGAGTTTTTACATAACTGTTAAAAACAGATAAATTTTTCCTTATTTTTCACTTTTTCTTGAGAAACACATTCATTGTTAGTTTTACCATTATTTCAAGTTTTTTCTTTATTTGAATAAAAATTTGTTTACGCAAAAAAAATAGTTTTCTTTTATTCTGGAGTGTAGTCTGATAAATGGGCTTTATAAAAATATATACATGTTGTATGTTATTTTTAATAAATTTTAAGTAATTTGAGTAAATTCAAAATATCCCTAGACAGTGTTGATGTGTGTATCTCGAAGTTGATCCCATATACATTTGGAAAAAAAATCCTACCCTAAGGGTGGGATAATAGTGATTTATTGTTCACTCACAGATTTTAATGCTAAATTGTGTATTACAATTAAATAAAAAAAAGGGAACTATATTTTCTATCACCAAAATTTATATTTGTCATCAAGTTGTATCACCTAATAAATAGATCTATCGCCACGAAATATTTTCGTTCTCAGATAAACAAAAATTGTTCCCAGGTATGAATTATCAAATTAATGTTAATATATGTGTAAAATAAGAGATCGATAACCAATAAAATTATATTGCATTACATGAATATAAACTTCGTTCTTATAATAACAGTTTTGTTACTTGAAATGGACATTATCGAGAACCGAATTAGTTACGAGGTTAATTATTTAAAAAAAAATGCTTAGGTTAGGTTAGGTTAAAACTGTGACCTCCTACGCACGAGCCGAGCGAGCGAAGCGAGCGGTGCCGCGGCAGCGGCCGGCGAGTGCCAGAAACGACTAAATTTTAAAGAAAAAAAATATGGAAAAAGAGATTATTTAAAAAAAAAAATATTATAGACCTTATATCTCAGGATTTTAGGTGATTTATTGTGGAACTGATTTTGCATTGTTTGGTGACTACATTTTGGTGACAGATCTACTATTTGGAGGACAAACCCTATTATTTAAGAAACACAAAACTAATTAAATTGGTGATAGCTTAAATGATACCCTAAAAAAAATACCTCACGATGAATGAGCTTTAGACCTGTCAGTCTCTTGTGTGTAGACCTCTCAGTCTCTGCATTGCTGCTAAAGATCGTTCATCGTAAATACCCTTTGTGTAATACCTTGTTTGGCTCTAGATCAGTTAAAGCAAATCCCTCAAGTGTTTTTACTCTACTCAGTGCGAATTATATAACAGTTAATAGCTAAAGTAAGGCAGGTAGCTATTTTAAAAGTAATCAAAAATTAAGCATGTAGTAATTAGTAAATTATAGCCACCAAAAATTATAAAATAAAAACTTTTAAAGTAACAAAAAAATTAAACCGCCGAAAAAACTAAAAAGCAAAAAATAATAAACCTTTTTTATTTAACCTTAATAACTAAGTTCTTAAACTAATGTAAGTATACCTATGTAACTTTGAGTCGGCGCCAAACAAGCAAATTATTTTTTACGTAAAGCGTGATGCGCGGATGGCGGCGCGGCGCGACACGCCGGAAAATACCGAGCGTTCACGAAGTTAATGTCAGCGAGACAGCAACCCGAACGGGCACACACGTGAGGGCACACGTCGCGTCGTTGCGAGTGATCATGCGGAGAGCGCATTTTTTGGAATGATAATGTTTATCGCTGGAGATTTCACGTTGCATGCAACGTTTGATTTGATTATTTCTTTGCAATGCAACGTGAAAATAACTTCGTGAACGCTCGGTATTTTCCGGCGAAGGGGCGTGTCGCGCCGCGCCGCCCGCCGCGCATCACGCTTTACGTAATTAATTAATTTGCTTGTTTGGCGCCGACTCAAAGTTACTTAGGTATACATACATTAGTTTAACACTTTGCGGGACACTAAACGCCTCTCGACGTAATAACAATAAAACTTTTATTGTGTCTCGGTCAGTGTCCTTCAATGTGTTAAGAACTTAGTTATTAAGGTTAAATAAAAAAGGTTTATTATTTTTTGCTTTTTAGTTTTTTCGGCGGTTTAATTTTTTTTTGTTAAAAAGTTTTTATTTTTATGATGTTCAATTCAATGTTTGCACATTAGTATTATTTTAAAGTACTACCGTTGCGTTAGCGTTAAGTAAATAAATCAAAACATGCATACATAGTTAAATGAAACGGAAAATAAATAATTACCTTCCAAAACAGAAATACCCCATTGTTAAACCTATAACAAGGCACACAGAATGTCGAAATTCCGGCGAGGCATATTTCAATGGTTTTCGAAACAGTCTTGCCAGGCATAGTGCAGCTACTTGTGAGATGCAAAAATTTACCTATTGAAAAAAAAACGAATGAATAATGAAGCACGTAAAAGAAAATTGTGTAGGTATGAATGTGTACAAGTCGCGAACGTAAATAAGGCACATCGATCTATGGAAAAAATTGACTTTGAAAAGCGTGGCTTGTGTAACTCATGCTTGTGTGACAGGCTCTCTTAAAACTGTATGTGCCTTATTAATGTACGGTTACTGTAATTTAGTAGGTACATAAGCAACAACTTAACTACTTACAACAAATCAAAAATGTTCGCCAACTAACTACGTCACTAAGACAATAAAATTGCATAATTTTATTCGTTTCTATTTGCAATGCAAATAATAATATATTTAAGCATGTGTAAAATGCATTTATCTCCATACTAATTGCGTAACACACTTTCAATCACAATCTGAAAAATTTTGAAGGAAATTAATTAATTGCTTCATATATGTTTGAAAAATTCAACAAGCAACGTAAACAACGCAATGAATGTTATCGAACTGTCAAAATGAAAATCGCATTGCCATTTATTGAAGTGTGTTACGCAATTACCCCGCGGGCCGCAGCTTGCCAATAGTGTCGGTCTTTAAGGCCGCACCCATACGTCCATCCATACTAATATTATAAATGCGAAAGTGACTCTGTCTATGTCTGTGTTACCTTTTCACGACTTATCGGCTGAACGGTCATCATTACGAGTATCAGTAGTTGGTTCTGTTTAGCTTTAAGAGGAAATGCGGTCGGAGAGACTTTTGGAAAAGCCTAAGTAAAAAGTCATAATTCGAGGTTTAGCTCTCGCATATTTCCTCCTCCAATATAAGACCAATTTAAAAGATATTTCATAAACTGAATAAGAAGGATATAGGTACATATACAGGGTGTTCCAGAAGTCGACGTCAAGCCGGAATCGGGTGATAGGACAAATCATAATAGTTAGTTAAAGATTTAAGACCGCACGACATCTCTCGCCGGTTCCACTCCCCGTTGCGACCGGGGTAGATGACGGCTCTGTCCGTCAAATACGCCACGACTATTCGACGGAGGTAGGTTGGCACCCGGTGATACCGGAGTGCCTCCACAATGCAGCTCCAGGGCAGGGTGTCAAACGCATTGGCGATGTCGAGTGACACCGCCACGACGACCCCACCCCGGGGCACCGCGTCCCCCGTCGTGAGGGCTCTCACGCGCATGATGGCGGCCACCGTCGAGCGCCCCTTGCGGAAGCCAAACTGGCTGTCCGCAAGATCCGGCCCCGTCCTCACCAGGTGCCCGACGAGGCGGCCCGCAATTACTCTCTCAAAGAGCTTGCCGACCTCGTCGAGCAGCACGATGGGCCGGTATGCGGACGGAGAGTCCTCAGGGCGCCCTGGCTTCCGAACGAGGACCAGCTTCCCCGTCTTCCAACGGAGTGAAAACTGGCCTCTCTCCAAACATGCGCTTAAGAGCGCCTCCAGTCGAGGCCCGAGAGCCCTCGAGGCCAGGACCCAGGCTTTACCTGGCAAGCCGTCGGGTCCTGGGGTAACCGCGCCCTTGAAATATTTTCTAATCATAACCGATATGATTCTGACAATAAAATGGATTGTCTATAAAAATAAATCTATCATCCAAAAACTAAGTTCTTCACAAACTTTTACGATTATTATTACGATCTCATCGTCTTTAATATTGATATCATTTATTTGTAAGAAGAATATACGCGGACGACGCGAATCCACACGTATAAATAAATAAATAATAGGTATTGTTAGTGGCCCAGGTCTGGTCATTTCTGCGCCCCTCCAGGGTCTGCGCCCTGTGCCTGGGCACCGCTGGCACCGCCCTAGTTACGGCACTGTACTATGTTTCATTAAGTCAGGAAACGTACCGCCTGTCTAAACATTGATTAAATATGCCTGTTAGGGCAGGGGCAATTGTGTCAATAATATCTCCAAAAACCTTATAACAGAAATCCCCCATAAGTCTTCAGTGTTTTTTATGTTAAGACTTTTAAATGCTTTTTTAATTGTGGCAACAGAAATGGGCTGGAATTCAAAGCTTGGAATATCCCTGGTCATTGACATATATATTACTAGCGTAAGGACCGGGCTAACCGCGCGACTAAATGGCATCAACGCGCTGGCCCTAAAATGACGGTTTTAGGGCCAACGCGACTCAGTTGACAGTGGTGCGCGCGAAGGAGAGAACGTGTATTTGCCTGTCATAAAAATGCCTAGTTGCGTGGTAAAAGGCTGCAAAAATTACGATACAAAAATTAAAAAGAAACATGGGATATCGTATCATCGGAAACATTATTTTTGTTGCAATTAAATGATTAAATAAACACATTTTTATCTACAGCGACAATTATTTTACAATGGCGGCCATTGTGTGGCCAATGGCTGACAATGGCTCCTCGATGTGAACAAAGTAACCTTGTACGGACGTAATTTTTTTATTTCTGTTTTATTTTTGTCTTATGAACGTAGTGTAAGTAATTTTGAATTTTGGTACCAAATTAGGAGAAGACATAGGTATAAACGATTTTTATACAATATGCGATAGCGAATACGATACAAATAATATTTAAATTACAGATTTCCAAACTAAGGAGAAGGCTTTTTAACTTCATGACAACAATGTCAATGAATCAAAATAGGTAATAATATAAGAAAACCAAACAGTATTTTATTGCAAAATGTGCAATATGCAGTCTATTTGCTGCAAAAACTAGCTAGGTTTTTTTTTTGTAATATTACTAAATTTTGATTTCGACTGTCTGAAATCTGATATATTGAGAATCTTATATTTTCAGAATCTGGTATTCTGAGTTTAAAGGATATTGCAACTGACTTATACTGACTGACGACATAATGTGATAAAAAAAACATTTAAGTAGGTAAGTACGCACGTACAAGGTTACGTCGTCGACCTATGCAACGCTGCACTCACGTAGTTCGTATGATTTATGACAGATGGCGTTACTTTTGCTTGTATGAAGAACGTCTATGTAAAATGTTCAGATGGGCGTATCCTTACTTTTAAAATCATTGACGCTGGTATTTAGAATTTCAACGTGGGCACTCTAGCTTCAGTGACAAGCCACGTGAAGGTCGTCCAAAAACCGCCATGACGCAAGAGAATATCGACGCCGTGCGGCAGCTAAGTAATCGTCGAAGAACGTCATGTGACATACCGTGAAATAGAGGCAGCCGTGGGCATTTCAGGGACTACTATCCAAAAAATCCTGCACGAAGGACTCGGCGTAAGAAACTTGATCTCTCGTTGGATACCACATTTGCTTAGCGACGACCAAAAAGCAGCCCGTGTTAGATGGTGTCGCAAAACTCTGCAGCGATTCAACCGAGGACGTTTATGATATGGTTAGTGGTGACGCGTCGTGGGATATATGCTTACGATCCAGATTCCAAGCAGCAGTCAACTCTCTGGGTCTTCCAAGATGAGCCAAAACCGACCAAAGTCATACGCTCACGGAGCACTTCAAAAAAAATGGTTGCCTCGTTTGTGGCAAAGGGTGGTCACGTACTCACGTCCGTCCGTCGCCACTATTGTACTAGAAGATCGCAAGACGGTTAACGCTGACTGGTATACCACTGTTTGTTTGCCACAAGTCATCACAGTTTCGAAAAAACAACTCAAGACGTCGTATGATACTGCACCATGCATGACAATGCACCGCCCGCGATACAAAGATGTTTTTGAGCACCCAAAATGTCGAAATTTTAGATCATCCGCCTTACAGCTTACAGCCCTGACTTGAGCCGTAACTATTTTTTTTACGTTCCCCAAAATTAAGCAACGTGGTCAACGTTTCAGCTCACCCGAAGAAACTGTTGACGCATACAAATCGGCCATTTTGACTACCCCCACTTCGGGGTGGAATAAATGTTTTAAAAACTGGTTCGAACGCATGCAAAAGGGTATTAAATATCGCGGAGAATTCTTTGAAAAACAATAAATGGTAATAATATATATACCTAGATTGTCTATACTTATTTCAAACGACATAACTTAAAAGGCAGCCCTCGTACCTTATGATTGAGACATAAGAGTCATAAAGCGTGTCATCAGAATTAGATAAGAAAATAATGCATGCGGAAGTTATTACTACAAATGTTACAATTTTTAAAAACCTGCAAAAAATGGTGTACCCGGTAATAACACTTTTCAGATTTCGGCCATTATGTTCACTGGGTCAACCACACCGCGCTGTTGCCGCAATATTTAAATGGTGTTCCTTTTTTTTACACTCTTATGCTATTTATTACTTAAGTTAGAAAAAATCACTTTTTCAATTTCAAAGTTAGGATTTATTTGATAGTTCCTTTATTATACTCCTATGCATTATTAATTATTATTGTTAATGTTTTCATTTATTGTTGTATTGTCATCTCCACATTGTATAATAAAGTTTATCATGTGACATCTATATTTTTTGAACTTGCCTAAAAAAATTTGGATGTCACATGATCAACTTTGAACGTTAATATCTCGGAAATGTGACGCTTTACTGGGTTTGGTCTTATTATTTCTTCTGTTTGAATTGATGTCTGATACTTATCGATTTATATAGGTAATCGATTTATTTAAGTACGGCGGTCACGCATGAAGCGTGACCGCCGTTTTGAAAAAAAAAAAAAACAAAATGGCGCGACAGTAGGTATACCACGAACTTTCAAACCCCTTTGTGCATACTGCCTGTTACGCTTCCTGTGTGTGACCCAGCAGTTGTAAGATTAACTATGTAGTGTGGCAGCACACAATAAATAAATTATTTATTAAGCAGAAATAATTGCTTTGTATTTTTTTAAAACAACAAAAAATAGTTTCTTCTCTTTGGCCATTGTAATGACTGTAATGCCATTGTGTTACTGTATATTATTCATTCATTAAAAATTTAAAACAATTATTTTAGTTGTTGGGGAAACATATTGCAGGGTTGCTGGCAACATAACTCGGTGCACAGGGATGTTCAATTAATTTTGGATTCATCATCTCATCATTTCAATTTTGTTATCATGTGCCACTGGTCAAATAAAGTGAATGATTTATTATTTTTTCAGTAACTACTCTCAGTAATCTCTACTGTACTTTGCTAGGAATTTTATTTTATAATCCCCTGGTAAGTTTATATTTACAAAAAAACTTTCTATTCCACAAAAATACCATGCAAACCATCTTAACGATAATAAAATACACATGTTTGTACAAGTAGCATCTTCTTTTCCTTCTAAACCTCTTTATCTCTGACGCAACAACCAACTGTATATCTGCTACCTGGAGTTTTGTGGTCACTTAATTAAGTCATTAAATGATTTATGCTTCAAATTATTGAATGGAGTTACTTACTAGATCTAGAGGAAGCCCCATTCTGCTCGATAAGAACAGGAATATTCTACTGCCATCATAGTAATCATAATACGTCATTGCCAGGGTATTTACTGTAAATAAACATGAGTGCAAAAAACATTAGTTAGTTGGAGCATCACAAGATAAAATCACATCTTTCAACCAATTAGCTTTTGTTTCTTACCCTCGGGCCTTGCCAGGCTGACAATATAACTTAAAACGTTTAGTGACTAATTTTATTTCTAGAACCTGAAACACTTTATGGCTTTATTGTTTGCCAGTTAATACAACCAACACCGAATTATCACCCTTTTATTGAATAGAGCCTTCTATACAATTGGCTTATATTGCTCCAACTACGTAACCATCCATTCAATAAATTAAAATCAATTCAAGACAACTTTGCACTACATATCGTATAAAAAAGATTGCTAACAACAATGTATTTTCCAATTTCATCAAGTTGTGTCGATATTACAATTACTTGACAAACGTCATTCATTTCAATTGACGTCTTGACGGGCATCACACCACTCTATTCTATCCTATCTCTATCTACGCAACACAGTCACAGAACCACAGAACACTATTACTCCTAGTCCTAAAGCCTGCTCTACACTACTCGCGAAGTTGGTCGAAGTTGAGCGAATACGATAGTGTAGAAGGACACTTCGCTTCGCTTCGTGCAACCTCGGCTCGCCTCGGGCGACTTTCAGTCGTTGTCGGTTTTTGCGCCCGATTCAACAAAGGACTCGAAGTGTTCCGAAGTTGTGAACACGAAGCGTCTTACTACACTACCAGTGTGACCAGATACCAGATTCAGTATTTTAATACTTTTTCGGTGTATTTTATCGACTTTTCCGAGCATCAGTAATTTAATATTTTATTGGCGGACGGAAGTAAGTATATTTTGGATAAAAAGCTATGGTAATACCGTAGCGATCGTCCCCGCGAACATTGATGTTCAGGGAATTACCCGGATTAGCCGGATTTAGCAGTTCATTCAGATAAGATATTCAGTATTTTTTGAGGTGCTTCGGTTTTTTCGTAAAATTTAATCTGGTCACACTGTACACTACTCTGCTCACTTCAGTTCGCATCAGTTCGCATCACAGAGTACTTTTTTATATAGGGTTCGCATCGAGACGTCAACAGAACAGCGCATGTTGCATTCATCGTTCCGTAATTCACAGAACACCTAACAGAACTGATACGATGAGTGATATACAGTGGACACAAGAACTAATTCTCTTGTTCCTCGAAACACTGCAATCAGAGCCAGTTATTTGGGACCTAAATGAGAGAGGTCATAAAGACAAAAAAAAAGTCAACGATGGTTGGTTCCGTATCCAAGAAATCCCTAAAATACCCAGCAGATTTAAAGAATTGCAACGGCAGCTCTAGCTCTGCCACTTGAACGTTATCCATGATGCCTATCGTGCGGGCGCCGGGCCCATTTATATTATAGTACTCTGTGGACGGGCCACTGAGCTTCTCGCGAGGTTGCACGAGTGTGTAGTCCAATTACTTTACTCTATGGTGTAGTCACATACTTCGGACTTCGATCAACTTCGACGAGTACTTCGTCGAGGCAACTTCGCGAGTAGTGTAGAGCAGGCTTTAAAGTAGAACACAGAGTACTTTTTTCGTAGACAGAGTAAACTATAAACTGCTGCTTATCTTCTTTTTCATTCGCACAAGAAAAAGAGAAATATATTAACGTCACTAGCAAAGAAAAGAGACAGAGTAAGAATATTTCTGTCCCTTACTGCGTGTCGGCTAAGCACATCAATGTGCACAACAAGTTTGACGTTTATGAATGAAATATTAATAAAAACTACACCGCGATTAAACGGAAAATAAGATCTTTTTCGTGTATAATTCAATGATAGTACGTACATTTGCGCAAATGGTAAGGTGCAGTCATAGACATATATATTACTAGCGTACTACTACTACTTTTGAAATCATTGGGTGCAGTGTAATAAGCTGTAAAAATGATAGTATCAGGGACCGAATTACCGTTATTTTTTTGGTATCGTTACCAATTACCGTTATGATAACGATAAAAAAGTAACGATATTTATAACGATACCCACCAGTCAGTTAACGTTATCTAATAGGATTAGTACCGGTAAACATTTCAATTCCGTTTTAGTATAATATGGCTTTGTTTGTAACGAAGAATCACTGACTCCTAAGACACAGGCACCTACACCTAGTTTAGGAGTCAGAGTATTATCATTATTGTGACCTAGTTATAAGCCTTCACGCTCTTTTGTCCTTGGATTTCGTAATGAATTGGCTTTTGGTGGAATAAAGAATTTATTTATTATTTATTATTTTATTATTAATTTGTTATACCGGTAATTTATACGCCTATCTCTTTCTATCAATGACGGTGTCTAGCATATTTTGGTGTTAAGTAAGACTAGTTTCAGCGTGTATAAAAAAAATATTGTTTCTGTGCTGCATCCTGCAACATGTACTTAACAAAACCGGTCAAGTGCGAGTCGGACTCGCGCACCGAGGGCTCCGTATACATTTTTAGATATGTACTTACATAGTTTTTTTTTTTTGTAATTCACGGATTTACGGTTTTCAGATAGTTTCCTTTACTGGTGCTATATGACATTGCTTCTTGCCAAATTTCATGATTCTACGTCAAGGAAGTCGGGAAGTACAATAGGTTTTGATTTCGGAACATATAGGGCGTATTTTTTTATTGCGTTGACTGAAGTTTGATTTTCTCACTGCTTCAAGGGATTGCAGCCCTGAGTAATTGATTTTAATTTCAACTTGATAACTCTACGCATTCCTGAGAAAAAGAAAAAAGGTCTTGACTGACGGACAGACAGACGGCAACGAAATTATCTTAAAAGGGTTCGGTTTTTCCTTTTGTTGTACGGAACCCTAAAAAAGAGAGATTACGAGAACCGTATAATGTGTAAGTACGGACGCCAGCAGGTCAACCTACCCGAAACTGTCAGATTTTCCCAATCAACCTTGAACCTTATGTTTTAGCAATAAAGTCGAAAATCTATTAAAGAAATCTGACAGATTGTAGTAACTTGATGTGCTGGCGTCTGTACATACATAATATTTAAATTTTCTGACTAAAACATCGGCCAGTAAACATATAGGTATAGACTGAACAGTCAACCACACGTCTCTGTATACAATTTGATCTTGACTTGTTTTTAGCGAAATAACGTTATTAGTAACGCTATTTTAATACCGGTAAATCATGTGTTATAACGTTATTTTTAACGTTAAATATTTAACGTAACAGAACGAAATGTTTTGGTAATTTTACCGGTATTTTTTGGTAACGGTAACCGTCCCTGGATAGTATGATGAAGATTGCCGGAATTTTTTGTCCCTTTCGGTGACACGGATACCATAAGTCTATAGATTACTCTGTCTACGGCTAGTATATAATAGTAGTCTATGGTCTACGGCTACTACGCATGGACGTAATATGTAGAGTTACTTCTATTATATTACGTCCATGCTACTACCACAGCTACTACGTACCGATAGTATCTCTAAGTAGTCTGTGGCTACTACCGCTGAAAGTTGTCTGTGGACTCTGTGGTTGTGTGTCGTATTCGGTCGTATTGTCGTATTCTTAGAGTAAAGGGGCTATTACATCTTCCTAAATATCGGATCCGATGTTTAGGATCCGATTTAGGACAAGAAATTTAGTCGCCGGAGCTCCTGATTACACGTTCACGATTTAGGACACTAAATCAGTCGGTAAGGACGAGGGACGAGTGACGGACGTGTCGAGGTAAAAAGAAGTTTGTCGATATGACTAATACCAATTTTTTGGTTTTTCGTTAATATTGGGGATTGGGGATATTAACGAAAAACCAAAAAAATGGTTTTATCGTAGCCCTAGCGGTTGGCTCCACAGAAATTAAAAAGAGAAAAAGAACGAGATGGGTGAAAAATAATTTATTATTGCGTTAAAAACTAGCAAGCATGAACAATAGGAGGGCTTTAGAACCAGATGACTTCAGAAATTATGTTCGAATGAATTCAAAAGAATTTGATAAACAGTATTTGATAATCGCGAAAAAAAAATCAGCTGTTCCCTATATTTATGTTCGTGTAATTCGTCAAAATGTAAGGAACAGCTTTTTCGCCATTTCAGGTTTGGTCCCGTAGTAAAAGTTGCTCATAATGATGAGTACAATGACCTCATAGGAGGTTGATAATGTTTTACCAATAACCCTGTATTATTAAATCTGGTGACACCTTTTATACAAAAAAAAGATACTTTTTACCTATGCATACAATCAATGAAAAACTCGTACCTACTTAATACCTATGCATACATAACGAAAAACATGCGCTCGCGACGGCAGGCGAGCGGCGACTGAGCGTCCTAAATGTGATTACCAGGGTTGGATTTAGGTAGGTTGAAAAAGATAGCACAAAAAAATGAAAAGGATAGTATTTATAAAAAAAATATAGTACACTTTCATTATTTTTTTAAATTTAACTTAATAGTCATTAAAATCAACACCAGCACTCAAGAAGTTTTTTTTTTTGGGGTGGATACTTCCGGTCTATCGTAATTTTCATGACCATCACTGCCACTTTTCCTAAAAACGTATTATTTTACACAAAAATTCACAAGCTAGTGTTGTCACTTTGATTGCATTTCGAATGGTATGGAATGAACGAGATTAGTGGAAAGAGAGAAGTGAACAATACTGCGGAAGATAATCGGGGAATCTCTGGCCATCGACAGAAAACATCGCAAGATCAGAATTCGGTCAGATAGGTATACACAAGCACGGTCGAAATATTGATATGACGTAAAACTAAGCATTCGGGAGCATACTTGAAATTATAGTATTTTAACGTACTATCCTTAGATGTGGATAGTATATAGTACAAAGGGCGAAATTATAGTATAAATACTATAATTATAGTACAAAATCCAACCCTGGTGATTACACCGTTCCGATTTAGGATGCGATTTAGATTTAGGACGTCGGAAGCCATTCTTGTCCTAAATCGGATCCTTCCTTCCTAAATATAATTACACTATCCTGAATTTAGGAACGACTAAATATCGGATCCGATAGTTAGGAAGATGTAATAGCCCCTTAAGAAACATTGACATAATTATAAGAAAGCTTTTCTTTGTCTAAGGTCGTATTGTAGTAAAATCAGTGTTGCCAACCCGTACGATAAGTATGGGGGCGTACGATAATTTTGGCAATGGTACACATACGATGACGATAGTGAATGTCTAATGTACAGACGCCAGCACATCAAGTTACTACAATCTGTCAGATTTCTTTAATAGATTTTCGACTTTATTGCTAAAGTATAAGGTTCAAGGTTGATTGGGAAAATCTGACAGTTTCGGGTAGGTTGACCTGCTGGCGTCCGTACGATAATTTTGAGTATTGAAGAAAAAAAAAGTTCCAAAGCTTATTTTTTGTCAGACAAAATAAAAACGCCAATAAAAAATCAACAAAATGTCAATGTCACATATGTCAACAAGTAAGTTAATGTCACAGTGTATTAAGCTTAGAGCATCGGGTAGCGTGGCCACACATGAGACAAAAACTAAAATAAATAACATTGGCTACTTATGTAGCTGCCTTGAAAAAACGGGCACGCACTGAGAGACGGAAATAGTATAGCTTTATCCTTTTCTGTTACTTATAATAACTCAATACTTTATCCCTTTCTTGTGGAAATGAAATGGCGCTACCCGCCGTCTATTCTTTCTTTGTCTAAGGTATTAAGTAAGTGTTTCTCTCTCTTTCCCTCACATTTCTTTCACTTGCGTTTCCATCCGTCCGAAACTCCGCGTTTTATTCTGTATTCCTGTGCTTTTAGTCAGATACCTCTCTATTTGCTTCTATCTAGCTATATTTATGTTATAGTCTAATGTGTTGTGGGCACGTGTGCGCACAGGAAGTAATAAAAAGTAAATAATTAATAAACACTCCTGTGATTCGTGATATTCCGTCTGTGGTTGTGGGTGAACAGTTTGGCGGCGATTTGTTTATGAACTGTAGGTACAACATACATACAATAGTGGACACTAGTGGTGAAACTTGGCACATACTTCCATTTCTTGTACTTTTTAAAAATTCATTTTCGTTTGTTATCAATTTGAATTGATGTTTTACGTTTTTTTTTTGGGTTTTTGTCTTTTGTATGTACATACATACGATAATTTTGCCCGCAAAACGATAATAATTTGACGTGGGAACTCGATTATTTGAACTTTTGGAGTTGGCAACACTGAGTTAAATTCAATCAGTTACGACTTGTACATATACGGTCTTATTCATAATAAGTTATAGCACATCTAAAGTCTTGCTAATGTCTCGTTGTCAAAAATTGTTATTCATAAACGCATTTTAGCCCTAAAACGTTCTATAAACCTACTATAAAGTTATGAAACCCAGAAGCCTACTATAACAGTACTATAAGGAAAAAAAAATGGCCGACTCTATACCAGCTGATAGAAAATGACGTTTGACCTACAAATGTAACATAAGCAGTTGTATTTAATTTATGTTGCACTTCTGTTTAACCAATAATTTAGTTAGTTATTATATAACTACAATGCAAAATAGAAGCGAGGAAAAATATAACGAAGGACATAATTCGTCAAACTTACGAATCTTCAGAAAATGCATTTTACAGGGAATGTTAAGTTTTTTTTAGTTACAGCTAAGTACCGTGGTACATTTGGTTTGGTTTGTTTGGTAAGATTTAATCTTAGAAAAGTAGTATTTTTAAAACCAAATATACCACGGTACCTATATACCTAGGTATAGGTACCTGTTACTAAAAAAAAACTTATCATTCCCTGTAAAATGCATTTTCTGCAGATTCGTAAGTTTGTCTTGGATATGAGGAATAGCAATAAGAATTACTGTGGGACGCTTTGGGCTGTGGAAACAACGCTTTCAATGTCTTTTACATGCAACAACCATAGTGGCTAGAGCAGTCCTTTACAATATTGCAGTTGACCATGGAGACATTCAGTTAGAGGGTAGGTAGCAATATCAATGAATATCATACAGTCACCCCAAGAAGTTGCAAGGGGAAATGCAAATGCTATTTTACAAACTTTTCAGGAAACATTCCACCGAGGTAGCCTCACTTTACCAGGTTAGGTACATCTTCCCACTTGTGTCCGGAGACGGTTCAGGGACTTCCGTGTGGATCATGTAGGTTTACACCCTGCAGGGAGATGCTCCAGTAAGATACTCCAGGGAGTGGTTGTGAAGCTATGTCGCAAACCATGCTCCGCCTCCTATCCTACCCTATGTGTCCCAAAACATGCAGTCAAAGTGACCTCTGCGCTGCCACTGACAACATTGTGGAAGTGGCAAAATTTTGGGCCAACAAGATCTAAAATACAGTCGTCCCCGCGACAAAGAAGATAAAGAGGAAAAATTTTAGCAAGTAGTGCATTAATAAAAAGCTTATACATATACAGATATCAGTTTAATTTATTTATTTTTAAAATACTCTAAACTTTAATTCGGCTTCTAGAACTTGTGCTAGCAGAAAAACATTTTTAAAATGTTTCTTTTCATTTGCCATCTATGCCACCTCTTCTGTTTATTATTTGTAGTGAAACACCATTCTTCCTACTGTCCTGAAATACAAAATTAATGTTATAATTCTTTCTCTTCATCAAACGAAGTTCTTGACATGCTTACTCAGGAACTTTGTAACTTATAAGTAAATGGGATAGGCACCTAATTCGTAAATCATGCCAGGCCGCCTTTTTCCCCTTTTTCGCGTTGGTGTCAGTCAGTATGTTTTTTATTTTCTATCTTCTTATTGTGCCCAGAATTCAGCTACTTGTTTGGCGCCATCACCAGCGTCCACCTTCATTTTTTATTATGGAAACTCTCTCCCTGACCAATTCTTCCAAAGATCTAAGGAAAAGCAAAAGCAAGAATAAGTATAAGAAATAAAGATTGTTTACAAAACAAAACTTACTTTGAACACATTTTAGTTGTAACAGTACAAACCTTATCGTCCTCCAACCAAAACGAGTATTCACTTCTTTGCCCTTTCTTGGAACTAGTCTCCGGTCTTAATTCTATTTCTTTTAAATACAAAAAAATATTCAAAGGTTTTCGCTCGCCTGACAATAAAATTACATTAACAAATTCATTGTCAAAAACTACGTTAACGCGGCAAAACTGTCGAAACCGTAGACAATAAATTAGTTTTCCGTACGTCATAATGTCTATGGTCACAATTATTCGGTGCGTAGACAGATATTCTCGTTTGACGACTCAATATGTTGGCCAATTGGTTGGATGACTTCAATAAAATGGCAACATTTATATTTATATTGAAGTTATAGGACGTTTTAGTTATCGAACGTTTATGAAGCGTTTATGAATACAAAATTTTATCGAACGTTTAAAGGCTTAATGAGCATTTTAACTAATGTGTGTTTTAAACCTTCTATAAGCTTTTTTATGAATAAGACCGTTAGTATTTTATCTATGGTTACGACTTACGAATAATACGAATGTAATGAATCAGCATTATATTATATTCATGTAGTCTTTGATGATTACTTTAATAATAGTACTTTGATTGAATTTAGCATAGCAAATCACATATTATTCATTTAAAAATGTCTCTAGGCTCAGTCTATGAAACCGCTTACAGAGGAGACTATAATCAAGTTAAAGTGAAGGTTGATGAAGATATTGCTTTAATAAATACACCTGATTCAGTAAGCTTTTCTTTACTGTTGGCTCATTTTAATCCTTAGATAATACCTCCATTCATACGGTTAAAAAAAGAATATGTAAAAACTTTCCGTGAAATGTGTGATCACATTTATAACGGACTTCAAAAAAAAGGAGGAGGTTCTCAGTTGGTTTTTTTTATGTTTGTTACCTCAGAACTCCGCAGAAACTACTTTTTATTTAAGCATTTTGCTTTTATTACCAAGTTATTTCTGTGCTTGCAACTTAAAATATCCCATATCTCAAAAACTAAAATGGCAGTCACTTGGAAACATCATAATATTAAGATTTTTAAAGATGGGATCCCTCATTATCTGCATTGAATGTTTGTTTTCCCTTGGTTACATGCATGGGGAGTGCTATCCCTAACTGTGTAGTTGCTTAGAATAATTTCAAGCAACTTCAGTTGTTACTTAGTTTTACAGTTTCTTTAAGAATTTTATTACTTGCCGTCGATAAAAATCTATATTGTGCATGTGTGGTCTGAAACTTGTAAGTCACCCTCATGATGTTTATAACTTTTTTTATAACTTTCAGAATCAACGTCTCCTTATTCATTGGGCTTCACTGGGTGGTAACGAAAATTTAGTGGACTTTTTGATAGATTCAGGAAGTCCAGTTGATCCACTGGATGATACAAATTCAACTCCTTTAATATTATCCTCTTCAGCTGGAAGAGTAGAAGTAGTGAAACTGCTGTTAGGCAAAGGAGCCGACGTCAATAAAAAGACAATTCGAGGACAATCATCTTTACATTATGCTTGCTCAAAGGGCCATTTGGAGGTAATTTAAATCTAAGGATCTATAAAAATCAATAATTCATGATGTAATTATTATAAACTAGAGATAAAAAGTTCACTTCAATATGTAATTTCATTTAAAATATTATTTGTTATTTTTAGAAGAGATCTACAAAGATAAAGATCTCAATACCTAATGTTATTAATTTTTTTTTTTTGCAGGTATCAAAATTATTAATAAACTTTGATGCAAATGTTAATGATACAGATGTATTGAGTGCAACTCCTCTGCACCGTGCTGCTGCTCAAGGGAGGAGTAATATTGTGGAGCTTCTTCTAACTTCATCACAAATAAAAGTAGATGTTTGTGATTCCACTGGATCAACACCTCTGTTAGTATTTGGTGTGACCACTTTTATGAAATAATTAGCTGGCCTCTTATGAATCAGAAACGGGGATGAATTTTTTATTTTCAATTGGTTTGCTATGTCAGCTAGAGATAGCAAGATTCAATTTGAGAAATCTATCTAAACCTTATCAAACTTTCTAACAAATGCATGAATGGATTTATGAATTTAATCAAATTGGTTTAACAGGTTACAAAAATTCTTTCACTGCTATCGAGCTACATTAATAGAGAATAGTTATAAACTTATGCTACACTATTGGCGAGTGCCATAGAATTATTGCCTAGGATACAGAGGCGTCTCTAGCCTATGTAGCGCCCGTGTGCAAACATTACCCAAGCGCCCCCTAGTAAAAAAAAAGCGTCCCCTAGTAAGCGCGCGGTCAAAATAGAATGGGTACAAAGTTCAAGTAACAGCACATCAAGTTACCACAAATTGTCGAATTTCCCCAATGGATAATAAACTATTATTTGGAGATGAAGAAGAAATTCGTCGGTTTTGGATACCTATTATGATATTTAGAATTATACAGGGTGTTCTGGTGTTTACCCTAACAAGCCCAAACGTACCCATGTTAACATGTCTATATAGATGATATTACATCATATCAATATCCAAATTTTGAAATTTCTTCATTCTAATTACGACCTGATATCAAACAAAGTTCAATATCAATATTGGGAACATTTGACTTTGGGAAGCTCACTGCGAGCGAGGGCCACCTATACACAACACACGGATAAAAAGTATTTTTAGGAAGGAAAGAGTGACAAGAAAAAACAAAGCACCAGTTTATGTTTTTTTTTTTTTCAAAAAATGATTTATTTTTTCAGTTTTCAGACTGAAATTTGGTAGCGTAGCTAAATAATTTTTGACGAGTGCTCCGACCCCGTCGAAATTCGCAACAGTTGTGCTTGTGGCAGACTAATTCAGCTAATATCAAAATTAAATCTTACTTATTAGGTCAATCAAAAGAAAAGCCGCAAATATGAAGTAAATTTCATATTTACATGTTTACTCAAATATAAAACTTAATCCATGGCGCCAAGGCTTATTTCGCAAAATTACGTGTAGCGAGCGGTAGAACAGTGCGGCACGCGCCACGCGTACTCACGCTTTTCAGAAATGCCGCGCGCTTGACGTTCGTCCATGGCATGGCAATTTGAACTTTATTGTCTATCCTAAACAGTTGAATTCGCATTATTCGCAATATGATTGTCGGCGTGTTTTCAAACGAATCATTGAAACAGGTGCCGCCGAGCGATGCGACACTCACACTACACTCAAAATATAATCTTTAATAATCTTCTATACATATAATAAATCTGTAGACGAGGCGTTTCTGTACATTGAAAATAAAAAAAATAGTTGGGGTGTTATAGGATAACCAACAGATGCTATTTCATCCATTTTTAGAATTTTTGTCTGTTTGTCTGTTTGTCGGTTTGTCTGTTTGTCTGTTTGGATGTGACAAAATTTGATTTGAACAGGTTCAACGTAAAAAGTACCAAACCAATATGGTTAATTTTTATACTCAAATATAGTGTAGAACTCGGAGTAGTGTTTAGTTTTTGTTTCATCGCAATCGCTTCACTTTATCAAAAGATATAATCAATTTAAAGTATTCTACAACAACTTTCATTACGTAAGTTGGATACACGTAATGACATCTATTGGCGCTTTATAGTACTAACGAAAACATAATTATTGTGTTTCTATCATTATTATGTGAATAATCACGTCATGCAGGCTTACCTATAAGATGACTATCACAGTCACTTCTAAGCTGCCTGTGTTATTTGAAAAAGTAATGATATTGATTACATAATATAATGTTAATCGCTTTCGATTGTTGGTTGATTAGTGGCGCTAAAAGAATTTCAAATAAAAAGTGAGGATAATGTAAGATAATATTATGTGATGTGGTGTTCTGAGTGATAAAGATTGCAATGATAAATGATAAACTTTTACACGTCAATCATGTTTTTTTTTTTTAACTAGATGAAGTCTGCGTTTCCTATCTGACTACTCTGAGAAGAAAGGCCGAAACAAACACACACACGGGAGGAGTATGTAGGAGCTCTTTCGAGGGGCAAGCAACCTTTCTAACATTGTTAATAGAGAAGCATTTTCTTAGTGACATAAGGTTTTAAGATCATATCATACTTTCATAGTTTTTTGCCTTTTTTCTCGATTTTTTTAAAATTTCTTTACCATGATAACGCTTCAACGCATGAGGGGCGCGCGTGGAACCCAGCTCAAGTCCTGATGTGTTGGCGGTGACAGACGTCCCCGAATTCGTCGCCCCTGGACCCGTTTTGGGGGGCTGGAAGAGGGCGTTGTCCGCCCTCCGCCGACGCCCGATGCGCCTACTGCGGGCCGGGTGAGTGGATGATCTCCCTTTCCACAGCCTCCTTCTGCGAGACGACCGTTTCGCAGAAGGAAACCACCGCGTCCCAGGACTCTTCGCTGCCGTCGACTCGACTACGGCCGGCAGCGATACGTCAAGGTGCACATCCAATACAAGTAGCACTGCCATGTCGTAAAAAGGTATTGTAAATTATGTCTTCGAGACAATAACTAAATTTTTAGCCATTGTCTTGGTTAAAACCATATCGACCCTTTTTTTTCGGATGGGAAATCATCAAATGACCCCTCCCGCTCTGGGTGGAGCGAAAGGGAGTGTCAGACTCTAACTAAAACCCAGCTACCCATTACTCCCCGCCCGCAGGCCCGCGCCTACGGTGGCCGGGAGTCGTCACGCGGCTCCCGACGCCCGGAGCGTCTCCCACGGTGGCTGGGACGGGAGGCTCTCTCCCTGAGTCATCCCGCCACCTCCTTTGCTAGCATGACTGCTTCGCAGAAGGAGGTGACTGCCTCCCACGCCGCCGCCGCCGATCGCCTCTACGAGGACACGGCGGTGCTCCGCACAAGCGGGGCAGACCTCCACCGTGTGCTCCACCGTGTCCTCTGGGCGATCCCAGCAATGGTGACACCCGGGCGTTTCCTCCCGCCTGATGATGTGCAGGAACCTCCCGAAACTTCCGTGTCCGGTGAGGACCTGCGTCAGGCGCCACGGCGCTATCGCGGCGTGCCCTGCGCTGGGTAGCGACAGTCGCTCTTTCCATGCCGCCATGAGATCGCGCCGGAGATCTGTCCGCTCCGCACCGATTTGCCGCGGAAGCGAATCTTCCCCCCGGCGTAGTGCCTCCGCGCGCCACTCATACAGGCGCGCGAGGACTATCGCCTCCAGATCCCATGGCGGCCCCGGCCTGTTCCAGTTTGGGGGCCAAACGTCGGAAATGCACCATATCGACCCTCAAGGTATCTTATGGCTATCCACCAAGAGAGAGTTAGCAAATGTGGGCACAGGTTTACAGAATAAGTTAAGAAAGACTGCAAACTACTTTTCAGATAAACTTCAGTAGGTACGATTTAAGAGTAACACCATTGATGTATTCTTCTTTTTATCTTCTAGATATCTCGACGCTATGATAAAGCCTTAATATTGGTATGTAAGATATCTACAATACCAAGTTAAGAATTTCTAAATTTATCGCAGAGCGGCAGAGAAGAAGACAAGACTTATAAAAACTAACTTCAAACTTCACCTACTAATCTCAGATATACTTTAGATAAAATGGTGGTATGATTTTACGATTTATTCCGGTCTAACTTAGTATTCTAAAACAAATGCAAAATAAAATGGACATAATATGGCTATTTGGTCAGACAATCAGCCTCGAGCGCCTCGCTTTCATTTTTATTTATCCTCAAAAATCAAAGTGACACTTCGTCGCATTGTCATTATGAACCCTGAAGACGCAGTGACTGCTGTACAGTCGAAAGGGCTATGGTTGAGAACCCCAGGCAAGGGAAGCGTTACCAGACAAGATCGGAAGATTCTTCCTTTTACACCTTTCCTAAGCGACACATTATTGTGCTCCGACATCCACGCGAACGAAGTCGCGGGCACAGCTAGTGTGTAATAAGGTTTATTTCATGTTGAAAAAAAGTTAATATTGTAAAGCCGCTCGCGCGCTCGTGGCGCGGCTTGCTTTGGTGTAATTCGACAAATTTTATATAAGTAGAGCTCCAGATGCTATACAAAATGTATGGAAAGCGGAGCTCTTTTTACGTTGGTTGGTTGTAAGTGCCGCGGCCGGCCATCGCGCGCGCCGAGTGGGGCTCCGAAGCGAGCGGCGCTCGGCGCCCCCTAGGACCGCTGCGCCCGTGTGCAACGCACACCCTGCACAATAGGTAAAGACGGCCCTGCTAGGATATAATTGTTATGTTTTTACCACGCGGACGAAGTCGCGGGCAGAAGCTAGGAATAAAAAATAAAAAAAATACAATTTGCATATTTTTTTTTCTGGCGTTAGTTGAAATGATTGAAGCCAATTTAGAAATAAAATACATTTATTTGCGTTAAACATGACGCAAATAAAAAACAGAAATATAAGTAAGTAACAAAATTAATGCAGTAAAAATGTAGTCACTTTAATAGCACCAGACCACTCTCGATAAACAGAAAACAAACAACCAACAAGTGAAACCACCATGCTGCCATATACAGTTTCACATACACAGTGAAAGGTCTCGTAGTTGGGATGAATATTTACGCAGGCACTACTATTATATTCATTTTATAGCCCTCGAAGTAAAATGTATTTTCAAAAGAAACTGAAATATAAAGTTATTTTTGCTGTTGAAACCGAAAATCTTCCATATCCCAACAAATTGCACTATGTATCTTCTTCAAAACAATTTTAATTGAAAGTGTTTTTATCTTGTACCAACTTAACTTTTTTTCAGAATTTTCCACCATGTACAGCAGACTCCAGCACATCAAGCTACCCGAAACTGTCACATTTTCCCAATCAACCTTGAACCTTATGATTTAACGATAAAGTTGAAAATCTATTAATGAAATTTGACAGATTGTAGTAACTTGATGTGCTGGCGTCTGTACCTACCTAATTGAAAAGTTAGGAATCCCCCTTGCCTATTTTGGAATGCCTTTGGGTTGTCTAATCAATTATATTTTTCAGCCACATTGCTTGTGAAGAAGACAGGGAAGCAGTAGCTTGTATGTTGGTGAAAGCTGGAGCAAGCTTGGAATTAGCTAATAAAGATAAAAAGACACCCCTTGATTTGAGTTCTGTCAAGTTGAAAAATATTTTATGTGCTATCTTAAAATAAAACAAGTTCTGTTTGAGACATATTATGTAATTAGGTACATTTTTTATTCAAAATCAAAATATTTTATTTCACGTAAACTACATGGGCACTTATAAAACGTCAGAAGCTAGGTGCACGGTTCCAATTGGTCGTTTCCTATGGAGAAGAGCCGGCAAGAAACTCCACGGTTACTCTTTTAAAAATAATTGGCTTTTACAATGTTTTCAAATTACAGTAGTATGAGAGGACATGACAGCGTTATGTGAGCTAAGCTTTATAATAGTCATGCAGTAACATCTGTGACCACAGTCATGCACGTAACGTGTCATGGTGCCATGAATGTAAATGTATAATTTTTCGCGGTTTTACCTATGGGTAAAACCGCGCTTGTATCCCGATATTCCCACAGGAGCGACATTTACGCGGGTGAAACCTATATAATTATGTATATATATAGGTTTCACCTCCCTCTATTTACCCTCTTAGGGCCTGTGCACACCACGTCTTTTAAACGCGCCGTTGACGCGCGTTTTTGAAACGTGTGACGACATTGCGCTTTTATTACCGACTTCATCCTACAGAAGGTCTACAGGCTGCGTCTGACTAGCGTGCGTATCGCTACAAACGCTCATCAACGGCGCGTTTAAACAACGTGGTGTGTACAGGCCCTTAGGGCAGCCCCGGATCTAAGGGGGGGCAAACCGGCACTTGCCCCGGGCGGCAGTTTCATGGGGGCGCCAAATCCTTGAGACAAGAATTCGAAATATCGAACAAATGAAGCCTCTTTTCCTACAATCTCATAGGTTTTTTTAGTATCAAGTAAGTATGTTTGAAAAACAAATTTTTCTATTTCCATTTTTCTATTTTATGAACGCATCGCCTCGCGAGCCATTGAATGGCCATTGAAAACAAAACTGCCTATGCGACGGACTTTGAGAAGCTAATACTTAGATTCTTTCGCAGAAAAGAAAGCACGCCGTGTAAAGTTGTAGTCTTTCCTGGTTATATTATTTTTTCTGTGTTTCTGTTTTATGTGACAAATGAAACTTATTAATTAGATAATAAAAAGTTTTGGACCAAGTGGTGCCTAGGAAAGTGAGTTGGTCTAGTAGTACTGTAGCATAACATGAACTATAAAAATAAATAAATCCAGTTTTTGTGATAATGAATAATCTTGCAATAAACAACGTTTTTACCGACTTCAAAAAAAAGGAGGTTATCAATTCGACACGTATGTATGTAATATTATTGGAATTGCATTATATTCACATATGATGGAAGCCCATCTATTAGGGCTTCCAAACAAATATACAAAATTTCATAGACGTATGTATGTTCTATGTTATGTGGTTTGGTTTCCGCACTTAGTCCTTCAGTGGACCATTGTGCGTGGGCCATGGCGGCCGTCGGTGGTTATTCCAACCAGCCCACCTCCCTCCAGAAGTTGATCAACTCTCCTGTAGGCCAATTCTACTAATTTAAAACGTTCAAAATCTAGTCGCAGTCTCATCTCAGCGACAAACAAATGTCAAAAACTTGTCAAAATGTAGGGAAATTAATGGTATTTTTGACAGATTGAGACTGAGATCAGACTGTGAACGTTCTTAAAATTACGAGAATTGCCCCTCTGGTCTGTTGAGAACATCTGTGTACGATCTGGGTGTCCCGAGGGTTTCTGACCTTATCTGGGTGACGCCTGTGCACTCAAAGAGCACATGCGCAATGGTTTCATCAGCCTCCATGCATGCTCTGCACAGAGGACTGTCCGTTATGCCTAGTGTGTAAAAGTGTTTATTTAATGAGCAGTGTCCCGTGATGGTCCCCGTCACCCTGCGCAAGCCTTTCCTGTCAGTCCAGTCGTAGTAGGCGCCTGGTTAGCCTGCCATTCAATGACGGCATGGCTTCTTCGGACTGCCTGCAGCCTGGTGACGACGTCCACCAGCTTTCTGCTTGTGTATGGGTGTGCTCCTGTAGCCACCTGCGTAGTTGGTTGAAGGGGATGGGCACGATAGGTTCCGGTCCACAGACTGACATGCTGGAAGCCCGTCTGGCCAGCTCGTCAGCTGCGTCGTTGCCTAGCGATCCACTGTGTCCTTTTATCCATTGTAGTGTCACTGTATTGCAGTTCGATACTGTTACCCTCTCGAGCGCATTGTGACATTCTAGTATTAGATTCGATGTAATGCATTTTTTGTCTAAGGATTGCAGGACTGAGGCGCTATCAGAGAGTATGGGAACATGGGTGTTCGTGACTCTCCTGGCCGCGATAGCGTAGGCCGCTTGCATTATGCCCACACACTCAGCTTGGTAAACCGTGTTGAGCATTCCCAGCGGTTTGGATATTTTTATGTTAAGGTCGTGTGAGAAGACTCCGACTCCAGTTCCGCAGTCGGTCTTTGAGCCATCGGTGTAAATTCTCAGTTCTTTCGGGCCTGAGTGGTCGCATCGTTCCTCTTCAAGCGCTATGTTGTAATGCTTTTGAAAGCAGTATTGTTTCGGGGCTTTGTCGCAGGGTGATGCCATCATTGGCTGCCGTTTGATCGCATCTTCTTTTAACCGTATGTGTTTGACCCTAGAGTCTTTGCACAGGGTCCCTGATGTAGAGAGCCTGAAGGCAGCCAGAGTCGCCTCTTCTCTCACTATGAGGTGTAGAGGCGGCAATCCAAGCATAGCCTGTAGGGCAACAGTGGGTGTGGTTCTCATACAGCCAGTGATTGCCACACACGCGAACCGCTGCAGCTTTTCTAGGTCTTTTTGGGCTGTGCTCAGGTCTCTTCTGGGCCACCAGACTAGTGAGCCGTATGTAATGATTGGTCGGATGACTGTGGTGTATAGCCAGTGAGTGACCCTGGGGCTGATCCCCCAATTCTTGCCAAGCATTCGCTTGCATTGCCACAGGGATATGCTGGCTTTCGTGGTAATAAAGCTAGTGTGTTTTGCCCAGTTCAGCTGTTTATCCAAAAAGATGCCCAGGTATTTGGTTTCAGTTGATAGGCTTAGGGTTGTACCAAAGAAACGTGGTAGTTGTAGTGTCGCCAGTTTCCTCTTTTTTGTGAAGAGAACCAGTTCAGTTTTTGTGGGGTTCACTGATAGTTGGTGTTTACCACACCAGTTTTCCACTATTTTCAGGGCCTGGCGCATTAGATTGCACAGGGTGTTTTCGTGGGTGCCATTTATTATTATGGTTATGTCGTCGGCGTATCCTACAGTGTAGTAACCTTTGTCGTTGAGTTCTTTTATTAGACTGTCTACGACCAGCAGGGCTAACATGCGCAAGTCGACAAAATTTTGTAGACGCATTATCTCGTGCTGAGACGACATATGTCTGTTTGTCGATGGGAGCTAACATGGCGACACTTTTAGGTCGTGTTGTTCTGACATAGAAGTCATGTCGTTCTGTCAAACCTGTTTTTGTCGTCAGGCTCTAACATGCGCGCTAAATTTTTGCCGAATTTTGACATTTTCCTATGACAAGTTTCTCGTCGATGGTTTTCGTAGACGAGAAACCGCGACAAACAGAAAAAACTGAAAAGGGGTAACAGAATTCTGTCTGTGAACTTAAACAATTTAAGTATAATGGCGGTGCCGTACTATAATTATCTATTAACTGTGTATGCGGTGAGGGAAGCTAGAAAAATACAGAGGAAGGTCATTCGCGATGTCTGCAACCCATTCGACTTACGGCATAACGAGTTCCAGTCCCTCTGGCGAATTACAAAGCCTGAAACCTATTTATTTGTAACAACTTGTAAACTACATGAATTTATTTAATAATATTATTGTACACATGTGTGTAACATGCATGACAAGTTAACTTTCGTTGGTATTACGAATAATGTTTCACAGCAATGACAGAATGTTGTACTTGATGAATAGTCAACATTAAATGTTGATTTATGTATGGTATAGTGTGTTTATGTTGTACATTACAGTTAGTACCTACATTTCATCGAGATTATTAATGTAACATGATATTATGAATGGTATTTATGGTACGGACGCCAGCAGGTCAACCTACCCGAAACTGTCAGATTTTCCCAATCAACCTTGAACCTTATGTTTTAGCAATAAAGTCGAAAATCTATTAAAGAAATCTGACAGATTGTAGTAACTTGATGTGCTGGCGTCTGTACATAATCTTATAGCTCGTAGAAAAATCCATTCTTCACACGGTTTGTTTTGTAAGTCAATCTATACAACATTGAATATAGAGGTGCTAATAAACTAATATGCACCTGTGACGGGATTTTGATCTAATACTTACAATTTCTTTGATGCCAAAGCCATCTTCTTTGTAACAATTCCACAATTTCAAATTGTTTTGAAAATATTTGGCGCGAACCACAAGTAGGTACCACAACAAACAAAAAACCAATTTTGAATTGACCAAAATGTCAAAGAGACAATTGTATCGTCGTGTTCACAAATATGGCAGCGTTCACGCAATTCCCACCAATAATAGACCGAATGAAATGAATGAAACCGGCGTTACTAAATTATATTATGGTATGTTTTCATGCAATAGCAACATCGGTTATCTCGCGTCGAGAAGGCGAAGTCACGACGAGATATCTTCTCGAGCGTGGTGCGCATGTTAGGAAAAGTGACAAATGAATCGAGAACGACATATTTTGTCATCTCGTTTATGAGCTATGTCGACTTGCGCATGTTAGCCCTGCTGGTTCCATAGAAGCGGCGACAGGACGCCCCCTTGCGGACAGCCCTTCGCCACTATGGCCCTCGTGGTGTCGTTTACGGTCACTTGTACTGCCCTTCGTTTGAGCATGTTGGTGATCCAGCCGCTCAGAGACGGGTCTATATTGTGTCTGTCTAAGGCCGTACTGATGCTGTTGAAAGTGGTTTTGTCAAAGGCGCCCTCGATGTCTATGAAGGCTGCCAGTGCTGAGCATTTGTGATCCACTGCGCATTCAATTTTGAATACCACGCTGTGTAGCGCAGATTCTGTTGATTTGCCTGTGGAGTACGCATGCTGTTGTTTGTGGAGTATGTATGTATGTATGTTTGTCCACGCATATCTCCGGAACTATTAATCGGATCGTGACCATTTTTTTTTATTGGCTTACATTTTCTTCAACTTAGGGAACAGTGCAAGTTTCATCAAGATCGATTCAGTAATTTTCAAGATATGGACTAATACATGTAAGTGTGACGGCCTGGCTTATTGATAAGAGCTACGGGTGTAGTGTCAAAGGGAAAACATCTCAAAACCTTGGTCAAATACTAATGCAAAAACTAAAAATTACGAAATAAAAAGTAATTTAAAAAAATTAAACCGACTTCAAAAAGAAATTAACTCAAAATTATGAAATAACTTTAATTTCGGAAGTCGGTGGCATAAAACTAAAATACATATCCCAAAACACCGACTTCCGAAATTAAAGTTATTTCATAATTTTGAGTTAATTTCTTTTTGAAGTTGGTTTAATTTTTTTTTTAAATATTTTTTCTCAAAAATATCTGTCGCGATCCCTTACCTGCGCTTGCGGCGATAAGCGTCCTTTTGTTACCCGACTACTTTTTGCTCAGTCTCACTTCACATTTTTCGCGGTTGGCACATACCAAATGAAACTCGCTGCGAGTATTACAGCGAGCATATTCAAAGCACTGGCAGATTTGTAGCACAACAATGTAACAGATCACTCATTGATTTAACAACATGTAATATGCCAAATAATAATGTTCACCTACTCAGGATGAACCTTAGAGTATATAATATATATATATCCTCAAAAATCCTGTAGCCTTCCTCGTGTATGAGAATTGAGGGCCCATTTTGTATGAAGATATACAAAAAAGTGTTTTGCGATAATATCTTGTTTTCACAAATTTTGTTTGGCATTAGCTTAGATTTTGGAATAAAGACTTTTTCTGTAGTGTCCATAGTTTATCAGGTTCAGGTGGGCCCACTGAGAGCCCAACTTTACAGTCCATAACTCGGTTAATTGACTTACACAAATTCTGATTCCAACTTTCACAATTCTTTGGGAATGTTCACTAAATCCTAAGCACATTTTCAAAGAGTTTTAACAAAGTGGCCCTCACACCACACGCACATGATAAATGGGCTATCTAACACTGAAATAATTTTTACAAATCGGACCAGTAGTTCCTGAGATTACCGCGTTCCACAGTGTTTTATGAAGCCCGATTTTCGGACATCCCATTTTTATTGAAAAACTTGACAGAAATAATCATTTGAATGCAAGATTTCGTATCCCCATTTAGCTACCAAGTCTAGTTTCGGAGTTATAATTTTTTGAAAATCGACCAAATTCTATCTCGATATTCAGAAAAAAAATTATTACATTTAAACTACGCGTGATAGAAATATTGATGCTAAATACATTGATGGTGTATTTTATGCCGAGTATTTTAGTACACAAATGAACCTCGTAACTTTGCTAGATCCAGAAATATACGACTTTTTCGGTTTTTAGTTTTTCTTCATTTTCTCGAAAATTCCGCCATTTCGGGAAAAGTTATTTATACTGAAATGATCTAAATAACTTTTTCTACACACCACATAAATTTCACATCCCAATTCCATGGAACTTAGAAACCACAACGATTTTAAGTTTTATCCGGATTTTACGTCGTCAGGGTTGTCAAAATCTCAGATAATTATTTATATCCGGATTTTATATAACTTTGTCAAAAAATATATCTACCTTGTAGTAAAATCGGTGGTTTGGATTATCTGACGTGAAGACGCTAGGATACCAGCTTGGTACCTAAATACAATATTGTTTACCGATGTATGTTAAAAGGCAGATTCAGGCATTGTGTATTATTTAAGTATTTTTGTAGTACGTACCAAATACTTTTTTCTTAACAATATTGTTCATATGTATTTATCAATATATGTATATACAGGTTTGCCAGGATTGCCAAATCCGAAACTATGAGGAATAGCGAAAAGTGCTTAAAGGAGTCGCGGGGTCGATTTTGATGAAAACTAAAACTGCATAATTGGATTTTTGAAAAATCAATATTTTTAGCCAGGAATCGAACCCGTTGATTTTAATTTAAAAAACACACACTGTATTATTACACCACTAGATAGTGTCCCTAATAAGGACCAAATTCGGGGAAGTAATGACTTAGGGCAAACTTAAGGAAAATTTTGGATTTTAATAAACTGCTTCTTATTTTAGAGTAGGTATTCATACCGACATTACCTGTACCTTGTTCGAAATGATGCTCAATACACCCGCAGCGCAGTCACCTTCACAACAATATGATCTAAATTCAAATGTTAAATGCAGTACAATCCTTGAGACGTTGAATCCAGCTATGTATTGAAAACAATGGTCATCACATTTTGAACAATTTTTTAAACAGTTAAGGTTTAATAGGTAGGCAACATAAGACAAATAAAAAAGTATTTTCACACCACCTGCTCGAAAATGTCAAATTATATATCAAGCAACCTTAACCTAAAGTGAGTCATTAGTGGCCGGGGGCACAGCCGGTCAATAATATTGTACTGGATTTCATTATGACCCGCTGGTCAATAATGTGATTTGAATTTGGAATCTCACATGCTCAGCTAAATTGGCAGTATAGTACTAACAAACACCCTTTGGTGCCAGAAAGAGGAAAGCTATTCTCGATACCCTTACTACGCGTGGATGATATTCTCGATTTCCTACAAAATCATAACGACTGCTTCTTCATATCGTTGCCATGTTTTCGAAGACATAATATTGTAAGAATAATTAGATAACTACGAACCATTTTTTAAAAGGAATGGAATAACATTAAAACTGGCATTATTAATAACAAATACCGTACCGCGCCGTAATACCGTAATAGTAATTGGCTGTAACATTAGTTAATTTATTTTAAGTAAACTGCGCAAAGATTGCTGTGGATTTTGTGAATAAATAAATAAATAATAAAACCTATCTATACTACAGTCGATTTATCACATTTTATAAAAAATACTCTATTTTCACGAGCGTCTCCAATGACGTTCTAAATTCAAAATGCATACAGCCAATCATTCAAAACCATTCTACCAGCCCTGTATAAATCTTAGTTTACACAAACGCCACTTCCATGAGAGTGATATCAATAGTCACACACGACAAAACCGTAGAAGAGACTTTTTTTTTGAAAATCGAGTTGTTCGTGTCTTGGCTACTTATTGGTAGACGCAATGAAGGCGCGAATTTTTGGCATTTAAACTTTAAATTTATCAACAAAGTATTATAAAATGTCGAGTGATGAAAGTGATTGTACTCCTGAATTCATTACAACCGAAGCTAATAATATTTCCAATGATTTACTGCCGGAAAAGTCAAAGGAAACTTATATAAAAGCCTACGACAATTTCCAAAAATGGAAAAGTACGAAAGGCGTCAAGTCCATTTCGGAACCAGTTCTATTTTGTTTTTCGTACTATGGCTATTATTTTCTCACAGTAGGTGTAAAAAGTAGAGTATCCTCCTCTGGGCTAAAGGTGTCTTTGCCTTGGGCTAGCTTGAATCCCTCGCTGCATTCAGGATTCTTGTATTAACTCCCTCGCTTCGCTCGTGAGTTAAATCCCGAATCCTTCATTGCGCTCGAGATTCAACATGACGCCCGTGACATTAGACACCACTTTAGCCCCTCGGTGCATAATCTACTATTTGTTAAGAATGAGCTCTTTTCTTTAGTTTCCCGTATGTCACTACGATCTAATATTGTTGCGCGCCACACTTAATGCCTGGTACATGGCGACATTAGTTACCACTAGCGCCATCTAGTATCGAGTAGCAGAACTAGTCGAGTCACGATCGTTCTAGAAAATTCGATACTAGAACTTTGTAGAACTTTCTCGAACTATCGACACCTAGTCGGTCGGGGCCGGTATGTACTCGAAAATTCTAGATATTTCTACAATGGAAGGTTCTAGAACTATCTGCGGCACTATATAAGGCCGGGATGCGCGACGACCGACACAGTTTGGATAAAGCGACAAGAGCGAAAACATCTAAGCGATCTTCAAGTGCGAATTAAGAGTGATCAGTAGTGTGATTGTGTTCTTTTAATTAGTGTTTTGAGTTGTAATTAGTGTTGTAAAATAAATTGTTATTTTTGGTTATTAAATCGGCAGTTTTTATTGTCACGAACCCGAAGCTCGTAACAATATCATTCGCAGGGCCAACATGGCCGGAGATCGCACAAGACAGGGAGGTTTGGAAGGAAAAAGGGGAGGCCTTTGCCCAGCAGTGGGACACAAACTAGGCTAACAAAAAAAAAAAAATGTCATTACTTCCCAGAATGCGATCCTTATCAGCGACACTATCGAATGGGGTAATAATACAGTGTGGTTTTTTTGTTTCAAAATCAACGTGTACGATTTCTGGCTAGAAATGTTGATTTTTCAAAAATCCAATGATGCAGTTTTAGTTTTCATCAAAATCGAGCCCTCGACTCCTTTGAGTACTTTTCGCTATTCCTCATAGTTTCGGATTTGGCTATCCACGCCCACTTGGAAAATTCAGCCTGTATTATATAGGAATTCCTTTCCGTTTCTCTTTTATAAATTGCATACGCCATGTTGTTTCTGACCACCCTAAGGTCAACTGTTAGAAAATGCCTAATGCATTAAGTCCGCCTTTGTACGACAATGTTTTTTACTTGTGCATAGAGTTTTTAGTAAATAATAATAAATAAATAAATATTTTTGAAAGGCCTCGGTAGGATACTAGTAAACTGTTGCACGTTCTTTTTCTCATTCTGACTACGAAACTTTTACTTTTGCGAAAAATTTGATTCACAAAATAAGGATAAAAAAATTGACAACCCTAACAAAAATAGTTAAATTGGAATAACTTCTGAGTTCCATGGATTCGGGATGTAATAATTATGTGGTGTATTGGGGACGTAAATAGAATTATTTCAGTATTAATAACTTTTCCCGAAAGAGCGGAATTTCCGAGAAAATGAAAAAAAACTAAAAACCGAAATACTCGTATAAATCTGGATCTAACAATGGTGCGAGGTTCATTTATGGACTAAAATACTCTGCATAAGATATGCCATCAATGTACCTCACATAATTTTTTCGTATCACGCTTAGTTTAAGCTTAATTAATTTTTTTCTTAATATCCGGATGGAAAAATTACGATTTTCAAAAAATTATAACTCCGAAACTAGACTTGGCAGCTAAATGGGAATACGAAATCTTGCATTTAAATGATTATTTCTGTCAGGTTTGTCAATAAAAATGGGATGTCCGAAAACCGGGCTTCTTAAAACACTGTTCAAGCAAACAAACAAACTCTTCAGCTTTATAATATTATATTAGTAATAGTATAGATGATGCAATGCCAATAACTAAAATACAACTAATTAGTCAGTATAAACTAATACAATAATATTGAATTTATTTATTAATCGTCTTCATCGTTATCGATGAACTGATTGATACCTAACAATTAATATGTACTACATCAAAATACATTTAAAATTATTATTATTTCTGTTCGGGAATCGAACCCGCGACACGCAGCGCAGCAGTCAATCGCTTAACCACTGCGCCAACCGTGCCGTCAATTGAACGCACAATATAACTGTATAATAGTTGATTTTGTACATTTGTTGCTATTAAATTCATATAATAAATTCATAGGTATTAAATTCAGTTTTAACAGTTTTTCTCAAACACTGAAGGGGGCAAAACTTAGACAAAGAAAAGTATAAACGGCGGGTAGCGCCATTTCATTTCCACAAGAAAGGGATAAAGTATTGAGTTATTATAAGTAACAGAAAAGGATAAAGCTATACTATTTCCGTCTCTCAGTGCGTGCCCGTTTTTTCAAGGCAGCTACACAAGTAGCCAATGTTATTTAAGTTAGTTTTTTGTCTCGTGTGTGGCCACGCTACCTGATGCTCTATAGCTTTCTTACTCTAAGCCCTTAGGGTGTAGTTTAGAAAAACGAAAAATGCTAAACTTCATAATTTACTTAGATAAGTACCTACCTATTCCTGCCAAGTTTCAAGTTTATTAACTCAAGGAATAAGATTGTTCATACAAACTTTCAACCCCTAAGGGTCAGTTCACACCGAGACGCGACGCGACGCGCAGTTTTCAAGATAGAAATACAATTACAGACAGACCTTATCTACTACACAAAAAGGTACACGATTCAGTGAGCTACGCAGCGCGGCGGCGGCGCCGCGCTGCGTAGCTCGACGTAGCTAGTAGACACTGAATTGTGTACCTTTTAGTGTAGTAGATAAGGTCTGTAATTGTATTTCTATCTTGAAAACTGCGCGTCGCGTCGCGTCTCGGTGTGAACTGACCCTAATAACAAACAGTCGGGATGACTGTTTGAGGGGTTAAATTTCGAGAAATCCTTCCTTATTCCTTTTCTACATTATAAAGGGAACCTCTGTGCATTTCAGCTTTCTAGGTCCAAGGGTTTGGGCTGGGCGTTGATGAGTCAGTTAATCAGTCAGTTAGTCAGGATTTTTCTTTTTATTTAATAGAAGAAGATTGATTGATATTTCGTTATATTATGAGCTTACAAAGCTATGCTTGTAGTCCTTGTAGACCAATGATTTCAAAAGTACCTAATATACAGGGTGATTGGAAGATGGGTGCAAAGCTTTAAGGCGAAGATAGTACAGGCAATTCAGAACCATTTAAGCCATGGTTATCTTAGACGAAGTCTTACCACTTTTTTTTTTACCAATTTCTTAAGATTTTTTTCGAAAATTCCCAAAGTTTTAACTAAACTACTTATTTATGGCCAAATTGAATGATAAACGAATTCATTTTTATTGTATTTAATTAAAGTAATGTGTAAGCAATCTAGCAAAACATGTTTTAGGCCTCTGTGTCGTTAGACATTTTTTTTACAGATATTTAAAGTTCATAACAAATTTTAAAATTCATAAATACTTTTTGTAAACCTTATTTTAAAAATAACGGAGCGTGCTTTTTTTGTTCAAACCTTTTTGAAAACATGCTTGATAATCGATCTTTCTTTTGAGGTAACATTTACGCAGATATCTTACAAATTATTGAAATTAGAACCTAAAAACCAATTTAAGGGAGAAATTTTAAATTTTAGGCAGTCTAATTAGAACAACATTTGAATTAAATTTATTTATGTTTCATGGTCAAAATGTTGTCCGTGATTCCTAATACCAGCACGGCTCCGTCTTCTCACTTCTGTTGTTGTTATTTTCAACATCATATCTCCAGCTTCATTGTTTCAAACTCTGAATTCATTCTCTCTGTCAGTTCTTCTCTCGTGTTTATTTCAACATTCGTATACACCAGCTCCTTGGCCCGGCCCCACACGAAAAAGTCCAGCAGGGTCAGATCTGGTGAGCGAGCGGGCCAAGGGATGGGTCCATCTCTGCCAATCCAGCTGTCAGGAAAACAATTATTTAAGTGTTCCCTTACATTTAACATCCAATGCGTTGGACAGCCGTCTTGCTGAAAGATGACTGTACTGTCTCTTGCGAATATCGGGACACCGGTTTCCTCTATCAGCTCTGGTAAATCCACTTGTAGAAAGTGCAAATCATTTTCACCATTGAAAGTCTCCGGTAAGAAGTGGGGCCCAATTAACGTCCTGCAAATTACTCCAGCCCAAACATTGACAGAGAATTTCCTCTGAAACGACACCTGCTTCTTAAAATGTGGATTGCTGTCTTTGGCGGCCCATTCATGAAGGTTATGAAAGTTTGTAATGCCCTCCCTAGAAAATTTGAATTTGAAATCAATCTTGTGGACGGATGAAAGCAAATTTTCTAGGGAGGGCATTACAAACTTTCATAACCCACACAACACATGGGGAACACTTAAATAATTGCTTTCCTGACAGCTGGATTGGCAGAGATGGACCCATCCCTTGGCCCGCTCGCTCACCAGATCTGACCCTGCTGGACTTTTTCGTGTGGGGCCGGGCCAAGGAGCTGGTGTATACGAATGTTGAAATAAACACGAGAGAAGAACTGACAGAGAGAATGAATTCAGAGTTTGAAACAATGAAGCTGGAGATATGATGTTGAAAATAACAACAACAGAAGTGAGAAGACGGAGCCGTGCTGGTATTAGGAATCACGGACAACATTTTGACCATGAAACATAAATAAATTTAATTCAAATGTTGTTCTAATTAGACTGCCTAAAATTTAAAATTTCTCCCTTAAATTGGTTTTTAGGTTCTAATTTCAATAATTTGTAAGATATCTGCGTAAATGTTACCTCAAAAGAAAGAGCGATTATCAAGCATGTTTTCAAAAAGGTTTGAACAAAAAAAGCACGCTCCGTTATTTTTAAAATAAGGTTTACAAAAAGTATTTATGAATTTTAAAATTTGTTATGAACTTTAAATATCTGTAAAAAAAATGTCTAACGACACGGAGGCCTAAAACATGTTTTGCTAGATTGCTTACACATTACTTTAATTAAATACAATAAAAATGAATTCGTTTATCATTAAATTTGGCCATAAATAAATAGTTTAGTTAAAAGTTTAGGAATTTTTGAAAAAAATCTTAATAAATTGGTAAAAAAAAAGTAGTAAGACTTCGTCTAAGACAACTATGGCTTAAATGGTTCTAAATTGTCTGTACTATCTTCGCCTTAAAGCTTTGCACCCATCTTCCAATCACCCTGTATATATGTCAATGTTGTAGACGGTTCTATTGATGATTTTAATGATTAGGTATAAGTTGTTTTGTTACGCTTGCGATTTAAAATTTGCAGGCTTCCCTGGCGCATTCATTTCATCATTTGTGCCACAAAACACACTGGCATTGGCAATGGGCAATGCGCCCGTCCGCGCCAGGGTCACAGAACACTATTACTCCTAGCGGGCCAGGGTAGTCTGCGAATTTCAAATTTTGTAAATACATTTTTTTTTCTTGCAACAATGTAATATATTGACAGTAGTGATGGGTCGTTGACGGTTTTTCCGTTAACGTAACGTCAACGTTGATTTACGTTCGTCAACTAGTTGAATTCGTCAACGAGTTAACATGCAGCTATTGTCAACTTGCAACGTAAACCGTTCATTCATTGAACGGGTTTTATTCAATGCTGCGACGTTCAATACTTCAACGAGTCTCTACAACTACTAACCAATGTATGTATTATTGACCGTCGCTCGCAATCTATGATGTTATTTTCAACGTAAGTTTTTAATTTGCTCAGTTCGTTGTTTGCGTTCTAGAATTTAGTTTAGTTGAAATGAGCTATACGTCGTTGACGAATTCAACTATAAATTCGTTGATTCAACGCCCATCACTAATTGACAGTGAACATGACAATCTTTGCAATTTGATTGGTTGACTGGTTGTCAATCTATTTGTCAATAATGTGCTCTTGGATAAATAAACAAAGAAATAAAATTATCGATTTTCTCTCCTTTGTTTTAAAACGTTATAAACTAATTGAACATTAGCTGAGTAAGGTTAAATTCGAAATGGAAGCCTTTTTGAATTTGAATGACGTTTTAATTTGCAATCACTATTTCTTAGTAGGCGGTGCGTTTCTCGTTTATTTGGTTTATCGAATTCTTCATTCTCTTTTTTCTGATAATAATTACATGCGAACACGATATAGAACCCGGGGGCATACTTGGAGAAGCATTCAGTGTAACAAATCTGTACCATACAATATTTATGTAAGTAAGTGTATCTTAGGAACTCTATGCACAAAGCTGACAAAGCGCGGTGCGGACGTGCGGTGCGGCGCGGCGCTGTTTGTGTAGTACTTCATTATAAATTGGGGGTACCGTCATGAAAAATCCGAACACAAACAGCACCACGGCGCACTGCACTATACTTGGTGTGCCTCATATTATTTTTCACCATTCTTGCACATACTGTCTTTCTGGATTTCCTCACCTAAAAGGCCAGTACTTCTTTCGAGTGCCTTATAAGCTTGACTGAAATTTTCAAGTTAATTCCAATTTATTACAGTGTACAAATTGTGGTAAACTCATGTTACCAATAGTGGGACTTTTCTGTGAATGCTGTGCTGTGAGTGCATGCAAAAGGTGCCACAGAGCTATTGATAAAAAGTTGAGATGCAAACCTGTCACATGGCCAGGGGATAAGCCATTCTTTCATCATTGGGTTCATGGTATGTGTTCTGAAAATTCATTATGTTATATCGACATACCCCCTTTGTATAGCGTCTATGTATTATAGTTACACAACGCTTTGTCTTCTTCTTTCAAAAGTCAAATTACTGACGACTGAAAGAGAAATCGGTATTTAACTATTCATCTGATATAATATGTTTATTAGTAGAGTAAGAGGGATAGAGAAGATAAGTTATTTTATATAATTGCTGTAGTATCAAATTAAATGTTTATTTATTAGTGGGAACAAGTCAAACAGAGAGTGTGGATCAGCATGAGGAAGGCTTTAGAAGATACTTCTGTTCATGGTGTCAAAGAACAAAATTGTGGACACTTGCTAGTGATAATGAGGTAATTTTATTATTTAATTAAGATAGTAATTTATTATATAAACGTCAATTGATTGAATTTTATGATTGGCTTTATTGATGCATGTTTTTATGCAAATGGAGTAGAATTATTGACATTTGTTTGATGACACAATGGAGTTTGATACAAATAGACAGCCAAACTTTTAATTTTTCATGTTCCTATCATTCTAAAATAGCTTTCCAAGTAGATTGTAAGCTGTTAGAAGTAAAACTATTAAATTTGAAAATGTTATAACTTGGTGAGAGCCTGTGCAATTATTTTTTAACATAGCTTGATGTGATTTACCAAGCTCAGTAAATTAGTTGGTCTACTGTAAGAGACGCCTATCCAGCAAAGGACATATCAGGGCTAACAATTTTATATATGACTAGCTTTTGCCCGCGACTTCGTCCGCGTGAAAGTTCTTGTACCACCACCCCGTTGCAACACTTCATATTCGCTTAGCGTTAATTCTGACTTTTTTCTTTTTGCTTGGCTCCTAAGGGTCATAGCGTGATATTAAATAGCCTATAGCCTTTCTCAAGAATTGGGCTATCAAATGCAAAAAGATTTTTTCAAATCTGACCGGTAGTTCCAGTGATTATCGCGTTCAAACAAACAAACTCTTCAGCTTTATTATTAGTATAGATATAGATTTATGACAATATTTTACTAAAAATATCTATTTTGAATAACATTTTACAGCACTGTGATTTTCAAAAGTACAGGAATATAATAATTCCACCTGCATGTGTACAGTTAGAAAAAGGACATGTTTCTAACATAAAGCATCCAGGTGATAATGACTGGGAACCTTTCGTAATTTTAGGTATGTTTCCATTCTGAATGAAAACAGTATATTCTTTGCAAGTTATTTCACTACTAGAGTTAGACCTCGTGGCCTCTACTACATACTTATTCTGGCTTGCATGTAGACATGCCAAGAACTTGAGATTACCGATGTTGGAAGTCAATGGAGTGTCATCGATTTTTAAACATAATGTATTCTCATTTTTATTCGCATAAATGATAGAGATGGGATGAAAAGAAATAAGCATGTAGTCTGTTATCTGATTAGTTTAGTAGACACTATTTGCTGCTTGACTTCATTCTTGAGAGATTTTAAGGCAAATACTTATTTGAGCAGAATTATATTTCACATTTTATACACCCTTAAAATTATTACAGGGATCACTATGTATGCTGCAGAGGCCACTGGCTCTTAGTCTTTAACGTCAAACAATATTCATTAAAAAGCAAAGTATAATTACAGTATGACCTTTGCATGTTTTTAAATACTAAGCTTTAGGTACACCTTCCCAGTATGGCAGCATGATAATTATGACATTCATTCAATCAATAAATATCTTGTATTAAGATTCGTAAACGCAGTTAACCTCAGTCAAGACCTATGCATAACAAGCATGTTTATTTGCAATTCTAATGAAAATGATGGTACTTTAACAATAGAACTTAAATATTTTATAATTTTAGAGTGAATAAATTGTTTCTACTCTTATCTTCCTATTCAATGAATGGAGTATAGTACAATACATTAGGTTATTTTTAAATATTTTATGCACAATCTTTCAGCAAATCCCAAGTCTGGAAGCAATAGGAGTGATGAAGTACTTTCTTTGTTTAGAGGGCTCCTGAATCCAATTCAAGTGAGTTATTTTACTGACTATTTGTTATTGATGTGCAAAGAACCTTAGATTTCTTTTATTTCGTATGTAGATATTCGAAACTCCCGCCCAAAATTCAAGTCTGAATTTACAGGTGGTGGATATTAGCTCAACTTCCCCAGAGAGCGTAGTGCGGTGGTTGCCGCCGAGATGTCGCATCCTCGTCGCTGGCGGAGACGGAACAGTTGCGTGGGTCATGAATTCATTGTTCTCTTTCCCGCACGTAAAGGTATATATAATTATCTTATTTAAATGATGATAAGTGTATGTCTGACATGTAGGAGTGGCCAAAGTATCATCTATCACAGCACCGGGAATCTATACACTTCAAACCGGAACCGTGTCGCTGACTCTGGCAGGGCCACCATCAGGGATTTTAATTTTGATAACACAACAAATTAGTCGCTAATTAGTCGAAATTTGTCGGTCACTCACTGGTTAAAAAGATATAAGGGTTTATAGGTGGCCGATCTGGAGAGTCTCCCCAGCAGGGCCACAGAAACTGCGGGCGGAGGTCGCTCGCCTGACGGCCGCCATGGGGCTTCTCCAAGAGGAGAATGGGAGGCTCCGAGCGGACCTGGCCGGCCTGAGGGCCGCCGGCAGCGCGTAGGCGCAACTGACAAGCCAGCCCGTCCCGGTGGAGAACCAGGTCCTGAACCTGGTCCGGCAGGAGATGGCCGCCTTCCAGGCGTGGTTCTCCGTCCTGGAGGGCATAGTCCTGCGCCCCCCCCTGGCGCTGCGGCAGCTGCCGCCCCTAAACTCGGGCCGTCTGGCCGGCGTCGGCCAAACCGGCGTCGGCTGGAGGAGCCCCGGCGCCGGCTTTACCGGCGCCTACCGATAACACCCCGGCGCCGGCCCGGAAGAGGGGCAGAACGGCACGGGAGGCGAAGGCCCCAGAGCCTACGCCCCGCCCCCAAAACTCCATTTCTCCCACGACCGACGCCGAATGGCAGGTGGTCGAGGAGAAGAAGAAGGCGGCCAAGGTGGCTAGAAAAAACGCGCAAAGGCGGCGCCGCAAGGAGCGAGCCGTTGCGGCTAGGCTTCGCGCCCCGAAGACCGCGGCTGTAGTGATAACGCTACAGCCGGACGCGGTTAAGAGGGGCGTGATATACCGCGACGTGCTCGCAAAAGCGAGGCAGACGGTGGACCTTCATGAGCTGGTGGAGATCACCGGGGGCCGCCGGCATAGGGTGACCGCCACTGGCGCCCGTATGTTGGAGATCCCCGGTGCGACGAGTGGCCCCACCGCTGACGGGCCGGGAGACTCGAGCCTAGCTTCTCAGCTAGGGCGTCCCTCAATGCGGATGAGGCTCGAGTCTCCAGGCCCGTCAAGTGCGCAGACATGCGCATCTTGGGCCTGGATGACTCCGTAACGGAGGGAGAGGTGGTGGCCGCCGTTGTCAGGACGGGCGGGTGTCTGGCCGACCAGGTGAAGGTGGGCACCATACGTCCTGACTTCACGGGCATGCGAACCATAACGGTAACCTGCCCCTTGACGGGCGGCGGCCAGAACAATTATGGCCGAAGGCCATAATTGGTTCGGTGGGCTGGGTTTCAGCGCAGGTTAAAACTGCTGGAACCCAAGCCTCTGAGGTGCTTCTGATGCCATGTGGGGCTCCACGTTGGCGTACAGTGCACCTCGGAGGTAGACCGCAGCACACGTGCTTCCGCTGCGGTCAGCCCGGACATAAGGCCGGATCCTGCAACGCCGCTCCGCACTGATTCGCATGTGCGGCTACTGGCAAGCCGGCCGATCACCGGGCGGGGAGCAAGTCCTGCGCTCCACCCGCCGAAACCAGGAGAAAAGGCAGGCCCTCCGCAACCGGCGCCACCCCCACCGTCGCCGCCACCGCCGCCGCCGCTGCCGCCGCCGCTACCACCGCCGCCGCCGCAGCCACCACCGTCGAGAGACCCTCCACTACGCCTCCTCCAGGCGAACATCAACCACTGCGCCTGCGCTCAGGACCTGTTGCTCCAGAGCGTGGCGCAGTGGTCGATTAATATCGCCGTGGTCGCTGAGCCGTACTTTGTCCCGCCCAGGGATGACTGGGTGGAGGACTTGAGCGGCTCAGTGGCCATAATTTCGCCGGCCGCCGCCGGTACCCCGTCCCTCAAATGTGTCACGAAGGGACAGGGGTGCGTAGCAGCACGGTTCGGAGAGATTGTAGTAGTGGGAGTGTACTTCTCTCGGAGCCGAACTCTCGCCGAGTTCCACAACTCTCTAACAGAGTTGAGTGTCGTCGTCGCCGGAAACCATCCCTTCCCCGTGCTAGTGCTCGGGGACTTTAACGCCAAGAATTTGGCCTGGGGTTCCCGTTACACGGATGTGCGGGGCAGGATGGTGGAGCACTGGGCTCTGGAAACAGGCCTGGTCGTTCTAAATCGGGGTTCCCACTTGTGTGCGGATGCGGGGTGAGTCCGTGGTGGACATCTCGTTCGCCAGCCCCGCTCTGTCACAACGTATCATTGACTGGCGCGTCATGGAGGAGGTGGAGACCTACTCCAATCACCGTATATCCGGTTCGACGTCTCCGCCCAGACCTCCAGCGTGCTGTTCCAACAGGCCCCGAGTGGTCCGCAATGGGCGCTGAAGCAGCTGGACCGGGAGCTCCTCCTGGAAGCCTCGATCGTGCAGGTCTGGGTGTCATCACCGGACAGGCCTGCCGATATTAACGATGAGGCGGAGTGGTTCCGGGAGGCCATGTCCGAGATATGTGACGTGGCAATGCCCCGAGTCCGGCCAGGACGTGCCCGACGTCAGCTGTACTGGTGGTCGCAGGAGGTGGAGACGCTACGCAAGGCGTGTGTCGACGCGCGACACCTGTACACCAGGCAGCGCAGAGTCCGCATCGTTAGAATAATAAAAAAATATCGTACCTTTAGTAAAATGTTTAAAAGACTTAAACGTTCTAAATAGCTCGTCTGTACACGCGCATCTATCTCTTTATTACTTACCGTATCTTAAATCTCTTTGCCGTAAATAAAACGGAGCGCAGCGATATATCTGCCAGCCACTAAGTGGTGTTACACACATTGTGTTAGATAAAAAAAAACCGGGCAAGAGCGAGTCTGACTCGCGCACCGAGGGTTCCGTACCATCATGTTTTTAAATTTTCACCGGCGAGCTACTTACTAGATCTCGTTCAAACCAATTTTCGGCGGAAGTTTACATGATAATGTACATCATAATATATTTTTTTTAGTTTTATCATTCTCTTATTTTAGAAGTTACAGGGGACACACACACACACACATTTACCACTTTGGAAGTGTCTCTCGCGCAAACTATTCAGTTTAGAAAAAAAATGATATTAGAAACCTCAATATCATTTTTGAAGACCTATCCATAGATAACCCACACGTATGGGTTTGATGAAAAAAAAAATTTGAGTTTCAGTTCTAAGTATGGGGAACCCCCATAATTTATGGTTTTTTACTATTTTTTTGTGAAAATCTTAATGCGGTTCACAGAATACATCTACTTACCAAGTTTCAACAGTGTTGTTCTTATAGTTTCGGAAAAAAGTGGCTGTGACATACGGACGGACAGACAGACAGACATGACGAATCCATAAGGGTTCCGTTTTTGCCATTTGGCTACGGAACCCTAATTACATATATTTATTGTAGATTTGTTTATAGGTAATGCAGTTTTCCTTTGGTAGGTTGAAATTATAGAATAAGTTTATATTTATTTAATTCGAAACAAACATTTCTCCTTAAGACGTCATAGATACTATCTAGAAACTACATAAAGTATTTTGTACTTGCTTGTACCACTGTATGGGGAAATTGAATTCTTTAATATCTGTTTAATTATACACCGACTGAATCTGTAACTTGGCGACAAATTGCGACTAATTGGCGACAAATTATGGGAGAAAACACATCTTCGCTAGGTGCCCTAATTCTTGAGTTAAAAATGTGGCCCTGCTGGGGAGACTCTCCAGATCGGCCACCTATAAACCCTTATATCTTTTGAACCAGTGACCGACAAATTATGATATTTGGCGACAAATTTCGACTAATTAGCGACAAATTTTTTGTATTATCAAAATTAAAATCCCTGATGGTGGCCATGCCAGAGTCAGTGACACACCGGAACCCGGTAACGCTGCTTGGGGGGAAGAAGTAGGTGCCTATATCGTAGAACTCCTTCGGACAAGCTTTAAAACAGGAATAAGTTGATTCAAAAACTAATGAATCGTGTTTCTTCTGTTTTTGTTTGTAGGCTGCCGTTGCGATCTTACCCATGGGTACGGGCAATGATCTGTCTCGCGTGCTAGGCTGGGGCGCTGGCGGCCATACTACTCTGGACGCGCACAACATCATCAACGCTGTCAAACAAGCCAGTTATCAACCACTAGACAGGTTTAGATATCTCAGATTAAGGCCGCTTTCACATTAGAACGTTAGCAGCGCGACAGTAGCGCGGCTGAAGCAGAAACCTTCACGCACGCTTCTGTTTATAATATGAAATTCTGACTGGGCGACGGTCGCGCGTCAGTCGCGCTGCTAAAGTCGCCTAAATGTGAAAGCGGTCTTAAGCGACCAAAAATGTCTAAAAAAAAAAACGACTAAAAGACTTAATCATTTCATTTCGTTTACAGATGGAAAGTAACGATTATTCCGAAGCGCAGTAGACTGATTCGTTACCGGCAGCCGCGCGTGCTTCACGCGTATAACTACGCGAGTATCGGCGTGGACGCGCAGGTGGCGCTGGACTTCCATCATGCACGTGCGCAGTTTCTCTACAGATACGCTAGTCGCACGCTGAATTACGTAAGTTAGGCTGTAATTGTAGTACTTCTTTGTAGACTGGTTACGCTTACGCCTACTATTTATCTTCGATGATAGCCAAGCCACGTCCTACTTGCTGCTAACGACCTATGCAAGATGTCGCTGGTATAGTATAGTGCAGACTTGGTATATCAACTCCATAAAGTTACGCCGTTGTTTTTTTCCTCATTTGTGCAACATAATGGCTATGGTAATATAGACGAAGTGAGCGTATTTATTTAGTCGTTATGGTGTCAAAGGAATTTTACTTGTGTCTGGTATGGTCAGCAACGAAAGTTGATAAACACTTACTAACCTAACTTAAGTAACTAAAACTATACAGAAACAAAAAAACTAAAAAATAGCGCCGAAAACTTCATCCGCATCGCTGTCGACTGGTAATGTACCCAAGAGAACCTAAACCCTTCGGAGATTACAGGTGTGATTTTTGTGGTTTATTGGGTATGTGATTAGTATATCCCTAAAGGTTGTAAACTTTAAAATAAGTTATACACCTAATCCAAATTGACACGAAATCATTCTATGAACTGCTTTCAGCGTCTTATGTAATAGTTTGAGAAGAAGAGCAAGATTAATTATTTTTTAATAAAATATTGATGATTTCAAACACCGAATCCTTTGACTGTCGTAGCTGACTGTACTTGTCTATTGTGCTCGCAATGGATCGCAGTGTATTATTGTGTCGTCAGATGGCGTACGCGTTCCTGGGCGCGGGGCGCGCGCTGGACGACGGCGGCTGCGGCGGCCTGGAGCGGCGCCTGCGCGTGTGCGTGGGCGGCGCCTGCGACGCACTGGCGCTGCCGCCGCTGCAGGCGCTCGTGGCGCTCAACATCCCGTCCTGGGGCGCCGGCGTCGACCTCTGGAGTCAGTAGCCACTTTTCGTTATAATAATCAACTCAGCATATCGCAGTCCACTTCTGGACATTGGCCGCTCTCTTAGGCTGCGCAGTATTTGTTATAACGAATACTTACTGAAAATTAGTTCTTAAGTCTAAGGACATCTTAAATATCGTACTCAAAAAAGAGTGCCGATTAGAACGAAAAATACTGGGTTCGACGAGAAACAACGTCCTGAACATTTTTTTTGTATTTACTGTTACGAAAAACACCTACGTTAACTCCAAAAACTGCTACCTACCTACTTGCGAGTTTAAAGAAATATATTTTACATGCTTATGCAAATTGCAATTTGTGCAAATAAGATTAAGCGTGTTTTATTCAGCCTTTACAAATCTGAACAAAATTGTGGAGTTAATAGTGAACTTGGTGGCAATGGAATTATGATCTACCTGTCTAAAGAAAAGTGTACGCTTCGGGAACCCAAACCGCAAAGTCGAAGTCAAATCATTTATTTCAAATAGGGACTTTTGAACGTCAAATACTTTTCTTTGCAAAACTGTATTTGTTACTGTGAATCAAATTTTGATCAACATATTAACTGCCCTGATAATTGGAAAAACGTAATAAAATTAATTAACACCATCTGTTTATATTGTAGGTATGGGCAATGAAGAAGACGTGGACGAACAGAGCATTCACGACGGGAAACTTGAGGTATAAAATTTATTTCTATTATTTTTTTTCTATTTATTTCTACGTTTTGGCTAAAGATGTTTAGCCAAAATGTGTGGATTGTCTAATTGCATAGAAATAAATTATCATAGTTCATAGTTTTCATACGTTGAAAAGAAACGCCTCTATTGGTCGTCACATTTATTTGAGAAAAATAAAAAGAGAATATAAAATGTCTGCCTTGTTGGTCTAGTGGTCGCAAGCGCTACTGCTAATCAGCAGGTCCTGGGTTCGATTCCCAGGTCAGGCTACAGGGTTTTCCATAATGGCTCTCAGTAGCAGCCCGGAGTCTGGATTTGTGCCCGGTGAATGTCAATAGGCATGTAATAGGATGTTAGAGAAAGAATAAAACGTTTGTTGTATGCACTTCTAAACGGGTTACTATTATTATTATATTTATCCAAATAATAGTAGGTACACTTATAATCAATCCAAAATATAAAAAAACGACGACACGAAACGACTGGAAAGTATAGTCTGATATGTCGCCGTGTGTATAGTCAGCCGAAAAAAGATGTATACACGAACAAGAAACCACTTTATTGTTATCCACCTTTGTTCCATAACATTTTGTACCAAAACATCTCACATCTAAATCGAAAAACTAATTCAATTGACCAACTGTAAATATTTTATACTGTGGCATGGTTTTCCGCGAAATGTTCGGCGGCGCATCGTAAATAAATACGTCGCGCTGCATTTGGGGTAGGAGCGGAGGCAGCGTTTCAAAGGCCTACAGGCCCGGAAAACCTCGACAGACAACTTGAACTTTTCGGTACGTAGTCAGGAATTCAATTTTATTACTTATTAAATTAGTCATGATTATTTAACGGGGGGTTATCTGAATTTGCCTGTTTTAGAATCAATTTGAAATGGTCAAATTAATGTATTTAGGTCCTGAAAAAGACATATGTCATAGATACATCCTTGTTTGAGGGGAAAATTACCGGTTCAAAACACGATAAATTATTGTAATTTGCTCGATGAAAAAAAATCCGAAACAGGGTCGATTTCAAAACCATTTTCGGTTTCATTTCTTAATTACAGCACAAAATAAAATGTAAATTGCATGTACCATTGGGTAGGTAATCGTATTATTCACTCACACGGTTGGCGGGTTCGAATCGCAATCGGTTTGTATGATGAGTTGGGTGGCTGAATATTCCTGAACATTGGTGGCGAAATTAAATGAAAGAACTGGTGATATCACTTTAGTAATCGTTGTATTGTAATTAAGTACCAATATTAGCACACACAACTGACGGTAACTTGAACTTGATAATTATTGTTTTAATTAGGTAAATGATTGCAGGAGATGCGTTGAACCGTTCTGTTCTCGTTGACCAGAGAGTAAAGAGAGACAAACCATAGATTCATCATTCACATCACACTCATCACACAAGTAGTGAACTAGTGTTGCACGCAATGAAAATTAAGGTTTCGATACAAAATACAGATAAAATAAGCTATGGAAGCCAAAACTTACAACTAACAATTATAAAAATATGCAAACATCTTAATTTGAGTTAACACCTATGAGAGAATTTAACGGTTGGAGTTTTTTTATAGATTTTTTTTAAACAAACACGAAAATACTAAATCGGGCTAAATCGGCTCGCCCTCCTCAGAGTCCCGCGGGACGTCGTCGTTGTGGATGGACCTGTGCCAATTTTTTTTTAACCTTTTCACCGCCAACGTACACAGAACGCGATGCCTCGCCAGGCGCCAAGCTATAAATGTATAACGAAATATACAGTAAACAGTAGTGATGTGGGTATCGTCATATCGATGAATGAGATTTAAACGCGTTAAGTTTTATTTATAATTTTACGAATATAAATAAAAACTGATTAAATATTTCCATAATTGATTTATTTCACAGTATCCCTAGTAAGAAAAACCAGTATAAATTATAAGTATCAAAGAAACAAACACATAATCTTCTGTGACCCTTACCTATGATGGTTCACAAACTAGAGTCACTGTCTCGTTATTAATATAGTAATAATAACAATAAAAGAGTCAACTATCTCGCAAGAATCACTTACACTAATAGTCAATATAGATATTGACGATATTGTGATGACCCACTGGCAAGATGCTCGACTCAACGTTAACACAATCACAGAAATTATTCTGATAAGTTGTATTCCCAAATCCTACAGAAAAAGCAAAAAAACAAACAGAAAAATTACAACACCAAGGAAATAAGCGACGCTAAGGCAGACATGTTTGTTTGGGTGGTCACGTGGTGGTCACTTCGTAGTGTAATGTTGGTCATCCTGAGATTCTGCGTGTTTTTCTGAATGTTGGTTAAAGAAGGTTACAAATTCCATATAAAAATAATTTGTTCGGAGTTTCACAGGACTGAATCTCATAAAAAACTATATGTCAAGTTGTCAACTCTTACGTAGACAGTCTTTCATCCAGCCAGTACTAACGTACATGGAGGTGATATACCTTCAACACACCCCCTCAACTCATGTACGATACGATTCACAAAAATAAACCTATCTTTACTTTCGCACACAGAGTCCTAAACCACTTGTTGTTGTTAGTAATTCGTGTCTTACGCGAGGCAAAGGTTTGGTGAGGACATCTGCCAACATCTTATCAGTTGACAAATGTTCCAACGTTATAGCTTTATTGTAACGTAGCACATTCCTTATAAAGAAATGTCTAATGACAACATGCTTACTTTTCGCATGATGTTACCATGATCCTCAGCAAGGCAAATAGCGCTTAAATTATCAGCATGCATTCTCACCTTACAAAGTTGATGTAAGCCTAGTTCTTTCCCTGGTGCAAACCATGGTCCGGGGCGAGAGGGAGTCGGAGGCAGTCACCTCCTTCTGCGAAGCAGTCATGCTAGCGAAGGAGGTGGCGGGACGGCTCAGGGAGAGAGCCTCCCGTCCCAGCCGCCGCGGGAGACGCTCCGGGCGTCGAGAGCCGCGTGACGACTCCCGGCCACCGTAGGCGCGGGCCTGCGGGCGGAGAGTAATGGGTAGCTCACCGTCCGATCAGGACCAGGTCCGTGCCGGACGGCGCGTACGTGTTCCACGCGCGCCTCAAAGAGATGTCAGCATCGAGGAGGGGCCCCATTGGGCCGAAGCCTGCCGGGTCAGCGGAATCCGAAAGGGTTACCGCTGGCCCGGAACATAAAGGGCTAAGGAAGGAACACGGGTGGGTTTTAGTCAGTAAGAGTCTGACACTCCCTTCCGCTCCACCCAGAGCGGAAGGGGTCATTTGATGATTTCCCATCCGAAAAAAAAAAAGCCTAGTTCTTTCAACAGACTATTCAAATACACAGCTTCTGCTAAACTCACAAACTCAGCCATACAAATAGAAGTCGCAACGATGCGTTGCTTTTGTGAAGTCCATGATATGCTTGCGCCAGCTAGAACGAATAAATAACCCGTAAAGGATCGTCTATCAATGACGCAGCTTCCCCAATCTGCATCTGCATACCCTTGTATGCATAACCCTGTCGGCTTAAATGCCAAACCGTGAGTTATCGTACCTTCTAAATATCGAAAAACTCGCTTCGCAGCCCTCCAATGAGTTTCCTGCGGGTTTTCTGCAAATTGTGCAAGTTTTGCCGTAGCGTTGGCGATATCAGGTCTATTCGCTACACTGAAATACATGTGCGCTCCAATTAGTTCTCTATACGGAAATTGTTTCCCTTTTATTACTTCTTTTTCACTAATAACAGAATTTCCAATTTCGATTGGAGTCTGGATAGGATCGCAACTATCCATAGCAAATTTTTCTTCAAAATATCTTTTATATACTTCTCTTGTGACAAGAAATACTCATAGCCACTTTTCTTTATATTTATCCCGAGACAGAAGGTTGCTTGACCAAAATCTTTAAGCTCAAACCTCCTCGCCAATTCCTGCTTGAATTTATCTATATACAATCTTTTTTTTTGATGCGATTAATACGTCATCCACGTAAACAACAACAAAAAGACCTGATCCACCTTTATTGCGCTTGTGATACAAACAAGGTTCATTTATCGTAGGTCTCAATCCCATTTCTCTCAGCTTCTCGTCCAGTTTAATATTCCACTGTCGTCCAGCTTGTTTGAGACCATAAAGAGATTTTTTTAGACGACAGGTGTCACCACCTGCTTTCATATCTTCATGCATTTTAGCTGCTTTTTTACCTACTGCAGAGTGAACGCCATCTGCATTTTTCAGTTTCTCTAAACCTTCTTTCAGGAGTTCTGGGATCTTCATATAAATATTTTCGTCCAGATCACCGTTTTAATAGGCGGTATTTATATCTATCGTTATTTACTAGACTTCTTATTTCTGAAATAATCGCTTCATCCCATTGGATCTTTTCATCAGATGCTAAAGCTTCCTTTAACGTGGTTTCAATAGCTCCAGCAAAATCATCAGTGTCGACATATTCTTCCGTCGATGACTCATTGTCGCTACTCTCTCTTACCTCAACCATGTTGTAGATTTTACGAGGGCGGCCAACGTGTCCTTTCTGAATCCTTGGCCTTGCAGGACCTCTTTTTTAAAGTAACGTTTCTATTACCAATTCCAGTTAAATCTGTATTCTCTGTACTTCTTTCATCAATCACTGGCACATTCGGTTGAATATCTAATGGAATTTCTTCTCTTGAAGGTTCCTCACTAAATGGCGCATTCTTTAGTTTGGATTTCTATATCAACAGTCTTTCTCACAATACTCTTTTCAGATTGTGGTTCAATTAGTGATTCATTTGAGACCTTACACTCAATTTTAGTTAGTTTACCTTCCTGAAATTTTACATACTCGACACTACGATTCTTTTACTCTCAGGTATCCATATTTTATAGCCTTTGGTATCAGCTGGATAACCCACAAAAATGCCAAGTGAACTTCGTGCTGCAAACTTATCTTTACCTGGTTCCTTTTCCAAGACGAGTAATTTCGTGCCAAACGTTTTAAATATTTGACATCCACAGGTCTCTCATACCATTTTTCGTATAGAATTTCACCATTTAGACTGCTAGTCGGGCACCTATTATGCAAATAGCATGCAGTAGCTACAGCTTCTGCCCAAAAACTTGGTGAAATACCTGACGATAAGATCAAACACCTTGCCATCTCCATCAACGTACGGTTCATCCGTTCAGCGATGCAGTTACTTTGAGGTGAGTATGGCGTCGTAAAACGTCTCTTAATACCTTAATTTTTTTTAAATTCATCGAAATTTTTATTTTTGTATTCAGTTCCATTATCCGTATGTAAATATTTAATTTTTCTACCTGACAAATTTTCGACATGACATTTAAAAATTTTAAACTTAGACAATACGTCACTTTTATTTTTAAGCATAAAAACTTCACACCAACGAGTACAGTCGTCAATTAAAGTAACAAAATATTTTTTTTTCGCCATTCGATTGAACTCTCATTGGACCTACCACATCAGAGTATATTATTCGCAACTTCTCGTTGCAGCGTAAACTGGATTTCACAAAAGGCAACGACACCATTTTACCCTTAGCGCACACATCACAATCATGCAAGTTACTATCGATCTATATCGGATCAATACCTGATTTCTTTAGTACTTTCATAAGATCCCTAGCATTCAGATGTCCCATACGCTCATGCCATCGATACAAATCAACACATTCACTACTTAACACAGACGCTGAAACGTCCAGGTCCCTCAAGTAATATAAATCACTTCGCCGATCAGCGGTCAGTTTTACCTCACCCTCTTTAACTGCATAGGCTACGTCGCGCTTGAACGTGACTTCACAACCTCGTTCGGTAAGCTGGGCGATGGAAATTAAATTACTACGTAAATCGGGAACCAATAGGGTATTTTGAAATTTAGTGTTTCGCGTTCGATCATCATTGCATGCTAATAACTTAACTTTACCTTGCACGGTTGTCAAAGAATCTGTGGCTAATTTTAATTTTTGACTCGCAGGGAGTATCTCATCAAACCTTTGCGGGTCGTTGCACATGTGAGAAGTGCAACCACTATCAAAAATCCATTCCTGACGGAGCTTCGCATCAACAGCGATGCGGCAGTCGTCTGAAACATTATATATTGTTAAGAAAACAAATTAATATCTAGTTATTTAGATAACATTTATTTCAATATACCCGTTATAAAACAAAAGATCTGGCTGCGGTAACGTTACTCGAACTGTTTTTATCAAATAATTAAAAAACGATCACCTTACCAAATCCAAAAATGTGCTGACCAATTACAGAAGCTGTATATCTAATTATCTATTGCACTTAGATGAAGATTTTCGACAATATCTGGCTGGGGTAACGCACACCATTTATCATCCTGTGTGCGGCGGCGTATCGTAAATAAATACGTCGCGCTGCATTTGGGGGTGGCGGAGTTAGCGTTTCAAAGGCCTACAGGCCCAAGATGAAAATGAATCAATCATCAATCGCGGCTTCACGATGTAATTAATCAATCATTTATTCATTCGTCATGACTAACTGATTAGTCATTACCGACTCAGCAAACAAAATAAATTACGCCCAACACTGACTCCGATAACTCAAATTCAATGTTTCCTCGTAAAGAGCGAGTATGAATGTGTACTCATAACTTTTATGTCACAGATTATTGTTGATTGACCATAAAATATTCAATTACAGGTGGTTGGAATTTCATCATCTTTCCACATTGCGAGATTGCAGTGTGGGTTGGCAGAACCTTATCGTTTTGCACAGGCTTCTAGTCTTAAGGTAATTAATACATAGAAGTAAAAAAATACGAAATAAAAAAGTAATTTAAAAAAATTAAACCGACTTCAAAAAGAAATAAACTCAAAATTATGAAATAACTCTAATTTAGGAAGTCGGTGTCTTTGGGATCTATATTTTATAGTTTTAGTTTTTTTTGCTACCGACTTCCGAAATTAAAGTAATTTCATAATTTTGAGTTTATTTCTTTTTGAAGTCAGTTTATTTTTTTAAATTACTTTTTTATTTCGTAATTTTTAGTTTTAAGTAAAAACTGGAATATTTGTTTTTTGTAATAAGTAGGTAATAGTTTTGTTGTAAATATTGCACTAGAATTTGACCAAGGTTTTGAGATGTTTTCTCTTTGACACTACACCCAGACTCCCGTAGCTCGTATCAATAAGCCAGGCCGTCACACATACACGTATTAGTCCATATCTTGAAAATTACTGAATCGATTTTGATGAAACTTGCACTGTTCCTTAGGTTGAAGTACCTAAATGTAAGCCAATAAAAAAAATGGTCACGATCCGAATAATAGTTGCGGAGAAATGCGTTGACAAACATACATACATCTATAAAATTTTGTATATTTGTTTGGAAGCCCTAATATTTGAATATAATGCAGTTCCAATAATATTACATACATACGTGTCGAATTGATAACCTCCTTTTTTTTGAAGTCGGTAAAAATCATTTACTGTAAACAATAATAAATAAGGCTTGCAAATCATGCCTATTGCCAGTAAAGGCGTGAGTTAGCACGTGATTGTGGAAAGAATTTATTTAGTGTTAAGAGTGAATAGATTTTTGATTTGATTTTGATTTTATTTTTTTTTGTAAGTAGGTTTGTACAAACACTTTTACACGTCAGTCATGTTTTTTATAACTAGATGAAGTCGGCGTTTCCTATCTGACTACTCTGAGAAGAAAGGCCGAAACAAACTCAGAGGTCACAGTCTCTTTTAAAGTCCAGACATAATCTTGGTCAGGTTATATGAAGACCATGTAGATCGATGTCTGAGGTGGTCTTTTGAGGAAAGAACCACACAGATTGAGAGGACCTGTCCAGTCAGTGCACGCATTTGTCAAAAATCGTGCAGCTCAACTCAAGACTTAAGGAGCTCAACGATTCGACGAACAATACCAAAGAAAGGACATTTGGGTAGGCCACATAAATTACTCAAACTGCCAGACCATGAGAAAAAAAAAAACAGAACAGAGAGAATAATAAAAAAAAATATATATAAGTATGTAAAATGACCCACATCGTCTTCACATTCACAATGAAAAAATAATATAATACTTTACAAAGTAAGCAAATGTCATTGTTTAAAAAAAAAATATTCATCAATGTCAATGTGTATATAAAAAAGAAAAAAATCATTCAAAATGCAGAAATTGGAAGCAGCTCAATCCCAAGCCTTTTTGTCCTCAATATAATCTTTAACGATATAAAAGGCTTTCTGGCACAACTTACGTTTAATGAAAGATTTGAATTTATTAAGGCTTAGATCTTGAACGTGGCTTGGTAGTTTATTGTAAAAGCGTATACATTGGCATCTGAACGAGCCACCTATTTTCTTGAGCCTGGTTGTAGGTACAACATATTTGTGTTTGTTTCTAGTATTTATATTATGGATATCACTGTATTTTTTAAACAATTTTATATTTTTATGGGCATATAAAAGATTTTCATAAATGTACTGAGAAGGCACAGTCATTACATTAATCTCTTTAAATTTGTCTCTGAGAGAGTGTCTCGGACTTAATTTATAAATTGATCGAACAGCTCGCTTCTGCAAAACAAAGATAGTCTGAATATCGGCGGCATTTCCCCACAATAGAATACCGTACGACATTACACTATGAAAATAGCTAAAGTACACTAAACGGGCAGTCTCTATATCAGTTAAATTTCGAATTTTTCTAACAGCGTATGCTGCAGAACTTAGCTTTTTTGACAATTTATCTATATGTGGACCCCACTGAAGCTTAGCATCCAAAGTTATGCCCAAGAATACTGTGTTGTCTTCAGGATTCAATTCCTCGCCCTTTATCAACACATTAGTTTTCACCTGCCTTACGTGGGGTAGCGTAAACTTAATGCATTTGGTTTTCTTCTCGTTTAGAAGCAAATTATTAACATTGAACCAGTGGACTACTTTCGAGATCGCGCTATTTACATCGTCAGTAACCAACTGCTGACGTTTAAGTTTAAACAAAAGAGAAGTGTCATCTGCAAACAACACTATATCATGATGATCCTTTATGAGGTACGGCAAGTCATTAATATAAATGAGAAACAAGAAAGGACCAAGAATTGAGCCCTGTGGGACTCCCATTGTTACTATAGATCCGGGTGATCTTTTTCCATTAACGTCAACGCTCTGAATCCTTTTACTCAAGTATGAAATAAGAAGATCCAGAGCAGTGTTTCGGATCCCGTAGTGGCGGAGTTTCCTGATAATCCAGTAGTTTATCTACAGTACCTATCTTGACCTGGAAAATATGCACCTATATGAATAGGAAACAGTATCAAACCTAGCAATTTAATCGATAGATATCGATTGCGCAGGATCAAATAACTAATTACGTTAACATTGTAATGCTATGGTTAGTGTTACAAAAAATACAAACTATTAGGTACGGCTTATCATCTTGCGCTATCCATTTAGTTGACAGGTATGATACTTTCGAGCCCATTATAGAGTTACGAGTCAATAGCTTTAGGTTAACTATCGATAGTTCCGCAACCTGCACTTCGATTATCGTATCGAGGTGCAGATTGAATTTAGTATAGATTACCTACCCATAACACTGTTTTTTTTGCTCATTTCAGATTGAATTGGAAGGATCTTGTGCTATGCAAGTGGACGGCGAGCCATGGATGCAAGGCCCTGCAACGATATTGATAGAGCCAGCCGGCCAGAGTCTCATGTTACGAGCAAGCGGAAAACAGCGCCGGAATGAATGATCTATCATAAATTCATAACACAACTATTTTGAACTCCGAGTCTCATTTGACTTTATAACCACTTTAAGGCAGAACAAAACGTTAGGTGTTACTGTAATAATGAATAGTTATGATTTTAAATGACAAAAACCCACCACTTATATTAGTGCCAATGTTTGATGCACTCGTCATCCATGAGTTTGTCACAAAAGTAGATAAATAATACGATATTTCAAGACATGTGGAGTTTTTATTGTAGCCTTCTCTGCTGCCCGTTGGGCACAACTACCTGCACCCTCCAGTCGGTCGATTCTGTAAAAATCTCACCGTGAAAACTTAGGTGAAGTGAGCTTGTTTTGCTAGGAATTGACACTATTGACAGCTCACTTTACCTGTTTTCACGGTGAGATTTTTACAGAATAGCACCGCAATACGTGAATGACGCAAACTGCGGAGCTTTCCAGGTCACTACGTAGCTCGGACAAAATAAAAGACCGATTCAAGAAGCACGGCTTATTCCTATATTTAAGCACTTAACACCTCTCCCGGTCCCCATTCTCGTCCTACTCCCGCGCCCTTTATTCCGCAGGCGAGGACTTAATTATAACAATAATTAATTAAGTATTATTATTTTATAAGCGGTTTGCCTACAGCAAACAACGATACTGCAAGAAGTTGCGACGACACTGTACACACATAACCGCGTCACTGACTCTGGCAGAGCCACCATCAGGGATTTTAATTTTGATAGCACAAAAAATTAGTCGAAATTTGTCGCAAAATATCAGAATTTGTCGGTTACTGGTTCAAAAGTTATAAGGGTTTATAGGTGGCCGATCTGGAGAGTGTTTCCCCAGCAGGGCCACATTTATATCTCAAAAACTAGGGCACCTACCGAAGATCTGTTTTCTCCCATATATACAGCATCATATTGTAGTCTTTGTCCCATATTTAGTCGCCAATTAGTCGGAATCAGTCGCCAAATATCAGAATTTGTCGGTCACTGGTTCAAAAGATATTAGGGTTTATATGTGTAGGTATAGTCCAAGAGCTAGATCGAATAGTTCACGAAAAAACTTCGACTAGCTCTTGGACTATACCTTACTAATTGAATTCATTATATCTCCTAAACTAAGACCCGATTAAATATGTGACTTGGCGACTGATCCCGACTAATTGGCGACTAAATATGGGAGAAAACAGATCTTCGGTAGGTGCCCTAGTTTTTGAGATATAAATGTGGCCCTGCTGGGGAAACTCTCCAGATCGGCCACCTATGAACCCTTATAACTTTTGAACCAGTAACCGACAAATTCTGATATTTGGCGACAAATTTCGACTAATTAGCGACTAATTTTTTGTGCTATCAAAATTAAAATCCCTCATGGTGGCTCTGCCAGAGTCAGTGACACCACATAACCACTGCTTGCCCACATTTTGTCGCTGCGTTCTGGTTTGGTTGTGGTACGTGTGAACGGGCTCTAAGCCGTGACAAGATGAAATCCGATATAATCAATCTGAAAGTTGAGCCCCTGCAACAGCACCCACCGGAGGGTTGCAATAATTACCAGGCGATTGCTAACCCTATGTCAAGGAGCGGAGCCTGAAAAGTTGGAAACTTTAAGTAATTAAACGGGATTAAGGAAAGGATTAAGGCCTATGTCCAGCAGTGGACTGCTATAGGCTGATGATGATGATGATGAAGGAAAGGACATGCTATAATCAAAACAAAGAATGTTGAGTAACAAGAATTTTAATACACAACCACCAAAATGGAATTCTAAAATTTATCGAAATCTACACAATAAGTCCTATCTGACTAATTGGACACATTTAAGTATTTATTTCGACTAATGATGGAAGGTCTTTTATTTCTCTTTATAGCATACAACAACGAACAACAATATTATATATATCAAATAATTGTATACCTACAATAAAATAAATATTGATTACAAATTGTGACTATTGAACACAGAAATTTATATGATTAGGTAATAAGTTATTTTTTCTTTTTTTTGGAGAAACTATTAGCTAAGTCTAATGTCAAACATTGATTAATACCTTGGGTACTAAGAACTTACACGCATTACAATTTGTATAACAATTATATAATAATTTACTTATAGGTACAACCTTAGATTTAGTTTACTCTAAACCTCTTAGTTCATTGTACTCATCATTTTGAACAATTCATATTTTTCGATGAATCTGCTCGACCAACTTGCCGCTGCCTGTCTGCGCTGTATGAACACAAATGTAAGGAACAGCCGTTTTTTTCTCGATTACATTGTTGGTCCCTTAATAAAAGTTGTCTCTAATGATGAAACAATGAGCCCCATACGAGGTTTAGGGTAAAAACAAAAACTATGCTTGTATATGGCTATAACAGTATGTCAAAATTTAAAAAATAACAATTTTATAGTTTTTAAATATAGGATTTGTAACCGACTCTGTTACTATTTTAGGACACTTGAATGGAAGAATTCTATGTAGGGTAAATAAGTGATATCTTTATCATCCTACTAATAACACTCACCAGCTGCCTTGTAAGTCTTCTGACAAAACATACCAGACTGGCTATGCGGTTATACAGTTTACAGTAAATAGTTGTGTAGTGGTTACATGAGCAACAGTGATACGTAATTATCTTACAATATTAAGAGATACTCTACCTCGCTGACAATAGGGCTGTTCTAATAATAATTATGATATTGAACACTGCTTAGCTTAGTCAGATACTGTTCAAGTCATTTAATGTACGATTGGCATTAAAGACAAATAATAGTTATCATGACTGATGACTCCTTAGAGTTAACTCCCGAAATTTTAACATTCGGCTCTGGAATGTCATATAGTGTAAAATAGAGCCATTGGTTATTTCTGTCTCATGCCATATTCTGATAACTTGTATGTTTACATCACTAAAACAGACGTAGGTACGTAAAAAAAATTTACAGGTCAAATCTATATATGAAACACGTAAATAACATTAAGTATATTGTGTATTTGAATAGTTTAAATATAATGTTTTTGAGGAATGTATGTATCTCAAATCATCAAAAAATACATCCAAAAATAAATTCTATAAAAGTAGTTTGTAACCACTGTCGTATTATAATGGAATAGTGTCCACCATCAAATTCTTATTTTGGCACAATATAAACATAACATAATTTCTTAACAACACAGCCCTGAATATAGCGCATCTAGAAAATAAAAAAACTGTTGTCTTGTCCCTTACAGGGATAGATATTACCTAATATTGCTAGCCAATAACTAAATTATCAAGATCACTTGACAAGTGCTTATGTTTATGTGTAAAAAACCGGGCAAAAGCGAGTCGGACTCGCGCACCGAGGGTTCCGTACCATCATATGTTTTTAAATTTTCATCGGCGAGACTTATATTCATCAGAGAATTTTAACACTGTACTGCGGTGTAGAATATTGTAGTTTTATGTTAGCGCCATCTCTTGACCGATAGTGGAACTAATGTAACTTTTGTTGATGATTTCTGAAAAAGTGTGCTATTTAGAGACTTCGTTTTATTTTTCCTGTAATCTTTACATAAACTTCTATCACAATATAGAATGATTTCAGATTTTTCTCTTTGCAAACATCGGAGATAAGGGGGGGAAAGGTTTTTTTTATATTTTTCATCAAAAGTCGAAAATTCGCGGCCTAAAAAAAAAGAAAAAACGTTTGAGAATTTGCAAACTGCACACTTTCATATGATACCCCCCACATGCCTTAGTAGCCCCACTTCGAATTTTTCAAACCCCCTTTCAGTCCCTGTTGCAAAAAATATACATATATTTTTATATCTTTCTTATTTGCAAAATAGTTGGACAAACGTCATCTAAAACTATTCCAAATTTCAAGTTGATAGCATTAGTAGTTCTTGAGATATCCAGCTGTGACAGACAGACAGACTTAGTCTCACCATAAAGGTCATAGTCTCACCATAAAGGTCACTGCACACAGCGGGCGCGGCGCGGCGGGGCGGGACGCCGACGCGACGCTGAGCAGTTGTAATGTACTAGATATTACGGACGACTTCACACAGAGCCATCGCGCTCGGCGCGACGCTTGCCGTCGCGCCCCGCCGCCGCCGCGCCGAGCGCGAATACAACTCAGGCGTGGCGGGGCGCGGCGTGGCGGAACGCTGACGCTTTGTGTTGTATGGTTTACGTATGTGGTAGTCACACTGCCGATGGATGTCGAAAAACTAATCGAATGTGTTCGTGCTCACGTATTTTTGTACGATTTGGGCCATAGGCAGTATAAAAACACTGTTCATGGGCGCGGCGGGACGGAACGTGATCGCGCCCGCAGTGTGAACGCTGCGTCGCGCCAGCGCCGCGTCGCCGCCCCGCCGCGCCCGCTGTGTGCAGAGACCTTTAGGGTTCCGTTTTTACCATTTTGGTACGGAACCCTAAAAACTATAGCAGATCATGTTATTTTTTATTCTAATAAACGAGGCATTCCATAACTTGTCATCTTCAATTAAGAACTGTTAAAAAAACTATCGTATTAAGGTCAACGCACACGTATACCTAAGTATTGCACGGGATTACTATACTATAGCAAACCGGAAAAGAGTTTTAGCTTAGTTTGTAATATGATTGGTTTAAGGTACCTACAATTCCGAACGCAACGGCTTACCGCAAACGGCAGCGGTTTTTGTTACGAATGCGACGTAACATCTGGGTAGATTTTCAAAATAGCATTTTTTGCTGTTCTTCCACAATAAGGCTTAAATATCCATTAAGCATTGCGTAAAATTTACTTCAGTTTATAATTTGTATTTTTTTTTGTAACTAGTAATAAATAAAATCATAATATAAGTATGATAAAATATTTAAACTTACAAAAAACTATCCTGGAAATCATTTACCTCTCCGTTATTTTCTACACTACATTTATTGATCTCGTGAATACTCAAAGTTCTTGCCTAAATTTTGTTTAATTTCACCCCATATGTAAAAATTATAGTGTATACTGAACAATTACTTTATTAGTTACATCGGAATTTACCCCTTATGTTATTATTTAACCATTTAAAATTTTGTCACAAAGATTTCATCATTAACTTCGGCGATTTTTGTTTGATAAATTTTGTCGATCAAAAGAACTAAATTCAAGTATCCGAACGCATTCCGGGGGCCTTACCCCGCGCGGCCCCTCAGTCGTCGTTGATTTGTCCACCAAGCTAATAAAAAATAATAAAATTTCTCACAAAAATTGTAAAATAAATCATAAAATGAAAATCTACCCATCTACGAAGGCAGCGACATTTTACTTTTTCAGTTTCGCGAAATTTACTCGTCAAACTCGACAAAAAATACGTCTTGTCGCTCTGTCGACCGCCTGCTTTTGCGTTTTCATAGTAACGCATAGAAGCCAGTATTGTTGCTACGGTCTGTCATTGCGTTTGGGCGGCGGCAGTACCGCTGCTGCCGTGTGCGGTCGCCTTCGGAAATGTACCTTTAGCATGACACCATATTATACCTACTGTAGTTTAGGTAGTGCTCCCAATGTTTGTTGAGAAATTTTAATGACTAGACTATCTTTCAATAGCCTTGGGTATTATTATTCTTTATTAAGGTGGTAGCCTCTTTACTACAATCTATTGGCAAGGCGTAAGTTCCACCAAGTAGAGCCAATTATGACCAAAGTTGATGAAATGGCACCAATGGCTAGAGGCTTCTAAGTTTAATACCAGATAAACTAGATAATCTCCGAGCATGTAACCTAAAATAACGTGCCTAATTCCATTTATAATTATCTCAATAACAAATTATTTATAAAACTTGAAAAACAATAAAAAGCATGAAAATGGTAACTATCAAAACTCTCACACGACTGTGAGTAAATAATAACTTACTTCCAGACTATTTGCGGTCAATCCTAAAGGTGACAAAACTAGCCGCCCTTCATATATAGGGTGACTGGTAATTAGTGACCGATACTTAAACACGTGATTTTACTCATCATTATGAACAACTTTTACTATGGGACCAAACCTGAAATCGCGAAAAAAAAATCAGCTGCTCCCTACATTTTGACGAGTTAGACAAACATAAATGTAGGGAACAGCTGATTTTTTTTTCGCGATTTCAGGTTTGGTCCCATAGTAAAAGTTGTTCATAATGATGAGTAAAATCACGTGTTTAAGTATCGGTCACTAATTACCAGTCACCCTATAGATTATGGAGAGGATTATTATCGTGTCCATAAAAAATAATATTGTAAAAATGCAATGCATTCTTTTTGTTTATTTACAGAATTTGAATCTTGTCAGCAACACATCATTAGCTTAAAATCTGTATAGAAAATAAATTATTCAGATGTAAGTACCTAGTGTTGGTACGCTTTAGAATTTTGTACCCTTAGGATTAACCGTATAGTCTAGGGAAAAATATTTTGTTGTCAGTCATCACGTCACCTCGTCCTATGGACCAGTCAAGTCTAGTACCAACATCAAACGTCCGTCTGGGTCTTCAAATATAAAATCTATGGAAGCAACTACTTCACTTCTGTTGTAAAATAAATAAGATGGTCGAATTCCATAACTTGTAAGTAAAACTAAATGCATCTAATAAAGTCTAGTCAGCACACATTGTCTAACCATTCTACAAAACTAAGCAAAAATACATCTGTCCTACAGCAAGGTCTTCTAGGATATTCTAGACCATTATCTGATTCTGTGGTTTGATTGCACCAAATCTCATTCTCAGTTGTTCTAGAAATACGAATGTTAAAATAGTGTGAGGCGCAAGCCTAACAAATGCTGGAATGTATCCTTTAAAGAATGCAAGGGGGCCTTCCCTGCCAGTACTGGTGATGAGATGTAATATGCCATTAAATTCGCCTGGCTTAGCGTTCATCGCACGTGTTTTGAGGACGTCCACCGGTTGTGTCATAGTTGTTGCTACACCTCCCTGGAAATATTAAAGAAAACATGTTAACTTTCTAGAGAAACAAATTAACTAGTAGAGAAGTTTACACAAGTTTAGGTTACAATAGCCTTACCGCTAATAAACTTGATGTGACATGCGTTACAACATTCTCGTCGAAATATGGAGTGTTGAGAAGTAGTATCTTGATCTGATCATAAAAGGCTAGTTGTCCTATAGTCATTAGGGCTGCACGGCTGCAAGTCATAGTGGCTCCCGCCCAAAGTCGTGTTACACCTTCAGTTGCTGCTACGCGCCATAAGCCATGAATAGCATTTTTGTAGCTGAAATAAATTCGGAATTTAAACTTGTTAAGAATACTTGGTATTGGATTGGAACATCAGTCATAATTTTTGTTTCTCGTTTATAAAAATAGTATAGCAGCTAGCAGGTTTATTTATTATAATATGGCATGGCATAATAAACTAACATTTGTAACGTGTTAATTGTTAAATATCATGCCATGGTCCCAGTGGCGTAGCTAGGGAGGGGAGGCGGGGGCGGCTCGCCTCGGGTGCCACCCATTCGATTGACACCCGACCGTGAAAAAATATATCCTACTCACACAAATTTTTAAAAACCCTTATTATTAATCAAAAACAAATAGGAGTACGCGATCGATAAATCTATCAATAGAAAAGTACACAACACGTTAAATTAAAATAACTAAGACTTTTATTAATCTTACCGAACAGCAGTGTATTGGGCAATGTAGGTACAGTACACGTCATGTGTCTGAGACTATTAAATTCAATTCAATTCATTATCAAGTATCATGACTCACTTGTTAGTAAAAACACTTATCCTATGTTAGTAATTATTGATATTAATTTTTACATCCTAAAACAAAACAAATTCAATTCCTATGTACACAAAAGCGGCAGTACTGTCCGACGCTTCACCGCGGCTGCACCATTCCATGGGAAATAGCGCAGCAGCGATTCACAGGATATTGTTGCTGCTGCCCCACACCCCACGCACCAGCCAGAGACGCACAGCGCTTACGCATTGTGGCAAAGAAACAGTCCACATGTGCGTCCGCGAACATCCCTGATGCGCTGCAGTAGCGCGGCAGCCTCAACAGCACCCTGAACGCGTTGTTGTATTGCACGCGGAGGGCACCATACGACTTTTGAGTATATCTAGCCCACAGGCTGCTCGTGTAAAACGTCGTGCAGTACGCTCTGAAAAGAGTAATTTTGACGCTCACTGTACAACGAGCAAACCTGCGAGCCCCAGCATGTTCGCTCTAATCGACATGACCCTCCGCGCCCGCTCGATGTCGTCATCGTCTTTGAGATCAGGGGTGAGTACCTATGTGGCCAAGATATTTGAACTTGTACGCCCTAGCTAATGGCATACCATTAAGGTAAACTGGTGGTACATAAACAGGATACCTACCCCTGGCCCCAAAGACCATGAATTCACTTTTTTTACAATTGTAAATTAAGCCATGTGTGTCGGCATACTCCTCACAAATGGCTACAAGCTGTCTGAGGCCACAGACTGACGCACTCAGCAGCACCATGTCGTCTGCGTAACTGATATTATTAACACAGACTCCATCAATATGACAACCGATCCTGGTGCCGCCAACCAATCAACCCATCGACATATAGGTTAAAGAGCGTTGGTGAGCTCAAACCCCCCTGTCTCACCCCGCACTCCAACCCATACGGATCAGACAAAGCTCCTGCCCATCGCACATTGTTGACCTGGTTTCTATACCTAAAATGAAAGATGTTGATTATTACAGGTGGAACACGGCCTTTTAAAAGTTTATCCCATAGAATATCATAAGAAACCAGGTCAAACGCTTTGGACAGGTCCAGGAAGCAGGCGTAAACAGGAGTGCTGCAGTCGGTCGCGGATTGCCCCAATTTTATTCGTTTTTAACCGACTTCTAAAAAGGAGGAGGTTCTCAATTCGGATATTTACATCTAAGCGCACGGCAGTGCGCAGGCCAAGTTCCAGCAAGAGGCCGCACGTACGCCGTGCACTATTTACCCGAACCGCTTCGAGCTACTTTTGACCACCCTGTATCTAACTATTTGTCACACGAAATCGAATCAAACTTCACATACATAATACCATGACTGCTGTTAGTTCGAATACCAAATTTCATAACTGTAGCTTTAATAGATTCGAAGTTATGGACTTTTCAAAATAGCTAAAGTGGCACTGACTGACTGACTCACTCACTTAGAGCTAATCAAAATGTTTAGGGTCTTCTAGTAGGCCTAGAAACTTGAAATTTGGCACGAAGCTAGACATTAGCATGAAACTGAAGGAAAAATTAAGAAAATGGTCAAGTGTGAGTCTGCCTCGCGAATAGAGGGTTCCGTATTAAATTTTTATTCTAGCCGGCCTAGAAACTTGAAATTTGACACAAAGCTAGACATTAGTATGAAACTAAAGGGAAATTTAAAAAATTGGTCAAGTGTAAGTTTGGTTTGCGTACAGAGGGTTCCGTATTAAATTTTTACTATAGCCGGCCTAGAAACTTCTAACCGGTTCTTCTTCTTCTACTTGGAATTGGGCACGAAGCTAGACATTAGCATGAAATTAAAGGAAACATTAAAAAAAAAAAAGAGGTCAAGTGTGAGTTTACCAGTTAAAAAACCGTGTTCAATTCATATGCACACTATTTTGTAAAACCTCTTTTAACGTTGCTTGATCGCAAAAACGTGCGCAGTTGACGCGAGTTGAGCACGGGTTGGTTGAATTGTGTAGGTAATACAAAAGCGTGTGAATTTCGCGAGACCGGTGTCGCCAGTTGGACACGGAAAGGGAAATACGCGTCGTCGCTTTATCAACGCGTATTACGTCTATAGACAGCTTTCTGTGTCGGGGTGACACCATGACGACCGCACCGGGTGACACCCATGCTAGCTACGCCTGCATCGTCCGGAACATTTAAATCTATCCAGTAGGTAGGTTGTATGTGTAGCATGCATAAGCAAACAGACAAACTATTTAGAAATGTATTTAATTCCATTTCTTTTTTTTTGTAGTGAAAAGTTAACAGTCAAGATAGACCTAAAGACAGAGTAGTTTTCGCATTCATAATATTAGCATGGATGGATTGATTGCAGACACAAACAAATAAGAAGTTTAATAAGAATATTCAGAGGTTATCACAAAACAAAATTATTACACATACTTACTTCCTTCTTTGCTCAGGTGGCAGTTTGACATCATTTTGCATTCGCACATTGACTAAATCTGCGGGATTGCCTACAAATCCTCCAGAAAATCCACCGAGTCCAGCTATAAATGCCGACATATAAAATGCTATGGGGCGACCCTAAAAAATATAAAGTACACAATATTATTTTCATCTCTCATGCTCGGAAAGTAGTGTTTGTTTGATCCGAATAGCGGGTGGAAGACGCTGCTTCCCACCATAGGGCGGGAAAGACTCATAGTAATTGCTTCCCTCCCTAAGGCGGGAATGAATTTTAAAAATGGAACTAAATTTGGTTAGGTAGTCAGCTCAGTCAGACACCCTTAATTGATTATGTAAATATTTATTAGGTTACCCATCAAATCTTATAAGTTGGATAAAAAGCTCATATGTTAACGCCATTAAATCTTTCATATTTAGCGCACAAGTTTAGTTAATAATTTACCTTGAATAAATTCAACATACTTAAAGGTACGATAATAATTTTGATGTTAGTTGTGGTCGAGGCTAAAAAACATAAAAATTGGGGATTTCGAACATCCTGACTTCACCATAGGGGCTGTGCATATATATCATTTAATTATTCGACGAATTTATCCATAGTTTAAGGTAAATAAGTAGTGGTAATGAAGTTTTTTTATATCTAATGTCGAAGTTTCGCGCCAATCGTGCGTGTTTTCTTTTCACAAATTTCACACACAGATGTACTTAGATAAGATTTAAAATGTGACAAATATTATTGAAAATATTATAAACAATACGAAAATGCCCAGGTTTTAACGTAATATTCAAATTACCACTACCTACTCAATTTGTGTTCAAAATAGTCGACCATTATTGTTTTTTTTTTATTGCAATGATGTGCGAAAGCGATTATTCCAAATTTTTTTTTTAAATTTCCACTGACGAGTAATTAATATGAGGAATGTAATCGATACTTGAAAATTAAATAAAATTATTTTAAGCAATAAATACATGCATTGTTTTAATGATTTATGCTTTTCTAATAGATATCATTTCAATCTCTTCTAATAATTATCATGTCACTACTCACTAGCAGCATTTATTGAATTTCGCGCCAAAATGTTTCTATATTTGAATTTATATTCGGAAAGCGCTCGCTGCAATGATTTCAAAAGTAAGGATACGCCCGTCTGAACATTTTACATAGAAGTTCTTCGTTCGAAGTTCGCGCGCACCACTGTCAACTGAGTCGCGTTGGCCCTAAAACCGTCATTTTAGGGCCAGCGCGTTGGTGCCATTTAGTCGCGCCGTTAGCCCGGTCCTTACGCTAGTAATATATATGTCAATGGCTCGCTGTTTAAAATTATTTTAATTTATTGGACAATTATTTACTGTGGATTTTATTTTTGATACTTTCTAATAGTATGCTACAGAATTCCCAACAAACATTTTTTAGGTAGGCTTAGCAAAAGTTTATTTGAGAATGATGATAAATTAATTCTATAAATTGGGTATTCTGCAAACACTTAACATTTCAATACATTTTGTTAGTTAAAAGAGATTTTTATTCAGTTTCTACAATTTTTTTTTATTGCGAGTATCGATTAGGCTGAATGCAAGTTTTGAAACGAAATAGAAAGTAGTGGACGGTCAGCACTAAAAAGTGACGCGGTGTGTTCCATATTTCAAATTAAAAAAAAAATTATACAGGGTGATTGGAAGATGGGTGCAAAGCTTTAAGGCGATGATAGTACAGGCAATTCAGAACCATTTAAGCCATGGTTGTCTTAGACGAAGTCTTACCACTTTTTTTTTACCAATTTCTTAAGATTTTTTTCGAAAATTCCCAAAGTTTTAACTAAACTACTTATTTATGGCCAAATTGAATGATAAACGAATTCATTTTTATTGTATTTAATTAAAGTAATGTGTAAGCAATCTAGCAAAACATGTTTTAGGCCTCTGTGTCGTTAGACATTTTTTTTACAGATATTTAAAGTTCATAACAAATTTTAAAATTTATAAATACTTTTTGTAAACCTTATTTTAAAAATCACGGAGCGTGCTTTTTTTGTTCAAACCTTTTTGAAAACATGCTTGATAATCGCTCTTTCTTTTGAGGTAACATTTACACAGATATCTTACAAATTATTGAAATTAGGACCTAAAAACCAATTTAAGGGAGAAATTTTAAATTTTAGGCAGTCTAAATAAAACAACATTTGAATTAAATTTATTTATGCTTCATGGTCAAAATGTTGTCCGTGATTCCTAATACAAGCACGGCTCCGTCTTCTCACTTCTGTTGTTGTTATTTTCAACATCATCTCCAGCTTCATTGTTTCAAACTCTGAATTCATTCTCTCTATCAGTTCTTCTCTCGTGTTTATTTCAACATTCGTATACACTAGCTTCTTGGCCCGGCCCCACACGAAAAAGTCCAGCAGGGTCAGATCTGGTGAGCGAGCGGGTCAAGGGATGGGTCCATCTCTGCCAATCCAGCTGTCAGGAAAACTATTATTTAAGTGTTCCCTTACATTTAACATCCAATGCGTTGGACAGCCGTCTTGCTGAAAGATGACTGTACTGTTTCTTGCGAATATCGGGACACCGGTTTCCTCTATCAGCTCTGGTAAATCCACTTGTAGAAAGTGCAAATCATTTTGATCATTGAAAGTCTCCGGTAAGAAGTGGGGCCCAATCAACGTCCCGCAAATTACTCCAGCCTCCAGAATTTCCTCTGAAACGACACCTGCTTCTTAAAATGTGGATTGTTGTCTTTGGCGGCCCATTCATGAAGGTTATGAAAGTTTTTAATGCCCTCCCTAGAAAACTTTAATTTGAAATCAGTCTTGTGGACGGATGAAAGCAAATTTTCTAGGGAGGGCATTACAAACTTTCATAACCCACACAACACATGGGGAACACTTAAATAATTGCTTTCCTGACAGCTGGATTGGCAGAGATGGACCCATCCCTTGGCCCGCTCGCTCACCAGATCTGACCCTGCTGGACTTTTTCGTGTGGGGCCGGGCCAAGGAGCTGGTGTATACGAATGTTGAAATAAACACGAGAGAAGAGCTGACAGAGAGAATGAATTCAGAGTTTGAAACAGTGAAGCTGGAGATATGATGTTGAAAATAACAACAATAGAAGTGAGAAGACGGAGCCGTGCTTATATTAGGAATCACGGACAACATTTTGACCATGAAACATAAATAAATTTAATTCAAATGTTGTTTTATTTAGACTGCCTAAAATTTAAAATTTCTCCCTTAAATTGGTTTTTAGGTCCTAATTTCAATAATTTGTAAGATATCTGTGTAAATGTTACCTCAAAAGAAAGAGCGATTATCAAGCATGTTTTCAAAAAGGTTTGAACAAAAAAAGCACGCTCCGTGATTTTTAAAATAAGGTTTACAAAAAGTATTTATAAATTTTAAAATTTGTTATGAACTTTAAATATCTGTAAAAAAAATGTCTAACGACACAGAGGCCTAAAACATGTTTTGCTAGATTGCTTACACATTACTTTAATTAAATACAATAAAAATGAATTCGTTTATCATTCAATTTGGCCATAAATAAATAGTTTAGTTAAAACTTTAGGAATTTTTGAAAAAAATCTTAAGAAATTGGTAAAAAAAAAGTAGTAAGACTTCGTCTAAGACATCCATGGCTTAAATGGTTCTAAATTGTCTGTACTATCTTCGCCTTAAAGCTTTGCACCCATCTTCCAATCACCCTGTATATAGGTATCTACTATTCATGTTATTATTATCAATTAATATTTTAGAAAAACTGCTATTTTTTACTTTCCTTATATTCGAAATGAAAAGTAGAGTGTTTAACACGGGTGAAAGTCATCAATTCCCACTCGGACTATAGTCTAAATGTCTCGTATGGGAATTATTCCTTTCGACCCTTATACAGGGTGATTGGAAGATGGGTGCAAAGCTTTAAGGCGAAGATAGTACAGACAATTTAGAACCATATAAGCCATAGTTGTCTTAGACGAAGTCTTACTACTTTTTTTTTACCAATTTATTAAGATTTTTTTCAAAAATTCCTAAAGTTTTAACTAAACTATTTATTTATGGCCAAATTGAATGATAAACGAATTCATTTTTATTGTATTTAATTAAAGTAATGTGTAAGCAATCTAGCAAAACATGTTTTAGGCCTCTGTGTCGTTAGACATTTTTTTTTACAGATATTTAAAGTTCATAACAAATTTTAAAATTCATAAATACTTTTTGTAAACCTTATTTTAAAAATAACGGAGCGTGCTTTTTTTGTTCAAACCTTTTTGAAAACATGCTTGATAATCGCTCTTTCTTTTGAGGTAACATTTACGCAGATATCTTACAAATTATTGAAATTAGAACCTAAAAACCAATTGAAGGGAGAAATTTTAAATTTTAGGCAGTCTAAATAAAACAACATTTGAATTAAATTTATTTATGTTTCATGGTCAAAATGTTGTCCGTGATTCCTAATACAAGCACGGCTCCGTCTTCTCACTTCTGTTGTTGTTATTTTCAACATCATATCTCCAGCTTCATTGTTTCAAACTCTGAATTCATTCTCTCTGTCAGTTCTTCTCTCGTGTTTATTTCAACATTCGTATACACCAGCTCCTTGGCCCGGCCCCACACGAAAAAGTCCAGCAGGGTCAGATCTGGTGAGCGAGCGGGCCAAGGGATGGGTCCATCTCTGCCAATCCAGCTGTCAGGAAAGTAATTATTTAAGTGTTCCCCATGTGTTGTGTGGGTTATGAAAGTTTGTAATGCCCTCCCTAGAAAATTTGAATTTGAAATCAATCTTGTGGACGGATGAAAGCAAATTTTCTAGGGAGGGTATTACAAACTTTCATAACCCACACAACACATGGGGAACACTTAAATAATTACTTTCCTGACAGCTGGATTGGCAGAAATGGACCCATCCCTTGGCCCGCTCGCTCACCAGATCTGACCTTGCTTCATGAATGGGCCGCCAAAGACAACAATCCACATTTTAAGAAGCAGGTGTCGTTTCAGAGGAAATTCTCTGTCAATGTTTGGGCTGGAGTAATTTGCAGGACGTTGATTGGGCCCCACTTCTTACCGGAGACTTTCAATGGTGAAAATGATTTGCACTTTCTACAAGTGGATTTACCAGAGCTGATAGAGGAAACCGGTGTCCCGATATTCGCAAGAGACAGTACAGTCATCTTTCAGCAAGACGGCTGTCCAACGCATTGGATGTTAAATGTAAGGGAACACTTAAATAATTGTTTTCCTGACAGCAGGATTGGCAGAGATGGACCCATCCCTTGGCCCGCTCGCTCACCAGATCTGACCCTGCTGGACTTTTTCGTGTGGGGCCGGGCCAAGGAGCTAGTGTATACGAATGTGGAAATAAACACGAGAGAAGAACTGATAGAGAGAATGAATTCAGAGTTTGAAACAATGAAGCTGAAGATGATGTTGAAAATAACAACAACAGAAGTGAGAAGACGGAGCCGTGCTTGTATTAGAAATCACGGACAACATTTTGAACATGAAACATAAATAAATTAAATTCAAATGTTGTTTTATTTAGTCTGCCAAAAATTTAAAATTTCTCCCTCAAATTGGTTTTTAGGTCCTAATTTCAATAATTTGTAAGATATCCGCGTAAATGTTACCTCAATAGAAAAAGCGATTATCAAGCATGTTTTCAAAAAGGTTTGAACAAAAAAAGCACGCTCCGTTTTTTTTAAAATATGGTTTACAAAACATATTTATGAATTTTAAAATGTTTTATGAACTTTAAATGTCTGTAAAAAAAATATCTAACGACACAGAGGCCTAAAACATGTTTTGCTAGATTGCTTACACATTACTTTAATTAAATACAATAAAAATGAATTCGTTTATCATTCAATTTGGCCATAAATAAGTAGTTTAGTTAAAACTTTGGGAATTTTCGAAAAAAATCTTAAGAAATTGGTAAAAAAAAAGTGGTAAGACTTCGTCTAAGACAACCATGGCTTAAATGGTTCTGAATTGCCTGTACTATCTTCGCCTTAAAGCTTTGCACCCATCTTCCAATCACCCTGTATAACAATCTACTATTTCATTTCTCTCGGAAAGTAGGTAAGTAGTGTTTGTTTGATTCGAATAGCGGGCGGAAGACGCTGCTTCCCACCTTTGGGCGGGAAAGACTCATAGTAATTACTTCCCTAGGGCGGGAATGAATTAAAAAAATATGTAGAACTAAATTTGGTTAGGTAGTCAGCTACGAATTTTTACATAATTAAGAAATATGCTGCGGTCTTATGAGTGTTTATACAGCCAGTGTGAATTTAAAAAAATACCGATGCAGGACAGCGGTACGGCCCACGGCGGCGGCGCTGACGCGGTGTGTTCCATATTTAAAATTTAAAAAAGACTAAGTAATCAATAAAATTAAATATTTTAGAAAAACTACTATTTTTTACTTTCCTTCTATTTGAAATGAAAAGTAGTGTTATTGAAAGAGAAAGAGTGTGCTCACTGCTTCTACTGGTTATTTTATACTAACTTAACAAGCAATGTAAGTTTATGGCTTTAGATAAATTTAAACTTCTCTGTATTCTGCTCTTGCAGAACATTTGTCATTTTTCTGTTTACACTTTAGTATTAAAAGCCAATGCTCACATCTTTAGGAGTAAGTTGTTGTTTAGCCATCTCATATATTCCAAATCTTGCTGTTGAGTATGTTAGCTGTCTCAGCAATGAAGCTGAGATACCATTGTATAGACCCATGATACCTAAAAATAATACATTTTAGTACCATCTTCATTCTATCAATAATGATAGCCAGCACCAATCCATATTTTCATCAGAAGGCCAATTCTCATAATTAAAAACATTAAAAATCTAGTTGCAATCTCATCTCAGCGACAATCAATGTTAAAAACTTGTCAAATGTAGGGAAGGAAATTCGAGATATTTTTGACAGATTGACAATGAAATCAGACTGTGAAAATTACGAGAATCACCCCACATGGCATTTAACTTTTTAAATCACCCCTAAGCAGTAGGTACTTAAATCAAGAATAATCCCTGATATCCTCTAGTTTTATAATTTCTTTTGAAAAGTTGTATTCATTATAAATGTCTGTGCGCTGGCTAAGTTTATTTTAAAAGAAGGTGACCCACTGACCAAATATTATCTTAGTAATAAAATAAATTGCTAAAATTTTATTTATTTTCAAATCTTGCCTGCAGATTTCTAAAATATTTTGACTACAATTTACTAACAGCTCTAAACCTTTAATAAATTGTTCCATAAAGCAAATAATATTTACCTTGATTTTTTACCACTATTCCAACAAGCTGAACCATAGAGATGTTTTTTCCCTTCTGGGTTTGCATCTGAACTTTCAGCAAATCCAATGGATGTGTGATACATGCAGCTCCAGCTGATGCCAATCCTCCAAAATACCATTTCGATATTCTGACTTCTTTGGGTAATATCTCTTTGTGTATATTCATTGTGTGATCTGAAAACCAAGGCAATTGTTTACAATTAATATTTCAGTGCAGAAGTCAGACTAAACAAGGTAAATACTAAGAATGCAGTTTCGGAGTAATTTTGTTAAAGCCATCATGTTTGCATTGTTCCTTCTAGACGTTATCATATATTTTATTTATTTATTATTTGAGCTTGAACGGTTTTGGTTTTGCTTGTTGACGATAAATTAGTAAATGTGATATAGTTTGGGTATGCTAATGTTACCTTTAGAATTGAAACTAGCCTTATCTGTTAGCAGATTTCTTCCAGGCGAGAAATTAATTAAATAAACAAGACGCTTTATTTATTAAACTTGATAATGCAATTTCTTTAGAGTTTTTTACCCAAGACTTAAATTACGTCCATGCTCAACTAACTGACGTTTGACACTAATTTTTGAACGATTCTATTCTATTTTTAATAAATGGCAAGCAAAGCCGATGTCGACTATTCTGCCAATGTCAAAAGTGAGCTGAAAAAACAATTGTGCTAAGGATTAAAAAAAAAATAGTCGAATGTCGATTCGATTAACTGACAGTGACAGACGACTGTCAAAACCTAACAAGTCACCACAGAGCATGTAACCTTTTCACTGACGCGTGACGGTCGGTGTAACTCTCTTGAGTAACTGTATACATAGATAAAATACTAAAGGTAGTATATTCCTTGGTGTAACTGTAACAAGTACAACACTCCAGGGTATTCAGTATTATAGAGGTCAGTGATCCTAGTGTCCAACCTCTAAATCACAGAACAGAACACACAAACTCCTAGCAAAAAAATTTCACCTCTAAATCACAGTACAGAAAACAAACTCCTAGCAAAAAAAATTTCATCTATGCTCCTAGCGGAGTTCCAATTATAGTTAAAAATAATGCAGGGTAAAACACGATCTACACGGTTTGAAACCAGTCTACAAACCAAGGTGACCTTGAAGTTGTTGTTGTTGCGAGATGCCTGCTACACGGTTTAAAACCAACATTTTCTTCTGCCACTGGTTTGCAACGCCGGCCTTTCTACCAAGGACATTTAAAGGTCATACGAAATTGGTTTAAAACCACTGTCTACCTACACTGTTTTAAACTTAGGTTTGAAACCACCGTTTTAAACCGTGTAGATCGTGCTTTAAGGTTACATGCTCTTGCTCTGAAAGGTTACCTACTTACATGCTCTGCATGCTCTGTGCCTCTGTGCTGTGAGCCTGTGAGCAAAGACTACAATATGATGCTGTATCTGACCTTATAGTGATCCTAGCTAGTGTATTAGTTATTATTATTATTTACCCAGTTTACCCTGCCCTGCATTAAATTGTAGTCTGTCATCTGTGGACCTGTGGTATTACATCTTTTGTATCTATTTAGTAAAAATAAATGCTAACCTTCAAAGCCATCATCATTTATTATTTTCAAGGTTGATATCTGTTTGGTTGGTGTAGTACTATAATAAAATTATATTGGCAGATTTCCCTATACCTATTCTGTATTTCCGTGAATATTTAAAATATTTACATTCTTATTAAATAAAGGTAGGTACTCACTTTTCCAGTTTCTCACTTCGTGAAAGTAAATATAACGTTTACTGCTGCACTGTATTTTAAAATTGTCACTTGTTGGAACACCTATTACATAAATAACTACTGTGTACGTATAGATCAAAATCCAGCCAGGAAATGTTAGCGGCAAACTAACGTGCACCTACTGGCTAAGGTCGCGCGGAGCTTGCCTTTCATACGCACGCGGCCAGTGTTCTATAACACCCAGTAATGACTGCGTTACGCTTATCGTCCGCTACAGAGGTTTATAGTGAAACTGAAGTCATATTCACTTGATAACTTCTTTTAACAATCCATCATTTCTTTCTTTTGGAAGTTGTTGTGCAGTCATTGATTTTTGTTCCAGAATGTCATCAGATATAGTAACATTGCTGCACCTGGATAAAGCTCTATCTAGTAGAGTAGTTGTTGTAAAAGAAATCAATAGATGTGACAGTTCATTTATCACAAGTTGTGTTCTAAACTATTGCATCAAGAATAAGACTGCTGTTATCATATTGTCAACCCACAATTCCTTACAACACTACCAGAATGTGGGTCTCAAGATGAATTACAACTTGCAGAGATATGTGGATACAGGACTAGTAGACTATTTTAACATAGGAGAGTATTGTTTAAATAGTTTACTTTCTGACAATAACTTGCCACAACTGTTTCCTAAAGTGAAAGAAAAAGTATTGTCAATGAGGCAGAAGCATGATGTGGTTAATGTTATATTGGATGGCATTTCACACTTATTTGATTTGAATTACACACTCGGAGAAGTAAATATGTTATGTCAAGAGTTGATTCCATTTGTTACAAATTACAATAATTCATTCATTCTTTTTCACTGCAATGAGGCAATTGAGGATGATGTATCATGTGTTATGTCAAATCTACTATCACATAAAGCTCACACAGTGTTGGAAGTTGAGAATCTACCTTCAGGTTGGAGTACAGATGTGTCAGGACATCTGACAATTAAGTATCCGGGTCTAAAATTTGACAATGAACACATGTATATCATGGATATTAAACCATCTCGATATCTATTCAAATTATTTGACAGAGGTGTTAAACTGTTTGCCCCAGGTACAGTTTAAGTTTTATGTATAAAATATTTAAAATTATTAATAATAAATTCTGTTATATTTACAATGTTTTTATTTTCAAGAGTGAACAGGCATCTTATGGGCACGCTCATTCCATCATAGACCTTATCCATCACTTTTCATCAGGCGAGATTGAGGTCAAGTGCAGGCCCATTCAGCAATAAAAAGTAAAAAAAAGTTTAAGAGATTGCCATTGAAACTGTCAAGCTACCTCAAAACTACACTACTTGCATACATATCCCATTGGAGTAGCAATGCATTAGAGATGCTTTTGATGTTCCTAAAGTTCTTAAACTGATCATTCTACAGTATGTACCTAAGTCCAGACTTTCATGGTGTTCTACTGATTTTTTCTGTAGTTCTTTACAGTTTTTGAACAAAAAAAAAAAAAAAAACTTAAGTAAATAAGTAGTCAAAAGTTAGGCAGCAGGTTAATAAAACAGAACATGAATGGCAGAGAAGCAATTTAACTCCAAATCAACTCAAAGTAGGTATATTGAAATGTGATGATTAATAAAATGTGCTTAGGTACCTACCTACATGAGCAAATAATTTGTGCAATTCTTGGCAAATGTGGTTAAATGACCACATGACCACATAGTTATTGTGATGAGGTGTGTGTGTGGTGGATGATGTTGAGGGTTCTGGTTGGGATGTGTGGTGTGGTCGGCAATATAGAGCAATTTACGGCAATGTACAGTCAACCACACATCATTGGTAGCAATTTGACATTGACAGCACATTTATGTCGTAGTAGTAAGGGCGATTTTCGAAGTGCAAGTGTTACCACTAAACGTGTGAGACCAGTGCACTGGTCTCACACGTTTCTTCATATTACCACATCTACCATTGGCAGAAAAATCGACATTAAGGCGATTATCACACTGCCACGCATCACGCAGCGGGGCGCAGATAACGCACTCACGCGCGTGATATCTTACATACAAATTTAATAAAAACGCACTCACGCGCGTAGAATTTGGCTCCGTTTCACGCACCCCGCTGCGTAATGCGGTGCAGTGTGCCAATCGCCTTAGGCGATTGGCACACTGCTGCGTTTCACGAAAAAATCACGCGCGTGAGTGCGTTATCTGCGACCCGCTGCGTGATGCGGTGCAGTGTGCCAATCGCCTTACATATACATAATATACCTAATAATAGTTACCAACTTACCACCGATGTGCGGTTGGCTGTACAGTCACGAGCATAAGCATGTATACACTTGGCTTTGTTCAAAGGCGATTTTCTCCTTAATTTTTGAATGAAATTTTATATTATTAGGAACATAGTATTATCGAACCCATAGGTGTATGTAAAGTGTCGTATTTCAACGTTGCATTCGTTATTTCGTGAAAAAATCGCAATTGAAAGTTCCCAAGTGTTGACATATTAGTGCTCGTGACTGTACCTCGTAGGTACCTCTTGTCCTCTTGGTACAGTTGGTACTAGGTATTAGATAGGGTGACTGGATCGGAATTCGGACCCGATATAGCAAATTCGCATATAGAGGAGGTCGTTTACTAAATTATGGAACCATACTTTCCCGAGTTAAAGTTTTATAGTTTGGGAGATAAGTTAATTTTAATTTATTGAGATTTTTCCAAAATTTGACCAAGCATTCATAACTTTTTTTTTGGTTTATTTTAGTAGTTTTTTTATTATTTGTTGGTACCTACAAGTCCTTTATGTGCCTGCAACGCGAAACAATAAACGCGCGTGCGTACCTACGCACGTGCGTTTTTTTTTCACGCATTGAATCTTATTACCTAGGTACTACGGTTCATGAGATACAGCCCGCTGATTGGAATAAATTACCTATGTGACATAATCTGCCAGTAAAATTAACCGGATGTGGTGAAACGGACTAAGTACGAGTATCATTAGAATTGTAGCAATGATATCACTAGCGGGCGCAAATTTTTGCAGACAAATTCAGACAATTGTTGTTTCATTTAGTATTAGTCCGCTAATAGCAGCGAGCAACACACTACAGATAGCTATCTCTTTCTGTGTCATACGTTTGTCATAGGTACGTTCCTTTATAATATCGTTGGTACGTACATACAAAGGTTCCGAGGTATTTTAATCACCTATAGAGGTATGAGGAACAGGGTGTAAAGTTCACTCATACTCTATAGAAAAGGGAGGATCCTCCGACCAGACGGGTGTTATGTCTGGCGGGCAACTGCCCAATGATTCATGTCGGGGCCGTTGTATCTATGCTAATTGCGCGGTAAACTCTGCTTGCGCGATGTAGGACTTGCGTGACGTAGTATGACGCGTTGTTCGCATGTGGCGTTGTAGATACCGCTACCGGAGACCGGAGGTCGATAGTGGGCTGAGTCTTGTATCTTGCGATGCTTGCCAGGCCAGCTGAGGTTCCAGTGAGTCGGAACCGGTTGCCGCATAGTTCACGGTGAGTCGGAACTGTCTGCGAAGATGTCCCCAGTGAGTCGGGGTGGCGCTGCGTTATGCTGCGCCGGGTTGAGGCTGACTGCTGGCGTCGACCAGGAGAGCGTATTTCAAGAACTCTGCTTGTGGACCGGCCGAAAGTGCAGTGTGCTGTGCCGAGGTTGCTGATGAGGCTGAGGGTGATGACCAGGAATGCGCGGTCGCTGCATGCTGGTGGTCAGGATACCCGTTGAAGCCGTGGAAGCTGGCTGGCTGGGTGACTCGCCGCTCTAAAGCTTGCGGGAGTGATGATGATGACGTCACGCTGTAGTATTTGCACGAAGTATTTGCACGAAGGCTGCGCTGACGTCCATGTTCGGGGTCACCAGTATAGAGGTATGAGGAACAGGGTGTAAAGTTCACTCATACTCTATAGAAAAGGGAGGATCCTCTGTTATGTCTGGCGGGCAACTGCCCAATGATTCATGTCGGGGCCGTTGTATCTATGCTAATTGCGCGGTAAACTCTGCTTGCGCGATGTAGGACTTGCGTGACGTAGTATGACGCGTTGTTCGCATGTGGCGTTGTAGATACCGCTACACACCAATGTTTATGACTAGGTACATACCTAGTAATAAACATTGGTGATTACCTAAGTTAGGTAGGTAACGTAAAAAAAAAACCGGGCAAGAGAGAGTCGGACTCGGGTTTCGTACCATCACATGTTTTTAAATTCTCATCGGCGAGGCCTATATATTCATCAGAGAATTTTAACACTGTACTGCGGTGTAGAATATTGTAGTTTTATGTTAGCGCCATCTCTTGACCGATAGTGAAACTAATGTAACTTTTGTTGATGATTTCTGAAAAAGTGTGCTATTTAGAGACTTCGTTTTATTTTTCCTGTAATCTTTACATAATCTTCTATCGCATAGAATATTTTCAGATTCGGAGATAAGGGGGGGCGAGAGGGAGTGGGAGGCAGTCACCTCCTTCTGCGAAGCAGTCATGCTAGCGAAGGAGGTGGCGGGACGGCTCAGGGAGAGAGCCTCCCGTCCCAGCCGCCGCGGGAGACGCTCCGGGCGTCGGGAGCCGCGCGACGACTCCCGGCCACCGTAGGCGCGGGCCTGCGGGCGGAGAGTAATGGGTAGCTCACCGTCCGATCAGGACCAGGCCCGTGCCGGACGGCGCGTACGTGTTCCACGCGCGCCTCAAAGAGATGTCAGCATCGAGGAGGGGCCCCATAGGGCCGAAGCCTGCCGGGTCAGCGGGATTGTCCGAAAGGGTTACCGCTGGCCCGGAACATAAAGGGCTAAGGAAGGAACACGGGTGGGTTTTAGTCAGTAAGAGTCTGACACTCCCTTCCGCTCCACCCAGAGCGGGAGGGGTCATTTGATGATTTCCCATCCGCAAAAAAAAAAAAAAAAAAAAAGGGGGGGGGGGGACAGTATTTTATTTTAAATTTTTCATCAAAAGTCGAAAACTGTGCGGCCTAAAAAAAAATGTTTGAGAATGTGCAAACTGCGCTCTTTCATATGATAGGTACCCCCACATGCCTTAATAGTAGCCCCACTTCGAATTTTTCAGACCCCCTTTCAGTCCCTGTTGCAAAAAATATACGATTTCATTTCTTTTTTATTTGCAAAATACTTAGTTGGGCAAACGTCATCTAAAACTATTCCAAATTACAAGTTTATAGCATTAGTAGTTCTTGAGATATCCAGCTGTGACAGACAGACCGAGTCTCACCTTATGGGTTCCGTTTTACTATTTTTGTATGGAACCAGTTTTTTGTGGAGTAGTGGTAGCCCAGTGGTAACGACCGCGACTTACGAGATATAGCTGTCGTTGGTTCGAACCCTGACAGGCGCTTTACTTTGTGTAAATTATTTCATCACCACTGCTCTCAAAACGGTGAAGGAAAACATTGTGAGGAAACCGGCATGTCCTAGAACCAAAAATTCGAAGACATGTGACATCTATCAACCCGCACTGGGCCCGCGTGGTGGATTACGGCCCACTCCCTCTCACAGAGAGGAGGCATAAGAGTCAAAATGGCGGGTGTACCTTAACTAATCGAATCCTTCCATTTACCAAAAAAATTTACCTAAATTGTACTATTTAGTACCTAGGAGATTGGCTGGTACTTTATGCCGACCACTTTGCTTGTATAAATTGAAATGCAGCGGAGTTTTTATAATATTGAATTTGAAAAGCTTGTAGGTCCCTACTAGGAATCGAACCACTCAAGCTCGGCAGCTGCGATCCACTGCCTATACCTACCTGCGAAAAAAGTAGACACTTATTAATTTAGGAAATGTAGAGCTAGAGGCGAGCAGTTGTATACTGCTGGAATAGGTAAATTACCTACCCGTTACGCACAGTTATCAGCCATTTATAGTGGCCCGTAGAACGTAATATTTGTAGGTATGTATAGTTTGTGTGTATAGTCCCCAATTTATAGGAAAGTAGATATATAATTAATAACTGCCTAGGTATGTACATGACGGCGCATGAAACTTTTATTTGTGATGATTAGCTGTTGCCCCAGCGACCGCCCAAAGCGAAGGCTGTATTTTGACCAGCGTTCAGTCCACGTGAGGCGACGCGGGCGGAGAACGTTTGACTTCGCACCCTATGAATATACCTACCCTTAAAGTTTAATGCTAATTGACAGTTCTAATTATAAATATTATTGACAGTTTTTAAAATATTCTTTAACCGTGTTTATTATTTACAACGTGCTCTATATTTTTGGGCTAACTTTGCAAGTGTAAATACATAGTTGAGCACAGCAGCACGGGACGTCATTTTGCTTGGATGCGTTTGAATCAACGAAGTGATGCCATGACTCAGAGCACTCTGGCTACCTCTGAAAGATCACACGGCAGCATCAGTACCGTCTCCGAGGAGAAACTAATGGTAGGTACCTTAATACCACCTAATTACCTATGCCTTTTACACAGTTTTGCAAGATGTAGGTACCTTCGTAATTGAATATATGTAGGTAATAAATGTTTTGCAAATAATACCTACATTTATGTACCCAACTTTTAGTTAGAATGCAGGGGCAATCTAGTTATTGACCAAGGATCTATTTACTTTGTGGCGATTATGCACTAAGTATCTAATGCACTTAAGGCTCCTGTTTCCCAGCAGTGGGAACATTATAGGCTGATTAGCTAAGTAATGCACTAACCTATACATGATACCATGCTTACTTTATAAGGTATAGATACCTATTTAAATTTTCCGTGTGCATTTCATCATAATTAAATAAACATACCTAATATTATACTGTAAGAGGCAGTTAGCCGTATCTAAATGCCTAACCAACAACCAACCAACACCAACCCAAAGCGGCAGGAAATCTAGATCTAGGGGAATGACTACATCGGACCCCTAATAAAAAGGATGACGCGCTAATCGAATCCATGTAGGTACCCTAGGTGTATAAGAGTACATACTGACTGCATGCATTCCAACTGGAACATGTATGTGCTATGTGCACAACAACAAAGCATGTTATGTAAATAAGGACGCTATCACATTTTTCCACGAATAACAGTGTTTTTCAGGTACCATTTTAACAAAGTGGAGTCATAACTGCGAGGATATCTTCATATTTTTAAGTTAAAATATGCATTGGATTTAGCTATATTGGTTCCTATTCAGACCCCTTTATATTTAATTAAAATTTTGCGATTATTGTGATGGTACCTAAAAACTTATTTGTGTGAAAATTTTGTATGGAGCTATTTAATTGTTTTGGGGCCAGTCTGAAGATGAATATATTATCTTTAATTTGAAACCAAGATTATAGGCTTTGTACCCATTTTGTATAATCCTAGTTTATTAGCACGGTGTATTTGCAACAGGTGGCGGTGCGCGTGCGGCCGCAGCGAGCAGATGAAGGTCCCCGGATCGTGCACGTGGTCAGCGATAAGGTTACTGCATTACCTAACGTACCCACACGTCCATCACACTCATAGATATAAGAAAATAGTTACATAAAGAGGTTCTATGATAAGGTTAGGTATACTTTACCTAATACCTACACTCATAGACTTAGGTAGATTATATCACTCTAGTTTTAGATATATGCCTACCTATAATGAATAAACTTGCAATATTAGTGTTCTTAACATGTAAAAGAACAATAGGCAATAAACAAACGACAGTAAATAATGTTCTAAATAGAAACTTAGGTTGTTAAATTAAATTAAAGGTGGTTACCCACACAGCACACAATGTCTAAAGAATATCTAGTAAATATCTTTTAAATATTCATACAAACATCTAGGAGACCTCTGCTGATATTTACAAGTACTATAGTAGATATCTAGAAGATGACTCTATGTCCGCCTCCTAAATGTCTTCTAGACATTTTAAATGCACATCTACTACACATCTACTAGACATGTCTTCTAGATGTCTACTAGTAAACTTTAGAAGATATCTTCTAGATTATCTACACGAGAAAACTTTTTTCTTTTTAGCCCCAACCCAAGAGTACTTGGAGCCAGTGCAATCAGAAAACATCATCCGCAAAAGAGTAAATGTTGCTGCCTATAAATTGCTTCCACCGTATTTCTTCAAATAACTGATCTGAAAACAACAAGTTCTTTACACATCACATCCTCTAATTTACATCATATAATATAAGTCAATGAAATAGCAAGCAAGCCAAAAATCGACTTTGTTCTCTCCAGAGGATTGGAGCACTTTTACACTTTCTTCTTCTTTTTTTTTGCACTTTTACATCAAATTACCACATCGTGATTTCACCAATTAGGTATTTATGCAAAGAAAACACGTTTTTAAAAGAATTACAGAGCCGAACGGCGTGCCTTTTTTTTAGGTTATATTGTTTATAGGGGCCACAGAACACTATTACTCCGTTGCGTTCCTATACAAGTAATCATAACGCGTCGTCTCGCTGCGTTGCAAAATTCGAAAACAAAGCTTTCAAACATTACAAAAAACACTAAAATGTTTTTTGTAATAAAATGTTTCATAAAATAAATAATAAGTACCAATCAATAAACTCGATTTATTGTAAGTACAAAGTGTTTTTGCCGTAAGCGATGATTATTACGATCTGCTGAGTTGAATTGTAAAATGTAACGTCCACGTCTATAATCATTTCGTTAAATTGTATGTCTATTTTAAATAATAAAAATAGAAAAACTGGGTCTAACTCATTATTTTCTAAGTATAAATTTGCATTGCAAGGTTCAGTACAGCGAAAAAAATTACTAATTTTCTTTGTTTCTTCTGAACTTTCAGAGTCATTTTTAAGTCCAACAGTAGATATCTACTAGACGTTATGCAATATCTTCTCTAAGAGATGATCAGCTGTAGATGTCTTCTAGATATTATGTAATATCTTAACTAAGAGATGATTTCAAGACCAGTTGTAGATATCTACTAAACGCTCCATTATGATCTTAGATATCTTAGATTTCAGTAGACTAATATTGGATATCTACTAGATATTATGTGCTGTGTGGGTATAGTACATAGGTATACTGCCCCCGATAGTTAAAAAGACGTATCTAACAAAAAGTAAGTAAATAAATGTTTTAATGAATGAAACGGGAAATCGTTTGCTGTCTTCGAGTAAATTAATATTTTACATGAAACGGGAAATCGTTTGCTGTCTTCGAGTAAATTAATATTTTACATACTAATCCCGTTTCAACATTTATTTCTCCGTTTTTACTTTTTGTTAGATACGTCTTTTTAACTATCGGAGGCAGTATAGTACATAGGTCCTATAGGTAAACTTATTTAAAGCAAAGAAGTATGTACAGACGCCAGCACATCAAGATATCCGAAACTGTAAAATTTTCCCAATCAAGTGTGAACCATAGGCTTTAGCGATAAAGTTGAAAATCTATGAAAGAAATTTGAACGATTGTAGTAGCTTGATGTGCTGGCGTCTGTACCTTTGTATCTGCCTACTTACATAATACCTAAGCATACCAGCCGGTCGATTCTGTAAAAATCTCACCGTGAAAACTTAGGTGAAGTGATTTTGTTTTTGCTAGGAATTGACAGCTCACTCCACGCTCACTTCACCTAAGTTTTCACGGTGAGATGGTTACAGAATCGCACTGCTGCTCTTGGTCCCTTGTAAGTACCTATGGTTAATAGTATAATACCTACCTACATTATGATACATGTGTGCTATGTTGATCATTGCATCCGAGGCGATATTATTGGGCGATAAGGAAACCGAGTGAGTAACCAATACACAATAAACTAATGCACACGCGTTTCATACGACGTTTTTCAACACACTTCTAGGAAAAAAACAGAGATGTACCTACCTATTGTTATTAATTATTATGGAAAATGGCGCGCTTGTTTTGTTCTTCCGCGCGCCGCTCTAGCGATGCGCGCGCAGGTGTAAATAAATGCACTGGCAAAACCGCTAAACAGCCTATAAAAAAACATACCTATTATGTATATACACAAAATAATGTTTAGACTAATGGGATTAATAAAGCGCACATCTCCAACTAGTAAATAGTTAGGTATCTGTGGTGTTAACGCACTAGTGCAGTAACATAAAGTAATACGCACGCGTGTTTAATACACTGCATTATGGAACTGAAAGCGCAGCCACTTTACGAGCAAGTGTGTTGAAAAAATTATTGCCGTTTTGTTAGATTTTTATTTAATGGACACGATCTGCGATACACGCCATCGCGGTCATAGAATGTTTAGTGTAAATTAGATAAATTCTGTTTTTTTAAGTGTAGATGAAAATCCAATAGGTACTTAGGTAGGTTGGACATAACCAGAGATGTTGCGTGTTACAATTACCTACTAAGGCAAACTAATTTTATAAAATGGCGCATTACCTACAACAAGTTTATATAAAACAATGCTGAATTACATTCGCCATATTTTTAGAATAACCACCTCTCCTCTTGAAAATACTTGCATGTTTCATTGGGAGAGGTTAGGAACTCGAAATGTTAAAACAAAAACGTAAAAAATTTATGTCCTGCAATATAAGCCATAACAGACCTATAACATGCTGTTTAAGTCATGCATATTAAACAGTTTTTAACAGCATACCTACCATTAAAATTTCACTATTTCTTTAACACAAAATTTCTATAGAAATGCTGCACGCATTTGCATAACCTACCCATATTTAAATGCAAAAGTAGGTAGTGCCTTTTTTATTAATCTCTTGAATGGGTTTCAGCACTTTCAGCATCAGACTTAGGCCGTGTCCTAACCGATAGTGATCGTCGCACGAGTACGCGATCGTCGAGCTCTTTTATATGAATAGGTATGTATAACGTACTCGCGCGATCAATCAAGTCGCGTCGCGTTTGTACTTCTTATTCATAATTGAACGACCGCGTCGACCGCGAACTCGCGCCACGGATGCTTTCGGTTAAGACATGGATAGGCTTTGTTATACCTAGCTATTTGGTGCCTTATTATCACCAAATGATGAAACAAAATATTTTGAGCCATATTTTCAGCCTGGCTTGTTCTATTAAAAATAAAACACCTGTAAATCAGTGAAATCAGTCATTTAGGTATGTCATAGTATTTGACCCACGAGCTTAACGTAGGTACAAAAATCGATCCACATTATCAATTATATACTTATAAGATAACAGCCAAAACACAATATTTTATCAGTAACCGATTCATTTCACATCGTGTCGCTATCACCTCTTTTATCAGTTCTGTGGCTGTTACCGACAAGATAACGTGTGTTATCAGATGCTGGTGCTGGCAGAGGAGGCGGACAGCCGTCGAGATGTGCTGCGTCAGCGTCGGCTCAACGACAAGCACTACGTGTATGACCGCGTGTTTGGAGAAGGCAGCACACAAGTGCGTAACATTCTACTTCCTATCAAGTATCTATCATAGTCCGCTGCAGTAGCAGTGGGTTATTTTTGTAATGTGCTGCGTCAGCGCAGTTTCAATGGCAAGGTTTGGAGAAGCAGCACACAAGTTCGTCACGTTCACTGCTTCCTATCATAGTACTTACGTAGCAGTCGGATATTTTTGGAATATGTAGCGCCAGTGGCGGCTCAAAGCGAAACAGTTTACGGTATACCCATAGGTTTGTCACGTCTTTGACAAAGGTAGCACACACCAATGCATAAAGTACGTATTACTATACTATACATCTACTATTTACCAATTAATGGTAAATAGTAGTAGTTATAGGTCAGAATAGGTTTATAGATGTGTTGCTCATCATCATTCATTAGTCATTACCATCATTGCCGCCAAAAGACGTCGGTACTTTGCTGGACTAGGCCTCCCCCAAGCATCACTATTTCAATCGGTTCTGTGCTTCTCACATCCAGCGGATTCCAGCGGACTTCACATGGTCATCGTTCATCTTGTGAGAGGCATTCCAACGCTACGGTCTACGGTACACAGTCGACACTCCAGAAACAAGTGTTCAAGGACATGCCGGTTTCCTCACGACGACGTTTTGCTTCACCGTTTTGAGAGCAGTGGTGATGCAATAATTTACACAATGAAGCGCCTGTCTGGATTCGAACCTACGGCCTACAACTCGTAGGTAAGTCGCGGCCGTTACCACTTGGCCACCACTGCTCTTAACTTTCAGCTTTCTAATGAGGCCCATTGTGAGCGACCACGTTTCAGTGGCAGCACGCAGACTTTCGTCTTGAGACACTGCGGTACGTGAGGCGAGAAGATATTGCGTAGCTTCCCAAACGCCGCGCCGCCCAGCCGAGTCGGGTTCGACGATTCACGTCTTTCTCGAAGTTGGACCTAATGAATAGTAAACAATTTGGATAGTTGGTTCAGCCTTCTAGGTAAACAATTGTGTGTAGTCTCCGATTTTCATGAGAATGTGTATTTGAAATGACCTTCGTTTTGTCCATGTTAATTTTTAGAATTACTCTTTCGAAAGCTCTAATGAGGTCATCGAGCATTATACTGAGGTCCTCCATAGCCTCAGCTATGACTACTAAGTTGTCGGCAAACCGAAAGTGATTGTTGTACTCGCTATTGATGTTGATGTCTACCCCTTTCCAGTCCAGAAACTTGAAGACAGAACTAGTAGCGTTTTCATACAGAACCTTCAATATCTCGATGTACCGATAGTCAATCTGGAACCGTTGAAGACACTGCAGTACACAGCCCAAGTTTGTTTGCTCATAACAATTTTATTGGTATATTTACATAATTTATATCTACACAAAGGTCGACGTCCGCTCATGTAGAAGTTATTGATAAGGTACATTTTATAGAGAAAGACAACACTTATAAATATCAGTATAAGGTACTTATTATAAATTATTTAAGTAATATGTATTTACCTGCAGGTTTACATGAAGTAGAAAGATTACCTACGTAAATTCCTTGAGATATATAATATGGTAAAAAATTATTCTTTTTAAAGTAACTAGGTACATAATTGAAATGATTTAACACCAAGATATCACGGTAAATATGATTCAAACATTATTACGTAACATTCTATTTTCGTGAGGCATCGTGAGAGAGATACGTCGTTGTCATTATCTCACATTACTTACAGAGTTTACATGAAAATAATAAATAGCTTTGTGGCCAGTGCCAACTTCACCCGTTTCATCTAACCCAAAGAATTATCCAGACGTTTGCACATCCTCTATGTCTAACATACATTTATGTCTTGATTCTTTATTTTTTAGGTGCAATGACCGTGAAGAGAACTGAAGTGGACCAAGTTTCGATGAAGCCTTGTTCTCTCCCTTTTTTCACATTGTTTTACATTTTACATTGTCTCTATAGTTATTGTCTTCTTAATTTGGAATTAATTCTATTGAACAATGAAATAGCGCACTTAAGCTTCCATAAACATAGCCTATTCAATTAATGAACTTATAGACAGAATTTGTTACTTATAGTCTTTTTCTGTGTATAGGAAGACGTGTACGATGCAGTGTGTGCCCCCCTCGTGGGTGACACGCTGAAGGGGTTTGCAGGGGCTGTATTCGCGTACGGAGCCACCGGTGCCGGCAAGACATACACCATGACCGGCCTCATGTCGCGGGCTCTAAGTCACCTCTTCGCCAGCATCGCTGAGAGCGAGGATCCTCAGTCATACGAGGTAAGTTTTACTGCAGTTCCCCGTAAATCTAAATACTCCCCTGTAATCTTTTTTTTTTTTTGTAGGAACGCAATCAGGAAACCTAAATTGATTTACTAGGTGAGTCTAGGTGGCTATCTCGCCATGACGTTGTATGGTACTTAAGATTACATTTATTTATATTGATTTTTTTCTCTTTTTAACAAAACAGCGCAGAATAGCTTGACTATGGGGAGTGGAGACTTTTCGTGAATAGTGTTGAAAAGACGTTTTATTAGTCCCTTTTACTTTCGAGGTCGAACCGTTAGGGTGTGGGTTTTAGGTGAAATAGAAGCGTCGTCGCCAGGGTCGTCTTGCAAATCCCTATTACCGATTCTTTTGTTACTTTCGTATGCATCGACTTTTGTTATGGTTTCTCCACAATCACTCTTCTCTATTGTTCCGTTGAACGATTAAATAGGTATCTACGTACATAACATAGGTATTATAGTTTATAGCTTTAAATCATCATCATCATCAGCCTAGCCTTTTCACAACTATGTTGGGGTCGGCTTCCAGTCGGTCGGTATAGCTTTAAATGAGGAAATCAAAGAAAATCTCAAAAAAAAAAAAAAACACTGTAGAATAATTTTATATTTGGGGTTTGTTTATCAATAAATTAGTATACATGTTTTGTAAAAAAGTTGATTGAATACGAAAACTCACGACTTCGGTAGTGCAAATATTATAAAGATTGAAGATATGTGACTCTGATATTATTGGTCCAACAAAATATCTTGGAATGTCATTTGTCATGCGTTATTTATGTTAATTCTTTGGCACTACATAATCTACTCTTTGCTATGTTTGTTACATAATTGATTACATAAGCGACGTAAGAAACGTTATGAAACTGTTTGAGATTTATATTTACTTAATACCTAGGTGTAGGTACATACTTAAATATATTATATTTAAGTTACTATTGTGCGAAAACAGGACTAGGTACGTAGGTAAATAGTAAAAACGTTTTTGGGGTGTAGCAAAATAGCGAAAACGGACCCCTAAAAATTTCCTCATATCCGTCTGTCAGTCTATACGTCTGTCCGGATGTGACACAGCCCTTTTACTCATAGAATAATAGCACTATGTCGATGAAATAGGTAATTAATGGAAAGAAGATGTAGTTTGTCGCCGCTAAACAATGGCGCAGTGTAGTGAAATTACGACAAAAGACATGAGTATGATGGTGCCGCGGGGGACAACCATACTGTAATTTATCTCTTTATTCTATGTATACAGGGTTATTGGTAAAATATTAACAACCTTTTAAGAGGTACCACATAAGTACTTGTTATCGCCTTTACTGATGATATACAAAAAATAAACGAAATCGGTCGCAAAAAAAAATCACCTGTTCCCTACATTTTGACGAGCTATAGATACGAACATAAATGTAGGGAACAGCTGATTTTTTTTTCGTGATTTCAGGTTTGGTCCCATAGCAAAAGTTGTTCATTATGATGAGTAGATACAATGACCTCTTAAGAGGTTGTTAATGTCTTACCAATAACCCTGTATATTCAGAATGATTCAGCTTCATTGTGTAGACATTGGACTGAAGCTGAATCATTCTGAATATCGAATATATAAAATCGGAGAATTCTAACTAAAAGTCGACTGACGTCACTTTCGAAGGCATACTAAAGACAGGTAGGTATTTATGAAATTAGTGAAATCTTGTAAAACAGAATTAAATGGCGTGATGTTTCAACCTTGCGTTACATTGTTCGGTGACATCGAACATGGAACTGCATGTATTATTATTGAGCTAGTTTGAATCAACATCGTTACACACTAGCATGCTTTACCTAATGAGAGTCGTACCTATTTACCTAATGGTAAATGTCGACTCTAAAGAAACAATTCGTAATAAATAACTATCGTATTTATTCGTCTCACTACTCTTCTCCTTGGCACATTGACACCATGGATACAACGAGTGCCAAATATCCCGCGATGATTGGCATTTTATTAATTTAAATAACTATCTATTTATACAATTTCCTATGTCACAAAACAAGCGAGTAGGTAGGTACCTAGTACCTATTAATATAGGTACATAACAATGGACTATTTCTTAAAAAATAGTCCATTCCATCCCATTAGCTTTACACAAATGCTGTAAACGTGGGGTCAATAATTTTAGAGAGCTAGAATGAGAATACTGTGTGATGGATGCTTCAATTAGCAAGTCATTATGTTAATTGCTCTTTCCCATAAATTCTTTAATATTCTCTATTGGTATTATATACTTGACAAGTACCTACATTTTATACTGAAATACCTAATAGGCGTAGTTGACACCTATTAATAAGCGATCTCATTTATCTGGTCTCGGATACGACCTGTCAGTAAGATAACGTCCAAGTTCAGTAGTACTTCTCGTAGAGGTCGTGCGTGCAAAGTGAACACCTTATTATGAAACGTTTTAATGACGAGTTTGTTGAAGTGAAGCGGGTAGGTGCCGTGGGTGGTGTAGGTAGGTTAGTATGTAAATGTAGCGAGCTGACCGCAAGCCGGCACCGGCGACCTTGACCAAACGGAAGTGCTTTACTGTTTTTCATGCATATTTACGAACCAAGCTGAAATTGCAGGAGCCATGAAATCCATTGTTGAATATTTTCTATTTTAATTTGTTCCTTGGTTTGGTACCTACTTAGGTACTTACTTTAATATTTAATTATAAAATTACCTTGGTTGAAAACATTAATAAGATAAGTAGGTAGGTACAAACAATGAAATGGTTTATTGAAATAATTGCTTTAGCTTATGAGGTGTTTTATCACATGGTGACATATTTTTTCACTTAGTCACTTAGTGCAACTTCCCATGGCGAAGAGACAGATAATAGGAATAACATGGAAAGCCCGTTAAATGAATTATAATTTCCTTATGATGACTGAAATGCATATTTCAGAGTGACTCAAAAACTTACGTAAGTAACAATTTGCAATTTCGCTTAGGGTTGCGGGAAGGTTCAAGCTGTAGGTAATGTAGGTACCTTGATTGTTTCTATAACTCTAGGTATTGTTAAGTAAGTGAAGAGCTTGTCATCATTGGTTTTACTTGACTCACATCGTGACAGAACCATGGTCTGAATCATGGAATTTTCCAACAAAACCTCCATCTGTTCTTCGACTGACCTCGGGGTTAAGATCCAAGTCATAGATAAATGTGCTATCCATTAGATTGATGATATTGTTTAGTTTTATAAGTAGGTGAAGTAACAAAGAAAAGGAAATGTACAGTCCCTGTCGTGTCGAGTCGAGAACGCCTGGAAGAGTCGAAGTCATCAATAAATGGCAACCAAGCTTTATGCCTAAAACGTAAACACACCGAACGGAGTATTTTGCCATAGTCTCAGAATTCCAAATTCAAGGTAAACCAAAGGGCTATAGAGCATACCTGTACCTATTGGGTATTGAACTCAACAAGTGATGTAAGTATCTAATTAAGCACGATGAGCTCCAAAACACTAATTGCCAGTGTGGCCTGTACTGGGATTGAGCAGGCCATATGGCCACCCAATAACACATTGCCCGACCCAGGAATCGAACCCAGGACCCCAAGCTCAGCAGTCGCGCTTGAGACTACGAGAAAACACACTAGAATATAATATATAGATATATTAAATACTTGATATAAAGTTAGTAAATTACTGATTTTCCTACCTTCTGTTGGAGTTGGAAATTGTTCGATTCTATTTCGAGAGCAAATTTCTGTGTAGCTGATTTCATTTCCGAATATTAGGTACATTGCATTAGTTCCAGAACGCGTCGCCTCTTGAGACAAACATGGCAGTAGTTATCTTAACGATAAATCTACAGATAAGCAGATAGAATGGAGGGGTTTCAGCCAAATGACAATAACAATCAAATATACGTTAGTGGTGTAAAGCAGGCTGAAGCCCTGTAGGCCACCGGCCGCAAGGTCACTGTCGGAGCACGGCGCAGCTCGACTCGCGTGATTGACACCGCGGCAACCATTAACCTATGACGATGCTTTCTTCAATACACTCATGTGCTCACTATCTATACACGTGTTAGCATAGGTATGTGTCATTAACACACATTCGCAAAATACTTTGAAAGAATTTACTTCTTTAAAATTTTTGGTGTCGTTAAAATATAGGCCAAAAACAGTTTGAATCATTTGTCAATGTTTCAATTTTTTGTTGGCTTTGTAAGTATACTTTTATCAAGGCCTTGGAAACCTAAACAGAAAGAAGAATAAATAAATTAGTCTTAGATAAAGAACAGTCTGCAAGGAAATTATGTATGTCAATATAATTTAAAAAGTAGGTAGGTACTTTGCTGCTAGTCTGTAATTATCTTCTGGTCAGCAACATTATAGAACGTAAACCCAAAAGTTTCATTTCTAGAATCTCGTCAGTTGACTAAAGAACATAACCAACCATACAAAAATTGGCGAATATAGCTTTGTGTATTCCACTGTGAATAGGTACGTACCATACGTTATTAATGCTACCTGTCTATTTGTGGCCGCCCGCCATCTTATGTAGAGATGGCATGGCAACTGGCAAGTCGACTTCACTCGCAGCCCGTAGGCCGTGAAATTAGCTGGCCTACGTCACTCGTCAGTAGTCAATAGAAGAAAGCAGCGATAAAATATTCAGGGTTAACGTGAGACGAGGCATTCTATTAACCTGAGCACGTTAGCGTGACCAGCGGACAGTGATAATAACCATAGGTAACGAGTTATACAAACAGGTGTATCAACATAACTAATGATCGTAAGCGAACCTCATTCAACAATGTTATTGACCAATATATTTTTAATTCGATCGTTACACGTTAAAACGTTTTTTAAGGGTTGGCCTCAATTAAGACGGTTTTTAATAAGGCTTGCTATTTGTGGGGCGGCATTCTAGGACAAACCAGACTCTGTGACCTTTACCTAGTTCGGTTAGCTGGTTAGCGGAAATCTTGATACACAAATAGCACTAAAGTATTAATAAATATTGATTTTGCAAGAAAATTTCAGCTTCTAGCGCAAAGAGATATTCACTCTTTTTCATTCGGCGAGCTGTTGAGCCGCATCCATTGCTATTATATCTTTATATAATATAATTCTTCTGTACGCATGTTTGTCACTGAACTCCTGCTAAACAGCTGGACCGATTTTGATAAAAACTTTGGAGCCGGTAGGTGGCGCTGCAATCAAATTCTATGAAACAGGACGTCTGTCCGGTCAGCTAGTGATATATAAAATTATTAAGGAGACTTGACTTAGCTTAGTTATGAAGATCATATTTGATTTTTATTATTGATATTATAGTTAGAGAAGTTATTAAACAAGGTGTTGATTTGCATCCTCGTCAAATTTCAGGAGGTTGTCATAAAAGACATTTTAGTACTTTAGTACTGTAATGTAGTAGTATGTAGTATCTAAATCTTACGACGAGTATGTTAAATAAAAGGCCCCTTTCTTCAATCAATCATTTTTATAGTTCCGTAACAAAATGGTAATAAAAAGGAACCCTAATGGTGCGCTTTCGTCTGATTGTATGTCACAACTGCTTATTTCCGTAACTACTAAAGCTATCGACTTGAATGAAAGGAATAGTTTTAAATTATGCTTTCCCAACTACATTTGCAATAGAAATATTTAAATTTTGGGACTCTAAATGGAGGTATCAAAATGAATATATTTTTATTTTCTTTCTGCCGCATAGTTTTGAGTTATGATAAAGTCCGTAAAATACCATTCCCCCCGAAGTTTGCAAAGCGAAAAATCTGAAACAAATAGTAGATGGAAGTTTATGTAAATATAACAGGAAAAGAAAACAAACGTCTCCAACCAGCGCAGTTTGGATAAATCAGCTAAAACCCTTTGCAAACAAACCTTAACTCTGAAAAATGATTTCCCTCGTCAGTCCCTCGGTGTGCGAGTCTGACTCGCTCTTTGACGGTTTTTTTATTCACTTTAACAACAACGTTGTTTTGTTCGTGTTTTCTCCACCATGCATTTATCACATATTAATGGCCCTTCAATTATAATTGCTGCTCAAAAATGCAAGGAAAGTCAGGCCCATGTATAATCATACAATTTTAGCGACCCGCCTCTGCTTTGCCCAGGTGCAATCTACTGACGTGGTGACATGTTGTCAAACCATCGAGGTTTCTGTGCTATACAGTGTACTACAGAAACCTTTGCAATTGTTATAGTATAGCATATACCAGTGGCGTAACTTTAGTGGTGCGTGGATGGCATTGGGGCAAAATGCCACGAGCCCCCAGCCACAGGGGGCCCCTGGCCCGAGAGGGTCATGAGCACAGGAGGATCCTAACATAAGGACAGAAGTAGTCAGGTGCTACATTTTGTAGGGGAAAATATGAAATGTACTCGGAAGAAGTCTAGAGAGAAGTGCTGATAAAAAAAAAACTATAACCTTGAATTTGCCACGGGCCCCAAACGGTATAGTTACGCCACTGGGTAATGTGCATATTAAAACCATTTACCTCCCGTAATAATGCATCAAAGATGGATGGATTGTGTGGGGAATGATATGAAAGAGAAGGGAGTTAATGATAGCGTGACGGTTGACAGGGGAGAATGGAAGAAGAAAACGTGTTGCGCCGACCCCAAGTAACATGGGATAAGGGCAGGAAGATGATGAATAATGCATCAAAATTCAAAGTGTAGTTTAAACAAAAAATTAATAGTTTATTTGCACCTTCAAGTAAAAAATATATTTTACAATAATATAGGCATTAAACTAAGTAAAGTTGCATGTTATAGAACTTGCAGCCAATACCTACCTTAGCTGTAATTATAATGAGATTTAGAAGCACTTAGGACATAACACGAAAAGCAACTTTGTTTTATAATAAAATAAAGTACAATATAGATGTTGCATTTAGGCTAGGTTTTAGTTTGTTATATTCGAAATTGACTTAGTGGAAGAAGAGGCCTTTTGCCCCTATGAAGTAGATAGCTGATAGCTGGCGATCGTCCGATAAACCTTTGTAAAGGCTGGGAATGAAGCATCGAGGCAGTTTTGCGCTTCAGTGAAACGTTTGCTTTGTGTGTTTCATCAGATAACAATACACTGCATTAATGTTTATTTCTTGCCGCATTGTACACTTGTATTCGAACCCATTTGTTACGAAACTGGGTCCTTAATGCTCTGATGGTGGTTTCGTGGCTATTAATTTGGAATGTTAATTCCTTTCTTATATGCAGCTATCCGCAACTATGTAATTCATTCGTTTTATTCGAAGAAGGGGGTACCTATTAATTTTATAGTAGGTAGACAAATCACCACTAGGTATATTACTAAGTATTCATGAATATAACAGGTTCTTTGTTTAGTCATGTGTTTTGCAGGAGGTATTGATTTCTTGAATCATTATTAAGCCACAGGTTTATAAGGATAAATAAGTATGTAAAGTTTCTCTGGTATTTAATTACTTAAATGGCATATATATATATGCGGTAGGTATGTACAGACGCCAGCACATCAAGTTACTACAATCTGTCAGATTTCTTTAATAGATTTTCGACTTTATTGCTAAAACATAAGGTTCAAGGTTGATTGGGAAAATCTGACAGTTTCGGGTAGGTTGACCTGCTGGCGTCCGTACATATTTGGTAAAAAAGGCCTCTGCTCTGAGGAAACTACGTGTTTATTTATAAGTATTTACTTTCATTGAAACGGGTACAAATTACAGGTATTCTTAATCAAAATAATTACAACTAAGTACGACTCCTTTTGCCAAGCGAAAATATTTCAAATACCGATCGATCGTAAACTCGTAAATACTTGATATTAGCGATGTATTGTTTCTAAAACAAACCAAGTAATATTTTTGCTCAGATATTATGACGGGCATGATAAAAGTTCGTTCGTCGAAGGTGATCTATTAAGCTTAATCATAGAAAGCCTCGTTATGAGGGCCATTTAGGGCTACATGTTCTAGTCGTTTATTGATTGTATGAACTTCAGTAATTGTGGGTATAAAGTTGTGATCCTATTTCGGGTTCGTCATATAGCTTTTGAGGTAATAAATAGTACTGCCAACTGGCATCAGCTGGAGTTGTAAAATTATCGTGAGTTGCTGCATAGAACATTCTAGTAGCATGCAAGAATAAGTTCAATACTGTACAGTAAAAAAAACCGGCCAAGTGCGTGTCGGGCCACGCACAATGTAGGGTTCCGTAGTAGCCCCGTTATCACTATATAGTACGATTCTATTGTTCTTTATTCTGAATATAATGAATATAATTATGTAATGGTGAAGATATTAGGAGTTTATGGTTATAATAACAATATATGCAAGGGTGTCCAGAGTAAAACAACACATAACGTAACCACGGAGGTCATACCTTGCAAGAAAACTGAAAATCTTAACACCGCGATCTACAAAAGTAACGTCACGGCACAACGCCATCTGTTATCGAATAGCGATACTAAACACAACAAAATATTGATTTTCGAAGATAATTATTTAAACAGATTAGACATTAACTAATAAGAACCACTTTCTTCTTTGTAATGCTAAAAAATAAGAGTACGATTGCTGCTAAGTTATTATTTCAATTCACAAAATTGTAATTCCATCATTCCATCTAGCGGCAGTATTGTGAAACTTATGATAATTATTATGGTTTTTTTATTTCATATTTTGTTTTATAATGCAAGTCTTTACCCGTCATAAACAAGTAACTACTTCGTCTTAGTCACTATATAGGATTAATGCTAAGGATTTTGTATTTGGTACAAAATTATCCAACACCCAAGTTCAACGACTGTTACTGCTAAATTAATAAAGTTATCTTAATTCCTATAGTTTTCCTTTAAAGTTCATGAAATGCACTATCATCTTGAATTTTTCCAGATTTTTCAAGCCAGCAGTTTAGTTTTAGAGGGGGGGGGACGCCCTACTGGAACAAAAATGTTCACTTTAAAGTTTAATATTTCGTAAATGGAGCATTAAATCGAAAAATATCTTTAGCAACCCTCAAGTCATTTTAGAAGACCTATTCAACGATACCCCACACGATGGGGTAGACGACAAAAACAATATTCATTCCCACTTCATATGGAGCTACCCTAAAAAAAATATTTTCCAAAATTTTATTCTACCACTTTATCGGCGTAATTTATATACACACTCCTGCAAAATTACAGCTTTCTAGTACTAACGGTCTCTTAGCAAAACCTCGGACAGACAGACGGACATGACGAAACTATAAGGGTTCCTTGTAGGTACTACGGAACCCTAAAAACAAATGGTTTCTAAAATAACTATAGGGCCAAGTCAAGCCAGGGCAAGAAGAAAACGTTAGTAACAGAAAATCGTAGGCTTTGCAGTTAAAATTTTGTTTCGATATTAAGCTTGCGTAGATGGGTCTCGTAGCACTTGTAGACCGCTACGACCTTTCGTAGCAGATAGAGAAAGTTCCGAAAGTAGCATTATTGCGATTAGTTTGCGTAGCAGGATTCCGTAGCATTCGTAGCGTGTGCCCGTAGGCCTTGTAGCCGTCGTCGTTGCAGTCCCGCTACGTTTTAGGGCCTGTGCACACCGCGTTTTTTAACGCGCCGTTGACGCGCGTTTGTAGCGATACAGACGCGATACGCACGCGAGTCAGACGCAACCTGCAGACCTTCTGTAGGATAAAAGCGCGCCGTCGACGCACGTTTTTTAAACGCGCCGTTGACGCGCGTTTGTAGCGATACAGACGCGATACGCACGCGGGTCAGATACTTTCAGGCACTGCTATGTAGGATAAAAGCGCGCCGTCGACGCACGTTTCTAAAACGCGCGTCAACGGCGCGTTTAAAAAACGTGGTGTGTACAGGCCCTTAGGTTTTTTTTTTAGCGTTACATTTGTATTCCATAGCAGTTAAAAATCGCTATGAATGTTAGTACTATTCGGTAGAGAAAGTCCCACTTCTTTAGGATATCATAGCATTCACCGCTACGACCTTTGTAGCACTCAGAAATGTTATCACTATAACAGTTATGTTATGTTTCCCTGTAAACTTTTATTCGTCCTTAACATAATATGTGTAGGGATACAAAATAACATCAAGCCCGAAGGAGAAGGCAGTAGCAGTGATAATTCACCAGAAATATAATAAAATTGCGATTAATCTATCGATATTATCACATACTTAGACACTACGCTATTATTCAATATTATTTATTAGTTGTAGCAAAGCCTATAGATTCTTCTCGAATAAGATTTCAACCGACGTACATAAAACATTGTTTTAGGGTTCCGTACCTCAAAAGGAGAAAATGGAATACTGTACTATACTTTTAGGATCATTTCTTTGTCCGTCTGTCTGTCTGTCAAGACTTTTTTTCTCAGGAATGCGTGGAGATTTCAAGCAGATTTTCTTTTTAATCAAGCTTATAAAGATAAGATAAGATAGGGTACCTATAATCATTTCGTTGCTCAAACATGAGTACAATACATACAACACAAACATGAGTAGGTACGGTACATGTACAAGACAAATTGTCAGAATAATTGTGTGAAAAGTAAAGATAAGAACAGGTGGCCACACAGGGTGGCCCAGTGGTAACGGCCGCGATTTACGAGTTGTAGGTCGTAGGTTCGAACTCAAACAGGTACTTTTCTTTGTGTTATTTATTTCATCACCACTGCTTTAGAACCAAAATATTCGGAACCGTATGTCCTAGAACCAAAATATTCAAAAACATGTGACAACTAACCCACATTGGGCCCGCATGGTAGATTACAGACCACTTCCTCTCACAGAGAGGAGGCCAGAAGTGGGAACATTATAGGCTGTTTTTTTTTTTTTTTTTTCTTATCTTAGGGTTCAACAATAGGATGGACCCTAATCTTATTACAATCTAGCCTTTTAGATAGACTAATAAGTAATTTAATTATAACCTAAACTAGGCTGATTATGCTATAGGGTACTTCCCGAGTTCCCGCGTTGACCAAGAATCATGAAATTTTGAAAAAACAAGGTGTCACACTCACAGCACAAGTAAAAGAAAAATTCCGAAAATCGTTAATTTTTAGTTTTATCACATAATAAAAGATGTTTTTACGATTGGGAGAACATTTTTTTAACTACAAATTTAAGGTAGTTCTTGGGTCAAACTGATCCCAACTATGAAACCCTTCATTGTGCGTGTTTTTTTTTAATAAAAAGTTATTATTACTGTAACAGTGCATGCAGTTTCTTCTCGTTACTTAACGACAAACTGGAACCGTGAACTTAAATTCTAATACAATATTCAACAGTACCTCGCATTTGGAAAATATCCATTTTATGAATTAGACATTCGATCAATTTTCCATCGATCTTATCGTCGATGATGGTCGGAAATGGTATTTGCTAGGTGTACTGTGTACTTTGTTGTAGACATTTCGTAGATATTTGATATTCATAGAGAACGAAATGGATGTTTGGTGTTCATCGAAGCCTGCAATCAATAGGGGTGGGTGGCGTAAGTACACGGAATGTATACAGACTAACGATCCCCTAATGGTCATCGATGTTTGTCATGTGTGAGACGCAAACAGTTGAGCGTCGAGACATTACTGTTTCAATGAAATAAATATTACACACGAATAGCTTATACTGTCAACAGCGAAAATCGATTTGCATAGCTGATCAGAATTTTCGAATCGAATATCACTCTCGATTTTGATGTAGGTCTATAACGGCCGTCGACCAAATAATTAAATGCAAAATTATCATAATGACAAGTTTTAAATCATTTTAAGAGTAAAAACCTTTGTAGTCATCATGTAGTTTTGATGTTGACTGAATGACTGTACATACCTATGTAGTTACCTACCCTTTTATTATTATAAGTACCTAAAGTAGGTATATTAATAAAATAATAATAATACTCTTATCCATTGAATGTACTGACTTGTTCAAAATCAACTGACCTGGTTTTTATCAATTTAGCTACCGGTAATTTTGATAGCAGCGGTAATTGACATGATGGGTTTCAATTAACTATACAGTAACTGCGATGATTACTAACCACTTCGTGGGGCTTAGCTTCATTAATTTGGTGAATTTGTAAATAAGAGTGGGTTTTAAGTCGCATTATGTTTCAACAATACGCTTAAGCAGGAAAGAGTATCTACGCACTTAAACTGATTACGCCCCATGTGCTCCTATTCTAAAGAGAGCCTAGCCCGATCCGGGTTTACCCACATTCTCAAGTATTTTGATGTTTCTTACAACTTAGCTGCTATCAACATCCAATATGTTATTGGTAGTGGATAGTTGGATACCTCTACATTTGGAAACCAACCTGTACATTTTCAACACATCTGGGGGCACGGGAGTGCCCCCGCCAAGACGAGCCAAGCGAAGCGCAAGGGCACTACCTACCTTTTCTCGAAGTACTTCGTCGTATTTTTGAACCTTCTTAACTAGGGTTTGGATTATACCAGAATAAACAAAATTTTCGGGATATGATGTCATTGGTTGACTTATTAAACCTCTGTTTCAATTGCATACCTCTTATACTTTAGATTTTATTGATATCTAAAATACCCCGATTTCGTCACTGACTCACTGATGATCATCATATTCTTAAGGTTCTTCCTGAAGTCCTAGAAAGCTGAAATTTGGTATGTAAGCTAGTAGTAGTACACAAACCACAAAAAAAATCTAAAACTTGGAACTTTTACCCTTCAACCCCTTAAACTAGGGGATGGAACTTTGTACGAGACTTCCGCAAATTTTGATGCTAGAGTTCTGAAAATTGATATAGGGACTCCTTGTTATAAATAATAAAATACGTATTTCAGGATTTTTAGTAAAGAACCCCCCAAAATTTTTTATTTTTATTTCAAGCAACTTTCAAAAAGATGTGAAATCCCACCAAAAACATTTTCATTTAAAATGCTGCCAAGACGAGACCACATATGGCTCGCACTGCCAAAAAGCTATCAGATCTCATGTAGAGCCAAGCTTCTAACTCTACACGCCCTAACTTCACAAACTATACACCTTAGTCAAAATATGTGGCTTGGCTGTTTCGCTACCATTACATGGGCGTAAGGTGAAAAATTTATTCACTGTTCATTACTTTTCTGTTATACAATAGTTCTTGTAATAACTAAACGGCCAAGCCTCATATTTTGACTAAGGTGTAGAGTTTGTGAAATTAGGGCGTGTAGAGTTAGAAGCTTGGCTCTACATGAGATCTGATAGCTTTTTGGCAGTGCGAGCCTTAGGTGGTCTCGTCTTGGCAACATTTTACATGAAAATGTTTTTGGTGGGTTGTATTTATCGTAAAGGGAACTTCAAGCTAACCTCAATTATTCTTTTGAACAGGTAAAAATGTCATACATCGAGATATACAATGAGGTCATCCGCGACCTTCTGAACCCCAGCGCCGGACCCCTAGAGCTGCGCGATGAGGGCGGCAGCGGGGCCCCCGTGGTGGCGGGCCTGAGCGAGCTGAGAGCCAACAGCGCCGCACACGTCTCTGAGCTGCTCGCGAGGGGCGACCGCTCCCGCACCGCCGAGCCCACGCATGCTAACCAACATTCTTCTAGGGGACACGCTCTTCTCAGGTATTTCGATCAGCAGATTTCTGTAGACAGAATACATCAGAGCTCCACCATTTTTCATGATATTTATTACGTAAAATTCGTCTGTTTCTGTTTATATCCCCACACTGCTTGTAAGCAGTACTTGATTTTGTTGTGGCTAAAATAAAATTATTAGGTATGGAATAAGTTGCTCTTCTTAATCAAATTATGGAATTTGGTGGTTGTCAGGTCGTTACCATTTGGTTGAATTACTGGGGATGGTAACGTCTTGAAAAAAAAAGTTGTTATTATATTTTGTTAACGTTTTTAGTCCCACATGAGGAACTTCTGAGCCCCATCTGTGTTACAGTGTGACGGTTAGCCAGCAAATGGAGAAAGGCACCCAGCGCGGTCGTCTCTTCCTCATCGACCTGGCAGGCTCGGAGCGCGCCGGGTTGCGTTCGCGACGCCTAGAGGGCGCGCACATCAATCGATCACTTCTGGCACTTGGGAACTGCATCATGGCTCTGTCTGGAGGAGCTAGGTAAGCTAGTATTATTTTGTGTATATTTGGCCAATTTGGCTGATGGATATTATTGATTGATAAGGCGCCTTTAAACTTTGTGGCCGCAAAAAGTCGCGCTCTTCCGATTACCATAGTGTGAAATGACAGCGCAGTCAATAACAAAACCTAATCCGAATTTATAAATCGAATCAATATCATATAACGATTATGTTTAATGTATGATCTCTTAAAATAATATTAATATCCGATTTCATTACCTCTGTTTGCGTTTTACTAGATACGGGGCACGATACCAGTTCTATTCTCACTCGGTGGTTGCATGGCTAGTGATATAGAGTTGCTTTATCAGTGTTTGCAGGAACTTGGTTTGCGTTTTAAAAGTGATATAGAATTTGTAAAGATTTTTATAATTTTTACCTTTTAAATAATAGATAGAGGTATCTAGATAGCTATCGATAGATAACATCACGCCTGTATTCCCCGACGGGCTAGGCAGAGGTGCACCTATAGTAGCTACACCGAAATTAGGGGGTGAGCCTATTGACATCAATCGGACACAAATCAGACTCCGGGCTGCTTCTGAGAAGTTCTAGGTGGAAAAACCTAATAACACTATGCCCGATCCGGGGATAGAACCCAGGACCTCATGGGCAGCAGCATGATGTGCTTGCTTCTGGACTTCCTAAATAAGTTGTAAAATTTGGATTTCTTGCTTCGTCAAATTTAATCTACAACCACATACTTACCGCCTAGCAGATATGTGAACTACCGCGACTCGAAGCTAACGCGGCTGCTGCGCGAGGTGCTCGGAGGGCGCTGCCGCACCGCCATGGTGGCCCACGTGGCGCCAGGCGCGGCATATCGGGACACCACGCGCTCCACGTTACACTATGCACAGAAGGCATCTTCTATCACAAATAAGGTAAGTACCTATATAATATATGCACGTGTGTGTCTGTGTACCTATTATTTAAATTATTTTGTTTACGTACCTAAGTATGTACGTATCTTATATTATTTTTATAGTATTTATTACTGTGTTATTTTGTGCCAACCCGCACTGGGCCCGCTTATGACCTACCTTCCCACAGAGAGGAGGCCTGTGTCTGTCTGTGTCCTAGTGGGAACATTATAGGTAGGCTGATTATGAGTAATTATTTTCGAGCTATCTATAAAAGAGACCTGCCATATTTTGTCTCTGCGTCATCGTAAAGTTGACTGGTACAAAATGCCTTAAGCATTAAGTCCACCTTTGTACAGTATTTTTTTACCTGTGCATAAAGTTTTAAATCCATACTTATTATAATATTATAAATTTGAAAGTAACTCTGTATGTCCTTTTCACGCCTAAACCACTAAACGGATTTCGATAAAATTTGGCAGAGAGATAGATAGTATTTATCCCGATATTCCCACGGGATCGACACTTATGCGGGTAAAACCGCGGGGCGCTGCTAGTATATAATAATTTGGGACCGGGATGGAACGGCCACGTGAATGGTATGGACGACTATTATACAGGGTTTTTGGTAAAACATTAAAAAGCTCTTAAGAGGTCATTGTACTCATCATTATGAACAACTTTTACTATGGGACCAAACCATTATATTATTACATATTAGGTACATATTGTCACTAGACTTTTTATATTCAGTTTGTGTCTAGTTTTACGACGTCGAAATATTATTTCAGGTGGAACGAGATTTGGTCGAAACTCCGATGCCTCTGTCGCAGTATCGAACAGTCATCAGCGAGCTGCGCGAGGAAATCGCTCGACTGAAACTTAAGATGAAGGACGACAGAACAATGTAGGTTTTTGCTGTATGATTTAGGTACCTACTTAGGTATTTAAATCTGAATTAAGAATAGCTTACACGGTCAACAGACTAGTGCGCGGTTAGCACCATTTTTGATTTGAATGGTATATCTAAGGTAGTACCTGGGTCGAATATGGTCACCCTAAGGTTTATTGTCTATTTTTTTATAGTTTTCAAAATTAGAGGGCAAGTCACGGTATTTATTTATAAAGTGTACCTAATAAGCTTTCATATTGTAGCAAAAAATATATAAAAATATTGAATATTTACAGATATTCTTAATTTTTTTGTAAATGTAGAAAATGGCCATATTTCCGACAGGGTAGGTAAATATGCCCATGGATGTGGCCATATTTACTGTATTATAAATAACGAATAAATTCAACAATTATAAATAAATAATAAATGTTTATTCAGTATTAAAATTGGGAAACTTATTAAATTAATTATTTTAATTGGTATTATAATTTATAAGTGTTAATAAGAAAATTAAGATTATGTAGATTTAATTGGTTAAATCTACATAATCTTAATTTTCTATCGGTTACTCCTCACTACACTGGGTGCATACATGTCCATATTTATCAAAATCATCTGCTGTTAAGCCAACGCACTCCTCATGAACGTAGGCCTAAAACTAAAAAAAGTAATAAGTTTATTATGTGTCAATAATTCATACGGTAAATATGGCCAATCGTTGGCCATATTTTCAGTCACGACTTTTTTTCCTCTACATTCCTCTATATTCAGACGAATCAAAAACACATTAGTATTTTGAGAAATACACAAAGAAATATCAAAATACAATTGCCGTACACCATGGCAACTTAAATAGAAAACAATAAAATCGAAAACTAACAGAAATATAGGACCGAACTTACTTGGAGTTTTTTATAACGGCAGCACAGCCTACCACTTCGATGAAATCTGAGAGACTGGCGTGGGTGCGAGAGGGGTGGCGGGGGCGCTATTTGGATACGTGGCTCGGCCGCGATCGTATACCGTCGCGTTTAATTTTATAAAGTGTTGTGTTTTAGAGATAATAGTATGTGGCCATATTTATCGGCTGGCCATATTCGACCCAGGTACCTTACTAGTAAAGGTACACGCAGTAGGTATTTATAAATATATTTGGTCTACCTCCTCATCATATCCCGCGTTTCATATTTGAATTCTTATATTTACCATCATAGCATCAGAAGATGATATTATAATCAGAACTCATAGGTACATAATTTTACGTTGAACAGTAAACCAAAAGAGTTCGCAAAGGTCGAAGAAGAGGTCAGCAAAGAGGATGCAGCGGCGAACGCAGCGCATCTTAAGTCCCTACGCGAAGCTATCGTGTCCACATTCAAGCAACAGATGCGCTTACGACGACGGCTGATGGAACTGGACAGCCACCTACTGGGTCTGGCGCTGGACGCCGAGCGGCAACATGCGGCCATCTCGCACTGGGAAGCGAGGTTCAACCGCCTCTACAAACCTATCAATATTCCTGGCTCGAGATTGAGCACGCAGCAGAGTTACAGGTATTTATGTAAATATTGTGAAAATAAAATATACTATTTTTAAGGGTTTTCGGAAAAGGTAAAACAGATTGGGGCGGGCCGCTCCGTAACGCAACGCAATGCGAAAATCCTCCGTCATCACTTTCGTACATTTTCTATGAACTAACTCACACTACGGGCGAGCCGCACTGCTCTTTTTCATGAAATGCGTTTCCCTGCGACCCGGTTTAGTGGTAATAATTTCCTCTTTAACATGTCGGAGTACTTTATACGCTTTTATTTGCGAGATCATGAGTATACGTGTGTCCAGGGGTGGCACTGGGCTATCGTCAAGCAGCAGCGAGCGTGCAGAAGCAGAAGTGGCAGTTGAACAGGCGTGGTCCGAGCTTGCGGCCGTCGAGCGCGAGCAGGAGTCCGCGCGCACCGAGCGGGAACGCGTCGAGAGGCAGCTGGAGCAGGTCCGGCTAAGAGGCGCTCAGCTGGAACAGGTAACCCAACATATTGAAACGCAATTTTGAATAATTATATAATTTTATTAGCATTTTAGTCGGACAAACATAAAGTGCAGTCGTCAGTCTCGTATTGCCAGTCCGCAAAGGCCTCCTTTAACCTTCTCCATGCCTGTCTTCTGCTGGCCATTCTGCCCCATGTTGTTCCAGCGACCTGACTGATGTCATCATCCCACCTTTTCTGTAGTCTACCTCTCTTTCTTTGACCTTTCGTTGGGTACCACTGGTTTGATCTGGCACTGGTTTGTGAAGGACAAAATGTTGTATTAAGAACCACAGAATAAGTGTTCAAGCATGAATTGTATAGGGCGAACGAAACAATAAGAAACTCCAATAATTAATTGCAGGAGTTACCAGCCACCATCAGCAGTGGTCCGGAACGCGAAGTGCTGGCTTTAGTGTGCCGGGTGCATGAACTAGAGGCCGACAAACTGGCCCTGCAAGGAGAGCGCGCTGCTCGTGCGCACGAACTGCGTAGACGAGACCTCGCACTACAGCGACGAGACGCACAGAGAAGACTCTCCGATGAGATCATTACTAGACAGAGGCGCGCACTTCAAGGTATATTTGACGTGAAAACGTCTTTTCGCTCAGTTTACTTGTGGTTTTTGTAACAGAAAAAATTATGTCCGATTTCATTCGCTAATAACTATGAGAATTTTAATGCTACAGCGTGCAAAAGTTAGGCCATATTAGTACCAATTTTAAGGTAAGTTTTCATTTGCCTATGACGTCACATCGCGAGTGCAGGTGCATGCGCGCAGCCCTCTATATTTGCAACAGTGAAGTAGTCTACTGTCATGTACGCAGGCCAGTTCCAAAAGGGGCATAGTTATATCTACTTAGTAATTGTCAACCATCTGTAATGGGGTATTAACTACAATAAAATGTGCTGGTTCTTGGTAGTAAAACAAAAGTATAATACCATGTCAATCAGAAGTAGAAACCAAAAGGTAGAAAAAGCATAAACAAAAGGAATAAAAAGGTAAAGTATCAAAAGGAAGAAAAGGCTTGCACATGGGGGCTTGTGGCTAAGTAATAACAGTCGTACGGGTCGATCGATCAGGTTAAGCTACGCTTGCCGCGGTTGGTCCGTAGATGGGTGATCATATTTACATACCAAGACCCCTCCGTGCCTCGGAAAGGACGTCAAGCCGTTTGTCCCTGCTGTCATTCGTGGATCTTTGACAGTCGTTACGGGTCGTCAGAAGCCCAAAAATCTGACAATCAGTCTTACCACGGGGTATCGTATTACCCAGTAACTGGGTTGTGGAGGTCAGATAGGCAGTCGCTCCATGTAAAATACAGGTATTCAGCTGCATCCGGTAAGACTGGAAGCCGAGCCCAACATAGTTCAGAAAAGGCTAGGCAGATGAATTGTTAACAGCCTGTCGGTGTTGTTATTGCTCCACAGACGTAGGCGTAGGCGTGCCTCCCGAGCTGGCCCAGCTGTACGAGTTGTATCAGCAAGAGATCCACGCGTCCACCTACACAGAGAGCAATGACATCTACACGCCGCCGCACCGTCTGCCGCCTATCTCTACCAGGTAGGTACGCTAGTCAATAGAAATACATGCCAGCTGAATGCATAGTTCGACTGCGAATCTTTCAGTAAAAGCTGTGCCTAATGTTTAAATAATACTACAAGACTATTGTTTTTTTTTTTTTGTCCGGTGTTAGCGCATATCGAAACTGAATATTTTGGCTGACGTTCTCAAAAGGATTTCTGTTTGGCTATGGTTTATTTGAAGGCAGAATGTATTGCAATTAGATTTCCTGTTACCGTACTTAGGTCGCGCGAAAAAGTGTTCATACTGACAAGAGTGAGCTTACACATCCCGCATGGAACAATAGATATGTTTTTGTATGAATGAGCTAGGAAATACTATTCAAATCGACGTCAACGTCAACGAACAAAAACGAGACCAACTTTTGACGCGATCAGCAGATCTAACAATTTAAATCTTTGATTGGTAGGGAAAGTCACCCCACCTGTGAGATAAGTGAACGTTGTCACTTTATGACCCATGTATGTACACTGACCTCTATCCAGGTCAGTGCCCATGTAACACTGGCGGTACCTGACACATTGTTATGTCGTTACAGCAATCAAAAAGTACTCTGTGTTACAGCATGTCGGAGCTGATGTGGTCGGAGAGTTCGAGCGGGTCGGGGCGCGGCTCTAGCTCGGGCTCGGGCGGCACGCTCGCCTACGACTACCGCCTGCCGCGCCTCGCGCCCACGCCGCGCCCCCGGACCAGATACAGGTGAGTTCTGAATATTTGTATGCGCAGCAGTAGGTACGCTAATGCTGCTCACTATTGCAACTCAAAGAGCTATTGCTCAACACTGAATTAGTGACTGTTTCAGCAGCACAACAGGAACTCCATCAGTGGTCAAGTATTTGGCAGAACTTGAATGGGTACTTTTGAGCTATGCATGCAGTAACATATTTAGTTTGTGCATTGCATTTACAGAATACGAGCAAGCTATCTGAGGAAGTCTGTAAGCGTTATTTAAATTAATGTTACTCAACACAGCTACGAGGAACCTTAGTTGTTTTATCCTGACAGGAGCCACCTGCAGTCCCCTGACTGTTGGAGGTTGCAATACGGCTGCAATCTACTATTTAGTCAGGGTTCAGTGATTGGTTTCAGTCAAGGAAGTGCGTCGGCTCTGAAGCGCTACGCGAGCGACGACAGCCTCGTGACGGCGGCGCACCGCGCGGACGACGAGGCTGACCCCTGACTCCGCTTCTCGCTCACACGGCTCTAGCTTCACGTGCTCCCGCACTTTACGATCCTGTCTTGCCAGAATATTATTATGGCACTATTCAGTATGCATTTTTCTAAAGCCAAAGTTGACTTTTTGGGCTTAGACAAACAGTCGAATGGTAAGATACCAAACGGCAAATGAGTTCTTCGTTTCGTTATTCTAGAAATATTTATTGAAATTTGTAAGAATGTCGCTCGCACTTGATTTTGGCTTTATAATGTGAAGGTGGTTTCCACAGTAACAAAACTAAATATTTCTAAATGACCTTATGTGGTAACTAATCAAGTTGATGTTGCGTAGATCACTGTAGTGATGTGGATTGTTGTGTCAGTTTGCTCCGTTTGGGCTTGCGTATCAAGCCAGTATTGTCAATTTGTTTTTATAAAATATCAAATAAATACTTATAATCGCCACTTGTCTGGCATAAAACTTTGTTTTGATTTTTATCCGTGCTTAGAGATACCTAACCTACCTAAGTTACAATTTGCGAAAAGTCAGATCTTGGCAAATAATGAGTCACGAACTTTAAAGGACAGGTGCTCTAGCCTGCCAATAGTGAAGAAACTAAAAGGACATGCTTATAGAATGATTTTTTTTTAAGAATAATGGGTTGGTTCAACCCTGTAATTGGTCAGCGGGATTGTCCGAAAGGGTTACCGCTGGCCCGGAACATAAAGGGCTAAGGAAGGAACACGGGTGGGTTTTAGTCAGTAAGAGCTTCCGCTCCACCCAGAGCGCTAGGGGTCATTTGATGATTTCCCATCCACAAAAAAAATACCCTGTAATTGGTAGATACCTACCTACAGCAGCATTTTTTTACTTTTTGTGCAGACTTCTAGCTTGGTCTAAGACTCTAGGTAGCTCTAGGAAAGTCGTAAAAAAAACGTTTGCGTATTGCCTTCTCCGGTCAATCTCTCGCCTAACCTCATGTAACACGCCAGCGTTTCCGTGGCCTCCCTCGGCGACGACGCCCTTCTTCTGGCACCCACAAAGAACAGTGGAAAGTTATAGGGGACACCTTTGCCCAGCAGTGGGACAGTAGAGGTGACAACAGAAATGCCAGGCGTAGCATGGATGTAAGTTTTATAGCTTGTTATAACTTATATTTATAAAGGACAATTAAATACATCCACGTGCGCACAACATCTTGTTGAGGGTGATGTCCTGAGAATAGCAACAGACGACACGACACATGAATAATAACGAAGTGAATAACCATCTACATTTACCTCGTAAGGGAAAATAAACATTATACATAATGCAAGCAAGCAATAAACACAATTAGGTATGATGATTCGAGTTTATATTATTGAGATTACAAACAGATACTTATCTAATATTAGACAAGTTTTCTTACTCTAACTAAATAATCTCATGAAGGCTCTTAATTAGTTATAAAATAAGTATATGCATATTATGTACATTGTGATATATTCTAACAATTCTAATCTAGTAACAACTCTACCTTTCAATAATAATAAGTTACAAATAATTTAATTTAAATGGGTATTCACAGTCATATTCAAATACAGACAGTTAAATGTATCCGTACCGTGGGCTGATTTTTCAATCATCTGTTAACTTTATTCGAGGAATAATTTTGAAATTTTGTCAGTTATTTCATAAAAAAATCTGTCAAACGTCAATTTAATTCCTCGTATATAAGTTATCCGGCGATGGAAAAATCAGCCCCAATAGTTATAAAATAATTTAATTTGATCATGACCCCGGTGTTGACGAACACGTCATAACTAAGGTAGATTATAAACAACTTACATATAATATTTCGTTTGACTAAAATCGACTAATCTCATTTGATATATTTTTTACATAAATGCGAATCGAAAACAAATCTTGTGATATGCGCGTATAGCAAATCAAAATTAGGTATCTAAAAAGTAGGTACCTAGGTACTTAATTACCTAATTGGTTCCTTAGTTTCGAAATTATAACTATCGCAATACTGTTGTTACACTCACTCAACTTGGTTACAAAAAGCGTCCTATCAGTACAAAATGAAATAAGGTCTCGAAATGTACATAAGAAATACCTATATAATAAATAATTATTTGCAAAATAAATATTCCTTTGCCAGTTTTTATTCAAATACTTTTGAGATATCACAACCGTGGGTGCTACAATATGGTGCTACCCAAAAGGTTTAAAAATATACAAACTCGCGTAAATATAATATGAAGTAATAGGCAAGCTCCGCGGATTGGCAATAGACGAAAGCTATTCTTAATTTGATCATCAAATAATATTATGGCCACTAAAGTTACCTAAGTAACTATCTATCTACTAGAATTAAGTTTTAAATGTTTTACCTTTACAACCGCAAAACGTGTTTTATTTCCTTTTGAGAAGGGGGTTTCCGGATGAAATATCAGTAACTTTGAGCTGTTATAGACAATAGACAAATGTCCAGTAAAAAATATTGAATACGATAAACATAAGCGGGAACAGTATGCGGGAACGTTTGTCGATCCACGTGGCGATCTCCTGCGGTGTCATGGTGGTCCAGTTGTGCTTGGGCGGCTCGTCGGAGCCCTCGCTGCCGCCGCGCGGCTGCTTGCCTCCCTGTCCGATGAGCTCGTCGAAGCTCTGCGTCGTGATAGTCGGCAGGTTCATCGCCGATGGGAAGCTCTGTAACATCAAGCATGGCTGACATTTAAAAACGTTTCATCTCCTTGTTGTTACATAATGATGATGGTCTTATATTGACCTATGACAACGTAAAGGAATGCCATTCTAAAGATGGCTTGGCTTCACAATTTAACCACATCGGTGTGCAATACCTAACTACAATTTAGAAAGAATGTTCCTGCTTCCGCGTACTGATTCAGATTTTTACTCAAGGGAATGTCATATGCTCACAGGTTGACTGATTTTATTCAATAGAATCATGTATCCTGTAAGTGCTGTTGAATTGAATGATGCACGTGCTGAACCAATATGTACCTATCCATTATTTGTAAACTACCGTTGATAACAATTAATTCTAATTTACCTTGTTGCACCACTGTAGTATAATTACGATAATGCAAATTTCATGTTGTAGACAGGTTGTAGTATATTTGTTTGTCACAGGCATGTCACAACTCAAGTATTATTATTCTATGGCCCACAGAAATAGATCACGTTCTTTATTTGCAATGTACGATGGATTTAGTCAACGCTATTACATCCTGGAATTAATCGTCGTGTATAGTTTTAGACGTTTAGTTCCCGGGTAATAGCGTTGACGATATAATAGGATTCTACTGGATCTACACTGAAATCTGTTATACCCTTAATAATGTTGAGTGTAACAGTAATGCCCAGCATTGTCAATATGGAAACAGGTTACTCGTAATCGGGTCCTAGCAGTTTTAATCATGTGACTGGATGGAAGTTAGGAAAAGCATAATTATGTAAACCCCTGCAGTGGTTCAAATGTACGTACGTGTACGGTCAAATAGTTGTTGTATCCTGGCCCCGCGGGGTCGGTGCTAGTCTCCTGGTTGAGCGACGAGCACGAGCGCGATTTGCTCAGCTGCGGCGAAGACTCCTGCAACTCCTTCTGTAACTCTTTGCGAGCAAGCCGCGGTGTCAACGTACTCTTCAGTATATATTTGCTGTTCACCTTCTTTAAATTCACCGCTTTCCTTTATAAGAAAAACAACGTCCTCTTATTAATACATACATTACGTGGTTATATTCTCTTTGATTACAACTAATAACTAGCTACGTTTTTAGATATTTAGATGTACAACGTACTTTCTACGCCAAATAGTGTTGACGAAAGCGAATTCGACTAATGCAGAGAAGATAAAACCGATGCAGCCCAGGAACCATATCTCACTCGCTTTGATGTAAGAAACCTTCGGTAATGTCTTCGCCTGAGAGGACGCCAGTGTGATAAACGATAACATAGTGCTGGTACCTGGAATGAGACAAGATGGTAAACTACATCTGTTTCAGATCCATATCAATGATCAAAATGATATAGATAAAGGTACGTCGGACGTACCTAACGTTATCCTAGGAGCTGAAGCGTCTGCTTGTAGCCAAAATGTTACCCACGACATGGCGACGATCATCATCGAAGGAATAAAATAGTCCATTAGATAGTAGCCCACTTCGCGACCTAGTTTAAACGTGAATTTGAGGGCGCTGTAATTTCCCGCTGCGAAAAAATACATAAATGATTAAGAATTGTTGCTGGAGTAAAGTGTTATTAAATTATAATAACGTCACAGACCGAAAAACGACATTACATCTACCTTCACCGAGACGCATATTGACGATATCCCCACGTACAACTGACTCATTTGTCCAAAAATCCAGCAGTGAGTACTCCGTGAGATGCAGTTCCGATGATAACCGAACTGGGCTGTCCTTTTCCCACATTAGTCGTAAGATAGACGCGTTGTATTTCCCTAAAATCATTTAGAAGGAAAATTACTATTAAATAGGCAGGAAAAACATTTTGCAGATTTGTGATTCACGTTCACATGTAGGTAAGTTCAAAATAACCTATACTTACGTAAACAGCTTTAGGTAAATGTTATTTACAAATAAACATATTTAGGTACTTACCTATGGGTAATTAGATTAGAGATCGATTGAAATATTACTTACAGCTTTCCAAGTTCATTGAGCAGGTTTGATCATCAAATGGGAATTTTTGTAGATTCATCCAGCAGTAAAGTACAGCTTGCATACGTCGACTGAAGAGCACCTCACCGTTTGGTGCTATCGATATTAGCACATCTTTGCTGTCAGTACCCATCAAGCTCGACGACTGTTCGTTTGACATGTATAGATGTGGCACCCATATTCTTTCTCTCAGATCATTCTCACCAATAATCTTTGACCTTTCTGGCGAAAATAATCGATAAGCTAACCGTGGATCAGTCCATCGCAGTTGGAGGAGGAAGTGGAGTTTGAAGTTCTGAAATCATGTAATTTTTTTATTAAAGTAAACACAATGTTATAAAATGCGCACCAGCCGTCTTTTACTCAGTAAGTAAGTATATTGATATATACACGGAAGAGATTTTATATAGACCTTATTTATCTATTCCGTGGATATAAATAAATAAATAAATAAAACATCTTTATTTCAGACCTGAAAGTCCATAAGTTATTAGTTGTTAGTAACAGATTGTGCTTATATGCTATGTTAGTGTTGTTAGTAGGTACTTCATTTCAAACCTATTGCTATTTCCACCCAGTGCCTCTGGATGGAGCAGTCTGGTCTGCCAGCAATCATTTTCAGGATACTATTACGAGTGTTACGCAAGCGTTGCAGTAAGGAAGCCGCTTTCTTACGCATGATGGCGTGAAAGCCATCCGTGTGAACTGCAGCAAACATTCCAGATGCACTGCAACGCCGCGGCAACTGCAACAGCATCCTGAAAGCGTTGTTGTATTGTACGCGTAGGACGTTGTAGGCTCGGCTCGTATATGACACCCACAGGCCGCTCGAGTAGAAGGACTGACAGAACGCCTTAAATAAACTGACTTTGACGTCTGCCGTGCAGCGAGCGAACCTTCGGGTGATCATATTGCTCCTTACCGCCAACGCCCTGCGCTCGCGCTCTATGTCGCCATCATCCCGTAGGTCACTAGTGACAACATGACCTAGGTACTTAAAACTATTCACTACATTAAGTACTACGCCGTTGAGATATACCGAAGTTTCTCACCAGATCGTGGGCTTCAGCGGGCTGTATGAAGTAGACATAGGCGCTAGCATGCACATACACTACGTCTCCGGACGTGTAGGTAGGCAGCAGCAGCCGGTCGTAGCGGCACTGGTGGGCCAGGCGCGAGAGGAACTCAGACTGCGTGTAGTTGTCGCCGTCGGTGAGCCCTGGACAATCAGCTACATTTAGTCTGAAAAAACAACAATCAGTTTATGAGTCTCGTATGACAGTTTGACAACAATAGATCATTCGTCTTCTCATCACGTAGCGATACGTCCACTTGTGCAGGCTGTTACATCACGCGCTATTAGTGGCCTTACTCGAGGGCGACACGCAAAAATTTTATCATTGATTTTTAAGCTAGAGAATGGTTTTCCTTATCCCAATTCCTGGCTTATTGATAATACGTGCTATAAAGGCCTCGGGTAAAAGTGTCTATTAGTGCGACACCTCATCAATAAATTAATATCTACTCGTTTATACTAAAGTAACTGCGTGTCACGTGATTCGTGAGAATAGATTAGCGACAGATAATTAAAACAAACAGAAACTGGTATTCGTCACCAGGTGAGCGGTGGTCGTTTCGAATAATATTACAGAATTGGATGCTGCTGTCATCTTTCTGATGGAATTACAGAAAGAAATCCTAAGAAATATTGAAACTGCTCTTATAATCTGTACAGTCACGCGTTAGGATTTAACGGTGTTTAATGAATAGTCTCAAACGAGGCCGTCGTACGCAAAAGTAGATCATGACTACAATAAAAGTAAGGAATTTCTTACAAATGATAGACCATCTATCACAAGGGTCGAATATTGTGGCCTATAGTTTTTTTTTTTTTTTTTCTTCGCCCTACTTGGGCAGGCTAAGGTCTTGGACCATACCGCCTCGTCTTCAGTGTTTATTGTCCTTCTTGACTAAAAGTAAGGCCAAAGCCTCGTCTTCAGTTACATCCTTCTTGTTCAAAAATAAGTAAGGCCGAAGCCACGTCTTTAGTTTCATCCTTCTTGTCTAAAAGTAAATAAGGCCACAGCCACGTCTTTAATAGTTTATACCTTGTTTTATATGTATTTTAGGCCAAAGCCACGTCTTCAGTATTCATTAGTCAAAGTCAGGGCCGTCTTTACCTATTGTGCAGGGTGTGCGTTGCACACGGGCGCAGCGGTCCTAGGGGGCGCCGAGCGCCGCTCGCTTCGGAGCCCCACTCGGCGCGCGGGATGGCCGGCCGCGGCACTTTCAATGACCAACGTAAAAAGAGCTCCACTTACTATACATTTTGTATAGCATCTGGAGCTCTTCTTATATTTGTCGAATTACATTACACCAAAGCAAGCCGCGCCACGAGCGCGCGAGCGGCTTTTACAATATTGACTTTTTTTGCAACATGAAATAAACCTTATTAAACATTATTATAGATTATATTTTGAGTGTAGTAGTGAGTGTCATCAATCATATTGCGAATAATGCGAATTCAACTGTTTGGGATAGACAATAAAGTTCCAAATGGCCATGCCATGGACGAACGTCAAGGGGGCGGCATTTCTGAAATGCGTGTGTACGCGTGGCGCGTGCCACACTGTTCTACCGCTCGCTACACGTAATTTTGCGAAATAAGCCTTGGCGCCATGGATTAAGTTTGATACAGTGTGAGTCTTCATAATGTGCACATATTGAAATGAGGGAAACCAAGCTTAATTTTATCGACGACGATATTTGAGTAAATATGAATTTTACTTCATATTTGCGGCTTTTCTTTTGATTGTACTTAATAAGTAAGATTTAATTTTGATATTAGCTGAATTAGTCTGCCTGCCACAAGCACAACTGTTGCGAATTTCGACGGGGTCGGAGCACTCGTCAAAAATTATTTAGCTACGCTACCAAATTTCAGTCTGAAATATGAAAAAACAAAACAAAAACAATAATCTTGTGCTTTGTTTTTTCTTGTCACTCTTTCCTTCCTAAAAATACTTTTTACCCGCGTGTACAGTGGCCCTCGCTCGCAGTGAGCTTCCCAAAGTCAAATGTTCCCAATTGATATTGAACTTTGTTTGATGTCAGGTCGTAATTAGAATGAAGAAATTTAAAAATTTGGACATTGATATGATGTAACATAACATCTATATAGACATGATAACATGAGTACGTTTTGGCTTGTTAGGGTAAACACCAGAACACCTTGTATAATTCTAAATATACAGTCAACAGCACTCCATGGTATCCAAAACCGACGAATTTCTTCTTCATCTCCAAACAATAGTTTATTATCCATTGGGGAAATTTGACAATTTGTGGTAACTTGATGTGCTGTTACTTGAACTTTGTACCCATTCCATTTTGACCGCGCGCTTACTAGGGGACGCTTTTTTTTTTACTAGGGGGCGCTTGGGTAATTTTTGCACACGGGCGCTACATGGGCTAGAGACGCCTCTGGTCAAAGTCATAATAATATGTTGTCATAACCGTGTATTCGTCATAAACATTTTTTGTATTAAGGTCATATCCGGGTCATATCCTTCTATTAAGTCGCCCCGAACGGTCAAATTGCCCATCCAGTGCTGTCAATAAATTTATACAGTGCTATGTATGTACTGTAATTTTCCAGCAAACTTTGAGTGTCGCGCGGGATGCTTGCTGGCGTTTTATATATTTCCAATAATTTATCGATTAGAGGAATTCTTTGTAAATCATATGCAGGGCATTCAAAAATTATATGATCTAGGGTCTGATCACTTCCTAAGTCACAATTGATACAAACTGGCGATGTTATAATTTTCTTTCTGGCTAAATGTGCATTGAATCTTCCATGTCCAAGTCTAAGACGATTTAAAGTGGTATAAAATTTTCTGCTTTTGGGAAGAACAGATCTGGAGAACCAGGGCGCAGAACCAAAATGGTTTGATTTATTTTCGCATACCATTTTCCTTTAGTTCTTAGTGTTTCTTGCCAGTCCTCATGCCAAATACAGGTGTTTTGTTCATGTAATTTAGTAAGCAGGTCGGAACTTGGTATGGCAACATTTCTTGTCTCTGGGATGTCAACATTGTCAACGTCAACAATAACTCTTGCAAGATAATCTGCGTTTTCGTTTCCTGTTACTCCTATGTGGGAGGGTGTCCATATTAAACTTATTGTAAATCCTTTAGAACCAAGCTCAGCGTATAAAGTCCGAATCTCATATAAAATATTTCCGGTATTAGCATCCAGTTTCGGGTTTTGTAAGGCCATGAGAACACTCATGCAGTCGGTCACTCTAAGCCAAGTTGTGGGCCCAAGATTCTTTTCATGTATATACTGCAGAGCTGTTAAAATGACTAGAGATTCTGCTGTAAATATAGTCATGGCTCCAGGTAACCGAACTCCATGTCCAACAGTAAGATGAGGTAGATATATAGCTAGCGAAACATTTCTATTGTTTTTGGATCCATCAGTAAATATGTGCCTGTACCCAGGGAACTCTGCAATTAACTGATACACGTCTTCTTTACTCCTTAGATCACGATTAACATAAATGTATATGGGTTGTGGCCTATAGTACCTACTGAGCCTTACAGTATGATTTTTTGTTATTGTAATAGTATGTAGCTCTAGCTCTTTGTATATATTAAACAAATTAAAATACTGTACCCAAAAATCCTACCATAATAAGTGGTACAGTTAAAGAAATGGACAACATAATTATCCTGTTTAAGTGAACAATAAGGAAGCATTAAATCGTAATGAAGGCCATAATAGATTGTCATTGTTAAAATATTCAGCTACCGATCTCAGCGAAATTCATAGTCCGTCTACCGTTAATTGTCATGTTAACAAAAGAAGGTCATAATTTAAAACCGATATCTGACGTTTCTGTCTACCGAGCATAGTATCTGGGGACACGGAAGTGCCCCCGCCAAGACGAGCCAGATACTTAAACAAAATTCTTGGCATGTAAGCTAGTATTTGTACACAAACAACAAAAAAAATCTAAAACTTGGAACTTTTACCCCCCAAAACCAGTGGATGGAAGTTTGCATGAGACTTCCGCAAATGTTGATGCTAGAGGTGGCTTGGCCGTTTCACTACCATCACATGGGCGTAAGGTGAAAAATGTATTCACTGTTCATTACTTTTCTGTTATACAATAGTTCTTGTAGTAACGAAACGGCCAAGTCTAGCTCATATTTTGACTAAGGTGTAGAGTTAGGTCGAGTAACTCGTGTAGAGTTAGAAGCTTGGCTCTAGGTACATGAGATCTGATAACTTTTTGACAGTGCGAGCCATTATGTGGTCTCGTCTTGGTAACATTTTACATGAAAATGTTTTTGGTGGGATTATCTATTTTAAAAGTCCGGTTCAAGTAGTGTTAGCATTGTTTGGGATATTGAACGATTTCTCGATTCTCTTTTTTTTTACTCACATTATTTTACAAAGATTGCCAAAATCTGCTCTTGACGAGCGGAAAAAGTCTCGCTACCCTAGTTTCCTTAAATAAAGTCTACAGTTTTCCAAAAACTGAACACCGCTCTTTTAGCAAGAAAATTGGTGTTATGTAAGAGACGATGGAACCTACCTCCGTAGGTACGTACCTGCCTACTTACTTCATTAAAACATTTCATAATACCTACTTTTTAAAGCGATATGATGTTACAACGTTTCCACAAACAACAACACGTTGAATGATTGTAGGTACCTGAACGTGTGCATTTATTTCAGTTAAAACAAAGTACTAACGTAACCTTACCGGCGTTACCTATGTAGTTCATTATTAATTTTATCTATGCTCGATCACGTCTACACGCTGTGACAGTTGATTGCGCGTTGAACAAACTCTCTTTTCAATAACAATACCTAATTGTTTACTGAAAGACGTTGTAGTATCAGTTTAATACCTATAATATGGACTCATGGTGCGGCAAGGTCGGAGTGGGAGCGGGTAACGACAACACTGCTAATATTTGTGGTACCTGATAACATTATGAACCAATTCTGAGAGATATCAACAAGATTTACTCTTAGATTACGGCTAAACCGCACGCTACGTGTACATTAAATATGTTTTACATTCTTTTGCTTACATTGAAAGTACTTCATTACCAAATTAGGTAGGTGTATCTGTGACACACTGTCTACATTCATGCTTAAAAATTAGTAAAAAAGAAAGAAATCAGAGCAAAAATATAATTGTTTGAATTTAGATTCTAATTCTTAAGCCTGGCTTAAAGGCCTTAACTGAAATCATGCAGGTCGAAATTACAACGCCTTAGTGATTTACGTTACGGAGGTAAAATGTAGGTAGGTACGAAATAATTTACAATAGAAATAAGGTCAGACCCTTTTCCTCTTAAATCCCCTTGTTTATTTACTTACTTTAGCTAATGTACCTAACTACCTAGACTTAATCAAATTTGTTCAGCGGCACTTATATGTTAATCTGAGCACACTCCAGCTAAGAATTTACGCAACTAATATAAATTTTGTTCTGATAAAAGATAACAGTAGCACCTACCTACAGAGACTTATAGTAAATGGATAACAAGCTCTAAGTAGTTTTACTTGAGAACTTAGCAAATTTAAATTAGGTAAGTGAATGTCATCTTATTTTACAAATTAGCGAGCAGAAACGCTGCAATTGTTTTTCTGGACTTGATAATAAATATACTAAATGTTAGGTGACATCATTCACTTGCTAACCATAAAGTTGTAAGAATTATCTGAATTATGTATTTTAAATGACTGCGACATATCAGTTATTGCTGCTAGTTAGGTACGTTTTATGTCCCGCTACTAGAGTTTATTTAAATGTTTAGCCATCTTCGGAAATTACTCCAATTATGGAGTTAAAATTGTTTATCTGTAGTGTTTAATTCAGAAACCGAGATAGTTTAAAGTTAAATGTTTACCATCGCTTATAATATTAGGTACTGAAGCGTCCGTCAAGGCGTCAACAAATAAAACAATGACTATTACTTCTCGCTCTACACGTCACTAAACGGTATCATGAAACTTATGTTAGCCCTTATGTTTTATGTTGTCAGTTATTAAGTAGGTATATATGTCACCAATATTAAATAATTTTTATAAACATTTGGTTGGAGTGTCGTGCGTAGACGCTCTACAATTTGTTACCACAACGACGTAGGTAAGTAGCATCATTTCCAAGGAAATGCATTCGTATTTGTGCGTGGTACGGACCTAATATATTGTGAGACATTAAACAAACATAATTATCATGAATAATAACAAAGTGATAAACAAAGATAATTAAGACTTTATCAGAGACTACTGTGTACTATCAAACGCAGCGTATTAGTCAAAGTAAATAAAATATTAAACAAGTGTGCATCTAATGTTAATGTTACTGTTTTCTAAGAAAAGCCTTTTATAAGCGAGTATTAGTTTTGGCTTAGTCTCTTAATAATGTAGGTATGTTTACATGAATTTACTTTATTCCGCTCAAACAACACCGTGACTAAAGAGCTGATGCAGTTGTTATTAAGATATAGTTGTGAATCAATTAACGAGTACCCAGAGCATATAGTTCCTCAGAAAGTTTTTAAGTCAGGTATGTAACTAGTTGGCTGTAGCTATTACCTCCAGACTTAGTTCGCTAATAGCAACATATTTCAAATCGTTTAAAAAATTCTTGAAACGCTAAATTAAGTTTCTTTCAAAACTAGGCTATAGGAACTTTTAGGGAGCACGTATTCAGTCACAGAACTGTATATGTAGAAACATTGAGTTTATTTAAATAAAGACACATCAGGAGGGCAAGCACGAAGCCCTAGCAAAGATATACATATAAGTATTACCTAGATAGGAGGTCAAAATATGCACCAATTAAGTAGTACCTAGATACATAGAATAACAAGTAGATAGTTAATGGTAGGATTATCCGGCACAACAATCTTCCAAATTCCTTAGTGCACATTGTTAACTGCCGATGCGATGGTATAACATAATGAGGCTATAATATCTAAGGAAAGTCAAGTCTAATATAGGTATACAGATATATGAGATATATAATAAATACAGATTAGTTATCATTAAAATTAAACACAATGACGACAATAGGTAGCTGTAGGTACCCAATTTAAATTCCGGAACAAAATTAGCTACTATCAATCATATATTAGGTATAAAACATTTTTCCTGTGACGTTTTCCCGAAATCTGCTGATGTTTATTTCCCATATTTTATTTATTTAGGCAATAAATGAAAGTTTTGAGATTTAAAAAAAACCCAAATCTGACTAGTAAGTATTTAATTAATTTGTGGCGTACTTACACTATTACGGGAATGCAAAGTAAGAAGCGCTGCATTGTAAAACTAAAAGCGTTGCAGCAGCAATAAGAGCCACTTTTCGACCAAATATGTTGGATAAATCTTAAATTAATTTCTGTACTCACAACAAGCTTAGTCTAAGCCGCTGGGTTTAGAAACTGAACAAGAGTTTCATAATTTTCATAAATAATAAATAAACCTAAGGTGAGCTTATTCTATATTTCTATATTGTTTAAGTAATATTTCAAATAAATATAATATTTTCCGTTTTAGTTTGATGATGATGGTTCTGGCTTTAATCATATACCTATTTGGACACAGTTGATGGATTATAATGTTAGGCAAGATCCACCATTCTTTGCAATGTGGACCTATCATCACATTTTGTAATATTTCGATAGTTTACTTAATACATATACTCACTTATTAATTTACTCCCTAAATTTGGGGGAATAACCCTTAGCTTGGAAACCCTGGTTTTGGTTAACGAACCAGGTTGCCATACATTGTTTTCAATTATGAAAGGATTTTTGATTTTTTTTTCCCCTATGGTAAAATGGGCATGAGTTTGTATGGAAGTTCGTCTTTTTTACCGATGGGCTATACTACATAATACCACAGTATAAAAACCATACAGTAGGTCGACGCCTTTGATCTCGTGGTAAATGCCGACAACGTCTAGACATTATCGCGACAGCTAGGGTTGTCACTTGCCTCAAGTAAACAATATTAATTTATTTATTTGAGATCAACATCGTCATCAACATTACTATAAACAATAATTAACAATTATCAAAATATCGTCTTTTTAACCCCCCAACGACGGGGTGTTACAAGTTTGACGTGTCTGTGTGTTGTGTGTCTGTCTGTGGCATCGTAGCTCCAGAACGGATGAACCGATTTTGAACCGATGGTGAATTAGTCGGAAGTGTTCTTAGCTATGTATGTTTGATGAAAATCGGTTCAAGATGGCCCCCACCACAAAATGGCGGATTACATAATTTTTCACAACTCCCTCAATATGGGTATCAAATGAAAGGGCTTGACTAGTGGAATACTATACACTACGATACATTTCAAATCCAAGATGGCCGCCACCACAAAATTGCGAATTACATTTTTTTTCACAACTCCTTCAATATAGGCAAGTATCAAATGCAAGGGCTTGACAAGTAGAATAATGTACACTATATTGAAAGGGAATGAGGAATATTAAGTAAAACTTGAAAATTATTTTTTTCCTAGATTGATGAGGAAACTGGAGTGATGACTGGTACCTACGACCGCTGAGTTTGACCATTTTTACGAATGGAATTATTCTACTTAACATACGTTTTTCTACATCAGATAGTGTCGCAGTCCCATTTTCAAACAACAGGCCAAACGACATCTATGATGAAAAATTACATTGTTTTGCAGCCGCCATCTTGAATTTTGATTATGACCTCATATTCGATGTCAGCACCCTCGAAATCCTTGGAAACGACGCCCATGATGAAAAAATTTTAAATTTTCGCAGCCGCCATCTTGAATTTTGATTATGACCTCATATTCGTTGTCAGCACCCTTGAAATTCTTGGAAACGACACCCATGATGAAAAATTTGAAAATTTTTGCAGCCGCCATTTTGGATTTTCGTTTTGACTGCACTATCGGCTTTAGCGTCCTCGAAAGCCATGGAAATGTCAAGTAAAAAAAAATAAACTGAAAAGAAAATACTAAGTAAAATAATTAGAAGAAAAAAAAACTTAACAAATAAGCAAGCAGTCAAATGTTACATAGCTCTTTATTTGTCTTCATAAATTAAAAAAATGTGTACCATTACATTTTTGAAAATAGTATCCCAATAATTAAAACAACACCGAAAAGTCGAAATCATCAACCCTGAAAGTTATGTCCCGAACTACTAACATGGTGGCAGTATGCAGTTCGGGCTCGCACCTCCCGCGTCTCGCCCCTCACACCCCGCACGATTGCCCTGTCTAGACGGCTTCGTCGAACGACTGTATGATGTATAGACTGTGATAATACTATGGGACATAGGTACCATGGAGCTCAAGCGATCTATCTTCACTTGTTTGAAAATCAAATTGACGCTGTTATCGCGTTTGGCGACCTCGGAAAGTCCATAAAATGGTGTACCTATAGTGTAGGCATATAAATTAGCTGTCTAGTGCCCAGCAGAGACGTTCCTACGTAATGTAGTGCTTATCTGCGTTAGCTGTTTGAACTGTGCTATAGGTAGGTAGGTACCTACCTCAACTTCCGAAAATAGTTAAGTTAAAGTGGCGATCGGATAAATCCTTCGAGCAAGGATATATACATAGGTACCTACCGAAGTAAGAAATTACTAAAGATGATTAAACAATGCCTGTCAGCTCAATCCTACTAAGAAACCGAAGCCTTCGTTAGAGTAATGTCATAAGCATTATTTTATCGCAAACACTTTATCTCACTCACTTACTCACTCATTCCTTCACTCTACATTCTTAATTTATATCATTACCTTGGTCTTGGACGCATCCTTGCAAAATTTCAATAAATACTTAAGTAGATTTACGACACACCCTATTTCAAACAATTGGTTTTACGATTATATTTTATTTCACTTTATTTTTACAACATTATGTAACACATTTTATAATACAGTATCATTATAAAGTGTGTTACTTAGTGTTAAAAACTCTCAAGGAGTCCACGAGGCAGGCTCGACCTAAGTGCGGAGTCCACAAGTTAAAATATTAAAATTATGTTTCCCTTGTAACAATAATTTTATGAGTAGTTTCTTTGTACAAAAAATAAGGAAATGTAAGAACACTGTTTGGTAAATAAACGATTTATTATTATTTTATAAATGTCTGACACATTTTGGGACCCTCGGGCCCCGGACCTTTGGAAGGCGTACGAGCTGCCAAAGCCAACTCGCAGAGGCCCTTTAGACAATTTTAAATGATGAGGAGGCACCAACAGTTGATTATCTCTGTATGCACTATGCAAGTGCGTGCACCCAAGGACAACCCCCGGCTGGTGCAGGACTATTGCCACTACTGGTCCTATTTACTTAAGATTAAGAGATAAATCTCTACTATTTAATTATCAACTAAATACCTATACATATTTATTTTGCATCTGGTTAAACTGGAAGCCGACCCCAACATAGTTGGGAAAAGGCTAGGCAGATGATGATTTATTTTGATAATTCATCTGCCTAGCCTTTTCCTATGTTGGGCTCGGCTTCCTTGCTAACCGGATGCAGCTGAATACCAGTGGTTTACATGGAGCCACTGCCTATCTGACCTCCACAACCCAGTAACTGACATGCTTTCCGAGACACGGAGGGGTCTTGGTATATGAAGACGTTCACCCATCCACGGATCAACCGCGGCAAGCGTAGCAGCAGATCGATCGACCCGTGCGGCTGTTATTACTTAGCCACAAGCCCCTCAAATATTTATTTTTATATTACCTAATATTATTATTATCTACTTACCTGTAGAATATTATTATTATTATATAATATTTATTTTGATAAATAGGTGCGAAATAGAAGAAATCAATAAGATTAGGCAAGTAACGATACTAAAAATCACAAGTATTCACCAAAATCACAGCTCCAAATTATTACCTAAGTATGTATATTCAGTTAGCAGATATCTAATGTACTATTCACGAAAACCTATTGTGATGAAGTCGTTACCTCGCTTGCCTACGTAAAAACAGTTTCGAATCTAACACAAATCATTGCGAATCACACAAATAATAATTTAGTGCCTACGTGTTCGAAATGACCAGTAATTGTCGATAATATAGTTCGCAAATGATTCACAATAAATTAGTCAAGAGTCACGGAACATTAGTCACGAAAAAGTCCACTAGATATTAACTCTCATATTAACATAATTAGCAGTTCATTACAATACCGGACTAGTCGTAGATATGTCACAGTTTGCTGAACAATTAAGATTTCATGAAATAAGTTCCTATGTAAACAGGTTGTAATTATGAGCTAATTATTATTTTCTAGGGATGGCATTTTCTACATATTTTTATTTAGGTGTTGATAGATTTGTGAACAAACTATAAACTGTAATATTCACTATATGTAAGTAGTTATATCTTATCAAGCCATTTCCCTTTCGAGAATCAGCACTTTACGAACTTTTCTTCAACTGTTCTCAATAATGAGCTTACGGCAAAGACTCAATTCAGCTAAGTAATTCAGTAACGCTTTAGTAGAGTGATATCGATAGACCGTGTCAAAGTGATAGTTCATAAGGTAGTATATATACATCTTTCATCATTACTCATTTTAGTAAGAGGAACTGTGGCGATTTAGCCAGGAATCCGCCTATAACCCTCCGATTTTCCCAGACGGAAAGTATCCCAGAGGATTTTCCCAGGGGAAGAAAGGGCGATCCACGGCACGACTAGCTACATAAAAGGAAACTACAGCAAGACATAATTAAAAGACATACATACACCGTTCTATGCTACGTGACATCTACTTAGCACATAATTATATAGACTACCACTATGTATCACTGAAAACTGAAATGACTCTTCAAAACAAGTGAACGTAAAAAATGCCGTACGGCGCCGGCGTAAACGCTGCACGCTGTACGTATGCACGGCCACGTACCTATGTAGTAAAGTGGGACCAGAAGTACTGAACAATTGAACTATAAAATTGAGGCATCAATTATTTTCGTGAACTGTTCTCACGAGATGAGTTTTTTAACAATAACTTTGTATCGATATCTACAACGCCACATGCGAACAACGCATCATACTGACGTCATGCAAAATCCTGAATCTCGCAAGCAGAGTTTACCGTGCAACTAGCGATATAAGTATACAACGGCCCAAAGAGAATGAATCATCGGGCAGTTGCTCGCCAGACACAACACCCGTCTGGTCGGAGGATCCTCCCTTTTCTATAGAGTATGAGTGAACTTTACACCCTGTTCCTCATACCTCTATACTGGTGACCCCGAAATGTCAGCGCAGCCTTCGTGCACCTACTTCAGCGTGACGTCATCACCACTCCCGCATAAGCTTTAGTGCGGGGAGTCACCCAGCCGGCCAGCGCCCACAACTTCAACGGGTATCCGGACCACCAGCATGCAGCGTCCGCGCTTACCTGGTGATCACCCTTTTTTTTTTTTTTTTTTGCGGATGGGAAATCATCAAATGACCCCTCCCGCTCTGGGTGGAGCGGAAGGGAGTGTCAGACTCTTACTGACTAAAACCCACCCGTGTTCCTTCCTTAGCCCTTTATGTTCCGGGCCAGCGGTAACCCTTTCGGACAATCCCGCTGACCCGGCAGGCTTCGGCCCTATGGGGCCCCTCCTCGATGCTGACATCTCTTTGAGGCGCGCGTGGAACACGTACGCGCCGTCCGGCACGGGCCTGGTCCTGATCGGACGGTGAGCTACCCATTACTCTCCGCCCGCAGGCCCGCGCCTACGGTGGCCGGGAGTCGTCGCGCGGCTCCCGACGCCCGGAGCGTCTCCCGCGGCGGCTGGGACGGGAGGCTCTCTCCCTGAGCCGTCCCGCCACCTCCTTCGCTAGCATGACTGCTTCGCAGAAGGAGGTGACTGCCTCCCAAGAGGTGACTGCCTCCCCTGGTGATCACCCTCAGTTTGATGTTTAATAATTTTGCATTGGTGGATCGATCTTAGAGCTTCTTGGAAAAAAAAACAAATATAGGTAAGAAATACTTCCTAAAACATTGAAATCACACTTCATGATGTTATAATATCTAATATACACCACATCATGCAGTCGCGTATTTTCAGTTTCTTAGACCAAGCCAAAAAAGGTAAAAAGTCCTATAGGTACTTAGTTTAAAAAAAAAAACAAGTTTAGGAAGATCCAACTAAGTATTCAGAGGAATAATATCTACCTAATGTAAAATAAATGCCTGTTTTTATTATTTAACCGGAATTTAGTCATTTTTCGTCCGTCATTGATTTGATACGCTAGCGCAACAATTATGTATATAAATTCCAACCTGAACCGACATTGCCAAATTGTTTGTCAATAATATGATCTGGTGCACATTTACCTCAAACATAAGGATACGGATACATTAGAGGAAATTCGATTCGGAAATAGTTCTGTACATTAATTTATATTTCACATAATTATGTAGTCTACGACAATGCTGTAGTGAGGGTTCGCGGCGCAGCATAAGGTCGGTCGAGCGAGGCGCCAGCGCCGGCGCACGCGCAGCCATCTGCATCAGAATAGATGACACTTCGCCACGCTCATTGTCAGTAACAGATGTTAATAATCATAAATGATACTGCAGCTTCCTCTCGTCATTATTATTCAGTAACTACGTTAAGAGTCGTGAGCTGAAATCACGAAAATAAAGTGCACGTCAAAGTTTTCTTTTTAATAGTAATGATGTAATTATCTGTGACATATGCATGGCATCACTTATACTTAAAGTGATCATTGAATTTACCTCGGTACTTATTCAAGTGTAAAATTTAATGTTGTTATAATTTTTTTACTTACATTTTTCAAAAAACGCATTTAAAACTTGGTACAGAATATTAGTTATCATTTAAACATTCGACAGGCTTTCACATCAAATATGGTAATCAAGCAATAGAAATAAATGTGGTTTTCGGCAAGGGTTTTAATTGGCGATGTCGGTCCACCTTGAATCTTGTGACTTGTGACCAAGAGCGTGTCAATTACGTTGCTTCCCATTCAGTGAGTAAGTAGGTAACTTCCTTTCGAATATAGGTAAGTACCTACATAATATGCAAGTATTGCATTACTAAAGAGTGACCTAGCTTCGCCTGTTGAAAAGATCATCGTTCAAAACCCAATGTCTATTCAAAGGAGGAAAACATGCATTGGCATAGGTACTGTCAACAGCAAAAGTAGATGATCAAAGTCAGAAATTCAATACTAATGAACGGAGTTCGCGTCAGAACTGTATGGCGTCGAAGTGATTCAAAAGTATTCTACGTAGTAAGTATTCTAAGTAGTAGTACTTCGACGCCACACAGTTCTGACGCGAACTCCGTTCATTAATATTGAATTTCTGATTTTGATCATCTACTTTTGCTGTTGACTGTACCTAACCAGCATTTTTTACCACGAGGACGGGCCATGTCTACAAAAGATACAAAATTGGCGTCTTTTGAGATAATGATCAGATAACACTTAACACTTAAAAAAATAATAGATGCTAAATAATTATATATCATGAGTTTATGTTACAAAATTAAATGCTATTGAATGAATATTATCCTAACGAATGCGCAACCGGAGATACTCAACGGATAGTGATTAATTAGTGGATCATAGCAATGATACAATGATAGATCAAGTTCCGTTGGGATTCGTGTAGCTGGAGAGCAATTTCAATAGAGCAAAACAACGGGCCACGAACAACGAGGGATAAGAAAAGAAAGTTATCGATTTTCCGTTTAACTTAGCTACATACGAATTATGTGGTGTTAGTAGTTAGTACACAACACAATCGAGATCTCTCTAGATAGCTCACATCACATGCCAACATGAGGTGCCCATGCATGCCTTCGTGATTGAGCTTTCGGCACGTGGACTTTTATTGTATAGGCATTATGAAGATCAACGATTACGGAGGCAAAATCTTAGAAACAACTCCTAACCAATTCAGTCAAACAATCAAATTCAGTCAAATTCAACTACTTGAATTCTGAAACTAATGTAAGACGCCTCTTGTACTTATATACCTACTTATGCTGTGTTCGGCAACTTGTAGATGCCTACCTAAATACCGAAGTTTTCAGGAAATTCCAACTTAGCCTTTTCTAGTTGTAAATTACAAAAACAAGGTACGATCCGAACGGATCAACGGACTACAAAGATATAAAATAAAATAAAAGTAAACAAACTTTTTTAAAAACAAGCTTTTAGTTAAATGCGGTAAAAAGAATAAAATAAACTTTTCCTTTAAAACTTTTGTTATCAACTTATAACGTCATTACACAATTTCGGTATATGATATAAAACCTTGTCGCGAGATTCAAGTAGATACTCGTCTTTACTTAGTTTGAAAATTTAACAAATCATCATTTATTTTCTTCATTTTCAACAACATGCCGTAGAAATCTTTCTGCAATCCACACTACACTCCGTCATTCTATCTACCGTAGAATCTGATCACTTCCCCTTTTAAAACACTTTGCGCAACGTGAATTAGGAGGTTTTCACTAAATTTGGGTCGACCACTTAGAATGAATTCGATAAACGAGTAGGTAAGTACATTTTGCAGCTTGCTTTTTGACTACACCTAATCTAATTTTAGTCGCCGATAAAACACGCGAATTATCCAAAGGAACTGCTTAGTTCACATAGATATCTAGGTACTTAGTTGCAGAGTCAAGTGGTTAAAGTGAATTCAAAACCAGTGTTTATCGAAGAGGACAATCGATAAACCTTGTGTTGATTGAGTGCATTGGGCTAATTTGATTGTTTTTTTCTGGTTCCTTGGCAAATTTAGAATACAACCGGATTGCTTCTTATAATTGGACCTACCTAGACTAACAGATGGCAGACGATTTTTATATAGGTAGGTAATGTCAGGAGGCCTAAAAAGGCCACTTTGGCAGACTTGTAGCGGTATCTACAGCGCCACATGCAAACAACGCGTCATACTACGTCACGCAAATCCTACATCGCGCAAGCAGAGTTTACCGCTCAATTAGCATAGATACAACGGCCCTGACATGAATCATTGGGCAGTTGCCCGCCAGACACAACACCCGTCTGGTCGGAGGATCCTCCCTTTTCTATGGAGGTTGAGTGAACTTTACACCCTGTTCCTCATACGTCTATACTGGTGACCCCGAGAATGAACGTACTACAGCGTGACGTCATCATCATCACTCCCGCAAGCTTTAGAGCGGCGAGTCACCCAGCCAGCCAGCTTCCATGGCTTCAACGGGTATCCTGACCACCAGCATGCAGCGACCGCGCATTCCTGCTCATCACCCTCAGCCTCATCAGCAACCTCGGCACAGCACACTGCACTTTCGGCGGGTCCACAAGCAGAGCCCTTGAAATACGCTCTCCTGGTCGACGCAAGCTGTCAGCCTCAACCCAGCGCTGTACCACATCCGACGCACTGGAGCATAACGCAGCGCCACCCCGACTCACTGTGGACATCTTCGCAGACAGTTCCGTTCCGACTCACCGTGAACTATGCGGCAACCGGTTCCGACTCACTGGAACCTCAGCTGGCCTGGAAAGCATCGCAAGATACAAGACTCAGCCCACTATCGACCTCCGGTCTCCGGAGGGGAGTGATGTAGCGGTATCTACAGCGCCACATGCAAACAATGCGTCATACTACGTCACGCAAATCCTACATCGCGCAAGCAGAGTTTACCGCTCAATTAGCATAGATACAACGGCCCCGACATGAATCATTGGGCAGTTGCCCGCCAGACATAACACCCGTCTGGTCGGAGGATCCTCCCTTTTTATTTCTACGAGTACCTTGATGTATTTGGTTACCTACTAATTTTACACACTGAACATTACAGTAATTCTACTAGAAGTAAAATCATTCTAATCAGAGGCACAATATCGTATCCACCGCTATTAACACCTATTATTAAAACTACAACTATGATCTTAATAATAAAAGGTCAGTGTCATTATGGTCCTTATGCATAAAGGGTTGTGCAAGTTAAGGTTAGGCGACATAATGGCACATAATCACCAGTAATAGTCTGATATATGGACACACACATATTTTGCATAATACGTTGTTGTTGTTTGACATTGTACCTGGTACCTCTAGTTATCCCACTAATAAAATTCATGGACTAAAGTTCCTTCCAGTACCTAGTAGCTGCATGATACTGAAATGATATTGGAAGATATTTAAGTGTAAGTAGGTAGGTACCTACTAATAATAAATCTCGAAGATAAAAGTAGGTAATATTTGAAAACCTAATTTAACTGTATAGTAGTTATAAATAAGTAATAACTTTAATAACTAACCAAAATGTCATAATAGTAAAGCTATCGTTAAACTTGTGATCTCAGAATTTTCACAAGAAGATTCAGTGACACCTCCACCGGTATCTACCGTAATGTCAGTCCCGACTCCACTTAAAGAGTCTGTCACACTACACAATGACATATCACTTAAGAAAATCAATTTTCAAATAATTTCCATGAACGAGTCAACATAAGTAGGTACTTACATAAAGGTAAGTAGTTTGAACATAATCAAACGATTCCACTGATCATGACTTAGCAGACTTAATAAACGTTGTGGTTATTCTACTGTAAAATGTGTTCTCAATCCTCGAATTCTAGATTGTTTTAATTAACTTATAGGTAAGTAATGACGCCATGTTTTTTTACTTAATGAAATAGTGAGTTTTTAACATTTTTTATGGTTAGGTACCTATATATTATATATATTTACAATGTGACAGTATTTGGTGGAAACCACAGTCACTATAGCGATCCATTAAATCGGCGGCGGCGCCTTGACCGATAAAAAACTTGTAAAAAGGTCAGCTCACCGCTTCCTCGCTCTATCACGACAATTAGTTGGGTTGTAATTGGTTTTATCACCCAGAAAAACTATTATTGACTTAAATACGTGAAAGTGTTTCAGTCAAAATTGTTTTCAGCAAAAAAAGAGAATGGTTTGTTGCTGGTTAAGTTTTATACTTATATCTAGTCTCTTTTTTTATTCTTATGTCAATAGTTCTAATAGCATTAGGTTCGGGAAAGAATGGGACCATGTGGAGAAAGGGACCAAATAAGGAATAATATACCAAGCTACAGCTAACATAATAATAAATAAGTAGGTATGCTTATTAGGTACATAAGCATACCTACTAACCGAATTTATTTTGTTTTATTTTTCAATTTAATAATTTCATTACATAATAAATTCAATTTAATGGTAGGAACTAGGAAGGAAGGAAGTATAATACATATTTGGTTGATAGACTTCAGTGTTAAAATACACACACACACACACTCAACATCACGCCCGTGCCTAAACGTAATTCCCGAAAGGTTAGTACCTAATATAGTACACCACATTTCGCCGGTTATGTTTAAGTCCCATTCTGTCCCATGTAATATAATAGGAGGCAAACTTACTGCATCAACTGGGCACAAAACCAGAATTACGGCTGCTACTGAGAATTTCCAACACGCTGAGTAGGCTGGAGCCTAGGGCGGCAGATTTGGGGCTAAAATTTTTTTTTAATGCTTTAATGAAATTAGTATTTAAATAACTAGGTACCTACCATGTTTTTTTGAAAAGAATAAACAAAGTGAATGCTCAAATTCAGGCTTTTACCGCTACATTCGATCACTGTTGCCGATCTTTACAAATCACTGCAAGTTTTTCGTAGCTGAACGAGAAAATTTTAAGTATTTTGAAGCAAAGGCGATGGAACTAAGCGTGTTGAAGCAGTATACAAAAAAGACATGGGAAATTATTGTAGAGGTCGGTAGGGGAGGCAAAATTTGAACAGCCTACTGGCGGCATATGTGTAAATCCGCCACTGACTTTGCCCGACCTGGAAATCGTAGCCAGGACCAGCACCATAATTGCGTAACACAATACCAATCTCAATCTGAATCATTTCGAAGGATATTGCTAATCCATTGCTTCATATGTTCGAAAAATTTGTCTCCTCAACAACGTAATTTAAATAACGCAATGCTAAAGTTGTATCATCGATTCGAAAAGAAGAAGTGGTCCAATTTAATAGTTTTCCTTTTTGTATCATCGATTCGAAAAGAAGAAGTGGTCCAATTTAATAGGTTTCCTTTTCGAATTAGGATGATCTAACTGGCATCAGTCCGATAATTGCTGGAAAGATCCGTAAGTCTCAAGTGGAGAATGGAAATAGTAGACAAAGCAGATAAAGCGGCAAACGTTGGATTAATGCGGGTTGGTGGATGACACAAATCTTCAAATATTAGGTAGAGGCGTAACTAGCGTGGGGCAAGTAGGGCACGAGCCCCGGGCCACAGATTACTGAATAGTTACTACCCGGGCGACTATCGAAGGGGGGCGAAAAATCTTCAATTATTCTAACAAAATACACTACAATAAACCATTTCATACTCCTATATTTACTTCGTGATTCTGATCACTTACAAATTCTGTTTACAATAATTGCAGTATCCATCGGAAGTTGTGAGCGATCTTTTAGTGAGTTGAAATTAATACTTTCGTATTTGAGGGCTACAATGGGTCATGAATTAATATAATATATTATGCGACCTATCTTTGGTCAGTGTAGAGCTAAAATTGACGAAAAATATAAATTTTGAAAACGTCATCGATATGTTTGCGTCGCAGAAGGCCAGGAAGGTGCAGTTTTAAATGTAAAGGTTTTACGGACTTATCTACCTACTTTTAATTCTGTTACGGCTGATTATCTCATCGCCAGATAACTTTTATTCGAGGAATAAAATTGACGTTTGACACTTTTTGTATGAAATAACTGTCAAAATTATTCCTCGATTAAAGTTATCGGATGATTGAAAAAATCAACCATTAAAATTATAATATTGCGCTAACTCAGACAGGAAAATTTATAGCTATAAATGTAGGTATTCCTTATTCCTGCAGTGCCTCGGGTATGCGCGCACCGACTGCTTTCACGCAACCATGCGCAAGCGCGCCGCGTCCTTGGTGCGCAGGGTACGGGGTAGCCCCCCAACATCGTTCTCATGATGATTGCGGGAAGGCTGGACTGCCCCTTCATCCGACATTGTTCCAGCAGACATGTTGCTGTGGCAGTGTCGGAGAGGGGGTATTGATTGTATTGATTTTATTCGTGTGATTATGATTATTTATTAATTTTTATGTTAGTTTTATTGTTTTCATTATTTATTTTGATTATTCTGATTTCATTTAATTTTTTATATTATGTTTTTCCATTTGATTTTATTTGATTGTATACGTGTATCATTAATGGGTGTCATTTACCTGAAATAAATAAAATTATTATTATTATATTATTATTTCCTGAGGTATTCCTTTTTCCTTTACTAAAAGCAGCCAATAAAATTATCGGACAGCCTTTTGAAACTAATCTCATGCTGTAGATACCTAGACTGACTTTGAACCTGGTTAGCGGACTGAAAAAAGTTTGATAAAAATAAATACCTACTAGAGACCGACCCGCCCCTGCTTCGGGCAGTTTTTAAAGAGCCGGAAGGTTTACTTATGTGTAAACCTTCCGGCTCTTTCTAGTTTTCACCATCATTTAAAGAATGTATTCCGGAACCGTATCGAAATATTTACGTTGCGAATAACAGAAGAAAATCCCGATCAAACAGCGCGGGAATACAAAGTAAAAAGCACGCGTGTCAAATACACTGCACTATACATCTAAAAGTGGTGTAGCAGTAAGCTTTTGAGCAAATGTGTTGAACTTGGCGGCAAGAGTCAGGAAAAAAATCCGCGAGCCCATCTGACATATCCTGTCACAATTATACCTACCTATTTGTTACAAAATATTATGTAAGTACATGCTGTACCTACATGAAATATATATATTTTTCCTTTGCAAGTCTGTTGACAATAATTGTCGTTTGATACGCGTGAGCATTTGCCATTGCAATTCCGCCTCAAATAGGTACAATAATACACTTGCATCAAAATGTACCAACTACATATTACGTATTTTCTTTTCTTTCTTTCTTTCATATTAATTCATATTACATTTGTATAAATAAAGATAAAATGGATACATAGGTAAAGGGAGAAGTAGAACTGGCATATGATGTAGAGCACATGTAGAGCATATCCATGCTTCTATAAATAATTATTTTGTCTGTTATCTTTTCATGCCTAAAACACTGAACCGTTATGAAATTTGACAGATAGGTAACCTGGAACCTGGAGAAGGACATCGGCTACTTTTCATCCTGGAGTTTGTATTAAAAAATTATGAAATACAAAATCACGCAGACTTAGTCGAGGCTCGAGGGCAACAGGTAGTACTCTATAAAGTACCTACACAGTGCCTAGTAAGGAGATACTTGGATCATAGAATAATAAAGAGCTGTCATATCTTATGCCATGGGTTTCTGAAAGATATTTTTGGATAAATTCAAAATTCAAATTCAAATTCAAAATAGTTTATTGTGACAAATAGAAAATTACATTACATTTATACGTGGTTGGAGCCTCCATTTAAGCAAAGAATGCCTGTATTAGAAGGCTCCGCTCTTTCATAACATTGTCATACACTATACCAACTAGCGTTAATAATAGTGTAATGTGTCCTTAAGGGTAAATATGCAATGTAGTACATTTTTCGTGTTTAGATTGTATTTACTAATCCTAGGAAAAATAAAAAATTAAAATCTAAATAAAAACTCAAAAAAACTTAACTTAATCCCAGTCTGTTATTGCATGTGATGTGGTGTGGTAAGTAGTACGGTGTTATGTGTGAACTGTGGTGAGGCGCGCGATGTTGAGGTGTAATGTGTGGCTTGGTGAGTGGTGTAGTGTGGAGTGGTGTGGTATGGTGTGGTGTGATGTGTGTATGATGTGTGTGGTGTGTGTGATGTGTGTGGTGTGTATGATGTGTGTTGTGTTTAAAGTTATGGTATATAGTTATATGTGATATATATATTGGCTACTCAACGTGTTCCAGGAGTGCTTCAGTTTCCTCATAGGTAAGAGGTTTTATCCAGTCTATTATACTCTTTTTACAGTCGTGGTAACTTTTATTATATATGTATACATGTTTGTTAATTTTGTTATAAAGCTGAGCAGAGCGTTTATTGTAATGCTTGCATGCAAATCTAGTTTTAGTTTGGGGAACTTTGGCAACTAAATCTTTTCTCCTTTTGGATTTTTCGTTATCATTATATGGTAGGGTTTTATGTTTTTTTAGAATGGTTTGTGTCACATACAGTTTCCTTACAGAGAGTAAATCACTTATTTGGTATAAGCTTGCAGTGGAGAATCTTTTATTCTTAAAATACATAATTTTTATTAGTGCCCTCTGCGCTCGTTCTATGTCAATAAATTTAGTTTTTGCTGCACCGCCCCAGATTGGGATACAATATAATAGTACAGACTGGGCCAGTGCAACATAAATTTCATTTAGGAGGTTTCTGGGACGGTTCTTACAGTTCTCTATATTAGTTGGAGCAATATGTCTGAGGGTTTTAAAGATCCAGCTGAGTTTCCTTATTCTCCCAGATATTTGCTCAAGTTGAGGGTACCAGGACAGTGCTTGATCTACCATGACTCCAAGATATTTAGTTACAGCGACCCTCTCAATGCACGGGCAGTTACAGCTTACGGTAGGCATGTCTCCACATACGTGTACTTTTAAATCTAACTCTTGAATAGGCTGCGTTCGGTTACTGATACTAAAGCATATGTAGTTTGTCTTAGTAGTGTTCAGAGAAAGTAAGTTACTTTTTAGCCATTCAGCTACTCGAGCCATTCCTGCCTCTGCACTCAGTTTAACTCCGTGCCAGGATAAGCCAGAGAACACAATAGACGTATCATCGGCGTACGAAAATACTTTAGCATTATTTATTTCCATATTACAGAGATCATTTATGTATAGGAGAAAGAGGGTAGGCCCTAAAATGCTACCCTGTGGGACGCCGTATGATACATCCACCTCGTCAGAGGAGTACTGTCCTATTTTTACTCTTTGTTTCCTGTTGGAGAGGTAGTCTTTCAGTAAACTGAGAGCAGTCCCTCTTATTCCGGCTTTCTCCAGTTTGTTTACAAGAATTGGGACAGAGACGGTGTCGAATGCTTTTTTGAGGTCTAAGAAAACAGCCAGGCATCTGTTTCCTTTGTCAAGATGCTCAGCTACAAGAGAACTTAACGCAGTTACAGCATCTTCAGTACATACTCCTTGCCTAAACCCAAACTGTGAATTAGATAAAATATTGAATTTCTTAAAATAATTGTTTAGTCTGATATTTATAATTTTTTCAAGCACTTTTGATATCGACGGTAAAACGGAAATAGGCCTGTAGTTGCTGACATCGTCGCTGTCCCCTCCCTTGTAAACTGGGGTAATAACGGACTGTTTAAGCGGAGCCGGGAAGACACCCTTTTGCAAACAGAGATTAACAAGGTGAGTTATAACGGGAACAGCTTCCTTACTTATGTATTTTAAGAATTTTGTCGAGATGTTATCCCAACCAGGGGCACTGTCAGATTTCAGATTCACCAGGATATTGTGTACTTCAGTATCGTCCGTATCTAGTAGTACGAAAGAATTAAGCTGTGACCCCAAAGTATTCGTTTGGTTATTGGGATTATTATTTAGTTCAGGAGAAATTTTTCGAGCAATTTGTTTTCCAATATTAGCAAAATAATTATTAACGTAGTTTATTGACTCTATGGGGGTTGTTTTTATGTTTAATAATTCTATGTTTTGACTTTTTAATTTATTTGAGTATGTGATGGTTTTTATATTTTTCCAGAGTAATTTGTTGTTAGGTATTGATTGTGCAAGTAAATTTCTTTCATATTTTCTTTTCAATTTTTTAATTAGGTTGTTACAATAGTTCCTATATCTAGTATAGGTTATTTTTAATATTTCGTTGTGAGGGTCATTGCGATTTTGTTTTTGCAATTTATTTCGATTTTTGATACAGCGAAGGATGCCCATGGTAATCCACGGCTTTATGATGCGTTGATTGCTTGGAATATTTTTAATATTAGTGTTTTCGATAAATAGGTTTTGCCTCCGTCGAATTAGGTATCAGTCTGCAATCTTCAAAGCTGATTTTTCTCAACTTGTCTCAAATGAGGTCCTCTCTTACTTGTAAAGTTTGTAACTGGCCGTCGTCGTATGCTCTAAGAGCCTGTCCAGATGAGGCGTTTTACGCGCGAGCGGACTCGCGCGTTTCAATTTATATTGCGTCCAGATAGCACGCTTTACGCGCGTTCCTTTGTAGCTCTAGTATATCGGGAACGCGCGAGAGTCTACGCGCGAGTCGACTCGCGCGTAAAACGCCTCATCTGGACAGGCTCTAAGACCTTGTCCAGAAGGGACGAATTCGCCGCGAAACGTTTCGCGCGAATCCATTCGCGCGTTAACGAGATACTAGGCGCCAATACATCGCGTCCACAAGCATCGCGCGAATTCAAAATACGCGCGTAATCGCGTGCATGACGCCAGACCCTCGACTCGCGCGTGATTCGCCCTTTCTGGACAAGCTCTAAGACCTTGTCCAGAAGGGACGAATTCGCCGCGAAACGTTTCGCGCGAATCCATTCGCGCGTTAACGAGATACTAGGCGCCAATACATCGCGTCCACAAGCATCGCGCGATTTCAAAATACGCGCGTAAATCGCGTGCAGTTCGCCAGACTCTCGACTCGCGCTTGATTCGCGCGTATTGCGCGCGAGTCGAGATACTATAGAGACTTCTTGTTGCGTCCACTTGACGCGCGAACTCCAGAGCGTTCAACTCCATGTTTTCTACTGTCAAATGAAATTCGAACCCAAATGCTCGCGCGTTGGTACGCTCCTTCTGGACGCAATACGGTCGCGCGTAATACGCACGAGAGAATCGCGGCGAATTCGCCCTTTCTGGACAAGCTCTAAGGTTTTTAGTCGCGTGTGGGTTTTGTAGTACAGTAGGCCGTACACCAGGTGGTAACAAAACCTATTTAATTCTATTAAAACTCCGTACTACGTTAGGCTAGCTCAAGGTGATTTCACCGATGTGCGGTCGACTGTACCTATTTTACTTAATAGGTCTAATATTATCTATTAAGTTACCTACAGATTTGCTCGATTTTTGATTATGGAGGTGTTACTTACCTCTACTGGACCAATACCAATTTGACCGTATATGACAATATCCTGTTGTATAAGTAATTAAATACACGAAAAAGAAAGAAATAATGGGCCAGTTTTGAATAAACGATTAGCAATTAAGGCATTACCAAAACCATGGTATCTAGGTATTTGCTCTACAGAGAAATAAAGAACCAGCAGGCCAATTGCTTAACACATTATCAATCGGAATCGGTTTCATTTTGAATGTTCATTCATTGCGTTATTCACGTATTGAACTGACCAATTTTTCGAACTTATGAAGCAATGGATTAGCAATTTGCTTCAAAATGATTTAGATTCCGACTGATAGTGTGTTACGCGATTAGGGTGCGGGAATATTGTAAAATATATAGGTGACTAATGGAGATCACAGTAGATCATATCCCACCAAAAACATTTTCATGTAAAATGTTGCCAAGACGAGACCACATAAGGCTCGCACTGTCAAAAAGTTATCAGATCTCATGTAGAGCCAAGCTCCTGACTCTACACGCCCTAACTTCACAAACTCTACACCTTAGTCAAAATATGAGGCTTGGCCGTCACCTTACGCCCATGTGATGGTAGCGAAACGGCCAAGCCACATATTTTGACATATTTTCAGCTTTCTAGGACTTCAGGAAGACCCTTAGAATATTGATGATCATCAGTGAGTCAGTGAGTCAGTGACGAAATCGGGGTATTTTAGATATCAATAAAATCTAAAGTATAAGAGCTATGCAATTGAAACTTTTAGGTTTAATAAGTCAACCACTGACATCATATCCCGAAAATTTTGTTTATCTGGTATAATCCAAACCCAAGTTATGAAGGTTCAAAAATACGACGAAGTGCTTCGAGAAAAGGTAGGTAGTGCCCTTGCGCTTCACTTGGCTCGTCTTGACGGGGGCACTCCCGTGCCCCCAGAAGTCCCGTGCCACCAGATATTATATTTTGTTTAGGAAGTATTATAACAAAAGTGTAGGTAACCTGTTATGTTTTATCTAAACACGGAATTTATAGACAATGTCTAACGCGCGGTCCGGTCACGGTCAATTATCGGACCGTGTCATAGAGCCGTTCTTGTAACTTTTTATCAAGCAAATAATAATGATCAAAATATCTTCACTGAGTTAAAGTAAATAGTTCTGGGTATTGTTACTTTGTCGTGATGACGCTCTTGGATTTCATACGACAAAATACGATTTAGTGGGTGTAAACTAATAGGGCTGTATCATGAAAAAACGAACCTCTTGGCTGTTTTCCACTGATACTCGCATGCCAATGGACTGAATTTATGGCCGGTTCCCATAAGAGTGAAATGTACGTAGGTACAGACGCCAGCACAGCAAGCTACCCGAAACTGTAAAATTTTGCCAATCAACTTTGAACCTTATGCTTTAGCGATAAAGTTGAAAATCTATTAAAGAAATTTGATAGATTGTAGTAGCTTGATGTGCTGGCGCCTGTACCGGCCTACTCCTTCGGTAACACAGACGGGTGTAAGGTCTGTTATGTTGTCCTAACTACATAAGGGCTGCATTGTTCACCGGTTGGTAATTACAACTTCGACACTGCGGTCACCTGTGTCTGACAGGCAAACGTGATGATCAAAGAATTTAGTCAGAAAGAGACTGAGAGACCCCTCCGCGTAACCCAGGGATTTTCACATTTAAAAGAACTAAGGTACCAATGCATTCTACAGGGTTATTGGTAAAACATTAACAACCTCTTAAGAGGTCATTGTACTGATCATTATGAATAATTTTTACTATGGGACCAAACCTGAAATCGCGAAAAATAAATCAGCCTGTTCCCTACATTTTGACGAGTTATACGAACATAAATGATTTCAGGCTTGATCCCATAGTAAAAGTTGTTCATAATGATGAGTACAATGACCTCTTAAGAGGTTGTTGGTGTTTTTCCAATAACACTGTAGAATTACCTATCTGTCATTTATTTGCAGAAGAAGATGGTTGCCCTCATGGCCACAGTTTATTTCGTCAAGTTGTATAATTATAATTTTATTGAGTTCTTACTATGATTATATCTGATTGTGCTGTGATACCTACAATCTTGATTTCATCTGTCTTGCAGATACTTCAAAACATTATCTATGTGACGACATAGATATTTACCCAGGAAATGCAGTTGCTTAATAAACATCATCTTCAAAATAATTACATTTTTGTGAAAGTTAAAGTAATATACTCAGATTATAGAATATCTATAATCTGAGGTAATATGTTGAAGATAATATTGTGACCACGAAATCTGCCGGGGACATAAAAACATTGGGTGGGGATCAGTGCCGTACATAGGGCGGTGCCAGCGGTGCCCAGGCACAGGGCGCAGACCCTGGAGGGGCGCAGAAATGACCAGACCTGGGCCACTAACAATACCTATTATTTATTTATTTATACGTGTGGATTCGCGTCGTCCGCGTATACCTATTCTTCTTACAAATAAATAATATTATCAATATTAAAGACGATGAGATCGTAATAATAATTGTAAAAGTTTGTGAAGAATGTGATATCGAAGACGATTTTCCTGAAAAGCGTAAAAAGCGAGTAAAGAGACACGACTTGATAGAAAGTTCAGACGCCAGCTTACGATCTTACCCCACAACAAAACTTTAAAATTCATATAAATGACGCAATATTGATAAAATAATTTCTGAATTCGAATTTTCGAATAAACGTTTTTTCTCCTAATTTATAAATGCAAATGTTACCCCAGGACCCGACGGCTTGCCAGGTAAAGCCTGGGTCCTGGCCTCGAGGGTTCTCGGGCCTTGACTGGAGGCGCTCTTAAGCGCATGTTTGGAGAGAGGCCAGTTTCCACTCCGTTGAAAGACGGGGAAGCTGGTCCTCATTCGGAAGCAAGGGCGCCCTGCGGACTCTCCGTCCGCATACCGGCCCATCGTGCTGCTCGAAGAGGTCGGCAAGCTCTTTGAGAGAGTGATTGCGGGCCGCCTCGTCGGGCACCTGGTGAGAATCTTGCGGACAGTCAGTTTGGCTTCTGCAAGGGGCGCTCGACAGTGGACGCCACGGAATAGATAAATTTATCTCTTCCGTGGTGGACGCCATCATACGCGTGAGAGCCCTCACGACGGGGGACGCGGTGTCCCGGGGTGGCGTCGTCGTGGCGGTGTCACTCGACATCGCCAACGCGTTTAACACCCTGCCCTGGAGCTGCATTTTGGAGGCACTCCGGTATCACCGGGTGACCTACCTCCGTCGAATACCTAGTCGAGGCGTATTTGATGGACAGAGCCATCATCTACCCCGGTCGCGACGGGGAGTGGAACCGGCGAGAGATGTCGTGCGGTGTCACGCAGGGATCGGTTCTGGGGCCGTTCCTGTGGGACATCGGCTACGACTGGGTGCTGCGGATCGACCTCCCTGATGGCGTCAGCGTGGTTTGCTGCACTGACGACACGCTGGTCCTGGCGCAGGGGAGGTCGCATCAGGTGGCGGCCGACGCGATGACACGCGGGGTTGCGATAGTCGTGGGGAGTATCCGGCAGTTGGGTCTCGAGGTCGCATTGCACAAGCCCGAGGCCATGTCGTTTCATGGGCCCCGGAACGCGCCATCATCGGGATCCCAACTAACGGTAGGAGGGGTTCACATCGGCGTCGAGACGACGATGAAATACGTGGGTCTCGTCCTCGACAGCCGGTGGAACTTCGTCGAGCACTTCCGAGGTTTAGCCCCCAAACTGGAACGGGCCGGAGCCGCCTTCAAGTGGCTCTTGCCCAACCTGAGGGGGCCAAACGCCTCCTGCCGGAGGCTTTACGCGGGGGTCGTGTGGTCCATGGCCCTATACGGGGCCCCGGTGTGGGCGCGTTCACTGCGGCGGCGAGCCGCCCACTACCCAAACGCGCCCCAGAAGGTGGCAGCCGTAAGGCCTACCGCACGATCTCGGGCGAGGCGGCAAGCCTCCTTGCCGGTTTGCCGCCATGGGATCTGGAGGCGATAGTCCTCGCGCGCTATATGAGTGGCGCGCGGAGGCACTACGCCGGGGGGAAAATCCGCTTCCGCGGCAAATCGCGGCGGAGCGGACGGAACTCCGGCGTGATCTCATGGCGACATGGAAAGAGCGACTGTCGCAACCCAGCGCAGGGCACGCCACGATAGCGGCGATAAGACCCCTCTTTGAGGAGTGGCTAGAGAGGCGCCACGGTGCCCTCACCTACCGCCTGACGCAGGTTCTCACCGGACACTGAAGTTTCTGGAGGTTCCTGCACATCATCAGGCGGGAGGAAACGCCAGGGTGTCATAGCCAGGATCGCCCAGAGGACACGGTTGAGGTCTGCCCCGCTTGGGCGGAGCACCGCCGTGTCCCCGTAGAGGCGATCGGCAGCGGCGGCGACCTCTCGCGTCCGACCCTGGTGCAAGAGGCGAGAGGGAGAGAGAGGCAGTCACCTCCTTCTGCGAAGCAGTCATGCTAGCAAAGGAGGTGGCGGGACGGCTCAGGGAGAGAGCCTCCCGTCCCAGCCGCCGCGGGAGTCGCTCTGGGCGTCGGGAGCCGCGTGACGACTCCCGGCCTCCGTAGGCGCGGGCCTGCGGGCAGGAGTAATGGGTAGCTCACCGTCCGATCAGGACCAGGCCCATGCCGGACGGCGCGTACGTGTTCCACGCGCGCCTCAAAGAGATGTCAGCATCGAGGAAGGGGCCCCTTAGGACCGAAGCCTGCCGGGTCAGCGGGAGCAGAGTCTGACACTCCCTTCCGCTCCACCCAGAGCGGGAGAGTCATTAATATGATGATTACCCAACCAAAAAAAAAAAATAGGGCGCGGATGTAGCAGCTCGCACCGGGCGCATAAAAGGCTAATTACGGCACTGGTAGGGATAAGTGTCATGCCATCATGGGGATGCAGTAGCGCATCATAGCCACCTTAGGTGCAAAAGGGCCGTGGTTGACTCTGCTGTCGAATTTAACTAAGTTTTTGAAGGTCGTAATCGTAATCTATAGGTTCTGGATTGGACCAAGTCCATTGCAATTTATATGAATTGAACCTACCTCCTAGATACAAAAGAAAACAGGTATTTAAACGAAAAAAGTAATGGATTGGGCCATGTTTACCGACATTGCATTGAAATAAGTTCAGAGAGATATATAAATACCATAATATGCCTTTTAGCCTGTCGCATTTCGTCACGCTGCGATGTCGTCGTGACGATTTCATAGTCGTCACAAAGGTTCCTACGTTGCTGTATCTCCCTACCAGCTCCCAAAAGTTCTTATTTGTAATTTGCTAAGGTGTAGTACAAAGTACAATATTTCTATCTATTCTGTCTTTTTATCTCACAAAGCTATTTTTTGTGATCTACAAAAGTAAACTATCTTTTCGCTTGTTGTTAAACAACAGCAATATCTACGTGCGTGACACTTTTCTTTGTTCATAATTAACCATCGGTTTAAAAAACATTGCGGTCATTAGGGGATGTCGGCAACGTTAGTAGATGATATACGTAATTAAGAGATTAGTGCACCTCATGACGTTCAGTTAATCTGATTAACACGCTGGGAAATTAATCCGAGGATAAAAATCTAGCAAAAGAATTTCACCTTACAAACAGTTGATATACATTTCAACGAGTGTTTAAAATCTGTTTAGGCTTAAGCAATACAGTGCAATTAGGGAAAACGTACAGATCGTCGACTGGTTAGTGTTAGTTTGTTGGACTAGTATTAATTGCCTATTCATTATGAATCTGTTAATGAGTAGGGTAGCCTTCATGACCACGGATCATTATTAATACAATAGGAACAAACACAGACAGTCAGCACGACAGAAAACAGGTACTTTTCCTGCGCTCGAATGGTGCAGATATCTGCGGACAATGTCGCGAAACCACTTATACGAAGGCCATCCCCTAGGGTAGAGGTAGTGTTGCTATCTAAACATTTATGTAAACCATGATATGCATGCTTTTGTACCTTACCTGGGAGTGGGCCTTCATTTGGCCTATATTTATCTAGAAGTGATTAAAGTGTGTAGAGTATGTACCTATCTAGGTACAGCCCCAGATCTAGGGGGGTGCTAGCCGGGGCCCGTGCCCTAGGCGCCAACTTTAGGGGGCAGCAAACACAACAAAATATTGATTTTCGAAGATAATTATTTAGAGAGATTAGACATTAACTAATAAGAACCACTTTCTTCCTTGTAAAGCTAAATAAAAAGTAATTTAAAAAAATTAAACCGACTTCAAAAAGAAATTAACTCAAAATTATGAAATAACTTTAATTTCGGAAGTCGGTGTCTTGGGATCTGTATTTGAGTTTTGCCACCGACTTCCGAAATTAAAGTTATTTCATAATTTTGAGTTAATTTCTTTTTGAAGTCGGTTTAATTTTTTTAAATTACTTTTTATTTGGTAATTTTTAGTTGTTGCACTAGAATTTGATCAAGGTTTTGAGATGTTTTCCCTTTGACACTACACCCGTAGCTCGTATCAATAAGCCCTTTCACGTCTTAGTCCATATCTTGAAAATTACTGACTCGATTTTGATGAAACTTGCACTGTTCCCTAAGTTGAAGTAAATGTAAGCCAATTAAAAAAGAATGGTCACGATCCGATTAATAGTTACGGAGATATGCGTGGACAAACATATACATACATACATACATACGTCTATAAAATTTGGTAGGTATATTTGTTTGGAAGCCCTAATAGATTGTCATATGTGAATATAATGCAATTCCAATAATATTACATACATGGGTGAATTGCCCAAGCAAAAAAATACACGGCAAACCTGAGAACGGTAGTGCAATGTGCTGATTATTAATTTTATATATTTTTTCTCAACAAGGTAAGTATTTCTCTACCTTGGCAAAAAAAATCATTGGTATCTACCCTCTAATATACCCAAAAAAAAAAATTACAAAGTGTTATTTTATCATCACGGTGACCTGTCCTGAACCCAATTCCGCTCATAACATACCTTCTCCTGCAAATACATTCGTAATATGGATTTAAATTGATTTTGTTATCATTAAATTATAATATATTCGATCAAATAAAACAATTTTTGTTTGTTTATCTTCTTTCTCATGGATTTGACAGGCAGTCAACTTTTGTCTGGAAAAAAGTTATCATTTCAGAGGACAGTAAGTTTTAGTAGAATAGCCACATCAACATTGCGTTGTTACGCCCCTTTCACCTTTTCTCACTCCGGATCAGTCCGGCTTAAGCTCTCGGCGCGAACGCACCGGTCCCAACGTCTTGCGGTTTCCCGCCAAAAAAGTAAGTTTATCATTTCAGTAATATGGGGACAAAAATAGTTTCATTTCGGTGGCTGTTATAACTTCGTGCTAGATTTGTTTAATTTGTTTCAAAATTGTGTATTAAATTCGCAGTAAGTACTGTTTTGTTTGAGTAGTGTTCATATTTTTTAAATAATTTTTTTTCGGAGTTAAATGTAGAACTAACCTCTATTTTATCATCTCAGTGTTATCATTTCAGTGGATTCGGTGGACTGTTATACCAATTACAGTCCACCGGAATTAAAAGTATCTCCGAAATGATAAAAACATAAAGTTTTAGAGATCCTGGTGTCAAATACAAAGTCATAGTTTTGTAATGTACCTACTTTTACCTAGAGTGTCGATTAGATTATTTAGGTGTATTTGTTGTGTAATATATTTTTTTTCTTATTCATTTATTGTATTTTAAAAATATAAGAGTTGATTTAATTTTAGAAGTTTTACTGATATACCTGTAGAAACACTATTCTCCTCTCGTTACCAATTTAACTAAATTATACCTAGCATTTTTCTCTTAGTGCAATAGGTAGACATTAGGTATTACTATTAATGGCATAACTTACAAATGCAACCATCATATTAATCAGAAACTTTAAGCTTTCTAATCGCGATACGTTGATTCTTTTGAAAATATATCAAGTAAATTAGTATTAGTACATAAACAAGCAAAAATATTTATTTAAGGTTACCAGCATTTACGATAAAGTTTTCCAACATTTTCACACAACAACAACCACAAAAATTACCAAAGGTTATAAAAGTAAAGAAACTATTCATTCATATCATAATAAACATTACATTACATTAATATCATTCTTTGAGGTTATTGTAACCTCAAAGAATGATATATGTAATAATACTAACTGTAATATCTGTATATTAATGATGATATTAAAAAAACTGTGTACTGTCCTGTCTCAGTGTTTATCTAAAATTTGTGGAAATCAAACCTAACAAAGTACGGAACCCTGGCTGGGGGCACGGTTGTTCTTTTGGTGGTAATTTTTATCATTTCGGTGGACACTTTTAATTTCAGTGGACTCTTAAAACTTTATCCTTAAATATTTATGTAAGTTTTGATAATATTTGATGTCCACTCACGCACAATGTTATAAAATAGACTAAAGTATTATTTGTCACTAAAAATATATAGATTGCATTGAAATAAAAAAATCCCACCGAAATGATACATAAAAATCTCTTGTTGAAATTCACCCACTATACGTATCGAATTGATAACCTCCTTTTTTTGAAGTCGGTAAAAATAAGAGTACGATTGCTGCCAAGTTATTATTTCATTTCACAAAATTGTAATAAACAAAATTGTAAACTTATGATAATTTATTATGGTTTTTTTATTTCATATTTTGTTTTTTAATGCAAGTCTTTACCCGTCATAAACAAGTAACTACTTCGTCTTAGTCACTATAAAGGATTAATGCTAAGGATTTTGTATTTGGTACAAAATTATCCAACACCCAAGTTCAACGACTATTACTGCTAAACTAATAAAGTTATCTTAATTCCTATAGTTTTCCTTTAAAGTTCATGAAATGCACTATCATCTTGAATTTTTCCAGATTTTTCAAGCCAGCAGTTTAGCTTTTAGAGGGGGGGGGGAGGCCCTACTGGAACAAAAATTTGCACTTTAAAGTTTAATATTTCGTAAATGGAGCATTAACCGGTTGAATGCCGGAATTACAGAAACAATTAAAAACCCATTGTGTCTCGCGTGTATATACGTTCCGGCATACTAAGGGTTAAATCGAAAAATATCTTTAGCAACCCTCAAGTCATTATAGAAGACCTATTCAACGATACCCCACACGATGGGGTAGACGACGAAAAAAATATTCATTCCCACTTCACATGTAGGGGAGCTACCCTAAAAAAAATATTTTCTAAAATTTTATTTTACCACTTTGTCGGCGTAAGTTATATACACACTCCTGCAAAATTACAGCTTTCTAGTACTTACTGTCTCTTAGCAAAACCTCGGACAGACAGACGGACATGACGAAACTATAAGGGTTCCTTGTAGGTACTACGGAACCCTAAAAAAGACGCTAAATTCGCAAAGCGTGATGTAGTTCTGCATTTTTGGTAGGTATGTTGTATGGGTCTGTTAGGGTAGTGTGAATTCAAAATCGCAACTTCGAAAAACCTGTGGAAACTGAGAAAATCGAGAAAAACTTCGAAATTTGGGGATTTTTTTGCAAGTTCTGGATTTTAGAACCAAACCCACAGAGGAGAACAAGCAGGTCTACGTCCTCTAACACTACGATCACATGGGCGTAGCTCTTGGTTGTCTCTAACGCCTTTAGAATGATATCGCGGTCTGCATCTTGACATCTTCCGTCGATGTCTTCGTTTCAATTCTCACAGATTTCGTTTTGGGCTCTAATAAAAGCTAAAAAATGTACTACAAAATATTTTCAATAAGTTTTCTTCGCAGGGCAAGTGGTTTTATGGGTTTTGCCAATATTTCGCGAAATAAGTGAGTAAAACCTGAAAAATTGGTCATCTTCGAAGTACCATAGCTTGGCTCCTATGAGGTTAATAGAGCTGGGATTGGGCTCCATTGTAGGTAATTTAATACAGTTTATAAGTGTGGAAACATCGTTCGCAAAAAATGCATAGTTTTGGCCCTGGAGAGCAAATAGTGAAAAAAGTCCCAAAATTTCGAAGTTTTTCTAGGTTTCCCCAGGTTTTTCGAAGTTGCAAATTTGAATTCACACTACCCTAACAGACCCCATACAACATACAAAAATGCAGAACTACAATTACATCTCGCTTTGCGAATTTAATGTATTTGTCCGACGGTCTACGCAGTTAAATTCTGCCAGGAACATAAAGCACACGCTCTCTAATTTGACGATATAAAAAAGGCTAGCTTTATATTTCTTGCAACAGATCTATGCCGCGGCGAACCAGAGGCGAATGAGCGCCTCTGTGGTGAAAAATATTTATTTTAGAAATATTACCTACTTCGTGAAGCGCGGGATTGTCGGGCGTCCCGCCCTTTCCGTTGCCTGTAAGTGCAAAGGCGACACAATTTCCGTATTTTGTTTTTCCACAGCGGTCTAGACGTAGGAAAGAACATCATTCTACTCTACTATTCAGTGCTTACTTAGGTACCTATGAGCCCCTCAAGCTCAACCTTTCACCACATGACTACCTTATAGTAAGTAGGAACAGCATTTTGTACAAGTAGGCTATGAATATTTAAGCAAAATTTTTCCTACCAATGTAAATTCAAATAAAGCATTACTTTTAGTGTTTGGCCAGACTGGGGCGCGGGCGCAGGGTGGGTGTGGTATAATATGGATGAAGAAGACTCTTAATTTTACTAGAAAAAAGCTCGAACTAGTTTGAGAACCCCGGTTCCCGCGCGCTCCCCGCGCCGCTCATAGCGCCCGCTTGTCCACTATGGACACTAAAAGGAAGTTCACATGTTTGAGTTCGCCGAGCTGCGCCCACCGCGGGCCCGCGCTACCAGTCTGGCCAAACATTTTAAGTTATACCAGCTTATATTACCTACTGTCATTTTGAAGTAGGTATGCTGTTCGACGACTATTGCACAAAATAAATCGTCGTCTGGTCGTGCACTAATTATGACAAACAGCTAATTTTGTAATGGTTTCTAAGTGGTGCTTTTATCGGCCACAGATACTACAATAGTCTACCAAATGCATAAGTAGGTAGTCTGCATAGACCTGCAGTAGGTAGGTCCCTAGATACCTACGCAAAATCTCAAGTGCGGTTAAAAGAATAAGGAAAATGCGACAATAAAGTTCCAAACGATGCTTATTTACTAAGGTAGGTAGGTACTGTGGTTACAATAAACACAAAGCATGCAATTTGAATTTAATGAAAGGTAGAAATCCAAAGAAATGTCAAGCATGGTCAGGTTGCACTTAGGTGTACGGTGAAGTGAGGTACTCTCGACTAGCGTTGAAAAAAGCAGGAAAAATTCCCGTTTCTTTCCAATTCCCTTGTTTTTTTCAATGTTTCATTCGAAAGTTTCAAGAAAATTTGCCAGTATATGGGTCATATTCAAAATAATTGTATATTTACTACTGTCTTAATGTCCAACCCAATTATTTTCATAACGAGATGCAACTGACTAGAATTTCATAAACAAACAGATAAAATATTTATTTGAGCTTAATAAAAAACAACGAAACATTTGGTAAACCTAAACAATTCATTTCAAAAAATTAAACCAGACATTGCGTAGGATCCGTTTCATACAAGTATTCTATGTCCACGTCTTTAACGGTAAACTAAAAAAAATAATTTAATTATGAACCATTCCACAAAAGTAAAAAAAAAAAAAATATTCAGAGAATATTGTTTAAACTTTCAACACTTTACTAAACAAAATATAAAATACTATTTAGTGTACCTACTCCAAATTTAATTTATTAATGAGTGTCCTGATTTTGCACATATTCTGTTATTCTTCTCTGTTATGCTATTTTAACATTATTTCCATGGCAATAAAGAAATTTGAAATACTGGCAAAATTAGTTCACTAGCTGTTACTACACGACGCGTAAGAATAAACGCTTTGCCATTTTGTTCAATACAGTTTTTCAGCTCGTTTCGTTGTCGAAGAAAATTAGACTTTTAAAAGTAAATATTCAATGTGAGTCGTTTACAGTAGCGGTAAGTACTAACTGTTTTATTACTCATACTAGGAAAGGGCTGTATTGTGATATTTGTTATAACTATAAAATATTCGTATAATCATGTGAATTGGTGTGGAAATAAATAGATTTGTAGGATAGACACGTGCAATTAATTCATATACGTTATTTTATCTGTCACTTTTTTCCGTTACGTAACAGATATGAATGATTAGGCGTTATTCACATTGTCTCATGTATGAATTAATGAAAATAAAATATTAATAGGTACTTAGTGCACCGCAGGTTAGCCAAAACATTTTTTTTACTTACTTAAATTTATTTGAAGTATGTAAAGTTTGCGTATATTGTGCCATGTATTGCATTGCTGTGCCATGTATTGTCTGTGTGTGCATGTTTTACTGCGTATCCTCAGTCCTCACTGCTTGAGCCTTTTATACTAACCACGCAGCCTCGCCGAGGCGTACCCAGCCTCTCGTCGGCCGTCTCAGTATCAGTTAAGGGGGATGCGCCAAGGTAGCCCGCGAAATTCAAATTGACTCAGGTTTTTTGCAATTTACAGGTCAGTGTAAAGTTGTATGTTGATTAAAATATGATTCACGACCGTTACAAATATGGCTTTACATAATTCTAATCATTAGAATCCTTTTGCCTTAATATTAATATCAAAATTTTAGGCTCGGTAGTTTCGGAGATAAGGCATTATGGCAATGATGATGATGAATTTATGGCAATTATACCAACTAAAATACGATCACCAAAATGTTATTTCATTATGTACCCACCTAGCGACCCACACCGACTTCGCACTCGTAGCCTGTTATAAACGTGTGCTATTTAAACTTGCCCTAATAATTCCTTTCTGTTATTTTTCTGTTACAATCAAATAATATTCATATCTGTTTCCTATCCGTAACTTACAATTATTTTGAATATGACCCATATATTTCATGTTTTTTTCCAATAAAACCGAAAAAAAACAAAGATTATGAAAGAAACGGGAGATTTTTCATGTCACGCGAATCTATCGAATGCAAGCTCGAGCCTGGTGAAGCTGACGATTCTTCAGACAGTGAATCTGGGATTGTGGCCGAGAAGAGCTAGATGGATCTATTATCCCCTATTATTATTACCCATTTGGTTTTCTTTTTTAGGGTTCCGTACCCAAAGGGTAAAAACGGGACCCTATTACTAAGACTTCGCTTTCTGTCCGTCCGTCCGTCTGTTTGTCTGTCACCAGCAGTGATAGGAATAGGTAGTGCCTATTTGCCTAAACTTCGAAAAAGAACAGAGACAAAGTGGAGACGCCTTACGAAAAAATATTTTTTTGGGACTAATGTCCCGGGTTTCAACACATTACTTAATTACAACTAAAATTAATAAAGTAAAACAACTGTCGAATTCATTTCCTGTTTCTGTTTTTGTTTTGAATATTAACGACAGGATTGCGAGTAGGTACAACATTTGAGCACGGACTAAAATATAAAACAACTGTTTGAATAAAATTCCATAAATTGTTGAATCAAATAAAAAATAATTAAATTCAAATATCTCGAAAACGGTGCGTCCTAGGCAAAAAATAACCAAAATGTAACCCCCCCTGTGTAACCCCCGTGCAAGCAGTATCCCAACATGAATTAAGAAAAAAAAAATTCGACCGACAAAAAATTTGAAAAAAAAACTCAAACGTTTTTTTTCAATATTTCGCGGGTTTTTTACATCAGTAGTCCTCATGGTTTTGCGACTAGAGCAACAATAATATTATTATTATTATTCACCTATTAAAATATATTTCAATAAAACAAGTTTTCAACTTTTCAAAACATTAACCGAAACATTCGAAAGAATCCTGTTTCTTTCCAAAGGATTTCTTCTGTAAATTTGTCTATGTGACATGCGAAAAAAACGGAAAAAAACACAATTTGTTTTTTTTTTCGTGGAAAAAAACAAATCGTTATTTTCGGCATTTTTAACGCTACTCTCGACCACAGCGAGGGGTTCTGAGTTAGCATCTGAGCAAATCGAGGGAGATAAGACTAGAATCCTGAGTGCAGGGATTCAAGCTCACCTAAGACGAAGACTTTAATCCCCGAGGAGAATATTATTCACCTTTTACACCTTCTGCGAGATATCTACTACTTAGTCAAAACAATTCATTTTTCCTACGAGTTTTTCTAATGTGAAGGTTTCTTTCTATGGTAAAAGTTTTCATACTAGTTTATACCTACCTAAGTGATCGAGGTTTAAAATTCAAATCGCATTATTGGCCAGCGGGTTATAAACAATTCAATACAATATTATTGCCCGGCTAGACCCTCTCAACGAATATACGTAGTACCTCTAAGTAGTAAGTGATTTCATGGTTTTTGTTTAATTTAATTTACCATGTTTGCTTTAGAGATTTGATCCTATATGATTGACCCTATCGATTGGTGCCATAAAAGTACAGCATGCAATTTTTTCGTATTTTAGTCGGTTTGATGCCCGGGTGTGGCAAGCGTATTTTGAAAAGGTTTATTTCCCGGTCGTCCCCACCCCGTCGTCCCCACTGAGCACGAATGGGATAAAAAGTTTCCGTGAAATCTCCAATCCCCATTATTGCATTTTGACTCTCGGTCTATAGCGGAACGAGTGGAAAATAAAAAGTTCCAATCGTCACCACTGGGAAGGAACGAAACTTTTTCTTCCCACTCGTGCCCAGTGGGGACGACCGGGAATAAACCTTTCAAAAATCTTTGAATGCAGTTTTGTTTCTTTTTAAAAATAATAGTAGATTATTAACCAAGGGGATAAAGCAGTGTCTTCTGTCGCGGGTGACGATTTAAATCGCGAGCGTAACGAAGGACTCGAGGTTTACTCCCGAGCGTAATGCGGGTGTTAAAAACTTAAATCACGATCCCCACACAGCACATAATATCTAGTAGATATCCAATATTAGTCTACGTAAATCTAAGATATCTAAGATCATAATGGAATATTCAGTAGATATCTACAACTGGTCTTGAAATCATCTCTTAGTTAAGATATTACATAATATCTAGAAGACATCTACAGCTGATCATCTCTTAGAGAAGATATTGCATAACGTCTAGTAGATATCTACTGTTGGACTTAAAAATGACTGAAAGTTCAGAAGAAACAAAGAAAATCAGCAATTTTTAATTAAGAGCTATTTCATATTTTCAGTTTCATTTTTAAAATTATGAGGAGTGTAATGTAACAGAACTGATAGACGAAAATAAAATATCCTTGTAAAATTACGCATATTTTTTCATTTAAAAATGAAGTCCACTTTAATCAAACGTGTGAACAACAATACGTTTTATAGTATAAAAAAAGACAATTTTTGCACCCATTTAATTTTTTCATCATTTTTACATGTTATTGTTGTTTTCCTTTGGAATGTACGGACGCCAGCAGGTCAACCTACCCGAAACTGTCAGATTTTCCCAATTAACCTTGAACCTTATGTTTTAGCAATAAAGTCGAAAATCTATTAAAGAAATCTGAATCTGACAGATTGTAGTAACTTGATGTGCTGGCGTCTGTACTTTATCCTATGTATAAGATCCTCCTGAATCACCTAGAAAACGTCTAGAAAATATTCAGCATACTTTCTATTAGACATATAGCAGATAATCTAGAAGATGTCTATACTACACTCTCGAATCATCTAGAAGATGTCTAGAGGATATTTTGCTAAATTCCTACTAGATATTTTGTAGATAATCTAGAAGATATCTTCTAAAGTTTACTAGCAGACATCTAGAAGACATGTCTAGTAGATGTGCATTTAAAATGTCTAGAAGACATTTAGGAGGCGGACACAGAGTCATCTTCTAGATATCTACTATAGTACTTGTAAATATCAGCAGATTATCTCCTAGATGTTTGTACGAATATTTAAAAGATATTCTTTAGACATTGTGTGCTGTGTGGGTTCGTTCACTTCGCCCGCCCGCCCGCTAGCTGGCGGTGTGGCCTGCGCTTTAAGCGCAGGCCACATGGGTTCACACTGAAAACTACGGACAGACGAGCGACGGGCGGAGCGGGCTAAGCGGGCTAAGCGGGCGAAACACTGCTATTCGAAAGACGAGTGTCGACTAGTCTACTCGAAACGAGGAGGACGGGCGAACGAACCGGGCGAGCGGGCTGGCGGGCGAGCTAAGCTAGCGAAGCGCGGGCGCGCCAACGAGGTGAACGAGTAGCTTCGCTGGAATCGTCGGATATTTCGTTAGCTTAGCTCGTTAGGTTAGTCGGTAGCTCGCGGTGTGAACCGAAGTATGTAAAGAGGTGAAACGATGTTCGCCCGCCTAGCCCGCCCGCCCGCTAGCTGGCGGTGTGGCCTGCGCTTAAAAATGACTATTGTTATGTTCGCTTTTTGTGGCATAGAATGTCACTTTTTGAGCAAGTGGTACGAAAAGGAATGTTTCCTTTGAGTAAAATTTGCTGTCTTCAGTATTTAGAGTACTTTCCCTCCAGGTACGCTTTGAAAATTCCACCCTGTATAGGTATAGAGAGCAGTTGTGGCCCAGTGATAATGGCCGCGACTTGGGTACGAATTGTAGGTTGTAGGTTCGAACCCAGACAGCCTATATTGTTCCCACTGGCTGGGACACAGGCCTCCTCTCTTCGAGAGACAGTGGGCCGTAATCCACCACGCGGGCCTAGTGCGAGTTGGTAGATGTCACATGTCTTCGAATTTTTGGTTGTAAGACATGCCGGTTTTCCCACGTAGTTTTCCTTCACCGTTTTGAGAACAGTGGTGATGAAATAATTTAATGTACACAAAGTAAAGCGCCTGTCTGGGTTCGAACCTACGACCTACAACCCGTAAGACGCGACAATTACTACTGGGCCACCATTGCTCTATAAGCAGTATCGAAGGTCTATGGGCAGACCATTCTAAATATTTTAAATTACCTACTCGGGCGTAGTTGGCGGTCGGGTGCCGCTGATTACCCCTCGAACAAAGACTACAATATGATGCTGTTTAATGAGCTGACCCTAATATGATGATATCGTTCGGTTTTATTCACCTCGTACGCATAATGTACGTAAATTAAGTATCTCTTATTTAAGATACTGCTAATAAAGTTTTCTTATTGTGACTAGTAAGTGCTCAATCGTTCAATCGAGGTCGAAAGCATTTGAGGGCCGCGGCCAAGGCTGGTTGACGACATTTCGACGTCTTTACGTCTCGAGAATCCTAAATAGAACCTTATTTTGCCTACCAAAATCGTGCAGTTGATTTTGATAGTAGTAGTAGCAAATGTAAGTAGTACCTATACCTAGGTACTTAGGTTTTTTATTAGGTGTCTAAGTAAGTACCAAAATGACGGGGTTTAAAAAAAACCCGGTTTGCTTGGTTAATCTTAATTTTGGTGCACCATTACAAAACCATAAGTAGGTACAACTTATCATTATAACAAAATTATTATTTAGCCATTGTATTATCAGCACGACTCTTACGAGTAGGTAACTGCAGATATACCTACTTATATGTAGTTCTACGGCCCATTGTTCATATTATATTTAAAATTAATACGACTCGTCTGTATGATTGAAATATTTTTTTTTATCGTGGTCGCTTTCCGTGTCTTTAGCCCATATTAATTATCTGAGCACTTGTCTCAACATCAAAATCGTCAGAAGCTATTGCTAATTATATCGAAGTGTTGTGGGCACTTAAAATATGCGCGTCATAGTAATTTACAAGAAGTCCTGAAGTTATCGAAAATTGAGGCGATCTGTGATCGAATTATTTCAATGTGGATCAGATTGCTAGCGTTACAAGTATTTAAACCCGCAAAATGCAGCCTAATTTTGGTACGAAGTCTAATTTATTAGATTGGTAATTAATATTTAATAATGCCTCGCAGAGCTTATGACTGTTACGACTAGACACATATAAATATTATAACATTTCTCCATAGCCAGTCAAATACTTATTAAATCCCTGAACTGAATCACTTTATGACGTACCTGTATATCCCGGTGACTAAGTTAGTTTATATTTAAGTAAGTAATGCGTTTTCATTTCTAAGTAAAAAAAAATGAATAAGATAAAAATATAAAAACTTACACTTGCGATTTCTGTCCTTGTGCATGATTGCAGATTATTAAAAGTAAGGTATAAATAATTGAGATTTTTATATCCATGATTTAACAACTAAACATTTGCGACTCGCGGAAAATAGAAGCGCGAATCCGCGGGCGGTCCGCTTCGCGTGATCGATTCACTACTACTACTGCGTGCACGCAGGTTGAACTTGCTCTCCGCGGGAAAAAGGCTGCGCGGGCGCTGACGCGCTCTAATATCTGAGCTTTTGCATATAGAACAAGCAAATTAACATTTCGCAAGTTTTGTTTGAGGAGAAATATTTACATGCGTCATAGGTTATAGACTAAACCAGAAAATACGGTCAACGGTATACATGATACACATAAGGCAAATTAAACATTTTTAAACAAATATTAGAATTTGGAGCGTGGTACCTTTATTACTCATTTAAACATTGTTAACAGCATGAGGTTGCATGCAATTTACAGTGTATGTTATAAAGTTAAGATCCTGTAAAAGATTAGTTAGTCTTTCAAAATGTCTTTCAGTATAAGGCAATGCACCTTCAATGAAATTTGCTAAAGCAGGTACTTTTAAGTTTCCAGCAATAATTTCCGGCGCTATTATATTAAATACGAGTTGTGCTGCATGACAGTTCTTGTTGTTTGTATTCCACTCTGCAGCAAACTTTAACAGGGTCTCTTTTTGAGTGTGGTTGATTTCTTTGAGTGTTTCATAAAGTTTTTCATTGCCACCAGCTAGAACCTCATTAACTATTTTTAAAACATGCATTGGTCTTTGCATGCGCAACGCTAATTTCAGAGCTTTAATCAGTTGCTTATCGTGCAACAAATTCATCAATTCTTGTTCTTGTAATATCATTTCTTCTCTTTCTTTTGCTAACTGTTCCCTTTTTTCTGTTGTAACATCCTTCAGTTTTACTAACTTCGAATCAGAACCACCAGTAATCACGACAGATTCGTTCTTACTGACAGCTAAAGACCACACTTTGCCCTCATGATTATCTAAAGACATCTTGCTCTCAGATGTTTTTATATTCCATAGTTTGAGAAGTCCATCTGCTCCACTTGATAGTATCTGTTGACCTCTGCTAACAAATTCAATTTTCAGAACTGAGCTCTCATGGCCTTCAAAGGTCTTTAAGCAGCTCAAGTCAGCTATAGACCACAACTTTATTGTACTGTCTGCTGAAGATGTCAATACAACTTGATCCACAGGTGAAAATCTCACACACCACACACCTCTTCTGTGGCCTTTTAGTATTCCTAATAATGTCAACTCCTCTGACCATAGTTTGGCGGTTTTATCCTGAGAGCCAGTAGCAATCATTTTGTCATTAGGTGAAACAGATACACAGTTTATATCCATCTGGTGGGCTAATTCAGTGTAAGTAGATTTGACCTTTTGATCAGTTGTTGTGAGCTCCTTAGGAACACTCCAGACTTTTAGGCAGCTGTCCTGACTTACAGAAGCAAAGAAATCATTTGATGTCTGAGAAGTAAAAACTGACCCAACAGATGCTGTGTGTCTAGCTCCAACCCCAACACAGGATATTGTATGATCAGTGTTTTGTAGCCAAATTCTAACAGAGTTATCTTTGCCTGAAGATACAAACATTTCTGGTCTTGTTGGGAAGCAAGCTAGAGCTAAAACTATATCAGTATGTCCCTTAATAATCTGGCAATTCATACTTTCAATTTCATAGTATTTCAAATCTGGGCTATTTGTAGCTACTACCAAGTGCTTTTCTTCTTTTCCCACAAATATAATATCTAGAACTTCATCTGTAAAACCAATTAACTGCTTCTTACAATCAAAAGTTTCAAGATCATGTATGATAATGTTGTGGTCTGCTGTGACAACAGATAAAACATTCCTTAATTCATTAAAAATCAAATGTGTTACAGCTAAGCCACCCTCCTCAGAAGCTGGTGACACAAGACTGTTGTCCTGCTCATACATGAGCCTGCTCATCAATACATTCCACACTTTGACAACACCTTTCTCACCAGCACAAGCAACATATATGCCTTCTGTTTCTAGTTTCTTCTTAAAATTTGGTATTCTAAATGTTGATGGTAATAAAATTGTGGATTCTATGCTTTCATATACAGGAACTACTCGTAGGGCCTTACTCTCATTTAAGCTCCACAAGATTAACACACGGTCCCTACCAGAACTGACCATATATTCACTGTCAGAAGTAAATTGCAATGAAGTGATTTTGCTGAAATGTCCTGAATAGATTAAATGTTCTTTGCCAGTTCTGGAGTTCCATGATCTTATTTTTGTGTCATCAGCTGCTCCAAATATCAACTGTTTGTTGGAATCTGGATGATACTTCATAACAGAGAAGACTCCCATTGCACCTCTAAGACTACTTGTACATGTATTGTGTGCTAAATCCCATAACCTGATGTTACCATCAGAACCTCCTGAGGCTATATTTTCATCTGTGTATTCAAATGCCAACTTGGCAACAGGTCCTTTATGGCCAGATCTCCAAATCTTCTGTTGTGTGCCAGTTTCTTGGTCCCACAATTTCATCAATCCACTTTTGTGTGCAGTAACCACAATTTTATTATTATGTGACATTTGAAAAGTGTAAATTTGATCTGGTTCTGCATCTTCTTCAGTCTGTCCAATTGTGTATGTTGTAGAGAAAGTGTTCACATCAACCACTTTAATTACATCTTCACAGTGGCACAAGAGATGTACTCCATCTGTTGTCCATTGGACATCACCGCCAGTGTAAAATGCAGTATATTCAGCAGTTTTTTCATATCTGAAATGAATACAAAGGAGTATTTAAATAGTATAGAAAAAAAAGAAAATATTTATAAAATATATAATGAATTTTTAAGTAAAACTGAGGAAATAATTTAAGAAAATAATAATAATAATATTCCACAACTATCACACAACGCCGTCTAGTCTCAAGCTAAGCAGAGCTTGTGTTATGAGTATTAGACAACTGATAAACATACTTATATATTTCTAAATACATACATATATATATAGATAAATTACACCCAGACAGAACAAATGATCATGCTCATCACACAAACATTTGTCCTGGGTGGGAATCGAACCTACGACCTCCGGCATAGCAGTCATAGTCACTGACCACTAGACCAACAGGCCAGTCAAAATGTCAACGACATTGATATTTTACTGGATATAAATGATAATAAAATAGGAAAAAACACAAAACAATTTTGAATGTATTTTATCTTTTGAATGATTGATCTGAACTTCATTGGTTTACAATTATTTTCAGAAGACCTTTAAATATGCTGTACAACAGCAAAAGTAGGTTACAAAATCAGTTTCAGATTACATTTAAGAATGAAAACTTGCTTACTAAGTAACATGTTACTGGAAAGTATAGAGTACCTAATTTGAAAATGTGTATGGCTACTAAAAATATGATTTTATTTTATGACATAAATAAGTTTTTAAATAATGTCCATCTGTTTTAAATTATATTGGGAATGTATCGTGAAAACAATTGAGGTACCTACATATTATGATAATTTTATTAAAATTATATTTAAGACAAAAATTATGAAACTACTATGACTTTAATCTATATCAAGATTTGCTGCGGCCCTGAATGTACAGCACATAGAACACATGAAAGCTGTACGCACGCCACCCACATGTGATTTAAAAAAAAACACTGACTGTTTATTATTTCTATTCTTCACCAATAAATACAAACGTGACTCGTAAAATCTAGTAGGGAATTAAATCTAGTAAGGAATTAAAGTCATAAATATTCCTAATCACAGTAATCACTGAATACGGATACTCACATTTCTTTCAATAAAGTGGTCATTTTATCGTTTATTATTCCGGCACTGCAGTACCTACTTAACCTAGCGATTGTAGTCTACGAATACTTAAGTTTATTACTACAGGTATAGCCTTACGTGAATCTTTTAGTTCTTATCTTTAATTACCAGTCCAAGCAAAATAAGAGTTATTTTTATCTAAACGAAAAATTAAAACATATCAAAAAGTCTTGGACGACGGACCACAGAACCAAACTACAATATAATTATAATCCACAGAACACTATTACTCCTAGAAGAAAAAAATACAAAAATGTTGGTCTAAATGATATAATCTCTAGTATTTAATAGTAGTCTATGAATATAATGCTCAATTGCTCACACACAGCTTACAGATTACATTATCCAATTTTAAGGAATGCTAACTAGGAAATCGGCAGATTTAATCGCAGTTAGAACAGATTGGATCCAATTTAAGCCGCGATTACATTACCCAATTTTAAGGAATGCTAACTAGGAAATCGGCAGATGTAATCGCAGTTAGCACAGATTGGATCCAATTTAGTGGAAATTGGAGGTCCAATCTTTCTACTTCCTAAATTGGATCCAATCTAGGATAGTGTAATCACGGCGCTACGATTTAGAACGACTAGTCGGCGTCCGCGCTTTGAGCAAGGTGGACGAGTAGACCGCGCGCACGAATGCTACCAAAGAGTATTTTTAGGGTTCCGTACCCAAAGGGTAAGGGGTCCGTCCGTCTGTCTGTCACCAGGCTGTATCTCAAGAACCGCGATAGCTAGACAGTTGAAATTTTCACAAATTATGTATTTCTGTTGTCGCTATGACAACAAATACTAAAAACAAAATAAAATAAATATTTAAGGGGGGCTCCCATACAAGAAACGTGTTTTTTTTTCGGTGTTTTTGCCTTGTGGTACGGAACCTTCCGTGTGCGAGTCCGACTCTCACTTGGCCAGTTTTGACGTGACAACGTCTTAAATTAGGTTGCGGCTGGGAGTCACTTATGAAAAAGTGTAACGCTCGGTAACGTTACGTTCTTATTTTAAATTAGGTTGCGGCTGGGAGTCACTTATGAAAAAGTGTAACGCTCGGTAACGTTACGTTCTTATTTTCATTTAATTCCTTGTTCCTATTGTGCAATTTAATTATATTCATATCAATAAATATTCTACCGAGAAAAAGACGTTGTCACGTAAAATCTTCGCCCGTAAAACCGACTTTACAGGCAACCATTTTTTTTTTGACGTGACAACGTCTTAAATTAGGTTGCGACTGGGAGTCACTTATGAAAAAGTGTAACGCTCGGTAACGTTACGATGAGTCACCGAACGAGAGAGAGGCCCGCCGAATGCCTTGCGTCTCTCTCCCACTCAACTATGATCGGATGATCGGTCGTTGTCACGTAAAATCTTCGCCCGTAAAACCGACTTTACAGGCAACCATTTTTTTATATAAATGCTACATACCTACAACATGGCGACTGTATCGGAAACGACAGCATTGCCCACAGAAAAAAAAATCCATGTGCTACGAGTATATAATCATACTATCCATACTATAATATCATACATTCGACAGTACCTAACTCTGTCTGTCTGTCTGTCTATATGTTACCTTTTTACGCCTAAACCACTGAACGGATTTCGATGGCAGAGAGATAGATTGCATCCCTGAAAGGACAAAGGATAGTTTTTATCCCGATATTCCCTCAGGATCGACACTTATGTGGGTGAAACCGCGGGGCGCTGCTTAAATAAATTAATAGAAATGTATGGGGAAATGCTTTATCTTTTTAATAACAACGACAAAAATTATATCTTTTTTTTTTTGATAAAATTTTCTCTAAAGGTAGGTAGCTGGACACCCTGGATTAACATATAAGTAGGCTACTTTTATCCCGAAATTCCCACGGGATCGACACTTATGCGGGTGAGACCGCGGGGCGCAGCTAGTCTTTATAATAATAACGACAAAAAATATTTTTTTATATTTTTAAACGACATTAAATTATTATTTTCTTCTGTAGTTTTGATAAATACGGCGCCATCGATAGAAAATTCGAAACGTGCAACCTAGTACGATCCTTCTTCACGAATGCGACGACGCCGACAATGCGTCTGAATGCGTCGTCTCATCGTCTGTCTCTGTCCGATTTAGAATCCAATTTAGTGTAGTGTAATCACTAGCTCCGATTTCCTAGTTAGAGTGTTCCTAGTTAGCATTGCTTAAAATTGGATAATGTGATCGCGACTTTAGTGGAAATTGGAGGTCCAATCTTTCTACTTCCTAAATTGGATCCAATCTAGGATAGTGTAATCACGGCGCTACGATTTAGAACGACTAGTCGGCGTCGGGCGTCCGCGCTTTGAGCAAGGTGGACGAGTAGACCGCGCGCACGAATGCTACCACAGAGTATTTTTAGGGTACCGTACCCAAAGGGTAAGGGGTCCGTCCGTCTGTCTGTCAAAATATAAGCGCGCGAACCCCGCGCGCTGCCCATGCCGAGCAGCCTTGACCCGCGCCGCTCACCGCGCCCGCGCGTGTTCAGCCTACTATGGACACTTCAAAGGAAGTTTATGTGTGGATGTTTGAGTTCACCGCGCCGCACCGCACCCGCCCCGCACCCGCGCCCTGTGTGGCCAAATGTTAGGGTGCATTCCGAGTTGGGGATGTAATTAATGTAATCGATTTGGGCGTGCTTAAACCCGTACCGAATTAGCGTGAGCGCGATAACGATGCCGCGATGTCCCGTGAATCGTCTTCTAAAATGTCATGACATGCGCCATCTTGCGATAACACCGACCATGCAACACAGTATAGGTACCGTGGACAGGAGCTTATCACCGTGAGCGCTGTCAAAAATGACAGTGTGTGTGTGTTTGTGTGTGAGAATGTATCAGTGTGTGTTTTGTTTTGAGTTGCATCTTAACTTTAAATTAAACTAAAATGCCACGTCATTTTCGAAATTGTGCTTCTGGCTGACAGTCGCCACCTAACCAAAGAAGAAGAAATGTGGTGTTTAAACAACGAAATACTGTAATAATATCGTTCGTTTTGACATTGACTATGCACTGTGAGCGCGTTCACGAGCGTTCCGAATTGTTGACAGCACTCAGGCCAGCTGTCATAATCGTAATATCTAAATCGGAACGCATGTGAGATGATCATGGACGTAATATATAGAGTATAGTAATAGACTGTAATAGCATGGACGTAATATATATAGAGTTACTTCTATATATTACGTCCATGGAGATGATTTGATGCTGTGAGCGATTATAGCTAATTCGGAATGCGGCCTTAGGGCGCGTTCACATAGAACGTCCGTTTTTACAGATCTTATCTGATCTGTTTTGCTTTTTTACTGAATCCGGAATACTGTATTGTGTGTGAACTCGCTCATACAACTACATACGCCATAAGTAACGGACTTGTACAACGGATTGCTATGTGTACGCGCCCTTACATGCTCAGAAAGTACTCTGTAAAGTACGTTAAACACGGTTTTAAACCAGTCTACAAACTAAAGTGACCTTGAAGTTTTTGTTGTTGCGAGATGCCTGCTACACGGTTTAAAACCAACATCTTCTTCTGCCACTAGTTTGCAACGCAGGCCTTTCTACCAAGGACGTTTAAAGGTCATACGAATTTGGTTTCAAACCACTGTTAAGAGTGTTACATGCTCTGTTGTACTCGGTCTGTGGTGTAGTGGCCTGTGGTCAAACTTCAAACTCCGGTCAAGGTCAAACTCACAAACATAATAAATGTCAGTGTCAGAGACAGTACGTACTTTTTGATAGACCTAAGAGTGCCTAAGACCACCCACAGGCCCACAGAGCAGTGCTGCCAACTTTGGGGTTTTCCCCCTAAATATAGGGGGAAGAAGTCTTAAAAGGGGTATTTTTAGGGACAGGTTTTTTTTGGGGTTATTTTTAGGGGCTAAAAGTTTGCTGTGGCGTTATTGATGCTGCCCGTATCCAACGCCTCCGTAGAGCGTGCCTTTTCTATATGCCATTATTTAAAAATACTTAGGAATCGTTTATCCCTGATCAACAATATTACAATTTAGTTAGTAGTTTAACAATAGGTATTTAGGTACCTAGTCTTTTTTTTTTACAAACTATGCGTTTTATTTTGTGAGTTAGGAACGACTTAGGGAGTTGGGCACTGCATCAAAGAAATTTACCTTATGTGAACCTATACTTAGGGTTTTTTTAGGGGGATTTTTAAAAAATCTTGGGGGCAAATTTTGTTATTGGTTGGTAACACTGCCACAGAGTACTTTGATAAGACTAGCACAGGCCACAGACTACCTTAGAGATATGTGATTGATAATTGATAGACTGGAGAACATAGAGTAAAGTAATATAGAACATGAAACACGATTTTCCCTAGCTAGGACAGTAGGACTATTATTAGTGTTTTGTGTGATTTTCTTTAGACTACTGTAGCAAACATAAATTGAAGCAGTCATTATTTACAGAAATGTTGAAGTTGATATTAGGCAGCAAAAAGTATAATATCAGCAATGGAAGATGTTGCTCAACTGCTAAGGAAAATGTAATACAATCCACAACGGAACCATGTTCCAGTATTTATGAAACTGTATTTTCATTTCCTTTCGTTAAATATATTGCAACATTTAATAGACTTAAGGTGTACCACTTGACAGGAACATCATTAGCCGTGCCTGGTTGTGCTTTGATGGAAATATTTAATGTCCTACCACAAGGTGCATTTTTTACAGCAGCATACATAGGTGAGCCATTGGTTGATTTTCCAGATTGAGCAGTGTTATTAGGTTTTTCCGAGGGGAATTTCTTAGTATGAGGTACAATCCTGGAGTTACGAAGTTGGTGTTGTGACTCCCCTGGCCCCCCAGCCTCAATGGGCATCTAAATCTTATAGATTGATATCTCAGGCTCTAGGAGTGGGTAATAGAACACAGAGTGCAATTGTGTTTGTGTACACTTGCAATGTCCTGCAGTGATAGGCTGCTGCTGAGTATTCTGCAGAATCACCTGTTGGTTGTGTGTGATAGGCTGAACTGAATGATATAAATAATTATTAACAGGTTCTATGTATATTATCAATCAGCTATTAGCAATTACTCACACTTCGTTCAATATATTTAACTATTTTTATTTTTTTTATTAATGATGATGTCCAAGTGATGACGGAATTACGGGTGAGCTCCTGAAGGCCGGCGGAAAACCTGTTCTTAAGGCCCTTCAACAACAACAATTAGTAAGGTTTAGTCCAAGAGCTAGTCAAAGACTTTTTTCCGTTTATTCCCAGTGATCCCCGCCCCGTTGTGCGTCATCCCCATTTGTGAACTCTTCGATCTAGCTCTTGGACTATACCTTACTAATTGAACTCATTATATCTCCTAAACTGAGACCCGATTATTAAATCTGTGACTTGGCGACTGATTCCGACTAATTGGCGACAAAATATGGGAGAAAACAGATCTTCGCTAGGTGCCCGAGTTTTTGAGGTATAAATGTGGCCCTGCTAGGGAGACTCCAGATCGGCCACCTATAAACCCTTTTATCTTTTGAACCAGTGACAACTAATTTTTTGTGTTATCAAAATTAAAATCCCTGATGATGGCTCTGCCAGAGTCAGTGATTTACTACTTAACACTTAATTTTAAAGTCCAACCATTGATCACTAATAAAGAACTAGATATACAATGCCATGCAAAAGTTCTCATAAATTCTAGTTGAAATAAATACACGTTATCGTAAATTCAACCTTAAATGCAATGCTTAAAGTTGTATTCACAATGATGCTATTACGACCGGTGCTCGCTGGTCGACATACATCAAAACAAATTCAACCTTACGCAAAACGTTAAAGTCAAAATTACAATGTGCCATAAAAGAACAATAAATACGACTGAGGCTCGCCACTGGGACAAGGAATGAGTGAAGTCGAATTGTTCAATATTTTTTGGAATGGTACTTTTACAAGCTTTTATTTTTTTGATTTTGTTAAGCTATACATGTCATGACAAAAAATGTCCTTACCAAAAAAATGCATGAAAATTTTAATTTCGCGGGCTACGACAGCGGATCAACCACATCGCTTGTATTTCCCTCCTCATAAAATTTCCATACCGGGGCCTTATATTAAAATCGATTCATAAGGAGTAAACTCCAATAAAATCAACATCTTTAGTTTTATTACATGCACTTAGTCAAAATTAAATCTATTAAATGTTACTATAATATTTAGTTATAGAAACAGTAGAAAAGTGTCATTAAACAAAAAAAAAACAATCATACTTTAATAATAATAAAAACAATAGCGTCTCCACAAATGGAACAGAATCAACGCACATAACCCGAACAATTTAAGTGGGCATGCGATAATATGGTTTAGTAAGAATCTACAATTGTGATAACTCTGTCTCTGCACACACAGCACAGCGGGCGCGGCGCGGCGGCGGGCGGCGGGCGGCGGGGCGGGACGGCGACGCGACGCTGAGCAGTTGTAATGTACTAGATATTACGGACGACTCTACACAGAGCCGACGGTTACCGTCGCGCAGAGCGCGACGGCTCTCGACCTTAATAACTTCTGCTGTGTTTATTAAGACTTAATTCAAAAAATATTTTTACGATGATTTCTTGACAAAATAACAGTATTTACAATACAGTGATATCGATTATATAATGATAATATTAATACTTACCGAAAATATGAAACTCCTTCCTTTTTTAGCGTCCTGGATGTGTGATTTTTACAGTTTTTAAACAAGCACTGAGGCGTGATTACCGTCGAAGCGTTCTAATGCTACTAGATTAAAAGTGCACCCAAATGTTTGAATTGGGTGCATATTCGGTGAGGACATTTTTTGCCGCTGATTGTGTATCTAGTTCTTTAATGTGTTGTTTTTAGGGTGTTCCATTTCTTTACCATTGTTCCCATTTGTTACAGGTATCACTGGCACAGCAGTTCTATCACTGGCTAGTTTACCATTCCGGAACATTATTGGATATTTATACATAAGAGTAGACGATAAGAAAATCAAGATATCTTCAGTCGATTTCTGGGGGAATAGAAAAAATAGAATAGTAAAAGTGGACGATTGGTTCCCATTACTTGATATGGCCCCAAAAGCCACAGATGCTATATATCTACAACCATTACTGGCAGATGGAACAAAGTACAAGCTGTTTGTGAAGTTTGGTAATGTTTTAAATTCTAAAAGAATGGGCGAAGTGTTAGAATGATTGTGATTAAGTACTAAAAATAATTATATGGTAAGGTTGGGAGAGTGAAAGAAACAACAAATTCATAATGTTACCAATCTACTTCTTAAAAATACAGTAGTATTGAGAACCAAATCTTATAAATAGGTGAATTTAGATTAAATACACTGTTAAAACAATTGCAAGTGACTTTTTTTTCTTTAATTTTTCCAACAATTCTCATCCATGTGTATCTAAGATAGTGAATAAATACTTCAGCAGTATTTCTTGATTAAGTGTAGACTTGATAGCTTAACATAAATTAATCTAAAATAAAATAACACATGCCATAGATTTTTGGCAGTCAAAGTTGCCGTATTTAAAATTATGATTTCAACTCCAATAATGAAGCAATCCACAAGGTCTTCATTTTGACATAAATTATTATTAAGCAGAGAAGCAACAACTTATGATCAATCAAATATTATCAAACCTGTGGGCAATATGTACCCAACTATGGTTAACAATTACATACAATGATAAAATCCATAATAATTATTTAGTTGGTATATACAAATTTATAAAATCACCTAGGTATAATTAATGATCAATTTCTTAACCCAAACATTTTCCTCAGCCAGCCAAAGGAAGTGTGCTGGAAGAAATGTACAGTCGACCGCAACGTCAGTAGTAACAAGACCAATATAAGCTGACCTTGTAGTCATATTCTATTGAAAGTCTATGCTAGGACAGCTTAAAGTTTTAAGTGTTACCATTGACGTGCGATCAACTGTATAATATGTTACAGTCCTCGCAACAAGGAATGACGTGACCTTTTAATTTATTTTTGTAAATGTTGCAGAATCAGACAAAATTAAATATTAGTAGCCTTTGAGTTAAACATATTGGTAATTGAATAAAATGCGAGAAAATAAACATTCAATAGTTATGCTGCAAGGATATTGGTTGTTTTTTCCTGAAAACAATGAATGGATCATAAAGACCTTAATATAAAATAACATTTTACTAAAGCAATGAATATATAAGACTAAGGAACTGCTTAGGGGGGGGGGGGGGGGGGGGGGAAGCGCCAGGGTAGCCCACGAAATACATTTTTTGCAATTTGTAGGCCCACTTGATTGATAATTCATGAAATAGTCGTTCAATAGGATTCTAAGAACTTGTCAGGGTTGTACTGATGATTTTAATTATTATCTTACTTACTACTTGCTACGTTCGCGAATTATATTTTGTTCAACATGCAACCTGCCACTGTCCTGCATAAACGTAAGTAAATTTGAATTTCGCGGGCTACCTATCGCATTCCCATAACAACAAATATTCCCGCAAATTGAAATGTAAATATATTTTCGCACTCCGAACATACTAGTCTTAACGCCTGCAACATTAACAAGATACGAGTTATAGGATTTCGTCTTTACTGCGAGGGGAGTCTTATTTTCCAAGTACCTTAATTTTCCATTGCAAGGATTAACAATATTAGATAGGTTCTTGTATAGTCACGTGCAAAAAGAGGTATACACCATTGATATACATACACTAGATTAGCAATTACCGCGCCAAGGCGTTGCCACTGGGATCAAGACCACAGCCTCAATCGTAGCTAATGTCAGTTCAGTGCTCTGTGTGACGCCAACCGAAGTTAGCCGAGTGAAAATTACCGCCAAAATGGGAAAATGCGTAGTGAAAGAGTGCGATTCGAGATCACAAAAACACAATAAATTAACCGGAATTACTTTCCACGCGTAAGTTTATTGTTTCTGTGTTTATATCAACGTAAAAACGCAATAAAAATAAATAAAATGTAGAATTTTGTAAATTAGGTTCAATGTTGCCACTAAAAACTTAGTTTTAGTTTCCCACATTATGTGGGAGTTTTTAATTTATAGGGTATGTGATTTATTTTATAAAACTAAATGTGTGACAATGTGTTACAAAAAAATAACATTGTAACATAAAAATAATTGTTTTTAAATATTTAAATACATAATTCAAAAATAACGTTCATAACGTTTAATGTTTTTTTTTTGTTTTTTTTATGACTTAAAAAGTTGGGTAAAATTTCGCATGGCTAGGCAACACTCTCAGCCTTTGCATGTTTATATTGCGGTCTTTGTCTAATTTAAGCGACGGTATTATTCTTGCGACTTGTGTAAGTGAGACAGATATATGTTTACTTTTAAATGTGTAGTGGTTTCAAAGCTACGTCGCGCGTCGTCGCGTTTAAATAGTGGTTACATTTTTTTGACACATTTTAATGAGGTTTGCTTCTCTAGTTATATACCTCAATGGTATACACGTTTTAAAATTCATAATAGAATTCGCAAGAAGTAGTTACTGAAATCATAGCAATACAAAAATAAATAATAAATGCCGTACGCGTAAACGCTCTTAGCGTTTGTTAACTCTTGTAACCAATTTTTTTTTTTTTATTTATGAATTTATCAAGTTTATGAAGAAACATAAACTTGATAAATTCATAAATAAAAAATTATTACAAGAGTTAACAACGCTAAGAGCGTTTACGCGTACGGCATTTCATACAAACTTTCAAGCCCTTATTTTTCAAAATGAATGAACCGATTTTAATGAAACTTCATACGCATAAGCAGGATACAAAGGTCTCAAAAGTTAGTAGAGAACATTTTTTAAAAATAGTGTTACAGCCAAATTAGACCGATTAAAATTTTTCCATTGAAACAAAGATTTCCAGTTATCTTTTTTTAAGTAAGACATTTCGAAAATGTTCTCTACTAACTTTTTAGATCTTTGTATCCAGCCTATGCGTATGAAGTTTAATTAAAATCGGTTCATTAATTTCGAAAAATAAGGGCTTGAAAGTTTGTATGAAATGCCGTACGGCGTAAACGCTCTTAAGATTGAAACTTATACAAAACTATTAAAGAATACAATGTTTTATTTATAATTAATATGAACATTATTATTTGACAGGTTTTCACATCATGAGCTGTATACATTCTTTTGCATGTGAATTTACAATACAAACTCAATGCCGTTTTATGAAATGAAATTAAAAAAAAAAACTCCTAAATGCAGAAGCAGCAGTGTTAGTGGTAAAAGTATATATAAATTATAATAATGAACTTGTTTTATACAGTCAGTACTAAAATAATTACCATCTTGAATTTAGCAAGCTTTAGATCTATCTACCATCAGCATTGCGTTAAAATCTAGATTAACTGTAAATTATTTTGAGAAATTATTGTCACCACCAACATCGCGCATTGTTTTTTTAATCTTCTAGTCTGGCTTATACATATAACTCTACACTTACTGCTTGCAAAATTAATTGCTCCTGCATTGCAAAAAAATATCACACATTTAAAAAAACATCAGCTGTTTTTATGTGATGTGCCCTTTCATTTAAGTGAGTGTACATTATAGAATGTTTATTTGAAATAAAAAATTTACCACCATAAAAGTTAAAACCTGCCCGTCTTGAGAATTCTCCTGTTGCCAATGCTAGTGTGCCATAAGTAATTTTAGGCGTTTCTAAATCCATTCTTGGTTTAATAACAGAACCATTGTCGCTGCCCCACTGTAAGGGCCTGTGCACACCACGTTTTTTAAACGCGCCGTTGACGCGCATTTGTAGCGATACAGACGCAGCCTGTAGACCTTCTGTAGGATAAAAGCGCGCTGTCGACGCACGTTTCTAAAACGCGCGTCAACGGCGCGTTTAAAAACGTGGTGTTCACAGGCCCTTAGGTACCTCAAGATTTTCTACAGATTCTGCATTCAGGGCAGTACTTATATTATTTAGATATTATATAAATTTTGCAAAGTTAATATATCATAGTTATGTTACACTTCTAAAAACACAATCACATTTTATTTATGACAAATCACTGGCAATTAACAATTTTCCTAGTTGCCCTAACATACTACACAGTTATTGTTTTGGTGCCTATCATATTAGTCATATTCAGTCTTGACTCCTGAACTTGATATTCAACCTTCTTGCAGACCCCCGCCTGCATGAAGGTTGATTATCAACTTCAATTGAGTGTCAAGTGTTAACAAGAGTTAAAAACAACGAACTCGCAGCGCAAGTTTACCTGAAAATGATTATTATTTGCTAAAATTTCAAAGCTTCTTGTTAAAAAGATACTATATTAAGGTGAAATAACAATCTTAAAGCTTGTACAGATTTTGTTAGAAAATTATTCACCATTGCTAGTCACGTAAAGATATTTTTGAACACTTTCTTTTTAGGAGTCCAGATGGTTTTGAGCAAGCATATGCAGGACGAAAATTTGATAGCTGAGTAGGTGCGGCTTGATGAGAGAACACCGAAAATATATTTGAAAATGTTTTTTAAGTACTAACTTTTTAGACCTTTGTATTAAACTTCATACGCATAAGCAGTAGTTTATGCGTATGAAGTTTCATTAAAATCATTTCGAAAAACAAGGGCTTGAAAGTTTGTATAAAATGCCGTACCTACGTCGTAAAAGCGCTTATTAATAGTAATGATTAAAAGTTAAGTAGCAAAATTAATACAGAGTCGGACTACATCATAAACAAAGTTGATTATTTCAAAATTTTGCTATGACACTAATCATAGCAAAATTTTGAAATAATCAAGTTTGTTTATGGTGTACTCCGACGATGTTTTAATTTTGCTACAAACTTTGATTCAATACTATTAAGCGTTTGATATTTTCCGACTTCTGAGCCTAATAGCATAATGACTTTCAACGCCTCTGAAGATCACTTTAATTTTGGCCCTTTTTTGAAATCTGAAAGTGGACTCCTGACTACGGGGCTCCTAAATAAAAATAAAATAATAAATCCTATCAGAAACTTTTCAAATATATTTTCGGTGTTCTCTCATCATGCCGTACTTACTTAATCAGCTATCAAGTTTTCGCCCTGCATATGCTTGCTCAAAAACCCCCTGGACTCTACTAATACTGCTGACAAAACCATAACCAATTTCGGGGGTTGCATCAATTTAGTATCTTCTTAACAAACAATTTGAGATATTCCTTGATCAGAATTTGGATTTATAAAAATTTATGGTAAAATATTGCAAATATGTATTGGTGTTATTAATTTTATATTAAGCAAATTTCCCACACAATCATTTTAGATAATTAATCGACCCAAGCTTGTGCAGGTTGGTCTGTTGTGAAAGGACTGACTCCATTGCGCTCCATGGCTTCTAAAATTTCACAAACATGTTCAGCAACTTCAGCCCGATTCTGGTCAATACCTTTGATAAATGGGTGTTCCAATAACCTGTTATATTTAGGTCGCTGATTTTCTTCTTTAATGAGGCTGGAAATAAAAGATAATATGGTGGTAACATTTTACAGTTATGGTACTACATACTAAGCAGTTCACATAAAGTTTGAATGGCTTACCAAGTATTGACGAAGTTCACAAAGTTATTGGAGAATGCATTGTTGGTATTAGTGAGCCTTGGCGGGTCACCCTGTACGACTTGCTGCAACTGCTCGAACACCGAGCCCCAGCGCGGGTAGGGGAAGGCGCCAGTGGCGACCTCCATGAGCGTGATGCCGAGCGACCACACGTCCGACCGCACGTCGTAGCCACGAGCTCGTCCAGGATCTATGCGCTCCGGCTGTTTGCAAAGCAGGCAAATGGTTTGGTTAACGTGCATTGCACAAATAAAAACATAAGAAAGAGTGGAGAGTAAATCGATTTGCTACTTCAAGATACGGCCTATTAGTCGGGGCCTCGGGCCGGTGGCGTTAGTTTGAACAAGTAATTTCATACCAGCTGAAAATCATAACGAAAATAGTTTTTCTTAACGGATTCGTTGCGATATCCAATTTGTCAAACTGCCGTGCCAAGCGCCATACGATTAGATGACACGCCTCCCGTGTTTTCAGCCTTGCGTAAAAGAAAACAGTATTTTGACCATTTTTTTAATGTTTTAGGCCTGAATGTTTTTTTCTAAATCTAACGTGGACGGTCAGGAACGTTGTGTGAAGTGATTACAAGTGGCAAAATAACTGTATTTTTGGAAATGAACTTTTTTAATACAGATGTGCTAAACCTTTTCAGCTCATTTTTTATTTTCTAACAGTTTGAGTGATTATGAGGTATTAAATTAGATCTAAAAATATTCTTTTCATTTTGCTCATAGTTTAGTAATGTCAACTAAATAGAGCACGCACGTCTAATTAGACGTGCGAATTACTTCTGTTTTGTTATCCTTAGCAATTGCTAAGGATAACAAAACAGAAGTACCTAATTCGCAAAACGAAAGAAAAAAACAATATGCGCCCACGACTTTTTTAGGGTATGTCGTATCCTTCCAAGCAAAAATAAACCGTGTATACAAGGCGTAGCGTATAATTTACTACGTAGGCTTACGCGACTTGCCATTTCTCCGACCGGGATCGTCCATTGTTTGGTTATCAAGTGGAATTTTTCCGTTTTTTTATGCAAGCCCGTAGGTACTATTTTACCGCAGTTTTATTTTATGCAAAATAAACCTTAAACACAGAGTAATACCAGTCCTTGTGGGCCAACGATAAACGTCGTCAACGAAACAGCCCTTTTCGAAGAAACCACAGCGCTTATAGCAAATTTAACTATCAGGGTTGAATCTAGCTATATTGACCCGCGCAGGTTGAAACAGCGCACAAAGGGGTATTTGACCCAAAAACGCGGATAAAAGTCAATGTTTATAAAGTAAACAAATCCTGGAAACGGTTGATACATATTGGTACCGAAATGCATAGAGAACATAAATTTATCGTCATTTTATTTTAATAGGCTTGCGTTAAGTTGTAGGTAGTCGTTATATTAGTACCACCTTGCAGCGAATACGTAAATAAATAATAAGTGAACGATTTCGAAGTCCTGCATTTAGAACTAAGTTGTGAAAGTAAGGGTGGATTAAAGAACCATTTTTATGATGGAAAATACTATTGAACCAGGTATGTACTATATTTATTACTCAACTAGCTGTGCCCGCGACTTCGTTCGCGTGGATGTCGGAACACAATAATGTGTCGCTTAGGAAAGGTGTAAAAGGAAGAATCTTCCGATCTTATCTGGTAACGCTTCCCTTGCCTGGGGTTCTCAACCATAGCCCTTTCGACTGTACAGCAGTCACTGCGTCTTCAGGGTTCATAATGACAATGCGACGAAGCGTCACTTTGATTTTTGAGGATAAATAAAAATGAAACCGCCTGCTCGAGGCTGATTGTCTGACCAAATAGCCATATTATGTCCATTTTATTTTGCATTTGTTTAGAATACTAAGTTAGACCGGAATAAATCGTAAAATCATACCACCATTTTATCTAGAGTATATCTGAGATTAGTAGGTGAAGTTTGAAGTTAGTTTTTATAAGTCTTGTCTTCTTCTCTGCCGCTCTGCGATAAATTTAGAAATTCTTAACTTGGTATTGTAGATATCTTACATACCAATATTAAGACTTTATCATAGCGTCGAGATATCTAGAAGATAAAAAGAAGAATACATCAATGGTGTTACTCTTAAATCGTACCTACTGAAGTTTTATCTGAAAAGTAGTTTGAAGTCTTTCTTAACTTATTCTGTAAACCTGTGCCCACATTTGCTAACTCTCTCTTGGTGGATAGCCATAAGATACCTTGAGGGTCGATATGGTGCATTTCCGACGTTTGGCCCCCAAACTGGAACGGGCCGGGGCCGCCATGGGATCTGGAGGCGATAGTCCTAGCGCGCCTGTATGAGTGGCGCGCGGAGGCACTACGCCGGGGGGAAGATCCGCTTCCGCAGCAAATCGGTGCGGAGCGGACAGATCTCCGGCGCGATCTCATGGCGGCATGGAAAGAGCGACTGTCGCTACCCAGCGCAGGGCACGCCGCGATAAGACCCCTCTTTAAGGAGTGGCTAGAGAGGCGCCACGGCGCCCTCACCTACCGCTTGACGCAGGTCCTCACCGGACACGGAAGTTTCGGGAGGTTCCTACACATCATCAGGCGGGAGGAAACGCCCGGGTGTCACCATTGCTAGGATCGCCCAGAGGACACGGTGGAGCACACGGTGGAGGTCTGCCCCGCTTGTGCGGAGCACCGCCGTGTCCTCGTAGAGGCGATCGGCAGCGGCGGCGACCTCTCACGTCCGGCCCTGGTGCGAGCCATGGTCCGGGGCGAGAGGGAGTGGGAGGCAGTCACCTCCTTCTGCGAAGCAGTCATGCTAGCAAAGGAGGTGGCGGGATGGCTCAGGGAGAGAGCCTCCCGTCCCAGCCACCGTGGGAGACGCTCCGGGCGTCGGGAACCGCGTGACGACTCCCGGCCACCGTAGGCGCGGGCCTGCGAGCGGAGAGTAATGGGTAGCTGGGTTTTAGTCAGTAAGAGTCTGACACTCCCTTCCGCTCCACCCAGAGCGGGAGGGGTCATTTGATGATTTCCCATCCGAAAAAAAAAGGGTCGATATGGTTTTAACCAAGACAATGGCTAAAAATTTAGTTATTGTCTCGAAGACATAATTTACAATACCTTTTTACGACATGGCAGTGCTACTTGTATTGGGTGTGCACCTTGACGTATCGCTGCCGGCCGTAGTCGAGTCGACGGCAGCGAAGAGTCCTGGGACGCGGTGGTTTCCTTTTGCGAAACGGTCGTCTCGCAGAAGGAGGCTGTGGAAAGGGAGAGGGAGATCTCATCCACTCACCCGGCCCGCAGTAGGCGCATCGGGCGTCGGCGGAGGGCGGACAACGCCCTCTTCCAGCCCACTAAACGGGTCCAGGGGTGACGAATTCGGGGACGTCTGTCACCGCCAACACATCAGGACTTGAGCTGGCGGCGCGTAGTGTTCCACGCGCGCCCCTCTTTGCCGTCACCAGTCGGGGGTTGCGGAAGGATCGTACGGTCCCGCAACCCCCGCCGTAGGTGTGAGACGGAACACTGGGGTGATTTTTAGTCAGTAAGAGCCTGACAGACCTCGCCGCCCGCCCCAGGGCGGCGAACATCCATGAAGATTTTCCACCCCGGAAACAAAAAAAAAGGGTGTGGATCTGCCGAACCTATACTAAATAAATCAACAGCCCGTCTGGAGGTGTGCGTTGAAGCGTTATCATGGTAAAGAAATTTTAAAAAATTCGAGAAAAAATGCAAAAACTATGAAAGTATGATATGATCTTAAAACCTTTGTCACTAAGAAAATGCTTCTCTGTTAACAATGTTAGAAAGGTTGCTTGCCCCTCGAAAGAGCTCCTACATAAAGTTGCCCGTGTGTGTGTGTTTGTTTCGGCCTTTCTTCTCAGAGTAGTCAGATAGGAAACGCCGACTTCATCTAGTTTAAAAAAAAACATGATTGACGTGTAGAAGTGTTTGTACAAACCTACTTACAAAAATAAAATCATTTATCATTGCAATCTTTATCACTTAGAACACCACATCACATAATATTATCTTACATTATCCTCACTTTTTATTTGAAATTCTTTTAGCGCCACTAATCAACCAACATTATGTAATCATTATCATTACTTTTTCAAATAACACAGGCAGTGACTGTGATAGTCATCTTATAGGTAAGCCTGCATGACGTGATTATTCACATAATAATGTTATAAACACAATAATTATGTTTTCGTTAGTACTATAAAGCGCCAATAGATGTCATTACGTGTATCCAACTTACGTAATGAAAGTTGTTGTAGAATACTTTAAATTGATTATATCTTTTGATACAGTGAACCGATTGCGATTAAACAAAAACTAATCACTACTCCGAGTTCTACACTATATTTGAGTATAAAAATTAACCATATTGGTTTGGTACTTTTTACGTTGAACCTGTTCAAATCAAATTTTGTCACATCCAAACAGACAAGCAGACAAACCGACAAACAGACAAAAATTCTAAAAATTGATGAAGTGGCATCTGTTGGTTATCCTATAACACCCCAACTATTTTTTTTTTAATAATTTTCAATGTACAGAAACGCCTCGTCTACAGATTTATTATAATGTATAGATTATTTCAAAATAATACGAGTATATTAGTAGATATTGTACTTATCATGAACCGCAAATAAAACTAATGATATTTTGGGTCAAAAATATATACTTACATTAGAGTTTTTGTTGTGTTTCTGGGAGTTTCCCGGTAAGTATATGTTTTGTTTTCGTAAATTGGTGTAACTATCCTACTTTTAGAATAAGTTAAGATTGAGTGCCTAAATTTGCCTCCGTTTTTTTTTTTTCTATTCATTTCATGTTGAACAAATACAAGAGTTTCGCCGCAAATTTTCGTAGATTAAATCAAAAATGAAGACCAGGTAGCTTGCGGCCAGCAGGACTGAACGTTTTCATAAAAAAAATCATAACAACAATGACGGGAAGACAAGTCGAAGATTCCGCAAGTTTCTTCAGAAATTCTTGGGATCGATCTAAGGATGATAGAAAGATTCGCTGCAATATTTGAAAAATATAACAAAAAAGAAAAAATAATATTAATATTATTTTTTATATTTGGAAAAATTGCAACATTTTGCCACGATACAGCTTTGCTATCTGTAGAGTTGCACTGCTGGCATCCCATGACGCCTACGGTACACAAGGTACTGATTCACGGTCCCCTTGTGGTTCAACATGGCCCTCTTACCTATCGGAACCTTGTCGGAAGAAGCAGGTGAGGCGAGAAATAAATACTTACGGCAATTTCGCCAAAACTTCTCACGTAACTTTTCTCGAGAGCAATGCAACCAAGACGTTCTGAACAGGTTGCTCCTAACATCAGATCCCTTCATGAGTCAGAGTAGTATAAGGAAGAAAGTACAAGATCAAGGCCATTTAGCGCAGCAGCCATGGGAATGTTATTGCCGAGTGAAGTTCCTCAACTTGCCATGCCTCCATCAAATTAAGAAGTTGAAATTACCGAAGATATGGAGGAAACAAATAATTCTATTGATAAAAGACGAGTGGGACTCGTCCTCTGAGTAATTATAGCCTAGAAATAAACACTTTTATTTAAAATTTTAATGTTTTATTACACTTTTCCTGAAGAAGTAGCTTAAATACGTTTCACTCATTGCCATTTATCAAACCACATTAGTAAAAAATAAATTTTACTATACTTATTACTGTTTTGAACTTATATGTCATTTAAGACCGCAAAATAATTTTGTCCGTATTTTGGAGTCAAATACCTATGTGCAACGTTCGTATTCGTTCATTGAAGAATTTTTTAAGTAGGTATTTTGTGTGTGTAGGATGTAATTTATTATTATTTGGTGGTTTATAATATCAACATACAAAAAGGTTGGTTACCCCTATTTAAAAAAAAAAAACAACACTATCCAGAAACGAAGGATACGAACTTAATTTACGTGAAAAACGAAGATAGTTTTGTTTCGAGTAGATCTCCCTAAAAGTTAATTTGAAGGAGTTACCATCGATTTCAGAATGACACGGCTCCCGTGCCTAACGCCACATGCAAAAAAAAAATGATGGCACGGGAGACGTGCCATCCGCAACGAATCGGTTAAGAACATTAAAAATCTGAGCGTCAACTGCTCAAGCAGTAAGCGAGATGTTAAGGTTGAGTATTTCGGAAAACCTTTTGTTTACCTTTGATTAAGTTTTTTTGTACAGATTGCATGTAATTTTCAATAATAAGTATTAACAAAAGACAACATAACCATATCCTTCAAACTACAGCTACATCTATTGATAATCAACAATTCAATGCTTCAGCACTGAGTGTGAACATTATTACAATTGTTATTATTTCTTCCATTTAGTAAAAAGCACTTCAATTTTATTTATTTGTATAAGTTTTGTATAATCATCAAAATACATATTTTGATAATTGTGTTGACCTTTTTTAGGGTTCCGTAACCAAAGGGTAAAAACGGGACCCTATTACTAAGACTTCGCTGTCTGTCCGTCCGTCCGTCTGTCTGTCACCAGGCTGTATCTCAAGAACCGCGATAGGTAGACAGTTAAAATTTTCACAAATTATGTATTTCTGTTGCCGCTATAACAACAAATACTAAAAACAAAATAAAATAATTATTTAAGAGGGGCTCCCATACAACAAACGTGTTTTTTTCGGCGTTTTTGCCTTGTGGTACGGAACCCTGTGTGCGAGTCCGACTCGCACTTGGCCAGTTTTTGTTTTTCTTTTTAGGCGGGAAATCATCAAATGCCGCTCCCGCTCTGGGCGGAGCGGAAGGGAGTGTCAGGCTCTTACTGACTAAAACCCACCCGTGTTCCTTCAGTTGCCTGTGCCAGGGGTCACGGTATCTCTTTCGAACAACCCGCAACCCTGGCAGGCATCGGCCCTAGCGGACCCCGTCAGTTAGTGCTGACATCTCTTTGAGGCGCGCGCGGAACACAACGCGCTGTCGACCCGAGCCTGGTCCGTACCGGGCGGCGAGCTGCCCATTGCTCGCCGTCCGCAAGCCCGCGCCTACGGTGGCCGGGAATCGGCTATCGATTCCCGATGCCCAGGGCGTCTCCTGCGGCGGCTAGGGGCGTGAGGGCTCAAAGATTGCCTCTCCCTCACGCGCTCCGCCTCCTCCTTCGCGAGCATTACTGCTTCGCAGGAGGCGACAGCCTCCCATGCACTCTCGCTCTGTACCATGGCCTGGACTAGGGCCGGACGTGAGAGATCGACACAACTTTGAGAAAGAAACCGATAGGAGGGTCCAGTTGGGTTGGGCAGGTTTTGGGAAACTATGTTAAGTCTTTTCGTCGCCTATCCCGCAATGTTTGAAGGCTAAGGTCTGCAACCAGCGCGTCCTGCCCATTATGACATACGGTGCCGAAACGTAGAAACTGACAGTCAGGCTGGTTCACAAATCTAAGGTCGCTCAGCGCGTTATGGAGCGGACTATGTTCGGAGTTTCTTTGAAGGATAAAGGTAGTGTGGGATGCCACCAGCTAGATGGACTGACGACCTTAAAAAGGTGGCTGAGACAGATTGGATGCAGAAAGCGAAGGACAGTGTTGTGGCACAGCCTGGGAGAGGCCCATGACCAGCAGTGGACTGCGATAGGCTGCGTTGATTGATTGAGAGAACTTACTGCCATGTATGGTCTGCATCCAGCATCGCGCGTGCGCGCTATTGAGTCCACTAGTTTCCCAGATATACCAAAATCACAAAGTTTTATGTTTCCTCTTCGGTCCAATAAAATATTAGATGGCTTCACATCTCTGAAAATAAATATATATTTTTTTAAACTATGTTTTCAGCTAAGAACATAGGTAATTGAACAATGAAATCTGAAACCTTACCTGTGTATTATTTTTAATTTTTCTTTTAAATAATTTAAAGCTTTAACTGTTGCAAGAGTTATTTTAGCTAAAATAGTTTCAGGTATTCGAGTTTGCATCCGTTCACATATAAACTTATAATATTTGTCTAATGAAGTATCCATTAACTCCATACAAATCCAGCAATCACCCTGAAATGTGTCAATAACATCAATTAAATCAATTTCATTTGGATTAATATTTAACCGGTTGAATGCCGTAATTACAGAAACAATTAAAAAGCCATTGTGTCTCGTGTAGATCTACGTTCCGGCATACTAAGGGTTAAACACCCATATTATAATGATAAAGAGTGCAAAATAAAAAAAATACACACAATCATAGTTGGTATTTACTATCATTGTGTTCATCTTTACAACAGTATTTTTTTGTCTAAATAAGTAGTTCTTTCAGATTTAAGAAAAGTAAATAGTAAAACACAATACTTTGTAGATTTATTTAGGTTAAAATTTTTTGTATAAAATAATATCCATTATCACATTTTATAGATAAACTAGCTGCGCCCCACGGTTTCACCTGCATAAGACTCAATCCCGTGGGAATATCGGGATAAAAAGTAGCCTATGTGTTAATCGAGGGTGTCAGCTACCTCCATGCCAAATTTTATCAAAATTAGTCCAGCCGTTTGTGTGTGAAGAAGTAACAAACATATGTACAAACAAACTTTCGCCTTTATAATATTAGTGTTATAAAGAAATTACCTCCTTAAAGAGTGCTCCATAGAACTGCACAATATAAACACAGTCATTGCTCTTCATTACAACCTCCAGGTCCATCAACAGTTGCTTTTGTTCTTTCTCATCAACAGTGGAGCGGATACGTTTCACAGCCATGACACGGTTTGTTCTGCAATATTTATGAACCAGAAAGACTGTATCCATAGTAATATTATAAATTCGAAAGTAACTCTGTCTCTGTGTATGTTACCTTTTCACTCCTAAACCACTGAACGGAATTAGATAATATTTGGCAGAGAGATAGATTGCTTCCTGGGGAAGGACATAGAATAATTTTATCGACATACCTCGCAGGCGAAGCCGCGAGCGGAAGCTAGTATCTATAAATAAGTATTATAATGTTACCAGTGTTGTGCAACTTATTATTAAGTCTGTCCCGCTTAGGACTATCTTGGGCACAATTAATAATATATTTGCCATTTCATTTAATTGATTTATTTGTAACATAATTTCCTACAATCAGTAAATTAAAAGACACTATTTACATTTATATGTTTTATATATTAGCTTCCGCTCGCAGCTTCGCCCGCCAGGTATGTTGATAAAACTATTCTTTGTCCTTCCCTGGGATGCAATCTATCTCTCTGCCAAATTTTATCGAAATCCATTCAGTGGTTTAGGCGTGAAAAGGTAAAATACAGACAGACAGAGTTACTTTCGAATTTATAATATTAGTATGGATTTGAAATCCATGTCTTGACATTATTTTGAATGAATAATATGGAATCAATGATGCATAATATTGTAAAACACAAAATTATGATATGCTTGAATGCTGCATTGATTAAATTGATAATCAGCTGTGATAAGGTGTTGTTACACTGGTATCTTTATAGGTATCTTTAAGTACAAAATGTAGAAGGGCTTCATGACACTTCAGAAAGGCACATTAATGTTATGCTGATGATGATGTTTTTTATTTAATTTAATACAATAGCCTTACTTTCTGTGGACCATTTTGTTTACAGCTCCAAATGCACCTCTCCCTATTTCACCAAGATCCTGCAGGTCATCAGATGTGAAATCATAAACTTCTGTTGCAGAAAATTGCAATTTCCCTGATGATTGCATGGATGGATATATTCTACATCTGTCTCTGAAATATTGAGAGTATTATTGTACATAGTTACTGAATAATTAAAATGTACAACATCAGCTTATAACCTTAATTAAGAGTAATTTTTTTACAGTCTAGTTGTGTTATACACTTTATGCATTTACACAAAAAAGAACACAAAAAAGATTTAAAAACATTATTTGATAGTGGACAATCAATAAACACAATTTACCTTGCATTTTCAGGCAATACATCTCTTATAGTACGTGACGGGACGCGGGGTCTCTGCACTGGAGGAGGATTTGCAGGAAACGGCATAAATGCTGCCCCATCACCTGATGGTCCTCCGGCTATCTGCAGGTTTAAGCCTTTGCGCTTCTCCAAACCAAATAAATTCAATTCAGGCTTCGGCATTGTCGGTCTACTAGGGCCTAAAAGATTATAACATGTTGATAAATTAATTTTTACGAATATTAACACTTATAACAGTAAAATGCGTGCATTTCAACGTATAAATTTGCCTGCTATTACCTTGATTTGATGACACTTCGCCATTCTTCGACATTTTTATCTTATACGAAAATGTTTAATATTATGTTTTCACTATTCTTTGGTGCAAATTACAGCTTCCAAATTCTCCATTTGAAGGTTTATATTACGAAAAATTGGTCACGTTTTCATAATAAGCCATGTAAATATATTGTCGAATGTAAGCATCGTACCAATCGACAACATACGAATTACGATTCGTTCGACGATGGCATACGTTTGACAGCTGCTTAGTGCCTTTGTACATGTACGGACGCCAGCAGGTCAACCTACCCGAAACTGTCAGATTTTCCCAATCAACCTTGAACCTTATAGTTTAGCAATAAAGTCGAAAATCTATTAAAGAAATCTGACAGATTGTAGTAACTTGATGTGCTGGCGTCTGTACTTGTACTTCTATACTCTGTCTGTGGTGAGGTCCAGTTTTTTTTACCGACTTCAAAAAAAAAATGAGGTTATCAATTCGATACGTATGTATGTAATATTATTGGAATTGCATTATATTCACATATGATGATCTATTAGGGCTTCCAAACAAATATACAAAATTTCATAGACGTATGCATGTATGTATGTATGTATGTTTGTCCACGCATATCTCCGGAACTATTAATCGGATCGTGACCATTTTTTTTATTGGCTTACATTTTCTTCAACTTAGGGAACAGTGCAAGTTTCATCAAGATCGATTCAGTAATTTTCAAGATATGGACTAATACGTGTAAGTGTGACGGCCTGGCTTATTGATAAGAGCTACGGGTGTAGTGTCAAAGGGAAAACATCTCAAAACCTTGGTCAAATACTAGTGCAAAAACTAAAAATTACGAAATAAAAAGTAATTTAAAAAAATTAAACCGACTTCAAAAGAAATTAACTCAAAATTATGAAATAACTTTAATTTCGGAAGTCGGTGGCATAAAACTAAAATACAGATCCCAAGACACCGACTTCCGAAATTAAAGTTATTTCATAATTTTGAGTTAATTTCTTTTTGAAGTCGGTTTAATTTTTTTTAATTACTTTTTTATTATATTACTTTCTAACTAAAGACGGCTTCACACGCCTGGCACCTTACCGCAAACTACCCACCTCGACAAACGCACAAACGTGAAGAAACATCGCGATCGCTTGCCGCATGGTTCTTTTGATTGCTTTCAAACCCCCCAATACCCTATTTATTTATTTTCATATAGGTAATGGTGTTGGTGGATAATCATTAAAATCATCAATACAACCTTGTTCTTTTATTCCTATTAAATTATTATTTCTTAAATTAGTCATTCAATAGGATAATGAATTTGGACAACGTTTTACAGGGGTAATTTTAATTCCGAAGCGTTGTGTAGATGACAAATACCTTTCAAGAGTTCATCGATTCCGTCCCCTGAATTTCTATAGAACATCTAAATCAATGCACCAACCTTAGTATCCAAAAAACTTTTCATAGGTAAAAAAATGGGCTTCTAATGCATTTTGTTTTATGAACACTGTTTATATTAGTTGTAAGTTTCCCGATTAGAATAAAATAAATTAACCTATTATGTCGCGGGCCGCACAAACTCAAGCCGCGAGCCGCAAGAGGCCCGCGGGCCTGACGATTTCCATTGCGAAATTGTTACCCTAGCGTACCGTGCCGTCACAAATTACTTTGAATTCCTAGATAAATATTTTTTTTTTTAAACAAAAACCTTGCCCCACACTAGGAATTTCTTCTGTATCGTGGGTGAGTTGCGTTTACAAACATTTAAACTCACATACACAAACAGCCAGACCCGGAACAACTACTTGTAGGTCATACAAATATTTGTTCCGTGAGGGAATCGAACCCGCGAGAACCGCAGTGGTTAAGCGATTGACTGCTGCGCTGCGTGCGCAGCAGTCAATCGCTTAACCACTGCGCCAACCGTGCCGTCAGGCGATACATACTGCCACATTGTGCGAGAGGGGCATACCTACTACTCCATTTCAAGACCGTCCTTTCCGTACATACGTCCATTAATAATGCAATAGAAACTTTACGTCCAACTCTTTTTACAATTTCAAAGATAAAAAGAAGTCCAGATTTAAGATATCAATGTTACAAGTATTACCCTAGATGAACTTAACGTCGGTCTAGCTGTTAGCGATCATCATATTTGGATCTTTACGGCGGCGGCGCGGCAAACTAGGCGGCGCCTGTATCTTGGGGACCAGATTTATTTATGGGCTGTGCCAATTTTTCACATGGTTTACAACGTTTTGCGAAGATTTAGATGACGTCACCATGGAAAAAGAAGAGATTCATAGACGACTCCGCCTTGGAGTGTAAATGTGGTGCTGTTCCACAAACGATGGGACATTCGTATCCTGCGTGTCCTGTCAGCTGCACGTTACGTTACTGGTGGACGCTGGTGATGGCGCCACCCACAGAGTATAGCATAGAACAAGTAGCCGAATTCTGGGCCGAGTCCATTTAGATTGTTATCGACACGCTAAGAAGAAGATGGAATTAGTAATTACGTGTCACATTCCTATTTACCCCCTTGATTTCTATAAATTTCTATTCTCTGTGCTTTTATTTATGGTTGTTTTGCTAAAAAAAACAAATAAATTTTGGTATTTGGTGGTGATTTGGTGTAAAGGTGATGTCAAAAATAACTTCTTTCAAAAATTATTATTTACTTTCGCTATTTGGTGCTATAGTATTGAATTGAGGTAAAATTTATCTAGGCGTGAATAAAATGTCAACAATTATAAAATTTGATATCAAAGAATTAAAAAAATTAGCTAATGATAAGAATTCGTGTATTATTGAAAAAAAAGTGACACAGAACCTAGCCCTACAACCCTGGTGTCTTGGAAACCTCAAGGAATCTATTAAAAACTTATTGGACTACAAAATAGGAAAGTTTGATAAAGAGTAAGTCATTTTGTTTACTCAGTTGTAAATAAATCTATGTCAATCAACTCAGTCTATCGCACTATCCACAGGCATTAGCTTAGTCCACTGCTAAGGTCTTGTCCTATAATAATTTTGTTAAAACTTAATAAACAGTGTCTATGATCTTATGCCCATTAGAGAAATTAATCTAATCTTACAGGTTCAATGGAATTCTTTTAAGTTACAAAAACCTCAGAATCCTGCAGAATGTTGGAACTATCAGAAATGATAATGCAGATATTCACTTTCAAGTTCAGGCAGACTATTTTATTTTTCGTCCTTTTGTGGGAGCTACATTGACAGGAATTGTTAATAAAAAAAGTACCACACATTTAGGCATACTTGTGCACAGGTAAGAGTGTCAAAATTTATATTCATTAAAATATTTACCAATAAAACTTATCATAATTCTTGAATGTATTTAAGAATAATCTTGTGTTTTCATAAAATTAATTTGGTTACAATAATAATTGTTGTGAAGTAACTACTTGTATTAATTCCCACTCATATCTAATGTTGTTGTGGCTAAATAATAACAGCCGCACAGGTCGATCGATCAGGTTAAGTAAGCTACGCTTGCCGCGATTGGTCTGTGGATGGGTGACCATCTTTGCATACCGAGACCCCTCCGTGCCTCTGAAAGCACATTAGGCCATTAGTCCTGGCTGTCATTTGTGGATCTTTGACAGTCGTTACGGGTAGTCAGAAGCCCAAAAGTTTGACAACCAGTCTTCACAAGGGGTATCCTATTACCCAGTAACTGGGTTGTGGAGATCAGGCAGTCGCTCCATGTAAAATACTGGTATTCAGCTGCAACCGGTTAGACTGGAAGCCGACCCCAACATAGTTGGGAAAAGGCTTAGGCAGATGATGATCCAATGTTGTGCAATCACAGATAAACAAGTACATTGTGTTGTGCATTTCCTAAAATATTATGCAATTTGTACATTTCAGGGTGTTTAATGTTGTTATTCCAAGACCAACAGAAGAGCCAGGAAATATGTGGGTTGGCTCTAATATCCAGGAAGGACAAGAGGTCACATTCAGTATAGTTGTGTTAGACCTTTATGGAGCGCTGCCATATATTAGAGGAGAGCTGGATGAGAGGTATCTTAAGAAGCAGGTTTATTTGTCTATTTAGGAAGACCCCAAAAGCATTTTGAAAGTTCTGGTTAAAAATACCTTCTTATTTATTTTTAGGTATGCAATTACACTGCTGAATTGATAACAAGCCTTTAATCAATATCACTTGTAGCAGTATTACTTTACTGAACAATGAATAAAATGGTTGCCTGTAAAGTCGGTTTTACGGGCGAAGATTTTACGTGACAACGTCTTTTTCTCGGTAGAATATTTATTGATATGAATATAATTAAATTGCACAATAGGAACAAGGAATTAAATGAAAATAAGAACGTAACGTTACCGAGCGTTACACTTTTTCATAAGTGACTCCCAGCCGCAACCTAATTTAAAATAAGAACGTAACGTTACCGAGCGTTACACTTTTTCATAAGTGACTCCCAGCCGCAACCTAATTTAAGACGTTGTCACGTCAAAACCATTTGTTATTTATTCAAAGGGTTTTAAAACTCCCAGACTTGCAGGTCATTAACCTAAGGGAAGTGAGGTTAATGACCTGAAAATGCTAATTAGCATTTAATCTCTCATAAGTTCTATTTCATTACAAAAAGATTTTATAAATTACTTATTCCTGTATTTATTCTCATTTCAGATGTGCTAAGTTGGGTCCTGATGGGGATGATGATGAAGAAGTAGAAAAGAAGGCGGCACACGCTATCAGTGTATCATATGTTGACTTTGACAAGACTAAACCATACAGTCAGAAACAAATTGGAGATGGGCTTCCACATTCAGCTTCAAGAAATAATTCTAAATTAGCAAGCCAGCTAAAGAATAATATTGCAGACAATCATACTCAGGCAGTTAATGGAAAATCTGTTTTGACAAAAACAAAGAATGTTGAAAGTGAGATTAGTGTGTCAGAAAGGAACAAAATTAGGAGGCAGAGTAGAATAGTCGAGCCTGAGCAGAAGCAACCAGAGGCTCCCCTCCCCAAACCATCTAAAAAGCACAAACGTGATATACAATAACTTTGTAAAGATTTATAATTCAAGTTTTACCTATTGTAAAATTTCAGAGTACCTATTTCATTTTTACATTAATTTCCCTTTTCGTTGGCAATAGCATTATTTGTTATTTTTTAAAACTAATTACATTTTATTGTGTAGGATTATTTCAATTGATTTCTTTTACCTTGGTAAATTTCGAAGTTTCGTTTTTGTTTTTTTTTTATGGTAATATTCTAAATACTCATCATAAGTGGTGTAATAGTATTTATTTGTTATCGTTAATAAATCTACATAGACAAGATTTACTTCTCATTACTAATTTTTAAATACTAATTCAGGTTCTAAGCAGGTGTATAAACAATAAATTGTGGACCATGATTGTTGTATGTGACAGAAAATACAATTTTCTGCCTAAAAGGTTTGTATCTTTTATCTTAGCATAACAGGAAATTGCTACTAGCTATGCTTATGGCAGACCAACATTAACAATAATAATTTGTGACGCGACGGCGACGTGTCTCAAGCCGCACTCGTAAAGTGCGGGCCATTTTAAACCTCTATTAATTCTTGTTCTGTGTTCCTTTTTGGTGTAGGTGTAATTGCAAATTACCAAGTATTTTCATTCAGAGGCCCGAAACCTATGCCCGTTGGCTACAAATTTTATTATTCTGATTAGTCAGCCGGATCAACTGACGAAGTGATACCAAGTAAAGAAATTGTTATGATCAAAGGGATTCATTAGCGGAAATAAATTAGGCTAAGCAAAAGTGTTCACGACGATGGTACGTTTGGTTGGCCCCAATAGTCTAATACGAATACAAAAGGTTTTAGAATCCGAGCCACATAGATTGGATTGGTCGTGTCTCAGCTACGCCCTCTGCCCCAGGGGGGGCACACTTAGTACTGTCATCAGGGTTGGATTTAGGTACCGGTCAATTGTGGCATCTTTACCTTCCATAGGTATCTTTACCTAAGCATACCCTATACTAGTTCAACTTATTTTTTGTTTTGTCTGTGGCAGTTTATGTTATTTCGCAGATATTGGTAGATTTTGTAATAAATTGTGGTAACCCAAAAAGTTTTTTAGGCTAGTAACTTCGTTAACTGTCAAAATAGAGTGCTTTTTCGTTATATGCGGTCAATGCGCTTTTTTAGCGCCTGGACTTTTGGCAACTTTACATTTCATGCACTTTGGAACACACATTCGATAAAAACTGTACGCTAGGTAAAGTTGCCAAATTTATGTCAACTTTACCTCGCTCATATTTTTGGCTTTTTTAGCGATTCTATGTGAAATTTAGTAGAATTCATTGGTTCAACCAAAAGAGACACATATTTTTTACAAAATAAATCAATAAAAGTTTAAATATCTAGCTCTATGTTGTGGTAAATAGTAAAAATGTGAAAAAATACGGTAAAGTTGCCACAGTTGACGGTACGTTGAAAAAGATAGCACAAAAAAATGAAAAGGATAGTATTTAAAAAAAATTATAGTACACTTTCATTTTTTTTTTTAATTTAACTTAATAGTCATTAAAATCAACACCAGTACTCAAGATGTTTTTTCTTAGGGGTGGATACTTCCGGGCTATGGTCATTTTCATGACCATCACAACCACTTTTCCTAATTAAAACACTAAAAACGTATTATTTTACACAAAAATTCAAAATTCACAAGCTATGGTTGTCACTTTGATTGAATTTCGAATGGAATGGAAGGAACGAGATTAGTGGAAAGAGAGAAGTGTACAATACTGCGGAGGATGATCGGGGAATCCCCGGCCATCGACACAGAAAACATCGCAAGATCAGAATTCGGTCAGATAGGTACACACAAGCATGGTCGAATATCCATAAAATGTAAAACTAAGCATTCAGGAGCATACTTTAAATTATATTATTTTAACGTACTATCCTTAGATGTGGATAGTATATAGTACAAAGGGCGAAATCTATATATATAAAAGAAAGTCTGTTAGTTACACCACTTATAACTCAAGAACGGCTGAACCGATTTGGCTGAAAATTTGTAGGGAGGTAGCTTAGAGCCAGGAGACGGACATAGGATACTTTTTTTTTATTTTTTTATAGTAGGAGTAGGGTAGGAGTAGGGTAGGAGTAGTGTAGGAGTAGGGTAGGAGTAGTGTAGAAGTAGGGTAGGAGTAGTGTAGGAGTAGAGTAGGAGTAGGGTAGGAGTAGTGTAGGAGTAGGGTAGGAGTAGTGTAGGAGTAGGGTAGGAGTAGGGTAGGAGTAGGGTAGAAGTAGGGTAGGAGTAGTGTAGGAGTAGGGTAGGAGTAGTGTGGGAGTTGGGTAGGAGTAGTGTAGGAGCAAAACAACGTTTGCCGGGTCAGCTAGTTATAGTATAAATACTATAATTATAGTATGTACAGACGCCAGCAGGTCAACCTACCCGAAACTGTCAGATTTTCCCAATCAACCTTGAACCTTATGTTTTAGCAATAAAGTCGAAAATCTATTAAAGAAATCTGACAGATTGTAGTAACTTGATGTGCTGGCGTCTGTACAAAATCCAACCCTGACTGTCATCATCATCATTTCCACAGACGACAGCGACATCTGGAGTTTGTGTGTTAAAAAAACTTGGCAGCCATCTTGTCTTGTTTGTCAAACAAATGTCATTGTCGCCGGTCATCAGTGTTACCAACTTAGTGGATTTTCCACTAAAACTGATGGTTTCGATTTTAATGGCGAAATATTGCTTTTAGTGGCTGGTGGTTTTTCTAGCGGTTAAGTAGAATTCAGTTTCAATTACTGAAAATGCTATCACTCAACCACTAAGCCACTAGAACGTTACGAAATATATTATTTTTACTTCATTTAAGTTTCAGAAGTAGGACTTTTACTGTGTAGGTAAATTCCAATAAAAGTTATAAAAGAAATCGGTACCAAAGAATCATCATATTTATAAATGTAAAACCGACGATGGTGCAGACAAAAATTTATCTGAAGAAAACGAATTTTAGAATATCACTTTTATATTTTTTAATTTTTGTAGTTGTTAATGAATAATTTTTATGTTCCTCCTCATCTTGACTTGTGGAAATTTTAGCGATTTTTACAAATTTTTGGAGTAGGGCCAATTTTTGTTAGTGGTTTTCGAAGCTGAATCTGGTGGAGAGCTAGTTTATCTGTTGGCAACACTGCCGCTGCCGGCCGGCGCGGGCGCCATTGTCAACATAGACTAATATATATAAACTGAGAATTCCGGCTTTCCCGACGTGATGCGCTTCCCGAAATTCCGAGTTTATCTCAGTTATTTCTGTTCTACTACTTGTTACTGTTGTTTTGATAAGTTTTGTTGCTACTCATAGTAAGTAAGTATGCATATTACTATGAGTAGCGAGTCAATATACGAGATATTATGCATTGGTAGGTGTATATTTATATCCAATAATAATGTATATATCTATCTGTGTTTATATCTATAGGTAGGTGTATAGCCTTAGTTCACCGACCAAACTCAAGGTGGCAGCACTTTCCATACATGCAAATTTTACCACAGAGTTGTTACTCTTTTCCTAGATAGTTACTTTACTCTTTGCTCTGCCCACAGAACGTAAATCACCCTGCTCTGCCCATGGCGATATCCTGAGAAGTGTGTAATGCTAGGTATACACGCAGTGAATTTAGTCACCGACGACGGCAACTCACTAACGATTTAAAAATCTCACAGTAATACGATAAGGGGGAAGCTCTAAGGTGGCCCGCGAAATTCAAATTTTCTTACGTTTTTTGCAATTTGCTGGTCAGTATTAAGTTGTACGTTGATTAAAATATGATTCGCGGTCGTAACAAATATGTATTTACAGAATTATAATCATTAAAGTCATCAACACAACTCTCTAAGACCATGTAATCCCCAAATGTCAAGATTTCATGAAATAGTCATTCTTGGGGATTACATGGTCTTAGAGAGTTGTGTTGATGACTTTAATGATTATAATTCTGTAAATACATATTTGTTACGGCCGCGAATCATATTTTAATCAACGTACAACTTAATACTGACCAGCAAATTGCAAAAAACCTAAAAAAAAATGAATTTCGCGGGCTACCCTGGCGCTTTCGCCATAAGGCCAACCAAAAGATTATTAGGCCACTTTAACAAACAGTAACATAAAATCTAGTACTTACAACAGTTTTTTTTTGTGTAATTTTTGATTTTGTATAATGTGACCCTGCGGTATAATAAAATTAGATAAGTTGGCTCAGTGAATTTATGCTACGCCTACGCTTACGCTCTATTGACAGCCCTATTTGACACTGATGTGCTGTCACTGTCAGTGTCAAATTAAAGTCAAACTTTATAGAAACTTCATCGTAAAAACAAAAAAAAAGTAGGGTTATGATTTCGAATTCGACTGGATTATTTGTAATTTTAGACTAAATATAACAAGAAACATGGCTAATAATATCCGGATTTTAAATAAATGTATGCCGTGGTATCCATCTTCTTATTTGCTTCCTAGGTAAGTTAATATTGCATGTGATTACCAGTCCAGGTATTAGTAATTGTAAATTGTTACTAATATCTCTGGACCTGCACAACTTTTAAAGTAACTGAGTCTTTGAAAGTCTTACCAATTTCAATGTACAAGCGCCTGCATTAATTGGTTGTTCTAATTAGGTAGATAATCTAAAGATCTAATCGTCCAGATGGGTCAGAGGGTCGTCTTAGATGAGACGATAATTTTTAAAGGTTGGCCCACAATTGCGTTAGACCGTTAAAAGTGGAAAGAGGTAATTTAGGGATTTGCCCTGGAGTTATAATAATAATGCTGCAGCAGTACCAAATCAATTTAAGTGTCTGCACAGTAGGTAATCATACTTCAAATGTGTAACCTGTGCCACTTAGTCCATAATTAAATGAAACCTGTCATATAGTATACCTACTGGCCAACTCACTCATATCCTTGTTTGTATTGTAGAATTTCAGGGATACTACAATCCAGAGAATATTCAAGACCCACCACTTTCCCAGACTTTTTTCAAAATCCAGTCTTTAGGAAAGAAGATCAAGCAAAACTTATAGAAAGTTCAGAATTGAGTAAGATAGCTGCCTTACCTGTGAGGCCTCCAGCTGTATATGAAACTAGTTCTGTTTACCATGACCCGTTGGTAAAGTAAGTATTTACAAAACTTTTTATACATTTTAAGCTAAGTTTTGGAAAATTATTTCTATATACTTAATCAATACTTACTATATATATTATTTCCTTACCACTGGTCCTAAAATGGTGAACAAAAACATTGTGAGGAAACCGGCATGTCCTAGAACCAAAAATTTTAAGACATGTGACATCTACCAAACCGCACTGGACTTGCATGGTGTATAATGGCCCACTCCCTCTCATTAAGAGGGCGCCTGTGTCCCAGCAGTGACAACATTATAGGCTGATTATGCAATACTTAATAATAGGTATCATCTCTCTATTTCAGCAAACTTATCAACCATGTCATGGAAATGGGAAAAAAACAGTTGGCTCGCAGTCTTGTTGAGAAGTCATTTGAAAATATCAAGAGGTCACAGATTGAACGCTACCACTTGGCATCAACACCCGAGGCGAAGGCTAAAATAGAGCTAGATCCAAAGAAAATCCTGCACAAAGCTATTGAGAACTCCAAGCCACTTCTTCAACTTCAACCTATCAAGAGAGGAGGTATTACATATCAGGTAAACATTGTCTATAAACAAAGACATTTACTAATGTCATTGTTAATATTTTGTTAAATTATATCCCTTCGCATGTGACGTGTACAGGGTATGTACCGATAACAATAGAATTTCTATTGTGTCTGCTAATGGGACATGCGAGTCCTACTGCTGGGTAAAGCAACATGTCATAATTATGAAAATTTCTTAACTTTTTGACCGCCACACGTCAAAAAATCAAAAACGTGCCCTCGGCGTCAAAGTCTGACATGTAGTCGAACCGTGGCGTGCTGGGAACATTTGGTTTGTCATCTATACATGACTGTGGCGCTCAAAAGGTTAAGTTCTTTTATGAAATGGTGATGGCAGGATTTTACTGCACTTCTTTTGTGATTATGTGATGGTTTCTCCATTTACTCAAAACTGGTTCACTCATTTGAAGTATGGTCTTCCTACATTATGTTATCAAAAAACGGACAAACTCACTAGCTATGGGTACATTTCTTTGCAGGTTCCAGGCCCCATTACTGAGAAGAGGTCGTTGTTCCTGGCTATTAAATGGCTGTTAGAAGCTACATACGAAAAGGAAAGAACAGTCCATTTCCCAATACAATTTGCGTGGGAACTCCTTGATGCTGCCAACAATACTGGGAAAGTTGTTAAAAGAAAACAGGACTTGCATCGATTGTGTGAAGCAAACAGAGCATATGCGCACTATAGGTGGCAATAAATATATGTAACCAGCTGTTTCAAAGTTATCATTTGTTTCTTATGTACCTATAGTAAATAATGTGTGCCTATTATGTGGTAAAAGTTAATTTTGGACATAAGTATTACATTGTAGATTACATCATTATCATTTTTGTTTTATTTCGTACCTACTTTCCTAGCCATTACTTGTGACCTCCACTATGCCCTTATCCTTAACGGGGATGCGCTAAGGTAACTTGTATTGATGATTTCATAATCATAATCAGTCTATAATGTTCCCACTGCTGGGACACGGGCCTCCTCTCTTCTCTGCGGGTTGGTAGATGTCACGTCTTTGAACGTTTGGCATACATGGGCTAGGACATACCCAGTTTCCTCACGATGGTTTCCTTCACCATTTTGAGAGCAGTGGTGATGAAATTATTTACACACAGTAAAGCGCCTGTACCTGGGTCACAGAGTAAATTTATATATAGGAGGCCTGGGTTCAGTCTATCAAAAAGTACTCTGTGGTACTTTGCGAACCCACGACTTACAACTCGTAAGTCGGGGTTACAACTTGGCCACCACTGCCCCCTTGATGATTTGAATGGTCATAATTCTGTAAATAGATATATACTGGATAAAATTGAATAGGTGCTCCAAATTAAAATATCTAATTCAACGTGTTATATAGAAAATTTAGAGGAAAGTGTTGCACATAGTGCGCGTAGGCAAGCGACCCTTTTTAGGGTTCCGTACCAAAATGGCAAAACGGAACCCTTATTATGGTGAGACTCAGTCTGTCTGTCTATCTGACTGTCTGTCTGTCTGTCACAGCTGGATATCTCAAGAACTATTAATGCTATCAACTTGAAATTTGGAATAGTTTTAGATGATGTTTGGCCAACTATTTTGCAAATAAAAAAGAAATAAAAATATCCCACCAAAAACATTTTCATGTAAAATGTTGCCAAGACGAGACCACATATGGCTCGCACTGTCAAAAAGTTATCAGATCTCATGTAGAGCCAAGCTTCTGACTCTACACGCCCTGACTTCACAAACTCTACACCTTAGTCAAAATATGAGGCTTGGCCGTTCCTACTACAAGAACTATTGTATAACAGAAAAGTAATGAACAGTGTATAGAGGTATGAGAAACAGGGTGTAAAGTTCACTCAACCTCCATAAGAAAGGGAGGATCCTCCGACCAGACGGGTGTTGTGTCTGGCGGGCAACTGCCCAATGATTCATGTCGGGCCGTTGTATCTATGTTAATTGCGCGGTAAACTCTGCTTGCGCGATGCAGGATTTTGCGTGACGTAGTATGACGCGTTGTTCGCATGTGGCGTTGTAGATACCGCTACTAGTGAATACATTTTTTACCTTACGCCCATGTGATGGTAGCGTAAAAAACTTAAGAAAATTTGAATTTCGCGGGCTACCTTTCCTCCCCTGTAAAATTAACTACACTTTTTCACCCCGTTTTAGGAGTAGATTTTCGAAATACCCTAATACGTGTTATTCTTTATTTTTGGTCTTAAGTATAAATACCGAGTTTCGAGTTAATCGGACCGCGCGTTAAAATTCATCCATACAAATTTTGACACCCCCCAATCCCCTTTTAGGGGGTAGTTTAGAAAAACAAAAAGTGCCAATCTTCATAATTTACTTTCGTGCCAAGTTTCAAGTTTATTAACTAAATGAATAAGATTTTTCATATAAACTGTATCCCTCCGCTTTTCACCCCCACAGGGGTGGAATTTCGAAAAATAGTTTGTGATGTGTTCATTACTTGACTCAAAGATTATTTATACCAATTTTCGAGTAAATCAAGCCACGCAGTAAAATCCTCCCCTGTTAAATTAACTACCCCTTTTCACCCCGTTAGGGGTACATTTTCGAAAAATCCTGATACACTTTATTCTCTATTTTTGGTCTTAAGTATAAATATTGAGTTTCGAGTTAATCGCACAGCCCGTTAAAATTCTTCCATACAAACTTTGACACCCCCCAATCCCCCTTTAGATAAGAAAAACAAAAAATGCCTAACTTAATAATTTACTTAGATAAATATTCGTGCCAAGTTTCAAGTTTATTAACACAAGGAATAAGATTTTTCATACAAACGAAATCACCTCTTTTCACCCCCTTAAAGGTTGAATTTCCAAAAACCCCTTCTTAGTGCTCCCCTACATTATAAAAGGAAGCCGTGTGCAAAATTTCACATTCCTAGACCAGTAGTTTCGGCTGTGCGTTGATATGTCAGTCAGTCATTCATTCAGTCAGTTTCCTCATAAATATATATAGATTTCTAGCTGCCCGGCGCTACTTCGTTCGCGTGGTGTCTTACCCCTTACCCTACCCTACCCCTACTCTACTCCTACACTACTCCTACCCCTACTCCTACACTACTCCTACCCTACTCCTACCCTACCTCTACCCTACTACTAACATACTCCTACCCTACCCTAGTCCTAGCATTGAATATCATCAATTGCAAGTGCGACGCTCAAGCATAAGGTCCAAAGCTCGATACAGGAGCTCTCATTTTGCTATCTTCACTTCAGAAACGTTTTGGCGTGGACAGCGTAGACGCTGCATAACAGTTGCGTATTACCATACACTGTTTAAATCTCTATGTTATTTAATGAAATTAGTGTTACCCTTTGTAGTAACAATAAACAAAGTATAGCAGGCACGTAGCAGACGCGTAGCAGGTGCGTAGCAACACGCGTAGCAGAGGCGTAGCAGACGTATAGCAGCGGAATAGCAAACTCGTAGCAGGTTTGTTGCACGACGTAGCAGAGGCGTAGGAGACGTATAGCAGCGGAATAGCAAACTCTTAGCAGGTTTGTAGCACGACGTAGCAGAGGCGTAGCAGACGTATAGCAGCGGAATACCAAACTCGTAGCAGGTTTGTAGCACAACGTAGCAGAGGCGTAGCAGACGCAGATTCGTCACAAATTCGTAGCAGATGTGTAGCAGAGGCGTAGTAGACGCGTAGCAGATCCATAACAGACTCGTAGCAGATGCACAGAAACACGTGTACCTATAGACGTGTAGTAGACGCGTAGCGGTCGGCCGGTCGCATCTACGCCCGTATCTAGGCAGAGTTGATGCTATTATTTCGGTACAAAAAAGTTGGCTATATTTCTAACACATCTATTACCCCGCGTTCACAGTCATAAACAAGTTGCGATACTTGTTTTCGTCAAGTCTTCTAAAGGAATTGTCAAAAACATTCCGTGTATAAAACTATTCGACGAAGTCGGGGGCAGAAGCCAGTGTATGATAGGTAATAGGTAACTAGCCCGTATTACCTATCATACACTAGCTTCTGCCCCCGATTTCGTCCGCGTGAAATTCGTACTTTCCTCTAAAAGTTTCGAAAATGTAGGTATGTTTATGATCTTTATCATTTATTTAGACAACTAAGTTTTTGGGCCAATTTTTGAGTTTATAGATAAAAGGGATCAGAATTTTCAAATAAACTGTATCCCCGCTTGTCACCCCCACAGGGGTGGAATTTTGAAATAATCGATTGCGATGTGTTCATAACTTGACTCAAAGACCCATACCTCTTTTCGTGTTAATGGAAGCAAGCATTAAAATCCACCCCTTAAACTTTATTATCCTTTTCGATTTTTGAAAAACTCAAACACGTAGTGTTTTTATTTTTGTTTTAGAGTTTCGAGTTTTAATCCGGCAGCGGGTTATATATTTTTCTAACCTATCAACTTTGTCACCCCCTAAATTCTCTGTGAGGTTAATCAAGCCAAAAAAAAAAGCCATGTAATAAAATACTCCCCTGTGAAATTGACTGCCCTCTTCACCCTATTAAAGGTAGATTTTTGAAAAACCCTGAACCACTTTATTATTTATTTTGGTCTTGCATACTGATTTTCGAGCTAATTAGACCGCGCATTAAAATCCATACTAAATTTGTTTTGTTATAATTACTTAGATAAGTATTTGTGCCAAGTTTCAAGTTCTTTAGTTATTATTTGGAATAGTTTTAGATGACGTTTGCACAACTATTTTGCAAATTCGAAAATAATCAAAAAATACAGTGCCCCGACGCTCGAAAACTGTTAGCGTTTGGTCGCCTTCTTCTAAGCTACGGTACTAGTAACCATTTTAGTTGTGTCCAAGTGTTAGACCTCTGTGCACGCTAAATTAACACAATTTTTTATAACTTTTTATGCAATTATAACGCATCAAAATGCCTTCATGCGCGGTGAAGTGGTGTGGGAAACATTCCAAGACATCTAGTTACAAAAAGGATGGCATAACTTTTCACCGGTAAGTAAACAGTACGAAAAATTATTTTTATTTAATCTTATTATGAGCCACCGCAGGGGTCTATCTAAAATGGTCGCTGGGTAAACAAGCACATTTTTGTTGGTCGCTCGTTGATGTCTTTTGGAAAAGTCTCGTGCTTTTATTAGACAATTCTAATGCCCTTTCTTTCCCTTTGTATTTTTATCGTAAAAAATAGTGGTTTTACCTCTATTAGCTGAAAGTTGATATCGAAAATAATAAAATTAAAATGAATACAATTTTTATTAAATTCACTTACTACTTATAAAATACCTACTTACTTTTAACCGACTTTAAAAAAAGGAGCAGGTTCTCAGTTCGTCGGTATTTTTTATGTATGATCCGGGATTTTTTTGTTCTCTCTGTCCAGGATAATTTTTATGTCGTCAGGCACCGCTGGGACCGATCGGTCCCAGTGCGTTCAGGCGTTTACACCCAATTATTACGAAGCCACAAATAACAACAAATAAGTACAACTTTCATTTGGTTTTGCTACAATTTCGTGGAAGACGGTCATAAAATCATACGTCATAGTGAATTTGATAATGTTCTATTTGTTGTTTTGAATACCTAGTAATTATTTTTCACTTTGTAGTTTTTGAGGGCTGTAGTCTTTGATGTAAAAAAGTTTAAGTTAAGTTAAAAAATAGTGGTAGTGGCAATTGCAGCACTCTTGGTCAAATTTCAATTTTGCAATGCACTTCTGCAGTTAGCCGCATCAATATTACTACAAGATACAAAGACCAAAACATAGATCTTGAGACTGAGAGCTTGGATTTTTCAGGCCTTGAAAGCCTGTTACCTAATTTTGAATTCGGTGAAAAAGTAGTAGAATATATGGCCGACTACATTGTCCATGCTCTGATAAAGCAAATAAAATGCCAAACTTGCATTGGAGCATTTGGAGCGCTGATTGGTGTACCAAATCAAAACGCCTTACAATTTCAAAAGGACACTAGAAACAAGATATTATACGGATCCATCACAGTAATAGAAATTGGTCGTCGTTGTGAAATTTATATTAAGAGGGCGATCAACGAGAGTGGTTCGAAAGTACTATCTTCGAAATATAATAGGTACCTCCCGATTATTTTATAAGATCGGTTTTAAAATCTCTGATTGGGTATAATTTATTCCCGGATATTACTTTTTATCAAATTGAAATAGAATCAACAAATCATTTAATTGAATTAGCAAGATGCATAATTCAAAAATATGTAGACGCTCATTTATAATTTTTTACAAAAAATAATCTGCCGGTCGATTCTGTAAAAATCTCACCGTGAAAACTTAGGTGAAGTGAGTTTGTTTTTGTTAGGAATTGAAACTATTGACAGCTCACTCCACGCTCACTTCAACTAAGTTTTCACGGTGAGATTTTTACAGAATAGCACCGCTGGACCCTAAAACTTTAATTCATAAAACATATAATACCAAATTAATTCATTTTAAAAGTCAATAATAACAGGATATAATTATGTTTTTTTTTTGTAATTGATTGTCTTTGATTAAATAATTATTATTTCTATGATTATAATTGAGTATTTTTCATAATGTTAAAATCCATTTTTATCGATATCGACTATTTTCCCTAATGAAGTAGAGCAGCTCTAACGATAGGCATACCTACAAGAACTGACCAATTGCAGCCGCGCGTTCTTCCTCGTCCCCCGGCCCGCGGTAGTGAGTCGTGTGCTTTGAAGAAATCGGCCTATACGCTCTCTAGTGGTTATATTCTCTTTGGGGGTATCCTACGAAAGAGCGCAGTTTTCAAATTCTCAAACATTATTTATATTTTTTTTCTCATCAAAAGTCGAAAACTATGCGAGTTTTCGACTTTTGATGAAAAAAAAAAAACCGTTCGGGCCATATCTCCGAAGTATGCAAAGAGAAAAATCAGAAATAATTCTGTGATAGAAGTTTATGTAAAGATTACAGGAAAAATAAAACGATGTCTCTAAATAGCACAATTTTTCAGAAATCATCAACAAAAGTTACATTAGTTCCACTGTCGGTCAAGAGATGTCGCTGACCTAAAACTGCAATATTCTACACCGCAGTGCGCAGTGTTAAAATTCTCTGACGATTATAGGCCTTGCCGATGAAAATTTAATAATGGTTTATTATGATGGCACGGAACCCTCGGTGCCCGAGACCGACTCGCTCTTGACCGGTTGTTTTCGTCAGAGTCATAGTAAATTGTTATAAAGTTTACTTTGTGTAAATTATTTCATCACCATTGCTGTAAAAACGGTGAAGGAAAACATCGTGAGGAAGCCGGCATGTCCTAGAACCAAAACTTCGAACACATGACCAACCCACATTGGGCCCGCGTGGTAGATTATGGCCCAGTCCCTTTGACAGAGAGGAAGCCTGTGTCCCAGCAGTGGGAACATTATAGACTGATTATGCTAAGATAAACATGACTCAGGCTATCTAAGCTTGTCTTTCATGATAAGGTGTTTGAGTCAGGATAAGTTATGTGCGTGACTCACAAACTCACTTTAAATAATGTCAAATGTTGTCAATATTACCTACGTTAAATGTGATGAATGCGTTTGTCATCGTACAGATAGGTAAGTGTAGGTAGGTGACCCGAAGGGGCGGTTAGTTGATAATTTGATGGTTATCAGCACAAGATCAAATCGTAAATCAATATTGCTATGTTACATCAGTATAGTAACACTGCAATTGTTTTTTGTCCTAGTTCCCTTTATATGGCACTGGGTACGGAGGCACGGGCCAATGTATGTCCCAACGTCCTTTTTATTTGTTTTAGTTTGTAAAAGTTTACTAACATAGTTTTTAAGTCATTGTTACGAATACTATATGGGTTGTGAGTAGTCCGAAATAAAGAATGTTAAATACAGGGTGTTAGACGGAGGTTAGCCAAACAATTTAGGAAATACCTGTAGTTTGAACCATAGATAATAATATCGTTTATTGCGGATCACACATAAAAATACACACAATCCATTCCATAAAGTATTAGTAACAACGACTTAAAAACTATGTTACAACTAATAAACGTGGCTCAATGCATGTTGGCATGTGCCTCTGCACTGCACCCAGTGCCTAATAAAGGGGCTGTCCACCTTGTCAAACAATGTATTTATGAATTTATGATGCTGTTGGAGCTTCCGTGCAACCTACCCATTATTGACACCGCCCTCTTTCTCATTATGGCATGAAAATCATCAACACGGGCTTTCGCGAACATCTGCGAAGCGCGGGAGCCCCAGCAACATCCTAAATCCATTATTATACTGAACGCGTAGGACGTTGTTGTAGGCTCTCTGCGTATGCTTCACTTACAAGCTGCACGTGTAGAAGGTTTGGCAGTGTAGACCTTAAAAAGATAACTTCACCTTCACCTAAAGGTTCACATTTTTATGGTTCCGTAGCCAAATGGCGAAAACGGAACCCTTATGGATTCGTCATGTCTGTCTGTCTGTCTGTCCGTCCGTATGTCACAGCCACTTTTTTCCGAAACTATAAGAACTACACTGTTGAAACTTGGTAAGTATAGATGTATTCTGTGAACCGCATTAAGATTAAAAAAAAAAAAAAAATAGAAAAAAACAATAAATTATGGGGGTTCCCCATACTTAGAACTGAAACTCAAAATTGTTTGTTTTCATCAAACCCTATTTCCACCAACGGTGGAAATACAAGTATGGGGTATCGTGTGGGGTATCTATAGATAGGTCTTAAAAATGATATTGAGGAGAAAGACACTTCCAAAGTGGTAAAATGTGTCCCCCCTCCCTGTAACTTCTAAAATAAGAGAATGATAAAACTAAAAAAAAATATATGATATAACTTCGACTGAAAATTGGTTTGAACGAGATCTAGTAAGTAGCTCGCCGGTGAAAATTTAAAAACATATGATGGTACGGAACCCGGTTTTTACATCACTTTTTTGTAAATTTTTTATATCACTTTTATTGTAGTTTTTTTAAGAATTAAAAAAAAAATGTTTTAACACCCCAGGGTAGGTACGATAGAAATTCGACGAAGGTGTCGCGCTTGTATCAGAAATAGGGAAGGCGGATTTGAACAAAATTTGTTCTAATAATAATGTTTTGTTTCATTTCACTTCATTGTCCCCTATATTATCATTTTTTTACAAGTTTAAAGAGCTTTGTATTACATGTAGCATACCGTTATAATATCAATAACTAGGTACCTACAGAAGTTTTTAAAAGCTTTTGAACTCCTAGATCCCTCTTATTTTTTTAGTTACTTAAAGTCTACATCACTTTTTGATATTGCTGAATTATCTCATTTCCTTGACGTTTTCAATTCTTGGTTGATAAGTAATCAGAATTAATAAAAATACTAAAATCTTTTTTATCATAGTAGGTACCTACCTACCTTATTTTTTTTGTTTTTTTTAAATTTTACCTAAGTTCTACTTAGAACAAGGTGTCAGAAATGAAACGTAAATCTATATATTATTAAAACAAGACGACATTAAATAAATTTAAATCTACTTAGAAAATACATCGACGCATGCGCAGCGCACGCGGCGCTCATCGCATATATATGCAAAATCGCTGCATACTTGTTATTGGCCTCTTGCGTGCGACCAATGAACGCTTTGACGTTTCGTTCGCGCTAAATTTAAATACAATTTTGAAAGGTGGCTCAACTCTCCCACCTGGGCAAGTCTCCCGGTTTTCCCCTACGCAATGTCTGTATCCGCCTAGGATCAAGTGAAATTCTTCCCGTTTTTGGCATCATTAGTAGGTATAGTAGGCACTATGAGATACTTGATAACTAATTTTCTTCAAAATTCTTCGTTCTGTAAAAGTTAGAAACGTTTGTATACTTACCTATATTTCATAGTAAATTGTTAGGTAGGTATTCCAAATGTTGGTTTGCTTTTATGTACCTAGATATATTTAGGTAATGTCTGGACTTTAAAAGAGAATTTGACCCCTGAGGTTGTTTCGCCATTTCTTCTCAGGGATAGTCATAAGAAATGTCGACGCCATCTAACTTTTTTAATATAATATGTTAAACAATTTCATTTTATTTAATTTGTAATAAAAAAACTGTACAATTGTTGTAAAATATACTTTAGCTTAATCTTATATAAAACAGAAATATATATTCCATAAAAATATTATTACTATTGATAACAATAAAAGTCACACTACCGTGTTGTTAAGTTACTGCTGTGTGCTACATGGAAGTGTTACATTACTGAAATTTATAACATAATGTAATAGGTACTTACAATTTGTTAAGGATGACATTTGGGTGGTTTGGCCTTGTCGCCTCTATATATGAAGTGTATTCGCCTTAGAGTTCACAATAACTTCTCGACGAAGTATTACCTGCGTAGGTAATGCATGGTGTGTTACGACAAACTTATTTATTAGGAATATACGGGCGTGATGTTATTTTACTAAAAATTCATGAACAATACCTGGGTCATTCTTTTGGACAGGTTTTTCAAGCGGCTTTACTTAAAAATAATAGAAATCGAAAAGTCAGCAAGCCATTTATTTTTTTCATGCAAACCTTAAATCCTCTCTTAACTGGGTTACTGATTATTATTCAAATATCTTTATAATTAAATATCATTAAAAAATAAAATACCCCCATACTTTGATTTTCGTGGAGTGTCCTAAGCCCCGATCTGGTCACTTAGTAAATTATATGTTAAACTAACCGCTACTTGCTTACCAAAAAAAACACGTCCTAAAAATTTACAATACTATGAAAAATTAGACCATAGTTCTAAAATAAATAAATATATTTCCTAAAAAAAAATGTAACTGTCCCGAGATAATTGCTGATTTGCGTGGAATATTATAATTTCACTAGCACATATCTAAATTCGCGGCCCGATGATGCGTCATCCTAATTCAAGTTGCAACTAGTCGCGCTCCAACGGCTGGGCAGAGTGCTTGTGTGATGGTGCGTCGAGTTTTCAAAAAAAAGATATAAGAACTTCGTTGCGTGGGTTTGGTTTCTCAAAACGTTGATTTGCGTGGTACAATTACTTATCTCCGGTGTCTGTGAATTTATTTATTTAATAAAATATTCTAACGTAACTTATAATCAAAGCACAGTTTATTTGCTCAAAAGGTTTTTGTATATTTTTAGTAGGGAATGCAGAACCGGTTCTGTTTTGAAGTACCGGGATTTTTGGGATCTTCTGGCTAAAGAACCGGGATTCCCGGTACTTTCGATACTTTAAATAAGCCTTTAAAAGATGAAGAGTTGAAAGAGTTGAAACGGAGAAAGTAAGAGAAATACGAAATGACGGCAAAATAAAAACATTTAAATCAAATCAAATAAAACGTTTTATTTCTTGTTTTATTGGTAACTACGCATATTCTACCAGCGACATCTTTTTAACATTAAAACCTTTTTGTACCTAACCCTAGATACCTATAACAGAAATATTTATTAAACATCTTCTCCAAACAAATTATTTAAATCAACATGACTCTTATTGCAATTCTGCATATCCAAAATATAATTTAAAACTTGCGTAATAACCATAAAAAAAAAGAAAAGGAACAGTGGAGTTTTAGCGTAGCATTAATCACTCTCAATATTATTGATTACATAATCTTAACCAACATTTTCTTAAATTGTTACTAACATAAATTAATCAACAATAATTTGAAACATCTTGTTATCTTACTTACTACTTACTTAAGGGTGATCTTATTTTATTGAAAAGATCTCTTTCCGGCTCTACACTTGTCGGTGGAATTGGTAAAAGAAATTCGAAAGCCTGCGACAAATAACGTCTACGATCCCCTCCGTTCTCAAAAAGGGCCATTTCGATCCTCACATAAGCAGTAGATTTTTAAGCTCTGCATTAAGCTCTTCTTTTTTTGATTGAGGTTCACTTTCTATGTCTTCATCTGACGGCAATTGAGCTGTATTCAAAAAAGAATCTCCTAAAGTACGCCTTATCAGTATCACTATCTTCCTACACATTTCGTCACTACTTGGCCGGGTAATCACACAAATCTTTTTCATGTGCGTTAGAGAAGTACATTTCAGGCCAAAAGAAGCAGTCTTGTTCGAGTCTTTTTTGCGAATCACTGTCCACCAAAATCACAAACACAACGCAAAGCACAACATTCCGAAGACGCGATGGCCGCCACCAGCCCCTCCCGCACCCTCGTGCACTTGTACTACTAGGTAGCAAGAGTATTCCACGCTTTAAGCGGTCGGGCTTTTAGCAATAAAATTAGAAATATTCGAAACGCGAAGTATCTCTTCCCGAAAGTACCAAAAGAACCAGAATTTGGTTTTAAAAATACCGGTTCCTAAAACGATGCAAATTTACGGGATTTGCCGGTACTATCGGTTCCGGGATTTCCCGGGACTATTCACTCATTTTTAGCATAAAAGATTTATTTTGATTTTCGTGGTCGTGATTTGCGTGGTTTACGTGGTAGTGGTAGTGGTGGTAGTTTTGACCCACGCAGATCAATTTTTGACCATGCAAATGAAATAATTTTGAGTTTTGTACTAGTTATTAATGAAAATATTTTTTGACTGACATGAAATTATTTTTTGATTATATTATTTTTGTATTATTATTGTTATTTTTTTGAAATGTTTAAATTAGTGTTATACAAATGACTGATTTTAATAAGAGAAAGTGTTATTTTTTTTAAATGTTTAAATTAATGTTATATTTTTGTAATTTCTTTTACAAATAATAAATAATGTTGGACTGATTCTACTAAAAAAGGTTTTCTGCCTTAGTAACCTACCTATTTTTTTACCTTATAATAAAATAACTTCTTTAAGTAACAATAATTATGTAACTCATTTGAGAAAGTTAAATTAAAATTTTCATTTTCGTGGGGTGTTTTGTGATTAGCGTGGCCTCCATTTTTTTTAACCTCGATTATCTCTGTAAGTATAACGCTCTCTGAGGTGCCTTTTTTATATAAAATATTACTTTTACGTATATTTTAAGATTCTGATATCAATAAAAAAAAAATGAATTTGAAAATTGCCACGAAAATCATCAAAGAATGCCTTACTCGAACAAGCACCCACATAATTTTCGATTGATCATGCATTGTACCAGGATGAAATTGGGATTGAATCTTAAACAGCTCCCGTATGAATTCGACTAGACAATCTACCGAGATTGTCTGGTCGAATTCATACGCCATACCATACAGCCGTACAGCCGGGGAAAAAAAAATAATTATTATCTGCTAATTATAATTTGAAAGATACACGCGGTTACGAGCAAGCAATTTCCAGCACCTAGATCAATCAAACTCAAAAACTCAAACTGAAATTCGAACTCAAGTCGTTGCGAAGAACTGGAACGAAACGTGAAAAAGTGAAATGTGACAAAGTATTTTTCTCTCCCCATGCATGGGCACCGGGTGCAAATGGCACCCGGATGCAAATGGCATCTCTGGCTTTAAATAAAATTCAAGTAAACATTCAGAAATAAAAAAAAACCAGGTCGCTTGGTAGAGCTCAAGACGAAATGATCCTGCCAGCGCATGTATGTAGGTACGTTGAATTATGTTAACTCTGTGATGATTATCCTCTGAGATAGCATTAGGTACTTAGGCAAACTCGTCTATCAGTGTCAAAGATTAATTTATTTGCTGTAATCGACGATCATCTCTGAAATCTAAGATAGTACATGCATGACAGAAATTTTAAATTCTCCAAAATCAGGAGAAATATGCGTATATGTACAAGGTACTTACTTAATAATGCTGTTTCTGTACCTACCTATTCAGTTTCAGCGTTTACTTTATTTCTTTCTACCAAAAATTATGATGATACCGAATCCCTTCTTACAACAATGAAGTAACTCATAATACAGGAACACACGTATGTGTGTTCCTGTATTGTGAGCGCGTGTATGTGTAAGTGTGAGATCGAGAGTGTATACTCTCGACCTCACACTTACACATACACGCGCTCGCACTCAGACATTGTTGTACTGGACTTTTATTTTATTTGTTTAAAATGCTGTAATAATAATTATGTAACAGTCTAAGAAATACTCTTGTCCTATTTTCGGGAAATGAGGGCTAATAAGTACCTAGCCTAGCTAGGACATCAGATCGTAAAATTGTATTGTTACCTACTCATCTTAGATTTAAACTATTCCTAAGTTGTCACTTGTCACCCTACTCTGTAACAGACTGTACCACTTTTTTATGAAATAAATTATTATTATATGATAGTTACGGTGACCCAGTAAATTCATGGTACTTGAAATTAAATGATCAAAAGTAAAACTACACCTAGTCGTTAATATTTCCTTTCAACATGTTAAGTGAGGGGGGGGGGGGGGGGGGGGCAGAAGTCGACAGATCTCCGAACTGTGTTATGAGCGTTTTCATACATGTTAAGTATTACTTTAGATCGAACACTGCTGTTGGACGTGGCCGCGTATGGCGTTACAGCAGTGTTCAAGAATAATAGCGCGAACTATTATTAGTGTACCTCTAAAACGGCGGCTTATCATTGTGTATTATCTTTGTACCGAGTGGAATTCCGGCGCCGTTAATATTTTGCGATTTCATAAGTATTTGACCGTGCAATTTTTACAATACCTACTGGCTAGTGTTTTAGTGCTTAAATAAGTAAGTGTATAAACAATATTCGGTTCAGTCTTAGTATTATATCGAGGTGCTGGTGCCCCTAATCATAAGCGCAAAGTTCTTCTTCAGTTCGTGCTTATGGACCTACGTAGGTATACAATTCAGGATAATGTAATCAAAATAATAATTGTGATAATCTAATGATAATTAAGTAATACCGAGGCACCTGCTGAGTGGTATTATGATGATTCTAATACTAACGGTCTCTTAGCAAAACCTAGGACAGACAGACAGACAGACGGACGGACATGACGAAACTATAAGGGTTCATTGTCAGAACTACGGAACCCTAAAAAGTGGGGAGAGTTGTCGTAGAACAACCAGTTGGAACGAAGTTCCGTTCGCTGTATTTTATATATCTAAGTAATAAATAACAAACTATGAAATAAATTAACAACGTAAGAGAGTAAATGGAAACAAAAAATGTCGTGACGGTCAAAATGTTACACTTCTTTCGATATAGCTCTCATTCGCCCAGCGTGCAAAGTAGAACGCCCCAAAAAACCGCATTCTTGAAAAACACTCCTCAATTATAATGGGTATATTTAAAACATCAAAGTACACAATCATCTATGCCCACAAAAGTGGAGCGGTCTTTATGACAACCTCTCTTATAGGTACCTACTCTGATGCGCGAAACGTGTTGAGTTTTTAATGAAGCTCTTTAGTCATGATATATTCATGGCTGAGTCAAGGCGACCCAACAGGTCACTTGTCTATTATTCTATTTAGACATAGGTAGGTAGGACTTTTAGATCTTTACATTTCACCGTCAAAGATTAAAAAATTGTAGATGGATACATAATCGATTTTCTCTCTTGGACCAAATGCTTGGCTAATTCGACAGAACATCCCTATGCTGTTTAACAGCTCCCTTTTGGGTTTTCGTGTTTCTTCTTTATGACCACATTTTTAGATATGACCGTCTATTTTCACGGTTTTCATGATGTTTTCTCCAGGTTTCCTAAATACTTAGATAGCCTGGGTATTGGTTCACTCGGAAAAAGAGTCCCTCAGAAAGTAAAAATTCGCTTCTTTTGCTTTATTTTTTGTACAAATTAGATCATTTTGTCTTAGGTACTTATCTTTATCTCGGTACGTAATTCGTAAAGTAATAGTAATGTAGACCTACACTCAACTACGTAATTTATGGAATGACGTCATTATTCACTTTAAATTGTTCATGACTTCGTGTTACTGTCCACTTTATGAAGTTAATATTTTGGTTGATATGAAGGTGATCTGGAGTCTAGTATACCTACCAGTAACAAGCTACAACAGGAATGTGTGAAATGATTAGGCAAAAGCTTTTGTAATCTTACTAAAACTACTTGTCCTAAGTTCGCGTCTACGGCAGAGACTGCAGCCGTACAGCTGAACACTATAACAAAAATGATAATCAAATTAATCACCTATCGTTTATGGTACTAATAAAGTAAACAATTTTGGTACTTGAACAATAATTTGCAATAATGGAATAGGTACGTAAGTACGCATGGTACAGTCAACAGCAAAAGTAGATGATCAAAATCAGAAATTCAATAGGAGTCAAAACTGATCACGAATATATGGCAGCTGTACTAGTAGTAAATGTTTGGTATAATTTACAATCACTTCGACGCCACACAGTTATGACGCGAACTCCGTTCATTAGTATTGAATTTCTGATTTTGATCATATACTTTTACTGTTGACTGTACGCGTAATGATTAGGAGGCCATTATCTTTAGCAGATTCCTTATCTGTTATGTAGATATCAGGTATATTATTATACTTCCAAATCAGTACAATATTGACGAGTGAACATGTAGTACTTAACAATTGTAATGTTATAAAGTGACGATTTATTTAAGTATTGATAAAACAAAAATAGGTAAGAGTGTGTTCAATATTAGTATTACGAGCACTTAGAAGAGGTGTTGAATGTTTTCCAAACTGCAGTTATATTTAATTATTACAACACATCAAAAATATTGTGGAAATATGAGGCTTGGCCGTTTCGTTGCTATAAGAACTATTGTATAATAGAAAAGTAATGAACAGTGAATACATTTTTCACCTTACGCGCCCATGTGATGGTAGCGAAACGACCAAGCCATATATTTTGACTAAGGTGTAGAGTTTGTGAAGTTAGGGCGTGTAGAGTTAGAAGCTGGCTCTACATGAGATCTGATAACTTTTTGACAGTGCGAGCCATTATATGTGGTATCGTCTTGGCAACATTTTACATGAAAATGTTTTTGGTGGGATTTCACATCTTTATGAAAGTTGCTTAAGAAATAAGAAATAAGCAAATAAATAATATTTTTTTATTTCATAGGTAATACCAGCCCGTATTACCTATGAAATAAAAAAAAACTTTTTTGGGGGGTTCTTTACTAAAAATCCTGAAATATGTATTTTATTATTATAACAAGGAGTCTGGCCTGTTGGTCTAGTGGTCAGTGACTATGACTGCTATGCCGGAGGTCGTGGGTTCGATTCCCACCCAGGACAAATGTTTGTGTGATGAGCATGATCATTTGTTCTGTGTCTGGGTGTAATTTATCTATATATGTATGTATTTAGGAATATATAAGTATGTTTATCAGTTGTCTAGTACTCATAACACAAGCTCTGCTTAGCTTGAGACTAGACGGCGTTGTGTGATAGTTGTGGAATATTATTATTATTATTATTATTTTCAGAACTCTAACATCAAAATTTGCGGAAGTCTCGTACAAACTTCCATCCCCTAGTTTAAGGGGTTGGAGGGTAAAAGTTCCAAGTTTTAGATTTTTTTTGTTGTTTGTGTACTATTACTAGCTTACATACCAAATTTCAGCTTTCTAGGACTTCAGGAAGAACCTTAGAATATGGATGATCATCAGTGAGTCAGTGAATCAGTGACGAAATCGGGGTATTTTAGATATCACTAAAAATTGCATAGCTCTTAAAGTATTTAAGAGCTATGCAATTAAAACTTTATAGGTTTAATAAGTCGACCACTGACATCATATCCCGAAAATTTTGTTTATCTGGTATAAACCAAATGCTTTTAAATCGATGCAAGGCTTTAAAAGCATTATTTTTTATAATTATGTAACTAATTAATAGGATAGTTGAGAAGTAAAAACCTATTATTTAATTTGAGTTTGAGTTTTAAAAAATGGCACGTAAACAGCCTATATAAAGACGTTTAATAAAAAATAACAAAATGAGAAAGACATTTGCCTTCGGTTGCATCCAGTAATTTTTGGATCTGGTAATATTATATTTAATATCCCGTACCTGTATAGCATGCATGCAAGATGGTGATGATGACGACAGCAATATCAGAGCTGTCACAGTCGCCTTTACTTACAGCGGCACCCATACTCTTTTAAACTAGAACACAGCAACGCGTTGCTTGGGATACCTTCGCGGTCCTCGACACAAATTTGTGCATAATCACGACTTCAATAACAGTACCTACTTTTTCATTTATTGGTATTATCGGGTACAATTCGAATTCGGTGATTATACTAAGATCTCAGAAAAACTAGATGGCCGTTTGTTCGACTCGGGTATCGAACATTAAGTAGGTACCCAACGCCCCCTTGCTGGTCATTGTCTTCATACCAAGTCCTCATTTAATGATTACGTGTACTTAACACAAATGAGTCATAAAGATTTACACCAACAATCAACATAGTGCCGCATCATAGATCTATTGATAAGCTAGTACCTATTCTAATAAGATTGTAATAAAATTACAATAATGTGACCTCTGCGCATCAATCATTTGGGCTATGAATCGAAGCAGCACTTTCCATGTCTGGTAGTGAATAATGTTCATGTCGAATTTTAATTAGAGTCAGGCGTTACTGCGTCCACGAACAATCTGACGCAAGCTAGTGTCGTTTTAGTTCAATACATGCTCGTGACCACTCCTCACAACTACTTAGAAGTGGACTCGAGACAGGCCCATAGTTTGCTAATTACTTACAAATAATATGAACACAGATATGTTTTAACCCTATGTTATGGATGGATTATGATCGTTTCGTGTGAAGATTCATTTTAGCTGTGGTAAGTTTCTTTTTTTCATAGCTTGTTCTTAGATAACGTCCAATTCTTCCTTGATTTCTGCTCTATATCATGTCATAACATTGGGGTCTGTACTTCCATGAGAAAGTTATGAGAGTTTGGAATCAGCAAGCTGCATTCAATCTGGAAATATTGTTATCATATTTATTAATGTACACACAATACATAAAGATCACTTACTTGCTTTTTTAGGAATATATATATTTGATTTTATAAGTCTTTAGAGCTATGCCACTTTTAATCTACAGCATCGAAAAATTAAATTAATTAATGTTGAGTGCAGAGCTACCTCACTTTTGGCTTCAATTTGAAACTTTTTACTATAATATAATAGGTACCATAACGTTCATCAATAATTTTTTTTGTACACTAACATTCTTTGACGTTGTCTATCATTTTAATCAACGTATCCTGAAATGACTGATAGGAAAGATAGAAAATTACTCGTTAATGTAAACAGTAAATAGTAATAAATGAGAGATACCTCCATGAAGATTTTGAGATGAAAAATCAATACTACTGATTAAAACCTGTGGTCTACCAATACACGTGTTGCAGTCAGTACCTACCTATGAAGTAGGATGTATGGGAAGTACTGTGGGAAGTACCTATAGTCCCTAAATAAATATCACGTTTTCCTCAATATGTTATAAGTGTTTTGGTATTATATCACTTCACATTAGCGATGGACTGACTAGTTTGCACTTATCGTCCCTCCATGAAGTGTTTTTACCATTGTTTTTACTTGGTGCATTGTAAGTGCAATCGTTAGTCATTTTCTTATTAGTGCACAAGTGTCTAGGCATATCGATAATGTTTGTGTGACGTTTTAGTTTGCTTTCGTGGAGAAGTAGGTACACTGCGTGGTCACCATCGAGCCACAAACTGGTTTCGACATTTTTATTTCAAAATTGTGATTCTGTTCAATTCAATTCATATTAGACATGTGCTTTCGTTACCTTTCGTATTGGTACTTATGTAAGCTAAGCCCTATGTTTAAGTAAGCTGTGGCGGTATATACCCGCGTAAGTTTCGATCACGTGGGAATGTCGGGATAAAAAGTATCCTATGTGTTAATCCAGGAAATGGTCTATCAATGTGCCAATTTTCATCCAAATCTGTTTAACGTTTTACGCGTGATTCAGCAACAAACATCCAAACATCTTCACAAACTTTCACATTTATATTATTAGTCTAGTAGGTTAACAGAAATCTAGAGTCTGCTATAAAATGGGAACCTTATGGGTTCCCAACAACTTCATGTTTAAGACTTAGGTACTAATTAAATTCTGACATTCGCAGAAGTTAAAACTTAATTTTAGCCTGTAGCTGTAATCAAAGGATATTATTTAGGCTTAATTTTATCATGAGTTATTGGTCATTCTAACAGTGTTGGTTATAAAACATAATACTCGTATTTAAATAAGTAATAGAAAATGATGTATGCACTTCAAATGTATACTTGCGTAGATATGCCAGTCTTCCCTCCCATTTGATCCCTTTAGTTGGTGCATCTACCCTTAAACCGAACAATAACTTGGGCAACAGACCAGCACCCTAATTGCGTAACACACTATCAATCGGAATCTGAATCATTTTGAAGCAAATTTCTAATCCATTGCTTCATAAGACAGAAAAATTTGTCTGCTCAACACGTAAATAACGCAATGAATGTTGTTTGAACTGTCAAAATGAAACCGATTCCGATTGATAATGTGTTACTCAATTGCCCCGCTGCAGTATCGAGTTGTATTTGTTAGTTTTATTGGCAACTAGCTTTTGCCCGCGGCTTTGCCCGCGTGGATGTCGGAAAATTCCTCATGGTGACGTACTACCGGGATTAAAAGTTTACTGTGTTAATGCAGGTTATAAACTATCTGTGTGCCAAGACAAACGGACAAAAATTCTAAAAACTATATTTTCGGCATCAGACTCGTTCCCACATCTCGTAGCAATATTTTTTTTCAAAAATATTCTATTTGCAGTTTTGACTTCTTTACTATTACATTATAATGCATATACATATATAATATTCACGGCGTAGCCTTTATCACATTCCGCACTATAAAACAATCTATAACACGTGAATCAAAATAACAACTGTCAGGTATATAAATAACATTGAAAGCTATAGTTTCTATGTACTGAGCTATTATCTGTTCTTATTTTTATCTTTAATGTATTCCTAATCACGAAGAAAATTAAGCATATCGAATTGTGTGATAACAATGGAAGAATGAATCAAATAAAAATCTTCCTACTTTAAACAATGCGAATATATCAAAGTATAACTATCAAATAACGCTCAGGACACAGACCGTCTGCATGAAGATGAAGCTACAAGTGAGGCACACTGGCGCTGTCACCAAGTTCCGACTGCTGATGTGGAAGAACTTCCTACAGCAATGGAGGCATCGGTCACAGACTATCGCAGAACTGTTATTGCCAGTCCTCACCATGACCCTGGTACTCATTCTTCGATGGCAGATATCGGCTTCTCAACGGGAGACAATCACCTACCCACCGTTAGCTGCACACACGCTGAACTATTCTGGTGAAGTACTGTGAGTTATCATAATGTTTGACTTTTACATTAATTCGTGTCTATCATCTCGTCAGCATCTGGGGGCCTAAAAAGGCCACTTTGGCAGAATCATAAACGTATTTTGCTTTTTTTCGTTGCAAGAGATTGGGATTGGATTTGGATTGGTATTTAAGCACAGACAAAAAAAAAATAACTGAAAAATCCTTCACCAATGGGATTTGATACGATTAACTTAACAGTTAACTGTCTATTATGATTTATAATGATTTGATGAATTCCTTTTATGATTCTGCAAAAGTGGCCTTTTTAGGCCCCCAGTTCTTATCGCATCACCCAAAACTATATATTTATCTATAGACGAAATTTCAACTATTGTTATTTTTTTTTATATGTGCTGCATACATATTTTTGTCTTTGACAGTATTATCTATTATATGCCCTTTGCCAGCGACTTCGTCCTATATTCAAATCCCGGGAGTTTCGAAATCCTGAGTGTTCAGTTTTATCCTAGCTATATCATGTTTCACACAATCCATCCATCTGCTTCTTTTCTTCACATGTTGTTACCTATAGATAATTAAATATTTTGGTCGGATTCCGCTGACGTGACGAGTAACGAGTGTTTAGATAAACAAGCTAGCGAAAGCTAGCTAATTCAATTTGACCCTGTATATTTTAAAACATATTTCAAATAGTAGCCCGAATACGTAGAGGCTCTTCTAAGGTATCATAAAATATAATATGATTCCCAGGGTGGTGCCTGAGGGATCAACCTTAAACAGTGTACAGTTTTAATCCTTGGCTCTTATAATTTTGTACAAACAGTGTTAAATCTTTAAAGGTATTTTTAATCAAACCCCATAGTGAACATGTACCACAACCACACCACATCATAGCAACAAAATGTGGACAAGCAGTGGTTACATGTGACTTGTGTCGCTGCAGCTTGTTGCAGTTGCGTTGTGGTAAAGAACTACAAAATCAAATGGTCGACGCAACGTTGTATTTGCGTCGTGGCCAGCCGCTAGAACGCGGTCTCGCTGGTAGTTACGTTGTAGCTACGATGTAACCTCGAGGTAGTCGGTATTGCCCACCCGGTCGATTTTGACGGCCAAATTTCATTTTCATACAAATTAGCACCCGTCCACGTGTTGTCGTTGTGGTGTGGTTGTGGTTATGGTGTGGTTGTGCTGTGGTTGTGGTGTGGGTGTTGGGTGGTTGTGGTGTGGTTGTATTGTGGTTTGGTGGTGGTACGAGTGATCGGTCTATAATAAATAAATTATAATATTGTCATATGTGAATATATTCCTGTTTCAATAATATTACATACATACGTGTCGAATTTATAACCTCCTTTTTTTGAAGTCGGTAAAAACATTGCATTCGATCTGAAAAAAGTAAACCAGCAATAAATATTGCTGGTTTACTTTTTACGTAAAAATATATCTAAAGGTAAAAATGTTTTTAATAAAAACATGTTTATCTTTAGATATATTTTTACGTCAGTAAATTGTGATTATTAATATTTATTATTACCTACCTAATAACTTACCCAAAGAGGTCATTATCCATTCATCAGTACCTACATTAATTAGGTATTTTAAATAACTCCAAGGGATTTTGATTCAAGACGACCCTGTGTGTGAGTACTACGACGACTTATCCCTTTGACCGTTGAAAAACCAATAGATATTGATCAAGTGAGAAAAATATTTATATTTCTGTCATGATTTTAGTTTTAATCCGGTCTATTACTTAAGTACTGTAGTAGCTTGTGTGTTCTAGCCTTTAGCAATAAGCACTGGCTAGAAATATGATTCGATTCGTTGGTTTAAACGCATGTCAAATAATATTATTATGGTGTTTGATTCTAGAAGCAGTGATTCATATCTTGACCGCGAAGTTGTAACGTTGCCTTTTTTTTATATTATAATCCTTCTTGCAAAGTCTTAAAGTCGTCTTATTTGTATTTGTGTCCCCAACACATCAAATACACCACATAAGCTCTACAATTGGTGGAGTGATTAGCTTAAGTTGAAACCAACTTTGCTAACGGGGCATTTTTTTTTTTTTTTTGGGTGGGAAATCATCAAATGACCCCTCCCGTTCTGGGCGGAGCGGAAGGGAGTGTCAGACTCTTACTGACTAAAACCCACCCGTGTTCCTTCACTTGCCTGTGCCAGGGGCCACGGTATCTCTTTCGAACAACCCGCGACCCCGGCGGGCATCGGCCCTAGCGGACCCCGTCAGTTGGTGCTGACATCTCCTTGAGGCGCGCGTGGAACACAACGCGCCGTCGACCCGGGCCTGGTCCTTACCGGACGGCGAGCTGCCCATTGCTCGCCGCCCGCAAGCCCGCGCCTACGGTGGCCGGGAATCGGCTATCGACTCCCGACGCCCGGTGCGTCTTCTGCGGCGGCTGGGGGCGTAAGGGCGCAGGGATTGCCGCTCCCTCACGCGCTCCGCCTCCTCCTTCGCGAGCATCACTGCTTCGCAGAAGGAGGCGATAGCCTCCCATGCACTCTCGCTCCGTACCATGGCCCGGACTAGGGCCGGACGCGAGAGATCGCCGCCGCCGATCGCCGCCGTGAGGACACGGCGGTGCTCTGCCCAAGCTGGGCAGATCTCCACCGTATGCTCCACCGTGTCCTCCGGGCGATCCACACAATGGTGACACCCGGGCGTTTCCTCCCGCCTTATTCGGAACAGGAACCTCCCGAAGCAGCCGTGTCCGGTGAGGACCTGCGTTAGGCGGAAGGTGAGGACGCCGTGGCGTCTCTCTAGCCACTCCTCAAAGAGGGGACTTATCGCCGCAATTGTGGCGTGCCCAGCACTGGGTTGCGACAGTCGCACTCTCCATGTCGCCATGAGATCCCGCCGGAGGTCTGTCCGCTGCACCGCGATTTCTCGCGGCAGCGGAGTTACGCCCCGGCGTTTCACCTCCTCTCGCCACTCCCATATGTGGGCGAGGACTTTGGCCTCCAGATCCCATGGCGGCAATCCGGCAAGGAGGCTCGCTGCCTCCCCGGAGACCGTGCGGTATCCCCGGACTAACCGGATGGCCATGACCCTCTGGGACGCGTTCAACCGCCTGGCTGGTCGCCGCCTCAGTGAACGCGCCCACACCGGTGCCCCGTAAAGGGCCATGGACCGCACGACCCCCGCGTAGAGCCTCCGGCAGGAGGCGTTTGGACCCCCTAGATTGGGCAGGAGCCGCTTCAACGCAGCCCCGGCCCGCTCCAGTCTGGGAGCCAAACGTCGGAAGTGTTCCACGAAATTCCACCGGCTGTCGAGGACAAGTCCCAGGTACTTCATCGTCGACTCGACGCCGATGTGAACCCCTCCTACCGTTATTTGGGAACCCGACGGTGGCGCGTTCCGAGGGCCATGAAAACACATGGCCTCGGACTTGTGCAGGGCCACCTCGAGTCCCAGTTGCCGGATCCTTTCAACGACTGTCGCAACCCCGCGTGTCGCTAGTTCCGCCACCGCCTGGTGCGACCTCCCCTGCGCCAGGACCAGCGTGTCGTCAGCGTAGCAAATTACACTGACGCCGCTAGGGAGGTCGGCGCGCAGCACCCAGTCGTACCCGATGTTCCTCAGGGGCGGCCCCAGGACCGATCCCTGTGGGACACCGCACGACATCTCTCGCCGGTTCCACTCTCCCTGATGACCGGGGTAGATGACGGCCCTGTCCGTCAGATAGGCCTCGACCACGCGACAGAGGTAGGTCGGCATCCGGTGATACCGGAGTGCCTCCCTGATGCAACTCCAGGGCAGGGTGTTGAAGGCATTGGCAATGTCTAAAGACACCGCCAACACGACCCCACCCCGGGCAACAGCATCCCCCGTCGTGAGGGCTCGTACGCGCATGACAGCGTCTACTGTAGAGCGCCCCCTGCGGAAACCGAACTGGCCCTCCGCCAGATCCGGTCCCACCCGCATCAGATGCCCGACGAGGCGGTCTGCAATGACTCTTTCAAAGACTTTGCCCACCTCGTCGAGCAGCACGATGGGCCGGTAAGCGGACGGAGAGTCCGCAGGGCGCCCCGGTTTCTTAATGAGGACCAGCTTCCCCGTCTTCCAACGTAGTGGAAACTGGCCCCCCTCCAAACATGCGCTTAGGAGCCCCCTCAGTCGAGGCCCGAGAGCCTCCATGGCCAGAACCCAGGCTTTCCCAGCTAAGCCGTCGGGTCCTGGGGCGGTATTTTTGGCATTCAGCCTACGTACCGCCACTCTCAACTCTACCTCGGTCACCTCCGGAGCATCGTCGTCGTCGTCGTCGGGTGTGTGGTCCTCATCGGGCACCGCAGGAGGCGGAGCCATGGGCGGGGGTGTATGTTCCCCTCGCGAAGGGAACAGAGCGCCCACCACGTCCTCCACGAGCTGGGGCCGGAGACTCTGCGTCAGCGGGGGAGCCCATGGGCGGAGTTTATCCCGCACCATTTTGTAGGGGCGTCCCCACGGGTCCCTGTTCAGAGTCTCCAGCGACTCCTCGCGGGCCAGTTCCCTGGCCCGCAGGATCTCCGCTCGGAGGGCGGTCTTTGCCGCTCTGTACCCCTCGTACAGCTCCGCCTGAATGGCTTCGGTATCCGGAGGGCGGATACGGAGCCTGCGGTGCCTGGCGTACCGGCGTCGTGCAGCGACGCACGCCTCGCGCAGGGTTGTCAGCTCCGGCGACCACCAATACACTTGGCGCCAGGCGCGTCCTGGCCGGACCCGGGGCATTGCCACGGCACATATTTCGGACATGGCCTCCCGGAACCACTCCGCCTCGTCGTTGATGTCAGCAGGCCTGTCCGGTGATGACACCCAGGCCTGCACGATCGAGGCTTCCAGGAGGAGCTCCCGATCCAGCTGCTTCAGCGCCCACCGCGGACCACTCGGGGCCTGTCGGACTGGCGCGCTCGAGGTCTGGGCGGAGACGTCAAACCGGATGTACCGGTGGTCGGAATAGGTCTCCACCCCCTCCATGACGCGCCAGTCGACGACGTGCGGCAACAGAGCGGGGCTGGCGAACGAAATATCCACCACTGATTCACCCCGCATCCGCACACACGTTGGGAAGTTAAGTTCAGTTAACACGGTAAGCCTCACCCAGGCCGATGTGAACTTTCACATCATTTGTTATCGAAGGAGGCCAAGTCACATCTTTTCCGCCTGTTTTGTCGTGACGAGGTTCAAGCAAGGCAACGTTAGTTTGTGTTGATGCATTTTAGCACTCTTAAATGTAGACTTACCTAGCACTTAAGGGTGTGTTAGTTAAGTGTTTCGTTTGTCCTGACTTGAGCCCTGCACTTAGAAAGTGCTGGACCTCACAGTGTTAACTTCGGGCGTTAGGTAGTTTTTTCTTTATAGGATTAGTAATAGGTAGGAACGCTTAAATTTTCGAATCGTTAGAATTAAAGTCTTGTATTTTGATGCGAGCTAGGCCAATACTTTAATTCAAAGTGGGGCGTAGCTCGTGTAGTAGCTTGTGTGTTCTAGCCTTTAGCAATAAGCACTGGCTAGAAATATGATTCGATTCGTTGGTTTAAACGCATGTCAAATAATATTATTATGGTGTTTGATTCTAGAAGCAGTGATTCATATCTTGACCGCGAAGTTGTAACGTTGCCTTTTTTTTATATTATAATCCTTCTTGCAAAGTCTTAAAGTCGTCTTATTTGTATTTGTGTCCCCAACACATCAAATACACCACATAAGCTAGCTACAGTACCTAGTTACTCTTGAAACTACTTGATTATAAAACTCAATATTTTAAACATAAATCTTAACCTACCAGGGTATTTGTTAAATCTAATTAGCTCTACTTCCCTATACAGGGTGAAATTGAATACATGCGACAAACCGAAATGGGAGATTGTACTCATCATTATGTATATTAGTACAATCTCCCATTTCGGTTTGTCGCATGTATTCAATTTCACCCTGTATAAGCCGAAATAAGGCACTTCTAATTCTTGTGATAACAATAATTATACCATGTCATCATTACGTACTTATCTTATGTTGGGCTTATTATTTTCAGAGCAGGAATGAACGTTAGTGAATTAACAATTGCGTATTCACCAGAGAGCGAAGTGTTGGATGATGTCATGAGAACTGCTGTCACTAATTTAATGGTAGAAAATATGAAAGACCTGCTTCCTATTTTTATCGAAAATTGTCCAGATTTGCCAATTGAAATAGTACCACCAGATTTGATTCTTTTAAATTCGACAGCCGTTGTTGACTATGTAAAGTCTCGTATAAGGGTCGTTCCTTATAAGAACAGTACTCTAATAAGAGGGATTTTCATTGATGAAGAGACTACTCGTAAGGTTATCGCAGCCGTCGAGTTTGACGATAAGCTTTATGGTCAGTATTAAATCAGCTTCCTCCCGTTTTTTTTTCATTGTTTTCATAGTTGCATTTCTATAGGTATCAATAACAATGGTTATAATTTTTTTCCAGGAGCACAGACATTGTCAAATAACTTATCATATTCGCTACGCTTCCCTGAGAGACCACGCCTTAATTCATTTTACCAACGCGGAGGGCGCACTTGGAGAACTGATTCGATATTCCCTATGTTTGAGATCTCTGGGCCTAGATTTCCTCATTCTTGGGAAGGTGGCAATGACCCAGGTAACTTAAAGCTAACCACTAGCTATTAGCATGTTTACTACAATAATTTCTTCTTAACTAAATATTTAATACCTTTTTTTTTTTTTTACGTGGAGAAATGCTCATGCATTCTGCACTACCACGGGGAGATAGTGCAGTTATGTGGGACTCTAACCCACTAAAACTCCACGGTGTCCTCCTCTGCCGCTTATGGCGGGAACACGGGCACGCGTTAGCACTCATCCGTGAACCCGCCGCGGCTGTCCGTCACCGGACCCTCCTCCGGGGAGTACTCCCCATCACCGGCGCACCAGAACACATAGCACGCCGTGACCACCCCAGGGACCAAACCAGCACATGGGCGCCAGACGACCCCGTCTCTGCCACCCTTGGTCCCCCTGCGACGGGTCAGGTCATTGGCCCCGCCGCCTGCCAATTTTCGGCCGCAGAGGATAGGGAGAGTGGCCAACGTCATACCAACACTCCTCTTCCCCTGCGGCCCCACCGCGTCCGCCATCGAACGGTGGCGACCCCGTCAAGGTCGCGGAAGGTAGGGAGAGCGGCGCACCGTAATACCGGCACTCCTCTCCCGCCGCGGCCTCCAACCCTCAGCCGCGATGCCTCCGGTACGACATCGCGGCCCGCCTCAGTTGCGATGTCGCCCAAGCGGCACCGCAACCTACATGTTGGCCGCTACGTCGTCGGCTTGTCGGCAAAAGCCCTGACGAGCGGCCCCTCCTCGGGTTCCTCTTCGCTTCACCGTGGGTGTCCAAGCCACGGCTACTGAGCCCCCCCGCCTCGACAATGCGGGAACCCACCGGGGGGGAAATATTTAATACCTACCTTAACATTATGTTTCGTAGTAGGTGCATTTTTTTTTAAATTCATTCATTAATTACTTGTGTTTTTTTGTACAGGTTATGTTAACGAAATGTTCTTAGCACTACAACAAGTTATTTCAACCGAGTTGATTCAAAGAGTAACCGGACTGGACTTAAAGTCGTTCAAGGTGAACATACAGAGGTTCCCTCACCCACCCTTCGTCGAGGACTTGGCAGTAGATCTGCTGCAGTTCATGTTCCCCATGTTCATCATGTTGAGCTTCAGTTACACCGCTGTCAACATTGCAAGAGCAGTTGCGGTAGAAAAGGAATTACAATTAAAGGTACTACTGATCTACCTGGTTTTCTTATTTTTTAATTGGGTATGTATATTGTACATTAGATAGGATTGTAAGAAATTTGGTTACTATTTGTTATATGATCTAATTTCAGGAAACAATGAAAATTATGGGTCTCCCTACTTGGTTGCACTGGGCCGCATGGTTTTGGAAACAGTTTATTTTTCTATTAGTGACCGCAATTTTAACTGTTGTACTTTTAAAGGTAAGATTGCAGGACAACTATATTGGTTTTATTAACAATTTGGTACTATGTGCATACAATATACAACTTACATAACATTTATATTATTTTTAGGTAAAATGGTTTACTAACGACGCTGGCTTCAGTGAATACGCTGTATTTACTAATACGCCTTGGACAGTTTTGCTATTTTTTATGGTACTGTACTTATCCTGCACAATATTATTCGCTTTCATGATAAGCAGTATATTTTCAAAAGGTATGCTTCCTTCCTATTTATTATTGGTTTCACGATCCCTGCTTACCTATTATGTTAATTTTGTTTTATGTTTCGTAAAGGTAGTACAGCTGCGTTGTTCACGGCGGTGGCCTGGTTCTTGACTTACATCCCTGCTTTCCTGCTGGCTATAGACGTCAGCATGTCTACTGCGGTGCAGGTCGTCACATGCTTCAGTCTTAACACCGCAATGTCCTATGGTTTCCAACTTATGCTTGCTAAGGAAAGCACTGGAGGTAATTTATTACACTTTCCTGCAGGGCTTAATTTTTTAACTTTGTTAATTTGTATTAAGTATTGTCCAAAACAAAATAACACAGAGAATACATTATAACGATCGACTATAATTATTTTAATTGTCCAATGAACAAAAATGCGTTACGTATAGAATTTCTCTAATTTCTTTCTTTAATAATTAACTCGCGCCTCAAATAGGCACGTGGGGAGTACTTAATTGGACTCGATGTAACATATGAGCGTAGGAGAATAAATTCTAATATAGCGACTGTCTAAGTGCTAAATTGCTTCACTGATCGTATTCTTCCAATTAGGCTTGCAGTGGGGCGACTTCATGTCGTCACCCGAGACGGAGACGACTCGCTTAGTGTTCGGACACGTGGTCTACATGCTGGTAGTGGACTGCGTCCTGTACACGCTGGTCACCCTCTACCTTGAACAAGTGTTACCAGGACCCTATGGCACTCCTAAACCCTGGTACTTCCCCTTTCAGTTGCGATTTTGGTGCCCTAATTATAAATCAGGTAATTATACACTTATGAGTTTGATAAAAAATGTTTTGTAAAAAAGGTGAAAAATAAAAAGAATCTGGAAAAGTACTAATAGAACGCGTAGGTCTCCCGGACATGATTACAAAGTTAGTAAACTGAATGAAGTATTAGTGAGATGGCCATGTCTGGCGAAGGACAGCTATTCTTGAAAGATTGACTGACTTAAGGCTGTTTTTCAGTTTGAGCCATCTGTATGAAGCCGTTTATTAATGTTATTCTGCCCTGTTGACCTAGTCCGCAACTGCTGAGCGTGGGGTCCCGGGTTTGATTCCCAGGTTGGGCAAAATGTTATTGGGTTTCCATTAGGAATTTCTCAGTAACAGCCCGGAGTTTGGAAGTTGGCGGAGTGAAACCCCGTGCCTCGGAAAGCCGTTGGTCCTGCGCCTGATCGCTTTCCGCTCCGGTCGTGTCGGATTATGAGAGTGAGGGCAGAATGAGTGCATTTGTGTGAGGGAATGCAATCCGGATTATCCGTAATCCGAAAAATCCAGATATCCGCACATTTTTACTAAACTTCCAAATCCGGATTTGAAAATTGGATCCGGATTTTTTGAATAATTAAATGTTTAAGAAATTGTAACAAAAAATCGAAACGAGCTAGTTCGCTATTTGCGCGTCGCGTTTTGCGAATGTTGAGTCTATCGGCTCTGGGGGAAGCGAGCAGGGCGCGGGACGCGGGTCGAGAAAGCGTGTGAGGCGTCCTTGATCGTTCCGTTCATTCCGCATACAAGCGTCTTCAGTGCATTCCGCCTACAAGCGTCGAATCAGAGCGTGCTTTTTCCGCAGCAGGAATTATGTGCAACTGAATTCGCAGCAGGTTAAACGACAGCACTTTAGATGCCTTATTATTTTTGAGGACACATTTAATGTCCCAAAAAATTACATAGTTTTTTATGTTGTTAAATGACAATGAGCAGAAGTGGTCCAATTTTCCGCCACTATTGAGGGCTATGTAAGCTTAAAGTCGACTAAATACCATACAATTTTGAATATTAGGTGAAAAAAATATATTCACTCAGAAAAAAGTTATGACTGTTTTAAAAATACGTATTTTTAGATATTTAGCCGTTAATTTTTTTCGCACATAGCCACATTTCAAGCAGTAAAAACATGGTAGCAATGATGACGCATTCCCCCTGTTCTGTAATGCGCTCAAATCGTCTGCAAAGTATACAATGATACCCTTAGCGCACCTACCCATATAAAAATGTAATCGGAACGGTTCGCAATCGTGCTAAAAGTATTTTTTAATATTTTTGCATTTCGGAACCCGGGGATTGCTAGCGTCGACTCGTAGATGGAGATAGCATTAGTTTTGTCCCTTTCGCACTTAGGAAGCAGTATTACAAATATTTTAAAATAAATATAAGCATTGTAAAGATAGCTATAAGTCCTTTCATTTGATTTGATACCCCACATGATAGGGTTTGATTTTTTTGACGTAGCGAGGTACCTACCGCGACCGCCATATTGTTTATATTTTGGCTCATATAGCTTATATCAACCAGAATAACGTATGAATTACTACGAAATGTCATACACCTAAATCAATCGAGTAGTTTAAAAGATATAGTGAAATAATGAAGCGTAAAAAGGTTTTTAAATTGCAAGTTTTCATGGGGTCATAACTTTTTACTGAGTAAATATTTTTGGTTGCGGTCTTCTTATAATGATTCAGAACGCAGTGTTCCATCATATGTCATAGTTCTTATTGATGGTGGAAATTTGGACCAAGCTCCATATATTTTTGCCCATTCTTCTTTATGTTGATTTAAGTGAAGTTAGATGATTGTTTTGTTACTTTTGCTTAAGTTATCTATACTAATATTATAAAGAGGTAAAATTTGTAAGTTGTGTATGTATGTTTGTAAGTTTGTATGTATTGGGTAATCTCTGGAACTAAAATCCAATTCAAAAAAAAAATTTACTGGTAGAAAGCTACATTATTCCTGAGTGCTATAGGCTATAAATTATTTTTATAACATGTACCTATATTAACTGAGCTCTCACAACTTTTGTCTAGCAAGTCGGAAAAAAATACCTTATAAAACAGAGTTATTTGCATGCGCTGCCTAAACAGTTATATAAAATTGAAAACAATGTTTGGCAACCTGGTTTGTCTTAGTTATTTCTACAATTTGGATGATTGTTTAAACAACAAAATATTAATCCTTATCAAAATAAATGATTTCATGATTACAAGGACACCATAGAGATAAGATTTACCATTTACAATTGGTCATATAGTTTCGGAAATAATATAAAATTACTAAAACACAAAATGCCGCTAGAACAACTTGAAAATAAACTTTTAGCATTGAATGATAAAACATTGAGTGACTTCGGATTACCCTCTCCAGTTCGCCCTATAAATGATGCAATAAATACAATGTTGGTACATACATCCGTACAACATCAGTGAATTGGCTACTTTTGTAAATAAATGAAAATTGGCCCAAGTTAGTCACAGATCAAAAACAGGCTTTTGATGCATTTATTGACAGCGTAACGTACAATAAAGGTATTTTTTTTGACGCCTCAGGAGGCACAGGGAAAACATTCCTCGCTAATTTAATATTAGCACATGTAAGGCAATCCGAAAAAATAGCTCTTGCAGTGGCTTCTTTTGGGATTGCGGCTACTTACCTTTTTTTTTTAGAGCGACGGTAAAACTGCACACTGTACCTTTAAACTCCTATTGACAGTTTCATTGGAGCAAAAGTCGGTAACTCGGTATGTTCAATACGTAAAAATGGGCCTATTGGTCAGTTGTTACAAAATACGTCGTTGATAATGTGGGTCGAATGTACCATGAGTCATAGAGCTCATGTTGAAGCAGTGGATCGCAACACTTATGGACTTGAGAAACTCAGTAGCTGTCATCATGAGTGGTGTCACTTTTGTGTTTGCAGGTGACTTTTGCCAGACATTTACCGTCGTCACAAAAGGGACACGTGCGGACATCATGTCTAAAATCATCGCCCCTACGGAGTATAATTCAAACTTTAAATTTACGTACGAACATGGGAGCTACCTTATCAAAAATACGGATTACGATTTTCCACAACAGCTGGTCAAAGTTGGAGAAGGGTATTTTCCTTCTCGAACCTTGGGCGCTAACTCTATGGAAATCGTTATAAATGAGACTCTGGGTCGTATAGTTCACAGTCTGCAGCAGCTTATAGACGCAATATATCATGACCTCGAATATTTACTAAATATAGACATTCATTGGCTTTGTTCAAGGGCTATCGTTTCACCAAGGAACGGTCAATGAAATCAATAATCTAATTTTACAAAAATTCTCCGGCCAAGTCAAAATCTACAAGTCCATTGATACAGTGTGCAATATCGAGGATGCAGTCCACTATCCGCAGGAATTTTTAATTTCCCTTACACCATCTGGCCAGCCACCTCACAAACTGCTATTGAAAATCGGAACGCCTATTATGCTTTTAAGAAATTTAAGCCCACCTAACCTGTGCAATGGTACAAGGCTACTAATAAAAGATTTAAAAGATAACCTAATTTTGGCCATTCTCATCGGACCAGGAGCTGGCCAGTTGGCGCACATACCAAGAATTCCAATGATTCCCACGGACCTGCCTATATTGTTTAAACGACTCCAGTTTTCAATAAAAACATCATTTGCCCTGGCTATTAACAAGTCCCAGGGGCAAACATTCTCTTTGGTTGGCATTGTGGCAAAATGTTCTCTACTAACTTTTTAAATAAATAAAGATAGAAAAAGTATTTATTGCAACTCGTACAGGAAGATTACAAACTAAACTAAACACAGTTAAATAAAAATCCAAGTTATAGACCTTTGTATACTGCTTATGCGTATGAAGTTTAATTAAAATCGGTTCATTAGTTTCGAAAAAAACACTTCGGTAATCTTCGGAACTACTGATCCGATTGCAAAAATTCTTTCACTAATGGGAAGCTACAGTATTGCCGAGTGTAATCTTATGTTAAAACAAGAAATTTTCCGCGGACGAAGTCGCGGGCAGAAGCTAGTATTTAATAATTTGACAAGGAGTCGTATTTGTCTTTATTTTTTTCTTCGGAGTTTCTTTTAATTTACCTATTAATTATTTTGTCTCCTCATTTCTGATTCTATCACGCAGGGAAACTCCAAGCATAGCCATCTCTATTGCCCTTTGAGTGACTGTTAGCCTTTTAATAATACTCATTGTGAGCGACCACGTTTCAGTCCCTTATGTTATCACTGGCAACACGCACTGGTCAAAGACTTTCGTTTTGAGACACTGCGGTATGTGGGACGAGAAGATATTGAGTAGCTTCCCGAAGTTGTACCTACCTAACTGGACAGTTTATCCTAGGTAAACATACTCGTCCACGACTTCGAGTGTATTGTCTCCGATTTTCATGAGAGTGGGTGTTACATGGGCATTTGACAAGACCTTCGTTTTGTCCATGTTCATTCTAAGACCCACTCCTTCGGAAGCTCTATTGAGGTCATCGAGCATTGTGCCAAGGTCCTCCATGGTCTCAACCATGACTACGACATCGGTGGCAAACTGAAGGTGAGTTATGTACTCGCCATTGATGTTAATGCCAGCCCCTTTCCAGTACAGAACCTTGAAGACATCCTCCAGTGCAGCGGTGAACAGTTTCGGAGAGATAACGTCTCCCTGTCTCACACCTCGTTGCAGAAGGATAGGTTTCGAGGTCTGATCGTGATCCTTGAGTCGGACTGACATAGTAGCGTTTTCGTACAGACACTTCAGCACCTCGATGTACCGATAGTCGACCTGGCACCGTTGAAGAGACTGCAGTACAGCCCATGTCTCGATCGAATCAAAGGCGTTCTCGTGCGGCGGGTTCACGGATGAGTGCTAACGCATGCCCATGTCCCCGCCGTAAACGGCAGGGGAGGACACCGTCGAGAAAAAGGCTTTCTCGTAGTCCACAAACTTACAACAACTTACACAACAAAGTCTTCTGTATAACCTGTCGCAGCATATGTATGTGGGTTACGGTGCTAAAGCCTTTAAGGAATCCAGCTTGTTCGGGAGGCTGAAAGTCGTCAAACCTGCGCGCGAGACAGTTCGTGATGACTCTCGAAAACAGCTTGTAGACATGGCTCAGAAGTGAGATGGGCCTATAATTATAAGAAGGGCATTGTCGCCCTTAATAAAGAAAAGTATCACCACACCTCTGTTCCATGCCTGTGATGTTTTACCCTCGAGTATGACGGAACCAAACAGCTTCTGAAGGGCCTTAAGAACGGGTTTTCCGCCGGCCTTCAGGAACTCGGCCGTAATTCCGTCATCACTCCGCGCCTTGTTGTTTTTGAGCTGCTTCAGAGCCATCCTAACCTCGTACAGGCTGACGTCCGGGATGTCTTCGGTGTAGTGTCGGGTCAATCGCCAGATTCTAACGGGGTTCCTTGTTGATTTGTATAACTGACCATAGAACCACTCGAGCTCTCTCAACAGCACAGGTTTGGCGGATACGATCCTGCCATAATCGGTCTTTGGTTTCATAAGCTGGCTCTGCCCATTAGACAGATCTCTAGCAAAGACCTTGGAGCCTTTAATTTTGTATTCGAAAAGCACAGAACCGGTCAAAGTGGAGGTGCTTGGGGGAGGCCTATGTCCAGCTGTGGACGTCTTTCTGCTATGATGATGTTGATGATGAATTATTTTATCATCGTTACTTAGCACGCGAGTCACAGACTGATTATTTTAATAAGAATAAAGTACGTATTATAGCAATAACATAATAATTTGATGATAGTTTGAATAATTCCAAATAACCAAAAATTAAAAAAATCGTTTGATTTGATTTTCATGTGCTTTTATTTTAAACCATTTACACAAATATAAGAAACATCATATTAACAAACTAAGTAATATGGGTAGATTTGTTTATTTTCATGAAAAATCCGTAAAATCCGGATAATTTGGATTGGACCAAAAATCCGTTCTTAAAAATCCGAATCCCCTGTGTCTACGCATACACTTGTGCACTAACTATAATGCCTCCCGCGTAGATGGCTAGTCTCTGTTGAGATTGGCGACCATGGCCGAAAATTCGAAGGTCTGGAGGACTATTATTATGTGTTTGACATAAAGAGCATGGCAGTTGAGGGAATGCCATCTCGCTCAAATGTTTCGCTGATGGTTTCATGTATCATTTGATGGATAAGTCGATTCTTTAAAATCGTTTAGAATGGTGCTGATCCACGAGTCATGTTCGTGAACGGTCGCCGTTAGTTGAGAGTGGTCATCTCTTAACGGCCAGGGCTTATTTTTTTTATCTTTAAACGTATCTTGAATTGTTTCAGTTATTGTGTTTTTACAATATTCTCACATAAAGAAGCAACAGGACGATTTTCTCCTTAAGTTTTGTATGAAATTTTATGTTATTACGAACAAAGTATTTTCGAACCCAGAGGTTTGTGTAAAGTGTCTTAATTCAACGTTGCATTCGTTATTTCACGAAAAAATCGCAATTGAAAGTTGCCAAGTGTTGACATATTAGTGCTCGTGACTGTACCCAAGGATTTTGTAGTATACCTATTGATTTAAATGATTTCTTTAATGTATTTATTTTTCAGATTCTCTATTCATATTGAAAAATGAAAATAGTGATTTTGATGATATTATAAAAGAAAAGGATCCCATAGACCGCGCGATTGGTGTGAAAATTCATGTAAGTGTTTCAACAAAATCGATGTAAAAGTACAGAATTAACTTCAAAAAATTACCGCCCGTAGTACCTATTTTATTATCTGTGAAATGACTAACTTTTTGAGTTCTCTGGGTGGAAAGTTGAAGCGGGCCCTGGAGGCAAAGTACGTAAAATTTTTTTGAATTTGTGTTATTGCGATTCCCTGATTCAGGCAAGCCATTATTCATTTTCATTTTTAGAAAATCTCATGTTTCCACGGTCACATCAATATTTAGGGTACCTACCTACTTCCCGCCCAGGGCCTGATTCAACTTTCCACCTTGAATACTAAATAACTAGACGTACTTATTTATTTACAGAATTTAACCAAAATCTTTGGGAATAACACAGCAGTTAATAATTTATCTTTGAATATATATGACGATCAAATCACAGTTTTACTTGGGCACAATGGTGCAGGAAAATCTACTACAATATCTATGATGACTGGTTTGTATATTATTTATTTATTTTTAATCAATAAAAGTGGTTAGATACGAGTAATATTTTCTTACGTCACCGCTTTACAATTTGACAAATTCTCAAGGTGGTATAATAAATTAGGTACCTATTAGTACCTAATTTATTATACTCCTTGAGAATTGAGAAAGACTTTTCTGACCTACTAGGTATTAAGAATTTTATGCACTGTTTTGCCGTTCCAATGACGGTCCGGAGTGGGTTCAGCTCAACTGAAAAATGCACTTCTGGTTACCAACTGAACCGTTGCGCAACTACTTACGTACTGTGAAGTGGGCCACTAGCTTTGATATAATGATACCAGGAATTGTGATAATCCATATAAATAAGAGTTGAAGGTTCTTCAAACATTCTTCTGATTAACGGCTAACACAAATGTAATTTCAGAGGTATGCGGAAACTATTTTGTACAAGTTGGCACATCCATTTATTTACTATTGTCGAGGGTTTTTATCCGGACAATCTACATAATTTTGCTATGACATTAATTTATCAGCTTATTGGTTATTTTTCATATTTCAGGTAACTTAAAAGTAACACACGGTTCTGTGAGCGTTTCCGGGTTTGATATGACCACACAGGGCTCCGCGGCCCGTTCCCATATTGGGCTATGTCCACAGCACAATGTGCTATTTAACGAACTCACTGTCAAGGAACATTTGGAATTTTTCGCCAGGCTGAAGGGATTTAAAGGCAAAGAGCTTCATGATGAAATAGAGGAGCTAATTGAAAAATTAGAGCTACAAGAAAAGGTTGGCTCAGTGATTTCAGTGTAGATTAGGATTTTTAACTATTTGTTTGCATTTGTACTTATATGTTTTTGTTTGTTTTACAGCGTGACTATCCTTCAAAGGGTCTTTCTGGAGGTCAAAAGAGACGTTTGTGTGTAGGTATTGCTCTTAGCGGAGCAGCGCGTGTGGTATTGCTCGACGAACCTACGTCTGGCATGGATCCTTCATCTCGCCGAGCACTATGGGAGCTCTTGCAGAAAGAGAAAAAAGGTACTCAAGTAATTATTTATTATTTCCTCTACAATTTCTGAGTGAATATGGACGTGAATTCTAAAACCTTTTTAAATTCAAAAGGTAAGTTTCTTGATAATGTGTTCAAATTAATCACAACATGTTTACTTCATGTAGGCCGCTCGATGATTCTGACGACTCATTTCATGGACGAGGCAGATATTCTGGGCGACAGAGTGGCTATAATGGCAAACGGTCGTCTGCAATGCGTGGGCTCTCCTTACTTCCTCAAACGTCATTACGGCGTTGGATACACGCTTGTGATCGTTAAGGACGATGATTTTGATTTCCATGAGTGCTCTATACTTATAAATCACTACATTCCGGGCACTATTGTAAAGGAAGATCGCGGTAAGTTGCTGTCACCTAATTCGCAGTAAGTTGTGAAAAAAAACTTTTATAATGATAAATTATTTATTTTGTAGGCACGGAAATCACATTTAATTTAGCAAATGACTATTCACATACCTTTGAAGACATGTTGACAGATTTGGAGAGGAAAGTTGATAAAATTAAATACAAAAACTATGGATTAGTTGCTACCACATTAGAGGATGTATTTATGTCGTAAGTGAATCATATATAAGGTGTAAAAAAATTAACCTTACAAACTTTAAGAGGTGCTTTAGACCATCGAACTGAACAACTTTCTCTATGGGACCAACTCTGAAATCACGAAAAAAAAATCAGCTGTTCCCTACATTTATGTTCGTATAACTCGTCAAAATGTAGGGAACAGCTGATTTTTTTTTCGTGATTTCAGAGTTGGTCCCATATATTTTACACCCAGTATAACAAATGCTTAGCGTGTTGAACTATTATTTTAGGTAGCGAAAAATATAAATTATATTACTGTAATATTTTGTATTACAGTGTCGGGTCGGACCTGTCACCGATTACTTCAGATTCTGATGACGCCGTGACAACTACGACGGATTCAACTATAGATGATACGATGAAAAACGAACTTGATTCATCTTTAGAAGAATGTGAGTTATGTAAATTATGTAAAATGTTATCATAATAAACTTCTGCTGAATGTTACGCAAACAAATTTCAACGAAAATTTCATCATCATCATCATTTCAGCCGAAAGATGTCCACTGCTGGACATAGGCCTCCCCCAAGCACCTCCACTTCGACCGGTTCTGCGCTTCTCGCATCCAACAGGTTCCTGCGGCCTTCACAAGGTCGTCGGACCACCTTGTGGGAGGCCTTCCAACGCTACGGCTTTCGGGTACGCGGTTGCCACTCCAGAACCTTTCGGCCCCATCGGCCATCTGTTCTGCGAGCAATGTGCCCTGCCCACTGCCACTAAAGTTTGGCAATTCTTCGGGCTATGTCGGTTACATTGGTTCTCCTGCGGATCTCCTCATTCCTGATTCGATCACGCAGGGAAACTCCAAGCATAGCCCTCTCCATTGCCCTTTGGGTGACTTTTAGCCTTCTTATAAGGCCAATTGTGAGCGACCACGTTTCAGTGCCATAAGTCATCACTGGCAACTCGCACTGGCCAAAGATTTTCGTCTTGAGACACTGCGGTATGTGGGACGAGAAGATATTGCGTAGCTTCCCGAACGCTGCCCAGCCAAGTCGAATTCGACGATTGACCTCTTTCTCGAAGTTAGTCCTACCTAACTGGACAGTTTGTCCTAGGTAAACATACTCGTCCATGACTTCGAGTGTAGCGTCTCTGATCTTTATGAGAGTGGGTGTTACATGGGCATTTGACATGACCTTCGTTTTGTCCATGTTCATTTTAAAACCCACTCTTTCGGAGGCTCTACTGAGGTCATCGAGCACTGAGGTCGGAAAACCGAAGGTGAGTTATGTACTCGCCATTGACGTTAATGCAAGCCCCTTTTCAATCCAGAACCTTGAAGACATCCTCCAGTGCAGCGGTGAACAGTTTCGGAGAGATAACGTCTCCCTGTCTCACACCTCGCTGCAGAAGAAGGATAGATTTTGAGGTCTGATCCTGGAGTCGGACTGACAGTGGCGTTTTCGTACAGACACTTCAGCACGTCAATGTACCGATAGTCGATCTGGCACCGTTGAAGAGACTGCAGCACAGCCCATGTCTCAATCGAATCAAAGGCTTTTTCGTAGTCCACAAACGCTAAGCAGAGATGCAGGTTATACTCTTCGGTCGTCTGTATAACCTGTCGCAGCGTATGTATGTGGTCTACGGTGCTAAAGCCTTTTCGGAATCCGGCTTGTTCGGGAGGCTGGAAGGCGTCAAACCTGCGCGCGAGACTGTTCGTGATGACTCTCGAAAACAGCTTGTAGACATGGCTCAGAACTTCAGAAGTGAGATGGGCCTATAACTTTTAAGAAGGGCATTGTCGCCCTTCATAAAGAAAAGTAACTTTCACTACACCTCTGTTCCATGCCTGTGGTGTTTTACCCTCGAGTATGACAGAACCAAACAGCTTCTGAAGGGCCTTAAGAACGGGTTTTCCACCGGCCTTCAAGAGCTCGGCCGTAATTCCGTCATCACCCCGGCGCCTTGTTGTTTTTCAGCTGCTTCAGAGCCATCCTAATCTCGTACAGGCTGACGTCCGGGATGTCTTCGGTATAGTGTCGGGTCAATCTAGCTCTTGGGTCGTTTGCCAGATTCGTAACGGGGTTAATTGTGAGCTCAGGTTTGGCGGATACGATCCTGCCATCATCGATCTTTAGTTTTGTAAGCTGGCTCTGCCTAATAGACAGATCTCTATCAAAGACCTTGGAGGCTTTATTTCGCTCTATCACGTCCTGTATTAAAATAATAAATACGGTGTGTATTAAAGCGGCGAAGATCGCTTTTCAAGGACTTAGAGATCCGTCTATTGAGTTGCCGGTAATTTAGCGCATCATCTGAAGACTGCAGGATCATCTCGCGTCTCTCCTTCATGAGCCGTAAAGTAGGATCAGAGAGCCTCTTTTTTGAATTCGTACGACGGGTCTTGAAGATCTTAGACCCGACCGTATGGACATTTTCCACGAACCCATCGTCATAATCGTCCACAGAGCTCCCTAGGCATTTAAAACGATTCTGAAGTTCGAGCTGAAAGCTCTCGGTGTTTCTGACCTGGATCGGTGCTGGGCGGAGCGTAGACTTCATTCAGATAAACCCACTATACTCCATCGTACCCTGCTCAATTCTTCCTCGAGTTCGGCGATATTCTCGTCGGTCCGGAGTGTACGCGTGTTGTATGTTTACAGATCCAGTTTTCGGTGATATGGTAGCCGGATCTCTTCCGGGGATTCTTAGCACCCGTTGCCTCACCGTGGCCTTGGCCGCTACCGTAGCCAAGGGTTGGCGGACCGCCGGGTACTAGAGGCCAAGTGTTTGTTGTGCTTGTCATTCTTGGGGGGGTTTGCCATAATCGCCACTCTTGGCAGGCGGGTTGGCGTTCGCAGTATGGTATGGTGGTGGAATGCATTGAGAACGCTGCTGCCCATTCTCCGGTACGACCCTTAGTCGTATTTTACGACACCCTCGGGAAGTATGGGGTGGTGCTATCCTTTAAGTGCGGCACCACACAGACAACGAAAATTTACCTTTGGAGATCATTTATCTATCTTATCTTTATAAAAATCATAATTTCACTGACAGACAACTCACAGCCTAAACCGCTCTGTTCAAAAGCATGAAATCAAATAGTAAATGAAAGTTTTTATTCGAATCCTAATTTAAATCCTTTCATTCAAGTGCTGATGCGCCTGCTCAGGACTACCTCAACCTATGCGCCTTTCATGGCCTTCTCCCAGCACACAGTTTTCCTACACATCACATTGGCTCCTGTTTAAATCGTATTATGCATAAATCGAATTTGCCTTCACTTGCCCTTGTTGTTAACTCAACAATAACCGATCACAATGCTGCCTTACTAACCCTTAATTGTAAATTACCAAATTTCAAAACTAAATATAAATAAACTTGAAGAAGATTTACGATTTTGATCCAGTCTATAATTCCGTTGATCCGCAGTTTTGCATGTTGTACGCATGTAACTGAAAACATACGAAATGCAATTCAGAAAAACACAGTCGTATCGCAGTTGAGCAACAAAAACCACAACATAAAACCATGGATCGCATCAGGTCTTATTCGCTGTATGAAACATAGGGATAAACTGCATATAAAACATCCAAATCTAATTCTGACAATGCAGTATTGCAACTTTCGTACAAAAGATATCGAAATTTCTGTAATGATCTCCTTAAAAAAATAAAAGCAATTACGACAAAGTGGCATAGGAAAAGGCTGGAACAAATAGTAAAAAGATCTGGAAATATATTAAAGGCAAAATACGCGCTTTGTCGTGGAGTTGCGGAAACCAGCCCGTTTTACCTATATTAAAGGCGCAACGTATACAACGAAACAATATGAGTCATCTTCAGGTTTATTACAAGCACACTCGTCACCGCTGGAATCCACTAACATCGCAAATATTTTTTTTTTTTAATGTTGGAAAGTGTCTGGCAGAAAAAAATCTGGATCAGTCCCAAAACCCAACGAGCACTCCTCTAACATGCAGCACTACTTTAACATCCTTTGCGCTGCTAGATACTGACGAGACTGAGGTAGAAAGTATAATTATGACCTTGAAAGAAGACTGTGCAGTTGGCTGGGATAACATATCGAATAAAATTATCAAAAACTTCAAGGACATTTTGGTACGACCACTGACTTATATTTTCCGCATTTGTTTATCATCAGGTCATTTCCCTGAGTGTCTCAAAAACGCTGTAATCATCCCTGTCTATAAATCAGGCAGCGCAGAGCAAGTGACGAATAATAGACCTATTTCTTTACTCCCTTCCATGTCAAAAATATTGGAAAAAATCATACAGATAAATCACTTCTTTCTGAGCGGCAGTTTGCATTTAGGGCTAGAGTTTCAACTGCTGATGCGGTACACCATCTGACTGACTATCTAGCGCAAGAACTTGACAAGGGTAACCACACAGTAGGAATTTTCCTGGACCTCGCCAAAGCTTTTGACACAGTTTCCATTCCAATCCTGTTGCGCAAGCTTGAGCTCATGGGTGTAAGAGGCACCCAGCTGAGAATGTTCAAAAGTTATTTAGAAGATCGTTCCCAGTGCGTAAAGATTGGCAATGTTCTCAGCGCTGTTCAAAAAAACACATTTTTTGGTGTTCCTCAAGGAATTATTTTAGGGCCCACTCTGTTTTTGATCTACATAAATGACCTTTGCAATCTAAAGCTAGAGCATGGCACTATTATAACTTACGCTGACAATACTGCTCCACTTTTTTCGGCTGACTCAGAAAATGAAGTCTACAATCTTGCGCAAAACGGATTCAACATTGTAAATAAATGGCTTCAAAATAACTCACTAACCGTAAATGCAGATAGCACTAGTACTAATTACATTAAGTTTTCGATGTGCAAGCAAATATCGAAGATCCCCTCAGCGTTGCATGCTCATTGCTGCCCAGTCCTTGCAGATAGCCAGTGTAAGTGTCCTAATAATACATAAAAATACACTTATAATATAATACCTGGGTATTATAGTAGATGAAACCCTTTCCTTCAAACCACATATAGAAGCTCTAAATAATAGAATTCTTAAACTGATATACGTATTCAAAAAAAAGATACGATTTATTGCAGATCCAAAAATAATTAAGCAAGTATACTTTGCTCTTTGTCAGTCAATTTTGACTTACTGTTTTGCTTCATGGAGTGGGGCGAGTAAAACTTTTTATTGCCCATTGAAAGAGCTTAAAGAGCTATTCTCAAGGTGGCTACTTGCCGCCCCTTTCTTTTCCCCACTAAGATCCTGTATAAAGCTTGTAAAGTACTTACAGTTCGACAGTTATTTATAATGAGCACTGTACTACAACAACACGCAGCGCTTCCATACAGCACTGAATTTACAAAAAGGAGACGGAAAGATATAGTTTGCCCTCAAAAAAGTACAAAACATGCTTTCACAGCCAAATTTTATATGTACCTCGAAACGCTACTCTTTATTAGGCTTAATGATAAAGGAAAAATCTACTCCTTAAATCATAGTAACTGCAAGAAAATCCCTATGGGGGCTCTTCAAACTATGTCCTATGAAGATACAGAGAAGTTATTACTTGTGCTAAAGTAAATAATTAAATACTTATTGTTCGTAGATATTATATAATTTTATACACCTTTTTACCAATAAGATAAATATTATGTATGTGATTATTTAATCAATTAATGTTACCTCCAATCGCCTGAAACACAGGATTACCTAGTTCAGGCACAAATCAAGGGTGAACTTGTCTTTATATTTTTGAATAAATTTTATTATTATTATTCGTTATTTTTTCATCAAAATGACGAACTAGAAGTTCGACATTTTTGTCAATGGGAAATCCCCTCGGAGACACGGCTTGTCTGTACCTACCTACCTACTATATAAATGCTATAACACCCCTAGTATTTTATCAACTAACTCATTGATATAACACTGTGTTCTTATTTTCTAGTGGACAGAGACGAGAGCAGCGTGACGGGCTTCCGCCTGTTGTGCCAGCAAGTGCTGGCGGTGTGGATGAAGCAATGGCTGGTGCTGATCCGCTCGCCCTGGCTTATGACGCTGCAGTTCTTGGCGCCTATCATACTCATCAACATGACGCTCGGAGTACTCAATTACATTTTGTCTTTAACGCCAACCATACGCGCGAGACTCCTGATGCTAACAGAAGGGTAAGTCAAATACTTTTTATTCTTTATCTACGCGATATTTGTAGAGACGGTTTTGTTCCAATCAAAGCCATTAACTAGCCCCTATATTGATCCGGAGTACCTACCATATCTAGGAGTCCTCGAAGTGATATTGAAGGACTTTTTTAATAAATTGGGTAAAAGGAAACTGGGATAGCGTTTGAAAAATTCGGTTTATTAAAAAAAACATTGGATTTAATCATCATCGTTGTCGTTAGGGATAGGAGCATAGCACCGCGCGTTTGCCGGCTGACTCCGAAACGTTCTTTTCGTTTTTGGAATATTATAGATGACATTTAAAATGTCTGAAAATATTTTTTTGTTGGAACAGTTGTTGTATGGCTGCCGGCGTTACCCCCAGCTGAATACCAGTGTTTTACATAGAATGACTGCCTATCTGACCTCCACAACCCACTTACTGGGTAACACTATACCCCTTGGCAAGATAGTCTGTCAAAAGGAAATGAGTTAAATAATGCAACATTATTCTTTCAGTTATGCGAGTACGGAAACCGTGTTAAGCTTCAATGGCACTATCACGGCATCGCTGGGCGCTCTTGCGGCAAACGCATACGAGCTAATGTTTACCACTTCTGATGTTCCTCACATGGATCTTACTGACATTGGCAGTATACCTGTTGAAAAATATTATCTAAATAGAGTAAGTCAATTGCAATAACGATCTCCAAATAAAAAGTTTCAACGATGAAGATACAAATTCATACTAATATTATAAATGCGAAAGTGTGTCTGTCTCCTTCGCATGTCGCGTGTACAGGGTATGTACAGATAACTCTCTCTATTGTGTCTGCTAATTAGTCATGCGACGGTTTAAACCGCTGAACCGATTTAGATGAAATTTGGTATAGAGATGATTGAGTCCCGGGAAGGGACGTAGGATAGTTTTTATTCCGATATTCCCACGGGATCGACACTTATGCGGGTGAAACCGCGGGGCGCTGCTATAGTAAGTTATATTCATTAAATGTTCGTTGTTCATAGGTATTTATCTAAAAGCTGCTTACTTATCACATTTTCCTAACGTTATAAAGAATGTGATTAACATTGTCCTAAATGGCGTCTCGGCTTGCACGTATTAAAAAACCAGCCAATTGCGTGTCGGACTCGCACACTGAGGGTTTCATGCCACCAGATCATAGTTAGCCTTATTTTTATTTATTACTCTTCTGTTAAAATAGAGTACGGTATAATAGTAGTAGTAGTAGGGAAGACAAATTATGATCTTAGAAACGGTAATCTGTTTCTAAGTTCATAATTTGTCTTCCCTTGTCCCACATTAATAAGGTGGTTGGCACACTGCACAGCATTACGCAGCGGGGTGCGTGAAACTGAGTTAAATTCCCCGCATGGAAGCGCGTTTATATTGAATTTGTATGTACTAAAAAGTAATTTAAAAAAATTAAACCGACTTCAAAAAGAAATTAACTCAAAATTTTGAAATAACTTTATTTTCGGAAGTCGGTGTCTTAGGATCTGTATTTCAGTTTTAGTTTTTTGCCACCGACTTCCGAAAATAAAGTTATTTCATAATTTCTTTTTGAAGTCGGTTTAATTTTTTTAAATTACTTTTTATTTCGTAATTTTTAGTTTTTGCACTAGAATTTGACCAAGGTTTTGAAATATTTTCCCTTTGACACTACACCCGTAGCTCGTATCAATAAGCCAGGCCGTCACACTTACACGTATTAGTCCATATCTTGACAATTACTGAATCGATTTTGATGAAACTTGTACTGTTCCCTAAGTTGAAGTAAATGTAAGCTAATAAAAAAAATGGTCTCGATCCGATTATTAGTTGCTGAGAAATGCGTACACAAACATACATACATACGTCTATGAAATTTTGTATATTTGTTTGGAAGCCTTAGTAGATTGTCATATGTGAATATAATGCAATTACAATAATATTACATACATACATACGTGTCGAACTGCTGAACAAAGACCGAATAACTGAGGAACAAAGAGGCTCCAGAAAAAATAAAAGCGGAATACCCGTGTGTTCCGTATATTCCGATATGACCCAAGCCTTCGACTTCGTGAACAATGAGATTTTGCTTGAGAAGTCAGAAGCTTATGGAATTCGAGAAACTATGTATATGAAAATTTAAAGAATGATATTTATTATATCTACGAAAACATCATGTATGTAAGAAAAAACTTAGGTACATCTTTTTAGTAAAAGAGGTGAAAGACATAATTATACTGCTAGAAATAGGGACCTATTAGTTCAACCAGGTTTCAGACTGGCTAAAGTAGACTCTTTTTTTATGGGGTACTGTTTCTCCACATTGTTCAACTGAATGAGACAAAATTCAAGCCTTGTATAAAACGCACAACTATCCAATCAATATTCACATGGCTAGATAATAATAATTTTAGGATAAATATTGACCAAACAAAATTAACGTTGTTCAGTCAACGACCAAAGTCATTTAATATGTTACTAGAACACGGTAGCAAAATCTTTCTTCATCTCTCAGGTTTTATAATATAGATCAAAGGCTGGATTGGAAAGCAAATCTGCTTAAGCTCTTTATTTAAACTGTCTTTGATCTTAGGTACCGACGCTTTGCTCACTGCATATCTTGGCATTTGTCTAAAGGTTTTTCATTCTGACTGTTCGTTTTTATCGTTTCGTCTAGAGTTGGGACTTTTGAATCGTGTAGAGCCGGGATTGGGGACGAACCCGTTTTCGGCTTTCGGTCTTCTTTTAATTAAAAACACAAAAAATCGTTATCCTCATTCATTAATTAGATTTGGATTTTGTACATATAAGCTAATAACAGGTAACTAATAATATTCTAAATAGAGTCTTTTGTTTACTTAGACAGACGATTCCGTAGCATTGGGAGCGCTACGTCACCAGATGTTGATTGGTTCTACGTTTGACGACAACTCTGCAACGGCCTGGTTCAGTAACTTTGGTCATCACGACGTTGCTACATCCCTTGCCGCTATCCACTCAGCTATTCTCAGAACCAGAAACTCTACTGCCGTACTTAATGTGTACAATCATCCATTAGAGGCCACTTATACAGATCAGGTAAGTTTAACCTATCGTGGCCGGAGCATATTCATTTGGTTAAAGGATTTTTTTTTAAACGTTTCCCCACACTAGGAATTTCTCCTGTATTGTGGGTGCGTCTACAAACATTTAAACTCACATACACAAACAGCCAGACCCGGAACAACTACTTGTAGGTCATACAAATATTTGTTCCGTGCGGGAATCGAACCCGCGACACGCAGCGCAGTAGTCAATGGCTTAACCACTGCGCCAACCGTGCCGACACAATTTAAAATAATTACGGTACTACAAGTTCAGCACGTTGGTCTCTCATTCGTAGATCTTTGACAGTCGTTACGGGTAGTCAGAAGCTCATGAGTCTGACAACCAATCTTACCAAGTGGTACCGCTTTACCCAGTAATTGGTTATAGAGGTCAGATAGGCCTCCCGTATTATGATACTCTTAGGATAGGCAATCACTCCATGTAAAATACTGGTATTCAGCTGCATCCGGTTAAATTGGCCGACTTCAATATCGTTGTGAAAAAGCTAAGCCGATTGATTGACTTAAGTACAACAATTTTTTTTCTCATTGATATCTTTATTACAGAGAGTGGGAAAGTGTTAGACTTTCCCACTCTTTTTTTAAAGTAAAACAATTACAAAGAGTAATCTAATTTATTTCAGAGTGACATGCAGTTGATGATAACAATGCTGTCCATGCAACTGTCGTCTGGTATCGGCAGTAGTGTCAGCATCGTTAGCGCTGTGTTTATTATGTTCTATATCAGGGTGAGTTATAATATTTTTTAATGTGTCTCTGATCATTGGATGTACAGACACGTGCATAAATATAATATACATAATATATTACTATGGTTATTATTGCCGAGCTATTCATAGTAATATAGCTGACCCCAACTTATGCAGTTGGGAAAAGGCTACGCAGATTATCATGATGATGATGTTCATAGTAATATATGTATTTATGCTGGTGACTGTAAGAAGTGGCCGATGTAAAAGGAGTGGGTAAAAATCGTGGCAGGTGGCGTTAAGTGGGTGATCCTGTAATTTCTGCCTACGCCATGGGCAAAGTCGTGGATTTAGTATGTTTGTATTATTATTATTGCTGAATTACCAACCCACGAAATATGGACTCCAGGTACTAATGGTTTATACTGTTTATTATAGGAGCGCATGTCTGGAGCGAAGTTATTACAGAACGCAGCGGGCGTGCAGCCAGTCGTACTATGGGGCAGCGCCGCTGTCATTAACTGGGCGTGGTTCCTCATCAGCTGTGTTTCCATCGTCATCTCATGCGTCGTCTTCGACGTCATCGGCTTGTCCACTGTGGAAGAACTAGGTACTTATTTAGAATTTTAGTGCTCGCCGCACTACAGAATTAACTTCTACTTTCGTTTCAACTACCTTCGTTGACTTTAATGATTGTAATATACTTATAATGGTCTCATATCCTCGTAATAATGTGGTAGATACTTAATACATAGTTGCTGGCGTCTTTTGTTTCAGGACGAATGTACTTGGTCGTTATGCTGTACGGTGCTGCGATGTTGCCGTTCACATACATCATGTCGCTAGTGTTCAAGGGACCTGCTGTTGGCTTCGTTGGATTCTACTTCCTAAACGTACTTTTCGGTAAGTAATAGAACTACTAAACTGAGAATAAGGTCCTCAATGGGTAGTTTCATTCTGCTTCACAGGAAACCCATTCCAATGATACCTATCTATGCCTTTTATCTGTCTGTGTCTCCTCCCGCCTGAGACTGAGAGTATTATGTGGGAATGGCTGAAACAATTTTATTGCTTTGCAACTAGCCTAAATTGACAGTAAGTATAGGAATGTTATAATTCGATTGATGAAGTGCCGGTAGTAGCTTGACCTGTATTTTCCCCAAACCAAGTGGTAATTTATTTTCAGCAAGTTGTTTAAAAAGGAATGGTTAAATCGAATGCCTAGTTATTTTAAACGTAATAACATCCTACACGATAATAGTATGGTTTCATTTAAGGACGTTGTACTACTGACGCCGGTTTCACCTTATTAAAACACGTCTTTAACGCATGGTAAGTAGCACAGAATGCAATATTCATCTTTTGCGACCTGTCCAAGGCGTGAATCACCATACATATCTCTTAAAACTTGAGAGATAAGGACTGGGTAAACTTGCACTTAGCTTAGTAAAATCATAGGTAAGTATTTAGATGATAGACTGTAACAAGTTCAAATAAACGGTGTGAATTCAATGGGTTTAAAAGTCAAAATGGAGGTACTGCAGGGCTCAACATTGGGTTCGTTACTATTTTTTATATGTATACTAGCTTACGCCCGCAGCTTCGCCCGCAAGGTATGTCGATAAAAACTATCCTATGTCCTTCCCCGGGATACAATCTATCTCTCTGCCAAATTTTATCGAAATCCGTACAGTGGTTTAGGCGTGAAAAGGTAACATACAGACAGACAGAGTTACTTTCGAATTTATAATATTATCTAGTAATAAATGATTTACCTCATTGTCTCTTAATTTATTACTGAAACACCGACCATCACAAGACTAGGCAGTCGCTCGATGTAAATCAGCTCCATCCGGTTAGACTGGAAGCCGACCAACACAGTTGGGAAAAGGCTAGGAAAATTGATTGTTCTCACAGATGGAAGCAACAAAAACGTTACCCAAGATTTTGTAATATGTTGATTTAGAAGAGTTTCCTTGGAGTTTCTTGCACGGTCTTCTCCATAGAGATGTACGTTTCTACTTTCTGACCGATTCCTTGACGATTCAAAAGTGCCTGTAAAATGGTATAATTGAAATAAATGCTTTGAGTTTGAGTTTGACTTGTATCCATTCTATCACGTCGGTTTTATATGGCAGGTATGATGGGCGCGCAGGTGGTGGAGGCGCTATCGAGTCCTATGCGGGATACGCAGGAAGCCGCCAAAGTTATTGACAGCATACTGCAGTTCTTCCCGCTATACAGCCTCGTCACAGCAATCAGGTATTATTTTTACGTAACCTTGTTTACAGATCACATTACAGAGTAGACTTGTAGGTACCAAACTTTTAGTTACTAACATTTTGGTACATACTTAAATCTCAAACGCACTTAGCGTTGGAGCTTTATTTTCTTCTAGGACTTGGAGTATTTAGGCCGCATGTGACTTTCTACGAGACGTTCCATATTATATACTTACAACATTATTTTTAATATATGCGAAACCCGAAACACGTGTCTAGTATTTTTATGTAAAGAATCTATGTACAAAATTTCAAAACTGTATCATGAAAAATCACTAAGTTATTACACCAGGTTATTGGTAGGGTTTGGAGGTTTATTAGTAAGTATACTTGCTTACTTATTCATTCCCGAACGTATTTGTTGTTCAGGTTTTTGAACCAGATCGGCTTACTCGAGTACTCTTGTCTTCAAGGCTGCGGGTACTTGCAAGCGGTGTATCCCAATCTTGAGTGCACCATGGAGAACTTATGTAAACAGATCGACAGCTGCTGCGGTAAGTGCCATCATTTCCCGAATGTCGTTTTATAAGTTAGTTTATTGTATGTAACTACCTTAGGCCCACTTGCATGTTCATAGGTTATACTAAATAACTCGAAGTTAACAGCAAATTCTGGATTAAGGCCAGCCAAATAATTCATCATTTTACTCATTCTCTTTTTGGATAATTTCTCAATATACTTAATTTAAAAAATCTATAAGAAAATCTATATTATTGTCAACGTAATTATTGTCTCTATGTTAATTAATATAATTGGTGTTGTACCGTTTCAATTAACTATAAATAAATAAACAATTTTCAAGCCATAAAAGACCTTCTGTTGTAAACCATCGGCACCTACTTTTTGTAAATTCAACAAATTTTTCAAGGTTTTGTTTGCAGTTCGTGAAAATGCGTTCTTCGATTGGGAGGAACCCGGTATCCTGCGGTATATGCTCAGTATGGGCTTCTCCTGCGTATTATTCTGGTTCATTCTCATGACCATCGAGTACAGAGTACTACAGAAGGTAATAATTGGGACATTATAACGTAAGTGAGGTACTTAAGGTTGCGTTAGACGTACCAGCGTCTAAGTCGTCCTACAGCAATATCTGCTCTCCTAAATATACAAACTGACATGTAATGATGTGGAAATGTGATTTATTTAGTCCCGTGATTTAACTAAAACAAGTGGTTGCCTGCTAGATTTCGGAGAACAAAAATAATCAAACATTAAGATTTTATTACTGCCTTTACTTTACATGTCTGTAAGCTAATTCTGATAGTATATGACGAGAAAGATGATAATTATTTTTGTTCATGGCTATTTTCGCGGTATTCCAACATTCATTTAAGCATAATCAAATTGTATTTTTCCTAAAGTTATGTCTTTGGATTTGATTTCAAACATTGAAGGCCCAGTTGCTTAATTCGTAGATACCTACAGAGAATTCCTAAATCGTAGGTAGGTACAGTCAACAAAGGTGTTAAGTATACAGGAGCGTCGGATATTGTTGAAGTTTACTAAGAAACCGATGGATATTCTCGAATAAAATTTTAGTTTATTAATAGAAAACAAACAGCTCATTTATTAAATTAAATTTCAGTCCAGAACATCCATCGGTTTCTTAGTAAACTTCAACTATATCCGACGCTCCTGTATACTTAACTCCTTTGTTGACTGTACATAAAATCGTATCATCATCTGCCTAGCCTTTTCCCAACTATGGTCAGATCGGCTTCCAGTCTAACGGGATGCAGCTGAATACCAGTATTTTACATGGAGCGACTGCCTATCTGACCTCCACAACCCAGTTACTGGGTAATACGATACCCCTTGGTAAGACTGGTTGTCAGACTTTCGGACTTCTGACTACCCGTAACGATTGTCAAAGATTCACAAATGACAGCCGGGACCAACCGCTTAACGTGCTTTCTGAGGCACGGAGGGGTCTCGGTATGTAAAGATGGTCACCCATCCCCAGACCAACCGCGGCAAGCGTACCTTAACCTGATCGATCGACCTGTGCGGCTGTTATTATTTAGCCACGGGCCCCTCGGGCACATAAAATCGTATATTAAAACAATATTGAATTCATTTAGAGTCCTAACTTTTATAGAACTAAGGAGTTATGAGGAAAATGACAATTGACACCTAATTCTAAGCACGACATAGGCTTTATGTACGAATTAGGCACTCACAATCAATTTAATTAAATTCCTTTATTTCGATCAACAGTTGGATCATACAATACAATAACCAGAGGCGTCTCTAGCCCATGTTGCGCCCGTGTGCAAACATTACCCACCCCCTAGTAAGCGCGCGGTCAAAATGGATGGGTATATAGTACAAGTAACAGCACATCAAGTTACCACAAACTGTCAAATTTCCCCAATGGATAATAAACTCTATTGTTTAGAGATGAAGAAGAAATTCGTCGGTTTTGGATACCTTGGTGTGCTGTTGAATGTATTTAGAATTATACAGGGTGTTCTGGTGTTTACCCTAACAAGCCAAAACGTATCCATGTTAACATGTCTATTTATAGATGTTATGTTACACCCAAATTTTGAAATTTCTTCATTCTAATTACGACCTCATATCAAACAAAATTCAATATCAATTGGGAACATTTGACAAATTTGGGAAGCTCACTGCGAGCGAGGGTCACTGTACACGGGTAAAAAGTATTTTTAGGAAGGAAAGAGTGACAAGAAAAACAAAGCACAAGTTTATGTTTTTTTTTAAATGTTTTCTGTTTTCAGACTTATTTGGTAATAATTTTTGACGAGTGCTCCGACGCGGTCGAAATTCGCAACAGTTGTGCTTGTGGCAGACTGGCAACTAATTCAGCTAATATCAAAATTAAATCTTACTTATTAGGTCAATTTCAATCAAAAGAAAAATCGCAAATATGAAGTAAACATATTTACATGTTTACTCAAATATAAAACTTAATCCATTGCGCCAAGGCTTATTTCGCAAAATTACGTGTAGCAAGCGGTAGAACACAAAGTGCGGCACGCGCCACGATTTTTTTTTTTATGATTGGAAATCATCGTTCCGGGCCAGCGATAACCCTTTCGGACAATCCCGCTGACCCGGCAGGCTTCGGCCCTATGGGGCTCCTCCTCGATGCTGACATCTTTTTGAGGCACGGGCCTGGTCCTGATCGGACGGTGAGTTACCCATTACTCTCCGCCCGCAGGCCCGCGCCTATGGTGGTCGGGAGTCGTCCCGTGGCTCCCGACGCCCGGAGCGTCTCCCGCGGCGGCTGGGACGGGAGGCTCTCTCCCTTATCCGTCCCGCTACCTCCTTCGCTAGCATGACTGCTTCGCAGAAGGAGGTGGCTGCCTCCCACTCCCTCTCGCCCCGGACCATGGCTTGCACCAGGGCCGGACGCGAGAGGTCGCCGCCGCTGCCGATCGCCTCAACGAGGACACGGCGGTGCTCCGCCCAAGCGGGGCAGACCTCCACCGTGTGCTCCACCGTGTCCTCTGGGCGATCCTGGCAATGGTGACACCCGGGCGTTTCCTCCCGCCTGATGATGTGCAGGAACCTCCCGAAACTTCCGTGTCCGGTGAGGACCTGCGTCAGGCGGTAGGTGAGGGCGCCGTGGCGCCTCTCTAGCCACTCCTCAAAGAGAGGTCTAATCGCCGCTATCGCGGCGTGCTCTGCGCTGGGTTGCGACAGTCGCTTCTTCCATGCCGCTTTGAGATCGCGCCGGAGATCCGTCCGCTCCACAGCGATTTTCCGCGGAAGCGGAACTTCCCCCCGGCGTAGTGCCTCCGCGCGCCACTCATATACGCGCGCGAGGACTATCGCCTCCAGATCCCATGGCGGCAGTCCGGAAATGAGGCTTGCCGCCTCGCCCGAGATCGTGCGGTAGCCCCGGATGAGCCTTATGGCTACCACCTTCTGGGGCGCTTACTCACGCTTTTGAGAAATGCCGCGCGCTTGACGTTCGTCCATGGTAATTAGTACTTTATTTTCTATCCCAAAACTGTTCGCATTATTCGCAATATGATTGTCGGCGTGTTTTCAAACTAATCATTGAAACAGGTGCCGCCGAGCGATGCGACACTCGCTACTACACCAAATATAATCGTTAATAATGTTTATTTCATGTTAAAAAAAAAGGTAATATTGTAAAAGCCGCTCGCGCGCTTGTGGCGCGACTTGCTTTGGTGTAACTCGACAAATATAAGAAGAGCTCCAGATGCTATACAAAATGTATGCAAAGCGGAGCTCTTTTTACGCGAGTGGGGCTCTGTAGCGAGCGGCGCTCGGCGCCCCCTAGGACCGCTGCGCCCGTGTGCAACGCACACCCTGCACAATAGGTAAAGACGGCCCTGACAATAACACTAGGATACATTAAATAAAAATAAAATATAGAAAAATAAACAAAAATAAGACAAAACACAACACACAATTTCATTATTAATCGTACCAAAGAAACTTTTTTTAAACGCTAATAAACCCATTATTTTATTTTTTATTTATGAAAGCTTTCAGTGCTTTTATGAATGCTGGTTGATAGCTTACGCAAAAAAATTTGATAATTTTTTTTTTGTTACCCTTATGAGCGTTTACGACACGGCATTTCATGAAAATTTTCAAGCCCTTGTTTTTCGAAATTAATGAACAGATTTTAATTAAACTTCAGCATAAGCAGGATACAAAGGTCTAAAAAGTTGGTTAAGAACATTTTCTAAAAACAATGTTACAGCCAAATTAGACCGATTTTATTTTTCCGTAGAAACAGAGGTTTCCAGTTATCTTTTTTTAAATAAGACTTTTCGAAAATGTTCTTTACTAACTCTTTAGACCTTTGTATCCTGCTTATGCGTATAAAGTTTCATTAAAATCGGTTCATTCATTTCGAAAAACAAGGGCTTGAAAGTTTGTATGAAATGCCGTACGTCGTAAACGCTCTTAACACTACAGCCGGTCGATTCTGTAAAAATCTCACCGTGAATACTTAGGTGAAGTGAGTTTGGTTTTGCTAGGAATTGACACTATTGACAGCTCACTTCACCTAAGTTTTCACGGTGAGATTTTTACAGAATAGCACCGCTGTAGTTCTCCTTTAGGGGTTACGACTTACGCAACCTTAGATACCCTATAGGTACAGACCCTCTCTGGATCCTAAACTTTTCAATAAGTATTTATATTTTCTAAAACTATTTTCGAATCCAGACTTGCATGTACCTATGACATGTTTACCTAAAGTTACTTATTATTACATCTACTTATTGTTACTCCATTGCTTCACAAGAAAACATAATGTCCTAAAACTGACCGGTCCAGTTGCCCTTGCACCTAAATTGACACTTTAGATTAGACGACTAACGTATGGTCTTTTTATTGTAGTTATTTACATTGAAAAAGACTCCGCCTCCATTGGACGAGAGCACGTTAGATGAAGACGTGCTCCGTGAAGCTGAGCGCGCCGGCCGTGTGCCGCCCCCGCGCCGCGTCGAACACGCACTGCTGGCCAACGACCTTGCTAAGTACTACGGGAAACATCTCGCCGTAGATCAAGTCTCATTGAGTGAGTGTTTCAGCTTTTGTTCTCTGGTTTTAGGAAATTCTACTAAACTAAACTTCTCGATCATTTGTCTCGCAGTCGCAGGTAATATTAATGTCAGTGCGCAAATTTTTTATTTTTTTATTTCTTACTGTTTTTTTTATATTTTTTTGAGATTGTTCACTTATTAGGTAATAATATGAAAATGCTGTATTTACCTATAATTGTTTGTTACATTTAGTTCTTTATGGTCTGTTGTTTTTAAGTAATTTCTGTAGTGTATACGAACGTTGGTGAATCTAAATAAATAAATAAATTAAATGAGTAGGTAGGTATCCAACTGAGCGATATCTATCTGATCAGACAGTTATCATGGCATCCACAAAACTATGTGGATGCTATGATGACTGTCTGGGTAAGTAGTAAATTAGTGACAGCAACAACGATAATACATATATAATAGATGACAATGACTCCAGCGTAGCATGCAACTGATTGAAATACCAATTAGCTACGCATAAAATGAATTAGTGACAGCAACAACGATAATACATATATAATAGATGACAATGACTCCAGCGTAGCATGCAACTGATTGAAATACCAATTAGCTACGCATAAAATGTAGCTAACCTTTTAAACCTTCTTTTCAAGGTGTGGGCGACGGTGAATGCTTCGGTCTATTGGGTGTGAATGGCGCCGGAAAAACTACCACCTTCAAGATGCTGATGGGTGACGAATCAATCTCAAGCGGTGAGGCCTATGTCAGCGGGCACTCCGTGCAGAGGAATCTCGACAGAGTACACGAGAATATTGGTCAGTAACTCAGAGTCCCGGACGCTTCCGGAATAAATCAAACACTATGTACTACTTATACCGTGGTATGTTGCAGGCTATTGTCCGCAGTTTGATGCGTTGTTTGGTGAGATGACGGGTCGCGAGACGCTGCACATGTTCGCGCTGATGAGAGGGCTGCGTATGCGCACCGCTGCGCCCACTGCAGACACGCTTGCAAACGCGCTCGGCTTCACGAAACATCTGGACAAAAAGGTATTTTTATGGGCCATACATTATGAGCAAAGAGAAGAAAATATTATAATATCTAATATAAAACGTTTATTATCTGTACACAAGTTATGAACTTAATGCTAGACTTTGACAGTAGGTAGTGCACGAACAAGGAGCTAACTTTGTGAGAGACTGGACTACTGGAGCCTGAGATAGGTTTATATACAAAATTGTATAACAGGTCACCAGGATAGGTATGGTTGGACCATGGTCGTGTCACATAAACGTTGTCATTATTTATGTGTTCTTTGGTCCATCGCAGGTACACCAGTATTCAGGCGGCACGAAACGCAAGCTGAACACGGCGATAGCCTTCATGGGACGAACGCGACTTGTGTTCGTGGATGAGCCTACAACTGGAGTCGATCCCGCCGCCAAACGACATGTAAGTATGATCTATTGTAGTAACTTCAACCTAAAGCGCATATGAATAATAATGCGCTAATGCAATGCACAAGTTGAGCATAATATCACTCTATAACAATGAAGCGAGAGAAATAATAAAATACTTAAATGTTGTGCTTAATTTTCTGACAATCTGGATAGATTCCTTCTTCTTATCTCATAGAACCTCGTCTGTCAGAAGCAGGGTTGTCACATTATAGTTACTGCTGAAGGACGTGGCGAGTCTACCCGGTGATCACTTAGGCTGCAACTGGCAACACCTTGCAACAGCTATTGCGATGAGAATAAAGTACTTAATATGCAATGTACCTACCTAGTCTGCCTGTCTTATGAAGTAGTAAGATGGGCTAGAGTCCGCAATTGCACGTCCAAGCGCGTATTTTGCGTACCCTGTCTTATGTAACGTCTCCATTTATGTAGGTGTGGCGTGCGACACGGGGCGTTCAACGTGCAGGACGCGGAGTGGTGTTGACGTCACACAGCATGGAAGAGTGCGAAGCTTTATGTTCGCGACTTACCATCATGGTCAACGGACGCTTCCAGTGCATGGGCACGCCCCAACACCTTAAGATTAAGTTTTCTGAAGGTATTTTCACGTTTACAAGTATCCTCCTCCTGAAGTCTTATTCCTCAATCAATGCTGAGACTTTCCCTAAAAATCTTTTTTGTGTAGGTATGATTTTCTTCTATGTGTTTCCAGTCGCAAGGAATTGTAAAAGATGTCTACAATTCCTTGCGACTGGAAACACTGTGAACTGAAAAGGTAAAGGAGCTGCTGATGGTCGGACCTACGTGTTGAATTGGGCCACGTTATATTTCCCTACCTTCAAGATTGACTCTTGTTCCTATCTAGCATTTATTTATAGTTTATCTCCTTACTACTTATAGTACCTACAGAACATTATTCTTAAAATAGATTCAGATACTATTGTACTTATCTATCGTTATCATAAGCTGTTCTCGAATTTCGATGATTATTGGCCATTCCCGGATACCGTGACATGATAATACCTTATCGTAATGTCGGAGATATCTTAAGACATAAGATGCCTGTAGGTTAATTCCTATAAGTAGGTACCATAATTCATGTGCATAAAATTCTATTTCAGGTTTTACATTAATTATAAAAATGAAACCAGAAGAAAGAGATATTGAAACAGCTTCGATAAAAAGCTCATGCAGTGTGACTGATTCTGTCAAAGAATACGTTAATAATAATTTCGAGACTCCGCGGATAATGTAAGTCATAAAATAATCTTTATCTAGTGTCTACTGTCTACTAGCTAGAATATCTAGACTAAATACCTATGCTTGGTTCTTGAAAACTCTTTATAGTTTTGAAGGATTTAGGGACACTATCAAATGGTACGGTATAATGAGAAATTATGAATCAAAAATAGGTACCTAACTACCCCTTTTCTTTATCTCATGACCTTAAAAAAGAGTTGCTCTTGTTATTATAAGCGCGTTTATTGAGCAGAGGGTCCTGAGAATTTCTCAATAGCAGCCCGGAGTATACCTATAGTATTTGTTGTGCCTTTTTGATAGCCATTGGATCTAGCAATCTTATTAAAGGGCCTCTTATGTTTGAAATACTTAGGAATGAAAATGTGTTCACATTGACGATCAAGCCAGAGTATTAAGGCAATCCGCTCGATGCACACAGTATGGCTCAGAAACTGCCTCCTAAGCGTAGTCTTTTGCAAATCAAAATAGTAATCTATAGGGTTCCTGAACCTACCTACCTAGGGTTCCTGTTTGGGTACCTATATGCGATATAGGTATTCCTAGAGCAGACACCAGTCTCTCACAAACTAGTTTCTATGCTTGTCTAAATTTATACGATGCCATTGTTCAAGAGAAAATAAATCATTTGAATTTGATGTATTGTAGCTACCTAAAATTCGCTTATTTATTTTCCAGGGAGGAGTATGAGGGACTCCTGACGTATTACCTTCCGGACCGCAGCATGGCGTGGTCACGCATGTTCGGCATCATGGAGCGCGCAAAGCGGGACCTGGAGATTGAAGACTACAGCATATCGCAGACCACCCTCGAACAAATATTCCTACAGTTCACCAAGTACCAGCGAGCAGAAGGCGCCACACTATAGCGAATAGTTATTTAGTAGTTTAGATAGAAAATTCCTAATCTCGGTTTAATAGGTGGGGGGAAGACTCTCTTGTACTTGACTGGTTTTGATGTCATTAGAAGTTGACATTCGAAAGATAGACTTTCCGACTAATTTCTAGTGTCGAAAAATTTGTGAAGTTAGAGAAGAAATTTTGAACTTTTTTCACGAAAAGGAAAACATGCGACTCGATCCGTAAATAACGCCATGTTAGTTTAAATTTTCTTGCGTAAAATGATGCAGCTTGGTCGCCCTCGCCTCGCTGTTACGGTACAAGTCGGCACTTGGGAATTATTTTTATCCCAATTTTTTAAGTATTTAGTATCTAGGTAATGGCATTGTTGTATCGTGTGTGTTCGTGTGTCAATAACTAATGTCCGCTTTAAATTATTAGGTTTACTGAGCTTAACGGTGTCTACCGTGAGACACAGGCCAGTGCTCATAATGGGTATCTGTTGCGCCGTCGCGTCGTCAGAAAAGCTATATACAGTCAGAGAAATCAATTGTTTAGCAGATTGACACCGACGATTTGCCGTGTTGACGATTTGCGTTCAATTTTAGTTGCTGGTCAATTTGCTAAGCAATCATTTTAATACCTACATTAAGTAATAATGATAGGCGGCAAAATATTGTAGGTACCTACAGGTCATATCTACTTGCAACCTGTATTATGTAGGTAATATCTGATAATGTGTGTAATGTACATACGGATTATGTGTACCTACTTATTTTATTTTAATATTAGCGACATTCCATGACTTCAATTCATTTTTTCATTTACTCGGCTTAAGAGTTTAATGAAGGCCGTCGGATAGTAGGTACCAAAATTATTTTTTTGCATTTTTTTGGTTAAATATTGTAAATAATGACTTCGGAAATCAATGTAGCAAATAAAATAATATGGGGGCAGCCTATATAGTATTATGTAAATTCAAAACATTGTTATTAAAAGAATCTTTCCGAGAGAGAAAAAAAAAAAAAGAAATGACGTCCATGTATTTATTTACCTGTTTACGATAAATTTTATTTATTTGTGACACATGCTCAAGCGCTTCGCCTGCGCCTATTTTATTCTTTAAGTTGATGTAAATAATGAAAATGAATGACAATACATGTTTTGTAATATTTTATTACGTAAAATTTATGTGATTGAAAACTAAAAATAGGTATATTTTGTACTTTCATACCAAAAAGCAGGGACTTAAAACAACTTCATAAAGGTTACGGAATAATAAGTTTTACATAGGTAAGGTAAATGTACCAATACTCGTCGGGTTATGAAATTCACTGACTTTGAAGAACTGCTGCGTGAAAAGTATTGAATTTAGAACGAAACTTTTTACATGACGAAATAGTGAAATTATCCGTTATTCTAAATAAGTTTTAATGTTTATAATTTTTCGTGATAATAAATACTTATTGAAGCAAACGTGAAAAAAGGGCGATTTGTACCAGTACTCGCCAGATTTGTACTATTAATCATCAACTGGACCCAGTAGTCGTCAATTTTTGATGCTAATATGAACTCTAAGGCCTTTAACATAGAGTTCAATATGATTACACATTAAAACAAATTGTGTTTGCCTTTCATAATTATGAGTGGCAAGTCTAAGAAACAAAAAACATATATAGAGTCGAACATATAACCTCCTCCTTTTTGGAAGTCGGTTAAAAAGGTAGGTAGAAGACCAAATCGCAAGAAATTACTAAAGGATGTGAGGTGTTAGCAGAGTAGGTAGGTAAATTGTAATATATTTTTGCTTAAAAAATTAAGATATCAGAATCACAGAATCGGTTTTTATCAGAATAAATTTTGACATGAAAATGTCGTTTCAGTCTCTGGAAAATCAAAATTTTTGACCGACAAATACATGTAACATTTCAACCGTTAATAACTAAGAGAATTTGAATGGTATTAGATTGAACATTCAAAAGATTGGTCATAATTGTACTAATTTTGAAGCAAAATATAATTTACCTTTGACGTCACATCGCAAGTGCAGGCGCATACGCCCGACCCTCCTTTTTGACTATGCGTCGAAATTTCAGTTAGGTTATAGTATAATTTTGAAATAATCGAGTTTGTTTATAGTGTACTCCGACGACGCTTTAATTTTGCTACATATCTTTTAATAATTACTAAGTATTAAGAGTTTGATATTTCCAATTTCTGAATGCCCACAAATCTTCAGAAAAGGGTCAGCTTCAAATATAAATAGCAATGAAATCTACTCGGTTCGTTAATTTAAAAATAAATGCAAAATGACTACCTACCACTTTTGGGTGCTTTTGTGAATCAATGATCAATCAACAATCGTAGGTCATGATGGGCAGGGCGCACTAGTTAGTAATCAATGAAATTTCGTCATATTTGCCAAAAGCCTCCATCAGTCCGTCAGATATTTATATATTCACTACCAGGACATGTAACACTATTGCACAAAATGACTTTTATTCGCCCTGAATATCCTTTTAAAAATTGTCCTAATCTGACTTTTCAAACTGTGATTTAGGGAAAGCCCACAATTTGTTCATCCGATTTGCTTATTTAAGTCGTTATGGGTAAGGCCGCACATGATCATACGAAAATCAACGGCTCTGAAGTTCACATTAATTTAGCCCTTTTTTATTTTTAAATCTGAAAGTGAACTCCTGACCACGGGGCTCCCATCAGAAACTTTGCCAAAAACATTTTCGGTGTTCTCTCGTCATGCCGCACCTACTCAGCTATCAAACTTTCGCCCTGCATATACTTGCTCAAAAACCCTCTGGGCTCTACCAGACTACCATAGCAAAATAATTTCAAATGTCGTCTCACACCGGCCGTAAATCTGGCCAGAAATGAAAAAAATCTCAATCAAAGTAAGCTTGCATCATAAAGAATGCAACGAGTCTCAAAAGCGCAGTGCCGAGCAAATACAAAAACGAAAGAAAATCTGCAGCAAGTAGCAAAAAAGATAAAGATATCGTCTCATATAGACCGTAAATCTGCTTAGAACTGAAAAATATCACATACGGTGAAAGGTTTCTTTTTAAAGAGTGCAATGCAACTAAGTACAGTCTCGGGCAAATACAATAGTTAAGGCAGTATCGGAAACCGTATGTTTTTTTTTTTTACAAAAGCCTTTGAGTAAATAATAATTCGCCTCATAACGACTGTAAATCTGCTCGAAATTACAAAAAAGCCAACCAATGAAACTTTCAAATCTATAAGCCTAAAAATCTAGTTATGAGCTAATTCAAAAGCTAGGCTAGCTAGGGGGCTGATTTTTTTTAAATATTCAGGTATTAACCTGAAAACATATAAAAATTATCGACAATCGTCAAGTTATTAATGCACCGGGTCATAGTGCAAGTGCGTACATGCGTCAAGATTACGAGAACATTAGGAAGTTTCAACGGCAGAAGATTTAGTAAAAAGACACCACACCAAGGATTTGATTGTAACTGTACCAACCGCGCTCAATCTGAGTGAGTTACTGTTGGAAAACTAGCATCAATTAGCCAGAGCTTATTTACAACGTGTTATTATACCTTTTTCAGTAAGGCAGCTTAGGTTAGAACTGAGAATACTTTTTACGGGCCGAGTGAGTGGAGCGTGCTTACGATAGGTACAGCGAGCGAAGCGAGCCCTTTCTATACACGAATAAGCTGAGTGCGCTTACTCAAGCAATGAGTGAGGGAAGCGAAAACAGTTTAAGAGAAACACAGTTTTATTGCCAAATGTAGCCCAAACCTTATAATGTTTGTACAGACGCCAAGCACATCAACCTATTACAATCTGTCAAATTAATTTAATGGATTTTAAACTTTATCGCTAAAGCATAAGGTTCAAGTGACGAGTTTAAAGACAACTATTGAGCGGGTCCCAGTAATCGTCAAAATAGCACTTAATATGACGAGTTTTGGGTCAAGTAGGACTTTTTAGGTACCAGTAGATGTCACGTTCGAAAAATAATACTTTTATGATAAAACTGTTCCAAACTTTAAGTTAAATCATTAGCAAATTAACTTAACTCATTCATCAAACGATCAGACTTACCATAGACCCCACTGAAGGTTCCTAAATCAAAAAACAAAACTGAGCGCCGAGTTTGACATTTAGCAGTTAAACTTGCAAAAAAATGAAAAAATTGTGGGACACACTTTTCAAGTAAGATATCTCAGCCACCATTACAGTTAAAACTCAGTGTAGTTATTTTAATTGTGCAATATGTTACCAAAAATATGTTGCCATAAAAATCGGCCAATTAAATATTTAGTAGACAGAGATATTGAAGTTTTTAGACAATTTGACGACTTCTGGGTCCCTGTCGACTTCACCCGCGTTTACCTTATTGAATTGATAACAGAATCAAATAAGTAACAATTTTATATGTGTTTTTTAACCCAAAACACTACAAAAGTATAACCGTAATAAATCTGTAACAGATATGAAAGTGTTAATTATTCATAAGTGTAACCGGAAAACGCAGCGTTGCCAAAATAGCCACAATCCCAACGGGATTGAGGCTATTTTGCCATCGCCGTGTCTGTCCGCCACGCTCTTTTGCGGTACCGTGCAATTATACCTACAAAATGCTTATTTCTGTTACACATATTAACACTTACTAACACATATAAAAGATTACACTTTGATTCTGTAACATTATTGTACCTATCTGTTACATTCAGAAGTGTTGACGTGACAACGTCTTAAATTAGGTTGCGACTGGGAGTCACTTATGAAAAAGTGTAACGCTCGGTAACGTTACGATGAGTCACCGAACGAGAGAGAGGCCCGCCGAATGCCTTGCGTCTCTCTCCCACTCAACTATGATCGGATGATCGGTCGTTGTCACGTAAAATCTTCGCCCGTAAAACCGACTTTACAGGCAACCATTTTTTTTTTCTTTTAAAACAGTTTTAAATTAAAAACACTTATTACGGTTACAGTAGGAGTCCCTGCCAAAAAGCTTTATTTAGCATTTAATTGTGTCATGTGTACACACTACTACCACATATCGCACCTCCGTTAAAATAGGGTTACCTACAACTCGAAAGTCATTTACAGGAGTTTTCAGAAAAATTTAAAAACAGCTTATTTTTTTGTAAGCATGTATAATTTTGATCACATAATATTAACAGTATAAAAATAAAGACTGATTAACAAATCCTTGAGTTTATTTTCGCTTTTCAAAAAATCCAGGTTTTTCGAGTTGTAACCCTATTTTATCGGAGGTGCGATATTTAGTTAATTTTAGGGTTATTTATTTAAAATACGAGTATCGACCTACTGTGTGATCAAACAACTTTAAGAATTCCAATAAAAATATCTACAAAATATACACCATCGTTATTCATCAAAATACCTACATAAATTGCCTACTGATTTGTTTGTTTGTTTGTTGTTGTTTTGTTTGTTGTGATTTGTTATAATTTCGAACTATTTTGTAATTGCGCGTGAGTGAGCGATAACAAAATAGTTCACCTAATTACCTACTTAATAACATTAATGTACGGACATTCTTTTTTTATTTACTTTAATAATAACCCCTAAAATAAACAGGTACGTACTTGAATTATATTATTTATATTATATAGGGTGACTGGTAATTAGTGACCGATACTTAAACACGTGATTTTACTCATCATTATGAACAACTTTAACTATGGGACCAAACCTGAAATCGTGAAAAAATAAACAGCTGTTCTCTACATTTTGACGAGTTAGACGAACATAAATGTAGGGAACAGCTGATTTTTTTTTCGCGATTTCAGGTTTGGTCCCATAGTAAAAGTTGTTCATAATGATGAGTAAAATCACGTGTTTAAGTATCGGTCACTAATTACCAGTCACCCTATATAATTCATCTGTACATGAGTAGGTATGTCACTGAACTCCTCCTAAACCCCTGAACCGATTTAGATGTAATTTTTTTGTGTGTGCCTGGATAGTTTGATTCACAAGATTTGTATGTGAATGTGTTTACCTATTAATTATCGATACCTATCAACATTTCAAAAACATATAGGGTCGGTTGTTGAACAGTGAACCAACCAGATACACTGAACCACTGCCATATTGGCAAAACTGCGACGTTCCCACTGTGACCGAGCTTGTTAATACTTGCCTCGTGGGCACCCTTCCCCTCTCCCGCAGTGAGCCGGCGGCCGCGGCTTAAGCATGACGTGTGACAGCGGATTGTTTGTTTCTCGCCAAAAAAATGTAGTATTCTCAAGTAAGTGTCTCGATTTTTCTATATTTTGTTATTAATGATAAGAACACAAGTTGTATGGTGTCAAAATTGTAGTACTTTTAGTCGTTTTATGAGCATATTGCATTTGGACAATTCAGTGTATAACCATTTTTTTTTAATTTTTATAAGTTGTATAGTGTGTGCATTGAACAGTGAACCACGTCTGCATAGTTCTCAGTGAACCGGTTCACCGTGTGCCTTACGATCCTGGTTCACTGTTCCTTAGTGTAATGTTGAACATCAATCATATTTTTGTTTGTTCTAGGATGCCTAGACCAAAAAATAAGGAACGGAAAATAGGAAAACACACAAAAGAGGACATGGTGTCAGCTTTACTAATGGTACAAAATGGTAACTCTATTAGGACGGCGGCAAAAACCTGTAAAATTCCGTACCCTACCTTGCGCCGTTTAAATGAAGGCTGTTCATTCGAAAAGGCTGGTTGTTAATTATCTAAAAAGGTTTATAAGATAACTTTAAGTTTTTTTTTTTGTAAGAAGAAACATTTTTTTTTTGTATTTTTTAAAATAAAAGTTGATTATTCAAAATTGCGTGATTTCTTTTCACAAATAAGTATTTTTTACTGTTAAAGAAGTTATGGTTCACTGTTGAAATATGGGTGGTTCAGTGTAAACTACCCATAGTATACAGTGAGCCAAATTTCATTTTTTTTTTAAACTTCTCTAAGGGTCTTAGTTTGTTTCTCTGGCTTTCTGTAACTTTAAACTGAGAAACCTTATGAAATTACCTAAACGATGACACCAAAACCAAAATCTTAGCTTTATTTTCTAGCAAGTTATGTGACTTTGAAAAAAGGGTGGTTCACTGTTCAACAACCGACCCTAAGTAGTTAAACCGTTTAAATACTTAGGTAAGTAAACATCATCGACAATAAGAAATTTGTTGTTAAATAATTGCTAGCTTGAACATTACAGAAGAACGAATCTGCAGGTAATAACATTTTATAGAAATAATGAATAAAATATGATCCTTTGTGAAAGACTGGGTTCCATACGAGGATACCCTGTATGACGTGGATCACCAGGCTCTCACCACGAATTTAATCTAATTAACATTGATAATTGGCTAATTTTATCCTAGACAAATAAATAATACATATTATTTTTAATATTAGCATAGATTATGTAAATATTATCTAGACAAATTATTTTAAAGAGGCGATACTGATAAAAGAGAAAAATAGGGCAAAATAACAAACATGATTATATAAAACAAGCAATAAACCTGCACTTAGTCCAGATTCATATTTCACAGAAAGAAAGAACTTTATGATATCAACTTCATCACCTACGAAATTAATTAATTAAATTAAAAATTAGAGTTTTTATTCAGAGAATAGGACCAGAAAACTGAACACTCCCACGGCCACTGCATGGAAATCGCCGCGCGCCCTTCGCGTAGCTCGTAGCACAGTCCGAGCTACGCCGTAGCTGCGTTACGATTTATATAGTGGATTAAATTGTGAACTCAACAAATACACTTTTTAAGATTATCTCTGAATATTAAAATAAAGGATAATCAAAAACTGTGATGAGTTTATCTTTCTTATAATTATTATTAGGTACGGACAGCAAAACACGTCAGTAGTAAAACCGGAACTACCCGGTTGGAACGAAATTTCTTTTACTCTATTAAATAACAGGCACAATTAAATAAATTAACAACGTTTGAGAGTTACTAAAAGAAAAAAAAAGTAAAAGAGAGATTTAGTATGAGAGACAGAGAGATCTTTCTTCTCTCTCGTGTAACAAAACGTGACGCGACCTTGAAATTTCACTCTCTCGTCTAAATCGAATCGTTAAAAAAATAAGAAGTTCCACTTCAAAAAAAGTGTCATGATAGTCAAAGTGTTACCACAGTCTATACATCATACAGTCGTTCGACGAAGCCGTCTAGACAGGGCAATCGTGCGGGGTGTGAGGGGCGAGACGCGGGAGGTGCGAGCCCGAACTGCATACTGCCACCATGTTAGTAGTTCGGGACATAACTTTCAGGGTTGATGATTTCGACTTTTCGGTGTTGTTTTAATTATTGGGATACTATTTTCAAAAATGTAATGGTACACATTTTTTTAATTTATGAAGACAAATAAAGAGCTATGTAACATTTGACTGCTTGCTTATTTGATAAGTTTTTTTTTCTTCTAATTATTTTACTTAGTATTTTCTTTTCAGTTTATTTTTTTTTACTTGACATTTCCATGGCTTTCGAGGACGCTAAAGCCGATAGTGGGCTAGTTCTACAAATTGAGGAATTATGGTTGGCTCAGGTCGTAGAATAATATATATTATATATTTGTGTTAATTGACACTATGAAATAAAAGTTTATATTGGTTTCTAATTGGGTACTAAAAATCATTTCTCTCAAGTAAATATTTATACGATAAATTTACATAAAAAGGGGCAAAATTGTCACTTCCCTGTGGGGCGACATTCCAAAATGCAAAATATAAGATCATGTAATAAGGTTTAAAAAGCAGTTTAGTTGAATAATTTTATTATAAGATAATAATCATATACATAAGGTTTCCATAAAACGCTAAAACAGTTTTATGGTCTCTTATTTTCTCCGAATATTGTCGACATTACAAAGGCGACGCGTATTGAGTATCACTTCCCTGTCACCTAAAAGTTTGTTAAAATCACCTTGAAATTGAATAGTAAGTAACGTTGCCGCTCGGGCAATAGAAAGAAAGGGGTGACGACAGCATTTACGGCTGTGTTTTGTTTCATTCGAGCAGCGATTGGGTCGTGTCCGTGCGTTTAGTGGTGACATTTGCGTTCGGGGTCAGTCAAATTCTCACTCACATGGTACGTATTTACAGTTAAATTATAAAATATTATTTAATTTTAATACATTGTAAGTATGTATTTTAGTTGCACTAAAGATTTATGGAGATTTTAATTGTAATAAAATAAAGCAGTCTTCTAGATTTAGGGAAAAAACATTCAAAATATCACTTCCGTGTGTATCACTTCCCTGGAAATACATAGACAGGGAAATGAGAACACTCCAGAGAAGTGATAAAAGGCTTGTTCTGTGGCTGTTGGCACTAAATAAAATGTGCACTGCGTTATTACAAGCTTTTATTTAACTTGCCGTGTGCGTTAGTTTGTTAGTTATTATGTATGGGTCAAATCTTGCAAGTAAAATTTGACCAACTTCCCAGGGTCCAATCGGATTGAAATTTTGTACACCTGTTTAGGTCAGGTGACAATGCAATATTACGTTACCATTGAGCTGGTCTAATGAAGGAGACGAATGTTGGCCATAAGAACTCCTAAATTTTACTGTTTTTTCGTTATTTTAATGTATGTGATTCTATTTTTACTTATATTTGCCAATAATTTAAGAGCCAAAAATAATTTCGAAGTTCTTTATAGAACCGATATGAGTAAACCAAAAGGGAAATCGCAGACTACAGAAGAAATATTGAGACAAAAAGGAGAAAATGAGAGAAAACACAAGTATAAGAAAGACTATCTCTGAAATGTCGGATCGAGAAAAACGACTATTGTAGAAAAAGCATGGCTGGAGAGATCCAGTAAACACTATAAAAAAGAAATGTGCTGTAAAAAAAGCTTCTGTAGATTTTATGAGAGCTAATACATCATCTTCTCGTCCCACATACCGCAGTCTCAAGACGAAAGTCTTTGACCAGTGTGGGTTGTTGCCAGTCATGACACTAAGGCACTGAAATGTGGTCGCTCACAATGGGCCTTATTAGAAGGCTAAAAGTCACCCAAAGGGCAATGGAAAAGGCTATGCTTGGAGATTCCCTGCGTGATCGAATCAAAAATGAAGAGATCCGCAGGAGAACCAAGGCCTTGGTTCTCCTGCGGATCTCTTCATTTTTGATTTGACGTTTGACAATTCTTCGGGCTATGTCGGTTACCTTGCAAGGTAACCGACATAGCCCGAAGAATTGTCAAACTTAAGTGGCAGTGGGCAGGGCACATTGCTCGTAGAACAAATAACCGATGGGGCCGAAAGGTTCTGGAGTGGCGGAGATGTAGTGTTGGAAGGCGTCTCACAAGGTGGACCCGACGACCTTGTGAAGGCCGCAAGAAGTCGTTGGATGCGAGAAGCACAAAACCGGTCGAAGTGGAGGTGCTTGGGGGAGGCCTATGTCCAGCAGTGGACCTCTTTCGGCTGAAATGATGATGATAAATGATGAATACACCATCAAGCCTCATTTCGTTTAATAAAGAAAACTTAATATTCTTCATAATTCATATTTCTCTATAACGACAGCATTATCTTGTCTGAATTATCACTTCCCTGGTTGGTATTATAGTACACGTTTATATAGAGGTATGAGGAACAGGGTGTAAAGTTCACTCATACTCTATAGAAAAGGGAGGATCCTCCGACCAGACGGGTGTTATGTCTGGCGGGCAACTGCCCATTGATTTATGTCGGGGCCGTTGTATCTATGCTAATTGCGCGGTAAACTCTGCTTGCGCGATGTAGGATTTGCGTGACGTAGTATGACGCGTTGTTCGCATGTGGCGTTGTAGATACCGCTACATCACTCCCCCCCGGAGACCGGAGGTCGATAGTGGGCTGAGTCTTGTATCTTGCGATGCTTGCCAGGCCAGCTGAGGTTCCAGTGAGTCGGAACCGATTGCCGCATAGTTCACGGTGAGTCGGAACTGTCTGCGGTTGCCGCATAGTTCACGGTGAGTCGGAACTGTCTGCGAAGATGTCCCCAGTGAGTCGGGGTGGCGCTGCGTTAAGCTCCAGTGCGTCGGATGTGGTACAGCGCCGGGTTGAGGCTGACTGCTGGCGTCGACCAGGAGAGCGTTTTTCAAGGGCTCTGCTTGTGGACCGGCCGAAAGTGCAGTGTGCTGTGCCGAGGTTGCTGATGAGGCTGAGGGTGATGACCAGGAATGCGCGGTCGCTGCATGCTGGTGGTCAGGATACCCGTTGAAGCCGTGGAAGCTGGCTGGCTGGGTGACTCGCCGCTCTAAAGCTTGCGGGAGTGATGATGATGACGTCACGCTGTAGTATTTGCACGAAGGCTGCGCTGACGTCCATGTTCGGGGTCACCAGTATAGAGGTATGAGGAACAGGGTGTAAAGTTCACTCATACTCTATAGAAAAGGGAGGATCCTCCGACCAGACGGGTGTTATGTCTGGCGGGCAACTGCCCAATGATTCATGTCGGGGCCGTTGTATCTATGCTAATTGCGCGGTAAACTCTGCTTGCGCGATGTAGGATTTGCGTGACGTAGTATGACGCGTTGTTCGCATGTGGCGTTGTAGATACCGCTACATTTAGATTTATTTTTGCATATAAACTGTTCTATTTATTTAATAAATATCATATTTACTAGTATTTACTACAACGTTTACTGTCAAGCAGTGTTACCAACCCATAACAAAATTTGCCCCCAAGATTTTTTTAAAATCCCCCTAAAAAAACCCTAAGTATAGATTCACATAAGGTAAATTTCTTTGATGCAGTGCCCAACTCCCTAAGTCCTTCGTAACTCACAAAATAAAACGCATAGGTACATAGTTTGTAAAAAAAAAGACTAGGTGTATTGTTAAACTACTAACTAAATTGTAATATTGTTGATCAGTTCCAGAACGGCATAATCATCATCGCCAGCGGTGCTACTGTTCAAGGTCGATGTATTTTTGAAATCATACATTCGTACGCTAAAGGCTTTTAACATAGGTACATATTTGCCGTAGGTTCAAACTTAACGCGATACCCATATATTCTCTGATCAGGTAAAATCTTATCATCATTACGCTCTGAAGCATATTCAGGGATAAACGATTCCTAAGTATTTTTAAATACTTAATGGCATAAATAGAAAAGGCACGCTCTACGGAGGTGTTGGATACAGGCAGCATCAATAACGCCACAGCAAACTTTTAGCCCCTAAAAATAACCCCAAAAGAAACCTGTCCCTAAAAATACCCCTTTTAAGACTTCTTCCCCCTAAATTTAGGGGGAAAACCCCAAAGTTGGCAGCACTGCTGTCAAGTCGATTTTAAGATCAAACAATCTTCTAGAGTCACTTCCCTGTATCTACTCTCATTTCCCTGTCTTCTGCAAATTGAAAAATGCCTATAACTTCTAAATTAATCAATATTTTGACTGACCCTTTCAATTCTATATTACTCCATCATGTTTTAATAAAATAGTTAACTTTAAAATGATTTACACTAAAAAAAACGATGGGCCGAAAATAATTCAATTTTATTCCCTTGTTTGTAGAACTAGCCAGTGCAGTCAAAACGAAAATCCAAAATGGCGGCTGCAAAAATTTTCAAATTTTTCATCATGGGTGTCGTTTCCAAGAATTTCAAGGGTGCTGACAACGAATATGAGGTCATAATCAAAATTCAAGATGGCGGCTGCGAAAATTTTCAAATTTTTCATCATGGGTGTCGTTTCCAAGGATTTCGAGGGTGCTGACAACGAATATGAGGTCATAATCAAAATTCAAGATGGCGGCTTCGAAAATTTTCAAATTTCATCATGGGTGTCGTTTCCAAGGATTTTAAGGGTGCTGACAACGAATATGAGGTCATAATCAAAATTCAAGATGGCGGCTGCAAAACAATGTAATTTTTCATCATAGATGTCGTTTGGCCTGTTGTTTGAAAATGGGACTGCGACACTATCTGATGTAGAAAAACGTATGTTAAGTAGAATAATTCCATTCGTAAAAATGGTCAAACTCAGCGGTCGTAGGTACCAGTCATCACTCCAGTTTCCTCATCAATCTAGGAAAAAAATAATTTTCAAGTTTTACTTAATATTCCTCATTCCCTTTCAATATAGTGTACATTATTCTACTTGTCAAGCCCTTGCATTTGATACTTGCCTATATTGAAGGAGTTGTGAAAAAAAATGTAATTCGCAATTTTGTGGTGGCGGCCATCTTGGATTTGAAATGTATCGTAGTGTATAGTATTCCACTAGTCAAACCCTTTCATTTGATACCCATATTGAGGGAGTTGTGAAAAATTATGTAATCCGCCATTTTGTGGTGGGGGCCATCTTGAACCGATTTTCATCAAACATACATAGCTAAGAACACTTCCGACTAATTCACCATCGGTTCAAAATCGGTTCATCCGTTCTGGAGCTACGATGCCACAGACAGACACACAACACACAGACACGTCAAACTTGTAACACCCCGTCGTTTTTGCGTGGGGGGTTAAAAAGACGATATTTTGATAATTGTTAATTATTGTTTATAGTAATGTTGATGACGATGTTGATCTCAAATAAATTAATTAATAAATTAATATTGTTTACTTGAGGCAAGTGACAACCCTAGCTGTCGCGATAATGTCTAGACGTTGTCGGCATTTACCACGAGATCAAAGGCGTCGACCTACTGTATGGTTTTTATACTGTGGTGTTACTCTGTTTTCGGTGTAGCTCTCATTCGCAAAGTGTGCAGACTTCGTGAGATAAGGGAACTTCGTTCCAAACACGCTGTTAAAGCCATTTTGCTACCATGGCCATAAGGTTGAGCTTTAACAGTATAAAAAGTAGTTAGTATAAAGGCCGTTTACACATTGGACGATAACGATAACGACACGATATCGTCGGACTGGTAGTTCCATACAATTACTAGGTACTAACCGCTTTCACACTGTCGTTGTAGTCAATCGTCACCGATATTGATTGTCGTGCCGATAACGGCGGACGACATAGTGCGGGCAGTGTGACGCAACTGTCTAATAAAAAGTCGGTTAAAAAAGAAACTATGAAACGTGCACTAAACATAATGGCGGCTATCGCTGTCTCGCTTTTAACATCTATTCGACTCTATCATGTTTAGTACATCCCTATCTTGTTATTATGTTGGCAGCTTTACGTCATGTCTGCAGTCTGTGTTATTTTTGTTTTGTTGGTATTCAGTTTTAGTGCACGTTTCATACAAGCGACGTTTTTCAACTTTTTCTATGGGAGTTCCGTCTCTTATATATGTTTTCACACCACCTGCTCGAAAATGTCAAATTATGTGTCAAGCAACCTTAACCTAAAGTGAGTCATTAGTGGCCGGGGGCACAGCCGGTCAATAATGTTGTACTGGATTTCATTATGACCCGCTGGTCAATAATGTGATTTGAATTTGGAATCTCACATGCTCAGCTAAATTGGCAGTATAGTACTAACAAACACCCTATGGTGCCAGAAAGAGGAAAGCTATTCTCGATACCCTTACTACGCGTGGATGATATTCTCGATTTCCTACAAAATCATAACGACTGCTTCTTCATATCGTTGCCATGTTTTCGAAGACATAATATTATAAGAATAATTAGATAACTACGAACCATTTTTTAAAAGGAATGGAATAACATTAAAACTGGCATTAATAATAACAAAGACCGTACCGCGCCGTAATACCGTAATAGTAATTGGCTGTAACATTAGTTAATTTATTTTAAGTAAACTGCGCAAAGATTGCTGTGGATTTTGTGAATAAATAAATAAATAATAAAACCTATCTATACTACAGTCGATTTATCACATTTTATCAAAAATACTCTATTTTCAAGAGCGTCTCCAATGACGTTCTAAATTCAAAATGCATACAGCCAATCATCCAAAACCATTCTACCAGCCCTGTATAAAGCTTAGTTTACACAAACGCCACTTCCATGAGAGTGATATCAATAGACATACACGACAAAACCGTAGAAGAGACTTTTTTTTTTGAAAATCGAATTGATCGTGTCTTGGCTAATTATTGGTAGACGCAATAAAGGCGCGAACTTTTCGCATTTAAACTTTAAATTTATCAACAAAGTATTATAAAATGTCGAGTGCTGAAAGTGATTGTACTCCTGAATTCATTACAACCGAAGCTAATAATATTTCCAATGATTTACTGCCGGAAAAGTCAAAGGAAACTTATATAAAAGCCTACGACAATTTCCAAAAATGGAAAAGCACGAAAGGCGTCACGTCCATTTCGGAACCAGTTCTATTTTGTTTTTCGTACTATGGCTATTATTTTCTCACAGTAGGTGTAAAAAGTAGAGTATCCTCCTCTGGGCTAAAGGTGTCTTTGCCTTGGGCTAGCTTGAATCCCTCGCTGCATTCAGGATTCTTGTATTAACTCCCTCGCTTCGCTCGTGAGTTAAATCCCGAATCCTTCATTGCACTCGAGATTCAATATGACGCCCGTGACATAAGACACAACTTTAGCCCCTCGGTGCATAATCTACTATTACATGTTTACTTACTCTATGAGTGCGGGGTGAAGCAGATCGCGGGGGGAGTTTCATGGGCAGGCGCCGCCGCCGCCGGACGGCCGTGGGTGGATGCCACTTGCCCACCGCCGGCCGCACCGCATCGCCCGCTCTACTCTGTTTACATTTTGTTGTAACAAGAAATTATTGTTTTACTTTATTGAACATGTAGAAGTAATAAGTTCCCTTTATATACTAACATATATCCTGAAGAATATCATATATTTTTCTGATTTTGTTTACTGTAGTCGATCATATGTACTTTTATTGTTTCTAAAACTTGCATTTAGGTCTTGTAAGCCCCTTAACACTTCAGTTTTTAGGGTTCCGTAGTTTTAATCTCAGTTGTTGAGCAAAATATTTGTTCAAAATTGCATTGTAGGTACTTCTGCTGCAATTTTGAACAAAATGTTTTGCTCAATAACTAAGATTAAAAAAACTGAAGTGTTAATCGACTTTCGTTGCTAAGCGTACCTACATTTTACATGGTAGGTACCTACATATTTTGATATTTGCAAAACCTTTTTCATTTTGTGCAAGTGTATTGCCTCAAAAAATAACGGAAAAATACTTCACCAATGGGATTTGATACGATTAACTTAACAGTTAACTGTCCATTATGTTATCCTTTTATGATTCTGCCAAAGTGGCCTTTTTAGGCCCCCTGAGTTGACGGCAATAGAGCTGTATAATGCTGAGCTGAACACAAAATAATTGAGATAAGGACATGAGGATGATGATAATGAAGATGAAAAAAAAAAACAAATTGTGATAAAATATGCTTAGTTTTATTAAAAATTGTCTATAAACACTACACATACAAACACCGTCCTTAAGAATATAATATACAAAACATCGAGAGGTACAGCAATACTTTAAAGCCAAAATGTTGCATAAATTATAAGTAGTTATGTATACTGTTGAAGCGTAATAATCAAAAGGTCATTGAAAGCTGTGTATGAGTTCAGCAGACCATTTGTAAAAAGGTTTTTCATAATACTTATGTTCAAAGGAACTTGTACTAATTAAATTAAATAAAAATAAAACTAGGCCCGATTGTAAAATGGCATTAGCTATATCATTAGCATGGGCATATTCTTAAATATATATTTTGCTAGTGGCAATAACACAATCAAATTACAATAGATCACAAATCATATCACACAAATTCACATATTGTACTTTTTAATAAATATTAACAATTGCGTCGCTCTCCACATAGCCAATAACAGTAATACCAGAATCGCAATAATTATTGCTACCTATTCAAAGAAAGATCGGTAAACAAGAGAGCCTATAGGTATTTTACAAGATTACGTTTATACGAGGTGAATTTTTCAAGTGGGCGAAAAGTACTCAAAGGAGTCGCGGGCTCGATTTTGATTAAAACTAAAACTGCATCATTGGATTTTTGAAACTTTAATATTTCTAGCCAGGAATAGAACCCGTTGATTTTGAAAAAAAAAAAAACACTATTATTGCACCATTCGATAGTGTCGCTAATAAGGATCGAATTCTGGGAAATAATGACATGCGGCAAACTAAAGAAAAGAGCTTATTTTTTACAAAGTGTTTTTTTTTTCTTCTGTTACCTTTAGGTACCTACCTACCTATTAAACGTTAACTGATTAATTGTTCTGATTGTTGTTGTTGGTGTTGTTGTTTGTTGTTGTTGTGTTTAATTGATAATTGTTGTTGTTTTGTTGTGGTTGTGTTGTTGTTCTATGTATTACATAGATGGATTCGACGTCTTAAGGATTGTACTGTATTCAGCATTACAATATTATTGATTCCATTTAGAATATTTTCCAAAGATTGTAATAAAAATTTGAATTTAGAACATAATGTTGTGAAGGTGACTGCGCTGCGGGTGTGTGTTAATAAGAATATTGAGCATCATTTCGAACAAGGTACGGGTAATATAGGTATGAGTACTTTAAAAAGCAGTTTATTAAAATTTTACATTATGTCATTACTTCCCAGAATTCGGTCCTTATGCTAATACGGATCGAATTCTGTAATAATACATTGCAGTGTGTTTTTTTTTTAAATCTACGGGTTCGATTCCTGGCTAGAAATATTGATTTTTCAAAAATCCAATGATGCAGTTTTAGTTTTCATCAAAATCGAGCCTGCGACTCCTTTGAGTACTTTTCGCTATTACTCATAGTTGCGGATTTGGCCATCCATGCCCACTTGAAAAATTCACCCTGTATACGTTATCATCGACAAATGTGAACAGTAAGTTGCCATTCTGGGAACCGTCAGACAGCAACAATCTTAAAATTTATAATAATGATCAATACAGCATAAGAAAAGGAAACGCAAAATATGACGTAACAAAGCAAGGCTTGCTTGGATATCACAAAGCACAGGACGACGCGACTATCGCAAAGTTAATCGAGCTACAGGTCCTAATGTGAGTGTGCGAGTGCGTATTGTTCGTCCGATAAACATGTTGTATGCGATGCGGTGCTTTGTCCCTTTTGTCAGGCCGACTGTTTATTTTACGAGATTGCGACAAATATAAAATATTAATTAGCCATTTACTTAAAAGGTAAATTAAGATAATGGCAAGATGTTACATAGTTTTATTAGTTCTGAAATTCATCAACGTTTGTATCTTTTTAAGCTCAAAATACCTTTGGTATTATGTACCTATAAGAATAAATTAATAAAACGAACACTCAAAAATATCATAACATAATTTAAGGTCGTGTAAAGAAAGTTTAAAGAAGGTTGCTTCTCGATACTTTGAACGACATAGCATAACATCACGCCTGTACTCCACGAAGGGTTAGGCAGAGGTGTACAGCACACCCACATTTCGCCAGATAGGCGAGCATATTGCACAAAAACTGGGCACAAATCTAAACCCCGGACTGTACTGAGAAATTCGCATTTTAAAAACGATCATTTATTTTAGGACAAGAAATGTATAAGTTCATAATAGAGCAAAAAGAGCTGTACAGTTGACCAAATAACAGTGACACTCAATTACACGACCCCTTTATTTTCCTAAAAGAACAAGCACCATATTATCTCACTAAAATAAGTACTGAATAGGCACGTTATATTAAATCATCATCATCTGATGCACGTTATATCAAATACTGCATTTTTTTTATTTATTGCCCATTTTGGCTACTCAAAAGTCATGAGCTATATTTGAATTAGAATTCAAATGTTTCGGTCAATTGAACTTTTCTTAGGCAGTATTTGATTAAATTTTAAAACTGACCCCAAGGAAATAACTACGTATATTCGGTTTTGCCGTCCGGCTGTGCCGATTAATGCCGACCCGAACAAGTGTAACCAGTGTGTAGCACACCTTAAACATGGTTATTTGTTTGTAAACGAAGCCTAAGTCAAAGAGCAATTTTCGTAATTTTAATAACGTTCACAGTCTGATATCAGTCTCAAAAAAACTTCTAATTTCCCTTCATTTTTGACTTGTTTTTGACATTGATTGTCGCTGGGATGAGATTGAGATTAGATTTTGAACGTTTTTAATAGCGGGAATTGGCTTTCAGGTATGTTCTGAGAACGTATTCGATATCAACTTAAAATAACAGCAATAACAAAGCTAAACAGTGATGTCATACATCTTGAGATTATGTTTGTAAATGTTCAGATCAGTTCAGATCTATCGGCACTATTATAATAAAATATGGAATGGCGTGAATTATTTATTCATATATCTAACAGAAATTTCTATTGTTCTTTGAACCACTGTATGTCAACGAAAAAAATACTGGGATTTCATAAAATATACACGAAAAAAATAATGAAACTAAATGCGAGGTGAGATAAACTACATAGCGACCTTTAATGGTCTTTTCGAATGAGACGATAAGTACAATGTTTTCCGATTGATTATAATATCAACAACAGTGTGCTTTAACTTCAAAGGATAATTAAAAACATTTGTGACGAAACATTTTTGGAAAGATTTCAACAGTTATTGAAAGCTTCTGAAAATTGATCCTAGTAGAACAGTTGCATTGCGTACATAATATTTTTATGCATTAAATACAGTCAAACACATCAACAACAACATTTAACGATACAGTTGTAATACACAAATTTTACCTAAATATTTATGTAGAAGTTAATTTTCACATATAAAATATTGAACATTCAAAATGGTTGTCATTTTTTACTATGCATAGAACTACTTATTGTTAAGTACTAAATTGAGTTTCACATATCCAAATTATCTTAACTTATCTTTGGATTTTGTACCGTTTAGATCGATTTATTTAACTCTTTGATTGTCGTAATTAGAGACACAATAGAAAGACAATTGCTTATGTCGGACTGTGTAACATAAGACATACGAGAGGTTAATCGACGACAGATCAAAACGTAAACAACTGCATAGGTAGAAATGTACACTTAAGTATAGCTCGCATTATTTATTTATTTATTTACACTCTGTCCACTAGGTTAACCTTTTTTTGACAGCTGCCTTAAAAGTAACTATTCCAGATTACGTAAAAGTTAACTTTAAAATGCGTAATAAAATAAACATATAAACCTGCCTGCCTGCTGCCTTATCTTATTGAATTATCTTATTTATTACTTCTTACAGACATATAATACCGTACGTGTACCAGATATGACAAAAAAAAAAAATATTGTTATGCGTATTAAATTACATTATATCGTACTAAGTGATGGGATCCAATGTATTCGCTTCAAATGAATAAATCGAAAATAATCATTTTATATAATTACATATAGGTAAATCAGTATAGAAAAACCTTGCATCCTCTCAAATAACAAAATACATAAATTATTTGCCAGGATACGGATTCGCCACCTTAAACAAGATGTTTAAGTTTGATTTCGATTTTAAAACTTTCATAAAATGTTATGAATAAATAACGTTGTGTTTTAATATGTAGTAAACCCCATATTTATGTGTACCTATACACTACAACACAATTGATACGGTAAACCAGTGTATACTTTATTTTTACGCTGATTTCCGCTATAAAACCTGCAAAATTGAAATTGAAGTAAACAAAGCGCCTAATTTGGATTGTTTTGTATTTAACAAAAAGAAACTCAGGCAGGTATTTAGCTGCGTCCGGTTAGACTGGAAGCCGACCCCAACATAGTTGGGGTTTGGATGGCAAGGCAGGTGATGAAACACAGGCATAGAAACCGCAGCATTTTTTATTCGACAGCAAAAAATCGATAATTTATACCACATACAAATTAAAGTGAAATTATCGAAATGTGTTTTAGGTTTATAACACTTATTAAATAACGTTGTTCGTTGTTGTGTTCTCTATTGCCGGTTCTATCAAAGATTTTTGAAAAGATTATGAAGGATAGGCTTATGAAACACTTACGAATGCATAGCATCTTAAATGGACAACAATTTGGCTATCAAAAATCATTAGGAACCGCCGATGCTGTTGAGGCATTAGTTGATGAGGTTATTTGCCATCTTAATGACAAACATAAGGTGGCGGGTGTATTTCTGGACCTTAGTTCTGCCTTCGACACGGTGGACCATGAAATTTTGCTGGCCAAGTTGGAACATTATGGTATAAGGGATAACGTTCTGAAGCTATTTCGATCCTATTTGCATAATAGACGTCAATTTGTAGAGATAAAGACGGTAGTGGATGAGGAACAAAAAATATTTAGCTCCAATTTAACGACAGTATTTCGAGGTGTCCCTCAGGGATCTGTCCTGGGCCCAATTTTCTTCATCCTTTTCCTTAACGATTTAATTGAGTACATAAAAAAACGTTTTACAGACACTAGGCTCGTTATCTTTGCAGATGACACTAATGCAATAGTGTCTGCAAATAACTTAAATAATTTAGAATGCAAAATTAATAACTTATTAAAAGCTTTTGAACACTGGTTTGCCACTAACAATCTTAAGCTCAATGTAAACAAAACGAAGTGTGTACTATTCAAGTCGAACGTTCGGAACAACGCTAGTCTTGAGGTTTTGTCATGTGGCAACAAGGTTGAAGTGGTTGACTATGTCAAATTCCTAGGTGTTCACATTGATGCAATGCTAAGCTGGAAGGTTGAGACATCGTCTGTAACGATGTCTATTAGCTCAGCATGCTATGCAATCAGAAGCCTGAGAGAAGAACTGACCTTGGCCCAGCTTAGGATGGTTTACTTTGCCTTGGTTGAGTCTAGGTTTAGATACAGTATTGAGTTTTGGGGCAATAGCTATAAGTACAATATCAACTCGGCATTTGTAATTCAAAAAAGAGCCCTAAGGACAATGCTCCGCCTAAAACAGACGGATTCGTGCAGAGACCATTTTATAAGACTCAATATTTTGACAGTGCCATGTCTTTATATACTGGTGCTGCTAACCAGTTTTGTTAAGAACTTGCATAAATCTGAAACTGATGACCAACGACAAGTTAGAGTTAACACACGCAGGAAAGATTTTCCTAACACAATCCAACCGAAAATAAACGTGGTTCATCACAGTCCTAGGTACCAATCAGTATTTCTATACAACAAGCTTCCCTTAGAATTTAAAAGCATAAATAGCGCTAACTTATTTAAAAACAGATTGAAGACATATTTATTGAGGAAGGGCTATTACAGCGTCGATGAGTACCTAGATGATAAGCGACAACCGTTCTAGATTGGAATTCATTTTAAATGATAATTATGTTGACTATTCTTGTTTTAAATTTTTTATGTTTTATTTTTGTATTACTCATAGATTTGACATATTATCTCTAGTATAATTATAAATTTTATATTTGACATTTTATTTTACAATTAGATGACATATTATTACGGACCTTTTGTATGACAATTTGTTTTTATTTATAGTTGACATTCTATTTTTATTATTTGATAATTAGATGACATATTATTAATCTTTTTACAATATTTTATTTTTTATTTTATTACAATATTCTTCAAAAATTTGATGTCATAAATCACTGATCTTGATCTTTTTATACTAATTTGATTTAAGTTTTCCTTTTTATTTGACTTGTTTTATTGTATTATTACATGTTTTTTTTTTCGTTTGTTATTATTTAAATGGTACTGTTTTATTTCACAAAATTTCTACACAATGTATATTGTTCCGAAATAAATGACTTTGACTTTGTTGCAATCACTAGTGCCATCTGTCAAAAAACGGTTAACCTAGTGGACAGAGTTTAGTTATCTATATTTAGTCATATATTTATTATTTCGATTTAGGGCTGAGTTTTCAATCATCTGATAACTTTATTCGAGGAATAATTATTAAATTTTGACAGTTATTTCATACAAAAATTGTCAAACGTCAATTTTATTCCCCGAATAAAAGTTATCTGGAGATAGAAAAATCAGCCCTTAGACAATGATACCAAACAGCATATTTGTGCCTATGCTTTAAATAAACAATTGAAAGGTGTTTTTTTCGACTAGGCGTTTAGAAATTCGATTAATATCTGATTACTCCGTAGTTTAACCTGATGCTTCAGTTAAGGTTTATTCCGATTTAAGGATGTGTCAGCCTCAGCGTTGCCTTGCAATCTCGTAAATTGTAGAAATACCTGTTCAAGCGTGGTTTGTGTGACGGAGTAATCTTCGATGGGGAACTGATTCCGGGCTTCCTCCATTACTTCGAAGACGCGCCACCACGGTAACCCGACGTCGTTGATGTAATATGTACTGATACCCAGATAAGATTCACTGCAAAGGATTAATATCAAAATTAAAATTCGCATTACGCCTACATTCTTCAGAAGTGTTAGTAGAAGAGCCAAAATTCGGCTAAAGTTAATTCAGTTCTTGATACGGTGGGACATTCAGGGCTTTTACGCAAAATTTCTTAGGTGTAAAAACTACTCACATAAGTCTGGATTCATTAAAATTTTCAGCAACGTAATTATGTATCTTGACCACGTCGTTATCTCTGTCTGGGCCGGATTTGCATTTGACTATTAAGGTGTAACCTGAAATTTTTACAATATCAATTTAATTTTATGGTTGAAATTGTGCGTTTGCTTATCAGTTACGATATGCAAGCGCCATTTAGCTAAAATAATCTGAAAGGGCAACTAGATTGCAGTCGAGTCTTGTCGATCAGTCAGTACAGATCGCCTCAGAACATAATCTAATACCAATCTACAGATAATCGACGATCATTTTACCAGTTAACCACTGCTTTGGACCGGCATTAGACGTTGATCGACCATAATCCGGAAAATGTCCATGCACCACAGTCACACTGTATCAATATTTGTAACCCCACTGGAAGAATTCAGAGGCTCCTGAAATACAGGTACTCTAACCTAGGTTCCCAAGCTAGAGTCAGGGTTTCACATTTTTTTTCTGTAACCCAGTTTATGCCAATAAATAATTTACATATTTGCGTTCGATATCATCGATCGACACACCTTTAAATACAGAGGTCATACGAGCATAGCCTCACCTTGCGAGAACTTGTTCTTCAAATGCTGCAGCGGCCCGAGGCAGTACAGGCGACCGTTGACCATGACGGTGAGGCGCGAACACAGCGCCTCGCACTCCTCCATACTGTGTGACGTCAGCACCACGCTGCGGCCCGCTATCACCGCCTCGCTGATACTCGACCATACTAAGCGCTTTGATGCTGGGTCCATGCCTAGGAAAATTAACTTGTGTTATAATGCAATGACGGGCAATGGTCAATAGACTATCAAAAATATACATAATATATTAAAAGACGTTACAAAAAATTAAGAGTAGTTAAAAAATAAATAAAATCGGTGGAAAATGGGAGAAATTACACGCTTTTGAAATTATTCTACTATCTTTGTCACGATAACGATCATTGTACTGAATGGCACGAAGTTACTATGACGTTAGATGATAGCAGTGCTGTGTCTAGCATAGACTTTAAAACGCATACAACTAAGGATTTGTTTTACGATATTTAAATTTTTTTTACTGTGACTTATTTTATACTTCATCTGCAAGAACGATAATAATTATAAAAAACTTTTACTATTCACGTAAAGAAGGATGACTATTTAGTGCATTCCCATTGAGCATTACGCAGATGTGGTTGGTTTAATAATAATAAATACGCCGCGTTAGCGCAGCGTCTACTATTCGTATACGTTCGATGAACGCCTACACATGAGTCTAACCATGCCAAAAGCATCCTTTTTTGTATACTTAAAAAAACACTTTTAATTTCTTGCAGTAAAAGTAGGAATTGACTTCAAAATGTTATCTCATAAGGGAAATTTTACCTGTAGTCGGTTCATCAAGAAACACCAGCGACGAATCTCCGAGTAGTGAAACGGCTGTACTGATTTTTCTTTTAGTTCCACCGCTACATTCATATACCTGAAAGGAAAAAAATGATACAGATTAACACTTTGTGCCAAACTCAAGTAACACGGACAAGGTCAGGTAAGAGAAGATAGTCTAAAAGTAGATCTACGTTTATTAAATTTTAAGGGGGATCCGGGGGAGAGCTATATCGATGTTTTAAATGATTATAATGGAGTAATTGTTTCAACATAATTGCCGCGATCAACATACAACGTAACACAGCGCCGCCATTTGCAAAGATCGTAAGAAATCTTCAATTTCACGGGCTACATTGATGGAACAACCTTAAGTCTGAAACAGTATTCCTTTTTTTCTAAAATGATAACGAATACGACTGACCTTCTTATCGTAGTGTCTCAAGAAGCCGAGAGTCGTAGCGAGATGTAAAGCGCGCGCGTCGCCGACCTTGGCCGGGATGCCGCGCAGCAGACAGAAGATCCGCAGCGTCTCGCGACCCGTCAGGTTCTCGAACAACGCGTCAAACTGCGGGCAGTAGCCTGCAACACGACATTATACATAAACAAATGATAAATGATTTTAAAATTGTCTCTAAAAGTGGCTCGTGGCTAAGTGAAGGAGCTCGTGGCTCAGTAATAATAATAAAGTCTTTTATTTCAGACAGTATTACAGTCCATATTAGCACAACAGTAAGAATAATAATATAGATAGAAGTAATTAACAGTTTTTATTTTGCAATAAGTATACATGATAAACAGTACACTACAGATTCGCTTAATAGCAGCCGCAAGTGTCGATCGAAAGCTAAGCTAGGCTTGCCGGAAGGGGGTCGGTTCATGGATCGGTGATCATCTATTGCATATGGAGACTCTCCGTGCCTCGGAAAGCACCGGCTGTCATTTGTAGATATTTGACAGAAGTTACGGGTAGTCAGAAGATCGAAAGCACAATATACAAAAAGTACAGAAGGCAATCACATGTATGTACTTCACTTTTCATACCTACGCTCGGCGGTCGCGCTAGGGTTGTCAACTTTGGCTTATGCACAAAAAACTATCGTGGTAGTGGCACTCGTATCTAGTTGTTTGATTTATTGTTAAGCTTATTCTATAATATTAAAACAAAACAGTAAACATAGTATTACAATACAATAAAAACTTTTAAACAAAAAAAAAAAAACGGACTTCCAAAAAAACACTACAAAGTGAAAAATAACTTTAATTTCGGAAGTCGGTGTCTTTGGATCTGTACCTATTTTAGTTTTTGCCACCGACTTCCGAAATTAAAGTTATTTTTCACTTTGTAGTGTTTTTTTGGAAGTCGGTTTTTTTTTTGTTAAAAAGTTTTTATTTCTCGCTTTTAAGTGGGTCTGTTTAAAATGTGTCTAAGTTACAATAGCCTAATGTCAACTTGCCCAACGCCTTTTACAAAATATTGCTTTTCTCGATGCAGGGACGTTATTGTTGAGGACTTCCCCTAGTATTCCACCATCAGCTCCATTTCACCATTCGCATTGTGACGAGCATAAATTGCTTAGCAACCATATTAAAGTAATCCAATCGCAACCCGTGAAATACTTATTATTAAGTAGTTATGTTGGCCATCTGTGGTCTTCTTCATCAGTTCCCACTTCACCAAATGGTGGTTTCCGAGAGCAAATGCATGAGTTACTGTAAAAAATACCCAAATCGCTATAGGTTTCCCTATAATATTTGAGGAGTTCCCTCAATTCCTCGTGGATCCCGTCATCAGAACTGGATTTTGACAAAAATGGGACCAATCTGGAAGTATATCCTTTTAAATAAAAAAAGAATTTTCCAAATCGGTTTATAAATGACGGCGTACTGAGGTAACAAACATAAAAAAAAATACAACCGAATTGAGAACCTCCTCCTTTTTTTGAAGTCGGTTAAAAAGTTTACAGAACAAAAACATATAACATTTTGTCAATTTACACTATCGAAAATCCCTATTAACTTCAAAACGGATTACCCTATTTACACAATTTATTTTGCCCTATCCGTTTTAGACCTAAACCTATCAAATGACACTAAAAACAATACAATATCTACACTAACAAAAAATCATGTTTTCAACGTACGTAATAGTTGGTGGCGTGAATTTACCTTTCATCAAAATTACTTCGTTTATACTGATTCAAAATAGGAAACTATTATATATAAATCGAGCTTAGATAGTAATTTTTTTGTTGGTCCATTTTTGCACTTCACAACGCGTTTCTCAAGCGGATGGCACTCGCGTTCGCACTACTCCCAAACCGTTCGAGATAACGTGTCCGTGAGCGGTGTCTATGTGTGCGTTGCTCGAGCGCACTTTGTATGTAGATTGCCTTCTGTACTATCTGTATTTTGTGCCAAAAGTCTGACGACCATTCATACCAAGGGGAATCGTGTTAACTCAGTAACTACAGTTATGGAGGTCAGATCTCTCCATGTAAAATACTGGTATTCAGCTGCATCTAGTGAGACTGGAAGCTGACATCAACATACATAGTTGGGAAAAGTCTCTATAACAAATGTCGTCTTTACTCACGAGTGAATCAGTCCGATTTAAGAATGACTGTTACCATTGAACAGGACATACCATAATTATATAAGTTGCATAAGAAACGAAAATAAACGTCCGAAAAACGCTTTATCAATACGACGATCAAGAATCTGAATAGTTAATAATTATCATGTTAGCTGTTGTGATAGATGCAGAAAATAACAACATACGATTTAATAATACAGAGTTTGACTGACCAATGTGCCTGTAGACGTCTTGTAGGTGTGTCTTGATGGAGAGTCCGTGCACGAATGCGTCGCCGGCCGAGATGTGCACATCACCCGTCAACATACGGAACGTGGTCGTCTTGCCCGCGCCGTTTATACCCAGCAGCCCGAAGCATTCGCCTTTGTGCACCGCTGATAAACAACGAAACAAGTAGATGTGATGATGATTATGAACCTATGAGAGGTAGGAGGAATAGAATAGAATACTCTTTATTATGTACACCATATAAATTACAGACATAATTATAGAAACTGTACAAAGGGTGACACAATGGGCGGTCTTATCGCTAAAAGCGATCTTTTAAAGACAACCTTTGGATGGATTAAAAAAGGGGAAGGACAGACAAATACTGTAGGTAGTCTGTGGTGTACCATTTATATAATACAATAAATACATACATAAAGTATATTATACTAATCTAAATAAATATATACATACAATAATAAACATGAAACAGGAGCAAAGAAAATATAATGATGATGTTTAAGGAGAGAGGAAGTGCTTTTTAACCATAATTTTAAAAGTAATGAGTAACGTTTCCAAGTTAGACGCGCTTGTTTGAAATCCTTGGATGCAGTTTATCTTTTTTCTTACCTATTATAAAATGCAGCGTCCTTGTCTGTTTATTAGTGCGATTATAACTCGAGAATCACTTAATCGATTACCGTGATTCTCAGAAAAAATAAATTGCGCTGCGTGCTTAGAAAAAAATTATATCCCCGGCTTGGGCAGAGATGTACCTATAGTACAGTACACCCACGTTTCGCCAGTTATTAAATAAATATCATAAATATTAAGTTTGTTCTCGATGATAATATTCTTTTCCTCACCCTGTCTTGTTATACTAACCAAACGTAATCCTGTTGACAGCGAGGAATTTGTCGAAGAACTTGGTGAGGTCCCTGCACACGAGGCTTTGCTGTGACACTTGCGCTCTAGTCAGCGCTTGCACTTCACAACGTTCCATGGCCACATCACTGTCTTCTTCCGTTAAGGGCCGCGTTGGCTGGAGCTTCGAAGAGTAAAACACCTAACGAAAGATAAGGAATCGTTAATTATATATTCAAGAGCTTGGTTTGACTATCGCGAAAAGAACACATTTGCACGACAACTTGAAAACTTAGACTTGCCGTTAAGATAGCATGTTCAAAGGTAAGCTAAAGCCGTATCCAAGGCCGATTTGAAATTTGTCAATAGAGGAAATATACATTACAAAAGTTGAGAATATACATTTTATTATGAGAACAAGATAGTAATCGTAACCTGGCTCAACGTACCTTATTCAAAAGCTCGTATTCCTTGATCAGCAGCAGGGTGAACGATATTATCCCAACCATGCTCATCATGAACAGATATCTTCCGATACCGGGCTCATTCCACTGCATGTAAGGGTTGTCTTCGACTGAGAAACGAGTAAGTAAAAATACAGTATGTTTTAATGTTGTTAGGTACGAAGTTACGACGAAGTTACAACATATAAAGCATCGTTCAAGCCAATCGGCAAATTGGTTAGTTTAATGAATTTTCTGTACTTATAGCTTTAAAATAATCAAGTACTATTAGAGATACTATTAAGTTAAAATAGTAAGGTAGATGAGAGGCTCTTTGTAGGTATGCAATGCTCTTATTTAGAATTCATAAATTGGAAGCAGACATCAACAGCATTGCGAATAGACAGAATAATAATATTATCAATTACAAACTTTTGTGGAATTGCACATGTAGTGCAATTCCACAAACGTTGGAACATTGTTTAGCATCATGTTCTAATTTTTGATGTTACAGGAACTTATGGACGCTACTGATAATGCAATACACGCAGCTAGTCCCGGGATCACTTTTCGGATTATCATCAAAATGCATGCTGCGGCTAAGGACGGTTACGGTTATCGAACGAACATTCGTGTCGAGTTGGGTTATCACGATAAAACCTTCTTATTCCGCCATCGGCGATGGGTCCGAACATCGCATTTCGCCCCTGCGGCGTTTGGACGTTAACTCGCGCAGAAAACATAACAAGTTAACGTTAAACTACAGTAAGCTAGCATACTGAAGCACTACAGTACATAACACGCACTCACAAGACTCACTTACTACAACAGACGGAGAGGTTGAGCTGCTGGCAGATAGTGTGCCGCGTGCAGTTTTCGACGTTGAGCTGGTGGCACAGACCGTCGCACGCCAGCATTTGGAACGACGACACGCTCATGTCCCTACGGAACAAGTATACGAGTGAAACGGTTCTATAGCTTATAACTAATGGCTTTTTGTTAGAATGGAACATAAAGAACTTGCTTTGGAGCTAATATCTGTTATTTTTCTTGATGATAGCCATCTATTCATTGATTTATATAAGTTATTAATTAGTCTTTAATGAGAGCTTAAGCAACCAAATGCCAGGAAATGAAACAATAGCTGTGCGTGCATAAGTAAAACTTTATTGTAGTCTTTTACTACCTGTGCAGATAAAACCGCTGCTACAGTTTTAGCTCTTGTTACAGCGTGAATAAAGCGTGTTTTTGGATTATTTCAAGTATTCATCACGATATGTAGATGATCAAAATTACTTATAAACACTAAAATAACAAATTTATTACCTGAAACTTCTACTGATGCAGTAAATGGGCAACGGAGAAAAAACCCAGTCGAACAGATGAGCGTAAAACGGACTGCCTACTTCTGGTAATCTCAATAATTCGGTGATTAAAAATGGCATGCAACCTGATGAAAAACAATGAATATATTATTCGCTTTCAAATGAATACAGCTTGTGAATTCTGTGCCATTCCCAAAATACAAGTTTCATGATGGTATTGTGTAAACTAAATTCAAATAAGCTGTTCACGTTTTACCATTACGTATCTGTCGAATATTTTATCTACTCACCCGTAAATATATTCATGAAACACATTTTCGAGAAGCCCGTTGCGGCAGCTTCAAAATAGAACGATGCGAGGTAATGTACAGGTATCGTCGCTACCGAGAACACTACTAAGACTAGAAGTACTCTGCCTGTAATAGATTATAGTAATTTAAAGTAGGTACTTTGAATTAAAAGTAATGGATATAGATACTTAGGAATTGAATATATTTTATTCAACTGACCTAATTCAGTAGGCGTAGATAATGTGTTTTCTTGAAAGCACGCGAGAGTGAACACAATACAGAGGTAGACCAGAAACAGCCACAACCAGTCCCATATGAACGCCGTTACCCACATGACCGCGGGCCGCACACCCGAGACGCGCTGAAGTAGCTTCGCGCCGCTTATGCGCTCCTGGTAACGGAGAGAATATGTAGATCAGCTTGCGAAAAGTATGTGTTAGCTTCGCCTTAAACCGCAAACAGACAATCTGATGAGTATACTATTCTTGAAATTAGAATCGGCAATCTTGGCTATGGGATAAATTACTCTAGGGCTTCGGTGAATTTTTTTTGCTAAATTAAGAATGTCAGTGTTTTTTTACAAATAAACTCCAATTTAATTTGGGTCGGGATAACACGATTTTGGGCAGTATAAGAATTTCGATTTAATAAGTCTGGGAAAACTTCATAGATCAAGTCTATGACCTTTCAAGACGGTTTTCGTATAATTGAATTACTTGTCAATATTAATTAATAATCAATATCGATGTTACCTTAATAACAAAAAGTACGAGGAAGGCAGTGACGAAAGCCATACAAAATCCGATGTTGAATGCAAACTGAAATCCCATACTGCTGCCGGAAGCCATCACCTTGACCTGAAACCAATTACATAGAATCTTTAATTTGTAACAGATTATTACAATTCCAAGAAAACTGTACGACTGTTTGCTTATGAAAGAAGAACAGAGCACTAACACTCATCAATATAAAATTAAACCGATATTGAGACAATAGAATGTCACCGTCTTATTTAAGTCTGACCCAAATACATTCAATTGGACGACTGGTATATTGAATGCACAAAAATTTTGGCGAAGTCTGGTCACTAAGAGGGAAGATACACTGGAATAGTTCGTGGTTTGGTATTCAAAAAGGTATATTCAATAGATATGTACCTGCTAAGCCTTTTTATTACAAAGCTCTTGCTACCTTTTTGAATTTTTGTGAATTGAAACCACGAGCCATCCGCACACGACTTGACTTGGACTATTCCAATTCCACAAATCTAACTTACCAAATGTTCAATAGCGTAGGGTAGCGGATGGTTGACGACCTTCAGGGTGCTTCCAGGCGATAGAGCGGCCATGATCGCGTTGTTGACATGTGCGAGAGAAATTGCCGAGTCGTGGTACCCGTAGTTGCTGAACCAAGCAGTGATGTTGTGAGCGCCAAACGTTGCTCCGATAGGAACTTCGTTTCTCACCCTGGCGAGGTCAGCTTCGCACTAACACAAGAGTTTCATATTATAAAAGACGATTAGAGACATTATTCTTACAGAAATAACGTAAAAACATAATCCGTTTTTACATTATTTTCGACAGGTTCAGTTATTCAGGAACTCAATATATGAGATATTGGGGGCTTGATTTCAATGAAGAGTATTTAGTATGAATAAACTTGACACTTACCAGTTTCAGATAAAATTTCCCTATATGTGTCGTCCCTAAGTCAGTAAGCGACATTCCTGGGTACGTCGAGGTTTTAAAGTAATTCTTATACGCCATCATAGCCTTAGCTTCAACACTTCCGTCCGTCACGTTTGCTTGAGACAGCAAAGTCTGTGTCGTCGCAAAGCCGCTCTCTAAACTTAAGGTTAATGGTGGCAGTTTGGATAAAAACTTCCAAGATCTCGATATAATCACAGATATAGTTATGTTAATTATTGGCGTCACGAACTGTATTAAGGCAGTCAATTTATTCCTCATTGAATTGTAGGCCAGTTTCAAAAACATCGCTTTTATGTGGTTCCTGAGTAGTTTAAATCCGCGCACTTTTTGTATCGGTTCATTGTCCGCTGAAAAAAGGTAAATACTGTAAAAACCTGACATGCGCATAAAAAATACTACGAGACTACGTTCTTATACTAACCTGAGTTGTGGGGATTAGCTAGAGGTGCTATGGCACAGTCATTGTACGGTCCGGAGCTGTTGCTCCTTTTTCCTGACGAGATTTCTACATCCTCTGCGCCTGCCCTATTAAAAGTCCACTTTAATTACTTCTTATTGCTATAGAAGTCATTAAACACGACGATGTTAAAGAATGGAAATACGTACTTCATAAAAACTTCTTCCAAACTAGTGACAGAGAGTCCATAGCTAGTAACACACAGTGATTGCCGTTTTGCCTCAAACTCTTTAAGCATTTCTGGGAATTTACTAACATTGTCACTTGGCAAGATGTATGTTAATTCCGAACCTGAAAATAAATACTACTGTATAGGAGCAAATCATAAAGTCAAATCACACACAGCGACCTCGGAAAGAGGCAATACATAATACGGGCAATGAACTCTACTTGTTGAAACAATAGCTGATCCTTATAATATTACGGATATATGAATTAAGTTATTTACTAGATAACTGTAAGTTGTGTTACCTAGGCAGAATTTAAATTCATCTTTTTTACAGAGACAGGTTTGATTAAGTCATTTTTTTTCTTACCTATGTTAGTGTTTTCTTTGATATCAGGTACGTAATTTCTGAAAAATTTTGTGACGTCATCGGCAACACAGTTTTCCCCCTTGACAATGGTCATTTTGTAGCCGATCCCGTAATGTTTCTTAAGGAAGTAAGGTGTTCCGACACACTGCAGGCGACCCCCGGACATGATAGCTATACGGTCACCCAGAATATCTGCTTCATCCATGAAATGCGTCGTGAGTATCATTGTTCGACCTGAACAAAATAAAAACGTTCGTGAGCAATGTTTTCACATAACTTAAGGTTTTTAAGTAAAAAATTAATTGATATATTGTAGGTAGGTAAGTACTAAATTATTATTACTATGAAAAGGGGAATGGAATTTTATGTAAGTACCTATACATATTTATAATTATGTGTAGTAAAACCCGTTTATGACGATTTCACAGGGACCCAACCAAAAACGCGTCATAAGTGAGAAAGCGTAATAAACCAGCATAATAATGCGGGATAGGGAAAATAAAACGTACTTCGTATTATTATGTTCTAATTTAGTTGTTTTTACGTTTACGTTGTTTATAGTAATCACTTATTTTGGTTTGACAGAAAAATTTTGATGCATTAGCAATTAAAAGATTTTCAACATAATTTAACTTTTGCAGTGCGTCTTCGCTTTGATTCAAAGAAGCTACATGGCGTATTAGGCGTATTAAACGGGATGACGAAGCGTTAAGAAATGTATGTACCTAAACTTGTCTCAAGTTGCAGGGACTGGCGTAAAATGTATGTACCTAAACTTGTCTCAAGTTGCAGGGACTGGCGTAAAATGTATGTACCTAAACTTGTCTCAAGTTGCAGGGACTGGCGTAAAATGTATGTACCTAAACTTGTCTCAAGTTGCAGGGACTGGCGTAAAATGGCGTATTATGCAAAAAATCGTATTAAGCGTGATCGTATTAAACGGGTTCGTAGTAATTAGGTAGGTATATATATTATATTTTATTTATTAAACATACTTAGGGTCAGTTCACACCGAGGCGCGACGCGCAGTTTTCAAAATAAACAGCGCGTCGCGTCGCGTCTCGGTGTGACCTGACGCTAAGTATTGCATTTTATTTTCGTAATCTCATAACTATTTACACCATTAAAAGACTAAATAACTACATAAATAAATACAAAAACAAAAGGTGGAGTACTCGTCCGCATCGCTGTCATCCGGAAACGTGCCCAGAAGACTGGCAGCATTGCCACGTTGAATGGCAATGCTTATTCTTTGGCCAAAAAACGACCCAGCCCTCTGGTCGCGTGAAGTATCGATCAGCCGGCGAGTTTTAATAGGTTTATCCGTATCTTTATATTTAAAAATATTTAAATATTTATTCCAAATTTTTCATGATTGCACCTACCACTGTTGCCTACTGAAAATGCCTATGGCATTAAGTCCGCTTCTGTACATTTGTGTTCTTAAAGTATTAAATAAATAAAAGGGGCAAATCGAGATAAAAATAAGACTGCCACAAAAAATGAGTGTTATAAACTCATAACACTTTAAAAGACATTATATTGCTATAACATACTTTGCCTTCAAAAAATTACTTCAGGGTAAGAGTCTGACACTCCCTTCCGCTCCACCCAGAGCGGGAGGGGTCATTTGATGATTTCCCATCCGCAAAAAAAAGGGTAATTTTTCTATATAAAAGTAATATTTCATTCTCACTAAAAGGAATAATGATATTAAAATGAAATTCTATATTTTGTTACTCAGCACTTTTTTGGAATTCAGTTCATTTACTAATGTCCTATTTCAATATTTGGTGCTTGATTGTATCATTCCATAAAGTCACCTATTCTAATATGAAGGTCAGTTTTGAATCTCGATTCTCCATAGATTTTTTACTCAAATCTAGTTTTAATACAAGGTTCGTGTCTAAAAGTATCCTTGCAGAATAAGGGCACAATAATATGGGAAAATCTAGTTTTATTTCCTTTTTAAAAACCTTGTGGGTTTTCTGAGCCTTTTAATGTTTATGCTGAATTTTTGGGACGATTCGAGTGTGATTTTAGTTACGATGTTTATAAAATCGGAAGTTGTCATAATTATATGTTGTATTCCGCTAATATACTACATAGGTGTCACTTCTATACAAAAACGCGTTTTAAAAGTGCACACTGTAGTTCGGATATTTTCCGCTTCGTCATTGCCTATAGGTTGTTTCACTCTAATGACTCGGCCAAGACGACGTCATAATAAATTGCCTATTTACATTTTAATACATCGATTGTAGTTCCACAGACAGACGTGAATGACTGATATGATGAAGGATGTTTAGTCTCTATAATCGATTAGGAGGTCATTCAAGCATAACATTCGCGGTTAGGCTAATGACTCCTGCACGTAGCAACAGCATTCTTTGTTGAATCAGGTTTAGTAGTTCAGTGAAACCTTCGGAGCATTCAAAACAAGTCGATCTATCCTGCATGTTATTACTGTAAATGGTGACTCGTCCAAAGTCCAAACATTTGTTCCTACCCGTACTCTGTATTACGTAAAAAAGGTAGGTAAGAAATGTTTTGAAATCACTCAAACTCAACCACTTAAAAAGTTGAAAGTATGCGCAATGTAAAAATCTTCGAAGGTGGTGTTCATTAGTGTAGGTACAGTTGAAAGGGAAAATAAATGACCGTTATTGCACCAACCATACACGGTCAAATTAAACTAGGTAGCGAAACTCCGCAAACGTGATGGGTATCCTAATCTTAAAACGATAACACAAAAAAAAAAAGATTTTCTAATCTCATACTTCAAGTAGGTTATGCGCTACCAGCGGTTTTTTTCTTGTTTTGATACCAATATCCAGCACGCTGCGGAGTTTTGCTAACTAATTTAATTTGACCCTGTAGAGGGTAGTGTTGTTACAGGACAAACCTTTCTTTTCCTTCTGCAGCAGGTCCCAGAGCGCGCGACGAGCGGCTGGGTCCAGGCCGGACGTGGGCTCGTCCAGCAGCACCACGCGCGAGTTGCCGCACATGGCCGCGCCCACCGACAGCCGCCGCTTCTGACCCCCCGACAGTTTGTTTGATGTCACGTCACGCTGACAACGTTACGAAAACTTATTAGAACATTTAAGGTGCAAGCTGCTTCAGAAAATCGATTAAGTACAGTTTTAGTATTTGCCCTTTTCTCAATTGCAATGTTCAATAATTAACTCGTCGGAATATACGTCAACCAACATAGATCAATATCTATGTTAAAAATATAAACATCTGAACTGAGAATCCTCCTTGTTTTTTGAAGTCGGAAAACATCATAAAATATTTATCTCATTCACAACTGCCTCATTTGTCTCCGAAGTCATTATATAGGGTGACTGGTAATTAGTGACCGATACTTAAACACGTGATTTTACTCATCATTATGAACAACTTTTACTATGGGACCAAACCTGAAATCGCGGAAAAAAAATCAGCTGTTCCCTACATTTATGTTCGTCTAACTCGTTAAAATGTAGGGAACAGCTGTTTTTTTTTTCCCGATTTCAGGTTTGGTCCCATAGTAAAAGTTGTTCATAATGATGAGTAAAATCACGTGTTTAAGTATCGGTCACTAATTACCAGTCACCCTATATAGGTGCAGAAGTAAGCTACGCAGGCAAAAACTTTACACCAACGTCGACAAAAACAAGAAAAAAAAACTTGTCTTCTTTACATAGTATCAAACAAAGTCGCTCCCGCTGTCTGTAAGCTTAGATCTTTTAAACTACGCAAGTAATATATCAGTAATAGATAGAGTGATTCAAGAGGAAGGTTTATATGTATAATACGTGCATATTATAGTAGAGAAAAGCCAAGAAATTCAAAGATTTGTAATGTGATGTCATAACAAACATTTTTTGTGCGCTTACATTGCAAACGCTGGCTAAACCCCTTCGATCAATAATAGTACTAGATGGATGATTAGGAACAAAAATAAGTCGCTAAAGTGACCACGTTTGCACACACATAAACATTTATATTTCTTACTACGAACTATAGAAAAACGTTTAATAATGTTAACAACTTCAGATTATTATAAACCTTAACACTCTACCATAAAGTTTAATTACGATTGCAAATGATTAATATTAAAGTCCTTCTGTAATCGAAGCAATAAATTTAAAATGTCACTTGAAAATAAAAAGTCATTTTTATAATAAGTACTAAAATATTTATTTTAAAATGAAACTTAACGTCTAAGCAATAAGGTTAAAAACATTTTGTTGACAATTTCGCACTTACTCGAATTTGGAACTAGACGTAGTTCTTGGAATTACGCCGATGTTTGTTAGAATAGTTGGCGCGGTATCGCAAACATTGGCCAAACAATCATAACATTTGCTAATTGATTTATATTTACTATTTAATTGTGTTACCATTTTATGAAAAACATTTAATGATAAAAACTTTCCGAAAAGAAGATATTCCTTCCAAAATCTTGGTGTTACGGTGGTTATTTACACAACTTTTGAACGCGCACTGAGGCATTTTGACGTCTTAACGTTGGCTATGATTGGACCATACTAATTTGAAATAAGAGCACAAAAGTATTCGTGCTCGTATTTTTCGGGCCGTTTTTGAAGCGCTTATCGGGCATCTAGTACTATTATTGATCGAAGCTAAACCCTAAGAAATAGATCAAATTAATGTACTACGGAATTGTATATCTTAAAAGATCGATAACAAAGTCCACGATGGTATGTGTTTATCTCCTAAGGATAACCCACAGTAACCATTTCTATCTTTAACATATTACAAAAAAATATGGGTTACTTACCAAGCAATTTTAAACAATACAGTATTATTCCCTATCCAATTAAATACATTAGATACGTTGTGCATTTCATGTAGATCAAAACGGCCCTTTACAGCATATCATTAAAATGAATCGTATAAGATATCAGAGATTTAAAAAGCGGGGGCAGAGCGGCTGGCGGGGCGGTACGAAGTTCGCCGGGTCAGCTAGTAAAGAATAAACTAACCTTTTCTTCCAATTCCAGCAGTTTGACAAAATGATTTACTTCTTCCTTTAATTTATTATTCGGTACTCCTTTTAGTCTTGAATAAAATATAATATGTTCGGCGACCGTGAGGTCTGGGAAAAGCACGTTGTGTTGCGGACAGATGCCCAATGACTTGCGAGCTAGGTTAGTTTCGTCAACTATGTTGTAGCCATTGATAAATGCTTTCCCAGAAGTCGGCGGGACAATGCCTGAACAGATAATATAATGGAAGAAAAATAAGTAAACAGAAGAAGAAAACTACATTGGGTATTGTAAATAACACATTGCCAAAATCCGCCGTAAACCTACGAAGTACCTCCTACGTACGCACATTATTAGTTTGTACCGGCAAACACGGAGAAACATTCATTTTTATGATTGATGTAATCGGAACAGCTAAATTACAGTTAAGTGGCTGTAATTGAGCAGTTGTTTAACACGCTAGTGCTGACTTACTAGTCTTAGTCCAGTCGTTCGATTAGAGGATTAACCCTTCCATTTAACATTTTCTCAATGGGTTTTCTCTGTAATTACCTACGCTATGTATTCTCACAAGACTACAGTCGAGCATCATCAAATTACTATGACCCGAATCGCACAAAATTATAGTGTTCTGCCAGTGCTCGTTATCAAGAGAAATTCTTTTCTAGGTCTTCTTATATGTTTGCTTAGAATACGACCATGATAGAAAGGTACTTATATGTACAATTATATACCTACTATGTAGGTATCATAATGGCTAACAATTACGGGATTTTTTTTTCTATACTACCTAGGTATACACATACAATTTTCACCTACGATGCTGTCAGTCTTCTAGGCACGCTAGCAGATGACGAATATTCTGAATCCAAAGAGTGTATTTTTTAGATGTTGATTGTTCCAAAGTACTTTTTCGTATAAAATTCTAAATAAAAGATACCAAAAATCAAAGCTACAATAATAAAAAAGTCTATTAAGTATTAAAACATAAGGATTTCATGTAAGTCAGAATTTAAACTTTTACTACCATTGTCAAGATGTCAAGTGAAAAGCAACTTCTACGCAGACGAGTCGACGACGACGGCGCGCGGCGACGTAAATTGAGCTGTTCCAATTATCAAGATATTCAGTTTAAACTTCTATTATACTTTCTTTATGGCAATTAGTGCCGATGTGTCGACTATTCTGGCATTCTCAGAAGTGAGTTTAAAACTTTCATGGGCCGATAGTTTTAATTCGTACCATTTTAATTAATCAAATAAGTACTATAACTGATGATGTTGTTGAAATTATGATATTTTTCTTGTAAGAACTATTGCAAAACTATGAAAGAACAAAAGCATTTTCCTTAAATAACGTCATATGAACTTTACGGAAAATAACAATACTGGAAGTATTTACTATTTAATTGATTAAAAATTATTAGCACAAATATGAATGCTAATTATTGTTTTGTGTTATTTTCCTTACAGTTTATTGCATATAAGGTCCAAATAAAATATCTAGACCAACAATACTCCTAGGCATGTGTTGACTGTGTGCAAGCGCAGTGTGAACTGTGCTTCTCCCGCCCATTTTTTGTATGTGTAATCTAATCAACTTGCTCACTGTGCACAAAATTCGGTTAGCGCCAACGGCTAGTGCTAGTGATATTCACGTGTTTATAATAATAGATAAATAATAACCTGTAAGCATGGAGATAGTGGTTGTTTTTCCGGCACCATTGTGTCCCAGTAACACGGTGATCTCGTTCTCATACAACCTCAGGTTCAAATTGTCAACGACTTTTTTACGACCCTTGTATATTTTTGTAAGATTCTGAAAGAAAAAAATACCTGTCATTTTTATCTAGCCGATAAACTACCTAAAGAGAAGTGTGGAGTGATACTTATTTAAAACATACACATCATTACAACTCAGCGTTGAAATTTTTAGTCGGTTATTAAAAAAAAAATTATTGTTCCATACATTTTGACCACGTAGGTCACTTTTCTATGGGGGTCTAAAATCATGTAGGTACAGAATTCATGGTTAAAGTTTGCGCGCCGATGTCCCTGCCACCCTGTATATTATTTAGTTGGTTAATAAATTTATAAATTATAGCTGTGCGATTTATATCCACGTATGTAGGCAAAATGAAGCAAAACATGTAAGGTATTTGACGAGGTGAAGGTACACGGTTGTTTAGTTTTTCTAAGGTACTAAATAAACAGGCCAAGCGCTATTAAGGCGTCCCTCCGTTGATGTTCACGAACACCATATTGATGTTTATACTGCATGAACTTATCGCTATTAAAGTGTCGCTTATTATGGGTTTACTACTCTGAAGGCTGACGCATAGAAGGCGTATACAATTTTTCGTAGGAAAGAGAAATATGTGATCGACTGATCATTTTAATTACGGTATGAATCACACTAATATTGTAAAGGCGAAAGTTTGTGAGTGTGTGTTTATATGTTTGTTACCTACTTCTTCACGCTCAAACGGATCGACCAATTTTGATAAAATTTTGTATGGAGGTAGCTGACACCCTGGATTAACATATACTTTTTATCCCGATATTCCCACGGGATCGACATTTACGCGGGCAAAACCGCGGGGCGCAGCTAGTTTTAAAATAAAACAGAGACTGACTAAATAGTCGCGTACATAGGTACTAAAAAAATATTTATTATAGAAAAAGATTGTAACTTCAATTAGCATTTCGGGTCTGCGAGCTCTTATAAGAGTGTTTGGAATAGAAACACGCAATAATAATTATGGCAGCTACGTAACGTTTTCAATGCAACGGCTTGCGCTGTTTAAGGTTTTCATTTGAACCTATAACTTGCCGTGTAAATGTTACTCAAACGCTGTGTTATTTTAACACCTTATCTTGTTATTCCCATATTTCAATTCCTTTATGACCTAATTGCGTTTTGACATATCATTATCGAATAGCTAGAGTAGAAGATACCTACCTATGTTTTTTTAAACACAATCATGTGTTTAATTCTTTTTAAAATAAGGCAAATGCTTTTGGCATTTGAGGAAGTTAATGTTCAAAACTTACGTAAAATTGTTTGGTGGCACGGCACGTCACACAGTGGTCTGAAAATCGAGCTCCATACTCATAGAAACTTAAAGTCAGGAATTTAAAAAAAAAAAAATTGTAATGTCTCTGGTATACATCCCTATATATGATATTAACGTATGGATGGTAGTAGCAGCTCCACGCGTGAGAAAAAAAAGTTTTGTGTTTTTTTTGTATGGGAGAAAACACTTAAAGTACATTTTTTTGAAATTGAATGGAACTGAAGGGCTGGTGCTCACACGACTTATTATACCATACAAGGCGATCAAGATGACATCCAATTCATACACTTTTGGGTGCCGCTTTGAGTGTAGCAAATTTTTTAACTTTTGAATTTACGGTATGTGATTTTTTAAATTTTTGACGTGGTTAAATGAAGTTGCCGATGGATTTACATATACTATCGTTAGTTAATAGCCTGCTAATGACTTTTATGATGAGAATAATTAAAGACGATATTGATTAAATACTTATATTTACAAAATTGCATTTTAAGGACTAAGTAACTAAAACTAAAACTCCACCGTTACTCTTTTAAAAAGTTTTACAATATTTTGCATACATTAATTATATAATAATAATATGTGTCGACGATGCACCTAAAATAAAATTACTATACCACAATAGGTAAAATAATTAAAAACGAAACCATGACTTATAAATTAATTAATTTGCTGATAGATACATGGTGCTCACATATTTACAAACATGGTAAAAGTAGGTAAATGATTTTCATTTAAAATAATAAACAAAAAAAAGAAATTCAAGTTGTCAGGGTCAATGTCAGGGTGTGAGTTAAAGAAAAATAATTACAGAATGTAATGAATGTCAAAAAGAATAAATTTACAATAACTATGTTAGTATCACTTAGTTGCACTAAGTCTTTGTGCGTTCCGGTGGCACTTGTCCGCGAAAGCGGCGGAATACCACATCCTGCGGCCAAAAGCTTTCTTCCATCACCAGGTGCAGGTAGCATGTTGGTATGCGCACCACAAACGCCTAATGACATGAGCATTAACCTCTATAGTACACATAAAATCTACTGCTAACAGAGAGTATCTTCGCCCTCATCAGAGTCCTCTAAATCCGAATCCATCATTGACGCACTAACATCGACAAATTCAACGTTCTCTTTGTCTACACCTGAATCGTCACTAATGAGAAGAAAGAAAGAAACAAATGAGTTACTTAGTTCTTGGAATGCACTTTTGTAAAAAAATTGTATTTAATTAATATTATTTTTTAATTATTCTCATCATAAAAGTCATTAGTAGGCTATAAACTAACGATATTATAAGTAAATCGATCAGCAACTTCATTTAAACACGTCAAATATTTGAAAAATAACATGTCGAAAATTCAAAATTTCAAAACTTTGCTACGCGCAAAGCGGCACCCAAAGGTGTATGAATTGGATGTCATCTTGATCGCCTTGTATGGTATAATAAGTCGTGTGAGCACCAGCCCTTCAGTTCCATTCAATTTAAAAAAAATGTACTTTAAGTGTTTTCTCCCATACAAAAAAAACACAAAACTTTTTTTTCTCACGCTTGGAGCTGCTACTACCATCCATACGTTAATATCACATATAGGGAGGTATACCAGAGACATTACAATTTTTTTTTTTTTAATTCCTGACTTTAAGTTTCTATGAGTATGGAGCTCGATTTTCAGACCACTGTGCGTCATGCGTGACTTACCTGTATGTTGACGCCGGCGGGCACGCCCTTTGGTTCCTCTTCGTGGTCATGTACAACCTTCAACAGTGCATCATTATACTCCAGATCACGCATATCCTTCCTATTTATCTCTGAAAATATTACGTTTCATAGTAATGTGCAATAGATAACGGAATCAATAGTGCTTGCTTAGTCACAGAAAATCATCGCCATTCGAGGTTTAAAGTTCACAATTTGTTCGATTTATTATATGAACGCTTGAACGATTCGCTCTTTGCAGTTTAATAAATCATTCATATCGGCAACTTAATTTTAAATGTGCATTTGGCTACGATAAGAACCGGCGCGTGCGAGCTGGAAAGCCTTGATCATTATGGGTAGGTACAGAAGAGTACCTACACCTAACTATTCTTTTAACTGCGTTCTGTGTATGATCTCATTAACAGTCTAATACACTTAGGTAACCTAAAACCCTTTACCAAAAAAAAACGACCAATTTAGCTTACCTATTTTGTAAAGTTTATATTGTTATCAATGAACATGAAACATTAATTTAAGGAAATATTTAGAGCAGTACACATTGACATAATTTTTTTTAATGTTTTATGCAGAATCGCAGTTTTTGTTTTAAGTTTTCAACGTCTAAATCAATAAATCTGTTCTGTTCTGTGTGTAATCTGTTGTCGAGTTGTTGAATGAACAACCGCAATGATAATGACCTTGATAACATGATCACATTGATGATCGTAAGAGTTTGATTGAATAATGATCGAAGACACAATCCGGAAATAAACGTCATGTTGAAAAGCGACCACTCGAAAACTCGTGTGTAAACCTTAACACAACTTAAAGAAAATAACACCACACATTAGTTAAAGGGTGTTGGTAAAATTGCCTTCAGAAGAGATTACATTTTACTTACATAACAAAGGCACAACACTAACCTGCAACTTTACGCTTATTCGGCCTCCAGAAGCTCTTAGTAAACGGGAAGTACCAGGGCAACGGTACTCCGTAGAGCCCTGGGCGTATCTTCTCTACGTACATCGCGATCAGCATGTATAGTATCGTGTCGAGTATCAGCATTAGAACGATGTGGCCGGGCTGTAGCTGATCCTGATACGAGATCGGAGTGAAGAACTCGTTCCATTGTAAACCTATGCAACATAATTATATATTTTTTTTTAAATACATCAACGTAGGCCATCAGGGCTCTCGCAGTTGTAATTTAAATAAATAATGAAAAACCGGGCAAGAGCGAGTCGGACTCGCGCACCGAGGGTTCCGCACCATTATAATTATGTTTTTAAATTTTCACCGGCGAGCTACTTACTAGATCTCATTCAAACCAATTTTCGGTGAAAGTTTACATGATAATGTAAATCATATATTTTTTTTAGTTTCATCATTCTTTTATTTTAGAAGTTACAGGGGGACACACACACATTTTACCACTTTGGAAGTGTCTCTCGTGCAAACTATTCAGTTTAGAAAAAAATTATATTAGAAACCGCAATATCATTTTTGAAGACCTATCCATAGATACCCTACACGTATGGGTTTGATGAAAAAAACATTTTTGAGTTTCAGTTCTAAGTATGGGGAACCCCCATAATTTATTGTTTTTTTTCTATTTTTTTTTGTGAAAATATTAATGCGGTTCACAGAATACATCTACTTCGGAAAAAAGTGGCTGTGACATACGGACGGACAGACAAACAGACATGACGAATCCATAAGGGTTCCGTTTTTTGCCATTTGGCAACGGAACCCTAAAAATGAAATGTCACAAAGCGTCAAACTGGAATTCGTATTTACTGGAAAAAAATGGGTGCAATTTTTCCTGTATATGACGCCTTATAAAAAATAAAACTACATAAGTACACACAAAACTTATATCTAATATTTTATAGATGGGTAAGTATGACATTATTGTCATTAAGTTAGTATTAAGTGGCGTCGGTCGAAGTTCATATGAATAATTTAGTTCTATGTCTACTGATTTAAGATAATGTACAAATTAACATTAAAAAATTGTACCTATACGTTCTATAGAATTATATAATAGGATAGTAGGAAGGTCAAACTACTGATGTATTGAGTACTTACAGTTTGCTGAGCAATCAGAGGATGGGCTAGAAATACTTTACCTACTTCTAGTAATTAGTGTGTAGCGGTTTTACTACCTTACCCCCTTATTTTTAATAAACGCGAAGTAGTTATATAAGTTATGCAAACCTAAACCTTGAAAAATGCATGTTAAATCTGAAGCTAAGTTGTAACTTTGCATTTATTATAAGTTTAGAAGTCCATTTTTAATCACCTTCAACTAAGGTCATCTATTTCTAGTCTCGACCCAAGAACCAAGACCTACCTACTTTACCCGACTGTCGGTTTCACAGAAAACTGGTTGGAATGGTTTGCAGGCTTTTTTCATTTAGTGTCCGGTCGTGTAGATGGTAATGTGACTCCTCAAATCCTTAGGTAAGTAGTTGAATTGAATACCTAAGTACCTAATTATTTCATCTAGTCAAGTCAGAGCTAACATTAATGCGAAGAGCATTGATATCCGAGAATTAAAGAGAAGTTTAAAATCCATAATCACATTATTTACTAAAAAAATACATAATGCCAGCAGATACCTTTTGAAGTTCCTTCGCACATGATGATCATTTGAAATGCATATCCCATAGCAGTGTTAGATATCAAACTTAGAAGTAATTTCGTTGTCAGACTTATATCTTCATATAGTACTTGAGTTAGCATGTATATGGAATATGCCGCGAACCATGCCAGGCCCATAAAAGATGCGGCGGTGTTAGCTGTAAAGCATCATTATCATTACAATTTCCATACAATCAATATTGCCGACTGTGATACGATCTCTATTATATTTTGGTCCAATATTGAGTTACCTTTGTGAGACTATTGTTTTTTTTTTCATTCAAAATGAGAGCATAAGCATAACCAGCCTATAATCTTCCCAATGCTGGGACACAGGTCTCCTCTCGGTTAGAGGTAGTGGACCGTAATCCACCACGCGGGTCAGTGTGGGTTGGTAGATGTCACATGACTTTAAATTTTTTGTTCTAGGACATGCCGGTTTCCTCACGATGTTTTCCTTCACCGTTTTGATAGCAGTGGTGATGATATAATTTACACAAAGTAAAGTGCCTGCTTGGGTTCTAACCCCCGACCTATACTCGTAGTTCGCGGCCGTTACCACTGGGCCACCACTAATCTTCCAAAATGAGAGACCGTATCAAAATTGCATTAGAAACATATATCTGTAACTTATTTATGCTTGCCTTACCTCGAGAAAAGAAGACGCTGACCATAAAAGAGAATGCTAATGAGGCTATGACGAACAGGATAATAAAGAAGAAAAGAACGCTCCATGGTGTGAATGTAAGTACTGAGTATCCGTCACCGGCAGCTGTCTGGTTGAATGGTATCTAAAAATGTAATTCATAGGTAAATGTATGTTGATTCCAAAGGTCGGTTTAGACCAAACGAGCTAATGCTCATTCTAACCCCACTCACCCAGATTATTTTTGTGCAAACCATTGTGTGTAAGAGCATTATTTCGTTGGTTTGTGTGGAGTGACGAGAATGGATAAAGTAAGAAATGAGTATATAAGAGGAAGTTTGAAAGTGGCGCCAGTGACAGAAAAGTTGAAAGGAAATCGTTTGGCTTGGTATGGGCATGTGATGAGAAGGGATGAAACGCATGTGACTAAAAGAGTGATGAATATACATGTTTATGGATGGAGAGGGAGAGGAAGGCCGAAGAAAAGATGGATGGATTGTGTGGGGAATGATATGAAAGAGAAGGGAGTTAATGATAGCGTGACGGTTGACAGGGGAGAATGGAAGAAGAAAACGTGTTGCGCCGACCCCAAGTAACATGGGATAAGGGCAGGAAGATGATGATGGAGTCTAACTAGACTAAAATGTCAAGAACAAATGAGCCAAAACAAGAGCATTCTTCTCTTATTTTGGTTCGTTTGTTCTAAGGCGGATCACACACTACAACACGCCATCCGACGGAGCGTAGATAACGCGTTCCCGTGCGTGATTTTTAAAAAAATACAAATACACCAATGTGTGTATGATCAGCTTTAAGCTAATCGTAAGATATGCATATTAGAAACTTCGATCACACTCAGAAAAACGAAATGGTAAGAAAACAGTACCTACTTAATCAATTTTAAAACCAAACTGATACAAAGTTTAAATACCTAATTGAATGTATATCAGACCTAGACGGCTAAAGGGTGCAGTTCCCCTCGCTACGTACTCCAAAATTATGTTTAAACCAGCAGTGCCATGGTTAATTTGCCTGCAAAAGTTTTCTGCGAAACGCTTAATTGTTCAAATTAAGTCTTTCGAATACAACAGATTTTATCAGGAATGGAATTTGAGTAGGAATTTATACATCACATTTTCAATAAATGGATTCGGAATTGATAATAAAGCTCGTACTTAGCTACTATTCTGCGTTCATAGCTTGGATAGTTCCTGGTATTTCATTATAATTGACAGAATGTTTGGTCTCGTGATTTAATTTAATCAGGAAATTCTGAGTAACAGACAGTAGGTACTGGGGATTAAATTTTTGGGTACCTACCAGGATATTATTAATTTGCTTACGTCCCCCTTACCTATTGGGATGCAATAACAACTGGCAATAGAATAACGGTAGAGCGTGACCAATAAATTGACTTAATAAACTTACCTTAAATAGTATCACAATAAGCGCAACGGATATCAAAAGGAACGAGAACTGTTTGATGAACCAAGCCAGCCAGTGTAACCACGATGGAAGGCCCATTATTGTCATTGTTTCCTGTCAACACACAGATAGAGATCGTTTGGCAATATTTCTATTTATTTATTACATATTTCACCTCGAAGCAAATATAAGCTGAGTAAACTGGATAATGCTTTTTACATTACCTAGTCTTGATCAAGCAGACTAAAAGTTTTTTTTTACTATATCTAATAATATATACGTATTTTTTACCTTTAATTGTAACTCTTTCTCAAATGTTACAACTCTGACTGTATTCACGAAAGAATACGCAAAGCAGAGCATGATAATCATTGATATAAATCTTTCTAGCGCCACTAGCAGTTGATCTTCCCTGTATGCAAGCTGAGGTAGACGTTGTAAGTACACCTTGGTGCCAATCGGTTTCCCAGTTTTCTGCTTTATGATTTCCTGAGATATAGCATGCTGGACGGCTAAGAACATTTCTGGTGAATACCCTAAAAAATCAAAACCCTGTTTAGTCTTAGGTTAAGGACGTTTATTTCATAGATATTAATAGATTTGTTTATGTACCTACTCGTAGAATGTAAGTTCCTGGGTATTTTGCGTCACAAGCCAGTTTTAAAACGATGCTATTTTAGTCATAGTTTTTGTAACTAATTTATTAATCCCACGACTTTACATAAGACAATCATCATCTGCTTAGCCTTTTCCCAACTATGTTGGGGTCGGCTTCCAGTCTAACCGGATGCAGCTGAATACCAGTATTTTACATGGAGCGACTGCCTATCTGACCTCCACAACCCAGACTTTACATAAGACAATGTTGTTGATATTATATTTATTTATTTTTTATCGTCGTAGGTTTATTCAGCCTTGAATCTGACCACGTTTAGCATTCGTAAAAAAGTGTTACTAATGTAAAACCTCCTCACAGCTCAGAGGTTAAAGGTCATGTTAGTTAAATGTATTAGCTGGCAGCTATCCATCTAGGAGCGCAATTACGCTCCTGATACCTACTCAAATAAGTGTAGAAAGTCTTAAGACGATTTAGTGTTGAGGAGTATGGTGGTCAAATACACGAGCGGCATGTTGATGACAACAGCCCCCGACGGCTGCAGTTGCTTGTGCCGTTGACGCGTGTCCCTCGCGTGTAAGAGTACTTACGGAACCGGTATGTAAGTATACCTACTCGTATTTAATTAAGTAATACGTAATAATTTGATACGATAGCATTATTTGCTCAAGTTACTTTTTGTTTTCTAGGAACCCCGCCGGACGCAGCCCGCGTCCGGCCAGATCCGCGTCCAACCAGACTGAGTCAGTGGTCCTTCAAATGGCGATGTTTACCTTAAGTAACTAATTCCAGACATCATTAAAAGGTAGAAATAGTGTGAGCTAAAAAATTTCACTTTACAATCATTACAATGTATGGAGTTTTGTACCTAATCAAATACAACAAAGTCCCGATCGATCGATGAATAAATAATTAAGTACCTACATATGACCGTGACTGTGTAGGGTATCACCCCTATGTGACTTAAATAAAATAACTTGCAAAAACAGAACCTGGTGTTTTTCCGCCGTACATGTCGCCTGGAGCTCGGGGCCCGGGCTGCGGGAACAGCGGATACAATAAATTTGTTCTCCAACTGGCTCTCAGTGGGTGCTCTACCATTGGTGTTCTCATCACAGCCGGGAATCTTAGAGTTAACGTTACGTCGTTCGGCCATTCTGTGGCATCTGTAAAATATTTATACTTACAAATGTCTACTTCATACCTTTATAAAATAGAAGAGGTGAACTCACAGCTTATCGTGAATTACAGTATTAATTACTTACTTGCCATACTGTCATCAAACTGAATACCAACAAGAATTTGGTTCATAGCATTAGGTTGAGTGAGAGCTAGCTCCATTTCTTCTGCATTCTTATAGCCTTTAGGTTGAGGTAGAATATTCGAGTCAAACAGGAGGGCAAAAAGTATGCTGAAATTGTCATCAGCTACCATTGCTATGGCATCTTTAGTTACACTTCTAGTGAGTGGGTTTTCAGGGGAAAATGCCAAAGTTCCTGTTTTCGCTGTAGTTAGATTGCCTCTGAATAACAATGTAAATCATTAGCTATTTGTGTTTTAATTATTTATATAATAAAAAAAACTACACATACAAACAAAGTTTACTTACAGATTTCGTCCACTAATATTAAAATAGGTTGGGAGAAACGGTGGATAATTTATTTCAGGTTTTGATTTCGGATCCACTAGGCATCTTGTTAATATTAAAAACATAGAAAATATCACAGGTGATGCAATCTCGAAAATAGTTTGCCATTTGTGCCTTCTTTGTAGAAGAAAGTTCTTCCAAATAAGAAGTTTTAATTTATCAAAGGCCGACATTGTGCCAGGTGATGGTCAGCTAAAATAAAAAAATAAGAATTCTTTAACTTCTTCCATACTCTTCCTCTAACATTATGCTTTAAAATATCAGAGTTGTAGAAATTATTGTTTTTTTTTTTTTTCGTTTTTATGTTAGTTATTACAAGTTAATATTAGTTGTTGTAAGTTATTATTAAAATTTAAAACATGCCTTTATTTGGGTCTCATTTTTAACAAATAAGTAGGTATAACTTTATATTAAATTTTTCCTTTAACATTTTACGACTTAGATACTAAATGAGGCACCAGAAGATTTATTGTTATCACTTCTTTAATAAAAAATAAATAAAAAATTGGATTTGTAATTTTTTCTGTATAAATAAGTCTTGATTGAATTTTTTGCATAGATATTCAATTAGGTAAGTAAACCATACACAGGCAGACGTTAAAAGAGCTGATTATGATTTTAAGTGTCTTATAAATGTAATCATATTCCTTTCTTTTTTGTTTATTCCTTAGATAAAATTGGTATTCCAATTGGAACAAATAAACCGTTTTACACAATCATCCCAAAATAGTTAACCATACTGAAGGTAGTCTTGTAGTATTATAGGTATTTAAAAGAAAAATCCGCCCCTAAGACGACCCACTGACCGAAATTAATTGCTAGACTTATGAAATCGGTCCTAATTGAAATATTTATTGATTTTTCGACACCAAAATAAATTCTGCTTGTAGAGCTAAATATTCGGACCTTCGACGTGACAAAGTCTTTCTGCAATTATTTACGAACACCATCATTTCACTTTAATTCATAATAAATGAATTCAATCGATCGTTGGTGTCTTTACTGTACTATTTATAGTGGCGATTTTATTATTTTCGTCGCATCAATCACCGAGACTGAAAATATTAATTATCTTACCTGCGCATTACGAATCCATCATATATATACAGATTTTATTTCACACACACACAAGCTGGCCGCTGTTAGGGCACAATTAAACACGATTTAATTAAATGAGAAGCTTTGTGAAGGTCATTTAAGAACTGTGAGCGAAACAAAACCATTCTACAGGAGCCGAACCTCCCATAACCACTGTATAGTCTATGTATGACTGTAAGTTTGAGGAATTGGAGAATTCAACTATCAGTGTCAATGTCAACTGTCGAGTGTCAATCTCAAACGATTGACATTACCAGCACTAATTGCCATAAAAAAATCTGCGAGGACAATCAATGACGTTATTTTGTTCTTTTCTTTAGAATATTTGACTGCAGTGCCTTTGTCACCAGTCTCTTGCGATTTCAATAACTCACGTCCACACCCAGATTTTAACTTCATAGCGAGCAATCGGCTGCCAAAATCTGTTATTTTGACAGCCTGCGACTACAGTCGCTGCGTGTACGGCGCGCAGCGAGTGACGACATTGGCGACACATCAAGCTATACATTTCCAGTATAAGCTGACTTCTCAATAATATGAAAAACCGAGGTCAGATAAAACTGAAAATGTGTAGCTTGATGTTTCGCTGGGTAAGAAATGATAATAATTTAGGGCCGAATAACACTAGTATAAAGGCGAAAGTTTGTGAGTGTGTGTGTTTATATGTTTGTTACTTCACGCTCAAACGGCTAGACCAATTTTGATAAAATTTTGTATGGAGGTAGCTGACACCCTGGATTAACATATAGGCTACTTTTTTATCCCAATATTCCTGCGGGATCGACATTTACGCGGGTGAAACCGCGGGGCGCAGCTACTGCAGCTAAATTATAATATTTTTACGGCTAGCCCATTACCACTGACCGGAAACTTCCTAGATTAGGGGTTGCTGGAAAATTTCTGGTGGAAAAACCCAAAAATGCTAAGCCGATCATGCAGCAGTCGCATTTGCAACCACTAATTTATTGTAGCCTAGGCTTAACAATACCAAACACTTTTTGTCATTTTAGTATTTCAAACACAGAACATATATACCCTAATTTCAAAGCACTATCAATCATAGACAAATCAGGAGCACTTGGCAAGAAATAATCAAAATGGCGTTTACGTCAGTGACATATCAATGTTTTCTATTGGATTTTTTTGTTAAAATTAAGTTATAAATGTAAAATTGCAACGATTGTTTCTTTAATATGTCTACCAATAATTTATCTTCGGTTTTAAAATCTTGTTCAGAGAGTGAGTTGATTAATGAAGTGTCCGATAGCAGTATGACACAGAAGCAGGTGGAAGGATCCCGATTAAAACGTACATTTACCCTGCCTCGCAATCCCTTCGGAACTACAAAACCTGGATCCAGCAAGAATAAGAGTAACGAGAATGAAAGCAAACCAGCAAGTGCTAGTTCCACATTTGTAGAGACTCCTAAAGACGAGAATGGTATAGAAAGGAAGTTGTTTAGAAGGCCATCATGGAAAAGATTCTTAAACAAGATAGCGCAACACATGAGCACTGTTCACGTATCAGGCGTAAGTATTACATGATTACTCTATAATGTTAAAAACTATTTCCACCCTTGCATTTCCTTGTGCGGTAAAGAAGACAGTTCTAAATGTACACAGCTCCGGTGGTAATGATTTGTATTCACACTAAAGAGTAAGAGTAGTAATTTAATATATTACCACCATTACTCTTTCTGGTTATGTCTGGGTAAGGGTATGTTTGGTTTTCCTGGAGAAGTTTTTGTAGGTAGGTGTATCACAAATACAAATTTTTGGATCAAAATAGACAAGTATTGATAACAGTATATTCACATAAAAGCATATCACTAAACCTTGAAATGAAACAACCTTGAGTAACAGAAGTATAATAAAATGAATTAAAAAAGAATAATTATTAATATCTATTTAAACAGGCTCCAAGCATATCAGCATAGTATGGATATGTATTTGGAGAAAAACCTGAATCAAATGTATCAATTTTGAAAATAATTGTTCAAAATGGCTGAATTGATAAAAAAAATTGTACTATAACTTATGTTTTGTAAATAGCAATTGCTGAATTTGACAACTTATCGTTTTACAAAAACTATGGTTGAACGCCTACAAGCTTCTCTGACTAAAATAATTTTTTTAACCACCAGATGATAACGATGGGAATGGTCTAGAAAATTACTATTATTTTGACATTTACAAAACATTTGTTAAGGAACTTAAATGGTCTCCTCTATTACTGTCACTGTTTTGTGCTGAATCAGACAGCAACTGAAAGGTTTTTTTATTGTGTTTAAATGTTAATGATTTCAAACTCAAACTCAAAACTCAAATCATTTATTTCAATTAAACCTTGTATAGGCACTTTTGAATTGTCAAAATTTTACATTTAATACCTAATAGCATGATTACTCTCTGCTAAATATTTACATGGTTTTGTTAATAAGCATAATGAAACAATAATTGTTAAAATATGCCTACTTTATTTATTTATTAGGCTACTATTTTTTATACTAACTGTTCATATTGGTACGATTCTTTGAGGCATGACTGAAAACTAAGATTACATTTTCTTGCAGGTAAAGTCTGCACCAGCACTAATGAATGGTGAGCGCGTTCCATGCAGTGGGGATCCTCCATGGCCACCCGGTTCAACCCCTGCAGCCACTGGAATAAAAAACCATGGAAACACTTGCTATATGAATGCCGTTCTACAGTGTCTCTCACATACTGATGTTATATCTGAATATTTTGTTTTGGACCATTACAAAGTTAGTATCCCATTTTTTCAGAAAACTGTATTGAAAAAAAAATTGTTATATTAATTTTGCATCAGTTAAATTAATTACTTTTCGTTTAACTTTTATTATCATGTATCATAAATAATTACAAAATTATAATCTTACTTTGACTGTGATATTTTTTATTCTATATTTCAGGTGGATCTGCAAAAGAGAAATAAAATAAATTCTAAGAAGTATGGAACACGCGGTGAAGTTACTGAGCAATTGGCAGCAATTTTAAAAGCTCTATGGGCTTGCCATTATACTCCTGACATGAGTACTGCTTTTAAGGTAATTTTTTATAAAAAAAGGTTTACTCATAGCAAGCTATTTTTGTGATATTAGAATAGAATACTTCAACCAAAGCATTTTAATAAACTACTCAATGTATGTAAACTTCCATTATAGCATTCCTTGACTCTGAACTAGAATTAAATTCAATCTCAACCTTGTCCGCCTTACTATCTTGATTTTGATTTGGCTAGGAATATGACTAAGTTATTCATATATGGTATGATTGAAGGTTTAATGTAAACTGAGCGATTACTAATTGTTTTCTCTAAATTGATCTAAAAACAAAAATGTTGGTAATACCAATGATAAAAATATAACAGAATAAACATTGTTTATTGTTTTGTAGGGTGCAGTTGAAAGGCATGGTACACAATATAGAGGGAATAGTCAACATGATGCACAAGAATTTTTATTTTGGCTACTAGATAAAGTGCATGAAGATTTGAATACAGCTACTAAGAAAAAATATAAAACAATTAAGGTGAGCAGTTCATATCAACTTGACCTTAAAATATATAAAAGAAACTTATTTTCACTGTTGTGCTATTTATGTATCTTATTTCAGAATACATGTGGTAAGCCTGATGAAGTAGTTGCAGCTGAAACTTTAGCCAATCATGCCAGGAGAAACAGTTCATTTGTACAGGCTGTATTTCAAGCTCAATACAGGTGCAGAAATGTTATTATCACAATGTCATACTCTTGTTTTATCCACTGCTTGGTATAAGATACAACCATTCACATCACACGCTTGTTTCAACCATCCTCCAGTTGCAATTTCCTTAATGTTGAACCACTGACATTGTTGTACCATACAATTTATATTACAGGTCAGCATTGACATGTGCAAAATGTGAGCGCACATCATGTACATTTGACCCGTTCCACTGTGTGAGTGTGCAGCTACCTTCACGACTGGCCACTACCCAGCCTTCACCGCTACCTGTTAATGTAAGTCTTGAGTAGCATACTGTAAATATTTCTGTATGTAACAACAGTAGTTGCAGTCGCAGTTAAAGTATGTTGATGATGCGTGATTGGGGTCAGTCGCCATACCGTCTCAGAAGAGTAGCTTACGACTACGTAACATTTTATCTATACAAATAAATATAATTTAAGTGTCTGTTTGTAATGTCAAAATAACAGCTTTTTATAGCAAATGAATGCTGTATTTATAACAAAAAACTATGTGACGGCACATAGCTGATATTATAAGGATTTACTTAGGCTACTTTTATTTTAGAAAAAAGAATAGAGGGTCCGCGCAAAAATATTAAAACCCATGAAATCCAATTTGTTTTCCGACATGCACGCGAACGCAGTCACGGGCACAGCTAGTTTGATATAAAACTATTGTATAGTTTGTAGTCGCACGTTAGTTAAAATCGTATATATATTTTTGAGTCATCTGTTTTGGGGTATAGACCTTAGAAACGTTGAGATTAATAACTATATCCAAGCTTGGATGCAGTGTGCAGCAAAGCCTACCCGCCCATAAAAATATGCACCCCAAACATGCCAAAAACTATACTAAATATTTCTACATAACATTTTACTCTCATGGATTTGTAAATGGACAAAGTAACGCATGAAATTACCTGAAAAAAATAACTAAATGATTTTGAATGATTAATAATGATGTTACCTATCTATGTACAAATTTTATATAAATTTTAAACTAATAATATGAAGAGGTAGTCTTTGAAAAAAATAAATTGTATTTCAGGTTGTGTACGTGAACCAGCAGCCTCGGCAAGTGCGAATCGGTGTAGAACTGACGCCGAACGCGACCATGGAAGAACTGCGAACTACGCTACACAACGACACGGGAATCGACAGAGATCACATCATTATGGCGGAAATCAATGAAATGGGTAAATTATCTTGCGATGGTTTACACATTGATTACATTGATAGCATTGGACTAACAATCTTGATAACAATACAATGATCCCTATGATAGAATAGAGAAAAAATATATCTAGAGTAAAATCAGCGCTTAATGGCCGTTAAAAAGCGATAATCACCTCTTTCCCCTGGGATATTAAAGACTTTTCTTCTACATCATCAGGTTGGTGCAACGCCCGAGCGGGCTGGGAGGCGGCCGGCATTGACTTCGGCGCTCTATATTGTATGGAAGCACCACCGTTATTACAGACGCCCACTACTCCCTATCTCCTTATTTTGTGGGTTAATTTACTGGAAGGAGAGAGATTCGGTCAGTATTATTCAAAAGTATTACGTTTCTTTTTACTGCCCATGTGTATAATAAAATAGGGGTCTTCCTTAAGTCACTAAATATTCATCGTCCTGTCTTGGACCAATAAGCGAGATACAGTTTGAGTAATGGGGTTTAAAAAATGGGCTGTCTGAATTTATGACGATATTCTTCAGGATATAATTATGCCAGTTAGATAGTGTGTTGAAAACATAATACAACTAATTTGATACAATAGAAAAAAGTCATGAAGATACCTCTAAAAACTATCTTTTCACAATAAAAACCATACTAATATACATACAATCGTTCTGATTTTTTGTCAGATTATTCTACAAGCAACATACTAAAGCACTAGTGTTTTAATTTTTCAGACCAAACAATAGATTTTTTTGTAAATAGATAATTACTTCATATTTTGCAATAAATTACCAGCATTGTGTCATCGCGCTTCTCTTTCTTTTCTATGCAGTCCGACAGTGACCGCGCTTTAGGTCATGTAGTCCCCTTAACTATAAATACAATTTATAATATTATATATAGATTTATTTATAAAGACATCCTTTTTCAACATTCTCGTAGGATCACCTTACGCTATGCAAGTACCTCGTGAGATCTCATACGAGGACTTACAGAAGCTGATGTTGAAGGAGATGTGCCAAGTGGTTGCCGAGCGAGTGCTGGAGAATGCGCAGGGCGCAGATATCTTCCGCGCACGGATTGCTGAGGCACATCGGCCTCGGGACCCCGCGTATTTGCAGCCAGAAGTGAGTATTTTTTCGTTGACAGATCAAAGGACACTGTTCAAAGTTGTATGGACTAGTTATCTTTGAACCAATAGACATTTTAAAGTACACATAAAGCAGTCACTTTTGTTATCACCTCCACGTCATCAAAACCTGTCATTCCCTTGGGGTGTTTAAAAGCGGAAGTCGAAACGTTCTATTAGCTATAATAGTACTGCATTGTTTGCAATTTTAATTAATCTATGTGTAAACCTTATCTATATCTATACTAATAATAAAGCTGAAGAGTTTGTTTGTTTGAACGCGATAATCTCTGGAACTACCGGTTAGATTTGAAAAATCAGAAACTAGTTAATAAATAAATCTATCTACGCTATTTTAGGCAACTACAGCAACAATTTGATCCACAGCTCCCGCATCCGTTGTTTTCTCTGGACGTGGAGCAGGCGTTGTGTGCACACGACAAGCATCCTCATCTACGACTCGAACTTCTCTGGGACGCCGCGCATAGGGACAGGTAAATATTGTCTGATGTCATGATAATGTTATGAATCCATAACTAATATTATAAATTCTAAAGTAACTGTCTGTCTATCTGTATGTATGTATTTATTATAATATATTTTTCCATTACCTTTTCACGCCTAAACCACTGAACGTATTTCGATAAAATTTGGCAGAGAGATAGATTGCGTCCCGGGGAACGACATAGGATAGTTTTTATCGACAAGCGTCGCGGGCGAAGCTGCGGGCGGAAGGTAGTTTGTTAGAAATAACAAATAAACATAATTAATTATGTATGTGTACGGGCATAGTAAAAGAACCGCTCACAGCTTCTCGGACTACTATTTATTTTTTTCTACTTCTCACGTTAAGTATTTTTTTTAAATTTGACATTGCTTCCAATGGGAAGTCAACTTATCGCGAAAACCATAAAGTAGTGCCACATCCTATGTCCCGATATGCACTCCGTGATAACGTAGCCTTGACCTTCCCGCAGGTTGAGTCGAACGACGCGCAAGCAAACTGCGCATTAATGTCCTGATTTAAATAATGCATTATTCGGCCGTATTTTGACCGAAATATTAGAGCACTGTGCGCGTACACAGGCTGTGTACCTGCATAGACGGTTTCTGAAGTTTCTCAAGTGGTCCAATAGAGTAGATCTATAGAAGAAACAGGATTAAAGTTTTTGTGGTTTTTGAGGAAAAAGGTTTTGTGAACATTTTCTTACTGACTGTACAGTTAAAAATCTATGGATGCAGATCAAAATATATCAAAAAGATAAGGATAGTCTCCTAAGACCATTTTTCTGTAGCTACAACGGTTAAGATATTTGCCCTTACCTACTCCATCTCAAAAATCGATTCTGTATATTTTTTATCGTGCCTACCCTTAGAACCTGTAATGGCTCTAAGTTACATATAATTCTGCTCTTATCCTTATATTATAGTTTTTGGTTCTCCTGTGCTTAAATAAATATAATTTTGTGTCCCCAGTATAATCCGCTCCCCGAGCGAGGCGTGCGAGGTGCACGTGTCGGCGGCGGGGTCGGCGGCGCCGCTGACGCTGCACGCCTGCCTCACGCACTACACGCGCGCCGAGCGCCTCGCGCAGGAGGACGCGTGGAGGTAACTACCATTACACAGGGCCGAATTAAATTAGTTAGCGAAACTCCACAGACGTGATGGTTATCGACATATACACACGATACAACAAAAAAAAACTGGTTTTCTCAACTCATACTTTTTTTTTTCTGGATGATTTTTTTTTATCTTATTGTGTTATACTGTCACGTCTGCAGAGTTTCGTTAGCTTATTTAGTTTGACCCTGTATACTACGCCACAGCGGTAAAATCGTCTTCTCTAATGGGTTAATAAAAAGGCTCAATGCTAATTCGTAGCGATACTTCATATTACTATATTTTTACACATGGTTAGTAGTTAGTAATCAACATGCTTTTGTTTTTCTCTAGATGTCCTCAGTGTCAGCGATATATGCCTGTGGTGAAGACCCTCGGACTTTGGTCTCTTCCGGATATTTTAGTAATACATTTAAAGCGGTTTCGACAGTGAGTATAATTTTACTTACCTTCATATTTTGTTAGTGGAAAATGTATAAAAACGTAATATTTTCAGGCAAGCAAAAGGTCGTACGAGCACAAAGCTAACAGCAATGGTAGAGTTTCCTTTGAACGATTTTGATATGACGCCGCATCTTGTTAGAAGGAACGTACAAATGGCAGAGTCGCCTGGCCACTCGCGCTCGCCGCGACGACGACAGTCGAAGACGCCCGCGACCTCCCCGCACGAGAACATGTACGACCTCTACGCCATCTGTTATCACCACGGTGACGATCTGGAGACTGGGCATTACACGGCAGCTTGTAAAAATCCATATGACGGACATTGGTACAAATTCGATGATTCTAAAGTTACACCAGTCGATGATGAAAATGCATACAGTGAATTAGTTAATAATACCGCTTATATGCTTTTTTATAAGCGCAAAAAACCAATTGTTACACATTCATGTTCCTCTGACGACCACAACGGCCATTGGGCGTTGCGTATGCCAAAATACGTGAAACGAACGACCGAAACTGTAAACGAACTAACTGAGGTTAAAGAAGAGAGCGTCATTGAAGAAGTTAAAATTGAACCGCCTGCCAACGAACCGGATTCAGAATCAGATATCACAGCTCTCACGCACAGCCCCTCACTGTCCCGAAGTGTTGCCAGTCTTCCCGATGATAGCATTAGTGAAGTGACGTCTCCAGTAAAGCACACCGTGTGTGTGACCGTTATACATAACACGACTTCCGTGGTGCAGTCGCCGACGCTTCAGCGACCACTTATAGTCGAAGTGAACGGAAATAGTGCTACCGACGACACAAGCGAACACGAAAACGAAACGAGCGTGTCTCTCGAGCCGTACATCCACAAAGACGTCCACGTGAATCCTAAGATGACTCCAGTGGACACGCGCAGGCCGCGCTCCGTGGACTACCCCACTCGCTCCACCGGTGCCACGCCCACGACCCGGGACACGAACAGGAACTATGAGAGTTCTCCATTAGTAGCTAGTATAAACGAAGTCGAATATCATCCCACCACTGAAGATTTAATGTTGTCAATGTTCCAGGAGTCAAAGTTTATTGTTCCAAGGCATACCAATCATGTCACAGGGGAATCTCATAGGACAGGTTAGTAATTCATAGATCCACATTGCTACGTTGTAGGATGTGTTTTATAATAATTTGCTTGTTTATAATTAATGACACATGCCATAAAACATTTTTATATTATCAAGGCCATCAGGGTACTCAATGCATTAAATGATTATGTACATGTTCCATGTATCTATATCTACATCATATTTACAGGAGAGAAGTCTGCTGTTTGGAAAACTCGAATATCCACATGAGAGCAACAGATGAGGTCTGAAGGATACCATACTTTACACACCTGTTCTTTATTTATTTTCTATTCAAACTTAGATCTGAGGATTTCGTGTAGCTGACAGTTAATTTGTGCATAAGTAACATTTGCACAATTTTTTAATAGGGCAATATTATGGCAGAGGCTTTTAACATAGTGCCTATAGTTAATTTATTTCCTCGCATTCTTGAATTCATTCATGCTCATTTAGAATTTATGGTTCATATCGAATGTATGCCAATTCGCGAACGACTTACACTGAACTTATCTGATGATTGTTTATGTTAAGGTTATATCCCGATGTGAGTGAACGTCGTGGTAACGCTGCGCGCTGATAGACTTTTTAATAAATATTTTTAATCATTATCGATATTACAAAAATTATAAGTACTTGCAGGCAAAAGTGATTATTTAGGTGTACCTACTTTAAAAAATATATAAGTACGTAGGTACTTATGTTAGTTTCACTGCCATTGGTCTTATTTTGTATTACATTGGGCAATTATTCTGAAAATAACATAGACGCACTAGCACTATTTGCTTCGGTAGTTATGCTAGTATCGTACTGTTCTGTTTATTGCACTCTACATCGGGATATTATCTTTATCAAGCCTTTCAGGCAAATTTTATGAGGTAATGAGGCCTTACAGATTTTATTTAATATTTAGATCAGAGATTATTGTCAATTCTAAATTCATATTCAACAAAATATTTGTTGAACATAAGGACCAATTCTGCCCTCTTACAAATAGATTTTTTGTTTCATTTCTTTCTTGATATAAATTAATATTCATCATATACCTACCTATATTATGTAACGTACAATCTGTAGATAAAAACTAATAACTTGAATTATATGAAAGTAGCTAGAGGGCGTTATAAGTAATCACATTTGTGCCTTGGCCCTAGAGATGTTGTGATTTTAAAATTGAACATAAATAAAATACATTTTGCTGTGTACACTGTGACTAAAGATTAATATTTGTACAGCTATTACGATATACATAATGTAAGTGAAATATTACATGTAAGTATAGGTAAAACTTGGATTACTGATAACAGTGATAACGTATGCGGCGAGATTTATGTTGGATATTTGTCTAGCATGATTTTTAATAATGCCACTTGCAAATAGTATGTGGGATCATTGTGATTTATTAAATATTTTCTATTCACAAATATTGTACATATAACGTGGAATTATGTATGTTTTTAAATGTGATTTGCTATTATTTACCTAAACTGATATTTGAATTTGGATTAAAATTACTTTTTGTAAATATAAAAAATATTATTCTTTTCGTAAATGCACTTTAGAATTTCTTTATGCATTTTACTGTGATGATTTTTGATTAATTTATTTTATTGAAATTGATTTTTATTAAAAGACATTTTTTTGTTATATTACTTACCAAAACCAATGAGACAGATATCGCATTACGAAGGAGCTTGGTGTGCCAACTGGCAAATGAGCAGGACTTCCGCCTAGTGCGTTATCTGTGTTAGCCTGTACTGTAACGTGGCCTAAACAATGTACCTGTGATCCATTTACTTTATCAGGATACAAAACTTATTATGAGACAGTTCAGTGACATTTCTAGCATTGACTAGAATAATAAATATTACAAGTCAACCTGTATAAAAAGTGAAAGTCCTGTTTCATTTGATACGATATTTTTTATTATGATTATTACTTGAAACTGATTTCTATAACGTTTTATAGTATGATTTTTCAGTGGTTTTTAAATAGGTCAACAAAACGAAGGTCAATCTTTAATGTGATAGTTATTGGTTCAATGCTTAAATGTTTCTGAATACATGCCGAAGTGCTTAATTTAAAATATTATTCTAATTTTGTTGTATTGGAAAGTTGATTATGTTATTAATTATAAGTATAAATGTCTGGCTCTCAACTTTGATCGCAGATTAATTTATTTATAAGTCTTCGGAGGTACTGACCCATGAAATATGTGTAAATGATTTATTGTTCCCAGTAACTAGAAAATCAAATAATAAAATAAACATCAATATAATTAGTAAATAAATGTTGACTTGCTTTTAAAAGAAGAAAATCTGTGTAATATGAAAAGGTGGCAGTTTTCTAACCTGAAAAGTAAACATTTATTGAATTAAACAATGCTTTGTTAAAAATATTTTGAATATTATGTCGCATGGGTCGACCTCCGAATATTTGTATTATTTTCGTTGTTTTAATTTAAAGATGTTTATTTTAATTTCACCATGTTATGTTAAAATATAAGCGTTATGTCCACAGTTGAATAGTTTTATTTATCCCTACCCATGTGTTAAGATTTAGAATAAGCTTCAAGAAGACAATTAATGGTTTATGGGTCAAGAGAGGCTTGTGGCTAAGTAATAACAGCCGCACGGGTCGATTAATCAGGTTAAGCTACGCATGCCGCGGTTGGTCCGTGGATGGGTGACCATCTTTACATATCAAGATTTATACCTCTCCGTGCCTTGGAAAGCACGTTAAGCCGTTGGTCCCGGCTGCAATTCGTGGATCTTTGACAGTCGTTACGGGTCGTCAGAAGCCCGGTCTTACCAAGGGGTATCGTAGTGGAGGTCAGATAGGCAGTCGCTCCATGTAAAATATTGGTATTTACCTGCATCCGGTAAGACTGGAAGCCGACCCCAACATAGTTGGGAAAAGGGTCACGTTTGACTATCCTAATGTATTCACTTTCTCAACTTGTCTATTGTTAGGTATGGTATACCCTTAAACAGCATGTATCAAAACGTGTGGTCATATTTAAAGGTACAGACCATCAAACTGAACAACTTTCTGCAAGGGGCTAATATCGTACTTGCGAAAAAATAATCAGCCGTCCCATACATTTAGATCTAGCGGGTATTGAAATGGCTCGGATGATTTTTTTTAACGATTATGATTTTGGTCCCTTGGAGAAAGTTGTTCAGTTGGAAAGTCTGTACCACACCCTTTAATATGACCACACCTTTTTGATACATAAGTACTGTATAATTACGGAAAGCGTGAGAATCACCGTAGAAAGATTAACAAGGACCATTTCATAATGGTTTTTGTTTATAGAAGTAGACCACGTTGCCAACACTAACAAGGGTATAAATCAACACCTTGTTTGATCTCTGACAGCATTAAACCGAGACCCGTCAAATAGCAGACAACGGTAACGAAAGGTGCCTACCTTGAACTAACTTGGTATAATTTGTTAGTCTGTAGGTACAGTCAGCAAAAGAGATAAGTACAGGATCGTTGGATATAGTTGAAGTTTAGTAAGAAACCGATTTATGTGGTCGACTGAAATTTAATTTGATAAATAAGCTGTTTGTTTTCTATTAATGAAATAAAATTTTATTCGAGAACATCCATCGGTTTCTTACTAAACTTCAACTATATCCGACGATCCTGCATACTTATCTATTTTGTTGACTGTACATGTAATATGCTGTACAGTCAAAATGATTCCGGAAAGCTATTATTAGGATATATAGTTCAGATGCACTTTGCATATTCGACCTTATCTGCCACTTAATTCTAACAAACTGAAAGGAAGGCGTGCACTTCTCTATATTATTACATACCTAAAATCCAATTAGTGCTGTAGTCTTTATATTTGCATCATTTGGCAATCAAACTGTATCGGCCGATTAAAAACTCGATAGTGCAATCATCTTAATTCTAAATAATTAGCACATAAACAGGTACGTTGCTACAAGAATATTTTCTGAACATAGACAAAAATACTACTTGCACAATGCCAATGTAGGTAGGTACCTACACACAGTAGTACATGCCTAGACGTGGAATCAAAGATGGGAACCGAAATTGCGTGTGAAATTATATCGGCACAAAATAAGTACCAATTATTAGGTAAGTTGGTTATAATGCGGAAATTTCATGATGATGAGTACGTAAACCATTAGGTACCTACCTATTTTAATTCTTAGTGCATCTCGATAACATTGCAATAATTTTTTAATTTGTATAGGTATTTTTTTATGGACCTAGTTGGGTTTGGAAGGTATGAATGCACACCATTTGAATCATCGTTTTACCGTTCATGAGCTCTTGGGACCAAAAAATTTAGGTAGGTACAGTATAGGTAGGTAATGAATGAATTATCTAATACCTTTTTTGTTCACGAAAGTAATCTTATGGTATGTAGGCGAACTCCCTTGAAGAGTGTCTAGATAGTTAGAATCAAGGACTAGCAGTACATGTTTCAAGGGCTCTGCAGCTACAGCGGTGGTGGTCAATCGCGGGCCCGCAGAGTGTATGTTGTCGAGTCGGGACGAGTTGTACGCGTCGCGTGTGTTCCACACCAACACGTCTGAACACCCCGTGTGCCGGAGATACACGTGGGAGCCGCCTGCACCCAGCAACACCACTGGCTTGCTGTTCTCCCCGAACACTGACAACAAAAAAGTTTTAAATTAGGTATTAGGTACTCCTGATGGAAGTCTTAAATAGGTAATAGATAAGCAATGATTAAGTATTTTTTATCAGTCCGTGTTATGTGTTGCTGTGACTGTCCGATTTTTGTCCCGTCTTTTTAGGGTTCTGTACCAAAATGGTAAAACGGAACCCTTGGTGAGACTCAGTCTGTCTGTCCGTCTGTCACAGCTAGATATCTCAAGAAGTAATTGCCCAGCTTATAGAGACTGAAAAATTCGAAATATAGGTAATACTAGAGCATGTGGGGTATTATATGAAAGAGCGCAGTTTGCACATTCTCAATATTTTTTTCTTTTTTGTAGGCCGCATAGTTTTCGACTTTTGATGAAAAATGTAAAATAAAAATACCGTTTAGCTATGGGGTTATCTGAAGTTTGCAAAGAGAAAAATCTGAAATAATTCTATGTGATAGAAGTTTATGTAAAGATTACAGGAAAAATAAAACGATGTCTCTAAATAGCACACTTTTTCAAAAATCATCATCAAAAGTTACATTAGTTCCGCTATCGGTCAAGAGATGGCGCTGACTTAAAACTGCAATATTCTACACCGCAACGCGCAATGTTAAAATCCTCTGACGAATAGAGGCCTCGCCGATAAAAGAAAAGTTAAAAACATGATGGTACGGAACCCTCGGTGCGCCAGTCCGACTGCTCTTGACCGGTTTTTATTTACTTACCTACTGAAGGAATGTTATAAAAACGATTGTTAGGTATGCATTTATTGTCTATCCACATTGTATTACATTATTTAATGCACGATAACTTACCTTATAAAAAGTGACTGAATATTTTTATTGTACAGTCAGCATCGAAAGTCGTTAAGACTAGGTAAATCAGAAAAGATGGTAGTTCTATGACTATACTTACATGAAATAGATATGTACCTATCTACTGAAAACCAGAGTAGGTATTGAGTGTTTTTGCGTGAATTAAGAAATTCATTCATTATCTACCCACCTGTGAGCGGCGCAAGGGAATCCCTCCTTCGTAAAGCAGTGGTATCTAACTCAATGATACCCGGGTAGTGAAGCCTGACCAGGATCAGGACGGTGTGCGCCAACCGCTTCACCAGCGCTATCTGCAGCCCAGTGGCAGGGCCACACGCCACCACCGACCACCCGGCTCCCGAAGAGATCTCATGCACAAGGATTGCTCCACGCGACGCGTCGGATGTATATCTAAGAGGACAGTTGTCATAAAATAAATGCAATGTCAGTTGTACTAACAATTCGGCGTTATAAAGGCTACGTACTACGTAAAGCCTTGTAAAAATCTTTAAATTGGTTATGTCGATCCGTGCCATCTAATAGGTGTGTCAAAACGTCATGGATTTCTTAACCTACAAGGAACAGACATTGCATTTTTGTCTATCGAAACGACGCGCGCTGTACTTGTAGATAGTATCTAACCAAGTGTACAAACACGCTGTGAATGTGTGTAACTAGCTGTCTATAACTATTTTGATAGTCATTTGTCAGAGAAATATTTTGGGCACTGATTTATGAATGATTAGTCAGAGGTACGTACCTATAGGTATCACAGTCGGATTGATGGGTCTACTTCATTTTAAAGCTCTGGTTTTTAACGGAGGCGACTTTATTTATTTGTGTAGGTGCCTACATACCAAATACTTATTACGAAAAGTGAAGATGTAATCCAATAGATTCGCCTTTACCTAATTTAGAGTAGGTACTTACATACCTAAATAATAACAGCCGCACAAGTCGATCGATCAGGTTAAGCTACGCTTGCCGCGGTTGGTCTGTAGATGGGTAACCATCTTTACATACTTACCGTGACCCCTCCGTGCTTCGGAAAGCACGTTAAGCCGTTGGTCCCGGCTGTCATTCGTGGATCTTTGGCAGTCGTTACGGGTTGTCAGAAGCCCGAAAGTCTGACAACCAGTCTTACCAAGGGGTAGGTATCTCCAGTAACTGGGTTGTGGAGGTCAGATAGGCAGTCGCTCCATGTAAAATACTGGTATGCAGCTGCATCCGGTTAGACTGGAAGCCGACCCCAACACAGTTGGGAAAAGGCTAGGCAGATGATGATGACCTAAGTAGCTGTTGCTTATTTGTAAGCGCATTAGGATGTAATTCCTACAACATCTCGAAACGATGTAAGATTATTATTATATTAAGTCCTATTTGATTGTGGCAATAATAAAGACTATAAGACAAGATATATGTTTTGCAAGACATCGACACTGACACGATATTGTGCAAAACATACATCTTGTCTTTGTTTGTTACAAGGGAGTAGAGAGCTACTTACATGAAAGTCTTGCCTCCTAAGTCATACTCAACGACGATGTTTTGTAGCAAGGAGTTAGCTTCCAAGAGAGAGGAGATATCGATGCGCTTAATCAGTTTGCCTACCAGTAAGTTGATGACAACTACTTTCGGTGGGCATGTACATATAGGATTTGTTAGCGTATCGATTACGCCGGTGTCCAATATCCACAGCTTTCCCTGTGGAACAAAGCATTTTATAATTGTACCTAGTTGTGTTTTTAACAAATTACCTAAGTACTAAATGTCTATTGCCTCCAACTAGAGGTAGTCACCAATTCATCACGCTTGAGAAATATGGAACAACAAATTTAATAGCAATTTAATGTTATTAGCGTTAGCGCACAAGCAAATTTCCCTTGAGACTAAACTTAGGTTAGATACAACTGTAGATTGTTAATTCCGTACACCACGATTTCAGCAGTATTGTAATAAATACTTACTGTAGGTATAAATCTGTGTAATCTGTGTAGGGCGATTGGCAAATCAAAAATGTCCGTATGCAATACGTTTCCAGTGAATCTGAGGCCTGTGCTACGTGGACGGTGCTACGCGGCTTGTGCTATGCGGCCTGTTCTATGCGTCCTATTCCTATGCTACACAATCTCTGCTACGTGGCCTGTGCTACGTGGCATGTACTACGTGCCTTGTGCTACGTGGCCTGTGCTACGCGCCTGCAGCTTCGCAACGCTTTACTGTGTCCTTGCTGGAACTATATCAAAATATTATTGGCTGCCTCCGATTATATATGCAAAATGGCCAGAAGCGTAATCTGTAGCATTTAAGTACCTACCTAATAAATAGCCTTACGCAAAAAGATTTAACAGAGTGAATAATTAGTGTTCAATGAAGCAATTAGGTACCTATGTGCAAAATATGTTTGGAAGCGATTTGTGCTCATGAAGCCGAGCCCGCGCCCGCTCTAGCCGTTCTCATTGTTGGAGCAAACACATGCCTGTAGTTCTATTGCATAAGTAACACAATGTTTGAATTGATTATGGAAACCAATAATAGGTACAAAACGTTTTCATATTTGGAGTTAAAGTTTAGTGTAACATGTCAAGGATGCGTTGTTCCTTTCTTCGGAAATGTCTAGGTAGTTATGGAGATTTAAATTTGTAGATGCGATTGTACTTTCAATAAGTTCCCGTCACACAATATCTTATTATTGTGTGACGGGAAATGCGATCGCATAAATGTTTTATAAGTAACAATAATAAAGATTGATTGTTCAATAATAATCGGATTGATTAAATGCCAATCGGATGTAGATTTAAATAATTACTGCTATTGAATGTAATGTCGCGGCTTGGCCGTCTAGTTTAATTAAATAATTGCACCGTAATAGCGGGATTCCGTCCTAAGCCGTAGTCATAGCACAGGACGACGGACGATGTACGCGGTTTCTCGAGCAAAACAAAAACGAGGCCTCACATCCATCTTCATTAACTAGAACTCTTGATACGAAAATTGAATATTTGATTTATAGGTATTGCTGCAAAATACCTATTATGGCCTTCGTCATAGATTCTATACCTGAGTATGAACTGCTGAAAATTGACCTTCTTATAATTCAGCTCATAAGTATAGGATGAGACATCCATTTTTATTAGCAGTATTTTCGTGTGTTTGTATGTGACCGTTTGTAATGTCAAAATAACAGGCTTTTACTAATTGCGTATGAAAGTTTATACGGTACTTATAACAAAAAAACATTTTTTAAATTTTTTGTCTGTCTGTCAGTTTCTTCCGGCTAATCTCCGAAACAGGTGGATCGATTTTGATGAAATTTGTTTTGGGATTTTCACTGACAGATAGCTGATGATAAAAGCAGTAACTTAGGTAACTTTCTGAAATCCGCGCAGGCGAAGCCGCGGGCAAAAGAAATAGGCCATTATAAAACTTACAAGATGATCCAGATAGAAGTCTACAGCATTTTGTATGGCGTTGCAGTCACTAAGTTTGTGGTCTCGTAGCTCTGGGTAGGGCTGAAGTTCCACGCCATTTTTTTCTCGAATGATCAACCAAAGTGTCGCCAGAACACCTTGCTTCATTCTGTATGTAAGGAGAACTACTATTACTTACATCAAATAAATTAAATTACTGTGACATAGAATTAGACCAGACTAAAAAAATAACATGCAATATATTTGGCAGCTTGTTTATCTTATAGGTAATAAATCAAATGTTTCAATGACATATGAGTCTTTGAAACATAATTTCATGTCCCTATTAGGCAAATTACCGGTTTATGTAAATATACTAGGTCTCTGCCTACACATGTCATATTATTTTAGTCTAAAGTAGGTACCTAGTGCCCATTTTATTATGACATGTACCTACCACCAACGACGAGTAAAGAGACCAAGGTTATTTTTTATTCCTAAAAGTTAATTAGAAAGATAGGACTATAGACACATTACCTATAGATACGATTGCATTTTTTGCAACTTTACACTAGTAGGTATTAGAATTTAGCCAATATATTTTGATATTCCGCAGTAGTTAATTCGTCAAGTAAAATGCTTGCTTTCTCGCTGACCTACAGTAAGGAGGTTAAGTAATTGACCTTTCGTACCTTGGTGTAATGACGTAAATATCATCCTGATATGGCAATGTCTTTACAGCGATCACGTTTTCCTTCAGGTACCCACTGGTCATCCACAAATCCGCTCCGTATTCACATTTCAGGTGTAACGGCCCTCCGTTCCAGGCTAAATTCTTCAAGTGACCATCCAACATGACTATTTTCCACAAAATCAATACAAACAATTTTAGAACATTGAGCACCATTTTGTTATGAATGATCAAAAATGTAGCGCCGTTCCAAATATCATTGTCACTATGTGAGCCAAATAAATTATTCGGCGGAGTACCTACTTCGCACATTGAATTAAATTGCTAACGTAGAAAGTTTAATTTCAGAGAAACGTATATTTTTTGCATTGTTATAGAATTAATAATTTATCATTATTATGAATTAGTCATTATAATAAGTAAAAATCATGTCATATTCGTCATTGTTCTGTTTGAGTTACCTAATTCATATCACTTATATTGCAGACACATGATACTTACTTACATGTTATTTTCAACACACTTAGGCATATAGAGTTACGAAACTAGGATAAAATGTAAATCGATAGGAGCCGAATTCCGTTTCGCTCTAATTGTTTTTGCAGGAACATGAGCTAACTCTTCCGACACATAGGGCTGGGCTCATGTTTCCTGTTGCTCTCACAGTCTCCAATACCGTGGCATTATATCGATCGAGGACAAAAAGCGGCAATTGTGCGCTGCCTGGGAACCAGCCATGTTCGTAGTGGTACCACATAGTTGCGGTATTTAACTAGTAGGTAGGTACCTAGGTAAGGTACCTACGAACGCTGCGCCAGCGCCGTAATAATCACTTGTTTCATCATCTTCCATAATTATTGATAGCTTTTTAATTGCGCTATTGCTGCCTAATTTTAGTGTTCAGTTTAGCGTGGAGACTGATAATGAATTTTCCAATTAGGAAGGATACCTATACTTTATATCAAAGTTAAATACGATACTATTAGTAGGTACCTAATTAATAATTATACTGTCAGAATGTTGATTATGACGTATTATTAGGTACCATTCAACATCTCTAGGTACATAAAACTCGGACCTGAAACGATATAATAGGAAATAAAACTTTATCTATACCTACTTAAAATATTTCTGTTTAGAAGGTTTTCTATCATGGCTTTTGCTATGTCTTCGTTAGCTTTCGCTATTATTACAGCTTAGACGATATACCTACATGTAGCCTAAATAATTCAAAGTAAGCAAAGGCTGGCTACAAATGTAAACTTCGATTTTGTTACTAGAAGCCGTTTGCCAAATGGGAACACCCAAATATTTCGAAATATTTTATTCCGAACTTCGATGTTCCGATTTTCAAAGTCCGAATTTCATAATACCTAAGAATTACAATGTCTATTATCAAAAATCACGAAATTTATTGTACCGAAAGTCATAAATGCGATTTGTTTGTTTTCCGATTTTCATAAGTTCGAAGAATCAAATGCTCGATGGGTTCTCGGTCCGAAAAACGGCATTCCGATTTTCTATTTTCCGAATAACCTGTTATAATTAGGATTCTGATTCAATTACCTAGTATATATTCAGTTACGTATATAAATTCAAAATCTTTATGTAGCGTTTAATGTAATTTAAAAATGTCTACTTTGTTATTAATATTTTTTTTGTGTTTTCTTCTTCTCCCTAAAATATGTTACCGGCCAAACCCGATTTTAGGATGAACTAGTTTCGCCTAGGCCAAATCAGTTCTCCCTATACGCGATAGGACAAACCCTTTTTTTTTCTTTGTGGATGGGAAATCATCAAATGACCCCTCCCGCTCTGGGTGGAGCGGAAGGGAGTGTCGGACTCTTACTGACTAAAACCCACCCGTGTTCCTTCCTTAGCCCTTTATGTTCCGGGCCAGCGGTAACCCTTTCGGACAATCCCGCTGACCATAGGACAAACCCTTCGTGTGACATCGGTTACATGGTTACGGTCGGTCGATAGGCGACTTAGGATGCAAGAGCGAGCAAAGGGCACCCTAAGGTTAGGTTACTTTAAACCATTTACATAGAAATAGGAGCCCCGCGATGCCCCTCCGTCGACATAGAGAACTTGTTTGGCCTAGGCGATACTAGTTACCTTCTATTGTTGGTGAATCATTTGGGTTAGGTTAGGTTAGAACTGTGACCAGCGAAAGAAAATATTTTTATCCAATAGTAAACAATCATAACGAACGCAGCGACGTAGGATGCAAGAGCGAGCGAAGGGCACCCCGAGGTTAGGTTTGGTTAGGTTACCCTCCCCCCCGGTGGGTTCCCGCATTGTCGAGGCGGGGGGGCTCAGTAGCCGTGGCTTGGTCACCCACGGTGAAGCGAAGAGGAACCCGAGGAGGGGCCGCTCGTCAGGGCTTTTGCCGACAAGCCGACGACGTAGCGGCCAACATGTAGGTTGCGGTGCCGCTTGGGCGACATCGCAACTGAGGCGGGCCGCGATGTCGTATCGGAGGCATCGCGGCTGAGGGTTGGAGGCCGCGGCGGGAGAGGAGTGCCGGTATTACGCCGCTCTCCCTACCTTCCGCGGCCTTGACGGGGTCGCCACCGTTCGATGGCGGACGCGGTGGGGCCGCAGGGGAAGAGGAGTGTTGGTATGACGTTGGCCACTCTCCCTATCCTCTGCGGCCGAAAATTGGCAGGCGGCGGGGCCAATGACCTGACCCGTCGCAGGGGGACCAAGGGTGGCAGAGACGGGGTCGTCTGGCGCCTATGTGCTGGTTTGGTCCCTGGGGTGGTCACGGCGTGCTATGTGTTCTGGTGCGCCGGTGATGGGGAGTACTCCCCGGAGGAGGGTCCGGTGACGGACAGCCGCGGCGGGTTCACGGATGAGTGCTAACGCGTGCCCGTGTTCCCGCCATAAGCGGCAGAGGAGGACACCGTGGAGTTTTAGTGGGTTAGAGTCCCACATAACTGCACTATCTCCCCGTGGTAGTGCAGAATGCATGAGCATTTCTCCAAGTAAAAAAAAAAAAAAAAATGGTTAGGTTACCCTGGGGGGGTCACGGCGTGCTATGTGTTCTGGTGCGCCGGTGATGGGGAGTACTCCCCGGAGGAGGGTCCGGTGACGGACAGCCGCGGCGGGTTCACGGATGAGTGCTAACGCGTGCCCGTGTTCCCGCCATAAGCGGCAGAGGAGGACACCGTGGAGTTTTAGTGGGTTAGAGTCCCACATAACTGCACTATCTCCCCGTGGTAGTGCAGAATGCATGAGCATTTCTCCACGAAAAAAAAAAAAAAAAATGGTTAGGTTACCCTGGGGGGGTCACGGCGTGCTATGTGTTCTGGTGCGCCGATGATGGGGAGTACTCCCCGGAGGAGGGTCTGGTGACGGACAGCCGCGGCGGGTTCACGGATGAGTGCTAACGCGTGCCCGTGTTCCCGCCATAAGCGGCAGAGGAGGACACCGTGGAGTTTTAGTGGGTTAGATTCCCACATAACTGCACTATCTCCCCGTGGTAGTGCAGAATGCATGAGAATTTCTCCAAGTAAAAAAAAAAAAAAAAAGGTTAGGTTACTTTAAACCCTTTACACAGAAGGGCCCCGCGTAGCGGGGCTCCGTCGAAATAGAATGCAAGAGCGAGCGAATGACAATACAAATACCTTTACCGTGCATCGAAGTCAAGTAGTATCGCAGTGAAAACCTTTCGCGATAACGTGCATCGCAATTTTGTAGCATCGCATTTATCGATTTTTTCTGCGTCGAAATTCCGTATTCTACTCGTATATTTGTCTTGCTATTTAGTTTTACAAGGCGTTTTTATTTCGGAATTTTAATTAATCGGAATTCGTATTTTTGATGTTTCGAATTATCATTAATTCGGACTTTTTGTTATTCGATCTATTGAAACTCGGTATTTTGAGAATAGTAGGTAATAATAAACGTTAGGAATATTGAAATTTCGGAATTATAAAAATAGGATAAATGATAAATCGGAGTTGTTATAATAGGAATTTTGAACCATTCGGAATTATGAAAATCGGTATTTTGAAATTCGTGTTTGTGACTGTCGGAATAAAGTTGTTCGTATTTATGTAGTGTACCCCTGCCAAATGACCTTGACATTTCCTGAATAAAATGCATTTTGGTAAGCGTGATAACACCTATCACGATTGGCAAAATCACGCACCTTGATAATAAAATAATGGTGTAGGCAATGCCGAGTCACGGCTGGCTGGCCGGCTGCCACGCCTTCGGGATCGACCACTTTTACTTTTAAGGTGTTATGTTGTGTAGAGGGGCGAGTAAAATCGGTGCGAGTGCGAAGGTTCTCTTCCAGTATAGGTCGTAGGCGGCGCACCGTGACACGCTTTGCCTCCCTGCGTAGCTCGCGAATTTGTGATTGAACACGTGCTGCGACCGATCGCACGCGTCCCCGCTACCGGCGCACCGCCACGCTCCGCTATACAGGTATCTACACAGTGCAGTGCTGTTTAATTTTCATACTATCATAGAACATTCGTGCAGTGATTTGTTAATAAAATAATAAAGTTATTACAGTAAATTGCGTGGGTATTACTTGCAGCAAAAACGGCAATTGGATTTAGCTATTGTTAACGTTTTTACACAAAAACAATTGCGGTTTAAATACCGTTCAAATACTTAGTTAATTATTTATACAAATACAAACCTGTGAAAAAGTAATAAAACAAGCGGTATTATAATTTTTAATATGTGTTAAATAAATAATATAATAATAATACTGGTAAATACTGGTATTCAGCTGCATCCTGTTAGACTGGAAGCCGACCCCAACATAGTTGGGAAGAGGATCGATTATTACCTATAAATAGGTAATCATTGAATCATCCAATACCATTAACTAATGATTTTGTGTAAAGCTGAGCTTAGAGATCCTTTTTATATAGGTAGGTACCCACCTAAAAATTCGGATTTGTTTTGCCATGATAAAATATCGATTTTATGAAACTATAAGGTACCTACTCAGCAAGTATATATTTGTAAAAAGATTAAAGAAAGCGTAGGGTAGGTATGCTTTCTTTAATATGTTCTCTTAAAATAATATTATTATGATTAAATTAAGTCAATTATTATCGGTACCGACTCTACATTTTTATTAGTTTAGGCGAGATGTTTGTTGGTTATTTACATAAGTATAACCCAAATCTGAATTACCTATATGTTAGTAACTGTCCATTTGTGTGAATAAGTACAAATCACAGTGAACATTCAGGCATGCGATCATGGAAATCAATTGCTGAAATAATAACTTTGCATTTTAAGCGGATGCCTTTAGAAATACAACAGGTAAATGTCGTTACAATTAGGTTTAGGCAATACCTAATAATCTGAGGTAAACAATAGTTCATTGTGTGATAAATTGGCTGTTATATGTTTACAAACAGTGAGACAATGAGTGGACGTCTAACAAGCGGAGGAAGTTGTTGTAGCTGTCCAGCTACCTTGTGCCTTGAACAATTTTATTATTTACTATCTTCTGCCCGCGACTTCGTCCGCGTGAAGTTTCTCGTTCCCCCGACCCATCCCATCGCAAAGCATTGCCTTCCTGCGCTATTTACCTAAGTACTTTGTTTTCACTTAGCGTTATTTCTGACTTTTTCATTTTTCTCGGTTCCTAAGGGTCATAGCGCGATGTTAAGTAGCCTATAGTCTTCCTCAAGAATTAGGTGGAATATCAAATGCAAAAAGATTTTTTAAAAACCTACTGGTAGTTTCTGAGATTAGCGCGTTCAAACAAACTCTTTAACTTTATTATTCTAATTAGGTACAGTCCCCAACGAAAGTCGATCAACGTTTCAGTTTTTCAACTCATTTTATATTATTGCAAAAAATATCGAAGAAAAATAGCAATTGATATCAAATTTAAAACAACCTATTAACTATTACCTACATAAAATGCTGAAAAGCAATGTATCTAATCATTTATTTATTTTTATTAATACCTAATTATCTTACAATTTAACTCTAAAATATACATATTATATAGTATATACAAGTATATAAAAAAAAGAAGGGAAAAGAAAAAGAGAGGAGCTCATTGGGCATCAAAAAACCATCTAATCATTTTATATAAAATGTGAAATGTAAACGTAACATACATAGTTAAAAGACTTTCATTGCTGATCGTAGGTATTATTTCGTGGTGATCTACGTAAATCTAGGTTAATATATATTTTATGAATGACAAATTAGTTACCTACTGTTATTTAAATTCCATCATTTAATATTTAGAGCAATGGTGGCCCAGTAGTAACTGCCCCGGCTTACGAGTTGTAGGTCGTAGGTTCGAACTTAGGACCCTGACAGGCGCTTTACTTTGTGTAAATTATTTCATTACCACTGCTCTAAAAACGGTGAACGGTGAAGGAAAACATCGTGAGGAAACCGGCATGTCCTAGATCCAAAACATCGAAGACATTCGACATCTACCAACCCGCACTGGGCCTGCGTGGTGGGTAAGGCCTACTCCCCCCCCCCCCTATCGCAGAGAGGAGGCCTTTGTCCCAGCAGTGGAAATATTATAGGTCGATTATGAAATGTTTGTAAAATAGTAAAAGACAAAACAGTAACTTTTAATGATTGAATATGCTATATACTGAAAAAAAAAACAAAAAAAAAAAGGAAACCACCATTAGGTACTGTAATGTAAGTTAATTTCAATGGTTTGAACGATATCACCAAATGAATAAAACTGTTAATTTTGTGACCTTTTAGTTACTTAAAACGTTAAAGTGTACTGTCAGGACGGTAACATTTTGCCTCAAGCTTTAACTGTTTTCGGATCAGTAAACGTTAGTCTCCTAAGGAACTGTTTAAAGCAGTTCAGATCAATGTTTTGACGTGACAACGTCTTAAATTAGGTTGCGACTGGGAGTCACTTATGAAAAAGTGTAACGCTCGGTAACGTTACGATGAGTCACCGAACGAGAGAGAGGCCCGCCGAATGCCTTGCGTCTCTCTCCCACTCAACTATGATCGGATGATCGGTCGTTGTCACGTAAAATCTTCGCCCGTAAAACCGACTTTACAGGCAACCATTTTTTTTTCATTTGTATTTACTGCTTATTTCTTTCAGTGTACTCTGCTATTATTATACATATAATAAAACAGTAGAAAAACTGTGTCTGTACATTGAAAATATAAAAAAAAAAAAATGGGGGGGGGGGTTTAGAAACAGTAATAGGGTACGAATCCGAAAAAAAAATTCTGTCTGTTTGTTTGTACACGCTAATCTTCGGAACTACTGGAAGGATTTGAATGATTTTTGTTTTGTTGTATAGGTATTATGTCTGGGCAACATATAGGCTATAATTTATCTTGGAAACTTGAACACCTGATGCAGAACCGCAACAGACCAGCTAAACTATAAGAGATACAAAAATGGTACCATAGCAAAAATTGTTCCACGTGATGAGCATTTTCTGCCGAGAGAATAAATTTGAAGATCTGGAACACCTGATGTGGAACTCCAAGAGCCCAGCTACACCATAACATATATAGGAATGACGTCTTAGCAAAAGTTGTTCGGTCTGATGGGCATTTCCTGTAGACTTATAAAAAAACTGGCCAACACGAAGGGTTCCGTACCACAAGGCAAAAACGCCGAAAAAAACACGTTTGTTGTATGGGAGCCCCCCTTAAATATTTATTTTATTTTGTTTTTAGTATTTGTTGTTATAGCGGCAACAGAAATACATCATCTGTGAAAATTTCAACTGTCTAGCTACCGCGGTTCTTGAGATACAGCCTGGCGACAGACAGACGGCAAAAACGCCGAAAAAAACACGTTTTTTTGTATGGGAGCCCCCCTTAAATATTTATTTTATTTTGTTTTTAGTATTTGTTGTTATAGCGGCAACAGAAATACATCATCTGTGAAAATTTCAACTGTCTAGCTACCGCGGTTCTTGAGATACAGCCTGGTGACAGACAGACGGACGGACGGACAGCGAAGTCTTAGTAATAGGGTTCCGTTTTTACCCTTTGGGTACGGAACCCTAAAAATCGAAGATCAGAAACATCTGATGTGGAAATTAAAGCTATCACTAATTTCACTGTATAAAATAACATATGCTGGGATTATAAAATAACTTAAGCTGGGAGTACCTCCACGCGGTGAAGGCGGTAACACTTGGACTGTTTCGATGACGATGGTATATCATTGAAAATTTGACTCTACTGGCCAAAACTCCCATTTATTTTTTTATTTTATCGAATAAATACCTATGCCTTCGGGCTTATGTTATTTGAGTGTTTAATTTCCTTTTCCATTTATCTTCGTGACACGGTAGCCTACCCGGTAACGCAGAGGAGCAGTCAATTAGATTTTAATTGATCAGGTATCTTCTTCACAATAAAACTATAACCATGCCTAGAAAGAGGTCAAATCTTTCCCAATGTTCCAAAGGGGCTAAAAGATTGAGGATCATAAGATCCCAAGAATCTACCGGAGAGCGTCAGGAGAGACTTGATGCTGTTCGAGAACATCAGGCTGCAACTCGATCCGTGGAAACCTCTGCGGCGACTGACCGCTGATTGTGAACGACATGCATTGCCTCGAGAATCGGAAACGTTTACCGATACAGAATCACGCTTGAGTTTTCAGCGTATTCGCTCATCTACTAACAGGTCTTTTGAAACGAGTGATGAACGTGATGCGCGACTAACTACTGATAGAGATTATCTTACATTGTCCCGAACACGCACACAACAAAATTTTCATAATCAGAGAGAATTCTGATCGACTTCGACATCTCTGAACAGAATGTCGATATCATCTGAAGAATCGGATGTGTCTCAAGATATAGCCGTAGGGCATGGCGACCTTCCTTGGGTTGATAAGGAACGGAGTGCATTTACGTATACTCCTTTGATTGACTACACCACATATTCCGCCATCGGAGGTGTGGTTCAAAATTGTACTTTTTGTGAAGCTGTTAAAATGGCAAAAAGAAACAAATGGTATGTGTTGATCAGGTGGGAAAGTACATATTGAAATATTACAAAATCCTCCAGAAATATTAAGATCACTGGTGACCATCCACAGTCAAAACATTTCTTGGACAACATCCGTTCGTACAATAATGCCTTTCAAATGACATATTTTGGTGCGAAGCAGATTTCAGAAGACCCATTTATGCCAACATTCAAAGTGCAAGGCCAAGTTTACCAGCTTATTGGTTCATTATTGCCTGAAAATGACGTCTCGAATCGTCTCGCTCACCCCGGTGTTTTCCAGTCCCCGGGCTGAATTCGACATCAGACGTTTCAGATCTTCGATTTTGACAACTACGTTGTCATGTCGTTGTCAGCGACAACGTATCGCTGGCATAAGCAACAGCATCCGCGTACGAAGTCGCGGGCAGAAGCTAGTCTTGAATAATTGCGGTAACGTAGTGTCCCGGACGGACGTACTAAACTAGTAATAGGTGGTTGCCTGCATGCAAAATTTAACAAAAAAATTGGTTTTGGTCTGATGAAGCCTGTAGGTACATGACACAGTTGAAATCAAGTTGCGAGTAGAGCCGATTTTGGCTCTACATGTCATCCCTAGAAACAATGGTGTGTATCCAAGTATCGTAAACATTGACGCTTACTTTGAGTATCTACAATAGGTTAAATAAGGCATATTATTATCGGATAAGTTAAACAATCGCTACCTATGTTTAGGGACATAATCGTGTCTCTATGGCAAAATATTTACAATATGCATGTTCCCATACGTGCCTGCTACCTGCTATTGTTCTAAGGTAAGTGGGTAAATATTACAATCGGTGTGAATAGGTTCTGTGCCATGATGTGTATCGAACTTTTGCGACATACTTAGCAGTCGAAAAAACTGTGCTCCAAGTCTAACACACTTGAGTACGAATGATACTAGGAAACAGTGGTTCACACTGTAAACTTTTGCTATTCTATGTGGCATATCATATAAGATGTTGTATTGCGTCTTACTTTTATTAGGGCGCTGTTTAAATATCTGATATTTAATTATATGCCAATTGCCATACCTACACAAATCACTGTTCTGTGTGGGAAGCGAAATTTGCAAGTTTATAAATCATAGGATCGTCGGTTTTGCTGCTATTACAAATCGATTTCTTTGATTTGTGATTGCAGTGACTACCAAAGCAGTTATTAGTGTTCGCGTTTGTAGATGTTTTTCCCAATCTTTTGAAAAAACAGACGTTTTTTTCTTGTAAAGTTGTGAAAACCTTCATTAGGCCGGCAAATGCAATATTACCTAATAGTATCTATTGACTATTTTGCATTTCCCTAGCTTTATGTCAACAATAGGTTAGAAGGATTAGAAGACATGCATGAACAATAATTGACATGCTTAACCCCAAGTTAGTGAAATCATTGGCTGTTATTACAACACCTTATTTAATTTGTTTGCACCAACGACAGCCCCATTTTATGTCCAGGAAAATCACTGTCCATTCCAAGGTTGCCTGGAAGAGATCGCAGAAAGCGATAAAGCCGCCCATTGTATATTTTGTAATGTTTGATGTAGTTTTTTTATGTTATGTATTTTTGTGGTGTACAATAAAGTATACCTTTAAAAATAAATAAATACCATTGTTTACTTAACCGTGCATTATACCCAATGCCTATTCAGCCTTTCCGAGTATAATACATGCATATATATGATATATATGCGGTTTCCATAATGTAGGTACCTATAACTTACTTCAAACTATCAGTCAGCTTCATAATCTCATGCAGCAGATTATTAGCAAAATCCAGGTTAGGTTTGATTAGTGTTTTCTGAACTTCTTTAAGACTGACTTGTTTTATTGTGAAATATTAAAATTATTTTTATACTAAGACATAAACGAATAACCGCAAGTTCCCTAAGTAGTGTACAGTCACAAGCAAAAGTATGTATACACTTGGCTTTATTCAAAGGCGATTTTCTTCTTTATTTTTGAATGAAATTTTATATTAGTAGGAACCATAGTATTTTCGAACCCATAGGTATATGTAAAGTGTCGTATTTCAACATTGCATTCGTTATTTCGTGAAAAAATCGCAATTTAAAGTTGCCAAGTGTTGACATATTGGTGATCGTGACTGTACCTATGTAATGTCCTCGGATTTGGCTTTACAAATTTTTTATTACGCGGAGTTTGCTTATGAGTAACTGATTGCTCCGAACGAAACTAAATTTAGTTCCTTAGATATGGCTTAGTCATATGATTTGGACATGATAAAACAAATCGAAAAAGAAACATATGAGCGTGGATCTATAAAGCTAAAGCAAGCTAAAAAGCAGCGACACTTCTGAAAGACTTTGACAAACTTTCAAAGCGTTTCAAGTTCTCTTATGAACTAACGAGGCGAAAACTCTACGAATGATCGTGATATGTAACTTTTCTGGATATTGAATTTGAGGTAAAACTTGTATTGTACCTTGAAACAGACAGGGGCCCAAGTCTGCTATTTTTATAAATTCGTTATTCCAACACGATCCCATTGTCATTTTGCTAAGAGTTCGTAATCTGCTAAATTCATATTGGTCGATCATTGGTCGGTCAATGGCACAGAACATATACGATACTCGTAAAGAATTAAAAGCAATGACTGCACAATGACGTTCTAATGGTAGGTCACTGATCAAAGGAACTGTCAAAATTTTAGCAGATTACCGCATAAGTCAGTAATTCATTTGTCATTATGTACGAGATTACCTACCATTATATGCCATTTCTTTCAATGGAGTGTCAGTGGTTGACCATTGGAAAGTCATAATGACGCCATTATATTAGTAGATTACCAAACTTGTCAAAATCAACAATTATCAAATCAATGATAGATCATTCTGACACTATTGTAATAGCAGACTTGAGGCCCAGGTCGTATTTTTATGGTAAATTTGTATTTTTAGACTACCTACTATTCCTCGAAGGAAGACGCATGTACCTACTTACATATCACCAATCCATTGCCAGTTTTTTGTAAGGACAATGGCGGTCAAGAGTCCTTTATCAACTACGAGCTCTTTGACTTTGATTGTTAAGTTTATCTTTATCCGCCAGACAGCCTAGCCAACCTTTTCCTTTCGTGAGATAAAGCCAACAAAAGACTGGAGAAGTTCCGAACTTAATTCAGGGTTAAAACAGTTTTGTGATAATTTATGGTACCTAAGTAATTCTTAAACTAACGACTTTAATTATCAATGCGTGCTTAATGTTAATTACACAGTAACAAAAATGCATGAAGATTCTTGCGCATAGCCGCGTATCACGCCTATTTTCACAGGTAGACTCGCGTAATAAGGTAGGTATTAATATTCTCCTCTTTCGGAAGCCACTTATAAGGCGTACCTAGGTACCTCACACGAGGTGTGTTAATAACGCCGCCAAGCATCGTGAAGCAATCCATCGGCTTTCAAAGGATTGCAAAAGTGCATGTGACAAGTGATCCAGTACCTTAATCCACGACCTTTTCGCCACAAATATTCTGTTGCAAATTTTTTTTTCAACTTCTCTAAAATGTGTGGATTTAGCATCCGATCTGATCTGTTTTTTATCTGTATGGATTTTGACCTAAATGCACCTATTTTCATATTTTTGTTTTCAAGTAAACAGATTTCAGCGATTACGGGTTTGCTTAGGATTACAGTTATGATGATAAGATTATTGTGATCTTAGTCACAGACAACAAGCCGCGGTCGAATTCAATTCAAGCTATTGTGAATCAAATATGTCAATTGACCGTGAATGACGCGTTTTAAACATTGCGACTTTTTGGTTCATATTTAATTCTGGGATTAAATCCTTGGAGATTTAGAAGATCAATAAAAAATATCACAGTGCTGAATATTCTTAAAATCGTAGATAAGTAGTGAATATAATGGTTTCCGCGAAGAAGCTAATAGAATTCCATTCTTAGTATGATCTTAACTTCGAAACTCATACAGGGTAAATAGGTAAAATTGTTTGTTTATATTTGTAAAAGGTAATCTCTAGAACCAATTCGAATACAAAAATTATTTCACTTAAAAAGCCACACTGTTGCCGAGTATCTTATGAAATATTTTATTTTAAAATAAGAATAGTCGATGAAGTCGGGGGCAGAAGCTAGTCTTCCAATGGCAAATTATGTCAGAGGGACAATAAATGTCATAATAATATTTCAAGGATTGTTAAATACCTGCTCATAACTTTCCATTTAAGGCACTTATTTCTATAGCAGAACAGGAAATTGTATACTAATAGCACGTATGGGTATTGTACGAGTATTAAGAATAACAACTTACTCGAAAAAAAAAACCGGTCAAGTGCAAGTCGGACTCGACTACAAATTTACGGTGTTCGGATTTTTTCCTTTACTTGTGCTACATGACATTGCTTCTTGCCAAACTTCTTGATTCTTGGTCAACGGGAGAAGTAGGTACCCTATAGGATTTGATTCCTTGCGAGTGTGGTGTAGGTAAATCCGGCATAAACTGAACATAAACGCCCATATCCTTTGATTGCGTTGACTTAGATGTTTGATTTTTTCACTGCTTCAGGAGATTGCAGCTCTGAGTATTTAATATTAATTTAAACTTGGTAACTGCACGCGTTCTTGAGAAAAAGGGTCGTGACAGACGGACAAATAGACGGACAACGAAGTGATCTTAAAAGGGTTCCATTTTTCCTATTGAGGTACAGAACCCTAAAAACGTGCATATTTAAATAAAAAAAAACATGTTCATTATTTGGTTCAATGTCTATTTATATTTAGTGCAATTGTGTTGTAAGTGAACAACGTACTTATCCTTGAAACCATTTTGCAAAAGCGCGCGACGTTCGATCGCATATCTCGATATTAAAACAATAGATAGTTTAATCCGATTTTGAGGTTTCAGAATAATTAGGGCTATTTATGTCTTGTAAGAACGGCCAATTTGTCAATGTATTTAGATAACTAATAGCAAACATGGGAACCAGGAAATTGGAGGCAGCCCAGGCAGCTTAAGTAGCGATATAGGTATAGCCTTTTAAAGTTATCCTTCAAGGATAATCGTTTTAGAAGAACAGAAGCTTAATGCATGCACGTGTCTCATAGTTGCGTAAGTAGCTAATGGTAGTCATTTCAGCATTCATGCAAGTTTGTAACGAGTAAAAGATCCTAGTATTGGTAATAAACGTATGGAAAACATAATAACAATATTTCGTGATGCGGATCTCTATGTACGATATACTGAACTTCACGCATAGCAATCAGTGGTCAGTTAATCGTTGCGTCTGTAGGGTTAGCAGCCGCAAATTATAATAAAGATATTCTAGATTTATAGAGTTCTTTTCTGTTTCCGTTAAAAAGCTACTTCTTTAAGACAGTAGATAACAATAACAGACAACAATTTGGAAAACAGTTCTTGAAACATAGACTTAGGTACAATACAACCATAGAAATGTAAAAAACTTCTTTCATTTATCTATGCTTACAACGCTCTTTGTTTGTTTAAAATGCTTGAGAATTTCACTCTAACTTTGCATTTTTGTAAAATTTGTTATTTATGTATTCTTCATTATAATGATAGGAACTTGTTATCTGCAAGAAAGCGTTTATAAAAAAACCGGCCTAGTGCGAGTCGGACTCACACACGAAGGGTTCCGTACCGCAAGGCATAAAACGCCGAAAAAAAAACGTTTCTTTTATAACCCTTTAAATTTTAAGTTTATTTTATTTTTATTATTTGTTGATAGAGCGGCAACAGAAATACATCATCTGTGAAAATTTCAAAATCTGTCTAGCTATCACGGTTCGTGAGGTCAGCCTGGTGACAGACAGACGGACAGTGGAGTCTTAGTAATAGGGTCCCGTTTTTACCCTTTGGGTACGGAACCCTAAAAAACAGACTTTGCACACAGTTAGCTAAGTACATGACAAAGAGATTAGTCATTCGGACTGTATGGACATGTCTTATATCATAATTCTTATAAGCCACATCTAGTTAGGTACTTAATACCGAAATAGCAAGCGCTTAAATAACTATATTAACATTGTTTCGTTATTCATACTCTCCGAGCGATACACTTGTAGCAGTCACAGCCCTAGTGAAAGTGGTTTGTTGTGGTTCGAATGTGTCGAAACGCGTCATCAGCTGATACATTACCGGTTTGCGCGTATTAACTTTTTGTTCACTTTCCGTCTTAACTGCTGTGGCTTATTATATCGATCGGCGATATGCGATTTATATCAAAAGTGCATACCCACTGACTCTAAACGGAACTAGAAAAACATTGTGATCCGTATAGGTACCTACTTAGCAATGGTGGAAATTGAATTGTTTGCATTTTCCCACATAACTGTTATCCGCCGAGTGTAGATAAAACAAAAAATATGAAATAAGTTATTCATAACACATGATTATGTTAAATCAATTTTTTTGTAGACAGGAAATAGTTCGTGGAGGATTGCTTTAAATCCTCCTTGCTTAAATTTGTATCTGTAAACAAAAACATCTTGTTTTCATAAACAAAACACACATCGTGTATGGCCACGCCTCTTTGTTATGACGTTTTTGTGTAGGTAATGTTTCGGAAAAACACGCGCAGGAGACATGGCTTTATATACCTACATGATAGGTCATATAAAGGTCTAAAGTTATAAAACTGTGTGCAAACAATACCAGTTCTCTTTTTGTTTAAAGTTAACTGTATACCTACCCTAGTTTACATTTTCAAGTAGGTAGGTAGGTACTTACTTAGTTATTTTTTTAATTTTTCAACAAGTAAATCTATTACAAAATAAAAATTATCAGAGCAAACCGTATTAGGTACCTACCTAGTTAATTACAGAACTAGAAGGGAATTAAATTCGGTGGAAAAAAAATATAGGTACCTACTTACTGTGTAAAGTTCAACAGTACCTACTAAATGTACTTAGGTATACATAGGTACGCCAAAGCTTTTCAATATCAATGTCTACAACCTTGGAATTTCAACACATGCCAATATCTAGTTAGATACGTGTTAGGTACCTACTCGTGTACCTAACCGTTCACCGTGAATAGCGATTTTGTTTTTGCAACCTCGCAATGGCCCGCATTATGCAGATTTTCACATTTTTCACCATTCAGAGATAAAGTTGTGAAAGGTTTTTTATATTTTCTAGAGATTTCTCTACACTTTGTAATGGAAACCCAATATTTAGCTTACCTTCATAATTTTGAGTGGAATTAAGTACTTATTACCATTCTATAAACCTTACATCATAACAATGACTCGAGCATCCGCTTCCGATGACAACCCTGGAGTGGTACACTCAATCACGCCAATTACTGTCGAAACTTGCATGACACAGCCGTCGTAAATACCTAGTCGTAACTTCGTAAGTGATGGTCGGTCGGTAGGATAGAAACAATGCTAATGCTAGCGTGCGCTGATGACTGTTATAACTAACAGCGGCGGCCAGCAATTAACGTCTGAGTTTCACTCATTTTATTTTTTATTAAATGAGCAAATGATTTATGCTCGAACATCTAAAACACACGTGCTACTAACTAAAAATAGTAGGTACTTAATAACATTTAATTATGCGAGTAGTCATAAATAAATGCTTAACTGAATTTTAAGATAAATTGCTGTAGCACATACTTAATGCATTCAATTAATTTGTGGTTTGAATAACGAGGTAAATGTCAATGCTACGAATACAAACTTATTACGTGTGTTTTAATGGTTACCTACCTAAGTTATGTAGTTAGAAATAAATTATCTTCTTCTTCACTTATTCTTTGCAAATACATTTCATTCCAACGATTATGTAAACCTTATTAATGTTATACTTTTTAAAATCTATCAATGCGTATAAGTCTACATTATAATGATCACCACAGCACATAATACCCATTCATCACAAGTAATAGCAATTCTTTGAATGCTAACATTTTTGTTTGTACATAAGTAGGTACCTCAAGTATCTAAGATATACTGTCGTGTCTACAAGAACTTCCGTCTTAAAACTTTTTTCCCCAAAAATGCGCACGCGGCGGCGGCGCGGCTTCTACATAAAATGTCTATCAAGTCCGGTTTCACTTACATACGACCTCGATCACGTTTTTATCCACGTACTGTCAACCGCAATAATACGAGTAGGTATAATTATTGTTAAAATAAAATGTAAAATTATGCCTACGTATTGCTTTTCTAGCTGTCTGTTACATATTCATCAGTCAAGCAGACTCCAAAGTTATGTCTTTGTATTTAGTAGTATTATTTTTTATCTTACGAAGCGAGGCGCGCTTTATTTACTTGTGGTTACCAACTGTACAAACACGCTGTGAATGTGTGTGTAAGCGCAGGAGCTCTCCGTACTGTCCGAGGCAATGGCGAAGTTGGAAGTGCATGAGTACCTAGGTACCTATAATTGTGTAAGTATGCTAGTGCTACTCGTCTTCACGCACACGTTCACAGTGTGTACACTTGGTTACCACAAGTAAAGCGCGCGTTGCTTCGTGAGATAAAAATACATGTAGGTACCTAAATATGAAAACATGATATTATGTACGCTAGTTTTCCCAAAGAGGTAAGAGGTTTCGCCCGTAATATGTATTAAAGTTCTGTGTAAGAAGGCGAGCTCATTGCCATAACCTGGTAGCAATTCAGACTTCGGTTTGCTATTGAAAAAACCTGATGGAAATACCTACCAAATAACACTTTGAACGACCCACTTTGTTAATGCTGCTACGAATAAACTGCAGGCTCGTTATGTAGCAACAGCCATAACTTAGATATTATCAAACAGTTTATATAGTCGGATATAACTAACCATTCTCAATTAAAACAATTTTTGAATCTAATCTTATAACAAAATGTGATTAACATTTAGGCATCCGGCTAAAACATTGAGAATTAAATGAATAGTCCATCAAATCCTTTGTTTACATTTATTCAGGAATTCAGTTTTGTTATTACGGAAATACTTTTTAAAATTATAAATATTATGTTGCCGAAGCACGAGCCACGTAATTTATCCTTCATACTTATTCAATTAATTTAATCTGTTGTTAAATCGATTTACTGTTGGTATTTCGGTCAATCGATCATAATATACCTAGTTGTTATGTAGATAATGTAGATATTCGATTATGACTGGTTGACATGACAATTTACAACCGATCTACTGATCAGACACTTGATCAGACCTTCAGAAACTTTATCTATACTTACTAATGTACCTACATATTATTAACTATAAAGAAGTAAAATTTGTGAGGCTATATGTAGGGGTAATCTTCGGAACTGCTAGTCCGATTCCAAAAATTAATTCACTAATGGGAACGTACAGTAGGTACCTATTGCCGAGTGTCATAGGATATAATATTTTATGTTAAACACGGGGACAAGGCGAAGCCGCAGGCAGAAGCTAGTGTTATATAACGTCATAAGTAAACACTTGTCTTACATTATAAATTCTTACAATTTGAAATGCCCATTTATGCACATATTTGATCGTATCTGGCTAAAGAGTCAGTTCATTTGTAAGACTTGATCCATAAGGCCCTTTGTACACACACCTTCTAAAAACTACGGTTTATTCGCCGTGTATAGGCACGGTTGTCAGTGTTGTATGTAGGGTTCCCAACCCTCCCTGATTGCCCAGGAGATTCTGGTAATAATGGTTAACCTCCTGACCTTCCGGGGTGCAATAATTTTACCGGTTTTTCTAAAATTATATGCATCTGTCGCTCGCACGTCGCTACTCGTCACGTTTGTACTTTCAATAGGTCTATTATAAGTACTTACAAATCTTTATACAATGTAACTAGATGTCTAATAATATAGCAACATTAATGGTAACATAGAACAATTTAAGATCTCGAGGAAACCGGGACCAAATATTGTCAGAAAATTGTCAACTGCAACAGCCTTAGGGATCGCGCTCAAACTTATTATATCTAGGTACCCAAACTCGAGAATTCAAGAGTCTAAAAGTGACTTTAAGCAGAAACCTAAAATATATCGAAGCGATATTGACGACAATGACAAATCATTATTCAAAAACTGCATTTGCTCTAGTAAGCTTGAAAGCATCTATAGTCCTCAATTATTTATTCATAGGCACTTACATAACGCCAATTACGGAGGTATCTAAATAGATACAAGGCTATCGGGTGTCGATCTAGCTGTAGTGTCTTTTCTATTTTCATATTGCAACAATGTTATAATCATATTTTATTTTTGCATAAAAATGCTGCTCTCAATCAACTATTTAAAATCTATAAGTAAATGGTGTGCAACACCTATCAGATTCGGCTGGCTTGACTCATAAGGATTATGTTTAAGCCATTGTTTTGCAATTTCGTGATTGTAGAGTCTATGTAATCTACTGCTCGATCACTTCCATGTGAAAATTTGTAATTCTGTTCGAAACATAATACGTGTTGGGTAATACTGTGTAATGAACCTGAAATGCGTAGTAGTTGCAGCTACTGCAGAGTTTTATGTTCTATTCTTATGCTATTTTTTTATTATGGCAAGCAAAACCGCTGTCCACTAATCTGCCAATGTCGAAATGGAAAAGCAATGTTATAAATTAAAAAAAGATAAAACCTTCGACGATACAGTTGAATGTACATCTTGTGAAGTTACCTATATACAGTACTGGACTGAAACAAATAAAAACATAGAAATACATATATATTATAATTGTTAGAATATTAAATAGGTGTATACCTACACCACATACACATAGACAGAATATTTGAGTTTTTTTGCGTTACTCACAAACATTGTATTCAATGTTAATGTTGCGTTAATACAACTGCATTGAATGTCAGAGCTGTCAAAAGTTCTAAACGAACACCGTTAAGTATGTCAATCAATAGTCTTGTACCTATAAGTATTCACTTCTTCTAGAAATACGTAATTAATTACGTATATTATGTAGGTTTTTGTGCAGAATGAATTAATTCAGTCTTAGAATCCCGAGTAATGTTCATTGACCATACGAAAATTGCGGTCAATGCTTCCAGCTGTTGCGTCTTTTGAACGAAAATGTTCAACTAGGCTGATACATAACAGCTTTATCTAAACTACTTATAAATAAACTGAAAGGAAATATTTAACATAATTGTTTTAGTAAGCTTACAAATTCAAACAATTTCGCGAGTTACTGTAGGTACACTACAAGGTGAAACAATACATTCACTTAAGTATTATAAAACTGTTCGATATTTTGTTTGATATTATTTTATTACTTAGTACTTATGATTTATTTCGGTCTGATCCCCTCATAGATATCCGTGGATCCCCTGAACCCCCCTCCTCTTGTAGTGGTCCTATTTAATATTCAACTATGCTTGAAATGTCCTTCCTTTACCTAATTACCTAGGAAAGGCAATCTACTTTTTATTTGTTTGGACATACACTTTTTTGTACCACTTCCCTAAGCGGTGAACGCACTCCAACCTTGGTGTCACATTAGAACAAATCCGGCACGAGTATGGCTGCGATCTAAATTAAACTACGTACAATTATTTACTATTCAACATTCAAATGACTACCTACAGATTGGACTAGCCCAGCATTTCCTGTGAATGTCGTAAGACTAGTGGAATCCATTATCCACATATGTTGGCGGAGGATGGGCAGCATTCACTATTTGTACCACTAACATTGTAATTATCTACTTACATACGCACATTGGGTCGTTTTACACATTACGTATTTACCTCGTTATTCCACAACACATTCCGTGATCAGTGATCCGTCTGTCACGCGTGTCGGCATTTCAGCAAGGAGCACTCCAAGAACTTTTAATAATTAATTAATTTTGATGAGCCATAAAAGTTGACCAATGCCTCAATACAATGTAGGTAGATTCATAAGTGTCAACAAGAAATGTTCAGAGCTGCTAGCACTCAATCGATAAATTAGGTACATGACATGTAAGTAGGTATCACCAAACAACTACGTTAAATGGTAAACTACACAAAATAACTTAACTCATATAGAACATAGTACACTAGTTGTTGTTCTAAGAAGATGTCAACACAACACTATATTATTTCCTCAAATCCACTTACCGGTTGACATTTTGAGTGGCTGGCTGACATGAAAATTGCACTTCATTTCAGTTAATGCTTTATTCTTAACTTGATAACTACATAATACGAGAACAATAGACTACGCAACAACGAGGGATGAAGACAGTGCTTTGTGTATAATAAATCTATTTGATATGTCCGGCACAGCACAATAGTTTGTTGGATTTAATTCCTATAACCCATCTCCAATTAGACGTTATTTTGGAAGGTTTTTGTCGTTTTTTTAATATAATAAAATGTTTAAATCTCTGATCTTTTAATCTGATGTTCAATTTCACGTGAGCTGTTGCGATAGGCTGGTCAAAAAGCAATCAAGTAATCTTATCACCTGGCACGGGACAACTTTTAATATGAGAGCAAACCTCAAATCGCGAAAAAAAAATCTGCTGTTTCCTACATTTATGTTCGTATAACTCGTCAAAATATAGGGAAAAGCAGATTTTTTTTTTCGCGATTTCAGGTTTGGTCCCATAGTAAAAGTTGTTCATAATGATGAGTACAATGACCTCTTAAGAGGTTGTTAATGTTTAACCAATAACCCTGTATATACGTCTATGACTACATCATAATAATTTTGTTTTGTTTGTTACTTTGCCTCTTTATTTTGCTAGAACCCAGACAAAATTTTCACTGATGCTGTTTGACAAGTACAAATGTTGTGTAATCTAGGTACATTGAGTTCTAGTTTTTGAACAAGTGATAGTTGATGAACTAGTTTTAGTAAAGTAGTAGTAGTAGTTTTAGTAGTGAGTAGTAGGTAACTTAAAGTTACAAACGCTTTGTAATGAATTACATAAGCCTACCGTATAGCATCCCTTAGGTACTTATATATATTATTTTTTTGTGAATTTAATTTAAAATCAAGAACAGTGTGTGAAAAGCAAATAATTACTTAGTTTGGGAACATGCAATATAGGTTTTGTGAATGTAGGAAAATGCTGTAACTGTAATCATCTCCGACGATAATTTCGCACGAGTTTGTGCCGTTCGAGCTACGTATGGTATTCCGAAATACCGCTCACCGAAAGGACGGTTTTCCGATAACACTCTACTCCGACGGTTAGTTGAACGAAAAAATAATTGGCCGATGAAACGTTTCGCCGATAATATTATTGATCGACGGTTGGTAGTCCGAATGAATCCTTCGCCGATGTAACGGTTCACCGAAAACACTCTTCAACGACGATTGGTTAAACGAACGAATCTTTCGCCGATAGCACTCGTTGTAGGGGAATTCTTTTGCCAAATGGATAGCTTTTCTTTCAGCTTGACAACACCCTTAGGTCTTGTAGAAGTCATGTTAAAAATACAGGTTCACAATTTACTATAACTTCAAAAATTTATTACGTTGTGTTACTTTTATTTGTTTTTTTGCTTTGTTCGCACAGTTTAATTTTTTTCTATTGTCGCAGTTCTAATAGAGAAATCATAATAATCATAATCATATTGTTTATTGTAAAAAACAATATAAATTTGCCTTTTTGATTAATTAAATTTTTGGTTAAATAAAAACTTTGTTTTTTTTTTATTGCAAGTTTATATATATATTTATATTGTTATTTACAATAAACAATATGATTATGATTATTATGATTTCTCTATTAGAACTGCGACAATAGAAAAAAATTAAATAAACTGTGCGAACAAAGCAAAAAACAAATAAAAGTAACACAACGTGATAAATTTTTGAAGTTATAGTAAATTGTGAACCTGTATTTTTAACATGACTTCTACAAGACCTAAGGGTGTTGTCAAGCTGAAAGAAAAGCTATCCATTTGGCAAAAGAATTCCCCTACAACGAGTGCTATCGGCGAAAGATTCGTTCGTTTAACCAATCGTCGTTGAAGAGTGTTTTCGGTGAACCGTTACATCGGCGAAGGATTCATTCGGACTACCAACCGTCGATCAATAATATTATCGGCGAAACGTTTCATCGGCCAATTATTTTTTCGTTCAACTAACCGTCGGAGTAGAGTGTTATCGGAAAACCGTCCTTTCGGTGAGCGGTATTTCGGAATACCATACGTAGCTCCCGTGCGCCCGGGATAATGGGATTTCCCATCGGAAAAAATTACTAACTTCCATTGAAACTTTCATCTCCTTTTAGGGAATGAATTTACATTTTTTTTTTTAAATCCTTTCTTTTTGCTCACTTTCGTCATACATGTAAGGAAGTCATGTGGAAAATTTCATGCTTCTAGAATGCTGCTAGAGCCATAATTAGGCTGTGCGTTGTCCGCCAGTAAAAAGATTTTTTTTATGCAAACCAAAAAGTTTGCATGCAAGATAATCTTGCATGCAAACTTTTTGGTTAAATAACGTGTAAACCACTTTAGCTAATAATATTTTGCAATGCCATTAAGAACTTCTTTCTTTACTTTCTTCTTCACCTAAAAATGGCATCTGAATATTATTTTTCAAATAACTACGCAAAGATTTTAACACTTTGTTAAAAATTATAGTATGTATTTTCCAGCACTGCATAGGGGGTAATCTGTGTAGTGTGTACCTACCTACTAGTTTACCTGAGCAGCAAAAATAGTACTTACGTACTGATTTCATACAAAGTATAAACGGATGACATTTTTTTTTCTTGTTATGGCCTTTGATCACTGACCTTTATCATACAAGTACTGTATAGGTACCCTATAGGTCAGTGCCTTTGATAATCAAAGGTTATGGCATTCAAAGTTATTTTACTCGAAATGAGCCTGTACCGTACCTTGCTAGACATCCATGGTATAATGGTATAATATAATTTAGGGGACATTTTTCTATTATTTTGAATTTATTAATTTTCACGATGATAAACTAATGTATAACACAAAATGTATTTTTTGTTTGTGAAAAATGTTGTAAGTACCGTAGTCTGTAGAAAATTATTAAATCCCAATAATGGCAGATTATCAACTTAAATTATTTCCATTTAAGCCTACTTTTATTTATTATGTTCATACATTATTTGTCAAGTAACAATCTTGTAGGCTACATTGTATTTAATTATTAAGAATCTGACTGTTTTAAATAAAAGAATCGCACATGAAGGGTTCCGTACCACAAGGCAAAAACGCCGAAAAAAACACGTTTGTTGTATGGGAGCCCCCCTTAAATATTTATTTTATTTTAATTTTATTATTAAAGTAAAAATACAACTGAGTATTTTGTGAATAAGTATTTCAAGTGCCTACCTGTTGCCATTATTGATATCGAGCAAAAAAGGGCAAAAAAAAAATCGCGTTTGTTGTATGAGAGCCCCCCTTAAATATTTATTTTATTTTGTTTTTAGTATTTGTTGTTATAGCGGCAACAGAAATACATAATTTGTGAAAATTTCAACTGTCTAGCTACCGCGGTTCTTGAGATACAGCCTGGTGACAGACAGACGGACGGACAGCGAAGTCTTAGTAATAGGGTTCCGTTTTTACCCTTTGGGTACGGAACCCTAAAAACAGCCCAAAAATAAAATAAATATTTTTTTAAAATAGGTATCACCTTCACTTATCCTCAAATAATAAAAAAAAAAATGCCTTTTCGTGTTTCAAAAAATGCTTCCTGCCCTATGGTTTCCGTCCACGGATTACTTAGTAATGTTTCTGTTTACCTATACGTTCACCTGCTTTTATAAATTAATTAATCTATATGTCATATAACTAAGTAGTCTATTCAACATTACTTCATCTGTTTACTGCGAGGCACGTATAATGAGAGAACATGAGTTGCAAATAATTTAAGTAACTTAGTACCAAGTCCTAGTTGTAGAAATCAGAATCTTAAAGTAAAAAGTAAAAGGAGCTTGAAAGCGAGAGGATTTATAAATTAAAGTGCATAAAGCTGTGGACTCGCTTTAGAAACCAGAGGGGCAATTCTCGTAATTTTAAGAACGTTCACCAGTGGCAATCTGTCAAAAATACATCTAATTTCCCTACATTTTGAGAAGTTTTTGACATTTATTTGTCGCCGAGATGAGACTGCGAGCACATTGCGACTATTACGAGAATAGACCTTCTGTAGACGTGAATCTAGTTTGCTGTAGGTACGTCATAATCATCTCTACTGCGGAAGTGTCCTTGAACTAAAAGTAAAAGTCGGTTACATGCCACGCCAGGTGTCAGGCATTTGTTTTTGACATGCACGTCAGACTTAATGTCAAGTCGTATTGTTGTTGTATCTATAAACGGATAAAAAGATTACAACAACAAAAAAAAACTCATTAGCGCACACACATCAACATTCTTAAAACACGTAAACCCATAGTTTAAGAAAATTACAATGCATAGTGTGATGGTTTACTTAATACACACGCAGGTTAGGAAATAAAGAAACATCTCGGGCAACAGCACCCCAATTGCATTAGGCCCAGCGCATACCGCTGGAGGCGCGGCGGAGCGCATTTCCTTGAAACGCGCGGGCGGATTCCGCAGGCCCCGAGCGGCGCCAAGAGCCCTTGAGAGCCCTCGAGCAGAGAGACACGCGGTGGCGCGCAGCTATTCCGAGCGCGCTCATGTCACTTAGTGCTGATCGATACTTTGTACAGACAACATGCTCGACGATACATCGTATAAACATACATATGTTTGCACCAAGTTAATTAAATTTTCCTCGTCCATGATCTCGCTCAACACACGACCACACTAGTTAAAACCGGACGCCGAAAGACGGACGCGAGGTAGTGCGGCGGAGCGCAGAGCAGCACGGCGGCGACTGGAGCAGTCGCGCGCATGCTCTTGTTGTAGCTTTAGGGCGCTCCGAGCACTGCGTGCGAATTTATTCTTTTAAATTGACCGTATGTCAAGCTAGTTAAGGTTTATATTAAATTGTTGCCTTCAATTGCTCTTCGCCGCGCCTCCAGCGGTGTACGCTGGGCCTTACACTATACACTATCAATCTCAATCAGAATCATTTTAAAGGATATTGCTAATCCAGTGCTTTGTATATTTGAAACAGTTGTCTGCTCAACAACTTAGGTAAATAACGCAATGAATATTGTTGAATTGCCAAAATGAAACCAATTGCTACTGATAGTGTGTTACGCAATTACTCCGCAGGTTACGGGTCACTCTGTAAAAAAAGGTAGCATATTTTATCCAATGTCAACGTTGCTGCGCTACGTAACGTTGCAGTAACGATATCATTGGTTTGTGGTAGGTACTTTGTATTGACGTGACAAAAATCAATTGTAATAGGAAGTCCAGATAAGTTTAATAGCTTTAGCACGGAAATCGATACATACCTAATAATCATTCCATAATAATTGTAGCTATATAATAATTGTATCTACTCAAATCGGTAACTAATTGCTCTAGACGTAGACCGACCTAGGTTCTAGGTTAAATAACCAAAAATTTACTCAATTTTTAACATTTAAGGAGACCGTATTCTTATTAAGTTTACGATTTTTTGTTGTTTCAGACCGCGGCACAATGAGGAGGCACATCGTAGTGCTGTTGGCTTATATAGCCACAGCAAGTGCTACGCTTGAAGTAGTCAACCAATGGAGCTTGATGCAGTTCGACTTTCCCCCTGACCCTGTCCTCTTAGAAAAGTTCCAACCAGAAAACACTGTCCCTACTGGGCTAGAGATAGGCTGGGATAGACTGTACCTGGGCATTCCACGGCTAAGGGCAGGAGTACCCGCCACATTGGCCTGGATACCACGGAGTTTACCGCCAGGCGTCAGTCCTGTTCTTCAGGTAAGTAATTTGAAAAACAACTTTCTTTTATTGCACCATAAAATTATTACGCACGCGTGCCTCAGTGATTGTGACGTATTCATTCAATTTTTTAGGTATAAACACTAGTGAGTTTTATAGTCAAATTATGTAGCAAAATTACTTACCTCTCGGCCTCGACGGCTACAATGGTATTCGTGACATATCACGCCGTTATCGATCAGTTGCCTCGAGAATCGAGAGGCCAGTGAACATAGTAGATTTTACAATTACCAAGAGACTTGAAAACATTTATCAAGAGATTGTACGTAACATTTTCTTGTGAAATTGGAGCCGGTGTCATCAATCATCATTACGTCATGATGCATGCTCTCGGTAGCTGTGCTACTAACGCCTTCTATTGAAAATTATTTCATTAGGTTTATCTAAGTTTTGTCAAGATGATGTCGAATTGGCCTGTAAATACTTAACAATTATAACTTACCAAGTTTTCACTGTCACAAGTTAGTTGTTATTCAGTAATTTTTTAGACGATTGGAATATTTATGTGATAGATAATACATTACATTTTTTTTAACCGACTTCAAAAAAAGGAGGAGGTTCTCAATTCGGTTGTATTTTTTTTTATTTTTGGTACCTCAGTACGCCGTCATTTATAAACCGATTTGGAAAATTCTTTTTTTATTTAAAAGGATATACTTCCAGATTGGTCCCATTTTTATCAAAATCCAGTTCTGATGATGGGATCCACGAGGAATTGAGGGAACTCCTCAAATATTATAGGGACACCTATAGCGATTTGGGTATTTTTTACAGTGACTCATGCATTTGCTCTCGGAAATCACCATTTGGTGAAGTGGAACTGATGAAGAAGACCACAGATGGCCAACGGAACTACTTAATAATAAGTATTTCACGGGTTGTGATTCCATTACTTTAATATGGTTGCTAAGCAATTTATGCTCGTCACAATGCGAATGATGAAATGGAGCTGATGGTGGAATACTAGGAGAAGTCCTCAACAATTAACGTCCCTGCATCGTTAAAAGCAATATTTTGTAAAAGGCGTTGGGCAAGTTGACATTAGGCTATTGTAACTTAGACACATTATAAACAGACCCACTAAAAAGCGAGAAATAAAAACTTTTTAACAATAAAAAAACCGACTTCGAAAAATAACTTTAATTTCGGAAGTCGGTGGCAAAAACTAAAATAGGTACAGATCCAAAGACACCGACTTCCGAAATTAAAGTTATTTTTCACTTTGTAGTGTTTTTTTGGAAGTCGGTTTTTTTATTGTTAAAAAGTTTTTTTATTTTTTTTATTTGTGATAATACTGTTCTGTATTAATAGAACACCGCTCTTAAAATGAATATTGTTATGTATTTAGGTTTTCTAAATACTAAATTACTATATTATTATTGTTAAGTCATTTCAACATAAATTTTCTAAGATATAATCAGTGTTTACCCACTTTTGCTAAGCACCTTAACATTTATAAACAAGTCGTGCTCTATGTGCAATCAGCTACTTAGTTGTTTACGTGTCTTAAAGTTATTTTATTAGTGTTGTTATGTTTGTGCACGTACCTATACAAGCTTTTGTTCATGTGCAAGAGATGCTTGATACACAAGTCGCGTTTGTTCTGGTTGCCAACAACGTTTAAAGTTAAAGTCTCGTAAATTCGTAACTCCGTCTTTCGAAGACAGGAGGATCGATTAACTTATTCTTATAAATAATCAAAATGAAATAGCAGAAAATCTGATATAATTGCCTATTTAATTAAATATAGCCACTTAATCAGTAAAACAATGATATTATTTACCAATACTATTTTCGAATCCTTTTTGACAAACCCGAGTCATTAACTAATTTCTAAGAAATGTATAAACTTTTCTCACAATGGGCCTTATAAGAAGGCTAAAAGTCACTCAAAGGGCAATGGAGAGGGCTATGTTTGGAGTTTCCCTGCGTGATCGAATCAGGAATGAGGAGATCCGCAGGAGAACCAAGGTAACCGACATAGCCCGAAGAATTGCCAAACTTAAGTGGCAGTGGGCAGGGCACATTGCTCGCAGAACAGATGGCCGATGGGGCCGAAAGGTTCTGGAGTGGCGACCACCGGAAGACGTAGCGTTGGAAGGCCTCCCACAAGGTGGACCGACGACCTTGTGAAGGCCGCAGGAACCCGTTGGATGCGAGAAGCACAGAACCGGTCGAAGTGGAAGTGCTTGGGGGAGGCCTATGTCCAGCAGTGGACGTCTTTCGGCTGAAATGATGATGATGATGTATAAACTTTTTTGTGTTTAAGTATGTAATAGCTAATATTTCAACTGTATAATTAGTGTTAATTACTCCTGAACCAATTAGGCTTATCTAGTAGTTACATGTAGCTTATAAGTCAAGTCGCTATTCGTGCCTGAGAACTTGGCATTTTTAGTTCAACGACATAAAAACCTAATACGATCATGTGTTTGAAAATAAATTCTACAGAAACGAGTCTCAGTATTTGGATTTCAACCTAAAATTGCGCAATTACCTACTTACAGAGCTTGTGTCGCCTTCGAAAGCTGGGTTTGTGTAAATGCGTTCAATAGGACCTAGGTACTGTCTGGCCTACTTACTTATATGTACCTCAATCTATTTACAAGTAACTTTAGGAGTTTGTGGTTAGAAAATCAAGATTATTAGATAATTCAAGATTATTTTTGTGCAAAATTCGAGCCCACATTTTCGACTTTCAGTCTTTTCTGTTTCTTATTTTACAGTGAAAAGAAATTGGGAGTTGGAATCATTTGTAAAATGCATCTAAATACCTATATTTCAGAAGGTTGTAAAATCTGGTTTGACTTTGGTGCATAGGTAATATGTCAGACAAGCGGAGTGAGCTATTTTAATTGTTTGAAGGCGTTCAAGTCTGTCAGATAAATCTATACCAATACTTATCTGTACATGTTGGTCAATAAGTACCTACCTATTTGTATTTTGTCTGTATGTCTAACATATTAATCTATATATATAAAAGAAAGTCTGTTAGTTACACCACTTATAACTCAAGAACGGCTGAACCGATTTGGCTGAAAATTTGTAGGGAGGTAGCTTAGAGCCAGGAGACGGACATAGGATACTTTTTTTTTTTTTTTTTATAGTAGGAGTAGGGTAGAAGTAGGGTAGGAGTAGTGTAGGAGTAGCGTAGGAGTAGGGTAGGAGTAGTGTAGGAGTAGGGTAGGAGTAGTGTAGGAGTAGGGTAGGGTAGGGGTAGGGTAGAAGTAGGGTAGGAGTAGTGTAGGAGTAGTGTAGGAGTAGGGTAGGAGTAGTGTAGGAGTAGGGTAGGAGTAGTGTAGGAGTAGGGTAGGAGTAGGGTAGGAGTAGGGTAGAAGTAGGGTAGGAGTAGTGTAGGAGTAGGGTAGGAGTAGTGTGGGAGTAGGGTAGGAGTTGGGTAGGAGTAGTGTAGGAGCAAAACAACGTTTGCCGGGTCAGCTAGTGTCAGATAAATTGAGCAAAACTTGGATATCTTAATAAGCTAGATTGGATTAATTATCTCTTTTCTTGTCGGCTCTATATTGTAATAATTATATCGTGTACCTATATTAGTATTACTACTATCCTACTAATATTATAAACGTGAAAGTTTGTAAGATGTTTGGATATTTATTACTCAATCACGCGTAAACCGTTAAATAGATGAAATTTGGTATAGAGATAGTTTGAGTCCCGGGAAAGGACATAGGATAGTTTTTATCCCGATATTTCCACAGGATCGAAACTTAAGCGGGTGAAACCGCGGGGCGCTGCTAGTGTTGTTATATGTATTTATATACAACATTAGTAACTTGTTGTTTGGTATGGTAAAACGTTATAATGATGTTTGTTTAGCTTTGCTTGTTCGAAATAAAAATGTGGATTGTTAAATATACTATTAACTGTAATACTAGCACTTGCGTTGGTTGTAAAAGTTAAACTAGTCCATTTATTTGTCTCGATTTGGTTATATTATAAGCAGTGATAGGAATAGGTAGTGCCTATTTGCTTAAACTTCGAAAAAGAACAGAGACAAAGTGGAAACGCCTTACGACAAAATATATTTTTGTTCAACACATTACTTAATTACAACTAAAATTAATAAAGTAAAACAACTATCGAATTCATTTCCTGATTTTGAATATTAACGACAGGATTGCGAGTAGGTACAACATTTGAGCACGGACTAAAATTCCATAAATTGTTGAATCAAATAAAAAAATAATTAAATTCAAATATTTCGAAAACGGTGCGTCCTAGGCAAAAAATAACCAAAATTTAACCCCCCCTGTGTAGCCCCAGTGCAAGCAGTATCCCAACATGATTTAAGGAAAAAAATTTTTTTCGACCGACAAAAAATTTGAAAAAGCAATTTATATAGAGCGTTTTATATAAAATAAAATTCGGAGGCCCATAATTCGGAAACGGTGCGTCGTAGGACCATTCTTCTTAGAACCTAAATAGTTTCTATGGTCAAGGTTAATTCGAAACTGCAATAAAATTGGGACATTTTTGAGAAAAAAAATCTAAATGTTTTTTAAGTCCTCGCGCCAGTGCCCCTGGCTACACTCCAACCGGACCCAGTTCTTTACCTGAATTAATAACAATAGAAAACATATCTACTGGTTATTGAGAATGTTCTCCTTGTTTTTGAAGTCGGTTAAAAAGGAAAATGAATTCAATTAGTGTACTCTATTAATAACATTAATATTAAATGTCCTACTTATGTGATGTCCCGAAACCCCGACATTAGTTTCGAAAAAATATTTTAGTCGTTAGGAAGTCTCCGACTTTCGTCAATGTTCTTCGACGTTTAGGCAAATAGGTACTAACAGTTGCTTAATTGTTCCTTTCATTTTGAAACGGCAATGCAGAAAATTTCCGATAGTAAAAGCTATATATATTAGTAAAGCATACATAGGTATGATTAAACTGCTTTCATAGATGAGGTATGCTAATATGTTTAGTGGTGCAAACTTCGGTTCTATTAGGTAGGTACTTAGCGAATGCCAAGCTTCCACAATATCTGAGAATAATTTCTAACGCCGTCCACTCCACCGTAGCAATACGCCAATCAAAATCACATAGAAACTAGGTACATTATGGATAATTATGATGTCCTCAAGTAGGTAAACATCATGAAAAACATTGATGAGGACGTGCTTCGAGTTCAAATAATAATTACATTGAGAAAATGTTTAGGTATTTCGTTTTCCGGGTAGAAAAACTGTGCTATATTTATTTTTTCCTGTACCACTAGAATTGACTAAACAGGTTCTACTTAGAAGGCAAGCGGTATCCATTTGTGAAATACCGAAGCGTATAAGGCAAACGTGTGCTCAAACCGAATGATTTTAATAAATGTTCCGTGTCGGAATTAGATAACACAGGCTTATATGCCTAAGTTATTACAAATACTTACGCGCTTACGACTTACGCGTAAGACACGGGAAAGCGTGAAGGGCACTCGCACAGTTTGCGCTGCTGGCCTTGGTGAGCTGCGGCTTGGGACACTTAGGGCCTGTGCACACCACCTTTTTTAAACGCGCCGTTGACGCGCGTTTTAGAAAGGTGCGTCGACGGCGACGGCGCTCTTTCATCCTACAGAAGGTCTACAGGCTGCGTCTGACTCGCGTGCGTATCGCGTCTGTATCGCTACAAATGTGCGTCAACAGCGCGTTTAAAAAACGTGGTGTGCACAGGCCCTTAGATGTGCGACACTCACGTTTGTACGAACGCACCTTATAACACAATAAGGTGCGTAAGGTAAGTATTAGCTTATTACATTAAAGATAATTATTGTACCTAACTATTGTAAGTATCTGCTTATACTTAGGATACATCCAGGTCGCTATTAATAAATAAAGTTTATGCAGCTATATGTAGTTTGGTAAGTTAATCAGCTTTTCAGTCTCCTTAGGGCAGGCTTTACCAGTCTTTAATCAGTGTAATAATTTAACGTCTGACGGTAAACTGTCAGCAATTCAATTCACAGGATTAGACTAAAGTTCACGTACTAGGTATCAAAATTTGGTCGAAGTAGCCTTTAGATTCTACAAACAAAACGTCTTCGTGCTGTTACATTACAATTCAATTCAAAAGACATTACGAAGCCTCGATATACCTACCTATTTACAGAGTGTTTGTTGCCTAGAATTTATATCCAGGAGAGAGTTTGTATATAATTACTTATAGGCTTACATAAAAGATGTGGTGCTATTGAATTTAAGCACAAACGCAGCTTTCCAATGCGACACTAAAACAGTTACGTAATCTAGAGTCGACTCTTATAAGGTGCATCTCTCTCTTATATAGGGTGCAATCTGCATAATATTAATGTTTGTTTTGGAATATTGAGTGTGTCTGATATGAGTTGAATAATTAATAAGTTTTGAATAGGAGAACCCTATTGCCAACTACATAATATACCAATCATGTACTCAAAACCTACCAAAACTTTAATAAGTATACATATATTTTAACAGAATCAAATATAATAATATATTTATAACAGATATATTTTTAAAGTAGCTTATTTATCATCGAATCCATTTATGTCACAAGTTATTTATATGAATGTTAATGCACATTGCGATGTCAACAACACTATACAGCCTTTGTTCGTTTGCTTATTTGTATGCCGCCATCGAAAACACGCTATGTCAATATGTGATGTTTCCCATTTAAAAATACGTATGGGAATCAAATCAACGGTCGACGCGGTAAACGAATACCAATCGTTGTTGACAAACACAACAACGATTGGTATTCGTTTATAAATGTATAAATATTATATATAACTCTGTAGGAATAAATTACCTTCTTTATACTTTTTACAATTCAGAGTTTTTGCTGCTATTAGCGTCTAAAAATCTATCAACGACTTTGAGTCGTTCGGACTGGTAATTAAATGTTTTTATCCTAACGTTAAAAAAGTTGTTTTTTTAACATAGGTAAGGTTTTGTTTGTATTCGGTTGATTGCATTATACCTTTATTTAACAAAAATCATTGTTTCCAGGCGTATCCCGACTGGTCATGGCACACTGCTGGCCGAGGCGACATCAACTGCACGGGTCTGATCTCCGTATACCGCGTGCGTGCTGACCGCTGCAACAGGCTGTGGGTCTTGGACGCCGGAGTGGTGACCAGTATCGATGACTTCAGGAGAGTCTGCCCGCCCAAGATCCTCATATTTGACATGGCTACCGATCGGCTGGTGAGTCTTGAAATAATCTTTAAATAGGGACTTTTCATATATAAAGCTCTTCTCCTTCACTTTGAACTTGCCTAATTTTTGTGGAAATTCAACGCACGAACCCTCCTAGAAGATGGACATGGGAAATTTGTGTTGCCAAAGTCACCTCTATTTGCATAAACCTTCATCTTAATCCATCTCAATCCAACACACGTCTTCTTACTTTCTACACGATTTTGTAAAAAATTGTAAATGCCTACATTTTAACTTCTTCACGTTTCTTGTAGACTCTCAAGCCGAAGCTTTTGCAATAAATAGGTACACATCTACAGGTACAAAAACTGCCTATTAGAACTCGACTTGTGCGGTCTTGTATCGAATCGGTTACGTAAGGATTGTCGCATATTGAATGTTACTAAGTTTTTAATTAATTGCACTTTTTATGTGAGGTTCTTGCGATTTAACATATATACACGTCAAGTATGTATAGTTCCGTGTTCCTAGATGACAGTAATGCATATATTGATTCTAATTATCCCCATAAAGCATGATACGAATTTATTGACGTTCGCTTTATTGTCTGGAATACAGAATGCAGAATTGCTGACAGACACATAATGTTATGAGGCAGGCCTGTTCAGCCAGCATTATTGGGAGACAAGGGTTTGCGGAAAATACTTTAAAATGTTGAATTGATCTTTGCTTATTAAACTTTTGAATCAAGGAATTTGCTTTTCGATAGCGACGAAATTTATCATCAGTTCCTTGTCTGCCAGAACTTGTTTAGATCAGTTGTTTATGGAACTACGTTAAGCTCAGATTTATATTCAGGAAGTACCATAAACAGATACTGTCCATCGATAAATATTATCAAAAGCCAGTTACAACATTAACATAAATTCGAAGTATTCCACCTAGAATTACGTACAAATGGCACTTGACGCAGATTCTCCTATACTATCGAAACATCCGGATATAATTAGGTACATATCTATAACACTTACGCTAGCAGATGATAAAGCTGCTAAACTTGTAAAGGTATTTGAATACGGAATTAAAATGCTAATTTTTCAGTACTTCAGTAGGCTAATGATTCTAAAGTGCTTAATTAAGCGTGCATTGTGTAACAGGAACTAATCAAAGTCGTGCCGGAGCGTATCTTGATTTGTCACCACTTCTTAGGAGGTGGCTTAGCTGCTAGTAACAGGTGTTCTAGTGACAATTCAAACAGTCCTTTCACATCAATTTGAGAATATTTATAAACGTCTTATAATTGCAACAAAAATGGTGTTGTTATTCGTTACGTTATTTGCCGGTTGTACATTTTGACCGAATGAATGTCGCACCTACGCAAACATAATAGTAGCAATTAAAGTTAAATAACTATGTACATACCTGTAGTTTAAGTAATACCTGTTTTAATTCTACCTACATTGAATATGAAGGGGTAATATTTAAACTACCTAAATTCTATCTATTTATAGCGAGGGTAATTAAGTCAAGTTTTGTCTATGTCTTGTAAGTCCTCATGCCTGTACGCTATAGTTAGGTATAAATATTCAGGTACAATAATGAAGCGGAAAAGTGGTTCTCCGCCAACTTTATCGAGTGTAGGCACCTTAGGAATTATTTGCTCATAGTGTGCTCTTTCAAAGAAGAGTTTGTCCGCTTTCTCTTTTGACAAATCCATAAAGTACCGTCATAATAATGCAAAAAAATATGAAAAATAATACCCTCCAGAAAGATTAAATTCGACCTTCCGATTATAATACTTCGTTTAGAACGATTTAAAATGAATTCAAACTCAAATCATTTATTTCAATTAAACCTTGTACAGGCACTTATGAATTGTCAAAATTAAATAGTCTGTCAGTTAGTCAGAAAGTTGAAGCTAGTTAAAACTGCATTAACTACTGAATTAAGTATTGGCTTACTTCCCCACACCTAGGCTCATAAGTAGTTAATTAATTATAGTCGAATGAGCCGGCAATGTATCCACAATGAGTGCGAAGGTTTATGAATGGTTTTAGTGAATGAGTATATTGTGATAGCAGTAATTTTTTTGAAGTTGTTATTTGTTATTATTATTACTTATCACTATAACTATAACTTACCTTGTATTTATTTCAATTCAACAAAAGGCTAATGAATGTGGTTTGTTTTTAATTAATTAAAGTGCAGGCGTAAACTTAACTTAAATTATTCCTAAGTTTTTTTTTAGTTTTACATAACTGTTCATTCTAAGGAAGTTACTATTCATAAAAAAAATACAAGAAATCCAAATATGTGAACTCTGGAATTGGTTTTATTTTACTAACTTAAAATAAGATACGATTTTTGGGAGCCTAAAGACTTGATACGTGAAAGTTATTTGAATGACAACGGCTACATTGTTTTCGCGGTTTTTTAATCAATTATATATAAATGAGTAGAGCGTAAATGTAACAGGTATGTACAGTCACGAGCAAAAGTATGTAAGTATATACTTGGCTTCAAAGGCGATTTTCTCCATTATTTTTGAATGAAATTTTATATTAGTAGGAACATAGTATTTTCGAACCCATAGGTACATATGTCAAGTGTCGTGTTTCAACGTTGCATTCGTTATTTCGTGAAAAAATTGCAATTTAAAGTTGCCAAGTGTTGATATATTGGTGCTCGTGACTGTACGTGGGGCTAGTGTTGTTACGATTGTGTCGACATCCGTCTGTCGTGAGGCGACTCTATCATCAACTTTCAAGATCAAATCGCGAACCAAGCACGATAGCGGTCTCAGGACATTTTGAACAATAACATTTTTGTTTTATGTACAGTCAACAAAGGAGTTAAGTATACAGGAGCGTCGGATATTGTTGAAGTTTACTAAGAAACCGATGGATATTCTCGAATAAATTTTTAGTTTATTAATAGAAAACAAACAGCTCATTTATTAAATTAAATTTCAGTCCAGAACATCCATCGGTTTCTTAGGAAACTTCAACTATATCCGACGCTCCTGTATACTTAACTCTTTTGTTGAATGTACATACTAAAGACTTTCATAACATTATCAACAGTTGCTCTATTTCAACAGCTTTGTTTTAATTATACGTACTTAATTGTTTTAATCTACAAGTAGGTATCTACATTAATAACCTGATAAGTACTTTTTAATACATAGATACCTACTTATTTAATAGTTTAAAGGCGAGGTCACTTGTTTTATATACATATACTAGCTTCTGCCTGCGACTTCGTCCGCGTGAAATTCCACCCTCCCCCCATTCACCCGCTTAGGGGTGGGATTTCGAAAAACCCTTTCTTAGTGGATACCTACTCTTCACAAAGAACACACCCTCCAAATTTCATGTGTCTAGGACCAGCGGTTTAAGCTGTGCGTTGATAAATCAGTCAGAAAAGAGCTTAAGTTTAACAAAATACCTTTTTTATTTTTCTTATCTTACCTACCTATTAAACCTTATGAGCGTTTACGCCGTACGGCATTTCATACAAACTTTAAGCCCTTATTTTTCGAAATTAATGAACCGATTTTAATAAAACTTATACTACTACTACTACACTACACACTTTACTTACTTGGTATGCTGGAAGAGATTTCTTATGTAATAAGCATCACCTTCGTACCTATTTTTCTGTTCTGTTTTACTTGTCTGTTTATATATGTGTGTACATAAATGGTTAAATAAATAAATAAATAAACTTCATACGCATAAGCAGGATTCAAAGGTCTAAAGAGTTAGTAGAGAACATTTTCGAAATGTCTTATTTAAATAAAGATAACTGGAAATCTCTATTTCTATGGAAAATTTAAAATCGGTCTAATTTGTATGTAACACTATTTTTTGAAAATGTCCTCTACTAACTTTTTAGACCTTCGTATCCTGCTTAAGCGTATGAAGTTTCATTAAAATCGGTTTATTCATTTCGAAAAATAAGGGCTTGAAAGTTTGTATGAAATGCCGTACGGCGTAAACGCTGATTAATTGTTCAAAATGATGACCATTGTTTTAAAAAAATAGCTGGATTCGACGTCTCAAGGATTGTACTGCATTTAAAATTTGAATTTAGAACATAATGTTGTGAAGGTGACTGTATTTTGTGCTGCTGGTGTGTTAATAAAAATATTGAGCACCATTTCGAACAAGGTACAGGTAATGTAGGTATGAATACTTTAAAATAAGAAGCAGTTTATTAAAATCCAACATTTTCCTTAAGTTTGCCGTATGTCATTACTCCCCAGAATTTGATCCTTTTAGAGACACTATCGAGTGGTGTAATAATACAGTAAATATGTTTTTTTATCATAATCAATGAGTTCGATTCCTGGCTAGAAATATTGATTTTCTCAGAGATCAAAAATCCAATGATGCAGTTTTAGTTTTCATTAAAATCGAGCCTGCGACTCCTTTGAGTACCTACTTTTCGCTATTCCTCATAGTTTCGGATTTGGCCATCCACGCCCACTTGATTCGTGAATTTCACCCTGTATATAGATTTCAGTTTCTTCATTGAAAAGCAGTAAGTATTAATGTTAAATTACCTATAATTAATCATTAATATTGGTTTCTTCACAAACTTAGGTCAGGAAGGATAAATAAGAACATAGGATTTAAGCTTCTTGTGTGCCTTACTTTAAGTAGAGTTTTATGAAACTTTTTGTTTCTAGGTAGATTAATGCCGGATCTACAGTCTGTCGGATCAGCTAGTATTTAATAAAAGAGTCATGCAGTGTGTAATGAGGTTAAGCTGCTTTTAAGGTAACCTTCTTCCAATTCATTGTTTGTATGTGGACCGTTTGACTATGCCTATGCTTAGCAAGTCACGAAAACGATAAAACTTAGATACTATATCAATATTAAAAGATGAAACATTTGCAGTGAAAGGAGATTTAGTTAACATTCGTCGTGCTGTGATAAACTGATAACTAAGCAATAAATTCTTTAGTATTTGGATACCTACCAGTGTTCAGTAGGCAGCTTAGAGTTAGAGTTTATAATATACAGGAACCGGAATCTAACCGAAGTTCTGTTAGAAAGGGTACCTACAAACTTACTGCATACTTATCTAATGCCGGTCGTTGTACCTTAGCCATAGCTTCGGTTTCACTTTTACCGACTAAACAATGAATCCCTTAAAGCAGATGTCCATTTTCGATATCACAATAATCAGCCTATACTGGGTGGGACACAGGCCTCCTCTCTTTTTTGAGAGGGAGTGGGCCGTAATCCACCACGCGGGATCCATTGCGGGCTGGTAGATGTTGTGATATGTTTTAAAAGAAAGAAGCCTTTAAACTGAGCACGAATATAAATATGTCAATGCGGTAGTCGTTTTAGTTTAGTTTGTAGTATTACCTAACTGAAGAATTTTGAATGATGGCATTAGTATTTCTTTGTGGATTTCATTAATTATATTAAATCATTATTTGTTTCATTTTATTAGATCTTAAAAGTCAGCGAATAAACTGACGTACCCAGTTTTTTCATCTATTCTATTATAAAGCAGCGTCTTAGTAGGTACCTAAACTTTGATTCAATCAATATTTATGTCTTTTACATTGCTCTATCACGAATAATACAGGATGCGTAGGCTATATTATTTAGTTCATTTGAAAGTAGCAATTTATAAGTTCAAGGTAATAACTGCATCTAGCCAGTTGAGAGCCTATTACACCTATTTATAACATCGATGCACGAGAAATTAATTAAGCATTATCTCATTAATTCACTTACCTACGTAGGTACGAAAGTTATTCAATCTGCGTAAATATTCAGCTTGCTGAATCTGATGCTTTTTGCAACAAAAATAAATATGAAATGAGCAGTCTGTCTCCATGATATTTTTTGATAAGGTAAGTAACTATATCCGTGACATTGGCCTATTGTTTATAAAATCCCTGACCAGAAATTCCGTTCGTATTTTTATTTGATTGAATTGGTTGGTAAATACTTAGTTCATGTCTGTTAACAACGCTTAATTTTATGATATCATTAGTCATTAATACAGTGTAAGATGCAAATGAATTATCAGCTGGTCTTAGCGTCGGTAGTGGCAGGCGAGGTCGTGCTATTATTTGAAAGGGTGTGGCTTGTCCGATTGTCAGTGCTGCAATTGTCCGCTCCGACTTAAATACGCACAATTTGTGGGTGACCAGTAACCAAGCACTGTATAATTCTAAACTAGTGAATGGCATTTAGCCTCGCGAGCGGCCACACTGGCTATTAAATTCGCGGTATTTGTTCTTCACGAAATTTGTCTGTAGGCTAATTGGATTATGACGGGAAGTATTGCATTTCTCTTTAGCCTTTTAACGATCAATTAGATAGATTTATTAAGGTCGGTAGGCATATTGAAACACAGACAATTGTTTAAAGTTATTATATATAGTTATTATTATATCGGCCAGTTAATTAATAGTTGTCAAAATATCTAAGTTTGTTGTTAGTACAGTTAGAACTGTTGAAGGCTTGTATTAAATTGATCCAACATGACCTACGGTTACTGGATTAAAACCAGATAAATGGAAAGAAAACCGATGCATTTTCTGCGTTTGACCTCCAGGTTTCTTTATTTGGGAACTAAATACATCGAAAGTAAACGAAATTTAATTCTATAGCGACTATGAAAATGTAGTATCTATCCGTAGAACTTAAACTTTCTCTTTAAATAAATCTTTAAAAAGAAACTGCTAATACTTAAATTAAAAAATGTGTAGTACTTAGTTCCGGAAATTAATACGGTTACAAAGAAAGAAACACGCATTATACTATACTTGAGCGCTAAATGAACTGTGTGTGAAGTGGTAACTTTAGCTTTCATTATTTAGTAGGTATCTTTATGTTGTGTCCTATAACCATAATCGTAATTTTTCAGGTAAGAAGCGTGTACTTCCCGCGCGAGCTGCTGCGGCCGAGCTCTCTGCTCACCAACTTGATTTTGGACGACACCCGCTCCTCCAACTCCCGACTGTCGTCATCCTGCGACCATCTGTTCGCATACATCAGTGACACGGTTGCACCAGGTTGGTAAAGTCTATTCAAGACTAAACTTGTTTCCAATTGATGGTATTTCCAGTTAAACGAATATCAACTTTATAAAGGTGTAAATTAAGTTGATTTCAGAATGACTAGTAGCATTGAGATATTCATAAAAATTTTTGAACTTGTAGCACAAACTGAACTTTACGGGGAACTAAAGTTTAACTTGAGTTGTTTTTCCAAAACCGTATATTTGTTTAAGTACATATTTGGTAATTAAATTGCGAACGCAGTATAGAAACTAAGTGAAATATAAGAGATGGTATCATCCACATAGCCGCAGAAGAGCCTGTGCGGTGCCATAGACTAGGCTTAAGCTTATTCACTCGCATGAAGAAGGCTTGAACTCCCAGCTGAGTAGTGGGAAGCTGATTGAGAGATGATTCGATTTATGCGCCAGAGAGGCCAATTATTTACTCCTTCAGAAAACTTATACAGAAAAAGGTAGTAAGTAGTTTGACCGACAGTAGTCAGGATTGATCATTAGCATGATGCAAGGCACGGTGGTGTATCCATGTATGTATTGCAAGCGCATTTCGCTCTTTTCTAGAATGAAACGAAAGAATACACGATACACGATAATGATACACGTCTTAGTAGTAGAGCGAAATGTCTGTCTGTCAGTCTTTGTATGAGTCAAAGAGTACAGAATCACTCTTGGTTGTTATGTGATTGAGATGATGCAAGGTGTAAGAGCAAGAGTTTTTTCAGTGGAACTATCCCAAAGTGTGGCAATTAGTGTTGTGTTTTCGCGAAATCAGAGAACGGCTGACCGTCAGTCAAGTGAAGTGAGCATAACTAGTGCGAACACTAATTGTAAACGGGACATGGCTATGTCACCTAAGTATATGGGCTGGCCTGTTGGTCTAGTGGTCAGTGACTATGACTGCTATGCCGGAGGTCGTGGGTTCGATTCCCACCCAGGACAAATGTTTGTGTGATGAGCATGATCATTTGTTCTGTGTCTGGGTGTAATTTATCTATATATGTATGTATTTAGAAATATATAAGTATGTTTATCAGTTGTCTAGTACTCATAACACAAGCTCTGCTTAGCTTGAGATTAGACGGCGTTGTGTGATAGTTGTGGAATATATTATTATTATTATATTATATATCTAAAACATGTCGCTTTACATTAGAAGATGTGTAACATTTTGGCCCGGGAGCATGTACGGTGAAAGTGGTGAGACCATACACTAATAATGCACTAAGTAATGCTTATTCGTGCATTTTTACCTCATTTCACTAATTGATAAGTATTAGTCGAGTATTCATTAGGTAATTATTGATCGAAGTTAGGTACACGATTAGCGGTCATTGCGTGTACTCCCATGCTCCTTTGTATTACTAACCATTGGTCCGGTTAATATATTTAATTTAACTTTTTATGCAGAAGTATCATTTAGCCAGCTCTACAAGAGCAAGTGAAATTGAGTAGAGCAGGTTATAATATATTAATAATCTTGCAACCACAATTTGACCACATTAAACATTGCTTAATTAGTTGTAATTTTCTGTAACTATTAGATCATACCACAATATCGAACATGTAATATTTTATTCTCTCTGTTTTCACTTGATATAGGTACCTAATTAAGACCGAACAATAGTTTTCGCTTTTAATATATAACTAGCTACACTAGTGCTGTTAAAATAAACTAATAGCAGTTTTAAATATAAGAATTCATGATTTCGCAAATTATGTGGCTGTAAAACCTTTGCGTAAGGGTAACCACCACCACCACGGCGCCCTCACCTACCGCCTGACGCAGGTCCTCACCGGACACGGAAGTTTCGGGAGGTTCCTGCACATCATCAGGCGGGAGGAAACGCCCGGGTGTCACCATTGCCAGGATCGCCCAGAGGACACGGTGGAGCACACGGTGGAGGTCTGCCCCGCTTGGGCGGAGCACCGCCGTGTCCTCGTAGAGGCGATCGGCAGCGGCGGCGACCTCTCGCGCCCGGCCCTGGTGCAAGCCATGGTCCGGGGCGAGAGGGAGTGGGAGGCAGTCACCTCCTTCTGCGAAGCAGTCATGCTAGCGAAGGAGGTGGCGGGACGGCTCAGGGAGAGAGCCTCCCGTCCCAGCCGCCGCGGGAGACGCTCCGGGCGTCGGGAGCCGCGCGACGACTCCCGGCCACCGTAGGCGCGGGCCTGCGGGCGGAGAGTAATGGGTAGCTCACCGTCCGATCAGGACCAGGCCCGTGCCGGACGGCGCGTACGTGTTCCACGCGCGCCTCAAAGAGATGTCAGCATCGAGGAGGGGCCCCATAGGGCCGAAGCCTGCCGGGTCAGCGGGATTGTCCGAAAGGGTTACCGCTGGCCCGGAACATAAAGGGCTAAGGAAGGAACACGGGTGGGTTTTAGTCAGTAAGAGTCTGACACTCCCTTCCGCTCCACCCAGAGCGGGAGGGAGCGCCATTTGATGATTTCCCATCCGCAAAAAAAAAAAAAAAAAAAAAAAGGGTAATAAAAAAATGTTCTTTATAAATTCCTTTAAAATTTTCACACGCGTCTAGGTAGGAACGTAATTACAAAAGTACAATTTGGCCATATTAAGTCTATGAATGTGCCATTGTAGTTTTTAGATTCCATTGTATAATACGTGTTAGGTATAAATAATCTAGGTACTCAATATGATTATTGTTGTTCTAGTTTCATTCACGCTGCTCGTCACAATCAAAAACAAAAAAAAACACTTTAATTAAGGGTTTTTACATAATTTTACAATCTTGTAGTTGGTCTGCTTCTTTCTTGTGCTCAAGTCAATCACTTTATTTACGAAATTAAAGACTAGTAGTAACATCGTGTTTATTATGAATTAAAAACCAATTTCTCAACAATTAATTGTACATTTTACGCTCACTCTTCAATTCGTATTTTATTGGTAAGTATATCATAATCGTTACGGCACATGAGCAGATATTTAAGCGGATGATATCAGTTAAAATAAATGATAACCACTTTTAAATAGCCAATTGAGTATTCATAGTGCTTAATAATCATCGAATAATTAGCGGCTGTCTGTAGTAAGTGGGACATAAAATAATTGCAAGTTAAACGCATGTGTTTCGGTGTTTAGTGACCACCCAAGCGTGCTGTGTCGACCAAAACCTTGCTTTCTCCGAAAAAGTGATGCAATTGCTAACGTACTCGTTAAGTCGCAACAAATACTAATTAAATTGACGGACTGTTATTTCAAGAAACTGTGTCATTGCATAACAATAACAGTTTTGTGTGAAACGCACAATTTAGAAGCAGTGCCGCTTGCAATGAGCCCTTTTGGTTACGATTATTATCCAACCTGTGTATTTAACAAAGGCGCAGTATTGGTAGGCCTCCCACAAGATGGACCAGTGTCCTGGTGAAGGTAGCGGGAACCAGCTGTGGGCGTCTGGGGGCTGAAATTATGTGATGATGATTATCCAACAGGCTAAGCAGAGTAACAATGGTCATATAGTTAATAAAAAAATAATATTAAATTAAAAAAAACAATTGTATAAACACCAGAGAGAAACCAAAGAAGAGCATTTGCTCTCAGATATTTCAAAATGTAACGTACTAAACGTACAGAACTTAGACTTTAGGTTTTTCTGCCAATAATACCGTAGCAAAATACACTAAAATAGCAGGTTTTAACCACGACTTTTTATCAGGTTCGTGAGTGGAATTCGTGACAACCGATTCATATAAATGGATATCGTTAAATGCTACTCGATCATGGTCCCGCAATATACCTAATGACACCAAAATCCAGCTTTGAAAAAGTTACTATATGTTAGTGAGCTGTCATTTATATTAAAAATAAATCTATCTATCGATGTCTGTTATTTTTTTTTTGTTATTTGTTTTTTACTTTAAAAATTTATTTAGCACTCATTGTTTATAAAATAACTCATTAGTCTATATCTTACTGTTGATATTAGAGATACGTAGATATAGGATATGTTTATGAATTGATAGTGGTATTGATCGTACCATTTCTAATAAGTGGCAGTTATGAAAATAATGTAATCTACTACGCAGGAATATACCTATGTATAGATACTGATCAAATGTACATAAGATAACAGCAGCGGTTTTAATTTTTCAATCAGATTCTGTTTGCATGTTTGTAGGTACATTTTACCAGCGAAATGGATTTCATTTCACGGGACAGTGCGGCGTGCCTGTTTTTTATATTATAACGAAAGAAAGTGAAACTGCAGTGCAAGTACTTCAAATAATTAGTAGAAGTGGAAGACGATTATATAAACAAATGATTAAAACTGGATTAATTGGCCATTTGCTACTAAAATTGATGCCAGTAAATTCTGGTTTCAAGACATGAAAACAAGACCTACTTAAGTTATATGAGAATTACAGGTTATCGTGTAGGTAGGTACTTATTAGTGCCTGTTGCCCGTAGGCAACATTTTCCCACAATTAATATGTAGGTATTTAACGCCTGCTTAGGAAGACGATAGATTTACACGTTTTGGTACCTACTTTGTCTTCATTGTTGCGTCCACCATAAGAACAATGCAAGTGACGAAATTAGTTTAAGGCTGGACCAAGTAACTTAATTAACTGTTTTTAAAACAGCACCTATTATGGTAAATCACCACTAAATTGACCATTGAAAATCGGATTATTAGTCGAAATTGATTATTTCAACGAATAATTTGAACTAATAATCTAAATACCTGTTAACATTCTCGTGAGCAATGAATCGGTAAATCGATTGATAGATTGCGATTAATCGTTTTATTCACGTATTTTCAGGTATCATCGTGTACGATGGTAGGCGCGACAACGCGTGGCGAGTGACGCACGCTTCCATGTACCCCGACCCCGACCTGGGCGAGTACGACATCGGCGGCGAGAGGTTCACGCTGATGGACGGCATTGTGGGGCTCGCGCACTCCCCCGCGCAAGGCCTGCTGTACTACCAGCCACTGGCTACCGACAGGTAAAGTACCTAGCACTGTACCGTGTGTGTAAATGATTCTACGTGAGTACGACAGAGAGAGGTTCATGTTTATGTATGGTGTCGTGGCGCTCGCGCATTCTCCTGCGCAAGGCTTGCTGTACTACCAGCCACTGGCCTAGCCCTGTACCGTGTGTGTAATGACTGGGCGAGTATGACATCGGAGGGGAGACGATCACTCTCATAGATGGCATTGTGGAGATCGCGCACTCTCCTGCGCAGGTTACCGTACAACCAGTCACAGGCTATTAACAAGTACCTACCTAAAACTCCTAGCCTCGTAGCTCAAACATTAGGACATAGGTTAAAAGCATGTACGGTTCTAGGGCTACATCAACAATTCACTGTCAGGAAAGTGGGTGGCACTTTAACAGCTGCGTTAATTCAACCATTAAAATTAACACTACAAATAGAGAAAAATAAAAAAATCAATTCAAAATTCACTCCAAATTTTAAGCAGTCTCTTGTGAACGTCATTATGATTACAGAGTGTTCAGCGTGTCCACGGCCGTGCTAGCGTCGGGCCCGCCGGCGGAGGGCACGGACCTGCCCGTGAACCTGGTGGGGCGCAAGTCGTCGCAGGGGCTCGGCGTGGCGGTGGACCCGCGCGACGACACCATCATCTTCAGCCCCTTGACCGAGACCGCCATCGCCGCCTGGAACCCCATCACTAACTCGCACAAGTAAGCAGGAAAAATAGGTTTATTTGTCACAAAATCACGGGCATACAAATTGACCTTTGAAGTCGGTTAAAAATATAAAACATCAGATCAGATAAGCTTACATCGGAAGTGGCGAGATTCCTTGCCAACTCAAACACTCAAAACTGATGTGTGGGCGACTGACGCACCCGTAGTGCAGTTGATCAAGAATCAGGGCTCATATAGAGATCAAATAATCTACTAGTGCTCCGAAATAGAAAAATGATGTCCATTGCGAAAAAAATAACGTTTTTTTTGGTGCTACGCTGCTGGCTTCTTCGTACATTATGAAGTCAACATAAACTTTCAGCCTAAGCATCTGACTCTTGCCCGACGAGGACGAAGTGATGGGGCAGTTTGTAACTAGCTTGCCAAAATACCAAAGGTTCAAAATATTTGTGTATAGAACTATCGTTGCTACGAAGTTAATGGCTACGGCGTAGCAAGTAGCTACGATATTTGCAGCCCATTTTGAAAAAATATCCATGTGTAAATTAAATCAACAATATTTTGTTATTATTCGATCTACTTTGGAGTAGACTGAGCGTATCTTTGAAGGCTTTTATTGAAATGGATGCAAAGCCGTAGCAACTATCTACGCCGTAGTGTGTAAGCAAATTATTTCATCAACTGCTGAAAGTTGGCTATGCCTGGCACTGATGAATGGTTGCAAACACTGCGTCTCATATCCAATTCAGAAGTCAAAAGTAGGTTAGGTTTCTACTGCGGCTGTTCGATGTGTCTGTGAGCAATAATACAGTCACAAGATAACTATGCATTCTCCGACACGGTATCCCGCCTGATAATTTTTACTATTTCCACATATTTCCATCTTTAAAAACGTGATTAAATACACGATTTCCGATAAGTGCGGAGAGCAGTGGTGGCCATGTGGTAACGGCTGCGACTTACGAGTTGTAGGTCGTAGGTTCGAACCCAGACAGGCGCTTTACTTTGTGTAAATTATTTCATCACCACTGTTGTCAAAACGGTGAAGGAAAACATCGTGAGGAAACCGGCATGTCCTAGAACCAAAAATTCGATGACATGTGACATCTGCCAATCCGCACTGGGCCCGCGTGGTGGATTACGGCCCACTCCCTCTCACCGAGAGGAGGCCTGTGTCCCAGCAGTGGGAACATTATAGGCTGATTATGGTTATGGTTACGTAGTATTAGGTCATTCAATGAGTCATTGATAACGTTTGAAAGAGGGTTATGTTTAAAGTTTTCCTTTTCATTACGGATCTGTTTTTGCTCAACAACGTGGGAAATTCCGAATGCGTTGCAAGAATGGCTGTGATAAAAGGTCGTTTAAATAGAGGACGTAGCATAATATAATTTATGGGTAATTAAATGATAGTATCGCATTTGTGAAGTCATTTCATGGGTCAATTACTCGTTACGTATAATCTTCATAAGTAGCAATAAACTCATGTTTACGCGTTTAGTAATCAAATCATAGAACGATCATCGACTGTTGACCTTGGCATTGCACTTAAAGTTAGATAACGCCTTTATTATTCACAGTATGGAAGCGGGTCAACCTTTGAACTTTAGCTTAAAACTGCGGTGGCTGGCTGTAATGTTTTAAACCTACTTTCTAATCACATAGAAGGTATACTTAATCGATTCATGTGACACAGTCCTTATGCTTTGGTCCAAAAGTATCTGGTGAAAATCTAAACAAGTGAATCTGAAATCGGTGCCTGTGGATGACAATTTGTAAGGCTACTTAGAAAATGTGTGCTTTAATTTCAATAATTGAACCCAAAATTTTACTTTAATTTAAAAGTAAAAAAAAAAATTATACTTGATTTCACCTTATAAATATTTTTCATTTGACTATTGAGGTTAATTTTATAACCTACATTTTATTATATTTATTTAAACAATATTTGTTGGAAAAAGTAAAATAAAAAGTTGAAACAAGAATAATAATAGAAGAAAGATTTAAAGTGACTGATTGCGTAAGAATTAATTTAGCTTGAACAGGGTTTGTTTAGAGTTTCATCAGATACTGTAGGAACAGACAGTAGGTAACTAAGTATTCTACGATTTTGGTAAATCGGAGTGAAGCGTAACCTACCAGATTTGCTGCTGACTCAGACATGAAAAGTCTACATCTTGTTGATAAATGTGTGATGAATGATGATGTATGTTGGGTTCGTCCATCCCACAGGGTGCTGGCGCAGGACGCGGAGAAACTCCAGTTCTGCGCGGACGTGCGCTGGGCGGAGCGCGACAACGGCGCCGTGTGGGCGCTCTCCACGCGCTTCCACAAGTTCTTCCGCCGCACCGCCTCCAAGCACGAGGTTTGTAGTGTACTATATAGATGACCAGAATATAAACTAAACCCCTTTTTGTGATACATTGTATATCTGTGGCACATCATCTTATGTTAAAACGAATATGCCTACTGTGTCTGTACTGTTACATTTAGGCTAATAGTAAAAGCTTTGCATTTAAAAAGAACCTGTCAATTGTCTCATTTCAATAAATGTTTTCCTAAAGACTGACAAATGTTGGATTTGCCCCAAAAAAGTTCGGATCTTCTTCAGTTTCTCTTTTAGGTTGTTCCTTTATTATTTTATAATCATAATAGTTTCAGTTTCAAATACTTCCAATATGCTCAATTTTCTCTTGCAGACGAACATCCGTATTCTGCGCGTGGTGGACAGCGGCTTCGTGTCGCTGCAGCCGCACGTGCTGCGCCGCGCCGCGCGTGCGCCGCAGTACAACGCCACGTTACGTGCTCTGCACTAACACATGCTTCGTGTCGCTGCAGCCGCACGTGCTGCGCCGCGCCGCGCGTGCGCCGCAGTACAACGCCACGTTACGTGCTCTGCACTAACACATGCTTCGTGTCGCTGCAGCCGCACGTGCTGCGCCGCGCCGCGCGTGCGCCGCAGTACAACGCCACGTTACGTGCTCTGCACTAACACATGCTTCGTGTCGCTGCAGCCGCACGTGCTGCGCCGCGCCGCGCGTGCGCCGCAGTACAACGCCACGTTACGTGCTCTGCACTAACACATGCGAGCGTGCAAGCGCCGCACAAGCATCGTGCAAGCACCGTGCAAGCATTGTGCAAGTTCCGTGCAAGCTTCATGCAAGCATTATGCCAGCAAACGACTGCTGACATTCACTGCCATACAAAATACAGCCTCCATGTGAAAATACGTCTGTTAACAATAATAGAAAATAAAATAGCTCTATTGTTAAGCGGTGGCACAAATATTTTTTGTTTCAGTTGTCAGAGTGTGAAAAAGAACCAAGGCTCGTATTAATTAACTGCTCTCATTTGAGAGGTATCTAAATCGAAAATTGAATGAATTTCAGATGTCTAAAACCATGTTGAGCTTAGATTAATTATTAATATGAACTTATTGTTTAAAAAAAGCAACAACCAGGGGGCCTAAAAAGGCCACTTAAGCAGAATCATAAAAGGATAACATAATGGACAGTTAACTGTTAAGTTAATCGTATCAAATCCCATTGATGAAGCATTTTTCAGTTTTTTTTTTTGTCTGTGCTGAAATACCAATCAATCCAATCCAAATCCAATCCCAATCTCTTTGATTGTACCTACCTATGTAGTGCAGTGAAAAAAGAAAAACACGGACTGTCTTCGCCATATTATGATTCATAATGTTATCCTTTTGTGATTCTCCAAAGTGGCCTTTTTAGGCCCCCAGGACCCATTAAAAAAAAATTGAAATTAATAGATTTTTAAATCATTCTCTGCTCAAGCTCTGGCCCGACACTGGGCCTGAAATTCAACATTCTTGTAAGTGCCATCGCAAAACAATGCAGGTACCTATCTGTAATAAACTAAATTAAATGTATTCCAATTGAGACGAGCAACTGAGGCGGGCTAAGAAAAAATCAACATCACAACAACCTCCTTTATATTCCAAAATGTTATTTTAGTAACCATCTCGGTATAATTACTTTTTATGCAACACTCACTTAGCAAAGAATTCGACCACGATGCATCCAAATAAGCAAAAATAAAAGACCAGGGGGCCTAAAAATGCCACTTTGGCAGAATCATAAAATGATAACATAACTGTTAGGTTAATCGTATCAAATCCCATTGGTGAAGCATTTTTCAGTTATTTTTTTTTGTCTGTGCTAAAATACCCATCAATCCAATCCAAATTCAATCCCAATCTCTTTGATTGTACCTGCGTAGTGCAGCAAAAAAAAGAAAAACACGGACTGTCTTCGCCATATTATAATTCATAATGTCCCCTGTTTCATTCATTTGAATGCAGACTGATTGTGTGTTTTCAGTTGCTTACAAAACTAAGGGGTTTATTTATAAACGTTGCTTAAAGTTAAGTAGTGATTAGCGACTGTTTAACCATACATTTCTGACGTTTAAACGTCTCTTAACTCTGCTTAGAGTTAAGAGACGTTTAGACGTTTATAAATAAAGGGACAGTATCGCTGTAAAATAAAAAGTGCAGAAGTTTTTTTAACTGATAGTTGTTTACAAAATCACAACACGATTAAAATTTAACAAAGACGGTGTTTGTCCTTAAACCCAGTGAAAAAAATAATAAACGTTTGACCGAGTAACCGCAAACGGTATTCTAAACGAATATGAGTTTTGTGTTGTTCGTTCTGATTGATCTTCCAGTGTAGATAAGTATAGTTGATAGAGCTATCGCTACTACTGCTCTAATAAGTTGTACAATAGAAATGAGTATTACTTAATGGTCGTAGTAACGTTAACCTACTTTACTTACAGTTTATACCCGGATATACAATACACTGCTCGTAACACGAACACGTTTATCTACGACACGTTATAATAACGTGTTTCTCGCTAGCCATTGTTGTACATGTATTTGTCTATACTTAACTTGTTTCTATAGCGCTGACAGTATACAGGGTGACAGAGACATCGACGTGGAAACTGTTACCATGTATTCAGTTCACGATTCTGACCAATGAAAATTAGCTAAAAATTTCTACGCCAGCCCCTAGCGTAGAAATTTTAATCTGCTGTTTCATTGAAAAGTGCAACACCTACGCGGTCAAAGTGTATTCAACAGCTAATTATCATTGATTCAGAATCATGTGCTGAATACTTAGACCCCCTTACTAATATACGTTGTATAGCGTCTGTATAGTTACACAACGCTTTGTCTTCTTCTTTCGGAAGTCAAAATACTGACGACTGAAAAAGAGAAATCGGTGTATAACTATTCATCTGATATACCTAAGAGTGTAAGAATCATGTGCTGAATTCATAGTTTCAGTTTGCATTTCGATGTCCCTGCCACCCTGTTGTATTTATCATTTTCATAACAGACTATTTCGCTTTGGATTCGTGCTATGGGTATATCTTAGATATTTTGGTTAGCATAAAAATAACATCGATCAAATATTGATATATCTCAAATACTCGCTCTCGGTCCATTTAATACAACAGTGAGAAGAAGATAATATTATAATTTATTTACCTTAATATTCCGCGGGTGGAATCAATAAAGGGGTATGAATGGAAACATGCGTGTTAAGATAATGCTGGAATGCTTGAAATCAAAATGAATTTTATTAGAAAATATTTTAGAAGTTTTTACTTTTATTGCTTTAGTAAACAAACTTACCGATCGGGCCGAAAGCTTACCGGAAGACGTAGCATTGGAAGACCTCCCACCAGGTAGAGGCCACCTTGTGAAGGCCGAGGGAATAGGCGATGCTCGGGGTAGGCCTAAGTCCAACAGTGGACGTCTTTCGGCTGAAATGAACGATGAATGAATTAATGAAACAAAAGTAGATAAGCAAGGCAACAATGTCTTAATTTTTTCCTAGAAATTATAAACCTGTACCTAAGCATATCGCTCACTTCATTAAGTGCCTAAATTAAATAAATTACATAAACAAGTAGGACTTTTCAGGGTTACAAACTACAATATTACTCGTATTTTTGAATTAAATTAAATACTTATATTTTAATCAACAAGGCTTTCGCTTGTGCCATATTTTATGGTATTCCAAGATAATTCGTATGAATTTGTAAATAAAAACATTTCAAAATAGGTTAAAATAAACGATATTGGCTATTTATTACCTAAGTAGATACACCAAATAAATATATTGAATGCAGATAAATTAACTACTGCCACGGAGTTGCAATAAACTTCAACAAAACCACCACTGCCCTTTATAATCTCTAAGATATTTTTAACACTTACCTCTCTTCCTGCTCCAATTTTCCAATCAACTTTAGTATAAGTCCCGAAAGTTTTCTCACTATTTTCATTCAGCGCATAGTTTGCATTTCAGCGCTTTCTGCTTTAGAAATTTGTGACAAAAATATAAGAAAATCTTGCCATTTAAATCTTAAAAATAAACAACATACCTAATTGTTACCTTAGGTTATGATTAGTTTCCCTGTAACTACAGGAAAAACCTTGTCTTACATAGTATTTATTATTGACATTACCTGCTGCATTGTCTGATAAAATATTTAATGAATAAGGCGTTATCGATTTAGGCCAAGGAAAAGTTTCAAAGTTTGCAGAACATTAGTGACGCGAGCCTTATTTTTTTAGTCTTAGTGTTTTCCCATGCATTATGTATTTAATATACATTTTAAACTCGATGTCGAAGTTATCTTAGAATTTTATTGTTTAACCATTGGTTGGGAGTGTACTAACATTTTAGTAAATTTTACAAAATATTTTAAGAAAAAATCTCTATTTCCAAATCATTAAGATATTTAACTAGAACACATTACATTTTTTATGGGTTTTTTATTAATTTAAATCTCTATATCATGAGATCATAAGGTCTAGTCTACATGTACCTACGACATAAACATGACCATAAATAAATATAAAGTTACAAAATATCGTAAGTATTTGATTAAAATTTCAGTTATTTACCTATTACTAGCCGATTTCAGTGACGTAGGTATCTACAGTTTATTTTCCTGAATATTCAATTTAACATGTAATTAGTTCACTAGTTTTCATAATTAGTCGAGAAACTGCTAAAAGGTATTTAATTATAAATGTTCGCAGTTAATAACATTACTTATAAGGCAGGTTTGGTGAAACTACTTCATATAAAATTCATGACCATGTATCTAATTAATTATACCTATACTGGTCGCAAGTGTAAATAAAGTTTTGTCGAATATCTCCAATTAATGACAGTTGAAAACGTAGCAATATTTTAAAGGTTCCAAAAAGTCGTATACAGGGCTTAGCTGCACTATTCAAATAAGTCCTTAGCTGCACTATTCAAATAAGTGAAGTAGTTTCATGTCATCAGTTCAAGTATTGTGTAAAGTAGATATTATACATGGACATTATATAATATTATGAGTTACCATTACGGTATATTTTATGTAAATAGTTTACAGTGCCTGTGAGGGGCCCGTGCCTAAATAATAACAGCCGCACAGGTCGATCGATCAGGTTAAGCTACGCTTGCCGCGGTTGGTCTGTGGACGGGTAACCATCTTTACATACCGAGACCCATCCGTGCCTCGGAAAGCACGTTAAGCCGTTGGTCCCGGCTGTCATTCGTGGATCTTTGACAGTCGTTACGGGTAGTCAGAAGCCCGAAAGTCTGACAACCAGTCTTACCAAGGGGTATCGTATTACCCAGTAACTGGGTTGTGGAGGTCAGATAGGCAGTCGCTCCATGTAAAATACTGGTATTCAGCTGCATCCGGTTAGACTGGAAGCCGACCCCAACATAGTTGGGAAAAGGCTAGGCAGATAATGAGTTTACAATGCCTGGGAGTAAGTTAAGTAGGAAGTCTATTCCGGCAGTGTAAAACAAAACTTTATTCTGGGGACGTTACATTTAGTAAATCCAGAAAGAAGACATCAACATTTTCTGTCGACGTCTATTGATCTTATTTCTAAAGCATCTGTGTTTTTTTTTTGTTAAAGCCATGGCCTTGTACCATTATAATATTTGGTCTGACATTTTTACCTTTATCAGTGTATGTTTCTTCACAAACATAGACCATGACTATTGTTACATGTCATAAAGTGACCGCAGGCGTGGTTAGACAACCTGTCACACCGTTAGGTGTAACAAAATAGTAAATAATATACCCAGTGCTACACATTATAAAACTTCTAAGTGCTCGCTTAATTGTACGCTTTTGTAAATTCACACATTCACATGATTGTGCTTATTTATAGTTACATAATAAGTCTATAGATACGTTTTCGTTTCTGCTATTTTTATATTTTAATAATAAAAAAATACAATCAATAAAACCTCGTTTTACTATATTCCATAATTTATAACTACCTACCTACATTAATACCATCGTTTTATGTATAATAATGGTATATTTATAATAATTTTATGATGTGTACATTGCACAGTAAAGAAACATAATACCTAATATACGTAATTAATAATGTAGGTACCGATGCTGCCAACCTTGCTGATTAAACAATCATCCGCGGTAAAGTTCTGGGGGTCTAAAAAGGCCACTTTGGCAGAATCATAAACGTATTTTGCTTTTTTTCGTTGCAAGAGATTGGGATTGGATTTGGATTGGTATTTAAGCACAGACAAAAAAAAAATTACTGAAAAATCCTTCACCAATGGGATTTGATACGATTAACTTAACAGTTAACTGTCTATTATGATTTATAATGATTTGATGAATTCCTTTCATGATTCTGCAAAAGTGGCCTTTTTAGGCCCCCTGGTTTGATGATTGCCATTTATCCAGTCTCTAACACAGATCTATGGGTTTTAGTTACTTAGCTAAGTTTTAAAGTTGAGATTTAAGTATTCTACTCATTATTTTATTCATTATGCTGAGCGATGGCCGTTATGTGTGGATGTGACGCAGATTTTCCCCCAACTTGTTCTTTTTTGTGTTCTTTCTCTGCGTCATGTTTACCGCAAATAAACGTATTTTCTTTCCTAACCAATACAGGGCATCATGTGGTAGCTTGAAAAATATTACATTTTTAATTAAATTTTCTGGACTTTTCAAGGACTTACTAAACTAGACCTTACTGTACTAGACAAAATAAGGTACCTTAGTATTAGGTACCTAGTAGTATTTCTTTTAAAACTGTAGTTCTAAGCGTGTATGTGATACAGACCAACAAACTGAACAATTTTCTCCATGGGACCAACATCGTAATACAAAACTTCAACGCCTACTCGATCCAAATACACGCTATAACGTAACGGTACATTTCGTATCGAAAACCTAAGTAAGTACAATACTCGGGAGTAAACAAGACACATCGAACTTTAGAAAAAGACTGCCACACTTATGTGCGTGACAGCGACAACGCTTTGCAATGCAAAGTTCAAAGTTTTTCTAAAACTCGATATGATAATAAAGTTGAAGGCAATCTGATAGAGCTACATTGTATTTATAAAAATCATTTCATGCTAATAGACCGCGAAGTTAAAAAGAGGAAGAGCAACCAATATTAAGATTAGGTATCAATCAATTGTAATAGCAAAGATTTTAAAATACACGCAGCCGGCAGGGACTTCGACGACCTGTTAACATGGTTTCAGTACATGATTCTGAACCCCTTTGCGTTGAAAGTTTTCGACGTTTATTAAAAAAAAATGGTTGTTCAGTACCTAAATTTTGACCGTGTTTGTATGATACAGCTTTTTTTTTAATAACCGACGTAAAGCTTCTTCCCTAGAATCCTGTACCGTAACCATGAATTGGTTACAGATTGCGTGTCGATGTCCATACCACACATTTCGATTTTGATAAAATTTTGCAACATTCTTTTTATTAAGAAGTAATTCGTTTATTTATGTTAGTTTTGTTTACTAATTGGAATCATTGATCAAATATGTCAATGTTATTGTTATTCATTTAGGTATCATTACGGCACAACTTAGGTACTCGTTAGAATATATTAGTACTTACCTCAATAGCGTATTGAATAAAAGGTGCGTGATGGGGGAATTTTCAGGCCCATCGATGATTCATACAAAACGATAGTGAACGATGAGTTATTTATAATAGTATTCTTATCTGTTTTGTTGTGGTACAAATTATAAACGCTTCATTGCTCGAAGGCAATAATTACTAGCAAAATTAATAGAGATCGTGAGTCGTGACGTTCATATGTCTTAGAGTAGAATACATTTAGGATAGTACAATACCTACGTTTGTTCTGCACACAAATAGGTGTGTCTCGGACCTGACGTCAAGATGTTTAATGCTACGTATCTACATCCGAAAATCAACAACGCAGAACAATTAAAAATGTTCTAAAAAAGTTTGGTTTTTCCCGTACGAACATATAAAATAAAAATTGATTCAAAAACCGGTTTTCTGATTTGCTGTAATCTTATAACGTTGCGTGTATCTTTGATATTGATGAATCCGAGGCAACCAGTTTAATTGTTTTTTAAGCTTCTTGTTTTGTGTGCCGACGAGCTAAAAACTCGCATAATCAGCCTACAATGTTCCCACTGCTGGGACACAGGCCTCCTCTCATCGAGAGGGAGTTGGCAGTAACCGACGATGCGGATTGGTAGATGTACCATGTCGTTGAATTTTTGGTTTCCTTCACCGTTTTGAGAGCAGCGGTGATTTGATGATTTACATAAAGTAAAGTGCCTGAGTTCGAACCCACGACCTACGCGTGGGGTCGTCACCACTGCGCCACTAGTGCTCTCCGCAAAAGCATGCGCAATATCACGTAGAACTTAAAGCACGTGCCAATACCACGTGGCGGATAAAGTAGGCTTAAATAGCAAGTAAGTCAAGAATAAGTTGTAAGTATAAGTTTGATTTGACAGGTCTTTCTTGCAGTTAATAATTATTGTTTTTCCCTCATTCCATAGGTATCGGCCGTGACGTACTAAACTGTAATAAACATGTCAGATTGTTTTATTTAACTAATACTAATATTATAAATGCGAAAGTTTGTCTGTCTGCTGTCTGTTACCTCTTCTGCCTCTTCACGCTTAAACCGCTCAACCGATTTTGATGAAATTTGATATACTTAGTTTGAGTCCCTTGAAAGGACATAGGATAGTTTTTATATCGATATTCCTACAAGATCGACACTTATGCGGATGAAACCGCGGGGCCCTGCTAGTATTAAATATTATTAAGTTCTCTATAATTAAGTTCTAACCTATGTTTACTTAATAATACGCTACTGTTTGTTGTTCCTAAATAAAAAATACTACGAACTAAGGACGTACCTTCGCGGTGTACCTATACAGTACTAAAAATATAATCCCAAACGAGTTTTACTCACTTGGATGTGATGAGGTGATGACACAATTTCGTTATGACCACACCTCCGATGACTTCCAATAGGGTCATGCATTCGTGTGTAGGTATGGGATTTTCCTGGGGAAACCAGAATCCGTCATTAGCATACTCACCCGGAGAAAGACTAAGGGGACTAATAAGATTAGTAATGGGCTAGGGTTAATGCAATAATAAAAAATTGTCTTGTAGCTTCTAAAAGACTACCGGCCTTTTTTATAGGCAAGTGGCAAGTAACACAATTTTCGACCATGCATTGTGTTTGTGTGATTTTACCAGTCGAGCAGTCTAATAATTGTGTATTTACTTATGTAGATACTTAATAAATATCTAAAAACAAGCGTATTCTGCCAGTACCTAACAATTAAATAGAACGCGAGCACTTAATTGACTATTGTTTATTATTGGTACCTAGAAATATTCATTACAAGTAGACCGTGAATTTTATATCTATATTTTTGCCAATTACTAGTGTAGGGTCAGATGTCGAACAATGAAACAGTGGTACACAATAAAACTTTGTAATATTTCTAAAATGCTGCGTTACCAGATCGTGCATTATATCGCGTAAGGACACTCTCGAAAACCCCCCGACCCACCCCAGTTTGCGTCGGCGCCACGTGTGAGAAGACATGTCTGTGGAGTATTTTAGTTTTTTTGACAAAAATGTAAATATTTTCGGCATTCTTTAAAGATTTTTCATTAAATTATGGTTGAAAAATTCATATTTTTCATGATTACCTAGCATTAAACATATTTCGTAGATTAAGTGAAATAGATCATTATGTTAAAAGTGTTACAATTTAGTGTTTTTTTTTTGAGGTAACTAATATAAACCCTATTTAGTCAACAATGAAACAGTTGCACAATGGACACAGTGAAACACTGTTTGAAGAAATGAAAAGAAGAAAACACTTGAAGAGTTTGTGATTTTATAATTTTGAGATGAATGTAAATGCCTAAAAAGTCGTATGTCATTATTGTTTAACTAGTTTAATTAACGAGTGACATAAATATAGCAAATTTAATAATTGTGCTACCTAGTTTATTATAAAGAAGAGTCTGATTAAAGTGAAATTAGTAATAAAACCTTTTTTGATTGAACTCAAGCATTTTTTATCATTCACCTACTCCATAAATTTCACAAAATATGAGACAAACACTTATTATTACAACATTATAGTCATTATTGAATTTGTGGTGTTTCATTGTGTACACCACTGTGGACACAATGATACATTTCCAATTTTTTCGTTTATATTTTTTTGCTGATTGATTACACATTAATTTAAAAAAAAACATAAATGACTTCCGATACCTACCCAATAAAATTGCCTATATACCTTCAAAAAATTAGACTTCTATCAGTAAAAACAAAAGGTGTACGAGACATTGAATTTTTAGTGTTTCATTGTTGAACACACTATTAAATAATATGTTTCATTGTTGAATTTGTGGTGTTTCATTGTGTGCACCACTGTGGACACAGTGAAACATTTTCAATTTTTTTGTTTTCATTTTTTTGCTGATTGATTACACCTCAATTTAAAAAACCATAAATTACATCCTATACCCAATAAAATTGCCTATACACCTGTAAAAAATTAGACTTCTATCTATAAAAACAAAAGGTGTATAAGACTTTGAATTTTTTGTGTTTCATTGTTGAACACATGACCCTACATCTTTTCCTTCAAGTTACAAAATATTTTTTTATTTCGTTAAATGATTAATAGGTGCTATTCATACCATCAACTTGTGGTTTTAAACTGTATCTGTAGTTTGAACAAATATAAAGTGAATTTCAACAACTATGATTTTTTTTTACCAAATTTTGGCGGAATTTTTGTTTTTGAATTTTTAAAGAATATACGAAGTTGATATGCAAGAAATACGTATCCAGTTACATAAAATGTAAGAGACCTTAACTTAATCCTGATAGCTTCTAACCTCTTTATATTGTTGACACCAGAATTGGAACGACACCAAAGTTGATATCTAACACCAAAATTAGAAAATCAAAAATACACCTTAGATATGTTTTTGTGTGCACATAGTAATTTGATTGATGATTCAAAAATCTAGATGGCTGATTCTTTTTTTGATAGCATAGAGTCATTACATAACAAATAACTCTTTATAATAAAATATCTTCTAAGTTTGGCCCTGAATACCGTAAGTAAAAAAGAGAGCAGATCATAAGTATAATGAGAATTTATTTAGGTATAATGATATATTCCATTGGAATTTACCTTAGGCATATTGTACAAATCGACAGTAATACCTAGTAAATATTGAAAAAAATCCAGTCATGCATTTAGTTGTTGTATAGGTATTTGTTACATGGTACACGTGACAAGAAGTGAGTACCTATCTGACAAAATCTATTGTTCAAAAATAAATAATGTAGCGTAGAATTTCATCCGGCTTTTGTTCATTATCTAGATCGTGTAGGTACACTCTACCAATACAGCCTGATCGTTTTGGAGCCTTCCCTCTATCAAACGTTAACAATAATAAGTAGTTTATTTTTGTAGCAGATGTATTTGGAACAAGTAGATACATAATATATTTTTTTTTTCAATTCTATTTTCACTAAGTTAAACGCGGTTGCGGTCACATTATATATCATCACATTAGTTTAATACTTCTTTTTAATACCGAAATACTGATTACCTAACTATTAATGTTAGTTAGTTTGTCTGAAAGAGTGTTAGGAGTGAGACATGAGTTTAGTAGGAGTTAAAAAAAATGTTAATAATAAGTATTTATAAAATGTGAAAAAAATTAAAATGAAAGTATGTGAAAATGTGTGATGTGTGTTAATGTGTTAGTATAAAGAAATATGGTTTGTAATAAGGTAAATCTCAGCTATAACACAATTATCAGAGTGAATTTTCTGCGAAATGCCGCGTGAGTAGTGATGTAACCGTTGTGAAGGGACTCTCCTCTACCGTAGTACACCGTAGTGCGAAGTGGTGATCACTGAAGATGCGCGGCAAACCTTTCCGGTCAAATACGTTTTACGGGTTATATTTATAGCATTTTGACGGCTTTCGCAACAGTTCACGTTCGTCTCTCGCAGGAGACACCCGCATATTTTCAAATATTTTTGTATTATTATGTACTTACCACAAGTATTTACATAAAAGACTAAAGAAGCAAGACCGTCCGCATTTAAATAAAGGTATGTAAAGACTCCAATCTTTTGTACTTGCGTTGATTGTCGTTTTAGCTATACTTAGGTAATTTAGATAATAACTACTAGCTGATTGATAATGATGGAAGATGTTTATTGTTTCATAAACGTTGTATAAAATCATAACTGTATATCCTTCTTATTTCTCTTTACCTAACTACTTATTTCATAATACATTTTCATGTATTTGTTAACTTTGCAAGAATTCAGCAATAGGTATATCTTGCTTGATTGCTATGCATTTTCAGTTATATAATGCTACTAATTGATAAATTCAAAATCATTCAATTAATTTAAAATTTGTTATTTCATGAATACATTTTCAAACGCCTATCATTCGTCCTATCATTTTTGAAAATTAAACTTTCAATTTCTCTCACGATCATCACTTTTTATCTAAAAACGTGAGAATAAATTCCTTGACTATTAAAACCAGAACATGCGCTAAGGCCTGCTTTTTTTAATTAACCGTAAATGTCCCAAAGTCCTCCCTACTCTCTTTCCACCTCTCCCTGTTCTGACCTGCCAAGGACCAATCTTTATGAAAGGAGTTCAGCTCATCCCGCCATATCCGTCTGGGGCTTTACAGAATTATGATCATTGGAATCAGCAAATAACTCCTGAATAACTGAGTTATAATTGGCCTCAAATCTCATGATTTCATGAAATAGCCATTCAATGGGGTAATATGAACTTAGAAAGTTTTATTGATGATTGTTATGATTATAGTTCTATAAATAAATATTTGTAACAGCCACGAATCACATTAAGATCAACATACAAATCATATTAAGATCAACATACAACCTGATACTGACTTGCAAATTGTAAAAAACGTAAATTTTTACTATAAATTTGAATTTCTAGCTATACGCTTTAAATATTTGGCTAGACTGACGCTTTCGCCTTAAATAATTTTGCGATCACAATGAGTAGTATTGAGTATTAAAAGGAAAAATGCAATGGAGAAATGGTTAACTATCGATAATGACTGTAGGTATCCTTCAAACCTAAAAAAATAAAACAGTTTACCTACTTGTCAGGCAATATGCAAATAAGAAAACAAATAATGGGCGTGCAAGAGAGTTTTGTGCTTCTTACTTACAAAAAGTAAAAAGAAATTTTTAAAATCAATGATAGATCAATTGCATTGTTTCAGTTGGTACTTAGTTGCAAGCACGTACGACTGCTGAGTAGGACCAGCAGTGCGATTCTGTAACCATCTCACCGTGAAAACTTAGGTGAAGTGAGCGTGGAGTGAGCTGTCAATAGTGTCAATTCCTAGCAAAAACAAACTCACATCACCTAAGTTTTCACGGTGAGATTTTTACAGAATCGACCGGCTGGTCCTGGTATGATGTCTCCACTTAACATATACTAGATATCATTACTATCCATAAAAAAAAGCATTACTAAAGTATAAATATGATTAAGTCTGTTCTAACTTCTACGCACATCGAAGGTTCCTTAAAAGTAACCTAAGCCTAACACAATTTTTTTAAACTTATCATTATATACTGTCACTAACACACGTCTGTCACGACCATAGATATAAGTACATTTCTAGGGTCACGACAAATATTGTAATAATAGATTGTATATCAATCCAATCATTTATTAAAATATTGAAAAACAGACATACCTAACATGATATTATTACGTCTGTTAATAATTACCAGTTATTGATCAAAGCGTAATTTATTTATGTTTAAATAATGTAGGTACCTACACTACCTACTTGTGTGGTTAAGTGAGTATTTTGTTTATTTAGCACACTAGAATTGCATCTTTTGTACGCCTATCCATCAAGAACCAAACTGTTAAAGAAAGAAAGCTGTTGTAAATTTGGCAAATTATGATAAATCGATAGTTTCATAGCTGAATTTAATCACTAATAAATAATTACGTCTAGGACATTGTGTATGCGCGCCTTTATTTAAATGTCGTGTATTTATACCGCTCATTGGTTGTTGCAGTAGGGTAAAAACTCAGTGCCGTACGTGTGCTGTCTACGTTGCGATAATTGCGAGTAGATTTAACACAATGAGAAAAATTAATAAGCACAAGAAATATTAATTTTTGGGATGTATGAAGAAGCCTCCTCGTGTAACGCAGTTTGTTCCGCCAGTTACTGAACTGAACCGAGCGCTCGGTGCATCCTGGACAGTCACAACCAACACCTTATTTGACTGGCCAATTCTTTCCTTGCGGTGTTAGGGCTAACGCCCGCCTGGTTTGCGACCACCCTCCCACCGAAGTCCGGCGTCAAGCAGCCTGCTGTGGTTCGTCGATGCGTGGTAGTTCTAGTGCCTTAGGCATCTTCTGGGCACGCTCGTTCCATCATAGACCTCACCGTATCCACTATAAAGACATATATCTATAGAGATCTGGGTGCTGGGAGATGGATAGGTATAGCATACACTTAGGGTGTAAAACAACGTGGGATTACCAAGCTAGAGTAATCTTTACTTCTTTAGTAATATTATGAAGAGGTTGTTAGTTAGTATGTATGGATTCCCACAGAAAGCTTGCTTTTAAAAAGTACCTTGTATGCTACTCAGGAATACCTATGAAAGCTTTCCATTGGTGAACGGATTTTTGTAATCGATTACAAGAGTCCTCTCACTGATGAAAGCTTTCTCCCTATTCTCGCTATTACCGAATGACATAAGATACCTCATCTCAGCCTATCGCAGTCCACTGCTGGATAAAGGCCTCTCTCAGGCTACGCCACTACACCCTGCCGCCTGATAGTCTATCCCACTCCCCACCTTTTTAAAGTCGTCGGTTCATCAAGTTGGGGGATGTCCCACACGGCCACACTTCGCTTGCCGATACGCAGTCTCTACTCCAGGACTCGTCTGGTGACAGGTCCACCGGCCATCGGTCCTTCGACAATTGCTTACTCTGCAAGCTATTTCGGTAACTCTGGTTCTTTTCCGGATAACTTCATTACTGATTTTATTTTTTAAACAAACTTCGAGCATCGCCAATTGCACCGCTCCACAGCGCGCTGAGCGGCTAAAAAACCTACTTTTAAGACATCTTCATGCGGAAAATCCCTCAGGGTGCTAGTCGGTACATATTTCTAGGAACATGTAGACTATGAAAAATAGGCACTTCTAGTCTGTCAGGTACGAGAAGCTTTAGGATAACGTTCGTATTCACGTTTGCCCAAGGTGTTCATTTGTGATGTTTAATAGTTAATCTTTTGTCACGTTCGAAGCAGGAAAAACGAAATTTGGTATACAAATGATACGAACTGGTCATATTTAATAGAAAATGAAACGTTATAAAATTAACTTTGCTAGATACTCATCACATTTAATGTAGAAAGTTTAATTTATGTGCTCTTTCCTCTACATTAACAGCACTTTGTCACTACCATGCAGGACTTTAGAACAATATATTTGATATTATGATATTTGATACTTTGATGTACATATTTTGTAATTGAAAGTTTGATAACCATCAGAATAATGTTTTAAAGAAATTAGGATATTTATTTAAAATATTATTTTGATGGTATTAACAAGTACCAGGTTATAATTAGTTGGTATTAATAAAAATGATTTTAAAACCACAAATTTACATCAAAGCGATATTATTATGTTATAATCAACGTACGTTAGAATACCAGTCATGAGAAAAAAACACGATTAAGCCATACAGTGACCAAATCCGTCACGTGTTTGGCCGCAGCTGTCTGCTGTAATGATTGTGCTATGATGTCACTATTAGCTATTATCTTCTATACAACGTTATTTTTAGTATAAACGAAACCTGAATATAGTTTGTTCAGAATAAGTAATTGAATCGATTCCAATAATTTTTACCCCATGTTATATTTTGTCCCAAAAATATTAAAAAAAACCGGGCAAGAGCGAGTCGGACTCGCGCACCGAGGGTTCCGTACCATCATATGTTTTTAAATTTTCACCGGCGAGCTACTTATTAGATCTCGTTCAAACCAATTTTCGGTGGAAGTTTACATGATAATGTACATCATATTTTTTTTTTAGTTTTATCATTCTCTTATTTTAGAAGTTACAGAGGTTAATGTGTGTCCCCCCACACACATTTTACCACTTTGGAAGTGTCTACCCCACACGTACACACAGCTCCATTAAGTAGTTACCCCACCAAAAGACATGTGCGTTCAAATCCGTGATAGGCCCAAGTTGGTTATTGTATTTTGCAAAAACATTTTATTTAAAATAATGTATTGTTTTAGTGAATAAATAAGTTTAAGTAAGTATTTTTTTTAAATTCTGTTTTTATTATTGTTTTTTTCAATAAAACAATAATAGGGTTAACATTTACGACAACTTATTTATCGTCTAAATAGACTGGAGGTTTCAAGACCGCTTACCGTGCATAAGATTGGAAGTTCAAATCCTATATAGGCACGAAATGTGCTTTTTGTTCATTATATTATTTTGATATATTTTTCTATTTTGTTTTAAGTAGTAATTATTTATAAAGAATTAAAAAATCAAGAAAAATAAAATACTTTATTAATCATTTAATAATATTTATTATTGCTATTATTGCTATTATTTAACAAAACTATGATCTTATTTTACAACAAACAGAACAACTATTTTAGTTCTCATAAAATCAGAAATCATTGAAAAAAATAATTGATAAATAGTAGTCGTTTACTCTTCGCCGTTTTAAGTGAACGTATACAAAGTTCTAACTTGAAGGTATGGATTAATTTTATAAAGACAACGTAAGTAAGTAAAATTTATCGATACCCTCAAATTATAACATCTTTCGATTAGACAGGGACCTAAAGATATAATGACTCAGCCGATAGTAGATAACAATTTCATCGCAATTCATATGGGCTCGCTGGCTAGTTCGTCAAACTGCCGGTATGAGTATGACGACGTTCGGTGATGCGATGGTTCGAATCCGAGTCAACACAATGGACTCTTTTTGAAGTATTCTTTAGATTATTCGTAAGGAATTCAATGTTGTAGCAGTGTAACATTTTAAAACTTGAGGGGTTAGGACATAGTGACGCTTTCTGTACGTAAAAAAATTTTTTTTTTTAGTTTCAGTTCTAAGTATGGGGAACCCCCATAATTTATTGTTTTTTTTCTATTTTTTTGTGAAAATCTTAATGCGGTTCACAGAATACATCTACTTACCAAGTTTCAACAGTGTAGCTCTTATAGTTTCGGAAAAAAGTGGCTGTAACATACGGACGGACAGACAGACATGACGAATCCGGTAACGGAACCCTAAAAAGGTTAAAAGTTGGACACCGAGCGACATTAAGAAAGTTATCCAATATCCGCGCCGAACAGTTAGGTAGATACCTAGGTATTATTATCAATGAACGCAAGACGGCGCGGCGCGGGTGAGCATGTTTTTGTACGGACAAACAGGTAACATAACAAGCTTATAACTTTGTAATTTTTCATGATACAGTTTTGAAATTTTTTACATAGATTCTTTACATAAAAATACTAGACACGTGTTTCGGGTTTCGCATATACTAAAAATAATGTTTTATATAATATAAAAGGCAACCGTTGCTGACTGACTGATCTATCAACGCACAGCTCAAACCACTAAACGGATTGCGCTGAAATTTAGCACACATATAGCTATTATGATGTAGGCGTGCGCTAAGAAAGGATTTTCCAAAACACCCCCTAAGGAGATGAAAAGGAGGGATTTTGATTGTAAAAAAAATCTTATTCCTTGAGTTAATAAACTTGAAACGTGGCACGAATACTTATCTAAGTAAACTATGAAGGTTGGCATTTTTTGTTTTTCAAAACTAGCCCCCTAAAGAGGGATTGGGGAAAAATTTTAACGCGCGGTCCAATTAACTCGAATCTCGTGTGTAAGACCAAAATAAATAATAAAGTGTACCAGAGTTATTCGAAAATCTACCCCCAACGGGGTGAAGAGTGGTGTTAGTCAATTGACTAACACCACACTTCACCCCGTTGCCACGCCACGTAATAAAATACTCCCCTGTGAAATTTCACAGGGGAGTATTTTATTACGTGGCTTGATCATTAACTGGAAAATTGGTATAAATAATCTTTCAGTCAAGTTATAGAAACATCCCAGACGATTTTTCAAAATTATAAAAAGAGGTGATATAGTTTTTATGAAATACCTTATTCATTTGGTTACTAAACTTATTGAAACTTGGCAATATTTGGTTCAGTAACTAATAAAGATTGTCATTTTTAGTTTAAACAAAACCCCTCACAGAGTTGATAGGTTAGAAAAATATGTAACCCGCTGTCGGAATACTAAAACAAAAAAAAAAAATACCTATGTTTTAGGGTTTTCAAAAATCGACTCCTACCAAGGTGGAAAAGGGTAATAAAGTGTAAGGGGTGGATTTTACTGCTTGCTTCCATTAACTCGAAAATGGGTATGGGTCTTTGACTCAAGAACACATCGTAACGATTTTTCATAATTCCACCACTATGGGGGTAAAAAGCGGAGGGGGGGGGGTGAAAGCTACAGTGTATTTGAAAAATCTGAACCCTTTGATTTATAAACTGAAAAATTGACCCGAATACTTATTTATCTAAATAAATGATAAAGATCATAAACATACATTTTTGAAATTTTTAGAGGAAAGTACGAATTTCACGTGGACGAAGTCGCGGGCAGAAGCTAGTGCACTACAATTTTAGTTTTTCAATCGACGAGAAATTACACCCCGAATATTGTAAACGTATTATTAGCGTGCCCAAAGTAGTACCTATGGTCACTCGCTAGCTGCATCGGGTGACTTATGGATTACGGAATTAATTATGCCAAGTGGTGCAAAGATTTAACGTAAGATAATAATGAGATAGTATCATTATTATTTTCTACATATTATTTAGGCACCACTGGAAAATGGAAGTAGGTAGGTAGTTACCCATGCCAGCTGCTAACAGTACAAACAAAGAAAGTAAACACACTTAATTTAGCGAAAAATATACACCAGCGCGCATACTGTAGACACATGCGAAACAAATTGCTTAAATATGTATGTAATTAATAGTATTTACAGAGTTACCATTTATTTGGTGCAAAAATATTTGTAATGTACCTTGTTATGCTAATGTTATGCTAATTGTCTGACAAAAAAAGGTTAATGACCTTTTCGTATATTCGTACTCACGTAGTAACTATACATGTTACAGTTAGGTACAGTCAGCAGCAAAAGTCGATTAACACTTCAGTTTTTTTAATCTCAGTTATTGAGCAAAATATTAACACTTCAGTTTTTTTTATCTCAATTGAGATTAAAAACTGAGATTAAAAAAACTGAAGTGTTAATCGACTTTTGTTGCTGACCGTACTAATATAACAGAGGTGTTTGTAGTACCTACATCCACATTTCGGTTATATTTATTTTATTTTCCAATTGCCATCAGCCGGGTACAATCCCAGGTACCGGGCAAGGAAAATTCAAGAAAACTACATATAATATCTGATCTGACCCAAAGACCATACAGGGTGAATTTTTCAAGTGGGCGTGGATGGCCAAATCCGAAACTATGAGGAATAGCGAAAAGTACTCAAAGCAGTCTCAGGCTCGATTTTGATGAAAACTAAAACTGCATCATTGGATTTTTGAAAAATTTATTTATTACACCATTCGATGGTGTCGCTAATAAGAATCGAATTCTGGAAGTAATGACATACTGCAAACTAAAGAAAAGAGCTCATTTTTAACAAAATACTTTTTTATTTTTCTTATGTTATCTACTTATCAAACCTTAAATTAAAATTAAATTGTTCAAAATGATGACCATTGTTTTCAATACATACTGGATTCGACGTCTCAAGGATTGTACTGCATTCAGTATTACAATAATATTGATTCCATTAGAATATTTTCCAAAGATCGTAATAAAATTTTGAATTTAGAACATAATGTTGTGAAGGTGACTGCGCTGCAGGTGTGTTAATAAAAATATTGAGCATCATTTCGAACACAGGTTATGTAGGTATGAATACTTTAAAAATAAGAAGCAGTTTATTAAAATCCAACATTTTCCTTAAGTTTGCCGTATGTCATTGCTTCCCAGAATTTGATCTTTATTAGGGACACTATCGAATGGTGTCATAATACAGTGGTTTTTTTTAATCAAAGTCAACGGGTTCGATTCCTGGCTAGAAATATTAATTTTTCAAAAATTCAATGATGCAGTTTTAGTTTTCATCAAAATCGAGCACGAGACTCCTTTGAGTGACTGTGAGAGACTTTTCGCTATTCCTCATAATTTCGAATTTTGCCATCCACGCCCGTTTGGAAAATTCATTCTGTATATAACCATTTCACTGCGCATAGGTACAGTGCCTCGACGCTCGAAAACTATTATTATTTAGTCGCCTATGTATAGGCTACGGTACTAGTAACCATTTCTAAATTCTAACCTATGCTCAGCAGTCGTGCATACAATTTTTTTTGTTTGTGTCTTCATAACAATAGGTATTTCCACGTCTTACACACACACAGGGGTGTGTGTGTTGTGTACCTTAAGTAGGCGTGGAATGATTTAGTTGAACTTGGTAAGAGCGTTTACGACGTACGGCATTTCATACAAACTTTCGAAATGAATGAACCGATTTTAATGAAACTTCATACGCAGCAGGATACAAAGGCCTAAAAAGTTACTGAAGAACATTTTCGAAATATCTTATTTAAAAAAAGATAACAGAAAATCTCTGTTTCTATAGAAAATTTAAAATCGGTCTAATTTGGCTGTAACACTATTTTTGTAACGAAGACACATGAATTTTTTTTTGTAACAAAGTTGAGAATTTTTGAAAATTGAGCTCCTAAAGGGAAGTTCGACATCTTGTCGATGGGAAATCCCATCGGGCTATATTATTACTTATCATTATTTACACCTTATTTCCTATCTCCGTGAAGAAATTGATGTCATGAAAAATAAAAATTAATAATCTTTTGATAAGAGTGGTTTTTCATCAAAGTCGTCATCGACTTCGATGAAAAACAATCGGGGTGTACGGCAGTGCCCCTGCCAAGTCGAGCGCGAAGCAAACACTGCCGTACCATCCTTTACTGGAACCATTTCGCCGCATTTTCAGGCCCTTATTTGAGAACCTCTGGATAAGACCAGAACGCAGAAATTTTCGTCATCCAGTAAGCTATAATCACATTAAAATCCAAAATTTCAAGTCTGTAGGTCATTTAGTTCCGAAGTTAAGCAGAGCAAAGTTTCGCATTTATGACACTCACTCACTCATAATCATTAGAATAGAACTAGTACTTCCCATAAACTCAGAGAGCTGAAATTTGGTACAGAGTTAGGGTTTAAAGGCCACATAAAGGGAAAACTATAAAAAATAGGATAATCGAAGTTCTGGAGTACCTGGTGACCCTGATTAGAAAACACAAGAGCCCAACCAAACTATTAGAGATCGACATACCGCCTTTACAAAAAATATTCAACTTGGTGGGCCGCTTCATTACTTTTTAGAGATAAACAAGCAGCTCCATCGAGACTTGGCTAGTTTTTTACAGAATGTTTTTGGTGGGATTTATTTTATCAATATATCGATAAAAGTGAATTGTACAAACAACAGTTTATATGCTAATTATTAATTAGGTACTGATAAGGCGATCATTACTTTCACTACATAAGGACGTGGTTGATTTAAAAAGTTATCATTAGTGCCTCGTTTTCCGCAGGTAAGTACCTACTTGTGAAAGTTTTATTGTCGCGGAAGCACGCTTGAACAGGTACACTCGAAGCTTTTCCATCTTTCGGTTATTCACGGTCTCAGTGAGAGTAATCACCGGGAAACCGTTTTTTTTAGTTTTTTTTTTCACCGTATTGAAAGTAGAAAAACTTATTTATAAAATAGGTTTCTAGTATAATGTGAAAGGGTCAACGATCTAAATACATAAAAGCAGGTTTAGTGAAATCGATAAAAAAGATTATAGCCGTTCTCAGTTCCGTTAGGTGTTCGTCAGGCGTGTATTTTTGACGCCCTACCTACTATTACGGTATTTGGCAATAAGGTATGTCCTACCCTACCCCGCTTTAACCAGATCTGAAAGATACCATACAACTCTTTTTACGGGTGACAGACGAAGGGTTAACGATTATTAAATCTTCCAGAAATGTATTTAGAACGACCGGTTTTGATAATACGTAACTGATAAAGTAATAACATACGTGCGATCTACAGTCATAATCATCATCATAATCAGCCTGTAATGTTCCCACTGCTGGGACACAGGCCTCCTCTCGATGAGAGGGAGTGGGCCGTAATCCACCACGCGGGCCCAGTGCGGGTTGGCAGATGCCACATGTCTTCGAATTTTTGGTTCTAGGACATGCCGGTTTCGTCACGATGTTTTCCTTCACCGTTTTCAGAGCAGTGGTGATGAAATAATTTACACAAGGTAAAGCGCCTATCTGGGTTCGAACCTACGACCTACAACTCGTAAGTCGCGGCCGTTACCACTTGGCCACCACTGCTCCACATCGCGATCTACAGTAAATCACTTTATCAGGTATCATAAATTTGGCAGTGTAGATCATCTTATACAGTGTGAGTCTTCATAATGTGCACATATCGAAATGAGGGAAACTAAGCTTAATTTTATCGACGAAAAAAATATTTTAAAAAATATAAAAAAAAAAAAAATTGAAATATTTTAAAATTATTTTTCGCTGCTTTGACCCCTGTGTAAACAATCGCCACTGAATTGAGAATTATGGTTTTTTTTTTAACAAAAATCTGATATTTTTTCATAAATTTTTACAATAATTGTAAAATTACTCAATAATAGCCCTGATTACCTACCCTTTTTGATTACTTTAAATTATTCTCCATCGTATCAGATTTCTAAACGTAAAAAGACCATGTTTATAACTCAATCACAACATTTCCTATCAACTGTTAAAGAAAGGACTTGCAATCACCATACTTTAGCAGGTAAAGGTCCTTTTAAATATTTTTTTATTTTTTCAAATATTTTTTCCGTCGATAAAATTAAGTTATGTTTCCCTCATTTCGTTATGTGCACATTATGAAGACTCACACTGTATACTACCAAATGTACCTATGTCTATATCTATCATAGAACTAATTACAATTTAATGGCGTGCTGTAAATAAAAAAAAAATGTGCGGTAAAAAAAGAAACAAATAAAGAGGTTACTATAAAAAGTTATTGAAGAGTGAAAGTGTTGTCAGCCCCAAGGGGCAGCAGTCCCATGGCTCCGGTTCGGTAAGATGATAGATCAAGAAATTAGTTCAACTTTATATCGGGGGGCACGGCAGTGCCCCCGCCAAGTCGAGTGCGAAGCAAACACTGCCGTACCATCCTTTACTGGAACCATTTCGCCGCATTTTCAGGCCCCTATTTGAGAACCTCTGGATAAGACCAGAACGCAGAAATTTTCGTCATCCAGTAAGCTATAATCACATTAAAATCCAAAATTTCAAGTCTGTAGGTCATTTAGTTCCGAAGTTAAGCGAAAGCAAAGTTTCGCATTTATGACACTCACTCACTCATAATCATTAGAATAGAACTAGTACTTCCCATAAACTCAGAGAGCTGAAATTTGGTACAGAGTTAGGGTTTAATGGCCACATAAAGGGAAAACTATAAAAAATAGGATAATCGAAGTTCTGGAGTACCTGGTGACCCTGATTAGAAAACACAAGAGCCCAACCAAACTATTAGAGATCGACATACCGCCTTTACAAAAAATATTCAACTTGGTGGGCCACTTCATTTGATGTCAAAAATCGAAGGTCTGAAGTATCTGATGAAGAACCCTCAGCTGGTCTCAGCTGTATTAGAGATATGGTAATGCCCCCTTCTACTATTGGTACATAAAAAAATAGACTGTCATTGCAAAATCCAACGTAGTGGGACACATCTTCTAATTTAATCTAGCCTATAGCGTCCCACTGCTGCTGGGCGAATGCCTCCCCTTCTGCTTTTAATACGCATATAAATAAAATTAAAGGAAAACTCTGGATAAGACTAGACTGGCTTTGATACTTATACTTACAAGTTTACAAGAAGAAATAGTCGAACGATTAACTTTATTCTACTCGAACATTACACAAATTAAATAAACAAATTACAGTAAAATATTAATTAGGGTCAGTTCACACCGAGACGCGACGCGACGCGCAGTTTTCAAGATAGAAATACAATTACAGACCTTATCTACTACATCAGTGTCTACTTACTACGTCGAGCTACGCAGCGCGGCGCCGCGCCGCCCGCCGCCGCGCGGCGTAGCTCACTGAATCGTGTACCTGTTTGTGTAGTAGATAAGGTCTGTAATTGTATTTCTATCTTGAAAACAGCGCGTCGCGTCGCGTCGCGTCTCGGTGTGAACTGACCCTTACGCTCAAAATATAATGCATTGGACTAAGAGTGGCGGTGATACCCGCACACATCGCTAGATGGCGCTGACTGTATTTTAAAACGCGCTTACGTTTGTTTTTCCGATAACCTTATAATTATGGCGAAGTGGTAACCGGCCGCGTTACAGTCGTTTTCAACACACTTGCTCGTAAAGTGGCCCTTATTGAACCGCTTTTAGGTCCATAATGGAGTGTATTAAGAACGCGTGCTTTTTCTTTACTCTAATAAGACTTTAATCCACTTGTGCTGTAATACATACCACAGATAACTATTTACTAGTCGGAGATGCGCGCTTTTTTAATCTCATCAAAGAGACTTCATGCCAAAAGAAATCCGCGGGCTATATTTCACTTTTTTTTTAAATAGTCTGTATTGTCCTTGGTCGCAAAATGAACTAATATTTATTTACCTTGAGGTGAATGCGCAGGGACCACGGACAATTTAAGGTGAATGCGCAGTGGTAGACCGCGAAATTCAAATTTTCTTAGGTTTTTTGCAATTTTCAGGTCGGTGTCAAGTTGTATCTTGATCAAAATATGATTTGCGGCTATAACAGGTACCTCTTTACAGAATTATAATCATTCATACATCTTTCTAAGTTAGATTTGTTCCTTAAACACCAATCTCTTAAGGAAAAGTTCCTAAGGAACAAATCTAACTTAAGGATTAAATTCTAATGACTACAATTTTGTAAATACATTATACATTATAGGTACTCGCGAATCATATTTGATCAAGATACAACCTGATATATAATAAGGGGAAAACTTTAAATTGTCCGTGGTCGGGATTCCGAAATCAAACGGAAAAGACCCTGACTGGCGTTCTATTATTGCGGATTCTCACTGAACGAATGTATATTTCTCTATGCCAATAGTACTTTCTAATTTCATACTAACTAAACTACAATTTGACGTACGACAACACTACGATCAGTCTAAACATTAGCTAGTTTGTGTATATTACATTTTTTCTATAGGCAGTTTAGCGTTTGTGTCAGTGCCATAGATTAATATATTTAAAATGAGAGTCAATGCTTTTATTTACATTTGCTCGCGCATCGCTAGTGCTGGCTGACTAGCACGGCGCGCGGGAAAACAAAACCAGCGCTCCATTTTCCATACAAGTTAATATTCAACAAATACAAGTATGTTTTTTTCCTCGCAAGTGTCGTATGAAACGCGCCTCGAGTATAATGATCAACATAGCACACATGTATCATAATGTACTATTACGACATTCTTCTACTGCGCTTGAAAACGTTTGCGGATTATTTGCATTTCGTTGATTTCGCTTATTATTTCGTGAGGTTTGCTAAGGTTAACTAGCAGGTTGTTATTATAACAATTTGAAGATTTGAATAGTTTAGGAATTTTATGATTAGTGACATGAGATAAACATGTCTAGATTATATCAGACAGAGATATACTGTCTAACCGATTGATACCTCTGCTCTCGCATTCCAATGAAGGAAAGTTAATGGAAATAGCACAATGTTTGAGGGACTTACCAGAAGATACTGTTTGTTTACTACTGACTACAAATATGTGTATGCAGTTAAATAATGCTATGTTAAAAGCGATTCCGCACCCCGAGATAAAGTTACCTAGTTGCTAAAGATTCCTTGGATTGTTTAAAATGTATGATAACGAAAGCCCGGGCGTGTTTACAAAAATATGAAGATGATGCGTCGATGACTGCTGGACTGGAAGAAACTATAATCATTAAAGAGGGAGCTAAAGTAATGCTTAGGAGAAACATTGATGTTAGTTTAGGTTTTGTGAATGGGTCGATAGGCGTTGTACAAAAAGTGAGGTGGGACCCGGAAGAACAAACAAAGCCTAAAGAATTGGTAGTAAAATTCGCTAATAATTTGATTCACAAATTTTTGCCTACTAGCTTCTGCCCGCGACTTCGTCCGCGTGAAATTTCTTGTACCCCCACCCCGTCGCAACACTTCGACGGGGTGGGGGTATTCGCTTAGCGTTCATTCTGACTTTTTGTTTTTGCTCGGCTCCTAAGGGTCATAGCGTGATATTAAATAGCCTTCCTAAAGAATTGGGCTATGAAATGCAAGAAGATTTTTTCAAATCTGACCGGTAGTTCTAGAGACTATCGCGTTCAAACAAACAAACTCTTCAGCTTTATTATTAGTATATAGATTAAGTCAAAATTTGAGATCTAATCCCGGGCATACGTGTACAGAGAACATTTCCCAATCTGTGTGGCGTATGCCCTAACCATTCACAAGAGCCAAGGTCTAGGTCTAAAAAATGCCCTCATGGACATTGGCACCTCCATATTCTCTTGTGGCCAAGCCTACCTACGTGGCGCTTTCACGAGTAACCAATCTTCATGGGGTACACCTCATAAATGTTGACTTCAAGAGTATAAAAGCTCAAGCTTCAGGGATCACCGAATACAATCGGCTTAGGCGTATCTAAATACCGGGTAGATCTTTCAGAAATTAAACCGTCTAAACCATCTAAAAGAATAAATAATGAACGCGAATGGGCAATAAGAAAAACTGTTGCTACTGTACAAGAATCAGAACCGGAAAAAAATAAAAGAAAGATTGTAATAATAAAAAAACTACTCCTAAAAATAAAAAAAAACTTTACTTTTTAGAGATAAACAAGCAGCTCCATTGAGTGTTGGCTAGTTTTTTACAGAATGTTTTTGGTGGGATAAAATATACAACTTTAGGTACATAATAATTCTGTATTGAAGATTGAATTTCTGAGGAAAATACGTATTAGTTAAATTGTAATTTTATACGCATTGAAGACCTAGAAGCTGGCCCTTGGCCCTTCGAAACCAGTCTTGTATTAACTATGATGATAATGTGGTAGATAAATACCTATTTATGTTGGCATATTACTTATTATAGGAGGATATAAAGACATTTTCTGGAGGAAAATTGATCCGGAGAAACAATACCAGAAATTGTTACGTTTAAATAAAACAAATAGTTTACTGTGTTGTCAATCGAAGTCGAGTTAATTTCACTGCATTGTCACAGGGTCAGAAGGTGCCATTGTTTTTCTGCGTTTATTTTTTATTCTACAATCGCGCACAATGTGAACATTCACATAGATTGCGCCTAGAAGGCCCGTATTTAGTGGTTGTTCAGTGTTCTGATCACATTAGTTATTCCCTTCAATTAGGGCGGTCAGTCAGTGGAACTAATACTATTCGCTTAGTCAATAAACACGCAGTTATTTAAAAACAAAAACATATAAGGCTGTTGTTCATACATTACAAGCTCCTATGATACGGAGACAAGTCGTAAGTGCGTGCGATTAGGTTAATATTCATAGGGGCGGGGCTTCATCGTTTGGGACGGGCCTGAATAAATTGATCAGTACATAATTGTATCTCAATTATTTGTAAAGAATTGCGACGGATATTAGGTGTGGCAACTGTTAACAGTTTCAAGAGTTGGGCTGCAACCGCGACACCACAAGATTCAGTTAATGAATTTGCGTGTAGTGTTTCGTGGCCTGTCTTAACCGTTTTAAAAATATTTCCTTATTTATTATGAATTTAAAAACAAAGTTCTGTGAAAAGTGGGTTGACAATAATGTAGGATTATATAAGGAATATATTCGGAATGGAACCAAGTCCTACACAAGTATGTAATTACACACACACTATTTAAGTATAAGTTAAGTTCATATAGCTACAGATCGAGTAAACTATTATTTTATTACCATATAGGCCTTTAGCACTCTTACTTATCTGTTAACACTGTCATTTTAAAACATTGTTAAAGCCAATTATTTTTAAAAGAGTAACCATGGAGTTTCTTGCCGGCTCTACTCCATAGGAAACCATGTAGGTTTATGAGAAATAATATAATATTTTGATTTTGACTTACATGACATGTTGTTTATCATATTATTTATTATCATGCTTTAGTTTTGAATTAGTATATCGGCCATCTGGGGGACTGGAGCTAGAAAGTTTACGAAATTGTTACCTATTATTACAGTTAAAGTAAAAGAAGTGATCATGTGCATCTCATTTATCTCGTAGGTTTTACGTTTAGGATACTTCTATACAACTATAATTCTCATTAACACCCATCGAGACGAGATATATAATGACTAGGTCTGCTGACACGGGGATCCACAAACTATCCACGTCGGATGATCAAGGATTTTAATTAAATTATAGCGACTATAAATAACAGTGCAATAATGCTATGTCGTTGAGAAGTTAATAATCAGGTTAGGTTAATACAATCTTTAAGGTTATTTAAAAATAAACATGTGAATTTAACATCGTTTCTACCGTTTTTCTAGATCTAGAAACAATCACTAGGGGTTTTCCACAATTCCTTCAAGATTGTTGCATCTAAAGTACTTCTACCATAATGGTTTTCCTTACATTGTAGCCTAGTCTGTGTTTCAGTTGTAACTTGAGTTCCATCGCTTTCAGTTCTAAATAGTGTGGGTACGAGTGAATATTAGTGCAATCATTTTCATAACCATTAGTAAACCAAGTGTAAAAACTTAAATATCGTAACTTCAGTAAATATTAGAGTAGGTACTTTAATGAAGTCGGTTAAAAAAAGTTCCTAACTCATTTATTTCAGTTAGAAGTCAGTGACTCTGTTTTTTTTATGTTTACTTTATAATGACGTGCTTTAGTAAACCTTTAACGTGAATCATAATGAATATTTTAACATAAAATATATGTAGGTGAACGAGTAATAAAACATTCAAAATAACAACACACATACTTGTGATGGAGATATCATTGTATAAAATATGTTGCAGTAAGGCTTTTTGACTAGTTGAGAGAGGGCAACGAACTCTAAAACTCTGTTTTTTTACATTAATCGTTTATTTCACACGCACTTAAAACGTTAGTACCTACGTAACATAATCTAGAAATAATAGTTCATCAAGATAAAGCAAAAACATCATCGTCATTGCAGTTCACGATAATCAGGACGGTGAAAAAAATCAAAGTGGTCTTTAATTAATTACTGTTTTATTTTATACAAATTATTAACTGCGTAGTTCTACACCTGCATTGTATATATAATCATAATCCAGCTGAGTGGGCCCTTCGCCTTCATAATTTTATTCTTATTCATAATAAAATATGCGGAGCTGCATATCTTCTAGAATGTATGGGAAGTAGTCTTTACCCTCAGTGCCGATCCATCTGTAGTCAGTTTTGAAAGAAAAAAGAGTAGCGACGGACGTTTCGCGATGTAAAGTTTATATCGTTCGCGTGACTTTCATAATAACTATTACATATTTTCAACGATATTGTTTACTGCAAGACAAAGTAGACTACATATATATATATATTAGTAGACTAATTGGATAATTTAAAAAATAATATGAACCGTTTATTAATTGTTGTGTAAACCCCTTTATTGATCAGTAATATTTTAGTCGAACAGACCAACACCGGTGTTTTTTGTGAAATTGATATTCAGATGATTTCTATGCATTATTCAGTGATTTCCAATTTAATATTTTATCTTGTTAACGTTTATTTAAAAGTTGCTAGATAGCGGGTACATGTTAACAATATTCTCTATTAGTGTTGTGATGGGGCTCCAAAAAGTGTGTATTACTACTACAGTGAAAATATTCGTGATATTTTGTCTGCATCAAGCCGCGATGGTTCCACTTTACGAACAACAGGAGTACTGCGGAGTATTGCTGAGTCAATATGGTATTTTATTAATAACGTATTCATTACAATAAGTGCTATCTATAGAAGCCACATCATCTTAACTGCACCCTCGTCTTGGTTTTGCTGACTCACCGATAGGTAACATTAAATTATGTGTCAAAAGGTGAATTTGGGCATTTTTCATTCGAAGAAAACAAAAATGCAAAAAGTATCCTTCAGATTTTGGGATTAAACATATTAATTACCATACTGTGATCGTCTAACAGTTTCAATCACAAACGAAGCAAATAAATTTTATAAATGTGGTTGTTACTAACTTTTGTATCAAGAATATATCTGTAAGTTAAAAAGACGAACAAAATACCAAATTGCCTTAAAAATAATTTCTCAGAGTATAAAACCGAAGCCCGCTTAAAACACGAAGCACTTGCGAGACGAATTATTTATAAAATCACTAGATTGTTGTTTATATAAATCTTGTGCAACCGGTGTAGAAGAATATCTTCCTCATGGACATATCACATGGAAATATCTTTCATCCTTCAGATCCGCACTTGCTGGACACATTCAAATTGGAGATGTCGCAAGGAATCGAGAGGTTCTTCCTGCTGTCGTACTGCCTGGCGTGCTGTTGGCCCGGGCTGGGCGCCAAGAGTGACCTGCGCGTTGTCAGACAATGGCCCGAGATGCAGTTCGTGTTCCCCAGCGAAGAAGCTAAACAAACAGCCATTGAACAGCGTTACTATGTTGTTGGAAATTCCGTGCCTATAGATGTCGACGTGCACCATAGACAAGGTGAGTTAAATATATGAGAAGTTGATATAAAATTAATGACTCTACTTGTCTCTCTATAGTGTTTTTTTAGTATTGAAGATAGATTTATCAGAAAAAATCTCGATTTTTAGTAAATTGTACATGACGACCACATTGGATCCTATCTTGTAACAACGATACGCTTCAACCTGCTCTGATCTATTGAAATGCATGTAATGAAACCAATCCTGTATTGTCTTGTTAGCATTAATTTTACGTGTCTTGGAAACAACGACAATATTCTATAAGTCACTTGGCAAAAGTGACACCTACTCACATAAAATGACCGTTGACTTCGCAATAGTTCAAAGTAAAACAATGTCTTGCGAAATATCTCCTTTTAAATTAAATAGGCGACATTTTGCAACCTAGTAGAATCTCCAAGCTTTCAACATTTAACATGTTTCTGAATTGGTATATACAATTCTGTCCGTTTGGTCAAATCAATGATAAACGAAGACAGGTTGTACATTTCTACTCGTTTTAGAGCGAATCTAATGTTTACTAGTACCTACTATGGTACCATTCCACCTTAACATGATGTTTTGCTTTAACTCAAGCTTGACAGATTCCAATAATATTATGTCCGTGGTAATGGTCTTTTGGCCATTTCCCTTTAGACTCGTTAATTGTGAAGGCCGAGGTATCAAGGTTGAAACCAATGGTCTGTTTAGCATCCCATTCGCAGACTTTATACCAAACCATAAACTTGAAAAGGCGAAAAGGTATCTAACTACTGTGGTATTCGTGAAAATAACAATATCTTGCAAAACCAAATATTTAAATGTTTTAGAATAATTGACGGTTTTAAATGCACACATCTTTTTACCCGACTGCGCGACGCAAAGGAGTGGTAATGTGTTCATCAGCCTATGTATGTATGTATGTATTTTTGTATGTTCCTTTGAAGCACTATACAGACCAAACGCCTGGGCCGATTTTTATGATTCACACATCAATCGATTCCTCTTAGTCCGGCGAGTGTCACTAAAGACATGATGTTAGTGAAAATTCAATATGGCGACTACTATGTATGTATGTATGTCTTCAAAAAAAATTTTTTTTCTCAAATCCTATAACAATAAAGGGCTTTAAAAGATGATTACAAAAATATAAACAACTTATATGGTTAAAAGTAATTCGAAGTGACAAATCATAAAAAACACGTAATTACTTAACTAAATCTAAAATATAAACTAAACTGATTTGAAAATATAATAAAAATGGTATGGGTCCCGCCTGCTTTTATAAACTTAGCTAACTTTTATTTAATTTAAAATGGGCTTGTTTTTAGCTTTTCAGTCCTTTTAACTTAAGTTTTTTACCGCAGTCGGGTTTTTTATTTTTTTTTTAATAACTTTTTTTTTCTTAAGAGCAGTGTATCAATAAAATTGATAAAGGTCTGGGTTTTGCAGGTATTTTTTTGCTTAGATACAGTAAAAAAGTTAGTAATGTTATGAACATTTTCGAAATGTCTTATTTTAAAAAAGATAACTGGACATCTCTGTTTCTATGGAAAACTTAAAATCGGTTTAATTTGGCTGTAACACTACTTTTCGAAATAACTTTTTAGATCTTTGTATCCTGCTTATGCGTATGAAGTTTCATTAAAATCGGTCCAATAATTTCGAAAAACAAGGGCTTGAAAGTTTGTATGAAATGTCGTACGGCGTAAACGCTCTTAATAGGTCATTGTACACATGATTATAAACCACTTTTACTATGGGAACAAACCTGAAATCGCGAAAAAAAATCAGCTGTTGCTTACATTTTGACGAGTTACACGAACATAGGTAAATGTAGGGAACAGCTGATTTTTTTTCGCGATTTCAGGTTTGGTCCCTTATTAAAAGTTGTTCATAATGATGAGTACAATGACCTCTTAAGAGGTTGTTAATGTTTTACCAATAACCCTGTATAGTATAGTATAGTGCTGAATTTTAAAGCTCAATTAAAAACAAAGCGCATGATGACCTCCACCGTTTAAGTTATGTCAAAATTTTTAAATTAAACATATTAATATTATTAGGTATCTAAAAGCTTTGTCTAATAACTGAAGTGTACCTAGTACGTAACTGTAGTCAGTAGACAATGTCCGACGCGACGTCCGTGTAGAGTTTATTATCTTTAGAACATTACGACTTTTTATGTTGTGTGATAAAGTCATACGATCAAACCAATCCGACAAGTCAGTTGTAAGGTGGGTCCATGACGTATCTTACGAGCCATCAAAACATGTGGACGAGCAAAGGGATTTTACTGCAAATAATAATTATAAAACAACGACGAAAGACAGACGATCTTCACTACTACGACATTTGCGGAATTTCGGATATTGACCATAAGTCGTTAACCTTGACAACTGGCTTTTGAAGATGATCATACTTGTTTCGTTAAATGTGACTCGTTCTTATCCGTCTTGTAGGTAGTTCCACTCACTAACTAAGCTCACGAAACTATTGGGTGTCTTGTACTTAGTTTCCAGCATAGAATAAACCTTCTTCACCACGCACTTGAGCGCTGTACAAGTGATAGCTATAAAGCTAGGTGCATATTTTTGCTCAAGTATCTGAACTTGTACATGTTACATGCACTAATTGTATAATACATTAGGGATTACGTGTAGGCGTCGCGCGTCGTCTCCGCCAGTCTCGGTGATAGCAAACAAAAGTAATTAACATCTACTAAATTAAATAGGCGATTAATATAATTCATTCATTCGCTGACAGAAAACGCACAGCCTAAACCATTGAGTGCAAGAATTCCTTCTATAACGAAGATGAGCCTTAGGTATGCGAGCGGTGGGACGGAGGGGCGGGGGCGCTTTGTCATTACTCAGTACGTGGGTTACGAACAATAGGTAACCCCGCCGCCCTCACCCCCGACCCCACACTAGAAGGATTTAAATAGGGTATGAAAGTTTGTATGGAGTTCGTCATTTTAGCCGATGGGAGATCCCATCGGGCACACGGCTTGTCAATAAATAAATCCGCATACGTGGAGAATGTGCCCATTTCTCCTAAGACCGTATATGACATTTGCCGGTCTATTCTGTAACAATTTCACAGTGAAAACTTAGGTGGAGTGAGCTGTCATTCCGCCTGATGCTAGGGATTGACACTACTGACAGCTCATTTCAGGCTCACATAACCAAATTTTTCACGGTGAGTTTTTTACAGATTAGATTGGCAGATGTAAAGCTTCTTCATTTTTACTTCCTACTTGTATTCATAAATTATAATTTTACTTTTTTGAAGGTCCCTACGCATCGCGGATCTTTGTGACCTTCCCGCGGTTCGATGAAGGACGCCCGATCACCCTGGGTACTGTGGACGAGCAGGGCAACATCGACGCCTACCCTGACTACTCCTGGCACGACAACCAGGGCTCCAACTGTCTCGGCCTCACATCCGTCTTCAGAGTTGCTGTACGTAAGAATTTTACTACGAACCTGATCAGTTACGTCATCTATACAGGGTTATTGGTAAAACATTAACACCCTCTTAAGAGGTCATTGTACTCATCATTATGAACAACTTTTACTATGGGACAAAACCTGAAACCGCGAAAAAAAAAATCTACACTAGGGGACAATTGGAGCAACATGTTGCGGAACATGTTCCTCAACAACTACGTGGAATGTGCCGACATACATGGCGCGGAACATTTTGTCGCCCACACTTCTCAGTGTTTATAGAAATGTCGCCCGAGGAGGTTGTGGCTATTAGTGCTGCGTACATAGTAATTATATCGAGTGTGTTGAAACGTAAGAGAAAGAGAAGGTGGTGGATGCGGAATTTCTTATTACAACGAGAAAGAAGAGTTAATATACGCGACTACACTCAGTGACAAATGGCGCAACACTGACGCGGGACACGTGCGCTCGCTCTCGAGGCGGGAGCAAGCAACATGCCCCGCATCACGTACAATGTTGTGGGTCATGTTGCGAGACACTATGCAACGTTGCAGCGTCACGTATATTTTGTGGTGCGCGTCATGTTGCGGGACAAAATGTTCCCTAGTGTATCCGGGGCTTAAAGCCACGGATACACTAGGGGACAAAGTGTGCCGAACATGTTGCTCGTCATTATCGTGAAAGAGCCTCGGGGACAAAATTGTCGCAAGACATGCTGTACACACTCGGGACGGATGTCGCCCAAAGAGGTTGTGTTCTGCGTAGATTCTTATATCGGGAAAAAAAAATTAAACATTATTTACGTGAATGAGAAACAAGAGTCAATATTTTAAGTGATCTTCGGTTAACTGATGGATCATTTAAAAGCGACAACCTGCGCAGCACTGATACGCAACACGTGCGCCCGCTCTCAGTACGGGAGCTGGCAACATGTCCCGCATCACGTAAATGGTCCTCAAAATGTTGAGGGACATGTTGCGGTACACTATGCAACGTTGCAGCGTCACGTATATTGAGTTTTGCGCGTCATGTTGCGGGACAAAATGTTCCCTAATGTATTCAGCGCTTAAAGCCACGGATACACTAGGGGACAATTGGAGCAACATTGTGTCTCGGTCAGTGTCCTTCAATGTGTTAAGAGGTTGTCAATGTTTTACCAATAACCCTGTATATATAAAACTAGCTTCTGCCCGCGACTTCGTCCGCGTGAAATTTCTTGTACCCACACCCCGTCGCAACACTTCGCATTCGCTTAGCGTTCATTCTGACTTTTTTTCTTTTGCTCAGCTCCTAAGGGTCATAGCGTGATATTAAATAGCCTTCCTCAAGAATTGGGCTATCAAATGCAAAAAGATTTGAATTTGAACCAGCAGTTCCAGAGATCATCGCGTTCAAACAAACAAACTCTTCAGCTTTATTATTAGTAGAGATTCAAAGTCCTGACTGACAGATATATCAACGCACAGCCTAAACCGCTGGTCTACATACATGAAATTTGGAGGGTGTGTTCTTTGTTAAGAGTAGGTATCCACTAAGAAAGGGTTTTTTCGAAATTCCACCCCTAAGAGGGTGAATGGGGGGAGGGTGAAATTTCACTCGGACGAAGTCGCGGACAGAAGCTAGTCATCTACATAAATAAAACTATTTTCTAGACCCCAGCAGATGAGGCCATGGCGCAGGTCTGACGGCATAATCATAGATTACTGGCTGCCACTGAACAGCCTGAACTGAGCAGCCAGCGCAGTGTATAACTGGTATACAACTATAATGACCATCGCACGGGTCACTCTTGATCAAAGAGATGGTTATATCGTCGTTGCTCTTGCTTGATGCTAACCTTAACACTTTCGCAAAATCCTCATACGATTGATGATGAAAACATCTATGTTCTATGTTATGGGTTTGGTTTCCGCATTTAGTCCTTCAGTGGACCATTGTGCGTGGGCCATGGCGGCCATTACTGATGAAAACATTTCAGGTCAATAAAGTCGAAGATTATTTTTAGTTTTAAAAACAATGCCACATATTCCAGCAACGAATTAAGGTTGTTTCGACATATCTAACAGGAAAAGATCATTTAGCTCGCTAATAAACACTTTAATTAGGTACCTACTTACTTATGTTAAAGATGATGTAGTTTTTGTAATTAACACATTAAATGAAGACCAAGAGAAAACCTTGTACCCTATGCTTGTACCTATGTTAATAGGTAGGTACTTGTTGATCAATATAACCAACAAAGGCCATTGTCAAGTTAATAACCACGTTTATGGACTATTGCATTGATACCTACATAATAAGATGTCCTAAGCAACATTGAGCCCTGGAATTATTGCGTGACATTTCCGTATCTGACGCAGTTCTGATAGAAGTTAGGTGACTCAGGATATTGAAGATGTTTGTTAAGAACACGCGATGAGTCTTACAGCAGGAACTTCATCATGATTTCCATGGCTACTGACGTAGGAAGTACTCACGATGTCAACACAATAAGCATAATAGCTCGTCATACGCCACAAGGTACGAGTACAATGGTATTTTTGAACATGGGTCAGTATTGTGACGTGCATAGTAGATGCCATAGGCAAGTATTAGCCAGCGCTAATGAATGGACTGTCGTGTCAGCTATGAAATATTATTGTACATTATCACACACACACATTATCTAAATTTTCAATATACCTCATCATCATCATCATTTCAGCCAAAAGACGTCCACTGCTGGACATAGGCCTCCCCCAAGCACTTCCACTTCGACCGGTTCTGTGCTTCTCGCATCCAACGGGTTCCTGTATATGTAATTATATATAATAGCTATTAGATATACAATATCTACTCTTGTTATGGGATCATCCAAAAGTATTTTCCAGCTAAGTCACATCTAGCATCTTCAAGACAAAAAAGACAGGACGTGACTAGTTTTCCTTTTAACTTTAAATAGTCATTGTTTTTAGTTAAACAACAAACAAATCAATGACATCATCAGTAGGTAAGTAGTAGGTACGTAGGTCAATAGACCCGGATTTAATAGGCGTTCAGATCAAAATCTCTATGACCATCATTCCATGTGTCGATTACTCTGTCGTTACACTGACCTGGAAAAGGCTACGTCAAATTGTGTTTGATCGATTTAACTGCAACTTACGCCTTTTTTGCAGCTCTTGTCCGGGTTTACTAGTCGTCAGATAATTTATATTGCCGATAACTTTTGATTTGATAAAGTTATCTATTTATTCGAATTTTCGTCCTAACTAAAATTTTCAAAATGCGAAATCGAATATACCTGTAAATTCCAGTTAAAAGTCGTACATAATTATTATAGTCATTTTGATTTAAGGAAATCGTTTTTTTTTTGTTTATTGCAATTACATCGCTTTTCTTGGTTTATTGCTATTTACATACCGATACTCATGTCGTCTGTCAAGATTCACCAGTTAATAAAAATGATCACGGTAGTATCTAATTTAAATCTGAAACCAGCAGTTATGGTTGTCCTACCTATAGCTACTGTATGGAGCAGCTGTGCATCATACGTGCATTATAAAATGAAGTTTCTTCATCACATTTTCAGATTGACGAATGCCAGCGCCTGTGGGTGATGGACAGCGGCAAGATCGGCGACCGGCAAGTGTGCTCACCTCAGCTGCTTGCGTTTGACCTCGCGACCGACACGCTCATCTACCGCCACATCGTCAACAGCTCCTTGTATACTGACACGTCACTGTTCGTTACACCTGTAAGTACCTATTATAAAATGAAACGCAATGTCTCTCTGTTCGTCTGTTGTGGGCTCATATTATAACCCGAGAATCAACTTCCGAAACGTTTACAATGTTTTATGGTTAGTTTTTAGTTTATTTTTGTATGTTATAGTTATGTATGTATATTATTATATATATGTATATTATTATATATATATGTATATTATTATATATATGTTAACGGAAAAGTGTGCAATCCGTCATTCTATACCATTCCTAAAATAGATAGGAAATCTTAAAAATTAAATATGTTGTGCTACTAGACGACGTGGATGCAAGAGCGAGCGAAGGGCACACCGAGGTTCGGTTTGGTTAGGTTCCTTCAAACCCTGCAGACAGAAATAGGAGCTCTGCACAGCGGGGCTCTGTCGACCTGACGTCGACATCGACGACGACATCGTTAGAAATAAAACATGCAGCATGCTGAATTTAGGCTTTAGAATGTTATGCTTAATTTTATATATTTCCTAGTATCATTACAAACGTGTTTTATTTCTTTTAGTCACAGAAAGCATTACTTTTAATAAATTATTCCTAGGAAATACATACATTTCACAGGAAATGTGTGTATCTTTGAAAGATTATTTTACACGTTTCTTATGTAGACTCGGAATTGCATATATTTCCTATATAGGAATTGTGTAAAATTACTAGGTTTCATACATTTCCGGTAACATATATACAAAATAAAAAGTACTAAAAATTTTGCTTAAATCCATATCTAGCTTGATCGAACTAATCTGCTGCTGTCCAATAATGTGCATAAAACGTAGTTTTTGTGATCGGGTGTTAGATTGCCTGTATTGTACCTATAGGTACAGTGGAATCTAAATCTTGATGGAAACGAAGTTGAATATCATTTCCTTTACATTAACATTCTAGATGTAAATTTTATGTATGTGTAGGTGGTAGACATAAGGCCGCGCGGCAGCGGCGACTGCGCCAACACTTACGTGTACGTGGCTGACGTGACCGGATTTGGCCTGCTGGTGGTAGACGTGATGCGCAACAGGTCCTGGCGCACCACCCACCGGCTCTTCTACCCGTTCCCCTCCAGAGGAACATTCACCATCGACGGTACGTAACGCTTCTATTCTAGTTTAGCCGGCCAAAAAATAATGTACCCTAAAAAGATTGAAATAACTAAGTAGTTTATTTGAACATTTTTATCGCTTTCTCGGCCAAACACCGTAATCGAGGCCATCAAAATATAGCAGTTCAAAGCGTCTCGTAAACGGAGGACTCTCTAACGTAAGAAGCAGCGCGGTCGCCAACGTAGATGAAGTGCGCGGACAAACTGCGTTAATGTCCTAAAACTGAAATGAATGTATGCTCATACTTGAATAAACGCATCTGATGACCATTCGTCACATTAGCTATTTCGTCGTTGTCCCTAATAGGTCACATTCACTAATACGTCACCTTATGCATCTGGTCAGTTCTCTTATCTCGTTTCATGCTGTATTTCGACTCATTCCCTACTCGTCCGATGGATATGTACCTACAACGTACAGTCATCGTAAAAAATGCCGGAACGAACAGACTGTTCACGATGATCTCAAAACCTAAAATAAAACTTTATTTTGTTTGGAAACTGCGTTTATTATAAAACATTCCTTGTATCATTGGGTTAAAGTTTAGTGTTCATGGTTGTTTAGATCATTTTGAGCAGTCTGTTCGTCTCGATATTATTGACACTGACTATAAAAAAAGGTAGTTTTATAAAATTTTATAGCTTATTACTGATGCACTTATAACGAGGTAAAGTAGTTATAAAGAAAGTAGGATGTAAAAATTCAAAGAAGATTGTAAGAATACTATCTAATTTATAATAAAATTTTGTTGTACTGAAAATGTTTATTTTGTGCTTAATTGTACATATCTATCGGACTAGTTGGGAAAGTGTCGAAATACAGCGTGAAACGAGTTAAGAAAACTGACCAGATGCACAAGGTGACGAATTAGAGCCGTTCCACACGGTGCGGTTCGGCGCCGCACCGCACCGTGTGGAACGGCTCGTAGTGAATGTGAGCTAGGGATAGCGACGAAATAGCTAATGTGACGAATGGTCATCAGATCCGAGTAAACCGTCAAGATAATAAATAAGATCCGATTATGGCGCACCTTGCCATGGAGGATTTTCCTTATGCAGGTAGGTATGTTTGAACTACACAGGTAACGCGACAATATCGAAACTCTGTCTGTGTGTTGTTCTGTCTGTCTGACAGAATCAACTGCGAGCTATTTCATTTAGGGCTGATTTTTCCAACGCCAGATAGTTTTATCCGACAAAAGTTTAAAATTATTTTAAACTTTTGACAGTTCTTCCATACAAAATCTGCGAGACGTCAATTTTATTCCGCGAATACAAATTATCTGTCGATTGAAAAATTAACCTTTAGTGAAATAAACAACATTTTTGCATGGCCGTTTATTGTCACCGTATTAATTACGCGACCAAAATTATACTGTGACGCACCTCTCTATGGCACGAAAAAGGCAACAAACAGTGTCTGTTCAATGCGCGCATAACGGCTATTATTTTTATTTGCATCATTTTGTGACCAACAACTTCATAAGTACTTGGTATATGTACAATTTACTTCGATCAAATTATTGAACCAAGATAATTTACCGAAAACACTTTTAAAATTCTCTATTTTTTTGTTTCAGGCGAAAGCTTTGATCTAATGGATGGCGTGTTAGGAATGGCTCTGTCACCGTACCAGCACGGCCGCGATCGCTTCCTCTACTTCCACTCGCTCGCCTCCACCACCGAGAACGTGTTAAACACCAGAATCATCAGGAACGAGTCGTACTATGATGACCCTACCATCGACCCGGACGCTGTTTACGTAAGTTAGCGACAAAATGATGACAATATGTAATTACGTCACATGTAAAAATGTTTAAAAGCAATCTATTTTATTTTAAGGTATTCCCAGAAGAGCGCACAACTCAGTCAGCAGCTGAAGCCATGGACCGTAATGGTGTCCTTTATTTCGGGCTAATGGAGCCGCCTAGCATCTGGTGCTGGAACTCTGCCACCGAGTTCTCGCCTCGCAACTTCCATGCGGTGGCCATCGATAAGGAAACCCTGCAGTTCGCCAGTGGTGTGAAGGTAGTCATGAATGCCAAAGGAGAAGAAGAGTTATGGGTGTTGACGTCAAGTTTCCAAAGAGTAATGACGGGATCTCTTTCGTCAGATAGGATAAATTTCAGGATTCATGCTGAGAAGATTAAAAATATTTTAGCTAATTCTCCGTGCAGAGATTCCCCAAAGGGGCGAAAGCATGGATACCATGCCAACCTTATCGACAGGGCCGGAGACGGTCATATTCCTCGGCCGCACAGGTATGGCAGTGCCTCGTATCTGTAGAGATTAGTGCCATGTCCGATCGGTTGCTCAGAAGATTCATGTGGCATAACTGGCCATATGTATAGACTATTATTAATTTTATTTTAGGACATACACTGGCCCTCTTTATTTATTCGGTTATTGTGTTTGCCGTATGAATCTGTCTAAGTCGGTCATCTATATTATAAGTTCATGTAATTTATTTTAATGACTGATGCGACCGGTATGAAATGATGAGTAAATGACTGAAATCTTAACTTAGAACATTTTATAAAAACGCTATCGTGTTTTTATTTTATGAAAAATCCTATAAATTTTATAAATTGCTTATGTTACACCAAAGTCACTTTTTAAATTATAATGTCCCGTTTATCCTGCAATATTTCATACAATATTATGTGTTGTAATCACCTTAATTTTTATATTTATAACGTGAATAAAACCCGTTTTAAAATTTAAATTAACCGTTTTATTTAAAAGGTCTTCTAACTAAACTTCTTCTTTTAGAAACTAAAATGCAACAAGCGTTTACTGTCGAATGTCAAGTGAACTCTATTTATTGATATTTAATATAATATTTTATTCTTCCACGATACAAGGTGATTCTTTTTGCGATAGTCATATCAATGTGTTTGTCTTCAAATCCAATAACCACGCCACCAAGGGCATCTGCAGCTACTATTTCTCTGAGTTGAATGTTTTTTCCTTTTGGAACAAACCTTTTTAAAATGTTCACGAGTGTAGTCCGGGTAGCTTTATCGAGTGGGTCCGCGGTGATGACTTCGCAGAGAGCCTCGTTCCTGTGCGCCACCATGACGGTAAAAAACATGTTTATCATTCGTCGTAACAGCTTCAGACGACCATTTTCAGCCACCAAAGCAAGAAAATTAATCGCAGCTTTTGGCATTCCTGAAAGATAACGAGCGAGCGATTAACCTAAATATCTACACCAAGGTCTTCCTGTCGATAGCCCCCTGCACTTAGTAAATATAATAACCTAATTTAAAACTCTTAACATACCTGCTTCGGTGCCAATAGCATTCAGTAACTTAGCTTTATCAGCTCGAGATATCAGACTGGTTTCCATGAAGTCCACGACTTTAGGCTTATTCAGTATTTTTTGGACATCACGCAGACTTCCCTCTACCTTCTCCAATTCATTCATTTGCGTAGCGGCGCTGTAGAGCGCTGTCACGTAGCGGCCTTCCAAACCTTTCCGTGAACAGAATTTTAATATGAAGTTCGTACAAACACTGATTTTTGAATAATATGGCGTAATTCAACAAGTAACAATCAATGCATTAGCACACAACATCTATGCCTATTGATTATCATTAAACAGAACAATATAAAAGTTTTTGATACCAGTAGGTACATTCATGAAGATTAGAGCGAGTGTTGTGTGGGAATGTTATAATGTTAACTATCATTTTTTTAAAGAAATGAATTTTGGCGGTAGCCCTGATGTTTCATTTTATCAAACTTTCCAATTATTCACTTCACACTTACCAAAAATTGCAAGCGGTGGTTTTACACTTTGAGAAGCAGCTGTTGTCTTAGTTCTTATAAACATACGTAACATTATTTAATGATTATAGAAAACCTATTAATTGTAAATTGTTATACTTTTGACGAAAGAAGCGAAAAATATATCTATGAAATTGTCAATAAGTCACTTCGCAATCATTACAGGTTATAAATGCATACTTTTATTTTTAATTATAACATAAACTCATTTTTTCGTACATGAAGTATGGTATACAAGCAATGTATAAAATATACGACTAGGTACAGTTGTTTCAAGTGAGTACATCGTATTGAAAAGCTTGGTCGGTTTCTAGTAGAGCTCTGATGTAGATGACCAAGGAGCCGAGAGCCATCGCTGATGTCAGCGAGTTGCACGCACCACCTTCCGACGTTGCTGCTTTTTTTACTCTGTACTCTTCCTGCAACGAAGACATGCATGGTAATTTCAATAGGATTTTCTATTAGGTACCTAATGCAAGAAATTTCGCCAATTGTTACGTTAACGGTCATACCTTTCTTGTCAACCAATTATGAATTAAGAATAAAAACTGCTACGATCATTCGTTTCGGAAATATAGTCAAACTATGAATAATATAGCTGAAATACCTAAGTAACGCAGGTCTCATTTATAAAGTTCTTGTGATAACTTGTTTAATTTGCCGAGGAGCTAATGTTTCAATTGCCTAGGTCAGGGCTGTCCAAACCAGATATGGTCCCGGGCCAATATAAATTTCTAAAGAGATTGGAGGGCCGCAGAAACAAATACCTTAACTTTTTAAGCAATACATCTTCACCATTTTAATGGAAGTGTATTGATGCCTAGACTGCGCTAAAGAAATCCTGGGGACGGGAATTGATGAACTCATAAAAGGTGTTTTTCACAGACTCATTGCCTAAGAATTTTGTTTTCTAATAATATTCCATTTTCCAAAAATTTGGAAGTTAGTTGGATTGGAACTAGGTCAGATGAGTATAGTGTTGGTCGACGAAGAGCTTCAAGTTGAAGCATCTGTGATTTTGACAAGGTCCTTTGTGAGGTGTTTGATAAGCGTAATCTTTAAGAAGGAGCAGACTAAAGCCATTGAGTTTTATTGGGTTTCACTTTCACCCATCGTATTCACCAGACCTTACATCAACTTACTTTTAAAATGTTATTTTTCGGAATTTAGATAACTTTTTATAGGGGTAAATGTAAGTGTTTGGCCAGACTGGCAGCGCTGGCACGGTGCGGGAGCGGCGCGGCGAACTCAAACATATGAACTACCTTTGAGTGTCCATAGTGGGCTGGGCACGCAGGCACGGTGAGCCGTTCTGGCTGCTCGGTGCGGGGAGCGCGTGGGCAATTCACGCCATAGCTCGTTTCATACAAGTGGCCGCAGAGGGCGCGCAGCGCGGGCGCGGGCGTCCCGCGCGGGGACCGGGGTTCTCAAACTAGTTCAAGCTTTTTTCTAGTAAAAATAAGTCTTCTTCATCCATAATATATTTTGATAAACACTGGACACGACAACATGCAGAACGCAGCTGCGCTCCAGTGCGGACAAGCAGCCTGCGCGCGTTCCCGCACCCGCGCCCGCGCCCTTTATCTGGCCAAACACTAAAGCGTTGTATCGATGACAAACACATTTCAAGAGCTGAGTTTGTGCGGCCGTGGTTTGGCCTAGGCATAGTAATTTGTTTCGGATAAATATAGACATTTTCGATTAAAAACAAATTGAAGCATAGCAGAGTCAGTTCTGATTTTATGGTGTACTTTCTTTTTCTTACTTTAGACACACAAATAAAATTAATGTTGCATAAAATAATAATTGTATTTGGACATTTCGATTCAGAACAGATAGTAAGATTTTGTCCCAAAAAGGATTGGTAATGCCAGTGTCGTAACTATACCGGTTGGGGCCCGTGAAAAATTCAAGGGATGGGGGGTCAATGTAAAGAAGCTCAACCAACGTTTAAATATTTTTTTTTACTAGTACTTCTCCCGAGACTTCTTCCGCGTAGATTTCATATTTTCTCCTACAAAATTTAACACCTGACTGCTTCATTGGTCTAGTGGTCGCAAGCGCTACTGCTGAGCATGAGGTCCTGTCCAAAAAATTAGACAAACAATGGGAAAAGGTATACCATAACCATAATCAGCCTATAATGTTCCCACTGCTGGGACAGTGGGCCGTAATCCACCACGCGGAAAATGGGAAAAGGTATAAAATGTTCAAAACCTGAATGATGTCCTTTTTTGCACATTTTCAAAAATGTTTGGATTTATACTTATGTTAGGATCCTCCTGTGCTCATGGCCCTCTCGGGCCGAGGGCCCCTTCTGGCTCGGGGCTCGTGGCATTTTGCCACCCTATAGTTACGCCACTGGGTAATGCTCAGTCCTTGTACGCACGGTGGCATATCAAGTTATACATTTCCAGTAGGTATAAACTTACTTCTCTTTGTACGAAAAGCCTATATAACTTACAATGCCAGGTCAGCTTAAACTGGAAATGGATAGCTTGGCAAGTCGTCGTGTTTACGTGTTAAGTAAATAAAATGAATGACGACAATGAACCAGATGGGTTGATGCAGGAATCTTCCTGAAATAAATGAAAGCTTCTAAGATTTCAGAAGTTGAAGTATGCTACACAAACCTCTCTATCTTTAGTTGGTGGGGCTGATGCGGGCCCCACAAATCCAGTGAGTTTCAAGAACGGCTGGCGATCATCTGAGTAGCATCCCTTTGGCTCCTGCCACGCCAGGATCCTGTTCATCCAACGAGGTTTTATGAACTCCCCATAGCCTTGTGTCGCACAATATAAAACTGAAAATATGAAACGAAATCTTTTTTATTACGTAAGTATGTTAGCATTAAGAATTCTGAAGTTAACTGAGTTGGTGGTATACAAATGATTAAAGTTTAATCTCACTTTGTTGCATAAACAATGTTTTAGTTCCAGGTGGATGGTCCCAGGCTTCCAAGGACTTAGATTCTTTATAAACTTGAATACAAAGTTTATAAATGTGTGCAGCAAGATCGAGTCCTTCCAAGCAGTCGAACAAGTAAGCTAAAGCGGCTGCTCTGATTCTGCTAGTCTGCTGGAACGCTAGGCCTGAGCCCTTCAGTATTTGCGCTGAGCATTCGGGTGTCAGCTCGCACGTGCCGTCCGTCTGCGTCGTCTGTGACTCCATCGCCGATATCAACAGCTGCATCGTGCACGCGTCTGCAAAATTACAAACTTGAAGTTAAAACTGGTTTGGCAAGCTTTCACCTCATTTTCATTGTCACCAATGTTGATTAAGGTGAATGCGCAGTGGTAGCCCGCAAAATTCAATTTTTATTACGTTTTTTGCAATTTTCAGGTCAGTGTCAGGTTGTATCTTGATCAAAATATGATTCGAGACTATTACAGGTACAGTAAAAAAAAGAGATAAGTATGCAGGATCGTCGGATATAGTTGAAGTTTGGTAAGAAACCGATGGATGTTATCGACTGAAATTTAATTTGATAAAGAGGAGTTTGTTTTCTATTAATAAAATTAAATTTTATTCGAGAAGATCCATCGGTTTCTTACTAAACTTCAACTATATCCGACGATCCTGCATACTATCTCTTTTGCTGACTGTACGTATTCAATTTACAGAATTCAAATCATTAGCTTTCTAAGTTAGATTTGTACCATATGAACAAATCTCTTATGGAAAAGTGCTTATGTAACAAATCTAATCTTAATGATTATGTTAATGATTCTAATGACTATAATTCTGTAAATACATATCTATATCCACCTTAATGTCATGTGGCGACGCTCTGTGGTTATTGGTGGAACTAAAAAAGTTGGCCTTCGAAGAAGTCGACCGTGTCAGGGTCTCAATTGCAAACTAGCTTTACATTGAATACTAAAATATGTTACGCAGCAACGCAATTAGAATTTCTATTTGACATGTTTAGCTTGAAAGGACAGTTCATCCATCTCTACTATATACTATACTATATAGGTAATATTCTTATCTATACTATATAATATTATAAAGCTGAAGAGTTTGTTTGTTTGAACGCGCTAATTTCAGGAACTGCTGGGTTGAATTGAAAAAATATTTTTGTGTTGGATAGTCCATTTATCGAGAAAAGCTATAGGCTATATAACATCACGCTACGACCCTTAGGAGCCGCGCAGCGTGTGACACCGCGGGGAACAGCTAGTATACTATAATATTATAAATCCGAAAGTAACTCTGTCTGTCTGTCTCTCTGTCTGTCTGTCTGTCTGTATGTTACCTTTTCACGCCTAAACCACTGAACGGATTTCGATAAAATTTGGCAGAGAGATAGATTGAATCCCACGCGTAGCATGAACACTTCTATCTCTACGAAGAGTAGACACCAAAGACTACAATATAATTTGCTTTCTATACAAAGTGACATTTCTTTTCTTCATTTTTGACATATCGCCTAGAAATCCTTCTACAATCTGTCATTTTGTCTTTCGTTTCAAACGATCTTTGTCTAGGAAGTCTAGGTCCTTTTATTATGTAGTCCATTGAGCTAAATAACTAGAGAAGCAAACCTCAATAAAATGTGTCAAAAAAATGTAACCACTATTTAAACGCGACGACGTAGCTTTGAAACCACTACACATTTAAAAGTAAACATATATCTGTCTCACTTACACAAGTCGCAAGAATAATACCGTCGCTTAGATTAGACAAAGACCGCAATATAAACATGCAATGGCGGGAGGGTGTTGCCTAGCCATGCGAAATTTTATCCAACTTTTTAAGCCATAAAAAACGCAAAAAAAAACATTAAACGTTATGAACGTTATTTTTGAATTATGTATTTAAAATTTTTAAAACAATTATTTTTATGTTACAATGTTATTTTTTTGTTACACATTGTCACAAATTTAGTTTTATAAAATATTTTAAATCACATACTCTATAAATTAAAAACTCTCACATAATGTGGGAAACTAAAACTAAGTTTTTAGTGGCAACATTGAACCTAATTTACAAAATTCTCCATTTTATTTATTTTTATTGCGTTTTTACGTTGATAAAACACAGAAACAGTAAACTTACGCGTGGAAAGTAATTCCGGTTAATTTATTGTGACCTCGAATCGCACTCTTTCACTACGCATTTTCCCATTTTGGCGGTAATTTTCGCTCGGCTAAGTTCGGTTGGCGTCTTACAGAGCACTGAACTGACATTAGCTACGATTGAGACCACAGTCTTGATCCCAGTGGCAACGCCTTGGCGCGGTAATTGCTAATCTAGTGTATGTATATCAATGATGTAGTCTATTTCAGAAGAAAGTTTTCTATCCCAACTGTCAAAATCACATTGACAACCGACAGTTATCTAAGAGATTTTGTAATCGCCACAGACTAGAATATAATGCAGTAGAAAACTTTCTACTCGACGGCCACAAAGTATAAACGGTTATCTACAAAATCCTGTAACGACTGTCAAACGTCCACGAATCACAGCCGGGGCCAATGGCTTAACGTGCTTTCCGAGGCACGGAGGGGTCTCGGTATGTAAAGATAGTCACCCATCTATGGACCAACCGCGGCAAGCGTAGCTTAAACTGATCGATCAACCGGTGCGGCTGTTATTATTTAGCCACAGACCCTTATAATGTGACTTAATATCAATAAAAATTAAAATCAAAAAGAAAAAAAAATCCTATGACAACAAAGAATTATTATGTAAAAGAGTGAATTTCGTAAAAAGTGCAGTTGACTCTTTCTATTTTGCTGCCGTCGTGTCGTACTGTCTACACGGAACGTCATCTTAAGGGTACTTCTCTTCTTAGTCTGTGGTCATCTTGGTCTACTCTTCCGACGACAAATCGGTGCTCATGCTCATGCTACGCGTGCTGGGGAAGGACCTAAGATAGTTTTTATCGGGCGAAGCCGCGGGCGGAAGCTAGTTTACAATAATTTACTGTAGGTACAGTCAACAGCAAAAGTAGATGATCAAAGTCAGAAATTCAATACTAATGAACGGAGTTCGCATCAGAACTGTGTGGCGTCGAAGTACTACTACTTAGAATACTCGTACTTACTACGTAGAATACTTTTGAATCACTTCGACGCCACACAGTTCTGACGCGAACTCCGTTAATTAATATTGAATTTCTGATTTTGATCATCTACTTTTGCTGCTGACTGTACGCGCAATTCTTTAGAATAGAATTTTACTATGAAAGTTATTCTAGAATACACTTCAATAAATATATCTAATTACCGACCTGCTGCCTTTCTTGTCGGCATCTTAGTTCTCGCCTCTTGCACGTATTGCTCGAATGCGAAGCGATAAGGCTTCTGTGTGCCCATTGTGCCGATTGTGATTGGCTCCATTAAACTTGATAGCACCTCTAGGTTTTCGAATATCGCTTTTGAAACTGTAAAGAATTAAAACAGGACTCAGTTTATTCACAATAAAATATGCGATTGCAAAATTATGGGTAGAATGACTTCTCTTTGTGTTTGTATAATGGCGGCTCCACATGGCAATTTAACGATTTATCGGTGCAATGCGTTTGCGCAGTTTTATTGTGCGTGCGTATGATACATCGTTACACGATAGATCGTTGTCGATTGCGTTTGTACAGTTTTATCGTAGCGTGTGGATGAAGGCGTCGATTTATTAGATACTCAGTTCATGAAGGCATCTCTCTCTCATTATGGCGTCCTTTTTCCTAACCTAGGAGATTTAAGTAGGTACGTCTCTACGTTCATCGTATCGTAATAGTTATGCCAATGTTTTGGCGCGATTTTTAACTCATTCAATAATTTTATATGAAGGTATGACCTCCATTTTAGAAGCCAGTCCTTACACTACACACTATGTGCTTTTTTCCTTTATCCACATTATTGAGCCTAAATTTGCAAGTTCGTCTTCATCATCTTCCGTTATTCCCGAAGACACGCTTCACGCGCGAGTTTCTGCGGCGAACTGACGAAGGACCCAGGTGTCGGTGGCGCACACGGTGGAGGTCTGCCCCACACGGTGGAGGTCTGCCACGCTTGGGCGGAGCACCGCCGTATCCTCGTAGAGGCGATCGGCAGCGGCGGCGACCTCTCGCGTCCGGCCCTGGTGCAAGCCATGGCCCGGGGCGAGAGGGAGTAGGAGGCAGTCACCTCCTTCTGCAAAGCCGTCATGCTAGCGAAGGAGGTGGCGGGACGGATGAGGGAGAGAGCCTCAAGTCCCAGCCGCCGCGGGAGACGCTCCGGGCGTCGGGAGCCACGGGACGACTCCCGGCCACCGTAGGCGCGGGCCTGCGGGCGGAGAGTAATGGGTAGCTCACCGTCCGATCAGGACCAGGCCCGTGCCGGACGGCGCGTACGTGTTCCACGCGCGCCTCAAAGAGATGTCAGCATCGAGGACCCCTCCTCGATGCTGACTCCCCATAGGGCCGAAGCCTGCCGGGTCAGCGGGATTATCTAAGGCTAAGGAAGGAACACGGGTGGGTTTTAGTCAGTAAGAGTCTGACACTCCCTTCCGCTCCACCCAGAGCGGGAGGGGTCATTTGATGATTTCCCATCCGCAAAAAAAAAGGTGTCGGTGGCGTCAGTGGCGTGTGAAGAACATAGGGCCGTCCGATATTATAACTATGAAAACTTAAATCGCTACGATATATCGTTGCCTCGTGGTGCGGACATAATCGGTTTTATGTTACGTCTTCTTGATCTATTTTTTGCGGACTGTGAAATAATCAAAAAGTTGCAAACTTCCACTGATAGCGTCAACCCAGTACGTAGCCAATTAGAACACACACAGGCCTCTCTCTAGAAGTCAATGCAGCATCGACAGAGATTCAGCGTGTAGAGAAATGTGAAAACCTACTTGTCGTGTGGATCCTATTTTAGACGTCGGGCATAGGTAGGTACCTATACAATACCGTTAGCACTATTAGTTAGTTATTCTGTGACTATACGTACCTACTCATCAGGATTTGAGTTACTTTAGTCTTGCCTATCATTTCAGCCGAAAGATGTCCACTGCTGGACATAGGCCTCCCCCAAGCACCTCCACTTTGACCGGTTCTGTGCTTCTCGCATCCAACGGGTGCGTTGTTTGTTGCGTGCCAATAAATAAATCAAGCGAAAGCTAGCAGAGGAATGATTGAATGTTTCAATGATATAACTTCAATAAAATCCATCTAAGAGAGAAACGCAATGAGTTTCGCTGTCCTCCTACCGATGTTAACCATAATAGCACTCGCATTGATTTATAGGTATGTATTTGTGTTAGTTTTCTCTCCGTCAAGTTATGCTTTGTTTCGACTACCCCGTTCAGAAATGCTAAGTACTTACTGCCAATTATATCTAGTGTGTTCGTTTGACGTTCATTGGTTTGTCAGTAGTGGAACATAATTATGGAAAATGTGGTCTTTACCACATACATACTATTATTATTTACTATATTATTATTACGTAATACAGTTCAAATTGTAGCATCAGCACAAGTACTATTATATTATGTTATGTATAAATTATCACTGTACCATTAAACATAGGGGACCGAGACTGTTTCTCCTTAACACAGGTTATTTTGTAACCTAGCTAGGAGAACAGTGCTTTACCCACTCGATTGTAGACTACATAATTATCATATAAGATCTTTACTATAACTATGCATACCTACTACAATCTGTCTGTTTGAGTAAATAAATTTATTATTATTATTACATACATAGTAGAACTGTTATTGGCTGTCATTTATGTAATTGAAATATCTCAATTACATAAATGACAGCCAATAACAGTTCTACTATAGCATAATCGGCCTGTAATCTAGTTCCCACTGCTGGGACACAGGCCTCCTCTATGTGACAGGGAGTGGGCCATGATCCACCGCGTGGGTCCAGTGCGAGTTCGCGGATGTCACATGTCTTTGATTTTTTTGGTTCTAGGCCATCTGGTTTCATCATGATGTTTTCCTTCACGGTTTTGAGTTTTTTAAGCGCCTGCTTGGGTTCGAACACGCGACCTACAATTATTAAATCACGGCCGTTACCACTGCGACACGACTTCTCCAGTTCAGTAGTTCTACTATATTGGCGTATAATATTCGAAAAAAAAATAGTCAAGTAGAGAGTCAGATACAGCAGATACGTAGTCAAATATACTCGAAGATCAGACGCAATATAAGTTCGCAAGGCTTGCAGGTCTAGTGCACTAGCACCTCAACTAGAAAGTTATTACAGCCGAGAGTGACTTTAGAAATTATAATAAACTGTTTATTTAATATATTGCCATAGCACATACTGAGCGTAACGCATTATTAGAAATTACGCAATTCAAATAAATAAATAAAGTCAAAAGTTTATAGCCTTACTCAAGAATTGGGCTATGAAATGCAACCGCGTTCAAACAAACAAAAAAACAAACTCTTCAACTTTATTATTAATATAGAAGGTAAGTATGGATTAGTAAATGAATGCATTGCTCAAACTTTATGCAGATTTGGTCTGGTCTGAGAGAGAAAAAAAGTAGTGCATCAAGTTAGTGTAGTGCGTAACATTTAGGCTAGACGTAGCCAGCAGCGGTGTCGCAATCACAGCTGTATTCTTAACCAACATTTATATTATTAAAATTAATTTTAAAACTAACGAATTTACCCAATACAGTAAAAATATTCAAGGTTCCGTATCTACAGGATGCCAAAGAGACCGACCTTATTACCAATCCTACAATATCGGCTTCTGTCTCAGGGCTCAATCTGTAGATGTTCCTTTTGCTAGCGCTAACCTCATCAAAAGGTTTGTTTAACTAAAAAAACTACCGTTAAACTCCAATATCCAGTTGCCGCCATTTAGCATTGCATGGCAAGTTTTATCGTAGTTTCACCTACGCAGTCCCATTAAACAACACATAAAATGTAAAAAAGAATCATAACGAACACTACATTATGCTATGTCCCTAGGCGTCACTTAGATTAAACTACCTATTGCGAAAATATTATCTACAACCTTAAATTTTATTCGCTATGGTAAAATGCCACGGCAATCGGGTTTTGTCTGAGTACCTATACTTAATTCAATTCAGAGGCACCGCTTTATATGAGATCAGTTTCTCAATTCCCAGGCAGGATCGAATGTAATATAATACCGGGCAAGCGGCCCCGCTACGCGCAAAAGCCTTACCAATATTCAAAGTTGGGTAAGCATGCGTGAACAGATGTCTAATGCCTAAATAATTTATTTTTTATTTGTACCGGCCAAGTGCAAGTTGAACTTACGTAACAAATGGTCGCTCAGCGCGCTATATGAAGCGGGGTATGCTCGGAGTTTACATACTTATTTGAAGGATAAAGTCAGGAATGAAATTATCCGGAAAAGAAATTAATTCAGTGGTCTTTATAGTTGTGTCATGCAATAGTTTAATGGAACGGCTAAGCCGTACATTTTGACCAAGATGTTATGTAAGGTTTGTAGAGTTAGGCCTTGTAGAGTTAGGCCTTGTAGAGTTAGGGGCTTGGATCTACATTCGATCTGATAACCTTTTAACAGTGAAAGCGTTATGTACATCTTGGCAACCTATTTTTACCGACTTCACAAAAAGGAGGAGGTACTATGTTCGGATGTTTGTATGTTTTTTTACCGACTTCACAAAAAGGAGGAGGTACTTTTTTACCGACTTCACAAAAAGGAGGAGGTACTATGTTCGGATGTTTGTATGTTTTTTTTTTTTTTGTGTTTGTTCATCGAATACACCGCCAATTGTCGACGGATTTTCAAAATTATTTTTTTGTTCGAAAGTAGATAGTTCTGAGGTGGTCCCACTGTCACCAAGTTAGGATCTGATGATGGGATCTTAGAGAAATCGAGGGTAACCCTCAAATTTTATGGGCTCACCTATTGTTTTTCGCATATTTTATTAAGTATCTTGTGTATTTGCGTATGGTTGTCACCATCTCAGGTAGCTGGGCTAATGATGGAAGGTACAACTCCTTAACAGTTAGAAGTTACTCGAACAGGCAAGGACTGTTTTAGTAAATTGTTTTGATGTTTGATAGGGCATTTGCCACATTTGGTCTCATGATCATCAAGTCATAACCTGATGCTGCAGTCAGGATAGTCTGCAGAGTACTTAACTTCTCGACAACTAATAGCAGATATATCGTGTTTAGGCTCATTGAAAAGGGCTCGATGTGTGGATAAACGTAATGTTAATGAGGAACACCGAAGTACATAGAGACCTGATGCTGAAGCCAGGAGCATCAGAAAAAGTACAAACCTTGAAATTACAGCACCGTAGTCGTGTTTGGGCTCATTTTAAACAGGACTATTATACAGGACTATATAGGCTATTGTAACTTAGATAAATTACAAACTGACCCACTTAAAAAGTAAAAAATAAAAACTTTTTTACAAAAAAAACAACCGACTTCCAAAAAACACTATAAAGTGAAAAATAACTTTAATTTCGGAAGTCGGTGGCAAAAAACAAAAATACAAATCCAAAGACACCGACTTCCGAAATTAAAGTTATTTTTCACTTTATAGTGTTTTTTGGAAGTCGGTTGTTTTTACATGAAATGTTTTTGATTTTGACTGTCCAGTAATTATTGTTTTAAACTAAAATACCTATTTATTATTAGTTTGGACTGAAATATAACACAAAAAACTTAAATCTGTGTAAACAAAATATTGCCTACCCAACAGGATTTGGATTTTTCAATATTTAACTAGTAGGTACATAGGACTTAAACATAACTGGCGAAATGTGGGTGTAGTTTATAAAGTACTTATTTATAGTTTATTTACCTTGGCCTAACCAGTAAATTAATCCCAAAAGACTGTTACAACAGACGAAGTGAACAAGAAAGATAAGTTTGAAAAACCACAGAGAAGCCCACTCACCTTAAAAATTTCATGAAGTGTTTCAGCAAATCGTTTTGTTTTTAAGAAGATCCTACCTGTTGTGTTTTTATTTGATATTGTATAGGTACCGGTAAAATGGGGTTACATTGATTAATTTTGAAATAAAACTGACTGTAACTTCTTCAGTTATTTATAAAAAAATACAAAAAAAATACTGTAATGGCGACTCATGGTTTTTTATTGATAAAATTATTTATTTAATTTTTACGCCCTGTAGGTTCCGAGAAAAAAAACATTAAGTGGCTTATCATCTTTATACTTGATATGGGGTCGCTTTGATTGCCCCCGTTTTTTGTATGTAATAAGAAAGTAGCCCCTAACAGGAAATAAAAACAAAAATTAAAAAAATTGTTCACTCATTAGTTTTTGAATTAAAACACTCCATCAGTAATCATCAAAGACACCCCGCTATTCAAATGTCACCCCATTTTACGGTACATACTTATTATTATTATAGTATGAAATGTCCAATGTCCATAGTATAAGTGTTTTGTATTGTTTATTAGAGTTTAAGTAGTATAAAAGTTAGGTTTTATACCTATCCACGTGTACATTAGGTTCACATTGTAAATATTCGTATACCGCTATTAGCGGCGGATGTGTTGAACGATCCATTTTTACCAACTAGTGTTGGGTTAATAGCCGGATGCTTTGAGTTATTATCGACTATAATCCATAAGTGTCCATTAATAGCCTTGCAATGGATGATTACCCTGCTATTAATGTATTGTTAAAAAAATAAATGCTTTTTTTTGTTTTATTGTAGGTAAATTCTGTGGGTGTGAACATAAATTGGGTGCGTGTACGCAGTGTGATTCAATGTATTATCATTCTTTTTATTTATTTTCACTTTTTGTATGTGAAAAAGTGTCCCATTAGCGTCCGATCCAATCGATGTACCAAACTTAGGAGATTTAGAAGAATCCAGTGTTTCTTGCAGTAATTAGGCTGAAAATTAATTTTGAGCAACAAAAAAAAAACAACTAAAAACGAAAATAAAAAAATCCCAAAAAAATATCCCAAATAAATGACTGATTAAGAATAAAAAAAAAACTAAGTACTTACATAAAAAATCTAATTATCAAAAATCACTGTAAATAGCTAATTGAAAATTTTTAAATGGGCCAGATTAGTATTAAATTGCACATTTATTTACTACAAAGAAAGATGATGAAAATGAAGTCTAATCTGACAGTCCTAAGCCATGACGGGAAATTTTCAATCACTAAAATAACATTAACAGCAGGGTTATCATCCATAATTGCTATTAATGGCTACTAACTGGCTTTTAATAGATTTTTAGCCAAATGATATTAACCGGATTATTATCATTACCCAACACTAGTACCACAGTATATAGATACTTTATACTTTGCTAGTACCAACCAACTTTGTACCTACCATATCCGACGAATAAATGTCTTTGTCTTTGTCTAAGCTAGCTATTAGCATAATCAGCCTATAATGTTCCCACTGCTGGGACACAGGCCTCCTCTCTGTGAGAGGAAGTGGGCCGCAATCCACCACGCACGGGCCCAGTGGTAGATGTGACATGTCTTCGAATTTTTGGCTCTAGGAGATGCCGGCTTCCTCACGATGTTTTCCTTCACCATTCACTTTACACAAAGTAAAGCCCCTGTCTGAGTGTCTGGGTTTGAACCTACGACCTACAACTCTTAAGTCGCGGCTGTTACCACTGGCCCACCACTGCTCGCAAACTCAAGGTAGCTATTACGGTACCATAAAATTCTCAAAAACACTTTCGCAACTTTTAGAACGATGTGTAACAACTAGATGGGTATCTAACTGGGCGCAAAACTAGCTTATGCATCGCTCACTTTGGATGCCAAATTAGGCAACAGTGAATTACTTAAGTAACGATTGCTCCCAAGGATACAGGCTAGCCACAGGGGACTAATGCAAATGAATCTACAAGAATATAAATCAAATTAATAATTGTTTGAGGTTGTTCTTTTTCCGTGACTGATAGTGTTATGTTGTGATACATCATACGATTTCTCATAAAAAACTTTAACAATTAGCTTAAAAATTAGCAGAAAAACAACAATATAGGTACCTATTCCTAAAACGTAGTAGTGATTGCTTTTAAAATAAAAAATTGGGTGTTTATTGCCATCATTATTTTTCTCGCAAAAACGTATAAAAAAATCAGCCAATCGAAATTGGAAACAAAAAATATTCGGACACTAGATATTTTTCGACATCATTAGATATGTTTACTCAGACGAGTTTGAATTATAGTTATAATAGTCGTGACCGCAGACTAGTGATTGTGCCTGATTGGGTGTTATTGTTATGAAGACACAAAGCTTAAATTCAACCTTCGATACGAAATGTTGTATAACATACCGATAGTATCTCATGATCTCAAATAATTTATTATACCTAATTATATTTTTGAACTAGCTTTACCTTTCTGACTATTCACGGACCAATCCTCGGGTAAAACTAGTTGCCCGTTCCAAACTAGATAAAGATTCCTAAGGAAAATAACAACAGAGATACTCTGGAGGTAGATAGAATAAGAATAGACTGCGAAAAACTGAAGAACCGAGACCAGGTGAAGGTTACCGGAGTTCACTGGATGCGGAAAGCACAGGATGACAGTAGCAGCCGCTGTTACGATCCTTGGGAGAGGCCTCTTTGCAGCAGTAGACGTCTTTCTACTGAATGATGAACTCTAAGCATATAATGATAAAGTACAAACCATATTCGTAATCTTTACTCCGGTATACAAAACTGGGGACGTCCGTGTTGTTTCTGATGCGATCCATGCGTCGGGTGATGTTCGTCAAGTTCTCTTTGAGCTTGCCTGGCACCGACTTATCTAGCTCATTAATCGTATACTCTAACTGGCCTGCAAAATATTTCACAGTTTAGAAAGATCTACGTACCTACATTTTAGGATTTTCACTGCCTTGCATTTTTTGCGCTGATTTAAATAGATGCATCTTTTAATCATAAGACTTTTGCAATTGTGCGTGAGACTTTTTGAATTTAAGCATTCATAAGTCTTGCAATGTTCTTATAAGATCGTTATCAGTAAATAATGCTCAAGGATGTGCTAAAGCTTTTCTCCAGGGAACTTAATTCCAGAGATAATAGAAATGTAGTGGGATAGTTACCTCTAGCCATTCCCAGGGCAATGTACCACTCAGGGTCTTTTGAAGGCTTCTTCTCATAATGTTCTAACAATTTGTCCAACGTGATAGATATTCTGTAAACTTTTGGAACATTGTATATGAAGTCTTGAGTATCAAAGTATGGGTAGATACCGTAAGAGAACTCGGCCGCCACAATTGTTAACAAGACGATATGTTTTACGTACATTTTGTATTAAACTAACCGTTTTGTAGAGTGGAAACTAAAGGTAATCGTTAAACCAATACAGTGGCCACCCGGCATCCACTGATTGGACCATTTGTACGTATTTTATTGAAGTCTATCGTAAGTTGCATTTTCAATCAATCGGAGTTGTGATCTAATTTCCTAGAACTCTTTGATAAAAGTAAGGAACCAGCAGCATACAACATTTATGAGGTAAGTTATTGCTACGCATAATTGTTTTATGCTTTTCATTTTAATTAATTGTTTAAATCTAAATAAAATAATAACATTTATGCAATTAGTTCTTACATCAGCACTCTCTTCTATCCTACCAGACTCATAGACTGTTTACAATTATACTCTGAAGATATTACATTTTAAGACTTCAATAACTTTTAAATGAAAGCTCCAAACCTAAATGAAGACCGGTGGGGGTACTATCACTGATTTGTGGCCTACAATAATAGTAGGGCTTACGTTATAGAATAAAGCAGTATGTTATTCACTATGTAATTTAATAAAGTCGTGATTTGCTCATTTACCGTGCAAACACAAAATATTAATCTACTTGTGAAACATGTACAAGTACATGTCACGAAGAGAACACATATAAATAGATTCGCCAAAGTTAAGAGGAGTATTACAAAAATGCGCGTAGATGCATGATTTCCTCGTTGAAATTGAATATATTCGTTGGTTGGTATATACGTAAAACAATTAATTGGTAAAGATGGTTCGTTTTCCCTTCTACAATAATAATAAAGCGATTTTTTTTCTATTTATTTAGCAATTATCGTTCTCTTGATGCATGTTCACGCAAAACCTCATGGAGACCAGGGGGCCTAAAAAGGCCACTTTGGCAGAATCATAAACGTATTTTGCTTTTTTTCGTTGCAAGAGATTGGGATTGGATTTGGATTGGTATTTAAGCACAGACAAAAAAAAAAAAACTGAAAAATCCTTCACCAATGGGATTTGATACGATTAACTTAACAGTTAACTGTCTATTATGATTTATAATGATTTGATGAATTACTTTTATGATTCTGCAAAAGTGGCCTTTTTAGGCCCCCTGATTTGAGAGCTCTAATTTGGAGATTCTGTTGAATATCATCAAAAAGATTTTTCTCATATCACAAATAACATACTTTAAGTAGGTACTTTTATAATAATAGCATACATTTTTATATGCCTTATAAAATAAGAAAAACGACTGGACCTAATTCAATTTTCTACTGGAAACAGCCTGAATGTCTATCTAGAACTAGAACTTCTACATACATATATCTAACTAGAACTTCTAAATCATTTTCACGTAGTTTATAAAAAAAATAGTCTCCAATAATTGCCGAAAAAATATCAATAAAATAAAATTTATACTTTTTCCGGTTAAGCAGACGACCACCTCATAGGTCGAACTGCGAGATGCCATATAAAAAAAAAAGATGCGCGCTTAGTACCGAAATGTAAGAGGGCTCTTAAAGTAGGTAATGGTAGTAGATAAATGTTCCGTAATGCCGCATTCTAAGGCTCGTTAAATTTAGAACGTTTCGTAATTAATCGTGATGAATCCTCGGTCCCCACGATGAAATGCAGAAGCTGCTCGTGTGTATGTCCAAATCGCGAAAGCTAGCCCGAGAGGGGCTGAACGTGGTCTTATGGAAAGGGCGCGAGCACACCACATCGCCAGACAAATTCAAGTGGCGTACTTGTAGTCACGTATTTTTTGCGATGCAGAGATTTGTACCGGGACCGTTCTGCTCACTTCATCGGATCAGTGAAAAAAGCCTTAATAGAAGTGAGAGGTTTCAGTTATAGTGTTTTAATAGATATTTGCATGTTGCGTAAACCATGGCTGTGTCGCATCAGTGGTTCGTGCAGTGGTCCGCCCCGCCGATGCTTTTCGCGGATATTACTAGTCAATACAACGACGTCAATGAACGATGGAAAAATGATGGACCGAAGTGGAGTGACTCTTTAGTAGTTCCTGAACAAAGTGATGATAGTTATAATGACGATCAAAACCAAGGAAGCCGGAAAGAAAGAAATAAATATAAGTTTAATACAGATAGATTAAAAAATAATGGTAAGTTACTAGTATGAATTCCAATACTAGGAATCTAATCTTTTTATAATTGAATAGCTTTGTTAGACACACATTTGCGCGGTTTCACCCGCATAAGTCTCGATCCCCTGGGAATATCGGGATAAAAAGTATGTTTCTAATATAATTCCATCATGATTCGAAAGACACGTGGCGCCATGTATTATCATAATAACGTTATTGTTGTTTTCCTCGGAAACAGCTTTTTTTCGAGATGAAAGGTAGGTACCCTATGTCCGTTTCTGTACACCTGACAACGTATATGCCAAACAGGAGGATCGGTTCAGTGGTTTAGGCATGAAAAGGTAACAAACCAACTTACATTCGCATTTACAATATATTATAATATATTATATAGAGGGAGAGGAAGGCCGAAGAAAAGATGGATGGATTGTGTGAGGAATGATATGAAAGAGAAGGGAGTGAATGATAGCGTGACGGTTGACAGGGGAGAATGGAAGAAGAAAACGTGTTGCGCCGACCCCAAGTAACATGGGATAAGGGCAGGAAGATGATGATATTATTATATGTATATTAAAGTTAGGATTATGTATAGTCTATGTATAGTGATAGCATGATTTTATTAAATTTCGCCGGCTTCGAGAACCTATGTAGGTACCTATACTTAACATGGGACCGGGGCCTGCAGCAGAAGTCTATATTGTCAATTAATCGAATCAGTCGTGCGCAAGAGTGCGGGATATTATGGCACGGATTAGATTGCTTAGGAATTATACAATTATTTGTTCTAGAGCATAATCACCACAAGTTACAAAACGGAAATGCGTTTTTATCTTGATGTACTCAAATTACAGTGTAGGTAAATCCAATGAAGTGTACCTACCTGTATAATTTAAGTTAAGTACTTAACTGTTCAGTATAACGGTAAGATTACACACTAATTACTTGTTATTTAACAGTTAACGATGGCTATAAAGTAAATATAAATATTATGGAATAATCAATTTTGATTAGTCCATAACTGACGCTGATTTTTTTAAAAGTGCATACCTTATATTTGTATTCCCTTTTATAGTGCTTGTTAGTGATCCTAAGATTTCTACTACATTTTCTATTTTTACCCGTGAGAACTGTAATTGGCGGGTTATTGTAAACTCGCCATAATGAAAATTTGCCACAAGTAAAAATTATAGTAAACTCGCCACAGTCTTAACTGTCTCACGAAAACTTGCCACAGCTTTAAAAGTACCGATGGCAAACGAAGTAAGTAGTAGTGTTTAATAATACATACAAGTGTAGTGAGTAATAGTGTTTATATATGTTACGGCTAATGACCGAAGTGCGGCTACACCTAGTTTTAAGGTACAATTCCGAGATGGGCTGCAGACTGCAACCGCAGGCGTAAAAACGCCTAGCGGCTGCGGTTGACCGCAGTTTTCATAGAGATACATAGAAACCAATAGTGTCGCTTGAACCTGCAGCTGCAGTTTGCGGCCTGCGGTCCATAATATCGGTCCGTAGCGGTCCGTAATTGCGCCTTTAAGGTACAAGTCCGAGATGGGCTGCAGAGCGCAAACTGCAACCCCAAACTGCAAGCGACACCAGTGGTTACTATGAATCTCTATGAAATTGATTCCGAGCGTGGCAATACTGCGGCCTGCAGCCGCGGCGCGCAGTGACCGCCAGTGGTGTCGCGTAAGACGGAGGTTACACGCTCATTCTGGCGTCAGTTCAGTCTGTGACCTTGATCACGTATAGATTGATGGCTGAATGATGGACTGACAGGCGGTACTACACGGTAAGTCAGACTGACGATCAGTCCAACCGAAAACTTCTACGCGATAACACGCTCCAAAATAATATGCTCCCGTTGCTATAATATTAACCCTGTCTACGAGGAATCGTAGAAAAAGAAAGCAGTGGTGTAAAAAGTGGCTAATGAAAAGACCATCAATCAATCAATCAACTCAGCCTATCGCAGTCCACTGCTGGACATAGGCCTCTCCCAGACTGCGCCAAAAAAGAAAAGACCATAAATTCACTTAAATTTACTGAATGAGATATGAGACAGATAAATATAAAGATATATTTATTGCATAACTGTGTGCATAAAGTTCTTATACATAACATTTTTTTTGTTTCAACAGTCTACCCGAGTCGGATATGCAATAGTAATAAGAAATTGGGTACTTACAAATTCTATTTTTTGACAAAAAACTCATGCAGATTATAAAATACCTTATCAATTAACATTTTCTTCAATTTATTTTTAAACATATTTCCATTTAATTCTTAAATTGCTGGCGGTAACTGGTTGTACACACGAATACCAGTAACATAGGTACTTTTATAATACATCATATTGTTAATAACTGGTAAATTAATGTCTTATTTATATTGTTTCCGAATATTTAGACACAGGAGAAGAAGATGACTATGCTGATTATTATCGAATTAAAGAATTTAATTTTAATTTTTTTATTCGTTTTATTTCAAAGAATAGGTAACATTTCTCATGTAAGAATAAATTCTTTCTCCGGGGCTAATGGTAGAGATGGGGACGTCGGGAGCGGCGAGGGAGTCGGCGCAGGCGGCGACATGTCGTGCGACTCCATCGCTGTCTAAGCAGTGACTGACATCAGACTGATAGCTAATAAACACACGTTCAGTCTAGCATGAGTCTGACCAGACTGACAAAAATTATTAAAATATTTAAATAATCATCATTCTGGACCATCAATCCATCAGTCTACGTGTATACAATCAGTTTCCCGTCATTCTGACATCAATCATAGACTGAACTGACGCCAGAATGAGCGTGTAACCTCCGTCTAACGCAGAGAGTTCAAACGTACAAATATGTCGACTTTTATAAAGATAAAGATCAGGTGCATTTTTTTTTCTGACATAAAGTAACAACAAGTCGTCATCATCTTCCTCTTCTAGCAAAAGACACATTAGTAAACTATCGGTAGTGTTGTCCGACATTCTGTCGCGCACAAAGGTATTGGAGTGACTGAGGCATCGTTCTATGCATTGTGCAGCCGCGACATGCCGCCGCCCATCTCGGAATTGTACCTTTAACCATTTTTTTTTTTTTTTTACGTGGAGAAATGCTCATGCATTCTGCACTACCACGGGGAGATAGTGCAATTATGTGGGACTCTAACCCACTAAAACTCCACGGTGTCCTCCTCTGCCGCTTATGGCGGGAACACGGGCACGCGTTAGCACTCATCCGTGAACCCGCCGCGGCTGTCCGTCACCGGACCCTCCTCCGGGGAGTACTCCCCATCACCGGCGCACCAGAACACATAGCACGCCGTGACCACCCCAGGGACCAAACCAGCACATGGGCGCCAGACGACCCCGTCTCTGCCACCCTTGGTCCCCCTGCGACGGGTCAGGTCATTGGCCCCGCCGCCTGCCAATTTTCGGCCGCAGAGGATAGGGAGAGTGGCCAACGTCATACCAACACTCCTCTTCCCCTGCGGCCCCACCGCGTCCGCCATCGAACGGTGGCGACCCCGTCAAGGCCGCGGAAGGTAGGGAGAGTGGCGCACCGTAATACCGGCACTCCTCTCCCGCCGCGGCCTCCAACCCTCAGCCGCGATGCCTCCGATACGACATCGCGGCCCGCCTCAGTTGCGATGTCGCCCAAGCGGCACCACAACCTACATGTTGGCCGCTACGTCGTCGGCTTGTCGGCAAAAGCCCTGACGAGCGGCCCCTCCTCGGGTTCCTCTTCGCTTCACCGTGGGTGTCCAAGCCACGGTTACTGAGCCCCCCCGCCTCGACAATGCGGGAACCCACCGGGGGGGATTGTACCTTTAACCAAACCTAACCTCGGGGTGCCCTTCGCTCGCTCTTGCATTTGCTATTTCTGTGTAAAGGGTTTAAAGGAACCTAACCAAACCGAACCTCGGGGTGCCCTTCGCTCGCTCTTGCATCCTATGTCGCCTCCCGAAATACACACAAACCGCATGTGGCCGGCTAAAACTAGGTGTAGCGGCACTTCGGTCGGCTAAAACTAGGTGTAGCCGCACTTCGGCTATTAGCCGTGACATATATATTATCATACAAAATTAGTTTTGTAAAGATTGTACCTATGAAATACAAACTTCTTGTATGATTTGTCTAAAGAACTGATTACCATAGTAACGGGTAATTAACAATCTTGTCTTATGAAATCTAATAAAATTACGATTGTATTCAAGTGAATTTGCTTTATTAAATATTATTGCTAATTCTTCACATGGTAGCAGAGCATGGTTGGAAAAAAAAACCTAACGTGGTTACTAATATAGAAGATTAGTACAAAGCAGAGCGTTTACAAATAATAGTGAAAAAACACTATAATGTAACAACTGAAAACAAGGAGAATACATAATCGAAAAAAAAAAGAGGCAAAGATGTCGAACAAAATAGAAAATTTAAATAAAGAAAATTACGACACATGGGCAATACAAGCCAAAGCCGTTCTAGTTAAAGGAAAGCTATGGAAATATGCAGAACAACAAATAGACTTAAAAAATGCAAGTGAGTCGGATATTGAAGGAAACCTGCTGGCTATCAGCGAGTTAATTCTCATGATATCGCCGTCCGAATTAAAACAAGTAAAAAACTGTAAAACAGCTTATGAAGTTTTGAAAAAGCTAAACGAAACTCACGCTAGCAAATGTCCTGCGAGGAAAGCAACGCTACTGAAGCAACTAATTTTGAAAAAATATGAGAAAGGTAACGACATCAAGGAACATCTAGACAACTTTATGGACGTTGTAGACAAACTGGAAGACATGAATGTCGCCGTTCATGAAGATTTATTAAGTATTTTGATGCTGTATAGCCTTTCCTCAGAATTTGAAACTTTTAGAGTTGCGATTGAATCCCGTGATAACCTTCCGAAACCGGATGAACTAAAAATAAAAATTATAGAGGAATTTCAAGCGCGGAAAAACACTCAAGGAACCCAACCGAGTACAAGCCCAAGCGAACAAGAATCGTTCTATGCAAAAACAAATTTATACTGCAAAATATGCAATAAAAAGGGGCATATGACTAAGAACTGTTGGAATAATTACAAAAATAAGAACAAGAATAATCCTAAAAATAAAGGGAATAAAGATAACCAAAAAGATTTCAATAGCTTAGCATTATTAGCAAAAGATGAAGTATTCCAGAAACAATGGATTTTGGACAGTGGATGCACATCCCATATGTGCTATAGCAAAGAATATTTCAGTGAAATAGAACAAATGAATAAAACACTGAAACTAGCTTCTAAAGATCACAACACAAACATACTGGGAAAAGGAAGAGTTGATCTCTTACTAAATTCAAATAAAGAAATTAATCTACACAATACACTGTTCATTCCAGACCTTTGTACCAATCTTCTATCTATTGGGAAGATAACAGATGCTGGTAATACAGTACTCTTCAAAAAGGATGGAGCTACAGTAAAAAATCCAAAATATGGTATTGTGATTAAAGCGAAGAGAACTGACGATGGTCTCTATGCGATATTTCCCAAGACTGTGATAAACGCAAAAGACGAAAAAGTAAATTTAGTTCAAAATAATAATATTTCTGAATGGCATTCAAAGCTGGGACATATGAACTATCCTGATATGAAACTAGCAATGAAGAATGAAAGTTTGATTGGACTTAATTTTAAGATAGATGAACAGCCGGATGAATGTGAAGTTTGTATTAAAGCCAAAATGAAAGCTACGATCGGGAAACCAAGAACTGAACCTCGCACTTCTGAACCACTTCAGATTGTACACAGTGATGTGTGTGGCCCGATGCCAAAAGCTTCTTGTGCTGGAAACAAATATTTTGTCACATTTATTGACGATTTCACCAGATATAGTCGAGTATTTTGCATAAAGACTAAAAATGAAGTCATAGACATGTTCAAGATCTATAAAGCTGAAGTAGAAAACTTCATGGAAAAGAAAATTAAATGCCTACAATCCGACAATGGCACGGAATATTGTAACAATGAGTTCAACAACTTCCTAAAAGAAAATGGCATAACCAGAAGATTATCTGCACCTTACATACCGCGTCAAAACGGAATTGCGGAAAGGAAAAACAGAACTTTACTGGAAAAAGCAAGGAGTCTAATGATTGAGTCTAACGCACCGATATATCTGTGGGGCGAAGCCATCTATACAGCAAACTACCTATCAAATAGAAGTCCAAACAACAGCATTGGAAATGCAACACCATTTGAAAAATGGGTTGGCAGAAAACCATGCGTTGCGCACCTTAATAGATTTGGAGCAAAGGCATTCGTTCTTCTAAAAGGAAGACAAAACTTAAATAAGTTTGATGCCAAAGCAATACCTGGAGTCTTCATTGGATACTCTGAAATATCGAAGGCTTTCCGTATTTGGGTACCATCAACGCAAAAAGTGATTGTAACCAAAGATGTAAACACAATGCAGAAATTCTACTACGTCTTAAAAGAAGGAGATGTTAGTAAAAATAACAAAAATGAAATAAGAAAAGAAAAAGAATATGTAGAGATTGAGTTTCTAGAACCAAATATAAATAGAGAAATAGAAGAAAGAGAAGAAGACACTTGGTTTGAAGCAGAAATTCAAACAGGAACTAATAATAATACAATTTCTGAAGTAGATGAAACAGAAATGCAAACAGGAACTTATAATAATACAATTTCTGAAGAAGATGAAATTGTTGAAGAACCAATGCCATCTCAGAATGAAGTTACCAACGAGCGAACAGAAACCAGAGCTTTGCGTGATCATTCATTAATACGCAAGCCCATACGTTTTGATGATTTTGTTATGAACGCTGTGGCAGAGTTAGAAGACAACTATACTGAGCCCAAAACATATAATGAAGCAATGTCATCGGAAAATAGAGAAAAATGGGAAGAAGCTATGCAAAGCGAGATGAATTCACTTCAGAAAAATAATACCTGGAAACTTGCCACATTACCAAAAGGTAGAAAAGCTTTATCAAGCAAATGGATATACAAAATAAAGAGAAACCCGGATGGAACCATAGACCGTTACAAGGCGAGATTAGTCATCAAAGGTTTCTCTCAACGCAAAGGTATTGACTATGATAAAACGTTCAGTCCAGTGGCACGACTTGCAACTATCAGAGCAATACTGGGAATTGCAGCTAAAGAAAATCTGAATTTACAACAATTCGATGTCACAACTGCATTCTTGAACGGTACAGTGGAAGAAGAAATTTATATGACACCACCGAATGGACTTAATGTACCTAAAGGAAAAGTATGCCGACTTTTGAGAAGCCTCTACGGTTTAAAACAAGCACCTAGATGCTGGAATGAGTGCATAGATAAGTTTCTAATAGACGCAAAATTTCAGAGAAGTGAGGCAGATCCCTGCTTGTATGTAAGAATCAAGGGAAACTCAAAGGTTATTGTAGGACTTTATGTCGATGACGGCTTGGTGGCTTCCACTGACAGCGCTGGTCAAGAGTTTTTAAATGAACTTGAAACAAACTTCAAAATAACAACGAAGCCAGCGTCCTATTTCCTAGGTATGGAAATAAATAAAAACAAAGATGGATCAATAAACTTAAGACAAACAGCTTACGCTAAAAAGGTCCTAAAACGATTTGGCATGGAAAACAGCAAACCAGTTACATCTCCTGCACTTAAGATGACAAAAATGGAAGAGACTGATGAAAATAAAGACATGAAATTTCCATATCGAAACTGTGTCGGAGCACTGGCTTACCTGATGGTTGCAACAAGACCCGACATCTGTTATGCAGTGTCAGTCGCATCAAGACATTTAGAAAACCCTAGTAAGGAGGATATTGTGTCTGTAAAGCGAATTCTTCGCTTCCTTAATGGAACTCACGATAAAGGACTAACATTTTATCCAATGAGTGAATCCAAAGCAGATGACTTGATGTGCTACTCAGATGCCGATCATGGAGGAGATCCAGAGACTGGGCATTCTACCACAGGCATGGTTTGCCTTTATAGCGGTACTGCTATTGCCTGGAAGAGTCAGAAACAAACTTCAGTTGCTCTGTCGACAACAGAGGCCGAACTTGTAGCTGCAAGCGAAACAGCTCAAGAAATAGTGTGGTTGAAAAAGCTCTTAGCAGATCTATCTAACTCAGCATTTTTAAAAGTTACATTATGCATTGATAATGAGTCTGCGGTGAAATTATCATACAATCCCCCTTATGAGTTTCACCGTCGTACAAAACATATTAGTCTGAGACACTTCTACATTAGAGAATGTGTATCAAAAGGAAAACTAGTGGTTAAGCAAGTTGCAGCACAAGTGCAACTAGCAGATATGTTTACTAAACCTCTATATGGACCTAGGTTGAACGACCTATCTCATGGAATTGGTCTACGATCAAATTCTTAAAAGAAGTGTGGGTGTAAAGATTGTACCTATGAAATACAAACTTCTTGTATGATTTGTCTAAAGAACTGATTACCATAGTAACGGGTAATTAACAATCTTGTCTTATGAAATCTAATAAAATTACGATTGTATTCAAGTGAATTTGCTTTATTAAATATTATTGCTAATTCTTCACAAGTTTGTACTAAAGGTATCAATACCTGCGTACCTACTAATGTAGAACGAATATCGTTTTGCTGTCGGTACATTCAAAACAAGTTTGACATACCTGTGACGAGTTTACTATACCTGTTGTGAATTATTTTGTCACTGTGGCAATTTAACCAATATGTTTAAATGTGGCGAATTTTCATTGTGGTGAGTTTACAATAACCCGCCACTTTATGTCTTGTAAACTTTGTTATGCATCTGTTATAGCTGTTGGTTCTCCTATTAATAAATAATTATTACTTGATATTTACAGTAGTTTAAATTTCCATACCCCAGGGTACCTAATAGGAGTTTTTAGTGTTGTTATTATTATGAGCATTTTTATTGAGCATCACGACGGATGGCGATGACGTGCCTATTAACTATACTGTGCGTAACTTTATAACAAACATAGTTGTTTTTTATTTTGATAAGTTGCATTCTACTTTAACTCGAATTGATTTCTTCATTATTTTAGTCCCAGAGATCCTAGACGTAAACTATTTACAAAAATAATTTCGTTAAATCAGCTTTACTGAATTAATTCAAGAACAAATACTTAACTGTATGCATATCTCCAAAGTTTCTGTTCAAAAACTGGAGAAAGAAACTTGTTATTACTTTTATGTCAGTCAGGGCCAACTGTCTTAACCCACTCACAATTCATACGAAACTCGTGGGATCATTTAAATTACGCTAGGTATATTTTAGTATTAAATTTAACTCGATGTTGTCCTTAGTAATGAATACCATCTACAACCTGATACCATTATCTACTAACGCAACAGCGCCCAATAGCCACCGACCGTGGCTATGTCAAATTGTCTACTTCATTTGTTTGAATCTATGTTCAGTATCAGGGTGATTTTGAAAGTCAAGGACGGCGGAACATTTCGAAATCAATAGGCATTCGAAATCAAATGTCGACTACCCCGAGAGAATCAAACGAAGCTATAGAGTTACAAAACTATAGGTAATTAAACCTAATGATAACAATTGCACATGGGATGAGCAACTCAAAAAAAGCTTCTATTTTAGATCTCCAAACGCAACTGCAATATTTACTAACATTCGGTGTCAACATTCTTTAGCTAAAATTTTAAAATAATTGTTTTAAATATAAAAAATTGCTGCATGTACCTAATAGTAGTATGTAACCCACTCAACGTTTTTCTTAAGCAATATCGAGCTGGTGAAAGTAAAGTCCATTACACTTATCGGCCAACAAAGCCATAGCGAGTGGAATATGCCTCTAATTGTACTACTTAAACCGCACGCAAATTTAAGAGAACAGCCTCAAAACAACTAAAATGATTTGTATCTAAAAAATTTACAAGTAAATTAGTTGTTGTGTAATTGAGAATTAACTAACTGACTGCTCAGTGTTCCGGAGACAATAGAATACTTAATGTAGAGCAAATTGCAACTTCCTGTAAATTTTTACAACAGTCAAATTAGCGCCGTGGATACATAGAGGAATAGGGAAATAATTATGTTTCTATGACGGTTTTAAGTATTTACACAATTTAATAGGCATAGTTATTGTCTTCTCGTAGTTACATAATAGAAACAAATATATTGCCTACATAAAGTAGTGAGGTTACAGAATGTACGCGGACGAGCAGATGCAACAATGTGCTCATCTGGCCGTCGACTATCAACGTTATGATGCAACTGAATGCAAGGAATTCCATCTATGAACAATTATAAATATTCATAGATGTACCTCCATTAAATAGTTTCAAAATATTAACAATTAATTGCAAGCAGCCCATGTTATCACTTATCAAATGCAGTTACGCGGTCTCAATATTGCTTTTATTTAGTAGGTACTAGCTGTGCACCACGGTTTCACCCGCGTAAGCGATCCCGCGATCTTTCCCGCGGGATCGGAATCTATCGGGATAAAAAGTATCCTATGTCATAAATCCAGGTGATGGTCTACTCTGGCGCTAAATTCCATAAAATCCGTTCTGCCGTTTCAGCGTGAAAGCGTCACAACTGGTCTCTTTTTATTATTATTAGTTTAGAAAAATCTTGACAAGTTTGTTCAGGAAACATGGCATAATTCGACAAGAATTTAACCTGTACACACACAACAAAACTGCCTCCTGCCTAGCAAACAAGGGCAACCTATTTTAAAGATTTGTATAAGTCGGAAGTGGAACATTGTCGATTTATTATAGTAAAATTAGGATTCTATAATTAAACTAACTATTAAAAGTGAGCGCTGGTGCATTTTGCATTATGTTTGTCGGATTTATCTTACAACACCTTACTCGGGACTACAGTCTCAACTTCTAAATCCCTGTACAGAATGATAATAGGCTTGGTTAAACATATCTTTCGAAACCCATCGAAAACAAAGACACCAAAATTACAATCGTACAATAGAAATTCGAAGAAACAGAATCGGCCACGCATGAAATCGATTAACTATGTTTTTACGTTCCGATCCCTATTGTGTGCAGAATGCGTGGACAAGCGACTTCGGACCCATGCCAGTACTTGTTGCCCCCGCGCAGCGCATCAATAGGCACGGATCGCTCTATCCGATGGACATCCATCATTATAATTTGACGGGACGGAAATGTCTGTAATATTAGTAAGCATTAACATAGATATCGAATAAGTTATTACACGCAGGTTTTAATAACACAGTCAATAATCTTTACACTTCAATATCTTGCGATCGGAATGGGCACAAGCACAACCGATTTGACATGGTCAATCAAATGATACGTTACTATTACTTCATTGAGATCATGAATGGAGGTAAATTGCGAGCCGGTGTGTCGTCATTAATGAAATGCTGCCCCGTTCGTCTCGTGGTCGCAGCGCAACTGACAGAGCAGCAACAGAGCGTGTGTGGGGTCATGAGGTGCTATTCTTTAATAATCTCACCGTGAAAACTTAGGTAAAGTGAGCGTGGAGTGAGCTGTCAATAGTGTCAATTCCTAGCAATACCAAACTCACTTAACCCAAGTTTCTACGGTGAGATTTTGAGCAAAAGAACCTTCAAAGAAATTGTCAAACCTCGACAGTTGAATTTGAATCGAAGATTGTTTGGTTGATGAAAAAGAAGAAAGAACACGCGACGAACGACAGCTCACTACATACTCTTATGATTTGTTTCTCAAATATTTGGTCAGAGTACCATTGTAACAGTGAATAATTATCATTATTGGGTCGAAAGTTTATATTACTGTAAACTTATTTGTAATATTCGTCGATATCGTAAACTCATTTGTAATGGTTGCTTGCCGCTCAAGTATCAGTAGTGACACTTGTGAATAACTCCTGTAACCGTGAAGTGCACTGTTCCTAGTTTTTGGATTTTACAAATGATTGGGGGGATCTGTGTGTTGTTATATTTATATGTAGTAGGCATTGACGCATGCCGTTTAAAATTACCACTTTTATTAACACAGCTAAGAATTTTAACCTAATTATGGTGATCAGTCAGTTAATCAAACCAATCAAAATACAGTAATATGGAAACGGGAAAAAACTCAAAATAGTAAATAGGTATCTACTGCTGCAATATGTTTCTGCATGTAATCCTGGCACGTCTAACATACCGGTGACAGAGAAAGTAGATAGGTACCTACTTGAATTGAAATAGACTTAGTTAGTAGATACCTACTTAAATCCATCTTAGGGCTTTGTTCATTTGCTTCCTAGAAAGGAGGAAACGTTTATTGTGTTGATACCTATGTAAAAATATGCTCATTTTCTTTTATTTGAAGAACTGCTTTGTGTACTTTACTGTACTACTTACTTTAACTACTGAGTCATCATCATCATCATCAGCCTATAGCAGTCCACTGCTGGACATAGGCCTCCCCTAATGAGCGCCATAGCGCCCTGTCATCAGCTGAGTCATCAGCTTCACACCAATTCATGAAAGTGTCCAAGAGTTCGCGAATTATGAAAGTATGTATAATCGTGGGCTACATAAACAACTATCTCGACTCGATCGATGTCCTGCATTACACGCGTTGAGATTTCAATAATTAAAATAATAACATTATCTAAATATAAGTTGTTACAACATTTTCTTTTCGGTTTAGTTGTGTGGGTTTTGTTTAATAGTAAGCTAGTAAAAAACCTTAACAGTGCTTAGTTGCTTACTGTTAAGGTTTTTTTTATTAAGTAAGTAACAAATCAATTACTAGCCTAAATTAAATAACTTATAGGAATCTGCTTTGTATGTACAGTCAACAAAGGAGTTAAGTATACAGGAGCGTCGGATATTGTTGAAGTTTACTAAGAAACCGATGGATATTCTCGAATAAAATTTTAGTTTAATAATAGAAAACAAACAGATCATTTATTAAATTAAATTTCAGTCCAGAACATCCATCGGTTTCTTAGTAAACTTCAACTATATCCGACGCTCCTGTATACTTAATTACTTTGTTGACTGTACATAAACACAAAACAAAAATTTGTTGAACATAAATTTCCAATTGTCTAAATCTAAAGCAATTAGCCATGTTTGATTGATTCATTAATTTATTAGGATAGCCCTAAAATGACAAAAACTATTTAAGACCCAATATTTCAAAAACCTATTGAAAAGCTAACAAGAACTCCGCGGCATGCGGCTTGCTCAGCGAACTAACTAGGGTACAGTAGGCAGTACCTCCTTCACGTAAGGCATACTACCAACTATAACTACAACATTTTCAGCTGCACGTTTTAATTTTCCAATAATTCATCATCTCCCAAACCTTTTCCCAACTATGTTGAGGTCGTCTTCCAGTCTAGTAGGTAATAAGTACGTATGATTATTCTTAATCCGTGAAATAAACATACAATATTATTGTTCGTAAAGACTCTTCGAGTGAGGTTCTGGGTACGATTTCCAGGTCGTGCAATGTGTTAATAGGATTTCAGATCAGGAATTTCTCAGACGCAGTCTGGATTTATGGCAAACGCTTCGCACATGGAACTTAAACATAACGGATAAATTAGAGTGCACTGGAGTGTTGTTGGTGTACCAGAGCTTGAAATACCGGTATTTTCCGGAACCGCTACCATTGGCCTTGCTGTGATACCGGTACCAAAGTAGTACCAGTACTATTGGAACCGGTGCCGCACGTACCTAGTACTTGTACTTGTAGTATTGAAACCGGTACCGGACGTAATACCTATACCTACTATTGGAACAGGTACCGGTCGTAGTACCTGTACTATTGGAACCGGTACCGGACGTAGTACCTGTACTATTGGAACAGGTACCGGACGTAGTACCTGTACTATTGGAACAAGTACCGGACGTAGTATCTGTACTATTGGAACCGGTACCGGACGTAGTACCTACCTGTACTATTGGTATTTCTAATAAGTATCGGTACTGTACCGGTACCAAACAAATAGTTTCGTAATTTAGAGTGAGAAAACAGATAAAGTAGGTACGTAAAGAGGATAGTTAAAAATAGACATTAGAAAAATAACTTCAAGGTTGCTAACCGTACGATGTTCCTCGTACCAATATGAGATTTGTGGTACGCGCCGGGTACCTGCATTTGGTACCGGTACTTGTTAGGTGGAGTACCAGTACCCGTCTGGAACCGGTATCCAGGTACCGAAATTGCAAGACCCGCTAAGTACCGGTACAGAACCTGTAGGTACTTTTAGTACCTTCGCGGAATACAGGCGTGATGCTGTTTAAAACTACTGCATTATTAACTTTAGACGCTGTCTCTTGTGACACAAGACATTTAGAACAAGAGCCAGGGCTGCATAGGTCAATAGAGATTTTTTTGTTATTTTCTTTAACTATTTATTTAAATAAACTTATAAAGGACATCATTCATTTCGACAAAAATTGAAGTCGGCCAGAAGAAAAAGTACTGTTTTCGGGGAAATAACATTTTGAGCATTTTTTACCATCGCAATGAAAGTCTGAAATGAAAGGCTGCTATATGATATTGAAAATGCCAAACTCGTATTTTTATTTTGTTTTAAGCATAGCATTTAATAAATACCCGATTTTTAATTATTGAATACAACATCCCGAACATGTTTTAACCAGTTTTAACTAATACAACTTACTTAGATCTACAATTAACCTTCTAGCTGCTTTTTGGGTTAAAGTACCAAAAATCATATTTATGCCAACAATATTTTGGACATTCACATAAAGACGTAAACACAGGCACTGCCACTTACATTTTTGGGTATAAAATGTTCGACACTTGAATGATGTCCTTTCATTTAAAAAAAAATATATTTCTTCTAAAGCATTTAAAAATACAAAAAATAGTGGTCCGCTGGTGTCGCGAGCGAGGTCCAAGCGGGGTGGTTAGGGTTCCAGAGACAGGATCCTCGTCGCGATACGAGTCGTATCAAGGAGTACTGCTTTGTGAATCAGGCCTTTGATCCAACCGCCTAATGGGAGATGTTGATCGAGGCTTTCGGCCATCAGTCCAATGGCCGTTATACGACAATCGGCACAATGACAGCCGGAGCTCACATTGCATATTTAAACAACCTCGTGTGCTATGTTGAGAAATTTAATTTGTTTCTCTTTCTCAGCTATAGCGAGGTTCTTATTATTGTTTATTACTTATTATGAATCTTGATAACGTTCCAGATCATGCAGGTGCGGCGGGCGTCACGCTGTGGCTGACGATGCTGGGAGTGATGCGTGCGCAGTCCATACCGGCCGACAACGACACTCCGCCCTTCAGCACGCTCTACAAGTGGAAGCACGTAGACTTCGACTTCCCCTCGCCCAGGCATCGACGGCATGCACTTTCTACAGGGTAACTATCAAAATAGTTTCATCATTCATCATAATCACTTTCCTGCCTTAACCCAATTTATTTGAGGTCCATATTGCGCCGACCCTTTTTTTCTTCCATTCTTCTCTTTTTGTCGTAATCTCGGTAGTTACCCCCTTTCTAACCATTTCATCATTATCTAGAATTCTAGATCATCAACTGGATGGAGAAGTTCAGCATCCAGTTACCATTGACTTATAACAAAATGACCGAAAAGACTCCAATTCCTGCTGGAAAGTACCTAAAATTGCCTTGAAATTACGAAAGTCAGGGAAATTTGTTGTCAAGCATATCGACTACCAACTTAAATTGTAAATTAATATAGAATGAAATGGCTATAACATGGCAAAATGTCGAAGGGTTTCAATTTCCTTAGCAATTAATATTCTAACAACAACGATTAAGTTTTGTACGATCCTTATAATTCGTCATTTCAGAAAATTCGTGCCTGCTAACGTGCTTCCCCTGGGGTTGGAGGTGTGGGGCTCTCGCGTGTGGGTGACGGTGCCGGCGTGGCGACGCGGCGTGCCGGCCACGCTAGCCACGGTCTCCCGACAAGGGGGACACGCCTCGCCACCACTCAAGCCATACCCCGACTGGAGCTTTCATAGAGCTTTTGGTGAGTTACTCTTTTGGATTCGCTGAGTCAATCATAATTCAACAAAATAAATGGATACCTTTAAAAAAATTCTTCCCCCGAGGCACCCCGTCGCAACGCATCGCCTGCACGCCCAACAGAAAAAAAAGTAAAAAAGAACGCTAAACGAGTACCTACGTTTAGCGTTATTTTTAACTTTTTTTTCTGTTTCCTCGGCACCTAAGAAGCGTGATGTTAAATAGCCTATAGCCTTCCTCACGAATTAGGATATCCAATACAAACAGAGTTTATTATCAAATCCTACTGGTAGTTCCAGATATTAGCGCGTTCAAACAAACAAACTCATCAGCATTACTATTAGTAAAAATCTGTATATAGCTGTAAATTGATGTATGCTGTTTATTAGTATAATTATGGGTATACAATATCTACTTGCAAATAAAAAACAATCTTGATTTGTCTTTTTTTGTTCTTTCAGGTGACATGAAGAACTGTACAGGATTAACTTCAGTGTTCCGAGTGCAAGCCGACCCCTGCGGTCGACTTTGGGTATTAGATTCCGGACAGATAGACTCTCAAGATAATCCGAAACAGTTATGTCCACCTAGTATAGTGGTGTTTGATCTCCAAACGGATAAAGTAATCGCGCGTTATACGATACCAAAACAATATGTGTTGGAAGACTCATTATTCGCAAACCTCATCATCGACACAAGGACGACAGACTGTTCTGATCTTCACGTGTACATATCGGACACTTGGCGATTCGGCCTCCTAGTTTTTAGACAAAGCGATATAAGGTTTTGGCGATTCACGAATCCCTTCTTTTTCCCGGATCCACTAGCATCAAACTTCACTCTTCATGGACTTAATTTCCAATGGACAGACGGCATTTTTGGTTTAGCCATAACGCCTGTTGATCCGTATGAGGAACGCATATTGTTTTTTCACCCCATGTCTAGTTACAGAGAATTCTACGTCTCAACAGCGGTGTTACGAGAACCATCCCGCATTGACAATAGTTCAATGGAGTTCAATATAGCCGGTGAAAGTAGAGGATTAACTGGCCAATCTTCTGCATCTGTTATTGATAGACGAGGAGTAATGTTTTATGGTTTAGTAACTCAGGACAGCATTGGATGCTGGGACTCAAGAAAACTCTATAAAAAGAAAACCAACGGAGTAGTCGCTTCGAATTCAGAGACTTTAGTGTTTCCGAACGACATCAAAGTTGATCAAGAAGCGAGGCAAAGCTTATGGGTTATTTCTAATCGGTTGCCGATGTTCCAAGCCGGGCCGCTGGACCCGGACGACTACAACTACCGTATCCTGTACGTTGACACAGCGGAGGCAGTGCGGGAAACTGTCTGTGACCCGGACTCGGACCTGCCGCCCGCCGCCGATGTCATACACAGAGAATTGCTGCCATAAAAATTTACCTTAAAAATAATGTTAGTAATAAATATTTACGGACTTTTCGCAAGAACTACTTCATCAATTTAAACGCCTGCACATATTTAGATTGCAACCATCCTTGTAGTGAGTTACTTTACATTATTCCGCGGCGATGATGACTTACTCATTTAATTATTTTCCCCCAGTTGCTCTGTTATAAACAATGTTCACCTATTGTAAATTTTTTTTCTAAGTCACAGGATATACCTAAGTACCTACGTACATACTTACAGCTTTTTACATTATAAACTTGTCTGTTGATATCACTTTTTTATTTAATTTAGTATAATATCTTAACATTTATTTTTTGTGTTGACTACACTGTTACTAAAACTACACAATACAGGGTGGCATGACATCGACGAGCATCCTGGTACCATGGATTCATTACATGATTCTGAATCCCATGCGTTGATATTTTTCGCCGGTTACTAAAAAAAATTAGCTGTTCCATAGATTTTGACCGCGTAGGTACTTACTGCACTATTAGGTATATGAAACAGCTGAAAAAATTTTTTTTCATTTCTACGCTAGTGGGATCTAGAATGGGAGCTGTGAATGCTTATGTGAATCCCGCACACCCGGCATAGGCAGAGGTGGAACACCGCGGTAGTTTTAGCCAGTAAGAGTCCGGCATGTCCCTCTGTCACCCCTACGATGGAGGAAGTCCATGAGGATTTCCACCACACACCAAAAAAAAAGGGATCTGGAATCTTGTGCTGAATTCATGGTTATGCGTCGATGTCTCTGCCACCCTGTATAGCTTAAATAGTCACATTCAGTTAATGGAATGCATCCTCTACTATACATCCTCCCGCTTTTATAGTAGTTTATATTACTTAGTTTCGAGGTTTTTTTTTACCACAAAACAAAACAGTTGTCCTTGCTGTTGGAATCCAGTGTGTAATTGCTGTACAGTCTTACCGAAGAATGATAACGTTTCCGTAATATCTGTATTAGACTAGCACAGAATATAGGAATGTAAGAAACTTCTACAAGGAATCTACGATAAGTCTACGAAGCTGCTACGAGAGTTTTACAACGTGTCTACGAAGCTACTTCGATGCGTTAACGACACGTATTCGAAGCTGCTACGAAACTTCTACGACACGGCGACGAAGCTGCTACGACGCGTCTACGAATTTGCTACAAAACGTCTACGACCCGCTTACGACCGTCTAACGCTTACGCTGGACAAACGTCCTGTGCGAAAATAAGAAACTCTAAAAATGTAATGCCTCAATAAAACTTTTCGTGTGTTGTCGAATTCTTAAAGGCCAATCTGTTAATTAGCATCAAATTAAACATGATGCGTTTCGAGCAACTGTTTGACTAGTGAAGCAATTTTGTAAAGTATGTTACAGACAGATAGGTATAACTTAATATATCTTCCACAATGCAACTCACAATAATCTTCGGAGTTACCCAAACTAGTCAGTTTTGTCACGAACGTAAAAACATTCCCTTCTCTGTAATCTAAACCAGTTGGGAGCGTAAGTTACTACACCAGCCAGCCACGACCACTATTTGAAGATAGTTTTGAATAATAACAGACTATGAACTGGTTCCTCACGTCAATTTATGTAATAACTTCTTTAATTCGTATTTAGTCCTCAGAGTTATACATAACAGAACAGTTCTAAGCAGCCGACCGAACGGACGTGCTTCAAACAGATATGCTGTGAATTAGTGAAAAACTTAATATGGAGAAGGTGAGTTTTTACACCTGCTTAATTTTTTATGTAAAGTAGATGATTCCCAAGCTTTGAGACAATTTATGGAATGGTATGAATATTTATGTAATATATGAAAGTTAGGTTTCGAAATATTGTCCAATAAAGCGTGGTTATGATCTACTTTTGATAAAATTTTATTTCCAAAATACTAATCGTAAAGAGATTTGAAGCCATAGTCAAAATTACATGCAAAGCTGATTTTAAAGTACACCGGATATAATGATAAAATAATGTTATAGGTAATGCATTTAGGCTCAGTTGTCAACAATGAAGCAGCTGATATCCTCGGAGTTTAAAAGTCACGCGACAAATAACGAGCTTATTTTGTACAAACTGGTTCGCTATGCCGTTGTCCTCGACGGTCACACTTAATTAAGCAACCCTACTAAGTTAACCTCCAAGTGAATGTTACATTTTAGGTACCTACACACGGCTAAAAAAACGATAAAAACATAATTACGTCAAACATACTTAATAGAATAAGAACCTTATTAGGATGTCAGTAAAGTAATGCACGCAACGGTATATAATCGCAGAAGATTATTGAAAATTATATTGCACATTGTGCGGTGTTTGGAATTATTCATTAACTAAGTGATAATCCTGTTTGAACAATCAGACATTCATAGTATAGCTGAATATCAAATAGGTCGATGAGGATTTTAGGTGTTTGACCCCTGTGTTGTTTAAAACAGGATCATTGAATAGGTAGACGTATTTGTGTTTATGTTACCTACATAAGTATTTATACAGATTATGTATATTAGAGGCAGAAACAGGGATTTTACATTAAATAAAATTACTAATTGCATTGCTTCTTTGGGGCTTTGTGATGATAGGTGGGAACACTTCCCTGGAATAACGAGGAAGTCTGTCTATTAGGAACCTACATCCTCGCATAATATCTATATTATATATAATCTAGATATACTTATCAAGATTTTGGCCAGAGTTCCAGCAACCTAAAAACTTCATTTATTGCCAACATGATCGACCTTTGTATTCGTTCCGTTCATAACACACATATAAATTAGTTTCTGGTGATATAATTAATACATCTCGTAGCTTTCTAGTATTTGTGACCTACAAGAAAATTATTGTCCCTGTTAATATTGGTACCTCCATTAAACTTTACATTCATTGATCATGAAACATTACCTAGGTACATTAGAATATTTATATCACTATCACTAAATAGTATAAAACAAAGTCGCTTCCCGTCTGTCTGTCCCTATGTATGCTTAGATCTTTAAAACTACGCAACGGATTTTGATGCGGTTTTTTTAAATAGAGAATACATGCATAAATTATAGTAGAGAAAAGCCGAGAAATTCAAAGATTTGTAATGTGATGTCGTAACAAACATATTTCGTCGACCGTAGGTTCAATTGAGGTAAGGGACAAAATACGACTTTTCAGGAGAGGCCGACAAAGTTTTTTTTCGGACTAAGTCGCCTAACTTTTTTGTTATTAACCTTTTTCGGATCAGGGGGTCTACTCCGAAGCGGTTAACCACTGTATCGGCCGAATGTTCGGTCATTTTCTACTACCATTAATTTCCTATATTGACTATTGGTCCCGACCAAACTGTGCCAATCCGAACCTTTTTAGAACCCTTAACCCTTTTTTTACCTTTTTTTTTTTTAAATTCGTAGTAGGACAACAATATTCGAATCAGAAAATGACCGAACATTCGGCCGATACAGGGGTTAACCGCTTCGGAGTAGACCCCCTGATTTCACACAAATAATCTTGTATTTTAGTGCTCTATCTATCTGTTGTTAGCTATTTAAGAAAATAGACGTCCCTTACACCAACGTATTTTGTTAGTAATGTCCCTTACATTAAATCGATCTCTACGTTGGATCCAATCTATAATGAAAAAATAGTTTAAAGGTCTTGTTGAAAAAATGTATGAAGAATAATTCGTTGATTGGGAAGACCCTTACCTTATGTGAAGTGGATTGGCGGCGGTAATTACACCATTTCAAGTTGCTATATTGCATAGCTTTTCAGATACATTGTTGTTATGGGGCTGATTCGAAATTTGAATCCAAAAATCAGTAGGGTAAGGGACATTTTTTTAAGCTAGAATTTTTTCATATACACCATTCGAAAGAGCGCAAAATTCTGAACAAAACTGTATACTCAACTAATTTTGCGTATTTTGTCCCTTACCTCAATTGAACCTACGGTCGACGATTTTTGCCTGGCTAAACCTTACGAGATAGATCAAATTAATGTACTACAGAATTGTATATCTTAAAAATATAAATAAAAAAGTCCGCGATGGTATATGTTTATCTCCTAAGGATAACCCACAGTAACCATTTTCATCTTTTACATATTACAAAAATATTATAGGTTATTTACCAAGCTATTTTAAACAATACAGTACTATTCCTTATCTAATTAAATACATACGTTGTGCATTTTATGGAGATCAAAATTGCCCTTTACAACTTATCATTAAAATGAATATCTTAGAAGATATCAGAGATTTAAAAAGCGGGGGCAGAGCGGCTGGCGTGGCGGTACGAAGTTCGCCGGGCCAGCTAGTCAGTCTACAATTAAGTTAATAAAATTTTAAATATTTAACCGCTCTCTTTTCATGAATGCAAGCTTAAAGTTTATTGGGTAAAGTGAACACACCCTTACACATACCCACACTCCACATCCACACACTACTTTCACACAAAATTTTATACATAAATAGGTACCAAAGTAATTCTCTATTGTAATTTCTGCATGCTCAAAATTATCGTGGATAATCATGGTATAATACAATATAATGTCATACAGTAATGAATTGGGAAGAAGGCGCTGAAATCTGATATACCTACAGGTTTTTACCTATTTTGGGTTTCAGAGGCTTCATAGTTTTTGTAACTCTAATTTATTTCAATAAAAAAATATAATTATTATTAAACATACCTACCTTACAAAGTGTTCCTAGCGTAGACTATCTACAAAAAATAGTAGCTACTTACTCGTCTTGTATGAGGTATTAGCACATAATAATGTGTAACACTATGTACGTAATAACGCATAATCTTACACATGAATAGTGCTGCTGTGCATGTAACAGTGGATAGGATCATGTTTACCAGTGATTTATTGGTATTTAACATGTAAGTTTATCTACTTGTCTTTCAGATAGTGTTATCTGTAATATTGACGAGCATCGTGACGACAAGCTTTGGATATATACAAATTGCTAGCAGGAAACCGCTAGGCACTTTATACAGATGGAAACAGATCGATTACGCATATCCCACGCCCCAAGATCGCCAGGAAGCTATCAACAATGGGTAATATTTGTGTGGTATTGCGATTTGTTCGTTGAAAAGAAGTATAATTACAATTTTATTCTTCTTCAGGCAATTCAACGCAACAAACGTAATACCTCTTGGAGTGGAGCGCTGGAAAGACCGCGTGTTCATCAGCACGCCTCGGTGGAAGTCGGGGACCCCAGCTACGCTATCGTCCGTACCCATCGGTGCGCCGACAGAATCACCGCCCTTGGAACCTTTCCCTAACTGGGACTGGCATAATGCAGGTATGCCTAACTCATCGAGGTACTTTCTTACTATCTAAAAAATCGGCCAAGTGCGTGTCGGGCCACGCACAGTGTAGGGTTCCGTAGTAGCCCGTTATCACAATATAGTACGATTCTGTTGTTCTTTATTCTGATCTGAATATAAGTAATGGTAAAGATATTAGGAGTTAATGGTTAAAATAACAACAGGTATATGACAAGGGTGTCCAGAGTAAAACAAAACTTTAAGACATAACGTAACCACGGAGGTCATACCTTGCAAGAAAATCTTAACACCGCGATCTACAAAAGTGACGTCACGGCACAACGCCATCTGTTATCGAATAGCGATACTAAACTAATGACAAAATATTGATTTTCGAAGATAAATATTTAAACAGACTAGACATTAATAGTTATTTGTGCAACAAGAGAGCAAAGTTGTTTTTTGCTGCGAGTGCTGATTTTGAATCCTGAGTGTGGCGAGGGATTCAAAGGCACGAGATGCAAAAAACTTGGCTCTCGTGTAACACACATAACTTTTCACTTCAGCAGCGAGAACACATTGTAAGGCGTGTTCGGAAATAGCACCCATGATATTTTATTATTCAAAATATATTACGTAACATTATTGAAACTAGAAATAAATATTTACAGGTTAAATATCAGTTTTATTTGCAGTAAATACTTATTTTCGTTTAAATACAACAATAAGTTAAAAATTCAATAAATTACATTAAAAGACATAATTATCTTTTTGCAAAATTTCTTTAGTTAGTACCTACGAAATTCCGAACGTGTTTGTCTTTGAGGTCGAATTCAAATTCGAAACTTCGAAAGGGCTGGTCCGTAGACAGAGTAAACTATAGACTGCTGCATATCTTCTTTTTCATTCGCACAAGAAAAAGAGAAATATATATATTAACGTCACTAGCCAAGAAAAGAGACAGAGTAAGGATATTTCTGTCCCTTACTGCGTGTCGGCTAAGCACATTCATTCATAAACGTCAAACTTGTTGTGCACATTGTGCACAACAAGTTTGACGTTTATGAATGAAATAATAAAAACTACACCGCGATTAAACGGAAAATAAGATCTTTTTCGTACATACTTCAATAATATGTAGTACATTTGCGCAACTGTAAAAATGGTAAGGTGCAGTGTAATAAGCTGTAAAAATGATAGTATGATGAAGATTGCCGGAATTTTTTGTCCCTTTCGGTGACACGGATACCATGAGTCTATAGATTAGGTACTCTGTCTACGGGCTGGTCTTTCTCTCACTCTTTCTAATGGCGGGAAAGAGATAGAGTGTGAATGTTTCGAATTGTATGATTAACCCAAGGCTGAATAAGATATTCGCGGCTTTGTGAAAAAACAATTTAAAAAGTTACTTTGTCTCACTCAGTGAGCAAAATCGCATTTTGCTCACTGATTTCAGGCAGCAAAACCTACATGTTTGAGCTATTGAAGTGAAAATAATAATAACCCTTTTCTTCCTGCTAAAGCTAAAAAATAAGAGTACGATTGCTGCCAAGTTATTACTTCAATTCACAAATTAATTGTAATTCGCAAATTAAACTAAGTTCGTTTGTGACTTCTATATCTACAGACGCCAGCACATCAAGCTACCCGAAACTGTAAAATTTTCCCAATCAACTTTGAACCTTATACTTTAGCGATAAAGTTGAAATCTATTAAAGAAATTTGACAGATTGTAGTAGCTTGATGTGCTGGCGTCTGTACTCGAATGAAAACGTAACCCGTTGGTACAGCACCATCTAGCGGCAGTATTGTGAAACTTATGATAATTTATTATGGATCTTTTGAGTTTTTTTATTTCTTATTTTGTTTTTCAATGCAAGTCTTTACCCGTTATAAACAAGCAACTACTTCATCTTAGTCACTTTAAAGGATTAATGCTAAGGATTTTGTATTTGAATTATCCAACACCCAAGTTCAACGACTATTACTGCTAAACTAATAAAGTTATCTTAACCGCTATAATTTTCCTTTAAAGTTCATGAAATGCACTATCATCGTGAATTTTTCAAAATTTTTCAAGCCAGCAGTTTAGCTTTTAGAGGGGGGGGCGGGGACGCCATACTGGAACAAAAATTTTGTAAATGGAGCACCCGTCGCATGTCTAATTAGCAGACACAATAGAAATTCTATTGTTATCTGTACAGTCACGAGCAAAAGTATGTATACACTTGGCTTTATTCAAAGTCGATTTTGTCCTTTATTTTTGAATGAAGTTTTATATTAGTAGGAACATAGTATTTTCGAACCCATAGGTATATGTATATGTATATATATGCATAGGTATATGTATATGCATAGGTATATGTAAAGTGTTGTATTTCAACGTTGCATTCGTTATTTCGTGAAAAAATCGCAATTTAAAGTTGCCAAGTGTTGACATATTGGTGCTCGTGACTGTAGGTACAGACGCCAGCAGGTCAACCTACCCGAAACTGTCAGATTTTCCCAATCAACCTTGAACCTTATGCTTTAGCAATAAAGTCGAAAATCTATTAAAGAAATCTGACAGATTGTAGTAACTTGATGTGCTGGAGTCTGTACATACCCTGTACACGCGACATGCGAAGGGTTAAATCGAAAAATAATTTTAGCAACCCCCAAGTCATTTTGGAAGACTATTCAACGATACCCCACACGATGGGGTAGGCGACGAAAAAAATATTCATCCCCACTTCACATGTAGTATGTACGTAGTACGTACGTACTTCATATGTAGTATGTACCTAATACCTATCACTAAAAAAAAATATTTTCAAAATTTTATTTTACCACTGTCGGCGTAATTGATATACATACTCGTACAAAATTACAGCTTTCATACTAACGGTCTCTTAGCAAAACCTTGGACAGACAGACAGACAGACGGACATGACGAAACTATAAGGGTTCCTTGTCAGGATTACGGAACCCTAAAACAAGAGTGTAATGTAATTCTTTTTTTCAACAGATAACTGCACTGGCTTCACTTCAGTATTCCGCATGAACATAGACCACTGTGGCGTTATGTGGGTGCTCGACTCCGGTCAAGTGGAAGCCTTTGAAACGCCACGTCAACTTTGCCCACCAACGTTGTTTGCCATAAATCTCAGTACTGATACAGTATTGGGTCGTTATCCAATCCCGAGCGAGTTAGTTCTTCAGAATTCACTGATTACTAACCTTGTGGTGGACTCTAGGGACGTGCGGTGCAGAGACCTGCACGTGTACATCGCAGATGCCTGGCGTTTCGGACTAATCGTCTTCAGACATGAAGACGCCGCTTTTTGGCGATTCAGTCACTACAGCTTCTACCCCGAGCCATTGTTATCAAACTACACTTTACATGGACTGAATTATCAGTGGTCTGACGGTTTGTTCGGCATGTCCTTAGGAAAGTATTTCCAAGGCGATCGACCACTGTATTATCACTCCATGTCAAGTTCCCTGGAGTTCGTAGTGAGTACGTCTGTTATCCGCGACCCGACGCGCGTGAGCGACTCCGTGGGCGAGTTCACGCTGCTCGGCGAGAGTCGCGGCGCGGACGGACAGGTCTCCGCCGCAGCCGTCGACCGCAACGGTGTTATGTTCTTTAACCTCATTTCGCGAGACAGTATCGGATGTTGGGACACATGCAAACCGTACACAAACCGGAATCTAGTAGTTGTCGCTCAAAATAATAATACAATGATCTTTCCCAATGATTTACGAATGGATCATGAAGTACCACAAATGGCATGGGTAATCACAAATAGATTACCAATGTATCAATTCAATTTGATTGATCCTAATGAATTTAATTACCGAGTAATGTATTTAGATCCAGTGGCAGCTGTACACAATAGTATGTGTCAACCAGAAATTCGAAACTTAAGTTAAAAATAAGTCATGGGTACCTTTTTATAGTTTTATTTATGAATAAACAAGTAACTTAATAAAATACATATAATTTAACGTGGTTGTTTTCTTGCTGTCCTGTTTGTGTACTCCCCAATTATTTGTTTGATTAAATGTCCGGAGTAAGTTTGCTTCATGTTTTCCCTTTTGATTTAGTTTTTCTGCAGTGGCATTCGACAGTTGGTACTTTATTGTCCAATTCGTTAGGCATTTTATCATCCGATGAGTCTTTATTTGATACTTTTACACCCAGAGAGTCATCATTGGATAGTATACGAAGTGGTAATTCTTTATTTTTGTCGTTTTTAGAGATTTGACTTTCAGTTAATTCTGTATTTTTTTGTGAAAACTCTTTAGTGTTACTTAAATTTAAAAGATTACAATTAATTTCTTTAACAATATAATTTAAATTCGAACCTTCTTTTGAAGTTTTAACACCTGTAGGTTCTTTTTTATTATCATTCGAAATCTGAGTATATGTGAAACCTTTATTATTGTCAACTTTCGGTATTTCACTGCTAGTACCTGCTTTCGAGATTTTATTATCATAAGGGAACCTTTCATAGTTGCCTACATTGAAAATTTGGCTATGCGTAGATTCCCTGTTGTTATTTTCTATTAATTTTGTTTCATCTGAGACTTTAATTGATATTTTATTATGATTCGATTTACATACATTCTCTTTTCCACTAGGCGTAAACAGTTCATTGTTTTCAACATTTAAAATTTGACTAAGCACAGATTCTTCCTTGGTAATTTCATTTAAAATTGTTATATCTGAGATAATCTTCTCAGTATTCAATAGTTCACTTTGTATCGATAATTTCTCCACGGTCTCGGTTTTTACAAAAGTGAACTCGTCGTTATTGTTTTCCTTCGGTGTTTGGTTTTCAGTAACTGTTTTACTGTTTCCAGCATTTGGAATTGCAAAATGTGTAATTTTTTTAATGTTATCATTATTCAATGTTTCTGTAGAATCTTTATTCTTATTATTATTTGAATGTTTGCTCTCTGCAGATGCTTTCTTGTAATCAGCTGCAGAAGTATTACTCTCTTGCAAATCATCCAATACTTTGTTAATAACTTCACTGGCATACTTTTCAGACTCTGAAGCGCGTTGCTTTTTCAGTTTTGATTTTAATTTTTTTTCTTCTGCTTTAGTCGTTCGTTCTGTCTGCAATTCCGAAGGCAATGTTACTTTAACAGTATTATCCACCGGTGTAGTATTACTCTCTGATATTGTTATTTTCCTCTTGCTGGATACTTTTTCAACCCCAAGTAATGAGATTTCTTCGTAAGATGTACTACTAGGCGAGTTCTGTTTTACTTTATTTTTACTTGTAGTGCCTTCATCAGTTTCATTATGACTCTGACCAGTTTTTAAAGTCGCAAATGTAAGTTCTGTCTGAGAAAGACCATTGCCTTGTTTCTTCATAAATATTTGTGGATATTCACGTAGGTACGAAGCTATATTTCCTTTGCTGCTACCTATATGTGGAGGCGTCTCAGTCTCGTCACCGTTCATTGCAGCGCAATCAATATTGTGCTGCTGAGGCCACGATGCAGGTATTGCTGAATTTAATATCTGAGAAGCTGTAATAGATTCTTTCCCTTCCTTTTTCAAATAAGCACCTATTCGTAACAACATCAAAACAATTTGTTCTAAAATGCGGTCGGTATCCCGAGGTATCATAACTTCGCTGCCGAACCAATCTTCGTATGCGTAAGCACCAATATCCGACCATCCTGTCGTTGATGGTTTCATAACATCTGCCTCCGGGCCTTCTTCTTCAATGCTTGCGTCATTAGAAATGACATTTCTCGATGAAGTTTTTAAGACCGGACGCAAATAAGTTTTATCGGTAGCACTTGGAGTCCTTTCTCCGTAACTGTAAAGTAATTTATATCGATTTCATGCTATTTATACATATAATTAAGTGTCCTTTTTAATTATATATGCTTTTATAAATTTACAGATAACATAACGCAACACAACATTAGTGGGACATAACATAGAAGAACAAAAAAAACATAAGAGTGTCCATGGAGTTTCTTGCCCGTTCTTCTCCATGGTACCTACTACGCTTTGGAATGGGCAACTAGCTTCATATTTCTGACTGACCGACCCCTTGACAATTCATAAATGTTTTGAGTTTGAGACTGTTACGCGAGTATACCTTCTGCTTGATATTCTTGCAGTTTTTGCTGAATGTTAAAGATCTTTCCAGGGTAACAACAATATAATTAGGAGAGTTGCTGTGCTCGATGGACACCCCACCCCAAAAGATGTTAAGTTTGCGGTCCGCCTCTCTATTGCGGAGATGAAATATGCAAGACTGGGTTTTGCTTGGATTGAGCTTGAGTGAGTTAGCGAAGTAATATGTAGCTAAGTCACCAAGAGCGTCTGATAAGTGGGTCTCAACCTCCTCAAAGGTGGTGGCTTGGGACGTGAGGGCAAGGTCTTCTGAATAGAGGAAGCGGGACGTGTTCGGGCTGGATGGTTCGTAGTTCGTAGATATTAAAAAGAAGCGGTGCCAGGACACTACCTTGAGGTAGACCGTTTTTTGCACTCTCCAACGACTTCTTTCCGAGAGAAGGTGGACCTGAAACCGACGATTGTGGAGAAGTTTTCGCAGTATTCGGACAAAGTTCTAAACGTTTATCAATGTCTTCACCTTCCACAGCAACCGTTTGAGGTTGACTGTATCGTAGGCAGCTGACAGGTCCACAAAAACAGCGCCTGTGACCATTCCTATCTCGAAACCATCCTCAATGAGTTGAACAAGTATGAGGGTCTGGTTGCAGCAAGACTTCATGGGTCTGAAAGCAGCTTGCTCCGGGATTAACTTCGGGTCAATAAAACTTGACAGGAGGTTGTAATATTCCCTAAATTGTTTACAAATGCGTTGGAGGACGTCTCCAAGACGCTGAACTGGACTGGAACTGGTATCAACGTAAACGACGAGTACATTTCATATCATCGATTTGCCGATTAAATCGAATTGTTTACAAATGCGTTGGAGGACGTCTCCAAGACGCTGGACTGGACTGGAACTGGTATCAACGTAAACGACGAGTACATTTCATATCTTCGATTTGCCGATTAAATCGTCATAATGGCAGAGACGCTGGAACAGCTAGACCAAATACTGCACAGCCTAAATGGAGCCTCTCGGCGGGTTGGCCTCGGCATGAATTTGGACAAGACGAAAGACTTGTACAATTCGCACGTCTTGCCAAGGTCGCTTCTTGAAGTTGTGGAGGATTATGTCTACCTAGGGCAAGTAATCCAGCTCGGTATACACAACTTTGAGAAAGCAACCGACAGAAGGCAGCATTTGGAATACTCCGTCAAGTCTTCTCGTCGCCTATCCCGCAGTTTTTGAAGACAATGATATATGGTGCCAAAACGTGGACACTGACGGTCGGGCTGGTTCACAAATTAAGGTTGCGCAGTGCACTATGGAGCGAGCTATATGCTCGGAGTCTCTTTGAAGGATAAAATCAGGAATGAAATTATCCGGAAAAGAACCCGAGTTACCGACACAGCTTGCAGAGTAAGCAAACTGAAGTGGCAGTGAGCTAGGCTGGCCATGTTTGTCGAATGACCGATGACCGGTGGAGCAGAAGAGTCCTGGAGTGGAGACCGCGTATCGGCAAGCATAGTGTGGGACGCCCCCCAGCTAGATGGACGGACGACCTAAAGAAGGTGGCTGGGACGGACTGGATGCGGAAGGCGAAGGACAGGGTGTTGTGGCGCAGCCTGGGAGAGGCCTATGTCCAGCAGTGGACTGCAATAGGCTGAGTTGATTGATAGTGATGGTACAGTGTATTAAGTAGTAAGTTAACTATATGTATGTACTACGGTAAGATATAATAATATTTACAAGTTTGCGACTAGTTTTTTGCGGAGCTGCTCTTCCCCTAGCAGAGACTTGGTCCGCCTCCTCCGGACAGCTAGCTCCAGTCCATAGTCATTGTCATTGGGAGGCAGGACGGCCGGAAACGTTTTGAAAGCCGTGGCCACTTTAAGAGCATGATAGTAGCTGTCAGATAAAGTTTCAGTAATTAATTGATGAGTCCGTAACATACTTTTATAAGTATTGCTAAACGTTATATAAATATTATAACTCTAGATTTCTTTTATAATTTTTTGCATTTGTGTCTGTTATATAGATGTTTCAAATCTGAAAATAACTGACTAATCCTATTTCAAAAGAAAACTTAAATCACCTGAAAACAAGCATCCACATGTAGAAAGCAGGCATGATTAACGCGAACTTGAGTACGACGAACTTGATGCAGGGCGGCCTGGCGGGGCCAAGCAGCAAGCACGTGCCAAGGCCGAGTGCCAGGCTCATCAGCTCACACAGCAGTTTTCTCACAGCAGCCAGCAGGAGCCACGGCAATACCAACGCAGGCCGCTCCTCCTTCAACACAAATGTAATTTACCTATGAACTTCTTATACCATTTCAGTACAATGCAGTTGACGGCTATTGTATAATAACAATACAATAGAGTATAGACCCACGGTAATCCGACCAACTTTGCGAGGTGGTGTCAGATGTTCGAATTTGTCGGAATAAACGGTACTGCCACTGACTGATTTCAAAAAGTTTCGGACTACAAGGGGTCAGTGGTTGACCCCTTGTAGTCCGCAACTTTTTGAAATGGAGTACCTTGTAAACCGACAAATTACATACTTATAGTAGGTACTGTTTGCAAAGCCATTGCGACACGTGTAGATATATGCGTTCTACGATGCGACAGCAATATATGAACGCCAGCGATCACATACTGATTGGACACAGGCCTCCGCTTTTCGAGAGGGAGTGGGCTGTAATCTACCACGCGGGCCCAGTACGGGTTGGTAAATGTCACATGTCTTCAAATATTTGGTTCTAGGACATGCTGGTTTCTTCACGAAGTTTTCCTTCACCATTTTAAGAACAGTGGTGATGAAATGATTTAGGTACACGAAGTAAAGCGATTTCTGGGTTCGAACTCACGACCTACAAACTCGTAAGTCGGGGCCGTTATTTATTTGACGGCGCTTCGACGTTTTGAGAGTGTCAAGAAACGTCAAGGATGGCAGCGAACATTCTGACAAGCGCGGGTTGACGTTTCTTCACTCTGACGCAACTCCGGGCTCTTTTGCAGGCAGCCGCTATAAGAGGCAGGATCCGCTTGCATCGTGCTCAAGCAAAACGTGTTCGGTGGAGCGTCGGTGTATTTCAATTAGTTGGGAAGTGTGGATTACGGTTCTGTTAATATTTTGTTAGAATAATAATTGTTTCGTTGATCTTCTTCAATACGTGGTTTTGATTCTCCTCGCCCGCCTACCCACGATAGCTCGGCAGCCGCAATGGACCTAGAATTGACTGATAATGGCCATGTGTCGTTATCAGAAGTGGGATGTGAAGGGCTTGCTTTAGAGGAGAATAGTCGCACGCGATCTTCAGTGCCGGTATCAGAACCAAGCCTGTCTCAACAGATGGAGCGGTTTTTATCCCGACTGATGGCTATATCATAGCCGCAATCTTCGAGCAGCACGTCTACCCAGTTGATTGAATTTGATCCGGATAACAACGAAGCGGACATCGAAGGTTGGTGCAACGTGACAGAAATCGTAGTCAACAACCGTAAGTTAGAAGGTGCAGAATTGCTTTTGTTACTTACACGTGCACTCCGAGGCCGAGCTGTTACCTGTTTATCACGACTACGGGCATTGTAGCTGACATGGTTTGCTAAACCTATGCTGCCACAAGATTACTTCGATGAAATTCTACGTTTTCAAGTTGGTGTTAAAGAAACCGCAAGCGAGGCGGCCATGCGCCTGTGGAACATCATCGAACGCATCCCGCGGATGGAGATGTCCGAGGATATTACAACGGGATTCGTATCTTCAGTTTTATGCCAAAAGGAAGCCGTGATTCGCCATGAGCTCCACTTTCATAACCTGACCACTAGATCTCAACTTCTGCGCGTTCTTAACGGCATTTCGCTGAAACGAAGGCATGAGGGTAGCGATAATCATGATGCGAATGTGAAAACGACCCGATTCAACGAATCACGCTTCACGGGAACATGTCATCTCTGCGGTACTTCGGGTCACAAAGCGATAGACTGCCGCAAGCGAAGAGAAGAGCCTACTACTTCAGAGAAGACGCGCCACCAAACATCCAGAGCCGTTGATAAACCAAGACCAATCACCTGCTTCGTATGTGGACGACCAGGACACTTGGCGCCGGAGGCGTGTCCAGATCGAGCGGGAGGCGGCGGAGCAGCGAGAGTCAAAGAAGTCCATGTGTGTGAACGCAAGGCACCGAGGAGCACCTTGACTACATCATCCGGTGAGCCAGTTCCCTTTCTTTTTGATAGTGGATCGGCTTGTTCATTAGTAACTAACAGCTACGCCGAGAATGACTTAGTTTATCTGACGGGCATTGGTAGGGGGGGATGTAGAATGTTTTTCCCAGGTAATTAGCCCCATCAATGTTCAAAGGTCCTTTTACGATTGTCAAGGTACTAGATCACGATAGATACGTGCTGAGAGACATTGATGGGCCTAACCGAACCTATAAGTACGCCCATGAAAACTTGCGTGCAGTACCCAGGGGCTACGGTGGGTTGATGGAAGTAGCTAATTCGTTAGTCAACGAGGCAGAGGAGGCCGAGACGGCGGAGGTCCATAGTCATGAGAATGGAATGGCTACACCTGATGATGATAGTGACACAGTATCGGACACACTACACACTTTGACCGCAAGCTCTGGCTTCTCTGCCTCCGAACATGATGAGTAGTAAATAGTGAGATTATAACAATTGTGCAAATCTAGAGCGATGAGCATTGGATGAAAGTTGGGAGCGGCGTGGTTGATCAATGGGGCTGGCCTAAACCGGGTCGATGCCTCTGATCAGACTACGTCTTCCTACGTGGTATATAGCGTAGTTGATCGACTGGGCTGGCCTAAACCGGGTCGACGCCCACGATCAGACTACGACTTCTCTAGTACAAGAGATTGAGCTGGGACTGGCCTATGCGGGTCGACGTTCCGGATCAATTGATTGTAGCAACTGCGTGTGGCAGTGACTGGTGGAAGGGGCGCTGACGGGTTGTCCGGTCCACCGCACCATGCGAGTTGGTGGGTGGTCGAAGGGGCGCCTGAGGTCAGTTGTCCGCCCAGTGTGATTAATTGAGATATGTGGGGTGAAGATCGAGATCTTTTCAAACAGGCAGCATAAATGGGTAGCTAGTCAGGGATGGGCGAGCGTGCCCAAACGTGTACTACAGACCTGTATTTGGTCTTTGCAGATAACTCGAGGCGTAAGCAGACGCACGAGGACGTGCGAATGTCAGTCCGGCCGTGACGGCGCTTCGACGTTTTGAGAGTGTCAAGAAACGTCAAGGATGGCAGCGAACATTCTGACAAGCGCGGGTTGACGTTTCTTCACTCTGACGCAACTCCGGGCTCTTTTGCAGGCAGCCGCTATAAGAGGCAGGATCCGCTTGCATCGTGCTCAAGCAAAACGTGTTCGGTGGAGCGTCGGTGTATTTCAATTAGTTGGGAAGTGTGGATTACGGTTCTGTTAATATTTTGTTAGAATAATAATTGTTTCGTTGATCTTCTTCAATACGTGGTTTTGATTCTCCTCGCCCGCCTACCCACGATAGCTCGGCAGCCGCAATGGACCTAGAATTGACTGATAATGGCCATGTGTCGTTGAAATGGAGTACCTTGTAAACCGACAAATTACATACTTATAGTAGGTACTGTTTGCAAAGCCATTGCGACACGTGTAGATATATGCGTTCTACGATGCGACAGCAATATATGAACGCCAGCGATCACATACTGATTGGACACAGGCCTCCGCTTTTCGAGAGGGAGTGGGCTGTAATCTACCACGCGGGCCCAGTACGGGTTGGTAAATGTCACATGTCTTCAAATATTTGGTTCTAGGACATGCTGGTTTCCTCACGAAGTTTTCCTTCACCATTTTAAGAACAGTGGTGATGAAATGATTTAGGTACACGAAGTAAAGCGATTTCTGGGTTCGAACTCACGACCTACAAACTCGTAAGTCGGGGCCGTTATTTATTTATATATACTTTATTGTACACAAAAATACAAAAACGAAAAAAAGAACTAAATGGAGATTTAATATGTACAAAAACAAAATATCGATTCATAAAATAGTTCAAGAATTTCATTAAAATTAGCATAAATATTTTTTTACGCGGAATACGGAATTAATAAGTCATCGTAAACTCTGCGAACTGAACAATAACTTTTTTGTTAAATTCCACGCGGACGAAGTCGCGGGTAACAGTTAGTCAGTTATAAAATGGCTGTGTGAATTAAATGGAATCGCTAAAGGCTAACGCAATATTTTTCTTGTCTTTGCAATACTTTTATTTGCGAGTTTGACGATGGATAGATTGCGTGAAAGATAAAAAACCGGGCAAGAGCGAGTCGGACTCGCGCACCGAGACGGTTCCGTACCATCATATGTTTTTAAATTTTCACCGGCGAGCTACTTACTAGATCTCGTCAAACCAATTTTCGGTGGAAGTTTACATGGTAGGTAATGTACATCATATTTTTTTTTTTTGTTTTATCATTCTCTTATTTTAGAAGTTACAGGGGGGGTGGCACATTTTACCACTTTGGAAGTGTCTCTCGCGCAAACTATTCAGTTTAGAAAAAAAATATATTAGAAATAAATTTTTGGGGTTCCCCATACTTAGAACTGAAACTAGAATTTTTTTTCATCAAACCCATACGTGTGGATAGGTACGTCTTCAAAAATGATATTTTTTTTTATAGGTATCTAATATACAATACCTACAATAGGTATCAATATCATTTTTGAAGACGTACCTATCCACACGTATGGGTTTGATGAAAAAAAATTCTAGTTTCAGTTCTAAGTATGGGGAACCCCAAAAATTTATTGTTTTTTTCTATTTTTGTATGATTTTCTTAATGCGGTTCACAGAATACATCTACTTACCAAGTTTCAACAGTATAGTTCTTATAGTTTCGGAAAAAAGTGGCTATGACATACCTACGCACGGACAGACAACAGACATGACTTTATAGATTCGTTACGGGTTATGGGTTCCGTTTTTGCCATTTGGCTACGGAACCCTAAAAAAGGCTACAAACAGAGTGAATAGGTACTGAAACTGACTACTGATTGAAATGTATTGAAGAAGGTTTACGTGCTGCGTGAACTCCGAATAAATGGGGATAGGTAAGAGTGCAACCAAATTGTGATGTCCTGACGCCAAAATATCCCCCAAAATAATATATCACCAAATCGGTACATTAATAGGTATAGTACGCATTATGCATAATTACCTAGTCCCAAAATATTACCGTGTTTAATCGTCGATCGACCGCAGTCTAGTTGCACCCTTGGGACGGAGCATGACGATGGTGACGTACCAGGAACACAGGATATAGAAGGACTATGTAAGCAGCGAGGTACACGTAGACGGTGAAGCACTGCACCAGCATGACGCCTGACACCATGGTGCGCAGCGCGCGTTGCACCGGCTTCGAGAGCTCGGCGGGCATGTTCATCTGCCACACCTAAAAATGGGAATGAAAGGATTTTGAAATTATATTCGTTTAATAAGTTCGAATAATGTAGGTACCTACCTACTTTATGGACAGCGAAGCATGTAGGTTGGACAGTTGAAAAGTATAGGTATAGGTAAGTAAGTTCATATATCAAACATTCGTAATAATTCCATATTATAGCTCTTGGATATCGCTCGTGAGTTTGTAAACCATTGTATACCTATCTATGCGATTTAAAAATCGACACACCTATAAGTAAACGTTACTCCATCATAATATTATTCTACTTGATCTCTGGGGAGAATACGGAAATCTATCATCTGCTTATCATCTTACGCAGGTCGTCAAAACTGACAGAGAAAGGGCTATTCATAGACTGGCGATGGGATAGCAACTCGCCTCTATACACCGTGTTCTTTACGTTATCCATAAACTTTGTCAAATGCTTCTATAGCTTTTACAAATTAAGTCTAACAAAGTAAGTAGTATATAAAAAGGTTTCGTTACAAAGATATTTGTAATTTCATTTAGTGTTTAATTGAGCTATGCAGTAAGAAAGGGTCTTAACTTATTTATGACAAGTTTCAGCCCGCCAAATCTTATGAATGAAATACGTCGTTGCCAATTCGGATAAAGAGGCATGCATATCGGATGATTTACGTCAAGGTATTTAGTTTGTATGAAAATTAACAAAATCCATAATAAAAAATGCTTAGGTATTTCCATTGTCTGAACATCTGGTCAAGTGTATGTATACCCAGAAATAAGCATGGAAACAAGCATTTTTATATATACACTGTGTTCCGGACGTTATATCGTGCGGAACTCATGCCTTCTCTGTATGTGAAGAGGTCTATGCCCTGCAGTTGGACAGTACTAGGCTGCTATTATATTACTATTTAATTGTTTTCCTTATTACACAATTAATATTGCGCTTTGAAATGAAACTTTAGGTCAAGTGTTTTCATAGTAGGTACTTATGTACCTACGTGTTCAATTTTTCATATTGGAACTGAATGAAAACATCGACAATACCTACTCATCAGCTGTTTGTCGATTGATGAAAATGTGACATCCTGTGGGTAAGCGATTACGTAAATATTGGGTACGAGTTAAATGCTGATGATTTAACAGCAATGTCGTTCAGTCACTTGAGGAAAAAGTTACAACACATTTTTACTTTGTTCTACATTCAATTTTAAACCACAACAGTATATGACTAACTACCATTTAGTTTATATCAATATCGGTTCAGTAATTCCGAGATGGTTCAGTGATTCAGAAGCCTCTAATCAATTTTTTAATCACTAAAATGACTTGCCTTTGTATCATGTCGTTGCTAGCACTACACTACACAGCACTTATATACCTATGTAGGTATTCAAGAATATCCATTGCTCCAAAGTTGAAAGAAAATATGTACCTACTTTTTTAGTAGATATACATGACTAGCTTCCGCCCGCGAGGTATGTCGATAAAAACTATCCTATGTCCTTCCCCGGGATACAATCTATCTCTCTGCTAAATTTTATCGAAAGTTTAGGCGTGAAAAGGTAACATACAGACAGAGTTACTTTCGAATTAATAATATTAGTACATAAGGATGATAGATTTGTTAAATTAATAAATCATAATCTGATAACTTATTAATCTCTCATAAATAATACTATGAAAATGATGCCTGAACATGAGAAGATAACCTGCTAAACTGAGACATGATCTGTTCATATTCATATAGATAGGTATAAAGTACCTACCTATACATATTTTATGTTCACATTCATTCATATAGGTTATCACACTATCACACTAATATTATAAAGGCGAAAGTTTGTGAGTGTGTTTGTTACTTCTTCACGCTCAAACGGCTGGACCAATTTTGATAAAAAAATTATAATTATATAATTATTTGAAATAAAAATTACGGAGGTAGCCAACACCCTGGATTAACATATAGGCTACTTTTTATCCCGATATCCCCACGGGAACGAGTCTTATGCGGGTGAAACCGCGGGACACAGCTAGTAAAGTGTAAAGATAATGTCATACAACACACATGTCTGTCAACAGTAGGCGGCTCTGCTTCTACTTAATTATATTCTGATCGGATTATTAAATAAATCTGTCGTCGTCGGCGGCACGGCACCTGCTTTAGATTGGCGTTCACTTTGAAGAGCGTGGCGTCGAAGATTGTTCGCACGAGCCCCAGCAAGCACCATAAACAAACTTCGGACTGCATGTTCATGCCCACGTACGATAGTATGTTTATCATTTTGATTAAATCGAATATTTTGTTACCAAGCTATGTAAATGTAAAAGACATTTTCTGTACACTTTCTGATTTTATATTTAATTTATTAACTTTATTTTGTACAACATTTTGTCATGTCAGATGAGTGAAGTTTATTTGTTGTCATTTCACTTTTTTATAAGTTTTGTGAATGCAAGGTTCTAAATATTTGTTTCAGCCAAACACCAACCTTATCAAAAACTCTACTCTAAACTCTTTAATATTTCGGTGATTTTAACCATCAAATCTGCACTATAGGTAGTAACATTTTGTTTCAACTTTCAATGTCGTAATGTTGTCGTTTCTTTGTTACCACAGCGGATTACCTACCCAACCATTTTCTCCCACAGATGTAAAGTACTAACATTACTGTTGTACTTATTTAGGTACCTCTATTGCTTAATAACCTAATGAATCGAATCCAAGAAAACGGGTGGTAAAGTATGATTAGCGCTGTCATCATCAGCGTGCGTCAGCCGGCTGGCGGGCCCTGCGTACAGTCGCGACTCGCGAGCGTGATTCCTTCTCAGACGATCTCTGGCGAGCGAACAGTCACATCGCGTACTGACGCGGACAAACTCACTACTTACGAGCACGACAGATTCCCTGTGATCATTCACATTGTCCAAGTGATTAACAAGTGGTAAACAGTGATAAGCAGTGATTTACTTTATTAGTTTGAACCTCACAAACAAGGTAAATAACTCAACTGACATCATCTTTAAAAATAACCTTTGTTTTTTTATTTCCGATTCTAAATATCTTATTTAATAGTTGCGCCGTGTGTGGTAAAGGCCTTGATTTTGTTTTAGAATACATTTGGGTTACGCTACGTCCTTACCTTGAACAGTGTGAGTCGCAAGTTATTTTTGAAAATTCAGTCTTTACGCACCACCCGCCAATGTTTATGTAGAGATTCGTGAATACTTAGACGTCATAATCTATAAAATATTCACTTAAGAAAATATCTAACGTTGAAATATTATGTATTATTCTAACCCATTTCTAAGAAAAATCGAACATATAATAGGAGTATTCGGTATTTCCAACCCACTAACAGTCACCGAAATAACTAATAGAGATATTACACAAATTATTAGTACTGGTACTGGTTTTAATACTTAATTAGGTATGGTAAAGCAACTATGAATGACTAAGTAATTAACTTATTAATTGACGTCAACTTGTCGTTATTAAGTCGTATCAGAATAACGAAACATGAATAAAAAGACTTGTGAAGTGTTTCAGTTTTTGTAAAATGTAGTTATTTAAACAAAGATAGAAGATTTCTTTCCTTCCCTTCTAGTTACCATTCGGTAATTTGCAACGAAAATTGTGAAAACACTTACAATAGATATTCTACTTAGGTACATTAAGAATTATTATTAATTAACATTAGCTGGGGACATTGTTCAAGCTTTTACAGCAACATAACATGACATGCCGAACAATTAAGAATGATGTGTGGGAAGACGATTTCAATGAAGCTATCGCCCAAACAAATAATTATATATGACTTCTCGACTGGTGAAGCCTACAATAGAACGCAACTACTTAGCTTTAGAAAACGCAGATGATGAATTGATGATGAGTCTGATGAAGGCAGTGCCGATATAGGTGGACAGTGAGCAGTTAACGTTACAAAATGTAGCTACCGTTACGTGTCTACTTCATATTCAGAATATACTCTAATTGGTAGGACTCAATCCTTCAAAGCGTAACTAAGCAATAGCACTTCGCCAATATACGAACAGAATTTGAGTATGATGTCATTCGTACAACGTAATTTAGAGTCACTTAGTCCCCATGAACAAAATTTGTCCAAGGATCAAATTCTATTTTTGCGCGCTTACAGGATAGGATGAATGTCAATCGCAAAATTGTTCGTGAATTAAATTTCGATTTCTGAAGTTTTAATCGGTATCTAACATTGTTTTATAAATAAATAAATTGCTTATATACAATTATTATAACTCTTACTTATTTACACTAGCTGCTAAATTAAATGACTAACTAACATTGCAATTAGAATTAGATCATCGTGATTCTAAGAAATAATTGCAGTTTCAAACATAAGAGACTTCAATCATAAGTACCTATAAAAACAAATATTAAAATATCTCAAAACTGATATGAATGGCACCATAAAACGTATAATCTAAAGCGATGAAATAGAGTATTTTTACAATATTCGAGTGTGATATGATAACCTTTAACCAATCTGGTTGAGTTTTTATCTAATATTTTATTTATGTCTTAAGCCTGTATCTTTCCGTACATGCGGTTATCAACGCACCTTTCAGGCCGTGTAAACATGGTTCCTATGTGACATGCACTTAACAAGTTAGCATGCAACATTTCAATGTAACTAAGTAAATAAATATTGCATGAATTTACATCTTAAAATTTTGTGTTCATTAAGATTCGATCACGCAGGGAAACTCCAAGCATAGCCCTCTCCATTGCTCTTTGGGTGACTTTTAGCCTTCTAATAAGGCCCATTGTGAGCTACCAATTAGTGTTTAAGTATACTAAGATATAATCAGAAATAGTTCTTCGAAACTACGGCTATATTGGTTTTTCCCCTTAAATAGAAAGTATTCTTTCAAAACAAAATGTTCGCATAGGTACTATTCGTTACGTAGTACACCTACCTTTAATAGGGCTCTAACCAGTCCATCCCAAATGAGTTAGTCAGATAATAAAAAAGTAATTTAAAAAAATTAAACCGACTTCAAAAAGAAATGAACTCAAAAAATTAAGAAATAACTTTAATTTCGGAAGTCGGTGTCTTAGGATATGTATTTTTTTAGTTTTCGTTTTTTGCCACCGACATCCGAAATTAAAGTTATTTCTTAATTTTGAGTTAATTTCTTTTTGAAGTCGGTTTAATTTTTTACAATTACTTTTTTATTTTTTTTAGTTTTAAGTAAAAACTGGAATATTTGTTTGTAATTAATAAGTAGGTAATAAATAGTTTTGGTTTAAATGTTGCACTAGAATTTGACCAAGGTTTTGAGATGTTTTCCCTTTGACACTACACCCGTAGCTCGTATCAATAAGCCAGGCCGTCATATTTACATATTAGTCCATATCTTGAAAATTACTGAATCAATTTTGATGAAACTTGCACTGTTCCCTAAGTTGAAGTTAACGTAAGCCAATACAAAAAAAAATGGTCACGATCCGATCAATAGTTGCGGAGAAATGCGTGGACAAACATACATACGTCTATAAAATTTTGTATATTTGTTTGGAAGCCCGAATAGATTGTCATATGTGAATATAATGCAATTCCAATAATATTACATACATACGTGTCGAATTGATATCCTCCTTTTTTTGAAGTCGGTAAAAAGTAGCGTCGTTAGAACAGTTGGAAGTAACCAAAGCTACTACTACTACAAAGTAACTGTCTCACGTTAACGACAGTTAAATACCACCATAAAACCATAGTTCAGCACGTTACAGTTTTCTGTTACGAAAACCATGACAACGGAAACATGTGTAGAGATATAAACGAAGCGGAATTCCTCAGTGATAGCTCAGCTACGCATAATGTTGCGTCAAGCCAAAGACTTGGTTTATCGTCAAAGTATTTATAAAACTGTTCCAGAACTATATCTATTCATAGAAAACAAAAAATAAACAAAAACAAACTCGATGAACATAAATGTTTTAAAGCGTCAAAGGACCATGGGCACTTTTGAATGAACACTGGGCCCACTTTTCAAAGTTGTGCAACAGTGATGAAACCTATGTCATATGACAGCTCTTAAAGTGTACTTTATTTCATTCTATGGCAGCTAAGTTCAAATCCAACGCGAAAACGGTTTTTTTATGCGTTTTTTAAAATGTTCAACATTGTGCAACAGTGATGAAACCTATGTCATATGAAAGCTCTTAAAGTGTACTTTATTTCATTCTATGGCAGCTAAGTTCAAATTCAGCGCAAAAATGATTTTTTTGCGTTTTTTAAAAAATTTCAACATTTTTAGTGTATTTTTAGTAGAACAAGAGCTATTTATAACCCTAGCTACTGACTGACAGCTAATTATAATTTAATATCAAAACAAAACAGATTTTAAAAAACGCATAAAAAAACGTTTTTGCGCTGGATTTGAACTTAGCTGCCATATAATGAAATAAAGTACACTTTAGGAGCTTTCATATGACATATAACTCGTCACTGTTGAACAATGTTGAAAAAATTAACCCAAAATGACGCATTTAAAAAACGCATATAAAACCATTTTCGCGCTGGATTTAAACTTAGCTGCAATATAATGAAATAAAGTACACTTTAAGAGCTTTCATATGACACAGGTTTCATCACTGTTGCACAATATTGAACATTTTTAAAAAACGCATAAAAAAACCGTTTTCGCGCTGGATTTGAACTTAGCTGCCATAGAATGAAATAAAGTACACTTTAAGAGCTTTCATATGACATAGGTTTCATCACTGTTGCACAATGTTGAACATTTTAAAAAACCGCATAAAAAAAAACCGTTTTCGCGCTTTATTTGAACTTTGCTGCCATAGAATGAAATAAAGTACACTTTAAGAGCTTTCATATGACATATAATTTATCACTGTTGAACAATGTTGAAAAAGTGGGCCCAATATGACGCATGGTCCTTTAAGACATTAATTAAAATATAATATAAAATTTTGGTCTTTTTAACGCCAGACGTAAGAAGTATTTAGGATAAGCAAGTAGGTAGGATAGATACAGCGATATTGTCCTAAAAATGTGAGTCAAATTGAAGGTTTTCTTTTATTTACTGCTGCCTTAAGGCTGTCTTTTGTCGGTAAAACGGTTAATGTAAGCTACTTTTCGTACAATTTCTTTGGAAAACAGTTGTGTCAATACCGGTATCAAATGGAAAACATTATGAGCGGTTCTGTTGTGACATTCTTAATGTACGTGAGAACACGTCTATGTTCCCGACTCCACCCATATATGGAGTCACTGCATATGGTAGTACTAACGTCTAACATGGCATGCCTTGAGAGCTCGCCTGGTAATTTATCCTCGTTTTCCCTACTTTCTACTTAACAGCTACATGAGAACCAGACGGTAGCCCACGTATGTACCCTTCGTTATCCGCTATGATTCTTACAATTAACGCCCTATATTAACATCGATTGCCTGCCGAAACTAACACCTACAGAAGCATACAAGAGGATTTTGAAACGTTGACCCTTCTTCGGTCTTTGTTTCCTGACTGACGAATCGTTTTGCATAATTATCATTGATCTGGAACAACGGAGCATATCAAAATTCCAAATTAAAGATACATGAACTGTAACCTGGTTTGGTTATCAAATTAGATTCAGTAAAAGTCAATGAACGCTTTAAGTAACGATTAACGGGCGCGATTTGCGATCTAGCATGAAGTTGCTAGATACCTACTAGAAATGTATAAAGGTTTTATTATTCCTCCCCACGAATATTATTTCCATCCAGCCATGGAGTTTGTGGAATCAGCAGTTCATATAATAACATTGTGTTTATGAGTCATTTCTGTTGCATATTGTATTACACATCGCTACAACACTGGTGTTCAGGGTGATGTCATCCACATCATTTATGTCGATTTAAGATACTATGTGACTTGGGATTGGAAACGCGTTGGTCATCTCTTTTATGTGTTTTCAAAGTGTGGTTCAAATATCCTGACATGTTGACGCCAGTATGACTGACTTGTACAGTCACGAGCACTAACATGTCAACACTTGGCAACTTTCAATTACGATTATTTCGCGAAATGACGAATGCAACGATGAAATACGACACTTTACATAAACCTATGGGTTCGAAAATACTATGTTCGTAATAACATAAAATTTCATTCAAAAATAAAGGAGAAAATTGCCTTTGAATGAAGCCAAGTGTATACATACTTATGCTCGTGACTGTACCTAGACTACACGAGTTAAATATGATTACTAAACATGACGTCACTTAAAATCGAACCTTGACCAAGTAAGGAATACCGGATAAAACTGAGGGTCGTCTTATAGATACCTAACTGAAGAAGTCACATTGACATTTGCATAGCACAAAGAGAAATAAAGCCAACATACTTTATATCACCCTACTATGGTGCTTCTTAGTACCTATAGCTTGACAACAACCAGAAGTGAGCTAAAATATTTATATATTTTTTTATTAAATCAGTTGTCAATAGTGGTTAACCTTGGTCTCCGCCAGTAATCGCTGAGGTGTACGACCATATATAGTTTTTGCGTGAGTTCACTGCTTCGTCGAATCGTAATCTACGAACCAAGCTTGACACTGACATTGTGTTGTGGTTGCTACTATCGGGACCTTATTAGTCACTCTGTAGTATTTATAGTTGTTTACATTAAACTAAGAACTGATTTTTCAATCGACAGACAATATTTATTCCAGGAATAAAATTGACGTCTGACAGTTATTGTATGGCAGAACTGTCAAAAATTCAAAATTATTCCTGCGATAAAATTATCTGTCGTTGGAAAAATCAACCCTTAGAACATTGAGCTATATTATATCAATGCCTTAGAATAATATTTGCTTAACATTAACATTTAGTCATTTTCGTATTTTGGTTCAAGGGCCCTATGGAAATTATATTTTGGACCATATTCCCCTGATCTTAACATATCGCGAGAGAGGTCGAGCAAACCCCTCCTTGCCTCAATTCTTTTGGTCGGCTCACCAAAGGCATAACATCAATCGTCAAATAATCCATCACGGCATTGTCAAAAGCCCGAGAAATAGGTAGGTACTCACATGTGAGAACCAGAAAATACTCGTACCTATAGATTTTTATGACTGCTGTGAGAAAGTAAATCCTGCCCATGAAAAAGTAATTTAAAAAAATTAAACCGACTTCAAAAAGAAATGAACTCAAAATTATGAAATAACTTTAATTTCGGAAGTCGGTGTCTTGGGATCTGTATTTTAGTTTTAATTTTTCCGAAATTAAAGTTATTTCATAATTTTGAGTTCATTTCTTTCTGAAGTCGGTTTAATTTTTTTAAATTACTTTTTATTTGGTAATTTTTAGTTGTTGCACTAGAATTTGACCAAGGTTTTGAGATGTTTTCGCTTTGACACTACACCCGTAGCTCGTATCAATAAGCCAGGCCGTCACACTTTCACGTCTTAGTCCATATCTTGAAAATTACTGAATCGATTTTGATGAAACTTGCACTGTTCCCTAAGTTGAAGTAAATGTAAGCCACTAAATGGTCACGATCCGATTAATAGTTACGGAGATATGCGTGGACAAACATACATACATACATACATACGTCTATAAAATTTTGTATATTTGTTTGGAAGCCCTAATAGACTGTCATATGTGAATATAATGCAATTCCAATAATATTACATACATACGTATCGAATTGATAACCTCCTTTTTTTTGAAGTCGGTAATAAAAGAGGCCGACGTCTTTGTTAGTAGAACTCATTGTTTACAAAATACATTCTTGTACGAATGAGTGAGCGTCACTCGACGTGAACCTGGTGACGTCACGCTACCTTCTGCGGCAGCGCACGCCGCCGGCCTTCGTGTATAGCGTATCTGTCCAAAGCGAGGCAAACCGCGCTTCTCGTGGGTGACACGGACCACTGTAATGTTGTTGTCTTTACTCTTATTCTTACATAAACGAATTTCTCAAACTTTTAAGTAAATATTCCGTATTTGTGGTTCGTTCTATTGTTCCACAGTCGTGCACTGAATAAAGACAAGGAATTTTAAGATTGGGTAATATTTAAATCATAGGTAACAAAAAAATGGGTCGGTATTCATAGTTACCACGGAATAGTTAATACACACATCAAAAGTGTCTAGGGATCAAGCATTTTTATGCGGATTTCTTGAGATTGAGATGTGGCTTTGTAATAAATTTATGATTTTATAAATTTATATGGATCCTTTTTGGTGCATTTCATAATTTGAATCAGGAACTGTGAATCAAATTCGAGTAAAAGATGAAAATCAGCTGTCAATATTTTCCCTATAAAAACATACAACGCATTGAAGACATTATTAGTGCTACTGTTTCCCTACTACTGATTAAAAGCAACGTTATTATGGAGCGGCGACGTCATTTAAGCAGGGAAGAAATGCTCAGAGCCGTGGGAATGATAGAAGCTGGTTCCCGGCAACGTACTGTGGCTTTAGCTCTGAATACAAGTCAGAGTGTTATCAGTCGACTTTGGACACGTTACCGAAGCACTGGTACCGTGGCTGAGCGCCATGGAGGACGGTATCGCTGCACCACACGGAGACAAGACCGATACATTCAAATCTTAACTCGAAGAGCTCCAACAATAACCGCCATGATGTTAGCCGTGAGGCTTCATCACTCTTCAGGGAACTTAATTAGCGACCAAACAGTCAGAAACCGCTTGCATGAAGTGAACCTTCATTCCCGAAGACCGCTACGGGTACCACCTATAGCAATGCACAATCGTAGGATTCGATATCAATGGGCTCTTGAACACAGAAATTGGGCAGAAGAACAATGGCGTTTCGTGTGCTTTTCTGATGAGTCTCGTTTTGGTATGAGACCGGACCGGATACAAGACGTATACGACACTGGAGAACCCCTGGACGCCAACAGCGATTAAAATCCTGCCAGGAAGTCCATCCTTATAGTGGTGGAACCATCATGGTATGGGCGGGTATTTGGATCGGCGGATGAACTGAGTTGATTTGGATCAGAGGCAACCTCAACGCTCAAATTTATGCTGAGACGATTGTATCAGACGTCATCGTTCCTCTACAAGTGCAAATCGGTCCCTTATTTCAGTTAATGCATGATAATGCACGACCGCACACCGCAAGAGTTGTAAGACAGACTCTCGCCGCAGCTAACATCAATGTCCTGCCCTGGCCTGCTCAGTCGCCAGACTTGAACCCGATTGAGCATGCATGGGATATGCTACAGAGAAGAGCTCTGCCGAATATGGAGGGTATCCAGTCGCAAGAAGACCTTTTTTTGTTGTTGCAACGAACATGGGCGGCCATTCCACAGCGTGATTTGGATGAACTCATTTTGAGTATGCCAAACCGATGTTCTTGTGTTGTTAGTGTTCGCGGTAGAAACACGGATTATTAATTGTTTAAGTTACCCAATAAAATTTTAAAGAAAACTGTTATTTCAGTCTTTTTTTCGAACTTTTGTGTTAGTGGTTCAAATGTCAAAAATCCCTTTATTAGGAAAATGGCAAATTTCTTTATTAATGCAAAGGTGACTTGGTTTATCGTTACTGTGACAAACGGAAACACTTTATTTGATGAATCCATAGAGAAAATTTTAATTAATATCAATCAGGAGAAAAGTTATTGCAAAAATATATGTTGATCCCTAGACACTTTTGATGTGTGTAGTTACGTTATTCATATCTTCTAACATGTCGGGCGACATAAAAAGCCGTCAAAGACGTTTTTCGATGAATGGTGCACTAAACACAAACATAAATATGAATGATGTAGGTTTGTGTATATACGCGGCTGGGTTAGTGTGCGCAGAGCAGCGCAGAGGCAAGGCCCCATGTTAATTAGTTAATGACACTGACTTTGCTCTACTGACTAGTACACGTTTGACCTTCTAAAACCGTATTTATTTAAACAGCATTAATATGTATTAAGAATAGTTACCGGACTGGCTATAATAGTAGCAGGTACACATATTTTTATGTAGGTACTAACTAAGGCCTTTCAATTGAGCAAACTTAAAGGAAAACTAAAACTAAATAAATACCTACTAGTAACAATGATTTAAAAAAATGTTACCAACGGAAACAAAAACAGCGCTGAAGTAACTATCCTTTTCGAATCCCTCGGTGCAATATGCAACGCAAGTTCGTATCACACGAGATGACGAGACTCTCTTTATTATCTGAAGAACCAGTATAACAGTAAAGTACTATCGGTGGGATTACGCGGTGTATAGGCGTTTTAATCGGGAGCACGCATCTGGGGCTAGTGTGGGCACCGAGTGGAATGCCCGGATCAATTGCATACAGATGCTTGCAATGGGCTCTTGATTGCGTTACTTAACATCGATTAAGTGAATTGGGAGCGTGATAGCATTAAATGATACGGACATGTGAACAGCTGTAAGTGGATCTCTTAAATTAATGTTTGGTTTGATTATTAGTTGTTACAATACAGTCAAAATGCAAAGTAAGTTGTTTGTTGTAAAACTATGTCACGGTAATCTTAGTCCATTTGGGAGTGTGTTTTTGATAATTTGTCTAGGTGACAGGGTGTAAATAAACGTCTGAATGTTGAAACTTTGACCTTCAATATCTCCATAACCAGAAGGTTCCCTGGTATGGTCCAGTATATGTATTTTATATTTTTTTTTATAATAACGGGAAGAACAAGTGACTTGGCTTCGTTAAGGGTATTTTACACCGGTTACAATTGAATATTATGTATAACAATATAATATTTTAATACAATATGAAGTACCTAGGTACTAAATAGTTTTTTTGACCAATAGGTACTTTTTTATCGGAGTGAGGTTTATTCTTTACTTGAAACTCCACCGAAAGAAGCACTAACCGCCGCCCGCCCGTTTCAACTGCGCAGTTGTGTCCTGTTGAATCAGATCCGACGACGGTTGGTTACACTTACAGTAATTAGGTACCTACCTAAATTACGAGTACCCAGTTTTTTTTTACTTGTTTGCACTAGAAGCTGCTGTGCAACCCATATTAGCCCATCTAGCTGATGTGGACACATTATAACTTCATAAGAATCACTAGTCGTAGGGTAAGATAATAAATCTTTGGCCTGAATAGTACAAGATTCTCGTCCTGTTAATTTCCGAAATTCTCTTTCAACCTTTAAATCCCTCTTGTAAGCACGTTTCCACGTGTCTAAACTTTTCCATCGTCAAAAATTTGAAGTATCCGTTCGTACCGTCGCGTCGCTCGTCGTAGTGGTGACAATGACACAGAAAGCCCTGCTGTAAAGACCGACCTTCGCTTGTTTAATGACCGATAGTCAAGAACGCACTGCGCTTGCCAAACTCTACTTTCGATATAGTAAATATCTACTATACCTATCTATCTACCTATAGGTACCTATGCTGTAAGTATAACAAATCTATTTTGACTGATCTGACTCAGAAGGGTGAAACTGGGTAACAAACAAATATAAAGAACAGAATCAAATGAGTTGGTACCTATTTTTGATTGAACATGAATGAAATCTCATAAAGGGCCTAGCAGTTCACTGCGTTTAAATTGATTCTCTGATTTGCATGAATCATTACAAATTTTCATAAGGGTAATTTTTATGGTCAATCCGTAACAAGTTCGGAAAAGTCTTTCATTGGCCATAAAATATTATGTCAGTACCTACCAATCTACTACGCAATACTTTAGATATCGCTAAACATGGCAAAGATTTGAAAGATTTGCTAAATTGATAAGTCTATAAAGCTCTATACTATCTACGAGTATAAAACCTGCCACAATCATTTTCATTTAGCATTTCTCAGTAACCCCGAATGCTGTTAAAATATTTGTTTTGCATAAACCTACATGCGCACTTATGAAATGTCGTTTCCTATGGAGAAGAGCCGGCGAGAAATTACAGTTTTCCAAATTACAGTGTTAGGTAGGTATGGGAGGACAGTGTAGGCCTGTTAACAAGTAGGTACAGTCAACAGCAAAAGTAGACAATCTAAATCAGAAATTCAATACTAATGAACGGAGTTCGCGTCAGAACTGTGTGGCGTCGAAGTACTACTACTTAGAATACTTACTACGTAGAATACTTTTGAATCACTTCGACGCCACACAGTTCTGACGCGAACTCCGTTCATTAGTAGGTATTGAATTTCTGACTTTGATCATCTACTTTTGCTGTTGACTGTACCAGTGCCTAACGACGATAGTTCGATTATATTCTTGGATACCAGCTGTTTGGAAATTACTTCATAAGCCTCATAAGAATAACTTCAACCACAATAAGCAAATTGCCTCTATAGTACCTACAATTGAACTGAAGCATGACCGGAAGGAGGCCGTTAGCCGGTAGTTACATCCTACTTGAACATTGATATAAACAAAGATAGTAGCAGCACTAGGTACGCAAAGATTGTACTCGTTAAAATGTAACAAAGAAATCATGCAAACTGCGGCTCATGAAGCATAACAACTCTATATAAGTACAAGGATTACTAATCCAATGCACCAACGAGGCTCCACATGGAGTGAAAACCATATTATCTTCCTTTCATGAAGGGAGGAGGCACTAAGAACTGTTTTTTGCCATGACTTCTTATAGAATATGGCACAACCTAGAATGTTTCAGCTAATCTCAACTGTCGCAGTAAAACAGTTTAATAAAGAACGGGGAAACCATTTCGTCTCTCCATTGCTCTGTGATGAATGAATAGCTATGTGGCTACCATCAAATTACTTTGGGAAGTTGAGCCATAGACGGAACAAGAGCAATACCACAAACAATACCATCTGTTACGAATTACGATCTCCGCCCCTGACAAAGACAAGTATATTAATTGCAGTTAGGTACTATTGACTACTCCGCCGCCTACCGCCCGACACATTAAAACTGCGCACTTTGATTTATTATTCGTACAATACAATTCTATTACATTCATAATTATGATCAACGGAACATCTTAATTCCCTTTTCTAAGCTACATAGATATTACGATACCCATTGTTTTATAATTGTTTGTTTTGGGTCGCATTGTTTGTAGACATTATGTTGGAGAAATACTTGTTATGAATTCGGGGCTTTGATTGAATCCCTTCGACTATTACTACTTACTAACCATTTCTTATGTATGTACGTGGATAGGTCTACAGTCTACACATGCAAAAATTCGAGCTAAACCTAGATAAGGCTGAACATCTAATGGGCCCGGATTAAATTTGCAGTAAAAGCTCTAAAAGCCAAACATTGCAAATGGTAATGGGGTGTAAAATGTCTAGGTGTGTCCCGTAGAGTAGCAGTATAGGCGAGGCATTTGTTCTAATGGGGCCGATCTGCGAACTGGGTCAGGCCAATGCCAGCGATAATGGAGCGAGGGTTATCGTCACCCTACTCATTGCAAACTATTTGCAAATCCGTTTCTATCCGGTCTATAAAAACAGTTACGTAGACACATATATTTTGCTATGTAAACATCACACCTGTCTGCAAAGGATACCATTATCTACCAACTAACTCAGATCTCCTAGTAGGTACCTACTTAATATCATGAGGCTCTACTGAACTCGATTTTCTGTAATATCAACATAATAGTCTGCTTATTTTTCATGAAATGGCGAGTTACTCTTTCGATTCGATGGGCCAATAAACAAAAATACTTAATAGGTAGGTACCAATACAAGCGAATGGACGAGCGTTACCTATTATTGATTGCCCAAATCAAAAGGGAGCACAATAACGCAACATCCCGTCGCGTCGCGGTCGCCACAGTTTCAACCATCAGAGTTCATAAATACGTAATCGAACTACTAAGCGTGATCCACAATTGATTTGGTACCTGTTAGGCAATACGTCTAATTCCGGACCGCAACGTAACTGCAGTCAATCAAAATGGATCGCTATTGCGAAATTTCTAATGCAAGCCCTCGGGAATTGGTTTCAATCGCATTGATCTTCAACGTCTGTTTAATATAATAAAAAAGATAAACATTTATTTATTGACATTTAAATTGGAGTGAGCTAAAACCGGTCAGGCAGGAAGCTACTGTCGTGGGTTTTTTTTTTATATCCAGACTACATGACACCAATAGCATAATATTATCTACCAAATAATGTTGTCGGAATTGGTGTCTTATGTCGCAATTAAAACCCCTAAATAAAATTGATATCGCAATGAGAACATTTGTTTTCCACGGACTTTTCTCGATTTTGGGGAAACAATTGCAAATTATTGATTTATTGACATAGACTAATTGATATAAATACAAATAGGTACTCGTACTTAGTAAAAAAGCAGTGGTCATGTCGATAGAGATGCTGACTAGATAGATATGCGATGCTAACATCTATGCCACAGTCGAAACGACTAGATTAGGTACTTCGATGAAGCTATTGAAACTATCTCTACCTATATGTACACTCGGTTAGAGCTATGTCGCTCCTAAAAGGTCATCTACTTTACATCGGTAAATGAATATCAAACTGATCTAAAATCCACTAATTCAGACAGAGGAAAACAAAACACAGTTTGTTAATTAAAAACGCTTTCGCCGCTAGTACCACTACTTCCAGAATAGATTCGATTCGAGAATCGAAGGCTTAAACATTTTCATGTTGCCTTAGGTATACCTAACCCACGACTCTACATAAACAACTTACAAATAGGCAACAAAGAAACGCTACTTCTTTGGAGCTGGGCAGGAAAACCTGATATTATCGCTTAGGTGTCTGTCTTTATGTCGCCTCTGCCATCTACCAAGCAAAAAAAATAGCATAATAGTCCATCGTGGGCATAGACTACTATTACAATACTAGGTCGTGGGCACGCCACGGTGCTGCCCGTGTTAATGAGCTCCCACGTGTCACCCGATCAGAAATAGCACCGAACACCGAGGAACCGATAACAGCGGTGTCGCACTCTGGACGACTTGCGAACGGAAGTCGCCGCGGTGCCACTGATGCAATATTTTTACGGCTTTCTACTCGGTTTGTGGCGCCGATGTTTGTCTTCTCACTTCATAAATATTAAGAAACATTAGGTAGTAGGCTATTATTATTTATTTAGTCTCGAAGAAGACGCCACCCATTATTATTCCGATCATCACTATCCCTCTACGTACCTAAAGGTACCTACTCACGAGGAACTGAAGACAGTTTTAGCTAAACTTTTAGATATGTAAAAATGTTTCTTACATTCATAGGTTTGATAGGTTTCTAATAGTTTCTAAACATTTAAATTTATGCGCGGTGTTGCAACACCTCGAATATAAATGAGATAGAGTAGACTGTTATCTAATATTAGTGATATCCCAAACATGTAGACCCGTAAGAAATCACTAAAGTCAATGGCGACGCGGAAGTAACGGGTCAAGCCAATGACGGACACCCACGCCTTGTAGTTACTTGTAGCTAGCTATATTTACAAAATACAATCAGCGCGATAAAGATGAAACTACGACTTTTATGTGGGCAACTTACATTCACGTAGCTTATTTAAAATTGCACATGGATGTTATGTAAGCAAACCATATTATCGTGCACGCTAACAGACAAAACAGACGTTTACACGATAGAATAACTTTTGATGAATGCAAGCTGTTACAGATATTTTAATTTGGGAATTTATCTACCATGCAGCCAGCAGGTACAGCCATGCTCCACGTTATTCCATAAGATAACATTACACGTATTTTAATTAATAGATGGCAGCTAGGCCAGAATGCATCTAATATTCCAGAATAATTTATCACCGAGTACCTACCCACCTACTATTCAAAGTATTTAACTGAAAATAAAGAACTTAGTCCTAGTTGCATTAAGATTATGTAGCAAAACATGTTCTAATCAAAACTTAACTATTTTAATTGCTTTTGTTGCAGCCATGAGGCGGTGAGACGTAGTCCAGGAATTATTGGGATTTCAAGTGACGTATACCAGATACCATGAAGCGGTTACAGAAATGCTGCTGTTGTGCGTCGACGCGCACGGGCACCCTCATCACAGCGATCCTCGGGGTCATACTCTCCATCGCTACCATCATCGTAGTATGGGTCGTGAAGAGGCACCGAATCACATTCAGCACATTCATATTTGATGAAGACTTTGATAGAAAACTTTCAGATTTAGACAGTAAGTAGCAAGACGATTTGTATACAAAGTTAGACTTTTCACCAATATTACTTATTTCTGCTGATTAAAGGCCGTTATTCAGAGCAGAAAAAGACGTTGTTAGTATTATATTCGCAGTCAATCATTAACTAATCATCATCCATTATGCTACTATTAACGATGCGCAGTAACACTTCAGTGATCGCATCACCCACAAGCAGCTATGCGAGCTAAGCAGGACTAACTTAGCTTAGCTCTTGGTCTACAACCGGCTTATTCTCAATAAATGGTGAATAATAAGGCACACATTAGACCCAAATTATCTAAATAATAAATCGAAAATAATCTTTTTTTTTCTTTTCGTTTCCAGTTCCGAGGATAATATTAACAATCAATTTATGCTTCACGATACTGATATGCACGCTGCTGATGGTAGCAGTACTGAAAGTAAGTGAATCCACACATCACGCGCGAGCGATTGATTGATAACTAACATAACTTTGATATTGCATGCTACTGACAGACATCGTATTCGGTAAGTTGTTGAAAAATCCGATGATCATGTACCTAGTTAAATAAAAACAGTTGCACATTCCGAAAAGACATAATGTCACTATTAATGGCTTTGTTATTCAAAACATAGGTCGCAACTCGCAACAATGTAACACTTCGCGTTGCTGTTGCAAAATGTGATTCATTATTCATCGTTTACTGTTGCAATGGGCGATAAGTTTTTATTTCTGCTGGCAATTTTCCCGCTTATCAATGACCTGGCTATGTGATCTTGCATTCTTGCCTTACACATTCTGCAAATCTTAGGTAGGTACTAGTTAATACTAATTAAGAACACATTCCTACGATAATACTCTGCCCATAATCAGACCCAAGAGGCAGCTATAGTGCTAGTTACAGACGCCAGCACATCAAGTTACTACAATCTGTCAAACTTTAATAGATTTTCAACTTTATCGCTAAAGGATAAAAAAAAAGGTTCAAAGTTGATTGGGAAAATTTGTCATTTTCGGGTAGCTTGATGTGCTGGCGTCTGTACTTACCTACCTACTACTGATTATTACTAACCTTGCTAGATCTTATGATTATCAGGGCGTTTACGTACACATGGTTTTCTAATCCTTGAGGATTCACCAATCGTTTGATGCTTCACTTCACCTAGATATTTTATTCACTCTACCAGTGACCTAATTCAAGGCTTTACCTGTACAGCCTTATTGATTGTGTTTTGTTGTGTAGCGGCGGTCATGGTTAATGCTGCCGTGGGTGGTGCTGGGCATCGTGCTGGCCATCGGTTTGCTGATCAGCGTGCTGCACACCTCCATCACCTACTATCTCGACAAGGACGACCACGTCATCATCGCCACAGTCATTCTCATCGGCGGGCTTTTGTATTTATGTAAGTAGAGAATCTTTTAATCGTCCCTCTTCCTCTTAGCTTTATTTCTTCACCTTCTGTCGCTCTTTTATCTCTATCTATTTATAAAATTCTCATCGCAATTGATGGCGACTTCATATTATTATCTCTTGTTATGAAAGTTGAGTAAAACTATTTGTATTTTCTATTTCCAGGTCTGTACCTCTACCTGTGGGCAGTGGTGTTCAGTCATTACTTGGAAGTACGCGACGAGGAGGAACGAGGCCGGTACCAGAAGGCTCCCTACAGACGATAAGCTTTCACATGACTCTACTCGGCTAAACTGCTGAAGTGCATAATATTCGAAAATCTCGTCAACATCTAATCTCAACGCTTTTATTCGTACCAAGGTATTTAGGACATAATGACGAATGTCAAAAATAAAAGAAAACGATCTAAAAACTAAGTACAGTTTCGTACAATATTGAAATTTAGGAGAACTGAAGTGTCTTAACAGTGCCTTAACTTGACGTCAAAAATTATATTTTTAGCATCGATTTTGACATTAATACCTAATATTTAAAAATTTAAATATGAAGTATGCAAAATCTCTGTAATTTAATGGATTGTAGGTTTGACTAAACAGAACGTGAGGACGGGCTACGAAAGAACTAAGTAAACATTTGTGTATAATACCAATCTAGATTGTGTTGAGTAACTTTTGTATGTGCCTATAAGTAGAAACACAAAATTGTTCAAGATTCAAACCAGCAGAAAATCTTGAGAAGCTCAACACAATGTAATATCGATTGACATGTTTTTTACAATATATAGAGTTTAACTACTTAGGTAAAAATCGTGAAACAAAAACCAATTAAGTAGCTGCTCTACACCAACTTGTTTTGTTACACGCCTACCTAAGTAGGTACCTACCTATTAAGTTACCACTATGGTTGATATATTAAATTACGAAGGCACCTCTAAGATAAACCTGAATACCTGTGTTATTTAAGAGAATACAATTCTATCGATTGTTATTAACTTATTTTTATATTTAATTAACAATATAATTATAGAGATACAAAATATTGATATATACCTAAGTGTAAGAATGTATGTTTATTAAACGTTTAGGAAAACCTAATATAGAAAGATATTTTTGTTACAAAACCTTATCACTGGGTCTATATACCTAAGAATATTCAGCAAGAATATCAAACAGAAGCCTGCTGAAAACCTGACAGTCAACGTTTTACCCATTAGTTACCTAGATGGGCTGTGGAGGACCACAGCCCATTCGTACCATCATATGTTTTAAGTTTTCATCTGCGAGGCCTATATTCGTCAAAGAATTTTGACACTGCACGCTGCGGTGTAGAATATTGCAGTTTTAGGTCAGCGTTATCTCTTGACCGATAGTGGAACTAATGTAACTTTTGTTGATGATTTCTGAAAAAGTGTGTTAAGTATCTAAAGACAATGTTTTATTTTTCCTGTAATCTTTACATAAACTTCTATCACATAGAATAATTTCAGATTTTTCTCTATGCAAACTTCGGGGGTATTTTTTTTACATTTTTCATCAAAAGTCGAATCCTAAACGGCCTAAAAAAAAGAAAAAGTGTTTGAGAATGTGCAAACTGCGCTCTTTCATAAGATACCCCACATGCCTTAGAATTTTTCAGAATCCCTTTCAGTCCCTGTTGCAAAAAAAAATTTTTTTTTTCTTTCTTATTTACAAAATAGTAGGGCAAACGTCATCTAAAACTATTCTAAATTTCAAGTTGATAACATTAGTAGTTCTTGAGATATCCAGCAGTGAAAGACGGACAGACAGACAGACAGACTGAGTCGCACCATTACCATTTTGGTACGTAACCCTAATTACGATCGAAATACTTAGATCTCGAAATATGATAATTATAACGGCACGGTTTGCGCAGTGGTTAAGCGATTGACTGCTGCGCTGTGTGTCGCGGTTTCGATTCCCGCACGGAACAAATATTTGTATGACCTACAAGTAGTTGTTCCGGGTCTGGCTGTTTGTGTACGTGAATTTAAATGTTTGTAAAGGCACCCACAATACAGGAGAAATTCCTAGTGTGGGGCAACGTTTTTAAAAAAAGAGAAAGAGATAACGTGGTTTTACTGAAACATGTGACACCTATATAATCTAACAAAATAAAATAAAATGATTATGAAATTGTATTTTTTACACTTTAAAGTATTGTTTTACTTTTTCATTTACCATGGAAAATTATAATCTTTAAAATCGGAAATTGAATATATTTTGACAATAACCTCAAATAATAGGCACTATTTAAGTGGTTATTAAAATTTTCTAGCGTTAAGAGTCGCATCTCAAACCGTCGTGGGTTCGATTCCCACCTTAGGCAATTCGATTTTTTTTTGCCCAAGGTTTTTATTTTGACAAAGGGCTGATTTTTCCAACGCCAGATAATTTTAACGGAGAAATATTATTGAATTTTTCACAGTTCTTCCATACAAAATCTGTCAGACGTCAATTTTATTCCACGAATAAAAATTGTCTGTCGATCGAAATATTAGAACTTAGTTTATTTTTTTTTTTATACTAATCTTTATCATCATTACCTTAGGGTTGCTATTGATTGGGTTGCTGCTGTCAGAGATAAAATAAGTGTGAAAGGACTGCTATCCATTTCTTTTTTAACCGACTTCTAAAAGGGAGGAGGTCATAGGAGGTTATAAAATAATGATCGACTTTTTTTAATAGATAAACTTCGTTTTATGCATAATTAAGACCCATGTCCAGCTGTTGACTGCAACAATACATATTTAAATTCCTTTATTTCCCAAAGATATCAAATAGAAGAAAAATGTGGAAGAATAAAAAAGCCAAAACTTTTCCACTAAATCAGCTTTTTTAGCAGTAGTTACACGCTTTTCTTTTCCAATGGGCCACTCTCCAAGTCGCGTTTCTACCACAACAAATTCACAATAATGACAGTGACAGGACATTCACAGTGCTGCCCAAAGAGTAAAGTAACTATATAGGAAGTGCTGCCAACCCACGAGCAACGAGCAAGCTTTCAGTTTTTAATCTGTTTTAAGCTCAGACACAGCATCATATTGTAGTCTTTGCTATGAGTAATAGTGTTCTGTGCATAGACTACTATTCCTTTGCCTCAGCAGACACCAGCAGTCCAGCACCAGCACCCTCCGCTGGTCGGCAAAAGTGAGCGAGCGTAATAAATGAACGCAGCAGTCGCACGTCAAAAGAAAGTCAATGTCAACCGGGCCGCAGGCGAATTCTGTCGGAGTCGGACTGTCAAATCCACGTCAATCAAACGCGAACGGCTGTGTGGACTCACTTTTTGGGTATCTACGTAAATTAAATTACAATACTATTGCTGGCGTACTAATTCTAGCTATTACACTTCGGCTCAAAAAGAATATTGTCTTAAAAATGGAAATCTCATTTAAAGGCAAACGAGTACTCGTTACTGGCGCTGGCCAAGGTTAGTTTGCAATAATATCTCTTTTGTTTAATTTCTTAGTCATATTAAAGCTATTAGTGTACAACATTGGAAATAACGTACACGGTTAATTGCTACAGCTCATAATCGCGTTATAAAATATACGCGTGTAATAATAATTATTGTAAAACTGCAGGAATCGGTCGGGGCATCGCTGTAGAATTGTGGCGTGCTGGAGCAAACATAGTCGCCTTGTCTCGAACAAGATCTCATTTAGAATCGCTTCAGAGCGAATATCCTTCTATAGACATAGTGGACGTTGATATAGCTGATTGGGAAAAAACACGGACAGTAGTTGAGTCTCTTGGCCACTTTGACGCATTAGTGAATAATGCCGCAGTCGCTATTTGCGAGCCTTTCCTCGATTGCTCATCTTCGGATTTTGATAAGTATGCTTTCAGATTTTATTTTCACATACATACCAGGTGCGGTCGCAGCCCAAGATTGGGGGTGTCACCATGGGTGCCGAGGAATATTTTAATGGAGATACATCTACACGTTGGTCTAGTGGTCGCAAGCGTTACTACTGAGCATGAGCTCTTAGCTGGGTTCGATTCCTAAGTTGGGTAGTTTTCCATCAGAAATTTCTCAGAAGCAGCCTGGAGACTGGATTTATGCCCGGTTGGTGAAATGTGGGTGAAAGTACTATATGAAGGTACACCCCTGCCTAAATAATGCTGCTAAATTGGTCATATTTTTTAGAATGGCAGATCATGCAGGGTGGGGTGGCAAGCGCAGCGAGCTTGAAAATTTTAACAACCCGCATCTGTTTTGTTAAGTGGTTGGTTGGTTAGGTTTTGTTTTAAATTTTCAACTACTACTAGGAATTACTTGCTTTGTCGACTTAAAAGCTCAAGAATCAACAGAATATAGATTGGAAGAGCGAGCATAGCAAGCCTGAAAATTTTAGCACCCTACCTGGAATAGTTTCTGTTTTCTTTTAACCATCATACAAAAAGAGAACTTACTTTATCAATATATGACGAAAAGCTTAAAACTCGATTTCCAGCAGTTTAGGTTTTGGAATCTGGCCTTAAGCCTTTTGAACCTTACGTACGAGCGGGGTGCCCAATATCCCGAGATTGTTTCGCTCGCTCTTGCATCCCCTAGGATGCTAGATTCTATATTTTATAACAGGCATTTTTAAGGGAAAAACTTTTTTAGGCACATTCAAAAACTCACCGTCATTTCATTGTTTTAAGTTTTCATTTGAGTCGGCAGTCCCCATGTCTGCCTATGTTCTTATGTTTTTGAATATGCCCATCGGGGTTTTCGTTGTAAGGCAAATAAACCATTTAGACTCGACAACTTGAATGATTTTGAAGGAGTCGTGATCCCCACGACACCCCCCTCGGACCGCGCCTGATAAGCACAACAGGTATATGACACTATTCAGAAAATATGCCTACCCAAATGATTAATGTTTAACACATATTTTTGTTTCCAGAATGTTTAATATCAATGTAAAGGCAACTCTTAATATTAGTCAAATTGTAGCAAGAAAGATGGTTGAAAACAAAACTCCTGGTGCCATAGTCAATATCTCTTCTCAGGCTTCAAAGGTAATTCAATGTTGTTATCAATTCAATTCCTATCATTGTTGTCTTGTTATCATCAACAATCAGCTGGGCTTACATGTGTAATCCTTATGTCTCACAAACATTGTGATCTTATTCATATCCAACAACAAGGCTATAAACTGACATTTCTACATAACATGCCAAGTAATTTTTTAAAATAAACTTTTACTTTTGTGCTATTTAATTTCCTGGAAAAGATCATCCTTTAGGACACTATTCTGGGAAACAGGAAATAGTTTTTGAAGTGAAAACTTCTTTAGGCACATTGGGCATTTTTTTTTGAGATGGGAAAAAACCATTGAACTCGCGACACCGTTACCATAACCGACACCTCTGTTTTAAGTTTTGGCCATTATAAAGACATCAACGGGCGGTACATTTTCTTTTCTTTACCTTCAAACATATTTATAAAATTACTATGCTTTTTCAAGTTTTCACTTCTGTCGGCACTCCTGGAGTGCCATTGTTTATTAATATTAGTGTGGTAGAGTATCCATGCATATAACCCTTCGCATGTCAAGTGTACAGGGTATGTACCGATAACAATAGAATTTCTATTGTGTCTGCTAATTGGTCATGCGACGGGATATTAATTACAATTAATTAATGTCTTGATATTTCTCAGGACCCTTGGGTCTCAGGCCTTTGGAAGGCATATGAGGGTCCGAAGCCAACTCTCAGAGGCCTGTTAGACTTTTAATTAAATGAGTCACCAACTGACGAGTATCCCTTTTCACACTATGCAAGTGCACCCAAGGACAACCCCTGGTTGTTGTAGGACTACTGCAGGACATAATTAACTCATGTTATTATTATAATTGCAGGCTGCATTGAAAGACCATGCTATCTACTGTGCATCTAAAGCAGCTTTGGATGCTCTAACTCGTTCTATGGCCCTAGAGCTTGGTCCCTACGGCATTAGAGTGAATTGCGTAAACCCCACCGTTATCATGACTGAGATGGCTAAAGTTGGATGGTCAGATCCAGTGAAAGCTAAAGAAATGCTTGCTAAAATACCATTGGGAAGGTAATACTTACACATTTCTTTTCAAAAGTGCATGCATTATAAGTCTTACTGATATTAAAATTCCATTAAAAAGGCAGCAGTGTAAACTTCGTTGTTTCATGTTTTTGATAATGTATTACCTAAATAAATGTGTAGTTATGACATCTTTGAATGAATAAATATAATATTATTTTGTATGGTATAACTTAAAGAACATATTAAGAAACAGAAAATCAAACAAAGAGGTCATAGCAGTTTTATCATACAAATATAATAATTATAGAGATAAAGAAGTTATCAGAAACAAGAGCAACTTTTTTTTTAATTATTGCAGGTTTGGAGAAGTTTTTGAAGTGGTGAATGCTGTAGTTTTCCTCTTGAGTGAGAGATCTAGTATGATCAATGGTGTGGAGCTGCCAATAGATGGAGGTTTCCTTGCCACATAATATTAAGACTTGCTAAATACATACTTTATTTAGAAAGTATATAATAACATAATATTATTATATTTATGGTTTTTAATATGGAATATTTTTTTAACAATTGCGTATTTTAGTTTTAAATATATTGGAACTATGTTAATTAGTGAATCAACCAAAGATGGGACTTTATAATACCTACATATTGCCATGATCATACTTATCATGTCATGTATGTTTTACTTTGTGATAATATTCTTATCAATTCTGGTTAATTAACTATATTATATTAAAATTAAGAACACTAACACAAATCACAACCATACTTTCCAAGATACTATATGTTGATATTATGTAGAACAGTTATTTATCTTAATGTAAAGATAAACATTACTTAATTACAAAAATAACCTCTGCTATTCAATCCTAACTTGGTTTTATTATATCTGTTTCATTCATCACATCTATTTATTTGAATGCAGACTGCATTCTTTCTATATAAATATATATAACTACTAGCTGCGCCCCGCGGTTTCACCCGCATAAGCGTCGTTAACGTGGGAACATCGGGATAAAAACTATCCTATGTCCTTTCCCGGGGTGCAATCTATCTCTCTGCCAAGAAATCCATTCAGTGGTTTAGGCGTGAAAAGATAACAAACAGACAGACAGAATTACTTTTAAATTTTTAAACGACTTAAAAAAAACCGGGCGGGCATGAGCGAGTCGGACTCGCGCACCGAGGGTTACGTACCATCATATATTTTTTAATTTTCCCCGGCGAGCTACTTACTAGATCTCGTTCAAGCCAATTTTCGGTGGAAGTTCACATCATATATTTTTTTTAGTTCATTCTCTTATTTTAGAAGTTACAGGGGGGGGGACACATTTTACCACTTTGGAAGTGTCTCTCGCGCAAACTATTCAGTTTAGAAAAAAATTATATTAGAAACCTCAATATCGTTTTTGAAGACCTATCCATAGATACCCCACACGTATGGGTTTGATGAAAAAAAAAAATTTTGAGTTTCAGTTCTAAGTATGGGGAACCCCCATAATTTATTGTTTTTTTCAAATTTTTTTGTGAAAATCTTAATGCGGTTCACAGAATACATCTACTTACCAAGTTTCAACAGTGTAGCTCTTATAGTTTCGGAAAAAAGTGGCTGTGACATACGGACGGACAGACAGACAGACATGAAGAATCCATAAGGGTTCCGTTTTTTGCCATTCCGTTTTTTTTGGCAACGGAATCCTAAAAAGGAGGAGGTTCTCAATTCGGTTGTATTTTTTTATTTTTATATTTGTTACCTCAGTACGCCGTCATTCTGGAAAATTCAAGGATATAGGTACTTCCAGATTGGTCCCATTTTTATCAAAATTTAGTTCTGATGATGGGATCCATGAGGAATTGAGGGAACTCCTCATAGGCACACCTATAGCGATTTGGGTATTTTTTTATAGTAACTCGTGCATTTTCTCTCGGAAATCACCATTTGGTGAAGTGGAACTGATGAAGAAGACCACAGATGGTCACCGGAACTACTCAATAATAAGTATTTCAGGGGTTGCGAATTTGCGATTCGATTACTTTAATATGGTTGCTAAGCAATTTATGCTCGTCACAATGCGAATGGTAAAATGGAGCTGATGGTGGAATACTTGGAGAACTCCTCAACAATTAACGTCCCCTGCCTGCATCGGGAAAAGGAATATTTTGTAAAAGGCGATGGGCAAGTTGACATTAGGCTATTTTAACTTAGATAAATTATAAACAAACCCACTAAAAAACAAGAAATAAAAACTTTTTAACAAAAAAAAACCGACTTCCAAAAAAAACACTACAAACTGAAAAATAACTTAATTTCGGAGTCGGTGGCAAAAACTTAAATACTGATCCGTAAGACACCGGCTTCCGAAATTATAGTTATTTTTCAGTATGTAGGTAGTGTTTTTTTTTTGGAAGTCGGTTTTTTTTTTGTTAAAAAGTTTTTAATATTAGTAGGTATATAGATAAAATTCAAAGTCCTGACTGAATGATATATCAACGCACAGCCTAAACCGCTGGTCCTAGAGCCATGAATTTTGGAGGGTGTGTTCTTTGTGAAGAGTAGGTGTATCTACTAAGAAGGGGTTTTTGGAAAATCAACCTAAAGGGGGGATTTTATTTGTATGAAAATTCTTATTGAGTTAATAATCTTTAAACTTGGCACGAATACTCGATCATATGACATTAGGTTAAATGTTTTTATAGCATATGAAAATTATATCATATGCGAGTTATGTCAAACGAAATTAGACCATCTGTTGTTAGACCAAACATTACACACCCGTGAGATGCAGCTCGTCCTGAGTTCGACACCCGTAGCCTTCAGTGTCTGCCCCTGTGACTTATTTATTGTCATTGCGAAGCACACGCTCACAGGAAACTGCACGCGCTTGAATTGAAAGGGGTAATTGTGGCCGGGTGTCACCATTGCCAGGATCGCCCAGAAGACACGGTGGAGGTCTGCCCCGCTTGGGCGGAGCACCGCCGTGTCCTCGTAGAGGCGATCGGCAGCGGCGGCGACCTCTCGCGCCCGGCCCTGGTGCAAGCCATGGTCCGGGGCGAGAGGGAGTGAGAGGCAGTCACCTCCTTCTGCGAAGCAGTCATGCTAGCGAAGGAGGTGGCGGGACGGCTCAGGGAGAGAGCCTCCCGTCCCAGCCGCCGCGGGAGACGCTCCGGGCGTCGGGAGCCGCGCGACGACTCCCGGCCACCGTAGGCGCGGGCCTGCGGGCGGAGAGTAATGGGTAGCTCACCGTCCGATCAGGACCAGGCCCGTGCCGGACGGCGCGTACGTGTTCCACGCGCGCCTCAAAGAGATGTTAGCATCGAGGAGGGGCCCCATAGGGCCGAAGCCTGCCGGGTCAACGGGATTGTCCGAAAGGGTTACCGCTGGCCAGGAACATAAAGGGCTAAGGAAGGAACACGGGTGGGTTTTAGTCAGTAAGAGTCTGACACTCCCTTCCGCTCCACCCAGAGCGGGAGGGGTCATTTGATGATTTCCCATACGCAAAAAAAAAAAAAAAGGTGTGTTCTTTGTGAAGAGTAGGTATCTACTAAGAAGGGGTTTTTGGAAAATCAACCTTTAGGGGGGTGAAAAGGGGGGATTTTATTTGTATGAAAATTCTTATTGAGTTAATAACCTTTAAACTTGGCACGAATACTTATCTATGTATATTATGAAGTTTGGCATTTTTTGTTTTTCTAAACAACCATTGGGAGTAGTGATGTGCCTGGTGGCAATATTGCCACTGCCGGCAATATTCCCAATGTTGCCGCTACCGGTAAAATACCAATATTGCCGGCAACATTGGCAATATTGCCAATGTTGCCTGTCAAATATTACCAATATATTTTATTATTACTGCAATTGTAATCATCGTTTAGTTATATTTAGTGTAGTATATCGATCATAAAATATTTGTAAAGATTTACACTTTGTTATTTCCAATATTATACATATACTTATGCCTGTATTTTAAATGTATATCAAAAACAAGTACAACATTAAAATAAATGTTTAGAATTTAAGCCTTTTTAGGGTTCCGTACCCAAAGGGTTAAAAAACCGGGCAAGAGCGAGTCGGACTCGCGCACCGAGGGTTCCGTACCATCATGTTTTTAAATTTTCACAGGCGAGCTACTTATTAGATCTCGTTCAAACCAATTTTCGGTGGAAGTTTACATGGTAATGTATATCATATATTTTTTTTAGTTTTATCATTCTCTTAATTTAGAAGTTACAGGGGGGGACACACATTTTACCACTTTGGAAGTGTCTCTCGCGCAAACTATTCAGTTTAGAAAAAAATTATATTGGAAACCTCAATATCATTTTTAAAGACCTATCCATAGATACCCCACAGGTATGGGTTTGATGAAAAAAATTTTTTTGAGTTTCAGTACTAAGTATGGGGAACCTCCAAAATTTATTGTTTTTTTTTCTATTTTTATGTGAAAATCATAATGCGGTTCACAGAATACATCTACTGACCAAGTTTCAGCAGTATAGTTCTTATAATTTCAGAAAAAAGTGGCTGTGACATACGGACGGACAGACAGACAGACATGACGAATCCATAAGGGTTCCGTTTTTTGCCATTTGGCTACGGAACCCTAAAAACGGGACCCTATTACTAAGAATTCCCTGTCTGTCCGTTTGTCCGTCCGTCCGTCTGTCTGTCACCAGGCTGTATCTCAAGAACCGCGATAGCTAGACAGTTGAAATTTTCAGAAATTATGTATTTCGGTTGGCACCGCTATAACAACAAATACTAAAAACAAAATAAAACAAATATTTAAGGGGGGCTCCCATACAACAAACGTGTTTTTTTCGGTGTTTTCGCCTTGTGGTACGGAACCCTTCGTGTGCGAGTCCGACTCGCACTTGGCCAGTTTTATTCAATACACAACGATTTTCAATTCTAATCTCAATATTTATGTGTTATTTCTTATAGTCACTACCGTGTATGGCAATATAGGCAATATTGCCGGTAAAATACCGGGAATATTGCCAAAATTGCTGGCATTATTGGCAATTTTACTCAAAACAATATTTTATTGTACACAACGTAGATTATGGCCTTTAAATGCTAATTTTAAGTATTGTAAAAAGTTTCCGTAGTTAATTAGACTTATAATTAAGCAATATTCCCAAATATTTCCACTCCCGGCAATATTGCCGGCAATATTTCCACCAATATTCCCACTTCGGGCAATATTGCCGGCAACGGCACATCTCTAATTGGGAGGTGTCAAAGTTTGTATGAAAGAATTTTAACGCGCTGTCGGATTGACTCGAAACTCTGTAGGTACCTACCTACTACTAAAATAAAAAAGTACTTATACTTAAGTACTTTTTTCGAAAAAAATCGACTCTTACGAAGGTGGAAAAGGGTAATAAAGTTTAAGGGGTGGATTTTACTGCTTTTTTTTTTTTTTTTTTTTTTTTTTTTTTATTATTTATTTGTCCAAAACATGAGTATACACACATGGCATGCAAGATGTTACAATAAAAATGATCACAGTCATGTTTTGCCTTAGCGGCGTACAAATATAAAAACTTAGGTAGGTTATTACGTAAACATCAAATAATTATAAACTTATCCATTATTCAAATAATTAAATCCAAATTATAATTAAACAAAAATATTATATAAGTATTAAAATTTCCTTCTAAACAATGTCATCAACTCATCATAGATAATAAAATTAGTCAATTAAATGTCAAAGTAATTATATTATGAATACACAAATTAGATTAATTTATCATTCAAAAATTCGTCAATGCTGTAATAGGCTTTCTCTAAAAGAAGGTTTTTTAACCTACTTTTTAATGTTTCCGTTGTACATTCCCTCCAATATTTTGGCAACGTATTGTAAAGAATGGGCGCCATACAGAATATACTTTTACGCAGTAAAGCTGTCCTGGATCTAGGAATGCTAAGTTTACTATTGCTTGCTTCCATTAACTCGAAATGGGTACCTATGGGTCTTTGAGTCAAGTTATGAACACATCCCAAAGGATTATTAAAATTCCACCCCTGTGGGGGTGGTTTATTTGAAAAATCTGATCCCTTTGATCTTTAAACTTAAAAATTTGCTCGAATACTTATTTATACAGGATGTTGAAACACATGAAATCACAAAAAAAAAATCAGCTGTTCCCTACATTAATGTTCGCATAACTAGTTAAAATGTAGGGAATAGCCGATTTTGTTTTCGCGATTTCAGGTTTGGCCCCATAGTAAAAGTTGTTCATAATGATGAGTACAATGACCTCTTAAGAGGTTTTGGGTTAATTCATTAAAACCTTGTAATAAATCACACTAATATTATAAAGGCGAAAGTTTGTGGTGTGTGTGTGTTACTTCTTCACGCTCAAACGGCTGGACCAATTTTGATAAAATTTAGTACGGAGGTAGCCGACACCCTGGATTAACATATAGGCTACTTTTTATCCCGATATCCCCACGGGATCGACATTTACGCGGGTGAAACAGCGGGGCGCAGCTAGTAAATGATAAAGATCATAATTGTTATTATACATACCTACATTTTCGATATTTTTAGAGGAAAGTACGAATTTCACGAGGAAGAAGTCGTGGGCAGAAGCTAGTGTTCTAACATTACATTAACCTAGTATGTAGGTATAAGCTTAGGTACATAAGTCAATAATATAATTATGCTGATTGTGGTTAGTCTAAGGAGAAACAAAATATTTTACGCATGAACATTAGATAAACTTACTGCTGATTTATTTTCATAAAAACTTGTATTGCGCCAATGCTGTGTCTATAAGAAATGTACAAACACATTTATTACCTACCAAGATTGTCACAACTAATACATAACCTGAAAAATATGTATAGGTAGGTACTTAAGCAAAATAAACCCAATAGACTGGTGAACATTATTAACTAAGAATAGCTTAAACATTGGATTATGCCATTTTGACTTGAATAATTTTATTGCTTGACGATGCATTTTTATGAGTTCATCGATCGAAGCCATTATAATATGAAAGTTTAGTTGTTGAATAAATGCAATTTGTTAAGTCACTTAGGTACTTATTTAATTTTTCCCTTATTATTTTGATATTATAACTTTCGTGAGGCACATTCATAAGGGCCGGCGCAGACCTGGCGAAGCGCAACGCAGCGTTGTTTTCACTGTCAAACCAATAAAGACCTTTCAATTGCACAAATAAAGTTGAAATTTGTTTGGCAGTAAAATCCGCTCGAGACTCTTATTTGTGACCTACTGAAATTGATTATTGATAGTAGGTACTTACCTAATCATTACAAACTTATACAAACCTCTTATCTGAGTAATAAAATAAATGGTACTAACAGTATAATTTGAGATATGGCACGAATACGACACAGCTCAAAAATATTATTTTACTTAGATTGCTTTCTGTAAACAACCTAAGATCAGAAGTAACAAGGTACTAACTAGGTACATCTTAGATACTCATCCTCAAGCGACCTTGTTAATAATGGATAAATATTTTAAAGGAAAACGAATACTCGTCACCGGTGGCTGCCAAGGTAAAAACTTTCTTTAAACTTACCTAAAATATAGTTAGGTATCTTTAGTTTTCATATCTAAATACGCTCGGACTCAAAGTAAACATAATGTTTTTACAGGCATTGGTCGTGGAATAGCCCTTGAGTTATGGAGACAAGGCGCTAATGTTGTTGTTCTTTCCAATCAACCGGCAAATTTAGAAAAGCTTAAAAAAGAGTATCCGTCTATAGAAATAGCACGTGCAGATCTACTGGACTGGGACAAAACTAGAGAAACTGTAGATTCTTTGGGCACCTTCGATGGACTTGTTAACAATGCTGGAATTGCTATAATCGAGTCTTTTTTAGAATGTTTACCAGAGAGTTTTGACAAGTAAGTAACCGATATACTCAGTCATGGTACTTAGTTGTGTTTTCAAATTATAATTTAGATCTATTTTCACTTTTGCACATTCAACAGAACAATGGCGCTCAATGTAAGGGCTACACTTAACGTTAGTCAAATTGTGGCAAAGAAAATGATTGAAAAGAATATAAAAGGGTCCATTGTAAATATCTCATCACAGGCATCAATAGTAAGTTTAATTCGTACCTATATTGCACCCACATCAATATTTTTTACTGACCCAGCCCAGTCAAGTGGTGCTAACGTCTGGCTATGGCCAGTTCAATTCTCTGTAAGAAACGAAACATTATAATTTGTTCAGAAATGGTATCAGTCAGCGTCATTAGTATGAGTAGTTCGTATATCATCAAATAATCATTACAGGAGCTAATTTACTGGTGTCACTGACTCTGGTAGAGCCACTATCAGGGATTTTAATTTTGATAACACAAAAAATTAGTCGCTAATTAGTCGAAATTTGTTGCCAAATAACAGAATTTGTCGGTCACTGGTTCAAAAGATATAAGGGGTTATAGGTTGCCGATCTGGAGAGTCTCCCCAGCAGGGCCACATTTATATCTCAAAAACTAGGGCACCTAGCGAAGATCTGTTTTCTCCCATATTTTGTCGCTAATTAGTCGGAATCAGTCGCCAAGTCACAGATTTAATCGGGTCTTAGTATAAGAGATATAATGAGTTCAATTAGTAAGGTATAGCCCAAGAGCTAGATCGAAGAGTTTTTTCGTGAACTCTTCGATCTAGCTCTTGGACTACACCTATAAACCCTTATATCTTTTGAACTAGTGACCGACAAATTCTGATATTTGGCGACTGATTCCGACTAATTAGCGACAAAATATGGGAGAAAACAGATCTTCGCTAGGAACCCTAGTTTTTGAGATGTAAATTTGGCTCTGCTCCAGACTCTCTCCAGATCGGCCACCTATAAACCCTTATATCTTTTGAACCAGTGACCGACAAATTCTGATATTTGGCGACTAATTTCGACAAATTTTTTGTGTTATCAAAATTAAAATCCCTGACATTGTGTCACTGACTTGCAAACCTACTCACACTAATGTTAGGTATTACCACTTGAATTCACTTGATGGCGATTACAGCTGCAGGAATGTGGCAACATGTGTATATATTTACAATCATATTTAACAACGGTAAGGGAGCGTGGGGCACAGTGGATCCATTTTCTTTCAATGACTTGTAACTTTACTTTTTTTACCTCAAATTTTCTATCATGTTGACTGAGTCCTAGAAAATATATTTAAATTTGAACCTGTATTACAAAAACAGACCTAAAAGCACTCAGTATTTTTTTTTATTTTTTTTTATTTTAAGTGATAAATTATCCACTGTGCCCCATAACAGGGGCACAGTGGATACTGATTTGGGTTACACTGGATCCTGTGAGTCACACTGGATAATGATTAATTTATATTCATTAAAAAACGTGTATTTAAATTAAGTGGTTTATTTTTAATCATTAAACATGCGTTTAATTGTAAACATAACATAAATCTTTATTTGAGGTAATTTAGACGTGGACTTTGTATTTGGAAAGTACCTATAATACTTTAAACTTAGGTACTAGTTTCACAATATGAAAAATCAAACGATCAATAAATAGAACACATCTGCTGTCCTTCAACTGATAAGGTTGACATAACTAAACCTCTTACAAACAATAAAAAACAATTACAATCATAATATTCTTAATCCTCCACAGTGGATACAAGATCCACTGTACCCCAATTCAAAACGATCCACTGTGCCCCAGTTGGAGAAGTCTTAATTAAAAAATCCTACCAAATTATTTATTTGTCAAATAAACATATTAGAGTAACAAAAATTCTCTACAGTAACTTTAGATCATATCACATTATCAACACTTGTAAAATTCTAATATACGGAAAGGCAAAACGTTTTACAAAAACACGTAAAATAAAAGTTTGTGGTTTACTTGTCGACGGATGCTCCGTACCGCGTGCGTCCACTCCGATACTAAGATGGCGACTAGCTCGGTTGCGGGGGGAGTGTAAGAACGGCAACGTCGCGAACGCGTACGCGTCTGTTTGGTTTAAATACACACCTACAATGATTTATCCACTGTGACCCAGGATCCACTGTGACCCACGCTCCCCTATACGTAGGTAGGTACTGATTAAGTAGGTACAGTCACGAGCACTAATATGTCAACACTTGGCAGCTTTCAATTGCGATGTTTTCGTGAAATGACAAATGCAACGTTGAAATACGACGCTTTACATAAACCTATAGGTTCGAAAATACTATGTTCGTAATAACATAAAATTTAATTAAAAAATAAAGGAGAAAAATGCCTTTGAATAAAGCCAAGTGTATACATACTTATGCTCGTGACTGTACCATTATTTTTTACAGGCTGCTCTGAAGGACCACACGGCATATTGCGCGTCCAAGAGTGCGGTTGATTCGTTGACTAGGGTTATGGCGTTAGAACTTGGGCCAAATGGCATTCGTGCTAACACGGTTAATCCAACGGCAATAATGACTGATATGGGCCGCAAAGTCTGGGCGGAGCCTGCCAAGTCGCAGGGTATGCTTTCAAAGATACCTATGGGCAGGTATGTAGTCATTTCTAATGTGGTTTAGTTGAATTCTAAATACCTAGTGACTGCATGTTTTAATATTAAAATGTTCCCTGTGTCACTGAAATAAGACCAATAAAGGTAGTTCGAGAATTTTATAACCAGAAGCTAGTCTGATGATTTAAAGGAACATCCCCACTAACAGAAAAGTGAAACATATTGCCCCTTGGCCTATTTGGTTTAGTTAATGGAATTTGTAAAACAAAACATTTCTCCTTAAACTTATCATTCTACATATCAACACCCAATAAATCGTTCATCTTTTTCTTTCAAGGTTTGGAGAAGTACAAGAAGTTGTCAACACAGTTATATTTCTCCTGAGTGACAGTGCCAGTATGATCACAGGCGTTCAGCTGCCTGTTGATGGAGGATTTCTTGCTACATAGATAGATATAAATATATTAAATACTTCTTTAAAGCGAATAAAACAAATTGTTAATTTTACTCAGTTTATTGTGCCAAAGGAATTTATACATACTGGACATAGAAAACAATGCAGGCATAACAATTCATTTATAATGCATATGCTAAGATAGGCTAGCATACTTTGTATTGTGGTGAAAATATACCATATTAAAAGGTAAATTAAACAAAGCATGGTTAGACTACAAGAATTAAATTAGTCTCATGTATTAGTGCATCTTACTCATCTTCTTTGGAGGGAACAAAACGTACGGACACTTAAATTTTAATTGTATCATACGCAATAAAAGCCACGATGTTTTTCTAAGTCCCTTATTCGTTCTAAAACTACTAATTTAGATTTGTCCCCTCCCCTATAACAGTAACTGAAGAATATTAAATAGGCAACTTTCGATCTCAAAGACATTATTAATAATTATATATCGTATGGTACGAGACACGTCTACAAAAAATACAATAACAGCAAAATAATTTCAATGACATTAACGCTACAACAGTTATGTATTTATTCCATTACCTAGGATATTGTAAAAAACAGTGTGTCTGCTTACCTAATTACCTTAAATTTATTATTTACAAAATTAAGTCCATAAAGTCTTTCGTCGTTTATAGCGTACACTTAACTTTAGAGCAAGCCACGACCTTCCACGACCTCGCCAAAGCATTTGAGATACATGTTGCGCACTCCACACACTGACGACAAGCACAGGACATCATCAAGACCCGAGGCCCGCGCGCGCCGCTCCACCGCGCCCGCCGCTGACGCGACACTCCTATTCACGACATCGTTGTCGCCTCAATGTATTTGAACACGAAAACATCATCTAATATACAATAAGTAATATAAATTCATAAGAATTAGTAACACAATATCATTAAAATATTTGGGTACTAACATATTACGAACTCTCCTAAAAGAAGGAATTAACTTAAACACACTCATATTGTAAACGCTAAAAATACACTGATATCAATATTGGCACAGCGTTGAAAAGTAAGACGACTATCACTTTTACTTGTGGATGAAATCTTTGAACTGTCTACAAAATTAATTCAAACAGAAAAATTATTGAAATTCTCAAAATGCTACAAAATACCCTGTAGATCTAATTAATTTAATATTGGATTTAAACTTAAAATAATGCGCATTAAAATACACCACAACTGAACAATAGATGATGGCTACAATATCAACAATTTGATTATAAGTCATATTCTCAAGTGCCTGATGGAAAATCATGCTTAGACGATTTATTCTAAACTAAACCCCTATCTATACAATATCATGACAACAGGATGATTTTGAAATCTCAAAGCTTTGCGATACAAACCCTTGAAATTAAATTGAATATATTACCATTATGTATTTACATAAAATTGAACCTAATTCTCAGTCATATATAGAGGTGACGCTGTCTACATTACGGTCTAATGAAAAGATAATTTCAATTCGTAAAAAAATCGCAACACTTTTTTAAAAGTTGTATATTTACAAACTATTCATTATTTATTAACAATAGCTAGATATTATTGACAGAGAATAGGACATTTTACAGCTCTGCATTTTAAAGCAAATGAACAAAAACATTTTGTCAGAATATGAGAATGGTAACAGATTTAATTGAACTAGGTACAGTCAACAAAGGAGTTAAGTATACAGGAGCGTCGGATATAGTTGAAGTTTACTAAGAAACCGATGGATATTCTCGAATAAAATTTTAGTTTATTAATAGAAAACAAACAGCTCATTTATTAAATTTCAGTCCAGAACATCCATCAGTTTCTTAGTAAACTTCAACTATATCCGACGCTCCTGTATACTTAACTCCTTTGTTGACTGTACATTATGATTGTATGAGAAAATTTGGTAATTTTTATGAGATCATAGATTCCTAGAAGTTCTAGATCGGTTAAATGAAAGTACATAATTTAGAGGGAAAAAATTGCTCTAACGGGAATGTAGGTACGTCTACATGCACGCGATAGTATAAAATAAACAAAGCTTCAAATAATTTTATATTTTTTTTAAATTTGTCAATGGTAGATAATATTTTACAATAGAAAAAACAAAATAATCTAACAATGTTTTCTCGGGCCAATTTTATTTCCGAATAAACTTACCTAGATAAAACTATGGCAGTGACTGGACATAAATTGTAAGACTGACATAACATTACCACTTATCAGAGACTGACGAAATTGTGTAAACATTCATCATCGATAGAAAAATGGAAAAAGAAAACGATTCTAGCGACTGAATTTTACGCAATCTCGCTCTTCTCTCTCTGACGGTTCCTTGCGTCAGACGCCCTACACGTCGCGTACATAAAATTATTTCTTTCGGTACAAAAAGAGACAGTCATATGTTAACTAAACTTGGAAGACAAAATGCTACATTCAATACAGCTAGTATTGAAAAAAAAAACTAAAAGAAAATAAAATAACATATTGCACAAGGATTTACGAAATCAAATGAAGATATAGCAGAATCAATAAAACAATATGGTTATTTAAAGCCTACTGCTGATTGGATTATTCTGTCTAAACATGGTTCCGCAAAAATATCGGCCCACGGAAGTCTTGGATTAACGTTATTGATAATATTATTTATTTACTACTACATTAATATTTGAACGTACAGACAGACCTCCAAATTAAGAACATAAATCAAAAATGCTTGTGTTTTAAATGACAGCCCTTTTGGCGATTATAGTCAGTAACTGATTTAGCTATGAAACCAATCCAGTTTTTTATTCAACAATGATAAGTTTCCGAACTTTCCGCCATTCAATGAACTGCTTCGACTTTCAAAGTACTGCTAGGATCGTGCCTATGGCTTCAATCGAAAGCGTCAGTATACAAAATATGTTGGAATGCTAATAGCAAGACTGTCAGATCAGTACATTTAAATGGCAACATTATTATAATGTATCTTATGGCTATTTTACTTAGTTGTGCCAAGTTGAACATAATTATATCCATAAGTATAACTTTCGCCGAGTAGATGCTTACTGAAGCTTGTCAGAATGGTGTTTTATTTACCTATTAATTTACAGAGTCAAGGCCCTTGAACGATTTTTTTTGGGACCAATTGACAATTTACTGTTTAATCTTACCAATATGACAGAATATGTATCTTACTTCTAAATATAACTGAGCATAAAGTACAACGATGCATGGGTAGGCCTATCAATTTACTCTATGCTTAAATGAGTCTCATTCAAACAGAAATTACTTTTCATTTCTCGGCCCACTCATCATCATACTTAGTCTATTATTAAATAATTTACAATAATATGAATGTTAACACGAATGCATACAAAATTGTTTCCTTATTTTAATACAGAATCTATATATCGAAACGTGATAACGTCCAACGACGTCCACGCGCCTCAATTCCTACCGCGCGGCTCGATGACGTGATAAGTCGTCGTTAAAACACACTGTCTTAATACGTGAATATATCGAGTCTGTGTTATGTTTGTTCGGGCGAACAGAACATGCAGGTCACAATACGAACGTGGTTCCATAGTGGTGGTGTTAACACTGCGACGACAGCAAGATCCCTCACCGCCACTCCGAGATGGCAGCCACCGTGGTGCTGGGCTGGCCGGCCGCGCCCGCAGCTGCGAACACGCAGTGAATAGCTGAACCGACAGACTCATGCAGGCATGCTGTCCCGACCATCTATCATTATCGAAGCAAGTGAGGCTGCTTAGATGTTATTCTATTCAACGAGTCGGTCACAATAACGCGACCTAACACAATCTGGCTTCAGGTGATCGGATTTTTGTAAATATGAGTTCAGTAAAATCATTACTGTATTATTAGTGAAATAAAATTACTTACTGTTTTCTGGTTCCTGATTTTGATCATGACGTCTTAAAGTACGGTCATTGGCGCCTGATTGATAATTGCCGCGCTGGCCACCTGCAACGCATTTTAAAATAATGTTAAAAAATTAGAAAGTATAAATAAACTATTGTGCCGCATTTAGGAAAAATTATATCTCACCAAATTTGAGCATATTCCAATCAAACACGTAGTCATATGTGAATCCTTGTCGATGAAAAAGTGTACGGAACAACTGACGCAGATGACTGTAGTCAGGTCTTTCCTCAAAACGCAGCCGTCGGCAGTATTTAAGATAAAGTTGAAACTCAATAGGGTGGTTCTAGAAACAACATACCATGAAATAATGTAGTTTTGATTGCTACTTTCATCATAAATCATAATAAACACACATATTATACACATAAATCATATAAACTACACTGTCATAAATATTCAGTTAAAATAAACAAAGAAGTTATAGGAAAATGTACTCAAATGTGTACCAACATCAAGTTGGGAAAGTAGTTGTGATTCTATCAACAGTTACAAACTTAAGAACTTACTTTGCAAAGCTCGTCAAAAGGTGTTGACAATTTCTTTTCAGATATTCTCTCGTATTTCTGGCGTTTGGTAGCGGCTTTAAGCCCTTGCCAGGGAAGGCTTCCACGATTGAAATACATGAGTACATAACCCAACGACTCCAGATCATCGCGGCGTGATTGTTCGATGCCTAAATGTGTATTTATCGATGCGTATCTCGCTGTTCCTGTAATTGACAAAATGTCTTATTAGTATTTTAGTACGCGTCTCTCACTCATGGCAAACATGTCCACTATCCATCTCTCTCATCATTTTGCCGTAAAATTAAGATTTCGCACAAGCTCTTGGTAGAGGTTGCGCGAATAAAAAACATTTTAACTGAGTAAAGGAGGGCCTTTCTAAGTCGACCAAATTTTGAAAATTTTAAATTCATAGTTTAACAAAGTCTTAATTCTAGGAAACTTGGGGCAATTGTGTCATTATTTTTGACTGTGATACTTAGAAATATTATTTAGGGTTACGGTTCCAAAGTTTACATGAACAAAAATAATAAAAATTAACCACAAGAAAAATGGTTACAGATTGACCAAATTTTTAGAGATTTTTCTTAAATGCCCATAATTTTCAAACTGCATGGGATAGATTTTTTTTCTGATTTTTCTCATGATGTTTATAATCAATCCTGTCGCCCCGTTTCGGCTTGACGTTGAGTTCTGGGACACCATGTATGCTAGGTATTTGTAATATTGGTAATAAAAAAAACAAAAAAAAGGATATCATAAATATTTTTCTGATTTTGTTTACTGTAGTCGATCTTAAACTTTTATTGTTTCTAAAACTTGCGTTTTTTTTGTGTTTAGGTCCTGTAAGCCCCATAGTAAGCTATTTTAGGTACATCACCCTATGATCAGTAAGAGTGGAACTATAGTACTCATGACCGGCCGCATCCGCATTGCAGAGTTATGTTAAAACTATGATATTATTATCTCCTAAGATATTCATTGAAATCAAATTATATCAAGAGCAATTTTGTTCAAAATTAAATACTTGTGATGAATAATGTATTTATTTGGATCAGGATTAATATCATGTTTATAAAAACACCTTCACAAATATTGCATTATTTTAGAACTAATTTGATTAGCATAAAAAAGGTTATAGTAAGTCAACCTTTTAAGTGTTTGGCCAGACTGGCAGCGCGGGCACGGCGCGGCGAAGTCAAACATATGAACTTCATTTGAGTATCCATAGTGGGCACGCGGGCGCGGTGAGCGGAAGCGGGCTGCTCGGCGCGGGGAGCGCGCGGGCATCTCACGCCATAACTCATTCATACAAGTGGCCGCAGTGGGTGCGGGGAGCGGGGCGCGGGCGCGGGTGGCCGCAGTGGTTGCGGGGTTCTCAAACTAATTCGAGCTTTTTTCTAGTAAAAATAAGTCTTCTTCATCCATATTATATTTTGACAAACACTGGACACGACAACACGCAGAACGCAGCCGCGCGCGCTCCACTGCGGACAGGCACACCGCGCGCGTTCTCGCACCCGCGTCCGCCCCCCAGTCTGGCCAAAAGATAAACAATGCTGTCGCGGCCTTTTTTTTAGAACTTTAAAAGGAGAACAATTCCGGCATACCTACATGATGTTTGCGTAACTTTAACCGTTTACGCAGCGTACGCAACGGAAGCACTCAAAAGGATTGTTTTTTCCGTTTTTGCAACATTTTTCATAGATGCTCCGCTCTTACTGGTCGTAGCGTGATGTTATATAGCCTATTATAGCCTTCCTCAATAAATGGACTATTCAACACAAAAATAATTTTTGAATTCGAACCAGTAGTTCCTGAGATTAGCGCGGTCAACCAAACAAACTCTTCAGCTTTATAATATTATAAGTAAGTAAGTATAGATATCATAACTAGTATGATTGTACAATTCATCCAAACACACTTATTATTGTTGCTAATGGAAGCCTGTACACCTAAGATGTGATGCATTAAGTAATTACAATAATAAATAAATGATCGAGACATAACACAATGCTTGATGACATCATCAGTTCGAGTGGAATGCATAACACATACAGGGAATGAATAAAAACAGGAATTCATGTCTACCTGATGTGACAGTAGAATGACAAGACATTTAACAAAAATTATAATGCTTATTATCTTTAAAAAAATTGTAAATTAATATCTATGAAATTGCCAAAAAAAAATTTTACCTGTTAAGTTTTTGTTTTCTCTGTATGGGATATGTTGCAGTGTGCGGGCATCTTTGTACTTTTTCGCTAAGCCAAAATCTATTATGTACACTAAATTCCCTTTTTTACCTAGGCCCATAAGAAAGTTATCTGGTTTTATATCCCTGAAAAAGAAATGAAAAATATGGCATTAATATTAAGAAATTATTATTAAAAACTTATAAATTATGTTAGGTGTTCAACAATTTTTTTTATCTTGCATATTATCCTGTAAAGGCAAGCATACATTTGAGCTTTTACATTACTTTTGGACATTTTGTATGAATCATCACACACTAAAGGCTGCATCAGGATTTTTTTGTTTGGAAAAGAGATGCGCTGCAACCCAATATGGATGTAACATGTCCACTTCTCGCTGGGTCATTTTGAAATATTGCATTTGCGCAAGATAATAAGACTCCTAAGATCAGCTAAATTAAAATCGTTTAAACAAAATACAAGCACTATTTCATTAATTGATTGTTTCACCTAAAATATCAGTAAAAAAAATGTTTTGTAAGATAGTATCAGTCACATAATTTTGTTTGATTAGAAGATATACAACCATGCAATAGCATCCAACTTCAATGATAAATGCAGAATAATGAGCTATGTAAACAGGTAGTTATATATTATCTTTTACCCTTACATCTGACCTGTAACATGCATCTATATCAGCTGTCCTTATTACCAAAGATAATATAGATTATCAGTTTACATGACAATTTATATAAATAAAATAACTACTAAGCAGTCGCAAAAAAACCAGGCATGTAACTAACTTGAGTTATCAAATCACATGGATTTTCAATTAATATCACTGGGTGGTGATATTAATTGAAAATCCATGTGATTGTCAGGGGGTGCTGACACTAATAATAATAGGTACAGTTATTACAAACAAAAAATACTCTTGCTTTACTCCATTTTCAGAGAATTCAAGTACAAGTCAGTATAGCCTCAGAATATTTTATACTTTTGTTTTGAATTATCATTGTTTAGTAACTACTTTTCACACAAGGCCTGTATCAGATCTGTGCAATCTAAGGTTATATGTTGTAATTCAAAATAAACATAACACAATGTCAAGTATATCATTGTTATGAGTAACAATGTACTAAGAGCATTAAAATTTGATCTATAATAAAATGTAGTGTCTGGTCCATCCTTTATTAAAACATGTGAAAATTTTTTCATTATTAGCTTCAATGCCTAAATGACACTAGCCTAGCTAAAATATTTTAATTAATAAAGATAAAATACCAAATGATCTCATACCTATGAATGAAGTTCCTGTAATGTATGTCCTCAATGCGCGTAATGAGTTGATCAGCAAGGAGTAGAACAGTCTTGAGAGAGAAGCGACGCGAGCAGAAATTGAAAAGGTCTTCCAAAGAGGGTCCGAGTAGTTCCATTACCATAACATTGTAGTCTCCTTCTGAACCGCACCATTTTATTGCAGGTATACCAACTGTTAACAGTTCCAATTTAGATTATTAAGAGACCACATGTTGGATATTATTTTAATTCTGATTATAACAGACACCTTGCTTTAGTTTTATTTTTTAATATATTTTGCCTAGCTGTGAGAAAAACAGTTTGTGTATGCATTTCTTAATTTTGTGCATAAACAGAGTAGCAACAAACTTCACTTCCTTTTCATGGAGCTACTATAAAACATGGAAACAAAAATTTACTGTATGTGTTACAAATATGACATGTTGGATCTGACTTTAGAGCAGTCCTCCCTAACAGCATAATGTAAAAGATAACATAACACTACACATGTATAATATATTTGATCCAAGCAGTAAATGCTTTTACAATAAACAACCCATAGAGGTGATATTGCAACTAATATATTTCTGTTTGAAGGTTTCCATTTATGCCATGCATAATAGTGAGATAATTTAAGTACTAATATTACTTACCACCTCCTTGCATTAGTTTATAAAACTTGCTCTCTATGTGTAGTTGTGGGTGCCTTGTCTTTATACATTCTAATTTGATAGCTACCTCCTCTTTGGTGACAATATTTGTTCCTGAGAAACACACAAATTATTTAACAATAACTTAACAAAACCTAAGCAAAATCAAAGTCAAGTTTCCATGCAAGTTAAACTGTCATTCATTAAACTAACAAATTCAAGACCATTCCTGTACATTTCCTTCGCTACTTATAAAGGCATAGAAGCAGTACTAGGGATTCAATAGTCAATTACACCATGTCTGCTATCATTAATCTTTGACCAGGACTCAATAAAAATAATTTACTTTATGAGGTACTATAAGCAATTCAGAAATACTTGTGATCAGTTACTAACAATAGGCTGCAGTTACAAAAAGATATGCTAGCTATTTCGAAACGAAAAAAACTGCAGCTGGCCTACCAAATTACCACTTTTCTTTGTTTACTATAATCTCTCAACACACTCACCAAGATAAATGTCTCCAAAAGATCCTGAACCGATTTTACGGCCCAGTCGGTATTTATTACCGACTCGAAGCTCCATTTTGGTATTTAGCATACAATGAAATCACAATAATATACTGGCCACCAAATCATTACAGGACGGCCATATTGCGATAGACGCAGAATGTATCTAAGTGAAGTATGTAACTTAATTTGGGTGGAATTGGTTACAAACTGTGTTTTACTGCAAGCTCAAATCGTTGATTACTTGTATACTCAACCTTAAATCGCATATAAAGTTTCTTACACAAAATTGCTCTAAAATTGATCTAATCTAACTACACACGCACATGAGGATTTTTTTCGTAGACAATCAGTTGGTATAGATGGAGCTGTCTCGCTTGGCTAGTAATTTGGAATCGAGTCAAATCGAGAAAAAAATATTACGATCGGAATCGATAACAAACATTTATTACTAAATGCGAAGCTAGCAACACTACCAATAATAGTTCACTAAATCTGAAATCTGGACTGAAAAATGTAAAAAGTTATACTATAGTTGGACAAGGACACTTTTGGCGTGTGACCAAAATTGGTATTGTTTTCCGCCGTCATCTTGTTTTTTAACCGACTTAAAAAAGGAGGAGGTTTATAATTCCAGTTCTATTTTCGAGGATCTTATTCATGACTGAAAAACTTTAAACATTTTAATTTTAGCACTGATTTATAAGTTAATACTAAAAAAAAAATGGTTGCCTGTAAAGTCGGTTTTACGGGCGAAGATTTTACGTGACAACGTCTTTTTCTCGGTAGAATATTTATTGATATGAATATAATTAAATTGCACAATAGGAACAAGGAATTAAATGAAAATAAGAACGTAACGTTACCGAGCGTTACACTTTTTCATAAGTGACTCCCAGCCGCAACCTAATTTAAAATAAGAACGTAACGTTACCGAGCGTTACACTTTTTGACGTGACAACGTCTTAAATTAGGTTGCGACTGGGAGTCACTTATGAAAAAGTGTAACGCTCGGTAACGTTACGATGAGTCACCGAACGAGAGAGAGGCCCGCCGAATGCCTTGCGTCTCTCTCCCACTCAACTATGATCGGATGATCGGTCGTTGTCACGTAAAATCTTCGCCCGTAAAACCGACTTTACAGGCAACCATTTTTTCATAAGTGACTCCCAGCCGCAACCTAATTTAAGACGTTGTCACGTCAACACACGCATCGTTACTATAATTTACACAACCAGTGCCTGTAGGTAAAGAAAACAGACTTAATTCTACTGCGAGCATCACCTTTAATTAAACGAATTTCTTCCATATAAGTCTTTAGCTATAAAAAGAATAGCATAAAGTCTCGACGATTGGGTTTTCAATATTTTTAGGAAGAGCTATAACCCAGAGTTTATGTCTGTTAACATTTTTGGCAAATACATGGGTCCTCGTATTTTTTTTTTTCACAAAGGGGCACATTAATTAATATATGTGTAAAAAATCACTTGTTTAGAGAAAAAAAAAATGTATGGATAGTGACAGTTAGCTGTCAAATTCTTAGACACGCAGTAGCAGCGACATCTGTAGTGAGCAAGTGGCAGTTTTTATTCCTTTGTTACTTACTTTATTTTGAAAATTTATTTTTCATTTTATAAAGGAAGTTGCGCGGTGGTCCCAAATAATTTTTTTGCTTGAGTAGTTTTTGAGTTAGCTTCATAGTAGTTATTTTATTTATTTTAGGAAAACTTACAGCTAAACAAAATAATACAATAAGTAATAATTTATGCAAAATAGGGCCAATTACAAGTTTCCACGTGTTACAGTATTTAAATCATTATGAAACAGAAAAAATTATAATAGACTTTATGGCAAAACAGAAAAAAAAAACACGATTTACGCTCGAAGACGCAATTAGATAAAATGACGGCACGGTTGGCGCAGTGGTTAAGCGATTGACTGCTGCGCTGCGTGTCGCGGGTTCGATTCCTGCACGGAACAAATATTTGTACGACCTACAAGTAGTTGTTCCGGGTCTGGCTGTTTGTGTACGTGAATTTAAATGTTTGTAAAACGCACCCACAATACAGGAGATATTCCGAGGGAGGGGCAACGTTTAAAAAAAAAAAAAATCTCTTCAATTTAGCAACACTAGTATTGAAAATGTAATTACCTTCCTGTCACTGAAATTTACGTAGAGTACATGAATTTGTGTGGGATAACTACTACAACTGAATAATAATTATATAAAAAAGTCGGTTTTACGGGCGAAGATTTTACGTGACAACGACCGATCATCCGATCATAGTTGAGTGGGAGAGAGACGCAAGGCATTCGGCGGGCCTCTCTCTCGTTCGGTGACTCATCGTAACGTTACCGAGCGTTACACTTTTTCATAAGTGACTCCCAGTCGCAACCTAATTTAAGACGTTGTCACGTCAAAACAATAAAAAATGGTTGCCTGTAAAGTCGGTTTTACGGGCGAAGATTTTACGTGACAACGACCGATCATCCGATCATAGTTGAGTGGGAGAGAGACGCAAGGCATTCGGCGGGCCTCTCTCTCGTTCGGTGACTCATCGTAACGTTACCGAGCGTTACACTTTTTCATAAGTGACTCCCAGTCGCAACCTAATTTAAGACGTTGTCACGTCAAAATATTTAAAAAATAAAAATTAAGCTGTCGCGTCGTGGGGCGTCTGGCAGATGTGAAACTACGAAACTTTTTTTTTATAGAAAATTTGGACGAACGGAGGCTTGGCGAAGCGTCGCCACGCCACAGCCGGTCTCACCCGCCGCATTAGATATACGTAGTATCTCTAAGTAGTTTGTGCATTAGATGTTTGATACTTTTTTTTTTTCACCCGTCTCGTCTTGTCTACTCTAGTTTTGGTTGGCTCAAAACACAAGAAGCAAAGACTCAAAACAATGTTTACAATGCACAAAAATATTTGAAGCCAAGACTCAAAATAATGTTTACAAAACAAAAATATTTTTGGACAATATCTAAAAATTTACTTAGCAATATTACTTGACCTGTGGAAAAAGCCAGACTTAGTACCTAATTGCGAGTAATTTAATGAACAACAAAAATTTAATCGAGTAGTTTATGTGATTTAGTCGAGTCAAATCATATTATTCAATTTTTTTGGGTGAGTAGCGCCCGCCTCTATGCCAGTGATGCGAACTTAGCAACTTTATAGCTAGATCTAGCTATTTTTTGTGACAAACAGCTACAATTTAATTTTTTCAGCTACTTTTTCTAGCAACTTTTCATTTCATCATGAGACCGAGACTCGAAAGAAAAAATAAAAAAAAATGGTTGCCTGTAAAGTCGGTTTTACGGGCGAAGATTTTACGTGACAACGACCGATCATCCGATCATAGTTGAGTGGGAGAGAGACGCAAGGCATTCGGCGGGCCTCTCTCTCGTTCGGTGACTCATCGTAACGTTACCGAGCGTTACACTTTTTCATAAGTGACTCCCAGTCGCAACCTAATATAAGACGTTGTCACGTCAAAATTAAACGCGAATCTATGGTCATAGATGCTATGATACGTAGAAGCAAAGAAACCGAATGAGTTTGATAACTCTGAACTCAATCCTCTGCATTAGAGACTCCCTCAGGAAAAGTGGTAAATGCTGCTATAACTGTGTTTTGCTTAAAGATGTACTGCATAGAACGGGCACAGCTGAAAAATATTCGAAATTAACGACGAAAGACACAGAACTCCAACCATCAACATCGTCTTTGATTGATTAATTTTAAACTTTTTTTTTTTTTATAGTTTACAACAAGAATTAACTCTCTTGTTGGAAATAATGAAAATAAAAAATATTGTCAGAAATTGTCATTTTATTGTAATCTACCTACCTAATAAAACATTTATCTACTTCTAGCAACTTTTTGGTTTAAAAAAAAACCAGCAATCTTGCAACATTTTGAAAATGTCTAGCAACTGGGTAAAGCTAGCAGTTGGCAACACTGCTCTATGCGTCACCGCCAGTCCGCCACTGACTGGTCACTAGGGACACGGTATCGAATAGAAAGTATCGATACTGTACTCATGAGTAGTATCGAAAAAAAAATATCGTACTCATAAAAGTATCGAAACAGAAGTATCGACACTTCAAGGTATCGAGTACTTTTCTTAGTGCCTAATTCGCATAGAGCATAGGTCAATATCAGTCAGCAAATAACGTCAGTTTAACTTCAGTAGAGCAGGACATGAAAAAACAAATGGTATTGGTACACAAATTTAATACAATAATAGAAAAAGAAAACTGTAAATTCAACAATTAAAAAAAAATTAGAAACAAAATTAAATTATTTAGTACGGACGCCAGCAGGTCAACCTATCCGAAACTGTCAGATTTTCCCAATCAACCTTGAACCTTATACTTTAGCAATAAAGTCGAAAATCTATTAAAGAAATCTGACAGATTGTAGTAACTTGATGTGCTGGCGTCTGTACTTTAGGCATATTAAAGTTCCCATTCCTCCTCCGTACAATCACTAGATGGCGTTGCCATAACCATAAACATAAGCCGTAAAGATCGCAAGTTTTAAATGGGTAATTCCTAAGATTACCCATTTAAAACTTAATTTCTTATTCGATACGATAGCTGCCAAAAAGTACTCATTGAGTAAAAGCATCGAATACAAAGTATCGAGTACAAAAGTATCGGTATCGAATGGAAATGTACTCGATACCACAAAGTATCAATACTTTTTTCGTGAGTGGTCACCGTTCACGACAAAACACAAAACAAGTCTAAGCCTGTCGCAATTAGTCGAGTAATCGAGTTCATTACTGCCCCAAAAATGTTTCGCTGGAGCGAAAAAAGGTTTCTCCATTAAAAAAACCGGACAAGTGCGTGTCGGGCCACGCACAGTGTAGGGTTCCGTAGTAGCCCGTCCGTTTTCACAATGTAGTACGATTCTGTTGTTCTTTATTCTGAAATAATAAAAAAAAAAAAAAATTCGTATTTTGTTTTTTAATGCAAGTCTTCATCCGTTAAAAACAAGCAACTACTTCATTTTAGTCACTTTAAAGTACCTATTAATGCTAAGGATTTTGTATTTGGTACAAAATTATCCAACACTTAGTTACTTTACAACTTATTAGTCGTTGAACTTGGGTTCAACGACTAATAAGTAGGTACCTACTGCTAAACTAATAAAGTTATCTTAACCGCTAATTTTTCCTTTAAAGCTCATGAAATGCACTATCATCGTGTTGGAGATTTTTCAAGCCAGCAGTTTAGGTTTTAGAGGGGGGGGGGGGGACGCCCTACTGGAACAAAAATTTGCACTTTTATGTTTAATTAAATCGAAAAATAATTTTAGAAGACCTATTCAACTTAGAGCTTAATTAGTAGTAGCTTAATTTTTATTTTTTAAATATTTTTTTTATATAATTATTATTCAGTTGTAGTAGTTATCCCACACAAATTCATGTACTCTACGTAAATTTCAGTGACAGGAAGGTAATTATAACATCAACAACATACAATAATAACGACATTTTCAATACTAGTGTTGCTAAATTGAAGAGATTTTTTTTTTTTAAACTTTGCCCCTCCCTAGGAATATGTTTTCTTTATTTTTTAGGTCGCACAGTTTTCCACTATTGATGAAAAATGTAAAAAATATACCTAGACGAAGACGAAAAAAATATTCATCCCCACTTCACATGTAGGGGAGCTACACTAAAAAAAATATTTTCCAAAATGTTATTTTACCACTTTGTCGGAGTAGGTAATTGATATATACACTCCTACAAAATTACAGCTTTCTACTACTAACGGTCTCTTAGCAAAACCTCGGACAGACAGACAGACAGACATACGGACGGACATGACGAAACTATAAGGGTTCCCTGTAGGAACTACGGAACCCAAAAAAAAAACCGGGCAGGAGCGAGTCGGACTCGCGCACTGGGGGTTCCGAACCATCTTAATTGTATTACCTATGTTTTTAAATTTTCTTCGGCGAGGCCTATATTCGTAAGAGAATATTACCTAACACTGCGCACTGCGGTGTAGAATAATGCAGTTTTAGGTTAGCGCCGCGCCGTCTCTTGACCGATAGTGGAATTAGTGTAACTTTTGTTGATGATTTCTGAAAAAGTGTGCTATTTAGAGACATCGTTTTATTTTTCCTGTAATCTTTACATACATTTCTATCACATAGAATTGTTTCAGATTTTTCTCTTTACAAACTTCGGATAGGGGGGAAACGGTATATTTTTTACATTTTTCATCAATAGTGGAAAAATGTGCAAACTGCGCTCTTTCATATGATACCCTAGTAGCCCCACTTCGAATTTTTCAGTCCCTGCTGCAAAAAATATACATATATATTTTTATTTCTTTCTTAATTGCAAAATAGTTGGGCAAACGTCATCTAAAAGATTCCAAATTTCAAGTTGATAGCATTAGTAGTTCTTGAGATATCCAGCTGTGACAGACAGACAGACAGACTTAGTCGCACCATAAGGGTTCCGTTTTACCATTTTGGTACGGAACCCTAAAAACAAACAAATGATTCTGCATATAAATGTATTTGCTTGATTGCTTCACAAACTTCTGAGATGAATTCGGAAATAGTTGATTATTCGCGTCGAAATAAATGTGCAATGCAAATAAATGTCATAAACTACATAGGTACACGGTACACTAGCAAAAAGTAAAGAACTGCCTGGAATTGAACTTCTGGTACCTTCTAAATGTTCACCTGTATTTTCACAGACAGAAAAATTACACGAATAACGTATTTCTCAAAGTAGGTATCAAAGTATTCTTTGGGATCATAAAAAGCTAATTTCTTCAGAAGACACTTCGTAGCTAGGACATTAGGAAGTAGTAGTACTATGCATGTACCTACCGAAAGCCTAAATAAAAAAAAAATTAGCTAAATCTACATATCAACCTTCTACAAACAAAATACCTAGTCTCCTGGGTTTCGATCAATCTTTTTTCATTGTAGGGTGGGTGCATGTTCTAGGTGGCTGACCTGTTGCTAATAGCTAAGTATTTGTAGGTAAACCCTCGGTTCGGTCGGTACAAAACCTGGTCATGGGTTGGACCATAATTTTAGCCCTAGGTACCCAATACATACCTACCTAAACTCACGTATTCTACCCATAGGGGTAGGGTAGGGAGGAACTAAGTACATAACGCCACTTGCTCCGATCCTTACATACTCCTTGTTTGTAATGATCGGAGCAAGTGCGGGTTCTGTAGTCTACATACCGACTCGGTTCCCTTATTATTAGGTAATTAATATTTATTTATTTATTTATTTTGTTAGGGAAAACAAACAATTGTACAATATGTATTACACCTAAGATTACATTGGAAGTGGGTAAATGTACAATCCACAACGTTTCCACAGATTACCAAGGTTAATGATACAGTGAAGACACAATATTCAGAAACACAAAGAAGAAGACAGTAAGAGAATAAAGAGGCTGTACTTATTTTAAACTAAAACAAATAGTACTAAATACAATTATTACTAAAACAATCAAAAAGAGAGAAAAGACACTAAACATCACGCAAATGTAGACTATTCACTAAACATTTCTTAAATTTTTGGCGATCTAAAGCGAATATATCCAAATTCACAAAAAGTTCATTGTAAATTTTAGCTAGTCTATGGAGAGGCGCCCGTTCACCCGCGTTGGTACGACAAGGTGTCGTGGCAAAAAGCGGGTAAACGCGTACCTCCCGTCGAGTAACTGTTCTGGGCACTACATAAAATATATTATTAACTAGTTCTGAGCAGTCAATCTTGTTGTGCAACAGATCATGAAGCATCATGGTTTGAAGCAACAGACGCCTTGATTCCAAGGTTAGAAGGTTAAACTTTTGTAGGGACTGAGTGTATGAAATACGTTCCATATGACATTTAAAGTGCATTGATCTTAAGAATTTGCGCTGAACTTTTTCTATAGCAAGATTGTATTTAGCATAGTATGGGTCCCATATCATGCAGGCGTACTCAATTTGTGGTCGAATCAAAGAATTAAAGAGATGCAGGAAAGTGGCTGGTCGCTTAAAATCTACGGATGATCTCATTACAAGGTGGTACATTTGGAATGCTTTAGCAATAATCTTATCAATGTGTAGATTTAGGTGCAGTTTGCAGTCCAATAGGATACCCAAGTCACTAATCTGAGTCTCTTTTAAAAGTAATTCATTGCATAAAGAATAATTAAAACTAACAACATTTTTATTTTTGGTGAAATTCAAATACCTACACTTAGCTATACTTAATTTCAATTTATTTGTATCACAATAGGCAGATAATCTATTTAAATCCTGTTGTAGAAGATAACAATCATCGATCGTTGCAATTTTCCTATAAACTTTGAGATCATCAGCATACAATAGAAAATTACTATTATGAAAGCAGTCTCCGATGTCGTTGATGTAAATTAAAAACAACAATGGGCCAAGAATTGATCCCTGAGGGACACCGGAGGTAGCAAGGAATGTATCAGAATGGTACCCATTGCTCACTACAGTTTGATTGCGGTTATAGATGTAAGACTGAAACCAGCGCAGCAAGTTGCCTCTAATGCCGTTGAATGCAATCTTGTTAAGTAATATTCTGTGGTCAACTCTGTCAAATGCTTTTTTGAAGTCTGTATAGACGGCGTCTGTTTGCGCTCTCACATCCATATTATTAAACAAGTGATTCGTAAATATAAGTAAGTTAGTAGCGGTCGATTTATTTTTGACAAAGCCATGTTGCTCCGGAATTAAGTTTTGTTGAATAAAAGGAAAAATTTTTAGATGGACAAGTTTTTCAAATAGCTTAGCTAAAGCACAAAGTAAAGAGATAGGTCTGTAATTCTCGACATTTTGTCTGGAGCCACTTTTGTACACAGGAACTAAATTTGCATTTTTCCAGACCGAAGGGAATATGCCATCCTGAATGCATTTATTGAATATTAATGTTACAGGTTTGCAAATAGTGTCTGCAGACCATTTTAAAAAGCAAGGTGGTATTCCATCAGGTCCTTGGCCTTTAGTTATGTCCAACAGTTGTAACTGTTTGCGAACTAGAGGGAGGCTGAAATGTAAGCTATGGAGAGAGGTGTGGCTAGCGTCAGATTGATCGGGTGTCGGGCACCAACCAGGACTAAGACAAGTTGGTTCATAAACAGACTGAAAAAAATTTGAAAAAAGGTTACATATTTTGTAAGGATCACTAGATATATCATTTTTGTAAAACATACGAGCTGGGACACCCGACTTGCCACGACGGTTAGCTATGTAAGTCCAAAAATGCTTAACGTTAAGGGGAATACTGTCCTCGACACTCTTCATGTAAATGAGATAGCATTTGTTACATTCTGCTTTAAAGCGAGCTCTATAAGAGGAAAATACCTCGTAGTCTGATAAGTTTTCATACTTTTTCCACTTACACCAGGCTCTCTTTTTATATTTGAAGATACGAATGAGAGCTTTAGAAAACCAAATAGGGAAATTAGGGTTTTTAGGCTTTACTAGAGGTACACGGTTTTTTATTATGCCGTATAAGTAGTTATATAAAATTTCTACGCTTTTTTCAGCAGACTGGCCATTCAAAACCGAGCTCCAGTCAATTGAATCAATATCTTGGTTAATAAGCAGATAGTCGGCCTTACGGAAATTAAATCTTGTGGTATGTTTTGGTGGTGTAAAATTAATATTAATATTAAAAGGAAGCAAGGTAAAAAATGGAGGATGGTGATTATCAGCCTGTAGCAGCTCATGGTTGGGTTTATAAACACGGCAATTATTATTAGAGAGGAGAAGATCAAGTATACGCCCATTTGAATTAGTAAAGTGATTATATTGCTTCAAATCGTGAACAGTCAGAAAGTCTCTTAAGCGTTGGCAGATGGAAGAGGTGCCAAGGCAAGCTAAGGAGTCTAGACAGGGATCAATTTTCGTCCACTGAGCAATTGGTATGTTATAGTCTCCCAGCAGCAGCAAACTATCGACATTTGTCGAGTTTATTATGTAGTCCATATTCTCAAAATGTAAGTTATAAACGCCAAGTGCACATTGATTAGGTATGTAGGCTGCACTTATGATACTTTGTGTAGTGTTGCTGTTGCTGGGGATTGCGATAACAATATGTTCGTAATGTTTGTCAAATGTGCCTTGCATGGGTAGTGGGATACAGACAGGGTTGTATTCCCGCAAAACAGCTACCAGCACACCTCCTCCGTCAGATTTATTGGTTGCAGACCTGTTACGATCACATCTAAATACAACATAACGATCATCGATAAATTCGCAATTATTTATAGCAGGGATTAACCATGTCTCTGTCAAAACGATAATATCATAACAGTTAGAAAGAATGTTCATGTAAACAGTATTTAGTTTTGTGCGTACACCTCTACTATTTTGGTAGTAGATACTAAGATCATGCAGAGTGTTAGCCATGGTAAGAGTCTTAATTTATAAGAGTTACTAAAGAAAAGAAAAAAATATATACAATTAGTCAGTGCTTTGAGTGATCTTACGAATATCATACACGGATTTGATTGCAATCGTAGAAGAGGTCTCACAACGCTTTACCAAGATGGTGGCGTGTTTGACCCACACAAACTTGTAATTAAATTTCTTAGCCGCTTCGCGAGTTTCTCGCAGAAGCTGTTTCTTCGGAAGAGTAAGGTGCTCGTTTACGTAGACTGTCTGAGATGCGCCCGAGACGCCCAGCTGACTGGAAGTAAGTCCTCTCTTTAAACGGTATGCGCTTAGGATATTGTCGCGCAGGGCACGGGTACTAAACTTCGCAATTATATTCTTAGGCTTCTCGTTTGTAGCAGCGTGAGGAACACGGTGTACGGTAGTGATATCTTCCCGAGATATGGCAACGTTGATGTTTTTACCTATGCCCTCAAGTATAGTGTAAAGATTCTCGTCTCTCCTCTCGGGAACGTTAGATATCTCCAAGTTACATTGCCTGGCTTGTTGCTCGAGGTTATCTATTTTTGCTTCGAGGGCTTTAATTGCACTTTGATTCACAGACCGGTCTTCTAGAATAATCAGACGTTTTAAAAAGTCGTCATATTGGTTCGATATGTATTGAGTCGATGTGTTTATCTCATCGACCTCTTTAGTAAGTTTTGCGAGACCCGCCTTCGTCGCAACACATTCCAGACGAAGGTGATCTATCTCCTTTTTAGATTCTTTAATATAGACTTCAAGATCACTCCGAATAGTGCTGATATTATTATTAATGACAACCAAATTGGCATCCAGACCTGTCTTCCACTCGCTGAGAGTATTTTTCAGATCTGCGTGAATCAAGGCAAGTTGTACAGTATGGTCGCAGTCAGGCTGTTTACGCTTACGCGATGAAGAAGCTTCAACTTCCGACGACGAATGCTTTGCCAGGTCTGGCTCCGAGGTAGACTGTTCATGTCGGAGCGTTGGCTTTGGCTTCGGCGGCGTATGTTTAGTGCCAAACATACTGGTTGGTCCGATCTCAATAGTTGGTAGCAAACAGTTTCGTACCCGCACGATTGCTCGTAATAGATGCGTAGGCGCTACGGCAATGCACTGCAACGTAGGAGTGGGGCGGAGTACGCACAGAGCGGTCGTCGGTTTCGTCGTGCAGTAACTAACCTTGTTGGCGCGGTGGTAGGGCCGCCGACTGCGAATTCGGGCGACGCAAGTTCAAATCGGGGTGGGGCTACACTGAGTTAAAACTTGAGAAAACTATTTGTCCTCTTCTAAGACGGCCCTCTGGGCGGGACCAGTCCATTTAATTACTCGAAGAGTAAGTGAGAAACACACTTTAGACTAATTAGCCAATCACAAACGGACACACTCCAGAGAGCCACAACACGTCTGCACTGTATCAGGTCACACGGACGAATGAATGAATATAGTAGGTACCTACTTACAACAGCTAAGCCATTAGACTTTGACGTGTAGCTTACCTACCCATACCTGCCTAGCGTCACTAGCGTGCCATTTAGTAGCGTGACGGGTTCTAGAGGCACTCAAATGATATTTGCGGGGTCATGAAAAGTGTTAGGTATTGAATTTATCACTTTGAACAACTTTTAAGTAGGTACTATGGGACCAAGCCTGAAATCAATCGCAAAAAAAATGAGCCGTTTCATACATTTTGTCGAGTTTATGTGAACATAATTGCATGGAACAGCAGATTCTTTTTCGCGATTTCACGGTTAGGTTCCATATTAGGTATGCAAGTGTTATTTACCTAAAATAACACTTTCACAATATACATTTACTATAGGACATAATTCTTTACAACGGGGAACCGCCTTTTGACTGTTTTTGCTTGAAATGTGGAAGGACCCACATTTTTCCATAAGATATACCTACCATGTTTTTAATACGGGGCGAATCCATTGCCATTAAACGGACTGAAAGTCAGATTTTGGATAACTGCTGAGAAATTCGGAAAAACACTTTGTTCAACTTGGGAAATGAACTTAGGAACCTCTCAGTTCAGTAATGCCCAGTCGATATTTTGGTTAAGTATTCTTATTATTTATTAAATATTCTTAGTATTATGTCCTTTATTTAATTAAATATCACATATAAATTATATTTTTAAATATTAGAATATAGAAAATATAAAAACATTTAAAAATATAAAAAATAGTAGCCCACCGGTATCGGGAACCTCCTAACAATGCGGGCCGTGTCCAGAAGTACCGCTTTCTGAATCAAGCCCTTGATCCAGCTGCCCAACGAGAGCCTCCTTAGGTGTTGGTCGAGGCTCTTGGCTATTAACCCATTGGCTGTCACGACTATCGGCACAATGATTGCTGAGTCCACATCCCACATGTCGACAACCTCGCGAGCCAAGTCAAGATACTTGATCTGTTTATTTTTCTCGGCTTTCACGAGGTTCTCATCATGCGGGACGGTTATGTCAACAATCATTGCGCGCCGCTCTGATCGATCCACCACCACTATATCAGGCTTATTGGCAACAATAGTCCTGTCAGTGATGATGGATCGATCCCAATATAATGTGATATTACCATTTTCGAGAACTGGGTCGGGCACATACCTGTAGTACGGCACCTCCGATTCCACAAGGCTGTATTTCAGAGCAAGTTGCTGATGGATTATCCTGGCTACAAGGTCGTGTCTATGCAAGTACTCTCCGTTAGCTAGACGAGAACACCCGGAGATAATATGCCTGATTGATTCTCCCGGCCGGTGGCATGCCCGACAGATGTCAACCATGCCGTTTTTCACAATAAATCTCCGGTAATTGTTCGTCATCATAACTTCGTCCATAATTGCACAGACAAAACCTTCGGTTTCTCCAAAGAGATCACCGAAACGCAGCCAGGCTACGGACGCTAATAGATCGACATCGGGCCCATGTAGGACCCGGAAAAAGCGTCCGTGAAGCTCCTTACTCTGCCATACCTCCATGCGATCATTGGTGTCAAGCACTACTGGCTTGCGCCAGTTCTCTTTAGCTAAGGAGAGCGGGGTGAGGCCCTTGTCCACGGCGACTACATCTCGATGCATCCCCACGTCGGTTTCTAGGAAATATTCCCTGAGACTGCATATCTCGCGATTGTGGAGGGTCTTAGCGTTTAAAAACCCTCGACCTCCACACTTTCGCGGGATATACAGCCTCATTACCGATGACCGTGGGTGATGCATTCGATTTGCAGTCAGCAGCGTACGGACCCTCCTATCCAGGGCGTCGAGTTCGGTCTGAGTCCATTTGAGTATGCCGAAAGAGTACATCAAAACCGGCATGACCCAACCGTTGAAGGCGCGCACCTTGTTTCCGCCTGATAGAAGACTATTAAGTACTTTTTTCAAGCGACCAAAGAAGCGCTCCTTCAACGATTGCTTCATGTCAGTAACATTGATCCCTAACGCTTCCGACATACTCAAATACTTAAAGGTTTCGGATGCGGAGAGGGCTCTAAGGTTTGTGGAATCCGAGAGTTGGGTTCCCACGGATTCCACAATCTCCCCTCGCTTTACATGCATGACCGCACATTTGTCCACACCAAATTCCACCCTGATGGCGTTACTGAAAGTTTCAGTAATTTTCAGTAGCTCCATCAGTTGCAAATTGTTAGGAGCAAAGAGTTTTAGGTCATCCATGTAAAGGAGGTGACATATAACCTGACTACCTCTCCTCAGCCGATAGCCTAGACCAGAATCCTCCAGCAGTGTGCTTAGAGGATTCAAGGCTAAACAGAACCAAAGCGGACTCAAACTGTCGCCCTGGAATATGCCTCGCTCGATCCTTATCGGCTCGCTATTCCTCTGGATATTTCGACATCCTGGATAGCGAAGGACCGTCCTCCATTGCCCCATACACGACATCAGGAAGGTTCGCAGAATTGTATCTACTTTATACAACTCCAGCACCCTCATGAGCCATGTATGTAGCACCGAGTCATAGGCCTTCTTGTAATCTATCCAACATGTCGACAGATCCTTTCGGGAACGACGAACCTGTTGGCTAATGGCCATATCAATGAGGAGCAGCTCCTTAGTACCCCGGGACCCGTTCTTACATCCATTTTGAGAGACAGACATGATGGAGTTGGTGTCTATATATGTTTGTTAATTTTAGTTCTCAAAATGGATGTAAGAACTTTATAGACCGTCGGTAAACAAGTGATCGGTCTATAATTTTTGGGATCCGCGGTACTACCTGATTTATGGAGCAGGTGGGTTATTCCTGTCGTTAGGAACTGGGGCAGCGACCCTGACTCTAAGGCTGACTGGAACTGGGATGCCAAGCAGGCGTGCGACCCTTGGAACCATTTTATCCAAAAGTTGTGCAGCCCGTACGGCCATGGAGATTTCCAGTTAGGCAACGGTCGGACTGCACGAGCAACATCTTGGGGGCTGATGCTAAGTACCCCCATTTCTGGTCGCTCAATCTTCCCAGTCCAATCACCCTCGGTGTGACTGACAGGCACCGACCAGATGTTTCGCCAGAACGAGCACATGGCGTCATCATCCGGTAGGCACGTGTCAGTAACACCTTGGTCCGGTCGCTCGCAAGCCCTATAAACCCACCTTTCATCACTCTGGAATGTGCGATTCTGAGTGTATCGCTCCACTCGCCGCCTGTACCGACGAATACGGTTCGCCCATGCATACACTTTCTGCTTCAGGAAGTCGATGCGCTCCGTGACACAAGACATATCTTGAGGACTGATATCAGTCCCCAAGAATGCCCGTCTCACAAAGCGCATCACTCTAGGGCGAGTATTGCCCTCCCTGAAGCAGATTAGTTTGCCAATGAGCGCTCTGGCCCCACCAATACGGCGTTCAATTCTGCACTGCCAAGCTGGTACGGCTGGTTTCGGTCGTGTAGCTCTAGAGTCATTGGCAAATTTGACGTGAGCTACACGACATGCCGCTGCAGCCGCGCAGTACAGAATCGAATGAGCATCGGTGAGGTCTTCCCAGCCATCAAATAGTTTGACAACTGCGAATCCAGAACCGCCACCAGCGCCCTATTTTTGTTATGCATGGGCAAACGAGGTAAGCGTGGCCTAAGTTCGGGTGACATGAAGCGATATTCCTGAATCGCATCCTCCAAAGCACTCCTCAATTCCTTATTACATTGGGTACTTACGTTTGTAGCCCTGTCATTACTCCCCTCGTCAGTCATCATGACTTGTATCAGACTGCGGTAGTAGTACAGCAGTCTGCGACTGGGGGGTGATGACATGGCTACTCTGCATTTCACTTCGCAGGCGATCAAGTACAGTGTCATCCAACATATGGTTACGCTGAATGACACGCACCTGATCCGATAATCGTTGTGCCGAAACGTTGACAGCTGGTTCAAGCACCTGAAACAGAGAGAGCATCCGAACACGGTACGCGGTCAGATTGTTTCCCCCCTCTGTAGCCCCATAGTATGAGCGCATGACATTTTCATTGATGGATCGTGTCCATCTCATGCGCTGCACACGTCCGCCGGGAGCTGGGACCCTATCAGAGGCCAGTGGGCCTCGAGGTCCTAAGCCGTCCGGCGGCCGGCGTCCTCCCCGTCGACGAGCAGGTGGTGGCGTCGTGGGCGGAGAGAAATACTCGTCGCTCGAGCTCGACGCAACTGCCGCGGTCGGTGTCGTCACAGCGCTCACAGTGGGGCTGGGTACCGGCGGCGGCGAGGCGGAGCTGAGCGAAGAGTCCGGAGGTGTTAGGCGTGCACGTCTAGCGGCGGCAGATCTTGTCAACATTTTCGTATTTTCTGTCCTTTTTCGGTTTTATCGGAGTGGTTCGGCAATTTTTGATTTAAATTTATCAAAATTATGGTCATTGTAAGTACTATTTTGTATATACAGGGTGTTTGGTGCATCGTTTGCCAAATTGAAATGGTCGACTGAAGGGGTCATCTGCTAGCCTTTCAGACCCCTTAACACCCCTCATGCCCTGTGGTTTTTTTTTATCGACTTTTTATTGTTTTACTAAAAAAAGACCCAAATTTTACATTCAAATACAAATTAAAAAAATATATAAGGCGTAGACTCTGAATTTTAATTTTATTTCGATGTGTATTGTTTAGGAGTACTTTTAAAAACAAAATAAGTGACATTATACACCTAGTTTTTTTTTAATTCATTCGCAAAGGTAAAACTTAAATTAAAGCTGTAGATGTTACAGCTGTTTATATGGCTACAAAAAAAAAACAAAAGCGACGGGGATCTTCCAACTCCCTCATTAATTCTCCAGTCTATCCTCTTGCTAATGATGTGCCACATGCCATAAAAATCTTTTAACAACTTTGTGAATTCGCTAGAATTGTGAATCAAGTCACATAAAACCACATTCCAAATTCTTATGAATTTTTTTTTATTGCGTAACTGTTACTTAAGAAAGAGGTAAAATTTGTTTTCTCACTCTTGCGCAGTAAAATCTATCTTCTATCTCTTTCTTGCATACCTTAAATCGGTTTGAACAAATCAAGCACTGCCGCCGATCCGTCATTTTTTTAGTCGAGACATCACTGCCTCTGCTACCTAACGTGTAGTTCACCGTAATCCGCGATTCTTTCATTTTGTTACTTTGTTATCGTTGAGTTTTGTTGGTTCTTGTTACGTTTTTTTAACTTTTGTTGTTATTGTTCAACTTTGTTGAGTTTTTTGTTATTGCAATGGCGACATTCTCTAACGAAGAATATGCGGACATCATGATGGCTTACGGAGCCGCCAATGGTGTCGCTCGTGCAGCGCAATGACTTTACCAGGATCGCTTTCCTGGTAAACGATTACCCGGCCGCAGAGTCTTCCAAGACACATACCGACGCATACGCGAGACTGGCAGTGTCACTTTTAATGAACCAAGGGGCCATATTGTGCGACATAATACGACTTCGTACAACAACTGTCAAAATACGAAACAGATGTCGGGCCTGCATTCGCAACAGAGGCCAACAATTTGAGCAGGATTTGTAACAATTATGAAATAAATGTTAAAAATGCATTTTTTTTTTATTTCAAGTAAATCCCACGAAAAGATAGAGATACGAGACAGATTTTACCTTATAAGAATGAGATAACAGATTTATAGGTTTGTCAGGTATCATTTAAGCAAAAATATTTTTTTAAATCATAGTTTTTAATATTAGCTTTAGGTGACTCGATTCACAATTCTAGCGAATTCACAAAGTTGTTAAATAGTACATTATGATACATGTGTGCTATGTTGATCATTATGCACGAGGCGATATTATCGCGCGAGCCGCAGGCGAGAGCGATAAGAAAGCCGAGTGTATATTGATTAATGCACACGCGTTTCATACGACGTTTTTCAACACACTTGCGAGGAAAAAAAACAGACTTGTATTGTTAAATATTAACTTGTATGGAAAATGGCGCGCTGGTTTTGTTTTCCCGCGCGCCGTGCTAGCCAGCACTAGCGATGCGCGCGCAACATTGACTCATTTTAAATATATTAATCTATGGCACAGACAAAACCGATACAGCCTATAGAAAAAATATAATAAACACAAACCTGAAAATTGCAAAAAACCTAAGAATTTCGCGGTCTACCACTGCGCATTCACCTTAAATTGTCTGTGGTCCCCTGCGAGTTCATTTTGCGACCAAGGACAATACAGACTATTTAAAAAAAAATTGAAATATAGCCCGCGGATTTTTTCTTTCGGCATGAAGTCTCTTTGGGCGCTTTCCGAATTAGCTATAATCGCTCACATCACAGCGCTCACATCATCTCCATGGACGTAATATTAAGTCCATGCATCATCTCACATGCGTTCCGATTTAGATATTACTATTATGACTGCTGAGAGCTGGCAACAATTCGGAACACTCGTGAACGCGCTCACATGACAGTGCTTACACAATGTAAAAAAGATATTATTACAGTATTTCTTTGTATAAACACCACATTTCTTCTTCAGTTCTTCTTCTTTGGTTAGGTGGCGACTGTCAGCCAGAAGCACAATTTAAAAAATGCCACGTTAGTTTAATTTAAAGATGATGCAACTCAAAACAAAACACACACTGACACAACCTCATACACACACTCTCATTTTTGACAGCGCTCACGGTGATATTATTCTAGGGCATGGTCGGCATTATCGCAAGATGGCGAATGTCATGACGTCATCTATGACGATTCACGGGACATCGTTATGGTTATCGCGCTCACGCTAATTCGGTTATTTCCCAATTCGGAACACATCGATTATTTCCCAATTCGGAACGCAGGGTTTGATGAGATTAAAAAAGCGCGCGTCTCCGACTAGTAAATAGTTATCTGTGGTATTACAGAACATGTGGATTAAAGTAAAGAAAAAGCACGCGTTCGTAATACACTCCATTATGGACCTAAAAGCGGTTCAATAAGAGCCACTTTACGAGCAAGTGTGTTGAAAAGATTTTTATGGCATGTGGCACATCATTAGCAAGAGGACAGGCTGGAGAATTGATGAGGGAGTTGGAAGATCCCGGTCGCTTTTGGTTTTTTTTTTGTAGCCATATAAACAACTGTAACATCTACAGCTTTAATTTAAGTTTTACCTTTGCGAGTGAATTAAAAAAAAACTAGGTGACTAATGTCACTAATTGTGTATTTAAAAGGGTAATTCTTCAGGGACAACATTTTCGATGTCTGTGGGTATATTTCTGTAACCAACTAAAAAAACGGCATGTAATATTTTTTTTTTGTACAGTTTAGGTTTATCCCTTACTGGGACAAATGATTTTTTTTTAATAATTGCTGTCTATGTACAAAATAAAAATATTTGAAGGTCGTTCTTCTGATTCATATAGCGCGTCCGTTTGCCATTTTCCGGAACAAAATGATCGATGTCGCATTTTCCCTTTGATACATCAATATAAATTATAATTATATCGAAAGGAAATGAATTGTACTCTTACAAAAAAAATGTGTATTAGTTATAACTACGTTAGTCTGTTTATAAATAAGTAAAAAAGAAGTGTCCGGCGTATAATACTGATTAATGTGGCGTAAGCTGCGCTTGACCGTACTTGGTCGGGTAATAATAATGAGAGTCTGGCTTCCAGCGCGGGGGGAAGCCAGTCGTGCAACGGACGACCTAGAAGGTGGACGTGCGGCTGGTTGGCTTAGATCCGGTGTTACGAAGGAAAATACCTGATTCATCTGTGTTTGGTTCAGGTGGCATCCTGATTACAATGCCTACTTTATAAAATTTATTTTATTGTTTTAAAACTTCAATCTGTGTTTCGTGTGATGCTTTTGGGTTATAGATTCGTGTAGAAAAATGAAAATAATGAAGTCTGTATGTACGATGAGTTATGCATGATTGTAGGCAAAATCCTGATTCATCTGTGCCTGATTCGTATGGTCAAAACCCCATATGAATAATAAAATAAATTAGTTTTTCCCCTCTCCAGCACGATAGGAGCGCTTTTGTTGCGTAATTCTCCTTGTCCAATTTTTGACCGTGTACAAGTCAGTAGTTTTAATCTTATTTATTATTATTTACTTAGCTATAACCTTTTGAATAATAAAAAAATGACAGGAGTATAACCTTGTTCTAAATATGATACTTTTGATATGTCTTAGTCCTATTTAAGAATTAATAATTATTGTTTAGAATTTACATTCATAACTAACGGTGTATCTATTACTTTTTATTTCTGTTTCTGATTAATATGTAACACATTCTGATTCATCTGGGCACAAAATTAATATCTTGAAAACTACTTTATAAAAACGAGTCCCTCATTCAAATATATGTTATTTGGTATACCTATTTTCATATGAACATGTGTTACAGAGCTGAAAGTGAAATTAAATTTTGGCCATATGGATCAGTCAAAGAATCAAATTTCGAAGAACTACCCAAAAGTACTCCTAAACAATACACATCGAAATAAAATTAAAATTCAGAGTCTACGCCTTATATATTTTTTTTTTTAATTTGTATTTGAATGTAAAATTTGGGTCTTTTTTTAGTAAAACAATAAAAAGTCGATAAAAAAAATCCACAGGACATGAGGGGTGTTAAGGGGTCTGAAAGGCTAGCAGATGACCCCTTCAGTCGACCATTTCAATTTGGCAAACGATGCACCAAACACCCTGTATATATATGGTATTTGGGCTATGGCTGTAGTATTTTAAAATACTTCTAAAAACTGCTTTTATAAATTAATTTCAGAAAATGGTTAAAAATGACGACTCGTTGACATTGGTGTTGCCAGTTATATTATTATTATTATTAGGAAGACACTACCAGCTGTTTTATCTCCATAGTGTAAGAGCTAAGAGATAATTAAACTATACTCGAGAAATAAAGCCAGGACCTGGTTTGTAGCTTTGTAGCGCACCTACTGCGATTCTGCCGCATAACCGCATTCCTCGGAAATTATTAACCTAAAATGGCCACCGTTCAGTATTAGGTTGGGTTTTTAATAACCCACGTACCCGACTCACTATAGGTACATACCTTCACGTTTCAAATGTATAAAAAAATGGTGATGCAAAAGTGCCAGCATTCATTATAAGGGATAACTAAATTAAAATAAATAAACCATGTCTTTAATGTTCTCGCAGATATAATTGTCATATAATTTAATCACAAATTGTTTGCATAATACAAAAAAAACCATTTGCACATTTTATATTATAACTAGGTACCTACTTGATACATCATAGGTATAGCTGTCACAATGACTGTAAAAATGCTTAATTAAGAATGATCAGGTTACCATCAAAGTGGTATTTGCCAACATTCTTATTGTAGGTATTTACATAAACAATTATGTACCTATTTAAATTATAAACTAAACTTAAATAAACTCAAAGGTAGGTAGGTAGGTAACTATAACTTGAGATTTCGTTTATTATAATATTATAATAACGTAAAGTCGTAAACGATCGCACTCTATGACGATGCCTATAAAATACGACGTAGGTAAACGAAAATTATTGAACGCATCACAAATTATTGACATCTTTTTATTATACTTAATTCATCAAAAATCTTATAAAGTTGAATTGACTATTTACCTGTAGACAGAATTGATATTTAGTAGGTAGATATAATAATATCAAAAGCAAGTTTTATGTTTGGCTAGGTAAGCGATCATTTTGGCACCATGAGAAAAATCAATTTACAACAGACGATAAATAAAATTAAGTATTAGCACAAATACTTTACTATTCTAACTCCGTAGGTAATTGGAATAACTGAGATCTGATTTTTAGTTTCCCTTGATCGTTGTTTTATTATTTTATTGTTACATACCGCAGTAGGTATGTCAATAAGTATAGGCTTAAAAGCTGTAGCTTAGTTAAGTATGGGTAGGTCTATGAATTAATAATGTGTAGGGGTAGGGTAGGTACAGTACATTTTTTCAGTGACGGGTTTTCGTAATTTTACATTTCTTTGTTTTTGGTTACCTTAGTTTAATTTTACTGCTTTCGAAATAAATAAATTACTTAGATAGTTTGAATATTATTATTTTATGGTACCCTTACATATGTAGAATTAGACACATACCGGACATGAAGAGATTAGTCATCCGACTTGTCAATCCAGCTACCAATCGTGTCTTTTTTTTTTTGCTGTTTTAATGTCCTTTTATACCATGCTTATATAACGATTACAATATTTTAACATCTAGCAATTAATTCGTACCATTGGTCTTTGGGTGTGCTATTACAGGTATCGAAGTATATTGTTGTTTTTTTTAATTGTTGTTAACTTTCATCATAATACTTCTTTTTGAAACAACTTTATCTAAATAATTTTCTCTGGCCGTTACTTATAAGATTAAACGCTTTACTCGCTCTTATTTACTTTTTGTCCTTTCTTTACTTCAAAGTTTCCTTTTCGTCCTATAGGTATGTAGGTAAGTAAACATCCGCATTTTCTAAGTTGGATTCAAGGCTACGACTGCTGCGTTTGCTACGAGTGTCATTTTGCTACGAAAACTTTTAGCGATAAGAATATTGGGAATATAAAATTCCTGGACTGCAAAAATAACGTTCGATATTTTTTCTTATCGATAATAAAATATTAGTATATACACACATACTAAGACGATGCACAACGCGTGCATTTGTCTCGAATGTTGTCCTTCAGTAATTGTGTTTGTTCATGTCAGTATAGTGGGAGAGCTGGCGGTGCACACGAGGAGAGCGAGGCGAGGACTAGTGCGTCTGTGTCAGAAGCAGCTGCGGGTGCCCGGGCTGGAGTCTTCTCGGTCCTGATCACTTGGCACGTTGTTGTTTTGTTCCTGGTCTCGATTTAACACGAACACAGGCTCCACGTTTTCATCGTCACTGTTAAATCTGAAAATGAGATTAACATGCTTCTTAATTTTTCAGATCATATTATTCAAATGTACTCGTATGTTACAATTACAAGCAAGTTAATGCAATAATCTTTTTGTATTTTTGTTTTGTACAATTCTGCTTAAAGTGAAAGTGAAACTATAGCAGAAGGAGTTAATGTATTATACGTACTGGTATCGAGGAACTTCTCCCCTCATGTTGCAAATTGCATTCGTTAAGGCCTTCACATAATTTTTGGCTAAAGTTAGAGTTTCTATTTTTGATAAACTCCGGTTGTCCTTCTTGACGTGTGGTATTACCCGCCGAAGATCCTAGAACATGAAAGAATCTAAGTCAAGCCAAAATGCTTATTGTAGATGGATACGGATTGTGGTCGTTGTGATTTGATTTTGATTGATGCTTACCTCAAAGGCTCTGTTTAGAGAGTGCATCCTCATTCGTTCCCGTTCGTTGCTCTCGAGCCTGCGAAGGTTGCGCTCCCGCGCGGAGATGCCGCAGCGCCGCCGCCGGCCGGGGCCCGCGGGCCCCGCGGGGCCGCTGCTGCTGGCCGCTGACGACGACGAACCGGCGGCCGCTCGCCTGGGCCGGCACACGCGACGGTTCACTTGCTCGTCGCTGCCACTACCGCTGTCGTAGAATTCTGAAACGTGATTTTTTCTGTTTAGATTGTATGATAAAAATTATGTATGTATAAAGCATTGATAAACGACTTTTCAATTAATTCTACCTATAATAATTATTATAAACGGGTAGAAATAGAAAATAGTTTGTAAAAAAAAACTTCTATGTACACTTTGCTAGTCACAAATACTAATTAAATAGAGATAAGCCACGTAATAAAGAAAGTAAAAACGTGGGCGTGACTTTATAAAAAATAAGCTGTTGTATGCATAATGCATACGTCACCTCCGCGACTGAGCGTTAGTACATTCTCCGTCACGAACCGTTGGCAACCGCGAAGCTGGCAGCGACACGATATCGAAGTGGGAACACTTAAACATTTGTGCAACAAGTCAGCTGCTCTGTACGAAACTTGGGCATTACGTGACGCGGCTGCACGCTTGATAAACTATTTGCGTAAGAGCGCGAGTGCAGACTAATCGATTTGTACGCACGGCTACGGGTGATTTTCGAAATGCCCTTATCTGCTCCGTGCTTTCCGTCGGTTGTACACTATAATAATAAATTAAAATTCAATATCCATGTAGATATTTTTTTTAAATATTATACTTGTGCACTGCAATACCTAAAATTCGTTAGACCAACGTGAAGTTAGAGTTGCGGTAGACTACAGACACCCACATCAGCGATGTGTAGGATTATACGCCTACGTCAGTGCTACGCCGTTGTAAAGGATACCTAGGTACCTCAATGGTAATATTCCATTTTCAGAAACTCATTTTTTTTCCTAAAAGCTTCTTTTAAACTTACTGACGAAATACGATATTCTATAGTATATCTATAGACCTACGGCGTAGCCTGTTGCCACGTCACTTATTACTTAGTGATCAACTTTTCATTAAAATCTTACCTCCTGCTTGTTCAATTTTATCAGCAATATCAGGTTTGTTGTCATAATACTGAGACGTCTCGTCCTCGTAGAACATCATCTGGTCGGGCGACTCGGCCTCCGAACCCCCGCCCTCCGCGCTCGCCCACTGGGGCATCTTTATATTATCTGAAACAAACAAACTTTTCATTACACAGGTGCACCTTGTTGTTTATATTTTAAAATGCATGTAGCTGCAGTCACCAATGTATGAAGGTAATACTTATTCTATTTAGATATATAAATACTTTTAATTATACTGGCAACTTTGTTGTAGCTCGATTTAGTTAGACATAGTAAACAAAAAAAAACAACAATCCAATTTTGACGGAAATCTAGGTTTTCAAGTATCTTCGTTAACGTCCCAGACACCTGTTGATTGTTTGGCTAAAATCTCTTCAAGGTTATCACGTTTACGTTTAGTTACGTGACAGGGTTAAATCGTCAGAACTCAGAACCCCACCTCACAGAATAGGCGATTATTTTAAGGCTGCTTAATGAAAGTATTTTTTGTCTTACGTTTAATTTATTTCTAACAGAGTCCATCCAATAACAACCTTGTTTTGAAATAACTCCAATAAAGAATATGCAGTATGTAACTACCTTCAATTGCGTTTGATGCATGATACATGCGTGGACTGACAAGTACATATTTCAAATATTTTGAGCCTTTTTAGTATCCTTATCACTTTCACGTTTGTGGGACACAGGGTATAAGTACTTACAAGTACCAACCCACATAACAGTTTATTAAATAAATCCGTATGAAAATTTTGTCGCCCTTCAACTTGATAACAATTTGTGACGTAGGCGATGACGTCCACTGGTGAAATTTGAATAGCCGTTAATAGCCAGTGTCGGATGGTGACTGTGGTGGGTAGTGGGCTGTAGCTAGTTGAACGTAATGACAGTGATGCGAGATGTCGTACATGTTCAGCTGGGGCGCCGGACACTGCGAATGGGTCAGAAGAACCATTACCAAAGCAAAAAATGTTTCGCATTGACAGTTGCTAAGGAGTATGGAATAGTCGAAAACTATACGGACTACTGAGCTCTGCTTAGACAGTTGCAGAAAGGTACTCAAGATTGACCCGCGATGGCGAAGTAATGTGGTAGTAATTAAGCTGGTCAAGTAGATGGTCATGATCTTGTTGGTCAGCTAAAGTTAGCTCTAGTCACAATGTTGACGGTTGAGGAAGTTTTAAAACGTATGGCCCTTTATACGTTTTAAAGCTTCCTCAATCAACAGCAAAAATAACTTCTCTCATTACTAACAGCCGAGGTATTCTGTATAAATCCCACCGTGAAAACGTAAGTAAAGAGCTCACGTCAAGAATATTAATCCCTAGCATCAGGTGGAATGTCAGGTCACTCCACGCTCACTTCACCTACATTTTCACGGTGAGATTTTTACAGATTATACCGGCTGAGTCACACACGTATTAGCGGTTATTAAACTGTTTTATTTATGTGTGGGTATCATTGTTCTAAATGGCGCTTCTGTATCCTTTTCTGGGTGGGGGTGCGGGCTGGGCGCCGCCGGTGGTCGGCGACAGGCGCGGCGCCCATGCGGCGCCCGCCGCGCTACAAATGACACGCTTATATACTACATACACTGTATACATAGTAGTACCTACATACCCGGCGCGTTAATGGAAAGAGCCATTTTAGTGTTATGATTCTCGATAAGCTGTGGAACTGTTTGATTAAGGGTATACTTGGATTGTTAGTGTTTTGCTCATTTCATTGACCCAAAATATTGTGCCCTGTTCAGTGCTCATAATTCACATTGTTAATGAATGCCAAGCAACAACTCTACATTGAGAGATAAGTTAACCATCGTTACTTTTAGCCTTTAGCAATAGGTCAAAAACAGTGGTATTCTAGTGTAACAGCTACCTATAGGTAATGCCGTAGAGTATTATATTACCTGTGGCAATACCCAGCTACATATTCAGCATTTGTTGTAATTATTCGTGTTATACATAGGTTTCATTAAAATTTCAAATATATCGGTCGGTTCTTAGTGATTTCGAGCGATAACTTTACATATATAATGGACTTACTTAATGCCTAACTAATTAACCGAAGCAATAGGCGGCAAGTCAAACTGTTGGTAGTTTCGCAAGCTGAATAAGTCACACTCATTATTAGCACTAACTTAAAAATCATTATGATTGAAAATTATAGCATACCAGTTGTATTTTAGTTCTCGCTACGAAGGTGCTTTCTAACTGACAGGGATCAGCTAGAAAGCTGGCTGGATCTGCACTTACTAAAACTTGCATAATATCTACGAGACAACTCGTTTACTATTATTTATAGAACTTGCTAAAATATGCATAGCTCTGTTGCTAACATAAATTGTACGAAGGAGTGAGCTTTCTGTGCCACGTCATCTGCGCTACGAAGATGCTACGCGGCTACGGCGTAACCCCTAGGGCTACGCTTTTTATTTATTTTTGGCTTTACTTTTAAACTCGTTCGCAGATATTCGTATATGTTTTAGCATATTGCTACATGTATCTATGTTTGTTTAGAGAGTTTAGATGGTAGGGGCGATAAACTACTGCACTCTGACGAAATGTAATTCTAGACTACAGGTAGTTATACTGAAGCAATAAGTTAGAGCGACTCTCACTTAATTTATGCTGCGAGTGGAGCAGTGCAAGCACGTGTTTAATTATTCATTTAAAGAACCCCGCCTGTAGCCCTGGTTTCGAGATTGACTGGCCAGTTTCGCTCGCCAGTAACTATGGGTATCATTCCACTTTAAATACACCGGTTTCTAAGCCTTAATTGGTGTTTCAATGAAAGATATCAACTTTTCATTATTAATTACTTTTATGCAATGTTTTTATTAATTATTAAGCAACACAAGTTTAAAACACAGTAATAATTCGTAAACATTTACCACCTAAACATTATCAACCGTAAAGTTACAATCTATGTATGTTACAATCCTACATTTAAAGGTTTCAAAGTTTGACACATGATTTAGAAAATTGTACCTCTGACCTTTGACGATAAGATGCAGTTACATGAAAATATGCTATGCGAAACGGGTATACTTATTTCTTTATATTCTTTCAAACCCATTGTGTCCTAAAATAATATGTTGTCAAACATGATTTCAGACTCAATCAAGTCTCAATTAATGTATACAGTATCTGTTGTTCACATGTTTTACGTCCACTGCGTCGCAATATTGGGTTATAATGTAGCGTGTCAGGTCCTAAGAATGTTATTGAGAAATAATTAAATACGGCAGAAAAATGCAGAATTGCCTACATCCGGATGTTTTGGTTGCGGAGCTCTCTCGCTCGGTGCAGTGCGCGCCGCGGTGCGCTCCCCGCCTCCACTATCGCGTGCGGTTCGCACGTGCACGCTGAATCAACCACACCAATTATGCACACATTTGCAACATTGCATTATATAATAGCAGTAATACTGATTTACAAAACAACTTAATTACACTTCTTCTTCATTTAATTACTAAAACCATGAAGGTTACTTAGCTAATGGATAACCCATAATAAGTGAGGCTGGAGGTGTTTTTCAATAATCGATAGTGTGATACGATGGGACTCTAGTGGCGGCTGTGCACACCTATATGATTGAAAAACACTATCTATAGAAAAACAAACTCATACAGTATATTGTCAATCGTGTATTTAATACATAATAGCGATAAAAAGAATCATGTTGTATTAATTCAGACATAATACACTAACTTATTATAATCAACCGTTTGCGTCACTCGTATCAATCTTGCACCTGTTCTAATAACAGGGTTATTTTATTGTATGTTTTTAAATATTTTAGAACGCTGTATTTGTGACACAAACATTTTCATGCAGAATGAACGACCCTCGCTTGCATTTTCGTCAGCAACATTGTGCATTGCCACAGACACGATCGTTGATTCCGTTGAAAGGGTTTATCTCGAGTTAATATTTGACATGTAACAGCTTCCACGTCCACGTTTTGAATTGTATTTACAACTAGCGGATACATTGTTAAGTACAAGTCTACAATCACGAGTAAACGTTGACATTTGCATGACATTTGGATCGGTAATGTCAGCGACGGCGATGCGTGCGCGCCTGCCCGGAGAGCGCGTCACCGCGGCCGGCGGCGGCGTGGCGACCTTCGCGGACCCGCTCGGACACTTTCACCATATTATACTTACCACTACTGTTAGCCCACATACGCTTATCGTTTACATTGTTGTTGTACTAGAGCAGTTGCATAATTATATGAGAAGGCAACCGAGGGGCGAATCCCATTATATATATATATGTTTATTGTATATGTCAAAATTCCAATTTTCGAGTCTCGCATTGTTCCTTCTTCTTGATTGCCGGAAGCTTTAGTTGCGAAAATGTAATGCAACAAAAAGTTGTCTATGCTGTAACGAATGCCTATCTATTGAAATACGTTTACAAAGTGGTAAAGCTCGTTGCTCGTGTCTCTTGTAATTGTAACGGAGTTTTCCTGACAATAGAATTTACATTTTTTTACCTAGGAATAAAATTTTATTTTCGTTACAATCACAAGATATTTTTGTACACGAGGTAATAAAAACAGCCAAAATGATGCATACATTATTATGCAATGTTTTTAAAACTAGTTTGAAACGGTTTCCTTGCAAACTCCATTACAAGTGTTATGCTTTGATTTGCTAATTGTTACTAACCGATTAGAAACATTAGTAAGTAAGCTTACACTGTAATATTTCGAAACTCGTTCGTGTAGGGAGAGAAAATGTCTTGGGAACGGAGAATGTATGCAGGAAGAAACTGTATAAAAAGTTACAAATTGTAGTTCCGTGCATCTATGCATTTACATTTATTGTAGGTAGCTAAAATAATGCTACGTTATCAAATTAAATAATTCGTGCATGTCGTCTAACGTATGGAGGTATATACTACAAAGTACGTGTATTATCGTGTTTTTAATTCGAGTGTACGTAAGCTGTTTTGAACGTCGTTAATAATACGACTGATCAGCTGGTTAAACATTAAACAATTGAAGTAATTTTATTGTGGTCATGCAATTACTTTCTGGCCTTTTAGTTACAAGGTTTCAGTAAATAAAAATGATTTTTCAATTCATTGGTTTTCTATAGTTTATTTGCTATGTTGAGTTTATAAAGGTACAGACGCCAGCACATCAACCTACCCGAAACTGTAAAATTTTCCCAATCAACTTTGAACCTTAAGCTTTAGCGATAAAGTTGAAAATCTATTAAATAAATTTGACAGATTGTAGTAACTTGATGTGCTGGCATCTGTAGGTACATAACACTTAACACCGCGCTTGTGATCCCCGGAGTGTTAGCATTTTCCTCCTACGTATAAAAACATTTAACGTTTCAGTATTTTTAATTAAAATTCTTCATACTAATTACCTAATCTATGGTTTCTGTGTCAATAACATTAATTAAAAACATTCACACAACATTTTTTAGGAAATGAGTTCTTTATCTTTATTTTAGTTTCTACATGCCTACCATAAGTATAGAGAGTCAAAGTGATTAGATAACACAACTTCCGTTGAAAATATTTACTTTACTAGTAGATATATTATGGGTTTTTTAGGTAGGTAGGTACCTATATAAATTTCTTCTATTACAATAATGTGCTAACCTTTTGCTTAGGTCATAATAATGGAAGTCGGTTATCAAGGGTTTTATGATTTGAAATGATTTATGATTTATTTATTTTTTGTAAGTAGGTTTGTACAAACACTTTTACACGTCAATCATGTTTTTTTTAAACTAGATGAAGTCGGCGTTTCCTATCTGACTATTCTGAGAAGAAAGGCCGAAACAAACTCAGAGGTCACAGTCTCTTTTAAAGTCCAGACATAATCTTGGTCAGGTTATATGAAGACCATGTAGATCGATGTCTGAGGTGGTCTTTTGAGGAAAGAACCACACAGATTGAGAGGACCTGTCCAGTCAGTGCACGCATTTGTCAAAAATCGTGCAGCTCAACTCAAGACTTAAGGAGCTCAACGATTCGACGAAGACAGGACATTTGGGTAGGCCGCATAAACTGCTCAAACTGCCAGACCATGATTAAAACGGAAAAAATGACCCACATAGTCCTCACATTCACTATAATTAAAATAATATAATACTTTATACAGTAAATGTACATGTCATTATTTAAGTAAATAGATACTTAAAAAAAAATCGTATCGCATCATCTGCCTTTTTTCTTTTTACTCGGCTCCTAAAGGTCATAGCGTGATGTTAAATATGCTTATAGCCTTATCAAATGCAAGAAAAAAAAAATCAAATCCGACTTGTATTTCCAGAGATTAAACAAAGAAACAAATTCAGGTTTATTATTAGTAAAGACAAAGGTTTATATGTTTAAAAAATATTAATAATGGGATGACGTATTGTAATAGTTTTGAGTTCATCGTGACTCGTATTAATTTATTAAAACCAAAGTTATAGACAAATCGTGATTTTTTAAATGTTCTATGGTTCTATGCATATAAATGCATTCAAATCTAAGTATTGTTTTTTATGCTGTGGGTAAAAACTTAATTCAGAATTCAACAGGGAAAAACTGATCAATAAAAGTAGAGTTTCGATTAAAGCTGTTGATGACTACAGAAATTTACTGCAGTGAAAATCTTTGCTTCCAGGAATACACCCACTCTTTTTGTAAAGGAGTTGAGAAGATTTAAAGATCAATCGAGTTATGTACAGACCTATAATTAAACACATCGTTATAATGCGATCGTAAATATGAGAGTACCACTTTATTAATAAGTAACATCATTTGTAAGTCCTACCTCATCTTTGTACCAGGAAAACGTAAACAAGACCGGGAAAATACCGTACGTATACGTTTATCAAGAAAAGATCGAGGTATGGCTAGAACTCGTACAGCTATTGACGCAGTTTTTTCAACATTAAGAAATAACTTAAACTTGCATAGTCAAAGGTGTATCTAAGTAAGTATCTAAGTACCTATTAGTTTTCTCGATTCTTAAAAACACAATAATAATATGGTGACTTGAGTACTTTGAGTACTATATCAACTATAAGAAGCCGAGAGCAACAATTGAGTTACAGTTTCAATAAGCCCAGGCGTCGTAAGTAATTGTTCCTACGTCCGTCTAGCGCGATCTTATCAGCAGTCTGAGATTGGATTTCTAGTTGAGGGAATAATGCGAATCCGGCTGGGATAGCTCTCCGAGGATTCTTTGCACTAAACACATTGTTTCACGAATAGGTTTCATTTTGATAACAATCTTTATTTTATTTATTTAGGGACAAAAACAGTTACACGTTACAACTTGAATATCGGAGCTAATTAGATTTATTTAATAAACGTATAACCCACACTATTGTCTATTATAAGTACTTATTTTTTTTTAATAATAGTTTTAGACGTAAGGATTAAAGCAAACTTAATAGATTTCCTTTAATCCTTACGTCTTATCATAATAATGCAAGTGTGTTTGTTAGTTTCTCCATATTTCGTGATTTTTTTAAATAGAGGTAGTTAGTTAATGGAACCGTGGACTGGAAACTGACATAGGCTTTCGCGCGAAAATCTCTATTCCTGCGATTCAAATCAAATCAAAATATTTTATTTCACATAAACCTACATGGGCACTTATGAAACGTCAGAAGCTAGGTGCACGGTTCCAATTGGTCGTTTCCTATGGAGAAGAGCCGGCAAGAAACTCCACGGTCACTCTTTTAAAATTAATTGGCTTTTTACAATGTTTTCAAATTACAATACGTATGGGAGGACAGCGTAGGCCTGTCAACAAGTACCAAGTACTTGATAAAACAAAAATGGTCTACAGATCTAGAGTCTACCAGGCCTCCAAAGTCCTCACATTCACAAAACAAGAATCTATCAAAAGGATAAATTAAATGTAAAAACCTACCTACTAAAACCAAATGATATGATTGCCATTACAACCATAATAAAGAGGTGAAAAATTAGAATTGCCTGTATATAATGTCAAATAATAAAAACATTATGTCAAAGAAGTATGTAAAAAAATAAATAAAAAATAGATTATGATCTTAACAGAACATTATACATTAAACCCGACACAACTGACTGAACTTTAAATGAACCAACCAACATCATCTCGTAAGGATCATCCTTACACCTACGCTAAGGTAGACTTTGTGATTTTGACAATCAGAACCTATGATTGAATTTTTACTGAAATTCAAGCCTTCGCCTATTTACTCAAAACGTTCACGTTCACTCTACTTAGCAAGTACACCCCTTAAAATATAATTGAAACTTTGATCGATGGAAGAAACAAAAAATACCGCTTCATTCGAGTGTCGAAATACATAGATTGTGCCAAATACGCCAAGAAAGTTTTATTCTAACACGATCCACCACAGTAGGAACTTCATTACTATTTTAGGTCAGCCCTGTCACGAATCGCGTAGGTACCTGGGACAATGTTGTAGCTAAAAAAGAGCTAGTCCTTATAGACCTGTCACGCCTACAATGTGCGAAAGGTTAAGCAGAAGTTTGCTACGCTACACCCACAGTTCTACGACAGCAACTTTGTGCCCGTGACGTCAGAGGGAGCTTTACCTTCTATGTATACGAACAGGAAAAATCCGACTTTGTACGATCTGGAAATTAAAGCTCAGGAACAAGGAAGTGCCTTCTACTATCGATCGATTATTGTTGATGCGGTAAAAGCCAGTACTCGTAAATAATGTTATATAGTTACATACAAATAAGCAAGTGAGCTGAAAGTGAAGGTACCACTTTCGCTAGCATTTCCGTCCTCCCCGCGGAGCCTCTTGCGAGTTTAGAGTTTTATTCGTTTGATTAAGAACAACACTTTCTATAAACTAAAGCGTCATCATTATTGGGATCCTAATTTACTCGACACAAAATATTTGAGAACTGTGAATGATTGTTTTGCTATCCCTATCAATAACCCAGCGAGGTAATTGCGTAACACACTATCAGTAGCAATGGGTTTCATTTTGACAGGTCAGCAACATTCATTGCATTATTTACGTTTTTGAGCAGACACATTTTTCGAACATTTGAAGCAATGGATTAGCAATATCCTTCAAAATGACTCAGATAGAGATTGATAGTGTGTTACGCAATTAGAGTGCAGAAAGCTAAATACGTAACGTAGATAAATACGTAATAGCTGATACTAAAAGCACATTGCTAAAATATAGTGTAGGCGGTATTTTCACAAGTACCTATATTGCATACATGCGCTCAGTTGATCTTGGATTTGATAACATTCCTTTTTGTTACATAAACAATTGTAATTTTTATTCGTTTTGTTTTTACTCAAACGATTCGGCAATCTATATTACGATTAACATGAGGGTACTGTCGACTCACAGATTAATTATCTTTAGAACAGCCCAAAATAAACTGAAGTACGTGCTGCAAATTATAATAATTTGAAAGAAGGAAGCGAGCACGAAGCAACCTCTATTTGTATTTGTGTTTGTTTTTTGTTGTGTCCCTGTTCAAAGTTTTATTTATGCATCTTACTTAATTTAAACCTTTCGTCGGTATGTGTTTGAACAACAAGACGAATTATTTATCTCAAGAAATCTGATTTTATGTTGGTAATATTACGTCTATGAAGGCAATGATTTCCGTGACACGTACCAACGATGTTTAGTGTCTAGTGAATACAAGTCTTCAACTGTATTAATGCAACAGAACTAAATACATTACTTTCCCTAAAGGGTGAGCAAAGCAACTGGTGCCGGCATAAATTACATAGATAGCGCTCGCAATAACAACATTTATGTCCATAACCTGTTGAGCTAAAAATTGCAAAGTGCATAGTGACTGGTTTTTTATGCAGTTTTATCTCAAGCACTACTTAATAGATTACTCCATTTCTTTACGTAAGAAGTGATTGGTGGATTGTATCGGTGGGATGGAGAGCAATCATCTCATCTCAGCGTTTCAGATCATTACAAAAAGTATTTGATTGTCTTTATTCCGTAGCTTACTTTAGGAATGAGGAATATTATCTAGCTGTTTTATTGGACGGTATGGTACTAACGATGGCGTATCGGAAACAGGGGGTCTACTCCGAAGTGGTTGATTGTCATGTCGGCCGAATGTTCGGTCATTTTCTGATTCTAATATTGTTGTTCTACTACGAATTTAAAAAAAAAGGTAAAAAAGGGTAAGGGTTCTATAAAGGTTCGGATTGGCACAGTTTGGTCGGGACCTATGGTCAATAAAGGAAATGAAAGGTAGTAGAAAATGACCGAACATTCGGCTGATGCGGTGGTTAACCGCTTCGGAGTAGACCCCCCAGAGTCCAAGCTAGCGATGGTCAAGGTTGCAGGAAGTGATAAAGAGCCTCTATAACTTAACAGCAGTGACTTGTGACTGTAGAGTCGGTCTCTAGTTTGATAAGAATTAAATAAGTGGCTCACCTATAACCAGCCTGATTGTCATAAGATCCAGTACTGGAAGGGTGACCATCTTTACATGCTTCGGGAAGCACGTTAAGCCGTTGGTCCCGGCTGTCATTCATGGATCTTTGACAGTCGTTACGGGTCGTCAGAAGCCTGAAAGTATGACTACCAGTCTTACCAAGAGGTATCGTATTACCCAATAACTGGGTTGTGGAGGTCAGATAGGCAGTCGCTCCATGTAAAATACTGCATCTGGTTAGACTGGAAGCCGACCCGAACATAGTTGGGAAAAGGCTAGGCAGATGATGATGACGATGATATAGTTCAGTAATAATATAATTATTATGATAACGTTATTGTTATTCTATAATAACAATAATTTATCATTTATTCTCTGTTCACAAATCTGACTTAAAGTTAATGGTACAAAAAATGTCTCAGCTGTATTCCATCTTTGTGAGAGACTGGTGCCTCATATAGGTTTTTGGGAAAAACCTGTGTTACAGGTCACCATTGTTATTCTATGACATAACTGTTCAAAACACGCGCAGGTATTAATTCACAATTGGTTTAGTTATAATCTACACAATTCAGCCTAGCTCTCTCATAGTCATAAACATTCAGTAAAATTCTACAACTGCATGTGGCTTCTAGCAGACCTCCACATTCAAATGTACCAATAACTTATACAGACTTGCTGTTTTGGCTCTAGGCATCTTACATTAGGTAGGTAATTATACCAGATAATCAGTTCATCCGAGGCAATTATAATTGCTAAGGTTTAACGTTATAACTCGAAGGACACGCTTCACTTCTATTACGTACGTGTTGCTCTCACTTTTTATCGTAGGATGTACGAGTGCCACGGTATGCACTAGTTATGTAGGTAGTACAGATCGACGTAGCCACGAAACGTGACGCACACCATATAATCAAGCACATAACGTGCTAGATATAAATATTGTATTAGCACGAGTGGCGAGAAGACTATCGCATTCGGCTATCATCAAGTCTTTGCTTGGGGCTTTCCGACCTACACGTGCACAATCAAAATCAATACACATACACTGTTCACGGAAATCGTCTAACTTTGCCTAAACTATAGCCATATAAACATAAATAGTTACCAAGTCCTATACTTACTAATCTTATTTTGAAGGACTTCTGTATTTTTGTAATTTATGTTTTACCTTATTACTCAAATAATAAATAATGATATCTGTCGCACGATTATTTTTATGACCCCTTTGATATGAAAGCGATATCTAATAAGTTGGAGATTTTCATGATCAATGATATTATAATTGTAAAAATACTTTTAATATCATTGATCAACATGCACAGGATTAACTTAAAACTTTGTTGAAGGTTAAGGAATATTTTGAAAAATATTAATGGCTAGAAAAATACTAAGTAAGTACTTTACTGTACGTGCTTCTAAAAATATGTATGAATCAATGCAAAAATTACTTTGATATCGATACAATATTAACTCTGACTTTGTTGTGAGGGAGTTGCACGTAGCACGTTATACGTATTAATTAAAATATTGTTTTCGTTTCATTATCTTACTAACAGAGGAACAAATTGGATAATACTTAGACATTATTACAGTACCTAAAGTATGTAAATATTACGTTGGTATGTTAACCTATTATTTATTAAAACTGTAGGTACAGATAAAGTAAATTGGCGCAACATACTGAATGTTTTATTTTATTCAGTAGTTTCAGGTGCAATATACTTTATTGGACCTCGGTTTTATGTACGGGAACTCTATTTTTTTAACCCGAAAAGACAAATACTCAGAAAGTGCTTATATTTGTGTCTTATAAAAAATACAAACAATCATTGTTTTAAATAAACCTAATGCATGCAATTATAATACTGCCGTTACTTATTTTGCTTGGTTTAAACTCGCAGTTTACTTGTAGGTACATTTCACTGCGTAAACTGTAAATAATTGTGGCATTTCAGTTTCAACTGAACGAGATACGTACCCGTATATTTAAAGGGAAATGTACTATCTTCAGGTATGTTAAATATCAAGGACAAAAATGTTATATGCATGTATCTATTATGAATGTAGGTCAAATGATCAAAATGATACTTTTAAAGTAAGCAGATAACATAATTCGCAAAGGTAATCAAAATTATGAATAGTTAGTAATGCATGGAGGAAGCGTGATTTATACAACAAACATTATTAACACGCGCGTTAGTCACAATTAACATCTCTAATGATTTTTAATTAATATCCTAATAGAATGATCGTTCAAGTAATTGCTTTTCGAGATGGTCTATCTAGAACTCGTTGTCAACTTCTCCACGTAATTTAACAAAGAGTTTGCCTTTCACTTAACATTCGGAACTGACACGTAGACTCGATTTTGATTCTGACCATGGAAGTATAGATCAAATAAGCTCACCTACCTTGCGATGCTGCCGTGGTGGTAGAGCCAGACGGTGCACACTAATCAATTCACAGTGTTATCATGGTTGAAACTTGATTGTCATCTGAAGCGAAAGTGATAGTTTCCATGTAATGCGCGGTTAGCGAGTTCGATTCGAGTGAGTGTCGGCGTGACGGTGGGATCGCGGGCGCCTGCACTCGGCGGTTGTTCGGCGCGGAGTGAAGCGCGGGTGCTGCGGGTAGCCGCGGAGGCTGACGCGCGAGCCTCCAGCGCCCACCATTTGCCACCACACCACCACCCGAGCTCCCAGCACCCGACGTGCTCCAGGGTAACTTTTTTTAAGCCAAGGATAGACAGACTTATTCAGTAGCACTGTATCCTAGAAGGGTACCCATCAAGCATACGAAATCAAATCCCTTAGAAAAGGAAGAAATCGAGTACAGACGACGTCCGAACTATAGATAGACCCAGTAATTATCATTCTGAATATATGTAGATAAGACAAGATGTACAACAAGAAGCAGGTACCTAGGCAAGGGTCTGAAATCATCAACGTCAAGCTATTGTGGAAAAATTAAGTAAAACTAATAAATGTTTTAAATGTTCTAATCTGAAAATGTTTTCTTACGAAGTATCTAGTTATGCATTATGCTACATGTTACTATGGTATTAATTTGCCTTTTGTATGTACCTATCTATCGCATAGCTTTGCCCTCCATCATAACAATATTTGTTAAGAAGATGTTTTAAATGTTCTAATCTGAAAATGTTTTCTTACGAAGTATCTATTTATGCATTATGCTACATGTTACTATGGTATTAATTTGCCTTTTGTATGTACCTATCTATCGCATAGCTTTGCCCTCCATCATAACAATATTTGATATGAAGATGTTTTAAATGTTCTAATCTGAAAATGTTTTCTTACGAAGTATCTAGTTATGCAGTATGCTACATGTTGCTATGGTATTAATTTGCCTTTTGTATGTACCTATCTATCGCCTAGCTTTGCCCTCCATCATAACAATATTTGATATGAAGATGTTTTAAATGTTCTAATCTGAAAATGTTTTCCTACGAAGTATCTAGTTATGCAGTACTTATGCTACATGTTGCTATGGTATTAATTTGCCTTTTGTATGTAGGTAACTATCTATCGCCTAGCTTTGCCATCCATCATAACAATATTTGATATGAAGATGTTTTAAATGTGCTAATCTGAAAATGTTTTCTTACGAAGTATCTAGTTATGCAGTATGCTACATGTTGCTATGGTATTAATTTGCCTTTTGTATGTACCTATCTATCGCCTAGATTTGCCCTCCATCATAACAATATTTGATATGAAGATGTTTTAAATGTTCTAATCTGAAAATGTTTTCTCACGAAGTATCTAGTTATGCAGTATGCTACATGTTGCTATGGTATTAATTTGCCTTTTGTATTACCTATCTATCGCCTAGATTTGCCCTCCATCATAACAATATTTGATATGAAGATGTTTTAAATGTTCTAATCTGAAAATGTTTTCTTACGAAGTATCTAGTTATGCATTATGCTACATGTTGCTATGGTATTAATTTGCCTTTTGTATGTACCTATCTATCGCCTAGATTTGCCCTCCATCATAACAATATTTGCTATGAAGATGTTTTAAATGTTCTAATCTGAAAATGTTTTCTTACGAAGTATCTAGTTATGCATTATGCTACATGTTACTATGGTATTAATTTGCCTTTTGTATGTACCTATCTATCGCATAGCTTTGCCCTCCATCATAACAATATTTGATATGAAGATGTTTTAAATGTTCTAATCTGAAAATGTTTTCTTACGAAGTATCTAGTTATGCAGTATGCTACATGTTGCTATGGTATTAATTTGCCTTTTGTATGTACCTATCTATCGCCTAGCTTTGCCCTCCATCATAACAATATTTGGTATGAAGTGAGTGTACCTATTGATTTTTAATAGCGCCTGCAACTTCCATGAAACGTCATCAATACTATATTCAGAGATGGCTTACGTCATGGCTGACCTATTTCTAGGCATCTTCATCATTCTTTTTCTCATCATCATTTTCTTCTTCATTTTGAGTTTACTTGTCACTTGTCTTCGTGAGTTTCTACGTACCTACTTACCTACCAATATTTTCCTTCATGAAAGTTAATCATTTTCGTCGTGTTAGTTTTCGTTCGTAGCTAATCCAGTCGACGTTTGCGTTATTAAATATTAATGTTGATATTGCTTAGGTATAACTTCTTGATTCGACTCGCGTGCGGCAAAGCATAGCATAATCAGCCTATAACGTTCCCACTGTTGGGACATAGCCTGCTGGGCTTCGTCTCTGTGAGAGGGAGTGGGCCATAATCCGCCTGGCGGGCTGAGTGCGGATTGGTGGATGTCACATGTCTTCAAAATTTTGGTTTCTTCACGATGTTATCCTTCACCGTTTTGGCAGCATGGCGTTGTGGACCCGTAACGACTGTCAAAGCAGTCGTTACGGGTCGTCAGAAGCCCAAAAGTCTGACAACCAGTTCTACCAAGAGGACCTATCGTGTTAGTAACACGATACCTTTTGGTACTGGGTAACACGGTGTTACCCAGTAACTGGGTTGTGGAGGTTAGGTAGGCACTCCCCAACTTGGGGGGGCCCAGCGTGAGATGCCGGCAACTCTACGCCGGCATCTTGAGGAGTATGGCCTTTTACGGGGCCCCTATTTGGGAGGACTCCCTCCACAGGAGGGAGAACGCCGCCGCATTGCGGGCCCCCCAAAGGGTCATAGCCCAGCGGGCGGCGAGGGCCTACCGCACGGTCGGCTTCTCCGCGGCATGTGCTCTGGCCGGCACCCCGCCTTGTGAACTCGAGGCGTGGGTGCTCGCCAGAGTATATGAATGGACGGCGGGGCGAAGGGCGAGAGGAGAACGCGCAGCCCCGGAAGAGCGGGAGGCCGTCCGGCGGGAGGCAAAGGACGCCATAGTCGTCCACTGGACGCGGGACCTCGCCGCCGCAGCCTTCGGCCGCCGAGCCCTCGACGCGATTGGGCCGGTCCTGCGAGACTGGCTCAAGCGGTCGCACGGGTACCTCTCCTTCCGTCTGGTGCAGGTGCTGTCCGGACACGGTTACTTCGGATCGTACCTGCACCGTATCGGGCGGGAGGAGACGCCGTCGTGTCACGACTGTGGCGCGGCGGAGGACACGGCGCAGCACACTCTCGAGGTGTGCCCGTCGTGGTCCGAGCCGCGCCGCAGTCTCACCGCGGCGATCGGAACGGACCTCTCGCTCCCCGGCTTGGTCAACGCCATGCTAGGGGATGAGGGGGCGGCAGTCGCCTCCTTCTGCGAACACGTCATGTCCCAGAAGGAGGCGGCGGAGCGCGTGCGGGAGGAAGACCCTCTCGCGGCGCCGCTCCGAAGGCGGAGGAGGGGTCGAAGAAGACGTCAGTATGACAGTCATCTCCGACTCCTCCCAGGTGGAAGCCAGCAGGCGACGGGTGCGGGGGCACCCTCGCCTGTATTGCACAGGCTTCCACCAGTGCCGGATGGGAATGGCCAGGTGTTCCCGGCCATTCCCGTAGCCCCCCAGACGGGGGGATATGCGGGGCCCGCCAGCCAGGCGGGCATGCGCCGGGGGGGTTGTGGATGCAAAGGCTGAGCCGGATTCCCATGACCTCCCCATCAAGGCGATGAGGGAACACCGCTGAGTTTTAGTGGGTATACTGCCACCTTGGCAGGAAGTCCCACATACTCCGTCTCTTCCCCCGACGAGCGGAGATGCGTAACGTCATTTCTCAGCGAAAAAAAAAAAAGGCAGTCGCTCCATCCCCCCCAGTGGGTTCCCGCATTGTCGAGGCGGAGGGGCTCAGTAGCCGTGGCTTGGTCACCCACGGTGAAGCGAAGAGGAACCCGAGGAGGGGCCGCTCGTCAGGGCTTTTGCCGATAAGCCGATGACGTAGCGGCCAACAAGTAGGTTGCGGTGCCGCTTGGGTGACATCGCAACTGAGGCGGGCCGCGATGTCGTATCTGAGGCATTGCGGCTGAGGGTTGGAGGCCGCGGCGGGAGAGGAGTGCCGGTATTGCGGTGCGCCGCTCTCCCTACCTTCCGCGGCCTTCACGGGGTCGCCACCGTCTGATGGCGGACGCGGTGGGGCCGCAGTGGAGGAGGAGTGTTGGTATGACGTTGGCCACTCTCCCTATCCTCTGCGGCCGAAAATTGGCAGGCGGCGGGGCCAATGACCTGACCCGTCGCAGGGGACCAAGGGTAGCAGACATGGGGTCGTCTGGCGCCCATGTGCTGGTTTGGTCCTTCGGGTGGTCACGGCGTGCTATGTGTTCTGGTGCGCCGGTGATGGGGAGTACTCCCCGGAGGAGGGTCCAGTGACGGACAGCCGCGGCGGGTTCACGGATGAGTGCTAACGCGTGCCCATGTTCCCGCCATAAGCGACAGAGGAGGACACCGTGGAGTTTTAGTGGGTTAGAGTCCCACATAACTGCACTATCTCCCCGTGGTAGTGCAGAATGCATGAGCATTTCTCCACGTTAAAAAAAAAAGGCAGTCGCTCCATGTAAAATCTCTGGTACTCAGCTGCATCCGGTTAGACTGGAAGCCGACCCCATAATAGTTGGGAAAAGGCTAGGCAGATGAATAAGAAGAAGACTTTAATAAAGTTTACTCCTTGATGGAGGCAGAAACTGCAGAAAAACACACACGTATTACGGTATTCAGACACCTTTACTTAAATATCAAAATGAACACAAAATGATTTGATATACTGCTTACCTTTTTATTTAACAACTAAGTAACTTAAAAAAAAGCTGCTGTTTTGATTTCAATTAAATATTTTGCTCAATAATTAAAATTAAAAAACTGAAGCGATAATCAACTTTCGTTAGGTACTAACCTGACTGTACCTACCTGTACGCCCCCCCGCCACTCTACCAGTACTTATTTAAACAAAAAAATATTTAGTGTTTCGATGGTCGACTATGTAATCAAAACGAACCAAAGTGATAAACAATCAAATATACATTCGATTAACAGAACAACAACGAAAATTAATGCGCCAACTTGATAACTATTACTTGATAACGATTCCAATAGCTATATGTATTACTTACTATAAGGTATTTAAATACGAAATAGCGACATTATATTTTCTTATAGGTATGGGTACAGCTTTATTTACTAGTGGCAGACGGATAGAATTGTTATTTCCACAATGCCGAATAATTTGTTTTTGTGCCACCCTAAATGTTAACGACAGTCTCGTCAACCTGTTGAACTGTTCGAGACGACAGCTTAGCAACAAGTGTGTCGCCGGGGTCGCCAACCCGAGGAGCATTCGTTACATCATGTCACCTACCCGCCGCACGTTCACGGCCCCTGGATAACTTACTACCATCAACTTAATGTTTTCCATGATATCCCACTGGGCTTGACAACGTCTTATTACGTTTTCTTCGGTCATCAGGTCGTAAGTATGTATAGGATATACTAGTCTCGTTAAAATTGAGTAACTAGTCAAGTACACACTCGTGCTAAATATTAACAGCCACTCGGATCGATCGAAGGTTAAGCTACGCTTACCGAGGTCAGTCCGTGGACGGGTGACCATCCATTACATAACGAGCGCGGAAGCTCGGACGTTAGTCCTGCGCCTGATCTCTATCCGGTCGTGTCGGATTGCGTGCCGTCCCAACGGACGAAGGAACGACGAAGAGACGGTGGGGGAAGAGAGAGTGCACGTGTGTCTCCGCACACGCTTGTGCACTATAATATCCCCCGCGCCAAAGGCTAGTCTCCGTTGAGATTGGACGCCATGGCAGAAATACGGTCTGGCTATTTTATGATATAACACCTAAGACCCAAATTCATACCTTTGGCAGTCGTTACTGGTCATCAGAAGCTGTAATGCTGTGTGCTGTAAATCTGATAACCAGTCTTACCAAGGGGTATCGTGTTACCTACTAGATAACTAGGTTGTGGAGGTCGGATAGGCAGTGGCTCGTTGTATAATACTGGTATATATTCAACTGCATCCGGTTAAACTGGAAGCTGACCCCAACATAGTTGGGAAAAGGCTAGGCAGATGATGAGTCAAGTACAGGTTAATTCCATAGATGAACTAACAGATACGTTTTTTGTCTGTAGCATTTTACTGACAAGTACTGAATTGAGGTCCTGTCGGCGGCCGGGTGGCAGGGCGGTTCAAGGTTTGAGTCGATAAAAAGCTTGATATTTTCGATCTTATCCTTTTAAGTTAAATGACAATAAAAATAAACCTACGGCACCTGCTCTAAGCATAGTTCAACTAGCCTGCAAAGTTTCATGACCTAATTTGAAAATTTTCATTTAATATTTGCTATTTATTTTACGGTTTAGAGGTATCTTTGAGATTTCTTTGTATCGTGAAAATTTAATGCAATCGTATATTCGCAACAGACAACACTTAGCAGTAGTACTCATCTTTACTTTTAACAGTACCTACTGCAGTACAGTTGAAACTACAGCCATTCATGCTAAGACAATTTTCGTAATCTGAGGTAGGTTAGTACAGGCCCTTTTTTAACCGACTTCCAAAAAGGAGGAGGTTATATGTTCGACTTTATATATGTTTTTTTTTTTTTTTATCTGTGTTCACCGATTACTCGAAGACGGCTGGACCGATTCCAAAAATTCTTTTTTTGTTTGAAAGGGTATACTCTCGAGGTGGTCCCATTATCATCAAGTTGGAATCTGATGAGAGGGTCCCATGGAAATCGAGGGAAACCCTCAAATTTTATAGGCAAACCTATAGCGATTTGGGTATTTTTTAAAGTAACTTGAGCATTTGCTCTCGGAAATCATCATTTGGTAAAGTGGAGCTGATGATGAAGACCACAGATGGCCATCGGAACTACTCAATGACAAATATTTCACGGGTTGCAATTCGATTACTTTAATATGGTTGCTAAGCAATTTATGCTCGTCACAATACGTATGGTGAGTGGTAATTGAGGAGTTCTCCTGGTTCTTACCAGGAGAACTCCTCAACAATTAACGTCCCAGCATCGGGAAAAGCAATATTTTGTAACATGTGATGACCAGCTGACATTAGGCTATTGTAACTTAGTTAAATTACAAACTGACCTACTAAAAAGTGAAAAATAAAAACTTTTTACAAAAAAAAAAACAACCGACTTCCAAAAAAAACACTACAAATTAAAAAATAACTTTAATTTCGGAAGTCGGTGTCTTTGGTTCCGCATTTTCGTTTATTGACACCGACTTCCGAAATTAAAGTTATTTTTTAATTTGTATTGTTTTTTTGGAAGTTGGTTGTTGGCTATCATACTTTTTGGACTACTACACCAGGCAGTAGCTGAGACTAGACCAGATTCACTATACATCAACGGTTATGTTAATTGCAGTTGACCTGAAACACAATAGTAGGTAACAATTAGAAATGCCGTACGATCTCGCTCAACAACGCGAGTATTAAAATGAAACAGCAAAAGATAACAAAATATATTTTGCTGTTTCATTTTAATACTCGCGTTGTTCTTGCGTTGTCTTGTTGCGAGCAGCAGGGAGAGCAGCAGGGATATCGACGCGCAATCTGTTACCATGGATTCTTTTTGAGATAACCGACAAATACAACCTACGCTAATGGGGGGAGGGTTCTATAATCATGTGCTTAAATCATGGTTACAGTTTACGCGTCGTTGTCCCTGCCACCCTGTGATGCGCTCAATTATCCTACGATATTCAAATTTCATAAGTTTTTTGATGTTCGCAGGTCAGTGTCAGATTGTATGTTGAACAAAATATGATTCGCGATCGCAACTAATATGTATTTTCAGAACAAAAATCATTTGAATCATCAATACAACTCTCTAAGTTAGAATAGTCATGCAATAGGTTAATTTGAACTTAGGTATATTGATGACTATAATGATTTTAATTCTGTAAAAACATATTTGCTTACTGACCTGTTACTGTTAGCCTGCATCATCCTGCTAGGCAAAGGTCTCTCTCCATGACTTCCAGCTCTTTCGATCCAGGGCTAAAGTGGACCATTGGTCGTTTGTTTTGTCCAGCTCGTCCCGCCATCTTTTACGGGGTCTGCCACGACACCTTCTAGCTGTGGTGTTACAGCTCAAAATCAGCGTCAGGTGGTACACCTTGTGTTGTCATCTGACATTATGCTGAGCTGAGGCCCTTTTGGCATTATATTATAATCTTAATTTTCTGTTTTTATAGTTTTAAGGTGTATTTATTTTGCTGTAATGCCAATAAACGCATTTTTATTTCTTTCTTTCTTTCTGTGTCAGGGCTCCATGTGGTAGTTATTTTGGCCCACAGATCATTGAGCATACGGCACACATGGGCAGCCCAGTCCCACTTCAGCTTACCGGATTTTAAAGCAACGTCGGTAATCTGTGTTTTGGAGCGCAGTGTAGTGTTGCGAATATGGTCTATCAATTTGACACCTAGAATACTTCGCTCCATTGCACGTTGGCAAACCTTGAGTTTAGACTTTCTAATGTTTGTCAAAGACCAAGTCCTACAAATTGCAAAAAAACGTAAGAAAATTTTAATATTTGGCTACTTTGGCGCTTCCGGACGGGGAAGACCTATGATTTTCAACCATTCAGAAAATACTTCAGAAATTAGCACATTACAAGTAGAGCCACGTTCAATGTGTATGTGTGTGTGTGCATTGTAATGTACTTATTTATTTATCTTGATGAACAATTTTAAGTACGTCAATACTTATAATATGCTACCGTTAAAGTGCATTAAAAGGTAATCTGCAGATAGCCCAGAAAATATGCAGACCAGCGGCTCCCAATAGTTACAAAAACGTATTTCAAAAATACTTTTGCGAACTGCAATTTGGACTTTATATAAATGTTTTACTTATCTTCACAAACTCTACACCTTAGTCAAAATATGTGGCTTGGCCGTTTCGCTACCATCACATGGGCGTAAGGTGAAAAATTCATTCACTGTTCATTACTTTTCTGTTATACAATAGTTCTTGTAGTAACGAAACGGCCAAGCCTCATATTTTGACTAAGGTGTAGAGGTTGTGAAGTTTGGGCGTGTAGAGTTAGAAGCTTGGCTCTACATAACTTTTTGGCAGTGCGAGCCATATTTGGTCTCGTCTTGGCAACATTTTACATGAAAATGTTTTTGGTGGGATTTTATATACTAATTGACTTTGTAATTTTCTCGAGACCTGGGTAAAAGTACGCGTGCGCAATTACTGCCCTCGTACTTTTACCGGCCATTACAACAAAAATTCGCATTACCTGAAATTCCAGTGAGGTTTCAGGTTAAAACGTTATTATTGAGAAAAACGTTGAACACGTATGACGTACATTTGCGAAAAACTGCACGAACTTTTCCCAGTTGCCCAAACTTTTGCCCACTGCGTCCTTTTACCCCGAATGACTTAGGTAAAATTCAAGATACCTGAATTTTAATTAGTATTTTAATCTCGCACCTGATAGTCTTTAGCGTATGCATACTTTATGAAATCACTATTAGGCAAACACTTAACACGATATTATATGCCAATAGTGATAAAACAACAATTCACAATTAGATAGGCCAGCATAGGACGATATGCGATGTTTACCTCATTAAATTTACCAAATTGTCCCAGTTATATGTGGACGTGATTGATGATTTAGAGAACAATCAAGTGTGACCACCAGTGCTTTACTCGTTTCATTTACAATAAACGCAGTGCATGTAGAATACAGACGTCTGAGGACGTACATGAAAGTGAATAAAAAGTGCTTGATTTTGTGTTCCCAAATGGCGTTCATAATAGTAGCCAGCATCTTAATTGTAATAAATGCTATATTTTTAATTGGATCTTTAATATACACATTGAAGGTTTCTCAAAGCAAGGTAAGTTGTGTTATTAATCCATAATATTATGTTTTTTTTTGTGGTAACTTTTCTAATGTTTGATATTTTTAACCGACTTCTAAAAAGGAGGTTCTCAATTCGGATGTTTATATACATTACAACATTAGTTTTTGTTTATACTAAACCCGAAAAGGGGTCATTGTACTCATCTCATTCCTTCCATCAAGAAATTCCAATGCCCATCGCATTAGTTATTGTGAGATTTATTTACAAAAACATGCGTACCTACCTATATGTATGTCATTGAGTCTATTATTGGCCCTGGATCGCGAGTTGGCGTCAATAGTTTCCACCCCATCCTCGTGCGACCCACGTCTTATATTGCAGGTTCATAACTTCGTTTTATAGTTTATATTATTATATAAACTAGAGTCAATGGAAATTATTATATTTCAGAGATGCAGGCTAGGTTAAAATTATATACGGTAGATACTTAAAGATAGCATCTCTAATCGGTTGTTCTAAACATTTACGTAATGAAATAGATCGATTTTAATGTATGACTGCTTTCTTCCTGGGATTGTAAAGCGTCCAACCCCTAATTGCGTAACCTGTGTGCGTAAGCGTAACACAGTTTCAATCAAAATCCGAGAGTTTTCAAGGATATCTATATCTAGTATACGAGTATAATAAATCTGTAGACGAGGCGTTTCTGTACATTGAAAATATAAAAAGAAAATAGTTGGGCTGTTAAAGGATAACCAACAGATGCCATTTCATAATTTTTTGGAATTTTTGTCTGTTTGGATGTGAGAGTTTTTCTATTTGAACAGGTTCAACGTAAAAAGTACCAAACCAATATGGTAAAATTGGGAGTAGTGATTAGTCTTTGTTTCATCGCAATCGCTTCAGTCTATCAAAATATATAATCAATTTAAAGCATTCTATAAAAAAAAATATTGCAATAAGTGGAAACACGTAACGACATGTATTGGCGCGATATAGTACTAACGAAAACATATTGTGATCTTTAAAACATTATTATGTGTATAATCACGTCGTAAAGGCCTTTATGACGAAATAACTCTGATACATATGTCTGTGTTATTTAAAAAAGTAATGATTATAATTATATAATCTATAAATATAAAAGAAAGTCATGAAATGAAATGAAATGATTTTATTTTATGTAAGTATAGGTTTGTACAAACACTTTTAGACGTCAATCATGTTTTTTTTTTTTTAAACTAGATGAAGTCGGCGTTTCCTATCTGACTACTCTGAGAAGAAAGGCCGAAACAAACTCAGAGGTCACAGTCTCTTTTAAAGTCCAGACATAATCTTGGTCAGGTTATATGAAGACCATGTAGATCGATGTCTGAGGTGGTCTTTTGAGGAAAGAACCACACAGATTGAGAGGACCTGTCGTGTTAGTTACACTATTTATAACTCGAGAACGGCTAAACCGATTTAGCTGAAAATTGGTGGGTAGGTAGCTTAGAATCAGGAGTCGGACATAGGACTTTTTATCCGGTTTTTTTATTCGGTTTTAGACGGACATAGTATTTAATACTTTTATTTACTTATAGTAGGAGGGTAGGAGTAGTGTAGGAGTAGGTTAGGAGTAGGGTAGGAGTAGTGTAGGAGTAGGGTTGGAGTAGGGTAGGGGTAGGACACCACGCGAACGAAGTAGCGCCGGGCAGCTAGAAATAATTTATATGGCAAAACAACGTTTGCCTGGTCAGCTAGTTTATAAATGAATTCGTCTGCTCACCAACGTAAACAACGCAATGAACGTGACTGAACTGTCAAAATGAGAGAAAATGCGATCAATTAATTGTCATTGTATGTGTGTTACGCAATTACCCCGCAGTTTGTGTGTTCTGAAGAAAATAAAGGTTTGGAGTTTCTTGTTTTAATCGAAGTTTCTTAACAAACATAAGTTATGAAACGGATTTGCTAGAATGTGGATATTGCTTGTCTAGATTTTCATATCTTAAGCGAAGGATAATGTCAGGTGATAAGTTTATGCTCCCTCATCATTTAACCTAGTATGTAATTAATTTTAATGTCCTTACAATCCTACATCAAAATGACTGCCCATAACATCACTCTAATACTACGTACCATACCAGTACGTACTTGCTGTTATGTCTCCTAACTCCAAAGTCAAAGCATGGCGAACACTGTCAACACTCTGTATTAAAATTGTAATAACTTATGTAATGTACCTACTAATTGAGTAGGTAACAATAATGCTATTGTGACTGTGCGTATTTAGTTAAAGTACATGTTGTTCACACATACCTATTTAAAATAGGTACTTTAACTCAAATATAAAGTATCAAAATTGATTCAATTACCTAATGCAATGCATATTGAAAGTCAATTAAAGGTTAAACGACAGTAACAATAAACTATCTAAAGACCACCTGCTGTGACTTAATAAAAGCCTGGTATAATGAATCATAAGACCTAGCCTAGGGACGTTGTCCACCCACAGTATTTTTCTTGACTTATTATGTAAATCATCATCAACACCCTCGGGAACAATCTCGTAGCACTGTGTAGCGTTTCTGCTAGGCGTAGAATTTCTTCTGCACGTAGAATGCTACGTCGGGTATAAGGAATGCCTTCTAGGCGTAGCTTCCTGTATGCAACACCCTCGGGACGGGAATAGACTCGTAGCACTGCGTTGCGTTTCTACGACGCGTAGCTTTCCTTCTGCACGTAGCATTGCTACTCGTAGCATTCCTACTACGCATAGCATACCTTCTACGCGTAGTTTCCTTTCGACGCGTAGCATTCCTTCTACCCGTAGCATTTCTTCAACGCGACGGCATTACTTGAAAGTCTTGAAACACTACTTTTGCATTATAATATTTCTGATTAAATCCAAAGATTCAATTCTTGTCCACGGGTAACAATTTTGTTCAGTATTTGAGGAGATACATTTTAGGGGTCCAGGATACCTTAAATTTAACATAAGCAGTATTTTAGATAAGAACAAAGTAAATCCCAAAATAAAGTAAGACTTCGATTTAAAGAAAATTGATGTTGATTTGATTCGAAACAGCGGGTCGATTTTGTAAAAATCTCAAAAAACAAACTCGGAGTGAGTTTGTTTTTGCTAGGAATTGACAGCTCACTCCCACGCTCACTTCACCTAAGTTTTCATGGTGAGATTTTTACAGAATAGCACCGGTATAATAATAGTTTTGGTATATTGTTTCTCTGCTAGACAAAGTCACTTGCCACCTCAACAGCACTGAATGCATATGGTAAAGTGGAGCTAATGCTGAAGTACCAGGAGAACTCCTCAACAATTAACATCCCTGCATCGGGAAAAGCAATATTTTGTAAAAGGTGATACTGAAGCCGTTCACATTAAGCTATTGTGACTTAGATAAATTACAAGCCGACCCAATAAAATTGAAAATTAAAACACTTTAACAAAAATAAAAAAACAACCGACTTCTATAAAAAACACTTCTATTCAAAAACATTGCAATTCAAAGGATGAAGAGGGGTAAGTCTCCAGGGTATGACGGTCTCAGCATCGAGCATTACAGGCATGCAGGTGTACATCTGCCGCGTGTACTGGCTATGTTTTTTACACTGTGTATCGGTCACACATACTTACCGGAATCGCTGATGAAAACCTTGGTTGTACCCATTCTTAAGAACAGGACAGGGGATGTGTCAGATGTAGCAAACTATCGGCCCATCTCACTTGCTACAACAGCAACGAAGATACTTGACAGTTTGCTTAATCAGAGTCTCAGTGGGTACTTACATTTACATGAGGCACAATTTGGTTTCAGGGCGGGACTATCCACTGAGAGCGCTATCTTGTGCCTTAAGCATACTGTCAGGTATTACACGGAGAGAAAGACGCCGATATATGCCTGTTTCCTCGATTTGTCAAAAGCTTTTGACACAGTGGCCTATGACATACTGTGGCGAAAGCTAGAGGAAACAGGTATGCCAACGGAAATTCTTAGGTTCTGGTATAAAAACCAAACTAACCAGGTGAGATGGGTGGATACACTATCTGACGAATATAAGTTGGAATGCGGTGTGAGGCAGGGTGGCCTGACATCTACCGGCCTTTTCAGCCTTTATATGAACCAGTTGATAGAGGAGCTCAGCAGGACGCATGTCGGATGCTACATTGACGGAACATGAGTCAACAACATAAGCTATGCTGATGACATGGTCCTGCTGGCCCCCTCGGTCAACGCCTTGAGGACATTGGTTAAGATTTGTGAACTCACAGAAAAGTGAGGTACTCATTTTTAGGGCAGGAAAACAGACGCCTAGTACAGTGCCCCCAATCATGGTTGATGGAACGGCGTTAAAAATTGTGAATCACTTTAAATATCTGGGTCATCTGGTCACGGAGGACTTAAAAGATGACCCAGATATAGAAAGAGAACGCAGGGCGTTGGCGGTAAGGAGCAATATGCTGGCCCATAGGTTCGCTCGATGTACTAAGGAAGTAAAGATCACACTTTTTAGGGCATATTGTCAATCTTTTTACACGAGCGGCCTGTGGGTTCGGTATACGCAACGAGCCTACAACGTCCTGCGTATTCAGTATAATAATGCGTTCAGAATGCTGCTGGGGTTGCCGCGGCACTGCAGTGCGTCGCAAATGTTCGCAGATGCGCGAGTTGACGGTTTCCACGCGGTAATGCGTAAGAAAGTGGCGTCATCATTGCAAAGACTGCGCGGTAGCTCCAACAGCATTTTGCAAATGATTGCGTCCCGTTATGACTGTCCCATACAGGCACACTGGGTGGGAATAGTAACGGGAAAATTGTAATATTTTATTTTAGTTCACTTTGTATTAGATACCTACTAACATAGATCTTAAGAACATTGTTACTAACACTTATATGGACTCTGTCCGAAATAAATGGAATTATTATTATTATTATTATCTCCTTTATTCAATGAAATTATTACTTATAAATTATATTTTTAAATATTAGTATAAAGAAATATAAAAACATTTAAAAATATAAAAAATAGTAGCCCACCGGTATCGGGAACAGGGTCCAAGCTACCGGCGGTCAGGGCTCCAGAGAGAGGAACCTCCTAACTATTCGGGCCGTGTCCAGAAGTACCGCTTTCTGGATCAAGCCCTTGATCCAGCTGCCCAACGAGAGCCTCCTCAGGTGTTGGTCGAGGCTCTTGGCTATTAGACCATTGGCTGTCACAACTATCGGCACAATGATCGCTGAGCCCACATCCCACATGTCGACAACCTCGTGAGCCAAGTCAAGATACTTGATTTGTTTATCTTTCTCGGCTTTCACGAGGTTCTCATCATGCGGGACGGTTATGTCAACAATCATTGCGCGCCGCTCTGATCGATCCACCACCACTATATCAGGCTTATTGGCAACAATAGTCCTGACAGTGATGATGGATCGATCCCAATATAATGTGATATCACCATTTTCGAGAACTGGGTCGGGCACATACCTGTAGTTATTATTATTATTATAATCAGCTCATAATGTTCTTCTTCTTTTCGAGAGGGAGTGGGTCGTAATCCACCACGTAGGCTTAGTGCCCGCCGCCTTTTTTAGGTCAGTCCAACCGTCTTCGAGTAATCGGTGAACATAAATTTAAAAAAAGTTTCCGACGAACTGAGAAACTCCTCTTTTTTTTGAAATCGGTTAAAAACAAAAAAAAAACTGAAATTCGGTACTGCCGAGGTAGCAAGTGACTTTGTCTAGCAGAAAAACACGTTAATTAAGTATTATAAAGTCAGAACCACCCATTAAAACGTTTCTAAAATAAAAAATGTAGCAAGAAATGTGAATTCTAAAGTATTATTTTTCTCAAAACTGCTGGGTTGGATTTTGATGCCTTTTTGCACAAGGATATACTTAGTTGAGGTATCCCTACAGAAATACCACTACAGTATCGCTATTGGTGCATAGACCACTTCCCATACAAATTTAAACAATCTCCTTTGTTTTTATTTATTTATTACGCACACACACGTGTTTTTTTTACACATACACGTGTTTTAAAAAATATACTACCTACTAATGTTTGCCATTTCACAGTCTCCGTACCGAAGTCAAAATCACAGCTAACTCATTGTGACTTATTATATTAAGCTTGCTTACCCATACTATGAACATTGGTTGACTTTCGCCAAAGAGAATATAACCACTATATAGTCTTTTGATTTCGCATACGAAACGCCTGCGCAAATAAAATAGCATTGTATCTTGGTCGCTCTTTTCGATCGAGTAGTGTATTATATACGAGTATGTATTTATCGTTTTACCCAGTAACTGGGTACCGAAGTTCAGATAGGCAGAAGCTCTATGTAAAATACGGTATTCAGCTGCATCCGGTTAGACTGGAAGCCGACCCCAACGTAGTTGGGAAAAGGCAGGCAGATTGATTGACTGATATATATTTATAACCTCTCCTCCTCTCCGACTAATAACCGAATAATAAAATTTAATTTTTATTTTCATAATTCTCTTTCTTGAATAGCAGAAGCCAATTATCATTGCAACGTTTTAACGATTAAAAAACTTGTTGTAAACTTACAGGCGCTCGCTTTTAAATGTATTTGCTTCCTTTCTTTTCTTTACTTAATAAAAACGCTGGTTTTCTTACTGACACAGATTTATTTACACTCGTAATATTAGTACTAATAGGTCTTAGGTAAAACAGTCTAGTACATACTAATAAACTCAATAAATCTATGTTCTCTAATTACTTATATTATGTATTCCAGGGTGAACCTCGTTCCTCGCTGGGGTCTGTCATGAACCCCCGCATGAGTCTGCAACCCCAGGTCGTGTTTTACGAAGCGATCGTGCGCCTGAGTGGCAACCCTTCTCTCACCCAACAACAACTCGCAGAGATGACGGAAACCCAATCAAAACCGGCCTAGTAGAATTAAGAAACTCTTATATTTACTTATTATAATGTAAGACTCTATTAAAATAAGTCAACCCTTGTTTGATAAACATTATTATTAATGATATTATACAGTGTGAGTCTTCATAATGTGCACATATCGAAATGAGGAAAACTAAGCTTAATTTTATCGACGAAAAAAATGTTTAAAAAAATCTAAAAAAAAAAAAAACATATCATTTTTAAAATTCATTTTTAAAATTCATTTTCGCTGCTGTGACCCCTGTGTAAACAATCGCCCCTCAATTGAGAATTATGGTTTTTTTTTAACAAAAATCTGATATGTTTTCATCAATTTTTCAATAATTGTAAAATTACTCAATAAAAGCCCCGATTATCTACCCTTTTTGATTACTTTAAATTATTCTCCATCGTATCAGATTTCTAAACGTAAAAATACCATGTTTATAACTTAATCACAACATTTCCTATCAACTGTTAAAGAAAGGCCTTGCAATCACCATACTTTAGCAGGTAAAGATCCATTTAAATATTTTTTATTTTTTCAAATATTTTTTCCGTCGATAAAATTAAGCTATGTTTCCCTCATTTCGTTATGTGCACATTATGAAGACTCACACTGTATAGTGAGTACCATGTTGTAAGACAACCCCGTAGGTAAACAAAACGAGTGATTGATTCTGAGTCTACAATCACAGTTATAATTATTCATCACAGCAAGCATTGTTCTATTCACTAGTTTTATGATTATAGCAGGGACATCAACCATGAATTCAGCACATGATTCAACCGTTAAGAAATTGATCGGCGGTTATAAAAAAAAAAAAACCGGGCAAGAGCGAGCCGGACTCGCGCACCGAGGGTTCCGTACCATCATATGTTTTTACATTTTCCCGGCGAGCTACTTACTAGATCTCGTTCAAACCAATTTTCGGTGGAAGTTTACATGATAATGTACATCATATATTTTTTTTTAGTTTTATCATTCTCATATTTTAGAAGTTACAGGGGGGGGGGGACACATTTTACCACTTTGGAAGTGTCTCTCGCGCAACTATTCAGTTTAGAAAAAAATTATATTTGAAACCTCAATATCATTTTTGAAGACCTATCCATAGATACCCCACACGTATAATGGGTTTGTAGAAAAAAAACATTTTTGAGTTTCAGTTCTAAGTATGGGGAACCCCCTTGATTTATTGTTTTTTTTCTATTTTTTTGTGAAAATCTTAATGCGGTTCACAGAATACATCTACTTACCAAGTTTCAACAGTGTAGCTCTTATAGTTTCGGAAAAAAGTGGCTGTGACATACGGACGGACAGACAGACAGACATGACGAATCCATAAGGGTTCCGTTTTTTGCCATTTGGCAACGGAACCATAAAAATCTGCGGTTTCATAGAAAAGTGCAATACCTACGCGGTCAAAATGAAATATTTCAAGTCCCTGCATTGAAATATTTAGTTTCAGAATCATGTACTATATCCATGATAACGGTACGTGTCGCTGTCCCCGCCACCCTGTATAGTAGAGAACAGGAAAACACTTGTCTTATTAGTGATATTTCATGTGTTGCCCATCTTTAGTCTACTACAACACCCTCGGGAATAGACACGTTGCGTAGCATTCCGTCTACGCGTAGCAATCCTGCTACGCGCTATCCTCCTACGCGTAGCATTCCTGCTACGCGCTATCCTTCACACGTAGAATTCTTGCTACGCGCTATCCTTCTACGCGTAGCGTTCCTGCTACGCACCGGACTTGAAACAATTGCTTATTACGATTTGACCAAATAATAATTTTGTATAGTTCCCAGTTAGATTCATTTGTGGTATCCAAGATATATTGATGTTGAAATATGCGGTAATAAAGCAATACACAAAGCAAATCTCAAAATAAACATAGCATACTTACCTAATAATCACTTTTTGCCACTTTAAATTGAAGGAGTGGCCTTCAAGAATATTTTTTTGTGAACGTTGATTACATTGTTTGGAGATTCGAGATTTGCGTCGGTGTCGCGTCACACGCGGCACTCGTGTCACCGCGGCGCGGCGCGGCGCGGCGTAGGCGTTCCATCTTCAAGAGCATATTCATGTAATTTACGCGATGAACACGACATTTGGTTGATGGACATCGTAAAATGGCATACCCCTATTGTTGAACATGCCTTCAGAAATAAAATAATAAAAATTCAACACTAAAATAATAACAATAAAATTGATGGATTAATATTCAAAGATTTATAATTATTCAAACTAAATTGAAACTGGAAATAAATGTACAATACATTTATTTCCAGTTTCAATTTAGTTTCTTCCAATACAATACATTTATTTCCAGTTTCAATTTTCTTTCTTCTTATTTAGATTCTTCCATAACATCAGCATTGGGCATGTATCGGTGCAACTCGGCGAACTAAGTGAGATTATTATTTCTTTGAAAAAACACTGATTTTAATTTATTAAGAGCTACCTACTTAAATAAATATTTCCTAAATACTTGTACCTTATCAATAGTAAGTAGGAATGAATTCTTAGATAAACAAGCTCATTAGGAATTGCAAATGCTGTCAAAAAATTAAGGATTGAGGAAACCGCTTGTAATGAAGTTATAGTGACCTTATTGGTGATGTTCTTGAGAAAGGTCAGTTGCGGAGTACTCGCAACCGGCGTATGTATGACCTGAAGGCCAATTCTCGTAATTAACCCGTAGTATGTCGGAACGTAGATCCACGCGAGATACAATGGCTTTTTAATTGTTTCTGTAATTACGACATTCAACCGGTTAAAACTTTCAAAATCTAGTCGCAGTCTCATCACGGCGACAAACAAAAAAAAAATTCAAAAACTTGTCAAAAATGTAGGGGAATTAGAGGTATTTTTGACAGATTGAGACAGATCCGAGAACGTTCATAAAATTACGAGAATTGCCTCTCAGATGTATGAAGGTAAACGAGGCAAAAGGGTTATGTGAGGATCGTAGCAGATAACGTTCTGTAGCTTCTGCCTACCTCAATGGGAGGGAGGCGTGAGTTTATGTATGTATGTGTAGGAATAACTTCACTAAACACTTCTTTAGGTTATAACTACATCATAAGAGGGCGTAGCAAGCTAGAAAATCAAGTTTCACCCGCGCCATATTTATTTTGCATACTATACGCTAAGCTTGAATTTAGAATCTTAGATCATATTCATGAATGGAGCTAAAAACTCAATGTTGAGGTGACAAGGTTCAAATTCCAATGTAACCTTATTTAGGACCTTCCCGACCTTGTACAATTTGGACCCCACGACAAGTTATCTTAGCTTAGGTATTAGTTGCAACTATAGCATGTAAAGTAATGTACCTAACCTAATGTGACCTTTCGGCCCATTTTATTGTATATGTTAATAATTTTGAAGGTGCAATTAAACATTTTTATTTTATTATTATTTTATTATCTACAATTACCTCCCTGGCTGCTATGTTAGGGGCCAATCGAAAATACGTGGAAATTAGAGATAATTAACTTCGTAATATTATTTATCGAGATTTTAATATTTTGTGTTTCTGTTCCACAAAAAGTTTGGAATTATTATGTAGTTACTCATATTATTTTTATTTTAATACCATGAATCAATTTCATGAAAAATCGAATTGAAGACAGGCAGTATTGCATAGTACCTACCCCCCTTAATCAGGGTACTCTTAATCAGACACGCCGGATTCACAACTAGGTGTACTCGACTTATTTTTGAGATGATATATTATGATTTTCCAGACTCTCTACGACCTGTCTCCGCAGAGTTTTGGAATTTTTCGGCCACATAGCGAGAAAAGATGGCAATAACCTTGAACAGCTAATGGTTACCGGTAAGGTGGACGGTAAACGACCAAGAGGTCGCAGCCCTTTGCGTTGGTCCGATCAGATAAGCTCTTCTCTTGACACGAAATTTCATGATGCGTTTCACCTGGCTAAGGATAGACAGAGATGGCGAAACATCGTTAGGAAAAAGATGTTTTCAAGGGAGGATCACGACCCCCAGTAATGAGGAGAACGACTTGAGGAGGAGGAGGATTATGATTTTAATTTAGCTCACGCGCATAGTTCTGTTATCAGACAAATAATAAAAAAAAAAATGATTCAAGTATAAAGTAAAGTAAAATTTTGATTTACATAACTGTTGTTGTGTGTAATCTGGTGAGGGTACTCCTATAGCTTTCCTATAACGTTTCTTAGATTACTTCCAGTTTTTTCAATAAAAGTATTTTCGTATTTGTTCATCCATCCATTTCCGAGTTTATCGTAGTTGTTTCCGCAAACCTTCACGGAGCGACAACCCGAAGGAATGTTAATGTCCGCCAAGAGGATATTCGTCAGTCGCTACTTCTGTCATTGAAGTGCACGAGAATATTAGGTCAAGGCTGTAGGTAGGTACTAGGTGCCCGGCAGTCTGGCATTTGTAACCCGTATGAAGTAGTTTGTGTGCTCTAAATGTATCTAATCCTTGAACATGAATTTAATAACTTTAAATGGACAGGCCAAGGATTTAAAAATGTTTTTACTACTTAATAGAATAAACGTTTTACAATCACACAAATAGCTATGTACTTGCGTGACGATAGAGTTTTGCAATAACAATAGCTGAGTTACAGCTGTTTAAAGCTTAGGTAACTGTTGATCTACCTACTACCAATTGCGAACACTTAGACTGATAGTACCTATTATCATTAATAATATGGACAATGGACGAATCCTAAAAAGGGGCCACAGGGGGGAAATGATCTTGAATTTGCTATCTACAAAAACGGTTATTCTATATACTATACTACTACTACTGTACTAGGTACTGTGTAGGTATCTTAGACAAACTAAAATACCACTAAATTTAATTATGTGTATCCCTACAAAAACTTAAGTTTTCCTATGTGCCACACTCGTAGCTTGACAACCCATTGCAGACTGCAAGATTTTCCGGATTAGTAGGAAAGGTTTTTTTAAAATGAAAACAATAGGTAGGTATTACCTGGACGTTTCCAATCGTTTTTCTTCTAATCACGACTTATCGTGTTTAATTTCTATAGATAAGGATTTTTATCGGGAATCGATTCGGTTTATCATACTCATGGTACATTACGTCACACTAGCATGCTACTACAAATTGACAACGCCAACGACTACTTATCTTACAAGTTCACGTTACATGGCTAGTTCTACAAACAAGGGAATAAAATTGAATTATTTTCGGCCCATCGTTTTTTTTAATGTAAATCATTTTAAAGTTAACTATTTTATTAAAACATGATGGAGTAATCTAGAATTGAAAGGGTCAGTCAAAATATTGATTAATTTAGAAGTTATAGGCATTTTTCAATTTGCAGAAGACAGGGAAATGAGAGTAGATACAGGGAAGTGACTCTAGAAGATTGTTTGATCTTAAAATCGACTTGACAGTAAACGTTGTAGTAAATACTAGTAAATATGATATTTATTAAATAAATAGAACAGTTTATATGCAAAAATAAATCTAAACGTGTACTATAATACCAACCAGGGAAGTGATAATTCAGACAAGATAATGCTGTCGTTATAGAGAAATATGAATTATGAAGAATATTAAGTTTTCTTTATTAAACGAAATGAGGCTTGATGGTGTATTCATCATTTATCATCATCATTTCAGCCGAAAGAGGTCCACTGCTGGACATAGGCCTCCCCCAAGCACCTCCACTTCGACCGGTTTTGTGCTTCTCGCATCCAACGACTTCTTGCGGCCTTCACAAGGTCGTCGGGTCCACCTTGTGAGACGCCTTCCAACACTACATCTCCGCCACTCCAGAACCTTTCGGCCCCATCGGTTATTTGTTCTACGAGCAATGTGCCCTGCCCACTGCCACTTAAGTTTGACAATTCTTCGGGCTATGTCGGTTACCTTGGTTCTCCTGCGGATCTCTTCATTTTTTATTCGATCACGCAGGGAATCTCCAAGCATAGCCTTTTCCATTGCCCTTTGGGTGACTTTTAGCCTTCTAATAAGGCCCATTGTGAGCGACCACATTTCAGTGCCTTATGTCATGACTGGCAACAACCCACACTGGTCAAAGACTTTCGTCTTGAGACTACGGTATGTGGGACGAGAAGATGATGTATTAGCTCTCATAAAATCTACAGAAGCTTTTTTTACAGCACATTTCTTTTTTATAGTGTTTACTGGATCTCTCCAGCCATGCTTTTTCTACAATAGTCGTTTTTTTCGATCCGACATTTCAGAGATAGTCTTTCTTATACTTGTGTTTTCTCTCATTTTCTCCTTTTTTTCTCAATATTTCTTTTGTAGTCTGCGATTTCCCTTTTGGTTTACTCATATCGGTTCTATAAAGAACTTCGAAATTATTTTCGGCTCTTAAATTATTGGCAAATATAAGTAAAAATAGAATCACATACATTAAAATAACGAAAAAACAGTAAAATTTAGGAGTTCTTATGGCCAACATTCGTCTCCTTCATTAGACCAGCTCAATGGTAACGTATTAATGCATTGTCACCTGACCTAAACAGGTGTACAAAATTTCAATTCGATTGGACCCTGGGAAGTTGGTAAAATTTTACTTGCAAGATTTGACCCATACATAATAACTAACAAACTAACGCACACGGCAAGTTAAATAAAAGCTTGTAATAACGCAGTGCACATTTTATTTAGTGCCGACAGCCACAGAACAAGCCTTTTATCACTTCTCTGGAGTGTTCTCATTTCCCTGTCTATGTATTTCCAGGGAAGTGATACACACGGAAGTGATATTTTGAATGTTTTTTCCCTAAATCTAGAAGATTGCTTTATTTTATTACAATTAAAATCTCCATAAATCTTTAGTGCAACTAAAATACATACTTACAATGTATTAAAATTAAATAATATTTTATAATTTAACTGTAAATACGTACCATGTGAGTGAGAATTTGACTGACCCCGAACGCAAATGTCACCACTAAACGCACGGACACGACCCGATCGCTGCTCGAATGAAACAAAACACAGCCGTTACATGCTGTCGTCACCCCTTTCTTTCTATTGCCCGAGCGGCAAAGTTACTTACTATTCAATTTCAAGGTGATTTTAACAAACTTTTAGGTGACAGGGAAGTGATACTCAACACGCTTCGCCTTTGTAAAGTCGACAATATTCGGAGAAAATAAGAGACCATAAAACTGTTTTAGCGTTTTATGGAAACCTTATGTATATGATTATTATCTTATAATAAAATTATTCTACTAAACTGCTTTTTAAACCTTATTACATGGTCTTATATTTTGCATTTTGGAATGTCGCCCCACAGGGAAGTGACAATTTTGCCCCTTTTTATGTAAATTTATCGTATAAATATTTGCTTGAGAGAAATGATTTTTAGTGCCCAATTAGAAACCAATATAAACTTTTATTTCATAGTGTCAATTAACACAAATATATAATATATATTATTCTACGACCTGAGCCAACCATAATTCCTCAATTTGTAGAACTAGCCACATAGCTGTTTAATGTTTTGGATACGAATGGACAATGTTGAAAACTACAGACGCTTGTGAGTCACCGTCATCGCACGGCAGCGTTGAAGTTGACTTCGATAAAAAAATCAACACAAACGCTCAGATGTCGTAAGTGGTTCTCGTGCAGTTTTGGTTGAACACCGTCAGGCGACTCACGACTGTGTGCAATTGTACTTATTCAAACTATACGACGAAAAATAATCATGAGCTACGCATTTTTAATAGTGGTGTCTGTAGCAATTACATTGAAATTAATATTTTTGAGTTTATCTATGTATTTCACCATAAAATACAAAGAAGTTGATTTATCTCAGGTGAGTGTCGCTTGATCAATTTAGAAATCACATTGCGGACGTTTCTTGACGTTATTGTGTCTTTGAACCTTGTGTTTGCAACTTTGGATCTACAAGCGAGTTTGGTAACCCGTTTTGCAACACTAACCGTTATCAAAGCTAGCACGATTTTAGACACTAAGTAGTGTAAACAAAATCACTAGTCACCTAATTTTGAAAAGTAAATAACTTTCACTGCTTCTGTTGGAAGTACCTAACACTAGTAAGTGAAGCAGTTCGGTACTTGACGGTTGACGCTGCCTTCACCTATAAAATAGTTATTGGAATCCTAGAATGCTTATCGAAATAATGTAGGTACCTACCTAACATTTAATTTCAAACGCAAGGTCAACTCATATTATGTCTGGTTTTGGTTACGGTAAGGTACAGTTGACCACAAGTCGTTGGTAACACTTTGACCTTGAGCTGGCCTGACGTAGTACGAAATTTCAATGGAATGAGAGGTCAGCTTATACTGGTTTTTTATCACTGACGTAGGGCCTAGTGTACTTACATTCTCGGATTTATGAGTGGTCAGAGTCCATTTAATAAGTAAAAAATACTACTTATATTATATTATTGTATGCTGCTTATTTATTATATTATATTATTGTATATACCCATACCGATAAATCTAGCAGAATGATAAAAATTACTACCTACCATTTGTTTGTGAAAAAGTTGTTAGCATGAGCTGGACGTGCCACAACTGCAATTGTTTACAAATCATAGAGTAGGTACCTACATACCTACATAATATAGTAATTTCTTAAAGGCTAACGTGGATAACGTGAGTTAAGGCTCCTACAAACAGGCGCAACCCGCGACGCGAATCGCGCGCGACTCAAAGGCACCGCAAGTCGCGCAACGCGCAGTGCCTTTGTGTCGCGCGCGATTCGCGTCGCGTGTCGCGCCTGTTTGTAGGAGCATTAAACCAACTTGTAGCTAACTAATAGCACAGTATAATAAAAACCGGCCAAGTGCGTGCCGGGCCACGCACAATGTAGGGTTCCGTAGTAGCCCCGCTATCACTATATAGTACAATTCTGTTGTTGTTTATTCTGAATATAATTATGTAACGGTTAAGATATTGAGTTTATGGTTATAATAACAATATATTTATGCAAGGGTGTCCAGAGTAAAAGTAGTAAAACAAAACTTTAACACATAACGTAACCACGAGGTGACGGAGGTCATACCTTGCAAGAAAATCTTATAACACCGCGATCTACAAAAGTGACGTCACGGCACAACGCCATCTGTTATCGAATAGCGATACGAAACACAACAAAATATTGATTTTCGAAGATAATTATCTAAACAGATACGACATTTATACATATAATAAATCTGTAGACGAGGCGTTTCTGTACATTGAAAATATTAAAAAAAAAATAGTTGGGGTGTTATAGGATAACCAACAGATGCCATTTCATAATTTTTTTGAATTTTTGTCTGTTTGTCGGTTTGTCTGTTTGTCTGTTTGGATGTGACAAAATTTGATTTGAACAGGTTCAACGTAAAAAGTACCAAACCAATATGGTTAATTTTTATACTCAAATATAGTGTAGAACTCGGAGTAGTGATTAGTTTTTGTTTCATCGCAATCGGTTCACTGTATCAAAAGATATAATCAATTTAAAGTGTTCTACAACAACTTTCATTACGTAAGTTGGATACACGTAATGACATCTGTTGGCGCTTTATAGTACTAACGAAAACAATTATTGTGTTTATAACATTATGTGAATAATCACGTCATGCAGGCTTACCTATAAGATGACTTTCACAGTCACTTCTGCCTGTGTTATTTGAAAAAGTAATGATAATGATTACATAATGTTGGTTGATTAGTGGCGCTAAAAGAATTTCAAATAAAAAGTGAGGATAATGTAAGATAATATTATGTGATGTGGTGTTCTGAGTGATAAAGATTGCAATGATAAATGATAAATGATTTTATTTTTGTAAGTAGGTTTGTACAAACACTTTTACACGTCAATCATGTTTTTTTTTAAACTAGATGAAGTCGGCGTTTCCTATCTGACTACTCTGAGAAGAAAGGCCGAAACAAACACACACACGGGCAACTTTATGTAGGAGCTCTTTCGAGGGGCAAGCAACCTTTCTAACATTGTTAACAGAGAAGCATTTTCTTAGTGACAAAGGTTTTAAGATCATATCATACTTTCATAGTTCTTTCATAGTTCTTTTTTTTCTCGAATTTTTTAAAATTTCTTTACCATGATAACGCTTCAACGCACACCTCCAGACGGGCTGTTGATTTATTGAGTATAGGTTCGGCTGGTGCACACCCTTTTTTTTTGTTTCCGCGGTGGAAAATCTTCATGGATGTTCGCCGCCCTGGGGCGGGCAGCGAGGTCTGTCAGGCTCTTACTGACTAAAAATCACCCCAGTGTTCCGTCTGACACCTACGCCGGGGGTTGCGGGACCGTACGATCCTTCCGCAACCCCCGACTGGTGACGTCAAAGAGGGGCGCGCGTGGAACACTACGCGCCGCCAGCTCAAGTCCTGATGTGTTGGCGGTGACAGACGTCCCCGAATTCGTCGCCCCTGGAGCCGTTTAGGGGGCTGGAAGAGGGCGTTGTCCGCCCTCCGCCGACGCACGATGCGCCTACTGCGGGCCGGGTGAGTGGATGAGATCTCCCTCTCCCTTTCCACAGCCTCCTTCTGCGAGACGACCGTTTCGCAGAAGGAAACCACCGCGTCCCAGGACTCTTCGCTGCCGTCGACTCGACTACGGCCGGCAGCGATACGTCAAGGTGCACACCCAATACAAGTAGCACTGCCATGTCGTAAAAAGGTATTGTAAATTATGTCTTCGAGACAATAACTAAATTTTTAGCCATTGTCTTGGTTAAAACCATACCGACCCTTTTTTTTCGGATGGGAAATCATCAAATGACCCCTCCCGCTCTGGGTGGAGCGGAAGGGAGTGTCAGACTCTTACTGACTAAAACCCAGCTACCCATTACTCTCCGCTCGCAGGCCCGCGCCTACGGTGGCCGGGAGTCGGGATGGCTCTCCCTGAGCCATCCCGCCACCTCCTTTGCTAGCATGACTGCTTCGCAGAAGGAGGTGACTGCCTCCCACACCCTTTCGCCCCGGACCATGGCTCGCACCAGGGCTGGACGCGAGAGGTCACCGCCGCTGCCGATCGCCTGTACGAGGACACGGCGGTCCTCCGCACAAGCGGGGCAGACCTCCACCGTGTCCTCTGGGCGATCCTAGCAATGGTGACACCCGGGCGTTTCCTCCCGCCTGATGATGTGCAGGAACCTCCCGAAACTTCCGTGTCCGGTGAGGACCTGCGTCAGGCGGTAGGTGAGGGCGCCGTGGCGCCTCTCTAGCCACTCCTTAAAGAGGGGTCTTATCGCCGCTATCGCTTCGTGCCCTGCGCTGGGTAGCGACAGTCGCTCTTTCCATGCCGCCATGAGATCGCGGAGATCTGTCCGCTCCGCACCGATTTGCCGCGGAAGCGAATCTTCCCCCCGGCGCCCGGCGTAGTGCCTCCGCGCGCCACTCATACAGGCGCGCGAGGACTATCGCCTCCAGATCCCATGGCGGCCCCGGCCCGTTCCAGTTTGGGGGCCAAACGTCGGAAATGCACCATATCGACCCTCAAGGTATCTTATGGCTATCCACCAAGAGAGAGTTAGCAAATGTGGGCACAGGTTTACAGAATAAGTTAAGAAAGACTTCAAACTACTTTTCAGATAAACTTCAGTAGGTACGATTTAAGAGTAACACCATTGATGTATTCTTCTTTTTATCTTCTAGATATCTCGACGCTATGATAAAGTCTTAATATTGGTATGTAAGATATCTACAATACCAAGTTAAGAATTTCTAAAATTATGGCAGAGCGGCAGAGAAGAAGATAAGACTTATAAAAACTAACTTCAAACTTCACCTACTAATCTCAGATATACTTTAGATAAAATGGTGGTATGATTTTACGATTTATTCCGGTCTAACTTAGTATTCTAAAACAAATGCAAAATAAAATGGACATAATATGGCTATTTGGTCAGACAATCAGCCTCGAGCAGGCGCTTTCATTTTTATTTATCCTCAAAAATCAAAGTGACACTTCGTCGCATTGTCATTATGAACCCTGAAGACGCAGTGACTGCTGTACAGTCGAAAGGGCTATGGTTGAGAACCCCAGGCAAGGGAAGCGTTACCAGACAAGATCGGAAGATTCTTCCTTTTACACCTTTCCTAAGCGACACATTATTGTGTTCCGACATCCACGCGAACGAAGTCGCGGGCACAGCTAGTTAACTAATAAGAACCACTTTATTCCTTGTAAAGCTAAAAAATAAGAGTACGATTGCTGCCAAGTTATTATTTCAATTCACAAAATTGTAATTTCATCATTCCATCTAGCGGCAGTATTGTGAAACTTATGATAATTTATTATGGTTTTTTTATTTCATATTTTGTTTTTTAATGCAAGTCTTTACCCGTCATAAACAAGTAACTCCTTCGTCTTAGTCACTATATAGCAACGGCGTATTCTCTTTGCTATATAGGATTAATGCTAAGGATTTTGTATTTGGTACAAAATTATCCAACACCCAAGTTCAACGACTATTACTGCAAAACTAATAAAGTTATCTTAATTCCTATAGTTTTCCCTTAAAGTTCATGAAATGCACTATCATCTTGAATTTTTCCAGATTTTTCAAGCCAGCAGTTTAGCTTTTAGAGGGGTGGGACGCCCTACTGGAACAAAATTTTTCACTTTAAAGTTTAATATTTCGTAAACGGAGCATTAAATTGAAAAATATCTTTAGCAACCCTCAAGTCATTTTAGAAGACCTATTCAACGATACCCCCACACGGGGTATGGTATGGGGTAGACGACGAAAAAAATATTCATTCCCACTTCACATGTAGGGGACCTACCCTAAAAAAAATATTTTCCAAAATTTACTTTACTACTTTGTTGGCGTAATTTATACAAGGTGTTAATGAATTAACCCAAAACCTCCTAAGAGGTCATTATACTCATCATTATGAACAACTTTTACTATGGGACCAAACCTGAAATCGCGAAAAAAAAAATCATCTGCTCCCTACATTTACTCAATACTCAATACTCAATACTTTATTTGCATTCCACAATGTGTACTTAGGTGGTAAGTTCCAAAAAAGAAAGAAATTATGTTCATTATGGACCCTGTCGGGCACAGCAAAAAAATAAAAAGAAAAACAAACACAAAAATGTAGGAGAGAGGAAGAACTTAGATCTAAAATAAATTCAATAATACCATATTAGGGACTCTTTATATTATATCGCTTTATATTTTATCGCTTAAATATTCGTTTAGACTGTAATAGCATTTTTTGATTAAAAATTGTTTTAGTTTTTTTATAAATACGTTTATTTTATCTTCTTTTTTTATTAATTCAGGAAATTTATTGTATATTTTTATGGACATCACATATGGACTTGTTGAATGTATTTTTAGTCGAGAGGTAGGAATGTTTAATCTTGATTTGTGTCGGAGTGTGTAACGTGATTGTATGTCCTCGCGCTTTGTATAAAATTCTTGATATTTGCGAACAAATTTGCAAGTTTCTAGTATGTATATACTGGGGAGTGTTAGAATATTATAATTTTGGAAGTGAGGTTTGCAGCTGTCAGTTTGATCGATGTTTACGAGGATTCTAACTAATTTTTTCTGAAGAGTAAATAGTGTTGGTGCGTCTGTGCTATTTCCCCAAAGGGTAACTCCGTAGCTCAGCCATGCATAAGCATACGCATAGTAGGTGGTGAGCGCTGTTTGAAGATTGGTGGTTTTTTTTATTTCATGGAGAGCGTAAGAAAATCTTGAAATCTTTGATTTAAGTTTTTGTATGTGGGATTTCCAGTTTATGTGCGTATCCAAATTTAGTCCAAGTAAGGTAAATTCTTTAACAGTATCAATTTTTGAGTTATTAAAAGTAAAATCTATTTTTAAAGGTGTTTTTTGATGGGGATGAAAGGTAATTAGTTTAGTCTTAGAGAAGTTTATTTCGAGGTTGTGCGCGTTCATCCAAGTAATGATTTTGGTGAGTATTGATTTTAGTTTTTCGTTTAGGTATAAGTTGTTATGACATGATACTAATAGAGAAATGTCATCTGCGAACAATATACATGGTCCGTCTATGATTTTAGGTAAGTCGTTAACATAAATTAGAAATAAGAGACACCCTATTACACTTCCTTGGGGTATTGAGGCGCTAATTGATTTGCTATCAGATCGGACTTTTTTTATTTCTTTCGTCTGTTGATTAAAAAATTCAATTTCTACTGTTTGCTCTCTGTTCTTTAGGTAAGATACAAGCCAATCATGAGCTTTTCCACGAATGCCTATTCCGTATAGTTTAGCAAGCAATATATTAAATTGAACTTTGTCATAGGCTTTGGTCATATCAAGTAGTATTCCTACTGCATATTGTTTATTATTGATTATATTAAGTGCTTCTTGGACAAATTTGTAGACTGCCAATGTTGTTGAGCGGTTTTTGCGAAAACCATTTTGGCATTCATTAAATATTTTATATTTTTCGCAATATTTGTATATTCGGTCACACATAGCCTTTTCAAAGATCTTTGAGGCTGCAGGTAAGAGAGCTATTGGGCGGTAATTGTTTGGATCTGATTTTGATTATTTTTTGTGGATCGGTTTAATTAGGGACCTCTTTAATAGATCGGGGAAGGCACCTTCTTCAAATGATTGGTTCAGAAGGAGGTAGAACGGTAACGTTAGTTCGTCTGCGCATTGCCTTAATAAGGTAGGCGGTATTTCATCTATCCCATGGCTACTCTTATTCTTTAAATTTTTTATTAATCGGTTTACTTCCCAAGGGTCTATAGGGCTAAGAAACATGCTATTTTCTGTAGGGTTTAGCACGGACGTGCCGTCAGACTTCCGGCTGCCAGGGAGTCCGACGCAGCTCTCCCCTATTGATGCAAAGAAGTCATTAAAAATACCGGCAACCTGTTCAGGTTCGGATGTTGTGTTATCGTTTATTTGCAATTTTATGTTGGTTTTTTCGTTTTTTGATTTCTTGTTCGCTCTCTCGTTTACGATGCTCCACATTGTTTTGACCTTATTATGTGATTTATTTATTTTATTTATGTATTCAGTCCTTTTTGCTGTCGTAACCAATTTTTTTAATATTTTTTCATATTTTTTATAATATTGTCTAATTATTGGATTTTTAGTTTTTAGTGTTAGTATTTTTAACAATCTTTTGTTATTACTAGAGATTTTAATGCCTGTAGTCAACCAGTATTTTTTTGGTTTAGTTTTAAGTTTAATTTTACGCGAGGGAATGGATTGATTTAATATAGATATTATTGTATCGTTGAATATTTTATAGTTTTCATTTATGTCTTTATCTGGTAGCAGCAGATCATTCCAGCTTTGTTTACTTAGTATGGATTTGAATTTTTGTATATTTTTAGCATTGAATATTCGTTTTTTGGTGTACCAGATAGTTTGCTTTGGTTGTTGCGGTATATGTAATTGTACAATGGTTGCGCTATGGTCCGAAAAGCCTAATTCCTCCACAGTTGTAAGCATATTTTTATTGGTAAAATTAGTGAATATTAGGTCTAAGCAAGTTGAAGTGGTTTGTGTGATTCTTGTTGGTGATTTTATGTGTTGTGAAAAATTGAATTCCAACATAAGATCAAGGAATGAATTCGTTTTTACGTTTTTATCGAAAATATTGATATTAAAATCTCCTCCTATAATTATATTGAACTTATTATATTTAGTATTTAAATAATTTAAAATTAGTTTCAATTGGCTATTAAAAACTTCTTCCTCCCTTCTATTCCAATACATAATTATTAATACTAGGTTTTCTTTAGTTAATTCAATTGCACACACTTCCAGTACATATTCGATTGACATATCTGTGATGTCCTTAATCTCTATGCAATTTATATGTTCTTCTAAGAGAATGCAAACACCTCCGCCTCCTCTAATTTTTCGGCAATATGATGCAGCAATTTTGAATCCGTTGAATTGCATAAGAGCTATTTTTTCTTGGGATAACCAAGACTCAGATATGCAGATAGCTTTATATGTTGGGTTTTCCGTTATGAATGTTTCTATAATATGTTGCTTATTGTACATGCTTTGGATGTTTTGGAAAAGTATTTTAAATTGTTGGTCGGTGCCTTCGAAAGGAATAATTTCCAGTGTCTTCATCCGTGTTTAATTGGTTGTTGTTCTGGTTATGCTGGTTATAGTTGTAGTTGTCTTGTGTTCTTGGCTCCAATTCTTTTGTGTTGTTGTTTTGCTGGACTTTGTTATTTTCATGTTTTATATTAATTCTTTGGCCCTCAACAAATAATTGGTTATTTCTGATTATCGCGAATAAGCCGTTTCTTCGTGCCTTAAGCATTTCTTCTCGCATTAAATGTCTTTCTTTACGTGCATTATCATCTAAATGTTCAGAAATAAACAAACGGGTACCTTGGAGACAGTGACCGTTTTCTATAACATACTTTGTCATCCTCTTACTTATTAACTCAATAACCAGTGGCCGATTTTTGCTATTTGTTCTCCCTATTCTGTATGTGTCTTCTATATAACCTGTCAGGTCTATATTCATTGTGTCGTGAAATAATTCAATAAGCCTACTGTGGAGGATGAATTCTGGCTCTTTGTGAAATTCGGCGAGTCCGTAGAGAACTATTTTCTTGGAGTTGGTTTCAGTGCAAGTGATATTGGGGGAAGTATTCCTAGTTAATAGATCTTTAATTTCCTTCCTTAGTTTTTCATTTTCTTTTTCCAAATGTTGTATCTTTTTGTTGATTTTACCTATATCTTCCATTCTTTGATCGTTTAGCTTCATTAAGGCGTCGGTTTTTTGTTCTAAATCAGCTCTTAGTTTAGTTGTTGCTTTATTGATTTCGCTCTGTATTGTTTGTTTAAGTTCCATTATAATTGACTTGTTATTTTCCTTCAGCCGCAGTATTATAATTTCGCTCAAGTTTTCCAGCGTTAGTTCCGTTTGGACGTTTGTATCTAGTGTAGGTGTAGTGTAGGGAAATGTGTCACCTAGTAAGCTCATGTCTTCAGAATCTGTTGTGAAAGTTTGAGAATGTATGGTTCTTTTTCTAATTGTGACATTATCTTCTGAAGGTGTTCTCATCTGCTGGGATAGCTGACGATCCTCTAGCCGTATAGGGGTATTCGTGTTACCTATTTTGGGTCTTTTGCATAAGCAAGCCTGACAATGCCATGCATTTTTGTGATGTAATGTCATTTCATTGTTGAATCGATCAACAGGCACATTTGCACACTCTAAGTCGTATGTATTTTTACAGAGTACACAAATAAGATTATCATTTCCTTGTAGTATTTGATTACATCCTGCGCATAGGGAATCCATTTGTAATGTTATTGTTGAATTGTAAAGCAATTTTGTAACCAGTAACGCCCTCTAGGAAGGGATAGTGGAACTAATTATTCTGTCGATCGAAGAGCTTGTACTGTTGAAGTTAGTTTCTCCTGTCAAACATAGATGGCATTGTTCCAAGCTATTTCTGAGAACCAATTTTGTAACCCACTAGGAAGGGATGGTGGAATTTATTCCGTCGATCGAAGAGCTTGTACTGGCTTTGTAAGTTAGTTTCTCGTGTCAAACACAGATGGCATTGTTCCCTACTATAGCTAGGATGAGTTGCAATTTTTGAATAATTTCTTCGTTATGTGTTAGTTGCCCAAGTTATTTTATAAATCTTTCCTACCTTTTTAGAGGTTGAAAGTTTCCAGTTTTTAATTGTCTTTCACTGTTCAGGCTTCATTCTTGCTTGGCAATTTAAGCCAAAAACTTCACGTTTGAAACAGATTGTCGTTAAAAAGTTTTTCACTTGTTTTTATAAACTGTTTTTTAGAATTTCTTGAGTACTGCAACGTTTATCACCCTTATTTGTTTAGAACTTTGACTTATTGCACTTATTTTCACAACTTAAACGTTTAAAATGTTTTTAATGAATTAAAATACACAGAGCTAATGTTTGTTCACGCACAGTAGCGCCCTCTCTCTCTCTCTTTTGACGGGTTAAGCGAACATAAATGTAGGGAACAGCTGATTTTTATTTCGCGATTTCAGGTTTGGTCCCATAGTAAAAGTTGTTCATAATGATGAGTAAAATCACGTGTTTAAGTATCGGTCACTAATTACCAGTCACCCTATATAGGATACCTATTTGGGTACAACGAGCTAAAATTGAAGTTTCGGCAATATAAATAACGGAGTGAGTTACCTAAGGCTAAGAACTCATGGAGCGATTTTCGCCCGCGTCCGCTGCGGTTGCGGGCCCGCAGCTTCTGTAGAATGCAAATATTTATAAAAAAAAATAAAGCACATTTCACGACGCGTTTTACGCCCGCGGTGTTCGCGGTTGTATGCGGCTCCCGCTGTACCGGCGGGCAACTAGTAGAATCGCGCGGGCCGCGGTTACCCGCAGCCTCGGCGGGTGGCGCCCGCGCGCTTTGCGATCGGTTGGCGGGCGACCGCGGGGGCCGGCGGGCGGCGCGGCGGGAGGTACAGAGATCCGGCCATTTTGCACGGCCGCGCGAATAACCGGTCTCGTGAGTTTTGAAATAAAACCGCAGATCCACGACCGCGGCGGTTGCGGGCGAAAATCGCTCAGTGAGTTCTTAGCCTTAGTGTTTAAATAAGAACAAAAACCGAACAGGAACACAAACCTATCACTAATTACATATTTTACGCAATAATGGCTTTAATTCGCCAAAGATAAGATTCATTGTTTACTTAATGTAAACAATATCTAGGTATATGAATCTTATCTTTGGCGATTTGAATGTATTAAAGTAGGTAGGTATTACATTTATTAAATATTATGAAAATCTATATGTACTTAAATAGGAATGTAGATTTACAAAACGTTTATTTAGGTACCTAATTATTCAATTAGGTACCTTGTGAATTTAGATAAACGGCCATTCTACCCATCTACCCACGACGATGAAAACCCACGTACCTACAATTTGATTGAGGTACATCGCGTGATCATTGAAAATAACATCGCAAATGAGCTCGAACTTGGGCTACTAGAGCTAGTCCGATTCGCAGTACCTGTCGACTTACTCATGACGGTACTTCTGGTACTAACCAGTGGTACCACGGTGGTGGTGGTAGACTTTGGTCACGTTCTTAAGTGATTTTTATCACCGACAGTGGAAAGGAAACACTGGACGGTAGGGACGATAGGTCTATCTATCTATTTATCTGACTTTTGATAAATTAGTGTTCAAGTCACGAACCTTTAAAATCCGGTCCGCTACTGCAAATGTAAAACAAATATCAGGAACATGTATAGGTAGCTACATACGTTTCCTCATTTTTATGATGACTTAAATCATTCTGGACCTACCTGCGCAAAAACTATCAAAATTTTCCACTATCTACCTATAAGTATGTACTGCCTTGCCATATAGGTATAGTTAAGGAGGTACCTGCAGTGCTGCTATATTATGGCTAGGGGTATCAAAACGTCTTGCACGGTACATCCCCAATTTAGGAATGATGTATTAGATCATTGCTTTTATCGAGGATAATCGATGTTTGCAAATCGCCATTGGTACCTAAGTGCACTGTGTGTAGTTACCAACCATGCATCATGGGGATATTAATTACCTCTCTCTTTATATCATTCAAGTTTGATTCTCCGGGCCATATCATGTTTATTCTTTTTTATCTGTTGGAACGAAAATCAGAAATGTTTTTGTATTTTATCAACTCGTTATTATTTAACACAAAGACGTAACTAGATAAAAAACTGGCCAAGTGCGAGTAGGACTCGCACACGAAGGGTTCCGTACAAAGACATTAAATTATTTACTATAGGTAGGTAGACGGGACATAACGAACAAAACCGTGATCCGATATCTTGTTACCTAGGGGTAACGAGTCTCTCAGTCTAGTATGGTACGCAATCGTGTCCACGCTAGAGGGCGCTGTAACCAATTTACTCTTTAGCACGCTAACATCATTGAAATAGATGTCACATTCGTATCACAGTATAAAAACCATAGTATAGACTGTGTTCGTATGCACCTGTTATCTATTTTTCTACCAGCTAGAGATGTGGACAAGATTTCGATAATTTTATGTCGATGTTTGATGTCCGTGACTACCGCCGGACCACCAACGCCAATCGCTTCCATATTTTGTAAATAATTAGTACTCAATTGGTACTAATTAGTACTCGAACCACAAAATTGGTACCTTAGTACTTTTCGAGAAAATCGACTTTGAAGGTGGTCCGGCGGTAGTCACGCTCCCTTCAGCAGGACCACCATGAGCGCCGAAAAAGGGGGCACGCTACAGCTATTCTAAGTATACAAATAATTAGTACCCATAAATATGATTTATTTCGTAAAAAAAACAGAACTCTAACAATCAATCAATGTCAATGGTAATGGCGCCGATTCCCTTGTTCACAAGCACAACTTAATTTGGTCGGGTTATACGCGGAGATTTAGTATGGACTAGCTGCTGCCCGCGACGTCGTCTGCGTGAAGGCTCTACAGCACCAAAAATACCTAAGATGCCAGTGTCGCTATAGCATTATAAAGTAAACAACTTTTAAAATAGCATTAAAATATAAGTTTTTTTTTGCAAGCGAAGCAAGTGAAGAGAGTTATATGGGAATCCTGCTGAGTTCAGTCATAAGAGGTGACTGAAGGAAATAGAGGAAATAATGCAGGAATACATTCCAGGACACAAAAGAGTAAAAATACGTTCAAAGGTATCATATATACCTTACAACACTTCCCTATAAACTACGTTGGTAGTTATGCTGCCAGGAGCCAAAATGTGTGATGACGCGGGAGCAAGCGACGACGTACAGTTGCCCGTGTGAGAAGAAACTCGTCCTGACGTCGACACCCACTGCCCTCAGTGTCTGCCCCTGCGACTTATTGATGGTCATCGCAAAGCAAACGCTCACGGGGAGCTGTACGCACTTGAACTGGAACGGGAAGTTATGAGGTATGAGGGGAATGCGTGGTATAAATACTGCCTCGCCGACGCCATAACCCGTAAGAATTTCCGCCTCAATGGTGTGTCTGTGGAGCGAGATGACTTTAAGGCGGGTCCCGTTACACAACTTCGGAGGAGATAGGTTCCGAAGAAGCATAACCGGGACACCGCTTCAGCTTGAATGCGCTGGAAGTTCACTTGCTGACAGGGAGTTCAGAAATTCCACGGGATAATGTGTGGCGTCATCTTGCTTGACAACAGTGTTTATCGAGGTGTAGACCACTTCATTCCCCTCAATTTCCGAGAGAATGCATTCGTTAATTGCTGCAGCCTGATCATTTTTGGGCGTCAAAATGGCCCGCTCACACACCCAATCTGTAATCTGTAATTTATATGGTGTACATAATAAAGAGTATTCTATTCTATTCTATTCTATTCTATTCTGCTGGTGCGGTATACGACTGAATGTCCCCGTACACACAGCGAATGAGTTCTTCTAAGCTGGAAACCACTCTACCGAGAGACTCTGGAAGCACCACCTGTCTACCTCTCTCTTCTGGTAGAGTGCCTTCGCCAAGACTTAGAAGGACATCGGAGAATTCTTGAGCGCGTGCATTGCCGCCGAGCCGAGCTCTCATATTAATGGTCAAGCGCAGCGTACGAACTCGTGACCACAACGAAGATCGTTTCAACGAAGCATTCACCTCGTCAGCCCTCGATCCTCGGCCATCGTACACTCATCCCATACGATCAGAGAGTAATCCTTGAGCACGTGTCCCTTATCGCTGTTACGTGACACACCACAAACAGGTGTTTCGGCGCTCTCTAAATCGATGGGAATTTTAAACATGGCATGTGCTGTCTTGCAGTCCCGGAAGCAGTGTGGCAGCGATTCCCGACGACGCTACAGCAATAGCAATTTTGCCTTGCCTCCTGACCTCTGCAAGTATGCCAGTGGTAACAAATGTTTTTCCTGTACCACCAGGAGCATCCAAGAAAAACATTTTACCCTGGTTTTGCCAAACGCTTTCAAGGACGGTGTCATAAATTTGTTTTTGCTCTGTAGAGAACAAAGCGACATGGTCATTTCGTATGGTGGTCATTTCGCCGTCTCCGACTTCCGACTCGTAGAAAATCTTCAGACAGATGATGGCGATACTTCTCCCACAAAGCTACCGGGTTCGCGACTCCACAAAACACCAAGATGACGGCAAACAGATGACGCATGCGGCTGGGACTGTCACTGACGCTCGCCTCCGCGAGGGTGTCAGCCCAATTTTGGTCACCGTCGAGAAGGTGACGTGCTACGCAGGCTGCGCGGTAAGTGGGAAACTCCACGCCATCAAATGTCCTCAGAAAGGCGAAAGACTTTGCCTCGGACAGTGTGAAGTAACAAACTCAGAAAATCGCATTCGCCATTATTCGGATGCACGGTATAATTTAAGTTTATAATTAGGTATACGACATGAAAATATATTAATTACCAAGCAATAATCACACAGATAAATACCGAACAAAAGTATTAACAGTCAATGTTTATTTTGTACTAACAACATGAAATTGATGAAGAAATGATCATCATCAATGAACATAACTTTTTTGTAATACTTAACACCGCATTTTTTTAAAATTGTCTTCCTCAACTCTGCTCAAGATTTTGAGGGTTTTGTTGGAACTTGAATTTGTCAAAACGAACTATACGATACAACTTTTATGAAGAAAATGCACATTACCATCTATGAATTTTAAGAATAACTAACTACTAACCTCACTAACATGATCAAATTTAAATTATTAATTTCCAAAAAGTGTTGACATGTAACTTGATTTGATTTTTATGAAATCTCATAGATGGCGCTGCTTCAAAATTGTCTTATACTACTAACATTCATTAAACTATGTTTCTCTGCCCAAGTTACTTTAATGGCGTAAAAGTTTTTATAGTGTAAAGCTAGATAATAGCATGACTTACTCAAAAACAACATTTAAATATGCGTCGTTAGATTACACGCTGTCACAGAATGCGTAAGAAAATTAAAGATTCACAGCTCCTCCTCGTAGGTGATAGCGTGCTAATATGTAGCCTATATGTTGACCCGACCTCTTAGTAATATTCATGCAAAATTTGAAGTAAATCCATGCAGTACTTTTTGAGTTTAGCCCGGACATATATACCGACAAACACAAAAATTCTAAAAACTATATTTTTGGCTTCGATATCGATTGTAGATCACGCCCCAAGTATTTTTTTATATATTCTATGTACAGTTTTGCCTTTCCTACGATTTTATTATATACGATTTTATTCTAAATGTGTTTATATTATTTATATAAACATTATCATTATTTTTTTTTTAAATAACACAGACATAAGTATCAGAATTATTTCGTCATAAAGGCAAGCCTTTACGACGTGATTAAACACATAATAATGTTTTAAAGATAACAATATGATTTCGTTAGTACTATATCGCGCCAATAGATGTCGTTACATGTTTCCACTTATTGCAATAAAAATTGTTATAGAATGCTTTAAATTGATTATATCTTTTGATAGACTGAAGCGATTGCGATGAAACAAAGACTAATCACTGCTCCGAGTTCTAGACTATATTTGAGTATAAATATGAACCATATTGGTTTGGTACTTTTTACGTTGAGCGTGTTCAAAATCTGTCACATCCAAACAGACAAACAGACAAAAATTCCAAAAATTGAAGAAATGGCATCTGTTGGTTATCCTATAACAGCCCAACTATTTTTTTTATTTTTATTTTCAATGTACAGAAACGCCTCGTCTACAGATTTATTATATGTATATTGAAAAGTAATGAAAGCTAATTTCTCTTAAAATACAACACTTAGGAATCTGAATTTTTGGTCGCTATAACTTCTTTATGGGTACTAATTTTTGTATAAATTTGGGAAGAAATCACCGAGTTTTTAATAGGGAAATCTTGAAATGAAAATTTGGCACCGTGACTACCGCCACCCCACCAATGGCATGGTATATCTCGTAAACTACTGGAGTACAGTAGTTTACGAGATATACCAGTAGCGTGGTTACAGGTCATCCAGTGCAGCCTCAACCGCCAGAAACCAGTAAAGGCGGCGATCGTTGTGTTCGGGAACAGCCTGGAGGTCATCCACGACCCTCAGCTTGTGACCGAGAACATCGCTGCCGTCTTGCTGAAGGCGGGACAGCTCAGCTTTGGAGTACTGTCGGTCTATTTTGAGGGCGACCAGGAAATCGAACCCTACCTTTCCGAGACACACTACACCATACAAAAACTACACACAAATAACATTCTGGTCGGAGGAGACATAAACGCATGGAGCCAGTGGTGGGGAAGTGTTTCCGAAAACCATCGCGGGGCAGCGTACAACTCGTTCCTCAATGAGCGGGATCTCCACATCCTGAATATGGGCCAAACACCGACGTTCGAGACCTACAGAGGAGACAGGTGGTGCACAAGCATCGTCGACGTGACTGTATGCAGCCTGTCGCTGCTAGGCAAGGTCGAGGAGTGGCGGGTTGAAAGGAGTCTAACGACTTCAGACCACAACGCGATAACCTTCTCGATGTGCTTAGAAAAGGCCTTAGAACCTTTGAGGCCGATCTCGACGCGCATCTATAACACCAAGAAGGCAAAGTGGTCCGAATTCAACACACACTTCAAGACCAGCCTGGCGGAAGGAGACATAACACCAACTAGAGTCTCGGACGTCTCGAGACCTGAGGATCTGGAGACAATCATTGTGCCCTCGTGCGGAAAAAACTTTGTAATGTCCGATGATATCACTTGGAAGTAACTTTGTTAGGAATTGTTTTTGAGATGGGATGTTCTTTTTGAGATGTGAATTATTTTGTTAGCTTATTTGTTTAACACGAATTACTTATATTTTTTTTTTGCAGAAAAATTTTGTTTAACAGAGTGGCGATGAGGTTGTCACATTTTTATGTAACCAAGTATCCTACGTGACGGAAAATTGCATTTTTTTTGTCGGCTTCCAGTCTAACCGGATGCAGCTGAGTACCAGTATTTTACATGGAGTGACTGCCTATCTGACCTCCACAACCCAGTTACTGGGTAATACGATACCCCTTGGCAAGACTGGTTGTCAGACTTTCGGGCTTCTGACTACCCGTAACGACTGTCAAAAATCCACGAATGACAGCCTGATCCTGACGAATCCTAACGTTATCCTGTTCAAATATCAATAAACTGTGACTTAAATTCATACTAAAATCCCATAGAATAAAACAATTTCCCTTTTATACCGAATTATCCAATTTTCCTTTCCCTGAAAACTTATTATTTGGGCGACTACGAATATTAAAAAAAAGACACTACTTGTTTATTTAATTATTTTAATAGACATTTAGCAAATTTCATTATATGATCTCATAGCCGCGCTGTAGTTCTAATTTGAAAATTCATATTTTTTGAGTGTCCATGTGACGCCATTTTTCTTTCTTTTCTTTTTTTCTTTCATGCATTTTTTTTTATAGGCAGCTGCTCATTTGATTTGCATTAATTGTAGTTCTTGTCAAGAAAAAAGCTCGCATAAAAATACACTGGGCATGTCAATTAATTAAAATATATTTTATATTACCAGAAATAATTAAAGAAGAACAAAAATTTAATACATTCATAAGTAAATTAAAACAATTTCTATTAAATAAATGCTATTATAATATCAATGAATAATTATTTAAATGACAAATTTTAAATTACTTTCATGTTTTTATAAAATAATTAGGCACATTGTACACACAGAACATCCACCGCTCATGCGAGGTAGCGATCCCAAAACTGGGGTTGCCTAAACGTGACGCGAAGCCCCCATGGTGGAATCCTTCTCTGGACCGTCTCAGAAGAGATGCGATGACGAAGAAGAGAAGAATCCGGAATGCAGCCGCTAGCCGGAGACACTTCACCATCCAGGAATACACACAAGCAAAACAGACATACACCACAGCAGCAGCGGAAGCAGCCACTGCCAATTGGAAGGAGTTCTGCTCGAAGCAGGACCGAGAGAGCATGTGGGACGGCATCTACAGGGTACTAAGGAAGACAGCCAGAAGACAGGACGACGCGCTCCTGAGAAATACCGCGGGCGAGACGCTCAGCCCACAGCAATCGGCGGATCTTCTGGCAAAAACCTTCTACCCTGACGACTCGACGGATGCCGAAGAGCCATACCACACGGCCCTTAGGAGGCTAGCGGAGGAGGATAACCCAACAGGACTGTCAGCCGATGATCCACCGTTCACGACCGCGGAGCTGGAATTGGTTCTCCAAGACCAAAATCCGAAAAAAGCCCCCGGTCCCGACGGTTTAACGGCTGACATCTGCACAGCGGCAATAAACTGCGACATGGGAGGTGTTTTTAGCGATAGCCAATAGGCGCTTGTCGCTGTCACACTTCCCGAAGCAGTGGAAGGTCGCCCACGTGTGTATCCTCCGCAAGCCAGGAAAGGACGACTACACCAGCCCAAAGTTGTACAGGCCAATAGGTCTGCTCTCGGTCCTAGGAAAAATCGTCGAGAAGCTCCTAGTAGGCAGACTCCAGTGGCATTTCCTCCCGATACTTAACACGAACCAATATGGCTTCATGCCGCAGCGCGGAACCGAGGACGCCCTCTATGCTCTAATGGGCCACATACGAGCCGAAATCAAAGCCAAAAAGATCGTGCTTTTGATATCATTGGACATAGAGGGGGCCTTCGACAACGCGTGGTGGCCAGCACTCAAAAAACAAATGGTAGTCAAGAACTGTCCCAAGAACATCTACGCTCTCGTCGTCTCATACCTGGAAGACCGGAGCATCAGGGTCAACTACGCCAGAGCGAGTAGCGAGAAGGGTACCACGAAAGGATGCGTCCAAGGCTCAATCGCCGGACCGACGTTTTGGAACCTTATCCTAGACTCGCTCCTACACAAGATGGCTAGTATAGGGGTATACTGCCAAGCCTTCGCGGACGACGTCGTCCTAGTTTTCTCGGACCACACAGCCGGCCCCCTGCAGCAAGCAGCCAACAGCACGCTAGACATAGTATCGGAATGGGGCGTCCAAAATAAGCTACGTTTCGCCGCGCACAAGACCAACGCGATGGTGTTAACGAGAAAGCTGAAGTACGACATTCCGGTACTGCACATGTCGGGCACGCGGCTGGACCTGGTCGAAGAGGTCAAGCTGCTGGGCCTCACAATAGACTCCAAACTCACTTTCAACGCGCACGTGTCTGCAACCTGTAAAAAGGCGGCAGACATCTACAAGCAGCTCGCATGCGCGGCGAAGGTGACCTGGGGTCTCAACAAAGAGATTATTAGGACGATATACGTGTCGGTGATAGAGCCCATCGTGATGTATGCAGCGAGTGCGTGGGCCCCTGCAGCAGAGAAGCTGATGACAAGGAATCAGTTTGACTCACTGCAGAGGGGCTTCGCGCAGAAGATCTGCAAAGCATACCGCACGGTGTCTCTGACATCGGCACTTATCCTGTCAGGCCAACTCCCCCTAGAGCTCCGGGTAATCGAGGCAGCAACCTTATTCAAGATCAGGAAAGGACATTCCAGAGAGTTCATACCACCGGGCCGTGAGCTGGAGTGCGACGTGCACCACTCCAAGAATCCTCACCCAGCGCTACTCACAACAACAGAGTACACGCGCCTAGAGGACCTGACTCCCGAAACCCTGGAAACCCACCAAGTAATCGGTCCCCATATATACACCGATGGCAGCAAGATAGAGGGGAAAGTCGGCGCTGCCCTAACTTGGTGGGAAAACGGGAAGGAGACCAGGTCCAGCACCTTTGGCTTGGAGCCTCACAACACAGTCTTCCAATCGGAAATGTACGCTCTCTTCAGAGCTGTCAGGATGGTGAGAGAGTCCAGGGCGGCCTCCGTAAGCATTTTAAGCGACTCAAGATCGTCACTTGACTTGCTGAGGAGACCGTCTGTCACTCACCACTTGGCACTCCAAATTAAGAGAAGCGTCCGTGAGATCAGAGAGGAGGGCAGAGATGTGAGGCTCTTTTGGCTCAAGGCCCACGTGGGAACTGCGGGAAATGAAAGAGCGGACGAGCTGGCCAAGGAGGCAGCTCTAACAAAAGACACAGCAGACTACGACAAGGTCCCCGTATCGTTCGTGAGGAGGAAGATACGGGAGGAGACTATAAGGAAGTGGCAAGCGCGATACGAGTCCTCAAGCACAGGAGCGGTCACAAAGGTGTTCTTCCCAGACGTCCTAGCGGCGAAAAGGACACTTAGAGACGCAGTTCTCACACCAATCCACGTGCAAGTCCTAACAGGACATGGAGGATTCTCAGCGTATCTCCACCGCTTCCATCTCAAAGATAGTCCCTCGTGCGTCTGTGACCCCAGCTGCGAAGAAACGGTCTGGCACCTGCTCTTCGAATGCCCTAGGTTCGCCCACGACAGAATGGAGCTGGAAGTAAAGCTAGAAACCCAGCTAAGCCAGTCTACACTCCACACCATCATGGGGAGACCGGCTACTAGGACACCATTCTTGGCATTCGCGAGCAAAGTCGCTGTGGTCGCGGCAGGGGCTAACAAAACGGACGCAACCTTGTCTAGTCGAAACCGACTACCACGAACCACCACACCAGCAACCACCACAACAACAACAACAACACCCATCATAACACAAACCTTTCACACAAACACTAACCAACAATCAGCAACTACACTACAACAACCAGCAGCAACACAAACAGCGGCAGCAGAAGCCAGACCTCAACCAGCTCCCAACATCATGTCCGCCACGCAGTTCCTGGCGTGCGGAGGAGACGGAGTCCCAGGAGTCAGGCTGCGAGGAGTCGCCCTGTTTATGAACAGAGAAGGAGAAAGGCTGGGCATAAGTTTCTGCGTAGGCTCAAGCCGACCTGCGGCCCGCATACCAATCTCACCAGGCCTTGCCGCCCTGATCAACGGAAGCACTACTAAAACGAGCATGAAAGGCAGTAAGTATGCTGCACTGCCTCAAGTGGAAGTAGCCTCTCACCGATGCCGTCTAGTGCGATCCAAAGGGAAGACGATCGCACTACTCGAGTGGGGAGAGGAGAATCCATTTGCTCAGGCGAGCTCACTGCTACAGAGGATCAGGGAGGCAGGTGATTACACGGCAGCAACGGCCCGAACCATAAGTGTGGACGCGATGACGGTCGGAGGAGAGAGAGGAGACGTCGCAGACCGCTTTGGCTGTCTAAAGGCCTCAGAACACCACGAGGTAGTCGTCTATGAGGACAGAGGGGAAACTCTGAGCTTCCTCAAAGCCCCTAGACAACCAACAGCCAACGCGACGAGCCCCACGACAAACCCGACCAGCCAGAGCGGTTCGGAGAGGGCCCAGCAAAAGGCAGCCGCCGAAAAAGCTGCAAAGGAGCAGAGCAAAACTACTAGCCCGGAGGACCGGGCAAAGTCGCCTGGAAGCCTTCGGCACTTTCCTTACCGCTCTGCTCCCAAGCACCAGCCGTGTTTCACCAACTCACAGGCAGGAAACGGCAGTGGAGAGGTTCTTCAAGAAAAAGCCTAAGGAACCAACCCAGAAGAAGCCTACTCCCACAAGAGCCGATAAAGGGCAAGTCAGCCCGCCGACCCTCGCAGTAAGTTTGGACACCACGGACCACGTGAAGAGCGCTTTCCTCGAGTATGTAGCAATCGTGAGAGCGACCAGGGAGGTCAATCTCATGACATGCAGGAAGATCCTGCAGACCTTCCAGAGAGATACATAAGGTCTGCTAAGGGTACTACTCGAGGAAGCAGGGGCAGCAGTGTACGACAACGTCAACTCTCACGTCATCAAAGGGGAGATGACGGGGTCGTACATGGCAGCCTATAGCGCGAAGAGCGGGTTCGTGGCCCTGGACGAGGAAGAAACGGAGCGCTCAGGCAAAATTAAATTCAGAGCACAGAAAGACGACCCGATACTGGTCACCGCCAAATGTACCAAAATCATGCTGGACGATAAGATCCTTGAAATGGCGCAATCCATTTTGGGGACTTCAGAAATCCCAGCATCTCAGGAAAGTTGGGCGGTGCCCAAGATCAGGTGGGTAAACGGAGTTCCGGGTTGCGGTAAGACAACCTGGGTGGTAAAAAACTTCGATGAGGAGAAGGACGTTGTAGCCACCACGACAACTGAAGCTGCCAAAGACCTCAGAGAAAAGCTTGCGCACCGCTTAGGCGACCGAGTCAAGACAAAGGTGCGCACTATGGCCTCAATCTTAGTCAACGGGTTCAGGAGCCAAGACAAATGCTACCGTCTCACGGTAGACGAGGCTCTAATGAACCACTTTGGGGCCATAGTTATGGCAGTAAAGTTGTCTGGTGCAAGCGAGATTGTCCTCATCGGAGACGTGAACCAGCTTCCATTTTTGGACAGAGAGAACCTATTCGAGTTAAGGTATACCCGTCCGAACCTGGTGGCTGGTATCACCCAGGAGCTGCTCTGCACGCACCGAAACCCGATGGATGTGGCTTTTGCACTGAGCGAGATATACTCCGGTATATACTCCTCCAAATCGTCGTTGTCGCGGGTCCATTCCCTGAGGGTGAAAGGTTACACGGGAGTGCAAATACCAAGTACCGCCCCAAACACCCTGTTCCTTGTTCATACGCAAGAGGAGAAAGCCTCTCTTGTGAGCAGGGGATTCGGGTCTGGCGAAGGGTCGCGCACGTTGACCATACACGAGGCTCAGGGGTTGACCTACGACAACGTAATTATCATCAACACCAAGTCCAGGAGGCTCCAAATCCATGACAGCGTCTCCCACGCGGTAGTGGCGGTGTCGAGACACACGGTCAGTTGCGTCTATTACACCGACGACGCCGACGACGCCACAGCCCGTTTCGCAAAGAGAGCGATGGATGCGCCGACTAAAACGGTCATCGATTATAACTTAACCTTTTAACCGCCTACGTCGGATTAATCCGACAAATATTTTCGGGCCCATTTCGCCAGAGTCGTATATTTACGACCAAAATATCACTGCTCGTTTAATCAGCTTTTTTATTTAATTACGCTGTATTCTATCAAAAATATGTTTATATTAATTTTCGATTCACTGTGCCGGGCGCTAGGGACACGCCAACTGTTCTGAAGTCGGGCGGTTAAAAGGTTAAAGATGGCCATGCAGCACCGAGACGCAGTTGTCGTGGAAGCTCTGCTCAGGCTAGCGAAGTCCCTGGTCAGCAAACCCCACCTAACCACCTAAACACCACGAACACTAACAGTCCCTATCCACCCACAACCCACTTACGTCCAAAACAACACTAACAAAAAATAAGACGAAATTGTACAAGTAGATAAGCCCTTAAAACCCATAGTAGTATCTAATGTAAATGTATAACAAGCTATAATAAAAAAAATAAAAAATAAATAGTAATAACAATATATATATAAAAAAAAAATAATAATAATAAAAATAACAGTAATAATATAAATAAAAAAAATAAAATAATAATATAATAAATATATTAAAAAAAAAAAAGAATAATAATAATAATACATTGTTAACATTAAGTAGAATAAGTATAGAAAATTAAGAATCTTAACTAATTTAGAATAGTAAACAAAATGTGTAAGGCTTGTTCCAGTAAAACCACTCGTAAAACCGTAATATTAATATATTTAAGTGTCCTTTCACTATACAACTCACTACTATGAATTTACACAAAACAAATGTATGTAACTAGTACAGTCGCGACCGCCCGATGACGGATCCCGAGGTGGATGCCGACCGTGCAAGTCAGAGAGCGCTCAACTGCCCGAAACCGTTCCGAAGGAAGCGTGTCCGTGCGAGCCGAACTGACGAAATCAATCGTAGAGATCGCGACGCCCCCGTAAGGGGGCGTGGCGAGCGGTACCGGGGCTGTGCCCCCCGGCCGCGAAAAGCCATACGGTGGCCCGTAAATACGGACCCCTCCTGAGGACGGCGATAATGGCCTGAAGATTATTGGGCTCACGTAGATGACGTGCGCCCATGTGAGTGGTTGCGTGTTGTGTCTCTGTAAGGGCGCCGCGACGCTGATAAGCAGCGCCGCTTTCTTCACGACACCCCGGCGGTCAGTCCCCGCCAGGTGAGACCCCCAGTTACCTGGGGGAGGCCCGGCGGAGGACGACCAGCGACAGAGGTGCCGACTCGACGCTCCTACAGAGTATAGGTGAGTTGCCCCCGCCCGCCCCGCTTCCAGAGCTAGCCGTCCACGGTCCGGGCTAAAGGGCAGTCGTGTGTGTGTGAGCGGTATTGTACTGTGTAACACCGCCCAGTGTCTGCGCGTATCGCGTCCCGCGTTCGCGTACGCGCGTGAGTATAGGCGTCTGTATAGTGGTGGGTGTCTGTGTTTCGCCGCGCAACGCGCCTATATTAACCTAGCACGCGCTACGCGACGAGCGTATGTAGTCGGTGGAGTTAAGTTGAGTCGAGTGAGCCGCGTGTAACCTGGGTACGGCTCACTCGAGGCGTCCAGTCCGGTGCGATGGGGTCGTCGTCCGCTACCAGGTCGCGGGGCAAGGGTCTCGCGTCAGGGGGGCGCGCGTGCCAGGGCGCAATGTCCTGGACATGGGGCCAGGCAGATGCGTCGGCACGCGCGAACATTCCCGTCGCGAGGCGCCGCACAAACTCATCCAGGCTCTCAATCCCGAGATCCCTCCGGATGACATCGTTCCACACGAAACGAGGCGCGCCTACTATGGTCCGCAGCGCAAGACTTTCCTGCGCGCGGAGTAGCTTTCGGCTCGGCTCGCTCGTGAGGGCGAACCATGCCGGAGCGGCGTACGTCAGTATCGGGCGTACGTACAACTTGTACACGCCCAATTTGACGCGCGCCGGGATGCGAGACGAGAGCACTGGCTTGAGCAGGGTGCGGGCGACCCTACCCCGTGCGGCGACCGAGCGGACGTGTGGCCCCATCGTGAGCCGACGGTCGATAGTGACCCCTAGGTACTTGACCCGGGGCGACCACGCGACGTCGGCTCCCTGCAGCTTCAAGGGTGGTGGGAGAGGCGCGGACCCGGTGACCATCGCCTGCGTCTTACCCACGTTCACCGACAGCCGCCACTTGGACAGCCACTCGGGAAGCTTGTCGAGCGCGCGCTGCATCTTGACGGCCGCGTACTTCGCATTGAGCGATGTAGTAATGTACGCGGCGTCATCTGCGTACAGCGCGAGCATTGCGTCCGGAGTGGTGGGGATGTCGTCGGTGTAACGCGAGTAACACGCTGGCGAGACGCAGCTGCCCTGCGGTACACCCGCGAGCACCGGGCGGGCGCTAGACAGCGCCCCGTCGACCACCACCCTGAAAGTCCTGTTGGAGAGGAAAGTAGAGACCACTTTTACGACGCGACGGGGCGCGTCCGATGTGGCCATCTTATACACGAGGCCGTCGTGCCACACGCGGTCGAAGGCCTTCTCCATGTCGAGGAGTACTGCCACCGAGTATTCCTTCTTGTTTAGCGCGGCTGCGAGGTGATGCAGTACCCTCGACAGCTGGAGCGTCGTGCTATGCTCCGCCCGAAACCCAAACTGCTCCGGGCGCGGCGCGATGTGAGGCTGGAGATGTCGCAGCAGGAGTGCTTCGAACACCTTGGAGAGGGTCGGCAGCAAAGTGATCGGCCGATAGCTCTCCGGCTTCAATATGTTTTTCCCCGCCTTGGGCAGCATGATGACGCGCCCCTCCTTCCACGAGGCGGGGAAGGCCCCCGTGCGCAGTATCCCCGTGAACAGGCGCGCCAGCGCCGCTACCATACGGTACGGCAGGTGGCGCAGCACTGTGTTGGTGATACCGTCAGCACCGGGGGCCTTCTTGGGCTTCGTCTTAAGGATGGCGCGTCGGACTGCGCCAGGCGAGAAAAATATCGGGTTCTCCTCGGGAGCTATCGGCGTAGCGAAGTAGTCTCCAAGGTGCTTCTCGACTGCTGCGACATGGTCGGTGTCGCTGGTCGGGTTGGGGCGGAACTGACGCTCCAGGTGCTCGGCGAAGACCTCCGCCCGGTCCTCCGCTGCGTACTTGAGCGCCCCGTCGCTGTCTAGCAGAGGGCGCACCGGGGCTGGGGTACTCGTGAGTTGGCCGCAAAGTCTGTGTAGCGACGGCCAACTATCCGTCGCAGAGTCAATCCTTTCCTCCCAGCCCTCGGCGGCGTGCGCCTGGAGCTCGGCCTTGATCTTCTCCGCGAGACGGTTCAGCTGTGTCTTCAGCGTTGGGCATCTCAGCTGTTGCCACTGTTTGCGAAGGCGCCTCTTCTCTGACGAAATGATGGCGCGCAGGGCCTTAAATACTCTCCGGCCGCGGAGTGGCGGCGGCGTGCGCTTGAGTGGGGCTCGGTGGGAGGAGCGCGCTGACGTACGCGGGCGCGCTGTGTTGTCGCGTTACAAATGTATTTTTAATTTTAAGTTAATTTTAACGAAAATTGTATTATCAAATAAAGCATGAGCATGTGTGTGAAATATAATAAAAAAATAAAAAAAAAAATATAATAATTTAAGATGGACTCACGTAGATTTTAAGATAACTTAAGCATTCTTAGTATTAATTTGTCCGACGGGAGTACCGTCACTGTTCACCCAATAAAGAAAAACAATGTAAACAAATTAAATAAGTAAAAAAGGGCGCGGACCACCAAGTCCGCGGTAATTTTCATTTATATAAAAAAAAACTACTGGAGTACCTACTAGTTTTGAATTTTGGGGAATCAACATTCAAAATCGTGGTCCTGCTGAACAATTGCGAGAAAGTTATCATCGTTGATTTCTCGGTAAATACAAATGTTCGAGTTCTGTTTTTTTACGAAAGAAATCATATTTATGGGTACTAATTATTTGTATACTTAGAATACCTGTAGCGTGCCCCCTTTTTCGGCGCTCATAGTGGTCCTGCTGAAGGGAGCGTGACTACCGCCGGACCACCTTCAAAGTCGATTTTCTCGAAAACTCCTAAGGTACCAATTTTGTGGTTCGAGTACTAATTAGTACCAATTGAGTACTAATTATTTACCAAATATGGAAGAGATTGGCGTTGGTGGGGCGGCGGTAGTCACGGACATGATGTTTGTACAATGTAACAATTAAAATCTTTTATCATGTAATGGACCGAAGTCCGATTAGTATAAAAGGTAAAATGGTTAAATAAATCGTTAAGAACATAATTATTTGTTTAATAATTGTAATATATATAATATAATAATAAATTTATTTGTACACTTTGAAAACATACATAAGTACAGGATTAATGTATATTGTACATACAATAGAGTCACATTATAGGGCGAACAGATGCCTCCTAAACTAGGCCAAAAGCCTGTGTTTTAGGAGTCAAAGTTCCTCTAGGTATGACAATACAACTGGTAATAAGTGTCATGCAAGTACTTATATAAAATGAAACAAACAATGCCATAATTTAAATACTTAGTTTAGTTATGAGACAATTGTAATAAGATTTTCGGTTTCGTCATACGTTAACTTCTGCAACCAATTTGTAAGTCTGATTTTAACTTCGTGTTTAGTTTACTTTTAAACATATACTCCCTGTATATGTTTAAAAGTTTATGTATTTTATTATACAGACGAGAGCTAGTTGCCGCATACTGTCGGCTGGCAAACTTGGAACGGCATTGGACAATATCGCACACGGGAGTGCCTTTGCGTCTTTTCAGCTTAGCATGATCTAGATGTAGAGTGGAGTGTTTTCGCAGCGTAGCGCGGAGCACAAAAAGCTGTCTCACAGTCAATACTTTGGCTTCTGAATAAAGTTGATAGGTCGAAAAGTCCCTTCGCTTAAAGTGCATGACTTTTAAGATCGCCCTTTGAGCTCTTTCAACTTTTATTTATTTATTAAAAGCAAAGCTAGATCGGGATCAACAGAGTGCCTAAGTTCCTTAAATATATAAATTAATTTTCTGATCCTTGTACAGACGCCAGCACATCAAGCTACTACCATCTGTCAAATTTCTATAATAGACTTTTAACTTTATCGCTTAAGCATAAGGTTTATATTAGATTGGGAAAATTTAACAGTTTCGGGTAGCTTGATGTGCTGGCGTCTGTACATAAGGTTTCGATATGCGGTTGCCAGCTAAGTTTGTAGTCGATGTGGACTCCAAGGTATTTTATATCTGGGACCAAGGACAAAAATGGGCAGCTGCAATTGGTTGCCTCACCTGGCCAAGTGTGGGCTTTGATTTGACCTGATTCCAGTGGAGGAGTTGGTTGGTCTGTGGATGGGTGACCATCTTTACATACCGTGACCCCTCCGTGTCTCGGAAAGCACGTTAAGCCGTTGGTCCCGGCTGTCATTCGTGGATCTTTGAAAGTGTTAGGTAGCGAAAACCGAATGACCTTTGTCTTTGCTACGTTAAGAGTAAGTAAATTCTCTGAGAGCCACTCTAATACAAACCGAAGCGACTGTTCCGCCCTTTTACTTGCTCTGTCCCAGTCAGTATCATAAACTATCAACGCTGTGTCATCAGCGTACGTAAATATATCGCAATTTGGAATATGTACATGACACAGGTCATTGATGTAGAGCAAAAAGAGTGGGGTCCAAGGATGCTTCCCTGCGGAACCCCGAAGCTGATAAATCTATCATCACTCTTAGTAGAGTCGATTTTAACCCGTTGGGTACGATTGGAGAGATAATCTTTAAAAATGTCCAATGCGAGGCCACGAATCCCAACGCTTTCCATTTTCGAGATCAAGGTGGGAACAGAAACCGTGTCGAACGCCTTGGATAAGTCAAGAAAGATACCGTAGCATTTCATGCCTTGGTCCAGGTTGTTAACTAATGTTTTAGTAAGATCAGCTACAGCATCCTCCGTTGAGATTCCAGGTCTAAAACCGTATTGATTATTTGCGATGATTTTGTGTTTAGAGAGATACGCAACGAGACAATTGTTAAGTATCCTTTCGAGGATCTTAGATAAAGAGCTTAATACGGAGATTGGACTGTAGTTTGTTTCATTGGCTCTGTCACCACTCTTGAAAATCGGGTGCACGACTGCTTTTTTAAAGACGAATTGTCGTTTTGACGTTTATATTCAATGAATGATTATGTTAGGAGACAGATGAATATCTTAGGAGATATCATAGTTATAGAATAACTCCGCAAGGCAGCTGGTCATAAGGGTATAAGTAATATTCATATGTAATACTCTTGTAATGGAATATTTTTTTCTCAAATTAACGCGGGTGAAACCGCAGGGCACAGCTAGTAATAAATATTATCGATAACAAAATCGATAAACAATATCACATCTCTGCGCGGCAGTAGGTAAAACTACTCAACCATAGAGGGCGTTTATTACAAAATTTTTAAATTTTCTTGATCTATTTTATGAAAATTATTTAATTCTAATTACTGAGTAAATACAAATAATTAATACGAAAATAAACCGAAGTTAGGTCCAGTCGTTTTACCATAACGATATTTGCAAAATTGCAATACGCGACACGGCATATTTCCTTAGAAAATATTTTTCTTTTGTTGGACACTCGTGGACACGAATGCGACTTGACGCGCAGGCATGGTACGCCTGCGCGTCAAGTCGCATTCGTGTACGTATACTAGTACGTATACTAGACAGAGACTTTTGCCACTAGGTAATAAGTATGGGATCACGGTTTTGTTCGCTATGTCCCGTCTATTGTAAATAATTTAATGTCTTTGACAATAAATGACTAAATACAACTTTATTTTACAGACCAATACCCAGACCAAGGCGAAAAACAAGTCCATGCTCATATCGTGGAAGGAAATCCCACGCATCATCCTACCGAAATCCATGTACTGCCCAAATTCGAACAATAAAGACTTTCCTAGCAAAACATGAAGAGATAATAAAGTAATTCTGAAACTTGACTGTGATGTTAATAAAGAAAAAAATATGTTTGTAACTGTTCCTATTGCTCTAATATGTATATAATAATTTACTATCTATCAAAATAAAGATAAATGAAAACTTAACAATGTTTTTTATTGAAAATTGTTCTTCATTACATCTTATTTTACATATCCATAATAATTATGCACCTATATTATAGAATTATGTATATTTCATTATTTTCATTTATCAATTTAATTACAATCTCCAACAACCAAAAAGTTCATGTCCCTGACATGGGTCGCCCACTTCACGGTCTTCTTCCGTAGGTCAAGTTTCAAATTTCGTTTTTTGTACTCTAAAGCTGTTTTTACTATCAATCTATTGAATTTATGTACATGCGGATGATTCACATACTCTTCTACTTCCATCCACTTGCAATTGTTTACTTCTCTGTCTGACAGTACAATTTTATCAGACATAGCCTTCATCATAAGAATTACGTAAATGTCAGAGTTTTCGAACATCATGTTGTGTGTATGCCGAAATGTGACAAGCGATTCAAATACAGCGTCAACTCCGGTCTCTTCTTTCACCTCTCTCACAGCAGCATCAATAATATCTTCACCTGCAATTACGAGAGAAGACAATTTAAAGTAAAGTTTTTCGCGCACAGGATTTTCAATGCACTGCTTAGCGTCGAGAGTTTTAAATCCAACAGTGTTTTTTTTTTTGACGCGCTGAGGTGCACTCTGTTGGATTCACAATGCCCGATGGCTAGGTTCAACAATGAGAATTAAAAATCCACTGCGCGATAAATCCCGCCGCCACATTTTTACATCCGTATGTGGGGTTAGTAATAAGTTTCAAACAAGAAAATCTGTTTTCAAGCAGCAGACTGCTTGAAAACAGATTTTCTTTATGCAGTTGGTGCCAGTTATTTTAGTTCAATTTCTGATTTTATGCCAACAATGGCATCAGACTTCCTTTAGTGCATTTGCATAGGAGAAAACATTACTTATCAGTGGACTTTAGACTTTTATCTTAGAATGAGTTAACAATAATTCAGGTACCTTTCTCTACATAGCCTCCAGGAAGCTTCCAGTGTGGATACTCATAGTGTTTCTCAGATATAGCCAACAGATGGTTCTGATTGTTGAACACCATAGCCCCGACACCAAGGTTTGTATGGCAAGCAGGAGGCAGGTTAGGCTCCGAATCCCCGGGCAGCCACTTGTACATCATCACAAAGTCATCTCTTGCATGATGGAAATTAAAGCCTTTCTATGAACAGCAAGCCTTAATTAAAAACATTAATAAATGGGTAAACAACTTCAATCAAAAACTTTAATAAGTATGAATACTTAAAAAAAACAATGTACCTGTGCTAAAATAGGAACGCAGAAAGCATCATTTATGTCAACTTTGAACCATATACATCTATGTCCTTGTGATGCCCAGGTAGACAATGATTCTGAAACACAAGAAAAAAATATACCTAATATATATTGTTTTATTTTAGACTGCTTTAGAGATGAGAAAGGTAGGTACAATAAAGTTTATACAAATAAATAAATACTTACTCGGTGAAACCAGCCAAATAATAAATAAGTCTGTCTATTTCTACATTTGCAGATTTCAAATGTCTGAATTCTAAACAATAATGGCTATACATAAATGAAAAACCTCCTGACATATTGTACCTACCCCAAAGGTTTACAATTCCAGCATTAAGTATTTTTAAAGTTCCTGTTAGGCTCAACTCACACCAAAAGAGCGTCGAAGCGCAGCGAAGCGGAGCGCAGTTTCAGTGTCATATGAATTTTAACTTTATTTTCATTATTATAATACTAATTAACACATGAGAAATTCGGACAAGTCGCGCGGATGCCCGCGGCGCCGCTGGATTTCCAGCGAATAGCCTTCTCTACCGACTTACCGAGCGGTTGTGATAATAAGTATTATAGTAATGAAAATAAAGTTAAAATTCATAATATTATGACACTGAAACTGCGCTCCGCTTCGCTGCGCTTCGACGCTCTTTTGGTGTGAGTTGAGCCTTACTTTTGAAAAATGTAGACAAAATAATAATTTTCCTATTCTTTTGATTGCCTGGTGTGACTATCAGCCTGCCCTGTGAAGCTAAATGTTTTTACAAAATTATTTGTTACCAACCTTCAAGGTTTTCAGTGAACTTTTGCACATTGAATTTCTCATTTCTGGAGTTGATTGTGAGGCCATTGTATCTGTCTTTATCACCATTAAATACTTTACTGGATGTGTCAGTGGAGTATGCAATAACGGGATATCTTCTGAAATCAAATGTATACAAATTCAATGTACTTACTTATTTACATAATATTATTAGCATTATTAATACTCTAAGGCTACCTACCCCAGGAATATACTTTTCTGGTTAAGGCGTGTACAAAAGAATAATAATTTATTAATAATCATAATAATTGTTGATTACAACTGCATTACAATGAAAAACTGTAGAAATTGAAGAGATATCTACAAACAAGTTACCCTGCATTATATTGTAGTCTGTGTCAAAGACTACAATTTTCAGTCTATCAAAAAGTACTCTGTGACTACAATATGATGTGAATTGATTGTGGTCTGTGTCTTCCCTTCCTTCAGGTCACAGAGCAGGTCCATAGAACACATATTATCTTAGAGTAAGAAAGCTATAGAGCATCGGGTAGCGTGGCCACACATGAGACAAAAAACTAACTTAAATAACATTGGCTACTTATGTAGCTGCCTCGAAAAAACGGGCACGCACTGAGAGACGGAAATAGTATAGCTTTATCCTGTTACTTATAATAACTCAATACTTTATCCCTTTCTTGTGGAAATGAAATGGCACTACCCGCCGTCTATACTTTTCTTATCTATATATGTATGTATTTAGAAATATATAAGTATGTTTATCAGTTGTCTAGTACTCATAACACAAGCTCTGCTTAGCTTGAGACTAGACGGCGTTGTGTGATAGTTGTGGAATATTATTATTATTATTTGTCTCTAAGCACATTAGACTCCTAGCGCGTAGCGGTCTCAAAGTCCTTCATCTGGGGGCTTACCATCACCTCTTAAAGCAGGGCAGAAGTTGAACTGCACTACTTTTTTGTACTAAGACGTCATACAAAAAAGTAGTGCAGTTCAACTTCTGCCCTGCTTTAAGAGGTGATGGTAAGCCTAAGCCCCCATGTCATAATGTCTATCAAAATCAAAAAGTACTAAGTAGACAGAGAAATTCTCAGGGGGGGCACACTTAGACTTAGAACTGTTACAATTTCCATAGACGACAGCGACATCTGGAGTTTGGAGTGTTAAAAAAACTTGGCAGCCATCTTGTCTTGTTTGTCAAACAAATGTCATTGTCGCCGGCCGTCCAGTGTTACCAACTTAGTGGATTTTCCACTGGTGGTTTCGTAGCGTAGACAGAGTAAACTATAGACTGCTGCATATCTTCTTTTTCATTCGCACAAGAAAAAGAGAAAAATATTAACGTGACTAGCAAAGAAAAGAGACAGAGTAAGAATATTTCTGTCCCTTACTGCGTGTCGGCTAAGCACATCAATGTGCACAACAAGTTTGACGTTTATGAATGAAATATTAAAAATTATGAATGAATTAGTAAAAACTACATCGCGATTAAACGGAAAATAAGATCTTTTTTGTGCATAATTAAATAATAGTACATTTGCGCAACTATGAAAATGGTTAGGTGCAGTGTAATAAGCTGTAAAAATAATAGTATGATGAAGATTGCCGAAATTTTTTGTCCCTTTCGGTGACACGGATACCATGAGTCTATAGATTACTCTGTCTACGTTTCGTAGACAGAGTCAACTATAGACTGCTGTATATTTTCTTTTTCATTCGCACAAGAAAAAGAGAAATATATTACCGTCACTAGCAAAGAAAAGAGGCAGAGTAATTATATTTCTGTCCCTTACTGCGTGTCGGCTAAGCACATCAATGTGCACAACAAGTTTGACGTTTATGCATGAAATCAAAATGAAATAATATAAACTACACCGCGATTAAACGGAAAATAAGATTTGCGCAACTGTGAAAATGGTAAGGTGCAGTGTAATAAGCTGTAAAAATGATAGTATGATGAAGATTGCCAGAATTTTTTGTCCCTTTCGGTGACACGGAAACCATGAGTCTATAGATTACTCTGTCTACGGGTGGTTTCGACCCCCCTTTTAGTGGTGAATTATTACTTTTAGTGGCTGGTGGTTTTTCTAGTGGTTTAGTAGAATTCAGTTTCAATTACTGAAAATGCTATCACTCAACCACTAAGCCACTAAAACGTTACGAAATATATTATTTTTACTTCATTTAATTTTCAGAAGTATTTACTTTTACTGTGTAGATAAATTCTAATAAAAGTTCTTTAACAAATCAGTAACAAAGAATCATTTATTATAAATGTGAAACCGACGATGGTGCAGACAAAAATTCATCTGAAGAAGACTAATTTTAGAATATCAGTTATGAAATGAAATGATTTTATTTTTTTGTAAGTAGGTTTGCAAACACTAAAAGTGTTTCACGTCAATCATGTTTTTTTAATCCTAGTTATTGTTCTTATTGAATAATGTTTATGTTCCTCATCTTGACTTGTTGATTCACTAATAATATTGCATGTTGATTTACTGATTTTTAATATTTTATTATAAATAATAACTAATAATAAAGAACATTTTTAACTAATATAACTACTTTAATTACTGTTTTCTTTCGCAAAAACCTAAAATTGTGTTAAGTGGAAATTTTAGCGAATTTTGGAGTAGGGCCGATTTTTTTGTTAGTGGTTTTCGAAGTTGAATCTGGTGGAGAGCTAGTTTATCTGTTGGCAACACTGCGGCCATCCGCCATATTGTAAATTCCGGATTTCCGGCTTTCCCGATGTTGATGCGCTTCCCGAAATTCCGAGTTTATCTCAGTTATTTCTGTTTTAATAGTTACTTGTTACTGTTAGTGGTTTTGTTGCTACTCATAGTAAGTAAGTATGCATATTACTATGAGTAGCGAGTCAATATACGAGAGAATATTTGAGATAGTTAACTAATAAGCATTGCATATCTATAGGTAGGTGTATATTTATATCTATATGTAGGTGTATAGCCTTAGTTCACCCGCCAAACTCAAGGTGGCAGCACTTTCCATACATGCAAATTTTACCACAGAGTTGTTACTCTTTTCCTATATAGTTACTTTACTCTTTGGTCTACGTCCACAGAGTACAGTACTTCACAGAGTGCTTTTTGATAGACTGAAACCACTGACCTCTATAATAAAAGTACGCTGGACTATCGATACTCTACGAAATGACACAGTTGGTTTTTGTGCCGATTCAAAGCGCCCCCGCCTCGCTCGAAGCCCCCAGGCAGTAACTAAAATTGACACGTATTTAAGTGTAATTAGGCTCAACTCACACCAAAAGAGCGGCGAAGGGCAGCGACCCGCTCGGTAGAGAAGGCGCGCGGAGTCCCGCGACTTCACGAGCAGTCGCGGGACTCCGCGCGTCTTCTCTTCTTCTTTCGTGTTTATCGCTGTAAAGCATTGATTTGATATTGTAAAGGCAGTCGTATATTTGCACCAAATAAATAAGTCATCCATTTCCATCACTTCTGTATTCGTTGCACTGCAAGGAATGCATGCGAATGCTCGCGCACAACAGACGCGCGCGGGAAGCGGGCGCGAGGGGCGGGATATTGCCAGCGGCCGCTCGCGACTGCTCGAGCATTCTCAGGACTTCCCGCGACTTCTCGCGCAGTCGCACGGCTATTCGCCGGAATTCCAGCGGCGCCGCTGGCATCCGTGCGACTCGTTCGAGTTTTTCATGCGATAATAAGTATTATAGTAATGAAAATAAAGTTAAAATTCATAATGACACTGAAACTGCGCTCCGCTTCGACGCTCTTTTGGTGTGAGTTGAGCCTTAGTTTTCACATATTGAATACAATAATTTGAATAGGGTTGTAAATGTTACGGTTGTAACTGTCTGAAGAAAATTATTGACACATTATCGCATGGATGAAAAACTGGCAATCTAGCAACATTTTGAAAAATGTGTAAAGCTAGCAGTTGGCAACACTGCTATGCACTTGTCAGTGTCATCTAATCTAATTTACTGTCCACAGAGTACTTTTTGATAGACTGTTGCGTAGACAGAGTAAACTATACTCTGTCTACGGACTGTTGCACAGCACAGAGTACTGGACCGTAGAGTAAACTACTGTCTACGATCTGGACTGTTGTAATTGTAACTTTAACTTGTAATTAGGTGTGGGTCGTTACGTGATTTTCGCGAAACGTAACGTAACTAGTTACTTTAAAGGCGTAACCTGTTTTGAAAACTAGTGATTTTTGTAACTAGTTATTTGTCATATTCTATTCAGTGATTCAAAATGGTGTTACTGAAGTATTTGCGAAACGAACATTAACCTGTTTTGAAAACTAGTGATTTTTGTAACTAGTTATTTGTCATATTCTATTCAGTGATTCAAAATGGTGTTACCGAAGTATTTGCGAAACGAACATTAACCTGTTTTGAAAACTAGTGATTTTTGTAACTAGTTATTTGTCATATTCTATTCAGTGATTCAAAATGGTGTTACCGAAGTATTTGCGAAACGAACATTTATATGGTTACCTACGTAATCGTTACATGTCACAAGCTGTAGGTTTTTTGAACGAATTAGTTTTTGTAGTTACCTTAAGCAGTTACATCATTAATGCTATAACGTAATACGAGATGTTTCCTCTTCAAATGCGTTTTTAAATTGGCGGTTGAGGATTTGAAGCTATATAATTCACCACACTTGTTGCATTTTTTTTTTCTTGTTATTTTTGTTTTTTTTTGACGTGACAACGTCTTAAATTAGGTTGCGGCTGGGAGTCACTTATGAAAAAGTGTAACGCTCGGTAACGTTACGATGAGTCACCGAACGAGAGAGAGGCCCGCCGAATGCCTTGCGTCTCTCTCCCACTCAACTATGATCGGATGATCGGTCGTTGTCACGTAAAATCTTCGCCCGTAAAACCGACTTTACAGGCAACCATTTTTTTGCTTTTTTTTCATTACGTAGTTTTTGGAAGAACTTCCACAGGACACTCGAATTGCATCGAGACATGACGAAAAAGTTATTTATTCACTGTTTTTTTTATACGTACTACACTATTCACAATTTATTCAAAAATATTACGAAAATATGCATGGAAGTCACTTTCACAATAAATGCAACATACATAGGTACATACTTGTGCAATATTCACCAACGAACTAAACAAGGTTTACTTGTCAAAGTAATCATAAACAAATACTAATACAACAAGAAGGTTAAAAATAATGACCAATCTAAATTAATCTCTAAGTCCTAAGTAATACGTATGAAAATTATACGCGTCATTTTCGTAGTTGGCGACTTGGTGTGTGCATGTTCGGATTTCATCGTGTCATCACTCGTGATTTCGGGAAGTCTCGGCTCGCTTTGCCGGTCAGTACAAAGAAGTAGGCACACAGGCACAGAGTAGTAACCATGTAGAAACGACTCGCAACGTACTTTTGTTTCGTGTCTCGCTTTTCATTCGATCACTGCATTGGTAATGTAACTAGTTACAAAAATCACTAGTTTATGTGTGACTCGAAACTAGTGATTCGGTTACATGCCCCATAAGCAGTTATTGTAACTAGTGACGTGAAATAACGCTCATACCTAGGTATGGGTCGTTACGTGATTTTCGCGAAACGTAACGTAACTAGTTACTTTAAAGGCGTAACCTGTTTTGAAAACTAGTGATTTTTGTAACTAGTTATTTGTCATATTCTATTCAGTGATTCAAAATGGTGTTACTGAAGTATTTGCGAAACGAACATTAACCTGTTTTGAAAACTAGTGATTTTTGTAACTAGTTATTTGTCATATTCTATTCAGTGATTCAAAATGGTGTTACCGAAGTATTTGCGAAACGAACATTAACCTGTTTTGAAAACTAGTGATTTTTGTAACTAGTTATTTGTCATATTCTATTCAGTGATTCAAAATGGTGTTACCGAAGTATTTGCGAAACGAACATTTATATGGTTACCTACGTAATCGTTACATGTCACAAGCTGTAGGTTTTTTGAACGAATTAGTTTTGACGTGACAACGTCTTAAATTAGGTTGCGGCTGGGAGTCACTTATGAAAAAGTGTAACGCTCGGTAACGTTACGTTCTTATTTTAAATTAGGTTGCGGCTGGGAGTCACTTATGAAAAAGTGTAACGCTCGGTAACGTTACGTTCTTATTTTCATTTAATTCCTTGTTCCTATTGTGCAATTTAATTATATTCATATCAATAAATATTCTACCGAGAAAAAGACGTTGTCACGTAAAATCTTCGCCCGTAAAACCGACTTTACAGGCAACCATTTTTTGTAGTTACCTTAAGCAGTTACATCATTAATGCTATAACGTAATACGAGATGTTTCCTCTTCAAATGCGTTTTTAAATTGGCGGTTGAGGATTTGAAGCTATATAATTCACCGCACTTGTTGCATTTTTTTTTTCTTGTTATTTTTGTTTTTTTTTTTTGCTTTTTTTTCATTACGTAGTTTTTGGAAGAACTTCCACAGGACACTCGAATTGCATCGAGACATGACGAAAAAGTTATTTATTCACTGTTTTTTTTATACGTACTACACTATTCACAATTTATTCAAAAATATTACGAAAATATGCATGGAAGTCACTTTCACAATAAATGCAACATACATAGGTACATACTTGTGCAATATTCACCAACGAACTAAACAAGGTTTACTTGTCAAAGTAATCATAAACAAATACTAATACAATTTCTTTGTGTTCGTACGCCACCCGTCGAAGGTTAAAAAAATAATGACCAATCTAAATTAATCTCTAAGTCCTAAGTAATACGTATGAAAATTATACGCATCATTTTCGTAGTTGGCGACTTGGTGTGTGCATGTTCGGATTTCATCGTGTCATCACTCGTGATTTCGGGAAGTCTCGGCTCGCTTTGCCGGTCAGTACAAAGAAGTAGGCACACAGGCACAGAGTAGTAACCATGTAGAAACGACTCGCAACGTACTTTTGTTTCGTGTCTCGCTTTTCATTCGATCACTGCATTGGTAATGTAACTAGTTACAAAAATCACTAGTTTATGTGTGACTCGAAACTAGTGATTCGGTTACATGCCCCATAAGCAGTTATTGTAACTAGTGACGTGAAATAACGCTCATACCTAACAAGCTGTAGGTTTTTTGAACGAATTAGTTTTTGTAGTTACCTTAAGCAGTTACATCATTAATGCTATAACGTAATACGAGATGTTTCCTCTTCAAATGCGTTTTTAAATTGGCGGTTGAGGATTTGAAGCTATATAATTCACCACACTTGTTGCATTTTTTTTTTCTTGTTATTTTTGTTTTTTTTTTTTGACGTGACAACGTCTTAAATTAGGTTGCGACTGGGAGTCACTTATGAAAAAGTGTAACGCTCGGTAACGTTACGATGAGTCACCGAACGAGAGAGAGGCCCGCCGAATGCCTTGCGTCTCTCTCCCACTCAACTATGATCGGATGATCGGTCGTTGTCACGTAAAATCTTCGCCCGTAAAACCGACTTTACAGGCAACCATTTTTTTTGCTTTTTTTTCATTACGTAGTTTTTGGAAGAACTTCCACAGGACACTCGAATTGCATCGAGACATGACGAAAAAGTTATTTATTCACTGTTTTTTTTATACGTACTACACTATTCACAATTTATTCAAAAATATTACGAAAATATGCATGGAAGTCACTTTCACAATAAATGCAACATACATAGGTACATACTTGTGCAATATTCACCAACGAACTAAACAAGGTTTACTTGTCAAAGTAATCATAAACAAATACTAATACAATTTCTTTGTGTTCGTACGCCGCCCGTCGAAGGTTAAAAATAATGACCAATCTAAATTAATCTCTAAGTCCTAAGTAATACGTATGAAAATTATACGCATCATTTTCGTAGTTGGCGACTTGGTGTGTGCATGTTCGGATTTCATCGTGTCATCACTCGTGATTTCGGGAAGTCTCGGCTCGCTTTGCCGGTCAGTACAAAGAAGTAGGCACACAGGCACAGAGTAGTAACCATGTAGAAACGACTCGCAACGTACTTTTGTTTCGTGTCTCGCTTTTCATTCGATCACTGCATTGGTAATGTAACTAGTTACAAAAATCACTAGTTTATGTGTGACTCGAAACTAGTGATTCGGTTACATGCCCCATAAGCAGTTATTGTAACTAGTGACGTGAAATAACGCTCATACCTACTCATACCTACTTGTAATCAGTGCACAGACTACAATAGAAAGAATCATTGATGAATTTGCACTTTGCTTGCAGTGAATCAGTGAATATTACCTATTATTTATCAATAAATTCAGTATCACGAATAGATAGCACACATTGAGACCAAGTAGGTATGGGTTATCTGAGTATAACTTATAAACGTAGTAGGACCAAACTTTTAAAATTTAAAGCGGGATCGCTTCAATTTAGCTACAATAAAATTAAATGTATCTTCAACAGTACCTAGTTAAAAATGGGGTCTAAAATATTCGAAGGCGAAACAGACAGATATAATGGAATTACAGTAGATTCCCAAAAAGAACCTTGTGAAATTAGTCAGCTTTTAAACCAGTTGAATGGTAAGTTCTATATTGTTTTAAAATTTTGTCAATGTCGTCTCACAACTTAATATCTACCAAAATGATCTAATAGTGTGTCTACCTAGTGTAATTAACTCGTTCTTGTCTCTAATTCTATTTCCAGATTCGCTAAAAAATTGGTCTGAACTGAATAAACGGTGTATCTGGTTCAAAATTAACATCAAAGATGCAGCTTGGGTGCCACTTCTAGCTAATGTATGGTTTAATAGTATAATTAAAATAAATCAAAGATTACTTATTCTAATTAATTTAACATGCTTAATGTGTCTAATATATGATGTTTATTTCACATTCAGGAAGGCTTCAATTTTCACCATTCACGAGGAGATTTTGTCATGATGTACAAATGGCTTCCTAATAGTTCATCTAACTTACCACCAGCCTGTCATACAAATCTTGGCGTGGGTGGAATGGTTTTCAATGATAAAAATGAAGTATTAGTAGTAGCTGAGAACTATATTGAAGTCCCGCATTGGAAACTTCCTGGGGGATATGTAGAAAGAGGTAAGCCGAGAACTTTAAACGATTGCTATTTAACAATACACAACAGTAAGTTTACCTTTTACATAATTACAGGTGAAGATATCAAAGATGCAGCTGTAAGAGAAGTTAAAGAAGAAACAGGGATTGATGCCACTTTTGAATCAATGGTGACACTCAGACATTCTCACAATATGATGTTTGAGAACTCTGATATATATGTGATTGTATTGTTAAAAGCTACATCAGAAACAATTACCAAATCAGATATAGAAATCAAAGCATGCAAGTGGATGCCTATTGAAGAATATATGAATCATCCTGATGTCCATGAATTCAACCGATTTATTGCTAGACAAGCTTTAGATTTAAAAGCCAGAAAGTTGAAATTGGAACTTCGTAAAGAAACACTCAAAATAAAAAAGTTTTCTAGAGAAATGACATCTCTGATAATAGAAGATCTTGATAAATAACATTTGTGGTAATGTTCAGGGTCAAGTGATAATAGCAAAGTTGTTACAGTGATAAATTTATATCTTAACAAGGAAATGATAATAATAAGGAGCTGGATAATTTATGTGTCACATTATATTAAACTTCCGTTGATTAAGTACCTACCTAGATAATGGAATCACATACCCTTAAAAATGTAATATTACTTTTAAATATTAATTGGAAGATAAACACATATTTTATGCTATGTATGTATGTGTATCCACCAATACATAATGTGATATTTTTACAATTAGAATTAATACATCAGTAAATACTGCTTTTGCTTTTCGCCTATTGGTAGACACAGTTGAAACAAAAGCAATTTTTCACCTTTTAATATAATTGACTGTACAAAATAGGGTAGATAGTTTATTTAGTCAATAATAAATTCAATTAAAATCATTACCATGTATTTATGATTATTGTGTTACATAATTCAGTTTTACAATTGTTTAGCTCACAATGGTATGGAATTCAAATATAATTTATGTACATCTAAGTGTCCAGCAGTTGTCTACAAATTGTCAACTGAATTACCTACCTACTATAATAAAAATGTATCTATAATGATTTTATGACTATAAATTTATTATAAATAAATTAAAAGTTAAACAATTTTTACAAAGTAATCTTTCCACCTATTATATTATAACTTCTTCAAAATGGTTTAAAATGACAAAGCAGAAGCAAAGTATATTTACATAGTAAGTTCAATAAATTGACCTCTTACATCATCCATTTCTAACACTATGTTCATTGTTGATTTTATTGCTATCTTGTAGCTAGATTTTTAAAACTTAAATCACATAATAATGAGGGTTTGATGCACAAAGATCAATGATTAGTGAATGTGTCAACAATGAGCAATAAATTGTGTCTGGCACATTGAATAGAATAGTTTAAATGTGTGCATACTATGCCATAGTGAGTTAGATATTGTAGAATAGTGAGGCCCACTTAAAAAAAACATCTTTTCTTGCATTTCATATTTTTTTGCATCATTTGATCACTAAAACCTAATCAATTTAAGAAAATCTTAAATTTGATATACTCTCCACAACTGCTTACTATAACAACTTAAAAATATATTAATAAACAGATTGCCAATAAACGAAAAAATAAAATATTATGAAGCTAAGACTGATAACATGAACATTGCACAAGTATATTAGCAGTACAGCGGGGCAATTGCGTAACACATTATCAATCAGAATCGGTTTCATTTTGTCAGTTCAACAACATTCATTTTGTTATTTACGTGTTGAGCAGACAAATTTTTCAGACTTATGAAGCAATGGATTAGCAATTAGCTTCAAAATGATTCAGATTCCAGTTGATAGTGTGTTACGCAATTAGGGTGCTGGTATGTATTGAGGTAAACCACATTCAATATGTAAAACAATGTCAATTTACTTCATTATTAAAGATTTAGGTATTATGGGTTAATTGGCGCCAGATGTGTCAATGAAAACAAATGCCATGTTAACTGATTTACTTCTGCTGATTTAGTCTAGGTCTGGGGCAGCAGCATTTCTTCCTACATAGTCTCCATCTTCATCAGAACTATCAGCTTCACCTATTATAGATTTCAGCAGTCCTCCAAATACTGAATTAGGATTCTTGTTGTCAGGTGGTATTTCTATGCCAAACCAAATGCGACCAATGTTATCTAAATACATTGAGTAATTAGGATCCCTTTTAATACTTATTGCATACCAACTTCTAAGTATTTTAAATTGATGTGAGTGTCTCCTGAAAAAACATTTTATATCTTAATATGTACAAATGAAGATTATCCATTGTGCAATTTTACTGCAAAATTATATGTTTTACTTACTGTTCAATTGCACGTAATAAAAACCATAAAAAATTTAATAATGGAAATATATATGGAGGCCCTTTATTATTGTTTATCGTGGGGTGTAGGCCTGTGTATTTATTAAAAGTTTCTGTAGCCATTTGTATATTACGCAGACAAAGTATCTGCAACACTGGCTGGGCAATGAACAAATCTATTTCAGATTTGAGTCCTTTCGTGGTATGGAGTTCCACAAGCATACTGGCATATGCTGTTCCATCACATGAGTGCAAAAAATGTCTGTGAGCTGCTGCATACTTCTTCTCTTTCCAATAAACTTCAGCAATTCTCTAAAATAAAGTATGATAACTATTATCCACAAGTGTGATAAAATTTAATATAGAACTGCTGGCAACTTCGTTAGGCTGTTATTATCTTGCTTACTTTTAACTTCAATAAAAATTTAATAGCTAACATAAACACTAAATTGATCTTAACCCATTCCCTGTATTGATTATTTGACTATGGTGTCTACTTTGGACCGTGAAAGTTAAATATTAGTAAGCTACTGAAGAACAAGTAGGTTCACCCTTCGTCTGTTAGGCAAGCTTATTAAGTTCGGTAACAATAGAAAAAATTACTTGTCTCATTAGTGACGGTTAAGCTGTTAGTGAAATAATGTTGTCAAGTAGTGTTTATTTGGGAATCCTACCAGCACCAGCCATACATAAGATTATGAATTTGATATGAAAGAAATGGATGTACTGTTTACATCTGCAAAACAAATGAAAAAGTCACACTTTTTCCCCCTGTAAATAAATCTGAACATGCCAGCCAAGACCAATTTTAAGTCAGTATCATTTACTTTGCATTGTCAAATTTTTTTTACAGGTCAGTTTCATCAATTCAATAATAATGCAGCTGGAAACCACTGCAAGTAATGAATTTACCTGGTGAAGAAAAGGGTGTCCTTTTTTGTTATTGTCCATAGACCATTTGACAGCATTGGTGAGATAAGATTCCCTCTCAGGTATACTAGCACTCATCAATTCGAATAACTTTGCTATTTTGTCAATCCATTCGTGGCATGGCTTAGTTACTGATTTATTCAACACGTCTATGAGTAATATAGCCAAGTCTGCGCCACTCTCTTGTTGATCACGCTGTAGCAACAACGTTGAACCTTTGTACAGTAGATTTAGTAAATCCGCATATTTTTTTTGACTTAGGTATCTGAAAATTCATAACAAAGTATTAATAATACATGATAATACTTCCTTGATTATCATGAAGCGTAAATTTCTGATTGGTACCTGAAATATAGGGTTCTATACATTTGATGTGCTTCATAGTAATGGCCAGAGTTTACTGATGCCTCTAACTTATCTAGTACTCTTGAAACTCCTCTGTCTCCTCGTGCAGCCATCATTTAATTTCTAGAACAATCTGTTTTTCTTCTATTTCTATTTCACATACACCAATTTACGCCATATCCATGAATTGTATGATTTTCATTAAAAAAAAACGATCGGACTCCATGTCTTTTTAGCCAATTTTGTCAACAAAATGAATCAACTCTGATTTATCACAGCATGTACACGATGGTCCATGCTACGTTGTGTCTTGTAATGCCAGATTCACACGCTTGCTAAACGCTGTTACACTTACATTTCTTCGAGTTAGCCTATCTTTTTTCTACGCAAGAAAGAATTTTATTTCTTTCTAAGCCTTGACGAACTTGTAAGGGCATATAATGCCGATCAGATGAAATATCGGCTTTAGTGCACAAATTAAAGTGAATGTGTCAATTCCTAACAAACACCCGAACATAGTACCTCCTCCTTTTTGTGAAGTCGGTAATAAAAACAAACTCACTTCACCTAAGTTTTCACGGTGAGATTTTTACAGAATCGACCGGCAGCTTGTGCCACCACAGTGTGTTAAAACAGCACAAGCTGTGATCGTAACTTAGGTGTGCGAAATAGTTTTATGATTTTTTATTGAACAAACAAGAAGACGGCGCGTTAGTTCCGATTTTGGCCTCGCGCCAGAAGATTCTATTTTTTTACATAAAATATCTTAGAGTAAGAAAGATAAAGAGCATCGGGTAGCGTGGCCACACATGAGACAAAAAACTAAACAGGCGCCGCCGCCGATTCTGTTGTTCACAAAGTAAACTAAATTTAAGTTCATGCATCTTTTTCTGTCTATTTCATTATGAAAAGGACAGAAGATAAATATTAGTTTAGTCCTGTCAAATTATGATACTCCATAGACAATTTAGACGAGATTAAATAATTGGCTATTAAAAATACGTCAATTTACGTCAGGCGCTGACTAATTTGACAGGACTAAACTAATATTTATCTTCTGTCCTTTTCTTATTGAAATAGAAAGAAACAGATGCCTGAACTTAAATTTAGTTTAGTTTAGCGATGGGCCGAGTCGACTTTTTGGTAACTCGAGTAACTCGAGTTGACTCGCTTATCAACTCGAGTTGCAACTCGAGCTGACTCGACTCAGTCTGCCCTAAGGTCCGTCGCGTCGCCCGCCGGGTCCGCCGTCCGAGTCAGTAAATACTCAACTCGGTGCATCGTTCCGCGGGTTGCTAGTTTGCTACGTTCAAGGTTCGTCGGGTTGGGTACGGCGGGCTGAGTGGCGACGTGGCGTCGAGTCAATGGTAGTCAAATAAAATTGAGCCCGTTCAAAAATCAGACGTTTATTATTATTTATTAAGTGTTTACAAACAAAACATCACAAAAGGAAGTACTAGCGCAAAAGAATGGTAACATTTTTTACCTAGTAAATAATAAGAAACTAAAATTACGTTTGGTATTTGGTTATGTATCTATCAACTAACACCTATAAAAAAAGCTAATCAACATCTAAGTAATGGCACTTATTTCTGAATGAATACCAGTCAAAAATACCTTGTAGGTAACTCTATAAAAATAACTGTAATACAAACTAATCAACTTTTAAATATACTTAATAGACCGTATTTACCTACAAATCTAAAGGCTCTTATTTCTAAATATTAGACTATCAGTCAGCGAGTAGGCTTTCAATTTCAAAACTCTCTCATCAGTTCTTTCGGCCTAACCGTCTGATAAGAAACCAACAACGAGAACTATCTCTTTCAGTCGCGGCTCGGAGCTCGGACGTTCGGTCATCGTCGGTCGGGGTGATTCGAGCTCGCTCGGAGTTGCTCGGCCCGAACGACTCCGAACTGCTCCGAAATGCCCGCGAGTCGCGAAGCCCGAACGGTTCGGGGTTCGGGCCTCGCGACTCGCGGGCTAGGCGACTAGCCGCGAGCCGCCACGCGCGCTCCCCGGGTCAACTCGGTTTACAAATATTTTAGCTCGGGCTGACTCGCTTACGGTCTGACCCGAGTTACTCGAGTTAGATAACTCGAGTCGCCCATCGCTAGTTTAGTTTGTGAACAACAGAATCGGCGCCAGTGGCTACTTATGTAGCTGCCTTGAAAAAACTGGCACGCACTGAGAGACGGAAATAGTCCCTATAGCTTTATCCTTTTCTGTTACCTAAAATAACTCAATACTTTATCCTTTTCTTGTGGAACTGAAATGGAGCTACCTGCCGTCTATACTTTTCTTTGTATAAGTCGTAGACAGAGTAAACTATAGACTGCTGCATATCTTCTTTTTCATTCGCACAAGAAAAAGAGAAATATATTAACGTCACTAGCAAAGAAAAGAGACAGAGTAAGAATATTTCTGTCCCTTATTGCGTGTCGGCTAAGCACATCAATGTGCACAACAAGTTTGACTTTTATGAATGAAATGAGATAAATTATGAATGAACTAATAAAAACTACACCGCGATTAAACGGAAAATAAGATCTTTTTCGTGCATAATTCAATAATAGTACATTTGCGCAACTGTGAAAATGGTAAGGTGTAGTGTATTATGCTGTAAAAATGATAGTATGATGAAGATTGCCGGAATTTTTTGTCCCTTTCGGTGACACGGATACCATGAGTCTATAGATTACTCTGTCTACGGTATAAGTAAAATATATTTGACAACAAAAGTAAAATTAATAAAATGACGTTTCTCCGAAGCGGTTAACCACTGTATCGGCCGAATGTTCGGTCATTTTCAGGATTCGAATATTGTTGTACTTACTATTACGAATTAAAAAAAAAAGGTAAAAAAAAGGGTTCTAAAAAGGTTCGGATTGGCACAGTTTGGTCGGGACCAATAATAGTCAATATAGGAAATTAATGGTAGTAGAAAATGACCGAACATTCGGCCGATACAGTGGTTACCGCTTCGGAGTAGACCCCTAGGGGTGGACAAGGAGTAGCGGGAATTTAAAAATGTAAAGAAAAGTCCTTCTCGCAAATGCGGCGCTACAGTCATCCGACGGACGGAATGTTGCGAACTAGTATAGTAATATAAGTAAAGTCCCCGTTAAAAGAAGCTACAAATTTTGCATCCTACTGATAGATAGTACCTACGCAATCACCTACCCCGCAGAAGCAAAATATATCGGACAAACGCACCGCTCTTGTCTTGACGTATGTAGTTCCTTACGTTCACAACACAGAGTACTTTTTTATTATATCTATGGTTCACAACAACACTGATTAAAAAGTAATTTAAAAAAATTAAACCGACTTCAAAAAGAAATGAACTCAAAATTATGAAATAACTTTAATTTCGGAAGTCGGTGTCTTGGGATCTGTATTTTAGTTTTAGTTTTTTGCCACCGACTTCCGAAATTAAAGTTATTTCTTAATTTTGAGTTCATTTCTTTTTGAAGTCGGTTTAATTTTTTTAAATTACTTTTTATTTGGTAATTTTTGGTTGTTGCACTAGAATTTGACCAAGGTTTTGAGATGTTTTCGCTTTGACACTACACCCGTAGCTCGTATCAATAAGCCAGGCCGTCACACTTTCACGTCTTAGTCCATATCTTGAAAATTACTGAATCGATTTTGATGAAACTTGCACTGTTCCCTAAGTTGAAGTAAATGTAAGCCAATAAAAAAAGAATGGTCACGATCCGATTAATAGTTACGGAGATATGCGTGGACAAACATACATACATACATGCATACATACGTCTATAAAATTTGTTTGGAAGCCCTAATAGATTGTCTTAAGTGAATATAATGCAATTCCAATAATATTACATACATACGTATCGAATTGATAACCTCCTTTTTTTGAAGTCGGTAAAAACATATGTATTCGCATTTTCGCAAAAAGAATGAAGGTACAACCTACAGAGGGCAACCTACCGACCTACCTACCTGTTTTGCAATGTATGATAAGACTAGGAGCGATCGCAACTATGTAGAATCAGTAAAATGTTTCTTCGCAGTGGTAAATCTTAGTAAATAATACATTGGTCGAGGATTTACGCAGGTGAAAAGAAAAGACATGGTTCTGCCCCTAAGGAGTAGTTTATTTTATTCATGAATGAGCGTTTGGTAGCCACCTATATGCCGACAAACGTGAGAAGTTGTTTAAAGCACTCTTAGTTAATAAATGGTAAACTGACTGACTGATTGTTGATATAACAACGCACAGTATATACCGCTACTCCTAGAGACATGAAATTTGGAGGGTGTGTTCTTTGTGAAGAGTAGGTATCCACTAAGAAAGGGTTTTTAGAAATTCCACCCCTAAGAGGGTGAAATTTCACGCGGACGAAGTCGCGGGTAGAAGCTAGTAATTAATAAATACAAATGATCGAACAACACACATAATCGAATTGTACTAAAGGGTGCATTTATTAACGTTGATTAAAGTTAGGATACGTTAATACGTCAAAAAAACCAGACGTTAATCATTACTTTAACTCCCAGTCTTACCTATATAAAACCGGTCAAGAGCGAGTCTGACTCGCGCACCGAGGGTTCCGTACCATCATGTTTTTAAATTTTCATCGGCGAGGCCTTTATTCGTCAGAGAATTACAGCACTGTGAACTGCGGTGTAGAATATTGCAGTTTTATGTCAGTGCCATCTCTTGACCGATAGTGGAACTAATGTAACTTTTGTTGATGATTTCTGAAAAAGTGTGCTATTTAGAGACTTCGTTTTATTTTTCCTGTAATCTTTACATAAACGTCTATCACACAGAATTATTTCTGATTTTTCTCTTCAACTCAAACTTCGGAGATAAGGGGGGAACGGTATTTTTTAATACATTTTTCATCAAAAGTCGAAAACTATGCGGCCTCAAAACAAAGTTTTTTTTTTTGAGAATGTGCAAACTGCGCTCTTTCATATGATACTCCACATGCCCTAGTAGCCCCACTTCAAATTTTTCAGACCCCTTTCAGTCCCTGTTGCAAAAAATATACATATATCTTTTAATTTTATTCTTATTTACAAAATAGTTGGGCAAACGTCATCTAAAACTTACAAATTTCAAGTTGATAGCATGTGTAGCTCTTGAGATATCCAGCTATGACAGACAGACAGACAGACTGAGTCTCACCATGAGGGTTCCGTTTTATCATTTTGGCACGGAACCCTAAAACGTCTCTTTTTTGTAAAGCCATTTTCTTATGTCATGATTTGGTACGCGGTAGGTAGGAATGGCTAACAAATAGTGATTTCAATGGTTGACGAATTGTGGTGGAACGATTGAAATTGGTGGAGACTGTGTAAAAGAGTTATGTTGTCTTGTCTACCGCATTGCGGCAGCAAACTGGTTTTTTCTTAAATCCAATTCTCGATACAGACTACATAATGTACCTACAGATTTGCTCAATTTAAGACGATTGGTACTTGTGCTCAAACAAAATCGAGTAGGTACCTATGTAGCTAAATGTGTTGGTAAAAAATAGACGATGGATATCGTCATTTTTGTCGATCGCCACTGTGGATCGCATTAGTCAGTGAGTAATAGGTATATCTATATACCTACTCTATTAGCTGTGCCCCGTGGTTTCATCCGCATTAATTTGAGGAAAAAACCTAGGTACTAAAATATATTCATTACATAATTAATTATGGGGATTACAACCTAAACGCAAAAAACGCAAGTTTTAGAAACAATAAAAGTATATGATTGACTACAGTAAACAAAATCACAAAAATATATGATATTCTTCAGGATATATGCTAGGTAGATAGTGTGTTGAAAACATAGTACAAATAATTTGTTGCAAGTCTTTACCCGTTATAAACAAGCAACTATTACTTCATTTTAGTCACTTAAAGGATTAATGCTAAGGATTTTGTATCTATTTGGTACAAAATTATCCAACACCCAAGTTCAACGACTATTACTGCTAAACTAAAATTACAGCTTTCTAGTACTAACGATCTCTTAGCAAAACCTCGGCCAGACAGACAGATGAGACAGACAGACGGACGGACATGACGAAACTATAAGGGTTCCTTGTAGGAACTACGGAACCTTAAAAAAACCGGGCAAGAGCGAGTCGGACTCGCGCACCGAGGGTTCCGTACCATCATATGTTTTAAATTTTCACCGGCGAGCTACTTACTAGATCTCGTTCAAACCAATTTTCGGTGGAAGTTTACATGATACTGTACATCTATCTTCTATAAGTGTATTTTTTTATAATATAAAAGAAGAAACTGACTGACTGAATGAATGACTGACTGACATATCAACGCTTAGCCGAAACTACTGGGTCTAGGAATGTGGAATTTTGCACACCGCTTCCTTTTGTAATGTAGGGGAGCACTAAGAAGGAGTTTTTGGAAATTCAACCTTTAAGGGGGTGAAAAGGGGGATTTCGTTTGTATGAAAAATCTTTTTCCTTGAGTTAATAAACTTGAAACTTGGCACGAATATTAATCTAAGTAAATGATTAAGTTTGGCATTTTTTGTTTTTCTTAACTACCCCCTAAAGGGGGATTGGGGGGTGTCAAAGTTTGTATGGAAGAATTTTAACGGGCTGTCCGATTAACTCGAAACTCAGTATTTATACTTAAAACCAAAAATAAAGAATAACATGTATCAGGGTTTTTCGAAAATGTACCCCTAACAGGGTGAAAAGGGGTAGTTAATTTTACAGGGGTGGATTTTATTGCGTGGCTTGATTAACTCGAAAATTGCTATAAATAATCTTTGAGTCAAGTAATGAGCACATCCCAAAGGATTTTTCGAAATTCCACCCCTGTGGGGGTGAAAAGCGGGGATACGGTTTATATGAAAAATCTTATTCATTTGATTAATAAACTTGAAACTTGGCACGAATACTTATCTAAGTAAATTATGAAGATTGGCACTTTTTCTTTTGTCTAAACTACCCCCTAAAGGGGGATTGGGGGATGTCAAAATTTGTATGGAAGAATTTTAACGCGCGGTCGTATTAACTCGAAACTCGGTATTTATACTTAAGACCAAAAATAAAGAATAGCATGTATCAGGGTTTTTCGAAAATCTACCCCTAACGGGGTGAAAAGGTGTAGGTAGTTAATTTTACAGGGGAGGATTTTACTGCGTGGATTGAAAATTGGTATCAATAAATTTTCGAGTCAAGTAATAAACACATCCTTAACGATTTTTCGAAATTCCACCCCTGTGTGTGGGGGGGGGGGGGGGGAAGCGGGGATACAGTTTATCTGAAAATCTTATTCATTTGGTTAATGAATTTAAAACTAAAGGGAGATTGGGGGTGTAAAATTTTGAATGTTAAGAATTTTAACGAGCGTGTTCAGAGTCCAAAATAAATAATAAAGTATTTCAAAGTTTTTAGAAAATCTACCCCTAACGGGGTGAAGAGGGATAGTTAATTTCATAGGGGAGTATTTTATTACGTGGTTTGATTGGAAAATTGGTATAAATAATCTTTAAGTCAAACTATAGTAACATCCCAGACGAATTTTCAAAACCCTTTAGGGATAAAAAGAGGGGATACTGCTTATACGAAAAATCTTATTCATTTGGTTAATAAACTTGAAACTTGGCAATATTTGGCTCAGTATATAATAAATAATGTCACTTTTAGTTTAAAAAAAATACCCTCACAGAGGATTTAGGGGTGACAATGACAAAGTTAATAGGCTAGAAAAATATGTAAGCCGCTGTCGGATTAACTCAAAACTCGGTTAAAAAGTAGGTATGTGTTTTAGGGTTTTTCAAAAATCGACTCCTACCAAGGTGGAAAAGGGTAATAAAGTTTAAGGGGTGGATTGCTGGGAAATTAGTAGGAAATGCTGTATCCACTAGCAGGAATAGCGCCACCAGTGGTTCGCAGAGCACTGGCTCCAGCGAAAGAGCCAAAATGGTCTCCGACACACTACCCTTTGCACGACAACATCCTTGTGCCACAAAGGCTGAAAAGCCGAAACAGTTTTTTAAAGTGTGTCGTCCCACTCACTGGTGAATCATCACAAGGAAGACTGAAGCTGTGGCGAGACAGTCCTTCCTTACCCAAACCGTTCGTCCCACCCGCTGAAGACCTCCCACCTGGACATGAGTAACCTTGTGTAACCTGGAAGTCTTTAAACAGACTCCGGACCCAGGTTGGCTAAAGCAATTAAAACCTGTTCAGGTGGAGATTCATAGACGACTCCGCCTTGGAGTGTAAATGTGGTGCTGTTCCACAAATCGTGTCCTGCATGTCCTGTCAGCTGCACGTTCTATGAACTAGTGGACGCTGGTAATGGCGCCAAACAAGTAGCCGAATTCTGGGCCGAGTCCCTATCGACACGCTTTTTTTTTCGGATGGGAAATCATCAAATGACCCCCCCTCCCGCTCTGGGTGGAGCGGAAGGGAGTGTCAGACTCTTACTGACTAAAACCCACCCGTGTTCCTTCCTTAGCCCTTTATGTTCCGGGCCAGCGGTAACCCTTTCGGACAATCCCGCTGACTAGTATGTTATGTCTATCGTAACAGCGTTTTTTCGATCGACACGCTAAGAAGAAGAAGGGGTGAATTTTACTGCTTGCTTCCATTAACTCGAAAATGAGTACCTAGGTATCGGTCTTTGAGTCAAGTTATCCATTAACTCGAAAATGAGTAGGTATCGGTCTTTGAGTCAAGTTATGGACACGTCATCCCAAACGATTTTTCAAAAATCCACCCTTGTGGGGGTGAAAAGCGGGGATCCTGTTTATTTGAAAAATCTGATTCCTTTGATCTACAAACTTAAAAAATGACCCGAATACTTATTAATCTAAATAAATGATAAAGATCATAAACATATTCGAAATTTTTGACGAAAGTACGAAATACACGCGGGCGAAGTCGCGGGCAAAGTGCTAGTCATATATATTTTTTTTGTTTTTTCATTCTATTATTTTAGAAGTTACATTTTACCACTTTGGAAGTGTCTCTCGCGCAAACTATTCAGTTTAGAAAAAAAATGATATTATAAACCTCAATATCATTTTTGAAGATCTATCCCATCCATAGATACCCCACACGTATGATGTTTGATGAAAAAAATTTTTTTGAGTTTCAGTTATAAGTATGGGGAACCCCCATCATTTATTGTTTTTTTCTATTTTTTTGTTAAAATCTCAATGCGGTTCACAGAATACATCTACTTACCAAGTTTCAACAGTGTAGCTCTTATAGTTTCGGAAAAAAGTGGCTGTGACATACGGACGGACAGACAGACATGACGAATCTATAAGGGTTCCGTTTTTTGCCATTTGGCAACGGAATCCTAAAAAACCAGACTACTCACTGATTTTTTGTCAGATTATTCTACAAGCAACGTACTATAGTGTTTTAATTTTTTAGTCCAAACAATAGATTGCCAATGTAGCAAGAGACAGGAAAATATGGAAAGACGGAAGGGGGAGGCCTTTGCCTTGCAGTGGGCATAACAGGCTTATAATAATAACTAATAGCTTCTGCCCGCGACTTCGTCCGCGTAAAATTTTACCCTCTTCGAAAAACCCTTTCTTACGTAGACCTAGTACTCTTCACAAAGAACACACCCTCCAAATTTCATGTCTCTAGGACCAAGCGGTTTCTACTGTGCGTTGATATATCAGTCAGTCAGGACTTTGAATTTTATATAGGTCTAAGTATAAATACCGAGTTTCGAGTTAAAGAGTAGAGTTAAAATTCTTCCATGCAAATTTTGACACCCCCCAGTCCCCCTTTGGGGGGTAGTTTAGAAAAACAAAAAATGCCAAACTTCATAATTTACTTAGATCAGTATTCGTTCCAAGTTTCAAGTTTATTAACCAAATGAATAAGATTTTTCATATAAACTGTACTCCCGCTTTTCACTCCCACAGGGGTGGAATTTCGAAAAATCGTTTGGAGTATGTTCATGACTTGACTCAAAGATTATTTACCTATACGAAATTTCGAGTGAATCAAGCGACGCGGTAAAACCCTCCCCTGTATAATTAACTACCCCCTTTCACCCCGTCCGGGGTAGATTTTCGAAAAACTTTGATACACGTTATTCTTTATTTTTGGTCTTAAGTATAAATACCGAGTTTCGAGGTAATCGGACTGCACGTTAAAATTCTTTCATACAAATTTTGACACCCTTTAATCCACTTTTAGGGGGTAGTTTAGAAAAACAAAAAGGGCCAAACTTCATAATTTACCTAGATAAGTATTCGTGCCAAGTTTCAAGTTTATTAACCAAATTAATAAGATTTTTCATCTATACTGTATTCCCGCTTTTCACTCCCACAGGGGTGGAATTTCGAAAAATCGTTTGGAGTATGTTCATGACTTGACTCAAAGATTATTTATACGAAATTTCGAGTTAATCAAGCCACGCAGTAAAACCCTCCCCTGTATAATTAACTACCCCCTTTCGCCCCGTTAGGGGTATATTTTCGAAAAACCCTGATTCACGTTATTCTTTATTTTTGGTCAAAGTATAAATACAGCGTTTCGAGGTAATCGGACCCCAATCCCCCTTTAAGGGGTAGTTTAGAAAAACGAAAAATGCTCAACTTCATAATTTACTCAAATAAGTATTCCTGCCAAGTTTCAAGTTTATGAACTCAAGGAATAAGATTGTTCATACAAACTTTCATCCCCTATTTAACTTCTTTAGGGGTTGAATTTCGAAAAGTCCTTCCTTATTCCTTGTCTATATTATGAAGGGAACCTCTGTGCAAATTTCAGCTCTCTAGGTCCAAGGGCTCTAGGTCCAAAGGCTGGGCGTTGATGAGTCAGCCAATCAGTCAGTCAGTCAGGACTTTTCTTTTTATTTATATAGATAGATAGATTAGTATAGATTTTATGATATACCTATGTTGAAGAAAATACTTGCAAACTAGAGCATTAAAAGTTACGGTAAGGTAAAAATAAAACTATCAATGTAGCAAGTATTCTTTCTATCTACTTTTATATCATGCAAGTGAAAAAAAACGGCCAAGTGCGGGTCGGACCACGCACAATGAAGGTTCCGTAGATAAGATGAATTTGTCCCAAAAACAAACAAAATAAAAATTGTAGTTGAAAAACATGTTCTTTCTTATATACATCGATACGTCACGTTCAATTCTCCAACTGCAAATGTAAGTTAGTAATCGCGCAGAAAAAAACTACTACAGCCTGGCTGATGGCATAGCATGCATGGAATAGCATGCATGGCATAACATGCATGGAATGGCATCATAGCATGCGTGGCATAACATGCATGGAATGGCATTATAGCATGCATGGCATAGCAAGTTTGGAATAGCTTCATACATGCTATGCCGTTCTTTACCATGCATGCTATGCCATGCATGCAATGCTTTGCATGCTATGCTCCTACTCCGCTCCCGGCGCCCGTGCACATGTTAAAGTAAAAGGGGGTTCAACTCTTTCAGACTCCCCCTATCAATAATTGTAGTACTTATACCTAATAGTCTTATCACTTTTTATTAAACAGGTGGGTAGATTTTTGACAATGTTCAAATACCCACAAGAATACCACACCATTGGCAAACTGAACTTACATAAAGCATCCCAAAAGTTGGTCTCAGAGGGAACTGTTGTTATTTAATTATAATCTCTTATAAGGGAAGGGCGCTTGTCGATAGTGTTATTAATGATCAAGTATAACTAATAGTGATGGATAAGTACCTAAAGAGATCGGGAAGTTTGTTGTTAAGTAAATCATTATTAAGTAGATACCATGCAATGATACATACAAAGAACATTTAATTTCGCGAGATGAACGGATGTTGGTAGTCTAGGTAGTCTGTTTTAGGATTCTAGCAGTGAATCATAATAGGAATCTGAATTCCGAGAAAGAGTTTTCCTTCCAATATAAAAAGGATTCTTTTTATTAGGGCTCCGTAGTTCCTACAAGGAACCCTTATAGTTTCGTCATGTCCATCCGTCTGTCTGTCTGTCTGTCCGAGGTTTTGCTATGAGACCGTTAGTACTAGAAAGTTGTAATTTTGTAGGAGTGTGTAGGTATATCAATTACGCCGACAAAGTCGTAAAATAAAATTTTGAAAAATATTTTTTTTTAGGGTAGCTCCCCTACATGTGAAGTGGGGGTGAATATTTTTTTCGTCGCCTACTCCATCGTGTGGGGTATCGTTGAATAGGTCTTCTAAAACGACTTCGGGTTGCTAAAATTATTTTTTGATTTAATGCTCCATTTACGAAATATTAAACTTTAATTGTTCCAGTAGGGCGTCCCCCCCTCTAAAAGCTAAACTACTGGCTTGAAAAATCTGGGAAATTTCTCGATAATAGTGCATTTCATTAACTTTAAAGGAAAACTATAGCGGTTAAGATAACTTTATTAGTTTAGCAGTAATAGTCGTTGAACTTGGGTGTTGGATAATTTTGTACCAAATACAAAATCCTTAGCATTAAACCTATATCGTGACTAAGATGAAGTATTTGCTTGTTTATGACGGTTAAAGACGCATTATAAAACAAACTATGAAATAAAAAAACCTTAATAAATTATCATAAGTTTCACAATACTGCCGCTAGATGGCGCTGTACCAACGGTTTACGCTTTCATTCGAGTAGGTACATAATTAGAAGTCACAAACGAACTTTGTTTTATTTTCGAATTACGCGAATTGAAATAATAACTTGGCAGCAATCTACTCTTATTTTTTAGCTTTAGATACAAGGAAGAAAGTGGTTCTTACTAGTTAATGTCTAATCTGTTTAAATAATTATCTTCGAAAATCAATATTTTGTTGTGTTTAGTATCGCTATTCGATAACAGATGGCGTTGTAATCATCTGGTTGTACCGTGACGTCACTTTTGTAGAAGGTATGACGTCCGTGGTTACGTCATGTGTTAAAGTTTTGTTTTACTCTAGGGTGTCCACCCTTGTCATTTATTGTTATTACCTATAACCATTAACTCCCAATATCTTTACCATTACATAATTATATTCATTATTATATTCAGAATAAAGAACAACAGAATCGTACTATGTTGTGATAACGGGCTACTACGGAACCCTACACTGTGCGTGGCCCGACACGCACTTGCCCGGTTTTATTTCTGTGCTTGCAACCGTAGTATTCCTGGTAGTCTCCCTGATACAAACCTGTCTCTGTTAAATGTTGTGTCTTAACTTAATTCGTAAAAGCCAAGTCACCCAAAATAAGAATTTTGGCAATCTACAATCCGATATATATGTATAATACCTATGTATATGCGTGCATAAAACGAAGCTTTCTTTTCCCACTTGCTGTCCGATTCGGCAGCCCTAGTCAGGGAATTCTGGGCCTCTCAGGTCGTCAACATAATAGTGCGTCTAACGCGTTCGTCCGCGTTACCTCATCACAAACCTCACACCTCTATCATTCCATTCGTGTAGGTACTTATAATACAAGGATGTCCATTTAATTATTTAGAAGACCATTCATAGTAATTGAATCACTTGATTGTCGGCCAATCGGTTCTTACGACGGGAAATCAACTTACAAAACTTTTTGATTTAAAATTGAGTTCCAGGTAGAACCCGAACAAATTGATGAGTTTTTGGCAGTTCAGTTAGGGGTCTAAGTTGGTCAACTACCGATAATACTAGTTGAAACTACCCACTGACTTAAATTTGTTTTCTTGATTAATTAGGTACCTACCTACAGCTGATAATAATGCTGGAGATGTGAAGAATGTCATGTTTAGTTACTATGTACCTACATCATCATCATCATCTTCATCATTTCAGCCGAAAGACGTCCACTGCTGGACAAGGCCTCCCCAAGCACCTCCACTTCGACCGGTTCTGTGCTTCTCGCATCCAACGGGTTCCTGCGGCCTTCACAAAGTCGTCGGGCCACCTTGTGGGAGGACTTCCAACGCTACGTCCTACCTGTACCTATATACCTGTATGTTACCTAAATACTAAATACTAAATACGTATGAAAAAGAAACCCGAATAAAAACAAAAATGGAAACACTACAGCGTGGATATACGAGTAGATGGGACGTAACGTTGCAATCCTTAAACCTCTTGGTAAACGAATGGCGGGACCTAAACTATAAATATTATCAGACACTCCCATTAGCTATGTGAACAAAGCCGGACAAAATGTAAGTATTAGGTACAGTTGACCGCACGTTGGTGGTAACACTTTGATCTTGAGCTGGTCCACTTCCACCGTAGTACGGAGTTTCAATTTAATAAGAGGCCAGGTACGTACCTATGTCACTTGTGAAAATCCAGTATACCTAAGACTGGTTCTTTCACCAGTATCGTGCGACCGACAGTACCTACAATGCGCGACTGTTGATGTGGCATTTATGCCCGTTTTCGGTAACAAAAGGCGCCAAAAGTTGAAAATCCAACAGCGCGTATTTATTTAGGCATTCATTCTACCTCACTGTCAACGTCACCTACGTGTTCTTTATTCTCATTTTATTATGGTTGGTGTTGGGCTGCTGCCACTGACAAGTCTGTCCAAATCATTGCAATCTTTATTCTCGTTATAATAAGGTTGCTGCTGTCAGAGGTAAAATAACTGTGAACAGACTGTACTTACCTACTTTCAATCTACTCAACGTTGTCTGTAGCTATGAGCAACATTTTTCAGCGTTATTTATTTTTGATCATACTTTTTTATTTGTTAATAACTCCATTGATTTCATCTTTCACAGAGCAACCGCTGCATCGCTTTGGAATGAGGCCAAAGGATCTCCAGCCGGCAATTAGAGTCTTTTAATGTCTGCAAAATTCTGTTGGAGAGTTTTTAAGCCTCGTAATTAATGGCTTTTTTTTCTTAATTTCCATTAAGAGTTAGCAGTTTTGGAATAAAATAGCATGAAAAGGACGTACCTACAGCTACTCTGGGTATAGTGTCAATGAGTAGGTAGGTACGGTCAGCAACAAAAGTCGATTAACACTTCGGTTTTTTAAATCTACTCTGAGTAACAACATCTTCCCCCAAGCGTGGAAAGAAGCCACGGTCATCGGTATCCCAAAGCCAGGCAAACCCAAATCTGAGCCCTCCGGTTACCGACCCATCAGCTTGCTCAATGTTTTCGGCAAAATCTGTGAGAGGCTTATTCATAAGCGTCTCAAGGATTTTGCCGAAGCAAAGAGCCTTATCCCTAACGAGCAGTTTGGTTTTCGAGCTAAACACTCGTGCATCCATCAGGTCCACCGGTACTGTGTGTCCACAGGAAGGTACCCTAGGTGGAGCATGTTCTTTTTTAAAATTAATGTTATTTCCAGGAGGGGAAGTCTTTCGGCTGAAATGATGATGATGATAATGTTATTTCTATGTCCAAAGGCGACCTAAGTGAAACTAAAGTACTATTATTATCCGCATGTCAGAAAATAAAATTAACTTTGACTTTTAAATGCTACATTTTGTTGTGAATCTTTTGGTAATTTTTATGCAAACGAATGATTCGGTTAAGCCGAAAGGCCTCGGTTAAGCCGAGATTAACTTTCTAAGTTAATCTCGGCTTAACCGAGGCCTATTTGTGAAGGCAGTCTTGTAAGTAATCCCTTCAAACGAAGCTCGTCGAACTACTGGAGGAATCTACCTTATTTGTCAAACATAATGGCAATCTTTTTGCGTAGAAAACAGATATGTAGCTATAGGTATTTTGCCATCACATAAAGTGCAAATATCTACCTAAGTATTGCACGTACTCCGAATCCGCTCAGTCCCATATATTTACCTTAAATCCTGATTTTATCTGATAATTGCATTGTTTCCGTACCTATCTTTGGAAATATGAGTGAACCCATTTCACTGACCAATTTGGTGTTGTTTTGTTTTCTTGAGTCTGTTATGTATCTATTTGCAGACGTGCTCTTTTAAAGCAAGGTAAGTACCTACCCTGTTATCTTTCCTTGCTTGACAGTGTTAATAAATTAATTTTACGCTTGCGCAAAATGCAATTTCCTGTAGAATTTCATATCGTTCGATCGATAGACATCAAAACGAAATAGACTTGATTTTGCGACGCACTTCTACGTGATAACTGGTGGGTGAATGTACCTATGACTTTAACGTAAGTTCATTTAAGAAAGTAATTTTATCAACGTAGGTAGGTTGGTAAAAAATAGTAGGTCCCTAATGTCCCTATCGATTTTCTAATATAGCTGCCGCTTAAAAGAAAACTAGTGTAGGTTTCTTCCTTTGTTATTCAGCGTAGATAGGTAAGTACCTACGCTGAATAATATTACTACGGTGAAAAATATTAGTTCACCAAAACAGCTTTAGCCTCGTCATCAGTTTCTAAATCAGGATCTAATAAGCAATCAAAAAACTTTTTAATATTGATGTTATTATGATTCTGTTAGGTAAGTAAGTACCTATAAGTTTTTCGTCCGTCCCTTTCTGCCGACATCGTCGTACTCGGCGACAAATAAAAACAAAAAGTTACCACAAAGCAGTTTCTGCACAATAATCATATAATCGTTTTGTTTGTCAGGCCACATAGAGAAAACGAATAACATTATTCGACCCCCAAAAAACACCATAGAATCTGTACCTACTATATTCGCTGGTAGTTGAGTAGCGTGAATAAATTGTGTTTTGTTCGGTTTTTCCCTGTCGGGAAATGCCTAGAACAGCGAAATGTTGGAAATATAGAAATAAGCTCGGTGCCAGCCCTCTTGTCTGAAATTCAAACATGATGCTAGCGTGTAATGTCTGCGCTGCATTCGTATCATATAAATTATCTCTCATCGTGCTCGAACCCTGAACTATGATGGAAATGTTGCGTAGCAGCACTTGCAGCACGATAACCTCCTTTATTCATTCCCCTCACTCGAATTCGGTATTTAATTACGCCCAAGTTACGGCTGCTCTAAGACGAAGTTTAAACATAATATCATAGAAACCACGTCACATTTAGTTATTTAGCTACTTAGTACTTACTATGATGTTATTTAAACTTTACAGTTGCGCGCTAGGATTCGGCTGCATTTAATTGAATATTCTGTGAAAACTTCGTATTTCGTAGGTACTAATAACTAGCAAGAACGTAAGCATATGGAATGCATGGCCTTTATCTAGGTAGATTATTCTATCTGCTTTATAGGTAAATATTACTCATCTTACCTGTAGGTAGTTACCTGATGTTCTTATTTATTTAACCATAATTTTATGCACATACCTACATACAAATAGACAAGAAGAAAGGAACAGAAACATAGGTACGTACAAAAAGGCGATGCTTATTTCTAAAGAAATCTGTTCCAGGATACCTGCGTTTGAAAATTAGGTAAAAAAAGAGATGTAGTCAACATATGTAAGAGAGACTTAAAATACGGTGGGGCTACCTAGTTACTATCCACATATCTACTCGTCTTTACCCAGATAGCTAGCAAATGTAACCTTTTAATTTATTAGCAACACCGGAACGTGGAGAAAAGGAAGTTTAATTAAACACGTAGCCCAGTGTTAATACTTATTGTGGAAATAGTTTGTCTCCGAAATATCATTTGCGGTCAAAGTTGACCGTTATAATCCACCACATTTAGTTCATGAAATTGGAAAAGTTTTTCGCCTGCAAAAATTGACAGAACAGCTGTCTCGGTAGTGCATTTGCGGAGCGACGGAGCATTTTTCTCATAGTTTAGCTGCCAAAAATGAAGTGTTATGTTAAGTGCACTCATTCGTGGGTGTTTCAATTACGTATGGTTGGCTGTATGAACTAATAATATTTCAATTTTAATAATAAAAAAACCAGCTACGTGCGTCATGACACGACATGACGGGATTCGTAGTTGGGATGAATATACCCCAAGAACAAACTTTGAAAAAATGTTTTCCCCACACAACGGGAATCCCCTCTTGGCATTAAATTTTAAGGCATAATATTGTTTGGCATAACGTTTTCGCATAGATTTTATTAGCAAAATAATACTTTGGTTAATGCAAAGGTTAACATAACTATCATTTGGTCTAATTTGTTTTGGCATAATTTGGAGTTGCATACATAAATATAAAATGTCATAATTGGGTGTATGTAGCTTTTATTTTAATGTTGATTGTATAGGTACTAGGTAATGAAATACAGTTGTGTAAATGTATGGAATAAAAACGTTTTACATATTGATTTATTACGCAAGAGCGAGCGAAGCGTGCTCGGGACTTAAGGCACCCCGATCTGACCGGTTAGGTTCCTTCGTGTTAGGTTCCTTTAAACCCTGTATACAGAAATACGGGCCGCGCGAAGCGGGGCTCCGTCGACTACGTCTTATTATTATTGCTTGTAAACTAACTTGTCTTTACTCCGCCCCTAAGACGACCCATTGACCACAACCGTTAGGAGTTATTTATTAGGGTTTATTATAATGTTTATTCCAAAGAAAAATGGTATTGACAGACTGACAACGAAGTGATCTTATACGGGTTCCTTTTATTCCTTTTGAGGTTCGGAACCTAAAAACATAGTAAGTATTTAGGAGCATAATTTCTACGGTAGATAATAATTAATTAGGTATTTTGTGAAGATATAATGTTACGAAGCCTGCCTACAAAATGCTCTAATTTTGCCTCTCACGACATCTCTATCAATCAGATGACTTAGCTGAAATATAAATGAAAACAGTCAGAATACATATCTGGCTACATAAATACCTACTTAGCGGTAATTTTCCGTACCAGTCTTATTTCTTCGTATGAATAAGTAGATATATCTTTCGATTCGACTATGTATTAGTATGTATAATGTTATCCGTCTTGTTGTTGCTGCTTCTAATTAACATCGTGTACGCGCGACATTCGACGTCACCGGATGTTCGTAAACTAACAACTACTTCAAACGCCGACTAACTACTTGTGATTCGCGGCTTTAAACCTTTAATAACTATACATAAATGTACATTGTATTAAGTATACAGAGTTATCTAAGTTTAAAAACGAGTAAAGCTAGCTACTTCGTCCGTTCGAATAATTTACATAGGTGTGTAACTTATGCGGCCTTCGCCAGTATCCAAGCCAAGTTATCTATGTCAAAGTTTTCATATCAATCTAATAACCCGATTTTATATCGATCCCTAACTTGCAATATATCCTAAACTTGGGGACAAAATGTTTCAATTTATGGTACCTATATATATTATGAAACAGCAGGGTAATTGCGTAACACACTATCGCTATCAGTAGCAATGACTTTATTTTTGGCAGTTAAACAACATTCATTGCGTTATTTACGTTGTTGTACAGACTAAGGAGAGTGGAAAACAAATGTATGGGGTCTGGGCCCACCCTTCAATAGTAACATGTGATATATCGTTGGATAGGGCTGTTTAAGCGGAACATTAATTACTAATAAAACTATGGTCAAATGTTAGTACTTTCGGAGTCGTGTCAGTCTGACATATTCTTTATTGATATTTATAAGGTAGAATAGTAATATTTACACACGACACAGTTACGATGTTGTTCCATTTTCCACAAAATCAATCGAGGTGTAGTTCAGTAATCCACCATATAATTTTATCGGACGAATAATTTTGATTTTTTGTCAATTTTTCCATACAAAAACTGTCATAAGTTAATTTTATTCCAGGAATAAAAATTATCTGTCGATTGAAAAATCAGCCAACAGTCAAAGCTGTTTTTGAAGTGAAAACTTCTTTAGGCGCGTTCGGCATTTTTGGCATGGGAAAAACCATTGAACTCGCGCCACTGTTACCGTAACCGACACCGCTTCGGATGTGTTTGCCTGTTCTCGGTTTCAATGTATATCAGTGAATGATGGCAAAGCATTCTGTTTGTGTTTTGTTTTCACTTCTGTCGGCGCTCCTGGAGTGCCACTTTTTTTTTTTAACTTTGCCCCACCCTAGTTATTTCTCTTGTATTGTGGGTGCGTTTACAAACATTTAAACTCACATACACAAACAGCCAGACCCGTAAAAATACAAAGAGGGCACAAATATTTGTTCCGTGCGGGAGTCGAACCCGCGACACACAGCGCAGCATTAATCGCTTAACCACTGCGCCAACCATGCCATCCGAGTCTGGGTAATGTTTATCTTATAATGAAGTAAACTACGATCATTAATTGCTTAGATTGGGATCACTTTTATGGCAGTTTATTAGTTAGTAACTCCGAAAGTACTGTTTTTTATTCTGCATAAAAATACCTATTCATTCATGAGTATCTTATTTCTATTGAGAGGTGGGCACGCCTTTTCTCATTGTTCTTTTTCGAACATATGAAGCAATGGATTAGCAATATCCTGCAAATTGATTAAGATTGAGATTGATTAGTGTGTTACGCAATTAGGGTGCAGGTGTAGGTTTAAATATTCTGTAGACTGAACAATAGTTGAGCAATTAGTAAGCATTTATTTCAATTAAACCATTAACAGGCACTTTTGCATTGTCAAGAAGTCGATCAGTCAGAAAATATGAAGCTAGTTGCCCATTCCAAAGCGTAGGTACCTATGGAGAAGAACGGGCAAGAAACTCCATGGACACTTTTTTTTAAATTACATTTTACAAAAATATTAGTTACATCATTACTTTTGAATTTATGATTATATAATGTGAGAACGATGTAAAAAATAAAAAAGACGTACGCGTTAAAAGCGTCCAGAGTAGGTACAACAAATAGTAACAAAACAACCAAAAATAAAATAATTAAAAATAAGCCGAGGCAGCTAAGTGTAGTACCTACTTACAGACTTACAGGTTTTATAAGTAGTAAGTTGAAATATGTAGGTAATATTTTTCATACTCTCTAAAATGCCCCTTAATTTTGGCATTAAATTCCGTTTCAGAAGCATATAGGATGCAAGGGGCTCGGACATGACGTCAGTCCGGAAACCGGTCATCATAACCTGTCCCTAATATCCGTTACGAAACGGTAAATAGGGTGTATATGGTTGAGATACGATACGTTTGTGCTTTTTCAAAGTTTTGTATGTTCATACATACCATTCCGGCAAACGCTTGATATATTATTGTTTTGGTAATCAATAGAAAAATGGTCCGTGGTCGGTATAATTTTTGTTTTATTATTGTGAAATAGGAAAACTCTGGAGGAATGAATATTCAGTAGGTATCTAATTGGTTGTCAGAAAAAAAAACATAATATGGAAATAATTAAATACATCGTAGGTATCAAACAGTTTGCGAAAGTAAAAAATCAACACAATGAATAACATTATCGACCATATCGACGTAAGACTCACAAAGCGGACGTCTCGCTCTCACACTATTATGTTAATGGTATACCTAAACGTCATTACGTCGTAACGTAAACATCATTTGCTATTCAACTGTAAAATCTAGTAAGTAGAGGTGCTAATGAACACTTTGTGCACAGCTGATATAATTACCCTGATCCCGAGTCGCGAGTTACCCAGCCGTTACATTAAGTACATTTGTGAAAGTCCCCGCACATTCACAGATGTGTGTACAAGTAAGTACAGACGCCAGCACATCAAGCTACCCGAAACTGTCAAATTTTCCCAATCGACTTTGAACCTTATGCTTTAGCGATAAAGTAAAAAATCTATTAAAGAAATTTGACAGATTGTAGTAGCTTGATGTGCTGTCATCTGTTCATAATAAGACTTCTCCATCACATTCAAGAGAGCAATTAGGGAGGCCACTCGTTCGTTTACACTACGCCGTCTGGTCGGCGAATTAGTTGTTTACAGTGGCAAAAATATAAGTATACATCTCATAATATGCAAAAGTACATTGAGTAGCTAGTCCGTTTTGTAAGTACGGGCTATAAAACCCATACCTATATAAATAAAAAGATTTAGCTCTACCTATGATTTTATATCCAAATATTTTTACAATTTTCTTCATAAGATTTAAAACACACTATCAACCTAATATTGCAGTAGGTACTGAGCCAAATGCGTACTTATATTTACCATTTTTTTAAATCATAAATTCAATAAAATTCCTTTGGAGACTCAGATGATACCTTTTGCAAGAACATTAAAAGTCAGTATAACGCCGGACCCTTTTTTCCTTCCTGAATGGAAAACTCTCCAAGGACTCTAAAGCTAACAATGTTCCTGCATCAACGCCGCTGCATACCTATATACATAAGTATATAGGGTAAGTAGGTGTTTCAATATTATAACTGCGTCGTAACAGTCTTCCCATTATTGAGGCGCCAGAGTTACTTGAATACGTCCGTTCGTATAATCCGTTGATTAATGTACTCAATGATTCATGGCTAAATAACTGAGCGTTAATTAAGTTTTCAAATGGAATGTTAATAGATGTTTCTTATTGATACAAATATATTTATTCCCGGGTAAAGCTGTGTGGGTATTTGAGCGTACCAAATCAATATCGTGTTTGTATTTCGAAACTGTCGGTCGGTTCTGTAAAAATCTCACCGTTAAAACTTAGGTGAAGTGAGTTTGTTTTTGCTAGGAATTAACACTATTAACAGCTCACTCCACGCTCACTTCACCTAAGTTTTCACGGTGAGATTTTTACAGAATAGCACCGCTGTACGAATACGAGTAGTAACATTGTTAAAACTCTCAGTCTGAATTTGTTATAATCCTGACTTAGTCAGACTGGGCACCGAGAACCCGAGATCAATTATATTCAGTGTCGCTGCACGGCTGCACCGCTCTACACAATGTGTGAGTGGATGCTGTGTACGTAGCAAGCAGACTGCGGTGACACTGTGATAAATTGAACCACTCATTGGAGCACTTATCGCATCCTGAGACGGGCTTATCTATAGATACGAGTAAGTACGTTGAAATTGACACTTACTGAGTTAAGTCAAGCACCGAGGTTTCCACAACAAAGAAATACGAATTGCTATAAAATTTTCGTACATAGTATAATGTATTGTATATTTCAGTGCGAAATATAATAACGTCGTCAGTCCCCATATGTCCGGACCAAGATCAGACCACCCCATCTTGTTCCGTGGGTGTCGTAAGATGCGATTAAGGGATGAAATCATGTGGGTGGGCAGTGAAATACCTCCGGGGTACGCTTATCCCCTGATTACATTGGAAAATATGGTTTCTGGGTTTCGAACGTACATTTTTATTTATGATATAACGTTGCGTCATACATATTAGAAAATGAATTAATTACTTCATAGTGCGCTTGCTTATGAGCGCAAGTCTAATTTACCGCAAAACGGACCACAGTAATTGGCCGGAAAATGTCCGAACGTAGACGAGCAATGATGTAGAGTAGATTGCTTTATCCGTCATCATTTATACATTACTAGCTGTGCCCCACGGTATCACCCACATAAGTGTCGATCCCGTGGGAATATCGGGATAAAAAGTATCCTATATGTTAATCCAGGAAATGGTCTATCTATGTGCCAAAATTGGTTCAGCTGTTTGAGCGTGAAGAAGTAACAAACATATAAACACACACACTCACAAACTTTTGCCTTTATAATATTAGAGTGATCAACTGTTCTATGTGCTACTAATGTATTTTCAGTTATGTATATAATTACTTTGTCAAAGGCAGAGATAATACGAGAATATTAGCTGTTAAAGGTATGTAAGTACTTACCTACTAAGAAAAAACCTGACAATACCTACATCCATAAATTTTCTAATAACAGAATCCTGAAGAACAAGAACAAAACGTTTAGCCCACAAACGATGGCAAACGGAAAAGATAAAGTAAAAAAAAATCAAGTCCTCTGAATTTATGAAATTTCTTAAAATGCTTATCTCCGTGAGTTATTGGCACCATCGCAGCCAGTGAGCTAAGAGATCTTGCGAGCGTCACCAGTTCACGCCCACTTCCACGACGAGGAGAGAAATGTGTCTAGGTTTTGCTTGCTTTTTGCAAATGCGATTTTATTGCTGCCCAAGTATAAAATCTACTTAGAAAGATTATTAATGTGAAATTTCATGTAACATGAAACGAATGAGTGAGTGACCTATAACTGAATGGATTTTGTGTATTATTTTAAGTTTCTTTACATCTTCAAGCCATGATTTGCAACAGTGAATTCGGTATAGAATGTCTTGGCTTGTATCAGAACAACGAACATACAAGAGCAGTTCAATTTCGGTGTACACTGAGAACGTTTCTGACGTCCTGCCGAACCCCCATTCTAATTTAATTAAGTCTTTATTAAAATTTCAGCATGGCATAAATTAACTTTATTAGGATATTTCATAATAATTCTGGTTAATATTGTAACAGTAGTAAATGACTCATTTCTAGCCTTATCTTCTCTGGACAGCCGCAACCCTGACCCTTTGACTGATGAAAAAACAACTTCACACCGTCTCCTGTATATTTAATTTGCCACCGACAAAATAAATGAAAGCGTGACAAAAAAGAACAACAAATGAAGAGTTTTGCACCCTGTAATGATGTAGGTAACGAACTGCGAAACTTTGTTTGCACATTTCTTTGTTTTAACAGAAAACCGGACCTTTTGCATAGCTGCTAATTGCGTGACGACAGCGGGGCAAAAAAGGCATATATGAGTTTAGGAGTCGTTTTTAATTGTTAGTTTTATCGTGAATGTATCTTTTAAGACTGAAATACATAATAGGATAAAAATAATTAAGAACTTTACTTATGCTCGTCTGACTAAAAACTGCAAGAACTATAATATTTTTAGCCAAAGATTATGGCTCCTTATGTATTTTACATTGTTATACAAATTATTAAACGTTTTCTCACAATCTCATCCAACCTAATAAATTGTGTTTAAAGGCACATTGGGCACAACCCGGGCTAAACTCGAAATCTTTCAACAATTATGATCCCCGAATAAATTTGGTCGACCCATTTCCATATCGTTCGCTATTTTGGTAAACGTGTGTTTTTTGTCATCGGAAAAGCTTGAAAAGCTCATAAAAAGATAAATATGATTTCGTAATGAATACTAATTGCGCCGGTTGTATATATGCCAAAACCCGAGGATTACCCTTTGCGTCCGGCGTGCCGCCAATTTACCCTGACATGTGATTATTCAGATGTCGATCGGTTCGGACCGAGTATCGTAGAATTGAATATGTACATGAAGCCAGGAATATAAATTCGGCACTGGCCGGGTTTACGAGCCTTCCAAAATGGAATCCTTACGCTAAGCTGACGACCATTCAGTATAGTCAGCACCATAACTGCTCGCTATGATAACGGTTCACGGCTCTATGACAGAATTAAAAAATGTAAAGAAAAGTTCTTATTACAGTGAACTGTATCCTTTTTAGGGTTCCGTACCCCAAACCCACCCTTATAATATATTATCACTTCGTTCTCCGTTTGTCAGTCTGCCAAGACCTTTTTCTCAGGAACGCGTGAAGCGCGTAGACCGCGTGAAATTAATATGAAATACGGGGCCTACGGTCCCTTGGTGCTCTAAAAGTCAAGCTTTTAAGTCGACGCAAGAAAAAAATACGGCCATTTATGGGACATATTTTGACACTCTCAAATAAATCTAAACCTCTTCCCGTTGACCTAGAATCATGAAATTTGGCAAGAAGAATTTGTCTCACTGCACAAGTAAAGGAAAAAGTCCGAAAATCGTTGATAAGTTTTTGCGATTTCAAACTTACAGTTGCTGTTGGAGAATTGACCATTACGTGTATGCGAGAACCGTGTTTGTCAACTACAATGTTAAGTTTGTTTTTGGGATAAATTCATCCCAACTACGACTAGTACTTGGCCGGTTTTTTTATGAGAATCGATAGTGATCGTGATCGCTCTACAATTCGTCGACTCAAAAATATAGTATCGTGGAGACATTGATTGTTTCTAAGCACATCGACATAAACCATCCAAAAAACTCTACTTTTGACAAGGAAGACCCAATTCCAGTAACTATGTCATGTTTTTTAAAAAAGGCATTTTGGATCGTTATTAACTTTTAACTTTGTTATAACAAACAAAGCTGACAAGTCTAACACCCGCATATTTTGCGCAAAAACTGTACACAATAGTGCGTTCAAAACAAATCGTTGTTCCTACATTGTGACTCCCCCAAAACGATTTCAAAATTAATCTATGGCGCACAATACTCCATTGTTGTAATTATTTCGTTTATTTTCCTAAATAGGTGTACATTGGGGTCGCATTGTAAGAAGGTTGGATTCATTGTTTATTATGAATCTTACTCTAATAAACTGCGAGTGATCAAAGTCCAATTAGCACTAATTGTTCTCGTCTCCCGATTTGTAACGTGTTACTAGGTCCGGCTGCCACATTACACGAGTACATTGTTCAGAATCAGAATTTTATTTGCTCTAAATGTAGTTACAGCATAGATTAATAACATAAATAAATGAGATTATCTACATTTTACCTTATGGCGTGTAAATCATTACATTAATTATACAACTAAAAAAAATAAAATTGAAAAAAATGTTAACAATACAAATAGAATTAATAATGAGAAAAAAAAACAGAAAAACTTTAAGAATTTATTTAATGTCATTTAGCTAATAGATTTGCAATAATATGTACTAGGTAATTATAATAGTAATTTTGGTTTAGGCGCATTAGGGCTATTCTATAAAGTCACATCATTTAAAAAGTCTTTTACTGAGTAATGTTTTCTTAAAAGTAGTGCAGTTTCTTTAGATATAAAAAATGGGGTGTGGCTGTGTCATGGACACGGCCGTGTGTTGTACGTGAATACGTTTACGTAACGGGGTTGATCCGCTGGGCCGCATTCATTCTTATATGTTCCCGGCACTGCTTGACTCAGTCATAATATGGTGTTTTATTGGTATCATTCGATTTCTCTTGAGAAGCCCTTTCCAACCGCATACGATCTCTGTATTTTGATTTGGCTTTTTGACGCGTATAGGCCGACATTATATATTTTTGATATTATTTTTCTTTTTACACATTATAGGTATTCAGTGTCACTATTTTACACTAATGTTTTGTACAAAATCGATAGATTTTTGACGAGAGCTTGACGATTGAAACTCAAACGAACGTCGTAGCCTTTCCGAGTAAATAGTTTACTAAGTGGAAATCTCGATACGCAGCAAAATGACCTCAAAATGGCGGCGCTTCCCCCTCCACCGCGTGCGATTCATCGCAGTCCTCACTTGGCGGAATGAATTCTTTGACCCTTTAGCTATCCAATGGTATAATTGAATTTAGCATGGAGATGAAAGACTGATATGACTTAGTCACGTCAATATGTAAACAGAATAATCTTTAAAACCATGAGATATTTTATTATAAATAACAGATGCCATTGTCATAATATTTTTGCTTATAAGTGCTGTTTTGTAATTACCTGAGTGCAACAAGTTTTTGTATTGGGATCTCAAAGGGTCTGGACGTGTTCTTCTATCACCGAGTGACGGAAACAAGTTTAAGTTAGTTTTTACAAAAATTGCCACCTCCAATATGGACACGGAAAAGTCAATATCTTCAGAGACTGAAATACAGGTTCAAAGATGTCGGTGCATTTAAGACTTGACATAGGTCTTATACACCGTTTCTGAGATTTAAAAATCTCCTCCCGCTCATTGCAGTTGCCCCAAAATATGACACCAAACAATACTGATGCAACTAACCCGTGATAAGCTACAAGAAGTGTTTCATTGCTAACTTTATGTGATATGTTGTACAGTACATAAGCTGAATTTGCTTTATTTTTTAAAAACGTCACCGGCATTCTGTTTCCATGTCAAATTGCTGTTAATCAAAATTCCAAGACTTCTCTACACAAGTTGTGTCCACGTTTTGACCATGTTACAACACACACAGGAGGTGCATATTGTACATTCATCGTTAACATTCATCTCTGGATGAACGTCATATATGTAGAGCTACAAGTACGTGATGTACATGAGTAGGCGAATAGGTACATGCTTAATTAGATATTCACGCCGAAAGGTAAAAACGGAATTTCGTGGCGTGGCTCGGTCGTAAGTTCGCCCTTTCTCAGTCATATGTGAATATTTCTAAAAGGTCTCAAGGTGCTGTCAACTTTATTATATATATAAAATTCGGATGTTCACGAGTAGCGAGCATCCAGAAAGCACGGATAGTCAATCTACAGAAGTGGTTTTTATTTGGAAAATACGAACCCGGGCGAAAAGTTGATAGCTATTGCACAGAATAACTTTTATTCACCCTTATATCCTTTTAAAATAATCTGAATAAGCCAACCAGGTTCCAAAACGTTCTTATTATTTTTTGCTTCAACAAGGATGTGCCGGACTGAAACTTGCCTGAAATAAAACACGAGCTTATTGTTATCTAACACTGAAAAATTTCCCACAGGAAACGACACGCCACGGTTTACGACATTCGACGTCGGTTCGCATCGACTGGAAAACGTGAATGTGAATATTCGTCGATGTTTGTTGTAACGACGCCATGCCCCACCGCATAATATTCATGTAAACCATAATGATATGAGATTCAGCCGCATAAAAAGAGGAAAACCGGCTAGTATTGTCGTCATTATATAACTTTGCCATGTGTTTTTGCGAACGTTGTGATTGGTTAAAATATAAAAAAGTAGTGGATTGTGAAATTAAATTAAATCGTTATATTGTCCATACAAGATCAAAGACAATTAATCTACGCAATTTAAATTGAATGTGAAAGAAAAACAGAAAAATTACTTTAATCATTATTTCCGTGTATTTCCATTATAAAATTGTTTCTTTAGTAAATTAGAGGTAGAAATAAGTTCATTATTTGTTCGTAACTAAGCTGTTCTTTGACTGGCGAGCTACAAATAAGCCCGTGGAGCGGAGCAAGGACATTTTCGTACTTTATTTCCGAAGTTGGAAGATGACACTTAATTATTTAATCCAGTTTTCCGAGAATAACGTGCTCAATGTTCTACAGTTGTTATTTGCCACCAAACTATAGGTGTAAACAGTTATCTTCTTTATAATAACTTGGTCTTAAAGAATTGTGACCTTCTATAGTAAAGTCGATTCTCATATAAATCAAGAGAAGGCCAATTTATCGGATTGAAGGAGACAACGCGAAAACATAGCACATTTTTGGAGTCAGAACAGTATTTGAAAATATAGGACACTGAACTGGATATTCTTGGTTTATCCTTATAACTTTCAACAAGTATTACTCCAGATATACTACCATCAAGCAAGGGATATCTGGGGCAGAATGTGTTCTACTCACAAGCTAATAGGACTCAAAACGTGTCACACACCTTTCTGTATAGGTACTTCAGAAGCATTGTGACAAAGTAAAGGACCAACATAGTTTGTATCTGTAAAGCGGCATCGGGCTGGAATACCACCTTATAGCTAATAGCTTAACAATACAAACAGAAATGCTAGTTCAGACGCCTACACTGATAAACCTGAACATTTTACGTTAAGTCTTTAGGTAAATTGTCTAGCTACACAGGCATGGGAGCACATATAAAAGCAATTTAATGCAAAACTGTATGCAAGCAGGTTGTCGCCGTGGACGCCGTGGTGGGGAACAGTTGAGCATGACGTCGAGCTTAAATATTCAGCGAGCATATTAGCCAACCTTGCGGTTATCACTTACTTATTACTACACATTGCATTTACTACACCACAGGATCGCATGCTGCGGTCACCACTCCGGAACATCCAAGTTATATTGTCATATTAGTCTTCCAACGTCCACTTCTGAACTCGATCCCGATAGTATTGCCAAAATCAACACGTCACCATAAACGTATGATTTATAATACCTGAGTGCTTGTTAGTGAACAGGGCGACGCCGCTACTTGAAGTAATCGGTTCATCCCATACTACGATCCGATATAAGATACAAAGCTGAGAAGGGTGGTTCTTCACCGGAAGCCACTCCAGAGTTGTATACAGACAAGTTTATCGTATTGTCAAGTATCTTGTGACGTAAATCGCCGGACTCGCGCTTCACCTCGCGTGTACGGCTCCCCATTTCAACGCGTACGTTTCCCGTTTTCGTGTTAATTACTCAGTCCCTTCGCTGTTCGTTTCCCCACTTTCCCCCATACGTGTGTTGAGGGCCACGTGTTGCTTGTGTGGGGAAACACGGCCAAATTGACTTAGTCAGCTTTGGAAGCAAAGGTGACAGGTAGGTAAATGACGGCCCTTACATGTCGGTTACATTGGCGGGTCAGTGCACAGGCTTACCTCGTAACTTTATAGTGCCCGCAGCGGCGTGTCTTAGATCCCAGAATTTTAATAAGGCTTTGAATGTATTCTTGTAAATTACACTATACTGCCGAGGTAATGCTCTCATGATAATTTCTCAGGCTGTTTTTACAAAACTTGGCATATTTTGTTCTTGGAAATACCTAATAACCATCATGTTTTAACTTAAGAGGTGATTACGTGTTTTGTTATTATTACAAATATGTAAAAGCATCCAGTCTTTGTATTATTTATCGTCGTCGTCATTTGCCATCACAGCAGAGTCATAGACATTGGGCTGAGTTTTCAATGACTTATCAAGGTTATACTGGACAACATTGTTTGACAAAAATATTTGCGGTCTGTTTTCATATTTTCCAATTTCAAAAGCAATAAATATCTTTGTTAGAATATTCCATTATAATACCACAAGTTATTTGTGATGCAACAGCTTGCGCTACTAACGTGAAGGATAAAAGAGAACTGAACTAACCGCAGAGTAAAGGTGGGCCATCTACGAGATTAAAATCTGGAGAAGGATGCACTGCATTGAGGTTCTCGTAAGTACATTCTATTAAACGTCTCTGTGTGTTAATACTTACTATTTCATATAAAGTCGTTGGCAAGAACATTGTAAATTATATTTTTTTAATACAGTTGCTCAAAAAGTGGTGTATTGCAGGGACGTATAGCGTTCGGGATGTGGGCTATTACATACTTGTGCTTTTTTTACCTTTCCCGAACTCGTGCGTGTCTCTTTTTTTTTTTTTTTTTTTTTTTTTTTTGCGTGTCTCTTTCCCAACTGTCAAAATAATGTCTATTAAAAAGAAAAACCAACCATGAAGTTTTTACTAAAGAGTTTTTGTGATTCATACAAATACGTATATTTCTAAAAAGAAGCTAGTAATTTATTTCAATATCAGATTTAATGATTTAATTGAATGAGTTAGGTTAGGTTTCATTTCATTTCATCTCATTAAATTTCATTTTCATTTCATATGAATAAAAAAAATATACTGAAGACTAAGCTGTATGGATAGTTAGTTCCCTTTGCCTACCAAAATGGGTGAAGAAAAAAAAAACGCTGCTTATATTCTACGGTTGGCGCCATTTTCCAGAAATTTTCTTTGCGAGTTTAGTTGTTTGTTGCACAAAATGAGTAATTTCGACCCTATTTTTTTTGAATTAACACCACCGGAACTCAGTATAATTGCACAAAATGCTTCGGAGAACATTTTACCGGAAAAGTCAAAAAGTCGTTACATATCCACATACGACTAATTTTTTGCGTGGAGAGAAGAGAAAAAAGCAATATTGTGTTTTTATTATTTTATTAAATTGCTTAATTTTTTCGCAACTGTATTAAAAATTGTCGTTCAGTACACCTGCGGAACCGTCATTGCAACTTGTTCCGACTGTCAACCCTCGCCTTCGGCTGCGCCTCGGCTCGGGTAGACATTTGTCGGAACTCTTTGCAATGACAGCCTTTCCGCACTTGTAATGAAATATACTATTTCAACACACTTGCTCGTAAAGTGGCTCTTATTGAACCGCTTTTAGGTCCATAATTGAGTGTATTACGAACGCGTGCTTTTTCTTTACTTTAATCCACATGTGCTGTAATACCACAGATAACTATTTACTAGTCGGAGATGCGCGCTTTTTTAATCTCATCAAACCCTGCGTTCCGAATTGAGAAATAATCGATGTGTTCCGAATTGGGAAATAACCGAATTAGCGTGAGCGCGATAACGATAACGATGTCCCGTGAATCGTCATAGATGACGTCATGACATTCGCCATCTTGCGATGATGCCGACCATGCCCTAGAATAATATCACCGTGAGCGCTGTCAAAAATGACAGTGTGTGTATAAGGTAGTGTCAGTGTGTGTTTTGTTTTGAGTTGCATCATCTTTAAATTAAACTAACGTGGCATTTTCGAAATTGTGCTTCTGGCTGACAGTCGCCACCTAACCAAAGAAGAAGAACTGAAGAAGAAATGTGGTGTTTATACAAAGAAATACTGTAATAATATCTTTTTTACATTGTGTAAGCACTGTGAGCGCGTTCACGAGAGTTCCGAATTGTTGCCAGCTCTCAGCAGTCATAATCGTAATATCTAAATCGGAACGCATGTGAGATGATGTGAGCGATTATAGCTAATTCATGGCTAATTCGGAAAGCGCCCAAAGAGACTTCATGCCAAAAGAAAAAAATCCGCGGGCTACATTTCAATTTTTTTTTAAATAGTCCTTGGTCGCAAAATGAACTCGCAGGGGACCACAGACAATTTAAGGTGAATGCGCAGTGGTAGACCGCGAAATTCTTAGGTTTTTTTGCAATTTTCAGGTCGGTGTCAGGTTGTATCTTGATCAAAATATGATTTGCGGCTATAACAGGTACCTACCTCTTTACAGGATTATAATCATTAGAAACATTAATACCTACATCTTTCCAAGTTAGATTTGTTCCTTATGAAAAAATCTCATGGAAAAGTTCTTAAGGAACAAATCTAACTTAAGGATTAAATTCTAATGACTATAATTCTGTAAATACATTACAATATAGGTAGTCGCGAATCATATTTGATCAAGATACAACCTGATATATAATAAGGTGAATACCATAAATTGACCGGGGTCCCTTCCGAAACCAAACGGAAAAGACCCTGACTGGCGTTCTATTATTGCGGATTCTCACTGAACGAATGTATATTTCTCTATGCCAATAGTACTTTCTAATTCCTTAAATAAAACTACAATTTGACGTACAACACTACGATCAGTCTAAACATTAGCTAGTTTGTGTTTATTTTATTTTTTCTATAGGCAGTTTAGCGGTTTTGTCTGTGCCATAGATTAATATATTTAAAATGAGAGTCTATGATGCTTATTGCTTTTATTTACACCCACCGGCGCGCGCATCGCTATTCCTGGCTGGCTAGCACGGTGCGCGGGAAAACAAAACCAGCGCGCCATTTTCCATACAAGTTAATATTTAACAATACAAGTCTGTTTTTTTTTTCCTCGCAAGTGTGTTGAAAAACGTCGTATGAAACGCGTGTGTATTGATCAACTTAGCACAAATGTATCATAATGTACTATTTTTATAAATCATCATTATTTAAAGAATACAATATTTTAAAACCATCTGTCTGTCTGTTACACGCTTCTCTTCACGCTTAAACTGCTGAACCGGTCTTCACGCTTAAACCACTGATTTAGATGAAATTTGGTATAGAGATAGTTTGAGTACCGGAAAAGGACATAGGATAAATTTTATCCCCATATATAACCTCGAGATCGAAACATATGCGGGTGAAACCGCGGGGCGCAGCTAGTTATCTATATTTTCGTTCTTAACTTGAGAGGCACAGATGGATTAGATTTAAAAAGGTTTAAAATGGCGTGCAAACGCTCTAATAGGTACATACGAGTACCTAGTGGGGAAGAATCCTTACCGAACGCCACGCAGCATATATTATTCACTATTGGAAGGTAAAGTACTTGGATTTCCCCTTACTTTCCGATCAGCACAAAGACAAAATATGCCAGTACACTCTAAACATACCCAATGCGTTTCCATGCCCGAGCCGGAATCTGAGGTATTATATTGACTGGCGATGATAAAATATCCCCGGCGCTGCACACTGAGTACTATACTAAAATAAATATTATGATACATAAAGCCGAGGGATAAGCTGTTCGAGCCAGTTTCTGTTTGTTTGCTGACATATTAATTCATTTTGATTACATTGCCGAATATCGGACAAACTCGAGGCTTTATTTTTTATCTCAAATGTTCAGATATACAGTTTCAGGTTTATATTATGGTACTGCTTCATCGTATTATGTATATTTTATGTGAAAACGCAGCATCAGCTGAAATGGGTGCGTAGGAGACGTCCATTTTGGAAACTTACGATAGACTTGCCCTGAATATAAATCGGTAGACTGGACAAATATTTCTTCCAAAGCCAGAAAATACCCTAAAAAGAGTACTGAATGTATAATAATATGTTGTCGCTAAAGAACGGACATTTATTCAGCTTATAATTCATTATTGGCACAAAATCCTTTTATTTAAATTAGGTCTTTTCACAATTCATATCAACAATTGCAATAAAAAGGCGATCATGTATAAAGCACATAATTATTAAATTAACACAAATGTAACCTAATATTCCGACCACTTAGGGTAAGTATAGCGTGGAAATATTTAAATTCTGCAAAGCTAAACGCTTGCCAAGACGGGCGGACGGCCATAACTTACGGGTAGGGGGAGCTGCGGCCGCCAGTGTGAACGCGACCTAATACTGACAGATGGCACAGGTAAATCAAGCGACTCACATTTTTCGCGCGATTAATCTCCCGCGCAATTATGTCGCACAATGGTATCGCTTTTTATGTAAAGATCCTTAAAGGTTAATGAACCCACTAATGGGATCTACTTTATTTATCGATTTTGAGCCTATAATTGATTTGCAAAATTATCCCTGTCATGGCGAGGTTTGATTGGGGTCGTTATTTTAAACCCACCAATAAAAAAACAAACTTCAATCTAACGACAACAAAGCAACAGTAATTCGGTCATGCGTGGGTAATTGGGTTCCATTGACATAAATCTCTGTGATTGGAACTGTGCCCGCAAATGTAGGTGTAGTCGGTGGAGATACACCTATAGTTAACTGCTGTATTTATTTCAGGGCTGACAACTATGACTGTTGTATATTTAAGCCGTTTCGGATCAATGTTTGTTCTATGCTTCTGGCTAAATCCACCCACACTATGAAAATAAAGTTAAAAAAAATCCCAACCGAAGTAGGTGGGCGTTTTTCGCCGGGAGCACTAGCGTATCCCTGATTACATTAGTAAATTAAAGCCCACTGGTACACTGATAACTTCGTACTATTAAAACTTGGTCTGTTTTATCGTTGCGGAACTCTGACGGTAATGTCGTACCGTCACCGTCGTGACCTACAATCTATAAATATAATTTTATTTTAACAAACCGGACATGTCAATTTTCCTGCAATGGTATCAAAATAAATAAGTAAAAATATATTTCAACGCCAATATAAACGGCCAAATACATCGTGGGATACAAATATTACATTAATATTAATAATACGTTTTACTAGGAAAACAAGCAATTAATCTCGAGGAGATGTAATGCAATACGTATAGTTTACGGCTATATTTCATTCTGCTAGTTGGCCCAACTAACATAAATCAAGCCCGGGTTCATTAATAGAAACAAATGATCCCTCTTTTATTGATAACAAGCTCGGGAACCGTACGTAATTGCTACTTCATTGACTGCACGTAGCACTGTGCTACGGCGCTACGCTCGTAGCGCCGTAGCGATACAAATGCTACGCTCCGTAGCTGATAACAAAAAACGTTTTGTGTAATGAAATGGTAATATGGGGTGCATGGTTGGTTATCATATAGCTTACTTTGTATAGGAGTAATCATGTTGAAGAGCCCTGTATACTGTAATACACTTTATTATTGGGATAACATGGTATATCATTATGTGTTAACCCTAAATAAAACGTCTAAAAATAGGCCACCCTATTTTCGTTGTCAGCATAGCTGTTTGTATCCAAAATTATATCGATTGTCGAAAGTCATAATCCAAAAGTTATTGTCACAGTAAACCTTTAGGTCATGGTAAAAGATACTGATTCGTTTGTGAACCTTTATTAGTTTCACTGCATGCATAATTGCATATACACGCTTTCATGGATTAAGATTAATTCAATTGCCGTAGCTCATAGGCATGAGGGTAACACAGTTACAGTCAAGCTCAGTCACGTTATTGGATCGAGATCATTGAATCAAGTCAGTGAGGTTCACTTGCGTCTGTAATTGAGGTGAGAGGTGATCACTTATCACTACAGGTAACACGATTAGTCCTTTCACCCGTATAAACAAACCACTCTAATTGATAGCTAGTTAACTCTATTATTACGGACCTTTTTTGGTTCGGCTATTTTCAAATGGAAATCTCCCTTTTTCCTGAGTTCTCCAAAAGTACTGAGAATGGCTTCTTAGTACTTGCGGAGAACGGGGATCTCTGGTGAAACGCACCGGGTTTCCTCTGCTGTGCTACTCAGTTGACTAGTCTCAGGGGAAACAAATCATTACATCTTCTTGGCGTGCGGAAGCACGTAATCACTACATGCTAACGTCCTCCCAAGGGTTTATTAATCGGACCTGACCCGCGATTGCTCTTTCAATTGTTGGTATTTTTAGAACATGTACCTATAGAGACGTGTAAAAAGTTTTATCGGACCCGCTTTTTGATATAACATTCACAACAGAGCTAAATAGTAGAGTTTCCCTAGGGAAGAGATTTTACCCTGGGAAATATTACCTTCTGACCTACATTATTAAACAAACAGCATTGTTGGGTTCCGGTTTCAAGGGAAAATTGCAAGCAATACTTTTCAACTCGGACTCAGGATGACGTGGGTATTGGGTTCGATTACCTGGTCTGGAAAAGGGTTACTAAGGGTTTTATAGAAGCAACCCCGAATTGCGATAAGCTCTCCTCCTATAATAGGTCCCCCCAAATACTCGGGCACAGATAGCGTGAGTGACGTTACTTCATTGACTACCTCATCGGGTATTTTCAGCGTGACATGGTTTATACCTTCGTCGAAAAAGTAGAAAAGCAAAGATAAAAAATATGGATACTATCTCAAAGTTTCAACCTGTAAAGACGGGCAAAATAAGTGCGAGTTGAAGTTCAAGTAAACGGTTTGTTACAGATCCGAATGCTCGGGAAACGAATCTGTACGAGAACTTCCCATAAACAAGAATAACTTCGAGATATATCCTCATTCATCGCACAAAACTTTGCAGTTGGAATTCTCTGTTCAAAACAGCAAAAGGAAACAACTCGACCCACCTTCCTCTGAAATTGTTCTTTTCATATTATTTCCATGAATACTTTGCCACGAGCTGTTCAAGTGAAAGTATAGCAGAGACGAAACTAAAATATACGACATGTTATAAACACAAAAATATTTAGTATGCGATTTGAATTTATTATTATTGCCACTAGTTTCCTGTTGCTGTCCTCCCGAAGGAGTTTCCGTGGCACGTTCCGATGATAAACTGATAATACTTCACATATTTTTTAGCGCTTTCGCACTACTAACTCGTGATTTTATTAAAAGGTTCGCTGCTTTCATCCAAACAAATCCAAAAAAAACAGGAATTTTGTGAATTTCTATCTTATTTCCTTTGTTAACTGGCTGTTTTATATAATCAACATTAACTAATATTGAAGGGATCGCGAGTTATTTACCGGTAATCGGATTTACATTGAATATAACACGCGAGCGGCGCCGGCCCGCCTTTCAGAGCTCCTTTATTATTGTATACTTTTAATTAAGCGCTTCTTTACCAACCTTTATCCACAAGCTCGCCGTCTAGTACAAGCTTAAATTTTTTTTAATAGAATAAAACACATCAGCAAAGTTCAAGTTTCGCTAATAAAAATATTTCACTTATTTAAAGCCACCAAATAAGATATCCCGAGAAATACATTTTGATTTAACGTTATATCCACGAAGCCTCGCAGGCAATTAGTTTTGTCTCATTCTCTTATTAAATAATGAAGTTCCTCTGTTTCTATTAAGTAGTAAGTTCGGTGTTTACTTTCTTTGCGAAGTGCTCTAGTTTCTGTCAAATAACACCATTACATCGTTATTTGCTCAGAGTTAATTTAATGGAAAGAGGAACATTATTTTACATTAAGATAGCGTAAAGGAGAGAAGTTGGCAACAATCTCCGTGATACTGGCAGGTGTGATTAACAAAGCCTTACAATGTAAACAATTGTTACGGAAAGTTCAATAAAAACCAATGTATAAGATCAACTAGGTATATGAGAATATAATGGCACACGTGTGTTCTAAACCTATTTAGACCCTGGGTAGTAACATAGATGGAAGAATAACAAAAACTGATTAAAAAGGGCTGTCGAAAAAAAGGTTCATAACCCCTATTCAAATTACCGTACACCCGCCCTTACTCAGAAATTACACCTTAAAATGTTAACAGGACTTACACATTACGGAACCATAAAACATTTTGCTATTATAAGAAAAGTAAGATGCCCTGGGCGGCTTTTAACCACAAATCCATTCTGAATATTAATGGGGCCTCTCATAACGCGTGTAGTTCGTGTATGTTAACTATGGAAGCCGTCAATAACAGATATCTGTGACCGGAGGTGCGCGGCGTTACATCCCCGCGGACGTGCCTCTAAATTTGCGCTCAACTTTCGTTTACCACTACTGCATACAAAATGTATGTACTTAAACCCTGAAATAAAATCATCGAAAAACCATTATCTTATTATTTTTAGGGTTCTGTCCCTCAAAAAGGATAACTTCGTTGTCCGTCTGTATGTCAACACCCTTTTTCTCAGGAACGCGTGGAGGTATCAAGTTGAAATTAATATGAAATACGTAGGTTTATGGTCCCTTGGACCCCTAAAAAAATTGCAAATTGCAGATGGAAAATTGACCGTGACGTAGGTATACGTCGATGTAGTCTTTTACTACAAAGTAAAGTTTGTTCTTGGGATAAATTTATCCCAACGACGGAACCCTTTCATTGTGCGTGGAATGACACGCACTTGGCCGGTGTTTTTATTTTTATTGCGCCATAATAAAAACTGGGCCTTCGGTAGGGATCAACCACTTAGAAGTGAGAGGCGTGCCGCGTGTGTATAGCCCACGTCATATTGTACGAGTATCTATCTAGCGCTTAAGCATCTAATGAAAGCAACATTGTCAAATAATAAACACGTGATAGCTATATGCTTCATGCGGCTAGTACATTTGTATAAATCCTACTAATTAATTAATATTATAAATGCGAAAGTTTGTGAGGATGGATGGATGATACTCTTTCACGCAAAATACTGAACGGATTTTGATGAAACTTTACAATAATATAGCTTATACATTAGAATAACACATAGGATACTTTTTTATCCCGATATTCCCACGTGATCGACACTTATGCGGGTGAAACCGCGAGGCGCAGGTAGTCTAGAATAAGAACGGTTTCTTCGACAGGCATTGTGTAATAGTTACATTTTTACGGTGCTGTTAAAATTAAATGAACGTCATTAGTTTGCTATGTCCCTTTATCTTATTTTTATTTCCGACAAACATGGTGATAAAATTCAACGCAATTTGTTATTATGCAAATATCGTTATTGTTTTCCAAAATGATTTAGACGTGTTAAATGTTTATTCGCATAACTGATACTGTCTAAATTAACGCGTTTATGTTAATTTAGACGCTATCAGATCAGATCCGTAGTGCTCATTATCATATTTTACAAAACAACGAAACATTGATCGAGCATTGCTTTTCAATTTCTGCCGATCATTAGTCTGGCAATAACGTAAATTAACAATCAAACTTTTTCAACTTCGAAAAACAAATAGCAATAAACAGTTGCGTATCGTCAGCTAATAAATAATAAATCGAGGCTTATGATCGCACACAAAGCTAGGAAGCAATTGAATAGTCCAACCACGCGTAGCACGTATTTATATTGCAAGCGGTTGAAAGGCTTGGCGTGGCTCCAGTTCGCCTGGGTCGAACATCGCTGTCGGCATCGGCACCGGCTAGCGGTTCATCTACACGCCTCTAGCGGCTTATTTTATAACTTGTTCCGCCCGTAAGCCGCCCGTCGGCTTTTTGTCCGTGAAACACGTTTTGTTTTACCATTGTCATAAAACGTTGAATATTTTGACTCTTCAAGAGATTTCTGTTCCTGTTATTAAAATTGCTACCCAATTTTAAGTATAATAATCTTGATACGATGAATTCATCACTTCCGTTTGGCTACCGATAATATATGTACATAGGTTCATAATAGATTTGCAATCACTACTTTCATAGCGATGATTTCACATAACTACCTGGATGTGACATTAAAAATTTAAACGACCAGTAAAATGTCACCCGCAACACCACAATGCAAATGGAAATTAAATGAAATCTTGAATCTATTTATTTATTTGGAATGACTGTAACAAAACCTGCCAATTCCTCTAAAAGCATGTCGCATCAGACATCGCAGTATCGTAAACCTAGTGTAGGTACATTTTCCTTAAAAAGTCCAATTCCACGGCATGAAATGAATTACAAATAAAATAAGTCTTATACAATTAAATTGAAAGCGTCGCTTAGGGAGTTACAAAAAATATGATAGTCGTAAAGGAATGCGATGTGTTCCTGGCTTATTTCAGTGAGTGAATACAGTAAGTAAGGGGCACTCGGGGCGCTTGCATACGCTTCGGCGAGCGTGCATCGCAGTCTTTGAGCAATTTTATTCAGTCTACAACTCCGCTCCGATAGACAGCGGAACAACGTGCGCAAAAATTAAAAGTTACAGCGGCACATTGTTATGATACAATACCCAATTCTTGCTCATACTATCTGCCCGTTACGGTTTTGCTCGCAAAAAAGGAATGAACTTTGTTTTAATAATTTCCTCGCTTCGCATAAATGCTTTTATTATTCGTAGCCCATACAACTTAATGAGACATTGTGAGTTATGCGAAGATGGAATTTTAAAGCGTTAAGCATTTTTGTGCAAAAATGTAAAAAGATAATGACACATCAGATTGCAAAGTTTTCATATCATCATCATTCTCTTGTTAGTGAAATGTGCACTGAAAAAAAAATTCTTACTACAGCATATTATAGCGTTTTCATTAAAACTTACTGACTTTATACAGTAAGAAGAAATGTTTGTAAAACAGTAAAAGACAAAACAGTAACTTTTAATAATTGAACATACTATATAATGAAAAAAACAACAAAAAAAAAGGAACGATTGAAATTTACTTACATTACAGTAATGGTGGTTATTACTGTAATGTAAGTAAATTTCAATCGTTTGAACGATATTACCAAATGAATAAAACAGTTAATTTTGTTACCTTTTAGCTACTTAAAACGTTAAAGTTTACTGTCATGACGGTAACATTTTTATCAAAAATACTGTTTTGAACGTTAGGCTCATATGGAACTGTTTAGAGCAGTTCAGATTAATGTTTTTCATTTTTATTTACTGCTTATTTCTTTCAGTGTGTTAACATTCCACTTTATGTTCGTCGGTTGCTTTTGATGTCATAGAACCATACAAGAATCAACCATATCACGTAGATATAGGGTTCGCGAGTAAATTCATCACGTAAATCTAATATCATAGTACATCATGTAGAAATAGATCTTCTTATTTACCTCTAACTAAAAGCGGATTAGTATGTGATAGCAAGTACTGCAGGTACCTACTTATTTCAATTTCAATCAATACTTTAGAAAATAAATCGCTTTGGAAGATACATTTCATTCTACGTACTTTAGAATATCACACATCTATTATATTCCATCTTATGTTACGACAAAATAACATACTATTTTCGCAGTTTCCTTTGATTCTTATTAATATAATCACGAAAATTACTAAAAAATTGACAAAAAGCATTGTTATTTGAGTTCTAAGGAAACCTTGTGACGGCCGAGGAAACAAATTGTAAGAATAATTTACTATCGAAGACTAGATTCACAGCCTATAAATCCAAACGGAAAAATAAACCTTTCTCTCGGAACGGAATCAGAGCGATTGTCTACACAGTCTGACACCGAAAATAAAACTATCACGGGTAAAGTGCTATGACCCTTGTGGAATGAGCGAACATTCTGATTTCAGTCATCGTGGAACCTTCTCTCTGCCTTACATGGGTAACCTCAAAACCCGGAGTATACAGCTTGTTTAGTGAGAGTAATTACTTAAAGTAAGTACAACACATTGTGTATTACAAATGTGATGCTGCACATGTTAGGATCAGTCTATCTAGTTCTACTGTTATAATCACTAAACTTGCATTTAAGCTAAGTTTTAACATAAGCTTAATGCTAATACTATCGGACTTAGCATTGATCTTCGCAGTGGTGGCCCAGTCGTAACGGCCCCGACTTCCCAATTGTAGGTCGCGGGTTCGAACCCAGGCAGACGCTTGACTTTGTGTAATTAATTTCATCACCGTTGCTCTCAAAACGGGGGAGGAAAACATTATGAGCAAACCGGCTAGAACCAAAAATTCGAAGACATTTGACATTTACCAACCCGCACTGGACCCTTGTGGTAGATTACAGCCTTCTCGAGGACAGGAGGCCTGTGTCCCAGCAGTGGGAACATTAAAGGCATTTGGTAGCATTTAGCTAAACCGAATTGTTTTGAGTCCAAATAATTATTATTATACATATAGGCTCTAACTTTTGAATTTAACAGATGATGGGTCATCTGTTAAACTCTAAAGTTAGAGCCTGTAACAGACCGACACATGAGCTAGATCAATATAGGTTCCGCTTTCACCTCCCTGCACTTAAGTAGAAATACCCTTTCCTTCGCCGGAACTGTGAATCCCCCTTTAGATTAATGTTATATTCATATAGCTTTTTCAAAATTTTCACCATGTTTCATTTTGAGGATTAACCGATCTAGTTGGTTTCTCTTTAAGAATTTACATGGCTTCATTCTGAATAAAGTCACCTTCCTTGTATGAAAGTAAAGAACAAAGGTAGACTTAGGACATTGCGAATCGATAGATACAGACAGTATTTCGCTCTGAGAATAGCTTATGTAATCATTAGTCTGCTAAGGTCTTAAAACCGTTGTTGATTTATCCAATCAACGTGACAAGGCACTTGACGCAAGCACCAGATTTAACAACTTTTTCGTTTGCCGATCACGTCTTCCCATTGAGGTAACCCCTGTGATCTGACGATTAGCTGCCACCTTTATTTTTCAAAATTCCGTCCCTAAGAGGGTGAATGGGGGGAGGGTGAAATTTCACGGGGACGAAGCCGCGGGCAGAAGCTAGTATATAATATACAAGTACATCATAAAAAATAAAAGAAAAAGGGAGCTTATTGGGCATCGCTGTCATTGGGATAAGTGCCCAAAAGGCTGGCAGCATTACCACGTTGGATGGCAATGCTGATTTTTTGGGCTAAAAATAGGCCAGCCCTCTGGTCACCCAACCGCTTGGCGATGTCCCGAAATATTTATGAGCACTCGGACCCCGAGGCCCTAGTGTTTCAACCTCAAACGGCTCAAACATATAGCTCCCACGCTCCCAGTAAGGTTGTTATATTTGCGCCGTTTGAGGTTTTCTTCTCCTGCGGCAGCCACCCCAGCACTGCCCACCGCACTAGGAAGATGGGATGGCGCGAGGGTGTCCACACAGGTTGCTTCTCAAACTTAAGACCTACCCAACTTCTAAGGCATTATGGTCATTCCATCTGGCCTCTTCTCATCGTCGCGTGCCAAGCCATGGGATTCTAAAACGGCTGGCACCCCGGCGGTGACAAGAGCCCGACAAATGATGTCAGTAATGCTGGCATGTCATACCATCCAACCAGCGCTCTTGCTGCAGGACAGGCCATGGTGTCCAAGGCAGTCGAGTGTCGACTGCTTCACCGCATTGACAGCGATATGGAGCTCCGCAAGGAGCACCCAGACGCAAACATGTAGCGAGCCGAAATGTGGTGTCACGCAGCATAGTGCCTATGTTTGGTGATGGTAGCGCCTATCACCTAGATTTTCGTTCGAAACTCTGTACTGAATGTTTCGTTCAGGCGAGAACAACTTAAGTAAGCGGATCTCTGTCGCGAGCCTGGAATTGTACATATTACGGATAACTAGGCTTCTCGCAGGTTTACATCGACGAATTGATATGCTTTACTACACTAAACCGTTTACAATAGAGGAACAGAGCTAGGGTATTCGCGAAATTATTATAAGGTTCAATAGTCTAGTGACGCCCTAGCTAGAGCTAGCTATTTTATATACGAGGGAGACTGCTCATAGAAATCTCTCTATGTGGAATAGGTATGTCATCTGCAAAGCGATAGTAATATCCTGGGGGCCTAAAAAGGCCACTTTGGCAGAGTCATAAAAGGATAATATTATGAATCATAATGGACAGTTAACTGTTAAGTTAATCGTATCAAATCCCATTGGCGATGAGAGTCAAAATGGCGGGTGTACCTTAACTAATCGAATCCTTCCATTTACCAAAAAAAATACCTAAATTGTACTATTTAGTACCTAGGTTTAAAAAAATTGTACCTTCTTCAGAACGAAATTATTTCAAAATTAAGGTACACCCGCCATATTGACGTCAAGATGGCGGGTGTTCTATAGTATTTTATTATTTAACCATTACTCATAAAATATAATTACACCAATAAAATGTACCTAAAATGTACTATTTAGGATCTAGGTTTAAAACAATTGTACCTTCTTCAGAACGAAATTGTATTTAAAATTAAGGTACACCCGCGATATTGATGTACATCAGAACGTTCAGCCTACCGAGGTTACATTGTCACCCTATTTCAGTCGCTATCCGCCAATTTGTGACAGAACATCACAAATTATTTGGCTGGCATGTTTATGCGTCACAAAATCGTCACTAAAAACTGGAGTAGCAGCCAGCTCCTTACCTCGGTAGGCTGAACGTTCTGATGTACATCAATATGGCGAGTGTACCTTAATTTTAATACAATTTCGTTCTGAAGAAGGTACAATTGTTTCCATCTTGTGGCCATCTTGACGTCAATATGGCGGGTGTACCTTAATTTCGAAATAATTTCGTTCTGAAGAAGGTACAATTTTTTTAAACCTAGGTACTAAATAGTACAATTTAGGTACATTTTTTGGTAAATGGAAGGATTCGATAAGTTAAGGTACACTCGCCATTTTGACTCTCATCATTGGTGAAGTATATTTTAGTGATTTTTTTTTGTCTGTGCTAAAATACCAATCAATCCAATTCAAATCCAATCCCAATCTCTTTATCTACCTAGTGCAGCGAAAAAAAGAAAAACACGGACTGTCTTCGCCATATTATGATTCGTAATTGTTATCCTTTTATGATTCTGCCAAAGCGGACTTTTTAGGCCCCCTGAACGTAACCCTAGTTAGTAGTTTAGTAACATAAAAAATTTAATAGTAATAGTGTTAGCTTCTTTTTATGGGAAATCTTCCTTCTATGCCTTTTAAAATGCCCTTCATTTTGGTAAATGTTTAGTAGCCGAGCAAAGTTATACTACATTAACCTATTGATATTCCATTATATAATCATAAATATCCGCATGACAGCCAGAGCGATGCTTTTAAGACCGCCGCTGTGTTCTCCGAGACACGAAATAAATTCTGTGTTTAGAAAAAGCGGTCATCCATTTAAGACCTGATATTGCGTAACCTGTCAGAAGTATACACTCAGTACTATTTTTATAGTGTACATAATAAAGAGTATTCTGTTTTACTATAGTGGTATAAACAGTCGACTCATTTTAGATCTTTACTCTAAAATCTCATACGCTCTCCGTGAATTTTCCAACTTATTGAAATTAAACAAATTTTCTACATAAGATTTGGCAGAAGGAAATTCGAATTGTATTTGATAATCCGAACAAAGCTTTAAACTCACCTTGATCGTAGCGATTTCATATTGCCCGGAAATTAATTTAATCCAGTTTGAGGACCCACTTTATCCCAAATCACACATACCTACCCCAATTTTTTGCAAAAATATATTACAGCTTCATTTATATGAGCTTGTCACAAATACTAATGATGAGCAATTAGATTGGTCACAAAGTAGAGACTTAATTATAAGGAAGATACGTAGAATACTATAAGGAGTGCTTATACATAATTAAATACATTCATTCGGCCTTTATTGTACAGACAAAAGAAGGAATTGACAAAAAAACCGACATTACCGTTTTCATTACCTTGTAATTTTTTTTTAAATCACGTAGCAATACTCTCATCGAGCCAGCAATGTAACCGCTACCATACTATGTAGATATCACTTCTCCACTTGTGGAAACTCCCATTTACGAACCACTGTTTGAATTGATAAACATTTGACTACGCCGCCGCTACGAAAAAGCTACGCCGTAGACCCTGCTGAAAAGTACAACTCGTTATAATTAATTCATTTACATCTCACGCAGTGTATCTCGCGAGCTCCATAGATACACATACTTCCCCGTTCCAATTTCCTCTATCTTCAGTGGCGTGCATATTTTATGAGTACTTCCGTGGACGCATGCCGGTCGCGAGCTTGCTTCTCGCTCGCATGAGTGCTGTAGGGCAAGGTGTTTGGGTGCATCCGTATTACAATTTAGAAGTGTATTAGGTGGTGCGCGTGCAGACAGGGTGCAAGTGGATGCAGACGGAGCTGGCGTGGAGTGCGTGGCGGGGCGTGCGGGCGGGGCGCGCGGGGGTGCGCGAGGGTGCAGGTGCACCTGGGCGGCGGCCGGCGCCCGGCGCGGCCCCACGTGCCCGGGCGCTCAGTCGCTAGTGAGCAGCCGCGGCCGCCTGTCGAGCCCGCCCGGCAGACCGCCGCGCCGACAGCGACAGGTGGCGCCGACGCCCGCCGCCTGCGCGCTCCGCTCGCCTCGACCCGCTCGCTCGCCTCGCCACAATTCATACGGCCGGCTTCAACATCAAACTTAAATATTAAGCTTTGCAATAAATCACTGTGCAGTGCTAATTTGTTTTTTAAACAAAAATAATAATATCTAGGTGGTTGTGTGCTGATGATATATAATAATGCTAAGGAACTTTACCCAGTTTTGAAAATACTTTATAACGTGAAACATTGTAAGTATGAGTGTTAAAAATTCACGATGTTAACAAGTGACCGTTAAAATTGATTTTTAAGAAACTGTCTGCAAACTATTGGTATTTAAAAGCTAAAGGATTAAAAGCACATATTGTTTATATGCTTTTAATCATATGAGTTTGTCATAAATTAACAGTCTTTAAACATTCTTAAGTGCTTTTCAAAAATGTTTAATTAGTCTGCAAACTGAGCGAGAAGCGCTTTTTGTTCTGAAATCTCTATAATAATCTTTCACGTTGTCCAGCATTTTCCCGGGTAATGAGCAGGTTTTGCGTTTGAGATTCGATAAATATAGGGTTATATTTGCTTTCATTTTAATTTTCAATCTTTAGATTGTGTTCCTAATTTCGGTTCTTTGAAACATGAGCTCTGGTTGTGTGTAGTAGCTCAATAGCGAGATTTATTAGCAAGCCATTATTACTTAACTAAAACATGGACATATATTTATGCTAATTGCAAACGTAAACATAAAAGTCGTCAATGATTGCGTTAAAAAGATTGGAATATCTTAGTTACACTTTGTCCCTTCGATCAAGGTTCGGGGTTACCTGGTACACAGTAATTATTTAGTTAAAGTAGGGTAGGAAGATTTTGAAAGCGATTGTGTGAGTACCTTTGTGTGCTCGGCCAATTTATACATGTATAAGAGCCTCCTATTTATATCTTCCTACGCAAATATGCGCGAGCCGTCGCCTGTCTGTTCCACCAATCGTAAATTGGGACGTGAAACACGAAAACCTACTTCAAACTTCAAAAATGTTCATTGAGCCAAGAATTACTCTTACTTGTAAGTTCAAGCCGTGTGCCATGGAGAATTAAAAGTAATATTCAAGTCAAAGTATAATACCTTTTAACCTTTGAACTTTGCATTTTCGCTTGTTATCTGAAAGCCAGTTATCGTTGATGGTCGAAAGCCGCCTGTGTGAGATTAAACCTTTGCTATAGATCGAGCGCCGAACATTCGCAGAAACATTCAGAACTGCCACTAGCATTGAATAGTCCAATTTTTATCATTGAATTTTACATGACATTTATATAACAGAGGGTACGTATTTGAATATCGAAAATTAAAATATCGACTGTTAAAATATCGATGTTCAAAACATCGAAAATTTAAATATCGATTGTATCAAAATGTCGAAAATTGTTATACCTACGCTTAAAACGTCGAAGATTGAAATGTCGAGTGATTAAAATTTCGAATGATTCAAAATATCGAATGACATTATGCCTAAGTTCAAAATATCAACATTTAATACATCGAAGTTCTTAATATCTACGTTACGTTACGTTTGGGTTTTTATTATGTAAAAATAATTAAAGTACCTACATTACATGAGGTTTTCCTTGTTTTTTTTTTGTAACCCACCTGATTTCCATCTAGCAAACAAGCATGCAGCAATCATGCGACATGCAAGCAAGCATGGCTTCTGTCACGGCTCCGGCGCTGCAGGGCTCCGGCAGTCCCACGCGAGCTTAACGTCGCAGATGGTTTAAACGCCCACCACCGCAGCTTCGGCTTGTTGTCAGCTGCGGCGGCGGGTGTTAAAACCACCTGCTCCTCAGCTCGCGGGCTGCCTCGCCCCTCCGCGACTACGCGATTCTAAATTACACTCTAGGGGTAGGGCAGACAAGACTACGTGGAGTCGGTTTTGCAGCGATACGTTTCTGTCACTAACTTTAGTAGCACAACCTGCACAACATATTGACTTTCAAGAAAATATTTTAATTTAAATAATACCTTCACGATTGACCTAGGCTTGTACACTGGACACTGATTTTCATGGATAAAATAGGTCGAAATTGTTCCAAAACCGAATTGGGGCACCCCGAATTTACGTAGTCTTTTGGCTGTTACCCCTAGAGTGTATATAAAAATCCGGAGGCGCGAAGGGAGGGCAACCCCCGCCCGCTGTAACAAAGCATAGGCACCCGTGGGAACCGTAGCGGCTGAGGCTGGTCGCCGGAGGCGACCAGTAAGCCGAAGCTGCGGAGGTGAACATGGGTGCCTATCCTTTGTTACGCAAGGGCGAAGGGGTTGCACTTCCCGTAGCGCCGGAGACGTTGCAGAAGCAACCTTTTTCCACTCATACTACTTTGTCAAAATTTGTTCGATATTTTAACTTGTACGTATTTTTAGGGTGAATGAATGAATGTATTAAATGTTGAAAATTAACTCATTTTTACACGTAGGTATATTAATTTTCGATGTTCAAATAATTACCCATCGATATTTAGGACGTTCGATAATCTGTATTTCGATATTGAGATCTTTCGATGTAACTTTCGTAGATATTTAGATTTTAGATATATTGGACGTAGGATATTTAACCATTCGATAATATAAACTTTCGATATTTTAATTTTCGGTTATATGATCGTTCGATATTTCCATTTTCGATGTTTCGAACATCGATATTTTAACAGTCGGTATTTTAATCTTCGATATTCAAATACGTACCCATAACAGAATTCCATTGGGCTTTGTTTTATTGTTATCTGAAAGGATGTACGGATTCAGTCCGATAAAATATTCTACAAAACAAATTCCCAAAAATAATAACCGAAACTGACGCATTATGATTTACGATCACCAATCTGCTCTTACGAATATTAAGCCCCTTAGCTTCTGCTGACGTCAGTTAATGGCTATCGAGTTTAACAGCCAATAACGTCCTACATAACAACAACATCATATATTATGTCTACTTTAGGTAGAAATAAATATGCGCGTTCCATAGCAACTATATTGGTTTATTGAGACATTTAAAATTCTCCTTTATTCTGGACTAACAGCCGGATTCGTCCAATGCAAATGAAGCTCTATTAAAACAGATAATATCTTCAGTTCACGTAACAAGCTCTCCTATTCAATTCATAGGTTATAGCGAGTAAGAAGTTCAGACAATTTCAAACTCTATGAATAGTAATGGATGCATGCAAGGGCGCAATGGAATAGATGTCCGTAGTGTGAGTATTTCTGTCTTTCCGGGTTACATACAGTTGTATTACTCACAAATGTCTTTATAGGTACTGGTTCAGACAAATAAATAACTACACAGTGACTCTTTCTTTGTTTGATTCAATATGTTTCTTCAGTTTTGAGCTTTAGGCAGTCTGAAACTTTTTTCTTTGTCGAAATGATTTCTCGTAAGATCTACGTCGCATCACGTTACTATAATATAAACAAATTTAAGAAAATGAAAGATTTGAAAGGTAACATGTTATTGTACACGTTCCGTGTTTCGAATAATCTAGGTAGGTATATCAGATAGTTTCCCGGGGCCATCTTAAAGCAAAGTGATTCCGAGATTATACCACGAAAATAGCCAGCGAACGCATTGCAATCAACGGCGTACCTGTTAAATGTTGGAGATTGTGTATGAAGTATACCCTGGAATATCAATGAACATGAAATAACATGATATTTTTTTAAATATTGAACACAACTAACTGTCTACACTAGGTACTAACTAAATTAAATGACAACTAACAAAAACAAAAAGACACAGGCTTTGGCAGAATCGTAAAAGGATAACACTAAGAATCACAATATGGCGAAGACAGTCCGTGGTTTTCTTTTTTCGCTGCACTACGTAGGTTTAATCAAAGATATTGGGATTGGATTGATTAGTATTTTAGCACAGACTAAAAAAAAATATTGAAAAATTCTGAAAATTCTTCACCAATGGGATTTGATACGATTAACTTAACAGTTAACTGTCCATTATGATTCATAATGTTATCCTTTTATGATTCTGCCAGTGGCCTTTTTAGGTCCCCTCATCGCTGTCATCCGGATAATAATTATGAATCAATAATAATAATATTACAAAATACTATTAAATACGTTTGTTCCTGTCAAGAATCTTGAAGCATTCAGATCCAAAGATATTTTTAAGAGTAAACAAACGCATAATGAACATTTTTAGGTAGTAAGCCTCCATAAGTTCAGCGGGATTGTCCGAAAGGCTTACCGCTGGCCCGGAACATAAAGGGCTAAGGAAGGAACACGGGTGGGTTTTAGTCAGTAAGAGTCTGACACTCCCTTCCGCTCCACCCAGAGCGGGAGGGGTCATTCGATGATTTCTCATCCACAAAAAAAAAAAGCCTCCATAAGTGTTCCTCTACACCTGCTTTGGAACTAAAATAGTACCTATAAGCTGTGTTCTGTTGATCAATAAAGATTTCAAAACGGTCTTTTTAACGAAAGCAAGATTTCTCACTATGAATAGATTTTGCCTAATCTATTCCGACACAATTCCTTTTTCGCATAATTTTCACGATTCCAAAAGGAAGAAGAGCACTTTTCTTATTCAAGGTTCGCTGATTTTTATCCATCATCGCTTTATATCGATTCCGTGTCTTGTCTTATACCTAAGGTAACTACGACCTTTCTCTTATCACTTGTTTTTTTTTCGTAATTGCTTTTTAATACGCAAATAAATTGGCAAAAAGGATTCCGAGAAAACAGTATGACCTTTTTGCAAAACAGAACTGTTATAGCATCTACATTCTAATAAATAGGTGCCATATAATGTAGACGTTTGTGACGAGTGTTTCTTGTTTGTTGTTTTTATTTTAAGTGTTGTTTGGCAGGGTAATACTAAATACTGTTGCCGCTGAAACTTCCTAGTGTTGGTACTGCGTTAAGTATTATTTACATAGGTATACAAAGTTGTCCCAACAAAGCAATGTTAGTTATCAATGTCGTACAGAGGTGTGTTCTTTTTCACCCCAGAGGAATAATATAATAAGTGTGCCATAAATTGGAATCGATGGTTATGAGTTCGTAAGTACGTGACATCTATTGTTGTTTCGCGAGCGTTCTCCCCTCATTCATCACAGTGTCGCCTATTTTATTGCAGCATCAGATTTTCGTTTCTACAGGAAAGTTTCACAAAAAACATTAATAAGAATATCTTTTCGTTCTCTTGGCATTTTACCGTTTTTCGCTAAAATGTTGCGCTGCGGTTTAAACCATAATTCACAAGATGATCTTTTTTTGGCTTTGTTACCCGTCTCGCATCCGCTAAGCCTTGATTAATCCGACACTGTGCTCTTTGCTTGTAAAATAATAATATACAAGTTTTCGTAATTTATATATATTCATATCTTTTCTCAAATTTTATAAAATATTAGCTTTTGCCTGCGGCTTCGCTCGCGTAGTTGTCGGAAAATATCCCACGGCATCGCCCTACAGGGTTTAAAAGTACATGTTGTGCCAATTTCCACCTAAATCCGTTCAGCCTTTTTTGCGCCAATCCGGAACCTACATCCAGGCAAACGGACAAACGAAAACTATAATTTCGGCATCGGACTCGTTCCCACATCTCGTAGCAATTACTTTTTTTCAATGTACAGTTTTGACTTCGTTACTATTTTATTACATGTATAGATAGAAAATTTTATCACTACCAAGGATACTTCTTTTTTCTGCAATAACGAATAAATAAAGATGGAAGAAATCAAGGAAATGCTTAAAAATATCCAAGAAGACATAAAACAACAAAAAGCACAAATGATAATATTCAAGAAGAAATTACTAACACTATAAATATTAAGGTGAATGAAAGATTGGAAAATATCGAAACAAAACAATCTATTTTGGAGGAAAAAATTTAAGAGCAAAAAAGAAAAATAGATAATTTTGAGAGATACACAAGGAGGAGGAACTTAGTTTTCTTTGGTATCCCAGAAGAAATTGAAGGCGAAAAAAATATAATCGGAAACATCGTGGAAAAAATCAGCAAAGATTTCAAGATCACATGCGACACTAAAGACATCGAAACGGCCAGACGTCTGGGTAAAAAGGGCGAAACGGTCAGACCTGTCCTAATTACTTTTTCCACAACGAAAACGAGAATTCAACTACTTAAAAACAAAAAGACAATTGAAGGTAAATCCTATTATTTCAAAGAAGACTTTCCTCTAGAGATACTCCAAAAGCGTAAGGAATTACAGGAACAACTAAAAACAGCAAGATAAAACGGGAAAAAGGCTATATTAAAATACGACAAATTAATAATACTGGAAGACAATGAATATAAGAAAAAGACACACAAAAAACAAGAAAACTCGAAAAATAAAAAAATAATCATGTGGGAATCGCCGGAAAATAACAGAGCAACTGACTCTGCCGAAACTAAAAATCGCCCAACAAAGAAAAAGAAAACGGCTGATATAACAAATTTCCTCACACCAAGGTCTACAAATACAACACAAAGTACCAGCAACGAGGATAACTGACACTCCAAACACTATTCAGAATAGCAACTAGCCGCCCACCCCTCTTCACTCCCAACACGGCTGGTCCCCGCGGGAGTTGTAGACCAAAACCCTCCAGGGATGAAAAGTAACCCTTCAAGTTCAAGTAACTGCATAATAAATGAAAATAAAGAAAACGACGTTCTATATATAGCAACATATAACGTCCGTACCTTATCGACTTATAGCCGTCTAATAGAGCTAATGGAATCACTGGAAAACATAAAATACGACATTATAGGTCTCTCTGAAATCAGAAGACTTGGAAACTCAATCGAAGAACACAACGACTTCATCCTGTACTACATAGGCGAAACACCAGGACTCTACGGGGTGGGTTTCATAGTAAAAAAACACCTGAAAAATTGTATTGAAAGTTTCAGAGGTCTGTCCGAGAGAGTAGCTCTTCTAAATATAAAAATAGATAACTTCGAAACAAGCATAATTCAAGTTTACTCTCCCACTGAAGCTGCAAGTGATGAAGAATTACAACTTTTCTACGACACTGTTGACACAGCTTTACAATTAGCAGGAAGAAATACAATAGTCATGGGCGACTTTAATGCGAAAATTGGCCAACCGAAACCTAATGAAAAACTAGTCACAAGAAGTCACGGCTATGGCAACAGAAACAGCAGAGGGGATAGACTCATAGAATTTGCTTACGAAAACAATTTAGCTATTATGAACACATTCTTCAAAAAGAAAAGCAATCAGAGATGGACTTGGAGATCTCCAGATGGCGCCACGAAAAACGAAATAGACTACATTTTAACTAACAGGCACAGAAGCATCCAAAACATGCAAGTTGTAAATGTAACTTTCCCTTCAGACCACAGATTTGTTAGAGCCACATTGTTACTGCAAACAAAGAAAAAAAGTCGAAAGGACTATGGAAACTTTCCAAGGGTTTTACTGAAAAACGAAGAGGATGTATCGAGGTACAAAGAATCACTAAACAGCTGTTCAGAAAACCTAGTATACAACTGGCAACAAACACGGCTCAAGAATATTACGACGAAATCGTAAGCGCCATAGACAATAGCCTGAAAAAAGCTCACGTACCTCACACATCGAAGAAAGTCAGTATATTCTCAGCCCACACGAAGAAGTTGATCCAGCGGAAACAAATATTACAAACAACCAAACCAAAGTCGCGATCTATGAAAAACGAACTAAAAGCTCTATACAAACTTGTAAGTAAATATATTAAGAGCGACTATAAAAATCATCGTACAAAAACTTTTGAAAAACACCTCAGTACTACCGGCAGCGTCAAGAGAGCATATAAAGAGCTAAGATCACACAAAACATGGATCGAAGGACTCCAAGGGCCAACAAACACAACACAAAACAGGTCAGAAATACTAAGAATAGCAACAGCCTTCTACAAGAACCTATACAGTTCACAAAACCAAGAGTGCAACCGGTCCTACCCACTTAATACCCAAATACCAATCGATAGGGATGAGATTAACAACATGGATGAAATGGAAGTGATCAGAGGAATTGACTCACTCAAGGAAGAGAAGAGCCCCGGTCCCGATAAGATCACGAACGAAGCTTTAAAGATAGGACGCACACATCTAGCAACTCCACTAGCGCGTCTGTTTAACATGGTGTTAAAATCCTCACGCACCCCTAGACAATGGTCCGAGTCCGAAATAATTTTGCTCTACAAAAAAGGTAATCCACACAACATAAGTAATTACAGACCAATCAGCCTATTGCCATCAATCTACAAATTATTTTCATCGCTTTTAGAAAAAAGGATAAGGAAATCAATTGAAAAACATCAACCTGTTGAACAGGCAGGATTCCGAAGAGGCTTCTCTACTGTGGACCATATTCACTCTCTAGAAATGCTGATTGAGAAGTATCAAGAATTCCAGAAACCCTTATACATAGTTTTCATAGACTATCAAAAAGCTTTTGACAGTATTCTCCACTCATCAATATGGGAAGCTCTGCACTCTCAGCAAGTAGAGATTGAATACATTAGAGTTCTGAAACATCTTTATGGCAATACCACGAGCCGAATAAAACTGGAAACCACAGGACCACCTATACACATAAAGAGAGGAGTTAGACAAGGGGACCCTGTTTCACCAACGATCTTCATAACGGTGCTAGAGTCAATCATTTGCAAACTAGACTGGAGAAAACTCGGTTTAAATATAAATGGCAAGTACCTAAACCATTTGAGATTTGCGGACGACATAGTCTTGTTCTCTGAGGATGCAAAACAGCTTCAGTCAATGGTAAACTCACTGTATGAAGAAAGTAAAAAGGCGGGCCTGGAAATAAACCTTAGTAAGACAAACATCATGACTAATCACACCGAAGTACCCATATACGTCGAAAACACACCTTTATGTTATGTCAACATCTACATTTACCTTGGTAAACAGATATCATTTGACCAACACAACAATGAGATGGAAGTTGAAAGAAGAGTAAAAAATACGTGGAAAAGATTTTGGAGTCTTAAAGAAATACTCAAGAGTGGTATGCCTATGAAAACTAAAAAAAGAGTCATGGATACCTGCCTACTGCCCTCATTAACATATGCATGCCAGACATGGAAATTTACCCGCAGAACAAAAACAAAAATAACATCATGTCAAAGGAGCATGGAAAGGAGTGTCATGAAAATACGAAAAATTCAAAAGTTAAAATGGCGATGGGCTGGGCATATTGCAAGACTCAAAGACGAACGCTGGACTTCAAGAGTAACGTCATGGCTAGGCCCATCAGGCCAAAGAAAAAGAGGCAGGTCCACAGCTCGCTGGGGCGATGATATCGTTAAAGTCGCTGGTACTCGCTGGATGCGAACAGCAGAAGATAGAGACCGCTGGTCATCTCTGGAGGAGGCCTTCACCTTCGAATAAGAGGGGTTCTTGCTATTCGAACTCTGTAATCGTCTATGAAATCGTTTAAATATTTATAAAATGTAATTTACCAATCAATTAAATAATTTTAATCTATAAAATAATCTCTAAAATAATTATTAAATTAAATTTATTTACTTTTTTATTGTGAAAATTAAAAGATAGGTATCGTAATGAAAAAATGAAAACAACTTTAAAATTATTAGATATGAATTGAAATGTATAATTAGGATTGCATGCAAAATTTATATTTTTAATTCAAACAGCAAGAAATAAAAGGCTATTTTATTTTATTTTATTTATTTATTTTTATAGATAGAAAATAGATATTATAGATTAACCAAAATGACGCAACAACGGTGTTGTGAAAATGTCCAATGTTCAATGTACTCTCGGTATAAACTTAAAGCATTGTCGGTAAAGTGGAAATTCCGAACACTTCAGGAGTCGCCAGCTCTAAATAGCCCGCTGCTAAAGTTATCGACACCATCCGCGTTATTTATAAATGTTCGCAGCTTCACCTACTTATAGGGACGATGACGATATTATCGGACTTATTTATAAACATACAACATACCTACATCAAGTTTGTAAAATATTACCGTCACTTACGAACTTTGCCTTTATACATATCTTAATAGCTTGTAAATTGAATTTGTATTAGAAACTTATCATGCACAAAGAATAACGCATGCACTTATATATACCTATAATAGTAAATATATATTATGAGTATTTTGGTTTTACGAATTACTAGAACAATCTTTGGGTCTAAAGGTGCAATGTTTATGTTTCCTCTTGGTTTTCCGGGTGTGTGTAGTGTAATCTTGAAGTAGAAGGCAACACGTGGTTTTTGTTATTAGGGTTTTATCTTTTAACTCGCATCTGTAAAAAAGAAAAGAAAAAAACACGCGCGGTAAATATTTGGGTCATATTCAAAATAATTGTATATTTACTACTGTCTTAATGTCCAACCCAATTATTTTCATAACGAGATGCAACTGACTAGAATTTCATAAACAAACAGATAAAATATTTATTTGAGCTTAATAAAAAACAACGAAACATTTGGTAAACCTAAACAATTCATTTAAAAAAATTAAACCAAACATTGCGTAGGATCCGTTTCATACAAGTATTCTATGTCCACGTCTTTAACGGTAAACTAAAAAAAATAATTTAATTATCCATTCCTACACAAAATTAAAAAAAAATATATATTCAGAGAATATTGTTTAAACTTTCAACACTTTACTAAACAAAATATAAAATACTATTTAGTGTACTCCAAATTTAATTTATTAATGAGTGTCCTGATTTTGCACATATCTGTTATTCTTCTCTGTTATGCTATTTTAACATTATTTCCATGGCAATAAGAAAATTTGAAATACTGGCAAAATTAGTTCACTAGCTGTTACTACACGACGCGTAAGAATAAACGCTTTGCCATTTTGTTCAATATAGTTTTTCAGCTCGTTCGTTGTCGAAGAAAATTAGACTTTTAAGAGTAAATATTCAATGTGAGTCGTTTACAGTAGCGGTAAGTACTTACTGTTTTATTACTCATACTAGGAAAGGGCTGTATTGTGATATTTGTTATAACTATAAAATATTCGTATAATCATGTGAATTGGTGTGGAAATAAATAGATTTGTAGGATAGACACGTGCAATTAATTAATATACGTTATTTTATCTGTCACTTTTTTCTGTTACGTAACAGATATGAATGATTAGGCGTTATTCACATTGTCTCATGTATGAATTAATGAAAATAAAATATTAATAGGTACTTAGTGCACCGCAGGTTAGCCAAAACATTTTTTTTTACTTACTTAAATTTATTTGAAGTATGTAAAGTTTGCGTATATTGTGCCATGTATTGCATTGCTGTGCCATGTATTGTCTGTGTGTGCATGTTTTACTGCGTATCCTTAGTCCTCACTGCTTGAGCCTTTTATACTAACCGCGCAGCCTCGCCGAGGCGTACCCAGCCTCTCGTCGGCCGTCTCAGTATCAGTTAAGGGGGATGCGCCAAGGTAGCCCGCGAAATTCAAATTGACTCAGGTTTTTTGCAATTTACAGGTCAGTGTAAAGTTGTATGTTGATTAAAATATGATTCACGACCGTAACAAATATGGCTATACATAATTCTAATCATTAGAATCCTTTTGCCTTAATATTAATATCAAAATTTTAGGCTCGGTAGTTTCGGAGATAAGGCATTATGGCAATGATGATGATGAATTAATGGCAATTATACCAACTAAAATACGATCACCAAAATGTAATTTCATTATGTACCCACCTAGCGACCCACACCGACTTCGCACTCGTAGCCTGTTATAAACGTGTGCTATTTAAACTTGCCCTAATAATTCCTTTCTGTTATTTTTCTGTTACAATCAAATAATATTCATATCTGTTTCCTATCCGTAACTTACAATTATTTTGAATATGACCCATTTACATATTTAAGCATGACGTTTCCGCCTCACCACAAAATAAAGCTCTGTTAGCGAAGCAAATAAATCTCCAATAGAGAAATTCCCCGGATATCATTCGGACGGATGTTTTGGCAAGCATGACCCTTGTCGGGCCGCCGCCAGCCGGCCGCTCGCCGCCCGCTCGTCGATACGCAGATAACGGCCGCGTGCTCTCAGTCGCCGATCCAATAGTTCGCCTTCCAAATGAACTCACTGGCCAGCCTTGACAAATTAATTGTAGCCAAAGCAATAACCATTAAATATAGACCACCTGTTGTGGCGAGAACTTTATTTTCTGAGAACTCGACAGCCGTATCAGAGAATCCATTGTAAATGTTTCATCAGGATATAATTGTGTAATTTCTAGAAACAATCTCTAATGTGATCGTGACTTAAACTTTAGAAAAACCTTTTGGATGTAGTCTGTTGACTGTTGGTAAACAGAATGTTTGAATATTGAACAAAAACGATGTAGATATAGAGTGTCGATGTTCTGTTGTTGTAGGTCCTGCGCGGAGAGGTGCTGCACGCGAGAGGTTGTGGAGGGCGCGTCGCGGAGCATGTCGCGGCGATGACGCGGCGCGGCATGCCCTGCTGACATGGCACGCAGCCGCTCCGCCCTCCTTACGCTGGCAGCTATCGCAGCACTCGCCGGTAATGTGCCCCTATACGCTTTTTGGATCAAATCCTCGCAAAAAGGATGTACGTAAACAATTTGTAGCGAAATTTCGGAGAAAATTCTCCGACGTCGCATCGAAGAGCGCGGCGCGGTTCCTAAATATTATAATAGTATGACATTTGGCTCTGTTACAGCTTGCAAACTGAATTCAACTAGACTAATTCTTAAAGAAAACTAAACATTTGTATAATAAGATTGGATCATACGACTAATTCCTTATCTAAAGTGTTAATATAGGGAATAATGGATTCCATGCATACATTGTCTATTATTTGCATAATCAGATTCATCTTTATACCAACACATACATACCTACAAATACATTCACTATTTCTTTTGCGTCACTGAAGCGACTACGTGATTCATGTTCAATGACTTAAATAATATATTCTGAGATAAGAGTAAAGTTCGCAAACAAGTCGAAGGAAAACAGCACCGCACACTATTGCAATACGTCAATAATACTTAAACTGCTTAGTCTACACTGAAAGTTTATTGAGGGTAGCGGTTTATAATGTGGCCGAGTGCGTCGAATAAACACGGCTATTATGGCTATTATTGTTAGATACATTGTGTGTCACAGTTAAAATTGTGGTTAAAACGACGCATGTTGCGCCAATTTAAATCAACGGACAACTGCAATGGTGTGTAACAAACGAATGTGTATTGTTCTTGGGGCTGTTGTTATTGGATTACGTTTTAAATGCGGTTTAGAAAGTGAACATTTTTTATAGCTAATCTTCTACTAAGTTATTTGGAGTTATTCTATTATATTTATGACGAAGCCGTGTCTCAACAATAGATGTTTTGCCCGTTGCAAAGCATTGTGACAATTAAGGTTTTAAATTGTGCTAGAGAATAAACAGTTTAAAATTCTGTTGTCACTTCCTTATAAACAGGCATAAATTTCCTAAATCTTATTAATTAGAACAATGACCATATACCGATACGTAGACGGTATATACCTACATATCAACGTTAGCACGTATTACTTATATCTTTAATGTCATTTGATAAGGCCCGCATTCTAGAAAAAAAGACGTCGTTCGTATTCGCCATACCTACATAGCTTTCATGGCTACGCTTTATTGGAGTCTAATAACTTCAAAATTTTGAATGTAATGTCCAAACTACAGTCCTTTTAGGGGTCACCCAAATCTCTTTGAAACGACCTGTCGAAAAATACAAAATCGTCTCGACTTCTTTGGATATAGACTGTGTTTGAGCATTGCAAACGAAAAAGAACAACTTAAGCTTATGTGACTCAATCGACATATTTTCTGTTGTTGTCCAATCCGAACATGTCACATAAATCGGTGTTTTTGCCTCGAAAATAATAAATTAAATGCGTACATTGTAGCGTATTACTGAACCGGGCCTCAGCTTTGTTTTGTGCGCCCATCATTTGTGTCACTAAACCTTCGCAGAGCACAACACTCAGATTATGAGGATTATGATTTGCTGCTCACCTCCAGCAACGAATAACTCAAATGAATAATTCAAGAGTTGTTCTCACCCCCTCTCTATGAGCAAATAGAAACATAAGAGGTGTACTTGTGCCAGCGCGATAAACGGCGTCTATTGAATTGCTTTAGAACGAAAACAATGGGGGCGAATGTAGTGCAATAGCGCATCTTGAAAAGCACTGTCATCATGCCTTCTACCTCCCTTGTTCCTGTTGTCATGTCTTCCGCGCTTATTGTGTGCGACGCGAGGCTGACTATCTTATATTGCATCATGGTTTTAATAAAAGAAAAATACAAAGATATGGATCAATGCAATTTTCGAAGTCATACGATGTAGTTGCATTAATGCAGCTCTACTGTTGGAAATGAGTCTCAGAGATCGCAATGATTTTACAGAAGATAAAGATCTTCCGTCAGTTTATAATCAAATGTAGCATGACCAAGATACAAAACATTATGGAAGGCGGTACCCATAAACCTGTATAATCCTGTTGTCGCCCCTTTAAGCCGAGAACAACAAACATAATGAATTTGTATTATCATATTCTATTAGCTCGGATAATGTATTCACTTATAGATCCAAGACTGCCACGTTGAGCTACTAATATCTGGATACAACATACCTGTGGTTAGTCGGGGGCCGTGAGCAGATAATTTTAATTGGATGTCTGTATCACGTAATCTATGTATTATGCTGCGCTGAGGCAAGCTGTGCCCGTCGTAAATCAGTCAATACTGACGACCGTATAATGGTGGTCTCGCATCTCTGGCTGCGCTTCAGTAGACCATTATATTATTGTGATAGAAACAATACAATTAATTATTGTGATATCTGGGATCGGAATTGTGAGATATCTTTCCTCTGGGTGATGAAAACGTAGCTCATCTGGGACTTCCTACATGGTATTCAAATTTAAAAGTTGTGGTTACCTATATGCTAAATACTCTTCTGTCACCAATAATCATTTCGAGCTTGGTGATGGTGCTTGACCTTCAAAGCAATTAGTTATAACGATCAAGCTGATGCTCAGCACAAAGTATAGCACATGTACGAGTAGTATGTTGACTGTAACTGGAATCATAAGCTGCAACTTTTTTTTAACATTTACATGTTCATTGACTAATAACTGTAGTCACAAGATGGTACCAGCTTTAGCGTAGGTATATACAGATACCTACCTAACGTATTGACAAAGGTAGATTCTGCAGCCCATTCTCTAATGTAATCCCTTTCTCGCTTCACAAGCTCATGCTCGCAACCTAGCATTGGATAGTAAAACTGAAATGCACAAAGGAATACGAACCGAGTTTAATTAATATTAAAATATGGCAGCATTCATTATTTATCATGTTGATAATTCAATATCTACTTACTCGGCTGGATGGGTTGCCAATTTCCGTGACTGTTCAATGTTCGATCAATTTATACTGCTATTACTATAAAAAAAATCTGAACAAGACCATTATTATAAACATTGTTGTCGCATTAAATAATGTATTGTGCTCGACTAAATATTCTTTGCTACGGCTGACGTCACTGTACGAACAACGTATCAACTAGGATTCGCGTCATCGCTACGCGCACGTCATTGCTACGATACGCGTAGCCGGAGTTACGCCGTAGGCCATTCTAACTACCTTATCGTGCGCCTTTAGTAAGGAACCCAGTATTTCCGCAATTATCAGGATGACAGTAAGCGAGATAATACCTAACCTAAATATTTGTTTAATGTTTTATGGTAAGCACCTGAATAATCTTATTGTCACATAAAACATCGCATTCATTCTTTATTTCAAATGACAATAAGGAATATTGTACTTTATACATGCTAATGTCACCATCATTATTAAACGTTTTTCTATGGCAGCATGCTTTGCAGTGGTCATAAACATTTTAATACGCTGTTATACATACAATAAAAACATGTCAATAATATCATTCCATAAAAGTACATTTCCTTTTATGTGGACTATTTATACGAAGTTGATGTACAAACGAGTCAGTTCTATCGGTGTTTATGCTGTCATTATTTATCTTGGATGTTTACGAGAATTTTTTTTATTTCACTAAATACTAGCGTTGATGTAATAAAAGGTCTTCACTGATTCTTGCTCCCCGAATATTATTATGGTAACACATCTTTGTAGTTTGTCACGGATCTTGGTGTTCACCGGTTTTATTCGATAACCAGGAAAAAAACTAAATGAATAAGCATGTTGTTGGCTTCCTTTGTAATTTCGTAATCATTGAATAAATTTTAACTAAAAGTACAGTTGGGGAATTGTATGAGTATCAATACCTATAGGTACGATTAACATTGTTAAGATAAACCAATACATAAATTGATCATTATATTCGTGCCAGTGACTCACTGTCGGAGTTCTCTCACGCAGGGCTCGGAAGAAGATCGCATGTAACTGTGTTAGTTACTAGAATTATGTTGAGAGTAGATAATCAACATAAATCGCATTTAATAATAGGATACCACGTAGCTCCACCGCGGCCGCCGCTGTAAAATGGCTTGGATAGGTCTAGTGCTTAAGCGCTTAGTTTCAAATAACACCGGGCATTGCTGTGCTTAGATGTACCGTAAATATCTCTTTATCGTTAGTAAAATGCTGCACAGTCACTATAAAAACTATCTAGCGACTTCAGGAGGAACACGTAGAGCAGATCAGGTTTTACGTGCATGCACATAAAACGTTCACCTCTCTGTTTATTCACGCTGTATAATTAAATTGATGTCTACTTAGTGGTCGCTGGCGAGCGGAAACCACTATAACAAGCTGTACCTACATACATTATTCTAATTTTACAGCCCATTACGTCAATTGCAGTAATTGGCTTCAGATACCGATCGCGTAGGGTTGTTGCGTCGTCTTAACAATTCAATGGAGGAACTGATCTACATAATATACTCGGCGGCATAGACGGCCGGTCTCCACTTCAACACAAAACAATGCTCGGACTTCGTACTTAACATTGTTTTCTGCGGAAAACTTTTAACTCTGAAGCATAATCGAATAAAACAACTTCTCGTAGTACAAAGACTAAAAGCATTGGCCTAGTTTATAGAGAAAATTACATATAATACCGCACCCTCATACCTATGTGATATGTTCCGGGCAACCTTATCAATAATCGAGAAACAAATTGGTTCCACTCGATAATTTACCAAAACCGGATTGACAACCGCAAACAATAATGCTTTCAACTTTCCTGTTGTGTAGATACTGTTATCTCCATAAAACTTTTGGGCAACCTTCATAAATATCAATTTTAAAGTTGTACCATAACAGTGTTATTTGGCAAGACTGTGACAATATCGCATCGCTGTCAGAAAGTGGTGTAATCCATGATTGATGTTTCTGACGATTGTTTTCAACGCAGTAACTTTGGTGCTTCACAAGAAAGACAACTGTTTTGGGGCTTTTGACTTTGTAAACAAAAAAAAGGGTACTTACTAGATGTAAAGTGTATTGTAGGTCTATTACAAGGACCGAGAAAACATTACTAATTGTTGTTCATTTAGAGAATGAATATTCTTATTTATAATTCCATAAAATGCCGTGTTTTATGCATATCAATTTAAACCCGCAGCTGACAGACTATTAAAGCTAAGTGTCCAAAGGATTCTAGCTCAAAATTACTTTTTTACCGTCAGATACCTACATGAACTTTGGCTAGAAATTAAGTTTCTACTCTTCACTAAAGCCATTATTCTTAGCTAAAACGTTTTTTTGCTATCAGCTAATAAAGTTGAGACACTGCCTTGATGAGAACCAAAACTATTTCATACTTTTTACAAGCAGAATCATACCTCATCATAATCAGCCTATAATGTTTTCACTGCTAGGACACAGGCCCCCTCTCGGTGAGAGGGAGTGGGCCGTATTCCACCACGCGGGCCCAGTGCGAGTTGGGAAATGTCACATGTCTTCGAATTTTTGGTTCTAGGACATTTCCGGTTTCTTCACAATGTTTTTCTTTACCGTTTTAAGAGCAATGGTGATTAAATAATTTACACAAAGTAAAGCGCCTGTCTGCGTTCGAACCAACGATCTACAGCTCGGAAGTTACCACTGGGTCACCATTGCTCACTGAGCCACAACTGCTCAGTGGCAAATAGTAGGTACCTACTGATTGTTATTTGTCGAGACCAATAGATTTCGGTATTAATAGAAAGTTATAACCCTTTAAAACAAATAGGTTAGCACTTATGGTTTTAGAGCAAGCTTCATAAAGCAATGTGAATGTTTATGCACGTGTCATTATAGTCTACAATACTATAAACCGACTTGTTTACTTACCTGAATATATTATGTGCATTCAATGCGGATATACTTGCCGCCTGTCAATCTGGATATACTTTTTGTGAAAAGCCTTTCATAAATACGTGCTGTGGTTCAGAGGTATTAAATGCTTTTTAGTTTTACACATTGGTAAACTGAATGACCGTGGCTAAATAATAACAGCCGTACAGGTCTATCGATCAGGTAAAGCTTCGCTTGCCGCGGTTGGTCTGTGGATGGGTGACCATCTCGACTCTGTATGTTTTTGTCAAGATTTATTAGAACTAGCTGACCCGGCAAACGTTGTTTTGCCATATAAATTATTTCTAGCTGCCCGGCGCTACTTCGTTCGCGTGGTGTCCTACCCCTTACCCTATTCCTACACTACTCCTACCCTACTCCTAACCTACTCCTACCCTACTCCCACCCTACTCCTACACTACTCCTACCCAACTCCTACCCTACTCCTACCAGTCCTACCCTACTCCTAACCTACTCCTACACTACTCCTACCCTACTCCTAACCTACTCCTACACTACTCCTACCCTACTCCTATATGTAAATAAAAATATTAAATACTACGTCCGTCTAAAACCGGATAAAAATATGAGTGATATCCTATGTCCGTCTCCTGGTTCTAAGCTACCTCCCCTCCAATTTTCAGCCAAATCGGTTGAACCGTTCTTGAGTAATAAATAGTGTAACTAACACGGCTTTCTTTTATATAGATTACAAGAAACAATCGCACTGCGCTTCATTTCACAGTTGCCATTCCTTTTGTGTTTCATGACTTTTGGACATTCGTTTAGTATTTATTAAGGATTTTAGTCGGAACAGGGAGTTATGAGTTAGTATTTCGTAGGTCTTCATAGTAAAGGCGAAGGAGTAGAAGTAGAAGACGATGGGATGAGAGAGCGGACAAGGAGCAGGCGGTTAGTCATAATAGTATTACTTGCATGCACAACGTACACGGTTCAGTCTACGCAGGAACCAGATACCCACTTTAGCCATCTGGGCCTGAACACCTTTGGCTTGTAATCCTTTAACAGCTGCCTCAGCCGACGCGATCGTTTCAAAATCTACAAAACCGTAACCTGAGAAAAAAAGTTAAATTATTGTATAGTAGGGAGTTACCTCAGCCGATAGGGACCGCTTAAAAAAAGTTGTTTTTTTTTATAATTTCGTTGACTCATGCTTGGCCTTATGTATGTATGTTGTAACATTCTAAAATTCCAAAGAAAGAACAGCTATGGTACATACATTTGATATGTAACTAATGAGCGCGAGTATATTGCCTACTCGACAGTAGCGTGATGAAAATGTGACATCGAAAAAGGGTAACATCGTGATGAACATTAAAATTACTGTGCAAACTTCATATCGAGGTAATAATTTAGTATCATCTGTGCTTGGGTGCAAATATAGTGAACATGATAAGATATCTACTATAAAAATATATAAAACTAGCTGACCCGGCAAACGTTGTTTTGCTCCTACACTACTCCTACCCAACTCCTACCCTACTCCCACACTACTCCTACCCTACTCCTACACTACTCCTACCCTACTTCTACCCTACTCCTACCCTACTCCTAACCTACTCCTACCCTACTTCTACCCTACCCCTACCCTACTCCTACCCTACTCCTACACTACTCCTACCCTACTCCTACACTACTCCTACACTACTCCTACGCTACTCCTACCCTACTTCTACCCTACCCCTACCCTACCCTACTCCTACCCTACTCCTACACTACTCCTACCCTACTTCTACACTACTCCTACCCTACTCCTACACTACTCCTACACTACTCCTACCTTACTTCTACCCTACTCCTACCCTACTCCTACTATAAAAAAAAAAAAAAGTATCCTATGTCCGTCTCCTGGTTCTAAGCTACCTCCCCACCAATTTTCAGCCAAATCGGTTCAGCCGTTCTCGAGTTATAAGTGGTGTAACTAACAGACTTTCTTTTATATATATAGATAATCATTATCATTACTTTTTTTAATAACACAGACATAAGTATCAGAGTTATTTCGTCCTAAAGGCAAGCCTTTACGACGTGATTATACACTTAATAATGTTTTGAAGATCACAATTATGTTTTCGTTAGTACTATATCGCGCCAATAGGTGTCGTTACGTGTTTCCAGTTATTGCAATAATAAGTTGAGATAGAATTGATTATATCTTTTGATAGACTGAAGCGATTGCGATGAAACAAAGACTAATCACTACTCCAAGTTCTACACTATATTTGAGTATAAAAATGAACCATATTGGTTTGGTACTTTTTACGTTGAACCTGTTCAAATAGAAAATCTCTCACATCCAAACAGACAAACCGACAAGCAGACAAAAATTCCAAAAATTGATGAAACGGCATCTGTTGATTATCCTTTAACACCCCAACTATTTTTTTTTATATTTTCAATGTACAGAAACGCCTCGCCTACAGATTTATTATGTGTGTAGATATAGAATAGATATAGATGTAGATATACATGAAATATAACAGTGTAATAAAACCAATATCGTCATACTATTATAATGGACGAATATGTACCAAATAGGTAAATGACCAAGCTTTTTTTGATTGCTCTTTAGATATGAAGACGCAATTCTGAACAATATGAACTGTACAATTCTAAGTTTCCAGAGTGGCGGTTTGTCTTTGCCTACAGTTTAAGTGTTACATTGTATACACAGGGTGTTGTGTGTGCGCCCCGCAAGGCAGTGTGCAGGGCGGCGTGCAGGGGGGTGCGCAGGTCCCGCCAGGGGTACCGCACTCCACCGCGCCGCCGGCAGGGGTCGGCGGCATACGAAGGTACCATACCAATCATTTACTACTCTTTTGTTTTTTTTTTTTTTTAAATAAGCTACACCGGTAACGTAGTATACAGAACTTTCCTCTCGCCCATAACATGCACACATGCGTAACGCTTGTTTATAAAGAATATGTACTAACAAAGCTCCCGCGCGTTCGGAATACGCGAATATATATTTCCCTAAGACGCAAGATACGCGTGAATATCGATACTTCCGACATACGCTTGCAAGACGGTTATGAACTCTATGTTCTTATCGGCACACAACCGCGTCAGACTCCAAACGTACGGTGCCATTAACAACTTTGCTTTGAAAGTATCGATTATTATTAGAATATATATAAGTTTGCTTTTCAGAAAGATATGGACCTCGCGCATAGACCTAACGCAGCCCACCTTAAAGATGTATTTCTGGTTAAAGTCCTTGCTATAGAGCGATGCGTTTGTGCGTATGTGTGCAACGGCGACACATGTAGAAACTTTGGTTCTGTATAGTATGTAATCAGTGCAATAAGTGCTACACTAAAATTCCACGTAAATTAAACAACTAAACTAAATTTAAAGCTAAGAGTGGGTTAACTATAATTTATAAGCAGGGGGGGTATGAACTGATCGCCAGTTCGACGCCTCTGCCGTCTAGCTATTGTCATTTAACCCAACTTTCATATCCCAAGTAGGCGTGTTATGGCGTAGTTATACCTGGAAAAGCAATTACAACCTTAATTTGTCACAGAAGAGGTTGACCGGTTCAAAGTTCAGTGTAATTGAAATCAGTTTGGGTATGAGTTAGTATATAGGTATATAAGATTTTCTAGAACGTAATCGTAGAAAAGTATTCGTCACACATGTTACAACCTTCTACTTGTCGCTAGTATTTATTTACTTTAAAAGTCTTAGAGCACATATTTTTAAGCAAGCAACGTTTACCTACTTATTACTTTCACAGTTCCTTAAAATAGCTGTAGAGTTAAGTCGAAGAATGTAAGTAGTGACTTTCTTGTTAATTTATTTTACGTTCAATAACTTGAAGAACGGTTGGAATGTAGCAGGCGTGAAATGTGAACACGATATCAGGGATTTATCTCTGGTACAGACGCCAGCACATCAAGCTTCTACAATATGTCAAATTTCTTTAATAGATTTTCAAGTTTATCAAAGTTGATTAGGAAAATTTGACAGTTTCGGGTTGCTTGATGTGCTGACGTCTGTACTTTAGATCAGAATTCAGTATTCCGTATTGGTGGAACGGCTCCGCTAACTAATGACGTTGTGGAGACTAAAACGAATCGAACTATTTATTATCCCATTATAATACCCTTTCTGCTAATCGATTAGCCCATTTAGGCTGAAGGTAATAAAACACAATCACATAATGCACGGGAAAAGCTTTAGGGAGACCGCAGACGACGACACACTTTTTGTTAGAACCAGAATAACAATAACCCACTTCGAGAAATACGTTTTGGTAGGTTTTTCTGATGCCCCTTCGAAATATAACATTTATTCGCAGATTATAATCATTGTCGCGCTCTACTTTGGGGATATTATGTGGCCCATATTAAAGTACTAGATCGGATGGTGATAATATGGTTGCCAAAGATTGAGCACCGATTACTATCAGTCGCCTGTGGTCTCCCTTATCTGTTTTCATCCCCTCTGTAGCTGATATAAACTTTAAGCGTAGAACTAATTAACTACGTACATACACATCATTGTGATTCATTAATCAGCACAGTATTGTTAATAAGTGACTGGCCAGTCCGCTGCGATGTAAATTGGACAAATGAGCTATCATTTGTTAGAAACTCAGTTGTAGAATAGGTAATGCAAATCCATAAACCTAAAAGCCTTCAATCACTGTAAAAGGTATTCTAGTAAGCAATAAATATACTTAGAAGTAATCCGATCCTCTTTTTTCATAAAACAAAAGATGAGCACAAGGCTCTAAAACCACTACGCATCAAATCTTAATGAAACCGTTAAACCTACCTGAGCAATTGCAGCAATCAAATAACGCAATTAAAATTGCAATTACAATAAAACAGAGTAATCCTTCAATGTATTATGCAAAGGATAATTTTTAATGATCAATGTTAATTTTATGCCAGCTCTACAAAATACTGTAATTTTAACCGACCGAGCTAATTAATTTATGAATTCACACCCCAATGACTACGTACTAAAACTTAGGATGCTAAATGAAATTAAACACATCAAGAACATGCATGAATATTTAACGAAGTTAACTTGTCTAGTCTTCATGCAACGGAAGACGATTCTGACACGTAAAGCTTACTACTTCGGAACTAGTGGCGTAGTGAATATTCGCGTTTAAATTCGTCGTATCCTTGAGCTAATAAATGTAGCAAAAGGTAAGTAGTCTCAAGTTGAGACCGATGCACCAATAACTTAAAACTAGTGATAGGGTCTGCAATCGATAGTTTAAAGGCTCTCACGGGAAACTATAAAATAACCCTGTAACATGAATCTACCGCACAACTGATGCCACTACACTAAACCCTATTTATGTAACCAACTTCTCAAGTAAGGTTATATATATGGCCATTGCAGTAAGTACCTGTAGGTAAGACATGTTCATAGATAGGATATTGGAGATTTTTTTATTAAAGTAAGTTTTACGTATGAAAGTGAGGTTTACGGTTCTGTGTACCGCAGGTGCGCGCGAGTAGGTACTCCGTTTCCATTACTTATCTAATATCCGAGTTTGTTTCTCACTCCAGTAAATAAAGCAGCGAATTCGTGAGGCATTTATCGAACAACTTTTAAATTCTACTCCGCTTGAGAAATACATTCAGTCAGCGGCGGATTCAGATCTTTAGAATTTAGATAGAAGAGATAGAACAGAAGCCCCATGAATCAGAAAGTTTGCCCCTTGTTAGAAAATTATTTTGGCGGTTGAAAATTAAATTAGTTATTAAAAAGAAAAACTTAATAAACGGAGGTAGTGTGACCCAGGAGACGCAACGCTCCGGATGCCTGCTTATCCAGTTTATTTATTTATCCAACATTGCTTTTAATGTTGGTTACAAAAGCTGTCTTCTGAAACGATTATGACTATGAACTCAGGCAAATAGAATAACGTTCAATAGGTTATATAGATACTTTTTCAAGATTTTTACATATTCTCAAATAGCCTTAAGAGGTTAAACGCTTCGACGCGCGTTCAGAGAAAGGGTATCTATCATATAGGAACATTGTAGTTTACGATAGGTTGGTAGGTACCTCATAAAAATGCTTTTATGATTCTATCTCTCTTTTCTCTGTCACTGAGTATCTTAACATCAACTTTATTGTAAATACCTTGTAATATAAGTAAGTGGAAAGATAAAAATATGTAGATAACAAGGACGCTGGAGCCGTAAGTGGCATTGAGCTAAAGTATGTGCTTACAGATAGATGATAATCGATGAGGTTGTCGAGACATGATGTGAACGGCTCGCGTACACGAGCAAACCGGTTGTGTGATGTAACATCACTACCTATACTTATATAAAGCCCAAACACTATATAATTGACGAATTATTAGGTATATTGATTTCTAATGAATAATGACTTGTGAATATTTATAATTTTGTTTTTATTTATTTGATGTGCTATGAGATCAAAATATAAATATTTATTTCATATTTTATTATCCGCTACAATACCGGTGCGACGAGATAATGTAAGTCATTTGTTATTTAGAGTGTTTTGACAAATTTTTCTTTATAATAAATTAGGGGCCAAAGGCAGAGATCATTTTTGTAAGCCATCAATTGTGTCCGATGGATGAACAGTTCCGCTGCATGACGATAACATTACATGGTTGACATTTTGCACGTTTGACTCACAAGTAGTTCGTAGGGTAATTGAAGCAGGGACGATTGATCAAAACATTTGATGATGTTAGCAACTAATGGTTACTAAAATAAGTAGGTATTTTATTTAGCTAATAATATTATTGTATTCGATTTTATTAAATCCTAAAAGTAAAGAACAACAAGAATTTAGTAGAATCCAAACCTACAAATCTTTCCTGTAAACACGTAACTATTATTTATTCCTGATAATCCATAATAACGTAACACTGAATCCTAAATGCTGCGAAATTGAATTGTTTTAAACTATCATCCGAATATACAAACAAGACATTTTTCCGGCAATTCAGAATCGACTGCATCATCTACCAGATCCATACCTGTTTCCATAATAATCAGCTTTGATTTTTGAAATTATGGTACAAAATTTTATTCGCTTTAGTAACTATAGTTTCATTACCTATTTATCACGGTAGTTACAACTGCATTCGCATGAACCACTTATTTACACTAGGCATATGCACGAACTGCAACGTAAATATCCTATGGACGGAAAGTGGTAACAATTCAATTTCGCTTTTTTGCTATAGTCAGTATCAAAGTACAATTTGTACGAGCAGTAAGCTTCAGCTTTGAAGGCTTGGCTTTACGCCAATTTTGCGATCAAAGCACCTTCGGCAGCTTTGCTGTCTCATTACAAGCAGTGTGCAGTGGTGTGACATTATTTAATTAATGTAGACATACTTAGCATTTTATATCTAAGTAATGTTTTATTCTAGGCATTACTGGCTATATGTAGGTAGCATAAATTGTTTGTGGTGTAGAACAAAATTAATGAAACTTTCACGTTTCGCAGATTCAGTCAATATTCCAGAGGGAGAGGATACCGCGACTGGCGCACGCGCGGCGACCCCACCCTCATCAACTCACTCTGGCGCAGCCGGCAGCCGCTGGGGATACGCAAGCAGCTCGGTTAGATTCACATTTACTACGTATCGTTCAAAGCTGTTCGTGACTCAAACTGGTGTTATCATGACCTAATATTACGTTGTGCGTTTTGTAGGAAACGCGGAGGTGTACATAATACTAGCGCTGCTCATCGGATTCGTGACGGTGGTGGTGGGGTGCTGGCTGTCCGACAACTGCTGGTCGCCGGAGCCCGAGGACGTGCTGGCGGGCGGCTGACCCGTGGCGGCGGGCGCGTGCACGCACGTGTAGCGCCCGCCGTCCGCGGCGGAAAGCCCGTTTGGCGCGGGCTCGCTGTCGCCCGTGCTGCCGCCGCCGGCCCGCGCGCCCGCGTTGCTGCACGCCGCCACGCACCTCTGCCGCGGTGGCTGCCTCGCCCTGCCCTGCGATATCAGACGACAGCCTCCCGTTTTTTGACAGGAGTCTACGCACCACTCCTGCCAGCTGCACGAAAAGACTAATGGGAATCATATTCCTATTATTGCAAACGGCGGAGTGTGCGATAATTAACTCATGATACGATCTACTGAACAATTTCTGACGGTCGTTCCTTTTCGTATAAATTGGGTTGTGTAAGTGGAAAGTGTTCTTGACTACTCGTGAAAATGGTGAAACAGTGCAGGTAAAACTTTTAATGAACTCTAAGAGCTTTGGTTTCAATTTTTATGTAATATTAATACCATAGTTACGGTGTAAAGACATAGGGTAATTTCAATGATGGTACTTGTCGGTGTACTTTGTATCGGTAGCCGAGCGCTCGGGATTAGTACTAGGAGGTTCACTGTGTATTACTGAATCTTATGGTAGGCTACGCTTCTAGCGGTCGCTCTGATTTCAACTCATCTGACGTAACCTTACCTGACGGTGGTACAGCTACGTTTTCCATGTGTACCACCTTCCTATTGTTTCTAAAAGTATGTGCCTTGAAACGCTTTCCTCGACTTGACTCGTAGATTAGAGCGTGTTTTGAACCATTTAGAAGAAATTTCTTCTCTCTGTCTGTACGGACAAGTAATCCCATAAGTGCAATACACATCATGACCGTGCCTTTACCGTTCTATAGACTTTGAGAGGGACGTAATTAACAATAGGTTTTAAAAATACGCTTTCCTCGATGGAGGATCAACCTACCAACGATTACTTTTGTATTTTTGTAAAATATCCAGCTTGTTTTATTGTTTTGTGGTAATTAAGACGCAGTTAATAGTATAGAGGAAAGTGACTTAGGACCAAGAAGTCTTAATAAATGTGCGTCAATTGAATATAATAATCTATTCGGAATTACCATCACAATAGGATAAGATACAACTTTGAGAGACAACGACATGGGTATTTGACTAAAAGTAGAATTTTGATATTTATTTCGCAATGTTTGCATTATTGTTGTTATAAAGCGCAAAATTGGTCATGAATACCTGCCAATGTTCTATGCCTACTTTGTCTTACCCATACCTTTCTCATGCATTGTTAATGTGAAGTTAGTCTAGTGTCAAGCATTTAAATAAAACGCTTGTAAACAGTAAAATAAAACTACTTTAATAAATACGAGATAATAAAAACACAACGAGTATGAGAATAATAAAAACATCTAAAAATAGCAAATAAAGTTGGTGTATTGTGTGTAATGTTGGGCATAGAGAATGGAGCATCACAACAGAACTCATCACAAGACACGAGTATTGTGCAAAGACAACGCTGTAATTCTTTGTACATGTGGAGTTATTCCAAAGTGTGCTCTCGGTTTTGTTTCGTACGAGCGTGGCGCAAACTTTTAAATTACGAAGTATTACCCATCTTCATTCGTTTCATCTGTTTTTGTGTTGCGTAGTTACCCTTTCTATAAAGAACCTACTATACGTCTTGTACAGCATGTATATTGTAAGGTCGGACTTAGATTATTAAACGTCGTAAAAAAACCGGTAGAAGAACCTTAGCGGCTTTTGTGTAATAAATCACTGCAATCCAGTTACTGTAAATATGTAAGCACTACCGTATGGATTCAATAACGATAAAGCAGTCACGTTTTATAAAATTTAACGAATACTCAGTTTTAATTCATGTAAATGAAGGTGATATAACTGCTTTTTATATTGTAATGTTTCCGTCGCTCAGGATACAAAGCTGTAGGTACGTAAGAAGTAAGCAATGTACATTAAACGTTCATAATTATATAGGTTTCCTCTTTACATAAATCGTGCACAAAATATGTACTGTCTTAATGTTGAATTGAGTGTGTGTACTTTTCGTTGTAAGCACAGATAAATTATGTAAATATTATTGACAAAGGATGGCATACTTATTAAGCAATACACAGTAACTCACTTTATAAGGAGTCTCTGTGATCTTGTTATATTTATTTGCGTCGTTTAGTTGTTCATATAGCCGGCTAGTCCCATACAAGAATATATAGTTGAACACACGTACAATACACGTACAGTAAACATCAACACTATAGTCTCTTCTCGTGTAATTATCGTTTTCGTTGCATTCTCGTGGTAGTGATACTTGTACTTGTAAGACACATAATTTATAAGTTGTGTGTTTAGTATACCCATTAAAATTAAATATTTGTCGTAGAGTTAAGGAACCCGACTGAATAGTCAAAATTTTTAAGCATTATGTAAATTGTAGTTAGGCGGTAGTCGGTTATAGATAAACATTTTACTCGAATAGTTCGACATGTGCGAACCGAGGATTAAAATACTGAATGAAGAACTTGATTTACAGTTGGCCAGAAACGTTTGTATTAACTTCATTCACATTATATACCATTATGACATTTCCACGCACAAATGACATCACACTTTAACAAACTACCTGTCATATTGTAGTAAGTTTATACAAATCAAGTTGGTGAATTATTTTACTATTTCACTATTATTGAGCAACACATGGCCGATGTCCTATCAATTTGAGATGTTTGCATTTTAAGAAAGCGATTAAGCAATTTAACAGGTAGTTATTTTCATACATTTTGTCAAGTTGAATGTCCGTGTCATTTTGCTAATTAAACATTAAAATGTACCATAGTTTTTATATTGGATTGTTATTAAGTATTACCACAGTCATATTATAATTTGCCAAATGTAAACATTTTTTTATGAAATTTATACATTTTTAATAATCAATTAATTAATAATGTATAGAATTTTAATTCCATTACGATCAGAAGTAATAGATCAATAATATTTTTGAGGTATATATTAATTCATAAAGTTTACTGATTATTGAACGGGTAATATTGATCCACTGACCTTTCAATGGTATTATGAATAGAAACCATTTTAAAAAATGTAATAAAAAATCGACTAGATTAGTTATTTACAATAATGGCAATTAAAAATCCTCAGTACTGTAAACCATTTATAATAAAACAATAATGTACCTGTAGGCTGAGGTTCCAATAATCAATTTTGAACTGTTGGTAAGCAGAGCTCCTATCTATTGTTCGTAATTTGTCCAATGTAAATACTGTTTCGTCTTTCAATGCCAATCAATAAGTTCACTTATGCTTGGTACCTATTTCAACGAGATTTAATCTCTTTAAAATTTATGTGAGACTCACAAACCAGGCAGAAGACAGGTGCGTACCTAAAGATTGTACAAGCAACACAAATACTGAAATCAAACTTGTGCATCAATACATAAACAATATTATTATCTACGAAATCAAGCGTGACCGATATCTGCAGACAATAATAATGATTCTGTTTATCAAATCTTAGATATATTCTGTCAATTTAATACAATCATAATTTCCATCACAATAAAATTAATAATGTCACAAGTCGTCAATAACCTCAGTCTGCAGTGCAAAATGAATATCAATAAAGAAACTGCAATCCCTTTTACCAGTTCAAAAGTATAGGAACACAGTGTATTTTGTAACGACATACGAGTATATATGTATGTATATAACTAAGTACATGGCGTTAATACTGTATAGTTACATCTGATACATAAGTCACGTTTTATGTGAATTCTGTAAATATTCGACGAATCATACGCGATTGTTCGGTCACGTGGGAGGTCTGGTTGGCTTGGCTGATTTAGGAATTGAGAGAACTCATACGCTCAATACTTAGTAATTACAAATAATAATTGATGTAGGTATTGTCATTATTTGTCACGAATAAATTAAAATAAATGTAATAACTTAATCATAAGAGTGTTTCATTCCTAGCTCGTTTCCAGAGGTAATAATGCGGAGTGGCGTGTGTGCAAACACAAGTCAGCCTCGTTTGCTTTAAGAAACTCCAGCATGATAGTCAGAAGAAAACGTTCGTAAAAGGGACTTTTAGCACGCAAACAGTTTTCATAGAAAATATAGGGCATGGCGCTTTCCGCGCTGCGAGGGGTGACACAGAAAGGCTTTCTCGCTCGACACCCTATACTACAGCTGGGGACTCTATACTCATCTGCGTTATTAAAGAACTTCCTAAGGTCCTACATTCATGATATCGGATTGTTAAATATTTTATTTTGCTTTTCATTGTTACAGCTTTCATATCTAAAATCATATTGAAATAAGATTATCAAACTTTATCTATCGATTCATGTGAAACCTTCAACAACAATAGTACGAGGCAATTTAATCTTGAATTAAATTAATAATTTGTTCATCCAATTGATACCTGTGAATACAAAAGTGACCCTTAACTTTATAAAACAAGGGTCAATTAGGAAAAGGTTAATCAGATTCCGGTAACTCTTTTTAATTAATGTTTTACTTCAACTTTCAGACAGGTACAATTTCAGAAAGTAAGACTCTTGATGTTCATCAACACGTTGACCGTTCGGTCAAGGATGTGATGAAATAAAACATAAGTACCTTTTTGAAAGAATAATTAAGTATAATTATTTTCTTTAATATTAAAGGTTTTAATCCCTTTGTACAAGGCACGGTTTCTTCATGGTACGTCGTATAAAGTGCGCCGTAGAAAAAACTTGTCTGTCAACAAGCTTCAATAGTGATCCATACAACACTGACGACCGTGCCTACACACGGCGAATAAACCGTAGTTTTTCACGGCAAGAAAAACGTGTGGCCTATAAAAAGGGCCTTTTAAAGTATCTGCCGTAAGTTATGATACTAGTGGTCCTAAGGCTCGGTCCTAATATTACCACATATTACCAAGATAAAAGTACAATCATCCAAATGGGCTAGTACACCACATGGAAATCCACACAAATGCGGAGTTTTAGTAATAAATATAATCCAAACTTTCGCAATAATATTAGCTAGATTATATATTAGAGTACGACTAATTAAACATACATAATATTACACTTGCAAGTTTAATGAAGTACTAACGTGTAATATTCAGCTAGTAAGTAAGCAACATTTTAACGGTGAACTGGCTTATTATGCTTTCTGTTTCCTGTGAAGAGTCTCAAGTCGATTGCTCTAAACGAAAGAGGCTTGTTAACGAACACTGAGAAAAGCTGTCGCCTAAACGAGCAACTGTTATATTCTTTTCAACACACTTGCTCGTAAAGTGGCTCTTATTGAACCGCTTTTAGGTCCATAATGGAGTGTATTACGAACGCGTGCTTTTTCTTTACTTTAATCCACATGTTCTGTAATACCACAGATAACTATTTACTAGTCGGAGACGCGCGCTTTTTTAATCTCATCAAACCCTGCGTTCCGAATTGGGAAATAATCGATGTGTTCCGAATTGGGAAATAACCGAATTAGCGTGAGCGCGATAACGATAACGATGTCCCGTGAATCGTCATAGATGACGTCATGACATTCGCCATCTTGCGATAATGCCGACCATGCCCTAGAATAATATCACCGTGAGCGCTGTCAAAAATTACAGTGTGTGTATGAGGTTGTGTCAGTGTGTGTTTTGTTTTGAGTTGCATCATCTTTAAATTAAACTAACGTGGCATTTTTGAAATTGTGCTTCTGGCTGACAGTCGCCACCTAACCAAAGAAGAAGAACTGAAGAAGAAATGTGGTGTTTATACAAAGAAATACTGTAATAATATCTTTTTTACATTGTGTAAGCACTGTCATGTGAGCGCGTTCAGGAGTGTTCCGAATTGTTGCCAGCTCTCAGAAGTCATAATAGTAATATCTAAATCGGAACGCATGTGAGATGATGCATGGACGTAATATTACGTCCATGGAGATGATGTGAGCGCTGTGATGTGAGCGATTATAGCTAATTCGGAAAGCGCCCAAAGAGACTTCATGCCGAAAGAAAAAATCCGCGGGCTATATTTCAATTTTTTTTTAAATAGTCTGTATTGTCCTTGGTCGCAAAATGAACTCGCAGGGGACCACAGACAATTTAAGGTGAATGCGCAGTGGTAGACCGCGAAATTCTTAGGTTTTTTGCAATTTTCAGGTTTGTGTTTATTACTTATATTTTTTCTATAGGCTGTATCGGTTTTGTCTGTGCCATAGATTAATATATTTAAAATGAGTCAATGTTGCGCGCGCATAGCTAGTGCTGGCTAGCACGGCGCGCGGGAAAACAAAACCAGCGCGCCATTTTCCATACAAGTTAATATTTAACAATACAAGTCTGTTGTTTTTCCTCGCAAGTGTGTTGAAAAACGTCGTATGAAACGCGTGTGCATTAATCAATATACACTCGGCTTTCTTATCGCTCTCGCCTGCGGCTCGCGCGATAATATCGCCTCGTGCATAATGATCAACATAGCACACATGTATCATAATGTACTATTATCCCAATAGCCCGAAAAAAAAATCCAACAACAAAAAGTTAGTCGGATAAGTGTACTACGAATCTGATTGGTTTGGCGGTCTTAAATGCGACTGAGGTCAAAGGTTCGACTGCCATAGACAAAGTGTAATTGAGTTTTTCTATTAGGAACTTCGCAGTCAAAGTCCAGGTGTCGTAATTGGTCCCGTGCTTTTGGTGTACTCACAATAATAAAATCCCTGGTGATAGCACATGAGACTTTATTAATGTGCGTACACGTCTGTGTCCTCGGGAATTATAAGTCGTGAGTGCGATGCCGATGTTATGTTGCAGTAAAGACCTGTTCTAACAACAAACTCTTGATAATTGGCAAAAGTTGTGCGTCTCTTTCTAAGCCGGCTGCAATACGAGTCTGAAACTAATACGAGCACAGCTGCTGCAAACTGTAACGTCTGTAACCTAAAACGAAATACGGTGTCGGCAACGACATTTGAACGTACCACTCCTGACTGTGAATAGTTGTCTACGCTGGGTGTAGGTTCATAAATATGAAATACAGAGTGTAGAAAACTATACATATGGAGTACATTTAACGTAAGCAAAGTCGTATAATAAAAGAGTACGAACAAGAGCTTACACCAAACAGGCCGATCGGTAAGTCCGATTACAACCAACAAGCTCATGACGGGTCAATAAATATACCTATTAGAAGTAATAACTCAATGACACGATAAAATAACATTTTTAATCTTGTATAAAAGAAAGTTGAAATCGTTTCAACGAAACATTATTTTAATTAAATATTCGTTACTCTGTAACAGAACGTATATCGATGAAACTATGTTTAAATAATTTGTTTAAAACAAGTTGTTTACATTTCAACGGGTAAGCGTTTGTTCCTTTTCCCGAGTTGTCGTTCAACCAGATACAACATCCGGCGTAACGCCGTAGCAATTGACTTAGCGTAGCAATCACGTAGCGCGAACCGTATTACTTATAGCGCGTAGCGTTTTATGTGTACGGCAGTAACTTTTCTATTGCTCTTCTAACTAACTTTGAGAGTTTTGTAAAACAGGTAAAAAGGTAATAAATGCTTTTCGAAAGCAGATTTATAACAGTGTGGGCACTTAGAAATAATTATAATAAAATTGTATAATTATACGAAATGGAAACATGGATAACTTCTAATATGATAACTTTGCTATTCATTTGTAAAAAGAGGTTATGTTCTACCAACTTGCCTACTTCTACCAAAGTCTTCGTATTTAAGCCCATACTCCGTTGACTTAAGCTGAGTAGTTTGAGAGAGAACTGTAAAATATATTCATTAAGTTTCAGTGACAAATAACTTTGACTTCATTTTATCTATCTCTTGAACGTTACGTGAATAAAAGTAATTAGAATAACAAAAAATACGCGTGATAACATTATTTTTGTTAATTTTCAGGATTTTTATAATAGTTTGCGGAATTGCCAAACGGCACTAAAAGGGCACTTCTTTCTAAGCTCATCACGTGCCGGAGTCGCAAGTTTAATGTCTTAATTAGTCTTAAACTATACTGTCGGAAACTAATCAAGCTATTTCGAAACAAATACGCAAATAAATAATAAAAAGTATTAATATGTCTCAAGAAAGTTACTTATTCTTAATTAGTTATTTTACCATCATCCAACTAGACTCACTTTTCATCTCACTAACCATCTCATTTGTTCAAAGAATACTCTCAAGTCGTACTGTGATACACATCATATTAATGCGCGTTGGTATCATAAAGGTCGGAGCGCTTGTTAATTCTATTACACATTTATATGGATTTCCGCTCGATGACATACACGCTTTGTAAGTAAAGGTCGAGTATTCTGGTCAAAGCCGGGCTATAAACGCGATGGCCCATACAGACGGGCTATATCCGTCGCCCATCACTGAGGGATACCCACGACACGTCATGCTCACAAACATTAATCCCTTCATAGAATAGAATAGAATAGAATAGAATAATTTATTTGTAAAACATAGGTAATTTCATACATAGATCTTAAAAATTGGTAGTGCGCTATGCTTTGCCAATATTGACATACAAATGATTGATGCTAATAAAAAAAACAATTAAATGAGTAATCTACTATTAAATTACAATGATAATCAATGTATTACAATATTATAACATTATAAGTATTTCAGTACCTAATTGTATTAACGCATGCATATAAATTAAATTTCATTACAGTTCATAGTCAATTACATTTCATGTCAGAATTTAATGTCAATTCAATTCAAAAGATTAGTATTAAAATTTATGTCAGCATTTTATATAATTAGAGAGATTCGTCATTAAAAAAATCATCTAGAGTATAATAACACCTTTCGAGCAGTAACCCGTTAAGTGTTTTTTTAAACTTCTGCAATGGCATACATTTTATTTCATCGGGTATTTTATTGTATATTCGTGGAGCAACACCAAAGAAGCTTTTCTTCATTAGAGAAGTTCTACATTTAACAAGGCATAATTCATTTATGTATTGAGCACGCATCGGTGTTTTCTTTACTGCACATAGTTTTTTGAACAAATGCGGATTTGTTTTTACAAATAATGCAGTTTCCAGGATGTATAAAGCTGGCAGGGGTAATATTTTTAAGTTTTTAAAATATGGAATGCAGCTATCTGTTGTTTTTAAACATATCATAGCTTATAAATAAACTCAAACACAGATAATAAATAGCTCCACCTTTTTAAGAGAACATTAGTGAGCTTCAATACAATTTAACTTTTCTTGCGACCGACCGTCTGCAAAGCTTTCCTCCCGTTCGGATTCTTTGTTGAAAGACAGAACATTCATTGTAGCGGCGACGCGAGTCAGCGTTGAATAAATTCGCATGAATATCTGTGCTAAAATTTAACGCAGCTTTGACATCCAAAAAACGAGGCTCATTTACAATTTAACAATTTAGCTAAACGCTTTATTATTAATTAGTTATATTATAATAAACTAGAATTAATTATAGCTCAGCAAAAACAATTCCAAATGGAACGATTGGACACTGTTGCCTCGTATAGTGCATTGACCCTTCACAAAAACTACATTATATGTTTTGGGTCAAAACAAGAGGATAAAGGTCTCAAGTAGGCATACAGTGACTTTGTTGTGGGCTCAGTATCGGATTTTAGGAAGATTTCATCATCCCTCGAGCAATCTGAGACGTGAGAACAAAATCAGATTTTATAGACAAACTTTTAATATACTCAAAAACTCAAACTAAGCATTTATTTCAATTAAACCAATTACAGGCACTTTTGTCAAAGAGTCGGTCAGTCAGAAAGATGAAGCTAGTTGCCCATTCCAAAGCGTAGGTAACTATGGAGAAGAACGGGCCAGAAACTCCATGGACACTCTTTTAAATCAAAATAATATGGTTACAAAGTCTTGTTTACATCATTCATATACACTTGAACTGAATCATAGAATTAGAACATCGGTCGTGTGAACCTAAGTGTTATGATAAAGTTGAATTAAAGGTTACCAAGGACTGTGAGTTCACGTAGTTCACCCGTGAAACTTTCACTGTACAACAAAATTTCGTATGAACACTATATTTTGGAATCTATATCTATCCGGGTACATGCGACACGGCTATGTTTGTAAATTAAAGCAAGAATATTTTAAAATGCTGTTCAGTACCAAGACATTTCTGTTATAAAATAAACAACTCAAAATATATGTAGAAAACTCCGTCTTAGTCTAGCGTTTCCGAACTAAATCCTCCTGGGAGACAGCAGAAGCGCTGCATGCTGGCACAACATTCTGAAATTCAATATTGTAGACAAAAATCCAACAGCTGATTGTGCAGAAAATGGAGAAGACTTAGGTGGACACGGTATCTGGCACTAGGCCGGGAACGTCACAAATAAACTATGTTCAAGTGCAATGGCGGTAATGTGTTACTGTATATCCATAATTACGCATTAAATATTTATATTTAAAATAATTATCACGCCTGGCCAGGCATTTAGCTAGATACATTTTCCGATTTAATGTCATTTAATATACGTACTATACGAATATTATTCACGTACGAAGACAGTGATTATACTCATTTTACTTGGAAAACCTCAAGTACCTAGTGAGGAATGAAATGAAAATAACGATGTCATTCCCTAGCTCCATAAAACTGGATCTCTAACGACTTGGTCGTTTATAAAAATTAAACGATGAATATAATTCGTACTACATATAATACAAGTATTATGTTAAGTAAACGTATTTGCTTCTGTGGAATTTATGCGATATTTTCTCGACATTCAGATTTAAAGCCGTAGCCGTTTTACTTCGTTTTTATGGTTTTGTGTTCTTAAGGCAGATCAGATTTCAATTCATTCTTGAAACTTTAGCACTACTTCTAGTATAAAATACATCATTAAAACTTGTTTTCTTTAAATATGTGTATGCCAGTCCCGTGGCCAGACATGTAGATCATAACCAACAATGTAAATGTACCTATATCAATGTAGATCATAACAATATATTCTATCCTATTCTAGCAGTGTTATGCTATATTTAATATTTATTTATCCATTTATTTCAGGCATCAAGGCCCATATAAACGCATACAATATAATATAACTTAAAAATACTACAAAATTAGCTAAATGAAAAAAAAGCTAATGATGACCAGTGGCCCTAAAAAGGCCACTTTTGCAGAATCATAAAAGGAATTCATCAAATCATTATAAATCATAATACACAGTTAACTGTTAAGTTAATCATATCAAATCCCATTGGTGAAGGATTTTTCAGTTATTTTTTTTTGTCTGTGCTTAAATACCAATCCAAATCCAATCCCAATCTCTTGCAACGAAAAAAAGCAAAATATGTTTATGATTCTGCCAAAGTGGCCTTTTTAGGCCCCAAGGTCTTGCGTAATAATAACATATACGTCGCATCCGGTCATTCGTTTGACTATTCGGAACGCCAGCGCCATCTGGTAGCGCTCGGCAGAGTCTAGCCTAAGTTCCTGGGGAGCCGAGAAGAGCGAGCAGCGATGTGGAGTGGCAGCGGCTCTCTTGGACATTGGACATCGTAAGGACAACATGTGCTCAGAAACTGTCCGTATCTGGTTGTGTCGTGTAACTACAGTGTACGACTCGCTGGTGTGATTAATTTGTTCGTGAAATTATAATCTGATTTGAACTGCAAACGGTTTTTCGATTGCGCAATAACCAACACTACCCATAGTACGCCCACAGTAATTAAAATATGGCTGACAATAACGAGACACACATACCATCTCCATCATATATATATTTAAAACCGGTTTTTAACTAACACTTCACCTCTGATTGTCTGTAATTAGTCGTATTTGCTACTTAGCAATTACGGCAGTTATCCTCAGCTCGTTTATACGTGCGCCACCCTAGTTAATATGCAGCTGATGTTCTTGAGGTTTCTTAATCCCCACAACAATTATGGCAGCAGCGTCCTCCTTTCCGCTAATTAAAACACCCATCGATTTTAACCGTTCATTGAGATGGTCATGGAATTTTAGACCAGAAATTAATGACTACCTCGTTGGTCTTGTGGTCGCAAGCGCTACTGCTGTGCATGAGGTCCTGGTTCGGTACCCAGGTCGGGCAAATTTCATTGTTATTGGGTTTTATATAAAGAATTTCTCAGTAGCAGCCCAGAGTCTGGAATTGTGCCCACTTGATGTCAATAGGCTCACCCCATATTATATTCACCTCTGCCTAACCCTTGGGGGAATTACAGGGGGAATAGGATGTGATGTTAAGTGTGTCAAATTAATTACAAAGACTTGCGCTTAGCCATACTAACACCATTCATCAATGACAAACGCACTATTTAGTGCAACACATGTATCAAAGTTTCACCAAAACACAATGAAGCGTTCGTGTGCTGGGGTAATATTAGCTATTGGCATACAAACAATCTGCGCGATCGCTCCACATACCCCTCAATCAATCCACCTGTGTCCTGTAATATATCAGGTGCCTTCGTACGAAATAACAGCCGCTCGAAGCATTCCGCTTAGGTGTTCAATAATGTTTGGAATACATGCTGCTGGTATGCAACCTACGGTAATAAGTTCGAGTGGGAATTTCTGAACTCGCTGTTTACGAGTAAGTAAATTACAGTCAGAATATTCATTTGGAATTCTTTCTACTTTCTGTGAGCGTTGCACCCCCTTTGTTTTTTCTTAAAGTATACATAGAAAGGAGCTAGAAAAACAGAACGGTGAAACGAATTACCCATAAACATGCCTCTACTTAAACTGTTTTTATGATAATGTAACTTGAAATTAACCAGCTTTAAAATGCTGTTTGTGGGACACTGATGTCAAGCCAGTTGCTGGCTAATGCCTCTATCTTAACGTGCTGGCTGGTTCGTGTATTCCAGGCTTAACACGTGTGGATTGGGTCGCAAACACGTCCAATTAATATGTCCAACTCTCTGAAGTCACACTGCCGTACAGTATTGTGTGACAACCACACGTCCTCTTTGACGTTAAGCTCCATTGCATCGTTGATTTGCACTGCGGCATTGACGTCCCTCGCTTACAAGAGCAATCTTTTATCAATAGCCATGGACGTAATATATAGAAGTAACTTCTATATATTACGTCCATGTCAATAGCACTTTGTGATATCCTCTCACAGCCCGATTAGAAACCACAGAGTAAAGCAAAAAGGATTTTACGTACCTACCGAGTGCTAGTTCCAAATCTGAACATTCAATTTACAAAGAATGTCTAATCTGTTTTGAAACGAGTGACGAAACTTATTAAACGAGCATTATTCAAAGTTCCAAGTTAATTTTACATCATCGACTTTGAGCTTTAAACAATTGTTTAAAGATCAAAGTCGATGAATTAATTTTATGAAAAGGCTGCTGGCGCTAAATTTGCTTGGTGTAACGATACCTATCAAAGACAAATTAACCAAAGAGATAAAGGATTATGCCAGGCACTCTGATAATAATTTTGCAAAGTAAAGAAATTACGTCTGGTGACAATTTGTATCATAAGATGCTCAAAATATTTTATTATAGTCCTAAGATGCATACGTAAAACGCAGAATGGAAAACTCAAGCAAATATAATTTGCAGTCGTTGTAAAGTGTGCAGACGACTTTGACAAAATCCCTCCGTGTTCTTTGTTTAGGATCTACAGAGCTCTGCTATTTAAAGCATGAAATAAATCAGTAGATTTTCATTTTAAATGTTGTAAATTTGTATAAGGACGACGGGAACGCCTTCCTTGCTAAGGACAGGGCACCTCGCGGTCTGGAAAATTCATTATTCAACAAAATTGCGAGTGTAACTCATCGGCCAACCGAGCGCCTCGCTGCTATTACCTATATTGCCGGTCATCTGATTCTCGGCAAGTTTGAGGGAACCCACCTGCAACATTTATTTACAACCAAGATACACAAACATGGTACAAATTGCCATAACTCAAATAAAAATCCCTCTAAAAATGTCAAACATGACTTGAAATATCTGAGCAAAGTGAGTATAAAAACTCTTCTAGAACCGTACAGGTACAAGCAAAAATAGAAAAGCAGAGATATTTCAGTCACGTCACGAGCACCGATAAATATAGCAGCGGCGCCAACTAATAATTCAGGAAAGTTGTGCGGCACCTACCGCAATTGGAGAGTTTGTCCTCCAAGACGACTAATGAAACCTGCGAGTAATCAATTGTGATAAATGGACTGCCGTCATGCTAATAATAATATGGATGTCAATAACTATCTTACAATTTATCGTTTTCAATTTAGATTGTAAATGTTCACCCATAAACACAATGCACTCTCTACAATCCTACGTTCTAATCAACTCTAATAATACAGCATAAAGTAGGTCATGCTGATCAGTTATTATCGTTTGGTGGGCAACGTTCCGAATTTCTGTGTAACTTCTACATATGATGAAAATTACGAGGCGTAACTGAGCGATATGTTTTTCGAAGCACGTAAGATAGCTGGAGTGCCACATGTAAGTGAGTACCATGAATCATGACACGCTCGTTACTTTTTCCGCAATAATCTGATGGAATTGTAAAAAGAAGAAAGTAAACGTTGCAGGTAATAGTTATATTATTTCTACTTACAAAATTGATATTTAAAATTATTGCGATAACATCTTTTCACTTGCGGGAACTAAAATAAAAATGTTATCTGCAGTAAGGAAAGTCGTTAACAAGCGCAAACAAAGTGTCTAACTGGATATTATACCAAGTCAGACACTGCAGCACTGTTCAAGAACTTCTCTGTTACAAATGGTCCTTAAATAAATCCTTCCTATCGAATATCAGCTACATACATAAGTAAATAGTTTGTTTTAAATTCTCAATAACGTTAACTTTTTTAGCTCGAGACAGCGAAGTTCTGAATAGTCTGCTTTGTCGACACTTGCAGGTCTTCCATAATGGAAAAAGTTTTGCATGGGTAATTAATTCCTTTTGGATGAATTATTATTACGTTAATGGACACTTAAACTCTGCTCACGTAGGTCTTCGTTTACTGGGATATTCGAATTGAATATTTTAATTTCTTTATGAGCGAATACGCTAGCCGGAGAATGGAAATATAAAATCAGATGTAGTTAATATGATGTTTGCTCCACACTCAACTCGCAAATTAAACCATCATCTGTTCCACGTTATTTATCATGATCATTATAGTGTATGACATGTGACATAGTTTAAAAGGTGTTTTAAGGAAATCAACTTCACTGCCAAATAAAAACCGATTACCTGAACGTAAGGATCAATAAAGGTCTGAAATTGCCAGCAATGAGTAAGTAAGTGTGAAATCAGTGCCCGTTCCTTTCTATTATGAAAACAGGTAGTTTCCCATTGCAGGTACAATCCTGGTCTTTATTATTTATACAGTAGAAAGGTTTGTCATTTAATCTTAGTAAGTGGTTTCGCAGAAATGTGGTCGTGACACAAAAAATTATAACTATAACTGGACAGCCAATGGACGTATGAGGACAACGAAAAGTAAGTAAACGCGAGCCTTTACAAATCTAGGATTGATCACTCACACACGAGGAAAACCCCACTAAAATATAAAAGTGTTTTCACACCACTACTGTACGGGTGAAAATAATGTTCGGGCGACGGCGTAGCTGACTGTGCTACGTCGTAGCAAGTACCGCACTACGACTATGCTACGACGTAGCAACTACTACGTTATGTTTTTATTCAATTTCGGACATTTTACGGTAGTCGTTGTTAATAAATTGTTACTAGATGTCAGAAAACTGAGACTTTAGGCCCTCACGGCACGGTTTCATTAAGGTACGGCGTATAAACCGCGCCTTAGAAAAACATGTCCGTGTTCAAGCTTCCATAGTGATCCATACAATTATACTGGCGACGTAGACACGTCGAAGAAACCGTAGTTTTTCACGGCAAGAAAAGCGTGTGTGTACAAAGGGCCTAACGCGTTATATTGTAACATTCGATTTTATATTAAACATAATTAGTTATTTGAAACAGTTACGTGATTTTTACAGCCGTCTTACATTTCAGTGAGCAGACTGTATATGTTGTGTAGACAAATAAAAGTTTGTTTACTTTGTTCAGCTCGCGGCTCACCTCCGTACGAGAAGTCACGTACTTATTGAGTAGTTACAATCCTCGCCGCACTGCTAATAAGAACACATTGTACCCCAAACTTATCTGACGTTCAACTTTCATAACTTCTCAGCTAAAAATATTGGTTTTCTTACTTCTTAGCTATAAGTTTAAGTGGCTAATGTACTACATACATAAATTATTACCTACTTACGCGGACGGATTTTGTTGCTATGTTTTTCTGGAAGGCCAAGTGACATGTAAAATAGGAATATTTTTATATGGAATTACTTTGTTTTCGTTTTGAATTTGCATGGCGTTGCTCTTAGCGCGTTTACTTGTTTAATTTTAGAGCCAATTTAATGTTTTGCAGTCTACTAATGAACACAGAGCAGAAAAGTTTTCAAGATTATCACGATTTTCAATCTTCTTAAAGCATACATTGGAAACATAGACAAATATAAAAGTTTCCACAAACATATTCTTAGTAGTAAACTTGTTCAAAAAGTGTGAGCGGAAATCTCAAAGCAGAGCGCTCAACGCCCACATAAAGAAAATTCTCGGAATTTTAGAAAACAAAAGTTTATGGCTATAGGTGCTAGGGAGCTCATTTTTCTCCGCTCATCTAGGAGGAAAACTGTGTGACGATATAGTGCATTCGTTTTATTTTAAACGGAAGAATCGTAAAACAGAAGCTTACACACTTTGTCTTTTTAATAATACTGAATAACCGCGCAGTAGGTAATTTGAGATTACAGCGGTTTAATTTATGATTGCTTTTAAAGAAAACGTAGGTAACTATTCTATACTACCTATACATTACTAAAATACATAACATAACGTCCTACCGACTACCAATACTATAATTTCTCAACCCAATTAATCATTGATTCACAAACGCATTCAAACGAGCTCAGCTCAACCGGTTTGCTTCGTTCTTACTTTGAATTAAGCACGTCTATGCAGCCTAAAGCACAATTCCTGACAATACGTAAAACGTCACGTGCATGCATAATGAACGAAGTGCGCGCGCTATGCACACGCAAACGGTGCAAATTTCATGATAGCCGCAGCTGCATGCCAGCGACCATTTTGGTTCTCGCTGTATATAATACCTTTACGAGTGGACGCTTGTGACAAACCAGCTGCATCCAAACGTTATCGCAGTTTTATAACATGCCGCCACCGAAACACGGCAACTGCAACCCACTGCGGCTACACTATTCATAATAAAAAAAAACAACATAATAGTAGATGTAGATACCGTCTTTTTCACGATAAACTTTGTTGGGCATAACAGTGCCTATACAAAGTAGAACAGATAGTGACAACATTACTTGAATATAGACCTATATAAGCAATTAGGCTAAATGATATTTTTTATAAGCAATATTTCATAAGTTGTGACGTTGTGTAATGTAAATAAGCTCTTTGTCATTATGTGACAGCATACTTACAGAATATTTGAACCAATTATTATCTACTGATGACTAATGAGACACTTTAACACTTATTTCAATTTCTCGGCATTTTCGTACACACTGCCGTATAGGTAAGAATTCATTCGCACGCGGGGTACTTTAGAATTTAAAATAAAGTAAATAAATAAACACAGACTCGAGATGACGCTACCCATTTTAGATGGATTTAAATTTTTTAAACTCCGTAGCTTGCTTAGCTTTTCTTCTTTTATGCTTACGTGAAGATATTCTTTGCATAAATTAAGACGTAACTGTGCAGTGAAAAGTAAAAAAGGGTTTTTCTGTTTAAATAACACTGCAGCTAACAATTAGGTTAAAAAAAACGACAATCGTTACGAGGAAGGATGAAGACATGAAAACAGATTCACCTTGTTGTACAAAGTGTAGCAATTTACTAAACAAATCCTTGCAGCGGGTAGCGGCGGCGGCGGCCGACCCGCGCGCTGAGCCTCTATCATTACACAAACTCGCATTATCTCGGCCCGCACGCAATATTGACATTCCCTTTTTTGTGCTCACGCCAAAAGTATAATAGGACATCGCGCTTCTCATTAGCTACACCCATTTTTTGCTCATAAAGTTTCGGTTGGGACTTTCCTTACGTTAACACGGACATATAAATTATGAAAGGGATCCGGTTTCTTTGCGCTCGATTGGGAATATATTATTACCTGCGGGAAGTGAAAAAAATCAAGTGGCGCTTAAAATTTAAAATAAGCAAAAGTAAAATGCGGTGGTTGTAGGTGTGCGTTTGTTTAGTGGAGCGGTAGGTACCCGCAGTTCCGTCGGACGGGCAGCTATTCGCTCCGGGCCGACGACGTGGTGGCTCACGTTTGCATTTTGCATGAGAACCATTGTTTGACCCACTATATTCCCGACACCCCGGGACGTGGTACAGCGACGTGACGTCCTACAGGCCTCTCAAACAGATTAATTTACTTACATCAAGGTGACTTTGACTTATGACGTTTTCTTCAAAGTCGCCTCTGCGGCGTACCATTGAAGGAAACCTCTCTACGTGATCTCATTAACCTAACGAGATAATTTAATACTTATTCATACCTTTTTCAGTTTATACATGTATGTCCATTAATTCTACTTAAATTGAATACTACGCCGGCTCAACCTCGCGCTTTCAATCGACTGATTGAAAATTTACGTCAATATACGTAAGTACAATTAATTAATCGGATTCCTTTTTGTATTAAATTGTAGTATGAAGTCGTATTTAAACAAAAAATACCTCAATTCCTCGGAGTTAAACCAAAAGGGTCCGATGCGGGTGCGGAGAGCCGGTGGCCAAAGCCTCTTTCGTACACATCTATGTACGTAAGTACTGCCGTTAATTACAAAGGAGCGAACTTTATGTTGTCTGTAGGTATTTCAAATGTACTCAGCTTAATATTTTACAAACGATTTACGTCCCAATCTGTACAAATCTAGTGGCAAACCAGCACAGGGGGGTTAAAGTATCTCGCTGGAAAAGAGAAAAATGATCGAAGGAAGACTTAGAATATGGATGTAGATTGGAGAAGACTGGCAAAAAGGAGAGGGTTCTTAAAACTGGGTAGCATTTCTGGGAGGCTTACATCTGCACCCGTAATACGCCTGGCATTTGATTGATCCGATAATATGACAATATTATGCTCAATATACACTGAACAAAAAAAAGAACTAAAATAAATAATATAACCAAGGGCTGATTTTTCAATCAACAGATAATTTTTATTCGTGGAATAAAATTGACGTCTGACAGTTTTTGTATGCAAGAACTGTCAAAAATTCAATATTATTCCTCCGATAAATTTATCTGGCGTTGTAAAAATCAGCCCTAAGCTTATTGTCGTCTAACAATACAAACTGTATGAAGCACCCAATGTACCAAACAAAATTTTAAAAACAAAAATCGTTTTATTTATTTATTTATGAGGGACCGAAAAATCAGATAAATATCAATAAAATTATGGAAATGTGTATGTAGCACTCGCGCCAAGAGGCAGATAATTTGCAGTATGAAAGAGAACTTTATGTGAATGCTGTTTATCTTCATTTCTGAGTAAGTAGAAACTATTTTATTCTGGGGTTCCGGTAAACGGGCGACGAGGGACCATCATAAGTTAGCTCCGTCGCCTGTCAGTCACTCCGTCATAATAAACGAGCATCACCAACTTGTTATTAAACGAGGAGCTAATCCATATATGTAAAGCTTTATAAAAAGTGATCGTTTACCCTCCATGTGAATGGGATAATTTATCTGTATTAAAATCACAGCACTGACTAGCATGTGGCACACGTCGTCAAACGTCACCCGTTTATTGATATTGTTTCAATATCATATTCCAACATTGGCGCTGCATAATGCTTAATAAGTGAAACGTGCCTCGTTTGTGCACTGGACGCTATTGTTCGTTTAAATTGAGTATTATTGTTATTACCGACTTCAAAAAAAAAGGAGGTTATCAATTCGACACGTATGTATGTAATATTATTGGAATTGCATTATATTCACATATGACAATCTATTAGGGCTTCCAAACAAATATACAAAAATTTAAAGACGTATGTATTTATTTATTTATTTATTATGGCACTTCAACGACTTACTCACTACGACATACACAAACAAAAATCACATACAGTTTTAGGAATTGTGAGTTCGTCACTTACAGAAGTGCACAGCACTAGCACAGAAATAAATAGCAAGTACAAGATAGCGTTAGTTGAATTACACAATATAAGTTATAAACGAATGTATGTTATGTATGTATGTTTGTCCACGCATATCTCCGTAACTATTAATCGGATCGTGACCATTCTTTTTTTATTGGCTTACATTTACTTCAACTTAGGGAACAGTGCAAGTTTCATCAAAATCGATTCAGAATTTTCAAGATATGGACTAAGACGTGAAAGTGTGACGGCCTGGCTTATTGATACGAGCTACGGGTGTAGTGTCAAAGGGAAAACATCTCAAAACGTTGGTCAAATTCTAGTGCAATAACTAAAAATTACGAAATAAAATGTAATTTAAAAAAATTAAACCGACTTCAAAAAGAAATAACCCAAAATTATGAAATAACTTTAATTTCGGAAGTCGGTGGCAAAAAACTAAAACTAGAATACAGATCCCAAGACACCGACTTCCAAAATTAAAGTAATTTCATTTTTGAAGTCGGTTTAATTTTTTTAAAGTACTTTTTTTGTCTTTGACAGTAAACATTGAAGAACTAAATGTGAAATGAAACGGAACATTTAAATATTCCCGTAACGTTTTGATCGGGATTACATGCCCTAAGAAGCACTTTATTTTGGCAGTGATATCATTAGGTAGAGATAACACAGTCATATATTTTTTTATAAAAGATCTTGCTTTATTCAACTCAAATATTTTCTAATATTTGAAACTTTAAATATTATTCTGTCAATTCGTTACTAAACCACGAAGAAAACTTTAAAGAATTTTCTATTTAGTATTTCCTGCTACGTTGCTGCTATTTACTTTCCTTTCATATTTTTAAAAAGTTTACACGTACCCATAGGATCGCTTTGCGCGAGGAACGGCTAAAATGTTGACTTCTCTATAATTTAATAGACACAGGCTACAATTACACTCAGTCTGAGCGGCAGGCGGCCGGGCGAGCGCCAGGCGCGCGCCGGCGGCGGCGAGGCGGCCCGCTACCAACACTACATAATATTATTGTGCTGTATTGATTCCACATAATCACCTTGCCTCAAAACTACCACATTCTAGTAATATTTATCTGAACTACACAATACAAACGAAGAATAAATATCTACCCAGATAGAGCTTCGGATTCCGCTATAAGCTTCCGTAAAGGATTAACGAAAAACTGAATTCCCAGAACGCCTAAATTAAAAACAAAGTCATTTGCCTCCAAAGGGAAAAGTTCACGGACATGGGCTCTTTTTTAATAGAAAGAAATTAAAAAATCTGTTTAGAAAAGCGTGTATAGAATAAGTATAGCGGTGGAAAAGAGACATGCTTTAAACTCGTTTCCGCTCTGTGGATAGCTGGGTGAGAAGGCGGTCGAGGGTAGTAGTCAGCGCCGACAAACGGAATAATTAATCTGTCATGAGGTGTCCGTGCTTATTGGAGCCGGCGGCGTCAAGAACCGTCCAACACCACTAATAAACTCCACGCGAATATGAAAACACGAATAAATGAAAATGCACATTTTTCATAGAATAGAATAGAATAGAATACTCTTTATTATGTACACCATATAAATTACAGACATAATTATAGAAACAGCTGTACAAAGGGTGACACAATGGGCGGTCTTATCGCTAAAAGCGATCTTTTAAAGACAACCTTTGGATGGATTAAAAAGGGGAAGGACAGACAAATACTGTAGGTAGTCTGTGGTGTACCATTTATATAATACAATAAATACACACATAATAGTACATTATGATACATGTGTGCTATGTTGATCATTATGCACGAGGCGATATTATCGCGCGAGCCGCAGGCGAGAGCGATAAGAAAGCCGAGTGTATATTGATTAATGCACACGCGTTTCATACGACGTTTTTCAACACACTTGCGAGGAAAAAAAACAGACTTGTATTGTTAAATATTAACTTGTATGGAAAATGGCGCGCTGGTTTTGTTTTCCCGCGCGCCGTGCTAGCCAGCACTAGCTATGCGCGCGCAACATTGACTCATTTTAAATATATTAATCTATGGCACAGACAACACCGATACAGCCTATAGAAAAAATATAATAAACACAAACCTGAAAATTGCAAAAAACCTAAGAATTTCGCGGTCTACCACTGCGCATTCACCTTAAATTGTCTGTGGTCCCCTGCGAGTTCATTTTGCGACCAAGGACAATACAGACTATTTAAAAAAAATTGAAATATAGCCCGCGGATTTTTTCTTTCGGCATGAAGTCTCTTTGGGCGCTTTTCGAATTAGCTATAATCGCTCACATCACAGCGCTCACATCATCTCCATGGACGTAATATTACGTCCATGCATCATCTCACATGCGTTCCGATTTAGATATTACTATTATGACTGCTGAGAGCTGGCAACAATTCGGAACACTCGTGAACGCGCTCACATGACAGTACTTACACAATGTAAAAAAGATATTATTACAGTATTTCTTTGTATAAACACCACATTTCTTCTTCAATTTCAAAAATGCCACGTTAGTTTAATTTAAAGATGATGCAACTCAAAACAAAACACACACTGACACAACCTCATACACACACTGTAATTTTTGACAGCGCTCACGGTGATATTATTCTAGGGCATGGTCGGCATTATCGCAAGATGGCGAATGTCATGACGTCATCTATGACGATTCACGGGACATCGTTATCGTTATCGCGCTCACGCTAATTCGGTTATTTCCCAATTCGGAACACATCGATTATTTCCCAATTCGGAACGCAGGGTTTGATGAGATTAAAAAAGCGCGCGTCTCCGACTAGTAAATAGTTATCTGTGGTATTACAGAACATGTGGATTAAAGTAAAGAAAAAGCACGCGTTCGTAATACACTCCATTATGGACCTTAAAGCGGTTCAATAAGAGCCACTTTACGAGCAAGTGTGTTGAAAAGTATATTATACTAATCTAAATAAATATATACATACAATAATAAACATGAAACAGGAGCAAAGAAAATATAAGTACTGATGATGTTTAAGGAGAGAGGAAGTGCTTTTTAACCATAATTTTAAAAGTGGACAAAGATTGAGCACGCCGTACGGACACGGGCAAGTCATTCCATAACCGTACTGCTTGAACAGTAAAAGATTTGTCATAGAAACTGGTCATATCATCACATATCTCATTTTCAAGGCTCTAGCCAGACTATTTCAGTTATTCTGAGTATAATTGGATAGAATTCTATGACAGCTGGACACAGGTTTAAATGGCAACCTTCGCCCTGCGGCTCTAACTGGTATTTTCCGTAGTTACTTAGTTGCAAACTTTAGCATCGTTCGAGACATGGATAACAGACGGAATGTTTTCATTAATTGGTTCGAACTTAAGGTATTCGTGGAATCGATTACGACAAATAATAACACTTCAATGATAAGTTATTAGGGACTTAACTTGTTAACTTGATCAATGTTACGTTGGTACTGAGAAACAGGTTTATAATTAAAAGAACGATGGTCGTGATGGCCCTGTAGAACCCCTCTCAAGTAGGTACCAATGTGATTTGACACTGACAAAGGCGAAGGAAAATATCGTAAGGTAACCGGAACTTCATACTTACTATAGGTAAGTTTTTAATCGCCAACCAGTCTTGAGAAACCGTGATGATTAATGCTCATGCTGCTTGTATGAGAAGAGACGTTTTCCCTGCAGTGGGACAGTATCAGGCTAGTATTATTATAATTAAAGAACAAGACAGCTGAGCAGACAGTTGTACGAATGGTTACCTACAAATATGTTTGTAGCTACACAGTAGGCCACCACATTATTTTCATAATAAAAAAGTTTGCAACTCATATAAATGTCTCAGTTTGGAGATTAATAGAGGCATTCCAAAAACTTTCAGGTAAGGGGATTCCCAAAGTTTTTTATATGAGTCCCGATAAAATCGGTCCCCCCACTAAATGTATGTACGTATGTTACTAGATAAATATGTAGGTGCCTTTATCTGTAGAATCAAACCAGCAAGATACCTTAAAAATGCTGACATAGGTACCTACTAGGCTGCATGAGAACTGTGGAAGAAACAAGACCTACCTTAACATTTGATTAATTATAAATCACGTGGTTAGAGTTATATGTAAAATAATACAATTAAATCCATCCCATTCTCTTCTTATTTCAACTATTTTCACTAAGTCTGTAATATGCATCCAATCATAAAAACTGGACTTCATTCAGAGACAGTAATAAAATTAATCTCGGAGTCTAGCGTCTAGTCAACACAAATCGGATCGGAAGTTATGTCGCCATCCCAGGGTGGGGTCGTCGTGGCGGTGTCACTCGACATCGCCAACGCGTTCAACACCCTGCCCTGGAGCTGCATTGTGGAGGCACTCCGGTATCACCGGGTGCCGCCCTACCTCCGTCGAATAGTCGAGGCGTATCTGACGGACAGAGCCGTCAGCTACCCCGGTCGCGATGGGGAGTGGAACCGGCGAGAGATGTCGTGCGGTGTCCCACAGGGATCGGTCGTGGGGCCGTGGGACATCGGTTACGACTGGGTGCTGCGGGCCGACCTCCCTGATGGCGTCAGCGTGGTTTGCTACGCTGACGACACGCTGGTCCTGGCGCAGGGGAGGTCGCATCAGGCGGCGGCCGACGCGATGACACGCGGGGTTGCGATAGTCGTGGAGAGGATCCGGCAGTTGGGTCTCGAGGTGGCATTGCACAAGTCCGAGGCCATGGCGTTTCATGGGCCCCGGAACGCGCCACCATCGGGATCCCAACTAACGGTAGGAGGGGTTCACATCGGCGTCGAGACAACGATGAGGTACCTGGGTCTCGTCCTCGACAGCCGGTGGAACTTCGTCGAGCATTTCCGACGTTTGGCCCCCAAACTGGAACGGGCCGGGGCCGCCTTCAAGCGGCTCTTGCCCAACCTGAGGGGGCCAAACGCCTCCTACCGGAGGCTTTACGCGGGGGTCGTGCGGTCCATGGCCCTATACGGGGCCCCGGTGTGGGCGCGTTCACTGCGGCGGCGAGCCGCCAACTACCTGAACGCGCCCCAGAAGGTGGTAGCCATAAGGCTTATCCGGGGCTACCGCACGATCTCTGGCGAGGCGGCAAGCCTCATTGCCGGACTGCCGCCATGGGATCTGGAGGCGATAGTCCTCGCGCGCGTGTATGAGTGGCGCGCGGAGGCACAAAGGGGGGGGGAAGTTCCGCTTCCGCGGCAAATCGCTGCGGAGCGGACTGAGATCCGGCGCGATCTCATGGCGACATGGAAGGAACGACTGTCGCAACCCAGCGCAGGGCACGCCGCGATAGCGGCGATAAGACCCCTCTTTGAGGAGTGGCTAGAGAGGCGCCACGGCGCCCTCACCTACCGCCTGACGCAGGTCCTCACCGGACACGGAAGTTTCGGGAGGTTCCTGCACATCATCAGGCGGGAGGAAACGCCCGGGTGTCACCATTGCCAGGATCGCCCAGAGGACACGGTGGAGCACACGGTGGAGGTCTGCCCCGCTTGGGCGGAGCACCGCCGTGTCCTCGTAGAGGCGATCGGCAGCGGCGGCGACCTCTCGCGCCCGGCCCTGGTGCAAGCCATGGTCCGGGGCGAGAGGGAGTGGGAGGCAGTCACCTCCTTCTGCGAAGCAGTCATGCTAGCGAAGGAGGTGGCGGGACGGCTCAGGGAGAGAGCCTCCCGTCCCAGCCGCCGCGGGAGACGCTCCGGGCGTCGGGAGCCGCGCGACGACTCCCGGCCACCGTAGACGCGGGCCTGCGGGCGGAGAGTAATGGGTAGCTCACCGTCCGATCAGGACCAGGCCCGTGCCGGACGGCGCGTACGTGTTCCACGCGCGCCTCAAAGAGATGTCAGCATCGAGGAGGGGCCCCATAGGGCCGAAGCCTGCCGGGTCAGCGGGATTGTCCGAAAGGGTTACCGCTGGCCCGGAACATAAAGGGCTAAGGAAGGAACACGGGTGGGTTTTAGTCAGTAAGAGTCTGACACTCCCTTCCGCTCCACCCAGAGCGGGAGGGGTCATTTGATGATTTCCCATCCGCAAAAAAAAAAAAAAAAAAAATCTGTCGCCGGCTGTTTGAGCTTATTCAAGTGTGCCCCTTGTTTATAACAAATACCAATTGAATTTGCTGCAGTTTTGCTCACACATAAATGCAACAGACACGATGGATTACACCAGCTTTTGTAGAACGAATAATTTTGCACCTACGCTTTTAGTAAATACATTTAAACATGTTCACGGAGATTGCTTGGTCTTCGCGGTCAGGGCTTTGTCATCTGTTTGAGCGTGTCTTGAGAATAATCAATTATAGCGAACACAACAGTAGTTGGCCAGTTATCACGCACACCGTGACAGTTACCGGCAGAGTATGGGCACGTGTAGGAACAGATATATTTCAATCGTTACCTGCACACTACTCCTTTGTTGTGTGTACAACCTTGTCCAGTAAAAAACGCCGAAGTATTAGATATTTAGGTTCAAAGATTTCCCTAACGGTTTATAAATAGAAAGACAAACATAGATTCGTAGTGTATTCACACTCCGCGCCAATTGTAAAGTTCAACTGAAAACTTTGTGCCTAAAAATAACAGTTCGGAATATACCTACTACATAGGTAGGTAGGTAGATATTTGCTTTCGTAATCGTAATATAGCATGCTTCTCCAATGCTTATATCCGAGCCAATTTCAAATTCCTCTTACACTGTTACGACACTTTAAAGTCGTAAAATAATGAAACAAAGTAGCAATCTACCTTGTATTTACATTCAGGTGCAATTTCAGCATTCTAGAGAGTTGGAAACACAATTTTAATATGTCGAAGTCAACTTATTTTCTAACACCAACATAACGGTCAGAAGGCATGTAATTCGCATCCTGTACACGAAGCAAACTGCTCGTAACATAACACAAGTTTAATTCTTAAATAGGTACACACCTAATCCTATGCAGCGTAACGCGTAACGTTGGCTACAAATTCAAATAAAGACACATTAAAATAAATAATGTAGTTTGAGGCGAGTTCAAACAGCATTAGTCAGCCAGATGTGGGGTGCGGTCCGTTTCCCGGCTAGTTTTCGTTTGCGCAATCAGGAAATTAAATAAAGTTCGCGACCTCTGTCTGCCCAGACACTTAAAGAACTTTATGCAAAAGTCATTTAAAAATTTAACTTCTGCTCTGAATTTTGTAGTACTGAATACTGGAGTCACGACTAACTGATCTGGGGGCACGGGAGTGCCCCCGCCAAGACGAGCCAAGCGAAGCGCAAGGGCACTACCTACCTTTTCTCGAAGCACTTCGTCGTATTTTTGAACCTTCATAATTTGGGTTCGGATTATACCAGATAAACAAAATTTTCAGGATATGATGTCAGTGGTTGACTTATTAAACCTATAAAGTTTCAATTGCATATCTCTTATACTTTAGATTTTATTTATATCTAAAATACCCCGATTTCGTCACTGACTCACTGATGATCATCAATATTCTAAGGGTCTTCCTGAAGTCCTAGAAAGCTAAAATTTGGTATGTAAGCTAGTAATAGTACACAAACAACAAAAAAACTCTAAAACTTGGAACTTTTACCCTCCAACCCCTTAAAATAGGGGATGGAAGTTTGTACGAGACTTCCGTAAATTTTGATGCTAGAGTTCTGAAAATTGATATAGGGACTCCTTGTTATAAATAATAAAATACGTATTTCAGGATTTTCAGTAAATAACCCTCCAAAAAAATATTTTTTAATTTCTTAAGCAACTGTAGCGGTATCTACAACGCCACATGCGAACAACGCGTCATACTACGTCACGCAAATCCTACATCGCGCAAGCAGAGTTTACCGCGCAATTAGCATAGATACAACGGCCCCGACATAAATCATTGGGCAGTTGCCCGCCAGACATAACACCCGTCTGGTCGGAGGATCCTCCCTTTTCTATGGAGGTTGAGTGAACTTTACACCCTGTTCCTCGTACCTCTATACAACTTTCAAAAAGATGTGAAATCCCACCAAAAACATTTTCATGTAAAATGTTGCCAAGACGAGAACACATATGGCTCGCACTGTCAAAAAGTTATCAGATCTCGTGGAGAGCCAAGCTTCTGACTCTACACGCCCTAACTTCACAAACTCTACACCTTAGTCAAAATATGTGGCTTGGCCGTTTCGCTACCATCACATGGGCGTAAAGTGAAAAATTTATTCGCTGTTCATTACTTTTCTGTTATTACTATAGTTCTTGTAGTAACGAAACGGCCTAGCCTCATATTTTGACTAAGGTGTAGAGTTTGTGAAGTTAGGGCGTGTAGAGTCAGAAGCTTGGCTCTACATGAGATCTGATAAGTTTTTGACAGTGCGAGTCATATGTGGTCTCGTCTTGGCAACATTTTACATGAAAATGTTTTTGGTGGGATTTATATTTGTAGATATGACACCGCACTAATGGCGTCTAACAACGTGGACCATGTTACAATAAATTAGTGCCAAAGCATCACTTGCCACCGACCACGTTAAGTGTGAATGTGGTTGGTGAAGCGATGATAGTTTGACAAGTTGCCAGCCAGTCGCGCCTATGCACCAGTACAACAAAACCACGCCGATTTTGTAAGTTACTACTATCACCATTTCATGGAAAACAATGCACTTCTGGTTTTTAGAAACTCAGATGATCCTGAAAGCGTATTTTAAAAACGTGGTACGTGATTTATGTAGTAAAAAAAAACAACATTCAATGATGATTTATTTCTTCCACCAGTCGTTGGTACTTTTTCCGCTCCATTTCCACAATCGCTCATAATTTTTTATCCAGATTTTTTTACAAGATGGGACGTATGTGTGAACGTGTCTAAAAGTATTCATAGTGATGATCAACAGCTTATCTTCCGCGTAAGTTGCAGCAGTCGACCGGGGTTAACGGGTTCTTAATGGCACTTGTACGCTTGTAGAGGATGTCACATTTGCACACTATGCAAATCCTCCCATCATGTTCCCTACATTATCATACATTACATTTTGTTACATTCATTTTGTTCTGATCTCGACTTATCTGTTTCGAAAGATAATACTCGTATACAATCAAAACAAATACTTATATCTCGACATGCTTTAAAGCATTTTGTTGCCATGATAACTCATTCTTCAGTAGTTTGTTTACAACGGAAGTGCAATCCTAGATGTCAACAAATTCAGTAAGACATTTTGCATAGTATTTGACTACTCATCATTTATAATTACATTACACCAATATATGTATGTAGACATAATAACATGTTTTGAGCACACAACCCATGTTTCCCACGAGTAGGTATTCTTACCCACTTCAGGGCAGTTTGCGAGTAATTGCAAACTTGAATGGCAGCTGTCAACTGAAAGGTTGTATTAACTTATATTTTTGGATTCATAAAGATTTTTAAAATTGCTCTCTCTCTAGTAAATCTTGTCAGTAGTGGTCTAAAAAGCCGTCGCTATGTTTATGTGTAGGTACTGTGCAACGTTCTTTAGTACTTGTGCCTCTCTTAAGGAGCCATTAAGTGCCAACTTCACGCTTTCCTAGCGCTGTTGAACTCGTGCTCGACCTTACAAGGAAAAAGAACATAAATATATATAGAATAGTATTATGTACCTACCTACGTAGTATGAATGTGAATGTAAGTATACAAAGGTAATTATATCACTTTGGTTATGATACTGACAATATTGTAAATAAACCCTTAGATTTAACCCATATGATTTCAAAACCGTATGGAAGTTTTCCATTAGCGAAATATGAACGAAAATGTCAATCAATCAATCAACTCAGCCTATCGCAGTCCACTGCTGGACATAGGACTCTCCCAGACTGTGCCACAACACCCTGTCCTCCGCCTTCCGCATCCAGTTTACCCCAGCCACCTTCTTTAGGTCGTCAGTCCATGAACATGAACGAAAATGTATTCAAAAGATTTCAACCTTTTTTTAGTTCATTGAAAATGTTAAAGCTAGATTGGACCTTCTTGATACGAACTATCGGTAGTAGATACCCAGCTCAGCATTCGGCTCCTAAGCAAAAATCGATGGTGACTGATTCCTATCTCCAATGATGTCATATGAATATCCTGATTCACATCTTAACTCTTATTCATTAAAACAACGTAGGCATAAGAACGGAATATACGGCTAAACTTATCGTGGATTCGAATAAGAACTTAAAATATCCCGAAAACCTTAATACACGCGGTGGCATTACTTACATTCCACAGAATGTATTCAGCCGCTCATTTTTCATATTTTTTCGTATAGCCCTAGCTTTCTGAGTGTTTTAAATTTTAAAGCATCTGCAATAGAATGTGAGTACGGCACTCAGCATGGACAAGATTGGTAGTGTTGGGCGCAGGCCGGGAGACGCGGGAGCCGGGTGCCGGGAGCCGCCCGGGCGAGCGCTACGTCCCCGCGCCGCCGCCGCCGCTGCTTGCCGCTCCGGGGCCGTTAACGCCCATGTTCGCTTGCACAGCACAACTAAAACCCAGTCGCAAGTGTTAAATTTGTAACAGTTGCCGTTCTTAACGCTGAACGACTTGTTTGCAGTAACGACGATACCACGCCACTCTGTATTTATGACGTTCCTCTGTAAGATTCTTCTCCAGTTACATCCTGCACTCTTTCATACCATAGAATGTGTATATACAATCCAAAATATATTCTCCATAGCCTCTGAAAGGCATTTTTCATTGTACACAGTATTTTCTTGGCAAACGGAGTGATTACCTTGTCCTTAATAATTTATTTGAGCTTCTACCAAGTAACACAAAGGCCAGTCTTATCTCTTGAATAAAACATTGTTTCTTTAGAACTGAGAGCAAATCGCAACGGTAGGTTTTTTCTATTCTGTCTTCAAGTTTATAAAAAACTAATTCGAAGCATGTGTGAAACTCACTTAACGGTAGAGTTCGAGTTATAGATATTTGTTACCTTTCATTATCTTGTTTTACATAGCCAATTAAGTTGTTTGAAATCATTTTATTTGTTTCTAACACTTTATACCTAATACGAAACATAAACAACAATTAATCTGTATACTTACAAAGAAATCTAGAACATGACGGTATATTTTTTTCTAACTTGCTCATTCTCATAAATTACACTTAATTGAAAGATAATTAATTATATATTTATATTCCACACAAATACGTTGTCTTTTTTATATTTTGCTTTCAAAACCACGTTTAAAAGTCGTTTAACCTTTTATACATAATTATGTTATATTGAGGTCAAAACTAACAATAAAGTTGCCAAAAATCTGCTATCTGCGTCGAGCAATCTCTTAGAAAAGGCTTTATCACGGTGAATCAAACAGACTAGCAGAGTTGATTTCATGTTTCATTTTTCCAATTCCCGAGCGGAATGTGAAACTGAACAGAGCTAACACTTTGTTTCGAAAATAAAACAATACAACAATTTAATTAAAAACTTTGTGTAAAGTAACATGTGCATATTAAATTACAATAACAGAATTCAAAGTGGCGTTTTATATGACATTTATGTTCTACAATTTGAACGTAAGTACCTAAGTAACCAACTGCGCTACGCTACGAGGGCGGTGGTGCAGTATTGGTAATTTATCCGCCTCCTATCTGCTCGAACCACTTTCGGATAAGTCTTTATTTGCTATTCGTCTTGTCTTCCCCAAGTAGCATAGTTGCAGTTGCCAACTCGGTTACCGCTTGCATAATTTTGCTTGAGATATTGTAAAGACGGTCGGCAAAATTGAAACGTGGCCTGTCTCTTCCTTTGTTATTCCGCCGTGCTGTAGCACTACTGTCATATTTCTTAAATAATATCATGACTAGTGTAGGTACATTGTAGAAAACATATTTTGAATATACAAATTTAAGTTCTCTTGGTAGATAAGCGTGCAGATAATATTCTAATATTCAACGTCGTTAAAACGTCTAATAACATTAACTCCACAGTATTGTTTTGCTGATTTAAGTAGTAGGTAGTATTTGATACTTTAATAATACTCGCGAACACTTCTCAGCACCTGCTTTCTGATTTATAGCTTCGAGGTTCATTAGGGTTAATGATAACTGTCTGTAATTATTCACAATCGGACACCTGTTCTGTTCAAGCGAGCCTTTAAATACCTTCTATTAAAGATTCCGTCCAGAAAGAGTCGCAACCTAGGTACTTTTGTGTCCGACGCTTTAGCGTCGTGTAGACTTTTCTTCGGAGACTTAGTGTCTGGAGGACACAAAATCGATGGACAGTAGGCCTAAATATCACATGAGTCGTGTTTTATGAGTATCGAAGTATCTACCTCTTAGAAAATAAATACGTCCGTATGAGTTATAAAAAGAAAAAAGGTAGATACGACGATCACGTATCCAACCATATTTATCCCAAACCACTAGCTCGTATAAATCTCCTTATGCGAGAACAAGTTTTGTGACTTTACATTGTTTTATCTTGATACATAACAGTATGTTTTTGGACGTGCATACACAAAACATATCGTGCAGGCCCCTCAAGACTTTATCGGAACAAAAGAGATAGTGGCTTCGTAAATAAATGGTAAAGTGTAGAGCTGCACTTCAGAAATTCAGCGAAAAACGAGGCTTATAGTTTTAAAGTCATGTGTTAACATTCTACGTTAAAAGATTCAAACGACGCGAAGCCTTTTGCTTTTTTATCTATTTAGTTATAATGTGCTTGAAATTTACTCTACGTTCCGAGTCTAGAAAGAAAATCAAAATGAGTGATAAATGTTCATAAAAATGACTGAATCTCAATAAAATCGGCTCAATGTAAGCTTCGTAGAGAGCGTGAGCTAGCCGACTCTCTACCGCATAACCCGCTCAACAGATTTTTATGAAATTTGCATTTTTGATGAGCACACAGAATAGAGACTAAATAATTTTTTGGTTTTTTAAGACTACCCTTTTTATCCATTTGATTACCGCGTCTTTCAAATCGGTAGATTATAAAAAACGTATTAGTTATCTTTTTTTTAGTATAAATTAAAATATAAAAATTACACCCTAATAGAACAAAATATGACAGTCGGGGATGTGGCTGTTTATAATTCATGAACTCTCGTCAAATTGTTGTTCAATTTGTGCAAATGTCAAGTAGAACACAACACTAGAAAATAAACAACCCTAGTATGTACCTATTGCTGTAGGTACGGCAATACGTGGAAGAACCAATATTATGTGTATGTGTTATTACATACCTACCCGACTCCAAACCACCTAAACAACCAGAAATTTTCCTAAATTAGGGTTCCGAATTTAATTTTAAACAGGTAGGTTGATGGGATTCAATGTTACCTACAAATTAATTTACTGAAAATGTTTCATAGTACCTAAATGTTTTCTGGTAGCTATATTGTATCAACAAAACAGTAAGGGATCGAAATAATAAACACGTGTATGTAAATGTTATTTTTATGAACCGCTTGTACGGTGGAACATGGCGGGGCGGGTGCTTAGACGAGCTGGCGCGGGACACAGCGCAGCCCGAGGGCAATCACTGCAGTCCGCCAACTGCCGGTGAATATTTTACGTCAGACCACCACCCTTATCCAATACAAACCAATGTAATTACTCTGGTAGAGCCTGATTGTTAACGTTAAACTTTCTAGGTTTTATTATTTCGACAAAGTCGGTACTTTTTAGGGGTTTGAGTAAAATGAAATGCGTGCAATTCATAACTTACGGAATATCACAATCAATAATGGACTGTCTATATTTTGTTAACTTGAAAAATTGCTGATTTTATTTGCTAAATATGTATATTAATTGTATATAGTAAAGTTAGTTAGTCTTTTAATTTAGTACCTATTGTAAATAGTTAGTTGCTAAGTAAATAATTATAAAATTCTTATTCACTACTTAAAAAGGTATGACCATAATTGATCATAATGTAAATTAAACTGTGCTAAAATTGCACGTAAAAGTAAAAAACTACTTTAAATAGTTAGTCTACGAAAAAACCTCTCGATTGAATTTCACGATGAGAACAGCTGATAGATTTCGCATGGACAGTACTCATATATAATGTAGACATGGAGACGTCGCGCCGCGCCGTAGCGTCCCGCCTGCGGTCAGAGAGCTCACAACCCCGCACATATACCCCCGGGGATTCTCAGCTCTGCCTCCGACGTACTAACAAAGTATCGACTACTTCGGCTTTTATTAAAGCAATTACGTTTATTTTCCGTCCAATGCTTACAGTGTTACAGTCAAACTTATTTCCCACGATCATTGTTGAAGCTACATTGCAAGTGTCGTATTAATTCAACGTTGTTCGGTATGGTATCAAAGATTCTTTCTTCTCAAAACTCTAAGCAAAGCCACCGCAACCGCGTGAAGCGAATCCTGGTTTAAAGATTGGAATGGCGAAAGATACCTCGGGCACTCGCCGCCAGTCGCTGCGGTATCCTATTTGGCTCAATGCACTTTTACCACATGTAAGATATATTCTTGTTGATTGTTTTCTTTCTCACTTTTGCTTTTCTAATTGTAGTTTCAAGCGGTTGTAAATAAAATTCTCAGCTACATAGAAAAGCCCAGCAAATAACTTCCAAGTGAGGCTTATTTCCTATTGTAGGTAATAATTTAGTAATAATACACAGTGCCATCCCTGCTACTTGTCACATCATGATATGGCAAATGCAAGAGTCTAGCTCTAGCTTTCCTTCCTTGAAATAAAGTCTGATGTTTCCTCCATAATAAACAAACCATAGTAATTTATCACTGTTCATTCAATTGCTGGCGATAATGGAGTGAAATTGATAATAAAGTAGGCGCAGCATCATGAAATACTGCGCAATTGTCGATATCCACCCCGATGATTTATCAATATCGCACGCTCCAGAACAACTACGAAAATCCGGTAGGTGCGGATTGGACGCGCATTGAGTAGGGGTTCCGCAGTAGATTAACTTGAATCCCACTCGATTAGGTCGAGAACGAATTAATGTTAACCAAACTTTTTGACAATTCAAAACAACCTGTAAGTGCCTACCGAAACCAGCAGAACCTATATTGATCGAAGCAGCTTGCTCAAAGCTTATAAACTTGCAAGCTACTAACATAACACGAAGACTAACAGTGCTCTGAGTGGTCAATATAAAAATCAGTAAAGGTACCTAACGTCCACTCCATTTGAAAGAGTAAAGTACCGTCACTCGATAAGGTTTGTGAAATATATGACACCTTCCTTTGTGCGCGACAATATTACATTATTTGTACTTCCTTTATTGTCGATACAATTTGAGAGAGTAATCGGTCTATAAACAGCAATCAGAATTTGGAATAACAAAGTGTCCAAGTTCATTCCTGCCGTTCGGCTAAGGAACCCAAAAAGGATGTAAAATAATCGTTAATAAATTTTATGTTTATTGGACATCCATTTACTTTTTAAACGTTCTAGAACACAGCTTCTGATCTGATCCAATTAATGACAAGCTTTTATCTGAAAATATTGAACAAATCGTTCAAACAATATGGCGCCGCCTACCCGTCCCGCGGGAAATGCCACGTCGCAGATCTCACTACGTTATCTTCTGCCAAATACCTTCTTTCGTGCTTTGTGTAAAGAGTCAGAGGAATAAGCTGGGATTATGTCATATGTAACTTTCTATTCTGATAAATGTTTAAACAACGTGACAAATGACAAAGGCAGAAGTGCAAACGTTATTTCATAGTTGAAACATTTCTCTTAGTTATTGTATGAACGGAGCAGCGGAACGTGGAACCTTTCGCATATTCAAAAATGTATGGTCACTTGTTACATTATTACAAATAAACGTGCCGTAACGGAAAGTGCCATTGCAAAGAATCATCTCATTTCCAATACGTGGGATCGGACGACAAAGAAAGTACCTACAGGTAGGTAGGTACTGTGTATCACTGATCGATTTGGGCCTATCTATCTATCTATCTATATATATAAAAGAAGAAACTGACTGACTGATTGAATGACTGACTGAATGAATGACTGACTGACTGACTGACTGACATATCAACGTACAGCCGAAACTACTGGGTCTAGGAATGTGAAATTTTGCACACGGCTTCCTTTTATAATGTAGGGGAGCACTAAGAAGGGGTTTTTGGAAATTCAACCTTTAAGGGGGTGAAAAGGGGGGATTTCGTTTGTATGAAAAATCTTATTCCTTGAGTTAATAAACTTGAAACTTGGCACGACTACTTATCTAAGTAAATTATTAAGTTTGGCATTTTTTGTTTTTCTTAACTACCCCCTAAAGGGGGATTGGGGGGTGTCAAAGTTTGTATGGAAGAATTTTAACGGGCTGTCCGATTAACTCGAAACTCAGTATTTATACTTAAGACCAAAAATAGAGAATAACGTGTATCAGGGTTTTTCGAAAATGTACCCCTAACGGGGTGAAAAGGGGTCGTTAATTTTACAGGGGAGGATTTTACTGCGTGACTTGATTTACTCGAAAATTGGTATAAATAATCTTTGAGTCAAGTAATGAACACATCACAAACTATTTTTCGAAATTCCTCCCCTGTGGGGGTGAAAAGCGGGGATACAGTTTATACGAAAAATCTTATTCATTTGGTTAATAAACTTGAAACTTGGCACGAAAGTAAATTATGACGATTGACACTTTTTGTTTTTCTAAACTACCCCCTAAAAGGGGATTGGGGGGTGTAAAAATTTGTATGGATGAATTTTAACGCTCGGTCCGATTAACTCGAAACTCGGTATTTATACTTAAGACCAAAAATAACATGTATCAGGGTTTTTCGAAAATGTACCCCTCACGGGGTGAAAAGGTGTAGTTAGTTTTAGGGTTTTTCAAAACTCGACTCCTACCAAGGTGGAAAAGGGTAATAAAGTTTAAGGGGTGGATTGCTGGGAAATATAGTAGGAAATGCTGTATCCACTAGCACATAGCGCCACCAGTGGTTCGCAGAGCACTGGCTCCAGCGAAAGAGCCAAAATGGTCTCCGACACATGACCCTTTGCACGACAACATCCTTGTGCCACAAAGGCTAAAAAGTCGAAACAGTTTTTTAAAGTGTGTCGTCAACTCACTGGTGAACCATGACAAGAAAGACTGAAGCTGTGGCGAGACAGTCCTTCCTTACCCAAACCGTTCATCCCACCCGCTGAAGACCTCCCACCTGGACATGAGTAACCTTGGGTAACCTGGAAGTCTTTAAACAGGCTCCGGACGCAGGTTAGCTGAAGTAAGGAAAACCTGTTCAGGTGGAGATTCATAGACGACTCCGCCTTGGAGTGTTAATGTGGTGCTGTTCCACAAACTTCCACTTAATATCGTGTCCTGCATGTCCTGTCAGCTGCACGTTATAGTAACTGGTGGACGCTGGTAATGGCGCCAAACAAGTAGCCGAATTTTGGGCCGAGTCCATTTAGATTGCTATCGACACACTAAGAAGAAGAAGGGGTGGATTTTACTGCTTGCTTCCATTAACTCGAAAATGAGTTGGTATCGGTCTTTGAGTCAAGTTATGGACACGTCATCCCAAACGATTTTTAAAAAATCCACCCTTGTTGAGTGAAAAGCGAGGATCCTGTTTATTTGAAAAATCTGATTCCTTTGATCTACAAACTTAAAAATTGGCCCGAATACTTATTAATCTAAATAAATGATAAAGATCATAAACATATACGCGGACGAAGTCGCGGGCAAAGTGCTAGTATGGGATAAATCCACTTCTTATTCATGTTGGTATATATAAAGGTGCTGTGAGGTATACGCTCAGTCAAGCTCTCTCCAATTCTTCGCGAGTCAAGACTCGACTAATCTACTGAGACTAATCAACTGCTCTTGTGTTGATCTCGACATAGCCAACTTGGTACTTGCACATATAAGAAGTGGGATAGTTAGGATAGTAATAGACACAAATGTCACACAAGACATTAAAAAAAAATCATAACTTTTGTTTTCCGTTTTCAATTATAATTATGACCCAAATAAAATACATGTCACTACTCTACGCAATAGCACTTCATAGAGAATATTTGTCTATCTCTATTTCTCTCTTTGGCTAGTTATCTACCCAAATACCTACTTATGATCTATAAATACATATTTAATGGCAGATCCATTAAATATTATTATGAAGGGAAACATATTTTTATCAACCATTTGCGATAGCTCTTGCCACAGTAGTCGAACAATCTTATTATTTATGAACTGACCATTGTTATGCAAGCAAACTGACATAAGTACCTACTTACCTACCTAAATAAAGTCTTAAAATACGGGTGGCACAGTATATAGCTGAATACCTAGAAATTCTAAACGACAAAGTTGCACTCGCATGTAATAACTAAACTAAATGCTGTTCCTAAAATGCAGATGTTAAATTAATTGCATTCAGAATTCCGTATGTGGAATGTGTGCAGTGATTACGAGAGCCATAATTTTAAGCATTCAGCATCAAACAAGCCAATATAAATGGGAAAAATAATATTTCGCATTTTATTAAATACCGCCGAACGTAAAATTGAATTTCGACATGCCAATATTTTTACTGCTCGCATGCAACACATGGCTAAAAACCATAAACATGTAGGTAGGTGCGCCGTAATTTACGAATCTTTTGCTATGTAAGTATTCGTACCGCAAACGTTCTTAAATAAATAGTACCTAAGCTCGAACAAGACTGTAACTACGCAATAGCAAATAGAGCCCCGGGATATGAAGTCGAAGGGCTGCCCTTTGCGAGCGCCCACGATACTCTGACTACGCAACATTTTCATAAAGAAATCTTTTGTCACAATTTTACGGGAAAATAATGCTCTTACTGAAGAGCTTGCCTTTATTCTACAATCGATAGTGTGAAAATGTAACGAAGCCTAAAGAACCCATAATACAAAAACCAAGTTACGGTGTAGATCCTAACAACACAATTTATTCAGCGAGATAAAATATAGAATTCATTGCCTAAGGTTTAGTTCTTCTCGTAAATCCTTTAAATTTAAATAATTCAAAACGTTAGGTGACGAAAACCGCATTGCATTGGGTTCTCACCGAAGGATCGCGTCCCAGAGGACTCAATAAAACAGATGTTACCTTGCCTATGACTACACAAAGTCTGACACTTTCACGACCGTAACTTTATATAAAATCTGATGTGTATCATTTATGTACTTGACCTATTTATTTAGGCACGAGCATACATTATGTAGTAAGTAAAAATGTGACACGAAATGTGTATCATTTGGACTTTTTATTAAATTAATGGAATTTTATATTTTGTTCCGCATTTCATGAGGCATTTTTTTAAAGGATATTACATGGCTCGTATGAAACTGACTTTGTTCCGTATTACCGGACACTATTAAAAGGGTTCTTGCCTTTTCCATCAAGTGGACGAGCTGTTAAGTATAAGTAAGTATGTTCGTAGTATCTACCTACACACATAACGTACCTACGAGTGTATCCACCTAACACTGTTATCTTGTAAATACTCAATCACGTACCTAATAACGAACGGTTATATAGATTCGGCTTCAACTAAGTACAGAGATAAACCGTAGAATAATGACAGGTAAGGTACGACAGTAACAAAATTTTTCAGACCCCCTTTCAGTCGCTGTTGCAAAAAATATAGAAATATTTTTATTTCTTTCTTATTTGCAAAATAGTTGGGCAAACGTCATCTAAAACTATTCCAAATTTCAAGTTGATAGCATTAGTATACTTCTTGAGATATCCATCTGTGACAGACAGTCTGAGTCTCACCACAAGGGTTCCGTTTTACCATTTTGGTACGGAACCCTAAAAAAACTAAAGCGTTAAATAATCTACTTTCGTTGCTGAATGTAATGGTAACTATGTCTATGTGGTACCATGCAAATTCTAGGGCAGGTACCAAGCCAGCATACAGACAAAACTAGCGTACGTAGGACATTCAATCGGGAAAACTAAGCTTTTCCAGCGTAGGCGTAGGCGGAATTCCGAGGACTGTATGGTATACCCACCTAGACAGACTACTGTACAATAACGCTACTTTACTACCTGAAGGATTGCATAGCTCGTGGCAAACGTTTAAAATGTATACTAACTAATTTGTTTTATTGTACCTAGAACTAAGAACAGGAGGCCGAAAAAGGCCACTTTGGTAGAATCATAAAAGGATAACATTATGAATCATAATGGACAGTTAACTGCTAAGTTAATCGTATCAAATCCCATTGGTAAAGAATTTTTCAGTTATTTTTATTTCTGTCTGTGATAAAATACCAATCAATCCAATCCAAATCCAATTCCAATCTCTTTGATTACCTATACCTACGAAGTGCAGCGAAAAAATGAAAAACACGGACTGTCTTCGCCATATTCATAATTTTATTCTTTTATGATTCTGCCAAAGTGGCCTTTTTAGGCCCCAGTTCACCTTTAACCCGTCGCATATCCAATTAGCAGACACAATAGAAATTCTATTGTTATCGGTACATACGCTGTACACGCGACATGCGAAGGGAACAACTAAGGTTATCATCTTCATACATTCTAAATAGCTAATAGCGTATCAAGTATTCATGTTTCACCGATAGGTAAATATACCTAGATATAGTGTGCAATATGTAGTGCAATAGCACTACATGCATAACGCTCGATCTCGGTGATGGTTGTATCTATTATTGATCTCAGATATTACAGCTTTAATAGATGTATTATTAGGAGTAAGATTATAGGTAGATTCCTTAGTCTTTACCTTTATATTTTTATATTACCCATGACCTCCCCATAGGTGTTTCTTTACTAACAATAGTTTTTAAGAACAATGTTAGGTACTAACAATTGGGCCTAGTTGCCATGAATAATCAATTATTTAATTTAAATGTAATTTATAAAATGGAGGCATCTTTCCTTGAACATTCCACCCATGGAATCATTACGATCATGACAAATGTAGGTATGTGACCGTTAAATCCCAACGCAGCCTCGTCATCGTTGGCTGACCTGGGATTGCGGGGCTCGGGTTCAATTCCCTTACGGAGAGAAACATTTGTTTGGCCTACAGATAGACAGTTCCAGCATTAGTAAGGGTAAAAGGTTTTATTTGTATAAGATATTCGTAAAAACAGCCGTTCGTGATCAAACTTTACGCGGTCATCGGATTTTCACTACGATTCAATAAATTCATGCAACCTTATAAAATTATGGTTTACATAATTTTGTTGCAATGACTACCGAATCTTTTTTGTTAAATGAGCGTGACGACTTTTTGGTTAATTCTATTTATTCCTTCAACCTCTCTTTTCCTACGTACAAAGTTACTAATGATGCTAACGCTGGACGGGTAAGCCGCAGTTATCAGTTAGGGGTTAGACCGTAACTTTTTAGGATAGCCATTGTGCATAATTACTAACAGGCGGTCGCTTACGGTAATTACCTACCCATTTCCTGCAATTGACTCTACACTAACCAGTCGCGCGGAATAAAGACCAGCTGTCACGTTTTACGTTTTTCTCATTGAGATAAAAGCATCAAGTTCGATTTTCAGCCGTCCTTAGCCCTAGGTTTCACATTCAGAGGTTAACAAATAAAAAAAATTATCTAAGTAGATACTTACCTACGTCTTTTATTAAAATCGTACATCGTCGCTCTTAGGTGCGAGCCGTGGTTGCTCTTTTAGGCAATCTGGCGCTTTATCTCATTAAAATGTAAAACATTTGCTCATTCCTAGCAAATAGCGAAAGATTTGACCACAAATGCATTTCCTTCCCCACAGGTGTTATGTTTTGGAGGATTGCCAGGAACCGAAAGCAATATCGCACCTCTTTAATTGTACGGTGAAACACAAGTTATTTATTGTTGTAGGTAAGTGTTGCAAAAACTTTGTTGATTTGTGTGCCAGAAATTATGCCCAAAATTACAAGTCAAAGGGATGAAAGATGATGTCCTCTTTACCAAAAAGTGGGACAGCAAAACAAAATACAATATTATCAGTACTTATCTGCCTAATTCTTGCAAATCTGACTCTGATGGCGGATGTAGACAATATATTATGATTATAAATAGATAAATACCTAGGTAGGTAACTTATTAATTGCTTTTCTCATATAAATGCCAATACCCAAAAATGCCCAGCTATAAGATAAAATAAACATTTAGAGCTTCGCTACTAAGTATTATATCTACTATTGACTTCGCTAATATTGACGTCGACTATTGAATGGGTACTTCAGCAACTCCCCTAAATTACATCGCTTGAAAAAGAAAATGTTGTTTGCAGATGACATGAATACATTCCCTTACAGATGGATATTGCCGCTCACCCTCGCAATTACATCCTTCGGTGACCTTTCATAACACCCACGGTAAGCGATGATGCAGGCCTATTTGGTCCCGAGATTCACAAGGTAAAGCTCGGAGACAATTTTAAATACCTAGGTACTTAAGAGAGGATGCTTCTAGATTCCAGTTTAAATTCTAAAGTTCAGTTTGGAATGTCCCCGATAAATGTTGATCGGCGAAATTCCCACACGATCGTTCATAGCGGTTGATTAGGTGATTCAAGTTCAACGGTGGACGTTTACGGTTTTAGGTAGTTGAGCAAAAAACTTTGGCATTTTAGACGTAGCCTTTTAACCGACTTCAAAAAAGGAGTATGTTCTTTATTCTTCGAGTTTTTTAATGATTTGGTTGGTTCCAAAGGTTGCCGGTCCCACCGGCCTATTAGCCCTAAGTCTACGCCAGCTCTCACACGGCTGTATTTTAACGTTAGGTAGATAATAAGAGATTATTATCCAGTTGAACAGATGGTAGTAGGTTCCTACTTTTACAAAAAGTGTTACTTTAATTCAAGTCATCGGGTCAATTTTTTTTTCAACGATTTGGTTGTCCCTATGTAGGTATGAGCCTAGCGAATAGCGACTCTTACTACGAGTAGGTTCATTGCAATAAACAAACTACCAAAGGAAAGCTCTTATTGCGGTGTATCTAGCAATGCACTCGCTAATGAACACACGCCCTTTAACCACTGCGAAGTCTGGCGGTAGGCCAGGAAACGTTCACCTATATTCAGTTAATTGACTCGGCTACAGAATAGGTGATTTTCGCAATGAAATATGTACAAAACAATGATCAACACTTAATAAAATAAAATAAACGTGTAATTTTGAGTACCTACTTACTTACCTACCGTAAGTAGGTAGGTACTCAAACTTACCCGGAATATTTAGCTAACAGGAATCTAGGTCCCTACAATATTTTTCGTACTTCAATCAATCAACTAAGCAGATAATAGGTCCACTGCTGGACATATGCCTCTCCCAGGCTGCCATGCGCCACAACGCCCTGAGCTCCGCCTTTCGCGTCCAGTCTGTCCCAGCCACCTTCTCCATAATCTAGTTGGGGGGCGTCCCACACTACGCTTGCCCATACGCGGTCTCCACTCCAGGAATTATCTGCTCCACAAAACTTCGGTCCTTCGACAAAAATGGCAAGCCCACTGCCACTTCAGCTAGCTAACTCTGCAAGCAATGTCGGTAACTCGGTAACTCCAGTGCTTTTCCGAATAACTTAATTCATTCATTCATATTTTTCTTACCGTTAGATAACTCTCCAAGAGTAGGTACATACCTAATGGTATCTAGGTACAGCTGTGTCGAAGCATTTACAAAAAACATGTGGACATCTCTGTTTTCTGTCAATTTTACGATTCGCGTTAGCATTGTCACATAACTTCGATCTCTTGACGTTTTACTTTTGCAAAACAATTTCACTAACAAAATAAATATTTCTCTAATAGCAGCGCCCCGCTGTTTCACCCGCATAAAGGTAAGCGTCCACAGGCCCGCATCGCACGTATCGCACGCATCGCATCAAACAGATTAATTAGACTGCGTCCACTGTATCGGCAGCGATCGGATTGCCGACGCGAGTATCAGCAATCGGATTGCCGATGCTACCTTTATTCGGATTTTTGTAGTGATCGTACGTGCGGAAAGTGTTTGTGAGAATGGAAGAAAGCGATGGGGCGCGTCCACTGATCGGCATTCCGTATGACGTCATCGGTACGCATCGCATGTAGGCATTGCCGATGAGCGGTCCGTACGGTACCTACGGATCAGTGGACGCTGTTGTATGAGTTTTTATACAAGGCAAACTAAAATCCGTTACGTGCGATGCGTCCGATGCGAAACTGTGGACGCTTTACCTTAAGTGTCGATCCAGTGGTCGAGTGGCCGTGGGAATATCGGGATAAAAAGTATCCTACGTATGTGCAGGCCCTTAAGAGCCTATACTACCTCAAATGGGTTAGCATGATCCTCCGTTATGTCGAAAATACCGCAGCATTAATTTTGAAATAAATATATGCTAAAGTTGAGGATTAATGTTAAGTATATGTTAGACGAAAACACGATTCCATAAAATTTTCTCGATAGAAAAAAAATCCAAAGTTACCTCCAAACCGAACAATAAACCGCTGCCTCAACAAAAATTACTTCAAATTAGATCATGAAACTTTGCATACTAACTGAACTAACTATAGGTCATAGGTTAGTTAGTTTTTTTGAATTACCTTTATTTTCACCGTAAAAAGCCTAACTAACCTAATACCTAAACTATTGGCGCTGCCTTCCGCCCAGCACCGCACTCTGTCTCGCTTTCACACAGTCCGCGAGCAGTATCGTGCGAGCGAAATAAAGAGTGAATTTTAGCTGAGGTAGTATAGGCCCCTTTTAAATTGCCATATACATTTTTTTTTTTTTTTTATATTATATTATATTGTATTCAGCCCGCAGTCATAACCAAAAAAATATATAAAGAAGTTATCATCAGCCCGTAAACGCATACCATATTATGACCTTATGCTAGATACAGACGCAGCAGCGACTTTAGTCGCCGGCAACTCGCTGTCGATTTCATAATCTTACATAATATACACATTGATTCCGTACGCAAAATACGCGCATTGACGTGGACAACGCGAACACCAGCCCGTATTACCTATTACCACACATAGATTTTGACATCGCTGGCGATAAATCGGCTGCCCAAACCTATGTGTGGACGTGAGATTTTGAAATCGCTAGTGAGTCACCCACGGGCGCGGCGGCGCAGCGCGGCGGCGATTGAAGTCACTGCGTGTGTATCTAGCATTAGACAAAAATATTTGACAGAAGAACCAAGGTAACCGACATCTCTCGGAGTATTATGTTCTGTGACCGACATAGCCCGAAGAATTGCCAAACTGAATGGCAAGGCAACAAGAATGGCAGTGTGCAGGGCACATTGCTCGCAGAACAGATAGCCGTTGGGGCCGAAAGGTTCTGGAGTGGCGACCGCGTACCGGAAGACGTAGCGTTGGAAGGCCTCCCACAAGGTGGTCCGACGACCTTGTGAAAGCCGCAGGAACCCGTTGGAACCGGTCGAAGTGGAGGTGCTTGGCCGGCCTATGTCCAGCAGTGGACGTCTTTCGGCTGAAATGATGACGATGATGATGATAGTTGACAGAAAAAAAAATGTATTGATATTTTGTGTCAATGTAGCAAAACACGATCAATCTAACCAATATCGCAGATTAAGCTGAACGTGTACGGTCGTATGTCGCCTTAATAAATTTGTATTTCTGAACGAAAAAAAATACGCCACTATCAATTTGACGCATGTGCAAAGTGAGGTGTGAGGTTATGAATTGTCATGTGTGAATTTCTTTGAAGATTAGAGGTTATTTTGTTGTTGCAGACATAAACAGTGAAAATAGACAGAATTTATTTTATTTGTTAGTCAGTATAAACTTTTTAAAATGGTAGCTGTAAAACCTAAGGTGCCACTGAAGGCGAAAAATAAAAAATCCGCCAAAGTTGAAAAACTCAATAAAAAAGCCAAGCCACAAAAACCCCAGGTTAAACCACCACCTGCACAAAAGACAAAAATCGTGACACAAGTTTCTGAGGAAATAAAAAAAGAGGCTGCACCGAAGAAGAAAGTCAAGTATGTAATGCCTTCACAGAGTGTTACAAAGAACCTCGTTCATTCCTGTTTGAGTGCGTTACTTGACGTAGTTCTGGCCCATGATAAGCAGAAGAACGCAATTTTTGACGATGAAAAGCCGATATTTGCAGAAATCCATTGTATTAAAATTCAAAACACAAGAGGAAATATAAAACTGTAAGTAAACAATTAGATTTCATTGAATTAAGTTTAGATGTGGTATGTCATAACATTATTGAATCATAATAATTAATATTTTCAGATTGCTGCCACACAGCACTGTTGCTTCAACAGGAGAAGTTTGCTTAGTAACACCTGACATAAAGAAGGGAAGAAAACATGACCATGAGCCAACTATTGATCGCTGGGAAGAAATTTTGAGAAAAGAGGGTGTTACTGGGGTCAGTATTAAAAAAATAAAAAATATTACCTATCAAGGTGTGTAATGACCGATTGTTTTTGAATTGAACAAACATATTCTTGTTTCAGGTTAAAACAGTACTCCCAGTAAGACAACTAAGAGTAGAGTATGACCAGTTTGAATTAAAACGCAGACTCTTGACTCAGCATGACTTCATAATGGTGGATACTAGAGTACTGAATCATGTATCACATTTGTTAGGGAAGATGTTCTTCAAAAAACACAATATGCTGATCCCAGTTAGAATAAATGAAGACAAAAACTTAAAGAAAAGTATTGATATGGGTTTACGCACCGCTATTTTACGTCTTAGTGAAGGAGAAACTTCAACTATCACTATAGGTCACACTGCCATGCCTCAAGAGAAGCTGGCAGAAAATATTATGGCCCTAGTAGAGCAACTCAAAACAAAATTTCCTGGAGGAGAAGCAAACATTAGGTCTATCTCTCTGAAATTGCCATTGTCTATGTCATTGCCTTTATATCTAACACTGCGTAAGTACCACATCTGTTAGAGTATAGCATAATCAGCCTATAATGTTTGCACTGCTGGGACAGGCCTTCTCTCCATGAGATCCCTCTCATGGAGAGAAGGCCTGTCCCAGCAGTGCCATAATCCACCACACTATCCAGTACGGGTTGGTGGATGTCACATGTCTTGGAATTTTTGGTTCTAAGACATCCTCACTATGTTTTCCTTCACCGCTTTTAGAGCAGTGATGTTGAAATTAAATACACAAAGTGCCTGCCTGGGTTCGTACTCACAACCTGCAACTCGTAAGTTGAGTCTGATACCACTGGTCCACTGCTGCTCTTATAGATTAGAGTATAACTTTATAATAAAGTACCGCCAAATATAACTAATACTTATTTGAATGTTTTAGGACCATCAAGTACAATTAAACCACCAAAACTAACACAGAAGAGACCTAAGCACTACACTGTGTTGGAAGATGAACTATCAACAATCCCTGGCAAGACTGTCAGGGTGGCTCCTGATGGCACTGTGAAACTGAAGAGGATGAAAGCAGCACAAAAAGCCAGGTAATTATTAGCTTTCAAACATCAAAACTCTGATACTTGTTTCAGAAGTACGCACCGTTGGTGGACCGTTATCATTTTGTGCCCATTGATTGCTGTGGAGACCATGGGTGCTTGGGGCACTGAGACCAGGAAGCTCATTAGTGAGATAGGGCAGGGCACAAGCTCCGTGACAAAACGGGTGACTTCCGCTCCGGCTCCTTGGTGCAAAGGTTAGCCATTGCCATCCAACGTGGCAATGCAGCAAGCGTTTTGGGTACCTTTGCGCCGGGAACAGTTAGGGGCGGGTAATTTGACTAGGTTGACGTGTTGTTCTTGTTGTGACTGTTATTATTATTGTATTAATAATTTATGACATTGTGTATTCATTTTTTTTATAATAAAGTAAATATGTTTAATGTTTCATGAACAACTTCTGATAATGATTGGCTCTATGTTAACTTTTCATAAATAATTTATATGTTTCTTAATCCTTTTATAAAATTCAACAGTGATAAAGAAAAGGTGGTGCTGGAAAACATTGATGAAGACCAGGATCAGGAATCAGATGAATCAGAAGCAAATGATGATTAGTTTAATATCTTTATTATCTTATTTCTTTACAAGTTTGTAAAAAATAACTTCTTACCTAATTGAATAAACCATCATGAATAATAAAGTATTTTTAATTCCTTATCTAAGCGGCTGTATTATCACCAAAGCTTATTTGAGACGCCTGAATTGTAGTGACTTGCTTCTTTAATGGCCATACCTTCTTAAATGTCTTAAAGTTCTTTTGAGAGGCATTTTTAGCGAAGCTATTTTCAGTAACAATATGTGGCTCTCGTTTAACAATCAAATTATTACAAGTTTTAACAATAGTAGTGCATAAATCAAGTTTGTTCATTTGCTCTTCCAATTCCTCAGATTTTTCTTTCTTGACTGTATACAATGTATTAGAATTACGTTCCATGAGCTCTTTCAACTTTGATCCCCTCATCGCTGATATATCTTCTGCTGAAAGTCCTTCGCTTTTCTGAACATGTGATACTTGAGCTGTTTCATCACTTTCATCATTTTTCTTTTTATTTATACTGAACAGGCTTTGCTTGAATGTATTAGCGTCAGTCATAAAATCATCTTTAGTCTGAACCTTAATTTGTACAAAATTAAACAAATCTTCATCATCATTAGTGTCATTTAATTTTCTTTTCTGTGGCCTTGATAAATTAAGTTTCTTAGCTTTACTTTCAACTCCACTGTTAGTAGCAACTGTTTTCACAAAATTAAACATATCATTACTATTCTCATGTTCAACCTGATCAGATGGATTTAGTGGCATATCACTGCTATTCTCTTTATCAATTGCTATTTTCTTGGCTGGATTTAAAGAATTCTCATCATTTCCTGAAATTTTCCTTTTAGCACTCTCACTTGTTACATTACCAGTAGCAATTTTTTTATTAGGATTTACTTGGGCTTCACTTGTAAATTCACAAAATTTCCTTTTATTAGAAAGCTTGTCATCGTTTTCTTGAGATGTCACACTTTCATTTATGTTGACATTTTCCCTTTTCTGTTGAGACACAGGTTCCTGAGATTCCTGGGCTAAAACCTTGGAAACCTTGGCTGGTACTGATGTTTGTTTAACCACTTCAGATGTGAAACTAAAGTTAGGATTGCAATACTTATCCATAGAGCAGTACAATATTGCAAGACCAATCTCAGCATCAGCTACAACTCGTTTACCTTTATTTTTTAATTGATTAATAATGTCATTGATTGTTTTCTTTTGAGATTGCGATTCTTGACTGGCACCTGTCGTAATATACTGTATTACAATTACATCTTGGGCACAAAGCATTGATATAGTCATCCTACACTCACTTAGGAGCATTGGTGAAGCACCACTTTTAACCAAAACTGGTTTATACATCTCATATTGTCTCCTTGAGAAAAAAACAAACTTCTTTTCTTGAAATAATGTTTTACGGCGTGAATCTGGCAGGAATGACACAACTTCTCTGTTCAGTGTAGATTCCATGACTTGAGGTAAGAATTCATGTGGATCTGGTAAGGCTGTGAGATTGGTAACACTTTCAAGACATTTGTTCCAAAACTCTACTGTGACAATATTTGAACCTTGCACCAAAGCTAACACAACTTTGATTGTCAAGGTAATTGCTGGCATAGTCAGATAATTACAGGTGTCATCCCAATCCCCTTTCAACATTCCATCAATTTTGGATATGGTAAATTTCAAATTCTGAAGATTTTCTCCTTTCAAAGTCGATGTACAAGTTGTAAGATTAATAACATTGACTTTCCATACACTATTCATTTTGCCAAACTTAACAACATCATTCTCATTCAATTTAATGTTTGTATTAATTTCAACTTTGTCGGTATTGATGGAAGTTCCATATCTAGAGCCCAAGTCTTGCAAAAATAAACAATTATCCGTTATAGCCAGGGTTGCATGCTTCCTACTTATAGAAGGGTCATCAGGGATAGCAAAGTCGCACACTTGGTTATCAACACTTCTTCCTATTATTAACTGATTAGCTAATGATATAATATAAATAACTCGATCATCATTTTCGGATGTCAAGTACCACATATTTGTAGATTTCTTCCAAACAAAACCAAAAGAAACGAATGTAAAACAGTAAACTAAAATACCGATGCGTTTTATCTCTTTGTTGACATTTGATCCAAAAATGCATGCAGGCAGATTAAAAATTAAAAACGTCAAAACTTTATTCTACTCTATAATACTGAAAACCATAAAGTTAAGGCTGGACACACATTCTGAATTCCTCACTGAATAATATTCAGAGTCGGAATTTATAGTTTGAATTCCGGCAAGCTGCCTAACACATATCTTAAAAATTCAGATAAATCAGTAGACTCATGTTTCTCAGCTCAGAAAAACGTCTTGGATATGAAAAAGGAATTAATTAAAACCACGCTATATCTTTTTTTTTTCCCTGTCGTGATATTCCTCAATGGAAGTGTCTCATAAACAAGGGCGGCTTTCGACGCACAATATAATAAATTTTTCCGTGTCAGACACCACGCCAGATCACAACTTTACAAGTCGCAAGTTCGCAACACGTCTAACCGTTACCGCTCGCAGTGTCAAATGAAACAATTCATATTTTCATAATCTGATTCTGGTGTGTGTCATGTGTGTGTTCGCGTGTTCAAATATATATAAAAACGCTTTGGAACGCTCGTCAGTATCATTCTTATAGATCGATCTGAGAAAATCATAATCTGAACAAATCTGAATGTGTGTGGAGCATAATTAAATTGTATGTAATTCCGGGCTTTCTTAATTAATAATATGAATTCCGACTCTAAATTCAGAGAGGAATTCAGAATGTGTGAGTCCAACCTAAAACCCTACCATTGGTAAACGTTAAACCTTCATATACAGATAAATGTGCTAACCATTTCCTTTAGTGATTGATTGCGTAACACTTGAACAGGTTGTTTTACACTTTCATCAGATACTTTTTGACTAAGTAAGGGTTTGTCCAGAGCCCCCGGTCCAATCTCGAGAAGTAGTTTGACAAAATTTTTTTTTGTACGCTCGGCTACCTATCAAGTTATACATAACCAGTATAAGCTGAGTTCTGATTGTACGAAAAATCTTTACAATGCGAGGTCAGCTAAAACTGGAAAATATAACTTGATATGTCGCCGTGTGTACAAGGCAATTCGCCTCTAGGTATTCAGAAATAATCGTAGGGTGCAAAAATTTTCGAGCTCGCTTCGCTCGCTTTTGCAACCTACATTTTCTTGTTTCTCTTGTTTTATTTTATGCATACATCTACAAAGTAACTCCTAATGTATGAACACTACTACTACTAACTTCAACTCTTTGAATAACTAACCACTCCTATTAAGTAGTAGTTAATTGAACTAAAAGCCTTGAGAAACTTTACTTATCCGAAGTGGCTACAGTTTTCAAGCTCCTTTCCCTCCTTCTTGCATCCTACTTTCTCTTCATTTATTTTGCATACTTTTCTGCATCTATTAAGCAGGAAAGTCGACGAAGTATTTCCCATTTCTGTGATGTTCAAAAGTGTGTAGTTTGTGGCGTCCCAAGTCCCAAGCATGTGTATCTGGCTTTAGGATATTCCGATTCCATAGAAATTCTAAAGCCTTGTACATACATACTTTCTAACAAATAGGTGCTTGTTCATGCCGAAGTTCTGCTTGCTTATTGGTGTCCAACGATGTGAACGATGTGATGTTGAAATATTTTGATAAAAAAATCCAAATCATAAATAATGAATGCCCTGGGGGCTTACTATCACCTCTTATAGCAGGGCAGAAGTTGAACTGCATTGCTTTTTTGTACTATGCGGTCTTATTAGCAGGCCTGCAACAGGCCTGCTACGCTGACGTTTACAAAAACTGTTCACCTTGTTTTTTGTATAGAATTTTATACTATGGCGTGCTAATTGACAACAGTAAAACGACTGCTGAACGTTTGTAACGTCAAATTATAACCATCTTGAATAAGTTACTATTAGACGAGCTTTTTCAACATTGTTTTGTAATTCAGTGCCCATACAACACTTATTTTTATTATTTCTCTAATTCTTTTGTAGATGTGTGACGAGCACGAAATATTTGGAGAGTGAATATCGAATAGAAAAAAGAAACCGACGGCGCGGCGTCGCACTAGGAAAATAAATAACCCTTTTGAAATGAATAAAGGGAATTTATGAATCAATATTTTTCTTATTTGACCTAGTACCTACTAAAAAATAAAATAATAGTGACCACACATAGCAATGCCTAGTGTAATCAATGTACTGGCCCCTCTGCTCTTTAACATCTACACTAATGATCAACCGGTGAGCCCAAACACAACCCTCTTTCTTTACGCAGACCTCTTGCCAAGCCACTCACTTTGAGGAGATTGAAAACAACCTTTCCACCGCCCTCTCAGCAATGCCCTGAAACCAAATCCCTCTAAAACGCAGTCATGCGCATTCCACGTTCGTAACAGAAAAGCGGGACGAACATTAAATATCTCATGGCAAGGGGTTCCAATCACCTACATTGACTACAGTACTCACCCAAAGTATCTTGGCATCACTTTGGATAGATCCCTCCCGGAGAAACTGCGAAAATGTCAAACAGAAAGTGCATCCCAGAAATCACCGCCTAACGTATCCACCAGATGGGAGGCATCTGCTCAAGTCGTGCGAACAACTGGAATGGCCCTTTGTTTTTCCGCAGGCCTGTCCAGTATGGAGCCGATCAGCCCACGCTAAGTTAGTGGATACAGCTCTAAATGAGACATTATTGATTATTACTGGTTGCTGAAAATCTATTAAAGATATTTGACAGATTGTAGTAGCTTGATGTGCTGGCGTCTGTACCAGGTTGCGCGTCGATGTCCCTGTCAAAACCGACCCTGTTGCGAATGCTGTATCCACTGACTGGCATCGCGCCTCCGCAGGACTATAGCCAGCCGCATCGAGGGCGAAGCTGCAAGATGACCCACGCCACTCAATGCACAATTTTACTTCAGTGTCACAGAGGCTTAAAAGCTGCAGGTTTATTTGTTCCCTAGGATGTCTACATTACAGTGGTAATAAAGAATAGTTCAACTTGTCTAACGGGAATACCTACTGAGAAATACGATCATAACATAGAGCACACTAAAATAGCTATTGTTTAGTGAGTAGTTTGGCCTCAGTTTTATAATTTAGTAAAATAGTGCACTTTTCAGTAACATAGTAGGATTAAACAATTTAAAGGTGTATGGTACGGTTCATGAAATCAAAAATCACATAATTAACCAAATATTTTTATTACTAATATGTAGGATAACAATTTCAACGAAGTAAATAGTATTTCATCTAAAATTATGCAGGTCGCTCCACCTCTCATCTTGATACCATGTCTACATGTGCACAAGCACAACAGCCAACGCCAACAATGTCTTCGCACATTGCGTTGAAATCTTACTGAACAATTATTATTAACACAACATCCTTCTGGAGTAATTGCTGTACCGTCGTGAAGATTCCAGTTCATTAAAACCCTTCAATTACACACAGGAAAACAAAAAATATCAATTTCATGCAATTCGAAAGAAACGGACTAAATAAATAAATGAATGAAATGTTTTTGGACACTTCTTGTGCCACTTGTCTTTTTGACAGTGTCAGATAGATAGTGCTGCGGCTTGATTATAATATGAAACTCATTACTCTAAATAAAGGATCGAGTCCATTTTCTCTCGATGTGCCACTTGATGTAGTCGCGATTAGATAAAGTATTCAAACTAAGCTGAGAATCATCACTTTTTGAATGTCAAAATTACAAAAGAAACTCGCCTAAAACGCCCGCCCTTCACCACTTCCTAGTGCTTTCGCTGGGGAGAAGTTGATAACGTGTAATTTGTCATTAAAATCGTCGTCGTACCGTCATTGATTTTCTGATTGACAGTGGAATGTGAGTAGGAGAAACACTCTTTACAAAGCCGATCTTAGTTGAATGTTACTGACTTAAATCAAAGCCGATCTTAGTTGAATGTTACCGACTTAAATACCTATGTATGTACAGACGCCAGCAGGTCAACCTACCCGAAACTGTCAGATTTTCCCAACCTTGAACCTTATGCTTTAGCAATAAAGTCGAAAATCTATTAAAGAAATCTGACAGATTGTAGTAACTTGATGTGCTGGGGTCTGTACCAATAAAGAACGGTTGCTTTATTCTGGATCACAGAGCATGTAACCTTTTTTTCTGGATCTTGCTTTAAGGTAACTTAAGGTGCCTTAAGGTACTGGAGGGAGGTTCCCTCTAGTACCTACCTTAGATTCAACTTGAATTGAGTTTTCGAACTACATATTCTTCATAATCGGGACAATCGAGTGCCTGACCGTTAATCATAGATTAAGTACTAATATGTAGCAACCCTTAATAACTGAGTACAACACTAGAGTCAAACTGACAAGAAACCAAAAACTGCAATCCGTTTCATGTTGTTTTTACTAAACTCGAGAGTGTAAACTTAAAAAAATGGGATTAAACACAGGAGGACCTGCTGCAGCGGCAATGGTTTTTCTAAAAATAGATTTGGTTACCACCTCGATCTGTATAAATATAATAGGAATATAATATATTTTTATTTAAAATAGTTAAAATATACGCTTCAATACATGTATTTATTACACTGACGACCATAACGGGAATTGAATCAATTGAGTGCATTATCAAAACATTTTCTTTTTATTGCGATTTCGTGATCCAGGTTAAACTTTATTTCAAAAATCGACTATTTAAAATGATATTAAGGTTATTTTTTTTAGGTATTAATTAATAGACGTTACACTATAGGGGGCCCAAAAATACTATCTTCTCTCTGCAACCATTTTCCACATTATTTTGCTGTTCCCATGCTTGGAAGTATTTGTTATACCTAACTGCATTTATTTCTCTAGGATTATTTAAGAACTCCCGGCGAAGCAGTTGGGTCATAATAACACGACTTGTTCGTGTTTTACTAGAAATAAAATTCACCACATTAATTGTTATAAAATCTGAGCGACATTCCAATCCAATTAAAAATGCGTAAATTAAGTAGGTACACCATTATGATATTTTCATCATGTAAACAAACTTACGAAGTTACGACATTGTGAAGATAATACAAACATAAATAATTATTATTTATTTGGCGCGCAAAAATATTTTTTTTTTATTGTTGCACGACGTAATCACACACGTTCAAAATCACATTGAATCTTTCAAAGTTACAAAGTTGTTTTGAACGTGAAATTGAGCTCTATAGTGCTTTTAGATATGGTATCAAGGTAATTTGTTGTACATAATCATAGTTAGAATATGTATATACCTAAGAAAATCACGTTTCGATTATTTTCAAAAAACCGGTAATGTGAGATTTAAGTTTTTGAACGATGCCTAATAAAAAGACAATGGCGTTACAGCAGGCCACAGACAAGCATTACCATTCAACTTCGGTGAAATTCGTGCAATAGTCGTTCACTTTTATTACTCTCCTAGTACGATTATTAGCAGAGCAGAAGTAGGCCTGCTTTTGAACTGAATGGAAATTGAACGTTTTTATAAAAGGTGATAGTAAGCCCCCTGCCCCTATGATGTATGTACGGACGCCAGCAGGTCAACCTACCCGAAACTGTCAGATTTTCCCAATCAACCTTGAACCTTATGTTTTAGCAATAAAGTCGAAAATCTATTAAAGAAATCTGACAGATTGTAGTAACTTGATGTGCTGGCGTCTGTACTATTGTACGTGTTATAACGTGTGTACACAGCTTTTAATGTTGATCATCTCATGCTCATCTCCATGGCCAGGGACGGTTACCGTTACCAAAAAAATACCGGTAAAATTACCAAAACATTTCGTTCTGTTACGTTAAATATTTAACGTTAAATATAACGTTATAACACAGGATTTACCGGTATTAAAATAGCGTTACCAATAACGTTATTTTGCTAAAATTTACCTACGTCTGGTGCGACGCGACGTTGCCAAACCGAAACGCGCGCTGTGCGTTCGCCGGGGCTTCTAAGCGGAGCGGCAACAAAAATATGAATACAAGACGGCTCGCGCTCGCGCGTTTCATTTTATAATCATACTAGCTGACCCCGAACTTCGTACCGCCCCGCCAGCCGCTCGCGCTTTTTAAATCTCTGATATCTTCTAAGATATTCATTTTAATGATATGCTGTAAAAGGCAATTTTTATCTACATGAAATTCACAACGTACCTAATGTATTTAATTGGATAAGGAATAATACTGTATTGTTTAAAATAACTTTTTATAAACATGATTATAATCCTTAAGTATCCAAATAAATACGTTATTCATTACGTATTTCATTTTGAACAAAATTGCCCTTGACATCATTAATTGATTTCAATGAATATCTCAGGAGATAGTTTTAAAATAATAAAGCTGAAGAGTTTATTTGTTTGAAAGCTCTAATCTCTGGAAGTAGCGCTCGGATTTATAAAAATGTTTTTGCATTTGATAGCCCAATTTTTGAGGAAGGCTATTAAACATTACGCTAGCACCCTTAGGAGTTGAGCAAAAAGAAAAAAAGTCAGAAGTTTTCGCTTTAGCGAAAACGAAGTAATAGCGCAGGCGGGCGATGCGATGCGACGGGGTGGGTCGGGGGAAAAAAAAGTTTTAAGCGGACGAAATCGCGAGCGGAAGCTAGTGATAACAATAATGGGTTTCGTGCTTTCCGAGGCACGGAGGGGTCACGGTATGTAATGATGGTCACCCATCCACAGCCCAACCACGGCAAGCGTAGCTTAACCTGATCGATCGACCTGTGCGGTTGTTATTATTTAGCCACTGACCCCCCCTGTCTACCTACCTATTATATAAAGTACCTTCTTCATATTATTTCCTTTATTTCACTAAATACATATTATATTTTTAAATATTAGAATATAAAAACATTTAAAAATATTAAAGCTCACCGGTATCGGGAACAGGGTCCAAGCTACCGGCGGCGGTCAGGGCTCCAGAGAGAGGAACCTCCTAACAATGCGAGCCGTGTCCAGAAGTACTACTTTCTGAATCAAACCCTTGATCCAGCTGCCCAACGACAGTTTCCTCAGGTGTTAGTCGAGGCATTTGGCTATGAACCCTTTGGCTGTCACGACTATCGGCACAATGATTGCTGAGTCAACATCCCACATGTCGACAACCTCGCGAGCCAAGTCAAGATACTTGATTTGTTTTTCTTTCTCGGCTTTCACGAGGTTCTCATCATGCGGGACGATTATTTCAATAATCATTGCGCGCCGCTCTGATTGATCTCCCACCACTATATCAGGCTTATTGGCAACAATAGTCCTGTCAGTGATGATGGATCGATCCCAGTACATTAAGATATTTCCATTTTCGAGAACTGGGTTGGGCACATACCTGTAATACGGCACCTCCGATTCCACAAGGCTGTATTTCAGAGCAAGCTGCTGATGGATTATCCTGGCTACAAAGTTGTTCCTATGCAAGTACTCCCCGTTAGCTAGACGAGAACATCCGGAGATAATATGCCTGATTGATTCCCCCGGCCGGTGGTATGCCCAAAAGATGTCAACGTGCCATCTTTCACAATAAATCTCAGGTAATTGTTCGCCATCATAACTTTGTCCATAATTAAATAGACAAAACCTTCGTTTTCTCCAAAGAGGTTACCGAAACGCAGCCAGGCGACGGACGCTAGTAGGTCTACATCGGGTCTATGTAGGGCCCGGAAAAAGCGTCCGTGAAGCATCTTCCTCTGCCATACCTCCATGCGATCATTAGTGTCAAGCACTACTGGCTTGCGCCAGTTCTCTTTACCTAAGGAGAGCGGGGTGAGGCCCTTGTCCACCGCGACTACATCTCGAACCATCTCCACGTCGGTTTCTAGGAAATATTCCCTGAAACTGCGTATCTGGCGGTTGTGGAGGGTCTTAGCGTTTAAAAAGCCTCGACCTCCACACTTTCGCGGGATGTACGCCTCATTCATTACCGATGACCGTGGGTGATGCATTCGATTTGCAGGCAGCAATGTACGGACCCTCCTATCCAGGAAGTCGAGTTCGGTCTGAGTCCATTTGAGTTTGTCGAAAGAGTACATCAAAACCGGCATGACCCACCCGTTGAAGGCGCGCTTCTTGTTACGATCCTGAGTGTATCGCTCTACTCGCCGTTTATACCGACGAATACGGTTCGCCCATGCATACACTTTCTGCTACAGGAAGTCGATGCGCTTTATTATGACATAAGAAATATAGTCTTGAAGACTGATATCAGTACGTTCATGGTTTTCGAGGGTGCTGAAGCCGATAGTCAGGTCAAAATGAAAATCCAAGATGGCAGCTGCAAAAATTATAATATTTGTCGTCATGAGTGTCGTTTTCATGGTTTTTGAGGGTGCTGAAGCCAATAGTGAGGTCAAGAGAAAAATTCAAGACGAAGGCAATAATGTACTTCAAAATTTCGTGATTTTAAAATTGCCAACTTGGATTTCCATTTTGAATTTCGTTCCTGACGGGGGTCCCCCGAGCCCACGTTTTTTTTTTCAAATCCCAAGTTTTGGTTTGTAACTTGTATGGATAGATCTTAAAAAATGCAACCAAAACGTACTTATATTTTGAACAAGATAGGATGCTTTGACAGGTTTTGTGAATACCCGAAGTTGTAATAAATGTCTTTCCTATCTTCCAAACTTCCAAACATCTTTCACACTATTTCTATAGAAAGATAGGAATGATTAAATTTAAGAAAACCGGCCAAGTGAAGTGAGTGTCAGCTAGACCAGGCACAATTAAAGTTTCTATAGTTGGGACTTGGGAGTTTGGGACGAATTTATCCCAAACAACATTTTATGTTCTTAATAAATGCAAAGTAGACGCTACAGAACACTAAGTTGAAAAGCGTGTCCTACACACATTCGATTTTTTTTTTTACCTTATTTTTATGTATTTACCTACATATTTGTGTCTGTCAAGATCATATTGTATACAGAGCCGTGCGGTTGACTGTTCATGTACCTATTTATGTGACTTATATGTTTACTGGCCGATGTTTTAGTCAGAAATTTTAAATATTATGTATGTACTTGTAGCGGTATCTACAACGCTACATGAGAACAACGCGTCATACTGACGTCACGCAAATCCTGCATCGCGCAAGCAGAGTTTACCGCGCAATTAGCGGGCATCGGGCAGTTGCCCGCCAGACACAACACCCGTCTGGTCGGAGGATCCTCCCTTTTCTATGGAGGTTGAGTGAACTTTACACCCTGTTCCTCATACCTCTATATACTTACACATTATACGGTTCTCGTAATCTCTCTTTTTTAGGGTCCCGTACCTCAAAAAGTAAAACCGAACCCTTATAAGATCATTTCGTTGTCCGTCTGTCTGCCCGGTAGTCAAGATCCTTTTTCTGAGGAATGCGTAGAGTTATCAAGTTGAAATTAAAATCAATTATTCAAGGCTGCAATCTCTTGAAGCAGTGAGAAAATCAAACTTCTAAGTCAACACAATCAAAAGATACGGCTATTTATGTTCCAAAATCAAAACCTATAGTAGGGTACTTCCCGTTGACGTAGGATCATGAAATTTGGCAAGAAGCAATGTCATATAGCACTAGTAAAGGAAACTATACCGTAAATTCGTACATTACAAATAAAAAAATAATAAAACTATATCTACAATACGGAGCCCTCGGTGTGCGAGTTCGAGTCGCACTTGACCGGTTTTTTTAAGTATATGTCGCAGGATGCAGCACAGAAACAATATATATTGTATACACGCTGAAGCTAGTCGTACTTAACACCAAACAAAATATGCTAGTCTCCCCACCGTCATTGATAGAAAGAGATAGACGTATATTTAATTATTTATACGTCTATCTCTTTCTATCCCTCCTCGCCTATCTCTTTCTTTTCTTTCTATTTATTAGTACCGGTAAAAATTACAATTGTTATACCGGTAATTTTACCGGTATAATAATTGTAATTTTTACCGGTACTAATACCATTAGATAACGTTAACTGACTGACGGGTATCGTTATAAATATCGTTACTTTTTTAACGTTGTCATAACGGTAATTAGTAACGTTACCAAAAAAAAATGGTTGCCTGTAAAGTCGGTTTTACGGGCGAAGATTTTACGTGACAACGACCGATCATCCGATCATAGTTGAGTGGGAGAGAGACGCAAGGCATTCGGCGGGCCTCTCTCTCGTTCGGTGACTCATCGTAACGTTACCGAGCGTTACACTTTTTCATAAGTGACTCCCAGTCGCAACCTAATTTAAGACGTTGTCACGTCAATAAGAACGTAACGTTACCGAGCGTTACACTTTTTCATAAGTGACTCCCAGCCGCAACCTAATTTAAGACGTTGTCACGTCAAAAGTAACGGTAATTCGGTCCCTGTCCATGGCAACGTTGACGTAAAAATTCAAAACAATGTGATGTGTTCTTCGATCAATAAATAAAATTGATCGAAGGATGTGTTGTCTGCTCTCGCTAGAGTTACGGCATAGATAAAATACTAGTTACGGCTAGACTAAATAATTATGTTCCCAGTTCCTTGTGTCTTGCTCCACAGAGGACAGCATCATATTGTAGTCTTTGCACAGAGGTCTGTGTGTGTATCAATAAGTACTCTGTGGGTCTGCTGAGAACCGTCAATATTATTAATAATTATAATTATTTAGCTGATTTTAAAGAAAAATGGGAATATTTGCAAGACGTTGTTGAATAAAAACCAATCCAATCAGACTTCTTCGCCTCTTCAGCAATGACTTTGTATATTGATACAAAACTTAGTTTTACTGATGGTAATGTTGTGTCCACGGTTGGTACCTGGCACCCTTCTCTACCTCTTCTAGCTGTCGGTTCCTATAATCAGGAAAAAGGGGGATTCGTCACTATATTTCAAGATAACGTAAGATAAAACAATTTTTTTTTTCCTATCGTCATACTAAGTACATTTTTACTAAAAATGTTATTTTATTTCAGGGCTTTCCTTTAGAAGGATGTGACTGGCCCATTTTGTTGTCAAATCAAGTGACTGCTCTTGCATGGCATCCTATAAGACGACTACTGGTTGTGGGCTGGGATGGTGGGGAACTTTACATTTGGTTGGAATTCTCTTGGGCTCGTTTAGAGGCACCCCATAATGCTGCTTTGACAACTGTAGCCTTTAGCTTGGGAGGAGGTAGACTCTTAGCTTCAGATGCTGCAGGTTCTCTGTCTGGTTGGCAGTCTAGTGCGGGTGCTCCACTTACTTCATTTCACCACCAGCTTGGTGATGTTATCACCCACATAACCTTCTGCACACCTCAACCAAGCTCTGAAACATCCATCAGAGGACTAGCCCGTGCAGCAGTTGCTGGAGATGAGAATGCCTTGGATGCCCTGGCTGCTTGGCGACCAAGGACAACAGCACGAATGAGGGAAGGTGCTCAACCAGACAACCATTCATGCTATGCAGCTCAGGATAATGGAGTAATACTATATATAGACCTTAATGGGGCGTGTTCTGAGGTGCTAAATGCTCCTGGAAACATTATATTTATGGGTATAGTAAGCAATATCTATCTTCTAGTTGCCTGGGAGTCAGGTGGAGCTCTTAGTTTAACTAGATTTATTATGTCTGATGATGGTTCCTTGATGACAGACACTCATGTAAGAATGGCTGCAAGAAATGGTCAGTGTATAGTCCTGGCTGGCAACTTTTATGTAGCTGTCATAACAGGAGATAATTTGATCAGGGTTTGGGACAGTGATACTGGTGATAATGATGTGTTGCCAAATGAGAAAGAAGAGATAGTTGCAGGAGACATATTCACAAGCATTAGTTACAGCAATTTGAGTGATACTCTTTGTTGTGGAACTTCACAAGGGAATCTGTATCTTTGGAGACGAGACCACCGGAATAATTGGAAACTTATAAGTAGCACTTCTGTCAAAGGCACGGTAAAAGAAGTCAGCTGGGGATCTGAAGGACTGATGAATCCCCTGCTACAAGTCAACTGCATAACAAGTGCATTTGTTCTACGTGAACAGCCAGTATGTTGGGGATATGCACCTCATATACATATGGTGCAAAAATCTGCAAATGAAGTAGCTCTCACAAACAAAACCAATATAACATCCATGATCAATACCTCAATTACCATCAGAGCTTTTGCATTTAAAGACCAGTATATTGCTTTAGGTGATGGTAAAGAAGTGCAGGTATGGATTGCATCATTAGATCAAACTACTTTTTAAAACATGGTACCTAAATAATAATTATATTCTGAACTTATTTTCTAGATTTGGATGTGCAGCAAAGACAATGATACAAAATTCTCACTCTTGAGGAGTTTCCCATGGAAGACAGATGTTCTCATCATTTATAATGATGTTCTAGTTGGTGTGGTTAATCCCCACATAGAGTGCTATTCTATATCTGGTACTAGTCTAGGAATACTGCCAAGTACTGAAGGCGAAGGAGAGCCTATTGGCGTCACAAATACGAGCAAATTCATTGTCATTGCAACAATGGATGGTACACTCAAATTAGCTGAAATCACAAAGAAAGGTCTAAGAATGCCATATCCTCCAAAAAATTGTTATCAAATGATTGAAGACTTTGGTGAAGTCATGAGAGCGTCAGTGAATTGCACTGGTCGTTATATTTCGCTCAGTATTGCTAATGCTGGTTTAGCACCGGACCCAAGACTATATCTCTGGGACGTAGCTAATGACGTCATCACAAATACGCTCATCTCTGAAAACGCGACTCCTCCATATCAAAGTGTCCCCATAGCTATAATATGGGACTGTAATGACCCAAGAATTGTTGCAGTGCATATGAGATCAGCAGATCTGGATCGCGTTCATCTATTTCTCTGTCACGAGGGCAGCCTCTACGAATATAAAAATTGGTGTTCAGCTTCTGAAGATTACTATATGACTGATTTTATGTTATGTTCTTTACATACACCTTATGTTGTTATTTTATCACAGCAGAACATTAAAAAGATATTGATACATGAATTTCAAGACACTGGTGAACATGACGCTGCTAATGTGAGACAAGTATTGGACTTTCTATACTACATGACAACTGGCTATTTAGAAAAGGCAGTGGTCGTCGGAACTACATTGTCGGGTGGCAAAAACTCGGTCATTTGGGACAGCTTAGCGAAGGTTTGCGTCGCCCGAAAGCGGCCCGATGTTGGCGCTGTGTGCTTAGGCAAAATGGGCAACATTAAAGGTGCCTTGATGATGCGCAAAGTGATGAGTGACAATAATATGGACGACACTTGTAGGGTCGCCGTGTTAGCTGTCAATCTCGGTATGATCGAAGAAGCTGAAAACTTATTCAAAGAGGCACATAGACCAGATTTGATCACACGATTGATATCAGCTAAGGAAGGCGGACTAAACGAAATTACTAACGGGAGTCCCGAAGGAGAAAATATTCTGCTAATAAAGAGCGCACAGCATAAGTTAGCTAAAGTATTGTGGTCAAATGGAGAAACAAGCGCCGCATTGAAATTATTTGAAAGTGCAGGTACATTAGTTCCCCATGTACCTAGAATGCTTGTGGCACAGGGTCAGGCTCCTATACTAGCACAGTATGCGGCTAATTCGAGTGATTCCAGTCTAATAACGTGGTGGGGACACTACTTAGAAAGTATTGGTGATCTTGATAGTGCATTAGAGGCGTACGCACGGGCGAATGATTTCGGCGAGCAGACTAGACTTTTGTGTCATATGGATAGAATAGACGAAGCTGAAATAGTCTGTCAGAAGAACCGATCATCGCTGTATCAAATGGCGCGTTATTTCGAAATGCAGCCAGATAAAACTGAAAGTGCTGTAAAGGTAAGTCAAAAACTACATCCATACTAATATTAAAAATAAATAAGAAAGTTTGTCTGTCTGTCTGTCTGTTACCTCTTCACGCTTACACCGCTGAACCAATTTAGATGAAATTTGGTATAGTGATAGTTTGAGTCCCGGGAAAGGACATAGGATAGTTTTTATCCCAATATTCCCACGGGATTGACACTCATGCGGGTAAAACCGTGGGGCGCTGCTAATCTTTCATAATAATAATACCAGGGTATATTAGTATCCCACTGCAGGGAAAAGGCCTCTTCTCAAACAGAGATTTTTTAAGCATTGATAACCACGCTTGCTAAAGGCGGTTTTGCGATTTCAGACTGGTATATCACACTAATATTATAAAGGCGAAAGTTTGCGTATGTGGTGTGTGTTTATATGTTTGTTACTTCTTCACGGTCAAACGGCTGGACCAATTTTGTATGGAGGTAGCTGACACCCTAGATTAACATCCCACGGGATCGACACTTACGCGGGTAAAACCGTGTGGCGCAGTTAGTTAATTTATAAGTCCAAGATTCCTCACGATGTTTTTCTTCACCAATGTCAGTAATGACCAACAACTTCAAAAGAAACAAAATATGTCCTTGATGTGCTACAAAAAAGCAGTGTTTATTATATGGAAGTTACTATTGGTATATATTTTGTTATATTCTCCAGATGTATATAAAATGCGGGGCAGTAACGTCAGCTATCCGAGTGGCCGCGGAGGCGAGCGCTTGGAACCTAGTGTGGCGCGCCGGCTCCGCGTCTACCACTCACGCGCTGCACGCCGCGTCCATACTCGAGAACGCTGGGCAGATTGAACAAGCCATTGCCTTATACCAGAAAGCAGGTAAGTACAGCTATATCTTAAAATGTTAAACAGTTTTTCTGGTTTCTGCGACTGTAATGCTGACCAAAACTATAACTACCGTACATTTGATTTTATCACCCGGCTTATCAATGAAAAGTATACAGCACTGATATGCTACTCTGCAAACCTAATGTCCTTGTAAAAATCTACCCAACTCAAAAACTCCGCTCTCTGCTCAATTCAGGTAAGATTCACATGGCGTTAAAGCTGGCAGTTAATACCGGCGACACGAACGCTATGATCGCGGCAGTAGAGGCACTTGGAGACAAAGTGGATCCAGAGCTTGCCAATACGTTAGCAGCCCATCTGAGGCAAGCCAACCAGCACTCACATGCTGCGGCGTTGCTAGCGACCGCTGGGAAGGTAATGAGATGTTATTGTAGATAGTAACTCCTAGGGGCCATAAAGTCTATTTTAAACTTTGTTTCCAATTGACGTTATACATCTTACTAGTCAACCCAGCAATATTTAAACTTAAGATTTCCCGAAATTAAATTGCATTCGGTTTCATACAACATAATTATGTGGTTGACACAATCATAAATAATAATAATAATGATGATTGACATAACCGTCCCGCATGATGGGAACCTCGTGAAAGCCGAGAAAGATAAACAAATCAAGTATCTTGACTTGGCTCACGAGGTTGTCGACATGTGGGATGTGGACTCAGCGATCATTGTGCCGATAGTCGTGACAGCCAATGGTCTAATAGCCAAGAGCCTCGACCAACACCTGAGGAGGCTCTCGTTGGGCAGCTGGATCAAGGGCTTGATCCAGAAAGCGGTACTTCTGGACACGGCCCGAATAGTTAGGAGGTTCCTCTCTCTGGAGCCCTGACCGCCGGTAGCTTGGACCCTGTTCCCGATACCGGTGGGCTACTATTTTTTATATTTTTAAATGTTTTTATATTTCTTTATACTAGTATTTAAAAATATAATTTATAAGAATTTATTTGAATAAAGGAGATAATAATAAAGTTTGTGCATGGGCGAGCCGAATTCGGCGGTATAAGCGGCGGGTTGATCGATACACGCAGAATCGCATGTTCCAGAGCGATGAGAGGTGGGTGTATAGAACTTGGGAGCGACCTGAACAAAATGTGACAGATGTATGCCGCCCGGATGATGCCGCCACAAGTGCATTCTGGTGCAGCATCTGGTCGGTGCCCGTCTGTCACACTGAGGCTGATTGGATGCGGGATGTCGAGCGAGTGTGTGAGTCTGTACCAGAAATGGAAACAGTCCTAATTACGCCATCAGACGTTGCCAGAGCGGTCCGTCCGTTACCGAATTGGAAATCACCGGGACCGGACGGACTGCACAATTTTTGGCTGAAATGGCTAATTAGTTCACACACTTGCCTGGCATCTCAGTTCCAGTCATCCTTAGAGTCTGGGTCGCTACCGCAGTTTCTAACAACAGGCGTTACCCACCTGCTCCATAAATCAGGTAGTCCCGCGGAACCCAAGAATTATAGACCGATCACGTGTTTGTCGACGGTTTATAAACTTCTTACATCTATTTTGAGAGCGAAAATTAATACACACATTGAGAGTAACTCGGTTATGTCTGCCTCTCAAAATGGATGTAGGAATGGGTCCCGCGGCACTAAGGAGCTACTCCTCATAGACATGGCCATTAGCCAACAGGTTCGTCGATCCCGCAAGGATCTGTCGACATGTTGGATAGATTACAAGAAGGCCTACGACTCGGTGCCACATACATGGCTCATGAGGGTGCTGGAGTTGTACAAGATAGATGCAACTCTACGCACCTTCCTTGAGTCGTGTATGAGGCAATGGAAGACGGTCCTTCGTTATCCAGGATGTCGACAGATCCAGGGGAATGATGAGCCTGTATGGATTAAACGGGGAATATTTCAGGGCGACAGTTTGAGTCCACTTTGGTTTTGCTTAGCCCTGAATCCTCTAAGTACACTACTGGAGGATTCAGGTCTAGGCTATCGGTTGAAAAGAGGTGGTCAGGTCATATCTCACCTCCTTTACATGGATGATTTAAAACTCTTTGCCCCCAACAAATTGCGTCTGATGGAGCTACTGAAGGTAACTGAAACTTTCAATAGCGCCATCAGGATGGAATTTGGTGTGGACAAATGTGCAGTCATGCATGTAAAGCGAGGGGAGATTATGGAATCCGAGGGAATTCAACTCTCCGATTCCATAAGCCTCAGATCCCTCTCCTCATCCGAAAGCTATAAGTATTTGGGTATGTCGGAAGCGTTAGGCATCAACGATGCTGACATGAAGCAATCGTTGAAGGAGCGCTTCTTTTGTCGCCTGAAGAAGGTATTAAATAGTCTTCTTTCGGGCGGAAATAAGGTGCGCGCCTTCAATGGTTGGGTCATGCCGGTTTTGATGTACTCTTTCGGCATACTCAAATGGACTCAGACCGAACTCGACGCCCTGGATAGAAGAGTCCGTACACTACTGACTGCAAACCGGATGCATCACCCACGATCATCGGTAATGAGACTGTATATCCCGCGGAAGTGCGGGGGTCGAGGCTTTTTAAATGCGAAAACCCTCCACAACCGCGAGGTGTGCAGTCTCAGGGAATATTTTTTAAAAACCGAAGTGGGTATGCACCGTGATGTGATCGCAGTGGACAAGGGGCTCACCCCGCTATCCATGGCTAAAGAGAACTGGCGCAAACCTGTAGTACTTTCTACTGATGACCGCAAGAAGGTATGGCAAAGCAAGGAGCTTCACGGGCGCTTCTATCGGGCTCTTCATGAGCCCGGTGTAGACTTCTTAGCGTCCGTATCCTGGCTACGTTTTGGTGACCTTTTCGGGGAAACTGAAGGTTTTGTCTGTGCAATTATGGACGAAGTTATCTTAACGAATAACTACCGGAGACATATTATGAAGGACGGGACGGTTGACATGTGTCGGGCATGCCACCGTCCGGGTGAGTCTATCAGACATATTATCTCTGGTTGTTCTCGTCTGGCTAACGGCGAATACTTGCACAGGCATAACCAAGTAGCTAGGATTATTCACCAGCAACTTGCTTTGAAATATAAACTTGTGGATTCTGAGGTACCGTACTACAAGTATGTGCCCGACCCAGTTCTTGAAAATGACCATGTCACATTGTACTGGGATCGGTCTATCATTACTGACAGGACTATTGTTGCCAATAAGCCTGATATAGTGGTGATAGACCGATTAGCGCGCCGCACAATGATTGTCGATGTTACCATTCCACATGACGGGAACCTCGTGAAAGCTGAGAAAGAGAAACAAATTAAATATCTCGACTTAGCTCACGAGGTTGTTGACATGTGGAATGTGAGCTCGGCTATCATTGTGCCGATTGTCGTATCGGCCAATGGACTGATAGCCGAAAGCCTCGATCAACATCTATCGAGGCTCTCGTTAGGTGGTTGGATCAAGGGCCTGATTCAGAAGGCAGTACTCCTTGATACGGCTCGCATTGTGAGGAGGTTCCTGTCTCTGGAGCCCTAACCACCGGTAGCTTGGACCCTGCTCCCGACACCGGCGGACAACTATTTTTTTATATTTTTAAATGTTTTTTATACTTACTTTTATTTATTAAGAAATATTTAAAAATACAATAAAATAAGATGTATGTAAATGAATAAAGGAGATAATAATAAACTTTATTCAGTTCAGAAAAATAACACGGTACAATATAAAAACAAAACTAGTTGCAGTTTACATGGAGCCTTAGCTAGGTTTTTACAAATGCCCTGGACCCCACACTAGGATTCCCTGTGTCGTGGGGTCCAGTCTCTTCCCAAGTAAGGCAAACAATTTAATTTTTGTACCTAAGTGACGTAATTAATTCTAAGAAAAATCAAACAATAGAAAAAAAAATACATGGTACAATGTTATTCAGAACCTGAGTAGTACAGTGTTACATAGAGAGAAAATGCTGAACTCACATGCTGAACTCAAATTAATAAATAACTGGGTTAAATTTAGCTACAGCCAGCTATCAAGCTAATCAAATCAACTTCTACTTGCTTTACTTTTGGCAAAATAATATTAATATAATAATATTTTTTACAGTACGAAGAAGCTTTAGACATAGTAGAACAGATACCAACACCGTTAACGGAAGAGCTGAGCGAAAGGTTAGCAGCACCGGCCGGTACGACTGGCAGGGATGCACTGCTTAGGAGACTGGCAGACGTGTTGGGTGCCCGCGGGCTGTACCACCAGGCTGCCAAACGACTGGCGCACGCGGGAGACAAGGTAACTTCTGGAAGTCAAAATAATGTAGAGATCATTTATCTCGTATTAAGTGTAGCTTCGTCAGGACTAGGATACATGATTTGTACTTATATAAAAATATAATATGAATGATAAGAAAATAACATCCAGTTGCCCAACCAACCTAACATAATGTACAGCAACTTGTGCCTAACGACGAAACTTTAGTTACTTTTCTCTAAATTAGCTTAGCTTCGCTTAGCGACCTCTCGCTCGACAGTTATTGCAGATTGACTTTTATAACACGAGTAGGTACGGAGATATTGAAGGTCAAAGTTCTAACCTTTTTTTTACTTTTTTTACGAAACTATGTTTAAAATAACTAAACTTTAAATACTCCTACCCACTCCTGTATCGTTGCATACACCCAAAAGCACAATGTCTTGCGTGTGCGACGAATCTCGGGCAGAAACTAGTATCTAATAATTGAAACAACTATTTCCAGGCAGGTGCAATGCGTTGGCTAATGCGTTCTGGCGACGCGGATCGCATAGCAACATTCGCGGCAGCGACCCGCGACCGCAACGCTCAGCTGATGGCGGCCGACTACTTGCGTCGCCGCGCAGACTGGCGAACTCGGCCCGATCTCATGAGGCACATACTGCACTTCTACACCAGGGCTAAAGCATATGGGAAACTAGCCGCTTTCTACGCTGAATGCGCTAAAGTCGAAGTTGATGAGTATGATGTGAGTGCTTCTTTTTATTCTTATTTCTTCTTTGAATTTCCGGTATGGATCTGTTCCTGGCTAATGATTCCACATAAGTAGTCATTCCTTGGCTAGCCTTAGTAGTCTTAAGCTTCGGCCAAACTTGCGAGACCAAAGCGACTGCGAAGCGCGAGTGTCCATAACGCGAAACTAAACCTGAACACCTGCGCGACTACAGCGGTCGTGTGCAAGGCGCCATAATTTAACCCGAGCAGCGTCCGCCGTGCGACTGACGCTCCCGCTTCGCAGTCGCTTTGGTCGCGCAGGTTTGGCCGAAGCTTAAAAATGTGTTTTAGTTTTTTTACATTTCTACGGAGTGTTAAGATATTTTGTTTGAACGGTTTTTCAGAACTACGACAAAGCATTAGAAGCGCTTAAGGAAGCTATCAGGTGTTTGACGAAGTCTTCTGACACTGACACAGGTGACTTATCACTAACACTATTCATATCATCATTTCAGCCGAGAGGCGTCCACTGCTGGACATAGGCCTCTCCCCCAAGCACCTCCAAGGCCGAAGAATAAGAAGGCCGCAGGAACTATTCATATAATTCACAAAAATGTGTGTTTTAAGTAACAAAAATGTTAAGTAAATAATTCATTTACCACGTACTTCAGGTGCTCAAACAACGGCGCTTCAAGAGCAAAGTACTATCGTCAAACGCTTCGTGGATGTTAAGAAAATGTTTGATGCTGGAGAAATTAACCCAGGTAATGGATACTTTGCGATTTTATTGTGTATTTTTTTTTATTAACTTTTTATTCTAAAACATTTTTATGTAAATGTTCTCAGGTGTTGTAGCTGGGCAACAACTTCTTCGTGGTGTGACTGGCCGGCCAGGATTGATATCAGAAGAGAAAGTTCTACGATTACTTATACAATACGCGCCTAATCACGCTGATGCACCTCGTAAGAATCACATGATTTCATTGGGGCTTATTTTTATGCTAGGCCACTTGGTGGGTACTTGGCAACCAGACCGTATGAAAATACACTCTAATACAATCATTTTCTATTAAACTACATGCTATTACTCGGCCTAGCATAATAATTAACTATGTTTTCCTCTAAACTACTTTTCATTGAGATATTTTATAGGAACACTTTATTTTTTAACAGGATTCGAAAACCAACTTAAGGCACTACAACAGCAACCAGAGGAACAAAGCTTGAGTCCCGTCTCGACAGATCACAGTATTGAAGAAGTTGTATAGGATATAATTTAGTTATTTTGTGATAGTGCTCCGTCCATTCCATGACAATTATCCGTCCGTATTTATTATTTATGAAGGTGTCTAAGTGTAGTAAATAAAATTAACTTTAATGATCTGATTTTTATTATTGCTATTTTCCCTCTATCATAATCAGCCTATAATGTTCCCACTGCTGGGACACAGGCCTCCTCTCGGTGAGAGGTAGTGGGCTGTAATCCACCACGCGGGCCCAGTGCGGATTGGCAGATGTCACATGTCTTAATAAAATAATTATAAAATTCTTGTGTCGCAGCAAACTTTTCATCGATACCGTGATGCCGTAGGGGAAGGTGTGGCAGCTTCATTCAGTTTTTATATTTCGTTTAGAATTCTCTCGGGTATCCTATCGATTCCTCAGACCAAATAAAAAGTCATCGATTCATCAAAAATCAATAGTCTTTCTTACTATCTGACTATATATCAAAAACAACTGCCCCGTTGGTCTCGTGGTTGCAAGCGCGACTACTGAGCGTGGGGTCCTGGGTTCGATTCCCGGATCGGACAAAGTGTTATTTATTGGGTTTTCCATTAGGAATTTCTTAGTAACAGTCGGAAGTTTGGAAGTTGGCGGTTTTATACCCCCGTGCCTCTGAAAGCACGTAAAAGCCGTTGGTCCTGCGCCTGATCTCTCCCCGGTCGTGTCGGATTGCCGTCCCATCGGACTATGAGACTAAAGGAACAGAGAGTGCACCTGTGTTTGCGCGCACACTTTTGCACTATAATGTCTCCTGCGTACCCGGCTAATCTCCATTAAGATTGGCCACCGTGACCGAAAACGGTCGGGGAGGCTATTATATCAAAAACATGAAATTTTCGTAAATACACTTGTACCGCTTGTACGGCTTTTTGTAACACTTAAAAATATTTAAAATGTATGAATGTACCCCACATGTGGGGCACTTTCATGCAGGCTATGGGGCAGATTCATACATGTGAAAAAATACACAATAGTGCATGAAATATTTATTTATTTATCAAAATCAAAGATGATGATGATGTGTTAGAACATCAACAAAAATGCTCGAGGAGTTTACCCAACCACTTCTCGTGGCTACACCCAAAGTGTCACTGACCCTGGCAGGGCCACCATCACGGATTTTAATTTTGATAGCACAAAAAAATTGTCGCTAATTAGTCGAAATTTGTCGCCAAATATCAGAATTTGTCGGTCACTGGTTCAAAAGTTATAAGGGTTTATAGGTGGCCGATCTGGAGAAAGTTTCCCCAGCAGGGCCACATTTATATCTCAAAAACTAGGGCACCTAGCGAAGATCTGTTTTCTCCCATATTTAGTCGCCAATTAGTCGGGATCAGTCGCCAAGTCACAGATTTAATCGGGTCTTAGTTTAGGAGATATAATGGAGTTCAATTAGTAAGGTATAGTCCAAGAGCTAGTCGAAGTTTTTTCGTGAACTATTCGATCTAGCTCTTGGACTATACCTAACACATATAAACCCTAATATCTTTTGAACCAGTGACCGACAAATTCTGATATTTGGCGACTGATTCCGACTAATTGGCGACTAAATATGGGAGAAAACAGATCTTCGCTAGGTGCCCTAGTTTTTGAGATATAAATGTGGCCCTGCTGGGGAAACTTTCTCCAGATCGGCCACCTATAAACCCTTATAACTTTTGAACCAGTGACCGACAAATTCTGATATTTGGCGACAAATTTCGACTAATTAGCGACAATTTTTTTGTGCTATCAAAATTAAAATCCGTGATGGTGGCCCTGCCAGGGTCAGTGACACACACCCAAAGAGCTTTCTGGAGCACCTTCTATAAAGTGGTCCATAAAATGTACTCGAGGGAAGATGAATAAGGGCGGTATGGTGTTTCCACTTGCTGGTATAATACTTCCTATTGCAGATTTTGTCGTGTGTAAACATTGTTGGTGTCTGCTGTTAACCTTTGCACAAAACTGCGTGATGATACTAAAATGTGTTTCGTTATACGTCCCTTCCTACTTATAATTATACGTCTATTATAGTAATTACGTACTTTAAACACATTTATATAATATGGATCCGATGAATCAACTAATTCTTTTACTATTTTTTAACTCCGCCTTGCCTCTCTTGAATAAAATTATGTAAATAATAATTATGGTGTTGTAGTTGGGAAGGATTGGGAACGCAATCTAGCAGCTGATTGTCAAACACAAAAAATATGACTTGACGTTGACAGATAACCTCTAATCTCTTGTATGTTTGTGCCACAGAGTACGGTTTGTGCGAGTGGGAATCAATGTTAATTAAACCCTGCGTTCCGAGATGGGAAATAATCGATGTGAGCGTGCTTAAACCCGTACCGAATTAGCGTGAGCGCGATAACGACGTTCCGTGAATCGTCATAGATGACGTCATGACATGCGCCATCTTGCGATAACGCCGACCATGCCCTAGAATAATATCACCGTGAGCGCTGTCAAAAATGACTGTGTCTGTGTGAGGTTGTGTCAGTGTGTGTTTTGTTTTGATTTGCATCTTATCTTAAAATTAAACTAACGTGGCATTTTCGAAATTGTGCTTCGGGCTGATAGTCGCCACCTAACCAAAGAAGAAGAAATGTGGTATTTATACAAAGAAATACTGTAATAATATCGTTTTTACATTGAGTAAGCACTGTGAGCGCGCTCACGGGCGTTCCGAATTGTTGACAGCTCTCAGCTGTCATAATCGTGATATCTAAATCGGAACGGATGTGAGCGCTGTGAGCGATTATAGCTAATTCGGAAAGCGCCCAAAATAACTATATCTGTTACTCTAAACGAATGAATGGAATATAATTGACAATGGTTAGGTTCATCAGTAATGTAAGGAGTCTATTTTCTATGAACTATCGAGGATTTCCACGGTTTGTTTTCTAGCTAAACTTGTTTTTCGTAGTTTATTCAATAAAGCAATACCTAAGTCTATTTCATGCATTTTCAGAATAATATCACGGCGTTTGAATAGTTCTGATACACTAGAGACGAATACTGATGTGACGAAGATTCGCAACTTTAGTATTGTGGCTCATGTAGACCATGGTAAAAGTACTCTAGCCGACAGACTGCTCGAAATAACTGGTTCCATCAAACCGGGCGCTGAACATGCACAAGTTTTGGATCAACTACAAGTAAGTGTCAAGCTTTTCAGTCACATTTATTTCAGTTAAATAAACATTCTACAATAAAGCATGAATATATGTCTATGATATGAATGTATTGATTTATGAGTAAGACATAAATGAATCAAATAATATGAACTTTCTAAAATAAATTGCATCTAGATGCAATTGAATCTGTGAACACATACAGATGGTTTAAAACCAATTTTTGTTACAGGTTGAAAGAGAAAGGGGTATCACTGTGAAAGCTGTGACTGCATCCTTAAATTACACATACAACAATGAAACCTACCTCCTCAACCTCATAGATACTCCAGGCCATGTAGATTTCTCTAATGAGGTAATAAATTTTCAGCATTGATTGAATCTGAATGCAATAATGTAGTATTCTATATATCTAGGTTTAATCCATACTAATATTATAAATTCGAAAATAACTATGTCTGTCTGTTTATTATCTTTTCACACCTAAACCACTGAATGGATTTCGATAAAATTTGGCAGAGATATAGATTGCACCCCGGGGAAGCACATATTATATAGGATAGTTTTAGTAGATCCCAATATTCCCATGAGATCTACACTTATGCGGGTAAAACCGCGGGGCGCTGCTACTTCTATATAATTTTGCAGGTTGTCAGAAGTATAACAGCATGCCAAGGAGTGATAATGTTAGTTGATGCAAATGAAGGTGTTCAAGCACAGACAGTAGCTGTGTACTCACTGGCTAAAAGAAACGAACTACTCATAATCCCAACACTGAACAAGGTGGACCTACCTCGAGCTAACCCTGACAAAGTTAAAGCACAGTTACACTCATTGTTTAAAATAGAACCAGATAGTGTGATGAGTATTTCAGCTAAAAAAGGTTGGGGAGTGAAGGAGTTGTTAGAAGCAGTTATAACTAGAATACCTCCACCTTCTGTAGATACTCAGGGCCATTTTAGAGCACATATTATCGATACCTGGCATGATAAATACAGAGGGGTGTTGTGTTTGGCATATATACACTCTGGTAAGGTGCGAGTAGGACAAGCAGTCAAATGGAAGTCTGATGCTAAGCCTCATATAGTGAAGTTCCTTGCTATATTGAGACCAAGTGAGGAGCCTATTGAAGAAGCTATGGCTGGTCAAGTTGTTATGGTAGGTAAGTGAGCAATCATTTTACTATTCTCGTCTTCCTTGTTGTCTGAATTTTAATGCTTCTGTTCCATTGAATAAAAGCTTTCTTCACTAAACACAGTAGCTGAAGTTGACTTGAGCCTTATGACATCTTGCACAAGTAGTTATCCAGTATCTACTAAACTTTAAGAGCCATACCTCACCAGAACGTCATGGCGACGTCGCCAGGTCGCACTGCCAACTAAATATATACATATATGCTATATAGTGGGTGGCTCACCTGGCGTCTGCTTGCTTACGCAGCCAACCATTAATTTTCTTGACGACGCGACCTGGCTGCACCGCCATGGCGTCTCGGTGACGTATGGCTCTTAGATCTTTGTATCTTAACAAAATACTTCATGGACCTGTCTTTCAGGTTGCGGTCCAAAAGGCGGCGGCAGTGTCGGCGACACATTGCTGGCAAAAGAGGTCGCGGACAACGAGTCGGTGACGACAGTCCCGCCAGTCAAACACATGGTGTATGCAGGCATCTTTCCCGCAGACCAATCTCAACATCCTCAACTCGGTGACGCTATCAAGAAGCTGGCTTTGAATGACTCTGCAGTTACCGTAAACCCTGATTCTAGGTAATCAACACAAAACTTTACATAGAAGTAAAACACATTTTTGGCACGGGTCTTACTAGTAAGTGACCGAGGGTTATCTAGGGAGTATGTTGCGCCACTTCTTCCCAGCTCAAACACTAGGAAGTGGAGAAGAGCAGGTGTTTGGGGGCTGTCTTGTGTAACTTTTGGTGTTCACAATATGGTGATTCTCAGTCAGCGGAGTAATTGCGTAACACACTAATAGTAGGACATAGGGTTCTGAGGGTTTCTGACCTAATCTGGATAACACCTGTCCTCTCAAAAAGCAAATGCGCAACGGTTTCCTCAGCCTCCATGCAGACCCTGCACAGGGGACTGTCCATTATGCCTATTGTGTGGAAGTGTTTGTTTAGCGAGCAGTGTCCAGTGATGGTCTCCGGAACCAGGCGCCGGCTGTTCCTGTCCAGGTATAGTAAGCGCCTGGTTAGCTTGCCATCTAATGTTGACATGGCTTCCTTGGACTGCCTGCAGCCCGGTGTCGAGGTCCACCAGCTCTGCTTGTGTGTGGGTGTGCGCCTGTAGCCACGTGCGCAGGTGGTTGAAGGGGATGGGCACGACGCGTTCAGGTCCACAGACTGAGCTCGTCAGCTGCGTCGTGCCCTAGCGATCCACTGTGTCCTTTTCTCTATTGTAGTATCACTATATTGTGGTTAGATACCGCAATTTGGGTGCTAGTTTCTTTTATTAGTTTTCTTATTTGAAACACAGTAAGTAATAAAATAAATCATTAATCTTCCAGTCCAGCCTTAGGACAAGGGTGGCGCATTGGTTTCCTAGGCCTCTTACATCTTGAAGTGTTCACACAACGTCTTCTACAAGAATATAAAGCGGAAGCCATACTGACAGCACCTTCTGTACCATATAAAATCAAGTAAGTTTTGGTAAATCATAGACGAGTTAGTATTATTTGTTTATTGATGATGACTACATACATACTCCATTATTTTTTCTCCTATATTTTATCTGAAAATATATATGCAATAGATACATAGAATATGCTTGAATCTAAGGGATAATTTCCCTTTTAATTTGGAACAACAATTTCAGAGTAAAAGGAGCAAAGGCAATAAAACAATATAAAGGTACAGAAGTTATAGTTACAAATCCTTTACTGCTGCCTGATGTGAAAAACATCGAAGAATACTATGAGCCATTTGTAATAGGTAAGAAATTAAAGAAGTTGTTTGCTCAACACCCTATTCAAATTCATGCCTATCGATCTTGATGATTTTCTTTTATTAAGTTGAGAAAATAAGGTCGTTATTTGTTTGACTACATTAACTTGACTATTACAGGAACAATAATAACCCCAGTAGAGTATATTGGAGCTGTAACATCACTATGCATAGACCGTCGTGGCAGTCCGCTCCCTTCAAACGCAGTTGACGACAAAATGACCATGATGCAGTACATACTACCACTGTCAGAAGTCGTGATTGACTTCCACGACACACTAAAGAGCATTACTTCGGGATTCGCCAGTTTTGATTATCAGGATTATGGGTTTCATCCCAGCTCGTTAGTAAGGGTAAGTTCCTGATTTTTTAGGAATTCGCATTTTAAAAAAAGTACTTCTGATTTTCATATAGCATAATCACCCTATAATGTTCCCACTGCTGGAACACAGGCCTACTCTCGGTGAGAGACAGTGGGCCGTAAAACCGCAATACAGCACGCGGGCCTGGTGCAGGTTACAAACCTGCACCAGGCCCGCGTGCTGTATTGTACTGATGTCACATGTCTTCGTATTTTTGGTTCTATTATAGAACATGCCGGTTTCCTCGCAATGTTTTCGTCACGGTTTTGAAAGCTTCATCTTCACATAGTTATCATAATTATGTGAAGATCAGCTAAGAGAAAGAAAATTGATCTAATTTCTATAGAAAATTGATGAAAATAAGACATCGAATTCGATGTCGAATTGATATGTCGTTTAGTTTCTTTTTTACGGTGTTTATGACAGTTATACACTTTTCAGATGGACATTCTCATCAACGGGTTGTTAGTCGACGAGTTATCTACTATCGTGCATGCTACTCGTTTAGAGTACAATGCTAGGAGACTTACTGAAAAGCTAAAAGAAATGATACCAAGGCAGATGGTGCAGGTAATCATTAATCACTAGCTGCTCCCCGCAGTTTCACCTGCATAAGTCTCGGTCCCTTGGGAATACCCGATATTCCCATAAAAAGTATAAGCCCTCATCTAGGTCATGGTCTACCCATGTGCCAAATTTCATCCAAATACGTTCAGCCGTTTTAGCGTGAAAGCGTAACAAACAAACATAATTATAAAAAAATCAATTTTTTTTCTTTTCAGAAAATAGAAAAAAAAACTGACGCTTTGTAAAGAATATTTTTTCATGAATTAAAATATGTTTTAGGTCGCCATTCAAGCCGTCGTTGGGGGAAAAGTTTTCGCTAGAGAAACTCTCAAAGCATACAGAAAGGATGTTACAGCTAAATTGGTAAGCATAATGTCATGTAAAACACTAAATTAATTTAAGAATTGAGCCACCTGACTGCCCCATAGCATAATCAGCCTATAACGTTCCCACTGTTGGGACACAAGCCCCTCTCTGTAAGAGGGAATGGGCCGTAATCCACCACGCGGGTCTAGTGTGGGTTGCTGGATGTCACATCATGTCTTCGAATATTTGATCCTAGGACATGCCGGTTTCCTCACGATGTTTTCCTTCACCGTTTTTGAGAGCAATGGTTATGTAACAAGTTACACAATGTAAAGCGCCTGCCTGGGTTCGAACCCACGACGTACAACTCGTTAGTAAAAGGTTACATGCTCTGTGGACCACAACTGAGGGGCAATTCTCGTAATTTTAAGAACGAAAGAACGTTCTTAAAATTACGAGAATTTACGGGAAATTAGAGGTATTTTTGACAAACTGAGGTCAGAACCTCAGTTTGTCAAAAATACCTCTAGTTTCCCTACATTTTGACAAGTTTTTGACATTTGTTTGTCGCTGAGATGAGACTGACTAGATTTTGAACGTTTTAAATTACGAGAATTGGTCTTCTGATCTCAACTGCGAGTGCCCCATATGGAGGGTAAAAATTATTAATGAATAGGTATGTCTAAGTAGAAAGTGCGACCGAATTTCTTTAACGACCACACCAACAGATTTAAAATGCATGTTACCCATCACGAAGTAACTTTATTTATTATTTTATTTTGATACATGAACCGTTCGTGTATTATTTCAGTACGGAGGCGACGTCACTCGTAAAAAGAAGCTGCTGAAACAGCAAGCGGATGGAAAGAAGAAAATGCGCAGTGTGGCCAACATAAGAATACCAAGAGATACCTTCATAGATGTATTGAAAAGATAACTAATAAATCTATATTAGATAGAAGTTACTATAATTTTATTTTCATAAATCAAAGAAATCTTGTCTAAACTAACCTTAACACATAGATATAAGAACATCCAGATGCCTAGTACGCGCTGTCCAAATGCTTCGAATTCAAAGACACCAAAATAGCGTGTTCGTTCGTTAGCCCCGCCCACAGGCCGCCATTACGCGACAGACGTTCAAAGCGCGCACCGCTGTTAAATATAATTGAAAAAATGACTGTTTGTGCGGTGAAATCGTGTAAAAACTACACTCCAAAAAAAGACAAGGATAGGAACATTACTTTTCACAGGTAAGTTTGCAATTTTATGATGAATTTCTTTGAAAATATTACGAAAACTAAATAAAAACAAAACGACTCCATAATATTTGAGTATTGCCAAGGTACAGTGTGAAATATTTTTACCCCTTTTTTGTGCTGCGATATTTTAATATTGTAAAATGTGTAAATGTGAAATAAATAATTTTGAGTTTAAGTTTGAATACGTTGTTTTATTTTATTTTTTCTTTTATAGCTGCCTGCGGCTTTACCCGCGCGAAAGTAGAAATACATTCAGTCAGTCGTTCGATCTTTAAGAAGAAGTACCTAACAAACATACACAGAAACATGCACACACACCACTCACAAACTTTCTTCTTTATAATGTTAGTATGATATTAAAAGTTTTTTGTTCATTCACACATGTTTACGAAAACCATGTTATAAAATAAAATTATAACAATCTCCAAATACTATCATAATAGGCACTCGGTATGAATGTAAAAGGCGGGTTTCATTTTGTACACATATATTAACTACATAATTACCTATGTCAATATGAATAAGAAAACTACCCGAATTTTCCCATATTTTGGGGTAATCATTTTGCGCTGGTATTAGAAAGTGTCACGCACACAAACGCAGAAACGATAATAATACACTTGTGGTGGGCGGTCCGCACGCACACGCGCATTACAAAATGCATTCAATTTGAACGTTGCGTTTTGTACGGTACACTCAATCTGGTTCTTATTAAATCTATGCCTTAACATAACTTAATAACCAAATAAACTATAAATATATTGGGTACTTTACTTAACACTCAAAATGAAAATTGCCGTCCCCAGTACGAATAAGTAAAAATAATAGACATTTAGAAAAATATACTTAATTTATTAAAAAAATTACTTGATTACAATTAAAGGACATTGCATGGTTAACAAACATCACAAAAATAATATGATTCTTAAAAAAATATAATCTACAGCTGCTAATCACCGAGTGTCGTACACAAAAACAGCAAAAGTAATTCTAACACTGAACGAAATGTTCCAAAGTCGAGCACTTGAAATTAGATTACACAAATAAAATGAATATTAGTTAATTTAACAATTTTCGTAATGAACACTAATAACCAGTGATCGGAATAGTTAGTGCTAATTTGCCTAAAGTTCGAGGAACATAGACGAAAGTCGGAGACTTCCTTACGACTAAAATATTTTTTCGGGACTAATGTCGGGGTTTCGGGACATCACTTAAGTACATAATATGTATTTTAATAATAATTTTATTAATAGAGTACACTAATTGAATTTATTTTCCTTTTTATCCGACTTCAAAAACAAGGAGAACATTCTCAAAAACAAGTAGATATGTTTTCTATTGTTATTAATTCAGGTAAAGAACTGGGTCCGGTTGGAGTGTAGCCAGGGGCACTGGCGCGAAGTCTTAAAAAACTTTTCGTTTTTTTTTTCAAAAATGTCCCAATTTTATTGCAGTTTCGGTTTAACCTTGACCATAGAAGCTATTTAGGTTCTAAGAAGCATAGTCCTACGACGCACCGTTTCCGAATTATGGGCCTCCGAATTAAAATTCGCACGTAAACTTAAACAATATTTATTAGAGACAATGTAAGCGTAGGTATTATGTAGGTTATACATGTATTGATTAAGCTATAATGTAATAGAGACTCATCGATCTCACAGTTAAACTGCGTAAGCAGTTTTGTGGGGCAATGTATTATTGTTATGAACTGTAAAGGGATTAAATAAAATCATTCATTCATTCATTTTATATAAAACGCTCTATATTTCCAAAATGGTGCTTCGGATGAAAATCTTTTCTGGAAAGAAATTGTTGCTCTAGTCGAAAACCATGAGGACCACTGATGTAAAAAACCCGCGAAATATTGAAAAAAAAAAGTTTAAGAATTTTTTAATTTTTTTTGTCGGTTGATTTTTTTTTATTCATTTTGTGATACTGCTTGCACAGGCGGTTACACAGGGGGGGGGGGTTAAATTTTGGTTATTTTTTGCCTAGGACGCACCGTTTTCGAATTTTTTTTAATCTATTCAACCATTTATGGAATTTTATGCAAACAGTTGTTTTATATTTTAGTCCGTGCTCAAATGTACCTACTCGCAATCCTGTCGTTAATATTTAAAACAGAAACAGGAAATGAATTCGATAGTTGTTTTACTTTATTCATTTTAGTTGTACTAAAGTAATGTGTTGAAACTCGGGACATTAGTCCCGAAAAAAAAAAAAAAAAAAATAATATATTCCACAACGCCGTCTAGTCTCAAGCTAAGCAGAGCTTGTGTTATGAGTACTAGACAACTGATAAACATACTTATATATTTCTAAATACATACATATATAGATAAATTACACAAAATATTTTGTCGTAAGGCGTCTGCACTTTGTCTCTGTTCTTTTTCGTACTTTAGGTATTTTAGCTCACTTTTTCCAATCACTGCTAATAACAATAATTTAAATCAGTATTTTAAAGCAATCTATTGTGAGCCTCGTCACTTATCTACATAATAATAATATACAGCGTCGCCGTCATCGCAACTGGTCGAGCTGACAATTTAAAAATAACTTCTTTTATAAATGATAGAGTAGAAACGATTAATATATCCATTTGGAAGTCATCACGAAGAGACATAAAATTCGTCGCCGAGATCACAAAGATAAGAAACAAAAATACAAAATACATATATAACTTTGGCATAATACTTATTATACCGAGTATAAAGTTCATGTAAACAATTAGAGAAAGGCACGGTAGAAGAAGTAGCACTAATAGTACTTACATAGAATACCGCAATCATGCTAATCAAATTTTAATGCAACAAACAAATCGTCAAAATAATCTTGTCCCATAAGGATATTATCCAATATATCCATGTAGGCAATCTTGTACAAAAGTATGTTTGACATTCTTTGGTTGGTCTTGCTTGCACCACTTGATCAATTTACCTACTTATATCACATATTTATATCTTATACTTTTTTTTTGTTTTTCATCAAGAAAGAATAGCAATACTTGTTCATTAAAATTACTCAATATTGTGTCTATTTCACATAAAAAAGACAAATCATACAATTAGTATATTATTTTTTCATTCATATTGACAATGTACCCTTGTAAAAAAAAAGATAATGAAATAATATTGTAACAACATTAAAAAGAAGAACTCGCTTAACTTTAATTCTAAATAGTGCGCAATTTTGCGACATTTTTAGTAACTAACAATTAATATTGATCATGATCAGAGATCCAGTCTTCAATTTTAACAAATCCAATTATAGGCAAACCGCTTGAGTCCTTGCCTGCGGGGTATAGGGGCGCGGTGGTAGGGCACGTGTTGACAGTTGCGCCGTTGCGGACGCTTTGTGAGAGTTATACATGAGATTACATTATCAAGATGAGTCGAAATATCTTCGGACATAAAATTAATAGTCAGTGCAAGCAAATGGCTTTTAAAGCATAGCAATATTTTAGAAAAAAAAAAAAACTGGATCCAAATTCTGCTGAATATTAACAAGATATACCTTTAAACAAAATCATAGCAAAAGTTACTGGACTATCGGAAAAGTCTGTATCTAGAATTGTACAACAAGGAAAATTATTAAAAGACAACGATAGATTTAAATCACCGAGAAAACCAAACCAGATTCAGTGGAAGTAGACGATTTCACAAAAGCCGCGGTAAGAAGAAAAGTCACTCAGTTTCACACAATAAAAAAAATAGCAACTCTGAAAACTTTGAATGCTGTACTTGGAGAATATAACCATCGTGGTAAATATTATTAAAATATACCGTAGAGAAGAAAGATAATAATTTTATATATTGACGAAACCTATGTTAATGCGTCTCCTAACGTTTCAAAATGTTGGCAATCACAGCATGAGCACGGCGTGCTGTCTCATATAGGTAAAGGAGATCGTCTGATCATTGTAGGTACATACATTGTGGAGGCCAAACTGGATTTGTAGACGGAGCACTTGTGATATTTAAATCCAAATGTAAAATAGTTTTTTTTTTTGTTATTTTTATTAATTAATTAGGTATTACTTAGAATTTGGTGTTATCGTTATTATTATAAAATAGAATTTTTACTGTAGATCGACGAATAATGTTTCTGTTTTTTTGTTACTTGGTAAATAAAACAGGTGATTATCACGATTCTATGAATTTCGTGAATTTCAATAAATAAAAAAATCATGCCTAATATGCCACCAAATTCTGCCATAGTATTGGATAACGCAGCTTCTCATTCGGTTCGAGAAGAGAAAAAGCCGAATATGGCTTCTACCAAGCCAGCTATGCAAGATTGGCTTAAAGATTGGATAAACTTAGAAAGGAGGACTTATTTAAATTAATTAAAAGTCATTTCACAGAAGATATTTACAAAATTGACGAGTTATTGAAAAGAAACGGACATGAAGTGTTGCGTTTGCCTCCATACCATACCACCCAGATCTGAACCCGACTCTGAAAAAAATATCGACTAATTTGGACCAAAAAAAATATGTTAGAGGGATTATTTGATGGATATTCCGTAGAGAAGTGGCAGCATTGTGTTTGTTAACCATGTAAATAAAGTCGAGGACGAATACTGCAAACATGACAGAGTTCTAGGTGATGTTGTTGATTTTATTATTAATGTGCAGGCCGATTCTGATGATGTCTGCTTCGAAAGAGAACGTTCTCGTCCTACCCCCGCGCCCCTATACCTCGCAGGAGAGGACTCAATTAAACGGTTTGCCTATCTACTCAAAATAATTCTCAAATTGTAAGTGTTGACATAGGTTTCACAGATGAAAAGCTAGTCACAACATTCCTAGGAAACATCAACACATCAATTTAATGATATTTTTCAGCTTTATTAAACTGTATTTAGTAGTTTGTTATTATAATTTATCTAACATCATAAGAACACATCAACATCGCAATAAATACAAAATTTAAAATGTTCATACATTTCATGGAAATATAAAGTAACTTTATATTGATTTTTGGCTACATATTTAACATTTTTTGCATATTATAAATTTACAAAATGTATATCGTATTTTTATTAATAACACAAAATATACTAGACGTTTACTTTTTTACGGCAAGCATAAATGGAATGAAAGTTAGCTTGTAAATTACTAATGATATTTTTTTACTGTGCAGTAAATTATGTGAATGTTTGCGTGCGTGATGCATTGCTTCTCAAAAGTCATTCGCGTGTTATGATGAGCAATATTGTACATGTTGTACAGTGTCTACTCCGAGTCTACGTGCCACCCAAGAAAGACAACTAATTGGCTACAATCATGATATTTTAATATAAAAATACCTCACATATTGCTTGAACCCTTTTTTTCACAGTGTGTAGAAAATCACACAATACTTGTCCTAAACAACTCGACTTATCGTAATTAAGAACCTTAAACAGCAACATCTAAGATATATGAACGTAAGTAATTCCCAACTAGGATTAAAGTTTTTCGATTCATAATGCGGTTTTGTTGGATAAGGAAAGAATTGTGTAATGTAGCCCAATGTTCTCATTGCCTATACTCGTTAGTCGTTTATAAACGAGCCTGCCTCCAAAATCAAAATGAAATAGGTAGATACGTAATGGAACTCAGTGCTTAAATGATATGTGAAATATTTTTGCATCTAAGTTGCATGGCTAAAGCCAATGTGACACTTGGAAATACAAGTAAAATTTTATTTATAAATATATGAATAATATGATCTTTTCACATCTATGTTGAATATTATTATATTTCTATAAATTTCTGGTTGTACATATCACTAATAAATCACACGAAATATTTAACAAATATCGCGAATATGAGCTCACAGGAGACAACCTTACTTATACACTCACTTTCGGGTGACAGTTTGTTATAATCTCATCCTCTCTGAGGTGCCATATGTTTATCTGTCTTCAGATGTCTCCAGGAATTGGGCATATACATCTCTTGTACATTCCCCTTTTTCATTAAACTTGTATTTGTAATAAGATCCATCAGCACAGATAACTGCAACAAAAAGTAAGATTAGATAATCATGTTGTCACAGTCACATGTAAGGTAAACAAATTATATAACACCATTTTTATGTATGAGTCATAACAAGTACATAATAATCTAGACACGCGGCAGCGTGTCAAGCCAAGTTCAAGCAAAGGAACTGGCTAGCCAGCGCCGAGTGTAATATTACACGAACCACTTGGTGCCACTTTTGACCCTTCTATAACTCAAAACCTCTTTAACGTAAACACGTAAAACTACTTGTGTTTAATTATATCCATAAGGACATCTAGAAGCCAAAATTTCATGAAGCTAGCTCAAACGGTTATAAAGATATGAAGGTCAAAAAGTCGTAAATTTTAGCACTGACTGACTGACATATAGTACCTAAACCTAATCTACTTCCAGGTGACCTAGAAGGATGAAATTTGGAATCCAGCTTGGTAATTGTGTGTAAGCGTAGGAAAAAATCTAAAAATAAAAAAAAGTGAAAAAATAGGGGGGTCCCCATACAAAAAAAAACAATTTTTAATTGTAGCGTTGGAACCGTTACAAGCAGATATTTGAAACTATCCCATTATATGTATGTATTATTATATATATATTATGTATATAATATTATATGTTCACCGGGAACAGTTCCCTATTTCCATTTTTTTGTTTTATTTATGTCAATAAACGGTTGTCTGCTAGTACTGTGGTTAATAAATGAATGATCAAAATTAGGTAAGGGATTCAATTCTATTTCCTCATTATAGGTTTTTGTTTTGTTTTACATGACTGATTAACTGATATTAGTGTAGTGCCAAAATTATTATCATTATATTTGCTTGGCTTTACGCTATTACCATCCACAAATCACAAGGACTTAGTCTGGAGAGCGCTCTTCTCGACATAACAGGACAGGTCTACGTTGCGCTCTCCAGAGTTAAAACACTAGACGGAGTACACCTTATTATTCTAGACCCTAGTTAAATTAAGGCACAAGATAGTTCTATAGTAGAATATAACCGCCTGAGATCGTTATATCGCCCGGACTTGACTAATTTAAGCATATTAAAAAGGTAGCAGATAATGAATGGGCAATGCGCACTATTATCTCTAACATTCAAGAGAATGTAGACAATAGCATAAAAAGAAAATCACGCAGCGGAAACGCAAGAAAAACCATTAAATCTCAATACCTGCCTAGTTTTCTTTACAAAAAGTAATGATATCCCACCAAAAACATAAATGTAAAAAAGGAAAGCCAAGTTCAATACAAAAATTATGCTTGGCTGTGGGGTTCGCCGCAAAAAGAATATCTAAATGAGTGCCAAGTTCTATGCAAAATCCAAATATGTATTTATAGGAACAAAATAACATTATGAACAATTATTAAACTCTGTTTCTGTCCTTTATTGGATACCTATAACAATTAAGTACTTTTTTTTGTCTCTTTTTTTTTTCCTTACAATCTGTCACTATATTAGGACATTCAGTAATTAATAATATATTAATAATAATATTCCACAACTATCACACAACGCCGTCTAGTCTCAAGCTAAGCAGAGCTTGTGTTATGAGTACTAGACAACTGATAAACATACTTATATATTTCTAAATACATACATATATAGATAAATTACACCCAGACACAGAACAAATGATCATGCTCATAACACAAACATTTGTCCTGGGTGGGAATCGAACCCACGACCTCCGGCATAGCAGTCTTGCTCGGTATGCGTCCTATGACACATCCTACTATTTATAAAGCATCAAGCTAAGTTTGGCCAATGAAATCTTGTGGTATTTTGTGTTTTAGCCTGCGTATGCCTTTCTTATCCATTAGGTGGTCCTCTTTGACTGTCGGTATTTTCAGATCATGGTGTAGTGCTTCATTTGGTACAAACCATGGGGCATTTGTGATTGTTCTCAGAAGCTTGTTCTGAAATCGCTGTATGATCTCTATGTTAGAGTGTGATGCTGTTCCCCATAGCTGAATGCCATAGGTCCATATTGGCTTGATTATAGCTTTGTAAACAAGGGTTTTATTTTCCAGGTGTAATTGTGACTTTCGACCAATTATCCAGTAGAACTTTCTTAGTGTCAGTCCAAGTTGCTTCCGTTTCATGAAAATGTGCTTTTTCCAAGTAAGACGTCTGTCAAGGTATAAACCAAGGTATTTGACATGTTCAGCTTGAGGCACTTGTATCCTATTTAACTGTACTGGAGGGCAGGTATCCTTCCTCTTAGTGAATGTGACATTTACCGATTTGGTCTCGTTGGCTTTTATCCTCCACTTTTTGAGCCAGAGGGCTATGTCGTCCAAACAGGTCTGCAGCACAGCTGATGCGACTTTATGATCAGTATGGGACACTAGTACAGCTGTATCATCCGCAAAGGTTCCTGTAGTCGCTAAATTTGATATTGGGAGGTCAGCAGTATGAATCAAATATAAAATAGGTCCAAGCACACTGCCCTGAGGAACTCCAGCAATAATAGGGCATAGTTTTGATACAGCTTCGCCACTCTGCACAAATAAATACCTATCCCTCAAGTACGACTTCAAGATTAGGAAGATGTTGCCTGGGAAGCTGTATTTTATTTTATAGAGGAGACCTTCATGCCAAACTCTATCAAACGCTTGAGAGATGTCAAGGAATGCAGCAGCACAATATTCCTTATCTTCAAATGTATTGTGAATTTTACAAACGAGCCTGTGGACTTGATCTATTGTGCCATGTCTCTGTCGGAACCCAAATTGATGGTCGGGTATTAAATGTTTTTCTTTGATTATAGGCAGTAGACGAAATAGAAGGAGCGATTCATAAACTTTTGAAGCTATTGGAAGCAAACTTATAGGCCGGTATGACTTCGGGTCTTCATGAAGTTTTCCTGGTTTAGGAATCATTAGGATTTTAGCTGTTTTCCATTGAGGAGGAAAAAAGCAAAGTCGTGACATGGCATTGTAAATAGACAGCAGGAAGGTTAGGCCAGAATCTGGAAGTTGTTGCAGAATCGTGCCAGTTATCAAATCGTAGCCAGGGGCTTTTTTAGGTTTTACGTTATTTATAGCTCTAATTAACTCTTGCTTCGTAAATGTTATGTCAGGGCTTGTAGTTGAATCACAATCCAGCAGAACCTCTTTAAGAACTTCTTCTTTGTGCTCTGGGGGCCCCTCGTAGGAGTGTGGCTGAAATACGCCTTTTAAGTGTTCGGCGAATGTTGTACATTTTTCTTCGTCACTTCGAGCCCAGCACCCGTTGGCTTGCCGAAGTGGTGGAGACACCGTTTTAGGGCGCTTTATTTTTTTGGTAGCTTTCCACAGTGAGTAGTCGGTAGCAGCTGTAGCATCAAGGTTGCTCAGGGACGCCTGGACACTATTATTTCTGTCATCGTCTAAAAACTTCTTGAGTTTCTTAACTGCGTAGTTTAATTTTCTTTTATCATCAGGGCATCTAAATTTTTACCATTGTTTTCTGAGTCTTCGTTTTCCAGATATTTTATCCAGTATAATATGGGATATAGATGTCTTGTTCTTATTCAATTTGTTGGCAGGAGTAGATTGCCAAGCAGAAGATTGGACTGAATTATTAAAGTATTCTATTGCTGCTACTATATCATCTTCTGTTTTTAAACTGACTGTAGGCGTCAAAGCCTGATCGACCATTGATCTGAAGGTTTCCCAATCTGTCTTTTTGGTGTGAAGAACGCAGGTTTCTGGAGTTTCTTTGAAACAACTTAATAAGGTAACTAAGACCGGTGAATGGTCCGAAGATAGCTCATAGCTGCTCTGGCACTGAAAGTAATTTTTCGAGATACCTTTAACAGCACAGAAGTCAATTAGGTCAGGTACTTTTTTCCTGTCAGTGGGCCAATATGTGGGTTCACCTGTTGAAATAATTTCCATTTTTAGTTTTTCAACAGTCTTCAGTAACTCTCGGCCCCTGGGGAGGGTCAATCTTGAGCCCCAATAGGTATGCTTCACATTGAAGTACCCGCCAGCTATGAACCGATCGCCGAGGGAATTGAAGAACTCGCTAAACTCTTCCTGTTTGATAATGTGTTTCGGTGGACAGTAGAGAGCTGACACAGTAATGGAGCTTACCAAATCTTCAACTATGACAGTTGTTGCTTGAATTGGTGCTTTGCAGTACGGTACTGATTCGTAATGTTTTAATTTGCTTCTAATGATGATAGCTGATCCACCATGTGCTTTCCCATCGGGGTGTGTGGTATGGTAAAGCTTATATCCAGGGAATTCCATATGGCTTCTTGAAGTGAAATGTGTTTCAGATATTAACATTATGTCAATATTGTGTTGGAATAAAAAAAGTTTTAACTCCTCGGAGTGGTGTGACAGGCCATTTGCGTTCCAGATGCATAATGTTAATGAATTAAATTTGGAAGCATGGACATGAGATCTCCCAGCATCTTAGTCATTAGCATCATCTGGTTCATGAGTGACTGCATAAATTCTTTAATGTCAGGTAAGGGGTTTGGTTTTGGTTGTGGCAGGTGTGATGTTGGATGGGTTTCTTTGGTTGGTATACCAGATGTTATTTCAGCGTATGATTTATTGCCAACATTTTCATATCGGCTATATTTGACTGGGCCGCCATTTTTCTCTTGTGTGTCTTTGCTGTGTTGGGTTTTTGGTCTCAGCGGGGGGTACTTAACCTTTTGCAATTCCTTATACACAGAACATCCCTTGTAATTTGCGGGGTGGTTTCCTTCACAAAGGATGCACCGCACATTATCTGATCGCTCTTTCCTCGCGCAGTCAAGGGTAGCGTGAGCTCCAGCGCACTTAACGCATCTGGGCTGACGGTGACAGAACCTACGCGTGTGACCGTATCTCTGGCAGTTAGAGCATTGGGGGATCTCTCTTTTTGGTCTTGGTGGTTCAAATACAACGCAGCAATGGAGAAGGTGCTTAACATTCTAAATGTTTTTATTATTTTGGTTTGGCTTGAGATCGATGTAGTGCAGTGGAAGAGGTGTTTTGGTTTTTCTATCCTTTATATTCCAGATATTTGTAACCTTGTGGTCTAATGCTTCAATAGCTCCTTTTATTTCGTTGCAGTCAGTAGACGGGTGGATATTTTTAAGGACTACTCGAAAGCTCCTATCTTCTTTGGGTTTGTAGGTATAGAATTCAGTTTCTCGTTATTGAAGTTCCTTGTAGATTTTGGAGTATGCTTCTGTGGTTTTTGGCTGGATTTTCACTTGTTCCCCACGGAGGATCTTGATTTCATACTGATCAGCGGCTGTGTCATTCAGCATTTCATAAAGTGGATGAATGTTGCTTACTTTGTCTATGAACAATGGAGGTGGTTTGATGGGCTTTTGAGCCATTTCAGATGGATCATTAGTGACATCAAGGCTAGAGAATCGGTTGGAGGTAGTAACAGGAGCACTCAGCCAGTAGCTATTTAATTTTGTTTGTTTTTGGCTAGTTGGTAGTTCTTCTGGGCTACGAGGTCTTTTGCGTCCGGGTACCTCCACCCAGTTTTCTTCAGGAGCATTGTCGGAGGCTACTAGGTCTATCGTCTCACTAGCGTCACTAGTAGGTATCGTACCACTACAAGAGTTTGATCTGGGTCGACTAATAAATAAGCTTTTGTGGAATATTTGCTGACTTAATATTTTAGTCGCACTTGCATTATTCTTTTTAGAATTTTCTATTTGGCTATCCATGGATACTGGGGTTATTTAACTTTTTAAATGGCAACATTGCTTTGAAGTTGACGTTGACACTTTGACAGTGACACAGAAAAAAGTTTAAATAACATGATTTAATGTGGGTAGATGTTTTTCACTGGGAGAAACTTGAGACTTTAGATTTCGTTTTTTGTGGTTTTAGTTGCTCATAACACTAGATAACATTAACACGGGATCCGAAACACTTTGGCCACACTTTCACAATGTTTTGAGGCACAACTTCACAGGTTTATAGGAAATCGCGAAAATACTTGAGGAGCGTATGTGCTACTGACAGCGTCAGTTTTGACAGTCCCTTTACAAAAAGTAATGATATCCCACCAAAAACATAAATGTAAAAAAGGAAAGCCAAGTTCAATACAAAAATTATGCTTGGCTGTGGGGTTCGCCGCAAAAAGAATGGAGATCTAAATGAGTGCCAAGTTCTATGCAAAATCCAAATATGTATTTATAGGAACAAAATAACATTATGAACAATTATTAAACTCTGTTTCTGTCCTTTATTGGATACCTATAACAATTAAGTACTGTTATTTAAAAATGTGAGACCTTAAAGTAGGTTAGATTTGACTTGGCCAGTTTTCATTACATCCGTCATTTTATAAAGTTATTCAACATTATATACTTATATATTTTTTAATTCTGATAAAAACTGGCCAAGTCAAATCTAACTTACTTTAAGGTCTCACATTTTTAAATAACAGTAATTGTTATAGGTATCCAATAAAAAATAATAAATAAAAATAATTTTGTTCCTATAAATACATATTTGGATTTTGCATAGAACTTGGCACTCATTTAGATCTCCATTCTTTTTGCGGCGAACCCCACAGCCAAGCATAATTTTTGTATTGAACTTGGCTTTCCTTTTTTACATTTATGTTTTTGGTGGGATTATTTACTACCATAAAGTACTCACCAATGATTGAACTTTTATCAACCCCAAATGCACAGATGCATGGAGGGCCATTTGGGATGGTGAATTTGCAAAAACTCCAATTGCTTGAAAAATATTTGGGCAAGAAATTCACTGTCGCCAAACTGGATTGTTTGTTTAGCTTTTCATCTTCGAGACTAAACACGTGAACTGTCCCATGGTCTGATGTGACACACAAGTTGGTGCTTGAGTGATTAAAGTTTATGCAGTAAATTGTAGCCTGAAAATAAGAAAAATAAATTCTAAAAACTTCTCAGAATAATTTTATGTCATCATGCAAGTTTGTTTTTGATACTTATGGTGCTATACAGATTCCTGCTGACATAGTTTAAGAAGTTTAGATATTGGGAAAAAAACTTTATTTTACCTGATGTGCACCTCTCCTAAGTTCAGCAAGTTTCTGTCCAGTAGCTGTATCAAACACCCTGATGAGTGTGCCTTTAGTAGAGGCCGTAGCCAACCTAGTGCCTCCTACGTTTAGTGCCAGGCAGCTGAGTGGAGCCTCATGTGCAGCTATCAAGTGCCCCTCTGGTGCTGTACTTGGGCCTGCATGACTGCTTAATTCTACCAACTGTTTACAAATAAACAATATGTTGTTTACTAAATAAATATTAGTCAACACATAATATTCAATGGGACAAAGAAGTTGTTAGTTCTTTGGAAAAAGAGATTTTGGAATAAATTATTTATAACTAGCAGCGCCCCGCAGTTTCATCCGCATAAGTTTCGATCCCGTGGGGATATCGGGATAAAAAGTATCCTATGTGTTAATCCAGGAAATGGTCTATCTATGTAATTTCATCCAAATCTGTTCAATAGTTTAAGTGTGATTGAGTAACAAACATCTTCACAAACTTTCACATTTAAATAATTTACTCTCATCATAATTTTCATATAATATTTTTTAATAATAAAGGGGGAAATAATTTTAAAATAAATGAAATAATATTTAAAGGGCTATTACAGTATTGTAGGTATAACAGGAAACAATAGATTATGAAAAATACAAAATAAAATAAGGAAAACTTATAAACTTGAAACTATATTTATAAATTCAAGATAGATTGGCTAGGATTATCATAATTAGAAACTAAATGAAGTAGACCAGTAATAATTTAATTTAATGATTAATAGATGTATCCAAGTTTACCTGTACATGTCCTGTTTTACGGCTGGGGTATGCAAGCAGGGCATTATTACTATTGGGGCACACAACGCACAGTCCTCTGGAGTTCTGACAAGTCTCAAACACATGCAGCATCTGCGGCTGAGCCGTAAATGTGTACACTTTGATCAAGTTCTCTGCAAAAAAGTTATAATTACAGTTAAGCATACTTACATGTATACAGTACCACAATAACCTCCTTTTTTTTGAAGTCGGTAAAAATAAGTGGAGGTAAGTAATAGCTTAAGTTATTTAAATCAACAACAACCTTGATTTATACTTACAAATATTACACAACCATGTTTTTTGCTAGTGTTTCACACTGACAAAAGACTGCTTTATTAGATAATACTTTTGCTTTCCAATAGCAGTGAAACATTTTACTCAATTTACACAAATAGGCTAATGTATAATACTTGAATTACAAAAAAAACAGCTGATTACACAAATTTATCAATAAACAAAAATACTGTAAACTTTACCTAAAACAACAACAATGCGGTCTCTTCGAAGTTTTACAGCCTTAACTGGGCTATTGAAGTCAAGCGATATTGCAGAATCTTTTTTCAAATCGTCCCATATTATAACTCTGTTCGGGGGATACACGGGGGTTTTACCACCGCCTACTAAGGCCATGTAATTGCATCTGAATAACATCTCTACGTAAGATAGACCGCCTTCAGCGAAATTCTGTCGCTCTTTTTCTTTAAGTGGGTCGCTATTAAATACCCGAAATCCATTCTCCGTTCCGCAAGCAAAACAACCTGAAGATTGCAAAACAAAAATGTAAACCGATTTGTACATGAAGCCCAAGCAAATGAACAACAACTAGATCAGCCCCATTACCTTGATCTTGATTAAATCCCACATATAGAAGTCCATTTCCAAATGTATTATCGTCGGATAAATTCATTGTACAGCCTTATCGCAGAATATTTGGACAAAAATCTTATAGCAAAACAATAAAATTATCTTCAGCTACACACAACTTTGCGGCAATTTGACAACAAATTTTGCAACAGAAGTGCCAACATGAAAATTGATGAAAATGTCAAAAATAGTAAAATGTCAGTGTCACAAGCAAGCAAGGTTATTTAAAATGTGCACAGGCTGAGATCATTACCCATACTGCCTATGTGCCTTACAAAGAAGTATACTCAGCACATCAAGCTACTACAATCTGTAAAATCTATTGAAGAAATTTGACAGATTGAAGTAGCTTTTGATGTGCTAGCGTCTGTACATAAATCACTTCTGGGAATCAATTAAGCATAAAAATGTATCAGAAGACTTTCTTTCTGGCATTTTGAACAATACCCCAGTCTAGACTACTCACACGCGATTAGCCTTTGGTGTCAGCAAGAATCCAGTGCGAAGGTTGAATGACGTATGTACAGACGCCAGCAGATCAACCTACCCGAAGCTGTCAGATTTTCCCAATCAACCTTGAACCTTATGCTTTAGTAATAAAGTTGAAAATCTATTAAAGAAATCTGACAGACTGTAGTAGCTTGATGTGCTGGCGTCTGTACTTTAACTTTTGCATCTTCATTGTGTTAAAAAGTAGGTATAAAGTCAACGAAGTTATGACCATTAGTTATGGGCTACTAACAAACTGAAGGGGTTTACAAGTAGGCCCTAAAAAGTTCCACTATCCACCTCCTGGCTCCATTATCAGACTCTCGACACTACATTGGACTTGTCAAAACGAATCATATAACTCCAAACTCAAGGGGTTTACTAGTAGCCACTGAAGAGTGCCACTATACACCTACTGGCTCCATCATCATCAATCATCAAACCCTCATAAAAGTGCTCTGTGCCTCCACATCAAGTGCAATATAATAGACTCATCAAAACAAATCATATTACCCCAAACTCAAGGGGTTCACTTGTAGCCCCTGAAGAGTTCAACTACCCACCTTCTGGCTCCATCATCAGACCTTTGACACCAAATGCAATATATTGGACTTATCAAAACGAATCATATAGCCCAAACTCGAGGGGTTTACTAGAATGCACTGAAGAGTTCCATTATCCACCTCCTGGCTCCATCATCGGATCAGCCACAGACTACAATGGATCAGCTCCGATATCCAAATTATAGCAATGTCATCCAAACTACATTTACACAATACATACAAAGTTTCATCAAAACAAATCACATGACCCGAAACTCAAGCAGTTTACTAGTAGTCACTAGAGTTCCACTATCCATCTCCTGACTCCATTACCAGGCCCTCGTTACCATGCCCAATCTATTGGACTCAGGGTCAAAAACCCTCTTCCAACCAACTATGCATTCAAAAAATTCTTGAATTATTAAGTAGGTACATCTAAAATAAATTAAAGTTACTGTTCTATTTATAAGTTTAATAAAAAAATTACATTATGCTATACACATTCTTATGTTTAAATAAATTTTATATTATAATAGACTTTATACATACAAAAACATTTAAGCAGTAATTGATACCTTACAAGACAATCTCGAGAATTCGCAATGCTATGAACTTGCAACTTGTTTTAAAGGCCCTTCAAGGTATTGAGCTATAGCATTAATTTTTTCTTTTAGGATACCAAATCCAACAGTTTCTTTAGCATAGAGGCACAGTAACAGATTGGCAACTTGTGTTATCGCAATTTTTCCATTCGAACAGTCAACCAATATCAGATGCAATTTATCTTCTTTGAAAACGTTCCTCCCGTGCTTTTCGTACGCGGACCATACGTTGCTAGCGATTGCTGCTGTAACTCTTGCGTCTTTGTCATTATAACCTGAGTATGCCAAGAGTGCTCCTTGATGATTTAACAACCTGAAATAGTTTTTTAAACATGATCACTGACTGGTTTAATAATTACGACTATAAAAATATTGTAAATATTATGACACCCACAATGTGTTTTCAACTCCCCCTGTGTTTGCTTGGCTCAGAACTTGAGTCAATGCTTTTGGTTTTAACATAATTATATTTTTGCAAAATATTTTTAATCAGTACTCTAGTAATTCAAGATAGAGCTCCAAACGAATAGGTACGTAAATTAATATTGTACCGGATGATTCAGTCAGATTATAAAATGCCAAACACAGAGTACTTTGATAAATGCCAAACGATTGCAAAATTTATAAATGCTGTCACTTTTGACAATTTCATTCCATTCCATGCCAAAATCCTTACTTTTTTCGATTTTTACTTGGTGCTGGTAACTGAGACTTTTAGATACAGTAGGAGACACGTGGACCCGATATATTACTTTACTCTATGCGCGTGGACAATGTTGGCATGCCTCACACAGGCGAGTTATAAAAGTTGTATAAAAAATGGTTGCCTGTAAAGTCGGTTTTACGGGCGAAGATTTTACGTGACAACGACCGATCATCCGATCATAGTTGAGTGGGAGAGAGACGCAAGGCATTCGGCGGGCCTCTCTCTCGTTCGGTGACTCATCGTAACGTTACCGAGCGTTACACTTTTTCATAAGTGACTCCCAGTCGCAACCTAATTTAAGACGTTGTCACGTCAAAATCATAACGGGTACAGATACAACTGTACAAAGATCTTTTGGCGCGTGGCGCAAATCGGAACGAATGCCGCCCGCAGTCTTGTGATTTCAATACAAATCACAAGACTGCGGGCGGCATTCGTTCCGATGTCAACAAAGTAACTTTAAATTCATGGGTGTTCATGGGTCTATACGAAGGCTAAAGAAATCCGACACGGATTGCTAAAATCTCTGAATTTTGAAGCTTTTGGCATTTAAGTAACAAGTCATCAAAGTAACTTCTGTATCTGTATGAATGGTAACAAGAAAATCTAAAACATTTCTGTTTTTATTCAGAAGTCGACTAAAAACTTCTCTATTTATAATATTAATAAGAGTGATCAATAGAAAATATACTTAGACACAGAGATACTGAAAATATCTACCCGAGGAGTTATTTTTTTTTAGTTTGCATCGCTCGTTCCCGCATTATATTGGTTCTTTTTGTAACACCACCGTATCCTACCACTCCGCAGTTGTGAAGATTTCTTTTTTTTCATTTTTTATTGTTAGGCAAACCTTATTGATATAATCACGGAATAGAAAAAACAAGTGGAAGTGCCCTTAGACTTCCTTAGTACGGGAACCAGTGTCGCCAAACTCACACAATTGCAAATTAAAATAAACATTTCAATACACAGAAAATGTTGCCAACTGTGGGGTTTTCCCCCTAAATTTAGGGGGAAGAAAACTTAAAAGGGGTATTTTTAGGGACAGATTTTTTTGGGGTTGTTTTTAGGGGCTTGCTAAAAGTTTGCTGTAGCGTTATAGACGCTGCTCGTATCTATGGGTATGAATATGGGTCTTGCGTTAAGTTTGAACCTACGGGCGGCAAATATGTATGTTTAGCGTACGAATGTATGATTTAAAAAATACATGGACCTTGAACAGTAGCACCGCTGGCGATGATGATGCCGTTTTGGAACTGATCAACAATATTACAATTTAGTTAGTAGTTTAGCAATAGGTATTTAGGTACTTAGTCTTTTTTTTTACAAACTATGTACCTATGCGTTTTATTTTGTGAGTTACGAACGACTTAGGGAGTTGGGAACTGCATCAAAGAAATTTACCCTATGTGAACCTATACTTTGGGTTTTTTTAGGGGGATTTTAAAAAAATCTTGGGGGCAAATTTTGTTATGGGTTGGTAACACTGAGAAAACGATGATAATATGCTATGACGCTGCAGTTGGCAACCCTAGATGATTACGAACTAATTATTAACTAAGATTTGTTTTAATTCAGTGCTAACTTTGATTTAATCGAGATTACCATGACACAAGAAATCAAACTTTTAAAAACCCCACTCGGGCACCTTCCATGCTAGGAGAAATTAAAAAAGCCTAACCTCAGTGCCGTCTTGAGGTAGTTTTAGGATGGAGCGACATCTGAATATGGCGCCCCTTGACCCCTAAAACCTACACAAAGTTGCGAACTTACAATTAAATCTTAAACACTTCAACTTTAACTTTTTATTGATAAACAAGTACATTAATCAACGCATCTTCTTTTGTTTGATCAAATAATTTCTGAATGCTATTTGTTTATCTTTAAAAGACCTCTTGATCTTTCCCTTAGCTTTGTGTTTAACCATTTGGTAGTTTTTGGTCTTCCTTTTCTCCCTGTTAGTTTTGGAGCAGTGGATATTCTTCCTTCTATCTTTGTATCCATATTTATCTCGCTCTTCTCGTCCCTTATGAACACTATCTAACCTAGCATCCTTATCATGTTTCCTCTTCTTATGAATGTTTTCTATAGCAGACAATTGTACAAGCTCTCCAGATTCGTCTTCCTCTTCCGTTACGTTACTTTTACGTTTAGGGCCACTTACCGCCTTTCTAAGTTGTGCTGCTTCAATACGTTTAAAATCTTCATCAGTAAAAATAGTTTCCATGGCTATTTCTCGTGCACTTTGTACCTTCTCTTCCATATTTTTCTTATCCAATGATTTACGCTTAGCCTTCAAAATTTTTCTGTCTGTAGTGTTTTTGTTTGGTTCTTTTTTATTGTCTACTTCATTACTAGCATCCTGTTTGCCATCCGCATCATTTTCTTCTTCATTCTCTTGTTCCTCCTCATTCTCTTCTACTTCTTCAATATCACTCTCTACTTCTTCTTCAGCATCACCTTCTTCATCACTATCTTCGCTATCTGTTATATTAATTTCAGAATCGGAAGAAGCAACATCAACCCATTCTTCACTATCTGAATCATCTTTCTTTTTATTTGATTTTTTAGTTTTCTTTTTTTCTGCAGGTTTAATTTCTTCTTTCTCCAATAATACCTCTGAACCAGGTATGTAGTCCTTTATTTCTGTTTCACCATACTTTTTGTTTTTCAATTCTACTGATGCTTCTGTTGGTCTGCCTCTATCTTTTTTATGTAACATATCTGGCATTGACTGTCTGTAAAGCTGAATTAAAGATCTTGCAGCCATCATTACTGATTTCTCTTTGTAAGTTTTGTATTGAACCAAATCTCGAAGCAAATCTTCACCAATAGCAAGTGGACATCTGGCACATATTTCTCTAACAGCATTCAAGCCAACTGCCATGACATCAGTGGAATTCCTTTCAGTTATAAAATTATTTGATATAGCTTTCATGACTGGTTCTAAAACTTCAGGTGGAATAAGTTCATGGGAAGCTTGGGCAGCAAATAATAATATGCGAGTTACCTCTCGTTGATGAGGTAGAAGTAATCTTGCAATAAACGGGTAGTAGTTGAACAAGAATAAGTCATGTAAACCTATCAATCTTGAAATAACATCCAAAAGCATTAATTTGACTTCAAATCTATCATTGGAGGATTCCAATTTTTTAAATAACTTTTCAGCAAATCCTTGTGGATTGTTTATCAGGTGTAATGCAGAGAAGTTAAACACTGGAGCTTTTTGTTTCTTTTTTTTCATTTTCTTTGCCTGTTTCTTGACCTTTTCCACCATTTTGTCCCTTTTCCTAGTCTTTTTGTTGAATTTATTTGCAATCATTGTGTCTCTAGGATCTATTTCATCTTCACTGTCTGAATTTTCTTCTTTTTCTTCTTCATCTCTGCCCAGGAAGAATTTTAATGAGGCAACCATAACTTTAGTTATTTTGGAGAAGCAACCAATATCAGCAATAATGTTCACTGTCTTCTGATCATTCCAAATGTTTTTGTGATATAATTCAACTAATATATCTAGAGATAATTTTGCTGCTTTAGGATTAGAATCTTGTAACATTGAGAACATAAAGTTCTGTAGTGTTGAATTAAACTTCATATCTTTATGTTTCATGTTCATATTTTTAATGTCTGTTATGATATGGGTCTTCAAGAATTCTCTTAAATGTTTATCTTGGCATTTCAGCAGTAAGAAAAACAACTCCAATAAATCAAAAGCTGTGATAAAATTCTTGTTTCTCAATAAAATTAGACATTTACACAAAGAAAGCCGCATGTCATTGTGCAGAACTGTGTTGTGTGTTTTCAAAACATCAACTATTTTCTGAGGAAATAACTTCATTTCATTAAGGTAGCACTGGGCTACTTGTGCCAAGAACATGGATTGTTCATCCAGCTTTTTGTTGTACTGTGTGGGATTCAAGTTGAAAATTTCCAAAGTGGTTTCAAAGTGAGCAAGTTGTTGATGGAATTCTTCTTTGTAGGATTCGGGGTCCCTCTTGATTAAGTTTTGTAGCTGCGTCAGATTATTCGGCAACTGATTGTTATGCCTCACCATTTTGGATAATTTAGATTTCCAACTACACAAACTACGAAATGCGCACTTTAATCAATGCAGAATGCAATGCTTCACTTTACAGAACATATAGGTGTATCATAATTATAACCTCTGTTTACCACACGGTACACTTGACATTACGAAAAGAATATAACCTCAATCAATAATCTGACACTATCAAACACTCTGCCACATGACGATAAAAACAATTTTGGATACTAGGCTTTTCGGTTAGTAATCATCCAGCCAAAAACAAGGTGTGGCGCTGACTAGACTAGAAGCAAAAATGCATTATTTCCCGATTTTTCCACTTGCCGGTGACAGCTTTAATTTTGCATTTTGCCTCGATCATTGCGTCGCTGGAAAAAAAGAAATGTTTTATACATTCAATGAACCTATTTATCAATATAAATTTTATTCAAGTTTATAAATTAGGGACATAAATACATAGGTACATACATAAATACAATCGGTATAAAAATACACTTGTCTACTCTGATAGTACGTTTTTTTTTCAGAAACATGGTTGTTTGTTTAGTCTTGCCACACAAATAATTGTTGGGATTAATTAAAAAGTTGTGTCAATTGTGTCATGTCAATCAGCCACGTCATTTTTGCTTGAATTGAATGATAGTGTACGCGGCGTAACTGAGATAAGCATTTCTGTAAAAAATGAATATTTTCCGTTTACTTGGTGATTTATCCCATCTTTTAGCTATTATAATATTACTACTCAAAATCTGGAAAACTAGATCATGTGCGGGTAAGTTATATCGACTTCGACGTGATCCGATCAACCGGCACATTATGTGTGTATTTTCCAATCAAAACTTCTTCAATTCGGTTTCTATTTTCAGGTATATCAGGAAAGTCTCAGATACTTTTCTCCGTGGTGTACACGGCGCGTTACTTGGATCTGCTAACCAATTACATCTCGGCATACAATACGTTCATGAAGATGGTGTTCATTATGGCCTCATACGCCACTGTTTACCTGATGTATGTCAAGTTCAAAGCGACATATGACCACAACCACGACACATTCAGGATCGAATTCTTGTTGATACCTACATTGATTATGTCTTTGTTGATAAACCATGAATTCACAGTGATGGAGGTTAGTATGTTTTTGATTATGAGCTATGAAGTTCCTATGATTTAAGTATACATGTAGGTAGGTACCTACTATTCCTGTAGGTTCTGGTTTGAATACCCATGTAAGGGTTTGGTAATATCAGATACTTGCATGGCCCTGATTCATATCTTTTAAGTGTATCAGTTGATCTAATCAAACAGTAATTATGTTAAAATAGTATTGTCATCATTTCAGGTACTATGGACATTCTCAATTTACTTGGAGTCTGTGGCTATCTTACCACAGTTGTTCTTGGTGTCAAAGACTGGAGAGGCTGAAAGTATTACATCCCACTATCTGTTTGCCCTTGGATCATACAGAGCTTTGTACCTCTTGAACTGGGTAAGCTAAATTTGACTGACACTTTCAATGGGAACTAAAATATTAATTAAAATAATTATACTTATGTATGACCATTCTATAGTATTTATTTAAATATAATATTAGTCATACATGTTTTTGTTTTGTGAAAATTAAAATATTTATTTGCGAGAACTGATTGTGGAATAATATTTGAAAACTAAGTATTTAAACAAGTATCCAAACAATGAGATAATTGACAGTGCAAGACCCGAAAGTCCTTGGTAGCCTCCACTCAAGCAATGTGCAGTAAACATGTTATGATTTTTTTAAATTGTCTGACTGAAAATAATGTTATCTTCCGTTTTCAGGTATACCGTTATGTTGTGGAGGAACACTATGAGCTGATTGCTATTATCTCTGGAGTTGTGCAAACTGTACTATACTGTGATTTCTTCTATCTTTACATTACAAAAGGTAACAATATGCATTCTACTTTGTACTGCTTCTTTGAAATTCAATCATGAGCTTGGATTGACAAAATACCTTCTTGACTTTATAGTAATGATACCTTACAGTGAGTGTTACATATTATCCAATTAGTAAACCTGTAATATTATGTTAATAGAATAATTTTTTTCTTTCTTTTTCTAGTATTGAAAGGAAAGAAATTGCAGTTGCCAGCTTAAGCCAGCAATCAAGAGGATTGCATTAAATCAATCTGACAGTTACGTCTGTGAATATATTTGTGTGAGCCAATAAATTACCTAAGATCTAGTTGTACAAACATTACCCGTATTGTACTGTTGTGAAAATGTTGATTAACTAATGGCAATTATGTGTGATTGTGTGTCTTCATTAACTTGTACAGCCACAAGCAATAATAAATGGTCTTTTGCATTAAAAACCAGTCTTAATCTTGTATACTAAGTGCTATTACCATCACAATACATTATATTGGCTACTGTACATAATTATTTAACATTTTATAAAATTTCTATTTTATAGTAATTCTCTCATTTGTATTAGGTATTAAAATTGGTTTCATTGACATTTTGTACCTATTTATTAAAAGCTAAATTAAAACAATATTTTTTAAAGAGCAATAATATTCTTTTGGCTTCCAATAATTAGTAGAATTCATGTGCATGTGGTACCTTCTTGGTATAAATTACAATCTTTAATGCTTAGAATAAAATTATAGTATGCATTGTTGTAATGATTATAGCGCTAAAACTGACGTGTATTATTTTAAGAGTTATAATTCAGAGAAGTATCTACATAATTAAGAAGTTGCATGACTAGAGGCTTTAAATTCTCATTTTGTATTATTTCAATCATTGCTTTAAAACAGGTTTCTCATAAATTAAGAAAGAAAAAAAAAACAAGTGGCATAATGCGTTCTTTAATAATGAGTACAGCACAGTTTGTATGATAACTTTTATATAGTCTTATTCTATTCGATTGGCATAAACCACTCCTTATTGTTCGTGACTGTACATAATTTTAATTATGGTTAACGTATAGAGTTGACAATATTTTCAGTGCAATTTAATTTATTTTTAATAGCCACCTATTGTGACGCAAATAGTTGAATAACTTTTTAACAATATTTTGCTGAGGACATGATTTTGTATCTAACCCTTAGATTATATGAACTTTGTTTACTTATATTGTATTTGTCATTTCTTTCCATTAGGTAAGATATACGACATTATGAGTTTTAGACAAAGCTTAATCATAAGGGATAAGTAACTACTTTAATTCGTATTTGCACGGCGTAAGTTTTATACATTATAATGATGTATGTATCTGTTTCCTTATTATCTCAAATTCTTTTAATGAGTTTACTTAGACCAAAATTAGTATTATGTGGACTTGTGTGCAAATTGTCATGTCGAGGTTTTCTATGCATGGCATATCAATGTATGGAATGTCAATTATTCCATGTATTAAACACTCCTTCCATACATTGTCACACAACTTATTAAATAAATATGTATTTAAGTGTACAATATTGTTTATTTTTCTCTTTATTTGCATACACAAATAGCAATAGCAAAGTCAAGCATGCCATTCGTTTAATATTATATCATTGCTTCTTATTCAATTTTTATTTTGCTTTCACTTATTTTACTTTGAGCATCATTTTTATTAACTACCTATATTCTAATCATAAATGGAAAAGGGCGCATCTGCATTTTATTCCCAGTTCCTTATTGAATTCCTAAGGGTGTTTTTAGTTCTAATATTCGTCTAATTTAGCCATGACTAGTTTTTGTAGGTACCTACTTTATATTACGGTAGTACGTGTGTCTTCCCCACCTCTTTACACACCACTTGGCGTTTGGCAAATAATTGAATAACTACTACGTTTTATATAGATTCGTGTTTAGTTATTTCTTAAAAGTTAACGAAATTAAAATCAGGCATTGGCGTTATTCCATAAATGTAGATCAAACAATGCGTTTTATACAGTTTAGTCCTAAGATCCTATTGTAATGTCTTGTTATAAGAATTTATGAATAAATAAAATTTGGAAGTGACAAGTAGTTTTTCAAATTGTTGTGGTTAGTGCTAGAATTATAGGGTAGGTAAGATTCTATAGTCCAAAGAGTGATTAAATTAAAAGATCATTGTGTCACTGACTCTGGCAGAGCCACCATCAGGGATTTTAATTTTGATAACACAAAAAATTTGTCGCTAATTAGTCAAAATTTGTCGCCAAATATCAGAATTTGTCGGTCAAAATCCCTGATGGTGGCTCTGCCAGAGTCAGTGACACAAGATCATTTTAAATTAAGTCCACATTTCTGGACTTTCCGACGATAAGAGGTCATCCACAGCCACACACATAAACACTGCACCGGAAAGGCATCACCTCTTCGTCTAGCCAACGTTTGCATGTAAGCGGATCAGTTAAAGGGGTTTAGTTTATAATAAATAGAAATAATTAAACGCAAGTTAACCATTAAACAAAAAAGTTTATTCTCTACACTAATTTCAACAATAATTATGTCTTACTTTTGAATATTATCGCTGCATACTTACTAAAATCTGCTACATGCACTTGTTCCTGAAAGATAAAAAGAAAATTTAGAAATAATTGTAGGGCCAGGTGGGGTAAGTATAAGACAAACCCAAAATTTCGGGGGAAATAATAAGACATGATTGTAATTGCCATAGAAAAGACCTAAAGAACTTTGATGGCATGAGACATTTCGTTTAGTAGCAAAAATGTTGTCGCGTAAACTTTAGATACATGAGGCACCTGTCCTACCGCCGCCCGCGACCGCGCTGACTAGCTGGCTACATATTAGTAATCTGTGGCGCTGACCGAGTAGAGCTAGCAACTAGAAACGACTTGGCGAGCAACGTGCAGCGAGTGTGTAGTTCACATAGTTTTGTCGCTGGGCTATGAGCGAGTGCGGCGAGAAGAAAGACTGCCCAGTCACTTGCTGGTATGCGTATGTACCAAACGCGTCTCTTGGAGCGTCGCTGATCGGGTATTTTATTTGATAGCTCTTGTCGCTGCGACAAACTAGTGGAGAGAGAATTCTCGCCGGCATGGCAATTTTGAACAGTGAGTAATCAACTATTTATTTATGTACAGACGCCAGCACATCAAGCTACCCGAAACTGGCAAATTTTCCCAATCAATCGGATTGTAGTAAATTGATGTGCTGACTTCTGTACCTCTCTCTTTTACTAACACGGGACGGGACCTAGATCGATAGTACAGACTCCAGCACATCAAGAATTTAACGAAACCTAGGCCTAGGTCTCGTTAAAGTCCTCGCCTGTGAATGAGAAGAAGCAAACGAAAACTTGTGATGACTCTCTAGGCACTTGGCATTTTTGGAAAAACAAATAAAATCCACTAATCCAGAAAATATAATTTGGTAGGTGACTTATCAAACTGAGAAGCTGAGACGAAGTAATAAATTGATAAATCGTTGTTAAGGAAGAAATTGATTTTGATTATATTAACTAAATGGGCATGGCCGATGGTTAAAAACAAGTATGTTTATAATGAAAAAAAAAGCGGGCAAGAGCGAGTCGGACTCGCGCACCGAGGGTTCCGTACCATCATAATTATGTTTTTAAATTTTCATCGGCGAGGCCTTTATTCATCAGAGAATTTTAACACGGCACTGCGGTGTAGAATATTGCAGATTTATGTCAGCGCCATCTCTTGACCGATAGTGGAACTAATGTAACTCTTTTGTTGATGGTTTCTGAAAAGTGTGCTATTTAGAGGCTTCGTTTTATTTTTCCTGTAATCGATACATAAACTTCTATCACATAGAATTATTTCAGATTTTTCTCTTTGCAAACTTCGGAGATAAGGGGGGGAACGGTTTTTTAAATTATTCATTAAAAGTCGAAAACAATGCGGCCTAAAAAAAAAGAAAAAATGTTTGAGAATGTGCAAACTGCGTTCTTTCAGTGTGGGACATGCCCTAGTAGCCCCACTTCGAATTTTTCGGACCCCATTTCAGTCCCTGTTGCAAAAAATATACATATATTTTTATTTCTTTCTTATTTGCAAAATAGTTGGGCAAACGTCATCTAAAACCATTCCGAATTTCAAGTTGATAGCATTAGTAGGTAGTTCTTGAGATATCCAGCTGTGACAGACAGACAGACTTAGTTTCACCATAAGGGTTCGGTTTTTATCATTTTGGTACGGAACCCTAAAAAAAGATGTGTCATATTAAAACCCAATGTCTATTAACCTTTTTTAAGGCAAAAATAAGACGCTTTTTCACCAAAAACTATATTTAGGCCAAATTATCTTCAATTTAATGGTATTATATGAAAGGCGTCAATGGATAGCATATTATAATCTGTTCCATTCCAATACGCACTAATTAGACTGCTACAGTCCTTTCACCTTCGATCATTATTGATTGAAGCCTTTCACAGTAATTTTACCTCACAGCAGCAACCTAATAGCAACCTTATTGTAACGACAATAAAGCTCTGTATGAATTTGACAAACTTGTTAATGGCAGCAACCCAACTGTTCACTAAGATTTTGACAGTGATGCAAACTCAGAGGTAAAATTACTGTACCCGGTTCCGGCGCGGTAAACGAGACACAATGGCCGCTTTTATAATTTGCCGTGGCACGGCACGGTACGGCACGTTTTTACCGTCACGGTAAAGTAGGGAAGCAAAATGTATGCATTTGTATGCAAACGCTTTTAATTTACCGTCCACGGCAACGGCACGCCGTGAACAGCAACGATCTACCGTGCCGTTGCCGTAGCATACTGCGCTCCCTATCAAATCGTCGCGGCATTGTTGAGAGTGTAGTGTGTGCGTACAAGAAATTTGTATGTGTGCGTGCGCGGCGAGCTTTTAAATCATTACTCAGATGAGAAAGTATGTAATAAAACGATTTTGTTGACATCCGAAAATAATTGAAAAACTTATTTGGGTCTTCCTTGAGCTTATCAAATAGCGTGTAGTATGACCCTTCTAAATATTTTACTTTTAAAAGCGGATGTTGCCAATACTTTCTAGTAATAAGTCTTTTTTTACGTCTTAAATATAACAAATAGAGCATAAGTAGTCGCTGTCTCTTCGAGAACATGTCTGCACTTTGAAGACGCGCAAAGCGTAATAATTTCACGGCGAATTATAAAATCATCCTACGGCACGGCATGCCGTCCACTGCCACAAAACTTCTATCACGTCCACGGTAATATCGTGCCGTGCCGTGAAACGGCAAATTATAAAAGCACCCAATAGAAGGTTATTTGTGATGACGGCTATAGCCGTAACCTTTGGCGTCTGAATGATACATCAAAAAGTACTCTGTGGAATGATATAACAAGGAGGCGTTGTTGGTAAACAGTGTTGAAACACTTGAAATTGTATGCAAAAAACAAGATGGACGAGTTAGTTCCGATTTCGGCCACGCACCTTAACCTATTGTACAGTAGCGCTATATTCCGGAATAAAAATGAAAAAAAAAATGGTTTTCGTCTCATATTACCGAAAGGAGGCGGCAAACGATTTCTAAAAGCGTTAAAATCTATAACACTACAAATAAACATAATTATAACAAAAAATAGGTCTTAGCTAAGCAGTAAGTTGCGCGAAATTCAAATTTTCTTACGTTTTTTGCAATTTGCAGGTCAGTGTCAGGTTGTATCTTGATCAAAATATGATTCGCGACAATAACAGATACATATTTAGAGAATTAGAATCATCAATACATCTTTCTGAGTTAGATTTCTACCCCTAACACTTTTCCATGAGATTGGTGGTTGGTGGTAGAAATCTAACTTAGAAAGAGATATTAATGATTCTAATGATTATAATTCTATAAATATGTACAGTCACGAGCAAAAGTATGTATACACTTGGCTTTATTCAAATACGATTTTCTCCTTTAGTTTTGAATGAAAATTTATGTTATTACGAACAAAGTATTTTCGAACCTATAGGTTTGTGTAAAGTGTCGTATTTCAACGTTACATTCGTTATTTCACGAAAAAATCGCAGTCGTAAGTTGCCAAGTGTTGACATATTAGTGCTCGTGACTGTACCTGTTATTGTCGCGAATCATATTTTGAACAAGATACAATCTGACACTGACCTGCAAATTGCAAAAAACGTAAGAAAATTTGAATTTCGCGGTCTACCACTATCCATTAATGAAACATTACCATCAATTTTGTACTACTGTTCATTAATTTAAAAATGCCGAATTTCAGTGTTTCGTCTTCTAGGATTCCCGTGTAAGTGACGCCCATCTTTAGATTTTCTTTTATCTGAAATAAGCGCATTTTTTATTATAAATAATATCTAACACTATAACCGATTTAGTTCAGAGGACGGCACTTGAGGGCGGAAATTGAAAACAAGAATTGAAAATAGTGGCTAATATGTTTCCTTGGAATAACCAAACATTATTTTACTCCAAAATACAAGATGGTATTTATGTTCATTGAAATTGTCGAAGATTTATTTGAATTAGGAATATTTAATGTTTTTAAGGGATAAAGGAAAATTTAATGGTATCTGGTTATGATAAAAAACAACAACCTGCAAATCCAACGGAAGTGAAAAATCTGGTAACCATGCTGATACATTATTTAATTTCAGTTTATGATACAGAAGAGTTGCTAGTTTACATAAAAAGGCCTCATTGGCTGATTGTTCTGTAACAGACATAGATAAAACAATTAAGTACATAAAATCAATCAGAATCCTGTAATATAATAAAAATGCCATAGATTATTCTATTCATACTTTCTGAAGCCACAGCAAAAGAAATCTTGAATGGTGCGATTTTCCTGTGAAGCCTCAAATAATCATCCTCAGCTATAATATTTAGCCCATCCAGTAAAAGTATGAGTAATGCATTTTCTAAACACATAGAACATGTGAGTCGGCTTGTTTTTTCCTGCAAATTTATTATGAAAAAACAATATAGTGCAAAAAATAATTTCAAATTCAAAATGTTAGCTGGTTGGTCTATTTTGAGTTAGTATAGTTTGGTGTCTCAATCATTAGTTACTTACATTTACATCAGCTTTAAAACTGAGGTTTTCCACAGGCTGCGGACCACTTGGCAATTGTGCAACTATATCCACATTCGCAGACTTGTTTTCGTACCTAAACTCATTTGTAGAGAATAAACTTGGTGTTGTTGATATCTGCAAATTTGAATGGAATGCCATTAACAAAGCAATAGATTACAATGAGACAATGGTTACATAGTTGGCTTACTACATTAATAGCCACAATCCAGTAGCAAAACAGCATAATCAGTCTATAATGTTCCCACTACTGGCACACAGGCCTCCTTTCTTAGAGAGGGAGTGGGCTGTAATCCATTATGCGGACCCAGTGCGGGTTGGACAATGTCACATGTCTTTGAATTTCTGGTTCTAGGACAGGCCGGTTTCCTCGCAATGTTTACCTTCACTATTTTGAGTGCAGTGGTGATGAATACAGTAATTAGCAGCTATTTTGATGAAAATAAATTAATACTCACACTACTCCACCAGTATTTTCTATATCTGTGCCATTGAATGAGGTATTGCATAATATCTTCCTGTGGTACTATCAAATTGAATTTGAGTAAAGATTTTTTCAATGGGGATATGTCACTAAGTTGTAGTTCTAATGTTGTATTCTTGTCATACATTTGCAGCTCTTGTTTTATAATACCATAAACTGTCGGAACTTGTTTTAGTTTGAGATGGGCTTCATTTATGAAGACAGGTGTATGATGCTTATCAGATTTTGCATGGTTGTACTGCAGCCAGTTAGCATGAATATTTTTTATCAATAACTGACTAGGTTCCTTTAAATTTAATTTTACACAATTTTTATTGTCCTTTGTCTGTAGGACAGTAAAGAATTGTTTCATTTGAAGCAATTTGTTGATATCAGTTCTCATTTTGTTTTAATTTGGTTGCCTCTTGTTCAGCTGCTACTTCATGTAATGGTATATTTCCTATGGGTGCAACAAAATAGTCATCCTCTTTTACTGCAGCATTTTTAAGAATCTCCTTCTGGCAATTGCCTTGAGTTATTTTATCTTCCCGTAAGGTTAAATTTCTGGAAAATAGTAAAGTCATCATGTATTTGATTTATCTGTTGGATGCGCCATAAATAAGCCTTAGAGATCTCAGAGGCCCCCAAGATACAAGCGCTGCCTAGTTTGGGGACCATTGTTCAAATAACTATATTGTATAATCTAGTTACAGTAAGCATACAATGTTATTATTTTTGGAAATTTATCTTGTAACAATGGACCAATACATTATTCTAATATTTTTATTCTTCTATGTATCTAAGAGAGGAAATGGTAAAAGTATTTCACCTACATATGAGCAACAACATTACGGTACTTACTGATCTTCCAGAACTGAATATAAGGGTTCGACATTGTCCGTGTTGATGTGAAGAATCTTATTAGCAAAAGCAATAGAATCTTCTAAAATTTTCTCACCTTCCTCTGTATCGTAACTCACCAAAGAAAGTCTTTCTAAAAGAGCAATGGTATTTCGCTCCACTTTAGCAGTAGAAGCATGTTGATTTACCAATGTTGGAACAGGTGATATTGGTATTTTTGAATTCAGTTTTCTACAGGCAACTTGTATTATGTTGAAAGACCTAGAAGTTCTTTTGACCAACTTTAATATCATACTTATTTTGGGTCTGAGATGTCCTTCTGTGTTTTTATTATAATCGCTGAAAAAAAGAGGAATGAAATGAAAATCTCAACAAAAATTAATTTTGATAATCCCGTAAAAGTCAAAATCACAGAACGTCAAAATAGTCAAATCCACAGATTACAACTACAACTGACAACATAAATTATAATACAATATTATTATACTCTTTGGACTACAAATACAATTTCAGTCTATTAGAAAGTACTCTGTGCTGTGGACTACAAGCACCTTAGACAAAGAAAAGTATAGACGGCGGGTAGCGCCATTTCATTTCCACAAGAAAGGGATAAAGTATTGAGTTATTATAAGTAACAGAAAAGGATAAAGCTATACTACACTGGTGGACAATAAAATTAGGCCACTCCTATTTTTATGATTTTTTCATTAATTACGGTATGTTTAAAATATTAAGATAAATAATATGTTTTTGAACGTTCGTTTGCAATCTTTATAGAGGGTATATCGACAAAATGATCATGTGTAAATGTGTCAAATGTCATTTAATCAGTTTTTTAGGTACCCACACTCTTATTCTTTTATGTTTAATGCCTTGTCGCTAGGACGCTATTTAAAGCTATCGTTAAATTCGTATTACTGATTTAAGTTCAGTGCCTCCCACTTCCTTTTCACTGATAAATATGGATCTACGCGAAGCAGAAGTTGTTCGAATCGTAACGTTGTTACAAACTGGAATGAGCCAACGAAATGTCGCTCGACAATGTGAAGTTAGTCGATCAACGGTTCAATATGTCTACAAAAGGTATCTGGAGACCGGTGGCTACATCAGAAGACCTGGATCAGGCCGAAGAAATAAGACATCTGAACGGGATGATCGATTTGTAGTGTCAGCAAGCCTCAGAAATCGTCATCGTTCTGGAGTAGAATTGCAGCAACTGCTCAGAGATGTCCGAGGTGTCGCTGTAAGTGATAGGACAATAAGAAGACGCCTTAAAGAACGTGGTTTAAAACCATACAGACCCGCAACAGGTCCTAAATTTACCACAGCTCATAAGGCAGCAAGGTTAAATTTTGCTCGTAAACACCGTGATTGGACTTTGGCATAATGGGGGCAAGTACTCTTTTCTGATGAGTCCTGTATGTGTCTATATGGTGCTGATGGTCGCAAAAGAGTATATCGTAGACCGGGAGAACGATATGCACAATGTGTCATATCTGAAAGGGTAAGCTTTGGAGGTGGTTCAGTTTTGTTCTGGGGAGGTATAAGCTTAGAAGCCCGTACAGAGCTGGTTATCGTAGATAGAGGAACTGTGACAGCTGATTCGTACATCACTGACATTCTTGAAGAGCATGAAGGCGCCATACTCAGGATTTATCGGTCAAGAATTTAAATTAATGCACGATAATGCGAGCCCCCACACTGCGATGTGCGTTAGAGATTACTTGCGAGAAGTGGGGATACAGGTTCTGGACTAGCCAGCACAAAGTCCAGACCTTAATCCCATAGAACATTTATGAGAAGAGCTAAAACGGCGAGTAAGACAGCGACAACCAGCTCCGGAGAACATGCAACAGCTGAAAGCAGCTTTATTGGAGGAATGGGAAAACATACCCCAATCTACCATTAAAAAGTTGATACAATCCATGAACAAAACTGAAAAAAAAAAACTTTGTATGTGTTATCAAAGCCAGAGGAGGCAATACCTCTTACTAAAGAAAGATTGACATCTGCGAAAACTGTTTTTTTTTAATTTTTATCAGTGTGAAGTCGTAAATTTTTCTTCATTTTTGATAGTTCTTGTGTATAGCTAAGAAAATAAAGTTGATTAATTTAAAAATGCATTATTTCATTTAAGAATTAACACACAATCAATAAAAAAATACTAAAAGAGTTTTTATTAAGAAACACAGTCACAACAACCGGGATGGTAGGTGGCCTAATTTTATTGTCCACCAGTGTATATCCGTCTCTCAATGCGTGCCCGTTTTTTCAAGGCAGCTACATAAGTAGCCAATGTTATTTAAGTTACTTTTTTGTCTCATGTGTGGCCACGCTACCCGATGCTCTATAGCTTTCTTACTCTAAGGCTCACGGTGATAATAATATAGGGCATGGTCGGCGTTATCACACGATGGCGCATGCATAGTTACTTTACTCTTTGGGCGCATGTCATGACGTCATCTATGACAATTCACAGGACATAGCATCGTTATCGCACTCACGTTATTTCGGTACGGGTACGCTCGCGATTACATCCCACTCGGAACGCACCCTATTTTGACATTTTGTTATTTCAAATGTCAGTTTGACATAGACAGTCTTGTCTGTCAAGTCAACATAACCTCTCTCTATCTATGGGCAAGGGTTATAATTTCAAAGAAAAAGGATAAGTATCTCTAACCTGAATTAATTATTTTTTTCAAGATATTGAATTAGATCAGGTAAATATGCCATTCATATACGGAATCCATTCCTAGACATAACTCTGATAAAATTGTACAATCGTTCGTGTTTACTTACAAAAAAATATTCTCGTTCCATATTACCTTCTCTAAACAATAGAAAAACATTATTATCAATTAAATCGTTCAATTCAGTCCCCACTAAGGCCGTCCCCCAGGTTGCCCCAGGTAACAACACTCTTTTCTTAGCATTCTTCGCTACTTGGATGTTTAATGTCTATTGATTCCATTTAGGTACAGGCAATCTTTAGAAACCAATAATTTTGATGAAACGAATTTATCAGTTAGTACAAATGCCCTTTCCCTGTTGCTTATGTTTAGAACGTCAAGATTTCTATTCTATTTCAGAAAATATGAAAAAGTATGCTCGCTCAGTTTTATATGACAAACTACACAGAGGAGGTGTTTTAGTCTGCATCGGCCTAACACTGTATGGGACTGTGCTCTTAGGTGACCATTTTTATAAGTATTTCAAATATGTCAAACCTCAAATACAAGCAAGTAAGGAAGCTGCTGAAAAAGAACTTTTAGCAGAAGGATCCGCAGAAAGACTAGTTTAATAAATATGGTGTAGCCTGAAGTCAATGTACACTTAGAATTAATTTAAGCTGTAAATGTATTTAATAGTTTTGTTTTGATGTTGTTTTATTAAATCAATGCCCGAGTACTTGTGTGTTTATTTTAATAAGCCTGCTCACTTGAATAAATTGCTTATTTATCAACAAAAGCTGACATTTTTCTAAATCCTGAATAGAAATCTTCTTCAACAAATTTTCACCCTATTATCTGGATAAAATGGATTCAACTGACATTTTATAAGTTTCGAGATATTAAGCAAAACGTAAGCACTTTCTAAGCTATGTAAAATTCAAATTTCTTTAGATACAGATTAAATTAATTTCTCAGGCTATTTTTGCACTTGGATCACTAATGTCATTATTATGGCATGAAATTAAAATCAAAACTAAGATCTAAGTTATTTTTTAAATTTTGTTTTACCATAATGCCCAAATTATATGAAATTGTGTGCTCAATTTAATTATAATGAGCATTATTATTAAAAACTGTAGCAAAGTATATAAATTGTGAGTTGAATAAAACAAAATAAAGTAACAATTAACCACTTTAACCTTTTCACCGCCACGGACTTCAATAGAAGTTCCAGATTTTCGTGCTACCAGCGCGCGCCACGACTTCATTAGAAGCTCTTCATTTTAACTAGGTACCTATCTTATAAAAATAAATTTACTGTATTTAAAAGCTTTGTTTCGTTTTATTATTTAATATAGTACTGTCTAATACCCCGTTTTATATTTTTCCACAGAAAAGAAGCCCTTATTTGTCTTAAAATCGGCAAAAACAAAAAACTCCGAATATTGTTAATGTCCCCAGAAGAGTCGGCCAGTGATGTGACGCGAAAGTTACAACTGTTTGATTTCGCCCGTTGAAATGTTTATAAATACTACTATCGAAAACAATTTGAGGTGAGGAAAATATGAACTTATAACAAAGGGAAAACAGACGAATTTCGACCTTCAGATGGGTGGAGATGCCGATCCGCAATTATAAATAGTTGTTAGCAATCCTTGTCGATAATTATTATATTCCCATCTCTATAAAACAATTGGTTGTCAGCACAGATTACTTAGAGATACTAAACACTACGTTGTCAGTGCCCCGGGTGCCACGGACTATTATAGATTATCCCTACTATTATTACTGTAGTATGTTTTTAGCCAAAATATTAGTTGGATCACACGGCTTCCTGGCTATCCAAAATAATGTAGATGACAGCTAAATACTGTTTGGCTAGCCAACAAGTCAATGGCCCATTCAGTGGTGTGTATTTTGGAGAGCTTCTATGAGGCACACACGCACACCACACACAGCACTGATACCGTAGTTCCGTCTTGTCGCTCGTAGATGGCGTGAGTAGTTATGAAACTCGCTAACTACTCATGGTATTGGGCGGAGGAATTCAGATTCTTCCTTTAAGAATGCTGACTGAATGCACCGATAGTAACACTAGTGCATTCAGTAACGAAAGTCGGCAAGTACCTACCTACTCATCTTTTACCTTTTACACAACATTATTCGATAGGTACCTAGGGACCTACTCAGGTTTTCAGTAGTTCGTGGTACCTAGTCAATGTTATGTTAATATTAACTTCAGTTACGATAAAAAAAACTGAAGTGAGATGGACCGGACCGCCGCGTAAAAGGACCGACTACCCTACTTGCAATGGCGTAACTATAGCGTTTGGGGCCCGTGACAAATTCAAGGGTGGGGCCCTCCCTCAATAATTATAAAGAAGCTCAAACAACGTTATAGTTTTCTTTTAATAGCACTTCTCCAGCGACTTCTTTCGCGTAGATTTCATAATTTTTCCCCTACAACATTTAACACCTGACTGCTTCGTTGGTCTAGTGGTCGCAAGCGCTACTGCTGAGCATGAGGTCCTATCCAAAAAATTAGACAAACAATGGGAAAACATTAACGTTGTGATGATACAGCCAGCTTCTTACGAATGTGCTCGTAAACTTGTAGTTTAAAGGATGATCGGTTGGTTGCTATCCTGATTTAATTGAAGAAGGCAATAATTATAAGATGAACGAAGATTTTTATTGTGTATGGCACAAATGTACTGAAAGTAGCTACAGCTAGATAGGGCTCTAGATAACTAAGGGAAGTGGGAGACTCAAGAAATGAAAACAAGGTGGTCAACGCCCGTTGTTCTCTGCTCTGGCGTATGGTAACCACATTAGAAGAGGCCGATGCGCAGAGACCAGAGGGGCAATTCACGTAATTTTAAGAACGTTCACAGTCTCAATCTCAATCTGTCAAAAATACCTCTAATTTCCCTACATTTTGACAAATTTTTGACATTTGCAGATTTGCATTTTGACTAGATTTTGAACGTTTTAAATTACGAGAATTGTGTCTCAATCTGTCAAAAATACCTTTAATTTGCCTACATTTTTGACATTTGTTTGTCGCCGAGATGAGACTGCGACTAGATTTTGAATAATTTAAATATGATCATACTTACGCAGATTGAAAACATATCGTATGCAGTCATTGAGGAGACTGTCAAGTTTGTTGAGGACATCTGCAGTCAGGTCATAGTTGTACGCATCACCATAATCGAGCGATGTTAGGAAAAACTAAGGACCGCAGAAGTTTGGTTTTCGTACTCATTGGTAATACATTTTTCAGTCGGTACAGCACAGCATTCCAGTAACTTTCTGGCTGACCACGCCAGTTCAAAGAACTATCAATGTGCAAGCCTAGGACAAATGGAACGATCGTACTATTGCGAATCATCTGCATACAGATGATAATTGATTTGCTCATTGAAGTTCGGAAGTTTTAAGATTAATAAAAATTTAAGAAAGGATACCGCCTTGAGGAACACTAGTTTTCAAACCAGCATTTTTTTTTTTTTTTATTTGGCTCACCAACAATTGAATACACTGACACAAAGATATGAGATACATTCAATATACTTAGAGACTAATGTACCAATTTCTTACAGGTAAGCACATCATGCACTTAAAATAAGATGAGTTCTTATACTCGCTGAACATAATCAAATTAAAATCATAATTAAAATCACATACAATCAAATGAAAAGTAAAAATACAATTAAAATCAAAACTGAAATAAAAACAATCATGATTATATGCATCAATTTACGATCAAAATAATCAAAAAATCAAAGGAAAGAGGAGGATCAAAGGAATTAAAAACATAATTAAAATCAAAATCATTATTTAAATTAAAATCAAATGCAATCAAATCAGAAGTAAAAATAAACAAAACTAAAATAAATCAATATTAATAAGCATGATGAAGAATCCCCAAAATGAACGGACTGCTGTCGTTTCTGTAGGTACATTCCATTGCCTCGGGAGAGATCATAACATAGGCCACAAATGGCTAACAGGATATCGTGACTGACGGTATTAAAGGCATTCTAGAAATCGACCAACACTAGTGCAATAACTTTGGAGTCTTCCAGTCCTGCCCATAAATCGCCAGTAACTTTAAGGAGGGCGGAAACAGTATTGTGCATTGCCCTGAACCCAGATTGAAGAGTAGCCCTCTTCCCTATGAGTGAGTTACGATGAAGAAAATTGGAGAATTGTTTGTGGACGCAGGCCTGGAGCACTTAGGATGGGAAGGGAAGGATATAAATGGGGTGGAAGTGGGTAGGAAGAGAGGGATTAGAAACCTTAGGTAGTGGACGAACATAGGTTTTCAGCCACAGGGAAGGGAATATTCCGGTGTAACTATAGGGATTTTTTACAATGTAAGTAATCGCGGGTAGGAGATGACCCAGAATAGTATTTTAATTCAAATGGGATTTTACATAGTCGCCAGTTTGGTTTCACGAAAGGTAGGTCGACGACGGACGCGGGAGTAAAACTCATCAGTCACATTTTGGAATCCTGGGAGAAGTCCCAGGATGCAATTGGCGTTTTCTGTGACCTCTCAAAAGCGTTTGACTGCGTTGACCATAATACACTGATCTGTAAATTATACCATTACGGAATTCGTGGACAAGCTGCTGATCTTGTTCTTTCCTATCTGTCAAAGCGGCAGCAAAAAGTAAACGTTAATGGGGCGACGTCATCGGGGTCTTTAGTTAAGATGGGCGTGCCTCAAGGCTCAATTCTTGGCCCTTTCCTATTTCTAGTTTATATTAATGACCTTCCTTACATGATGGCTAACTTGTCGGATATCATTTTATTCGCGGATGACACTTCCCTTATTTTTCAAATAGATAGAAAAGATACGGATGTCTTACATGTTAACGAGAGTCTGGCTGTTCTTTCGAAATGGTTTGCAGCTAATAATCTTTTACTTAATGCGAACAAAACTAAATGTCTTAAGTTCTCATTACCAAATGTACCTCAAGTGGGTCTGAATTTAGAACTTGATGGCAAAAAACTAGACGCTGTTACGGAAACTGTATTTCTAGGTATTACTTTAGATTCAAAATTACAATGGGGCGCACACATTAGAGCTCTCTCAGGTAGATTAAGTTCAGCTGCATATGCAGTAAGAAAAATAAGGCAGTTGACAGATATAGCTACAGCTAGGTTAGTATACTTTGCTTATTTCCACAGCATTATGTCTTATGGTGTTCTGCTGTGGGGATCGTCAGCTGACGTAGATTCAATTTTCATTTTACAAAAGAGGGCAATCCGCGCAATCTATCAAATGGGTCCTCGCGAGTCTCTTAGAAACAAATTCAAAGAAATTGATATACTAACTCTGCCTTCTCTTTATATTTTAGAAAGTATTTTGTATGTTCGCAAAAACTTAGGACTCTTCAAAATAAGAAGCGATTTCCACAATATAAATACACGTAGTAAAAATGAAATTGTGTTACCTAAATTTAGATTAACTAAAACTAGCAAGTCATTTCTTGTAAACGGCGTCCGTTTTTATAACAAGTTGCCAAAGTCGGTTACAGAACTTAGCGATGGAAAATTCAAAACCTTCATCAAACGTGTCCTTATCAAAAAAGCATATTATAAGATTAAAGACTATGTTGAAGACAAGGTAGTTTGGCAATAATTCCTTCTGCACATGTGGCTTCCCTGGCTACTCATTAACGGCATAACTATTTAAATGTCTATTAACTGCTCTCAAATTACGATGTTCATTTTTTATTTACTTTACTTTATTTACTTTTTTGACATAATCTCTTTATTACTTGACATTATATACAGAAAATTCAAATTTTTTCCATCTCTTTATTAGTGGTTGTAATGGTAATCATATCACTAGGTTTTATTAGGTTTTTATTTTTTATTTATCCTTTTGATAGATTCTTATTTTGTAAATGTGAGGACTTTGTAGGCCTTGTAGACTTTAGATCTGTAGACCATTTTTTATTTTATCAAGTACCTGATACTTGTTGACAGGCCTACGCTATCCTCCCATACCTACTGTAATTTGAAAATATTGTAAAAGCCAATTATTTTAAAAAAGAGTAACCGTGGAGTTTCTTGCCGGTTCTTCTCCATAGGAAACGACCAATTGGAACCGTGCACCTAGCTTCTGACGTTTCATAAGTGCCCATGTAGGCTTATGTGAAATAAAATATTTTGATTTTGATAGTTATGATCATACCACGGGTGATAGTGTCACATCTCACCGCTTTTGATTTAATAGATAGGATGATATTTTTAATCTCTCCCGTTTCAACTGCTACGAAACTGAAAGGATTAATAGGAGGACGCGTTAAACCAGAAATTAGGGACAGAGTTTGTTGCTTGGTTATACGATCCATGGTAGCAACAGTGGTGACATTACAGTTGAGATTGTCCAAATTAATTAAATTAAATTAAGAGGGTCAAAATGTCGCGGTTTGCCGAGTTCCAAGAAATTTCCAAATATCGGCAGAAGAGAAAGAATTATTATCATGAATTAATTATAGTACCTAGAATGTGGCGGCGTTTAGCATTGCATATCGCCTAATTACATCTATTCTTTGCAGCTTTAAATAGTTCTCATCAGTAGATATGATACCTTTTACGGAACGCGCGGTCCCTACGTCTCATTGCCATCTGTGTTCCTCTTGTCAACAATGGTGCGAATGGGCGTTTTAACTTCACTTTTTTGACGGGAGCATAGTTGACTAAAAGGTTGTTGAAACAACATCATGGAACACTTTGCCGTCAGTGGAAATGGCTACTTTAAATGAATTTTTGGCTACCTGCTTTAATTTTGGGTAGGTACAAAATGTTCGAAGCCTGAATGATGTCCTTTGTTGCATATTTTCAAAAAAAGTTTGCATTTATAAACTTATGTTAGGATCCTCCTGTGCTCATGGCCCTCAGGCCGGGGGCCCCCTCTGGATGGGGGCCCGTGGCATTTCGCCCCAATGCCACCCAATAGTTTCGCCACTGCCCACTTGTTTAAGGTCTCGGAGAGCAGACATTCAACTGGTTAGCAAGGGCACTGTTAAGAAACACATTATGCAATCAGTATAGGTAGCAAGTTTCTTGTCACGTGATGAACTCTCCGTGTCATGTCCCTAACTCCTTACAGACTATTAGGTAGGTACGCCAGCACATCAAGCTACCCGGAATTTTCAAATTTTCCCAATCAACTTTGAGTCTTAAGGTACGAGTTCGTAGCCGACCACATACAGCAGCAGCAGACGACGTGTCGCTACGACACTACTCGTTTGTATGTATTTCTATGCAATAGGTACCTTCCGCAGCTAGCGACACGTCGCCCGACTACATGTCGCACGACCGCTGACGTCGTGTCGCACGACAGCTGACGTCGTGTCGCCCAACCGCAGATCAGTAGGTAGCAATCAGTAGTGCCACCGGTATCATTGATACGGCGGTAGCTAAGTATAATAATAATTACAAGATTTGTAGTTATCTTAGCTTAGGTACCTAGGTATTGGCTACAACTCGAACATACCTACCTACAACTCTAATCTACGTTCGCGATTTATTTGCCAAAAATGTAAACAAATATGAGTTTATGGAAAAATAACTTCAAATCCTACAAAATAAAGTTCAGTTTACGCTACAACTTCAAACATTTTTATAACTTTTCCAATAGTTCTAGTCACTCTGAAATTAACTTAATTACCATTAAAATAAATTTGATATTTATTTAACTTGAAATAATATTAATTTGAAACATAAGTTTGAATAGACTTTACTAACCTTAGGCCTATTTTTGTTGTAAACCATGTTTTTACTTGAAGGTGCAAATAAACTATTTTTCAACACACTTGCTCGTAAAGTGGCTCTTATTGAACCGCTTTAAGGTCCATAATGGAGTGTATTACGAACGCGTGCTTTTTCTTTACTTTAATCCACATGTGCTGTAATACCACAGATAACTATTTACTAGTCGGAGACGCGCGCTTTTTTAATCTCATCAAACCCTTCGTTCCGAATTGGGAAATAATCGATGTGTTCCGAATTGGGAAATAACCGAATTAGCGTGAGCGCGATAACGATAACGATGTCCCGTGAATCGTCATAGATGACGTCATGACATTCACCATCTTGCGATAATGCCGACCATGCCCTAGAATAATATCACCGTGAGCGCTGTCAAAAATGACAGTGTGTGTATGAGGTTGTGTCAGTGTGTGTTTTGTTTTGAGTTGCATCATCTTTAAATTAAACTAACGTGGCATTTTTGAAATTGTGCTTCTGGCTGACAGTCGCCACCTAACCAAAGAAGAAGAACTGAAGAAGAAATGTGGTGTTTATACAAAGAAATACTGTAATAATATCTTTTTTACATTGTGTCATGTGAGCGCGTTCACGAGTGTTCCGAATTGTTGCCAGCTCTCAGCAGTCATAATAGTAATATCTAAATCGGAACGCATGTGAGATGATGAGATGATGCATGGACGTAATATTACGTCCATGGAGATGATGTGAGCGCTGTGATGTGAGCGATTATAGCTAATTCGGAAAGCGCCCAAAGAGACTTCATGCCAAAAGAAAAAATCCGCGGGCTATATATATATATTTTTTTAAATAGTCTGTATTGTCCTTGGTCGCAAAATGAACTCGCAGGGGACCACAGACAATTTAAGGTGAATGCGCAGTGGTAGACCGCGAAATTCTTAGGTTTTTTGCAATTTTCAGGTTTGTGTTTATTATATTTTTTCTATAGGCTGTTTAGCGGTTTTGTCTGTGCCATAGATTAATGGGTCATATTCAAAATAATTGTAAGTTACGGATAGGAAACAGATATGAATATTATTTGATTGTAACAGAAAAATAACAGAAAGGAATTATTAGGGCAAGTTTAAATAGCACACGTTTATAACAGGCTACGAGTGCGAAGTCGGTGTGGGTCGCTAGGTGGGTACATAATGAAATAACATTTTGGTGATCGTATTTTAGTTGGTATAATTGCCATAAATTCATCATCATCATTACCATAATGCCTTATCTCCGAAACTACCGAGCCTACAATTTTGATATTAATATTAAGGCAAAAGGATTCTAATGATTAGAATTATGTAAAGCCGTATTTGTTACGGTCGTGAATCATATTTTAATCAACATACAACTTTACACTGACCTGTAAATTGCAAAAAACCTGAGTCAATTTGAATTTCGCGGGCTACCTTGGCGCATCCCCCTTAACTGATACTGAGACGGCCGACGAGAGGCTGGGTACGCCTCGGCGAGGCTGCGCGGTTAGTATAAAAGGCTCAAGCAGTGAGGACTGAGGATACGCAGTAAAACATGCACACACAGACAATACATGGCACAGCAATGCAATACATGGCACAAATACGCAAACTTTACATACTTCAAATAAATTTAAGTAAGTAAAAAAAAATGTTTTGGCTAACCTGCGGTGCACTAAGTACCTATTAATATTTTATTTTCATTAATTCATACATGAGACAATGTGAATAACGCCTAATCATTCATATCTGTTACGTAACGGAAAAAAGTGACAGATAAAATAACGTATATGAATTAATTGCACGTGTCTATCCTACAAATCTATTTATTTCCACACCAATTCACATGATTATACGAATATTTTATAGTTATAACAAATATCACAATACAGCCCTTTCCTAGTATGAGTAATAAAACAGTAAGTACTTACCGCTCCTGTAAACGACTCACATTGAATATTTACTTTTAAAAGTCTAATTTTCTTCGACAACGAAACGAGCTGAAAAACTATATTGAACAAAATGGCAAAGCGTTTATTCTTACGCGTCGTGTAGTAACAGCTAGTGAACTAATTTTGCCAGTATTTCAAATTTCTTTATTGCCATGGAAATAATGTTAAAATAGCATAACAGAGAAGAATAACAGATATGTGCAAAATCAGGACACTCATTAATAAATTAAATTTGGAGTACACTAAATAGTATTTTATATTTTGTTTAGTAAAGTGTTGAAAGTTTAAACAATATTCTCTGAATATATTTTTTTTTTAACTTTTGTAGAATGATTAATAATTAAATAATTTTTTTTAGTTTACCGTTAAAGACGTGGACATAGAATACTTGTATGAAACGGATCCTACGCAATGTCTGGTTTAATTTTTTTAAATGAATTGTTTAGGTTTACCAAATGTTTCGTTGTTTTTTATTAAGCTCAAATAAATATTTTATCTGTTTGTTTATGAAATTCTAGTCAGTTGCATCTCGTTATGAAAATAATTGGGTTGGACATTAAGACAGTAGTAAATATACAATTATTTTGAATATGACCCTAATATATTTAAAATAAGTCAATGTTGCGTGCGCATCGCTAGTGCTGGCTAGCACGGCGCGCGGGAAAACAAAACCAGCGCGCCATTTTCCATACAAGTTAATATTTAACAATAGGTACAAGTCTGTTTTTTTTTCCTCGCAAGTGTGTTGAAAAACGTCGTATGAAACGCGTGTGCATTAATCAATATACACTCGGCTTTCTTATCGCTATCGCCTGCGGCTCGCGCGATAATATATCGCCTCGTGCATAATGATCAACATAGCACACATGTATCATAATGTACTATTATTTATTTATTTAATGGGCAAAATGATGGTCGATTTGCCTCTAGTCTCTCGTCACTGCACTAGGGTAAAATATGTCGACCAACAATATGTTAAGCTGAGTAGGTATATTCACAAATCTTTAAACAGATTGTTATTGACATCTTTAGCAATTTCACACAGATATTTGGGGAAGGTATCTAGGTACCTACGCAACGCGATTGCTAAACTGTACGCGATATCCTTAAGAGAAAACGTGGACGTAATAAATAGCTAGATAGGGCTGGTCACGTGCAGGTCGTCCCATTTATGCTTCTTGTGAACACTGAAGGAAGTGCTGCAATTACTTGTGATGGATAGTGCGAGTTAGATGCGGCCGTAAGGGTCGCGCCATCCATATAACTTTCTTATCTACCTCTGAAGGGAAACTTTATGACATCTTTACGGGAATCAAAAAATATGGACGACCCTTGACATTAAAACGCTGGTCTCGTATACCCAGATCGGATTTAAGAACTAAGGTTCTGACCACACTACACCCCGGTTAGCGAGTAATCGGCGATTAACCGTGCCGTCCTTACGTTGTTTACGCGCCGGCCGAGAGTTAATTGCGGTCGCAGTTGAAACTTTATACAAAATACGTACGTAGGTACCTACTACCCACCAATAACTTTTAAGGGTTGTCTTGAATTTCCCTGGTAAAAAATATGTAGATCTTTGTTATTGCCGTCATGTCGGTGTTAATCTAAAATGCTTAAATTATAAATCTATCTATTATGCTGTATGCTATTAACTCGGTAGTCTCCGTCTCTCTCCTAGGTAGGTAGGTGTACTATGCTATTAACTCGGCAGTCTCCGTCAACAAGTAAAGTCGGTGAAAGAAATTGGTACCTAATGTAATTACGTTCCTATCATATTACAGTACAGACGCCAGCACATCAAGTTACTACAATCTGTCAGATTTCTTTAATAGATTTTCGACTTTATTGCTAACACATAAGGTTCAAGGTTGATTGGGAAAATCTGACAGTTTTGGGTAGGTTGACTTGCTGGCGTCCGTACATAAATGTCACCCCTATCAGAATCTATATAAATAAAACAAAGTCGGGTCAAAAAAAGTTCATTGCACCTCCTAGGTTCCCCAATTTTAGAAGACAGTTTTTCACCATTCGTCGACGAAAAAATTAAACATTTTAACGATATTTCGGATAGGCTTTCTAAAATTAATTTACATTCGGCTTTCACCCTTATCAGATATTGTTGTTTCGGTCCAAATTTTATGTATTTTCTCCGCTCTTCCTCTTTATGGAAGCAGCCACATCTTTTAGACAAAATTGACCATATTATTAGCAGTACTCTTACATCCATTTTAAATGTGGCTTTGGACGACCGCGTTTTGGTGGGCTCGGCGTCCGCAAAATTTCTAGTGTAAACCTACCGGCGTTCCTATCCTCGGTCCACAGCACAGAAAAGTTAACGACACGAATTTTGATTCCTGCTCAGGTTGACTCTGAAGTGCCGTGTTTGACCGATGCAGTGAACGCTTGGAAAGTGGCTTGCCCGGACACGGTTCAGCCCGAGAACCCGTCTTCCCAGAGACAGTGGGATGAGCCGCTCTGCAGGTTGGTACGGAATAAACTTATTAATACGTCCACCAATACTGCTGAGCGAGCCCGCCTGCTGGCTGTGGGTGAATAGGAGTCGGGCCTCTGGCTTCAGGCGCTACCGTCACCCAACATAGGCACTATGCTGGGTGACACCACATTCCGGCTCGCTACATGTTTGCGTCTGGGTGCTTCTTGCGGAGCTCCACATCGCGGTCAATGCGGTGAAGCAGTCGACTGCCTCGGACACCATGGCCTATCCTGCAGCAAGAGCGCTGGTCGGATGGCACGGCACGCCAGCATTAACGACATCATCCGTCGGGCTCTTGTCACCGCCGGGGTGCCAGCTGTTTTAGAACCCAATGGCTTGGCACGCGACGATGGGAAGAGGCCAGATGGAATGACCATAATGCCTTGGAAGTTGGGTAGGCCTTTGGTGTGGGATGCTACCTGTGTCGACACCCTCGCGCCATCCCATCTTCCTAGCACGGTGGGCTGTGCTGGGGCGGCTGATGCAGGAGCAGAAAACCTCAAACGGCGCAAATTTATCAACCTTATTGGGAGCTATATGTTTGAGCCGTTTGGGGTTGAAACACTAGGGCCTTGGGGTCCGAGTGCTCATCAAATTTTTCGGGACATCGCCAAGCGGTTGGTTGACTCATCACGTGACCAGAGGGCTGGCCTATTTTTAGCCCAAAGAATAAGCATTGCCATCCAACGTGGTAATGCTGCCAGTCTTTTGGGCACTTATGCCATTGACAGCGATGCGAACGAATTTTTTGATGCCCAATGAGCTCCTCTCTTTTTCTTTTCCTTTCTTTTTTTTATATACTTGTATATACTATATAATATGCAGTGCCGTAATTAGCCTTTTATGCGCCCGGTGCGAGCTGCTATAACCGCGCCCTTTTTTTTTTTGCGGATGGGGAATCATCAAATGACCCTCCCGCTCTGGGTGGAGCGGAAGGGTGTGTCAGACTCTTACTGACTAAAACCCACCCTTGTTCCTTCCTTAGCCCTTTATGTTCCGGGCCAGCGGTAACCCTTTGGGACAATCCCGCTGACCCGGCAGGCTTCCGTCCTAAGGGGCCCCTTCCTCGATGCTGACATCTCTTTGAGGCGCGCGTGGAACACGTACGCGCCGTCCGGCACAGGCCTGGTCCTGATCGGACAGTGAGCTACCCATTACTCTCCGCCCGCAGGCCCGCGCCTACGGAGGCCGGGAGTCGTCACGTGGCTCCCGACGACCGGAGCGTCTCCCGCGGCGGCTGGGACGGGAGGCTCTCTTCCTAAGTCGTCCCGCCACCTCCTTTGCTAGCATGACTGCTTCGCAAAAGGAGGTGACTGCCTCCCACTCTCTCTCGCCCCGGACCATGGCTTGCACCAGGGCCGGACGCGAGAGGTCGCCACCGCTGCCGATCGCCTCAACGAGAACACGGCGGTGCTCCGCCCAAGTGGGGCAGACCTCCACCGTATGCTCCACCGTGTCCTCTGGGCGATCCTGGCTATGGTGACACCCGGGCGTTTCCTCCCGCCTGATGATGTGCAGGAACCTCCCGAAACTTCCGTGTCCGGTGAGGACCTGCGTCAGGCGGTAGGTGAGGGCGCCGTGGTGCTTCTCTAGCCACTCCTCAAAGAGGGGTCTTATCGCCGCTATCGTGGCGTGCCCTGCGCTGGGTTGCAACAGTCGCTTTTTCCATGTCGCCATGAGATCACGCCGGAGATCCGTCCGCTCCGCCGCGATTTGCCGCGGAAGCGGATTTACACCCCGGCGTAGTGCCTCCGCGCGCCACTCATATGGGCGCGCGAGGACTATCGCCTCCAGATCCCATGGCGGCAGTCCGGCAAGGAGGCTTGCCGCCTCGCCCGAGATCTGGAGCCGGACCGGAGTACTGGAGTACCTCTACAATGCAGCTCCAGGGCAAGGTGTTCAACGCGTTGGCGACGTCGAGTGACACCGCCACGACGACCCCACCGCGTCCCCCGTGGTGAAGGCTCTCACGCGCATGATGGCGTCCACCGTCGAGCGCCCCTTGCGGAAGCCAAACTGTCTGTCCGCAAGAACCGGCCCCGTCCTCACCAGGTGCCCGACGAGGCGGCCCGCAATCACTCTCCCAAAGAGCTTGCCGACCTCTTTGAGCAGCACGATGGGCCGGTATGCGGACGGAGAGTCTGCAGGGCGCCCTGGCTTCCGAATGAGGACCAGCTTCCCCGTCTTCCAACGGAGTGAAAACTGGCCTCTCTCCAAACATGCGCTAAAGAGCGCCTCCAGTCAAGGCCCGAGAGCCTTCGAGGCCCGGACCCAGGCTTTACCTGGCAAGCCGTTGGGTCCTGGGGTAACGTTTGCATTTATAAATTAGGTGAAAAAACGTTTATTCGGAAATTCGAATTCAGAAATTATTTTTCAACACACTTGCTCGTAAAGTGGCTCTTATTGAACCGCTTATAGGTCCATAATGGAGTGTATTACGAACGCGTGCTTTTTCTTTACTTTAATCCACGTGTTCTGTAATACCACAGATAACTATTTACTAGTCGGAGACGCGCGCTTTTTTAATCTCATCAAACCCTGCGTTCTGAATTGGGAAATAATCGATGTGTTCCGAATTGGGAAATAACCGAATTAGCGTGAGCGCGATAACGATAACGATGTCCCGTGAATCGTCATAGATGACGTCATGACATTCGCCATCTTGCGATAATGCCGACCATGCCCTAGAATAATATCACCGTGAGCGCTGTCAAAAATGACAGTGTGTGTATGAGGTTGTGTCAGTGTGTGTTTTGTTTTGAGTTACATCATCTTTAAATTAAACTAACGTGGCATTTTTGAAATTGTGCTTCTGGCTGACAGTCGCCACCTAACCAAAGAAGAAGAACTGAAGAAGAAATGTGGTGTTTATACAAAGAAATACTGTAATAATATCTTTTTAACATTGTGTAAGCACTGTCATGTGAGCGCGTTCACGAGTGTTCCGAATTGTTGCCAGCTCTCAGCAGTCATAATAGTAATATCTAAATCGGAACGCATGTGAGATGATGCATGGACGTAATATTACGTCCATGGAGATGATGTGAGCGCTGTGATGTGAGCGATTATAGCTAATTCGGAAAGCGCCCAAAGAGACTTCATGCCGAAAGAAAAAATCCGCGGGCTATATTTCAATTTTTTTTTAAATAGTCTGTATTGTCCTTGGTCGCAAAATGAACTCGTAGGGGACCACAGACAATTTAAGGTGAATGCGCAGTGGTAGACCGCGAAATTCTTAGGTTTTTTGCAATTTTCAGGTTTGTGTTTATTATATTTTTTCTATAGGCTGTATCAGTTTTGTCTGTGCCATAGATTAATATACTTATTTAAAATGTGGCAATGTTGCGCGCGCATCGCTAGTGCTGGCTAGCACGGCGCGCGGGAAAACAAAACCAGCGCGCCATTTTCCATACAAGTTAATATTTAACAATACAAGTCTGTTTCTTTTTCCTCGCAAGTGTGTTGAAAAACGTCGTATGAAACGCGTGTGCATTAATCAATATACACTCGGCTTTCTTATCGCTCTCGCCTGCGGCTCGCGCGATAATATCGCCTCGTGCATAATGATCAACATAGCACACATGTATCATAATGTACTATTATCAATTGCTTCATTTATATGAATTTTAAAGTTTTGTTGTGGGGTAAGATCGTAGCAGGCGTCTGAACTTTCTCTCAAGTCTTGTCTCTTTACTCGCTTTTTACGCTTTTCAGGTAAATCGTCTTCGATATCACATTCTTCACAAACTTTTACGATTATTATTACGATCTGTCTTTAATATTGATAATATTATTTATTTGTAAGAAGAATATACGCGGACGACGCGGATCCACACGTATAAATAAATAAATAATAGGTAGTGTTAGTGGCCCAGGTCTGGTCATTTCTGCGCCCCTCCAGGGTCTGCGCCCTGTGCCTGGGCACCGCTGGCACCGCCCTAGTTACGGCACTGATAATATGTATATTTTAGAGTTAAATTGTAAAATAATTAATTCCTTGAAAAACATAAAGTCGGGTTAGTTACACCATTTATAACTCAAGAACGGCTGGACCTACTTTTCTCTGCTGGATATTTGATTTATTGGACTTGTCTCTGCCCCACATAGCAGAATAGGTAACTATTAAAACATGGGTTAAAAAAGTTCATGAAAAAATATAGTGAAGATAATTAATTTTCTTATACATTTAGGCGGTACGAAGTTCGCCGGGTCAGCTAGTTTTATAATAAAATTGATATCAATATCTTCAGGGTGGTAGGGACATGGACGCGCAAACTGTAACCATGAATTCAGCAAATGATTCTGTACCCCATGAAAAAAAAATTGCTGTTCCATACATTTTGACCGCGTAGCTATTGCACTTTTCTATGAAACAGGGCAGATTTCGACGAAAAATTTTGAACGCAGGGAGGTTCATAATGAGAATCATATATGTAGGTATGTACTGAAACCATATTTACAGTTTGCGCCTCGATGTCCCTGCTACCCTGTATGAAACACATATGTATTTAACCCTATAAGCAATTTTGACATTAATACAATATATTACACACAAAATAGTTACATTTCTATGCATTCGGACGCAAATTTTTAGTAGTATAGACTACACTGGTGACATAAAATTATTCTAAAGTAGAAATTTTACTGTGGGCTGCTTCAACATAGTGCTTTTATCTTTCGATAAGGCAATATAATAAGGAATTGCTACACCAGTTCCCGTCAGGTTGCATTCGAAGTAGGTACTATATTTGAATAATATTTTTGGGTCATTGTCTACCTTAATAATAAGCCCGTTGAGAGCAGTGGTGGCGGTCGCGACTTACGAGTTGTAGATCGTAGGTTCTAATCCTGACACAACAACACTGTGTTGTCATGTAGTCGGGTAAATAGTACACGACACTGCACATAACTAGGTATTCCCCGGCTATTTAACTGTTTCATAAATAAACTACTAATTCGATAATCAAATTGGTTTTGATTATCTCGCAGTAGGTGCGAAAAGTAGAGTCTGTAGGTATTCTCCTCGGGGATAAAGGTGCCTAATGAGTAAGGACCGGTTTTTTGATGCGTAGTTAACTCCACCAATTATTAAAAATAGTAACTCATGGCAAAATTTTGGCAAAATGTGTTTTTTGATAAATTGTTAGTCTTTGAATTGTCAAATAATTAACTATTGGTTGACCCATTTGACCATTAGTTACTATTTTTAACAATCAACCCTAAGACCCTGCTGTATCCCCTTAGTGAATAATCTAGTATTATACACTATGTTTACACAAACGTTACCTAAGTATACCTAACTAACGAGAGCTACCTACATGTTTACTAACATGCGAACTGATTAAATAGACCTAAGATAAGTATCGTACCTACCTACCTATGACGCATCTGAGTACGTAGATAAATATCGGTAACTAAGCATGTAATAAGAGAAACATACCAAAGTGGATCGGTAGACCATTACAAAAATACCTACCCGTCAAGTGTGGTTCACTTGCGAACTGAGACGAGCGACTGTTTCGAGTGTAGATAGGTATAGTATACGTACGTACCGTACGTTTTTTTTTGTACTTATCAATGAAAGCTTTATTGTAAACTAACATCGAATTGCATAAATGATGAAACTAAGTGGAATTACAAACTTTTGATGTTCCCCCTACCATCTGCAGAAGTTGCACTAGAATAGACTGTTGTATCTTTTTCTAATGATATTTGTCACCTTGACGGAGGCCTTCCATATTTTAACTCAAACAGTAATAAAACATTAGATAACTAGTAGATATTATGTATTTATATAAAACCTGTTATTACGCAAGATATGCCCCAGTTGTAAGAGTGTCGTCTCGAGAACATGGCCGCGAACGTTCCCCGTAAACGGACTGACCTGTCCCATACTCGGGCTTGGGACATGGCAGGTAAGATGTAGCTTGCTTTTGTAATGCTGCTGATGTTTTACAATTATCACCAAAATTAGAGTTGAAAAAAATAAAATTATGCTGAAGTTTTCAGCATTTCGTTAAACAACTCGTAATTGCATCTTTACTCAGTCACGACACAAGTTACGACAAAGACTACCACACATTACATATTAAGTATTGCCAATTGTCTGATGGTAGATATTCGGTACCTAGATTTGTTTTACAACCCTGATTTTCAGGTCGTGCCTGTAAACGTAACGATTATGTAAAGTATTACTTAGGTACATTATAAAATTTATCATAACTTCGGTTGCTACTATAAACTGTGTTAAAATTGTAAGTATCCTGCCCATATTGTGACTACCCTTTAGTTTTAACCTTTTGAACGCCATTGTCACATATACGTGACAAGCAAGCGCGTGCCCTGTACGCCAGCGACACAAATATGTAACAAAAAATGCGGTGCACTTTATCACGAAATAAACAATCAAATCATTACTTTTGTGTGTTTTTATTTGTATACCTTAAATATTTAAAATTGTGGCTTGGTGTGGAGGGCACACGCGTGCCTTTATGCTCTGGCGTTCAAAAGGTTAATAAAACATCTCGTTAAAACAATGTTTTTTTTTTAATGATATTCAGTCAAACCCCGGCGAGGTGACGCGGGCAGTCGGCGAAGCTATCGACATTGGGTACCGACATATAGACTGTGCGCATCTATATTTTAACGAGAAGGAGGTCGGAGAAGCGATCAAGGAGAAAATTAACCAAAGCATCGTAAAAAGGTCAAACTCAAAATACATGTCCATTTAGCCTGTAGGTACCCAATGCTTTCTCCGTTCTGGTTCAGACCTGTCTTTGGTCCCGCTTATCCCTAATCCACGTGCCGTTTTCTTGTTATTAAATAACAAAGTTCCGTAGTAAATGTATAAGGTTAGTCAGGAGCAACCTAACTTTACATTGCATATTTTGAAATATGCGAAATAAATTCAATGGTCGCGTTCATTCGTAATAATATCTGTATATGTAACTCGGCAAGGTAAACTATTCAAATTGAATCAAATATGTTTATTTATGCATACACAGCTTTACAGTTGTTTACACTATTTTGATGTGTGTTAGTAGAAAGCAAGTTAAATTAGTTCGTTCAATTCTATAAATATCCACAAATGCTTATCCCAAATCCGATCTTTACAGGGGTTGTGCCTCTATTTTGCCTATATAATTAGCTCTATGGGTACCGTGTACCTATCTCAACGTGTTATTACAAACATGTTTGATATTATGCTACTTTAATGTTTTACAGAGGGGACCTTTTTATACCATCAAAGATATGGAATACGTATCACAGGCCGGATTTAGTGGAAAAGGCTGTAAAAATCTCGTTGTCTGATCTCGGATTGGATTATTTGGATTTATATCTCATTCACTGGCCTATGGCTTACAAGGTAAGCCCATTTTTATTATTCTTAAAGTTGTATACTGCGAAATAAGCCTGACGCAACCTCGAATAGAAATTGACTTTATATTCGGTTAGCTGAATTCTTTAAATCCACAGAAGACTTATGTAAATAAAACGTTAAAAAAAAACTTTTCAATTTCGGCTAAAGCTTTTGGCAAAACAATACTCAAGGAACATTAGCTTTATTATGTACAAAGCGAAATAAAATGTTTGTCTGATTTTAGGAAGGCACTGATCCGTTTCCTTCAGATGCTAATGGCAAAGTGATTTACTCCGAAGTCGACTACGTGGATACGTGGAAGGCAATGGAGAAGCTCGTCGAGAAAGGCCTCGTTAAGAGCATCGGCGTCAGCAACTTCAATTCTGTACAACTGACTCGAATTCTGAACGCTGCTACAATTAAGCCAGTGACCAATCAGGTGAGGTGTTGAAAACGATTCAATCAACGGCGATTTGTTGTTGAATGTAAAATCTCGAAAAGTTGTTACACATTGTAGGTGTCTTTTTTAAACAGTTTCGGTCATTGGCGTTACTTAGTGGGTGCTTTAATTTCTTTTCTCTCTCGAAAGATGGAAAATTAATATTAGCATATAAATAACAATTTATCGTGCACAGTCAGGAATAAAATAATTCCTAAAATTGCTTGTTATAGCGGTCTGTTATTCAAGTCCGCAGGGTGATGTACCTGTACGTGATGTAATGTACACGTGCGGCTCATTGTAAATTTAATCAAACTGCGAACTGGTTCATAAGTCATTAACTAGTTTGTTGTAGGTGGAATGTCATCCATACTTACATCAGAGCAAGCTGTTTCACTTCTGCAAGGAGCGTGGGGTCACGTTGACGGCGTACAGTCTGCTCGGTAGTCCTCAGCGGCCGTGGGCGCAGCCCGACGACCCTTCTCTATTGGAGGACCCCAAAGTGTTGGCCATTGCGAAAAGGTTGAACAAAACCCCGGCGCAAATTTTAATAAGGTAACTTTGAAGTTTTGCTTTAATTAATGTAATCGATTTTATTACATCGATGGTGGTAAGGTCTGTGCTCTGTCTATGTATTTAGGATCCGTTAATTGATTTTAAGCAGTCTAATACATTACTATATCTAAAGAAAGCTCAATCACGAGCGAGACAGTAAAACGAGATAGCATGATAAAAGTTCGAGTTAGATGAATATGAATGATGAATCTACCACATTTAATTATTGTTTAAACTATATAATATTAAAAAAAAAGAGAATAGATTAGATTTTTTGTATGTTTGTCTTTTTTTTTCTGGCAGTGTTTGCCTTCTGTTCCGCCGTGTTAGCGTGATAAGCGGTTACGCTTTAACGCTAAAACGGAAGATTTGGATGACATTTGGCACATGGGTAGATTATGACCTGGGTTAGGACATAGAATACTTTTATCCTGATATTTCCACGGGATCGAGACTTATCTGGTGAAACTGCGGGGTGCAGCTAGTTTTATATAAATAGTAAAATAAAAAAGTTACTCAACATTATGTCGGAAATTGATGTTTACTTACCCCTATTTACTGTATTTAAGAGAAAAGATAGAAAACTTTCAACAAGGGAAACCTATTTACCATAAATCATTTGTACAGTGATTTCCGGTCGGTCTTTTACTTCAAAGAAATACCTAAGTATTGTATTCTGTTTCTATGGTCATGCTGTTAAAGTAACTTTATGCATTATTTGTTAAAAATAACTATTATAGTTCAAGAGCCTTCGCAAACTACAGACTAACTAAACTAAACTACCAATCGATAATTCCGTGACCAAAATACCAAATAGGGTATCCGATATTTTCGAGTATTTTCGGTTTCTAAGCAATATCGTGCATTTCGTTTTACGTTTGAATGTTATTTGTGTTTCGTATGCTTTGTCAGACCAGAATGTTTGTGAAAATATAATTTTCACAATACAGGGCGACAGGGACATCGACGCGCAAACTGTTAACATGAATTCGGCACATAATTCGTCGGTTAACAAAAAAAAAAAAATTTGACACGCTTTTTTCATAGAAAAGTCCGGTACTTGTGGTGGTCAAATTATATTGCTGGAGTATGGAAACCACATAATATGCAATAAATCATACCACATACTTGTTACATAGACAGACAGACGGACAGTGGAGTCTTAGTAATTGGATGCCGTTTTTAGACTCCACTGTCCGTCTGTCTTTCTGTCTGTCACCAGGCTGTATCTCATGAACCGTGATAGCTAGACAGTTGAAATTTTCACAGATGATGTATTTCTGTTAAGCCGTATAACAACAAATAATAAAAATAAAATAAATTTAAAAGGGTATAAAAGAAACGTTTTTTTGTGGCGTTTTATGCCTTGTGGTACGGAGCCCTTTTTTTTTTTTTTCGGATGGGAAATCATCAAATGACCTGGGTGGAGCGGAAGGGAGTGTCAGACTCTTACTGACTAAAACCCACCCATGTTCCTTCCTTAGCCCTTTATGTTCCGGGCCAGCGGTAACCCTTTGGGACAATCCCGCTGACCCGGCAGGCTTCGGCCCTATGGGGCCCCTCCTCGATGCTGACATATCTTTGAGGCGCGCGTGGAACACGTACCTACGCGTGTCCGGCACGGGCCTGATCCTGATCGGACGGTGAGCTAAGGTACGGAACCCTTCGTGTGCGATTCCGACTCGCACTTAGCTGGTTTTTGTATATCGTCAGAAAAGGTGATAACAAGTATGTGGTATAATTTATTGCTTAAACTAAGTGGTTTTCATACTGTATAACAACAATTTTTTTTATATAACCGACGAAAAATTTAAACTCGGTGGGTTTCAGAATCATGTACTGGTTCCATATGCAGGCTGCGCGTCGGTGTCCCTGTCGTCACCCTGTATAAAATGTATGGTCACACACACTACACTTGGACAAAGTTTAGGCGCAAATAAGAAATCGCTATTACAGAGATCGTAATTTATTGCTTCAATAGACCGATGAAATAGATACGATGATAAAATGTTTCTATATTGCATTTTATATATAAAATTTAGTGGTGTACAAAATTTGTGCACAGAAAATAAAAATAACCGGGGACGCGAGGCAATGGAGCATCATTTGATGCGATCGACACCAGCCCGAGTGACCGGAACGAAGCCGTTTAGCAGATTTTATCGTTTTTATTTGTGTTCCTATGCTGGGAATAATAAAAATAAGATTTTACTGGTGTTGGACATGATATTGATAACAACGATCAATTATGTTTGCATCACGTCTTTTGTACCATTTCATATCGATATCCATTTCCGATACCTGCCAATTTTACATTTTTTATTATTTTTTATTAATTGGCTTACTTCGATTACATTCCTCTGCAAATCTTTATTAAACGGATGAAAACAAAGAAACTCACCGGTTCAAATAAATTATACTTTGGAAACAGTTGGGACAGTCATAATTTTTATCTAATGAGCGATTATGTCAATAATGAAAAAAGATAATCCCCTAAATAAAGATAATATCAGCTTTATTGGTATAAACTGAATATGAATACTCTTTTTTTCCTTTTTAAATATAACAATACAGGTACTAAACACAAAAACTCTTTCGTAATACAAGGTCACGTAACTCACGTAAGACAAATTGCAGTACAGACGAGTAGTAGGTAGGTTATAATAATATGCTACGACGCGTCTACGACAGCGTAGCCTCCGCTACGCCGTAGCAAACGTGTATTTAGTCATATATTTTTGTTGATGTTGAAGTGGTTGTCTAAAGCTAAACATACTTGTTATTTTAGGTTCCAAATCGATAGAAGTGTTATTGTAATACCCAAGTCTATATCCAAGAGTCGTATAGCGGAGAACTTCAACATTTGGGACCTTTCTTTGACGAAGGAGGACATTAAAGTTATCAACAGCCTGGATTGCAATGGCCAGCTCATACCGCAAGCAGAGTAAGTAACCTCAATACATTTCAGTACAAGCTATGCTCTATATAGAGTAGTGGTGGTTAATATATCATATAGCAAAATAAAGCACCTTGCTTAATACACACATCATAAAGCAAACGCTATCGTGGCTCTCACAAGTTGCTATTTGCTTATTGCTTTTTTACATCGCACTCTGTCTCTGTCATCGCGCGAAACGCATTAAGCAATGAATATAATAATAAATCGTTATAAGCAAGCACCGCGTGCGATTTGCGATCTCGGGCGGCTCACGTAAATACGTAATATAATTAATGATATGCTATTTGGTTCGTGTTTTTTACTTTTGTGATTATTTTGCTTCGTACTTTTTTAGTGTAAATAAATAAATATATATTAATAAATATCGTATGAGGTATATGAGGATATGTATGTATAAGTATGAAGGAAAGTTGATGTTGTTGTTGTTGATGTTGTTGTTGTTGATTTTGTTGTTGATGTTGTTGTTGAGTTGTTGTTGATGTTGTTGTTGAGTTGTTGATGCTGTTGTTGTTGTTGAGTTGTTGTTGTTCATTTTGTTGTTGAGTTAATGTTGTTGTTGATGCTGTTGTTGTTGATGTTGTTATTGATGTTGTTGTTGATGTTGTTGTTGTTGATGTTGTTGTTGTTGTTGATGTTGTTGTTGTTGATTTTGTTGTTGTTGATTTTGTTGTTGTTGATTTTGTTGTTGTTGATTTTGTTGTTGTTGATTTTGTTGTTGATGTTGTTGTTGAGTTGATGTTGTTGTTGTTGAGTTGTTGTTGTTGATGTTGTTGAGTTGTTGTTGATTTTGTTGTTGATGTTGTTGTTGAGTTGTTGTTGTTGATTTTGTTGTTGAGTTTGTTGTTGTTGATGTTGTTGTTGTTGATGTTGTTGTTGAGTTGTTGATGTTGTTGTTGTTGTTGAGTTGTTGTTGTTGTTAGTTGAGTTGATTGTATCTGTTTTATCGTAATTCATAAACGCGATGTAATATTCTTTAGCATGCTGTCAGTCACCGCGCTTGCTTTATTCGCGCCCGCCCGTAACATAACAAGTCAAGTATCAGGTACCTACGCGTATAAAAAAAGCATGATTTAATAAAGCATATAAAAAATCATGATTAAAATATAAAGCATTAAGCATTAAGCAAGTGATTGCCTTATAGCAACTTTGAACACCACTAATATAGAGCAGTGGTGGCCAAGTGGTAACGGCCGCGACTTACGAGTTGTAGGTCGTAGGTTCGAACCCAGACAGGCGCTTTACTTTGTGTAAATTATTTCATCACCACTGCTCTCAAAACGGTGAAGGAAAACATCGTGAGGAAACCTGCATGTCCTAGAACCAAAAATTCGAAGACATGTATCATCTACCAATCCGCACTGGGCCCGCGTGGTGGATTACGGCCCACTCCCTCTCACCGAGAGGAGGCCTGTGTCCCAGCAGTGGGAACATTATAGGCTGATTATGGATGGATATGCTCTATATAGAAACCTCTGAATTCAAACAAACATTACCAACTTAGGTATTAGCTTTGCATATTTTAATTTTATCACAAACTTTTTACTTCTTTTAGATTAAGTCACCTCGTCTTTGTATAGCTTTAATTAATATTTGACATTTTTAATAACATTCTTGACGAGGCCGAGATATACATAGTTTAATATTCATTAGGTTTTTAATATGAAGCAGCTTTCAGAACAGTATATTGTCTTATTTAGACTATTATCTATGAGCCTATTTCATTTTGAAATTGTAATTACAAGGTTTCACTTTTCTATATGAATAAATGAAACAATACGTTTAGTTGGCTCGTGAAAATCATTGTAATTTAAACAATTTTTAACCGATTTAAAAAAAAGGAGGAGGTTATCAATTCAGTTGTATATGTATTTTTTTATATTGGTTACCTCAGAACTCCGTTATTTATATGCCGATTTCCAAAATATTTTTTTTATTTGAAAGGTTTTATATACTTTTAGATTAGTCACATACAAATTTTATCAAAATCGGTTCAGTAGTTTGGTTTTTATACCAAAATTACTGGTAAAAATTCAAGTAAACTAAATTCCGTCGTTTGCTTTCCTATGACTTTTCAGTGGTGGCTTAGTGGAATTGTCATGGGATGCATTGTGGCTATAAGTGCCGTATCTTTACATAATTAACCGACTTCAAAAAGGAGGAGGTTCTCAATTAGACTATATTTTTTTTGTGTGTATGTTACGCGATATCTCTGGCAATAAAATTGTAAATCGATTTCAAATTCTTTGATGGGGTATGCCTCAGGGGTGATCCCATATACATTTTATTAACTTTGCTTGGGGAGTTTTTGAGTTAGCTTCAATAATACGTATTTTTGCCCATTTAGTTTATATTGATGATATTAATATAATAACTTCCTGTCACTGATATTTACATAGCAAGTAGTGTTATGCGAATATGTGTGGGGCAAAAAAAAAACCGATTTCCAAGGTGTCGTTGGGCTCGCATTTTCGATATTTCCCACCGACTTCCGAAATTTAAGTTATTTTTTACTTTGTAGTGTGTTTTGGAAGTCGATTCTTTTTTTTTTTGGTAAAAAAGTTTTTTCAACCTACTGTTATCCGAAATAACCTTTTACGAATGCTGCTCTTTCCTATAGAACTTAATTATGCCATTAAAAAATGTTACCATCGATCTTCCTCCGCACCGTTTGTCCACTGTACAGCTTTGGTTTCCTAGGAAATGAAAGGTCATGAAAATCTGTTATTTTCACACCCCGCTGTCTAAAGATTTAAATCGAATTTTATGACTCTTTTGTTCGGACACGTGCAGTTTTGTTTAGGGCTCTGAGTGGAATACCTCAAAATTTCTAGTAATGTAATAATTTAATAATTAAAGGCCTATTCAGATAATATAAGCGATATCGCTGTTGCACTCGGTAGCGACACTGGCCCTCATCGTACTTAATTACGCGTAATATTGTCTATACTGAGAAGAGTGAGCCCACACATTAGTAATAGCGTTTCCTCGACAATCAAGTCAAGTCACTGCGTCATTGTGTGTCAGAGATGTCAAATCAAAAACAGACATGCGACTATATCTCTTGACGTGGTAGGGCGATTTTAACGATTTAAATCTTTGCCGCTGCTATCATTGTCATGACAGCCGGACGGACGTTATTTGACAGCGACCGCACTTTGAGAAACCGTAGCTTTAACCACCATTTCGTCTTCCCACACTTCCCACACCTCTTATTATAAATTCTGTGAATAGCCTGGTAACTATTAATAAACCGTTAATTGGTGGAACGTCTATGTAGATCCTTTAGTTAAAAGTCCTTTGTGAAATTTTGATGGCATACATATGTTATGATTTTGAGCAGTCCGTAGAAAGGGTGTACAAACCCTATCTACTGACTGCTCATATATATTTATACACCTAATGATATAATTTTACTAAACATTTAAATTAAGCAAATTCTGCTTTAGTTAGGTTTTTAGGACAAAGAGTCTTTAAAAGAGTTGCCAATTTAATATAGACCGTAATAAATCAGCGCTTAAATTCCCTCTCCCCTATTTGCAATTTTAGGTACTAATTAGACTTATAGAATCGCTGACGTACCAAGGTTGAATAGAACTGTTATTTTATATTTTCTCAGTGATATCAATCTAAGCACATCAATTATTAACGGTTGTCGTTTCCAAAGGTAGGTTCCCTGCACGGAAAGTTTCATTGTCGTTCATTGATCTGCTGGGATATTATCCAGTGACAATCACACAAATATACCTCCTTTACTATATCACTAGCTGTTGCTCAGCTCCACTCACAGGGAATTAGAAATTAAATATTTAGCCACGTGTCGGCCGACATGTGCCGAATTGAAAAAAAAAACATATTCCCTAAAGATTGTCCTTTTTTATTAGGCTGGATTTTTTATCGAAATGGATAAATAAGTTTGACTGTAGTTATAAACGGTTGGTCAAGTGGTTGCTAAGTTGCGAACAAGCTGACAAACGAGCTAACTTCAATGTTAACGATATTAATAATTGGGATTATGGTAGTTAGGATTAAAGTCCGAATGATTAATACGGTCGTTGTAACTAATACGATTTTAAACTTATTCTTTAATCAAAGATTAACGCTTTGTTTGCAGGGGTCGAGCTCACAAGGATCATCCCTTCGCTAATCCTGATATTATCTTTTAAATGAGGCAGTTGACAAATAGAACAGAGGTTTACTTCTTTTACAGATTATTTTCAGAAAATGATCAAAAACCCATTAAATACTTGTGTGTAAATTAAACTTTATCTTTTCTTGGGACACTAACTCCTTGGTAATTGAAGAGTATTGACACGCTGTTAATGCGCCTCCATCTAAGCCATGCTGCCTATGGGTTGTGTAAAGGAACCGTCGATTCGTGCGGGCCGAGCAATATCCGGCCAAACAGGCATCGCTGCGTGCGTTTCCGCCAAACCTGTCAGACGCTTGATTTCGCTAAATTGTTCGTATTCCTTAACCCTGTCTTGTCTGATTCGGAAAATACGGGGCGTAATGAAATGGCCCGACCATTTCATGAATCCATTTCAGAATGGTCAGTGCGGACTTTAATCATCTTGATTGATAAAGGACACATGGAAGTAGGAATTCGTCTTAGAAATGGCCTTTGTACGCGGCTACGCGTGCGTTTTTACCTTCACGAATCTGTGTCCGTATTATGTATTGCAATATTCTGTCTTTCATGAAACATACATATATTTACGAGCTGGATTAAGCAAGACTTGAGTCTTGGATACTTGGGCGGCATTTGCCCAACACTGGGATTATGTACAAATTATATTAAGAACAATAGCGTTATGTGATTTATGTACTTAAATAATGTATATATAAATCCCTTTTTTAGCTTAACAAATCTGTTTACACTTCCAATGTATGTAACATTTTAGCGGTTGTAGCTCCGTACAAACATAGAAACGGAAAAAATCTGGTTACTGCGAAAATAAGCTTTTTTCAAAAAACATTGTGCACAGTCGTCCCTTCGTTACGTTACCATCTCACCATTAAATGAAAGAGAAAGGGATGTTATTTCGTACGAAATATTATTTCCTTGACGCGGAAGGCGAGCTTCGCAAACTAGTCTCCGCCGCGCATCGTGCAGGCAGTGACGGTTCCGATAAGGTAAGACCTTCATAAACATACTTTATGACGTCAGAAATGTTTGCAAGATACCAAACTTAATAAATTATTAGCTCGACTGCCCCTTTTGTTCAAGTGAGCTATATAATCATTACAAAACCAATGACGGACGTTAATATAGTCCCTAGTTGTTCAAGAGCATTGAGAAATATCGATTTGTCCTGTACGAGGTCACGCTTTTTTACCTAAGTCCGGTATTTCGTACTAGACAAGGGCGACCCAAACAATTTTAAAGATTACCTTACTCTGCAAAAAGTAGGTTTGTTAAAGAAAATTTTCTTTTCCAGCGGCATAGTAAAAACTTTAGCTCAGCAGCAGTTTTTCTTTAACAATCAACAAGTTAGTATACATAATTAACTAAATATCATCATCATCATCATCATTTCAGCCGAAAGACGTCCACTGCTGGACATAGGCCTCCCCCAAGCACTTCCACTTCGACCGGTTCTGTGCTTCTCTCATCCAACGGGTTCCTGCGGCCTTCACAAGGTCATCGGTCTACCTTGTGGGAGGCCTTCCAACGCTACGTCTTCCGGTACGCGGTCGCCACACCAGAACCTTTCGGCCCCATCGGCCATCTGTTCTGCGAGCAATGTTCCCTGCCCACTGCCACTTAAGTTTGGCAATTCTTCGGGCTATGTCGGTTACCTTGGTTCTCCTGCGGATCTCCTCATTCCTGATTCGATCACGCAGAGAAACTCCAAGCATAGCCCTCTCCATTGCCCTTTGGGTGACTTTTAGCCTTCTTATAAGGCCCATTGTAAGCGACTACGTTTCAGTGCCATAAGTCATCACTGGCAACACGCACTGGTCAAAGACTTTCGTCTTGAGACACTGCGGTATGTGGGACGAGAAGATATTGCGTAGCTTCCCGAACGCTGCCCAGCCGAGTCGGATTCGACGACTGACCTCTTTCTAGAAGTTAGACCTACCTAACTGTACAAGAACTAAATATACAAGAAAGGAAAAAATAAAGCTTGCAGGTGCAGTGGTGGCCCAGTGGTATCGGCCGCGACTTACGAGTTGTAGGTCGTAGGTTCGAACCCAGACAGGCGCTTTACTTTGTGTAAATTATTTCATCACCACTGCTCTCAAAACGGTGAAGGAAAACATCGTGAGGAAACCGACATGTCCTCCTAGAACCAAAAATTCGAAGACATGTGACATCTACCAACCCGCTCTGGGCCCGCGTGGTGGATTACGGCCCACTCCCTCTCACAGTGAGGAGGCCTGTGTCCCAGCAGTGGGAACATTATAGGCTGATTATGACTATGAAAGCTTGCAGGTATATATATTATCATTCTAAATCTCTCTGCCTTTTATAAAAAACATACGTAAAGTATAAGACGGCACAAGCAAATTCATCAAGATAATAGTCCATGACAAACTTTAAATGGAACGTAATTTTGTAAATTGTATATTACGGTACAACCCCTCAGGGGTTTCTTTCATTTGGGAGTACGTTTGAACATTTGATATTGTACCTGAGTCCTGAACGAGAAAACTACACTCCCGTACTCTCGGTACTAATATTAAAAGCAATGAAAGCACTTAGAAAGTAAGCACAGTGGCATCTTCAAATAAAACGTACTATATTACAAATATCAGGCACCGTACATAAGCGGTACTTACCAAAAAGAGAAAAAAATTATAAAACCGTGGTTTTTTTAGGAAATCCCAATCATTTATGCTTTTGTCTACCTGGGGATCGGTTCCTGGGTCCCGGCATTCACATGACCTTATTACAGCGAGTTTATGGTTTAGTGCAGAGTGGTTCCGTCGACCCCTGTCGTCCGTCGTCTTTAGAAAACCATATCCATGAGATTTTTCTAAGCCTGGATGGTTCCAGAATACTGACAAGTTTTATGCATAGTTCGTAGTTTTTGTTCAAAATCATTGAAAATAAAGCAGTTTGATAATTTTGGCAAATAATAAAAACTTTGACGCGGTAACATACTTCGGGCTACCGAAGTATGTTTTTTGTTTTCTATAAAAAAATGTATTCAGTTGATTGAACGTCATGGTAAAAAATGGTTTTTTAATATTGTATAAAGGTTTGAGGAATTTCATTGAAAGTATATTTTTCATAGCGTTGAAAATAGCTGAATTTTCTTAATGCTCGACTGAATAGCAGTTTCAGCGAAAAGAATACCAGACCAGTGTTATTGTATCGAGAAAATAGGCAAATTCAACAGTTTTAAAGAAAATAAATCCACAAAAATAGCAGCATAACCACCAAATAATGTTTGAGTTTAGTTTTGCAGCGCTATTTGCAGCAGCTGTCCGTTTTTCCGTTTTGGTTTTGGCAACTAGTTAGTGGGGCATGACCTGTGGGTATAACGCAGCGCCGTAATAAGCAAGCTGTGCACGCGCCACTGTTACACCGTTTACTCTTTCATTTGGTGCGCTATGAATGTGCACAGTCACCGCGGTGCGAACTTAAGGTGTTTGGGCTGTCTGAATGTGAAAGAAAAATTCTGCGTAATCTCTTTGAAATTCTAGGCAAGTTTTTGCTGGAATTATTAATGCTCACCGTTCTGTGTGGTAGCGACTAGACGTGCATAGATTTTAACTACATTTATAATGGTATGTTTAAGACACTTGCCGCGCTGCTGTCTAAGAGCTGAGTGAGGTTACCGCAATCTGCTGGTTTGGTTTCAGTTTCAGACGTAGAACACGATCTGTCGAAATACCTGATTAGAATATCAGACTGTGCAAGCTGACCGGCTGCTCAACACATCACTACATCTAACTTCGCTTGTACCGCTTGGAATTTCGCTTAATGTAAGGCCAAGGGAATGTGAACTGCGATGTCGAAAGATGAAAGCAATAGACACTTACATTTAATGAGATGTAACAAACCACTTGAAAGGTTTTTTGTATAACAATTTGAAGGGTAAAATACTGAAACCTTAAGCGAATAAAGTACCCTAGATAAATTCAAAAGGTTTAATAATTAAAAATACAAACGCAATCCGCTTTCATAATTAACTTTAAGATAAATAGAATATTATTATTACGTTAACTAAATACCATTTAATCTATACTACTAATATTATAAAGCTGCAGAGTTTGTTTGTTTGTTTGTTTGAACGCGCTAATCTCTGGAACTACTGGTCCGATTTGAATGATTATTTTAGTGTTGGGTAGTCCATTTATCGAGGAAGGCTATAGGCTATATTTTTTTTCTTCAAAATTAGGGATCCGTAATAAAATTGCTATTTTGTAACACAAGGTGTAAAATCTAAAACCTATTTTTGCGTGCGCTGCAAAAACTATTGACAATAGAACAAAATAATGTACTACGGGTTTGTAGAGCCCATTAAGACCTACAAAAAAGTCCGCGAGAACATATATCTAGCTATCATGGTTTAATCACAATAACCGATTTTGTGTTCAAAATAATTATTAAATCGTCTGAAGAAAAAAAAACTACGTTAAATATGTATCGTAATATTAATCTTTATCGAAATTAAGCATTATGTTATCAAGAGTATTTATGAAGAAATAAAATACTTTTTGTTTCATCTCAATCGGATATTTCGTTTAAAAGTTATCACGTGTGTAAGATGTTAAGAGTTGGTACCTATTAAGGAGTTATGGGCCATAGAGTTTTTTATCTATACTAATAATAAAGCTGAAGATTTTGTTTGTTTGAACGCGATAATCTCTTTAACTACCGGTCAGATTTGAATTCTTTTTGCATTTGATAGCCCAATTCTTGAGGAAGGCTATAGGCTATTTAACATCACGCTATGACCCTTAGGAGCCGAGCAAAAAGAAAAAAGTCAGAATGAAATTTAAAAAAGAAAAAAAAAAAGAACGCTAAGCGAATACGAAGTGTTGCAACGGGGTGGGGGTACAAGAAATTTCACGCGGACGAAGTCGCGGGCAGAAGCTAGTAAAATAATAATTTGACAGGCTATTAATTAAAGCACTTATTATGATAATTCGAGGACTTTGGGTGTAATTAGGCCAAAATCAAAACTTGAACTTGAAATGAACAGCCTACCATTTGTGTTGATTTAGTGTCATAGAAATCAGCAGAGAGGGTCTCTGCTGATTTCTATGACACTAAATCAACACAAATGGTAGGCTGTTCATTTGCGGTATCATTATCATCATCATTTCAGCCGAAAGACGTCCACTGCTGGACACGCAGCCCCACTTCGACCGGTTTTGTACTTCTCGCATCCAACGAGTTCCTGCGGCCTTCACAAGGTCGTCGATCCACCTTGTGGGAGACCTTCCAACGCTACGTCTTCCGGTACGCGGTCGCCACTCCAGAACCTTTCGGCCCCATCGGCCATCTGTTCTGCGAGCAATGTGCCCTGCCCACTGCCACTTAAGTTTGGCAATTCTTCGGGCTGTGTCGGTTACCTTGGTTCTCCTGCGGATCTCTTCGTTTTTGATTCGATCACGCAGGGAAATTCCAAGCATTGCCCTCTCCATTGCCCTTTGGGTGACTTTCAGCCTTCTAATAAGGCCCATTGTGAGCGACCACGTTTCAGTGACATATGTCATCACTGGCAACACGCACTGGTCAAATACTTTCGTCTTGAGACACTGCGGTATGTGGGACGAGAAGATATTACGTAGCTTCCCGAACGCTGCCCAGCCGAGTCGGATTCGACGATTGACATCATTCTTGAAGTTGGTTTTTCACCTACCTTTGCGGTATATCATTATGAAATTCATATACACACATACGTACCTACACATAATTATCGAGAAATGAACTACTGCGCTTTGTTAAAAGTTATACCTACATAGATTTATGAAATTGGTTTATGTAGCGAAATTGGAATCACAAGCAGTAACATGTGCTTGTTAAAAGAAACAACAAGTTTTAAGTTGACCTGCGATTAAAATAATACACACATATACCCTTAGATAGGACTTTTCCCATGGGGGTATGCAGAAAAAATAGAACGCCAAAAATAATCTCACTACGATTATAAATTATTGATTTCAGTGGCAATCTTTAAAATAAATGACGAGCGATGCCTCTCGGAAGAGTAGTTAGGAGTATATGCATAATAACCCACATTCAAACAATGGTACCAATCTAGCGGCTATGCGCGGCTGCGGCGCGGCGCGGCGGGCGGCTGCGACACGACTGCCCCTCGGTCAGTCCGGCGACACGATTATAAATTCACCGCTCCATTATTCACAATTGGCTTCCATACCGGCTCTGACAGCCGGCCCGATAATTCGTTAAGTCCTAAACTGCGACCGCTGCGTGCACCCGATAACGCCCCAATAGGATTCAACTAAATATACAAAGGGTTTGTACAATGTACGACTCATGCGTTTGGGTTAGTTTGGGTGCCGCACCTGCCTCCACTTATACATCTTCGCTGACTTTGTTTAATTATAATTAGTAATCATGTTTATTTGTAGATGGTCCCTAGGGTGTTGGAACAATAAATGATTTTTATTTCAAAAAGAGGAGTGTAAAGCGCCGTCACCCGTGCACTGACTCGTTAGTGAATCCGGTTACAGTTGCCGTTCAAAGTTTGTGTGCTCTCGACTCTTTCCTGACGGATGTCCAACATCCTGATTTTCTGTATGCGAAATTTGCAATTTTTGCAATCTTGCTTTATAAATGCATTGGTTTTATTTTATTTTGTGCTTAGCTGTTATCGGATTATATGAACCCAACGCTCTGTTTTGCTGTTCCTGAATGCGGTTTTACACAATATCAATTACTTGTTTCGTGTTGAAAACAATTGAGAATTGGTTCTGAATATTCATTTAAATAATGACTTACAAAATCCAAGTTAACGTATATCACTTTAACTTTGAAATCTTAATTATTTGTGAAAAATGACGTGCAGCGAAGATAGTAAGTGGAGAAGCGAGTAATAATCAAAGAGATGAACGTTAACGGAACTGTAGCAATTACGAATGATGGATTGTTGAACTTCTCCCAGACAGAAATGACCCAATGCTTTAATATCGTCTTGTTTCTTTTCTTAGCTCTTTGGTAATTTGTCACTAAGTTGGAATGGAATCTTTTGAATAAAACATAATTTAAAAAGAAAGCCTGATTAAGTATTAAAAAAAGTTCAACTTGTCTAAACATTTGCTATTTTTTGTATATTTAAATTAAATAGATTAGCACATTTTACTTTTTTCAATTTAGTAGGTGCTAGAGAAACCCGGCACATTTTTATTAGTCTACATTTCGCAAGCACACGAAAACATTATATTTCTGTGAATAGCGCTGCAGAATGTTTATTACACATTTAAAAATCATATGCAGTAATTTGTGGTAAGAATTCTCCCGTTTTGCGAGGATACCTTTCGAAGAGTATGTAGCGAGGTCTATGCGGTGCACTGTCCTGAAATTTTCATATTGAAAATATTTATTCGTAAATTAAAATTCTTCACAGAATATCAAGTGAATTACATGGGAAATAGTTTAAATAAACGGAAGCTTTATTAACATCTAATCTTGGTTTAATTTTTAAATAACATGAAAAGCTAGAGCGATTTGCTCTTCATAATTGCGGGGATACTAAAAATATTTATTTACATATATTATACTAGTTTAGGTTGTGCAGTGTACAGTCAGCGTCAGAGAAATGGAACCCCCCCAAGACTTAAAGACTATCGCCCGAGCACGCTCAGGCCCGCCGTCGCTCGTCGCTCGAGCGACGCGGCGGGCGGCGGCGCGCGGCGCGGCGGCGCTGGCGCGTCACGTGAGCCTTGAGCAGCTCCCTCCCCCGCCGCCGCACCAATCTCTGCCCGAACGCATCCAACGGTCCGAATCAGATATTATTTGCAAGTTTCATTCAAGTTTTTAATAATTCTTTAAGGTATTTTTTCGGCTTCCTTCTGGCCGAACCGTATACCAAGAATAACTTACAAAAAGACACTTTGCGTGCGATTAAGATACGAACCCGCATCACCAGGCGCCAGCCGATCATCGAGACCGTGTCTTATACTACTAGGCTATTGGCTCAGTTGTCAACCTTAACGAAAATTGGAATAGTATTACTCCTTATAACGAACAAGGTTATTAACGGTCTAATCTTCTAGATAATAAGGTTTAAATTTCAACTTTCGTTTTATATTTAATACCTTAGTTTTACAAAATGCAATACGCATTAACTCCTCAATTAACTAAAAGATAAGGTTGAAATTAGCATAGATTTCTTGTTTGGTTGAATATAATGTGTTGATTCCGATTGTTGCACTACCGTCATTTTACTTCAGAAACTTAACTGCTGTATGAACTGCGAGTTAAGGTTGAATTTAGAATACTTCTTCGCTTTATATAGTAAACTGTGATTGAGGGTATAATTATTTTTTAAATGGTTTCGTTTTCGTGCCGATTCGCTTGTGTGTAATTATCTTCGTCGTAATATTATCAAATTTATTAAGTTTTTGACCAGTTGATTCTATTAACCGATGGTATGGTTTGATTAACAACTTTTTTGAAGGCTAAAATTGTTGTTATCTGGGAACAGGAACAAAGCATAAAGAAAATAGCACGAGTTATGGGCATAACGGTAAGATTTATGTTATACTTCCACATATTACCTATTTATTGTTGCAATAATGTTGCATTATTACTTACTAGTTGGATGTTTTTATGTATTTCTAATATTATTATTTTCATTGCAGAGTAAAACAGTTCGTAGATGGATACAAAGGTATCAAGCGACGGGTGATGTGAAATGTGATCGCCAAGGCCAGAGAAAATACAAATGGAGCGACAACGTAATATTGTGAAAGCTCATTTAGTGGCACCCTTCAAAACTTCAAGAAGTGATAGACTGTGACATCCTCTCCGTTATTATAAGGCAATTTACTCGGCAGATTGATTGTGTAACGTATCGGATAAAATTGCGTTGGAACATATATGAGCAAGTGTTAATAATACCCAAAATTTGTGGGATCATTATCTCGTAGTTAATCAAAAACAAACAACCTTTATAATTATTATCAATCCAGATAATCTGGTTTACAAGTAGTCTTGTAATGTATTAACGATGCACCATCTGACCTCACATATTTTTCTAATGTTGTGTTAAATAAGGGTTATTAGAAAATGTGATAAAAGAGAAAGATGTATATTGCTATACTATTATAGTTTAGCATGTTGATTCTTCCTCTGTAATTCACAGACACAAAGACAATATTTTTTTTTTTTAAAGGTTTTTTTCCGATAAGTAAATATAAAAAAAAAACTGTTTTCACAACTTTAAATAAATAAATATTATTGTCGTTATGTTTCTATAAATATATATATAAACGAACCTTTATCTAATGTTAAACGTTCTAAACCTCATCCAGGGTATCTATTTTGTGTTTAGTTAATATTCTAAGTAAATAACCCCAATTTAACACAGATAGAAAACTGTATACTCAACCTGGAAGTGGATTCCATGAAGTCCTAGAAATGTAATTAGAAAAATAAATGAATATTGTTTATCAAAATGCCTAGCTTTTATTACAAACCTCCATTTGGTTTCTTAAATAATAATTAACGAAAATCACCTAATAAAGAAACTAAAAAAAAGGGTAAATAAATAAAATAAAGGAAAAAGAAATCTTCTCATCCGCGGATTTGAACTCGTGACCACCGCATCGCCAAGCCGCAGTGTTAACCATTAGACCAACACGCCACTTACGTTACATTACGAAAAACTTAAATAGGTTTGATGTCAATACCAAGGGGGGGACCTTATTTGTGAAGCGAACTGTACTATGATGAAGTTTCAAATTTTAATTATATTGAATAGGTACACCACTTCCCCCATAAAATATTCACATTGTGTAGGGCACAGTGAAAAGCAAGCTCCAATAAGAAAAATAAATCCCTCTGTATGATTAAAGCGGGCGCTTTCTTCGAGCGTGGTAAATGACGGTGACATTTTATTGGCGGTCAACGTGTTTCGTTAGACTGGCTCCTGACATGCTATCCATCTTGCGCCCGTCCCGGATTACCTGCGCCGAATCAACCGAATGTGATTAACGGAGCCGATCATGCCCGTATAAAATGCGCTCCGACCGATGACCGTGTAATAGCGTATTGCGGATTATTACGGCCACTCGAACGTATTATTCCGCTCCACTGAAAAATCATGTTATTCTTGATTCTATGATTCAGTTCTATTAAACTGAATGCCCGATGCACCAGCTGCTCGTTTCGGCGGAGAGTACTAACAGTTGTATTACCTACTCGAATCAAAATTGAACTGCACTGCGCTGTGTAAAGCTGCACTCATAGATGGTAATTATTTATGTTTAGTCAATTAATTGCGTATTGATGTTTCGATGTTTGAGTTTGTAACGATGTTGTATTCGATGAAATTGGAGCGATATTACAGAATATCATGGTTTCCAGTTCAATTGTGTTTGCACGATGATATGCGGGAAATGATATCGAGACAGCGAGGGGAAACGTCAGCGACTTCCTGTGCTACTTCACTAACATTAACAATTTCGGCCGAGATGTAATTAATTAATGCAGATAGATATAAAATTAATTTAAAAACTCGAGTCACTGTTGCAAAGTTGTGAGGGTAGAAGTAAAGATTTATCAGGGCCGTCGTGAAACGCTGAAACAGCGGGCGACGGCGACGCGACGTGACAAGAGCGCGTTAATTCTTGCTCACTGCGACTCTTCTAAACTGTTAAAAGAGTAAGGTAATTAAGTATGATGGATATTCGGAGTTTATCGCGGCTGGCAGCGACACGGACCACTCGCAACTTTCTTATCTTTCCCTGGACGAAGTTTACGACGTCTTTGCGGTGGCGCTGAGCAGCTGATTACGACGTGTGAGCTCATATAGTCTGCCTAATTTTAGTATCATAGTAGTTCTATGAGAATCAACTTGGATGATAAAATTGTGATGAATTGCGGTGATATGGTAGACTTCAGGTTTGTTGAGAAAGATGGCGTTTCGTATTATTATATCTAGGTAATATATATAATAGGTATATATATCTAGGTAATATAATAGGGGCTGGTGTCCGCAACTCCACGTCAATGCACATATTTTGCGTACGGATACGGATGTCAGATACGTAACTTTTTTTGGTAAAATATTTTAAGGTCTTAAATTCATTCAGTGCTCTCTTTCGGAAAACTCTTAGTCGGAGCTGATAATAATGGAGAACTCATTTTATTTTGGTTTGTCGCCTTAATTTTCAAGTGGGCAAAGATTTGAATTTTACGACCCCGCTCATTTTGATTGAATTAAACGCTGTACAACTTCCGTAAGCTGTCAAGTGTCAACTTTCATTGGTTTCTGGCAAAACAGAGGTAACGGAATACGGATTCAGAAATGAATCAAATTGAGTGAAATTAAAATCATAATAATTGTATTATAAGAGAAGAGACCAGACGGCGTGACGTGGAAGGTGGGTAGGCCTCTGGTGTGGGATGCTACCTGTGTCGATACCCTAGCACTTCGGGCTGTGCTGTGTTTGAGCCGTTTGGGGTAGAAACGCTCGGGTCACGGTGGCCCAGTGCGCGTCTCCTTTTTAAAGAAGTTTCTCGCCGGCTGATCGACACTTCACGTGACCAGAGGGCTGGCTCATTCTTTGGCCAAAGAATTAGCATTGTCATTCAACGTGGCAATGCTGCCAGTCTACCGGGCACGTTTCCGGATGACAGCGATGCAGACGAGTACTTCGACGCCTAAATATGCTCTTGTTTTTGTATTTATTTATATAGTTAGTTAGTCTTTTAATTTAAAACAACCATTTTTATAAAATAATTGTAACATAACGTATAGTTACGTTACGTACGTTACGTTGAGTTTTATAATTTTATTTTTTTGTGGTAGGTATCTGAACAATGTTAAAATATAACTCTCCTTCATCATTAAAATAGCCCGTTTTTGTTTTCGACTTAAGTTACCTATGTATTTTTCATGGCAAACCCAGAAGAGGATATACGTTGTGGATACGGCTATGTAGATTTGTAGTGGCGCCGGAGGGCAACCCTTGTCATGTGAGATTTGTAAACGAAAAAGCCTCTAATTTGGGTTTGTGTTTTGACAAGTCATCTCGAGGAAGACACCGAGCGTCTGTGAAGAAAACTTTTGTTCTAGTTATAGTTGGCAAAATGGAATATAAAAAGTTATTGTATGTATGTATATATGCGAGGAACTCTGATGTATTGTGTTTGTTAGCTGACTTCCTTTTTTCGACTTCTTCATATTTATTTGTAACTTTTACTTTATTTGTTGTTAAATTGTATTACAATGTGTAATTCAGAACCAAAAATGAAAAATGTTACACAGTTCACTAACTAGGTAAGGTATGTATAATTCCATGATTAAACTTATCGAAGAATAAAATAGTGGGCACATTGGGTGGCCTAAATCTCCATCGGATAAATCTGTTGAAACAGTAAGCTTGTCATGGCCTCAGGTGGTAATTTCAGCTTGGTACGGCTATTGATGTGAAGTGGCGGTGGATAAGGGTGGCTTGTTGAGCAGCAGCTACGCATAGACAGACTCTCCCCTGGTTGTAGAGGGCTAAACATAATATGTAGGTACCAATGGTAAAATATCTTCAGTGCGCTTTCTCAAATAAATAAAGGCTGTGTGTCCTTGCCAATCTGAAGGCAGATCAATAGATCCCGCCACAAAAGCCGCTGTTACCCTTAAAATGTTCTCTTGCAAACAAGCTTTCTACATTGCCCACATATCTTGATCAGGTGACGCAACAAAACATAAAAACCAAATTGTACATCTTTTTTTCATTTAACAAATCCGTCTTGACGAGGGTATTCTGTTTTTTTTTCGGCAAAAGTAGAAATAAGAAAGATATAAGCAAATCCTGCTAGATCACGTTTAGTACCTCGATTTTTTTTTTCGATTATTTAGAATCAGGCTGGCAGATTCGAAAGCTTTGTGACAAAAAATATGGAGCAGACGGACTAGTGACGCTTAATTTTTTTTTAGAGCATACACATTAATTAAAAACACGATCTGCTCATGTCGTTTTTCGTTGAAAGGGTTTTTACAATCTCAAACTCAAACTCAAACTCAAAGCATTTATTTCAATTAAACCATTTTACAGGCACTTTTGAATTGTCAAGAAGTAGGTCAGTCAGAAAAATGTGAAGCTAGTTGCCCATTCCAAAGCGTAGGTACCTATGGAGAAGAACGGACAAGAAACTCCATGGACACTCTTTTTAAATTATATTTTACAAAAATATTAGTTACATCATTACTTTTGAATTTATAATTAAATAATGTGAGAACGATGTAAAAAAAACAAGACGTATGCGTTAAAAGCGTCCAGAGTACAACAAATAGTACTAAAACAACAATCCAAAAATAAAAATAAAATAATTAAAAATAAGCCGAGGCAGCTAAGTGATGACCAGCCCCAACTGACGGCGCCCGTTCACGAACATGACGCATAGATCAGCACCATTCAGCTCAACCATTTTGAAGGGAGCTAAATGATCCAACATACACGCCACCGTCAGCGAGACATTTGTGTGAGCATGACATACTATCAGCCGCCAGGGCACATTCGAGTCAATGAAAGACATATTACCCGGTAAATGGTAAAATAAGGTATAGTACTTACATAGAACTCACATCTGTGCTATGCAATTATACAATACAAATGAAATTGAGTTTATACAATGCAAAGATAGTCTTACAATCTTCAGCAGCTCCAACAGTATTTTCAGGTGTTAATCAATTAGTTGTGGTTGTGGAGCAGGACCAGCATTGAGCCAGGCATTTTTATCAGCTATGTAATCCCCTAACTTATAATATGCCTGACTGCATAGTGTGCGTTTTATACAAGACTTGAATTTTGTCTCATTCAGTTGAAGAATGTGGGGAGGTATTTTATTATAACATTTTAAACAGTACCCCATAAAAGATGAGTCTACTTTAGCCAGTCTGAAACCTGGTTGAACTAATAGGTCCCTATTTCTCAATAGCATTTAAGTCCCTAATTTGTTATGATTTGCTTGTACATTTTGTTTTTTTTTTTTATTAATTTACGGGAGCTATATTTCAGGCTGTTGAATTTAAGTTTAACGAGTTGAAAAAAAGAGGTTGGTTGTTGTTAATGCGTTACGTCCCTAATTAGCAAGTAGGGGTGAGGCCGCCACAGCCGCCATTACTGTGGTCAAGGGGCCTGTTCCCTGGGACACCTGCGCCCATTTGTTATTATATATTTACTATTCGGAGTTAAGTAATGGCGTATTTAATTATTTTATAAACGTTTGTCGAGGTTTTTGGTGAAGGATGACCAACCAAAAAAGAGGAATACTTAAGTATCAAAATTATCTAGCGACACATTGTTCCAATTGAGTCGTATAACCCGATTGTACACATAATTATGTACTCAAATAAGGCATAAATAACATCATTATTAAGTATAGGTAGCTAACCTTTTAATTATTGGTTATTCTGCGAAAATCACCCACATAGAGACAGCGATGCTGTTTTAAGAATACTATTCTTCGTCTATGTTTTGGATTTGCTAACAGACTATCGCATTTTTGTTTTCCTGAAATATTGTATGGGCATTAACAGACCCATCTTTGGCCGCCGTACACAATATCACGACTTGTAAGAAGGTCAGTCATACGACTCTCACTCTATTTCATATTCAACTATAGCAGTGACAGAAGAGGGGTGGAATTTGTTGAAGGCCACTTTCCTGTTTACCTATTGATTTATGGCAGTGACGTCGATACGTGTCGTAAAAAACTGGTGCAATCGGAACTCGCTTTATAGAGTGCCTTGTTTTATGCATTTACTAAAGTAGAAAATACTTGCTCTTTTATTAGAGGAAATCTTCTTTGTCGCGTCGATACTCTCCAATGCTTGGCTTCAATCTATCAAATTGTTCTACCAGAATCCTGAGGCCTTACAAATGTATTGACGAGCTCACACGATGTTTGGCCGCATACAAGGTGTATTGCCCCACTGCGCATAGAGTGTGTGCAATACGTAAGGCACGTAGGCAGTCTGTAGAACATTGGTAGTTCGCCCTGCATGCGGACCGCATACAGCTTGTGCGGCCGCAAAGCTATTGCGGTTGTCATCCGCATTCATGATACTACTCGCCGCTGAATACCCTCAAATTGCAATTAGGTACTACGACTTTTCAAAGTGCACTAACCCTGTTATGCGCAGTTATATTTAAGGGCCCCTTTTCCCGAAACTTTAGGCATTTTACGCGCTGAGTCGGCTTGCGCCCGCGTTGCACAGGAGCCGTCGCGGTATGAACTCCGGTGACCTATGGCGGCGGACGAGCACGCCACAGTACAAATAAATCAGTAGTACAAATATTACACTAGTTTACAAATTTTTATTTTTTTTCGTTCACAGGACAAAACCGTTGGATTTGTTTTGTGACTACCTTCTAATCAGTAAAAATAAATGTAAAATGTTTTTATCAAGTCTGGTTTTTTTATAACACTCACAAGAAGTTTTGGCTTAATCTGGTTACGTAGTGATCAATTAATTGTCTTAAACTCAAAAAGGAAACATAAACAAAATTCTATTTTTACCGACTTCACAAAAAGGAGGAGGTACTATGTTCGGGTGATTGTATGTTTTTTTTTTTTTGTATGTTTGTTCATCGAATACTCCGCCAATTGTCGACGGATTTTCAAAATTCTTTTTTTGTTCGAAAGTAGATAGTTCTGAGGTGGTCCCATTGTCACCAAGTTAGGATCTGATGATGGGATCTTATAGAAATCGAGGGCAACCCTCAAATTTTATAGGCTCACTTATTGTTTTTCGCATATTTTATGAAGTATCTTGTGTATTTGTGTATGGTTGTCACCATCTCAGGTAGCTGGGCTGATGATGGAAGCTACAACTCCTTAACAGTAAGAAGTTACTTGACCAGGCAAGGACTGTTTTAGTAAATTGTTTTGATGTTTGATATGGCATTTGCCACATTTGGTACCTAACTTCTCGACAAGTAACAGCAGATATATCGTGTTTAGGCTCATTGAAAAAGGCTCGATGTGTGGATAAACGTACTGTTACTGAGAAACAGCGAAGACCTGATGCTGAAGCCAGGAGCATCAGAAAAAGTACAAACCTTGAAATTACAGCACCGTACTCGTATTTGGGCTCATTTTAAACAGGACTAATTTTAAGTTCAATGCAATGTTGACATAAGTCTGGCCTGATGCTGCAGCCAGGATTATCAGCATCTAGTCTAAAAACTAATAAAAGGAGAACTCCTCAACAATTAACGTCCCTGCATCGAGAAAAGGAATATTTTATAAAAAGGCGATGGGCAAGTTGACATTATTCTATTGTAACTTAGATAAATTATAAATAGGTACTAAAAAGCGAGAAATAAAAACTTTTTAACAAAAAAAAAACCGACTTCCAAAAAAAACACTACAAACTGAAAAATAACTTTAATTTCGGAAGTCGGTGGCAAAAACTAAAATACTGATCCCTAAGACACCGACTTCCGAAATTAAAGTTATTTTTCAGTTTGTAGTGTTTTTTGTTGAAAATGTTTTTCAGACAGTGCAAATTAGATCATAACATTTTTTGTTTTATTTACAAGAAAAATATGTAGTAAAAAAAACAGATCGGTTACAGAAGCTATAAAAATGGATGCACTACTTTATTTAACTTCAACTTTCGGTAGCAAATTTTAATAAAAAGGGAGCAAGTAGCAAGTAGAGGAGGAGGAGGGGGGGGGGGAGTAGTATTTAGATTGTCAATTTTGTGGCAAGACCTAACAAATCACGAAACTAGCTGTTATTTTTGCCTAACTAAATATGTAGCCTTTAAAAACCAGAACAAGTGGTGTTACATACAATATAATGATGACCCATGGGTCAAAGAGTGTGGTACTTAAGATAGAAACACGTTTGTTTGATACAACTACATACAGAAAGCATGGCTAATAGAAATCTCTATTCCTAGACAGCTCGTTTCGCCGAAAACTTTGTTGATAGAAAACATTGTTCGTAGATATCTCGGTTCATAAGAAGCACTTTTGACAGAGATCTCTGTTCATAGATAGCATTTCTTGTCGGAAACTTTGTTCATAGAAACCACTGTTTCACCTTGGTTCACAGAAAGCACCTTTGGTTCACGGAAACAAATTAGATCATTATGTTTTAAGTAAGCTGTATTCCTATTCACTCGCTCTTGCATCCTATGTCGACGGAGCCCCGCTTGGCGGGGCTCCTATTTCTGTGTAAAGGGTTTAAAGTAACCAAACCGAACCTCGGGGTGCCCTTCGCTCGCTCTTGCATCCTATGTTGCGCTTTTTTAACCAAGGGAAACAGTGGTTTCTATGAACAAAGTTTACGGCAAGAAGTGCTATCTATGAACAGAGATCTCTGTCAAGAAGTGCTATCTATGAACAGAGATCTCTGTCAACAGTCCTTCCTATGAACTGATGGTTTTATAGCGAAAAGTAAACTCAATACTTAGATTAAATATGATTGTAATCTCAGAGAGCCAGATAATATAGGTTTCACATCGACAGCCATTAGCAGAGAGAGAGAGAGAGAGATACTTCTGTCTCAAACTTCAAACTCAACTGACAAACTTGACATTTGACAGATTGTATTCGTTTACATAAAACGCTCCAATACTAGGCCTTAAACTAATACAATATTATGCAACAAATACTAGGCCTCAAAACAAAAGTATAACTGTATCTGAAAATACACATAACAAACATAATTATGTATGGTCAATACACAAAGTTAACATTTTAATATTTGAGACACAAACTTTAAATGTTTTTCGGCAGTTAATGGTTTTGTTAAAACATCAACACTTTACAAACAATGCCAGTACATTCGGAAATAAATGTTTTCAAAAACATAGCTTCTTTACAAGAATCAGAGATTGCCATGTACTCAGCTTCTGTACTAGAGAGTGCCACTGTACGTTGCTTACGACTTTCCCATGAAACTATAGACTTTCCAATACGAAATAGGTAGCCAGTGTAAGATCGACGATCCAACTGATTGGCCCCCCAGTCTGCATCAGTGAAACCAACAATATTCATTTCACCTTTCTGAAAAATAAGACAATAATCAACTGTTCCTTTCAAATACCTCAAAACCCTTTTTGCTGCTTTGCAGTGACTTTCACCATAACAGTTGTTGAACTGGCTAAGGAAACTCACACTGTGAGAGATATCAGGCCTGGAACATACAGATAAATACATTAAATAACCAATAAGGCTTCTATAATCAAAGTTACATTTTGAACTATTTTCCTTCTGTAACTTTATTCCAACCTCCATAGGAGTTTTCATTGGTTTGCAATCCGCCATATTGAATTTATCTAATATTTTCTTTATGTAACTCGACTGATCCAAGATAAAGCTCCCATCAGCTGTTTTTTCTATTTTCATGCCTAAAACATGATGGGCTATACCTAAATCTTTCATGTCAAATTCATCCATCAGTCTCTTCTTTATAATATTCCTTTGTTGTGATGTTTTTAATGTAAACAACATTATATCATCAACATAAAGAGCAATAATCATTATTTCACCATCATGACTATATACATAAACACATGGTTCCGAAGATAACCTGTTAAACTTCAATTTTTGGGTTAAAACATCATTAATTTTCTTATTCCATGCTTTCGCCGACTGTTTTAAGCCATATATTGCTTTATTTAGCTTATAAACTTTCTTCTCACATCCTTTTACCACATAACCTACTGGTTGTTCCATGTAGACAGACTCTTCTAGGTCTCCATTGAGAAATGCAGTCTTTACATCAAGATGCTCAACCACCATGTCATACTGAGCAGCCAGGGTCAGTAGTATTCTAATACTTGAGTACCTTACAACTGGAGAGAATGTTTCGTAGTAATCTACTCCATACTTCTGTGTGTATCCTTTCGCCACCAAGCGAGCCTTATACTTGAGTAACTCTCCATTCAATCCTCTCTTTTTGCTAAAAACCCACTTGCATTTTACTGGCTTATGCCCCACAGGTAAGTCAACTAGAGTCCAGCATTTATTTTTTATGAAAGAGTTATACTCATCTTCTATAGCATCACTCCAGTGTTTAGCCTCACTGCTACTCAATGCCTCCTCCAGTTTAGTCGGCAGCTCCTCTACCATTATCTCTGTCAGCCCAGCATACTCTGCTTCTAGTACATCTTGATACGATGACTGCTCACTGTCCTCAGAGTCAAAGCTCGACCTCCCTGGCAAGTAAGTTACATCGGACGAAAAACTATCTGCACTCTCAGAATCCTCTTCACCATCCAAACTAAACATAGTTTGTCTGCGAGGATTTCTTGTGCCATCAGAAAGTAAATTGTCACCTATAGAGGTATTTACTTGTGGAGACTGTTCGCTCTGGACAGTCTGAGTAGGCTCAGATACTACTTTTGGTGATAGTTGTACAGTAGTTGGTTGTACAGTACTATCTTCACTCAATAACACAGATGTATCCAATACTATAACATCAGTATTTTTATTATCATCATGTGACACAATTTTACTACATAAAAACATATTTTCCACGAAAATGACATGCCTTGCTTTATGGATCTTCCTAGGATAAGATGGATCTATGAGCCTGTAGCCTTTACTTTCTTCACAGTATCCTACAAAGATAAATCTTTTACTTCTAGGATCCAGCTTCCTGGCATTTTCATCAACTGCATATGCTATGCATCCAAAAATACGTAAATGTGCAACATTCACCTTTTTAGATGTCCACTTTTCTTCAGGTGTTGTACCCATGACAGCCTTGGTGGGAGAACGGTTTTTTAGGTAAACCGCTGTGTTAGCCGCTTCAGCCCAATACTGTTTTCCCAGTCCAGCATCTTGCAGCATACAACGGGTTTTATCCATAATTGTCCGGTTAGCCCTCTCCGCTACACCATTCTGTTCACTGCAGTGTGGGACGGTAGTTTCATGCCTAATCCCACAGCTTCTTAGGTACTCCTGAAAAGACATATTTATGTATTCACCGCCATTGTCACTTCTTAAAGTTTTTATTTTCTTGTTAGTAAAATTTTCAACTAGTGCTTTGAATATTTTAAATTTTTCAAACACTTCATCCTTTTTCTTTAAGAAATAAATAAATGATTTTCTACTGAAGTCGTCAATGAATGTTACAAAATAACGTGATCCACTGTATGATGGAACCTGCATAGGACCACACACGTCAGTATGCACCAGCCCTAATATTTTAGTAGACCTACTGTGACTTTTCTTAGGAAATGGCAATCTAGTTTGCTTTCCTTCTATGCAAGCTACACAAGGACTAAACAAAGAATTATCAAAATTCATACCTTTAACCATTCCATTTTTCATAACATTCATGCTCCTCGAGTTCAGGTGACCTAACCTCTTATGCCAAACCTCATGTGACACAGAACCCCCAACGGACACTAAAGCAGTCATGTCTTCATCGTGTACTGTCAGCTCCTTAGGTTGAACCTGCTCACAGACTGAGTTCATGGCATTCTCTGATCTTACCTTAGAACTCACATTTTGTACAGTGTCTAGTTGATAAACACCGCTATAGCATGTACTAGTAGCTATGACTTCATCATCATCCAAGATTTTGCAACCTTGTTTATTAAAAATTACACTAAAACCTTTCCTAATTAACTCACTAACTGATAATAAATTTGCAGAAAGTTTAGGAATATAGTATACATTACTTATTGTCTTTAAACCCTTCTTTAACTGTACTTGCACACTACCAAGTCCTTCAGTCTTGACTTTTTCTCCATTTGCCACGTTAACTTCAAGCGATTTAGTACACTGAAAATCCTGCATGATCTCCTTGTTATTGGTCATGTGGTTGGTCGCACCACTATCCACATACCAGATATCACTCTGCAGTTTCACAGATAACGCTGTTAACCATGACTTTTCCGCCTTGGGAGTTGACTTCGGTTTACTTTCAGCTTTCTTTGGGCAATCTTTCTGTATATGACCAATTTTCTTGCAGCGAAAACACTTTGGAGGTTTCTTTGCCGCCAACGCATTGAGCTCCTGATGATCTTCACGCTTACCATCGCGTCGCTGCTGTTCCTGTAAAAGCTTAGACTTAACCATATCACTAGTCAACTTTGTATTAGCATTCTCCAAAGCCATGATAAGGGGGTCAAAGTCCGGGGTCAAACCGCTCAACATGATTACAGCTAAAAACTCGTCATCAAATGCATTCCCAATATCTGTAAGCTGCTGCCCAAGCTCAGTTATTTTAGCTAGGTAGCTCTGCATGCTCTCCGCCTCGCTCAGCCTCACACCAAACAGCGCTCTTAACAATCCAAGTCTCCTGCACAAACCTTTATCCTCATAAGCGCGTTGCAAGCTATTCCACGCTTCATATGCCGTCTTCGCGTTACGAATATGTGGCAACGCGGATGGACCGACCGATAAGCAAATTTTTGCTAACGCCTTTTGATTCTTCTTAGGGTCTTCGTTCCCTTTTTCGGTTTCTATGCAATCGTATAGATCTTCGTGCATAAGAACGTTCTTCAGAATGAATTTCCACTGATTATAGTCTTCAATGCCTCGCAGCTTTTCAATCTGCAGTCCCATAGAAGACATGGTCATTGTGCCGAACGATGACGTGTCGTGAAAAAACTGACTTATATTGAATTTTTGTTTTTCTCGCGAAATAATTATTTTGCAGGGTGCAGCAAACACCCTGGGCCCATAACCTGATGGTTTTATAGCGAAAAGTAAACTCAATACTTAGATTAAATATGATTGTAATCTCAGAGAGCCAGATATATAGGTTTCACATCGACAGCCATTAGCAGAGAGAGAGAGAGATAGTTCTGTCTCAAACTTCAAACTCAACTGACAAACTTGACATTTGACAGATTGTATTCGTTTACATAAAACGCTCCAATATGAACCGTTATATCTACGGACAATGTTGTCTATCAACAAAGTTTTCGGCGAAACGTGCTGTCTAGGAATAGAGATTTCTATTAGCTGTGCTATCTGTATGTAGTCGTATCGTACAAGCGTGTTTCTATCTTAGGTTCCACACCGTGGGTCAAATCCTATGCTACATTCGAAAAGAATGCCTTACCCGATGTTGCCTAGTAGTTTCAGTCAATAAAACGAAGCAAAACCCACAGAATTGGAGACAGAACCTAAGACCCCATTTCGAGCCAGATGTAGGTATGATTTTGATTTCGAAGGATCTGAATTGAAGGATGGCAAAGTCAAAGTCAAGATTTCTGGTATAAAAAAAAGTTTGCAGATTACTGTTGGTCTAATTTAAGAGATACTGATACAAATCTGAATTAAAACAGAGTAAAATTTGCAATATGTAATACTTTCACTAAATGGTAATCTTAAAATTAACAAAAAAAAAGTAAACATTTTGAAAACTAGACGATCTAAATTTTTTCCACTTCAGAATCTCATTAAGCATTTTATCCTCTATGCAAACACATGGTTTTCATCTCATGAACAAAAACGCTGTAAAATAGTGTTATTGGCGTTGGCGACAGACACTAAATTCATAAGATTTAACGTGGGAGATAAAAAATTAAATTAAAAATTTTAAAAACCCCCGACAAAAATAAAATTAAGGAATCCCTACAAAAAGCACGAAATAAAAAAATCACACACACACACACGTTAAACTTAGAACACCCCGTCGTTTTTGCGTCGGGGGTTAAAAATTAGATAGGAAGCATTGTATAGTGTTTCTTAAGTTCGTGGTTCTCTTTGTGCTCTTTTTGAAGGTTTCACTTCTACCACGTGTGAATTGCACACATGTTTTTTTTCATACACTTTCAAATTTCCACGCGAACGAAGTCGCGGGCAACAGCTAGTAAATAAATAAATATCGTTGGCTTGTGTCGTGGACACCAGGTAGTTGATATAATAAATATATACTTTTTTTGTAAATACATAGGTACCTACTTCTTATGAACAAACATCCATGACTCAGAAACAAAATAATGTCCATGCTCATCACACAAACATTTGCCCCTACCGAGATTCGAACCCGGACCCTAAGATCGTAAGGCGGCCTCACTACCGCTGCGCCATTCGGATCGTCAGTTTATGTAAAAATATGTAAAGGTGAATGTTTCCATTAAAAATATTAAAGATTTAAAACTCTAGTCATACTGACTTCGCTAGTCTGTGTAGAGAACCACAAGTTTTCTTCACTTCAGATTTTTTTCTTAATTTTGTTTTTTTTATTTGCCATTTTAATTACTTCTAATACAACACGTTTTTACTCAGGTAAGTAGGCACTATTACGCGCGCGAAGACGATAATGTGGTTGCGAGCAAAAATTGCGTAGGTCCTCCCTCGATGACGTCCGGCAGGACACTGGCGCGGTGCGCGCGACTCCGCGCGAGTCGTTTTTCACGCATTTATTTTATATGGAAAAAAATAAGTGCCATATTAAAAATCTATCCAATAATATCCCTGTTAAACCTGATTAGTAAATGAAATGTAAAATTTTCATAAAAATTGCGTTCCCCCAAGTCTCATACAACTTAAAATCCTTTCAAAATCGACTTTACTTCTGATTTTTTTTTTGTCGAGCAAAATGTTAAATATTGTGTTTTTAACCAAAAAAGTCACTAGATTAAACATGTATCTGTACTATATATTTTTTTGCGAATTTAAATATGGTGATTTCTATGAAAACAACTCGATCTAGAAACGTAAATTTCGGAAAAGGGGCCCTTAAGCGGCTGATGCAAATTCCTGTGTACACGAGGTTCAGCGGGGAAGTTGGGACAGGGTATTTGTCTACCCCCCCGGTGGGTTCCCGCATTGTCGAGGCGGGGGGGCTCAGTAGCCGTGGCTTGGACACCCACGGTGAAGCGAAGAGGAACCCGAGGAGGGGCCGCTCGTCAGGGCTTTTGCCGACAAGCCGACGACGTAGCGGCCAACATGTAGGTTGCGGTGCCGCTTGGGCGACATCGCAACTGAGGCGGGCCGCGATGTCGTACCGGAGGCATCGCGGCTGAGGGTTGGAGGCCGCGGCGGGAGAGGAGTGCCGGTATTACGGTGCGCCGCTCTCCCTACCTTCCGCGGCCTTGACGGGGTCGCCACCGTTCGATGGCGGACGCGGTGGGGCCGCAGGGGAAGAGGAGTGTTGGTATGACGTTGGCCACTCTCCCTATCCTCTGCGGCCGAAAATTGGCAGGCGGCGGGGCCAATGACCTGACCCGTCGCAGGGGGACCAAGGGTGGCAGAGACGGGGTCGTCTGGCGCCCATGTGCTGGTTTGGTCCCTGGGGTGGTCACGGCGTGCTATGTGTTCTGGTGCGCCGGTGATGGGGAGTACTCCCCGGAGGAGGGTCCGGTGACGGACAGCCGCGGCGGGTTCACGGATGAGTGCTAACGCGTGCCCGTGTTCCCGCCATAAGCGGCAGAGGAGGACACCGTGGAGTTTTAGTGGGTTAGAGTCCCACATAACTGCACTATCTCCCCGTGGTAGTGCAGAATGCATGAGCATTTCTCCACGTAAAAAAAAAAAAAAAAAAAAAGGGTATTTGTCTAACGAGTATAAGACTGATGGGCTTGCTAGTTCTGATTTATTATCGTTCTTTATTAAACGATACATTAGTCGTGATGTCAGACATAATGGCGGGCATTATGATAACTGTCAGAGTGCGCTTGAAATGGGGGATAAACAGTTTAAAAATGTGCTTTATTTTTTAAACTTTATGTATTTCATACGGTAGTAAGTACCTAATTCTTAGTAAAGTTTCAGGAAACTGCTTGATTTAAGAAACAGCTGACGTATATATTCTGTTTATTTCTTTATCACCGACTTGGGCAAGGGGGATACATCGTGAACTGTTATGAAAGTAACTCGTTAAGTTTATTGCATCTTTGGGTAGGTACCTAAGTAAGCCTTATAGCATATATCCTATTTATGAGAAACTTTGTTATACCTTAAGTTATGATGCGTTCAAAGCTTGTCTAAAATCTTAGGTATTGGCAACTAAACTAACTAACTATCCTCGTATAAGGTATTAGCTTCAAGCATAATGTTAGTTAAATTTGTAGCTAAGGTACTTATTATGTTTACTATGCATGCACCTAAAGCTAACCTAAATATACCTAACTGGGACTTTTGATCTTAACATTTTTATTAAGTATTGATAAGTTAATTCTGTAAAGCACGAATGTTTATACATTATGGTTATGCAGACAATACACGAGTTTCATATTTCAATACCTACCGGAATCAAACAATTTTGAACCCTATTAATCTGATTAGATAAGTACAAAAATATGTTTTGTTTAATTTTATACCAATAATAAAGATACCAATCTAAAGCGCCGGTATTAGATTTCCACAGTAAAGCTTAGAATAGACGAGACAAATTGGTAACAATGTGAATGTGTTAGAACGACAAACATTATCTATATAACTCTAAATAGGTTTTAATGTGCGTTGTGCGTGTTTCGTTACTTGGTCACGCTCTATATGTTATGTGTGTCACAAAGGGGTGTTGCATGGAGTAATGAGTACATGAAGAACTCATAGGTACCTTTCTCATAGTCGCAATCTTTGTTAGTAAGTTATACCTACGGCGAAAATAGGATGTGTTTTCGAAAGTATGTTACCGTAACGAGATATCATCGACGCGTCTCATGAAGTGACCTAAGAACTGTTAAACATGGTTGTTAAACTACTTTTTCACTTACACTTACCTACGAATGAATAGGTAATAAACTTTTTTACATGAATTTTCGACGTACCAAAGCTCTTATACATTGCACGTTATTCTACAACACCTACTAAGTCATTATTTTTTCACGGTACCTATTAGCATTTAGGTATTGAGTATTCTTCCTTCCCTTCTAAGACGCTCAGCTTCATATAAATGCTCCTTTTTCACACCACTCAGTGGTTATTTGTCACTTAGCTATACCAAACTCTGTATTAAGCAATTATATTGATGACATCAGACTAAACTGTGGAATTGAATAAGCTTGTTTATATGTAGGTATGCCATGTGTTGATAAGCTACTTAAATATTCTATTGAGTTTTTATAGGAAGTAGAGACTGCGGTGTATAAAAATGAGTGATGATGTGTGGAAAAAATAGGACCAATTAAGTAATACCTACACGGGCCTTTTCCCGTGTGTCTTTTATTTATTTGGGATCTCCAACAAAGGACACACATATTATACAATATAAATCACAATAATAAAAAACGTTCTTTTACACGTGCTCCTTCAATTACAGGAGACCACAGCATGCACATAAATAACTAGGTGTAAACACGATAAAAATAAAAATAGAGAATATAAAATGATAAATCATGAAAACTAATTAAGAAATTTGAGAAAAAGAAAAAAAATACTGTTACGAGCTTCGGGTTCGTGACAATAAAAACTGCCGATTTAATAACCAAAAATAACAATATATTTTACAACACTAATTACAACTCAAAACACTAATTAAAAGAACACAATCACACTACTGATCACTCTTAATTCGCACTTGAAGATCGCTTAGATGTTTTCGCTCTTGTCGCTTTATCCAAACTGTGTCGGTCGTCGCGCATCCCGGCCTTATATAGTGCCGCAGATAGTTCTAGAACCTTCCATTGTAGAAACATCTAGAATGTTCGAGTACATACCGGCCCCGACCGACTAGGTGTCGATAGTTCGAGAAAGTTCTACAAAGTTCTAGTATCGAATTTTCTAGAACGATCGTGACTCGACTAGTTCTGCTACTCGATACTAGATGGCGCTAGTGGTAACTAATGTCACCATGTACTAGGCATTAATTGTGGCGCGCAACACTGCCCCCTCCTAAGACATGCTCGTCCCGAGCATTATCAGCCCCATAATAACGCGCCAGTCGGTCCACATGGACGATCTTAGGAGTACCTCTTGTACCTTTCTGTATCCGGTAGGTTACGTCATTGATCTTTGTCACAATCCGGTACGGTCCGTCCCATTTAGCTTGAAGCTTAGGAGATTTCCCTTTGCTGCGGACTGGATTGTGCAACCACACTAGTGAACCTTCGTCGAACCCTTTATTGTTCATTTTGCGGTCATAACGGGTTTTCATCTTTTCAGACATTTGCTGGCCCGATTGTCTGACGTGCTCATAAATGTCATTCATTTTGTTCCGCAAGTCATTCGCATAATCGGTTATACTGCGTGGGGCATCAGGTGGTATTCCGGTGATCAGGTCTGCAGGCAGCCGTAATTCTCTTCCAAAGTTTGCGAAAGCTGGTGTCACCGATGTACTTTCGTGAACAGCGCTTCGATATGACAACAAAAACGGTTGTATGTGCTTGTCCCAATCTCGTTGCCGATTTTCCACAACTTTGGCTAGGTACCTCTCCAATGTCTGATTAAACCGTTCCACCATTCCATCCGACTGTGGGTGGTAAGAAGTTGTTCTGGTTTTATGAGTACCCATAACTCGACAAGTTTCCTGGAATATTTGTGACTCAAAATTCCTTCCTTGATCACTGTGAATCTCTAAAGGTACTCCAAAACGACAGAAGACTTCATGAACCAACTTATCTGCAACAGTCGAAGCTTCTTGATTTGGAATGGCGAAGACTTCCGGCCACTTGGTGAAGTAATCCATCACAACCATGAAATACTTGTTGCCACTTTCACTTACCGGAAACGGCCCCGCAACATCAAGGGCTATCCTCTCCCATGGTGCACCAACATTATACAATTTCAATGCACCTCTACTACGTGTCTGAGGTCCCTTTACAGCTGCACAACTTGTACATTTGCGACACCAGTCCTCGACATCGTCCCGACAGTGGACCCAGTAAAACCGTTCTCGTATCTTCAGTAGAGTCCGTTTTACTCCCAGATGACCTCCTGAACAACCATTATGGTACAGCTGTAGAACATCCGGTACTTGAGCTTTAGGGACAACCATTTGCAAATGACAGCTGTCTCCCCGAGCATTTTCCCATTTACGGCACAGGACTCCATCCTGAATCACCAAGCTGTCCCATTGGGCCCAATAGCTTTTTGTGATCGAACTCATCGCTGAGACGTCACTCCACCTGGGCTTAGGAGCTCTGGCCTTCATCCACTCCAGAATCGGCTTGATGTCCGAATCTTCCTGCTGTGCACGTTGTAGGCTTTCCTTCCACTCGTTGCTGAGGTCTGTCTTGAGCATCCTCACAGGTACGACTTCTTTACTTTCTTGCCTAGTACAATGCTTGCAGTCTTCAGGACAAGGTCTTCTTGACAATGCATCTGCGTTGCCATGAGATTTTCCGCTGCGATGTTCGACCTCAAAGTCGTATTCCTGCAGTAGCTCAATCCATCTCGCAACTTGTCCTTCTGGATTTTTGAACTGCAATAGCCATTTCAGTGCAGCATGGTCAGTTCGTACGTGGAATTTCCGCCCCAGAAGATATTTGCTAAAATGCTGCAATGACTTTACCACAGCAAGCAATTCCCGTCTCGTGACACAATAGTTCTTTTCCGGCTTTGACAGCGACTTGCTGAAGTACGCTATCACAACCTCTTGATCACCATTCCGTTGAGACAACACACCGCCAAGTCCTATGTCACTTGCGTCTGTGTCAATTATAAATTCCTTGCCCGCATCAGGGTACCCCAAAATAGGTGTTTTGCACAGACGGTCCTTTAGCTCCTGGAATGCCTTGTCGCAACTTTCATCCCAGCAGAAATGTCGCTTCTCTTCGGTTAGCTTATGCAGGGGTTTGGCTATGTCTGCAAAGTTCTTGACAAATCGCCGATAATAGGAGCACAAACCCAAAAATGCTCTGACCTGCGTCTTGTCTTTTGGAACTGGCCAATCCTTGACAGCGGCGATTTTCTCTGGATCCGTGCGGATACCTTCTTCAGACACTACATATCCCAAAAAGCTAACCTGTCGTTTGAATAGTGAACACTTTTTCGGACTTAACTTGAGGTTGGCACTCTGGATCTTCATGAGCACGCGTTCCAGGTTTTGAAGATGTTCTTCAAACGTGCGGCCTACAATGATGATGTCATCCAAGTAGACCAGGCAGGCATCGCCAATTAGCCCGGTAAGTACAAGTTCCATCAACCTTTCGAACGTTGCCGGAGCATTGCACAATCCAAACGGCATAACTTTAAATTGCCACAGACCCTTTCCTGTCGAGAATGCAGTTTTCTCCTTGTCCTTAGGATCAATTTCGACTTGCCAGTAGCCACTTTTCAGGTCCAGCGTGCTAAACCACTTTACTCCAGTAAGCATGTCCAGCGTGTCATCAATTCTTGGCAAAGGATAGCTGTCCTTTTTTGTAACGTCGTTCAGGCGACGATAGTCAATACAAAACCGCATGCTGCCGTCCTTCTTTCTTACCAGCACTACAGGTGAACACCATGGACTAGATGAAGGTTCAATGACGCCATCCTTCACCATTCCCTCAATCATGGTTTCCACTTCCTTTTCACGTGCTACCGGCAATCTCCTTGGCCGCTGACGGATAGGCAATTCTTCTCCTGTGTTTATTTTGTGTTGAACTAAGCCAGTCTTCCCGATATCAGCATCGTTTGACGAGAAAACATTGGCGTACTTGAGTAACATCTTCTTCGCCTTGACCATTTCATATTGGGACAGAGCGCTGCGGCAGTCTTCTAAAAGTGTGGTCACTTTCGTTTGTGCATCCTTGCTGAGGGTCCCAGTCGATAGATATTGGCATCGACGCAACCAATCCACTTCCTCGCAAGTACCGACTAGTGTGCCTTTTTCTATAATCTGTTCCTGATCACAAAGGTTCAGCACACGAACCCCTGAGATGTCGGTGGCTCTGACTAAAGTTCGTGCCACTTTCCATGGAAGGTCATTGTCTACCCTTTCCACGAGTACACAACGATGAGTCTGCCCAGTATTCCGAGGAAGACTAACCGGCACAATAGTTTCTGATCTCGGCGGAAGAATAATCTTCTTAAGGCTGTACACATTCCCTGGTAACGCCCCTTCCACGAAAAGTTCCTCTTGTCCACATTTCAAAACGCCTTGCTTGACGTCAATCTCGCAACAATTCTTCCTCATAAAGTCAAGGCCCAAGATGCAATCGTCCATTATATCGGCCACGATGACATTATGCAGGTAGATTCTGTTGCCTAGCTTCAACTCCATCTTCTTCTCTCCATAGACGGGTATGCGCTGGCCGGTGGCTGTTACCAAATTAATGCGTTCTCGGTTGTATGCGGAGTCCCCAAGGGACCGACTTGTAAGTTGGGAACTGACAACCGTGCGAGAAGCTCCCGTATCTATGGTCAGCTTACACGGCGTTCCGTTGACCGCGCCCTTGATGATTAGGCTGTTCCCGTCTTGGGTTTGTGTGATCGAAACCCTTGGGGCTCTTTGAACATCAGCCAGCACCCGCCCCGCAGTCCTGGCTATTACTCGTTTCCCTGCTGCTGATGCTGGGCGGTGCTGTTAGCCGCACTGCCCTCTGGAGATCGGCCGTCTTCTCTTTCTGCAGTTCGCTTAGGGCAACTGGATCGAAGGTGGCCCTTTTCCCCACAGCCGTAGCACCTAGGGCTGTATCCTTTATTGCGGTCGCGAACTGTAGCCGCTGCAACCTCCCTGACGCGATGGGAACGATGATCCTGCCGCACAGCTTCCACTTCCAGTGCATGGGCCAAGGCGTCCTTAAGCGTCCCGTGGTGACCGAGCCTCACAGCAGCTCTAACTTCAAGGTCGCGGATGCCGTCGATGAATGCCTGCACCAGGTTCCCATCAATAAGCGCAGGTACAGACTGGTACGCTTTACGAACCAGCTTCTCCACTTCAAGGGCCCACTGCTGCAGGTTTTCGTTACTGCGTTGTACGCGATCCTTGAGCTGCGCACGAAACACGTGTTCCAGGTGAGCGTCACCATACCGAGACTCCAATGCCTCAAGGAGCTGCTCGTAAGTCACTTCCTTACCGAGAGCTTCCAGAACGGTTAAGGCCTGGTCGCGCAGGCCTAGGGTGAGGGCAGTCATGGCCTGACTTTTATTCCACCCGTTCGCCTTCATGACAGCCTCAAACTGGATTTTGTAAGCCGACCAGGAAGAAGTTCCGTCGAACGGTGGCACTTTGAATCCACGTAGCGAAGGTGTTGTAGCTACGGGAGCTGCGATTCCATCCAGCGTTTTCTTCACGTCAGCCATCACGTTGTCGACCCGATTATTCACTTGGTCGATTCGGGTTTCAGCTTCCGACAGGCGGTTGTCATATCGAGCAACCTTATCCTTCACCTCCTTCATGTCTTTCCCGAAGGTAGCGTGAAGGTCCTTTATAAGGAGCATCTGCTCTTCCTGGCGGCGCACCTGTTCCTCCTTGTCACGTTGGAGCTGTTCTTCCAACCGACGAGCCTGTTCCTTCCTGTCCCGCTGGAGCTGTTCTTCCAACCGACGAGCCTGTTCCTCCTGTCGGCAGACCTGTTCCTCCTTATCACGCTGGAGCTGTTCTTCCAGCCGACGCGCCTGTTCCTCCTGACGGCGGGACTGCTCCTCCTGTCGGCGAGCCTGCTCCTCCTGTCGGCGAGCCTGTTCCTCCTGTCGACGAGCCTGCTCCTGCAGCATCATCATCAGAGCAGCAAAATCTGGTGCTGATGATGCTGGAGCAGCTGTGGACGGGCCGGCCTCCGTGGTCGGTAGTTGGCCTTCCGACCCCAGTGGCGTTGCTCCACCAAATCGCCTCTGGTCCGTCTCCTGCTGGCGTTGACTCCGGGTACGGATACCCTCCGTGTCGTCTTTGGGTAAAACCGGCATAATCCTTGCTTCTGACACCAATTGTTACGAGCTTCGGGTTCGTGACAATAAAAACTGCCGATTTAATAACCAAAAATAACAATATATTTTACAACACTAATTACAACTCAAAACACTAATTAAAAGAACACAATCCCACTTCTGACACCAATTGTTACGAGCTTCGGGTTCGTGACAATAAAAACTGCCGATTTAATAACCAAAAATAACAATATATTTTACAACACTAATTACAACTCAAAACACTAATTAAAAGAACACAATCACACTACTGATCACTCTTAATTCGCACTTGAAGATCGCTTAGATGTTTTCGCTCTTGTCGCTTTATCCAAACTGTGTCGGTCGTCGCGCATCCCGGCCTTATATAGTGCCGCAGATAGTTCTAGAACCTTCCATTGTAGAAACATCTAGAATGTTCGAGTACATACCGGCCCCGACCGACTAGGTGTCGATAGTTCGAGAAAGTTCTACAAAGTTCTAGTATCGAATTTTCTAGAACGATCGTGACTCGACTAGTTCTGCTACTCGATACTAGATGGCGCTAGTGGTAACTAATGTCACCATGTACTAGGCATTAATTGTGGCGCGCAACAATACGTGGCAAGATTGAGCATTCACATTACAATGGTGTAAACAGGATAAAAATAAAAATAGAGAAAATAATTAATTGAGGAAAAATATAATTACATTTCAAGATTGAGCATTCTTAATAAAGTTTTTCAGTATATAATAATAATTACATATTTCACATTTGTTGACTATTGGAGGGAAATAATTAACTTAGTTACATAATTAGTTATCTTGCGGTGGTATAAATCTTGTTTGTGTTTTTCTATTTGTGCAACAGCTATTAAACTATTGCTTCTGCTTATCTTGTACCTATCAACACTACTTATAGTGAGATTAGCTAAAACCGTGGCGGAAACCTATTAACACTTTGCGGGACACTAAACGCCCCTCGACGTTATAACAATAAAACTTCCATTGTGTCTCGGATCGTTCAGTGTCCTTCAATGGGCTAAGAAGTCAGCAAGGAAGCCGTAGCGGGGCTGACTACCGAAGGCTACTCTCATAATATTTATATAATAAGTATTTATTAAAATATTGATTTACAATATCTAATAACACTACACAATACTCACACCCAATAGCTATTTAATCATTATAATTATTAATTAGTCTAATACATCGAAACAGTCTCTGCACATAGCTCAACAATAACAACAGCAACAGCTCTGCCATACAGTTCTGACGCGAACTCCGTTAATTAGTATTGAATTTCTGATTTTGATCATCTACTTTTGCTGTTGACTGTACGTACTGTGGAACTGGATTTTATACATTACCGAGAGTCGAATATTATTTACTACTCTTCAAGACTTTCTACACACATTCATCTGTTCGATCAGACATACATTGGTGAAAAGACGCCTACATTTGCTTTTTGAATATCTAAATTGGCAAGTCGGTAGCTACACTACCAAGCAAGGTTCCAACGTGCCGCTACAATGGCGACATTCATTTAACACACGTGTAGGGCTTGTGGACAGTAATCATAAAAATTATAACTACATAAAATAATTCGTAATATGAACACTACCCTGCGTTGCTCGCCGACATAGGGTTATCTCTCTTTCCTTTAATTCGCTTACAATTTGCATGTTATTCGTTTAATTATGATCCGTGTTATGATCGGTATAATTATGATCCGTAACCCAGCAAATGACCCCTGCGCTACGTACCTACAGGTTGGACCAATATGTTATTTTAGAAAATTGTAAATAAATAATAATGTTTAATAAAATTAAAAAAGAAAACGCGAAACCGTATACGTGTGTTAAATTAATATCTCCATTAAAGAGCGGCACGCTGTATAAATATTTATAGTAGGTATATCATATATAAATATATCACCGACTTTAGAAAGTTTTTTTTGTCTTTACTGATTTATGGAAATTTTTTTTTTTTTTTAAATGACTGACCCTTCGTACAAGATATACAGACGCCAGCACATCAAGCTACTACAACCTATCATATTTATTTAATAGATTTTCAACTTTATCGCTAAAATGGTTCAAAGTTGATTGGGAAAATTTTACAGTTTCGGTTAGCTTGATGTGCTGGCGTCTGTACATACAAGTTCTTATGTTATCCCTATAATTTCAAATTAGCTATTATCAGTCAGGCCAGGTCGTGCTCCAAGCTGTGGGGTCAGGCTGTCTTGCGACATAGGCCTCCTCTATTTCCCTCCACTTATTCCTGTCCAGAGCTGTTCTTCGCCAAGCTTTTTGCAGATATTCCTTTTCATCTTTCTAGACGTTTTTTCTTCCTATGTTTTCCGATTGATTTTAAAATTTCCTTGCTAATCTCTGTTCTTTGTTTACGATTTTCTTTCCTGTTATTAATCATTTCCTTTCTCTCATTAAGTTTTTTCTGGCTTCCGCACAAACTTTTTATTTTATGTTTTTCCTTGTACACTTATTTTGCTTCTTCTAGAATGTTATATTTATGTATGTTGGTTTGATTTTTAATTTCTTCTAGTGATTCCTTAATTTTAAGATGTTTTGTCTCTGGCATTTGTATCCATAAAGGTCTATAAAGGTTTCGTCGAATTTTCTTCTTTGTACCTTAAGATCGCAGTTACTGTCAGATTAATATATCTCGTTAAAATAGATCCGCATGTTTAGCGGGGAAGGAATTTTGAATCCCGCTGTATTATTATGTAGTACAAATGACATATTTTAAAATGTGACTGTAACACTTTATCCCGTCCCGGTTTTATTACCCACTGTAGCGGTATCTACAACGCCACATGCGAACAACGCGTCATACTACGTCACGCAAATCCTACATCGCGCAAGCAGAGTTTACCGCGCAATTAGCATAGATACAACGGCCCCGACATAAATCAATGGGCAGTTGCCCGCCAGACATAACACCCGTCTGGTCGGAGGATCCTCCCTTTTCTATAGAGTATGAGTGAACTTTACACCCTGTTCCTCATACCTCTAAACTGGTGACCCCGAACATGGACGTCAGCTCAGCCTTCGTGCACCTACTTCAGCGTGACGTCATCATCACTCCCGCAAGCTTTAGCGGCGAGTCACCCAGCCAGCCAGCTTCCACGGCTTCAACGGGTATCCTGACCACCAGCATGCAGCGACCGCGCATTCCTGGTCATCACCCTCAGCCTCATCAGCAACCTCGGCACAGCACACTGCACTTTCGGCCGGCCCACAAGCAGAGCCCTTGAAATACGCTCTCCTGGTCGACGCCAGCAGTCAGCCTCAACCCGGCGCCTGTACCACATCCGACGCACTGGAGCATAACGCAGCGCCACCCCGACTCACTGGGGACATCTTCGCAGACAGTTCCGACTCACCGTGAACTATGCGGCAACCGCAGACAGTTCCGACTCACCGTGAACTATGCGGCAACCGGTTCCGACTCACTGGAACCTCAGCTGGCCTGGCAAGCATCGCAAGATACAAGACTCAGCCCACTATCGACCTCCGGTCTCCGGGGGGGAGTGATGTAGCGGTATCTACAACGCCACATGCGAACAACGCGTCATACTACGTCACGCAAATCCTACATCGCGCAAGCAGAGTTTACCGCGCAATTAGCATAGATACAACGGCCCCGACATAAATCAATGGGCAGTTGCCCGCCAGACATAACACCCGTCTGGTCGGAGGATCCTCCCTTTTCTATAGAGTATGAGTGAACTTTACACCCTGTTCCTCATACCTCTAAACCCACCTATAGTGCAGGTAGGAAATTCTAAGCGCAGACGATAAAACAAAATCGACGGTGGGAATTTTCCAATGTCGGGATTTAAATGTTCCATTACGACATTTGAAATTTCCACCGTCGAAATGCATTACAATATTTTCAATCGGTATATATTTTACGAGAACGGTATTTGTTTACATGTTTTTATGAATACCTATGCAAACGCTTTGTATTTGTGTAACTGCGAAATCTTTGATCAAACAGGCGTGTGGTTATTTTTCGTTTTATTATTCCTAGAACTATTCCGCTCGTTGCAATTAATATGTGTCTACGTCGGAAACATTAAATATTCATGAACTATTTTTGATAACACTGTACATTGGTTTCAATAAGATCCATGTTTTCATCTTAGGATTTCATTCATACGTGTTCTTCAAGCAATACATTCAACAAATAGTGCATAGTCCCAGGTGCAGTCGTCTAGCTCTTTGTTAGCAGATATCTAATAATACGTATTTCCCAGCTTCGAAACAAAAGCCGAGAGCTGTTTGAATTTAACGTACGCCCTGTATTATTTTTCTTTTGTTCTTATAAACACCTATAATCTTTTGTTTAGAGGTTAGTGCTAAAAGACCGCTAGTAAAACACTGACTGCCGTTAGCAAATTACCGTGCCCGCTTTCAGATAATATTATTCAAACAACTAAATCCTTCACTATTAAACTACTGAGGATTACTATTAATCACGTCAAGATGTTTACCCTCATCCCACGTCAGTTCGGCGGGAATTATCTAAGTCGAGATAAATAGGAGCGTCGCTTTCTCGCACCATTCACTCCCACTTGGGCGCTATTTGAAAATCTCTTCGGTTCGTAACAGGGTTAGTTAGAATAGACCTGAGTAATCTCGTTTATAAATGAATCAATTCACCAACGATCGGTGGCAATAAACATAATGAAGGAGCTCGCTTTCACTTTTGTAATTTGTTGTCATCCCAAATGTCGATTAGGGAGCGAGATTTCTAGCAGTATTTTGTGATAGTTGTTTTTGGGTATATACGATTTCATTTCCTCTACTTTATCACATTTGCTATCTAAATATCTATTTAACCGACTTCTTTATCACATCTATTCAAAAAGAGCTAGTGTATTCTTCGTAAACAGGGACTAAAATAGCTCTTTTATCCCTAGGGACTAAAAGTGATTTGAATTTTTGGAATGTGGACCACTATTGTTAGTAAAAGTTCCAATCACCAAAGAGATCAATCACGAACATTGTATGAACAAGTAACAGGCTGTATGATAAAGTAAAAAGCGCGAGCCAATTAAAAAAAAGTCTGCGAAAAATTAAAAAAGGCGCGAAAAGCATTCTGCCTTCGTCCGCACTTGTTTACTTAAAATTGTATGTAAATAAATAAACGTACTATTCTTATGCATAAGTTGAACTTACTTATTTTTTCATAAAGGGTTATAAAAAGTAGAGTGTCCACCTCGGGAGCAACACTATTTTAAGCTCTAGTGACGTACTTTGCATCCCTCGCTGCGCTTAGGATTCAAAGAAACATTCTCGCCTTGAAAATAGTTGTTTGCTCCTTTGGCAAACAATCTACTATTTTAATTCAGAATAAAAACAAATTGTAACTGCATAAATTGAGGTGGAATAGTTACTTTTATTATGCCATCACAACAAACTAAAAGAAACGGGTTCTTACCATTCATCTTACCGCCTGCTAACAGGACAAAGAAAATTACTTTTTGTAAGAGAAAATAGTCAAGTTCTGTGTACTCACAATGTTAGACTTAATAGCTATTTATTTGGGGATGCCAACTGGAGTTTCCTTTGCCTATCTGCGAGTCTGTCTTAAAGATGAGCTTTTACGCTTCATGCACCGAGCGAAGCGCGACGATCGGCCAAAGTTTCTTAAGTCAAAAGAGCAACTTTAGTCGAAACGATGCAATCGAACAGTTTTGGACCAGATCGTTGTTCAAGCAAAAGCGATTTTAAAGCATTGTAGTGTGTATAATCCTATAAGTTTTTATAATATTCCTACTATAAGTGTTTAAAATCCTTAACTAGGACTTGCACGCGTGCCGAATGTCCAAATTAAAAACGCCCAACTTGTGTTAATTACAATAAAGCAAACTTAGCACTAACAAGTTGTCGAAATAAAGCGATCGAGAAACACTTTGGTAGGTACTAGGCAGGCAATACTGTTAAATAAAAGTACTAATAAAACTATTGGGTGCTTTTTTTGTCTAGGTTTTGCTCTTAGAACAACGTAAATCAGAATGAATGATTAGCGCTCTCTTTAAATATTCTTTTTAATCTGGCAACACGTAAAACTGTTTTATTTTATGTCGGTTTTAAGATGTCAATTTGTTACAAAAGTGCGAGAAAGTTGTATTAGGTTATAAAAACGGCTATAAATCCTTCCCATTTATACTTTTTCGTTTATTTGCGATCGACTTTGGAAGTTATTTTCAAGGTAGGTACTGTTTGTGGGGTGGGTGGAATAGGTCACGCTGAAAACAAAAAACAATAAATCTATTAAATAAAATAAAGCCGATAAACTTAACGGCTTTATTTTATTTATTGGATACTATTCCTTATTCTTGAACTTATTTCTTCATATATCTGTTCATCGATCGCCATTTTATTAAGGTTGAGTTTGTCGTTTTTTTCTTCTAATGTACCTATGTGAATTTGTTAAAAATATTTATCTTCAAATTAGTTTCGCAAAGATGGCGGCAAATGACGTACCTATAGCTAACGGACGGCAAGCTGGTGTTAGCTATTTTAAGTCTGTTTATTTATTCATTTTAAATAAAATATGTAGTCCATTAAGTATTCATTGTTTTAAAGTCTTGCATATAATACAGAAATAAACAATATTGTCTGATAAACAGTGAAACAGTCGTTTATAAGGGCAGAAAAAGCGCAAAACAATATTTAAAGGTAAAGTGCACCTACCTACAGACATCAAGCTACTACAACCTGTCAAATTTCTGTAATAGATTTTCAACTTTATCGCTAAAGCATAAGGTTCAAAGTTGATTGGGAAAATTTTACAGTTTCGGGTAGCTTGATGTGCTGGCGTCTGTACTACTACAAAAAGTGAAACTTGTAATCGAGTAAGTAGGTAGTGTAGGTACCTATTTACAAATATCAAAAAACCCAAGAATCGGACGATACCCGGGTTTTATATAGAGATAAGATAAAGGTTACCTATTTATTTGTCCAAAACACGAGTACAAGTTTTTACTTTTTGCACTCTCAATAAGCGCTGTGCTGCTGTGGGTCCCCCATAGCATAGCATCATGCTAAATGGACTTCCAATTAGCACAGACACAACACTTTCTGGAAGTCACAGTTACGACATGCAGCTACCGACTATTTCTGTTCTGTGTTCGTGATTATAGATCTTTTTTTTTCAAGTTGTTTGTACAACACGTTGATACGAAAAAAGACAAATAAAGCTATTTTTGTTTCTTATGTATTTAGTTGGTAATTAAGCCTTTAAATAAATAAGAAAGAATTATAAGTAACAAAAAGTTATAACAACGAAATACAAAATCAATGCAAATTAAAATAAACATATTTTTTATTAATAATTATGCTTCTTTATAGGTATGTAATTAACTACCGTAGCAGAAATTACCGTATAATAATGTAGGAAAATGATAGTGACGGAAGTAAATTCAATTTAAACGAAAATACTTAATAACAGTGGTATTATTTTCGAGGTGAAATGTGCAGCGTTCTACCTCAACCAGATATTGCAGAGGCAAGCTGGTACTGACGTGTATTGTGCTGTGGCGAACTCTGTAAATTGCTTTTCGTGACGATAAATATTTTAATCTGATTGGTGGTCTGTAACCAATTAATTGTGGCTTTAATTTCATCTGAAAAAGTAGTGCTGCATTTTTATGGTGACTTCAAAAACGCGGGGAAAAATATTATATTTAGTAAAAAAAAACACAACAGAAAATAAACCTACCTGAAAATATGATAGTCACACGTTTTAAACGATTCTCTTGAAACGAATGCCTTCACAAATCATCGCCTAGCTCTTTGTTCCCTCAATTGCCAATCATCGGCAGAATCGACAGCATCGAATTTTGGGATACCTCTTGAAAGTAATCTGCCCTTCAAACTAGAGAGGCAAGCACGTAATTGGCTATTCATAAGGTGTCTAAAGACTACTTTTTTCACAACCTGAATTGCGTGACTCCGATGAATTTCAATAAGCTCATATTCGTTCAAAATATCTTACCTTGGTCAAGAATTGATTTATGCTATTACTTTTTATAAATGAGTTTTCTTTCTGAATACTACTTATAAAGTCATAGCGCATCCTCAGCTGCACTTTCCATAAGTAGGTCCCCCGTCTTACCTTTAGAATTCAGAATATTTTAACTTGATAATAAAACTAGCATCTATAAACCATCAGTAAGTAAATAGTGAGTCGAAGTAGAGTGTTGCAACTCCAACAAGACGCTGTTCATTTAAAGAGTTGTGTAACTCTCTGGCTCTGGTGAAGTTTGTCTTGGCGCGCGGCGGCAGGCGGTGTAACGTTTTAACTTAGAATACTTTACCGATGGCGTCTATTTTCTTCAAAATATCTTTCGGCTCCGTCTCTGTTAAAAGTACTTCCAAAAGCACGTAATAATATTTCACCGCAAAAGGTATCATCCGCTTTTATTATGCCCTGGTCCAACGTTCTGTCTCATTCTTTTAAATCCACTGCAGCCGTCCAGCGAAATGAAGTCGAAGACGTGTTGTCCTGAGACGCTGTGATAGAGATAAGGCACAGAAACTTGTTTCTTAAGATCGAGTTTTAATTTACCGAGAGTAATTGTTGTTAGTAGCTTCGCGTGAAAAGATAGAGAAAATAAACAAAGGTTTTATTTTCCCCTGAAAGCCTTCTTGACGAGGGTCGCTCTGTGTTATTCAGCATCGAAATGAAATGAGGGATAAAAACTAAATTAAATGCTAATTGGGAGATTCAGCGAAGGCAGGGGAACGGATTCGATCGCCTCGTTCGCTTGCGCAACGATATTGAGCAATAAGGTGTAATGATGCGCAAGACAAATCCAATTATACTGTGTAACTTAACGTCCGTCGACTATCCATAAATTAATTGGCAAAACGCGCAGATTCGAGTTCCGGGTACCGCTCATTTTATAAAAAGCCCACAAATATGTAGTTAACTAGTTTAGGCACCTAATAGCATAAATACGTATATAGCAGCCGGGCAAATACGGAGCTGAACCTATCCGTTCATGTAATAACGGGAGGTTGAGAGGAGTTTTTCCCGTTTATTGGGTCGTTAGGATATAATTTCATCTCGTGTTTATGACGTCATAAAAAGTTTGCAGCGCTGATACAACCACTGTCAATTACCGGCCCCCGCTTCCCTTGCGACTTTTTGATTTGGAAATTTGTTTCTATAGAGATCATTCATTCATCAGCCCGCCTTACTTCTTATGAAGCAACAACTTGGTTAGGAGTTACAGCGTATTGAATTACGTTCATAAAGCTGAGCGACCGTTCTCTGCGTCGCACTTTAATGTTTTAATTTTTATGTCGCAGAACTGTGGTGGCCGTGGCGTTACCTCGACTTACGAGTTGTTCGAACAGTTGTTGTTGTTGATCGTGGGTTCAAACCTAAGCAGGCGCTTTAGTTTGTGTTATTAATTTAATCACCACTACTCTAAAAAGGGTAAAGGAAACCTGCATGTCCTAGAACCAAAAATTCAAATATATGTGACATCTACAAACCCGCACTGGACTCGCGTGGTAGATTATATATAGCCCATTACGACTTGAAGAGAGGAGGCCTGTGTCCCAGCAGAGGGGACATTAAAGGTTGATTATGCTTAGGCTGATATTTATGACGAAACAGGTTGGTAATGTACAGAATTGATTGGCACTCAACTAATGACAGACATTTTTAACCGACTTCAAAAAGGAAGAGGTTCGACAGTATGTTTTTTTTGTAAGATTTTTACGCGATATCTCCGACAATTGTGGATCGATTTCGAAAATTCTTTTTTTAATAGGTAGATAAAGTATGCCTCAGTCAGGGGTGGTCCCATATAAATTTGATTAACTTTGCTTGGGTAGTTTTTGAGTTAGCTTCAATAATACGAATTTTTTCCACTTAGTTTTATTAATGTTGTTTGAATAACTTTTTACATAGCAAGTAGTGTTAATGAATTTGTATGTCGTATAGGTACAACTAAAAAGTGAAAAATAAAAACAGTTTTTATAAAAAAAACTACCGACGAAAACAAGGTACCAACGACACCGACTTCCGAAATTAACGTTATTTTTCACTTTGTAGTGTTTTTTTGGAAGTCCGCAAGTAGTTTTTTTGTAAAAAAGTTTTTTTAAATTTTGATTTCATTAAAAAAGCTGAGCGAAAGCAGGTAGGAATTATATAAAAAATATGCTAACGCTAGCGAAGCCATTAGTGTCGAGTCTAACCAGTTAGACTCGACATTACCTGGTAATTTACTTGTTAGAGAGAAATTAAATAAGACGTGCCAGGTAAGTAGGACTGCATTTCTTTCATTATCCAAGAACCTGGAAACGAATAAGTAAGCATAGACTTGCGAAAAAGATAGGACATTCACGATCGACGTAAAACCATTTGTAATTCATTGCAATGTAACTCTTATCTCGGGAAGGTAAGGTAAACAATTAGAATGACTGCTGAGAGGTTTATCAAACTTAAGGTAAACATTCTAATTTATACTTTTTAACAATGAGATAAGAGGTACATTGCAATGATTCACTAACAGTTTGCGTCATTAAAATTTGATCGTGAATGTGCTGCTATAAAGATTTATAAATACATAATCAGTCTGTAATATTGTTGAGTGGGCCATACTCCACCACGCGGTTCCAGTGCGGGTTGGTTTGGTAGACGTCACATGGCTTCAAATTTTTGGTTCTAATACGAATCGGTTTCCTCACGATGTTTTCCTTCATCGTTTTGAGAGCAGTGATGAAATAATTATGTGCGTGTGAACTGAGGGACCATACTGCTATTTCGCAAAATAAAAATAGTAGGATTTAGTAGTAGACTAAAAACAATTGTAGAACAAATCTGGGAATTTGTAAACAAATATATTAAAAACTACAGCCCTTAAAGTGCGGTCCCTCAGTCCTCCCAGACCATCAGCCAGATCTCGGAAAGTATCTGAAAAATTAAGTTAGTATGACTACATACATTTAGTAAAGAATTTGTAAAGATATTTACTGAACACCAGACCACAAAGCATCAAAGATAAAAAAAGATATAACGACTAAACTGAGGTCCCTCAATCCACACAAGAAAGATAAATATTTTAGTGAATATTACCGAATCAAATAAAGAAAATCTTTCTTTTTCTACGTAAAGTTTTAGTAAGAGACTTAAAACATTTTGTAAAAAAGAAATTGAACAAAAATATCGACGCAATTTGAAGACAGTGAATATTAAAACTGGTCCCTCAATCCTCACCTCTACTGACACATGTGCTTGTCTAACTGCTAGATGAGAGGAATATCAGAGAGTCTAGTGTACTTAAGTTTTAGTAAAAAGTGTCTACTAAATAATAGGTATCTAAAATTTTGTATTTCTTACCTCTTAACTGAGATAATATTATTTTTTTAATCCTATGAAAACAGATAGAATAGTGTGACCACACAATGAAATAAAATGTAGACAGTACTATTATACTTCACATTTAATATAGCATTAGACGAAACGAAAACAAGGTTGTACGGTTACTTTAATGTTAGATTACATGGCGTATGTGTATTTAATGAAAAAAGTAAATTACAAAATGAACTACTCACATATACTAATACTTTTAATTAAGTAATTTGGATGTAGCTTATTAGAATGTAAGAATATTGGTTGGTCAGTACTTCCAATAATTTTGAGATTTTGATCGTCATAACAAAAATAAATCCTCTATAAAAGTTTCTGTAACAGCATAATGCCAACAACACTCGGCTTCGCCTCGTATGATAAACCCACATTCCTGTTTTAATACCCTTTATTATACAACAGTTGAGCGTTTCTTTTATGATGATCAATATTTCAAAATTATTATAAGTACCTAATGACAAAAGTATTATAAAGTAAGTGATTAGTTAATTTTGTAATCTACTTTTTTATTAAATATGTATACGCCATGTAATCTAACATTTAATTAACCATACAACCTTGTTTTCGTATCGTCTAATGCTATATTAAATTAAGTATAATAGTACTGTCTACATTTTGTTTCATTGTGTGGTCACACTATTCTATCTATTTTCATGGGATTAAAAAAATAATATTATCTCAGATAAGAGGTAAGAAATGCACAATTTTAGATACCTATTATTTAGTAGACACTTTTTACTAAAACTTAAGTACACTAGACTCTCTGATATTCCTCTCGTCTAGCAGTTAGACAAGCACATGTGTCAGTAGAGGTGAGGATTGAGGGACCAGTTTTAATATTCACTGTCTTCAAATTGCGTCGATATTTTTGTTCCATTTCTTTTTTACGAAATGTTTTAAGTCTCTTACTAAAACTTTATGTAGAAAAAGAAAGATTTTCTTTATTTGATTCGGTAATATTCACTGAAATATTTATCTTTCTTGTGTGGATTGAGGGACCACAGTTTAGTCGTTATATCTTCTTTTATCTTTGAAGCTTTGTGGTCTAGTGTTCAGTAAATATCTTTACAAATTCTTTACTAAATGTATGTAGTCATAATAACTTAATTTTTCAGATACTTTCCGAGATCTGGCTGATGGTCTGGGAGGACTGAGGGACCGCACTTTAAGGGCTGTAGTTTTTAATATATTTGTTTACAAATTCCCAGATTTGTTCTACAATTGTTTTTAGTCTACTACTAAATCCTACTATTTTTATTTTGCGAAATAGCAGTTTGGTCTCTCAGTTCACACGCACATAAATAATTTACACAAAGTAAAGCACCTGTCTGGGTTTAAACGACCTACAACTCGTAAGTTGCGGACGTTTTCCTGGAGCGCGCCAGCCTCCTGGAGCGCGCCAGCCCGTTTATGTAGCAGAGTATATGGCACCATCTGCAAGAAAAACCTTCTTGATGGCACGAGAGTTTGCAAAAACGCACCAATACACATTCTGCTGGTTCTCAAATGGGAAAGTATTCCTGCGGAAGGAGCAAGGTTCTAAACATATACTGGTGGAGTCGGAACTCTGTCTCAACAAATTGAAACCATCTGAAAACGTCGATAAATGACTATTTCTCTTTCATATTACTTTTAAAATACCTAGTTTTTTAGCCATAATAATATGTACGCTACTATTTAACCAATATTTTTTCACAATATCTAAACCAATCACTCATAACACACTCACAATCCATTTGTCCAATACTCACCTACACTGCATTATCATCTACCTTTCATTCTATCACACATATATTCTACATAGTTTACACGTAGGTAAATTAACGTACCTAAAAATACATAAAACAAATTACCTTGGTCCCAATATACATCACATGTGGTCTTTTTACTACACAAGAAAAAAATTGACATCCCCACATTTATACTACGTTTTTCGTTTGTGTTACCTTTTAAATTGTAAAATGAGTATGACAATATATAACATCCTTAACTCTGACTGTGACTCGATCTCCAGATTTTTCTATACAACTATAAATGGCGAATATAAATGAAATTACTCTTGACATCGATAACGTTTCAGTAGCAGAATCTTTTATATGTACTCCAGAAGATTGTCGGAGCATGGATATACAGAGTAATCAGCGACTTGGCATAGTACACATTAACATTAGGAGCATAAAAAAGAACCTGGACCAATTTATCACAATGCTTTCAGTTACAAAAATCGAGTTTGATGTCATAATTCTGACCGAGTGCTGGCTACAACTCACGGGGATACTACCCCAATTACAGGGCTATACTTCCTATCATACAATAAGTAACCCCATTAAAAATGACGGTGTTGTAATATATGTCAAAAGCACCCTGGATTACCTCATATATGAACCGAAGATTCGTGATGCCAACTGTCTGGTGTGTTGCTACAATAATACAGCGATTATCGCTGTCTATCGATCTCCATCTTATCAAGATGCTTCAAATTTTTACTCTAGTTTATGTGATATAGTAACATCTGTCAAATCCTACAGCAATATAACATTAATAGGTGACATCAATATTGATATTAAGCCGGGTAACTCTGACCGACATTCTAATGATTATTTAACCACTATGGCGACCCACGGCTTATTACCCGCTCATACATTCCCCACTAGAATAAATAACTGTCTTGACCATATTCTATTAAGAACCCAATCACCAGCTAGAGGCATCGTACTGAATTCTCACGTAACGGACCATCTTCCCGTTGCCCTGTTCATAGATTTAAAAGTTTACAAATCCCCAATAAAAAGATCTTCAATTCGATATGATTACGAATCCATTAAAAATGAAATTGATAACTCCGATTTTGCCGCTGGGCTGTGTATTCAGGATCCGGACCTTGCAACGAATTTTCTGATTGATTACATGCAAAATGTACTGGTCAAGCATAGTAGAACTGTATACACGTCTAACAGAAAAACAGTTCTAAAACCTTGGATGACTGTTGGTCTAGTCCGTTGTATAAGACATCGTGATGAGATGCATCGAAAGGCCAAAGCTCAATCCGACAATTTAATCTTAAAAATTTCTTATAACCGTTATCGTAATTTCTGCAATTCTTTGCTTAGAAAGCTCAAACGAGCATATGAAAAGTCACAGTTATTGAAAGCGAAAAATAACCCTAAGGCCACGTGGAAGGTAATCAGGAATATCACAAATAGTTATCACGTTAAACATTCGTCTAGTGTGCTGTTAAAATTGAAACCCGATCCAGCTGCCTCTATTAACAACGTTAATAATTTCTTTGTGAATATCGGTAAAGGTCTTGCAACAAAATTCAGCTCTGAGAGTCCCAGCACCGCCTCCATCTCTTCCCTATCACCACTGAACTCATTGGCCATTCCCTTAGTTGATGAAGAACAGGTTATAAGCATAATTCAGACTTTGCGCAGTGAGTGTGCGGTTGGCTGGGACAACATACCTGCCAAAATACTTCGCCAATCCAGTAGGTCCCTCGCTCCTATAATAACTCACATCTGTAACTGTGCTATAAATTTGGGGACTTTCCCAAAAGCTTTCAAGCGCGCAATAGTGCACCCTATATACAAGGCTGGGGCCAGAGACGATGTTTCTAATTATCGACCCATATCTGTACTTAGCGCATTCTCCAAAATCCTAGAACGTATTCTCAATAATTCCCTGACTAAATTCCTCGCAAAAAATAATATTTTATCACCAAAACAATACGGATTTCGAACAGGTATCTCAACCGAGGATGCGGTGTTAGACCTTGTTAACAATTTGGTGGATAAACTGGATAATCGCTTTAAATGCTACGGAATCTTTCTGGACCTCACTAAGGCCTTCGATACGGTCTCAATCCCTAGACTGGTGGCCAAAATGGAGCACATAGGAATACGTGGTTTGGCTCTAGATATTTTTAAAAGTTACCTGAGTGACCGTAGTCAATGCGTAAAAATTGAAGACATCATTAGTAAAGAGGAACCGGTTTGCTACGGCATTCCACAAGGCAGTATTTTAGGGCCCACCCTCTTTCAAATTTACATTAATGACCTCTGCCAATTACCTGTTTACCAATGTGATATTTTCACTTACGCTGATGATACGGCACTTCTCATCTATGACAGTGACTGGTCCAAGGCGGCTGATAGAGTTAAATCTTCATTGCGATGTATAATGGACTGGCTAAACAACAACATGCTGACACTGAATATTGCAAAAACAAAAGTCATACAGTTCTCTTCATCAAACTGGCCTAAGCCCCCAACTACTACAGATATAATTCCACATGTATGTACAGATTCTACGCAATGTAAATGTATTAGCCTCACTTTGGTACCTCACATCAAATATCTAGGCGTCCTTATTGACGAAAAGCTCGACTGGCGAACACACATAGACGCTCTATGTTCTAGGCTTCGTAAGCTTATTTATTTGTTTAAAGACCTACGACATTCTGCGGACAAGGAGACAGCAACAATGGTCTACCGCTCGTTATGCGAGTCTATAATTACCTACTGCATTCCAGTATGGGGAGGGACTTTTAAAACAGCTATGCTTAGAGCGGAACGGGCACAACGGGCAGTACTTAAAGTGATGTCCTTCAAAAAACAAATCTATCCCACTAGACAGTTGTACTCGGAAGCTCAGGTCCTTACAGTTCGACAATTATATATCCTTCGTACTATTCTACGTAGACACACTATGTTACCAATAAGTTCAGATGCATTATGTAGACGCACTGGTTTCCCAGTCTGCAAAGTTACCAAATGTCGCACTACTCTCGCGTCAAGACACTTTTGTGCGTTAAGTTCAAAAATTTACAACCGTGTTAATAAATCTATCACGATTTATAAGCTTACGTCATATAAGGTAAAACAGATTTTAAGACCTTGGCTTCAGTCCTTAAGTTATGACGACACTGAGAAGTTAATATTAACAGTAACATAAAAGACGAGTATAATTTACAAAAAACTTTTAGATACTCACATACATACTCATGTACACGCACATGCGTTCGCTTACTATCGCACACACACACACCCACTCACACCCACACACATCCACTCACCCCCACACACACACACACACACACACACACACACACACCCCCGCACACGTACACATACACACGCAATCACACGCTCGCTTTGTTTCTTTTTTATTGTTTATTTTTACTGTCTCAATACCTACTAGTGTTACTTACTATTTGTATTTTATTACATAAAAATTGAAATGTGTATTGATCTAAGGCGGAGGACACTGATTCCTGTAACACAGGTTCGCCTAGCACAGGAGTCAGGGGTTTCACATGTATGGTTGTAATATTTTTATGTCAATAAAGATTATTATTATTATTATTACGTTATCACTGGGTCACCACTGGTACAGTCAACAGCAAAAGTTGATGATCAAAATCAGAAATTCAATACTAATGTACGGAGTTCGCGTCAGAACTGTGTGGCGTCGAAGTGATTCAAAAGTATGTGATTGTAAATTATACCAAACATTTACTACTAGTACAGCCATATATTCGTGATCAGTTTTGACTCCTATTGAATTTCTGATCATCTACTTTTGCTGTTGACTGTACCTACTGTTAAACCTATAACTATGTTAATACCTAAAAAAACTGGGTGTAGGAGAGATCTAGTGCTTTGCACCGGATATTATAAAATATGTGATACTATACACGAGACAATACCACCAAGCTAAACGGGCACAATAAAAGCTGTGTATAAAGGCAAGAGGTCTTTGCAATATTAATAACCAAAAAAAATGCCAGCCAAGCATATGATCCACGATCTCAAAGGTGTGAGATGACATAATGGCGTATGAGGCCGACGCATCTCGCCTTCAGACAATCCACGATCATGAGCCTTGTATGATTGATGATCGACTAATACGTATTCTCATTACCTAAGCCCCGTGTTACATAAAAGATACCTGGTACTTCGTACGCCTTCCAATAAATCCCAGCAAGTATTATACGGCTATTTCAAATTTCGCTCTGATGTTTATAACCTGTAAATATTTGAAGCGTTCTTTCGATTTTGTAAGATTTCCGGAAAATATTAAAGAAAGGTAGATAAGTTACCTAATGAATTTCAAAAGGTATAAAAGGAAATGTGTTTTATTCGTGTAAAGTGACGGCTTTTATATTTTACAGTTTTATGTGCCGATATCAGAGTAACTGAACGTTTACACATCGTTTTTATATAAAATATCATATAATGGAGAAGTTATTTTATTTTTTGTCGTGTGCCATCGGTAGGTATGTAATAAGTGCCTCATCGGTAATTATGGTTAAATAATCGTTAGTGGTAGGTATGCATATTAACGTATTTCCTAAAAAACATGTGGAATTTACGTTATTATGAATACAGATTTTCATTGTGATAATTTAATTAAATTAAAGGCATGTATTTTATCGAACGCCAAATAATTCCCATTTTGATTTTCTTAAAACAATAAAGGACACGCCAATTTAATAAATTAGCCTCTTTTTGTGAGCCTTAAATAATTTCTATTTCGGTTTCCTGAAAAATACCAAATGGTTATGCTAATATACCTACTATAATAGAATTTGCGATTAACTTGGATATAGCGCTCGCCGGTCGCAGCCGCGGCCTCGCCCGCTTCGCTTGCTCGAATGCTCGGTTTGCGCGTGATTTCGCAGTTCTAATCTAACCTAAGTCATTTGGTCAAGGTGCCCGTAGCCATAGCTTAGATACTGCGTTCAACTTTGAAAAAAAGCAAGAAAGTTAAAAACAGGCACATATACCTATTGAATAAAAAAGCTATCGTCAATAGAAGACCATAAAGTTTTTAGAAGATCAAAAAAGACGAACATTATAATACCCTTATTTGACCTTCATTGTCCATCGTAGTCAACATGAAATAGTCTAGGTAGAAACAGTTATAAAAGTTTTAGCGTGTAATATTCTATTACAAATTGCGGTTTCCCCTAGCGTTTTCTTGGAATCCTTAATATAACTATGTTCCGTGATAAAAAAATACACTACATTTTCTTCGCAACAAAATAAAGGGGTAACTGGATGTTTGCAAACACTGTACCAACAAAAACCTGTAACATATAAGAAAATGTGGAATGAAGGTATTACTTTAGCCACAATATAGAAAGTGGAGCTGTGCTCCATATAATATGAAGTTAATGTTACTGAATTCCGCAGATTAGAACAGGGGTTTGCAATTATTGTATTCGAGTAGACAGGCGAACGGAATGCTACATTTTTACTTTCTTCTATTTTCTTTCTTTGTTGTTTTTGCTCTGCGCTTAATGTTATAGAATTATTAGAAATAATATTATTTAGTTGTAAGCCTTCAATGATGTTTCGAGTTTTTAGACTGATTTGTTTTAATGCTGTGTTACAACATTTCAGCTATACAAGGTGAAAGTAGTTCGTTCATAATTGACTACTCGATCGATTTCAAGTAACTTTTTATTTCAGTAACTTTTGATATAGGTACCTATTTAAAAAAAAATGTATTTTGCCATACTGACCGCCGATTGAGCCAAGGAAAATGAAATCCTATTTCAAAGCAATGTATAAGACTCAATTTTAAATTCATAAAGTAATGCTGGGATCAACATGATTTTTTTTGTAATAATAGCTTTAAAAACATAAATGATACTCATTGTATTATGCTTTTAACTCAATGTAGGGTGTAGGTCTTGCGTTAATTTTGTTACATATTGTATAATATTATTAGTTGAGGACTATTGGGTAGTTCTTCGAAATTTGATTCTTTGACTGATCCATATGGCCAAAATTTAATTTCACTTTCAGCTCTGTAACACATGTTCATATGAAAATAGGTATACCAAATAACATATATTTGAATGAGGGACTCGTTTTTATAAAGTAGTTTTCAAGATATTAATTTTGTGCCCAGATGAATCAGAATGTGTTACATATTAATCAGAAACAGAAATAAAAAGTAATAAATACACCGTTAGTTATGAATGTAAATTCTAAACAATAATTATTAATTATTAAATAGGACTAAGACATATCAAAAGTATCATATTTAGAACAAGATTATACTCCTGTCATTTTTTTATTATTCAAAAGGTTATAGCTAAGTAAATAATAATAAATAAGATTAAAACTACTGACTTGTACACGGTAAAAAATTGGACAAGGAGAATTACGCAACAAAAGCGCTCCTATCGTGCTGGAGAGGGGAAAAACTAATTTATTTTATTATTCATATGGGGTTTTGACCATACGAATCAGGCACAGATGAATCAGGATTTTGCCTACAATCATGCATAACTCATCGTACATACAGACTTCATTATTTTCATTTTTCTACACGAATCTATAACCCAGAAGCATCACACGAAACACAGATTGAAGTTTTAAAACAATAAAATAAATTTTATAAAGTAGGCATTGTAATCAGGATGCCACCTGAACCAAACACAGATGAATCAGGTATTTTCCTTCGTAACACCGGATCTAAGCCAACCAGCCGCACGTCCACCTTCTAGGTCGTCCGTTGCACGACTGGCTTCCCCCCGCGCTGGAAGCCAGACTCTCATTATTATTACCCGACCAAGTACGGTCAAGCGCAGCTTACGCCACATTAATCAGTATTATACGCCGGACACTTCTTTTTTACTTATTTATAAACAGACTAACGTAGTTATAACTAATACACATTTTTTTTGTAAGAGGACAATTCATTTCCTTTCGATATAATTATAATTTATATTGATGTATCAAAGGGAAAATGCGACATCGACCATTTTGTTCCGGAAAATGGCAAACGGACGTGCTATATGAATCAGAAGAACGACCTTCAAATATTTTTATTTTGTACCTAGACAGCAATTATTAAAAAAAATCATTTGTCCCAGTAAGGGATAAAGCTAAACTGTACAAAAAAAAATATTACATGCCTTTTTTTTAGTTGGTTACAGAAATATACCCACAGACATCGAAAATTTTGTCCCTGAAGAATTACCCTATTACTGTTGTTGTCTGTAGGGGCTTGTGGCTAAGTACCTAATAACAGCCGCACGGGTCGATTGATAAGGTTAAGCTACGCTTGCCGCGGTTAGTCCGTGGATGGGTGACCATCTTTACATACGAAGACCACTCCGTGCCTTGGTCCCGGTTGTCATTCGATCTCTGACAGTCGTTACGGGTCGTCAGAAGCCTGAAAGTCTGACAACCACTCTACCATAGGGTATCGTGTTACCCAGTAACAGGGTTGTGGAGGTCATAATCCTTCATTCATTTTCTGTAGCATTAGAAGTGTATTCTAAGCCAGGTGGAACTTAAATCAACTTAAACTGTCGTAGAGCAAATAGAACATTACGTTTGTGATAGAATGTGGTATCTTTCGCTTTGCGTGCGACACAACAGTTTGGTGGTTTCTTCACTAAGCAAATTGTGTGAGTTTGGAACAGTAACTGCTTTGGGAATGAATGTACGAATTTAGATGCTATCAAATTATATAGCTATTTGAATTCAAGGTAGATTGAGCGTAATGTAGAATTGACTCAGGACTAAACGCTTGATTACATTAGAATAGAAAGCTTATTTTACTCGTATTTAGTCTTTAGTTGAGAAAACGCGTCAAGTGACTTGAACGGTGTAAACAGTTAGCTTAACCACAATATTTTGGTAACAATTCCGTCATGCTCGGCTAAGAACTGGAAACACGTATCAGGCCATTAAGCTTAAAACCTTCCTCAATTTTTAATTAAAAGTAGATTTCGTATAGGCATAAGAACATCTTCATGTAAAACTTCGTTTTTAATAACTTGTAATTTCGTGTACCGGTAACCGTATATAAAAATAGGTCAACCAATCTCCCGTGGGTATCGTTGAGGGTGAGGCGGGGATTAACTCGGGTTGATGGGTAGCAGGATGTATGTGCGACATCTACGGAAATGGATGTCAACCGGTCACAAACCTGACAGTTTCGATCGCTAATCACTAAAGATTAAGCAACGGTTCCGTTTTAACCGTCAATAAGACTGAAAAATCAAATTGACTGCTCCACTTCACATTCACTTATATCTATTTATTGTCTAAATAAAAAAAAATCGGTCGTAATAAGTTCCCTATTCCGACCGATTTTATAAATTGAAGGTGGTTCACTAGTCCAGCGCTACGTTCGAATTAAAATACCTACCAATAAAATATAAGCTTATCAAAATTTAAAATGTTAGTGCGATATTCATACTGATGAATTAAAAAGTCCGAATGATCGTGATTTCAGAATCGAACGAGGACGGAATTTTGAAATAGAAAATTCCAGTAAAACAGAGGTTGGTCGGTTCGTATAAATTAATTTCGACCTGACCCGCGTATTAATATTCAGAGCACTCTCAAAGTTCGCTTTAACTGCGAGCGGAAATACTCAAATTTATTAATTTTACCCGCATTTCTTCCCGCGAGGGCTCAATGGATTACTAACGTGTCATTACCCACATTTGCTTTTGGATTTTATAAATAAATAAACACACTATAATTGACCAATTACATGGTTAATTTTTAATTAGAATTCATACCTTTGTTATTTAGGACGTAACGTCCCTAAAATTATTCATTAGTAAAGATGGAGTTCATTATGATATAACCAGTGACGAATTTTAATACTTACTCGTAATGGTGTTCCTACGTACCTAATGCGATTGAAATGGTCTAATTTATTATTTTCGAATCGAGCCTAACATTTTAAGAAACGAAAAGTAAATCTACATACCTAAATACAAAATAAAAGTGTTTTTAACATGGTGTTCTTTTAAAAAGAATGGCCAATTAATATGCTTTGTTAAAAGGTAGGTAAGTACGCAACTTTATCAGTGGGCCTATATATTGTTTGTCCTGCAGTGTTGCAGCAGGGGCTTTTAATAATAAGAAAATAGGGCGCAGCTTACACATTCGTTCACTAGATTAGTAAAAGCCTCAAAATAATTTCATTTAGAAATATTTATGGGCTTGAATTTATGATACAAAAAATGGTCACAAATCTGGACATCGTAGCACATTGCTACGGCATTGCTTACTCCGTAGCTCTGTGAGATTTCAAGCTTCTAGTGAACTTTAGTATCGAAATAAATATGTGGGTGAATATCCCCACAGCAAATTTTACGCGTCCACGTTGAGAATCGAGGTGTTAAATGATAGGATGTTTCTTATTTTTTTTTATAGTGAACTACGTAACTTGGTTCAATTAGGGCCACATTTTTTTTTTATAAATGTGTATTTAAATAATCAGGAAAAAAAAAATCGCCTTGTAATTCAAGTTAGGTGGCTTGTCCCAGCTCCATTTTTTGATATAATTGCATTCACCAAAGTAACAATTTGCTATACAATAAAAAATAAACCAGTTCATTAGTGTATGCTTATGACACATTATCTAAAAACAATTAACTATATTAGAAAATCTTATTTAAAAGCACAGGATACTCGATCAAAGTTTGTCCAAGCAAAAATCTAAATTTTGGTGGCACATATTCAACATACTATAAAATGAAGTTTCGTGCGTGTGCGATCAATCGCGTTTTATTATTTCACATCTCTCAGTCATAGCCGGCACTTGCGCGTAACAGGTGTGTGATTAGTGCTCTGATTTTCCGCCAAAAACGTAAGTATCATCTTAGGTGGCACGGGGGACAAGAATTGTTCAATTTTTGGTGGATCGATTTGCTGTTAATTTTAAAGTGTTTTAATAGTAAGGTACACATTATAGGTAGTGATTTGGGTTACGCATAAATCAGTGATATTAAATAAATTGTAACTTAAAACCCCTATTTTTAAAGTTTTTTTTTATATCTGGTTTCAATTTTGGTGGCTCAATTTTGGTGGTTTTGGTGGCGTTTTCACGCCACCAAAATTGAAAACGAGCCACCAAGTTTTAAGTATATACTGTAAGTATTGTTTGTACCTATAAAGCCAGTTTTTAAGTTGCAAGTCAGTTTGATTAGCAAATAAATAAATATTATGTACCTACTTGGCAGTACCTAAGTGGTCTATTATTATAAGGACCTAGCTTCATATTTTTAGAAATAGCTTCATATTTTCGGACTAACCGACTCCTTGACAATTTAAAAGTGCCTGTTATGCTTTGAGTTTTAGTTTGACCTACTAATGAGTAATGACCAAGTTTCTTATCATTATATTTTTATTTTGTTGCTTTTTAGAATGCCAAAACAGACCACCGAAGAGAGGCTGCTTAATAAGAGAATGGCAGAAAGAAGAATAAATAATAACAATAATAATAATGCAGTCATGCATGTAAAGCGAGGGGAGATTATGGAATCCGAGGGAATTCAACTCTCCGATTCCATAAGCCTCAGATCCCTCTCCTCATCCGAAAGCTATAAGTATTTGGGTATGTCGGAAGCGTTAGGCATCAACGATGCTGACATGAAGCAATCGTTGAAGGAGCGCTTCTTTTGTCGCCTGAAGAAGGGCGGAAATAAGGTGCGCGCCTTCCATTGAAGGCGACAGGCGCTGCCGAAAGAGTACATCAAAACCGGCATGACCCAACAATGGTTGGGTCATGCCGGTTTTGATGTACTCTTTCGGCATACCCAAATGGACTCAGACCGAACTCGACGCCCTGGATAGAAGAGTCCGTACACTATTGACCGCAAACCGGATGCATCACCCACGATCATCGGTGATGAGACTGTATATCCCGCGGAAGTGTGGGGGTCGAGGCTTTTTAAATGCGAAGACCCTCCACAACCGCGAGGTGTGCAGTCTCAGGGAATATTTTTTTAAAGCCGAAGTGGGTATGCACCGTGATGTGGTCGCAGTGGACAAGGGGCTCATCCCGCTCTCCATGGCTAAAGAGAACTGGCGCAAACCTGTAGTACTTTCTACTGAAGACCGCAAGAAGGTATGGCAAAGCAAGGAGCTTCACGGGCGCTTCTATCGGGCTCTTCATGAGCCCGGTGTAGACTTCTTAGCGTCCGTATCCTGGCTACGTTTTGGTGACCTTTGGTGTACTACAAGTATGTGCCCGACCCAGTTCTTGAAAATGTACTGGGATCGGTCTATCATTACTGACAGGACTATTGTTGCCAATAAACCTGATATAGTAGTGAGAGACGAGATAATGATTGTCGATGTTACCATTCCACGTGACGGGAACCTCGTGAAAGCTGAGAAAGAGAAGCAAATTAAATATCTCGACTTAGCACACGAGTTTGTTGACATGTGGAATGTGAGCTCGGCTATCATTGTGCCGATTGTCGTATCGGCCAATGAACTGATGGCCGAAAGCCTTGATTAACATCTATCGAGGCTCTCGTTAGGCGGTTGGGTCAAGGGCCTGTTTCAGAAGGCAGTACTCCTCGATACGGCTCGCATTGTGAGGAGGTTCCTGTCTCTGGAGCCCTAACCACCGGTAGCTTGGACCCTGCTCCCGACACCGGCGGATCGCAATTTTTTTATATTTTAAATGTTTTTTATACTTATTTTATATTTAAGAAATATTTAAAAATACAATAAAATAAGATTATGTAAATGAATAAAGGAAATAATAAATTTTATTTGACATAAAAAGGTAAGTACACAAATACAGAGTGACAATTTAAGCATGCGAATATCCTGGTCCAAAATAAATGACCAATGACCCCCGTGCTAGGCAAAACCTGTGTTACAGGGGTCAAGAAGAAAAGCAAGAATAAAGAGCAATCCCGAACAGGCTGAAATAATATTTCCCGAGATATCTACCTTACACATTGTTTCAGATTCACCTTCTAATCCAATTTTGGTGCCACTGATTTTCAATTTTGGTGGGCACTTTCGATTTTGGTGGGCGATTTTCAATTTTGGTGGCCACATTAGACTTTGAACTAAAATATCTCAAAAAGTTATCGAGATATTCTCAGACCTCTTGAAGATCCTTCCAGCTTGGACTTTCTATTATTATACCAGGTCATTATTTTTCACGAAAACTGAAGAAAAAAATTCGCCACCAAAATTGAACAAAAAATCACTTTGTTGATATTGACCCATGTGCGTGTTTAGTTAGTTGATAAATACGTTATATTTTTGTGTAATTACATGTTTTATGTAATTTTGATGTTCAAAAATGGCTGATTCTCAGCCTTGTTTGAATAATTGACTTTTGATTTTGATTATGATAACAGAAATCAATCGCAGGACAAATCCTTCCAATACTGTTTTGTCTTCTTTCTTAGTAAGCTTTACAGTTAGAACTTATATTTTGTTTCAACGACACTATCTATAACTACTACAAGTTTAAGAAATAATTTGTTTTTATATCGCCGCAATTTCCACACCTGGTTCTAAACCGTATCGTACGTGCTTCTGCCACGCGATACAAACTTGTAGCGGCGCAATAAAATGAACAGCAAGTTCCTACAGACGTGTGTATACCGAGTTTAGTTCAAGTCACAAAAAATACTTCTAAAACAGTTTCCATTTGTTGAGCAGCAGGTGTCCTTCGCAATCCCATCGTCAGCGGATTAGTCCATTGTAGGTACGTATATAAATCTTTGCCGGCCGAGAGGGCTAATGCTTACCTCGTTCTTTTAGAGACGACTGGATCCGACGAGCGGGACGCCGTTGTAGCTGTCTCTTATAATAATCGACGGAAACAATCCCATCCCTGCGCACCTCCCGAGATTGCTTGTTCACGTCAACAAAATCCACCGCGATAGCATTATGTAGGTAGGCGTAATTTGTAACATTATTAAGTTAGTGTTGGCAGATGTCGTTAGTAAATTATGTTTATCCGACAGGACGCAGCTGTAGACGGGCGGCACTTAATCCCCCTCACACGGCGCTGGCGTTGCGAACTTACGAGAACAGTGCGTCAAAGGGAAATGTGAATAATGACAGCGGCTTTCTGTGTTTACACAGGTTCACCTAGTCACGTATGCCTATGAATGGATGAGCTTATTTGAGAATATCGGCTCGTAATTATTTTGGACATATTCCGATAATGTTCTGGTTCCGTCTGCAAGTACATGTGATCACGGAGGCAGAATGTGTCGCAGGTGTGATAATTTACTTTAACAACGCAATAACTAGGGAACTGTCGGTGTAGATCCGCAGAAGATGACGACATTATCACATTGTACGTGCGTCACGTTACCGCGCTACAAATATTGACACGGTATATTTATTGGCGTGTTGAGACATACAATGTTTTTAATCAGAAGGTAAGGGTAGCGTACTGGGACGTTTTATTTTTCTTGTAATAACATTGTTTGCTAGTCGGTATATCATGTTTGAAGGATAAATATTTTCGAGGAAATGGAATTTACTTGGTTTTTGCGAAATAGAAAATATGTAAGGAAGTTTCTGGAATTTTCGCAGTGGATTTTTTTTGATGATTGTGGAACAAGCTTAGTTTTACATTTCCTTCCTTTGTTCGTTATTTCAGGTAGCCGGATTACCAGTTATTCAAACTTTGTTTTGAGTATGACTAAATAACTCTCAAGAGTCAATTTTTTTTTGCAGTTTGGTCCACGATAGGAAAATAAACAGGCAAATTTGTTGTGTTGGCCTGTTAGTCGTAATAAATAATCATAGTTTTTAGAAACCTTTGATATTTAGGTCTGTATAAACACCAAAAACATTTATGGAAAATAATAATTGAACCGTGTTTAACCAAAATATAACTCGTGTCATTGCGATTCTCATTTTTCCAGAGAATAACCGGATTTTGATTAGAGAACAATGGAAGATCACATTCCATGTTTGAATAATAGAAAAACACACAAAGGAAAAAAAAAGGCAGAGTTAATATGACCTGCATTATTTTATTTTATAATAATTCACTGTTCTTTTGTAGGTCAACGAGGTTCTTTTGTGTCGCCCAATCCTTCGCTCAAGGATGGCTGGTTTAAAGTAATTGTTTTCCAGATATTTGAAATGCAAATAGTGTGAAATTGTGAAATGATCAAAGTAAACGAAAAACCTTTCCGATCATCAATAAAATTAACTTAGTGCACACGAGAGAATTTCTATTCGCAAAAGCAATCTTAGAAGAATTAAATGACATATTAAATTTAATTGCAGCTCGTAAGAAAAGGGTGGAATGTCCTTTCCATGTAGCTTCCGAACATCGATTATATGTCGTGTTTGAATTACGAGCCTTTAAATCATACTTAATGGTGAGTACGCATATTCTCGTTCACAATTTATTGGATGATAGTAGAATATATATCAAAAATCCACCATTGCAGGTAATGGTTTCTTCGCGATAGCTTTTAAGTTATATTTTATGTTAGAACCGTGAGATTAGTTTGAAGTTAAGTAGGTAACTTATAGTATGATAATGGACCTTGTACGGCCTTGTGGATTACGTGTATATTGCCGAAGAGGTTGTTAACTGCCTATTCTCAGTTTAGGCGTAGAATTTACCTGACCTTTAGCGGGAGGTTCGTCTCATCTTTATGGAATATCAGCAATTAGTTCCACGATACAGGATGTTTTGGTGGGGCTGTTTTTATTACAGAATTCCGACTGGTGATATTTAATTACAACCAAATTGGCCGCTAGATGATCGATCGGTTTCACTATACTGACTTCCGTTGGCTCTCAGCTACACGATTAGGTACGTCAATCTAACGTCTGTAATTCCTGACATTACAATCAGCGAGTATTTGTTTGTATGTTGCCAGCTTGTAGCTGTTCGGTTGTCAAAATACAAGATGACATAATCACACAAATACACATCTATTGTAAAATTGTATACTACAAAATTGTATAAAATGGTTTACATTCATACTAATATTATAAATGCGAAAGTGTGTAGATAGAAATAAAAATTGTATAGATAGTTTGAGTTTGAGTTCCGGGAAAGGACATAGGATAGTTTTTATCCCGGGATCAAGGCATTATTACGGGATCAAGACTTATGCGGGTGAAACCGCAGGGCGCTGCTAGTCTATCTATGTATTAACGAAAATGGATTTACAAAGTGTTATTGATTTTACCGGGAAAAGTATTTGGACAAAAATTGTGTGGGTAAGAATTTTAGCGAGTATCATAGGTAAAATATTCAAATAAATATGATCCAACTCCGAAGTACTTTGGTCAAGGATTTTATCGTTAGTAGCATTTCTGCTGCTGTCTATACGCTTCTTTTTTAGTCCACCGCAATCGTATCGTCCCGTTCGAGCGCAACCAATTAAAGGCATTTCAAAGTTTCCTAACAAACTAGAAAAGTAATCTCGTCAAGACAGTTTGACCGAATTGTCTTTTTCGTTAATTGGAAGTTTACGATGAAGAGATGCAATCACTTCGTACATCGTCTATCTGCTAGAGGAAACTATTGAAACAATGAAGTTTAAAGTGGTTCACTAAAATTAAGCAGACACCTTCGCATTATTGTGGTATCCTTATTGAACTCCCTTATCGAAACTTGTTATCTATTGTATCGGCAATAGAGGAGTTTGCTTGTACATAGTAATACCGCGTAAATATCGGGCGAGGTTAGCTTAACTCTAGTTAGTTACGTTATTATCTGTATACCGTTGGGTACGTGCGGGGGTGTAAAAGTTTATAGCTCTGTGTAGGTTCATATTGCGTTATAATGGCTTGTCTACACGTCGGTACAAGACGCGGTGTCGCTCGTATGTCGACGCGACGTGTGTCGGAGGTAAATGCATCTGTATTAATTTTTTCTATTAATTTTTCCTTGCTTGCAGCTGCGATCGCTATAAGAGAGAGATTGTGTCGTAAAAACAATATTCCTGGAGTGGATAAAACGATAAAAACGGAAATCGAAGTGGTCCATTACTGGCTTTGGTACCAGGACGGATTAATAAATAAATTGGAAATAAAATATTAAAGATTATATTAAAGTCCGCTCAGTTGGTCAGGTCTGGTGGATATGAATAAATATGAGTGTGTGGGTATATAATAAAAAGTGTGTTTTAATGTTTATAAAAACAATCAAAGATTTCGTCATCACCTTCACTTAACGTTTGCCGATAGTTACTTGTTCTAAAAAACTAAAGTCGGTACATAAGTACAATATTAGGTACTAAACCATTATTACAAAATCCTCTTCTACGAAATGGTGGGTAGAATCTGCCTACGTCCATACCTTACTCACGTATTATTAAGCACATAATATTAAATTACAATGTACTCGAGTCCTCCTGTACTCGAGAAATTGCTGAGTGAAACTTTCCAAAGTGCATCATAATGATGAAAGATACGCAATCGCACGTAATCTTGAAGAAGTAATACTTTGTTAACAGTATGAGTTCTCCTTTGTTTTGTAAGAACATTCTACTTGTGTTGTCTGTTAGTGTTTTACTTTAATCAATTAACGTGTCTCGGCTTTAATAGGAGAGAGTTTCAGTTCTAAGATTTGAAGTTGGTGAGAATTGGATACACAAATCAAAATCACAATAACATCCTAACTAATATTATAAATGCGAATGTAAGTTTGTTTGTTTGTTACCTTTTCACACCTAAACCACTGAATCGATCATCCTGAAATTTAGCATATACGTTGTCAGGTGTACAGAAAACGGACATAGGGTACCTTTCATCCCGAAAAAAAGTGCTGGTCCCGAGGAAAACAACAATAACGCTATTTATGATAATAGATGGCGCCACTTGTCACCAATAAATTCGTAAACGGTGAGAAATAGTAACCATCTTATTAATGACTAGCTTCTTTACGCGTGAAATTGCAACCCCCGTCCCATCGCGTCGCATCCCATCGCACGTGCTCCTACTTCGTTTTCGCTTAGCGTTCTTTCTGACTTTTTGCCTTTTCCAAATGCAAAAATCATTTTTTCAGTTGGTAGTTCCGGAGATTACCTCCTACATACAAACTTACAAACAAACATTACCTCTTTATAATATTAGTATAGATGTAGTCATAACAACTGACGAAACTATAAAATACTTAGCACATAAAACTTCATATTTACCATAATATGTTTTATTTCTTTGAGCTTCCATTACCAGTGATAAGCTTTGCCCATACCCGTATTAGGTAGTGTTCATGACAGTTTACAACTAGTAACTTACAATCTTTGATGGAAAGAGATGACAGAAGTGCTCACAACAACGCAGCGTCGTCGGTTTGAGAACGTTCGATGAACGCTATAATAAGTAGTTATGAGCGGCGAAAGCTATCAAACGCAGTGTAATCTAAGAACTTCGGTAAGTAAGTACCTCTAGATAGAAGAATAGCAAGGAAATGGCAATTTCCCTCACTAGTAATTCGTTTCTAACACGCTATTTTTCCATTATCCAATATCAATATTGTTTTGTCTTCATCGCTCAGAAATGGAACTCTGAGACTACCTTAATGATAGCATTGCATGACGTATGAAGTAAGTTCTACGTTCAGCACTAGTTTGTGCCATCTCGTGGTACCGAGGTTCATGTGGGTCAGTTTCGTTAATGTATTAATGTGTTTTTCAGCAATAAGAAACCGGAGAAAGGTTCCCTTGTTTGAGGTAAATCGGAAACATTCAATTTGGGTGATTGTTTTACGCTTCGAGGAAACAAGTCGTGAATGTGAGTTTAGTTTCTTTATTAGATAATGGAACTTTTAATTGACTGATTACCTCATTCAGTATATTGTTCTCGTTACTTATTCTATAAAGCAATATTACTTGGGAGATTTCCAGGGGGCCTAAAAAGGCCACTTTGGCAGAATCATAAACGTATTTCGCTTTTTTTCGTTGCAAGAGATTGGGATTGGATTTGGATTGGTATTTAAGCACAGCCAAAAAAAAAATAACTAAAAAATCCTTCACCAATGGGATTTGATACGATTAACTTAACAGTTAACTGTCTATTATGATTTATAATGATTTGATGAATTCCTTTTATGATTCTGCAAAAGTGGCCTTTTTAGGCCCCCAGTTCGTAGTAAACAGTATTAGTTTTTATGAAAGAATAGTCTATCTCTACCCACCATTTTTTTATTGCACTCGCGGAAATTAAAAGTTAAATCATATCAATCTAAATGATTCTCTACATCATAAACGGTACGTTCATGATGTAGAGAATCATTTAGATTACATAATTCCCTAAAATGGAAATTCTCCCTAAAGAAACCTACAGCAGTGCTACGTGTTAGCTACGCTGCTACGAAATCTCGTAGACGATGTAGAGGGGGGCTAAACAAAGTAAAGCTTTATCATGTAACCGCGTTCTAAGATTAATGGTCGTCTAATGAATCAGCGGCGTGACAAATCAGTACCTATGCGGTAATGGATGCTTTCGTATGCCGCCAGCCATTCTGCAACTATCTTGTACGGATCTTCATACCGGTACCTGCTTTTGTATATGAGACGTCGTCGAATTGATGGGCTAATGTTAGATACCAATGTTGATACTGTTCAAGGGTATTTCATACTATTGTGGATTGAAGTGTTGATGTAGGTACTTCGTCAGAGGGTAATTTATTAATATATTTAATTTAGGCATGTTGTTAGCATATAGTAATAATTTATTTTTACATTTCCCAAACACGCAAAAATATGCGTGTTCCCTAAACGGTAAATATTGGAGTAGAATAGGTACCTACATTTATGTAAATAAACACTTTTTATTATTATTATTTTATTATTTATGTAAATGTATTTTTACTTCTAAAAAGAAACGTAAGCGGTTTTCTAGACGGAAATAGAAAAACATTCTGGGAACGATGGGTTCCATAAGTTTTGTGAAAGCAGTCCTCGAGACTTTTATTTGTTGAACAAAATTTCACTCAAGAGCTCAAAAGAAGTAAATGTAAACGGAAATGAAACAATTTACAACGTGGTTACAACATAGTTCCGAACTATATTCTATGTGATAATGTTTCGTTCGCACACGTCAAAGAGCCTATTCAACGTCCGCAGCCAGCTGAACTTGTAAACCGACTTATAATTACCTCATGTGTCAGATAACGGCTATGCCTGTGTTTGACAGGCAATCACAGGCTCGTGCCCTCCCTGTGTTAATATTGTCATTTAATTTTCATACAGTTCAACGGTTTCAGAAGGTAAATACGCCGAAAATGGCTTTAATTAAATCTTCGACAATCTTTTGTCTTTTGGGCAAAGGACGTTACAACCTTATCTATATTAAACCTTGATAATCCCGAGCAGATTAACGAAACGTCTGGCCAAGTGTTGACAGCCGGGATTTGTTCAGTCACTTGTTAATTTCTGTTATGAAAATAAACATTTTTGTTAAGATGTTCGATAATAATATTCGCGTTTCGGTGGCTCGAAGGGTAGGTAAGTCGATTACAGAAAGGTCGGATCGCACGAAATCTTATACCGTAGCGTTCCTTGGGCTTAAACAGACACCCTCCATTAAGGTGTTTACGTTATTATATTTATTCATGCTCCAATTATTAGCTGTAAAACACTTTTAAAAATAACTTGTAACGTTAAAAGTGTGGGTGTTGTTGTCACCCTAAAGGCCAGCGCACACCATGGCGCCGGTCAGCACACACTGGTGATTAGCGATGCCGCCAGCGGCCGCTGGCGTACTACTGGATTCTGTGGCATGCCGGCAGCATCCCGCAGTATGCTACGAGGGAAATGGAGAGTGCACCCCCACTTATTATTTATTACTAGCAGCGCCCCTCGGTTTCACCCGCATAAGTGTCGATCCCGTGGGAATATCGGGATAAAAATCTACCCTATGTCCTTTCCCGGGACTCAAACTATCTCTGTACCAAATTTCATCTAAATCGGTTCAGTGGTTTATGCGTGAAGAGTTAACAGACAGACAGACAGACACACTTTCGCATTTATAATTAGTATGGATTTATCATAAGTTCACAGCATGCTAAATAACTTATAAAATAAATAAATAATAATAAAACCTTTATTTTCAGGCTACTTTGGCCCATAGATAAATACCTTACAGACTAACATACTTATGTGCTACGGAATTGTATATCTTAAAAAGGTCGATAAAAAAGTCCGCAATGGTGTATGTTTATCTCCTAAGGATAACCTACAATAACCATTTATCTTTTAAATATTACAAAAAAATGGGTTATTTACCAAACAATTTTAAACAATACAGTATTATTTCTTATCCAATTGAATACATTAGATACTTTATGCATTTCATGTAGATCAAATTTGCCCTTTACAGCATATCATTAAAATTAATGTCTTAGAAGATATCAGAGATTTAAAAAGCGGGGGCAGAGCGGCTGGCGGGGCGGTACGAAGCTCGCCGGGTCAGCCAGTTACATTGTATATGACATTTGTATGTTTTTGGGTACATTAATTAATAATTTAAAATTCTGAAACACGTAATTACAATTAAATAGTGCATTTGTTATACGTACAGTTTCCAAAAGTCAGCATCCGATTATTATTAGAAGCAACAAAATTCGGTGTGGCATCAAAGCTGTACGCCGCCGAGTAGGTAACATATTATTATAATTGTCTATGGTAACGTTGTCACGTCACTAATAACGACAATTCGCCTGGGACTGATGGATTCAATCAATAATCCGGGCTCGTTACCAGTTCAATTGTGCCGGGTCCCGGCCCTAGCCCGCAGTCCTCGCGGGAGGCTCCGCTGCGGGACTCGGTCGTCTCATTAATGAGTCCCTATGTTTGGACTGCTAAACTTAGTGCTGCCCGTTGGAACTGTAATTAACTGTTGCTTTTTGGGACAGCGTAGTGTCAATTTATTTTTGGGCGGATTTTGTCAGGTCGAGTCTGTTTTGATCTGTATCGGGTACCTGTGTAACAATGAATTAGTACCTATGCTAAAACGTACCACCATGAAATCATAGTTTTATACAAACAGTTATCTAAATATAGTTATAGCAATAAAGCGAATGAATTCGTAAAAAATACGGACATCAAAAAACAGGAAAGGTTGCCAAAAAAGTAAGTAATTACATTATGGGCCTACTTAAAAAAATCCTACTTCGGCAAAAGATCGCAGAATTTACTTAGTTACTAAATCGTAATAACGCAAAGTGACTTACTCATCAAGCCTGAACCCGTGAACCCAAACATGAAATTTAGAAAATGTATTTCACCCATAACACAAATGTCGGCTAAGAAGGAAACTTTTAAAATTCGACCTCGAAACGGGAAATAGGGGTGAAATGTATTTTCACGGGTAATCCCGGGGGCCACTCGGCTAGTATTACATATTTAGAATCGTCTCGTTCAATATTATATTGTGATATATTCGTTTCGCGAACGCGAACGTTCCGATTCTGCAGTCCTCGTTGCCGTTCTCTATTTATAAAGCTGACTGGAATAACGGGCTTAACAATCATCCATTTTATTCTGCACGCAATTGTTTCTGTATTTCGATGTGTGACTACATATCAAAATATTTTATCTTGATATCTGCTGTATAATCGCTGGATGTTTTAATGAGCTACATGATTTTAAACAGATTGTATTATTATTGTTCACATATGACGATTTTGTCATGATAATAAATGTAGCATTGTTTGTCATGTAAAACTTTTTAATAAGGTCCGGTCGGCTTAATTTTTAAAGTGTACTAAAATAAAGAAGAATGACAATGTATTAACAAACAAGAAGAAAATACATATTGTTACTTCATTGGGAGAATGTTGATATTATGAATCGTACATGAAGATATCTACGTAAATCCTGTTCGACTGGTCTATTTCATCTATCAACTCGATTGAAAAATGACTTTGGAACTACCTATAAAACCCAAAAATGTTTTTTACGTATCCTGCCATAGCAGCAAAAATATAGTTACACGAAACCATTCAGATTGTTAATTCATTTTCCGAACGGCATTTCATATTTGTAAGCCACACTCGAACGTTCATAGGTAACAGGATTTTCACGGCGAGCGATTCAAAAATAAGTTTTCATAGTTTTACATTTACCCCGTCTAGTTGCAACGGCAAAAATAGAATCGTTTGATACAAAAAGCTGTTTCGTGCGTTCGCACCTGGCCCTAGCAACCGCTGCAGCGCTGCATCGCTACCTCCATAGCGCTCGCCACATCGCGCAGACACGTGAAGCAAAGTAAAAAATAAAACTACCGACTCCTCGTTCCCGTAATGGATGCTTAATGTGCAAAATCGTTATTTAAGGAAACAGCTAACACTTTAATATAGAGACATCAGGATATGTTTTCGACGAAAGATATTTTAAATTGGAGTAGGTAGGTCTAACATTACTTTAATTAGGTTCTACACAGATTTAGGTATTCCTTTTATGTGACTACTTTACGCTCATTTGTTTATCTCGCCGCGCAAGTCGTAAAAGTAGAGCCAGGAAAAATTGTTTCGCTGTAGTATTTATGCGATAGGCTGGCGAACTTTCACTACGTAGCGCAGTTTAATCAACTTTTAACTTGACGTAGTTATGCGGAATTAGTGCAAGAGTACTAGATACTTCAACTATTTCAGAAGTGGTTTTGTAAGTACTGGCATAAGAGTAGGTCTGATTATTAGAGACGCTAAAAGGACGCGCTTTAGTCAGATCCAATTAAATACCGATAAAGTTGATTCATAAAGCCCCGGGATGGTTCCACAAACTGAAAAGCGTTGTTCCCGATATTCCGCCGGCCGCGCTTGTCGCTCCGGTCAGACAGACCGACGGCCTTTTGTACTTCCCAACCAATCGTTGAACAAGGAATGCCGATCCACAATCAAGCCTTTACTGCGGCTATTTCCCTGTGATTTTCGGTGATTTCATTAATGGACAGCTTTACGTTTCGGCGTTTCAGTTAAGAATGTTATAATTAAGATGTAAGGGATTGTAATCGGCAAAAGGTCGCCGTATCGTATACATTCATTTTGAAGGCACAATTTGCTGGTAGGGCATTGTTAACGAGGGGTAAAGCGCACTACGACCACGTTAATGAGAACGTAATAGGTGTTCCGCGGAACGGCGCGATCTGGCACACTGTTCCCTTCCCGGCCTCTATTAGCAGGCGTTTAATGTGAGCTGGAGAATCCACGCCGGATTACATTTGAATACCGTGTAATTCTAAAGTTATGCCTTTGTGCCCTTAATCCTTGTTAACGCGGTATTCCGAATGGTAATTGTTACCTGCAACGCTGATTAAGCTACTTGAATATGACGGATCAATTGAGATTAATTATTACCAAATGGATCAAATTTAACTTAAGTAAGTTATATTGTATTATGTTTACGTCTGTACCGAGTTACCGACCGCAAATGAAGTACATTCGCGTGTGAAATTACCGTGTGTAACGAAATATATCATAGACATACATTTTTTGTAACTCGTTTAATGCCATAAAACGTGGATTTTAACGTGAATCGAATTTCAATTCTTGTAATTTGTAGTTTGATATCGCTTGTGGCGAAATTCTGTGCGTTTATTTTATTTATCGGAGGTGTGCCTGGATACGAGATTGTGAACACCCAAATTATTATATAGGTACTGAAAAGTGTTATATGCAAACACGTCATAAAGTTATGTACCTACTTTTGTAGCCAGGGAGATTTGTCGTGTAGTGAATATAACGTGCTGAAATTAATGGATACATCAATTTTCGTTTTGCTTGAAGATTTTCGTTTCATAATAGCAAATGGCACAGTGTTAAGTAAATAAATGAATTAGGTACATATATAAATTGTTATTAATTGCCTTCTGGGTATGTCTCGTCGTTTTTCATCCAGCCTAGCTTTTCTAGTTATTTACCGAGTCATTATCTAAAGCCCTAAAAGGAACTGACTAAGCGTTCGCGACCGTCTTATGTCTTTTACAACCCTGTCATAAATCACGTCGATATTTGTATTTAATTTTATAAACACGTAATGTTGTTTGATTTCAGTTATTTATTTAAAATGCGGCAAAACATCATTATACACAATTTATAAGACTACCGCAATACCTTAGTAATTTTATACTAAAGTTCAAACGACCCTTTTTCAAAAAAATCGTCACGAACACCATTTTGATCCCTGTCGATTTCGTGTCACGTTCTGACTTTTTCCTGTGGGGTTATCTAAAAGGACGTGTCGTGGTCAATCTTGAAAACGAAAACCAGAATATTTTTGGTTTTGTTAGTGAGGTAATAAATTATGCGAACATTTGATGAAAGACATATTGAAAGTGATCAAATTTTTAAGTATTAATAGTTACAGAGCCACAATCATTACCGAGGCGACATATTTTCGTTACATACGGCGGCAAGTGACTTCTACTTACCGAACTGAAAGACGTTTCACGTCAAAAAAGTGGAGAATTCGCAGTTGTAGGTAATAATTTACCATAAATGAATTGGCCAAGCCATGAAGGCTTAACATGGCTACTTCAAATAATTTTTATACAATGAAATAATGTATTTATTGATTTTAAGGGTAAAAACAATAAATTATGTTTATTTAATTTTATAATGTAAATGTTGTTGTTTTTATGTGTAGGTATGTGTGTCCTGAACATAACTACTTAACATAACATAGCAACTTAGTACCATATCCTACCAATAAATATTGTCTTTATCTCGTAATTTTCGTTTGTAATAAAAGTTATTTACTACTGAGTTGACCACCCTGTATTTAGTACATTATGTTACTCATGTATCTCATGTATGAGCTGCAAAATGAAACAGATCCATAGTTCAGATAGAATTCCCAATAGTTAAAGAGATAACTATTGCGAAGTACGGCGATATTACATTAAACAGTGATCAACACAATTGCAGTTAGCGCTCCGATGTAATTAGTGACCGCATCGGTGGCCAGGCCGAACAAACGCCCTAGCTTTAGCAAATAGATTGTGTTATGGAAGTAAGAATTTCATTTTCATGGACCTGTATGGTACACACTGCTCACTCGAGGGATACAATACAGTTCTTTCAGAGGCGTGACTCCTATTGACGCGGGTATACAAATAGAGGTGCGCGGCTACGTGTCTACTGGTTCGGAAATATTTCAATCGAGAGTTTGTAACGAGATCCCACGTGAATCGCCGCGGGCACTAAGCCCCTCGCCAGTTGAAGAGTTAACACTACCTAACTCGACGCTTCTATCAAATGTTTAACCTCACTGGAAAAGTTACCAATCCACTTCTCTGCTTCAGGTTTTGATTTTTATTAACATTGACATTTATCAACTGTTGCTTACATAAATTTTTTAATAATAATTTGTATTACCTTTATTAAAGAATTCGGTTGTGATTTCGGGGACCAAAATATGTTTTAGTACACCTACATAAAGTTACAAAATTCTAAGCCTTGTTAGCAAAACTTTGACTTCGTTATAAGATATCTTTAAACTTTAGGGACCTGTTATAAATATTTGACATTCTTGTCCGACCCAATTAGAGACCCCAACATTGTATAGGTACCTACCCACATGTTTTATTAGAAACAATCTTGTTTCATATCTCCCACTCACTGTGATCCAGAAATTATGTATAGGTACTTTTTTGTTTCTGTGTAGATAATACATAATCATTAATTTAACAGCGTGATTTTTCACGCACTTTTCTCCTCTACGAAGATGGCGGGGGATTCACAATAATGTTCCTGGTTTAAAGGGTCATCAAGGTAGCGTTATCCGAAGGCATGTGTAGTTAAAAATAGCTTTTCTGGCATTCAACCGCTACCATGACTTTCCCTTATTAAAATGAGGTTCTTGAAAAGTGGTCTTACTATAACTGAAAACTTTTTAGTACTCTTTGGTGCTGAAGTTTCCAAATCAATACAATACTAATATGACAGAATTATAATAATCAAAACCGTATTAGTATTCCGACATAAATTATTCTGTATTCGACATCCGGTCTGATAGTGTTATATAATATCCGGCTAATCCTTGGAATCCGCGATGCAAATGCAACGCTACGCCGGTGAACGGTTCAGAGCTAAGTGCTACTAAAAATATAGTTTTGTATTGCCCTTTGCCTTTCGCGATTTCACACGAGTTTTAGGTAATCCACTGGTTGTATTGTGCGGCTATAAATAAAGTAACGTTTATGTAAGCAAGACTTGTTAGTTAGATTTAAAGCAAATATTTTTATGCCAGTACGCGTTTCTCTCTACATCATTTATACATCACGAATATAAAAGGCGTACTGGTCTAGTTGTTAAAATACAACATCCAGCTTTTTTTCGGGGTTCCGTACATATTTTTTTCAAATACAAAGTTAAGTTTGTTCTTGGGACAGATTCATCCCAACTACGGGCACCCTTCATTGTGCGTGGGCGGCACGCACTAGGTCAGTTTTTTTTGGGTTGGTATGGCTACGGATCAGACAAGTAGCTCACATCATCAAAGATTTCGCACAAAGTTATTATACCAAACAACATTTCATTTTTACAAATTACACCTTAATAACATTTCATTTTTACAGGAACCCGTGGCTAAATAATAACAGCCGTACAGGTCGATCGATCAAGGCTAAGCTACGCTTGTCACGGTTGGTCTGTGGATGGGTGACCATCTTTACATACCGAGACTCCTCCGTGCCTCGGTAAGCACGTCAAGCCGGTGGTCCCGGCTGTCATTCGTGGATCTTTGACAGCCCGAAATTCTGACAACCAGTCTTACTAAGAGGTATCGTATTACACAGTAACTGGGTTGTGGAGGTCAGATAGGCAGTCGCTCCATGTAAAATACTGGTATTCAGCTGCATCCGGTTAGACTGGAAGCCGACCCTAACATAGTTGGGAAAAGGCTAGGCAGATGATGACCTTAATTCATTTTGCATTCATGTTGACTAACTCACAAGTCCTTGCCGCTTCAACTATGCGCAATGTTCCTAAGTCGGGAGGAGGTGATCCACAATACTGCTGAGGGGTTACCCCGTTAGGGCTTCCAATTTCCATTCTCGCACACTCGGTTGAGTGCCCTTGTCAGGCTGTTGTCGCTACATTGATCTCATGGTGCTGCACTACCTAATAGCGCGTCAATGGATGGAGTAAATATTCAGACTTTGTTAATTGTTGGATTGCCAAGAGTGATTGCGTCACTATAATTGTTATTGGATATGTCAGAGTACCTATGTAACAAACTAAAAAGTTGCGTTGTTTTTTTGACGATATTCGGATTTAGGTACGTTACTTTTGCTACTATGGTTAAGAAATTACAATACTTACACATTAGCTAAAATAAAAATACTGTGCCAATATACTCTGAGTACGAGTATTATATTCAATAATAGTTACAAAAGAAGCTAGAGGAAAAATACAGACACGCAAATATTATGCTAAGTGATTATGTTTGTGTAAAGATTTTCCTCATTCTAAACGCTATTTCGCTTTGTCTTATTCGCAAGAAAATGTCAGGTATTTCTTCTCAAGCGTTTTTAGAATATGAAACGCGTGCACGCTCTAAAGGCACATTTAACGAACATGAATTTTAAGAATGGCAATAATAAGCAATGACATGATTAAAACTCCGACGCCCTGGGAGCTTCTCCGTCAATTGTCTTTCGGCTGTGAAATATGCGCAACAATAGCTAAAGTACACGGAACCCGGAACCGTACTAACATTTTACGTTTTTCTTTCATCCCAAAATCAGCATGGAAATAATATTTTTATTCTCTTTTTTATAAAAACGACATAAAAGCGGATACGTCGCGAAGATAAGAAAGTTATACGACCTTCTCGCGGCTCGAAGTGAAGCAATCCATCTCACGTAATTGCATTATATTCGGAGTGCGTACCTCGAGTGCCCGGAAGGAACTGTTACTTATGATTTCTTTCCAATATCTACACTTTTTGTAGCGCTGAGATCTCACTTTATTCAGGTTATAAAACAAGAGTTAAGGAACACTTTCTTCCAACTATTTGTTCCTTTTCTTTTTCCGTTGTTAAACGAATGGGAATCTGTGTTTTATGATAGATTCATACTAAGAATTGTTATTTTTCAAGACTTGTTCTTCGGATTTTAAAGCGTAGGTATTAATCTTCTTATCAGTTGTTTTATATTTGATAAGTGTATGTTTTCTGTAATGCATGCAGACAGCTTTTTCTCCACTACTTTAAAGAAATTATCTTGTTATGGAAGAAACAATTAGCTGTGTCCTGTTGAACATCTGGTAATAATAACCATAGCGTCTTATTTCACGTTTGATGTATTGCTAAAATTTATTATAAAGAAACTAAGCTTGGTTTTGCTTCGATGAATATGTTTCAGACAGGCAACTGGAAATACCGATTATAGTACGTAATAAAAGATTCTCCAATCTTGGCTAATTAATTAATTTTTCGTTAATTAATTAGCCAAGATTTCGTTTTATGAATAAGTCATTGTTAATAACTTATTAATAAGACGAAATCTTTTTCTATAACGTGTTAGTTATTACACGAACAGATGTTATAATAAAAAATATTTTTACCAAACTTTGTAACTTAATGAAACTTCTTATATCTTCAAAAACTACGTGTCCGTTGGTTAGGCAAGTATTTCAAGCGGTCGCCATCAGTTGCTTGTTGATTTTTCACTCTGTGTATAAGCTATTCTATTTCCGGAATTTCTCTTTCATACGCCGCTCTCACATTTTGACGTGCCTTCAGAGCCTGTCCGAAACACATTTACGCATTTAGAGTTTATATGAGATGAGTACACTGCAATGGTTGTGATTTAGATAGAAACTACGTTAAAATGAAAATATGTGGAGAATGGGACCGGGATGTTGGATGGTATTCAGCAGATAATTCTCTTTTTGGAACGCCAACATTTCTTGTGTTGTGTCGTACGTTGTGTCGAAATTGGAAATGGGAACTATTTGTCAAGCTTTTATGTATTAAAATAAAGTATATTTTATTTTGAAGTATAAATAATAAAGTTTATTAGGAACAATTTAGGTATAACTTAACAAAAGACACGGAGATAGCTGCAACAGTAAAATCCTGTAGCGCGGCGATCAACGCCCAACACAAGAAAGAAAGAAAGGAATAATTAAATAAAACTTTGTAGGTAGGTATTATAAGGAATGTTACAGCAAACTGTATTCGAGATCCATGGTTTTAAATCTGTTTTTAATAGCCCAATAAAAAAGAATCCAAAAGGGATACTTTAAAGAAGCCCATTATAATGGTTTAATGGGACCTCTCGTCACTGAATTGCACGAAGCAGAGCTCGCATCGCACTTACATGTACCCTGCTCTAACTTGTAACCATATATTGACAGACACTTTGGGGGATATGCGCCGATACAGCTGAGACAAAAGGACAAATTTGGGTTAATTAAATTCCAGTGTCGGCTTTCGGGCCCGATGTCTGGGGCTCGTCACGGCGTCTTGGACAAAGTACGGCCTTATCACCGCGCTAGTTGACTGACGCCCCCCCTCGCACCTCCGCAGAAGATTAATGCCTCTCTAATGAATCAGCTACCGTGACAAATCAGGCGTCGGTAATGGATAAGGCCTTCCTGGTGTTGCGGCTACAATAAATTAGTTAACTGATAAATGTTTGATTTTATAATTTGCTTGCAGACAGGTTGATTTCTCTGTTTATTGTGTACATAATGATTCTAATAAGTGGGTAGGAATGTGCTCTGCAAAATTGCTATTAAATACGGGTTATGACCTTAATAGACGGTAACGTAGTGTAAAATATTGTAGCAAGAAAACTAATATTACTCATAGCTTTTGTGACAACAAAAGCACGCAGAAAGTCCCACCCACACCCGTCTTTTCCCACTAGTCAATCGAATTCACAGGAAAAGTTGTGATAATCTAAATTCAATACATAGTCTTATGTGTCCGTACAGGATCTAATAACAATATCATCTAGCGATTTTGTGGGAATCGAATGGTGTTACCAGCAGTAATAATGTTAGTAGGCGATCTAACCTAAATACGTTAAGCCAGACATTTACTGCTAATTGGCAAACGTAGTTTTCAATGGTTTTCAATTGCAAAACGATTAGCAATTATTGCCGTTTATTATTCTGTTTGTACCAGCGTGTCTGTAAAACAAGCGTATTACAATAATATAGTTCTTAAACCTAATTTGTAAAAAAAAAAACATTTATTGGATTAAACACAAACAGCTTACGTTTCAGTTTTTAGGTACTTCACGTTTTCGTTCAATTAATGTAAGAACAAGTTTGTATTGATTTAAGAACGTAATATTAATTCCATTTTATGGATATGAAGATACTTTATTCTCATCTTATTTCTTCAAAAATAATGTATCTACTCATTATATAAACACACTCGATACAATTTATATATTTTATATCAAATAAAAGGTAAGATTTAATATTACTCTTGCTATTTGTACTGTAATTTAAAAGTATTACTATGCAACAAAATAATATATTACAACTCTAGCAACATACCCCTTTGTGTAAGCCTATGAAACAACGCTAACAATAAAACCTTTAGAAAATTGGACTGGCCTGAGACTTTCAATTGTAACCAAGGTATTATATAAAAAAAGAAAGGTCATTTTATTTCTATAGTCTGACTGTGAACGCTAAATTTTAATAGAATATGTTAGCCGCTTTACAATATGTTTAGGGATAACCCGAACTTTAGTTGAAAGGGCCATTCTGAGGAAAGGTCGTAGCTCTATGATTTATTTTGTTGCTATTAAACTTTAACAATCCCATAAAATATAAATTCTTAAATATATTCACAGTTCTCATGCAGTCTGCTTCACTATTTTGCTGACTGCCTAATCTTTTCATTCGGTTATACCTATTCCAGATCAGAGCAGAAGAAGAACCAATTTATATAAAAAAAAGAAATCTGCTGGCTTCGTAGTCTATTTGTGGTTGTGGGTAATGGTAAATGGAGAATACAATAGCTGCATGCAGTCAAAGTGATTTTTGCGCTGCCACCGACGACCGAAACTTCGCCACTTCCACGGGAGTGGCGAAGTTTTGGCGAAGTTTTCCATGGTCTTCTCGCTTCGTATCGGTGTCAGATAATAACAAGCATAGAGTTAATACCGTGATATCACCAAGTTGGAGCAAACCTTGATGCAGTAGCATTCGATTTGCGTTAGTCTTTTAGAGTCTAGGCTTTCACACAAACTCCACTTATATGTATTATGATAAATATGCATTAAACAATGCTTCACTGCCTGAGTATGACGCGTCCATTATTTATAGCTATTGATAGCGACGCCTCATTTGTCAAAATTAATAACGTGATTAAATATGTATGCAATCGAAATATTCGTTTTAACCGTTTTTAAAGTGACATAATTATTTAATTACAATCTCTTGCAGCGTTCCTGTACCTATTTAAATATAATATAATTATGCGAGTATGATACGAATAACCAAGTTTGTTACAAAATTTATGTCTAGCTAACGCAAGCCAGAGCTGACGTCACGTGCCTAATGGCTCCAGTATTGGAAAACAAATCGTTTTTCTTTAAACTATGCATATTTTAGTAATGCTACGTAAACGCTGCTAAACCCTGTGCCACGCTTTGAACACTGTCTCGTTTTCTTGTTGGCGAGGAATAACGAGTGTAAACGTCATCCAATAATAGTGTAAGTAGTTGTAAACTAACTTATCTACTACACAACACATTGTTTGCAACGTCTATACTAAGAAAAAGAAAGTCTTTCGTATGGCAGCATTTTACATCACGTTGTAAACAACACATCGTTAGCCAGTTTATACATGGCGCTCAACAAAAATAATTTCTTTTTCATAAAACATTATGTAAGTGTAGCCATGAATACACGCCAGTCCGTTGAATACAGCCTTTATACGACGGTAATGGCGTGGATAACATATATCCCGGCATTTCTGGAGTGATGCCGGCTGATAGTCATCTTATTATGTAACTTTGCTATTGTAGATGAAAGGCAACTTTATATAATGTAGTTTTGGTACTACAAATGTTATGTAAGGTCCCAATTTGTCCCAACGATGACCACCTGGGGTTGAAGCGTTAGTTATGAGAGCCAAATGTGTTTTTGTTTAGGTTCTGGATTTAGTTTTCACGTGTTATAGTGGTCAAATGCAAGCGTAGATATGGTATATTGTACTAAAACTTACGTTTTTTTCTATAAATTAATAAAAAAATATGACACAAAGTACTTATCTACAAGAAAAAAAGTTGAACTGAAAATAATTTTCTGCCGGAAAAGTACAAACAAAAAACTACAAGAGCAATTTTAATTCTACCGTAATGATAATAATACGTAATTAAAAAAAGTTAAATTAAATGGTAGTTAGTTTATTAGAGCTCCTAAAATACAAAATTTACATTTGAAACACGACACGAATTGTGGTAGGTATTACAGTGTTGGCGTGGAGTATCTCAGTTAAAACTAGGTTTAACATTATTTCAAAAACAGAATGTTAAATTAACCGTGGTTACTAATTTAAGCCTGTAATACATATTTACGAAAGCCGTTTAGCTTATGCCTTTTACATTATGCGCATGCCTGAATAAGTTTAGTATGAATAGGAGCTGGTTTAATGCCGGATTTACCTAAACAGATAGATATAAATTAATCTTATAATCATTCAGCTTTACAATAATTATGTTTCTTGGAAGTGAATCAGAATAATTTTAGTCGAACCAAATACAGAAAACTGAATAAAGTTAAAGTACCAATTGCACTACGACCATAAAGTAGAAACAATAATTGAAATGACCACCAAAATGGTCCATTCGAAATGTTTACATTTCAGCGTTTCAGTATAACATTGTTCCTTAATACCTTAATGGTTGTGTGGACAGCGCTACCGGGCGACGGTGGGCAAAGGGGCCCCGGTCAGTCGGCTCCTTTACATCTCGATACTGAGGCCTTTGTAATGTTATCCCGGGGGCCAGTCTGCCTTGCAAGACAACTCGGATTCCTGTATAGTGTTCTAAACGAGTTTAAATGTACCGGGTGTCTTGTGTTATTACGTTACAATAGTGAGTTTACAATTTAATGCCATTGTTATATAGGTATTGTTTATTGTATTACAATTGGTTCACTGTATATAAGTATTAAGACCGTTAAAGACTGGTAGGGATCTTGTAGAACGTCAAATTTATATCATAATATTATATAAGTTAATACTCTCTTTGCTAAATAAGCATAATTATCTTCTTAAAATTAAAGCTCTCGTTACATATACGCTCACGATTAAGTATTTTTGGTATTTCATTACGTCTGAGACTCTGTGACATTACAGTAATAGTGACTTTGACAAAATATTAAAATAGGGAGAAATTTTCTTCGAGCCCAAAGTTTATCTCGAAAAAATGTGATGTCTGAAATTTCTCATGAGTATGAATAATAAGAACAAGATTACATTATAAAAGCAGAACCTACAAATATAAAATTACCTATTTCAAGTTGTTTCTCCTATCTAATTTATTAGCGTAGCGTAGCGTAGCTAATATTATTAATATAGTAGTGTAGTAGCTAATATTATTATTGGTTATTTTATTTTTATTTTCTCTGTCTTGTGTTGTAGAAGTAGGTTTCTGCTGTGTATATTGATGGTAGTTAAGTTACACTCCTTCCTGGATAACCCGTTCTTAGTATCAAACATAAATCATACTATTTTATTTAGCATCAGCGAATATCTCGGTTCTAGCATCAGAGCCACGTACTCGTATTTTGCTTGTAAAATATTAAAGGCAAGGCAACATAGTTTACCTACAGAATCGCTAACAAAGTTACTACCTAGTGAAGTTAAGGTACACATTTTAAATGTTACGAGCACCGCTACAGGGCAATATTATCTGACCCTACATAATTACAATAACATTTTGATTCAAGAATGCAAATTAAGTTCCGCAGCCCCCGACGTGGCAACGTTGTTTGGTTATTAATTTTATTCAGTGGCCTTTCGGAGGCATCGAACTTGGCCCCGAAATGTTAACTTAATACTTTATATTTACGGAAAGAAAAATACGGTTTTAATATATTCTCTAAATCTTGACATTCAATTTTTTTTACAATGTTTAGATTATAAAAAACTTTTTAACAAAAAAAAAAACCGACTTCCAAAAAAAACACTACAAAGTGAAAAATAACTTTTATTTCGGAAGTCGGTGTCTTTGGATCTGTATTTTAGTGTTTTGCCACCGACTTCCGAAATAAAAGTTATTTTTCACTTTGTAGTGTTTTTTTTGGAAGTCGGTTTTTTTTTGTTAAAAAGTTTTTATTTCTCGCTTTTTAGTGTGTCTGTTTATAATGTATCTAAGTTACAATAGCCTAATGCCAACTTGCTCATCGCCTTTTACAAAATATTGCTTTTCCCGATGCAGGGACGTTAACTGTTGAGGAGTTCTCCTGGTATTCCACCATCAGCTCCGTTTCACCATTCGCATTGTGACGCGCATAACTTGCTTAGTAACCATATTAAAGTAAGTAATCGAATCGCAAACCGGTAAATACTTATTATTGAGTAGTTCGGGTGGCCATCTGTGGTTTTCATCATCAGTTCCATTTCACCAAATGATGCTTTCCGAGAGCAAATGCACGAGTTACTATAAAAAATACCCAAATCGCTATAGGTGTGCCTATAATACTTGAAGAGTTCCTTCGATTTCTCCAGGATCCCATCATCAGATCCTGACCTGATGACAATGGGACCACCTGGAAAGTATACCCTTTCAAACAAAAAAATAATTTTTGAAATCGGTTCAGCCGTCTCCGAGTAATCGGGGAACATACATAAAAAAAAAAAATAAAAAAAAAAAAAAAACAAAAAAGGTTCCGACGAATTGAGAACCTCCTCCTTTTTGAAGTCGGTTAAAAAGACACTTTATCTTGGAACACTGTACTAAGTTAAGCGTAATGATGGTTCAAAGTTTATTGGAGCAATTTTGGGTTAATATTACACAGATACAAATAATCTGAATATTGTTAGTTTCTTTAGTAGGTATAATAAGTTTATCCAGTTAGTGTATATATTTTTATCTTCCTAAATAAATTTGCTGTAAAAAAAAAATAAGCCGGAACACCTTTGTCTATAATCGACATTGCATGTGTAGTGTAATGAAATATAAGTCTGGATGACAACTGCTTTAATCATAAACGAACATAGACAATCCACAACAGCATGCAAGAGTTTTGACGAGTGACGAGTGATTTTTCGGGATATTGGGCCAGAACAATATACACACGATACGACATGTTTAGATAACAATTTTTTTTTAACAATTATATCTTCTATTTTTGTTTACCGTTTACACCTAAAACAAGGCGTAAAAACTATTTAGCAAATAAAAAATCAAAATAAAATAAAATCTGTTAAAGTAACACACAATCAAGTACCACTTGTACAGTATCCGTAAAAAATACAAATTGTTTCTTAAGCAATAAAAAATATTTATCTAAACCTGTCTGAAATAAAGTCGGTTTCATCGTGGCACGATGTGACGTCGTATCGTATGTGTATTGGCCCTTACTTTTATGTTTATATTGGTGCTGATACAAGAATATCTTGCGGGCCTATGTTATAGTTCAGGAGGCACTAAGTATAACACGGGCCCGCAAAATAAGAAACAATTTTTATTTTTTACGGATAATTGATAATTGATTGTGATACTTTATCGGATTTAATTTTCACATTAATCGCGAGATCAAATTTATCGTTCAGACCTACCACCTAATTTCCGATGAGATAAACTACGCAGTTTATGTCTCTAATAATACTACGATTTATATTTACGATTTGTATAATTCATAGGTTATGCATTTAGCGCAGCTTGGGATGTGATCCAATGGGTCTGAAACGCGTACAAATCATTTCATTGACGTCCTTTAGATACTGCTAACATGTAACGATGCCGTAAATTAAAGTTAGTACATCCAGCATTTGTAGTTGTTGATGCGAAAGTTCAATAATGGCTGAAGCATCATAGTGTTAATGATTTTTTAATTCAAGTACATTTGAATCATCTGCCTCATTTGCCTAGCCTTTTGCCATCTATGTTGGGGTCGGGTAAATAGTACATTTCAATAAAAGCATTTTATCCCGATATTCCCTTGGGATCGAAACTTATGCAGGTGAAACCGCGGGGCGCAGCTAGTGTAGTATAAATTACCGTATTTTGTTTTATTGACTACTACCGTACGTATGTACCTACTACCGTACGTACCGTACTACCGTATTTTGTTTTATTAACTGACTATATATATATATATACAAGCGACTGTAGACTTATACATATTTGATATTAATTTCAATTTGATACCTCCACGCGTCCCTGAGAAAAAGGGTCTTGGCAGAAAGACAGACAGACGGACGGACAACGAAGTGACCCTATAAGGGTTCCGTTTTTTCCTTTTGAGGTAAGAAACCCTAAAAAGTGTACATTATTAGAATTTCAAACGTTTTTAGAGGCTCATTTATAAAAAAAGGGGACATCATTAGAAGGTCATTAAGTTTTTAGAGGATCGATTAAATATATCTCTTTATGTAATCATAGGTCCTAAGGACACAGCCCAAACTCTTCTTTCAGTCTTATGATAAACTTTTGACTACCGAATAGTTTCCAGACCTTTTGATTTTACGTTACATTTGGTAACTTTTCTGTAATTAAATAAGATCTTCAGAAGAGATTGTCAATTAAAACTGAAGATAAAATCACGTCATACTGTTGAAATTAGGTGGCGCATGTATATAGTAACTATGTATAACCGGTATATAACAGCCTGTATTCTGTATTAATTCTCAGATCAGCGGTGAATTATATTCAATTTGTGTTTATAATATTGAGATTGAACGCATCGAGAAACGGCTCCGACCTCACGCTTCCTATTAGAAGGGGTGAATTAATTCAGTGTATAAAGATACACTGTAGCACTTCGGCGCAATCAAGTATACCAACGGGCTTCAATATCTTACTGTAAAATTATTCTAAACCACCTTTCAATGGTTTTAAATGTCGAGTTTTAGTAGGCTTTGTAAAGTTAGCTAACCAAACTGGCCCACGGTGGGAATTAGAATCGATAGTATTTAGCGATAGAGTGGACATTATCTTAAACTAGCTGCGCCCGCGGTTTCACCCGCGTAAATGTCGATCCCGTGGGAATATCGGGATAAAAAGTAGCCTATATGTTAATCAAGGGTGTCAGCTACTTCCATACAAAATGTTATCAAAATTTATCCAGCCGTTTGAGCGTGAAGAAGTAACAAACATATAAACATACACACACACACACACCCTCACACTCACTAACAAACTGTCGCCTTTATAATATTAGTGTGATAACTCTAACCTTTAGGAGCTTTTTAAATAAATAAAAAAAAAAAGTTTTTCTCAAAATTTCTGTTTATTTTTCTTTCAAATTTAATTTCTCCAACATGAATTACTATTATCACTGAAATTCAACAGTCTCAGATAAAACACGGCTGCATGGTGCACGTGTCGATGCTTAACAAAGTTCAATAAAGCGCGATTCGTAACGCGTAGCGGATCAGTTTTTCTGCTACGACAGCGTAGCTGGCGTAGGCTTGGAACAAAGGCGTCAGCTACGGCGTAGCACTTGTAGCAATAGAGCATTCTTTTAAATTATAAACTTACTCGCTTCTCCCCGCGACTTCGTCCGCGTGAAATTAGTACTTTCCTCTAAAAATTTCGAGAATGTATGTTTATGATCTTTATCATTTATTTAGATAAATATGTAAGTAATCGGGCCAATTCTTAAGTTTATAGATCGGGATTAGATTTTTCAAATAAACTGTATCTCCGCTTTTCACCCCCGCAGGGGTGGAATTTTGAAAAATCATTTGGGATGTGTTCATAACATGACTCAAAGACCCATACCCATTTTCGAGTTAATGGAAGCAAGCAGTAAAATCCACTACTTAAACTTTATTACCCTTTTCAGATTGGTAGGAGTCGATTAAAAAAAAAACACATACTTATTTTTTATTTTTTTATTCTAGTAATAACTCGAAACCCGTCCCAGTTTCGAGTTAATTAATAATAAATTAACTTTCGAGACAGCGGGTTACATATTTTTCTAACCTATAAACTTTGTCACCCCCTAAATCAAGCAGTTTAGGCTGTGCCTTGATATATCAGTCAGTACTTTGAATTGTATATATCTAGATTGGTAAGAATTACATAGCCTGACTCGCTGGCATTTTATCAGTCTACCATAGGGTTATGAAGAGATTTACATGGTAGGTGCAATATATTGGCAACAGTAACCGTTTAATAATTTGTTAAGACGTTCCAGGCGTGTCCCTAAGTCACTCTTACTTTTTGAAGATGTGTTTTTACCGTCTTTTTGCTTGACAGCAACCCCTTGTTAGTGCTCATTTGGATTAGTATTTACACACCACCAATCACCACACCTTTTGTTAAGCATAGTGATTATAAAAAATATCTCTGGACTTATCAGCTGTAGACGTTCAAATCATCAATAACTACTTAAATAGCAAAGCTATATTTTACAAAGTACGTACTTCAGGTTAAATTCTCGTTATCTGCCAACATTATGTATTTGTTCGGCCTTTACAAAGAATTGTGGCGGGTGTTCAATTTCCCAGACCTGGAATGGGAAGATTAATTAACCATTTACCGGATTGGATAAATATTTTTGTGAACTAAACGCTTTATAAAAACCTTGTGAAATGAAAGAATCAATTTTGTGTAAGCCTTAGATATTTTGGGCTTTTTATATTATTGCTTGTTCATGAAATTCGTTTAGTTCGAGCCATCCGTGTTCAGAAGGTAAATCAAAATTCACAGTTTATTATAGCTGACGACGTGAGTAGTGAAACTTGTTGAAAGTCCGCCGCCTACGTTCCCGTTTGACCCGCGTCCCTTAGTTAACCTTTATAACTTCCGTGCAAAAGGCCAACTGATCTACTTTTCTTTAATTTCCGTATTTCGTATCTTGAATTTTCCACAGAAATTGTCAAGATATCGAAAATAATATTAGCATGTCAATTACAAACATTCTTTAGTAAATAATGTTTTTTTGGAGAAAAAGGGCGAAAAATAAAGTTTTCCAAGAAAATGCTTGAAGCATGGAGGAAAATACGACGAGTCATTGAACAGTAATTTCGGAATGGTTTCACCCTGTCGATTTCAACGAGATCTGAATTAACGAGTTAGGGAATGGTTACACTATAGTTTCTATACTTCTAAAACTAGCTTTAGCATCCGAGTTGTATTGTCACTGCTGAAACGTGTTCCTTTGAAAATGACATATTTTGTCGGAATCAAATAATTTTCAATATTTGTCTTCGTCGAATTGTTAGCGTAGTTTATTTACAAATCCTAATTATGCTGCTGGACATGACATTATTAACGATTGTTATAATAATTAAAAGTAAATCGCTCATGCTAATCACGTATTTGTAATAATTATCCTATATTTGCGGAAATCATATCAACATTTAATTATATTTGATTGCCTACGTTTAAAATAATTATGTTTATAATACCCATAACATTATTTCAATCAAAGGTGATGATAATTTATCCATGAAAACAGCGTGTAATAACATATTTGCGGAATCGCAAAAGTTGTCAAAGTCAAAAGCTGGTTTCGTAATAATAATTTATGAACACCCGAACATAACCAAACAAACAAAATGTACTTGTCGTAACCAAACGAAGGAACGAGAAGGGAGGCCATTTGGAAACCGATAAACAATACAAGTGGCGCGTAGAAATTACCTAAAGTCGCTTGATTCCGGCTGCTAAATAATGTGCTCAAAGTTAATATTAAATCAGCTGTCCAATAACATTGTATGTTCTCTGATGCAGAGGTGATTTTATTAGTCTCAACAGAGCTTAAACCGAGCAAGGAACGTAAAGAAACTTCGGCCGACCCAAAAGTTTTGTCATGTAACAATGTAATTAGCCCCTTGGAGTTTGCCGGCCTCTAACTTGTAACAAATTCTTTATCTCGCCTCGCCGTTTTCACTCACTAAAATTTAAATTGTGGTTACTTGATTATTTTAATTGCTTTTTTGGAATGCATTCCTAGCTAACACTCTGCTCTTACTAAACTACTACTTGTGTTGAACGACGTGTTGAAGATTACTTCTTTTTTTATAGTCTAAGAATCAAGTTCTATCTTGTTTGCTCAGTATAATTTTTCAAGAAAATGTTGTTCCAGTTTAGAATTTTCATCTTTATAGTTGATCACAAACACACATCACACATACAAATATTTTGATCCGTCGGGGAATCCAACCCTCGACACTTGAAGCAGAAGCCTATCGCTTACTGTGCCAACAGAACGGTCACATTAATTCAATTTTCTTTGAATTTAATACGGCGGCACGGTTGGCATAACATCATATATTTTACACCGTTGCATTACAGTTCTTGCTTATTTACACAAATATTACCCGATGCTTAAATACGAACACGTAGTTAAACACACGAGTATGCACATGCGGTTGGTTAACTGAAAACAATTTCGCCGCTGGATCTTTCTGAGACTTAATCCACAAAGCGGCAACGTTGTATTATTCGAGAGAACACTTCACATTCATATTTGATCGTAATTTAAGTTAGTTACACACATGAGCAGAATCTTGTTTAAGATTAATCCTCTGGCTGAAGTTAGTAAAGCTCTCGCGGCCTGAGTTGCTAAGGTTGTTAGCAGTAGTGGCCTCGTCGCATGTTTATTTCAGAGATTGCGAGGGTGTAACTTGAGACTGTTTGCTGGTTTTGAGGGCGGCGCGCAAACACCGCCTCCCGCGTACATACAACAACTTAACGAGCCAACTCCGGCTCATCGGGGAATTTCGTGGTGCGGGGTACGCTCAGTGTCGTCAATAAAACTTTATGGTAAAAACAAAATAATATTTACTTTGAATAACTTAAGAGTGTACAATGGCTCGGAGAACAGTGCGCGCGACAATAAGCTTGGCGGGCTGCAGTTTGTTATCGGCGCGGCGCGCGTCGAGTCGGCGCCGCGACACAATCGCGCCGCGCCTCGCCGCGCCTGAATACACACGCGACGCGATGTTCACTGGCGACGGATATTGGGTAGGCGAGCGCACGGTTTAAACTGAACACTTTCCTTACAAAGCGAAAAGTTTCTACTAAATGCATACGGCCGTCCCGTTTGTGCGCTCAACTTTACATTTGTCAAGTTACGAACTTTCTGTCGCACTAACTAGACCACTGCCAGATGTACGAGTGTATAGGTTAAAATATGCGCTTCTGTTATACTCCAAGTTGCCTCACCGCATCGTCGTGAATTCAATACATCGATGCGCTATCGTCAGAATAATTGTAATATCGTTAGAATCATGATCTGGACACTGAACTACAATTGGTAATTTTTTTGTAAGAGCTCGTAGAAACTGTAAATAAGTGTCTACTAATCACAGATATAAAGTTTTTAATGAAATATCGTATTTGCAGTAAGTAAAAGATTTAAAATAAAAATCTCTATTGTTTAATTCCTTTTTACGGTCCACCCACTGCACAATGCAAGCAATACCTACCTATACCTATTTCACTCAGCAGCCAAGTTGTTGTTGTTGCATTCATGAGCGCAAAAAATACTTCTGACGCTCCGAGGATTAAAAGATAAATGAAATTCCTTGAAACAGACACGCTGGACTTAAAATGGAAAATTACATCAATCCTTTCTAAGACTTGCAGTAGGTAGTAATTTATTTTTCAATTAAATATAAAGGTGTAGTTAGAGAGCGCAGCGGCGGCGGATGAATGGTTTTCTAATGAATCTGGCGCGAACTTCGTTACCGTAATGGATAACATGAGCGTTCACGTCCACAATGCCTCACGTACGGAACAATGTACTGCGTCGTGTTGCATGTATTGTCAACGGGATTTTTTCGCTTGCTTACTTTTTCTATAATGTACGTATGGATGATATTTGCCCCTAGCAATTTACATTTATAAATGACAGCGATGCGGAGGAGTACTTCGACGCTTAAGTGACAAAAAAAACAAAAGGATTTTTTGTATTTATTTGTGATAAGTTAGCGTAAATAGTTAGTTGCGTTATAAATTGTATGTAATCACTTTAAATGTGGTTACATCCAAGAAAACATTATTTCAAGTTACTGTTAATAATAATTCAAGTTGATAAGATAAAAACAAACACATGAAAACATGGGAGTTATCAACCAGGGCCACTTTGAGCGGATTTGCCAATAGACCGAGGCTTAACAAGGTTGAAGAAGAAGTAAAAGAGTCACAAGTCTTATCTTGGTATATTGCTCGTTTAGCGGATTACAGGGGAATTGGGGGGTAAGCCGCACAACATATTGAACTACTTGTAAGAAAATTAGTTTCCTAGTCACATAGTTAAAGGCACATCATGTTACCAAGCCGCAACTTATACATATTTCAAAGTTGTACCTTGTTAACTCTTCGTCAACAGAGTCATAAGTACCTGATACAATCATAATTATTTTACAGAGAGACTTATCCTTTACGTACTTCTTCTTCATCACATTAAGTTCTAAAACCTTTATGTTGATTGATGACGACACTTCACAAGCAAGAGTAATAACACATAAACTGTAACGCCACATAAAGGCGTACAAATTACATGAAGCGTCGCCATACAGAACAACAACGACATAAAGTTGAGAAAAAATTAACGAATACCAGAAATTGTAGGAGTGCGAGTCCCTTAAACCAACATATCGCCTCACAGTGCTGTAGATATCATGTCTTATGACAACGCAGGTATTTCGCTAGATAATCCACCGCGAAGAATTTCATATTTCACCGGCGAATAAGTAGCGTATTATTTCGCATGAGACAGGTGTCGCTCTCGCCAGACGCCTAAATTCATCTCTGTATAGCAGGTGCACACACGACGACGCTTCTAATCCGGCCCTGACGGCGGCTCTCGCTTTATGTAGTGCCGCCTTAAGATAATGATGAACTTACATTCTACAACGTTACGTACTATTTCCGGTAATTATACATGATCGTGCAGGTTTTGATATTTATTTACCTACTAGCAGCGCCCTGCGGTTTGACCTGCATAAGTTTCGATCCCGTGGGAATATCGGGATAAAAAGAATATTATGTGTTAAGGGTGTCAGCTACCTTCATACTAAATTTTATCAAAACTGGTCCAGCCGTTTGTGCGTGAAGAAGTAACAAATATACAAACACACTCTCAAACTTTCGCCTTTATAATATTAGTGTGATTTACGTGTCTAGGGAATTCGTAATTATTTAGTATTTGCATACGTACTCTCTTGACATTTCATTGCAAGTGACTGAAATTGTGCATCGACCGGAATTTAAATCCCTTGTGGAATTACGTCGAACCATCTGATATTAATGTCCGTAAAATGTATTTGAGTCCCATATATTTTTTTGCATTCTTCAATTGGTTTTATGTAAAACGAAGAATATGTAATACGTATATTCCGGTTGTGCTGTCATCCATCTAGAAATTCCATTACCTAGTACTTAGAATTTTTAAAGCAACGAAAAGATAATTTGTTTACAGCTGGCTAGAGCGTCGTTTTCTTTGATGCTACCGAACAATCATTGTGTCAAAGATATTAAAGATAGACTCCAGTTTTGATATTAGTTTTATCGATCAGCCTGTTATGTACGACATTCGAGTCCAACGGCATTAGTTTGTGAATTTCTTTGAGGATAAAATTGCTACTTTCAAAGGAACTGCAAAACTGGCACTGCTGCTTGGTATATCACGTGTAACTGCCTCCCTCAGTAGCAACACATAGCTACATCGTGCAGGAATTTAATACTGAATAAACGAGCGCGTTAACTCACCTTTTATATTTAACATAAACCTTTTCATAAAATTGCGCGCTTATAACACATACACTCACATTACACAGAATGTTTGTGAAGTGAGGTAAAAACAAAGGGCAATAAAATAAATTGTCCCTTTTGAATTACCCCATCAAATACCACTCGGCAACAATGGAGCCTTCTGATGAATTATCAATTTTCTCTTTGTCACACGCCAAACAAAAACTCGCGATCATCGTACCTGGGGAGCGCGTTATCTTGGCAGAGACATATGACCATTATTTGTACGTGTGCGTCTGACGGCCGCGTGTGTGCGCAGATATTAATCAATCGGTGACGACAGTCGGATTGAAAGTATGCCCCATTGATCGAATCAGGAATATGTATATGACATTACAAAAGCTTTTCTGCAGCCAGTTGATTTGATTACACGAATTCTTTTCCGTCCGCTTCGTTTAAAGCCTTCCTCAAACCACGTCTTTTCTCGTAGCGTCGAAAGAATGTCACATATGTAGGTCATAAGCCACTCGACTTATAGGCAGAACTAGATTTTGTAGTAGTGCTTACAGTGCAGTCGTATTTATTTAATCTACTTTTATTATATTTCACAACAGGAACTTTATTGCAAAAATATATGACAATAAAAGAGTAAACATATTTCAGGCATGAAATATTTTCAATAAAACGTAGCGTTATTAACAGGAGACAGAAGTATTCCTGATTAAAAATTTTAATGACGCAGGTATTATTGGATAATGCGGCAATACTAACCAATATTACCGAAACAGTCATACAGTTTATTCATATTCATTCGGGTTCATACCTACAACAGCTGTTTTTTGAGTAAAAGGCTATTAATTACAAAGTATTAGTTTAGGTCAAAGTACTTGCCGCGGGGATGAAGGGAGGTCCAACAATTTGTCATTGTTATAAATTGTAGTTGAGACGATAGCATGATACCTGATAAGGTTCCAACGTTTCAGGCATTGTGTCTGAGTAGCACATGTATTATTTCACACGAGTCAATAAATAGCGAACAATGCTGGTGATACATGGACGTAACTAGCATAGGTAGGTATACGTACCTATGAGGAAGATAAAATGCTTCGCCGGCTTTCTTATTTATTTTTGTCTCCCGTTTTCATATATGGCAAAAATATTGATAATCTATACTAATAATACAGCTGAGGAGTTTGTTTGTTTGAATACGCTATCCTCTGAAATTGCCAGTCGGATTTGAGAAATTATTTTTCTACATTTGATAGATTCTTGAGGAAGGTTACAAGCTATTAACATCACGCTAGGACTCTTAGGAACCGAGCAAGAAGAAAACGAAGTAATAGCGCGGGCATGAGTTGCGATGCGATGCGATGCCACGTGGTGGTTCGGGGGAGCAAGAAATTTCAAACCAACGAAGTCGCGGCAGAAGCTAGTTGTTTATTAGAGACTCACATAAATAGGTCTTCAGGATCTGATGAAAACTAATTTACGATTTCTGCAAATAAATTAGTGGTGATGAGATGTGTATTTCATTCGAATTTTGACTAAATTATACGAAAGGTTTACCAACACGAGAAAGAAATTTCTCAATAAGTTAATAAATTATTTCTGTGTTTTCAAGAACTTATCACAGCTTTGTACAAACTTTCAACACCAGGAATGTATTCTCAATTTGATTGTAATGGTTCAGTAAGGAAGTCACGTGTAAGCCTTAACAATTAATTTTATAATTATTTTTACTTGATATTAAAATCACGCGTGCGAGAGTTCCTCGCCCTTTTTAATCATCCAAAGTTACGAATTTGTGTAAACTCTTTACACATGTAAATCTACAAGTGAGTACGGGAGAATTGAGTAATTTTATTATTTTTCCTTCGTTGTCGTCGCTCTCTCGTAATTGGATTAGAGTAATTTCGATGAACAGATTGCGACAAACGAGGGTTTTGATAAAACGGAGGTTCAACGTTATTTTTACTCGCTTATTGATTTTACTTTTCTTCTTATTTTAATCCAAAATGTATCCTTTAGTAAATTGATGGTCTATTTTATCCGATTAGTGTAGGTATATGTAAGTATTATGAACTTCTGACATTTAAGTATTCTATAAACGACATTTGACTGCCCAAAGTAATATTAATAAGTTTACATAATTATTTGTGTTGACAGGAATATACATAATAGCATAAAAACAAAGAGTTCCTCGACAATGGAGCGTTATTTTTGTTATGACGTGTTATACTCGTATTTAAATAATAATCGTGAGTGATGACTTGCAATTTTACGCGATGGCGCCCTTTGGCCAAAATTCAGCGTTCATTGATGAATTACTTTGATGTTCGACGAGCCCTTGTATTGAATGGGCACTGAAGCTTTACGTGAGTGTTTGTGTGTGGGGTCATGGGACATCGACAGTTATGTTAATTAAATGTGACACAACTATATCATGACAGTCAACTACATATGATCCTCGAAGGAATAGGCGGAGGCGCAGGCGTGCTGTGTCGTTAACCTACCTATGATAATGAGGTCCCATTTGATAGACAGCACACCATAGTAACATTATGTACTTCTCAGTGTTTTGTCTCCAAAAAAAGAATAAACAGCGTATGAAAACTTTATTTTGAAAGTTTAATATTGCTTCCACACTAAATATATAATCGCAATTAAAATATCCCAATGGCAAAAATAAAATAGCTTTATCACTGTGCGCAAGTGTACACAAATGGAACGCTATATACAGCGAAAAACTCAAAGGGTTTGATATTTTGCAAATGATCGTTTATTGGTGGAGAGTAGCGACTACTGGCGCGAGCGCGGGCGTGTAAGCAGCTGTGTATCTATACCCGTCCATTGGGTCGGGCGATGTTGTTTGTTCGAGAGCTTCCGCCTGTCAGCCCTAAACCAATACGGTAATGACATCGACCACTCACCACTAAAGCCTTCAAAGTTATATCCATTGTCTTTATTCAGTACCGCCGTGGGTCAGTGCGAATGAACGGTCCACTTAATCAGTTATCTTGATAACAGCCGTACTACTGAATATTAATAATATTCATCCGAAGGGTTTGTCCGCTTCCTGGAATTTACATAGCTATCATAAAGAGCTTTATTGTGCTGTGTAATTACAGAAGCTGTGTGAAGAGGCTGGATTTATATTTCTGTAGTTACTTAAAATTGCGAGGGTTAATGTTCTTTGAGGGGTTGCCCGGTTGTTACAAATAAGTTAGTTGTATTGATATTTGCTCATTTATTTCAAAATTTCTTTAAGCAATTGTACTTTATGTTAATATGTTATAAAGATAACTGTACTTAACGCTAAAAGTCACAACAAAATTACCCCCTTACTAATAAAAATCTTATATCAGATGAATAGTTACACACCGATTTCTCTCTTTCAGTCGTCAGTAATTTGACTTTTGAAAGAAGAAGACAAACCATTGTGTACAGACGCTAAACAACGTTTATTAGTAAGGGGGATAAGCAATAACTTGTTGTAGTAAAGGATGATAGGAGTTTTGGTAACAACAGCAATAATTGTAGTGTCGTTCAAAAAGTATTTCCAATAGGAACAATATTTACTCTAAAGACTACTACCAATTTGTTGTCCGTTCGGAGTTATCCCGGTATGATCATGACTTATTTTGCGGATATAAAAATCATTTTTAATTATTTTGTATTTCTTTAGTTCATTTTAATTAGAGCAACTAAGGAATCGATGACGACCACACGATAACGTTATTTATTGTTATAAAATGTGTTTTCTTTATATTATTATAAATGGTATGACTCAGATGATGATGGTAACTATGATGATGTTCATAAAAAGCCGATATTTGATGGTGATAGTCCCTCGTAAAACCGATAATTCGGCATTTGTAAAGTAGTCAATACAAATTAGGATTCATAACAATTCGAAACCGGCAACAAAATAAAACAAGCGCTAAAGTACCTATTATTAAACAAAAAAATAACTTTCTAGTCATATAAAAATTATTGCTGTTGGAGCGGGTACCAGGTTCCATACATTTTTGCCCATTATCCTTTCATAACAAGTTGTCAGATAATTCAGTTAGAATTCTAAGAAGGTTTTCAACTTTCTTTTCTATAGATGTTTTGTTAGTTTTTTTTGACACTTTACTTCTTTTTTTCAATATAAAGAATTCTCAGAAAATCCCAAGGTAATAAATACCTGGGTACATGTACTGTAAATCTAATCCATTTTCCTACGCAATCACGTCGATCCCACGGCATTCTAATAAAATGGTATCAATGGAAGTCCCGTTTTAAATCACAATCGCCGCTTCCGCCTCCCTTTCGCTTACTATCGCTTTTGTGTAATATCAACTTGTATTTTCCTAATACAATAAAAGAAATAAGAGGGTTGTCGTTAGATCAGGTAGCAAGTCAAGTGGCTCGGTATTTTCCGGAACAATACAAAGAATTATAAGAAAACGAAAGTCATCGGTCGTTCATTTAGTTTCGTTCTGCGCCATCAAGTTTAAGTGGAGGCAGAAGGCGGTCTTACGGGCCTGATAGCTTGGGCATCTACCTAATAGTCTGTTCCGATAGTTTTGCTATACTTATTATATCGTATTCGATGCACGACTCTTGTTGTTCGCTAACTTTTATAAATTTGTTTTCTTAATATCTTGTTACACTGATGAGTAAGTGAAACAATCTTTGTTTTTATAGGCGGACTTCTTAAGAGATTACATGTTGTTTGAGATTATTATTGAGTTGACTTTACTTTGTTGGTTCTTTTTGTCTTTGTTTTCTACTTTCGGGTCGATGTTTAGGCGGATAGGTACCTACTAACTTATGAGAGATTGGATTGATTTATTTTGAGTAGGTGAACCAAGATCGTATATTTACATACTTAAGTAACATTGTGAGTCAATCTATTATTATATATTATATTTATTATTTCTTTTATTTTTAGTAGGTATAAAATTATCAAATTGTTGAGAATGTTGCATTTTGTTGAAGGTAGGCCTTCTGACTTCTGTAACTGATGGCAATTGTTATGATGTACTGATGTATAATTGTTATTATATAGAACGTTACTAGTTTCTAATTATATTTAAATTACTTATTAGCTAATAGGCTCTAGCCTATTAGCTAATAAGTAATTTACATACATACAATCTATTGTAATGTGAATAAAGTACCACCGACAGTGAAACTTTATACAAAAAAAAACTAGTTTCTGTCCGCGGCTTCGCCTACGTGGATGTCGGAAATTATCCCACGGGAACGTGCTACTGGGACAAAAAGTAGCCTAGATGTAGTAACATAGTCTACTTTTTTATTTTGAGTTTAAATCGGTCCAGCCGTCTCGGAGGTTAGCCGGAACAAACAGACAGACAAAAAATTGTTTTTTTTTTTGTTTTAAGTACCGTACGTTTATACTTTCATAAGCATTTAGTATAAAGCTGTTATTTTGAAATTACAAACCGACACTTCTATTTGATCGTTGTAGTAATTCGACTATAATTTACTTTTCAGAAATCAAATTCAATGAACGCTTTGTACAACATTCAACATTCAAACACAAGGGTTCCTTTACCCGTTTCTCGGTAAAACGTTCTCGTACTGGATCCGCTTCTCATTCCTGGAAGCATGATTAGAGCAAAAAAAGTTTCTGAATTTGACATCAACATGAATACTGTGAATAATGAAGTACTTCAATGGAACAGTCAAATAGCTGTCTCCGTTTTCGTGAAAAACTCATAATTTTTGCGGAAAATTTAAAATTATGAGTTGAGGAATCAACTTAGGTACCGTTTTCCCACACACACCACACTCACTCATTCACTCCTCGCCCGTCGTCGTCACTCTCTCGTTTTCACTTGTTTTTTTTTGTCCACTCATTTTATTTTATTGTTTGTTTTACAATGTTGTAGTTGCTCAATGGCCTATGTTCGCCTGATATTGGGCGACTTTGCACGTGGCTCAGGACAACCGCGGCAGCGTCAGCGTAGCCGATCGCTCACCACAGCGATAAAGAGTATAGCCAATGCTACTCGTAAAACACACAATGCACTGATGTATGGTGCAAACATACTACTCACTGTGAGTTCCAATGTATTTCAAGTATCATAATCAAGGATCCCTTGCTAATTAATTGTATGGTGCGCATTGGATGCAAGTAGCAGTAACATCAAATGGTTTTGTCTAAGACCACAAGAAGCCTACGTCCTTTCGAGCTGCAGTTGGTCCTTTGTAAATTCATCAGGATTACTTACTTATTACTTCGTAAGAATTACAATATAAATTAAATAAATTCCTGAACCCATGGACACTATATAAGACTTTAGCAACTCGTCTAAGACATCCTTTTTCCTCTGAAATGCAATCCCCCCGACTAAATGAACACTCTGTTATTCGAGCCTTTGAGCGAAAACAGATTTTAAAGACATTTGCTTAATAAAACTGAAGTAGAAAGTTTGGCGAACGTACAATTATACTTCTCTTAATTATATTAATTACACAAATAAGTAGACATCGCTGGGCCAGAACTCTCGGCATCCAACTTTAACTAACTTACACCATTAATTTATTTAAAGCACGGAAAATGATTCCATGCCACGGCCGAGTTTATTTCCCGCTGATATTTCCAATCCACATCGACTTATTTTCATTGAAATAGTATTCATATTTTTTGTAAGTCAATATAATAAAGCTTTTTAAATATTCACCGCGATTTATCTTTGAAAATATTTTGCCAGCGGCTACAAAAATATTTTAAAAAATAAATAAAATATATACAGGATAAAATTATTAAGTACAGGTTTTTTGTTGGTACTTATACAACTTTTGAATACCTAAGTACAGTATTTTCGGGAGCTTACCCTAATTTACTTACCATTATTTTTAAATGTATTATTTTATTTACATTTACGAACGTTATTTACTAGGCACATAGACTGTCAGAATTTACAATGGCCACCAGAATTTACGATGACGAATAGCTACATAAATCATTTGTGATAATTATGTCAAAACGCGCTTTTACTTTGACTCAGAACAATTTACAAACAAAATATTTATTTCTGTAAATCTTTTGAAGGTATACTTAATAACAGCGTAACATTTGAAACGATATTCAAATAGCAAGTGCAAACTAACTATGGGTAACTACAGATTTGAGCCGTTTGGGGTCGAAACGCTCGGATCATGGAGCCCGAGTGCGCGGAAATTTCTCGCAGACTGGTTGACACATCACGTGACCAGAGGGCTGGGTTGTTCTTTAGCCGAGAATTAGCATTGCCATTTAATGTGGCAATGCTGCCAGTCTTCTGGGCATGTTTCCGGATGACAGCGATGCAGACGAGTACCTTGACGCCTGATTGTCCTTTTGTTTTTGTATTTATGTTTATTACTTAGTTAGTAATTTAATTTAGTCATCATCATCATCATCATTTCAGCCGAAAGACGTCATACGACGTCGACATAGGTCTCCCCCAAGCACCTCCACTTTGACCGGTTTTGCGCTTCTGGTAAAACGTATCTATAGATTTTAAATTAAGTTGATTAATATTAGCAAATATCGAGTTCCGAATATATTGCCGTTTGTGTTGAGCGTTTTTCGATACTTATCACACTGTTTGTTGTTGTTGTGCAGGTCTGATATACATTATGATATGACTAATTGCTATGTCAATTTGGAGTCAGTGTGTTCTCATCATTGAAACTAGTTCAAATTAAATAGCTTTAAAAGTATCTTCCTCAAGAATAACATTGTCTCAATTTATTCAATACCTTTCCCTTGTTCTACTGTCATAAAATTCAGTTGTCAGAGAATAACATTAAGAGAATTGCAAGAAACCCTCGGAGGCAATAAGCAAAAGAAATCGTTTGCTTCGAGCACGGACAATTACATTCGGGCCCGAGACTATCCTTCTTTCAAGTTTCAATTCGCATTTCTTTATTGGAATCGAAACGATTAGGTTCCGATTGTTTAACTAGTGCACCCCTCGATATTGCCGTTTATAACATAATTCGCTTTAACTATAAACATTACATAAAGACTAGCGATCCTTTCCAATTTGTCCCTTAGTATTTTTGAGAAGAAAAAGTAATTTAGGACAACTTTTGAATAGGCTATTCAAATCATTAAAGGATTTCTTGAAAGTATAATTAGCTCTGGATTTCGCTCAAGTTAAGTGAAAAGTATGCACATTGTGAGAGAAGGGTGAAAATTATGCTTACGTAAATCCTCTACATGTATGTAAATTGTAAAGTAATATCAAGTACCGTTAGTGTTGAAAGTCAGCATTGAAAATCATTAATTCAAAACGGATTTAATGTAGCATATGATTCGTAAAATTTTCGTGTTTGCTATTTATAGCCGAATTTTTTATTGTTTCGTTTGCCGGCTTAGTGAGATTTTAGTTAAGAACACACAATTTGTAATAAAAATGTCTAAATGTCGAGTCATTAAAATAAAAAAAGCAAACATGGTGTATTAATGCGCCATAAGGGTATTAAATTGAATAACAGTTATTTCTCACTAGGAGTTACCTTTGTTACCGATTCTGGGAGCGTATGTGGAATGTAATTGTAGCGTGCCAGCCGAGTTCCATCTCCTGCGGGACCTCAGTGCCTTCGCACGCACGCGCAAAATGCTTTACACACCTACATTATAACATACTATAACTATAAATTCTTAACAATTTACATACATTAGAGTAGCACTGCTATCAAAAAGGTGAAAGAAAATATCGTGAGAAAACCGGCATGTCCTGGAACCAAAAATTCAAAGACATGTGACATCTACGAGTACCATTTCGCACTGGAAAACCACCATTTCCCGCGTGGTGGATTACGGCCCACTTCTCACAGAGAGGAGGCCTGAGTCCCAGAAGTGGGAACATTATAGGCTGATTATTATTATAGAGTAGCAACAGTGAGTGATGTAGAGTTTGATTACTAAATACCTTGAATGACAGCAGCACAATGTGAAAATTGATGGAGTACCAACCGCAGTGACCCGTTCAACAATAAATAATACGCAAAGCACCGGTACTAATATCCCGTTCCATGCTGGACGCATTGGCTTGTAAAGTTAGGCTAAATTTAACGTCGAACGGATTTAGGTAAATGCTATGCTGCGATATGATTATAATAACATGAAATGAATTACATCGGATTAGCAGAACGAAATATGTCTGATTGCTACCAAATGTGTCTAGTTTCTATTTTGTCATGTTTTGACTTTTGTGGCTTGTTAAAACCATGTTAAAACAGTCAACACAAAAAACACATATATAGAATTACTTTACATATAACCCGTTATTGTAATCAACATTTGTCACCATGAAAGAGTTTCAATAAATACCTGTAACTCTTTGAAATGTGTGGGTAGATTAAATTAAACCTTAGTATACAAAATTGAGGTAACTAAGTAAATAAACAAATACCAAAGACATTTGAGAGTGGTGTTTGTATGAGGTGCGAGCGAATTTTCGGGTCACTGCGCGTCTACTGAAACGTTTTTGTCAAAAGGAGAATTTACTTTGATTTGGCTTCTTGAATGTTTAACAAATTCTTGTGTATTCCGCAAAGTTTCAGTACATTTCAATACATTTTGAGCGAAATCCTTCTTTTGTTATAGTATTAATAGCATTTCAGAGGCTGGAAAGTTATCTTCGCATACCCATTATATTTGAGTGGGGAAGTTATTTTTACCGTTTTCTAAAACTGTTCTGTTTGTAAGTTGAGGGGGGTCATAAATTGTGTGGAGCGTGAAGAGTGTGGGCATGTCGATGTGGCGGCCAGGCGCGGGCCGAGCGAGTCGAGGCAGTGTGGCTCGGCTCGCCGAATCTCTGTAGGAATGTGCGCAGATTTAATCCTTGCGTATTAGAGGCCGGCTCCTGAGCTGCTGTCACCGGCGAGATATATCACACTCTCTAATTGCTAATATTACATATGTACCTATATGTGTAGCTAATGAATACCAACTGCGAGCTGCTAATTTCGTTAGTATGAATATCTTAGGTTTTATTGTAGGTACCCACACAAAGACGCTGGGGTTGAAATTTGTACTTTACTAAATTAGACTTTTGACAAATTAAATTCTGTGTTTCGACACTTAAAATTTTGTTATTTGGCCCCTTGAGAGATACTGCCCCTTTGCAAAAGTAAGCAAATTAAAGACCTTTGAGCTGAGTTCACAAACTAATTTTATTCTTGTCGCATCCGGTCATTCGTTTGACTATTCGGAACGCCAGCGCCATCTGGTGACGCTTGACAGAGTCTAGCCTGACTTCGTGGAGTGCCTAGGAGGGCAGCGAGGTGGAGCGGCTCTCTTGGACATTGGACATCGTACGGACAACATGTGCTCAGAAACTGTCGTTTACCTATAGTGTGTGATTCGCTAGTATGATTAATTTTTTCGTGAAATTATAATCCGATTTGAACTGCAAACGGTTTTTCTATTGCGTAATAATAACCGACACTATCCATAGGACGCCCACAGTAATTAAAATAATATGGCAGATGATAACGACACACACATACCATCTCCGTCATCCTTTTGTTATGTTAACTCTTTGTTTATTTTCTTGCAATTTGCTCCCGCAAGTTTAAAATCTAACTAGGTACCTATATGTTAAAACACTTTATAACAGTAGCTTTATACATATTGTTATTATCTAATTTGACTACTTACTACATATGAATAAGATTGTTATCTATTAACGTATAATTTAAGCAGGACAGAGTATGTATTTCAGAATACCAGTTACCGCCGAATTATTATTATTTATTAATTTTATTATAAGCTTGTGATGTCCCCACTGCAGGGCAAAGGCCTTTCTACTCTCTTTCCACTTCCCTCTGTTTAAAGCTGCTAAGGAAAAGTTCTTGTTGAAGGAGTCCAGCTTATCCCGCCATCTCCGTCTGGGCCTGCCACGATGTCGCTTGAATATACAGGGTTATTGGTAAAACATCATTATGAACGACTTTTACTATGGGACCAAGCCTGAAATCACGAAAAAAAATCAGCAGTTCCCTACATTTATGTTCGTATAACTCGTCGAAATGTAGGGAACAGCAGATTTTTTTTTCGTGATTTCAGGTCCCATAGTAAAAGTCGTTCATAATTATGAGTACAATGGCCTCTTAAGAGGTTGTTAATGTTTTACCAATAACCCTGTATATAGTTAATGTATAGATAAACATTTATATTAATTTATAAAAAAAAAACAACAGAGCAGATAGCCTGACACACTGATCGGGTGTTGTATACTTTCAATAGCTCAGGAGAGCCGTAGAACGAGCAAACGGGCTTTCAATATGATTATTTTTCCATGTCTATACCTACTTACCTACATTTATATGCTTCGTTTATATCAAAATGTGTCCCAACAGTCTCATTGCGTTCTTCTATAGCACCCCCAATAGGTAAAGATAATGTTAAAAGCATGTTCCCGTGTCGTTACCCGATGACACTCATGTGGTTTTAATTAAGTAAATGATACGAGTTATAGATAATTATATTTTCCTGTTATTTTGGCGGTGTCTTGTCTTTGAAGGTACCTACTTGCGCGCTAAGTGTGTACGTGTATGTACCGAGAGTACTATTAGAGTTTGTGTAGACGTCTTTGAAAGTTTTATTTATACGTTTAATATTCCAGAGAGGCCAACAGGGACCAATATAAAGTTTTATGTAGGTATTAGTTCAATGCTGTTTTTATTTTAGTGTCCCGAATGTTCTGATAACTTTCTTTATAGCGGGTCGGTAGGAGAATTTGCTATTACCGACATATAAACAAAGAAAGAAAGAAAACAGTTTAATCTGCACGGTAAACAAAACACCCATTACAAAAAAATATGACATAAAATACACAAATACAAAGTAGCCAAAAGCTTCGTACTCAAGCAATTAGAGGTTGAAAATTTTGTACATTGCTTACACATCATACTACTAACATAGCTATGGCCATATATTTTGCCTGTCCTAACATTTCGAACCAATCTGTTAGTAAATACATTTACCGTAATATATTAAAATAAGTTTTGCGGATTTCATTGTAAAACTAACAGTGGAATCGACATTAACAAAAAGTCGCTTACCCATTTCAGATTGGTCATCAATATTCATCTACGTTCAATATTGATGTTTTATTTGATTTTTTCAGTGACGGCTGTGTTATTGCGTTTCACTTCTTCCCGTGCTTTATGTACTAGAAATTTTCCAGGAGTTGAATTATAAATAATATAGATTGATTCCTACCATGTTTGCAGCTGACTTAGTTTTGAAAAATACCTAGGTAACAAAAGGTAAGTATATTATACCTACTTAGGTATAATATACTTACCTTTTGTTACCTAGGAAGTAGGACAGGATATGTACTTACATATCCTGTCCTACTTCCTACTCTTACTAATCACACTTCACACTAATATTATGAAGTGAAGATGTTTGTTACTCTTTCACGCAAAAACTACTAAACAGATTTTAATGAAATTTGGCTCACAGATATTTTATAACCAGGGTTAACACATAGGATACTTTATATTCTGGTATTTTCAAGGGATCAAGACTTATGCGGGTGGAACCGCGGAGTGCTGCTAGTTTGTTTTTACTTACCGAAACTCTTTGGACTTTTTTTTTTTTGTTGCTGAATGTGCCTGCTCTTGACCTTGATCACGCCTGATGGAAATCCGTGGATATAGTATATGATGGAACAAGTGCGCCAGAAGATGCTGATGATGTTCACTCTTGCTTTGTAGGTTTTAGTTTTTGGTTTTTCATCCATTAGTAGTAATAATAATGGCCCTATAATACCTGCATATAATTGTCCCATAGACATAAACATAACTGGCGACATGTGGGTGTATTATAGGTCTGCACACCTCTGCATAACCCTTTGGGGATTACAGGCAAGAAGTTATGTTTATAATAATAAGTTTACTGTATGAGAAATAGTAATGGACCTAGTATCGACCCTTGGTACACCATATTTTATACAGAGCCTTTCTAGGCAGCGTGTATAACCCGTGAAACGATTAGCTTCCTCCGACACCCGTATCCAAATGGGCTGCTAGCTCGTACCGATCCGTCTGGAGTAAGTAACACGTGTAGAGTGTGTCTACTAGCCTCCAGTCAAGAGCGACAGCGGGCGAGCACAGTAGCAAGTTAATTGCAAACATCGCAACAATGATTTACTACATCTATCTTCACGTTGTACTGGCTCTGAGCTCTCTCGCTCCACTATTCACTATTATCTAAGAGTCGAGTGGGCAGATTTATGTTCGCTTCGAGTCGCCTTTCTGCAGAATAATATGTGTCTTTAGATACGAATTTATTCTTTGTAACTTCTACAGAGGATTCTATTGAATTATGCTGTTCTCTGCGATGCTGGGACAGTTGTAATTGACACTGGAATGAATTATTTTGGTTCGCTCCTGAAATAGCTTGTTTCGCTCGCTGCGGTACGAAATGTTGTATCAAATGTGTGTTGGTTTAGTTCTATTTAGTTTGTTACCTGGCTTGATTGGTATACTTACCTTACTGTAGTTTCACGGTGCAGGTACTAACATACGATTTTTATGAAATACTTTCTTTTGAGCCGCCTTGGGTTGGCGGCTCAAAAGAAAGTCTATGTAGAAAGCCGATGTAGGTTTATTCATATCGATTTCTGCTTTCCACGTTCGTACACAAAGTTGTTCCCAAAAATAACAAAATTGGTTGGTTCAACTTCTTGTTGACTTAACATATCAAAATAAACCAACTACCAAATAACTAACCGTAGCAAACCAGGCCAATTAAATTAATTCCATCGCATTAGCAACAACCGAAATAGCCGCGAATCGATACCGAATCAAAGCCAGCTCGGAAATTAAATGTATTCATTGGCAACGTTTTGATTTATTCCCATAGCACCGCTAATCCTTCGCCATTTTATTTACATGTACAAACAGTTGACCCGCATTGTTTCATTATTTATGAATCAGTCAGTGAGTTTTTTGCAGTCTAATATGTTATACTACTTTCAACAGTTTATGGATAACACATTGTATTTTTAACTTAAAACTGCTACGCGTATCAAATAATTTAGACTCATCTACTACTTTATCTACAACAATCAACTCGTTCAAAGTAAACAATTTGCTTTGAGCTTAGTACCTACCTACGGGATTAGTAAAACGTTCGGTTACTGGTGCCGAAATCACAATGAAAATTGTAATGTAAGTGGGTTTGGTGCCCACAGCTGAAATCACAAAGCTACGTTTGTGATAAACGAAACATTGCGGAATTATTAAAACTTGATGAAACGTTTGACTGGATTTCTACGATTGCTGTTGCCTTAAGAAATATAGGGCGCCTTTGGGAAATACAATAAAACAATGTTATTATGTAAAAATATTTACTTTTGTACATATTTACATGAGTATAAAGAAGATTTACAAAAGAATAACAATTTGTGGCCGCAGTAGGGTAGATACGTTTAACGTATTTAGGTTACGTATATCCATCGTTTTTTGTAAATAATGACAAAACAAGAACATGACAGAACTACTACATTACATTTATTTTGTTTCAAAATGGTCGCATTTAGTGAGCAATCTATAGTGTCAATACAATATTGATTACAATTATCTATAAAACCTATTCGACCTTAGAATTATCTACCTTACACATCGAAATATTATAAATACGCATTAAATTACTCTCGCCTCGTATGTATACACGTTCATGTGCCTAAAAAAAAATCATTAATTGTACCGTGTATAAAATGTATCTATTCTGTTTGCAAACATTAGATTCGGTTAGAAACATATTTACATTTATTTACCTACTAGCGCGGTTAGAGGTGTTAATAGACATCATCTGAGCAGCATGGTGGACATGGCGAGCGCGAGCGTGTACACAGTGGTGCAGTGTGGCTGCGCGTCGCTGGACAGCGCGCTGGCGTGGCACTCGGCCTCGTCGGCGCGCAGCGTCAGCAGCGGCACGCGTCGCGCCGCCGCGTCCTTGCACGTACCGCTGCGCACGGCGCGACGCAGCTCGGCGCCCGCGTCGTTCTCCTGCAGCCAGCGCCGCAGCCACGCGCCCACCCAAGCCAGCTCGCATTCACAGCGCAGCGGGTTCCCCGTCAGTATCAGCCCTCCTAACAAATAATTCACGAAACATATTAATACATCCCGCCAGACGATTTAACTCGCCTAGAAAAGTTTCGAGTGGTGTATTAAGAATTAAAACTCATTAAGAAGAGTTGCCCGCCTCATTCTGCGTGGAGAGAGGCTCAGTAAATTTTAATAAAATACTAGCATTTGCTTGGGGTTCACTCGCGCCACTGTACATTTTTAATGCACTACCTAACTCGTTTTAGAGATATTCCAGCGTTAATTATAAGCTTATTAAATATTAAAATTGTTTTCAAAAGGGATTTAGTGGTTTAACTACAGGTGGATTGTGTAATTTGAGGGATTAATTATAAGGCTTTTGAAGCCAGAATGACTTAAACTTGGCGTTACTTGTCGATGTTACTTTTTACTGAGCGAGTATAGTGCTGAACGAAGTTTGACTTTAAAAATTCAAACGAACGTAAAAAAATGCTGGTTTTCAACTTCGTTAAACTGTGCCTCAGATAGGTAGGGTAAAATAAAATCACCTACCACGAAATTAAAACTTTATCTTGTTTATACGTTGCAGTCGACTCGGCCGCCAAACTATTGCGTGGGTTTCGATATTGGTCATCATAGAATATACACCAAAATGAATAGGACATACCTGATAACAACTTGGTCGCGACATGGCTCCAACTAGTGAAGTTTGGATAGAAAATTGCTGGATTTAGTGTCGTAAGTTGATTGTAGCTCAAGTCGATCCCGAGTTGCGGGACTTGTCCCAAATGTCTCATAAACGCTGTCGGCAATTTCGTTAAGGAAGTCATTGTGATCCTTATAAATATCTCTTGACTGTTTGCGAACGGCTTAAAAGCATCGTCAGATATTCTTTTCAGATTGGATCCTCTGATTTCTAAGTAACGAATGTTCCTCGCATCGATCCCGTGCAATTGATTATCCATGATTTCGTCAGTCCAATGTATTACTAATTTGTACAGAGAGGACAGGGAAGAGGTAATGTTGGAAATTCGGAACGTAGAATGATTAATGGTAGACCACGACTGAATATGCAGGGACCGCAGTGATATCAAGGGACGGAAGGAATCCTGGTCAACTATGTCTAAGTATTTAAGCCCATTTAAATTCAAATGAGACAAACTGCTCAACCATTTGAAACTATTTGGCGTGATTCTTACAATAGGGTTATATGACAGGTCGAGGATATTTAAATTATTTAAATGGAACCACATCTTTGGCACTAAAGAGGTAAGACGATTATTACTTACATCTAAATGACGAAGACTCGCTAGTCGTTTCACATCAGTCTCCTTAAAACTGTTAATGTAATTTGAAGTCAAATTGAGGCTAGTTAAGTTTGTCAAAGGTAGATAAGGCACTGACTTTAAGCTTACATTTGCAAGATTCAAATGCCTTAAGTTGGGAAGGTTATGAAACAGCTCCTTGAAGTTTGCCTTTATGGAATTAAAGCTCAGGTCTAGTTGGCGCAGTCCGCCGAGACTCGAAAAGGTGTTATCTGATAGCACTGTTAATAGATTGTGACCCAAATTGAGACTCAACAGAAACTGTGTGCTGCGGAATATATTACTGTCTAAGTACTCGATGCGATTGTGCGACATGTCGAGGTAGCGCAGAGTGAACCCGATCTGCGACAGCGCCGTGCCCGGGAACAGCGACATGTCGTTGTAGCTCAGGTCTAAATGCTCCACGATGGTGTTCTTAAACACGTCTCTTGGCAACAGCCTTAAATTATTATGGTCCAGTTTCAAATACCTAAGTTTGTTCAAGTTATAGAATTGTTCTACAGATAATTGAGAAATAATATTGAATGATAGATCCAATATTTGTAGAGATATCAAATCGGTGAATGACTTTCTCTTAATATTATTGATATTATTTTTATGCAAATCTAGTATTTCCAAGTATTTTGCATCGCCAAAAGCTTCATTTGATATATGAATAATTTTATTATGTGCTAAAATAATCTGTCGTATAGAGGAGGCGACCGCAACAAAAAAGTTATTTGGCACTTCATAGAGATCATTATATGAACCGTCGAATATGTTAACGGATATTGCGGATTCGCCGTCCACGAACTTGATGCGGTTTCTGCTAACGTTCAACGTGAACGTTACGTCTATATTAGACACGTTATGAAACGAGTTCAGTGATAGATACGTAAAGTTGTTTCCCTGGAGTTCCAATATTTGCAGTTTTGGTAAATTAGCAAACGTCTCGGCTTCCATCGAATCGATTATGTTACCCGCAAGAGATAAATATCTCAAGTTCGGTAAGTTTGTGAAAGTGTGCTTAGTTAAGTTGTTGATTCTGTTATAAGATAAATCCAAGTTTCTTAACTCTGGCATGTAAATGAAACTTCTGCTGTGCAGCGAATGCAAAAAATTATAGGCGAGTCTCAAGTTGCTCAGGTATAGTGACTCATTACGATAGTCTTCACTTATGACGATATCTACAATTCTATTGTAATCCAAATTTAAATATTTAAGGAATGGAAACACAACCACATCGGACAGCTTGAGGATGTGAAAATCGTTGTTATCGAACGATAACCAACTGATATTATCTAAGCCTTCTTCGATTTCAAATGGAAAATAGCCACTAAAGAGCGTAGAAGACGATTCAAGGATACGAAGCGACCTAGTCACGTTCGCAAAAGATTGTGGATGCACGTAGTACAAGTCGTTAAAACTTAGATGTATTTCTTTCAATGACATGCTTGCAGGAAAAACGTTCTTATAAATCTGCGCAATCCTGTTACCTCTCAAGTTGATATTCCCCAGTGAATTGGACCAGTCTAGGAATTCGTTTGGTAATAAACTAGATATCCTGTTGTAGCTTAAGTCGAGATAACGAATAGAACCGGGTTCGAGCGTTTGAAGTGCAGAGGGTATTGAAGTTAAAAAGTTGCCGGCGAGCGAGAGCATCTGGATCCGGCCGGGGAGCGCCGGCGACTCTTCCAGCTGGTTGTAAGCTAATGATAAATGACGCAGCCGCATGAGCTGCGCCAGGCTGTCTGGCAAGTGGAACAATCTGTTGTGCTCCATTTCCAGATGCTCCAGCGAGTTTTTCAAAGACAAAAATAGATCTCGGCTAATGGAACTCAACATGTTGTACGACACCGACAATCTTTCTATCCTATTATTGACGAAAACCAATTTTGGGATCGTCGTTAATTCATTAAGGTCTAATATAATTTGCCTAATTTGAATTTCCCGAAAGAGAAGTATTTGGGAGGTATCGTTAATTTTGTTATTACTCAAATCTAATTTTTCTATTTTTTTACTCTTATTAGTTGGACAAACGTAATTGTCCGTAAATGTAATAAAATTATGTCGTAAATGTACAGATTGTAACCTAGGGAGACTATAAAGTAAATCACAGGATAGTTCATGGATGAAGTTGTTGGATAGCTTCAGGAGTGTCAAAGAAGCGGGCAGGGAGTCAGCGCTGACGGTGCGGAGGTGGTTGCCCTCCAGGTCCAGCTGCAGCAGGTGGTACAGTGACGTCAGAGCCTGTGACTTTAGGTGCGTTACTTGGTTGTTACTCAGAGACAAACTCGTCAGCGTTTCTTCCAAATGATGCCATTTAATTTCAGGTCCAATGTACACTACATTGTTGCTAAAATAAAAGCGAAAATATATTAATAAAATTAATCAACTCTCCGGGTAAAAGTTTAATAGAATTTAGTTTCAAAACTTGTGCTTACTTCTGCAGATTCAACCAGTTTAAAACTTTTAAATCTTTTAAGCCCTGCTGCGGTATTTCAGTGAATTCGTTGTAACCGAGGTCTAAAGATGCTAGTGTACCCGCCATGGAACTGAAAACAAATGAGTTTTATTAAATGTTCCTTTTCACTTGACTTTTAATTAAACTTCTCCAAATAGTTGTTATAAAGTTTTATTAAAATAGGAGTTACCTAAATGCGTGCATCTCGATGTAATGTAATTTGTTCGCGACTAAAACTAATGTTTGCAATCTCAACCCGTCCAGCGCGCTCTCTGTCAGCACTTCTAGGTTAGTCATGCTTATATCTAGATGTTGCAGCTCTATTCGGGGCCATTCTGTAAGAGAAGTTTAAATGGGTACATAGTTTTGAGCCGGACTTAAGGACTTACGATGGCGCACTATTTCAATTAAGGCACCCACTTGGAACACGCTTTCCTTACGTTGAACGTTTGATATTAAATAAACTTTGTAAAGAAAAGGAAATGTCTAAATGGCTGCTTTAATTATCCCTCCAGCTACGTATTAACATTTGTGTGGCAAGGGGTACAACATTTTTACACACGTATAATAACAGTCTATCAATTACCACATATAAATTGAAATGTATTTATATTCATTTAAAACTACATTAATGAGTTTGTAAGCCGCAATTTGTATGATTTCGTTTAAATATTGCGGTTTATAATGATTACTGGAAACTGAAAAACTATTTAATATTGGCGATGCAACTAATCTTATCATTCAGCGTGCTTATATATGAGAGGAGCTATTGCTATTACGGCTGGATAACCCAGCCGTGTGTGCTTGTGGCTTTCTAGTTTTAGGTTTGAGTCTTTTAAACTGCGTCTGTGCCAAAGAAGACGCTAGACGCACTCATCAGAATGTGCAATAGCCTAGCGCAGCACACGCAGCACAGAAGGCAGCCGTCTGACTGTCTCCGCCCATGCCGTTCTCCATGTTCTCTTTTTGCAGAATTTGGTAGCTTAAGCCGATATCAGACGCTTTACTCGAGTGAAGGTTCATTTTTGTTTCATTCCACATTCACACAACATCGACAATATTATTTAGGAATTAACGTTCATCTGCTCATTTAAATAATTTTCTGATTCACATTCGTAGACGAGTGAAAGATGCCATGTGACGAAATCCAACATTGTGGGATCGGTTCACTGATGAATTTATTTTTCGCTTTTGATTCATTTTGTGTTTAGACGTTTCACTTCGAGTGAAGTTGCCGAATGAAAGACAAAATAAACAAATAGTGCAATGTCTGATATCTGCTTTAGCACCTCCAAACCTTTGCATTTGAAGCAAATCTGATAGACTACGATCACTCCGACTCAACGATATGTCTTAGTCGTAGGTAGTCACGGTAGCGTGAACCTACCTGGGAACCTGTGCAAAGGCACGGCGATGCAGGACATGTGCGCCACGCGGCAGGAGCAGAGGGGGCTGCTGGCGCAAGGTTGCACCTTCTCCGGCGCCAGAGCCCCCGCCAGCGCACATGCCACCAGCGCCAGCCACTGCAGCGCCCATCGCGCGCAACCATGCCCCAACACCATCACTGCAGACAAGATATTGTTTGATTATGAGCATTGAAAGCTAAAAGAAGAATTAATTGATTTACCAGAGTAAGGTCAGCAACGAAAGTCGATTTACAATTTTTTTTAATGAGTATTTAAAAAAAAAATGGGACAGATTCAAAATTAAGGTAATGTAAACTCTTAGCTATTTCGAGAAACGTTGAATAGAATAATTATAATGGTGCGCACCAGAGGCAATTCTCGTAATTTTAAGAAGGTTCACAGTCTGCTCTCAGTCTATATCTGTCAAAAATACCTCTAATTTCAATACATTTTTGACAAGTTTTTGACATTGATTGTCGCCAAGATTGAGAGATTGCGACTAGCGTTTTCAATTAAGAGAATTGGTTTTCTGTTCTGTGTACGGATGCACTTCGACAGCCAAATACAACAAGTATTTAAGATTTCATAGATTTACTTTAACCGGTTTTAGCCAGAATTTCCTTTAGTTTTTTGCAAACAATATTTTAAAGAAATTATTTAACGTACTAAGTAGATTTTAAATCTCGGCCATCCCCATGTTTCCCTAAAACTTTTAAAAACACTACTACTCTCCACTCACTCTACTCATTCTACTTTTAAACTTATAAAAGTTTAAAACTTCTAAAATAAAGTGTCACATAAATATAAATTATCGCAAATGTTAATGTATGTACTTGTAATTAAATGATTACGCAATATTAATCACATTTATTCTATACTCCACTAGCTATTTCCCGCTGCTTAGCCCGCGTGGATGTCGAAAAATATATGTAAAAAAAAAATGTATATACAGGGTGTCCGGTAATTAATGGATAACCTCTTAAGGGGTCATTGTACTTATTATTATGAACAACTTTTACTAAGGCACCAAACATGAAATCGCGAAAAAAAATCAGCTGTTCTCTAGATTTATGTTCGCGTAACTAGTCAAAATGTAGGAAACTGCCGATTCTTTTTTCGCGAATTCAGGTTTGGTCCCATAGTAATAGTTCTTCTTAATGATAAGTACAATGACCCCTGAGGAGGTTATCCATTAATTATCGGACACCCTGTATATAAAAAAATTATCAATATAATATAATATTTTATAAATATCCCACGGGAACGTACTACCGGAATAAAAAGCAGCCTATGTGTTAATCCGAGTTATAAACTACCTGTGTGCCAAATTTTATCCAAATCCGTATTTGCGCCAATCCGGAACATACATCCAGACAAACAGATAAACGAACAAAAATTAAAAAAATATATATTTCCGGCATCAGAATAGTTCCCACATACCGTAGAGATTGCTTAAAAAAAAATTACTGCGATTTTATTATTCTACATATATTTTCCATTTTGCTACAATCCTTGCACATCTGCGTGTGACAGTGTAAATACCTACAAGGAAGCTGTGCCAACCAACATCAAAGGCAATGTATGGATAGTAATACTGTGGTATTAAGTTATGAAATTGGGGAATTTACAACATTCGTTTTTGGTTAAGATAATTACCGCAGCTATTTTTTATACAATGTGGCGCAAAAGTGTTTTTTGCCTGTAATTTTTTTTATGAATGAAAAACTTATAATAATAGGCTCAAAGGCTCGCTGAATATATGTTCATGAAGAACTTTCTCTCTTGTTGGTGTGTTATTCTAGAGACCGTTTTTTGACACCGCAAAGTATAGGTACCCCGCTGCCATCATTTCATTTTCACTGCGGCCGTAGTGTGGCGGCCCCCGAATTTTCTTATTTCGATTCAAAAGTTGCATTCAGCATAATCGATAGGCACATCAAGCTATCCGAAACTGTCAAATTTTCCCAATCAACTTTGAACCTTATATTTTAGCGATAAAGTTGAAAATCTATTAAAGAAATTTGACAGATTGTAGTAGCTTGGTGTTGGCGTCTGTACTTGCAATAAAATCGAGCTTGGATTTTTTTTAACTGTATAAAACGTGTTTGGTATATTTTTCATAACATACAATAGAGTGGTGCAATAGACCGGATTTTAACAAATTTGCGCAGTTCAGCCTTCCTTACAGTAAATAAAAATATTTATACAGTTACATAGGCAGTCGCTCCATGTAAAATACTGGTATTCAGCTGCATCCGGTTAGACTGAAAGCCGACCCCAACATAGTTGGGAAAAGGCTAGGCAGATGATGATGAGTTACAGTGGTTCAACAGAGACGTTTACGGCATTCGTGTAGCAGTTTGGTAACTTTAAGAGCTGTCATTTTCTAATGTCGAATGTAATTGATCTGAAAATAGTATCTTTTAAACGCCAGTAGTTTGTTTACAAATTGAAGATTGCGGTTATTACGAGTTTTTTTTTATAAGAAATATTAATGTTTTTTGGGGTGCTGAAACAATTATTACAAACATTTTTTGTTATGGGTGTCTTTTCACGGTTTTCGAGGGTGCTGGCATCAAAAATGAATGTGCGTGTGAACTGAGGGACCATACTGCTATTTCGCAAAATAAAAATCGTATGATTTAGTAGTAGACTTAAAACAATTGTAGAACAAATCTGGGAATTTGTAAACAAATATATTAAAAACTATAGCCCTTAAAGTGCGGTCCCTCAGTCTTCACAGACCATCAGCCAGATCTCGGAAAGTATCTGAAAAATTTGGTTATTGTGACTACAGACATTTAGTAAAGAATTTGTAATAGTACATTATGATACATGTGTGCTAAGTTGATCATTATGCACGAGGCGATATTATCGCGCGAGCCGCAGGCGAGAGCGATAAGAAAGCCGAGTGTATATTGATTAATGCACACGCGTTTCATACGACGTTTTTCAACACACTTGCGAGGAAAAAAAAACAGACTTGTATTGTTAAATATTAACTTGTGTGGAAAATGGCGCGCTGGTTTTGTTTTCCCGCGCGCCGTGCTAGCCAGCACTAGCGATGCGCGCGCAACATTGACTCATTTATAAATATATTAATCTATGGCACAGACAAAACCGCTAAACAGCCTATAGAAAAAATATAATAAACACAAACCTGAAAATTGCAAAAAACCTAAGAATTTCGCGGTCTACCACTGCGCATTCACCTTAAATTGTCTGTGGTCCCCTGCGAGTTCATTTTGCGACCAAGGACAATACAGACTATTTAAAAAAAAAAAAAAATATAGCCCGCGGATTTTTTCTTTCGGCATGAAGTCTCTTTGGGCGCTTTCCGAATTAGCTATAATCGCTCACATCACAGCGCTCACATCGTCTCCATGGACGTAATATTACGTCCATGCATCATCTCACATGCGTTCCGATTTAGATATTACTATTATGACTGCTGAGAGCTGGCAACAATTCGGAACACTCGTGAACGCGCTCACATGACAGTGCTTACACAATGTAAAAAAGATATTATTACAGTATTTCTTTGTATAAACACCACATTTCTTCTTCAGTTCTTCTTCTTTGGTTAGGTGGCGACTGTCAGCCAGAAGCACAATTTCAAAAATGCCACGTTAGTTTAATTTAAAGATGATGCAACTCAAAACAAAACACACACTGACACAACCTCATACACACACTGTCATTTTTGACAGCGCTCACGGTGATATTATTCTAGGGCATGGTCGGCATTATCGCAAGATGGCGAATGTCATGACGTCATCTATGACGATTCACGGGACATCCTTATCGTTATCGCGCTCACGCTAATTCGGTTATTTCCCAATTCGGAACACATCGATTATTTCCCAATTCGGAACGCAGGGTTTGATGAGATTAAAAAAGCGCGCATCTCCGACTAGTAAATAGTTATCTGTGGTATTACAGAACATGTGGATTAAAGTAAAGAAAAAGCACGCGTTCGTAATACACTCCATTATGGACCTAAAATCGGTTCAATAAGAGCCACTTTACGAGCAAGTGTGTTGAAAAGATATTTACTGAATAACAGACCACAAAGCATCAAAGATAAAAAGATATAACGACTAAACTGTGGTTATTGTAAACTCGCCATAATGAAAATTTGCCACAAGTAAAAATTATAGTAAACTCGCCACAGTCTTATCTGTCTCACGAAAACTTGCCACAGCTTTAAAAGTACCGATAGCAAACGAAGTAGTAGTGTTTAATAATACATAATAGTGTAGTAAGTAATAGTGTTTATATATGTTACGGCTAATGACCGAAGTGCGGCTACACCTAGTTTTAACCAAACCTAACCTCGGGGTGCCCTTCGCTCGCTCTTGCATCCTACGTCGACGGAGCCCCGCTTCCCGCTTCGCGGGACTCCCGGGTTTCACGCGGACGAAGTCGCGGGCAGAAGCTAGTAACTAAATAATCACAAGTCGACTTCGTTTGGATTTGTATTATTGTGTTTGTTTTCTTACGAATTTGTAATCTAAGCAATGAATAAGCTTTCTGAATGGACTCCAACAATCTTTCTTACAGTAGACCACGGCCTGAACATGGATCTCGTTCCCGCTTCTCACAATAACCCCTGCACGAACTTGGATTCGATATCCACTGATAATGATGACTCCAGCTTTCACACCGGCTAGAGTTCTTCCCAGTCCTCAGTATCTCATTCAAAAGGACATCTAGTTAGCGCATCCTGTTTGCTCATACTCAATCTATATACATTGATTTACAATATTAAAAAAGCATTATTAATATTTGGTATAAAACACAATATTTGCGGCACCCAGTGAATTATGAATATAAGTTAAATAACAATACCATCATGAAAACATCAGCCATGAAAGATCTGGGAGTCACATTCGACCGAAAGCTCACTTTCCACGACCACATCGCCACGGTAGCCAAGGAATCCTACCAAAGATTGGGTTTCGTTTTGCGTAATTGCCGCGATTTTCGCTTCACACATGCCATCAAATAGTAGATTATGCACCGAGGGGCTAAAGTTGTGTCTTATGTCACGGGCGTCATATTGAAACTCGAGCGCAATGAAGGATTCGGGATTTAACTCACGAGCGAAGCGAGGGAGTTAATACAAGAATCCTGAATGCAGCGAGGGATTCAAGCTAGCCCAAGGCAAAGACACCTTTAGCCCAGAGGAGGATACTCTACTTTTTACACCTACTGTGAGAAAATAATAGCCATAGTACGAAAAACAAAATAGACCTGGTTCCGAAATGGACTTGACGCCTTTCGTACTTTTCCATTTTTGGAAATTGTCGTAGGCTTTTATATAAGTTTCCTTTGACTTTTCCGGCAGTAAATCATTGGAAATATTATTAGCTTCGGTTGTAATGAATTCAGGAGTACAATCACTTTCATCACTCGACATTTTATAATACTTTGTTGATAAATTTAAAGTTTAAATGCCAAAAGTTCGCGCCTTTATTGCGTCTACCAATAAGTAGCCAAGACACGATCAATTCGATAAAAAAAAAAAAAAGTCTCTTCTACGGTTTTGTCGTGTGTGTCTATTGATATCACTCTCATGGAAGTGGCGTTTGTGTAAACTAAGCTTTATACAGGGCTGGTAGAATGGTTTTGGATGATTGTCTGTACTTATGCATTTTGAATTTAGAACGTCATTGGAGACGCTCGTGAAAATAGAGTATTTTTGATAAAATGTGATAAATCGACTGTAGTATAGATAGGTTTTATTATTTATTTATTTATTCACAAAATCCACAGCAATCTTTGCGCAGTTTACTTAAATTAACTAATGTTACAGCCAATTACTATTACGGTATTAGGGCGCGGTACGGTATTTGTTATTATTAATGTCAGTTTTAATGTCATTCAATTCCTTTTAAAAAATGGTTCGTAGTTATCTAATTATTGTTACAATATTATGTCTTCGAAAACATGGCAGCGATATGAAGTAGCAGTCGTTATGATTTTGTAGGAAATCGAAAATATCATCCACGCGTAGTAAGGGTATCGAGAATAGCTTTCCTCTTTCTGGCACCAAAGGGTGTTTGTTAGTACTATACTGCCAATTTAGCTGAGCATCTGAGATTCCAAATTCAAATCACATTATTGACCAGCGGGTCATAATGAAATCCAGTACAACATTATTGACCGGCTGTGCCCCCGGCCACTAATGACTCACTTTAGGTTAAGGTTGCTTGACATATAATTTGACATTTTCGAGCAGGTGGTGTGAAAATTATATTTAATGCACTTGTACGTAGCAAATTGGAATCTAGCTCCTGCGTGTGGAATCCACACGAAAGTACCTACGTGCTTATACTGGAAAAGGTACAAAAAGCGTTCCTTAGGTTTATCTATAAGCGTAAACACGGCTATTACCCTTACCTCTATCAGACTAAATTTCTACTGGGATGCCTCGGATATAACTCGTTAGAGGTAAGGCGAGCAAAAGACCAGCTCACCATAGCCTGTAAGACGCTCCGTGGCACTATTGACGCGCCTGATCTACATGCTGTGCTGGCTCGCTTCTTTGTGCCAGACAACTACTGCCGCGGCAGAAAGCACAGGCTGTTTGCTGTGCCTCCATGTCGCACAGTTGCGCGTGCTAAGTCCCCAGTACCACGTACTCTGGCCGCACTTAATGATCTCTTGGTCTCTAATCCAACAAACGATCTGTTTGCGGACGAATGGACGAAGATTTTGTCGGCATGTTAGGAGTACTGTGAGAGGGATGTATGAAAGTGTTGTTAACTTTTTACTTGTTTTTATATTCAATGTTTTATGTGTATGTGTAAATTGTCTTTTTTATTTTTCCTTCCTGTAATTGGTTGTAAACCGTTTTAATTAAAGTATAAAAAAAATTCACGATGCCGTTTTTTTATTTCCGTGTTGCTTATTATTGGGTGCGTTTATGAATGCTGTATCTCATCAGCTAAAATGCTTACTGACTTTAATATTTTTCTTACGTTTTTTGCAATTTGCCGGTCAGAATCAGGTTGTTTGTCGATCTAAATATGATTCGCGATCGTAACAAAAAAAAATATTTTTAAATTATAGAATTATAATCATATAAATCATGAATACATCTCTCTAAGTTCATATTACCCTATTGAATGTCTATTGCATGAAATTATGACACTTGAGGCCAATTCTAACTCAGAAGTTGTATTGCTGATTCTAATGATTCTAATTCTGTAAAACCATATTCGTTAAGATCGCAAATCATATTTTGATCAACATAAAAGCTGACACTGACCTGCAAAGTCGAAAAATACTTTCTCAATCTACAAACCACATACATAAAACTGCGCTTCGAACAATTATGCAAAAACTCTTGACTAAAAATAAGTATTTGCATAATCCATTTAGGGTAACATTATATCGTTATTCTGGGGTCCAATGGGACCCACTACCGAGCCGGTGAAGGTTTCTGTGTTAGGGTACAATCGGGGGAGCTTTCGAACTATACGGATAAAAATCAATTGAAAAAAAAAACTCTATTTAAATATTACTTAACTGTCCTTAAAAAAACTTGGTAAGTCCGTTTGTCACTATTTCGAATGAAATGTCCTTTGACCTTTGTTTAAAACCAACAAAAAGATGCGTCTTACCTGCCAACGCATTAGAATAGAATAGATTTATTTGCTTTAAAACATGGTACATTAAGGTCTTATATATAAAGTTATGTTCTTACATGTTTCGCCATGGACTGGCATACAAATATTTAAGAATGTTAAATTTAACACATTAATTAAAATTTGTTAAAATTAAAACATTTTTAATGACATTGGTACGATTGACACATTGATAGGTTAGGTTTCTGTGTTAGGGTACAATCGGGGGAGCTTTCGAACTATACGGATAAAAACAATTGAAAAAAAAACTATATTTAAATATTACTTAACTGTCCTTAAAAAAACTTGGTAAGTCCGTTTGTCACCATTTCGAATGAAATGTCCTTTGACCTTTGTTTAAAACCAACAAAAAGACGCGTCTTACCTGCCAACGCATTAGAATAGAATAGAATATATTTATTTGCTTTAAAACATGGTACATTAAGGTCTTATATATAAAGTTATGATCTTACATGTTTCGCCATGGACTGGCATACAAATATTTAAGAATGTTAAATTTAACACATTAATTAAAATTTGTTAAAATTAAAACATTTTTAATGACATTGGTACGATTGACACATTGATAGGTTAGGTTTCTGTGTTAGGGTACAATCGGGGGAGCTTTCGAACTATACGGATAAAAACAATTGAAAAAAAAACTATATTTAAATATTACTTAACTGTCCTTAAAAAAACTTGGTAAGTCCGTTTGTCACCATTTCGAATGAAATGTCCTTTGACCTTTGTTTAAAACCAACAAAAAGACGCGTCTTACCTGCCAACGCATTAGAATAGAATAGAATATATTTATTTGCTTTAAAACATGGTACATTAAGGTCTTATATATAAAGTTATGATCTTACATGTTTCGCCATGGACTTGCATACAAATATTTAAGAATGTTAAATTTAACACATTAATTTGTTAAAATTAAAACATTTTAATGACATTGGTACGATTGATACATTGATACATTTTTGAAGACACTGTAATTTTATACGTACAAGTCCTCTGGGGGCCTAAAAAGGCCACTTTGGAGAATCATAAAAGGATAACATTATGAATTATAACATGGCGAAGACGGTCCGTGTTTTTCTTTTTTTCGCTGCACTACTTAGTTACAATCATAGAGATTGGGATTGGATTTGGTTTGGATTGATTGGTATTTTAGCACAGATGAAAAAAAATTACTGAAAAATGCTTCAGCAATGAGATTTGATACGATTAACTTAACAATTAACTGTGCACTATGTTATCCTTTTATGAATATGCCAAAGTGGCCTTTTTAGGCCCCCTGTTCTTTCTACTCACATGTAATTTGCACGACAAGATGAGAATTCTAAATACTTTCTTTGTGTCTTTATTCAGTACTCAAAATATCTCAGATCGGCTTGTAAATCCTTTGTAGTCGTGATAGAAATGCTAGTACAAAAGAATTGTTTAGCTATGATTCCCGTGGTTTGTTGAGGCATCCCAATTTAGTGGAAGTATTTTATTATTACATTTTAGATAGGTTAAGCCAGACTTTTGATTAACTCCAAATTTTGAAAGTTCAAAAACATTCATTGCGTTATTTACGTTTGTATGCTCCTATTTACGTTTGTAAGAAAAATTTGTATGCTCAACGCATACAAATTTTTCCAACATATGAAACAATGGATAAGCAATATCCTTTAAAATCATTCAAATTGAGATTCATAGTATTAGTGTAGTAGATGTTATGCAATTAGGGTGCGGGCAGGCTAGAGATCTTGTAAGAAGTAAGTTTGTGTTAATAAGGTTAAGTTACTAGTTAATTTTAGTTTTAACTTTGAACTTTTGATTTCAGACTGTGGACTAATTAAAGGAGTAAACGAAGTTAACGTCTAATAGAAAACTGCGACAGCAGTGGGAACATTATAGAACAGCAGTGGGAACATAATAGAGCAGCAGTGGGAACATTATAGGCTTGTGTAGTATAGATAGAATGTGTGAATTACTTCAATGTGCCCACCAGATTTAGTAGGTGTTTTAATGTTGTGTACATTAAAACACCTACTCTTAGGCTCTCTCTTATACTTATGATCACAAAACACTTTGAAATGCATTGTTTTAATAACTTCCCAACAAATAGCGTGTATTAATAAACTGAATGTTATTAAAATTATAATTATTTATAAGAATTTCCTATATATACACGCATGATAACTTATAACGTGACGTCTCAGTTAAAAGAAAGGAAAAGGTGTCTAATAATATACTCGTACCATCTAATAATATTACGTAGATAACAATGTAGGTACCTATACACACTGTAATATATCTACCTACTTAGAGCTTTCTTCTATAAGGAAAAAAGCGACAGCTCTTGTACATAAAATGTGTACGAAAAAGAAACTAAAACGAATATAAATCCAATTTCCGTCATTTCATATTGTCTGTCTTATTTTTCCGTTCATCGAGGTTGCTCGTGAATACTTAGGGTCGTTCGGTGCTACTTTCGTGCTGAGTTTAGAAAAACGTCGGTTTATTTATGGAATATGCCATAGAATGTGCTTACTGCTTTCAATCAATTTTATTAGACAGGCCACGCAAAAGCTTTGTTCCTTCACAGTGTACAAACTCAATCCATCGATTGCTTTGATGAATACTTTTAGTGTACTTACATTGTTTGATTAATTTATCAAGGGGCTGAGTGAGAGGCGTGGACGGTGTTATTGGTGTTTTGTTCCTTCACCGTTTTACGTATGACCTACACCTCGTAAGTCGCGACTGTTATCACTGGCAGTGGCCTAGCTTATTTGTTCTATGGTAATAAAGTCGCAGTTCCTGAGGTAACGCGAGTCGAGTAATAAAAAAAAACAAAGTTCATGTTAGTAATTGGGGCACAACCTCCTGCAGCTAAAACTGTCTGCATCAAAAGGTCACCGAAATGAAAGAGTGTGACAAACGGGCAGACAGATAGGCACTACATTGCTTTTGTATATGTTACATTTTAGCAACATCAAGAGTTCCTACTAAGAGAATTAATAATATGATTTTTACACTCGAACTCTCAAAGGGAATTTGTTAGACAGCAAAAGTATGGTTATTTACGCTTTGCGAAGGTGCTTCGTGGTAGTAGAGAAAATAAAGATTGGAGTGGCGCCAGGGGTTGGCGGTAGGGAAAATTCTGGCTGCATTCGAGTAGGGTTTCAAATTAGATTGCAGCTGTGGACTGTTGCGGTTCCCTCTGTTCCACTGTTATCAAATGAATGTAGACGAATAGCTGGCGTAAGTTGGGATTAATGTGAAACCTCTTTGGGATAGTAATCCGCTCTACGGATCTGGAGTACTATTCACTTCTATATATACTAACATACGATTTATGTACCTATATGTTGTTTTGTGTAACATTTAATATTACTAAAAGGAAGAAATGGTTTATTTTGAGGGAATTAAGACATTAATATTTAAATAAACTGTGGGGTAATTGCGTAACACACTAACAATAGGAATGACTTTCATTTTGACAGTTCAACAACATTAATTGCGTTATTTACGTTATTGAGTAGACAAATTTTTCGAACATATAAAGCAATGGATTAGCAATATCCTTCAAAATGATTTAGATTGTGATTGATAGTGTGTTACGCAATTAGGACGCAGGACTAGAAGGTGATAGTTGTAAATACCTTCTGATCTTAATTAGAAAATACCTGCAGGGTAATTGCGTAACAAACTATCAGTAGCAATGGGTTTCATTTTGACAGTTGAACAACATCCATTTCGTTATTTACGTTGTTGAGCAAACACTTTTTTCGAATATATGGAGCAATAGATTAGCAATATATGGAGCAATAGATTAGCAATATGCTTCAAAATGATTCAAATTGATAGTAATAGTGTGTTACGCAATTAGGGTGCTGATTCAGCATGCACCCGACACTAGTTTACAACAGTCAAACCATTTATGATTCACGATATTAGATATGTTTTTCTACTAGTTATGGAATTATTGCTCTAAACAAATGCAAAGAAAAACGATACATCAAATCCAATTTTACAATAACGATTCTCCGGAACAGGAAAAGCAAAGATTCGTGTTTTGCTTAACATAAAAAATATGTTAGTTATTATCCGCATCGGAACGAACGTTTTCTTTCAATTTTGTCTACTGCATTTCCATTTTGAGCAGTAATTGAAGCATTAGGCACTGGGGAGCGGAATGTGAAATGGATAAAAAAATAAACGAAGTCAAGAAAGAAATTAAAACATGAAAGAGACCGTAACGACTTGTGCCCACGACGAAAAAGTGAGAAATAATTTTAAGGCACTTGAAGCGGTATTAAGTGGCACAAAAGTTTTCAAAGATTTCCACGTTAAATGGTAATCTGAGAAATTTCGGAGTACGGTAATCAGATTAGGCGTCACCTCTGATGTATTTGTGAGATCTTTCAAATTATTCACTCATAAAATACGTACGTCTTATCAAAAGTCGTTTTGCCACTTTTATCTTGCGGCAATGTTTTATATGAGAATTTCTTTAAGAGCTTTCACGGCCATATATTAGGTGCGACGTATCTGCGCTCCAACCAGTGTTAGCGCTTTATGTTCCATTATCTACGTCTGTATGTATGTACTTAAGAAATGGAATTTACAATTCGATTTTGTAGCGAAAGTAAATAAACTTGACTTTTCTTATTTCTTTAGCACGCTTGAGTATTTTTTCAAGTTTTAAAACACAAGAGCTTGAACACGTTGGGAAAAAGGAATTGCTGAATGATTTTAGAAGTCGAAACTAAAATCTTTTTGTTTTTAAAGTTTATCGAAAGTAGAGCGCGAGTCGAGCTCGCACAATTAGGGTTCCGAACCAGGGGGTTTTCTCTAAGCTAGAAAACCGAAGTTACGGGCATGTCCTACTCCGAAATACCGTCGGACATAAGATTAGTTCAGGGCCCGAACTAAGAATGAATTATAACACGATTTGTTAATTGTCCTTACCTGCGATGTGGTTTTGCCCGTCCGAAAAAGCCAATTAATCGGGAATAGGGTTCATTCCGAAGTATTGAAGTACTTTCGGACGTGCTCATAACTATGTTGATGGACTTACCCCCTTACTAATAAACGTTCGCAACGCCAACACGTCACAACGCTTTGTCTTCTTCTTTCGAAAGTCAAATTACTGACGACTGAAAGAGAGAAATCGGTGTGCGAAATGCGATTCATCTGATATAATACGTTTATTAGGAGTAGGCACCAAGACTACACTTCAATAGAACCTGTTACCCTTGCTAGTTTCTAGAGAAACTATGATTTGTATCGACTAGAATTTTTTTAATGTTTCATGTCCTCTTGGCGATAATTTATTGTTTTTGATTGTCTTTTGTCTGTGTGTCTTGTGTCATGCAATGGAATTTATATCAAATCATTAGAATTTTATAATCAATCATATTTTCATTATATTATATAACTAGCTGACCCGGCGAACTTCGTACCCGCTTTTTAAATCTCTGATATCTTACAAGATATTCATTTTAATGATATGCTATAAGGGGCAATTTTGATCTACATGAAATGCACAACGTACCTAATGTATTTAATTGGATAAGGAATAATACTGTATTGTTTAAAATAGCTTGGTGAATAACCCATAATTTTTTTGTAATATGTAAAAGATAAAACTGGTTACTGTGGGTTATCCTTAGGAGATAAACATATACCATCGCAGACTTTTTTATCAATCTTTTTAAGATATGCGATTTCATAGTACGTATATTAATTTAATCTATCTCGTAAGGTTTAGCCAGGTTTTGCAATGTAAGCGCACAAAAATATGTTTGTTACGACATCACCTTACAAATCTTTGAATTTCTCGGCTTTTCTCGACTATAGTGCATGTATTATACATATAAACCTTCCTCTTGAATCATTCTGTCTACTGCTGAAAACTGCATTAAAATTCGTAGCGCAGTTTAAAAGATCTAAACTTACAGACAGCGCGACCGACTTTGTTTTATACTATGTAAAGATAATTTGTATGCCCAAGTGGCTGATCATGCAATGAACATTATTAAGTATATAATTAAGTAATAAACACCTGTATGTAACCCATGTATCACAAATAAACGATTTGATTTGATTTTTTTTCATTCTTTAATTACATGTAGGTATTGAGTCAATTGTTTTTGTCGAAATCTATTACGTGATGAAATAAATCATTATTTGCACCGCTAAACAATAGTGCAGTCACGGATATCTATGGGTGTAGTTAACACTATTGTTTGGCGGTGCACATAATAATATTTACATCTCCTTTCCAATTTTCATCAATATTGTGCAAATAGTCTGCCAGTAAAATGGCTGTGTAACATCTGGATGGACGGACAAGACGGATATGACGAAATTGTAAGGGTTTCGTTTTTGTCATTTGGCTACGAAACCCTTAAAAACTGCCTGTAGGTATATAATATTTCAATATTTTACGAAGGTAATAAATATTCCTCGCCAGGATTACGAACGAAGGCTTAAATTACAGGAAATATTTATAATTAAAAAACTTCTCAGGTTTATTCGTGATGTATCTATTAATTACCATTTATAGAATTAATTAATAGTTTTGTGAGAATATAATACAGAGGAGGGTAGGAAACAAGCTCCAAGAAAAATAGATTTCAAAGATGGCAGAGATTTCTAGGAATTGCTCTGTATTCTGTAAGTATAAGATAGACAGGGTGTTTTTATTTCAGTAACTGTAAACGAGAGGTGCGCAAAATAGTTTCGATTCGCTATAAAACTAATAAAAACTGTTTTCAACAACAACAAACTCATTTTTGGAGTACCTAGACAAGACTATACAAAAAAAACTTAAAAAATACAATGTTTTTGCTTTAAATGTATACATCGGCTTGAGAATGAAAAATATATCAGAAGCTGTTAATCTTCCCGTAAAAGTCGTAAAAGTAGATTGAGAGAAATGGCTTGCAATGGTGCTCGTAACCGCGACCGAAAGTAGAAAGGTTATATATTGCACCTGCAGACTTGAAATACCTGCTGCTATTCGAATAAATCTTTATTAAAATTACAACTATTAGCTACTCAAAGTCTTAAAACCATTTCCATTAAAGTAACGTGTTGATTTCACAAGATAAGCGAACCATTAAGATTAAGAGATATTTTGGATTAGAGAGCAGGCGATAGTCAACAAGAGTTTATTTCCGAGTATTACAGGAGCTCAAAGATCATAAATAATGACGAGTGAAAAATATGAATAAATATGAAGTTCTTCCACTTCTGGTCAGCACAAAAAAGTCCTATCCTCACATCAACTTAGTTGATGATTTTGCAGGGTATTTGTGATCTCGCAAGCTTCCAGCCTGAACGTAATTGACTGTCAGTCACCGCGATGAAAGCTGTTACACGAAATTTCAAAATGTGTTTCGGTTATAGCTTGCCCGGAAGGAATCGAAACCTTATTTACCCTGAAGAAAATAAAATTGAACCATAAAGAAATATAATAAATCGTTTAGTGCTTTCAACATTCTGATGGTGCTTCTGAGAATCAAAACTAATTATAGACTTAATAGCGGTTACAGTTATTGGTTCAATTCGTTTCTTCGAAACTATTAATGAGCCACTTATGTACTACAATGAAACAATGCTCATTAAGAATGATAAACATATTAATAAGTCTCTAACGTAATCAAAAAGAGCCACATTTTGTGGTTGCATTTGAACACAACATACATTTACATTTACTGTCCACGTCCACATGCTTCAAATTAGCATTTCGCAAACAAGTTGTGACCTATGTTTTTGTATCCAATTAGTTGAACTAGATTTTGTAATTTAACTACACTTGGTTTATGTACGGTTTTGTGGATTGCAAATGAACTAAATTTGGCATGTATTTCAACAGCAAAGTTCAGCTCATTTGTATTTGTAATGTTCGTTACATTTAGGTATCATTTATTAACTGATTTCTTTTATTTATAAAATATGTATAAACGCATGTGATCCAGTTTTGTGGCGTTTTCTCAGTCGACTTTTAGGTGCAGCTTTATCAAGATTAAATGAATGGTGTTTTTTAAACGTCTTTCTTTTATGAGTGAAGGAGTTATTTCATGAAAAAGTGAAAAACACCCCCAACCGGGCTTGGAGTTCTTAGAAAGGTAAAGGGCCTTTTTGACTGACTTCAGAAAGAAGAGGTTCTGTTCCGTCGAGTCCCATAACAAGGATCCTTAAACAGAGATCGAAAATGTATTTGGTTAAAGTTGTACAACTTCTACTTTTGAGTAGGGTGTCCCGATTTTGTAATAATATTGAAAATCCAAAACACTTTTATGCGGAAAGTCGTTAATCAATTTTCTTGAAGTTGGTAATAACAAGCTTAATTATTCAAGCATTGCTCTTAATAAATATTTTTAAAGTAATTTAGTTAAGTGATTATAGTTCCGTATTCTTTGTTATTTTGTCAGTAATTAGTGGGGATCAATACGCTGGAGAGGCGTGTTATAATGATACAACTTGACCTACTATTAGCGAGAGGCGTTTTATAATGATACATGTGACCTACTATTTCCTTTAGCATGCTCAAATGAGGTTGAAAAAAAATAACAAAACAAGACGCCTGTATTCCTCGAAGGGATATGTAGAGGTTTATGGTACAGACGCAAGCACATCAAGCTACTACAATCTGTCTTTCTTTAATAGAAATTCAACTTTATCGCTAAGGCATTAGGTTCAAGGTTGATTGGGAAAATTTTACAGTTTCGGGTAGCTTAATGTGTTGGCGTCTGTACACCCACATTTCGCCAGTATTCTTAAAGACCCACGCAATAGTGGGCGAGTTTGAATGCTATGATGAAAAAATATTGTAAAAATAGAAAAAAATCATCATCATTTTGGGGTCGCCTTTCAAACTAACTGGATGCAGCTGAATATCAGTCTTTTACATATAATATAGAATATAATATAGAATATTTATTACTAATATTTAGTAGAGCTTCTTGTGAAAGATGTCCAACGATTTGGATACCACCATACTTTTAGTGTCAATAATAAAATAGATCTGTTGGTAGACAACTAGATAACATAATATATTAGATATATAATAAAGACAAATATAAGGGTATATAGGTAGAGAAAGCCTGTGAAATTATGTTATGGTCTTCGAAATAGGGCCTTGATGCCAACCTAAGTCATCTTCATCTGCCTAGCCATTTCCCCAACTATGTTGGGGTCGGCTTCCATTCTCACAAACCACCAACAACCTAACGTGCTTTCCGAGGCACGCAACCAAAGTCACAACTTTGGTTTCGTGCCTCGGAAAGCACGTCGGCTGACTAAATATTAATAAAGAGAAATGGACAAATGGAAAAAAAAAATGAAATGAAAATGAATGAATGGAAATGGAAATGGATTATATTATTTCTGAAGTTTGTCGCAAATGGGTAACACAGAGTTAAATCCGATCAGACCAATTTAAAAAAAGGCGAGCCTGTGTATTATAGTCTTGATCTTTACTAGCAAATGCCAAAAGATGGATATTTTTTAGAACTGTGTTCCATTTTGTATAAAATCCAAATTATTGTGTTTTTTGGCGCTTCATGGAAGCGAAGTTGTTTTATCCTAGAGATAGGTTGACTATTCGAAAATCCTCAGTAATAGCCAATTTACAAAAAAAAACAAAAGTTTTGTGGATAATAATGAAGGCAAACCAGCCTTTTTCTTTATTCATATTATCTATATACATATGTATATTAGTAACAATATGAAAATAAAAGCATAATGAAATTTTAATCCGAAAGTAATAACTTACTTTGGGCACACTCTCAACGATTTTAATAAACGAAAGGAATTTCAATAAATTTCGTAGCAGACTACGAGCTGTGCTACGGCGTAGCACACGCAAAATAGAGTGTAGCAAATTAAACATGTCGGTGTCGGTATGAGTAATCCAACAAATTGTCATAAAGTGTTCATTAATGTGTTTTTCATTAAATATTTTGTGTTTGAAAGTTGTTTTGCAATACTATTATAATCCGTAAACGTAAACTGTAGGTATATTGTGCAAACTTAAAGTCATAAATATGCAAATAATTGCAACTTTAGACAAGAGATGATTCACACCATAGGTTCACACAGATATATATTACATTTACAGGTGTATAGTGTAGAATCACATATTAATATAGTAGGTACAAGCTTACCTCGTAAGATATATAGATAGATAAAACTCAAACTCCAAGCATTTAACTCAATTAAACCATTTGCAGGCACTTTTGAATTGTCAAGGAGTCGGTCAGTCAGAGAGATGAACTTAGGAACCTACTAAGCTTTGGAAAAAATTTCAAAGCGTAATAGGTTCCTAAGGAGAACAAGCACTTTGTACTGGCCTGTATGCTTGCCATGCGGTCTCTTCTGTCTAGGATACAGCGACCAATAAGCTCCTACATAGTTTTTGTGCTATGACAGTCCAACATCAACAGCGAATTCCTTGGACCATGTTAAAACCTTTACTGGAGCACCATTAACGTATAACTACTATCCGCTACTTCTGTCGTGCCGGAACAAGCTGTATGAAAAAGCTCATAGTGTGAAAAGTTCTAAAAAGATGAGGCAGTCAACCAGTTTAAAATCAAGGCTGACTGCCAGTTTAAAATCAAGGCTGACTGCCAGTTTAAAATCAAGGCTGACTGCCAAATGTGCGCCGAAAGATCTTGGGAGGCTATTTGAATGCACCCCAATGCCATGCTCTGTTGTAGGAGTTTCCAGGGATGAGTACTGTGGGATACTGTGACGCCCCCAGGCGTTAAAATTACTGCATTCATTCCAAGTGAACGTATTTACACGAACGCGTCTATACTATCATTGATTTTTTGAAGAAAAACCTAATACAAATTATTTGAAAGCTCATTCTAAATTCGCTTGAGTCTTCGAATGCACATAGAGTTATTTTGCCAGTGCCAGCCTGCACAACATAAGGTCGTCTTTTGCAGACAACCTTTACTTACTACTTAGCATTCAAATAATTTGTATAAGGTTTTATTTAAAAACAAGTGATACGCGATCATATAGGCGCGTTCATGTAAACACGATCGCTTGGAATAATCGAATTAATTATAATGTAGTATCATTTTAACGACCCCACATAATATTCCACAATATACTCATTACTACTAGTAGGGAACAACTCAAAATGATGGCATATTTATATACAATAAGACGATCGTTAGAGTATCGCATCCTGAGGGTTGCGTTCATGACATATAGCTGCCGTAAGAACTGATCCTACGCTCGATACTTAGAAATACCAGCGAAAAAGGGTAAAGAAAACCCTGAGCTATTTTATCTAACTACTATGTATGAACAAGCACACCTAGTAGAAATAGGTTACCGTCGGCTGCAGCCACCTCAAAGACCGACGGCCTCACCTACACGTGAAAACGATTTTGTAGGGCATAGTTTTAAGTAAAAAACTACTGTAAACTCTTTATAAATAAAGAATAATATGCGTTCCCGAACCTAGTGACAAAGTTGGAAACTCATGTGCGATGTCGCTGGCAATCAACTCTTCAGTCTGAAACACAGCATTTGATTCGGCGGCTAAGTAGGCAAGGTGGTATTTGCTTTCCCGAATAAGTTATTTCACAAGGAGCTGTAATACTATATGAAGGAGAGGTTACTAAGACGCAATATAATGAGCTAAGACTGCTTACTTATTAGTGATAATGACTCAATGTTCTTGAAGGCGTTTTGGAGTATTTAGCAGTTTTAGGTATAGGCTTAACTTGTCTGTTCTTATTCACGTAATTACTTTGTCCCACTCTGCGTAAAACAACAGTCAATAAGCTACTTAAAAATGTAGAAATATAGGTATTAAAGCGACACTTTATCCCCTGTACAAGATGTAGCACGAATCACATATTCTTTACGATAATATTTAAATAATTTCAGCAAGTTTCCATGACAAAAATACATAGCTTAAAAATATCGGTACCTATTAAATAAAAAAAAAACCGCCCTGTCCGTAATTAATACGTTCCAATCATAACAATACTGAAACATACAATAAAAGCATCATATACTTACGAATAGCTACTTATTAATTAATCACATCTCAAAAACCACTACAATTCAATCGAAATCCAAAGTTTGGTAACCGTTTGATAGTTTAAATGTTACAGTAATTTTTGTTCAACTTCATCAGTCACTTTCAAGCTTGCGGTTCACTGGTAACAACATTTGGGAGTTGAGGGACATTTTAAAGTTAGCGCACTTCGCAATCGCAACAGTGGGGGGGAGCGGGTCGCGACGGACAGCGACGCGACCGCACACCTCGCCAGCCGACGTCGGACTGAGCGCCGGTCCTCGTAGGCCGAGCAGCCGCACCATCGACGTTCAAATTATACCTTTCAGGTATCCACCTTATCTCCCCTTCAAGGTCTTATCTCATCAACTAATTAATGTGCGTGCCTCACTCATTTCTTAGTTCTATCTTCACATCAAATGTTACTCGTGTTCCAGTGTTTTCTCCCCTTACATTGTAATTTTATTCAAGTGACTTCATTCTCAATTTTTTATTAAACGACTTTACGTGCATCTAATTTGTGCAGGTAAGACACCGTTAAGACTCTTGACTTGGCCTAATTTCAGTTAGACAGTTCCGTAATTCAAGATTAATAGAAATTCCTTTGACGAAGGTAGGCGAGTGAAATTGAAACTCAGTTTTGAAGTAGACGAGCAGTCACCATTACTTAGTTTCTGTGGTCATCTTCGAGGTAACTTGTTTTATAAATAACTTAGTTTTGATAATTTAACGAAGTTAGAATTCTGTACATTTATTGAAGTACTTATTTAGCAGATCTGACCGTTGCTGCTACAGACGGGTTTTCTTCGGAATCTCAAAATAGGAAAATATTTCTGGTATAGGGAACTTGATCCTTGAATATTACAACTACAGAAGATCAAAATAAGGTTTAAGAGGAAATGCGGTCGAAGAGACTTTTGAAAAATCCTAAGTAAAAAGTCGTGATTCGAGGTTTGGCTCTCGCCTATTTCCTCCTCCAATATTGGACCAATTTAAAAGATATTGCATAAACTGAATATGAAGGATATTTATACTGTGTCCCTATGTTTTTCTTTTTTCATTAGATAATAGTTGTCAAATTCGTACACTACGCCTCTGTTGACAGCGATTTACCTAAATCGGCATTTTTTGAGGGTGTGCTTATAAAAATAATGTATCATCAAAAAGGAAAACATAGGGACATACAAGTAGTTAATATTTATTATTCTGTAAAAAGTCATTGCTTTATTAACAGGCGAGAGCGTTTTTAAGGAGAAACGACCACCCAACCGCATTTCCTGTTAATTATTTTAAATAGCTTTCAGTATCTTAACGTTTCTGAAACTTGATTTTGATAGACAATGACTTGATAGAAAATGGATTTTAAAATATGTATTGGCTGGTTTACTATTCTAGATCCGTTTAGATATACACCATACTATACTATTAATAATGTCAGTGAATAGTAGCAATTGAAAGTCGAACATTAATAATTCGTTAATTAAAATCGCAAGCTTTAGTACAAAAATGTTAAATATGACTTGCTTTTGAAAGCTTAGCTGTATAGGTTTGCCTATTTACTACATTACTATATAAAAGCAGTTTGTTTTACTGTTTACTTTTGTTTTTCAATTTATTTAATAAAAATGGCGGCTAATTACGTCGCTGTCATGACGTCAACCGGCATGATACGGCCTTTATACTCTTTATTGGAGGGTTCATTGTGCACATGATTGTGATAGTGACAATAAAATGTACTTAAACATATTCCTTATAGCTTTCATGTTTACAGACACTGACAAACATCGAGATCACTTAAGTACTAAATTATGGATGAACAACGCGGTCACACAGACAGACACACAAAAGTAACTTTAATTTATAGTAAGTAGGTATATCATAATCAACCTATAATATTCCCACTGCTGGGACACAGGCCTCGTTTCGGTGACAGGGAGTGGGACATAATCCAGTACGCGGTCCCAGTGCGGCTTGGTAGATGCCATAGGTCTTCGAATTTTGGTTTTAGGCCATGCCGGTTTCCTCACGATGTTTTCCTTCACCGTTTCGAGAGCAGTGGTGATGAAATAATGAAAACTGCTACGGCCCATACCTACCACTGGGACACCACTGTTCCAATACGTGTAGTTTAGGTATAACTCATGTTTTTTTAACGATACCTAGATTAAATACTGTTTAATTTGCGTATTTTAAGGAGCAGTGCCGATTCTCGTAAGATAGATATTATTAGCTTGTGTATCTACTTGAATTGAAAAACGCAAAACACGAACATAATTTAAGGCTACATGTTTGAAGATGTGTCAGCAAAATAATTGTGTATATTGAAACAATAAACTGATACACAGCTTCATAAATCACACCCCGTATAAACGTTAACACTTCAAATGGTCAAGAGTAAGTAAATGGCAACCGTGAGCACAATTCATCATAACTTCGCACTATATCTACAATATACCCGGTACCTACTGAGCGGGTGCTATAGCGATCCGATTTCTAGCCGTACTATTAATACATAGCGATCCGATTTCTAGCCGTACTATTAAAACATAGCGATCCGATTTTTAGCCGTGCTATTAGTACATAGCGATCCGATTTCTAACCGTACTATTAATACATAGCGATCCGATTTCTAGCCGTACTATTAATACATAGTGATCCGATTTCTAGCCGTACTATTAATACATAGTGATCCGATTTCTAGCCGTACTATTAATACATAGTGATCCGATTTCTAGCCGTACTATTAATACATAGCGATCCGATTTCTAGCCGTACTATTAATACATAGCGATCCGATTTCTAGCCGTACTATTAATACATAGCGATCCGATTTCTAGCCGTACTATTAATACATAGTGATCCGATTTCTAGCCGTACTATTAATACATAGTGATCCGATTTCTAGCCGTACTATTAATACATAGTGATCCGATTTCTAGCCGTACTATTAATACATAGCGATCCGATTTCTAGCCGTACTATTAATACATAGCGATCCGATTTCTAGCCGTACTTTTTGCCGTAGATTTTGATACGGTTAGAAATCGGATCGCTATGTATTAACATAGCGATCCGATTTCTAACCGTATCAAAATCTGTATCGCTTGACGCTCAAACCCAGGCGTAGTTTACAGATCATGTTTATATTGCGCCGAGATGTGATTCTGAAGGCTGCTGTCATATCATTATGAGCCCGAAAAGGTGTGTTAGTCTAAAGTGTAGGTTTCCAAATTTCCCGAAGACGTAAATATCAATGGCCGCTTAAAATTGTCTATGGTTGAGTGATGCGGTAGTATGCATTTTGTGTTCTGGTGGTATCGAAGTTACAAATGATTTCCGCGCATAGAATAATTGTATTGAATCATTTGAATTTGGATATTTTCCTTCTGTTTTTATGGTTCCGTACCTCAAAAGGAAAAAGGGAACCCATATAAGATCATTTCGTTGTCCGTCTGTCTGTCCATCTGTCAAGATCCTTGTTCTCAGGAACGCGTGGAGTTATCAAATTGAAATTAATATCAAATACTCAGGGCTGAAATCCTCGATATCTGTGCTGAAATCCCTTGAAGGAGTGAAAAAAACAAACTTCTAAGTCAACGCAATCAAAAGATACGGGCGTTAATGTTCCGTTTAGGCTACATATTTTGACACTCGCAAGGGAATCAAAACCTATAGGGTACTTCCCGTCGACCTAGAATCATGAAATTTGGCAAAAAGCAATGTCATGTAGAAAAAAATCCGAAAACACGGGAAAAGTATTCGAGACACGATTCCCGTGATAAGCTATTTACATACCTTCAAATTTGGACGGAACCCTCGGTGCTCGAGTCCAACTCGCACTTGCCCGGTTTTTTATTATTTTAGTAGGAAACTTTACTATAAGTGATTTGTTTTGTTGATTGATTGATTTATAAGTAAAAACATATTTTTCCAAAGAAAGCGATTTTCTAGGCCAAAAGCGGAGTAGAAACTCCGTTCTCGTTTTTATCGTGATACCCTATTTTATCCAGACGGTATGTTGTTCATACATACGGTTATACACCTACGACATATACTTTACTTCATTTCACTATATTTTTTTCAATAAACGTGTATTATTTATTGACAAAAATAGATTTAGAAGAGACAAAAAGGGGGTCGGTCGTTCGACGTTTTGTATGAATTAAAAAATCGTCCCAGATTTTTGCTATTATTAATGAATAAATTATAGTTTATTTAATAGTTTTGTGTTGATACACAGGATAAAAATTGAATTTGTGTACTATTTAGTGCATTTGTAATCGGTACACGCAGATATTGCGTTCAATTCCCAGGCAAGTTCAATGATATTGCTTCTGGAATATTCTGGATCAAGTTCAATGTTATTGCTTCGGGATCAAAAAAAAGTCTTCTAGCTGTCAAAACCTCCGGTACAGTATAGGTGAGTGGGGTAATTATGATTCCCAACCCATACCCATTGCACTACTGTCAATTAATTCCTAAAACAAAACTGAGAGTGGCGTACTTCACTCTAGTACAGGTACCTACTCTCAGCTTATATTGTACACAAAGCATGTAAAAAAAACGAAGTTCGCACTTTCTTAAAAATTCTCTGTCAATTATGATGATAGCTTAAAATGATATAGTCGAACCAATTAACAAAAGGATAAATCATTGTACAATAGGTACCTAAGTAGACGTAAAGCCTACGCCTCTAGATATCTACATTGTTCTAGTTAAACAGGAGGTAATAGTTTACACTCTCCTCACTGCCCGGGGGGAGAGTTTCAGGGAGGCGGCCAACTTGGCCTCGGCGGGCGGATCTTTGGTCGCAGGGAGGATCCGCCGCCTAGGATTGACGGTGGCGCTGCACAAGACCGAGGCCGTGTTCTTCCACGGGCCTCGGCAGCGCCAACCACCAGACGCCCACATCTTCGTGGAGGGCGTCCGAATCGAGGTGAAGGCCCAGATGAAATATCTGGGCCTTGTACTCGACAGCAGGTGGCGTTTCGGCCCGCATTTTAGCGGGCTATCGACGCGCCTGCTGAAGACTGCGGGCGCCCTCTCGTGGCTGCTCCCCAACTTGGGGGGGCCCAGCGTGAGATGCCGGCAACTCTACGCCGGCATCTTGAGGAGTATGGCCCTTTACGGGGCCCCTATTTGGGAGGACTCCCTCCACAGGAGGGAGAACGCCGCCGCATTGCGGGCCCCCCAAAGGGTCATAGCCCAGCGGGCGGCGAGGGCCTACCGCACGGTCGGCTTCTCCGCGGCATGTGCTCTGGCCGGCACCCCGCCTTGTGAACTCGAGGCGTGGGTGCTCGCCAGAGTATATGAATGGACGGCGGGGCGAAGGGCGAGAGGAGAACGCCCAGCCCCGGAAGAGCGGGAGGCCGTCCGGCGGGAGGCAAAGGACGCCATAGTCGTCCACTGGACGCGGGACCTCGCCGCCGCAGCCTTCGGCCGCCGAACCCTCGACGCGATTGGGCCGGTCCTGCGAGACTGGCTCGAGCGGTCGCACGGGTTCCTCTCCTTCCGTCTGGTGCAGGTGCTGTCCGGACACGGTTGCTTCGGATCGTACCTGCACCGTATCAGGCGGGAGGAGACGCCGTCGTGTCACGACTGTGGCGCGGCGGAGGACACGGCGCAGCACACTCTCGAGGTGTGCCCGTCGTGGTCCGGGCCGCGCCGCAGTCTTACCGCGGCGATCGGAACGGACCTCTCGCTCCCCGGCTTGGTCAACGCCATGCTAGGGGATGAGGGGTCCTGGGCGGCAGTCGCCTCCTTCTGCGAACACGTCATGTCCCAGAAGGAGGCGGCGGAGCGCGTGCGGGAGGAAGACCCTCTCGCGGCGCCGCTCCGAAGGCGGAGGAGGGGTCGAAGAAGACGTCAGTATGACAGTCATCTCCGACTCCTCCCAGGGGGAAGCCAGCAGGCGACGGGTGCGGGGGCACCCTCGCCTGTATTGCACAGGCTTCCACCAGTGCCGGACGGGAATGGCCAGGTGTTCCCGGCCATTCCCGTAGCCCCCCAGACGGGGGGACATGCGGGGCCCGCCAGCTAGGCGGGCATGCGCCGGGGGGGTTGTGGATGCAAAGGCTGAGCCGGATTCCCATGACCTCCCCATCAAGGCGATGAGGGAACGCCGCTGAGTTTTAGAGTCCCACATACTCCGTCTCTTCCCCCGACGAGCGGAGATGCGTAAAGTCATTTCTCAGCGAAAAAAAAAAAAAAAAAAAAAAAAAAAAAAAGGAGGTAATAGTTTCCAGGAACGCATGTAACGTACGTAACGTAGAATGAATACGTCTAGACGTTATTGTGTCGTGAGAGGGGGTCTTCAAAGCATGTGTGATTGTATCTCCGCCGTAATGAAGCGCGCTAAAAGAAATATCACAACTTGCGTACATTGAAAGAGGTAGTCGACTGTGATATTTCTTTTGTACACACGATCAATGATAACTAATAGTGTTTCTTTTGTCAGGAGTTAGATTAGTTCTGTTTGTTGTTTCGGTACTGTTTTGTTTTATAGGTGTGTTAGGCCCGGATTCCACCAAAGCGGAGATGGGCGGAGATGTGCGAAACGGAGAGGAGAAATATAACAGCTAGGGTGTGTCCACCGAAGCTGTGCCGAGTTGCTTACTCGCTAGACCGGAGCACAGATGGGTACTGGCAAGAGCGGAGCTGAGCTGCGTGCGGCGAGCTTTTGATGTTGGATGTCATTCTTTGACAGATGTAATGAAATGGCTATAGCATGGTAAATTGACAAAAGTCAGGAAAATTAATTATTAAGCAAAATACACCCAGTATTTTATATTATATATATGAATTTCCCTGACTTTTTCTATTTTCAGGATAGTTCGGTTGTTTAGACACTTTGAGCAATAATAGGCATACAATTTTTAGTATATACCTATCAAGTTATTCTGGAATAGGTGGAATAACGTTTGCCTACCCAATTAAAAGCAGTCTATGTCAATTTGTTAATGATTATGGGACTGTATTTCAATCTTCTATAAGGAAAACTACTTCACCTAGTTTTCTTTCATTTTCTAACTTAACGTCAGAATAAAAAAAAACTTCAAATTAATGACGTTTTGATTGCTAAAAGTTCCAATTTCACAGTTATAATTATTTTTGTGTTCTTTTATACGCCTTGGCTTATAGCCAATCAAAAATTGGTGTGTACTATTTTACCTGACTACGGCAAAACTGATCCGAAAGATTACCTATATACATATAGCCACACCAGTGAAAAATAGGTGAAGCAAATTCCACGTGCTTATGTTTTATAAAACAATTACGCAACGGAATTTCGGCCCGATGAGTCATAGGTAATTTTGAAAGCATTGCAGGCGTAAACACGGCGAACTTATCGCCGCGTAATTTCGGCAGATGTGTCACTCCACTAAATGTGCTAGGTTACTTTTCCATTTAATCAAAACAACCTTAAAAGTTAATCAATCATCATTTAATTGTCGTAGGCTAAACAGGACCCAGTTGGGCAATTTGATGAAGTTGAATACAAACAGTTGAGCCCACCCTTTCATTTGTATTCCGTGGAGGTAGGTTACGTGATGACGTGTACGTTGGCCCGAGTCCCTTGGCATCGTCTGGAGCCACGGCTACCTGCATATGCCTATGTAATTGTTTGGAAAACTGCTGGCATTAGGCTCTTCCGAAAGATAATATTTTACATGTTTTCGGAGCAACTTTTACAGAGCAAATGAAACAGTTTTGCGAACAATTTTGTATTTTGTCGCATACGTAAGTAAGATAGGATTTTTGATATTTGAATGTAGTAGGTAGCCAGGTGCCTACTGCCTTGTCATTATATTAATTTTATTCTATGAAAAAAAAACGTAATAAATTCTAGGTTATATACAAATAGGCATGAATTTCATGAAATTAACCAAAAAGAAACAAAACGATTAAACACAATATAAGTAAGCAGTGACAGGTTAGTAGAGCATTGCCTTCAAGCGCCGTGCTGACCCATTTATCTGAGCTGTCTTGTACAAAGAGACCTAAACATTGCGGCGAACAATACACTCATGTTCACATTTATTTTATTTTGTTTCGCGGGCCTCGAAACGAATATGTAATAAGCTCCAAGAACCATCCAGTAAACGATTTTTAAAAGTCAAGTAACCACCAATAATATACATTCCTATAGTACTTACTGGGAACACCGTCTATTGTTTACCGGTGGTAGTATTCACCTTTAACCAACCAGCACAGAAATTGTTAACGGTGGTAGTATTCACCTATAACCAACCAGCACAGAAATTGCGTAACACACTATCAATCACAATCTGAATCAATTTGATTTTTTCCATTGGTTCACATGTTTGAACAATTTGTCTGCTCAACAACGTATGAACGCAATGAATGCTGTTGAACTGTCAAAATGAAAGCCATTCCTACTGATGGTGTGTTACATAATTACACCGCAGTTTAATATGCGCGGTTAGAAGTGGTTGTTTACGGACTAGTATCATGATGATGACTTCATTTCGCACAGTTAGGTTTTTGTCCGCAAGTGTTTTATAATACGCCTCATACAAAGGCTGAGGCAGGTCGGAGCACCGTCAAATAAAGTGCACATAATTGTCAAGGTGAGTGGTGTGCGGTACAGTCGCAATTATTTACCGGCGAGACATAGGGGAATGAAGAGGTCTTGAGCCCACGCCAAGTGCGCTCGCCTCCAACCACGCCGTCGTGTTAAGAACTACCTACTCGCACGTATTCATAAGCTTTTATATTATATACTCCTAGTTTTCTCGCACGCGAATTTTTATTCCAACTTCGCCTTTAATTTGTTTTCAAATTATTTACACGCTAGGCAATTTGTGTAGAACGTTTTCTGGTTAATAGAAATAAATGATGTTGCATGATATGCTTTGAGTTGTGTGCAATTTCAAAGCAGTTATGTGGAATGCTAAAGCTTTTCCGACGCTCAAAGAACACATCTTCGAGGTATGCCCGGCGTCTTATTTTGCGGACAACAATGATCCATTTTCTCGCTAGATCGGGATTGAAAGGAAAATATAGTGCAGGTCGGTATAAGCTACTTATCTAGCTCAACATTCTATTGCCAACAAAAACAGGTGCCGCGACTTCGAGGTATTAAGTTCAGTACTTAAAGCGAGAAAAATGTAGGAAGAAACGATATTACGTACATTTCGAGTTTGAAGTTTTGACTGATAAATGTTGATGGGCACGCCCCCTGTCACAACCTAATACCGTTACACAGGACTGTGGATATATGAGAAGGGATGGGTATGACATAGGTACATTACTATCTAACCTTTCGGGATCATGGTCGCGACCGTTATGATGACTTATATCCTCCCGCATGTTGTCCACGTTTTGAAACGAAAAAGCTTTTATGTGGTTCTTGAAAGTGATGTTGTCCTATCTGCGCCTTTACATTAGATTGCATTTACTATGTTATTTCGTCGACTGATCACTTATTTTGATCCAATAAAAATATTATGTCAGTAGAGCAGCGGCGGACTAAGCTTGTCGGAGGCTTGAGGCGGCAAAACAAAATAAGGCACCGGTTTTATCAGTTTATGTAGGTTTTTCTAGAAACATGTTGCAAAAAAAAACAAGTATAACTACTATAAATGCCTTTTTATACTCTATCTACACCATGGTCCAGACTCATGCAGGATTTTTTTTTCAGGGATATGCATTTTCATCTTCTACCTATATTATTCACGAAAAACAAGAACACGAGATGCAAGAGCGAGCGGAGCGAGCTCGAAATTGTTTACACCCAATCTTGGAATTCTCGGTTAGGTTTTTTTTTGAAAATTCATAATGAAATAGGAATTAAGCTGTCGACGTATGTAGAAAAGTTTGAGAATGGAAAGATCAATGACAAGTGCGAGCGAAGCGAGTTCGAAAATTTAAGCATCCCGCCGCGTAAGGTATACGTTATGTTTTCTTTCGACGATTCCTACTGAAATAGAAGTTACATTGTCGTCGTATGTAGAAAAGTTTGTGAATTAAGAGAATGTTGACAAAAGCGAGCGAGGTGAGCTCTAAAATTTAAGCAGAAACCTTGAAGGTACAGGTAAGGATTTCTTTCGAGTACGTTCGATCATTCATACTGAAACAGGAATTATTTTGTCGACTTTTTTATGCAAAAAAGCTTGAGGAATAAGAGGTAGTAAGAGCGAACGAAGCAACCCTGAAAATTTTAGAACCCTCCTTTTATATAGGTATATTGCATATGTACGAAGCCTCCAACTCCAAACCGCTTCTTACTGAACATATTTTTAAAGTTGTTTAGGATTTTTTAGGATATGATTAAAGAGTATTTCTTAAAATTTGGGGGAGGACCGCCCCTGCCTCCCCCTCCTTAATCCGTCAATGCAGTAATTGATAAATAATTAACAGTGCAGAGTGAATGATTACGTAAAGAGAATTTCTCAAAATAACTTGAAATATTTTTTCAGCTTTTCTAACTTTACCAATTTTCCCATCGACAGTGTTTCAATAAGTAACAAAACGATCAATAAATAAGCAATAACTTAAATCTAAAATAAAACTATTAACGTGCGATGGCAATCAGCCCGTCGCGGCGTCGGTTTCATAAAAATCCATAAATTCTATTGTAGTTTTGTGCAGTTACCAAGCAATCTATTGTTATAGTTCGGTGTACAGTAACACCGCATGTTCTATTCAAAAGTTTTATGTATAAACCATTCCTGGGAAAATGGGAAAATTTTGATGTACTAGTTTTGTTATCTACATGTGTGGTGTTAAAATAGGCCATGATATCTTTTACCGCACGTTTTCCTGGACCTAATGGATTATGTCACGTGCAACTGCGGCAGAATCCACAAGGACAGACTTCAGGTTAAAAATGTTATTCCGAGAAAATCAGTTTACTCGGCTAATGAAGTAATTTAATTTGTCATTTCGTTGCTGAAGTAGCGATGCGAGGCAGGCAGAAGCTAGTGCAACAAGGAAAAAGTAAAATTATATTATGGCAGTTGTTTAATTTTTTTTTCCTAAACATGTTATAATAATAATAATCATTTTATTATCTATTAGGCCCATAGATAAAATACACAAAATAATCTTATACAATAATAAACTAATACATATCTTTATCTATCGTTATCGTTATCTATCGGTATCGTTATCTTTGGAGATATACTCTAGGTAGTTAGTTTAACCCTAACTTAAACTTGTTAATTTTATTGCGACACTAAAAAATAGACTCATCATTTATAAAATATCCGACAGTGTCATCAAAACAAAATTCGCTGAGAAAAATTGCCTATAAAGTACTCGTCGCTACATAAAAATATTGTTATTGCTTATTTTCATTTTGCCCGCATTGCAAATGTGGGCCGGGTAATTTGTTTGTATCGAAACTTCACTGGGTTTTGACGTTTTATAGGTCGTAAATGGACATGTAAGTGACGAAGTTTGAACCTTTTAAAAGTAAATTACAGTGCTCGGCACACACCCAGAAGTTCATGCCCAAGTGATCTATCTGTCATATACTTTGTACAACACAATAGACTTTATTATCACAATACAAAGATGACAGTTGAGTGCAGAATTACGAGGCTCGGCTTTAACAAAAGTTGAGAGTCTTCGACGACCCTCGCGGAAGTACTAAACAGAAAACTTTTACGATCCTATACATCTTTGTAACTTCATTTAATATTTCACAAACAGTGTCATAGAAAAGCTTTACTTCAAGTTCATTTCTAGCAAGATATTTTAATTTAGCCTGAGGGCGTGAAAGCTGTGCAGTGGGAAGATAATAGCGGTTCTTAAAATAAAGCCTTTGTGTCATTATTCTGTCCGCACTTGGCGGCATTTGGCCGCGCGATGATTCGGCCTCGTCTCCCGGATGTGCCCCAATATTGTGCAGTTTAAGCGTTGTAACACGAATAAAATCAACTAGGATGCTACCATCACTATTGAAATATCAGCGTATAATGCCTGGTAACCGTATAAATATAAATAGCAGATAAATGTTTGTGATGAATATCATAATCTGCAATATTCACAAGGTTGAATTTATTTAGATAGTTGCTGATTTGGTTATGGTACCGCTTTAGAGTAGTTTTGATGTAGGTATTAATTGGCTGTCGTTTATAGGCAAATACACGTAAATATAAATTTTAAAGTTATGTGCTATTTAAAGTCTGTAAAACGAAAATTGCTGCTTTCCACACAAAATATAAATTAAATAACTGCCTTATGATGCGCTGTCAGCCAGTGGCAGGGTGATATACACCGTTTTACTGTTTCAATTACAACTTTTATAACCAACATACTGTTGGATTTATGGAATGAATTAAAATTATAACAGGCGTAAAATTTTCATACAAAAACATAAAATAATAGTAACTGAATAAAGTCAGGCTCTATGGACGGGATGCAAACATTTATAGCACCGTAAGTGACTGACCTTCCCAAGGTATTGTATCTGCTCTCTGATATAATTTATGAAATGGCGTCCTCTATTTTTAACGATGGAATCGCACTCACGTCTGGCAAATTTAAAACAGTCGTAAAATTCAATAAAGCTTATTATTGCAGACATTTGTAAATTATGTAAGTGTTTAAATTGTTCGTTTTACGTGTATAAAATAGATACGATGTTATACGTTACGATAGAATAATAAAACGCATTTAATATTGAATGGTTTTGTTGGATGTCAAACTGTTATCTGACGTGCGTAACTTTTTAGAGCACCTATAGATAGGTACTTTAGATTTGTGTGAAATGGATTAAAGTGTCCTTTGATAACAGTTTATACTTTAAAACGTAATAATTTTCTTAAATGTTTTCATGAATCTTCACGATATTATTGCTTGATAATTTTTTTGTGCAGTCGTAAAAGTTAGCTGGAGAAAAAACAGATTTTATTGGTTTTGTAGATGGACCAAGATCAAATTTAAAACCATCATAGTTACATCACGCGATACTCGAGTGTTTAGACCACCATCGACATTTAGTTTTTCAAAGATAATATAGAACCTAATGCTAGACTCCAGCAGTACTTAGGTACCTAAAACTAGTTCAAAACCATTTGATTTGTTGAAAATTAAATACTTTAAACTATTTACAACTTAAGACTTGAGTGAATTATCGGAATTGAGAAGAGATCAATACTACCGTACCAAAAGTACCGTTTACAAATACTGGCGTAAAAATATTATTTGTATTCAAGTATTTATGAAAATGAAAATCAGTATCACAATAAATATTTTATTTGGCAATACATTCGACAATTAAAATGATACATATTTAATTTCAGAGGACGTGGCTTCAAAAAGAAAATTCTTTGTATAGGTGTCGCAATGAAAGCCTTTCTGGCTTTGAAAATATTGAGTTGTATCCGTAGCGACAAACGTTATTCAAATAGCGGGTCCCAGCCCGCGGCGGCATCCTATGGCTCCCATATGGAACATGCCGCTCTCATCGGCCTTTCAAGCTTTTTATACACAACATATGTGTACTGAAATCATATCTATACGATGCTGAAGATGTAGAGAAGAAGACGGTTTCAGGAAAGCATGTAATTTTTTTTTTACGGATTTAGTGTATGTTGCTTTGAAGATCCAAATGTGCATTGCCTGTATTATTGGTGGACTTAAACATTACTTGTTTATAAAAATATTAACGCAATGTTTTTTTTTAAAAGCTGTTATTTAACTGTCTTGTTAGTTAGTAATTATGTGTTGGTCAAATCTTGCAAGTTGAATTAAAACCACTTCCACTTTAAAATTAATTTCTCTTTGTTCGAAGACAATGCATTTTTATGATGCATGACATAATTCTATACGCAGGATTGGCTCCAAACGAAGGAACTCATTATACACATTTTATTATGACAGTCCGTTCTAAAGTTCACCGTGACCTGACGACTTCTGCACTCAGAATTAGCTCCAGAAGAGGGAACTCTTGAGTGGTCAACAGCACAGACACAATTTTTTAAACATATTCATTTAATTATGATAGTTCGTTCTATAGTCCACCATGACCTGGCTGCTGCACCGAGGATTTGCTTCAGACGAGAAAACTCCTCAGTGGTCGACAGCAGAGACAATTTTTTTTATACGCATTCAACTATGATAGCCCGTTCTAAAGTTCACCATCATCTGGCTGCTGCACCTAGGGTTAGTTCCAAAAGAGGGAATTTCTCAGCGGTTGATAGCAGAGACACACAATTTTATATACACGGTGGAATTTTCAAAGCGTACCTGGAGGAAAAGTACCTACTCTAAATACTGAAGACAGCAAATTTTACTCAAAGAAAACATTCCTTTATTTTTGAAAACAAGCAAAACTGCATTTTAGGATTTATGAAAATATGCTTTCCACACCCGGGAATCGAAACGACTAAAATCCGAAAAAATAACATCCTATACTTTTACGGCACCAATCGATAGGGACAATCATAAGGATCAAATGCCCCTAGCAAACATTAAAGGAAAATCATAAAATCCAAACTTATAAATTCAGTGGGACAAGATGAAGCAAGACAAGATTGGATATGTAAAAAATAAAATTTAGCAAAAATCCTACGAAACGAAACGAGCTAAAAACTGAGGTTCACAATACAATTTTCAATATTCACCACAACACGCTACTAAAAATTACTCAAAATGAATTCCTTAAAGGAATAAATTTGTGCATCCAAGAAAATAGAGCTCATTTCGAGCAAGAAGTAATTAGTTAATTTAGTCCTGATTTTTCAATCGACAGGTAATTTTTATTCATGGAATAAAATTGACGTCTGACAGATTTTGTTGGAAGAACTGTCAAAAATTCAAAATTATTCCTCCGATAAAATTATCTGGCGTTGGAAAAATCAGCCCTTACTCGTTTTTTTCGTTCGAATATAATAAGTTTAGATTTCATGGTTTTTGTTTAATTTAATTTACCATGTTTGCTAGAGAGATTTGATCCTTACGATTGACCCTATCGATTGGTGCCATAAAAGTACAAAATGCTATGTTTTCGGATTTTAGCCGGTTCGATTCCCGGGTGTGGCATTTTTTTTAAAGAAACAAAACTGCATTTAAAGATTTTTGAAAATACGCTATTTTCAAAAATCATTAAATGCAGTTTTGTTTCTTTAAAAAAATAAAGGAATGTCTCCTTTGAGTAAAATCTGGTCTTCAGTATTTAGAGTACTTTTCCTTCCAGGTATGTTTCGAAAATTCCACCCTGTATATACGCATTTAGTTATGAGACATTAGAATATATGAGAAGCTTTTTGACGAAGAGGTTTTACAATGATTGCTGAGTTTAGCAACTTTTATGCCACTCAAAATAATCGGCACAACTTCATTGTCACTGCTACGGAGCTGAGAATGTTTTTGAGGATACTCATAACGTCGGACTATCACAAACTACCTCGTTAACCTTTTTTTTCCACTATTGCAAGTTTCCAGCTAGATGGGGTTGATCACATCCCTGAAAAGTTTTCAAAACGAGTGCGAAGTGCTGTGTACCATGTCAGAGACCGTCGGTGATGCAAGAAGTGCAAGAAAACCCTGTGTATTGAAAAATCGTGATTTACTTATTTTCACTCATAAAAGGCCATTGTGCCAATTTGGGAACACCCCTGTAAATTCTGTGATTTTTGTCATACTATTTACTCTTCTGGTTACTAAATTCCAATTAATAAAAGAATTTTGAAAATCCGCACAGTTGTTTTGATTTGGCCAATAATGGGTGAACTCAAAAGAACTAAATAAAATTTACGTTAACATAGAACTTTAATATTTTCTTAAAAGCTTGAGACGTGAGGGTCCTTCTTACACTTTACGATAAGCCTCAAGCTTTTAAGAAAATATTTACCCATTCTTCTAAAAAAAGTCGAGGAAAAATATTAGCCAGCTACCACAATATATTATTATCAACATCTATCGCTTTTTAACTTATCTAAAGATACTCTTATAATCAAAATATGATTGCGCGGCTCTCAGGAACTAAAGTGATCAAAAAATCCATACGTGACCCCTTTGGAGAGCTTTGAACGTGTAGAAGGTAATTACCATAAAGCGACGTCTTTGCACTGCTATAAACTGGTATATGGGGCAATAAATTACAAAAGTAAGATCATATATTCTCTTGCATTATCTTACTTCCTGACGAAACTCATCTTTTGAGTTATTTCAAAGGGAAAGTATCCGATGTTAAGTACTTGGTTAAACAGTCAGTTGATCTAAAACAACTTCAGGAAGGGAAAAAGACGAGGGAATTGAGTGACAGCCCTTTTGAATAAATAGTTTGAATAGTAATTGAAGTCGGGAGTGAATGTTGGGTACATTGAAACGAAGCATTGTCACAATATAAGGTCAGAAGGAGGTCAAGCGGCGCGGCCGCATCGAACGCCACGTCGGCAGAGCAGTCGTTGTTCTCAAAATAACGCGCGGCGGCTGTGCTATATTTGAAGTGTCTCACTACTTGAATAATTTATAAGTCGAGCTTCTCTCGAAGTGCACTGCATTTCCGTAGCAAAGCTCGTTGTACGGAACAGAATAAGTTCGCACTCAACTCAACTATGGAAGTGAATGAACAAAATCAATTGCTTAGTTTAAGAAATAATGAGTTGTGAAAGTATTGATTTTACTTATGCAGATAGAGCATTGACAAGTTATTTTATCAAACGGCCACATTACATAGGTCGGCTTAATTATAAATTATCATAATCACCACAATTAGTAGACTGCCTCGTTGGTCGAAAGCGCTACCGCTGAGCCTGAGGTCCTGGGTTCGATTCCCGGATGAGGCAAAGTGTTGGGTTTTACTGTCTAGAATTTCTCAGTAGTATCCCGGAGCCTGGACTTGTGCCCGGTTGGTGGCAATAGGTTCGCCCCCTATTACATGGGACTTAAACATAACTGGCGAAATGTGGGAGTACTATATTCATATAAAATGGTAAACTGACTGACTGGGTGATATTCAACACACAGCCCAAACCGCTGGTCCTAGAGACATGAATCTTGCAGGGTGTGTTCTTTGTGAAGAGTAAGTATCCACTAAGAAAGGATTTTTGGGAATTCCACCCCTAAGCGGGTAAAATAGGTGATGGAAGTGAAGTTTATATGAAAGTCCGCCAGTTTTGAAGTTAGGATCTTTAAATTTGGTGTTTAGGCTGACAATTTAAAATTATTTTATACGTGTCTCAGCGTTTTTGATAATTCCACCCCAGAAGGGTTAAAAAGGGGGATGAAGTTGTGTATGGAAAGGCCTTAATTTTCGAAGTAAAAATGACTAAATTTATTACATAGGCTTTTATGGTTGGAAGCTAACGCAACGGTGTTGTTAGAATTTCAACCCTTGAGGGGATGAAACAGGGGATGAATTAAAAAAAAATTAAAGTTCTTTATTTTTACCGACTTCACAAAAGGAGGAGGTACTATGTTCGGGTGTTTGTATGTTTTTTTTTTATATGTGTGTTTGTTCATCGAATACTCCGCCAATTGTCGACGGATTTTCAAAATTCTTTTTTTGTTCGAAAGTAGATAGTTCTGAGGTGGTCCCATTGTCACCAAGTTAGGATCTGATGATGGGATCTTAGAGAAATCGAGGGAAACCATCAAATTGTATAGGCTCACTTATTGTTTTTCGCATATTTTATGAAGTATCTTGTGTATTTGTGTATGGTTGTCACCATCTCAGGTAGCTGGGCTGATGATGGAAGGTACAACTCCTTAACAGTAAGAAGTTACTCGAACAGGCAAGGACTGTTTTAGTAAATTGTTTTGATGATTTGCCACATTTGGTCTCATGATCATCAAGTCATGACCTGATGCTGCAGTCAGGATAGTCTGGAGAGTACCTAACTCCTCGACAACTAACAGCAGATATATCGTGTTTAGGCCATTGAAAAGGGCTCGATGTGTGGATAAACGTACTGTTACTGAGGAACACCGAAGACCTGATGCTGAAGCCAGGAGCATCAGAAAAAGTACAAACCTTGAAATTACAGCACCGTAGTCGTATTTGGGCTCATTTTAAACAGGACTAATTTTAAGTTCAATGCAATGTTGACATAAGTCTGGCCTGATGCTGTAGCCAGGATTATCAGCATCTAATCTAAAAACTAATAAAAAGTAATTTAAAAAAATTAAACCGACTTCAAAAAGAAATCAACTCAAAATTATGAAATAACTTTAATTTCGGAAGTCGGTGTCTTGGGATCTGTATTTTAGTTTTTTGCCACCGACTTCCGAAATTAAAGTTATTTCATAATTTTGAGTTGATTTCTTTTTGAAGTCGGTTTAATTTTTTTAAATTACTTTTTATTTTGTAATTTTTAGTTTTTGCACTAGAATTTGACCAAGGTTTTGAGATGTTTTCCCTTTGACACTACACCCGTAGCTCGTATCAATACGCCAGGCCGTCACACTTACACGTATTAGTCCATATCTTGAAAATTACTGAACCGATTTTGATTAAACTTGCACTGTTCCCTAAGTTGAAGTAAATGTAAGCTAATACAAAAAAAATGGTCACGATCCGATTAATAGTTGCTGAGAAATGCGTGGACAAACATACATACATACATACATACATACATACATACATACATACATACATACGTCTATGAAATTTTGTATATTTGTTTGGAAGCCTTAGTAGATTGTCATATGTGAATATAATGCAATTCCAATAATATTACATACATACGTATCGAATTGATAACCTCCTTTTTTTTGAAGTCGGTAATAAAAGGAGAACTCCTCAACAATTAACGTCCCTGCATCGAGAAAAGGAATATTTTATAAAAAGGCGATGGGCAAGTTGACATTAGGCTATTGTAACTTTGATAAATTATAAACAGACCCACTAAAAAGCGTTAAATAAAAACTTTTTAACAAAAAAAAACCGAATTCCAAAAAAAAACACTACAAACTGAAAAATAACTTTAATTTCGGAAGTCGGTGGCAAAAACTAAAATACTGATCCCTAAGACACCGACTTCCGAAATTAAAGTTATTTTTCAGTTTGTAGTGTTTTTTTTGGAAGTCGGTTTTTTTTAAGTTAAAATCACAAATATTTCGGCTAATGGTTGGAACGTAAATCGTTGTTTTTATTTTATTTCAACCCACAACACAAGAGGGTGAAAGGGGGATGAAGTTATGTATTGAAGTTGTTCATTCGCAAAATTTTGTATTCAAGTAAAAATAATATAAGTGTACTGTTAAATGATATTATATGATAACACGTGTACTGTTTCTAACTTTTCATAGAATGAAGCGTTGCGATGATACAAAAATAATTCATAATTTACTAGAAAAACTGGCCAAGTGCGTGCCGGGCCACGCACAGTGTAGGGTTTGTAGTAGCCCGCTATCAAAATGTAGTAGGTACGATTCTGTTGTTCTTTATTCTGATATAAAAAAAAAATGTTCATGTTTTGTTTTTCAATGCAAGTCTTTACACGTTATAAACAAGCAACTACTTCATCTTAGTCACTTTACAGGATTAATGCTAAGGATTTTGTATTTGGTACAAAATTATCCAACACCCAAGTTCAACGACTATTACTGCTAAACTAATAAAGTTATCTTAACCGCTATAATTTTCCTTTAAAGTTCATGAAATGCACTGTCATCGTGAATTTTTCCAGATTTTTCAAGCCCGCAGTTTAGGTTTTAGAGGGGGGGGCGACGCCGTACTGGAACAAAAATTTGCACTTTAAAGTTTAATATTGCGAAAATGGAGCATTAGATCGAAATATAATTTTAGGGGTAGTTCTTCGAAATTTGATTCTTTGACTGATCCATATGGCCAAAATTTAATTTCACTTTCAGCTCTGTAACACATGTTCATATGAAAATAGGTATACCAAATAAGATATATTTGAATGAGGGACTCGTTTTTATAAAGTGGTTTTCAAGATATTAATTTTGTGCCCAGATGAATCAGAATGTTATACATATTAATCAGAAACAGAAATAAAAAGTAATAAATACACCGTTAGTTATGAATGTAAATTCTAAACAATAATTATTAATTCTTAAATAGGACTAAGACATATCAAAAGTATCATATTTAGAACAAGATTATACTCCTGTCATTTTTTTATTATTCAACAGGTTATAGCTAAGTAAATAATAATAAATAAGATTAAAAACTACTGACTTGTACACGGTCAAAAATTGGACAAGGAGAATTACGCAACAAAAGCGCTCCTATCGTGCTGGAGAGGGGAAAAACTAATTTATTTATCATGCTTATCTCATCGTACATACAGACTTCATTATTTTCATTTTTCTACACGAATCTATAACCCAAAAGCATCACACGAAACACAGATTGAAGTTTTAAAACAATAAAATAAATTTTATAAAGTAGGCATTGTAATCAGGATGCCACCTGAACCAAACACAGATGAATCAGGTATTTTCCTTCGTAACACCGGATCTAAGCCAACCAGCCGCACGTCCACCTTCTAGGTCGTCCGTTGCACGACTGGCTTCCCCCCGCGCTGGAAGCCAGACTCTCATTATTATTACCCGACCAAGTACGGTCAAGCGCAGCTTACGCCACATTAATCAGTATTATACGCCGGACACTTCTTTTTTACTTATTTATAAACAGACTAACGTAGTTATAACTAATACACATTTTTTTTTGTAAGAGGACAATTCATTTCCTTTCGATATAATTATAATCTATATTGATGTATCAAAGGGAAAATGCGACATCAACCATTTTGTTCCGGAAAATGGCAAACGGACGCGCTATATGAATCAGAAGAACGACCTTCAAATATTTTTATTTTGTACCTACACAGAAATTATTAAAAAAAAAAAATTGTCCCAGTAAGGGATAAAGCTAAACTGTACAAAAAAAATATTACATGCCGTTTTTTAGTTGGTTACAGAAATATACCCACAGACATCGAAAATTTTGTCCCTGAAGAATTACCCTTAGCAACCCCAAGTCATTTTAGAAGACCTATTCAACGATACCCCAGACGATGGGGTAGACGACGAAAATATTCATCCCCACTTCACATGTAGGGGAGCTACCCTAAAAAAAAGTATTTTCCAAAATTTTATTTTACCACTTTGTCGGCATAATTAATATACACACTCCTACAAAATTACAGCTTTCTAGTACTAACGGTCTCTTAGCAAAACCTCCGACAGACAGACGGACGGACATGAAGAAACTATAAGGGTTCCTTGTAGGTACCTACTACGAAACCCTAAAAAAGAATTTATACTCTACGTGGACGAAGTAAAATAAAATAGTAACGAAGTCATACCTTACATTGAATATTCGAGTCTGATGCCGAAAATATAGTTTTTAGAATTTTGGTCAGTTTATTTGGATGCATGTTCCGGTTTGCACAAAAACGGCTGAACGGATTTGGATGATATTTGGCACACGGATAGTTACCTGGATTAACTTAGAGGTTACTTTTTAATCCCGTTAGTACGTTCCCGTCGGATATTTTTCGACATCCACGCGGGCGAAGCCGCGGGCAAAAGCTAGTAGGTAATATAATTATATAATAACGTCTCACACCTCTGCTCAACCCTTCGAGGAAACATGGTGTGATGTTAGTTATGTTGTAGACAGACTGGTGATTGTACTTTATTATATTGGAGCGAAGGATACTGCTTATCATCATCCTGACACAATTTAACAAAAAAACGCGTTTTTCGCAACCCCAAGCAGTTTTTTGAGAAGAAAGGATAACAAAGATTTTTATCAATCCTCGATTGTCGTAAAAGTTTACCGATGAGAATGGTTATTGTAATACAAGTGGAGATGTAATCTGTGCATGTACTACGTAATATATTTTTATCATCTTTGAACCTTTTACGATAGATGTCAAACTCGATGGTACTGGGGAACTTAAACCTAGGTAAGATCTGTTTAATAGTTTTACTACGGACCCCATTACTTTATACAATATCAAATTTAAAATGATTAAATTATTATTATTATTGCCCATTTGGAAATAATATACAATTAATTATCATATCATTTCCAAGTACAAGCTTAAAATCTCTCCTGAAAGATTCTATTTTCTGCTAAACTTTGAGTGCGAAAATTATGAATCATAACATTTTTATTAGCCTACATGTAACGTCTAATGGGTGAATTATGTAGGTACCTACAAGGCTTAAGGACGAGTCTGTTTACAAAATGTTTGTGCAGACCCATGAACTCAACAACATTAATACTGAAATGCGTTCGATATCAAAAAGCTGATCTAAAGAGCTCCACTGCGACCTATTTCCCCTACTTTAATCTCACAGCTTATGCGGGATATAATACTGAACGAAATAAAACTAAAAGCGTAATGTTGGGAGACAATCCTCAGCTTAATTCCAGTGAGCAAGGAGTTCCTAACAGCTATCTCCGTTGGCTACCTCTCTCATTATTTCAGCGCAAAATAAATATTTTCTGGAATCCTGAATTCCTTTCTAGAAATAACAGATGCCCGGACGCATACACCGTCTTAATAATTTTCAAACGAGCTCTTGTTTTCTTATGGTGTACTAGCATCTGCCCGCGACTTCATCCGCATGAAATTTCACCCTCCCCCCATTCATCCTCTTAGGATACTCCTTCTAGGAATTTGATCCTTATTAGGGACACTATCGAGTGGTGTAATAATACAGTTTGTGTTTTTTTATTAAAAACAACGGGTTCGATTCGTGGCTAGAAATATTGATTTTTCAAAAATCCAATGATGCAGTTTTAGTTTTCATCACAATCGAGCCCGCGACTCCTTCGCTGTTCCTCATAGTTTCGGATTTGGCCATCCACGCCCACTTGAAAAATTCACCCTGTATATAGATATTCGTTTATTTTATGCCGAAAGGGGTAGTACCGGTTTGAAGAATGAGGAACGTAATCTTATGAAAATAGGTTCCTACTTACATAATGTACGATGGTCTCGTTTCAGTCGTAACTAGCCGCGCCTGCGGCTACAACCAGTGGGTCCAGTTCTGAGTTGTTGAGAATAAAAAATAACGTAAGTTCTTTTCGGGATTCTAGACCAACTCTTTTCACAGTAAGTACCTAGGTATGTTAATCCCTGTCAGACCCAATAGTGTTGAAAACATTACAAGTCATTAGTTATTTTCTTCGTGGGACCTTGACTTGCATAATATCACTTGCATACAGGGATAATCGTCGGTTGGTGCCTCATTTAATTAAAAGCATCTAGCGGGCCTCTGCGAGTTGGCTTCGGCCCCTCATATGCCTTCTAAAGGTCCGGGATCCTAAGACCCAAAGACCCTGAGGGGTTTCAAGTTATGTCAAATTATAAATAATATTAACTGAATATTTGGGTATAATAATGTTGGGTTTATTTTCCCTTGATATATCTGTATGTATCTAGGGAAAAGGCGGAATCCGTTAAGATTCGGCAAACTGGGTTACCCATCTAAAAATAAACTACTTATTAACGATCTAAAGTAATAAGTATTTACAGCAACGATTTAATTTGACTTTGTTTGTGCTTCGTCCAGTAGTAGAACAAAGTAAAACAGTGTCTCTCCAGCGGTTTCCAGGATCCTTTTTACTTAGAGGAAGTTGTCACGCTCATTAGCACGAGCACAATGGATTGAATTTTTGCTTTTTATTCTTTAAACCCCGATAATCAATGAGCTTAAAAGCCACAACAGCCATTTAGCGACAACGTTAAGAGAAAATACAACAAAAGACATTTTTGCTCAATCCCAGAGGCTACATAACTACTTAAAGTTGGACAAAAGCTAATTTAAAATGTTTCTATTACACTTGACGGCATAAAATATGAGTAGGAATCAAGATGGCGCGCAAATGACAGTGGTTTTGCTAACGTTGTGCGTGTACATATAATAATTAGTCGTTTGCGTGACTACGATAATTACCACATTTCGTTTATATGTACTGTTACACATGCCACCGCAGGTTTACAGTAATTGTCCAATTACGACGCTTATGTGTCACACATTAATTTTGAATAGAATCGTGTATCTATCTTTGTTTAGATACACAAATAATTGTTCAATTCGAATTTGAAGTTAACATGTTAGTTGTTGGCAACGCACCTGACTTGCGACACAGAAAAGTTGATAATAATATATAAACTGTTTTCACTATATTATATTGAGATGAGCCCATTAAATGATGATATATGTCGATTGTTAACAATTTTTTCCCCATACAAACAATTATCAGTAATGCTATAATCACCATACTTAGCAAACAGATTGGCAATACCCAGTAAGTTTTTTACTAACATACTTTAAGATTCTTCTGCCCATCCTCTTCACATAATCCCCTAGTTGCCTTTTACGACATCCACCGGAAGAGGAGGGGTGACATATTCTTAGCCGGGAACCACGCGACGTTATTTATACAAAAAATAAACCAGTCGGTTGTGTTGGTGTAACTTTAAATGAGTCGTAGTATTTCACGTAGCACGGTTAGCTACGACGTAGACGTGCTACGAGTTTCGTGTGCAGTGACTACGCTAGCTTCGTAGTTAGATCGATCACTTTAAAACTGATAAATCTTGTGAAATGAAGTTTCTTTTAGAGTAGAAATTAGAAATTAGATTTCTCCAGGACTTGTTTTATACTTTTTCCTTTTAGTATAACGTAAAGAAGCGTGTTTCAAATTTCGAAGTTGTTTCTAAAAGTTCAGATTGTTGTCACACTCTATTGAAGAAAGTCAATAACAGGATCGTTGTTTTACACGAATCTCAATACTAGAATTTCTACCGAGCCCTGCGTGCGTATATATACACTAATCTCACAAACAACTATCTGTACCGTACAAATATTAGTTTTGTGTTCGACCACGCAACCCGTAACGTGGAAGTCAATAATCATTTTCTATCGAAGTGTGTTATGTTGTCAAATATTTACAAGGTTTATTCACTATTCAAGAACCACAAGAAACCCATTATTTTAATAACATTGAATAAATAAACAATCATTTTAATGATCCAAAAGGCCGCTCATTACTTATTCAAAGGCTAGAAGGTCGCGATAGTCTCTAAAGCATGGCGTTTTATTTACTTAAAGTTTTATTTACTTAAAAGCCGGATTATGGCCGCCCACGACACTTCCTGCCACACTATTTCATTCGCGTCTACGCCATTTGAATGGTCTATTTTGTATCTGAAATGTAGATTTCATAAAGCCAAACGGTTTAATAAATTCACGATGCTACTTTGCATACTCATTTTTGAAGTGCCATTTAAAGGTTCATTTAGCGCGAAGCTTCAGGTTTGCGCGCCGCTCAGTGATGTCTAAAAATAGCGTAATTATATACCTGGAGTATTTGAAGTGTAACAGGCTTGAAAGAGGCAATTTTGTACGAGATTTTAAATCAAAAGCGATGAATTAAATGTTAATAGGTACTAGAAATTAATGAAGAATAATTACCGAATTAAATCTTCCTTGAGCTTCTTGACTTTGACTGGGAGTCTCGTCAAGCGTGTTGCTCAAAGTAGACTAATACTATAATACCGCTTTTCGTCTAAAGCTATTAAAGCTATTAGAAGCGACATTTTCCTCAACGATTTTGCTTTGACTTGCTGATCAATAAAACACGTATTGCTGTAAATAAAGTTCGTTATAAGTAAACTGGAATTGCCTTTGCAACTTGGGTGCTTATATAAACATTAGGCGTGCGTGAGGAAACCGGCATGGCCATGTGGCCACGCGGGCCCGCGTGGTGGATAACGGCCCGCTCCCTCTCACAGAGAGGAGGCCTGTGTCTCAGCAGTGGGGACATTATATAGGCTGATTATGTAGACGTGCTCAGACACTAGTATACTTAAGGCTTGTTTATTTAAACCTATCTTATCTGCATTAAGAATCATTATTTATCTGTGTTCGTTTTCAAATGTTTAATAAATATTAAAAGTTTACATATTGAGAAAGCAACCGACTTGTCTGCTTTCCATCTGAGCTTAGTTGGCAAAGCGTAATCATAGAATGAAAGAGTCTAATTACTGCTTAAATAATATTGTTTAATAAAACAGACGCTAGACGGATGCTGCGCAACATTTAAACTAACTTTAACGCAAGGAAACTTATGAGGGGAATTAGTCAGTTTATTTAGTTTTATTTCAGAAATGGAACTAAATAAACTGCATTAAGTTGGAGCGAGGTATTAAAATGAAGCTTTTGTGTTTTCTAAATATTTTATTTTCGGGAAGGTTCCATGTTTCAGTAAGGTGTAAACCACTCGACCTCTGTTCCCGTGGGTGTCATATATTGGGGGATGGGGTCAATGGCGTTATTACCTTTGCCGAAAAGAGGGTAGACAGTAACATCACAGTACAAAATAACATAATGTGATTTCAGTGTATTGTTCACAGGGTCTGTATAAATGTACAATATAATTGAAGCTTATGTATCTCGTGTGAAATATCATTCGGTATTTATTTGGTATCCCGAAAATTACGAACTCCACATTGTCTGTAACATTGTCTTTCAAAACATGAGATGGCTAAGACGCTGTCTTTTTAGTACTATACTCAACCTAATAGAACATAAATTGAGAAGTTGAATCCAACTTTGTGTTATTAACTATCTTCGTAGACGTAAAGTTCAAGTGTGTTTTACATTGTTTCCGTACTAGAAACATAGTTGATAATATAATGGGAAAAAATATCTGCACAAGTTCTGGAGAATTAAGAAAATACCTTTAATCCGGAGAGATCTGATACTGTTTATCCTGCTACTTTGCGATTCTTACGATATTATCAATATATATTTTTTTCCGATTACCTTCTTCCTATTGCAAACATGCGTATCTTTGTAAGAGTTATTATATCAATGTAGCAGCCACAAACCAATAGTCACACAAACTAATCAAGAACTAAATTACGTAAATTCAAATGATATTAAATTTAAAACACGTCCACTAACAAATTAAAGGAGGAGCAAATTGCTTGAAAACGGGTTGAATCTCAGATGAATTAGCGGAAACGACGTAATCTCCAACTAAACCTTAACTTGACCGAGATAACTCGGAAGTTTCCAGAAAAAGGAGGTTCGCACTTATCAGATAATGCGACTTTCCAGTTTCTAACAATGATAGTGACTCCGTTGTCGTTTAAGGCGAAAACTTTCTGTTGGGGTTTTAAACTTTTTTCGTAAACTGGAGTTGTCTGTATCGCGCCACTAAATCTTTAATGTTTTTGTAGTTTTATTGTTACAGACCTTTAGATGTTGGGGCATTTTTAGGAGTTTACAGCAAAACTTTTAGTGGGGAGATTATCGCAGAGAAACTTTTTAATCTATGAGTCGTTGTTTTAGATTGCTTAAGTACATATTTATACATGGATTATCTCTCCGTTTAGTCTGAGAGAAATTTCATGCAAAACGAGACATGAAAAGATAGCGTGAGATATACATATTTTTCGCCAGATGGTATCACTTATTATATTAAGGGCTGATTTTTCCAACGCCAGATAATTTTATCGGAGGAATAACTTTGAATTTTTGACAGTTCTCCCATACAAAATCTGTCAGACGTAAATTTTATTCCTTGAATAAAAATTATCTGTCGATTGAAAAATCAGCCCTTATAGGTAAAAAAACGAACACACTAATGTCACGATTCAAACAAATAATAAACGGATATTCATGAACAAGGTCTTGTCAAAGTATAATCGAAAGAATAATGAACCGCCGCCGCGCCGCCGCGCCGCCCTCCCGCATGGCATATATCAACGTGATTTCAAAGGCTGCGTGGATGCCATACAGGGCTGTCTATCGCGCGGGGGATAAGGAACGAATCTATACGTTCTTCTTCCATCTCTACACGAGCATGACATTCGCCCTTAATCCAAGATTACGCAGCCTTACACATACACATTTGTTTTTAAATCTTTCTCTTAAAACTAGGCCTTAACGATATGATGAAATATGGTGGATTACGACGTTCAAACGTTTAGCTAAAGCTTGTCTTGGGAAAACTCATTTTAGGGCTAAATAAATGAAACAAGTATTCCAGGTTATAACTTTTGAGAACGGGTTTATATAAATAAATGTTTCACACAAACGAAAATTTGTTTGGAACAAAAATCATAGTGCTTTCATCAAAATAATTGTAATCGAAATAATTTAATAATAATGCGTCGAAATTACTTTATCAGTTATTAACATCTACGAAAGTATTGTATTAAATCGTTTTGTCGTGGTCGCAAGCGCGACTGCTGAGCGTGGGGTCCTGGGTTCGATTCCCGGGTCGGGCAAAGTGTTATTGAGTTTTTCCATTAGAAATTTCTTAGTGACAGCCCGGAGTTTGGAAGTTGGCGGTGTGATACCCCCGTGCCTCTGAAAACACTGATCTCTCTCCGGTCGTGTCGGATTGCCATCCCATCGGACTATGAGAGTGACGGAAGAGGGAGTGCACCTGTGTCTGCGCGCACACTTGTGCACTATAATATCTCCTGCGTCGAAGGCTAGTTTCCGTTCATATTGGCCGCCGTGGCCGAAATACGGTCTGGAGGGCGTTATTCAATTGTCTACTTAAATATTTATAAACGTTGTTATCAGAAAGAATTGAGTCCAAATCGAATAATTTGTATTGTATTGTATATTTTCTGTATAGTGTCTCGTGCGTGTTTTATTAAATGGTGCCCATGTGAAAATAGCGTTTTCTGTCCGGGCGGTTCTATATATTATTATGCTTTCCCCAAGGGGATAGTTTTTAATAATGTAAACAGTTGCTTATTTATTTATAGAAGTACCGACTTGAAAAATAGGTATAGTAAAACAGCATTGCAGCTGTTGCGGCTTTAGTTATTTATGAAACTGCTATCTTACTCCTGCCAGCCTATTTTTGGGTGAAAGTCCGATACTTTTAACGTAGACGGGCAATACCGATATCAGACTTTTTAAATAGGACGTTTGATTGCTCTCGACGTCTATGAACAATAAATCTTCAAAGTATTTTGGAGAAAATTTAGATTTGTACAATATGTAATACAAAGTATGAGTTGGTTTTAAACAATTCCATTTAATTATTTTGTGTAATCAAGTGAACAAATAGCTGTCTATAGGTACATATATTAACCCTTTCGTATTCAATTAATTTAATTCCAAAACATAAACAAAAATTACTCATCCGGAATCTTAATGAATGGTTCAATTATTCCTCACATTGTTAATTCAAAACGCGCGATTATCTGAGGGCGGTCTACAATTTGTGCTTGAATCATTGACGTGGCGGCGCGTCGTGTATCAGAGAGGAAGCATGGATACAGGGTACATACATTTGTTACGGGATGCTGAGTCTGCGATGCTGCACGCCCGTAATACATCTTGCTTCTGAGGCGCGCACCGCCTCACCGCTTCGCCGCCGCGCCGCCTCGCAACGTCATGAATATACATTAGTCATTACACAATTTACATTCATATTTTGTAAAGAACACGATAACGTGCAAGAAATTACCTTCCCAGGTATATTACACAAGATGTTGCCTATCCATTCACTTAATTGATTTGCATGATAAATAAATGTTGCTTGTCCGAATTCAAAAGCTGAAGTTTCCTTTACATCGGCGCCCGCGCGGAAGTTCTTTTCCTTTCCACGTTTTTACTTAAAAGTTATAAAAACTTTTAACTAATTAAATTAATATTCGTAGACCGTTGATTAAGAAGCTCTGGAATGCTTTTAGCGCGAATGTAAGCCAAATTTTGAGGGAAGAAATAATTTCACCAAATATTTCGCGAAAATATTACTTTCAGTTTTGATCATTGCGGATATTTGAATAAGTAAAGAGAGTGGTTTAGAAATTGTTAAAACAATCTCAAAGGCCTTTAAGTAAACATTTAATTTCGTGAGAGTTTTCCGAAGCATTCTAGCTATTATATAATTATCCTCTCCAGGTAATTGTGTTACTGTACTTTATTGTGGTGATTCGTTTGTTTTCACCAAAGTACCTAAGCAAAAAATTACTCGGAAATGCGACCGTTTTGCAAATGCTGTATCAACAATATGATAGCTCAACAAATGGCTATCCAACGCTACATTTAACCCGGGGTCTCGGCTCGGCCAAGCTAAGACAAGTAGTGAGTCAGCGAGTAGAATGTTAAGTTGGCGACAGAAACAAAACAGTACTAGTTATTGCACATTAGGGGACGCGCTGGTGCCTCGTCGCCTCGCGCGCATTAACGCGACCATTGCAAACTTCCTCCGCGACTCCAGCTCGCGCCTCGTGCCACCGGCCTCTGTACTTAAGAGTCTAATTAGCCGTAAATTGCATTCAAAATTGGGCTCTTGGCCGAGAATTGAGTTTTGAATGTCTAATTTCCCAGAATAAAGGGAAATTGTACCACAATTTATAGTGTCAATCTGTATTGTTGTGGAACACGAAATGGGCCATCTTAACGGGCTGTCGATGGGCAATTGTTTTTGTAGACTTAACGCCGGTGTTAATTTGGAAAGTTTGCTCCAAGAACATTGTTTAACTAGATATATATAGTATAGCCCTATAATATCCGTAGACTTTGTTTCAAGTTTTCTAATGTTCATCTAAAGTTATCGACCTAGTTCCCAGTCACTATTCGTTCAATAGGCAATAATATATAAACAGGTGCTTACATTTATTAGTTACCCTCTGTCTGTTGCAGATACTCGTAGATATAGCCACAGGCAATTTAAGTAGGTATTAAAATAATTCTCAGTTAATGACCTTTCAAGTTCCGCTAATGGATTTTCTATTGTATCGTGGCACATGTAGTACGCGCATGGCTTGTTAGCCCAAATAAATCTCACATTTCGAGAGACCTACGTAAATGAAATATGTAGTGATAACCTTGTTTTATATCATCGTATCCATCCACAACACTTTATGAACAAGAACACGTAATTTTGTTTCACATGTGAGCATGATACGAACATGCTTGTTAACTTCTATTAAACATTATATACGTCTTGCCGGGGCTAATAAGCAGCCCAAAATTAATTTGCTACATAAAATCAAAGGCAGAATCTAATTTACTGTATCTCTAGCATATTGTTTGACAACAAAATGTTACGAAATGAGTCGAAATTGAATAAACAAATTCAAATTTTCTTGAGAAAAAACAATATTAGGAACAATTTTAATGTATAAATAAGTGGGCCGGTTTTACCAGTCGGCGGCACAGACGAATGATTACACGGAGGACCTTGAATTAACGTTCCGGACTCATTAACGTGGAATCATGTATTATGGACAAAGCGGGAAATTAAAAGCAATTTATGCGGAACCTTACTCGCACTCGACGACCCCGCAAGTTTCACAACTAGGGTTGAAACGAACCATATACATTTGTATTTTTGACGATGACGTAAGGAAGTTATCTGACCAACCCTTACATGAGCTTATATACCTATGATTTAGGTTTCGGAGCCAGTGGGCATCCCTATAATTTCATGTCCATCCGTCCCTTTGTCCGACCCTTCGTTCGTTTATATCTGGCAGGCTCGTGAGCGTGAGTTTGTAGTGAGATGTATTTTGAGATAAAATTTCGCAGAATTCAAGCTAAACTTTATGTTTTTTTGCACCAATTTCAAGATACTTTTTTTAAATAAAATGTTTGCTGTATTTTAAACGAAGTTATAAAATTAGGTACCTACATAGAAATCAAAATTTTTGGCTCTTCTATTTAAAATAGAATTGGACTAATAAAATTTAAGACTGTGTTCATTTAGCAACATTAAATACATAACTATTATTTAAAGGGTAATAGTTACCTATTGCCGTGGATATATTCTTTACACATAGACCAAAGTGGGTTGAATAATAAATATAAAAAATATTTTAAGATACATTAATATTAGCTACTTGCCGATACATAAAAATATGTTGATTTTTCACCGAAAGGTTTCCACGCCAAAGAACGTTACAACGTAAACAAAACACAAAGGAAATTGTTTTTCGTCTAACAAAAAGAAAGTAAAACGTTTGAAAGTTGAGAGTTAATTTATTTCGAAGTTGTTTGCCAGTAATTTGTTGTGGCTGCGTCCTCGGGGAAGACCGCCGGCGCACACTGTTGTTACACAAACTTTTTCGTGTTACGAAATTCGTGTCGGCTACTTGTGAACTTGGGTCAGACCTTCAGTGTTCTTCTGGGAACTAGGTATCTTACCTTTGTTAAAAGGGACCTCATAAACGTATTAAGGTTTGAATAGAGCGACTTAGAACTTTGGGGACAGTCGAATGTCAAATATTTTGCTATTTGGCAAATATGTATTGAATTTGGTGGGATGCACAATCAGCAAAAAGCTCATGCTAACAATCGTGACCTCGCACGAAAAATAAAACATTCTATCGAAGAAATTCAAATATTCTACTGAGTACACTCACCAGAATGGGTTAAAAAGTAGTTAAAATAAAATAATAGTCCTCCCTTTTGTTGAGTCTGAATATCACACAACAACACAGCCCAGATATTTTCTAATCATTTAGATTAGAAAATATCTGGGCTGCGAGGGTTTACCTAGATTTAAATTTTATCTATTAAACTATTACGATACGTAACATCAAACTTTGTTCTAGGGTGTAAAAAATAGTTGCGATAGAATCGTTTAAAAGCACGTAAAAACCACAATAGTGCTTAAGTAAAGCTGGCTCGCTGGCTCACTGCCAAGGAGCATATACTAACCCGTTTCGCTTGATTCCTACAACTTGTGAAAGATAAGCGCCTGATACGATTTATGTCTTTCTTTTATTCTTATAATTTTTAGTTAGAACGTAAAGTTTATAGAATTGCACTTACAAAGTAGATTACAATGTGTTTATGACAAAGGAATGTACGTCGTATTTTATCACTATAATTTATCAAATAATTTTTGTCTGACTAGACAAAAGTGACTTGTGTTAAATATTGTTTTCATTTTTGTTACATATTTATTTATTGCTAGATTTTTCAACAATGAGTACACTGTTACTTTACAATTTGTACATTGCAAACTTAAGTCCAAGCGCCTCATTACTCATAGAAATTATTGTCATAATGTGTTACATATTGTCGTCTGTTTGAGAAGGTATTGTCAAAGTAGGAACTATGAATCCATTATGGAACATTCATCATCATTCATTCATTCATCTCTAGGTTCTTCCTAATGTAGGTTTGAAATCCCTGCAAACCTACCTATTTCTATCAATCGACTATCATATTGAAACTTGTACAGCGGAGGTAGTGTAAAAACAAATGATACCTGTCCGACACAAGGAGCTTTTAATCATTATGACGACGCAAACAATAACATTATACGCAAGTATAAAACAGCCATACAGCTACCAATATATGTAGGTACGTAAAATAGGTAGGTATGTTGTATCATCCGACAACAACATTGCAGCTTCCGTAATCAATTACAAGCTTATATTGTCTGCATACGTATGCGGGGAGTACAAATCATGAAATTAATTATGAATGAATCTAGTCATGATGTCGAGGGAATTCCCGCAGTTGGTAACAATACGTCCTTACAATAACCAATATTTACATTTATTATACATGTCCTTTCAAAAAATCGTAGGTAGAATTGAACAGTAAATTCAGTAGGTTATCTTTTAAAGGGAAGCCACGTGAACATATCCGTCAGAAATTGACTGTAACATCCCAACGCTGATTTGCTGGATTCGTTTTCTCCTCTACCGATATTTGATATTTTTTTCTCCTGACAGTTCATTTTGTGGTTTATATGTATGTATGTATCTATCTATGTGTTAGTATTTATTCTTGTGTTTTATAGTCATTTCCTAGCTATTTATCCCGTATGTAGCACCAGCTATGTTTTGTCTCTGCATCACCCTAAGGTTGACTGGTAGAAAATGCTTCAGGCATTAAGTCCGCCTTTGTACAGTATTTTTTTCATTTGTGCATAAAGTTTTAATAAATAAATTCATGGTTTTAGAAAGTTTTGGATAGGTAGGTAGCATAATCCGCTTATAATGTCCCCACTGCTGGGACACAGGCCTCCTCTCGGTGAGAGTGTCTCTGTCAAAAACACCTCTTATTTCCCTACATTTTTGACAAGTTTTTGACATAATCAATGTCAAAAACTTGCAGCTGAGATGAGATTGCGACTAGATTTTGAACGTCCTTAATTACGGGAATTGGTCTTCTGGAAAAAATTATCACCAAAATGATCTTTTAAAAATAATGTTGGTTAGGTTAGGTACTCGTGGTCATTAGTCTTTCATTTAGTAGGTATTTATGTTCAAAGACATCCAGTTAGAATGGAACCCGACCACAAAGTTAGTTAAGAAGAGTTAGGGGATGAATATTGTCTATGTGTTCAAATCACAAATCTTGACTTCGAAGAGATGCCTCTTTTAGTTTACGAATTATATTCTAACATTGTTAAGCTAATAAGCAGAAAGAACATTTTGTTTATAACAGGCATTTCCATTCAAAGGCAAGTTCTCAACATTGTCAGTCGTCTGTGACAAAATTTCTTTGATTCTCTAATTAGTTTCATAGTTATTTTACTTATTAGTCCTAGCTCCCGGCTGTAGGCAATGTTAGGTTTTGCTGTTTTTGAAATCCTGACAAGTAAATATTTGTAGATGCAGGGCATAATGTTACAATATGCTCATTATGCGTAACCCTTTGTCTAAAGATGAAAGAGTTACAAATATCGACTACACTCTTCAAACTACAAATAATAATACCGACTAACCATGCCCGCAGAAAGAGAAGAATCACTTGTTTTTATCGCGAAATGTAGGTACCTATATTGCTTTGTTTTCTGTTTCAGAAGGGTTGTTTTCGTAGAATCTACCCCTTAGCCCAGCGCCGTTTTGTATTGATGTTGATAATGATCTCGACACTGTTATCAAAGCCTTTCATTAAGTAGGTATTTCCGATTTCACATATTTCAGACAAATTGATCACACATCAAAAATAAACAAAGAACTGTAGCGCTTGTAATTTCCCCGAGAACGTATCACCGTCATCAGGAAGAGAATTTGTTTAAGACAAATTTATATTCCCCATTTACCGGCTGAGCAGCGTTCATCTCGCCGCGATTTAACTCATAATTCGATCTTGGATCGAACGAGATGTGCTCTTGAGGCTTTTTTATTAGGAAATGTGAAGAACGAAGGTACCTAATTTATTCTAGAATATAGCTATGACCTAGGTATTTTTGGAGTACGTATTTTGAAGACAAGGAAGAATAGACATATTAAAATAATTGTATAGGTAGATAGTAAAAGTGAAAATGAGTTTTCCGATTTTTGTATTTTGTTTTTTTTTTTGTTACTAATATTACAATATTTGCAATGAAAACTATAAACCCACTTAATGATAGTTATAATATCGACTTACGCGGCTAATGTAGTTTGAAACAGTCATCTTAGGTTTTATATTCCTCGTGTAAAGTTTAAGACCTCGGTAAACCAATAAGCTGACTCGATTTATGTAGGTAGTAGGTGTATAGTGTATAGGTATGTTCGTGGAAACGTGGCGTGTTTTGTGTGCGCACTACATTGGAAAGTACCTACAACGCAAAACTTGCTTAGTTCAAACACGCTTAGGCGCTCTAGATAATTTTCATGAAGCCTACGTTTTTTTTTTGATAATCCTCACTTAACAATGCCCGTCATTCTAGTTAATTTTGTCTAGAGTAATAGAAAAAATACTTTATTTTCTATATTTGTGGTTTTTTCCTCAAATTGAGGGGTAATGTGATGGCGGTTTGTAGGCAGAATGGCAAAATGAAGGATTCTTTCACGTGATTTAAATAAGCGAAACGATTCTAGGGGAAATTACTGGTACTCGTCATAAGTACCCAAAAAATGTACGAGGCTTTATATAGGTACATATAATAAAATAGTACCACACAAAGACTACGTATGCAACAAGCTTAGGTCTATTCTAGGTAAGCTTAGCATACTGAAATATAAACTGCCTTACAAGACGCTCAGAATGTTATATATGGCCCTAGCAGACTCGGTTATCAACTACGGACTCAGCAGCTATGGGAGAACTTATCATACATACCTGACCGATAATTATAAAATACAACTAAGAATATTAAAAGTAATTACGCCAAAACACATAAACAAGAAATTCAAAAACAATGACCACGACCTCTTTAAATATTGTAATGTTATGAATGTGTTCAATAAAGTTGAATTTTGTACTCTAGCGGAAGTCAGTAGACCGGAGTTGCTAACCGAAAAAGCAAGACCTGAATTTCTGAGAACGATACCACTTAAAAATAAATACATCTTACCAAAATTCAATAATGTGTACGGAATGAGGGTTGCAGAATATTTAGTACCTTTTTATCTTAGGAGGGTAGATGGCGCTGTCAAGTAAACATTGAAATTGTACGTAGTTCTAGAAAATTTAATATTAAAATAAGAAAAGTTAAGTTTTAAACTACTAATAGTAAAGAAAAGTGAAGCCGATCGTATGGACCAACAGTGACAGTGTTATTGACGTTCTTTAGTGTCGGACTATCCAAAAATACTAACTTCAAGAAACACTAGCAGTGACATTGAAAAACAGTGACTTAATACTATTCAAGACCCTCAGTGAGCTACGTGTCATCCCTGTGCATAGATAATTGTGAAATCCAGTTAAAAACACTTGGAACATATTCGTAACATAAACAATATTGACTCGATGTGATTCTTATTCAAACTTGTCAACCAAAAATCGTTTTTTTTATTCAAATGTTTATGATATGACAAGTTAATGTTAAGTACAACACCATCTATGGAAAACCTCATAAACTAACATGTCAATCTGTGTTGCCAAACTGTTGTCAGTGTTGACAGTTTGATTAATTGTTTTACCATTGGCAAAAGTAACACCTGTTGGTTGAGAAACAAACTATCATCGATCAAACTTAAACTGATACCAAATTTCGCCACTCATTCCTAAGCACGTCTGGCCTGGTGGTCCCGAGTGAGTACTCTTACTAAGACATCTGGGTGACGAGAGTTCGAATCCCACAAAGTGATATTCTTTGTGTATTATTTTAAATTCTTAATTTGAATTTATAATTATGAACTTCTTAGAGAACATAACTTTCCGAAGAACACGCAGGCGATCAGAACCTGATAACAGCGACATAATATCGCAGACGATGGATTGTACCTCGAACTCCGCGCCAGATATGTCTGAAGATGAAGATGAAAGCCAATTGAACATTTACAGGAAAGAGATAGAAGATCTCAAAACTCAATTAGAAACTGCACACAAAGAAATAGAACTGTTATCGCTAGAAAATAGTAACTTGAAGCAGAGAAATGCTGTTTTATTGGAAAAAAATAAAACTTACAAAGTAATTGCCAGTAGTCCACTTAGGACCAAAGTCCAACCACCAAATAAAAACACTGCCAGTACTAAAACAAAACAGACGCATACTTCGGAAAGAATGGAAAATACACTCGGCGCACCCTCGATCAATTATTTCAAGGAGATAAAAGTCGACACTTTAAACAAAGAAACGCAAACTCCCGAGATGATTCATGACACATTGGTACAAAACCAAAACCGGACACCAATTTCACACCTGGGTAATGTTGCCTCAAAAAAACCAGTGGGCGTATTTCCTAAAAATAGACTCGCTATAATGAGTAGTAGGTGTACTACAGGTGCACTACCGTTAATTGAAGAGGTATTTTCTGGTGAATTTGACTACTGTCATTATTTGCTGCATAATGCTACCACAAAAGAGTTGTTACTCACTGTCGAAGGCAAATTAAAAGACTTCACAATGCAAGACTATTGCCTGATCTTCATTGGAGAAAACGATATAAAAAATAGCGAGTATGTAGATATCATTGAAAACTTGAAAAGCTCGCTGAAAAACACTGCACACACAAATATTGTTGTATGCGCGCCAACTTATATAAGAGGTGCACTAATCCATAATTATAAAGTCGAGTTATTTAACAACCTGCTCAGTTTGGACATAAAAAACAGCGACTATGCATACTTTTTCGATAGTAATTACACGTTGACTCTTGACATGTTTTCCCACAAGACAGGGAAAATCAACAAATACGGATGGAGGGACATCTTTAGCCAGATCAAAACCAACATATTTATTGACTACAATCAAGATTATGCTAAAGTTAGCAACGCCAATGCGGGAATGGAAAACTTATGTCCTAATTTAACCATAACAAATAAAAAACACATAAACAATACCCCAGAAATACCTCAAATACCAGATACCAATATGACATCTGATCAACTACAAATTAACGTCAGTGATCCTGATTTAACCACAAATAATATGGATTTTTTTCGTACACAATAATATAAGAATCCTGCATCAAAATATTGCCGGACTTTTGAACAAAGCAGATTTACTTATAATTCATCTACAAGAACTAACACTAAGTCGAAGAAATATAGATGTCATATGTATAACGGAACACTTTATTATGCATAGTCAAGAACACCTATTAACAATACCAAGTTATAAGCTTGCCGCATGTTACTCGAGACGAGAAAAGAAGCGGGGAGGCGCCTGTATCCTGGTAAACAAGTCTCTTCAATACAAAGAACTTGGAGATGCAACAAAATATTCCGTAACAGGTGTAATCGAATGCTGTGCTATTGAACTGGTAGAACAAAAATTGATAATTATATGTGTATACAGACCACCTAAGTCACGTAATTTAAATATTTTTTATGATAACTTAGAAATAATTTTAAAATCATTATGTACCAACCCTAAGAAAAAAATTGTTGTTTGCGGGGACTTTAATATAGACAGGTTAAAAAGAAATAACATTAGTTTAGACTTTGAATATTTTCTTTTGGGATTTAATCTCACACTACAACTTGATCAACCAACTCGGTTATCTAGTAACAGCTGTCTGGATAATTTCGCTCATAATTCCAAGAATAAATGTAAATGTGAAGTAATAGACTTTGCCTTGTCTGATCACTGTGCACAAGTATTTGAGATTAAGGTAAACAAAACCTATAGACTAAACTCATGGCATGTAAAAAAACGGGACCTATCACTGGAAAACTTAACAAAATTCAATAGCTACCTACAATGCCTTTCATTTACTGAAATGTATGAGACAGAAAATGTTAATGAAGCGTACAACATATTTATGCAGCAGTTTGGTTTATTATATGAGCTTTGTTTTCCTTACAAGTTAGTCATAATAAAACCAAATAAAAAAATTAAGTGGATTTCTAAGGGAATACGATTATGTAGTAGGAAGCAGCGTCACCTTCTATGGGCGCATAGACTAAAGCCATCAAATGAAAATAAACATAAATTTAAAAATTACTCCCGGCAATTTAGGAAAATTGTAAAATTAACTCAAAAGGCTCAAAATAACTATTTTATTAAGAACTAGCTTCTGCCCGCGACTTCGTACGCGGATCCTGTTGCTTATGCCAGCGACAACGGGCTCGTCAAAATCGAAGATCTGAATCGTCTGATGTCGAATTCTAAGAGCCCGGGGACTGGAAAACAACGGGATGCGCGAGACGATTCGAGACGTCATTTTCAGGCAATAATGAACCAATAAGGTGGTACTAAACTTGGCCTTGCACTTTGAATGTTGGCATAAATGGGCCTTCTGAAAACTGTTTCGCAACAAAAGATGTCATTAAAGGTATTATTGTACGAACGAAAGACTGCAGGCAGATGCTGGATGCGTCAAGCTGAAGACAGGGCGCTATATGGCGCTCATTAGGGGAGGCCTATTTCCAGCAGTGGACTGCTATAGGCTGATGATGATGACGATGATGATGATTGTACGAACGTATGTTGTCCAAGAAATGTTTTGACTGTGATGGTCACCGATTAGCAGTGATCTTAATATTTCTGGAGGATTTTGTAATATTTCAATATGTACTTTCCCACCTGAGCAACACATACCGTTTGTTTCTTTTTGCCATTTAACAGCTTCACAAAAAGTACAATTTTTAACCATACCTCCGATGGCGGAATATGTGGCGTAGTCAATCATAGGAGTATACGTAAATGCACTCCGTTCCTTATCAATCCAAGGAAGGTCGCCATGCCCTACGGCTATATCTTGAGACACATCCGATTCTTCAGATGATATCGACATTCTGTTCAGAGAATGTCGAAGTCGATCAGAATTCAAACGTTAGTTGCGCCCTTCTTAATCTGTCTCTTCATGCCGTACTCCAGCAATTCTTTCTTTCTCACTTTCTAACTGATTATGAATATTTTGTTGTGTGTGTGTTCGGGACAATGTATGATAACCTCACATTCATCACTCATTTCAAAAGACCTGTTAGTAGATGTGCGAATACGCTGAGAACTCAAGCGTGATTCTGTATCGGTAAACGTTTCCGATTCGCGAGACAATGCATGTCGCTCACGATCAGCGGACAGTCGCGCATCACGTTCCGCACTTGTCTCTAGAGACCTAGAAGCAGATGCGTAGATACGCTGAGAACTCAAGCGCAATTCTCTATCCGTGAACGTCTCCGACTCGCGAGATAATGCGTGACGTTCACGATCAGCGGTCAGTCGCGCATCACGTTCCCCACTTGTCTCTGGAGACCTAAAAGTCGATGCGTAGATACGCTTGGAACTCAAGCGCAATTCTCTATCCGTGAACGTCTGCGACTCGCGAGACAATGCATGACGTTCACGATCAGCGCTCAGTCGCGCATCATATTCTTCACTGTGGTCTCTAGAGATCTGGATGTAGATGCGTAAATACGCTGAGAACGCAGGCGTGCTTCGCGATCCGAAGAGGTTTCCACGGAGCGAGTTGCAGCCTGATGTTCTCGAACAGCATCAAGTCTCTCCTGACGCTCTTCGGTATATTCTTGGGATCTTATGATCCTCAATCTTTTAGCTCCTTTGGAACATTGGGAAAGATTTGACCTCTTTCTAGGCATGGTTATAGTTTTATTGTGAAGATACCTGATCAATTAAAATCTAAGTGACTGCTCCCCTACCAAGGGTGCCCAGACACGGGGTCGTCTGGCGCCCATGTGCTGGTTTGGTCCCTGGGGTGGTCACGGCGTGCTATGTGTTCTGGTGCGCCGGTGATGGGGAGTACTCCCCAGAGGAGGGTCCAGTGACGGACAGCCGCGGCGGGTTCACGGATGAGTGCTAACGCGTGCCCATGTTCCCGCCGTAAGCGGCAGAGGAGGACACCGTGGAGTTTTAGTGGGTTAGAGTCCCTCATAACTGCACTATCTCCCCATGGTAGTGCAGAATGCATGAGCATTAAAAAAATGGGAAAAAAAAAAAAAAAAAAAAAAAAAATGGGAGTTTTGGCCAGTAGAGTCAAATTTTTAAATGATATACCATCGTCATCGAAAATCAGTCCTAAACTGAAAATTGTGAAATTAGTGATAGCTTTGATTTCCACATCAGATGTTTCTGATTTTCATATAAGTCAACAGGAAATGCCCATCAGACCGAATAACTTTTACTAAGACATCATTCCTATATGTGTTATGGTGTAGCTGGGCTCTTGGAGTTCCCCATCAGGTGTTCCAGATCTTCAAATTTATTCTCTCAGCAGAAAATGCTCATCACGTGGAACAATTTTTGCTATGGTACCATTTTTGTCTCTCTTATAGTTAAGCTGATCTGTTTCGGTTCTGCATCAGGTGTTCAAGTTTCAAAGATAAATTATAGCCTATATGTTGCCCAGACATAATACCTATACAACAAAAAAAAAATCATTCAAATCCGTCCAGTAGTTCCGAAGATCGGACGCGCAGGCCCGAGGCGTGTACGTACTCTGATAGAATACCTTAACAAATGTTCGCCGTGATTCTTTAAATTGACATAACTTTTTTATTTATGAACCGATTGACATGAAATAAACACTAAATGTTAAGTGAAGCTTACTACAATATATTAGTGAAAACCGCATCTAAATCTAATAGGCCGTTTCTGATATTAGCGTGCACAAACAAACAGACAAACAGACAAACCGACAAACAGACAAAAAAAAAATTAATTACAGTTTCGGGTTCGGCATCGATATAATAACAACCCCTGCTACTTTTTTTTTATATATTTCCATTGTACAGACACCACTTTTCTACAATTTTATTATATGTATAGATTCAATCAATAAATCAAAGGCGTCCTGGCAAGTTATCAACAATAAAGCATGTACCTATGAACCCATTACTCAGATAAAAATAAATAATATAATTATTAATAACCCTAAAGAAATTGCAGACGCATTTAACGACTACTTCATTAATCAGATTAAAAGCTCACCTAAAACATCACTCGAAACAAGTGGTCTACAAGAAAACCCCAACACAATGTTCATGAGACCAGTTTTGCCTCAAGACGTACTCAGGGTAATAAAATTATTGAAAAATAAGAATAGCGTAGGATACGATGAAGTAGCAACGAAAGTCATAAAATTTGTATCAAATAACATAATCGTACATATTTGCCACATTATTAACTTAGCCATCAGCACTGGTGTATTTCCTGATGGTTTAAAAACGGTCATAGTCAAACCGCTTCACAAAAAGAATTGCAGGGAGGATATAGGTAATTATAGACCGATTGCTTTAATTCCTGTGTTTTCCAAAGTGGTAGAAAAGATTATATATGAATTAATCGACAACTTTCTGACAAAATACAACATACTATGTAATGAACAAGCAGGGTTTCGAAAAAATAAAAACATTAATACAGCAATATATGATTTTTTACACGAAATAATGATAAATGTAGATAATAAAACACATATCTGTGCCATTTTTACTGACATGACTAAAGCATTTGACTGTGTCAATCACGATATTCTATTGAACAAGCTTAATAGCTACGGTCTAAGGGGAAACGTGCAAAATCTCTTAAAATCCTACCTCAGTAACCGCACACAATATACGGAGATATCCAGAATTTGTCATAAATCAAAATGTGAACAAAAATATAAATCTGATGGTAAAATTATTAAGTTCGGCGTACCGCAGGGTAGTGTATTGGGTCCCCCGCTATTTTTGCTGTACATAAATGATCTGCCCCGTCAGATACCAAATCCAATGATTCTATTTGCCGATGACAGCACAGCACTGATTAAATGTACAAATATCAATAATTATGAACAGGATATCAACAATAGCCTTGGAAATATTGTTGAATGGCTGGATAAAAATAACCTGGTAATAAATTTACCAAAGACTAACGTGATGCATTTTCACCAACGAACAACTCCACCGAACGTTAATGTACAGTACAATGGCCAAGTGATCAATCAAACAAAGGTCGCGAAATTTCTAGGAATTTATATAGACAATCAATTAACTTGGAAACCGCAAGCAGAAGAGGTGTGTAGAAAGTTGAGCACTGCAGCCTATGTCCTTTTTAACCTGGCAAAAAAAGTTGACTTAAAAACTGCTTTAGTAGCATACCACGGTTTAGTCGCATCGGTCCTGAGATTTGGAATCATTTTTTGGGGTAACTGCAGCCTAAGAGATAACATATTTAAAGCACAAAAACGTTGTGTTAGAGCTATGTGTAATCTTAAAACTATAGATAGTTGTAAATCTCTGTTTAGGTCTTTGAAAATTCTTACTTATCCGTCGTTATATATTTTGGAAATGGCAATTTTTGTAAAAAGAAATAAAAAATTGTTTGTTATGGTCTCGGATTCCAAGAAAGGTCCCGTGAGAAGCCAATACAAAAACCTCTTAATTACCGGTGGCTATAAAACAGCACTACTTAGTAAAAGTGTTTTCTGCATGGGCCCAATAATATTTAACAAAGTACCGGACAGCATAAAAAATGACAGCCTTCAACAATTTAAAAATAAACTTAAGACTTTTTTGATACAGAAATGTTATTATTCGATAAGTGATTTTTTGAATGACCCTATGTGTGACATCTCAATAGTTTGATAGTACTTATAGATATTATTAATTTGATACAAAAATATTATAATTTAATTATTATTATTATTATTTCTGGACTTGTTAAAATAATTTATTTGTATCTTAATCATCACTATTTAATTTTCATAATTTTACTAATAAGCTACTTAATATTAATATTGCTATTGACATTATCTATTAACTTTTGCATGCCAAAACTCAGGCAGAATGTACCCGGCTCACTATATTTTTATAACAACTCTATTGTAATACCTACATTCTATGCAAATAAATGATTTGATTTGATTTGATTTGATCTTAATAAACTTCCAGAAGACTTGCAAACGTTATACAAAACGAGTTCGAAAAGTTATAAGTACAAATCAAAGCGTTTCCTTACACAAAATTTCTCCTAATGTATGTCATGTAAATGTACGGACGCCAGCAGGTCAACCTAGCCGAAACTGTCAGATTTTCCCAATCAACCTTGAACCTTATGTTTTAGCAATAAAGTCGAAAATCTATTAAAGAAATCTGACAGATTGTAGTAACTTGATGTGCTGGCGTCTGTACCTATAAATTATTAACATTGTTAAAAAACTATTATATGAACGGCTCGCCAACATGCAGATAAACCCTGAGAGGTTTTCGTTGTGTGGCTAAATTTAATGTGAACTATGTTAAGTGCTTTAGAAAAAAAAAAAAATAAAAAAAAATAAGTATTCTATCTAATGAATAATTTTTGTCCGTTTGCCTGGATGTAGGTATGTTCCGGATTGGCGCAAAAACGGCTGAACGAATTTGGATGAAATTTGGTACACAGATAGTTTATAACCTGGATTAACATATACTTTCAATACCGATAGTAGGTATGTTCCCCTGGGATATTTCCCGACATCCACGCGGACGAAGCCGCGGACAAAAGCTAGTGGCTACTATAATGGAATGTTCTGCGTTAAAACAGCGCAGTGGAGAAACCGCTTGTTGTGTTTGTGAGATCAAGCGTGAAGCTGTTTCTGTTATTAGCCTTCATGCTACTATGAATGCAAGCAGCGGTCAGAAAATTAGTCGGTCAACCTGAACAACGTATGCCTGCCAGACACAGACTGGACAGCCTAACTCGCCTTCCTTGATCGTGCGTAGATCGGGTATCTTCAGAATCGAATATATACCTAATAACGAACTCACGAACCGTTGTCAGGCCTTTAAATACCGGTCAGCGAGGTATTAGGAACAAACAACTAATTTAGTTACCTTAAAATTATACCTTGTGTCCTAACTGAAAACGACTGTCGCGCGAATACGCGATTACGCGGTCCTTTACATGAATTATGACGTAAAACGTGACTTGATTGATCGCGCGAGTACCTCAATTCATATAAACGAGTGCGATGATTCCGTTCTCGCACGATCGTCGCTTTCGGTTACGACGCGGCGAAGAGTGGAGAGCATTTGATAACAATCAAAGTTGGGTATTTAGATTTTTTTTCGTTTAAAGTTTGTCACACACGAGAGTCTTACTATTAAATTCTCGTCTAAGCGTATAAATGAGATACAGCTAGTAGTGCAAGTATCTACTGATATTATGAATGAGATACAGCTAGTAGTGCAAGTATCTACTGATATTATAAATGAGATACAGCTAGTAGTGCAAGTATCTACTGATATTATAAATGAGATACAGCTAGTAGTGCAAGTATCTACTGATATTATAAATGAGATACAGCTAGTAGTGCAAGTATCTACTGATATTATAAATGAGATACAGCTAGTAGAGCAAGTATCTACTGATATTATAAATGAGATACAGCTAGTAGTGCAAGTATCTACTGATATTCATGAGTCATTAAGACGCTAGATGCGGCAGCTTCGAACAAAGTTGATTCTTCTCTTTTCTGTACGGGTTGCCAATTAAGTTTACGTAGCGGACATCGCACCGGAAAATTGCCAGTAGGTGCATAAAAATGGTACGTGGATAAAATAGTTATTTATATAGTTAATACTTTATGGTCTTATTTCGGCGAATGTGTCAACTGTCCACTGTTTACGTTCGCTGTTTTTATTGGAGTTCGCGAGCGGTTTTTACGAAAAATATTTTATAAAGTGGCGATGTTTATAAACATTCCGTGTTGTAGTTACAGGGCTTGTTTAAACATTTTTTTTGGTAAATCTCATTCCTATTTTTCCCTATTTTTTTATTTTTTTCCAACCGGGTAAATAATCATCGCAACTAAATACTGGAAAGAAGATGAATGTCGGACATCCGCCAACCCTTGCGCAGCGTGCGAAGAATACATAAAAATTCGAGAGGAACAAAATCAGATAGTTTAATCGTCCCCAACCTCGTTCAGTGCGCGCGTCTAAGAAATAAGAGGTTCACTTGAAATGAGCAAGCGATTTATTTGCCACTGCGGGCGTTCGTACTGATAAATATGACCAATAAAGGAAAACAAAATGTCCACAAGAGAAATTATTGCGGTGCCCGTAATTTACCTCTTCGTTTATTTCTCTACATTTTTCGTTTCTTTGAATAAAAATATAATTTAATGCGACGAGACGGCCAATTACTCTGGCTGAATGTTTTTCTTTGAACTCTTAGATTTAGGCACATCATTATAGAGACGCGCTCCACGATACGGCCGTTGTATTGTTGACTATTCATTTATGTTTCAGAACACTATTATCTTTTATAATAATTACTCCCAGGTGTTCGGTTATTTCAACCAAAATAATCGAATTCTAGGTTAAAATTTTCGCGACTCGCCTGAAAATTTGCAAATATAAATATTGAATACAGCTGGAGGCACTTTGCGTAAAAAATTAGGTCGGTTGCCGAATGCCTGTAATAACGGTGAGTTACACCTAATTCTGGTATTGTTCCGTTATTCTTTACGCACGTTCGAATTCAAAATAAAGATATTTATTGCCCAAATAACTGTTGACTTTGTTGTTTTCGGTTGCTGTTCGTAAACAAAGTGTTTACAGTAAAATAGCTCTTTGCTTCGTTAACTGGAATGAAATGTTCAGTCAGGAAGTCAATAATCAACGACAAATAAAATATATTGTAAGGTAATTTGGAAAGCTTTCACGTTGTTGAACATAAAAATGTTTGTTCTAATAAAGGACGTAACAAAGATCTTTAAATTTAAAACGTTATAAAATATTATGGCTGGCATGGCTTCTTCTGTTATACAGGTATCACGTTGTATAATCAAATATTCCAAAGAGAATTCTCTTTGAAATATTTTTACGAATTTTACGTATGGATTTGGCTGAACATCGAAAATATTTCTTTATGGCCAATTTCGACTAATGAGATATCTGGCGATGCGTGGTGGCGACACATATGTGTTTTATAGATTGACTTGTGTTCGCGGCTATGGTTAGTAATGGGTGTTTATAGGTCGTAATATTATGTTTGTGCTAGAGTAAAATTAGGTTTGATTTCGAGGTTATCGCCACAAAAAGAGAATAGGTTCGTAGGCAGTTGACATTATCTAATCCATGTTGTGCGTGTCGTGTTCATAGCGGCTGGAACTACAATAAATCTTTAAAGAGACTATTTTGTCATGGCCCGTGTTGACAAACGAAAATAAGGCTACAAATAAAAATACCATCTACATTACGAAAATGTTTAGCACTTATTCAACAAAATGAAAATATTGTACCAATATCTAGCAAGCTAAAGGTGCTGAAGCATTCATCTTATGCGACGCTCGATGAGTGTGTTTTGGCAGATGTAACATAAAATATAGTTCATGAATAATGTGACACGGTTTCCGGCGCGCGAGGCGACGGGAGCCTGGGCCTTCGCTTCTCGTAAATATTCAGGGTCCGACTAGCGACGCTCTACGATACATCAAAGTCGCGTCGTCTCATACAGAACCCACCTAACATACCGCTATGTTTAACTTTGCGACGGCCGCCACTACAAAACAAATGAAAAACGTAGAACAAACATCAGGCGGAAATTAAATATGAACAGACCGACAATTGTGTGAGATTCTGCTACATTTATAAGTTGAGTATGATCCCGGTTGGGTCATGAGTGCTGGGTTAATGAAGATGACTCATATGTCAGACGTGGGAGTCAGGGATTTCAGTTACGAATGAAAGAGATTCATATCTGTTTTAAGTTATTCATACCCACCTTATTCACAGGAGTATTATGTTTGTTTGAATAAAGTAACTAAAAATAGCACCTTTACTATGTATAGGTATTTCCAAGTTGACCGCACTACGTTGATATCTTAAGTGCTCAGAAACACCTAATTGTATAACCTCTTGACAAGTTCTAGTGTTACAATAAACACGGGGTGACATAGGTACTATTGGTCAATTCTTTGTTCACAATAAACAGTTTTGTTTAGCTTAAGCGAGTCAATATAAAATCCCTAAAGTATCTAATAAACTTTTCGCGGCACAAAGCAATATTCATTGAGGAAGGTTAAGTCTTATGTTTTCAGGGTCAAGAGCGGAATACGTGAACGGAAAGAAGAGGAACGATTCCTTTCCGTAAAATGTATGTTACAGAAATAAGCGCATGTTAGCTCTAAGAATACTGAATGCTGAGAATTATTTAGTGGTGACGGGATATGTTCCGTTTTCTTTGAAGTAGTGAAACTCTCTTGTCTCCTTGAGTGGCTATAAGGTATATTACGCTACTCATAATGCGTTTACATTGTATATGGTTTGAAATACGATACAAGTTATTCTGGCCTTTGGGAATAATCTACAGCAATTAGTTCACGTATGCTTGCACTATAACAACACGTACCATTGACATTGCTTGGACACTACTTGCATTATAAACAGCTATAACCCCTATATAGCTAATATAGATAGCACATAATGTATTCACATCTACTTGATCAATGTGAGTCTGAAAGCGTTCCGAGGTGATAACTTTCGGTGGATTCAATCAAATCAGTTAAATGTAGCTGTAAATTGGGCAGTTCCACTTGAGTGATATTGAGTAATGGTGGCCGCGTCGATATTGATGGGCGAGCCCGGGGCGCGCACCGTATCTCCTCCGGTGACGTGTTAATTTGTCAAAACCCGACGTCATAAAGAAAAAGTTAGAAAATTCACACGTGATGACTCGAGAGAAAGCGCTCAATCGATTACCTTCATAAAACTCATCATAACCGACAAAAGACTCATAGACAGATCTCAGTAAACTATGTGTAATTTAATGCTCGAACTACGTTCATAACAGATTTCGCTCGTAAGCAACAAAATCTGATTTTGTGTTCTCCTAAGTAGTCCAAAAGGTAAAGATAACAGGTCACGCGCGCACGTCTGTCGTTACCCTTAGCCTCTTACATTTTATTACGTCCCATTACCTGGGATTAAGTCGGCATGCATCGCGTGGATTCTGTTTCATGTCGCCAGATCCGCCACTAATGTCATCCGCTACTTCTAACCTCGCTCAAATGCTAATTTTAAAATATGATCTGTTACGAACCGATGACTGTAACCTTGTATCTTGTACTCATGGAGCCTGAAAGAATCCATTATTCTAATTAAATCTACGACTTCAAATGCTTTTATACGACTGCTCACTCTTGTTAAGACTTTTCTTTAATCAAATGTCGAGGTTTGTTACTCACAGTAGGCCCTTTGAAGAAGTTGTAAAAGAGATGAAAAGATAAAGTTTAGCCGTGGCTCGACACCAAATGCACTAATTGCAGAGTAGAGTGAAGTATGTACACCTGAGAGTAGGTGCTTGAACTGGCTGTGTGGGGCCGGTGATTTCATAATCAAGTACCAACTGTAATATAATTTCCCGGTCTGCGCTAATGAACGTGTATTTTGTTTCATCTGCCGTCAGTAGAACGTAAAACGCGCGTCATAAAATCAACATTTCATTTGGTCTGAGTACGCCCCCGACTCGCTGGCTTCAGCTTAAAATTTGTGTCATTAATATTTTTCATTTCCGCTACTACTTAAATAAAAATGAGAAATCTTTGCTGGACTAATTATAGTTGAACTTAGAAATGTAACAAATATTTATGTGGACTGAATAGGTTTTGTCGTATAAGTAAACGGTGTTGGAGTGTGGTGGAGATATGTTTTATTTATTTTATTGTGTGTAGACAAGTGAGGTGAGGGGGGCCTGGGGCGGGTTTTGTCAAAGAGTCGCCGAGATAAATCGCCTGCGTACGTGTTGCGGAGAGCTGTTCGATGTATCACGCTCACGTATCCAATAGAACCGGCACAGACACGTTGCGTGAGGTTATTTTACCTTCTCTACGGCCTCATAAATCCTCTCCTTATAAATTAGATTAAAACACAATGGCCCAAGTAGGTACGTCGTTGAATTAACCTTGCCTACACCTTATGTGTCGAATAGTTGGGAACTTTAATAAACTTACTTGATAGATGCGTCTAGTAGCTGTTTAGAACTCTATAGATACTTGTTTGCTTAATGATTGAAAATGGATATATTTACTTACATTAATACATTTTAGATGTTAAAGAGCTAGAATACTATGTAATTTAGAAGTTTGGAATGTCTAATTGTAGCCATCAGATCAGAGGTATTATTTATTGAAGTTTGCAAACGATGCGGTATTTTTGATGGTATATGTGGGTAGATATAGGTAGAGTGGCAGGGATGACCCTGCCACTCTACCTATGCCGCAACGCGACGCGCATCCTGTTACCATAGATTCAGTGCGTGATTTTGCCGCACCTTAGTTATTTTTCGTCAACAAATGCTGTTCCATACATTTTGAATTTTTGACCGCGTAGATGACTTTTTTTTGATAACCGACAGTAAAATTCTACGCTAGGGGTTCTAGAATCATGTGCTAAATTGGTTACAGTTTGGGCGTCGATATCCCCGCCACACTGAATAATATTCAACATGAGTATGTAGGTAGCTTATCTGAGCGTAAGTTGTAAAAATAAATTGAGGGAATACTGCGGGGCTCGTAACGGATAACCAGTAGGTACCTAAAGTGCATTGTTAAAATATATCAACATTATGTGGATTGTTTTGTTTCTTTCGTCGCCTTGGCACGAACTAATTAACTATAAGCTTGTGACGGTGAATATGTTAGCATGACAGCAAGACAGACTGCCTGTGAGTCTGTTGGGTTGTAGTGACTTATCTACTTCGCTGACTGTTAATTTCAAAAGGGTGTCGTAAAGCTCCAGTTATGAAAAAAAATCACGTGCGGTCGGGGGACCCACCCTTGTCAGAAACGGAGTTCCTTACGCGATACTCGCACGCACACACACTCGTTATAATAGAAAGAGATAGAGAGAGACAGAAGAAGTGTGAATTTATTACGCTTTAATACAGACCCATCTAGTACCTATAAGCACTCATAATGATGTCGCCATCTTTGATTTTTATTTTGACCTCACTATTGGCTTCAGCACCCTCGAAAACCATGAAAACGACACCTATGATGAAAAATTTTTCATCTTGTATTTTTATTTTGACCTTGCTATCATATCGGCTTTAGGACTAACGAAAACCATGAAAACTATCAAAAGAAAGAAAGAAAGTCGCATAAAGTTTTTTTGTTATATGAAGATTTCTACCAGTTTACTCCTACAGCAAGCCGCGTTAAAAAACTTCGTTCCAACAATACTATCTTATTTTTTTGATCGATTATTCAACCTTCAACACGCTACTGCATCACGACATACCGTCAAGGTAAATAGGTATAGAATTGCCATCATAGTGATTTCTATATTGAACCTCTGTTGCATAGATATGTCATGGGCGCTGCGATGCAAAAACGCTTCTAAAAACGGGAAAAGAGTGCATTACGTTAGTGTGACGCCCTCGCTGCAATCGTTCGCGCTCCGGTACAAAAAGCTCTCTCAACTGGTGCTCAAACTTTAGGTCATACAACTGCCATCTTTAAACCCGACACGTTATTGCTCTTTACGATACTCGCTAATTAGTCTCCTAGCACTGGCGGAGCTCAAATAAGTATCTACTACTTACCTACCTCCCGCTATATTTACAACCCACGGTATTCATATATCCTAAATAATGTATTCAACTCGTCTTCATAATTTATTAATGTTGTAAAATTTTATAGTAATTTTCTACACGGGTTGATGAGCAATAAAAATTCTCGGTACCTACTTAGTTTCAGTAATTAAGTACTTGAAATTTAGCCTATGTCCAGGTTTAAATCTATACAAATAAATAACATTGAAATGTCTGTTCTTATTATCAAAATAATAGCTTTTTACTAAATGCATACGAAAGAATATACCATAGATATCCGGAATATACGGTGTTTCCATAGATATAACAAAGAAATGTCTATCTGTCTGTTTGTTCCGGCTAATCTCCAAAACGGCCGGTCCGATTTTGACGGGACTTTCACTGGCAGCTAGCTGACTTTAAAATGAGCAACTTAACTGCGCAAAAACATTAAAACCCAAAAAATCCAATATAAATACTTTTTCACGCCTCACGAATACCAATAAAAGGCAAGGAAATATATGGCATCCTGAGGCAGGACATAGGATACTTTTTGTCCCGGTAGCACGTTCCCGTGGGACAATTTCTAATATCGACGCGGGTGAAGTCACGGGCAAAAGCTAGTTACAAATAAATTGAAAATTATGGAAATTGCTTGAACGATACACTTCTATAGTCGGTAGTACCTACACGCGACCTTACTAGGAAACTAATTTCTGCTCGCGGGCAAAACTCAAACAAAATAAATTGAAAAATGGCGAAATGAGCTTCTGTGTACGAAACAAGCGACGCAAGCGACAGATTAGATGTGGTTTTTGTTTTTTTCAAATATTTAAGGAAAAACTTCAGTGGGTACCCAAACGTTTTCAATTATTCAAGAGACATTAGAATTTCAATTCAGCGGACTGTTTTATTTTTTCTTATTACTAAGGACAAGAAGGAAGCCATTAGCGTGTCGAGAGTTGAAATCGTCAGTTTTATTGCTCATTATTCGTGTTTATCATTTTTACTTTCAAGTGGTGCTTGTCTTCTGGGAGTACTAAAGAAAATTTAAATATTTATGATATTTATACGACGTCGCTTGCTGAGTGTGGGCTTGTGAGTACTTATAGGCAGCTCCAATTACCGGTCAAAGTCCTTAGTTTGGTAAAGGGATTGTGGGTGGTACATACAATAGGTACATGCTTGTATTATTACTGCACCGGAGCATTGTACTAAGTGGCCAACCTCTGCATGCTCTGAAACAATCTCTTAGTTGGCTTTAACAACTCCCTTGGGTCGGGTGGTCTATTTTCAACCGGAGAAACCCTGTTTCTTTATACGAAGTTTATTTATTAGAACTTAAACCGAAGTTTAGTACCATACAGTTTCTTAGTAGGAGGTAGGTTTAGTTATACAAACGTTACGTTCTAAGTTCATGGTAACCGTTAGCTGAACTCTCCTTGCATAGTGAAAAAAAAACTGCCAATTAGTATCATTCTTTTTGAGAAGTTAGGTTCCAGTTAAGTTATGATTTTAGAAAGCTTATACGGTCAAAGATAATGACCTTTAGCCCATACAACGTCACACAATGAAGTACTGACACAGAAATAGTTTAATAAACAACGGTGAATAAATACATTATGGGTAGAGAGAAAAATGCACTTATATATTATTTCATTTTAATTTGAACAGGTACCTAACCTAATATTTGGTAGGACGGTATTAATTTCATTCTATCTATCACCAACTATAGGTATTACACCTATTTCTACACGAAAATTAAGGTTCACAGAAAATGTCTAGGGATAGCGTTGAAACTCGCTTATTTCGGCAAGTTCAGTCGCTGTGAATGCGATAAGTTACGCAAATAATCACACAATTAAGTTAGGTTAGGCTTAGGTCCAAGCCCTTGGGGACTTACCTACTAGCCACAGACTTTGACCCATTTAAACAGAATTATCAAGTTAGAGAAACGTTTCTGAACGACACAATTTGGAAAAATTTAAGTTTTATTTATTGACATATTTGGTTATGGTTGTCGTTTTAGCCAGTATTTGGGTTGTAGAGCTCAGATAGGCAGTCGCTTCATGTATAATACTGAAATTCAGCTGCACCCGGTTAGAATGGAAGCTAACCCCAACAGAGTTGGGAAAAGGCTAGGCAGATGATGATGATAAAGTAAAGGGTAGTTTGGTTTAAAATCTACTACAAAATTTACAAATTAATAGAATTCAGACATAAAAGGTCGTGTAAAATGAATATAAATAATCTGTAGCATAAAATATTCAGGGGTGATTTAATACAATTTTGCGTTGCTAAATATTCATAGGAACAAAATTACTGTAACGTGTTATTTTATGAAAATAAAGTACTTCATTCAATCAATCAAAAACTTCATAAAAATCATCACGCCTGTCCTTCCTAGGAAAAAAAAAAAAACAACCGACTTCCAAAAAACAACTTTATAGTGTTTTTTGGAAGTCGGTTGTTTTTTTTTTAGAAAAATAACTTAAATTTCGGAAGTCGGTGTCTTTGGATTTGTATTTTAGTTTTTTGCCACCGACTTCCGAAATTAAAGTTATTTTTCACTTTATAGTGTTTTTTGGAAGTCGGTTGTTTTTTTTTTGTAAAAAAGTTTTTATTTTTCACTTTTTAGTGGGTCAGTTTGTAATTTATCTAAGTTACAATAGCCTAATGTCAACTGCTCATCACCTTTTACAAAATATTGCTATTCCCGATGCAGGGACGTTAATTGTTGAGGAGTTCTCCTAGTAAGAAGCAGGAGAACTCCTCAACAACCACTCACCATACGCATTGTGACGAGGATAAATCGTTTAGCAACCATATTAAAGTAATCGAATCGCAACCCGTGAAATATTTGTCATTGAGTAGTTCCGATGGCCATCTGTGGTGTTCATCATCAGCTCCACTTTACCAAATGATGATTTCCGAGAGCAAATGCTCAAGTTACTTTAAAAAATACCCAAATCGCTATAGCTTTGCCTATAAAATTTGAGGGTTTCCCTCGATTTCCATGGGATCCTCTCATCAGATTCCAACTTGATGATAATGGGACCACCTAGTGAGTATACCCTTTCGAATAAAAAAAGAATTTTGAAAATCGGTCCACAATTGGCGGAGTAATCGTCCTTTTTTGAAGTCGGTTAAAAAGAGTTTTTTATAGAGGCTTAGGGCTGATTTTACCAATCAATAATCTTTTAAATTATCCGTGGAACAAAATTGACGTCTGACAGTTCTACTATGGAAAAACTGTCAAAAATTCAAAATGTATTCTCAATAAAAGACTTATTCTATGTATAAAAGTTTGGTGGAATGCGCCCTTAGTTGTAGAGCTCCGGCCAGAGACAATACTTCAGCATTGTTTTCCTAAGAAAGCGGTGAACGGTCACACAATAACGGCTGTCCAAATCATGGACGTAATATATAGAAGTAACTCTATATATTACGTCCATGGTCCAAATACAGTGTTTTTTGACACCTTAATGTCAAATACTGGTCAAAATCTCCACGGAACCACTTACCTAGGAACCAAAGCTTTACTCGTGTTTCTAAGTAGGTGTGCTGGATCGGAAGGCATGCGCTTCGGTAAAATTACAGGCACATAAGACATTCCAACTTTGTCTCTAAGGTTGGCAGAGCGCGTTGGCAAATAGGTGGGTAGATACGATTGTTGCAGATGTTTGTTACAGGCTGCGGAACTTTCCATCAGTTGTGCCGTCGCCCGTCGATCGCCGCCGCGTCGCTTCAGTTTATTTGCCAACCTTTCCAATAAAAAAAGTAATATTTTTCCCAAAATATCTTTCTACCTTTAAACGTTAAAAAATGCTGAGCGTCCACTATAAATATTATTATAGACGTCGTTCGCGTATTATGCAATTGGACAGTCAAATATTAGTGGAACGTGATCGTAATAATATTGAAATCGCCCATTGGAATAGCATTGCGTTCTCTATCGTCCGTGTTTTATTATACCGACATCGATGAAATTGCGCGGATTTATCGACCATTTTTGTTGCCTCGTTTATTTTGGGATAGTTCAGTCAGTTATGTTTTACTAGCTTTGCAACGCAGTTCTGCTCGCAACTATAGTTTTGTTTACTTTTCAACTGTATTTGTTATTATTAATATATAAGTGTTTAGATATTCTTAATTAAATTTTACTTACCTAATGAAATGGTATTATTAGATATATCTACCCCGAATAATTCAGATGTAACCACAAGACAGAATTCAACCATGAATTCAAAATGTTCGCATTTATAAATAGAGGGCTCATGCTAGCCTCGGGCTCAGAATAGAGAGCCCCTCTTCCCGCGAGGCTGGAGGGTACTAAAGGATCATATCAAGTGGATGAGCAGCAGTCACCTGAACATAACATTCTACTATGACCTGGTTTCCCTAAGATTTTTGGGTCAATTTGTCAAACGCTTGTAGTATGTGTTATAGAGCTCAGTAAGGATTATATTCTCATCTCATAGTTAGCAACATGATGCTTAGAATATAAAATAGGTAACTAATATAGTTAATAGGTAACTAACCTACATTTTGCTTGTTGGCTATATTTAATATATCTTGAGTACTACAATAATTATCAATAAAACCCATCTACGATAAAACGCCAACTAAAAGGTAACTATTAGGTACCTACCTAAAAGACATCACACGTCAAGTAATTAGGGCATAAATCGAATAGATTACGTGTGGCTCCGGATTTTTTATTTGTCTGTGGGATAAGTCTTGTTTATATATGCATCTTTAGCTTTTTTGTCATAGTTGGGTTTGAGTTTTTCATTTTCCTTTTTATTTCAAATATTTTGGGGTTGGTATCATTGAAGATGCTACACTTCTCCATCAACTTCTTTGGTTTGCAAAAATTCATCAGAAGGGGCCTATGCATATATAATTATATATAACCAATACATTTTCAGAGAACACTCTTTAAAACCTTTCATTAGATACAAAACACGATATATCAATCTTATTTTTTTTCCGATTACACTTTACATCGGCTATAAGCCGCCATCTTGGATTTTATGTGACGTCATATAGCATATCACTCGCGGAAGAACATAACGCTTCCAACGATATCTCGTGTGTCAAAATACGATGAGTAGTTTAGGAATTAAGAGTGAATAGACAAACATACATAAATACATAGCCTGTTAAAATCATAATCATCATTTGGCTTTGCCGTAGTCGGGTGAAAAGGATTATTTAAAAGATACCTATTTCAAATACTATATATTTTTCCAGAAGCAGAAATATCAATCTGGAAAAGTCAAGACTATCGAAAAGAACTGGTGCAAGAAACCTATTGATACGTGCAGGAGAAAAATGGTTAACTAGATATTGACAACAAATTTTTTGTAGATACAAGAATGTAACTAATATCTAGCTTTAGGTTGTAAGCAGTGTCCAACTGCCCACGTAAAGTCATATTGCTTTAGGGAGGCAAACGTCTAAAACAAGTTGCGTCTTTGGGGTCACTGAAAGTTTAATAACTTCCTCACTTAATTAAACAACGGCGGCCTTTTGTTGCATTTAATAAAAGATTTTGTCTTTCATTCGTTGGCTTCTTTCACCTTCTTTTATTTTCGGGGATGCTCGTCGCCATGAATAAAATGATCCAAACTTTTTAAAAGGTTTTGTGAGTGACAATTACCTACAGTCCGGCTGTCGAGAGAAAGCGTTTCTGACACCTGTCAGTGCGACAATTCTAGTAGATAATAAAGATCTAATTCGCAAAACACGTATTCATTTCTATGAAATTGACAGGTGTCAAGAACGCATTCTCTCGTCAGGTAATATTTTGACTGCAAGGCAGCCCTATCTTTTGGAATTTTAATCAATTGTTACAAAAGAAGTTACCTGGATAATCGATGGGTTCCGGCAATGTGTACTATTTGAATAAACATTATAAAGGAGGCTGTAGTAATACATTTTTAAGAGGGTACGTGTGTACTCTGAAGCCCAGTCACCTTGAAGAAGGTTTTACAGGATAAAAACAATGGTTAACAAAAGATAATGTTGTTTTTTCAATGGAATTTGTTGATCGTGTACCTATACCCACAGATTATTATTTTGTGACTGTTTAAAAAGTCTTATCATGACTTTGTTAATTGTCCCCCTTTCTTCTTCTTTAATTAATGTAACCAGTTGCTTCACCCGCAAAAGTTGTAAAAGTTGGTCGAGTTAGATGTTTCTTTTTTCTGATTTATGAACCCTTCTCTTGAAGTATAAAACACAAGTAATGGATATTATCTTGGCCAGGATTTTCTGTTACCTAAAGTGGAGTTTGTGAAAAAAATGGCCTCGTTATTTTTATGTGGTCACATCGGAAAAATTGGTTGGTTAGTTAAATGCAGTGTCAGTGATGACTGTTTGATGCATGATGATGCATTGCGCAGAAACAGAGCTTCATTGACACGAAATTTTTCCATTAAAAAATACGCTGCCGTTTATCATGAGTGAAAAACAGAAACATAATAGGATTTCTCCTCGTCTCATCTGTCCGATTTTTTTCTTTTATTTATATAAGAGATATAAAGCAGGAATCAAACAAAAAATTGAGAAAGACGTAAGCCGTTTCAGGGTCGACGGCAGAACGCACGAGAAACATAAACCTTTTGGTAAACTTTGACTCGAATACTTTTCGTTACACTATTGTTGGTACACGGGGTGGCAGGGCCATGGACACCCAACCTATTATCACGGATTTAATACATGATTCTAAACCCCCATGCGAAGAAATTTTACATTATGACCGCTTAGGTACCGCACTTTTCTATGAAACATCTGATTATTTTTTGTTAACCCACGATAAATTTCTACGCTAAGTCTAAAAACATTTGCTGAATTCATGACTATGGTTTCATTGGAAATAGCTACTAATATTACACTTATATTGTTCTTGATAAATTTATAAGTTTATTTATAATACATTTTAGAGGTCTTCTTTTAAGTTTAAAGATGGCCGGTAACAGAAGACCTCCCTCTTCTTTATCTAATATGTCTATGTGAACAGTCAACAAAAGAGATAAGTATGCAGGATCGTCAGATATAGTTGAAGTTTAGTAAGACACCGATGGATGTTGTCGACTGAAATTTAATTTGCTGTTTGTTGTCTATTAATAAAATAAAATTTTATTCGAGAACATCCATCGATTACTTACTAAACTGCAAATACACACATCAAAAGTGTCTAGGGATCAAGCATTTTTATGCGGATTTCTTGAGATTGAGATGTGGCTTTGTAATAAATTTATGATTTTATAAATTTATATGGATCCTTTTTGGTGCATTTCATAATTTGAATCAGGAACTGTGAATCAAATTCGAGTAAAAGATGAAAATCAGCTGTCAATATTTTCCCTATAAAAACATACAACGCATTGAAGACATTATTAGTGCTACTGTTTCCCTACTACTGATTAAAACCAACGTTATTATGGAGCGGCGACGTCATTTAAGCAGGGAAGAAATGCTCAGAGCCGTGGGAATGATAGAAGCTGGTTCCCAGCAACGTACTGTGGCTTTAGCTCTGAATACAAGTCAGAGTGTTATCAGTCGACTTTGGACACGTTACCGAAGCACTGGTACCGTGGCTGAGCGCCATGGAGGACGGTATCGCTGCACCACACGGAGACAAGACCGATACATTCAAATCTTAACTCGAAGAGCTCCAACAATAACCGCCATGATGTTAGCCGTGAGGCTTCATCACTCTTCAGGGAACTTAATTAGCGACCAAACAGTCAGAAACCGCTTGCATGAAGTGAACCTTCATTCCCGAAGACCGCTACGGGTACCACCTATAGCAATGCACAATCGTAGGATTCGATATCAATGGGCTCTTGAACACAGAAATTGGGCAGAAGAACAATGGCGTTTCGTGTGCTTTTCTGATGAGTCTCGTTTTGGTATGAGACCGGATACAAGACGTATACGACACTGGAGAACCCCTGGACGCCAACAGCGATTAAAATCCTGCCAGGAAGTCCATCCTTATAGTGGTGGAACCATCATGGTATGGGTGGGTATTTGGATCGGCGGAAGAACTGAGTTGATTTGGATCAGAGGCAACCTCAACGCTCAAATTTATGCTGAGACGATTGTATCAGACGTCATCGTTCCTCTACAAGTGCAAATCGGTCCCTTATTTCAGTTAATGCATGATAATGCACGACCGCACACCGCAAGAGTTGTAAGACAGACTCTCGCCGCAGCTAACATCAATGTCCTGCCCTGGCCTGCTCAGTCGCCAGACTTGAACCCGATTGAGCATGCATGGGATATGCTACAGAGAAGAGCTCTGCCGAATATGGAGGGTATCCAGTCGCAAGAAGACCTTTTTTTGTTGTTGCAACGAACATGGGCGGCCATTCCACAGCGTGATTTGGATGAACTCATTTTGAGTATGCCAAACCGATGTTCTTGTGTTGTTAGTGTTCGCGGTAGAAACACGGATTATTAATTGTTTAAGTTACCCAATAAAATTTTAAAGAAAACTGTTATTTCAGTCTTTTTTTCGAACTTTTGTGTTAGTGGTTCAAATGTCAAAAATCCCTTTATTAGGAAAATGGCAAATTTCTTTATTAATGCAAAGGTGACTTGGTTTATCGTTACTGTGACAAACGGAAACACTTTATTTGATGAATCCTTAAAGAAAATTTTAATTAATATCAATCAGGAGAAAAGTTATTGCAGAAATATATGTTGATCCCTAGACACTTTTGATGTGTGTATATCTGACGATCCTGCATACTTATCTCTTTTGTTTACTGTACATATCCAAAGCCTGTTAATGACAGAATCAATAAAAAAGAATAAAAAAATGTTACAACAAGAAAAATTAAACGGGACAATTTACATATAATTAGTTTAGGTACTTACTTGATTGGTTAACCAGAGGTATATGTAGAACCGTTATGTTTCATGATACGTCTTCTTCAAGTATTCATCAAGGCTCTGGATAATTATGAGACAAATAGCAGTTAAGTAGGCAACCTGTTAAGTACTTATTCAGCACTTTACCTACATTTGATGTTGATATTTTATTTTTTGCGAATACTTCTTTCAAAGCTGTTTTAATGGAGTCCCACTTAAGAAAGGTAAATACTTTGAAATTTTTTCTTTGTCGTTATTTTCTAATGGGACTTGGGAGTTTCAAATGTTTCTGACCAAAAATAGCCTTTTTACAACTCCCGCTTTTCGTAGATTTTGCTAAAAGTTTTACACTTTTATCGCTTATTGAACTCGTGACCTATTCAAATGATCCTTAATAATGTTCTCGTAGTAGTGCAGTGATGGCCCAGTGGCAACGGCCGTGACTCACAAGTTAGTACGAGAGTTGTAAGTTGTGGGTTCAAACCCAAGCAGGCACATTACTTTGGGTAAATTATTTCACCACCACTGCTCACAAAACGGCGAAGGAAAACATCGTGAGGAAACCGGCATGTCCTAGAACCAAAAATTTGGAGACATGTGATTTCCGCCAACCCGCACTCGGCCCGCGTGGTGGATTATGGCCCACACCTCACAGAGAGGACGCCTGTGTCCAAACCATAGATATCCGTGGTCCAAACAGAAGGAACATTATAGGCTGATTATGCGATTTTCTCGATTGAAAAATAAGTGGTGGGACACCAGGCTTCTTCTCTTCGAGAGGGAGTGGGATACACTACGCGGTCCCAGTGCGGGTAGGTATATGTCACATGTCTTTAAATTTTTGGTTCTAGAACATGCCGGTTTCGTCACCATGTTTTCTTGAATTTAATTTACACAAAGTAAAGCGCCTATCTGGGTTCAAACCTACGACATATAACTCGTAAGTCGCGGCCGTTACCACTGGGCCACCACTGCTCTCCAAAAAAGAGCGTTACTACTACTGAAACTATTCACTTCTAGATTATTGCTTTCTTCATTTCAGTTTATACACCAAACGCTGAATATTCGGATAAATTTCCTCGTACGGTAGACTATTTGCCTCCTAAACACATCGTGTTTCGGAAACTTTCTATGCATCTTTCACATTGTCCCATTTTATATGGAATATGAAGCGAAAATTTAAAAGTACAGTGCAAATGGAAGTAAAGGTTAGCGCACATGCTGTCGGGATAGAGCGAACGAAGAACATTTATAGCGTGTTTTTCCTTATTACATGTCTTACTTGATAAACAAGTATGGTACGAAAATCACGAGTTTTCGCATCAATCACAAACTTTATGTTGAGTTTGAATAATAATGAACATTGATCTTTGTGAGAAACACATACGATATAATTTCCATCAAAAACTGCTTCAAATAATCATCAAAGTATATTTATTATCTTAAAATGAAAATTTTAGGTCGTAACTTCGCCTTATTTGTTAACTTAATAAGACAAGTAATCAAAAACACATTTTAGGAATGTGAGCGCATGATCATGAACCTTCCTCTACTACAATAATGGCCGATTCCTACTACATGTATCCTACATAATATAGACGTAATCAAAACGCATGGCCAACGGATTAATGAACTCAGTACGTTGTGATTAGGCTAGCATCGCCTATCACCCTGACCTGATTTCAAAGGAGCCATTTACGACACCACTTTGTTCGGTATCTGTTCGTTTTCAACCTTTTAGTTGTATTTGTAACTGTCCATATGTCCTGTGCTGGACAAAAGCTGTCCACATTGACGTACCAGGTTTTTCTCTTATCGCCGACAAATACGTTAAAGGCTATCTTATAGTCATGCTTCTGCCATCAGAACCTCAGCGTGGTAAACTGCACCACTTTCAGGAAACTACAGAAAATTACGTCCCCGTCGTCCGTTCCTTTTTGAGGTTCAAACCACTTCGAGTTTCAATGGCAGAAATGAACTGGGATATGCGAAGAAGTGTTAGGTGCAATTTTTCGCCTCTGCAGAACTGCTCGCTGTATCCGAGTATGAAAAGAGGTAGGGGTCGTTTTTGTATCTGCTAAGCTGCTCGCTGTATCCGGGCCTAAGAGGTGTGGGTCGTTTTTGTGCAAAGCTGCTCGCTGTATCCGGGCATAAGAGGTGTGGGTCGTTTTTGTATCTGCAAAGCTGCTCGCTGTATCCGCGCATGAGAAGAGGTGGGGATGGTTTTTGTATCTGAAAAGCTGCTCGCTGTATCCGAGCATGAGAAGAGGTGGGGCTCGTTTTTGTGTATACAAAGCTGCTCGCTGTATCCGCGCGTGAGAAGAGTTGGGGATGGTTTTTGTATCTGAAAAGATGCTCGCTGTATCCGAGCATGAGAAGAGGTGGGGGTCGTTTTTGTATATGCAAAGCCGCTCGCTATATCCGCGCGTGAGAAGAGTTAGAGAGGGTTCTTGTATCTGAAAAGCTGCTCGCTGTATCCGAGCATGAGAAGAGGTGGGGGTCACTTTTGTATCTGCAAAGCTGCTCGCCGTATCCCAGCATGATATGCGTTCACCTTTACCATTGCAAATGGAAGTTAATGTGAACGCGAGTTTTGTCGGAGGTAATAAATGTCAGGTGCATGTCCGTCGTCGTTGCGTCCGCGTGCCTTGGCCTGTGGGTTTTTCTACCTTACATTAAGGAACGTTTTTTATAGGGCTGTGTCGGCTAATGTATGTCTGGAGAGGCAAATACCTCTTTGTGAGTCAGTTTGTGTCCTCAATTTGATGTTGGACGGCATGGTTTAAATTCTTTCTTCTTGGAATTCTTGAATTGTGCCGTGGGGCGAGTAAGCGAATTCAATCTGTAATTAGCAACATAATTGTCTATAAGTATTTTCCCAGAAATTTGTTTGCACGTGGTTTCTAAAGTATAAAAGAGATTAGATATTCGATTAACTGTAATAGAGGACTCGATCGTCAAATTTAAAATACGGTGGTATGTCGAAATCAATCATCGCACAATACCGTTCAAAAACTTTGCTGCTGAAAAAGAAATGCATGAAAATAAGTATATATCTCTTCTATGTATTCTTATATGTACTCTTATATGTGTAACGTAATATTATAATAAGACGTTTGTAGAGCTCGCGGTGCGTTTAAGACACACATAGGCGCGGTGCGGTGCGGCGTGGCTTCCGCCGAGTCAAACACGCGGTTGTGGGGCTAATAGCACATTAGAGCAGCCATCTCGACGGCTCAGCTTTAAATATTAACGCCTCGGGCCAACCAGCTCTCCCACTAAAAAAGCCTTTTTATTTGTGAATAACGAGATCGCGCACTGCTTCTACTGTATAATGAAGTTTCTTATTTCCTGGTAATGAGTTTCATATAGTTATTTATCGCGCTGTTAAGAGGTGATAAAGGTGGTCCACGATGGTGTAGCTTGAGATTTTTATATGGATTTATGGTTATGGCACCGTTATCTCTGAATATAGCTTGTGTATTGCACCCATTTAATTAAGATAATATTATCTTTAAACAACTTTGAAAGAGGAGGTTTATTTGATATCTACTAGGTACGTGTCCATGTTACGGAATGATGAGCGAATTTCGTGTTTCCTTTCGTGTCGCCCGCGCCTCACGAGCAGATGTGAGCAACCTTCGCCATGAATATTTATGATTCGATATGTAAACGCCACTCAATAAAACGTTTAATTTTACGTATTTTTGAAATCTGGAATTGTCATTTCTGGCTTTATATTGTACACCAACAGTAATATATTTGAAAAAGGGGGTCGAGTATTTTTAATCTCACGTATAAAGATATTTTATACCTCTGCAGTACGAATAGCGATATTTTTTCCGAAGCTGTAACGATCGTTATTAAAAACTTGTTCGCGATTCGTGATTTTAATTTTTCGACGAAACTTTCGCAATATTTCTCGCTGGAGGTCGCGGCAAAACGAAATTTGCATATTCAGCAGTAAAATTTACGTCACAAACAATGCCCTATTACGGTACAATGGAAATGTCTTTACATTGTTGCGGCGGTTCGGCGGTCGGCGGTCGGCCGGCGCGTGGCGGTCGAGCCGCGCGTTTCACAGACTCAAAGGGCGACCGTCAGAGCTGATTTACGGCGAGGACCTGTGGCTGCTCGTGTTTAAATGAAAATTATACACGGCTCGGCGCTATGGGGGCGCGACCTTTCCCTCGTAAAGTAACTAATTTATGAACTCGTGATACTTCAGCGGGGCCGCCCGCGCTCCGCTCTTGAAATTTTAAACACCACCGCCGCTGTGCAACTGCTGAATTTTTGACGTAACGTCGCATCTTGACTTTTCACCGAATCAATGCTTTCACATTTGGATAATTTTATACGTAGGTACACGTGTAATTTTGACTGTCACTTTACCCTGGTTGGTACAGTGGTACTTAGTTGCTTTCGTGCAAGTTATCAGACAACACTCCCATAACGTAGATGCGTTAAAGCTGTACAGGTCTCGATTTATTTTTTCATGAACTAAACTGGTTCATTAACTTTTATGTGTGCAGTATTAGTCAATAAACAAAATTTTCAAAAATAACAATGACTTTATATTCCTACTAATCATTGCTAATCCTACTGACAACGATAAATTCCTTCGAATCGAATTAAAATAGGAACTATTAATTAACATTAAAATACATAGAGAATTAGATAAAAGCACAACTCACAGTAAATAACTTGTTATTGCATTGCATTGATGGATGCCAACCTTAACTGGCTCTGTTGTTATCTGATGTTGTATGCCACGGTTTGTAATGTAATAGTTAAATGGAATTTATATGGGCAATTTGACTGTGATTAATTGTAACATCATGGATATCCTGAGTTGGTATTGTTTTACGAAGCTATGAGGTTTAGTAGTTGAAGTCTTTGCCTTATTACCTAATAAAGAGTTTGCCAAAACATTAACCAGGAGTGCCACATACGGATAACCTTGGCAGCGAACTAACTCCCTCGTACCCAACCCAATCTGTCACTCCCCTCTCTAACCACAACAACAAATCGTTAGCGCCTAGTTAATTGTCAGTTTGTACTTCAGATTAAGCTAATTAACGTAACAGCATGTACATATATTACATAAGTAATAAGTATCTAATAATATATGCGAAGGTACAAGCCATTATACAGCGCTAACCCGTATCCATATTGAGTGCGGCCCGGAATTTTGATTAAGCACAAACTAGATTATGTTAAGGGTAAATTGAGACCGTTTCTTAAACTACTATACACTTAATAGTGTTTGCTTAAACTTGCTAGTTACTTATTTGCTCGCCGACATCGGCTGCGGAGTTATGACGGAAGTTTGCTTATGTGTACCTCTATGCAAGTTCCAGACTTAACTATGCAAATTACGATACAAATCTGCTTGGTGGAGAACGCTTTTTGGAGAATTAAAGAGAAGTTAGTGGCTGTACTGTGTTGATAAAGGACGAATATTTTAAGAAGTTTGTTTTAATGAGCTTTTTTTATTTTGCTAAGAAATTAAGTACGGTATGGAAAAAAAGACTGAATTAAAAAGTAGTAAGTACCTAAAGGTAAACCAATTCCCCAGGTTCAAAACATTTCGAATGCCCGCACTTATTTTATTATTCAATAAAATATATTTTATATATTTCAGGATGAGCTGGACTCCTTCAACAAGAACTGGTCCTTAGCAGCTTTGACCAGAGAAAAGTGGAAAGATAGTTGGGGAGGTCTTTGCCTTGCAGTGGGACATCACAGGCTAATAATAATAATATGAGGCTGTATATCCCGCGAAAGTGTGGAGGTCGAGGGTTTTTAAACGCCAAGACCGTCCACAATCGCGATATAGATAGTCGCCGTGGACAAGGGCCTCACCCCGCTCTCCTTGGCTAAAGAGAACTGGCTCAAGCCAGTAGTGCTTTTTTTTTTTTTTTTTGCGGATGGGAAATCATTAAATGACCCCTCCCGCTCTGGGTGGAGCGGAAGGGAGTGTCAGACTCTTACTGACTAAAACCCACCCGTGTTCCTTCCTTAGCCCTTTATGTTCCGGGCCAGCGGTAACCAGCGGGCCAGCGGTCCCGCCACCTCCTTCGCTAGCATGACTGCTTCGCAGAAGGAGGTGACTGCCTCCCACTCCCTCTCGCCCCGGACCATGGCTTGCACCAGGGCCGGGCGCGAGAGGTCGCCGCCGCTGCCGATCGCTTCTACGAGGACACGGCGGTGCTCCGCCCAAGCGGGGCAGACCTCCACCGTGTGCTCCACCGTGTCCTCTGGGCGATCCTGGCAATGGTGACACCCGGGCGTTTCCTCCCGCCTGATGATGTGCAGGAACCTCCCGAAACTTCCGTGTCCGGTGAGGACCTGCGTCAGGCGGTAGGTGAGGGCGCCGTGGCGCCTCTCTAGCCACTCCTCAAAGAGGGGTCTTATCGCCGCTATCGCGGCGTGCCCTAGCCAGTAGTGCTTGACACTAATGATCGCATGGAGGTATGGCAGAGTAAGGAGCTTCACGGAAGCTTTTTCTGGGCCCTACATAGACCCGATGTCGATCTACTAGCGTCCGTAGCCTGGCTGCGTTCCAGTGACGTCTTTGGAGAAACCGAAGGTTTTGTCTGTGCAATTGTGGACGAAGAATATGATGACGAACAATTACCTGAGATTTATTGTGAAAGACGGCACGGTTGACGACTGTCGGGCATGCCACCGGCCGGTAGAATCAATCAGGCATATTATCTCCGGGTGTTCTCGTCTAGCTAACGGAGAGTACTTGCATAGACACAACCTTGTAGCCAGGATAATCCATCAGCAACTTGCTCTGAAATACAGCCTTGTGGAATCGGAGGTGCCGTACTACAGGTATGTCCCGACCCAGTTCTCGAAAATGGTAATATCACATTATACTGGGATTGATCCATCATCACTGACAGGACTATTATTGCCAATAAACCTGATATAGTGGTGGTGGATCGATCAGAGCGGCGCGCAATGATTGTTGACATAACCGTCCCGCACGATGAGAACCTCGTGAAAGCTGAGAAAGATAAACAAATCAAGTCAAGATACTTATCTTGACTTGGCTCGCGAAGTTGTCGACATGTGGGATGTGGACTCAGCGATCATTGTGCCAATAGTCGTGACAGCCAATGGATTAATAGCCAAGAGCCTCGACCAACACCTGAGAAGGCTCTCGTTGGGCAGCTGGATCAAGGGCTTGATTCAGAAAGCGGTACTTCTGGACTCGGCCCGCATTGTTAGGAGGTTCCTCCCTCTGGAGCCCTGACTGCCGGTAGCTTGGACCCTGTTCCCGATACCGGTGGGATACTATTTTTTATATTTTTAAATGTTTTTATATATTTTTTTATACTAATATTTAAAAATATAATTTATATGTATTAAATAAAGAAAATAATAATATCAAAATGATCCAATCAACATGGCTTTAATACCTAAAACAGTGTCATCAAAACGTCAGTCACGCATAATTCCTTATTCTATAATAGACGTCAGTAATTGGCACTTTAACCCTTAAGATCTCACGCGACATGTACCAATTTGGTACCTAATCCGCAGCTTCACACGAAACATGAATCTTGTATCAAAGTAACAAGTTATACATATTGACATTTTCAGTAACCCTAGTCAGTTCAGAATTTACTAGTATTGAGCTGAAATTTACGAATACTGCAGAGTGTTCATATAAATATGTATGTCGGTGACTTTGTCATTTACATATTTTTCGGCGGATATGAAAGGTGTGTGAAGTGAAGTCTGCGACCAACTCGTAAAACGTAGGGTACCTGTATAAAATCCCTTAGTAGAAAGATCTGAAAAACCTTCCACTGTAGCATTATGGCAGCGTTTCTTCGTAAAGCTTTTTTTGTTATCAAAAAACTTATATAAGTAGGGGAAAAAAGAATAGATTAAGTTACAAATTGGGACTTCTTTTCTGTAAGACATTCAACTACTGTAATTTTACTGATCACAGTTCTAGATAAAACCATATTGAAAAAACTTGACTATATCCTATGGTGAAATTAGTTCCAAGGAAAATTTCTTTCGTGGGTATAGCGTGACCGCTACATATTTTTCAACTAGGTAGGTACGCATTTTTCACTCGTCACGCCTGACGAAGGGCGTGGAAGGGCCTTGGGGTTAGGTGGGAAGGCAGCGCAATGCTTGCATCGTGAACGTAGGTATCCTGTGCAATGTGCAAGTAATCTCATGGATTTATATCACACTAATATTATAAAGGCGAAAGTTTGTGAGTGTGTATGTTTGTTACTTCTTAACGCTCAAACGGCTGGACAAATTTTGATAAAATTGGTATTGAGGTAGCTGACACCCTGGATTAACATATAAGCTACTTTTTATCCCGATATTCCCACGGGATCGAAACTTATGCGGGTGAAACCACAGGGCGCAGCTAGTAATGAATAAAAGTATAAACATTAATAATCTTAAATCGTAAGATATGCAATAAATGTCCACTTTATTCATAATTACACTGGTAAATACAACATGAAACCACTTCGAGCCGCTCAGTCAAACTACGTTCAAAACTTCAAAGTACTTCTATCAGGACTTCGAGCCACTCCTGTATTTAAATATTATACCTCTCAATGAGTAGACGAGGCTCCTTCACAATCTTAGTAAACGTTTCACAAATGCACTCTGCCGCTCTTAATGCAACTGTGACGACAAACTCACAACGCGATTAAGTCGCCACAGTTTCTTTCAGAAAAAATTAAAATCCACATTGATTGGCTATTTCGTAAATACGAAAATCATATCCCGGTTATTGGCACACGAACGTAGTATATTTGGTCATTTTTGATCGTACTCGTATTCAAAGGGAAACTAGTTAGGTAATCATAGTTATTTCCTTCGATTAAAGCCACCCAGTGAAATTACCCAACAGCTTTTAGATAAATAGCAGTTCTGGACTCATGTAAACAGTCGTTTATGTAATTATTCGTAGTCAAGAGCGCTATACAAGCGCAGATGTTCAGCCATTTGGGCGGACATGAAATATCGAACCTGTTAACTTTATCGTCAAGATTAAGCTATAAAACCCAGTCTTCATTAAGCTACACTCTCAGCAACTCTAGTTTAGTGTAAATCAGCGCATCTATAAGGTGGTCGAGTGTCCGTAAACTGAATATTTATGGGAAGGCACTCTCAATGTAGCTACTAAACGCGTCAGACACTAGCGTCACAATGATTTTGCATAATTTATGCACTAAAATATGCTGAAATTTATGAAAATAAGGTGGTTAAAGGACTGATATCAAAAGGGTGAAACGTATTTAAAACTTAATTAACGCGAAATGAATTCAAAACGCTTTTGTGGCTTACGTTAAGGTAAGAATAATGGAAATTTTCACTGACTAAACGAGGGTCTTAGCTTTGTTGAGAATAGTACAAGTATTTCGGGAAATGTGTATAAGTAAAATGTAAGTACCTAAGTATAGTACCTAAATCCGACATCAGACGTTTTCATGACACGGTTGCAATTCGCAAAGCCGCTAAATCGTAACGGTGGTTATCCTCGGCGAGATGAGAATATCTCCAGTGGGCAGGCAACGCGCTCACCATTAAATCCTGACTGGCCCCCGCCACCCCGCGCCCCGCGCCCCCTTGCGCCCCCTCCGCCTAAATCCCCCGTAGCGCCGGCACCGGCGCGCCCGCGTCCTCCACGCTCATGCAAATTATTCACAAAGTACGCGTGTAAAGCGCCCCGCACGCCTAACTGGCCACCAGAGTACCCTCCTATATATACAAAATGTAAAACAAATGAAATGAGCTTCACTAAAAACTGGACCCGAGAGCAAATACTTTTATTGTACTTACCCTACTCTTGTAACATTTTATAAGCGATCTCTCCCAAGTTGATGGAAAAAGTATCAATTTTCTTTCTGTGTGTAACTTTCTGATCTTGTTGCTTTAGAGTGGTAAACAGTTTAAGCTTTAAGGCAGCTACCGGGGAGAATCGAAGTTTTATCGTAATAATAAAACTTGTAGGCACTATGTTGAAACTATCACAGAATTAGAAAATGTTCTACTAAAAGATACTTTATACTAAAGAAAAAGATAAAGAGGGAGTTAGATTTAATTATCTAGTGGCACCAAGAAAGTAATTGGATTTGGTTTCTTAGAAAATTAAATGTGGGTGTAGCTTGTCTAGGACGCGAACTAATACTGACTCGTGTGTCTATTAACAAGAGCAAGTGTTCCAGATTACAATTTATATGAAAACCAGCCACCTTTTAGTGGTGTCGTACCTTCATTATAATTAAGTATGCCAAAGTACTTTAGTTTTAAATGAGTTTAGGCATAAAAAACAAACGTGGTTGGGAACTTCAGCAGGTATACCTACATAGCAAAATTAATGATAATTGGGTTAACGAGAAAGTTCATATTTTTTTTTTTTTTTTTTCAGCCTGTGTTGTACCGACTTTTTCTATTAGATCTTCAACTAATACGGATTGGATCTTGAACTAATACGGACTATTCCTGTCTGTAAGCATTAACTATCCCGGCATTGACGCCGGGATCTGCCACGAAACACCATTTTTTTCGTGAGGAAATAAATGTGTTTTTAGTGTAACCTTATTTTTCCCACATGTGAATTATCACCTACATGTCCTAAAATACACCTAAAACCTGTCCATACCCAAACAGCACAACAAAAGTGATATATTAAATCAGCCATTTAACTAGCAGCACAATGCTCGCAATTCATAAAGAATATTTTTATGAAAATTTTAATACTCGCCCATACATGCGACCTCCTCTCATAAATCAAGTACTTCCGGCGCCCTTTGAATTTCCGCGCGCCGATGATATACCGCGTCTGTGACAATGCCTGCCTTTGCCATTTATACACCAATATTCCTTTTGACAGAGAACGACACTAATTGAACGAGGGAAGCCATTCGGCTTTGTGTTTTTATTTGCTTAGAACAGCAATACAAGTTTAGGCACTTGTCATCGCTGGTGCAATTAACTAAAAGTGTGTAATATGTAGGTATACGTTCAAAGTCTTACCAACAATCAAGACTTAAAGACTAAAATATACATAGTACCTAATGTACATTTCTGAACATTGTAGCAAGATTGTAGCATCTACGAGAGCTACGATTCGTAGCCGTGTCGTGGCCGCCGGCAATTTGCTACAAATAATGTAACCGCATACCTACGGCCATTACATTTTTTTATTATTAATGTTGTTTTTATATGATTTTATTACATTTTATTTTCAGTATCGTTTCTTCCGGATCTGATCTCTACGGTAACCAAGTGCTACTCAACTTTCCCTTTATGTTAATTGGTTGCCATTCCACACATTTAATTGTTATCTTGTTAAGTCTGTAATAAGTAAAAAGAAAACCATGCTAATCCATGAATAAAGAAACTAATGCTCATTAACCAGAACACGACGGGAAACCGTTAATATAAACAAGAGTTTCATGGTAATCTGATGCCTATTATCCCGCGCAAGTTGTAAACATCATGGAAACTGGCCATTTGGTTATAAGGATACTTTAACATATATGTAGTTGCTATTTACACATTCAATATGCTTTCGTCTGTGGCTTTCAACGGTAATGACGTAGGTAGTGAATTTCCTCCCTTTACGCGAACCTAAATATTAGTGCTAAATCTGAAATTCAAAACCGGTGACCTAAATTTAGAACATTGTGCGCAAAATTTACCACAAAATATTTTATTATAGATCTTTATTTTTATTATTCTAGGCTAGCAGCTAGAGATATTTCAAAAGCATTACTTAAAATGCAGGAAGATATAGTTTGGCATCATGCAGGCAGTTAGTAAGAGAACCGCGTTCGCCGGCCGCTGCCCATACGCTTGGATATTCGTTCGGATCTCCCGCTTTTCCTACAGATGGGAGTGCAGATATATATTTCTGGTAGGTCGCGGCCGACGTGCCGGCACCGGCCGATATTTCGTGCTCCCTGGGCGACAATAATTTGTTGGTCCGTCGTGCCACGGTTCGTGTATTGCCGACGATTTATCTCCTTCAAGCGTACACTCTAATCGTACCATACCGTTCGATATGAACGATCGTCACTGCCGGTTTGGGATTTCGCGGTATAATGAAAATTAATGCTTTCCATCTTTTATTTCTAACGTAGCAATTCAAAATTTAACTCCAGCTCGAAACGAGAATTATGTTTTTTCAGACATTTTACGATATTTGGAGCAGATGCTTACAGACGTTTTACTGCCGCTAACCGTAAAAGAGATTCTTATTGGCGGAGACATTTTAAAATTTCCTTCTATGACATATTTTACGACGTGACACTAAATTCTCCTTCACTTCGGCTATGATCCATATTTCTAATGCAGTGCGAAGTAAATCTGTGTTGGTGTCCCTGAGACCACGTTCAACCAATATTTGAGTACGCTCATGTTCGTAAAGCTATTTGGTTTACGACCATGGCGGGGAACATCCAAACACAACTCGGATTTTGTATAAAAATACCGGTGTAGCATTTAAAATTTCTGTGTGATAAATTAACCATCGCAAAGTCTGTGTTATTTAAATATAACTAAAAGCGTCGCTGGTAATATGAACCGCTATTTATTGTTATTATATTTTATGTTTGCTGAGCGTTTAAATTAGTTTTTGAATAAACATCACAAGCGATTTTGCGTTGTTTGTATCAGGCAGATTAACTTGGGAGTTTCCATTCAGCGGTTGAGTTTACAGTTCATTGAAAACAATTTGGTGTGAACAATATAAATCGCTGTCTTATAGATTGTTACAGTTACCGGAGCACTTGTTTATGGTATTTTCGTACCAAAAACGAGGCAAATTAATAGTGAGAGAGTCCATTATCCTGCATTAAGCACTCAGTGGGGCGAATGGGACATAATGGCGCGTCGCTGCCGACGTAGGCTCTTTCATGGCTCCTAATAAAAACGTCACTACTGCCCGACACACATTATCTGCTTTTGTAATAAATCGTAAATACTGTGCTAGATAAAAAGGATGACTTTTAAAAATTTCATAGCGAGCTTTACACTTTAATATAGTGAATAAAGTATCAGACTGGTACCTATACCTATATATTAAATTGGCTGTTTATATTGCTGACTACCTACTGATAGTTAGTTCAGATTTTTATCCTACAAAGGAAGGATTCATCATTGTATGGCCTTGTTTCAGGCTGATTTTGGGCAGGCTGAATTCTCAGAGGTCGCAACAGGAGTCATTTATTATGTAACGTGTCGATACTACAGATGGCTCTGTGAGATCTTGCCCGAGTCGATATGGGTCAGTAGGTGTTAACCCATGGCCGTTATCCTATTCCCTCTGATAACGCAATATACCTACTCAGAATGTGTAACAAGATTCTTTGTTCCTGAAACCAATAAGAATTATATTGACTTAACCATTAGATTTCCATATTAAACAGTTTACCTACTTACATACCTGTTTAGAAACTCACTGTTTACAGTTCATACTCAGATTGCACTGATACTTACATTCATAAAAAAATTATATTGGTTAAAATATTTTCTGATTTTGCTATTTTCTAAGAATATTTGAGTACTTAGCTATTGAAGGTGGTGGTAACGCGGGAGGAAACGCCCGGGTGTCACCATTGCCAGGATCGCCCAGAGGACACGGTGGAGCACACGGTGGAGGTCTGCCCCGCTTGGGCGGAGCACCGCCGTGTCCTCGTAGAGGCGATCGGCAGCGGCGGCGACCTCTCGCGCCCGGCCCTGGTGCAAGCCATAGTCCGGGGCGAGAGGAAGTGGGAGGCAGTCACCTCCTTCTGCGAAGCAGTCATGCTAGCGAAGGAGGTGGCGGGACGGCTCAGGGAGAGAGCCTCCCATCCCAGCCGCCGCGGGAGACGCTCCGGGAGTCGGGAGCCGCGCGACGACTCCCGGCCACCGTAGGCGCGGGCCTGCGGGCGGAGAGTAATGGGTAGCTCACCGTCCGATCAGGACCAGGCCCGTGCCGGACGGCGCGTACGTGTTCCACGCGCGCCTCAAAGAGATGTCAGCATCGAGGAGGGGCCCCATAGGGCCGAAGCCTGCCGGGTCAGCGGGATTGTCCGAAAGGGTTACCGCTGGCCCGGAACATAAAGGGCTAAGGAAGGAACATGGGTGGGTTTTAGTCAGTAAGAGTCTGACACTCCCTTCCGCTCCACCCAGAGCGGGAGGGGTCATTTGGTGGTGGAAACCATTTACAATACAATGAAAAGCTATATAGCTTTAATATTTAATATCAAAAGAGACAAACTTCCAAAATGACGTAAAACACACAAAAATTCACACATAATTTACAATGCAATAACAATACCGATGAGTGGCAGCAAGTTTCCGACGGCCCATAAATATACTTAGATATACGCCACACGGGCGGGCGAGAGTAAGTTTGTGATCTCTTTGAAGTGTAGATTAAGGTGCTGCGTCACTAAACATGGCAACACTGGCTCTTAAGTGTATCTTGTTTTGTATGAAATATGCTGTTTGGGCGACAATGTTACTGCTTTTGAGTGAGGTTACAAAAATATCGTATTTTTTTTTTACCTATATTGGTGTTATTAGCTGATTTAAGTGTTGACTTGCTGTTTAACAACAGTTTTACAGTAACAGATAAACACATAGGAACATTTAAATGTTAACAATGTATGGTTAAACGGTCGCTAATCGTTACTTAACCCTAAGAAATGTTTAAAAAATAAATAAAACTCCAGAATGAGTAGGTAGTCTGTGCCGAATAAAAGTATGTTTTTCTTTCGTATGGTAACATTTTTACCTTTTAGTTTGTTTTAAGCTTACTTTTCATTTAATTTTTATTGGTAAATAATTTGTAATTCCAGTAGGTACCTACCATTCCACGGCAAAATTAAATGTAGTTTGGTCTGAAGCTTGAATCGCATTTTGTACGTCGTCACACTATCACATTACATTATTATATTATTATAAAAGCGAAAGTTTGTGAGTGTGTTTGATGTTAGTTACTTCTTCACTAACAAACGGCTGAACGGATTTGGATGAAATTTGCCACACAGATGGTTTATAACCAGAATTAACACATATAATACTTTTTATCCAAATATTCCCACGGGATCGACACTAATGCGGGTGAAACCGTGGGGCGCAGCTAGTATATTAATATTTCACAAACTTTCACAGTCTTCTATATTATTAACAAACAAATTGACAGTGTAACAGATTATGTAATCTTTGTTACACATTATGTATTCTGTTCCTTATAGAGCTAACACAAAGTGAAGGGAAACGTAGTGAGGAAACCCAGTGTTAATAATTAATTCGGAGCGTGTAGACCCTGAAGTTACGCTATTTGTTGCCTTAACGCCAACTAACGGCGCAATGTGGGTAGATTGAGAGCCACGCATTCACTACAATGACTGACAATCGGTTTAGGCTCGATTCATTCTGTACTGCTATCGATACGTGATAAAATACTCTTTTACTCTTGGTAACCTATAAGCCAATTGAACGGAAATATAATATATGCTCTGTAACCATTTCGAATATTATTTTAATGTGAGAGTTGAAAAGCCGTGCAATATGTATTTTCAATGATAGTAAATAAAAATAATGAAAAAAATAAAAAAAATTATGTAATAAAATAAGGTATCAACTCAACTCAATTCAAAGCATTTATTTCAATTTAACCTTGTACAGGCACTTTTGAATTGTACAGTTGTAGGATATCGATTAGAAGATTTGAAATTGACAACATATTTTTTTTTCCAACTTGACATTTTTTGAAGCCAGTACTTGAGTATAATAATAATAATAATAACCATTTATTATCAGGTATCAAAGACCCATAGATACATACCTTAACCTAAGTATACATAATAATATAGTAACAATTTTGTAGTATAATGACATCCTTGTATTGAGGTAGCAAACATTTATGAATGAAAAATGGAAAAACTATTAAAATAGACAATTATTAGGTAAAATAGTATTGATTATAATATTGACAGGTTATAGTAGCTTGATGTGCTGGCGTCGGTACCTGGCTTAACAAACCCAGTCTTACTCGAAAAAATAAACATTACAACCTTATAGGGAGCTAAATGTTTGAGCCATTTGGGGTTGAAACACTAAGGCCGTGGGTGGGGTCCGAGTGCTCATCGAGCATTTCGAGCCATCGGTCGACTCTTCATGTGACCAAAGTGCTGGCCTATTTTTAGGTCAAAGAATCGGCGTTGCCATTCAACGTGGCAACAAGTTTGTTGTTGACAGCGATGCGGACAAATTGTTTGATACCCTATGATTCTTTCCTTATTCCTTATATACCTACTTGTACATACTTATAAATTATATTACAAGTTTACCAATACACAAGAGCATCTTTAGTAAAACTTTCGAATGCAGCTAAGGGACTAGTAGAAATTCAAAAAGTCTCAAACTTATAACAATCGTAGAATGTTCCTGTAACAAAGTTACAACTAGGAACGTCTGTTATATTCTAAAAAAAACCCAAGAAATATCCACTTGCTTTTAAACAAAATATCATTACGGTCCTTCTTCAGGACGGCCATAAGGAAAACAAGCTAAGAAAATCGTGATATGAAATAGAATAGAGCTGATGAAGTTGAAGAAAGAAATACAAACAAAAAGACAGAATCAAATAAACATTAAGGAGCTAGATAAACATTGAAATACATGGGAATGATCTCGTAACTTATTGTTTTGATGACATAATCTTTTCAATATTGTCCCCGCTAGGGTTTTATGGTGGTCCATTACTTATTGTACTTTTGATTTCAAAACTCAAACAGAATTGCCAGAGAGACGGTTAGTTAACAGGAAAGTTGAAACTGCTCGTTTCGAAGTGATTGTTTTCTATGGAGAACTAAGAAACTGCATGGTGACTCTTTTATGGTTCCCAAGTATATATTTTGAATGGCCACTGATTTAAAGACGAGTTATAAGAAAAATAACTTTACTATAGAAATTTGAAATTCCTCATATCTTGTCTTTATATCAGAGTCCTTTCAAAATATATATTTGGGAACCTAGATATTCTATAATCCAATCGGACTAAATATACACTACCTTAAGAATATGTTCGATTTACAAATTATTTTGGTATTACGTTTGTATGAACTACGCATGCTACGCCGGCTTTACATAACTTTTTTGAAGTGCAGATTTTTTGAGATGGGAAAAAAACATTGAACTCGCGACACTGTTACCGTAACCGACACCGCGCTACATTCGGAAGTGTTCGGCTGTCCTCGGGATGTACTCGGTTTTAATATATTATATCCGATATGTCAGTGAGTGACGGCAAAGTATCCTGTTTGTGTTTTGTTTTTAAATAAGACGATAAAAAAATAGACACGTAATTGTTCAAGTTTTCACTTCTGTCGGCACTCCAGGAGTGCCACTGTTTTTTTTTTATAACTACATACCTTATCTTAATAACAAGGGTCAGGCAGAGGTGTACCTATAGGTAGGTAGGTACACTCACATTTCGCCAGTTATGTTTAAGCCCCGTGTAACAGGGGGCGAGCCTATTGCCATCAACCTGGCACAAATCGAGAACCCGGGCTGCTGCTGATAAATTCCAGAAGGAAAAACCCAATAACACTTTGCCCGAACCGGGAATCAAACCCATAAATCGAGGGATTTTTTTATAATTAGGAATCCATACTACTAATAATAAAGCTGAAGAATATGTTCGTTACAAAGAAGCCGAGCAAAAAGAAAAAAAGGCAGGAAGAATACTAAACGAAAACGAAGTAATAGCGTGGGCAGGCGATGCGATGCGACGGGGTGGGTCAGGGAACAAGAAATTTCACGCGGACGAAGTCGCGGGCGGAAGTTAGTCTAGAAATAAAATACCAACGTGTTATTTTGGAAATATCCCGCAAGAAGGTACTTATTCCCGTTCACGACCTGTTGGACTCGACCCTTGGACCTCTCAGTATAAAGTTGCAGGTTGTCTAAGCCTCTACGATTGTGTGCCGATAGCCGCCGCTACCGAACGTTCCCGAGATTTGAATATCATGCTGATGGATTAGTTTGCCGTTCGGATTACTGATAGTTGTCGGTCCATTCTACGGAGAGTAAACCGGTATTCGATGAAAATTGGTTTACTTTACGGGTACTTTAACATACTTTTATGATTTTCTATGAAGAAGATTGTTTTTTCTTCTTTAAGATTTGTAGATAATAGCTTTGTTACCTGTCTTACTGCGTCTATCAAAATTACTGCTACAATATTAAACACAATGATAAGTAAAACAAGCCACATGCACATGACATGAGACATGTCAAATGACAAGTGTTGAGGGACATGTGACATTTTCTTAGGTTAGCCTAGTATCTTCCGCGGTTCTGACTGCCTGCCTAACGACGCACTTTCATCATCATCTGCCTAACCTTTTCCCAACTGTATTGGTCGCCTTCCAGTCTAACCGGATGCAGCTAAATACCAGTATTTTACATGGAGACTGCACACCTGACCTCCACACACCAGTTACTGGGTAACACGATACCCCTTGGTAAGACAGGTGGTCAGACTTTCGGGTTTCTGACGACCCGTAACGACTGTCAAAGATTTAAGAATGACAGCCGGGCGGTCGTTTAAAAGTGCTTTCCGAGCCACGGGGGAGACAAACATTCATGAGATTAATACGCAATATACGATGCAAGACTAATCTGATGACCGTATCCACAGTTAACAAATAGTTTGAATAATGCAAAGCATTTACGAGGTGAGAAACCTAGAGCAAAAACTATTCATTTAATTTAAATTGCAAGAAACAGGCCTTGGTGCTGGCCCAAGCGCGTCTAAGACAGTAAGAACAGGGTTAGTACGATGCTCAAAGGCGATAGGCTGGCAAGACGCCAATACTGTGGGTATTGAGGTGATCTTTATGTTACAGCACCTTATACCTATGTGTATATAATAATAACTGGCCAGAATGGGTCCTAAGTCCTCTAAGACGTGGTAGATTTTATGTTAGATGCTAGTTTTGTGAAGTAAATCATTTCATCATTGCATACATAATATAGACACATAATCAGCCTATAATGTTCCCATTGCTGGGACGCAGGTCACCTCTCTTCGAGAGGGAGTGGGCTGTACCTAATCTACCTCACAGGCTGAGTGCAGGTTGGTAGATGACACATGTCTTCGATTTTTTGTTTCTGGGACATGCCGGTTAATAATCACGATGTTTTCTTTCACCTTTTTGAGAGCAGTGGTGATAAAATTATTTACACAAAGTAAAGCGCCTGCCTGGGTTCGAACCCACGACCTACAACAAGCCGTCCTGTAGGTACCCATACCTACTGGACCCCTCCTTCCCAGCAAGTTCATAAGTTAATCCCAACACCTTTCGAAAATCGATTCATTAATATCATCCTGGGTCGCATTTTTCGTTACTCATAAATTTATAATAATCCTGACTACAAGACCCACGCCGTAGTCACATAGGTATGCAACTTCTTATTGTCCTAAGGTGGGTGAGAATAGAGTGGATAGTGCGGAAACGAAAGTGACGGTAAGTAAAAAACTGGCCAAGTGCGTGTCGGACCACGCACAACGAAGGGTTCCGTAGTTGGGACGAACTTATCCTAAGAACAAGTTGAAAAAATGTTCTGCCGTACAGTCATACCGCAATACTTCCCGGTCAATTCTCCAACTGGTTTGTAATCACAAAAAAAAAATACAAATTAACGATTTTTGGACTATTTCCTACTTGTGCTGTGTGTCTTACCAAATCTCATGATTCTAGGTCAACGAGGAGTACTATAGGTTTTGATTTATTTGCGAGTATCAAAATCGCATAAATGACCGTATTTTTTTATTGCGTCGACTGAGTAGTTTTTAGGTCGGAAACTATCCATAACTTCGGCCTTAGATTTCGTAAAACCAAACTTCAATACGAATCTCATGCAAATAATCTCATAATTCAAAAGCGAACTCAGTTATTTTGAATTTAAACCATTGCGGATATCGCCATCAGTACAATATAGGTAGGTACAGCACATTTTCTAATGGTTAAAAGTGCAGGCATATAATTTTCAACGCGCAAACAAGAGTTGAAAAGGTTTATGACCTAACAGTCACGAACTTTATGAAAACTATGACACCTGGCATTCCCAATTACAGGTGTAGAAAGTTGTGGCGCCAGCAATTAGTTGGTGCGGAAATAAACTGGGCCAGACGGAGCCAAAGTTAGTTAGGCACGCCTAGCCAAATGTCTTCGTAAATAAATAACTGTACTTTTATTTCAACACCACATTTTAAAACTTTTAGTCCTATTGCATCTATAATTTTAGCATTATTATTTATCTTTTCAGTGGGAGAATAAAATACGTTATGTTTACTTATTCCTGAGTAAAAAAATTATGGGAACAGGATAATTTATAGTTGTACGTCTTCTGCATGATATTCAGTGGCATTCTAATGATATTACCTACCCTCTCTTTGTCTTCCGTCCTATCATTGTTAAAGCAGTAATTAACAGCCAGAACACACAACGGCCTACCTACTAAAAGTTCTGAGTCCCACTTAATTTGACTACACAAATAAACAAATTTTAATCGATACTATAATTCATGTGTGATAACAAAACAGCGGGCAGCGCGGACGAGCGGTCCTCTCGGGTCCCCAAAGATAATTTTCATAATAAAACATCCCTTTTCTCAGGCACTTTGCTGTAAATCAAGTTTTCCGGCCACCCTTTCAATTTCCTGACCGCAACACAGTTCCGTTCAAACGAGATTTTCATTAGACGTTCAAATACCCTGCGTTTGGAGAGGTAATATTTTTACAAGACGATTAAGAATTTCCTGAGAACCGTCCCTCCTCGCTCGTAATTAGTCTTGGCATGGAGCAGGTAATTTAAAAATATTTATTTATAATTAAGTGTCCAAATCCAATAAAATGTCTAAAGAACATGAACATGAGACGTAGATAGGCAAGCCTGCGCGCAAGCAATTACATTTAGAGCATGACCCATGAAAAAGAGATAAAAGTTAATACGCACTTAATAATTATAAAGCTAAGCCCGGTACCTCCGATGAAAGCATTAGTAGCTATTAGCTTCTAAGCTAAATGCGAGCGTAACAAACGTTAACACACGGTCAGCTGGGAATCCAAGCGAAATTAGTAACTTACTTGAAACATGAACAGACAAACTCATTGCAAATGTTACGATTAATTCCAGCCACTTTTCCGAGAGAGGCGCTACCTCGAATATAAATCGTAGCGACTGATCTACTAAGCGAGCGAAAGTTTTGAAAGAAGATTCCATTCAATAACTCTTATGCTATGTTCACATGCACGCCGTGCAGCCCGGCGGGCTGCCTGGCGGGCTGCGCGGCATGCAGCCCGCCCCAGGTCGGCGAACATTCAAGCTGTTCACACGCACGCCGTCGTGTCAGTCAGCACGCCCGGTTCGCGGCATTCACGTTCACAGGCGCGTTTACGGGCTCGGGCGTACCGTTTACACGCTCGTGAATGTGAATGTGCACGTTGAATGTCGAGTTGAACGCGCGCGTGTGAACGTAGCATTAAGCGTGACGCCGTGATGTGGAAAAAGTAAAAAATAGATCGTCGACCGTAGGTTCAATTAAGGTAAGGGACAAAATACCAAAAAATGAGTTGAGTATACAGTTTTGTTCAGAATTTTGCGCTCTTTCGAATGGTGTATAAGAAAAAATTCTAGCTTAAAAAAAATGTCCCTTACCCTACTGATTTTTGGATTCGAATTTCGAATCAGCCCCATAGTAACAATGTGTCTGAAAAACTATGCAATATAGCAACTTGAAATGGTGTAATTACCGCCGCCAATCCACTTCAAATAAGGTAATGCTATGTTCACATGCACACCGTGCAGCCCGGCGGGCTGCCTGGCGGGCTGCGCGGCATGCAGCCCGCCCCAGGTCGGCGAAAATTCAAGCTGTTCACACGCACGCCGTCGTGTCAGTCAGCACGCCCGGTTCGCGGCATTCACGTTCACAGGCGCGTTTACGGGCTCGGGCGTACCGTTTACACGCTCGTGAATGTGAATGTGCACGTTGAATGTCGAGTTGAACGCGCGCGTGTGAACGTAGCATTAGGGTCTTCCCAATCAACGAATTATTCTTCACACATTTTTTCAACAAGACCTTTACACTATTTTTTCATTATAGATTGGATCCAACGTAGAGATCAATTTAATGTAAGGGACATTACTAACAAAATACGTTGGTGTAAGGGACGTCTATTTTCTTAAATAGCTAACTTATTTAAATAAATGTTACACAGGTAGATAGAGCACTAAAATACAAGATTATGTGTGAAATCAGATCCGAAAAAGGTTAATAACAAAAAAAGTTATAGACGATTTAGTCCGAAAAAAAACTTTGTCGGCCTCTCCTGAAAAATCGTATTATGTCCCTTACCTCAATTGAACCTACGGTCGACGAGATATAACTTTGCAATTTTTTTTGTATCGAGAAACATTAATTGAATCGTGTATTCGTTTTTCATGATAGTAGACCAACGAGTTAAAAAACATATACCAAAATATTACATCCCTATTCCACATATTTAACAAGTTACACGAAATAGAAAAACTAAATTTTTTCAATATATCACCTTAAATTGCCGCAGTTCGTTTTGCAATGGAAACATACATTAATAAATTGACTTAACTGGTGTGTGCGGTCGTTAGAAAACATAATAAGATTTTAAATTTTAAATGAACGCTTTGCGGTACAGATGGAGAATAAAAGTTGTGAATGTCGGGGCTGCGTGTTATCAAAGGCTATGCAGGCCCGTGTGATCCTCGGGGATTCCATTATTCGAAATTAAGACTTGTTTGTTTTTATTATTTTTTTAACAACACTTTTATGCAAATGGTTCCGAGTAGGTATTTCCTAGCGATACTCGGAAGGTAAATAACAATTGTCGCGTTTTATTTACAAAGTAAATGGTAGTTGCACCCCTTTATTCTTAGAATAACGATAAGTGGGAGTGAAAATCTTGGATAGCTTTTCTCTCAAATTGGTAATTGAATTGAGAAGGACGATGATTTCAATCATTTCGACAAACACCATCGAGTTTCCCTGATTCTTGATGATGCTTTCTGGCTTATTGAACTTTCTCCATGAGCTGATCTGTTAAAACACATTGTTAGGCCAAATTGATGGAACATCGTAAGTCAAACACGAACGATTCTTTGTAATGAAATGTAAATATTAACAGCATAATTTCAATAATGAGATTATTTTATATTAAGTCTTCAACTGATTTTGTATGATTGAAGATTTAAACGAAAATTACCTTTAGTGACTTAAAAAACAGTGACTTATTCAGTTATTAGGTTAACTGAGAGAGCGTAAAATACAACTTTGAATAAACGCTACACAAAATAGCAAATAAAACGTTCCGCCCCGAATATACATTTTCAACAGTCGATTATAAATTTCCACGTTGATTGGAATACGGTGGAAATAGCACAGTCGTGAAACTATGTCAATCGGGGATCGTTTAGTATATAGGCCTATGCAAATATATACACATGCGGGCTTGTAACGAATTTCATCATTCTTTAGCAATATTTATTGAATATGTAAGAATGTGAACTGTGCAAAATGCAGATATCGTATTCTTTATGTGTAGGTATTCGTTGATCATGACGTCACACTTAACGATCGCACCCACAATTACAAGTACAACCTAATATGTTATAATCATAACTTTAGTAACATCACGACATTCACGTTGATACGATTTTCTTGTAGTGCTCCGTCTGAGGTCTGGCTCCCAAGAAACAAGCCACAGCTTACTTTGGGAATCAGTTTCAGTACCTCAAGTAAAATTTAAAAAATACTGTAGTCTATTTATCAAAATCTTGAGAATGATGAAGAAAACCGAATCACCAATAGGTTGGTAGGTAGATCCGTAAGTAAACAAATAACGATCTGCTGCGATTTTATTATTTACTCAATTATTTTGCTATTAATGTTTCTCGTGGTTTATTTGTCTTCTCTATTTACTTATTAACTAATGATCAATTCGCTATCTACACAATAATTGCATAATTATGGCTAAATAAAAAATATTGGAACTATACTTTTGCTCCACATAAATGTAATATGAGAAGCTCCAGTAAAATCTAAATTAATTAATGAATGTAGTGTCTATACCTAATTAGTGAAACATAGGAAGAAATAATAATATGTTATATTTACATTAATTTACTACTGTAACGTATTATTAGAAAAACGTGTAATGATTTTTAAATACGCGGTAAGTAGGTTCAAAATAGACTATCTTACACTGAAGTATTTTTTGTTGCTCATAATTATCTTACGATTAATAAAATCCATTTCATCTATTCCACGCCTACATTTTTAATTTAACAATGTTTCATAATCAAAACAAATGAGTGTTTACAATAAATTACTTTCATAGTTTACTGAGATTTTATAATATAAAATGAGCACTTCTCTCATCATCATACTTATCATCTTCTATCATCGTCTGATCATTGATATAGGCAATTATTTAATCTCCGGAAACAATTTAATATAGCCTAGTTATCTAATTATTACTCACGCTTATTTAATCACAATTAGGAGCATACGATTGATTATCATAATGCCTCATTCAATAAATTAATAACGCGTGGATAGGCAGGCATACGCCGTATACATATATATAGATTATTATAATATTAGTAGTTAGAAGGCAGGTACCTACAATTTGACTTATATTTACGTTAGCCAAGACACCAAATGGGCAAAAAGCACACTCACTGAATCCTATATAGCAGGAAACGACTACGCGGCAGGCCCAGAAAGAAGTGGCGGGATACGCTAGATAGACTCCTTAAAGGTTGGACCGCAATCGCATTAAACCGGGAAAACTGGAAAGGGGGACGGGAGGCCTTTGCCCTGGCGAGGGACAACACATATAATAATTATAAGGCCTCTGCCTCGAATCTTGCGGGCAGCGGGGCGGCGGCGTCGGCGGCGCGGGACGCGGCAGCGACGCGGGAGCGGGCAACGAGCGGTGCACTCCAGTCAAGCGGTGACCGCCCGCGCGTCTGCATTATTGATTCACTTCTTCTTTTGCCCACAATACATCGAGCATTAGGGATAAATTTGAATCAAAGAGATGTTGTTGCCGTTGTTCAGACATTTCGTTCACGAATAAAAACAAATATCTTGACGACACAACCACGAACACAACACTACGCCGCTATAGTACCGCGTCATCTGCCCGCTGGTTTCGAGGGTCTGCGTTGCCCGCGCCGCTCTCGTGCCGCCGCCGCCGCCGCCGCCCCGCTGCCCGCAAGATTCGAGGCCTTAGACATCAAAGTCTTTAATGGAAAATATGATTTTGATATTCAGGTCTTCTACTGATGAAATTTTAGATGGCTAAAGCCATGTTCAGGCTAGTTACTCTCAATCAATCTTATCTTTGATATCAGGAGTATTCTGTCAACGGAAAATATTACAAACTAGTATGTATAAACCGATCTGGTTATTTAGGAAAAAATCTTGTCATGTTAAAAATATTTTTACCGGAAATTTACCACTTTAATATTTTAATCCTGTCCATTAGCAAAAATATAAACGCGCGGGGATAACAATAGATATATATAATATATCCATTGATATATAACAATAGATCCAGGTCACATTTTTATAGAAGCTGCAGCGGACCCTATAATGTCCGACTTCAATCATTATAAATTATAAACCTAGGACCTAGAACCACACCTAAGTAAGGTAAGCACAAATCAAAAGGAAAACAAATGTCTTAGAATAATATATTTTAGGAAAAACCAATCCTTGGCAGCTGCGCCTTCTCACACTAGTTGTAAAAATTAATCGACTGCGAAGGGTCACTGGTAGCCCTCGAGGATGAACCGGCAACATGTTATTACTGGTAGAATATTATCCAGCATGGATATCGTCTCTCAAGATTTAAAACGGCTTCTTAGTAAAATAATATTTTTCTTAGATATTATTATGAGCTTATGTTGTTTCACTGCACGACTCAGGCCTCCGGTCCCACTTTTCACTTTTCCCGTTCTATTGAACTCTTTAAATCTTAACTGAACAATCGCAAGCAAATGGTTAAAATTACAACGTACACTAGCACCGAGTCAACCGTTACTTTCGGAGTCGGTCAGGGCACTGTCCTTGGGCCGACCTTGTTCCTTATCTACATAAATAACCTATGTAATATGAAGATTGACGGCGGGCTCATCTTCACATACGCCGACGATACTGCTATTGTCTACGCTGCTAAGACTTGGACTGATGTTAAGGAGTTGGCCGAATGTGGCCTGGCGAAGATAGCAGCTTGGCTAAATCACACTAAATGCCTCAAAATCCAACTACATCTGCTTTACAAAGTACAGTAGGAGTAGAAGTATAGTAGGTAAAAAATAGACAGGTTACAGCATTCTAAATATCTAGGTGTTATGATTGACCAGCGCCTGTCATGGAACATGCACACCGAACTTATTATGAAAAAAGTTAGAAAATTATTTGGACATTTAAAACACTGCGATACGCGGCTTCAAAGCAACTTCTGAAGCAAGTAAACATATCATTGGCCCAATCGATCCTCACGTACTGTTTGTCTTGCTGGGGAGGGACAACAAAAATTAAATTTTTAGAACTTGAGAGGGCGCAGAAAACTTTGCTTAAGGTCATGTTCTTTAAACCCTGTATATTCTCTACCCAAAGCCTATATCTATTATCTGATCTTTTGTATGCAAGGAAACTTTATTAGCCTCAACTCATACTAAAAAAGAGAAGACGATACTTAGTCGCTCAAACTGTAAAGGCTAGATCTGTTTTTGCTAAAAAGGCAGTACTCAAGGCAGTCTTCCTACCTATAACAACCTGCTGAATAAAGAACTACGTATATAAGTATTCTATGATTCTCCGTGACTGTAAAAAGGTTGTAACAGATTTTCTTAAGACTAAAACCTACGACGATGTTGAGTCTATTGTATCTACGTTACAATAACCTAGTTATTTATATTCAGGTTTATTTGTATACAAGGTTGGTGAAAGAAGCTTTTTGGCTTCTTCCGATCCCAAGACATTGTCGCAGGGCTAATCCGGCAACCTACTCTTGCACCTATACTTACACCTAAACCTTTTTTTAAACTAGCTGCGCCCTCCGGTTCCGCCCGCATAGGTCCCGATCCCATGGGAGTTGTGGGGTTGGAAGTACCCTGTGTCCTATCCCGGGACTTGGTCTACCAATGTGCCTGTTCTCATTCGGATTTGTTCAGTCATTTTTGACATGAAAGTGTAACAACTAAACTCACAAATAAATAAACACTCATTATACCTCACTACAACTCACACACTACAGGGTGTGAGTGTCTCTCCACTCTCTCACCCATACTCACACATATCACACGAATACGCGCGATTTGGCCCTTTTCGATGCATAACGCGCATTCATTTATTACAGTTTTGTTTGTATAATTTTGAGTTAGCCTTTTATTTCTAATTTTTAGTTTTGAATGTTTACATTGTCTACATTTCAATTGCATAAGATAATGAAAAGTGGAAGCGCGGAGTCTTCTAACACAAGCAATTCCTTGCTTAAAAGGTGTATCTAAATTTTTGTGAATTGTAATTGAAATAAACATTTATTTAAATTTTTTTATTGAGGTTTTGAGCCAAAAAAGCTAAGTTCGCTACCTCTTTCAGGCCTGCCGCGTTGTCTACTCCTGACGTTTGGGATCCACTTTTCAGTTATTTTCAGCTGACTTTGTTTTTTTTTTTTTGCAAACAAACAACTTCAGGGCATTGCAATCGTGTGTTGGCTTGGAGTTCTGATCATTCTCAGAAGCTAGCTTGTGTTGCCACTAGCTGCAGCTTCGTCACAATAACATACGATATAATTCTATGCTTGCTATGCGTTAATTAATTCACACATATTATGTCACAGCTAGTCTCTGCCTATTCCTTGGGGAGCCACAGACTCGACCAAGAAAACAGACATTCCCTCACAAAATTGACATAGACACAGCGGACTACACCAATAAAATGCTAAGTGCGTAGTCCAAATAAAATAAATATTTACAATATGAGACCCCTATTCAACGAAAAACGTAGGCAATACCTACTCCAAAATACCTGTGATATAAGGTACTCGTAAATAACATGCCTAAATACCAAATATTGGCAACCCAAATGAAATGAAGACCCCATAAAAACTGGCGCGAAACAATTGCTATTATTCTCCGTTATTACTGTTCAGGTGTGTTTCAGTGATATATCGGTCTATCACAACGTTTTTGTGCTCCCACACTGTTATGCCAGACGTTCAGAATTTTAGATATTGCATTGTCCCACTAAAAAGGCGATACGAGTCCATACTTTATCATTAAAGATGTAATTTGACAGTATTTACAGCAGACAGACTTTGGACTTTAGTCACTAGTCTAGAAGACTAGGTTCCTACGCTTGTACCGAATTTGAACATTTAGGGGATAAAAATGCAGATAATAATTGAAATACCTATAGACACAAGGATAACGGTAAATATAGGTTTAAGGATAAGAGGAGTACCTAGTAGCTGTAATAACAATAGACAGTCTTTTACTAACAGTAAGAACGCCACAATTCGCTACTTTCTCACGCATTTTTATGGGCGCACCTTTTCATAAAAATAATATTATATTTCTTCTTCGTAAAGGGATAAAGATGATCTTTTTTATTAGCACTTGTAAATGTTCAAAGCAATATGTTGTGGTGAGAAAGTTGTAGAGTAGCCTCGGGCGGATTACACGTCGCTGAGACACCGGTTTTTATGGCGTGTTGCTTATTGCCTTTGGAGTTACGAGAGGGACGTTTTTCACCTCCGACTAGTGTTGATATAAAGTTGGCGGTCTCACGCACATTACGTGCAGCCGGCGTCTGCCAATACAAACAATTTATTGTATTGTTATAGATCTGGGTCCGTCTTCGGAAACATAGTGGGCCCGAACTGCGAGGGACCACGCTTAGTCACTCGATTCTATCTACTCGCGTGAAAGGTGTTTAACATAACTCATGTCGTATAAAACGATTTGTAGCTACGTTAGATATTTTAACGCGTGTTTGGAATTTTAAAATACGATGTACCTACCAATAAAACATTTAAATAAATCAAAGTAACTGTTATGAATTTATTATGACAACAAATTTAACTGGTCCGAAACGTAAACAACGTTTGAAATATTCGCAAAAAAAATGAAATAGTTTTGCAAAAACATGCTGCTATTCGAGAGTTAAGTTTCATCAAAATAAATACTATATGCATAGTTATTCATGTGGAAATACTGGTGAAGCAAGAGCACTTGCAGAAGCTCAGAAGGCTTCCGGCTGCCGGAAGGGCATGATACATAGTGCTAAATCCGATTAATTTGCGAACCTGTTAGTGGGACAATAACGTTTAAACACATTCCGCGTCGGCACTGTCTCTCGTTGTCACCTTGAACACTGACGCAATTAATTCACGTAACGTAAGGTCGAATAATAAACTGACAACAATGTAACTGGTATAAGAGCCTATCAGGGGGCCTAAAAAGGCCAATTTGACAGAATCATAAAAGGATAACATTATGAATCAAAATATAGCGAAGACAGTCTTTTTTTTCAGTTTTCTTTTTTTCGCTGCACTACGTAGGTATAATCAAAGAGATTGGGATTGGATTTGGATTAGATTGATTGGTATATTAGCACAGACAAAAAAAAATTGCTGAAAAATCCTTCACCAATGGGATTTGATACGATTAACTTGTCCATTATGATTAATAATGTTATGCTTTTATGATTCTGCCAAAGTGGCCTTTTTAAGCCCCCAGGTACACTAATAGCATAAACTTACACCACTTTAGTTCTGAGCTCAAAAAAATAGAGAGAACAAATTGTTGAGGTGATTAATAAATGGAAATGTGACTGTAATAGAACAATTTCTGTGAAAACTTCATGGAAATTGTTCTACCAGAATCGCGTCACACTGTCGCGTCGCACCAGTCTGCGGAAGCCTTATTTGTTCGTATCTTAAAATTAGTGACATTCTGAAAATTGTTCATTATAACATTCTGGTAACATGATTTCCGAGACTTTTTGTAGGCACATAAATGCCAAAACTAAATACTTAGGGATATACGTGCGATAATGTAAGTAGGTATCTATTTTGAACGTAGAATTAGACATCAGAAGGCCAAATCTCGTACCTACTTTAACAAGTGCGAGTCGGACTCGCTCACGAAGGGTTCCGTACCACAAGGCAAAAACGCTGATAAAAACACGTTTGTTGTATGGAAGCTTTTTTTTTTTATAAATATTTTATATAAATTAAATATTTATTTTATTCTGTTTTTAGTATTTATTGTTATAGCGGCAACAGAAATACATCATCTGTCAAAATTTCAACTGTCTAGCTATCACGGTTCACGAGATTCAGCTTGGTGACAGACGGACAGTGGAGACTTAGTAATGGGGTCCCGTTTTTACCCTTTGGGTACGGAACCCTAAAAACGTTTAAAGTCGCAATCTCATGTCAGCAACAATTAATGTCAAAAACTTGTTAAAAATGTATTTAAATTGATTGTATTTTTGACAGAATGATGACAGTGAGGTTAGAATGCGAACGTTCTTAAAAATATGCGGAAACTGCCCCTCTGCTGTGACAAGAAGTAGGAATATGTTTAGGTATGTATTGTCTCAATGAACATAAACAAAGTGTTCAATATATTTCCTCAAAATCACCAGCGAACTAAAAATAACATACCCTAAAGTTTATTTGAAACATTCCAACTCACAGAACAACATTTAATCCCAATTCCCACTCCCCATGCAAATTAACATGAAAAGCTTTTCAAATGGCGAAAAGCAAAACTTTTGTTTGGTGTTTTCACCGTTTAACTTGAATCGTTCACGTGTGAATTTCTAGCCGATGCGGGGAGCCCGGCCCGGGCTCGGGGCAGATAGGCGGCTGATTGCAGCCTGCCGTAATTACCGCGCACACGACCGGTATGACCACTGCTTACCGCGGCTTTCCTGAACACAATAACTCTGGATTGGACATGTTGTTTGTTTGGATGAAAGGATCTTTTTTCCTGCTCTTTGTTATTCTACACAAACACGCACGTGATTGGTGTTTAGCGCTAAATCATGTTTTGCGTGACAATAGTAGATAATTGGAAAACGGTGTGAAAAAGATTTAAATTCAAAAAAAATGTTGGCTAGGAAAATGCTGGTTTATTTTACGAAAGGTTTTTAACTGTCTGGCTTGGCGGGTGCATTCATTAACTAGACTTCAATAAAATACCATTTTCAATCAATAAAATCCTTACGGGCAAATGCTTTGGCCTTTTTACCAAATTAATCGATAGTTGTGTACTGTTGAAATAAAAACAACGTTTGGCCTCGAACTATCGCACTGATATTAAGTAGCGTTGACATAATTCTTCTGAGCCAATCGTCGCGCTAGCGTAAGTAGTGAATACGCGAGATGAACACCTACGCTAAATTCGAAGGGTGCCTAAAATAAGCAGTAAAAATATCTTCCTAATGTCTGCACCACTTCAAAAGCCCATTAGCGCCGTCGCAGTTGCAGCAGGAAAAATAACATTTTCAGGCTAACTTATACATATACCTACATAATGCAAGTTTATATTTATGGTGTATACATTGAAATAAATGAGTGAACGTGTCAAATGTCTTAGTTCACGTACACAAGCACGCTATTAGCACAGCTGCTCGCAGTCCATAACCTACTTACTACATTGCGGCTATAAGAGGCTTAAGAAGGACTAAGACAAACTATGCAGAGTCAGCTATTACGAGTCAGTACACTACAATATATAGTAACATGTAGTAAGTAGGAGTAATAAGTGCCTACCTACACTTATTACTCTTGACTTCACCCACCTTTTGACCAGTTGAAGATTTCGGACTAGTAAGTTCGGTAAAGTCGGCAAAATTGATTACCAACTTATATAGTCCTTATATCACAACTTCCATAACAGCTCAAACAAGGCACACTTTGATCAAGGATCACTTTGGGTGACAATTTGCTTAACAACTAATTTCCCTGACTATACTTTTATTCACCAGTTTGTACATTTTCACGTCTGAAAAGGACACACTTTTACCAACAACCTGGGGGCCTACAAAGGCCACTTTGGCAGAATCAGAAAAGGATAACATTATGAATATGGCGAAGACAGTCCGTGTTTTTTCGCTGCACTACGTAGGTATAATCAAAGAGATTGGGATTGGATTTGGATTGGATTGATTTTAGCACATGCATGCAAAAATTCTTCACCAATGGGATTTGATACGATAAACTTAACAGTTATCTGTCCATTGTGATTCATAATGTTAACCTTTTATGATTCTGCCAAAGGGGCCTTTTTAGGCCCCCTGGTCATGATTTGGCACAAAGAAGCTTGGCGAATCTATTAAAAAATATAATCTTGTCTTTCGCATCACTGACCATCGTGAAAACTCTGCCAGGCCCACATAAGAATCTAACAGTAATTTTACTACTTCAAACCAATATAAATTATGTAGCCTGAAATGTATTTCAAAGCTCGCTTCAGTAGACCAGTCCCGTGCAGTGTAGTGCACTTGAATGCAGAATTGAGATTCCACTGCCCAAAATACATTGAGTCTAGTTCGTTGAACCAGCGGACAACAAAGCACTGTACCACCTGACCGAAATGATTCAGAGCCAAAGTGAAATCGACCTGCTTTGTGCGCAATAAGTAGTTATAAGAATAGGGTGCAAATAAGCAAGCATTTTTGTGCAAAAAATTGGGGCGATATATCAAAAAAATGTCTTTGACAGATTTTTAACGTTGAGACGTTGATGTTGAGATCGACTTAAATCGATTAGACCGCCCAAGACTCGAGAAGCCAGACTACCCAAGCATTTTTTAATTGCGGCTCAAATACGACTGTCAAATGTTGTATGTACAGTCAACAAAAGAGATAAGTATGCAAGATCGTCGGATTTATTTGAAGTTTAGAAAAACACCGATGGATGTTGTCGACTGAAATTTAATTTGATAAATTAGCTGTTTGTTTTCTATTAATAATTTTTTTTTTTTCGAAATATCCCTCGGTTTCTTTTTAAACTTCAACTATATCCGACGATCCTGCATACTTATCCCTTTTGTTGACTGTACCTACTAATAATCTCGAACAAAGCCTATATAGTTGGGTAGGTAGTAACTCATTGGACATCCAAAGGGGAATTGGCTTGACCGCTTCGTTTAGCGCTCGGATTGGTGATCGCAGACTACAGCAGAACACTGTTGCCTCATCCACGTGACGTAAATCCCTTAGAAGCCATTTACGACCGCCATATGTAGGACAGTACAGGCAGTACCTACTAATGCTGAAGTCGGTTGAAACTATTCATCTGAGAATTAACGCTACATTTCTTCTTATGGAAGTACCTACTAGGTATATATCAATAAGAGTAGGTATTAATTGATATTTCGTAGCATTCGTTCGGGAATAGAACAGAATCAGAACTACAAATTGAATGTAAAAACAATTAGAACTACCTAAACGAATTCAGTTTGAATTGAAAGCAAAATTTTAGTTTTACCGGATTGTATTTTTTAATAAAACGCTTGGAGCAAAAAGCCATTGAAACTACAGTTATTTTCTAGTTATTCTAGGTTAAAATTGGTATCCTGCCATACAGTATGCCGTCTAAAACGTGGCCCAAAAACACTAGCAAGAATCCGTTTACCTCAACTTAAAACTAAACTTTAACACTTCACAACCCATTTAAAACCGACGTTAGTGCACTAAGTGTCGGTACATTTAGACGTTAGTGCAGTAGGTCGGTACATTTACCCTAACTCTGCATCAGCTAACACCTTGCCGGGCAAAAAGGAGCAAAACCCAATAACAACGTACGGTAACAAGGTGAGTGCCGCACTTCTCACTGTTTTATTCGCTTGTCTGACTTTTAGAGTACTCTGTTTTACCTGTGTTATCCTCAGGCTTAATATTAGGGTCTTTCGTTAGGTAACGGCAGCTGGACTGCCTGTCGTTCGACGACGTGCTTCAAATAACATTACGTATGTTCTTCGTATTTTTTTGTTTAAGTAACTCCGATGTATATTCATGAATCTGTTGTGCAATATATTTCTGTACATTTCTACGAGTTCTTTCAGTTTCCCGTGTTATTTTTGTTTCGGGGAAGGAATCCTTTGAAATTTTCTGAACTCCTTGGGCTGTGATACACGTGTTCTTTACCTCATTCAAACAAATCAACGTACAGTGTTTTAGGTTTTTATACAAACTTTTAATTATAAAATATGTACCAAAGCTAGTTTCATGCCTTTAAAACACATAGGAAAAAAACTGGCCAAGTGCGAGTCGGACTCACACACGAAGGGTTCCGTACCACAAGGCAAAAACGCCGAAAAAACACGTTTGTTGTATGGGAGCCCCCCTTAAATATTTATTTTATTCTGTTTTTAGTATTTGTTGATGTTGTTTTTGCGGCAACAGAAATACATCATCTGTCAGTTGGTGACAGACAGACAGACGGACAGTGGAGCCTTAGTAATAGGGTCCCGTTTTTACCCTTTGGTTACGGAACCCTACAAAATAAAATCCACGATATAAAAACTTTCCGGGAACACGGAATACTATCCAATACACAGGTATTGGGTTGCAAACGTTTAATATAATTCACATAACCCGCTTTCGCATGAATCGCAGATAACTTTACCTTTGCATACCTAAATATAATACATAAATGTATGATGAATTATCGACAGGTATATTAATACAAGTCAACACGTAGCTTTAATAAATAATGAGTGTGCTCCAACTATCAATCATTCAGTGAAGGTGTTAGCTAATTACCTTCGTACGTTAAAAGCGGTTGTGTCTATAACAACCACGGGATGGGAGATGAACGACTGAACATCAATCACTGTTACTAACACATTTACCTACACAGACCTTTATTGTCGTAGTACTGCGAACGAGAAAATAAGCTATCGATCTAGTGTCGTAGCCTGCAATATGTAACGATGCAGTGTTAGGTTTTAAAATTGGAAGTATTTTGTGAAACGGTTTTAGATCTCGTAGAATATTGATGTTTTTGCAGTGTGATCAATAGACAATGGTACGTTATTTTCATCTCACGAGTCTCCGGCCGGAGTTGCAGAACCTAACTCAAGACTCAAGCAGACTAGTTCCAATCAATGAAATGGCTAAGTAAGTCTTGTGTTACGCTCTGTAATACTTGCATACGTGTCTCCGTACCCTGGCCAACTACAGCTAGCCACCACTGGACCACAAATAGAACTTGACATTTTTAATACATTTTCTATGAACTCCGCTCCGAGGCGGTCGAGTCGCCGTTTCAGCGCCTAAGCTCTAGAGCAGCCGCTGAGTGACCACTTTTAATCGGCGGCACGCGCACTCGACCACAGTTTGTAGACCACTTCGTTTCTGAGGCAGAACGCATAAACAGCTGCACTGACTAGTAGGGTTATTTGCGTGGGTGCAGTTAGTTTATATTGATGTCAGCCGGTCTATTCTGTAAAAATCGCACCGTGAAACATACATGTACCTATTTATTGAGCGTGAAAAGAGCTGTCATTCCACCTGATGCCAGGGATTGACACTATTGACAGCTCACTTCACCTAAGGCGGATCACACACTACTTACAACGCGCCACGAGACGGGGCGCTGAAAACGCGCTCCCGCGCGTGATTTTTTAAATATAAATTCAATAAAAACACGCTTCTGCGTGGGGAATTTGGCTTCGTTTCCCATGCCCCGTCGCGTGAATGTGATTCGTCTCAGTTTCCAAGGTGAGATTTTTACAGAATAGCACTGCAGATGTCTGTATGTGCAACTACTTAGGTGATCCTTCGACATGCATAAATGTACGGTCGAATATCGATGCTAACCACCAATAATGGTTATCTCTAGTTGAATATGTACTCATTTGTGGTCACAGTACCTATTGTTGTTACGAGTAGGTAAAATTACTGGGCAAAAGCCTCCCCAACTTCTTCCAGCCTACCCTTTTCCCGTGCCACCTCGAACCAGTTATACACTATAGCCAAATTGTATGGGTTCCACAGAGTATAACTCCAGATGTTTATGGAGGAAAACGTTTTTAAACAATAACACATCGACTTGCATACTTATAACTTCCCTTTCCTCTGCGGCCGTCGGAAAAACGTGACAACGTGACTTAATTTACATTCCATAATATTTACAAAAAAAAAGCTTCACGTTTTCGTAACTTCATGAAGCAAAAAAGGAAGAGATTTTGCATTATGCCTACCACCCGAAAAAATATACCAACATTTTTGTGAATCACCACGAATTCCTCCTTCGCAGATATTCATCTTTACCGGCGTACAATTTAAAACGTCTCATCAGAATAACAGAATTGTTACACACGGTGAACACAAAATATCGAATATTTTACAACAATACGCTTAATGGTTCGACAAACAAGCGTATTTGAAGTACAGAAACAGGCTTTGCTGATTGCGAATTGTGCTTACTGGCGAATACAAATTGTAAGCGTGTTTCTTTCAAGTTAATTCACCAAAGAAGAATTGACCTTAAGTAGAATTTTTTTCTCATAAATGTTTAAGCTTTTCGTTTATAAAATATTCAGATATTTAGATGAGAAGCTTCAATGCGAAGAATGTAGGCTAAAATTAACCTATTTCAAGATGGCGTCACTATTTTAGAGTTGCTTTTTGGGCGGTCTTCTTTTCGATTTGATAGCTCTAATTTCTTAATAAGTGGTTATAACTGGCTAATTAATGCCTTGACGTGTAACGCGTTAGCCACGCGTTTTATTACTCGCCTTAGAAATAAAAAGCCAAAATGTTCAAAATGTGTCAAAATGTTGTTGTGTGTCTTGTATTAATTAAAAGCCAAAATGTTGTGAAAATAAGCCTTAATCTGTCCTAATATTTAGCCCAAGCCAATACCGTCAACCCTTGTAAAACGGGGTGTGAATCTTCAAAAAACGAAGAACTTTTAACAATTGTTTTTGTGACTCCCTAGGGAGACGAAGCGCTTAAAGTGAAATACTTTTATTTTGCTGCTGCGAAAATAATTATTATGAACTTTCTTAAAAATCTGAATTCCTTTTTTCGGGTTGATAAGCAATTAGTTTTTAGAAAAATACTTGATTTACGAACTTTGAACTTTACCTGCAATATACAATTGCAGGCCTTCTTTTCGAAAAAAGAAGAAGTCCTGCAATACCTACGTGTTGTTGTGTATTATATTTAGTGAGAGGACAACATTGTCTGTCTGTCTGATGGCGTTTTACCACCGAACACGTCAGAGTGTTCGGTGGTAAAACGCCATCTTTGTTGTATTTTGTGGTTAATTATTAAACATGTGTTTATCAAAGTTATAACAAGTGTATTAATTACTTACACCTACGAAATTAATATTAACACATGTCCTCCACCGCATTTGTTCTAGACCCTCAAGCAATACTTAACCCTTTCGAAAAAGCCATGCTTTACCTGACACCTATGACTACTGGAACGCTGTATAAGACTCCTCCTTTCCTGACCTGATAGATCATCACTATCACCATTTATTTTAAATCCATCCACACGCTAAACAAGTTCTGAGAATGTTCCACACTGAATTAATTCATACTACAATATGAAGGCTTAGACCATATTAATAAGATTATATCGACTGATTGAAGGTACAGTAACTGGACGATAATATGACGCAAAACAATGTTTTTCTATATAAGGTTAAAACCACCGAGAGTCATTGAATTTATAACCTGTTATAGAATTGCAGTTTTTTATACAAAAATGACAGCTTAGTTCGGTGCTAAGTTGTCATTTTAGTTTTAAGAACTTTGTCTAATAAGGGTGATAAGGGTTTATTCGAGGAATAAAATTGACATTTGACAGTTTTTGTATGAAATAACTGTCAAAATTTCAAATTATTCCTCGAATAAAGTTATTAGATGAATGAAAAGTCAGCCCTATGCCTAAATCGAAATAATGTTCGAAATACAAATACGGGCCTAAAGGTTTAGGGTAGGTAGATCTAAAGTATGATTTCGTTTTGTAATAAGACGGATCATGTTTCTGAAATAGACTGACACAAGGGTTAGAGTGACATCTCTGTCATTTAAACTTTTGTGTCAGAATATTTCTGAAAACTACGTTCTAACTACGTTCAATAAAATCTACGTACGACAAAGCCTATTATTCTAAAAATCGGTGGGTGCCTTGATAAAACTAAATATTCTTACTGAATCCATGACTTCACTATGTTTGTTTGTTTGAACGCGCTAAATCTCTAGTACTACCAGTCGGATTTGAAAAATTCTTTTTGCAATTGTTGAATGAATGAATGATATATTTATTTGCAAGAATATAGGTAGCTTTCTTAAGATCTCTGGGTTTCACTATATTCGGCATTTCAGCCGTGCAAATATTTAGATTTACATCTTGGTTATCTTGAAGCATGCAGTACACATTAAAGTAATTAACAATAACATAAAAATAATAATAATAATTTAAATTTGGATTACAATGAAATTAATAAAATTAAATCATAATTTATATAAAAAATTGTGATTAATAATGTCATATCAATGAAAAATTGCAAGATTAATGAAAATGTTTCAATATTATTTAAGTAATGTAAATATGTAGATCAGTTATCATAGTAATTATAATAAATAAGTTTTACATTTTACATTCAAAAAATTCATTGATGGAATAAAAACATCTCTCACACAACCAGTTATATAGCTTTCTATTAAATTCTAAATCTGTAGCACTTCTAAATTCTTCGGCTAGGTGGTTATATATTTTCACCGCCATGGTATAACAATTTTTGTCGCATACTTTTAGTATATTACGCGGGACTACTAGTGGCTTTTGTACTACTTTCCTTTTTGACATAGCTTTTTCATCTTTTTCAAAAAGCGAGTAGTTATTTCTTACAAATTTGCAGATTTCAAATACGTATAAAGACGGGAGGGTAAGCAGCTTTTGCTTAATAAATACAGGTTTACAAGAGTCTGTCCACTTAAGATTAAAAATTGACCTTACACACTTTTTTTGGGCTATGAATGCCCTCTGGGCATCAGTTGAATTCCCCCATACAGTTATTCCATACCTTAAAACAGAACAAACATGGCTATGGTATACCAATAAGGCTGTTTGAATGTCTGTTAGATTTTTGATCCTCTTAAGTGCAAATACGAATTTGTTTATTTTCTTACATACATTATCTACTTGAGCTTTCCAGTTGCAATGTGTATCCATAATTACTCCTAAAAATTTGATATTATTAACTTCTTCTATGTCATTATTATTATATTTTAAATTCAATTTCATTTCACTTCCTAATTTTTTGTGGTTATTATATGGCAAATTTTTTATAAATTTAGTTTTATTTGTATTTATTTTTAAATTATTCCTATCTAGCCAATTTATTAAATCTGTCAATGCTTTATTCGTAACTATTTTACTGTTATCTAGAGTTTTCTCTTTTGTTAACAAGGTAGTATCATCTGCAAACAATATAGTATATTGGTTCGTGGAGTTAGGGAGTTCGTTTATGTATATTATAAACAATAAGGGGCCAAGGACACTTCCCTGTGGTACACCACAGTAGTTTGCTAAGTACGGTGACCTAAAGGTTTTCTGGGTGTTGGTTTCGAAACACATTTTTTTAATCTCCGTGCATTGTTGTCGGCCTTTTAAATAGCTTTCGAACCAACTATAAGCAACCAACTTGAAGCAGGCTACTTAACATCACGCTAGAAGCCCTACGAGCCAAGCAAAAATAAAAAAGACAGATTGAACGCTGAGTGAAAACGAAGCAATAGCGAGGGCAGGCGATGCGAAGCGACGGGGTGACGGACAACAAGAAATTTCACGCGTACGAAGCGCGGGCAGAAGCTAGTCAAACACAAACAGATCCGTGAAAGGAAAGTACCCACCTACCTCATCATCAGCCTAGCCTTTTCCCAACTATGTTGGGGTTGGCTTCCAGTCTAACCGGATGCAGCTGAATACCAGTATTTTACATGGAGCGACTGCCTATCTGACCTTCACAACCCAGTTACTGGGTAATACGATACCCCTTGGTAAGACTGGTTGTCAGATTTTCGGGCTACTGACTACCCGTAACGACTGTCAAAGATCCACGAATGACAGCCGGGACCAACGGCTTAACGTGCTTTCCGAGGCACGGAGGGGTCACGGTATGTAAAGATGGTCACCCATCCACAGACCAACTGCGGCAAGCGTAGCTTAACCTGATCGATCGACCTGTGCGGCTGTTATTATATAGCCACGGGCCCCTCAAAGTACCCACCTACCTATAGGGCTTTTGTTCGAGATTTAATAAAAAAGATAATTTAAAAGTAATAATTTTTCACCCTTTCACCTCACGAACACGTGACAATAATATTTTTCGGTTCATGAAAGGGGTCCATGGAGATTTTATCAGAACTAACGGTACTTTCTTCGAGGATTTCCCTAAAGATTCGAAAGGAATACTACCTGCTTATAGATTCTTTACAAATATTTCTGTATGGAAAACGATACATTTTATCCCTTAAAACTTTATTTACAAGGTGCGATTTGATACACCATAACTTAAAGCAACAATAGAAGTTGAAACAATAAAAGTCTTTTGTTGCTTAAATTATATTGTGTGCCTCAGGCAAGAAACTTGCATTATATAAATGGGGCTTGAAAAATTCGAAAAAAGGATTTCTTCCTAATAAATCATACCACACATGATTTATTGAGGAGAAATCCTTTTTTGACTGCTTAAACAACGAAGAAATTTCATTAAAAATGAAAAATAGTTCAATAACGGATAATTACAATAAAAAAATACAATTTAGGTATTTATTCTTTATAAAGATAGTTCTGTATACATTTAAATGCTTGTTTTCTGTTGCTTCTCTTTTAACCTTAATTTCAGTTTTGGAAACGATCATCCAGCAACTCATATTCAACTACTTTATGAATACCTGCCCAAACCAATAAACAGAGTCACAAAGATCTATTTAATTTTATTAAAATCTTAAACCAGCCAAAAGAGTAGCCAAAAGGTCGGTGTTGGACCTAAAACAGTCACTAACATAAGAAACCCAAATTTACAGACTGAACCCCGACTTGGCCCTCTCAAACAGTCTACGATCAAAATGTTCAAGTTTCGAGCCAAAAATAATATACAAAGAAAGGTCAGGTCGAGAATAAAGTCCATTGATTTCAGTTTACAAATCGACTTTTTGTGGTAATAGTGTGGTGTTAATGTGGTGTGCGGAAAGTGGAAAAGTGCGAGCGTTAGAGGCGCGCCTGCCCGTTCAATATTCATGAGCCAACTTAAACGGTTAAGCAATGAAGTCAGCGGGAACACTTTGAGCTGCGGAGCTTTCCTTAGCTCATTCAGAATAGGCGTAATGTGAGTGTGATTTGGTATAAGCAAAAGGTTCTTTAAATAGGTACCTACTTAAACAGCATTCTCAAGCACATTGAACCGCCAGACTACACTTGCAAATTCAATAGTCCTCTGTTTAGCATACCTCAAAGTTTTCTGCATAAACAGCCTATAATGTTCCCACTGTTGGGACACAGGCCTCCCCTTTGTGAGAGGTTGTGGGCAGTAATCCACCACGCGGGCCTAGTGCGGTTTGGTAAAGTTTCTTGAGTGTACTGGAATTTAGCAAATTCCATGCAAAGACGACAAAGTTATAGGGTCCTCTAACTAGAACCCACAGTTCGCTTAAATACGGTATTCTTTGCTTAGTAATTCTTGGTAAAGTGTACTGAAGAAGTAATTAAGGTTGTGTTTCCACTGAGGTGGAGACGAGCGAAACGGAGCAGAGCCGTACAGGAATCAACCAATCACAGAAAAATCGCGAGAGACGTGACGTGGATTTCAACCTATGTTATTGGTCGATTCCTGCACTTCTCTTCTCCTCTCCACCTCAGTAGAAACGCACCCAGAAAAGCCCTAGAAGCAAATAACGCTAGCAACCAACAGCAATTTTGTCGATAAGGAAGTAATTATCCTTAATTCCTCCAGCGATCGCCGGTTTAAGGGCCCTCACTTAACTGCTACATTCGAACCATTGAACTAGACGATTAAAATAACCGCCGCCGTAATGGTGTCTGTATTTGCTTACTATGTTGCCGTTGTAATTGAATACGTTAGGAATTAGGTAAATCTGCTCTTTTTCGTTTCAAGAAAAGGTAAATAGGATAGGGTAGGTAAATGTTTCAGTATTGTATGCTCCATAATGATGAAATATATTCTGCAGGTAGTATAAATTAAAACGCTTTTAATCTCATAATGTTCATGTCTTTTTGCGAATAGGTGTGGGCGTGGACTTTCCAATATAAACCGGGTTTTTATAAAAAAAGCTGAAGAAAGACAGTAGTAAACAAAGGCCAATTCTAACTCAGTCTGAAATGAAGAATGCTGAACGTCTGCAATGAGACTGAATGTTTCGAGTTATGTTAAAGCATCTAGCATTTGACAGACGAATTCTTTAAGGGTAGTATTTAAACGAGTGACTGTAAATTAAAGTTTTAAGTGACAAACATAATTAATTTACGTTAAAGTATTACCAAGTGGGCGACTGACTGCGAGTGACGAGAAATCAACAGAACAGCAACTTACAAACATTAATTTAAGTTACATAAAATACAAAATGAGAAGCTTCATAATATTTGAGCGACCTAATATTTGTTTGAGTGTCAAGGTTACGTCCTGCATTTATTTCAATATTTGGCATTTATTTCTGTGTAAAGGGTTTTAAGTAACCTAACACAACCGAACCTCGGGGTGCCCTTGGCTCGCTCTTGCATCCTATGTCGTGTGTGTGAACCTCAATTGGAAAAATCGTCTCTATCTTAATATTGAAGTTGCCCTCTCTGTATTTCTAGTCGCTCACTTAGTAACTTAGTCTCACGGCTAGAATTTTAATATCTGAAATGGATTAATCACAACCCACTTTTTGTAAGCTCGTTCTGGATTTTAATATTAATTAATATTCGTCGTTAGTTTAGTTAATTTTTCGCTTACTCAAATTCATACCGCTCAAGTTATTAAAACAGTATATCATCATCAGTCGCTAAGCTTTTTTTTATTCGATCGTTTTATAATTCCCCATTCTTTAATTATTTTACTCCCATTTTTGGCTACACTGACTTTATTCCTTACATATCAATCAGCATTTGGGAGTACGAAATTCGTATTATTCCCTTCAACATTGACTTCCCCGACCTACAATACAGAAGAGGATAAGACCATATTAAATCAAATAAAAAATCTCATAAAATTGATTGAAAAGATTATTATAAGTTTAAGCTCCTTACCGAGGGGTCACCATTCCAATATCCCCCAGTCATCCATTATCGAATCAGTAAATTGGATTTACAATCCCAATTCGGAGTATGATCCTTCTGATCTGCAGTCAATCTTTTAATGATATATTTCAGTTACTGCGGAAGATAAATGGCAGTTAGAAGTCTTAGAAGCAAGTAAATTGGATTAATCAAGAAAATATTATTTGGAAAGTTGATAACTTTTAATGAAAATTGGGAAAAATAAGGTAGTTCTAATTCGATGTAGGTAGCTTTAACATCAACGAAAAGTTCAAACCAGTATCACTTTCGTAAGGTAACATAAAACATAGCTGATAATATTGCTGTTTTTATTTTATTCGGCCTTTTATTTATAGAAAACGCGCTCTACAGACAAACATTATTTTTATTTATTTTCTTATTATTGTAGGCACGGAGGTATATTGTAACTTTATTCAACTTTATTTATTCCTGCAGCAGTAATAAATAATATTATATTCTATTCTAAAACCATCTTACTTACATAATCAGCCTATAATATTCCCACTGCTGCGACACAGGCCTCCTCTCGGTGTACAATGGGTTTTTGGTTCTAGGACATGCCGGTTTCCTCACGATGTTTTCCTTCACCGTTTTGAGAGCAGTGGTGATGAAATAATTTACATAATAAATAAAATAAACTGAAATAAAAATAGTTTCTTTGCACCTTCAAGTAAAAAATATGGTTTACATTAAAGATAGGCCTAAGATAAGTAGAGTTGTATGTTAGAGTGGCAGCCAATACCTAAGCTAAGGTAACTTACTATCTTGTAATTATAGCTAATCATAATCGTTTATTTGCCACAAATGTACTACATCTAACCACTTGACTAAAGAACCTGGAACGCAAGCAATACTCCCATAGACAAAATTACTAAAAATAAAAACGTCCGAAAGTGCGCCTGGATATTCTGTGGTTTTCGTTCGATGTCGATTTTGGGCGGCTGGTCGTTTTAGGATTTTCGGAAAGTAGGTACAGAAAATAAAGGCGATTACAAAACTTTGTGATCCCTGTACAATCTACCTTAAATTAGGCATGCAAACATTAAAAACAAAAAGTAAAGCGCCTGTCTGGGTTCAAACCTACGACCTACAATTCGTAAGTCGCGGCCGTAACCACTTGGCCACCACTGCTCCATCATCTGCCTAGCCTTTCCCAACTATGTTGGGGTAGGCTTCCAGTCTAACCGGATGCAGCTGAATACCAGTATTTTACACGGAACGACTGCCTATCTGACCTCCACAACCCAGTTACTGGGTAATATGATACCCCTTGGTAAGACTCCACACACACCACCACTCCACTCTTGGTGGCCACCACTGCTCCATCTTACTAAAATAAAATGAATTGATTAATTGATATGCTAATGTCCACTTTCTCCAGATAATATAGATGAAAATGTGATTTTTCCATAAGCTCTTGGCTCGGTTAGTATATAAATATTTAGTCAGTTCAGTGGGCAATTCTGTAACTGCGTATATGATTATTATTTTGCGTAATCTGCCTGTTGGGGCACTTGCTCTAGATTAGTTTAGTTGCGCTGGACCACTACACTGATAAGTGTAATGAGGTTGCCGAGGGTCCCAGTCCAGTAGTTAATTCCAGAATTTAGACTGATTATAATAATAATAACCCCCAGGTATTTTGCTCTTAATGTTGACATTTTCTGCTGTAGGTAGGTATATCTTAACTTACAATATTATAAACCTGTAACAAAATTATCTCTTGCACTCGTATTGACGTGTAAGTATTAAAACATTAATTAGTGGAATCAACAAGATTGTACTTATTGAAGTAATAGTACATACCTAATATGTATATATATACACACAACAATGCATTTGACTCATTATGCATATGCATAATGAGTCAAATGCATTGTTGTGTTCAATAAATTAAACATAATTAAGCAATTATATTCAATTCATATAGGTACATTAGTATATGTTCTGATATTGCATATTATTGTCATCGGTGAAGGAAAGCATTGTGAGAAAACCTGGACTTATAGTCGTATATCATCTGCCTAGCCCCAACTATGTTGGGGTCGGCTTCCAGTCTAACCGGATGCAGCTGACTTCCAGTATTTTACATGGAGCGATCTCCACAACTCAGTTATACGGTACCCATTGGTAAGACTGGTTGTCAGACTTTGGAGCTTCTGACTACCCGCAACGACTGTCAAAGATCCAAGAATGACACCCGGGACCAACGGCTTAACGTGCTTTCCAAGGCACGGAGGGGTCTCGGTATGTAAAGATGATCACCTATCCACAGACCAACCGCGGCAAGCGTAGCTTAACCTGATCGATCAACCTGTGCGGCTGTTATTATTTAGCCTCCAGGCCCCGTCTTGAGCAAGCGTGGTGATCAATGCTCGTGCCTTCGTGGAGAACAGGCGTTTGCCCAGCAGTGGGACAATAATAGAGAGGTAGGTATTATTATTATCAGATATATTGAATGTAGATCTCGAAGAACAAATTGCAGTCTTCATAAGTAGTAAATTCCATCTCACAGACAGGAGGCCTGTGTCCCAACAGTGGGAACATTATAGGCTGATAATGTATAAGTAGTAAATTAACTCAAAACAATGTAATATTTTGCTCGATCATAATTAAAGTCTCACCATAATGTATGGCTACCATTTAACGTGTAGCATTGCTCATTACACGAGCGGCAACAACGCCATCTGTTCCTTATTGACTGCCATAACGTATCATACATCCACTTGACAAATAACAATGAGAGAGACAACATAATACTTTGTGTCAAGTTTACTGAGAGCGAAAGAGACAAAACGACACCTAATGTCAAATACATGTAGACTTGTGGAGTTATTGTAGGACCCTTGAAGCGAAGACAAGGTGGTTTTGTCAGGATTTTTATAAAAAGGTCTAACTTATTATTCGTACGACATCAGAGGTGCAATTCTCTTAATTTTATTATTAAGAACGTTAACAGTCTGATCTCAGTCTCAATCTGTCAAAAGTACCTCAAATTTCCATATATTTTGTCAAGTTTTTGACATTTGTTTGTCGCCGAGATGAGACTGCGACTAGATTTTGAACATTTTAAATTACGACCTCCTGTTCCCAATCGACAGTTTAGCGTAGGTATAATAAAAATTATCCACTTGAAAAAAATACTTTACATCAGATAAACTGACCTATGGTTGCCAACCGATTACTTAATTACTTTTTACTATCCTCCCCCACTTCTTCACACGGTTTTTAAGATTTGACAAAACATCTAGATATCTTTAATAAGTGTTAATGTTTTATACACATAAACGTTCCAGACAAAAATAATATAAATAATGGTCATAAAATCCACAAGATCATAGTTTACACACGAGAAGCGACTTCATTTATACTATTTATAGCTAGATAAAGATCAGATAGTCGACTTTAGTAGCCACGCAGCAGTTGACATATGATTGGACTCCAACAACATAAAACAAAAACAGATCTCTACAAATAACTCTCAACACACCAAACGATCCATCAAGAGGCATTAAAAGGCAGCGGCAGAAGAATGGTAGCCGACTCACGAGAGTCAGTTTAGTTCAACTTCCACTCAATCGATTATGCGACGTACCGGCAGAATTGGCAGCGAACATCCCATTCAGAAAGCTACAAAAGTTTGGCACATTACGAAGTGACAAAGCAAAAATAGAGCGAAAGATTGCGAAGTAAAAATGCCTACTTTTTTCGTGTATCGTAATTTTGTAGCGAACACGAATATGAGTGGCAACTGAGTAATTACAGCCGACGTCAATTACTTAAAACACAACCACGCGATTTAACAATGAACTACGTGGGAAGGTATGGAAACTTATCCTACTGTGAAAGGTGATGTAATAAGACTAGACAAAGGAACCTTATTAATATTACAGTAAGGATCAAATTTCACCTGCACAATGAACTAGTAAATTTGGGTAATTTCCAATTTTCTCGTACAAGATTTTAAGGTGATTCAAGTTTCATGTATTAATTATAGTACCTACGTGTCAGAAATTATGAAACCGTGTAATACATATTTATATATGTGGATCACAGAGCGCTAAACATAAGGCCCTTCGTAGATCATTAGAAAATCAGGTCAAGAAGTATAACCATTCACTACGCATAACAAACTATTCGGTAATTGCATTACCTATAGTATTGTCATGAGTGTACCCGTGTAGTGGGTATGCTAATGCTCATATTGTGAACATAGTCCAAGAGTTGCATTTAGTAGGGCATCGCGCTTTTTGACGTTTATTTAGCAACAAATTATTAATTAGGGAGAGGGTTCACGGTACGCCTTTGGCGTAGGCCAAGGCCTAACAACGGCTTACCAGTAGACCAAAGCCAAAGCAAGGCTTAGGCCTTGGTCTAGGCCGCAGGTTACGCTCAAGACCTAAGGCGCAGACTAAGGCCTACGGTCTTTGGCGTAGGCACGTCTGTACGTCGATCTGTCAGAGGGCTGTAGGTATCTTAAGAACCGTAATAGCTTTAGCCTGTTGAATCTTTAGTGCACCAATTTTTGTGATGCTCTTTTCAGACGATACGGCTCCAAGTAGGTTTACAAAAATCAATAATATTTTATCAACTACGCGTATAACCAGTAAACTCACACGACATTTCACTCCCCGATCAAAACAACACACAAAACACATTTATAACATTGGAACACAGGACTGTAAACCTGTAACTTTATTGCCTATGCATAGATCTAGACTCAGACTTGGATGTTTGCGTCTGGCGCGATTCCATTACGGAATCGAATATAAGTTAGAGCAACAATGTTCCAGAGCACCGTAGTCCCTCGGCGAAGACTTGCAAAGCGTCCTGCTATTGCTACAAGCTCTTATGGCTTGCTTGAAAATACTAGTAGGTTGTAGGGGGGTAGGTGGGTATAGGTTTGTCCACAGTGAGTAGCAGTGGTGAAGGTTCCATACAACTCGATTCCTACCGGTTTTCCTTTAAAAAATGTATACACGTGTAACATAATTAACGCAAGACCTTATACACCACAATTAGAGTAGGTAGGTACCTATTGAGTTAAAAGCATAACAAAATTAACAAAACTTTTTAAATCTAAGTATTCTGTTGACCCTATCATTACTTTATGCATTTAAAATTAAGTCTTATTACCTTGAAATAAGATTTAATTTTCTTTGGCTCAATCGGCGGTCAGTAGGTATGGCAAAATACACAATTTTTGAAAAAAATAAAAATCGATTCAGTTATCAATTATGAACAATTACTTTCAGGACTTGCGTTTATTCTGTTACAACTTGTACCTATTCGAAGAGTTTTATTTTAATTGATTTTAGTTTAGTTTAATTTTAGTTCATGTTTCCCTGCTATGCAATAATCACTATGTACCTCACTTTGATAATGTCACAATATCGACTCCCAAGATAAAGTCAAAAGCCTAGTTTGGGAGTCACCGTCCAATCTATCCTTGTACATGATTATTAATACCATAGATAATTAATACATACAATTTATTGAATTTGAAAGTAGTAGAGGGTAGGGTAGTCAGCAGCCTGAAAGTCTGACAACCAGTCTTACCAAGGGGTATCGTATTACCCAGTACCTAACTGGGTTGTGGAGGTCAGATAGGCAATCGCTCCATGTAAAATACTGGTATTCAGCTGCATCCGGTTAGACTGGAAGCCGACCCCAACATAGTTGGGAAAAGGCTAGGCAGATGATGATGACATTTGAATTTGAAATTTAAATAAGAAAAATGAAGGATCAGAATCCTTTGAACCGTCTAGCACTTTTGATTTCCTTTCCTTGTACCTCTCTGCCCAAGAGCATACGTTTTTATTTTTTTTCCAATATAAACATTATTTTATTATTAGACCACCCCATCACATTCTATGGCTCCGATGTGTGTAGTCAGGGATTAATTTATTAAGCGGAAACCAGAGTAGATAGAAACTCAGTACCATCGTAGTGATCTGTGATAATAGGTACCTACCTACATACCTACAAATGTAGATAAGGACGGAATTGATTTAAACAAAATAAGTGGTAGTGCGTGCCCGTGCCCACCTAATATCCTAAACGAAACCGGGCAAAGTATTAATTTATGCAATTTGTACTCTTTCCGCGTTGTTTGTTCCCGTAGATTTTCCTCTAACATAATTAAATTGGAAAAAAACAAACCAGGAATATCATCAACAGTATTTATTCATAAATCTTGTGGGTGGACACGTTCACGTTCATAATATAATTAATTAAAGGTACCTACATAATATGTTCACATTATCAACGCCTACGTTGGTAGACTGGTAGGTTTGTAGGTAGGTAGGTACCTACTTCAAGTTCAACCAATGATGTCAAAAAATTGAACCAAAAAGCCACGTTACATCATGACATCATACACAAATCTAAACACTGCCTGCAGACACGATACGCAACAAAACGTCTACGATAATACGCCTTTTATAATTAAACCGGCTGTTATACCGCCGAAAAGAAGATTAACTGTTGCGGGCTTAGACCGGCGACTACTCAATATTCATGGAGTAACAACGAGGTGGACGTAAGCTCTCACCGAAATTCCAACTTAGAGTACTTGATTGTATTTTGCTATTACTCCACCTCTAAATTGTGCTAGAATGATGTAAGCTTGGTGTAATTAGAAGTTATTTTGTGAACTAATAGTTTGAGTTTGAGGTTTATTTATAACTTAACTTTGGTAAGTTGGTAGGTTACTGTATTCCAATATTTAACAGACAGATTCTTTAAGAAATAAGCAGTACCTTTGTACTCAGTACTTAGGTATATATATGCCGTTTCTGTTAACTGTGTGTACAAAAATAATGAAACAAATAAATAGATTTTCTCTTTTTAAATCGAAAATGGTAGAGCATTTTGATCGGAGAAACTTTTATTTTACAAAAAAAAAGAGTAAATCTAGAGCATGCCCTGTTTTTTTGTAATTATGACGTGTAGCGTCATAATTCGAATCTAAGACCAATGTGAATCGTGAACAAGATTTTATGGTAGTTAGATAATCCTTGAAGCAAATTATCGCGGGCCATCACATAGCTGTTGTTTTCTCAAACTCCAACAAGTCTCTAACGTGAAAAATAACATCTGCTATTTATTTAATTTCACTCACCACCGGTTTCAGAAAACCTGATTAAATCTCTGAGCTATTGTGGCTTGTGGTGGTTTACTAACCAAAATATATGTAGGTACCTAATAGTTAGAAACAAATTATTTGATATGAGATTTCAGAACAGATTAAATTAAATAGGTTTTTAAAACCTAAGAAACAGCTGTACAATTATGCTATGCCTACATACATCTAAACCCAAGTACCTACCCACTACAGTGGCAATTGGCTCTGTAGTACCATTAAAAGTTTAATGTTTCACATTAAGGTACGTATTGTCCAATTAATGGCAGCCTAAATTTCACACAAGCACAAAGTACTTACAGCGCAAGTCTCAAATATCAAAAAGTCACTAAGCCGTTTCGCTAACTACCAAAGTTGCTACTGTTGCGATATTAAGTTTAATAAGCAAAAAATCTTAAATTTTAATGGTTCGCAAACGTTGAGCTCAAGTTTTTATCGGCAAACGTTATCTATAGGTACTTAGGTGTGTGTAGACACGTCCAGTGCGGGCGTGGCTCGTGGCTAGTCGCGGCGAGTAAACCCCCTCGCCCGCAGCTCTCCGCGTAATTAATGTTTGCTCCAATTATAATGGGACGGGAACATATAAAATTTTCCATATTTTTTCCAACTTCGGCCGCTAAACGGAAGCTGTGGTGCAGTTAATAATACCCGAAGATTCCTCAGGGAAAATATAATCGGCGGCGTAATGTGTTCGTCAAAGAATTAAGGTTCCCGACAACGGCAGATGCTGCGACAAAATCGATAGAAATTTTGCACCGACAAAAACGTAGAGCTTGCAAAAACGCCTGCAACGGCCGAGTTCGTTATTCTTGTGGGCTTTTCACTTGGAAACTTTACAACAAAATCTTGAACGCTATCCTAAGTAAAAAGTTAAGGTTGTAATATTTTTAAAGAAAAAAAATATCTTCTTAAGTTTGTATCAGCAGCAGGGGCCGAGTCACCCGGTTTACACTTTACTCGAATGCTATTAATAAAGTTTTAACAATGCATTTTCAATTACTTGAATGCTAATACTCTTCTTAGCTGAACTTTTGTAACGAAATTAAGAAAAGGAGCGATGGGTAAAGTACTTTTAGTTAGTTATTCGTTCAACTTTTGAGGTAGAATTGAGAAAACAATCTATTGTTTTAAAATAAATCGTTAGTAAAACATTTACGGCAAAAACAAAAACAAGCTACTTAACCAATATTTACTCATAGCGTATCATACTATCAGTAAAATTTTAACCTCGTAAATTCGTTCAACTTTTGAGGTAGAATAGAGAAAACATACCTACTATTTTGAAATAAATCGTTAGTAAAACATTTACGTCGAAAACAAAAACAAACTAATGTTTACTCATTGCGTAATGAATTTCGAACGTCGAATTTAAATGGAGCTAGTTAAAAACTAAGCTAGTTAGTTCGGACCACTTTATTTTGCGTCTAACACGACACAGCAAAAACGGTGGATAGATAAGTGAACAAACTGGCCGGATAAACGACCTCCATCAGTGTTTCCGTTGTGAGAAGCAATTAATGGTGTACTGTACGCGAGGGTAATTACTGCTGGGGTAAAACCGCGGGAACCAGCAACCATTAGGTACCTTCTAGCGCCTTCACTTTTGACAAGACCTGAAGCATTCTCTACTTTGTTGAAGATTAAAAAAAAAAGGATTTAAATTATACTTTTAAAATACTTTCTATGTACAATCTAGAGACACATAGATTCTTGTTAATCACGCTTGTAATTTATTCCGCTTTATTAGTCTTTTCTTTTTCAGTACAACTTAAACTTCACCCAGCAAAATCATTTATACGGGCGTAAAATATAATATTGTTTGAAAATTTACAGGAAGTTTGGTGCAACGAGTATAGAGTTTTGTGGTAATGTATTGTAGCTCTGAGTCTGTTCGAAGTATAATTGAGTTGTACAGAAATATTTCATTTTAAACAGCAAATTAATAATGTTCGGACAAAATAAATAATATACAAAACAGAGATAATACGCAAAATGATAATACAAAAAATATTTTATTTTTTATTTTATCCTTGTGATAGATTCTTATTTTGTAAATGTGAGGACTTTGTAGGCCTTGTAGACTTTAGATCTGTAGACCATTTTTTATCTTATCAAGTACCTGATACTTGTTGACAGGCCTACGCTATCCTCCCATACCTACTGTAATTTGAAAATATTGTAAAAGCCAATTATTTTTAAAAAGAGTAACCGTGGAGTTTCTTGCCGGTTCTTCTCCATAGGAAACGACCAATTGGAACCGTGCACCTAGCTTCTGACGTTTCATAAGTGCCCATGTAGGCTTAATGTGAAATAAAATATTTTGATTTTGAATGAATTACATCAATTATACGTAGTTTAATTGGCATGAATCGCAAATAAAACGATTTGGACGCTTCATAGCACAAAACAACTGTATTTCAGTTTAACTGATGCGACACAAACGCTTGTAGAGATGCAAAAGTCTTTTATATAGAGTTTTCGACAAGATCGAAGCCGGTCGGTCAAGCGTGAAGAATGCATGTGCCGTACGGAATCCGATACAATGCTCGACTTTAGAACTTTGTCGCGACTGGAGCAAGAGCCCTCAATAAAATACTATTGCTATCGCCATACTTCTTGGCGTTCGTCGTTGCATACATTTTTACACACGTATAAATAGATTGTAGCGCAAGTTAAATTGGAAAAATTGTTCGACGCTGAAGTTGTGTAACAATCAAAGTACTGGTGAGGTTTGCCAGTTTTTTGAACGGGCAATCGATATTTTATTCAACAGTAAAACGGTATACTACGGCCTTTTCCCATCAACCGCTTCTATGAAAACCATTCCAGTGAATCTTGTTTGACTCACCTTCTCCTGATAACTCATCAGAATTTAAAATTAAGTAATTAAATTGATAAAATAAAATAGCCTTTTAGAGACACTACCACGACGCTGTACTTCAAGTATTGAGTAGGGGAAGACCAAAGAAACGATGAATGGACTGTGTGAATGATGATATGGTTAGAAAGGGGGTGACTACTGAGATGACGACTAAGAGAGAAGTATGGAAGAAAAAGACATGTTGCGCCGACCACAAATAAATTGGGAAAAGGGAAGGAGAATGATGATGAGCCTTTCAGTTCTTGCCGTTTGAGTTACCAAAAAAAAAATACTGCAATAAATCGATAAAAAACAGTGGCACTCCGGGAGTGTAGACAGAAGTGAAAACAAAATAAACAACAACAAACAGAATACTTTGCCATCACTCACTGACATATCGTACATTAAAACCGAGTAGGTACATCCCGAGGACAGCCGAACACATCCGAAGCGAATATTATATATATTTTATGAATCGTCATAAAAACTAAACACGCGCGGTGTCGCCTACAGTAACAGTGGAGCGATTTCAATGGTTTTTTCCCATCTCAAAAAATGCCCAACGCGCATGAAGAAGTTTTCACTTCAAAAAACTTACATCCACGTAGTCCGACATCCGTGTTCGTTAAAAATAATTGTTATTGCACTAATGCAACACTATCTCAGCGAAGCCAACACACATTTCACACACATAATCTTGAAGGGATTAGGCTAGGCACACCTGTGCAATGAATAGTAATGCATAACAATACGTCCCCGTTTTACATAAACATCTGTCGTCGATACAGCATTTCCATGTTCGTTGCATGTCAACAGCATTCGAATCGAATTGTCAGTGGCATCTTTGTGTCAGAAGTGCATGTTCAGACGAGCCGTTGTGCCGCGCAGTCCCCGCGGGAGGGTCGTGGTCGTGTGCAGACAGACGCCTTACTCGCACTGCTCGGCAGCGGAAAACGTCGCATCGGGGTTGTCTGAATATTGGAGTTGCATTATTTGTTTAGAATGATTGTTTGTTTATTTATTGTGCTTCTTGTAAATGTTTGTTTTAGAATTTTCTTAGGTACCTTATTTGATGCTAAATCAAGGTCGATAGTCGTGGTAACTTAAGTTGCTGTTGTTTTAATATAGATACCTACCTACTTACTTGTGTTTGTTATTATATTAGTTTTAGTCAAATAATTATTAACGTAGTCCAACTTCTTTTAGAAATAGCTTTTAATTTCGGCTGCATTCCTGATTATGCTATTCTCAATACAGTCAAAGTAATCCGCACTACAGAAGTTCACAAAGTCGGTACTTATTTATTAAGTTCTCGTTTTCAAAACCCAGTCGCTCATCCTGGCAGTTGAAAGGTTAACATCTGTGTAACAGTAACCCGTATACGACTTTTCCGCTTCCAAATTCAAAAACACGTTTCCAAAATTGAGGCTGGCAACACAGTCCCGTACCGATTGACGCTCGTGCGGCGTTCGCCTGAGTTGTTCTGCCACGGGACTCTATTTACACAAAACAAGATTCCCGTCTGCGTCCCAAAGCGTCGGTTCTTTCTCGTTGATTTTCTTATTTTCAAGTCAACGCTTTAGTTCAGTGCTTTACGCCCGTATTAGACATTGTCAGCTTCACTTTTTTATAGCCGATATTCTAGAAGCGTTCCTTTTAGTAGAAGGTATGGCGATTTTTGTGCGCAGCTAACACTTTTACTACTTTTCACGTAAAAGTAGTAAAACTTTTAGCCAAAAGCCAACTTTGTGCCACCTGCACCCTAATTGCTGTCTCAATAATTTTGAAGGATATTGCTAATCTATTGCTTCATACATTTATGTTCGAAAAATTTGTCTGCTCAACAACGTAAATAACGCAATGGATATTGTTGAACTGTCAAAATGAAAGCTATTGCTACTAATAGTGTGTTACGCAACTACCCCGCTGTAGGTGTAGGAAAGACTACAATATAATGCTGTGAGGTGTAGGTGTCCATCTAAAAATACAGACCCGTGTGACCATTTTCTCTAGGTAATAAGAATCATCATCATCATCTGCCTATAGCCTTTTCCAAACTATGTTAGGGTCGGCTTCCAGTCTAACCAGATGCAGCTGAATACCAGTATTTTACATGGAGCGACTGCCTATCTGACCTCTACAACTCAGTTACTGGGTAATACGATTCCCCTTGGTAAGACTGGTTGTCAGACTTTCGGGCTTGTGACTTCCTGTAACGACTGTCACAGATCCACGAAGGACAGCCGGGACAACGGCTTAACGTGCTTTCCGAGGCACGGAGTGATCTTGGTATGTAAAGATGGTAACCCATCCACAGACCAACCGTGGCAAGCCTAGCTTAACCTGATCGATCGACCTGTTTGGCTGTTATTATTTAACCACGAACCCTTCCTCACTCTAGGTATTAAGAATATTGGTTCTATTTGGGAATTTCGTCAAACCAATACATTTGCAAGATTTGCAATAAAATGTGAATAAAACTATTTATTTATTAATCTGTGCTTCTTCTTCGATTATGTATTGAAATTAAGAAAGCTAATTAAATCTTTTTCAGTAAGTAAATTAGTTTCCAAATAATTAAAATTCATGAAAAGACTAATTGCAATTTCAATCAATTTTAATTTTCATTAGCACAACTTTTGGTATTATAACTTGACTGTTTTAAATTAAAAGTAATTTTAAAAAATACGCTTTTGTTATATTAAAAAGTTTCAAAATTACTTTAAATTTTATTTGACAATTATATATGCTCACTTAAACGAACAGTTTAACCCCAAGTTTCATTGTCCGACATTGCTAACATTTTTATATACTGTACAAAAACCTGTGAAAAAGTTATAGTCGCCGGTCAGATTTGCTTCGCTCCAGGGATGTCATCCAATCAGCATACACTGAATTTTCATCGATTTTATTCGGCCACAAACCAATCAACCTAAAAAGTACGCTCTGCGACTAAAATAATTGTAACATCAACTCTAATCGCTAAGATGAGAGTATGGTAAGGTGATCTGTGACTAAGGATCAACGCAGACACAGCGGCAAAATGCTCGAACAGATTTTCATTGAAAAATTAACTAAATCAATTAAATAAAATAGACTTCAAAATAGCGTACAAGAAATTCCCTGTCGTGTGTATGTATATTTTCATTCAGAACTTAACAGCAAAGAAGCATTTTGCTGCGCTCTGTCTGCGCTAACCCTTACGATGTTAATCTGGTGTAGCTGTGTATGTTGCATGTGACGTCACTAAATCCCCTCAAAGATTGACAAGGAAGCTGGCCGCCTAGGAACGGCTGGAGGATTTCATCCGTGACGTGACTGGAGCGTGTCCGTCACCACGACGTCTTCTGTCACTCTCACACCTCTGAACAAAGCGAAGCCAGGTATGCAGTACGTAAGGAGAAGATTATAAACATAAGCAGCCGTAGCAATCACGAAGGTATTATAATGTTCACGTCCGTGTCCCTATTGCATCATATTACGCTGGTGCCCATGTGTGCTAATCTAGAATAGAATGTCCCTAAGTATATTTATTGCATTTTATTACATTTTTAATTAATTAACTGTAACTACTGGAGCTACTAGGAGCAGTGGTGGCCAAGTGGTAACGGCCGCGACTTACGAGTTGTAGGTCGTAGGTTCGAACCCAGACAGGCGCTTTACTTTGTGTAAATTATTTCATCACCACTGCTCTCAAAACGGTGAAGGAAAACATCGTGAGGAAACCGGCATGTCCTAGAACCAAAAATTCGAAGACATGTGACATCTACCAATCCGCACTGGGCCCGCGTGGTGGATTACGGCCCACTCCCTCTCACCGAGAGGAGGCCTGTGTCCCAGCAGTGGGAACATTATAGGCTGATTATGGTTATGGTATACTAAACAATACCAAAATCCTATCATCCATTTTGACTTAGTTGTTTGAATATCAAACACTAATGTTACACCCATTATTTTAATTAGATTGAGCTCGAGTTAAAATTACATGTATAAAACGTTCCCAGCGTACTAAATCTTTACCTACCCTGTATTAAATTTATCGTCAGAATGTTATAAAATTGATTGCAAAGTCAAAGTTGCGATACGTTTGTCTTTCTATTATGTGGCCCCGTCGTGTGTTCCTTCGGCAAACATTTGTAGAACGTGATTCAACTTAAAAGGATGGATTTATGTTACTATACTGGCTTTTGGACTCAAGAGAACTAACTTTATTTACAAGTATCTTTGAAACAAATAAGATGGATGTTACAAATTCATGAAGCTGCATGAGATAGTCGAGATACTGAGTCTCTAGACAACCTAGTCAGTAGTAGATATGAATACAAATATGCTGAAGTTAGTACGTTCCAGGGTTCGGCATTAGAGATAGCTATTTTTTTTAAGTTTTATTGGAATTTTAAACTTACCAGCTTTTATTGCTGGAGACTGTTTTATGTTTTAAAAGTGCTTGTGGAACCTTTGTTGTAGTAGGTACATGGCATTTAATTTAGATAAGCGCTTGCGCGTGGGAGGTCCGAATTAGATATAAATTGATTGAGCAGTTATATCTTTGCCTAACAAATTCAAGTTAAAACTAAATGGTAATAGTCCTAAATTAGTTACTAGTTCTCAGAGTATTATTGAACTAACTTTCAAGAATCTGTCACATTTAACTAAGATTGAATTGTTTAAAGTTTAAGCATGCAAACACATTCAATAACAGAGATTGTAAACGTAGTAAGTTCTTGACGTGTCCCAAGACATTATCAGTATCGGTATTCAAAAGATCAGTATTGACACCGTCCGAGCCGGCGGCGGCGCGGGCTCCTCCCTACATGCCGTTATGTTAGGACGCTTAAAGGATTGTCACGAGGCGCCGGCCGACGTCGCGTCCCTTGTTAATATTCCAACTGACATCACCGGGATCCACTGTCTTGCGAATCTTGAATAGAAGCCTCCACAACAACAAAAGGCTTCCGGAATTTTGAGCAGTTGACGTAAAGACAACGGCGAACAGGAAACAACCCCTCAGTATAATAAAAGTAACTCTATCTCTTTTGTGATTAAAACAACGGACTCCGTCGCCTACGACGTAACGACTTTGGAAAGTAATTTTGTTTTCGTCGCCCCTTTGATTGATGCGAGTTTTTTCAACATTATTTGATTTAATGTGTAATTAGTGTGCGTGGACCGCGCACTTGTCTGCTTAGCGGAGCGCCGGCGCCGGCCGCTGAGCTCGCACATTTGTACATACCGCCCACCATTAGTCCGGCTTACAATCGCTCACGTTCATTTATATAGTCGAGAATACCGATCGAACCACCGGCGGCGATTAGCTCCACAAGAAACTCCTAATTGATCGGCATAAAGAAGTCAACAGGATTTTCCGTTTCAATAATGACCAAATTACGAGGCATTCATAAGTTACACGGTGGTTTATTCGAGAAATAGACTAATTCCGACCTAATCACGCGCCTTTGTAAGTTAAGCACGATAAATGATTGTACCTTTGTTTAATTAAGCGTTTGCCCTAGAGGAAGAAAAGTGAATCTTTGGTGAAATCGGTGGCGCGGCGGTGGACGCGCGCCTCACCGCCGCGCGTCGGCCATCCGCGCGCATAATGACGCCAATTAGTCCGTGTCACCGCACCTAATTTATGTTAGGACCGGCCGAACCTCCCCTAACTTTTCTCATAAATAAGCCACTCGCAAAAAACAAGCAACCAGTATATATTTTCAATGATAAAGCTTTGAATTGATAGCTGCGCCAACATTGTACGGCCATTACATTATAAAGGCTTATTCATGTGGTGTCCGCTGCCATAATACCAACATAGTTGTTTGGACTATGCGAAATTTCTACCTAAACTGATGATTATTATGCCATGGATAGCAACGATACGGGTACAGCAAACGATATTATCAGCGGCCATGCGTTGAAATAAAATACTATAATAATAAAATACGTAACCGTCGAATTTAACATGAGTTAAATTCGACGGTTACGTATTTTACTGAACGAGTATCTACGAACGTACATGTAGAATGGAAATAGCCTCTACAGAATGGCTCCTTGCACTAAGTGCCCATAATTTTAGGACATTTTCATTTAATGGCACTTAGAGCTACCAGTCTTCGTACCGTAATGATTTCTAATGACGTGCCGTAGCGACGCTTAGCGCTTACTTTGAGAAATACCAAGAACATAATGGTTCAAATTACTAACAAACCATTGATACAGAAAAACAATGACAAACGAAAAATACACTTCTTCGTAATGACTTGAAGTTTTTTTTTGTTTATTGTTGTTTTTTCCTTACAGTCGTTTACTAAGGTTGTTTAGAGTCAAATAATAGAATTGGGGTCGTATCATCGAATGGACCTCGGCTACGCATAAATCACGGTCTTTTATCTGGAAGGTCCCGTAATAGGCGATTAAGGTTTTATAACCACATTCACGTTCATACCTACTTCACAAGTTCTTATGAAGTTGTCACCCAACAACTTCAGCATCCATGCCTCACGGGATGATATTTTTACACTAGTAAAATAGATAGCAAAATTAAGCATCACAAATAGAATAGAATAGAATAGAATAGAAATACTCTTTATTATGTACACCAAATAAATTACAGACATTTAAATAGAAAAAAAAATCAAATCAAATTTTATAAAATAACAAAAGCAGACAGTAGGACAAAGGACAAACAATTTAATATCACCGATATAATAACATTTGTCAAGTTATTGAGTTACACTCGGTAATGGGATAACAAACTATTGCTGACGCGGCACAGATTAGTTTATTGGATTTACATGATTTCACAAATAGCAACAAAGCCGCTCACAAATCAATTAGGTGCTCCGAAAGCTGGGCTGCAGAGAAAAGCGACGGTATTCCCTTTATACTCGCGGTTAAAAGAATTCAATTACATAATACTAAGGAGATTAAAAAGGCTAACACAACTCCTTTGAGATGAGATAAGGTGGGTAGCTATTTAATTATTGGAAACGTTTTCCGCTCCGCAACGCTCAGCCGGTTAATTTCAAGTTTGAAGCTAAACCGTTTCGACGACGCAGAATTAATTTCACTTCATAAATTCCTTGATCGCTAAATCTCTGATAGATGGTGTATTTAGTGAAACTAGTCAGTGAAGGCTTACCTACTTCTAAAGGGATACTTGGTTTATCTGTGCATCTTCTTGTATTCATTTGGTATTTCAAAGCTCTGAACTGATATTCATGACATTTGTAGGGAAATAAACTTGGACCCCTGGACATAATGTGATTTAGTACCTTATTACAGAACGTCACTAAATACTCAAGCATTACTTAAAACTAGTTTTCAACCAAATAAATGACTTCAATCTAGTTTTAAGTAATGCTTGAATATTGAGTGACCTTAGGGCCCGTATTACAGAACGTAACTCAATATTGGGACTAATCCCCGAAAAGAAAATAATTTAATCTAACTTACATATTTCTTTTTTTGGGTTGGTTGAAGCATTAATATTTCTTAGAAAGGTTTTTTTTGTAATAACCGCAATGTGTTTATCTACATCTAAAAATAAAAAGATCAAGAACGAAACAAAAAAGTTGACAAAGTTCCTATTAGAAATGAATCAAATTAGATTATTACTGAACAACTTTTCGTTTGGAAGTGGTTTCCCTGATAAAAGGCAAAGTAATAAATTACATGAATGTTAAATAAACGACTTTGTAAAACAGTAACCGTTATTATTTCGTTTGGTACGAAAGATTTTTTTGCAGAAGAAATTGTTGATAAATCATACGAAGGTATTTTACCCTGTTTATATTTTTTGATACATAGAATAGGTACTCTTTTTTATGTAGGTACGCCATAAATGTGGAAATTTTACAAAGAGTGACACAATGGGCGGCCTTATCGCTAAAAGCGATCTTTTAAAGACAACCTTTGGATGGATTATATGAGAAGGTGAGACAATACTGCAGGTAGTCTGTGGTGTATCATTTACTTTTAAACAACGAGCTGCATCTCACACGGATAACTGTACGTCGCTTGCTCCCGCGTCACCAGTCCTGACTCGCTGTACTTACATATTGAATGAGACCGAGGGAAAAACAACGAACGTTGTTTACACAGAAGTCTTACAGTAAATTATAACACTTCTGTTATTCGAGTTATTCCAGTAAATTAACTACATAACTTTCTCAAATTTTGAGTTTACTAAGTCAAATAGTTTTTGAGGGATCTAAGCATAGTTACAGTATGAGACGCATCTTTTGAGTGTTTCTGTAAATCAACAAACTATCACTAACTATTATTAAAATTAAAATAATACTTATGCGATACGTGGGCAAAGCCACGGGTACAGCTATAGTCTATAAAGATTTTTTTTTTAAGTTATTTGCAATATTATTGTTAATTCAGTGTACCTTTGGGATCCACTGCGAAATTACGGGAAGAAAAGTTTTTTGTTGTATAGGTACTAAGTCTGGGCAACATATAGGCTATAACTTATTTTGGAAAATGGAACACCTGATGCAGAACCGCAACAGACCAGCTAAAGTATAAGAGATATAAAAATGGTGCCATAGCAAAAAATATTCCACGTGAAGAGCATTTTCTGCTGTGAGAATAAATTTGAAGATCTGGAACACCTGTTGTGGAACTCCAAAGCCCAGCGACACTATAACATACAGGAATGACGTCTTAGCAAAAGTTGTTTGGTCTGATGGGCATTTCCTGTTGACTTACAAAAATGAAAGATCTGGAATGTCTCGAATCGTCTCGCGCATCACGCTGTTTTCCCGTCTCCGGGCTCTTAGAATTCGACATCAGACGTTTCAGATCTTCGATTTTGACGACCCCGTTGTCGCTGGCATAAGCAACAGGATCCGCGTACGAAGTCGCGGGCAGAAGCTAGTATACAATAAATACATACAAACATAAAACATAATTATGCTTATCCATAAAATAGATAGACCGTACATAATAATCATGAAACAAGTGCAAAGAACAAAAAAAATATGTTCAAGGAGAGAAATAGTTTAATTATATTTTTTGCCTGTCATTGTTGATGTGATGTAGGCAAATCTAATTTAGCTATTCGTTGGCTTCTGAAAGTATGCTTAATAAATGGCATAAATTATAATTATGTGAGTAGTAACGTTCCTGTCTTAAGGCAAGGAATACGAAAATTCAAATGTTCTTACGTAACTGCGAAATTCAAATTTTCTTACGTTTTTTTGGAATTTAGGCTGCCTTTCCACTAGAGATGAGCGAGGATACGTAGCGAGGGATATGTGTGAAACCTACCAATAACATCGCTTCATTTTTATAGCTTGAACTAAGTTAGCGTTGGTATTGGTTAGCTTCAGTTAGTGTCAGCATCAGGTGGAATGACAGCTCACTTCATTTCAGTTTTTACGGTGAGATTTTTCAGAAGACAGGTACCAAATATTTATTTACTGAATCAAATCATCAATACAACTCTCTCAATTAGAATTTGCCTCAATCGGGCACGGGCAACCTTAGTGCATCCTCCTTAGTATAAAGTTAAGGCGAACGAGACATTTGTAAAAATACTTTATTGAATATATGTTCATGTCGGTGGGTAGGTGATTCTTTTAATTCTCATGGAGGCTCTATCAAATGAAATGAATAAGAAAACGTACTAAAATGTATACGGCATATATTATTTATTTCAATTAAAAATTCTCGTAACTTTTTTGCTTTAACATTTAAGGCTGTATTTGTTTAGTTACTTTGTGGACTTCCCCTTGCGTAAGTAGCATACTAAAGGCTTCTACAGAAAGGCACCGCTCGTTGCGCGACTTGCGGTGCCTTTGTGTCGCGTGCGATTCGCGTCGCGTGTCGCGCCTGTTTGTAGGAGCCTTAAGTGTATTTTCATAAAAAGTCCAATTTATTACAATTATTATATTGTATACAATTAATATAGAATACTAAAATATCAATCTTCCTTGCTATGCTCAATTATATATTTAATTTCTTCTTTTGTAAGGTTTTTCTTCTCAAAGGGAAACTGTGGGTGGTCGTACCATTTCGCCGGAGTCCTGAGTCTGTAGTTTATGTTAAATCCTGATAACTTTCTGACGTCCTCCGGCGTTAGCTTGAAGTCTTCAATGGCAATGTTCATGTAGATACGCTCCTTGTTCGTCGATCGAGGCAACGCCACGATGTTTCGATCCAGCTATAACGATAATAATTACATAGCTATGAAAAAGTGCCGGGTAAAGTAAAAGCACTATTAAGTCCTAACACTTCAGAAGAATAAAGTCCGTGTAATTCGAATAAGTAGATATTCATTATTTTAGTTCAACAGTTCAACTTTGTGAAGAGAAACGAAAATTCCGTAAAAAGGGAAAACGCCGCGGAAAACATGGCGCTCAAGATAAATCGTTCAAAAAAGCTATCATAATATGAGTTATTACAGAAACATAGAACATAACACTACGCCGTAATTTATAAGCGTACGTGTTCACACAACCTCAAGTTACTTTATACCCGAATCACTTGAATAAAATAATATAAACAATTTTCCACTTACAGACGCAATCAAAGCCAATTTGGCCCGTGTACCCAACTTTAGGGTTTAAATTAAACAAGTTGAAAGTGATGTTGACACGTATTTAGAGCTTGTCACCTCGTCAAAGGTAAGGGATAGTACGGTAGGCCGCACATAAGTAGTGTCAAAACCAGTATAAGCTAGCTCTTATTATATAGAAACTCTGTACTACACTAGGCCAGCTCCAGGTCAAAGTGTTACCACTGTTGTGCAGCCAACTGTACAAGTAAATGGGTCGAAAGGATTTCGTATGGCCGATTAGGAGGGAAGAATCGGGGGAATTAGACCTGTCAATGTGTTAGAATGTCAATTTGATTTGTGTTCGAGTTAAATTATTTGGGTATGGCAAACATTCTGGTATTTTGTTGGTTTGTGTAGAATCTGTATGTGTTAATTTTATGCAAGGAATAGTTTGCCTGTGTGAGTCTCTTGAAGAATTGGAAATCGAATCGGTTTGCAAAATTATGAGCGAATTTCATGGTTCAAAATGTATAAAATCATCGATCGGTGATTTTGCAACTTTATGAATTCTGCATCGCCTCAGAATACCATAAATCATCATCATCATTTCAGCAGAAAGACGTCCACTGCTGGACGTAGGCCTCCCAAGTACCGCCACATCGACCGATTCTGTGCTTCCGGCACCCATCGGATTCCTGCGCCCTTCACCAGGTCATCTGTCCACCTTGTGAGAGGCTCTCCAGAATCTTTCGGCCCCATCGGTCATCTGTTCTGCGAGCAATGTGCCCTGCCCACTGCCACTTAATTTTGACAATTCTTCGCAACTCTAGGTATACTTAGCTAAAACACTTACCAAATATCTGAGCAGTATTTGCGGAACATTCTTGTGATACTTATGTGCCAGTTCTTGCAGCAAGGTATCGTCATCACGCGGTCCCGGCGCGTCCTGCTTGCGGCCGAGTATGGCACCAAACGGACTGTATCCCATCACCACCACGCCGTGCTCATGGCACCAGTTCACCAGCTCATCTTGGGTTATTGTTGGGTTCACCTGCAAATAATTTTTTCATAATTTGCTGATTAATAATATGTTTATAAACGTCAAATGAGGTCTAGGTAGCATTGCGTAGATAACCACGATGTTTAGTCGGTCGATGTTTTAAAGGCTATCTAAACTACGTTCAAGAGTTATCAGTGTCATCATTGTTGTGGAATATTGACACTGACAGCTCTTGAACGCAGTTTAGATGTGCTGATCGCATTCAGTTTCATTGGTGAAATTGGCACTGAATGTCACTTGCACGTCATAAAACGTCAAGTTCTTATTTTTGCTATATGTAAGACCTGAATAAATTTTAGCCTTAGTGAAGTTTGAATTTACTGGGAGTTTTTGTCAAATGTGATAAATCAATTACGGGTTCAACTATACTATTAATAATAACAGCCTATAAAAATGTTCCACTGCAGGGGCAAGGCGTCTTCTCATACACAGAAGGCACCGGCATTGATCACCCCGCTTGCTTAAAACCAGTAGACGATTTCAGACTTAGGTAATAGGTAATACGGGCGGGTTTCCGCGATCCACGTCATTGCGCGTATTTTACCTACAAGTAAAACTTAGAAAGTACACATATGGATTGAACAAATCACACTAATATTATAAAGGCGAAAGTTTGTAAGTGTGTGTGTAATAATAATAGTTTATTGTCACAAAAAAAACATAACATTAGTATACACAGAGTAACATGATACTGTGTGTGGGGATGTGTTTATATGTTTGTTACTTCTTCACACTCAAACGACAGGACAAATTTTGTATATGGAAGTAGCTGACACCCTGGATTAACATATAAGTAGGCTACTTTTTATCCCGATATTCCTACGGGATCGACATTTACGCGGGTGAAACCGCGGGGCGCAGCTAGTTGCTCATAAATTAAAGCCTATTTAAAATATTTTGTAAAGAGACCAATCTCATAAAAAAGAACAACGAAAAATCGTAAAACATTGAATATTAAATGTAAAATTATTGAAGAAACAACCAACTGTTTTTATTTTCACTGTGTAAGCTGGGTGCAAAAATAGCAAACGTTTTCAATTTTCATACAGCCGAAGCGAAGCGCTCACTTTTGTAAACGTAGCAATAAATTCTTTTTGAATATTAAGCTTGATGTACACAAGATCACTGGGTGATTCTCACTTGTTGATAGTCACTCACGAAGTGACACCATCCAGTGATCTTGTGTACATCCACCTTAACTCCAGCTTAAAATTAATTTATATAAATAAAATATTCTGTTGGTAAGCGCATCACTTGGGAATGGCTGGACTGATTTGTCTATTTTTTTAGTTAAAATGTTAATAATAATCGGAAACTCTTTAAAAAAAAAACTTAAAATTTTTAAGTTTCCCGGAAGATGTTCTTTCTAATTAGGGAGAAACTAAACGTTCTTTTTTCTATGAGGTTTTTCTGTGGACTCTAGGCCATAAAAACTCACGATTTTGGACAGGACAACGTTTGTCGGGTCAGCTACCAACGCTAAAAGCTCGTATAAAATAAACATACCTCTATCTGCAGAACTGCTGGCTTGATGTTTGAATTGTCCCAAAGCCTTTGCATCTGTGTGAGATTGAAGTTGGACACGCCGATAGACTTGGTCAGGTTCATCATCTTCGCATCCTCCATACCCTGCCATGTTGTCAGGTAATCCGTCTCACTGATGGAACCGTCTTTCTAGATACAAGATTTAATTATAAGAAATTGAAAATGATTAACTGATATTTAATGGATAATTTGACAATGTTTCAAGAGCTTTTTTTTTTTTAAACGTTATAGGTATAGTTGTCGCGTTTTAGTGTGGCAATACCGGTTATTACCCTTTTCCAAATATCTCCATAGGAACCCATGATACGTATGGTTTTTCGTCAATAGAACATATATTGAATATCACGATAGATATTGATTCAGGATTTTAGCGGATTTCATTCCAGTTTTTTAAATAAAAATACTAGAAAATGTAAGTGGGGTCAATGACCGCTATTGCCCTGATAAAACGCAACAAACATTAAAAAAATATCATGTTCTGGGGCCGTATTATAAAGTGTTAAAGTCATCATTGTTCCGTAGTAAAAAAGTTAATGCTATCTGTACCTACAGCTCCATCTTTGCTTCGCACTGCAACAATCATGGTTCCTGGTTTCAAACAAATAATCATTCATGTATCTATTCATTAATTTATGTTTTTTTTATGTATTCATTCATTTTAAAACGTCGTAATTCGTAATACCCTGGTTTTGAAGTACGAAAACAAAAAAAACATCGACGTCATGTATTTATTACTTTGATTCTTCAGGAGTTGGCTCACGTGGCTCACGGATATTTCGAAATTGCGCGACTCGACGCACATGAATTTTCAATGACACTGCCACGTGATGACCTCAAGAAATAGAGGCGAGTCTGAAGCAAGTAGAGCATTCCCGAACTATGCACGTGTTACGCCATTGAATTTATAACGAAGGACTTTATTTTCATACCGAGTACCTGCTACCGGCAGTAGGTACCTCATCAATCAGGGTATTTATCGAAAATCAAAATACCTAATTGGCCAGAACTTTATTAATTAATAACTCCAAAACTTCCGAGACATTTATAGTATATCCCTTAGTTCTTGCCCTTTCGAAAAGGTCAAACCGCGGGACGTAAAACGTAGAACTTAAATGTGCCTATGACATAGTTCATACGCAGGTAAAGTGAGTTTAACTTGGAAACAAGGGTTCCCTGAAAGTTCTCTACATACGATCGGACTTCTTGTGTAACATAAATTAAATTATTATTTGTTGGTAGGTATGTAGGTTGAGGCGTGTGTGGCTAAATAATAACAGCCGCACGGGTCAATCAATCAGGTAAAGCTACGCTTGCCGCGGTTGACCCGCGGATGGACCATCTTTACATACCAAGACCCCTTCGTGCCTCGGAAAGCACGTTAAGCCGTTGGTCCCGGCTGTCATTCGTGGATCTTTGACAGTCATTACGTATCGTCAGAAGCCCGAAAGTCTGACAACCAGTCTTACCAAAAGGTATCGTATTACCCAGTAGCTGGGTTGTGGAGGTCAGATAGGCAGTCGCTCCATATAAAATACTGGTATTCAGCTGCATCCGGTTAGACTGGAAGCCGACCCCAACATAGTTGGGAAAAAGCTAGGCAAATGATGATGAGGTATGAACGTCTCTACTTATGTTCCCAGTTTTGATACTGTTGAACGGAAAACCTGTTTGAAACATGATTTAATGCTGCGATGTCTTTTTGAGGATCTCTGGCGTAATTACGGGCATAATTATCTTTACAAAGGACTGGCCGGAATAGGGGAAGAATGCCCCTGGAGGATAATTATACATTAAGGGAAGTATTTAAAGTTTATAAAAAACTACCCTTGGGTGTAAAGGTTAGTATGTCACTAAGAGCTGCTTTTAGGGTTTCTTATTTATAAGTAGATTCACTCTGTCACTTTTTGCTTGTGGATCAGTCCTACAACAATAGATTTCAAATAATTTATTTTTCACTTTAGATTTGGATAAGCGGGTGATAAAGAAAACCAAGGTTTTGCAGTCAGGTAGATTAGATTCAATTAACATTAATAAAAAACCGGCCAAGTGCGTGTGTGATCACACAATGAAGGGTTCCGTAGTTGGAATAAATTTATCCCAAAAACAAACTTAACATTGTGGTTAAAAACATGTTCTCCCATACATTCCAACTGAAAATGTAAGTTTGTACGCACAATATTGAGACCACAGACTTCTTATAAGTTTTCCTTTAATCTATAGGTATATAACTATTCACTGTATTTTTTTTTTAATTTTAGGCTTAGTAGTTTCGGAGCTAAGGGGGGGAATGGTCAATTTTCGTCTATCTTCTTATACTTTAATAAAATTTACTTTAAAATTATGAAAAATAATATATATGAAATCCTCACAGTAAGCCCTTTCATTTGGTATGTCACACAATACATATTGCGAAACTTTTTTTTTTAATTTTCTATTTGCCCCCCAAAAATGACTCCCATATTCAAAATTCAGTTATGTACGTTACACGTCTGTGTTTGGGTCACAGAGATTCATATGTCTACCAAATTTCAACTTAATCGGTCCATTAGATTTGGAGAAAATTGGCTGTGACAGACGGACGGACAGACACACGAGTAGTCCTATAAGGGTTCCGTTTTTTCCTTTTGAGGTACGGAACCCTAAAAATTACCTAAATACTGAAAAGGTTGTCCGCTAAAGCCGACCTTATGTAGTGCAGACTGGTAGTAAAATAAATCAGGTAACATTCGAACAGTCATGCGAGTTTAGAAGTTTAGAATGAGGGGTCAAATATTTTGTTTAAGGTTTTTGTTTGGAAGAAAACGGTGACAATTTAGCTGAAGTAATGCAAAGACGTACCTATGATTGGAATAATCGTAAACAAATCATATCGTTGTTTGATTTCTTTTAAGTGCATAGAGTACCTATAATCATATAGATATAGAACTATACAGAACATTCATAAAATTAGGGAACAATTACCTACACAGTAGTTACAGTTAATTAATTAAAAATGTAATTATATTCAAGCTACTCAAACTATTTGCAAACTATATAGAAGGTAAACTTCAGTAAAGTTCGGTGTATTGGTTCCAAAAGCGCCATGATTACTTAACGAAGATGAGTTCAGGTGGTATAATATTATGTACATAGCTTAGAGAGATAGGTATTACAAAATATCGCCAACGTGTAATTTCTTGTTTCCCCGACCCACCCCGTCGCATCGCATCGCCTGCCCGGGCATACTACTTCTTTTTCGCTTAGCGTTTCATTCTGACTTTGTTTTTACATGCACGGCTTCTAAGGGTCCTAGCGTAATTAATCATCCTCGAGAATTGGGCTATCGAATCCAAATTTTTTTTTTATCCGACTGTTAGTTCCAGAGATTAGTGCGTTCAAACAAACAAATAAGCTCTTCAGCTATATTATTAGTATAGATAAAAAGATTTCACTTGTTATCTATGAAATGAAATATAGATTCAAAATTCTTAAAAATGAGAACGACACTTCCAATATGCCTGAAACATTATAAATATGTACTTTGGTATTTCGCTATAAGCTCTTTAAGCAACTCGTTTATTTTAAGAAATTGCAAAAACTAAAATAATCCATTTTAATCAGCGTATGAATGCAATAATGCCTCAGATTAACTATAAGGGTGAGCCTGTATCTGAAGTGCAAACAACAAAATTTCTTGGTCTTACGGTGGATAACAAATTAAAATGGAAATCCCAGATTGAAACATTAAACAAAAGAATTAATAAATCATTATATGCGCTACATGAGTTAAAGCATATTGCAAGTATTAATACATTGTTAACTGCATATCATGGTTTGGTTGCTTCAGTTCTGAGGTTTGGTGTGATCTTTTGGGGAAATTCGACTGATGTTGATTTAATTTTTAAAGCACAAAAACGGTGCATAAGGGCTATGTTTGGACTTCAAATGATCGAAACCTGTAAACCGTTTTTCCAGGAGTACAAAATTTTAACTCTCCCAAGCCTTTATATATATGAAGTATTTGTTAAGACCAATAAAGAATTATTTACATTAGCCTCAGAAGTAAATAATAGACAACAACGTGACGCTTTTCGCCTCTGTGTCCGCAGAACAAATACTGCTTTAATGTACAAAAGTGTGTTTCATATGGCTCCTGTAATTTTCAATAAATTACCTAAAGAAATAAGGGCAATGAATACTGCCTTATTTAAGAAAACTCTAAAGTGCCTTTTGGGTAATAAATGTTACTATAACTTGAACGAATTCTTAAGCGATAATTTGCCATAACTTATGACCTCACAGTGACATCAAGTAATAACAATTTGTGACTATGCATGTATCTTTAAAGATTGTAATAATACCAGGAATGACATTAAAAAACTTTAAATATTACTAATATTAAATCAATAATCTGTATGACATTGCATTAATTTCGTATCTTAAAATATTTTATGATTGTTTCTATTATTTGTTGACTGAATTTTATAATTTAATTTTATGATTGTATACCTACATTTTGCATGCCTTACGGTAGAAGCACTTGGAACATGTACATTTTTATAACACCATTTATTTTTATAACAGTGTTTTCTGCAAAAATAAATGATTTGATTTGATTTGATAAAATAAAATAAGTAAACACCTAGGTATATAGGTACTTGTCTTTCTAGACTAAATTTTGCCTATGATTTTCCTACTGCTGGGACACAGGCCTCCTCTCGGGAGGTGCGAGGGAGTGGGCCGTAATCCACCACTCAGACCCAGAGGGGTTGGTAGATGTCACAATATGTCTTCGAATATTAGGGTCTAGAGCATGCCAGTTTCCTCATGATGTTTTAGTTCACCGTTTTGATAGCAGTGGTGATGAAATAATTAACACGAAGTAAAGCGCCTATCTGGGTTCGAACATAGGACCTTTTTTTTTTTTTTTTTTGTTGTCGGGGAGAAACCTTCAAAAGGCACCCAGACCTCCGGGGAGGGAGGTCGGGAGTGTGGGATTTTTACCTCACTAAAACCACCCCGGTGATCACCATCAGCACATAGGGGTGGTCCCGGTTCCTCTTAAAAGACCAATTCTCGAACATACGACCTACAACTCGTAAGTCGCGGCCGTTACCACTAGGCCAGCACTGCTCCAAAACACTTATTTTATTTGTTTGGTTGATTTTTTTAATAAGAACTGCTTTTAAAAAGGAGGTCTCTAGGTCTAAAATCCTAATGTACGTTAATATCCTAGTCAATAAGCAACGCCAGTTAACACAATTAGTCTTGTCGTAACCACGTCCTAGAGAAAAGATCGCTGTAAAGACAAAAATTCTCGAACATTTTAAAATTAAAGCAGGAGGAAAACGTTTAGAAGTTTCCCAGAAGTCGTTCCTGTAAACTTAGGTCAAATGTTTCTACAGGAATCACTCTTCTTAGTACCCTAATTCTTTATACATGGATTCAGTGTGTAAGCTAATTTAAAAAACTGGCCAAGTGCGAGTCGGAGCGCACACGAAGGGTTCCGTACCACAAGGCAAAAACGACACTCTTGGCGGGCAAATCACTCGCTGAGAGACTCACGCTTGATCAGTCGCGCTCTCGCTGCTCGTTGCTCGCCAACTCGCATTTAAGTAGTTGCTAGTTCAACTCGCCGTCGGAGAGACAGATGGCACACACGATAAAGGGACCTTGGGGCCTAAAAAGGCCACTCATAAAGGGATAACATAATGAACAGTTAACTGTTAAGTTAATCGTATCAAATCCCATTGGTGAATCATTTTCCAGTTATTTTTTTTTTGTCTGTGCTAAAATACCAATCAATCCAATCCAAATCTCTTTGATTGTACCTACGTAGTGCAGCGAAAAAAAGAAAAACACGGGCTGTCTTCGCCATATTATAATTCATAATGTTATCCTTTTATGATTCTCCAAACTGGCCTTTTTAGGCCTTTTTTCCCCCTTATTTCTGGTAAAATAATCTTGAATACTGTTACCCAGAAATTCGATTATAATGCCTCTAGCAGTAGATACACAATACACAATTTTTCCAGACCGCGAAACACTGAGATTCATTGAACCGTTAAAAATACTTTTTGGGTAGTGCATTTTTCCCCATGTCTCTCGCTTTTTTCTATAATTAGAATAAAGTAATAATTCATGCAAAAATATATTATAATTATGCTTTAAGGCTCCTCCATCAGACAGGCGTGACACAACAGCGCGTCAGCTTCCACTCTAACCGGGTGCAGCTAATTACCGCAGTATCTTACATGACTAACTGCCTATCTGACATCCACAACCCAGTTACTGGGAAATACGATAGCGACGCGACTCTAAGTAGAACAATTTCTATGAAACGTTCATGGAAATTGTTCTACTAGAGTCGCGTCACGTAAAGTTACAAACTGTCGATGGCTAGGTTAAATATTGTTTTGTCTATAACCCAAGCAACACCATCACACTGGGTCGAGATTAAAATAAATTCGATTTTCGACCTGAAAGCCCATCTTTAAATTCAACCCGTAGCTTAAGCAGTATTTTTTTTTTCTCAAATATGAAGTCAGTTTTTCCTGCTTCTAGCAATAGAGTAGATGTGTGTTGTACATACTCTATTGATAGAAGCAATACAAATACATAAGTATAAATATTTATTTAAGTACCTACCTAATGAAACAAGCTGTATAGTAAGTAGACTATTGATTGACTTGTCAATCTGTCCGAGGCGGCTGTGGGTTAGATTATATCTAGAACACACAGGCAGCTGCATCGATCGGTCTAATAATATCGTACTGCGATCACCAAACTAGCCTTACATACTTTAATAACATATAAGTAGGTAATCTGATGAACGGAGCTTGATATTACCTACAGTTACTTGAAAAATTCTTATCTCAAGCATCAATAAGTCCGATATTTTCAGTAATATCATGCTCCGATCATCAATTTAATTCAACAGTTGGAGAAGAAAAAAGCTTCTAAAAAGGAGTCAACGAAAATCAATGCGATGGTATTGGTATTGTAAAGGTTGCCTGCGACCTTATGTTGTGCAGGCTGGCAGAAAAATATCTATGGTTGTATTCGGCCATTCAAGCGAATTTAGAACTGGCTTTCAAATTATTTCTATTAGGTTTTTGGGATGCAGTCAGATGCTGAGGTTTTTGATTTGAAAAAAAAAAACGATAGTGATAGAAGTAATAGGCGCGTAGAAGTAAACACGTTTTCTTGGAATAAATATAACGTTGTGTTATTTAGGGCGGGTTGTTTCACGTCCACTTGACGCACGCGTATACGTCAAAAATGGCGCCAACTATCGTCAAACTGAAAAAGCGTTGACATTCCATATTACAATTTGGTACAAAATTATAGCCTACGTTACGTTAACCGACCGTTTGAAACAACCGGCCCTAAAAATTCCCTACAGTACCTACCTACCCATATACTTTTCATAAACACATACACACATGAAATACAGATGGGTTTATTGATCAACTTTATGATATAGCTAGTTATATAGCCCTTGGAAGGGACCCGATGTTCCCCCATTCTCCTTAAATAATTTTATGTATTATAATACTCAACTCTCAAATGTTGTTTCAGGCCATCTAGGAAGTTCATTATGGGTCGTAACTTATGACCCGTCCCCTCAGGCAAGTTCTGTCATTTCTGTTTGGTAAGTAACAAAATTGTTATTCATTCTCATTTCAACAGAATACGAGACAAAGTTTTATTAAGCTATCACATTGTCAGCTAATTAGATTAATATAAATCGTTACTTTTGTCAATTAAAGCTGATATTGCTGTTTGATGTCACGACAAAAGCAAGCTCTTCGTTGGAAAAAATCTCCACAAAAACAAAGTAAAGGAAAACAAGCAAAGAGATTCAAGCATTTTTCTATGTAAAGCTGGTCACCCGGTTGCCATTTTGATTTTGCTGCAAAGTTGCAGCACACGATAAAACTAGTACAGGATTATATGGGTCGAAGTCACTCGAACAAACAAAAAAACTGGCCAAGTGCGAGTCGGACTCGCACACGAAGGGTTCCGTACCACAAGGTAAAAACGCCGAAAAAAAACACGTTTGTTGTATGGGAGCCCCCCTTAAATATTTATTTTATTTTTAGTATTTGTTGATATAGCGGCAACAGAAATACATCATTTGTGAAAATTTCAACTATCTAGCTATCGCGGTTCTTGACATACAGCCTGGTGACAGACAGACGGACGGACAGACAGCGAAGTCTTAGTAATAGGGTTCCGTTTTTACCCTTTGGGTACGGAACCCTAAAAATGTCCTGGGATATGGTGCTCTAAAATGTCACGTTGCCTACATATTTGGAGGTAAAATTCTCATATAGCTATCTTTGCCTCCGAAAGTACTTAATTATGGCAAAAGACCGGATGAATGTTCAGTAAATTTTAACAATCTACTACGAAACATAAATCCTAAAACACGTAAAATATGAAGCACATTCTGAAACCTCAACACGGCTAACTATATCTCACAGTAATATCATGTAGTCTTAACTAAAACACAGCACATATTATTATTAAAATGATTTTGTGTAACTATACCTACACTGAGGAACGCGTGTGTATGAACGTACTCAAATGGAGTCTTGTAAAGTTTAATGCGTTCCAGGGGATTGTTTACGTAGCGAAGCTGTGCAAACATGTAATTAGTTTTCTGAGTAGGTATATGAGCGAGGTGTGTTGCTCACCTTGGCAGGGAATAGACCACCTGCATCCTTTCCCTGGGTATGATAGAATGAATAGCAATTATTTGTCAAGGTAATGGGCAACGGGTAATACCGACATACTACATACAGGCTAAGTAATGCAGTTAGCATCCCTCCAAAGCTAACAGCACATCTGATGTGACCCGCTATCGTGAATTTGTTCATCGAACGGGATGGTTTCTAAGAGAGGAAAGTATTTCCAGCGTATAACTCTACTGACTGCTGTTTCCAACAGAAGATATTAAGATACCAATATCACAACAATGCAATGGCTCATGTTAGAATAAACCGACTTCATCATCATCATTCTCTTGGCTTTATCCCAATTTATCTGGAATCGGCGCAGCATGTCTTCAACAACCGACAGCATCAAAAGAAGTATGAAGGTTTTTTTACTATGACAGCTACTGAAATTTCAGCCCCCGACCCATCGCGTCGCATCCCATCGCTCGCCCGTGCTACTACTTCATTTTCACTTAACGTTCCTTTTGTTTTTTTCCTTTTGCTCGGCTCCTAAAGGTCTTAGCGTGATGTTAAATAACCTATAGGTAACCTTCCTCAAGAATTGGGCTATAATATGTAAAAATATTTTTTCAAATCAGACTGGTTTCCGGAGATTACCCCTCTACACATATTACCTCTTTATAATATTAGTATGTAGAAGATTGCGTCTGCTTACCTTATACGCCATAGGGTAGTGAACCAAGTACAAGTCCACATAGTCCATCTCCAGTACTTCCAGAGACTTCAACAGAGCAGGTACCACCTCCTCCCGCTCGTGGGCGTCGTTCCATAACTTTCAACAAAGCAATTAATTATAAACTACACCAAATAATTAAGCAAAAGGATTTTCATAATTGCGAAAACCAAAGTTTTGTTGCCTCTGAAGTACTGTGCAAATACTGTTATCAAAGTGGATTTATTTTGTTATTGTTGAAGTTGTTACGGCCGAAGTAAAGGTTATGAAAATAACGAAATGTAAATTTGTAATAATAAATATTTAGTTTGGTGGTAAGTGCTACAATTACTTTAGAACCACGAGCTATTTGAATTCGGAGAACAACGGCCAATAAATTGAGAACGGTCCCGAGAAAAAGATTTCATTGCCTTTTAACCGACGACAAAAAGGAGAATGTTCTCAAAGAGACGCGTGTATTTGTTTTTTATATTAAACAAAAAAGTTGTCGAAACATGAAACACGAGTTGTTTACATACAATACACGTAAGAGGGCCCTAGCCGTTAATGCAGTCAGAAATCACTAACAAAGGCAGACCATAATGACACTCAGTATTTTCTCAACCACATAGATAGATACCATTAATAATGCAGTACGAAACTCATTTTCGTGGTGACACACACGTCTAGGCTCCTTTCACTAGGTACTGAAGTAATAATATATGGAGTAACTTCGGACGAATATGTTTATGGTACCGCAGTACAACTTTCGTGTTGCTAAAAGGAATTTGAGAATAAATGATCGGGCGTTAGAATTGATGAAATCATACCTTTTTGCTGTCGATTCATTGCATGCTATGTTTTATCCTAGCTGAACATTTTTTTCTAATTATATTAACACCATTGTATAATATATCATGTTTTATACAAATAAATTATTAATTTTGCTTTATTTTACTAGTTTACTTTCAGTGGTACCTTTAATACCTACCTACATTTTGCACTGGAATACAACCTTGGTGTGGTCAATTTTCATAATTCCACTTCCACTCAGAGATTCTGTTGTAGTGTAAGTTGATCTCAGAGCTCAAATTCAACTGCAAATGGACCTTTATTTAGCTAAAACTGAATTAATTTCTAAATATTCGGGGAATACAGACGTAGTGATACCTATGTTATGTTATTAAACAAATAACAATTCGAAACACAAACTGGTTTACCTTAGTAGTGATGTACACGTCCTGTCGACTAGCGTTGCTGTTGTTGTTGACGAAGTTCCGAACGCCGAGACCGACCTCATCCTCCACGCGGTACAGCGAGGCGGTGTCGATATGTCGGTACCCGGCCTCCAGCGCCCATTGTACAGCCTTAGCTAACGATTGGTTCTGTGGCAACTGTCTTGTACCCTGCGAACATGACCATGTTAGTTGAATCTGCTGTTGCCGAAATGTAGACGAAATATAGGTACACAACGCTACAAGGTTCTTTTAGCGCGTAGCCAAAATCGGAACTAAAGTCGCCATCTTGTTTTGTCAATACAATTTCAATAATGATTACCATCAACGCCCCCTGTTCAGCGGGATTGTCCGAAAGGGTTACCGCTGGCCCGGAACATAAAGGGCTAAGGAAGGAACACGGGTGGGTTTTAGTCAGTAAGAGTCTGACACTCCCTTCCGCTCCACCCAGAGCGGGAGGGGTCATTTGATGATTTCCCATCCGCAAAAAAAAAAAAAAAACGCCCCCTGTTAATATCATTCAGACGCCAAAAGATCCTTGTAGTACTCTCATTTGTAGATTTACTTATTGTATTTGAGAAAATTATATTTGAAAAAGTTCTTCATATACCAATTAGGTACTAGATTTCTTTGTGTCGCTTATTAAAATATTTTTTCTTTTTAAGAAAGCTTATAAACTAATCTTCTGCGTACTCATTAACTTAAAATCACACTAAAGTAAATCTTTTATGCTGCCGAGTGCCTGTGTATAAATGTTTCTCTAAATTCAAGTTGTGTAGCTGAAAAAAAGAAGGAATTTTATTGGTGGAAAACTTTAGTTTGTCATACCTATTGGGGCTGATCTTTCAATAGTCGGTTAAGATCGTTTACGCCCTACGACATTTCTTACAAACTTTCAAGCCCTTGTTTTTCGAAATGAATGAACCGATTTTAATGAAACTTCATACGCATAAGTAGGATACAAAGGTCTAAAAAGTTACTTAAGAACATTTTCGAAAAATAGTTTTACAGCCAAATTAGACCGATTTTAAATTTTCCATAGAAACAGACATTTCCAGTTATCTTTTTTTAAATAAAACATTTCGAAAATGCTCTTAAGTAACTTTTTAGACCTTTGTATCTTGCTTATGCGTATGAAGTTTCATTTTAATCGGTTCATTCATTTCGAAAAACAAGGGCTTGAAAGTTTGTATGAAATGCCGTACGGCGTAAACGCTCTTAACTTTAAAAAAAGAAAATAGGTATAATATCATACCTACTGTCATATTTATTCTTCAGACGTCAAGTTAACTTTTATTTAGGGCAGATTTTTCCATCGCCAGATAACTTTTATTCGAGTAATAAAACTGACGTTTGACAGTTTTTGTATGAAATTAATAACTGTCAAAATTTCAAAATTATTCCTCGAATAAAGTTATCAGATGATTGAAAAATCAGCCCTTAGAGAACTAACTTTTATCTAAAGAATAATAAAGTATGTCAGTTTGACATATTTTCATACAAAAGCTGTCAAACCGCAATATTTATTGCTCAGATAAAATTTATCTGACTATTGAAAAATCAGTCCTTAGTCTGTTAACGAGCACTATCAAATGGAAGATAAACTATTTTACTTTCAGTATAATGCTAGGTATTTGAACAAAGGAGGATGCTACTGTCCATGCTGCTGACACCTAGCTTTTCCTATAGTCATACATATGAATTTACGTCATCCACACGCAATGACCAAAGAATTGATCTATTATTTTCAGGGACCCTCACCACAGGAGTCTTTTATCGTGAGTCAAAATATTAATTTTGTTAGAAAGGTAGATAAGAAATAAACAAAAACATAACATCAATAATATATCATATCGTAACGCAGTCAGTAATAACGCGGACGAAGTTGCGCGCAAGTGATAGTTAAGTAAATAATCCTCTATTTCAAAGTTTCAATATACACGTACGGTATACATAATGAAGTACCTACACGGTATGTTCCCGGCTGCATTTGACTAAAGGCTTTGACAGGATGGATGGAACGCCATCTTAATCAGCTTTTCCAAATCCCGCTGTGAGTGCTCTATTCCTGAGATGCTATTATGATGAAATGTTTGTACTGTTTTCGTACAAAATTAAATTGACAACAGCAACATCACGTTTTTACCTCATTCACATGGATTTTTTTGTTACATCTCTCCTGCATAATGAAATCAAACTGCGTTCGGAAATTCATTTTTAGAGTTCCGTAATCAACAAGGAACCCTCATAGTTTCGCAATGTCAGGCCGTATATGTCTGTTTATCTGTCTCCCCGTGGCTTAGCTCAGACACTCTTGGTACTAGAAGGTGTAATTTAACATGGGTAGGTACCTAATATCAATCACGCCGACAAAGTAGTAAAATAAAATCTTGAAAAAAATTACAAATATAGTATAAAATCGTTTGTTAATTTGGAGGCCCACGTTCACTATCGTTTACTAGAGCCTCGACAACTATAGCGAATTGAACCGTATCATAAATTAATTTAAATGGAAAGTAATTCTCGATGATATTCGAAAATCACAAGAAAATCCATAAAAACATCGACTAAATAATGTAGCACCTTAAAGCCCAATTTACACGATGCAAGCTTGTTGCCTTTGGCATACCTACAGTAAAATTTAAGCAACAAATGGCTTGCATCGTCTAAACGCTGCTTAGACAATGCAAGCCATTCGGTGGCCAGTCTGTTGAACACTATGTAACTATGGTATGCCACCGGCAAATAAATCGCACCATGTATATCAGGCTTAGTGTTTACTTTTATAAACTCTATTTAAAACCTATACTTATCGGATGCTTGGCAAAGGTTATTTACTTACATCGGCTAGATGCCCCAGACTGGTCCCTAGGGCGATCGCAGGTATTTCGTTGCCATCGTTCAGTTTATACGTCAACGGACTCACGTAGTCGACCTGTTGACAGTGTTCAAACTCATTAAAAAAGAAAACTTATTTTTTTAATTAAACTTGGAAATTGTTGGGCTGGTACCTAATCCTTTACCTAATCTTAACTATCTATGTAAAAAGTTGCTGTTTATTCAAGAAAGAGCTCAAAGAATAGCAAAAAGTTAGTAGATACCTACCTACAATTTTCGACAGTTTTTTATTAGCATTTTCTGTTCAATCATCTTAACAATTATGCCTAAATCAATAATGATCGTCATAACAATATTTGTATTGTCTGGCGGTTCTGAATTCATTACGGATTTGCGTTTCAATGGAATAATATCCATTCAGGCGCAAATCCGCGTAATAGGCATTACCTATTATGCGCTAACCATTGTTATATCTACAGTAAACAATAAGGCTATTAAATTATATAATGGTCCAATCAAAACAGATCTAAATATATACATATATGCAAAAAAAATTGGGAACCTAGATTTGACCTTAAACGGGAAAAAATTAAAGTTGTTATCTTCTTTTAAGGATCAAACCATTTACAATAAGGAAAACCTTGGCCTGCGTAAAGAACACACAATTTGACATAGATCGCCATTAGCATTTTCTCAACTATGAAGGAATATGCTTCCATATAAGTAGCAGACTTGTGCTATTCATTACATACTAAGACGTCTTCGAACTTTTGGTCATAGGACCAAAGTCATTATGTTTTATAGTACCATAAAGCAGACTCATTACGTACAATAAATATTTAATTATGTTTATTAAAAATGGAATAACACGGGACATTTCTACACTTATTCAACAACGCACTGTAAAGGTTATAAAATCGTTTAGCATGCAATACGCAGCATAAAAAAACATGAATGAATTCTTACCAAAAGATTGAGTGCAAAACACAATAATAGCAACCGTGCCTGCACGTCCATTATCGATGACACATACAAAATACACTGAACAACCAATAAACAATGCACGAGTACTCTGCATGAACAACACTATCGTATCCCGTTGCAAAAATGACGTTTTTAGAAATTAGATACCAATCGATCACACTCAATTTTTAGTTGATGGTCAAAATATAGATACGAGTAGGTACTTAGTCACTTCTAGTGGATGGATAAATTGTAAACCGATACCAAACATGACGCACGAATGACTGATATAAACTTTAAAACGTTAAAACTGTTGCGATAGCTAAGGTAAATGCAATATAACCAGTTTTAGTAGATCATTGACTGTACGCACGACGACATATCAAAAATCAAACTATAAATTTCCAGTATAAGCTGAAGTCTCATTATACGAAAAGTCTAAACGTTGCGAGGTCAGCTAAAACTGGACACTGGAAATTCCAGCGCAGCGTGTATTGAAATTACTTTATTGCGCGAGCAGAACTGCCGCTTAAAATACGGTTTCCTCGAAGAGCGTTTCCGTCATATTTATAACGGACGTCATGATGCCGTCTCATTTTCACCAGTACTTTAAGATGTCAAAACTTTTTTTACTTTATAGTGTCTTTTTTAGAAGTCGGTTGTTTTTTTTTTTTTTCACTTTTTAAGTTTTAAGTACTTACCCCACACAAATTCGCTACGTAAATATCTATCTATCTACAATGTAAACTACTTGCTATGTAAATATCAGTGGCAGGAAGTCATTATAACACCATCAATATAAACTAAGTGGTAAAAGTAAGTATTATTGAAGCTAACTCAAAACTACCCAAGCAAAGTTAATAAAATTTATATGGGACCACCCCTGAGGCATACTCTATCCACTAAAAAAATATTTTTGAAATTTACAATTGCCGGAGATATCGCATAACAAACATACAAAAAAACATACAGTCGAATGGAAAGAACCTCCTCCTTTTTGAAGTCGGTTAAAAAACGCTCTGTATTTGGACATTACGGCCGCATGTGGCGCTCACCACTCTTCTATGAAACCGTTACCCTCCACTGTTTCATCAGTGATAAAAAAGGTACTTTTGGTTTCGGAGCGTGAAAAACCTTTCTAATAGTAAAATTAACTAGTTACTCAGGATTTTTACTGGGGATAAAAATGAAAATACGTACTGACGATTTGGAGGCGAGTTTAGAGTTACAATACAATGCGTACATGGCTCATCAGGTGGGCACAGACCGCTGAGCTTGCAAAATGATATGTAGTTCCTAGAATGGAGCCGTTAAGGACGGGTGAGGTGTATTCATAACTAGGTATTGTGTATTTTAAAAGGTCTTTTGTTATTCAAATTATTTATTAATCACAATTTGTACAAGAATAGACGGTGACCCCCAAACTTATAGTCATACTGTGTCATCATAGCGGTATAATGAAACAAGCCTGTGTAGAATTCGACATACCTATGTATAATATTGTTTAAGAAGCTTTGTTTTTTTATGCTTGCAATTGCTTACTGGCCATAATTATTATGTACAATATTTAATAAGTTTATTATAAAACACGCTCACTTAATGTTTTTAAGCTCCAAAATTACAATGTAATGAACCTAAACAGATATTTATATAATTTTGATGACAATGGCGTGACACGGCGACACTAACAAATATAGAAATACAGGATGGGCAACTTGGAGGTATACAAATTATTTTTGCCGCCATTTTGTTTAGGCGGCAAATTTGACAATTGTTTCATGAAAATAATTTTGTATATGAACTTGTTATGGAGCGTTTTATGACTGAACAACGTGTTTTAATTATTAAAACATTCTACTTAATCCAATCATGCAGTTTAGTGTGGAATTTGGCCTTATTTATTTATTTATTTAAACTTTTCGCACAAAAAAGGTACAAAGGCGGACTTAATGCCTTAGGCATTCTCTACCAGTCAACCAAGGGTGGTGAAGAGATTGGATGGCAGGTGCTTTGGTTGAGAAGAACAATGAATTGAATGATTTTGATTGCTTATTCCTTTGAAGATGCTATTGGTGATGCTGTTACAGTGAGTGGAGATCGGTACCTACCGTGAGATGATAAACAATTTTTTCTTACATCAAGTGAATCAGTTGGTCTTAGAAATTATGTGGTTCCAACAAGACGGGGCCACGTGTCACCCGTTGTCCAAGCTAGGTGAACGACAAACGCGATAATGCGACGCAACGCGACGCGACGCGAAAATATCAAATAGTCGTTAGTCGTAGTCGTGGCCTACGACGAAACGCGACGAATTGCGGACTTATTTTTTGCGCGACGAGACGCGAAGCAGTGTGAGGCTTTTTCTAGAAGAAGTAGAGTATATTTGATTTCAGAGAGGGTAAATAAAGAGTACATATTAATACAAAAGAGTACAATTTATTCAATTTAAAAAAATGCATTTTTTGCACTTTCGGATATAAATGAGGAATTCTCCAAACTTATTTCTTTCGAAATATTAGGTATGATATTTGTTGTCTTCCTTGTATGTTTACGAAGTTTTTGTGGGGCTAAGTATTTAAAATATGAATTGTCGAGTATAGGTACATACGCAGTAGGTAGGTATACATGCCCATGGTTAAAACAATAACGAAGTGAGATTGCCGCGTTCGTCGCTCACGAATGACTACAAAATAGGACACACGTCGCGTGAAGTACGGTCGCATTACGTCGCGTCGCGTCGTGTCGCTACGTGTCGCGTCCGTCGCTCACCTAGGACAACGGGTTATACGGCACGAGCCACAATCGAGACACTGAAAAGAACGGTTCCGGGTCAACAATTAAAACAAAATATCCGAGACACAGTCACTGAGAGCACGTAAGAAATGTATGAAAATATCATGAAAAACGCAATGAAAAGGGTTCACATCTGCCACGCTACTAGAGGTAGATATTTTACATACTTACCCTGCGTTCCGAGATGGGAAATAAGCGATGTGAGCGTGCTTAAACCCGTACCGAATTAGCGTGAGCGCGATAACGACGTTCCGTGAATCGTCATAGATGACGTCATGACATGCGCCATCTTGCGATAACGCCGACCATGCCCTAGAATAATATCACCGTGAGCGCTGTCAAAAATGACAGTGTGTGTGTGAGGATGTGTCAGTGTGTGTTTTATTTTGATTTGCATCTTATCATAAAATTAAACTAAAGTGGCATTTTCGAAATTGTGCTTCTGGCTGATAGTCGCCACCTAACCAAAGAAGAAGAAATGTGGTGTTTATACAAAGAAATACTGTAATAATATCGTTTTTACATTGAGTAAGCACTGTGAGCGCGCTCACGGGCGTTCCGAATTGTTGACAGCTCTCAGCTGTCATAGTCGTGATATCTAAATCGGAACGGATGTGAGATGATGTGAGCGCTGTGAGCGATTATAGCTAATTCGGAAAGCGCCCTTAATTGCCGGCCCTAAATACTTACTATATTAAAAAAAAAACTTTATATTTTTTATATTTCATAGAATAAAATTTAAAAAATAAAGTGTACCTACCTGTTATTTGCCCACCCTGTATTTGCCTATTGTTTATGGTTTAGGTAGTTGATCGTGTACGCAGTTCCTCTGCCGAATCGACCACACATTATAGATAAACCCAATAGCGCATCTGTTTGTGGTCGGACTGACAGACAATCGCTTTGTCTATTCAATGGAAAAACTACCTATGTGTTGTATTATCTACTATCGGTATCGTGTGGACCAGCCATCGTGAGCAATTAACGTAATTAAATGTTCAGGGTCAGTGTTACGCTATTTTGTTTAATTAAAACTATTATATCATAAATCATAATTGTAAATGGCGTTCATTTAAGACTTTTATATTATTTGTATTAATTTTTTTGTTGTTTTTATACAAAATTGAGTTTACGTAGCGTCGTATAATTTCATAGTCATTTAAAACCCTCATCTTTGGGTTTTAAATGACTATGAAATTATACGACGCTACGTTTTGGTTAAGTATAAGTAAAGGGTCCCCGGAACGATCATAATCAGCCTATAACGTTCCCACTGCTGGTTCACAGGACTCCTCTCTGTGCGAGGTAATGAGCTATAATCCACCACGCGGGCCCAGTGCGGCTAGTTGGAAATCACATATCTTCGAGTTTTTTGGTACTAGGCCATGCTGGTTTCCTCACGATGTTTTCCTTCGCCGTTTTGAGAACAGTGGTGATGAAATTAAATATGCAAAGTAAAGTGCCTGTCTGGGTTCGAACTCACGACCTACAACTCGTAAGTCGGAGCCGATGTCACTGGGCCACCACAAATCCACGTCCATTAACGTTATATGTTATCGAGTTTACGATGCCTCATAAAGATTTTGATGAAGTTTTTAATGACCACGAAATTATGCGACGCATATGCTATTGTACAAGAAACTTTTTTACGCTTTATATTTTTTGGTATAAGATTACTTTATTCGAAATCTTATTTTGAATAGAGATTTAAAGACAGATAGATACCTAAACCTGATGCACCAAGTAAAAAAAAAACTAACCCAGTCGATGAATCTAAAAGCACTACAATCGAAGCAAAACCAAATCAATATACAAAGTACGTAATACAACATCATGTGAAATTCAATCTACCCTTCTTAGTACGTCCAACAACGGCACAGAAAAGTACAGAAACTATTAATTTTAAAAGAGAATCCCTATAAATAAAAGATGGTTACATAGACGGACAGTTACGTAGCGACTCCGTTTAAAAAGTTCGTCTTTGTTGTCGAGAGATAAACTGAGGTATCCCTTGGGATTTGTTCCGCGCTTGGCCCACGGAACCTAAAGACATCTTTAATAAGAAAATACAAAGACTTACGAATTTTTAGAGTAGGTTTAGTAGCCTATGTTTCCCCGGTTGGTGGTGTTTCGTTTTACTTTGTGAGTTATTAATTTGTAGTTTGTGTTTTTAGTAAGTTGTTTTAATTTTAGGTTAGTAGAGCCATGTCTTTTATACGAGTGTTGTTTTGCTATTAAAAAGATGTTTTAGTGTATGGCCTTCATACTCATTGGCAATAAAATTACAGGTATAATACAATTATCGAGTTATTTAGGAGTTGAAGTAGTCAAACAGGTAGACACTTTGAATAATAAACAATTTTCATTTTCTGTTGATACCTATAAGTATTATAGTGTGTTGTAGAATAGAAATACCAACATTTCCTCCTAAGAAAGGCTGCAGCCGCATTACTAAAGCCGAAGCGATGCTCCGTCAGCACGACTAAAACAAACGTATTTTAATTAATGGGGTGGTCGCATTGCAAATGCGGCTTACAGAATTATTTTCGTCTTGTTGTCGCTCTTGTTTTACCAGTGCGGTCGTGGCCTTTGGTTTCATGAATCCAAATTCAGGACAAATTGATTATGAAAGTTATGTAAGTTTGCGCCCCATGAGTTCCCTTCGGCAAAATGATGAAATTCCATAGAACCTTTGATCCACTTAAGTGGTTTTATACTTTAGGGGATGAACTTTCAAAAAGCCTTCCTTAGTTCTCACTTTCGTTATTTATGGAACTCTTGATCAAAATCGCATGCTTCTAGAACTACCAGTGTAGGCTGGGCGTTGTATGTCAGATTATTACCTAGTGGAGCAAGTAATAAAAGGCCCAATTATCTTCATTATAATTGATAGGATCTAGCTAATGGTTTTAGCTCTTCGTGGAAGGTCTAATAAGAATTGTAACTTCGTAACCTAACTCCAGATAACTTCAACATTCATCAATGTATCCTATACAAATAAAGAAACCAGACGTATATTGTGAAACCTTCGCAAACAGACTTATATTTGTTAATCTATATCAGCGATATCTATATTTCTATAAGCTTCTTCTTAATATGGGTCCCCCCCTTTATAGCATATTTTTTTATGTCATAATTTATTATTTTGCATAACAGCGGATAGCATCAACTTCATTTCGCAGAAGATTATTTGGCATAAACTTATTTATACATACATTCAAAACTCATACTAATTTTGTAAGTCAGAATCATCTTTAGGCATAAATTTCATAAACTCAAACTCAAACTCAAATCATTTATTTCAATTAAACCTTGTACAGGCACTTTTGAATTGTCAAAATTAAATAGTCTGTCAGTTAGTCAGAAAGTTGAAGCTAGTTGCCCATTCCAAAGCGTAGATCTCTATGGAGAAGAACGGGCAAGAAACTCCATGGACACTCTTTTAAATCAAGATATTACAAAATCCTGGGTACATTATTCTTGTTGCTTCTATATGTGAGAACAATGTAAAAAAGACAGAAATGAAGAAACAATTCAAGACATAAGATTAAAAATAAGCCATGGCAGTTAAGAGATGACCAGTCTCAACCGACGGCGCCCGTTCACGAACATGACGCGTGGATCAGCACCATCCAGCTCAACCATTTTGTAGGGAACCGAATGATCCAACACACGCGCCACCATCGGTGAGACATTTAAGTGAGCATGACACGTTCTCAACTGCCATGCTCTTTCAAGTCAACATCAAAAAATCATAATAAACGGAAACATGGTTCTTACATTCACAAAATTTAAAAAAAAAAAATGCTTCTAAATTATACAAAACTACAGTTTGCAATTTATATAAGAGGTAAATAGAATTTTATTACCTACCAAACAGGAAGAGATATTTAATATTGAAGTATTCAACACTTAAAACTTGATTGAATAAATTAAAAAAAAAAAAAAGTTATGATCGTAATGTCAGAAACACTTAAAAAGAAAAAGGGAAGCACCTCTTCCAAATATTGAAATTTTAACTAGTGAGTCCAAGTGTCTGTGGAGCAGGACCAGCATTAAGCCAAGCATTTTTATCTACAATATAATCATCCAACTTGTAATATGCTTGTCTACATAGTGTGCGTTTAATGCATGTTTTAAATTTCTTCTCATTTAATTGAAGAATATCGAGTGGTATTTTATTATAACATTTTACACAGTAACCCAAAAAAGAAGTTTTTACTTTAGACAATCTGAAACGCGGTTGATCTAATTTGTCCCTATTTCTAGTGTTAAAATTATGCCTGTCACTTATCTTACTAAAAAGGTGTAGATTTTTTCGAACGTACATAATGTTTTCATATATATATTGACAAGGAACCGTCATGATGTTAATTTTTTTAAACAGTTCCCGTAGAGATTCGCGTCTGCTGAGCTTGTAGATGGCTCTGACAGCCCTCTTTTGCAGAATGAAGATAGAATCAATATCTGCAGCCCGTCCCCACAACAAAATACCGTAAGACATGATGCTATGAAAGTAACTAAAATAGACCAGTCTCGCGGTCTCCACGTCTGTTAATTGGCGAATTTTCCAAACAGCGTAAGCGGCATATCCATAATAATTAAAAAGTAGAACCATCATATCTCAGAAAGTTTACAATTAGAATCATCTTTTGGCATACATTTCATATCCATAATAATAAATAGATGACATTACAGAAAATTCATAGTTGAAACTCGCCGGCCGCTGACGCGGCACCGCCTGCTTCGCTCGCTCGGCTCGTGCGTAGGGGTCACAGTTTTAACCTAACCTAACCATTTTTTTTTTAATAATTAACCTAATCCAAATAGTTCGGTTCCGGGTAGCCTCAGCTGCGCCGGCGAGCGTTAAAACCACCTGCTCCTCAGCTTGCGGACCACCTCGCCCCTCCGCGCCTATGCGGGCTTAAATTATACTCTAGAGGTAGGGCAGACAATTCTGCCATCTTCATAGTATGCCAAGTGAAATTGTACCCAATAATCGTCGCTCTAAACAAACGTTATGCTAAACGAAATTATGCGGAATTTTAATTTTGGCAAAAGTAATTATGCCTAATAAAATTCTGCCATCTTAAAAGTATATCATTGTAAATTCGGACATATAACATTCGGCCAAACAATAATTATGTTAAATAATTTCTATGCTTTAAAAATATTGCCAAGTGTGTTATACCAAATAAATTTCGGAACATCAAGATTCTTCCAGATAGAGGAAACCCTCTTAATAATGGCTTCGGAAACCAATGACCTCCGCCGGACGATTACGAAGACAAATAGGACAAATGAAATGTCGCACAGTAATGCTTTCGAATACATGAAAATAATAAGGGACATTATTTAATTCCGGGAAAGAATTCGTATAAAACTCTTGTTGTTCTCAGCCATATTATGAGGTTTCTATCTGTTTTATTAGGTAATTTTTCTTTGTTTTGGTAATACATCTGTCGATTCTGTTACGACTTAGGACCAATAAGTGAACGATTTCCATCGGTTTTGTTTGAAGCCTATTATATTTATGAGAGTGGTCTGATACAATAGTGCTTATCGGTATAAGCAACAATAATAATAGTAATTTAATTAATTTCTATTATTATTACTCTGGTAGTCTTGTTACTTGAAATATGAGTTGAGAAAATATGTTTTATCGTGTTTAGACATCGATACTCATCACGTCTGCAAAATTTCGCTACCTAATTTAATGTGATACTGTATATTCTTCTGCTTATAGTACAAGCAATCTTCCGAAGTAGCATTGAAAATGTAAAGTGTTGACCAACTTTCTGCAAATGCACTGCAAAGTTTAGTTCTAGTTTCACTGGCTAATTAACATAACCTTTATTATCTACGACTGCAACTAGAGCAATGAGGCTATCAATATTCCCGCATTCAAAATTTATCATCGTAATAAAACTCGTACGCTCAATTTTTGAATTAATTGTGGCAATCTACCATAAATCATTGCTATTCAATGCAAGCTCAGAGTACTCGCACTGCATGTTATGATATATGAGCACAGAATACGTACACACGACACACATTAACCTATACAGTTCTAGTGTAAGGTAATCTCGAATTATACAGACTTTCCGTACAATCAGAGGTCAGCTTATACTGGAATATGTGACTTGATATGGCGTCATATGTACTTACAACGTTTACTAACGACACTTTCAAGTAATTTACTCCGGTTATAGGTATATTAAATTGTTCGCAACGTTTAGTTTGGGAACTTAGGCTTTCGACTGCCTCGTGGGAGTAATATAGGCATATCCCTTCATGAATATAATAAAGTTATCTGCCCTTGGTTGTTCTTTGCGACTTTTATGCTAAATTTTATTACGTCGACTATTTTTTTCATATGTTTTTCATGATCTAAATTTATATCATGCCAAAATACAAAATTAAATTTAACCTTGTAAAAACAGATTGTATTTTTAATTAATTAATTTCACGGAAAACCTCAAAATCATTAGGGCTGATAATAAAATAACATTTAGGTGAGGTATACATGCAGGTCACCACTTAACCCAAACACAATGCAGCCGCTGAATGAAAGAAAAACATGCCGGCCGACCTTATCGCACGGAAGTCGTGAGTGTCAAGTGGAGGAAACGGCTAGCTTAATTATGCTTGTAGGACCAGGCAAGCGACTTGACAACGTCATTGTATTGCAAGCCTTAGGTCCTATGTGTAAATACTCCTATAAATATTCAAGTACTAGAAACAAGGGTCGGTGTTTACAAGGTGTGCAAAGTTACGGCAGGTATATTAGTGCCTAGTATCTAGTAGTGGTAGTGTATCTAGTAGTAGTAGTAACCCACAGCTAGGGTTACTACAAACTGTAGGGTAGTAGTAGATAGGATCCAGTTCTAGCCTGAACATTATAATCAACGGGTGTCTTATGGCTATCGTAAGGTAACCTATGGAGCAGGTAATCGATCGGTTTGGTTATCAGAATTTTAGAGCATAAATATTTGAGACTCGAGACCATTTATATGTATAAAAAATAATCTACAAGCGTCACCAACATGCGAGGATAGCCTACAACCCTGAAGCTGATATTTACTTTTCTACAGTAAAAAAATACTTTTTAACTAAAGCCTACAGAGATAAGAATAAGTCTTGAATAGAAATTAACTTATTAAGAGTGAGTTGCATCAGCTAACTATAACCATAACCAATCCCATGACAGCCGTCAAATCTCCGGTTAAGCAAAATTCGGGTTGCATCGTCTTGAGAATTGTTAAAATGACGTCATAAATAACTATAACAAGCCATTTTTAACTATAATCAAAGCTTTGACAGACGTCAAATCTCCGGTTAAGCGAAATTCGGGTTGCATCGTTTTAACTTTTGTCACAATAGGCTATTTGACTGGTTTCTGATAAACATCTCAGATTATTTAATGGTGTCTAACGAGCCCACAAAAACCTATTACTTCAAATTGCATAATGTATTTCTTTTAGAAAATAGTAAATAAAAATGTACTGTTTAAATAAGCCGCCAAAACGCTATCTTTAACAATATGGCGTCGTGACGTCAAAATACACGTAAACAAACGTTGAAACGGTCCAGATACTAGACAAAAGTCATCTGTTCTGTCAACGATAGACAGAAATTGACTATATCATGACGTCATCATAAGTTCAGCCAATCCAGACCGTTTTCGATTACGTGGCGCCAGATTTAAAAAGATGAAGTTTTTTCGGGATTTTTTTAATAAATAATACATTGTTTTGTAGTAAAATTAATGCAAATCGATTTTAAAAGCGATAATCTATACGAGTGTCAATAATTATGACCTTATTTTTTACATTGTCAAATAGCCTATTGTTAAAATGACGTCACACATAACTATAACATTAATCGACCAATTTCGGCCGGTTAAGGGCTATAGTTACGGTTAGTGTCATTGTAATGTCATCTGCTTTGCAGTTGTAACCTATAAAAATATTGTGTTGTTGAATAAAGTACCTATTAAAACAAATTAGGTATGTCTTTACTCCGCGAAATATTGTGGGAATAAAGCTCTAATAGCGATGATAGTGACAGTGAATTCGATTTGCCAGTTAGGAAGAGAAAAAAAATCACCATCGCATTGATCGATTTCATAATGTGTGATGAGAATTAATTTTTGAACATATTCCGGATTTTTAGTTCCCAAGGGTTCTTGTTTTCAGCAAGGGTCCTCCCTTGCTGAAAACAAGAACCCCTCAGAACATTTTACTGAAGAATATCGATTTCTAATTTCAGTTTTTACATTTTTAGTTCTAGCTTCACTGTTGCTCTTCACTGTTGCTTTAATTGCCAAAGAAACTTAAGCTCTAGCGTATGCTTCTGCGTATTCTTCTGAATTTTTGGTTCTAGGACATGCCGGTTTCCTCACGATGTTTTCCTTCACCGTTTTGAGAGCAGTGGTGATGAAATAATTTACACAAAGTAAAGTGCCTGTCTGGGTTCAAACCTACGACCTACAAGCTGTAAGTCGCATCTGTTACGATGGACACACCACTACTCAGCGAGTAGGGGTGTTTTCAAATGTTCAAAAAAAAAACACAAATTGTACATAACAAAGCATTTTTATTACTGTAAGTACCTACTTATATTAATTTCAACGTCACACGACTTAGAAGTAGGTAATATTTCATCTAAAAAATATGCAGGTCGCTCCACCGATGAAAATACATAAATACCGCATGCTCAACATTACATGTGCACAACAGCCAACTATACCAACGTCTGCCCACCAAACAGTTGCAACCTTGCAACAGCATCCAGCAAGAGCAGCTCGGTGTTAGAAGCGTTTTCTAAATAATATTATTATTGTTCTTTTTGGTGTGCTGGAATCCACTGCAAAATAATGTTCTTTCCCGCATTCATCAGGCACAGTATGCGTTTGCTGTGAAAATCGCCATAGAATGTAAATATTCCTGTATCCAAATCTCCATAATGTATAACAGTTTCAATACTTTCTTGCATTGTCTATACGCACTTTCGTTAAACTGCACAGATGATTTGATTTGCGTTCGTGAATCCATGCGTTCACAAGTTACCGCACATCTGCAGCAGTCTCGGGCAATGTTTTCGCACATTGCGTTGCAATCTTACTGAACAATTAACACAACATCCTTCTGGAGTAAATGCTGTAATGCATTTTCCAATAATACAATCCTTCAATTACATACAGGAAAACAGAACTATCAATTTCATGCAATTCGAAAGAAACGGAAAAATAAAATGAATGTTATTATCACTTGACACTTGTGTTTCTGACAGTGTCAGATAGTGATGCAGCTCGATTTTATTTAACTCGTTACTGAAATAAATAAAAAATCGCGTCCATTTTCTCTCGATGTGCCACTCGATTTAGTTGCGATTAGATAAATATCACCAACACTGCCACACTAGTTAACTATCATTCTTGGATAAATAAACCAGGTAATAAATATATTTCGTGTAATAAACCGTCATAATACTGTGATGTACAGAGTCACAGAGTTTTAATAAAAGAGAAAATACATGTTCTGTGGGTTAGTGCTGTCAGATAATAAAGTGTAATTTGTCATTAAATCGTCACTGATTTTATCAGATCAATCTCATAATCTGGAATGTGAGTAAGACAAAAAGCTCTTTACAAAGTCGAACAAAGCCAATCTTAGCCGAATTATTATTATTAACAGCCATTTCTGTCCCACTGCAGGGCAAAGGCCTCCCTTCCCTCAGTCACTGACTTAAACACCTTGGTACATTACCAATATAGAACGGTTACTGTATTTTTGATCTTGCTATGATTCTGTTCTTGAGTTTTTAATTTACATAATCGAGACAATCGAGTGCCTGACCATTAATGACTGAGTAACATCACTAGTGTCAAACAAAGAAAGCGTGATGACAACAAGCTTGAAGTGTTGCCCTTGTCAAAAAATTACCCACGTACATTTTGGGGAAATATGACGTCTTATCACTTGTCACCCTTTTAACTTTAACTGTAAAACATGTAAAATATATGACGGTGCAACAGCGGATAGTAGATTCTATGGTCATTGTTATGGTTATGATTAAATTTAACTTTGACGCAAACTATAACGGAGCTATTGATGCAACCCACCCTAAATTTTAGTAATGGTGAATTGAGGTCAAAATTTGCTGTCAGGTGGTCGATGGGATCGGCTTTCAATCTAAGCATTTACGGCTATACCACAGGATATAGATCGGTTTGGCTATCAGAATTTTGGAGCATAAAATATTTGAGACTCAAACTCGAGAATAATTATATATGTATAAAAAAGTTTGAAAGCGTGTCCGACATCCGAGAAAAGCCTACAACCCTGAGGCTGATATTTACTTTACTACAGTCAAAAATTACATCATAATTAACGCCTACAGAGATAGAATATATAATTCATGAATTGAAATTAACATACCATTAAATTCTAGTACTGGTGAATTTGGTCAAAGTCACTAATAGTATTGAGTTTGGGCGGGACGTGGGTGCCTCGGCCAGTATTCCGAAATTTGTAGGAGCAAGCCACGTCAGCACACCACTGAAAATATACCCGGTTAGGTACATAGAAAACCTATTAATATACAACAGGCTTCCAACGTTTCGATACACTCGAATTCTGAAACACGTAACTGACCTGCCGTGAGGAAGTGCAATATTGACAGTGCTCTTGTAAACTACTAAGCATAAATAAAAGTACTAAGTGGTTGCTACAAAAATATTTGGAAAACTCCAATAATTCTTTTGACGTTTACTAGTCTTATCAAAGTACTCTGTGTTTTATTGACTCTGTCAGAATGACAGTTTCAAAGAAAAAAATAACAAATTCCGTTCAACCAATGGTGGAATAATTTAAAGAAAACCGTTATCGTTAACCAGGCCCCAGGAAACAAATATGTAGATTTAAATAAGTAGCCGTTGTTAATGTGGAAAATATGCTATAAATACTGTTGTTTTAGGGCCAAAGTAACACATCCATATGAAACAAGCTGCTAATAAATTATTACACAGGGACCCTTCGCGGTTGAGCTTGGAGTATCGCACGTTAATGTATCGGCAACAGGCGGCCAGCCGGGACTGTTATCTGGTTTGCACAACTAAAATACTGACCTCACCCACACGCTCCGAACTATTTGTTCGCTCCCTAGAGAAATATATTATTCTATACAGCTCACACGAAATTAGAAATGCTCTAAATGACTTCTTGTTCATGCACGCTGCAGTTTTCTGACATGTGGAAACATGGACGTAACATTATTGCTTTTAGTCTGTCAAGACCCTTTTTCTCAGGAACGCGTAAAAGTATCAAGTTGCAATAAGTACTAAAAATCCCGGCCACTGTAGGCGTGGCTTGCGAACGGCGAGCAATGGGCAGCTCGCCGTCAGGTAAGGAACAGGCTCGGGTCGACGGCGCGTTGAGTTCCACTTGCGCTTCAAAGAGATGTCAGCACTAACTGACGGGGTCCGCTAGGGACAATTCCCGCCGCGGGTTGTTCGAAAGAAATACCGTGGCCCCTGGCACAGGCAACTGGAGGAACACGGGTGGGTTTTAATCAGTAAAAGTCTGACACGCCCTCCCGCTCCGCCCAGAGCGGGAGAAGTTATTTGATAATTTCCCACCCGAAGAATAAAACCGATCTAACGATGTTGGATTTCAACACTCGTCTATCGATTGATCGAAAAATGAAATGAAATGAGCAGATGAACGTTAATTCCTATGTAATTTTGTTGGTGTCGTATGAACATGGAATGAAACAAAAACTGGGCAAGTGCGAGTCGGACTCGCACACGAAGGGTTCCGTACCACAAGGCAAAAACGCCAAAAAACACATTTGTTGTATGGGAGCCCCCATAAATATAATAAATATTTTATTCTGTTTTTAGTATTTGTATAGCGACAACAGAAACACATCATCTGTGAAAATTTCAACTGTCCAGCTATCGCGGTTCTTGAGATACAGCCTGGTGACAGACAGATGGACGGACAGACAGCGAAGTCTTAGTAATAGGGTCCCGTTTTTACCCTTTGGGTACGGAGCCCTAAAAAATGAACATTCACTCGAGTGAACCATCTGATATCAGCTTAAATAGACCATGGGCTTCGAAACATTTCTGTTAAGCAGAAACTTTTATCTCCATAGGACATCCCAACTCAGTATAGTGCACCTTACCTACATTGTTAAAAATAGATCTCCAGGATAAACTAGACTAGGCTTAGGATAAACAATCCGGTCCGGTACCGGTCACCGATTTTTTTGGTCCCATGCCCAAAGTATACTAACATAAGTAACTAGATGGTCACTCATCACGCCGGACTTCTTAACTTTGCAAAGTAGCAAGTGGAAAATCAAGCTCATATTACTTTGTAGTAGCTTTTTTTCGTTGAAACACATAAAAAGGGGAAAACTTCTCTCAATTTAATGTATTTTAAGGAATATCTTATGAATCCAAAGAAACACCTGATTTATTCAGCCTCGGTCTCAATTTCATAGAAAACAAAGAAGCTGTAACAAACGACCGGCAACTAGGTAGATAACAAGATCAGCCTCGTGCTACAGTTTTAATTTACAGAAATGTCTAGAGTTTTTCCGCGTAGAGAATTTTCCACTGGCTCCATTCATCAGGCGACTGTCACTGTCCCCTGCCGAGCAATTACTGATGTCGCACTCGACTGCACCGTCGCAATTACTACCGCCTACCTCTACTTCTGTACGAATACTTACCGCACCGCTGGCGCTGGCTGCGACACTGCCAACATCCTTTACGACATCGGCCTTATTTGTTATACGAGTATCATCTATACAAATAAATAAAATTGTAGTCATCATCATCATCAGCCTATAGTAGTCCACTGCTGGACATAGGCCTCCCCTAATGAGCGCCATAGCGCCCTGTCTTCAGCTTGACGCATCCAGCATCTGCCTGCAGTCTTTCGCAGAAAATTGAAGTGGCTGTTTGTAATGTCAAAATAACAGCTTTTTAACCGACTTCAAAAAAGGGGTTCTGTATTCGACCCGTATGTATGTATGTTTTGTATGTCCGCGATTAGCTCAAAACTACTAAAGTAATTTTGATAATTCTTTCATTAATGTGATCTACATACCTACTTTCTGGAAGGTTTTAGTAGATATAATAATACATTGAGTAATTATTCTTATGTACGAAGTTATATGCATAAATGTACGGCATCTCTAGCATTTCTATGCGAATTTTGATGATTCTTTTAGTCGGTGTCTTCAATTTGAATTTGTGTGGGGAATATACGGAACCTATAACAAAAAAAAACTAAATTTTTGTCTTTTTGTTGGCTCCGGTTAAACCTCGAAACGGCTGGACCGATTTTAATTAAATTTAATATGGGGATACTTCGAACTCTGGAAAAGGACATAGGCTACTGTTTATCGACATACCCCGCGGAAGAAGCTGCGGGTGCAAGCTAATCACACTAATATTATAAAGGCGAAAGTTTGTGAGTGTGTGGGGGTGTGTTTATATGTTTGTTACTTCTTCACGCTCAAACGGCCGGACTCGGATATCTATGGGCCGGACCAATTTTGGTAAAATTTTGTATGGAGGTAGCTCACACCCTGGATTAACATATAGGCTACTTTTTATCCCGATATTCCCACGGGATCGATATTTATGCGAGTGAAACCGCGGGGCGCAGGTAGTGTTACATAAAGCATAAAGCTTCTGAAATAGAATATATTGTACATTTATGTAATGTTATTGAATTATTTATATTAAAATCATTGTACCTACTCACCCAATTCATTACATTTATGTACAAAAAGTTCTCTATTTCCAGAAGATAGAGAAAGGCAAACCTTTGTTTATTAGAAAATGCCTTTCCTTTCACGTTACACATGGATTTTTTCCCGTTCGCCGGAAATTCACCCTTACGCACTTGCTTCTTTTATGAACGCCGACAAAGCGCGGCCTTTTACTTACATTGTATACACCACTCAAAGCCCCTCAGGTCCCAATCAAATTAATGATATTTAAATTAACTACGACATACATACGAGAAAGACGGATTGAATCAAAGGCGCTCTAATAAATAATTCTGTGGCGTCCCTTTTGTTACTTTCACAAAACTCGACCCTCATCGAGCGTTTATAACGAGCGTCGGTATAACAATATTTTTTTTTCCAAAAATTCACTTCGATAAATACGTCATTCAATTTTGGAGAAATAAAAATGAGTCAACGCAGAGAGTCAACAATGCGGAACAAGTGAAACGCTCCAATAATAAAAAAAGGTAAAACGGACCGCCTGGCCCGATTTTCAATATCATTTTGCAGGTAAACGAGGGTGTTATTCATATGTGTAAAGAGGGGTTTCCTATGCGTGTAGATCACTATCTACATTTATGCCATAGACCTTTCTTCTACCTTATTAAGAGTCTGAAATTTATTCCTAATACTTACTGCACAGTACTCTACTCTCGCTCTCTTCAGCAATCGAGTACTCGTCGATTGCTAGAGGGTTGTCAAATTATTTACGTGGTATCTAGGGCTTACAACGTTGCAATCTGTAGGTGAAGCTATTCTCAGGGCTCCGACCATTCGTCGAGCCTGATTGACTTGGATACACAGATTCCGATATCTGCAACTGTTCAAACTGGATTAGTTGTCGAGAGCCTTTGCAAATCGAGTTGAATAACCGAATGCTTCTCTCTATCTGAGTTCCGTCTTCAACTCGTCGTTTACAAATGCTTTATTGTGTTGCTAAAGGTTCTCGTCAATTCGCTAAACGAAGAAGCCATGGAACAAGTCGGGGATTATAAAAGTAATCAACATGAACAAAGGATTTGATTTCGGGAAGGGTTTAATCAGGTTTCTGATTTCAAGGGGCTAACGGACTGGCATTTAGCTATTAATTTCGGTTTTTAACTGAGAGTGTAGACCACAGTTTAGTATTGTGTGTATAATGTAGTAGGTACCCAGTTGATTACGCCCATGAGAAATTAATCTTCCCACTAAATATTAAAAAAACTATCTTCTGCCCACGACTTCGTCCACGTGAAATCTCTTGCTCTTCCGACACACCGCGTCGCATCGCATACTTCATATTTCGTTTTCACTTAACGTTCTTTCTGATTTTTTATTTTTGCTCGGCTATTAAGGATCATAATTATTGTGATGTTAAATATACCTTTCTCAAAAATTGCGCTTTCAAATGAAAAAAAAATCAAATCCGACCGGTAATTCCAGAGATTAGCGCGTTCAAACAAACTCTTCAGCTTTATTATTAGTATATAGATAAGGAAGAAAGTAGAAATATAATTAAAGATAAATAGTTATTCCCTTAATTAGAATCTATAAATCAGAAGTTTCTAGCTATTCACCGAGCTGAAATTGAAGCTAACGTTTTAATGTTCTTAATACGTTTAGCTTACGTTGGTTGTTATTACCGACGATGCCTTTGAGGATTAGTCGCTACATGTAAGGTACATGAACACTACGTATTAATAACTAGTGGCTGGTAGTACTGCTACAGCCGAGTGCACTGGACAGTTATCTGCCTCTGAAGAGGACTGTTCGATTGCCAATGAAACGGTTATTGCCCAATACGAGTCATATGCATACATCGAAGCTCCATATTAGAGACAATTGTTTGCAATATTTCTGTGTTTAAAGTAGACAGAAAAGATACAATTTCTGGATGGTATTTAGTTCAAGAAGTCTAAGTATTAGAAGCGAAGGTAGCCCGATTAAGGAAGACTTCATGACCCATCAATTGTTCTACTCAACAAATTACAAAGAATCCAACGATTTATCATCTGCTGCCTTGACGGAATTTTAAGAAAATCTGTTTATGCTCGTTGTCCTGTAGTAAATATATACGAGGAACAAATTGTAGCGTTACACACATGTACACACATTGGAAAATATCACCATCTTGTTGAAAATGAAGATAATATTCACAACGTGGTAAGAACGTGGAAACGTGGAACGTGGGAAGAATCAGTGGCTGGTTGGTACCGAAAAGCTTGACCTTTGCCAAACGAGAACTCTGTAGATAACATGTTTTCTTCCAAAAAAATAGACCACAGACCATCGTACGTCGAAACGACACTTCACATTTCCTGCACTTCTATTGCCGTTCTACTTTTGCCGCGTCATTGAAATGCCAGCAAATAAAACCGCATTGGACTAGAATCGCCGCCGGTATAAAATGGGACTCCAAATTGTGTGCTCCGACTTTCCTAGTAGTCTCATGGCTTTTTATCCTTTTTACAAACTACCTTTGAATCAATTCTGCCGGAAACTACCAACAGGAACTGGAACGATTTTTTACATTAGTTTCCAATACGTTTTGAATCTTACGCTGAAGCACTTAGTTAATTACTTCACTTTAACTAACACTGAAAATGTCCCTCGTCTAACCAAACAGCTTGGTTCAGGGTTCAGGTCCCTGGGTCAGCAATTCATTGGTTATCGTTATAAAACAGCTCCTTCGAAAGATTGGAGAGTTTTTTTTTTCTTTATTTTATCTAAATAATGTTTAATTCAAGAAATCTGTCAATTTCGTCCTTCCTTCCTTCCAACTCCGCCTATTGTATTTGATTCGCAGCCGATGAAACATGCGATTGACAGACAAAATGAGGATATATCCGACGCGTCCTCCTAAAACTCCTCTACCTGCGCCGTGAGATATTGAAAACCGAGCCCCGGGCTATCCGTTTGACCTTTTTTATTGGCAACATTTCACTCGTTCCGCATTGTGAATCGTTTGACTGAAACGGGTTGCGTTGTCAAATTGCTCTGATATTTTAGGCGGTGCCTGTATAACCTTCATTTACATGCCGCGCTACTTTCCTACGTCATAATAGGGGTCTTATTTGCAGTGTGTTGTCACAGAGTGTTTGCAGAATGTCGGCACTATATTATGCGGTAACGACGTGATGGTCTGTGACGGGCGCTTACGTTTTTCACATTGGGTTCAATGTTGTTGATACGGAGCATGAATCTGACCTCTATTGCCGATCAGATTTTGGATGGCCTTTGCCCTACAGTGGGATAATATGTAGGTATATCTAAACTAATATTATAAAGAGAAAAGATTTTATTTTTTGTGTATGTTTGTTGGGCTTTCACGCTAAAACGGCTGAACGGATTTAGATGAAATTTAGCACATGGATAGACCATGGCCTGGATTAGGACATATCATACTTTTTATCACGATATACCCATGGGATCAAGAATTATGCGGTTGAAACCGCAGGGTGCAGCTAGTCTATTCTATACATAAAACGCCTCGTCTACAGATTTATTATATAATAAATCTGTAGACGAGGCGTTTCTGTACATTGAAAATATTAAAAATTAAAATTGGTGGGGTGTTAAAGGATAACCAACAGATGCCATTTCATCAATTTTTGGAATTTTTGTCTGTTTGTCGGTTTGTCTGTTTGGATGTGACAGATTTTTCATTTGAACTCTGATACTTATGTCTGTGTTATTTAAAAAAGTAATGATAATGATTATAATCTATAAATATAAAAGAAAGTCGTGTTAGTTACACTATTTATAACTCAAGAACGGCTAAACCGATTTGGCTGAAAATTGGTGGGGAGGTAGCTTAGAACCAGGAGACATAGTATTTAATACTTTTATTAACTAATAGGAGTAGGGTAGGAGTAGTGTGGGAGTAGGGTAGGAGTAGGGTAGGAGTTGGGTAGGAGTAGTGTAGGATTAGGGTAGGAGTAGGATATAGGGTAAGGGGTTGGACACCACGCGAACGATAGCGCCGGGCAGCTAGAAATAATTTATATGGCAAAACAACGTTTGCCGGGTCAGCTAGTCTCTAATAAAATTGTAAACCTCTGAACATTACAAAAAGCAGTTCTAGCAAAGCTTTATTTGTCTAAAAATATGTGTACAATAAAAACGACACCTACTAAACTTCCCACACATCCAAAAGACTCGGAGTTTTCAACTAACAGTTGTTCTTTGTTGAAGGTTACGTATATAAAAATCCTTTACCTTACTCCCTAAGGTGAGAGTTGGTTTCCGCAATGACGTCATACAAGCTTTGCTTCAATTTCAGTGGCATTAGAAAACGAATTTTTCACGTTACAGCGCCAATGGATGATAGAAACGAGGGTGCGATAACAACTAGCTTGGCAATTGTGCCGCAATATGCCCAATAATGACATTTTGTAAGATATAGTGCTGTTTTACGTATACCATTATACTATTTTTGTCTCAGGAAGCGAGGCGCGCTTTACTTGTGATTACCAAGTGTACAAATACACTGTGAATGCGTACGTGAAGACGAGTAGCGTGAGGTTCCTGCACATCATCAGGCGGGAGGAAATGCCCGGGTGTCACCATTGCCAGGATCGCCCAGAGGATATGGTGGAGCACACGGTGGAAGTCTGCCCCGCTTGGGCGGAGCACCGCCGTGTCCTCGTAGAGGCGATCGGCAGCGGCGGCGACCTCTCGCGTCCGGCCCTGGTGCAAGCCAGGTCCGGGGCGAGAGGGATTGTTCGAAAGAGTTACCGCTACCCCGGAACATAAAGTCCCAGGGTGGGGTCGTCGTGGCGGTGTCACTCGACATCGCCAACGCTTTCAACACCCTGCCCTGGAGCTGCATTGTGGAGGCACTCCGGTATCACCGGGTGCCGCCCTACCTCCGTCGAATAGTCGAGGCGTATCTGACGGACAGAGCCGTCAGCTACCCCGGTCGGGAGTGGAATCGGCGAGAGATGTCGTGCGGTGTCCCGCAGGGATCGGTCGTGGGACCGTTCCTGTGGGACATCGGCTATAACTGGGTGCTGCGGGCCGACCTCCCTGATGGCGTCAGCGTGGTTTGCTACGCTGACGACACGCTGGTCCTGGCGCAGGGGAGGTCGCATCAGGCGGCGGCCGACGCGATGACACGCGGGGTTGCGATAGTCGTGGAGAGGATCCGGCAGTTGGGTCTCGAGGTGGCATTGCACAAGTCCGAGGCCATGTCGTTTCATGGGCCCCGGAACGCGCCACCATCGGGATCCCAACTAACGGTAGGAGGGGTTCACATCGGCGTCGAGACAACGATGAGGTACCTGGGTCTCGTCCTCGACAGCCGGTGGAACTTCGTCGAGCATTTCCGACGTTTGGCCCCCAAACTGGAACGGGCCGGGGCCGCCTTCAAGCGGCTCTTGCCCAACCTGAGGGGGCCAAACGCCTCCTGCCGGAGGCTTTACGCGGGGGTCGTGCGGTCCATGGCCCTATACGGGGCCCCGGTGTGGGCGCGTTCACTGCGGCGGCGAGCCGCCCACTACCTGAACGCGCCCCAGAAGGTGGTAGCCGTAAGGATCATCCGGGGCTACCGCACGATCTCTGGCGAGGCGGCAAGCCTCATTGCCTGACTGCCGCCATGGGATCTGGAGGCGATAGTCCTCGCGCGCCTGTATGAGTGGCGCGCGGAGGCACTACGCCGGGGGGAAGTTCCGCTTCCGCGGCAAGTTGCTGCGGAGCAGACGGATCTCCGGCGCGATCTCATGGCGACATGGAAGGAGCGACTGTCGCAACCCAACGCAGGGCACGCCGCGATAGCGGCGATAAGACCCCTCTTTGAGGAGTGGCTAGAGAGGCGCCACGGCGCCCTCACCTACCGCCTGACGCAGGTCCTCACCGGACACGGAAGTTTCGGGAGGTTCCTGCACATCATCAGGCGGGAGGAAACGCCCGGGTGTCACCATTGCCAGGATCGCCCAGAGGACACGGTGGAGCACACGGTGGAGGTCTGCCCCGCTTGGGCGGAGCACCGCCGTGTCCTCGTAGAGGCGATCGGCAGCGGCGGCGACCTCTCGCGCCCGGCCCTGGTGCAAGCCATGGTCCGGGGCGAGAGGGAGTGGGAGGCAGTCACCTCCTTCTGCGAAGCAGTCATGCTAGCGAAGGAGGTGGCGGGACGGCTCAGGGAGAGAGCCTCCCGTCCCAGCCGCCGCGGGAGACGCTCCGGGCGTCGGGAGCCGCGCGACGACTCCCGGCCACCGTAGGCGCGGGCCTGCGGGCGGAGAGTAATGGGTAGCTCACCGTCCGATCAGAACCAGGCCCGTGCCGCACGGCGCGTACGTGTTCCACGCGAGCCTCAAAGAGATGTCAGCATCGAGGAGGGGCCCCATAGGGCCGAAGCCTGCCGGGTCAGCGGGATTGTCCGAAAGAGTTACCGCTGGCCCGGAACATAAAGGGCTAAGGAAGGAACACGGGTGGGTTTTAGTCAGTAAGAGTCTGACACTCCCTTCCGCTCCACCCAGAGCGGGAAGGGTCATTTGACGATTTCCCAACCTCAAAAAAAAAAAAAAACGGGTAGCGTCCACACATATTTCCGACTTCGCCATTGTCTCGGACGGTACCGAGAGCTCCTGCGCTTACACACACATATACAGCGTGATTCAACACTTAGTAACCACAAGTAAAGATCTCGTCGCTTCGTGAGAGAAAAATACTGTACCAGGATGAAATAAAATTCTTGATTTTGGGAAACATAAGTAAAATATAACTATTACATTACTGACCACAATCTAGTCGCAACTTTAGATTTTGGGTGATTATCTATACTAATATTATAAAGCTGAAGAGTTTGTTTAAACGCGCTAATCTCAGGAACTGCTGGTTCGAATTGAAAAAATATTTTTGTGTTGGATAGTCCATTTATCGAGGAAGGCTATAGGCTATATAACATCACGCTACGACCCTTAGGAGCCGCGCAGCGTGTGACACTGCGGGGAACAGCTAGTGTTCAATAAAGAGGCCACCTTTATCTGCTACTCAAGTAGGTATGGCAAATACAAAGTCAATGTTTAAACATTGAATCTTTCAAACATTCCATCAAGCCATCATATTACTTACCTAGATTACTTATCATCATATTATTATTTACTTAGACCTTAGGTACTCCAAGAAGTGTTGAATACACGCACATCTTCAAAGTGAGTTTCAAACGTATCTCCTTATTTATATGATTTGAGGGTACCTACATATTACCGCTGAGAGGGTGAGAAGGAGCAGTAGTCTTGGCTGGATATTACTTTAATCGCGGAAGGCTGTTACGGTCAAAGTTTGAAACCGTTGCCAGTGCCACAACTCGCCCGCTTATTGCTTGCCCGCCTGTTATCGTTCTCTTAACATTTTTGTTTTTTATTCCCTAAGATGTTTGTTCTTAAATGTAGTTCAGAACTTTGGATTAGAACGAAAATAAAAATAAGGACGGTGTTCTTTTAAGAACTCTTTCTTTAACAACTGTTAGTTCACGATTTTAGTTTGGCCAACGTTTCAAAACAATACTATTCCTGCGCGGCTATTAGCAACTATTTAGCGGGATAAGAGCTGACGAACTATTTTCCGATAATTTGTAATGGTTGTTTTCTGATTTTTTTGATTCCGTCTGCTTCTTCAAGAGTTTTAAGACTTTCCAGGATGGAGAGTCTTAAAACGTTTCTTCTTCTGTCAACCCATGATACTTGGGGTTTGCTCAAAATGAATATGTAAACTGTTACAGGATCATTGCTATAGAAAAGTCATCCACTTACCTACACGGCATTCTCCATACAGTACCAACATTAAACGTAGGCTATGCATTAACGTTTTTTAAGGAAGAGCGAAAGATTTTCTGAAGAGAAATAATTGCAAAGTGCAATTTAAATGTCTTTATTCGAATACGTAGGAGTTAAGTCGCCGGCTGTATTTATTATAGCCACTTCAGCGAACGGAAGTAAGCTCTTCAACGGCATGAAGAAGTTTTAGGAACAGCACCCGCTGCTCTCTGCAAGGGCTAAGTATTTCTACTTTACAAATTAAAACACACTTTAATTATAAGATATTAGAACTCACGTTGCAACGATCATTATGGAGGGGACCTACTAGAAGATCATGTGGTGGTTGCAATTTAAGATCTATGTACACACTTTTAAGGTATATTTTGTTTTGTTTACAACCACCACATGATCTTCTAGTAGGTAGTGGGTCTATCTTGGGGTATCTTCTAGTGGGTCCCCTACCATAATGATAATTGCAATGTGAGTTCTAATGTCTTATAATTAAGATGGCCCGTGCCTGTGCATCGGTGGATGCGAGCCCTTAGACCAATGATATTATAAGTAAAAAGGTATAATATCATTGCCTTAGACAGCAATTCTATAGCTACTTTTATTTACCGTGGCACTGAGCTGAATGACACGGCGAACTACGTGAATTCAACAGCAGTATCAAGATCAAATTGTAAAGAAAAAACGCATTACTATACTATTCTAAGGGATGATTTTTCATTAGTCAGATAACTTATATCTGAAGTATAAATATTACAATTTGACTATATGTTTTATAAAAAACTGTCACACCGCAATATTTATTCCTCAGATAAAAAATTATGACCACTAGCTGCACCCCACGGTTTCACCCGCATATGTTTCGATCCCGTGGGAAATATCGGGACAAAAAGTATCATTATGTGTTAATCAAGGTTTGAAAAATAAACTTTTTTACTTTTTTTATTTTAAGTCTGTAACATTTTCAAAAACTTATTTTTGTGTCAATTATCGTTTTATCACCACCACCATAATTTCCATCATCCTATTACTACCGGCAACTAAGCCTCCCATACTTTGTGCCAATCTTATTTACCCAGATATATCTAACGAAACATGTGAAATCAAATCTGACACTATTCAATTTGAGAAATACGGTAGGAAAATGGTACGAGTTTAGCTTGGAAAGTATGTACGCTAACGTGTATACCACACGTGTATAGTATACATATCTACAAGTGAACACTGTGAACAGTTTTCCATAAAAAGATGCTCTTCATACAAATACGAGGAAATGAAACCATATTCAATACATGTCACATATCTACGACCAAATCTCGTAATACGCTTGGGTGTACTACCAAGTTATCCATGAAAATACGCAACATTACATACACGCAAACATCTTGTTTTCTTCCCTAAATATATTATTATTTAGTCCACATTTCTGGGCGAAGCTATTATTATAACAGTAAAGGACACAACAGTATATTCTATGCGAAATGGAAAATGTGTCCACGACGAAAATATATTACGAGTATTATGATAAATAGAGGACTCAACATAGCTCATTTTAGCTCTGAAGTTATTGCTTTGTATGCACTTTCATGCTGTACAATGATCCTTAATTTCGGGTTAAGTTCACAAAGAATTAATTGTTATTGACAGTGCTGCAGCTACAGCTGGGTGTTTCTCGCAGCTTGATTAAACTGGCCCAAGTCCACAAATTAGCCGTCTCTACAGAAGCTTTGGACTAGCGTAGTGTAGGTATTGTTAAAATTGCTTGCATTCTACGAACTGCATATGAGAATTCTTAATTGTTTATTGTTGATAAACAAGTCATATTCGTACAGTAGGTACTTGGCTGTAAGATGACATGTAGGTAATAAAAAGGCGAGCTTAACTCAAAATTGAGTTTTCTCTCGGTAAATATTCATGAGACAGAGAGTAGAATACAGTTATTCCAGTTCAAAAATATACAGGGTTATTGGTAAAACATTAACAACCTCTAAAGAGGTCATTGTACTCATCATAATGAACAACTTTTACTATGGGACCAAACCAGAAATCGCGAAATAAAATCAGCTGTTCCCTACATTTATGTTCGTATAACTCGTCAAAATGTAGGGAACAGCAGATTTTTTTTTCGCGATTACAGGTTTGGTCCCATAGTAAAAGTTGTTCATAATGATGAGTACAATTACCTCTTAAGAGGTTGTTAATGTTTTCCAATAACCCAGTATACATAACATTTTGTAAAGGATGGTATTTAAAAGTACTTCAATTTATTCCCATTTCATTTACCTAATTTTGCCTGTGTTCCACCAAATATACTGAATGTGCACCAAAATATGTTCATTAAAATATGTCATAACGAGCATCTATTTAACAACTGTTGCAAATTTGTAAAAATAGTAATACACCTAATTTTAAAAACAAGCATTAATTTTTTTAAATAATAATATTTTTTTTTTTAAATAATCTCTTTTTCCATATTTTTTTTCTTTAAAATTTAATCGTTTCTGGCGTAGGAGGTCACAGTTTTAACCTAACCTAACCTAAGCATTTTTTTTTAAATAATTAACCTCGTAACTAATTCGGTTCTCGATAATGTCCATTTCAAAAAAATTAAAATAGTAAGTTACAAATATTTTGTAATATTTGGTGCACGATCAGTATTTTTCGGGGAAGAATAATATTTTAGAAATGCAATACATAGATGTACCTTTAGATTTTTGGTGAACACAAAAATATTATCCTTTTGTAAAATATGGTATGGTATTTAATTACCACGTTTGAGTTGGAACCAACCAGGGCATAGTAGAAAGAGCGGACCTTAGGCTTACCTACTCCTACCTACCTCGTTCTACGAGGCCTTGGTTGGTACTTATAGTAAAGTAGCCTACCATGTGATCAAGATTCTCTATTATTGACATGCACCAAAAACGATTAGAAAAATTCAAATAGGACAGTTTACTTACCGTAAAGGGACCAGCAAACATTTCTGTTATTATTTTGAAAGGTGAAAAAAACCAACATTTGTGGTGGTCGCGGCCCGATTCCTCCGAGTTAATTGTGGTCATTAGTCATATGTCGGGCCGCTGCACACAGCCAGCACCTTATCTCCCGTGATTTGTAACTCCGCTGAAGTAGGTATAAATTATAAGGCCCCAAGCTAAATTATAAATTACCTAACCAAGGACTTCAGCTTTGTTTATGCTTAGCAATCAGCTTAGCGATCCCTATCACAATGACTACTCAATATAAACTGAATGTTATGCTTTAGAAAATAATGTTCAGCGAATATTTTGCGAAACTAGCTAAAAGGTAGTGAGTGGTCTTGGTCGTCTAGTGGTCGCATGCGCTACAGCTAAGCATGTGGTCCTGGATTCGATTCCCAGGTAGGACTAAGTGTTGTTGGGGTTTTTCATCCGGAATTTCCCAGTAGCAGCCCGGAGTCCGGATTAGTGCCCGGTTGTTGGTAGGCTCGCCCCTATTACTGTCGAAATGTGGGTGTACTACAGGTCAATATTGCCTAACGCTGCGGGAAAACAAGCGTGACATTAGTTATGTTTTGTGCAAGAAACATATTTACTCTAGGGGAGGGTTTTGTTACTGTTAATATCTAACTGTTTCCTTTTACTAGACTTTATGTATTTTACAAAAACAATAAAAAATAAAATTGTATTTTATTTTTTTATTTATGTAAATTCTCGGCGCTTTTCTGTTGGTGAAGGTAGATTCTGGTATTCAGGAGTTACAGTGGTTTAGTGAAAAAAGTGTGGCGGGCTTGTAATAGAATTTTATTAGTTTTAATAATTTTGGGATTGCTGCTCGTAGATAAAGATACACAGAACAGATAAAAGAAGGTTAGAAGGGCCTTGTGGGCGGGGCACGCGCGCCGCGGTCATGAGCAAATGCTCAATATCAACCGAAGTTTACTTTACCGGCCAGCAATCACGCTCTTGTTTTGACAGCGTACGTAAGCTCCGCAAAAATATTAAATTATGCCGTCTTGCGCTATTATAACGTGTCGGAAAAGAAGCCAGGTGTGTAGTGTAGCACGAGGAGGGATTTCTTTCCACCGGTAAGTCCAAAAACATTGAAATACTTGTGATATTTGTAATTATAACATTAGCATTATGAAGTTTGTAGACAAAAATGATATAATCGCAAGCAGACGAATAGTTATGTATTGCTTGCAATAGATGGGTACCATTTTGTACTACTTGAGCGATCGCGCAATGTATTACGTTCACCGCGAGAGTCCCGAGACCAGTATTAAGTGTATAATCTATGGTCCCGAGGATTCATTTCCAGGAAATCTAGGCATCGATAGTGCTGTGCCAATTTGTAAACAATGTCGATTATTACTATGATACAGTTGATTATTATCAATAAGTACACTTTACAACTAAAATAATATTATTTATTACGTACGACCAATTAGTAACATAGATTTTGAGTGAGGAATTATATATTATTATACTATTATAGAAAAGTATATTACTGTTAGATTGCATTTCATTTTGAAAAACTCCAATTTAAAGGAGAGCAAGCGTATGCTACTTAATAAATACGTATTATTTCAGGGACAATAATTTTTTTCTTTTTGAACTGATGATAAGTACCGGAAATGTAAGGTTGAAAGGCAACCGACTTTCTCTAATAAACATGGTAAATATTCCATTTTAAATCCTAATGTTAATAAGTAATAAAAAATGGTTGCCTGTAAAGTCGGTTTTACGGGCGAAGATTTTACGTGACAACGACCGATCATCCGATCATAGTTGAGTGGGAGAGAGACGCAAGGCATTCGGCGGGCCTCTCTCTCGTTCGGTGACTCATCGTAACGTTACCGAGCGTTACACTTTTTCATAAGTGACTCCCAGTCGCAACCTAATTTAAGACGTTGTCACGTCAAAATTGGTTTTAAAATTCAGTTATGTATTTTTTATTTGATCCACTTTTATTTATTTGTTTCTATATTAGCATGAATACAAGTTCACAACATGCATTACAGAAGTCCACATAGTCAACAATACGTGCAAAATAAAAAGCAAGATTACATTAATTTTATCGATATCAACTATCGACCTTTTAATCGCCCACCCTGGCGTGCTTTTATGCGTGCATGACGTACGTCAAACGCAATGATTGCATTAGTGTGACAACCAATAGCAAATTTACGATCTAAGTGCGTGTTGTTTATTTGTGTGCGTAATCCGCTTAGGCATTGGTCTCTTGCATGTAGTGAAGTTAAAGAGTGGGAGACAACGGCGACGCGCGTTCTGATACAAATCAGGAACTATTTCCTTTCTAACCTTCTTTATCTGTTCTGTGTAAAGATATATTTATTTGTAAACATGTGTAACATTATACATATAAATGCAAATGTGGATGTAAAAGTGAAAATCTCTGAGCTTCAACATGTTTTGCCACTATTGGCGTACAAAATTAATTATAACCACTTGAAATAAGTATAACACAATTACTCTTTTCGCTCCATTGTAGCTGCAGAACGTAGGTAATTAAATTCGAACTTATGCATTTTACTGCAAATGTTTGAATTGGCCGTACCACTATTTCAATAGATTGTACTTGTACCCATAGAATTAGTATGTAGGTACTTTGTACCTATTTACGAGTAGGAAAATAAAAACCAAAATGGTTTTTTCTCTAACCTTACAAAGGGCGTTTAAAATTGAATAGAATCACGCCATCTTTATGAGCACTAAGCTAACAATCACTCGAGTTGCAACTTGCGAGTTGCCGAACCTCCGCCACAGCCTTCGCCAAACGTTTTCGTTGCCCAATCGACAGATGGCACTCAGTCTAATAAGGTAGAGACTAAACTATCGCGTTATAATAAATTTCGCAGAATCCGACTATATTGCATGGAGCGTCTGCCACACAGACTACAATTTAATGCAGCACCGGATCTCCGAAGTCACGACGAGAGCCTAAACCATGAACATTAAGATAAGCAAGGCAGAGTTCAGTAACCCCTTGGCAGGTTCACTGTGCTTTGTATTAACACCTCGCCTATGTATTGCTAGGTAAATTCAAAAACATCTCAGCTATCAGTTTTTTTATTACATTATCTTATTTTTTAACGTCATCATTGGCTGACCGGGTCTGTCCAGGCACACCATTAGGTTAATTATGAACCTTCCGCCGAACTCTGCTATTTATGGGCTCAGATTTCCGTTAGAAACAGGAAAGTGAGTACTAAAATTACATTTTGTATGCACTAGGCTTACAAATTGGGTCATACAAAATGTTGGACGACGGTTTTAGAAGACCGTGAAATCCGCATTTTCAATACAGAAGCTAGTACGTGATGTCCTACTAATATCATAAACTAGCTTCCACCAGCGGCTTCGCCTGCGAGGTATGTCGATAAAATCCTATGCCCTTCCCCGGGATGCAATCTATCTCTCTGCCAAATTTTATCGAAATCCATTCAGTGGTTTAGGAATAACAGAAAAAATACATCAATATCAATATTTTTTATTTTAATAAAAAAGACCATTTCAACATTCGACTAACAAATCACTTTCTCCTTTGAACAAAATACAGCTCCACACCTCTAAAATAGACATCACAGATAAAATATAGACACAAAATATCCTTTTTGCCACTAAAATTGTTACCAGTTGTCTATCAAACGCTGTTTAGCTTAGTTCATAAATTAACAACAAAAATGAAAATGTACTTGAAATAAAGGGCCCAGTATATTTTGGCATGCGGCAAAATTGACACCCTTATTAATAAGTTCTAAATTAGACATTTTGAGTCTCCACAAGAAGCGCCGCAATGAAATACCAACAAATGCTGGGTTCTTTGTAGATGATACACATTACAAGAACTATATTTTAAAATTGCCTATCTAAAGTCTTTTCTACCCTCCGTCGTGACTTTACACACAGCCTTCCTTGACATAAACCCGTTTTCCCAAATAAAAGGCCGCTGTTGGACTTTCAACGCTCGGTCTTGCCGCCGAAAGTTGAAAGTCCAACAGTGTGCTTTTATTAAGGCATTCATTAAAATTTGTCACATAGTGTTAAAACGGGCAATAATGTACTTGATTTGTCTACCTAACTTCACCATGATTATAATAGGTATACCTGCACGATAGGGTATGCTTAGGAGTCCGATAACCAGGCAGACTATGTGATTTTAATAATTTTACCATCTATGTTAATTACTGCCAAAAATAAGAAATTAAAAGGTTAGATATGTCACCTACTTTGTTATTTCAGTAATACAGTTTGCGAAAAGTGCGATCATTCATATTTCTTCTTCGGATTTTAACAAGAAATTGTCTTGCAATAATAAATACAAATTATGCTTAAGTCCAGTTTTATACATACAACCTTTGCACGAGTTATTTTATAAATATTGTGCACGATAGATTATTATTAAAAATACGTTTACAAAATAAAATAATCAGAATAAAGCAGTTCGATTTCATGTACACCTTTGATATGTTTCAGAATAATGGGATGAAAAATGAAACGCGTTTAGCTTTGCAGAATACTAATTTCTCAAAGGATCTTGGAAGGAACACAGTTCGTTTATTGCAGACGGCTTCTCTGGTCGTTAAGAGGATGTGTGTAGATTTAGGTACCTACTTAAAAACACCCATCCAAACTTTTTAAATGCCATTTTTTTTTCGATAGTCGATAATTTTACAACAAAGGTATTATCTTATTAAACGTTAAGAATATTTATAAGTAGTAAATGGTACTTGATTTAGCAAATCAATAAAGAAGACACGTAACATAAAACGATCAATATCCGATTTAACCAGATACACCATTTTTACGCTCGAGTATTCCGGATAATATTGGTATTTAACGAATATCCGGATAACATGCTGCTTTTAATGTTAGATTAAGTAGAACACAAGTCCTGGGCTTCTCATTTTACAAAATATAAGGGGTTACTGCAATTGAACTACAGGGTGGCAGGGACATCGATGCACAACCTGTTACCATGGATTCAGGGGTAATTCCGTTTACCCAACCCCAAAAAATCCACCCTAAGGTGGATACACGGAAACGCATATCAGAGAATCCACCCTAGGCCTAGTTGGATAAACGGAATTTAAAGGCTTAGGGTGGATTTGATGATGGTGATCAGAATCATGTACTGAATTCATGGTTAAAGTATGCGCGTAATTGATGATGTAGATATAGAGTAGTTTCATTTTCAGTGGAAACAAACATTTATTCCTACTGTAAGTACCTACTCAGTTTTGACATTACATTCATTTTTATTATGTGTGTCCTGTACCCTTTTCTCAACACCAAATTCACTTAGATACGTAGGACATTATGAGATGGAAGAATCCTGATTCTAAAATACATTATACGGTAAGATGTCTGCTAAAATATACAAGCTACAGATCACGTTACAATTTAGTTTTTTTACATTGTAAACAGAATTTCATAGTAGTAAACAATTTGCATTTTAATGTCTGAAAATATCGATAAATTGCCGTGAATATATTAATGATCACAGAATGATCACAGCATCGAGTTTTTAAAAACCTAGTGAAGTAGATAGTAGGTAGGTAGATACATAATCATATCAAAAATAATTAATTTAATTAATTAGGGCAACAGTTAAAATAATTAATTAATTAGGGCAGCGGTTAAAAAGAATGCTGTAAAAGTAGTGTGGTCACAAGTAGCAAATATAACGTGATGTATTAGCTAAACAACATTTCATAGTACAAAATAATTACCTAACATAGACGAGTGCACTTAATTGTATGGTTAAGTACAATATTTACATGGCGATTACACAATATTATGTACAGTTACTTGAATAAATTTACTAAACCTTAATCCTTCGCTGAAGATAGTAACGTCATTCAAATTGTGTCTAAACTGATTATTATTACATTTCCAGTAGGTCTACGTACAGTCGATCAAGCTATTTAGTATACAAGGTAACTTGTAACTACTTTTATACAATGTTGTGGGCGTGCTGAACTGCTGAATAGTCAGAAAGTTATTCATCATCAAAAAGTTACTATGCACAAACCAAAACAGAATCAACATGTAAAATGTCAACTCCGTAGGATGCGAGGAAGTGGTTTTAATTCGGCTTGCAAGATTTGACCATTACATACCAACTTACAAACTAAAAAGGCAAGTTAAATAAAAGCTTGCTTGTACCGTTGGCGTGATGAACATTTTTTGCCTGTGTAGCAAATAGCAAATAGCTTTTCCTACTGTACCTACATAATAAAAAAACATATATTATTTTCATGAATTCATTGCGTTTTAAAACAAAAAAAAAATCTTCTGCTAAAATTAAAATTATATAATGAAGTAATTTATTTTCTGCATTGGAGGTGATTATGCTACTGGAAATACTATTTACAAATTCTTCAAAGCTTAGGATTATAAGTATGTAGGTAATGTAATAAGTATAAAATTTTTGTGTTTCCGGTTATTTTTAATTGATTTTCTAATGATTTCTTGAATCAGATGTTTTACAAGGACGCATTACATCATCGTCATCGTTCTCCCGCCCTTTCATTCTGAAACTCAAAATGTTTCAACAGTTTCTAGCCGATATTATTTTCTTACTAATTTAGACTGACATTTAGACAGACAGATCTGAATTTGACAGATAGATTGTGTATGTAGCTGCCAATTATCTTACTTAGCCTTTCAGTTAACTGCCTAGCCTTTGGAAGTAGCATTCGCCGGCCGCTGCTCGCGCGTGGTTGGTTATATTTCCAACCTAACCTATAATGTATATCATTCCAGCCGATAGTTGAATGGCGCCGTTTAGTACTAGGCTTTTAACTGAAAGGCTTTTTAAGCTAGTTGGCTGCGACATATACAACGTCAAACTGCTATCGAGCGACTGCTATCATTAATACTGATTATGTTTTTCGAACATTGAGCAAGTTATCGATTTATCGATACAACCAGAATGGCACAATCTTTCGTCTAAATATTACATATAGTACATTATTATTATCATTTAAGTAAATAGATTAAAATTATACAATTGTACTTGGTTTATTAAAATTATTTGAATGTAACTTAAATGAAGTGGTCCATCGTAATTATTATGGGTTTTATGATAATAATGCTTTCTTCCATCGCTTCCTTTTGGGGCATTATAGAATACTATGAGGCCGTACATCAAATTAAATTCCAATATTTACTATTTAACATACTTGATATTCAATATACCTATTGCATATTTATTGCATTCTACATTATGAACTCAGATAGTTTTAGGTACATTTGTGTAGGACGACTCGAACAGACCAAACAAAAGTTACAAGTAAAGTAGGTTGGAAAAATCGACAGTACGTACATCGATAGTTCAAAAACACTGACAAATAAATTTAAACAATTAAATTTTTCAAAACTCTTGAAAAATATCACCTTGAAAAAGTTTTTTTTTTTAAAGAAATGTATAAGAATTGTGTATGTTCCTAGAGGCCCTGTACAACCAGTTACTATAAGGAAATAAATCTTATATTTCGACTAAAATGGACATCATTCAGCCGTCATACATCTCAATCTGAATGTATTAGCGCAAAACAAAAATAATATTATATTCCGATAGAATATGTTCCTCCTCATTATGTAATTTAATAGGACCAAAACTGAGTTAAACTTATTTTATATAGATTAAGCCAACATACTTGTATTTCAACAGCAAATGATGTTAATTTGTAATTTTTAAATGTTCCTTTTTAAGAATCCATTGGTGTACCTACGGAATATGTTCAGTGTCCTTTGTACTTATGTAAACTTGCGAAAGTTTCGGAAAGTCTTCGGTGACCCCTTGGTTCCCCCCGTTTTAATGATCGATGTTACGGATAAGTAGTTAAAGGCCCATTCTGTTCTATATATATGGCTGACTCATTTTCAAGTCCGAAGCTGTAAAAAGCCATACTTATGTGTACTATATATGCTTAATTCGTATTTATAGTTGTACTTATGAATTAGAATAAACGTATGTATTATTATCGGAACCTAGCACAGTTATCGGGGAAGCGTACGACAACGTTATCGTGTCGGATATATGCGCTATGTTCCAGGTGACAAACAAACATAGCATAACATTACATGTACAACATTCATCCAAAAAATAGGACCAGTGCTGCCCTACGAATAATAGTATGTGAAGAAATGTAACTCAAGCTGAAAATCGGTACCACGCAAATGTTTACCTGTAACGCTCAGCGTCATATCATCCTCCATGCATCTCTTCAGCGCCGCCCCATGACCTAGTCGGGACCAATCGCGTTCGAGCATTGACGTTGGCAGAATGAGAATGCTTCGTTAGCATAGCTGTTAGTTGGTGTGAGTGGTATACTCGTCCAAAATCGAAACGGTATCTGTAGGAGAGTTACGTTTCTACACAAATATTATTCACGTGTGCTGCACAAGATATTACTCCGTCAAGTAGACAGTGATCCAAGGACAGAGAAAGGGGAACCTATTGCAGAGGCCCACCTAAGACAGGACAACATTTCCGCATGAGAAGATAACATGTTAACTCAATGTAAAGTCTAAACTTTTGACATTTTACAAACATACATACATGCTTTACGGTCGGGTTTAAACAACAAAAAAATAAAAAACTAGAAAATGTTGTTGTCATAGTTTTGGATAGTTTCAATTATCTGCAAGAAGATTAATGACGATAGATATGTCATTGTTTATCTATTGTCTAAAATTTCGCTTAGCCACAACATAGGTTTTTGGCCCTAAGATTAACGCTACTGATTTTAACGACTGAGCCAGAGTAGTTTTATGAAAGAAAACTTGTTTAAAGTTGGTATACAACAATAGACTTACTATCTATTGTTGTATACCAACTTTAAACAAGTTTTGCTTTAATTAAAGAGACGAAAAACTAGCTCCAAAAATTAAAAAATAAATGAGCAACATAATAATTTCAAACTGTCAGTTTATCCGTTCGGTAAGGCTTCACGCGCGTCTCGACTTGACACGTTCGGTATTTGCTGTTTAGTTGAGATAGAATTAAACGTTAACACGATTTTGTCACATCATCCAGAGTTTGTTCCCAAACATCCTAAACATTTTGTTCAGGCAGTAACTTCTTTCCACTACGGAATTCAGAACTACACACTGGTTCACGAGGAGTACAGGCCAATAAACAAACACAAAAAGTACTAATCCTTATTTCAGAGTTCGGTTAAACTGTAGATTTAGTCGTAGACTAACACATAATATTCCATTCAGTGGCTGCTAAGAACGTCAAGTTCATACAGTCCGCACAGGCGGTGACACTTAATCGTGTATTATTAACTCCATGGTTTATATTAGTTTGGTGTTTACGTGGGGCAGGCGGCGTCGATGCGCTTGCGCTGAGCGATCACACGCTGCTGCAGTTCATCTTTCCAACGATGTGACGTCCGGTCGATTGTTGATGGCACTTTGAGGCAGTTCACGCCGCCAAATTCGCATGCGAGCTGTGGAATTAAGTTTTAATTAAGACCCTCACCTGACACCAAATTAAAGGAAGCACAATGGAACAAACACACACACTTACACACACACCACTCACACATCTCACATATACACACACCACACAAATATCACACATACACACGCACCATACCATACCATATCTGAAATCACCTCTCTAGTCTCCACTCTGGAATTCGTACTCCGAGCCCCAAGATACAGACTGTCTAGTTTGGGGCTCACTAGTTAATACTCTTATTGTAACCTAGCTATAGGTAATATTTTAAGCTACTCATGTCGTCTTAACTTGCTGTAAACCACCTACTTATTGTATTACCTGGATAATAAATATTTTCTATTTCTATTAATTATGTTTTTTATGTGAACTTGTCGGGTATTCAAAAATGAAAATCTTAAATCATTGATTTAAAAGTTTAGCACAATTATATAACACAGTCCCCCAAAACGCCATCCCTTCACCATTTCCTAGTGTTTTACTATAACCTAGCTCTGGAACCAGGGTCTCAATTTTTTCTATAACCTGTTTATGGCAATAAAGAATTTATTTATTTATTGCTGGGATTAATTCCCCAGCAACAAATCTGTGTGTAAGAAGTGTGTAAGGAGAACTAGATTCTATACAAATTGCCTATGTCAGAGTCACTACAAAAGGCTACATTTAGTTGTTGCAATGACAGAAAGTTAGCTCATAGACATCGCCACACCAGGGCTATTGAGGCAACGCTAAAATGCTTAACCCTAGCTACAGGCTCAAGCGACACGCGACATTTACGACAGCGTCTTGCACCAGCGACTGCTCAGAAAACAAATGAAAGAAGTTGCTTAGAGCATGCCACGAAGGGGACCTAAAGCATCATAGCATTTACCCGATAATGGTGCAGTAAGGCTCTGTCATTGTTGACTCCCACGGAGCTGGCTCCCGGCGCGAGCTCCCACACAAAATGGTTGCCGAGCTCAACGGCCTCGCGTGGTCGCAGTGCGTACTTGCTGCGGTTCTTCAGCGCGTGTGGCGTCGTCCATCTTCGCGTCTTGCGTGCTGTTAGTAAAGAAACCTTAGCCTCCGGGTCGTCCTGAAAAAAAATATATTGATTTATTTCTTTGAAATGTTATAAATAAATAAAAATTGGCAGTTAATGTTTATTCCAGCTTTTCTTATTGCGAAATCAGTAGCTCCTTGGATAACCGTATCATCTTTTACACAATCCATCCACATTTCTTAGTTCTTCCCCTACTCTTAAAGCCATCATTCATACTTAAAAACTAGCAAAGTGCGGGTCGGGCTGTACACTCAGGGTTCCGTAGGTACGCTAAAAACAACAAACAAACCAACATAGTAAGCCCTGTGGCAGACAGACGGACATAAAAACAAGAAGAGGGAACTGTTGACACCTTATGGCAATAATAATAATAATCGTTTATTTGCATGACATATGGTAAATGATAAATGATAAATGATTTTTATTTCTGTAAGTAGGTTTGTACAAACACTTTTACACGTCAATCATATTTTTTTTTTTAAACTAGATGAGGTCGGCGTTTCCTAACTGACTATTCTGAGAAGAAAGGCCGAAACAAACTCAGAAGTCACAGTCTCTTTTAAAGTCCAGACAAAATCTTGGTCAGATCGTGTGAAGACCATGTAGATTGGTGTCTGAAATGGTCTTTTGAGGAAAGAACCACACAGATTGAGCGGACCTGTCCAATCAGTGCACGCATTTGTCAAAAATCGTGCAGCTCAACTAACAGATGTCATAATACAATTCATAGTACTTCATATTCCGCCTACTAAATTCAGCATGCAAATTTTGGATGTGCCATGATTATATATTTGCCATGAATTGTCATGTATTTATTTAATTATATTTGTATTCATTAAAAATTATGTTAAGAAAGTCATAAAAAAAAAGAAATTACAAAATATCAAAATAAGAACACAGGCAAGTCAAAATGAATAAATTTACAGGAATGTCAAAATTTATTAAATTACAGGAATGTCAAACTTGATTAAATTACAGGAATGTCAAAATTGATTGAATTACAGAAATGTCAAAATTAATTGAATTACAGGAATGTCAAAATTAATTAAATATATATTTCTATTCATATTATAATTAAAAATTCAATAATAGTATAGAAACAATAATTTTCAATAAGCCATGTTCTGGGAACCTAAAAGAAACCTCTTACCTCCCAACTAGTATAAAAGAACGCGTTCCGGAACAGGAACGCGGACGGTGCTTTCGAGGGCGGATTGTAGGACGCCCGCAGCGCCGTCAATAAGGCAGGTAAGGTGCGTTCCCGCCGCGGGAACACTACTTCGTCGACGTCTATGACGAGCAGCCAGCCTGTCCGCGACATCGACCTGTATAGACAGTCGTTGAACGCGGCGAACTGGCCCTCTGTTCTGAAAGTAGAAAGAATTTAAGATTAAATTATTATTGTATCTATATTATGAAATATTTTCTTGCTTTATTATAATGTTGATTTGTAATGATAATGACACACTAGTGCTTAGAGTGTGTTCACTTCAGCCTTACCAGTTTAATACCATTACTAGGGCATGATGGTCTATCTGGTGGATCCACATGATACGAGTATTGCGTTTTATATAACGAATATCTTAGCAGCAGCCCAGTCTGGTTTGCCCGGTTGGTATCAATAGGCTTGCCACTCCCCCCCTTCCCCCTCCCCCCGACTGTCGAAATATGGGTCGTGGTCTTTTAACGCAGCTGCATAAGCCTTCGGGGTATACACGTGTGATTTTATGTTTATTGTTACGATGTCTTACCTGATTTCAACTTTAGACAGAATAGGAAGTTTCCACGAGAGCAAGGTGACGAGCCCCTGCTTGCGGTAGTCGTCGAGCAAGCACGCGACGGATGTGCTCAACGACTCGTTGTACATGTAGAAGTGGCTAGCACCCAGCAGACGGTTGATCTCGAACCACTCCACCAGCCACTCGCCGCGGTTGAACGAGTAGTGAAACGGCTTCACGCAGATGTGTAGTGTCTCCTGTAATTATAGAATTTTTGGTGTCGGCATGATCGACATAGCTCTAAAATGGAGGTATTCCACTCGAGATCACTGATTTCAACGGCATTTGACCGAAGCGCACCTAAGCATTTCCACTTGCTATGGTGAAAATATTATTCAGTCAAGAAGGTTGGTAGCGGGGCTGACCTGACCTGACTGAAAAGATTGAGTGTGATTCAGTGTATCTCGTTTTGAAGCCAATTTATTACTAACTAGTAGTGCTCCGCAGTTTCACCCGCATGGCAAGGGTGGATCCCGTGGGAATATCGGGATAAAAGGTATTCCATGTGTTAAGAAGGAACAGGGCGTGCGATTCTCCATACAAATATATTCCCCTTTTTTCTCCCTGAATAATACATCTAGAGCAATTTTTTTTTGTCATAAAATCAAGGTCTGCTGTAAACACGTCCCTGCCATTTTCTTTTTTTCAACAACGAATTAGTAGGTACCTAAATAATATGACCCTCTAAAAATTACAAAACAAGCCCTATTTTTACCGCCGTGATTAGAGGACTACCAGACAAATTAGAAAAGTTTTTAACATAAAAAAAAATATATAAGAACCTAAACATACTCTTTATTAAAATGTTAATGTATAAAATAATTGAATCGGCTAAGTTTTCCAGGAGAAAAAAAGAATTTTTCAAATTCCTTGCAGGCCCTGTCCCCTCTTAAACCTGTTTATAAACTATCTGTGTGCCAAATTTCATCCAAATCCGTTCAGCCGTTTGTGCGTGAAGAAATAACAAACATACAAACACATTTTAAACAAACTTTCAAAACCGACTCACAAACTTTCGCCTTAATAATATTAGTGTGATTATTAATAATGTTAACTAAATACACCTTATGTTTTTACTCAAATTGTAGGTATGCCATACCTGAATGGCAAAACATTTGTATCTACTTTGTCATTTTTATACTGGCTGTCTTTTTTTACCGTCTGGACAAAAACAGGGTATAAAAGGTGAACGGAGTGGTGCCTATGGCACATAAATTTCTCTTTTTTTCACAAAAATCCTTTGATTGAAGCCATCAGCCCAAAGGATTTTTGTGAAGTCGAAAGTCGCAAGTCGATATTGTTTACTCATGTTTTACAAAATACATACGATAATGCTCTATCAATCACTCTTCGAGATTAATCCAAAATGCGATAAAAGGATACTAAACTAACACCCACATACATTATTTAGATATGAATTTGTACATCGTGATGACGCCGTAGGTACATACATAATATCTATTTCAATACGGGTGTTATCGACAGGTGTGAATAAATCACATTATTTTCTGTACTTGTTTTATTTTAACACGGTCACCAATATGTGGGACGAAAAATATTTGTTCGTTTCATTCTTATACAGGTATAATTTAGTACCTACTTCATTACGGAGACGCTACGATATTTTGCTACGGATAGTACTACGTAAGCTTTACGTAGTTGCCTATGTATCAAGACCTTTGCCTAGATTATACTTTTGTCCTTCATATTATTTGAAGTAGTTTTAAATCGAGCTGTTAAGGCTGCCCATCTTTCACTTCGTATCGAGAGAAATTATAGTTCGGACGACACTACAATTTGTGACACATTACACCTGGGCCCCACAAAATCCACAAAATTGTTAAATTGTAAAAAAAATGCGTATCCCAGAAATTACAATTAAGCATTGTTACAATTTACAATCTAAGTACAAGTCACTGCAATTTACATATTTATAAGGTTTTTCCATTACAATTATGTGGCTTAGAGTTTAATTTTGTGATACAGACACCTGTAAGATTTACCAATGTGTAAATTGTAACTTGTAAAGTTTTGTGGTGTATAGCCCTGTATGGCACAGTACATACCTCAATACCAGTCTTGGGTTCCGTATCGAGGACAACCAGCAGGTTGGTGGGAGGGTCGTTGGGCTTGTTGTTGGCTACTACCGCCACGGAAGCCCCCACCGTCTCCTGAGGCTTTACGCCAGAGCCACGCAGAAGGCACAGCACATATGTCGCACTGTATTTTAGATTCCAGTTCTCACGGATGGCCTGTAAATTAAAGAAACATAATCATCATCATCATCATTTCAGCTGAAAGACGTCCACTGCTGGACCACAAGCTCTACCACTTCGACCTGTTTTGTGCTTCAGAAACATAATGTTAGAATTCAATAAGAGTTTTTTAATCAAAAGACGGGAGTACGGGACGCTGTTCTATTCGTGTGGAGTGGAGTGGAGCGGTTGAGGTATCATAAAAGGAAATGCGGTTGGAGAGACTTTTGAAAAAGCCTAAGTAAAAAGTAGTTATTCGAGGTTTGGCTCTCGCCTATTTCCTCCTCCAATACTGGACCAATTTAAAAGATATTTCATAAACTAAATAAGAAGGATATAATACTGTGACCACTGACCTCTATTATGCGTAGGTACTTGTATAATACAGGTCAGTGACTGTGACCCTATGTTTTTTGACATACAAGTAGTTAATATTTATTATTCTGTAAAAAATCATTGCTAATACTAATAATATAATAATAATACTAAATAAATTTATTTATTCGGACAACAAAGATCCATACTGTTAGTAATACTCGTATCTTATAGCTAGTGTTAGTAAGTTTATGGTCATTAACCAGAAAGAAAACAGGCGAGAGCGTTTCTATGGAGAAAAGACCATCCGCATGTCGTCTTATAGGCTTACTTAATGCAATGAACTTTTTAAATAAGTAAGAAGAGTTTGTTAGCGGGTAATGAGGCTTACTGCCCAGGGTGTAACAGATTTTAAAGTACAATATGTACTTTAAATTCTCCGCCACTTGTTAAATGTTCCATCCTCCTTCTAAGACGCTCATTACATCAGCCTATTATGATGCCACTGCTGGGACACGGAACACACTCCTCTCGGTGAGAGAGAGTGGGCCGTAATGCACCACGCGGGCCCAGTGCAGGTTAGATGTCACATATCTTCGAATTTTTTGGTCCTAGGCCGGTTTCCTAACGATGTTTCCTTTACCGTTACATCACACTCGTTACAGTGATACCCGAAATTAAGAAGTGAATGATGAATGAACATAGAATGTTACTGTGATTCAGTTTACCAATCTGTAAAATTGACTTCAGAGACACACCTCATCTGGCTCAGTTGTTTCAAGTTCAAAGTATGATTGGTCATAAAGACATAACGTGTTGAAAAGACATAAAAATGTCACATATGTAGCAGTCACGGCACGGCCGCGTAATAAATGACGAAGATGATAAAAACCCTTTTTTTAGATGAGCTCGTCAACCATGTCCCTATCAGCTTTTTCCCAATTGTGCACACGTGTGTCTTTCTCAGTGGAAATAGAATTTTGATGTTTTATCGACCGGCACTGTAATTGGAATCGAATTGGATTTGATGGCATTCGGAACTGCGAACATTTGCCGTTCAAAAAAGTAAGGTGAGATGGATCTCGTAAACTATCATTCAACTGCTACTTCTTGCGGCCTTAACTAATGTGAGTGATTGTTTGTCAAACGCATCCCCGAAGACTTGGGCAGATGTGTGCCTACTTGTAGTACACCCACATTTTGTCAGTTATATTTAAATCCCATGTAAGAGGGCGTGACCCTATTGCTATCAACCAATTCCAGACTCCGGGTAGCTCCTGAGAAATTTCTGATAGAAAAACTCAATAACATTTAATAATATTGTTTTCTTTTATATGTAGGAAGCTCAACGAGAACAATGCATTGATTTCACACATTTCAGAAACTTTACTTAGAATAGAATCGACGTCTATAGTAAAGCGCTTTCACTGCGTGAGCTTTAAAATTTTTATCGCCCAACCGTCCGCGTCATTATGAAAGCTATAAAAAATCCATAAAAATGACAGAGGTTTAGAAAAACAAGAACATTCACCAAATACGGAACGACGCATAATGTTCTTTACTTTCATTCATACAATCTAATCAACAGATATAAATGCAACGGCTGTAAAAAATTTACAACACAAGCAATAAAACTTGCATTACCCTGATTTGAAATGTTCATTATCACGGTCTCCACAGCTGTGTGAAAAGGGAAATTATCCTAAGTTGAATAATCTGCGGAAATACTAAAGCCGCCATAACACAATCTCATTTCCTCCAGAAACCTTTTGGCTAATCGACTCTCATTGATCCTTCCCGCGCGGCCGAACCTTCAAAGCATACCTTTTTGAATTCTTGTCGCTAAACCTTTTCTAAGCCGCAACGAGCTCCGCTATTCAGACCTACTCTGTGTAAACTGGGCCTATTTACAAGTTTTACCTTGACCCTGGCTTGGTTTAGAGCAGAATATTTGGCTTCTGGAGACAGAAATACTTGTTAGAGCCAATGTGGCTCTAAAAACTATTTCTGTCTGCATCTAGAAGGTGAAGAATAGAGATGACGTACTACGACATTTCATGATTGAGATTACGAGTGGGTTACGCAATAAGGCCGCCTTTCTACCAGGGTTGTGCTAAGCTATGGAAAAAACGATGAATGTATTCATACCTACACATTCATCGACCATCATGATCATTGATCATTTCATTCATTCATTTCATTGTGGTCATCGACCAATAAGATCGTTTCATTTTTAAAGCGTAGCTCCTAGAAAACGGTTCAACGAAGCTAAGTTTTCAAAGCGCATCTTTAGGGCACATCTTCCCCGATCCGCTACTCCATTTAGCTCTGGAGGAATTAAACACATAGTTTTGTACTCGTACCTTAACTTCCCCGCTTAGCTACCTCACGCATCTCTGGTGGAAGGTGTTCTTTTGTTTTACTTAGGGCTGATTTAACAATCGACCGATAATTTTTATTCGTGGAATAAAACTGACGTCTGACAGTTTTTGTACGGAAGAACTGTCAAAAATTCAAAATTATTCCTCCGATAAAGTTATCTGGCGTTGGAAAAATCAGCCCTTAAGGCGACTACGTGACCTAAAGCGCGGCCTTTGTCGGACTGCATAGAAAAGAAAGAGAAGCGTGATGACACAACGCTGGTAATTTATTGCAAAATATGAAGCAATTATCTATTTACAAAAAATCTATTGTTTGGACTAAAAAATTAAAACACTAGTGCTTTAGTATGTTGCTAGTAAAATAATCTGAAAAAATCATAAAGATTATATATGTATTTTTAGAGGTATCTTCATGATTTTTTCTATAGTATAAAATTAATTGTATTATGTTTTCAACACACTATCTACCTAGCATATTCCTGAAAAATATCATATATATTTTTCTGATTTTATTTACTGTAGTCGATCATATACTTTTATTGTTTCTAAAACTTGTGTTTTTTGTGTTTAGGTCCTGTAAGCCCCTTAATCAACTTGCTTGTTGTATGTTGATTGCATAAATGATTTAATTTCTATTATAGGTATTATCTATACACACCTATTTAAAGTCGCTTTTCGTGTCGGTCTGTGTGACCGTGTTGTTCTTCAAACTTACACAATGGATTTTGATTTGACGGAACTAACATTTACCTATAATAAAGTAATCTTGATGTTTTTCCAAATCGTAGAAACCATGGGAAGCAGAAGCAGGTCGCTAGTTCACCATCCACAGTAGACTGTTTTACCTTGACTTTAGCTCTGAGGGTGAGCGTGCGGTTGTCAGCCAGCCACATGCGGCACAGCACGCCGTCAGCACCGCGCGTCTTTGTCGCCGCGATAATGCGCACGGCAGCAACCGTGCGGCGCTCTACGTACGCCGAATACACGTAGAAACGAAACCTGGAAAGGTAAAAATAAGTTGGTAAGATATGATGGATCTACTGGATAATTTTGCAGACCCTTTCGTCACAGTCACACATATGAACAGTACGGAAACTACGTACTAACGTTCGAAACGGCACACTCACACAGACGCGCGCATCTACGGTACCCCTAAGCGGCACCCGTGACTGAGAGCACCGCGACTATCGCTAGGGGTACCGTAGATGCGCGCGTCTGTGTGAGTGTGCCGTTTCGAACGTTAGTTAGTACGTAGTTTCCGTACTGTTCATATCTTTACTGTGCTTTCGTGGAGGTATTTTGCTGATAACAAAAAATTTTAACCATAGGTACGTTCACTGTTCAATATTTGTTGGAAGTCTTAAACAATGGACGTCTACAAGCTTTCTTAGAGTATTAAAGAAAGACTAGTTGTTAGACAATGAGTACAAAAAGCAACAAGTTTTTTCTGCATTGACTTATCTCCAGAACAGAAAATTATATTATCAACGAATGCAGTATAAAAACTTTGAAATTGATAAGCCAAAAGGAGTGTAAAACTATCTTATACGTCATAACAGGGTGGCAGGGACATCGAGGCGCAACCTGTTACATAGATTCAGTGATTACTATTATTAGTACATGATTCTGAACCGGCCCGCGTCGAAATTTTCTGTCGGCTGTTAAAAAAAAATAAAATTCAAAATATTTTATTGTGGGCTTATGTTAGTTACCGATCTAAACAATAAATTAAAGTTCCAATATGTCCTGCCTAATTGGCATACAATAATTATGTAGTGACATTACATTTAAAATTATTTTACATGTCAAATTTAGTTATTATAAATGTCAAAATATCAATATACAGTCAAATGAATACATGGTCAACAATTCAATTAATGATTCAAGAAATCTTGGATCGTGTAGTATGCTGAAAACGAGCTGTTCCATATATTTTGACGGCGCAGGTATTGCACTTTTCTATGAAACAACAGATTTTTTGATTTGATAACCGCAAAAAAAATTCTACGCTCGGGGATCTAGAATCATGTGCTAAATTTATGGTTACCGTTTGCGCGTCGCTGTAGGATACCTGAACTTTAATAAATGAAGGTAAATTAAAGCTTGTAAAAATCATACGACATCCTATAAATGTAAATACTTATCTATTTGTACTTGTTCTACTAATAAGTTAGAATAAATCACGTGTATTTGTATATGACTCAAGTCTGTATATCTATTTGTAAAAGTAGAGCTGCGAGTAATTTGACGGAGTCACGCTCCAATCATGATTTCTTCCGCCGACAAAACACGGTGTTTTTGTCTACCTTTAAATCTATTTGTGATCCGTATTTCAAGTTTTGCCTTGAAGTAAAATCTGTACTGTTTTTCTTTTGATTTTGTTTTTATAAGGGCTGATTTTTCAATCGACAGATATTTTTTATTCGTGGAATAGAATAAAATTGACGTCTGACAGATTTTATATGGCAGAACTGTCAAAAATTCAAAATTATTCCTCGGATAAAATTATCTGGCGTTGGAAAAATCAGCCCTTAATCTTGTTTTTTCTATTCCGTGTACATGCCCATACCATGACAACCGATTTCCACACAATATGAATTACAGATATAACAATAGAAATTCTACATAGGGTGACACAATAAGCGATTTTATTGCTAAAAGCGATCTTTCAAAGACAACCTTTTGATGGACGAATTAATGTTTATTTCTATGTAGGTACATACCTAATTCTATATTACATCGCAAGGAAATCTAAGCTACTTCTGCCACCAACGCCTCTTGATTTAATCCCTCAATCGCCTAATTAATGAGTAACATTTTTGAAAAGTAGGCGCATCAGCCTAACATTGGCGAATTTTACGCGCCAATAACTTTCACCTGTCGACGAGATATCTCAAGAGCTACTTGAAGCTCTTTCTCGAAGCCCTTACTTGAAAGCTCAAGAAAGATTTGAAGCCATAACGATTTATGATCTCCTTAGCTTCAAGTGCACATTGCATCTCGAGAGCTCGTTGAAAGAGCACCTACAAACTGTGGTCTAGAACGGTGTTGAAGAATGAACCTTGTTTCAAATTTGTATAGTAATCAAATCTAGTTAATTACAGAATCATACAAGCGTAAATCAGGTTGTCGAAGCAATTATAAGTGAGGTGTAGAAATGACCTACTCTGCTTCTTGATTTACGTCCGCAAAACAAGAAGATTAACTGGCTTCTCGATTAAATACATACATATCTCGAGTTATCTTGGAGGGTGCAAATTACGACAATTTACGCTCGTCTGGCCCTAGTCTGAGATTAGTGAACGTAAACTGAAGACGCGTCTCGGAAGCGACAGACCAATTAATATGCTGCTTAATGTTTCAAAACAATGCTGGTACACGTACACAATAGTAGGTACGCTGAGCCCCTGCCAGCATTTTCTCGGGAAGGAATCTCTCTGAACTCTAGGGCTGCCTACTAAATAGAGAAAAAAGGAAAAATGTTTTCGAAAAGCTGAGATAAATATAATATACCTACTTCGTAGATAATCTATTTAACGAAATAAAATGCTGTTTGTTGATATTTGGTTTTATGGAAAGAAAAATTCGGGAAAAACTAAAAGTCAATTTTTCTACGGCATTTTTGTATGAACTATTGTTTGGACAAGACAGCATATTCTGTTGAGTCACTAGTGTCTTAATATATAACTTTTCATTTAACTTTCGCACTTCACTATGTTCGTTTTACGAAGTGGCGCGTTAAAAAAATTTGGCGAATCTAAAACTGGGTTCATGTAATTTTTATGCAAAATCTGTGGTACGAAGGCCAGAAGATACATAAAAAAGTCTACTCTTTTCATTGAAAACAATTTCGTAGTATTATAACGATGTTTTCAACACAGCACCCTTTATCACCAAATAAAATTAAAAACAGTTAATTCTGTGGTAGCCCTACATGCTCCAAATATACGGTGTGACTAGCATCATGTTGTGTAGGTACGCTCCAAGCATATCCGGCCGGAAGGGATCGCTAGTTTTGTTTGTAATTAACAATGGAAGAGGGGAATGCTCACAATAATCACTGCACCTATTATATGGATATATCTATCTACTCGCCCAGCAGTGCTTGACGTCAGACGTTAATTTCTGTTAATAAAAGTACTGTTAGGTTGATCTAGGAAAACCTCAGGCAATACTTTTTGACTGAGTTGGTTCACAGCATCTTCATGTAGGTACGCTGATAGCGATATACTGTCATCACGAAACGTGTTGTTCGCCGAAGGTCGTTGAATATTGTAGTTCATTAATATTGGGACTTTTGAAGGACATTACGGGCGATTGTATTTAATGGGAGCTAAAATGTGATAAAGAATCAGAAAGCTAATTCTGCTAGTATTGACTCTTATATTAGCAGAATGTTACTGAACACCAAAAGACATTTCTTCCGGCTAAAAATACATCAAACCTTAACCTTCCTGTTCATGTAGTAATTAATTTTGAGTAGGTATCTTTATTACAAAGATGGGTAACATAACATACACCTGTATCGGTGTAATTAATGGAATAAATAATCGACCTTCCGAACAAGCCTATGTTCACATTACAAACATTGTTTTCTCCATCAGTTTAATAAGCAGGGTCGTGTTTCAAGATAATGACCACCTTTTGGGTTAATGATTATTTTTTACAAAACAACCAGTCTGTACCTAAAGTAATGGGCTATAATCGCATCAAAACTGTTTATTCCCTTTTTAATTCATCAACATTTACCTAGCCTTTTCCCAACTATATTGGGGTCGGCTTCTAGTCTAACCGGGTGCAGCTGAATATCAGTATTTTACATGGAGCGACTGCCTATCTGACCTCACAACCCAGTTATTGACTGCCCTGTTGGTGCACCTGTGTTTGCGCACACACTTGAGCACTATAATATCTTCTGCGTACTTGGCTAATCTCCGTTAAGATTGCCACCATGACCGAAATCAGTCGTGAGGATATTATTATTAGTTTATTATTGGGTCATACGATATCCCTTGGTAAGACTGGTTGTCAGATTTTCGGACTTCTTACGACCCGTAACGACTGTCATAGATCCACTAATAATAACCGGAACCATCGGCTCAACGTGTTGTTAGCAATAAATGTCTAAAAATGTTACGATAAGTTGAAAAAATCATTCTGCAGCTTCAACTCCCAAGAATGCATCTAACTTATTTAGAAACATGTTAAAAACAAAATCAGAGCTGGAATAAGAGAAAATATATGAATAAAAGAAGGAACACACATTCGAGAGGCGAGGTTCTATTTGTGTAATGAATACATTATTGAAATAACCCTACACGGACCTCCGTGTAGAGTTATTTCAATAATGTATCCATTGAATGAAGGTACAGCCTTCATTCAAACGGTGAGAAGACAAGATGTACGTAAGGAAGGACTAAGGACCAATAAATTATATGTCAAACTCTGATGATAATAAATAGAATAGAATCGAAAAGAATAGAATACTCTTTATTATATACACCATATATACTACAGATATAAATGTAGAAATTTTACAAAGGGCGACAAACCAAACTCCAAAATAAAACGTATTCGGAATACCATTCAATTGGGACATGCCAAGAGAAAAATATCAAATTTTTCGTGCGCTTTTCCCTAATATTATGAAATTGAACTAATGACTCGTTTGATACCTTTCTTCTATAATATAGAGTAACAACAGAAAATAGAAGTAAGATGTTCAATATAATCAGTGATTTTTCAAAGCTTTCCCTGTTCGGGTCAATCGGGGCGATGAAGTTCCGGGAGAAGTCGCGGGTAGCATTGAGTAGGTAATAGAATATTTCAGTTGGCGACAGACAGATCGATGAAATCTAAGAATGGCTGCTATGACTAGTACTAAATAAATAATTGATCGTCGCAGCCGCAAAAGGCAGTGGGCAAGTTTGTAAGGGAGTTAGTCCTAATCGTAGCCAAGGATATATTTTATGCCAAATGAAAGGGTATGAAGGGTTCTTCAAGTTCGCAAAAGGGCGTTAATATCCATCCCTGTGATTTTAAGTTTTTATGCTGACATAAATAGTTTTCTTGGTCTACTCTACATTGTTGTAATCTTCTGCACAATATAGAGATGATACAGTATCATTCGACTATTACTCCAAATCACTTGAATGGATTTTATTGCCATTCTGCGATCATAAGGAATCTTACAGCCAACCTTTCATTTGGCATATTATGTCTTAATTATGCCGCTCGTAATCGGATCATATTCGCCCACTGTCCTTTCGTATCGGTGGAGGTCGTTGACAAATATTTGCATTTCGATAGGCATTGTTTGTTACAGAGAGGTCGGTCCCGTTCCGATTCCGACCGTAAATTTGTGATTCCGTTTATAACAAGGAATTTAATAGCGATGGAGATCAATTAACATATCTTTGGTAGCTATGTTTTGCGGTGACTCTGTTTTGCTTTGAAGTAATTGATTCAAACGATGACGTAAACGTGAATTTTGCGTACCTCCCTTACGCTGCTGTTAGAGCGGTCAAAATGGTATAGCTCCTGTCAGAGGGTATCTCCAGTTATGAGTAACTCACATATTATATCATGTGGGATGCTCTGGGATCTTTGCGAAGAGTTTTTGAAACTTTAATATACACATACCTACTTCAAACTTCACATTTTATAAGGGTGTCTATAAAGTACGGTGAATAACATTTCATCAAGTAGGTACACCTCTAGCTAGAATATGAGCGGTCAAAATGGTATAGCTCCTGTCAGAAGGTATCTCCAGTTATGAGTAACTCACATAATATCATGTGGGATGCTCTGGGATCTTTGCGAAGAGTTTTTTGAAACTTTAATATACACATACCTACTTCAAACTTCACATTTTATAAGGGTGTCTATAAAGTACGGTGAATAACATTTCATCAAGTAGGTACACCTCTAGCTAGAATATAGTTAGGTACGATAAATTATAAGACACGTACTTGTAAAGTTATCTGAATGTACGGCTCGTGGTTACTTAATCCCAACACCAAAAAAAGTAATGAAAAAGAAAGGAAAACTACAAATTACAAGCAGCACTATCAGTGCGTACATCAACGATCAATCTCACACAAAGATCCAGGTAATTTCGCGATTCGAGCACATTCAGGCACACACAGGATATGAAGGCTCGAGCCGTAGTGCCGCTCCACACGGTTCACACCTACACGAGCTTTCGAACAACGCGACATACGACGGGAAATGGAAAAAACACTTCATTTTCCAACGTCGAAGAATGAGGGGAAATTGTTCGAGCGACAAATCCGACAGACGCGACGCCGCCGACGTCTAACTGCACTTATTTACGTTTCGTTTTGCAATTCATAGTGCTAGTTTGTTAGTGAATGTTGCTTTATTTTTGTCATTAAACTGTCTTTATTGGCTTAAAGTTACGACGGACTGGTTATTTGTTTTTGAAGTTCGATTAGTAACTACAGACAGTCTGATTGCCCTTTTTAACTGACTTCGACTTTAGTTTGTAGTTTTTAGTATAGATAACTTGGTTTGTGATAATCTTTTGTGTATTCCGTGGAAAATGTTGTTGGTGTAAAAAAGATACGGCCGAATGTATAATTATTTAGTTGTATCCTTTTTAGGAATAGAATAGAATAGAATCGTTTATTTCTGAGTACATGGTACATAAAGATCTTAATATTAGACGGAATCACATATACTACCATTGCTGGTGTAGAAATATAAAATGAGTATCTAATTTACAAAGTCACTAGTTATAAATCATGCTATATGAAATAAAATTTTAAATCAATCAAACAAACATAAAAAAATCATAATAATAATAGTAGCCAATGGTTTAATTGCCAAGAGCCTCGACCAACACCTGAGGAGGCTCTCGTTGGGCAGCTGGATCAAGGGCTTGATCCAGAAAGCGGTACTTCTGGACACGGCCCGAATAGTTAGGAGGTTCCTCTCTCTGGAGCCCTGACCGCCGGTAGCTTGGACCCTTTTCCCGATACCGGTGGGCTACTATTTTTTATATTTTTAAATGTTTTTATATTTCTTTATACTAATATTTAAAAATATAATTTATAAGAATTTAAATGAATAAAGGAGATAATAATAGTAGTAATAATAATATGTGTACTTTATGGACCACATTATTTCTAAGCATACATAATTAAAAATTAAATGTTTTCAAAGTTAACTATTTTATATAATGTCAATATGCAATAAAAAGTCATCGAACAATATTATGATAATGTCAAAAAATATTCCGAAAATGTCAATCCATATTTATTATTGATACAATGTCAATATTTATTACTAATATAATGTCAATATTTATTACTAATACAATGTCAATATTTATTACTAATACAGTGTCAATATTTATTGCTAATACAAGTCAATACAAGTATCTACTAATTATACAATGTCAATATTTTTGATTTAAAAATTCATTAACTGAATAGAAACATTTATCCAAAAGCCAAACGAAAATTAATTTCTTAAATTTATTAGTAGGCAACACTCTAATGCGTGCAGGTAGTTTATTAAAAATTTTGATTGCCATGCAATAAGAATTCCTGCTGTATAAATGTAGTCTCTGTCTAGGTACCAGTAATTCGTTTGGATTTCTGTTCTGTACTCTTTTGGAAACGTGCTCATATAATGGGAACAAGTGAGAATATTTCTTTACAAACAAACAGACTTCAAAAATGTATAGACAAGGAAGTGGAAGAATTTTAAGTGATTTAAATACGGGTTTGCAATGTTCCAAATATCCCGCTCCATAAACCGCTCTTACACATTTTTTTTGTGCTAGGAAGGCTCTGTTTACGTCTACTGAGTTACCCCATATCACTAATCCATAACGAAGCACTGATGAGACATATCCGTGATATGCGTTAAGAGCTGTTTCTGTATTAGCTATGCGTCTCAGTTTTCGAAGAGCAAACACAAATTTGTCCAATCTTGTACAGACTCTCTTCACGTGCTCTTTCCAATTCAATTTTTCATCGATAACGATTCCTAAGAATAAAGTTGATGGTACTGGTTCTAATATTGTATTAGAGTATTGTATGTTGGCAGGTGTTATCGAGGAGTTATTAGTTTGAAACTGTACTAACTTTGTTTTTTCAATGTTAACCTGTAAATTATTACATTCCAGCCATTTTATAGCGCAAAATAGTTCGTTGTTTGTGTCAGTTTCTAAGTTATTCCTATTCAAAGATTTTATGGTCAGAGTAGTATCATCCGCAAATAGTGTACAATCTTGTTTTAAGTTCATGCAAAGATCATTAATATATATAATAAATAATGGAGGCCCTAATACGCTCCCCTGTGGAACACCGCAACTATTAATTTTAACTTCTGAACAATATTCTCTTTTCACATTGTTGGCAATTTTTGAGATTACTGTCTTTTGCTGTCTACCTGACAAATAAGTTTTAAACCAGTTATGTGCATTGCCTCTTATGCCGTACTTCTCCATTTTACAAAGTAAGCGATTGTGTGGGACAAAGTCAAATGCCTTGCTCATATCTAAAAATATTGACTGTACAGACATTCTGTTATTTAGAGCTTCGGTTATAAGTTTAACTAGGGAAAAGCAAGCAAGTGAGGTTGAACTATTTTTCCTAAAACCGAACTGATTATCTGTAAGTATATTGTTTTTATTTAAGAAAATGATTAATTTTTCATACATTGCTTTTTCAAAAATCTTTGATATGATAGGTATCAGTGTAATGGGCCTATAATTGCTCACATCCGTGGTATTACCTTTTTTGAATACCGGTTTAACTATTGATTGCTTTAATCTAGTTGGGAATATTCCCGTTTCAAATGATAGATTAATTATATAAGCTAAAGGTAACGCAATGATATTTTTACTTAATTTTATTATTTTTGTAGTAATCTCATCATATCCTGTTGCTTTAGTATCATTCAAAGAGGTAATAATTTTTAATATGTCCTGTTCTACTACCGGTGTCAAAAAAATACTGTTTGGATTAATAGAAATGTCAATGTTCTTATTTGCGTCATTATTATTGGTAGGGTTTTTTTGGGTCAGTTCTATAAAATAGTTATTGAATTGATTGCATATGTCATTAGGATCAGAAATTATTTCATTGTTTATTATTAATTCTTTGATGTCATTTTTACAGTTTTCGTCATTACTTAAATTATTTTTTATAATAGACCACGTTGCCTTACATTTATTTTTAGAATTATTAATATAATTTTTGTTATTAATCAACTGTGAATGTGATATGCATTTTTTTAGTATTTTAGAATAGGTTAGATATATTCTTTTATGATTTGATTTGCTGAGAGCGTTATGTTGGTGATTATAATATAAGGTTCTCTTTTTTATGCATGATAGTTTTATACCTTTACTGATCCATTTATTTTTTATTGGTTTCTTATATTTTTTAATTATTATTTCTGGGAAGCATAATTTATAAAATAGAATAAATAAGTCATGAAATATATTAAAAGCATTATCACAGTCTGTTTCCTCATAAACTTCATAAAAACTTAAGGCCGATATACAGTCAATAAATTTTTTTATGTTGTCTTTGTTGTAATCTCTTTTCACTTCATAGAGGATTTTTTTAATCTCTGATGGGTCATTAGGTTTGTCAAGAAAGAAAACTAATGACTGCCCAGTATCATGATCTGAGAGGGCTAGATGATGTATACTACTTTTAATGTCTCTGATCGATATATTACTGGCTATTTGATCAAGGCAGCTATTTTTCCTTGTGGGCACTTTTATATGTGGCAATAAGTTAAAGTTGTCTAAGATTGCTATTAAATCCCTTGTTTGCTTAGTATCCTTTAGTAAGTCCACATTCCAGTCTCCACATATTATTACACGATTTCTACTCGTACGGGTTAATCTGAGTAACAACAATTCTAATTTTCTTAAAAATATCTGTATATCAGAGTCAGGAGTTCTGTAAATACAGACTAATATTAATTTATTACTCGGAACCTCTATTCCACAGCATTCAAAACAAAAATCATTACTGACTTCATTTGTTATTGGTAGTGGGGTGTAGGATAAGCCTTCTTTCACCAATATACACGAACCACCCCGTTTTTTGGTAGATCTTGAGTAATTTGCAGCTAATTTATAGTTTGCAAGTTTTAGATTACTTTCATGTCCAGATTGTATGAAAGTTTCACTAAGACATATAAAGTCTATGCCCCCCATCTCTTTCGTCAACTCAGCAATGGCTATTTCAAAGAAATCTAATTTATTCAGTATTCCGGCTATATTTTGATGGAATAGAGTAAGTTTTTGTTTTTGAGATCTTTGTGTTTTGTTAGATACTGGTACGAAAAAAAGTGTTGCTACTATGTCCTTCATTCTCCCTTGATATTGGCAAAGTTTTGTCATCGTAATTCAGTGGGTAATTCTTAATGTCAATGAGTATGCGACTAAAAATACTTTTAAATATACACTTTATGCCAAGTCTATTAAGTTGTCCTGTATAATCTGAAAACATTTCCAATGATAGGTCACGATTCGTGTCAAAAAAATACGCATAATTATAATTTAGTATGTCCATATATAATAAATTGTTAAAGATTTCAACGCGATAATTATAAATAAGTGCTCCTCTTACGTAAGTTGGAACACATATGATTACATTAGTATGAGTTATTGGTTTTAAGGATTCTCTAATTAGTTTAACAAGTTCGATTGGGTCTGCCGAATCTTTAAATTCCCTTTCTCCAATACTCACTATACAATAGTCGTCCATACTAAAATCTTGAACCTTTTTCGCAATATTTGCTAATACTTCCTTCATTCTACAATTGGGTGTAACATAATGACAGAACTCGAAGTGTTCCCCGAAAGTATCTTCTATTATTTCAACAGAGCAAGAGTAGTTGCAGGTGGTAAGTACACACAGTTTTCTTTTTCTTTGCTTGTCTTTTCTTGATACTAGATGTACTCGTTGGTGGTTCTCCTTCTTACTGACATATGAATTATTTTTAGTAATTTTTTTATTAGACTTTTCGATTATTTTTGTAGCAGAGGTTGAGTCTAGTTCTATTCCTGGATTCCTGCTACTTTCCAGTGTATCTTCAGTCATTTCTGCAGGTTTAGTCTTATTTTTTCCTGTTTGTTTGTTATCTGTAATTTCCTGTGTTGTTGCAACAGATTGCTTATTTTTCGCTATAGGCGTTACTTGATTTTGTATGGATTTCCGTTTTCGTGCGGAAAGAGGCGTCAAGTTTTTTGTGTCAGTAGTGTTTATTTCTTTGTATGCATTTACAATTTTTATATATCTTTGTAAATCTGATTTTAGCCTAAAGTTTTCAGAATTCAAATTATCTATTTCCTGATGGGCGCTTTGTAGATCTTCGGATAATTGCTTAACTTTTTCTTGTAGTTCAATAGTTTGACTGGTATTTATTATAGAAGTATTTGGAAGACTTATCATTGTTGTGTCGAACAGAGCGGAATTATCCGCAGTCATATTACATAACGAACTCGATCTGCATAATCGAGCATTACGAAAAGTTATGTTGTCATCCATAATTATTTTCGTTGGTAACACTATTTTTAGTTTCACTATTCACCACTTGGGGTCGTTATGGCGGTAGTTGTCTGGATATTAATTTTTGATCTGGTATTACTCGTGACCAGTTTGTCTATGGTGTGGTTGGTAGCACTGTTTTTAGTTCGTCCACTTACCGCTTGGGGCCAGAATGGCAGTAGTTGTCAGTATAATCAAACTATTTAGTAATCTGTGGTATAATTAACTATAATCAGACGACAGACGGGTAGTATTGTTTTGTTTTGTAGTGCCTCTACTCACCACTTGGAGCTAGGTGTCGGGTTCAAAGTACAATTTTTATAAAAATATTTTATCAAACGGTTTTCCAATTCAATTATCACGCCCGATGTAATTGCAATGGCACCCCCGATACACTATTTCTCCAATAATGGTCCTTGTCACGATGTTTCTATTAGATATTAACTTTGATAAATAGTTTGAGAGTTATAACACGTACAACAATAAGATCACAAAAATGTTATTCTTTCTTACATCACTTGTCGTCACTAATTGTTACCAATAATGTCACTTAGTTATATCACTTATTCTTCACAGTTTCTGTTTTTTTTTTAATCATAATTGGCTAAATATTATAATAAATTGCAAATTTTAAATAGCGAGCGATGTAAACAGTTCCGTACCTACGTCCGAATGAATAAACTGATCCCTAATAGGATTTTTTTTTTTTTTTTTGCGCTGGCAACACTGGTAGCCGGTCGTCAAAAACTGATCTCTAGGTTAATTATTTTAAATAAATTAATAAAAGTGTTTTAAATGTATTAAATTAGTGTAATATAGTCAAACCTAGATATTAAGTATTCTAAACAGTGATTACAAAGTGTTTTTTGTCGCGAAAACTTCGTAAAAACAAAGGATTCAAAACCGGCTGTCAACTCAACGTACCAACGGTGACGGATTTCAAATTATCATCGATCCCGGGGAGTATTTTGTTTTATTTATGTGCTTGTAGTTAATATTTACAGAACACAGAACATCACAGAGTACTGCTCAGGTCTCTGAGCTACGTCCATCACACACTGGCACGGTTTATGTCTCCTTTTGCTTGACAACTAGTGGAAGCAAAATCGACGACGAAAACATTCGCCCAGACAATAAACACTACATAATTTACTACACAAAAATAGGCTCTTTTGACGTGACAACGTCTTAAATTAGGTTGCGACTGGGAGTCACTTATGAAAAAGTGTAACGCTCGGTAACGTTACGATGAGTCACCGAACGAGAGAGAGGCCCGCCGAATGCCTTGCGTCTCTCTCCCACTCAACTATGATCGGATGATCGGTCGTTGTCACGTAAAATCTTCGCCCGTAAAACCGACTTTACAGGCAACCATTTTTTTATGTACCTTATAAACTTGTTATTGTCAATCAAGTTTCTTTTTGTTTTTTACAATAATAGCAGTATTCCTTGTAACTTCACTTCTATTTAACATTCCCATCTAATTTCTTAATAACTTGACCTAACTTTAAAATCTATTTGTTAACATTTAATTACTTATTTTTAACTTCATTTTATTTTATTTTTCCCTTCTACCTCCTACTAATCTAAATATTGGAACATCTTTTTTATCACACTGTTATTTAGCTGCATAACTTCACACATTCCAGGTGACTGATACTTCAAAGAAAATGATGACCCGCAGTGCTACAATCAAGGAGATGGAAGCTAAACTAAGAGCCACCTTGAAGGAGCTACAGAATTCTGAAGCGATGTGTAAACAACTGCTCCGCGAAAGGGAAGACAGCGAAGTAGAAGTGGAAAACATTATTTTAAAGAACACCTCCCTCAAGAATGAACTGTCTCAGCTACACATCCAACACATGGACTTAACTGACCAGCACAGTCAATTACAACACGCAGTGTCAACATTTCAAGAGTGCAGTGATACCCACGAATTGGCACTGAATCGTATCACAGAGCTTGTCTGAAGCCCAAGAAGCACTATCCATCTCCGAGTGTATCAAGGTCAATAACCAGGTTGTTCGCACTAGTAATCTTTTTGATGAGTTGGTAGGTAGTAAACCAAAATCAGTGTGTGAGCCAGCTGAAACTATAGATTTGACTGGTGATGATACCATACCATTGTGTCCTATTGTTATGAGTCACAACAAATTAAAGAAATATATTAAAATCAAGAAATTAATTAAACGGTCACAGAGAGTAATAAAAAAACAAAAACTCTTAAAATTAAATCTTGCGCTTAGAAAGGAACGTGTTGTCTTATCGAAAAGTTTAAATACTTGTACTATTGAGTTAGATAAATGTAGGGAAAAGTATGACACTGATATCCAGCTCCTCTATAATGATATACTACACAAGGAGCATTTGCTGAAGGATATTTTTGAAAAATATGAAAGTTCACAACGACAACTAAGTGACCGCTTGTTTGAGGCTGGAGAACTCCTGGATTTGGTGAAGTACAATGCTGAGAGGTATGAGTCTCTGACAAATGATCTTTCATGCAGCGGTGCCAACCAACCACCACCTCTTCAACCTCAGTCTGACTTACCCCTTCCGGTGTTAGCTCTTCCAGCAGAGACCACACAGATAAACAAATCAATATTTTTTTGTGACGAGTTAGGTTCTGGCTTTGGAAAAATTCTACTCAATTACCTAAGCCATAGTTTTACCAATCATAGTTACCATAACATAAGTTTTAAACAAATGATAAAAAGAATTGCCAATGCAAACCTTGATAATTATTGTACTATGGTTTTGCTATTAGGTAATAGCACTGGTATTACCAGAAAGGACATAGTGGATGGTGTAAACACCTTATTAAAGTTAAACATAGGTAAGCTAATGTTGTGTGCTTTTCCTTACTCAGATACTTTATCATACAATGAAAATAATTATATTTATAAGTTGAATAATACTATTCACAATCTGACATGTTGTCATAGAGACAAATTATTGTTTTTTGACACTAACAAGTTTGTTAGTGGTATTAAGTTAACTCAGAGAACTATATCTCTGTCTGGGGAATGTAGACATATGATTGCTATGTTGATAGCATATAATATTAACGAGGTTATAGCTAATATAACGAGTTCTAGTATTAGTGACGAGTCCGTGTTGCCTAGTTATACTAACAACATGGTGATTAATTATGGATCGTCATGTTGTACGAAGGAGGATCCACCACCACCACCACCACCACCACCACCACCTATAATACCAACATCCTTGGAGACTACTACCAGTCAGATAGGATATTCTCCTCCCGCTGGAACATACTCGGGCAATCCAGACTCTCCAGTTGTAGTTGTGGAGGTCACTCCGGATAACTATTTAAACTAGTCAGTGAGACAACAGAAGTTACCCCTTCAAATACCAAATTATTATTACAGAATAATAAAAAGGTATCTTCTGGCAATATAATTAATAATAATAAAAAACCAAAGGGAGTGCAACATATTTTAAAATTATTTAATCAGAATATCCAAGGTTGCGCTTCCAAATTATTGGAAATAGAATTGTTTTTGGAAAACACCAAGTTTGATGTCATTTGTTTAACAGAGCATTGGTTGAAAGATCATCAAGTAAAGTCAATTAATTATGAAAATTATTGTGTAATTAGCCATTTCAGCCGAAAACGTATGATACATGGCGGATCATTAATATTAATTAAAAATTCTATTAAATCAAAAGAACGAAAAGACATAATCGGACTGTCTGTTGAACACACCATTGAATTGTCCTGTGTTGAGCTTGATAAGCATGTTATAGTATGTGTATACAGACCTCCAAGTAACCAGAATCTATCGGTGTTTGATTCTGTAATGGAAGATGTGTTAAAGAAACTTAGTACTAGTAGTAAGTCAATAATAGTATGTGGAGATTTTAATATTAATTTATTGGAAAATAACTCGAATACTGTCAGATTGTTAAGTCTTTTTAGGTCATTTGATTTGTCAAATGTTTTTATTGAACCAACCCGAGTGACAGCTTCTTCTGCCACTTGTATTGATAATGTTTTTTGTAATTGTGATTACTTACACAAAGAAATTGTAAATAAGTTGCCATCTGATCACAGTGGACAAAAAATAACATTTAGCTCCTACATGCCTTTACAAAAAATTCAAATAAGGTTTAGGACAATTACATGTAAAAAGTTAGAGAAATTAAATAATTCTTTGGCCAGTAAGTTATGTGATCAGAATTTTAATAATATAGGTGACCCAAATGAATTCTACGCCGAGTTCTTTTCAATATTAAACGCGCAGTTTAATGACACTTTTCCACTAAAAACTAAAAATATTCACACAAAGTTTTTATTTAGTGACTGGGCGACTCCAGGTATTCGTAAAAGCAGGGAAAAACTTTTTGAACTCTATGGCTTAAAACTGCGAAAACTGACGATACTAAATATTTGGCAAATGTAATTTTGCGTAAAATGAGTTATTCCAACTGAAATATTTGACTAAATAAAAATTGGTAAAAGTACTAGTTGGTAAACAAGTTATTGTTTAAACGTTCACTTGCCAAACATTAGGTTTGGGTTACAATTATTTGTGAAGAGATTTTATGCTAAGTAATAATTTGGCAAATGAAATTATGCGGAAAATTGTTTGGGAAGTGATAATTTGGCAATTTCTTTTTGGTAAAACAAGGGAGACCCGATGAGGGTATATACTTCTTATACCGGATCTCGCACTATTTGTGGGTGTATGTAGGTACTGAAAAGATACACACCCCTGCCCAACCCTTCGGGAAATACAACCGCGATGTTATGTAATATTTAGGAAGGTAATCAAAAATGGAACGTCACTATCCATCAAAGTGGGCCGTTGTTGTATTCCCAAAACAAACAGACACTAATGGCTTGTCAATTATGGAAAACAAACTTTTTGTTGTAGTAAGTAGTTCTTCGGATAATTAAACAATTCCTTGCCGCTCCCAGTTGTACGGGATATGGGACCACGCCATTTTATATTGAACTAAAATTATGACAAGCCTTCCTACGCCGAAAGGGTAAAGGTTGGGTACTGGATCTCGACTTTGCTAGTTGGCTAATTTAAATACCCCTTTATTACCTCTTAAAGAAAATACACCACCAAAATACATAACAAAAAAAATTATCGAATACCAAAAATATACAATGGGCGGTGCATTTAATATTTTTTTGCAAAGAAACTGTACTACAAATAGCAGAAACAAGAGTTGGCTTACCAGGAGTACATAAGTAGGTAGGTATGTAGTAGTTAGCGCTCAGTGCTGCCCCCACAAACACCGCAAGAGACGTGACTGTAATGGACATAAATATTTCGCGGGATTTAATCCGCAGTTCCAGGAAATTCTCTTATAAAGCATTGTCCCAACCGCACTGTCAAAGGAACCGTAATGCCCGGGTTTCACTGGGCTAGTTTTTGAAGCTAGGATAGCAAGCCTGGCTGTTTACACGATGCTAGGAAATTTAAAAGCCAGTAGCATTGCAGTGTCTTAGCAAAATGATGCGATTCGGTACTAGCTTCGCCGGCCACATGAAACTAGTACACAGGCCAGGATAGTAAAATCGGTTGTGGGGGGGCGTTACTAGTTCAATAATATAACCCCATCCTAATTATGACCCAGCCTAAAAATGAGGTTAGGTCTGTGTACACTAGGCCAGAGTGACTAGCTTACTAGCACAACCTTGCTATCCCAGCTTCAAAAACTAGCCTCGTATAACCTGGCATAACTGCACATTGGTCCTTTACCCGACCTACATTGATTTTGGAAGAGTGAGAAGAGTAGAGTGAAAGAGATTTTCTTTAGTTTTCATAAATTAAAACATTAAACGCATTTTCCTAAAGATCTTTACTGCTCCCTGCCAGACTTTCCGTTGCCGATAAAAATAGTTTTCCGTTGGATCAAATCATGTAGATCCATTTACTTACGAAAAACTTTTAACCATACTTAGAACCTTCTCTTATCTTCTGATGCAATTGACGAGGGCAAAAATGTCACGTACATAAAATTAAAATATTGATTAGGTACCCTGAAGTAGTAACAAAGCTATTAGGTACAATTTTCGTGGTCCAGCACCTGACAATGAACCATGTGAGGACACAATACTTTATACAATATTACATATATTTGTTTACATATTATATGTAAACAAATATACATTTTAAATAAATCTATAAAATCTAAACTCTTCAAGTAATGAGTATAATGTGTGACAAAGGTCAAAGTGATGAACGTTTTCGTAAGGTGATCGTGTTATTTATGGCCATGCACCAAAGTAGGCTGCACCGAGCGCACAGTGGCGCCCTCATCGTTTGTTTGGTTATTTCTTTTATTTTAGAACGAAAATGCAGAAAATAAGCACATTAAGTTGTGCTCCACAAGATTATACGTTAATATTAGTATAAACGGTAGTTTTAAATTGTTTAGTTTTATTATAATCACTAAAACGGAAAATAGTGGCCACTATTATCCGTTTAAGAATGAAATTAAAGACAAGAGTCTTGGAACATCAAACCTACCATAGTGTTTGAGCAGGCAAATTGATGTATCCGTAGAATATAATCTGGTGCAGAAAAGCTAGCAATTACTTAGCATATAATTAATCATGTCACGTACCTATTGCTTGCATGTACAAGCTGTGTACTTAGTACACAACACCGCTAATTAGGCTAAGCAACAGCTGCTCGCCTTACCTTCTAATTAGCCCTACTTTTACTTCATTTGTATGTATAAAAGTCCAACAAAACTCAGTCTTTGAGATACAATAGAAGTTTCATTGTTATTACGTCTGGGGGAGTTAAGTAAGTGTTAATTGTGTGTAAAGTTATGTTTGGAAATCGGCGGGTTATCTAAGAAATATTCTTGTAAAGATAAGAAAAATCGTCGAAGTACAAAGGTTGCGAATAAGTCGCTGGAATGATAAAGATAAAAGTTCGACAACAATCGTTTATCCAAGAAAGAGAAACAGGAAAATTGTCACACGGCTAAGTAGGGAAAATATGGGTCAAAGTTGTCTATTTCAAAACGGGCCAAACTAAAGCCATTAGGAAAACTTCAGTACTATATTGCCATTCAGTTGTGATGAGGTTTTCGATAAAGTCACTTTTTGCTTCAGACTTTAAGGGCACGGTTTTATGCGTTGTGATCATAAGCTTACTTACTTACATACCTTTATAGATACTGCATGGACAATAATTTGTTTTTTTTTTTCCTTTGTTTTTTATACAAACCGTGATTCACAAACTATACTGCGTACTTTAATAAATTCCAGGACCTTAAAAAATCCTTTGGAGAAGCAGAAAATACCTAACACGGTGACGAAAATAGGAAATACGTTAACAAACGACAAAGGGCTAGATTCCTGAAAGCTGGTTCGACACAGAATTTCTGGAATTTCAGGGACCCACAAACAGAAATATAGGTCACATTCTACCTGAATGTTACCGCGAAATAACGTATAACACGGGGGATTCGCTAACGTAGCCCGCGAAATTCAAAATTACTTAGGTTTTTTAAATTTGCAGGTCAGTGTCAGGTTGTATGTTGATTAAAATTGATGATTCGCGACCATTAGAAATATGACTTTACAGAATCATAATTATTAGAATCAGCAATATAAGTTAGATAAGTTAGAATTGGCCTCAAATGGTCATACGAGTACATGATGTCATGATATAGCCTTTCAGTAGGGTATTATGAACTTAGAGAGTTGTATTGATGATTTTTAGGGGTCCGTACCCAAAGGGTAAAAACGGGACCCTATTACTAAGACTCCACTGTCCGTCTGTCTGTCTGTCTGTCACCAGGCTGTATCTCATGAACCGTGATAGCTAGACAGTTGAAATTTTCACAGATGTTGTATTTCTGTTGCCGCTATAACAACAAATACTAATAAAAACTTTTTTACAAAAAAAACAACCGACTTCCAAAAAACACTATAAAGTGAAAAATAACTTTAATTTCGGTAGTCGGTGTCTTTGGATTTGTATTTTAGATTTTTGCCACCGACTTCCTTAAACAACCACTCACCATACGCATTTTGACATTTTTTTTTTTTATCTTTGCCTATAAAATTTGAGGGTTTCCCTCGATTTCCATGGGATCCTCTCATCAGATTCCAACTTGATGATAATGGGACCAACTCGAGAGTACACCCTTTCGAACAAAAAAAAAATTAAAATCGGTCCACAATTGGCGGAGTAATCGCGTAACAAACACAAAAAAAAAAAAAACATACTGTCGAATTGAGAACCTCCTCTTTTCTCCCATACATCAAACGTGTTTTTTTTTCGGCGTTTTTGCCTTGTGGTACGGAACTCGTATGCGAGTCCGACTCGCACTAGGCCAGTTTTTTATGATTATAATTCTAATAAATATTTGTTACGGCCGCGAATCATATTTAGATCAACATACAACCTGATACTGACATGAAAATTGCAGAAAACGTAAGAAAATTTGAATGTCACGGGCTACCCTGACGCTTTCGCCTAAAAGCACCACAAAGGGTAGATCTCGACTGTGCTAAACATAGCTCCACTGAACCACTAACTGCTGGTAACTATTCCTGGAAGAAAATCATTAAAACCTCGACGAGAACCAACATTACATCGTTGGTCTCGAACAGAGCTGTTCTGTATAGCGTCTTGACAGTCCAGGGTGGCTTTATAGCAGTGTTAATAATCTCAGATAATTTATATTCTATTGCCACTTATTCAGTTATCTACTTTAGAATCATGTATTCTAAGTTGATTTTTGAGTGACCATTTTGTAACAAAAAGGACCTAATAAGTTTTTGGTTGCAATGGATTTTGTAACTTTGTTATGTATGATATTCAGTTTGTTATTCCATATCTTGAAAATTATCTCAAATACTTTATTTAAATATAGTTGTTTTTTTTTAAGATTTAAATCAGTTCACATCTATACCTTCTAACGAATTTTGTGAGTTTCTTTTTCTCTCACTTCCTATGTAATAATTTTTTGCTTAGTAAATTTATAGGTACCTAATAAAGGATGGTTTTTTAGACGAGCAGTAAGGGCAGGTACCTTAATCGTTGTAGCTACAGTCAATAACCCTGTATACCTATCCTGACTATCAGGGGTGCAAGTATCTACAGATTGTGTAGTATAATTCCCTGTCAGAAATCCTTGACACAAAGTCCCTTACATACATCACGTGAACGATTAACTATATAGAAATTAGAATCGATAGAAAAAGCTAAATGAGATTTAAAAGCACTGATAACAGAATAAACATGTCTTTACTAACTGTAAGCTTTCACAATAATTGTCAACATAAATAGAGCCCATTAAATTCCAAGTCAATAATGCATTGTCCAATACCATCCAATGTTTCTAATGCATATTAAATCATTTATGTCGCCCGCAGTGTCCGACATGTTGGCAATAACAGTAGGTTAGTATAATGAAATATTTTAGGTATGTAAATTGACACCCTTCATCAATTTGCCGTGTTAGTTGGCGTTTGGTATAGCTGTCGCAATGTTCTACTAATAATATCTTGCATCTATAATTTATAATTACTAATATAAATCCTGAAAAAAACCACCCCAAACTTAGAAGACACTCATGTGGCATCCGCCAACCCGCTCTGGGCCCGTGCAGTGGATTATGGCCCACTCCCTCTCACAGAGAGGAGGCCCGTGAGAACATTATAGGCTGATTATACATCCCCTAATAGGGTTCAATAGGGGTTGAAATTTTTTATAGTACCTAGTAATTTTCGCCGATGGTAAATCCCATCGGCCACACAGTTTGTCGTAAATAAAAGCCTATTTGTCAGTATGATAGAAATAGGAATGATGCAAATCCATATGATTTGCATACACATGCGTCAAAGTGATTGTCAGCGCTGAAAAGCTAAATGACCTATTTTTGGACTGCATTCGGAATTCTGAAACACATTGTTCGATAGCAATTATGTGCCTTGTTTGAGGATACAAGTGTATGTGTATCCGTTTATGTGCTACAATGTTCACATGTTTAACTATGTATTATTTTGTGATGGTTATGCTTAGCAGATTATTTGTGAAGAGGTCACGTTTCCGAAGGGCGCTTTTAATCAAATTATTTTGTGATGGTTATGCTTAGCACATTATTTGTGAAGAGGTCACATTTCCGATGGGCGCTTTTAATCAAATTAGGGCACTTACAAATGAATCCTATTATATGTTTAATACTATTAATTTATAAATACATTAAGGAATTCTTAGAACGTCTTTTCCGGGGATTGATTTACCTAGCAGTGCACGACTAAACGGTGCAGTGGTGTCCAGTGGTAACAGCCGCGATTTACGAGTTGTAGGTCGTAGGTTCGAACCCAGACAGGCGCTTTACTTTGTGTAAATTATTTCATCACCATTGGTCTCAAAACGATGAAGGAAAACATCGTGAGGAAACCGGCATGTCCTAGAGCCAAAAATTCGAAGACATGTAATATCTACCAACCCGCATTTTGCCGTATGGTGGATTACGGCCCACTCCCTCTTACCGAGAAGGCCTGTGTCCCAGCAGTGGGAACATTATAGGCTGATTATGCACGCTAAACAGTTGTAACAAGCTCTAAGAACATTTAACAAATTGTTTTTTTACAACCACGTCCCGATTACCATCAAAGACAGAAGAGAGAGAAGATTAAGTAATTAATGTAACCCCAACAAAATTGAAGGTACACACAGCTCCATTAAGTAGTTACCCCACCAAAAGACATGTGCGTTCAAATCCGTGATAGGCCCAAGTTGGTTTTTGTATTTTGCAAAAACATTTTATTTTAAATAATGTATTGTTTTAGTGAATAAATAAGTTTAAGTAAGTTTTTTTTTTTTTTTAATTCTGTTTTTATTATTGTTTTTTTTCAATAAAACAATACTTTTGCGACGACAAGCAACAATAGTAGGGTTAACATTTACGACAACTTATTCATCGTCTAAATAGACTGGAGGTTTCAAGACCGCTTACCGTGCATAAGATTGGAAGTTCAAATCCTATATAGCACGAAATGTGCTTTTTGTTCATTATATTATTTTGATATATTTTTCTATTTTGTTTTAAGTAGTAATTATTTATAAAGAATTAAAAAATCAAGAAAAATAAAATACTTTATTAATCATTTATTAATATTTATTATTGCTATTATTTAACAAAACTATGATCTTATTTTACAACAAACAGAACAACTATTTTAGTTCTCATAAAATCAGAAATCATTTAAAAAAATAATTGATAAATAGTAGTCGTTTACTCTTCGCCGTTTTAAGTGAACGTATACAAAGTTCTAACTTGAAGGTATGGATTAATTTTATAAAGACAACGTAAGTAAGTAAAATTAATGGATACCCTCAAATTATAACATCTTTCGATTAGACAGGGACCTAAAGATATAATGACTCAGCCGATAGTAGATAACAATTTCATCGCAATTCGTATGGGCTCGCTGGCTAGTTCGTCAAACTGCCGGTATGAATATGACGACGTTCGGTGATGCGATGGTTCGAATCCGAGTCAACACAATGGACTCTTTTTGAAGTATTCTTTAGATTATTCGTAAGGAATTCAATGTTGTAGCAGTGTAACATTTTAAAACTTGAGGGGTTAGGACATAGTGACGCTTTCTGTACTTAAATAAAGTAGGGTTGTTACAACTTTATGTACAACAAAGCTTTACAACACAAACCGCTGAACAAATACATTCATCACGTGTTTCTGTGTAAACCGCCAGAAACACAAAGTGTGCAAAACACACACACATTGTGTGTAGTTGGGACATTTGTCCCACCATGCAGGTGACAGTTCTAAATGAGTTTTACACTTACACCACATCCCATGCTGGCGCTAACAGGCTGCCTTCAAACGTTCTGCATTCTGCTAACTTCGTATCGTACGAAACGTTGATTACTTTTGGACTTTGCTACATTAAATCTCGTTATTTGTCAATCGATGTAATGCGTCCCCTCCACAGATACACCAGATACACCTCATCAGATACACCTAGATAACGCAAGAGCAACTACTTTGCGTGCCCAGTTTGCGTACAAAAATCTTAGGCCGCCACTTTCGCGCTCAGTCCTGTAGTACTGCTGGCTGGGTTAGCGTGAGCGCTGGCGCTAGCCCCCGGGGGTGAGGTGATTTCCCCTTCACTAAATAGAGCTTGTGACGTCATAGTAGGTAGTCAAAAAATGGCATCTGTGGTCCCCTCCGTGCCACGGAAAGCACGTTCAGCCGTTGGTCCCGACTGTCATTCGTGAATCTTTGGCAGTCGCTACGGGTCATCAGAAGCCCGAAAGATTGAACACCAGTCTTTCCACGGGGTATCGTATCTATTACCCAGTAACTGGGTTGTGGAGGTCGCAGTCGCTTCATGTAAAATAACGGTATTCAGCTGTATCCGATGAGTCGGCTTCCAGTCTAACCAGATGCAGCTCAGTACCAGTATTTTGCGTGTAGGTACATGGACCGACTGCCTATCTGATCTGCACAACCCAGTTACTGGGTAATACGAAACCCCTTGGTAAGACTAGTTGTCATGCTTTCAGGCTTCTGACGACCCATAACGACTGTCAAAGATCCACGAATGGCAGCCGGAACCGACAGCTTAACGTGCTTTTCCGAGACACGGAGGGGTATTTTGGTATGTAAAGATAGTCACCCATCCACGGGCCAACCGCGGCAAGCGAAACAATACCAAAACTGCCCAATAAGAGATGCAATAATATTCCTGAAACCAACCATGGATATCATCATTTAACACTCTAATCTACAAAAACTCTAGTCAGTTTTTTTACTGCATTCCTTTTGTGCAACGTAACTATGGCCATACAGTTTTACCTGGTCTCATTATGCCGTACCTATAATTCATGATTTACAATAGGAACAAAACGTGACCCAGTTTCCTATGAGGAATTTCAATTAAAATCTATGTTGTATTCGTCTCTTTTACGAACTTTTCTATTGTTATTTTACCTGTATAATTACTTTGTATACCGGTTTCATGAACTTAATTTCCGGGTCGCGTAATTTATGAAAAAAGAAATTGTAGGTGAAAGTTCTAAAAGCTGCGGAGTTTCTCTTACAAAAAGGACTTAGGAAATTAAAGGTTATTTTCTAAATATTACAATAAAAACACAAACATAGAAAGCAATATATCAGTTTCGGTAGAGTTTTTCATATATTGCGTTAACTGCTTCCCTAAAGGTGTAAGAGAAAAAGCCTGCCCCATCCATACTAATAATATTATAAATTCGAAAGTAACTCTGTCTTTCTGTCTGTCTGTCTGTATGTAACCTTTACACGCCTAAACCACTGAACGGATTTCGATAAAATTTGGTAGAGTGATAAATTGCATCCCGGGGAACGACATAGGACAGTTTTTATCGACATACCTCGCTGGCGAAGCCGCGGGCGGCAGCTAGTTGATTACTACTTGAAATCATTGGCCTGCCCCGTTGGTCTCGTGGTCGCAAGCGCTGTGTGGGGTTCTGGGTCCTATTCCCAGGTCGCATTGAGTTTTTAAATTAGCACTAAACACCTCAAATGCCAACAAGTCGGGGGCACCTGAGCGAAGCCTACAAATAGGGTAGTCGACCTTATTTTGGTCATACCTTCTGTATCGATTGAAGTGAGAGCATTTTGAGGGCTGCTCTTTCATCGACAGCCCTATATATTCAGCCTCATAGAGATGTATATTCGTTGTTGAGTTTTTAAGAATTGTTCTCAAGAATTTTTAAGTGAATTTATCATTAATTTATTTTTTATTTTTTTACTTTTTCAAGATAAACTTTCTATTTTTATAAAAAAAATGTGGCTGACAAAAAATGCCTAGGAAATATAATTTTGAAATAATTTAGGTCACTTTACCCACATAATGTGTTTCCTTAAAGTCAGATCAGAAAGGATCCCCAACTCAAAACAGCTTATCTCGATTTCATTACGATCCGTCAGATTGATATAAAGATTAGAATAAATTAAATAACTTTAGCACCTAATGAAACTGAATCACACTAAAATTATATAGGCGAAAGTTTGTGAGTGTGTGTGGGGGTGTGTGTGTGGGGGTGGGTTGGGGTGAGGGTGGAGGTGTGCGCGTGTGTGTGTTTATATTTTTGTTACTTCTCCACGCTCAAACGGCTATACCAATTTTGATAAAATTTTGTATGGAGGTAGCTGACACCCTGGATTAACTTAAAGGCTACTTTTATCCCGATATTCCCACGGGATCGACATTTACGCGGGTGAAACCGCGGGGCGCAGCTAGTTTGACTATAATTTTCAACATACTGGTATCCCATAAAGTAAATTCAAAGTATCGCTGTCTTTTACTAAACAACAAAAATTGTAAGAGATCCCTTAAAAGGGCCTGCGCTTAGTGGCGGCCCGGCACGGCAACTACGATTAAGAATATAACTTAATAGTACGACAATAAGATCGAAATGTCAATGATAGTCATCGTAGGTCCAACAGCAGAGCTGTGGTATTTAGGCATGCCGTGTCAGCAGTCTTCGGAAGCCTTCGGTAAGATCTCAAGGTAAGGTGGGCCACAAGGCGGCGGCGTTACGATTGTTCTGATGAAGAGTTACTGCTGGGAAAACTAGCACAATGTTGTGACGGTACACCGCGGCGTGTCTTAGGACGCCGCGGCATACCTAAAGATACTACGGCATAGATGCCGTGAGTATGCGCAGACTGACGGCATCCGAGCATCCATCATTGCATGCCGTGCCCTGCTAACAGTGGGCACAGGCCCTGAAAATTGGAAGAATTATTTCTGTTGAGTCTTAACTTCTTCAAATCACTAGTAAAAAGGTAACCTCGTTGATCGCATCAGCTTGTAACAGTGTTCTAAGAGTAAAACAAAAAACTACGTAGCCAACATAAACCGCACCCTAATTGCCTAACACACTATTAATCGGAATCTGAATCATTTTGAAGCATATTGCTAATCCATTGCTTCATAAGTTAGAAAAAATTGTCTGCTCAACACGTAAATAACGCAATGAATGCTGTGGAACTGTCAAAATGAAACCGATTCCGATAGATAATGTGTTACGCAATTGCCCTGCAGCTTTGTTTACACCTTATAAAATGTGCTAGTTTACTTACGAGGCATACCTAATTCTAAGGTAAACGATACCCGTACCTTCACAGTCGACCGGGTATCGGGTATTATGGGCTAATCATATATTAGTTAGCGGACATCGCCCCGTGCAGGGTTTTTACACTAAATTAGATTTCTTAGGATAAAAATAGCCCTAATATCGGCTTAGTCTTCCACTAGGTAATTAACTAATATTATATACGTATTCAAAACTTTGTGAAGATGTTTGGGTGTTTCTCAGTCAATCAGACATTTTGATTTTTGGGACACAAATCATGTCCTGAATTATACAACAATATAGAGTGGCAGGAACATCAACGCGGAAACTAGAACCCCTAGGCTAAAAACTTTTCCGTCGTTCATTTTTTTTAAACTGTTGTTTCATACAAAAATGCATTACCTACGCGGTAAAAATGTATGGAAGCGCCAATTTTTTTTTTAATAACGGACGAAATATTTGAAAGTACCTACTCCTGGTGTTGAGAGCAGTGGTGGCCAAGTGGTAACGGCCGCAACTTACGATTTGTAGGTCGTAGGTTCGAACCCAGACATGCGCTTTACTTTGTGTAAATTATTTCATCACCACTGCTTTCAAAACGGTGAAGGAAAACATCGTGAGGAAACCGGCATGTCCTAGAACCAAAAATTCGAAGACATGTGACATCTGCCAATCCGCATTGGGCCCGCGTGGTGGATTACGGCCCACTCCCTCTCACCGAGAGGAGGCCTGTGTCCCAGCAGTAGGAACATTATAAGCTGAGTATGTGTATGTGCAATATGGCCGCCGCTCCAAGATGGCGGATTACATTTTCCTGTTCAACTCCCATATTATGGGTATCAAATGATATCTAGTAGATCATTAGGAACTGCTGTGTAGGGGCCTGGTCTGTATTTCTCTTCTCTCTCTGGTGTTCAGAATCATGTACTGAATCCACGGTAACGGTTGCGCGTCGTTGTCACTGCCACCCTAACACATAGGGACCATATAATTTATCCGGATAATAGAGAAGCTTATCAGATTCAAGGTATCAAATTAAATGGTATTTAGTATTAACCACCGGCACCAGGCTTCATTAATGAAGAGATCAGCAACAGAATATTAATCTACCTACATTATTAAATACCACTTTACCACATACTGCTATACATAAGTACGGTCACCAAAGGAGATAAGTAAACACGGTCGTCGGATATGGTTGAAGTTTAGTAAGAAACCGATGGAAGTTTTCGAATAAAATTTAATTTAGTTAATAGAAAACAAACATTTATATTTATTTATCAAATAAAATTTTATTCGAAAACATCCATCAGTTTCTTACTAAGCTTCCAACTATATCCGACTACCCTGGTTACTTATCTCTTTTGGTGACTGTACAGTACGCGTAACGTATTGCTAATATGCCTAATATACCGCCGGGAATTCTGCCCATCCTATTATGTATATGAATATTTAATCGACTTCGTCATGTAATTATATCATTGAATGAATGAAAAAGTAAGGTGAATGCTTTCAGTATTAAATAGTTGAATGAAACTAGTCACGAGTTCGTGACTAGTTTAAGTTACTACTTGCGTAATTAGAAAATTCATATTATTAAAGAAGGCAATCACATTGGTTCAATTTACTACTCAGTCATCACTCCATGTAAAACATAAATATATATAAATAAACATAGTTGGAAAAAGGCTAGGCAGATGATGAATATAAGGGCTCTCTCCCTAACACTAAAATATCGCTATAGGTATATTATGTTCAAGTATTTATAGGGAAAAAAGGGTACATAGGTGGGTAAGGTAGTGGGGCGTTGTAGGTAGTTGTTTTCATAACCAGTAGCGTACCTACTCTGTTAATTTTATACCAATCTATTTAGGTAGGTACCATATTTCATTAGCGTTCCTTTTCTTTCGCAATCATAAAGTATCGTCTTATTATTGTTTTAGGGGGGCACTGCTGTTTGCAAATGTCAAACACAAACACTACCTGCCATTCGTTACGAAATGTCAGAATTATTCTGAGTGCCACGGTCGTCGTACCTGTATAGAACGTTACGTATTTGACTGTTTTATATGTGCGCAGAACAAATAAGAAGTACGTAACCTGCTACTGTTTGGGAAGGTACCTTTACCTAGTTAGATAGACATAACTTTCCAGATATTGATGTCGTGAGTAGCAACAGTAGCAAAACGAACAGGTACAGCAATTTTTTTTTAATAGATTCACACATCGCGTAGCTTGGGCTTGCTACCTCTTCGAACATTCATGAATTTTAATTTAATGTTGCCTGTAGAACCGTTGTCAGGTTTGGCAGGCAAAGAGAATAAAACCACAAAAAAATAAAAACACTAAAAAAAAGGTTGTATACGTATAGTCATTGGGTACAGGTAGGTATGTCTCATGAACGATGCAAGTATTATCTAAATGTGCTTCACCTTTCATTTCGAGACTGTAGGTATATAGGTACCTAGGTAATGTAACAATATTTTTTTCCGAGCTCTCTTTTTTTTCATATAAGTATGTCGAGAACCCATATTTTTTTTAATAATCGCTGATAAAAATGTCTTCCTTTGAAAACCGCAACGTCATGATATTTCAGTTCAACAAATAAATTTCGTTTTGATCAGCATTGAGCGTGCATTGAAATGTTAACAAAAGTAAATGATAATTAATATTCGGTTCCGTCGAGCACCCTTTAACAAAAAATTCGTTGTTTTCTCTTGAAACACATGTTTCAACGTAGTGTGTATAATAGGTAACATACCTATTGTATTGTTTTACGTTTCATTAAATTATTTTCAAAGCAATTTATTCAAGGTGTTGGAATTGAACAAATAATTAGATACTACGCAAACGAAGTTTTTTGACAGTTGTAGAGTGTAAAATTTATTCGTTACTTAGCCCGTACATCATTCATCACCAAAAGTGCTACCAACGTTTTAAAATGAATACATGGTAACAGGTTGCGTCCCTTTAACTTTATATTACATAGGTAAGTACCTACTTATTCATTGTATAGCTGTATTTCTACAGTAGGTACTTGTCTATACTAAAATATCATATAAGTTGACCTGTGTTCAAAAACATACTACATTATTCAACCCTCATGTTAAGTCAATCAAGCAAAATTACCATTTTGTGTAGGGGACATGCTAGCTTCCCGTGGCACTTTACAACGATGTCTGCAGCTAAGTAGAAAAGCATGTTATCGCCATAAAATGATAAAAGCGAGTAACGAGTAACCCAGATGGCAGCGCTGAGCTAAATCTATGGTCTGTGCTATAGAATTTGTGGTGTCAAAGCCATGCGGGATTGTGGTTAGCAACGTCGGGAGTGCGTTGTTTGACTGGCGGCGTGTGTTGGACTGATAACAATGGAGCACACTGTAGCACAAAAGACGAGTACCGCAGCACTAATTGAAATTAATTTTCGACGAGGTTGAACCAATGCTGTAGGTATAGGTATAGCTATCATCTACTCTGAGAACACCGTAGGGATTTGGATTGTGTATGAAAACGGTTGTTGGATTACAAAATATGATTTTGATACAGCCTAATTGCGTAGCACACTTTCAATCAAAACCATATTTTGATTGAAAATGTTTTGGGTGGGTTTTGAAGGATATTCTTGAACTTTCAAAATTAAAGGCATTGCTATACCTAAATTGCAATTTTTATGTGTGTTACACAATTACCCACCAGGTTAGTTATAATAAAATTGAAACTCAAACATGTATTGCTGGGTAGCCTATACGTAATAATACCTAAAAATGACCTCCAGAAATTACCTCTTACAAATAAGCAATATTTCCTCTATAAACTACTTATTAGTTTAGATGAAAAACACTTTTCAAAAACAAGTTCTTATTAAAACGCAGCAGTTTCGAAAGGCTGTCTAAGAAACACATACTCGTACTACAGTCTCCGTGTGTTGAGTGCTAAAAATAGCCCACCACGTGTGTGAGCCCCTTGGTGTAGGCGCTGAGACAAATGAGTTCTTGGTTCATGGTCACCATAAACTCGATCTCCGATCACCGTGACAGCTGTCAGCGTGTAAAAAATTATTTTTATTTTATGATCTGCGTCTTTAAGTTGTTTTTATCTCTGAAAACATGTTCGATTCACCATTCATCGTTCTCTTGCCCTTGTCCCAATTTATTTGGGGTCGGTGCAACATGTCTTCTTTCATACTTCTTTATTAGTCGCCCCTTTTTACGCACACCTATCATCGGTCATTTCTTCGTTCACCATTGTTTGTACCTATATTTACTCTTTTTTTTTTTTCGAGTCGACACGGATTCGTGGACAATAGTAAAGCGAAAGGGAACAGCGATGCATCTGGCTGGTGGTCTATAGGTTGCGATATTCAGCTGCATCCGGTTAGAATGGATCCGATCCCAACATAGTTGGGAAAAGGCTAGGCTAATGATGAGATGATGATGATAACGTTCTAACTTATTTCCATGAACGTCCACGATAATATCGACACGCCAGAAATTATATAAACACACATAGTCTACTGCGATAATCTATTTTCAAAATCATTCAACTGAATAGTAATTGCTGTTGAATTTGTTCATTGTCCATATATATAATATGTAGGTACTAATAACACTTGACCACAAACATCAATCATTAGGGATCAAATTATAATTTGATGCTCACAGCCGTTAAACGTGTTGATTTGATAATACCTGTCGTTCGTCAAATGGCATATAAAGCCAGGATTAATGCATGTAGGTAAGATTTACTGCCTTATATCTATGAATGACATGAGCTTTTACTCTTTTCTCCCACAAGGTGGACCGACGACCTTGCGAAGGCCGCAGGAACCCATTGGATGCGAGAAGCACAGAACCGGTCGAAGTAGAGGTGCTTCGGGGAGGCCAATGTCCAGCAGTGGACGTCTTTCGGCTGCAATGATGATGATGATGATGTATAGAGGGGCCAATCTTAATAAGCAAAACTGCGTCAGTTTGACATAACCACGTGTACGCGAAACGATGAGACAGGTTAGTTTTAACGATTTGCTTCAAGTCCGTAACATGTAGGTAGAGTCAACCAAACGTGTGTAGTGGTATTACTTCAACTACGAAAACCACTTTCACTGCTACAAATTAAAGGCGCTATCAACGTCAAATTGTTACCACCGTTGTTCAAAAATCCGGACTGTAAGGATTTCTGAAAAGTGAGGCGTATCGGAATGTAGATATGTCATATGCCTTTAGCAACTCACTAAGGGTAAGGGTGTTGCTGTGCGGTACACTACACGAAGTTTTTTTGTCTGGGGATGCGACACTTAGAACAAAAAAAAAACGAGTGGGATTGTGTCGACAACTCGGGATACACGGGCTTAATGTAAACCATATGGCAGGGTGTTAACTTGCAACGTAATAAACATGTTGAATATTAGGCGACGATCCCACCAAACATAAAGCCCGGAATACACATGCCACTAAATTGCACAAAAGTATGCAAGTAGCTTGCACGCCATTATAGTAGTCACCAATCAGAAGTTACTATGGCACACGGCTTGTGAATACCTGGCTTAACGCTAGCTCACAGTCAGCTATCACAACCAACAGTCAGTCGGCAGCTGACGTTGTTTCGGAGTGATTTTATAATATAAGATTTACGTCAAAACAAAAGTAAACCAACTCCGCCGCGCCTTACCGCACCCAATGTGTCACACTCCTAGTACGGTTCATTGTGGCAATTTATTTCATTGTGATATAAATTGCCATATAAATTCGCAATGGGTCTCTTCCGGCTTAACACAATTACGAGGATAAGTGATAACTGACAAGTTGATAGCAAGAGTAGTGGTCAATATGTAAATGGCTTGTTCCTTGCTCTGACGGATAATCATAGTTGTCAGAGTGGAATCCATTTTAAAATCTGGCAGAATGTTATTGTTATACGTACAATCTGGGGGCCTAAAAAGGCCACTTTGGCAGAATCATAAAAGGATAACATAATGGACAGTTAACCGTTAAGTTAATCGTATCAAATCCCATCGGTGAAGCATTATTCAGTTATTTTTTTGTCTGTGCTAAAATACCAATCAATCCGATCCAAATCCAATCTCTTTGATTATACCTACGCGCTACGTAGTGCAGCGAAAAAAAGAAAAACACGGACTGTCTTCGCCATATTACGATTCATAATGTTATCCTTTTATGATTCTCCAAAGTGGCCTTTTTAGGTCCCCTGGTCGTCGAGAGAATTCGTTCCTGACACCTGTCAGAGCGACAATTCTAGTAGCTAATAAATATTAAAAAAAAACACGTGTAGCGATGTCTACAACGCCACATGAGAACAATGCGTCATTCTGACGTCACGCAAAATTCTGCATCTCACAGGCAGAGTTTACCGCGCAACTAGCATAGATACAACGGCCCGACATGAATTATCGGGCAGCTGCCCGCCAGACACAACACCCCTCTGGTCGGAGGATCCTCCCTTTTCTATAGAGTATGAGTGAACTTTACACCCTGTTCCTCATACCTCTATAGACGCAATACGCTAATAAAGTATAATAAATTTATATGAAACTGACCGGTGTCAAGAACGCATTCTCTCATCGCGTCAGCCGTACTGTAGTTGCAAATTGGTCAGCGTACACGTTTCAGATTTTCTTTCTTTCTATCTTTGCCTATATGAAATTAATTCCATTTTCAAATATGGCTATAAATATAATAAAAAATTCTCACTGCTAACCCAGCCACCAGTAACCAGGGAAAATAAATTGTTGACGTAATCCCTCTAGAAATATTATTAAGTATGTATCTAATATGTATCCGGAAGACGCCTTCCACAAGGTGGTCCGACGACCTTGTAAAGGCCGCAGGAGCCCGTTGGATCGGATCGAGAAGCACAGAATCGGTCAAAGTGGAGGTGCTTGGGGGAGACCTATGTCCAGCAGTGGACGTCTTTCGGCTTAAATGATGATGTATCTAATAATATAAATATACAATGTTGATATTATCAATATTATTGATATTTGTACTGGACAAGTGACGCCAATTAAAGACGTTTAGAACTCTAAAGCTAAACTGCATTAGTTCCATAAAACTTTTGCAAAAAAAAAACAAAATTACATAAATAATAATATAACAACAAACAATAACAGTTATACACCGAGTTGCCGACCGGCACAAGTTAATGGGTTGACGCAAGCCAGCCATGCGTTACCATACTACATGATTATGTAACATTACAGCATATTGTTAGTACCTACTGATTACGATAATGACAATTCATTAGTGGTTCATTGTGCCGTATCGTCAAACATGGGAGAAACAAATGAATGAGAGCCTGCTAACCTGCATTATAATAATAACAGGCTTTCCCATGGCAGTGTAAAAAGATCCTCTCAAGGAAAGAACTTCGATCCATGTTTTCAATGTCAGGCCTTAAAACTGAAGGTCAATTCCCGTAACTAAAAACATTCAAAATCTAGTCTCAATCTCATGTCAGTGACAAACAATGTCAAAACTTGTCAAAAATGTATGGAAAGAGGTATTTTTCACAGATTGAGACTGAGATCAGACTGTGAAAGTTCTTAAAATTTCGAGAATTGCCCCTCTAGGTTAAAATATGTTTCTTCACTTCGTTTTCAGGTTTCCTAATCGTCGTCAATGAATTGAAAGTCACTGGTGTAAAAGATAACTTAAGAACCCCATTTAAAAAATGAAGGGAGAAGTGTCAGGGTAGCCTCTATAAATACATAATATAACCCTATTGATTCATATTTTTGAGGATTTTATTGATTATAATTCTGTAAATACATACTTGTTACGGTCGCAAATCATATTTTGTTCAACATACAACCTTACACTACAAATTGCAAAAAACGTAAGAAAACAATTTCGCGGGTACCCTTGCGCTTACCCCGTAAAACTAAGTAGGTACCTACACGGTACAATGTGCAGTCGCAATAATAGTCATTATCATGGCACTTGACAAACAGGCGATGTACATGTTACATTGTTAAGAAAAAAATATAGGACATAGGTATTGTTAAGAAAAAAAAATACGAAGGACACAGATGAATGAAGCAATTCACTGGCGAAAACCACATGTCTCCGGATAACAAGCACACATGGTAACACATGAGCTGAATCAATAACCGCGCATGCCACGTTTTTATTAAAATTCATGCCGTCATATGAATCTGTAGGGTCATCAATCCGCAAACGTGATGACATGAATTTACAAAATGAAATATCTCATGCGAGAAAGTTGGCTGAGCAACATTAATTCCGCAGAGAAGGCACCTAAGGCTGACGAATTGTGCCTACACACGGCGTATAAATCGCGCAGTAGAAAAAACGTTTCGGTGAACAAGCTTTCATAGTGATCCATACAACACTGACGACCTTGCCTACACACGGCGTATAAACCGCGCTGTAGAAAAAACGTTTCGGTGAACAAGCTTTCATAGTGATCCATACAACACTGACGAACCGTGCCTACACACGGCGTATAAACCGCGCCGTGGAAAAAACGTGTCTGTCAACAAGCCTCAATTATAGTGATCCATACAACACTGACGACCGTGCCTACACACGGCGAATAAACTGTAGTTTTTCACGGCAAGACAAACGTGTGTGTACGAAAGGGCCTAAAGCAATTTCTTGACATCCTAACATAATCGAGGCCGCCTTCATCAAGGAGTTTAATTCACATTCCGAGGCACTAATTAAATTCCTTCAAACTGTCGAGTGAATCTTTTCAATTTAAAACTAGTAGACAAAGTTCTTACGAGGAGTGGCGGCGTGCGATGCGTGTTAACTGTTTTAATGTTGAAACTCGCTCATAGTATCTATGCTATAACTTTTGATTATCATTTTGCTAATTCACAGTTTTTATTGTTTGAATAAATGGAACAGAGTAGGCATGGAGTAATGACAGTAGGGATGATAGCTGCTCACTCTGATAAGAGAATGTCATACAATAATTTAGGTATGCTTTACGGAAAAACATTCCTTTGTGACACACTCTTCGTTTGTCACACACTTCTATGTGTGTTCTCCTTTGTGTAGATTTTCGCACAGCATTTCCCAGAAATTGGACTCGTATCTTAGAAAATTCAATAAAAATTTCATTAAAGTAGCCTAATGCCACGTAACTGCTTTCCAATTGCAGGTCAAATAGCGTTTCGATTAAATATGCAAAACTAAGCAGCGGTGAACTAGGCACGTAGCTAATATGTTAGTAAATATTAACCCTCTTTAGAACTGAACAAAGATGAAGATTACAGACTTGTGTACGTTTCGTGTGGTTTTAAATTGCGATAGTATGTAATAAACAACCGTTGCGTGCGTACCAATTTCAAAAGATTCCAAATTGATGCAGTAGGCACGCCCCTATTGCATGGGACTATAAGTGGCAAAATATGAGTGTACACCTGTACACTGTACTGTAGGTACACCTCTGCCTAACCCTTGGGGATTTCAGGTATGATAGTGTTGAGTATGTGTGTGTGTGTCCAACCTAATGAAACGTTGCCCGAATTTTAGCAGAACTGCAGCTGAAAAAGTGTGCGTATGACGAGCCAAAGCCACATCAAAGGTCGTCAACACTGATAAACGAGTATGTCACTCACGAAATGTTGCGGAAAAACGTTGCTGGTATTTACTATACCTACCGTACACAAAAACGTGAGCTTATTCAGGAGTTCTCATCTACACCAAAACCTCAAATCAATCAATTTAGTCTTGATAGAATTAAAATAAAAGTGTGTTATAATACATAATACCTCTTGTTTATCAGAAAATTTATTGTTGAAATCGGTTCTTTCATTCACGTTGTAAGCACAAGTTTCTCAAAAAGACTTCTTAATTGTTTATTCAGCTTCTAAGGGTTACGTTGTTAACAATAAACCTTCATATTGGCTTCTTCGTGCGGTAAAAAAAATGCTCTTACAAGGCGCTGTATATTCTGTATACGTACACACATATATCACTCCTTATCTTTAAACTCAATAAGCTATTCCAGTACGTGGAGTCACGTAGTCTCGCCGTACGTCTTCTCGCATCGATGCCGGTTAGATTCCTCAACCTTGCTGACACAAGATTCCTTGCGGTCACATTGCCTTGTAGTCTTGCTTGGCTGTTCTTTGTGCACGTCTCTGCACGTCGTCCCAGTTTGGAAGTTCGCCATTCTCTTGTAGTATACACAAGTTGTTATCAAGCATTTGTTTCTAAGTACGATACTTGTATTGTTCTGCATAGATTGTTATTGGAAAATGAAGAACGAAGTAGAACCACGTAGAACTAACATCATAATTCACAGTTGATTCATAATTAAAATAATGTTAAATGTTCTGGCTGTAACTTTTCATGTGGACATTTAAGTTCAGGAATTTCACATTTTTTAATAATTAAACAGTGTAGTTAACTTCATTTAAAATAAAATTGACGTTTGACACTTTTTGTATGAAATAACTGTAAAAATTTCAAAATTATTCCTCGAATAAAGTTATCAGATGATTGAAAAATCAGCCTTAAGTCACTTAGGGCTGATTTTACAAGGCAGATAGCTTTTAACCGTGGAATAAAATTGTCATCTGACAGTTCTAGTATGGAAAAACTGTCAAAAATTCAAAAGATATTAAGACGATTTATAAGATATAAAAGTTTGGGGAAATACGCCTTAACGGGATACTCATCGATTTTTTGCAGTTATGCATGTAAACATTTCACAAGAACTTATCAACCTATTACAGTTAGTATATTTTAGAGGTAGGTATCTAACAAAATTTCTACACCACAAACTTCGTTGGCAACAACAATGCGGTGCTTTATCAAAAAACCACTTGACACATTTTTTCAGTAACGTTTTTACCTTGTTACGGCGCATGACTCTGCATACAAACCGATATTAGCATGCTTATCTGCTTTACATAACACATACATAATCAGCCAGTAATGTTCCCCATAATAAACTCAGGCCTCCTCTCCTTGATAGGGAGAGAGCCGTATATAGTCCACAAGGCCGTATTTCGGTCATACGGCTAATCTCAACGGAGACTGCCTTTGGCGCGGGAGATAGTATGTTGCACATGTGTGTGCGCAGACACAGGTGCACTCTCTCTTCCCTCACTCTCATATGTTCCGATAGGACGGCATGCAATTCGACACGAGCGGAGAGAGATCAGGCGCAGGACCACGCTTCGAAGGCACGGAGAATCAAACCGCCAAGTTCCAGACTCCGGGCTGTTATTAAGAAATTCCTAATGGAAAAACCCAATCACACTGTGTCAGACCTGGGAATCAAACCCTGCTGAGCGTCCTTTACGCTCAGCAGTCGCGTTTGCTCCCAAGGGACCAACGGGACAGTGGACCGTAGGCCGTATTTGAGCATGTAGGCTAAGTGTGGGTTGGAGGTTGTCACAAAATCGTAGAGTCTTCGAATATTTTGTTTTAGGATTTGTTTTTTTTTTTAAAGCAACGTTATTCAGCACAGTTCACGCTTTTACTACAAACAGACCGTGAAGGCAGTTTATTAAAACGTTGCATGCCTTACACAATTCATATATAGTGATATTAAATCAACTCACACCAGAATCGGTTTATGCTTATCCTTTATCGAAATATAGGTAATTTAATTATGCTTGGCAATGTTTAATATTGAGTGAGTTTAAGTTTTGTTACTTTTGTTATTACTAATATGCAATTGTTTGCCAAAACCTGCCGCGAACGCTCTCAGAAATTGACGCGTTATAGAGCAAGTCAAAACTGCTTGCCACGGTAAGAGACCTCGCCTTTAGTTGGCTGGCTTCAACAAGGAACTCATCAGTTTATTGATTGTTTCAGTAAAACATTTAAAACGAAATAGTTATTAATAGAATGTATGAATGGTGTCTACTTTTTAAGAACGACTTTTGTTAAAGTTGATAAATTACGAGTACCTTACCTACTCTACATTTTTATTTTCATGATTGCTTGTTGCCTTCGTTTTCGATATAGCTGCATCAGAATTAACTTTATTAACTTTTATGAAAGAAAGAAAGAAAAATAGGTTTATTTGTCACAAGAACACGTGCATACAAAAATATAATTAACACGAATATTAAGAACAAAATAGATCTATAATCACGAGTACAAAATAGTAATAGACATAGTTGCACGTCATGACTGTCACAAGAATTTCCACTCATCATGTTGGTGTGCTATGGGGGATGCACAGCATAGTGCTAATTTTCAGTGGTTACCCGAAAAGGACGTACGGGGAGGGTAGTCAGGTAGGTTTGGTACCTACTTTAACCGCTCCGATATCGCGAAATCTCCGACTATATTGTGTCTCATTAGTGACAGTTAAGCTCATAAGTAACAAAACAAACAGTACTTGGACTATAAAGCTTTTATCTTTTCGCGTGATTACCTTTGAATCGCTGGCTCTAAATTACCTATGGACTGGAAACCATATTAATTGCTTTTGTTTGTGCCATAATTTTCTATCGACTTAAGCATTTAAATGAACAAATAATTGTGATGAAAGTCGAGATTTTAAAATAACATCAAGACAGCTGCCGTAAAATATGTAAAAGTTACATTAAACGTGCAGCTGCTTTCCTCTAGCCAAATTTTCTGCGAAAAATATATTAAAACCAGCTTTGTATTTTGCATTTATAGTGAAGTAAAAAGTTTTGGAGAGGGGCGTGCCCTCTGCACGCTAAGGGCCCTCGTCGGCGACCGATGACACTCATCGACGCTTCTCGACTCAACTTGTGGTGCAATTGCTTCCGTTGAACTCATCTAGAAAAACACTTGAAGTTTTTTCTTCGAGTTTTCTGATTTTCTTTGTGAAGTTGCATAATTATTAACTTTTAGACTTTTTATTATTATTATTAGGCAAGCCTACGTTTTTCCACAGCAGGGCAAATTCAATTTCCCTCTTTTCCGCTTTCCACTTTTCTCGTAATTAAAATAAAATCAAGGTCTTTTCAAATGATTTAAGGAGGTATTACGGGCAAGGAAACTAAAAACAACTAATTATATTCTTCACAGGTAGCGCGAGAGTTTCTAGAATTTTCAAGTAATACTTCAGAAAGAGTTTTGGGTCGCCCACAGACTAAAGATCTTATTCTTTTATTAAACACAGGGGTGCAAACTTTCTTGAGACAGCATTTGATTCTTAAAATAGATCCTTGGCTTTATTATTACGCAGATAGGTATGAGTTGCCGGTTTGGATTTATACCACTAAACCAAACTGTTAAATAAATTAAATAAATAATACCTGTAAAAAAAATATTTTCACTATAATATTACAAACATTACGTACCTACTTACCTGAAAATATCAGAGTAAAGAAGTAAACTGTCTTTCAATAATATTAACGTTACAGAAGGAACAATAACAAAGAACTACAGAGCTCATTAAAATAAAGTTCAAGTCATTATCGTAAACGGGAGCTATTCCCGTCACCGCAAAATGAAAGGCGCACCACAACACGAACGAAAGCCACCACAATCCGATAGGCCTACCTTTCCAGTCCTGAACTACATTTAAATAAAACAAATTTATTTTCTTTCGTTGGCAACGCTCACAGCTCAACCCATTTCCATTTTCTAGTAGGTTGAGTGGGAAACGTGTTCTGAAAAACATTTTCGCCAACGTGTTCATAATACGGGGCTATACAATACGGGCCTACATACCGAGGAGTTAGCAGACGGCTGTTACTGGCTTTTGAGTATAAAATTCAACTTCAGAGTATGAATGAGACAAGAGTATGCTTTATTATAATGCGGCCGACGAGAAAATACGTTCTTGACACCTTTCAGTTTCATAAAATCGAATACGATTTTATTTTTTTTAATCTTTGCCCCACACTAGGAATTTGAATTTAGGAATTAGAGTACTAGACTTGTCGCACTGACAGCTGTCAGGAACGCATTCTCTCGCCGGCCGTACTGTACCTACTAGTAGGTACAGACGCCAGCACATCAAGCTACTACAATCTGTCAAATTTCTTTAATAAATTTTCAACTTTATGCCTAAAGCATAAGGTTCAAAGTTGATTGGGAAAATTTTACAGTTTCGGGTACCTTGATGTGCTGGCGTCTGTATTACAATCGTCTGGCGTGGTTACTATGACAATATTACCTTCCGATCATTCAATGCAAGTAACGGAAAATTAAAACTTGTGATTCAGCAGGGAATGATATGATTACTCGTATAATTATAGAGAGCCGATGAAGTTGTTGTTGCTGCCACAATAGTATGATATAGATAGATACTTTTTTTGTATTTCTTTAGTAATTTATAGCTACTTTTTCTACTGCTACAGCGTTGTGTATTAGCATATTGGTAGTTTTTTAGCATTAGCATTAGCATATTGGTAAAATTTAGTCGTCGTAGTCGGCGTCGTTAAGTGTACTTCAAAAGGTTTCACTACAGGTTCAAAATTAGAAAATTGCTGTTACTCTTGACAGCTTTAATTTTTTACTATACTTAAACAAGCCGCTTGCATCTAGTTAAGTATCTTTCCTTGTTTCTCTTGTCTGATTCATACTTCAAGTGATCTCAAATGAAAGCCTCCAAGAGAAGGAATTTCTATTTCCGTCGCGGTATTTAATGTGTCACAACAAGTCTTTATTCCCCTCGACATTTTATTACGTGACTCCATACTGCTTGACGACTAAGGCCTCTGTCTGGCTTTGAAATTTGGTGAAATATGGCTTCGATGGATAAAACTAAGTATTACTCGTCTCTTATTAAGTGCCTCAGTTATGACATAGAACGGCAAATGTCTGTACCGTACGATTTTTTTTGAGAACAAAAGTACGTAACAAGTATTTACCTAGTTTTTGGAAAAGCATGATCTTATCTTTTGTGTTTTTTTTTTGAAATGTTAAAAGATTTTCACGCAGCGTTTTGGTACAATAGGTCGCACACCAGTGGTATCAATTCATAACCACTATAAGCTAGCCTGTTTTTCTATTGGAACTTCATACTAAGGCTAAGCCTGCTCAAGGTTACCTCCGACTTGCGTTCGACTGTACAACCTGAAAATATTTACCCAGTTTGAATTGTTTGATATTTGTGCGCCGTCAGATTATTGTTGTCCTTCTTTTTTATTTGGTAAACTAAGCTCTGAATTTAGGTCACTGAAACATTACGTGACTGTTACGTATTCGTACTAACTACTTTATTATTTGGCAATTAGAAGACATCTCAGCTTTATGATCTCATCAAAACGGTACAATTTGCAGCAAGCCTCTCAGTCATAAACTAACAGAGAGACACTATTGTTGATTAACTACTGCCAGAAAATCTCCATTATTTTGTAAACCTATTAACATTAGCTTGACGTGTGTTTACCTACTTATATTGTCACTATAATAACGGTACCTCTTGTTAGTTTTCAACCCGTTTTATTAATTAAGATGGTTTGAAAGATGCAGCGTTTCTTACTAAAATTAAATGTTGGTAAGAAAATGTTCGTCACGTATCAGAAATAGCCATCGTTGATGTGGCAGCGAACGTCATTTTTGTGAATCCTAAAACTGACCAATTATCTCATTTTATATTTTTATCACATCAGCTTCCGCTTTTAATATACATAAACTAGTTTGTAGATATGTAAGGACCGTAGCAAGCGGCGTTCTGCAGTAGGGATATCTGTCTACCCTCATGGAAAAAAGGCGTGACTTTGTGTATGCATGTCATTTGCCATCTATAAGACTAGACAAATGTCAAACTTCAGAACGTTTCGGCTCCATCAGCCATCTATTCTGCGAGCAATGTGCCCTACGTAGTGCCACTTAAGTATCTATGGCATACCATAACTGTTATAAGTAACACTGATTCCACTCTCGAGTTTGCCAAGGGTTTTCTATGGCATACCATAACTGTTATAAGTCACACTGATTCCACTATCGAGTTTGCCAAGGGTATCGGTTTGATGACCATTACATTACGTGTAATTTATCGCCATTAATAATTCGGGCCGCGTTGTTAATTTCTTAGTAAATCACGTAATAGTTTATATTGATTATTTTTCATGACACGTGTCGCAGCGTTGTTGATTTCTTAGTAAATCACGTATAGCTTATATTGATTATTTTTCATGACACGTGTCGTTATATTCTGTAAAGTCTCACCCTGAATACTTAGGTGTGAGGTTGTAGTGAGCTGACAATATTGTCAACCCTCAACATCAAGTGGGAAGACAACTCACTTTAAGCCCACACCTAAGTTTTCACGGTGCGATTTTTACAAAATGTACCGACACGTGTACTAATGAATAGATTGGCTGAATTATTACTTATGTGACACATGTACACTTACAGTAATTATATAGGTACGCCAAGGGCAAAAATGTGTGTAGAGTTGTCACTTAGTTAAATACATCAAAGATTGATTGTAGGTATGCACGAGCACGTCGCCCGTCGTGCACGTTTAAAAAATAAACAAAAACAACACTTCAATCAATAATGCTAAAAAAACATTTCGGCCTTTGTCTAACTTCGAAACAACTTTTTTAGTCCATTATTTGGGTAAATAAGTTTATAAATAAAATGGCTAATGTTCGTACATTCAGCCTGGTTGTTGGCGGGAGGCCAGAGCAGTCCCATATGGGACGGGAGGTTTTATTCGTGATATTTTAAGCCCTTCGCTTTTGTTCAGACTAGAGTTGTTTTAGTTACTTGATTTTTGTTAACGATACACGAGAACTACGATGATGAAAGAAAAACTTTTGCATTTAGTATTTACGTTCTCAAGTAAGTGCCCGGTTAGGTTAGTACTGTAATTACACACACTGTAATTTAAAAATATTGTAAAAGCCAATTATTTCTAAAAGAGTAATACTAGTCATGTAGTTTCATTCTTCTCCAAAGAAAACGACCAATTAGAATCATACTTAGCTTCTGACGTTTTATAAGTCCCCGTGTAGGTTGATGTGAAGTAAAATATTTTGATTTTGAATACGATGTTCAAATCGCCCCGAGAATCCTAACTAATACTATAAATGCGAAAGTAAGTTTGTTTGTTACCTTTTCACGCCTAATTCACTGAGAACCGATCATCATTGTCAGAGGTATAGAAAAGGACATAAGGACCTTTTATCCAGAAAAATATACTGTTCCCGAGGAAAAGAACAATAAATTTAGACGGTCACAATTGCTTTAGGACGCTAGATGGCGCTACGTGTCTTTCGAATCATGATTGAAATATGACCCGAAGTTCTAAGCAATATTATAACAAAAAGTACTAGGCATGTATGAATTCACGATAGTGTTTCAATTTAGTATAGGATTTGGATGAGTTTTGACATACAGATGGTTTATTTCTAACCTGGATTAACACATAGGATACTTTTTATCCCGGTAAAGCGTATCCGTGGGATAATTTCCAACCTCCACGCGGGCGAAGCCATAGGCAAAAACTAGTATATTATATATGTAGAATCTGTAAACAGTATCTTTAATAATTTTTATTTTATATTTGAATAAGCGATAATTCTATAAGATATTCGCCACGTTGGATAAACGAACGATAACAGCAAAACGAATAGTCCGATTGTTAGCCCCTTATGTCACAGCGGGATTGTCCGAAAGGGTTACCGCTACCCCGGAACATAAAGGGCTAAGGAAGGAACACGGGTGGGTTTTAGTCAGTAAGAGTCTGACACTCCCTTCCGCTCCACCCAGAGCGGGAGGGGTCATTTGATGATTTCCCACCCACAAAAAAATAAGCCCCTTATGTCACAGATGTTATCCGCGTGGTGGATTACGGCCCGCTCCCTCTCACCGAGAGGAGGCCTGTGTCCCAGTAGTGGGAACATTATAGGCTGATTATGTTATGTTATGTTATGTCACACACACACTTAGTGAAAAAAATGTGAGGCAGCCTTATGCCCAAGCTTTTCATTTCTCTCACTTCTCACATTCATTATTAATTCACGTCATTTTAGTAATCCCTAGTCTATTTTAGACTGCAACAAGATGAATTCCAAATGGTGCACTGTAAAGAACATGATATTTTATTCAAAGCTTGCTACTTTAAAGTTCCCCCTTTGCGATGACCTCGCACTAAAATAATAACAGCGGATCTCGTGCAGATCGTAAAACTGTAGCGTTTCTACTAGATCTTCTTTCTAGTTGAATAATATTGTGTGTCCTTCAATAAATATTTGAACGACACTGAAGGACACTATTTTGCAGACATATACATTTTGTACATGTATGTACAGTTTGGGGTGTCACAAGTTTTACTGAAGTACTAAACGAATGGCGTAAAATGTTTTTACAGGAAAATGGTAAAAATACTCGAGTAGGTAGCGATTCTGGCAATACAGGGTGACAGGGACACCGACGCGTAACCTGTCACCATGGATTTAGTACATGATTCTGAAACCGCTGCCTTAAAATTCATCGACGGTTATTAAAAAAAAAATGCTGCTAGTCCATACATTTTGACTTTGTAAGTATAGCACTTCTCTATGAAACAGCTGATTTTTTTATGATAACCCACGAAAATCTTCTACTCTATAGGGGGTCTAGTATCATGTGCTGAATTCATGGTTATAGTTTGCGCGTAAATGTCGTTGCCACCCGGTATATTATCCTTAAACCATTCCGAGAATCAAGTCCTTAATTGAACGTTTATAGCTCTTTCGATGATCACAAATGCACAGTGTTATTTTATGAACACACATACTATGCTTGTTTGCATCACAGCCCTAGTAGCGTGATTGCCGCTTGCTTTGTTTGCCTTAGCTCATCAATAAAGGCTTGAATACATGTACGTCATTTACATAACTCAGTATAAAGCAGTGTTCTGTCTGAATTCCTACTATACGACACTAAATCCCAGTTCAGGCGAGCTCTAAGTCGATTCCCACCTCAATTATACCTCCGTGAACAATCAAACAGTCTACCAACAATACACTGAGCCGACGCTACGAAAGCCTACGAAAGCCTACGAGAGCCTACGAGCCTACGTGACTCACGTAGCTCGTAACCACAAACGAATAATACCTCCAACTTAAACTTTGAATAAGACCTCTAGGTACTCACTATGATACGTATTTGTGAACTCCATGTTATCTTATTCATCATTCTAATTATAACAACTAAACCTACATCTGAAGCTAACACAAGTATTAATTTTCTATTCATACATAACTCACTCAACGATGATTAAAGAGGTACTAAAAATAAAACGCTACAATAAACTCCTTTATCATTTGCATGTACATACATTTCCATTTAATTTAAAGTCCGCAACAGTATATTTTACTTTAATATTCAACACTTTTTCCAAGCATGCATACTAATTAATTGGCTGCTTTAATTTCCCTTACCTGCGTTATCAAGCCCCTTCAGCGTGTGTGAAAGTTCATTAAATAGTTAATGGGTCAGGAAGTAACAAACACTTACTAATACCTAAACCCATGCTTCACATATTAGGCATATTATGGAAGGTAGACTGAAACAGAATGAATAGATTCGAAGGGAAACTATGCTTCAATCCGCACTAAGCTGATTATAGATTGCATGTTTCGAAAGCGAAGCCGTTTACTACGTCCACTCACAGGTGGGCCACGACGTAGGTACCTGCTTTCAAATAAAAACAAATCTTTTGTGAAAATGCTTGGAATATATATATTTTAAGACAGTCCATTGTCCCTATCAATCACTCACAGTTTGCTGAATAGTGTTCAGTCTGAGCGTATGTCTCTTACATTATTTCCAAGTTTTTGACTCCTACGGGACTTAAATGTATCCTATCTCTTAGAAGGTTGCAAATATGGCGCATTGTGGGATTGCTTTATTATTATTTTTTTGCTTAACAAAAATTAAATATTCATGAAAATATCTTGCCATTGCATAACATTATTGTTTGACGCGTAAGCTACACGTTATTATACGTAGTATTACAATTCTCATCTCAAGATTTTCCATTTCGAGAAGTTCGCTCATTATTTGCTCGGAAGCTGCTGTTTTTGTTTTTAATTAAAAGCTGAAATAATAAGGTTTGACTATGTAAATACGCAATCAATACTTACCTTTACTTGCAATAAGCCTAAGCACATAATATGACAGTAGAGGTTTCAAAGCGGAGGAAAAATCGCGACCATAAAAATAAAAATAAATGTGAGTCTTTCGTTTGATTTTAACTAAATAAATAAAATTGTCTCGATAACATAGCAGTATAGTGTAGGTTTTCAAATTCTTTTCTTTATGAAGTCAGGACATAATAGTACTTTTTTAAGCTACAGCACTGAGCACACTATTGAATAGAAAACTATATTTAGTTACTTGATACAGAGTGACATGAGTTTTAATCAGAGAAAAGAATTGGCTGAATTGATCTGGATTGATGGATCTGGCTTTTGGTTAAAATTAAGTGAAAGAAAATATTATAAATTGCATGCTGAATGGTGAAATACGGCTGAGATTTAATGTAAAAACCCTTAAACACCCATAGTTCGAGAAAAATTTCTATTCTATTGATTACAAGATCAAAATAATCATACACATTTGACCAAATGTCGAGTTGACCACAACCTAAATACTTTTTAATAGTTCAGGTAATTTTATGAAAAAATCATTTCTTGGTCAGAGTCAGTCAGTGTCACACTTTTTATTCGGTTTAACATTTAAAGAAGATGGCTGAATGTTATTTTGCGATATTGACATTTATACGACACAATACATCATTCTGAGTCGGTAAAACAGATTCTATCGTGCAATGAACAGACAGCAATTGCTCTGGTGATGAACCTATTTTGGATGTGATACATGATGGCACATTATCACTTCGGCTCTTTTAATCGAACCTACACAAAAAGTGCCTCCAGAAACGTAGGTTAAATCCATTGCAATAAATCTCTATAAAATACGTGCGTAGTTAGGACTCCAGTTTTCCCACCAAAAAGTACAAATACGACGTTAAATCGCCAAAGTCGTTAGCAACACCAGCCTGTAAGTGCTTTTTACTAACCTAATAGTATTTTAATAGCCATAAAAAGAATGAAAAAAAATGACGTTATATTATGACGTAGGTAGGACACAGAATCCAGGGGTGATACACATTTAAAAACACATGAGTACCATAAGAATTATATTCGTTATTTGTGGTTATTTGTTACGACCGATCAAATAGTTTAGGCCTTGAACATGTTTTGTTGTTATACGAGAATTTTTATTACTCCGGGTAAATGTATCTGTAATTTTGACGTGACAACGTCTTAAATTAGGTTGCGGCTGGGAGTCACTTATGAAAAAGTGTAACGCTCGGTAACGTTACGTTCTTATTTTAAATTAGGTTGCGGCTGGGAGTCACTTATGAAAAAGTGTAACGCTCGGTAACGTTACGTTCTTATTTTCATTTAATTCCTTGTTCCTATTGTGCAATTTAATTATATTCATATCAATAAATATTCTACCGAGAAAAAGACGTTGTCACGTAAAATCTTCGCCCGTAAAACCGACTTTACAGGCAACCATTTTTTATATAGGTAATAACTGTCGTGGGTGACATTCATGTTCATATTTATATTTGGTACGACGTTATTATGAAATATCGAACACCGTTATCAATAGGTAGGTACCTACCGCATCATTGACAAACCTGCGTTATTTTTTTTTGTACCAGGTACGCCCGGGCGATTTTTTATCGTGGCGATTTTTTTTCGCGTACAGGATTCTCTACTCTTGGTGTTGAGGCAAGCATTGAGAATCCAACAGAGCGCATCCCAGCGTGTCAAGAAGCTGAAAATAAAGCGTTGAAAATGCAGTGCACTAATAAAATCGCCGCGACAAAAAATACGCCCGTGCGTATTTGGGATTATCGTTCGGCAAAGAATATATTGTTGGTATGGTATCGTATGTCCTAAAAACATAAGTTTTTAAGCGTTTTAACGTCATTGCAGGTATAATTATCATAGTTTAATGGTCAGACTAGAGCAACCAACATGCAATGTTTATGTTATCAATGGCGAAAAGCTGCATAGTAACATGAAAGTAAAGCGAACGCTTATAAATAATCTAACATTATATAAGAACCTTTATGACGACGACCACGAAGCGATGTGGTATTGTAAAGAACGGAGGCAGCGTTACCAAGTTAATTCATATTGAAATGTTCCTTCATAGTTCTTTCAACGATGAAGCAAATATTATGCAACAATTAGCATAAGCATAATCCGCCTATAATGTTGCCTCCTCTCAGTGAGAGGGAACAATATTGCATTATTATAAAATAGCACAGAATCGTGACCGATGGATGCTAAACATCGATTGGCACAGTACGATAATCACCATTAATGTATTTACCGAAGTGACCTTTTACATCGATCGTTCCGAGTCCCTGTATCTAATCTAGGCTAGTACCTACACGTAGTGACATAGAAATCATAAATTATTCAATAAACCGTTTCGAAATATTAAGTACTACTGATTTAGCGTTCTAGATGCATATTTTGTTGGTTTAAAATACATTTAATCATTTGAACAGGTTATTTTATTAAACACATGTCATGTTTTTACTGTCTTCACACACGCGACTTAAGAGATTATTATGCTAAAAAACCGACTTCCAAAAAAGACACTACAAATTGAAAAATAACTTTAATTTCGGAAGTCGGAGTCGTTGGTTCCGCATTTTCGGTTTTTGACACCGACTTCGGAAATTAAAGTTATTTTTCAATATGTAGTGTCTTTTTTGGAAGTCGGTTTTTTTTTGTAAAAAGTTTTTATTTTTCACGTTTTAGTGCGTCAGTTTGTAATTTATCTCAGTTACAACAGTCTGCTGCTCATCACATGTTACAAAATATTGCTTTTCCCGATGCTGGGACGTTAATTGTTGAGGAGTTCTCCTGGTTCTTACCAGGAGAACTCCTCAACAACCACTCACCATACGCATTGTGACGAGCATAAATTGCTTAGCAACCATATTAAAGTAATCGAATTGCAACCCATGAAATATTTGTCATTGAGTAGTTCCGATGGCCATCTGTGGTCTTCATCATCAGCTCCACTTTACCAAATGACGATTTCCGAGAGCAAATACTCAATTTACTTTTAAAAAATACCCAAATCGCTTTAGGTTTGCCCTCATGGGTTTGCCTATAAAATTTGAGGGTTTCCCTCGATTTCCATGGGATCCTCTCATCAGATTTCAACTTGATGATAATGGGACCACTTCAGAAGTATCTCCTTTCGAACAAAAAAAGAATTTTGAAAATCGGTCCACAATTGGCGGAGTAATCGCGTAACAAACACACAAAAAAAAAAACATACCGTCGAATTGAGAACCTCCTCCTTTTTTAAAGTCGGTTAAAAATGTTGTCCTTCCCTAAACATATGGCATCATTATGGTTTTTGATCACCGAACTTTGACGATTATAACATTTGGTTAATTAATCATCATAGTTCCTTGTTATGGATACAATACGCACACCTACATTTAGGTGTATTTTTGGATTTTAGTACAAACAATTCTAATCGAAATAGGTACAGTTTTACTATGATAAAAAATAAAAAGTTCCCTTAATGTTCCCACTGCTGGATCACAGGACTCACAGGCCTCCTTTCGCCTCGAGAGGAAGTGGGCTGTAATCTACCACGCGGGTCCAGTGCAGGTTGGTAGAGTCACATGTCTAGGAATTTTTGGTTCTAGGACATGCCGGTTTCCACGTTTCACGATGTTTTCCTTCACCGTTTGAGAGCATCGATGAGTTTACATGTAACACCCACTCTCATAAAGATCGGAGACGCTACATACACTCGAAGTCGTGGACGAGTATGTTTACCTAGGACAAACTGTCTAGTTAGGTAGGTCCAACTTCGAGAAAGAGGTCAATCGTCGAATCCAACTCGGCTGGGCAGCGTTCGGGAAGCTACGCAATATTTTTTCATCCCACATACCGCAGTGTCTCAAGACGAAAGTCTTTGACCAGTGCGTGTTGCCAGTGATGACATAATAATATGGCACTGAAACGTGGTCGCCCACAATGGCCCTTATTAGAAGGCTAAAAGTCACCCAAAGGGCAATGGAGAGTGCTATGCTTGGAGTTTCCCTGCGTGATCGAATCAGAAATGAGGAGATCCGCAGGAGAACGAAGGTAACCGACATAGCCCGAAGAATAGCCAAACTGAAGTGGCAGTAGGCAGAGCACATTGCTCGCAGAACAGAAGGCCGATGTGAGTGGTGACCGCGTACCGGAAGATGTAGCGTTGGAAGGCCCACAAGGTGGACCGACGACCTTGTGAAGGCCGCAGAAACCCGTTGAATGCGAGAAGCACAGAACTGGTCGAATTTGAGGTAATTGGGGGGCCTATGTCCAGCAGTGGATGTCTTTCGGCTGAAATGATGATGATGAGTTTACTGTTTCATTAATCAAAGGTAAGTTAAATCTATACCTTCGTTTTAAAGAGTTATCGTCTAAAACTCACCGAGTTCCATCTACTGGTTGCCAGACTGCGTCGAGCGGGGCGTGCGCAGGCGGCGGACTCACGTCCTCGTCTTTCGCTGAATTCGTTTTACCGTCCCATCCCTGAAAACAAAATAGTATAAAACTTCAAACATTTATATTAGTTATGCTTACGGTTTTTTGAAACGAGGCTTGCGGTAGGAATTGACTGGTAGAAATCGTCACGTAAGGAAAAAGCAAAAGTCAAAGTCAAAGTCAAATCATTTATTTCAAATAGGCACATTAAAGGCACTTTTGAACGTCAAAAAAAAACTAAATAGAAATGATTCTAGTCGCCCATTCGAAAAGGTAGTTTTCGTATGGAGAAGAATGGGCAAGAAACTCCACCGTTACTCTTTTAAAAATGTTTTACAAGGTCTTGTATACATAATAAAATTTATATGTGAACACGATGCACCCATAATAAAATTAGTCTACCACAAAAGGTAAAAAGAATTAAAAATTAAGCAATGACAGGTAAATCAAATAAGTGATAGATACATGGTGCTCACATATTTACAAGTTATTTAAAAAAAAAAGAAAAATGAAAAAATGCAAAAGTAGTTGAACTTTAACAAGTGTGTGAGCCACTGTAGTCGCAGATTGTAAAATTGAATTAGAATAAGATGTCATAATTAAAAATATACATATAAATTAAATTAGGAACAAGTTTGATTTTGTCTAGACTTTTAGATTGTCCTATGGAGCAGGACCAGCATGTTTCCAAACATTCTTATCTTGGATATAATCCTCTAATTTGTAATATCCTTGTTTACAAAGTGTACTTTTAATATGAGTTTTAAATTTTCTTTCATTTAATTGCAATATGTCACAAGGTATTTTGTTGTAGCATTTAACACAGTACCCCATAAAAGATGTATGTACTTTCGATAATCTGAAAAAAGGTTGATCTAATTTATCTTTATTTCTAGTATTAAAATTATGCCTATCACTTATTTTATTAAAAAGATGTTGATTTTTTCTTACATACATAATATTTTCATAAATGAATTGGCAAGGTACCGTCATGATATTAACCTTTTTAAATAGTTCCCTAAGAGATTCGCGACGACGTAGATTGTAAATGGCTCTGACAGCTCTCTTTTGTAAAATAAAAATGGATTCAATGTCAGCAGCCCGACCCCATAGTAAAATGCCATATGACATAATACTGTGGAAGTAACTAAAATAGACCAAACGCGCGGTTTCTACATCTGTTAACTGTCTTATCTTTCTAAGCGTTAAGCGAGCCTCCATGCGACTTTATCTCTCTCACTGTCTATTAATATTAAGTATATATACGAATGCGTGTGTGCGTGCGAGCATGCGTAAGGAACTTTGTTCCTGACGGGGGTCCCCCGACCGCAAACTTTTTTTTGTTACACCCTATTTCTGAAACGCTTATCAACACATTAATTTACCTGCGTTTGCTAAACTCAGTTCAAATGTTTGTGTTTGATTATAAACCAGTATAAACAAAAAAAAATACGAATCTGTTACAATACTTTAAGCATAAGGTAGTAGCAACTCTTATGCCACAAATTGAAGTCTGGTAACGCACACTAATATTATAAATGTGAAAGTGTGTCTGCCTGTCTGTCTGTTACCTCTTCACGCTTAAACCGCTAAACCGATTTAGATAAAATTTAGGTATAGAGATAGTTTGAGTCCCGGGAAAGGACATAGGATAGTTTTTATCCCGATATTCCCACGGGGTCGACACTTATACGGGTGAAACCACGGGTCGCTGCTAGTATTCTATAAGCCGTCTCATAAATATTATCAACAAAGGCAGCAGAAGGAATCCTGCCTTAGAACTTGGCGGAGGCACTGTGGTTAAGCTCACTAGACGTACAACCTTTGAAATACGCGTCTATATAAATATAGATTCTATACTCAAGCCCTTATTCAGCCTCTCACTGAAGTGTAATTATTCGGTTACAATCTCGAAGGATTAATCCAAGTACAATATGCTCAAGGCATTTACATAGTACTGGTTATTGTATAATTCTGTAATTATATGAAGAGAGTTTTGTGACAAAAGCGGTAACAGCAACTTAGGCAATAATAATCGTTGCTGCATTGATTCGTAATATGGAAAGCATAGGAATCAGGGATATTCAGCTCAAACTCTTTGACACAGGGCAGCGTAATCGCCCCGACACTCTTCCTTATATACATTAACGAGCTGGGTATGCTTACTCTTCCCAAAGGCAAAATTATAACCTTTGCAGACGATACTGCCCTTCTCTTCAGCGCTAGAACATGGCACGATGTATACATGCAAGCTCAGTCGGGTTTCAAAGTCGTGACGGAGTGGTTGCGTGATAACGTCCTCACTCTAAACGCGGATAAAACCGTATACATGCCCTTCTTTTTGAAAAATAATACATCAACCACACACATGAACTCGTCGTATCCCATAGTAGCCCACACTTGCTCCAAACAAAATATTAATAACTGCACCTGCACTGCTCGCATTCAGAAAACAGACAGTGCAAAGTACCTAGGGGTAATAATAGACAGTACCCTAAGCTTCAAAAAGCATATCAATACTCTTAGCAGTAGGCTACGTAAACTTATATTCGTTTTTAAGACCCTACGACACGTGGCGGACGAGAAGCTAAGGAAATCGGTGTACTTGGCTCTCGGCCAGTCCCTACTGACATACTGCATAACGTCCTGGGGTGGTGCTCCAAAAAATACTATGTTAGAGCTTGAACGAGCGCAGAGAGCCATCCTGAAAGTATCTTTATTCAGACCTTTCCGATATCCAACGACTACACTATATAAGGAAGCAAACGTGTTGACTGTTCGTCAGCTGTTCATGTTGCAAACGGTTATAAAACAGCATGGCCTCACCACCTTTAACCACTCACTCTCCCACAGAAGTAGACGATTCGATCCCATAGACCGCTACCACATCCGGCTCTCGACTGCCTCCTCCCGTCGATTCTTTTGTTATCTTGGCTGCTTTCTTTATAATAAAATAAATCGGATACTCCCAATTTATAGCCTCTCCAAAACCAAATGCAAAACTATACTAAGCAGCTGGCTCCAGGAGTTAAATTATGAAGAAACAGAAAAACTACTTATTGTCCCAAAATAGCTAATCTAAAACATTATATTCCCCCCCCCACACACACACACTATCCTCACACATACACCTTACTCATTAAACAAATACACAATCATACAAATACCTACTAAACATACTAACACCAAGCACCAATGATGACTGCAACTAATTTTACTTTCTATTTATTTTTGTCTATAACTTTTCTAAATTCTTACCGCACTGATAACTCAAAGTACACTAACATTAAAATGTAAGCACTGCCCAAGGGCTGGAGACCTGGTGACCTGAAATTGTCTAGTTTAGGCACCAGTCTCCCACAATATAATTATTGCTGTTACGTGTTTTGTATTGTTATCTCTCTAATGTACATGTATTGTGGTGAGAAATAAATCATTATTATTATTGCCATAGGATTTCAACCCTAGGCCATGTTTATATCTAAACTAATATTATAAAAAAAGAAAAATATTGATTGTTTGTTTGTTACGCTTTTGCGCTAAAACGGCTGAACGGATTTTGATGACATTAGGCACATAAATAGACCATGACCTGTATTAGAACATAGTATACTTTTTATCCCGATATTCCCACGGGAACGAGACTTATGCAGGTGAAACCACGGGACGCTGCTAGTCCATGAATGTTTTCAGTTCGGGAAAAGTGTAATTACATTATAATAAGAAATTTCTTTGTAGTTTGTGCTTGTGTTAAGTATACATAATATGCTTTGTGATAGAGCTTTATGCCCATTTTCACTTTTCGATTAATTTAAGTTGTTTGCATAATCAGCCTATAATGTTCCCATTGCTGGGACTAAGGCGTCCTCTCTGTGATAGGGAGCGGGTCATAATCCACCTCGCGAGATCAGTGCGGGTTGGCGGATGTCTAGTCTTCGAAGTTAAGCGCGCCGTTAAGTTAAGTTAAAATTAGGAATAATAGTCCTCCAGACGGAATTTCGACCATGGCGACCAATCTTAGCGGAGACGTTTTTGAGCTACAGGAAATTCCAACTTGTTTTTATTGCTGCTCGATTTTCGTACAAGTGTATGCGTAGACACAGGTGCACTATGTTTTTCCTCACTCTCATAGTCCGATGGGACGGCAATCCGACACGAACGGAGAGAGATCAGGTCCAACGGTTTAATCAACTTTATGAAAGTGTGTTTCTTTACAATTTAAAAGACGATAAACGAGTAGGTAGTCATATTTATTATTTTACTAAAGAGGATTCCTTATTAGCAGCATTCTTATAAAAAGTAGATCTAAATTAGTTTTCAACACAAATTCAATGCAATTCAGAACTCAAAGACTTCGTGAGTAAACACGTAGATCAATATTTATTATCGCCTACTCCATTCTCCTTATCATGATATTAATATCACTGATAATTAATATAACTTATCTCCAAAAGCTCAAGCTTATCACAAATTACTATCGATACTAATCGAGGTTATCTAGTTAGAGTACATCACATCACGTCTGTCTCCGCTAAAGGGGTAAATAGAGGTGTACAGTCACGAGCATCGATATCCAGTGTGCCGATTACGTTATCACAAAATCATATCAATTTAAGACTCGTGTTCTACGTTACGTATTTAAGGGCTGATTTTTCCATCGCCAGGTAACTTTTATTCGAGGAATAAAATTGACGGTTGACAGTTTTTGTATGAAATAACTGTCAAAATTTCAAAATTATTCCTGAATAAAGTTATCAGATGATTGAAAAATCAGCACTTAAATACACCGTGTTCCGGACGATATACATAAACTTCGACCAGATGTTCTGACCATCGAAATAAACATTTTTCATTATGAACACATTAATGAATTCTTATTTTTTCATTTATACTAAATACCTTGAAGTAAATCACCCGATATGCATGCCTCTTTATCCGAATTGGCAACGTCGTATTTTCATTCATAAGATTTGATGAGCTGAAACTTGTCAAAACTAAGTTAAGGCCCTTTCTTACTGCATAGCTCAATTAAATTTAATTAAATGAAATTACAAATATCTTTGTAACGAAACCTTTTTAAGTACTATTTACTTTGTTAGATTTGATTTGTAAAAGCTATAGAAGCGTTTGCCAAAGTTTATGGATACCTAACGTAAAGGACATGGTGTATACACAATTAAAATATTTAATAACTATTAACATTCTAGCCGTAGGAATTTTTTTTTTCGTTTTAATATTTAACAACATTATACTTAATTTGTGATTATTTGGTGACAATACCATAAAATTTGTGTTGAATTGTTGATACCATCGCCTCGCGCGTGTCGAGTGCCTTAATATCAAGGGTTGTTTATTTCCTGCCAATTATTACGCTATTTATTTTGTTTGAAAAGTTCAGTTTTCTATTTTTACTAAAATTATAACAGACTGATAACAACTTGTATTTAACCGTTGTACTATTTAGGGCTGATTTTTCTAAAGCTAGATAATTTTGTCCAAGGAATAACTTTGAACTTTTGACAGTTCTTCCATACAAAATCTGTCAGACGTCAATTTTATGACACGAATAAAAATTTGTCGATTGAAAAATTAGCCCTTAATGTCATAATCTAATCGCCACTCTACATACACTGAGCAAAAATCAAAACGTATTTCAACGAAATAACTGTAGCAACTAATGGATTCGAAAATACCCACTATATTCGTAAAACCATAATAAATTATTTGAGGTTCACAAAAAGAGAATTCATTATATTAGAGTGTTCATTAACATTTTTACTAAAGCAAAATGGGAATTAATAAAATTGAGGTTCAATTAAATACACGCCATCTTAAAAAATAAACATATTTGTGTTCATGACTGTACAGCCACATGGAAGCCCCCTATGACCTCGGCCCCGTCTAAGTTAGTCGAAATACTCCTCCATGTAATGTTTGGGGCTTCTGTATTTTCTGCTTTGGAGAAGTAATAACAACAATAGCAAAGCTAATTACAGGTGAATGACCGTCAGGCTAAATGACTGTCCACACAGGTAGACCCCATACAATTACGTGTAATTATTAGCATAGCAACTTAAATAGTAATTAACTAATCAATACATGCTTGCCACCTCATACTGAATCGAGCATAAAAGCATTTATTACTGAAACATTATCGAATATTACCTTCATGGTACCTATTGTATGTACCTATGTTTATGAAGAATCGAGTGAACGTGTTTAAGTATACAAATGTTTTTTTTTTGATGCTACGTTAAATTTTATTAAATTTTGAAATGATATCATGAAAATCACAATATCTGAATCTTCATTTCACTGCGTAAAACTGTGGAACGAATTCAGTCCAAGACGAATTCAGTCTTTTTTGGTCCTTATTGATCCTACTGTCAGACTTCAGCTTTTAGTTTATGATATTATTTATTTTTCATAAATGTTTACACTTTATATTTTACTAGTTTAGTTTCACCCGCGTAAATATCGATCCCGTGGGAATATCGGGATAAAAAGCCTATAATTGTTAATCCAGGGTGTCAGCTACCTACATACAAAATTTTATCAAAATTGGTCCAGCCGTTTGAGCGTGAAGAAGTAACAAACATATACACACACACTCACAAACTTTCGCCTTTATAATATTAGTGTGATATATTTTTCGTAGATACCGGGAGTGAAAATCTTTAACTTGGTCCGAAACGAAACTTTGGCTATTAAAATTGACTGCGCTACCTATATCTGCAAAGGTTCAATCTTTTATATTTTAACTCGATAGCCAGCACTCTAATTGCGCTAAAACACTTACAATCACAATCTGGATCATTTTTAAAGGATATTGCTAATCCATTACTAACGCAATGAATGTTGTTGAACTGTCAAATGTCAAACTTTCTGTGCCATTGCTACTGTTAATGTGTTATGCAATTTCCCCGCTGGCTGAGAAGTATTATTTTTTTAAATAGTTTATTTTACTAAGGTAAAAGAATTTAGTCAGCCCATTCATTTCGTTAAATATTTACTACATTTACAACGAACTGTTTGAAGCATAAGATGATGCAGATAAAACATTATTCTTCGCCCCAATATTGACGAAAGGCTGCACTATATTATGCAAATGGATAATGAAATATGCATTTTGTATGGCAAATTTCTCTTGTAAATTAACAATCAGTTGCATTATTGATGTCCGTCCGTCTAAGTACTAAACGTTATTACTACGGGCGCCCTATTTGCCAACCGTAAGCTATTAGGTCAACACGTTAATATCGAACGATATCTTTACCGATATTTAAAATAGGAAGTTGTTACTGGTCAATTTTGACATTAGAAGTTATCTTCTTTCCAGACTTTTCATAAAAAACTCATGTATTTTATCATGCCAACCTACTTAAAAACCAAGGATTTAGGTACCAGCACAGATTACTGAATAGTTACTACGTAACAGATACTTCACTCAGTAGAAAATTTCCAATACCTATTACGATAATTGCCTACTCCCTCGCGTCAACAACCACTGTATGCTAAAATGCGCCTAAATGCTCAAGCGTACAGCAGTGATTGCTTCGCACCGCGCGATTCCACAGTAATCGCAGGGCTGCCTCTTCGATAAAATTAAATTAACATAACTTTTTATCTATGTTATTGAGAACTGTGAATATGTTCTTATCTTTATCTTTATCCCTTCTTTTGCTTGATTTACACCCATCTACAGCACATAAGGCACCACACGGCATCGTAATACGCGTACGAACGAACAGCACTATTAAAATTGAACGGCGTGCACGCGCTTCGCTTGCGAAAACCGCACTGAATTTGATCCGCCGGCGGACCGAGACCGCTCGGCTGGGCGGTAGGCACTTATAGCGCGCAAGTACATGGAGTGACGGAGGCCTGGTACCAGGCTGCAGAGACTAAGGTCAACTTGCACTACCGCAAAGCATGTAAGTATTTAGTGCTAAAAATAAATTTAAAACATTATTCTGTCTCTCATGTTCAAATGATTGACATAAATAAAACGTTTTAGATACGTTTAGCGCTATACGCATTTGTGGTGCAAGCAGGCCCAAATGCATATCCAGGCATATTAAACTTCCTTTGTGTCAAGTTGTCAACCAATTTAGACTTAATTTTTAAATCCAAAAAAACATAAATGCGATAACCTTTTCCAATTGGGCCAAAAGACCATACAAAATCTCTTTTTTTAATAATTCCAGTCTGTAATCACATTACACTCAGGCAAACTTGACCACGAGCGCCCGAACATTTTGTGTAATAAAAAGCGAGTGTAGTTTTCATCCCTTTAGATAGAAAGGTTGGGCGCCAAGAATTTTTATTCGTCGCTAAAGCTTATTGGCATGACATGGGCACCCCGGCGGTTTTTCACCACCCCGTCCCGGCTTACGGATCATATCCAAATTTTATCTATGCTTTACCCTGCTGGCGATTTTCGTTCAATAAACATTTCAATTTTAAGGTTTCTCGGCTTAGAACGAGGAACGGTTTTGCCCGATAATAAAATACCTATCATGTTTTTGTTAGATACATTTTTGAATCAATTGTCTGCCTAGTGAGCTATTTTTAAATCATGAAGAAATACAATGGCTTCTAGATAAGGAATTATACTATTTTCATTACCTAAATAATTCTTATTCAAGGTTTTCGTACCATAATAATAATAATAATAAAGCTCTTTATTCCCAAAATATAACATTTATATAGCATTCCTTACATATCTATTTCATGCAGTAAGAAAGAAGAGCATGCAACAAAGCAATAACTGAATTTAACAAAAGTAAATTTACAATAGAGTTACTCAATATACAGGGTGATTGGAAGATGGGTGCAAAGCTTTAAGGCGAAGATAGTACAGGCAATTCAGAACCATTTAAGCCATGGTTGTCTTAGACGAAGTCTTACCACTTTTTTTTTACCAATTTCTTAAGATTTTTTTCGAAAATTCCCAAAGTTTTAACTAAACTACTTATTTATGGCCAAATTGAATGATAAACGAATTCATTTTTATTGTATTTAATTAAAGTAATGTGTAAGCAATCTAGCAAAACATGTTTTAGGCCTCTGTGTCGTTAGACATTTTTTTTACAGACATTTAAAGTTCATAACAAATTTTAAAATTCATAAATACTTTTTGTAAACCTTATTTTAAAAATAACGGAGCTTGCTTTTTTTGTTCAAACCTTTTTGAAAACATGCTTGATAATCGCTCTTTCTTTTGAGGTAACATTTACGCAGATATCTTACAAATTATTAAAATTAGAACCTAAAAACCAATTTAAGGGAGAAATTTTAAATTTTAGGCAGTCTAAATAAAACAACATTTGAATTAAATTTATTTATGTTTCATGGTCAAAATGTTGTCCGTGATTCCTAATATAAGCACGGCTCCGTCTTCTCACTTCTGTTGTTGTTATTTTCAACATTATCTTCAGCTTCATTGTTTCAAACTCTGAATTCATTCTCTCTATCAGTTCTTCTCTCGTGTTTATTTCCACATTCGTATACACTAGCTCCTTGGCCCGGCCCCACACGAAAAAGTCCAGCAGGGTCAGATCTGGTGAGCGAGCGGGCCAAGGGATGGGTCCATCTCTGCCAATCCAGCTGTCAGGAAAACAATTATTTAAGTGTTCCCTTACATTTAACATCCAATGCGTTGGACAGCCGTCTTGCTGAAAGATGACTGTACTGTCTCTTGCGAATATCGGGACACCGGTTTCCTCTATCAGCTCTGGTAAATCCACTTGTAGAAAGTGCAAATCATTTTCACCATTGAAAGTCTCCGGTAAGAAGTGGGGCCCAATTAACGTCCTGCAAATTACTCCAGCCCAAACATTGACAGAGAATTTCCTCTGAAACGACACCTGCTTCTTAAAATGTGGATTGTTGTCTTTGGCGGCCCATTCATGAAGGTTATGAAAGTTTATAATGCCCTCCCTAGACAATTTGAATTTGAAATCAATCTTGTGGACGGATGAAAGCAAATTTTCTAGGGAGGGCATTACAAACTTTCATAACCCACACAACACATGGGGAACACTTAAATAATTGCTTTCCTGACAGCTGGATTGGCAGAGATGGACCCATCCCTTGGCCCGCTCGCTCACCAGATCTGACCCTGCTGGACTTTTTCGTGTGGGGCCGGGCCAAGGAGCTGGTGTATAAGAATGTTGAAATAAACACGAGAGAAGAACTGACAGAGAGAATGAATTCAGAGTTTGAAACAATGAAGCTGGAGATATGATGTTGAAAATAACAACAACAGAAGTGAGAAGACGGAGCCGTGCTTGTATTAGGAATCACGGACAACATTTTGACCATGAAACATAAATAAATTTAATTCAAATGTTGTTTTATTTAGACTGCCTAAAATTTAAAATTTCTCCCTTAAATTGGTTTTTAGGTTCTAATTTCAATAATTTGTAAGATATCTGCGTAAAAGTTACCTCAAAAGAAAGAGCGATTATCAAGCATGTTTTCAAAAAGGTTTGAACAAAAAAAGCAAGCTCCGTTATTTTTAAAATAAGGTTTACAAAAAGTATTTATGAATTTTTAAATTTGTTACGAACTTTAAATATCTGTAAAAAAAATGTCTAACGACACAGAGGCCTACAACATGTTTTGCTAGATTGCTTACACATTACTTTAATTAAATACAATAAAAATGAATTCGTTTATCATTCAATTTGGCCATAAATAAATAGTTTAGTTAAAACTTTAGGAATTTTTGAAAAAAATCTTAATAAATTGGTAAAAAAAAAGTTGTAAGACTTCGTCTAAGACAACCATGGCTTAAAGGGTTCTAAATTGTCTGTACTATCTTCGCCTTAAAGCTTTGCACCCATCTTCCAATCACCCTGTATGTTTTACATATCGCATTTCTGACTATTTTTTTTTTTTTTCTTTTCTTTGCAATTACTTAGTATACATTTTATTTAGAATTTATTGGTATTATTTATTTACCAGTACTTTAATGTTAGTTGGCGAATGAGAATCGAGGAATCGTACCATAAGGAAAAAATAAGATTGTTCAATACCGAAGTGCATTGTAGTTTATCTAACATTAAATTAACATTTTAAACAATCAATACATTTCTAATTTTAAACTAAGTATGAATCACTGGGACATTAACAGCATGAAGCTGACCTTGCAAACGCCATGTAAACAAGCGACAAAATAATAACAAATTCCATTGAAAACGATTGATGAAATCTAATAACGATGTTTAAAAACTGTGCATGAATGCATTTATGTTTGATCGCGCGAAGATAAGAATCGCGAACAACACATTAGTTCAAGATAAGTAGAAGATAATATTAATCCATACTAATATTATAAATCCGAAAGTCACTCTGTCTGCCGTTACGGATTTGGATGTTTGGCACACGGCTAGGCCATGACCTATCCTAGGTTACTTTTATCCCGGTAGTATGATCCTGTAATAATTTCCGACCTCCGCGCGGGTGAAGCCGCGGGCAAGAGCTAATAAGTCATAATAACTCGTTCCATCATAGACCTCATCTATCGCTTTCCATCAGGCGTGATAGAGGTCAAGAGCGGGCCCATATAGAAAAAAAAAAAAATTGACTCTGAATTATGACTTATTAGCTCTTGCCCGCGGCTTCACCCGCGCGGAGGTCGGTCTGCCGTTACGGATTTGGATGTTTGGCACACGGCTAGGCCCTGACCTATCCTAGGTTACTTTTATCCCGGTAGCATGATCCTGTAATAATTTCCGACCTCCGCGCGGGTGAAGCCGCGGGCAAGAGCTAATAAGTCATAATTCAGTTTTTTTTTTTTTTATTATTATTTCTATTTGGTATATGTTCTTGACCCCTATCACGCCTGATGGAAAGCGATAGATGAGGTCTATGATGGAACGAGCGTGCCCAGAAGATGCCTGTTCATTCTTGATTTGAATGCAAACGGGTTAAATGTGGGAGGGAACACAGAGAGTTCCACACTTTGGCTGTGCGCATAATAAACGTGGAGGAGAAGCGCTGAGTACGACTCGTGTGGATATCATCCAAGTGCAGATGGTACGCTGCAGTACGTCTGGTTGTCCGATGGTAAAAGGGTGATAGTGGGATCAGGACGTGGACCTCCTGCGTACACTCTCCGAAGTACAGCCTGTAAAAGGCCGACAGGCGAGCAATGTTACGCCGATGAGCCAGGCTGTCAAGAGTAGCTATCAACTTTTTTATAATTAGGTATTTATTTTTCACTAGCAGCGCCCCGCGGTTTCACCCGCGTAAGTTTCGATCCCGTGGGAATATCGGGATAAAAAGTATCTTATGTGTTAATCCAGGAAATGTTCTATCTATGTGCCAATTTTCATCCAAATCTGTTCAATGGTTTACGCGTGATTGAGTAACAAACATCCAAACATCTTCACAAACATTCACATTTATAATATAATTAAGTAAGATCACCAATGTTGTAGCAGACAAAAAGAGCATAATCAAAAAAAAGATAAACATTTGTGAGAGACTGGTGCCCGAGTGCCTGGTGGTATAAAATACCTGTCTCACCAGCGGGCCAAGACTTACGTATGATGAAGTTTCCTTAAATTCTAGGTACAGTTAAATATAAAGAAAAAATAAAATTAACCTAGTTTGGCCTTAAATGCCATTCACATACACTTATAAGCTGATCTACGCATTGGGTATATTGAGAGTGTTGTAGGTAAATAGGTAATACGGGCTGGTTTCCGCAACTCCACGTCAATGCGCGTATTTTGCGTACGGGTGGGAAAATCGATTATTCGATCCACCCGAGTGTTGTAATGATTTTATTATACAGTTATCCTCCAAGGAAACAATACTAATTGATTCAATTTATTGCTGCAAATATGAATAAGGAAAATGTTAAATTATATTTTGCAAAACTGTACCTACCTACCTACCTACGTAATAACATCAATTTAATTCCTTACCTATATTATTATAATCTTTATTTTTACGTAATACGTATTTGCATGATTATTTCATTTTTTAATTTCCATACAATAATGTCAAACCTTGACAAATCTCATCAGTTTCGCTTCAACTATGATTTAACATTGAAGTAAAATAACCGCTATAGCTATGCTTATTAAGACTATCAAAAGACGTAATCGCTTCAGTTAATATTATAATTATTGATTGAACTAGGTATATAACTACCTACTTTTCGTATACCTACCTACTAATCGTATCACCTATTATTATGTTTAAAGAAAAAACAGACAAAAATCATCAATGGCCAGATATTTTTCTCGCGATAACCAGACCGGCAAGCATAGCGTGAGACGCCCTCCAGCTAGATAGGCCGACGCAGGACCTAAAGAAGGTGGCTGGGACAGACTGGATGCGGAAAGCGGACCACAGGGTGTTGTGGTGCAGCCCGTGAGAGACCTATCTCCAGCAGTGGACTGCGATAGGCTAAGTTTATTGATTGATTGAACCAGACCAAAACATTGTCCAAATTTCAATTATAAAAAAGCGATTAAACACTCTAAAATCGATTAAACAATGTCGAGATACGAAAGAAGTGAGTGTTGAACACACAGAATTGAGGATACATACAAATCCAAATTAAACGAACATATTATGACAAAAAAAAACAATAAAACATACCTCACCATCTTCATTAAGGAAGGTAGACAATCATCATAATGTATTATAAATTAATAAATGATGTCAGCCATTTTAGTTATAATACCACGACTTTTTACGTCGTTCAGTCTCGCGTTTACTAAAATTAAATTTACACGCACTAAAACGATTAATATCAATAATGTGTGTTGTATGCATTTCAGTTTACAAAAGAAGAAAGATTAGGTTTTTGTGTTCGGAGCCGGTTCAATTCATTATCAGAACAAACGTTTGTAGATCAGGCAAAATAGTTCCCGAGTCTCAATAGCTTGTGTGTTTAGGAGACACCCCACACTCGCACATAGAATACGAAGTAATGAACGAGAGACCTAAGTACTAATCTCCTCTCATGCGGAAAAAAGACCTTAATTTTCAACCTAATCCTCAAAAAATGTGCAAGAGCGCCCTATCTAATGCGCACGAAAATTCAAGTGTACACTTGGATGAGCTGCGTATGCAGCTAATATTAAACAACCAGGCTATTCATTAACAAAGATAAATCGCATCGAAGGACCAATATTTATTATATTGAATCAATCCTACATCCATAATAGTCCTAATATGCATATCGACTACGAAATACTAAGCTCTATAAACTTGGGAAATTGTGACGTTAAATCGCCCTTACAAACTATTTACTAGTAGTACCTACCGCTTCGCTTCTGTAGCGCCATTGACATACATTCATCTTCCCCATAAAAGCATCTCAGCCATTTAAAACCGCGTCTGAAATAGACTGCACTACAGTATTCTGAATAACTTTTTATTCGTGTTTCCATTCTCTTTTCTCTTTCGGTTTTCATAAAAAGGAATGTTAAGGGCTATCCCTCATTCTGCATGAAATAACTATAAAGCGCTCCATTTATTTCGCTGTAATTAAAATTATAATTGTGCTAGAACCGCTCTCGTTAACCTTCTAAAATAAATGGGTGTTCAGTTTTCTATAAATAGTCTGTGATAACGATGCCATAATCAGTGCTTTTAGTGCAAGCGAGGTCTATTTCCTGTCCGATAAAGTAGCAGTAGGTAACTAAAATAGAGTAAAGAATGCTGATTACGATTTTGGATATAGATTTTTTATTGCTTGTTTCAACCCTTAAAAGCACTACGTGGTTTTTACTACTACATTTAAAAAACAAAAGTTGCTAATTTTATAGACAGATCAGCACCCTAATTGCGTAAACTATACTTTCAATCATAATCGGAAACATTTTGAAAGATATTGCTAATCCATTATACTTCAGATTTGGAAACAACATAAATAACGCAATGATGAATGTTTCTAAACTGTCAAAATGAAAGCCATTGCTTACTGTTAGTGTGTTACGCAATTACCCCGCGTATTGTAAATAATAATCCACAATTTAACTATTTAAAAAAGTCCCTTCTGCACAGTCGTAAAGTCTTCATGGACATCCGTAAAATAGCCTCCTACGTTTCCCATTTGTATTATAAATACAATCCTTTTGGATTCCGCATTTTTTATTATGACGTCCTTTTTATCCGGAAAAATTTCATTAGCGTCCTCGCAAGATGTTGCCACGGCCCAGATGAAAGATGCTGGTCGCTTTGTTATCACTTTTTATATTAAGTATGCAAAAGTAGTTAGACCATTAAAAGTATTCTCTCAGAAAATACCCGTCACAAACGATGAACAATTTATTAATCTGAAGGACTTTTTAAACCCTTGTCAAAGGGAATTGATCATCTTGTTACCAACGCAACAGTGGGATGGAAAAAAGCGATTAGTAAAGCCTTAGGTAGGTTGTAGAAGTATGTAGAAGTCTACGAACATATTATCTTTGTTAAAGGCATCTAGCCAGATTAAGGTTCGTATTTGAATCTTATCCAATCAGGTTTGCAAATAGAACCTAATTATGGGCGAAAGTCTAGCCGCTAGAGTCGAGCGGCTAGACTATTGTCATTGTCTCGTATCTCCGCCTATTTATCTCTTACGATAACTGAACACCATGCGTGTTTTACTGCTTATTTATATTATTTATGTAAAAAATCCCACTGATTTTAAAAGATGAAAATAGTGAGGGTTACAAAAAAAAAAAGTTTTTTTTTTATCCTGTGTCCCCATCGGTTGATACTTGATACTAGCAGTCTTATCTGCTAGATATACGCTTAGCTTCCTAGCCTTATTTCCGTATCTACCTCCGTAACCATTTCAACTAGTAAATACCTACCTAGTCAGTTCAACAAAAGTTTTCTCTTCAATCGCCGCTACCTTAAAGCTTAAAGCTTCCTACTACTTACTTGCAAACCTAATCCTTTTCTCCTCCGAGTAACGTGACACCTCTGCCCACCTTAACATCGTTAACGAAGTTGGATGTAAAAGTCTGTTGTTTATTCAGGGGCCAGCACAAAGTTCCACAGGTTAGAGCAGGATAAACGACAGTTTTATAAACGCCGTCTTTTATTCAGTTGCATGTGACCCTTTAGATAAATTTTCTCTTAAGGTATTGCTGCAAATTATTCATGCTCTTGCCTGATGTAATGGTCTCAGGGGTAACTAACATAAGGGGACGCAGCAATTTTTAACCAGAAAGCGAAACAGGCGATGCAATTCTTGGAAACTAGGCTAGAACGTAGACACTATGTTTAATAAATAAGAAAAGTAAATTACTTTCAAAGCTCGTTACCACAAACCGATGAAGCAACTATAACAAGATAGATAGGACATATTTAAAATTGATTGCACTCAAGATTGTTGTTTTACGAGCAAGCTTAGTGGGTTTACCTCACTAATAAAATTAATGAACGAGGAAGCTCCCGGCCGACGACCGCCATGCGGACGGAAACTCGAGTCTCGGAATTTTCATCAAGGGAAAATACTTTTTATAAACTCTTTTATGGACTTTTGGTAAGGTTTCGAGGATGCAGTTCATGTTGTTAAATAATAATTACAGTCAGCATTACAATTATTTAAAATTAAAGAATTCCTTTCAAGCAAGCCGGCTGTGCAATTTCAAAACCTAGCAACTGACATTAAGAAATAAAATCGGTGTTTTTGCATATTTGACTTGCTAGATATCTAGCAAGTCAAATAATATGCAAATACACCGATTTTTTGAGAAATGTCAGTCGCCAGGTTTTGGAATTGCACAGCCGAAGCCTTTCTTAACTCTGTAAAATCTGTTATGTCTCTTAACTACACAAAGTTACTTATATCATTAGAAGTCGTTGA